>CM060988.1:113740064-123740064 GCA_030765065.1 Deroplatys truncata | reverse complement strand
CGTTCTTTAAAATGCTTTTTATTTAGTTTCTTTGAACCTCAAAACGTGTATTTATCGTGAAATATCGTTATAAAACTTTTATGTGGTATATAGTACTTCTCTACGTACACGCTGTGTTAGAGAAAGGAAAACAGCAGTGAAAAGTTTACAAATTCGGGGTGAAGATTTATCGGCTAAAAGCTAAACGAGGAAGCTTTTATTGAAAAGTATGTACAAAACATGAATATCTTTGTAGCTCTGAAGTATATAGAAGCAATGTATAACAGCATGCTTGATATAATTGTATGTTTTCAGCGTGGAATTTATAGGATTTTTGAATAAAATACGTATTAACATGTCGAAAAAATAATGCAGTTTATTTATAAGGAACGATAACTGCTTCGTATTTATTAATTAATTATTAGCGAATATCACTATTCGTTATGCTTATAGTTTTAGAGAAGTTTAATGGGATAAACTGCAAAGGACTGGGAAATTACCACCAGCAGGATTGGCAAAACTGGATGTGATACACTCCAGATGAGCATCTGCTTTGTTGCAAACCGTATTTTCTGTTATAGCTTTAGAGAGCAAATTACTTCAGAAGAGTAAAGTACAGCTGAAGTCAATTTACTGGCTCCTCTCACATTGTTTTTTCTTTCTTTATCACACTTGGAGAGTGAAAGAGAGAACCTGCCACAGCATAAGCTGATAATTAATTCCTGTCTGGATACATCCACCAACTCCGAGAATCCTGTATTTAATTAAATTTTGAAGGAGTATTGCACATCCGCGGATTTAAGCAATTAGTATAATCCTCGAATATTTATCATACCCTGTTTAAAATGAAGATTTAACATGTTATACCATATTATATATCATATTTCACAGATATATAAAAATACAAAGTTTAATATAACGTAATCTTTAACCCAAATGAGAACCGAGGGAGGTGCTGCCGCGGTAACGTCCACTCTTACCTATGGGGTTTTTTGGAGGTTTCCCCCAAAATTTCCTATCACTCCGTTTCGTTCCATTCATCATTTCATTTATCCTTCACACCGGTAGGTCTGTTTCGGTGCGGTGTGGCAGGGAAAAAGGATACTCTCCTGGAACTTTCTCCGTCCTCGACTTTCGGCTGGTTGACGGGGGTAAACGGACCGTCCCCTGGCGCTGTTGGCCACTCTTGTGGGAAATCTCAAGCTGGAAAATATAGGGACTCTCTAATTGCTGTACTGTCACCACTTCTGGTTCCGGCCGCCCGGTATCTACTCCCTCCTCCTTCTCCCGGCGGTACCCCTTTGTGGGGCATAGGTACAATCATCTCACTGGAGCAGTGCTGAGTCCCCTCCGACAATCCGGAAAAAGCCCATATGTTTGAATTTTTACTTCCCCTATCTATCTCTACTAGGTAGAGAAAGTGTTGTATATTACCCAAAAATGTAGTATCAATATTTTACTGGGAATGTATGTTTTGGGATACCTTGACTATATAAAGGTCTTTATAAAAAAAAGTCCAACGCGCGCATATGAGTGTGTACACCATAATTCATATAAAATAAAAATATAATTACCAAAACAGGTATTTAAATCAGGTATCGCCGATAGTTTGTAACAATTCCGCTGCCTTTTGCGTTTTCTTTCAGCTAGCCTTGCGTCTTGGAATTTAGTCAGATGTATTGTTGCATCATATTATTATATTAAAGTTTGGGGAAAAGCTTATGAACGTTTGAGTAGATTATTCTGAAATTCTTTACATTGGTTCATGAATTTCTAAGACTAAAATTCTTATGTGTTGCATTTACATGACTTTCTCTACTCTTTCCTCTACAAGTTATTCTTACTAAAGCCCATTGTTCTACTACTTGTTACTTACTCAGTCCTCCTACCCTCCAGGTATGTAGGGTTTACACACCTTGTGCTTAGGGTCAGAGGCCTATAGACAGACGAACAGTGAATCAGAGAATGAAGAATCCGAAACGGGGGGATCAGCCAGGTATGAGAATGAAGAAGATGGTATGAAATGAATGCGAAATGAATGAAAGGAAAGGTGATCATGGAGCAGTTGGTGGAATGAACTTCTTGTTAACACAAAGAAACCTTTATTTCTCATTTATACATTTCGTAGTAGGTATAAGAAGGTTACATACAGTAAGCTAAAGCGATGGTCAAATATTTTCAAAGCCGGTCGCTGTGCGAGGCCTTGCATAAACACGAAAAAGATATAAAAAATAATAGCGATTTGCAGTTGAGAAAACTACAAAGTATTTGAAAATGGAAAAAAATATCAAAAATATCTTGATCATGATATTAACTGTTTGTTTAACGAGATCTACGTTTTCTGTATAGTAAGATTTTGTCCGTTTCTTGCGGCTTATCAGTCATACAAATGACATTCAGAACAAAGACAAATTTACAGATATTCCCAGAAAACTCAAGATGTACATTTTATTTTTCATGACATTTTAATCAAAATCGTTAGAGCTATTTTTGAAAAAATAAAAAAACGAACGAATATTTTTCCATGTAAAGGGCAGTCTGAGGTCAAGTTTACTTGAAAACCTTCTGAATTTAAATACAAAGTTAGTATTTCTAGATATTCTGTTTTTGAATTATGCCGTTCACACAAACATATATATATATAGCGAAATCTCCATATCGAATTTTTGGGTTGAATGCAATACTCTAGTGGTGAAGAAAGAAAAAAAAGTGGAACTGAAGCTAATATTACTTTCTCTACTACGTACAGTAAGTAGGGGAAGTATTGTATTCCACCCAAAAATTCGATACCGAGATTTCACAAGAAATACATGTTTTGAGACACCCTGAATCCAAAAAAAGCATTTTTGGAAACATGTCCGTGTGTGTGTCTGTGTGTCTGTCTGTCTGTGAACAGCATAACTCAGAAACGAACAGTCGGATAAACACTAAACTTCGTATTTAGGTTCAGTATCCTCCAGAGATGCGACACGAAGGTTTTCAAGAAAGTTTCCTCACCCCAGAATACCCTTTACGTGAAAGATTTTTCGAAAAGTTTAATTTTCTCAAAAATGGCTCTAACGATTTTGATTAAAATATCATATGTTTAAGACATTTTAATAAAAAATAAAATGTATATCTTGAATTTTCTGGGAATGTCTCCAAAAGAATTCTTCATTCTGAACGACTTTTGCATAACTGGTAAACCATAAGAGATAGACAAAGTTTTACTACACAAAAAATGTAGATCGCGTTAAAATACACAATTTATGTCATATACATTTTTTTGTTGAGTGAACCATTTTCGAGATATTGCTTGTTATTCCCTTAAATTTTTCAATACTTATTTTCTCAAATGGGAATTCGTTATTCATTTTTACTTTCTCTACTACGTATAGTAAGTAGGGGAAGTATTGCATTCCACCCAAAAATTCGTTACCGAGATTTCACCGGAAATACATGTTTTGAGACCTCCTGAATCCAAAAAAAGCATTTTTGGAAAAACATGTCCGTGTGTGTGTCTGTGTGTGTGTGTGTGTCCGTGTGTGTGTCTGTGAACAGCATAACTCAGAAACTAACAGTCGGATAAACACCAAACTTAGTATTTACGTTCAGTATCTTCCAGGGATGCGACACGGAGATTTTCAAGAAAATCCCCCCACCCCAGACTACCCTTTACATGGAACATTTTTCGAAAATTTTAATTTTCTCAAAAATGGCTCTAACGATTTTGATGAAAATATCATATGTTTAAGATAATGTCATGAGAAATGAAATGTATATCTCGAAATTTCTGGGAATGTCTCCAAAAGTATTCTTCATTATGAACGACTTTTGCATAACTGGTAAACCATAAGAGATAGACAAACTTTTACTACACAAAAAATGTAGATCGCGTTAAAATACACAACTTATATCATATACATTGTTTTTGTTGAGTGAACCGTTTTCGAGATATTGCTTGTTATTTCCTTAAATTTTCCAATACTTATACTTTTTCTCAAATTCGTTATTCATTTTTTTATGTCCTGGACATGCAAAGAGAATGGAATGCGCCACATAGCAACCAGCGATAAAATATTTGACTATCGCTTAAAAGCTACCATATTCCCCTTGCATCTACAAGAAAATTACAAATAAGATTGACATCTCGATATCTCGATTAATATGAAGCATATGGAGAATAGGCGTTTGTAAAAATAGATTGTACAAGAGTAGAGAAAGTCATGTGAGTGTAACACATCAGATTTTTTTGTCTTGGATATGCAAAGAGTATTAATCCGTGGCAAACAAAATGGTGCTGCACATA
Organism: Deroplatys truncata; assembly: GCA_030765065.1. NCBI lineage: Eukaryota > Metazoa > Arthropoda > Insecta > Mantodea > Mantidae > Deroplatys > Deroplatys truncata. The sequence continues at coordinate 123,735,797 of CM060988.1, read as the reverse complement.
GCAACCAGGTATTAAGAGATATGTCTGTGCTTATATTGCCCTTGCAAATACAAAACAAGGGGAACATGTAGGCCTTAAGCGATGGTTAAATATTTTTAGAACTGGTCGCTATGTGTTAAATGTAATTCTCTTGCATGTCAAAAGATTGTTTATGCAAATGTTTATCTGGATTAATATGAAATAGATGGAGAATAAGAGTTTGTAATATTAGTTTGTACAAGAGTAGAGAAAGTCATGTGAGTGTAACACATCAGATTTTTTTTAGTAGCAGTGTATATACATCTACCATGAGATTAGCATCCCTCATCCATTTTCAGGTACACAGAATTCTTTTAATTAAATCTTTCAATTACGGATATGTTATTTATTAATTTTTGAAAGCTACAAACCGATGGTGTTGATTAAAAAGAACTATTTGGGCTGACTGTACCAACAGCTGTCGCTCACTTAAAGAGCATAGAACATGAAAGGATTGGGCTTTCAAGGGGACACACTGGTACGAATAAGCCTTTCTTTCCTAATCAACCAATTTTAATGAAATCTTTAGGTTAAACTGAACCTGCCATGATATATCGTTGGTATAAGTTTCATTTCTCTAGACTGAAAAATTTTGCAATTAAAATTATTTATTTTGCTTTTTGCAAATAATTTGTTAGTAATAAAAGATACACGTTTTGCAACTTAGAATTAAAATAGAGGTCTGAATTTTTGTATTCTAGTGCTTCTATTCATCTGCAAGAAATCTGCACATTTTTTCCCAAAATATTGTGACGGTTATAATTTTAACAGCTTTTGATAAATATGAGTTATACATTTTAAGATGTTGAGGACTGACATGGGTCACCTAACTATAGGAAATTGTTTTTTGATTTCTTGCTAGTCATTTTCCGGATGTCGATGTAAGCAGAGATAAGGCCACATACGGTTTAGAGGAAAAGTTCGTCTTTTGTCTGATATATTTGGAAATTAAGTAAATTCTGCTGACAGACACACCGTCAGCTATTAGTATGGAAACGATGCAATATTTAGTTGGTATTTAAACAGATGGGCTTTTGACAGTTCCTTCTTGATCGAACACGTGCGTAGCGGCAGCCTTTGCTCCTCAGGTTCATGAGTTCAGTCTTTGCCGTTGCTGATAGGGACGACAGGACCGGGACAACGTCGAGGAGGCGCGGAACTTTCTCTGGCTAAGCAGGTAAAGCTTATTGGCTATTTATTCACACTTTGAAATTAGTTTGTTGGTATTCAACGCAAGTAGAATAAAACAATAAAATTAATAATGGTAACCGGAATTACATGTGATAACAACGGCATCCTTTCACCACCCTTGCTACCTTAACCTGTAACCCTAGTGAAGCCATCCTGTGCTACGTTTTCCCTATCCTTAAGTGACGCTAGTTAATGGGCCACGAAAGCGTCATAACAGCAATATTTATTAGAAATATGATTTTTTTAGATGACTGAAAAATTCAATGCCATAGCCGTGATTTGAACCATGGATCTCCCGGTCTCCGTCCGGTTGCTCTAACCACTGAGCTACCATGGCAACATGCCGGCACGCCATTAAATTCTCCAGGTGACTCGCATTTTTCCCGGTAAACCACAAGGAGTTCTCAAATTGTATTGAGATGTCATACCGCAATGGCGACTTGAATTTTTCAGTCATCTGATTCTACCTTTCCAACCCTGTCCAACACATGGCTTGTGTGAAAGATCAATTAATTCCATTAATTGACCTAATAGTGGTTGAAACTAAAAGCCCGGGACTTAAGTACTTACAAAGAATGTAAGTCGCCATTGGGGTATGACATCTCAATACATTTGAGATTTCCTTGTGGTTTACCGGAAAAATGCGAGTAGTTGTAGAATTTAATGACGTGCCGGCATGTTGCCAGGGTAGCCCAGTGGTTAGAGCAACCGGACGGAGACCGGGAGATCCGTGGTTCAAATCCCGGCTATGGCATTGAATTTCTCAGTCATCTGATTCTACCTTTCCAACCCTGTCCAACACACGGCTTGTGTGAAAGAACAATTAATTCCATGATTTTTTTATGTTTGGAACAAAATAAAAAATATTACTAATAATTACAACGAAAAAATATCATATAATTTTATGTAAGAGTAATCAACAACCAATACAAAGATTTCTTTAACAAGTTATATTCTACATGTCCTAAAAATTTCAACATGATTAATCAATATTTACTGCAAAAAGGTATACCTCAAAAAACAAAAATTGCTATATGGAGAAAAAGCCATTTAAAGTTTGGGAACACAGTTGTTGGATAAATTGCTCTTCAGTTATCAATTTGTATTACCAGTTTCCAGACGAATTTCAAGCATAATATATACTGGTTGTATTCTAGACATTTTGAAGATACTGTTTCTTTTAAAAGTTTTTCTTTTTGAGATTTTAGTACCAGAGTGTCCCCTTAAGTGAGGTCTGCGTTTGAAAAAGTAGTTTTATTCGTCCTAGAAGACAAGTGCTTGGCTTTTGTAGTCTTAATGTTAACATTAAATAGCCTATTTTATTCTGACACTTCGCCAGGAAGTAAACTAAAGCTCTGAGGGAAAGCAAACAGCAATTGTTCACAACGATATTTTAAATCTGGTACCTTTCTTTGTGTGAGATGTGCACCGGAATTTATATATGGCTTTAAGGGCGCTAGAGTTTTTATATTCCCTCCGCGTGAAGCTTTGCTCACTGTTTTATTCCCATGCATCTGCCTTCCGGATATAAAGGATTCCAACAACAAGATTGGATGCAGTCAGATGTTTTCGTCCATTTCTGTTCTGGTTTCCCCTCTTTCTGCTTCACGCGAGAAATACATGCAATCACTATTCCTATATCTGTGCTACATCCAGGTAACCCGAGTTTTGTTGTACATCCGTATATCGTTAAAGTAATAAACATTCAAATGTATAACAAAGGCAGTTTTTCCAGAGCTAATATACGAGAACTCGCTGGAAATGTATCGTCCCTAAAAATACTAGAGAGAAAGATATTGTGTGCGTGTGTTGAGAACGTTTTTATTTGCCCCAAGTTTAAAAAAAATATTAACTTTGTAATGTGACTTTCTTTAAATATTTAACATTTTTATTTTTGCCTCGGCTGCGTCAGTATTTACTTTAGAGACACGTTTCTCTTAGCAAGGTTGTGGTATGACTAAGAATGTAGGCTTACACAGATTTTAAGTTTTAATTCACTCCTTTTTATTAATCCTTTACACAAATTAAATAGCACTTCACTGATATCGACAGCTGTGAGATTCTTTTTATTAATTAATTGCACTTTTTAACACGTAAACTTATTTTTCGTCTCACACGAGCACGTATTAACTCTCTCGAGGACACATCTCGCGGCTGGTTATGATCACTGTTTGGAGGCAACTGAATTGATTTCAACCGACCAAACCTGTAAATTTTTCTCCTTTTCAGTTTCTGATTGGCTAATCCTACTCCAATAGAATACCTTCATTTAACTAAAGCTTTCTCTGGTTGTTGATTAGCTATTTTATAAACTGTCACTAAAATTACATTATTGTTACTCCAATAATGACTAGTAGCATTTAAACTTCCTTACTCATTACTGCCTCAAGGTTACCTCATTGTTAGCAACTTTTAACTTATTATTCTCACAGCTCCTACATTATTAAATTACGTAGTACATTCGCATAACATTATTGAACATGTTTACAATAATATAAGCATATGCAATGACTGTTACATACATTTTACAAATTATTACATACACACATTGCTTCAAGGCGGGCTGTTATTGAATTTACATATTATATAATTTGACTGAAATCATTTAAGTGTTAAAAATACTGCCTCGGTGTGTGTGTATGTGTGTGTGTGTGTGTGTGTGTGTGTGTGTGTGTGTGAGCATTAGACACAGTTTTGCATATCTCAATTTTTACAAATCTGCAAACTTTTTTCACTTCTTGCCATTGCAGTTGCCGCCTGATAACTGAAACATAGGTATTAAATAATCTTAAAAATTTTATAAAATACATAATTTTTGTATTTTTAAAACTATGCAAGTTGACAATTGTTTATAATGCAGGGATAGTATACAGCACTTATTTCTCTGCTGCACTTTTTCAAATTCGTGTGACCCGTTTGTTTTGTTATATTTATATAATTCATGTTTACAATATCAATGTCTTTATTGAAATATATTAATAATTTTTGTGAAATCGATGACTAGTACACACATAGGTTGGGGATGCAGGAGGTTTTCAACCTTGTAGGTGTCCTATTGGTCATCCCTCCGGAGGTGATACCCTCCCGGAGTAGGGATGAGGTGAGGGAGGCCAGATCTGGTGGTGGCAGACACAACTGGTTTGAGCCCCTAAAGTTTCCAGATATACTATTCGGACTCCGCCTTCGAACCCCTCAGTGCTACCAAATCTTGAAGTACAAGGTCCGAACAAAGGATGATATTGCTAGAGACAGATCTTCACGCCACATTCATTGCCATAAACTGCTCTCACCCACATCACGTGACCCTACAACTGTAAATGATGAAAGGATTTAAATGAAATTGTATAGAATGAGGGACGGGAAAATTCGTAGTATATAGTAATCCATCGCAATACATGCCATTGCGATTAGCAAAAACTACAAAGAACCGCTTGGTAAAACCAGAGGCTTCCGAGAGCGAGCCCTAGACCCTACTGCTTAAAGCATCTCCGTGGATGAAAATGATTTTTAATCTTTCTATTACATACTTATAGTAGCTGAAAGAAATAATGCGTTCCACCCAAAAATTCAATATAGGGATTTCACATGAGAAAAGTGTTTTGTTGGAGTTATTTTATATTTCAACTGTTGGAGAGCTAAACATGAAGTTGGTTGCAACCGCACGTATAGTACCCGGTAGCCTTCGTCCAGAAATTTAAAAAATATTAACTTTGTAATTAAACTGTTTCTTTAGATATTTAATATTTATGTTTGCCTCGGCTGCGTCAGTAGTATTTTAGAGACATGGATATCTTGGCAGGGCGTGATGCAACAAGAATGTAGGCTTACACAGATTTTAAGTTTTAATTCACTCCTTTTTATTAATCCTTGACACAAATTAAATAGCACTTCACTGATATCGAGAGCTGTGGGATTCTTTTATTTAATACTTGCATTTTTTAACACGTATACTATTTTCGTCTCACACAAATACATAATTAATTTCTCGAGGACACATCTCGCGTCTGGTTAGTAACTCTGTCTGCAGGCAACTGAACTGATTTCAAGCGCCTAAACTTGTAAATTTCTGTATTTCAAGTCTCTGATTGGCTATTTTTACATCAATAGAATACCTGCATTTAACTAAAGCTTTTTCTGGTTGTTGATTGGCTAACTTTAAACTGTCTCAATATTTACATTATTGCTACTCCAATAATGACTAGTAGCATTTAAACTTCCTTACTCATTATTGCCTCAAGGTTACCTCATTGTTACCTCATTGTTAGCAACTTTAAACCTATTTCTCACAGCTCCTACATTATTAAATTACGTAATACATTCACATAACATTATTACACATGAATACAATAATATAAACATATATAATGTCTGTATATACACTTTTTAGATATTGTTGCATACACATATGGGTTTAAGGCGGACTGTTATTCAAATTTATATGTATATAATCTGATTAAAATCTTTAAGTGTTAAAAATACCGCCTCACACAACAATACAAGTTTTGAGGTAGTATCATCACAAAAGATCAGGTAAAAGGTAACAGAATATCATAGTATCTGGAAACGAAAAATCAGTGTTCAAGTTTAGCATCTTTCAAGGAGTTGACATGAAGCTTTTCAAGAAAATTCTCATGTCGGAAACCAACCTTTATGTTTTATATTGTTTTTGCGTTATTTTGAATTTTAATGTCATCTTCACTTCATGGTGTAAACATCTTTGTATGCTCTGTTTCACAGTAATCTTTTCATCTTCTATATGGTCTTACTACATCTCTTTTACCAGAAGGTCTGTAGTTGTAGATTTTGTTTTGAAAGTCTTGTGTTATTATTCATCCTGCTGTGTAATATCTTTTCAGTTATTTACTTATTTTGAATTTTTTTCTAATCGTTACATTATTTCTGTGATCCAATAAAGTCATCCTTTTGTTTTTCTCAAAATTTCATCACTGCTGCTTATATTTGAGGCATTATTTTTAACACTAAAATGATTTTAGTCAAATTATATAATAAAAATATAATAACAACCCACCTTAAAGTAATATGTGTATGTAACAATTAGTCATTGTATATGTTTATATTATTGTATACATTTAATAATGTTATGTGAATGTATTACGTAATTTAATAATGTAGGAGCTGTGAGAATAATAGGTTAAAAGTTGCTAACAATGAGGTAACCTTGAGGCAATAATGAGTAAGAAAGTTAATAATAAAATAGCCAATCAACAACGAGAAAAAAGCTTAAGCTAAGTAAAAGTATTCTATTGGATTAGGAATAGCCAATCAGAGACTTGAAATACAGAAATTTACAAATTTAGGCGGTAGAAATAAAATCAGTTGCTTGTAGACAGCGCTCATAACTGGACGTGTTTGTTGTAGACAGTGTTCCTAACCGGACGCGAGATGTGTCCTCGAGAAATTTAATACGTATCCGTGCGAGACGAAAATAGTGTACGTGCTTAAAAAGTGCAAGTATTTAATAAAAGAATCTTACAGCTCTCTATATCAGTGAAGTGTGATTTAAATTGTGTCAAGAATTAATAAAAAGGAGCGAATTAAACATTATAATCTGTGTAAGCCTACACTCTTCAGTCGCACCATTCCCTGCTAAGACATTCATGTCTCTAAAAATAAATACTGACGAAGCCGAGGCAAACATAAATATATAATATTTAAGGAAATAGTCAAATTACAAAGTTAATATGTTTTAAATTTGGGACGAAGGCTACCGGGTACCATACGTGCGGTTGCAACTACTTCAAGTTCGGCTCCCCAACATTTGAACTACAATACAACTTCTACTTCAAATTGGCTTTCCATAGGTAAACCAGCAACCTACTTCAAATAACGAAACAATACAACATTCTCAAATTGGCTCCCAAAGCGTGGGGCAAATAACAACACAACAAAATACCTACTTATATTTTATTCTAAACTTTATTAGTCTGTGTCCAAGTCTCAGAGTCAGACTTAACATAGATTTAGTCATTTTTCTATAAACCTTTATACTACTAATATAACCGAAAAATGGGAGAATATAAAGATACACATAGAGAAAGTAGTGTATGAATTAATAGGAAAGAAAAATAAGTTTAAATAATGAAAAGGTTAAAGAATCTGGATTGAGGAAATTAAGAATTTTTCTAGCAAAGCATTTCATATAAATACTCGTACAAAAATTAAAGTTCAGCATTTTCCCAGTAACCGACACGTATACGACACGAATATTTTAAACAATATTCCCTCACCCAAAAGTAACTTTACATGGATTACATGGAACATTGCTCCTTATATTTTCTCAAATAAGGCTCTTTATGAATTTAGTTAAAACACCAAATGTTTAAGATATATTTATGACGAGCAAAATGTATGTCTTGACTTTCTGGGACTAGCTTATGAAGCCCTTATTCTTATCATTTTGCAGAACTAGTAACCATAAGAGATGCACTTAAGCAAATTGCACAAAAAATGTGGATCTCATTCCTGTGAAATATTGTTTGTGGCATTGACAATTTCATACATATTCGTAGTCATTAGTCTGAATTTTCAAATAGTTTATATATTTTGAAGTACTGTTTAGCCATTCAATTTTTACTTTCTCTACTACGTATAGTAAGTAGGAGAAGTATTGTATTCCACCCAAAAATTCCATACAGAGATTTCACCGAAAATATATGTTTTGAGACACCCTGAATCCAAAAAAGTACTTTTGGAAACATGTCCGTGTGTGCGTCTGTCTGAACAGCATAACTCGGAAACGAACAGTCGGATAAACACCAAACTTGGTATTTAGGTTCAGTATCTTCAGAGATGCGACACGAAGGTTTTCAAGAAAATCCCCCTACCCCAGATTACCCTTTACATGGAACATTTTTCGAAAATTTTAATTTTCTCAAAAATGGCTAACGATTTTGATTAAAATATCATATATTTAATATACTTTCATGACAAATAAAATGTAGGTATATCTTGAATTTTCTGGAAATGTCTCCAAAGGTGATCTTCTTGTGAACAACGTTTGCATAACTGGTAAACCATAAGATATAGACAAAATTATACTGCACAAAATATGTAGATCGCATTAAAATACACACTTTATGTCATATACATTTTTTTTGTTAAGTGAACCATTTTCGAGATATTGCTTGTTATTCCCTTAAATTTTCCAATACTTATATTTTTTCTCAAATGGAAATTCGTTATTCATTTTTTTTGTCCTGGTAATGCAAAGAGAATGGAATACTCTACATATCAACCAGCTCTTAAAAAAATTGACTATCGCTTAAAGCCTACCAATTCCCCTTGCATCTACAAGAAAATTAGCAATAAGATTAACATCTCGATATCACAATTATGAAGAATAAGCGTTTGTAAAAATAGTTTGTACAAGAGTAGAGAGAGTCATGTGAGTGTAACACATCAGATGTTTTCTCGTGCAAAGAGAGTGGAATTTTAAAGTCAACATATAGAGAGACCCGTTTAAAGATTTGCGTGAGCCTCCTAAAGCCCAATGAAATGCAAACGTATATTTCGATTACCATAATGCCTTCGTTTCTTTCGCTCCCATATGGTCTATGGCCTGAGTCTCGGGAGATATCTCATTTCAAGCGGTGATTGGACTTATTTCTGAGGTGGAGGCACCTCAGGAGGATGGCGGTGGAATGTGAGGACCTGCAGCTTTTACCGTGGACTCCGAATCACGTGGGTATTCACGTGAGCGAGTGAATAGGGTCGACTTAAAATCGCCACCCCAGATCCGGGAATCTACCAACGGACACTCAGTACGAGAGGCGGAAACGAAACCACTGCGCTACCCCAGCGCCTCATTAACATAACGTACACAGAAGCATAAGCTCCTGTTATATTCACATGACTTTCTCTACACACTCTTCTGCAATATTCAGGTAAAGTTCTTGCGATTTTGTTTTCATTACAACTGGGGAACCATAACAGCAAAAATATACTACACAATGAATACAGATCTGGATAGTCTAAACTAAGGGTGGCGAAAATGCCTTTCTCTCTCGAGTTATCATATATACAACACGCACTACACCACTCAGCAGCCGTGGAAAACAAATGAATAGACAGCTAGAAAAGGAGTTGCGCCTGCGAGTCACATTACCTCGCGAGTCGCGTTTTCGCCACCACTGGTCTATACTAACAAATACTAGGACATGTAAATTTTTAACGGTAAGCTACTGTGTTTGGCACCTGTATATCTAACAAAAAAGGTATTATGCTATAATACTACGTAGATAAAGCTGTTTATATTAAACATTTATCATAATAAGCGGAATTGAATGTGGGGGAAAAAAGTGAAATGTTACACTTACATTACTTTTTCTACCCTCTATGTTTATTAATGGCTATACATTCTTGCGAAAGTTTATTTTCCTATATACTTAATTTTAATCTAGATAAACATTTACAGAAATAGTTACATTACGTATTTCGTTACAGATACAAACGCAATATCGATAGTCAAATGTTTAAAAAATCGACTGGACTTAAAATCCATCCTCTTCCCACGCAATCGTGACAAACAACTGAAAATCGACCGGGCTTTAAAAGAATGACAACGCATTGAACAATTCCAATTATTAATAAGGATATCTAGGAAATGACCAATGGCACAAAAAGGTGTTTTTCAATAGATTTATAGTTCTTTGTGCAGTACGTTTTCGTCTATCGGTTAATATGTACCAGTTATATAAGATTGTAAAAAAATTCCTTCCGAATGAAGCGGACCTCGTAGACTATTCATAGAAAATTAAAGATATACATTTTATTTGTCATGTAAATATCTTTAATATATAGTATTTTAATCAAAATCATTAGTGCCGGTTTTGAAAAAATTTTTTAAAAATATTCCATATAAAGTGTAGTTGGGGTGAGGGATTTTCTTGAAAATCTTCGTCTCCATCTTTGGAAGATAGTAAACGTAAATACTAACTTTGTTATCTATCCGAAAGTTTTCTTTTAAGTTATGCTGTTCATATAAAATTAATTTAACGTAATTCATTATGAAAAATTAAGGTTATTCAACAATTTGTTTAATATATATATATATAAAACATTATGTTACACCCACATGACTTTCTACTCTTCCACAAGCTATTTCTACAAACGCTTATTTTCCATCTACTTCACGTTAATACAGATAAACCTTTGCAGAAACTACCTTATTGTTAATTTTCTTGTAGGTGCAAGGGGAATATGGCAGGCCTTGAGCGATAGTCAAATCTTTTAAGAGCTGGTTGCTATGTGAAGCATTCCATTTTCTTTGCATGCCCAGGACATAAACAAATGAATAACGAATTCCCATTTGAGAAAAAGCATTGGAAAATTTAAGGAAATAACAAGAAATATCTCGAAAGTGGTTCACTCAACAACAAAAAATGTATATGACATAAATTGTGTATTTTAACGCCATCTACATTGTTTGTGTAGTAAAATTTTGTCTATCTCTTATGGTTTACCAGTTATGCAAAAGTCGTTCACAATGAAGAATTCTTTTGGAGACATTCCCAGAAAATTCGAGATATACATTTCATCTGTCATGAAAATATCTTAAACATATGATATTTTAATCAAAATCCTTACAGCCTTTTGAGAAAATTAAAATTTTCGAAAAATTTTCCATGTAAAGGGTGTTCTGGGGTGGGGGGATTTTCTTGAAAACCTTCGTGTCGCATCTCTGTAAGATACTGAACCTAAACACCAAGTTTGATATGTATACGACTTTTGTTTTTTGAGTTATGCTGTTCACAGACTCATACACACACACACACACACACACATGGATCGATTTTCTACAAATGCTTTTTTACTTTCTGTACTACGTATAGTAAGTGGGGGAAGTATTGCATTCCACCCAAAAATTCGATACCGAGATTTCACCGGAAATACATGTTTTGAGACCTCCTGAATCCAAAAAAAGCATTTTTGGAAACATGTCCGTGTGTGTGTCTGTGTGTGTGTGTGTGTGTCTGTGTGTGTGTGTCTGTGAACAGCATAACTTAAAAACTAACAGTCGGATAAGCACCAAACTTGGTATTTAGGTTCAGTATCTTCCAGAGATGCGACACGAAGGTTTTCAAGAAAATCCCCCCACCCCAGACTACCCTTTACATGGAAGATTTTTCGAAAATTTTAATTTTCTCAAAAATGGCTCTAACGATTTTGATTAAAATATCACATGTTTAAGATAATGTCATGAGAAATGAAACGTATATCTCGAAATTTCTGGGAATGTCTCCAAAAGTATTCTTCATTGTGAACGACTTTTGCATAACTGGTAAACCATAAGAGATAGACAAAATTTTACTACACAAAAAATGTAGATCTCGTTAAAATACACAACTTATGTCATATACATTTCTTTTGCTGAGTGAACCGTTTTCGAGATATTGCTCGTTATTCCCTTAAATTTTCCAATACTTATACTTTTTCTCAAATTCGTTATTCATTTTTTTATGTCCTGGACTTGCAAAGAGAATGGAATGCGCCGCATAGCAACCAGCGTTAAAATATTTGACCATCGCTTAAAAGCTACCATATTCCCCTTGCATCTACAAGAAAATTAGCAATAAGATTGACATCTCGATATCTCGATTAACATAAAGCATATGGAGAATAGGCGTTTGTAAAAATAGATTGTACAAGAGTAGAGAAAATCATGTGAGTGTAACACATCAGATTTTTTTATTCAGGGGCCTCAAAACATGTATTTCCAATGAAACCTCGATATCGAATTTTTGGGTGGAATGCAATATTTCCTCTACTTACTATACGTAGTAGAGAAAGTAATAAAGGCGTGGCATGAGTACTTCCCATTAGATTTTTCCATTACAGAAGCCATATATACCAAAACCGATACTGCTCAGTCTTGAGTCTGTATTCCAGGACTGGCAACCTATCTAAACTTTGGCAAACAAATGTTGTAGTAACAAGCACACGTGACCACGTACTACGTCACACCCCAGTTAACATGAGATGAGGTCCGCCATGTGCTGCTGTTGTTGCCGGGTTCATGTGGTTTACACGGCTGTTCATGGAATCCAATTTTGTCGAGGTTGACAAGGTCCTTCTTGTGGTTTAGGGAAGGAAACTCCAGTGTACAGATTGTGCTAGTAAACCCTGCTTGGACCGAGCAAGAAGTCTCCGTGGTAACGTATCAGGCTCGCAATCGGGAGGTACCCGGTTCGATCCCCGTTGAGCGACCATTCTGATGTTAGGGTTCTTCGCTTGTTGGTAGGCGAATGCTGGTGTGGGTTATACATAATGTTACGGGAGAGCAAAAAAACTACGAACCGGCTGCGCGGTGTATTTCCACTGGGCGTATGGAAACATGATAACGCACTGCTGCTATAAACAAGGTCACGCTGTTGACGTGGTTTAGCTCTGCAGTGTGAAGTGTAGTATTGAGTTGACGGTGATGTGATGCACTTCAGTTATTACGAGTTATTTATTATTTTGTCCTGTACTTAGTCACAAAGTATATTATGGCTCAGTATATGTTTTCTACTGCACAGCGTGTATTTATTTATGATTCGTATGTGTTAACCCGGTCAGCTCGCCAAGTGATAGTACGATTTGCAGAAAGAGTTCCAGGTGTAAACGTTCCAAGCTGTACAACAATCCATGAACTTTACAATAAATTTCAGGACACAGGAAGTGTTCAGGCTAAGAAATCTAAAAGACGACTTACGGTTCTTACCGAAGAAACATTAGACGACTTCGGTCACCGTTTGGAGAATTTCCCCCCAAAATCACTTAGACGTCATTCACAACAGCCAGGCATTTCTTATGGCTCTGCGCGAAGAGCTACCAAATTGCTGAAGTTAAAAATATATAAAATAACTGTGGCGCATGCTCTTCAACCAGGTTATCTTGTAATTAGGCGCACATTTTGTGAGTGGAGTCTCAATGGCGAAATAGACCCATATTTAATATTTTTCACGGACGAAGCTTGGTTCCACCTTCATGGATATGTGTGTACGCAAAATAATCGTTATTGGACCTCTGACAAACCTTATATTGTTCATGAAGTATCCCTTCATGACGAAAAAAGTGGTATACGGTGTGCCAACAGCGGAGAAAGAGTTATATGGTTAATTTTTTTTTGAGTCAACAGTTGACCCCTGTACATACGTGAATACAATTTTGCCTTTTTATTTTTAGAGAATTAACAGTCAGGGAGCGCGATTTTACTTTTTTTCAACAGGACGATTAAATCAAGCAACATTTTGATTTAATCGTCCTGGAGTATTTTAAGGACGACTCTGCAACAATATTTCGATGAGAACAATTGGAAGTGTGTTTGAGGACATAATTATTAGTAGAGACTTGTGGCCCCCTCGGTCCCCCGACCTAACCCCCTGCAATTTCTACCTCTGGGGTAATTAAAACGTAAAGCGTACAAGACAAACCCACACACCCTTAAGGAATTAAAACAAAATATCCGCCAGGAAATTACCATTTCTCAACGTGAACTACGACGAGTGATGGATAGTTTCCTAAAGAGGTGCCAAAAATGTATGGACAATGACGGTGGCCAGTTTCAGCATCTCCTTTACAAGTATTTTTAAAAATGTTTTATGGCTTCGTCCGCGCCTTTCTATGATAGCTGCAGACGGCAAAGAGCGCCGAGGACGCGGACAGGAAAACATCGCGCAGCCGGTTCGTAGTTTTTAACTCTCTCTGTATAATGCCGTGAATTTTTCTGCTTCCATTTTCTGTCATTTCATTTCTTTATTGTGTTTCAGGATGGAAGGATCTGACGAATGGACGGCACGCGATGTATATGGCGGTGGAGTTTGCTTTTTGGAATTGTCTACTACTCTATCTATTGAGACAGGTACTTGGAGAGATGTCCTTGAGGCCTGTGATCAAGCCTGCCATCCAGAAGCACAATACGAGACTATACGCTTAAGTGCAGAAACCCTCTTCCGATTCCTGTCAGCCAAAAAGCTACTTGGGGTCTAATCTAGCATAACTCAGATGTGAATATAGGCAATACTGTGCAAGGCTCTTCAACATTAAAATTTTCACATATTGCGTAACGTGCATACATTCCAACTGGAAAGATTTGCTATACTCTCGCTCGTAACCCATACTTTGTGTATTCACAAACAGGCAAGGGATGCTTTGAAACTTCCATAAATTTGATGAAAAGTCTCAAATTATTACCACATTTTTAAGACCAGAGAAGTATTAGGTTTTGTTGTTTTTTTCTTTTACTTATGAGGTATTGTTAACATAGCGTCATATATATGCTCAGATTTTGCACAGCGTCAGTCCTGAAATGCTAGTAGCGGGGGAATGGGTTATTAAATAACCAATAATACACACACACACACACACACACACACACACACATGAGCACATTCAGATTCACACACCGAAAACCCTCTTGTTTGAAGAAACATTTCTCAAGCTCAGCAGAGATCCCTCACACAGCAGGCAGGTGCTCCACTGAGCTACAGAGTTCCCGAGATCGCGGTTTCAAACCTAGCGCAGGGCGATGGATTTTTTCGGTCGTTAAAATCCTTAGCATGGCTTCCTTCGGAAGGTAAGTAAAGCCAGTGGTCCCGTGTTGTAGATTTATGGCACGTAAAAGAACCTCAAGCCTGATAAAGAGGCCTCCAAAGTCTTTCACGTTCAATATCAAGTGGGACGCTAAAAAGCAGTTAAAGAGTGTACATAAGTAAAACTACAGGATCAGTCAACATATAAATAAACAGAACTTTTTAATATTTTTAAGGAATTTATAAATAATTTATAAATAATTAAACATACGTAAATCTCAATACATAAAAATAGTCCTAAAAGTTTTTAAGATTATTTGCACTAAATAAAATTTAAACAACTTTAAGATTTTGTCTTGGCCCCCGTTTTGTGTATTGTTAGAGTACGGATTTGTGGACAATTTGTATTACAAGAGTAGTGTAAAATGTAATTTTGGATATTTCTCTTTCATTTCTAGGCGTTTCTTGGAATAGCTTAAAACAATATAGAATTTTGTAACGTTCATCTTGATATACGAGGCATATTTCTAAAGTGAGCACCAATAATCATTTAAAAAAATAACAAAACATTCTTTTCCAAATACTTACCATTAATTACCTTACACTATCTCTCCACACAGTCACCGCCTTATTCAGGCACTTATCGCATCGGTAAACAAGTTTTTGTATGCCTTCATCGAAGAATGATCTCGCCTGTGATAAAAACCAAGTCTGTACTTCTGGTTTCACTACAGTCCGGAATTGGCACCAAGAATTTTCATCTGTTTCTTCATCTGAAGAAATTCTTTAGTGGAAAACATTTCAACAGCAATGATGATGTCAAACGAGAACTACATTAGGGACGATGGTTCTGTGCCGGTGAAGCCTGGATGCGCACTGGTTATCTGGACAGTGAGCGAACCCCAATTCTCGGGCATGCGCAGTGTGTGCAATCAGTTCAGTCTAGCGGCAGCAGTAATCCGCGTAACATCCCTATTGCCAGCCGTCTGTTTATGACTATGCTACCTTGAACTTTCTGTTTATAAATTAGTTACTGTATGTTTCTGTAGGAGCGTCATTTCAGTTTCTACATGCGGGAGGGAGACAAGATTGCTTGGAGCAGTTTTCCGAATTTTCATGTGGATTTTAAAGATATATTTGGTCCAAAAGAAAATAGTATTTTATTTTTTAAATGTGAAATATTTGTATTAAAAGTATAGATGTAATTATTTTGGTAGAGCAATAATGTAAACTAATTATTTTTTGTAACGTAGGGGAGGGAGCAATTGACGCCCTGCTCCCCCTAAATGACATCCATGTGCTTCTGTAATTAAACTTGGATTGCATATTGTATATTTTGGTGTGTTTATTGAAGGTTCTTGCCTTCTGCGAATTTTTATGTAAAAATAAAAAAAAAGTTAATATACCACAAAATGATGGGGGGAAAAGTACAAAATATGGCTAATGGAAAAACTAATTCCTAACTTACCTCCCAGGTCTGGTTTGGTGATTGATAACGCACCGTAACATAGTGTGCAGTTGGAAAAGGCCCCAACGTCTGATACCAAAATAAGATGCAGGACTTGTCCAATTCCATGAAAGGATGCAAGTTTGGAACTTCACAACCTAAGTAAGGGTCAAAGCCTGTTCCGAAACTTTACGTTGATATTTTGTAGGCATGCACACAATGTTCTCCGATTACCGCCCTAGTCTTCGGGTCTTAATCGAGTAGAACTCATTTGAACCGATATAAAGCAATGGGTAGCTTGGTAGAACACCCTTTTAAATTTATTGTGGTTCAGCCTGCTCCACGTATTCGTGCACACAGCACGACCTTCGCCGCCGACACCGCTACTGTGCGACCTTGGAGGGTCCTCTCACTTCACCGGCCAGGCGCTCTGCCCCCTGCATACCCGCAGGAAGGTATCGCCGCCTACACCTACGCCGCAGCCAGTGACCGCTCCACAGCCACCGACACCAGCGCAGACACCAGTACCATCACCAGCGCCGACACCTGCACCATCACTCACGCCGATCGTCGAAGAAGTCCAAAGCCTACGTGACGCCGTTCAGTATCTCGACGCGGAGTTCCTGAACATGACGACGAAGCTGACGGCCCTGGAGGAACTCATCAGGGATCTTCAAACCTCATCAGCTGCCCAACAGGTTTTCCTGGCTGGTCAGTTCGACAACACCTCATCGAGACTTACAGCCATCACAGAAGCCATCCGGGTCTCATCTCAGGTTTAAGACGAACCCGGACAGAGTGGTCAAATTCCTGCAGGACTGCAAGGAATACAACCAGTACAGCCACTATCTACAGCAGAATCAACGGTACGATCCTCCAACCTAACCTACATTCTCTTCCTAACCCTCGCCATTTCCACTAGTGTTGCAGTCAGGTTATCTTTACCCGCTCCCGCCCATAGGGCGGCAGCTTCCATCTCTCACTTACTAACGCGGGTGCTATGCGGGACCACAAAAAGCCACGGCATTCCACTTTTCCTTCTTCCTTTTTCCTTCCGGTGGAGGAGTTTTTAGTGGGTATGCCAACTATTGGCGAGTCCCACACTCTCAGTCCCGACTCCCTTCGGGGCTGGAGTCAGTGATTACATCATTTTCTCCTCCACTCGAAAAAAACCTTTTAAATTAGATTATATTATTTATTAAGCTTAGCTAATAACATGTTGACATTGGGAAAATGCCTGTCAACACGTTATGAAGTAGGAAGACATATATATATATATATATATATATATATATATATATATATTGAAGAAGAAGAAGAACTAAAACAAGACCTGTTTGAAAATGTCATAGAATGTTTTGTAATCAAAGGTAAGGAACACAACGACAGCGAAGGAAAAGATGACTAAAGACGATTAAAGGGAAATATCTGAAGAAGATGAAAGGGAAAAGTCTTGCAGAAGAAAACGACGATGGTGATATTTCTGGTATAATGTTTATCACATTAATAAAGCCCCTGCTAGTTTAAGACAATGCATTTGCGTGGTAAGGTTTGTGTATAATGAGTAAATATAAAAGAATGATAGAGCAATCTGAACATAGTGGCAATAAACCAGTCATGCAGTGGTGTGATGTTGTGGGTTTATGTCGTATCAGCCAAGTCCCACGTCTTCCAACAGAAGACAGCTGCCTGTAGGAGAGTAACTGGCGTTAGGCATTGACTCTCTTCAGTGTGCTAGGAAAATAGGTCAGAGGCACAGAACTATCATCCCTACTGCATAGTCTTGGCTTCCATTACAGGCGGCATCATTATTTGATGAAGGCACACAAAAAGTGGCTGAATAGCGGCGGTGACTATGAATGATAGTAAAGTATTTCTAAAATAATGTTCTGTAATCTTTTTTAAAAAAAGCCTGATGTGTTTCACTCATATGACTTTCTGTACTCTTGTACAACCTATTTGTACAAACACTTATTCTCCATCTATTTCATATTAATCGAGATAAACATTTGCAAAAATGATCTTTTGACATGCAAAGAGAATTACATTTTACACATAGCGATCAGTTCTAAAAATATTTGACTATCGCTTAAGACGTACTATGTTCCCCTTGTTTTGTATTTGCAAGGGCAATATAGAAATACAATAGGCTTTAAACATAGACATATCTCTTAATAGCTGGTTGCTAGGTGCAGCACCATTCTCTTTGCCACAGATTAATACTCTTTACATATCCAAAACAAAAACATGAATAACGAATTCCCATTTGAGAAAATAAGTATTGAAAAATTTAAGGGAATAACAAGCAATATCTCGAAAATGGTTCACTCAACAACAACAAAAAATGTATATGACATAAATTGTGTATTTTAATGCGGTCTACATTTTTTGTGTAGTAAAAATTTATCTATCTGTTATGGTTTACCAGTTATGCAAAAGTCGTTTACAATGAAGAGTACTTTTGGAGACATTCCCAGAAAATTCGAGATATACACTTCATTTGTCATGAAAATATCTTAAATATATGATATTTTAATCAAAATCGTTAGAGCCATTTCTGAGAAAATTAAAATTTTCGAAAAATGTTCCTTGCAAAGGGTAATTTGGGTGGGGGGATTTTCTTGAAAACCTTTATGTCGCACCTCTAGAAGATAATGAACCGAAGTACCAAGTTTGGTGTTTATCTGATTGTTCGTTTCTGAGTTATGCTGTTCGCAGACACACACACACGGATATGTTTCCAAACATGCTTTTTTTTGGATTCAGGGGGTCTCAAAACACATATTTCCGGTGAAATCTCGGTATCAAATTTTTGGGTGGAATACAATACTTCCCCTACTTACTATACGTAGTAGAGAAAGTACAAATAGTCTGTACTTACTTTAAAAACACGCCTAGTACATGTTTCAGCCACTATAGTTAAATATGTATATCTACATACAGATTTATATACATTACAGCTTATGAAAAACCTCGCCTTTAGACTAGGACTGAATTCAGTTCAGAATTGGATAATAAAGTTTAAGTGGCAAGACCAGCCAGATGCTTGTTCTTCCCCATACCAGTTGCCTGCCAAATTAATCGAACATTGGTGAGGGCAGGGGAGGGGTGTGGTTACAACTATCCCTCGGGCTTTGCACTTTAATGGGTTGGTAGCAATTGCCCCGCGGTTCTAACTCCGCGTACGAACACAAAAAGTAAATAGCAACAGAAAACAAAGCTGTAGAATATTATTGCTCTGGTATATACAACCTATTACAGTCAGACAGGCAAACAAATAGTAGAAATGATACATTTATACATGCAATAAACATGTAACTATATATTTTTGGTTAGTTTCTGTTAAAGGCAGCATGATTCGTATGCATAATGAATAGTGGGGGAAAATGTGTTTTTATGCTTTTTATATGTTGTATGTATAGTGTGCATATGTAAAGTAGTAGTTGCTTTTGCTTTATAATTAAAGATCGACTGAAGCAATCGATTTAAAAATGGGTATGTTGTATGAATTTTGCTCCATTGTTATGCGAATTCCTGATTACCTATTTCCTAATGGAGGATGTAAAAGGTTACAATAGTTTTAGAAATATTTGAGGCAGTACTACCTGATTTAAGTTTATATGCATCATTTTTTGTTATATGCAAAATATCGATAGGAAGAATAAAGATATTGGGAATGGATAATAGAAAGCAGGTCAGTTACATTAACAGTTTAAAATATTTGTGAACGGAAAACGATTTTCCTAAAGTGTATGTACGTATACAGGATGTATCAAAACTCAACGGAAAATTTTCAGGAATGTATTCCTCATATAGAAAGAATAATAAAAAGTTATAATAAACAAGACTTCGGAAATGCATAACTACACCTTTATTGAACCTTTTATGTTTGCAGGGGGTACTATGCATCTGTAACGGCAGCTGCAACATTTATCTGAAGTGATAATGTACACCGGCGGCGTAGTGGTTAGACCGCTCGCCTCCCACCGAGGCGGCCCGAGTTCAATCCCAGGGACCTGCATGTGGGATTTGTGGTGGACGAAGCGGCGTCTGGGCGGGTTTTCTCCGAGTTCTCCGGTTTCCCCCACCATTTATTCCACCAACTGCTCCATCATCACCTTTCCTTTCATCAACATTTCGTTTCAGGCATCGGGGTGATCACCCATCCTGGTTGTTCTGTCTGATCCATGAGTGTCTGCTCCTCGACGGGCCTCTGACCCCAGGCACCCGCCTGTAAGTCCTGGGGGGTGTAAGTCCTACACAAGAGGAGGGTAAACAGATAATGAATGAATGATAATGTATACCAACGAAGAGCTTGCGAGCGTGCATTACATGTACGGTTGGCGGATGGTAATGCATTGGAAGTGCGTCGCTTCCCAATGCGCAGACTACCGGACCAAAAGATATTTGACGGAATCCATCTTCGCCTCTGTGAACACTGGGGGACGGCAAAGCTGTACGCAACGCACTAGGCAGTTAGGCTTGCAGAGGAATATGCCACACATGACGATCTGGAGCCCGTTAGGAGAAAATCTGCTGTATGCGTATCATCTGCAGCGTATAGAAGCCTTACCTTCGTCGGAATATCCTGCAACAGTCCAGCAAGACGCCTAACTTCGCAGCTGTTGTATTGTTCACAGACGAGGCGGCATTCATAAACGACGGAATCCAGAATTTCTATAAGCAATCCCTATGCAATCATCCAATCGGTTCGCCAACAAAGGCTTCCCATTAACATCTCGCAAGCATTGTTCACCAACAATGTTGAGACCCTACGTTTTTCCGGGGAGGTTTTTTGGACAGGACTACACGCAGCTCTTGCCTGATTACTTGGAAGACATGCCACTTGCATCCCGTTCACAAATGTACCTGACCAGTGGATAGGTATAGGTGGAGTGGTTGAACCCCATGGAATTTTACCCGGTGGAACACAAAGTCTCTCGTGTATTCAACATCTGTTGCTGATGAGTCAGTTCTCCATGCGTTCATTGTGGCAGGGGCGTGTTTGCTACGTACGTAGCTCAATGAGACGACGAGCGGAGGCCTATATTCAGGCAGAAGGAGGTCATTTTGAACATTTCCTCTGTGTCTCCCAGCTACTGTTACAGACGTACAATGAATTCCGTAACATGAAAGGTGGAATAAACATTTTAACTATAGTATTTTTGGATCCCGTTGTTATAACCTATATTTTTTTCTTCTTTCTATATAAGGAATCCATTCCTGAAATGTTGCGTTGAGCTTTGATGTACCCTGGATAATCAAGCCTCGCATACTCTCCTTGAAGCAATATAACAATATAATTAATGTAAGTTAAAATAAAAAAACAAATACAGTTTAACACTTTCAGATGCAAATATTTATGACTTAAATGGATTCTTGAGAAAATACGGGAGTATTGGAAATACTATGATGCAGCGGCTACGGTCCAAGGTTATGGGGAGGTAGGCGCCGGACAGTCGGAGACAAACAACAATAAAAAACGCTCGCAGCGTAAACATCGGGAGCGCTATCACTAGATAACTAGAATCTTCTGGATGTTTCTCTTTCTCAAAAGTTCGAGAATGTAAGCAAGGGATCTCGCAGTCAGCTGAGTGAGAGTTGAGTTGAGAGTCGAGTTAGTTGAGATGAGACAGTCAGTGAACGAGCGAATTAGTGAGTACATTTCTGGTGCGACATAGTGCGATTCTCCGAGCGAGTTGGCGACAACTGCTGTGACGCGCAGCGAGTGTTGCTACAGAAGAGATTGAAGAAATCCTATGTTCGACTCCCCAGCGAATGAACCGACGGGAGATGAGGCTACGTCACTAAGGAAGGGAAGTGGCGAGGAATTGAACTAGTTCACCTGGGTGAAGTGCACTCCCAATAAAGTTGAACTAGATAAAATATTCTGATGGGATACATTCACATGACTTTCTCTACTCTATATTTTTATTAGCGGGTGTACAAACTATTCTTACTGAAGCTCTATTTTTCTATCAACTACATTTTAAAGATAAGCCTTTGCAGAAATAGTTACGTTACACATTTCGTTATAGATACAAAGAGAACAGCGATAGTCAAATGTTTAACAACTGAAAGCTATACGCTGACCTTAAAATTTCATACTGTTTCCATGCAATCGCGAGAAACAACTGAATGTTGAAAAGACTTTAAGGAATTTCCAAGAAATGAACAATTCAAAACATTAATAACGGAAATCTCAGAAAGGCTTAGGCCACAAAAAACTTATTTGAAATAAAATTTTAAAGAGATCTACCTTTCTTGTGTAGTACGTTTTCGTTTACCAGTTATACAGGATTATACAAAATTCCTTCCAAATGAAAAGGAGTTCAAAGGCTATTCCCAGAAAATTCAAGATATAAATTTTATTTGTCATGTAAATATCTTTCATATATGGTATTGTAATCAAAATCGTTAGAGCCATTCTTTGGAACATCAAAATCCTGTGTGATGGTCTGTATAGATGTCTGCCTATTACTCTTTACGACCCTCTTCAAATGTCGGCGGTCTCTTTCAACCAACAGACGAGGTCAGCCTGTACACTTTCGTGCTCTACATCGCCTTACATATTTCCACTTCACTATCACATCAGAAACAGGGGACCTAGGGATCTTTAGGAGTGTGGAATTCTCGCGTACAGACATCTGACACAAGTGACACCCAATCACCTGACCACGTTCGAAGTCAGTGAGTTCCACGGAGCGTCCCATTCTGCTGTTTCACGATGTCTAATGACTAGTGAGGTCGCGGATAATGAGTACCAAGCAGTAGGTGGCAGCACAATGCACCTAAGATGAAAAACGTATGTTTGTGGGGTGTCCGGATAATTTTGATCACATAGTGTAGTAGGGAAGGTAAAAACATAGCAGGGGCAGTGAGAGGGTGACAGTTGAAAAACTGGACAAAGTCACAATACTTTGCCCCTAGAAAGCGTTGCTGCTTCATCTCGGATTCATAGTTTATTAGAATAAAGCAATGAATATCATTGACAGGATTTCAATTCGAAGGTTAGAGGTAAAGTAAACTTGTATGCACGCATGTTAATGTGGCTTATGCAGTTAGTAGTAGAATACATTTTGCATTTAAATAAATAAAAAAAATAAAAAAACAAAATCAAAAGCTTGTATTTTCATTTTTAATTACTTTAAGCTGCACAAATATTGAAGGTTTGAGCAAACTACTGAGATATTTAACAGTAAAGGGAGACAAATATCTTATGTTTTCTTGAAACCATTATTTGTTTTGGAAAGGTAGAATTAGACGACTGGAAAATCAGACAACACAAAACCTTCTACTTTTGCAGGCTTTACATTTTTTCAATAGTGCATATACGTATAATCAGAATTTTTTAAGCAAAATGTCTAGAAATGCTATTTTCTGGGCTTGTCTCATTAAAATGAAGGCGGAACAACATTTTAGTTTAGGAATCTGACCGTGCTCTACTCGTAAACGCTAAAAAAGTATTAAGTGTCAGAAGTAATTAGTTGTTATTTAGCGGAATTTCGCGAAAATAATAACATGACATTCCTACACATGCTAAAATAAAGAGGTATATTTCTGAGTTATTTTTATTCTTTCCTTTTTGACTGGGGATCTAATGTGTTCTAAACACATATTAAGACGTATATCCAGCGTAATGTTGGAAACCACTAATCCATATTATAGCGGGCCTCGGATGGAAAATTCTGGGGTTGTTAACCACAGATGGAAGGGGCAATCGGTATTGGGTTTGGGTGGGTGCTATTGCAAATATAGGCAGTATGAAACAACACTACATCACGTTCTTTAAAAAAGACTTTCGGATAGACCATTTAATTAAGCGAGTTGAGGTTTGGAGCTTTTTTACGGGCCCCGAGATGCAGGAGCTTAGGTACACATCACAACAAATCAAGATAGGGCTTGATTCAATTACTCAAACTATACTGTGCGGGGTTCGAGACCCAGTTATAACGTACACGCGAGGTGTCTTCGCAGCAGGTGACGGCGACAAGATTTAGAGCTATGACCTACAAACGTGGTCAATAAATACAGTTCGCTGTGCCACCTCAGCAGGGTGTTGTCCCCGTTTCACGGTTTGTTTCAATTACACCATGTTATAAAATCTGATGAAACTTCCTGGTTGTGGATCGAATCTCACAAAAGATCGTTAAAATATTTATACTTTCCGACTGAAAAAGAAAAAGTTACATTGTGACACGCTCTACGCCAAGCTCAACGTTTTGAATATATATGTTAGTGGAGGTAAGGACTTCTGATGCTCATTAATTTCGTTCTTTATTCATCGAACATTGATGCCAGTGTGCTTTTTTCTCTCATATCGAAAAGTGTGGGACCTTTACGTTTTTAAACCTGCATCGCCCGCGTCCTCTTTAGTACATGGTTACTAATTATCTTTATATTTAAGCTACAGAATATGGAGTTCCCTCCCCTCGCCCCCCCCAAAATACGATACCAGTATAATCCTTGTGTTTTCCCCTCGACCACACTTATCGTATTTTACGTAGTTATATCCTTTGAAATAAATTGTGGAACATAATTGAAGAATAAGTAGCACCACAACATTTAATAATAGAGGTAAGAGGTTTAAGTCGGAGGCCGCGCTTGCGGAGGCGTCTGACTTCGGCACCTATAGCACAAAGGATCGCGAGATCAAAGCCCGCCATGGGCATGAGTATTTGTGTCCGGGAGTTCCCATTCTGGGTATAAGGGACAGACTTTAACTGATCGAGGTGCGAGGGTCTATGAATCCTTCAATGTCTTTCAGAGTTCTCTCTCTCTCTCTCTCTCTCTCTCTCTCTCTCTCTATACATTCAAGAGGGTTAAACAAGGAATGCACGAATTTGCACACTAACTCTCTAGTAGCCTATTCTATGGATAAATTGACGACAAAAAGTTTATGGAACATATATTCCAAGAGTGAGGAAGTATTTTTAACACTTAAATGATTTCAGTCAAATTATATAATATAAAATATAACAATAGCCCGCCTTAAAGCAATATGTGTATAATATAATATATAAAATGCATGTAACAGTTATTGTAATAATGTTTATATTATTATGTACATGTTCAATAATGTTATGTGAATGTATTACGTAATTTAATAACGTAGAAGTTGTGAGAATAATGGATTAAAAGTTGCTAAAATGAGGTAATAATGAGGTAACC
Organism: Deroplatys truncata; assembly: GCA_030765065.1. Classification (NCBI taxonomy): domain Eukaryota; kingdom Metazoa; phylum Arthropoda; class Insecta; order Mantodea; family Mantidae; genus Deroplatys; species Deroplatys truncata. Next base: position 123,710,438 of record CM060988.1, on the reverse strand, counting down.
TTGAGGCAATAATGAATTAGAAATTTTAATAATACTACTAGTCATTCTTTGAAACAAAAATGTAATATTTTAAAACAGTTTATAAAGAGCCAATCAATAACTTAACTTAAGTTAAATGAAAGTATTCTATTGGAGTAGGATTAGCCAATCAGAATCTGAAATAAGGCAAATTGTACAAATTCAGAAGACAGTTCTTAGTAGACAGCGTTCCTAACCGGACGCGAGACATGTCCTCGAGAAGTTTAATACGTATCCAGTGTGAGAAAAAAAGTTTACGTGTTAAAAAATGCTAGTAATTAATAAGTAATCTCACAGCTCTCTCTCTCTCTCTCTCTCTCTCTCTCTCTCTCTCTCTTTATATCAGTGAAGTGCTATTTTAATCGTTTAAAGAATTAGTAAATGGAGTGAAGTACAAATTATAATCTGTGTAAGCCTACATTCTTAGCCGCACCACTCTCTGCAAATAAATTCATTTCTCTAACAATAATGCTGACGCAGCCGAGGCAAACATACATATATAATATTTAAAGAAACAGTAAAAATACAAAGTTAATATTTTTAAACTTGGGGCGAAGGCTACCGAGAACTTTGTACCATATGTGGGGCAGTTACTTCATCAAATTTTTATCTTCCCAACAGTCGAAATACAATACAAGTTTCCTCCTAAAATACAACGTCCTCAGTTACTAAATTATGTATAGCCCTAAAAGTCTAATCGATGAAAAGGCAACTTTTAGTGGTGCAAATATTTTACATTTGACTTTATACTTATTGTTTGTTCAGATTCTTTTGAGACTGTGGGAGAGGGAGATAAAGACGTCACGCGGCCGGTGCAGCAGCTATCACAAAGAGCCGCCACACATAGCCAACCGGTTTTCTACTTCCCCCTTCCACTGTCTCAAAAGACTCCGAACAAACAATGACAAATATTTGCCTTAATTTGTTTTTATAATTGTTATTTCACACTAGCCGTGTAGGCACTAATTAGTAGTTGAATCCAACTTAGTGCGTGTAGGCATTTTACTGATTAGCCCCTACACGGCTATTGTGAAATAATTATAAAAACACAAACGTGCATTGTGGTAATTATGTTTATGCCGAAGATATGAAGCGAGCTTGCGAAAGATGCTGTAGTTGTGTATGCACGACATACGCTGATACATTCTATGCGACTGATAACAGACCTTTGAGTACATGAAATTAAATTATGATTTGGAAAAGGAAATTTGTGTAGGAGACGTTCCAGGCCTTAGCTTGGGGTACCTCCTCGGCACTAGTCAGTTATGATGGAGGACTGTGGAAAAGCTGGAAGGGAAAAAAAAGACAAGGAGGACAGTCCTGGGGGGGGGGGTTGAACCGCAAACTACACGTCCGCCCCTTAACCCGTGTTGATGGTATAAGTGGTGATTTATATGTACTACAATTCAGATATACAAATGATACATAAAAGCAAAACGAGAAATGAAAAGAAATGTATATATACAGTACATAGTTATGCATTATTGTAACTGGACATTATTACTGGTGGGAAAAATCGCTGTCGTCCAATTGGCTGAACATTCCACTTGGGGGTGAGCCTGCCCTTACTCATCAAGTGTGATTTTTCCACCCACCTACAAGGGAACCGCGCTGTTGTCAAACCTGTCTGAATTCAAAATGTTTTCCCACATATGTATGAAAAATAAATAAAAGGTGTTCAGAAACTTTCTCAGTGCACTCATAGAGATTTATCTCTGGTTTAAAGATAAACATGTAACCCCTCCATCCGGCACTATAGCAATACTGAAATTTCGGAAAGCTTAAAGGACCATTTAATGAAATAAGCATGTGAAACTGCGCAAGTAACATGAGAATAAGGACTAACCAAAATATACAGTTATATAGAATGAGGTTAAACTTTAGAGTAGGGCCGGTTTAGTTATCCCCTCACTGTTTTGCTACTGAATCACAAATATGCTTGCAACTTTGCAAAAGGACAATTATTGGATATATTTAGGATTTGCAGAGAGCTTATACTGATTTTAAGGAGTTACACAGCGAAAATTACACTCATACTTCAGAGCATTGGATTGACAAAACCGGTTTAGCGCCATCTCCTTTGACATTGAGATGGAGGCCAGTTTCAGACACCGAGTAACATGATATCGTGCCCCTAGAAATAAAAACGTTAAAAGGAGATTCCTGAGAGCAAAGTAACCGAAACACATGTCCACAAATACACAGGTAATCGACAATCAGGATCAGTATACTTTATTATTTACATTTCGTAGCATTGTGACAGTAGGTGGGGAGAGGGGCAGGTTGGCGCATGGCTCTTATTTGAGCCCTTAGTCAACACATTGCAGCAGAATGCAGACATACTATTCCCTGTCTCCAAATAAACGTCCCACGGAAGCGACAATTCTTTGTGAGAAGTTGTAGTGGAAGGAAGCCATGAAATTGTTATTCCCGCGAGGTTAGTAAATATTCACTTTATGGGAATTTATTTTTCCTGGGTGCATATCCAATATTGGATGATTTTTAAATATTTTTTTTGGAAGCGCTTTTTGTTGCTTTATTCCTTGGTATTTTAAGTATTTTGATTCCTTATTCGTGTTCGTTAAATCCAACTTCCATTAAAATAAGTAGACCAAGGCCAAGTTAGCACAATAGCAGCAACAGGCAGTTTATGTATTTAAAATTGTTTATTAGACATTTCCGATTAATTTGTGCACAGTGTTTCATTTTATTATTGCCATTTAAGTGTTTAATCAATTTAGACGTTATAGCTTACTTTAAGGACCTGTTGATAGGTTTAGATAACGTTACCCTGTGTTAGGCGTTTTTACTATAATGAATCTGTAATTATATACCTTAAGCGTTCTAAATAACTTGATCATGTTATTTGTTTTTACTAAATTATTTAAAAGGCCGATATTTTTTCATTACTCCACATCTGTGCCAACCTGCCTCCTAGGTAGGGTAAGTTAACTCACTACGCAATAATTTGAAAAGTTGAGAAATTTAAGTGGCCATAAAACAATGACGCAATTATTAACAGATACTGTTAAAGAAATGTATAGAACAGTACTATGTCAGGATTAGCTGAAATGTTTCTGCAATAAAAATAAAAAAAAAATAAAACTTAAAATTTTCCCCCCTCTTCCCTATTCTGGTAACTACGAAGTAGGCGTCCAAAAATGCAAGAGACACTCAAAAACTGGTCCTCAATGCAAGCTCTCAAGTGTAGTATCACGGTTCGACGAATCCGCTCAAATGTTCGGACCCACATCTGAATAAGACTTGCGTGGGATACCGGAGCGCAATTGAGTGCCAAATATTTCCAAAGTCATGTAAGAAATGTGTTATTCACAGAGTTTGTTATTCGCTATAAGCTTGTTTAGGTACGACAAGAACGCCGTAGCTTGCGCATGAATAGTAGGAGGAGGACCTATGCCTTCCCCTTCGCTCTATCTCTTCTTTCCGATCAGCAGGTAAATACATATTGCGGCGTATTAATAATTTGGGGGTTTCATTGTCATTATCAGACATATTGTTGTTCTACATTGTGATTACCAGACATGTTGTTGTTTTTCTTTTATGTTAACTGGGATGACATCGTTCCTGGCTGGGAGTTTTTGCTGGCCACGAGCGGTGGGGATATAACGTCTGTGTTGCTGAGGATTCCGAGAGAAGCGGATCGCGCGTGCAAGCCGGCTTTTTTATTGGTGAACATCTCCGCTCATCTTTCATATTTAATAATGCAGGAAATAAATGTTGGGAAATAAATCTAGGAATATTAAGTAGATTGTGTTATGGATTTTGTACAGTGAAACCCACGCCTTCCTCTTAACCTCCACACCACGTTTCGGTCCTCCGCAGCCAAGTGAGTATACGTTCCATCAATGTACGTGCTGGGTATTAAAAATCGATTTAATTTTTCATTTGAACTTTTAGGCCTACCCAGCACATGCATCGGAATGCTACAGTGAGAAAAGGTCTTCCATGGAGTATGTGTTCCGCCGCTTGCTTACATACGATAAGGTCATTGTAATTTGCGCCTGACAATGGAAGGGGAATTAAGTGTTTCGCTTTCTTTTATCCCTTCTTTCCGAGTTGTACTTGCTTGAAAGAGAGTTATAAACTGTATTAAGGCACTGTTTAAAAATCTACTCATCAGAAACTGCGTTAGTATGTAAATCTTCTACCTAATGCATAGAAAGAGTCAAGGGGTAACACTCCTAACGAATTTAAGAGGTTCAACTCATGAAGAACTGTAATGGAACCTCATTGAATACATACATTTTGGACACTATGCCGCATAACATTTTTGTTTCTTTAGATCTCAGGAATTACATTATGAAGCCGTCTTATGTAGCTCAATCTAATTTTAATTTCGATTGCTTCTATCTAATAGAAAAAGCGAAAAAAGGAAAGTAAACCCAACATTTCTACCATTATTGGAAACTCTTAGCTGGTAGCAATATCTGAAGAAAACGTCATGTCAAAATGTGTATCACAACAGAAAACGTGAAAGAACCGCTGACGTGAGCTGTAGTGATGTCACGTGACGGGAGTGTAAATTCGCACTATTTCAGGTTCTTTTGCCCATCACGCACAGATATTCTCTTGGAGGTTGAAGGTAGTAGGCTTTATTCGTATGAAGTAAAAGCTAAATTATTTTTAGATTTTCATATTCTAGAAATAAGATACAGATTTCGTCAAAACACAAATTTGGAAACAATGAGTTTGTGATTTAATTAATGCATACTTTTAGAGGGAATAATAAGTGTATTGCCAGTTATACATCCATGTAATTACAAATGTAATGAGATCTCATTGAGAGAGGATATTTAAATTAATTGTTTTTATTACGAGTTTCAATTTTAGTTTAAATATCACTTTGTGTTTATCCTTAAACTCTTTAAGTGGTAGAAACTTTATGTGTAACATAAACTAAAAATAAGTTAAAGTACCTAGATATTGGAAGTCGCCATTGGGGTATGTCATCTCATAATGAATTTGATATCTCTTCGTGATTTACCGAAAAAAATCTGATATGTTACACTCACATGACTTTCTCTACTGTTGTAAAACTATTTTTACAAACGCTTATTCTCCATATGCTTCATTTTAATCGAGATATCGAGATGTTAATCTTATTGCTAATTTCCTTGTAGATGCAAGGCGAATTGGTAGGGTTTAAGCTATAGTCAAATATTTTAAGAGTGGTTCCTATGTGGAGTATTCCATTCTCTTTGCATTACCAGGACAAAAAAATGAATAACGAATTTCCATTTGAGAATTCCATTTAAGGGAATAACAAGCAAAATCTCGAAAATGGTTCACTCAAAAAAAAAAAAAAAAACGTATAGAACATAAATTGTGTATTTTAACGCGATCTACATTTTTTGTGTAGTAAAATTTTGTCTATCTCTTATGGTTTACCAGTTATGCAAAAGTCGTTCACAATGAAGAATACTTTTGGAGACATTCCCAGATAATTCGAGATATACATTTCATTTGTCATGAAAATATCTTAAACATATGATATTTTAATCAAAATCGTTAGATCCATTTTGAGAAAATTAAAATTTTCGAAAAATGTTCTACGGACAGGGTAATCTGGTGTGGGTGGGATTTTCTTGAAAACCTCCGTGTCGCATCTCTGGAAGATACTGAACCTAAATACCAAGTTTGGTGTTTATCCGACTGTTCGTTTCTGAGTTATGCGTTCACAGACAGACAGACACACAGACATGTTTCCAAAAATGCTTTTTTTGGATTCAGGGGTCTCAAAACATGTATTTACGGTGAAAATCTTGGTATCGAATTTTTGAGTGGAATACAATACTTCCCCTACTTACTATACGTATTAGAGAAAATAAAAATACGAGTCAGTTGGGAAATTTAGTGTCGTTCTGCATGTCGCCATCACAGCTCAGTTGGTTAGAGCAATCGGACGGAAACTGGTAGATCCGCGGTTCAAATTCCGGCTATGGCATTAATTTTTCAGTCTGATTCTACCTTTACAACCTTGTCCTTATATACGGCTTGTGTGAAACAACAATTAATTACTAGGAATTAAAGAATTTCACGTGAGCGCAATTTCAGCCAATGTGCGGTCTCATTGATGTCTTATTCACCAATCAGAATTGAATTTAATCGATAGTTTTAAGTATGGTGGTATAACTAATAACTGATAGTTTTTCTCTCCTATGTATATCTCTGCTCCGATTCGACTAGGATCTAGGAGGCCTATTCTGATCGTTTTTTCTGTTCAACAGTGGTGGTTACTACGAACTGTAAAACTGGCAAAATTTGATGATCTGCGATTTCAAAATATAAAATAAGCTGTACAAGATCTAACTACGCATAAAGCAAAAATCTTTAAGTGGGTATACAAGCTATTCTTACTAAAGGTTATTTTTCTATCTACTACATTTTAATCCAAATAAACCTTTGCAGAAATAGCTTCATTGCACATTTCGTTATAGATACAAAGAGAACAGCGATATTCAAATGTTTAAGAACTGGAAGCTGTATGCTGCCCTTAAAATTTCACACTGTTTCCATGGAATCGCGAGAAACAACCGACTGTTGACAGCACTTTAAGAGAATCAAGAAATTAAAATTTAGAACGTTTAATAACGGACATTTTTGAAGTGGCCTATGCCAGAAAAGCTTACTTAAAATAAATTGTGTTTTATAAAGAGATATAATTTTTTTTGTGTAGTGCGTTTTCGTCTATCGCTTGACGTTTACCAGTTACACAAGATTATGCAAAATTTCTTCTAAATGAAGTAGGTTTTTTACGCTATTTCCAGCAAATTCAAGATATGTATTTTATTTGTCATGTAAATATCTGTAATATGCGTATATTAATCAAAATCATTAGAGTAGTGTTTTAGAAAATAAAAAAATTCAAAATGTTTTCTATGTAATAGGTAGTTTTAAGTGTGAGAATTTTCTTGAAAATCTTCGTGTCGCATCTTTGGAAGGAGGTACTGAACTATAAGTAAAATGCCAAGTGAGCTATTTATCCGACTTTTTATTTTTAAGTTATAGATAATGTTCACACATACGTGGACCTGTTCGTAAAAATGCTTTTTTTATTCAAGGGACTTCAAAACACGTATTTTGAGTGAAATCTCGGTATGGAATTTTTTAGTAGACTGCAGTACATTCTCTACCTGCTATGTACGTGTTAGAGAAAGTAAATAAGGCATTGCTCTTGCATTGTAGTTATCTTACCGAATTCCTTGCACACAATTTTTGTTACGTAATTTAAATGAGCTCTGAACTCGTGCTTGTAGTTTCGAAATAATTATCATGACAACAGGCATCCATTAACCTCAATTAAATTACCGAAATACTATCAGTACTCGTGGTATTAATAAGGACACTTTTGTTCAAATATACACATTTGGAGGATGAAAGCATATTATTTGAAATGAGAACAAATATGAAGATTAGTAGCAACATTACTGCATTAATTTTAAATAAGAGTTGTTCAGATAAAAAAGATATTATGTTTGAATCCCATTTATGGGCATGTTCTGGGTAAAACAGAGAAAAATTTGGAGAGGAAGAAGGAAATACACGCATAGAGAGAAGGAAAACAAAAAGAATGAGGTAATATTACAAGCGGAGAAGCTAGAAAATGAATTCTCTTTTTAGTGAAGAGTTAAATATGACGTTTTAAGAAGAGAGGAAACAAATGGACATCTCCCATAAAGACAAAGAAACCACAAGACTGCCAGCAGTTTTTGAGGTTAACAGGCAGCAGGGGAAAGGAAATGTCAAATGCCTGAAAAAACAAACAGGAAAAATAAATACAGATGCCATACAGACAAGTAGGTCTTGATGATTAACTTTATGGCCATTAAATACAGGTTATATATAGTTCTGGACAGTATAAATATTATAAAATCAAATTGCAATCAGGATAGTCAAGTTTTAGAGAATATTTCTGCATAAACATATATTTAAAACTGCAGTAATTTCATTGTCAATGGTAAATTGTTATAATATCTACTAGTAATTTGCTGGCTGGATATAGTTTACCTAATCAGTATAAGATATTCTGCATTTGCCACTATTTGTAGTACTATAACCATGTGCATTATTTTTCAAAAGCAATTGATTTATGTCTTTACTCGCATATAATAAAGTCTCCAAAAAATATAATTGTCAACATTGCAGATCCCTTTCTGTTTGGAAAGAGGATTACAGCCTAGAAGGTATATCACTTGCAATGCGAATGCCTTTTTATGCAGAAGTAGAATTTCATTCACGTAAACGCTGTTGTAACACAAAATAGTCTACGTTGAGGCAGTATTTTATATCACAACACTGTAAATGCCAGAGTGATTGTAGTGTAAATTAGCATTATTGTATGACAGTGGTTTGAGATGTTTGTTAATTCTAAGCATTGTTAGGAAATAAGTTTACACGGCCTCACTGAAACTGACAATAGGAGCGGGTAACAATGAGCGAGAGGGTGAGTCGTTTATCAATTAGAAGAGACAAACAAATGACGTCAGAGTAGCGCGCTTTTCTTTAGAAACGGAGGGAATATCTTCCCTAGAGCATATGTGTTCGTAATTTTGATTGGATATAAAAATAGACGCTAATGTTGGCGCGCTTTATTAACCAATAGCAGCTCTGTTATAATGTTTAGGCATATCGGGGTGAGGGAGTATAAATTATGAAGCCAGAGACAAGTATCGCACAGTTTAAGAGTATCATTCACGCGTTACACGTCGCACAGTTCAACAGAATCATTCACGGGTTACACGTTACGCAATTCTACAGGATCTCTCGCGTCGTAAAGTTAGTTACAAAAATGTGAAATACGCGAATTAATAATGCGCGGCAAATAAGTGATTGTAGTTACATTCAAAAATATAACAGTTTCAGTCGGGCGTGTATCAAAGGTAAATCTGTGAAATTAACTAAGTGTGACGCCAATAAAAGTGTAAAAACAAGTTCTTTTATCAGTGTTATCTTTTAGTAACAACTCCTTTCCGTTTACACAACCTGTTCAAGAGATTTGCTCGACTGAGTAATCATAGCTAGCCGGAGGACAAAGAACCCAAAATTCAAAATAGTAAAACAATAACAGGCGCTCAGCAAATAAGATAACACGAAAGTTACCACAACAACGTGTACAAACAATCCAATAATGCATGGTATGTCTGTTTCCTGTAGTGTAAAGAAAATATACATACAGACGTACTCCACGTAAGCATTCCAATACTTCATCAACAGCAGTTGGCATACTTATTGGAATTTATTTTTAAATTTAAAAGTTAATTTTTGGTTCTTGTTTGTATTCTTTAATAACGTATTGCTTAAAAACCATTGATTAATAAACAACACTTGTATAATTAAGAATATCATTATTGCACAAGTGAAGAAACATTTCGAATCATCTGATTATAAAGCAGTTATATTACAAGCCATTCATCAGGACAAGAATTAAAAGGGTCACAGGAGAGACCCTTGGGGAACTCCATATTTAATAAATACTTCGTTACTTCTGGATGCATTAGCATGAACATGACTGCAAGCAGTTACGTGTAATAAAAATAAAGTAGTGCATTATAATTAATAATAATGATAATAATAGTAATAATAATACATCATGGCAAGAAACAAAAGGGTCACAAGACGGACTCTTGGGGAACTTCATATTTAATAAATGCCTTGTTACTTCTGTATGCATTAGCACGAACATGAATGCAACTGGTTAGGTGTGATTAACAGAAAGTAATGACTTATTATTAATATTAATATTATTATTACTATTAATTTATCATGATAAGAAACAAAACAGGTCTGAAAATACATCCTTAGAGAACTCCAATTTCAATAAATAAGCTCGTACTTCAAGCGTCAAGAATATAAAATACCTGATTACGATAGGTTATATATAACAAACATTATCATTATTATTATTAATTTAGAAAATCTAACAGCTACTGACGTATCAATAAGTGGCAGACAAAGTAAAGAGCTCTAAAGAGTTTTGTCAGAATTACTATGTAAATAAATTCCCGATAACATCTTTTTCTCTTCAAGCAGATAAACATATATGCTGTCAGGCATATTACTCTGGTGTCAGGTTGTCAATATCAGAAAGTGAAAAGTAACATTTACATACAGAAGACTTTAATGTATTTCTGACACACACATCTAAACTATATTTTTATACATACACGACCTAGATTTCTTGACATAGATACGCAATTGAATATAGGTAGCTGAAGCGCCCTAAATATGCCATTATTGTTGTGCATTCTCTTTTGTAGTTTAGCGTTACATAATTGCAATGTTATTTTAATTGGGAAGCTATATCACAGAGTATACACATTTTTCTTCTCTAGGGTGCCATAAGCGTGGGAAAAAACAGTGTGTTGCGATATTGACTTGTTAAAACTGCTCCACTTTCCCACCACTAACCCAGAAACGTATTGCACTGGTAGTTTTTTGTTTCAATTGCAGGTCTTGTAATGCAAAGCTTCATTAAATAAACTGAACGGTCAAGTTGGAAAAAAGTTGAGTTTCTCTTGTTTTAGAACAAAGAACAGTTGAAGCACGTTTTGCTACTGGGAACTCCAGGTGGCAAGGTAAAACAGCTTTTGTAACGGTAGCTGTAAAATAGCCTGTGCAAATATCATGCATTATTTGCGCACACACTAGATTGTTTGAACAAGAAAACACACATTCTACACCTGACTACCTCTGCTCTTTGCTTTAGCCTAAATGCGATGCGTTTGTGTATCCATAAAGACACATTTCCACTTGCAATGCAGGTTGCAAGAAGAGTCCTTTATAAAGCTATTGTTTTTTATTGATCAATCCGTGACCTAATTGTGTCAGGACAATATCAGAGTTAGAACCCGAGGTCCTGAAGTGTTGTTTAAAACCAAGCATTTAAAATTCTTGGGTGCGTTGTTGCTGCATAGGATACACACAAAAATATAAGGTTTACAATAAAATTAAATATTACATTTGAAGCAAGTTTTCTATGCTTTTGTGTTTTCAAAACGCCCTACTCAATTGTAAAGGTCTAACAGATCTTACAGGGTTAAAGAGAGAGGGGTGAGGGAGAGACAGCGAGTGGGATAAAAAAATAGAAAGAAACTTAATGTAGCATAACACACTAAACAATAAAATATAAAAACACGAAATAATGGGAGACATTATTAAAATATTGGTATATACTATTGTATTAAGGAAATACCTGAATAGTCAAACAAAGCAACATTAAGATATAGTACAGCACCCACCAGAATTTATTGTTCACGTCGCCCCATTCCTTGTATTAGGTCCTTCAGACCTGAGTTGACTATCCTACCGGTAGCACCCAACATGCCCCTATCACACTATTCAATGCAGAAGCAGGGCTGGCAAGCATACTTTGTTTCGCCAAATCAACAAATATGGTACACAGATGACGGCATTAAGTGGCACGAACGACACGGGTTGCCGAGGTCGTTATGCCACGGACTTGTATACAGAAAGTCTGCGGTTCAAATTTCTCCAGGACCGTCCTCCCTGAGTGAAGCTCTTTCCAGATTTTCCTCAGTTCTCATAATGGCAAGTGCTGGGGAGGTACCGTAAACTTAGACCTGGAACGTTTCTTTCCCAATATTCCTTTCCCAAAAACTATTCCATTTCATGTATCGCCAGTATCCACCACCTGAGAGCCACATGGAGTAAGAACGTGCCTTAAAAACTACTTAAAAGATGAGTAGTGCATAAGATAGTCAGGCAAGGAGGCACTAGGCGTCCAAATGACTCGCTAATTCCTGAAGTAAAAGATCGCAGTAAATCCTTTACACCGCATTCTTACGTGCCCACGGAACGCCAAGATATGTATCCAAGAATCCTTATAAATTGGACTTGTTCATCCGCGATATATTTATCACTTGTTATACAGCAAGTCTAAGCCATACAAGCCCTGGACATTGCTTTTGGTCACTAAGAATTTGGCTGCGGCATACTTCCAAAAATATTTTTTCCGTTCATTATACAATTAACTGCATGAAATTCACAGTTGGAGTTAATCTATTTATATACGAACTCAATACAATGTACTAATGTTCGGAGGAACTCAAAAAGTCTTAGCTTTATATCCGACATGACATAAGTAGTAAATAATACAATTCTGGCTATTAAAGGTTTCGGTGACACAAAAAGGTCTATGCTATATTTAATATATACAGGATAGAGCATTTTAGTTGAGACCGTACAATATCTACAGAACTAAGCGTTGTAGAAAGAAATATCTTTAATAAAAGTTTCTTGATATTATGGGGGAAAGTAAATGCCATTAGTCGCTTTTATTTCGAGGATTTTGTGATGGTCATTTTAGGGTCAATTTAATTTGACCCTAATTGTAAGTTCCCATTTAAAAATATTAAATTGACTCTAAAATGACTATCATAACGTCCTCCAAACAAAACACGACTAAAGGATTTTACTTTTTCCCATAATATCAGGCAACCTTTATTAAAATCATTTGTTTCTACAATGCTTAGTTTTGGAGATATTGTACAGTCTCAACTTAAATGGTCCACCCTATATATCAATTTTAATGGGTAGAAATTAATTTATACATATAATAATAAATTTAATCAGATTAGAAAATTGCAACTCCAAGCTCTCGACCCTACTACAGATCTCCTTATCTCGAGGGTACGTTTGCATACACACAGAATATGAGAGGTTCAATGAGCACTCAGAGATTACCTTCACGCTAGCTCATGAATAGAGCATGGAGATGTGATTCTCGGCCGTAGAACTAAATTTTTTCAACTTTACATATTCTTCTTTAACGAATTACTCTCCTCTTTGTAGGACTTAAAAGCCAATGCCTTGCGTCAGTAGCCTCTCGAGGAGCAAGCAAACTCTGGATCATAGCACATCCAGGATGGGTGATCAGCCCAATGCCTGGTATGGGGATGAAGAAGAAGGAAATGGAATATAGGGATGAAAGGTATGATAAGAAAATTCGCGTATCAAATTATCCAACCCAGCATTCGCCCAGCGACCTTGGAAAACCATGAAAAAAACCTTCGGTCAGATTGATCGGATCCGGGGGTTTGAATTCGGGACCTCCCGGGCCATAGACGTTGCCGCCTGCAATTCCGCTCGGTTCATCTTCTAATCGCTTGCCTAAATTCTATCAGTATGGGGTAAGATAGAAATAGAGGCGGAGGGGTACTTATAAACTCGACATACTCAGATCTTTCGTACCTAGGCTCCTGACGGGGCATCCCCGGGAGGGAGGGAGGAATGAGATGAGAAGAGACAGAAGGTGGCCGGACTAGGAGGCACGACAGGCAGACGGTAGAATCCCTACGTTTACAAATTGTAACTCCCGGCCATGGGGTTACACATACCCTGGGGGGCTCGGGACACGGAAATCGCTCGCTGTCCAGGGACGAAGGTTTACTCAGAGCATCCTTTTTCGCTGTCATGCACACGCCGAGATCTCCCGCCGACACTTGCAACCCTGAAAGAAACCAAGCAGATGACAGGTGAAGCGAAATGAGAATGGAGGTGAAATGGAGCGACAGGAAATTCGGGAAACTTCATGATTCTTCCCAGCATTCGCCTGGCGAGCCAGGGAAACCCATGGGTCAGGAAGGTGACGGGAATCGAACCCACGACCTCTCAAATGGCGCCACAGACGTTACCGCCTTAGCCATCCCGCTCGGTTTCTATCGGTATAGCTATATACAGGCTATTTAAAAAATATAGGTTATAATTTAAGGTATGCATTTCCCATATGTGGACAATAAAAATAGTCCATTATAACATGTGTCCGGAAATGCTTGGTTTCTGAGTTATGGCCTTCAAAACAAGTAATATTCACCAGCACGTATTTCTTGCTGCAGGTACTTTTCTTTACAGAAAATGTTGAAAGTGTCCACCTCCAGCTTGATCACAGGCCTCACATCGATGTCTCATGGTCGTGTAAACACGACCCTAAGATCCAGGTGTATTGTGTATTTCCTCACGATCTGCCACAATCCATTCTGAAGGGGTTGCATATCAGGCAACAGAAACGAATATACCAACTCGTTTAAATGGCCCCACAAGTAGAAATTGACAGGATTCAAATCAGGTGAGCGTGGTGGCCAAGCAATTGAGCCACCTCTACCTATCCATCGATTAAGAAACCTTCGATCCAAGTATCGGCGAGCGGTACGACCGAAGTGTGCAGGAGCGCCATCAAGAAGTCAGCCTGTTGACAAATGCTCAGTGGAGTGTCTTCATAGACATGAGGTATGGTGTTTTCCAGCAAGTTTGTGTACGGCTGCCCCGTAAGTCTGTTTACAAGTACATGGGGTCCAACTAACCGATCACCAATGATACAGACCCGCAAGTTGAGAGAGAACCGCACTTCGTGATGTGATGGAACAACTGCATGTGGGTTTTCATATGCCCATACATGCTGATGTGGAAATTTGTAATACCATCTCGTGTGAACTGTGGCTTCATCTGTAAATAATACTAAGGCAGGAAAGTTCGGATTTGTAGCACATTGCTGCACGAACCACTGGCAGAACACCAATCGAGCAGGGTAATCGGCTGGCGACAGGGCCTGTACATGTTGCAAATGATAAGGATACAACTGTTGCTCTCGCAAGCGTCTGCCTTCGTGTACTGAGGGAAGGAGTAGGGTGCAGAGAATTCAGAATCTCCTCCTCTAGTACATCTGGAGTTGTAGATCTTTATCGTCCCCTCCCCAAACCAGGAGACGTAAACTTCCCATGACGCACAGACGGTGATGGAGATGTTCAAATGTCTTCCGACTTGGATATCTTCGGTGTGGGTACCTCTCTCTTGGTACAAACGAGCCAGCGCAGCATTGCCGTCCGCCTTACCGTGCATCAGTGGTGACGAAAACGGAATTTGCGGGTCAGTGTGACTCGCAGGCGCCACTCTTTTTCTATCTGTCGATTCATTTGTTCTCCATATGCTGCTGAGTGGTGTAGTGCGTGTTGCATGTTTGATGACACGAGGAAGAAAGGCATTTTCGCCACCCTTGAGTGTATTTCTGCCAGCTCCTGATTTAGTACATGTTGCTCAGTCGAACGCCAAACACAACACTCAATGTACCCTTCGCCTCGGAATGAACTGTCAGAGTTGAAACGGCAACTCTAGGCCAACAAGCCCGAGCTGAGGAATTATTACTAATTTGGGTCAATAGTATTTAGTGAAATTAAATTATACTATGCATAACTATTTTTCTTTTTTTAGTACTTGTGTAGCTTAAAAAGGGTGATTTAATGATATCAGTTTGTATTTGTGTTACTAATATTAGAATAACAAATTGTTTAATGGAAATATTTTAAGGCCTATGTTAAAATACTGTACATGACGAGATATTTTAAATGCAGGAAAAGTAGTTCCGAATACACCAAGTGAGTTTTATGTTGTCTCTCTGGTAGAAAAAAATATTTTTCGTACAGCGAGGGGTATTGTCCTTTTGTACTATAATACGCCGTGAACGGGGACAATGAGCTTAAGAATCCCACAACAATAAATATATTTGCTAACACAAAAATCGGGCAGTTGCTTCTAAACCACGGGCAGAGGATGATGCTGCCGGATAATTAAGAGGTGTGCTAAAAGTTCATAGATTAAAACAATGTTAGCTGTAGACACGAGTCGCTACGGGAGATTTGAAAATGTACAAACTTCGCGTCGTATTAGCGCCGCGCTTCAACAGTGGACAGTGTTTTAACGGCAACAATATCAGAGTGCTCAGTGTTGTGAATTACTAAAAGTAAAAAATAAAGAAAACAGCGATGTTATCCTTTCGAAACTGAAGCACGTATATTTTTCTCCGTTACCACATCCGAGATCTACGTTTCCTTTACCGAGGAAAAGTCATGCTCTTACACATCTTCCTATAATTATTACAGCTTGCCGAGGACAGAGAGTAGAAACAGGTGACCGCGACATCAAAATCCAGATGCAGAGAGGCAGACCACACGAACACCCGGTGTCTACGCGGAGACTGCAGAAAGGTAAGCCGCGAGTTACAGGCATTATGAACCAGAACATCTTCTGAATGAGGAGGCGGTAATGCCGCAGTGTATCCTGAAACCACAGTTGTAATGAAGTTTTTTTATTGTCTACATATGAGGAATGTATACCTGAATTTATGCCCCTCTATTTTTGAAACATCCTGTATAAGTAACTATAAATAACCTGCTTACGTATGAAATATGCAGCACATTAGAAGTACTGTATTCATGAGGTTAACTTCAAAATAAAACTAGGATATATTAACAGAAAAAGTCTTCTATGAATGCAGAGATCAAGTCAAAAAACAAGTACCTCGTAATTTTCCATCAAGTCTCTTAATTACTTTCGATGCAATTAAATTCACATTTCTGTAGTGGTTTTTTACAGTTGTTTATGCAAATGATGCGCATTGATGTTAGATGAGAGTAAAAAAATAGCTTTTATTTCTGTATTCACAACAGTTTTCCTTATCATAAATTATTTATTTATTTATTCAGCGTCTCTTTGTAGATAATGTTTGCTCAGTCACTGAAGTTGAAGTGCCGTTATAAAGTAAGTCTTGCATT
Organism: Deroplatys truncata; assembly: GCA_030765065.1. Classification (NCBI taxonomy): domain Eukaryota; kingdom Metazoa; phylum Arthropoda; class Insecta; order Mantodea; family Mantidae; genus Deroplatys; species Deroplatys truncata. The sequence goes on along the minus strand of CM060988.1, from coordinate 123,693,837 downwards.
AATTTATTATATGAAATAATAACACGTTTATTTACAGTTGTCAATGGAAATTAACTCTACAGCTCCATTTATATAAATGATAATTAAATACACGTAATTAATTTCACGTTTTGGTTTCTAATTGCAGCGGACATCGACCTACTCATTAAAGTGTTGAGTGTAATAAATGTTATACAAAATGATTAAAAAGAATCTCTTCATTAATTTGAAGAACAAAGCAGAAAGATCCAATAATACAATTCAACCATTTTTCTTGATATGAAGCATGAACACAAATTGTGTGAGGGGGTTCAATTCTAAAACTCCCAAATTAGATACTCATTAGTAATAGTAACGTTCACTATATTGAGTATTAACCGTGGTATAAATGGTGTCCATCTGCATTGAGACATTCCTAGCATTCCGTCCTCATGAGCTTGTACGAGGGCTGATCAATAAAGACTGAGACTGAATTTTTTTCACAGATATTTATTACTCCATTTCAATATTGACATGATCTTTTTCAAAGTCTATTTATTTGAGCTCCATACTTGTTTTATGTATCACGTATGTGCTATTCACGAGCAGAAGTTTAAGGACAGACACAGACCAATGCAAGAAATATAGGTGGTTTTTTTCAAAACTACTAAAACATGCTTGTTCAAAAGAGGGAGCTGTGCGCATGCGCCTGTGCCCTACTAACGGCGGTGTTTTTACATGCAAGGCTATACTTTTGTTTCGTTAATTTCTACGATAAGAGCATGACTGCCACTCATTTTAGCAGGATTACAAAAAATAGATGCTGGAAGTTTAATGTTTTGATAACACAGATAGCTTATTATTACGTTTTAATACGATGGGCGTCCAATAAGTAAGTTTTCCTATTTTATAAAAACATTTCACACAATTGAACATGTTGAATTAATTTTATTTGTATTGTAGAATTATTCTGTTACTTTTCTAGATACTCAACATGTTTTTCCATGCCTTTTTGGGTGACGCGACACAAGTTTTTTCAAGCCAGTGTTGTGCCAGGTCGGGTCCTGTGCTCGCAACCAGCTGTACACTGATTTGACTTCATCATCGATGTTAAAAGTGCTTACCTTTGAGTTGGAGGAATTCGGAGGATACGAGTTGAATCTTGACCGAGGCGAAGCTCAAAGATCAACTGGAAAATTTATTCGCATCCTCCATATTCACCAGATATTTTCCCAGGTGATTTTCACATGTTCCCTGACTCAAAGGCCATCTTGGAGGTAAGCACTTTAACACCTTGATCAATCAGAAGTGAACAGCTGGTTATGAGCATAGGGCCCGACTTCCGCTTTACTTCTGATTCATCTTCCTCACGGTGTTAAAGTGCTTACCTCCATGATGACCTTTGAGTCGGGGGAACATGTGAAAATCACTTGGAAAAAGATCTGGTGAATAAGGAGAATCCGAGAAAACTTCCCAGTTGAATCTTCTGAGCTCCGCCTGGGCCAGGATTCAACTTGGAAGTATTCTCGCATCCTCCGTATTCACCGGAGCTTGCCCCATGTGATTTTCACATGTCCCTCTAACTCAAAGGTAAGCACTTTTAACACCGATGATAAAGTCAAATCAGTGAACAGCTGGTTGCGAGCACAGGATTCGATCTGGTACAACACTGGCTTGGAAAAACTTGTGTCACGTCTCTAAAACACTACTTGGAAAAACATGTTGACTATGTAGAAATGTAAAAGAAGGCTTGTACAATATAAATAAAATTAATTCAGCATGATCAATTGGATGTAATGTTTTGTTTATAAAATAGGGAAACGTACTTATTGGACGACCCTCGTGCATTACATTCAGAGCGGTCGTTTTATGGCCCGGCCCGGATCGCGTGGAGGGATGCTGTATATTACACTGTGAGGGGGTTCCATTCTAAAACTCCCAAATTAGATACTCATTAGTAATAGTAACGTTCACTATATTGAGTATTAACCGTGGTATAAATGGTGTCCATCTGCATTGAGACATTCCTAGCATTCCGTCCTCATGAGCTTGTACGAGGGCTGATCAATAAAGACTGAGACTGAATTTTTTTCACAGATATTTATTACTCCATTTCAATATTGACATGATCTTTTTCAAAGTAGTCCCCTCCTAACTGAATGCACTTTTTATAGCGTCGCTTTTTATAGTCCTCGAACACATGGTGCAGGCCATTCTTTGTCAGGTCTTTGAGAATCGCCTCACTTTTCTTCAGCACTGCTTCAGTGCTCTCAAATCGAATGCCCCGGAGCTTTGTCTTTAGTAATGGGAATAAAAAGAAATCACAGGGGACAAGATCTGGGCTATAAGACGGATGCGGCACACAGCTAATGTTGAATTCAGCCAAAAATTCCTGGAGTTGATTTAAGACGTGAGGCCGCGCGTTGTCGTGATGAAGCCGCCACTCATTCCGATGAAGTTCTGGACGTTTCCTTGCAATGTGCTTCCTCAGTGTAGCTAATACTGACGTGTAGTACGCTGCTGTAACAGTAGTATGAGGGGGAACAACAATCACAGCAGCTGTGTTGACTTCAGTCATAGCAGAACACCAGGCCCACCTTGCTTAGCACAGAGGACTCGCCCTTCTTTGAAGTCCTTGAACCACCTAAACACTGTTGCACGAGATAGTGCATCTTCCCCGTATGCTTGCTTCAGCTTTTCGGATGTTTCAGAAGCTGTATGATTTAAACGAAAGCAACATTTTATTGCGCTGTATTGCTCCTCTCGTGTCACCTCCATTTTGTGGTGTGCGAAATTCAAGTAGGATCAACAATACACAGCATTACTACCAACCTACCGTTACGAGAGTGCAGCCACCTATGGGCATTATATATGAAACCCCGCTCTTTTCAAATATTCATGGTAGAGACAGGAAACTCTCAAGAAAGCTACAGGAAAAAATCAGTCTCAGCCTTTATTGATCAGCCCTCGTAATTCATGAGGAATAGTCATTATGTAGGGTTTCAATTTTAAAATTTCAGTACAGGCATGGACGAGCGCGTGTCACATCCAGGAGGGACGGATACTGTGACGTAATGTAGCCACCCCTCTGTCGCATCAGTGGCGTAATCTGATTCTTAATTTTGGAAAGCTAGAAATGCCTGTTTATTAAAATGCAAGGTATGCATCAAGTGACAGAACAAGATCAAGTGCTTTATGCATTATTATTCATACAATAAAGGCTTGAAACTGAATATATCTCATACTTGTTATCAAACTGAACAAATAAATTTAATATCGCTTATAAAGTTGCAGGAAAAATGAAGCAACAGTATTCAATATTTACCGTTTTTACATTAAACAAATATCCTGCTTCAATTGCAGTTGCTGATTTACTAATTAGAGCCAGAGGTACTATCCTATACTTTTTAATTTCTCTACCACGTACCTAGCTGTTAGAGAAGGTATTTCATTCCACCTAAATAAAAAAATTACAATTTTTTAAAAAATTTAGGTGTGTATTTTTGTGAACAGCATAACTCAAAAATGAGATCTCGGATAAATACTAAACTTGGTATTTAAGTTCAGTACCTTCCAAAGACACGACACGAAGATTTTCAAGAAAATCCTGTACCCCAAACTTCCCTTTATATGGAACATTTTTGGAAATTTTTTTATTTTCTAAAGCATGGCTCTAACAATTTTGATTAAATGCCATATATTAAAGATATTTAGATAACAAATAAAATATGAATCTTGAATTTTCTGGGAATAGTCTGTGAAGTACTCTTCGGTCGGAAGAAATTTGGTATAATCTTGTGTACTGGTAAACATGAAGCGATAGACGAAAACGTACTGCACAAGAAATGTGGATACCTTTAAAACACACAATTATAACATATATATATAGTTTTAATAAAACTCAAGCTAAAACTATTGAACCTGAAATTGGGGCTTCAACATGTTACTTTCGTCTTCTAATATAGTAGCCCCTCCTTCATTAAATTTATTAGGAGAAATTGGTTTATTAGGTAATCATAAATGTACTAAATATATAGGTATTTTAACTAAAAATGCTAAGATTATTCTTAAATATAAATAAAGATTAAATAAATCATTTTTATATATTAACGAAAAAACTAAACTATTATATATACAATCTCACAGTACATATTTTCTATGCTACAAAATATGAAAGATCCCATTCTTCCCTAAATGTCTTACCAATTCTTTTGGAATGCATTTTGTAATTGGTTAAGGAGTGTCCAGCACTGGATTAGAAGACTGCTTGTGTGTTGCAAACACCAAACGAGAAGGGGAGGGGTGGAGGTCTCTTGACACGCGGGGTCAAGAATGCTCATACCTGCTTTAGTAGCTGGATGGAAGGGATTTTTGAAACATCTGTTTACTGTGCAACGTCTTAGACACTTCTTTGGAGAGTCTTCGAATGATGCGCCAATTTCGTCAATTTTTTCCTCAGTTAGAACATTCTTTATGATTCTTAGGTTTAGCGTTTAGTGATCCCGTTGTCATAAACTTATTAACCAGACATCTGATAGTACCTCTATTTGGAACTGGAATACTAGGAATACCAATGTATCCTGAAATTGTCTAGGCAGCCGTTTACATGATTTGGTTTTTAGTATGAATGACTGGATAATAATTATTTCTCAATACTAAAAATTACATAATTAAATTAAATACATTTTAGACTATAATAATATTTGAAAATATTAGACCATTTACATCATAAATTCACTTCATTGTTGCTTACCTATCCATCTACGGTCTCAATACACACAACTCCTGTTTTTCCGTTTATTGGTGACCCGCTGTCTACTTGTTTACATTATTCGTCTATTTCGTCTGCATTTTGCCCCATCCTCTTTGTAGTCATTCTTAATCATTTCTCTGTGACCTTGCCCAAATAGTTACCTATAGCTTTTTATATTTTTATCCCACTTTAAAGTCAGAATCTTCCTTATTAATACTTTCCCAAACAATTTTTCCCCATTTCTGTTGCCAAAATTGTTTTCTCCATGTTTTTGTTTGATTACAGTATAATAAACACTGAAATCCGTGTTCACGTCCCCACATATTTGACATTTTACTATATACTCGACATGCCTTTGAGGTTTCTAACTCCTGTTCTCGCCCATGCAAACACTTCTCGTCCTAATTTATTGCATACCTCCAAGCACTTTTCCCTCTCCCATACTGTTTTTATTTCCCTACATAACCTCAATGAGCTTTTCTCTCTCGTACTACCAAAAATATCTTTTCTGTCAATATCTTCCAGCCTTAGTTTTACTTCTTTCCAAAGCCTCTAACGCATTCGTTCGCTCATCTCCCATACCTATTTATTCGATAACTTCCTGAATTTTTAATAACCATGACCCTTTCCACTTAGTTTTCTTTTGTATATGAAAACATTCTTTAATATCACCATCTTAGAGATTGGACATTCTATATAAATATTTCATAGCTCTTATGAACATTTTGATCTTGGTGGAGTACCTACCAAGATCTATTGGCTTTGTCGAACTATCTCCAAGCATCATCTGCTCCCCATATCTCTGCCCCATGCAACATCTTGCTTTCTACTGTGACAGTGTAAATTCTTTCAAGCCATTTTGGCAATTTTTTGATACATGATGTTATGAACTCATGGCATTTTACATTTTGCTTTAGACAGTTTTTTTTTTGTTCACTCCAACTTACGTTCGAACTTAGTCTTACCCCTAGGTAATCAAATCTCCTTTGCACTTATATTTCTCTTTCATTTATCTGCCATTTGTCATCCTTACGTAGTCGATAACCTTTTTTAAAAAAGCCATAATCTTTGTTTTCTTTTCATTTACTTTCGGTTCCCATTTTCTACAGAAATTCATCACTGCCTCGATTTCCCTCCGCAGCCTTCTGCAAGATATGGACCCAACTACTAAGTCATCTACAAACAATAGCCCTAGAATTTCATTATTATTATTATTAATAATAATAATAATAATAATAATAACTGGCGAGTGTACCTTATATCTCGAGATCTCCTCTACGTCATCAATAAAAAGGCTAAATAGCGCTGGACTACGTTTACATCCTTATCTTACCCCTGCTTACTCTGAACATATTAAATGACTTTATTATCTGGTAGTTTTATACAAAATTCATTCTCCTGATGGATCTTACATAGTATTTCTATAAATGTATGTCACCCCTTTACTTTTTAACTTTTTCCATAATGCTTCTCTTTTTATGGTATCAAATGCCTTCTCAAGATTAATAAATAACATACATACCCTTCCCCTTTTGTTTCTCAAATATTTGTCGAAATTATCTTGATTATAAATGTTCTTCTACCTGTTCTAAATCCTGATTGGAACTCTGATACGTTCTCCTCCTCTACGCAATTCTGTAACCCATTAGCTAGAATGGCTGTAAAGATCTTACCTGAAATAGAGAGTAGACTTATTCCCCTATAATTAGTTGAATTATTTTTCTCTCTCTTTCCCTTATATGTTGGAACTATCATATCATTGGTTTTTAGTATGCATCATACATAAAAAAATTTTAAGTGTGAAATTTTTGGTAGAGATTTCAGTGAAGTAATAACAAGATGAGAACAGCAATGATAATAAGCATACTCTAAAGTAATTCACGCACAACACAGATCTTTTAATAAGCTTTCACTTTTGAGATGCACAATGAACAAACTCTAAGCATTACCGCACGAACAAAGTAGCAAATGAAAGTTGACCTTTACAGCCGATAAGCGTAGCCTTCAGGAGCCCATTCACTGCTAGTGAGCTAGCGGAATATACAGAGGTCACAGTAGTGTAAGCAAATCACGTATACACGCGATCGTGGCCGAGTCACAGAACGCCCGCTCGGTATATTGTTCTGTATGCAAAGGAACTACCAAAAAATGGTCTCATCCTCTTTTCTCCCTCCTTTGAAAAATGTGTAGCTGTCTCCTTAAATCATAGAGAGATCTCGAGACTACACTAGAAAATTTCAGTCTCTATTTCTTTTTTTCAGACATTTTAGAGAAACTGTTTTGAAAGAGGATTTTGGAAATCTTGCAGGCGAGTGAGAATTCACATTTGAGGGGAAGGTCACGTTTGCCTCTAAGTCCATACCAGAATAAGAAAAGCTGCTGGATCTATAAAATTATATAACATTTATTACCGGCATTTAATTCTCAAGACAACTCTTTTGTGTATTTGCAACGAATTATGGAAATAAATTAAAGCTGAAAGATTTACCATAAATTTGAAAGAAAGAACGAAAGAAAATAAATATTTTAACTTACAAAAATCACTAAAAATAACATTTTAAGTTTTTATTGCAGTTTTATAAAATGGAATTTGCTATTAGTTTATATATAATCATTCTAGGCACGATATTGTTGAATGTATTTTTAATAATATTACTGCATCTGTTATTTTGTATTACGAATTCTGCAACACTTCAGAGTAAAAAGCAGTAACTCCTACACACTTTGCAGTAGAGGGGTAAACTTTAGCCCATATTTTAGAGAAAGTTTTGCGCTACAAATTTGTAGTATTGTTAAGTAAGTAGCTTCTTTGTGGTCGTCCGGTGGTTTATTTCTTTGCAAATATATGCGAGTCAGTTTTCTCCATTTTTACTTTGGATACCTTTTTTCTGAGAATGACATTTTCTGATATAAATGTCTCGTTTTCACAAAAACTATTGAAGATAGCTAAATTCAATTTGAGAATGATAAATATGACCTCTACAAGCTGTTGTGCATCTACTCTCATCTTCCTTAAACAACAAATTTATTGTATAAAAGTATTTTATTGAACTTAGAAGGCGTTCATCTCGTCCTCTAAATATTTCAGTCTAACATTTTAAATAGTTACTAGATAATGGATCATGGATTTAGCAAATTTAAGATTGGTGGAAGGGGGTATTTAATATCCCCTTAAGCATTTATTTATGTGCAATTAAAGTAGAAACAAAGTAGATACAGCAGTTTTAACTGTCGATACAAAAAGCAAATTGTTTACTTACTTACCTAAGCATCCAATACAAACAAATTACCGGTTATAATAAAACAAAGTTAATTATTTTTACTAAAACATTTAATAGAAGAAACTACAATTTATTCTACCTTAATTTTATTTGAACCTACAATAAAACAAAGCGCGACATAAATGTTAGCATTCCTGCAGCATAGAGTGATACCACAAGTGTCTGGATCGAGTGCTAGACCATGGCAGCACAAGAGTTCGGCACGTGTTTTCTTTGTTGATATGAGTTCAAACTCTAAAATGGTATTAACGTTCATGCTTCACCTAGAGAATGTTCACTATGCGCTTTCCACCCGATACAAAGGCAAGTGGAGCTCTGGTTGATGCGGCGCCACTAGTGACGGAAATGCCGTGATGGAACGGATGGGTGAGTGGATGCATGGATGGATGGATGGATGGACGGACGGAATCGATTGATTTTCTTCTTCTTCTTCTTTACATGGATTAGGCCTTTACACCTGTTCCGAGGCTAATTAAACTGCTCTCTCTACCTCAGACTGGGTCGTCAAATATCTGTGTCTCAACGTTTATAAAATAGTGCTTGCCGTGGTAATCTCGAAGGTTTCATCCTTTAGACGTGCTCTTTCCACTTACGCTAGTACCTTTTAATTTCTTCTACAATATTTTCCTCCCCTAATTATTCTTATATCTATATTCTGAAATCCATATTTCCTAGTTATTCCAATAGGACCTTAAAAATGTCATTTGAGAAGCCTCCAATCTTGATTTTTTCTTGCTTTTTATGACCCACGTTTCACGTGCATATTTTAATGTGTACTCAGATGCTATCCTATACAGTATAAATTTAATGTCCTTCCTCATATTTCTACAGAAGTGTCTTTTAATACAGCCATTGATTCTATTACATGCTTTAATGTTTTCTTTCGTTTATACCTTTCTATAAATTACTGATATTGCGGAACCCAAATTTTTAAATGTAGATATCTGCTCAATTATTTGTTCTCTCTATATTTTTCTTTAGGAAATTGTCTACGTTTTGACAGTTGCCCTGGTCAGCCAGTAGATCCCAACATGTCACTCCTTTTAGCCGGACAAGGATTTTTCTGCGAATTTAATTTTTCGCTGATTCTGTCACTAAATTTATACCCAGATTGGTATAGCTAAAAAATTGCATCAGAGTATAGTATTTATCTGTGTCTCCGTTACTTCAGATTCTTTCCGCGGTTTTCCTCACCGCATACAGATAAAAATGCTAAGGCAGCCTGTTTATTACATCTTGTCTACATGTGAGAGCCAGCTATTGCTGCTATCAAAGATGTCATCCAATATTTTATACAATATTTTAATTTTCTAGCATGATCTAATGTCCTGAGTCCTCCACGGCTCTAAGAAGCTTCATTTCAGTGTTATACAACGTTCTTCTAACTGAACCAAAGTAATTGGACAACAGTTTTATATATATTTAACATATTTAAAATAAAACTGATTGGATGATGTTTAAACATTATAAGATTTTATTTTTTTCATGTAAGGTTCTGCAATTTTTTATATAAACTGAGTATCTGTAAATAAATCTTGATTATCATTTACATTTTACTTTTGCTCTTTTGAGAACTTTTAAATAAAAGCTCTCAAAAGTGCTATTTAGGATAGCGGATGCTGCTTCCTTCCTATATTGCAATTTGAAATTAAATTAAAGAAGGTTTCACCATGTTCTAATCCCAGGGAATATTCTAAGTGGCGTTTTTCCTTACTCTTCTGATTAATTATTAGATGTTCCCAAATACGCTCCCTCTTGCATCAATATAGCATTGCTTTCATAGTACTACAAGCAAAAGTACGTTCACTTTTGGTAAATATAATTTCGCAAAGTGTTTTTACTTCAAGCAAATGATTTTAGCTCTGAGCAAAGCGCTTTTGCTACAAGCAACTTTCCTATATTGCACTGCATCATGCCTAAATGCTATTCAATGATTGATAGAAGTGCGAAAAAATTGTTGTGATTATAAAAGTCTGAAAATCTTAACCCTTATTTTTGCAACCAAAATATAACCAGGATTCTCCCGAACTGAGTTTAAAACTCAGGGCCGCCCGGTTATGAGAGACACACTAGTGTTAAGAAAATATTTATTATACACATACTAAAATAACATTTTAATTATATTATTATCATAGATTTATAATACGAATAACACCCAACTATTAATCTTTATTTAAAAAATAGAACCACGAACGTGGTGAAACATTCAAATAGCTATTTTGATTGCCATCATAGATATCTGTGCAATAAAAACCAGTAATGACTTTGTTGGTTGTGCTATATCACTCTGATAAATATTGAGATTTTAGTTCAAATGTTGAGGAAATTAATTGCGCTGGCTTTTTGTGACATTTGTAGAATGACGATAGTGATAAAGCTATTTATATTCCTAGTCATTACTTGCCATAGTGCATGCATTTGGTAACGCATTATTAACGCCAGAGCAAAAATAAAGTGCTATTAATGTTTTAAAATATTAAGATTCTTCATATTTTCATACTAATATTAAGTGTTCCATTAAGGTAAAAGGACTGTGAACTTCACAGAGATAATTTAAGACGCAAAAACCCTTCTTATTTACTTCCTGTCGGTGTTTTCTGTTAGTGGATGATCTGTCAGTTATCATGCAAATTAATTTGTATGCTTATGTCTGATGTCTAACACAAGTGCTCCCTCTGAGTAAGCTTCTTACTGAACTCGATGAACTAATTGGGAGAGTAGTTGTGACCTCAAGCCTCTTCTCATTAGAAGCATTAATTAAAGTTAGATCCGATCAATAAGTATTTTTTTCATATCTTCCTCAACGGAGGTGCCTCTACAACGATGCAGAGGGGGGTATTCCACCTGCACCCCACGAGGGGGCGTCCCCGGGAGGAAGATGAGGCGAGAGGAGACAACGGGCGGCCGGATCCAGGAGCGCCGGTAAAGCAACGACAGCTCCCTAAGTTTCTAAAAACCCCTCAAGGAAGAAAGAGACCAACCGAATGAAGGATGAACGAAATGGAGAGCTAGGAAATTAGGGAGCTGAAATAAACCACTCCAGCATTCGCCTGACGACCCGAGAAAACCCCGAAAAAACCATGGGTCAGAGTATGTGTATTCAGGGATCGAACCCGGACCTCCCGAATGCTGGCCACAGACATTGCCACCTGAGCCATCCCGCTCGTTAAGTAATTCTTTACTTAATTTACTACTTATCTAGGGTAAGGAAGAAGTGTATTCGATTCAGAAATTCTGGGATGAGGTTTCAACGGAGATAAACTTTTGAGGTCAATGTACACAAAAAGCATTTTTATTTTCTCTACCACTTACCAATAAAAACTAGAGGGAGTATCGTATTTCAGCAAAAAACTCGATATCGAGCCTTGATTAGAAATACGCGCCAAGAGAAAGATCCCAAAGACATTAAAGAGGAAATAAAGGACACGAGCAGTAAAAATTTAAAACTGAGGTAGGCACCTTATGATAAAACCAAAATAAAAATATATGGCTCATAAATTAGCTGGGGGTTATGGCATTTAACGCTAAAACGTGAAAGCAAAATTAAATATTAAAATTGTCTTGAATGTCGAGATAACAAAAGAGTAGATAAAAAAGCGGCAAAAATGGTCGTAAGTTTTTAGTTCGCCATAAAACACAGCAACTGGAATCGGAAAGAAATTATAAAAGAATGAATGAGCAAAGGTTACTAATAAAGGCGCCAGCGTGGCAGACCATCATGGGAACCCAAAGAGTTAAACTGCTTTGAGGTAAAGATTAAAATGCTATGAAATTAAAGAATGGAAGCCAAAAAATTACAAACAAACGCAATGGCAAAGAAAGAAATGAAGCAAACAATTTGAGGAGGAAAGCTGTATTTATGCATAGGTATAATAAAACTATAACCAAAGCGTTTCTGATAATTTTCGATTTGGGATGAATAACCGACGTTAACGTTTATAATGGGCTTTGCACACAAAATACATTAAACAACATACTTACAATGGGATATTATTAACAGTGAAGTAACAGAGTTATTTTTAATTTAGAGTCGACATATTATATAAAAAAGCCTTCACTTATATCATGATGTTCTGGAAGTTTGAACGATCATTTCGAGGCATCGGCGGCCTCATCCTCAGCTGGTTGAAAGTTCGACTGAACTTAGTCGATCTTTCAACCAGCTGAGGATGAGGCCGCCGATGCCTCGAAACGATAGTTCAATCTTCCAGACCATTATGATGCAAGTGAAGGCTTTTTTATATAATATGTCGACTCTAAATTAAAAATACATTAATCAAGTTGTACTATGTATGGATAGGTATGTATGTACATTGACGTGCATAAAAAGTGGCCCATTCCCTTAGATTGCTATAGTGATTTTTCCTCCGTAGGTAACCAACTTTTCACTCCACCCAGCTGGTATCGGTTCTCTATGTGACTGGTCTGAAAAACAAAAAAAGGTACATACAAACTAATCAATGAACGATGTTTATAATCTATCTAAAATGGAGGGATGGTTAAGATATCACCTCTACGACAGAGTTTCGCCATTACTGGTACACAAGAAAAGGTGTAACCAATTACTTCCAATATACCATAAAATGTTTCAGGACCTCTGCAACAAACTCTGAGGAGCGATAGATCTCGTAGAGGGGAACATTTTTGCAAAGCAACCACCATCCTCCGATGCATCTTTACGAGTTAATCACCCCTGTTTGAAGCTTATCCGGTAGGATAGGTTTAAGAGGTACAACCAGTACACCTTGACTCTATTTGTTTATAACCGCTGAATCAAATGACACTGCCTCTTTCTTATCCCACGTCTGGTTAGATTTGGTAGGTCTGAGACGCACAGCCGAATTTAGCTCAGTGTTTGTGAACAACAGATCCACGCCTACCGCCTCCAGAAAGTACAGGGACTGGGACCAACAACTTCTCACCTCGTCTTCAGTATGTCCAGTGGTTTCTGCAACGAAGTATCGCAGATCGTACATTTCCCGCGCACGTTTTGTTTATCGATGAGGCCTGCTTCACAAGAGACGGATACTTCAACAGCAAGAACAGCCACATCTGCGATGGTGTGAACCCTCATGCAGTGTTCATTAGACATCCCAACAAAAGTATTCCGTAAACATCTAGGCTGGAATCGTTGATGATTATCTGCTGGGACTTTTCGTTTTGCCACCCCGTTTGAGTTAAATTGGGCTGTGCGTCTCAGATCTACCACACCTAACCAGACGCAAGGGACAAGAAAGAGGCGATGTCACTTGATTCAGTGGTTGTAAACAAACAGAATCAGAAGGTAATGGCTGTGCCTCTCAAACATATCCTACCGGATACGCTAGAAGCAGGGGCGAATAACTCCGTAACGATGTACCGGAGGATCGTGGTTGCTTGTCAAAAAATGTTTCCCTTTGCGAGATCTATCGTTCCCAAGAGTTTGTTGCCGAGATCCTGAAACACCCTATAGATAATATAGAATCTTTCAACAAGAGAATCTTATAGAACCTTATAGAATCTTTCGTTTTTATTCTGGAACATAATTAATGTCATTACGTGTGGAAGAAAGCATCAGTTAAGTGACCGCCACGACTTCTTTGGGTTGCGCGTATACGGTTGACCCAATTTTCAATGACAAACGAACGTAAATTAGGCCCAACTTCACGCGTGATGTTATTCATAAGATCATTTATTGTTTCTGGCTTGTGACATAAACTCGAGATTAAAATAACCCCACAAGAAGTAATCCAACGGCGTTAAATTACATGACCTCGGGGGTCAGTTAACATTACCACCACGGAAATGATGAAACCTGTGAACTTCTCCTTCAAAAGATGAATTGTTTCGAGAGCAGTATGGCATGTGGCACCATCTTGCTGGAACCAGATGTTTCTGAGATCCATACCATCCAATTGAGGCCAAAAATAGTACCTTATAAGAGCCCGGTATCTTTCTCCATTGACAGTTAGAGCTTATCTTTCTCCATTGACAGTTAGAGCTTCTCCATCTTTATCTTGGAAAAAATATGGACCAATGAATCCACCATACCAAAATCCACACCACACAGTAACCTCTTGGGGATGAAATGGTCCTTCTTGAATCTGCATTGGATTGTGATTACTCCAATAGCGGCAATTTTGTTTTTTAACACAACCATCCATGCAAAAGTGGGCTTCGTCGCTGAAGATGATCCGGGTCAGCCTCCAATTGCTCCATAGCCCAGTAGCGAATACACGGCGCAATATATGGTCTTTGGGCTTTAGTTCTTGAGTTAACACTATTTTGTAAGCACTTCTAGTCCAGATGCAGAATTCGCCAAGTTGTGGTTGGCGAAAGCCCCAATTAGTGCGCTCGACGAGCAATTGATTTGTTTCCGTTCTCACGTACACTCTCACGAACGGCGCCTATGTTTTCGTTGGAGCGCTTACGTCGATTACGTACAGGCGTTCTTTGATCGCTTACAGAACCACTTCTTTAAAATTTATCGATCAAACGCCGAATCGTTGTCTCGCAGGGACGATTATGCACATCGTAAACTTCACGCAATACACGGAAGGTTTGGCGAACAAATGATCCATTTTGATAATACATTTTCACAATTTCTACGTTGCTGAATGCTGTAACGTTCCATGGCTATTTGTCAATAACAACTGTAACCACATGAAAAAAAAATTACTGCCGTAACTCAATAACAACGTGTTATCACATGTTAAAGATAGGACACTCTTGTGGAAAGACCCTATATATATAAAATTTAATTTGTGTGTGTATATATCTGGCCTTCTAGAGGAAGAGGTGAGGAGTCATTTAAATGTGTGGTTAAACTGAACCACAGCTACGACATTTACGTATATGAGAGCTTACATCAGTGACATGGAGACGAAGGTTAAGTTGTTGCCGCTACTAAACATTCATTCATTATCTGTTTACCCTCCTCTTATGTAGGACTTACACCCCCCAGGACTTACAGGCGGGTGCCTGGGGTCAGAGGCCCGTCGAGGAGCAGACACTCATGGATCAGACAGAGCATCCAGGATGGGTGATCAGCCCGATGCCTGGTATGGGATGAAGGAAGTAGATGAAGCGAAATGTTGGTGAAATGGATGAAAGGAAAGGTGATGATGGAGCAGTTGGTGGAATGAATGGCGGGGGAAACCGGAGATCCCGGAGAAAACCCGCCCAGACGCCGCTTCGTCCACCACAAATCCCACATGCAGGTCCCTGGGATTGAACCCGGTCCGCCTCGGTGGGAGGCGAGTGGTCTAACCACTCGGCCACGGCGCCGCCCCGCTACTAAACAGCAATAAGAAAACCGGCATTTAGAAAACGACAGTATAGTATGAAAATACCATGTTTAAATTGTATAATGTTAACCTTCGCAGTTCGGCCATACTTTGGGGGAGGTAAAGTATCCTGCCAATCCGGTACTTAGAAATTACGCCCGTAAAACAGAGGCAGTAAAGCTGGTAGTGCGTAAGGCCAGATTTTGTAAGTACCAACACAAATATTATGTGCCACTTTTTTTGCACGCCAGTATAGGTACATACGTGAATATACTAAATTTTCCATCAAAGAACGACTGAACCGATTTCTCTGAAGCTTGGTACACTCGCACAAAAAAGAAAGAAAAAAGAAAGCAGGATGGAAAAATGAAGCACCGGCGTTTCGATTTATGCCAGTTTGGCGCAAAGGAGCGGCAATGCAGGTTTCACGTTAATAGTTGGACGTAACAGAGACTCAAGTTATCATCAGAACCGGTCGAGCAAAGGAGAGAATTGCTGCGGCGTCTAGGAAGACATTTCAATTCTCCGCCTTTACTTTTTTTTTGTGCGAGTGTACGTAATAGATTTGTTACAACTCAGGGAACAGCCAACATTATATTTTAACGTTATTATTATTATCATTATTATTATCTTTATTATTAGAAGTGTATATAAACCATTCCAATATTTGATAGTTTATAATAGTTCTGCAATTTTTTATAATCTTACATAACTGAAGTCTATTATTACGTTTTATTCTTGCTAACACCTCAGAAACACAATGTTATTACAGGTTTTGAAACCTCAACACGAAGATATCGTTTAAGGGAGACTAAATGGCGAAAGTTGCCAAAAATGGCATTTCTAGTTTTTTGCGCATTCTTATAAAGTGGAATTTCCTCCTTAATTTGATATTTATTTTACCATTGTGGATACAATATTTATATTTTAAATATGTACTGTGAATTATGCACCACTTCAGTGGAGAAAATCACATCTATACATTTGGAATAGAATGACAAACTTCAGCTCATCTTTTAGGGGAAGTTTTGCACTATAAATTGGTACTACTGTTATTTATGTGAGCTTATGTGTGTCCAAGCCATGTGGTTTCTTTATTTGCCAATATATACGAGTTTGTTTTCTCCATTTTCCCTTTAAACAGCTGTTTCTATGAATGACACTTTCTGGTATAAATGGCCCGTTTTCGCAGAAGCTATTGACGATGGATGAGTTAAATTTTAGGATATTAAAAGGATATTCCAAGTGCTGTTCTGGATCTACCTTGGTGTTAATAACATGGTCCATTAGTTTTTAAAAATATTCTGAATCGTTTAATCAAGAAATGGTACAACTGAGGAAAAATAACATAACTTCCTTAATAAATAAAACTATTGAATAAAGTAGATTAGTGTACTTAGAAGGTATTCATCTACATCCTATAAGAATTTCAGTGTGATATTTTAAATAGTTTTTGTGATAATGGGTCACAAATTAGGCACATTTAACATCACCGAGATAGGGATTTTAATCTCCCCTTAAGAAGAAATAGAGGGGCAACTTGCACTTAGGCAGAAACAGAAAGAAAAACTGCGAGTGTATTTCTTATAATGTTTGTGTATGTGTTTACTCAGCATGGTGAAGCCATCTTGTGACGTCATTCATTTGTTAGGTTTGTTAGCTCCATCTGGTGTTAGCAATTTGCGGCAGTATTAGTTTTTTGTTTAAAAAAATGCTACTGTTATTTTATTTAATTTTGGTTCTTTGTCCTCCGGCTAGCTATTATCCTTTTGGTCAAGCACTTCTCTATATACAGGTTGTGTAAACGGAAAGGAATCTTTTATCCAAAGATAACACTGATGAAGAAATTTGTTTTACACTTTTATTGTCGAACACGTTAACTATCACATTTACACATTGATCTTGACACTCGCCAAACTGAAACTGTTATAATAACTTCATTACTGATAATTCTTAATTCGCGTACTTCAACTTTTTGTATAATTAACTTTATAACACTTGAGATTTTTCATAACTCTGTTACGCGTAACCTGCAAATTGATATCCGAAGTGTGCCGTGCAAATACTTTCGACGAACTGACGGGAATGCGACGTGTAGTGTACAAAGAATTTTGATGAACGGTCTACCTCTAACCTACTCTTTTTATACTCCTTCACCCAGATATGCCTAAAGATTATAACTGAGCTGCAATTGGCTAATAAAACGCGCCAACATTAGCGTCTATTTTTATATCCAATGAAAATTATGAATACATATGCTCTAGGGAAACGTTCCAGAAGATTCTAAAAGAAAAACGCGCCAATATTACGTAACTTCCTCGTTTCCAATAATGATAAACAGCTCACCCCCTCGCTGCATTATTGCACGCTATTATTGTCAGTTTCAGTAAAGCAGTATAAACTTACTTCTCAACAATAATTACAATCAATAAACATCTCAAATCAATGTCACATAATAATGCATATTCATACTACAATCATTATTTACATTTAAGTAATTTGTGATACAAATTACTGCATCAAAACATATCTGATGTGTTACATTCACACGACTTTCTCTACCCTCGATCGCTTATTAGTGTGCATACAAATTATTCTTACGAAAGTTTATTTTCCTATTTACTTAATTTTTATAGAGACAAAACTATCCGGAAATAGCTACATTACACATTTAGTTATTGATACAAAGAGAACAGCGATAGTCAACTGTTTAGAACTGAACGCTATATGATGGTCTTAAAATTACGTGCTCTTTGCGTGCATCGCCGGAAACAACTGAATATCGAAAGGGCTTGAAAAGAATGACAAAGTATTGAACAATTCGAACCAATAATAACGGATATCTCGGAAATAGCTGATGCCACAAAAAAGTTATTCAAAACAAACTGCGAGTTTAAAAGAGATCTGCATTTTTGGTGTTGTACGTTTTCGTCTATCGCTTAAGGTTTACTAGTTACACAAGATTATACCAAAGTTCTTCTGAATGAACTGGACTTGAGGGGCTATTCCCAGAAAATTCAATATATGCATTTTATTTGAAACGCAAGTATCTTTAATATATGGTATTTTAATCAAAATCCTTAGAAAATAAAAAATTAGAAAAATCTTGCATATAGTGTGGGGTGTGAGGATTTTCTTGAAAATCTTCGTGTCTCATATTTGTAAGATACTGAATCCAAATACCAAGTTTGGTTTATACTAATTTTCGCTTTTGATTTATGCTGTTCACAGACGAACACGCGCGCACACACACACACACACACACACAAATGCAATTTTTTCTAAAATGCCTTTTTTTTGTATTCAGGGGCCTCAAAACATGTATTTTCGGTGAAATCTCGGTATTGAATTCTTGGGTGGAATGCAACACCTTCTCTACTTACTATGTACATGGAGAAACTAAAAAAGTGAGGTTTGTGGGTTTTGTTAGTTAAATAATTATTTAAATTAACCACTTTGTATTACTATAATTATTATTATTAGTAGTAGTAGTAGTATTATTATTATATTGCCTTATAAATGTAATTCATCATTAACACTTAAGTTCTACAAAATTACTTTGGTAATAAAGCATTTGTAAGAATTGGGACAGCCCTAGATATTCTCGACTAAAGGTTTGTTCGTAAACCCCTAACTACCTCTCTAACTCTACCACATCGCCAAAGTCTCCAGCTTTCTCGTAAATCCCCCAGAAATGTTGATCTTTTCCCTCTTGAGTGAACTAGAGAGTAACGATGGAAGACTAGTACATACGAACAGAGCTGGCAAAATTAGTTCATCACTGCTGTGAACCGCATCGCAGATTTGGCGCATGCTACCTTGTCTGCGTTCTAAAATACCGTGGCGAAACATTTGACCAATGAAAGAATTTACAATAAATATGTACACTAGAACCCAGCTTAACCGAAATAAAGGGGACAGAGCCATCTGGCATTATTAATTTATTTCGTATATACGAAGGTAACGATTTTAAGCAGCGAGAGAAACAAAATACATGTGTAATTCCAAATGTATCTGACTAACGAGATAGACAGGCTACGACGCGAATCAGAGTACGTAGAAATGGTAGGCACAAACATGGCTAACATTAAATAGCTTAACGATATAACTGTACGTTTTGCATGCATTTAACAGGCAATTTATTTGTTAGTTTACAATATGGATATAAAGCGTAGTTAAATTATATTCGAACCCACTCGCGGCCTCTCTCTACTGCTCGAGACAGCCGGCAGTCGCCGGGAAAATTACGCCGGCAGAGGCGGACTAAAATCCTTACCTTATAGTAGATGCTGGAAATGTTGACCTTCTGCTCTCAAACAGCCAGCATATCTCGTGTAAATATTCTCGCTCACTCTCCGAAGTTCAGCAGCAGAAATTCTTGTGATTTTCAATGTTTTCTCCAAGTTCCTGTAGTGTGCGGGGATTGGAAAGATACACGTTGTCTTTTAAAGAACCCCATAAATAAAAATCACAACTCGTTAGGTCAGGAGAACGAGGGGGTCACAAATCAACAATAACTATTCTGTCATCAAACACCTCTCTTATTGCGTGTAATGATTCGGCAGCCGTATGTGCTGTTGCAGAATTTTGCTGGAACCAACCATACGATTTCTCTCTTGTCAAACGATCGCAAAATGGTCTCAGAATTAACCTCTGATATCGCTCTGCATTTATTGTTTCATCAAAGTATATGAGTAGGGGGAAAATAAGAGAGCTGTATCACTTAATATGCAGGAATGCGCAATTAATATGCTAATTAGCCCCCGCCCCCTCCCCCTCCCCCACCCCCCGCTGTGCCTTGCTAGTTTTACTTGCACCCGAGGGTCATAAATCTTGTTGAGTACAATAGAAGCTTGACAGTTAAGCAATTAAGGCTGTCAATCAACTGTCAAAACGAACAAAGGGGTCATAAATTTAAGGTTCTGTAACAAAGGCGAGATGTTTTTCCTACCCATTCCACATCAGGCCACTTCTGCACCTGGCCAGTTACCCACTCCACTCCTATTGTTCTTTAACACGTGGCATACTCATTCCACAACCCTATAACAAAGCCGGTCCCTTTCCATTGTGTAAGAGATTCTATTGTGTGTGCCTTTCTATTGTCTGAGGCAAGCCTTCTTTAGAAAGACACCTGCGGCGTTCCCATCCCACTACTCCATAACAAAGCCTGACCCTTTCCATTGTGTAAGAGATTCTATTGTGTGTGCCTTTCTATTGTCCTGGGCAAGACTAGTTTAGAAAGACACCTGCGGCGTTCCCATCCCCCTACTCCATAACAAAGCCTGACCTTTTCCATTGTTCGAGCTTAACAAAAGAATTCGAGGGTTGCTTTATGCTCGTCCTCTCCTTGTTTGCGGGAAAGAGAGAGAAGTCTGTTTACCAACTTTGCGTAACAACGTCAGTGTCGGCCATCATGATTTTGCCTGAGGGACTGTTCTCTCCGATGTTTTACGAGGTCCTACGAATATGTCCGAGCATAGTTAACAAGCATTCTGCTTGGTCCATTTCAGGCAGGGACTCTGAAAAAGCGCCTAATATACATTTCATTACATGCATTAAACCTCTGCGTGGATATCCATAGATCGGTGCTCGATTCTTGCTGTAATCAAAAGTTTATTGCTAATGAGAAATTGATGATTGATATTATTATATCATTACCCTAATTAATAAAAGGGCGTTCAGAGGATTGTAGATCGACTCTTACCAAGTGAAACTCTAATGCGTAATAACAATTAAACTATGCAAGGTCAGATTAAAAAAATGTATTTAACAAATATAATTTAATTTTTTATATATCATTACCCTAATTAATGAAAGACCGTTCAGCTGACCCTAGTTCGAATCTTACTTTGCAAACTCTAATGTGTAACATCTAGTAAATTACGGATACGTGCTCTAACAGGTTAAAAATATATTAAACACATGCGTATACTTAGGTATCCAAGTTGATATTTTCTTAGGGTAAAACATTATTATATCATTACCCTGATTAAAGGCCGTTCAGAGGTTTCTAGTTCGGGTCTTACCCTGCAAGCTCTATGCCTACTAACTATTAAATTACGGAAGCGTGTACGATAAGATTAAAAAATGTATTTAACAAATATAATTTAATTTTATACATTACGCTGTTTTAATGAAAGGTATTCTTAGGAACCCAGAAGCCCATAGTTCGAACCTTACCCAGCGAAACGCTATAATAAATACTAAATTATTGAACAGTGAACGGGTCAGATTAAAATATATTTAACAAATATAATTTAATATACACGACATTACAATGTTTAACGAACTGTATTCTTAGGATTCAGAGGTCCCTAGATCGAATCTGCGAATCTCTAATGCGTAATAACTATTAAACTATGCACGGGCAGATTAAAAATGTATTTAACAAATATAATTTAATTTTTTATATATCATTACAATAATTAATAAAAGAGTGTTCAGAGGGTTCTAGCTCGAATCTTGCCCAACGAAACCCTAATGCTTAATAATATTAAACTATGCAAGATCAGATTAAAATGCATTTAACAAATATAATTTAATTTTTATATATTATTACAATAATTAATAAAAGGGTGTTCAGGGGGGTCCTAGATAATGCTTAATACATATTAAACTATGTGAGTATTGCGCGACCAGATTAAAACGTGTTTAACAAATATAATTTAATTTATACAACATTACGCTGTTTAACGAGCTGTATTCTTAGGAACCAGAAGCCCATAGTTCGAATCCTGCCCTGCGAAACGTTATAATAACTATTAAAATATTGAAGCAGGGGGTGCTCAGATTACAATTGCATTTAACAATTATAATTATTTATATTAAACCCTGATGCATACTTAGATATCACAATGCCTAGACACCATTCTTTCTTCTTCTCCTCTCTTTTTCTTTCTATCTATCTCTTTCTTTCTCCACGACTTGTACACATTCAGGCGTTCGCATATACACGAGCACTTGTGCACACATCAGCAAACATACACAGGTGCACGCATGCACACACACGCACACACACACACGCAGGCACATATGCCTGTTCACTTACACCCAACAGCGCCAACCCACACACACACGCCAACTCAGAGCATGTCCTGAATGAAAAGAGACAAAATGATGCAATAAAAACTAATTATAGCTCGGGATGCGACACGTCATTTACGAATTGTTCGAAACTGGTCTGGATGCAGGGGTTCGAATACTAGGAGGGATTACAAATTCATCTTCTAATAACTCCAAAACTAATTAAAATAAAGACAGTAAATAAACTTTATTACTTTTATGCCATTAGCTTTTTTCTTGTGCATGTATATTAGAGTACCACGTGTCACAGGTTCGATCCCCTAATTTTAAAATCTCAATTATCTCAGAAACTAGTAGGGATTAAGGTGCGGACCAAAGCACGATTTTTAGTTTCTATGATGAACAATTAATGCTTTATATAATTTCCAATCAGTTGTTCCTAGCTCGAATCCCGATCTTTCAGTGACTTCCTTAATTTTCCACTGTGTTCTAGAATATATCACTTAGATCGATGCTGTAACTGCATACAGGTCTTTTAAACACAAGGTAATATTATAAATAATTTGGTTTCTGGCGTTCTGAGTTCGAATACCGATTCAATGAAGTTTACTTATAAATTTAATAACATAGTAAATAATTAAGACAAAGGCACCAAATAAACCTATTACATTTATGTCATCAGATAATATCTTGCGGGTGTATATTCGGGTACCTGACGTCCAGGGTTCGATCCTCAAGTTTAAATCTCAATTATCGCAGAAACAGGCAGAGATAGAGCCGTGAACGAAAGCATGTTTGATAGCTCATGCAATGAACAATTAATGCTGTATATAATTTCCAGTCAGTTGCCACTAGTTCGAATCCCGATCTTTCAATGACTTCACTGATTTTCCTTTGTACTCTAGAATACATCGCTTAGATTGATGCTTTAACTGCATGCAGCTTTGTGTAACGACATTATGGATGTACTCTGTGTGAGAGAGAGCGAGAGAGAGAGAGAGAGCGAGCGAGAGGAAGTGAAACAAGTAGGGATAGAGGTGCTGAGAGCCTCTGCGCATTCGCAGCAAGAGATGATGTTATTGGCTGCAATAATCATGTGATGTGTAAGCATCACAGCCATGATGACGTGCCGGCATCGCCTGGAGGGGGTTTAGATCCCTATATAAACAGATATCTACCCATGTTAGAACTGTTGTGTACTTATTAACTTTACATTCAAGCTTTAAAGAGCTTTAAAAGCAACGTGAGCTGCATGCCGTCTACACATTCAAAACATATCAAAACGTGACAATGCAAGGTGAGTTTTACATAACTATACAAAATCACTGTTGGCTTTTACAATACATTTAATTTTGTTTAAACGTTACAGTACATGAAAGACGATTCGTTACAAGGAGCATCATACTTTCTAATCTGTGCTTTACATTCACATGGATTTCACTGCATACTCTGCTCCAGTTCACATGATTCTCGCCACACATTCTTCTTACATAAACACTCATACGATTTTTCCCCCTAATTCTTTGTTTCACTATACACTCACATGATTTTCCTCTACTCATTCTTTGTTCCCCTACAGGTTCATGCTCTGTTAACATTCACATGACTTTCACTGCATACTCTTCTTCAGTTCACACGATTTTCGCCACACATTCTTCTTACATAAACATTCATACGACTTTCCCCCTCATTCTTTGTTTCACTATACACTCACATGATTTCCTCTACTCATTCTTTGTTCCCCTGCAGGTTCATGCTCTGTTAACATTCACACGACTTTCTCTGCATATTCTTTGCTTCCATTAACATTCACACGATCTTCGCTACACATTCTTCTTACATAAACATTCATACGATTTTCCCCCCACTCATTCTTTGTTTCACTATACATTCGCACACGATTTCCTCTAATCATTCTTTGGTTCTCTGCTGGCTCATCTTCAATGAACATTCACATGATTTTCTGTACTTATTCTTTATTTCTCTACATATTCATAGGCTTACTTACAAAACATACACACCCTAGTTCTAATATAAAGAAGTGTATAACTTGTTCTTCAAATTGAATAATGTAGTGAAAATAATAATTCATGACAATGTCTGTTACAGATTGTTTAGCTGATAGACTTAACAAGATAGTTGAAGAGCGTAGTTTCGTACCGACTCGTAGAGTTCAAGATCTCGAAATAGGTCTTAACTATGAGATATAGTCCTTAAAGAGAGTTCAAACAAGATATGGTATCAGGATCGTATCTTCGCTGGAGGATTGTCAAGTGTTCTTGCCAGAGCGCTATAATTCGTTAACCGATCAAGAGATTGCAGAAATACCTGGGAACGTATACCTCCAGTATAATGGCATGGCAGAGACGGGGAAATTTAAGACATGTAAATTGTCTTTTTTACACGCAAAGAAGGTGCGTAGAAGTGTCACACTTAAGTATTGAATGTTCTCCTATTCCACAATGAAAAATTCATAAATAAAACAACTGACTCATTGATATTACATATAAAGATACAAAAGATGCATATTATAGAATTTTATAAAAAATTTACGAAATCACAATATCACATGCTCTGAGTTTAATGATATCTAGCGCATTGAAATAACTCTAAATATCCGAATGTTTATACAAATCTTTGTGCTTCATTTTACATGTATCATATGCTTCATTTTACATGTATCATTACAAAAAATGTAATTCTTTTCAAGTTGCCTTTACTTGGCCAAGATAGTTTTCTAAGACTTTCATTGTGCAATGTTTCAGGGTGTGCAATAAGAGGAAGAAGAAGAGAAATAGCCTGCTGCCATGCAAAGGATGCTGACGCTATTGGAGGGTGGAATAAGCACCATCGGCACCTGCAAGAAACATTTCAGCGAGAAACGGGTGCTGAGACATCTACATCACCGAAACACATTAAGACAGGATCCTTATATAACATTACAGGGTATACGATGAAAAATACGGACAATTTTGTATACAATTCAATGCATAGCTGAGAGTTAGCTCGAACTAGTCTCCCTATATTCACTGAAATTAAGCATTGTGAGCAATAATTTAAGTGACTGTAAAAATACTTTAAGTAATGGTGAAATTTGTATCCTAAAAGACTTGAGTCCTGTATACATTAACAGCATTAAGACTGTTTGCCACGCTGGAATACAAATTATGAAAATAAAAAGACTTTCATTTAAATAGTAAGGAAATTTACATAACCTGCTGTTACAAGTGTAATGACATATACAGAAACAATGAGTCGGATGAGAAAGTGATGGAAATGTAAGATAAATAATAAGAATAAAAGAATTAAGGTATGCTTTTACATAGTGTTTTTATTCATTAAAAATCCTTGCATTCCTAATGAAAAATAAATCATTACAATGATTAGTTTAAGTTATGTCACAATGATCAAAAAGAGAACCGTCTTTAGATGCATTACTCGATCTTAAGTCAGAGCACCAAAAAAAGACAAATCACGGCTTCTCCATTTTAGATGCGGTGTCACTATTCAGGTAAATTCCTGTAACACAGCAGGTTGAGTATGCAGATCCGTTGTCCTAAATGGTTGAAACAGAGTCTTATCCAGCTTAACAGTCTTGAGATCTCAGCATCAGAAAGTCGAATCACAAGCCTTCTCCACTCGATGAGTACAGGTGTAACAACAGCATTCTCTTCACCCTGAGACGATGTAAAGTATATAAATGTTCAACTTGACAAGGGATTCTAAACTCGTTGTTAGAGTCCAGAACTGATGTATTATATGGTGAAAACACATGTTCCTCTTCTTAGTGATCTTGTCGTCGAATCTCGGTGTCATTGAGGTGTCGATAACATTGAAGATGCCCATGATTATAGGATTCTGAAGCCCAATAACTGTAGGAACTGCTGATTGCGTGATAACTTGATGGACGTCAAGGGCAGAGCATGATGTGTGCGTCGAATCATTCCATTATTATATCCTCGACGTCGTTGACTTCTTCTAAAAACTATAGGCATTATGCTTATATCCTTGTTTCTAAAGGCAATGATATTGCTGTTAGGCTCCCCTGTTTGCTCTATGAAGCGGATCTTTATGAACAACAGGTAAAATTTGATTTGATGATTCCTGTGAAATACGTTATCCAGCCGTAACAGATGGGGAAACTGGTAGATGGAGTGTCCACTTTTACTATCGAGGAAGTTGACTGATGCAATACTGCGCTAAATTCGTATGATGCTCAACCTAAATATATTCACTAGGAAATCAGATTCAGACAGCTGATTAGATGGAATAACTTTGTCACTGAAGGGCCACAGAACGTTCCTATAGAACAATCACTGGAAAAAATCAAGAGTGAAAGGACATTTTAATGACATTTTTATTATTATTATTCACTGATCTAATAAAGAAGACATTCGCATCCTAATATGAGGAATCTTTCTAACTCTTTCATGGTTTCAAGGTTCTGCAGATGCTAATCACGCTATAAAACCACCCAGCTTTAAATCCTGTATAATGTCGTTAATCACATCGGAAAAGTCATTTTTATCAGGTGTATGAAGCCTCATGAGCACCCTTAGCATGTTTACCAAATCATTAGGATCGGTGTAGCGGCATAGCATCTCCTCTGTATTCGCTTTGGATATATCTTCCATTCTAGGTGAGTTGACACTAGTATGCTTGCTTTCATTGGTGTGTTTATTCAGAGCTTGCTCATTCAAAGAAACTGCTCTCATTGCTTCATCAGTGGTAGCTCTTGACGTTATTACAGGGTCGCTTGAACTGGTTCCAAGTACGGTACATCTTGAATCCCGCTCTTCGGGACTTGAGAAGATTTCAGGATCTCGTTTGGGTGTTGTAGTCAATGCACAGCTGGTCATTGCTTTACAGCATCTTCTCCTATGTTTCTTAAGCCTTGAAATTGTCCTGTTTTTTAAAGTTCTATTACATATGCAGCACTTAACAAAGCGATTACTCCCCCCTTGGGAAACATACGAAAAATCAAGATTCTCGTAAATTGACTGTAATTGTCCGTCTTTGTGAGTGTTCATGCTCAAGCAGTATATATAAACTAGTCAATGTATACTGTAGATGTTGATTTCGTATACGATAACACGAGACAGCTATTTTTTAACATTTATGTGTTTATATATGTACTCAGGTTTTGATGCATATAAACAGCCATGTCCGAATTAGACTAAGTAAAATATTGTAGCATTCTCGCATAATAGTTGTAATTCCATTAATTATAACTATCTCATTAAGCACAAGCAGATTCAAGTAGCTAGAAATGGATTCATAGAGGTAAGAGTACAAGTTTTCTTGATAGTTAGCACAGAGAATGCGAGAGTTGAGGGAGATACTGGTCATTTTCCCTTTGCAGGTCACCTTTTTTTCCCTTTGCTGGCCACCATTTTCCCTTTGCTGGTCACATTTTTCCCTTTGCTGGTCACCTTTTTCCCTTTGCAGGTCACATTATTCCCTTTGCTGGTCACATTTTTCCCTTTGCTGGTCACATTTTTCCCTTTGCTGTCACGTTTTTCCCTTTGCTTGTCACATTTTTCCCTTTGCAGGTCACGTTTTTCCCTTTGCTGGTCACGTTTTTCCCTTTGCTGGTCACCTTGTTTCCCTTTGCTGGTCACCTTTTTCCGTTTTCAGGTCACGTTTTTCCCTTTGCTGGTCACATTTTTCCCTTTGCTGGTAACGTTTTTCCCGTTGCTGGTCACCTTTTTTATCTTTGCTGGTAACGTTTTTCCCGTTGCTGGTCACCTTTTTTCCCATTGCTGGTCACGTTTTTCCATTTTCTGGTCACGTTTTTCCCTTTGCTGGTCACCTTTTTTCCCTTTGCTGGTCACATTTTTCCCTTTGCTGGTCACATTTTTCCCTTTGCTGGTCACCTTTTTCCCTTTGCTGGTCACGTTTTTCCCTTTGCTGGTTACGTTTTTCCCTTTGCTGGTCACCTTTTTCCCTTTGCTGGTCACCTTTTTCCCTTTGCTGGTCACGTTTTTCCCTTTGCTGGTCACGTTTTTCCCTTAGCTGGTCACCTTTTTCCCTTTTCTGGTCACCTTTTTCCCTTTGCTGGGCACCTTTTTCCCTTTGCTGGTCACGTTTTTCCCTTTGCTGGTCACCTTTTTCCCTTTGCTGGTAACGTTTTTCCCTTTGCTGGTCACCTTTTTCCCTTTTCAGGTCACGTTTTTCCCTTTGCTGGTCACATTTTTCCCTTTGCTGGTAACGTTTTTCCCGTTGCTGGTCACCTTTTTTATCTTTGCTGGTAACGTTTTTCCCGTTGCTGGTCACCTTTTTTCCCATTGCTGGTCACGTTTTTCCATTTTCTGGTCACGTTTTTCCCTTTGCTGGCCACCTTTTTTCCCTTTGCTGGTCACATTTTTCCCTTTGCTGGTCACATTTTTCCCTTTGCTGGTCACATTTTTCCCTTTGCCGGTCACGTTTTTCCCTTTGCTGGTCACGTTTTTCCCTTTGCTGGTCACCTTTTTTCCCTTTGCTGGTCAGATTTTTCCCTATGCTGTCACCTTTTTCCCCTTGCTGGTCACCTTTTTCCCTTTGCTGGTCACATTTTTCCCTTTGCTGGTAACATTTTTCCCTTTGCTGGTCACCTTTTCCCTGAATGGGTTACATTTTTCCCTTTGCTGGTCACATTTTTCCCTTTGCTGGTAACATTTTTCCCTTTGCTGGTCACTTTTTTTCCCTTTGCTGGTAACGTTTTTCCCGTTGCTGGTCACCTTTTTCCCTTTGCTGGTAACGTTTTTCCGGTTGCTGGTCACCTTTTTTCCCACTGGTGGTCACGTTTTTCCCTTTTCTGGTCACGTTTTTCCCTTTGCTGGTCACCTTTTTTCCCTTTGCTGGTCACATTTTTCCCTTTGCTGGTCACATTTTTCCCATTGCTGGTCACCTTTTTCCCTTTGCCGGTCACGTTTTTCCCTTTGCTGGTCAGGTTTTTCCCTTTGCTGGTCACCTTTTTTCCCTTTGCTGGTCAGATTTTTCCCCTTGCTGGTCACCTTTTTCCCTTTGCTGGTCACATTTTTCCCTTTGCTGGTAACATTTTTCCCTTTGCTGGTCACCTTTTCCCTGAATGGGTTACATGATAGGCAAGTCAAGAACATTGACATGAAACAGTTTTCCGCTAAGTTCACGTCTAAAGTCGCTTTCAAAGTCTAACATATCAATAGGCTGTGAGCATTCTTGTTTCATTCTCTCCAGCTTGACAGCTAAAGTAAAATAAATCGCTCTTAATGTATATACGCTAATGAGAAAGTATAAAAGGACTATCCTGAATAAAAATCGCTTAGTATAACATGAGAGCTAAGGTGGTTAAGCTCGCAAGAGGTTTCGGTTTAATTAACTCTCTCACTAGCCTGCAACCGTTGAAGTACATTTACCTGGTTACATAGACTGAGGAACTGTGGTAAAGCTAGAGAAAAATTAAAGAGAGGAGACCCTGGAATCATTCCGTTAGACGATTCGTGTAATCTTAGTGGCATTGCCAACGCTCAGCATAAAGTCTCTGCTTCGAGAAACATTACTGACAAGATCTGGCTGAAACGACTTGGAAAAGCGTGCAAACATCTGATGTTACATTAGGTGAAAAAGTTGGCAGCGTGACTAGTAACAGCAATTATGAAGGGAAAGGTAGCTCCAGGTGCAGTAACCACGAAGAAGAAACGAGGAGGATTTCTACCACTCATACCAATTATTGCAGCTCTAGGCGCTGCTGCTGGAGGTGCAGCCCAAATTGCCTCAGCAGTAAATAAGAAAAAGGCAGCAGATAAACAACTTGCCGAAATGATGAGGCATAAGAGAGAAATTGAGATAAAGGTATCTGTTGGCGGAGGGTCCAAAAAGAAGAAACGATGAGGATTTCTACCGCTCATACCAACTATTGCAGCACTAGGAGCCGCCGCTGGAGGTGCATCACAAATTGCTACAGCTGTAAATACGAAAAAAGCTGCAGATAAACAACTTGCTGAAATGATGAGACGTAACAGAGAAATTGAAGCAAGAGGGAGAGGTTTTCGAGTGAAGAAGAATAAGGGAAGAAACACAGAAACGAAGAGAAGACAGAGCCTGAAAGGGAATTCAAAAAACTCAGGCAGAGCGCTATACTTGTCCCGGAAAAAACATTGAGTAACATAGACCTTGACCTGTATGCCCTACGTTTAAAGATTCCTCATATTAGGATGCGAATGTCTTCTTTATTAGATCAGTGAATAATAATAATAAAAAAAATGTCATTAAAATATCCTTTCACTCTTGATTTTTTCCAGTGATTGTTCTATAGGAACGTTCTGTGGCCCTTCAGTGACAAAGTTATTCCATCTAATCAGCTGTCTGAATCTGATTTCCTAGTGAATATATTTAGGTTGAGCATCATACGAATTTAGCGCAGTATTGCATCAGTCTCCTTCCTCGATAGTAAAAGTGGACACTCCATCTACCAGTTTTCCCATCTGTTACGGCTGGATAACGTATTTCACAGGAACCATCAAATCAAATTTTACCTGTTGTTCATAAAGATCCGCTTCATAGAGCAAACAGGGGAGCCTAACAGCAATATCATTGCCTTTAGAAACAAGGATATAAGCATAATGCCTATAGTTTTTAGAAGAAGTCAACGACGTCGAGGATATAATAATGGAATGATTCGACGCACACATCATGCTCTGCCCTTGACGTCCATCAAGTTATCACGCAATCAGCAGTTCCTACAGTTATTGGGCTTCAGAATCCTATAATCATGGGCATCTTCAATGTTATCGACACCTCAATGACACCGAGATTCGACGACAAGATCACTAAGAAGAGGAACATGTGTTTTCACCATATAATACATCAGTTCTGGACTCTAACAACGAGTTTAGAATCCCTTGTCAAGTTGAACATTTATATACTTTACATCGTCTCAGGGTGAAGAGAATGCTGTTGTTAAACCTGTACTCATCGAGTGGAGAAGGCTTGTGATTCGACTTTCTGATGCTGAGATCTCAAGACTGTTAAGCTGGATAAGACTCTGTTTCAACCATTTAGGACAACGGATCTGCATACTCAACCTGCTGTGTTACAGGAATTTACCTGAATAGTGACACCGCATCTAAAATGGAGAAGCCGTGATTTGTCTTTTTTTGGTGCTCTGACTTAAGATGAGTAATGCATCTAAAGACGGTTCTCTTTTTGATCATTGTGACATAACTTAAACTAATCATTGTAATGATTTATTTTTCATTAGGAATGCAAGGATTTTTAATGAATAAAAACACTATGTAAAAGCATACCTTAATTCTTTTATTGTTATTATTTATCTTACATTTCCATCACTTTCTCATCCGACTCATTGTTTCTGTATATGTCATTACACTTGTAACAGCAGGTTATGTAAATTTCCTTACTATTTAAATGAAAGTCTTTTTATTTTCATAATTTGTATTCCAGCGTCGCAAACAGTCTTAATGCTGTTAATGTATACATGGCTCAAGTCTTTTAGGATACAAATTTCACCATTACTTAAAGTATTTTCACAGTCACTTAAATTATTGCTCACAATGCTTAATTTCAATGAATATAGGGAGACTAGTTCGAGCTAACTCTCAGCTATGCATTGAATTGTATACAAAATTGACCGTATTTTTTCATTGTATACCCTGTAAGGTTATATAAGGATCCTGTCTTAATGTGTTTCGGTGATGTAGATGTCTCAGCACCCGTTTCTTGCCAAAATGTTTCTTGTAGGTGCCGATGGTGCTTATTCTACGCTCCAATAGCGTCAGCATTCTTTGCATGGTAGCAGGCTATTCCTCTTCTTCTTCCTCTTAATGCACACCCTGAAACATTGCACAATGAAAGTCTTAGAAAACTATCTTGGTCAAGTAAAGGCAACCTGAAAAGAATTACATTTTTTATGATACATGTAAAATGAAGCACAAAGATTTGTATAAACATTCGGATATTTAGAGTTATTTCAATGCGCTAGATATAATTAAACTCAAAGCATGTGATATTGTGATTTCGTAAATTTTTTATGAAATTCTATAATATGCATCTTTTGTATCTTTATATGTAATATCAATGAGTCAGTTGTTTTATTTATGAATTTTTCATTGTGAAATAGAAGAACATTAAATACTTAAGTTTGACACTTCTACGCACCTTCTTTGCATGTAAAAAAGACAATTTACATGTCTTAAATTTCCCCATCTCTGCCATACCGTTATTTTTTAGGTATACGTTCCCAGGTATTTCTGCAATCTCTTGATCGGTTAACGAATTATAGCGCTCTGGTAAGAACACTTGACAATCCTCCAGCGAAGATACGATCCTGGTACCATATCTTGTTTGAACTCTCTTTAAGGACTTTATCTCATAGTTAAGACCTATTTCGAGATCTTGAACTCGACGAGTCGGTAGGAAACTACGCTCTTCAACCATCTTGTTAAGTCTATCAGCGAAACAATCTGTAACAGACATTGTCATGAATTATTATTTTCACTACATTATTCAAGTTGAAGAACAAGTTATACACTTCTTTATATTAGAACTAGGGTGTGTATATGTTTTGTAAGTACGCCTATGAAAGTGTAGAGAAACAAAGAATAAGTATAAAAAATCGTGTGAATGTTCATTGAAGATGAGCCAGCAGAGAACCAAAGAATGCATAGCGAAACAAAGAATGAGGGGGGGAGGAAATCGTATGAATGTTTAAGTTAGAAGAATGTGTAGCGAAGATCGTGTGAATGTTAATGGAAGCAAAGAATGTGCAGAGAAAGTCGTGTGAATGTTAACAAAGCATGAACCTGCAGGGGAACAAAGAATGAGTAGAGGAAATCATGTGAGTGTATAGTGAAACAAAGAATGAGGGGGGAAATCGTATGAATGTTTATGTAAGAAGAATGTGTGGCGAAGATCGTGTGAATGTTAATGGAAGCAAAGAATGTGCAGAGAAAGTCGTGTGAATGTTAACAAAGCATGAACCTGCAGGGGAACAAAGAATGAGTAGAGGAAATCATGTGAGTGTATAGTGAAACAAAGAATGAGGGGGGAAATCGTATGAATATTTATGTAAGAAGAATGTGTGGCGAAAATCATGTGAACTGAAGAAGAGTATGCAGTGAAATCCATGTGAATTTAAAGCACAGATTAGAAAATATGATGCTCTTTGCAAGGAAGCGTCTTTCATGTACTGTAACGTTTAAAGAAAATTAAATGTATTGTAAAAGCCAACAGTGATTTTGTATAGTTATGTAAAACTCACCTTGCATTGTCACGTTTTGATATGTGCTGAATGTGTAGACTGCCTGCAGCTCACGTTCCTTTTAAAGCTCTTTAAACTTGAATGTAAAGTTAATAAGTACACAACAGTTGTAACATGGGCAGATATCTGTTTATATAGGGATCTAAACCCCCTCCAGGCGATGCCGGCACGTCATCATGGCTGTGATGCTTACACTCACGTGATTATTGCAGCCAATGACATCATCTCTTGCTGCGCATGCGCAGAGGCTCTCAGCACTTCTATCCCTACTTGTTTCACTTCCTCTCGCTCGCTCTCTCTCTCTCGCTCTCTCTCACACAGAGTACATCCATAATGTCGTTACACAAAGCTGCATGCAGTTAAAGCATCAATCTAGCGATGTATTCTAGAGTACAGAGGAAAGTCAGTGAAGTCATTGAAAGATCGGGATTCGAACTAGTGGCAACTGACTGGAAATTATATACAGCATTAATTGTTCATTGCATGAGCTATCAAACATGCTTTCGTTCACGGCTCTATCTCTGCCTGTTTCTGCGATAATTGAGATTTAAACTTGAGGATCGAACCCTGGACGTCAGGTACCCGAATATACACCCCCAAGATATTATCTGATGACATAAATGTAATAGGTTTATTTGGTGCCTTTGTCTTAATTATTTACTATGTTATTAAATTTATAAGTAAACTTCATTGAATCGGTATTCGAATTCAGAACGCCAGAAACAAAATTATTTATAATATTAGTTTGATGTGTTTAAAAGACCTGTATGCACTTGCAACATTGATCCAAGTGATATATTCTAGTGTATGGAAAATTAAGGAAGTCACTGAAAAATCAGGATTCGAACTAGGGACAACTGATTGGAAATTATATAAGGCATTAATTGCCCATGATAGGAGCTAACAATCATGCTTTGGCCCGCTCCTCTATCACTGTTAGTTTCCGAGATAATTGAGATTTTAAAATTAAGGATCGAGCCCATGACACCTGGTACTCTAATATACATGCACAAGAAAGGAACTAATGACATAAAAGTAATAAAGTTTATTTACTGTCTTTATTTTAATTAGTTTTGGAGAAATTAGAAGATGAATTTGTAATCCCTCCTAGGATTCGAACCCATGCATCCAGACCAGTTTCGAACAATTCGTAAATGACGCGTCGCATCCCGAGCTATAATTAGTTTTTATTGCATCATTTTGTCTCTTTTCATTCAGGACATGCGCGCGAGTTGGTGCGTGCGTGTGGGGGTTGGTGCTGTTGGGTGTAAGTGAACAGGCATATGTGCTTGCAAGTGTGTGTGTGTGGTCGTGTGCGTATGTGTGTAAGAGCACTGGTGTATGTATGTATACGCATGAGTTGCGTGAATGCGTGTGTGTACTAGTGTATGTATGTGTGTGTGTTGGTGTATGTATGTGCGTGTGTGTATGTGCTTGCATGCGTGCACCAGTGTATGTTTGCTGATGTGTGTGCAAGTGCTCGTGTATATGCGAACGCCTGAATGTGTACAAGTCGTGGAGAAAGAAAGAGATAGATAGAAAGTAAAAGAGAGGAGAAGAAGAAAGAATGTTGTCTAGGCTTCGGGATAACTAAGTATGCATCAGGGTTTAATATAAATAATTATATTTGCTAAATGCAATTTTAATCCGACCGCCCCCTGCTTCAATATTTTAATAGTTATTATGACGTTTCGCAGGGTGAGATTCAAACTATGGGCCTCTGGTTCCTAACAATACAGCTCGTTAAACATTGTAATGTTGTATAAATTAAATTATATTTGTTAAACACGTTTTAATCTGACCGTGCATAGTTTAATATTTATTAAGCATTAGAGTTTCGCAGATTCGATCTAGGACCCCCTGAACAACCTTTTATTAATTATTGTAATGATATATAAAAATTAAATTATATTCGTTAAACACGTTTTAATCTGGCCGCGCAATACTCACATAGTTTGATATGTATTAAGCATTAGAGATTCGCTGGGTAAGATTCGATCTAGAACCCCCTGAACACCCTTTTATTAATTATTGTAATGATATATAAAAATTAAACTATATTTGTTAAATACATTTTAATCTGGCCGTGCATAGTTTAATAGTTATTGAGCATTAGAGTTTCGCAGATTCGATCTAGGACTCCCTGAACACCTTTTATTAATTAGGGTAATAATGTATAAAAAATTAAATTATATTTGATAAATACATTTTTTTAATCTGGTGGTGCATAGTTTAATTGTTATTACGCGTTAGAGTTTCACTTGGTAAGAGTCGAGCTACAATCCTCTGAACGCACTTTTATTAATTAGGGTAATGATATAATAATATCAATCATTAATTTCTCATTAGCAATAAACTTTTGATTACAGTAAGAATCGAGCACCGGTCTATGGATATCCACACAGAGGTTTAATTCATGTAATGAAATGTATATTAGGCGCTTTTTCGGAGTCCCTGCCTGAAATAAACCATACAGAATGCTTGTTAACTATGCTCGGGTATATTCGTGGGATGTCGTAAAACATCGGAGAGAACAGACCCTCAGGCAAAATAATGATGGCCGACTGACGTTGTTACGCAAAGTTGGTAAACAGACTTCTCTCTCTTTCACGCAAACAAGGACAGGACGAGCATAAAGCAACCCTCGAATTCTTTTGTTAAGGTACCAGGTGGTCAAACAATGGAAAAGGTCAGGCTTTGTTATGGAGTAGTGGGATGGGAACGCCGCAGGTGTCTTTCTAAACTAGTCTTGCCCAGGACAATAGAAAGGCACACACAATAGAAACTCTTACACAATGGAAAGGGTCAGGCTTTGTTATAGGGTTGTGAATGAGTATGTCAGATGGTCTTTCTAAAGAAGCTTGCCGGGACAATAGAAAGGCACACACAATAGAATCTCTTACACAATGGAAAGGGACCGGCTTTGTTATGGAGGTAGTGAAATGAGAAATAAATGCTTGCCCGGACAATAGAACTTGTTTCTCTGTTAATTGGCTTAGGTTCTCTTTGTCACACCCTAATTCATCATGGGCTTTGTTCATTTTGACAGCTGAAGGGTAAGCATTGTTCTTTTGTTAAAAGCTAGTGGAATGAGAATGCCACGTGTTCGACAAACAATAGGAGTGGAGTGGGTAACTGCAACAGTGCAGAAGTGGTCGGATGTGGAATGGGTAGGAAAAACATCTCGCCTTT
The DNA here is from genome assembly GCA_030765065.1 of Deroplatys truncata. Taxonomy (NCBI): domain Eukaryota; kingdom Metazoa; phylum Arthropoda; class Insecta; order Mantodea; family Mantidae; genus Deroplatys; species Deroplatys truncata. The sequence continues at coordinate 123,657,126 of CM060988.1, read as the reverse complement.
GTTACAGAACCTTAAATTTATGACCCCTTTGTTCGTTTTGACAGTTGATTGACAGCCTTAATTGCTTAACTGTCAAGCTTCCATTGTACTCAACAAGATTTATGACCCTCAGGTGCAAGTAAAACTACCAAGGCACAGCGGGGGGTGAGGGAGGGGGGAGGGGGCGGGGCTAATTAGCATATTAATTGCATTCCATGCATATTAAGTGGCCGTAAACCCGCAATTCTACACTACTTATATGGGCCCTATTATTCATCTAGCACTTATCGTACACCACACCCCAAGTTTCTGATCATAATGAGACGTTTCATTACAAGAATTCCTGCTGCTGAGCTTCGAAGAGTGAACGAGAATATTTACACGAGAGGTGCTGCCTGTTTGAGAGCAGGTGGTCAACATTTCCAGCATTCCTTACATAAGGTAATGATTTTAGTCCGCCTCTGCCGGCATAATTTCCCCGGCGACTGCTGGCTGTCTCGTGCAGTAGAGAGAGGCCGGGAGTGGGTTCGAATATAATTTAACTACCCTATATTAGGCGACTGTAATTTCACTTCATCGGGCCAAGACTAGACTAGAAGTACGAGGTATTTACGGGAGAGGGACACCTCGCCATTGCGACCAACTACATCTATTGTGACTACACAACCCGAGAGACAGGGATGAAGTGAAGGAGCCGCAGCAGGTTGCAGGAGCGCAGACAGATAGGTCACAGAGATGCATGGAAATCCGTAACATTTCCAGTTTGAAACATCCGCCGGCACCAGCAGAACCCGAAGATACTTTTTGAAAGGGAGAGAGGTGAAATAATAGGAAATGATGGAAACGTGAAATATTGATAGCACCCCAATATTCGCCTACGCGACCAAAGGAAAACCACGAAAAACCCCGTGGTCAGAGTGGGCGGTGACGGGAGTCGAACCGGAACCTCCCGAATGCGGACCACAGATGTTGCCGTTTGGGATTGGACTAGAGTATCAGCTGATCTTAGTTCGCGCTATTCGCTATCTCATTAGTCACGCAAATGTATGTAATAACGTTCAACAAATAAAAAAATTCTGATGCGATACATTCACATGACTTTCTCTACCCTCTATCGTTTATTAGTAGTATACAAACTATTCTTAAACCAGATTCTCACTTTTTTTTATGAACTACATTTAATCCAAATAAACTTTCGCAGAAATAGCTGCATTGCACATTTTGTTATAGATACAAAGAGAGCAGCGATGTAAAATGTTGAAAAATTGGATGCTATATGCTGGCCTTACAATTCCATACTGTTTCCATGCAATCGCGAGAAACAACAGAATATTAGCAGCGCTTCAAAGAGAATGACCAAGAAATGAACAATTTGAACCATTAATAACGGATATCTCAGAAATTGCTTATGCCCCAAGAAATTATTTGAAATAAATTGGTGTTTTAAAGAGATCTATATTTGTTGTGTAATACGTTTTCGTATATTATTTTTATCACCTTTACCAGCAATACATAATTTTTTCATAATGAAGAGGACTTTGCAGGCTATTCCCAGAAAATTGAAGATATTAATAATATTAATATATAAAATTAAAACTTCCTACATAACTAGTTTTCGTATCACAACCAATATCTGAAATGTTTTTTTTTCTTTGCTAAGCATTGAATTCGCTTTTATTTGTTTGTTTATTTTATATAAATTACTTTTTGTTATTTGTTAATCTCCCTTCAAAATCTAGGACATGCTGCTTCTTTTACAAAAATAATTTAGTGTGTCTGAATGTAACGTTAGTTGCTAGCCCTTCCTATGATATCAGTTAGTTGTGGTTGATTTAATCCGAAGCTGAACTATTTTTAACGTGCGGTTGCTATTCAGATTGTCTGTTTACCGAACAGGTGACTATTTGCGGACTGCCATGCACAACCTTTATTTCTATTTCTATTTTTTGTGTAGAATCTCGCTTCTGGTACTGGGCATTCAGTTTAATAGTTACCTGGCAACGCAGAGGGACTACGAACAAATAAAACAGTTTAGATGGCTGAGTATTTGAAGCCACGACTTCCCAAATTATAGCCTTAAATGCTAGCACTTGACCTTTCTCTTTACACTGTTGGCAGAACTGCAAGAGTATGCCACCATTGTTACTGTTACTAGTCAATGGAGGGGACATCTAGCATCGACCCCCAATGGATATTTTGTGCGTAACCTCCGGAAAGAACGGAAGAGTTGAGGGACCGCAGGAGACGTATGGGTTGGGGAGCGAGGGCGGCGCAAGTCGACAGAGACGTACATTCCCTAACATCCAGACTTGACTACCCGGACAAGGAAGAGTCGCTTGGAGACGTTCCTCTACTGGGAACGGGAAACATGACCCAGCAGTAGAGGCTCGACAGGCATCCCTCTAGCAGGCCGAGAAGCAAGCCTCTGCTCCATCTGTCCGATACCGACCGAACCGAAGCCCCGGAGTCAAACTTAAACATTGAAAGGGAAATGAAATGAGAGGAAATGGAGAGGAGAGAAAATTCGTGGTAGAATATACCACTCCGGTATTCGCCTTTGTCTACCAGGGAAAACCACAAAAACGTATGGCCAAATTGGGCGGTCACCGGAAATCGAAGTCGGGCCCTTCCGAATGTGAGTCTCACACGTTACCACGGAGCCATCTCATTCGGTATATGCCATCATTCCTTCTATGGCTTTATGCGGGGTGTTCATAACCCCTGCGCAGAAAGCTAAACTGTGCTTCTTTGCACATGGCGTCACTCCAGAGCTAGAAATACATTTCTGCATTAGTAAGCATTTCCCCATATGGTTATTTTATTTAAAAGTTTATGCTAATTGAATATATTATCTACGGTTCATTTGCTTACATCCACATAATCTGAATATAAGTTTCCCGATTTTGTTTCCTTTAAAGTAAATGCATTTAAGCGGGAAATTTGCATATGCTAACAGATCTATGGCGTATCAATCATATGCCGACCGGAGAGGTCCCGCCTGGTGCCAGTAGCGCGGCAGCAGTGTCCCGAAATGGCGGCTCTTATTCGTTCTCCCGCCGCCGGCGAGGTTCGGTCAGTGATAAAGTTCCTTACTGCACGAAACATAGCACCGATCGTCAGCTCTGTCAGGTCTAACATTGCTGTACCTTTACCAATAAAGTTTCTCCTGTAACTATGTTTTCTTTGTTTTAAAAAATTAGGGAAGCTTACTTTCTCGACGCACCTCGTATATAAACATCTTTTTTAACCTTACAATGAAAGGAGAAGTAATGCATTTAACTTGAACTAGCTCTCGTACATACGTTTTAAAATGTTAAACTGTGCTGCCACTGTCTGTAAGAATAGTAATAATGGAAGAGCAGATATAATGTACAACGTTCTTAAACATGAGAAACTGCAGTGTTTGGATACACTCTTGCAAATGCCGGAATGTGAGTGTTACTCGGAATATTATGTAGTATAAGCTTAAGGAAAGTGTCACTTCCGATAACAAAGGCTAATATTAGAAGCCGTAGAAATGAGATTCCTGAGGAGCGTCGCAGGCTACACTATACTAGATAAAAAGAGAAGTAACGAGATGAGAAAGAAACGCGGCATTTTGAAGTTAACAGAAAAGATATACCAATATAGAACCAACTGGAAAGAGCATGTGGGTAGAATGGAATATTACGGCAGCCCAAACTGGATTATAAACCTATATGCAACAGAAACATAGACAGACCGAGGAAGAGATGGTCACAGCAAAAATTAAATCATGAGATCGAAACAAGCCTTTCGAGGCTTAATAATTGAAGAAGAAGATGATCATAATCATCATTAATTATAGTAGGTTAGTTCAAACATGTATTTAAACCTTATTGTCTTTTCTGGTTTAAAATTATGTATATTTTTATATTAATTTTATGTTCCTGTAACATATGCCTTGTTTGTATTTTTATTAGTTGTAGTTACCTTATTGTTGTGTATTACTTAAGATTATTTTATTTCTTTTATATTACAGTTTCTAATACTTTTACTGGTAATTCCTATTTGAGCTTAGACTAGTATGAATATAGCGGAAATGGAGTAGTTATACATATCTCGTTATTTCAAATTGTACGTTGAAATTGGACATCCTAGTCTATTCATTTTTACTTTCTCTACTACGTATTATAAGTATCGGAAGTATTGTATTCCACCCAAAAATTCGATATCGAGATTTCACCGGAAATACATGTTTTGAGAACCCTGAATCCAAAAAAGTATTTTTGGAATCATGTCCGTGTGTGTGTGTGAACAGCATAACTCAGAAACGAACAGTCGGATAAACACTAAACTTGGTATTTAGGTTCAGTATCTCCCATAGATGCAACACGAAGGTTTTCAAGAAACTCCCCCCACCGCACATTACCCTTTACATGGAACATTTTTCCAAAAATTTAATTTTCTCAAAAATGGCTCTAACGATTTTGATTAAAATATCATATGTTTAAGATATTTTCATGACAAATAAAATGTATATCTTGAATTTTCTGGGAATGTCGCCAAAAGTATTCTTCATTATGAACGACTTTTGCATAACTGGTAAACCATAAGAGATAGGCAAAATTTTACTGCACAAAAATGTAGATCGCGTTAAAATACACAATTTATGTCATATACATTTTTTTTTGAGTGAACCATTTTCGAGATATTGCTTGTTATTCTCTTACATTTTTCAATACTTATTTTCTCAAATGGGAGTTCGTTATTCATTTTATTTTGTCTTGGATATGCAAAGAGTATTAATCTGTGGCAAAGCGAATGGTGCTGCACCTAGCAACCAGCTATTAAGAGATATGTATGTGTTTAAAGGCTACTGTATTTCTATATTGCCCTTGTAAATATATTTTCCCCTTACATCTACAAGAAACTTAGCAATAAGATAGAGTCTGCAAATGTTTATCTCGATTAACATGAAGTGGTTGGAGAATAAGCGTTTGTAAAAATAGTTTTTACAAGAGTAGAGAAAGTCATGTGAGTGTAACACATCAGATTTTTAATTTTTAAAACTAATTACAATTTAAGAATACGGCAAGCACATCCTGCAAAAGGTGGCCTGCTAGACTAGAACAAGGGGATCTAGACGGCTGTCAAAAATACCGGATAAAACATGCTCGTGAATCCTGGTGTCAAAGAGCACTCCTATGCTCTAGGAGCAGATCCAAAATCAAACCCTATTCTTCCAGTGGGAGTTGCTCGGAGTGCAACATAAAACAAATTTCACTGTCTCTTCACAGATGGAACATGCAGTTGTAACCAATGAAGTGAAGAAGGAGATTGGGTTTGTTGCAAAATATTATTTTCCCATGAATAAAATTCCAATTAACACAGATATCCCTTAATGTAATATTACGATATTTGATGAGGTGTTAAAAGGCACAACATAAATCTACCTTAGACTTGCTCCGCAGTGACGGCATGCTTTCCGGTTGGTGTCGCAGCTACTGGCCCTACCTTATTTGGAGATGTTTGTCCAAGTTCAATGAATGTGAAAATTGAGGCAGTGTTTTTAACACTTAAATAAAATCAATCTAATTATATAATATATAAATTCAATAACTGCCGGCCTTAAAGCAATATGTGCATAATATAATATATAAAATGTATGTAACAGTCATTGTATTATGTTTATTTTTATTGTGTACATGTATAATAAAGTTATGTGAATGTATTAAGTAATTTAACAAAGTAGAAGCTGTGAAAATAGAGCCCGAAGGTTGCTAACAATGAGGAAACAATGAGGTAACCTTGAGGCAATGATGAATTGGAAAGTTTAATAATGCTACTAGTAATTCTTGGAGCAATAATAATGTAATATTTAAAACAGTTTATAAATAGCCAATCAACAACTAGAAAAAACTTAAGTTAAATAAAAGTATTCTACTAGAGTAGGATTAGCCAATTAGAGACTTGAAATAGAAACATTTATAAATTTAAGCGGTAAACGCCAGTCGATACACGGCAGCGTACCTAAGCAGTTCAATCGCTCGGTACGTATTCAGTGTGAGACGAAAATTCATTACGGCAAGAATATTATAAAGTTTGCGTGTTTAAAAGTGCAATTAATAAATAATCTAACAGCTCTCTATATAAGTGAAATGTTATTTAATCGAGTGAAGGATTAATAAATGGAGTGAACTAAAAATTATAATTTGTGTAAGCCTACATTCTTTAGCCGCATCACCCCTGTTAAGAGATACACGTTTCTACAAATTAATACTGACGCAACCAGGCAAACATAAATATATGTTTTTTAAAGAAATATTCAAATTAAAAACTTGATTCCTAAACGTTGGAGCGAAGGCCACTGGAAAGTGAACGTTGGGGCGAAGGCCACCGGAAACTTTGTACCATACGTGGGGCAGTACTTCATCAAGTTTGGTTCCCCAACAGTGGAAATACAATCCAACTCCTCCTTCAAAGTATTACTTCAAAATATTGATTTGAAATTCCTAAAGAACACAAATATTTTGACGTAAAGCTTAAAGCATCTTAAGCTTAAAGCTCTACATGGTTCACCCATCCCGAAAGTGGTCATATTTTGCAATATTTGGAGCAATACTTTAATTCTGTCACACCTTGTGCTGTGTATCGACAATAAGCATACCTATGCTAATTCTTTCAACTCGCTGGCAAATTACGAATAGGTATAGGTGAGGAATGGCGACTGATTTTGCGATATTTCGCGAGATTAATTGCGGATATATAGCAAATGTCTGTTTGGAAATGCTCTTGGAATATGAGTCAATTCTTGAGATATTAACATTTTAGTTCTCAAACATCAGTTACAGGACCTCATATAAATTAACATTTCCTACTATTTACATGTTCTTAAACCGTCAAGAAACAGCCCACTTCCACCCGCAACACACTAAGGGTGAAGGAGGCGGTAGCAAATATCTAAAGTCACGCCCTATTAACGCTCTTACAGATGATTAGAATCAGATGTAGATTACTTCTTGTGGGATGTGCACTAAGAACCCTCACAGGGGGTGGCTCGTGGATCTGGAATCTTCCTCATAGACCACGGCTACTCGCTAGACGCACATCCACTCCTAACAGAGGGTGGGGTTCTAAAATCTGCAAGGCGTGCGGATATGAGCATGTTACTTCCAAACACTTTAAATTACTTTCTTTAATTTTTTTTCTTTTAATTATTTAAAACTGAAGTTATTTTTACATACTACAAGGAACGATTACCTGGTGGAATATGAAAGTAAGTCTGATCAGAGAGATTAGCAAGTAACACGGGAATCTTTCAGAAAATTTTCGAAATTTTTTATGGGAACTTCAGAGCTAAAAATGTCAGTGAAAGGACTGATTATAAACAGCGACTGCTTCCATCAAAATATTTCAATAATGGAACAAAACGACAAAGGGAAAGGAGTTGATCATTGTTGAACGGTGAAAACTGTCAAATGACTTTTGTGTAGTGATAAAGCAATACTGCTTCTTCCTACGATAGCAATTCAATATTTTTCCTAAGGGATTAGGCAGAATTAAAAAAAACCTTATGTGTTACACTCACGTGACTTTCGCTACTCTTGTACAAACTATTTTTACAAACGCTTATTCTCCATATGCTTCATGTTAATCGAGATATCGAGATGTTAATCTCATTGCTAATTTTCTTGTAGATGCAAGGGGAATTGGAGGGCTTTAAGCGATAGTCAAATATCTTAAGAGCTGGTTGCTATGTCGAGTATTCCATTCTCTTTGCATTACCAGGACAAAAAAAATGAATAACGAATTCCCATTTGAGAAAAAAGTATACGTATTAGAAAATTTAAGGGAATAAGAAGGAATATTTCGAAAATGATTCACTCAAAAAAAATGTATATGACATAAATTGTGTATTTTAATGCGATCTACATTTTTTGTTTAGTAAAATGTTGTCTATCTCTTATGGTTTACCAGTTATGCAAACATCGTTCACAATGATGAACTCTTTTGGTGACATTCTCAGAAAAGATATACATTTTATTTGTTATGAAAGTATCTTAAATATATGATATTTTAATCCAAATCGTTAGAGCCATTTTTGAAAAAATTAAAATTTTCGAAAAATGTTTCATGTAAAGGGTAATCTGGAGTGGGGAGATTTTCTTGAAAACCTTCGTGTCGCATCTCTGGAAGATACTGAACCTAAATACCAAGTTTGGTGTTTATCCGACTGTTCGTTTCTGAGTTATGCTGTTCACAGACAGATACACACAAACAGACACACACGCGGACATGTTTCAAAAAATGCTTTATTTGGATTCAGGAGGCCTCAAACATATATTTCCGGTGAAATATCGGTATCAAATTTTTGGGTTGAATACAATACTTCCCCTACTTACTATACGTAGTAGAGAAAGTAAAAATTCAATGATGTGAAGGTAAGTAAGCAATGTCATTCAGAAAAGGTTTATTTCGCGACATTTCTGTATGCATATGCTGAAACTTTTCTGTGGTGTAAACTAAAGTAAAAAATGCAGCTTCTCATTTGTTAAGAAACATTAAACACATTAATCAACGTTCCATACTCCTATGTACTGTACGTAGTATGCTTGCGTGAAGTTTAAAGCTAGACGAGACTGGTATTTAAGTACAGTAGTAATAAATAATAATTAACTAGTTATATCTTGGCGCAACGGAATGGTTTTGTCCGACAACAGGCCGCTGCATCCTCTGTCTCCATCCATATGGATCATCATAGTAACAGGAGATTTATGGGGAAGACGTTTGGTCAAACAGCTGACTTGCCCGCAATTACTTATGTACTTATTATATAGAGGGCGCAGAAGAACTATAAATTATAGTATACAATAATCCTTATCGTTTGTTTTCTAAAACCTCAAATTCTCTACCAAAGAGTGATATGCATTTTTAACTGCACCCATTTCATGCACTAGCACTTTAAGAGTGTATTCCTATTTTAAAGTGGTAAAGCTAACAATCAAACAAAACAATGCACCAATAGAACCACCCTGAGTGTGTTCAAGTACATTGAGGGCCAATTACAATAAATTTTTCTCCCATATGGCCAAATTAAGTGAGCATTGAACGATGAACAATTTATTTCAGGTGTCTTTTGATTTATCCTAACTCTACTACGTATAGTAAGTAGGGGAAGTATTGTATTCCACCCAAAAATTAGATACCGAGATTTCACCGAAAATATATACTTTGAGACCCTCTGAATCAAACAAAAAAGTTTAGAAAAAGTTCCTTGTGAGTATCTGTGAACAGCATAACTCAGAAACGAACAGTCGGATAAACACCAAACTTGGTATTTAGTTTCAGTTTCTTCCAGAAATGCGACACTAAGGTTTTCAAGAAAATCCCAGATTACCCTTTACATGGAACATTTTCCGAAAATTTTAATTTTCTCAAAAATGGTTCCACTGATTTTGATTAAAATATCATATGTTTAAGCTATTCTCATGAGAAATGAAATGTATATCTCGAATTTTCTGGGAATGTCTCCAAAGGTATTCTTCGTTGTGAACGACTTTTGCATAACTGGTAAACCATAAGAAATAGACAAAATTTTACTGCACAAAAATGTAGTTTGCGTTAAAATACACAATTTATGTCATATACATTTTTTTATTGAGTGAACCATTTTGGAGATATTGCTTGTTATTCCCTTAAATTTTCCAATACTTTTTCTCAAATGGGATTCGCTATTCATTTTTTTATGTCCTAGACATGTAAAGAGAATGGAATGGGCCACATAGCAACCAGCTCTTAAAATATTTGACTATCGCTTAAAACCTACCATATTCCCCTTGCATCTACAAGAAAATTAGCAATAAGATTAACATCTCGATTAACATGAAGCATATGGAGAATAAGCGTTTGTAGAAATAGTTTGTACAAGAGTACAGATGTTCATGTGGGTGTAACACATCAGATTTTTTTGCTTTTGAACCTTCTAATATCTTCGCAATCCTGGTATTATCTCTACTTCAGTTACGCCACAATATCTGAATATCTTATGATTAACTTTCAATTTCCTACGCCTTTTTAACTCTGAGGAATTTTAAGAGTCTTTATTATATCATAATGGTTTCTTTTTGCAACCTATACGTACGTGTTTGCTGCTTGAGGATTTGTTTCCAATGAATTGCTTGCATACGCGTCCGTTCCGTCCCCTGGCCTAATGTTCATTGTTAGATGTAGTATGTGTCACGTATGAAGTTGGTAAATTATATTTGCTGGGCACACAGTTGCAAGGAACGAGAAGAGGGATGGCTGATGCATGTGGCGAACCGGGTGACATTTTATTGTTGAACGTTAATGTACTAGGTAATACGTACTAGTATGCCGTGATATGATGCGCTTGGAGAAGGGTGTTTTTTTTGACATGCCTGTTATCAAGGCTTGGGATCAGAGGGGAATGAAGGACAAGGCGATAGGGGAATATACAGTCGCACAATGAAAAGAGTACTACATTTGCAGGCCTCACCCCCGTTAGTAAATGCAACTCGCAACTGTGGATATTTTCTTTGTTTGACTGTACTTCCGATGCCCCGCCCACTTTTTCCGTAACTGTTTAATTCCTCTTCCCACTGAACGCATTCATATCGTGGCCGACGAGTATCCTACTTTAATCTTCTTTGCTAGAGTCTCCTTCAGAGTAGGAATCACGAAGCTCAATGCAGTCGATTTATAGCTAAAAGTTCATATTTCACTGTTAAACAGCAAGCAAGTTCACACAAATATATTATGAAGCAGACTCTCTTTGATTGGTTAGGAAGCGCGACGCTATTACGTGGCCATGACATCGCAGAGATTTTGCTACTGCGCAACCACGCCATTTTGTGGCTTTCGGTGTCAATCTCCTCCTTTCTCCCCCCAACTTCATGTGTTGAGGTGATCGAACTTTGGGGCGACACAGTGCTAATAGAATAGAAACTCCTTGGACTGTAGGCAAAACAGGGGGATGGGTTAAATCCTGTGATCCCTCCAGTCGCAACCCTGCTCTAGACTGTATGTAGGATAAATAAACGTTATATTGCATCTTATTGTCTTTTATTTTAAATAACATATTTATGTAAGTCATACATTTTTACAAAGCTAATATAGATAAAATTGAAGTTTACCCTTATGCACACGTTTTCAACTGGGCTTAAATTAAAGTCAAATGCACAGTGAAAATTAAGATGACACTAAATATTGTGACGTAAAGATGTGACATCGCCTCTACTTGGCAAGGCGACGCCACCAGATATCACAAAGCCCTTGGTGGCTCCATCAGATGTGATGTAATTGTCACTTAGCCCAAACCCTCGCCTTTGCCAGAGGTGACGAGGATAGGAACGCAGCACACGAATGACATCGAGAGGGTTGCAGGTAGCTGGAAGGGTGGTGAAAGGGTAACAATATTAGTAGACGTGTAATTCTACTTCAAGAGAGAGAGTTAAATCTTAATTTGTTTATTGTTTATTATTTAGCCGATTAACAAAATTGCTATGCAAGCCAGTGACAAATTAGGTTAACAATTACTTTACCTATAACAAACTGAGGAAATTGCCTCTAACGTTGCATCAGTTTATTGCAATTACTATTTATTGCAATCTATTATAAAATAGATCATAACTATTGCATAAGACAACATTAACAAATGGATGATGATTACAAGTTATGATATTAATAATTAGATTTGGCTAGATAAAAATATCAAGGTGTTAAGCAAAGTTAACAAGTATATCAATTGATTGAAATCAATGACTAAGAACAGGGTTTGAATGAGTTAGGTTAGTTATTAATCTGAGAAATCACTATCTTTGGAATCAGTGAGCAGGAAGTCTCGAGGTAGTTCTCTTTTTAATTTGGGTTTTTAAGTCCAATGTGATATGTTACAGCACCTGGTACTCCGATTAATCTGAAGAATAATTTCTTTGAGAGCAGTATGAAGTACTGTTGTATCGTAAGAAATTCATATTCCTGATGGATATGCACCTTTCTTATGAACCATGGCAACTTTTTAATAGTGAGAATAACTTATTTTGTATAACCTGAAGTCTATAAATACGAGTTTTGCTAACTGTAACCCACGCAGCAGCAGCGAGGAAATTATAAGACGTATGAGGGACTTTTATAGCAATATTGAGCACTCCAGATCAAGCTGTGATCTCTTGTGTAGTAAAGGGTAGCTTTATGAAGCTGGAAGCAGCTAGTGATGAGATGTGGAAGTATGAGAATTTAGGTTAGTTTTGTGTCTAGCATTACTTCTAAATATTTAGCTAGTATTTCTGGAGGCAGCTAAGTAACCTGTTTTTCCTGGTGGGTTGCTATATGGTCTTAAGGACAAGATCTTAGTTTCGGTCTTGTTGGTGTAACTTTATTCTCCACATTGTGAATCATCTAAATAGCAGATTTAACGACGTTTATAATCCTTTAATTGCAATATTTAAAGCAGAATATGAATAGTATATAACTGTGTTGTCTCCATAGATAAAAATAGTTGTAGGATTTGTACCTGGTACGTCATACATAAATAATTTGAATAGCAATGGAGCTAGAATTGATCCTCGTAGAATTCCTGCTGTTATTAGTCGAATGGTAGATTTTTAATTCTCTATTCTCACCAGAAAGTGACGTTGTGATATGAAGCTTTTATATTGAAGAGGTAATTTGGAAGTCCAATTCTATGTAATTCAACCAGTAAATCTTCATGCCATACGGTGTCGAAAGCTTGAGATATATCAAGGAAGAGGCAGTAGTGTATTGATTCTTTTTGAAGACTGTGGTAATATTTTCAGCAATTCTTAGTAAATAATGAGTTGTTGAATGCTGGGAGCCGAAATGAAAATATAGCATTATATTGTTGGTGTAAACAAATGTTACTAAGCGTGCGTAGATTACCTTTTCCAATAATTTTGGTGGAGTTGGCGGCAGACTGATTGGCCATTAATTCGAGGTAGATGTTTAGGATTTTTAGTTTATGAAAAATAATTATTCCTGGAACTCTTCATGATTTAGGGAAACAACCAGTTCTCAACGAGGAGTTAAAGATTTCCGTTAAGTATACAAGACTTTGCATGCGTCTTCAAAACTATGTTTGGTATGAGATTATGTCCAGGAGATTTTTTTAACAGGAAGATACCTGAAGAAACAGTATAACTTCTTTGAAGACGTGTGTGATATTCTAGTTGGTACTTTCTGCTTATTGTCTGTTGGTAGAGTTCATTTCAATGTCAGATATAGTTTTACTATTGTTAGTGTTGTTATTGTAAACATATTTTCGTAATAGGACACAAGAACGTGTATTTAGTCTGAGAAGTCTGTAAATATCTTATTACCACATGTAGTGAGGGTACTGATGTTAGTTCTCGTAAAATTCTTTTGTTTTAAACCAAAGTAAGCTGTTGCCAGAAGATAAAGAAGATAAGCGTGTTTGATAAGAATTAAGGCGATGTCCTAGTTCTTGCCTGACACTATGAATGAGACTATTCAACCCTTTGCATTGCTACATCTTTCTCGTTGCCACTGTCTTTGAATGCGATGTTTTTCTTTTTATTAATTGAATGATGTGCGTAGGTAAGTAATAACAAGATCTTGATCGGTGAATGCGAGTTGTTGATCCTATGAGACAGGAATAAATGGTGTCTAAGTGTTAACTGCATTATCAACATCTGGGGGTAGGTTGAATGATAAACTGAATTTAATGCTGTATCCACTCTTGACTGAAATTGGTCCCAATTGAATAGCCGTTTATCAGGCGTGGTTGTTATGTTGCTAAGTATGGGTATGACTGAAATGCATTTAGAACTGGGCATTGGTCCGAATCGATGGCAGTTAAAGCCGGAATATACATTGGAGGATATATATTTTTGCGTAATTCTATGTCTAGAACATTAGGAGATAAAGCTATAGAGTAAGGATAAAATGTCGGTTTAGTTGGTGCTAAAATATTCAGACCACTATTGTTAATATACTCATAGAGACGGTCACAATTTGTATTATTTGTACATCCCCATGATGTATGCTGTTTTGTAATTTAAATCGCCCAGTAGAAGTGTTGAACCAGTGTTGGAAAAAACATTTTCAGTTAGGCGATATTAAGCAAATATATGTTTATAGGCGTAAATTAAGACGAAATTGTTGTTATTACAGCGGTTAACTTTAATACCAAGTTACTAATTCCGTTATACTCGGAAGAAATATCTTGTAGCATGAAATATTGCGTGTTTAATTATACTGGCTACTCCTCCCGAAGCAGTGAGGGCGCGACTCTGTCGTTAAGCTCAATTTTATATCCAGGAAGAGAGAAGGTTTCATTTTGTAATAAATGTTACGGTGACACACACTACATCATTGTTGTGAACTGATAGAAATGCAATAAAAAACTCTCTTTTGAGACAAAGAACGTTAGCATTCCAGTTTAATAAGGTTTGTTGATAGAAGTGCAATTATGTGATACCATTTTGAACAGTTGACAGTGAAGAGAAGTAAGAAATGCTTGAATTTGTGGCAAATGCGAGTTTATAAATGATACAATATTAGGCAAGAATTGCTGAAACAAACTTGTAAGGAAAGAGTCGATTGAAGACGATCGATTTGATTGTTGGTTGCGCTTGAGTTGTTCATAGTGTTGCTGTGAACGTGTTTGTTGTTCTGCAGTCGGTGAATGTTTCGGCAAGTTAGTTTCAGCCTGTTTCTGTGGTGAGGCTGAGTGGAGGAAACTCTAATGATTAGGGGGAAGAGTTCCTTTTGAGTTCTATGGCTGTTTTCGGTAAAGGCTATGTGATTGAGATGAACGTTCTTTTATACGTAAGTAGCGTGAACAATCTCTGTAGTTAGCTGGATGCGTTTCGTGACGGTTCACGCATTTCGGGGAAGTGGCCTTAGGAATCTTGCAATCGGAGAAAAGATGGGTCGCCAGACAGTAACTTTTGTGTGCCAGTAGTTCTGGCAACGACTGAATTTTAGGATGTTAATAGATTTTCCCCTGAAATTTAAATTGAGTTTTATTTATGGACGCTCTTTAACTACTATAGTTCTTAGCGTCCCATTCCATATTGGGCGTGAAAGACCGGTAATTTTACTCAGAGGCCTCTTTATCGGCTTGAGGTTCTTTTACGTGCCGTAAATCTATGATACGGGACCACCGGCTTTACTTACCTTCCGAAGGAAGTCATGCTAATGATTTTTACGCCCGAAAAAATCCATCGCCCTCCGCCGGGTTTGAACCCGCGACCTTGGGAACTAGAGGCTAGCACGGTACCGGTTCTACGTTTATTATACTGGACAGTAGACGAGTAAGATTCGGTATGATTTGCCTTCATCGCCATAAGGAGCTCAACTGCAAAGAGAGGAGTGGGCTGTTTATTTTTGCAACCGTGTATCTCTGCGAAGGGAGTTTAATTCTTGCAATTGAGGCAGTATTTTTAACACTTAAGAGACTTCAGTCTAATTATATAATATAATAACAGCCCACCTTAAAGCAATATGTGTATGTAACAATATATAAAAAGTGTATATTACAGTCATTGTATTAACGTTTGTATTATTATATACATGTGTAATAATGTTATGTGAATGTATTATGTAATTTAATAATGTAGGAGCTGTGAGAATAATAGGTTAAACGTTGGTAACAATGAGGTAACAATGAGGTAGCCTTGAGGCAATAATGAATTAGAAAGTTTCAATAATGTAATTTTAGAGACAGTTTATAAAATAGCCAATCAACAACCAAAAAAAAACTTAAGTTAAATAAAAGGATACTATTGGAGTAGGAATAGCCGATCAGAAACTGAAATAGGGCAAATTGTACAAATTCAGAATTCAGTTGCTAGCAGACAGCGTTCCTAACCGGACGCGAGACGCGTCCTCGAGAAGTTTAATACGTATTCAGTGTGAGACAAAAATAGTTTAGTGTTAAAAAGTGCAAGTAATTAATAAATAATCTCACAGCTCTCTATATCAGTGAAGTGTTATTTAAATCGTGTCAAGGATTAATAAAAGTAGTGAAGTAAAAAATTATAATCTGTGTTAGCCTACATTCTTCAGCCGCACTACACCCTGTTAAGAAATTCATGTCTCTAAAAATTAATACTGACGCAGTCGAGGCAAACATTTATATATAATATTTAAAGAAGCATACAAAATACAAAGTTGATTCTTAAACTTGGGGCGAAGGCCACCAGGTTGCAATTACTTCAAGTTCGGCTCCCCAACAGTCGAAATACAACACCACCATAAAATTAACCTTCCTCACAGTGCATCTGAAACCTCTTGATTACTGAGAGAATAGGGTAAGTTTGATAACAGAAAAGGTTTTGTCCTCAGGGTTTCTATATGGGAAATATTTTTGATTAGTGCAGTCAAAATATACTCTGAGCACTCGAAATTCATCTGTTGTAGTAGTAAGAACTTTTATAGTTTTGCCCTTTAATGCAGTGTGAAACTTTTATTTTAAGTGACCGCGTTTGCTACTGATAATTTTCAACTACGTATAGGCAGATTGGTAGATTTTATCTTTGGCAGGTTCAGTTTCATCAACTGTCATTGTGTATAGACTATTAGTCAATATGTGATATCTATTTTGCACAAGCATAGTAGAAATATGGGCATTTATTTCACTGTTATCCATACGTAATTGTGAGGCGTTTGTTGAGGGTACGGAAACTGTACAAAGGTATTATCGGCACTAATAAGTTTGCTAACCTAGGGTATTGATAACTTGGAAGGTTTGACAGTCATCTTTTCTGCAGCTTGATCCTGAGTTGTTTTTCGCACTTTCGATTGTTTATCTGCTTTATTGCTGGCATTACTAAAAGACTTATTCATGTTGGAGTTGCATTCATTTTAGATTTAACAAATACTACATTACTTACATCTGTGATCAGGTCATCTTTCTCCATAAGGGGGACAGTTATCATTTGGCTTTGCACGTGTGCCTGTACACGCATTTTAATATTGCTGGTATCCACGTCTAAGACTAAACGTTTAAGACAGTCGCACAATTTAGCGCACACCTAAATAAATAAATAAATAAAAATCTGAATACATAATCCTGGTACTATACCGGTATTTCAAATTTTAAATTTATTTCTCAAAAACTAAAAACATAGACAGTTCTTACAATCTTTAACACTTTTCAGATATAACTATAAACTACCAAAAACAAGTAAATAAAATCACTAAAGAAAAAAGAGAGTAAAGAACTAGAAGAGAAACGAAGAGTCTAGATATAAATAAAATAATAATCACATCAAGTATAAAAACTAAAGATTATTCTTAATCTATACTGGAAGTCCAGTAACTAATACAACCGTTATCCAGCGTATTTTAATTATACTTAAGTGTTTAAATAGATGCAGGATAATAAACTTATTAAAACAATCGCTAGCATTTTATGTGTGTTATTTAATTAATTCCTCGATCAATTAATTAACTATTTAATTATCAATTATGTATTTAGTTAATTAATTATAACAATCAACCCTTAATTTAACTTTTTATGACACACACATATGCAAACACACTGAAGTATTGATGAATGACACTAATTATGAGTTTACAACTTTCCATGTACCTGCCAGTATAGAAAATAACACTCGCCGACGCAAGTCAACTGATAAATAAGTTTTAATAGCATAGTCTGCAATGAATATCGCTAACATGCGGTTGTGGCCACCTCAGATCCCCCCTTTAATATGCCTAATTAACTAATCTAGACACGTTGCAAGAGGGAGTGAGTTAGACAGCTTGGATTTTTACCTGGTAGACGGAGGAAGTCCGAAATTGTAAGTTAGCACAAAATAAATTTAAAGAGCTGACCGCCACAGAGTCCTGCTAGGCAAGTGATCGACCGAGCGTGAGCCGTCAGAAAACTCCTGAGAAGTCTGCTGGCTAGTGCCTTAGCCAGCCCTGACGTGTGCAACCGTTAACAAGAATTGCATAATCCATCCACTTGATGAAAATGAGGTGACCGTTCCTCTAAAAGTCAAACCACTAAACCCCTGCTTACATAAGCAGCCGGGAAATGACAGGAAAGAATTCTAAAGATAATTTCGTGGATTTCCGTAAACCATTTTTGTTCCAATTTTCAAATAAATAAAAGCATATTTGTCACATTCTTGTAAAATAAAACTGGAATAACAATACTTCTATTTCATTGAAAATCAGAATTGTTTATGCAAATGGATAACTGTTTATGGGTCTGAAAAATACATTTTATGGTCATTAACAGTAAAACGATTACTGTTACGCATTTTTCTACAGGTTTAAAGAAATAAATGGACTCTTAAACAAAAAAGAAGAAATATGATTGCATTAAAAGTATACATGAGCACATTTCCACAACCGTATAATAGATTCCTCATGAAACTAGGAACATGCTAAGAAATAAATACTGAAAAGTACATTATAGTTGGGGGGAAAGCGAGTGTTGCGACAAATGGAAATGTAGTGGTCCGCAAAGTGGCAAATAAGTTGCTGCAGACGAAGAAGATGTTCAATAAAATAAACTTCTTAGAACTACAAGAGTAATAGAGGAAGAAACAAAAAAGTATTGGACAAATGGCGACTTGGATGGACAAACATCCTGAAAGTTAAAGCGGCGAAGTGCTTTCTTAGTAGGTCAGAGAAATAAAACAAGAGTGCATGCTCCTCTCCAGCTGCACTCGCCGTAATAAAGTAGGCAATTTATTATCTTAATAGGATAAATGGGCAAGCTAATGAATGAGTATGGAGTAAGTTTTTGAATAGATAAGGGCAGAGCAGTTAGTGATCAATGGAAAGGCGCATAGGGGAAGACGTTACCAGGATACGACAATGCAAGAGTACCACCACTCAGAAAAACATCTGTGTTACATTCACCTGACTTTCTCTAGCCACGATAGTTTGTTTCTCTCTCTTCTACAAACTTTTCTCACAAGAGCTTATTTTTCTATATATTTCATGTTAAATCAGAAAACGTTTGCAGAAATGGTTTAATTATAATTTCCTTGTAGGTACAAGAAGAATAAAGAGGTTGAAGTGGTAGTCAAATCTCCCCATACCCTTTCTATAACATCCCAAGAAACAACTGAATGTGTTAATACTTCAAAAAATGGCAAGACATTGAACAATTCTTACCGACAAAACGAACATTTTAGAAATGGCGGATGCGACACAAAACATTTGAAATTGTGTGTTTTAAAGAGGTCTACGAGGGTAAGTCAATAAGTATCCGCACATAATTTTTAAAATTCATTAAAAAGGTTAATAGAAAGTTTCAATTAGCTCATTTTTAATGTAGTCCCCTTGCTTCTCAATGTACATGGTCCATCGTTGCTCAAGCTTCTTGATGCCCTTAGAAAAAAGTTTTTCGTTTGAGCAGCAAGGCATGTATGCACCGCTTCCTTCACTTATTTTTCTGTGGTGAAGCGACGACCCCTTAAGGCATTTTTAAGTGGATCAAAAAATATATGGTATGCCACTTCATCGACAGTCAATCTTCGGTTCTCTGAATCAGGATGCGGACTTGCTCAGTGTTGGCGTCACAAGTAGATAGGATGGGCGTCCTGTACTCGTTCTTTACAGTAGTCCAAACATTTTCAATTCATTCGTCCATATTTCGCCGAGGTAAACATTGTCCCCATATTGTGCGAAAAGCCTTCTGGTACACCTTCAACGACGAAAAACGGATAATCGCACGCTGTTCTTCTTTGGTGCAAACGGCGAGGGGTGCAGCAATGCTTATTATGCAACAATGTATCACTCAGTGGAGTGATAATGGTCAAACATTCCACAAGCGGAGACAAAGGAACAACATGTTCACATTTGCGCGCACAAACCGATGCAGCCAATCTAGAACAACTTAAAAATAGACTTACCCTCGCATATATTTGATACAGTAGGATTGGATCTGTAACATATGGTTTACTTGTAAGAAAATTAACACCGAATAAAGAGGAATCCACAGGCTGTTCAGAGAATTCAAGATATACATTATATTTCTCGTGGAAATATCTTAAACACATAATTTTAATCAAAACCGTTAGGGTCATTCTGAGAGTCAAAAATAGCGAAAAACGTTTCATATAAAGGGTATTTTGGATAGGGGAAAAATCTTCCTGTCACATCCTTGACAGATGAACTTAAATATGAGTTTTGGCGTTTACCCGACGTTTCATTTTTGAGTTATGCTGTTCACACATAACAGCATTTTCTAAAATTGCTTCTTTTGGATTCAGAGGCCTCGAAACATGCATTTCCGAGGAAATATGGATATCAAATCTTTGGATGGAATACAATACTTCCTCTATTTTAATTAGGTGTAGGAGAAGGTAAAAATGTGTAAAATTAAGATACACACATTAATGGATTACGCTTCTCTGTTCTTACCTTTGCAAGACGGCAATATTTTTATTTTCACAGAATTCTATTAAGTGGCTGGTCACTTAGTACGTATTTAGCGTTTCCTTGTGCAACACAAGTCACATTTCTGGCTGTAGATTTATTACACTTCTTTACCTTCATTGCAGAAATAATAACCAATGAAATAATTGTTCGATATCGTTCGTCTTTAATAAAAATTCTGACTGTATTCAAATTCTAGAGATATTTTAAAGCCCCCCTCCCAAAAATAGTACATTTTTTTAAGCTGTCGTCTTTATGAATTAGAGGTTAACATTCCTGTATTACGTTGTTTATAGCTGTACACAAATATTTTTGCAATAATTAAGACGTTGACACACATGCTAATGAGAACCTTTAATTCGAAAACCAAACAATACTATACTGTTTTTATAGTTTCAAGCATCAAAGTATTATTGATCAAATTCTTAAGTTTAAATATTTCGACTAAATGTATCTTAAAAACAAAAATTTACGTTATTTCGGAAAAAAGGAACTTTTTCGAAAGAATAGTTTTCATATTAGAAGAAACAGCTCCCTGTGAATTTATTTTCGCTATCGTTACAATTGGCAATGCACCAATAACGACTTTGTACTGAAAATTTAAGGCAAATGTTTTTAAAAAACATTTAATTAAAATCTTTGTAGCACGTTATTTCTTGGAAAAGTAAATTGTTTATTTTTGAAGTTTTTTCATAGTAAAGGCCAGTGTTAGGTGTAGTTTAGAATTTTTTTAGCAAATTTCAATACACGCCACTGAAGAATTAAATAAAAAACATGTAAGTGCAAGGTAAATCTTAAGTGAAATTGCATTTGATTTGAAAAGGACAGCGTTTTTGTTCTACATCGATAACCCACATTGTTGGCAGCATTTAAATTATCTATTTAATTGTTACATCTCCAAAAGGGTACAGCGTATGGAGAATCGTCCCAAAAATTACGCATTGCGCTAAGTATCCCAATAGTTATAAAGCAGATGAGGGAAAACAAACCGAGTTTTATTTATGGACGCTCTTTACTGCTGTGGTCCTTAGCGTCCCATTCTAATTGGGCGTGAAAGACCGTTAATTTTGCTCAGAGGCCTCTTTATCAGGCTTGAGGTTCTTTTAGGAGCCATAAATCTACGACACGGGACCATCGGCTTTACTTTCCTTCCGAAGGAAGCCATGCTAGGACTTTTACGCCCGAAAAAAATCCATCGCGTTGTGCCGGTTTTGAACGCACGACCTCGGGAACTAGAGGCTAGCCATGGAGGACGACGGAGGATGAGCGAAGGAGCGAGCCTACCTCCTATCGAAATTTAATTAAGCATAGCAGTGGGGCCCAATCAAGAGCTTCGTTTTTCTCATCTCTACTGAGCTGTCTCGTATTAAGTTTGCCTACCATGCCCTCCTCTTTTGTGCCTACCAGTAGAGCCAAACATACCCTGCATTCGACTGCGATAGTGATTTTCCTCTTCCCTACAATAAGGTTTAACTTATGTGGGTGCCAGCACACATAGGTATACCAGGCAATGAGAAAGCAGATGAAGCAGCCAAGATTGGCAGTGAAATCCCATTTTTTGGTCCGGAGCCTGTACTGGGATTGTCCTACAGACCAGTGAAACAGGCTATTAAGTGTGGGACTCAAGTAGAACACAAGAACTACTGGAACTCCATTGAGGGTTGCAGACATTCCAAGTTGTTTATTACAGACCTGGATAACAGCCGGGCAAAATACCTGCGCGGTCTTAGTAGAAGGAGGCTTGCATGGGCAACAGGATTCATTACAGGACACTGAGCCCTAAAATTTAATCTATACAGAATGGGATTGTTTAACAACCCTATCTGTACTAGATGTCTAGAAGGAGATGAGACTTGTTACTCATCTGCTGTGTGATTGCCCTGCTCTTGCGAATCAAAGAGCAAGTATTTTTGGCAATCACTTTTCAAAGATAGATGAACTATCGAAATCCTCAGTTAGCAGTCTGGTTAAGTTCATATCGAGCAATAGACTACTTAGCTGATGAAAGGGGGATGCACAATAGATCTTTAAGGTCGCAGTGCTTGGGCATAAAACCCAACCCTCTTCAAACTAGAACTAGAACTCTTCCCTAAGATTCTCCCTTGCGTTTTAATAGGATATTTAACGACGGAAAAAATAACAGAATAAAAAAAATAGATTTAGCATAAAGCAGAACTTTTATGACAAAGGGTAAGCAATTTATTTCCATTAATAATAATGGAACATTACCTTTCCGGTATTTTTCCTGGATAAGCAAGTTCCTCATATAAAACCACTTCCTAAATTTAGATTACTTTATTCTTGAACGCGTTCGATCATGGGTTAAATTCCAGTCATTCTGTGCACAGTATTTCGACACATTGGGTCGTGTAGCATATCCAGCATAGTCCGTGAATAACCTCTTGAACACACTATAGCTTTTAAATTGGATCTCACTCAGGTTCGTTATTCTCTATTAGACTGGATGATTAGCGTGTTATTTGTCTATGATACTGCATACACTAGATGCAAACACTTCCTAACGAGCTAAGTGATATAGCGATCGTTTCATTTAACAAGCTTATTGTTGGATTTCACTAAAACGGTTTCAACCTACACATATGAGATAATTGCACATCACAATTGCCATGAAATTATATTCTGAAATTACAAACGTTTTCGATTTCATATTTTAATATAATTTTTGCCTTCACAACATCGAAAGCCAAATTGAGGGATGAAATTACAAAAGGAATTTTTGGGCATGCATAATCAAGTTCCCAAAATTAATTTCCCTCTCTTAGAATAACGCAAACATTGTTATTTGGTGCAAGAATTTCATATGCGGTTTGTGCTGACTTAAAAACAAACATTACAAAATTCGATTGATATATTCACTCGCTATCGTTTATTTTTATTTAGCTTCTATATACATTCTTACAAAACCTTATTTTTTCCTATCAGCTTCATGTTAATACAGACAAACGTTTACATATTTAGGTATGTACAAGAAGAACACAAGAAGCCGAGTGATAGTCGAATGTTTAAGAGCAGGTCGTTATATGCTGGCCTTGAAATTCCATAGCCTTTCCCATACATGACGAGAAACAACTGTGTCAACACTTCAAAAATTTGACAGAAGTATTGAAAAGTTCAAACCAATAATAACAGATATCTAGTAAGAGGCTGCT
Organism: Deroplatys truncata; assembly: GCA_030765065.1. Lineage (NCBI taxonomy): Eukaryota > Metazoa > Arthropoda > Insecta > Mantodea > Mantidae > Deroplatys > Deroplatys truncata. Next base: position 123,633,610 of record CM060988.1, on the reverse strand, counting down.
GTCACAAAAACGTTATTTGAAATAAATTGTGTTTTAAGGAGATCAGCATTTTTTGTACTAGGTTTCCTCCCTCCCCCCTCTCTCTCTCTCTTTCTCTCGTGGTTTACCATTTACAACGGAATTAATAGGATTTCAAGAACTATGCCCAGATAATTCACGATATACATTTTATTGTTCATGTAAATATCTAAAAGATATGGTATTTTAATCAAACTTGTTAAGAGCATTTTTAGGGTAGTTAGGGGAGAAGGAATTTTCTTGAAAATATTTTTGTCTCATTTTTGGAAGGTACTGAACATAAATACCTAGTTTGGTATTTATTCGGCATTTCACGTTTGAGTTATGCTGTTTACAGACAGACAGACAGACGCACACACGCACGCGCGCGCACACACACACACACACACACCTTTCTCTAAAAACGGGACCTTTATACAGGGGACTTCAAAACATGAATTTCTATTGAGATCTCAACATCGAATTTTTTGGTAGAATGCTATTAGGTTCGTAGTAAGTAAAGTAATAAGTTAAACCAAAGGTAAGTAAAATAAAAGAGAAAATAAAAAACGAAATATTTGCTTGTCTCGGTATGTTTGCAAACTAATCGGAAAATGAAAACAAAAGTTTGACAATAACGCTATGAATGCACACGATTATTCAGGGACGTGTATGAACTATAAATTATTACAAATAAATAGCTTTAGTTCATGCAAGATTGTTCTGAATGATGCTTCAAAGTAAAAAGCGTAGTGCCAAGAAGTAAAACTAAAGATAAGCAAAATGCTTCAGTAATCATGCAGCTAGATGGTTGCGAGATAACGTCATTTTGATGCTGGTTGAAGCGCGCTAAATACTAAATATTAATTCCAATAAAATCAGTCAAAATTGAATTTAACCCATCAATCACGAAACAATAGCAACAAGTCCATAAGAAATTTTGAGTAGAATACAAATCTTCCTCTATCTGCCATAGGTATGCGGCAGGGAAAGTAAAACTATACCGAGTTTATTTAACGCTAGCATAGAGTGACGATAACAAATGATTGCTATAGTAACAGAGAGAATAGACCAACAGATTATGCAAAGAAATTATTGAGTTTTGTCAACTCAGCGCTTACCTACCTATTAGACACTTCTCCACAATCTAAGCTGAGTTTCCCAACAAATTTCTTTAATTGCGTCCGCGCGCGAAACTACCTGAGGGCTGCCGGTAACTGCAACCCGGACCGGCACCTGGATGCGGCCAACGAACGGCCTTCAGAAAAATAAGGGCGCAACGAAACAATTATGTGCCAGCAGTCTTTAATACTCCGTTTCCAGTAGCTTCCCTTTCTAGAACATCTGGTCTTGTACACGGGTCTATATAAGGGGATGCTCTGCTCGATGAGGGAGATCAGTTAAGAAGTTACAAGTGAGAAGTGGACAGTGAATGTGGACAGGGGCGAGGGAGTTCAGTTATGACTCAGAAGTTGAGTTGTGAGTTGTGATTCGACGGATCAGTTGTGTTCAGTTTCGAGTGTGTGTGTGTGTGTCTCAAATGTAACGTTTGTGTGCGTTGAGCACCTAGTGATAAATAAAAGTGTGTTTAAAAGCAAGTGGTGTTCTCATTTGTTACAGTAATATCAACATTTTTATATGTATCCTAAACAGAAAACATTATTGCAGTTATAAACATGAATTATAAATAATAATAATAATAATAATAATAATAATAATATTAAATTTTTCACTAATTGCCCACATCCTTTAGTTTAGAATTTTTCCCCCGTCAGTTTTTAACCATAACTTTATTCACAGGCACCCAAAAAGACCTCGTCAGGCCTCTCGTATTCAAAACCCACACGGAAATAAGCATTTTCTAGCAAAAAATAAAATCAATTGAAACGAAAAATGAACCCCTTTCTTACGCAAATTCTATTCACGGAACTCACCAATGTATAAGCGAGTGTCATAATTTTTTCTTTCTCTGCTACATATAGTAAATAGGGGAAGTATTGCATTCCACCCAAAAATTCGATACCAAGATTTCACCGAAAATATGTGTTTTGAGGCCCCATGAAGAAAAAAAAAGGTCGGTGTGTAGGTCTGTGAACAGCATAACTCAAAAACGAAAAGTCGGATAAATACCAAACTTGAAATTTAGATTCAGTATCTTTCAAAGATGCGACACGTAGGTTTTAAAGAAAATCCTCCACCACAGACTACCCTTAACATGGAAAATTTTCGAAAAATTTGATTTTCTCAAAAATCGCTCTAACGATTTTGATTTAAGATATTTTTATGGTAAATGAAATGTACATCATGAATTTACTAGGAATGTCTGCAAAAGTCCTCTTTATTTTGAATTAATTTTGTATAACTGGAAAACTGTAAGAGATAGACAAACTTTTACTATAAAAATATAGATCTCGTTAAAACACACAATTTATGTCATATACCTTCTTCTTCTTTTTTTCTTTTTTTACTGTGTGAAACATTTCCGAGATATTCCTTGTTATTTGTCTGAATGTTCTAATGCTTATACTTTTTTCTCAAACTGGAATTCGTTATTCTTTTTCTGTCCTGGACATGCAAAGAGAATAGAATGCTCCACATAGCAACCAGCGCTTAAAACATTTGACTGTTGCTTAAAGCCTACCATATTCCGCTTGCACCTACAAGAAAATTAGCAATAAGATAGAGTCTATAAGTTTTTATCTCGATTAACATGACGTAGGTGGAGAATAAGTGTTTGTAAAAATAGATTGTACAAGAGTAGCGAAAGTTATGTGAGTGCAACACATCAGATTTTTTTATTTTTTTATGTTCAAATCACTACAGAGAACAAAGCTATAAGGGCATTTCAAAATATCTATCTTGAGCAGAAAAGTAAAAAAGAGAACGTACTTTTCCGGAGGAAAAACGCCATTGTGATCATCTGTTTGCTATATCCAGCTTTCCGCTGCAGTTATGACGTTCTGAAAAGTAAATTAGAATTCAGCGCAGTGCTAATGGCAAACGGAAATGACATATTGGGAAAGTTCATAGACCCTCAGTCATTTGCAAGTTTCATTTTCACTGTTTTATTTGTTGTGGAAAATTATATCCGGCATTTTTTTAAACCTTACTGTGACAGATATGAAATGAAATGCTCTTGTACACCATGTCTGCGGAATAAATGAGTTTAACTTTGATTGTAAAGGTGGAATAAATTGTTAAATAAACTAAGTACGCAATACATTTTCTTGTAAATGTATAAATTTTATAAAGCATATAGCAAATGAACACATTGTTTATTTTTTCAACAAAACAACCATTTATTGAAAAACTACTGCGTTGTATAAACATCCGTAAGTTTCTCAGATGATTGTGGGTCATAACCAGGTTTAGGAATTTACAAGTGGTAAAGGCAGGACGAAAGGATATTAGAAGAAAAAACAAACTGCGTTTTATTTATGGACTCTCTATAACTTCTATGGTTCTTAGCGTCCCATTATATATTGAGCGTGAAAGACTGGAACTTTTGCTTGGAGGCCTCTTCAACAGGCTTGAGGCTCTTTTATGTGCCCTAAATCTACGACGCGGGACCACCAGCTTTACTTTCCTTCCGAAGGTTGCCATACTAAGGATTTTTTACGCCCGAAAAAATGCATCGCCCTCCGCCTGGTTTAAACCGCGACCTCGGGAACTAGAGGCTAGCATGGTACCATTAGACTACGGAGGACGACGAAAGGACATTACTTGAACTATTATTAGATTTACGCAGTGGCGTCACAGGTAAACCACATCCCTTGTACGTCATCCTCCGTGGTGTAGTGATTACCATGCTAGCTTCTACTTACCGAGGTCGCAATTCAAACCCGGCGAAGAGTGATGGATTATTTCGGGCGTAAAAATCCTTAGCATGGGAAGGGAGGTAAAGCCGGTGGTCCGGTGTCCTAGATTTACGGCACGTAAAAGAACCTCAAGTCTGGTAAAGAAGCCTCTGAGCAAAATTACCGGCCCCTCACGCCCAATATAAAATGGGACGCTAAGGACCACAGCAGCTGAAGAGCTCCATAAATAAAACTCAATTTAATTTAATTTGATATCAATTATACAGTTTTTTGGGCGTGCTAGCGTGTTTTACCAAACGCCAGTGACCTTGGCCGCTGTTGTTTACGTTCTTTGTATTGATAATGGTTAAAGCATACTAGTCGACCACGATATGAATGCGAATGGTGGGAAGACGAACTAAACCGTACGAAATAAGTAGGCGGGACAGTCAGGTAAAGGAAATATTCACAGTTCCAAGTTGCATTTACTAGCGAACCTGAGGCCTGCAAAGTACTTCTATCTTTGTGCGACTGTACACTTTCCTTCACCGTGCTCCTGATTCCCCTCTGATCCCTAGCCTTGATTGTCAACAAAACACAGTGGCGCCCTCCTCCAAGAGCATTCATGTCGTGGCCGACTAGTAGCTTACTTGAAGGCAACTGCTTAGGAAATTCTACGCCTGGTCATAATATTATGAAAACATAACGCCCAATGTTATAGAGACTACACAGTACCGAGAATATCATTCATAGACGGTTCGTAGGACTCGTGAGATTTCTGGACGACAAGGTGCTCCTTTTGTACTAACAGTTGAGACACTGATCAATGTAAGAATGCATACTCGATGGCGAAACATTATAATGAAAATTTTAGCCTCATTTATACGGTTTAGATTAGGAATTTGTTTTGCAGTGAGATCTTGTAACCTTCAAATTGCATAAGAAATTTTTTTTTTTAGAGAAAACGTTTTTGCGCATCCCATCTCACGTAACGGTGACTAGAACTGACCGCAGAGTTCTTGTGATCTGCCACCCTTTAGGTAGAGTTTTGAAATCACGTAATTTTGTCGACAAGACAAGAATAACTCCTGAGCTCAAGAAGGAGATGTGGCATGCCAGTACTCTGAAATGTGTAGGAAGGACACTGAAAACTTAATCGTGAGGCAGTATTTTTAACACTTAAATAATTTCAATTAAATTATATAATATGTAAATTCAATAACAGCCCGCCTTGAAGCAATATGTATGTAATAATTTTTAAAATGTATGTAACAGTCATTGCATATGCTTATATTATTGTAAACATGTTCAATAATGTTATGTGAATGCATTATATAATTTAATAATGTAAGAGCTGAGAGAATAATAAGTTTAAGGTTTCTAACAATGAGGTAACCTTGAGGCAATAATGAGTTTGAGAGTTTAAATGCTACTAGTCATGATTAGAGAAACGATAATGTAAACTTTGTGACAGTTTAGAAATAGTCAGTCAACAGCCAGAAAAAGCTTTAATTAAATGCAGGTATTCTATTGGACTAGGATTAGCCAATCAGAGACTTGAAATACAGAAACTTACGGGTTTGGACGGTTGAAATATGTTCAGTTGCCTGTAGACCTTGGTAGTGACCGGATGGAAGGTGTGTTCTCTAAAGAAATATTACGCATTCGTGTGAATCGTAAATTAAGTATACGCGTTAACTAGGTGCAAGTATTAAATAAAAGAATCTCACAGTTCTTAATATCAGTGTAGTGCTATATAATTTGTGTCAAGGATTAATAAAAAGAAGTGAATTTAAACTTAAAATCTGTGTAAGCCTACATTCTTATCGCACCACGCCCTGATTAAGAGAAACGTGTCTCTAAAGTAAGACTGATGCAGCCGAGGCAGACATAAACATAAATACTATCTATAGAAGCAGTTTAATAGCAAAGTTAAAATATTTTTTTTACACTTGGAGCGTAACAACAAAAATACATCTTCAAATCGGCTTTTACATAACAAAAAATCTTCTTAAAAATTGACGTTCATACGTGGAGCTAAATAAATAAACAACGTAAAGAACAATCCTACTTCAATCGAAACATATAATGCATAACATAATAACCGTGCAACATATTAAAAAGAATGGGAGGATTGCCCCATTTGCATGACTACGAGAAAATATATAATCGAAAATATCGACTTTCCACTTGAGAAAAGCATAATTATTTGAAAATACAAACCAATGAAGAGCCATTTTTCGGAAATGGTTAACGTCAAAAAGGATATATTTAACATAAATTGTGTACTTTAACGAGATATAAACTTTTGTGTAGTGAGATTGTGTGTATCTCTTGCGGTTTAACAAGTATACAAAAGAAATTTAGAATAAAGAGTTCAAGGGGCTATTCGCAGAAAATTGAAGATACAGGATGTCTAAATGAAATCATATTTTTTCATCCCTGTAGAAAATATTGTTAGCAGAACAAAATCGACGTCAGTTGTTCGCCCATTTTATGCAATTGTTGTTAATATGGAGATGCGGTCTGCAGCTCAACGTGCAATAACTGTAGCATTGTTTTATAAGAACAATGACATATTGCGATGCCATCAACATGATGTGGTGTGTATGTGTGTGCATTGTCACGTCGGACACATTATTGCTTTGTAGCGATGACATTGTTGGGTGTAATTCTTTCGGCTGGGGTTTTGAATTTCGTCCGACAGGATATCTCTTCTCACTTCTCGGCCAGAGGTGGAGAGAGGAACGGGAGGAAGCAATCGTTTTTTCTTTGTCTGGATAACGTGGCGTCAGTCGTAGTGAGTCTCTTCAGGGTGAGTGTTGAGTATGGTAGCGTGCGTGATTCGTGTGCGAGTGACTACGTGGCGTGTAACATCTCTCTCCAGTGTTTTTACTTTAATCTTTTGTGAGTGATGTAACGACACCGAGTATAATATTCAATAAACCACAGTAATGTGACTAATGTGAAATCCCGTGTACTTTTGTGATAATTATCTCACGCCTGCGATCCTGGTCTCTTGTTGCCTTTGTGGCTCTGCCTCCCAATGTTTATGCTGGGGTATCTAAAATTTAATAACTAGCTGAAAACCTTTTGGCCTCACCCCGATATATAACTATATGGATTACAACCTTTGAAGTTTCAGCACAAAATAAAAAGCCACCCGGTAAACAGAGAACTATTATGTTATTAGCAATCATTGAAACTATGAAGCACTGCTGTTATTCCGGGCCTTAAACTTCATTACGGGACTTTCAGCGGTATTGAAAATATCCAGTGCCAGAGTTCACAGAATACTGATAAACGACTTGCACTTTCTCTATAGAAATTGCAGATCGTTTATTAATTAAAACCTACAGACAAAATTAATCGGATTGAAATTTCGGACCAGTTTTCAGCCAAATTTGATGATGTGAAACGAAGCCCATTTTAACCTAAGTAATTTTGTAAATAAACAGAGTTTTGCTACTGGTACCCATAAAATCGTTAAAACTATACAAGAGACCTTTACACAGTCAAAAGATTACAGTGCAATGACACTCTCCTCAAAGGGTTTTAGACCCCCATCCCCGCGAACAACAACAGTGATTTCTAATCGATGTTGATATACTTGAGATGCTTTTTACTCCGGAACTCGCAAGATTTCCTTGGAGAAGCCAACATTGTTCCAGCAAGACGGCGCTACAGAACACAACCAGAATTTCTATGACAGCTGTGAATCAACTCTTCAGGAATCACGTAATCTCTAAATATGGGGGTATTGCCTGTCCTCCCTGTACCCCAGACCTGTGTGCGACTACTTTCTATCGGAATATCTGAAGAGTAGGGTATATTCAACTCGTCTGCAAAGCTTTGAAGAACTGAAGGAATGGACTGCTATTCCTTTTGAAATGTTACATTTATATGACGATCTGGTGGAATGCCATCACAGAAATGGAGGCTATGTGAAGGACATAAGTTTCAAAACGTAACATAAGTATCTTTGTAATATAAAATGGCATACTACTGACTTTAATTTTCTATATATGTTATTTTACTTATTTAATATTTAACAAGTGCTGCTTTATAGTTTAAAAATTGCGTTGCAATGAGACACCATATATCATTTATTACACTTAAACAAATGGTAATTTTAATCAAAATTGTTGGAGCCATTTCTGAGAAAATAAAAATAAAGAAACATTTTCTATATAAAAGATATTTTAGGGTGGAAGAATTTTCTTTAAGCTTTCGTGTCAATCCTTGGAAGATGCTAAACTTAAATACGAAGTCTGCTATTTAACGAATTGTCGTTTTTGGGTTATGCTGTTCGACCGCGCGCGCCCGCACACACACACTCACACTCACACTCACACTCACACTCACACACACACCATACACAGGTTTTATTCTAAAAAGACGTTTTGAATTCAAGGGATGTGTGTAACTCTACTGCAACCTCCATATCGTATTTTTAGGTGGAATGCTACACAGCTTCTGCTTACTAAAGCTAAGTAGTAGAGAAAGAAACAATACTGATGTGTTACACTCACATGGCTTTTTCTACTCTTGTACAAACTATTTTTACAAACGCTTATTCTCCATCTACTTCATGTTAATCCAGATAAACATTTGCAGAAACTGCAAATTATTGCTAATTTTCTGGTAGGTGCAAGGGGAATATGCTAGGCTTTAAACGACAATCAAATCTTTTAAGAGCTGTTGCTATATGGGACATTTTTTTTTATTTTTGCATGTCCAGGAACATAAAATAGAAAACGAATGACTTCCGATTTGAGAAAAAGTTTAAAGTATTGGAAAATTCAAACAAATAACGAGGAATATCTCGGAAATGGTTCACTCCACAAAAAATAGATATGAAATAAATTGTGTTTTAACGAGTTCTACATTTTTTGTGTAGTAATATTTTGTAACCTTCTTACGGTTTATCAGTTATGCGAAATCATTTAGAATGAAGGGGATTTTTGGGAACATTCCCAGAAAATTCAAGATACACATTTCATTTGCCATGAAAATAACTTAATTAAATCATATTTTAATCAAAATCGTTAGCCATTTTTGAGGAAATCAAAATTTTTGAAAAATATCCCATGTCTGTGGTGGGAGGATTTTCTCGAAAATCTTCGTGTCGCATCTTTGGCAGATATTGAACCTAAATCTAAGTTTGGTATTTATTCGACTTTTCGTTTTGGCTTATGCTGTTCACAGACAGACACACGAATATGTTTCCAAGAATGTTTAATTTGGATTCAGGGCGCCTCAAAACTTGTATTTTCCGTGAAATCTCGGTATCGAATTTTTGGGCTGAATGCAATACTTCCCCTACTTACTATACGTAGTAGAGAAAGTAATAAGAGGATTTTTTTTTCTCAGATGGCATATTTTAAAATATTTTGTTTGCGCGTTCGTTTCAAGGTCAAACACACAATATGCCACGAAACTGTTTGCTACTCTTCGTCCCTAGTAATATTTTGCCTGAGCTAGAGATTTTCGTGGTTTGTAATGGAGTGTATCTTTACACATGGCGAGAGAGCTTGGACATATTACTGCAGAAACTTCTGCTCCCGTTAGAAACGGTGCTCCATCGTTTCCCAAAGAGAGATCGTACAAATTAGGTCAGCAGTTAAACAGGGACAAACAGCAATTCAGAGGGCCAACTCTTTAACAACAAAATAACTGGGGCGGCTTTTGGTTAGGTCCGGCCACATAAAAGACTTGACCGAGCCAGCATTCCATACATATTGTCTCAAACAGGACACTAGCCAAATTCTCTCAGATCTGCTTTTCGTCGTTTCCCGTATAAGGACGGCGCAACAAAAGGCGCTGCTGTAAAAGTATGGCCTTGCAATAAAGAGGGCTTTAACCCCTGACTTTAAACTTTTATTAGTGCCTGTACGCGTCCATAGCGTAGATATTTCTACAAGTTCCTTTATACCAGCAACAAAACCTCCGAGTGAGTTCTAAAGTTTAACGAACTGTGCCGCTTACAACTTTGGGCATTGTCAAACAGCTTGGCTTGAAATCACTTCTTGTTTAGCGTACGCGATGCCGCGACGATTTCTTCTGCTTCACTAAAAGATTTCCAACAGGTTAGACATCCTTCTCTTGTGGTTGTATAATCTGTTGGTGTCAAAAGTGGGTGCGGCTGGGGGTAAGGTTTTAGTGGAAGCCGCTTTTCCATAGATAATGCTGGAAAAGTAGGCAAAGATAGAAAAACGATGTCTGCATTCGCAGAATTCTTTCAAACTCTTCCTTCAGAAGTTGCTAAGCAAAGAAATCGTATACTTTACCCTGCATTATTTTCTCTACCCAGACTTCTTGCAATCTCTTATGTATACAGGGCGAGTCATCTAAAACTACAACCGCAGATATTTCTGAAAAAAGAAATAGGAATTGAAAAGCCACTTTCACAGGTATCAAGGTAGCGGAGGGGTTCATATAGCCCATCAAAAATGTAAGCAGATATGATTTTCAACATAAACTCGTATTTATACTTTCTCTACTACGTATAGTAAGTAGGCGAATTATTGCATTCCGACCAAAAATTCGATATCGGGGTTACACCGAAAATACATGTTTTGAAGTGCCCTGAATCCAAATAAAGCATTTTTGGAAACGTATACATGTGTCTGTCTGTGTATGAACAGCATAACCTCAAAAACGAAAAGTAGGATAAATACCAAACTTGATATTTCAATTTAATATCTTCCAAGGATGCGACACGAAGATTTTCAAGAAACTCCCCCCACCCACGACTACGCTTTACATGGAGCTTTTTTAGAAAATTTTGATTTTCTCAAAAATGGTTGTAACGATTTTGATTAAAATATCATACGTTTAAGATATTTTCATGACAAATGAAAGTATATCTTGAATTTTCTGGAAATCTCCCAGAAAGCCCGATTCATTCTGAATGACTTTCATATAAGTGGTATACCGTAAGAGATAGACAAAATTTTACTTCACAGAAAGTATAGATCTCATTAAAGCACACAATTTATGTCATGCATTCTTTCGTGAAGTGAGCAATTTCCTAAATATTCTTTGTTACTTTTACTTTCTCTACTACGTATAGTAAGTAGGGGAACTATTGTATTCCACCCAAAAATTCGATACCGAGATTTCACCGGAAATGCATGTTTTGAAACCCCCTGAATCCAAAAAATAATTTTTGGAAACATGTCCGTGTGTGTGTGTGTGTGTGCGTGTGTGCGTGTCTGCGAACAGCATAACTCAGGAACGAACAGTCGGATAAACACCAAACTTGGAATTTAGGTTCAGTATCTTCCAGAGATGCGACAGGAAGGTTTTCAAGAAAATCCCCCCACCCCAGACTACCCTTTGCACGGAACATTTTTCGAAAATTTTAATTTTCTCAAAAAGAGCTGTAGCGATTTTGATTAAAATATCATATGTTTAAGATATTTTCATGACAAATAAAATGTATATCTCGAACTTTCCGGGAATGTCTCCAAAAGTATTCTTCATTGTGAACGACTTTTGCATAACTGGTAAACCATAAGAGATAGACAAAATTTTACTACTCAACAAATGTAGATTGCGTTAAAATACACAATTTGTCATATAGATTTTTTTGTTGAGTGAACCGTTTTCGAGATATTGCTTGTTATTCCCTTAAATTTTCCAATACTTATTTTCTCAAATGGGAATTCGTTATTCATTTTTTTGTCTTAGATATGTAAAGAGTATTAATCTGTGGCAATGAGAATGGTGCTGCACATAGCAACCAGCTATTAAGAGATATGTCGGTGCTTAAAGGCTACTGTATTTCTATATTGCCCTTGCAATTACAAAACAAGGGAAACATGGTACGCCTTAAGCGATAGTCAAATATTTTTAGAACTGGTCGCTATGTGTAAAATGTAATTCTCTTTGCATGTCAAAAGATCGTTTCTGCAAATGTTTATCTCGATTAATATGAAATAGATGGAGAATAAGATTTTGTAAAAATAGTTTGTACAAGAGTGGAGAAAGTCATGTGAGTGTAACACATCAGATTTTTTTGTCCTGGTAATACAAAGAGAATGTAATACTTCACATAGCAACCAGCTCTTAATATATTTGACTATCGCTTAGAGCCTACCAATTCCCCTTGCATCTACAATAAAATTAGCAATAAGATTAACATCTCGATTAACATGAAGCATATGGAGAATAAGCGTTTGTAAAAATAGATTGTACAAGTAGAGAAAGTCATGTGAGTGTAACACATCAGATTTATTTTATTTTATTTATTTAGTTTTAATAATGTCCTTTAACCAGTTAGGTCATACTGGACGATGAAGGAAAAGTTTAAGAGTAACGAGAAATTTACCTAGAAATTTACCGGGAAAAACTCGCGAGATAGCCCGCTGACGTGGCGATATAAACGTTTTGTGTAGTCAGGATGAAACTACGGGAATGGAACTATATAGAGTATCTAATGTGCCGTGGAATCAAGCTTTTTAGCCATAAAGGGTATCTTTATTGAAGATCGAAACACCACAACCTGATATGCAAAACTCACCATTCCATCCACGCACTTCAAAATCTCTTCCTCTCCTTTCCACCACGAAGAGTGATCCTACGCCAAAACACAGTATTTAAATCGTTTAATAAAATGTCCTTTTATTACTTTCTCTACCACGTACATAGTAAAGAAATTGTTGCATTCCAACCAAAGACTCGATATCGAAATTTCACCGGAAATATATTTTTGAGCCCTCCTGAATCCAAAAAGGAATTTTTGGTAAAAGGTGCCTCTAGATATGTGTGTGTGTACATTTTCGGTACTTTTTTATTTTCTGTAATATTTTAATTAAAATACCATTCATATTAAAAGTATTTATACGACAAATAAAACGTACATCTTGTATTTTCTAGGAATACCTGTGAAGTCCTTTTCATTCGGAAGCAGTTTTGAATAATCTTACATAACTGGTGAACGTTAAACGATAGACGAAAATGCACTAAACAAAAAATGTAGATCTCTTTAAAACACACAATTTCTAATAACTTTTTTGTATCATCAGCCATTTCTGAATATCAGTTATTAATGGTTCAATATATTTATTTTTTTTATTACTCTCTTTTATTTTACGTCACTTTAACTACAGTGTCATGTCGTAACGTTAGTGAATAACTCTTAGATCGATGTGTGGCGAGCAGTTAGCCTGCTAGCTCTCATCCCTGTAATCACCTGCTTCGACACGTTCCACAGAGACCTTAGTGCATAGCAACTGGATGTTCTGCCTCGAAATAATAGGGATAATATTAATAGTGTAAATGTTAAAATGCATTAATCATAAGTTCGAAACTATAATTATAGTTGTTAGTATTCATCCAATATGTTGCTTTACCTTTATGATTAAGATTTATAATTTTTGGATGATTTAATAATACCAAACCCACATTTGCCCGCCGTACAGATGGAATTATGGTGCTGTCCAGTCTAACAGCCGGCTTTCATATACAAAGACGCACAGTTAGCCTTCTAGGTCTCATCCTCGTAACGATGCCGTCTTGCTTCGCCACGTGTCTACAGGGATTCCAGTGTATATCAACTGGATCTTCTGTTTCGTGCCCTGCATATGGCACAGCATTTGCTGTTACCACCTATTTTTAATTTTTACTATTGTTTTAGACTTAAAGTGGAACTTTGTCGTGGTATTAAATGTCCAATCCTGTATTTACCTTAGCGGCTGAGGGAAACCGCGAAAAAACCTCAATCAGATGGTCGACCTTCGGGATTTGAACCCGGGACCTCCCGAATGCGAGCCAGAGCCATTCCGCTCTCTGATTTGATTTATTCTTTTTAAGTCCCATAGATTTTTAGTTGCTTCTCGCAATGTCATGGAAAGAGTATGGAATTTTAAGGCCAATATATGGTGTTCAATTCTTAAGCATTTGGCTATAGCTGTTACGAAATGTGCAATGCAGCTATTTCTGAAAAGGCTTATCTCGATTAAAATGAAATAGATACGAAAATAAGCTTTCGTAAGAATAATTTATATGGGTAGGGAAAGTCATGTGAATGTAACACATCAGATTTTCTTTGGATGAACTTTTATATTTACATACATTGAAGTATAGTGTTGATGCAATACTGTTCCTTTATATTGACAAAGTATTTTACTGGTTTTTGATATTGTCAACGCCTGTATTATGCCATAAGACAATAGATATTTAATATATATTTGCTGATCATTAATATGTAATCAATAATTCATAATTTGTCAAAAAACATACACCCTTAATCCCAGAAAGATATCTTCAACATAACATGCGAGGCTTGGTAATATGGGAGAGTATAGTCATTGGAAGAGATGGACAGCCATTTGAGAATCCCTAGGTATCATACATCAGTACTCTGGTGACCTACACCTAATTTATTGAAGGGATATTTGTTCAGCAAATATCATATATTTCTGGAAACGTAATGGGTGAATAGACAAACAGCATTACAAATACTTTCCCCGGGAGCACGTTTTTGCACGAAATTAATTTGGTAAATGGGAGACAATGAATCTTGCTCACTAATTCTGACACACACTCGGAAAACAACACGATTCATGATGTTCGGATACAGACAATATTTACTGTAGTAAATTGTAGTTGTAGTGCTCTGTTTGGCTAGTGTCTGTTCCTGCTCATGCGATGTCACGTTCCGGAAATGAACATGCTTATTTAACTGTGTGTAATTTAGAGAAAATGTAATTTAAACGTAATTTAGGGATTATTCACAGAGCTCAAACTGTAGCCACAGTAAGCCGATTAATATTTACAAAGGAAAGGCTGCCAGTTACATAACCTTCATTTGAAAGGCCAGTTTAAAACCATTTTACTTTCTCTACTGCTTACCTATAATAAATAGAGGAAGTGTTGCATTCCGTCCAAAAAATCGATTTCGAGATGTCACCGGAAATACATGCACATTTAGAAAAACGTCCCTATGTTTCTCCTTGTGTTGGCTAAATACCATATCTTGGTGTTTAACCTTCCAAGGATGCCACACGAAGATATTCAAGAAGATCCCAACTCAAACCATCTTTACATGGAACATTCTTTGTTATTTTTTATTTTCTCATAAATGCCTGTGATGCTTTTGATTAAACTAGCATATGTTTAAGACATTTATATGACAAATAAAACGTATCTTGAAACTTCCAAAATAACCTATGAAGTCCTCTTCATTCTGAAATCTATTTTTTAAAAATGCTAAACTGTAAGAGACAAATTAAGTCTTACGTCACAAGAATTTAGATATCGTTAAAACATTCAGTTTATGTCAAATACACTATGTGATCAAAAGTATCGGTACACCCCACAAACATACGTTTTTCATCTTAGGTGCATTGTGCTGCCACCTACTGCCTGGTACTCATTATCTGCGACCTCAGTAGTATTAGACATCGTGAAACAGCAGAATGGGACGCTCCGTGGAACTCACGGACATCGAACGTGGTCAGGTGCTTGGGTGTCACTTGTGTCAGAAGTCTGTACGCAAGATTTCCACACTCCAAAACATCCCTAGGTCCACTGTTTCCGATGTGATACTGAAGTGGAAATGTGAAGGGACATGCACAGCACAAAAGCGTACAGGCCGAACTCGTCTGTTGACTGACAGAGACCGCCGACATTTGAAGAGGGTCGTAAGGAGTAATAGGCAGACATCTATTCAGACCATCACACAGGAATTCCAAACTGCATCAGGATCCGCTCCAAGTACTATGACAGTTAGGTGTGAAGTGAGAAACCTTGGATTTCATGGTCGAGCGGCTGCTCATAAGCCACACATCACCAGGAAGATGCCAAACGACGCCTCGCTCGGTGTAAGGAGCGTCAAAATTTCACGATTGAACAGTGGCAAAACGGGGATGAAGAGCAATTCGGGGATGGCGATTGCATCTTTCAACACGATCGAGCACCTGTTCATACTGCATGGGCTGTGGCGGAGTGGTTACACATCAATAACACCCCTGTAATGGACTGGCCTGCACAGAGTCCTGACTTGAATCCTATAGAACACCTTTGGGATGTTTTGGAACGCCGACTTCGTGCCAGGCCTCACCGACCTACATCGATACCTCTCCTCAGTTCCGCACTCCGTGAAGAATGGGCTGCCATTCCCCAAGAAACCCTCCAGCACCTGATTGAAAGTATGCCTGCTGCCATCAAGGTTAAGGTTGGGCCAACACCATATTGACTTCCAGCATTACCAATGGAGGGTGCCACGAACTTGTACGTCATTTTCAGCCAGGTGTCCGGATACTTTTGATCACGTAGTGTACATCTCGTTATAAGACATTCTATGTTATTGGTTTAAACTTTTAAATACTTTAATCAAGTAGAAAGTCGCCATTCTTTTATTCTCGTGGTCGTGTAGTAAGAATAGAACTTCAAAGTCATCACATAGCGACACACTTTTCAGAAATCTGACTATCGTTTCAACCTACTGTATCCTTATACCTACAACGAAATATAAAATAAAGTTTAACAAGAATTACTTAGAAGAATAAGGTTTTTTAAGAATAGTTTGTAAACGAGTGGGTGGAAGAAGTCATGTGAATGCAGCACATCACATGCTTAAATAATCAAATCTGGAGTGAAAGTTCGTACTCCAATTTCCAATTACGATTTAAAAACATAGTAGCATTTATTACTTTTCTACCAAGTACAAGTAGGTAAAGAATATATTTCATTCTACCCAAAAATTCTATACCAAGATTTGACCGGAAATACATGTTTTGAGGTCCCCTGAAATCAAATAAAGCATTTTGTAAACAAGTTCGGACGCGTGCGTGTGTGGTCTGAACGACATAACTAAAAAACAAAAAGTGTTGTAAACACCAAACTTCCGTATTTTCCAAGAATACGACACGAAGATTTTAAAGAAAATCTCCACCCCAAACTACGCATTACATGGAACATTTTTCGAAAATTTTGATTAAAAATACCATATATAAAAGATAAAATGTGTTTTATCTTGAATTTTCTGGAAATGGCCTATGAAGTCCTCGTCATTCGGAAGGCATTTTGTTTAATGTTATATAACTGGTAAACGTTAAGCGACAGACGAAAACTACTACACAAGAAATATAAATTGCTTTAAATTACACAACTGATTACAAATAAGTTTTGTGGCATTTCTGAATATCCAAATGGTTCATTATTTGGTCATTCCCTTAAGGTCGTTTAAACATTCAGGTGTTTCTCGCGATTGCATGGAAACAGTATGGAATTTTAAGCTTCGCATATGGCGTCCAGTTCTTAAACATTTGACAATCGCTATTACCTTTGTATATGTAACAAAATGTGTAATGTAGCTATTTTGCAAAGATTTATTTGTAATAAAATGTATTAAAAAACTTTAGTAATAATTTTTATACCCACTAATGAACGATGGAGGGCAGAGAAAATCATGTGAATGTATGTTTTCTTTTATTTAAAATTTTGGGTTAACAATAAATAAAAACATTTCTTCTTACACGTTTTCGACGTTTATGCGCTTCCATTTTATCTTAACACACAGCTGAAAACTGAGCCAGTATTTTTAACACTTAAATGATTTCAGTCTAATTATATAAAATATAAATTCAATAACATTCATTAAAGTAATATGTGTACTTAACAATATATAAAATGTGTATATTACAGTCATTTTATATGTTTGTATTATTGTATCCATGTGTAATAATGTTATGTGAATGTATTACGTAATTTAATAATGTAGGAGCTTGAGAATAATAAGTTAAAAGTTGCTAAAAATGAGGTAACAATGAGGTAACCTTGAGGCAATAATGAATTTGAAAGTTAAATGCTACTAGTCATTATTGGAGCAACAATAATATAAATTTTGAGACAGCTTAAAAATAGCCAAACAAGAACCAAGAAAAGCTTTAGTTAAATGAAGGTATTCTATTGGAGTAGGATTAGCCAATCAGAGACTTAAAATACGCAAATTTACAAGTTTAGACGGTTGAAATTAATTCAGTTGGTTGCAGACAGTGTTACTAACCAAATGCAAAAAGTGTCCTCAAGAGATTTAATACGTATTCATGTGAGACGAAAAATAAGTTTACGTGTTAAAAAGTTCAAGTAATTAATTAAAGAATCTCACAGCTCTCTATATCAGTGAAGTGCTATTTAAAAACGTGTCAAGCATTAATAAAAGGAGTGAAGTAAAATTATAATCTGTGTAAGCCTACATTCTTCAGTCGCACCACTTCACTACTAAGAGAAACGTGTCTCTAACAATAATACTGACGCAGCGAGGCAAACATAAATATATAATATTTAAAGAAACAGTAAAAATACAGAGTTAATATTTTCTTTTTAAACTTGGGGCAAAGGCCAACAGAAAGTACATTTGGGGGAAGGCTACCGGAAACTGTTTACTATACGTGCGGTTGCAACTACTCCCCAACAGGTGAAATATAATACAACTCCATCAATAGAACCTACTTCAAATTGACGCCCAAAGCGTGGTGCAAATAACGTAAAGAAAACAAACTTCTTCAAATTGGCGTCCATACGTGGAGCTAATAAAAATCTACTTCAAAACACCTCGCAACTCCAAAACAACTGGAAGAAATCCCGGAAATACCTCTGTCATTTGCCCTCCCAGCTTGCATCTGGTCAGAGTTCTTTCCGGAACATTCATCTCTAGACTTTTATTTTGGTAGCAATTAAAAATTCCTTAATATTTCAAGTCTTGGCTAAATTGTCATCTGCCTCGAGACGGCAAGTCACAAGATAGTGTGTTTCTGTACGTTACTTCTATCAATACCTTAAGTCAAGAATCTCATATTTTGATCTTTTGTCGTCTACCACTTTTATCACTATTTCTAGAAATCGTAGTAATGCGCCTAATGCAAAGATATTAAGTTGGATCCTGTGCGACAGCATCAACAGAGGGCAATTACAAAAACCACGAAACATAGGTTTGTACAAAAACTTCCTAGGTGATCAATATAGAGTAGACATGTACCCAAAACTGCCTGAAACAAAGAATATATTACTTAAGTGTTGAAAAATCTGATGTGTTACACTCACATGACTTTCTCTACTCTTGTACAAACTATTTTTTACAAACTCTTATTCTCCATCTACTTCATGATAATCGAGATAAATATTTGTGACTCTATCTTATAGCTAATCTTCTTGTAGACGTAAGGGGAATCTATATTTACAATATAGAAATACAGTAGCCTTTATGTATAGGCATTACTCTAAATAGCTGATTGCTATGTGCAGCACCGTTCTCTTTGCCACAGATTAATACTCTTTGCATATCCAAAACAAAAAAAATGAATAACGAATTCCCATTTCAGAAAATAAGTATAGAAAAATTTAAGGGGATAACAAGCAATATCTCGAAAATGGTTCACCCAAAAAAAAATGTATATGACATAAATTGTGCATTTTAACGCGATCTACATATTTTGTGTAGTAAAATTTTGTCTATCTCTTATGGTTTACCAGCTATGCAAAAGTCGTTCACAATGAAGAATACTTTTGGAGACATTCCCAGAAAATTCGAGATATACATTTCATTTGTCATGAAAATATCTTAAACATATGATATTTTAATCAACATCGTTAGAGCCATTTTTGAGAAAATTAAAATGTTCGAAAAATGTTCCATGTAAAGCGTAGTCTGGGGTGGGGGCATTTTCTTGAAAACCTACGTGTCGCATCTCTGGAAGATACTGAACATAAATACCAAGTTTGGGGTTTATTCGACTGTTCGTTTCTGAGTTATGCTGTTCACAGACACACACTCACACACACGGACATGTTTCCAAAAATGCTTTTTTGGATTCAGGAGGTCTCAAAACATATATTTCCGGTGAAATCTCGGTATCGAATTTTTGGGTGGAATACAACTCTTCCCCCTACTTACTGTACGTAGTAGAGAAAGTAAAATGGAATTTTAAAAGATTCAGAACAAATTTTATGTAATAAATTATTGGAAACCTTGTTCCAAAGTTGAAATAAACCATCTGGAAGGCACTTTATTTATAAAACTTTCATGCACGAAATCTGAAAAGTTCGAAAGACTAGTAACTCCATAAAATTAGATTAATAAAGTTAGCATGCCAGGTGCTCAGCACTAGATTAGGTTGAGCATAATCTTGTTATTTAACTTACAGTTTAGAAACTGGTTTTCTGGATAAAAACAGTAACGCAAGACATGCGATTAAATGATTTAGTCCCCTCTGAACATACTCTTAGGTTGTACAGAAAACCACCAGTTCCCGCAATATGTAAAGAATTACGTGAAACTTAAGGAACTCAACAGGAAAAACTGGTTACTAGTAAAATCGTTCTCAATTTTCCATTTACTGTACTACGAAAAATGAATTAAAAGAAAAACTTTTGAAATGCAGAAACAGATAACTAGAAGCGAAGTTTTGAAAAGAATGATAAGTGTTAATATATAGTTCTGTGATAAAATATTCAACACAAAGTCAATTTTATTTCCTGTCCTTTAACTTCTTTTCCACTTGTTCGAGTTTATAAGTTTTTTTCCAAAGCTTTTGATCCTGTGTAGGCCAAATAAACATCTTTTGAGTATATTATCAAAAATAATCTCAAGACGTTTTGATTTTATAAAATTATCTTAGAAAATCAAAATTTGAATGGGATTTCATTTGATTTTTTCGGGAATAAAGTGAAATAAATTATACAAATATGTTATTTTGTCAAATAAAGTAAGCAAATAGTCAAGCGGCTTTTCAAATGCAATTTCTGAATTTTAAGGGAACCAACCTGTAAAAATTGTGAAAAATACAGATTTTGCGCAGTAATAAAATTATTACTTTAAGAGGGATGGATATAATGGTGTATATAGAAATATTATTAGGGTAGCGTTACCCTAAAAATATATTTTTTTATTATTTTATATCAATGTTCGTTAAAATTTAAATGTTTCTTGCGTGGCAAACTCTGGCAAATATTTTGAAAATTTCACACAGGAGTCTTAATATAATAAGACTTTTCGCTAGAAATTTTCAAAAAAGTGAAAATCACCATATAGATATTTTCAGAAATTATTTGTATCAATTTAAATCGTAAAAGTCTATAGTTTTGGTTTCTTTTGTAAACCCATTCATATTGGAAACGCAGTCAGTTCACGGGTCAGTTGGGAAATTTAATGCCGCATGCATATTGCATGGTCGCTTAATTGGTTAGAGCAAGGGTGGCGAAAACGCCTTCCTGCCGTGAGTCACCAAATATGCAACACGCACTGCATCACTCAGCAGCATGTGAAAAACAAAGGGACAGTGACATAGAGGGAAAGACGCCTACGAGTCAAAATGACTCTCGATTCCTTTTCGGCACCTCTAGGTTAGAGAACCGGACGAAATAGGAAGATCTGTGGCTCAAATCCCGGCTATGACATTTCATTTTTCACTCGTGTGATTCTACCTTTCCAACCTTGTCCTACACACAGCTTGTGTAGAAGAACAATTAATTACTATTTATGTTACATTTCCAGTCAACAATAAGTTTGTAAGGCTGTTTGGAACACAAAATTGAAATTGAAAATGGCACCGTAAGGAGATTTTTCTGTCGATAATTAAAAGTCAGAAATTTCTTTCTCGCAGGAACTACTGAAGGAATTGATGTGAAGATTTTGGAACTTATCACATCTGACAAAAAATAAAAAAAAAATTGCTTAAGAAATACAGAATTTCCAAATTCCATAGGCATATCCTCTTGGAAACAAATCACTAACACGGCAAGGAGCTAATAAACAGCGAAATGAGAGTATGCCTGTGTGTAATATTTTAAAATAAATAAAAAATATAATAATAATTGAGAATGCATAAACAGACTTAATTTTAAAGCAGCGGTTATTGAAAACACCTAACACAAAACTTATTGGAAATTATTACTGCAACGCGTTAATTTGGTAACAATAGAAGCCTCGACTTGTTAAAATTTAAATTTTCGTAATGGTTAAAAGCAGTGTGACGTAGTACGTGTGAAAGTGTGGTAATATCATAAGTATTTGATCTGGTAGACAATTTCACGCGTGCGAGTTTAGTAGAGTGGTATTTACTATTACTGTTTAAAGGATAAAACTTCATAAACAATTAATGACTGTCAATATTCTCACCGATTTTAATTTACTTCTGTTTATATACCAATGCTTACTTTGATGTGCGCCTACGGCTTCAGTATAATCGATTTGCCAACTAAGAAAATCAGATAGATTTTACAGCGACAGACAGCTGCTATAGAACTAAAATTAATTTTATATTAGATCATTAACCATTTCTTCTACAATTTCCCTCTCTAACAAAAGAAACTAAACAATGACTTTGAGAGATTGTTTCAGGAACCATTAGTACTACATCTGAAATGCTTTTAGACCTGTTTTATCATTCCACTGCTATGACATTTTTCTTTTTTGTGCAATTCATAAACAAAACAATTGCCAACATTTCTCTTTTTTGTCCAAATATCCACTACCCGCAAACGCCGCTCTTTTGCTTTGAAGATGATATTGTTTCACGTATGATAAAGCCAATTTGAAATAGGATATTGTTATATTTCAACTGTTGGGGAGCCGAACTTGAAGTTTGTTTGCAACCGCACGTATGGTACCCGGTTTCAGGTAGCCTTCGCCAAAAGTGTACTTTCAGGTGGCCTTTGCCCCAAATTTAAAAATATTAACTTTGTTGTTTAAACACTTTGTTTAAATATTTAATATTTATGTTGCCTCGGCTGCGTCAGTATTTATTTTAGAGATATGGATATCTTGGCAGGGTTGTGATGCGACAAGAATGTAGGCTTACACAGATTATAATTTTAATTCACTTCTTTTATTAATACTTGATATGATTTAAATAACACTTCACTGATATAGAGAGCTGCAAGGTTCTTTTTATTAATTAATTACACTTTTTAACACGTAAACTTATTTTTCGTCCCACACGAATACATATTAAATTTTTTGAGGACAATTTTTGCGCCTGCTTAGTAACTCTATCTGCAGGCAACTGACTTCTGAATGAATTTGTAAATGTTTCTCCTTTTCAGTTTCTGATTGGCTAATCCTACTCCAATAGAATACCTTCATTTAACTAAAGCTTTTTCTGGTTGTTGATTGGCTATTTTATAAATTGTCACTAAAATTACATTATTGCTTCCAAGAATCAGAAATATTATTGTTAAAGTTTCAAACTCATTACTGCCTCAAGGCAGTTAGCAATTTTTGACCAATTTTTCACAGCTCCTACATTATTAAATTACGTAATACATTCACATAACATTATTACACATGGATACCATAATATAAGCATATGCAATGACTGTTACATACATTTTACAAATTATTACATACCCATTTTGCTTCAAGGTTAATGAATTTACATATTATATAATTTGACTGAAATCATTTAAGTGTTAAAAACACTGCCTCAGCTTTTATTTAGATATATCAGCCCGTTCCATTCGAACGAAACATTTGAAAATGGTGCTGCAAATTGAAAGTTGAAGTACAAAAACAACCGCCACAAAGCTATGAAAATATTTTTTCTGTTTGCTAAACAGATGAAACAGATTGCTTTCTGTCCATTTATTTGCTCTTATAATGAACTATTCGACTCTTTGATGATTTCTAATCTTATTTGCTAACATCTTGTAACTAAACTACTTTTAATTTCTCTATCACGTATCTATAGTATGCAGAGGAAGTATGGTACTCCACTAAAAAAATCCATGTACAAATGTCAAAAAAGTATATGTTTTTAGGCCCCTTGAATAAATACATTTTTTAGAAAAAGGTTTGTCTTTGGGTATACGTTTTTGAATAGCATAACTAATAAAAGTTCTGATGTGCTACACTCACATGACTTTCTCTACCCTCTATCGCTTATTAGTGGGTATGCGAATTATTCTTACGAAAGTTTATTTTCCTATCTACTTCATTTTAATAGAGATAAAACATTCCGGAAAACAGCTGCATTTCATATTTGGTTAAAAATATAAAGGGAATAGTGATGTCAAATGCTTAAGAATTGAACACTATGTGCTGGTCTTAAAATTCCATGCTCTTTACGTGCATTCACGAGAAACACCTGAACACTGAAAGGACTTGAAAGAATGGCAGTAGTATTGACCAGTTCGAACCACTAATAACGGATATCTTGGAAGTGGTTGATGCCACAAAAAAGTAACTTGAAATAAATTGCATCTTTCAAAGAGATCTACATTTTCTGTGTAGTACGTTTTTGTCTATCGATTAAGTTTACTAGTTATACAACGTTATACAAAATTTCTTCCGAATGAAGAGGACTTCACAGGCTATTCCCCCCAAAAATTCAAGATACACATTTCATTTGTAATGTACATATATTTAGTACACAGTATTTTAATCAAAACTGTTAGAGACATGTTCTAGAAAATAAAACATCACTCACTCACATGGCTTTCTCTACTCTTGTACAAACTATTTTGTACAAACGCTTATTCTCCAACTACTTCATGTTAATCGAGATAAACATTTGCAGACTCTCTCTTATTGCTAATTTTCTTGTAGATGTAAGGGGAATATATATTTACGAGGGCAATATAGAAATACAGTAGCCTTTAAGCACATACATATCTCTTAATAACTGGTTGCTAGGTGCAGCACCATTCCCTTTACCACAGATTAATACTCTTTGCATATCCAAGACAAAAAAATGAATAACGAATTCTCGTTTGAGAAAAGTATTGAAAAATTTAAGGAAATAACAAGCAATATCTCGAAAATAGTTCACTCAACAAAAAAAATGTATATGACATAAATTGTGTATTTTAACGCGATCTACATTTTTTGTGTAGTAAAATTTTGTCTATCTTTTATGGTTTACCAGTTATGCAAAAGTCATTCACAATGAAGAATACTTTTGGAGACATTCCCAGAAAATTCAAGATATACATTTTATTTGTCGTGAAAATATGTTAAACATATATTTTAATCAAAATCGTTAGAGCCATTTTTGAGAAAATTAAAATGTTCTAAAAATCTTCTATGTAAAGGGTAATCTGGGGTGGGGGCATTTTCTTGAAAACCTTCGTGTCGCATCTCTGGAAGATACTGAACCTAAATACCAAGCTTGGTGTTTATCCGACTCTTCGTTTCCGAGTTATGCTGTTCACAGAGAGAGAGAGACACACACACAGACACACACAGACGTTTCCAAAAATGCTTTTTTTGGATTCAGGGTGTTTCAAAACATGTATTTCCGGTGAAAGCTCGGTATCGAATTTTTGGGTGGAATACAATACTTCCCCTACTTACTATACGTAGTAGGGAAAGTAAAGAATTCCAAAAATGCTCCATATAAAGGGTAATTTGGTGTGGGGGATTTTCTTCAAAATCTTAGTGTCGCATCTTTGACAGGTACTGAACCTAAATGCCAAGTTTTGTAATTATCCGACTTTTCACAAACACACAGACAGTTTTCAAAAGATGTTTTATTTGGATTCAAGGAGCCTAAAACATATATTTCCGGTGAAATCTCGGTATAGAATTTTTGGGTGGAATACAATACTTCCTCTACTTACTATACGAGTAGAGAGAGTAAAAAGAAGTATAATTTAGTGTATAAGGTAGATCGTAACATAAGGTGGGTTGCACCCTTGAACAGTGGTCAGGCCCAATTTCATTGCGCAGTCCAATACATGTAGTGTCTTAGTATTTCGTTTCGCAAACATTCCCACTTGCAAAATAAACCCCTAACTTTACCCCTTGTATCATAATCTAATATTGAAGAACAGTTCGTAGAAGATATAAAAATAAACGAAACTGTATAGAGAGATGTATATGACTGTAAAATATTGCAATTTTCTGGGTGATATTCTGTGCCGATGACCTCACTCTATCTAAACATCTATGAATACAACTTTTCAAAATGCTGGCAACATTTGAAAATACTGGTTTAAAAAAAATGAACGAAAAATTGAGTAATGGGAAACGCATACAAAAAGGTTAACGTCCTACAAACCATATGTTGCCATGGAAAAATAACATGATGTATTAATTGAACAGGGATATTTACGTTTCAATCAAGTCTGCAATATACAGTCGTAATGACATAGCTTTTATAAAATAACGCCAAAGTAAAAGTCGCTTTTTATAACCAAAAACTTATCCATTTATGGTAAATGAAAACTGTTAGAGTGATATGTATAAGCCAATTCATTTTAGTTAACTAAAAATCAGCGATAATTTTGTGTGTATAATAAAGGTGCGAGAGGACTAAGTTTTATGCTTCGGAATAAAAACTAAGCAATTCATAAAGTATGCCAATGACTGCCATGGCTTTAATTTAGCTTAGGCGTGAATAATTATTCATTGGTGACTACTTTAGACTACTGCCTGTTGAAATAATGAGCGATTGCTGCTATTATTAGCATAGGCCAATATTGTACAGCAAGGTCTGCTGCTCTGTACAGGAATTTATGGATGAACAGTGAATGTATACTTTGAAAATAATTTAAATATAGTTTTGTCACACACACACACACAAATAGATGTTTGCATTAAGTTTTTGTTTGCTTGCAGTAATATTAGTGAGCCACGATATAAGTACGCTTGGAGGAGGGCGCCATTGTTTTTGTTGACAATGCGTAACGTCATCGAGACTTGGGATCAGAGGGGAGTGAGGGGCAAGGTTATAGGGAATGTACAGTTGCAGGCCTCAGTCTCACTAGTAAATGCTACTCAGAATTGTGGTTGTTTTCTTTACTTGACTGCCCTTCCGCCCACTAGAGTCATAGCTGTTTAGTTCCTCTTCCCACCGAGCGCACTCATATCGTGGGCGACCAGTATCATAAGGTGGGACGGCGATGTTTGCATGAAGTTCTGTTTTCTTGCAGTAGTACTTTTCTTATTCTAAGGTGGAACAGTGATTTTTGCATGCAATTTGTACATTTATCCAGATCACTTACCTGAATGGGGTGTATGTGTGATGGTGGGTGCTTTTTATGCCCACATGATTCATTTTCTGGTCATATAGTTGTGGATAAATTTGGGATGTATGAGAGTTTACTGCTACATTAGCCTTGAATTGGCTGAGGTTTTAATTGTTTATATAATAATTTGCTTGCCATTGAATTGATTAAATTTGTTACATGTGAGTGATTCGTAATGGTTTTGTATACAGTGACGTATTCTATATCTCTTTTCTTTACTCTTTGTGGGATGTACAGAACGAACAAACAAAGAAACAAACAATAGTATTTTTAAAAAACACTTAGAGAGATTGCAAGTATCTTAGAGGTTTCACTTTAAACCAAGAACTATCGTATATCAAGATTAAAAATGTAGCGAATATGCAACAAAACACATTAAGAATCTTGCTATTCTAGTCATTTGGTATATGCCATGTATTTAATTATGCAAACGTTGATAATTATATTTTTGGGTCAAAATATTAGAATTTATTCTTTTTCCTAAATAAATGTCTAAGTCACTGGAATCCATGTTTAAAAGCCATAAGTATTTTAATGTTATATTTTTCAATTACATAAACTGTACCTTAATTTTTCTTATATTTGATAAGATTCCAATTACTCGACATTTCAAACACAAAATTTCGGAATTAAAATCATCTAAGAAACTTTGTTTATGTAGTAATGTAAAGCTTAAATATTGAAGAATAAAAACCTAACCAAATTTTAGTTATATTATGAAATGTGTACGAGTTTTAGAAGGGAAATCAGAATTAGTTTACTTTCCTTTTGTTAGGCATCAATGTTTAAAAAGTTTAAGACAAATAATATTTTGTATTTCAAAATATAATGCTAATCTGAAGCAAGAACTCCGTACCATAATTCTGAAATTTAACAAAATATTACTTCTGTAGTGTTTTAAAGATTATGCTCTTTACAAGTTTTGAAACTTATATACTTATTGAGAAATTGTTTAAACAATTAGCCATACATACATATTTAAATGCATATTATGTGCACTTAAAACGTTAGAAAGATTGGCTTAAAATATGGTTTTCCAACGGAATGTATGCTTACCTGAACGGAAGCTTTATAATAAAATCGAACATATTGGGCGTTCCTTTTGAGCAACATTAAAAGCTGAATGTAAATGTGAAGCAGTAGACCAAGATATTAGCAGTTTTGATCCGTGCTTCTCCTCTGAGACTGTGAGAAGTTTACCTTGCCAATATGGCAGCCTGTAATTACGGGAAGTTGTTTTTCTTTATGAATAAAACTATCTATAGAGCGAAATAACTTACTTCCTACTTGCCTGTTCAGTAGTTTAATTGCAGGCAAACAAGAACAATTTATATAATACTAATTGCTGTGCTAGCCACTCGCATCAGAATTAGGTTACGTTTAAGCTATTTTGTTTTCTTTCCAAGAATGGTAAAACATACACTATTCACAACAACTTTCGCAGTTCCCACTAGAATGCAGTAACTGCTATTTGTACGAGGACCAACATGGAAGCATAGGAGAAAAGAATTAGTATTTTACAATTCTCTCCCTGTGTGACACTCCCTCTCTACTCTAGTGGATAATTCTGACAATAATTTCATTAAATAGAGACATAAATTCTGAAAATATCTTTTGATGTAGATTAATTATTATATCCCCAGAAATTAACCTAGTTTCAATTACTGCCTTTTAAAGCACTTCGATAGTTAAATCATAGTTATTATAGTCTGAATACATGTTATGCTTTTATGACTCTAAATGAGTTTATTACTCTATGATGTGGAAAAAAATTAATGTTGAAGCCTTTTACATGACACTGTTACACTGCATTTGAATCTGACGGAGATAGAATTACTCATTTTAGTTGACCGCTGAATATCTACACTAGATCCCTAGAGAGGAAGTGAAGGTCAATAATTTTTGTTGTTTTTTAGTTTGTTATAATGAGAATAAATTCAATTAGGTAATGACAGCTAATTAACCATACACAAGCATAGTCTACATTTATAAAGCGTTTCGAACCTTAGCTGGAAATGTGGGTCACACATGTCAAAACGAATTTGAAAGTGCAGTTGGCAGGGGACATCCTTTTGGGTTTATGTTGGAATTATTTAGGATTTTCTTCAAATCTACAAACTATAAACATTACATTTTTCTAATAAAAGTTAAAATAAGGCCTGAGAAACCACATTAGTTTTAGGTTCCGTGTAATTTATTTTATTTTCTTCAAAGAATTGTAAAACATATGCTATATCACATCAGCTGGCGTGAATTACCTATCCTCTAACCAATAACTTACGCCAGTTTACACCAGAATGCAGTACTTGTTATTTGTGAGGCTCCGTTTGGAAGCATAGGGAGAAATAATTAGATGTATTGAGAATTGTAAAATTTGCCCCTTATACTGATACGGGAAGATGATGCCGCGATGATGCACCAGTTTGAAGCAGTGTGCTGGTCGTCACTTTGCAGCCGTTTACTTTAACTGCTTCATTGTTGATTCTGCTGCCTGATCTCATAGCCCGTTCTGTTGTCTCGTGCGACAGCTGCTCCAGTGGTAGGCTACGAGATCTTTCTCTTAGGGTATGCGTGGAGGTATTGTTAAAGGATAACACCAGTTTAAACTGACTAAGAAGTTTAATGTGATCTAATACTTGAGCTTTTGAAGCGAGTTGTCGACCATTTGAAGATAAAAAATTAAATTGATTATGCATAGTAGCACTCGAAATTGAAACAACTGAATTATCATACCTGCTAACTTCTGCAGTATTAAAGTTACATTTTGAAATACCTGTTTCCGCAATGAAAGAAACTAATAACGTAACTTGCCGTGGGTCACTAAAATGCTTATCGGCGAGACCTCTCGCAATAGCCGCCAGATGTTACTTACACAAGTGCGTCTCTAGGCGCCTAAAATATCACACGAGCAGTACGTACCGGTGAAGGTACCAGAGAGAGAGAGAGAGAGAGAGAGAGAAAGCACAACTGTGAATGAATATAGTACCGTGGCGGTACCAGAGTCAGAGTAATCCTCCGATCTAAAAATGTATACCTTTATTACTTTTAACTACGCTTACTTCATTATTCTTCACCAACTCTTTATTCACGCGCAGTCAATACTCAAAATCTTTAGTGTGCCTCTGTTACTTTGTTATAAAAGGTCCTAGCTAAATTCTCAGAATGTAAGTGCCTTTCTCTTTTCCATAATTCTACCTACGTGACCCTGCAGACGCACTGAGCTTATAATTAACTGAATTCGCAGAATCTCTAATGTGTTCCCTACTTCGGCTGTTACTAATGAGTTTGATTAACATGACTCGCTAATGACTTGTTTCTCTGACAAATCTTTCAACTCAAGCTTATTGCATTATACATTGATTTAATATGCGGAATTTATTTATTACAATTATTTCTTTATGCCACTATAATTTATTTATTTACTTATTTATATCTGCCGTCAATAATTACGGTGTAAACACCCTGGAAGATAGTTCTGATAATACTTTCATTAAACGAGACAAAGTCTAGAAATACCATGAATATACATTAGTTATTAATCAATTTATTCAATTACCGCTATTTTATAATACGTCGATGGTTAAAATACAATTACTTCAATCTGAATGTATATAGTGTACATATTATGCTTTTGTTGTGACCCTAGAGGAGTTTATTATTCTATGATCTGGAAAAAAAAGGAATGTTGAACCATTTAACATGACACTGTTCCACTGCATTTGAATTTGACCGAGATAAAAATTATTCATTTTAATTAAACAATGCATATCTATACTAGAGAGGAAGTGAAAGTCAATCATATTTCATTGTTTTTAATTTGTAATAATGAGAATAAATTCAATTAGATATTGGCAGGTAATTAATCAAAATGACAAACATATCTATATTTATAAAGCTGTTTCGAGCTTTGTAGGTCACACATGTCAAACGAATCTGTAAAGCAAAAAATTCCACAATGTGGTGGGGGGAGGTGAGAAAGACAGCCTATTATATTTATGGTAAAGCTGCTTTATGTTACTGGATCTATTTTCTGAACTTAACATGATTTCTAATAGTTTGCGGGAGA
This sequence comes from Deroplatys truncata, assembly GCA_030765065.1. Classification (NCBI taxonomy): domain Eukaryota; kingdom Metazoa; phylum Arthropoda; class Insecta; order Mantodea; family Mantidae; genus Deroplatys; species Deroplatys truncata. The sequence goes on along the minus strand of CM060988.1, from coordinate 123,602,773 downwards.
TATCCTTTTGGGTTTTGTTGCAATTATCTAGCATGACCCGTTTGAAAGTTGCAAAAAATAACTGTGAGCATAATATATTTCCAGTAATATTTTTTTTAACAAAATCTGATGTGTAACACTCATACAACCGAGCGGGATGGCTCAGTCGGTAACCTCTGTGACCGATTACCGCGGACGACCTTCCTGACCCATCGTTTTTTTCGGGAGTTTCCCCCCTATCGCTAGGCGAATGCTAGGAAGGTTCATTGCATCCCCGGATTTCCTGTCCCTTCATTTCACCTCCATTATCATATCAATTCAACTTTCATTTACTTGGATATTTCAGGGTTGAAAGTTACATGGCGTTTCATGGCAGGGGAAAAGGATGCTCTATGTAGCCCTTGGTAACCAGGAATGGGGCCGGTCTCCGAGTCCCGGGACCCCCCCCCCCAGTGACATGACAATCCTGCAGGGGGAGAAGCACTAGCTGCCATCCGGGACTTCACCCCTCCCTCCCCGGGGCACCCTGTCAGGGGCTAAGGCACAAAATATCTTATAAGTCAAGGTGCCGAGACCCCCTCCGTACCCAACCCTACTCCTAACAGTCACACACTTTTCTCTACTCATAGGTATTTCTACATATTGCACAACTTATACATTGCCCATGCAGAATGGTTGCCTAGAAACTATTTAAAATTAGACTAGAAAATCACTGACGTTTGGCAATTGTTCCAAATGCAAAGCCGCCGATATTATATAAGATATTAAAGTCAACATAAAATGGGAATGGTGGGACTTGGTAAATACGGAAATCATATTCGGCTGTTTTCCATTATGTTGCAAAGACGGCGACCAAAGGAAACTTTAACTAAGAATTTTTAGGGAATGTCTAATGCTACGAAGAATGCCTTATTTGGCATAAAGTTTAAATTTTAATTAGCTTAACTTTTCTCTTAGTAAGGTTTTGTTTGAGAACGTCTTCACAGGCTATTTACAGAACATCTTAACATTTTATTTGTTGTGCCAATATCTCAAATATACGATATTTTAATAAAAATCTTCATCAAGTATTTTGAGAAGACAAAACATAAAACGTTTAAAGGTTGTTTGCCCTGGGTGAAATTTGTTGTATTTCTGTATCCTTAAAACACCTGGCTTATGAATGAACGGTGGTATTTGTTCACACACGTCTACCTCTCTACACGAGTTGTTTTTCCTAGATTCTGGTCTGAAAACATGTATTTTGGTGAAATCTCCAACTCTATCCAATATCTAGGTTGGTTATGATAACCACTCTATCTTCTTATATAAGCGGTAGACAAAGCAAAAAAAAAACGTATGTTTTAGGAGTGTTTATCGCTTCTTAGTTATCAACATATATAGGAATTTTTAAGCAGTTGTCTTGCAGTTATCTATACTCAAATATTGCCAACACAAGGAATGTAAACAACAGCGGCCACGAGTTACTGGTGTCAAACAGATTGTACGACGGATGGGATGGGGTTGTAACCTGCGACGCCACTGCCTACAGTCAAGTAATGGTTAAACCTTTGCCTTTTTGCTCCGGCACATGAACATCTTTTAGCGCGCAGTTTTCCTGGTACCTTCGTGGTACTGATTTTTCTTTCTTCGCACCTTTCTTCTGAAGTTGTTATTTTGTTGTATTGTATCTGCCCCACGCTTTGGGAGCCAATTTGAAGTAGGTTGTTGCTTCACGTATGGAAAGCCAATTTGAAGTAGGAGTTGTAATGTAGTTCAACTGTTGGGGAGCCGAACTTGAAGTAGTTGCAACCGCAAATATGGTACCCGGTAGCCTTCGTCCAAAATTTAAAAATATTAACTTTGTAATTTAACTGTTTTTTTAAATATTATATATTTATGTTTGCCTCGGCTGCGTCAGTATTATTGTTAGAGACATGGATTTCTTTGCAGGGAGTAGTGCGGCTAAGAATGTAGGCTTACACAGATTATAATTTTTACTTCACTACATTTATTAATCCTTGACACAGTTTAAATAACACTTCACTCATATAGAGAGCTGTGAGATTCTTTTATTAATTACTTGCACTTTTTAACACGTAAACTATTTTCGTCTCACATGAATACGTATTAAATTTCTCGAGGACGCATCTCGCGTCCGGTTAGGAACACTGTCTACAACCAACACGTCCAGTTATGAGCACTGTCTACAAGCAACTGAATTCTGATTTTGTGAATTTTGCTATATTTTACTTTCTGATTAGCTAATCCTAGTCCAATAGAATACCTTCATCTAACTAAAGCTTTTTCTGGTTGTTGATTGGCTATTTTATAAACTGTCACAAAAATTACATTATTTCTTCCAAGAATCACAAGTAGCATTAAACTTTCAAATTCATTATTTCCTCAAGGTTATCTCATTGTTAGCAACTTTTAACCTATTATTCTCACAGCTCCTACATTATCAAATTACGTAATACATTCACATAACATTATTACAGATGAATACAATAACAAACATATATAATGACTGTTACATACATTTTACAAATTATTACATACACATATTGCTTTAAGGCGGGCTGTTATTGAATTTACATATTATATAATTAGACTGAAATTATTTAAGTGTTAAAAATACTGCCTCACTTCGCTTCGGGCGGTAGTTTCGGGAGTGGGTTCGGTTCTCCGTCGCCCAATTCATGAGCGCTGGAGTCTCTGAACTTCTCTTCTCGGACTGTTGTTTCGGACCGGGGAAATTAGTAAGTGTTTGGTTCCGTTCTAGCAAACAATCCTGGTAAGTTTCTCAGCTACGTCTTGTATAATGTTATTTAATTCTATCCTTTATGGCCAAGGTTGATCGTATTTTTTGAATATACTGCTGTTCTTTTTTTAACTCGCGCAAAATTTAATTTACGGGTCCAGAAGTTGGTGTATATTTCACTGTTTTACTGTGTTGTTGTTATGTAGCGTCGCCATACTCATATTACTAATGGGGCACTTGTAAATTATCAGTTTTAAATGGATATTATCTCTTATTTCGATGTAAGCATTTGGGTTATGTGTAGTTGAGTTTGTAAGTCTGTTCAGAGTGTAATTCTGATGTATTTCTAGGTTTTCCTGTGTCCTGTTTCTAAATATTTATGACGCAAAAGTTCAATGAGTCGAAAGTGACATGTGAAATTAAATTCATATAAAAACAAACCAGAATTGCAATTCAAAGAGATAGACAATGCTTAATACATTTATAAATTATAAGGAAGACGTTTTGCTATAAATTAATTTGTTTTGTATGAAAGAAATATGTAGAAGACAATTGAATGGCACAAAAATAAAAATAGGTTATGTTAAAAGAAACAAAGCCTTTATATAAAAAAGCACATAACAATAGTGAAACAGGCATTTAAAACAGAAATTAAAAACGTAAATTATAAAATAAGGAATTAGTATTGTTAATCGTTGTTTATATTCAATGTAAAAATGTTCAGTGCAAATAATATGTAACTTAAAGCTTTTTTTAAGTGGGAAAGTACATATACTATCAATTTAAATTTACCCTAAAATAACCATCATAACGTCCTCCAAACAAAACACGATTAATGACATTTACTTTCCCCATAATATCCAGCAAATTTTATGACATCTCTTTCTACAACGCTTGGTTTTGGAGATATTTGTACAGTCTCAACTTAAATTGTCCACTCTGTATAAAGATATATCGTCATATTTTTGGTCATATTCATATCATGATTGTAATGTTTCGAGTTGTATACCGTTTATGTTCTAGGAGGTTACGTATTAAAATGTATTAACAATGGGGAATCTCTGAGTCAGTTCACCGATTGCCAATCCCGAATATGGACCTCTATTTTCACTTGGGATTTAGACAGGGCTTTTCTATAGAGTGATAATTACAGGCATTAATTTTAGCGCGAGTTAGGGGGGCGCACCAAACTTCATTTCCGTTGTCTTGGCTTTAATGCTTAGAAAAGTCCAGTGTCTGGATATTAAACATTACAGGAACGCAAACACACTGAAACGTTTATAGAAAATTCAAAACATACAGTTTATTTGTAGTATTTATTTGTATTGGGACTTTTGTCACTTCACTAATGAGATCTAGTTCAACTTTAACTTCGATTTCACTTAGTTCACCCTGTCACTTCACTAAAGTGATCTAGTTCGATTTTCCCTGTCACTTCATTTTCCTTCGTGACGTAGCGCAAAGCAGCATCTTCTCCTAATGGCTCACACACTGGGCAGTCGAACACAAGACGTCTCTAATCTCCTGCAGTAGCATCACTAGTTGTACGTCACAACAGTCGTCACAAAGTCACTTGGAGAACAATACTTTTTGTCGCACCAGAAACGCTCTCACTAGATAATTTCCTAACTAGCTGACTCACGAGAACGCTCGCATATTTAGTCGCTGGAAATTTCCACAGAACATTCTAGAACGTTCTGGAAAAGGGAAGCTTCCAGAAGGTTATGATTTTGTCGATAGCGCTTCTGGTGTTTATGCTGGGTCAGTTAGCACTACGTCTACTCATCTCTGTTTCTCTCTCCAACTACCCCGATAACCTTGCGCCACTGTCTCTACGTCACAATATCAAAGTTATTATATTTATTAATCATTAGAGTCAATTTTAAGGACGTCACAATTAATGAAATGTTTTACAAGAAAGGTGTGTTGAGTTGGGAGGGTCATTCGTGAGAATTTTATTCGTGCATCTTTAGAAGCTGCCAGAATGAAATGTTGAAACATGGTATTTATACAGCTTTTCGTTTTTTATCTATGCTTAATGCACACTCTCACAGATTTTGTTTCACCACTTATCTTTTAGATTGAGGGGACTTCAGTTCTGAGAGAAGCTATCAATTTTTGGATTGGATGTAATGTTTCCTTATCTTGTGCGACAGCGAAAATAGGTGTTGCAGAATGTCACAAGAATACTTTCCTATATTTTCCTGAAGCAAACCTTATTTATTGCTGCAGCTGGTTTCGGTGCACCGCTTTTCTCTGCTGCTCGAGAATGTATTACATGACTCAATTTACCACCAGCTATTCAGCTTCTCCATCCAGCGAGATGCATGTGAATAATTTCCACCCGAGTGATTTGGGACTGAAAATGCAGCTCTGCTGAATGTGTGTGTACCGCGGGTAATCTAAACATCATGAAAAGACATGGGTAGTCGGCCCTGTGGTAGCGGAAATTCCTTTCAGAGTTCCAAATGCATTAGTTTCCTATCTGAAGACACTCAAAAACGTTCTGCGTTCGCCTTATATTCAGAAATACTACCTGCATAATGTGCAATAGTGTGTTATACCGGGTGAATCAGCTGATCCTAGGCTTCTGTAAACATGCATATAATATTGTTGCCTGAAAATGTCACTCCTCCAAAGAAATATGTTCTTCTCCAGTTATGTTTCCTGCAATATGTTTTATTACAGGAAACGTTTCAGCATTAGTTATTCAATGCTGCTTATAAGCATCAGAAAGGTCGCAAAGCAATAAGATGGAATACGATTTGAAAGCACGATCTTACATTAATGCTCCGTTTAAGCTTCTCAGCATCCATTCCTTGAATTCTGAGTGGATTATTACTCGGAAACAAAGGAAGAAGGGGGCTTAAATCTCGTGCCAGAGCTTTATCACTTGAACTGAAGGAGCTAAAATCAATACCAGCTTTGATCACATAATTATTTAAGTATTGTAATGTATCCGGGGTTGCAGAATTGTTCATATTCAGTTCTTAAGCGCGTGGAGGTGAATACTTCAATAGTACTTAGAACTCATTGCAATACGTCAGTGGAATAGCTTTGAAAGCAAGAAAGAAAAGGAATAACAAAATTAACCTCCTTTGTAATATTTGAACTGACGTCACTTCTAAACAGTGAGGTAATGTTATATACCAGTGAGCTAATTTGAATCTTGGAGTAAAGTGTCTTTAAAATTCTACTGTGTATTCTAAGCGTACTGTATTGTCACCTTACTTGTATGTTATAGCCTTTTAACTCACGTTAAGTGTTTAGTAGGCAGTTCAAAGTTATTAATCGAACTAAACAAGTATATAAGCTGCATTTCACGCAGAATTGCAACATTATTTATACGACTATTGTATGATATGCATCGCTGCCATTTTGTGTATAGACACGTGTCTTGTTGACTGTAGCCTATAGCTTATATACCTTTGATATACTTTCATAGATCTACATTTCGTTTTTGACTAATTTCGACACTTGATCCATAATTATAGTTTACTTACTCGCATGTTTCGGAGGTTGGTTGAATATTGCCAGTAAAAGTTTATGAAAGCATATTACTTTAGTTCTAGTAGGAGGGTCTGATATTTTTCAAACATTTTACTTTAATTTAGAATACCTAACTTATCTCCCTTAAACCTTTTCATTTTTGTGAATATATTCACCAACTACCTAAATACGTGTATGAGCTGCAAGCAGTGTGTCAAAATGGACCTTCCTCTGTGTAGAGGCTTGCATAAACTCATAGAAAGCTAAGGACGGATAATTTACAAGGTACAAAAATCTCGTATGATTTATGGAGACTCATAACAGCTTGAAAACACAGCGAACGTACAATGGATGATGGCAATTATACAGTGCCTTCGTTTTATGCCAAGGCCGCGGATCGCGCGAATGCGGGCTCCACACGCAGTCTTCTACACTGCGGGTTTTTCGTTCCGTAACTCCCGCTTTACTTACTCACGAGTGCTAGTAACATACATGTAATGAATACTAACCTTGTTATAAATGCTGTTGAAAGTGGTACCCATCTGCATGAAGACATTCTTGACATCGTCGGATGAAATTACCATTCGCACGCATAAGTTCTTCTTGCGTAATGTTCATAATTTCTGCTTTTATGTTATCCTTAAGTTCGTCTATGGTATGGGGATTTTTCCTATAAACTTTATTTTTTAGCGTTTAGCGATTCCGTTGTTCTAAATGTGTCTATACCCGGAACTGATAACCAGAAAATTGCTGCTGAAATTGTCTGTACACCTGTCGGCATAATTCAGTTTTCACGTACATATAAACACGCTGTTCAAGCGTAAATTTGTTGGCAGGCATTTCTGTGGACTAATAAGAGAATAACATTCCTAAGGGAATCATACACTACACACGCATTGTCGAAACACTTCACAACACGAAGACAAAGCAACGACTGAGACAGCTTGCAGCTGATAACGTACCCTTGACAGTGCTGCGCAGTGGCATAATACCGAGATCACTTCCGTTTCGGCTGATACGCATATAAGACGGTGGTGACGTTGGTATAAAGCGAAGGCACTGTAGAGCTGCAATGCCCATTTGTGCCTGGAGAAAAATTTTAAGCAAAAATAAAGTATACTAATAAAAACTAAAAATAAAGATGAAAGTTAAGAACTTTTGTGTTGTTTAAGAAGCTTAAACCTTGTGTTTTCTTACCATCGTACCGTTTTCTTAATGTCGGTTTTACCATTCAATGGCGGCAACAACTTAAGACTTCGTCTCCAAGTCGCTGAAGAAAGCTCTCATTTATTTCTAAATGTCCTAGCAGTCGTCTAGTTTAACGACACATGCAAATAATTCTTTACCATTTCCTCTAGAAGTCCGAATTATGTTGTATTGGTTTAGTATTTCCTTATTTACCCATCGTAGTGTAAACTTTCAGAGAGTCAGTATTCGAACCACCCTCTCATTGTTCATTGGTTCAATCTTGTGTCCCTGAATTGCTTTTCAGACCAGTCAGATGGAGAACTGATATCAGCTAGGTGGAGCCAAAGCTTAGTTACGTTAAGGTGGAAACCTTATGGAGGGAAAAACACTAAAGTGATCTCGTGGAAAGAGGCCACTTTTTATGCACGTCAGTGTACATCAGAATTCAATTACACATGCATAGGCCATGCTTGTAAAGGATAGCCCAGCATGTCACATGTTCTTCCGTTATTCGTTTGTTACAGGAACGTACTGCAGGGAAATCTGTCTGCATTTGAAATCGGCGCAGTTCAGTCATTAAAAAAAAGTTCTCTCCACACTGAAGCAGAGAGGGAGATTTTTTGTTTACCAGCTAACAGAACTTCAAGATTTATATGCGTTAATTTACCAACTACTTGATGCTGTCAAGAAAGAACAAATGGGGTTTTTCCACTCTCTCTGCATGCTTCAGCAGTTCTGGAATAAGATTTAAATGAAGATGGAGAAACGTGTATGTACCTTCTGAAGTACATTTCTTCTTGATTTATCTGCTAAGAGCAGAATATTTTATCAGGTTTGCTCGTGAGTTAGAGGCGAGGTATAGAGCGAAAAATGTATATGGCTTTACCTCACACTGAAAGGTTATGGTTATTACATTACATGATATTAGGTGATTTTGTTGGGTTATAAACAATTGGACTTAGCAACTGGCATTTCCCGTTATCAATACAGTTTTAAAACAACGAATTCTATAATACTATTAGAATAAATCCTATACAAGGCTTTTGCTATAGGTAGGTGAGCCAAAGTTTCAATCTTCTCCGTTATTTCTGGCATAAGAAAATTTCTGAAAGAAACTCCTGATGAGTGACATTTACATGACTTTTGTATCCTCTATGGTTTATTAGTGGGTATACTTAGTTATTCTTATGACAGCTCATTTTGCTAGCTACTTCATTTTAATTGAGATAAACCTTTGCAGAAATAACTACCTAACACATTTCGTTATAGATATAAAGGGAACAGCGATAGTCAAATGTTTAAGAACAGAACTCTAAAAGCTAGCCTTAAATTCCATACTGTTTCCATGCAATCACGAGTAACAACTGTATGTCGGCAGGACTTTAAAATAATGACAAAGCATTGAGCATTGCGAACTATATCTTGAAAATGGTTAATGCCACAAAATAGTTATCTAAAATAAATTGTATACTTCAAACAGATCTACTTTTTGTGTAGTATGTTTTCGTCTATCGCTCAAAGTCTACCAGTTACACAAGATTTACGAGGGCTGATCAACAAAGGCTGAGACTGATTTTTTTTCCACAGATGTTTATTACTCCAATTCAATGTTTACATGATGTTTTTCAAAGTAGTCCCCTCCTACTTCAATGCACTTTTTATAGCGTCTCTGCCAGTCCTTGAACACGTGCAGCAGAACATTCTTTGTCAGGTCCTTGAGAATCGCCTCACTTTTCTTGAGCACTGCTTCAGAGTTCTCAAATCGAATACCCCTAAGCTTTGCCTTTAGTGATGGGAATAAAAAGAAGTCACAGGGTGCAAGATCGGGGCTATAATGTGGATGTGGTACACAGGTAATGTTGAATCGAGCCAGAAACTGCATGACTTGATTTGCGAAGTGAGGCCGTGCATTGTCATGATGAAGTCGCCACCTAGTCCGAGAAAGCTCTGGTCATTTCTTTGCAATGTGCTTCCTCAGTGTAGCCAATACTGACGTGTAGTATGCTGCTGTAACAGTAGTGTGAGGGGGAACTGCATGCTGGTAAATCATTCCATTAGTCAAAAAATGTGATCACCATCACATTCCTTGCAGATGGAACAACTTTTGCCATTTTTAGTGTTGGAGAACCTGGCGATTTCCACACTGTGCTGGCTTGTTTTCCTTCAGGATCATAATGATGCAGCCATGACTCATCACCGGTGATAATCGATTTAAAAAATGCATCCCCTCCATCAGCAAAGAGACGCAGCACCTGATTGTCTGGTATGCGAAATGCACGTAGGGTCTACAAAATAGAGCATTATTACCAACCTACCAATACGAGAGTGCTGTTGCCTAACAACATTATACATAAAAACCCGCCCTTTTCAAATATTTATGTTACAGATACGAAACTATCACGGAAACTACAGGAAAAAATCAGTCTCAGTCTTTGTTGATCAGCCCTCGTATATAAAATTCCTTCCGAAAGAAGAGAACTCAAGAGGCTGGTCCCAGAAAATTTAAGTTATACGTTTTATTTGTCGTGTAAATATTTATAATATATGGTATTTTAATCAATATCGTTCCACCCATTTTTCGAAAAATAAAATAATTTGAAAAGTCTTACATGTACAGGGTGGTTTAGGGAGGGGAATTTTTTTGAAAACCTTTTATCGAATCTTTGGAAGCTGCTGAACTAAAATACCAAAGCTTGGTAATTATTCGCCTTTTCGTTCTTGAGTTATGTTGTTCACAAACACACAAACAAATACACTGATACACACACATACACACAGGAAGCTTTTTCTAGAAACCTTTCTTTATTCAGGGGACCTTTAAAACATATACCTCCGATTAAATGTCAATATTGAAGTTTTGGTTGGAATAAAATACCTTCTCTACTTACTCTATACGTGATAAATAAATTAAAACTACCGTTAGTACATCCGTATAGTTAAGAAGAACGTGAGGTTTTTTCCTTAAAGATAAAATTTTATGGCATTATATTAATTTACCAAATAGTATTTGAAATGTTGATTACACAGGCCAGCCAATTTAAAGTTTGTTCTGCGGCAGGGGGCTAGAAAGGTCTCTAAACCTAATTTTGGTATGGTAAATTCAAATCTGCTTTCCATTTTTACTTTCTCTACTACGTATAGTAAGTAGGGGAAGTATTGTATTCCAAAAATTCGATACCGAGATTTCACCGGAAATATACGTTTTGAGACCCCCTGAATCCAAAAAAAGCATTTTTGGAAACATGTCTGTGTGTGTGTGTGAACAGCATAACTCAGAAACGAACAGTCGGATAAACGCCAAACTTGGTATTTAGGTTCAATATCTTCCAGGGATGCGACACGAAGGCTTTCAAGAAAATCCCCCCACCCCAGGATACCCTTTACATGAAAGATTTTTCGAAAATTTTAATTTTCTCAAAAACGGCTCTAACGATTTTGATTAAAATATCATATGTTTAAGATATTTTAATGACAAATAAAACGTATATCTTGAATTTTCTGGGAATGTCTCCAAAAGTGTTCATTGTGAACGACTTTTGCATAACCGGTAAACCATAAGAGATAGACAAAATTTTACTACACAAAAAATGTAGATCGCGTTAAAATACACAATTCATGTCATATACATTTTTTGTTGAGTGAACCATTTTCGAGTTATTGCTTGTTATTCTCTTAAATTTTTCAATACTTATTTTCTTAAATAATTCGTTATTCATTTTTTTGTCTTTGATATGCAAAGAGTATTAATCTGTGGCAAAGGGAATGGTGCTGCACCTAGCAACCAGCTATTAAGAGATATGTATGTGCTTAATGGCTACTGTATTTCTATATTGCCCTTGTAAATATATATTCCCCTTACATCTACAAGAAAATTAGCAATAAGATAGAGTCTGCAAATGTTTATCATGATTAACATGAAGTAGATGGAGAATAAGCGTTTGTAAAAATAGTTTGTACAAGAGTAGAGAAAGTCATGTGAGTGTAACACATCAGATTTTTTCGTATCACGTACCTTTTGGGTGGGGGCATGCAGAAAGGGAATGTGTAATATTTGAGTTTATTTCTAGTTTTTAAGTATAGTTTAAAAGCGAAAATTAAACTAAGAAACAATCTCAATTCTACAGATGCAACAGTTTACATTGAACTAAGAAATTTCAAACATACCTTATGATTTTATTTTCTCCTTCGCTTTGTTGAAAACGAACGCTGAGTTGACGTGCAATTGTGGTCCTGACACCAACAGTAGTCGGCCACCATGGAGAGGTCCCATCGATCCTGGTACTTTGTTTCTATCACCTTTATGTCTTGGTGGAATCTCTCTCCCTGTTCTTTACTTAGTGCCCCAGGTTTCGGGAATAAATTACAGATGTGAATGCAGAAAATGCAATTATAATCTCCTATTCCATCCGAGTGCCTTTAAGTTTTCGAGCATGTTTTTAAGAATATGCACATATTGGTCACCTTAACATTACCCAAAAACTTGTTTATTACTTCACTGAATAAGTCCCAAGCTTGAAGCTCTATGTGGGCTGTCAAAAATGCCTTCTTTCACTTTTGATTCAGACAACATTGGAGATGTCTGAATAAGATGTTGGAAACACGGACTACGTTTGTCCAAAACTTTGACAAACTGCTTCATTATCCATATAACACTGATGTTAATATAGCGTAGTGAACATTAAATTTTGTGTTGATACAGAATTGTTCAAAATCTGTACGTGAAATGCAAAAGCTGTTGTTGTTTTCGAAATCAGAGCATCCAGTTTCACCATAATATGTAAAGTATTTCGTGCCGCAAAATTTTTGTAGGCCTTGCGGCGGTATTTATGTTGTATTTATTTATTTATTTAGCCCCACGTTTGGGAGCCAATTTGCGATGGTAAATTTATAATGTTATTTGTGTATGTGTTTACTCAACATGGTGAAGCCATTTTGTGACGTGATTCTTTGTTAGGTTTGTTAGCTCCATCTGGTGTTAGCAATTTGCGGTAGTTTAGTGTTTGTTTGAAAGAATGCTACTGTTATTTTATTTCATTTTTGTTTACTGTCCTCCGGCTAGCTATGATCTTTTTGGTCGAACACATCTCTTTATACAGGTTGTGTAAACGGAAAGGAATCTTTTATCCAAAGATAACACTGATGAAGGAATTTGTTTTACACTTTTATTGTCGAACACAGTCACTATCACATTTACACATTGATCTAGACACTCGCCAAACTGAAACTGTTATAACAACTTCTTACTGATCACTTTTAATTCACGTACTTCAACCGTTTGTATAATTAACTTTACCATACTTGAGATTTTTCATAACTCTTATACGCGTAACTTGCGAATCGATAGCCGACGTGTAATATTTCTGCTGGACTGAAGGCGACGTGTATCAAATATTTTCGACGAACTGACGGACTCTACCTCTAACCTAGCTCTTTTATACTCATACACCCCGATATGCCTAAAGATTATAACTGAACTGCTATTGGCTAATAAAACGCGCCAACATTAGCGTCTATTTTTATATCCAATGAAAATTATGAATACATATGCTCTAGGGAAATGTTCCAGAAGATTCTAAAGGAAAACGCGCCAACATTACGTAACTTCCTCGTTTCCAATAATGATAAACAGCTCACCCCCTCGCTGCATTATTGCACGCTATTATTGTCAGTTTCAGTAAGGCAGTATAAACTTCCTTCCCAACAATAATTACAATCAACAAACATCTCAAATCAATGTCACATAATAATGCATATTCATACTATAATCACTCTTTACATTTAAACAATTTGTGATACAAATTACTGCATCAGCCTGTGTTATTGAACACAATGCGCACGCATTTCCCTCGCCATATAGCTCGTTGTCAAAGCGTATCTTCCCTGAAACACTTGACGATTCCTCTTTCTTCCTTTCTTATGTTAACATTATTCCCTTCTTCCGCTTAAGAAGTTCTAATGCATATTAAATAAGTGAACAGATAATAGGCTGTACATTAAAGATTTTTAAACAAACTTTGGAAAGTATCCCGAATTTGCCTTAATGGGTATTAATTTTTAATTTTGTTCATGAAAACTCAGTGAACTGAAATGCGGTATGAAGCTTCATTTGGAGCCTTGGGTATTCATACAATCACTTTTGTTTATAAAGGTATGTAAACAAGCAAATTAGGACAAGATGCTCTGCTCAAACTATATCTGCAAAATATGTGCCTATAATATTACTTTCTCTACCATGTACATAAGTAGGTAGGAAAGGTATTGCATTCCACCCAAAAATTTCATACCGAGATTTCGGCTGAAATAATTGTTTTGAGGCTCCGTGGTTCCCCTCAAAAAGAATTTCTATAAAAAGGTCCGGTGTGTATCTTTGTACAGCATAACTCAAAAAGGAAAAGTAGGATATTTCAAGAAAATTTCCTCACCCCAAGCTACTCTTCCCATGGAAGATTTTTGGAGATTTCTTATTTTCCAAGAAATGTTATAACGATTGTGATTAAAATACTGTATATTAAGGATTTTTACATTACAAATAAAATGTATATCCTGAGTTTTTGGGATAGCCCTGTGAAATACACTTCATTCGGAAGAAATTTTGTATAATGTTGTATAACAGGTAAACGTTAACCAATAGACGACAATGCACTACACAAAAATTATAGATCTCTTTAAAACATAAAATTTACTTCAAATAACTCTTTTTTGTGGCATCAGCCACCATTTCCAAAATGTCCGTTATTAATGGTTCGAATTGTTCAATACTGAGCAATTCTGTTAAAGTACTGTCGATTTTCAGTTGTTTCTCGGGATTGCATGGAAACAGTACGGAATTTTAAGGCCAGCATATAGCGTCTAGTTCTTAAATATTTGACTATCGCTGTTGTCTTTGTATCTATAACCAAATGTGTAAGGTAGCTATGTCCGGAAAGGTTTATCTGGATTAAAATGGAGTAGATAAGAAAATAAACTTTCGTAAGAAACATCTGTATACTCACTAATAAACGATAGAGGGTAAGGAATGTCATGTGAGTGTATCACATCAGATTTTTTTACTTTTTCTTCTACTTACCTATACTAAGTAGAGGAAATATTGCATTCAACCCAAACATTTCACCGGAAACAGTCCTTTTGACACTCTCAGAATATATAAAAGACATTTTTTTTTTTACAAAACGCGCGTTTGTGTGATAAGCATAACTCGAAAATAAAATATCGTCTAAATGTTCAAATTTGGAATTAAACTTCAGCATTTTCCAAAGATGGCACACGAAAACTTTCAAGAAAATCTTTGCACCCTAAATGATTCTTTACATGGAAACGTTTTCGTTATTTTTTTTTATGTTCTTAAAAATGGTTGTAACGGCTTCGATTAAAATACCAGTGTTTAAGAATATTTGCATGGCAAAGAAACCGCATGTCTTGAATGTTCTGAGAATACCTTGTGAAGTCTGCTTCATTCTGAATGATTTTTGTTAATTCGTAAGCCGTAAGAGATAATAAAAACATTTCTACACAAAAATGCAGATCTCATTTAAGCATACAATTTATATCCAATACAGTTTTTGTGGCATTAGCCAGTTCTGAGACATTTGTTACTTGTTTGAAATGTTAAACAGCTACGTTTTTCAAATGGTAAGTCGCTATTCGTTTTTCTTTCCGAATCATTAAAGGAGCATGGAATTTCAAAATTATCACATAGTGACGCTGTCTTTATAAAATCTTATGCGTTACATTCATAAGCCTTTATCTACTCACTCGTCAACAAAATTTTCTTACAAAAGCTTATTCTTCCATCTACTCGTGTTCATCGAATTAAAGCTTTGTAGAAATTTTTTTATATATTTGCTTGTATGTACAATGGGAATAGGAGAATACAGTAGGCTGGTCGCTATGTGATGGCTTTAGATTCGTTCTTCCTGCATGGCCAGTATAAAAAAATCTGATGTGTTACACTCACACGACTTTCTCTACTCTTGTACAAACTATTTTTACAAACGCTTTTCTCCGTCTACTTCATGTTAATCGAGATATCGAGATGTTAATCTTATTGCTAATTTTCTTGTAGATGCAAGGGGAATTGGTAGACTTTAAGCGATAGTCAAATATTTTAAGAGCTGGTTGCTATGTGGCGCATTCCATTCTCTTTGCATTACCAGGACAAAAAAAATGAATAACGAATTCCCATTTGAGAAAAAGTATAAGTATTGGAAAATTTAAGAGAATAACAAGCTATATCTTGAAAGTGGTTCACTGAACAAAAGGAATGTATATGGCAAATTGTGTATTTTAACTCGATCTACATTTTTGTGTAGCAAAATTTTGTCTATCTCTTATGGTTTACCAGTTATGCAAACGTTGTTCACAATGAAGAACAATTTTGGAGACATTCCCAGAAGATTCAAGATATACATTTTATTTGTTATAAAAGTATCTTAAATATATGATATTTTAATGAAAATCGTTAGAGCCATTTTTGAGAAAATTAAAATTTTCGAAAACTGTTCCATGTACAGGGGCGGGGGGGGATTTTCTTGAAAACCTTCGTGTCGCATCTCTGGAAGATAGAACCTAAATACCAAGTTTGGTGTTTACCCGACTGTTCGTTTCTGAGTTATGCTGTTCACAGACAGACACATACACGGACAGGTTTCCAAAAATACTTTTTTGGATTCAGGAGGCCTCAAAACATGTATTTCCGGTGAAATCTCGGTATCGAATATTTGAGTGGAATGCAATACTTCCCCTACTTACTATACGCAGTAGAGAAAGTAAAAAATCGAATAACGGCTTCGTGTTTGAAAAAATCTGATGTGTTACACTCACATGACTTTCTCTACTCTTGTACAAACTACTTTTACAAACGCTTATTCTCCATCTATTTCATATTAATCGAGATAAACATTTGCAGAAACGATCTTTTGACATGCAAAGAGAATTACATTTTACACATAGCGACCAGTTCTAAAAATATTTAACCATCGCTTAAGGCCTAATATGTTCCCCTTGTTTTGTATTTGCAAGGGCAATATAAGCACATACATATCTCTTAATAGCTGGTTGCTATATGCAGCACCATTCTGTTTGCCACAAATTAATACTCTTTGCATATCCAAGACAAAAAGAATGAATAACGAATTCCCATTTAGAAAATAAGTATTGAAAAATTTAAAGGAATAACAGGTAATATCTCGAAAATGTATATGACATAAATTGTGCATTTTAACGTGATCTACAGTTTCTGTGTAGTAAAATTTTGTCTATCTCTTATGCTTTACCAGTTATGCAAAAGTCGTTCACAATGAAGAATACTTTTGGAGACATTCCCAGGAAATTCAAGATATACATTTTATTTGTCATAAAAATATCTTAAACATATGATATTTTAATCAGAATCGTTAGAGCCATTTTTGAGAAAATTAAAATTTTCGAAAAATCTTCCATGTAAAGGTTACTCTGGGGTGGGGGGATTTTCTTGAAAACCTTCGTGTCGCATCCTTGGAAGATACTGAACCTAAACACCAAGTTTGGTGTTTATCCGACTGTTCGTTTCTGAGTTATGCTGTTCACAGACACACACAGACACACAGACAGACACATAACACACACACGGACATGTTTCCAAAAATGCTTTTTTTTTGGATTCAGGGGTCTCAAAACATGTATTTCCGGTGAAATCTCGGTATCGAAATTTTGGGTGGAATACAATACTTCCCCTACTTACTATACGTAGTAGAGAAAGTAAAAAGTATGAGTATTGCAAAATTCCAACCAATAACAGAAATATCTCGGAAATGGTTAACGCCACAATAAATTTTATTTTACATAACTTGTGTGCTTTAAAAAGATCTACATTTTGTGAGTAGCAAGATTTTTATCTATCTCTTACAGTCATCAGTTATGCAAAAGTAATCCAGAACGAAGAGCACTTCGAGGCTATTCTCAGAAAATTCAAGATATTGTGAAGCAGCAGCTATGTCGCAAGGTTATCGGGAGATCGGTGCCGAAGATTTCACTGCCTATATAAGTGAGCGCTCTCGCGGTCAGGCACTCAGTGCGTGTCGATTTGCGAGCGAAGTGCGACAGGTTGGAGTTGAGTCAGTCAGTGTGCGAGCGAGTTAGCTACTGCGTTTCTGTTGTGACATCAAGAGAGTGATTCTCCGAGCGAGTTGGTGACGGTTGTGGAAGACTTGTGTTCGACTCCCAAGTGAATTGAACCGTCCGGCGTGAAGAGGCTGCGTCAAGAAGGAAGTGAAGTGAGGGAGAACTGAACTTGTTCACCGAAGTGAAGTGACATTGATCAAGTGTACTCGCAGTGAAGATGTACTACGTAAAAGCGAAACAGTGACATTGAAAAACCAAACAGTGACAGTGAGAACTTAGAAAAAGTGATAGTTGAAAAACTGGATAAATGATACGTCACAATATACATATAATTTTGTCCTTAAAATATCTCAAACGTTTGGCATTGTATCAAAATTCATAGAAGCATTTTTGAGAAAATCAAAATTTCGAAAATTATTTCATGTAAATATTAATTTGGCATAGGGAATTATCGAAAATCTTCGTATCGCATCCTTAAAGAATGGAAAATCTTAATACCAATTTTGGTATTTAACAGACCTTTCCTTTAATAGTTGTCCTTTTCACAGACACACACCCGGATCTTTTCTAAAAATGCTCTTTTTCTGGGTTCAGGGGGTCTCAAAAAGTATATTTCCATTTAAATACCGACTTTGAATTTTTGGGTGGAATACAACACTTCCCCTATTTACTATACCTAGTAAAGAAAGTAAAATCTGAATATCGCTTTTCCTACTGAATTCTACAATGAAGTGTGCAAACATGAATTGAAATGTTATCTGGATATACAAGAAGTAGATCCCGGAATAAGGTTTTGTAGAAATAGTTTGTAAAAGAGTGAATCGTGGTCGTGGTAGAACCACAGAATTTCAAAGCCATCACATAGCGACCCGCTTTTTAAAAATCAGAATATTGCTTTAGCCTACTATATCCTTATTATACTATAAGAAACGTATAAATGTGTGACGAGTTTATCTCGATTAAAAAGGAAATAGAGAAATAAACTTTTGTAACAACATTTTATATTAGAGTAAACAGAGAAACCCATGTGAAGGCAACACATAAGATACTTTACTTAAGCTTACAGCATTGGCATACATAAGACGGGTGTTCATGGTCATGAACATCCTCCAATATATATTATAATATATATATATATAAATGCAAACAGAAATAAAAATCGTAAACAGAAATAAAGCAATATGTGAATTACAATTATATGTTACAATTTTTATATACACCAAAATACATAATAATAAAAACGGAGACAACACTAATACTATACCGACATATCTATAAATTATATGCACTTGTAAAGTCCTTCTTTAGGATAACAGAATGTAAACACTTGCCAACCTGCAATGAACCTAACAGTTTTTTTGCTAAAGGCAATATGACCAACAGTTGTGGGTGTGTGGATGTATAGCTGGATGGAAACTCTGGGCAAACCGAACTGCTTGTAGTGCGCGTGCTGACAGAAACATTGCATTGTAATCATCCAATAATATTAATTAATAGTATTCATAATAAATAATCAATAAAGTAATTAATAAAACACCTGGAGATAGTACCATTGGTTATTGTATAAATTCAAACCTCTCTCTTATACAGGTGTTAAAAAAGGTATTCCATGTTTAGAGAGGTGGTAGTATGGACCAAAAAAAGGAAAAAAGTCCAGTAAACCCGGGCACTAAAATGCATACTTTAAGCACTTGTTCATCTTTGCTGCTGTGAAATCTCTCTTCTACTGCAAGCTCTGTACTATTACGTACGACCTACAGAATGCATTAAACAAATGAGAACACATTATTCTCTTGTCCATTAATGGATACAGCAGACAGCAAACATCTGTTAGTATTGTTACTGTAAACCTTATTTACAGTTCTGGGTAAGGCAACGCTTATTCTTATTAGTTCTAACGGAATCAGTTTGTGTTTTGATAAGTTTGTGAAATACTTTAACATTGTAGTTATATCTTTAAAATTTGCTTTATGCGATTCCCATTAAAGATGTAAAAACACTACAGAAAGGTCTCATCAATGCCTGCCAGAGCATCCGTGACCAGCCTGGAGTGGTGAGATGCGTGATTCCATAAGACGTCGGACAGAAGCATGCCTTACTACGAATGAGCACCTCCTTTAGTGATGGTTCACAAGTGCAGGTCATATGTAATTGCAAGCAGATTACATTAGAAGCTATGCTGTTTCACAGTAACAGAGTGATATGTCCTCATTTGTTTATTGAATCCTGTAAGTCATACGGAATAGCAAAGAGCTTGCAGTAGAAGAAATATTTCACAGTAGCGAAGATGAACAAGTGCTCATAGCTTTTAAGATATGCATTTTAGAGCCCCTGTTTACTAGACATTTTTTCTTGTTTTGGTGCATACTACCACCTCTCAAAGAATAGAATAGCTTTTCTTAAACATTCTGTGTACACACTCACTATGTGGTCAGAAGTATCCGGACACCCCCACAAACATACGTTTTTCATCTTAGTTGCATTGTGCTGCCACCTACTGCCTGCTACTCATTATCCGCGACATCAGTAGTCATTAAACATAGTGAAACAGCAGAATGGGATGCTCCGTGGAACTCACGGACTTCGAACTTGTGTTTTACTTGTGTCAGAAGTCTGTACACGAGATTTCCACACTCCTAAACATCCCTAGGTCCACTGTTTCTGATGTGATAGTAAAGTGGAAACGTGAAGGGACATGTACAGCACAAAAGCGTACAGGCCGACCTCGTCTGTTGATTGACAGAGACCCCCGACATTTGAAGAGGGTCGTAAAGAGTACTGGGCAGACATCTATCCAGACAATCACATAGGAATTCCAAACTGCATCAGGATTCACTCCAAGTACTATGACAGCTAGGTGTGAAGTGAGAATCCTTGGATTACGTGGTGAGCGGCTGCTCATAAGCTACATATCACGCAGAAAAATGCCAAACGACGCCTCGCTTGGTGTAAGGAGCGTCAATATTACACGATTGAACAGTGGCAAAACGTTGTGTGGAGCAACGGATCACGGTACACAATGTGGTTGTAGGTATGGTGAATTCCCGATGAACGTCATCTGCCAGCGTGTATAATGCCAACAGTGAACTTCGGAGGTAGTGGTGTTATGGTGTGGTCGTGTTTTTCCTGGAGGAGGGTTGCACCCTTGTGGTTTTGCGTGGCACAATCACAGCGCAGACCTACATTGATATTTTAAGCACCTTCTTGCTTCCCACTGTTGAAGAGCAATTCGGGGATGGCGATTGCATCTTTCAACACGATCAAGCACCTGTTCATACTGCACGGGCTGTGGCGGAGTGGTTACACGACAATAACATCTCTGTAATGTACTGGCCTGCACAGAGTTCTGACTTGAATCCTATAGAACACCTTTGGGATGTTTTGGAACGCCTCACCGACCTACATCGATACCTCTCCTCAGTTTCGCATCCGTGAAGAATAGGTTGCCATTCCTCAAGAAACCCGCCAGTACTTGATTGAAAGTATGCCTGCGAGAGTGAACGCTGTCATCAAGGCTAAGGGTGGGCCAACACCATATTGACTTCCAGCATTACCCTTGGAGGGCGTCACGAACTTGTACGCCATTTTCAGCCAGGTGTCCGGATACTTTTGATCACGTAGTGTATATAAATTATTGGAATCAAACTTGAAAAAATGAAAGGTCTTGCATTGTGTCTTAGGTACTTTGGGGAAGTAATAATAGTCTCCCGAAAACATTTTTTCTAGCCACGCGCTTAGGGAGTTGTAAGGCAGAGGGGGAGGGGTTTTAGTGAGTAAGTAGAGCAATCCTGTTACTGCACAGAGTGTAGGTGACATGAGGTACCTACTTGCCCCCCCCCGCAATAGCCGGTTTCGTTACGACTGTTCCTTTTATTCGTTGCATATGCACCAGTGAAGAACTGTGGCAATTTCACAAAGCAGAGTTTATACATTAAACTAGCATATTTGTGGCGGAATGTGGCAGGGAATACTTCAGCACAAATGGCGAAATCATCACATATAACATAAGCTCAAAAGGCGTTTAAACTTCATGTTAAACAACAATGCAATTCAATGAAACACAAGGAACTGTGACATTATTAGTAAGGAACCATCACCTCAACCCCAAACTGCAGATTAGAATTTTTCGAGGATCCGTTTCCTACATTAGTAAAGGCGGATATTGCTTTAAAAATGTAGAGCTTTCGAAATGCTTGTTTAGTAGCTTTTATAAACAAATGGCACACTGTCAATAGCTAAACATGCATTGCTTTTCTTCCTTCTAATACTTTTTTAACTTCGATCTACCTTCGAAGTAGGGTGTGCTGCCTTCAACTGTCATTATATATGTTTACAGAGAGCACTGCAAGATCACAAGCCTTCCACCTTCCCTCGGCGTGCTTGATGGTTTACTTACTAAAACCCCTCTACCTGGTTATAATTAGCAAAGGCTAAATACGGAGTCCTCAGTCGGTTGTCTGCGCACGACGTCATTACTTTGAAGGAAGTTTATCACCAGTGCCTCTGGCAGAGGAATAGCGAAAGATGAGTGGAAGGGTTGGATCTCAACAGTTTCGAAGTCACCTTAGTGAAAGGAGACTTTTATCGTACCTTTCCAGTATTTACATTTGGAACGTCTTTTGCTTACGTCTCATTAACTCTCAATCTCAACACGTAACCTGAGACAAACATCAGGATAATCCGAGTATCGTCGAGGTATTCCAGCTAATCCTAAAAAATGTTGGGGGTACATATTATATGCATATTGTTTACATAGTGATTTATATGTAAATGTTTTAGTTATAAAATTGTTTAGATATTTTAGTTATAAGAAACTGAATGTAAGTATAAAACTGGAATTTAGTGGCGCCGCTAGGCTGACTTCCTGGACACCTCCTTCAATTGGACACAGGGGTGGATGAAGCAAGTGGGGTGAGAGAAATGGCACTTGCTAAATGGCCTGAAAATTCGTTGACATGGAGGGGGAGTGCGAGATTCCAGAGGTTCCCAAAAAGGTTTGCTGACGTGAGCCAATATAGGTAGCTGAAACAAATTTAAAATATATGAATGACGAATGAGATTCAATGTATCTAAACGCCCGGGAAAAATAGCGTCTGTAAGCGTTATAGCTATTATTGTATAAAAGGGAGTGTGCGGATGAAACGGCGCGCACTTTCAAGATTAACAGTCTTAATGCTTCCTACTAAGTCATCTGCTTATAACAGGATGTGTATAGAAAGGAATGAGGCATGTTAAGAGGTTGACAGTAGCGATGACGTCGTGTCAATAATTAGTAAAGTGTCCCAGTTAATAAAGTCAAGTGTAAATAATCAGTGTCCATTCATCCACCTGCACAACCACACCTGAGATAGGAGTGAATAACCGAGGGCAATGGAGACTACATCTTGAGCTAATAACCCACCGACACATACTTATCGCCTGAGGAAACAAACCTCAAAGGCATCCGTCACAAATCTGATAAAGTACTCAAATAACTAGACTGTTGTAGCGTAGTGAGTCTCGGCTTAGCGCTCAATCATGCAAATTCTGTGACCGGTGGTCCTTCTTTCTCGCGAGCAAAAAACGCACAAAATGTCAATGAAAAACAGTTCTGCACCGCAGCAGTATTTCCACCTGTTTACGAAGTCGGAAATGCATGCAATTCCGCACCTACCCTTTGAGATGTCATTCATTTAAACCGACTGGCGGTAAAGGCCGAATAAGTCTGAACACCCGGTATAACGCACATTTTGTACGTTTATGTCTCTTGTGTATTAACATTCGTTCTGCTAATCCCCTGTTTACGTAGGTGCGAGTGTACTATCTGCTCAAATTCATAACAAGGGTTTACTCCGGAAATCTGCGTAATACTAACGTAAACGAGGATGATAGGAATGTTCTGGGGGATTTGCGTACTTGTATGTTGGCGATAGTAGCTGTTCTAAGAAGCACATTATTGCGTGGTGTTGTGTTAACACAGCACAAGCACTAACAAGGACATTCTTGCGGGTTTCAGAGAGCTATGGCATCATATTCCTGGGCCACTTTCGTTGTTTGCTGTTTCTGTTTGCGCTAGTAGATATTAGTTTGTGTATGCATAACATATTTGCTTGTTTCGCAATGCTATCATTATGCGACAGTAAACAATATTCATTTATAAAGCCGGAGTACCATTTTACAAATAATCAGTAATTAGGACAGCAGTTTGTTAAGCGCGCCGTGCTGTGACACCAATCTAGTCTTCTGGAAAAACCTCTCCAAACATCACAGATTTTCATATACGTACACGTTTGGATATTTATCATCACTGATGGGCATATCAAAGCATTACTTTGTATGCTATAGTAGTGGACTAAATATACATTTGTTGCAAAATGTGTTATCACAGGATATTTTTAAGAAATTATCAGTGATACATATACCACAATACGATGTTTTATCAGACCAAAAATTACATTACAAAATAAAGATTTAGAACAGGTTGCATATTCTTAACGGACATATCAAAATTATTTAATGTCCTAAATCCACCAATTTCAACGTATACAGGTTGGACCATTTAAGTTGAGCCTGTACAATATCTCCAAAAGTAAGCGTTGTGGAAAGAAATGGCTTGGATAAAAGTTGTTTGATATTATGGTGAAAAGTAAATGTCATTAGTTGTATTTTGTTTAGAGGACGTTATGATAGTTCATTCGGATCACTTTAATTTCTTTAAATGGGAACCTACCATTAGGATCAAATTAAATTGATGCCAAAATGACCATCATAACGTCCTCCAAACAAAAGACGACTAATGGCATTTACTTTCCACCACAATATCAAGCAACCCTATTAAAGACATTTCTTTCTATATCCACTAGTTTTGGAAATATTGTACAATCTCAAATTAAATGGTTCACTCTGTATATAGTAGGTACAATAAACAGAATACTAAAAAAAATCTACTTTACATTCATGTCTTTCTCTACTCACTCTTCTACAAACTATTCCTGCAGAGGCTTATTATTCTATCTACCTCTTGTTAATAGAGATAAACTTTTAATTCACATTTACACATTTCGTTATTACATACAGGAAGTAAAGCAATAGTTAGCTTTTTTAAAGAGCGTGTCGCTGTGTAATGACTTTGAAATTCCATGCTCACGATAAAAGAAAACATAAAAATCAAACGAACAACCAATTCGCAGATGAGAAAAGTATAAGTAACCTTTCGAAATTCAGACTAATAGCAACGAATGCCCTGGAAATAGTTAATTCATAAAAAATGATATATATGAAAAACTATGTTCTTTAACGAGATCTAAATTTTTTTTGAAGTAAGATTTTGTCTTTCTTCCACGGTTCACCAATTATGCAGTTGCATATTTAGTAAATAATATAATCGCGGAATATCAACAAAAATGTAGGCAACATCTGGAAAGAATGGAGCCAATTAGACTAAAGCAGGATATGATTATAAACTAAAGGGTAAAAGTAAATTAGAAAGGCCTGTGGGGGCGGAATAGGCCATTTGCCTAGTCTGAGAAGTGGAGGAGGAGAAGAAGAAGAAGAAGAAGAAGAAGAAGAAGAAGAAGAAGAGAAAGAGGAAAATAATATCTCCCTAGCATCCTTTTTCGTGATGATGGAAAGTCAGGACAAGTTGTTCAACCTAGGGCACTCGAAACAAGAATGCTTGAATGTCTAATCCCACTGCAATCCTTTGGACTAAAACTTGACAGGACATACCAAGGTTATTCAGGAGAGTAACGTAGCTTCAACATCGTGATTTCCAAGCGTAGACCTCTGGAATGCTCAAATGGGATTTCATGCCTGAAAACACCCCTTCTACTCGAGCTCTGCTTGTCTGAAGATCGAGATGTAGTCCATCCAACTTAGGGACTGTAAATGCAGAATCATACTCTCAGATAATAATCAGAAAATAATGTCCTTCCATTTAGGGCATGGATGAATCTCTGTTCCGGAGTCCATCAAGTGCTTAACAATTGCTTCTACTGTGTCTCTGGGACAGTTAATGTCCACTGGATTCTAGACCTTCTACTTGATGGTTCCATAAAGTGTTTGAAGAATGATGTTCTTGGAGCATATTCTTGGTTCGCTTTTCATTCGGTACAATTCTCTTGAATAATTGTATAGGTTTATATGTACACCTGTGGACAGAAAAAAACAAATTATCCTCAGATTCCATATAGCGATCGGAGTCTTCGTGTACCTTCGTAACAGCTGTATTCACAACGCACATGCAGGAACTGTACAATGGTCTCCCCTGTGAGCGCAATGGTCACCTCATACGGTGTTTCTCGGTGGTGACGCTCATAAGCTACTGAAAACAGAGCATGGTAAGACATTTCGTTGGTCGAGAGGTTAAGAAGGTAACGCTTGCGCTCATAAGCTCCTCGGTTAAAATCTCGCATTAGTTATTGTTGTTTTTTATAATTAATTTTATTAATGGATGTGTAGAACATTATATTGCATTAATATAACTTTAGCATTTTAAGTTTTAGGCATACCTACGCACACAATTTACTAAAGTACGCGTTTTAAACAACTATAGAAATAAATACAAATAAACTAGTATCTTCTAAAACTAAAACACACAAATAACAAACAAAATTAATATCGGGTATATGAGCCCTGAGAATCTATAGCTGCCCTCATTTTCGAGTTATAGATGAAATTAGATGCCTGTGGTAACGAGGACGAGAGGTTACAACATCCCAGGCTTCTTGTGCCCAGAATCCTGTAGGAATTCAACGTTCCATCAGGATATGTTATCTTCAAAGAGGGAATCAAAGCATTCTCAAAGTGTTATCGTGTATTACGCACTGTTCAGTGTATCGTCAAACTACCACAACACACCTAGATCGTCCCTTGATATCCAACAAAATCATAAATGTGACCTGATAAAGTTGTGAAGCCATGTATTTTGCTTCGTAATAATAACTATTCTGTTGTGAAATTTACTAAATGTCGTGTATGAAATGAGCGTATCGAAAATAAATAGTCACTGTGTATCGATTAAACATTGTTAACAAAAGGAACAAAAATGTTTGCTACATGCTAGAAGCGAACCTGCGGTCTTAGCCACACAAGTACCCCACGCTTTGCCACAGTGCTACAGAGAAGACACATGGAAATAGCATGTTCAAAAGTGCCGTACAAAAACTTGCAGAAGAAAATTTGGCGTTCAAGATATGACTCATTTTTTGTCCGCGGGTAAAATATAGTTTTGTTTATAGTCTCTTTCTACTTTCTCTACCGCGTGTATAGTAGTTAGAGAAGTATTGAATTTCACCCAAACATTCGATATTGAAATTTCACTAGAAATACATGTTTTGAGGCTCGTGAATAAAAATAAAGCATTTTTAGAAAAATGCCCGTGTGGGTGTACCTGTGTCCGTGAACAGCATAATTCAAAAACAAAATGTCGGATAAATACGAAACTTGGTATTAAAGTTCAGTACTTTCCAAAGTTGCGACGCGAAGGTTTTAAAGAAAATTCCCCTATCCCAAACTAACCTTTACATAGATTATTTTTGAATGTTTTGATTTTAGAAAAATGCTCCTAACGATTTTGATTAAAATGCCATAAATGTGGAATAAAATGTTTATGCTGAATTTTCTGGAAATAAGTTTGAAGTCCTCTTCATTAGGAAGGAAATTTTGTATAATCTTGCATAACTGGTAAACGTTAAGCGATAGACGAAAACATACATAAAAAATGTTTCTTTAAAGCACACAATTTATTTCAAGTAGGTCTTTTATGGCATCAGCCATTTCAGATATCCGTTATTAATGTTTCGAATTTTTCAACACCTAGCCTTTCTTTTAAAGTCCTGTCGATTTTAGTTGTTTCTCGCGATGTCATGGAAAGAATATGAATTCTAAGGCCAACGTATAGCGTCAGTTCTTAAATATTCTAAATGTAAATAGGAAAATAAAGTTTGTAATAATAATTTATATATCCACTAATAAGCGATAGAGGATAGATAAAGTTATGAGTGCAATACATAAGATGCTTTTGCAACACGTCCAAAAAAACAATGTTGCCATATTGAAACTAGATGCGAGAGTAGCTCTTTGGAAATGTTTTCAACACTTTAGTAGTTTTGACGCGTGCCAAACGAATCTAAAGACAACATAATTGACACGATAAAGAAAATAAAGAGAGGAACTATAATATTTCACTAAAAGGAAATAACGATAATAAGATGAACCTAATGAATGTGTAAACGTTAAATAGTATAAGGACAGAGCGTGAGTAGAGGTGTGTATTAAAATGTACTATTATTTCTTATGAACATAGGCTACAAAGACATTTAAATTTCCTATATTTTCTTAGAGATCGGTACATGCTTTACATTTTCATGTAAAGAGTGGATAAGGTGCGGGAGGAGGGTATGTTGTGAACCTGCAAAGTAGCTTATAGCTTTCACCTTGTACAAAGTTTTGCGTAAATAAATCAAGGGTCTGGAAACACAGAGTAAAATTCCTGTGTAACCAACAATGTACGTCGGATCTTTGCTCCAGGTGGGTAAAAAGTTATTGGTTTGTATATAAGTGGTTTAAAATACGAGTGCGGTATGTTTTTAAGGCTGTAAAATAGTGACAGGTAAAACGGATATGTGTATATTATGAAAAATCAGAAAGTTACTTATAATTTTCATTGGTTCCTATAGACTAAATGTGTTGAGGGAATTGGGTGCTGATTACGTAAATAACGATCTTCTCCCTTTGCCGTCTCTGCGTCTTCATTTTCTTCAAAGATATTACACTTCACGCTCTTTCACTGAACATAGCAGTTACAACGAACATATGTAAAAGATACTTCTAGTCAGTAAATAACCACGAAAATACAAAGATTATAAGATACATTAACTGGTAATGTCGGAAATAAACTTCAGTCCGCAACAACCTTTGTCCAGAGAGGGCAGACTGTATGAAAGAAATTTGAGAATATTTATATAGAGAAGCTTCTGAAAGTATTTTACAACCCTTTGTAACATAAGTATCGCAGCTGGGAAAATGAAAATAATATAAAAAAATCTGCGTTTATGTATTTCATTTGTGAGATGCCGCATGAATGAATGAACGAATGAATAGATGGACAGGGTTGGAAAGGTAGAATCAGACGACTGAAAAATGCAATGCCATAGTCGGGATTTGAACCACAGGTCGTACTGGCATGTTGCCATGGTAGCTCAGTGGTTAGAGCAACCGGACGGAGAACGGGAGATCCGTGGTTCAAATCCTGGATATGACATTGAATTTTTCAGTCGTCTGATTCTATCTTTCTAACCTTGTCCAACATACGGTCTGTGTGGAAGAACAATTAAATCCATTAATTGACCTAATAGTGGTTGAAACTAAAGTACTTACAACATTGTAAGTCGCCATTGGGGTATGTTACCTCAATACAATTGAGATCTCCTTGTGGTTCACCGAGAAAAATGCGAATTAGTTGGGGAATTTAATGTCGTACCGGCATGTTACCATGGTATCTCAGTGGTTAGAACATCCGGACGGAGACCGGGAGATCCGTGGTTCAAATCCCGGCTACGGCATTGAATTTTTGTCGTCTGATTCTACCTTTCCGAATGAATGAATATTGGAAAAGGAAGTAAACGGCAAGAATCACCTGAGTTAGATGCTACGCTGCTTTCCCTCCATGGTCTCAGCTCCTCTTCTCTCCGCCCACCCTCTTCTACGCTTGGATAGTGAGAGGAAGCCTTTTCTATCGGCACGCACGCGCAGACCAATGTCTTTATGGTAGGAAGAGGGAAACGATCTTCCTATTTTAGTCATGCGCAGTACACCTCTT
Source organism: Deroplatys truncata (assembly GCA_030765065.1). Taxonomy (NCBI): domain Eukaryota; kingdom Metazoa; phylum Arthropoda; class Insecta; order Mantodea; family Mantidae; genus Deroplatys; species Deroplatys truncata. Next base: position 123,573,476 of record CM060988.1, on the reverse strand, counting down.
TTTATAGAGTGGCATACCTATAGCTGTCCGTGTATGTGGTTCGGATAGTCAAGTAATCCTTAAGCTTAGCCACCCCCATAGAGTATTCTGCAAAGAAAGATGAGGTAGGAATGTAAAAGCTCGGAAGTTGGGACCTTGTGTGCCTAAGTGACCGGCATTCAATTCAGCAAATACTTCCTTCCAATACAAAGTACTGTCATTGAGTACAGTGGTGTTAGCTTTGTTTACGTTAAGGTGAGTCCACACTCCTCAACAGCAGTTAAAATTCATCAGTTAACGAAACCTTTCATTCAACATGCTGTAAGTGCGTCCTTTTAACATTCCATCCATAGCTGTTCACGATGAGGATTTGGCTATTGCTATTTGTGTCTATGCTTGGTATTTAATGGAAAATAAAAGAGGCTTTCTCTTGTTAATCGGATAGCATAAAAATATTTTGAATGAGCTGAAAACTGGGACAGGTTTGGCTTCAACAATTTCTTGATAACGAGTGAACATGATTTTAACATTGTTTTGAGCAAGGTAGAAACTATAATTCACAAAAAGCACACATTTGGGAGCAACTATTTCAGCTGCCGGATATGCTAGCTTCTAGTTCCCGAGGTCGTGGGTTCAAACCCGGCGGAGGGCGATGGATTTTTTCGGGCGTAAAAATCCTTAGCATGACTTCCTTCGGAAGGGAAGTCAAGACTGGTGGTCCCGTGTCGTAGATTTACGGCGGGTAAAAGAACCTCAAGCCTGATAAGGCCTCTGAGCAAAGGTTCCGGTCTTTCACGCCCAATATAGAATGGGACGTTAAAGCGCCACAGCAGTTAAAGAGCGTCCATTAAAAAAATCTGCCGGTCTCCAGGCTTTTTTTCTCTGCATCTTTTTTTCCGATATTGTCTCTGGACCAGCAATAAATTCCATATAGTTCGGTATAACTCCCCGTCATTTTATCTAGACCCTGTACTTTTTGCACGAAATGCTACAATATTGGCTTCAACATATACAGGCTTGACCATTTAAGTTGAGACTGTACAGTATCTCAAAAACTAAGCGTTGTAGAAAGAAATTTCTTGGATAAAAGTTGCTGGCTATTGTGGATAAAAGTAAATTACATTGGTCGTGTTTTATTTGGATGACCTTGTGATGGTGTTTTACGGTCATTTTAATTTGACCCTAATTGTAGGTTCACACTTAAAAAGATTAAATTGGCCCTAAAATTACTGTCATAACGTCCTCCAAACAAAACACGATTAATGGTATTTACTTTCCTCCATAATGTCAAGCAGCTTTTATTCAAGACTTTTCTTTTTTCTGCAACGCTTAGTTTTTGAGATACTGTACAGTCTCAACTTAAATGGTCCAGCCTGTGTATATATATCTGTGGGTGTGTGTGTGTGTGTGTGAGTGATTAATGAAAGTGTCTTTCCTTTCGTCCATTCCATAACTTCACGTGGAGTAAACCAAATCAAGGATACGAGTACAGAAGAATACGAGTCAACAACGGAATTACCAAGAACAAGATGAACAGTGTGCAGGAATCGGAATTACGCCGTTGCCATGGTTACAGTCCGGAAACTTCGAAGCTCGCCCGATCACTTACCAAGAGTGAATTGACTTAACAAGTTTGTCATCGAAAGTTCGAAGGTTGTTACATCGGTAACATGTTTAGTCAATCCTGCAAACCCTTAGCATGCTGCGCTTGACAAGTTGTGTAGAATGTTAATCAGTGTGGACACGGCTACCTGTAGTTCCAGCTACAGCTACAGCTGGGCACACCGGGTCCCAAGTTCCGAGCCTTATTAATAAGGAATACGTTGTGAGATTTTCTTCTCACATTATGTGAAAATGAACTTAGCTAGTAAAATATATGTATTTGGTGCTAAGTATTCAGCTATCTAGAGATAGCTACCGTATGGTACGATGTTATTCCTGTGATCTCCGGAGAGTTTGCCTGCTGCACCAGTGGTAACATTGGGAGCTTATCATCAAAGAAAGATCTGATTTTTCATTCATATTTGTTTCAATATCAAATTTGTGCTTGAGGTAGTTTAGTATCTTTACGTTATTTGCATCACGCTTTGGGAGTCAATTTGAAGTATGTTGTATTGAAGGAGTTGTATTATATTTCAACTGTTGGGGAGCCGAACTTGAAGTAGTAGCAACCGCACGTATGATAAAATGTTTCCGGTAGCCTTCGCCCCAAATGTTTAAAAAATATTAACTTTGTAATTTGACTGTTTCTTTAAATATTATATATATATATATATATATATATATATATATATGTTTGCCTCGGCTGCGTCATTATTATTGTTAGAGACATGTTTCTCTTTGCAGGGTTGTGGTGTGACTGAAGGATGTAGGCTTACACAGATTATAATTTTACTTCACTCTTTTTATTAATGCTTGACACGATTTAAATAACCCTTCACTGATATAGAGAGAGAGAGAACTGTGAGATTTTTTTTTATTAATTATTTGCACTTTTTAACACGTAAACTATTTTTGTCTCAAAGAAAATACTATTACATTTCTCGAGGACGCATCTTGCTTCCGGTTACGAACACTTTCTACAAGGAACGCGTCCAGTTATGAGCGCTGTCGACAAGCAGCTGGCTTGATTTCTACCGCCTAAATTTGTAAATTTCTGTATTTCAAGTCTCTGATTGGCTATTCCTAATCAAATAGAATACTTTTAACTAAAGCGTTTTCTGGTCGTTATTGGCTATTTTATAAACTGTCACAAAAATTACATTCTTGCTTGCAAGAATTATAAGTAGTACTGTTAAACTTGATACCTCATTGTTACCTCATTGTTAGCAACTTTTAACCTATTATTCTCACAGCTCCTACGTTATTAAATTATTAATACATTCACATAACACTATTACATGTATACAATAATATAAACATATACAATTACTGTAATATACACTTTTTATATATTGTTACATATACATATTGCTTTAAGGCGGGCTGTTGTTGAATTTACATATTATATAATTTGACTGAAATCATTTAAGTGTTAAAAATACTGCCTCAAGCTCAAAAATAAAACCATTCATCAAGAAAGCGATAGCATTCACGCCATAAGTGCACCCATAAAACTTGTTGCTACATGCTCTGTTAAGTAAAGTGATGTTATAAAGAATATGTTTGGCACCGAGTTCAACTCTCGCTCTCATATAGTACAACAGCTGTTGAAGCCCACATAAAGCCATATTTTTGGCGATGGGCAAAAATTTGTCAGGCAATAAATAACAAATCCAATTATCTGCAGAAATCCATTCCTTGGAGAGCATTAAAACGCACCAGTAGTCTGCCGAGGGAAGGCGTTTTAGCTGTTTATCATTTTTATGGTCATAAAGGAGAGAAGCGGCGCAAAAAAGTGGAGTGGAAGACTCTCCCTTGTGCTAACTCTGTTTACATTCAATCTCACAAACGCGCTACAAACAACTTCACATCCCGTATTTAATGTGAGATGTCTATCTAATGTAGACATAGTTTGTTCGTATTTCAGTGCTTTTATGCAGATTGAAGCACAGATGATGATCACACAGGTAGGGCGCTTCTGTATATAAAACTTCCAGTTTATGCTAGTTCATTTTTTTAATTTTCGGAAGTAAAGTAAAAGTAAAAATTCTAGTCTATCTGTAGTTTAAATAAAAAAACTTCTATGCAACTGGATTTCATATTTCTGCTTAAAGAATTTCAAGATAAAATTACCACTGACGTTACTGAAATACTAACACACAACATATTCACTGGGCTTCCATTCTCTTGAAGCTACCTGCAGTTCTAATTCTGCTCTAGATTCTCGAAGCTGTTACCGATTTCTGGACATATCTGTCACAATATGACTGCAACGAGCCAAATGCAACTGATGTCTCTATATCTGTTTATTTATCTCTATTCCAGCTTTGATCTTTGAAATCATGTAGGTATTAACGAAGATTTTATATATCTAAATAAAGAAAATGGGGTTAAATTTATTATTTCTGTGCGTTTTACACATGGAGATAAAAGAATACTGAATATGCTGAGACGTGGTAATATTCTCAAATATGAAACTGTCGTAATCAAGGGGCATACGCAGAGAGTGCATACGGGGGGGGGGAGTTGAGAGTGCATTGGGTGGCTGAAGAGTGTTTCACGAATTTGCATGCTCAGTGCTACTTCCCAAGTGGAAGTTGAAGGTGGTTTAATGTTATGTTATTTATTTAACATTATTGTAGCCCCACGTTGTGGTGGCCAATTTGCAATGGTAAATTTATAATGTTATTTGTGTATGTGTTTACTCAACGTGGTGAAGCCATTTTGTGACGTGATTCTTTGTTAGGTTTGTAGCTCCATCTGGTGTTAGCAATTTGCGGCAGTATTAGTTTTTGTTTGAAAGAATGCTACTTTTATTTTATTTAATTTTGTTTCACTGTCCTCCGGCTAGGTATGATCTTTTTGGGTCGAGCACTTCTTTTTATACAGGTTGTGTAAACGGAAAGGAATCTTTTATCCAAAGATAACACTGATGAAGGAATTTGTTTTACACTTTTATTGTCGAACACAGTCACTATCACATTTACACATTGATCTAGGCACTCGCCAAACTGAAACTGTTATAACAACTTCTTACTGATCACTTTTAATTCACGTACTTCAACCTTTTGTATAATTAACTTTACCATACTTGAGATTTTTCATAACTCTTATACGCGTAACTTGCGAATCGATAGCCGACGTGTATCATACAAATATTTTCGACGAACTGACGGGGTCTTTACCTCTAACCTACCTTTTATACTCCTACACCCAGATATGCCTAAAGATTATAACTGAGCTGCAATTGGTTAATAAAACGCGCCAACATTAGCGTCTATTTTTATATCCAAAGAAAATTATAAATACATATGCTCTAGGGAAATGTTCCAGAAGATTCTAAAGGAAAACACGCCAACATTACGTAACTTCCTCGTTTCCAATAATGATAAACAGCTCACCCCCTCGCTGCATTATTGCACGCTATTATTGTCAGTTTCAGTAAGGCCGTATAAACTTACTTCTCAACAATAATTACAATCAACAAACATCTTAAATCAATGACACATAAAAATGCATATTCATACTATAATCATTCTTTACATTTAAGTAATTTATGATACAAATTACTGCATCAAAGTATAGCAGGGGTAGTCTATCTTTACGATATTGGATGCTGTGTGAATGATTTTCTCCATTCTTGCCCAGAATTTAATCAAGTTCCGAGACAAAACATGATAAAAACCATGATAAAATTCCATTAATTGCTGTAAAGAGTATGAACAAAGCTTTTTGTAATGGAAAAGTTGTGCCAATAAATCCGAGACATTATACGCTGCAAAAACCTTCCAATTGCTTGAGTTACCTATGAGCATACATGCTGAGACTACGACTTTACGAGACGCAAGCGAAAGAAGTTCCAAATGAAAATGCTGGAAAGGTGCGATACAAGTCCCACTTCACTACGGTGACTTCGAAACTGTTGACATCCACCCCTTAAACTCGTCGTTCGCTAGTGTTCTGTCAAGGCACTGGTGATAAACTCGCTTCAAAGCATTGGCGTCATGCGCAGACAACCAACTGGCGGCAACGCCTAATAAATCTGAAGACCCCAATATGTATAAGTTAACTGGTGGACTTTCTGGTTAGCTCGCCTGTTATTAACAAGTTAATATTACTGGTTAGGTAGCATACGTGGTTTCGCCTTTCAAAACTTCTTTCGGCACGCTTTTCCCATTGACATCAACAAGATCCTTATAGGACTTTGGGATTGCGAAGAAAATTACCAACGTAGGACTAGTTGGTTATCTGAAACCAAGGGTGGCGAAAATGTCTTTCACTCTCGAGTCATCAAATATGCAACACGCACTACACCACTCCGCAGCACATGGAAAACAAATGAATAGACGGCTAGAAAAGGAGTTGTGCCTGCGAGTCGCGTTTTCGCCACCACTGTCTTATACGAACGCTGGTTGCTGGTGACCTAGATTAAGTTAAATATTTGGCACTACAGCCCCTTCGCATATTGTCCCGCTGCCGACTACACGCCCACCTATGCAAAGCAGAAGTGGACGATCATCCTGCCGATACGGGGAGACGATATGGTTAGCACAATGCTGTCCCAAGCCGTTGGTTTTCATGACCTAAGGAACGTTAGCTATCGTAGTTCCTCAAAGCATCACGTTGCTGAGTGAGCATAGATCGTATACATGAGCTGAAAAGCGGTATTCCTATGGAAGGCTCGAACCCACACCAATTTTATGGTCGAGAACCGGAGCACTATGCTTTAACCCACTAATCAGGGCGGTAAACTAGACACGGGCGTTAATTCCTTTGTTTTTAAGATGTGGTTTCAAACTGTTTTGCATGTTATTATGCTGATCCGGATAAAGGTCTATAGCCGGAAAATTAAACTTTTAAAGGCTGAAAAATTGTTTAATCGTTTCGTTTAATGCTTTTTAACGGTGAAAATGAAACCACTGTTTACGAGCAGCAATTGGTTCAATCTGTAATTTGTATTAACAGTAAGAGACCACCTGGTTTTAATTGGCTAACTTTTATTACATATTGTAAACGTTAACATTTCATTAAATTTTATTCAATTTTTACTTTCTCTACTACGTATAGTAAGTAGGGGAAGTATTGTATTCCACCCAAAAATTCGATACCGAGATTTCACCGGAAATACATGTTTTGAGACCCCCTGAATCCAAAAAAAAGCATTTTTGGAAACATGTCCGTGTGTGTGTGTCTGTGTTTGTGTGTGTCTGTCTGTGAACAGCATAACTCAGAAACGAGCAGTAGGATAAACATCAAACTTGGTATTTAGGTTCAGTATCTTCCAAGGATGCGACACGAAGGTTTTCAAGAAAATTCCCTCACCCCAGATTACCCTTTACATGGAAGATTTTACGAAAATTTTAATTTTCTCAAAAATGGCTCCAACGATTTTGATTAAAATATCATATGTTTAAGATATTTTTATGACCAATAAAATGTATATCTTGAATTTCCTGGGAATGTCTCCAAAAGTATTCTTCATTGTGAACGGCTTTTGCATAACTGGTAAACCATAAGAGATAGACAAAATTTTACTATACAAAAAATGTAGATCGCGTTAAAATACGCAATTTATGTCAAACATTTTTTGTTGAGTGAACCATTTTCGAGATATTACTTGTTATTCCCTTAAATTTTTCAATACTTATTTTCTCAAATGGGAATTCGTTATTCATTTTTTTGTCTTGAATATGCAAAGAGTATTAATCTGTGGGAAAGGGAATGGTGCTGCACCTAGCAACCAGCTATTAAGAGATATGTATGTGCTTAAAGGCTACTGCATTTCCAAATTGCCCTTGTAAATATATACTCCCCTTACATCTACAAGAAAATTAGCAATAAGATAGACTCTGCAAATGTTTATCTCGATTAACATGAAGTAGATGGAGAATAAGCGTTTGTAAAAATAATGTGTACAAGAGTAGAGAAAGTCATGTGAGTGTAACACATCAGATTTTTTTTATTAAAGTTATTGTTTACAAATTATATTTTTAACCCATCCATAGTAACCTCATGTGATCTTTTATGACATTGAGTTCCCGCATTCCGTTACGAAGGATAATTAAAAGAAAATAAGTGCAATGATACCTCATGAAAATATTTGAGAGTTTTCAAAATATTCCAGAAATATGCAACACATTTATTTACATGCAATTTCATGGTTACAAATTTTGGGCTACATTGTACATACTTTATTTGCGACAAATTGTGCGTAAATGTGGAAAAGACCAAATAATTGAATTATGAAAAATATGTGGATCTACAGTTAATACTTCGAAAAATAAGTAAGCGATGAAAAACACCTCTTTAGAAGGCTGTGGAAGTATTTCAGCATATTCTACAAAGTACTTTGATTTTTTTAATAAGCAACACGAATCTATATAGACAATTGCTTTTATCATTGTTCCATAAAAAATCTTATGTGTAGCAGTAACATTACTTTTCTACCGTCTATCGTTTATGATAGGTATTCTAAATATTCTTACAAAAGCTTATTCTTCTATTTCATTTTAATCGAGATAAACCCTTGCAGAAATAGCTATGTTGCACATTTCGTTATAGATACAAATGGAACAGCGACAGTCAAATGTTTAAGAACTGGACGCTATATGCTGGCCTTAAAATTCCATATTGTTTCCATGACATGGCGAGAAACAATTGAATGTTGAAAGGACTTTAAAGAATAGCTAAGTATTGAACAATTCAAAACATTAAAAACGGATATCTCGGTAATTAGAGATGCCACAAAAAGTATCTGAAATAAATCTTGTGTTTTAAAGAGATATACATTTTTTGTGTAGAACATTTTCGTCTATAGCTTAACGTTTTCCAGTTACACAAGTTATATAAAATTTCTTCCGAAAGAAGAGGATTTAGAGGGATATTTCAAGAAAATTCAAAATATGTGTTTTATTTCTCATCTAAATATCTTTAATATATCGTATTTTAAAAAATCGTTAGGACCATAGAAAATAAAAAAATCGAAAAATGTTCCTTGTAAAGGGTAGTTTGGGATAGGGAGATTTTCTTGAAAATCTGCGTATCGCATCTTTGGAAGTTAAGTTTGGTGTTCATCCGATTTTTCGTTTTTGAGTTATGCTGTTCACAGACATACACATGGATCTTTTCTAAAAATTCTCTTTTTGTATTCAGGGGTCTAAAACATGTATTTCCGGTGAAATCCCGGTATCAATTTTTAGATGGAATGCAATACCTTCTCTACCTACAAGACTAGGTACGTTATACAGAAAGTAAAAATTGGCTCTCTTCACATTTTATGTTATTATTGTACATTGTATTGTGTTCGTATATTATCATATTAAACACCTACCTAATTTAACTTATTTCACAATGTTATGTTGGGTTGAAAACTCTGATGGAAAGAATGGAGGAGAGGGAAGAATAAATTTTCTTTCCACAATTCCTGCGCACGCTATAAGTGTCGTCTTTTGGACATTACTGGCTTGAGCCCAAATATGGACTGCACAGCCAGAAAAACCTTTTAAAAGATACACAACATTTATCAGAAACACTCCTTATACGAAATACACAATTTGAACAAATTGACTACATATTATAAGAGAGTAAAAGTTTTGCTAAACTTACAGAGACTGTGATGGAAAATTGAAATTGCTCGTTAAAACATGGGGAGAAAAATTCATCACAAAGTGAGCACAAAACAGCGTATTACATTTTTCGATACATGTGAATACAGGATCTGTTTTATAAGGTAATATATTTAGATATATAAAATTATGATGCAAAGTAAATATTTTCGATAGCTGGTAACATCGATGGTTAATGAGAACTTTAAGGTGAAGCTTTGAGGCAGTATTTTTAACACTTAAATGATTTCAGTCTAATTATATAATATATAAATTCAATAACAGCCCGCCTTAAAGCAATATGTGTATGCAACAATATATAAAAAGTGTATATTACAATCACTGTAAATGTTTATATTATTGTATCCATGTGTAATAATGTTATGCGAATATATTACGTAATTTAGTAATGTAGGAGCTGTGAGAAAAAGGTCAAAAGTTGCTATCAATGAGGTAACCTTGAGGCAATAATGAATTAGAAAGTTTAAATGTTACTTGTGATTCTTGGAAGCAATAATGTAAATTTTGAGACAGTTTAAAAATAGCCATTCAAGATTTTGTTAAATGAATATTCTATTGGATTAGGAGTAGCCTAAACACAGAAATACAGACATTTACAAGTTTAGGCGGTTGAAATCAGTTCAGTTGGTTGCAGATAGCGTTACTAACCAGACGCAAAAAGTGTGCTCAAGAAATTTAATACGTATTTTTGTGAGACGAAAAATAGTTTTACGAGTTAAAAATTAATTAAAGAATCTCACAGCTCACTATATCAGTGAAGTGTTATTTAAATTGTATCAAGTATTAACAAAAGGAGTGAAGTAAAATTATAATCTGTGTAAGCCTACATTCTTAGTCGTACCACAACCCTGCCAAGACATCCATGCCTCTAACAATAATACTGACTTAGCCAGGCAAACATAAATATATATAATATTTAAAAAAACAGTTAAATTACAAAGTTAAAATATATTTTTTAAACTTGGGGCAAAGGCCACCTGAAAGTACATTTGGGGCGAAGGCTACCGTAAACTGTTAACTATACGTGCGGTTGCAACGAATTTCAAGTTCGGTTCCCCAACAGTTGAAATATAATGCAACTCCTTTCTCAAATTGGCTCCCAAAGCGTGGGGCAAATATCAATAACGTAACAAACCACCTTTCTCAGCTTGCTGTTGCCGAAGCAGGAACACATGTCATATTTCTCCACCGAGGTCGGCTGAGCAAATGTATTATGACCTCTTTAGCTTAAGTAAACAAGCTATAGGGCGAATTACAAACTCTCTAAACCGGCAAGTGGAGTCTGTCTCGCCAGAGCAGCCATTGCCAGTAAACTAACGATGGCAATAACAACCCATACGGTCACGGAAAGTTACCCTTTCAAGCGTTGCTTTTCATTCTGCTATTCTACAACTAGCATACAAATTGTTATCTGAATTAATAATAGCACCAGTCTGATCTAATTGAAAGAAAATATATTACCTACTTTTTAATATCATAACTTTCCTAATAAGGAACAGACGTATACACAAATAAATATTTTTAAAAAAGATTCTGATGTTTTGCACTCACATGATCAACTCTACTCTTGCACAAACTATTTTTACAAACGCTTATTCTCCATCTATTTCATGTTAATCGACATAAACATTTACAGAAACTATCTTATAGCTAATTCTCTTCTATGTGCAAGGGGAATATGGTAGGCTTTAAGCGATAGTCAAATCTTTTAAGAGCTGGTTGCTATGTGGAGCATTCCATTCTCTTTGCATGTCCAGGACATACAAAAGAAAACGAATTCCCATTTGAGAAGAACTATAAGTACTGGAAAATTGAAATGAATAACAAAGAATACCTCGGAAATGGTTCATTCCACAGAAAAAAATCTATATGATATAATTTGTGTGCTTAAAGGAGATCTATACTTTTGTACAGTAAAAGTTTGCCTCTCTCTCTTACGGTTTACCAGTTATGCGAAAGTCATTCAGAATGAAGAGGGCTTTTGGGGATATTGCCAGAAAATTCAATAAATACATTTCATTTGCCAGGAAAATATCTTAAAGACATAATATTTTAATAAAAATCGTTAGAGCCATTTTTGAGAAAATAAAAATGTTGTGAAAAGTATTCAAGTAAAGGGTAGTCCGGTTTGGGGGATTTTCTTGAAAATCTTCGTGTCGCATCCTTGTAAGATAGTGAACTCAAGTACCAAGTTTGGTATTTATCCTACTTTTCGTTTTTGAGTTATGCTGTTCACAGACTGACAGACAGACAGACACACACGGACTGTTTCCAAAAATTCTTTATTTGGATTCACGTCAACTCAAAACATGCATTTCAGTGAAATCTCCATATCGAATTTTTGGGTGGAATGCAATACTTCCCCTACTTACCATATGTAGTAGAGAAAGTAAAAAACTTACAAAAGAGAAAGTATATATTATATTGCATGAATTACAGTTTATGTAGGTGGTTTTTCACAATGAAAGTTCCGCTTAGGGATGCAAGAACTATTATTACATCATCGTTAACAATATAAAAAAAAGACGAACTACTTTATTGTCGACTGCATTTTTTATGAATAAGTTTTTCAGTGCTTGGTGTTATATTTTGAGCTGAATGTATTCGTAGAACATATTTAAGGTTCAGATCTGATAGTCTGCTTCTGTTGCCGGACTTGCGTATTTTCATCACTAAATACAGCTGTTCACATAAGTATGCCGATCCAAACATACTTAATATCCTTCCAGCGTGACTATGAACATGTGGAAATCTAGCACCAGGGTAATTATTGTGACAGAAGTCTAATAAGATTCTTCTTTGTAATGAATTTGTCCTTAAATTACTTACCTACTAACGCAACCTACAGTCATATAGTGCTCTACAGCACAGTGAACTGTGACGTCACACACCCATGCCAATGCAATTGACCCACTACCTGCCTAACCGCTCAGTGCCAGCTTCCCAGCTTCTGTATATTACTGATCTAGGTTACTGTGTGTTCAGCGACGTTTTGGATAGCGGGGTGGAGCGGCTTATCCGTAAGGTAAAGCTTTAGCTGGTGGGAGGGATACACAGTATGGTGAACTCGTGCAGCGCCTGACGCGTGCAATAGAAAACAGCCAGCAGTCGCGCGTCTTTACTCTTCTCTTGCCTCGAACCAAGTAAACACTACCTCCTTCCAGTAGCTACCTGCTTGGAAGGGCTCCCCCTTACACTACTCAGTATCCACTCCTAAGCTGATCTACGCCAAAACAAACCCAAGTGACCAGTGCACCGTTATAATGTATCCTTCCGCCATTCGCGCTAGGAATGCAGTTACACTTTCAGACCATGTAGCAAGTACATGAGGCATGCAATGCTTAAAGAACAGAGCCCTTATTTCGACAACTTAAACGGTGACTAGCCGTTCTATTAGGGGTTAAAGGTGATAAGATTGGTAGTTACAATAAAATAAACGTTTGCACATATAATAGTTAATTCCAAAAGAAATTGCATTTATTCACTCTCTGGAAGCGGCACTTTATCAACAGTTAGCGGCTTATTTTAGAAAAAGAAAGTGTGCATGTTACGTGAATTGCATTTTTCTCAAAATCCCTACGTTCTTGCATCGTGTATTTCACACGCTTTCTTTTTTATCGGATGTAACCACTTTTCCCGTTTCAGATTTTTCTTTATGAGCACTGTTGATACTTGTACTCGAAACACCGTTGAACTCGGAAGTAATTTCACCTTCTTTCACGGAAAGTGTTGTATACTTCTCACATTACCCATAATAAAGATTTAACACTATTGAATTTTTTATATATTTTTTTACCACTGGTCAATGGTTTGTCCAGCTCATGCTTTACGTAATTCGACGAAAACACAATAGCAAATTCACCGTCCTCCATGATAGTAAACACAATTGCTGGTTTCTGGCTGTAAACAATATTCTGCGCATACCCAAATGTCAGGTGACTCATACGAAGAGCATGTAACCCTTAAGGGTATAAATCGGCGCTAAATAAAACCTTAGATATTTGTATAGAATAGTATACAATTTAAGGATATATTCATTCTAAATTCAGATTATTAACATGCGCGCATTGCTACCGAGTTGTGCCACGGTACACTGGCCACGTGCGTTTGTTATGCCGCGGCTCAACGCACATCGAGATGTCAGCTCCGCCGATGCAGAACCGTCTGTTTCAGACAGCACGATTTCGCCGCCGCTACACGACACACGCCCAAACAGACTGAGCCTTTGGCTAACGGGAAACACCGCAGACACACCGGCAATCGCCGAACCTTCGTCGCCACTGACGAGGGAGCAGCCTGCCGCAGCAGGCTCCGCCCTCCTTCCCGAACCGACACAACCAGCATCGCCGCCATCTACCAGCCCCAGTCCTCTGCAGGAGCTGGGCAACTCATCGAGGAGGCAGGCCACTCGGCCTTCTAGGCCGAAGCTAGCCTCTTCTGCAACTCAGACCGCCGACGTCTCGGTTCCTCAAAGGGAGTCGAATACTCAGACGCCGCCGGCTACTGGCCAGGCCTCTCCAAAGGAACCGGACCAGCAACCAACCGCCGCCGGCGCTGCTCCTACACAAAAGCAAAGCCAACCGACGCCGCCAGCCACCTGCCCAGCACCTTCAATGGAGTTGGGACTCCAACCGACGCTGGCACATGTGCAGATGGATGGATGTCACAGCATCGTCATCTGTGGTGTATCCAGAGATATTCCACCGCACTTTGTGCTGGAAACAGCACATCAGCACTGCCGCTCGGCAATACGGGCCTCACGCATCACTTCTGCTAGAGGTCCAACATTGCTGGTCCGCCTGCACCTGGGAGCCGCTCCGGGAACACGCATTTTACAGGGCAGGCGCAATGCCCCCTGTATCCCCGGAGCAGACAACCTTCAAGACCTACAACGACACCAGCTACTACAGACAACAACCCGACGCAGCCCTCAGGGCTCAGCACTCGACCAGCGGCATCACATACCAAACGCACCACGGACTTCAAGGCCTCCTGTCAGCCATACAGGCAGGCATACAGGACCTTTCATCATAACTGGTTGAGCTACGCCGTGCAACCTCCATACGTCTCTAGGTTGTGGAGGCCAAGCAGCGAACCTCAGCCAGGTTTATCAGCGCACTCTCCAATAGATTCACTGAACTGCAAGACGACGACGGGGTGCTCGCGTCTGCCCAGCGCAAGCTGGAACGAATCGAGTGCCACCTAGTCGAAACCTCCACCGACGGCAGCGACGACCGACCAACGCGACTGGGTGCCCTTGGGGCCTCAATCGCGGGGATTTGAGAGCTCCAAACGACAACAAACAACGCCATCAAGGGACTTCATGACCACTTCAACCAACTTCAAGAAGGATACATCCTCATCCGTAACTTCCTGGAAACCCACGTGATGGCACATTCCTCTCAATCCTCTAACTCCTATCGAAAATCCAAGCGCCACCAATCCTTCACAACATCACTGGAATCCTTACTATTTTCTCCTTTACTTCGCTGCGGGGGCAGACTGGGCCCTGGTCAACAATTCCTTACTCCCCTGGTGACCGCACTGCGGTCCAGTTTCAACCATCACCTTGGAATGCGCGGGTGCTTTAGGGGGTACCGCTGCAAACCTTCTCCTTTCCTACTCCGGTGGAGGAGTTTTTAGTGGGTATGCCATTCATTGGTGAGTCCCACACTCCCAATCCCGACTCCCATCGGGGCTGGGGTTAGTGATTAAATCATTTTCTCCTCCACTCGAAAAAAGGCTCAACCTAAGAATAAATACAGTTTAACTAAAACGTCGCTGAACAGAGAATACACGCCTCTCACCGCGGTATTTGGGGAAGGGGTATTTGGCTTCTAACATAGGCACAAGTATGCATATCAGAAAACTATCTAAATAAGAGGCGTAAAATATGTTATCACTAGATAGGTAGACAGAAAGACAAACAGACAGATGGATAGATAAACGTATCTTTACTGGTGTCAAATTATTAAAGTTATTGTACAAGTACTCTTTGTATGGGTGATTGACCTACATGCATGTTTAAGAAGCATGCTAAAGGTGACAAAACAAACAAAATATAAAGAAAAATGAAATAAAAAGAAACAAGAAAAAATGTAGATAAATTGTCACTGACTACTGAACAAATCTGATCTGACTTCGCGCACCTTAGCCACGAAATTCCCATGTTTTGCCAGTTCCGCTGGTCTGCCAGTAGATCCCAACATGCCAATCTCCTTCTAGCAGAACTTAATTATTTTTCTGTGAGTTTTTTCCCCTAGTGCTCCCTGTGTACACATTCCGCCAAACCACAAAATCGGCAGATTTTCCTGCCAGAGTTGTCAGTTATTTTATGTGTTTCCCAGCATCCCAGTCTTAACCATGCCATTCCTAATCTTTCCTTTCTTCCTAAGCTAGCTGTATTTGCCTGCTAACCCAAATTCAATTTTGCATCATTTGCTAAGAGCATAATGTACAGTTGTGTTATGTCTTTAACTTTTTGTTAGCATTCTTTTCATGGAGCAATCTGCAGATCAGAAAACTTTAAAAAAGAGGTATAAAATATGACACTACACATACGAGGGCTGTCCCAGAAGTATCCGACCTAACAAACAAAACACAAAAATTTTGGGAAAAAATATTTGTCTCTACATAGTCTTCTTTCAGCTCAATACACTTTTCTGCAAAATAGCCATCAACTGCAAACTCCACCTCTTCATTGTTGGCAAATCCTTTACCACAAAGGCACTTCTTCATCTTTGGAAACAGAAAATCTGGAAGTAGGGAGCATGAGGAAGCAATTCGAACTTTAACTCATTAATTTTGGCCATGGCGATAATGGATGTATGAAGTGGTGCATTGTCTTGATGAAACAGAACTCTCTTTTTCTCTATATGCGGCCGTTTTTGCTTGATTTCATCATTCAAACGCTGCAATAACTTTGCATAATACTCCCATTGATTGATTTTCCTTTTTGAAGATACTCAATGAAAATTATCCCACGCGCACCCCAAAAAACTGACGGCATGACCTTGCCTGCAAATGGAACTGTCTCCCTTCTTTGGAGCCGATTCTCCCCTTTCAATCCACTGTTTTGACTGTTCCTTCGTCTCAGGTGTGAAGTGATGAACCCATGTTTCATCAATGATTATGAATCGACGCAAAAGCTCTGCTTTATTGCAGCGAAACATCGCCAAACACTCTACTAAAACATCCTCACGACGTTACGATGTTCCATTGTGAGTAAATACGGCATCCATCTTGCTTTCTGATGTCCAAATTTTCAGTTAGTGTGCGATGTTCAGCACTTTTTGAAATGCCTACGATGCCTGCTAGCTCGCGAACTTTCAGTCGACGGTCATCCAATATGATTTTGTAGATTTTTTTCACAAT
Organism: Deroplatys truncata; assembly: GCA_030765065.1. Classification (NCBI taxonomy): domain Eukaryota; kingdom Metazoa; phylum Arthropoda; class Insecta; order Mantodea; family Mantidae; genus Deroplatys; species Deroplatys truncata. The sequence continues at coordinate 123,556,896 of CM060988.1, read as the reverse complement.
TTCTGGTGTGGTCACCTCATTTGGTCGACCACTGAGATGTTCGTCTTGGCAACTCGTACGGCCTTGCTTAAACTCTGCCACCCAATATTTTACTGTTGTAAATGAAGGAGCAGACTCCCCACAGCAGAATTTAGCTCAGCTTTAATATTAATTGGACTAAGATCTTTTAAATGAAAGTATTATATCACATAACGATGGCCAGTTTTATCCATGTTTACAAATTCGCTGAGAGAGTTCATTGTTAATGGCTGCCAAACAATTACTGAAGAACGTAGCATCGTCAAACTTCAAACTTAAGCTTTATAGGGGTGGTAATTTCTAACGTAGTCATTTGTTTAAAACAACAACCTCTATATATAGGTCAGGTCGGGTACTTTTGGGACTGCCCTCGTAGTATACTTTCATTCATGAGAATACGTTCTAAATGCGATTGTCCTTTGGGTACTTACCTAATCCTCTACTTTAGCTGAAAGCTTGTATTATGTAGATTATACATGTTTCAGGGAAACTAGTATAGTAAGCCATAAACACGATATTCCAGATGATTTCCCAGAAGCCGTTACTCTTCGGCTGTAAACGCGGTATGGAAATCACCTGCCTGGGAATTTAATCGATTTGCCTACCGGCACGCCGCCGCCGGAGCTAACCAATTAGATTAAAGGTGTGAGGCTTTATTAAGTGACTGCAGGGTGGTTTTAAATTTTTAATCAGTTTAGTTTCAATCGATACGAATTTTAAAGTGGTGTGGTTTTCTCTTTCATGTTTTATGTATGTGTGACACGCCCAACATTTCAACAGCATTTGTAAAAAAACAGTTCGCGATGCAACATTTCCCGATTATGTCAACGATACAGAAACATCACGGGACATGTAAAGCTCCATGATTAAATTAAAACTAATATCTTTAATTGCTATTTAGATTTTAAGGAAGCCACCTGTGAAATTTATAAAATCCATAATTTCAGTTCGATTGATTTGAAATGTTAATACAGTAATCAGGATTTAATGTATAGTGTGTATCTACACCAAATTTATTTTATATTTTTAAATTAGTTCCAAATATATTAACTTTTTTATTATCTTTTTACTGCTTTGAAAATTCTTCCAAATAATGCAATTGTTTTCGAAAAAAATCTGATGCGACACACACACGTACAACTTTCTCTACCCTCTATCTTTTATTAGTGGTAGAAAAACTCATCTTACTAAAGTTTATTTTCTATCTACTTCATTTTAGCTCAATAAACATTTGCAGAAATAATTACATTACACATTTCGTTATAGATACAAAGAAAACAGCGATAGTCCAAATATTCAAGAACTGAACACTATAAGCTGGCCATACTTGTCCCAGCAATCGTGAGAAAAATTGAATGTTCACAGGAATTTAAAAGAACGGCCAAATAATGAACAATTCGAACCATTAATAACGGATATCTCAGAAATGGCTTATGCTACAAAAAATATTATTTGACATAAATTGTGATTTAAAGAATTATACAATTTTTGTATAGTACGCTTTCGTCTATTCCCGTAACGTTTAGTAGTTATACAAGATTATACAAAATATTTCCGAATGAAGAGGAAAATTCAAGTTATATATTTTTTTGTTATGTAAATATCTTTAGTATATGGTATTTTAAACAAACTTGATAGAACCATTTTTTTTAGAAAATAAAAGTTTTTTAAAAAATATTTTTCTTGTTTGGTATTTGTCCGAGCTTTTGTTTTTTAGTTAAGCTGTTCACACACACACACACACACACACACACACACACACACACACACACACACACACACGGACGTTTTTCTAAAAATGCTTTTCTTGGATTCAGGGGGTCTGAAAACATGTATTTCCGTGAAATCTCGATATTGAATTTTTGGGTGAAATACAATACTTCTACTTACTACATATACGTAGTAGAAAAAGTAATAAGCTTTTGAATGAATAGTTGTGGAAGAATGGGCAGAAAATGTCTTGGAATGCAATACATAAGCCTTTTCTACTTTCTGTATCACGTGCATAGTAGGTAGAGAAGGTGTTGCATGCCCCCAAAATTTCGATACCGAGATTTCACCGGAAATGCATATTTGGAGGCACCCTGAATCCAAAAAGGCATTTTTCCAAGTTGTTCTTGTGTGTGTCTGTGTCTATGAACAGCATAACTCATAGACGAAAAGTCAGATAAACACTAAACTTGGTGTGCGATACGAAGATTTAGAAGAAAATTTCCACACAAACTACCCTTTACTTGGAGCGAAAATTTTATTTTCTAAAAAATGGCTCTAAGAGTTTGGTTACATAATGAAAGCTGAACACCGATGTTATATAATCTTCACTGACTCCATGAGCGCAATTCTAGGTCTTCAACAGAAGTCACCAGAAAGTCTTTAGTGCAGAACATTTTACAGCTGTATAATGAGATAAAAGCCAGCAAAACGTGTGACGCTGGCATGGATACCATCTCACATGGGCATATCTGGAAATGAAAAAGCTGATGAAGTAGCTAAAGAAGCAGCATGCCACTCTCCAAGCCTGGCCGACCTCAAGGTTCCGCATCACGACTTCCAAAGTTTTCTAAGTATGAAATATGTAAGAAACGGAAGATAAACTGGAGTTCCACATCCAATAGCAAACTGATTGCCATAAGCCCCAAACCTAGTTTCAGTTACCCAATAAAACATCTAATTCGTCGTGACCAGGTACTTCTCACCAGGCTACGTATCGGATATACTGCAATTACACATTCATAACTCCTTGTAAAAGATCATCAGCCTGCATGCAATCACTGTCACTCCATTCTCACAGTTCAGCACATAGTTGCAGAGTGCCCTATCTACGATGTTCATCGGCTTCAGAGTGGTATTCCTGCTAACTTCTCGGTTTGTTTGAGTGATCCAACCATCTGCCATAACACAGTAAAGTTTTTAAAAGAAATAAAATTGTATAATGTTATATAACCAACGTTGTAATTTGTTTCAAAAATTGTAATTATTAAAATTTATTGTAGTCGCGCTATGACTGATGTTAAAGCGACAATAATAAATTTAAAAAATTCCACACACTCTGGACTTTAACCCTAGAGGAGGTGAATTAAATCAGGAATACTGGCAGATTGTTATTTGAAAAGATATTCCACAAAATAATTAACAAGCCGAATTTCTTTCTTTTAATGAACTGACACTTCAATAACATAAACCATTACAATTAACAAACCTTTCTTCGTTCACCATTATTTACATGCTCTACGCTTAAATGCTTTACATTTAATTATAATAGTTACAAATTGCTTCCTGCTCTCACATTTACCGCTATGTTTCAGACCAACCACAATAAGTCTATAGATCCGACCCTCAATCCTTTCCCAGTGAAGTTATTGTTAAAAGGAATTTTGAATATGTTAAGCCGAAAGTGAATTTAGAATTACCATGCTGAATGCTTTCTATCTAACTGTTGTCCTGTTGTTTTTCTCGCCATCTTGCTTGTCGAAGACAGACTGGTCAGCCTGTAGACAGCACCCTTGAAGTAAGCTGATCGTGATCCAGCGCCTGCGCAGACAACGACCACAATCGCCTGAGTACTGCTTGAGTCAAACCGACTTCTCCCATTCTTGTTGTTGTAGTCGACTCGTTGAGAAGTACTACGCTAGTCGTTTCCCTTCTGTTGCCGTACATGACCGCTTTCCTTTAGTACATCCCCATCGCCTACTGTATATTTCTCCGGGGAGAGTCAATTTGGCACAGATGACAAATAAAATGTAATCTTGAAATTTTTGAAAATAGACTGCAAAGTCCTGTTCATTCGGAAGGAATTCTGTATAGTCTTGTAAAACTGGAAAACGTTAAGCGATAGACAAAACGCCCTTCAAAAAAAATGTAGTTCTCTTTAAAACACAATTTATTTCAAATAAGTTTTTTGTGGCATAAGCCATTTCTGACATATCCGTTATTAATGGCTCGGATTCATTACTTGGTCATTCTCTTGAAGTCCTGTTAACATTCAGTTCCTCGCGATTACATTGAAACAGTATGGAATTTTAAGTCCAGTAATCTTTTGAAGCATAAATTTCGTAGGTGACGTTGCGGACGTATTTTATTCCACCCAAAAAATTCGGTACCCAGATTTCACCGGAAATACATATTTTGAGGCCCCCTGAATCCAAAAAAAAAACATTTTTGGAAACATGCCGTGTATGTCTCTGTGAACACTTGGTATTTAAGTTCAGTATCTTCCAGAGATGTGGCACAAAGGTTTTCAAGAAAATCCACCCACCGCAGATTACCCTTTACTGGAACATTTTTCGAAAATTTTGATTTCCTCCAAAATGGCTCTAACGATTTTTATTAAAATATTATATGTTTAAGATATTTTCATGACAAATGAAATGTATATCTTGAATTTTCTGGGAATGTCTCCAAAAGTATTCTTCATTGTGAACGACTTTTGCATAACTGGTAAACCATAAGAGATAGACAAAATTTTACTACACAAAAAATGTAGATCGCGTTAAAATACACAATTTATGTCATATACATTTTTTTTAGTGAACTATTTTCGAGATATTGCTTGTTATTCTCTTAAATTTTCCAATACTTATACTTTTTCTCAAATGGGAATTCGTTATTCATTTTTTTGTCCTGCTAATGCAGAGAGAATGGAATACTCCACATAGCAACCAGTTCTTAAAATATTTGACTATCGCTTAAAGCTTACCAATTCCCCTTGCATCTACAAGAAAATTAGCAATAAGATTGACATCTCGATATCTGGATGAACATGAAGCATATGTAGAATAATCGTTTGTAAAAATAGTTTGTACAAGAGTAGAGAAAGTCATGGGAGTGTAACACATCAGAATTTTTTTCATTGTGTTTTTGGTATTATATTTGAATTTCAAACACATGGTATCCTCTATCACCCCTGAAAGTTTGAGTATTGGATTTAGTTACACCCAGTGTATAAGTAATGCCTTATGGGAAGAGAAAGCCATGCATTTTCTACATTGTGTGTTTTATATGTGCACCCTGGAAATGGAATAATTGAGGGATAAATCATGAATTCTCTGTTCTCTTAATGAAGCAATATTTCCCCTTTAGTTGTACTGCACTGCAAACAAACGCACACAATGCTAGATATCACTTCCCCGCACTTGGGTCATTATGCTGTTTGTAGAGTGATGTTTGTTTCTCTGTGTACTTAAGATGTTAAATGGCAGGGTCCTGACCGAGCGGACCCAGGACGCTTGCATTATATCTACCTCACTGCCCACCTACTCGGATACCGAGCTACAACCCAGAAAGGTTCTGCGTCGCTGGACATAAACAAGATGACCTATAAATTGGAGGGAGGCGGCTCTTTTGCAAAACATGGGACCTGGAATCAAAACCAGGCCACCTCCCGCAGGGTTTGCTTTCAGATGAGGCCTTTTTACTTTCGATGAAAAAATATTCTTTCATCTTTCACTTCAAAGTAGTTCTGTGTTATGAAGGAAGCTCAATGGAAAAAAAAATCTTAGTGCCTCGTTGTTGATATGCAGGGTTACTCCCTTCCTCAAAGACTAGGTCAGCTGTTTCCAACGGAATTGTTTTTTGTCTCTTGTGGTTTGTATTTGAGATCTGACCAAGGACTGTATCACACTTCCAGTATAAAGAATATAAATCGGAATTCCCAGTCCCTGTCTAGTATATTCCTGCGGAATTTACATTTACTTTCTCTACTACCTACCTATAGTAGGTAGGGAAAGTATTGCACTCCACCCAAAAATTCGATACAGAGATTTCACCGGAAATACATGTTTTGAAATCTCCTAAATACAAAGTATTTATAGAAAAAGGTCCGCGCGTGTGTGTATCCGCGTGTCTGTAAACAGCATAACTCTAAAATGAGAGATCGGATAAAGACAAACTTAGTATTTAGATTCCGTATCTTCCAAAAATGCGACATGAAGATTTTTAGGAAAATCCCACACCCCAAACTACCCTTTATATCCAACATTTTTGGAAATTTTTTAATTTTCTCATTAATGACTAATGATTTTTACTAAAATACCCTATGTTTAAGAAAGTGTATATCTTGAATTTTCTGGAAATAGCCTGTGAAGACGTCTTCATTTGGAGTGAGTTTTGTATAATCTTTTACAACTGGTAAACGTTAAGGATGGACGAAAACGTACTGCACAAAAAGTAGATCTCTTTAAAACACACAGTTTATTCAAGAAACTCTTTTGTAGCATAATTAATTTTCGAGATATCCGTTAGTAATGCTTGGAATTGTTCAATACTTTGTCATCTCTTTGCAGTCCCGTTGATATTCAGTTGCTTCTCACGATTGCATGGAAACGGTATGCAATTTTAAGGTCAGCGCATTGCGTCCAGTTCTTAAACATTTGACTATCGCTGTTCCCTTTGTATCTATAACGAAATGTGTAATGTAATTATTTTGTAAAGTGTTATTTGGATTAAAATGAATTAAATAGAAAACTAACCGAGCGAGATGGCTTCCCGATAATGTGTGAGGCTCGCATTCGGGAAGTCCTGACCTCGATTCCCGGTGGCCATTCAGACTTTGGGTTTTTGTGGTGTGCGAATGCTGGAGTGGTGTATTTTACCATGACTCTTCTCTCTCCCCCAGTTCCTCTCATTTAATTTCCCTTTCATGTTTCAGGTTGAGTCCGGGACTGTGGTTCCGGCGGTGTCGGGCAGATGGCGCAGAGGGTTACGCTTTGGAAATGTTTCCGCAGTTCCATTGGAGGGACGTCTCCGAGCGGCCCTCCCAAGACCCGGTGGTCAAACCTGGAACTGTTACGAAACTCTGCACGTCTCTGTCCACTTCCGCCGGCTTCGCCTCTGCAACCCGTGTGTCTCCTGCGGTTCCCTCACCTTATGCTCCTACAGGGTGCACACTCAAAGATCCCTTGAGGCTCGCTGCGCCGTGTGTCCCCTCCATTCCCTAGTGCAGTCCAGTCCAGATAACTTCTGTAGGAATAGTGTGTATACTACTAGTAAACGATTGAGGGTAGAGAAAGTTATGTAAACGTAACACATCAGATTTTTGTATTGTTTATCGCACGTTCTTAGTACGTACAACACAGGCAGTGGACACTGGTGATTCATGAAATAATATAATAATGGGGAAGGGAACGTTCCAGGCTTAAGTTTAGGGTATCTCCCCGGCATTTGCCAGTTATAAAGCCTGAGGAAAATCTGGAATAAACCTCAGTCATGGAGGACTATGCTGGCGGAATTTGAACTGCTCATGAGTCCGTGCCTTTACAATATCGGCTACCCGTATATTATACTACCCAATGTGTGATTAGGAAAAATGCGAAAGTACGGTTTACACTCGCAGTTTGCTTTTAGTAGCCACTTGTACATGGGTTACAATCATAATACGATTATCCTATGTCTGCATATTTTAAGGTTGATGGTTGGTTTTCTCATTAAGTCAACGGATGCAGGCTAGAAGGAGTTCAAGCAAAGAAAGAGGACTTCAGGCCATAAACTCAACTTCTTAAGCTTATGTTTTGGAAGTTACAATTAGAAAAGAAATCCTCAGATGTTTTCTCCGAGTTACGAGGTAGATCCACATGGGAGTATTACGAGGGCCGTCCAATAAGTAAATTTCTCTATTTTATAAAAAATGTTACACAAACTGATCATGTAGAATTAGTTTTATTTATATTGTACAATCCTTCTGTTACTTTTCTACATACCCAACATGTTTTTCCAAGCATTTTTGGAGACGTGACACAAGTTTTTCCAAGTCAGTGTTGTACCAGTTCGGATCCTGTGCTCGTAACCAGCTGTTCGCTTCTGATTGATCTTCATCACGGTGTTAAGTGCTTACCTCCATGATGACCTTTGAATCAGGAGAACATGTGAAAATCACTTGGGAAAAGATCTGGTGAATATGGAGGATGCGAGAAAACTTCCCAGTTGAATCTTCTGAGCTCCGCCTGGGTCAAAGCTAAGCACTTTTAACACCGACGATGAAGTCAAATCAGTGAACAGCTGGTTACGAGCACAGGACCCGGCCTGGTACAACATTGCCTTGGAAAAACTTCTGTCACGTCTCCATAAATGCTTGGAAAATCATGTTGACTATGTAGAAAAGTAACAGAAGGATTGTACAATACAAATAAAATTAATTCAACATGATCAATTGTCTGTAATGTTTTTTATAAAATAGGGAATCCTGCTTATTGGACGGCCCTCATAGTTCGGAACTGATTTCAAGTTACCTTCTAGGTTTTGAGAATAACATGGCAGAATATTTTCTTTCCATCATTGTAGCTGACGTTTACTATCGTAATGGTTAATGTGGAGGCGGTGCATGCTAGAGGATGTAGATTTGTCTGATTGGGGGAGGGTAGGGATGTGAATGACAATTCGGAGGTTGCAGATCAAGCTGTTGATGTTTGCATACTGACATACATGTTCTCAGGCACTAAAGAAAATCGAAATATTGGCACTAATAGTAATAAAAATCCTTTTCTCTACACTATAGCCACTCGGTCATCCTGTCGAGCGAGTTTTGTATCTCTGGGCTCTCTCCACACAAATTCCCCTTTCTCTCAGACTCCAACTCTGCTGTAAGTCATTGAACTGCTGCTTCTCAGAAACAGGAAAGTTAAGAGAGAGAGAAGGGTAAAAAAACATCCCCACCCGTGGAGTATGGTAGTATACTCGTAGATGTGCTGTTTCATATACGCACACACACTAACATTATCCTGTTTAATTTGGTTTACTCATCAGAGTAAATCTGCTGGATTCTGGGACAGCGACTTAAAATCATTATTGGTGGGGGGCAAGAACTACAACACAGGGGTTTTAGTTGGTAGGACCTTCAAGATAGCTAAAATAACGCAATAAAATTTAAGATCTTAACCTTTGCCCTCATGCCCACGAACTGAATCCTTTTCTACTTTCTCTACTACGAGGGCAGACCAGAAAGTCCCAGACGTTTTGACCTATCGTGGCGATGAGTAGGGCTAGAGCGGCCATCTTGGTGTCAGAACGTTCCTACTTTTAGTACGCATCCAGCTGTGGTAGCGTGAGGACTGTGCCTTCCCTACTGTGCTCTCTATGAGTTGTTAAAATGTGCGCTGCAATAGAAAATCCCGCCACTTGTGAAGTGCGGTCTGTGATTAGGTTTTTGTTGGCTAAAAAGAACAAAACAATTGAAATTGATCGTCAACTTTGTGATGTTTACGGGCTGGGAATAATGAGTGAAAGCCGACTCGGGCAATGGTGCATTGATATTAAAAATGGCCGTACCAATGTTCACGACGAGGATCGCAATGGTAAGCCTAGCCTTATGACTGATGGACTGTCAATGCAAATCAATCATAATATTCGTGAAAATCGTCATTTCACGATTACAGAACTTTTGAAACATTTTCCCCAAATTTCACGGAGTTTGGTGCATAAAATTGTGGTGGAGAAGCTTGGTTACCATATATTTTGTGCCGATCGTATCGTAACGGAGACGAGACTTGGGTGAAGCATGTCAATTGTGAAACAAAACAGCAGTCGGTGGAATGGGCACACATACATTCTCCCAAGAAACCAAGAAAGTGTTTGCAAACGCTGTCAGCAAGAAAGGCCATGACTACTGTGTTTTGGGACTCTAAGAGAGTGCTCCTCGTTGCGTTTCTGGAACGTGGAACAACAATAACCTCAGAGAGGTATTGTGAAACACTACGAAAGTTAATGCATCCCATACAAAATAAACCTCGGGGAAAACTTAGCACCAAAGTGTTGTTTCTTCACGACAATGCACGCCCACACACGGCCAATCGTACCCGAATACTCTTGGATGGTTTTGGATGGGAGGTGTTTGAGCATCCACCACACAGCCCGGATTTGAAGCCGAGCGACTACCACCTCTTCCCAGCGGTGAAGAAATGGCTCGGTACACAACGCTTTGATACTGACTTTGAACTGCATGCCGGTGTAAACCAGTGGTTGAAGTCGCAGGTGGCAGATTTCTACAGAGAGGGTATTGAAAAACTTGTGCCACGGTATGATAAACGCCTCAATTTGAATGGCGATTATGTTGAAAAATAGCTTAAGAGTGTACCTTTCAAATGTAGATAATAATCGTTGATATTTGCATTTTGTTAATTGCTTATTTCAAAACGTCTGGGACTTTCTAAATTACCCTCGTACTTTCTCTATACGTATAGTAAGTAGGGGAAGTATTGCATTCCCCCCAAAAAATTCGTTATCGATATTTAATCGGAAATACATGTTTTGAGGCTCCCTGAATTCAAATATAGCACTTTTGGAAACGTGTCTGTGTGTTACTGTTTGTAAACAGCATAACTCAAAAACCAAAAATCGGATAAATACCAAACTTGGTACTTAGAGTTGACTGTATTCCAAGGATATGACGCAAAGATTTTCAAGAAAATGCCCCCACAACAGAGTACCCTTTACATGGAATATTTTTCGAAAATTTTGATTTTCTCAAAACATGGCTCTAAGAAGTTTCATTAAAATACCAAATGTTTAACATATTTTCATAGCAAATGAAACCTTTAGCTTCAATTTTCTGCGAATGTCCCCTCTTCATTCTGAAAGACATTTGCATAACTGTTAAACCGTAAGGGATAGAGAAAATTTCACTACGCAAAAAACGCAGGTTTCGTCAAATCACATAATTTATGTCATATATATTTTTTGTTGTTGAGAGAACCATTTCCGAGATATTCCTTGTTATTTTCTTGAATTTTCCAATACTTATACGTTTTCTCAAATGGGAATTCGTTATTTGTTTTTTATGTCCTGGACATGCAAAGAGAATGGAATGCTCCACATAGCAACCAGTTCTTAAAATATTTGACTATCGCTTAAAGTCTACCAATTCCCCTTGCATCTACAAGAAAATTAACAATAACATTAACATCTGAATATCTCGATTAACATGAAATATATGGAGAGTAAGCTTTGTAAAAATATGTTGTACAAGGCACTGTGAGTGCAACACGTCAGATTCTTTTTTATTGTTCCATTTATACTCTGTCTTTATCATAAATGGTCATATCGGCGGCCTTTCTCCTTTGGAAGATATTGCCTACGGAAATGGTGTTAATTGTATACAGTAGTCATTGGATTTCTGGTTTTCCTTTGGGTTTTATGCATTAGATCACACACATTCCCACTCTTATTCATACTTCCAGATTCTGGGGAGGACAGGGAATAATTTTGGCTAGGGAAAAATTCTCACCCCCAGCCGAGTATCGAACCCTGGCACAGTAGACAGGCGTTCTACCGACTGCGCTACGAGGTCAGTCTTGCATTGAATCTTATATTGCAATGTGGAATATATCGGATTTTTATGGGAAATACAATACCTTCTCTACTTACTAGGTACGTGGTAGAGAAAGTAACAAGGATAGTATTCCAACATAGTAGATAATTATGAAAAAATGGAAATACCTTGCAAAACCTCTTATATTATGAGATTAGCCTACCTATATAAGGATTGTCACCTGAGGAGACCAGGGATTTAACCCATTCTCCTGCTTTATTCTTAGGATTGCCTGGCATCCAAAGTTTCTTTTCTATTAGCACTGCGTCGTCTGTAAAGTAGGACCATCCCCAACACACGAAGTTGGAGAGAGAAAGGAGGAGAATTACACCAATGGTCACAAAATTGCGTGATTGACCTACATGTTCTGTGCCATTGTGTTTTATGCAAATTTTACACAAAATCTAGGCCATGCATTGTATTTATCACTGGGTTTATTTTCGAATTTATACTTATTTTGTTCAATATTTATTAATATTACGGAGGGTTGTTCACGATCTAGGGTAAAAATATCAGACGAGCACAAGAGCTTCGCGCTGAAACATGTGGAACGACTGAACGTTCAGCAGTATGAGTGTATCATTGTGTGTGCTCAGTTGTGGCTATGGCGGACGTCGGCGTGCTGATCACTCTCAGCTGCTCAGTCGGTAGGTACTTCTCGGTGCCTGCCTCATATCTTGTGTATAGCGATGTCGGGGTATCAGGAAATAGGTTCGGCAATATACGGTTTCTGTGAGAATTGCAAAGAATCCTCGGTGTCAAACAAGGAATGTGACGACACGTTATCTTCTGCACTATTTATTTCATTTTGATTATCACCACAGTCGTAACATTTATATAGCTCCAGAATTCTGAGAATTTATTACGTTATTTATCGGAACCACTAATCGCGTATGGGTTTCTTAATCAGCATGTCCTTTACCCGCGATAACTATTTGATTCCCGACACCTCATTTCGCTCTTTATTCTCACAGAGACGTGTTTCCTAGCACGTCTGACGTACACCGATTATCTTCTCCAAGTTTTCTTCTTTCGTTTCACCTTCTCGCGTCACCCTAACATCGAAGTTTCGAGTCTTTTTCTTTAAATCCTATTGGTTACTTTCAAATTGTATTCGTTGGCTTTCTCTGCCGAAAGTGTATTTTCCGTAGCGTTTGGAACAACAACCCCGTCCTTGAGATGTTTTCTTCAGCTAAGTTACAAAATATATCTCACCCTCGCCTGACCGTGACTGATCTCTAAGAAGGGGAGAAGTTTCCCCACGCAAAACTCTCCAGAATTCTGTATGTTGCTATTTCATATCACATTATAGTTAATTTACAATGTTCGTGAATATTTCATGGAAGAGGGGTAAACTTCCCCTTATAGAGCTGTCTTATTCTTGCTGCATCAAATGAAATGGAAAACCATTCTGATAAGGGTACATTATTGCCATTTCCGATGAAAAATACTTATATTCTAAGATTATTAAGCAGTGCAATAGGCGTGGTTTTACCATATCCAAGTAAGTGATCTCGTGTACACTCAACGAAAAGGGTAAGTCCACGTCAGCACATATTCCAAAGGGCAAGAAACAGGGAAATCCAAGACCGGCCACTAGTTGCACCCTGGAGATAATTTCAAAGGTGAAGACCCATCCCTGTGTACTAAATCCTGCAATTCCGAGGGCCATTGCACTGTAATTAGGGATCTCTGTTGCTACTGTGAACACTATAATCAACCAGAATTTGAATCTAGAAAATCGCCATAAGAGCCCGGGATATAAGCTGTTGCCTAAACACATTGCAGAACATGCCACTAACAGTAGAAAGCTGTATGAGCGATACCTAGCTGGTGAAAAGTGGATGTTTGTTTGACTTTTTAGATGAGGCATATGTTTATCTAAGTGACTGCAACAAACCCTGGACTATATATTGTGGCATGAGGTTGGTAACATTGTAATATATGGAGTGGCAACATTGTATGGTGACTTTTTAAGTTGGTAATACAGACCGGTAGTGACATAATAGGAGAGGGAGTAAAGCCGGTATTACCTTGTGTTAGCGCGTAAGACGCTCTCTTCTAGCGTCACCAGTGAAGAGTGCAGACATTTCTTTTATGTATGGCGCTTCGTCAAGCAGGAAGGTAAAATGTATCATCTTTAATTTGTAGTACATTCTTGCCATCTAAACTTATACCATGTCAATTCTTAATGTAGGTAGTTCCTTCTTTCCTGACCCATGATGATTTTAGGTAGTTTTCAAGTGATTTAGGAACTTTATTAGCTCGCCCCGTCGGACCTCGTGTTAGCTTATGTGGTGATTTAGATTTCGGTACCATACTCTACCCCCTATAATCATGTGAAAATAAAGGAGGTTACGACAGTTTACGACAAAGGGGAAAAATCTGAAAGTTGGTATAAGGAAACTAACGAAAATTTCCCCAATGGTTTCATGGTAATAGCAAGGTATAGTTACAATGAAAAATTAACCATTCGTCGTGTACATAGAATGTGAAAATCAATTCGCCAGATTATAAGACTAACGTCATGATACCAATTTTCTATACAGAAATCCCTGCTCTCTATGGTGCAGATGTAAATAAAGTCTAGTTGCATCACGATAAGGCATCAAGCCGTATGTCTGCTTCAACCTACACATTTTTGGGGAACATAGAGAGAGAAAAGGGAATACATTCTATACCTTTCAGCGGCATTGGTTTTAAGTCATCTGATGCATCGCTGATGGAGTTTTGTGAATTTGGGTTACTGAAAAGAGCCCTTGGAAGCAGACGGCCGCGAACTTTGAATGGTCTATGGAAAGCTGCCAGGAGGAATGGAATAAACTGGGCATCCCTGTATTTCGTAGCAGTTTGCTCCAGTGGAAGCTGTGCTGCAGATTGATAGCTCAAGCTAAAGGCTGCCAGATAGGACATCGCTGCTGGTGGAGCGTGGTTTTTCATAAGGAAAGGGGGTCTTAAGTTTGTCTTTGTTACCATAGATTGCGAACAACCATCTCTAACCAGAGTCTACTGTTTACCAACGAGAACAAGGCATCCGGTTAGATTTTATCCATTCTGTTCGTATGGTTAGAGCAAGTTTTATTCGTCATTTAGTTTGCATACTTGTTAGAGGTCCCAATTTGCAAACTAGATGTCGAGTATGCGCGCTTTCTTGCGTTCGTTACTGAGCTCTAAGTCTTAGTTGTTTCCAATAATTAACTGACCATTACATTCAAAACATTGTAATGGAATAATTTGGATTTTGACATCTAGCTGAACTACATTCGCTATGTACTTTTATGTCTAATAATTAAGTTACGAAACAAACATATGCCAGCACTACAAAGGCCTTGGGCACCTGAAGTAAAGATTCCCCTGCCAATATTGTATTTGCTCATTAATATGATTTTTAATCTAATGCTCGTTTTTATGCTATTTCATGCAGAAAGCTTTTTCCATAATTCAATAATGTCGTATATACATATGTAATGTTTATTAATTTTTGTTTTTAAATAAAAAAGCAAACAAGAGTTATAAAAGGATGATGTACAGAGGAGCGTACAGTAATAGCACTTAGTGACGTCAGCATAATGTCCATTAATTATGTGATTACAGTTTGCCTTAAGTTATTACTTCGCTCCAGATAAGCCACTCCGAAATTAGGATGGTGAATTCCAACATGCGTGTTAACTGGCCATAACACGGTAAAGGAACGCGGCAGTAGCGAGCTGAGCGTGAACTACCAGAGTTAATAATACAGGGGTGTCCAGAGTACAACCATTAGTCAAATGTGGCACACCCATGCATTATTATGTTCACATGCAATAAGGAGGAAAGAAAAGTAATTAATTGTCACGGACTTAATTTTTTTATTAATATTGAATTCCTATATCCTATATCAATTTGTTCAAAACAGTTCCCTTGTGGTTTAACCTTCAGACTGCTATGCGGGGTCCAGCTGTTAAATGTTTGAGTTTTTGAGTGAAATATCTAATTTAGAATTTTGAAAATTTTGAAATGTGTTACAAATTTAATCATATATTACCATAAAATAGTTCCGTAAAAAGTTCAATAAATACAATTGTAAAAAAAAATTACAACCTGCGGTTCACTTGGACACCTCATAGCAGTTCAATTTTCTGCATCTTAAGGGTTTTATGTTGGCTGCCTTATGTTTTTCAGCTAATCTAGCATGCATTGTTGGTTTGAAATTGTGTGGAAACAGTTCAGTACTCTCCTAGTGTACATTGTAAGGTGTCGAAACGGACAGGTGAAGCTTTTAAAAGGCCAATGTCAGTTATGTCCAAGAAAAAATGATAGAAAACCACGAACAAAGTGTGAGAGTTGCAAGAAATTAATTTGTGATATGCAGAGAGTAGTGTGTTTTAGATGTTACACTTAGTGAACATGAATTGTAAAACTCCATGTAAAAATTTTAAGCGATACTAGTAGTATATTATAAAAATGTTAAAATGCAGTTGTGAATCCCAGTGAAAAATAAAACATAAAATAGAGTAATATATATAAAACAAATTATTTCATCTGATGCGATATGCTGGAAAATAAAAATAATGCTGTAAGTTGTAATTCAGTTGTTTGCCTGACGATGCTAATTTTGAGGTACATTGTTGGTAAACAAAATGTTGAGACATCAGAATTGTTGTTTTAAAATGATTTTATTTGTTCTAAGTAGAACATAAGATACTTATAACGTGTTAATTCGATTTTTCTGCCTGGAGTCCACTTGGACCCCTCTCAACGGTTTAAGGAGGTCCAAAAGCATAGCAGTCTGAAGGTTAATAACTGTCTCTCTAAGTTGCGGTGGTCACTGGGTAAATAATTCTACTTAGAAGTTAAACTCTGGCATACAGTGGATTACAGATCTACTCTGGCTACTACAAAGTCTGACTAAAAACTTTTCTTGTATTGTTCGTTTTGTGTACTGCCCATAACTCTACTCATAGGTAACTTTAGGATGAATTCCTTGTTCTTGAGGCTGATTTTTTTAACTTGATGTTTCGGTAACTCTGAAACACAATGGTATTCACTCCCGTAGAGTCTGAAGAGGATATGGAACGGTTTTAATTTAAAAAGTTCATATCGCCCAGTCAGAGATCGAGCACAAGACCTCGACCACAGAATCAATTAGCGGAAAATAACAATCAAGCGGATATAAGTCCGAACTGCAGGCTGTATCTCAGCGCATGCACCACGGGGCCACCGATATGCGGTTTTGCATTATTGTGGAGAAGCAGGACACCAGGCTGTGGTTCGTTAGGTGAAGTTTTCGTTGCGGTTTCATAAATTAAAATTCTCAGTGGAAATGTGCACTTAGATGTGTCGATTGGAACATTTTTTTAAAATTATTTATTCCGAGCTTTGGTGCGTAGTCCGTGACTGTGGCGGATATCGTCAGAAACGTACATTTTTAATAACGCTATAATATTAAGGATACCAGTGTTTTGAGTCATTGGTTTTCGTCCATATTATTATAATCTTCTTGAAAAGTGAAGTAAAGTGTTTTGTTGTATTTTTTATTTGCCCCACGTTTTGGGCGTCGATTTTAAAGAAGGTTTATTCTCTTTACGTTGTATTATTATTTCAACTGTTGGGGAGTCGAACTTGAAGTAGTTGCAACCGCACGTATGGTAAAAAGTTTCCGGTAGCCTTCGCCCCAAATATACTTTCCGGTGGCCTTTGCCCCAAGTTTAAAAAATATTAACTTTGTGATTTGACTGTTTCTTTAAATATTATATATTTATGCTTGCCTCGGCTGCGTCAGTGTTGTTGTTAGAGACATGTTTCTCTTAAAGGGCGTGATGCGGCTAAAGAATGTAGGCTTACACAGATTATAATTTTTAATTCACTCCTTTTTTTATTAATTCCTGACACGATTTAAATAACACTTCACTGATATAGAGAGCTGTGAGATTCTTTAATTAATTACTTGCACTTTTTAACACGTAAAACCATTTACGTCTCACACGAATACTTATTTAGTTTCTCGAGGTCACATCTAGCATCCGGTTAGAAACACTGTCTGCTACCAACGCGTCCAGTTATGAGCGCTGTCTACAAGCAACTGACTTGATTTCTTCCGCCTAAATTTGTAAATTTCTGTACTTCAAGTCTCTGATTGGCTATTCCTAATCCAATAGAATACCTTCATTTAACTTAAGCTTTTTTCTGGTTGTTGATTGGCTATTTTATAAACTGTCTCAAAATTTACATTATTGTTTCGAAGAATTACAAGTAGTATGGTTAAACTTTCAAATTCATTATTGCCTCAAGGTTACCTCATTGTTAGTAAATTTTAACCTATTATTCTCACAGCTCCTACATTATTAAATTACGTAATGCATTCACATAACATTATTGAACATATATACAATAATATAAACATATACAATGACTGTTACATGCATTTTGTATATATTGTTACATACACATATTGCTTTACGGCGGGCTGTTATTGAATTTATATATTATATAATTAGACTGAAATCATTTAAGTGTTAAAAATACTGCCTCAAAAGGTTTATAGGGTACATGACCTTGAAGCAAAAAAGTTTATAATCATTTAATTGTCTTCAAGCATTTCGCCAAAAATGAACTTGTATTGCAAAGTCTGGCAACAAAGCACCACAGAAGCATGTGTCACACTGTCTGCTGTACGGGCCAATTGTCGTATGAATGAAGTATACAACACACTCAGACTTAGAGGAAGGGTTAGTACATATTATGAAGTATTTAGTTTTAAACACACTTACGGTTATATCTAATCACGGCTGACTGAAAAAATTCTATGATAAAGGTATGCGGTAAAGAAAAGCAAATAGTTGGGTCATTCAATATGGCAACAATGTTTGTATGTGGCGCTATCAGCGGCAAATGATCAAGCTGATAATAATGAGAAAGAAGAGCATCTAATGTGTGTTATCTGTGAGTTTGAAGACAGTAATCTTATTTATAAGATACTTATAGTGAGTTTAATTTGTCTAGTGTTATCTGAGTACCCTAAAATGTTTAGTAAATACGAAGAAAGCTGCTTCATTAAAATTCATATTGTAAGAGGCAAGAATGTGAAGCCGGAATTATGAAGGCAATGATTATCATAATATTCTGAGAAGGATAGCGATATAAAATAAGTAATAATGTATTTAAAATCAGTGTATGTATAAAAAGGAGAAGCATTGTGAAAATTGTTGACTGTTATAAGCGACAGAAAGACCAGACAGGCACAGTTTTGTTAATTAGGGACCAGCCTCAGGTAGAAAGGGTAAATACCATTGAAGCAAGTTTTTCCTGGTAACAGCCGAATGCAGCTGCACTTAGCCTGGTGAAGGCCATTCCCGGCTTCATGACGCCGAGTGGTGACGAGCGTTTAAGGGGAGAGAGGGGAAGTTTAGGCGTTGATTTTCCTTGTGCAGTGTGGGTAGATCAGTCTGCCTGAGTGCCTGGTGAGTGCAGGACGACTTTCTCGTCGTGTGGAGAGGAATGGTGGCGAACATGCTAGAGGGTAGAACGCTTAGCTGTAGTTAATATTCTTCGGCCTTGGTAAAGACAAAGTATCATCGAATGCATTTAATAGTGATCGGCAAACCTAAAGTATTATTTTAAATAGTGAATAAAAGTGTTCCAAGACAGCGTTTGCGTGTTTCTCTGTACACACCCACGCATACCCTGAGGTTAAGATTTCATGCTGGAGCAGCCGTGGCAAAAGAAGAACCAACTGGGAGGAGACAAGCAGCAACCGTGAGGCAAAGGTATTGCTTCATTGTTGGATGACGGAGCGTGGCTGCATCATATTGCGCCTAAACTTGGGGCAGAAAGAATTACCTGCGTCAAATGCTCGACAATGCCATGCAGCATTTCTGGAAACTTGTGGTAGGGAGACTTTACCATATCGTACCGTAGCTAGGTGGGCACATGCATTTCGTAGAGGTAGAGAAGATATTCATCAAAAAACGTGGAGCTGACAGACCGCAATGAGCAAGTGATGTACCTGTGAACACTGCTGGAAGAACACCGTGGTGGACTTATATTGAACTAGCAAGGGAAGTTGGAGTTGCTCCTGGTACTTTAGAAGAAGTTAAAGACAAGGAAAATCTGCACTCGATGGGTTCCAACAATCTTGAAGAGGAAAACATGTGGCGGAGAATGAAACAGCGAGATTGCCTTAGAACCTTATGGACATGAAGGCGAGCGTTTCCTTCGATGTGTCATAAATTTAAATGGGGCCTAGGTTAGATGCTACGAACCAAAATTGGAGAGATTCAAATGAATGGCATCACAATGATTCCCCATGGCCAAAAAAGTATCAGCAAGAACAGGAACCACTTAAAGTCATATTCATAGTTTCTTATGATTTCACTCATTCAGTTCCAGCAGGAATTCGTGTGAATAGTGCATATTGTCGTGACCTCTTTATTAACTAGCTCAATGGGGGGTAGAGCGACTCGGTACCGAAAGATCTTAGTTATTAGTTTACATTATACGAGGTCAGACGGGGGACGCAGCTAAGAGAAATATGAAAAATATATCAGAATACTTCTAGGAAAACTATTAATACATGGCGTGGATGAGGGAAGGGACTATCTACTATGATAATTTAAACATAAGGTCGATGGATGGTAAGTGGGTTTATTGATGTAATGGGATACAGTACCTCCTTGTTTCCAACCATGACGGTGAGGACGCCATACTGTTTGTATGGATAGCGCGCACACACACGTCTTGCCTTGAACAGTCACTAGCCTCGACTCTGACTGAACCCCCACGCTCAACTTGGCGTGGTAACGCTATGTTAACTCGCTTATCCCCTCCACTATTGCGCAGTACCCGATCCGGGTAGCCAGGTCACATACGCAACAATGCTCGTACGTCACATCTCCCCCTGGCCACCCAATCGACGTCCTCGTCGACACAAGGAGGATTTTTTTGTGGTTCATGTGTAGACAAATTACAAAGACAGAAAAATATATATGACATACGTTAACAAAAACTTAACAGTAACTGGGTATTTACAAAGGTAATAGGGAGCAGAAATGTCTCTCAGAGAAGAAGTTAAAGAAAATGCTACATTTTATAGAAGAAAAAAACATTTTCCACTTCAAAATCTCAAAATACCCGGCGACTCACGCTAAATGTCGTGACCTCTTTATTAACTAGCTCAATGGGGGTAGAGCGACTCGGTACCGAAAGATCTTAGTTATTAGTTTACATTATACGAGGTCAGACGGGGGACGCAGCTAAGAGAAATATGAAAAATATATCAGAATACTTCTAGGAAAACTATTAATACATGGCGTGGATGAGGGAAGGGCCTATCTACTATGATAATTTAAACATAAGGGCGATGGATGGTAAGTGGGTTTATTGATGTAAAGGAATACAGTACCTCCTTGTTTCCATGTCTGTCGGTGAGGACGCCATACTGTTTGTATGGATAGCGCGCACATACACGTCTTGCCTTGAAAAGTCACTAGCCTCGACTCTGACTGAACCCTCACGCTCAACTCGGCGTGGTAACGCTATGCTAACTCGCTTATCTCCTCCACTATTGCGCAAGACCCGATCCGGGTAGCCAGGTCACATACGCAACAATGCTCGTACGTCACAATATTACAGTTACTTTCTGGAACATCATTTACAACCGGCTGTGCATCGTAAATGACCAAATCTCCTGAATGCTCATCCTATTGTGCTACATGTTGGTTCTCGCTCTCACATGGCTGCTCCTATGGTTAATTTATTTCGTAGACAGAACTGGGAAGTTCTGGAGCATCCTCCATGCTCCCCAGATATAAGGCCATGTAATTTGGACCTTTTCGAAAAAATGAAATCACCATTTAGAGGAGTTCACTTTAGAACCAGACAGGCAATTATAGCAGCAGTAGAGCGGTCTGTTCGAAGATTAGTACAAGATACAGTGGTTGGCGAGACTATCGTCTCCCTGAAGTGTGGAGCCAAGTTATTCACGTTGGAGGAGATTATTTTTGAACAAGCAACAATGTGGCGCTCCAAAAACGTTTTATTTCTTGTTAATTCAAATGTTGCTACTAATTAACCCATGTATTAAAGTTAAACATTAAGATTAAGTTAAAGCACCACGTCCCTTAGTCATTGGCCAATTTCTAAAATGACTCTCTTTGGATTCCCCGAGTATCAAAACTTGTATTTTCGGTGAAATCTCGTTAGCAATTTTTGAGTGGAATTTAACACTTCCTCTGCTCATAGATAAGTAGTAGAGAAAGTACCAAGAGTTACTATAACACCTATTTGTTCAGTGTAAGATCTAGAATCACCAGCTTAGCTATGGAAATGTATACTTCTTCCACCTGTAGATTGTCGGAAATGGCATTATCGCCTGCTGAATCCAGAACATATTTTTGAATCAGTTTGTAAATTACGCTCAAATAAACTTTCATTTCGAATGAAAGATCTCTTAGTCTGAGACTTTAAGGTAAACTAACTGATTCTCGTCCTTTTGTTTAACGTGCACTAACTTGCTCAAAACAACTCGCCCTAATAATGCAATAAATAACAGCCATAAATATCCCTGCGTGCAATTGGATGTAAATCTTAGAACCCGGTGGGAGTTGCATGATAAATCAAACCATAGCCCTATGCATTTCTTAGCACCGTTTCTTTAATTCAAAACAGTTGCAGAACATTTCGGTACTCAAAATTCTTGTTAGACTGTTTTCGACATCCGCACGCCATGAAACTGGAACGCGATCTACCCAATTACAGTGCTCCGTCAATTACAACGAGATTAAGCCTCTCTATTGGGATTTAACGCCAGTAAATTTATCTCTGCGCGTTCCAAATTTGTACGTCTATTGCTGCTTTCATCGTTCTTGCAAAACAATATGGATGATCGAAAATGTAATCTGCTCTATCGTTTTATCTACATTTTATTGTCTACAAAATAAAATAACCCCGCCTCTATGGTGTGGGGATAGCGTGTCTGCTTCACATTCAAGCGATCCCGAGTTCGATTCTCGTTTAGGACGAGTTACACGGATAAGATTTTTTCTGGGGTTTTCACTTATTCTGAGAAGAAGAATGTCGAGTAACTTTAAGGCTCATCTAAGCATAATTTCACCTATTTCATTCATTCATCGTCCGATATAACCTAACAGGTTAAACACGTTAAATCACTTCTTCTTATTCTTCAGATTACCCTCATCTTTGTAGGACTTATATATCCCCAAGACTAATAAGCCAATGTCTTGGATCAGTAGCCTGTCGAGGAGCTTTGTTAGCAGAACCAGAATGGGTGATTAACCCAATACCTCGTATGGCGGTGAAGAAGAGGGAAATGAAATGTAGGGATGAAAGAGATGATATGAGAATTCGCGGATCAAATTATTTACCCAGCATTTGCCTAGGAACTAAAGAAAGAAAAACAAAAAAGAAAACAGAAAAAAACCAAAGAAAAGAAATCTTGGGTCAGATTGTTCCGGGGATTTGAACCCTGAACCTCCTAAATGGGACCACCACAGACGTTGCCGTCTGAGCCATCCCGCTTGGTATGTTAAATCTCAAGACAAAAACAAAGCTTAATATTTTAATACACTTAAATGATGATAAACAACTGCTATGACTGTTTCATTTAGGTGGTAAACACTTTTGTATATAGGAAGCTGAAACAACACTTAACTGTGTATAATATACAGGATGTAACAAAAATGTACGGCACAAATTGTAGGACACATTCCTCACACGTAGACGAAGAAATTATGTTATATGAACAAGCGTCTGGAAACGCTTTGTTACCATGCTACAGCTCATTTTCTCCAACTCATTAATCATGGAAAACACAAGAATAGAACGTACCGTATACCACATGCAACTCTTTCTCACAGGAGATGCTCATATGCCCTCGTGAGTATCGATACATGCATTAACCCGCCGTCGTAGTAAGTCCCGGATGCGCTGATGTATCCCTGGAGTATTGCGTATGGTTCCGCAGCCTTCCATAACACGGGCACGGATATTCTGAACATCTGGTATTGGGGTTCTATACACGAAGGCTTTCAAATGCCTCACAAATAAAAGTCCAGTGGGTTTAGGTCCGGGTAGTGTGGAGGCCTGGCAGTTGGTTCACCTCTACCTATGCATTTGTCACCGAATCTGTTAATTAGGAGCCGACGGACATTAACACTAAAATGAGAAGGTGCTTCATCGTGCATGAAGTACATGTTTTATCACAAGCTAAAGGCACATCTGCTAACAGATCAGGTAGAACATTCTCTACGAAATTATGGTAACTTTGTCCGTTGAACCTGGGTGGAAGAACGTGAGGCTCTACCAAACAGTCACCAAGAATGCCGGCCCAAAATTGACAGAAAATCTTTGTTGATGACTTGCTTCAACAGTTGCGTGAGGATTGATGTCAGCCCATACATGCTGCTTGTGATAATGTACAATTTGATCTCGTTGAAACGACGCCTCATCTGTGAACAGCAACGTCGCACTAAAATTGGGGTTGACACTTCGTTGCATAAACCATTCGCAGAAGCGTACCCGTGCAGGAAAATCAACTGCTGATAGTGTCTGCACACGCTGTAAATGGTATGGATACAGCCGGACCTCGTGTAACACTCGCCAGACAGTATGTGGTCAATATTTGTTGTTGCAGCTACTTGACACTAGGGTCGTCGTCAACTGCCTGAAGAATTGCCGCCTCCCGTTACCGTGTCCTCGTCCTTCTAGGCCTCCCCCGATCGCGAGTATCAGGCTGAAATGCCCCATGTTCCCTAAGACGACGATAAATGGCTTCAAACGTTTTCCTGTTGGGCACCTTTGTCCTGGAAATCTCTCCGGATACAAACGTTGAGCGCAAGCGCCATTGCCGTCTGCTACTCCATACAGTAAATGGCATCTCCCATCTCTACATTTGTGTACACTACCATTGCACGAGCCAAGTCTGTGATCAACTCTACTACTACGTAGTAACCCGTGTGCTTGCCAAGGTAGTACTGCTCCTTGGAACAGTTGATGTTAGCTGTAAATAAGCAATCACGTAAGTCGAATGCCAACAGGAACATGTAAAACAAAACACTGGCGGTACACCTACGATAATGACAACGTAACCAATAGTGCATGTTCTCCATTATTCTAATGTTCTGTTCTTGTGTGTTTCCTATGATTGATGAGTTGGAGAAAATGAGTTGTAACATGGTAACAAAGCGTTTCCAGTCCCATGTTCATATAATATAATTTCTTCGTCTACGTGTGAGGAATGTGTCCTGCAATCATTTTTGTTACATTCTGTATGTCTACATACAGGGCGTACAGAAAGTATTTGTTGCTTCAAAAAATTCTAAGAGCGAAATTAACAGACAGAACATTTTTTTTTTATTTTAACAATCAGAAAGGACAAACTCTATTACAGATAATTAATTGTTCTTTCATACATTGTGTAGGCTAAAGGTAGAATCAGATTGATAAATGCAATGCCATAGCTGGGATTTGAACCACGGATCTTGACTTACGTGCCGCTGTTCTAACCAACCATGGCAACATGAGGGTACACATATTCCCCAAATGACTCGAATTTTCCGAGTAAACCATAAGGCGAAGACCAGTAAGCCGAAGATTTTCGGTTCAAATCCCGACTTGGAATTGACATTTTCAATCTGATTCTACCTCTCCAACTAAACCTGCACGGTATATGTAAAGGAACAATTCTCATTGATTGACCTAATGGGGATTAACTAAGAAGCCCGGGACTTAATGAGATTGCAAATCGTCATTGAGGTATGCTATCTCAATATGAAATTGACAATGCCTTGTATGTAGTTTACAGGGAAAAAACGAGCAAAATGGCTCCATGGCACGATTCCTTCGACGCCTACTCTGACCTTGGGTTTTCCGTAGTTTTCTCTGATCGGTAGGCGAATGCTGGGGTGGTTTTTCATCTACCAGATTTCCTTCCATCATTTCCCTTTCATTGCGTTTCCTTCTCATTTATAAGGTGTGCTTCTACGTTTCGTGATGTATGGTGGTGCCGGACAGATGGCGCAGATGCTTACTCAAAGCAAAAAGTGCTCCTCATGGACATAGAGGGCTGCTTGGTCAACAGGTCGTTCATCCCCTCTTATTCAGCTCCAGCAGTGGAACCAGTTTTCGAGACTGAAACTGCTAGGGATTTCCGCGCGTCTCTGTGATCTGTCTTCTGATGTGGTATATTTGTTATTAGTAGTTGGAAAATGCTTCTTGTTTATCTGCACCACGTATGGAAGCCAATTTGTCGCGGTCACTTCGTGTTATCTATTGTTGGGCGCCTGTTATTATATTAATAGTTTGAATTTTGGGTTATTAGTCCTCCGGCTAGCTATTATTATTATTCAGTCGAGCAAATCTCTTAAACAGGGTGTGTAAGCGGAAAGGATTTTGTTACTCAAAGATAACACTGATAAAAGAATTTGTTTTTACACTTTTATTACCGTCACAATTAAGTTCACATATTGATTCGTGATACACGCCAAACTGAAACTGTTACATTTTCTAATATCAGTATAATCACTTATTTACTGCACATTATTAATTCGCGTTTCACATTTCTAACAAACTTTAAGACGCGAGAAATTCTGTAGAATTGCGACGTGTACTTTATGTATGCTTCCGTTGCACCACGCGACGTGTAACCCGCGAACGATTCTGATGAACTAACTGTGCGACGTATAACGCGTGAATGCTTCTGTTGGACTGACGAAGTCTGCCTCTGACTTTAGCTTTCTTATACTCCCACACCCCGATATGCCTAAAGATTATAACCGAGCTGCTATTGGTTAACAATACGCGCCAACATTAGCGTCTATTTTTATATCCAATCAAAAATTACGAAAACATATGCTCTAGGGAAAATATTCCCGCTATTTCTAAGAAAAGCGCGCCAATCTGACGTCATTTGTTTGTCTCTTCTAATTAATATTCAACTCACCCCCTCGCACATTGTTATCCGCTCCTATTGTCAGTTTCAGTGAGGCCGTGTAAACTTATTTCCTAACAATGCTTATAATTAACAAACATCTCAAATCAATGTCATACAATAATGCTTATTTACACTACAATCACTCTGGCAGTTACATTATTGTGATACAAATTACTGCCACACTTCCTGGGGCCTGTAGTTTCCTGTAGTTCCTTCGCTTCATCTCTTCCTCCTGGGGATTGGTAGTCGCAATAGATCTGTAGGTCGGAGTGCGCGAGGTGTCCCCCTCCGTTGAACTGTGCCTTCGTTTTATGCCAAGGCCGCAGATCGCGCGAATGCGTGCTCCGCACAGTCTACTACACTGCGGGGTTTTCCGTTCCGTAACTTCCGCGTTACTTATCCACGAGTGTTAGTAACAAATATATGAGTACTAACCTTGTTATAAGTGTTGAAAGTGGTTCCATCTGCGCGAAGACATTCTTGATATTGTCGAATGAAATTACCGTTAACACACATAAGTTCTTCTTGCGTAATGTTCATAATTTCTGCACTTATACTGTCGTTAAGTTCGTCTATGATGTGGGGATTGTTCCTATAAACTTTATTTTTAGCGTTTAGCAATCCCGTTGTTCTAAATTTATTGACCAAACATCTCATAGTGTCTCTACCCGGAACTGGATAACCAGGAAATTGCTGCTGAAATTGTCTACACACCTGTCTACATGATTCAGTTTTCACATATGTATCGTACATAATATACGCTGTTCAAGCGTGAATTCGTTTGGTAGGAATTTTCGTGGACTAATAAGAGAATAACATTCCTAAGGAAATCACACATAACACACGTACTGTAGAAACACGTCACAAATTGAAGACAAAGTAACGACAGCTCACAGCTGATAAACGTACCCTTGACACGTCCTGGGTCGTTGCTGCGCAGTGGCGTAATACCAAAGTCACTGCCGTCTCGTCCGATACCCATATACGGCGGTTGTGGTCTTGGCATAAAAAGAAGGCACTGTATAACTGATACCGGGATAAATATGAGTCAGTTGGGGAATTTAATGTCGTACCCGTAGTGGTAGTTCAGTGGACCAGTGGCACGATAAGCCGAAGATCCGTGGTTCAAATTGAAGTAGTTATTTATTAGCCCCACGTTTGGGCACCAATTTGAAGTAGGTGGTTAGTTATGTTATTTGCATCACGCTTTGGGCGTCAATTTGAAGTAATTTGTATTGAAGGAGTTGTATTATATTTCAACTGTTGGGAGCCGAACCTGAAGTTTGGTTGCAACCGCACGTATGGTACCCAGTTTCCGGTAGCCTTCGCCCCAAGTGTACTTTCAGGTGGCCTTTACCCTAAGTTTTAAAAAAAAATATTAACTTTGTAATTTTACTGTTTCTTTAAATATTATATATTTATGTTTGCCTCGGCTGCGTCAGTATTATTGTTAGAGACATGGATGTCTTGGCAGGGTTGTGGTGCGACTAAGAATGTAGGCTTACACAGATTATAATTTTACTTCACTCCTTTTATTAGTACTTGATACGATTTAAATAACGCTTCACTGATATAGAGAGCTGTGAGATTCTTTAATTAATTACTTGCAATTTTAAACACGTAAAACTATTTTCGTCTCGCACGAATACGTATTAAATTTCTTGAGGACACTTTTTGCGTCTGGTTAGTAACGCTGTCTGCAACCAACTGACAAGATTTCTAGCGCCTAAACTTGTAAATTTCTGTATTTCAAGTCTCTGATTGGCTATTCCTAATCCAATAGAATACCTTCTTTTATCTAAAGCTTTTTCTGGTTGTTGATTGACTATTTTTAAACTGTCTCTAAATTTACATTATTGCTTCCAAGAATCACAAGTAACATTATTAAACTCTCAAACTCATTATTGCCTCAAGGTTACCTCATTGTTACCTCATTGTTAGCAACTTTTAACCCACAGCTGCTACATTATTAAAACACGTAATACATTCACATAACATTATTACACATGGATACAATAATATAAACATATACAATGATTGTAATATACACTTTTTACATATTGTTACATACACATATTGCTTTAAGGCGGGCTGTTATTGAATTTATATTTATATAATTAGACTGAAATCATTTAAGTGTTAAAAATACTGCCCCAAAATCCAGATTATGGCATCGAGTTTTTCAGTCTGATTCTACCTTTGCAAACTCTGTTACAGTTTGTGTGTTCTAGCGTTTTCTTTTTCTTCAACTGTTACATTTTATTACAAGTACACTTTATTACACATTGCATTGTTTCAGAGTATGTTGCTACAAATTTGTATATAATTTCGCTTCTAGGTAGGTTTTGGATATCCCTGAATGTATGCAGAGGTCTGCAGTGGTGCGTATATGCATATTATATTCGCTGCTTTGCATCTTACCCTATTGAAAACATTCCCACGCTAACGAACGTTCATCAGAACATTCAAAAGACAGTTTCTGAGAGACACTGCAGATACTTTCTGCACATCATTTGGTTTAGAATGAGCTTATGTAATGAATATGCTAAATAGGAAGTTAGAAGACGATTTTAAAAATATACCAAGATCGTATAATGCAATAAATAAAAACTAATCATATACATAAACGTTAAATTCTAAAACGACAGTTCTTATTTTTATGGGCTGATTCGTAACGAATTATGAAACAGCTGAAGAATCAGCTCTGAAGATACAGTTGAGCTTAACTCAAAAGTTGTGGTTGGATGCTAGGTATTTTGTTTAATTTTGTGGAAGAGTTTAATGACTTCACAACTGCCAAAGATATTTCCAGACGATGAACAGAATGCTAGAATCGATTGCACAAATTAGCTTGAACTTCGTCGACGTTCCGAAGTTACGTCATTCTGTTTGCAGAGAAAGAAATACAAAGCAAAAGTCTTTTCAGACTTTCCCTCCTGAGTGAATATCGAAAAGAGATCCTACCAAGGTACTTGGAATGAGCTAATAATCCTATAAGGAAGTGTGTATTATTCAATTTGCAGCATTGGGGGTCTTTGCAAATAAAATCTACTTTGGTCAACTATACAAAAGGTATACTTATGAAGTGCTGACTTTTATGCACTGTACAAACGAAAAGTAATAGTAAAAGGTAGAATATCTTTTAGCACTGGTGAATATCATCTGTATTTCCGTTTTAGTAATAATATAAGAATAATAATTTATTGAAGTAGTAAGACATATTGGACTACTCAATGAAATTGGCCCTGGTCAGTGTTCAAGTGGGCAATCCATCTTATGTTACAATCTACGTTATACATTAAATAATACATACTTTTAACTACATATAGTAAGTAGGGGAAATATTGTATTCCACCCGAATAATGATACCAAGTTTTTACCGGAAATACATGTTTTGAGGTGCCCTGAATCCAAATAAAGCATTTTTGGAAACATCCCTGTGTGTGTCTGTGTGTGATCAGCTTAGCTCAAAAACGAAGTCGGATAAATACCAAACTTGGTGTTTGAGTTCGGTGTCTTCCCAGGATGCGACACGAAGAAAAATTCCCCCACCGCAGACTACCCTTTACAAGGAACATTTATAAAAAATGGCTCTAACGATTTTTGTTTAAATATCATATATTTAAGATATTTTCATGATAAATGAAATGTATATCTCGAATTTTCTGGGAATGTCCACAAAACTCCTCCGCATTTTGAATGGCTTTCGCATACCTGGGATAGCTTAAAGCCTACCAATTCCCCTTGTATCTACAAGAAAATTAGCAATAAGATTAACATCTCGATATCTCGATTAACATGAAGCATATGGAGAATAAGCGTTTGTAAAAATAGTTTGTACAAGAGTAGAGAAAGTCATGTGAGTGTAACACACCAGATTTTTTGTATATCAATATCTCCATGTCTTCTTCTTACGCCTTTCCAAAAAATGTTTAGTATGTTTCTCTTTTTCCCCAAACATTCGCCATTACTTTCTAAATTACATCTTAAATGCTTAACCAGAATTGTTTCTTGGTATTTTAAAATTGTTTTAAAGTTTTATTATGATCATATCTATATTCGGAATCATATGCCAGTATTTCAAAGCTCTCTTCATAATCAGTACCACTCTTCACATTTCAATTTGAGAAACTTCATTAGCTGTTGCTATTGGCAATCCCAGAATTTCCATGCAAAGCATCCCGTGTGCTAAGTCCACAACTTCCCACCCATTTTCAAGCCCCATATTTCAATACCACGTAACATTTGAACTTCAGCTACTGAGTTAAAATTTCTGCTTTCCCTTTTGTCAATGCTAATCTCTTTTGTTACTCCCATTTTCCTCCTGGATCTGTTTTAATTCCTAGGTAAGTTGAATCACACACGACTGTATATTCGTTACCTTCTTTCTTCCAATTCTTATGTTTACTCAATTTATTACCTCTTTTCAAAACTAAAATTTGTGTTTTCCCCCTACCTTTTAAATCCCATTATGAATAGTACTTATTTTTTTATTGTAAATAAAACTAAGTTATTTACAGTAATAGAATCTACTACTAAATTATCTGTGAAAATTGGACTAGGGATCGGCGTATTATTATTATTATTATTATTATTATTATTATTATTATTATTATTATTATTATTATTATTATTGCTTATATTTTGTAGTATCTCATCGATAAATAAATTAAATAAGATATGGGCTTAACTTGCATCACTGTTTCAGCTCTTTTCTAAGAAAAACAGGTTTATGCTTGCCCAAATGAAGTAGTTTAAATATACAATGATCATTTAAGTTTATACCACTAATATTTAAACAGTATGATAGAATTACCATCCTTTACCTTAAAAGGAAATACAGCCTTTTTAGTTCCACGTTCACAAAAATAAAATTTAACATGTATTTAGATCTATTTTTCCAGGCCATAACAAACAAAACCGATACTCTGAGCGAGATGGATCAGGTGGTAGTATCAATGGTTCATATTTAGGATGTCGCGGTTCAATTTAACTGACTAGGTAAATGGTTTAAATTTCCAAGTAAATACAGAACTGGATATTCAGTACCAGGACGCAAATTTTCACCTTTAGACAAACCGTCACGATATGACCGAGAAGTTAAAGTCACGTTAAACAAACACAAACAAAAGCGATATAAATTTATATAAAAGTTAAGAGAGAAATACATAAGTTGTGCAAATTATGTGACTTTATTAATAAATGTAGTTATATAAATATGGTTTTAATTCAAATAACAATATAAATTTATTATTACGGAAGTTTTGGAACATATTACAAAACATCCTAAATTCTATGGGGATTTACACGTAAACTATAATTAATTTAGTTCCGAATTCAACAAAATTTGAAATGTGTTTTCAAACATTTCTCAAATTTCTATGTATAAATTACATAGAGTTACATACTACATATGTTCACGAGTTTTTTTTGTTTTTGCTTTGTTTGTTTGTTTTTCCATTCGTACTGATAGAAAAAAGCGAAGTTAACATGTGCTCTCTGAAGAAATTCTTATTGGGTAAAACAAAGATGCACAAGTGAAAGTACCCGAGACCTTATCATACTCATTTTCTCTCTTTCCGCCATGCTAAAAGGCTTATTTCTAGTAACACTTTCCCGTGACCCTTTTCGCTATATTTAGAAAAGCTTCAAGATACAGTAACTCGACAAAGTAATCCTCACCATTCCCAGAAATTTATAGCAGTCAGTTTAAGGAAGAAATATTTCTTATGTTTAATACGCAAAAATAACAAAATATATTGCAGTTTACTATTCTGTCATTTTTAAAGACCCACCGTTTTATTAGATTTATAATTGTTTGAAAAATGCTATGATTATTCAACTTTTACGTGTGAGGAGTTTATAATCGTAATCAATAGACAAAAATTTCTGATATATATAGTAGCCGAAAATGCGATGAAAATGGATTTCAAAGTCATGGACAAAAATGTCGAAATCATAAATAATAAACTTTGTGATTAACGCCTTAGTTTTAAGACTTCATCAATATATTTATCCGTCAATTTAATTTCCATATCTGTGACATTGTAAGGCATTATATAAAAAGGTATTCTAATACATCCACATAAAATAATGTTATTGAAATTACATATGAAAAAGCTGAAAATTGGTGCATAGAACGAAAAATCTGGGAAACTACCAGGGTACGTAATACCTTTTGTTCTTTCTGCATAAATAAAAAAATCTGATGTGTTACAATCACATGACTTTCCCTACTCTTGTACAAACTATTTTTACAAACGTTTATTCTCCATATGCTTCATGTTAATCGAGATATCGAGATGTTAATCTTATTGCTAATTTTCTTGTAGATGAAAGGGGAATTGCTAGGCTTTAAGCGATAGTCAAATATCTAAGAGCTGGTTGCTATGCGGCGCATTCCATTCTCTTTGCATTACCACGATCAAAAAAATGAATAACGAATTTGAGAAAATGTATAAGTATTGGAAAATTTAAGGAATAACAAGCAATATCTCAAAAATGGTTCACCCCCAAAAAAAATGTATATGACATAAATTGTGTATTTTAACGCGAGCTTCATTTCTTTTGTAGTAAAATTTTGTCTATATCTTATGGTTTACCAGTTATGCAAAAGTCGTTCAAATGAAGAATACTTTTGGAGTCATTCCCAGAAAATTCGAGATATACATTTCATTTGTCATGCAAATATCTTAAACATATGATATTTTAATCAAAATCGCTAGAGCCATTTTTGAGAAAATTAAAATTTTCGAAAAATGTCCCATGTAAAGGGTAATCTGGGGTGGGGAATTTTCTTCAAAACCTTTGTGTCGCATCTCTGGAAGATACTGAACCTAAATACCAAGTTTGGTGTTTATCCGACTGTTCGTTTCTGAGTTATGCTGTTCAAAGACACACACACAGACACACACACACACACACACACACACACACACACAGACACAGACACACACACGGGCATGTTTCCAAAAATGCTTTTTTTGGATTCAGGGGGTCTCAAAACATAAATTTCCGGTGAAATCTCGGTATTGGATTTTTGGTTGGAATACAATACTTCCCCTAGTTACTTACGTAGTACAGAAAGTAAAAGGAAGAATCTTCTCTCCATTAATTTAGCTGCTCAACTTGATAAAGAGGAGACGAATAGTTTCTGGAACCTGCACCATTTTAGAGGTTTATGAGTTTATTACATCAGGCATATAGAGCTGGAACACAATTGTGGGTACTTTAGACTCCTCCTTGAATACTATCACTTTTTCCCCTTCTTCAACTGCCACTT
The DNA here is from genome assembly GCA_030765065.1 of Deroplatys truncata. NCBI lineage: Eukaryota > Metazoa > Arthropoda > Insecta > Mantodea > Mantidae > Deroplatys > Deroplatys truncata. Next base: position 123,523,374 of record CM060988.1, on the reverse strand, counting down.
CTGTTCTCACTGTCACTGTTTTCATCTGGTTCAGCTTTCATTGGGACATCACGTAGTTCACACTGTCACTTCACTAATGTGAACTAGTTCAATTTCCCTATCACTTCACTTTCTTGTGAAGTATGTTCTTGTTCCGGATGGTTCACCCGCTGGGGATTCCAAAATAAGACTTCTACAATCTCGCTCTCCGCAGTAGCACTCGTACGACACTGCAGTCGTTACTAACTCGCTCGGAGAACAGCACTTAATGTGGCAGCAGAAACACGCTCACCAACTCGCTTACCCACTCAGTGATCGATTAAAATGACCCCTCTCGCGAGTACCCTCGCTTATATAGCGAATGGAATCTTCCACGGGAAATTCTAGAACTATTTGGACATATATACTGGAGGCGAGGGGAAAGAAACCTCCAGAAGATTCTGGTGATCTGCCGATATTACTTATGATATTTACGCTGGGTGAAAGCGCGACTTATCTTTGTTTATCTCCGACTGCCTGGCGGCGACCTCTGGTAGCCTTGGGTTATAGATACTGCGCCATAATATACTTCATGGAAGAATAAAATGTGCAGTGACATACTAGCAACTAAAAATTAAAAATAATACGCCATAAACGCTGTTAGATCTTTTGAATTCTTAAAAAGGACTAAACATATAACTTGGGCATTCAAGTCTTCAAATTATTGTTAGCTATAAGTGCACGAATAAACCAAATAGGACACGATACTGTACGAATGATTAGCAGCAACTTAACTATTCTTATCCAAGTAGCTGTGGCAATTATTCTGTTGAAAGGCATTTGTATGAGATGCACTGGGTTTATAAAATCATTGTCCGCTTGGGATACTCCACAACTTGAGTTGACAAGATTTTATCTGGCGGTTCTGTGTTAATGGCTTAACTTGCGAGCGATGCGCACACAGCTAAAGAGAAGGGTAGCAAATTCCATTGCAAGTGCTTCTGAGACGTCGTAAGCAAAATTAAGGTCACTGGTGGCTGAGGGAAGTGACACTACTTCGTTAGTGTAAAATATAAAAGTAGTTCCGTTTTCTCGACGATATCTCATGCACTCAGGTAAAGCCAGGACACTGAACTTTGCTCTCTGTATCATCCATGCCGTTATGGCCTGCAGTGGCTGCAGCTATTTATCTGCAAACCTGTTACCAACTGTCTTCTGGGTTACTTGCACAAATTAACCTCAAAGGCAATGGCGTAGTTAATTTCCTGTCACATACAGAGCAAATATAATTTCTATTTCTTCTACCAACTAACAGCAAGGTAATGTCGCGGTTACATGTGCGACTCCATTTGGGAGGTCCCGGATTGATCTCCGGCGACTGCAATCTGATCCATGGGTTTTTCGTGGTTTTCTCGGGTTTACAGGCGAATGCTGAGGTGGTTCATCTTCTACCACGACTCTCCTGCCTCTCATTTCCTGTGCACACATCTACCTTGTCTTCTTTTTCAGGGTTGTAGGACCAGGCGACGGTATTCGGCCGGATGCGGCTGGGCGTTGGGTTTTCGCTCTGTAGAGGTTTCTTTCCAGGCGTCGTTGCGGAACTGCTCAGTTAGGACCCGCCTTCGGATGCTCCTTCGAGGGTCACCCGGGGGTTAGGATCTTGTGAGTGGTCCGGAGCGACGTTGGATGCGTTCAATCTAGAAACGTTAGGAACCCCGCCCATGCTTGTGCACGTCTCTATCCGAATCTGTCGCCCTTCGGATGTCTTCCCTCATCCTTCGCTCCTAGGGGTCACGGTAGAAGCAAAAGGGGCCGTTGTGGGCCTACTTGCGGTCCTCTGCCCCGCTTTCGGAGGCCCCTCCGTTCTTCCGTACTTTTACCTCCATGTATCAACTACCTATAGTAATTAAAGTACAAAAATGAGTTGACTTCGAGGTAACGTGTGAGGCTCGGGTTTGATTTTCGTCGACGCGTAACTCTGGCCTTGAGTTTTCGTGATTTTCCGTAGTCGGAATGCTGGAGTGGTTTCTCATCTACAACTATTTTCTTTCCCTTTCATTCAGTTTCCTTCTCATCGTTCAGGTATGTTTCTAGGTTTCTTGGTGTAGCGGGTTCATTTGGCAGGGTACGGTAATTTATAGGTACCTTCGGAGAGGTGTAAGAGGTTGTGTGTGGAATACTCCATTGTAATTGGCTATTGTATTGGCCGATTCAAAGGCGTTGTAAAGCAGGAATCCAAGCTATGGTTTAGCATTAATCCTTCTTCTCTTTTGAGGGTATCGGTATTTTTAAATACAGGGTGTCCATGCCCGTACCCAGAAAAAAATTTCGGGGGGTTTCCACAAGTAGATCTAAACTTAACAGCACCCACACAGTTACCATGTACCTACTCCATAGTATAAGATGTTACATGGTAAGAAAATTGCTTGGAGACATTACATAGACAAGAAAAACTCACCAGAATGAAGATATTCCACCTTACAGCACAAAACATGGAGACTGCTTCAAAAACCGGGATGTATGGTCGCTTTACCTATGTAAGGCGACGATATTAAGTTTCCCTTTTTCTTGTAAATGTGCTACTAGCAATAGACTTACTGTTATCTAACGACATTTTCCCATATTGGTTTGCTATGAATTTAAATAAATAAAACTGTCAGAAGTTTCGGGGGAGGTTTGAACCCTAGAAACCCCCTTCTAAATACGGCCCTGAGGGTGTTCCACTTAAAACACCAATGGAATAAATGGTTATAACTGGGAATGTATAAGCCAAAGAGAAATAAATCTAGCCAGCTTTGGTAGTGCAGATCTTGCAATTTGTGTAACAGTGTAACAATGAATACCACAGAGTTGTGACATTGAGGAATAAATAAATAACAGCAAACGGCTGATTCTGTGAAACTAGCTATGTGGACTGTTCAGCAGAAAGTCTCGTGTGTTCTTTGGTTAGCAGAAGCAAAGTCTGTGAAGCGTGTTCAACGCCGATTTCGTCGGGAATCCAACCTTCAAAGCATGACCCTCCTGACTATACGAGAATAATGTCCTGGGATGCAAAGTTGAAGCAAACAGGAAGCTTGTTGTCGATCAGTGGTAAGCATGCTAAGAAAAGAGTTTCTGAAGAGAACATTGAACTCATACTAACCTGCTTTACGAGAATATCAATCCGAAAAGCAAGTTTGCAACTCCAGATTCCTCGCAGTAGTGTTCACAATGTTGTGCACAAAAGACTCCGTCTTCGAGCATACAACATTCAAATCACACAGAAAATCAAGCACGATTATAAACATAACAGGCAAAATTTTGTTGCGAGCGTTTTGGACAAAATTGATGAAAATAACTCGTTCCTACTTAGATCATACCTATCTCTTTGACGAGTCAACTTTCCACATATCAGAAAAAATTATTGTTCTCCAATTACAGAATCTGGGGGAGTAAGAATCCTTCTGTTGTGTTTCAATATGAACGTGATTCACCCAAAGTTAATGTCTGGTGCGGTTTAATGAAAGATCGTATGATAGGTCCTTCTTTTTTGCTGAATCTACAATGACTGTCGAGCCTATCTAGATATGTTGGAGTTGTATGTTGTACCACAACTTCCTGCAGGAACCATTTATCAGCAAGATGGCGTTCCTCCTCACTTCGCATTGGAGGTGCGCAAGTTTCTGAATGACAATTTTCCCAGACAGTGGATTGGCAGCGGATACGAGACAACGCTTTTCCACCAAGGTTACCAGATCTATCACCCTTAGTTTTCATGGGGATTCGTCAACGATGAAGTTTACAGAACACCAGTGGCTGACCTCGATGATTTGAAACTCTGAATTCGCCTAGCGATTCAAAATGTCACAATTGCTATGCTGAGGAATACCTGGCGAGAGGTGGAGAACAGGCTCGACATCCGCTGTGCTACAAATGTTTCTCATGTTGAAATATATTGAAATTGCAACTGTTTGGCTAATAGAAAGTGTTAACAGTTTCAATTACATAACTTTTTCTATTGAGTTATAAGCATTTATTTTATTTTATTTCTGTTATTTATTTATTTCTCAATGTCACAACTCCGTGGCAACCATTGTTACATCGTTACACAAATTGAAGGGTGCCAAATCTGACTAGATTTATTTCTCTTTGGCCTCTACATTCCCAGTTATAACCATTTAGTTTATTGGTGTTTTAAGTGGGACACCCTGTAAGGTTATCGTAAGCCGACCCATACTGAGAGATATATACCAGCCACATTGCACCACCCACCGTCAGTTAATTGGGCACTGGCCAACACCTTGTATCAGCGAGCTCACCGAATATGCAACACAGAATTACTAAACAAAGAAATAAAATACATAAACAGGGCTCTTCAGGCCAAAGCTATTCCAATTAGTTAATCAAAACCTTCCAAAACAAAAAGAACAAGAATAAAAGTGAGGGAAAAGGAAATGGCGACACACATGACAGAAATGAAATTTGGGCCTTTATTTCTACGTAGATGGAGTGACAAATAGAATTTCAAAATTGCTACATCGTCACAAAATAACAAGATATGTGTCAGTTAAAAAACTAAGATCCTTTATGCGCCCAGTTAAATATAAACTTTCGCCACTCCTCAACTCAGGTCTATGTAAAATCACATGGGATTGCAGCGAGTCATACGTAGGCCAGACAGAAAGGTCAGTATTAACTCGACGCAACAAACATATCAGATTCCTAAAACACGGAAAGCCCAAAAAAAACAGCATTGGCTGAATATGTTTATAAAACAGGCCACCATATCCATTTTGACAAAAATATTGAGATTTTAGCTGTATGTGACCGCTTCTCGCACAGAATAGTACGAGAAAGCGTAGAAATTTTTAAACATAAAAGTTTATGAATAGGGATGGTGGAAAACCCCTTAATGCAGCATGGAAAATACTGCTCACGAAACTTAAAATTAGAGGCAAGCTACCAGCCAATCAGGAGCAAGAGTGGGAGGGACTGTATTCTGGCAGTATAAATGAGAGCGCAAGCAAAACATTTACTAACCGGGGCGCTAACGCGGAACCCGACTACTAACTGCATGAAATCCCTCTTACTAACATAGCACCCTGTCTCCCTAGACACGCATGATTAGTTTACTAACAGCATATGCATGGGGAGACGATGCAGTCTCTGAGGATGATCGTCACCGGGAGCGGTGGGTGTGGGGCCACCTCAACTTATAAAAAATTAAAAAAAAAAAGTCCGTTGGCAGTGCACAGAAGAAGCTCTCAACACGAAGAGCGAAACGTCGGCTATTTTACTAAACGTGACGCAGCCTTCACCGGGAGACAGCCAAGTTGTTATGGACAACGGCCGTGGAGGCCTACAATTTTATTTATCCTGTACATGAACCTGCAGTCGCCAGCCGTTCCTGCAACTCTTCTGAAGATGTCCTCCACAGTTGAGGAGGAAACGTCAGCTTCACTAATCTTTTTCTTAGACCACTCCGGAAGGCATGTTATATTTTACTATAACGCCGTTCCTGAAAGCCTACGATCATTTTCCATTAAATGCACTCAGTTGAAGGCCTAGTCTGCAATAAATAATTACAAAGAAAAAGTATTTGAGAACCTTGCGAGGAAGGTATGATTACATGGTTTATTCATAAAAGCCCAAGCGTGCAGAAAATTGCTGTTTTTACTATGCAACATCTGAGTGCATTAATCGCTTTACTCTAGTTCATTGTTAAATATCGTAAACTGCTCTCTTCGGGGATGTTCGGATTATCGCATGCCATACTCGTGCAAGGTCCGCATTTATGATGCTGAACATGAAAGAGAAACCTTTAAGCTATATTATTTATAGCACCATATTTTACTTTACGATAAGGTTTAGAGCGTGCTAATAATGGTATAATTGAGAAAGATAAGCCACGTGGTGTGTGAGTACATCGCTCGGAGCAGCATTTCCCAGCGTATAAATTTTAGCATATGGTTCCCGCTAGGAAACTGGATCTTCGTTATGGATCGAGTTTTGGCTTTATTCTGTGTTAAAATAAAACCCATGTGTATGGATCTTCCGATTAACTTCTAAATCCATGTGTAGCATTCTTATTCTCTCTACATCATCCATACACAGGAGGCACTGCATTAGACCACAATCCTCATATGGAAGTTTCTCTGGAAACAAATAGGAGAGACCCTGAACCCAAAAAGTCAAAAGGTGTTCAACACAAAACCTTTTACTTAAGTACAGTACATTTTAATGGATGATGATTTTCAAGGTATTTAAACTACTCCAAACACCTTTTACATGCAAACTGTTTCATTAATTTTTATTCTCTAACAAAGAAACGTATCGATTTTTATTACAATTTAATGTGATGTCAAATAATTTTTGTATGGAGTTTGTCTTTGTTCGTTTGAATGTTTCAAAATGTCATCGTCGTTTCTAACGCTTCCATACGGTGTATGACCTTCGGGCGATACCTCATTCCACCAAGCAATGACTGGACCCATTTCTGAGGTGGAAGAACCTAGCGGGCGGATCCTCTGGTAATTGGCAATGAGGATGACGGTAGGATGAGAGGACCTACAGCTTTTACCGTAGACTCCGTACCACGTTGGGTCTTGGGGATACTTCACATGGGCAATTCAGAGGTGAAGATGTGGATAGGGCCGACTTAAAATCGCCATCCCAATGCCAGGAGTCGAACCCGGGCCGTCAGTACGAAAGTCGGAAACAAAGGCCCACCCGGCGCCCTTTTTCAAAATGTTAAATGGTGTAAAAGGTACATATCACGGAGGCGCACCTGTAACCGGGACAGAGCACCGCAAGTAGACCGTAACCGTCCTTTTTGCTTCCAAAGTGACCCCTGAGAGGGAGATATGAGAGGAGAGATCTCAAGTACGACCAGAACCGGATGCCGACGGACGCAAGCATTGACGGGGTCCCTAACATTTTCAGATAGAACGCATCCGACGACGCCAGGTCCCTTCCCACAAGCAACCAAACTCCAGCGTCCCCGGGGCGGAGGACACTCGGAGGAGACACCTAACTGAACAGTCCCTGCAGCGACGCCAGGGAAAAAATCTCAGTACACAAGCTACCGTCAACCGCTACCCGACGAATACCGTCGCCTGGTCCTACAACCCTGAAACAGATGACAAGGAAGATGATTGATACAGGAAGTGAGAAGAAGGGGAGTCATGATAGAAGATGAACCACCCCAACATTCGATGTCGACCAGGAAAAACCACGAAAAATCCACGGGCCAGAGTGGGCGGTCACCGGGGATCGAACCCGGGACCTCCCGAGTGCAGGCCACGACATCACCCCCTGAGCCACCCCGCTCGGTCTTAAATAGTTTAATTTGAAATACTAATGGGCTGTAAAAAGAGCATGCAAATCCAGACTAAACACTTCACTGCAGTCTCAGTCCCCTGCATGCCCTTATGTACTTATAGCAGAATGTTCACTTTCTGGTGAAAGTGTGTGAATTATAGAATATACTATTTTAATAAATAATTTATAGAGTAGGTATCAAAATACATTTATAGAATGTCGCGTGATTAATACGAACACAGACTATTTTGAAACTCGGTTATTCGCTTTTTATATATAAATTGGAAATCTATTAAATTTCCTCCATGAGCACTATATGTTTTACTGCTAAAAGATAAGATTTAAAAGCTATTCAACAATTCTAAACGATGAAAAATTGTCAAGCATTAAAGATATACTGCCATTTCCTAAGGTATTGGTTCCAGGAGATGATTTCTTTAATATTAAGTTCACTGAACTTTGCGAATATATAAAAGAAATTTTCCATGCAAAGATACCATTTTGTGCAAACAGTGCAGGAAGTTATATTAAATTAATAAAAGCTACATTTGAAATGTACAAAACTATTCCTGAAACACTGTGAAAAGGAACTAGTTTTGATACATCGTTAAATATATAATTTTTATAATTCTAGATAACTACATTTTTAAGTTACCTTAGAAAAATATCGGGAGCTGATAAAAGTTATCCACGGTGTTAATTACCTTGGCTTCAGTGTGAGCTTAAAAATGATTAAACTACGATTTCACTAGCAGTTCAGTTCAGCTCATTTCTTGAAACATGTTGAGGTGGTCTGTATTATCAACAACCTTATTATCTCGAGGAATTTCTGAATAATGATATGGTGATATCAAGCGGTGAATGAGCATTTCATTGGTTCCCGTAGTAATTGAGTGTGTTACTAATACGAGTATTTATGAAAAGTAGAGCGCTATGCTTAGGTTGTTCAAGAGATAATCTAGAAATTATTATGAGAAACTACTCTGTTTACCAGCACGCTCAGTAGCACTACTAACTGGGGTGCTCAAGCGGAACCTGACTCATCTAATGTGCATGAATCCCTAGTAACATCAAGTACCTCCGAGCATGCTCTTAGTCACTAACAGCATGTTAACAGGCAGACGATGTAGCTTCGAGGACGATCAGCACCGGAGGCGGCCGACCCTTAAAAGGAATATTAATACAATAATAAGAAAACATCAAATCCTTGTTTTAATTTCTATATTGCTATTGCGTGATATTTTATTGGGATTTTGGTAGTTTCAAATGGTAATCAATTATATTTCATTTTAAAGTTTACTAAAACTACACTTATTTAAAGAAAACTAATAATCTACAGAGTTAAAAACTGTTTCTTCGCAAATACAAATGTGTCCAATTGAGGAATAAACCATTATACAGGGTGGACTATTTAAGTTGAAACTGTCCAATACCTCCAAAACTAATCACTGTAGAAAGAAATGTCTTCAATAAAAGTTGTTGATACTATAGGGAAAAGTAATGCCATTAGATATGTTTCGTTTAGAGGACGTTATGATAGTCATTTTAGGGTCAGTTTAATTTTTACTTTCCTACTACGTATAGTAAGTAGGGGAAGTATTGTATTCCACCCAAAATTTCGATACCGAGATTTCACCGGAAATACATGTTTTGAGACTCACTGAATCCAAAAAAAGCATTTCTGGAAACATGTCCGTGTGTGTGTCTGTCTGTGTGTCTGTGTGTCTGTGAACAGCATAACTCAAAAACGAAGAGTCGGATAAACACCAAACTTGGTATTTAGGTTCAGTATCTTTCAGAGATGCGACACGAAGGTTTTCAAGAAAATCCCCCCACCCCAGACTACCCTTTACATGAAACATTTTTCGAAAATTTTAATTTTCTCAAAAACGGCTCTAACGATTTTGATTAAAATATCATATGTTTAAGATATTGTCATGACAAATAAAATGTATATCTTGAATTTTCTGGGAATGTCTCCAAAAGTATTCTTCGTTATGAACGACTTTTTCATAACTGGTAAACCATAAGAGATAGACAAAATTTTACTACACGAAAAATGTAGATCGCGTTAAAGTACACAATTTATGTCATATACATTTCTTTTGTTGAGTGAACCGTTTGCGAGATATTGCTTGTTATTCCCTTAAATTTTCCAATACTTATACTTTTTCTCAAATTCGTTATTCATTTTTTTTATGTCCTGGACATGCAAAGAGAATGGAATGCGCCACATAGCAACCAGCGTTAAAATATTTGACTATCGCTTAAAACCTACCATATTCCCCTTGCATCTACAAGAAAATTATCAATAAGATTGACATCTCGATATCTCCATTAACATGAAGCATATGGAGAATAAGCGTTTGTAAAAATAGTTTGTACAAGAGTAGAGAAAGTCATGTGAGTGTAACACATCAGATTTTTTTAAATGGTAACCTACAAATAGGGTCAAATTAAATTGACCCTAAAATGACAATCACAACACCCTCCAAACAAAACACGACTAATGGCATCCACTTTTCCCCATATATCAAGCAACTTTTATTCAATACATTTCTTTCTATAACTCTTAGTTTTGGAGATATTGTACAGTCTCAACTTAAATGTTCCACCCTGTATACAGAAAACAACAATCTAAATTTGTATTAAATTTTTTCCATTTTCTAAGCAAAAGGTTATGTTTCGTCTAATTACTATAACTAGATGAGGTAATCTGTGTTTTTCACTTCTCAGCTCTGTTATTCTAGCGGCAAAGTCTTACATGTTTACAGATTCAGGCGTATTTTAAATCTTCATGGCACCCATAGAAAATCTGAACCCTATCCTTACGTCATCCTACTAACAAAGTAACACGAACCTTTGAGGTAATTGTTTTTTGCTTTTGCTATTTTTAGTATAAAATTATTCCTCCGTCACTACATCTTTTTAATGTGCCCTCGTAGGAATTGTTCGCAAAATCTGAAAACTGATAAGCATGATTCTTGAATGTTCTGCTTGGTTTTCTTTTGTTGCCCCATGCTAAATTGAGGTCGTGTACAAGCTAAGATTTATGGAGCCTTCTTCGCCAAGGTTTTCAGATTGAGAAACGAAGAATATAACACAGTAGCATATATCACCAAGGGCTGTAATGGTATTTTTTTTATCGTAGAACTTTGTCCCTAACTGATCCGTAAAGTATTATAATAAATTTACTCCAAACAGCATTTTATTAATATGTTGCTAAGTGGGCACCCACATATAATTACTCAAGAAGGTATTCGTCTGCACTTTTAAAAAACTCCAGCAGCCAAATTAATGAAGTGGAAATTCTAATTTTTTGTCATAAAGATCAAATTATACAGTTTCTAACGTGCTTGGGCAGTTTTTCCGACCATTCATTTTATCAGGTATATAACATTTTAATAAGGACGACATTTCAACTTTTTTGTACGTAGGGTCTTCAAAATTGTGTTTCATGCATTGGATAGAGCAATTTTTGGTGCATACATCCATACACTTTAATCGACATGGAACTTAAAGTGGTGGGGGAAATAAATTTGTGAAGTTGTAAAAAGTGAGCCGAAAATGAGGAATTAAGGCAAAAAAGTTGACATTTTATTCCTCCGTCAAATTAAATCCTATTTTCACCGCAAAATCAAGTAATACACAAAAAAACTGCTCCACTCAATGCATGTAGGATAATTTTGAAAACACCACGTACAATAGAGTTGCAATTTTGGCATGTTTTTCAAAAATTATATAAATTAGAAAATGAACGATCTGAAAACTGATAAAACACAAGATATATTACATTTGATCCTTATTTGCAAAATTAAATTTTTGTGCTCCATGAATTTGGGTGCTAGAATTTTTTAAAGTGCAGACGAATACTTTTTTGAGTTACTGTCTACTACGTGTGTGTTCTTTGAAAATCTTTCCTCTAATAAAGTGAACGTGTTTTTTCGATCAGCTGGCATCATTTTTAGCATTTACTTCACCAAGAAGCAATAGGCAGTTCGGTGGATTCCAACCTATCCCACACCAAACTATGAAAGTAAGAAGCGGTGTGTCGTTGCCAAGGTGGTGCAATAATTACGATCAGCTGTGCACCAGTTCACGAAGAGAAATGTTTGCGAGGGAGTGTACTTATCCTGATTGTCGCACATGCATTGTACAAAAATGTGTAACGGTTCTTCCTTTTTAGATAAAAGAGAAATGCCAAGAAATGGTCTGCGCATTTGTGATGCCGTATTTGTGAGATAACTTTCCTTCTGTCTGTCTCCTTCAAAAGGGTCGTTTTCCTCCAAGACATTTGCTGCCTTTCTCCTCCATCTTCGTTATTTATATTTTCTTGCTCTTCATCATTCTTTTATATAATGCCTGTGTGCAGCTATTCTGCGTAATCGTTAGTAGCAGAATGAAATACAACTCTTGCCATCTCTACTGTATATAACTTTATGCAAATGCTCAAGACATACACCAATGAATATATTGAGGAAAAGGGACTGTTGTAGCAGTTTGATAAAAACAAAAAACAAGTAACACTGGGGCACTGACCTAAACTTCATGCAACTGGATTCTTCAAACGAATTAGGACAAGAGCTTTTGAAGATACGGTAAAGAAAATTCGATACATTTTCAGTGAAACATGGCTATGATTTATATTTAACACAATCACATATGACTGGTTCATGTATATGTGCGGAATATTGAATATATGAATATCTACTTAGGTTTAAAATAAAGGAAGTGAGTGATTTGGTTTGATTTGTTTTCAGGCTTACACCCAGTATGATCAGTAAACCCGGAGGTATGGACAGCGAAAGTTAGCTGCAACGTAAACCACATTTAGCGAGTTGTTTACAATAACCGAGAAGGGAATGACAGTACTGTTGGCCACGATACGAGTGTGTGCGGTGGGAAGACGAACTAAACAGTTGCGAAAAGTGGGAGGGGCATCGGAAGGACAGTCAGGTAAAGAAAACATCCGCAGTTCCAAGTTGCATTTACTAGCAGGCTGTGGCCTGCAAATGCAGTACTGTTTTCATTATGCAACTGTACATTCCCTTATTGCCTTGCCCCTCATAACCCTCTGATCCCTAGCCTTGACGACGTCAACAAAAGCAGATGTCCCTCCTCCAAGCGCACTCGTATCGTGGCCAACTAGTACTGTCAATTCCGCCATGCGTACAGCATTGACGTATAGTAGTAGAGGACAACTTCGTAACCTGATGCCACTTCTGTCTGATGCTTCCCTCTCCACATCTCCAGGCTTAATTATCAGCACTTTTAGGCCTTAAATGTTTCTCATTAAGGTAAGCCACCCCAAGATATATAAATATTGTTGAAACATTCATTTTTAGTACTCTCATAAAATTAATATTTGAAGCATATACAATACCATTCCAATCCTTTATGAACTTGGGTCGTATTGCGGTTCCAACAATGGCAACATTTTACAAATTACCATTTACTGAGGAAAAGTCAGTTGATGCGTTTCCCCTACCCAATCTAATATTTTCGTTTTGCATTTGAAAAGTTTTTTTTACATCCCTAGAATCGTTTAATGTCCGAGTTTTCCGAAGAATGAGCTCAAATTTTCCTCAGAAAAATATAATAAAATACACACCAGCAGTTTCTGTTTGCTTTCTCTACAAAGTAAGTATATATCTAGAAGGTAGAGGAAGTAATACGTTCCACACAAAATTTCGATCTTAAGATTTCAATGGAAATGCATGTTTAGAGAACCCTGAATAAAGAAACAATTTTTAGAAAAAGATCTCCTCTCATTCTCACTCTCTCGCTCTGTGTGTGTGTTGTAGCGTTTTGGGCGCTACTTTGTTGTGTTACTCTTACCTCTGCGTCGTTGTAGGTGAAGTCTTCAGGACTCGAGATCGCCGATATCAGTCAGGAAGCAATTATGGACGTCGCATCTCAGGGTCAACTGTCGGCGAATCGGTCTGAAATTCCCTACTGTTATTGTCAGGGTAGGATTGCGGGAGGGTGACACTAGGATATTATTCTTGAAGAAAACGTTTTCACTTCCTCACTAAAACGCGTATTTCTGCCAGAAAACCTGCAAGATTCCTGTTCTTTTTTTCTACCCCGTACGGTTCTTATATAAGAATATTTTCACCCTTTGGTCCACTAACGTTTTGTTCCGGCTAACTATTTATTATTTAAGGCGTTCTGTCACCGTTCTTTTGATTCCCGCGAAGTTGAATTCATTACTTGCGGCGTGTTAAGTTATTTATTATCCTTAATAAAATAATTTCAACGACAATCTAACACTCTATATAATTATCCCACACGCATTACTTTATGATTGCATTGTGGTGCGGCACTTCGTAAATTTTGGAACTTTTATCCTTTCCTCTTCTTCTTCTTCTTCTTTGACTCAACGTGATGCGTGTTTCCTTACCGGAGAATCATAACAGACTGCCCCAAAACCACGCTCGCATTCACATATCTCAACGACAGCTCTCCAAATTTTATACATGCCACTGCGTCTTCCTATGTTTCTATTGGTTCTCGCACTTATTCTCTACGTTTATTGGCTCCCTGGTTGAAAATTCAAAGCTTAACTGTAAGAAATGTCCGTTGCCTCATACCCACGAAGTACAAAAGAAGGTTTCGATTTTTATGGCCCCACGGTCGGAAAACATAATGGACAGTCTAAAACGAAGCTACTCTTATTCTTGCCTAAATCTTGCAGTTTTTCTTATGCAATTACGCCTTTATTTATTTAACAATATTATTGAAACTTAAAATACATTTACAGCTTATGAAGGGCTTTCGATTGATACAATTTGTAATCCTATGGCTTTAAAGTTATGGAAATTTATCAAATTGAAGATTAATTATATATTAATAATTCCTTAAATATAATTATTATAGAGTTCCTTTTTATGTGTTCTTAATCGCTACAGTGTGTGTGTGTGTGTGTGTGCGTGCGCGCGCGCGCGAACAGCATAACCCAAACTGGAAAAATTTTAGTTATTTTGGTTGTTCCCAAATAATGGCTCTAACCATTGATTACAATTCCATTTACGTAAGATATTTGCATGGTAAATAAAATGTATATCTCTTAAACTGCTATTATTTCAAAAAACGTGTTTCAAACATCATATATTCATTGTTGGAGTTGTTAAATTTTCAATACCTTTGTCGTTTTTTTAGGTGCTGTCACATTCAGTTGTTTCTTGCGATGTCACGGAAACTGTATTGAATCTCAAGGCCGCTTTTAAAGATTTGACTATCGCTTCAATTTCCTGTATGCCTCTTGCACGTTCAAGGAATGTATGATGAAACAATTTCTACAAACGTTTCTCTGAATTAATATAAAGTAGATAAAAAATAAGCTTTTGTAAGAATAGTTTCGTAAAACCTGTAGAAAAATACACCATAGGAGCATAGAAAAACCTGTGAATGCAACATCACATTGTTTGCTTTGGAAAATTGTTTCATGCATAAAATAAACAACTTTAACATTTACTTCTTAGAGTATAACGACAGTACATTAGCGACAAGTGCAATATATATTTTTTAAAAACTTCATAAAATATTTAGGTACAAGTACTTGGAAGAACTGGATCATTGACATTCCGATCCAAAATAACGGAGACATCTTTTTTCTAGTTCCCGAGGCCGCGGATTAAAAACCGACGGAAGGGCGATGGATTTTATCGGCCTAAAAATCCTTAGCATGGCTTCCTTCGGAAAGGAAGTAAAGTCGGTGGTCCCGTGTCGTAGATTTACGGCACGTAAAAGAACCTCAAGCCCGACAAAGAGGCTTCTGAGCAAAATTTCCAATCTTTCACGCCCACACTGAATGGGACACTAGGGCAAAGTACTCACAAGGCCTGACTTCCAACACACACTCCCGTGCCTCCCGCAACCAATCGCTAGGCAAACCAAAACAAAAAAAAGAGTGAAGGGCAAATTGCGCACTGCCTGGTGAAATTCACAAGCAAGTAAAAAGGAACCGAGCCAGCATGCACACGACGCGGGAACTAATATCGCGTAACTTTCTAGCGGGAATTATGGCGAATAAATTACATAGTATGTATATACATATAATGGTGCATCTACAGGAGTTTTTTGTCGCATAGAAAGCATATATGAAGATTCTGCTTTCTGAAGTATACGGACGTTTGGTATTAAAAACGGAGAGGGCGGAAGTGAGAGGAGAACCGGTTAGAAACAGCGCAATGCAGGGGGCGCATTTCCCCGTAACATGGCCACGAATCGAAAAGAAGCTCTATGGAGCTCCTATTCTGAATTAACCATCTGTTGCGGATTCCAGCCTAAGCACTATATAAAATTACGGATATCAGTAGAACTAAGGTGAAAGATAACTATAGAAATAATCTTACCTTACTTTGAACATACAACACGGCGACCACCTCGTATTTATTATCAGTTACAATAATGTCTTATTATAAGACATGTTGGAAATGTTTCTCCCCTCCTCTACCCACAAATTTCTCATCTTCTCAGGAAATTTGCATTCACACTCGATAGTTCAATCCGAAATTGGGTGAATTTTTTGCATGATGTTTTCTTTTAGTTCTTCCAATGTATGGAGTTTGAAACGTGCTCTTTTGACCCAAGAGGAGGTGGATTAAATTAGGAATAATGGAAGATTCCTACTTGAAAATATATTCCATAATTTAATTAACAAACCGAATTTCTTCCATTTAATAAACTCACACTTCAATAACATAGAAAATTACAATTTACAAAACCCTTATTCATTCACCATTCTTTACATTCTTTACGGCTTCAATGCTTTAAATTAAATTACAATAATTACAGAATTTCTCCCTGCTCTCACATTTACCGATATATTTCTAAATTAACAGCAACAAGTCTATAGTTCAGACGATCAATCTTTTCCCGGTGAAGAATTACTAAAGAGAATTTTGAATACGTTAAGCCAAAAATGAATTTAGAAATACCGTCCAGAATGCCTTCTATCTAAACGTTGTCCTGTTGTTTTCCTCGTAACCTAGCTCGCCGTCGAAGAAAGACTGATCAGCCTTGTGGACAGGATGTTGAAGAAAGCTGGAACTGATCCGGCACCTGCGCAGTTGACGACCACAGTCGCCTGACGTACTGCGTGATTCAAAATAACTGCGCCCTTTCTTCTTGTTGTTGTCGTCTGCTTGAGAACCGCTACCATAGTCGTTTCACTTCTGTTCCCGTACATGTTAGCCTTCCTTTAGTACAGCCCAGTCGCCTAAAGTAGATTTCTCCGGGGAGGGTCAATTTGGCACAAGTTTCAGATACTGAACTCTCGAGAAGGAATGAAAATTTTCTGAGAAGATCCCAGAAATGTGTGGATAGAAGACAACATTTCCAACAACTCTTTATGATGAAGTGCAGATTTTTAAAGTAAAGACTTATGATAAAGTATGTGCACATCATCATTGTAATTATAACAATGAAAACCTGAGATGATTGCGGGATATTATAACTGTTTCGCGGGAGTCCAAGGTGAGGCGGCCGGCGCGCGAGAAGCCGTGCGGTGGCCATACTGTAAAGGAAAAACGCTGTTAGATAACTGTCTATTCAGAAACAGCATTTGACCTTAACACTGTGTTAAACGTAGCTTTAAACCAACCCTCAGAAACCGGTGCTTCGGATGTAGTTATCTACATATACCAGGCGCACTCGCTTGATCCTGTTTAACCATCTCATTTGAAAGCCAGATGGTGGAGATAGCTTTATGAAATCAGACCATGTGTTAATCAGTTCATTAATCAGATAGGCTAGAGCTTGTCGGATATTGCTACAAAACAGAATTAAGCATTTCTCGAACTCATGCATGCCAGTTGTCGCAGTTCTCAGATGACTTGTGTTATCTTATTTGTTTGGCGCTTATTGTTTAATTGTTTTTTTTAAATTTGGGTTCTTTGTCCTCCGGCTAGCTATTATAACTCAGTCGAGCACGTGTCTCTAAGCAGGGTGTGTGAACGGAAAGGAGTTGTTGCTAAAAGATAACACTGATAAATAAAATCTGAATCTAGACTGTTATTGCCGTCATGCTTAATTAATAATTGACATATTTAAGCTTTATACACGTCTGACAAACTGTGATATTTCTGAATGTAACTACAGTCGTTTTAGTTGCCGCGCACAACTACTTCGCGTACTTTACATTTTTGTAACTAACTCTGCGACGTGCACCTCGTGAGATATTCTTCAGAACTGTGTGACACTTCCGTATGGCTCGAGAATATATACTCCTTCACCTCGAATTGCCTACAGATTATAATATAGCTCCTATTGGTTACTAAATTGCACCAACTTCAGCGTCTGTTTTGGTCAGCCAATCACTACTACTAACATATATGCTCTAGGGAAGATATTCCCTCCATTTCTAAAAAAGGCACGCTACCCTGACCTCAATTTCGGCTTTTCTTCTTAGTGACAAACAACTCACTCCCTCGGTTTATTGTTACCCACTTCTATTGTCAGTTTCAGTTAGGCCGTGCAAACTTATTTCCTAACAAGTCCTTATGGCTAACAAACATCTAAAATCATGTATACAATGATATTAATTTACACTATAATCACTCTGGCATTCACAGCAAGTTATGATATAAAATATTGCCTCACAATGACATACCAATTCTCTCATTTATGCCTCCAACGCATTCTCTCTTCGCGCCCAAATTTGAGAACACATATCCGATACGCCAGGTGATGATATCACAGTTAATGAATACAAATGATGGTGGTTAACCTGTATCAGTACATTTATTAGCTTCCGAGAAATGTTTCTGCAAAGCCGAGGACGAAGCTTTCATGCCACTCCCAAGTTTCTCTGAAGCTCAACTTAATGAATATTAATGCACAGGAAGGGATTTAATAATATCAGGCACGTTAAGCCAAATCTGCCCTGCACTACTTTCAGATATCGGGTAGATGCTCCTTCGCTACCTTCAAGCGTAACTCGCATTAGCAAAAACTAGGTAAATATTGAATTTTGTAGCGTAGCAGCTAAGCAGGTTGTTATCTTTAGGCTGGTTCACAATAAACGAGAACGGAAAGCAGAACGAGAACGATAAAGCAAAAATACATGCATTATAATTAGTGATGGTACGATACCACTATTTCACGATACTGATATCGATAGTGATTTTTGAGCACCGATACTCGATACTCAGTTTATAAAGAACTGTAAATGCGCTAGCTTGTTCATTGAATTATGTTCTTATTAGTAGTTTTCTACGTATAAACGCAGGTAACAAATTTTGTATTGTGTGACAATTCCGAAATTGTTACTGTTTCATCTATCCAATTGAAGGCAATTTGTTTATCTTGATAATTCCACAGGTTATACAGAGTGGACCATTTAAGTTGAGACTGTACAATATCTCCATAACTAAGCGTTGTCGAAATAAATGTCTTTAATAAAAGTTGCTTTACATTAGAAGGGAAAGTAAATTCCATTAGTCCTGTTTTATTTGGAGGATGTTTTGATGGTCATTTTAGGGTCAACTTAATTTCTTTTAAAATGGGAACCTATGTTTTTGTTTTTTTATCACTCCTCATAAAAAAACTAAACAACATTTTTATAAAGCACTTTGCAATTGTTCTTGCACCAACGAAAATAACAACGAAAATTGTGAACGGTTGGTCATTTGAGGGTCACGTTACGTTTCCTAATTGGGAACCAACATTTTTTATTTTATTTCCTTATTCCTTATCACAAAATAAACAGCTTTTCTTAACCATTTTAATGGAAAAACAACATAAAAAATATAAGTTCCCATTTATAAAAGTTAAATTGAAACTAAAATTACTATCATGACGTCCTCCAAATAAAGCACGACTAATGGCATTTACTTTCCGCCATAATATGAAGTAACTTTCATTAAAGATATTACAATGTTTAGTTTTGGAGATATTGCACAGTCTCAACTTAAATGATTCATCCTGTATATAACTTGCGACCTCCTACAAAGAATATGTGATATTACAGCATCTGCTTATAGTTGGTAAACTCAGATTTTGTATATAATTTGTATTTCATGTTCTACATCAAGGGTGGCGAAAACGACTTCTTTCCGCGAGTCACCAAATATGCAACACGCACTGCATCACTCATAGCACGTGAAAAACAAAGGGACGGTTGCGGAGAGGAAACGGCGCCTGCGAGTCAAAATAACGCGCGAAGCACTCTTTCGCCACCTCTGTTCTACATAGTCGTGCAAAAATAAAATTAAAACTTGACATTTTTTAAGAAGGTTCACTTGACAACTGACTGATGCAAGCATGAAATAATAATACCCGACTTTGTTACCTGGTTCCTGTGTAACAACATACTCTTATGCTAAACCCTGGATCACTGATATTTTCTTCTGGCTGCTATCCACCAACGTTTTTAATCACCACAGGTCTCGTATAAAACAGTAGGGTTTGGTACGGAAAATCTCTACTGTTCATTGGATACTCCTATCGTATATGAATAATGTATAGCTGCTAGACGAGCTCAGGCGCTAAGTGCATCTCCAGTTATTTTCCCTAAGTGCATTAAGAGTATAAAAAATAACCACGGGCAATACTTAAGCAACTGCACTCCATACGTACCCCGGAGACAGATAAAGTACCCTAAAATCGCAAGCCTTTGCACGTAAGGGGATTAGAAAGTAGAAATTTATCACTTCAGCTGTACACAGGAGCGATACATTCCTAAAGGCAAAAACTGCAAATGCATACAGCAGGGAGCCGAACTCCGATTACAGTAAAGCAGCTGCCATGTAAAATCTAATGTATATTTGAAATTCATCAAAAAATGTAAATAAAATTCTCGCAACACGTAATTTAAAATTCCAAAAGAGCTTAAGACCTGACATCTCTTCTGGCATGAAGGAGTTCATCTTAAGATGGCAACGGAAAGAAAATGTGAGCTGTTAGCATCTACTTGTAATTTCAACCATGTTGTCATTTCTTTTGCATCGTGAAATTATTTGGAATGAATTTTAAAAGTCACATAACGTACACAAAGTTGGAAGATTTCTGGAGTTAGTTTTTCTAGTTCGAGATAATTTAACTGTCCTTGCCGCCGAAGTACGTCGAGGCAGCTGCGTTTTTCTGTTTCTTTGCAGTTTCTAGCATGAGCCCAATAAAACTAAGGTGACCAACCTTAAAATGTTTTACTGTACAATACATTTATACTTTATTTACCTGCAGTAGGCAGAGAAAGTATTTAATTCCACTTAAAATTTATATGTCGAGCTTTCACCAGAAAAATATGCTTTGGGACAGCCTAAATAAATTAAAATAACAATATATTTCTGACAAACGTGAGTACATGTGCGAGTGTGCGTGTAAACAGCACTGTTGGAAAATATCTTAATATTTAAGTTCAGAATTTTCCAAGGATACCACACGAGTATCTTCAAAAGATTTCCCCACCCCAAACTACTCTTTAAATGAAGATTTTTTCGTTATTGTTTTACTTCTCCAAAAATGACTGAACTTTTTTCATTAAAATACACAACCTTTAAGATATTTCTCTGCACATCTTGAATTTTGTGCGAATAGCTTGTGCAGTTCTTTTTACACTTACACCAAGTTTGTGTAACTGTACGTTTTTGCAGGAAAAATGTACAGTGCATTAAAAATACACAATGTGTGTTCAAAATGTTTCGTAGCGTTAACCATTTTCAAAATATCCCATGTTACAGATTTACACTTTTCCAAGTGCGCATCTTACAGACATACTTGAAAGTTCACGATTCTTCTTTCTTCTTTTCATTACAAGACACTTGTTAACACTTCTGAGCCATAACTAGACAAAAAGTATATCATAACCTAACTTGGCTAGAGGAGTCACTTATATATGTGACTTTGTATGAGTGAGTATTCGTTTCAGATTTTTAATCATAAGATACATATCTTGACGGAATATATTATAATGAAACTTAAAACGTGCATTATATAAATTCATATTAATTTCTGCATTAATTTTCTTGCTGAAACAAGCACAACTTTACAGTTTTAGTGTTAGAAACTATTTTTTTCAGCGACTCGTGTTCCGTGACCAGGAGAGAAGAATAATTCTGCATTAAGGATTAAGAAATGGATACGAATGCAATCATGCAATAACTGTCTTGAGTTTTGCCAACTGTCCATATAATGCTGAATTAAAATTAAATAACTTTTTGAAAACAGTTCACAAGCACATGGTTCATGGATGTATAAAATTTGCTAGGTTGGTGCAGTTGCTTTGATCATAAAGCCAAACAGAGATTCATAGTTATGTGTGTATAGTGTTGAATTCTCTGATATTAGTAAAAGCAAATCAACAAAAGTGCAACCAAAATATGCAACGACGATAACACAAATAAGGTGTTCTTGACATATATATTCATAATATTTATCAAGATGTATATTATATATGTTGTAACTCGCTGATTTTCGAAAAAAAACGTACCAGGCGAATGGGCGGTGGTAGAGTTTGTATTGTGCAACTGTTTACCCTGTCGGGCCCTCAGAGAGACTTTTCGTGGGGGAGAGGAAGGTCTATGGTGGCTCCCGCCGGTGTCATGATGTCATATCTGGAGACGTTAGGGTTCCCGTCTTGCTCCCAAGTTTGCCACTCCGTATCTGTCGCCCTCTATATCCTTTGCTTCATTTCACCCCTTGCTCCCGGAGGTTTCCAGAAACAGAATAGGCCTTCATGTGTGCTTAAGTACCAAAATCCTCCTTCGCTTCCTGATAACCATAATACAAGAGGTTTGTGAAATAGAAAGAATAAACCCTTCAGTGAGAGAGAAATAACGTCTGCAGTAATACTTCTGTTCAGCACTGTATAAAGGAGCATATTTCGCAACATCCTTACCTGGATTTATTTAAAAAGCAGTAATAATTTGTAATAAACCACTACTTTTCATACCAAGGAGGGATAATTAATTTAAGGGTAACACCTTAAACAATCAGAAAAAATACATATAGTGCAAGTTATAAACAATCATCACTTAAAACTATATTACTTTATATTTTGCAATCATTAAACTCTATCGTACACAGATTAGAACTGAAATATAGTGGATCTAGAGTTTGTATACTTTCCAAGAGAGAAGAATGAGTATAAATAAAATTTTAATTTGCAACTAAAGAGATTAATAGGTAGTTCTCTAGTGGTTACATTTTCATTACGTAAGGCCTCTGTCATAAAACATTATAAATAACATTATTGTGGCTTTTAAACGCAAAGTACCTGTCAGTATAAATGTATTTCGCTACTGGACAATCGTGCCACGTGCTTTAGCAGAACAGTCCAGGGTTGATTTGTTTCCACGTAAATAGGTTGCAGAAGAAAAATTAATAAGTGACAACAGCGTTGTAAACTGTTCTATTAGGCAGACGAAACAAACGCGCAATTATTTTTCCCTTTGTATGCACGAGGCCATTACTATAATATCCCATTCATTTCGCACAGTCTCCTGATGAGAGGGAGAATGATGAGAGTGATTATATCCACACTCTCAATGGAAGTTGTGATTATGTACTGCTCTGTTGGTCACATTACAGTCATAACCCACCACTTTTTCACGGTCGGCGCTGATTGTCTCATTTCGGAGTCCCGCTTTGTGTCAAATGAATGCACTTGAAACACATTTAAAACAAGAGGGGATGTTTACCATTTCACGTAGTTTTTGACCAATGGGATTAAGCAAAACTTTCTCTACGCATTGCAATTTCACAAACCCCTTATCTATAACAATATATAAAGAGAGAGCATTTGTGTGTGTGTGTGTGTGTGTGTGTGTGTGTGCGCGCGCGCGCTTCCAGGCGGACGTAGGTTATATAGTATTAAAACAAATTAAATTGGGAAGGATTTTCATATTCGTATAGTCCAATTTCAGTACCGTTTCGTTCAGTATGTAGATCAGAGGATATTTTATCTTTTATTGCGTACATCGTATATATTTAATGGTTTTCAGCCCAAAGGACTAAAAGGAGAGGCTTAAAATCTTTAAAATTAAGCTTTCGAAGAGGGGTATGCAAAGCAAATCATATTTCCTAATTTCCCTCCGAACACTATTGTGAAGGTGTGTTTTGGTATGATTTTGTCAAAACTGTATTCTTAGTTTAAAATAATTTAAAATAAAGAGAGTTGGAGGTTGTTATACTAGATCACTAAATGGTTCTTTCTTTGAGCGCGTTTTGGGAGAACGGTTTGCTCCCATCATCAGCATGTTTCCAACTGATTCTGCCGGCTACTATCTGGGGAATGCGTGTGGTTAGTGGTATTCTCTGGTGCTGGGTTAATGAACCTCCAAAGGCTGCTGGGTAGCGGTAGTTCGAAATTCATTAGGTGATTCCTGTGTTTGACGATATGTATTTTTTCCCAGTTGTCCAATTCGTTGCTGTTGTTGGTCAGTTTTAAGAGTTTTATGTTTGGAGAGATTTCATGGTTTATGATGTGCCCAAGTGTGGTAAGTGAACTTTCTATATGCTTGTAGTTTTTATTGTCTGAGTAAAGCAGTCGTTTCCTGGATGTATTTCTGTCTTTCAAACTTTTTAATCTTCTTATCTATTGTTGTTTTCTGGTATCCATTAATGGTGGCTATGTGGATAATGTGTTGGTATTCTTTCTGGTACTTACTCTTCACTCGCGTCTTAATAACTCCCATTATAGGATCGTTGCATAAATAACTACTTGTCATTTGCCGATATGACCATAGTAGATGGCCACCAGAAGTGCCAGACACAGAATGTTGTATTTTTTATATGCCTGTATACAGTAGACTGTAATTATGCTATAGGACTGACAAAAGTTGAGTTACTTTTAAACTTCCAAAAACTACATAAAAATCTAATTTTCAATCCTATAGTACCTCCAATATTTATATTTACCATTGCAGTCTCTTTCAACCCCTGGCTAATTGGGACACAGACTTGCACTTACACTATCGGCCACTTTAAGCATGCTATCTCTACTGATATTTTCTGAATTACTGAAGTACAACTCTGCACCACTTGACCAATCTGGACAGAACAGTACTTACTGATATTAGTGAGAATAATAGCCTAGTCTTTGTTTTTTATAAACCAGCCCTATCCCTATTTTCAACATCGAGCGCCATGGTTCAGCCGGCAACGTCTGTGGTCCCCATTCGAGAGGTCCCGGTTTCGATCCTCGGTGGCGCCCACTCTGATCCATGAGTTTTTCGTGTTCGTGGCTGGGGTGGTTTCTTCTTTACCACAATCTCATTTTCCTTTCATTCCGTTTCTTCTTATTTTTCATGTGCTTCTAGGTTTCGTGGTGTATGGCGGTGCTTGAGAGATGGTGTGGATGCATGCTCGCCAGAAGGAATATTTCCCGTAGACACCAGAGGACTGCTCCAGTGGTGGGACGTTCATTACCCTCTTTCGGGGCTCCAGCAGTGGGATGGGTCTGCGAGTTTGGAAACGTTGGGCATTTTGCGCGTTTCTGTGGCCTGTATGCCTAGGCCTGTAGCCTCCTGTGTGGTTCCTTCACTTCATCCCTTCCTCCAGGGGGTGGTAGGCACAATAGGCTTATGTATATTGTGGTACACGAGGTGTTCCACCCAATTCAACACCCACCTATAGAATGCATTCGTTCAACGCCTTGTAAGACAACTGGTATTCTATAATATACATATAAAAGTGATTCTTCTATTCATGTTAAATTACTCAGGATAAACTAAAGTTATCTTAAACTAATCAATATGGACTTGGTCAAATCAAAATACAGAAAATAAAACAGTTTGGATACTGCGAGCCACTTTTGTTACTGAAAAACCGAAGTGGGAGCGGAAAAAAGGGGCGAAGTCCGCAACTTTTAATGAACATTCATCTGTCAGCAGAAATCTTAAGCTCTCATACAAGCTGTTCACAGAATTCAAATGCTAAAATGTAAGAAAAAATTGAAACTCACAATTGAAGACCAAGAGTGCTTAAGCTAATCACCAGCTTCTCGTTTAGGTGAGTCAGCTACCAGTTTCACTCATACGTAGCTTTCATCGCAGGCCACGCAATGGCCCATTACCCTTTTGTGACGAATTCAAAGTGGAAGAGTATTCAAAGATGAAACTATTCCTACAAGCTGGCTGAAAAGTTTGTCTAAATTTAATTAACGTATACTGAAAATTTGAAGAAAAGAGTGGAGAATTAAAGAGAGTGTAGAATGTGAAGTGAGGTGGAAATAGCAAATAAGATAGTACTACCTACCAATAGCGGTTAGGATTAAAGAATAAGTAACTATATATTGAAAGGGGATACGAACAAGATAATAGATAGGGAATTTTAGAAGAAATTAAAAGTATTGCTGCGTACAGTATGAAAGTTTAGTGTATAAGTTAGACTGGTTACACGTTAAGTAGTTGATATCTGAAATGCGAAATGTAACTAGATATTTTATATATACATATATAGTTTGGGATCATATGTCCTGATGTAGCTTCCAGGAGTCAGGACGTGTAATTGTAGTTTTTTTTTTTTTATTTTTTATTTTTACAAGCCGATACACACGTAACTAAACACACAAACAGACAGATAAGCTTTCTTTATTGCTGTCGAATTATTAAAGTTATTACAAATACTTAGTGCGCGGATCATTAACCGTACATGCATATTTAAGAAACAAGTTAAGGGTCACAAAAAGTAACCAACGAAGCACAGAAAAAGGAGATAAGTTGCCTCTGAATACGTGAAAGAATTTGATCTGGCTTCGCGCACTTTAACCAGGAAACTTCTCATGGTTTACAAGCTCCTCTGGTCAGCCAGTGGATACCAACATGCCAATCTCCTTCGAGCAAACTTAAGCAATTTTCTGTGAGTTTAATACTCGGGGATTCTCTCACTGTGAATATTCCACCAAAATGGTACCCAGTGCTCATCCAAACCACATAACGGGCAGAGTCTTCAGAACCGTTAGTCATTTTCTGTACCCTCCAGCCTCCCAACCTAAACCACACCATTCCTGATATTTCCTTTCTTCCTAATAGATATTCTGACTTTGTCCAGATTTTCAACTGTCACTTCTCTCAGTTCTCACTATCACTGTTTCGTTTTTATCTGTCACTATTTTAAGTTCTTATCTATTCAGTTTCACTGGGAGTTCACTTCACTAAAGTGAACTAGTTCAATTCTCCGTCGCCTCTCTTCCTTCATGCGTAGCCTTTTCACGCCGGACAGCTCACTTCACTAAGGAGTCGAAACAAGACCTCTACAACCGTCGCTCCACAGCAGCACTCACTGCATGTCACAACAGCCGTAACCAACTCGCTCGCTCACCGACTGACCGACCAACACGACTCACTTTACTGTCGCCACTGATTCGACTGCCGCGAGAGCGCTCGCTTATACAGCCACTGCAATCTTTCCGCAAGGTTCTCGAACGTTCTAGAACTATTTCGATACACTTTCTGGAGTAGGGGAAAGAATCTTCAGGAACTCTCTAGCGCTATCTGCCAATAACGCGCACTGTTTTTGCTGGCGTTGAGAAGTTATTTTGTTGTAACTTGTTTGCAACACGCTTTGGGCGTCTATTTGAAGTAGGTTGTATTGAAGGAGTTGTATTATATTTCAACTGTTGGGGAGCAGAACTTGTAGTAGTTGCAATCGCACGTATGGCAAAAAGTTTCCGGTAGCCTTCGCCTGCAAATGTACTTTCAGGTGGCCTTTGCCCCAAGTTTAAAAAAAATATTAACTTTGTAATTTGACTGTTTCTTTAAATATTAAATATTTATGTTTGCCTCGGCTGCGTCACGTTTCTCTATGCAGGGTTGTGATGCGACAAGAATGTAGGCCTACACAGATTATAATTTTACTTCACTCCTTTTATTAATACTTGATACGATTTAAATAACACTTCACCGATATAGAGATCTGTGAGATTCTTTTTATTAATAATTACTTTTTAACACGTAAACTTATTTTTCGTCTCACACGAATACATATTACATTTCTTGAGGACACTTTTTGCGTCTGGTTAGTAACGCTGTCTGCAACCAACTGACTTCTGAATTTGTAAATGTTTCTCCTTTTCAATTTCTGATTAGCTAATCCTAGTCCAATAGAATACCTTCATTTAACTAAAGCTTTTTCTGGTTATTGATTGGCTATTTTTATAAACTGTCTCTAAAATTACATTATTGCTTCCAAGAATCACAAGTAGTATTGTTAAACTTTCAAATTCATTATTGCCTCAAGTTTACCTCATTGTTACCTCATTGTAAGCAACTTTTAACCTATTTCTCACAGCCCCTACATTATTAAATTACGTAATACATTCACATAACATTATTGAACATGCACATAATATAAACATATACAATGACTGTAATATACACTTTTTATATATTGTTACATACACATATTGCTTTAAGACGGGCTGTTATTGAATTTATATATTATATAATTTGACTGAAATCATTTAAGTGTTAAAAAAACTGCCTCAAACGGTAGTTATCGTTGTTCATCTTTGGCGCCGACCACCTGATAAGCTTGTGCCATAGCCACTACGTTCACAATATGCCTCTTTACCCCGACTCGATTTTATTTCATTTGCTAGACTTAGAGACGGTTTAATCTTACAATCCGATTCTTTTCCTGTCAGATGGCCTTATTAGTCTTCTTTTGACACCTTTCCATATGCGTCTTGTCATTTATTTCACTTCTTTGCCCTACTGACCCCATGCCTATTCTCTTCAAGCCTCTTTCCAGTTCAGCTGCCCAAAACTTAGGCGACAGGTTTTCTCGCTGGTATTTATAACATTTGGAGCGTAATCTAGAATTAACATTTTGGGTTGAATGACAACCACGCGTGACGTCACATAGTGTGGTGGTTTAGGAGAACTTTTTTGTAACGTTTAACGCCCATAATACTGCATACAGCACCACAGACGATGGACTAATGATACACGAAAACGAAAATGATTATTAGGAAAGAAAATGTGAGAGGTCTAAGGTTCATGCCTAAGTTTAAGGTACCTGCCCGGCATTTGCTAGTTATCAGAACTGAGAAAACCTGGATAAAAATCTGATATATTACACTCAAATGACTTTCTCTACTCTTGTACAAACTGTTTTTACAAACACTTATTCTCCGTATGCTTCATGTTAATCTTATTGGTAATTTCCTTGTAGATGCAGGGGGAATGGCTAGGCTTTAAGCGATAGTCAGATATTTTAAGAGGTGGTTGCTATGTTTAAGGGAATAACAAGCAATGTCTCGAAAATGGTTCACTCAACAAAAACATGTATGACATAAATTGTGTATTTTAACGCGATCTACATTTTTTGTGTAGTAAAAGTTTGTCGAGCTCTTATGGTTTACCAGTTACGCAAAAGTCGTTCATAATGGAGAATACTTTTGGAGACATTCCCAGAAAATTCAAGATATACATTCCATTTGTCATAAAAATATCTTAAACCTATGATATTTTAATCAAAATCGTTAGAGCCATTTTTGGGGAAATTAAACTTTTCGAAAAATCTTCCATGTAAAGGGTAATCAGGGGTGGGGGATTTTCTTGAAAACCCTCGTGTCGCATCTCTGGAAGATACTGAACCTAAATACCAAGTTTGGTGTTTATCCGACTGTTCATTTCTGAGTTATGCTGTTCAGAGGCACAGACACACACATGGACATGTTTCCAAAAATGCTTTTTTTTGGATTCAGGGGGTCTCAAAACATGTATTTCCGGTGAAATCTCGGTATCGAATTTTTGGGTGGAATACAATACTTCCCCTACTTACTATACGCAGTAGAGAAAGTAAAAATACGTCAGTAGTTCGTGTCGGTGGTTTGGGATAATAACCGACGACTTCATCAAACAAGTGCATGCAGGAACAGCGGAGACATTCCATACACATTTCACTAAAAGTGCTAACCGCCTTGGTATAGGAAGAATAAGATAGGAGTATCTTCTCTGCAGTTTGCCCGAGAATCAGTACATAAGATACGAATCTTTAACTTCTTCACCACGTTCTGAGGGTTTAGGCTTGGGGTGTGCTGTATCTTTTGATGCATCACGTTCTTGTGACAGCCTACGAGAGGTTTTTGATGGATTGTCTTCCAAAAGTGTTCTTGTGTTCCCATACTTTAGGGTCTTGATAGTGCCATAGATCATATCTCCATTAATGAAGCGCTGTAACAATCTACTCCTTCACCTTCCACTACATTGCCCAACTCAGCAAGTTTATAATCTTGTTCCCAATACTGCTCAAGAAGCAAAACTCCAACTTTGTTACTTTCCAGGTTGTATTTTTGCTTCTCTAATATTTACCTATAGTAAGTAGGGAAGTACTGTATTGCATCCAAAAATTAATACGGAGATTTCACTTGAAATACACGTTTTGAGACTCCTTGAAACCCTCATAAAAATCATATTTAGAATAATTCCGCGTGTATTAAGGGGACAAGATAGTCTGAACACATGGAAATTACGCCTTAAGTGTGTTAAATTATCACTGCTCTTAAAAGTTCACAAAAGGTTTTCCTCTATAAGTCATGAGAATTATTTCAGGTCGTTGTTTGAATTGATAGTTTATGTAGTTGAGTCCGTAAAAGTACTTAATTCAGCAGAAAAATAATAAAATGTACTCGTGTACATTTTCTCTGGTACTACTTGCAATACGGAAACACACTTTTGCATGCTTGTTCTCAGTATAATTAGCTATCTTCTGAACCTCAATTATTTAGATATGTATATCAGTTCACTAGAAATACCAAAAACATTATTTGCAAAGTCAAAAAGGTAAAAATGTGAAAAATTTGCAGTGTTGTTGCTTTCTTAATATCACTAATATATATTATATTATGGTTCAGAACGTTTAACTATGTGTTGTATGCATGTGCTGAAAATTTCAGCTCTCTACCTCTCATACTTTGAGAAAAAGGTACACAAGCATCCAAAAATGTTGCTTTGAGAAAACTGAATTTGAAGCTTGAACATTAAAATTCTGACACACTTCAGTACATTCCAAGGTCATAATCATAGCACCTTCATTCCTGGATTGCGCTTCAACTTTTCTGATCGCCTTCTCTTGGTTCTGGCCTCTTTTGTTAAGTGCTGAACTGCTCGCTGGGCATGATATAGTCGTTCGTTATCTGTCAAAACAAAAATGTTTAGAACAAAAATGTTCTAAAAAAAAGCGTTGTATGACAGTTTTAAAGGAATGCCGACTAGCATTTAAATGGTATTCAAATGTATTAAAAACGTCTTAACCCCCAAAAGTATATATTTTCTGAAACTGGAAATAATAGAGATTTTATTAGTGCCTAAAACAAAACAAAAAAGTGATTTTGACCATTTCAGAGTACCCTTGTCCCCTTAAGTTCGACAGTTTCCAAGGATTCGACACGAACATTTTAAAGAAAATCCTCCACCCCAAATTACCCTTTATATGGAAAAATGTTCGTCATTTGTATTTTCTCAATAATGTCTGTAACCACTTTCATTAAAATACCATATGTTTGAGACATTTTCATGGAAAATAAAATGTATATCTTATATCTTCTTGGAATATCTTGTGAATTCCTCTTCATTCTGAATTACTTCAGTATAATTATTAATTCGAAAGAAGAGAGAATCCTATTACATAGAAATGTAGATCACATTAGAGTATACAGTTTATGTCAAATAACGTTTTTTGTTTAGTTAATTTTTCAGATATACTCTGTTATTGGTATGAATTCAAGTGGTAAGTCGCTATTCGTTTTTTTTTTCTCGTCATGCAAAGAGCACGGAATATCAAAGCCTTGCACAATGACCCGCTTTTTAAAAATCTGACAGTCGCTTTAGCCTACTGCAATCTTCTTATACCTCAAACAGCCGGCCAGAGTGTTTAGGGTCCGCAGCGCATGCATCACGGCAGCTGAAGGGGTCGGAAGCCCTCTCCCCTTATGGAGACCTAGAAGCACATCTGAAAGATGAGGAGAAAACGGAATGAAATGGAAATATGGAAAGGATATCGTGATAGAGAAGAAACCACTCCAGCATTCGTTTGCCGACCCGGGGAAACCATGAAAAACCCATGGATTCAGGGTGAGCGATCGCCGGGAATCGACCTGGAACCTACTGGATAGAGTTGCATATGTTACAGCGGTGCCAGCCCACCTGGTTAGGTTGTGCATAAGACAAGCCTTAAATTAATTGTTGCCAAATGCATCCCATAATACTATGAAGGCAAAATACCGTGCCGCGTCTGCACTAATTACGATATTAAAGAACGGGGCCCTTCGTAACTGCAACAAGTGAACTCACTAATGACACGTATTGTTATCTGTGGAGCGCAACGTGCCTCAAAAGTAAATATAATTACATTGACGCTGTTACGTACATGCACAAAAAAGGTATT
The DNA here is from genome assembly GCA_030765065.1 of Deroplatys truncata. Lineage (NCBI taxonomy): Eukaryota > Metazoa > Arthropoda > Insecta > Mantodea > Mantidae > Deroplatys > Deroplatys truncata. The sequence goes on along the minus strand of CM060988.1, from coordinate 123,491,784 downwards.
TGTCGCACTGCGTCGGTAATGCAGGTTTTGTCATAACAACAAATGTATGCCGTTTGACGTCACTGTATTAATTGAAGCAACCGCCGTGATACGAGAGTGAAAATGAATGAAACAGCTTTTTGTAAAGGTGCAATGTGACATCGTTCTGATTTTTGCTGCTACTCCTGTGGTAATGGGTTTCAACAAACCTCTGGTAATGCGATTTCACCACATTATACGGAAGAGCTAACAATGTTAACTTTCCAAAAATACGTTACTTTTCAAAGCACCCTTATTTTGTTTATTAATGCTACAGACAGGTGTTTCAAAACGCCGTAAGTTTTATCGAATAATACTCTGATGTTCTCTCATGGTTTAAGTTACACTTATGCATTTGTAGTACCAATAGCACCCATGCGAGACCAAACTACTGTAGTGACGATAACACTTCAGGTTTCCATGTATATTGGCGTGTATAAAGTGTGGCCCATGTGTATAACATGTTTTATGTTGATATGATAAAATCTAGCCCCACTCCTTGCCAGCGTGACCACCTTTGTTTCTTGAGCATAATTCTAGCTACTGGATTGGCAGGATGCTTTATGTCCCCCAAAATGTAACCGAACTGCCGAAGGGTAACATTACAATAATGGATGGGACCTCGATACTCTCGATACTAGATGGTATCGAAGTATGTCACATTTTGAGCTAAATCTTCGATACTAAGTTTTGCATTATTGAAAGGTGTTGCGTTTAACTTTATGCTAGAAGAAATAAAAGGAGTCGAGACTTCACGCTGTTGCCTTGCACATGTCCCCTAAGAGTTTTTGGACTATAGTTCTTGATCGACTGGACGTGTTTTCTGTGGGTGAATCAATGCTACATTCCATAGACCCTTGAGTCCAAATTAAAGCATGCAAAACAATGGTGGAAGAGTAGAGGTACTCATGCTACATCTAGTGATACCAGAGTTGTGAATGAAGCAGATTTAGCTAACGCACATTTCTGAATAGCCTGGCTTGGTAACTCATTCTCAACCATTACATTTACCTGCTCAGGTGACCAAAATCTGTGAAACAAATCAGAACTTAATACGTGAGATAATACAGCACATGGAATACTTGTTCTTTCCTTCCATATGTTACTTTGTATTTCCGCAAGTCAAACTCGGGTTACGAGCATAGTTTACAGGTATACTGTACGACTAATTTCCATAATATGGGTAGGAAATCGTTTAAAATCGTTTTGAGCACAAAATATAGTTACATAAAAAGGGAAGCAAAGAAATAATAATAATTACTATTATTTATTATTTATTCTTCTTCTTATTATTATTATTACTATTATTATTACTATTAGCCTTGACTAACAATTGGGGATAATCATTTGTGGCATCATAAGATAAAAAAATCTGTCAATTGCAGAATGTCAAACAGACAATTTCGGAATTTCCTGCAGTAAAAAATTGGTTATATGTGTTTATACACAGAAAACTACTAAGAACATAATTCAGTGACAAGCTATTGCCTTTGCAGTTGTAGCGGGAAATGGTTGGTCGACTCTTGCAGCGTGCCGTTGTAGTGTTCTTCCTCCTCGGCTAGTGATGCTCGTCGGTAGTTGAGCACTCCATTCCTACCTAATTGCTAAGTTTCTTTAATCTCAGGTTCTAGTGGGCGAGGCAAGTTAAAAATACACTGCAACTTTTCCCTTTATAACTGATGTTTATTTCCTTGTTCAAATAAATAGGGGTGGCTAGCTTTTCCCATTTACTTTAACCCACCACTTGAATAGTTATCAGGAGCCTATCTTATCTTCACACGCATCCCCACCCTTATATGCACCCACGTGCATCTGCAGCACCTTGCGTCGGCGTGACTTCTTGTTGCGCTGAACTGGTAATAAGTGAGAGTGCCCCCTCGGCAAAATCTGGTCTTATATAGGGCGGCTTACCCACGCTGTCCTCTACGTTTGAAAATGTAACGATGCTTCCCATTGGCCCTCAGGCCGCGTTACCCAAGCATTTATGAAAATATGAGGTTTCAGAACCTTGCGCTTCAGCACCATCATGTAGCGTTGTACCACTCTGTGCCAGGCACGGTCGTTATGAGTTCCAGGAATTCCAATTCAAGTAGCTAGCGCGCCTGTTGCTTACAAATAGCTCTGTACAAAGTTACATGTTGAATGTTTTAACATTCAGTGAATTAAATTATTACTATACAATTCTTATGTGTATGGTTCCCCTTTCATATGTACAATGTATAATATGTATGATATATCCCCTTCACAGTCTTTTATAAAGTGAGTATCGAGTATCACTGGTCAAAAATCAGTATCGGTATCCAATAACAGTGGTATCGTCCCCATCACTAATTACAACTTAAACCTTATATTTTCATGCTACATTACCGTTTTCTTAGGTTTTCTTAAGCCGTTTAGTAGTGGCAACAACTTTTAACTTTCGTCTCCATGTCGCTGCTGCTGTTCAGTGTAACCACACATGTAAATAATTCTTTACGTCTTCCTCTAAAGTGCCGAATTGTTTGTAATTGGTTCAGCCGTTCCTTGTGTACCAATCGTAGTGAAACTCCTTCATATAGGTGGTATGCGAACCACCCCTTAATTCCACATAGATTATAAACATCTTTATTGGTTAGTTTGTACGCCAATGTATTGTTTTTCAGGCCAGTCACATAGAGAACTGTTACCGGCTGGGTGGTCAGAAGTTGGTTACCTGAAGGTGGCAACCTTACGGAGGGAAAATCACTATACCGATCTAGCGGAATGGACCGCTTTTTACACGACACTGTACCTGCTGCTAAAGGACCAAGAGTAATCACCGTACATGTAGGAGGTAAAACTGTATTTATACCTGGAGCATTTATTCAAAAATAATAAAAAAAGAAACATGCACTTACTACCGCGAAATTAAGAGGGAAGATTACAAAAAATGGCTAATAGAAATATAAATTCTTAATTTGACTTCCAATTCTATTTTGGTAAGATACAGGACTGCAGCAAATAACACACCATTCTGTGAAAGGATGCTAAAGTTGGAGCTCATAAACCAGTTCAGAAGAAGTACATTATTGACAGTTTGTTGGCCATGCATGGACACAGTGTCCTCATATTACTAGATCTCAACCCAATAGAGCCAATCTGGGCTGATATAAAGAAATGGGTAGCTGGTCAGAACACAAATTTTAAATTAAGTGTAGTTATGAAGCTTTGCCAACAGCATTTTGATGACATTAGAATGGAAAAATGTCTGTCAATGCGTTATAAAGATGGAGGACAAATATACTGAAGAAGAAGACATGTTTGAAAAAGTTTTGTAATCCAAGGTCTAGGATTTAGAAGAAGAGAATGAAGACGACGAAAGGAAAATCTTTGAAGAAGATGAAAGGGAAAAGCCGAAGAAGAAAACGATATCAGAATAATAAAGCCCGGTACTTTAAGACAAGGTATTATATTCGCGTGACAGGGTTTGTATGTATATACAGGGTAGATCATTTAAGTTGAGACTGTAGAATATCTCCAAAACTAAGCGTTGTAGAAAGAAATGTCTTGAATAAAAGTTGCTTGAAATTATGGGGGAAGGTAAATGCCATTAGTCGTGTTTTGTTTGGAGGACGTTGTGAAGGTCATTTTAGGATAAATTTAATTTGACCATTATTGTAGGTTCCCCTTTAAAAAAATCTGATGTGTTACACTCACATGACTTTCTCTACTCTTCTATGAACTATTTTTACAAACGCTTATTCTCCGTATGCTTCATGTTAATCGAGATATCGAGATGCTAATCTTATTGCTAATTTTCTTGTAGATGTAAGGGGAATTGGTAGGCTTTAAGCGATAGTAAAATATATTAAGAGCTGGGTGCTATGTCGAGTATTCCCTTCTCTTTGCATTACAGGACAAAAAAAGAAAAAGAAAAAATAACGAATAAGTATTGGAAATTTTAAGGGAATAACAAGCAATTTCTCGAAAATGGTTCACTGAACAAAAAAAATGTATATGACATAAATTGTGTATTTTAAAGCGATCAACATTTTTTTGTGTAGTAAAACTTTGTCTATCGCTTATGGTTTACCAGTTGTGCAAAAGTCGTTCACAATGAAGAATACTTTTGGAGACATTCCCAGAAAATTCAAGATATAGATTTATTTGTCATGAAAGTATCTTAAATATATATGATATTTTAATCAAAATCGTTAGCGCCATTTTTGAGAAAATTAAAAGTTTCCAAAATGTTCCATGTAAAGGGTAATCTGGGGTGGGGGGATTTTCTTGAAAACCTCGGTGGCATCTCTGGAAGATACTGAACCTAAATACTAAGTTGGGTGTTTATCCGACTGTTCGTTTCTGAGTTATGCTGTTCACAGACAGACACACAGACAGACAGATAGACAGACACACACACACACATGGACATATATTTCCGGTGAAATCTCGGTATCGAATTTTTGGGTGGAATACAATACTCCCCTACTTACTATACGTAGTAGAGAAAGTAAAACTTAAATTGAGCCCAAAATGACCACCACAACGTCCTCCAAATAAAACACTACTAATAGCATTTACTTTCCCCCATAATATCAAGCAACCTTTATTCAAGACATTTCTTTCTACAACGCTTAGTTTTGGAGATATTGTACAGTCTCAACTTAAATGGTCCACCCTGTATAGTTCAGTGTAAATATAAACGAATGATGAAGCAAGTTGAACATAGTGACAATGAACCAGTCAAGTGATGTGGTGGTGGTGGTGGTGGTGGTGGTGGTGGTGGTGGTGGTGGTGGTGGTGGTGGTGTTGTTGTTGTTTCCGTTGTGTCAGTGAAGTCCCACGTCTTCCAGCAGACAGCTGTTAGCAGAAAAAGTAAATGACATTAGGCACAGCTGTCTTCATTGTGCTAGAAAAATAGATCACAGACACAGAACTACTTTCGTTACTGTGATATCTATTGCCTCTACCAATCCCCAGGAGGATGAGGTGAAGGAACTACAGGAGGCTACATCCCGCAGGCAGACCAGTCCAAGATAGTTCCTGGCTCAAAGACCCGTGCCACTTCTAGAGCTACCCAGAGACAGCGATGAAAGACCCATGCAGCGCTCTAGTATCCATAAGGAATACCATTTCCTTGGAGCCAGTATCCTCGCCATGTGTCGGACACTACCACACACCCTGAAACCTGAAAGCACACCTGAAAAATGAGATAGAAACGGAAGGAAAGGAAAATGGAGGGAAACGCAATCTAGATAGCTGAAAAACCACACCAACATTCTTCTACCGACCAGAGAAAACCAGAAAACACCCATTTTAGAGTGGGTGTTTGATAGGAATCGAACCCAAAATCTCCGGAATGAGACACTCAAACGTTACCGCGTCATCTTGCTCGGTAACGCCACTTATACCACACCAAAGTGCAAAAATAAAGCTAAAAGTGTATAAGAGCACACATCCATCACACCACATGATGTAAGCTGTTTGTAAATGTGTACGTAATTCTTACTCAACGCTGAAAACAAATGCATTATAATTTTGCAGGATTATTCAACAAGAAGGAACAGACTTTAAATATTTATTTCTATTGAACGACAATAGATGCCGACACATGCGATACATCGCTGAATTGAGAAAAGTTCAAAGTTTTATTTTGTGTGTTCAAAATGAGCACCATTTGTTATGCGAGGACGACCAGTTTGCATACGTCTGCACACGAAACCATCTTCTACGAATTTATTGTATCAATTGTCAATTTTTTATGACGGCAAGCCGGCTCGTTGTTGAACTTGCAACGAAATGCACGCTGCAATGAAACAATGGATTCACTCTTTGCATAATGCAGCACACTAAACGACCTTTCCTGTGGCGTCCCCATTTTCTTGTAAACAATCGATCGCCGCTGTAGGCATTGAATGGAACTAATAAGTGGGGCTTAAAACTTTCAACTTTCCTCTATTTAATGATGTGTCGTACATGTCGCTATCCATTGTCGTTCATTAGAAATAAATATTTAAAGTCTGTTCCTTCGTTTTGAATAATCCTGTATTTAAATATTACATAATTTTTGTGCATGTTAGCTGCTTTGGCACAGAAACCCAATTGGATATTTATTAAAGCTGCTGCGAGCAGAAATCTCGCTTATGGACAACTGTGAGACAAAATAACCTTTAGCTAACTAATGCGTTCAGGAACATATCCATTTGTCCACGCTACAACAAGCAATGGCTCCAGCTGTCACGTGCATACGCTTTCGAAACAAATGCCTGTTTCCACTTCAACAACGCTGCCAACTGTCGCTTTACACCGCAGTGAATTGTCAACAGAAATACATTCCAAAGAGCTAGTAATGCGAAGAAAAACGGGCCGTTCTCTATTGAACAGATTCCATTAAATGGAGCTTAATTCAATCCAGTTGTTATAATGTTCTGTAATTTTGAAATTACAGTACGATACATAAAAAGAGTTACACTAGGATTTGTCAGTGAAAGCTATAGAAGTCTGAAAAATGAAAAAATGGATACTAAAAATTATCAAAATATCTGATGTGTGCACTAACATGCGTGTGCTCCACAGCTGCTTTAAGACTGCTTCACATAGCAACCAGCTTTTAAAATACTTGACTATCCTTAAAGCCTACCATATTCCCATTTCACCTACAAGAAAATTAGCAATAAGATAGTTTCTGCAAATGCTTATCTCCATTAAGATGAAGTAGATGGAGAATAAGTATTTGTAAAAATAGTTTGTACAAGAGTAGGGAAAGTCATGTGAGTGTAATATATCAGATTTTTTTAATATGATCTCCATGTAGCTTACTCTACAATTTGTATCAAGTATGAAATGTATCGCCAAATTGTCTTCCAACTCTTATGCATAAAATACAAACGGCGACTGTCCCGTATCTCAATCCGTAGAGCACCTGCCTGCGGGTTCGATTCCGGCCGGCGGTGGGAATTTTTCTCTAGCCAAGATTATTCTACCCTCCCCAGAGACTGGAAGTATAAATTAGAGTGCGAATGAGTGTGTAATATAATGAAAACAAAACAAAAAATGAAACAAAAGCAAACAAAAAGTTTACCAGTAACCCAATGACAAGCGAATACGATTTAACACCACTGCCTATAAGCAATAATATATCCCAAAAGAAAATGCCGCCGATAAGACCATTGCAGTTAAAAGCGGTTATAAATGGAATTTAAAAAAAATACAAATGGACATAAAGGTTATAATCATGCTAAGGGTCCGGGAAAACTTAAGGGTGAAGTAAAGTATACTGAGCATCGAGTATGGTGGAGTGAGGTGGCGTATTTGGGTGTTGTTATTGTTATTTTTGTTTATTTATAGTCGCTTTGATTGCTAGATCATATCGCGACTTATATCTATAAATACGAGTACAACAATAATACATTGTATACTTTTCATTGATTAAATAATACAATAATTGTAGTGCATTGTTACAAACATATTTTACATTATTAAGTCTTGAACACAGCTAGAACAGTGCAACCTATTTATAATTTTAATTTGATGTGTTATGTTTAAATCTTGTTATACAGTTTGATGTCTTTCAAGAAAAAAATAATGTTTTTGAAATGAGTAAAGTTGTTTAAAGCTAAAAATATATCTTCAAGTATGTATGTCTCCTTTCTATGGTATAACTTCTGCATTTAGTGATGAGGTGTTCGATGGTGATACGGCAATTGCAGGTCTCGCAGTGAGGAGCATTTTCTTTGGCGAATAAGAAGGAATGGGTTAGACGTGAATGGCCTATTTGTAAATGCGATATAATCAGTTGATCTTTTCTTTTTAGAGTCAGCAATGTACAGGGTTTTGTGGAGCCTTTCCTAACTATATGGAGTTTGCTTGATGTTTTAATGGTCCAGTCTTGCTTCAATTTGACAGTTGGTCTGCTAAAAAAATAACCTTGAGCATTTCTTTAGGGCACTACCAATTCTTCCAGTGGAGGAAGCAAAGTTGCTTTTTTTCTTTCCCTGTCTGCTTCCTCATTTCTAATATTCCACAGTGGGACGGAATCCAGACGAATATAACTTCTTGATTATTTGTAGTAATTTTTTGTAAAGACTTTGGATATCTTGGATTAATGTTAAGTCAGTAGAGCGGTCTTGGATACTCTGAAGAGTACTTAGTGAATCAGTTAGAATTTCACTGTGTTTATGCTGTATTGAGGTCATGTAAATCAAAGCTTGTTTGACAGCATAGAGCTCAGATGAGAAAACAGAGAACAAGCCTGGAAGCTTGTACTTAAGTTTAGCAACAGAAGTAATTATAGCACAGCTATTACCCTGACCTGTATATATAAACATGTGTTTAGCATATGTGTTACGGATTTCCTGGTAAATTTGTTTATATATAAAAGAATCTGTATGTAATTTCTGGTGAGTTTTCATATCTATATTAATTCTAGGAATAGTTAACCTTCAGGATGAAAAATCATGATGATCTACTCATTATTGGAGGCATTTTAATATTAAGTTCATGTATGACTTTTTCAAATCTACGATGAAAAAGTAATGGCTGATTTGCATTCTTTGGCATACTCGTTTTGCTCTTCCCAAAGGTGTATCGATGGACATTCGAGTTGGGTCTTGCAGCAGTCTTTATAGCGTATTTTAGACATTGTGCTATTCTACATACTTCTAATGGCGGCTCTTGAGCTTCCATTTGTAAACTAGAAGTAGGACTGGTTCGGTATGCTCCTAACGAAATTCTTAGTGTTTACCTGTGAGGCCGTGTACAATCCGCTTCGTGACTAGCGGTATTTCTCATTCCGATGTATATGCCCTACTTCATTTTCATCATCACTAGACTGTACTGTTTAAAGTAGCAAATAAGGCAGCGCATTGGCGTTTACCTCAACAGTACTGTGTTTACAACTCTATAGTAAAGTTGCACATAAACAGGCTGGTAATTTATCCCGGATCCTTAGCCTGGTTTTAATAACTCCAAACAGCTTTAGTTCCGTTTTAAGTAACTCACTTGCATTTACAGCTAATGATCAACGAATTTATAAAATTTATATACCAAGATTATAAATTAGAAAAATCTTATATGTTGCACTCACATGACTTTCTCTAATCTTGTACAAACTATTTTCACAAAGGTTTACTCCCCACCTACTTCATGTTAATCGAGATAAACATTTGTAGAAAGTATCTTATTGCTAATTTTCTTGTAAGTGCAAGGGAAATAGCGATAGTCAAATATTTTAAGAGCTGGTTGCTATGTGAAGCATTCCATTCTCTTAAATATATAACGAATGCCCTTTTGAGAAAACGTATTAAGTATTGCAAAATTCAAACAAATGACAAAGAATATCTCGGAAATGGGTCACTCGACAAAAATAGTGTACACGACATTAACGAGATCTACATTTTTCATGTAGTAAAATTTTTTCTCTCTCTTACGGTTTACCAGTTATGCAAAGGACATTTAGAATGAAAAGCACTTTTGGCAGCATTCCCAGAAAATTAAACATATACATTTAATTTGCCATGAAAATATCTTAAACATATGATATTGTGGCGTGTATGTGTGTGTAATGTCACGCCAGGTACATTATTGCGTCGTTGGCGACAGTATTGTTGGGGTAATTCTTTCGGCTTGGGTTTTGAAGTTTCGTCTGGCAAGGCGAGGGTTAGAGTGGGGGAAATGAGCATTATTTCTTTGTGTGTTGTGTGAATGTAACCGTGTGTGTGTGTAGCATCTCCCTTCAATATCTTTTGTGTGTGATGTAGGGGCACCGGGCTAAGGCTGAATAAACCACAGATAGTGATTAATGTGAAATTCTGGTATTTTATAATAACTATCCCACGCCTACTCTTGCTACCTCTGCAGCTATGCCTCCCAATGTATATACTGGGGTAACTAAAATTTAATATCTAGCTGCAAACCTTTTGGCCTCACCCCGGTATATAACAATATGTTAATCGAAATCGTTAGAGACATTTTTGAGAAAACAAAATTTTCGAATAATGTTCCATGCAAAGGGTATTCTTAGGTAGGGGATTTTCTTGAAAAATTCGTGTCGCATCTTTAAAAGATACTGAACCTAAATACCAAGTTTGGTATTTATCCAACTTTTCATTTTTGAGTTATGCTGTTCACAGTCACACAGTCATATTTTCCAAAATGCTTTATTTGGAATCAGGGCACTTCAAAACATGTATTTTTGGTGAAATCTCGGTATCAAATTCTTGGGTGGAGTGCTATACAAAGTAGTGAAAGTAAAAGGAGTGAAGCTAAAGCACTATAAGCTACGTACACGTTACATCAATGAACAGTGAGGTAGCATTACTTGATGTTGTTTATTTAGAGTCTTCACGTTATATATTATTATTTAGAGGCTATCGATGTAACCAGTATGTTGTTTTATTACACACTGCAGTTGCATATTTTTACTTTCTCTACTACGTATAGTAAGTAGGGGAAGTATTGTATTCCACCCAAAAATTCGATACTGAAATTTCACCGGAAATACATGTTTTGAGACCCCTGAATCCAAAAAAAGCATTTTTGAAAACATGTCCGTGTGTGTGTGTGTCTGTGAACAGCATAACTCAGAAACGAACAGTTGGATAAACACCAAATTTGTTATTTAGGTTCAATATCTTCCAGAGATGCGACACGAAGGTTTTCAAGAAAATCACCCCACCCCAGACCACCCTTTACATGGAACATTTTTCGAAAATTTTAATTTACTCAAAAATGGCTCTAACAATTTTGATTAAAACTTCATATGTTTAAGATATTCTCATGACAAATAAAATGTATATCTTGAATTTTCTGGGAATGTCTTTAAAAGTATTCTTCATTGTGAACGACTTTTGCATAACTGGTAAACCATAAGAGATAGACAAAGTTTTACTACACAAAAATGTAGATTGCGTTAAAATACACAATTTATGTCATATACATTTTTTTTGTTGAGTGAACCATTTTCGAGATATTGCTTGTTATTCCCATAAATTTTTCAACACTATTTTCTCAAATGGGAATTTGTATTAATCTGTGGCAAAGGGAATGGTGCTGCACCTAGCAACCAGCTATTAAGAGATATGTATGTGCTTAAAGGCTACTGTATTTCTATATTGCCCTTGTAAATATATATTCCCCTTACATCTGCAAGAAAATTAGCAATAAGATAGAGTCTGCAAATGTTTATCTCGATTAACATGAAGTAGATGGAGAATAGGCGTTTGTAAAAATAGTTTGTACAAAAGTAGAGAAAGTCATATGAGTGTAACACATCAGATTGTTTTATGAATTTCCTAAAAGAACGTGTTATAAACCAGTTCCCAAGTTCAAGTGTCGACTCAGGAGAAAATTACTACATTCATTTTAAAATGTTTACCTGTTTACTTTTACAGGCATAGACATTTTAAACATTTCTTTAATAATTAATGAGATAAGTGTGACTAAAGTTACAAAAACTAGGGTTGTGAAAGGATGGAATACCCATTTGCTCCGTTTATCACCCTAAAATCCACCTGCATTGTATGTATTTTAGAGTGTTAAAATGTTCAGTATGGTTATAATGGGGTCATATGTAGAAACATCTGGATCCCATAACTAATAAAAAGGAAAATTCTAAGTTTTGAAGGTTTTTCCCACATGCCAGTACCCTTAAATAACGAATTAAAGTAGCTAAAACACCCGTAGTGTTATAAAAAGAAACCGAAGGGACCATGCTCATTTCATTGTCCTTATTAATCGAGAACGATGTTTTTTTCTCTGCTTTAAAGAGAAAAATTAATTTTGTAAATTAGTCTTACTAAAGAAAGGGGCAAAATATGCAGTAGAAATGCTTTTGAGACAGTGGAAAGAGAGAACAATATTCTGTGGTTTATGTACTTATGAGACACTGTGTGGTCCAGTATGAAAGCTAATATTTTCAACAGAGGGAAAGAAAATGAAAAAATAAACTTTTGTGTGTGCGTAATAGAGAAGAAGGAACGAAAGAGAAACCCACAGAGAATTCTTGTTGCAAAGCTAAGCGTCTGCATTTGTAAAGCTAGAAGGAAAAAATTCCTTTTGACGAAATAACTAAAGGGAAACTCCTATCAGTATTACAAATTCTATAATATATTTTGCATAGATTTTTGTATATCTAGAATTTTTGCAAATTGTTTTTCTTTCCTCGATTGTAGTAGTGAAGTGTTCTCGGGAAAGGTACGACGTGAAGTAAACTGAAGTGCATTAGAGCATTTCAGGTTTTATTCTAACGAAGTTATCTCGTGCACGAAATGCATTTTGGAAATGGAAGCGTTTAGAAACTGTAAGACCTGGGTGTTTTTGCAGTAATCGAATGGCGTATACCACATGACAACACAGAAAAATTAAAACGCTTTGTAATCTAAGTGGGAAGCTGCTGAAAGCTTTTAGCTCTTCCTCTCTCAAAATAAACAAATTTTATTTATAGCTAAAGACATAGTTACACTTTTTTGTCAAAATAAGAAAATATGAAAGTAAATCCTATATATTACACTGAAGGAGGGGGGTTCCGTTCTAAAACTTACGCGTCACTTACTCATGAGCAGACAGAGGGGTAACAAATCAGTCATGTTACCACTCGGAGTATAGGTAACATCAGATACCGTGACGGACGCTCACCTCCCCAACAGACCATTTCGTTGCGACTATTACAATAGCTGCATCATGTGATACATTCACATGACTTTCTACGTATCGTTATTAGTGCGTATACCAACTATTCTTCATAAAGCTTATTTTTCTATCTACTACATTTCTATCCAAATAAACCTTTGCGGAAACAGCTACATTACTATTTTGTTAGGGTGCAAAGACAACAGCGATAGTCAAAAGTTTAAGAACTGGACGCTATACACTGGCCCTAAAATTCCATTCGCGAAAAACAACTGAATGTTGAAAGGACTTTAACGAATGACCAAGAATTGAACAATTCGAATCATTACTAACGGATATCTTCGAAATGGCTTATGACACAGAAAACTTATTTTTAAAATGTCTACTGCCTTTTCGTCTATCGCTTAACGTTTACTAGTTATACAATTCATTCATTCTCTGTTTAATCTTCTCTTAAGTAGGACTTACACCCTCCAGGACTTAGAGGCGGATGCCTGGGGTCAGAGGCTCGTCGAGGAGCAGACACTCATGCATGGATCAGACAGAATATCCAGGATGGGTGAGGAAGGAAGTAAATGAAATGGATGAAAGGAAAGGTGATGATGGAGCAGTTGGTGGAATGAATGGCGGGGGAAATCGGAGAACCCGGAGAAAACCCGCTCAGACGCCGGTTTGTCCACCACAAATGCGGGTCCCTGGGATTGAACCCGGGCCGCCTCGGTGAGGGGCAAGCGGTCTAACTACTTGGCCACGGCGCCGCCTTACAAGATTACACAAAATCCCTTCAAAGGCTATTTCCAAAATTTTCAACATATACATTTTATTTGTCGTGTAAATGTCTTTAAATAGTATTTTAATCAAAATCGTTAGAGTCATGAAAAATGTTCCATGTAAAGGGTAGATGGGTGAGGGAATTTTCCTGAAAATCTTCTTGTCTCATCCTTGGAAGATACTGAACTTAAATAACAAGTTTGGCACTTACCAGACTTTTCGTTTTTGAGTATTGCTGTTCACAGACAGACAGATACACACACGGACATGTTTCCAAAAAAATGCTTTATTTGGATTCTGGGGCCTTAAAACATGTATTACCTGTGAAATTTTGGTATTGAATTTTTGGGTGGTATATGCAATACATTTTATTTGGCATATAAATAGCTTTTACACACTGTGATTTAAACAAAATCGTTAATCATTTTTTAGAAAATCAAAATTTTTGAAAAGTCTTTCATGTAAGTGATGTAAGTAAAATGAAGTAGATACAAAAATACGCTTTAGTAAGACTACTTTGTATACCCACTAATAAACGAAAGAGGGCAGAGAAGTCGTGTGAGTGTATCACATCAGGTTTACTTTTTCATTTCCTGAACGAATAGGAACATCACCTAAACATATTGTATCTACAGTTCCACCCCCTAATATAACGGATAGCTTATACGAGAAGTATAAGCACTTATAGAGTTAAATTATTCGTTCTGTTTGTGTGTAAGCTGGTTTGTTACGAATGGTCTTAACATATAGTAAACAAACAATCGCAACGAATTCTCGAAATTGAAGTAGGTCGTTGTTGCTTCACATATGGAAAGCCGATTTGAAGTAGGAGTTGTATTGTAGTTCTTATGTTGGGGAGCCGAACTTGAAATAGTTGCAACCGCACGTATGGTAAAAAGTTTCCGGTTGCCTTCGCCCTAAATTTACTTTCCGGTGGCCTTTGCCCCAAATGATTAAAAAATATTAACTTTGTAATTTTGACTGTTTCTTTAAACATTATATATTTATGCTTGCCTCGGTTGCGTCAGTATTTATATACATATTTAGAGACATGAATGTCTTAGCAGGGAGTGGCGCGACTGAAGAATTGTGGCTTACACAGATTATAATTTTACTTCACTCCATTTATTAATGCTTGACACGATTTAAATAACACTTCTGATATAGAGAGCTGTGAGATTATTTTTATTAATTACTTGCTCTTTTTAACACGTAAACTATTTTTCGTCTCACACTGAATACGTATTAAATTTCTCGAGGACGCATCTCGCGTCCGGTTAGGAACGCTGTCTACAACCAACACGCCCAGTTACGAGCTCTGTCTATAAGCAACTGACTTCTGAATTTGTAAATTTTGCTATATTTCAGTTTCTGATTGGCTAATCCCACTCCAGTAGAATACCTTCATTTAACTAAAGCTTTTTCTGGTTGTTGATTGGCTATTTTATAAACTGTTACACAAAATTTACATTATTGTTGCTCCAGTAATGACTAGTAGCATTATTAAACTTTGTTACTCATTATTGTCTCAAGGTTACCTCATTGTTACCTCATTGTTAGCAACTTTTAACCTATTATTCTCACAGCTCCTACATTATTAAATTATGTAATACATTCACATAACATTATTACACATGTATACAATAATATAAACTTATACAATGACTGCAATTTACACTTTTTATATATTGTTACATACACATATTACTTTAAAGCGGGCTGTTATTGATTTTATATATTATATAATTAGACTGAAATCATTTAAGTGTTAAAAATACTGCCTCAAAATACAGCGTCTTCGTCCTATGCCTCAACATTGCCCCCATCACAAGTAGGTTTTATTGGTGATACTTGTGTAAAGAACTCGTGTTTAGTTTTTAAATTTTTGCATTTTCGTGTTAAAAACAAAGCAACATTTCGCGAAAGGAATAAAAACATATTTGTATGCGTGGTTAGTATAATAATACACTTTGAAATTCATTTGAACAAAAAAGATAATTTATCTTACTCATTGCAAATATTGTACTAGCCGCAAAATTGAATTATTAATACCAGCAATAGCTTATGCCAGGTTCAACCAAGATTCAAGGTATTTTTGGAAGGATATTAATCTGTGGTGGGAAATACTAAATTAAATATCATTTAGCCGAACTGACACCAAATTGCAACATACAACAAGTTAGAATGGTTTCAGGCCATTGAAGACCTTGTCAGTAACTACTAAATTATATGACGATAAGAATCTTTCACCAGCATTTGGTGGTAGTTATAAGGGTTGAACAGATATCTCACAAAATCTATGAAATTGGTTACCTTTAGCTTTAAATGTAATACATCAGTTTTATTATTAAGCTGATGCGAATTTCGGTCATAGTTTCAGAATTCAAAATAACATGAAAGCACATATTATTTTCACTGGAAATTCACATAGATGCTTAAACATAAGCTTTACTAAATCGAGTTTGGTATTAGATTTTGCAGTTTTTGATGGCTCAAAAAGAAAACGATTTTATTACCTCTTTATCGTCAAAATACAACTTTGTAATTAATTATTTAAATACGTCAATTTTCGGGTTTATTGCGCAAATGCATATTTTCGTGAGAAAACCAGAAACTCTTGAAAATTCGGGAAAATTTTACACGTTTAAATCGTCTACATTTATTGTGAAGCATATACGAAGACGGATTGATAAGTCAGTGACTTTTTAAAGAAAATAATTTTTTGCAAAAAAACAATTTTATTTCTCAACATAGTCTCTTTCAATTCAATACACGTTGCCCAACGTTTCTCAATTTTTTTGTACCCTTCCAAAAATATGATTTTTCGAAGTATGCAAAATATGAGGTTGTTTCTGCCATGGACGTGAATTTC
Organism: Deroplatys truncata; assembly: GCA_030765065.1. Taxonomy (NCBI): domain Eukaryota; kingdom Metazoa; phylum Arthropoda; class Insecta; order Mantodea; family Mantidae; genus Deroplatys; species Deroplatys truncata. The sequence continues at coordinate 123,475,535 of CM060988.1, read as the reverse complement.
TTCCCAGCGAGCCAATTTTTCAGGTTTGCACAGAGGAAGAAGTCGCTCGGAGCCAAATCTGGAGAATGTGGTGTGTGAAGTAGCAGTTCGTAGCCCAATTCCATAAATTTTGCAATGGTAATGGCCGACTTGCATTATACTTGTGAAAGAGAACCTTTTTCTTCATCAAATGTGGTCGTTTCTTTAACAATTCCTTCTGAAATTGATCCAGCAATGCGGCATAATACGAACCTTGATCATTTTACCCTTTTCCAAGCAGTGGATGTCTAACACCCCTTGTGAATCCCAAAAGACAGCTGCCATGATTTTTCCACGCAATGGTTTTCACTTTCTTTGGAGCAGGTTTCGCCGAAGGAAATTCACTGCTTTGATTGTTATTTGGTTTCAGGTTGATAGTACTGGATCAAAGTTTCATCAACCGTGATATAAGGCCGCAAAAACTCATTTGGGTTGCGCTGGAACATGTTCAAACATCCCTGTGAAATGGCCACACAATTACTCTTGTTCTCAATTGTAAGCAGTCGCGGCATCCATCCTGTTGATAGCTTATTCATACCCAAAAATTCGTGTAGAATGTTATACACCTATTCACTCGATATGTTTACGGTCTTGGCTATCTCACGGATTTTCACTCGGCGGTCTTCCAACACAATATAGTGAACTTTGTTCACCATTGTTTCTGTTGTGACGTCAACCATTCGTCCTGCGCGTACGGCATCTCTTGTGCTCGAACGGCCACATCGAAATTCTGTGAACCACTTGTGAAGCATGCCATGTGATGGAGCAGAGTCCCCGTAATACTTGTTCAGCTTTCCTTCCGTTTCCCTCACCGTCTTACCACGCAAAAAGTAGTGCTTTGTCAGAACACGAAATCCACTTTTCTCCATTGTCTACGAAGCAACACACATCCGCTTATTTTAGACGCTCTGAACAATGTTCTAAGAAACAAATGACGACAAATTTCTGCGATTATACCCAGAATAGATGTAAGACTTGGATGCAAACGAGAAACCTGTGATTAGGACGCTATCTCTTGTGAAAGTCATGGACTTATCATTCCGTCTTAGTAGATACTTCTAGTCGTAGTTTTAAAACATTTTTCGCGTTTATCGTTAAGAAACAATTCATATTCATTTCCAATATATTAACAATTGTCTGTAGATCATCATTTAATCCTGCAAAGTATTTCATATAGTTTAGAAAGCATTGTAGAAGCTACCACAAAGATCTGCCACACGAAGTCGACTTGGGCATGAGCACGGTTTTCTACCTTCCCCCATCCACTGAATCAAAAGACGGAACAAAGAATATCGTTACAAACATTAGCCCAGAAAGGTGTTCCTCTGCTTTATGGAATGGAAACTTCTTCTGGAGATATTCACCTCAAAACTAACTGCATACAAAAGGCGAGTCTTTAAGCAATACCGCTAATGACTAGCAGTTGAACGGCCTTAACCAAAACAAAAACTTTAAGAAATACACCATACAATGCATTCAAACATGCCGATGGTTTTGGTTTCCTACGGTGTCTTTCTATATTTAATGTTGATAGAATCCCCTTATCTGTGTTGCACACCAGCTACAGGTAAGCCAATCTCTTATTGGTTTGAATTAAAGTCCAATAATCGCGCCTGAGTGTCACCCGAGAGATTGAAGGCATGCTTCACAACGACGGTCCACACCATCCTCTGGATTAATCCGTCTCGTATTGGTTTCATGTCAAAGGCCTGGCACTCAAAACATTAACCTATCAATACAGATCGATTTCAGACTCAGGGAAGAAGGAAAATGGAGGAGTAAGACAAAACATTAAGTGGAGTGCGAGAAGCAGGTAAGGGGTGGGCTGGGTGTGGCAGATATAAACCACTGCGCATTGTATCGGCATGATTCCATGCACTCGACTGTGCAAGGATTTTTTTTCAATGTCATTTATCCTAGATGCTTCAGAGATTCATAAAGAAATATATGAAAATATTCTGTAATTCCTGAACGAGGCCATCCCTACTAGTAGAGCATGAGAAGAATGCGGAATATCGTTTTCTTTTCACATCACCACAACGGGAAATCGACCGTTTTTATGTCTGGCCATTTTGGGAAAACACCGACCGACTTTGACGGAAATCGCAGAAGGATCTTCCATATAGTTGGTTCACTGGTTTGTGACAGTTATGTTGGTCGCCATAATGCATAAAGATAAGGTTTCCCATTTCGTCACTGTATGGCTGCTGTAGCATCGAAAACACAGCACCATTCTGAAGCAGCACTTATCGTTGATCGTCACTAGTTCTTTTCCCATCTCCAAAAAGCGCGGCGAAATATGACTTGGAATCACGCCAAACAGTGGCTTTTTGATCTTGTAGTCCTCGTCGAATGACAGTACTCATATTATCTGAATATAAATCATAGTTACGTGTGTTTGTTTGTTCTCTCACCCAAATACTAGGCGATAAATTCTTTCAAAGGGTGAGCACGTTTTTGAAATTGATCATTAAATAATGGTCGTTTTTATTTCATAATAATATACAGCAGTAATGCATAACAATGGGTCAATGCATCACTTATGTGTACTTCAAACAAAATTAAAGCTCTTATACAGAGTAGAAGCAATGAAACATGAAGTCATTCTGAACATGATTTCGTAAATAACGTTTTAACTATTTTTACTCTCTCCACTACGTATAGTAAGTAGACGGAGTATTGCATTCCACCCAAAAATTCGATACGAGATTTCAGTGGAAATACATGTTTTGAGGCGCCCTGAATCCAAATAAAGCACTTTGCAAACATCCGTCTGAACAGCACAACTCAAAAACGAAAATTTGGATAAATACAAAACTTGAGATTAGAGTTAGACATTTCGTTATAGATACAAAGAGAACATCGATAGTGAAATGTTTAAGAACTAGATGGAATACGCTGCCTTAAAATTCCATTCTGTTTCTATGCAATCGCGAGAAACAGCTGATTTTGAAAGAACTTTAAGAATGATCAACAATTCGAACCATTAACAACGGATTTCTCGGAAATGGCTTACGCCACCCAAAAAACTTACTTGAAATAAATTGTGTGTATTAAGAAATCTTTTTTTTATTGTAGTATGTTTTCCTATGTTGCTTCACGTTTACTAGTTATACAAAATATACAAAATCCCTTCCGAATGAAAGAGACTTCAGAGGCTATTACCATAAAATTCAAGATATACATTTCATTTTTATGTAAGTACCATTAATGTATGGTATTTTAATCAAAATCTTAGAAAAAGCTTTTAGAAAATAAAAAATGTCGAGAAATATTCCAAGTAAAGAGTAGTTTGGGTAGGGGATTTTCTTGAAAATATTTGTGTCGCATCTTCATAAGGTATTGAACTTAAAGTTTGGTATTTATCCGACTTTTCGTTTTACAGTTATGCTGTTTACAGACACACATACGACATTTTTCTAATTTTTTTTGGATTCAGGGAGCCCCAAAATGTTTGTCCGGTGAAACCTCTGTATTGAATTTTTGGGTGGAATGGAACACCTTCTCTACCTGCTATGTACGTGGTAGGTAAAGTAAATATGTTCTTTCAACCAGTTATCCGAAAAACAAATGTATTCTCACCCTTCTCATTTTACAACAATTCTCAGCGGTATTCCCTTTATCGCTCGTTATATAATTGGTTATAGATGAAGCAACATACAGTACTAGCCCCAGACAAACTAATACAATAACTCATTAATGTAATAAGATATCTAATTCATAACTTCTCGCCACCAACACATTAATAATTTCTTTCTTTAAGTTTTACGTGTTATGCATTTTTCTGATAATATTGTACGTATAATAATTAAGAGGATGTTAAAAACAAATATATACATAATGTACACGTGGTAGAGAACTTGCATATAACATATGAAATATAATATGAGGGGCAAAAGCCATTGTTAGCTATATAGCCAGTAATATAAACTTACGAGAAATGCAGTAGTATCTACGTAAGCATGTAACGAACCTTATATTCATAATTAATATGATGAAAGTTTGTAAATATATATAACAAACTGTTATTGGATAGTAGCACCGTACATTGATACATGCTTATAATTCAAATACGTACTTAAAGAAAACGGTTGAAGGGAACGCTAACAGAAGCTTGTTAGTGTTCGAGCAGGAAGGTAGTGTATAAGTATGTCTCTAAATAGACGCAAAAACTACGTATTTAAGGTCTACCAGTTATACATATTTTAACATGACAAAGGTGATAGTGAATTGTGAATATCATATGTGGTTTATCTAAAATACAAGTGAAATAATTAACATAATACGTGTGTGCAAAATATTTTAACCTCCGACACAAAATACAGCCGCCGTGGCACAATTATAAAATAATAATTACAACACAAGACTACAGATACACGATCATCACATTCCAGTCTACAAGAACGCCGTGATACATCACAACAGTACGCGCATCAAAACGACCTACAGGTACGTAATACAGCATCCATCATCTCCCAAAGGTCCATCATCGATCTAGTGGGGCCCTACTACGGAGGAACCGCTACATACTTAAAATTACTAAATTAATTTTGTAGAAAATGACTTAAAACTTTCACACGTCTATTTTAGTAATAACCATCCATTTACTTTTTAAAATTAACATTGACAAAAGTCGATACACTTTCCCACTTTTTAGTTTTTCGGCGCAATGTCTCCTGAAGGCTGAAATTTCGTTACGCGTAGCGGAATTCCGCAAAACAGTATGGCGAGGGGTTACAAATGGCAATAGCTTAATGATTACTTAAGTAAAAATGCTGCTATATTGCCGACTGTTGCTTTGACTACAACAATAAAATGTAACTATTAAAATTACATGCTGAGTAACGTTTCACCTAGATAGTGTGCATATTAGGTGATCACAGACGGGACGAATTTAGTTGAAAGCATCCGACCAACATTTTAACTCTAAAGTGAAGTGCCGGAAGCGTAAAGTTCACTAACGGCATCTGTAAGGCTTCTCCATCGGAAGTTGTGGTTATAGAAACCTTCAATTACTCGGAGGGCATTGGGAAGTAGGGTATCGATAGCGAGCAGAAATTGAGTTTCAAGGATTGGTTCTAATAATAGCACAGCAACTGTTAACTGCAAAGACAGTCACTTGTCACCATTGCTACAGCGTCCACTAATTCCACCTGATCGGCAGATGTGTTCCTAACCTTAAATGATATCGCTGCATATCTAAGAAATCATACTTTTCTAAAACTATCCTGCACCGCAAATCTTGCTCCAATGATTCGTAAGCTGAAACTCCAACATTACAATAAATTAAAAATCCTTAAAGATTTAATTTTATACTTCGTTTAATACTTCATACCGGTTTATTTCATTTTTAAGAGAGATATACAGACCTAAAATGCATTTTGTCCTACTTAAGAAGCCAAATACATCATATATTCCCTTCTCGAACGCCTTCGCAGAGTTTGTAATTCGACACATGCCTGGTTAGGCTCGTGGAAGAACCTATGGCACTCCCTTTTATATGATCTAAGCATCTGTTTAAGGGTAACGCACGTAACAAATGTAATGATAAAAAATTGGACTATTACTTGTTTAATTAATAATATAATATTTCAGAAATAAGTCCTGGTATTTAGGATCTAGCGCAGCTGAAGAGCACCATTAAAAATATAGAGGACACAACTGAAGAAACTGAGGAAAGGAAAGTCTTTTTCCCACAATTTGTATATTTCAAGATTTATACAAACTTTTACTCAGGAAATACGTGCATTAACTTTCACTGGTATATTCCTCACAAATTGATACAAAATGTTTTTAAGGAACGTCTGAAATATGTTTTCTTTAATGTGTTAGTAGCAACAGATTTACGAAAGGGTATCGTAAAGTTCTAATTATCACCCGGAAGTTATGGTATACTGTTGAAGTTTTGTCATTGATATCATTGGTCCTTAAGTGTATGTTGCTGAGAAAAACAGTTCTTTGTATACTTTGTTGCTTTTACAGATAGTGTCAGAAGTAACTAAAGTGTAAGATGGAGACGATTGAGGCTCCCAGAGCGATAAATTCCCAGCATTTGAAGGGTAATAGTGCCCGGGAGATTCATGATGAGATGATGGCAGTTTACGGAAATGATAGTCCATCTTATGACACTATTTTGAGGTGGAAAAGAAATTTCCAAACTAGTCATATGTCCCTCACAGACGAGCCAAGACATGGAAGACCATTATTGACGAAATGTCCACAGTGAAGAAAGTGGAGTCTTTAGACTTGGAAGACGTGCAATCATCCAAATGATCATGAATGAAACTGGTCTCAGTAATGGTAGTGTGTGGAAAATTATTCATGCACATGTCTAAGGTGTCTGCACGGTGGGTTCGTTTGTTAACCCCTTTATAGAAACAAACATGGCGTGACCTATCACGACAGTTGTTGACACTGTTGGAACAGGATGAAGAGGATCTTTTTGATCGTCTGGTAACCGTGGATGAATCTTGGATCTATCAATATGATCCAGAGACCAAAACCATGTGCAAGGAATGGAAGCATGCCGATACCCCTCCCCCAAAAAAGGCAAAGGTGCAAAAGTCAGCGGGGAAGGTTATGCTCTCAGGTTTCTGGGAGTGTTGTGGAGTCATCCTCACAGATTACCTTGAAAACTAAAAAACCATCACTGCTGCATGATACAGTAATCTTCTGGACAAGTTACAAAATCTCTTGATTCAGAAATGCCGCGGTATGGTTCTCCGAAGCCGTTCGTCTTCTAGCTGACAATGTATCCGCTCACACATCTCAAGTTGCAGTTGACAAAACAAAGGCATGTGGCGTTGAGGCCCTATTGCATCCGCCTTATTCCTCCGATCTCGCCCAAGCGACTTTTTCTTGTTCCCAGAAATGAAAAATCCGTTACAGGTTCTCTGATGACGTCATTTATGAAGTGGAAGGGTGGTTTAAGGCGCAATCTGCAGACTTCTACAATCAGGATATTCAGAGGGTCAAGAAAAGCTGGGAAAAATATGTAAATCTGTATGGTGGCTACGTAGCAAAGAGTTAGCAATACAGGTCAATACAAACATTCTGTTAATATTTCTAAAAGTTGAAGATGATTTTATTGTATTGTTATTTGCCTTACGCTTTGGGAGCCAATTTGAAGAAGGTTTGTTGCTTCACGTATGTAAAGCCGATTTTAAGTAGGAGTTGTATTGTAGTTCTTATGTTGGGGAGCCGAACTTGAAGTAGTTGCAACCACACGTATGGTAAAAAGTTTCCAGTAGCCTTCCCCCTAAATGTACTTTCCGGTGGGCTTTGCCCCAAATGTTTAAAAAATATTAACTTTGTAATTTTGACTGTTTCTTTATATATTATATATTTATGTTTGCCTCGGCTGCGTCAGTATTATTGTTAGATACATGGATTTCTTTGCAGGGAGTAGTGCGACTGAAGAATGTAGGCTTACACAGATTATAATTTTTACCTCACTCCATTTATTAGTCCTTGACACGATTTAAATAACACTTCACTGATATAGAGAGCTATGAGATTCTTTTATTAATTACTTGCACTTTTTAAACGCGTAAACTATTTTTGTCTCACGCTGAATACGTATTAAATTTCTCAAGGACACATCTCGCGTCCGGTTAGGAACATTGTCTACAACCAACTGAACTCTGAATTTGTAAATTTTGCTATATTTCAGTTTCTGATTGGCTAATCCTACTCCAATAGAATACCTTCATTTAACTAAAGTTTTTTCTGGTTGTTGATTGGCTGTTTATAAATTGTCTCAAAATTTACATTATTGTTGCTCCAATAATGACTAGTAGCATTATTAAACTTTCTTACTCATTATTGCCTCAAGGTTACCTCATTGTTACCTCATTGTTAGCAACTTTTAATCTATTATTCTCATAGCTCCTACATTATTAAATTATGTAATACATTCACATAACATTATTACATACGTATACAATAATATAAACATATACAATGACTGTAATATACACTTTTTCTATGTTGTTACATACACATATTGCTTTAAGGTGGGCTGTTATTGAATTTATATATTATATAATTAGACTTAAATCATTTAAGTGTTAAAATACTGCCTCAAATTGATAATTAAAACTTTAGATACTCCCTCGTATTTATCCAGAAATTCTATTACCCTTTTCTACAAAAGCAAATAACATTTCATAATATTAAATAAAGCATATTTATGCGCTAGGAAATACTATGAACAACTTTTATTACTAATTAAAGTAAATAGTGATATCGTCCCATCATTACACAAATTCCAAGTAAACCAACGAATGGTGCTATAATAGCAGAAATAGCCTGTCTTAATGAAGTATGCTCTGAATAGTGTAAATAGCTAGTTCAATATTAGAGATTAGAATGGATGAGAAAAGAACTACTTTTACCGATAAAATACATAATATCCACAATATTTATTTTAAAGTTCTTGAAGTGGGTGCAGAAATGAAATCTATGAAGATGTAGGGGTGAAACAACTGCTGAATTGCGCGACATATCTTGAAGGAGCGAATCATAATGGCGGGAAAGTAATTATCAAGAAAAGGTTATTACTTTTATGTATAATTTATAATAGTATATCTACTATATAACGACTTATCGACATCCTTATTAGTATAGTGATTATTATTAAATTCATTCAGATCAACTAGCAGGAACATAGCGTTACCTTCCGCCTATCTTTAGGGATGGTGTAAGCTACTTGTCAATCATGGGGAGAGTACAGATACACCGTTCAGTACCAACCTCGCAACTAAAACGGCCATTCTTCTTTTGCCTGCGAGTGAGCTTTGAATTCATATATAATATTGGTGTAATTCATTATTAGAACACAGTTTAATAAATTCACTTAAGATACATTATTCTCTAAAAATACAACATATTAAAACATAGGCATAAAATACATGTATTATTACAGGGTATTAACAAGCTGGTGAGTAAAAATTCATATTGTTATGGGTAGTATTTCAGAAGGTATGAATATGTGCCTGCCATACCGAGCGAGATGGCTCCATGGTAGCGTGCGAGGTACCGAGTTCGATTCCCGTCGACCGCCCACTCTGACCTTGGGTTTTTCGTGGTTTTCCTTGGTCGGTAGACAAATACTGAAGTGGTATTTAATCTACCATGATTTCCTTTCCATCATTTCCCTTTAATTTCGTTTTCTTCTCCTCTTTCAGTGTGCTTCTAGGTTTTGTAGCGTATGGCGGTGCCTGACAGATGACGCGGAAGGTTGCTCAAAGGAAAGAAGGCTGCTTGGTTGGCGGGTCGTTCATCGCACACTCTAGGCAGTTCCAGCAGTGGGACGAGTCGTCGAACCTGAACTGTTAGGAACTCCCGCGCGTCTCTGTGGCCTGTAGACTCTTGTGGTTCCTTCATTTCATCGCTTCCTCCTGGAGGATGGTAGCCACAATAGATCTATGTAAGCCTATACCTATGTGTCTGCTATCTTAAGTGATCAAAATTTTTTTAAAAATAGATTATGATACAAGGGTTAAAAGTGGTTTTATTTGCAAATATAATCCTACGAGCAAAATGAAACCACCATAAACACTATGGTGGCATATACAATTTTTAGACAGCGCTCAAATTTGTAAAATATCAATAATATTATACTAATTCCTGAAATTAAGAGAAATCACGTTTAGAACGCGGTTCTTGAAACCAGACAAATGCAGTTAAAAAAGCAAGATGTCAGATGGTTTGATGTCTTGTTGATTCGCTAGCAGTCATTTACAGAGAATTAGTTTCGAAGTGGTTTGCCTTACATCAACCAATGAAGCGATTAAATGCTATATCACATTGCTTTCTGGATTTTTTTGGTGTAAGTATTCTAGTGTTATTCTTTCTGCTGCTTCTGTAATTTTTACCTGGCTCTTTCAGTTTCTTCTGAATTTATAATTTCCGTCATTTAATCTTTCTGTAGGTTAAAAAGATAAAAGAATAACGTTTTAGATCAAAGAAAGCTGCCAATATAAGTACAGGTTAACTCTGCAACGAATTGCGATAAACTGAAATATGACGATTTGTACAGGGCGGATTGATAAGTCAGTTGCTTTTTAAAGAAAATAACAATTGTCTCTAAAAAATCAATTTTATTTCTAAAATAGTCTCCTTTCAATTCAATACACGTTGTCCAACGTTTCTCCAATTTTTAAGCCTTCCAAAAATATGATTGTACGAAGTCTGCAAAATATGAGGTTGTTTCTGCCATGTGTTCACTGGACGTGAATTTCTTCCCAGCGAGCCAATTTTTCAGGTTAGCGAAGAGGAAGAAGTCGCTCGGAGTCAAATCTGGAGAATATGGTGGGTGGGATAGCAGCTCGTAGCAAATTCCACAAATTTTGTGACCACTGCTTTGTTTGGTTTCAAGTTGATCCAAGTTTCATTAACCGTGATATAACGCCGCAAAAACTCATTTGGGTTGCCTGGAGCAAGTTCAAACATCCCTGTGAAATGGTTCACACGATTCCGCATGTTCTCAACTGCGAACAGTCACGGCACCTATCCTGCTGACAGCTTTCTCATACCCAAAAATTCGTGCAGAATGTTATACACCCGTTCATTCGAGATGTTTACGGTTTTGGCTATCTCACATATTTTCACTCGGCGTTCACTTTGTGCACCATTTCTTCTGTTGAGACTTCAACCGGCCATATCGAAATTCTGTGAACCTCTTGTGAACCATGCCATGTGATGAAGTAGAGTCCCCATAATACTTGTTCAGCTTTTCTTCCGTTTCCTTCACCGTCTTACCACGCAAAAGTAGTGCTTTATCAGAACACGAAATTCACTTTTCTCCATTTTCTACGAAGCAGCATACATCTGCTTATTTTAGACGCTCTCAACAATGCTCTAAGAAAGAATTGACGACGAATTTCTACGATTATACCCAGAATACATGTAAGACTTGGGTGCAAACAAGAAACATGTGATTAGAACGCTATCTCTCGTCAAAGTCATGGACTTATCAATCCGCCCTCGTATTGTGAACAGATAAATTGAATGCCATAAGAAATAAATCATGTAAAAAGACATAATGAAAAATAAAACTAGTGTGCTGTGTGTTAGAAGTTTTACTTTTTAGACCATGCTGTCTAAAAAAATATATTCTTTGGTACTTCTTCGTCGTGCTTCTTTATATACACTTAAGTATTCTGTTGATTTGCAGAAAAGAAGTTAATTTATTCTCACCAGTGTATAGAATAAAACCACTGTCAGCTCCAGCCATAAACATGCCGAGAGGTTTTACTCGCTTTGTTTTCTCTATAAAGCGCAGTCCGGTGTTATACACAAACCGAGAAGACAAATGAGCCTCTTAGGATTGGATTACCTACTGAAATTTGTTTTCTGGAAGTTTCCCATTAGCGATTAGAGGCAAATGCTGGGTAATTTAGAGGCGATTACTCTGCGGCTCATTTCATCATTTATATCTTTCATACTGTCCATCTTTGCTAGAACATCTCGAAATTTAGAACTGTCATAAAGTTTAAATGTTCCAGCAATATCCCTGTAATTTATCTTTAATGGCAGTAGGATATTCCCCATCGCAGCTCGAGTTCATTGTACAAGAAATTATTCCTTATTACACAAGTATAACGTCCCTTTGCTTCTGGTCTTCAACGTGTAGTAAAGAAAATTTATGTACCACATTAAGAGTTTTTGTCTTTAACAGTCGGCTATATACTCGCAGCTTCAGCTTTTAATAATTTAACAGGAGCAACAGGAAAGGCTCTAAAGACTTTCTTTAAGTGCTCTGTGAATACGAATTGCTGATTTAATCAGAAATAAAATAAATGTATCTAAATCTACGTTTGCTAACGGTAGAAATAATAAATGTTCTGATGTGTTACACTCACATGACTTTCTCTACTCTTGTACAAAGGATTTTTACAAACACTTATTCTCCATTTACTTCATGTTAATCGAGGTAAACATTTGCAGAAACTTATTGCTCATTTCCTTGTAGGTGCAAGGGGAATATGGTAGGCTTAAGGTGATATTCAAATCTCTTAAGAGCTGGTTGCTATGTGGAGCATTTCATTTTCTTTGCATGTCCAGGACTTAAAAAAATGAATAACCAATTATCATTTGAGAAAAAGTATAACTATTGGAAAATTCAAACAAATAACGAGGAATATCTCGGAAATGGTTCACTCCATTAAAAAGATGTATATGACAAATTGTGTGTTTAAGGAGCTCTATATTTTTGTGTACAAAAGGGTTGTCTATCTCTTACCGTTTACCGTTATGCAAAAGTCATTCAGAAAGAAGAGGACTTTTGGGAACATTCCCAAAAAATTCAAGATATACATGATTTGTCGCGAAAAGATTATATATAATTTTTTTCTAAAAATGATTTTTTTTTTGGATTCAGAGGGACACGAAACACGTATTTCCGGTGATTTTTTCGATATCGAATTTTTGGGTGCAATGCAATACTTCCCCTATATAACTATACCTAGTAGAGAAAGTAAAAAAAACGAATAACCAATTCCCATTTGAGAAAAAGTATTGGAAAATTAAAACAACAACGAATGTCTCGGAAATGGTTCACTCCATTAAAAAAAATCCATATGGCATAAATTGTGTGTTTTAACGAGATCTACATTTTTATTGAGCCCATTCTGGCTCTGTCCTTCTTCGAGGGACACTTTCGCAGAGATGGCCGCAGTTCTTCTTGTATTCGCAGTTATAAGATACAATGCTGGTCGCTGCTTCTTATCCTGACAGCCTGCCTTGCATTAGGAGTTGGCTGTACAAAGTTCTACAGCGCTCGCCAGGTTGCGCCCTCTCTGCCAGTACAGGTGGCGCCCATGGTTCTACGTCATCACCTGACCTGCCCAGTGCGAACACGGAGCGATGCCTGAAGAGGAAAAAAGAAATTGTATCACTTCATTCTCGACTAACATCGAAGAAGGGCTTGGAGTGAGCTTCGGGTCTGGGAGCGGCCTTCTGCACACCTTTTGGTCTATTCTAAATTTGTATAAAATGTATCTTCAGGCGTAAGTAAATTTCAAAATTCTTATACCGTGTGGAGCGGCGCATAATATTTCATGGAAGCGAGTTTCCATTATATATATTTGGCGTGTTAAATTTTTGTTCGTAATGACAAATATGTGTGAGAAGGACAGAGTTAAATGTAACGTGCTTTGATTTTATTATATTTCTGAGTTAATATATTCAGGACCTTTGGGGCTGCACAGATTCTTGTTTTCTTATTTAAAGCTTCTTTAAATCCTTTGATTCCTGTAATTTGTAGTACTAAATAATTATTATTCTGGGGGAATGCCTTACTTCTAATGCATTCTACAATGGACAAGGCAAATAATTTTTTTTGCATCTTGTAACTTTCTTGCATCGCCTATCCGTGAATCTGCTTTGCAAGAACGTTACATTATGTAGAAAACGTTTGTCTATCTCTTACGGTTTACCAGTTATGCAAAAGCCATTCAGAATGAAGAGGACTTTTGGGGACATTTCCAGAAAATTCCAGATATACATTTCGTCGGGTCATGAAAATATCTTAACTATATAATATTTTAATCAAAATTGTGACAGCCATTTTTGAGAAAACAAAATTTTCGAAAAAATTTTCATGTAAAGGGTAGTCTGCAGTGAAGGGATTTTATTGAAAATCTATGTGTTGCATCTTTGAAAGATAGTAAACCTAAATACCAGGTTTGGTATGTATCCGATTTTTCGTTTTTGAATTATGCAGTTTACAGGTACACACGGACCTTTTTCTAAAATGGCCTTTTTGGATTCAGAGAGCCTCAAAACATGTATTTCCGGTGATATCTCGATATCGAATTTTTGGGTGGAATGCAATACTTCCCGTACTTACTATGCGTACATAGTAAAGAAACTAACAATGCGTCATTCTTTACAAAACGTGTATTGATTATCTAGTAAGAGAACGGATAGTAGTTGCGAGGTATTTAATATTCATGGAAAGGATCCAAATTGACTAACCCCAAAAATTATGTTTATTAAGTAACGCGGTATTCTTAGGTAAGCAGTAGAGAAAGTGTTACATTCTGCCCAAAATCTGGATAGCGAGATTTCATCGAAAAGACACATTTTCAGATTTTCTGAATAAAAAAAGAATACTTTTGGAAAAGCACCTGTGCGTGTATGTCTGTTTGTGAACATAATAACTAAAAAAAACAAAAAGTCAGTTAAATACCAAACTAGGTATTTAAGTTCAGCATCTTTCAAGGATGCGACGTAAAGGTTTTCAAGAAATCCCCCACCCCAAAGTACCCTTTACCTGGAAAATATTTCGTTACGTTGGATTTTCTTAAAAATAGCTCTACCGATTTTGATTAAAGAGCCTATATTTAAGATATTTTCATGACAAATAAAATTAATATCTTGAACTTTCTGAGAATAGCCCTTGAGGTCCTCTTCATTCTGAATTAATTTTTTATAACTTGTAAACCGTAGGAGATAGACAAAGAGTTATTGCATACAAGTTATCACAAATAGGGTTCGTTTGTGGCATTAATAAGTTTTGAGATATTCTTTGTTATTGGTTTGAATTTCAAATACTTCATACTGTTCCAATCTGCTAAGTCGCTTATTGTTCTTTTTTCATGGTCATGTAAATAGAATTTCAAAAACACCACATGCCGATGGATTAGACTATCACTTAAGCCCTTGTACCCGTAACACAATATGTAAACGTTCATCTGCATTAATATGAAGCAGAGGTAAGAACACAAGCAATACATTTATAAGAATAGCTTCTAAAAACGTTTCTTCTTCGGCAGTTCAACCATATTTTGGGGAAGTGAAGGTACATTCTCGTACATAAAAAGTGATCCATTACCCTAGATAGCCATAATGTTTTTCTCTCGGTAAACTTTTCACCTCAGGTGAACTTTTGACTCTATCCAGCCAGTATTAGCGATGTTTATAACCTATGTGAAATGGCACGGTGGTTCGGATACCACCTTTATGAGAGAATTTCGCTGCGATTGGTACGCAAGGAAAGCCCAAACTAATTACAAATAATTCGGACTTCTAGAGGAAGGGGTGAAGAATTATTTGCATATGTGGTTAAACTGAATGGCAGCTACGACATTTATATATATGAGAGCTTTCATCAGCGACATGGAGACGAAGGTTAAGTTGTTGGCGCTACTAAACGGCAATAAGAAAACATATTGTACCATGAAAATGTAAGGTTCAAATTGTAATCTTACCCTTCGGCAGTTCAGCCATACGTATTTTTGGGGAGGCAAAGCATCCTGTCAATCCAGCGGTTAGAATTATCCTCAAAAAGCAGATATAGTCACTCTAGATTTTGTCAGCACCAGCATAAACAGCTTCGTGCCATTAGGGACCACATTTTATGTATGCGGATATACCGTGACAATCCAGCAGCTAGAAACTGTGCTCAAGCAACAGAGCAGCTCACGTTGGAGGAGGGTGGGCTAGATGTTCATGACCAACATAACCAGCTGCGTTTTATTATGGGCCACATTTTATGTACATGAATATACACCCAGCGGCTAGAAATTATGCCCGAGCAACAGAGGAACTCACACTGGTGGAGGGTGGGGCTATATGTGCCATTACCTGCATAAACAATCCGTTCCATTTTGGGCCACCTTTTATGCACATCAAAATATAAGTGCCCTGACTCTCAATTTAGTACCCTCTTCCGTTCTCCATAGCAATTAACTTCTTTAGCCGAATCTTATCTAGAAATATCCCTATTTTGTGACCCCCAGCGTCCAACATTTCACTCAGGCTGATTTGACTCCCCTATTGGAATCCAGAAGCTGTGGTAGAAGACATTCCTCTCTTAATAATTCCGTTTCTCTGCACTCTGACAGAATATTTGTTTCTCCTTTACAACACAATGGACATATTCTCACCACGTGTCATCAATTAATTTGTTACCTTTCACATAAATCTTTCTTAGTTTTGGTGTAATCATCTAAACATACTCTCTCCTCCAACCCCACGCTATCTGGCACTGCAAGTCGAGTGAAATTCCAGCCGCACACTGCGTCTCCATATTTTGTTGTAATGTGTATAATTCTACCTATTAAGTACAACGTTACATTTGTTTATTAGCGATTCATGCTTAATGGCCAATCGCAATCAACGTTTGTTATTGTTGGCAAAAGAAACCAATCAAACCCAAGCTTTATTATTCGTGAAGTTCACAAAAGTTCGGCAAAGCGGAATAAGAGAAACAGTTTCGTTATAAATCGAGAGTAAACATCCTATAGAGAAAGAAAGATCAATAATTTAATAAAAGTTTTCTACGTGAAAATATATAATAGTAATAACAATCTAACTCCGGAAATTTTCGTCCAAAATTAACAACTCACAAACCAAACACGTCGACTTCATTCACTTAAGCAAATACCTCTAACAATATCATTCAAAAGGTTTCAAATAAAGGATAAGTTAATCAGAGAATCCAATTCAATCATTTCGATGTTTTTCTCTCCGTACGGTTCAACTTTCAGTAACCAAATTTGACTCCACCCAGCGGGTATCAGTTCTTTATGGTCTGAAAATAATACAGGGACATAAAAAATAACCAACGAAGAATGCTTGTAATCTATATGGAATGAAGGGATGATTCGGATACAACCTCTTATAAAAGAGTTTCGCCTCAATTAGTACACAAGGAAAGGCTAGACCAATTACAAATAGTTCGGCCTTCTAAAGGAAGGGGTGAAGAATTATTTGTATGTGTGGTTAAACTAAACGGCTGCTACGGCATTTATATATAATGAGAGTTTCATCAGTGACATGGAGAGAAGGTTAAAGTTGTTGCCGCTACTAAACGGCAATAAGAAAACGGTAGTACCTATAACATGACAATATCGTATAAGGTTTAAGTTGTACTATTATCCTTCGGAAGTTCGGCCAATACGTTGGGGGAGGTAAAGTACCGTGCCAATCCGGTGGCTAGAAGTATATTCGGAAAACAGAGGTTGTCACACTGGTAGGGGTGAGGTTAGATTTTTCCAGTACCAACATAAACATCTCCATTCTATTGTGGACCACATTTTATGCACGCCAGTATACTTATATGTTAATGTGTATACTTAAAGCACATTGTTACCTTCTTAACATCAAGGAGATGCTATGAGTATTGAATGTGATAAAACACTAAAAGAAAAACAACTAAAATTCATAAAATAATCGAAATAGCAGAAACTCTAGTAATAATAAAGACAATTTTTTGTAAGATTCAATCATCCGAAATGGAATTTCAAAAATATATCCAAGATTCCGCTTTAAAAGATCACACGAGAAACTTTGTTATTTTATCAATTTTAGATTTTAGTTCAATAACATAAAACAGAGGATTGGAGTAATACCAAAGAAATCATCTGGAAAATATGAAAGACACTAGACTACAAGTACTACATTACCTTCCGAAGGGCTACAGAGATGTTGCAGGACCAGGAAAAAGCCAGTGAAACCGGAGCAGGCCTCGTACCTAATCCTTAAATAGAATGATAATAAAACCTATTTCAATTAGTAAAATAAAATTAAATAGGATATATATAACATGACAATCGCCCCGATAAACACAAAGTGATGGCTTAATAGAGGCAGTACTCCAGTAAAATAAAACATAATTATTGATAAATAAATTATAGAACACTCTTTTAATCACTTCGGTTGCAAAATATCTAATGAAGGAGAGGTAGATGTCTAAAATAAAATAGAACGATTAGTCAGATATTATATGGTACAAAAAGAACATTTAAAAACAAAACAAGGGAAGACACAATTCGATTATTACATTCCAAAAAAACAATGGCCACAACCATGTGTTTATATGGCAACGAAAACTAGACTTAAAAGAAAAGAGATGTTCGTATAAGCGAAGTTCAACCAACCGAAATGAGATTTCTGAGGCCATTAATGGGAGTGACAAAGGAGGATAGAAAAGAAAATGAAATAATAAGACGGAAATTACACATAAATTATCAGGCTTAGAAATAAATGCCTGGAACACGTAGGAAGATACCCAAAAAGATTTAAGGTATAAACCCAGAGGTTGGAGAAACATAGGAAGACCTAGCAAGAGATGGGCGGACCAATTTGGAGATATCACGAGTGTATACAGTGGAAGAAGAAGAAGAAAACCTACTTCAGCTAGGGCAACAAAATGTTCATTAATGGTAAACTTATGTTTCTAATACCGATTGCTGGCAAGTGTAAGAGATTAAAATTAAATTGAGTTTTATTAATGGAAGCTCTTTAATTACTACGGTTCTTAGCGTCCCATTCTATATTGGGCGTGAATAGACTGGAAAGTTTGCTCATAGATCTCTTTATCAGGCTTGAGGTTCTTTTACGTGCTGTAAACCTACGACACCGGACCACCGGCTTTACTTCTCTTTACGCCCGAAAAAATCCTTCGCCCTCCGCCGGGTTTTAACCCGCGGCCTCGGGAACTAAGCGCTAGCATGGTAACCACTACACAACGGAGGACGCCTACAAATGTGCCGTTTGCGAAATAACTGCTAATGTATGATTACAAACAGCCACTGAATAAATTGTTCAAACGCAATATACTTTTATTCTTGAGCACAAAGAAGTAATCCGAGTTTTGCTTTTGGGACACTGCCGAGAGGTGGAGTTGTAATCAAATCTTACCTACAGCATAAGACAGACACAGTATATGGTCCAGAAAGGTACAGCAAATCTATCGCTCATCTGAGGAGAGTCAACTAGTATGTCATAAAAAGCTCACGTGAGGCCTGTGTGAGACTTTTTGCTACTAATGTTGCGTACTTTCAATCGTTTCAATTTGACTGCCATTATGTATCTACCCATATAGAATTGGTAGAGTAAACAGATATTTTCGCAGCAATAGGGCAGAGATCTAGACATTTGATAAGAATAAATTTCCGAAGTTTGAGACTAAACAGACGACATATATCCACATAGTTTTTTACATTAATGTACTGAAATTTGCTTTCAAACGAATCACATACTCATTCTGTACAAAGCAAAGGAGAATATTAACGTATAAAACTCTGGTGTGTTACACTCACATGACTTTCTCTAATCTTGTACAAAATATTTTTACAAACGCTTATTCTCCATATGCTTCACGTTAATCGAGATATCGAGATGTTAATCTTATTGCTAATTTTCTTGTAGATGCAAGAGGAATTGATAGGCTTTAAGCGATAGTCAAATATTTTAAGAGCTGGTTGCTATGTGGAGTATTCCATTCACTTTGCATTACAAGGACAAAAAAAATGAATAACGAATTCCCATTTGAGAAAAAGTATAAGTATTGGAAAATTTAAGGGAATAACAAGCAATACCTCGAAAATACTTCACTCAACAAAAAAATCTGATGCGTTTCACTCACATTTCATTTGTCATGATAATATTTTAAACATATGATTTTTAATCAAAAGTGTTAGAGCCATTTTTGAGAAAATTAAAATTTTCGAAAAATGTTCCATGTAAAGGGTAGTCTGGGGTGGGGAGATTTTCTTGAAAACCTTCGTGTCGCATCTCTGCAAGATACTGAACCTAAATACCAAGTTTGGTGTTTATCTGACTGTTCGTTTCTGAGTTATGCTATTCACAGACAGACACACAGACAGACATACACACAGACACACATACGGACATGTTTCCAAAAATGCCTTTTTTGGATTCAGGGGGTCTCAAAACATGTATTTCCGGTGAAATCTCGTTATTGAATTTTTGGGTGGAATACAATACTTCCCCTACTTACTATACGTAGTAGAGAAAGTAAAACTGAAAGTGGCAACCAACTAAAACCATCTCTCCAGCATCACATTGGTTATGTGAGGCTCAAAGAACCGCCAGCAGTTTCCGGAATTCCAAGTCCATATTCCGCTGAGCTCAATAGCAACAAAATATTCAGTGCAGTACGGCCATCACGGAGTTAAGCCATGTATCAGTAAATACTTTAATAAGGAGATGGTATAGGCGATTATGTAAACAAGATTATCTGTCTGCATACATGACTCAGTTGAACAATTGAATCTATAGTAGACTACTGTCGCGATATGACCAAAGAGAAAGAATTCATTAACGATATTTTCACCTTTCTCTACTACGTATAGCAAGTAGTACATTCCACCCAAAAATTCGATATCGAGATTTCACCGGAAATACATGTTTTGAGACCCCCTGAATAGAAAAAAAATAATTTTTAGAAAAAGGTCTAAACAGGTACCTGATTTGTGTTCTGTGTGCCTGTGAACAGCATAACTCAAAAACGAAAAGTCGAATAAATACCATACTTGGTATTTAGGTTCAGCATCTTTTAAAGATGCGACACAAACACTTTCAAGCAAATCCACCCATCCCAGACTACCCTTTACATGCAACATTTTTCAAAAAATTTTATTTTCTCAAAAATGACTAACGATTTTGATTAAGATATCATAAATTTAAGATATTTGCATGAGAAACAAAATGTATATCTTGAATTTTCTTGGAATGTCCCCAAAAGTCCTTTTCATTCTGAATGGCTTTTGCATAACGGATAAACCGTAAGAGATTGACAAAATTTTTCTACATAGAAAATGTAAAGCTCGTTAAAACAGGCAGTTTATATCCTATATATATTTTGTGGAATGCACCATTTCCGAGATATTTCTTGTTATTTTTTAATTTTCCATTACTTATACCTTTTCTCAACTGGGAATTTGTAATTCGTTTTTTCATGTCCTGGACATGCTCCACATAGCAACCAGCTCTTAAAAGATTTGACTGTAAAGCTTACCATATTCCCTTTGCACCTAAAGGAACATTAGCAATAACATAGTTTCTGCAAATGTTTATCTCGCTTAACATGAAGTAGACGGAGAATAAGCGCTTGTAAAAATAGTTTGTAGAAGAGTAGAGAAGGCATATAAGTGCAACTCATCAGATTTTTTTAAAAGTAAATCTCATTATAACTATTCCGGATTGAGTTGGCTTTTGAATCTCGAAACACTGGAGTGGATAAGGTGTTGAACAGTATACCTTCATCCCAGAAATACAATAATCACGTTACAGTGACCGCATTTATGCTTTCGAAGCGTTCGATGCGCTAATAGGCGGTTGGTTTCTATGTTTCAGGCGGTATCTCCTTTCTTGCGGTGTTCAAATTATGTTAAATGAAGAAATAATGCTTTACAGTATTCGTCAAAGACAATAACATGACATTTTTGAACACTACAAAATCAAGATAGAAAATACATGACACTACTATCGCCTAACGTAATGATTGCTTCTAAACATTTAAACTGTGTGAACTGCATCAGAACAAATTTCCCTTGGACAAATTATTTGTTAACTTGCATCCTTCATGCACTTAACAGCACGAGTTCAGAGAGTGCATTTCGCATAAGGCTCTCTATTGTCTATATAGGAAGCAAACAAACAATGGATTATAGTTTCAACAGATATGAAAGGGACCCGGGGAAACTTTCGAATTGCATAGAAGCTTTGGGAAAATAGTCCGTTATGAACACAAAGAGATTTCGGGAGGACGGGTGGCGGGCAGATCAATGTGATATCTTTCACATGCTTTTTCTGTTTTTTTCCATTTGGCTACAGGTCCGCATTCACTATCCTATGCCTAGGATAGACACATAGCTTACCCAATATTTGCTCTGTATATTTACCTTCTCTACCATGTACACAGAGCGCCAAAGAAAATCTTCGGTGGATTTTGTATCGTTTTCTGGGGTCTTTTGAGGCGTGTCCTTCACTTTACCTATCGCACAGCAATAAGGGGGGAAAGAGGGGAGGTTTATGCCCTTGCTTTTTCTGGTGTTATTGAAACCAAAACATGTTTATTGTCTCAGAACCAGTCATACCATATACTAGCGAAATTACCCGTGTACGTATCGTGGGTATGTAGGAGGCTGGTCGTACTGTTACAGCAATTGCAACAGCAGTGCATAAGTGTTTTATAGTAAATTACTGGATAAAAATATTCCAGGAAAGTGAGGAAGACAGTCTACACACTCTTCAGAAAGTGGGCACTCCCCGTAAAACATCTGCAGATGAAGATATTCCTTTACTGAATGAAAATTACTCTTTTGTTATAATTGACCGATCATGTTTAGAAACTAGAGATAAATATTTATATGTATACGGTTTACCGAATATGACATACATGTTATGGCAATAAAACTGGGTTATATTTTTGTCTATAATTTTGTTGTATTTCTATGATCAGCAATATGTTAGTAAAGGTATGTTAACCAATTATAGTTTGAATTAGAGGGAAAACATGCTGTTTTATTTATTTATTATTTAGTTATGTTTGCTACTATGCAGCAACAAGCATTGATACCACTGTGAGAATACAGTTATGTTTATTTTTTGTTATGAAGTGCTGCCTTGCTATGTATTTAATGAATACAATTCAAGCCTTAATTTGCACCCCCTGATAATCTTCTCATACTACACATTCTACATTTCGCTAACCTGGGCGCTCATCAAGTTTTCTCCTTAGCTTTTAACCCTTTCAAAGGCTTTTCCTCCACTAGCCGATAAGGTATGCGCTACTAATCACGATAAGAGGTCTGTATGACAAACTGAATACACCCACTCTACCTCTTTCTCTTTTAGTCAATACGATCGAGAGCGTAAACACATATTTCGTTTCTATGCCATTTTGTAACCTTTTATGTGGTTATTGGTGTAACTGTTTAGCAGAAGGTGTGACGCACCCTTGCACCGTGGCCTAAAGCAACCAATGAAATGGCAATGGTTTCGCAAGGTCACGTACAACGATAAATAATGTGGCACAGACGCGAGGTGCAGTGAGATTTTCTTTGGCGCTCTTTGTACCTAGTAGGTAGAGAAGGTTCATTCAAGTTTCAAGAATTTTTGGGTGGCTCATTCTATCCAAAAATTCGATGTTGAAATTTCACTGGAAATATCTGCTTTGAGGTCCACTGAATAAAAGAATAATTTTTAGAAAAAGGTTCGCGCCCGCGTATGTGTGCACAGCATAACTCTAAACGAAAAGTGGAATTAAATTATTTCTGTTTAGGTTTACCTCAGTTTCATACTTAGTTGGCTTACCCTCCTTGCATGCAAGGCTTACACCCCTAGGACTTACAACCGTGCCAGGATAAGATGCCTGTAGAGGAGCAGACGAACATTGAAACAGAGAATGAAGAACCCGGAACGGGGGATCAGCCCACAGCCAGGTATGAGAGTGAAGGAAGGAGATGATATGAAAATGAAGGCGAAATGGATGAAAGGAACGGTGATGGAGCAATTGGTTGAACGAATGGTGGGGGGAAACAGAGAACCCGGAGAAAACCCGCCCAGGCGCCGCTTCATCGACCAAAAATCCTACATGCGAGTTCCTAGGATCGAACCCGGGCCCCTCGGTGGGAGGCGAACAGTCTAACCCTGGGCCACGGCGCAATAATAGTTTGTAGATGGTATATTAAAATAATTGACAGTGGGTAGAGAAATTCATGTGGATGTAACATATCAGATATTCTTCTCCCCTTTTTTTAAAGAAAATAAATTGCGTACAACACAACCTAGAAAATAAAATATATTTCTCACATTGCTAAAATAGCTATCCATGTGGTATTACTATAACTTTACTGACCCGATTACACGAGTTCCAAAACGTACCGAATTCAAACGTAGAAAATAGTAAAAAAAAAGCTTACTGAAGCAACGTTAATTGATGTAATAAAGCATTATTTGATATTGTTTTCCGATTTAAATATTTTAAATTACATGTTTTAATATTTTCGTTCAAAACTATCGCATATATAATTCTGATGTTGGCATATTGGATATAAATTTCAAAAAAATGAATACACCAAATTGCACAGGGTAACGCTTTGTAATACCTCTGGTGTTAATGATTACTAAACTGCTATGCACAAAGAAACCTTTAAGAATTATTAACTCCAGGTTTAACACAGATCTTAGCAATACTTAACACAAAATAATCTCATCTTATTACTGTATTTAAATTTCCATTAAACCCTTCAGTTCAGTGTTACTTTCGAGTCAAACCAGTTAAGGTTGTACACAACTGAAGACATATAATTACTTTTACCTCTAAAACACCATTAGTGTCTGTAGGTGTGTGGGTTTGTAGCTCAGTTGACTAACATTACTGGTCAGAGATTAAATGGGATGCCACTTAGTCTGTGGTAAAGGACGGGTTGAAACCATGTAAAATAAGCGGTAGTTACTGTGCTTGGATGTTAACTGAAATTCAGGGGAAATTTGGTTTGCATTTCAAGTAAACACGTGTCAGTGAAATAGTTTATTTTGATTTATTAGTTTCTCTGCTCTTTGTCTCTCAACAAAAGTTTATTATCGAGCTTCATTTAAGCACTTTAGAGAAGGCTGTATGTGGGAGGGGTATACTTTTGTCAGATGAATTTAATGAAACAAGATGAACATTTTAGAGAAATTTCTCCCAATAGAAACAAGTATTTACATAGAAATTTGTTCGTTACTTTTTATATTCTGAAAAAATGGCTCAACATATCTTCATACACTCTATGAAATACAAAATTTATGCCGAATTTTCTTTAACTGGTCTCTGAAGTTTTCTTCATTTTCACTGAATTTTATATAACAAGGAAACCCTAAGAGGTGGACAATTATTTCAGGATAAATGTGAAATTTATTAAAATATGTACCTACCGTTTCTGTCAAATAATATTTTTCGTAGAACTGTCGATTTCCGGATTATTCGCTTTTAGCGTTATAATTGGCACAAGATCGAAGTTTACTTTGGTGAGCTGTTACATTATTGAAAATAAGCGATTTATTCTTCCTCGCTTCTCATCAGCTCATCACTATCAAAATTCAACATCTGAACTAAGAAATTTAGTGCTATTTACACACTTTGCATATAATCAAGCCTTTATTTCATGTGAAATTTTTTCTATGTAACGGTTTACGAGCCATGTTTTTAAAGTAAGTACCAATATTTTTTAAAAAAAATGCCATAACATTATTTTCCAAATATACTTTATTGTATTTATTACCTTACATATTTCACTACTTCTCCACATAGTCACCACCATTATTCAGGCACTTGTCGTAACGTAAAACCAGTTTTTGTGTGCGTTCGTCAAAGAACGATGCCGCCTGTGATGAAAACCAAGTCTACACTTTTTGTTTTCATCGTCGTTGAAACGTTTTCCACCAAGCAATTTCTTCACATGAAGAAACAGATGAAAATCGCTTGCTGCCAAATCCGGACTGTAGAGAGGGTGGTCGAATTGTTCACAACCAAATGATTTGTCCAGAAAACGAATCACTGATTTGACTTCACAGTCGCCGGTCGTTCGATTGTTTTGAGCATTTCGAAACGCTCTAAGAACAGGAAAACACAAAGTGACGATCTCTCACCGCTGACTCCCTAATGAATGTAGGATGTGATCGCGCATGCTCAAAATCGCGACTGCAGCGCTGCCGCGGCAAAATATTAAAACGGTACTTACTTTAAAAATGCGCCTCGTATAATAATTAAACGAGTAACAAAGATGTTTCGAAATGATATGCTCCTTGTATGTTTTGAGGCAAAATGATTTATAAGTGAATTTGCATTATTATATAGGCTAAAAAATTATATTTGGCTTATACTGATACACTCTATACTGGATTAGGCACTTTTTGCAGACAAAAGTTCAGTCTTCAGCAACAGACTCGCCATTTGAATTCATTTTTAGTA
Organism: Deroplatys truncata; assembly: GCA_030765065.1. Lineage (NCBI taxonomy): Eukaryota > Metazoa > Arthropoda > Insecta > Mantodea > Mantidae > Deroplatys > Deroplatys truncata. The sequence continues at coordinate 123,449,800 of CM060988.1, read as the reverse complement.
AAACAGCATTTAAAACACAGGAAATAAGCGTCTAAATACCTGTAAAGGTATCTCAACTAAATTAAAAGCCGTCAGCTATGCTACTACAACATTCACATTCGGCTCAATATGCTAAACAAAGAATAGACAAATGCAGCAATATGCTTAGTATCATAGAATTTAGTATGACGAATGTGCTAGCTGTCAGAGAAAATATGCGCAAATCTTCTCGCTGTCACAGTAAATAAATACTAACGAATCAGTTCCCTGTCACCGGAAATAGATTAACCATCGAGTCTGATAGCTGTCACTGGAATAAATGAATTATCAGATCTGATAGCTGCCACCGGATTGCTGCAGTTCATGTGGTTTCTTTCAGATCAATGCAGAATTAAAATTACCTGATACGTTGCAACAACATTGATGATTAAAGCTGCTACTAACCACACCCATAGACCTTTAATTTTGTTTCTTGATTAGAAGAGGCCTTAGTTATTTCCGCTTCCTTGTACAATGCGTTTAACTAAAAAGAGACCCCCCACATCTGAATTTGGGATTGTATTACTTAAAATGAAATTTATCTGGAGAAAAGGGTTATTTATTTCATAATTTCATATCAGATTAACGAAACTAGGAGCAGAGGGGGACAGGGGACTTAACATTTCGACCTATGCAGATTTTTTGTAACCTAGGCCCCTGATGGGTCGCCCCCGGGAGGAAGGGATGAAGTAAGTGAGAAGAGACAGAGAGAGGCCGGATCAGGAGCTACAACATGCACGGAGCAGGGTCCCTACCGTTTACATATTTAAATTCCCCCAATGGCAGTTGGCGCAGGCGATTCTCCTGCCTCCTATGTGCTTACTCATCCCCTGCGGGACCCTGAACCCGGAGATCACCCCATTTTGGGGTACAAAGGTTTACTTATGGCATCCTTTTCCCTTACAATGCATAAGCCGAGACCTCCTGCCGACACTTGCAAACCTGAAAGAAACTAAGCCGATGAAAGTTGAAGTGAAGTAAGAATGGAGGTGAAATAGAGGGGCAAGAAATTCGGGGGATGTAGGAATCCTTCCCAGCATTCCCTGGCGACCCGGGGAAACCTGCAAAAAACCATGGGTCAGGAAGATGTGCTGCAGTAATCGAATCCACGACCTCCCGAATGCGGGACATGACTTCACCGCCTTAGCCATCCCGCTCGGTGCTCCGCGGTAAAGTATGAAGCTAACAATAATGAGATTCCTGGTTCGATTCCCCTTGGGCCGGGCGCTTTGACCAAGTTTTTGTCGTGGTTTCCACGGGCCAATAGGTGAATGCTGGGGTTCCTCTTTCTCAATGAATTTCCTCTCCATCATTTCCTGTCCCCGTCATTAAATTTCATAGATTTCAGGGTTGAAGCACCAGGTGGCGGTGCTTGATGTGTTGCAGCAAGGAGGCCGATTGTGCGCTTTGGAACAATTTCTCCTTGGCGTGTGGTTTGTTTGCTGGATCCCCCTTCCTGGGCGTTTGTCTCGGGCCATAGGGACCCCAGGGGGCACGGAGTTAAGGCAAGGGCAGCCGGCGGGAGGATGTGCTCCATCGGGAATCGTTAGAGACCCCGTCCTTGCTAGCGCACATCGTCGTCCGTATCCGGTCATCCTTCGGGTCTTCCCTTCTCAGGGGTCACGTTAGAAGAAAAAACGACCACTGTGGCCTATTTGCGATGCTGTTTTGGAGGGCCCTCCGTCTATGTACTCCTACTCCTACCCTAGTGAGCCGCGACCCTCAAGGATTTGATTACGTAACTAAATTGATATGCATTTTGATATGAATGCCCTAAAACAGAACAATATGTTGCAGTATCTATACTATAGCAAATTCTGTAAATGGTGTCCTCCTCGGAGGATAAGTCCAGACGGGTTGTGTTTCTAGCCTCTAATGGAGCACTACTAAAGTTACATTCTTCATGGCAACGAAAATATATGATTCTTCAGCTCTTGTAGACTATGTAGATTCTGTAAACTGTTTGCTCTAAATGACCCCATAAAAAGAAGCAGGAGATCTGGCGGGCCATAGTCTTCTACTGGCAATCCTGTTGCCAAAGAACTCCCATAACATTTTCATGGTTGCATTTGCAACAAACCCACGATAATGTTTTGATAAACCTCATTGTCAAATGTCAGGCCCAGCTTGCTGCGAAAAGGATTAAGGAAACATCTACCTGAGTGGAATACTTCGGGATGACGGTCCACACCTGCCCCTGGACGAGTCCCTTTCGTATTGGTTTGTTGTCAAAAGCCTGGCACTCAAATATTAACCAATGAACACAGGTCGGTTTCAGCATCAGGAGCGAAGGAAAAGGTGGGAGTGAGACAGATGTTAAGGGGAGTACTAGAACCAGGGAAGGAGTGGAGGGTGGCAGTTTAGTGTTTCCTTAACAACATAAACCACTGCGCATTATATTGGCACGATTCCATGCACTCGACTGTACAAAAGTGTAATACGTTTTCGCCTCTCCCGCCTCCTATTTCCCCTCTCTCGCCTGTAAAGGTTGCTCCGAAGCAACCTGTGGCCCACACACAGATATAAACTCCTCCTTAAATAATGATGCCATTAATCGAGATTGACCTGCGAGAGAATCCGAATAAACCTGATCATTGCATTTTCTTCTGTTCTCGATTTGGATACATTTTAGCAAATTATAGAAGGATAAAATGTATGCTTCTGAGGTATTCTGGAAGAGTAAAGGTACGTAACACTGGGGTACGTAACACTTAAATAAGTTCAGTCTAATTATATAATATGTAAATTCAATAACAACCCGCCTTGAAGCAATATGTGTATGTAATAATTTGTAAAATGTATGTAACAGTCATTGCATATGCTTATATTATTGTAAACATGTTCAATAATGTTATGTGAATATATTACGTAATTTAATAATGTAGGAGCTGTGAGAAATAACTTAAAACGTTGCTAACAATGAGGTAACAATGAGGTAACCTTGAGTCAATAATGAGTAAGAAAGTTTAACAGTACTACTTGTGATTCTTGGAGCAACAATACTGTAATTTTAGTGACAGTTTAAAAATAGCCAATCAACAAACAGAAAAAGCTTTAGTTAAATGCAGGTATTTTATTGGAGTAGGATTAGCCAATCAGAGACTTGAAATACAGAAATATACAAGTTTAGGCGGTTGAAATCATTTCAGTTGCCTGCAGATAGCGTTACTAACCAGACGCAAAACGTGTCCTCAAGAGATTTAATACGTATTCGTGCGAGACAAAAAATAGTTTACGTGTTAAAAAGTGCAAATAATTAATAAAATAATCTCACAGCTCTCTATCAGTGAAGTGTTATATAAATCGTATCATGCATTAATAAAAGGAGTGAAGTAAAATTATAATCTGTGTAAGCCTACATTCTTAGTCAACCACAACCCTACTAAGATAAACGTGTCTCTAACAAAAATACTGACGCAGACGAGGCAAACATAAATATTAAATATCTAAAGAAACAGTCAAATTACAAAGCTAATATTTTTAAACTTGGGGCGAAGGCTACCGGAAACCGGGTACTATACGTTCGATTGCAACGAATTTCAAGTTCGGCTCTCCAACAGTTGAAACATAATACAACTCCTGTAACAAACTACTTCTTCAACACGGAGGGATTTTCATGGAGGGTTTTCCATTTCAGATGAAATAAAAAAAAACGTAAACATTTGTTTGCAAACATTAGGCATACTGTCGACATAGAAATGTTCCCAAACAGATTTAAACATTGCTTATGTTTGCTTGTATGTGGGTAATTTGTATACAGAGTGGTCCATTTAAGTTGAGACTGTACAATATCTCCAAAACTAAGCGTTGTAGAAAGAAATGATTTTAATAAAGGTTGCCTGATATTATGGGGTAAAGTAAATGCCAATAGTCGTATTTTATATGGAGGAGGTTGTGGTGGTCATTTTAGAGTCAATTTAATTTTCTAAATGGGAACCTACATTTTGTATGTTGCTTCCTCATTAGAAAATGTTTATCAAATGATGTTTATTTTGTGATAAGGAATAAGGAATAAAATTAAAAATCCTGGTTCTCAAATACGAAACGTAACTTGACTCTCAAATGACCATCCTGGATGGGCAACCATTCATTGCACTCTTCGTATGCAGACATTCAGAATCCTCGTTGTTATTTACATTGGTGTAAGAACAATTGCAAAGTGCTTTATTCAAATGTTATTTAGTTTTTTTTATGAGGAGTTAGAAAACATAAAAACGCTAGGCTTCCATTTAAAAAAATTAAATTGACCTTAAAATGATCATTACAACGTCCTCCAAACAAAACATGATTAATAGCATTTACTTTCCCCCGTAATATCAAGCAACTTTTGTTACAGACATTTCTCTTTACAACGCTTAGTTTTGGAGATGTTGTACAGTCTCAACTTAAATGTTCCACCCAGTATAGGTATGGACTAGGCCTTAGGAGTAATGTGTTTTTGCAAACAAGGAATCTCTCCACCTATAGTATGCATCTGAAATTGAGTCGCTCACTAATTTGTTTCATTCATTTTTCTCTTACTTCCCAAAATATACCATAGGTGAATAACTTTATGAAGCTTAGAATAGTGGACAAATATTCTTGTCTTATCTTATTCGGCACAGATTTAAGTGCGTCCGTCATTGCCAATTCTTTATGCCTGCATCCTTTATTAAGGGAGTATAGTCTCAGATATGGTTTCAAATTCTTCTGGTTCTAAAAGCAATTTTCCTAAAAGAAGTATACCTCCTGTAAGCCAAGGCTTCACAGTTGCATATAACGTGCTGGGCTTTTACAGTTTCTTTCTTGCACAACCTACAATCTAAGTTATCCTGAAACACTTCCATCGTGTTAAATATCTTTTTCATATGAGTATGTCCTGTGAGAGATGCAGCTGAGTCGGTTACGTTTAAGTAAGCTTTCAACTGTTTTCTCACATGGTTTTCTAATAAATAGTTTACCATGTTTGTTTACTGGAGTTTTAAGCGAGGTTTTATGATATTCTACTTTGGACCAGTTCTTGATAGCATAACACTGAGATGCTCTGGCTCAATAAATTGTGAAGCTGCTCCTTGTCTTGCAAGTTCATCAACTTTTTCATCTGCCTATATGCCAATATGACCCGGCACCCAGATGAATGGAACCTCATTCTATTCTGCCAAGCTTGTGAGCATATTTAGGCACCAGTCCTGGTGTTACCTTATGACTACTTAGAGGCTTAGTGCAGCCTATCTGAGAAGTTAAGGAACTGTTTACCGGTGTAAGCTGTCTGTGTTTTCATGTATGAATTGAATAATAGCACAGATTTCTGTTTCAAAAACAGTAGCATATTCACTCAAGATTAAAATCTTTTTGCAGTTTGGTCTTATGCTATATACCCCGGATCCTATTCCTGAGCCATCCTTTGAACCGTCTATAAACCACATCAAAGTTTTCTTGGCAGTTTCCAGAGTTTTAAGGACGAATATTGGTAGGGCAATTTGAAGCGACACCTTTATAGAGTTACCGATAAAATGTTTGCACGTAACTGTACAAGTGGTTAAAGTGTCTGGCGAATAATATAGAAATCGAGAAACGGAATAAATAATTACATTTGTTTAACGTAACTCGTAGCTTGTGTAACTAACTATCCCACTCAGATAATGAGTTTTCTCATGAGGATTTCTCCTGCAATTAGCAGTGCGAGAATGTCGTGAAACAAATAATGGCAAAGTTAAAAAAGTTATTTGCTTGAGGTGTTCACGAGATGGCGACTGATAAAACCTTTGCGTTTCATGTTGAGAGAGATTGAAGGAAACACTGTATTCCTATGTAGAACTAATTAGTAAAGTTTGATAGCTAAATGCCTGAAGCTTATCTCACGCCATACCAGTTCTCTTAACCCGTCTCTCTGAGAAATTAGTAGCGCCAAGCTCTTCTTTTCTTTAATGTGTGGCAGGGATTTTAGTTCAACATTTTTGGAAAGTGCATACGTTTCAGGTAGTAAACCGAACAATACAGGCAATTCTAGAATAGTACGTATTAATAGCACAATACTGTACAAAAGTATAACATGTAATGTTTCCTACCTAACACAATTCAAAGACATACAGATTTCCCCTCTGGAACATTATTTCCTATTCAGTTACAAGTCCCTTGTTCTAATGCCAGCTGGAAGTGAGGAATTCTTGAATTAGGTATTGGTTATTCAACGAAGGGGGTCACCGTGCGCGACAAATGTCTATTGCAGCTAATACCCACCAGGAGGAAGGGATGAAAATAAGGAACCACAGGAGGCCACAGGCCGCAGGCGCACAGGCGACAGAGACGTGCGGAAATCCCTAACATTTCCAAGCACGAAGACCCGAAGCCGCCCAGAGAGGGCGATGAACGACCTATCAAGCAAGCAGCCCTCCGGTGTCCACGGGGAATACTTTTTCTTTTGAGCATATATCCACGTGATGTGTCCGGCACTGCTATACGCCATGAAACCTGAAAGTACATAAAACACCGGGGGACTCTGTCGTGACCCTGAGAGGAAAGCGTCATCCAAGTGGTTCTCCCTCCCCCGAGAGCTTTTCCTGTAGCCGGCACTTGAAAATTTAAATCACCCCATCACAGGGTGGAAGAGGATGCACCACTTACGCGCGTCAACCCCCAAAGAGGAAGACTACTGAAAAACCTCGGTGGGGCCGACAGCAACATAGCAGACTATCTACCGGTCTCCAGGGCGGTACCGGACGACTTGAGGCGTCTCACAACCCCGTCTGGACGGAAACCCGCACAGACGTACCCAACCTCCCATGGGTATCGGGAACCACCACCCCACCGAGCCCAACCCAATCCAAACGACACCTTACGGGTGGGGCTCGGACATTTGGCCCAGCGTACATCTAGTAACGTCAGACATACCATGAGTGCTCAGGGTCTGCAGCGCCCGCACCAAGGCAGCTGAAGGGGTCGAAACTTCCCCCCCCCCTTCGGGGAACCTAGATGCACAGCTAAAAGATGAAAACAACGGAATAAAAGGGAAATTATGGAAAGGAAATCGTAGCAGAGAAGAAACCACCCCAGCTTCACCTGTCGACTCGGGGAAACCACGAAAAACCCATGGGTCAGGGTGGGTGGTCTCCAGGATTGAACCCGGCACCCCCCGAGTGCGAGTCGCACACGTTACCGCGGCAACACCTAGCTCGATAACTTTTTAATTAATATTACTTCTGATTTTCTCTAGAACCTAAAATATGATAGTGAATAAAAGAAAACACAATACAGTTGTTAATGAGCAATTGTTTCACTCAAAGCCCTAGATATGACTTTAGATATATAACCTAAGCAAATAAATGGGGATGAGACAATAGACAACTGTTTACAAAACAAATCGATGTGTATCGTCAATAAACTTATAAGAAATATAATAATGGCCATTTTTAAGATTTCAAAATGCATTAACTGCTATCTAATATCTGGGAAAATGTAAACAAAATAAAAGAAAGTTTCGAAAGTGAGTACAACATAATGATATCATATAATAATCCAAAAAGATCGAAAATTTCCAGTAGAAAGTTTTTAGTTTCACTTTTATGTCTTCCAGCTCAAATGGATTTCACAAGAATGGGAAATGACCTAAAAGGTAATCAATATAAATTATATATTTTATGTAGATTATTTGACATGCCAATATCTCAAAGTTATGTAGCGTTAATTACATCGATTGAGTTATTTTTGAAAAAAATAATGTCAACTTATTAATAAAAAGAATTAAATGAGTAGGAGGAAGTTTCTTAAAACATATTAATGTGGGAAAAATGACAAAGTTAAACACCACTCTCTCCTCCCTCCCCTCCCCCTCTATCTCTCTCACTCACTCCCACACACATATAAGGTTGTGGTCCACTCCATTCGATATCAGACGTTCATATCTTAGTTATAAACATCGCTACCACTTTTATAGGCAGTTAGTCTCGTATAATAAGTGTTTAAATTAAATTATTTACTTTGTTTTATTGAATTTCCTTAACTGTTAAATAAAAATACCTATCCATTTCACTTTGTTTGTTCCTACAGAATGCTTCAATAAACATCTAAACCTTTTTAAATCTAAAAGTTATAAAGTACTGCACCTATATGTTTGCTACAGTTTGTGATAACTAAAGCTAAAATAGTTGTTTTCTTTTATTGTTTCATTTTGAAGTAGTTGGATTGTAGTTCCACTGTTGGGGAGCCAAAACTTGAAGTAGTTGCAACCACGTACGATACAAACTTTCGGTGGCCTTCACCCCAACGTTTAAAAAAATCAACTTTATATTTTAATGTTTCTTTAAATATTATATATTTATGTTTGCCTCGGCTGCGTCACTAGTAATTTGTAGAAACATGTATTTATTAGCAGTGGTTGGTGCGACTAAAGAATGAAGGCTTACACAACTTATAATGGTATTTAACTTCGTTTTATTAATCTTTCACACAATTAAATAACACTTCACAGATATATCCAACTGTAGAGTTGTTCAAGTGACTTTCTAGGCACACCTTCCGGTACGCCTACTTTGTTACGACTTATCTCATCTTAATATGAGAGTGACGGGCGATGTGTACATATTATAGAGCTATTAAATCATTCTAACAAACTTCATAAAATTACAATTAAATCCACCTTTAAATTACTTTCCTGTGGTTAATTGTACTTTTTAACACGTAAACTTTATATTATTCACTCCGTAATGAATTTTATATGTCTCACACTGAATACGTGCCGAGCAAACTGCTCAGGAACGTTGCTTTATAGCATCTGGCGTTTACCGCTTAAAATTATAAATTTCTCTATTTCAAGTCTGTGATTGGCTAATCCTACTCCAGTAGAATACTTTTATTTAGCTTTCAGATTTTCTAGTTTTTGATTGAATATTTATAAACTGTTTTATATATTACATTATTGTTCCAAGAATTATTAGTAGCATCATTAAACTTTCTAATTCATTATTGCCTCAAGGTTACCTCATTGTTAGCAACTTTCAGCTTCTATTCTCACAGCTCCTACATTGTTGAATTATATAATATATTTACATAATATTATTAAACATGTACATAATAATATAAATATTATAGAATGACTAACATACACTTTTTATATATTATAGTATACACATATTGCTTTAAGGCGGGCTGTTATTTTTTTATATTATAAAATTAGACTTAAATCATTTAAGTGTTAAAAATACTGGCTCAATTTTTAAACATTTCACTAAAAATACACTTGGGAAGCAAACACCAGTAGCAAAAGTAATATTGTTCCCGTAATGCAGCAACAACTTTGCAGGGATATCGGTAAAAGAGAGCGCGCTCTACTCAATCGCGGAATAACCTTAATATTCAAATGTGATTACAACATCCACGGCGTTGTATCCAAAGGTCTCTGCATTTCAAAATATTTGTCTACAAACCTGGAAAGATAGAGAAACTGTTGTTAAGCTTTTTCAATGTAATCGTGGAGATCCATTTGTGGTTTAAAAGATATTGTGACGTTATAATTTTATTTTAAAAGAACATGAAAAGATCTTATAAAGTTAGAGATATTCAGGACAAAATTTAAGTAACTTCATGTTGTTGGCTATATAATTCTTACGGGTCATTTCCTGAATTCTTATATAAGCAGGGGTTTGGCGGTATGATTTTTAGGGGAAGGATCACCTCATGTCCGATACGTGGGTAGATTATCAGTTTCCTGCTACCGTGTGATGCATCAATACTAGCTAAGCACTAGTCAGAATTCTCCCCAGGTATTTAAAGAAAGAGGTTTTTGACGGCTGGCGCTCGGTTGATCATTTGCCTAGCAGGACTCTGTGCCGGTCAGCTTCTTAAATTTATTTTGTGCTACCTTGCAACTCCGACTTAGGCACTAGGCACATTCAAGATGGAACGCCTGACTTCTTTCGCCTACCAGATAACAACCCAAGCTGTATTACTCTCTACCTCTTGCAATGTAGTTTAGATTTGGTATTAGAAACATTAAAGTCTTTCTTGAAAACAGAATTACACTTTACTAATAGTTCTTCAGCAAACCTCCAGCTACTGCAACCGAAACCCTCTCGATGTCATCCCGTCCCCCTCACCTATGGCAAAGGTGCTGGGATGCGTTAAAGTTACCTTTATATGGCATCATCTATACTCTTTCCACTTGGATATTTAAATGCTTATTTGGTTATGCTATTTTGACCGTCGAAACTTCTCGTTTATTCTATTGTCACTCTTAAATATATGTGTTTTTGGAAAGAAAATTATAATAACTGTAGTGAGCGTGGGAATGGCAGTGCTTACAAAGGGAGAAGTCAGATAGAAACTTTAATAGTAACACAGGTAGAGAAAAATCACATGGCGTGCTTGTAACACTGAAGGATTGCTTCGTCGCTCTTGAACTGGACTATTAATAGCAAATTTATTTTCTAACTAGATAACTAAACTTTCACGGCAGCAGACAACGTTAAGTAGCTTATTATTGTAAAAGTAAGTACTTTGCCCTCTAGTTTAATGAACGGAGCCGTTCTACAAGCTTTAATTCTTCTTTTATGAAACGCGAAGTGTTTCTTTTATTTCAACAGAGTTGAAGTTGGCGATTTCATAAATAATAATGAGCTCGATTGGGTAAACCTGTGGGAGTTTAAAATCAATGGAGCACGTTTATAAAAGAAAGGTGAAGTTACTTGGCAACTGACGCTCAGCATTCACGTCAGAAGATACTAGGCCAGACACTAAAACGTTTACCATCCACGACAAAAGTGCTATATGGCAAACTGTAGCCAAGAGTGTTAAGATAATGAATTTTGGGGCATTTTTATTCAATGACGATAAAATTTAGTTAAGAATTTGAAATAGTATCAAATTGAAAATTTCAATGCTATAGCCGGGATTTGAACAACTGATCTTCCAGTTTCCGTCCGGTTCCCCTAATCAACTGAGCTAGCATGGGAACACGACATTAAATTCCCCAACTGACTTGCATTTCAAATTCATTTTGACGTGACATACCACAATGGCAACTTACAATGTTTTAAGTGCTTTAAGTCCGGAGCTTGATAGTTTAACCAACTATGAAGTCAATCAATGAAATTAATCGTTTCACACAAGCCATGTGTAGGACAAGGCTAGGAGGGTACAATCAGACTGAAAAATTCAATGCCATAGCTATTCACGGCTTGTGTGAAAGAACTATTAATTACCAATTTATATAAATAACGGCATCCATTTAAAAAACCTTATAGCACCTAATGGCAATTGTTCTTAGCGTTGGGCCCAGGAAGTGCAAACGTTTGTTTTCTGCATGTCGCCTTCGAACGTTTTGCTTGTTTTCTCCCCCTCCCTCTGTGTCTCTAAATTTTTAGCGCCACTTTTGACAACTCAGGAGTATAGAAATGGTGAATAAATGAGCCCGGTGCCCACTGAGCTGAGAGTTACCAGACACTTGTCTAATGAGGATAATAGAAAATCCTGAAGAAAATTTCATTCAGGCAACCCGTCCCAACCGAGATGCAAACTCCGGTCGTCTGCCTTAGAAGGTAAACAGGTTACAATATAACAAGGAGATGACTTAGGTTTCTAATTCCAGTAGCTTCTCATTTGGCAATGTATTATTTACAGTTAAAGGATAGGTATGTATGAAACTGTTGCTAGAACATGAAAAATAATGTTTGTTTGGTTTGGTTTTCATATGTAGTGATAACTTTGTGTCTTCGTGTGGATGCACGTTTCAGCAATCGATAAAACTTTAAACCTGATTTAAATTCTTAATCTTTTAATTCTTAAACCTGCGTTTAAGAATGTTCTCATTTTTCTATGTAGTAAGAACTCAGCACAGTGACGTTTACACTAGCTTAAAAAGTTTTGCCACAGATAGTAAACACTATTCAAAAACATATTTGTTAGGCATACGATACGATTTAATCTGAACCAAAACAGCTATAATATTGTGTACGATATGGCTGATCCCATAGCTCTGTCGGTAGGGGCACGGCTGGAGGGTGGGAATTTTACTCCAGCAAGATTATTATTTATTCTACCCAAAGTTTGGAAGTATGAATGTGTGTGTAGTCTATTGTATAAAACCCAAAGAAAAACCAGAAATTCAATGACAACTGCATAAGTGTTAACACTATTGCCAATAGGCAATATTTTCCAAAGGTAAAAGATCAACCATATGACCATTATAGTTAAAGGGGGGCATAAATGGAACAATAAACAATTGTGTGCATGAAAACAATTCGTAACAAATTGCTTGAAGCATATTGTAACAGCGGACAATTACATTTCAAAAATTAAAAAGAAAATTGTACTGAAATAGTATTTAAAATTGTGTGTGTTCTTGTGTATTTGTAGAGACTTAATACGTTTCACAAATGCCACAATAGCTTTAAAGTGCCAAACTTTAAATGTTCACAAATGTTTACCATGCATTATTGTTACATCTGCAGTGAAAATTCAGCAGTGTTTTCCAGTGAATGTCATGCAACAAAACCGTCTATCCCAAGCATGATGACTTCAATGGAGAACTAGGAGAAAAAAAAGAATGGCTTCCTCTATCATTAATTTTATTTCTGTCTGTTTTATAATTATAATTTTCATATGGAAGCTTGTTTTTCCATGTACTTTGAGGCAATATTTTATATCATACCATGCTGTGAATGCTAGAGTGATTGTAGTGTAAATTAATATTATTGTATGTACATGATTTTACTGTCCATTCCAAACCAGAGTTCTCTCTGATGTAAAAAGAAGCACGTGCTTCGGTTTGTCACGAACCTAAGAATATACTCTTACGCCAACGTAAATAGTTGCTTAATACATGTATTATATTATGAAATATTAGAGCAGGAAAGGTATAGAACTGCACATTTTATTGCGGTTATCATAAGAACTCATCGTTAAAGGTAATGGATATATACTAGCTGTTAAGAGATTACAAAATATGATTTTCGCCTGCTATTGCACTAACGCCGAGAGCATCTTGCTTGTTAATACTTGTTAATACCAACCGGAAGTATTCTTGCCACTCTCTTACATATACAAGAAATGCAGCAATGAATTCCCAGAGGTGCTATCTGTGTACCGAATAAACACTGCGTAAAACAGGATATATGATAGCGAACAGTCATTAATAATACACTAACACACATATGCTCAGCTCAGGTCAAATCTTGTGATTTAGCCAGTTGGTATTGTAGTTGTAGTGCGAATAAACTGTTCAAATACAGAAGCGGGAAACAATTAAGAAGTGGTTAAAAACAAACAATACTTCATATATTCAACTCACTATTACAAAAATACCCGACACTTGCATTATTGCATATTACGAAAGTAATATCGGATTTTACAGGCGTTTCAGTGAGAAGTGTAACGAGAGCGAGCAGGGAATATAAACCGACCTAATACAACATAGAAGAGGATAAAATGTGGGAACTTGTTTTAAGTGCGACAGTGCTGTGGAATTTTGGAGAGTAGTTCTGATTCTGATATGGCAGCTGAGTCTTCTTCGGAGGATTCGGATTTGGGTGTTGCACTTTTGCCCGAGGATTGTGATTAACGTAAGTAAAATGTTCATTGCCGCATACTTATAAAATCTATTGTTACCTTAGGTTGCATTTTGAACTATGATTATCATGCAGGGCGCCTTTTTTATAGATTAAATAGTGTTCAACAAGCACGTGGGAGGGGAACAAGCAGCCATTATGGGCGGGGATTGCGAACTACTTTCGCGCGGATAATACAAAAAGTTTGTTTTCAGTGAAAGGCACTCTGGTTTGGAATGGACAGTAGATGTTTGTTAGCCATAAGTATTGTTAGGAAATAAGTTTGCACGGCCTAACTGAAACTGACAATAGAAGTGGGTAACAATAAACCGAGGGGGTGAGCTGTTTATCACTAAGAAGAAATAAACAAACTGACGTCAGGATAGCTGGCCTTTTTTAGAAATGGAGGGAATATCTTCCCTAGAGCATATATGTTAGTAGTAGTGATTGGCTGACCAAAACAGACGCTAAAGTGGGAGCAATTTGGTAACCAATAGCAGCTATATTATAATGTTTAGGCAATTCGAGGTGAAGGAGCCATAAGGAAGTGTCGCATAGTTCTGAAGAATCTCTCACGAGGTGCACGTCGCAGAGTTAGTTACAAAAATGTAAAGTACGCGAAGTAATTGGTGCGCGGCAACTAAAGCGACTGTAGTTACATTCAAAAAATATCACAGTTTCAGTCAGGCGTGTATAAAGATTAAATATGTCAATTATTAATCAAGTGTGACGGCAATAAAAGTCTAGATTCAAATTTTTGTATCACTGTTATCTTTTAGTAACAACTCCTTTCCGTTTACTCGCCCTGCTTAGAGACACGTGCTCGGCTGAGTTATAATAGCTAGCCGGAGGACAAAGAACCCAAATTTAAAAAAATAATAAAACAATAAGCGCCCAACAAATACGATAACACAAGCCATTGAGAACTGCAACAACTTCATACTAATAAAGATAAACATTTCTAGTAATAATTCCATTATATGTTTTCTTATAGGTAATACCGGAGCTTTACGCGATACTGAAGTGTTTAAAAAACCGGTCACTATATACTGGCATTTTCATGCTCTTTGCCTAACCTTATGGGAAACAATATAACGCATGGCCTAAAGCATTGGAACATTGCAATAGTAACAAATATCTCAGAGATGGTTAATACCACAACGTTTTTATTTGATGTAAATTGTATATTTTAAAATAAGAAATGCATGTCTATCCTTCACTTAGTGCTCCTCAGTTACACATAATATATTGCGACCGCACGCGAAGTTATCTGTGGTCCGCGGGTGAGCGCATCCTGGCCCGTGCCTGGGTGGGGCTTCCGGCTGGGCCTTCAGAACAAGACTCGCACAACAAATCCATCTTTGTCGCCTCCCCACAGTTTGGGTAATTACTGCTTCAGAAGCTTGCCTTCGGCAGGTTCGGGTAGTTTCCCCTTCAGGAAGTTATGAGTTGTGATTCGACGGATCATTCCTGTTCTGCTCTGAGTGTGTGTCAAAAGTGACCTAAGTGCAGACTTGAGCTACGCTGAGTGCCTGAGTGATAAGTAAAGTGTTTCGCAACAATTGGGTGTTTATTTGTTAACAATATAAACTTTAATTAGAACGAAAATAATTTTTCAATAGAAAACTCAAGAAATAAGTGTAATTCCTTATATCAGTATCTCAAACAGAGTAGTTGACAAAGAAAGGCTGTTTTTGAAAAAATAAAAACCAAAAAGAAAGAAAGAAAATAAAGAAAAAAATCTGATGTGTTACACTCACATGACTTACTCTACTCTTGTACAAGCTATTTTTTACAAACTCTTACTCTCCATCTATTTCATATTAATCGAGATAAACATTTGCAGAAACGATCTTTTGACATGCAAAGAGAATTACACTTTACACATAGCGACCAGTTTTAAAAATACTTGACTATTGCTTAAGGCGTACTATGTTCCCCTTGTTTTGTATTTGCAAGGGCAATATAAAAATACAGTAGCCTTTAAGCATATACATATCTCTTAATAGCTGGTTGCTAGGTGCAGCACCATTCTCTTTGCCACAGATTAATACTCTTTGCATATCCAAGACAAAAAAATGAATAACGAATTCCCATTTGACAAAATAAGTATTGAAAAATTTAAGGGAATAACAAGCAATATCTCGAAAATGGTTCACTCAACAACAAAAAAGTGTATGACATAAATTGTGTATTTTAACGCGATCCACATTTTTATGTAGTAAAATTTTGTCTATCTCTTATGGTTTACCAGTTATGCAAAAGTCGTTCACAATGAAGAATACTTTTAAGAGACATTCCCAGAAAATTCAAGATATACATTTTATTTGTCATAAAAATATATTAAACATATGATATTTTAATCAAAATCGTTAGAGCCATTTTTGATAAAATTAAAATTTTCGAAAAATGTTCCATGTAAAGGGTAATCTAGGGTGGAGGGATTTTCTTGAAAACCTTCGTGTCGCATCTCTGGAAGATACTGAATCTAAATACCAAGTTTGGTATTGCTTTTTTTGGATTCAGGGGGTCTCAAAACATGTATGTCCGGTGAAACCTCGGTATCGAATTTTTGGGTGGAATACAATACTTCCCCTACTTACTATACGTAGTAGAGAAAGTAAAAATAGCTCTTCCATTGAAACGGTAGCCTGGAGTGGAAATTATTTCGTGAATATCTTCCTGTTGCTTCTTTAAAGATACTGGGCTTAAACACGAAGTTACTTATTCATCTAACTTTGTTTTTGAGTTGTGCTGTTAACCCCGCTCCACACGCACGCACGCGCACACACACACCTTTTTCTAAACATGTTTTTTTTAAGCATTCAGGGGATCTAAGTAGGGTACGCAATCCCAGGAATACAATACTTCCTCTATCTACCATAAGTAAGAAATATAAAAAGCAACAAGCGTTACACCTAAATATTAAGCGCAAAAATGGCTGTGTACATGACCAACGTTTATCACCGTACTAGGCTTTTAAAACCTAGTAAAACACATTTTTAACATGTAAATTACATTCATTTCCTGCACTACATAGGACAAAATTTCCTCATCATCTCTTCTGATTTTTTTAGGTTCGTCAGCAGGAAGAGAGCGCCTGTTGAATAATTCAGAGGGTCGTGTAAACATCTTACGAATAATGAAACGAATAAATGAACCAAAGCTATAAATCTGAGAAGCTCCGGACGTTTTGTTGAATATGAAATATTTGGATTGCCTGTAGTAGGAAGGGACGAAGAGAGATGGAAAAAACTTTAGTAAACCAAGCTGTTGCCCCGAACTCTATGAGAGGAACATCGCAGTAATTGGAACAGCGAAAAGAAAATTAAAATACGAGTGATAGAAGAAATAACGTAATATTTATCTTTCATTTTTAGTATTAACTTACTCGCAGAGTACGGAAATTTAATATGCATGAAGTTAATTATTTATTTTGTTAAATGTAAGCTCGTAAGGACAAGAAGAACAAGCTATCCAACTCTCCCAATTATAGGAAAACTCACTATTCCACCACAGTACGAATCAAACATATCTTAGGATATATGTGGTGTATAAAAAGACAAAACTAGTCCACAATGCAGCCTTTATGTTGGTACTGACAAATATAGCACCACCCTCTGCCAGCGTTACCTCCTCTGTCCCTAGAGCATAATTCTAGCCACTAGATTGTAAGGATTGGATTGTGAAGAGGAGGAGACTCAGCATCGATCCAGTAATGAGGATATTGTACCGACACCTCAGGAGGGAATGCCACCGGGAGGGAGAGATGAGGTGAACGGAACACCGGACGGCCGCAACCAAGAGTGACGGCACAGCAATGACAGGGTCCCTACCGTCTCCAAATTGACGCCCCGGTAGTCGGGTAGGCAGACCAGGGACCCCGCCCTACACAGGGTCCACGTCCCCCCAGGAGCGGTTCTTGTACCCCGGCAAACAGCCGAAGGCCGAGGGACGGAGAAAGTTCACAGAGAGACCTTTTTAATATGCCAAGCTTGCACCGAAATACCATCGCCGACACCTCCAACCCTGAAACAGACCAAATGGGGTGAAGTTTGAATGAAATGATTAATGGAACGAAAAGGAGGAATGGAAAATTCGGAGGATCAAAGACACCACTACATCATTCCCTTGACGACCCGGGAATACCCCGAAAAAATCATTGTGTTAGAATGGGCAGTCGCCGGGAATCGAACCGGGATTGATTGGGAGGATATTTTACCTCCCCAAAATGATTGCCAAACGCCGAAGTGTAATATGAAGTTTGGTGCAAAAATAAATGAATAATACCTATAATGTAATAAAAATGTAGAAATAAAGTAAAAGTCAATCCTTTTTTCAACACACACACAGCTTGTACGTACATGCTACATTACGGTTTCTTTAATATTGGTTTTCTTACTGTCGTTCGAAAGCGGCAAATCTTCGTGTCTATGTCACTGATGAAAGGAGTCATATAAATGCCGTAGATGTCGTCCAGTTTAACGACACGTGTATATAATTCTTCACCTCCTTCCTTAGAAGACTGAACTATATTGTATTGGTTTAGCCTTTTCTTGAGCACCAATCGTAGTGAAACACTTTCTTAGAGAGGGTATCCCAGCCGCTCCTTCATTTCAATCGATTATAACATCGTTCATTGGCGCATTTTTCTGGCCCTGAATGTTTTTCAGACCAGTCACATAGAGAACTATACTTTCTGGGTGGTGCCAAAGGCTGGTTACCTGAAGGTGGAAACCTCCCGAGGGAAAACACTATTGCGATCTAGGGAAATAGGCCACTTTTTATGCACGTCAGTGTACTGTTAAGAGAAACGCAGTACTTCACCAAAGCGCGTTTATGAATTATCACATACAGAATAACTTTTTTATAATGCTGCCATGTTACAATACACCATAGGGAACAATGTTACAATTAGATTAGAAAAAAATCTGTATCACACTCACATGACTTTCTCTACACTTGTACGAACTGTTTTTATAAACGCTTATTCTCCATATACTTCATGTTAATCGAGATAAACATTTACAGAAACTATTTTATTGCTAATTTTCTTGTAAATGCAAGGGGAATATGGTAGGATTTAAGTGACAGTCAAATATTTTAAGAGCTGGTTGCTATGTGGAGCATTCCATTCTCTTTATATGTCCAGGACATAAAAAATGAATAACGAACTCCCATTTGAGAAAAAGTATAAGTATTGGAAAACTGAAACAAATAACAAGGAATATCTCGGGAATGGCTCACTCCACTAAAAAGCATGGTTTTAACGAGCCCTACTTTTTTTTGTTGTTTTTTTGTGTACAAAAATTGCGTATCTCTTACGTTAACCAATTATGCGAAAGTCATGCGGAATGGAAAGTACTTTTGGGGACATTCCCAGAAAATTCAAGATATACGTTTCATTTACCATGAAAATATTTTAAGCATATGATATTTTAATCAAAATCGTTAGAACCTTTTTTAAGAAAATAAAAATTTTCTAAAAAAGGTTTCATGTAAAAGGTAGCCTGAGGTGGGGGGATTTTCTTGAAAATATTCGTGTTGCATCGTTGGAATATATTAAACTCAAATACCAAGTTTGAAATTTATCGAACTTTTCGTTTTTGAGTTATGCTGTTCACAGACTGACAGACACACACATGGAGATGTTTCCAAAAATGCTTTATTTGGATTCATGGCACCTCAAAACACGTATTTCCGGTGAAACCTCGTTATCGAATTTTTGTATGGAATACATTTCCCCTACTTACTACAGTAGTAGAAAAGGCAATTAAGTACATGTATAAACTAGTTTATTTTACTAGTGCGCTCACGCGGAAAAAAGAAGAATCCAAATTTTCAGAAATGCTTTTAAGATGCTGCATCACAGTTCAACCAGGGAAAACTTAAAAATTTGCAGCATAGGAGGCTGATGCCATAAAAAGACTTCTTTGACATCAATTTTATATTTCAGTGGGTTCCTTATCTTTTCTGTAGTAAATGTTTTACCATGTCTTATGGTTTCTTATTAATCCTATAAGAATCAATAGGAATTCACAGGATCTTCATATGAAATTTTTTTCAAGTATATATCTCAAAACATACATTTAAATCACAAAACAGAAATAAAAGAGAGAAAATACTTTTTCATATAAAGGAAGTTAAAAATCTTAGCCTTGCATCCTTAAACTGTATCCGTCTCAAGTATGAAATTTCTAACTTTTCGTAGACTATCATAAAAATGCATTCATGGACATACGTTTTTTCTAATGTGTTTTCATTCAGGGAATCTCAAAACATGTGCTAGTAAATCAGATTTTTTTATGGAATACAATAGCTCAACTGCTTAGTGTAACCAAGCTCAGAGAAAGCAACCTTCAACAGTTTACAAGCACAGTCCATCACATGATAAAAATAAAATTTAATCAGCTTGTGTTTAAAGTGTTAGTATTTATATACATATGAATGTAATATTACGTATTACTTCCCTTTCTGAAGCATTCCATATCATGCCAGATGTCGTCTAAAAACGAGATTGTGGATTAGCTTTAATATGCAGATATTTAAGGTGTATTTATGATGTTTACAAATTCAATATTAAGTAAATAAGGCACTAGCAGTGTCTACAACCCTAAAAGATCTGATGTGTTACATTCGTATGACTTTCTCTACCCTCAATCGTTTATTAGTGGATATAAAACTATTCTTATTAAAGCTTATTTTTCTATCTACTTCATTTTAATCCAAATAAACTTTTGCATAAATAGCTACATTACACATTTCGTTATAGATACAAAGGTAACAGCGATAGTCAAATGTTTAAGAACTGTGCGCTATATGCGGTCTTAAAATTCCATACTGTTTCCATGCAATCGGAAAAAAATTATTTGAAATAAACTGAGTATTTTAAAGAGACCTACAGTGCGTTTTAGTCTATCGCTTAAGGTTTACCAGTTATACAACAGCATATAAAATTCATTCCGAATGTAGAGGATTTCACATGCTGTTCCCGGAAAAAACAACATATACATTTTATTTTCAATTAAATATGGTTAATATACGCTATTTTAATCAAAATCGTTACAGATTCTTTATAGAAAATCAGAAACTTCAAAAACGTTCCATGTAAAGGGTAGTTGGGCGTGGGGATATTCTTAAAAATCTCCTTGTCGCATCTTTGGAAGATACTGAACTAAAATACGAACTCGTGCCAACTTTGGCATTTATCCAACGTTTCGTTTATGAGTTATGCAGTTCACAGACACACACACACGCATATATACATAGACCTTTTCTAAAAAATACTTTTTTTTAGGGGTTCATGGGGCCTCAAAACTTATGTATATTACTTGTGAAATCTCGGCATTGATTATTGGGTGGAATACAATACTCTCCTACTTCTGATACGTAATAGAGAAAGTTTTATGAAATACTTCATCGAAGGAAACTAACTGCTTCGAGAGTCAACTTTTAGCAAGCAATGCATCTGAAGCAAATAAATTTAGTTTCGCGTATGTGTATAGGTATATAAATGTATCAGCACCGTAATTTTTAAGACAGTGGTGAGGTGTGCTGGTAGCCGGCTGTCGCAAACACGGTAAACTGTGACAAACAAGGCAACGTTGTTACTTTTCTGAGCGTTACCGTGTTAAATGTGAAGTCATTAAATAATTAAATCGTGTTTTTGTGAATCTTTTTCCTTTATGCTATTTCTTATTACCTTGCTTTCTCTGCCAATCCAACCTAAAAATTCGAGCTTTTAGGGGAAAAAGTCCATGTGCGAGTCGCCCAGGGAGTGTGCAGCGCTCGGGAACGCGAAGACGGTTCTGGTGACAATGAAAACTCCGGGTAAAGTTCCTTTCCATGCCCTGGACCCTTTATTATATCCTAAGGGCCTACGGTTCTGTAAGCACCTCAGCGTATTACATACCTGGGTGATGGTGAAGTTGTTTCTTATATACGAATTATAACCAAACTCATTGAGACCACGAACGGCGTAAAGTCGTACCGTATTCGTGCGGTATTCGAGGTAGCCTGTCCCTGTTATTACAGTTGGATTAGCTTAAATGTCTTACTGCGAGGCATCAGCGTTCTGTTAATGTAGATTCACCACTACATTAACTTCAACACTTACCTGAAAGTTGTCTCACTCCGCTACCTGGTTCGTTCCCAGCCCTGGGACGCTACAAAATTCTCAAAAAATGACTAACGTTTTTAGTTAAAATATCATGGGTTTAAGATATTTACTTAACTAATAAAATGTTTATCTCTTATTATTTAGCAATGGTTTGTGAAGTCCTCTTCATACTAAATGATTTTTAAATTTTGTATAACTCGGAAATCTTAAGAGACGGACAAAAACTTACTCTCGAAAAACCTAGAGTTAATTAAGGTACACAGCACTTTGTATCAAATCTTTTCGTAACAAAGGTCATCTGACGGACAGACTTGAAATTTTGCGTTAGTTATTTTTGTTTTACATCGTAAGAGAACATACTCTTGCCTCACCTAAACATACGAATGCCCTTTTTATACATGATTTATCAAGAACTGACACACTTATTTCTTTAATTGTTTCAAAACGAGTTATGCTAGCGATAACTTATTATACCTGAAATGCAGAGGAATATTGGGAGATTATTTACCTCTATAGCATCTTGCATAAGGCACAACTCAACACGTCGTTCCATGTTACTGGGCACTCGTTGGAGGACTCTGTTGTCAATAGCTTGAATCTCCTGTGTAATGTTATGCTTCAGATCGTCCAATGTCTGGGGACGTGTGGCATAAACCCTGTCTTTTAAGTAACCCCATAGAAACAAGTTCGACGATGTCAAATCCGGAGACCTCGGTGACCACATGTTCTTGGAAATTATCCGGTCGTCAAAGAAACTTGCAATTAGTGCCCTGGATTCATTTGCTGTATGGCATGTAGCGCCGTCCTGCTGAAAATATCCTTGACTCAGCTCTACATCATCTAGTTTACCAAACTCCATGAAAATCCGTGTTTACATTGTTTAAAAAAAATTGGTCCCACTATTCTCTGTGCGGATATTACACACCAAACTCCGATTTTAACCGGGTGCATAGGTGCTTCATGAATAACATGGATTTTCGCTGGCCCAATAGCGTGTTATATTTGAGTTCACATAGCCGAATAAATGGAAATGCTTCATCTGTGAACCATGTGATGGACAATACGGAAGAATTTTGCACAATGAACGCCTGAAACCAACGACAACAATTCAGTCGTCTATCCTTATCTGGTTCCTGTAACTATGGACAACCGTAATCCTATACGGCTTTAGGCCTGCACTTTTCACAGCTCTCTGATACATTGAGTAGCTGTACCCTCTCCTGCGACAAACGTCTTAATGATTTTTTGGGTGACTGATCCAGTCGTGCTCTTACGTCAACAACAACCGTGGGAAGCCTAGATGAACGATTTTTGCCTTTTTTACTCACCAGAGATCCAGTTGTTTCCAATTTGTTTACCAGTCCCAGTATTGTGTTTCTTTGGGGAGGATTCCGATCACCGAGTTCTCTCTGGTATGCTCTTTGGTAGCTGTAATTGAATTCGTGATCAGTATTGCTTTACAAGTCGTTCATTTAATGTGTACTCCATGCGAATAAAACATGAATATTTGCGCATCTAGTGACAAGCAATCGAAACTCCAGAACATTATGCTTAATTTGGTGCTAAAATTGGGCCATTGAGTGAATTTTGAACAGAATAATTAAAGAAAGAAATTTGTCAGTTCTTCATAAATCACCCTGTATATTTTAAGTAAATAAGCTTTAATTGCTTAGTTTTAAATCCTTCCGAGGCAAAAATATGACGTGAATAAGTTTTGTGCAAAACTATTTACCACAAAAATAGGTAAAAGCAATTGTTCATTATAAGTGGGATGATCAATAATATTTATAATCTTATAGCAGTCTTAAACAGCTGTCTTTGTAGGACACTACAAACTATACTACTATATTTTGAGTGTAAGAAATGTAACATCAAACAAAGTTTCAAATAGCTGATTTACTTACAAAATTTTGCGATTAAGATAAAGCCACAGTAGGATAAGGTAGCATAGCGCTAGAAGAAAGGATAAAGCTCCATTAAGAATGGAGGAGTTGGTAGACCTCGTAAGAAATGATTGCAGTTCGGAATTTTAGAACGGGTTGTTGGTCTAATCCGCATCAGAAGCAGTTATTGAAAATGGCAATGCGGAGCATGGACCAAGTTATGCAAAGTAAGGCACTCGGTGCGAACGTGAGATCGAAAAGGGTAAAAGAGAAGGAAGGACGGAACAGGAAAGAGGTAACGGAATCTCAAGAATTTATAGAGATAGGTTTAGCACTAAGAGAGGAATGCAGGGAGGATACAGAAGAACGTATTTTATTGGTATATAAGAATGTTCAGATTAAAATAGTGTGAGGTAGGAAATGCAAATCAAATTATAACGGGGAAGCCACAAGAGTGCACAGGTAAGATTTAAAGTTCCCTTCTTCTTCTCATCCTCCTAATGATGATGATGATGATGATGTGCAGAGAACCTGATTTAATATTACGTTTGTTCTCATGAATATTTTGTGTACATTCTCCCTGGTAAAAAAGAAACTTGGAATTACAATAAAGGGAAAAATTGTAGAGAAAGAAAAGTAAAACTAGCTATTATGTAGAAATATTTTCAATACTTTTTAGTTCCTCAAAAAATGAGTTTGATTCATCCAGTATTCGAGAGGTTCCGGGTCCGATTTCCGGCTCGGCTCGATAATTTCTTCTTTAAAATAAACAGGTTTCTCAGTAAGCCTGTCTGGTGTGTGAATGTAAGTGTAGTTGTGTGTGTGTGTGTGTGTGTGTGTGTGTGTGTGTGTGTGTGTGGTTATTTAATATCAGGACTACACTGATCATGACCCTGAGCACACGTGCAAGGTCACAGATGGCAAAAATTAAATTGAGTTTTATTTATGAACGCTCTTTAACTACTATGGTCCTTAGGCCCCCTTGTATGTTGGACATGAAGACCAGAAATTTTGGTCAGAGGCCTCTATCAGGCTTGATGTTCTTTTACGTGCTGTAAATCTATGGCACGGGATCACCGGCTTTACTTCCCTACCAAAAGAGCTATGCTAAGGATTTTTACACCCGAAAAAATCCGTCGCACTCCGCCGGTTTTAAACCCGCGACTTCGGGAACAAGACACTAGCATAGTAACCCTAGACCACGGAGGAGGACGGTCATAATTGACACTACACTATCAACATAACTATATGGAACCAATGAATGTGGTGGGCTGACGTCTTAGCTCAGTCGCTAGAGCATCTGCCTGCTATGCGAGCGATCGCGTATTCGATTCTCGGCTGGGGGTGGGAATTTTTTTCTAGCCAAAATTATTCCCTATCCTCCACAAATTCTGGAAGTATGAATGGGGGTGTGTAATATGTATAAACCCCAAATAAATACCAGAAATCCAATCACGACTGCATATGAGTAAACGATTGGAATTGGTTCCTAAGGTAAAAGGCCGCCGATATGATCATTGCAGCTAAAGACGGGATATAAATAAAAGAAGATAAATACACTCACATGACTTTCTCTACTCTTGTACAAACTATTTTTACAAACGCTTATTCTCCATATGCTTCATGTTAATCGAGATGTTAATCTTATTGCTAAATTTCTTGTAGCTGCAAGGGGAATATGGTAGTATTTAAGCATAGTGAAATATTTTAAGAGCTGGTTGCTATGTGGAGTACTCCATTTTCTTTGATTACCAGAACAAAAAAAATGAATAACGAATTTGAGAAAAAGTATAAGTATTGGAAAATTTAAGGGAATAACAAGCAATATCTCGAAAATGGTTCACTCTACAAAAAAAAATGTATATGACACAAATTGTGTATTTTAACACGTTCTACATTTTTGTGTAGTAAAATTTTGTCTATCTCTTATGGTTTACCAGTTATGTAAAAGTCGTTCACAATGAAGAATACTTTTGGAGACATTCCCAGAAAATTCAAGATACACATTTTATTTGTCATGAAAATATCTTAAACAGATGATATTTTAATCAAAATCGTTAGAGACATTTATGAGAAAATTAAACTTTTCGAAAAATCTTCCATGTAAAGGGTAATCTGGGGTGGGGGGATTTTCTTGAAAAGCTTCGTGTCGCATCTCTGGAAGATACTGAACCTAAATACCAAGTTTGGTGTTTATCCGACTGTTCGTTTCTGAGTTATGCTGTTCACAGATACACACACACAGACACACACGGACACAGACACACAAACGGACATGTTTCCAAAAATGCTTTTTTTGGATTCAGGGGGTCTCAAAACGCATATTTCCGGTGAAATCTCGGTATCGAAATTTTGGGTGGAATACAATACTTCCCGTACTTACTATACGTAGTAGAGAAAGTGAAAATTATTTTAGCAATACTAATAAGCTTGAGATATCCACATGACAAAAATCTATCAAATGAATTAATCACCTTGGTTGCCAGTTGGTGTGTCCAACCTTCTTAACGCAAATGTACATTAATCTGTCTTCGTCCCACAAGAGGAAGGAGGTGTATTTACTTACACTAATTAAACTGTTTTAAGGACACGATTGCTCGTGAACAGTAGCCAATTAAAAAAAGTAGCAACTTTGCATTAAGAGCTTTGTCAGCTGCCAAGCCGGTTTTAAGACATTTACTTCTCGTATACACCTATTCGTATCCAAAAAACACAGTTATATCATAATTCAGTGTTAAAATCAGCTAAAAGTGACCGAGTTGTACAATTATAGAAGGATTAGGCTACGACAAGCCTTTTTAAAAATTAGGTGTGACTAATATTTCATTTGAGACATGAAATAGGTCAAATGATTTGACACGGTATACAATTATACAAATGCTTATGCCATTTGGTTACTCACATTAAAACTTCTAGTAGCGACATAAAATCCATCTAAAGTTTATAACATATGTCAAGTTTGGAGGTTTTAATAGAGTTCGTCTAGTATAGGAATGGTGAGAATACGTTGGTTCACCGAATCATCAAAAATGCAATACGATGACGGCATCTAGAAGCACTTCACCGCCACTCTGGACAGCCAACCAGAGTGGTAGAGGTATTGGAAGTCTAAATATTATGGCGTATTAATGATTTGTGGGTTTCATTGCCATTACCGGACATTTGTTGTTCTCCATTGTCATTACCAGACATGTCGTTGTTGTTGTTTACGTCACTCCTGGCTGGTAGCTTTGCTAGCCACGAGGGGTGGAGATATAGCGTCTGTCTTGCTGAGGATTCCGAGAGAAGCGGATCGCGTGTGCAAGCCGGCTTTTGGACTGGTGGACATATCCTCATATTTAATAATTAGGAGCCCCAAACGGTTGGGAAATAAATCTAGGAATATGTAAATAGATTTGTGTTATGGACTTTGTACATTGAAAAACCTACAGCTTCCTCTTATCCTTCACACCAAATTTTGTTCCTCCACAGTCAAGTGAGTATACGTTCCCTCAATGTACGCGCTGGGTACTCAAAATTAATTTAATTTTTCATGTGAACTTTTAGGCCTCTACCCAGATATAAAAATATGAATGCGAAACCCGTTTTTGCTGACCTTGTTGTAGAAGAAAGCTAAATTTGAATTTAAGGCACATTGAGAGAGAAGTTTCTTGGTGGTTAAATCGTATCATTATATGGAATTAATTGTTCTTTCACACAAGGCGTGTGTTGGACAGGGTTGGAAAGGTAGAAGACTGAAAAATTCAATGCCATAGCCGTGGTTCAAATCCCGGCTATGGCATTCAATTTTTTAGTCGTGTATCATCGATAAATAGTTAAAGCATTGGTTCCAATCTTAGGTGTGGATTATGGATGAGGAACGGAGTAGGTTTTCAGAACCAGGACCAAAACTAGCCGCATTACTCCTGCTAAACCTCCAAGAAGCTGTCTTTTTCTGCAATATCTCATCTCAAATTCATACTGTATCTTCTTTTTTTTCTTTCCATAGGCATGGTTTTTTTTTCATTTGTGTTAATTATGAATGCCATTCATTTCCATTAATACGTTTCAAAGGTATATTTCTCTGCTGGTGGTAGGGTTCAAAAGTTTTATGCACAGTCGAGTACATGGAATCGTACCGATATAAACGCAGTGGTTTTATTTATTTATTTATTTACGCTGTTAGGAATTAAGGTCATGAGACCTTCTACCAGGCAATTCAATACGACAAACACACAATAAAAATATAAACATACAAAAGTCCAACAAAGATATTAAAATAAAGAAAAGAAAAATTTATAACCAAAATGTTTTTAACGGAATATTCATAAATGTAAAAACAATTACTCTAAATGGCTTAATATTCAAATTTTAAGTATTAATTGCTAGCACATAAGATAACAGTAATAATAAATGAGTGTGGCGAGGTATTCGTAATCGTAATATAGCAGCAGAATAGGTAGAACTATAACGTATGCCCTATTTATCCTCTTGAACTGCATAAGGTTCCGGCAGTTCCTTGTGTTGATGTCCTGTCCTTTATGTTGATGGGGAAATGCTAAATGCCAAGCCAGGCCCCACCCTTTACCTAGTTCTAGCACTCTACTTAATGTTTGTCTTACTCCCCCATTTCCTTAGCTCCTGAGCCGGAAACCAAAATGTGTTAATAGGTTAATGTTGAGTACCAGACGTTTGACATCAAACCCAAGACGAACTCATACATGGGCCGATGCAGACCGTTATTGCAAAGCATGCCTTCCAACCGCTCGGGTGAAATGTTAACGTACTTCTCCCCTTTCGCCGTTCACCTGCCTGACTTTTGTTCATAAGCTAATGCGTGCGTCTTAGACCCGAATTCAATCCAATAACAGATTAGCTCACCCAGGGCTGGTGAGAAACACAGATGACGAGTTTCTGACAACATTAAATAAATAAAAACACTTAAGCAAGCCAGAAGCATCGGTAGATTTACTGCTCTCCACTGTACAGTATTAACATTCTGTATACGGGAACATCAGCCTCGAATGCTTTACTTTCACCGCTTTATATCAAATGTTTCTCTACGTTACTGAATGTTAACTTCTGGTTACACCTCTCTGCATAAATGCAATGAAAATGCCAAAGATCAAAACCCCTGCATTCAGCAATTTTGTTAATTAAGGGAGAAGCTTGTCATTAGACAGTGGAAACAAACGCAATGCTTCAGTTATTTTGGTGAATCACTCATCAGGGAAACTGTGAGTTTAACTACAAGGTTAGGAATACGCTGAACTTGTGGAATGTATTACAAGCATACATTTTGCTTTGCAAACCTGAGCATAATATCAATAAAACTAAAACTAGCTCATGTCTATAGCTTGTTGTAACCTGTCTCCTCCCTTAATTATACAGATCCACCGATTTAATATTGAAGGTATTCAAAAAGTTCATTTGAGGATGTTTTTCTAGGTAGGTAGAAATATAATATTCTTTAGAAAATTATAAACTCATCTTGAAAAAATGGCAAGTTTATAAATATAGGGTCGACTTCAATCCAGAGTAACTGCTGACCATTACACATTTTTTTATTTGGTATATAGGAAAAACAACCAACTTTCAAGATTCAGTAACATATTTGATTAGCTCAAAACCTCGAATGACATTTATTATGACTATTTTTCAAACTGAATCCATGACCCTGTCATTTTTGTAAAATATACATAACAAAATACCTTCTGCTTATGATCTGTTCAAAAATAAATCGCCACATCGCGGATTCTTTTATATTCAATGCAAACTGTTGAATTATGCAACCATGCGTAATAATAGGCCTAAATTCGAAAGCAACGATAATACTGACGCACTTTCATCGGCGACAGACGGTGTCCGCAGCTTTCAAATTTATGTTTTCTACACAATGGGATTGTTTCGCGAAGAATTTGAACACTTAAAACCAATTCATAAAAGACATTCCAATCGTTACAAGCACATTTATTAACTGTGTCTTCTATTCAGTTCAGTTAGGAGATTTGTAGTCGAATACAAAGCTGTTTAATTATTATCTTGATGCTTTTATTGCAGTTTACTTTGGGTATCATCTTCACGTCCACCCGTCACTGAGGATAGCGCTAGAGTAATAAAATATCGTAACAGAATCAAAGTATAATCCCTCTGGAAGTACAGTATTTATATCCAGAAACTAATTAAATCCATGACGCCTGACTAAATCTAAAAACTGCGATTCCGTTTTAAATCTCCCGGAATCTCATGCAAATGAAGATGAGGTGTTTGGTTGATATCCAAAGTCTTCTTAAACATTGTTTGTATACCTAGTGCTTATGTCTTATGAGTAGAACAGTCGTAAAATCAAGTTCAAAATATTTAAGTCTTAAGAAAACTAACGTCAACAGGATTTGTAAGAAAAACATTAACAAAACCAGAATACTTCAAAACAGAAACAAAACATTTAATGTTAAGTAAACGAAATTGAGTTTTATTCATGAACGCTCTTTAACTACTATGGTCCTTAGCGTTCCATTCTATATTGGGAGTGACAGACCGCAAATTTTGCTCTGAGGTCTCTTTATCGAGTTTGAGGTTCTTTTATGTGCCGTAAATCTACAACCCGTGACTACCGGCTTAACTTCCCTTTCAAAGGAAGTTATACTAAGAAATTTTCTTCCCCCGGGTTTTAACCCGCGACCTAGGAACTTGAGGCTAGCATGGGAGGATGACGCATTTAAGGTTATGTAGTTTGATCTTTATAGATTTTTACTCTTAGTACTTAATAAAATAACTTTTGGTAGAAGCAAATATTGGTGAAATGCTTTCTTGCACTGCATTGTATCTGTGTATTAAAAGACTCTAGCCGCAGTTAATGTACATTTTGTATTTGCTTTTTTCTCTCTGATGCAGTTTTTTTACAGTTTTGTCCATTCACATGATAGATAAACATGTCTTGAAATATCCAATAATAGGTCGTATAACTATTTTGCAATTAGATCTGAGTGATATTTTCTTACTCCTCGTGCAGCCGGCAGGTGTTCAGAAATCGTGTTGAGTAGTGGACTGTAGTGACCGGTGAACCTGTTGTAGTGTATAGCGTAGCAGTCTTGAAGGACAGTGCCTACTAGTGGTATATTGAGATCGATGGTTGTATTGCGGGCATACCATGGTGCATTTGTTATGAGCCAGAGCAAACGATTTTTATCTGTATGTACTCTTTTTATCTGTGAATCAGATGCAGAACACCAAATGTTACACCCATACGTCCATACAGGTCGAACCAAGGAGAGATAAATCATTATTTTGTATGCAGTTTTAGACACGATGGGTCTCGTATTAAATACTCTAGTTGTCGAATTTTATTTGTAATTGTCTTCACTACATCGGCGATGTGTGGTTTCCATGTTAATTTCTTATCTAATGTTAGTCCAAGAGACTTGACCCAATCGGCTTTTTGGACGTTGTCATCACAGAGGTTTATGGTATGATTTGGACATTGGTTTTGTAGGTGAATTGAAGAGGAGTTGAGTCTTCTTTGCTGAGGATCGCCACATCATCGGCAAACTGCGCGATTGCGACTTCATGTGATACCGAGAAATCTGAGACATAGATTATATACAATACGGACCGCATACACTTCCTTGAGGAACACCGGACTTTATTTCCCTGGATTGGGATTGAGAGTTTCTACATTTAACTGAAAAACTTCCACTCCAAGTACAGGATTGAATTTTCTTGTATGTATGTCAGGTATTCTGGACTTAAGCTTATAAAGTAAACCTTCGTGACAAACCTTATCGAAGGCTTTTTTCAGTATGCAAAAATAAGCCATGGCATTCCGTATTTTCTTCATAGCAATGACAATTACTCGATATAATTTCTGTAGGTAATTATGACTGCGTCTGAAGCCAAACTGGGTATCAAGGATTGCGGGTTTTAGATGAATCATTAATCTAGGAAGTAGATGAAGTTCAAATAACTTGGAAAATAATGGGAGAAGAACTAATGGGTCGGTAGTTTCTTATTTTATTGGTTGTGTATCATTACTTTTCGTAGACATGTTTAAGATGCCAAGAAGAAGACATCCAAGGAAGTTCTCTCACACCATTAAGAAAGTTCGTTGTTTTTTATTTTATCAGAAATGACTAATCATTATACTTAATATTCTCTTCATTTAGAATTAATGTTGTATATTTTTGTTTAACTGGTAAATCAGAGTGATAGAGAAAGACTGATATCAAGCCCCTTCAACTATACATAACTAGAGCTAGGACAAATATCCATTCAGCGAGGAATCAACTTAACGTACACGTGACGTATGAATACACGGATCCAGGGTTGCACAGTCGACAGTCACTATTTATGGTATGGTAAAGTTGCTCTCTGTGAGCTCTGTGTATGTTCTGTTCTATCCCTGACGCTTCTGTTTACAGTTCCAGGTTACCTGTGGCACCCCTTCACCTCGCCGCACTGTCGACACAAACTGGTAGCGTGCACACGTTGTAAGCCAAGCCCTGGTTATAACATTTTATAGTATAATCTCTTTTCGAAATAATTTTTGTTACATCTTAAGGCATACAAGGTTGAACTGTTAACTATTTGCACCTTTAAATTATTTTGAAAAGAATGTATTTTTTCACGCATGGTAACAAAAGCTGACTTAGATGGGTGAATAGTTGTATATTGTTTATGGGTTGTGTCTACAACCAAGTCCAGGGTTATTTTAGTCAACTATCTTGAGTAATTTAACTAGAATAAAACAGTCATTTCTAATGGTTTAATCTGCCTTATTAACTCAGATCAAGCCGATAAAAGAAATTTGTGAAATAATATGAGCTGGGATTCAACATTTGTGCACTAAGGTTAAGGAAAAAACCCAGATTCGAACTGAAATCTTCAGAATGAAAGGTATTCATGTAATCTCCGTATTACAGATGTTTTTGATAGAGGTATATTCTTTTTGTGCTTTAAATTGAAAAAGAAATAAAAAAGCAAGATGAAGATGTGTATTCCCGTAATGCACTTTAATATTAGTAATCTTTTTACTTCGGGAAGTGCATAAAGACGCCGTTAAAATGATATAGTAGAATACTGCAGCCATCATTACGCTCTCTGAAATGTGCTGAATCTGAAAAACCCTCAAACCATTTTCCAGGACCTCAACCCTCGCTCAATGAGCAATCACAGCTTCCTTGCTTCTAAACCAACAGTGACTAATGTGAAATCAATATAGCTTCCCATTGGTGGATTCACATTTCTCACAAATAAAAGAGAGGGAAGATATGTGCTGGTATTTGGTTGCTTCCTGTTCTTTATAGCCCGTACATGAAAATCTCCAGTGCTGGACAGATCATTCAACATCGTCTCTAACCAATGGTCCAGACCCGACTCAACTAAGGTTTTCGCTCTAAAATACCGAGACGCCTTTTATTTTGGGTTTGGTGGAGTGTCAAGTTAATTTTTTAAGAGAAAGGTCTTCGACCGCTTTCTGGTTCGTAAATAATTCGTAGGCGTGTTCTGTTTCTCAGGCTATTCCCTTTTCTTTTCTCTGTTTCCTCGTCTGCAACACGGGAAGTATTAATATTGAATTCGATGCTCTGTCTTTCAAATGTCTGGCTCAAAAATATAAAGCAAATCTGATATGGTATATTCATATGAGCTTCTCTACCCCAGCTTCTACAAAGTATACATACAAAACCTTCTTTTTCTAACTATTTCCTAATAATCCAGACAAATCTTTGCAGAAATATTTTCATTACACGTTCCCTCTAATTACTAGGGAGATAGAGGAAACCGAATCGACAGTCAGATGTTTAAAATTGGGACGCTATATGCTGACTTTAAAATTCCATGCTCTATCCACGACACCGTGAGAAACAACTGAGTAACGACAGAACGAAAATTACAAAACTGTTGAAAAATCCCAGCGATATTAACGGATACTTTGGAAAATAAATTTATTTGTAATAAACTGTGCATTTTAAACAAATACATTTTGTGTGGTAAGTTTGTCTTATTTATTATGTTTACCAGTTATAAAAATATGCCTTTCGATTTAAGAGGAAGTCACAGGCTGTTTCTTGACAATTCAAGATATAGATTCTATTTGTCATGTAAATATCATAAATATATGGTATTTTAATTAAAATTGTTTGTGCCATTTCTTTAGAAAATTAAAAATATCGAAAATGTTTTCAGTAAAGGTAGTTTGGGATGGGGGATGTTGCTAAAAATCTTTGTGTCGCATCTTTGTAGGATTCTGAATTTAAATATCACGTTTGATATTCTCGAATTCAACATTTCACACACAGACCGTTTTATAAAATTGCTGTCCTCAAAATATTTTTAAATGAAATCTCGGCATCGAATTTTTGGGTAGAATACAATACTTCCTCTTGCCTCATATACGGGGTGTTCAGATTTATTCGACCGTTGCCGCTAGTCGGTTGTCTGCGCATGACGTCAATTTGAAGCGAGCTTATCCTCTGGCAGAGGACTAGCGAAAGATGAGTAGAAGAGTTGGATGTCAACAGTTTCGAGGTCACCTTAGTGAAATGGACTGGTATGGCACCTCTCCAGTATTTACATTTGGAACATCTTTCGCTTGCGTCTCGTAGACACGCAATCTCAGCATGTATTCTGATAGGTTAATGAAATAAGTGGACGATTTTTGTCTCGGCTTGACACTCAACCACGCAAATTCTGTGACGGTGGTCACTTCCATCTCGCGTACAAAGAACGCACAAACTGTCATAGTGAAAAGCAGTTCTGCAGCACCGCAGTACACCAAACTGTTTACGAAGTTGGAAACCATGCAGTCCGAGGTTCAATTCTGCATCTCCCTTTTGAAACAAGGAGCTCGCTGAATTAACAATATCATCATTCATTTAACCCGACTGGCGGTAAAGGCCGAATAAATCTGAAGACCCGTTATGTGGCAGAGAAAGTAAAAATCGTAATGAAACCAAATTTGACATTCAAGCATAGGTTTCGCAATGTCCCTTAAAGTTTGCTATCTGATCAATAATATGTTCAATAGAAATGCGGAAAAAGTTCATTCAAATTGACAGTTTTTGAGATAGTCAACAGTTTCGTTTTATAGACATTTCGAGAAGTTGCGTGTGTGTGTGTGTGTGTGTGTGTGTGTGTGTGAACACTCGAAAACAGACGGAGCCTTGGTTGCCTTATTAATTTGTACGCGCCAAGTCCAGTTTGGAGGTCTTCCTCGTGTCAAACCGACTGTTTGGTCTGTATCGCTATCTAAAGGTTCTAAAATAAAGCAAAGTGAGCCAAGCTTCCTATGTTTGCGAACATTCACACCCACAGTTTTCCTTAGTAAGCATGCTTTTTAAATTTTGTTTCTTGAAACAAAAACAATTATTGTCCCTGTTCAGTATTTTGAGCCAGTGGAAGGGGGAGATAAGGAAATGGCGCGGTAGGCACAGTAGTTAGAACGAAGCCGGTACTGACCGAGTGCCAGCGGTTTTACCTTTCCCTTTCCACTGGCTCAAAAGACTCTGAACATACAACAGTTGAATTGTACACTTGATACACTAGACCCATTTTTATAGTAGCAAATAATTGGCCCATACTTGCTTCTATTAACGTGCAGAATATCTGTACTGCTACCGAGAGGGATGGCTCAGGTGGTTGCTTCTGTAGCCCGTATTCGGGAGGTCGTGGGTTCAATTTCTGTAGCCGACATTCCTGATCCATGGTTTCTTTTTCGGGGTTTACACGGTTTACCAGGCGAATGCTGGGAAGGATCTTACATTCCCCGAATTTCCTGTCATTCATTCTTCACCCTGTTTGGTCTGTCTCAGGGTTGGAAGTGTCGCCGATGGAGTTTCGGTGCGGCGTGCCAGGGAACAAGGATACTCTATGCGAACTTTACCCGGTCCCTCGGCCTTCGGCTGGTTGTCGAAGTATAAGGAGCCCATGTGGGGTAGGTCCCGTATGCCTGTCCGTCTGCCGGGACGTTTGTATCTGTAAAGTTTAGAGACCCTGTCATTGCTGTGCCGTCACTCGTGGTTCCGGTCGCCCGGTGTCTCCCTTTATCTTATCCCTTGCTCCCGGAGGTGTCCTCCGTCATGGGGGCGTACGCTACAATGTCTGAACCCCCTGGATCAGTGACGCATCCCCTCTGCTTCTTATATCATCTATACTACTTTTCTCACAAACAGGATGAGAATGCTTGCATGGGACATTAAAAATGTAAGAATTGTAGAAAAGTTTATTTTAATTTAGTTTATACTTATTAGTTTGTGCTTGACAGACAAAAGTATATGTCATTGTTTCAGCGGTCGAGTAATGGACTGTGCGACTCGCATTCGGAAGTACTCATGTTCAAACCCCCTAACCGAGTCTTTTTTTTGGGGGGGGCGGGTTCCTCGGTCGCTATGTGAATGCTCGATTAATAATTTAAACCGCGAATTTTCACATCGTCCCTTTCATCACTACATTTAATTTCCTTCATCTTTACCGCCTACCAGGCATTGGGCCGATCACCCATCCTGGATATACTATGATCCAAGAGTTTGCTTGCTTCTCGAAAGGCTACTGACCCGAGGTATTAGCTTGTAAGTCCTTGGGGTGTAAGTCCTACAAAGACGAGGGTGATCAGCTGAAGAAAAAGAAGAACTAGTATATAGTCCAACTCCTAAACACTGTCAATTGTTTCTCAAGTCTAAGAAAGTGGAATATTTTTCTTTTCTACTAAAGAGTAATTACCTAGAAGTTAAAAAAAGAAAGAAAACAAAAAACAAAGAATTTCTGTTTGATTTAATGTTTAGGTATAACATTTATGCATGGTACTTTCCATTAGACACATCTAACGCAAAGGTGTGTCTGAAACTTTATTTAATATTATGCCAGAGAATACTATCTTAAAATATCTATTTTATGTGAATCTATTGTAATAAGACTAAACTACACAACGCTATGGGCAGTATGATAACAATGTCAAACTGAAAAATGTTTCACATTCTTATTCTTATATCTTGTATGGAATACAATACAGAATCAGGTGACCGTGCAGGATGCCACTGTTGTTCCACAAATCCTTCCCCATTTTCATCGTGCGCATACAACCTAGCGAGACTGCTCGCATTCGGAAGGTCCCGGATTCACTCCCATCGACCGGCCACTCTGACGTTTGGCTTTTCTCGGGGTTTTCCCCAAGTCGGTAGGCGAATGCTGAGGTGGTTCGTTCTTTATTACAAATTTTCTGCGAATTTCCTCTCCCCATCATTTTCTTTCACGTTTCTTTTTTCATATTTTCAGGTCTTAGGGGCAGACGACGGTAGCTAGTGCATTGCGGCGGGACGGTGGAATCTGCCATGAATTTCTCCCTGGAGTTTGGATGGCCAGCTGATACCCTTTTTTTATTTATTTAAAGTTTGTGTTGGAAAATGTTGATTCACATCACATACATGCGCTAGTTGTTATCGTAGGAGCGCTTTCGAAAGATTTGTTTCTCCCATCTTCAGCTGAGACCCAACTAACTGGATCTCCCTCACCCCTCACCCCAAGAAATGTTTCATTGGACGTTATTTCTGCTCTCTGTTGAGAAAAATTGGAATCTGGTGATATTGCTGCCCTCTGTGTTGTCAGTTGGTCATTCATCATACTTCTTCTTTTATTTTGTGATCTAATTGGTCTGCATTCTGTTGAGGAGACTTGGAAACAATTAATCTTGAATTTGTTGCCATCTGTGGAGAACATTGGGAACTTCTGTTTTCACTCTTGTTACTTGAATGGATCAACTGCATTAATTGGTCTGTCGGTGGTATTTCAAAATTCAAAGCATTCTTAATGTTGAAATGGATGAAGATCTTTTCCCATATTCCAAATGTGAAGGTATCTGAATGAATTTAAGTAGTTTTATCTCTTGTCTAATTTCATGATTACTATTCCAAAAGTGATTAGCTACTGCTGATCTGTCTGTTTGTTTCAGTTTTATATTTCTTTGATGTTCACTTAATCCTATTTTTAAATTTGTTTTAGTTCTTCCTATATATAAGCCTTGACAGTCCTGGCATGGAATCTGGTAAATTCCTGATTTTTTTAAATTGTCAGTTGTATTACTCAAAGGTGTGTTCAACATGTTTTTTAAACTGAAAGCATTCTGAGGTGCTAATTGAATCTGGTATTTTCTAAACAATTTTTCAAAAGTTTTAAACATTACTGGATGATACGTGAACCTCTTATATATCACATCCTTTTTATTTGGGTTTTGTAAAGTGCTAATACTATGTAAGTTTTGTTTCTTTTTGTATTTAGTAAGTAGGTTGTTAATAAGTTGAGGTTTAAAACCATTTTCAATGGCTACATTCTTTATATAATTTAATTCCATGATATACTCTTCTTTTTCCAAAGGCACTATAATCAATCTATGAATCAGACTTCTGAAAACAGAATGTTGATATGATACAGGGTTGTAGAAATTATTTTTAATATAATTATCCACATGCGTTGGTTTCCTATAAATGCCAAATTTAAGATAGTTTTCTTTTCTTTTTACAAGTATATCCAGGAATTGTAGTGAATTATTAGTTTCAATTTCCATGATAAATTTAATATGTATATCTTGTTCATTCAAAATATCCAGTGATGAATTCAAAAATCTTGAGGTACCACTGCGAAAATGTCATCCACATATCTATGCCATATCTTAAAAATATGTGGATGTGAAGAGGTAACAGTTTTTTCCAAGGAGCTCATATAAAAGTCAGCCAGTAAAGGAGATAAAGGATTACCCATTGCCAAACCATGTGTCTGCTTGTAAAAGTTCTTATTGGAAGAAAAATAATTTTGATTAATACAACTGATTGTAAGTGCAATCATCTTTTGGATGTAATTATCATGTAAATTAAGTGATTCCAACCAATTTCTTAACAATTCTGGTATATTATCTGTAGGTACATTTGTAAAAAGTGATGTAATATCAAAGGATACCAACATATCTTCTTTATTAATTGTATAATTCTGAATATGATTAATTAATTCTGTTGAATTTTTAATACTTAATGATGGGAACTTTTCCAAAGATGTGTATTCCTTTGTTAGCCATTTAGCCAAATTATAGCTGGGTGAGCCTATGTTATTAATTATAGGTCTCATACTATTGTCTGTTTTATGAGTTTTTGGCAAGCAATATATTTTTGATAAGGTTGGATTGTTAGTTTTGAGTTGTCGTTTCTTCTCAGTCGAAAATATAGTTGCATTGGATATCCCTTGGTTCACCTGTTTTATGCAAGAATTCAAAGGATTTTTACTAATTATCACATAGTCATCTTTTTTTAAAAATTCATTAACTCTGTTATAGTAATCGTCAATTTTAAAAGTACTATTTGGTTTCCTTTATCTGTTTTCAAGTATACTACAGGTTTCTTATTGAGTTTCTTTATGTTTTTTGTTGAAATTCCTATTTATAGTGAAGTCCATCTTTTTTATAATTTCTGTACTTTGTAGTTTAAGACTGCTGGCTAAGGCTGAAGTTAAGCCCTGAGTGGCTATCTCTGTATCAGCTATATAATCTTGGATATTATTAGAAAAGGCAATACAAGTTTTAAATCCTGTTTCTAATAATTGCAGTTCTTCTAAAGCTAGAGTTTGATCAGACTGATTGATAACTGTTTTCGATTTATTCACTTTCTTAAATTTGTTATAATTTAAATATGGTAGCTGTGTTTCTTTTAAGCATTGAAATTTTTTCTTTAGTGTATAAGTTTTATTATGCATATAATACTGTAAGTGGGAATAACATCTATCTTCAAAATCTTTCCACATCTTTCCACAGCTGATACCCTGTTCCCGAGATCCATAGCGTAAGGATCTGTGTCATTGTAGAATAGTTTGGAACCCCATCTTTGCTAGCACACATCGTCGTCCTTAGGCCTTCCCTTCACCCAGAGGTCACATAAGTCACAAAGTGCCTACAATGTCAGGCCGTCTTACTAATCCTAATCATTCGCTTTGCATAGACTAGACCAAGAAAGCGAGCCATTTCAGTG
Source organism: Deroplatys truncata (assembly GCA_030765065.1). Lineage (NCBI taxonomy): Eukaryota > Metazoa > Arthropoda > Insecta > Mantodea > Mantidae > Deroplatys > Deroplatys truncata. The sequence continues at coordinate 123,410,286 of CM060988.1, read as the reverse complement.
TATCGCCAAAGGGTTGATTATCCCGGGATTAAAGCCAACTATTGCAAACTGCTCCTAGTCAAACCTATGGTGAAATTTCCAAAATCAGTAATTCTTAACCGATTGTTTTGAAATGCTAACTACATGCTTTGAAGGTTAGCTTATAACTGTGTACAAATATTAATTATTATTTATATAAATATTGTTAGTTATATAAAATGCCCTACACGTCAAATTATTTAAGTTGGTGCAATAACATTTTTTTTCTGACATTAGCTATAGATATTGCTAAGACACTCAAATAGGTCTTTTATTCTATTTGATGTAACTATAGACAAACTTTTTTTTTCTGTTCTTCACTTATTTCACAATTTATACAATATTATGTGGGAACGATTCACATATTTTAAAAAAAGAGCTTTTGGAAACCCTTTATCCATGTTTTTTATATCTAGCTTGCAAATTTTTTAAATATTAGGAAAAAATTACATCACGAGAGTCTTTACTGAAAAATTTGGAAAATTTTGTTTCTTAGAAAATGAATTTTAAAGATTCACATGCTACTACTCACTCACTCCAGTGTGATAGGCTCATAGTGAGCATAAGTAGTGCTGCTGTGTACCTGCCCTTGGAAAGGCTTAACCACAGAGGTGGTAGGATGGTTGTAGGATGATGGGCTTGGTTTTTAAGGTGGTGGTTTGATAGGAGGTAGCTTCTATATGTTTACAGGCTCCTCAATGGTTGCCGTTTCAGTCACAGCATCCATCCGCTGCTCCCCCGGTTGTGTTTTGTTCCAAATGGATTAAATGTTTTGAATTTTGAATGACCACTCCCATGGGGAGGGGAGAGTATTTACTGTGTTTTTGGGCTCAATATACGCTCACGAGATGTTCCATTAAGGCGGTAAATGGAGCATAACTATGGCATAACATGCTTCTGTAGGCTCTAAATTATTAGAAAATGCAAAACAAAAGAAGCGTGAAATTTGGAACGTTCAACCAAAATCTCACCATAGGGTTGTTTCAACCAAGGTTTCAAACCTTCAAATTCTTCTTTAACAGAATATAAAGTTGTAGCGGTTCCCACTAAGTTGATGATGATGGACCGTTGGGAGATGATGGTTGCTGATTGCGTACCTGTAGGTCGTCTTGATGCCCTTACTCTTGAAATGTATCACGACGCTCTCGTACAGTGGAAACTGATGATCGTGTATCTGTATTCTTGTGTGTGTGTGTGTTAGTATGTTTTAATTATTATTTTATAATTGTGCCACGGCTGCTGTATTTGTTTCGGAGAGCACTTGTGTCTTGTCAGGGTTGGGTATGGAGAATGTTAAAAATTAAAAGAATACACACGTGTTCTTTACTTGTATTTCAGATAAACCACATGTAAATATTCACAATTCACTATCACCTTTGTCATGTTAAAATATGTATAACTGGCAGACTTTAAATACGTAGTTTTAGCGTCTATTTAGAGAAGAGCTTATACACTACCTTCCTGCTCGAACACTGACAAGCTTCTGTTAGCGTTCCCTTCAACCGTTTTCTTAGCGTACGTATTTCAATTATAGGCATGTATCAATGTACCTGATTGGTGCTACCATCCAATAACAGTTTGTTACATATATATGTTTACAAACTTTCATTGTCTTAATTATGAATCCAAGGTTCGTTACGTGCTATACGAAGATGCTACTGCATTTCTCGTAATTTTATATTACTGGTTATATAGCTAACAATGGCCTTTCTCTCTCATATCATAATTTTATATGTTATAACGTTATATACTTGTCCTCTACCACGTGTACATTATGAATATATGTATTTTAACATCATCTTAATTATTATACGTACAATATTAGAAAAGAAAATATATAACATGTAAAACTTAGAACAAAAAAATGTTAAAGAAAAAAATTATTAATGTGTTGATGCTCAGAAGCTGAGAATTACATATCTTATTACATTAAGGAGTTATTGTATTAGTTTTCCCGTTGCTAGTACTGCATGTTGCTTCAAAATATTTATGGAAATACAGAGACGACTCTCAGACTATATAGATGTACTCGTACTGATCAAATTCAAGTAAAATGACTTGCTTCACCCAAAGAAAAAATATAAGTGGCAGAGAAGGATGTAAAGCAAGCAAGGCAGGCATAGTTGCTGTAGAAAATAGTAAGAGAGATCCTTTACAGTAAAAAAGAGCAAAGAGAATTTTTAATTTAAAAGGAAGTTACGTTAAGTGAATTACCGTCTGTGTACGTGATCAGGCTTTGTTGGTAGCCATCTCTGTAAAAGAGAAATCCTAGCACTTGCAGAAAGGGAGGGGGAGTATGTTCTTTAGAACGTTTACTTCTCGGTTTTTTTGGAATATTAAAATCTAGATTTAAGTTTCTAGGGCAACCTCACACTTCGCCTTTCTAAAGGAAACAACTCATAAATTATACCATGTGTTCCACATCGGATATATTAAAATTACCACCAACTTTCTGCCAGCAGACTGGTAACCAGCATTATATTAAGTTTCCTTGACTCCAAGAAGGAAGGGGACGTAGGCATCGTTTTCTTTACGTATTCCGCATAATTTCCTTTCCCCGCTGACAGTAGACGTTAATGAAGATGAATTGAGTCACTCTGAAATCGCCTCTTTCTTTTTATTTCAACTAGCCATGGTCTGACCTAATTATTGTGTATAAAGCAGCTCCTTATTTATCCTCAAATTTAAGAGAATACTGTGCTAGAAACATACAAATACGGTTATGGCAACTCTCCTTAAGAAAGAAAGAAAGAAAGAAAGAAAGAATTTCTCCTGCATTCTTCTGTCCATTCAAGCCGCGTCACTAAATCTGTTACCTAAGAGTTTTAATAGTATACAGAATGAATTACTTGAGGACTTTCGAGTTCCTGATGTTTTAGAACTGATTAATCTACTATTTGAAATTATAATCTGATGTGATACATTCACATGACTTCCTCTACCCTCTATCGTTTATTAGTGGGTATACAAAGCTTATTTTTCTATCTAATCTAAATAAACCTTTGCGTAAATAGCTACATTACACATTTCGTTATACATGCAAAGGGAACAGCGACAGTCAAATGTTTAAGACCTGGATGCTAATGCTAGCCTTAAAGTTCCATACTGTTTCCATGCAATCGCGAGAAACAACTGAATGTTGAAACGGCTTTAAGGGAATGATCAAGAAATGAAAAATTCGAACCATTAATTAGGGATATCTCAGAAACGGTGTGTACCACAATAAATTATGTGTTTTAAAGAGATCTACATGTTTTGTGCAGTACGTTTTCGTCTGTCGCTTAACGTTTACCATTTATACAAGGTTATGCAAGCTTTGTTCCAAATGAAGTGGACTTTACAGGCTATTCCCAGATCATTCAAGATATGCGTTTTATTTTTAATTTAAATAACCTAAATATATGGTATTTTAATCAAAATCATTAAAACCTTCTTAGAAAATCAAAGTTTTGAAAAATCCTCCATGTAAAAAGTAGTCTGGACCATCCTTGAAAGATACTGAAAAATACCAAGTTTGGTGTTGATCCAACTTTTCGTTTTTGAGTTATGCTGTTCGCAGACACACAAGACAGACTGACAGGCACAGCACACACGGATGTTCTACTAATTTTTTTTTGAATTCAGGGGGCCCCAAAACATGTATATCCGGTGTAATCTCGATATAGGATTTTTGTGCGGATTACAATATTTTCCCTACTTACTATACGTAGTACAGGAAGTACAAAGGAAATATAGACAGACAACATATAGGTTAAGTGAGATAGCGGCTGTGGCGGAAAGAAGTTTAAGAAAACAGCTGCTTCGCATTACAAAATAATTAACTGGCTTCCTCGCTCTCCAATTCTAAATACATGCTATTATTATTTGTGAGAATAAAGAAAACGTTTATTCAACAAATACCGTACTTCGGCGCGACTTAAGACATTTTCAAACGTTTTCCATTATTTCTGCTGCAGAAATTCGTCGAGTCTTCAACGTGTTAAATACACTACGTGATCAAAAGTATCCGGACACCTGGCTGAAAATGACGTACAAGTTCGTGGCACCCTCCATCGGTAATGCTGGAAGTCAATATGGTGTTGGCCCACTCTTAGCCTTGATGACAGCGTTCACTCTCGCAGACATACTTTCAATCAGGTGCTGAAGGTTTGTTCGCGGAGTGCGGAACTGAGGAGAGGTATCGATGTTGGTCGATGAGGCCTGGCACGAAGTTGGCGTTCCAAAACATCCCAAAGGTGTTCTATAGGATTCAAGTCAGAACTCTGTGCAGGCCAGTCCATTACAGGGATGTTATTGTCGTGTAACCACTCCGCCACAGTCCGTGCAGTATGAACAGGTGCTCGATCGTGTTGAAAGATGCAATCGCCATCCCCGAATTACTCTTCAATAGTGGGAAGCAAGAAGGTACTTAAAATATCAATGTAGGTATGCGCTGTGATCGTGCCACGCAAAATAACAAGGGGTACAAGCCCCCTCCAGGAACAACACGACCACACCATAACACCACCACCTCCAAAGTTCACTGTTGGCACTACACACGCTGGCAGATGACGTTCACCGGGTATTCGCCATACCCACAGCCTGCCATCGGATCGCCACATTGTGTACCGTGATTCGTCACTCCACACAACGTTTAGCCACTGTTCAATCGTGTAATGTTGACGGTCTTTACACCAAGTGAAGCGTCGTTTGGCATTTTCCTTCGTGATGTGTGGCTTATGAGCAAACGCTCGACCATGGAATCCAAGGTTTCTCACCTCACGCCTAACTGTCATAGTACTTGGAGTGAATCCTAATGCCGTTTAGAATTCCTGTGTGATGGTCTGGATAGATGTCTGCCTATTACTCTCTACAACCCACGTCAAATGTTGGCGGTCTCTGTCAGTCAACAGACGAGGTCGGCCTGTACGCTTTTGTGCTGTACATGTCCCTTCACGTTTCCACTTCACTATCACATCGGAAACAATGGACCTAGAGATGTTTAGGACCGTGAAAATCTCGCGTACAGACTTCCGACACAAGTGGCAACCAATCACCTGACCACGTTCGAAGTCCATAAGTTCCACGGAGCGTCCCATTCTGCTGTTTCACGATGTCTAATGACTTGAGGTCGCAGATAATGAGTACCAGGAAGTAGGTGGCAGCACGATGCACCTAAGATGAAAAAAACATATGTTTGTGGGGGTGTCTGGATACTTTTGATCACATAGTGTAGGTCTCAAGCTTATACCGACGCAGGGGTACAATTTCGAAAAATTCTTGTAACGAAAGGCAAGCGTAACATATTCATATTATTTCACATCGCTAGATTATCTAGGAGAGAAACGGCCCCGGCTACTGCTTGAGCAGATTCGTACGCAGTGTCAGGGAGCGCCGCGTCATTCAAGAGAGAAGCGCTATTTAGACTGAATGGTGAAATTGAGTTTTATTAGGTTGTCTCATAAGTAATATCGGCTTTTAAGTTTGGTGTTTATAAGTTTTTGTGGTTCGCCAATGCTATTTACAGGATGTCATGGCTAATATTGCGTACATTGCAAGAATGTGTCAGACGTCAGTTGTTAATACACAATCACAAAATGGAGGTTACGAAGTTTGAGATTAGAGTCCTTCTAAAGTACTAATGAAAACAAGATTTTAAAGCTGCTGCAGCGGTTCGAAAGATACGTAAAGTGGAAGCAGGTGTCATTAGTGAACGTGTGGTACAGCGATGGCTTTAACGTTTCAACACTGGAAGAAAAAACATTAAAGGATTTACCACGTTCCGAAAGACCTAAATTATGAGAAATTGAGAATACACGCAGAGCTTTGGAATAAAATCCGCAAAAAAGTACCTACTTGTAGGCTGTCAGAGGAATTTAGTCCATCAAAAGATACCATACATCGTCAGATTAAGAAACTTGGAAAAAAATCTGATGTGCTACACTCACGTGAATTTCTCTACTCTTGTACAAACTATTTTTACAAACGTTTATTCTTTATATGCTTCATGTTAATCGAGATATCGAGATGTCAATCTTATTGATAATGTTCTTGTAGATGCAAGGGGAATATGGTAGATTATAAGCGATAGTCAAATCTTTTAAGCGTTGGTTGCTATGTGGCGCATTACAATCTCTTTGCATGTCCAGGACATAAACAAAATGAATAACGAATTTGAGAAAAAGTATAAGTATTGGAAAATTTAAGGGAATAACCAGCAATATCTCGAAAATGGTTCACTCTACAAAAAATGTATACGACATAAATTGTGTATTTTAACGCGATCTACATTTTTTGTGCAGTAAAATTGTATCTATCTCTTATGGTTTACCAGTTATGCAAAAGTCGTTCACAATGAAGAACACTTTTGGAGACATTCTCAGAAAATTCGAGATATACATTTCATTTTTCATGAAAATATCTTAAACATATGATATTTTAATCAAAATCGTTAGAGCCATTTTTGAGAAAATTAAAATTTTCGAAAAAACTTCCATGTAAAGGGTAGTCTGGGGTGGGGGATTTTCTTGAAAACCTTCGTGTCGCATCTCTGGAAGATACTGAACCAAAATACCAAGTTTGGTGTTTATCCGACTGTTCGTTTCTGAGTTATGCTGTTCACAGACAGACACACAGACACACACGGACATGTTTCCAGAAATGCTTTTTTTTGATTCAGGGGGTCTCAAGACATGTGTTTCCGGTGAAATCTCGGTATCGAATTTTTGTGTGGAATACAATACTTCCGCTACTTACTATACGTAGTGGAGAAAGTAATAAACAGAAGCTGTAGATCTGTACCTCATGAATTGACACCTCAACAGCCTCAACGTGGAGTGGATATCTGTCGTCAGCTTATCAGTAATCCCACGATTGATGGATTTATCAGGAGAATTTGCACATGTGATGAAAAATGGATCTATTACCGGAACCCTGACTCCTCGAAACAGTGACTCAGTCCCCGTCAACTTGCCAAAGTTGTTAATAAAAACAGTTCGGCCCCAAAGTAATGTGTGTGTCTGGTGGAATCTTCAAGGAGAGATTCACTCTAAGTTTGATCCAAACGGGCGCACAGTCAATGCGGATCTTTATTCTCCATGAAATGTTGAGATGAAGATACCCAGCATTACTTAACCGAAATAGAGTTCTCTTGCAGCGGACAATGCAACACCCCATACTGTACGAACAACCATGACAAAAATTCAGGAATTGCAAGGAGTCGAACTGCTACCTCATCCAGTATACATCCTTGATCTTGCGCCTTCAGATTACCATCTGTTTTGATCCATGGCCCATTTCTTGCGTGGAAGAAATTTCAAAAACATTGAAGTTGTGGAAGTGGGTCCCAACCAATTCTTAAACTTTTTTTAGAAGTTTTATGCAAATTTAGGATTACAAGATAGAGCTTCACCTTTAGTAGAACAACTTATATATTTTCAGAGACTGGTACCGTCGCGGGATAGTAAACCTCGCTGAAAAATGGCTGCAGACCATAGAATCTGATGGTCTCTACTTGAAAAATAGTGTAATTTCTTGTCAGAAACGTTCCAAATAAAGTTTTGTATAAAAACCGACATTACTTATGAGGTACCATCTATATTTATGAACGCTCTTTAACTGCTATGGTTCTTAGCGTGCATTATATATTTGTCCTGAGTGTCGGAGCTTTTGCGCAGAAGCCTCTTTATCAGGCTTGAGGTTATTTTACGTGCCGTAAATCTACGACATGTTACCATCGGCTTTACTTCCCTTCAGAAGCCATGTTTATAGACTGAATGGTGATCATTCACACGATTTTCTTTACTAGTGATAGTAACCTTATTGAATTTATGAAGAAACGAAGAATAAAAATACCATCGAATGCCAGAAAAATTTGAAGTTTGCTCAAAAAATAGAGAATTGTTCTAAACTGCGAATATTAAAACAAAATAAACACTAACAGTTTGTTAATTCAGAAGAAGCGACGTCATATTTAGAATAAGTAATAATGATACAAATGCTATAAGAAACTGTCGGTTTTGGAACGAACATTTCAGCGAAAACCCTTCTATCGAAATATACTCTCTCAGACCCTCATCTGGACCCTTTTCCTTAAAAATTCGGTGCTGTGAGGGATGAACTTGGCGAGTGTTTCCACGAAAAGCTCACTCAAGTGGAAAGATGCTACCAAGGAAAATGGAGCCTTAGTAACTTCGACATCAGAAAGATGTGTTCTCCAAGAGAAATACAGGCAAGAATCTATTACCAAAGCCTTTGGGTGCTTTTAAGGCTCCCGTACACTGGTTCTATAGTACATATAGTAACCGCATATACGTAACTGGTAGATTATAGTCTGTCTTGAAAACATTGCTCCTTTCGCCGAAGTATGCTTAGATTTTAGCTATGATTCTTCTAGCATATTTACTCATTCCCTGTCCAAGCGCGCTAATGATTATAGGTACTCCGGAAAGGTTACATATTACCATAACAAGATACTTTTAGTCCACTGTTATCGTTTGACTCAGGTTCTTTCGCATCAAGTCGTAGTTCCTCGGTCGTTCCAAGAAGATGATGTTCCCCTTCCCTTCACCGAGCGAGATGTAACCGCAGTAACACACGAGAATCGCATTCTGAAAGTCCTGGGTTCGATTCCCGTCGGCCCGGCCTCTCTGATCATGGGTTTCTCGTGATTCCCCTGGGTTGGCAGGCAAATGCTGGGGTGGTTGTACTTCTACCGCGAATTTCCTGGCCATCATTTCCTGTCCCCATTTCCTCTCATCAGTTTGAGGATTTTAGGACCAGGTAAAGGCGGTTGGTATGTTGTGGCGGTAGAATTTGCGCTGTGTAAAAATGTTCAAAACAATATGGGGAGCAATTCACAGAACCTTGGAAAATAATACAAGAAGAGGCATAAGAATTAAGTTCTATAAAACAGTGGCAGTGCCATTTTAATGTATGGATGTGAAACATGGGTAAGTACAAAAAAGACAAAGCAGAATACAAGGATGTGAAATGAAATTTCTGAGAAAAACTAAAAGAAGTACAAGATTACCCAAATAAACAATAATATTATAAGATCCGAGCTTGATGTAAATTCCGTAAGTGATTAAATACAACGCTATACGCTCTCAAAATTCCATACTGTTTCCATGCAATCGCGAGAAACAACTGAATGTTTAAGGGATTAACAAAATGACCAAGAAATGAACAACTTTAATAAAGGATGTCTCAGAAACGGCTTATGTTATAAAAAGTTGTATTAAGTAAATTGTGTGTTTTAAAGAGATCACCATTTTTTACGTGGTACGTTTTCGTTTATCGCTTCATTTACAAGTTATACAAGATTATACAAAATCCCTTCGTAATGAAGAGGGCTTCAAAGACTATTCCCAGAAAATTTAAGATATGCATTTCATTTGTCATGTAAATATCTTTAATATGCGGTATTTTAATCAAAATCGTTACAGCCATTTTTTAGAAAATCAAAGATTTCGAAAAATCTTCCATGTAAAGAGTAGTTTGGGGTCGGCTATTATCTTGAAAATCTTTGTGTCACATCTTTGGAAGATACTGAACTTAAATACCAACTTTGGTACTTGCCACTTAGTGTCCACTTAAAGAAAGAATATTTTAATTTCCAAAACTAGTTCGTTGAATAAATTTATTGGCATGCAGCTCTCAAAACTTTTCTTTTTAAATGCATACTATTGTGCACTTTAAAGTATGAAGAGATTAAATGCATAACTGAATATAAGATACGTGGTGCTACTTAAGATAATTTCCATTACTCATATGATTATGAATACTCGTATCCCCTTGTTAAAATATATTACTGAAATAAAGCTCGTAAAGAAAGTTACACTGCAGTGGAGAGAATTGCATGCGTACGCAGTTACCTAAGTTGGTAACATGCACCGATTGTTCTGTGCAACACGTGCAGTCATGTCTAGTACAACATTTATGCAGGAAGCGCTCTCTCCGTACGTGAAGGAACAGGTCGGCCAAGTGTTAAACCGATGGTGCCAGAATAGGCTATAGGGTATACAACAGAGAGGCACTGCGACCTACTTAAGTTCTTTTGCAGTTACTACCCTCGGAGGAAGGGGTGAAGAGACACAGGAGGCTACTACAGCTCTCAGGCTATAGAGACCGTGAAGTCCCTAAAAGTTCTTAGCTCTAAGACCCGTCCCACTACTGGAGCACTGAGTGGACAATAAACGCACCGTCAAACCACACAGCTCTCTAGTGTCGACGGAAAATACTTTTCTTTTGAGTCAGCACCGGCGCCATCTGTCCGGCACCGCCCCACAGAACGAAACGTAGAAACACACATGAAAGATGAGAAGAAAACGGGAAGAGAGGAAAATGAAGAAAAGGAAATATTGGTATATGAGAAACTACCCCAGCATTCGCCTACCCAACAGGGAAAACCACCAAAAACCAAAGGACAGAGTGGCCGCTCGACGGGAATCGAACCCGAGATCTCCCGAATGCGACGCTCGCACGTTACCGCGGAACCAATTCGCTCCGTATGGTGTCAGAATGGTTACAAAATAAATAAATATTTTTACTTTCTCTACTACGTATAGTAAGTAGGGGAAGTATTGTATTCCACCCAAAAATTCGATACCGAGATTTCACCGGAAATACATGTTTTGAGACCCCCTGAATTCAAAAAAGCATTTTTGGAAACATGTCCGTGTGTGTGTGTGTCTGTCTCTGTGAACAGCATAACTCAGAAACGAACAGTCGGATAAACACCATACTTGGTATTTAGGTTCAGTATCTTCCAGAGCTGCGACACGAAGGTTTTCAAGAAAATCCCCCCACCCCAGATTACCCTTTACATGGAACATTTTTTCGAAAATTTTAATTTTCTCAAAAATGGCTCTAACGCTTTTGATTAAAATATCATATGTTTAAGATATTTTCATGATAAATGAAATGTATAATTCGAATTTTCTGGGAATGTCTCCAAAAGTATTCTTCATTGTGAACGACCTTTGCATAATTGGTAAACCATAAGAGATAGCCACAATTTTACTACACAAAAAAATGTAGATTGCGTTAAAATACACAATTTATGTCATATACATTTTGTTTTTGTTGAGTGAACCATTTTCAAGATATTGCTTGTCATTCCCTTAAATTTTCCAATACTTATACTTTTTCTCAAATTCGTTATTCATTTTTTTTTAGTCCTGGTAATGCAAAGAGAATGGAATACTCCACTTAGCAACCAGCTCTTAAAATATTTGCCTATCGCTTAAAGCCTACCAATTCCCCTTGCATCTACAAGAAAATTATCAATAAGATTGACATCTCGATTAACATGAAGCATATGGAGAGTAAGCCTTTGTACAAGAGTAGAGAAAGTCATGTGAGTGTAACACATCATATGTTTTTTATTAACGATGCTGTCCATTGTCAGGATCGAATCAGAGGTGCCGGTGTGCCGGAATTTCGTCCCGCAGTTCTTTTATATGTTAGTAAGTCTACTGACATGGGACTATTGCCTGTAAGCACACTTAAAAACTTCGATCTGGGCCGGATTTGAATCCCGTACCTTGGGATCAGAAAGCCAGCGCCTAACCAAGTGAGCCACCCAGACTGACATAATAATTACGTCTAATATTCATAACAGAGACAACACGCCGCTTTCCTGTAAAGACTGGTGTAATAGCTCCTCCCAGTAGGGTATTCGAAGCTCTGTTTCAAGAAAACATTTGTAACAGATTTGCAACATGCAAGGAAGGCTATATAAGAAGGAACATATCTTCTCCTCTTGAAGGCAAACACTTATTTTATTAAGCTGTGCTGCAGGCATTTATGGCGATGTTTCTTTTTATCTCTACGGAATGGATAAACAAAAAGAAGAGGATAATTCAAAACAATGGAAAAGGAAAAATACCACGTAGGTATATGTTATTCGAATGGGTCTTCTCTGTCGTGCTGGAAAAGTTGGATCCTGCCCAACTTCAGTGCACCGGCACATTGTGTCACTAAGAGTTCATTTCATTAGTACTAGCTACCAACAACACTTTGAGGACTTTATAAGCAGCTTTGCTTTTTTGTATGGTTCATCATTTATGTTTATGTTCTCTTTAGCCTAGAGAAGGTTTTCCACTCTGCGCAGTGTTGCCTGCTTTCTCTATTGCACCGGCTAAAATGCTGTTTCTGAATATGTAAGTGGTTAAGCACTGTTGCTTAACTTGAAATTATCCTGTCAAATATATCGTCAGTAAAGTATATAGAAGAACTTTGTATATGAATAATATATAACGGATATATATGGATTTGTCATGGGTAGAGAAACTCGTATGCATGTATACTGGAGTGCATAAAATACGCCCCATCGTGGAATGGAACTCATCGTGATTGCATGGAAACAGTATGGGATTTTAAGCCAGCGTCCAGTTCTTAAACATTTGACTATCGTTGTTCCCTTTGTATCTATAACAAAATATGTAATGTTTATTTGGATTAAAATGTAATAGATAGAAAAGTAAGCTTTAGTAAGAATAGTTTGTATACTCACTAATAAACGATAGTGGTACAGAAAGCCACGTGAATGTATCGCATTAGATTTTTCATTTAGGACTATAAATCTAGTTATTTCTTATATAGTTTGAAAACAATACGGTTTTTATGCGTGGGCATTAAATCAAATAAGCTTTAGCAATTGGATATTATATTATAGTACTCATATGCGCAATAAAATTTGCGTTCTCTGGTAAAGAGATAAAGTTATGCTCGGGATACGAACCTCGGTAGGGCTTATTACTACGTACCTGCTAATGCTCGGCTGTCAGCGTATTTGCTGACTAGGACTCAATATGAGAGACAACAATAGACGGAAGCTAAATACACGCGTCCCGAGACATCATTGTGAACCGTTCGCGGAAACGATTTGGACATAAGACAAATATACGCTTCGAGAGTCTGTTTTTTTTTTTTTTTTTTTGTAATGGCCTTAGGTGTACATTTTATGCCATTCAGGAAGATATCGGCATCACAGGAGACTAATGGTGCGCGAAATGAAATAATTGGGAAAGGAAATTTAGTAGACGTTCAAGGAAATATGTTCCAGCATTTGTCAGTTATAAAGATTGAGGAAAACGTGGAAAAAAGTTTCAGTAAGGGAAGAAGATTTATACTGCAGACCAATCATTCACGAGATCTTAGCGACCTCGGCTACCCGCGTCGGTGCCAATCAGGAAGTGGAAGGAACAGCGACCATATTGCATAAAATGTTTCTGATCAGAGTATGGTAATTACGGTACTTCCCTGATTACTTTTAAAAGCACTCAAATCAGAATTAATTTGATTCATCACTAGATCAGTAAATGAGGTGAATAATAAAGAGTATTTGGTAAAAACTGTAGAGTTGGCAAAAATGACTGTGCCCCATGGATCTCTGTGAAGCCCTTCCTTCCTGTGCATGCAGTGTGCCGCGCAGCGATGTGTGCCCTGCCCTAGATTGCTGACAGCGCCATTAGCGTCAAGTGTGTCTCACCACACACGACAATGGACCTGTTGAACACTCGTCAATACGTAGGGCCGCCGACCTTACCCTATCCCTAGCGTCTGCCGCCTCCTGAATGCCATTCCCCTCTATCCCCTGTTTCGTATTTGCATTTCTCATCAATTTTGACATTCCAGTTCTAAAGGTTCTGTCCGGACAGCGAGGAAAACGTGCAAAAGGGTGAATATCTTATTCTGCCAGAGCACAAAGATAGAGAGGACATTCGGCTTGATTTCTTAAGGGAGAATATGTCGAACTACTAAGCCTTGTATGTTCTCAATGTATGTTCTAATGTTCTCAATAGGGAATAATCCTGGCTAAAGATTCCCACTCTCCAGCTGGGAGTCCATCTCGGGACTTCTGGATTTGGAGGTTAGCTACTAACTACCAGACCACAGAGGTAGTTTATCACACTTTAATAGATGACCTTATCTGCATATTGTTTTCAGAGTTGCATTAAATTAACTGTACATATGTAGTATAATGTTTTCTCAACAGATATGTGTACCCTTGTGGTTCTTATGATTAATTTGTGACGTTTAATAGTGAATCAAAATGGCCGGGGCACACTTGAATTCTCAGGAACGGAAGTTCAATTTAAAGTGATTGTTCAGGTTGCATAAAGTCGCTTAACGTGCATGGAGGCGTGAGGTTATAACAGAGCCTCTAACACGCTTGACAATTACACACGGATTTGTTATAAATTTGAGACGCGTCCTACCATTTGTGATGTGCCCAAGGGATGATTCGGAAGACCTCGTGCAGCTACAAGTTATGCTTCTTCAGCTATCATCATAGTAAAGTTTGCAAAGTTGCTCAGAAGTATGCCACACATGAGACGTGTTAACAGTATGAACGTGCGACGCATTCTGAAAGCCGCTAAGTGGAAAGGGTACGTACCAAAACTATTGCACACATTAAATGAGGATAATCCTGGTCGTCGAATGGAGATTTGTTAATGGTTTCAGTAAATGTAAATTAGGGTGAAGAGTTTGTGTGATCTCATGGGGCTCAATTCAAACTTAAAGGAGCACTGAATCATAAAGTCTGTTTACTAGGCCCCAGAAAATCCACACATTCAGTCAACAAGGCAGTCAATCTACCGATTCTGACAGTCATCTAGGGGTTTAATAGTACCCATCTTCTTTGAAGGTTGTCGCGGAAATCTGTCGTATTATCTTTTATTTTACTTGGCGCCTGTTATTGTTTTACCATTTCGAATTTTGTGTTGTTTGTCCTCCGGCTAGCTATTATTACTCAGTCGAGCAAATATCTCTAAGCAGGGCGTGTAAACGGAAATGAGTTGTTACTAAAAGATAACACTGATAAAATAATTTGATTTTACACTTTTATTGCCGTCACAATTAATAGTTCACATCTGTAATCTTTATACACGCCTGACTGAAACTGTTATATTTCCGAATGTAATTACTGTCGTAATAGTTGTCGCGTACTTCAGATTTTGTAACTGAATTTACGAGGCGAGAGATTCTATAGAATTGCGTAATGTGTACCTCGCGAGAGATTCTGTAGAACTGCGCAACGTTTACCTCGTGAATGATTCTGTAGAACTGCGCAACGTTTACCTCGTGAATGATTCTGTAGAACTGCGCGATACTTGCTTTTGGTTCAAGAATTTATACTTCCTCACCCCGATATGCCTAAACATTATAATAGAACTGCTATTGTTTACTAAATCGCGCCAACATTAGCGTCTGTTTTATAAGCCAATCATAATTACTAGCACATATGCTCTAGGGAGGATATTCCCTCCATTTCTAAAGAAAGGCACGCTACCCTGACGTCATTTGTTTGTATCTTCTAAGTGATAAACAACTCACGTCATCGCTTCATTGTTACCCACTCCAATTGTCAGTTTCAGTGAGGCCGTGTAAATTTATTTCCTAACAATGCTTATGGCTAACAAACATCTAAAATCATTGTCATACACTAAAATCACTCTGGCATTCACAGTGTTGTGATATAAAGTACTGCCTCAAGGTACTGTTACTCATGCCAGGTATCTGGAAACACTAACACATTAATTTTGCCAGCTGTAGGTGCACTTTGTGGAAACAGTGAGTTTCTCTACCAACAAGACGGGGCATCCCCACACTAGCAACGAGACGTACGAGCCTTCCTTGAAGAGAAACTGCAGGGACCCTGAAAAGGACGAAGTGGTGCATTTGAGTTCTCAGTACCTTCACCAGATTTATCACCTCTGGACTTTAATCTTTGGGGAACTTCAAGAATGCCATACCTCAGAGGAAACCACCTACACTGGAGGCCCTTCGCTGAAAAAAAATACAGTAGCAGGTGCAGAAATCCCCGCGGACAAGTATTGACCAACGTTGTTCAAGCAGCCACTCACATTCGCAACGTCAATCAATTTGAAAACACAAGGAAGTAAACAGATGCAGGAAACTAGTATTAAACTGTATAATTAATTTCAGTTCTAACACACATTAAAGAATTTGTGTCTGTTAACGTGGCTTTTGATAGTTTGAATGCAAAAGTAATGTTGAATGTAAAAAATTGACAATAGTGAGAGCTCCACACTATTCTATTTCACTTTGCTTTAGTCATTTCAATGAAATCTCACACTATTATTTAAAGGAATGAAGAGCAATATTATCAGATCAGTAGAGAAAGTCTTGTTGTACTATCGTAATTAATTTAACTATAGTGGTGTGCATAAAAATTGGACCATTACCCTAGATCGTAATTGTGGGTTTCCCCTTCTGGTAACCAAACTTTGACTCCCTGCCCCAGCCGGTATCAGTTCCCTATATGACTGACTTGAAAAACAATCCAGAGACACAAAAATGAAACAATGAACGATGTTATAGTTGATGGGAAATTAAGGGGTGGCTCGGATACCATCTCTACGAAAGTGTTTCGCTACAATTAGTACAAAAGGAAACGCTAGACAAATATGACATAATTGGGCTTTCTAGAGCAAGCAGTGAAGAATTATTTGCGTGTGTCGCAGTTGAATGACAGCTATGGCATATGTATGAGAGCTTTCACCAGCGACACGGATACCAAGACCTAATCAGCTGTGTTCCATTATGGGCCATGTTTTATACACATCAGTACACATTTTCCGATGATATAGGTGTCTTGTCATAGGCAAGATATACTACAACAAATGTGTGTACTTTGGTTCTACTAACCCGTGTACACGGAGTTCTGTTCCAATCTGCTTTGACTACTTTATTGAAATCTCCATATCTTCACTTTGAATACTGAAATGGTAACTGTTTAGGTATCGTAATTACCATTAAGCACAGTTTTGTACTAAAGGTAAAGGTACTATCACGGAGGGGCCCCCGGATCCAGGGTAGAGCACCGCACGCAAGCCAGTCGGACCTTTATGCTTCCAACGTGACCCCTGGAAGGGAAGATAAGGGGAGAGACCTGAAGGGCAATCAGGTCCGGGTCGTCCCTCGGGCGCAAGCATGGACGGAGTCCCTAATGTTTCTAATAGAACGCATCCGATACGTCCAGGCCCTGAGCACAAGCTCCAGGGTCCCCCGGAGCGGAACCCCACGCTGAGGAGAGACTACCTGAGCCGTACTGCAGCGACGCTAAGGAAGAAACCTTTACAGAGCGCAAGCCACCGCCCAGCCGCAACACGTCGATCACAGTCGCCTGCTCCTACAACCCTGAAACAGATGACAAGGAAGATGGGGGTGCAGGAAATAAGAGGAAGGAGAGTCGTGGTAGAAGATGAACCACTCCAACATTCGCCTGTCGACCCGGGGAAATCACGAAAAACCCATGGGTGAGAGTGGGCGTTCGCCAGGGATGGATCCCGGCAGCTCCGAATGCGGGCCAAAGATGTAACCGCCTGAGCCATCCTGGTCGGTACATTTTTAATACTATTGATGAAAATGTTGCAGTATAAACATAATATTCATATGTTGCTTCTCTGTATTACCAAAAATCGCACAAATATTTATAATGCTTAGGCGCAAAGTTTTTCACTGAAAAGACGCAAGTGAGCACTTTATGTTGCAAGGGTATTATCGTGAGGTTCTGAGCGTTCGACGTTAGTAGCAATGAACTCCCATATGTGAGAGAGAAGGGGGAAGAATAAAACATTTGATATGTTATATTTACATGACACTCCTTAACCACTATCGTTTATTTTTATATAGTTCCTACAAAATAATCTTACGAAAGCTTATTTTCTACCTACTTGATGGTAATGGAAATAATCTTTTGCAGAAAACGTTTCATCATACATTTCGTTGCAGGTACAACGGGGATAGAAAAAACCGGATCGATAGCCAAATGTTTAACTTGGAGTCGCTATGTGCTGCACTTAAAATTCCATATTCTCTCCATGACTTCGCGAGATACAGCTGAATAGCAATATCACCTTATAAAATGACAAAGTGTTTAACATTTCAAGCCGATAATAACCATATTTTGGAAATAGCTAATGATAAAGTTATTTGAAATAAATTTTATTTTTTTAAGAGTGAGCTTTGGTCTGTCTCTCAATGCTTACCAGTTATACAAAGTATACAAAATTCTTCCCGAATAAGGAGCACTTTGCAGACTATTCCCAAAATACTGAGCACATACATTTTATTTGTTATAAAACATCTTAAATATTGTACTGTTTTATATACATGTATTTTGTTTGTTTTCGTTCGAAGGATCTTAAAACATGTATTTCCGAGAAATTTGACTATAGCATTTTTTGATGGAATGTAATACCTTCTTTACCTAAACGGTATACTGACGTGCATAAAAAGTGACCCATAATGGAACGCAGCTATTATGTTGGTAATGACAAACGTAGCCCCACCCTCTGTCAGCGTTAGCTATTCTATTCCTCAAGCATAATTCCTAGTCGTTGGATTGGCAGGATACTTTCACTCCCCAAAAATATGGCCGAACTACCAAAGGTAACATTATACATAACATGTTCTAACTAGCGGAGTACCGTTAAGTACCTTGGTTGAAGTTACCACAAAAATTAAATATAATATAATAAAAACGTGTAAATAAATATAAAATAGCTCTGTCTTCATCTCCACGGCGCTCATGAAAGCTCTCATATAAATGAAGTAGCTGTCGTTCAGTTTAACGGTACAACAAAATAATTCTTCACGCCTTCCTCTAGAAGGCCGCATAGGGTTTCTTTTTCTACAAATCGTATCAAAACTCTTCGATAGAGGCGGTATCCGAAACACCCCTTCATTTCACATCGATTATAACATCGTTCATTGTTTCGTTGTTGCGCCTCTGGATTGTTTTTCAGGCTAGTCAGATAGAGAACGATACCGACTGGGTGGAGTCAAATGCTGGTTATTTGAAGATGCAAAACCTACGAGGGAAAAACACTATTGCGATGATCCAGAAGTACGAGCCTCTTTGTGTGTGTGTGTGTGTGTGTGTGTGTGTGTGTGTGTGTGTATACATAAATATTTTTTACTTTCTCTACTACGTATAGTAAGTAGGGGAAGTATTGTATTCCACCCAAAAATTCGATACCGAGATTTCACCTGAAATACATGTTTTGAGACTCACTGAATCCAAAAAAAAGCATTTTTGGAAACACGTCTGTGTGTGCGTCTGTCTGTGAACAGCATAACTCAGAAACGAACAGTCGGATAAACACCAAACTTGGTATTTAGGTTCAGTATCTTCCAGAGATGCGACACGAAGGTTTTCAAGAAAATCCCCCCACCCCAGATTAGCCTTTACATGGAACATTTTTCGAAAATTTTAATTTTATCAAAAATGGCTCTAACGATTTTGATTAAAACATCAGATGTTTAAGATATTTTCATGACAAATAAAATGTATATCCTGAATTTTCTGGGAATGTCTCCAAAAGTATTCTTCTTTGTGAACGATTTTTGCATAACTGGTAAACCATAAGAGATAGACAAAATTTTACTACACAAATAAAATGTAGTTCGCATTAAAATACACAATATATGCCATACACATTTTTTTGTTGAGTGAACCATTTTCGAGATATTGCTTGTTATTCCCTTAAATTTTTCAATACTTATTTTCTCAAATGCGAATTCGTTATTCATTTTTTGTCTTGTATTTGCAAAGAGTATTAATCTGTGGCAAAGGGAATGGTGCTGCACCTAGCAACCAGCTATTAAGAGATATGTATGTGCTTAAAGGTTACTGTTTTTCTATATTGCCCTTGTAAATATATATTCCCCTTACATCTACAAGAAAATTAGCAATAAGATAGACTCTGCAAATGTTTATCTCGATTAACATGAAGTAGGTGGAGAGTAAGCGTTTGTATAAATAGTTTGTACAAGAGTAGAGAAAGTCATGTGAGTGTAACATATCAGAATTTTTTCATTAAAGAAGGTCTTGCAGACGGTCGTTTCAGCTTACAACCATATCAGAGCAGGATGCTAACCCAATTAACGCAACCTAACATGGATAACCTTATTTAGTATCATTACGTTTACTATTATTATAAAATAATATTTCTCGTTATTCGAAAGAATTTGAAAGGATTCTGGAAAATTGCTTATAGAGCCTGCAACTCGGAAGATTGAGAGATGATATGGAGTCTTGCCAACGGTTTCACGTTCGAAATTGTGAGACGCTATATCCCACGTCTCCTGGCAGAGGTTCTTATTGACAGACACTAAGCTTGTGTCGTTGTCTTATTAGATGACATGTTTTCTCTACCAGCATTATCGACAACTTGCAGCTTAGACGTGAGCTTCTGTAGCCCCTGAAATAGCCTTTTAAGGGCCACTACGTTTCTACTCTTCAATGTCTTATTTTAAATCCAGATAACGTTTCTTTTCCTATGTACCTATGTATTTCTAAAAAATAGAAAATAAGCTACATCTGTACATTGGATGTATTAAATCCCAGACGTATTTTGATGTTGCTATGGTCCCTATCCCCAAATGCATTGGCTTTTTTGCCCTAAAACATTTTTATTATATGGTGTGATCAACGTATAGGAAAGGAAAATAAATATGATATGATAAATGGCAACAGTGATTATAATTTTGTATATTTATTGTTAATAAATTGCGATAAAACATTCAGGCAAACTACGGTATCTATACAACGTAGTACTTACCAGTACTTAATTTCCCTGAAGGTGCCGCTTGCTTCCTCTCACTTTCATAACTACGGAGTTGCCAACATGTGATTAACAAACATTTTGATAACGGCTTGGGCCCTAAACCGCATAGCGTTTCCGTAGGATCCGTGAAACTAAATCCCAATATGTTAAAACCTCGCAAATCTGGCGAATTTACCTCACTCCAATAGGTTGGCAGTTCCCTCTGCGCATGCGCAGTACTGGCAATATGGCGAAGTTTGTTGCCAACGCCGGGATTTTCTTCTAAAAGAAAGGATGAATGGGTTACATCCAGTACAACTGTTAACATCCACTCCTAAAGGCAATGCTAAGGTAATCTCACTTTTATGGCACTTTTTTGTATGTATATAGATCCAGTTTTGCCCTTATATTGTGAACATACTAGTCTAATTGCTTATGAATTCACCCTTGAAATTCATTATATATTACTTTGTCTCTAAAAATACTTCCTGGTTTGGTTATTGTATCTCCTATTATAATTATTAAACAGATAATTCCACAAAAAGTTACCTATCGGGTAATTTATCTCGTTATTATAAGCAGAGCTGTTTTGCATTATTGCTTTTCATAACACAACAGGATTAAGAGTACAAAAGCATGCTTGATAAAAGAGACAAGCTGTTTCTGTGCATTTGAATTCAAACTGCTTTTAAATGTTTCAGAAACAGCTATGCTATTGAAAATCATTTATTTAAAATGTTCTTTAAGTCAACACTTTTAATTTGAAACAATATCTTGAAATTGACGATTTGTTTTTATATATTCAATTCACATTCGCACATCTTATAGGTTCTGGATTCTGAAACCGTTTCATAAAGCAACACTCTTTTCAATGTTACAGATGTTAAAGACTGTTCCTAGCATAAGAGGACATGGAAATGCATATATATATATAAAGGGGATGCCAGCTGAGAAAATATGGGAACCATTGATCGTTTTTACAATTTTCGGTTATCTTATACTAGTGGTGCACCTGGGGGCTTCCAGGGGCTAAAGCTCCGGAGAAAAATGTAAACTAAACTTCTGTATCTGTCCGAAATAAAGTGATAAAAGTGAAGAATACCTTAGGAATTGAGTTTGGAGTTAATGTTTGCACTTCTAGGGCGCGTAACGCACCCCCCCACTATTTTAAAGACGTTTTCTTTTGTAGAAAAATAATGGCGTTATGCCAGTAAACCAAGCCATCTTGTTGCTATTGAGCATGCGCGGAGGTAAGTGCCAACCTAATGCAGGGTGTGAAATCCGCTAGATCCTGGATCATTGAGGTTTAGCTTCACAGATCCTAAGGCTAAACTCTGTCGTCGTTCCGCAGTTGCGGCCGACTGCTTCACTCATAAAAAGCACCCTTCAGCTACGCTTTGCAGCTTAGGGCCCTAAACCAGTCATAATTCGCGTAAGGATGGCAGGCTTTGTTAGTGATATGTTGGCAACTTTGCAAGAGGGAGCAAACGTCATCTTCGGGGAAACTCCGAAATGAACTGGCGGCATAGATATGTAAGTTTGTCGAAAATTTAAAATTATATCAGACAAAATGAGTGCAAACTTTACCGAAGCTATCATTTAACCCAATCATCAAAAAGCAACAAAATCCTATTTAATTATAGCAGCAATTGATTTCTATTTTATAACGATGTGCAACCCTTAACTCAACGTAATATCTGCAAGAGAATAACTGTTGTCCAAATGCCACTATCAATAATAATAGTAATAATAATAACTATATTATTATTATTATTATTTATATTATTATTGAGCTCCTAATGTTTATTTATATCGGTGCACCAATGAATGATTTCTGAAACAAAAACGTGACGTATTCAGATTCTGATTACAATTACCAGGGCTGCCAGCTTCTAAAATGCTGGTAATTATAGTGCTGTTGCTGTACTTTTCATGTTATTTGAGAGAGTAGGAGAGAAGGGCTGCTGGACTAGGCGTGGTTATTATAGATAAGCGGACACATACATAACTAAGTTATAGTGAGCGCCAAATAAAATGGAATATGCATACACGCATTAAATTTCAAGGTGTTAGCTTTATGGTGCAAATAATGTGGCAGCATTGTGACGTAGTTATTAATGAAAGGAATGAATGTATTAAATAAATTTGTTAAGACATACCAAAATCACAAATCCAAGGGAGTGGACGAAAATTCTCATATATATTAGGAATGTAATGCCAGGAATAATAATTATTACTGTTTGAGAATACAGTTTATATAATAGTATTTGCATAAAGCATTTGTATGTTGTGAAATGCCAATTTGAAATGTATTAATTGTAAACGAGAGAAATAAAAATAAGAATGAATAACGTCAAAAGCGAAATACGTTATAAAGAGAGAACGAAAAATGTTGCATGAGCAACAAAATAATTATTGTAAAAGGTAGAATCAGACGAGTGAAAAATTCAAGCCATAGCCGGGATTTGAACCACGGATCTCTCGGTCTCCGTCCAGTTGCTCTAACCACTGAGCTATCATGGCAACATGCCGGAACGCCATTAAATTCTCCAACTGATTTGTATTTTTCCCGGTAAACCACAATACAATTTTAGATCTCCTTGTGGAGAATTTAATGGCGTGCCAGCCTATTGCCATGGTAGCTCAGTGGTTAGAGCCACCGGACCGAGATCCGTGGTTCAAATCCCGGCTATGGCATTGAATTTTTCAGTCGTCTGATTCTACCTTTCCAACCTTGCCCAACACACGGCTTGTGTGGAAGAACAATTAATTCCAATTATTGCAAAACCCAATATGTATAACAAAGAAGAATATCTGAACTAAAATATGATTTAAAAGGAATTGGAATTGTAAATATGCTATTTATATTACTATATGACTTATTTAACTGCAAGAAATTCTGAATTAAATGTACTCATTTTGTCATGGTTAGCAACCAAATATAGAAAAGTAAACAACATTCAACTTTTTCAAGAGCTGTTAAAAATTTTCTCAAGAAAAAGACGCTTTCTGTAAAGCAAAAATCTCAAATCGATTCTCAAGACAAATTATATTGTATTGTATGCAAGAAAGAGAAAACAATTAATTGTTGAACTGCAAAAGAAGGTCAACAAGAATTATTATAAAAATTTTACTAAAAAATTGTATTCTGAAAGATAAATATTGTTCATCGTTTAAGCTTTCACATTGACCGTGAAATAAAATTCACTTGTTAGTGAAATTAAATTAAAGAAATTATTATTTAACCTTACAAACACTAAAATACACCCTAGAGAATAATCAATTGGAATAAACTGAGCTATACGTATTTTAAATAATTTAAAATATTCCGGACATATACAATGAAGTATTAACAAAATTACCCCACACAACAAATGCTGAGTATATTGCAACTATGACTAAGTAAAGTAAATTTCCGTCCAGAGTCACTAGTGCCAAACCAGACAGATGCGTGTACCACCAACTGCTTTAATCAGCGCGGTAAATCAATTCGGGCAATTCAAAGCTGCAACATTTGGGGGTAAAAATCTTCGTGTCGCATCCTTGGAGGATACAAAACTCAACACTAAGTTAGGTACTTATCCGACTTTTCGTTTTTCACCTATGCTCTTCACAGACAGACAGACAGACAGACAGACAGACAGACAGACAGACAGACACACACACACACATACATACACATACACACACGGACATGTTTCCAGAAATGCATTATTTGAATTCAGGGCATCTCAAAACATGTATTTCCGGTGAAATCTCGGTTTCGAATTTTGGAGTGCAATACTTAACCTACTTACTATACATAGTAGGGAAAGTACAAATGCAATGAACAGTTTATATCCTTATTTAGGTAGTTCAGGATATCTGCACGTTTTATGTCAAAACAGCGCTATGATAAATGACGCTACATTGCAGCCAAGAACGCAGTTCTATGTAGATTTTTACTTTCTCTACTAGGTATAGTAAGCAGGGCAAGTATTGCATTCCACCCAAAAAATTAGATATCGACATATCACCGGAAAAGCATGTTTTGATGCCCCTGAATCCCCCCAAAAAAACATTTTTAGAAACGTACCGTGTGTGTGTCTGTGAACACCATAACTCAAAAATGAAAAGTCAGATAAACACCAAACTTGGTATTTAGGTTCAGTATCCTATAAAAATGCCACAAAAACATGTTTAAGAAAATCCCCCAACCCAGAACCTTTACATGGAATATTTTTCGAAAATTTTTATTTCCTCAAAAATGGCTAACGATTTTGATTAAAATATATGTTTAAGATATTTTCATGGCAAATGAAATGTATATCGTGTATTTACAGGGAAGGTCTCTAAAAGTCTTCTTCTTTCTGAATGAGTTTGCACACTTGGTAAACCGCAAGAGATGGACAAAGTTTTACTATACCAGAAATTTAGATCTCATTAAAATACACAATTTGTGTCACATACATTTTTACTTTTGATCGGTGAACCATTTCCGAATTATTCCTTGGTATCTGTTTAAATTTTCAGTACCTATACTTTTTCTGAAATGGGAATTCGTTATTGGCTTTTTTATGGCCTAGTTATGGAAAGAGAATTAAACGCTCCACTTAGCAACCAACTCTTAAAATATTTGACTATTGCTTAAAGCCTACCATATTCCCCTTGCACCCATAAGAAAATTAGCAATAAGATAGTTTCTGAAAATGTTTATCTCATTAATATGAAGTAGATGAAGAATAAGCGTTTAAAAAAGTTTGTACAAGATTTTATCTTTCTTTCTTCGCAAACCTCAAACACCAACTTTTATTAAATTTCTTTCTCTACCAGTTCCTATTAGATATAGCAGGTATTCAAATGATATTGAGATTTCATCGGAAATATACGATTTGAGACGCCCTAAATCTAAGAAAATTATTTTAGGAAAAGCTCCGCGTGTATGTGTAGAACAGGATAACTCAAAGAAAATGTCCCACACCAAATTTGGTATTTGAGTTAAGCGTCTTCCAAAGAAGCGACACAAAAATTTTCACGAAAATCCTCCCACCGCAAACTCCTTTTAAATCAAAACATTTTCATTATTTTTTATTTTATTAAAAACGATTTTAACGATGTTGATTAAACTCGCCATTTAAGATATTTACGTGAGAATGTATGTCTTAAATTTTTTGGGAATAATACTGAATTCCTGTTCATCTAGAAGGAATTTTATATACCTAATTTCGTATAACGGGTAAACCATAGGCTACCCAGACAAAAACTTACTACACAAAAAATATAGATCTCCTTAAAGCACATAATTTATTTCAAGTAACTTTTTCTATGACATCAACCATTTCCAGACATCCGTTTCATTGGTTTGAATTTTTCAATAATTTTGCCATTTTTTTAAAGTACTTGTCGCTATTCAGTTCATTCTCGCGATGTCCTCGAGAGAGTTTGACACTTCAAGATCAGCACATACTCACATTTGACTATTGTTTATGTTCCCATTAACTCCCTTGTTTAAAATGTGTAATGACAGTGTTTCTGCAAACGTTTATCTCGATTAACATGGGGTAGAAGTAAAATGAGCCTTTGTAGGGACAATTTATAGTAGGTGTGTAAACATAAACGATAATGGTAGAGAAAGTCATTTCATGCAACATCAGATAAATTGTTTCCTTTCTCTAATAAATTTTTACACTAAAAACAAACCTTTGCTATCATTCTTTCGCTTCGTTTTGTTTTTTCCTAGTTGAACTCTTCGCATGAGGGTAACTGTAGCCGAAGCAACTAAGGAAGATGTAAATAACAAAGAAAAAGGCGACACCAAGCAAGAGTAAACAACAGGAACTGTAGAGCCTGGGCATATTTCTATCTGATAGTTTCCTCTCTCAGGAAAATGGAAAGTTTGAGTTGTTGTTCGGTAGCCTTATTTATTTCTAGAAGAAAGACGAACGAGAGAGTTTTTCCCCCATTTCACTTGTAAAGCCTCCTTTATCTTCTATGGCTATATCGGGGGCTTTGACCCAAGAAACAGCTGATAGTATTGGTAACTCAAACTTTCTCCCAGAGGGGAGGAAAGGGAATAATTCTAAATTCCCCATACCTAGAAGAGAATCGAGCCCGAGACCTTTGAGTTAAGAAACGGCAGCTGAAAACTTTATCTATGGAGGCAATTAGTTCAAGCTTTGTTCAATGCAAAGAAGAATGTTCCGTGTTTATCATTATAATGCTCTATTCTTTATGCTGTACGCTTTATAAATGGAGATCAGGCAGAATTTAAAGCCGCAAAGAGTTTCCCTTTCTCTGGGAGAGTGGCGGTTTCATTGACTTTACTCCCTAAACATAGGAAACTCTACGTACCTTCTCCTGTTTGAATAGTTGTCTAAATTTGCTTTCCAGTCCGCGCTATTGTCGACCTAGTATACAACGTTAATTTTGTTTGTAACTGCAGCATCTCATTCTAAGGAAGCTTCCTATATCTACCCTTAATTCTGTAATGACTTTATCCAAATCCTAAATGTATTAAGGCTTATAAGTATACAGGTTTTTTATTAATCTTCCAGCTGATTATCTTGAAAGCAACGATATTAGTTACGTTTTATTTAGTGCATGCTTCGAAGTCACTTAATGGGCAGTTCAATGTTTAAGGGGGAACACTAATTTTTTAAACAGTTTTTGATTAAGGGTATAAAAGAAAATATCTAAACCAAACACCATTTTATAATGCATTTAAGAAGTTTGAAGAAAATATTAACGATGTGGTGACGCGGTAACTGTGCGAATCGCATTCCAGAAGTCTCGGGTTCAAACCCTGGGGCTAACCGAAGGTCTTTTCGCGGTTTTTCTCGGTCGCTAGGACGAATTATGGGTTGGATAATTTGGTCTGCGAATTTTTCTATCATCCTTTTCATCACTACATTTCATTTTCTTCTTACCGCCATGCCAGGCATTGGGCTGATCACTCATCCTGGATACGCTATGATCCAGAGTTTGCTTGCTCCTCGACAGACTACTGACCCAAGACAATGGCCTGTAAGTCCTTGGGGGTGTAAGTACTATAAAGAGGAGAGTGATCCGACAAAGAAGAAAATTATTAACGTTAACATATTTTAAGATTAACTGAGATTTATTTATTAGAATTTAACAAAAAGAAACACAAATACAGCTTTAACACAGTTTCAATGCTTAACACAAATGCAGTTAAACACAGAACATTGGGTTTCTTCTCTTCTTAAATGTTTCATAATATAATGGTTGGTTTAATAAAAGAAATGACAAAAAATGTTTGCTCAAATACACAAAACCAAATGTGCTAAAAAATTGAGGATTCCATTTTTAAAAAATCTGATATGTTACACTCACATGACCTTCTCTACTCTTATAGAAACTATTTTTACAGAGGTTTATTCTCCATATACTTCATGTTAATCGAGATAAACATGGAAACGATTCAATCGACAAAACAGTATATAACACAAATTGTGTGTTTTAACGAGATCTAAATTTTTTGTGTAGTAAACTTTTGTCTATCTCTACGGTTACCAGTTATGCGAAAGTCATCCAGAATGAAGAGGGCTTTTGGGGACATTCCCAGAAAATTCATGATATACATTTCATTTGCCATGAAAGTATCTTAAAAATGTGATATTTTAATCAAAACTGTAGAGCCGTTTTTGAGAAAATAAAAAAATTCGAAAAATTTTCCATGTAGAGGAAAGTCTGGGGTGTGGGAATTTTCTTGAAAATCTTTCTGTCGCATCTTTGAAAGACACTGAACTATATACCAAGTTTGGTATTTATCCGACTTTTCGTTTTTGAGTTATGCTGATCACAGACATACACACGGATCTTTTTCTAAACTTTTTTTATATAGGGACCTTGACGCTGACCTCTGACGCATCTGTGTTGTTCCTGGCAGTTGCTTCAGTGGACTCAGAGTCCTGGGTTCGATGGTTGGATGGCAGGGATTTGGAATTTGTTTTTGGTAGATCTGAGGTTCTAGTTTTCAGGGGTGGTGACACTGCCTTGATGTTATTAATAATGCTGCCGGCGAAGTTTGAGTTATTTCTTTATTTGGTTACGAAGATTCCTATCTGGTCGACCCGCCACCTTCGTCGTCGAAACCACTGTTATTCTTATCACTTTCGAAGTCGCTACTTATGTGTTTCTCCGACTAGCCCTCGAATTGCCTAGATTTCACAACTTCATTTTTACACTATAAACTTTCTGATTATTTTCTTCTAATTTTGTTTCGTCGACCGTCCTCGTGGTTAGTTTGTACCGGAATGTGTCTCGGCGTTTCTTTTCCTCTTTCACGCCTTTCGCCAAACTTAGAATTTTCCCCCGCCTTTCTTATGTTTCGTTCCGTTTTACGTTCAAACGTATCATGTGATGCATACGCGATCTTTTGATTGGCTATCATTTTGTTTCATGATTTTTATTATTGGCTACCCCCACTTGACAACTTTCACATCTGCTTCTTATAGCTTATTTTGAGTTTTAAAATCTTCCCACGAATATTCTCAGATCGTAGATAAAGCACGTATACTTTCTAACCCTGCTAAGCTTTGGAACCGTTGTAAACGGTCCGTCCGAGCCAGAATACAAAGCGAAACTTCCGGTAGGCTTGTTGTTGTTCACCGCAGGTAAATACATATGCTTCAAGGAAAACACACTTGTTTCCTGTCTTTCCTACAAAACCCATTCCTAATATGAATTCAGCACACTTTTGTCGTTATGTTCGATCGTATATTATTATTATTATTATTATTATTATTATTATTATTATTATTATTATTATTATTATTTCTCCTAGGTCTCGATAACCAGCTTCATATGCCCTGGCGGTAAATTTATCATCGGACCTTTAGGTTGTATGATGGGTTTATCGTTAATGTCCCATCTAAGCTAATCTAATGTCCCTCTCTCCCTCTGTTCCTTTCATTTATCATTTTATTTATTTATTTATTCATTTATTTAGTGGCTTACGACGATTTGATGGCGAGCGCACCGTTACACATTTATTCTGTTCACAATACATTTCAATCACTGAACACAATGCAATTTCAAATTTGACACAAGTATTTTCACAAAATAAAAGAAAAACAATCTACATAATATCTGGCCGTCAACAACCAGGCTACAAAACATTTACATTTAAGGAATCTGTTTATACACATACAATACATTCTTCAAACAATTTTTTTTAATTAAACATCTTAGTTCCATCTCTCTCTCTCTCTCTCTCTTGCACATTATATACTGGTTTTCTTGAGGCTATTAGCAGCCTCCACACTCAGACACCTTTTGGTACCTTTTTTCTGCCAGGTATACATTCTGTCCGGTTTTCATACTGTATGTCATTAACATCGTGAATGTCAAGCACGCGGTTTTAACAGGACATTGCTATCCCAAAGCTACCAATTTGTTTGTAAACAAGGTTCACATATATGACTTTCCTTACTCGTGTTCCGAGTGCGTTTGTACATTTTCCCTGTCCGACTCTACTAAATTTCTTTGGTCCTGCTTAAATGGACGAATCAACGATAAATGGTACCTACCGATTATTTTCCCGGTCCTCATTGTTGGAGTTGATATACCCTGTCCCCGAAGGTTTGTGATATCCGATAAGGACCTTTCCAACATATATGCATACGTCTGTATTCCTTCTTTCTCTTGGTGGTTTAAGCAGCCTATTGATGCTACATATTCGTGTATACCTGATAGGGACATGTTTTGTTTACTCACTACCTGCGAGTCGTCCGGTCTCTCACCAAAATAAACATTTTCATTTTCTATGTTTAACCCACAATACTGGGGTGCTTGACCTACTTCTGACTCATGTCGTTAAGATCTCTCCCTTCGCACAATTGTTGCGTAAAAATTCTCACCACATCAATGCCTCCGCCAATGTGCAAATATTCAATAAAAAATTGTTCTTCTTGTATTTTTGTTTTCGTTCCCTGTGTAATGCAAGAACCTGCGCTCATTCTCTGAGGTTGAGCCTGGGAACGCTACGACTCTTCCTGTCTCTAGTTTTCCGACCGTCGTGGCCACGACCCTTGACTGGGGTCTATCCCTTGGCCTATGCTTTGTCCTGCCATTGCCCCGCTTAGGTGGCCTATCGCGTCATCCATTTCGCGGTGAACATTTTGCGGCTGTCGTGTCTGTGATGGGTATCCGCTCGGCGTCAATGCGTGGCTGTACGTAGGCATGCTTAAGAGCTCGTGGTTCTCATCTCTACGGGGTGGGGTCGCTGGCCGGCTTGGAGGTGTTCTTGGCCTGTTCGTGGGTGTCCTTGGCCTGCCCGGAGTGTTTCCAGGTCGGTTCGGGGGAGTTTCTGGGCGATTCGGAGGCGTTCTTGGCCTATCCGCTGTTCCACCGTGAAGGTTATTTCCCCGGTGTTGCCTACTATTCACTGGGTACCTGGAGAATCTCATGTACTGAACGGGATACTCCTCATGTTGCCTCGGTGGCCTACCCGTGCCCGTTTGGTCCCGGGGCCTATAGTTTCTCTCCCGATTTCTTGTAAATGGATCTTGATAACGCTGTCGGACTGTGGAATAGTTGTTCAACGCACCTTGCGCCCTCGTCCCATCATTACGATGCGAATGTATACGATCAATGTGTCTACCTTCAGTCCTGATTCTGGGCCTATCTTCTTCCCGCGTTCCGTACCCCTGCAGAGCGGTAAGGAGTTCTATGGCTTCGCTCAGCGTCCTCGGACGTGCTACCACGAGGTGATGACGTATAAGGTCTGGGAAGTGTCGTGTCAGGAGGGATACAAATTCACCTTCGGGCATCGGTGGGTCCAGGAGTTGACTTAATTGGCCGAGTCGCAAGAAGTAGTCGACCATCGACTCACGCTTCTCTTCCCTGTATCGGCCATTATTTATTTCTGCGCGCACCCTGTATTGTGCAACGCCACTCCAATATTTTTCTAAAAATGCAGACCTAAAATGTTCATATTGTGCATGCTCGCCCACCGTCAATCGAAACCAACTCAGGGACGGGCCTATCAAGCTCCTTTTTATAATTACCATTTTGAAACGGTCGGGAATTCCCCTAAGCGCGAAATAAGATTCGAGGTCATTAATGAATTGCTTCGCATTATCGACTTCACTGTTGAACTTGGGGATTGGCAGTTCATTCAAAAATTGTAAAGGTATATTGCATTGTTGCAGGGGCCCTATGGTGCTTGACATTTCACTTGCCGTGTGCGGTGAGGCCGAAGGAAGGCAGGCAGGTTCGTTCGACCTCGGTTCGCTACTCGAGTTGTTACACTGGAACGACGAAAGCGCGGAAACCTGAGAGGTAATTCGCGCGTCCGTGGCTCCTTGGGATCGCGGTTCGATTTCTTCTAGCGCGTCCCTGCGAGCATTGACGGTCTGTGTCAGTTCCTCCCTTAATTTAGCGATCTCGCTTATCTGCGAGCTACTCTGTGCCTCTATGGTCTCCCTTATTTTGTTAATTTTATCATTTACCCCTGCTTCAAGTGCCTGCTGCTTATTCTGTAATGCTACACAGACTGTCATTGCTTCTTCTCTTGCCGTATCACTAATTGTACATATTAAGTTTTCATTGCTTACAATT
This sequence comes from Deroplatys truncata, assembly GCA_030765065.1. Lineage (NCBI taxonomy): Eukaryota > Metazoa > Arthropoda > Insecta > Mantodea > Mantidae > Deroplatys > Deroplatys truncata. The sequence goes on along the minus strand of CM060988.1, from coordinate 123,378,142 downwards.
TGTTGTGCCCTGATGGCGTCTACTTCCACGACAAGTTCCTTCCTTACTACCTCTACACTATTCTGTGTTGCTTTTAGTTCGTTTCTTATATATTCTACATCCTCGTAGATTACATTTTGACTTGCTCTAATTTCTAACAAGACACCCTGTATTTTATTTTCTAAGCCCTGACTGATTTCCTTATGTTGGATGCTTAATTGCGAGGATATCTGCTGCTGCAATGTTTGTTCCTGGGTGGACAATTGTTGTTTTAGTGTTTGCTCCTTTACTGTTAATCGTTGAGTTAGTGTTTGCTCTTGTTCTGTTAATCGTTGAGTCAGTGTTTGCCCAAGTGTTTGCTCTTGTTCTGTTAATCGTTGAGTCAGTGTTTGCCCAAGTGTTTGTTCTTGTTCTGTTATTTTAGTGTTTAGGAGGCTCAATTGAGCCAACATTTGTTGCAGTATTTCACTCGTATTAAGTGATTCGGTAACTTGGTTTTCTAATGTTTCGCTATCTCCATTTTCTACACCTACCCGCGTGCTATTGTTAGTGAAATTTTCCCCTTGTTCATTGCTATTATCTTCCATGTCGTTACCGGTTAATTTCTTGTTTCTTAACAGAATTTACAAATATGCATAACCCAGTTTACTTATATCTATTGCATATACACTCCCTTCCAAAATGTATTGACTTATGTATCATGCAGTTAACACTTACTCGGTGCTGGGTTGAGCTGCTGCGAAGTGTTGTATTGGTTCATATATCACTTCACTACACTTGCACACTTTTTGAACACTGATGATGTCTGCGCTGAATGCCTGCTTCCTTGTTGTAATGGAGCGGCGTCGATGTCGCTTGTTGCCACGCGTCTATCGGTACACTCTGCTGCTGCCGGCGACTCTGGTGGTTGCTGATGTCGTCATCGGCGTAGTCTTTCTGTCCTTCCTTCCGTTGTCGGTTCTCCGGGTGTGTTATCCGCTGGCAGTATTTCGAGCCCCAACGTAGTGGGCGCCATATGACGCTGACCTCTGACGCATCTGTGTTGTTCCTGGCAGTTGCTTCAGTGGACTCAGAGTCCTGGGTTCGATGGTTGGATGGCAGGGATTTGGAATTTGTTTTTGGTAGATCTGAGGTTCTAGTTTTCAGGGGTGGTGACACTGCCTTGATGTTATTAATAATGCTGCCGGCGAAGTTTGAGTTATTTCTTTATTTGGTTACGAAGATTCCTATCTGGTCGACCCGCCACCTTCGTCGTCGAAACCACTGTTATTCTTATCACTTTCGAAGTCGCTACTTATGTGTTTCTCCGACTGGCCCTCGAATTGCCTAGATTTCACAACTTCATTTTTACACTATAAACTTTCTGATTATTTTCTTCTAATTTTGTTTCGTCGACCGTCCTCGTGGTTAGTTTGTACCGGAATGTGTCTTGGCGTTTCTTTTCCTCTTTCACGCCTTTCGCCAAACTTAGAATTTTCCCCCACCTTTCTTATGTTTCGTTCCGTTTTACGTTCAAACGTATCATGTGATGCATACGCGATCTTTTGATTGGCTATCATTTTGTTTCATGATTTTTATTATTGGCTACCCCCACTTGACAACTTTCACATCTGCTTCTTACAGCTTATTTTGAGTTTTAAAATCTTCCCACGAATATTCTCAGATCGTAGATAAAGCACGTATACTTTCTAACCCTGCTAAGCTTTGGAACCGTTGTAAACGGTCCGTCCGAGCCAGAATACAAAGCGAAACTTCCGGTAGGCTTGTTGTTGTTCACCGCAGGTAAATACGTATGCTTCAAGGAAAACACACTTGTTTTCTGTCTTTCCTACAAAACCCATTCCTAATATGAATTCAGCACACTTTTGTCGTTATGTTCGATCGTATATTATTATTATTATTATTATTATTATAATTATTATTATTTCTCCTGGGTCTCGATAACCAGCTTCAACCTGAAAACATACATTTTCGGTGAAATTTCGGTATCGAATTTTTGAGTGGAATGCAATACTTCCCATACTTACTATACGTAGTAGAACAAGTAAAAATCTAGCTGATCATGAAATGACTTTTAAAAATGCACCAAATAAAATGCAATTAATATCATTGATTTTCCATCTCAAACAAAGAAACATTCACCATAAGTAATTGTTTTCTTGAAAACGTGTTGCTGGAAAGTTAAAAACACCCTGTATGTGATTTAAACTCGTATGCTGTTTCATGCATGCAAACAGCCACGTTGTCAGCCGAATAAGGAGAGACAATATCGAAGGCGCTTAAAACGGGAATATTTTAAAGTAATAAAATATCTCTAAAACAACAAAAAGCTAATGAAAACAATATCCCCAAAAATTTTATGCGAATACATAAAAAAGTTCATAAACTCCACTGCTATAGAGGGTTTATTAAACCGCTAGCTGCAGAACAACGTGGTCTCAGAATATATCTCGTTAATTCTTGAAAGGAATTAAAAAGCCAGAACATAGAGCGTTCACATACATAAACGCTATTTTGTTGGTAATGAAAAGCGGAAACTTAATTTAATTTGCTGCTGAAGTTTATTATCACGGTCTTGAACACGGAAACACACCACTTACAACTAATTGAAATAATAAACTCTAAAGATTAGGTTGTAACTTGCCAATGTAAAAAAGAAGCTAATTCGCTGTTCACAACGGTTACATGTTTCCAAAGTAACTACGTTGATTTTCTACGAGAGAAAACCTGGGGAATATCAGTCGACGCTGCGTATTCCCCACTCAGCCAGAGATACTGCACATAAACATTCCTGTATCATGTTAGTTGTTGCAAAGTTCCTGAAAAAAAGGAGAAACCGTGGCTAATTTAGATAAGGTAATCTCCAGCTATGCTTGTTAGTTGCGTTGCATTTGTCAAGCACTATCGACTGTGACGTGTGTAGCTTTAAACAGTGCAATATAGCTATTAAACTTTAAGCTGCATTTTTTAACACTATAGCTATTTATTTACTGCTACAGAAAATGTTGCTTGCAGGTCCCTTCAGCGGCTGTGAAGTTCTGCTCATGTTTTTACTTTCTCTGCTACGTATAATAAGTAGGGGAAGTATTGTATTCCACTCAAAAATTCCATGTTGAGATTTCAATGGAAATATATACTTTGAGACCCTCTGAACTAAAAAAAAATTAGAAAAAGTATCTGAGAACAGCATAACTCAGAAACGAAATGTCGGATAAATATCAACGTTGGTATTTAAGCTCAGTACCTTTCAAAGATACGACGCAAAGATCTTCAAGAAAATCCCCGCATCCTAAGCTACGCTTTACATGAAACATTTTTCGAATTTTTTTATCTTCTCAAAAATGGCTTTGATGATTTTGATTAAAAGATAATAAATTAAATATATTTATATTGTAAATAAAATGTTTATATTGAATTTTCTGGGAAGAGCCTGTAAAGTCCTCTTCATTTGGAAGGAATTCTGTATAATCTTGTATAACTGACAAACGTTAAGTGATAGAGGAAAATGTACCACATAAAAAATGTATCTCTCTTTAAAACATACAGTTTATTTCAAACAACGTTTTTATGGCATAAGCCTTTTCCAAAGTATCATTATTAATGGTTCGAATTCTTCAATACTTATTCTTTTAAAATATTGATTTACTTAAATTGTTCGCCGCTTTACATATATCTGTCATCTGACACTAATTATGTTTATCATTATCATTGTCTTTTTTCTCTATTTATCCTCCTCGTATGTGGGACTTACACCCCCCAGGACTTGCAAGTGGGTGTCTGGGGTCAGAGGCTTGTCGAAGAGTGGAAACTTTGGATCCGATAGAATATCCAGGATGTGTGATCAGCTCGATGCCTGGTATGAGAGCGAGGAAGGAGATGATATGAAATGATGGTGAATGGAAGAAAGGAAAGGTGATAATGAAGCAGTTGGTGGAATGAATGGCGGGGGAAACTGGAGAACCTGGAGAGAACCCGCCCAGACCCCGCTTTGTCCACCACAAATCCCACATGCAGGTCCCTGGTATCGAATCCGGGCCGCCTTGGTGAGAGGCGAGCGGTCTAACCACTCGGCCACGGCGCCGCATGTATATCATTATCTACGAGTCGAAATTACTGTCTCAATTTTCATAGGATGAGATCTTCCAGAGACAGACCTCCATATTTAATGACAACTCCATGTTGCCTTTCTCTTTTTAATTTCTTTCATAGAGTTTGAAACTTGCCTATTGCAACCTACTCTAGGATGTTTGATTCCTCTTCATTTTCTACTCTCTCTTCCTCTTCCGCCGAGTGTTTCTTCTTCTTGATGCTGCATTATATTATAATCCAACAATTTACAAGCAATCAATATTAACCTGTATTATTCTAGACCTTTTTTTTCTGAAATGTTAGTTATGCGGCAGTTATTATTTATTTCCTTTTCGTTATTTTCTACATACATGTTTGGATAGCTACAATATTTTACAGCAGCTATAGCAAATGACATTTACTGCATCAACGATATTTCCCTCAGGACGTAGGATAACCTAATTTGGTATTATACGTGGTTATACATTAACATGTGCATTATGAGCTGAAACAAATTTCAAAGTTGTTCATTAGGATATTTACGGCTAGGTTGTAGTACACAAATTTTAATATTATATGTATCAAATTTGAGGAAGCATACCCCTCTATCAAATTTATCTCCTTCTCTGTAATAGGATCAGCAAAATGATTGGCGTTTTTATATCAATACATATCTGAGTTAACTTCGTGTTTTGCATCTTCTCTTTTACGATACAAAGTATCTAAGCACTCCAATCGGTTAGAACCGCTAAAACTGTTTGAAAAACAAAAGATGGATGTTGAACTCTAAGCACTGCTCCCCTACTATTACGAAAAGTGGCTTCGTACAATGGGTCTGGATTAGGCTAGACCGACTGCTTAGCGGCCTTGGGCTCAGCAACGGTTGCCGCACCTACTGCGAGAATTATGTGCCTACAAACAGCCAACGAGCCACGAACAATGTAAAGAGTATACAATAATACGTGTTTGGCTTGCCTAGGTTGCAATAAGTGTTAAAAATCATGATGTTGACTGCAAGCCAGGAGTGAGTATTCCAACTTGTCCCTTATTTCGTTCAGTTATTCTTCAGCCAAAATATGGCGTTATTGTACTCGTGTTTTTATTCTTTTCTTTAAAAAAGACAAATTGTTGACTTATTCACGAGATTGCTACCCTGCTAGTAAACATAACATATGGAAACTTAGAATAGAGTTTTATCGATACTTTTTGCAGAATATTTCACATTTGTATCACACCGAAAAGAATAACGCCTTTCTAAAGTATCTCGTAGTAAACACAATGAATAGGTATAGGAATTTTTAAGCAGCTGGCTTCAAGTTATCAGCACTTAAAACATTATCGATACAAAGAACTTAAAACACTAGAGGACAGAGTCACCGACAGGCAGGTAAACGCCGGTCTGAGTGCCGTCTGCAAGCGCCAAAAGACGGTAAGAGGATGGGGGTGTGTTATCTCTTATGTCCCTCCTGTAGTCTAGTAACAGTTCAACTTCCTTCCATCCTGGCTTTAATGCACAGAAATCCCTACGCCTGCTTATCACTAAGACTCAGAACTTGGGTCCCGGTGTGCCCTGTGGTCAACAGATATACGCACAAAGCTAACACAACGTGTACTCAGTGACTTATCTCTGTGTTGGTAGGGGATATTTGTTGGCATTGAGTACAGATCGCTACTTACTTATCATTAGGAACGATACGTTGTCCCAGTTTTCTGCGAGATTCACTGGTACTGGAGTAGAGTACCTGTGTTTACTAGTTGATAAGAACAATCAGGTTGCGCTTTCCTTTCATAGTGCAATACCTTGAGCCCATGGTTTCGGTGACGCCAATATAGGCAAGTAACATTCATTCATTCATTATCTGTTTACCCTCCTCTTATGTAGGACTTACACCCCCCAGGACTTACAAGCGGGTGCCTGGGGTCAGAGGCCCGTCGAGGAGCAGACACTCATGGATCGGATAGAGCATCCAGGATGGGTGATCAGCCCGATGCCTGGTATGGGATGAAGGAAGTAGATGAAACGAAATGTGGGTGAAATGGATGAAAGGAAAGGTGATGATGGAGCAGTTGGTGGAATGAATGGCGGGGGAAACCGGAAAACCCGGAGAAAACCCGCCCAGACGCCGCTTCGTCCACCACAAATCCCACATGCAGGTCCCTGGGATTGAACCCGTTCCGCCTCGGTGGGAGGCGAGCGGTCTAACCACTCGGCCAAGGCGCCGCCCTATAGGCAAGTAACAACCGATTTAAAATCCGTCCACACTAAGACAAACTGTTGTCCTTGTTTACATGTGACATCTTTAAAGAGCGGTGAGCTTTCGTCCCACCAGAACTCAACGGATACGCGCTGCTTACCGTGAGCATGAAATGAATCTACCTTTAGACTGTCAGGCGACAGTCTCGCTAGAGAAAGGGCCACATGTGTCATCTCCCCCGAACGGACCCATCTCTATCAGGTTTCATTGGGGTTCGAGTCGCAGTTTACTGTTCTGGCCTCCGAGGGATGTTTGGAAAGTAAAATTGTCTGTTGTCATGTATAGTCTGTTATATTGTAAAGGTACAATCTCTACCTTCCTGTACTCTGTTATTCTTCTCTTAGTTAATACTGAATAATAATATTGTGACATATAGTTATTAATTTTTCAAACGTGATCATAATTGTTGTAGTCAATCGAACACGTTTCTTGAAAATATGCTTTTTGTGTTTTAATTCAACAGAGAGTTTGTGGGATTTTCTGTAATTTCAAAGGGCTTGTTGTTAAGTAAGAAAGCTAAAGCAGATATTTAGGGTTTATCCTGCACTACACGTTGTGGCGATTCTATGCACGCCACGTAGTCAGACACAGAGAAATTCTCGAAAGAGAAGGCAACCCGAGAAAGAGCAACTGCCGGTAGAATCTTGCTCCCGCCCTAGCATATATAAGTCGGGAGACGGCTTGCAAAAAACGGGGAAGAGGATCTCCGCAGTCTGGCATGACTCGGGAAACTCGCAACTCGCATTGCCACCGCAGGGGGGACGCACTCTGCCACTATGTGATACTACTCAGGTGTCGGCTACAGCATCTCCGCCTGCCAAACCATCGCCGTCTCAGGAACTCCCAGTCAGCGCCGCACGTCACCCCAATGTTCCTACTCCGCAGGTGCCTTACATCTCACACGTCGACGTACTGAGATGAATGGACGGTTCAGTGTCGTGGTTCACGGGGTTAGCTGCGACCTATCACCACGTTATCTATTCACCGCAGCTCAACACCTGTAGCCTACGGCTCTGAATGCATCCCAAATACACACACACACACACACACACACACACACACACACACACACACGAGGAACCTGGAGCTGGCGGACATCGGCAACTATAAAACTGCTTTAAGGGTGGGCCTGACCTTGTTAAGGCGGCTCTACGCATTGAGTCCAGCCGGGTTGGTTGCCACCAGCCCTGCCGCTGCTGCTGTACATTCAGATATGATGCCATATCCTGCGCCGCCGCACCAAGATGCCACTATTGTGGCGCTCCCTGTTTGACCGCAGAGTGTGCAATACACTCGTTCCGGAACCGCCGCAGCAACAGCGCCACCTGTAATGGCTTTGGCCACTACACAGGCCAAACACAGTGCCCAAAGTAACCTCACCGCCGCAACTAACATCCGGATGACGCTACAACTCTACACCACGCCATAACAACCGGCTCTTCCTCATCGACAGCAGCTCCAGTCGCCACCGCTGACCACACTCTGCGGAAGTCACTCCAAGACCTCTATGCGGAGGTCCTAAACATCAACACTCGTTTGGTCAGCCTGGAGGAAGCCACAGCGAATATTTGTAACTCAATCTCCGCCAACTCAACTCAATTCCACCGACTCAGCAGTATTGATGCTGGCCTCCAGGACCTCCAAATCATCTCTGCAGCCTTCTCTTCTTCACTGCAGAATCTCAATAAAAATTCGACGCTGCCATCTTCACTCTTCGGTCTCTGGAGGAAGCCTTCATTCAATTCAACACGCGCCTGCATAGACACTTGACGCCACACAGCACCTCCACATTTTCTGCACTCTCACAATAGTGCACACGAGGCTACCAGAGCCAACGACGCCCACCACATCCACCCAACCACGGACGTCTCCTTCGCTCCTTGGAGAGGGCGATCCACGTTCAGGGACACGTTTTCTCTTCGGAGGAGTGCGCGAAAGCAGCAAAACTAAAATCTGGCTGCAAATTTCATGGTATCTCAGCAACGGCGATTATTCCTTCATGATCTGTCTCCTTCATGAGCCGAGTTGTGCGCAAATATTTTTTTCAATAGAGTTTACGCATAACATCCAGGGCACCAGCCAAGTCCTCGGTCATGGCTGGGTACTGGTGAATTTCTCCTATCCGCCCCTGCCCTTCCGCAGCAGCACGATCCACTATCGACAATACCGTGAGTGCTCATGCGGAACCCCAACCACTCCCGCTACTTCCTTCCAATCCAGCGTTCTCTTTCCTATACGCCATTAAAAAAGCGCAAAAGAGATACGGTCAGTAACATCCCTAAATCTCCCACGAACTCAATCTGCGCAGTGTTAAGCAAGAACTTTGGGTGGGCCAGCTCTGTAGGGAAGCCGACCTGTTCATCAAGTTTTTCAGCTACGAGACCTCGACGATGTTTACATAGGTGAATGGAGTCACGTCACCCCATTTGAAGCTTTATTTAAATGAGTAATATTTATAACAGTTATTTTCTTTTCACAATTTTATATAATGCAAGCCAATTAGTTTTAACATTAAAATGAAGGCTGTGAATGTTGCATAAAGAAAGCTATTTAAAGGTGAATATTGCAGTTTAAACGTTGTTCATATTGAGATGACTGTCAAGAGAGACGTAATAGTTTGATGGGCCTTGTAGTATTCACAAACATGTTAATATTGTAAAACGATTGAATTAACCACGTTTTCATAGAATATCAAAATTATGAAATCTCCAATCATAAAGTAATTACTGAGCCTAAATTTTACTACGCTTTAAGATTGTGGTCTTTTATGTTCGATGCAATAAGTGTATATCTACTTTCAGTATAAGCCATGGCGGGGGGGGGGCAACCGGAAATATCACAACATATAAACAGTGAAAAACATAAAAGAATGGTGCGCGTAAATGCTTCTTCTAGAACGTATGACAAATTTATTTAGAACTGAAAGTTTTGGTGATAAAGATATGAAATTTCTTGCCATACTGTCCACCACAATCAATGTTTCAGATCAATGTACTGTACTTTTAAACTTAACCAATGCCTTCTGCACTAATAATTCTACAGGATTGAATTCAGAGCTCCTATATTTATTTATTATTAGTTTCGAAACCTTCGTATTTATGACAAAATTTTGCTCATTCTCTTTCGTCCCTTGTTTCGTTGAGAAAAATTTAAAATGTTCCGTTTTCTTGTTTAAAAAAAGACGGGAAAGAGACTCAAAAAAGAAAGGGACTCTCCCGGCTAATATGGGACGTCTGGTCACCTATCTCATGTGCAATAGTGGTAATAAAACCATGTAACAATATGTATTTGGAAACGTGTAGTACACCGTTATTCGAAATGATATAAAAATACCTTTTACCAGCATCTCTGGTGCCTTTATTTCTAACAAACAGAACTTTGTTAGGGGCAGAAACTGGGTTGTCCCTTGTATCACCTACAAAGATGTTATTACGCGTTTCGCTCCACTTCCAGCACCCCAATATTATTAGCAACTATCAAAATGAGTTTCAGCGAAAATCACAGCGTGGGCAGGTAGCTAATGCGGGTGGGTGGCTGTTGCGTTAGCAACTTCCCAATATTTTGCTGCTATATTTAGAAACACGTTTGTCGCTCGTCGTCAGCCAAAAGGCGGAAGTAATGGCTTTGCAATTTATCGGCACATAGAGCGAAACATATGGTAGAGCGACATATTGACATCGCGTCCGTATGAAATGAATACGACGCTTTATCAACGTTAAGTACTCGGCACAATAAATCAATCATCGATGTGCCTTGCCTTTGTGTACCGTGTGTATGAACCGCCTAACGAGGCTGCTATGTTCCAAAATCATTGAATTTTAAGATAATGGATCTCTGAATTTTTGTGAATAAATGTTCAAAAACGGATTATAACTTTTACTTTCTCCAGTGCTTACCTATGAGTAAATAGAAGAGGCATTGTATCCCGCCCAAAAAGTCCATATTAAAGTTTCACAGAAATACACGTTTTGAGGCTCCATGAATCCTAAAAATAGACAAATATCCATATATCCGTATGTGTATGTGTGAAAAACATAAATCAAAACGAAAAGTCTGTTAAATACCAAACTTGGTATTTAAGTTCAGCATCTTCGAAGAAAACGACACGAAAAATCAGATGTGATACATTTACATAATTTCTATACTCTCTATCGTTTATTACTGGGTATACTATTTATTCTTACTAAGCTTATTTTTTATCTACTACATTTTAATCCAAATAAACCTTTGCAGAGATACCTACATTACACATTTCCTTAGGGTACAAAGGGAATAGCGATAGTCAAATCTTTAAGGGCTGGCCTTAAAATTCCATACTCTTTCCATGCAATCGCGAGAAACAGCTGAATGTTGAAAGGACTTTAAGAGAACGACCAAGTAATGAAAAATTCGACCATTAATAACATATTTCTCAGAAATGACTTATGCCATAAAATTATTTGAAATAAATTGTGTGTTGTAAAGAGATCTACGTTTTCTATGTAGTATGTTTTCGTTTATTGCTTAACGCTTACCAGCTATACAAGTTATACAAAATTCCTTCCGAATGAAGAGGACTTTACAGGTTGTTTCCAGAAAATTTAAGATATACATTTTATTTGTCATGTAAATATCTTTAATATACGGTATTTTAATCAAAGTCGTTAGAGATATTCTTTATAAAATGATAATTGTTGAAAAATATTGCAAATAAAGGGTAATTTGGGGTGGGGGATCATCTTGAAAATCTTCTAATCGCATACTTGAAAGACACGAAAGTTAAATAGCAAGTTTGGCAGTTGTTCAAGTTTTCGTTTTTGAGTTATGCTGTTCACAGACACACGGACCTTTTTCTAAAAACGCTTTTTTTTTGGATTCAGGAGCCCTCATAATATGTATTTCCGGTGAAATCTTGGTATCGAATTAGTGGGTGGAATGCAATTCCTTATCTACTTATTATGTACATGGTAGATAAAGGAATTTAAAAAAAAGTCCCCACTCCAAAAACTTTTTTTAATAATAATGGCGCCAACGATTTTGATTAAAATAAGTTCAATTCATTTTCATGAAAAATTAAATGTTTATCTTGAATGTTTTGGAAATAGCTCTGAAATCCTCTTCATTCTGAATGAGTGACTTGTAAACCGCAAGAGATAGAAGAAAAAACTTATGGCACAAAAATGTAGATTTCGTTAAAACATAGAATTTATCACAATATTTTTGTGATTAGTCACTTTTTGTTAAAACTCTCAAATAGTTCATGTTTTTAGTCTATCAAGTCGCTATTCGTTGTTTTATTTGTTTTTTTTTTCTTTTTTCGTGTTCATGCAAAGAGAATGGAATTTGAAGGCCATCACAAAGCGACCCACTTTTAAAAAACTTGACTAACGCTTAAGTCTGCTGTACTCCACTGGTAACTACAACGAAACTACAACATGAAACTATTTCTGCAAAGGTTCATGTCTATTAAGATAAAGCCGATAAAGGAATATGCTTCTGCAAGAATAATTTGCAGTAGGTTGGGTAGAGAAAGCAATGTGAATGTAACACTTGTTTTTAGATATGAATCATTTCAATTTCTTGAAGTCATTGCGCTGATAATACTTTTCCACTACACGCACATGAGGCTCAATATCCCGTGGGACCGATCACCGTGGCTTCGATTTTTTTTGTAGTTTTCCTAGGACGGTCGGCGAATTCTGGGATGGATTATATGTTATGATTTTCTGTCCCTCATTTCCTCTTGTTTGGTTTCCTTTCATACTGTAAGGTAGCAGGGTTAGGCGCGCTGGACGGTGATGTGCGACATATGCTATGGATGTGTTTTGAAGACAGTACTGTTTCTTCCCTTACATATAGCCTCCTATCAGAAGCTTCCGTGAGGATAGAGGGGCGGGAGGGGATGTTCAATCTGGAAACGTTGGGGATCACGCTACAGCTGTAGCCATCAGATCTCCATCCTCTCTCGCCTTATCCTTTCTTCCCGTAGGTATAACAGCCATAATGGGCTAACCTTGACACAGGGGTTGAAATGCTTCTCCGTTTCTAATCACCATTCCTATACTCATGCGAGCATTGTCTGCTGTTTAAATCAGCACACAGTTTAGTAGTAGTAATTCTAAAAAATGAGATTATTGCTCGCTGTTGCAATGTGTATGAATTTAACATAACGAAAATATCAGGTTTTGCGACACGATCTTAAATAATGATGCTTAGGTGAACCTTTCGAAATTCGAAAAGATAATACAAATCACTGTTCACGCTCTACAAGCGTTAAAAAAACGAGGTTTCTGTGGCTGAATGCTTACATAGAAAACTTGAGGAAATGTTTCGAATCCTAAGATATGCACATATAGAGTGAATTACTTAAATTAACCCTTTAAATGTATTTCATACTTATGAAGAGCCGAACATCCGTGGTTCTAATCCCGATTGTGGCATTTTTCCGAAGACTGATTCCATTTCCAGTCTACCATATTTTAAATGATAATTATTATAAACGTATTTACGAATTGAAAATCATAAAAGCCTATACGGTATTTAGCTTATAGGGGAATAGATATTATTTTAAAAAAAGAGCATTTTGAGGATAAAGTTACATGTTTAAGTGAAACAATAGCCATAAGCACCGCAAGAATTAAACTGAATTAACCCAGTACTATAATAGCGTTAACTGTGTTCGAAGGCGAAATAGTTAATGAGTAAACTGTCCTTGAATTTTAATAAATTAAAGGTAAGTAAACAGTGTTTTGAGAGTTAATTTAGATATGCTTTGGTCTTCTGTCTTTGAAGCTGTTTAACTGTTTTATGTAATAGAAATTTACTCCTTAACTGTTCACACTAGAAACATGCAATAAATACCATCATTGTTCTAAGTTTATTTCGTTTAAGTATTTTTATACAATTAAAAGAATACAATTCTCTTCTTAAAATGATACTTTTCTTTCTCTATTATTCTTTTCATTTTACTTTCTCTACCATGTATATAGTAGGTGGAGAAGGTATACATCCCACCCAAAAATTCGATACCGAGATTTCACCTGAAATACATGTTTTGAAGCTCCCTGAACCCAAATAAAGCATGTTTAGAAAATGTGTGTGTGAACAGTACAATTCAAACACAAAAAGTCCAACAAATATCAAACTTGGTATTTGAGCTCAGTATCCTCCAAAGATGTGACAGGAAGATTTTCAAGAAAACCAATAGTTTTCGAAAATTTTGATTTTGTAAAAAAGTAGCTCTAAAGATTTTGGTTAAAATATCGTATATGAAAGATATATGTGTGACAATTAAAATGTATATCGCTGACTGTCGCTGTTCTCTTTGTATTTATAACGAAATGTGTTATATAGCTATTTATGCAACGGTTTATTTCGATCAAAATGTAGTAGATCTTTTCAAACCGGTCGCTATGTGAAGGTTTTGAAGTTTTGTTCTCCTTGTATATACATAAAAAATCCAACCTCTGTGGTATGAGGGTAGCGTATCTGTCTCACATTCAAGAGGTTCTGAGTTGAAGTCTCCGTTAGAATGAGTTACCTGGATGTTTTTTCCGGGGTTTTCCCTTATTCGGAGAAGACGAACGTCGGGTAACTCTGACCTCTACGAACCCCAGGTTCATTTAAGCATAGTTCATTCACCGTCCGATAGGACGATAATCATCAAAGCAAGCAAGAAATATGACATCCTGAGAAAAACTTCAAGTATTTGAGAACTAAAACAACAAAGAAACCTGTAAAATGGTTAACGCCACAAACTTTTTATTTGACATAAACTGTGTGCTTTAACGAGATCTACTTTTCTTGTAGAGAGCAAGAGCTTTTTCTATCTGTAATTCACAGTTGACCGCATCCTTGGTGGTTGTAGGCGGCGAGATCTTGCGGAATCTTAGATAAATCCATTGATATATGGTTATTATTATTATTATTATTATTATTATTATTATTATTATTATTATTATTATTATTATTATACTGTAATATTACAATAATATGCAGTAATATACTGTAATATACAAATATTACATTAATACACATATTATAATGATTATAATACTGTACGAGGTATAAACTAATAATACTCGAACTATATCGCTTAGATTGATATAACCTTCAAAGCAAAATGTTAGTTCACCAAATACACTTGCCTAGTACGCAGTGTTAGTGTTAGCAATACCAGAACGGTTTTAAATAAAATAACTGAAACAGAAGCAAGTAGCCCTACGTAATACAATAATAAAACAGAGATATTTTACCTTCCGTGATGTCATTTGGGTTGCCTATTCGAACAAAGTCGACGGCGATTCGGGAAAACCGTGTGTAACATTTGTACGAATAATATACTTTTATACTGAAAGCACAAATGACAAGACGTAGAGAGATGTGTACTGTATATTGCAACCCTAACGAGCAAACATAAAAAGTAATGCTTAAAAAATTAAACCGTAGCAGTGTAATACAAATAATAATAGCGCCACACAGACGTTCAAATGGGTAAAGAGGTCTCTGCACTTTGCTCTCTGTCTCGTACGTTGATGGTCTGCAGTGGTGACAGCTTGTCGCTTCCTAATATGCTACCAGTAGCCAGAGTTTCGCTATCTACTCGCTGTACGTGATCACTGTGGTTCAAAATTTGGCTGTTACCAACTGCTGTTAATTCCTTATCTTAAAGTCTGCACTGGTAGAAATAATCGTTAAGCGAATGAGAACGTAATCGACACAAAGAGCTTGAAAATGCATATTGTTTTGATCGCCTGAAAAAAAATAGATAATCTGTTGAAATGTACTTATCGTCACCGATGGTGGCTCGATGTTAACAAAACAAAAGACTGGCTTATCCTTCCCACTATCTGGGTTTAAAGGGTAAACAAGCGGTTTTGAAGTGTCTAGTTGACCTTTTAAGCGCAATGGTAATAGGTAATTTAGGGATGTGGAATTTGGAGACGAGGTTATCATTAAAGACACGACACTTATAATTTATTTAAGGGTACTACGTTTTGAAATGTATAATTTCCACAAGTTCTTATTTATTTTAGCTGAAATTACTATCATATAATTTTTAATTATGATTAAGATCAATTTTCATGGTCTTATATCTTAACTTTATGAGACAACTGTTTTTAAAAAAATTAAAACCATTTACTAGGGCATTTGCCCTAAGTGATGGAAATTTCAAAATTCCATACATTTTAATGTTTCATATCATTCCTGAAATATAATTCTTTACAATCTACGTTTACACTTTATGTAAAATAAAAATTTTCTTTAAAAAAACTATAACGTATGCTATCACTACTAATTTTGTAAAAATGATTAGGTACCTATGCTTTAAAGCATTAAAACCCTTGTCTAAAATCATATTTGATATCAATATAAGGTTTATAACAACTCCTCATTCATCTTCAAAGAATGTATACTGAAAACTTTAAAGGAATTGAACCTCAAAAGAGAGAGAGAGAGAGAGAGAGAGAGAGAGAGTGAGAGTGAGAGAGGGAGGGAGGGAGAATAAGACTTTTGAATGTTTCACGCACCATTTTCAATATCTTCCCCCGTTCATTTGGAACATCGTGTCTGAGCACTATAGCTAAAGATTACAGCTGTATGTAGATTGTCTTAGGGTATTTCTCCGGAAATTTTAAATTCGTTTTTTTTACTTTCTCTACTACGTATAGTAAGTAGGGGAAGTATTCCACCCAAAAATTCGATATCGAGATTTCACCGGAAATACGAGTTTTGAGACCGCCTGAATCCAAAAAAAAAAACATTTTTAGAAACATGTCCGTGTGTGTGTGTCTGTGTGTGTGTGTGTGTGTGTGTGTGTGTGTGTCTGTGAACAGCATAACTCAGAAACGAACAGTCGGATAAACACCAAACTTGGTATTTAGGTTCAGTATCTTCCAGAGATGCGACACGAAGCTTTTCAAGAAAATCCCCTTACCCCAGATTACCCTTTACGTGGAACATTTTTCGAAAGTTTTAATTTTCTCAAAAATGGCTCTAACGGTTTTGATTTAAAATGTCATATGTTTAAGATATGTTCATGACAAATGAAATGTATATCTTCCTTGTCTCTAAAAGTATTCTTCATTGTGAACGACTTTTGCATAACCGGTAAACCATAAGAGATAGACAAAATGTTACTACACAAAAAATGTAGAACGCGTTAAAATACACAATTTATGTCATATACATTTTTTTTGTTGAGTGAACCATTTTCGAGATATTGATTCTTATTCCCTTAAATTTTC
Organism: Deroplatys truncata; assembly: GCA_030765065.1. Classification (NCBI taxonomy): domain Eukaryota; kingdom Metazoa; phylum Arthropoda; class Insecta; order Mantodea; family Mantidae; genus Deroplatys; species Deroplatys truncata. Next base: position 123,361,614 of record CM060988.1, on the reverse strand, counting down.
CAATACTTATACTTTTTCTCAAATTCGTTATTCATTTTTTTATGTCCTGGACATGCAAAGAGAATGGAATGCTCCACATAGCAACCAGCGCTTCAAAGATTTGACTATCGCTTATAACCTACCATATTCCCCTTGCATCTACAAGAAAATTAGCAATAAGATTGGCATCTCGATATCTCAATTAACATGAAGCATATGGAGAATAAGCGTTTGTAAAAATAGTTTGTACAAGAGTAGAGAAAGTCATGTGATTGTAACACATCAGATTTTTTCTTTCTTCGAAATATCAAAAATTAGCTATCTATAGTACCCTTAAAACAATACAGAATGCATTAAGAAAAACCATTCCTTTAAAATTATTTACAGATTTATCTGACTTTTTCGATTGTATAAAAGTATGTTGTTTTAGGAATCGCAATGATTCAAATAAAGAAACCTTAAATATATAATTTTTTAGTAAAAAACTTAATTAGAAGTTGACTCTTTAACACTTCCCTTTATAAAATTGTAAATACATAACATCTTTATGTAAGTGTGCAATTGAGTCTTAACATATCAGCACTTAAATATCTTCTAATTGAAAAAACTTACATTTAAACGTTGCTTTCGGTGTCCTAAGGGTTTAAAATTGAAAAACAAGCGATGCATATTTTAACCCGTAAGGTAATACAAACATGCATATTCATGATACGACATTTTTGGGATAACTAAGTGATATAAATACACTTCTAATGTAACTGTTTCAGAAATTATTCCAGGCCAGATCCTATCCAATACTTCATTCAGGAATCTAGGAACTGAATCCAACTTGTCCACCATTGAACGAGGAGGAGACTGTTGTTTGCACCGAGACATCATTGTTAATGTTGGAAAATATACAAGTAGGGCTATTCTGTAACTTCGTTGTTAAGAAGTTACAGAATATTTATTGGTTAAGCTTAAACAACCACTCTTTAACAAATATGCCGGTATTTGGCATTCTGTAACTTTATTATACTTGTTTTCTCCCGTTTGTTAGCCCAGTGGAGTGATTAATCGAAAAGTCGAGCGCGTTTTGTTTTCACACTGCCGCTACCGTCAGAATACCGACTACCGTGTGCTTTTGTTACGTTTCCTTGCCAAGATGGATACAAAGCGTGCTGTGAAAACCTCACACGAAAAACATAAAATTCGCACCCATTGCTTAGAATTGCAAGACTTACATCTTCTTGTGATCCCAAATAGATTTTTTATGGGGAAAACTTGCCAAGCTGTTGAACAGCTGTGACAGTAGCCCTGTAAAGTAAGTTTAATTTTAGGTTAGGGAAGACATACATAAGAATTAACAGCGCCGTTTTATACTGTTTTGAAGCAAATTTCGCTAATTCATATCACCTCTCAATTACTGCTTAATTTTTTGTGGCTTTTCGTTTTTAATTATACCCCTTAAAGATAGCAGTTGTCGTGCAGATTTTTCTGAAATTTTAATGCAGGCTCAGCTTACGTGGGGACTTATATTTTATTCATGATTTGGCAATGTTCAGTTTTATTTCAGTTCTGTGGAAATATTCTTGCATCTTAATCTTTAAATGAAAATCCTAATTGGTATCTGATTATTTTAGGTATTGGATAAGTGGAAGTTCGTAGTGAAAAGAAAGGCTAGTATAACTAGTTGTATTAACTGAGGGAATATTACAGATGCAAGTATTTTATTTCGGATTATTCCCCTAGTCAAATTTATAAGTATAAATTATCAACTGACTGTTATGTTCTTCCTCTTCCAGCAGCATCAGTATAATTATAAATTTCTATGGTAAAATTAAATTGAGTTTTATGCATGGACGGTCTTAACTACTATGGTCCTTAGCGTCCCATTCTACATTGGGCGTGAAAGACCGGCAATTTTGCTCAAAGGTCCCTTTATAGGGCTTGAGGTTTTCTTACGTACCGTAAATCCACTACATTGGACCACCGGCTTTACTTCCCTTCCGAAAGAAGCCATGCTAAGGATTTTTACGCCCGAAAAAAATCCATCGCTCTCCGCCGGGTTTGAACTCGCGACCTCGGGAACTAGAGGCTAGCATGGTAACCCTAGACCACAGAGAATTTTCTATGGTTACGAGAAACTGGTAAATACGGAGCTTTCTGCTAGCCACTTCTTTTAGCATATTAGAAATTACGTTAAAATAATTCTGGCAACGAAAACGTATCGCTGTAATATTCTACAGCTCTCAAAAGTACTGAGTACTTGATATTAAACTAAAACTTAGGCAAGTATTTTCGTAAAACATGCAAATAAACATAAGATTTATCATTATTTGAACCTAAAATTCTTAAATGAATAACTGTTCGTAGGATGCAAGATTACACAATATTTATTTTCCTATTAAACTTATGTTCGGAGCACTATTTACCAATCCTATCATCACACGGGACATTCCTCATTCAAGCGTAATTGTAATATTTATATTTTACGCTAAAACGAATAAATAAACATTTGATAATAAAAATATTAAACTTCTATCATGATTTTCCACTTATAGCAACATTAAAACGACGTCAATGCAAATCTGTTGTGTACGCGTTAGTAAGACGGTCTTGGGGTTTGTTGCGTTCAACAACCAAATCTTTATTCTTAACAACATTTTGTTTTCTTACGGAGTTACAGAATCTGAACTAATGGTTAGCGGCTTTTACAATTCATTAAGCCGTAACAGAACGTTACGGAATAGCCCAAAAGATGAATTTAACATGCATATATGTACGCTTTGTGGCGATTTAGGTTCGCTCGTTTTGTAACGCAAATAACGCTATCAGACTGGCAATTATCAGTAAGAACATTTAAACAAATAGTGCTAAAAATCATATACGTTTAGGAGGTTCTGCATGTAAGCTATTCTGAATTTCTTGCTGAATTATGTTGTATTTGAAATGAGTGGACAGCCATCCTTAGATTCTTATAGAACTTCAGTATTGAGGCGTTTTGCCTACAAATCTTAAAATGTTAAGAGGTTCTTAGCGCAAACTGCACCCTTTCCACATAGTATGAAGTAACGATAGTAACCTACGCAAATATTTGTTACTCTGCGGTTGAAAGGATTCCTACCCCTTTCACATCAAAATGATCATGTGCACTGTATACCACTGACCAATAATATCACATTAGTTCGCACGAGTAACAATATGATGCATCTAATAACATTAATATTGTACTATTAATGTACTACTAATATGCAGATTTCAATCAACTTATAATCTCATCACAAATTTGCCACAGGCTCTTTGACACAATATTACAACGGCATATGTCCAGGGATTCTCGAGTTGTTTAAAATGTACAGACGAATGAGCATTAGTAGAAAGCAATGCTAATAGGTTCTCCAATAGTAGAGAAGTGACTCAACATTCAGCACCTCACCATCTTTCAAATAGCCATTACACTATTTAAAATTGAAGCCGAAATTATGAAGTCAATAATTATCATACTAATCTGAGAAGAATAGTGATATAAAATAAATAATAAAATACTTAATTTCAGTGTATGTATAAAAAGGAGAAGCATTGTGAAAATTGTTGACTGTTAAAAGCGACAGAAAGACCAGACAGGCACAGTTTAGCTAATTAGGGACCAGCCCCAGGTATAAAGGGTAAAATAGCTGAAGCCAGTCTCTCTTGGAATTAGTGGGTGTAGTTGCACTGGCCGGGATGTGAAGGTCATTAGAGACTTCATGACGCTAAGTTTGAGGAGAGTTTTGAGGGGTGAGAGGGGAAGTTAGGAGTTTTTCCTTTTTGTAGCGCGGTGGTGAAAGTCATTCTGTCCTGAGCGATCAGTGAATGCGGGACAACATTCTCGTCGAGTTGTGAACATTGGCGGCGAACATGCAAGAGGGTAGAACGTTCAGCTGTAGTTAAGTATCTTCGGTCTTTATAGACACAGTAGCATCGTATGCATTTAAAAGTGATCGGCAAACCTTAAGTTTTATTTTAAATGGTGAAAATAAAAGTGTTCCAAGAAAGCGTTCGTGTTTCTCTGTACACATCCACGCATACCCAGAAATTAAGGTTTCATGCTCGAGCAGCCGTGACAAAGTATAAAAAAAAACTAAGAGGAGAAACGCAGCAATCGTGAGGCAAAGGTATTGCTTCATTGTTGGAGGACGTAGCGTGGCTGCGTCAAAATAGCCATAGCTCTAATAGCAACCTACGGGATTACCATAATCTGGAATAAACTTACAATCAATGATCTATAACCATAGAAAAAGTCAAGGCCCGTTATAAGAAATGAGTTCTGAGTATTGGAAAGTCAGCACCATCGAGGCTAGCTTATGTTTCAACAAGAGAGACATTCTTCATTGAGGACATAAGGACGAAACATCAGGAGAGTACGTGTCAAATACAGGACCTTAGGTATAAAACCTGACCGTACGCAAGGAACTTTGCTTCTAGGTAGCATGACATGCCACAGCCGGCCATGACCTCCTCCGTGGTCTAGGGGTACCATGCTTGCCTCTAGTTCCCAAGGTCGCGGATTCAAACCTGAAGGAGGGCGATGGATTTTTTTAGGCGTAAATATTCTTAGTATAGCCTCCTTCGGAAGGGAAGTGAAGCGGACGGTCCCGTGTCGTAGATTTACGGCACGTAAAAGAACCACAAGCCTAACAAAGGCCTGAGCAAAATTTCCAATCTTTCATGCCCAATATACAGGGTTATTAAAAAAGAAGGAACATACTTTAAATATTTATTTCTAATGAACGACAATAGATGGCGACACATGCAATACATCACTGAATAGAGAAAAGTTCAAAGTTTTATTTTATGTGTTCAAAATGAGGACCATTTGTTATGCGAGGACGACCAGTACTTTTCCGTTTGCATACGCAACCATCTTCTACGAAATTATTGTATCAATTGTACATTTTTTATGACGAGACTGCTCGTTGTTGAACTTGCAACGAAATGCATGCTGCAATGAAACATTGGATTCACCCTTTGCATAATGCAACGCACAAAACTACTTTGCCTGCGTCGTCGCCATTTTCTCGTAAACAAACACAGCACCGCTGAAGGCACTGAATGGAACTAATAGGTGGGGCTTAAAACTTTGAACTTTCCTATATTCGTATTTGTCTATATCGATTGTCGTTCATTAAAAATGAATAATTAAAATATGCTCTTTCTTTTTAATAACCCTGTAGAATGGGACGCTAAGGACCATAGTAGTTAAAGAGAGTCCATAAATAAAGCTCAATTTAATCTTACAGCCGGCCGTGTCAGTACTCTGTTTTCACTTCTTAAATCTGTATTCCTGTAAATCTGCACACAAAATATAAAAAGATTAGCTCTTACCTCTTAGCAAATGATGTATGCGCAAAAGTCGCTGAAACCCCAACTTCAAAGCGATTTTCGTGGGGAACGTTCAAGATTTTTGCCAGTTTCATCTAATGTTTCTTCTGTTAACACTGTACGTCTTGGAATGTGTTTCTTGTTTTGCACTAAAGCAGTAGTCTCAAATTTATTCATAAGATCATGAACTAAAGTTCTGAAAGATGGCAATTGTGCAGGAAACTTCAGGATGAATTCTTCACGAACACGAACAGCCGATTCATATTTAAAATAACATTTACATACAAATATATGTTGTTCTACAGTTAACTGCCTTCCTATCTTCGCAAATGAAAGTGGACCACTGAGGCTAACGATTACGTGGTAACTGAAGGACAGAAAGCCTGCCGTGAGTGCGGGATGTGGGGAGTGGTTAAGCCAGCCGCCATTGGCTCTGATGCAAATTACCGTGCGATGGCCAGGTTTTATACGAAGACAAAGTACTTATCAGTAAAAAAAACTCAATCTGGACAGATTTCTACTCAACAAACGCCATATGACGGAAGACTGGAAACAGGCAAACTACGAGCTCCAACACCTAGAAACACGATACGCAATGCATGTGTTACACCACAAATTCTGTCAGAACTAGAGATTCCATCAACGGAGTAAAGACTGTGTGTATGAACTGTGCAACAAACACTGCGGAAAATTTTGTCCATGAATGCAAAAAACGACAAGCATCAATATTAAAGATAGGACTAGAAAAATAGACTAGGCTTCTACGCAGTGTGCGCGTTTCAAATATTATAAACAACTAACTCACATTTTGTTCTGGCTATTATCATTGATTGACCTACTAGTGATTAACTATAAAACCCTGACTTAAAGTGTTTATGATATTGTAAGCTGCTGAGGTATGCTATCTCAAAATGACTTTAGCATACTTTGTGCTTTGCCGGAAAAAATGTTAGTCAGTTGCGAATTTAATGTTGTACCAGTATGTTGCCATGCCACCTTATTTGGTTAGAGCAATGGTACCAAAATCCAAAGATTCGTGGTTCAAAGCTTGTGTTTTACCAGAATTTTTAAGCGAATACTTGGGGAGACGATTTCTGGGACAAATGAAACGTTCATAAGCAGTATCAGTAAGAAACAGTGTAGAAGTATTTAATACTCTTTAATACTATCTGACAAGGAGGAAAATATAGTGCAGTACAGTATTCCTTTTTGAGGCAGGCCATTAAAAGGATTCGTGGAGTACACGACGGCAAAGAAACTGGAGTCAGAACAGGGAAAAGAAAGGAAGTCTCACTAATAGCGTTTTGTGTTACGCTATCGAAGCCCACTCAATGTCGCCCAAGACGAGCAAAAACATTATTTCCGGGTTGCTACAAACAGCGACTGCGGATACACTTTTTTCCCTTTTTTCGCTTCTTTGTAACTTCTACGTCATCTCAAAAGACCGCTCTTGTAATACAGTGAATTATGGACCGTAGCACAAACTCGATGCATTGTTTGCAGTGAAATATAATGTCTATTTCCCACTGAAAAGGAAAGGGTTTCTAATAAAATTTGCATCAAAGCAAGAGCTGTACTTTCTAAAGCAGTCTATAACAACTGTTTCTTTTTCATCACAAATGTAACGAATGAGCAAAACAATAGCAGCAGAGGCAGCAGCAGTAGTAGTAGTATTCGCCCGGGTCTCATGGCTGTAGATGCTTTCCCTGTCTCTGAAATCCTACAGTAAGAGTACAGTACTAGTACATTTCAAATTGGAAGAGTTTTGCTCCCCAGCGAATCAGAGGCTGTTATTAACTATACTTTGCTACTTCCTTACCCCCGCTCCTTTCATATTTCACTCGCACGCTATCTCCCGGTAATATAAATTTTTCGCGAGACACACTTGCTTTGCCTACACCATACGCTTTAGCAGTAAGTCGCTGAGCATTTTTGAAATCGAGTTGATTTCCATCTTCCCCGTCTTTTAAAATATGTGTATACTCTAAAATATTATTTCGAGCCTGGCTTCGTAATAGCTATCACTTTGTCTAGCCATTAAATTCGCTGCTTTAGTCCATTGCACGAATTCACGGCTGTTAGATTGCTACTTAAGCTAGCAACTGGTTACCGATGTAAAGTATTTAAACTATGAAGGATATTACGCGTCATAAAGATGTCACTGCTGACGTTCTCCAGATGCAGCATTCTGCTTAATAGCCTAAGTGAGCTATTGACTCTTATCTTGAACAACAGAGGAGAGAGAAACAAACAAATTCCTGCTGCCTGTTCAAAGTTAATTCCTTTAGCACCATCTTGGCAATAATTTGCATTGCAGTAGTATATAATTACAAGTAATATATGTACATATAAATATTGGTCATTTCAGTGTGTGCGTGGCTATGATCAAATATATGGATGTTTGTATTAATTTGAGAGAAAATATGTGGTTTTCGCGATTGTGTTACAAAATTACCCTCTACCTTCCTCGAGGATTAATTTTTACGAAATTACAATATTAGGATCTAACGTAAGTAGTATTTATTAGAGACGGATTCACTTGACACATGGCACTTTCTACTAGTGGGAACACAACATGACAACACTGCAAGACTCCCATTGGTTGACGGTCTCGTTGCGTCCCAAGGACAGACGTCTCATTAAAAAAAAGCCTTAAATATATACATCTGGTTACTGAGCACTAACATAACGGAGAAAAATAAGAGACACCTCTAAAATAAACTACAAACCTTATATTACATATAATTATACAATTTCCTGACACACGTACTTATGTACCCTCTCTATTTCGTTCTCCATAGCAATTAACCTCCTTTGCCAAGTCTTAGCTAGATCTATCTCCAGTTTGTGAAACTCATCACCGGCATTATAGCCAAGCAAGTCTTCATTCCCCTTGGAATCCAGAAACTGAGGTGATAAATATTCCTTTCTTAATAATTCTGTTTTTCTCCACTCTGCCAGAATTTGACTCCATGTTGCTCCATGATCACTTAAAATTAGGATGCTTCTAGTTATAATGAATTTGTAAGACATATAGCCGAGTGCATGGAATCGTGCTGATGTATCTAACTTTCTAGCGCTTTCCTTTCTTTACTGTTAGCAGAATATCTCTACATTTAGGTTCCACACCAGTCAATGGATGAACCATTTTCTTATTTCTTTGAAGTAAATTCCGACAGATATTAACCTATCAACAAAGGTCAGCTCTAAGAGAGAAATGAAAGGGGTGAAGTAAGGAGATCTTTGGCTTGAGTGGTTGAAAGGCAATGGCATGTAAATACTATTCTTTATTCAATCCAGGATGTTTTAAAAAGTGAAGATCAACAGCTAATAAACAATTGTTGCCCTTATTTAATCAGTTTATAACGGGTAACTACTTTCATGATAAACTATATTTTATATTTTTATAAAACGATGAGATTTTTTTCCAAACATCTTATTTTATAAAAGTAATTATTTTTATACATAATTTCAATTTTCTAAACCGTTGAACGAGCAACATTGTGTGTGATTAATCGCTAGTTGAACATAGGTTTAGTTAAAAAAAAGTGGTTAGTAAATGACCTTACCACCACCACCACCACCACCACCACCACCACCACCACCACCACCACCGGTAGCCGAGGTCGTTAAGACATGGGGTCGTGATCGGAAGTTCTACGGTTCAAATCTCGCTAGGAGTGTCCTCCCGACAGTTTCCCCAGGTGTTCCACAGTCCTCATGATTAACAAATGCCAGGGAAGTGCCCTAAACTTAGCCTAAAACGTTTCCTTTCCAAACTTACTTCCACAATTATCATTTCAACTCACGTTATCACCAGTGTCACGCCTATGGCGGCGTGTGGAGTAAAAACGGGTATTAAACACGGCAAAAAATATCGTTATCATCGTCAGAGCGAGGATTACAAGTTAGAGGTTTTCACACGGAGGAAATGAATGGCAGAAGCCGTGCGGGAGCTTTGCACCCAGGATGATTCTCCGTGATGTAGGCGACAGGATCGTAATATATTTCCCAGTGCTTCAAGATCTCCTCATCACCCCAGCTCAACCAGACTGCGGGGCTACAGAAGGGCAGTGCGGGTTCAGGAAAGATCTTCACAGCTGTCATAAGATATCCATACGTAGATTACACATAATTGGTACCATATGCCCTTAAGAGGCTAGCAAAAATGGAAAAAATGAAACGAAAGAAAGGTAGGAAGTGGAAATTTTATAAATTGCAAACAGTCGATCATCGTAACGATTGGAGAAAACCAATTAAAACCCGATCAGGTTAGCCAGCACCATGAAATGAGCAGGGGACACAACGAATTCGAGCCGTATACTCATACTGTTGCCTGAGATGTTCCGTTGGTTATTATTATTATTATTATTATTATTATTATTATTAATTATTTATCCCGCGTTAATATTTACATACTGGTACAGGTGAAAGTAAATAATACTTATATGCCATAAATATTTATTTAGATTTAAAAGCAACTTAAAGCACTTAAGTTAAAAAAATAGATGTAACTTTTCACGAAAGCTAGTTTCCGGTACACCATATCCCTGTTTACCATGCTTGTCTACTTTATAAAAACCAAAACTAAAACTTAATTAAATTGAATTCCTTTTGAGCATCACGTTCATATTTACTTTTATAAAACAACAAAACAATATATATTTTAATAATATCGAATCCACAAGTATGCATAACGTGTTAAGCATTTCCTAATTGACAACCCTGAACTAATCTCTCAAATCTGATTATGAAATTTTGTATATGGTTGTATTAATAGTAATACTTTGTTATTTAGCCATTTTTTATTTTACTTGTATTTTTGACCTCCTCTACCATTATTGAGACAATTTCCACCCTCAGATTACTATCTGGAGGCTACTTAAAATACACAGTATATCACAACAGCTCCAACATTTTACTAGAGCTGAAACAGAAATAAATATATGATTGGTCCGTCCGGAATATAATTATTTATTTAAAAAAATAATAATACTCTTGAACAGAAGTGAAAGCGCGGATCAAAAATTTAAAAAAATAAGTAAACACTTGTGGATTACATACAGAAAACCATGTACTAGAGCAGACAAATCCTCCAAACTATGTACAAAACATTGTTATGTTTAATAAGGCAGTATTCATCATTGAGAAACATCCTAATTACAAGGTTTGAAGTAATATACCCTACGTTTGATCACTATGTATATTTACCTGCAAAATGATGAAAAAAGGAGCATTCAATATTCAGTTTATATTTCGCTTCCTTATAACGTGCGTTTGACTTAAAGCCGGGCCATAGATCGCATATATGCGTAGCTCGCACTGCATTGGCCTTGGTGTTTTGCACTAGCGGCGAGTGATCCGCTCAAGGCTACGTTTATGTGCTGTGTTATACTATGTCAATTTCTGAAATACCTACCGAAAAATTCACCGTTATACCAAGAATTTTTATGTACGATACATAGTAAAAACCGAATTATCTAGACTGGTTGTAGACACTTTCAGGAGAAATCTCCTGGCATTCCAGTTCCAGGTTGAGAAACTGTTAGATTTATGGTTAATACTTTTAGGACAATAGGATTGCTAAGCCTAAGAAGTGAGAAATAAAATATATTCTAAACAAGAAAAAAAAAATGATGAAATTGGTGCATCCTTCGAACGCTCTCCAAAGAAATGTCATGTGTTGTACAGTAAATGGTGTTTCAAAAATATTTTCATAGAGCTGTTAAAATTTTAAAATTGAAACCCTACTAGTTCAAGAATTACAACCTCGTGACGAGGAATGCCAGGAATATTTCAATGCAGATGAACACCATTTTCAGCACAACTTATAACAAGGTAAGTGGTCATTATAGTGCATGTTACTATCACTCGTGAGTAAGTAATGCGGGAGTTTAAGAACGGAAAACCCCACAGTGTAATAGACACTGCATGAAGCACGCATACGCGATCGGCGGCTCGACAATATAACCAACGCACTATATTATTGCAATCCTTTATAGATTCGAAAGCAACCAACAGCGATTATAAAAAAATCAAATACTACTGCTGAAATTTGCATCGAAAGAACCATTTTCCCTCCTATCATTTTTGCCATATACGCTTCAAACTGTTATGGGATGGTTGCAACGGTATTGATGTTTACTTATAAATCATGACAACCATTAATGGATTTATCTTTTCAACAGGGTGGAGAGAGATGCAGTGTGTCCGGATTCCTCACAATATTTTACCCTCATTTTGATGAGAGACATATTTAACTGCACTGCCAGCTTAAAATATTACATTTTCTGGTTATTCATAGCTGTAAATACAGGAAACAAAATTAAAATATTTTCTATTGAAAGCAGTATAAGCATTAAAAATGCCGTCACATGCTTTTGCTCAAGTGTCAGTCTTGTATAATTCACATTATGCAAGCAATTCGCTTTTGGCGAATCTGAATTACAATGTTTGGCAAAGAAACACAGTTATTTATACATATTGCGTAATAAAACTATTGTGCCATGGTTGATTGGTCCCCTGATGGTTTTCTCAAGAAATTTATTAGTGTTCCTTGCTAATTACAAGGTCGTTCCCTTTCTGATAAGTGTTATATGATGGTCCGAGTTCATATCCAAAGCTTCCAGTATAGTACTGGTTATAGTGTAAGTTGCGATTTATTAAAAATTTAAAGTAAACTGGCTGATTAGATATGCCAATATGTAGTATCCCAAAACTATTCGTTTAAATTAATGCAGGAGGTAGAGAACATCAAAACAGATATACTTCGATAAGGAACATATGGCCTCTGAAGTCAACTTGTAATGTTAGGGAACTGTTTGTGAGTGGTGCTGACATAAGCTGTTGTGTCGGTGTCGCTGACTGGGAATGTGTACTTCCCTTCAAAACCTGCTCTGTGTGCGAACGGTTGGCTCCGAGGTCTGCTTGGAAACGTGGCAATCTCAGTGGCATTCTTCCATTCCGCCTCAACGGGCGAAGCTGTCGCATCTTCGTGGGGCATGTATTGCCAGAACTGCTGGAGGATGTACCTCTGAATGTTAGACAAAGGATGTACTTACAGCATGATGAGGCGCCAGCCCATTTCAGCATTCATCTGAGAGCCACTTTCGGGAATCTATGGATCGGCAGAGGTGCCCCTGTGTTCTGGCCACCCAGGTCAACTGACCTCACATGTATGGATTTCTTCCTCTGGGGACATAAGAAGCTGCTGGTGTATGAAGCCAATGTGGAAACAGAAGAATTGTCGTCGCTGCTGGTACCATTGCGGACATGCCAGGAGTCTTCGAATAGACACGATAATCAATGTCCGACGATGTACTGCGTGCATACAGGCCAATGGTCGCGCATTCGAGCAGTTCCTGTAAATGCCACTGCTGTAATTAGCATGTCTAAGCTATCTTCTGTGTAAATCGTCCCTAGCATCAGAAATTGCGTCAGGAATATATGTTCCTTATCGAAATATATTTGTTTTGATGTTCTCTGCCACCTGTATTAATTTGAACGAGTAGTTTTGGAGCACCCTGTGTAAAAGTGTTAAATTTAATCTATTGCCGAAAAAAGAAACATTCCTCGCAAATTCACCTCCAACAGCATGAAGAGCAACACAGCGTAGGAAATACATGAAAGTAAATAACATTAGTGTTAAGAAAATAAACATTAGAAACACTATCAGAGTAGCCAAGAAACACCTAGAGGGATTGAAAACCTTAATAAAGAATATAAAAAACAAGTTAGTGAATTACTTGACCATCTCGATATAATATTCTAGATATATAAAAAGAAATTTAATTCCTTCTGTTTTCCCAATGAGGGTTTGCCTAATGAGAAAGCGTACTTATAGCAAATAAAGTCAAACACAGTATAAATGAGATTACGATATAAAGAAATTTATAAAAATTCAAGAAATTCAGTTAGAACGCATAAATACAAATATTGTGCTGATAAATAAATATCAGTTATTCAAGCGATTCTTTAAAATGTATACAGAAACTTTTAGTACCACGGTAGCTCCACTCGAAGTGATTTTGTTTCCGATACTGAATATTTGGCAGAACTTGACATAAAGCCTTAACACTAACCTTGATGTCGGAGGGGCTGTACGAGGGCGACACTAAAAATGTTTAGAAAATCAAACAAGCATTAGTTTTAAGAAGTTTAAATAATTTCATTGTATTTCAAAACATTTCCCTTTAACATCAATACCTGTTTACATTGGAAGAAAACAGTCCTTAAAGCATTGATGCCACTCTTTCTGAGGCACTTTAGAAACCAGGTTTTTATATTCTACTACTTCATCTGATGAGGAAAAAGCGATTCCTGCATTTTATCTTTATTTTTTGGAAACAGAAGGAAATCACAAGGTAGTAGGTCAGGGTTGTATTGTGGAGGATCCATGGTATGGACCGTTAAGGCATCCAGTTACTCAGTTGTTAGTTTGCTGAATTTGACAATGCGTTGTCATGATTTAACACTATTTTTTCTTTTGGGCGTTTTACATCAACTTTTTTAAAAAATAATTCTGTAAACAGACATGTATGTACGTACCAATTGGCAGTAACGGTACGTCTATCTTCTAATGCTACAGCAGCAGTATGGCCCGTTTTAGCAACCATTTCTTACGAGCACTGCAAATTCGTCGGACTTTTGTAGGCTTAGGTTCTGTTCGCAGGACCCATTGGGCCGATTTACTTTTCTTTTCTAAATCATAACAATAAGTCCAAGATTTATCACGAGTATTGATATTCCAAACCAAATTTGAAATTCCGCGTTGGAATTTTTTTCAGAGTATTTCTGCTCCAATCAATGCGTTGTTGTTTTTGATCGGGAGTCAGTTTATGTGGAATCCATCAACAACAACGTTCTCTCACGTCTATCTGCTGATGTAAAATTTTTTGGATTTGACTCATACCAATGCTCAATGTTGGCCGAATAAATTCGTAAATTGCACATCGATCTTTAAGCATTGCTTGAAAAGCGGCAACATTTTCATCAATAACAGCAGTTTCCTGGGTGTCCTTACGAAATTCATCACTAAGAGAAAATCGAACGCTTTTGAATTCACTGTACCAATTATAAATTGTTGCCTTAGATGGAGCCTCAACAAATAACTTTCTAAGCCTACCTTCACATTGTTTAGGAATTAATAACGATTTAAAGTCGTAAAAATCATAGCCCGGAAATGCTCTCTAGCCAAATTGATTTTTGGATGAACATAAAATATTTAAATAATTATAATTAACAAACTATCAGAGCAAATCGAAAACCTACACGGCAATCAACTCGCATAAATTAGAAAGTAGCTGTCAAATATAAAACAAATTTCATTGATTTTTAGAAACATTGCATTCTAAAAATGTTCAGTATCGTTCTGTTTCTTCTTGTAATACAGAACGGTTGGTTCATGAATGGATTTATTTTCTTCATGGACGTCCTGAGGATGGTTGACATAAGATTTGATTCAAACAGTAGGACCCTTTAGAAGAATTGGAATTAATTGCGATTGTAATAAGGCATTTGTTGCTGCTGTTGCGTGTACCTTTTCATGGACTTTTAATCCCTTGCTTCTTAAGTTACACTACGTGATCAAAAGCATCCGGACACCTGCGCACTCCATCGGTAATGCTGGAAGTCAATATGGCGTTGGCCCACCCTTAGCATTGATGACAGCGTTCACTGTCGCAGGCATACTTTCAATCAGGTGCTGGAAGGTTTCTTGAGGAATGGTAGCCCATTCTTCACGGAGTGCGGAACTGAGGAGAGGTATCGATGTAGGTCGGTGAGGCCTGGCACGAAGTCGGCGTTCCAAAACATCCCAAAGGTGTTCTATAGGATTCAAGTCAGGCCAGTCCATTACAGGGATGTTATGTCGTGTAACCACTCCGCCACAGCCCGTGAAGTATGAACAGGTGCTCGATCGTGTTGAATGATGCAATCGCCATCCCCGAATTGCTCTTCAACAGTGGGAAGCAAGAAGGTGCTTAAAATATCAATGTAGGTCTACGCTGTGATCGTGCTACGCAAAACAACAAGGGTGCAAGCCCCCTCCAGGAAAAACACGACCACACCATAACACCACCACCTCGAATTTCACTTTTGGCACTACACACTCTGGCAGATGTCGTTCACCGGGCATTCGCCATACCCACACTCTGCCATCGGATTGCCACATTGTGTACCGTGATTCGTCACTCCACACAACGTTTTGCCACTGTTCAATCGCGTAATGTTGACGCTCCTTACACCAAGCGAGGCGTCGTTTGGCATTTTCCTGCGTGATGTGTGGCTTATGAGCCGCCGCTCGACCATGGAATCCAAGGTTTCTCACCTCACACCTAACTGTCATAGTACTTGGAGTGGATCCTGATGCAGTTTGGAATTCCTGTGTGATGGTCTGGATATTACTCTTTACGACCCTCTTCAAATGTCGGCGGTCTCTGTCAGTCAACAGACGAGGTCGGCCTGTACGCTTTTGCGCTGTACATGTCCCTTCACGTTTCCACTTCACTATCACATTAGAAATAGTGGACCTAGGGATGTTTAGGAGTGTGTAAATCTCGCGTACAGACTTCTGACACAAATGACACCCAATCGCCTGACCACGTTTGAAGTTCGTGAGTTCCAGGAGCGTCCCATTCTGCTGTTTCACGATGTCTAATGACTACTGAGGTCGCGGATAATGAGTACCAGGCAGAGGTGGCAGCACAACGCACCTAAGATGAAAAACGTATGTTTGTGGGAGTGTCCGGATACTTCTGATCACATAGTGTATCTGCTAGTATTATTCCTATTTTATCGCTTAAGTGTCAATGCAACTAACTTTTAATATGTGCGCGAATACCTCTTTACGGATGGCACTTTACAGTAATGCAAAAAGATTTTATCAACCCTTCCATCTCACATATAATGAACAGGTTCACCGTTTTTGTTTCCAAACAGAACTATAAATTATCGTAAATCTTTTCATACAAATTTTACCGTGACCTTTTTATAATTCCACCAAGAGTATTTCTTCTCCTGTATGATATTAACAGTTCCAGCTACGCACCGAATAAATTAATACACTATACGGTGCGACAACATGTTGGTACATATGTGCACATATATATTTAATATTAAACATGTTAAAGTGTCAACTATTCATATATTTGTGAATACCGAGTTAAAATATTTGGTGCAACACTATGTATTTGCGCCGAACACACAATACTTTTATTTAGTTTAGTTTTAGCAATGGTTTAGTTGTAGCATAATATTCCGTAATATTTTCTTACACGTTTCAGTTAATACACTTTCACACACCTTCAAACCATCAAACATGAAGCAAACACCTGAAAAATGTAATGTGAAACGAAATTCTTACTTCGTGCTCATCAACAGCTTTAAACATAAATTGCGAAGGTCTTTCGTGTAATTCATTAATAACACCTCTTTTAAACGATGCGAATTATTTACACTATTTGATGCATTAAGCGCTGGTTCTCTCGCTGGTTCCATGGTTCTGCTATTATCCTAATTCTCCTCCATTAAGTTCTTAGTAGTTATTATTTTCGTCATACAAAATTTCTTTGTACACCGCCATCGGATACGGCCGTTTGTAAACGCATAATCTTTCCGAAACTTATAGCTACCTATAGTCACTCCCCTATTAGGCACTTGTCCCACAAGTTCCATCATTAGACTAGTACAACTGTATTGACCCTGCTGATACTAACTAAATGTACACCGCATAGACAACCTAAATGCAGTTACACAAGAAAGTATTGTCTGCACTTTAAAAATTCTAGCAGCCATTTAATGGAGGCAAAATTCTAATTTTTGGGGGGCATAAACATCAAATGGTAACACAGTTTACGTGTTTTGGGATTTTTCAAATCGTTCATTTTATCAATTTTATAAATTTGTGAAAAATATGCCAAAATTGCAACTCTTTAAAAATTATCTTACATGTATTGAGTAGAGGAAAGTTTACTTTCTCTACTATGTATAGTAAGCAGGGGCTTTATTACGTTCAATGAGTAGGAGAAGCATTGCATTCCACCCAAAAATTCGATACCGAAATTTCACCGGAAATACATTTTTGAGCCCCCCCTGAATCCAAAAAAGCACTTTTAGAAAAAGGTTCGTGTATGTGTCTGTGTGCCTGTGGACAGCATAACAAAAAAAAACGAAACATCGGATAAATAACAAACTTGGTATTCTGGTTCAGTATCTTTCAAAGATGCAACAGAAAGATTTTCAAGAAATCTCCCTTCCCCAGACTACCCTTTAAATGTAACATTTTTCGAAAATTTTGATTTTCTCAAAAATGGCTCTAACGATTTTGATTATATCATATAATTAAGATATTTTCATGACAAATAAATGTCTGGGAATGTCCCCAAAAGTCCTCTAATTTCTGAATGGCTGTTGTATAACTGGTAAACCGTAAGAGATAGACAAAATTTTTCTGTACAAAATAATGTAGACCTTGTTAAAACACACAATTTATGTCATGTACTTTTTTTTTGAGTGAACCATTTCCGAGATATTTTTCTTTATTTGTTTGAACTTTCCAATACTTACACTTTTTCTCAAATGGAAATTCCTTATTCGGTTTTTTTATATCCTAGACGTGCAAAGAGAACCAGAAACTTGAATTTTTCTGGAATGTCCGCAAAAATCGTCCTCATTCTGAATGACTTTTGCATAACTGGTAAGCCTAAGAGATAGACAAAATTTTATAACACCAAAAATGTCGATCCACTTAAAACACACAATTTTTCATATAATTTTTTTGTGGAGTGAACCATTTCCGAGATATTCCGTGTTATTTTTTAATTTTCCAATGCCTATACTTTTTCGCAAATGGGAATTCATTATTCGTTTATTTATGTCCTGGACATACAAAGAGAATGGAATGCACATAGCAACCAGCGCTTAAAAGATTTGACTATCGCTTAAAGCCTACCATACTCCCCTTGCACCTACAAGAAAATTATCAATAGTATAGTTTTACAAATGTTTATCTCGATTAACATGAAGTAGATAGAGAATAAGCGTTTGTAAAAATAGTTTGTAGGAGTGGAGAAAGTCGTGTGAGTGCAACACATCAGATTTTTTTATGTATTATTACCAGATTTGGCGGTGAAAATAGGATTTTATTGGACGGAGGAATAAAATGTCAAAGTTGGGAATTTTCTATGCTTTTGCCTTAACTCCTCATTTTTGTTTACTTTTTACTAGTTAACGAACTTGTTTTTCCACAGTTTAAGCCTCATTTCGATGAAAGTGTGTGGATGCATACACAAAAAATGCTCTACCCAATGCATGAATGATAATTATGAAAACAGCACATACAAAAAAATTTGGCATATTTTTCAAAAATGTATATATCTGATAAAATAAAGAATCTGAAATATGCCAAACAAGTAATATTTAATCTTTATGTAAAAAAATAGATTCTTCCTTCCATTAATTTGGCTGCTAGAATTTTTTAAAGTGCAGACGAACTGTAGATATAAAAGCATCGCCAAATATCTTTCATATGACTGTTGACAGGAAGTACCAGTACTACCTACCAACCTAACTTCCTTTTCTTAAATTTTGAGTGGGTTGTAAATTGAAATATCTCCTAGATTTCACCTCTCAAGCGAGTTTACCACTAACCTTTTGTTTTTCTCTAACGACTCTCTAATTACTAACAACTAAGTTTACTAATGGAAGCTGACTATCGGCGCAATATTGGTAGAGGTATTTACGACCAAACCGTAGGTAAAGTTACAATTTTGATAAGGAAATGACTGTTTCTGAAGAATTGCTTAATACTGAGGTCGTGGTGAGGATGTACACCGCTGTCCATCTGGAGAAGCTTCCAGCTTTTCATTAATTGTGTTCTCAGTATTTTAATTACATAATCCTATTTTAGACATCCTGCCCTACAAATCAATGGACTCAACCCTCACAGTGATTTCTAACACAAGCCACGCGTTATAGATTTTAGAAGAACACCTACAATCTTAAATTATATACACCTTTATGTTCTCTTCCTCCGGAAAAAATGCTACACACGAAGACAACCTAGTTACTCAAGAAAATACTGGTCTGCGCTTTAAAAATTTCTAGCAGCCAAATTAATGGAGGGAAAAATCTCTTCTTTTTTGTCATAAAATCAAATGGTTTACGTGTTTTGGCAGTTTTCAGGTCGTTAATATTAGAAATTATATAATTTTTTGAAAAATATGCCAAAATTGCATCATTGTATATGTGGCGTTTTCAAACTTTTTGGCTAGAGCGTTTTTCTGTGCATACATCAACACACTTTCATCGAAATGTGAGAAACTGGTGGAGAAATAAATTGGCGAAGTCGGAAAAAGTGAGCCAAAATGAGGAATTGAGGCAAGAACACCAAAACGTTCCTACTTTGACATTTTACTCCTCCTTCAAATGAAGTGCTTCGCCACAAAATCAAGTAATACACAAAAAATTGTTCTACTCAATATATGTAAGATAATTTTGAAAACACCATGTACAAAAGAGTTGCAATTTTGGCATTTATGAACAATTTATAAAACTGGTAAAATGAACGATCTGAAAAACCGCCAAAACAGTAACGTATTAAGTCCAAAAAGAAAATTAAATTTTTCACTCCATTAATTTGGCTGCTAGAATTTTTTGAAGTACAGACAAATATTTTCTTGAGTAACTGTATGTAAGTTCATGCTTTACTGTAAAACTCCTGAGATGAGAATAATGAAGATTTTACCTCGAAATTCTCATTATTCTAATTTGTTTCACATCTCCTTGAAACATCATCTAGCTAGAATCAGTTCCTTATGGTTTCAAGTGGTGCACGATATCCTGACCACAGTTTAAGCTCCAAAAATAAAGATAAATAAACTTTTTTTAGAAGTTAATTTAATAGCTACGTATGCAAATTTAGGATTACAAGATAGAGCCTCCCCCTTAATAGAACAACTTTTATATTTTCATGATCATTCCATAGTAGGTTACATAAAATTCATTTTACTGATTCTAGTAAGTGCTTGAAGTGCTACGGACAGGACACCTAAAGCAGAGGTTATATGAATGTCCTATCGTACAGTCTTTACGAGTCACGTTATGGAGTCTATGATGAAACTAAGGTTGAATCACTATGGATGATGTACCTCCAACATTCTTCTTAGACAAGACTTATGTATAACCCCAATCTCAAGACATAAGTTCTCTGTATAGCTATTAGGAAATACAGTTTATTATGTGATCTTTTCGGACTATGTAATGTACGATGCGTGTTTTTAAAGTACGGATAATTTTTTAAAAAATAACATAGCATTATTTTCCAAATACTTTATTATCATTCATTACCTTACACTACTTCTCCACATAGTCACCACGGTATTCAGGCACTTGTCGTAACGAGAAATCCACCATTTGCCTTCGTCAAATAGTGATGTCATCTGTGAGGAAGCCAAGTACGCACTTCTTGTTTCACACCAGTCCGGATTTGGCACCAAGTGATTTTCATCTGTTTCTTTATTTGAAGAAATTCCTTGGTGAAAAACATTTCAACGACAATGCTGTTGTGAAACAAAAAGTGCAGACTTCACTTTCATTACAGGTGACATCATTCTTTGACGAAAGCCTGAATAACGGCGGTGACTATGTGGAGAAGTAGTATAAAGTGTAAGGTATGATAATAAAGTATTTCGAAAATCATGCTATGTTATTTTTTTAAAATTTTTCGGTACTTACTTCAAAACACCCCTCATATTTGAAAACAGAGCACGTCAAGCTCTTCTGTAATGTACAGTCTTCCAAATTGTTGAATGATTTTAATTCTGTCACTGCAAAATATAACATATTTAATGCGCTCTGTCACCAATCAAACGTTCACCATTCAAATTTTTTACAATTATTATTTTTCATTGTAAGCAGTTAAAAAATTCATAAAAATATCTCTGGGATTGAAGTTGGTTGTGCCTGCAGTATGCTATACGGTCTAGCTTAAAAAGAAACGTAACTTTGTCTTACCTCTCATGTAAGTATAGGCTGTACCCCTCATGTTGCGCCTGGTAAGCACGACCAAGTTGAGCACATTCCCGATGATGCCCAGGCAGCAGATCGCTGGAAGGGCTACTCCGTAAGAATAACGACGAAGGGCAGCATCTCGATCGTCTTCCTTCTCGTCTTCCCTTTGCTGCATCCAGGAAGTGGAGTTGGAGCACGGCGGTGCATCTTCGTCCCCGGGTATGATGTAACTCAGATGTTCCATTGTCAGGACCTCAAGTCAGATTCTCCGACACAACACCACTTTTGTTTTCCGAACGACACAACCAAGTTCACATCACGCAAACTGGACCGAGTTTTATCACTTCACGTCACGCAATTTCTTTTATTTTTAAATCACTATGACCTTGGGCACTCTTTAAAAGCTTGGAAAATAGTATATTACTTAATTTATTTTAACATTAATGTTTTAGGGGAAAGTTCACTAAAGTCACGATTTAAAATTAGTATTTTGCTCAATTTTATGCCCACTGTCAAGTTATAAAATAAGCAGATATTGCTTACTCTTCATTTATCGGGGTAAAGCGAATAAAGTATTACAAATTAACATTCGCTCACCATGTAACTGTAGTACACTACTATCTATTAAATAGGTGTTATGCAGGGATTGTATTTTATTATTAACACACACACGGAGAGTGTTTTCGGGAATTAAAACCTATTTTGGCTAGTAGTCGCCAATAAGAGGCCTGGGTATCTGAATCTGGCTTGAAGAGTTGTGTGGCAGCGCAACACCTGGAAAGAGAATAAAAGTCATATTTAATCACTGATAGCGGAAACTAAAAATAAACTATCGTAAAACTTATGCCAACCTCCCTTGAATTAAATGTTCTTCCACACAAGCTGTGTGTTGGACAAAGTTGGAAAGGTAGAACAAGATGATTGAAAAATTCAATGCCGTAGCCGGAATTTGAACCACGGATCTCCCGGTCTCCGTCCGATTACTCTAACCATTGAGCTACCATGGCAACATGCCGTCACGACATTAAATTCTCCAACTCACTAGTATTTTTTCCGGTAAATCACAAGAAGATCTCGAATTGTATTGAGATGACAACCCCAATGGCGACTTATAATGTTGTAAGTACTTTATGTCCCGGACTTCATTAATTGACCTAATAGTGGTAAAAACTATGAAGTCCGGGACTTAAAGTACTTACCACATTGTAAGTCGCCATTGGAGTTGTCATCTCAATACCATTCGAAATCTTCTTGTGATTTACCGGGAAGAAAATGCGAATCAGTTGGGGAATTTGAGGAAGTATTTTTAACACTTGAATTATTTAAATTAAATTATATAATATGTAATTTCAATAACAGCCCGCCTTGAAGCAATATGTATGTAATAATTTGTAAATACGTATGTAACAGTCATTGCATATGCTTATATTATTGTAAACATGTTTAATAACGTTATATGAATGCATTTATGTAATTTAATAATGTAAGAGCTGTCAGAATAATAAGTTTACTAAGTTTTAAAGTTGCTACCAATGAGATAACAATGAAGTAACCTTGAGGCAATAATGAGTTTGAGAGTTTAAAATGCAGGTATTCTATTGGACTAGGATTAGCCAATCAGAGACTTGGAATACAAACGTTTTCGGATTTGGACGGTTGAAATATGTTCAGTTGCTAGCAGACCTTGGTAGTGACCGGATAGAAGATGTGCTCTCTAAAGAAGTATTACGTATTCGTGTGTAACGAAAATTAAGTATACGCGTTAACAAAGCGCAAGTTTTAAATTAAAGAATCTCACAGCTCTTGATATCAGTGTAGTGCTATATAATTTGTGCATAATTGTGTGTATAAAGGATTAATAAAAAGAAGTGAATTTAAACTTAAAAGCTGTGTAAGCCTACATTCTTGTCGTACCACGCCCTGATTAAGAGAAACATGTCTCTGAAGTAAGATGACGCAGCCGAGGCAAACAAACATAAATACTATCTATAGAAGCAGTTTAATAACAAAGTTAAAATAGTAATTTTTTATTAAACTTGGAGCGTAACAACAAAAATACATCTTCAAATAGGCTTTACAAACGTAGCAGCATATTACGTAATAAACAATCTACTTCAAATTAACGCCCAAAGCGTGCTGCAAACTTCAACAACAGAACTTTCTTCAAATTGGGTTTCCCAAGTGTGGAAATAAATAAACAAGTTGAAGAACAAAATATCAAATTTAACCTCGTGCCGGCATGTTACCACGGTAGCTCAATGGTTAAAGTAACCAGACGTAGACCGGGAGATCCAGGGTTCAAATCTCGGCTACGGCATTGAATTTTTCAGTCATCTATTCTACCTTTGCGGCGGCACCGTGGCCGAGTGGTTAGACCGCTCGCCTACCACCGAGGAGGACCGGGTTCAATCCCAGGGACCTGCATGTGGGATTTGTGGTGGACGAAGCGGCGTCTGGGCGGGTTTTCTCCGGGTTCTCCGGTTTCCCCCGCCATTCATTCCACCAACTGCTCCATCATCACCTTTCCTTTCATCCATTTCAGCATCATTTCGTTTCATCTACTTCGTTCATCCCATACCAGGCATCGGGCTGATCACCCATCCTGGATGCTCTGTCTGATCCATGAGTGTCTGCTCCTCGACGGGCCTCTGACCCCAGGCACCCGCTTGTAAGTCCTGGGGGATGTAAGTCCTACATAAGAGGAGGGTAAACAGATAATGAATGAATGAATATTCTACCTTTGCAACATCCCTTGAATTTGTAACTTCGTAATTATTTAAAAGTGATAAATGCAGTTCAAAGATAAACGTCAATAAGAAGGCAATTGAAGGGACATAAACGGTAGATTAGGTCAATTAACGTCAATCAAACATTAGAGAGTTACACAGTGCAACTCTAAGACTATCTGTTTAAAATAAATGCACTTCTTCCACAGGTGCATTCAAACAAGTGCTAAAATGTCACAATACGCGGTGTCTTTAGAAGTTAATGTGGACATAAAGAATCATTAGAGGATTTATCTACACTTATTTATGTCAGTAAAGATATCTTCTATCGCTGAACTACATCATATGTTTGTGAAGAAACACTAATCCGTTCGTTAGGAACATAGTGTAATATTTTCCTCACAGCCATAATGGCATTGGATGTATGTGTTTCATTATTTCTAATCATTCCTCCCGTTCCTTTAGCTTTTTGTATTAATTATAACAGCGTTTTCATCACTTAAGCAACACAAGCTTTAAACTTGAACTGCGCGCGATTAATTACTATCCATTTGTACCAATCACCGAGTGTAAAAACTTCAGCACTTGAAATGATTTTACAATAAACCAGATATTTTTACCATGCTATAATGATAATTTGTTTATATTCAATGATTAATTTCTGAAATGAAATAAATTCAGAAATGGTTTCACTTATACGATGTTAAAAAGACGATTCATTTTACATGTGAGATGTCTTTCGGCACAAATTGTATTCTATTGGAGCGTCCACCCTAACCTTGGCTTTTCTCAGGTCGGTAGGTGAATGTTGGGGTAGATTCTATACTACCACAACTTTTCTTGCCCCCATTTTATTTCATTTCATTTTCTATTTCAGGGTTAGTGCACCGAAGTTGGGGAGGAATTCGCTTTGTTGAAAGGTCCTGGTTAGTTGGACTGGGTGCGTTCCAGAAATTGGATCTTCATGGATGCTAATGCCACGTCAGAATAGACATGAACTGCAGTCATAGCGATCCTGCCTTCGCTTAGCACGCGCCACCTTCCACAATTCACTGTAAGGCACACTTAGCTCGTCTTGTTGGCCACAGTACTCCACTGTTTGGAGGCCACCTTCTGTTCCCTATCCCGCAAAGTTATATAAACAGAACCTGCCATTTACAACGTCGGAGTGAATCAGTATGGCGCATTACGAGTATAAACCTCGCAATATTTGTTGTGACATAAAATATAACAGCCCAAATATATAATCTAATCCGGTTCAAATGTTTTTCCCACATAGGCGTACTTCAGTAAGGAAAACGATTTTTTCCTTTGCCCAAAATACATTTCTGATGTCCTAAATTCATTTCAATTCTGATTCAACTTAAGAGGTGTGTTATGGATTACAACGATTAAACAGGTATTTTGTATCCACATCAAAAAAACTTCGATAAGACAGTTTTTGGGTATTATCCTTGTACACTCGGTTTATTTAAAACTAGCTAACGTAAGAAAACCGGGTACATCCGTGAGCGCTAGGGATAGCCAAAGACTGCGTATATTCCTGTAGTAGTTACAATGGGGAACGTAACTTTAATCACAAATGTCTTCTGAGAAAATAATTCGTATACGAGATTTCATACAAATGTTTCAGAGTGCTCCAACACTGCATATTTATAACCAAAACACGTTTATTGTTTATAGTTCTCAACTGGAGTACGACTAAAGCTCATTACAATGCCATGTTTAGTCTAACACTCTTAGCTCAGTGGTAGTGAGTTAGCCTACTGTTCCTGATTTGCCAGTTCAAATCTCTGTAGAGATACTCGACTTTTCTTTATCTCTTTCATTTGAAATACACGAGTAAAATTGTGACATATTTTCTTCATTTTATGTAGGTATGTGGCGTTTATTTAGTAGTCAATAATACCGGTAGATGGCAACCATGGCATTAATGTATCGGTCTGGAGGAGGTTTCACACTCAGCTAATTTAATTTTATAATCACAAATATCATTATTATTTTAATTATATTTATAAGTAAAGTGAAGTAACACAAGCAATATTATACGTATTTAACTATATAACAGCAAAACAAGTTATAAAAATAAAAGATAATCCACTACAGAGAATCGAGCTCGAGCTGCTTGCGTTGAAATTAAGTAGCTTAACCACTGCTCCACGCCAAGCACAGTGAAGAGGTAGCGCAAATCAGTCCCTTGTAGTTTTTATTCTAGAGTTGAACAAAGCGGCGCACATACATTGACGCTTGTGAACCGTGCGCTCACTCAAAGGATTGTTATATGTTACTAATGAATTATTTAGTTAGTGTATGTTGCAATTACTTGCTACATTATAGCGTGCGTAAAAAACTGTTTGATGCCGCAAGGTGAACTTAATATTTATCTGTGGTGGTACCACTACAGTAACCATAACGAGTGCGAGAAAACATAATAAGTTAATGGGATAAGGTACTCTGAATTGGTCAAAAACCACATTTTTTGTTTTAGGCACTAATAAAACCTCTATTATTTCCAGTTTCAGAAAAGATATACTTTTGGGGGGTTAAGAGGTTTTTAAGACATTTAAATACCATTTAAATGCCAGTCTGCATTCCTTTAAAGCTGCCAGCTGTTTTTAGAACATTTTGGTATATTTCAACAACGAACGACATGCCCACCGAGCAGTTCAGCAACTAACAAAAGGGGCCAGGACCAATTGAAGGCAATCAGAAAAGCTGAAGCAATCCAGGTATAAAGGTACAGATCATTATGACTCTGGAGTGTACTGAAGTGTGTCAGAATTTTTTTTGATACTTATGTACCTTTTTCTCAGAAAGTATGAATGGTAGAGAGCTGGAATTTTCAGTGCATGTATATAACACATAGTTTAAAATTATGATTGTGGTTCAGAAAGTTTTAGTGTATATTAGTGATACTAAGAACGCCACAACATTACAAATTTTCCTATTTTTACATTTCTTTACTTTGTAAATAATTTTTTTTTCAATTTCTATTGAAATGATATACATAAGCAAATAATTGAGGTTCATAACATAGCTGATTATACTAAGAATAAGCATGCAAAAGTGTGATTCTGTATTGCAAGTAGTATCAAAGAAAAAGGTACATGAATTCACAAGTTTTAAGAGTAAATTTTATTATTTTTCTGTTGAATGAAATAATTATTATGGGCTCAAATACATAAGCTATTAATGTAAATAACCACTTGAAATAATTATGATGATTTATGGAATAATTCATAAAATTTCCAGGTAAACCCATTGAGAATTTTAAGAGCAGTAGTAATTTAACACACTTAAGGTGTAACTTCCATATGTTCAGACTACCTTGTCCCCTTGAAACGCATTTCAAAAGTGTGAAGAATGAGATTCGCTCGCTTCTATTAGAAGAAGC
This sequence comes from Deroplatys truncata, assembly GCA_030765065.1. NCBI lineage: Eukaryota > Metazoa > Arthropoda > Insecta > Mantodea > Mantidae > Deroplatys > Deroplatys truncata. The sequence continues at coordinate 123,334,164 of CM060988.1, read as the reverse complement.
AACATACAGTACTAGCCATGAACAACTAATACGGCACCTCATTAATGTAATAAGATATCTAATTCACAGCTTCAAAGCATCAACACATTAATAATTTCTTTATTTAATGTTATTTTGTTCTGAGTTTTACGTGTTATGTATTTTCTTTGCTAATATGCGACGGTATTCTTTGTTAAGTTTGTTAGTTCCACGTTGTGGTAGCCAATTTGTGGCGGTATTAGTGTTTGTTTGAAAGAATGCTACTGTTTATTTGCCGCACGTATTTAAGACAACTTATCGCGGTCACTTCGTGTTATCTTTTACTGAGCGCCTGTTATTGTATTTAATTTTGGGTTCACTGTCCTCCGGCTAGCTATGATCTCTCGGTCAAGCACTTATCTTATACAAGGCGTGTAAACGGAAAGGAGTTTTTATCCAAAGATAACACTGATGAAAGAATTTGTTTTACACTTTTTATTGTCTTAACACATTATTCACTTTCACCTATTAATCGTGACACTAGCCAAACTGAAACTGTTATAATAACTTATTTACTGCACATTATTAATTCGCGTACTTCAACTTTTTGTGTAATTAACTTTACGACACTTGAGATTTTTCATAACTTTGCTACGCGTAACCTGCGAATCGATAAACTATGCTATGTATTCACCATGACTGTTTCTGTTGAACTCAACGACGTGTAATGCACAAATGTTTCCGATGGACTGGAGCCGACGTGTAATGTACAAATGTTCCCGATGGACTGGAGCCGACGTGTAATGTACAAATGTTTCCGATGGACTGGAGGGATCTACCTCTGACTTAGCTCTTTTTATACTCCTACACCCCGATATGCCTAAAGATTATAACCGAGCTGCAATTGGTTAATAAAACGCGCCAACATTACCGTCTGTTTTTATAGACAATGAAAATTACGGAAACATATGCTCTATGGAAAATGTTCCCGCAAATTCCTAAGAAAAACGCGCCAATATTACGTCATTTGCTCGTCTCTAATAATGATAAACAGCTCACCCCCTCGCTGCATTATTGCACGCTATTATTGTCAGTTTCAGTAAGGCCGTGTAAACCCACTTCTCGACAATGCTTACAATCAACAAACATCTCAAATCAATGTCACACAACAATGCATATTCACACTATAATCACTCCTGACATTTACATAATTTGTGATACAAATTACTGCGTCAAAGATTGTACGTATAATATTTAAGAGGATGTTAAAATACATATATTTATAATGTACACATGATATAGAACAAGCATATAACGTTATAACATATAAAATATAATATGAGGGGGGAAAGGCCATTGTTAGCTATATAACCAGTAATATAAAATTATGAAAAATGCAGTAGTATCTACGTAAGCATGTAACGAACTTTGGATGCATAATTCATATGATGAAAGTCTATAAACATATATGTATTATATATAATATATGTGTGTGCGTAAAATAAACTGTTATTGGATGTTACTGGATGGTAGCATCAATCAGGCACATTGATACATGCTTATAATTCAAATACGTAGGTTAAGAAGAACGGTTGGAAGGAACGCTAACAGAAGTTTGTCAGTGTTCGAGCAGGAAGGTAGTGTATAAGCTCGTCTCTAAATAGACACTAAAACTACGTATTTAAAGTCTACCAGTTATACACATTTTAACATGACAAAGATGATAGTGATTTGTGAATACCATATGTGGTTTATCTAAAATACAAGTGAAATAACTAAACAGAATACGTGTGTGCAAATATATTTCAGCATTCTCCGTACCCAAGACTGACAAGATACAAGTGCTCTCCGACACAAATACAGCAGCCGCGGAACAATTATACAATAATTATAACATACTAACACACACACACACACACACACACACACACACACACAAGAATACAGATATACAATCATCAGACTCCAGTCTACGAGAACGTCGTGATACATCACAGGAGTACGGACATCAAGACAATCTACAGGTACATAATACAGCATCCATCATTTCCCAACGGTCAATCATCATCAACGTAGTGAAGTCCTACTATGGAGAAACCGCTACAAAGATTGACACTTATTTGGGAAAACAATCTATAATACGTTAAGATGACATTACTGAATTGGAGAAGTTTGCTCTTTGAAGAGATAACCACTGATGCTGTTTTGCCCGAAAGACCGCTGGCACTGCATGCTATTATCTTAATAAATTTATTCCATTTCATTACTCTGAAAGGCAGTAACATGAAACTGAGTTTTGTTTTCCTGGCAACAAAGATTGACAAATCCGTGGGCGCAACACCGCATCGATTTCCGGATGTGAACTAAGAATATCTTATGTTTCCACATGATTCGTGTGCCATTCCTGGATGTCAATATATCTTATCACATTTCCACTCCCACCGCAGAGACATCGTGCATAAGGGGAGAGCATATGTTGCTGATGTTTGTCTCTTCGCTTTCTTGCTGAAACGCGGGATTTCTGAAGTGACAGCAAAACTTTACTGCAGAGTAGCTGTTTTCAGTTTAGCTGCATATAGTCTACCCTAGTTTCATAGGGTAGTTTCTGCAGCCTTGCTGTTTGTTACGTAAAGACCCCTCGCTCTTAGTTCAGCGCCCATATTTCAACTATGAATGCTTACTACATTCTCTATTGCTTATTTATAGTATGTGTGCTTCTCACAAAATTTAGAAAAGGTGCAAACGACATGCCGCTTCTTTGTTAAGAGGCTATAAGTGCGGGCGTGTATTGGCTGCATGGGATGGGATCCACAGTCCAAATAACGCTCATAAATCTGTATGGTCAGGAAAGAATGGCAACTTTTATCACTATATTTAAGCGACACAAACTTTGAACTTTTGAAAATTTTGCAGAAACTTTAGAGCAAATATTATTGGATTGTATCGAAACAGTCGAACCGAGAGTTCTCAGAAAATACCCGTTGTGAGGCTCCCTGAATAAAAAAAGAATTCCTTAAAAAAGGCGTGTGAATTACCAAACGAGTCATTTAAGTTCAGCATTTTTCAAGGATACGACAAGAAGATTTTAAAGAAAATCCCTCCACCCCATGCTCTCCTTTAAATAGAAAATGTATCATCATTTTTTATTTTCTCAAAAATGGCTAATAGATTTGGTCAAAGTAATATACCTTTTAAGATATTTGCATGACAGATAAGATGTATATGTTGAATTTTCTGCGAATATCCGCTGAAGTGCCCTTAATGTTGTATAAGGTGTTAACCGTAAGAGAACACACCAAAACGTAGTTCACAAAGAAATGTAGATTGTGTTGAAATACACAATTTATGCCAAATAAAAATTTTCATGGAGTTAAACATTTCCAAGATATTCTTTGTATTTTCAAACACTTACTTTTTATATGCTAAGTCGCTATTGGTTTTTTTTCTCGTTACCACGCAAGGTACACCCATGGAAGAAACCAAAGAGTCATGTCTTGAACGCCAAATTAAGTAAAAGTGGAAAGTAAAAATAAGTGGATCAAAGAATACGCAACTGTAAGAATAGTTTGCATAAGAGTGGTTAGAGAAAGCCACGTCAATCACATCGATAGTGATTTTTTACTTTCTCTACTACGTATAGTAAGTAGGGGAAGTATTGTATTCCACCCAAAAATTCGATACCGAGATTTCATCGGAAATGCACGTTTTGAGACCCCCTGAATCCAAAAGGAAGCATGTCCGTGTGTATGTTTGTCTGTCTGTGAACAGCAGAACTCAGAAACGAACATTCGGATAAACACCAAGCTTGGTATTTAGGTTCAGTATCTTCCAGAGATGCGACACGAAGGTTTTCAAGAAAATCTTCTCCTCAGATTACCCTTTACATGGAACATTTTTCGAAAATTTTAATTTTCTCAAAATGGCTTTAACGATTTTGATTAAAATATTATATGTTTTAAAATATTTTCATGACAAATGAAATGTATATCTCGAATTTTCTGGGAATGTCTCCAAAAGTATTCTTCATTGTGAACGACTTTTTATAACTGGTAAACCATAAGAGATAGACAAAATTTTACTACACAAAAATGTAGATCGCGTTAAAATACACAATTTATGTCATATACATTTTGTTTGTTGAGTGAAGCATATTCGAGATATTGCTTGTTATTCCCTTAAATTTTACAATACTTATACTTTTTCTCAAATGGGAATTCGTTATTCATTTTTTTATGTCTTGGACATGCAAAGAGAATTGAATACTCCACATAGCAACCAGCTCTTAAAATATTTGACTCTCGCTTGAATTATACCAATTCCCCTTGCATCTACAAAAAAATTAGCAATAAGATTAACATTTCGATATCTCGATTAACATGAAGTATATGGAGAATAAGCGTTTTGTAAAAATAGTTTGTACAAGAGTAGAGAAAGTCATGTGAGTGTAACACATCAGAATTTTTTCTGTTCAATTAATGTAAGTTAGTTTGCACATTTTAACATAATTCGTTGGAGTAATTAGGTAATTAAACTAAGCGTCCGAACGTAAATAGTTGAAACCGACATTTTCTTTAAAAACTTCCAATGCTGTGTAAAATTGAAAGTCGCAGGCTATAGACCAAAAAGGTATAGGTGGGGCCCACATCACCAGCACCAATATAAAAGAAGACTATATGAACGTGCATTGCACTGCAACGCGTTTTCCAATTATATTTTATGGTGGTATTGCACAAATGCTGAGAATGAGTATCATGCCGTCAAGGTGTGCAGAGGGGTTAGGGGGGCTGGAGCCCCGGCTCTCACGCACACAAAACCTTAATATCAAAGCGCTGCAGTCTCTTTTTTCGGTAACTCTTCTATACCTAGAGAAGTAATATACGACACTGTACTGTTAATAAACATGTAAATAGAAATTCTTTCAGAGAGCATCAGAGAGGAATAAGGGGCAAGGCGATACAACTGCACAATGAAAACAGTATAGTAGGATTTTTCGACCTGACCCTGCAGAAACGCAAACGCGGAGAAGTGTGGAGAGGGGAGGAGAGAAAAGACCGGCAGTATTCCCCCCAGCACGGTGCAGCAGGAATGCCTAAGGTACGTGGCCGTTCTACAACTAGCCCAAAACCCCACATAGGAGATAATAGGCTCGTCCAACTACTGCGCCTCCAGCTGAGTAGGGCCAGGAGGAAAAAAATTCATACTGTACTAGATTTGCATGCCTCAGCCTCACTCGTGAATCACCTCGGAAGTGTGGATGTCTTCTTCAGCCGACTGCCCTTCTGCTGCCCCGCTCGCTGTTTAGTTCCTCTTCCCATTGCACGCACTCATATCGTGGCATAGTACATTAAATTAGTAGTGAATACTACTGGATGAGAAATAATTTAATCTGTTGCTTTGGAAAATTATCATACCATATGTCGGTTGTCCGCTCGTGCCACTATCCGCAAACGTTTAGTCACAGCTACCTAGTACTAGATAGTTACCATAGTTTAGCTGTAGAGAAGTGGAACTTCTGAGCGCGTCTCCCCGTAGTCTAGTGGTTAAAAAATGTGGCTGGCTTAAAAGTTAAATCTTAACAAGATTTATAGGAGCTAACCTAACCTAGGTACGAGTTCTTCCTGGGAGTTGCGTCTCTGTGCACTCGTTTCTTTTTTGTTCTTATAAATACTTAAAAAGTTATTTGTTCGTCTTGCTGATCCACCAATCCTTTTAGTCAATATACCCCGTTCAGTTGATATCCTACTGATGGCTGAAATTCTAAAAGCGACTACGGAATGAAGATATGACTCACTTCGTCTGTTTCACAGCTATTCTCGTTTAAGCCCCCCCAAATGTTACGCCTCTACATGCGCAGCCTTTCAAAGGACATTATTTATGCAAGAAGGAGTCCACTCCACATCAGTCTTTTATGGTAGAGTCCTTGCGTTGTTTTGTTCGATACAGATTTCCGTAGTTGTTCCTGACGCACTTCATCCTTAGATTATTGTAGTATTTGTACCGTTTTAAGGCCAATTCGCTGTACCTGCTCCCTTTTTCAAGAAATACAGTTGCATAACAGACATGGTTTCAAAATTATTCTTGTAATTCTAAATTTTTTCCCCAAAAGCAATATATTCCTGTGAGCCAAGGCCTCACAGGGACATATAATGTGCTGGGCTGTTTCAGTTCCTTTCTTGCACAATCTGCAATCTAAGTTACCCTTAAACACTTCCATCGTGTTAAGATGCATGTCCTGTGGGCCGTCTGCACGAGTTCCCCACTATTCCTGTGTATTTACCTCGAACCATGGCAAGTTATTTTTAGAGAAGCATAGGAAGTAAAGTTCTGGATCAGGGATTCATTTATGGTCATTATGTTCTAGGGCTTCTTTCAGAGCGTTGCGTTAATTTTTATAATTTATATTACGAATATTTAGCCTCATTTGTAAACAGAATTTTTTTGTTAAGATGGTGATTTGTTCCTCGTTGCCCAGCTATGACCAGTTCTATTAGGTGTCTGTTACATATACCTAGTCATCATCTACATTGTCATGCTATTTTGTGACACTTGGCGACATTCTCCTCCTTCTTCCTCCCTGTGCTGAGGGTGGTCGGACTTTACGACGACATAGTGCTGATAGAATAGGACGTTAGGTAAACCGAAGAGCAAAACAAGGAGATGGTTTAAACTTTTTTGATACAAACAGATCTGTTAGAACATGCATGCCAACAAGCGAGTCTGGCATGACTTGTTCACTTTTTACAAAATCGTTCATGGAGCGGTGCGCCAACATATATAAAGCATATACGGTGGTTTTAAAAGATGTGCATAAAACTGTCCTATTAACCTCCATCCAGAAACAAATTCAGTTAAGTTGTCGCCTGTTATTCGCATGCACATAGTCAAGCTGAATTGTTAACGGTGTCCATGAGTAATGGGCAAGATGTGGATTTTCGCCAGCCCAGTAATGAATATTATGCAAATTGAACATTCCATCGCTTAGAAGTCCAGCAGTATGAATGCCTGACGGTAACCCTGAACTGCAGTCGTTGTTCATGTTTAGTTTTACCTTTGTTTTACTTACGTCTGTTAATGGAGGCACCAAGAGAAGACAAGAGATGCCAGAGACATGAAAGTCCAAAAATCTGCGCTAGTTTCGAGTATACAGCTTGAGGATGGTTACTAGTTCTAAATTAAGTTTTCATAACCTAAGCAAAGGCAACAAGGAAAGAAGTGTGAAAGAAAAATAACTATTAAAAATATTAAATGTCTAAGAATTTAAGTTGTTGTTGCTCTGTTTTCAAATTACATTAAAAATGACAGCAATATACAAATGTTGTGTATCTCGCACCGTGATGCTAGAAGTGAAGCTCTAGTTTCCGGCCACGGAATGCGCCCGGGCTCAATCCCACCCATAGGAGTGCGGATTTTAAGTCCCAGTATAGGACCAGTGTCCACTGGCATCGTGAGGAGCTGTAATAGACAGCGACCCCGGCCTCGAGAGCCAACATTCTGGCTGGGGTATGCGTGAAACCTTTTTTTATTACTATTATTGTTTATGGATGCTCTTTAACTGTTGTGGTCCTTAGCGTCCCATTCTATATTGGGCGTGAAAGACCGGTAATTTTGCTCAGAGGGCTCTTTATCACGCTTGAGGTTCCTTTACGTGCCGTAAAGGACCACCGGCTTTACTTCCGTTCCGAAGGAAGCCATGCTAAGAATTTTTACGCCCGAAAAAATCCATCACCCTCCGCCGGGTTTGCACCCGATCTTGGAACTAGAGACTAGCATGGTAAACACTACACCACGGAGGACGACTGCATGATGCCGACCACGTCACCTCCTCATATAGGTAAGATGACCGCTCACCTCTGCTGTGCACACGTGGGCGTGAGACCGGCAGTTAGGTTACAGGTCTATGCCCTTCATGGTCTGTAGTGCCACTAGCTTTGTTCATTATCACAGTGTTATGTGCCAGTTATGCACTGTTATATGCCCTTAAAATGTTTATATGTAGAGTGAGAAGTATTAGTCGTTTTAAAAGCAATTTGATGTGTCAACTTGATATAAAGAAAAGCAAAAGAATGGTCACTTTACATTTCAGTTTGAACCACCTCTATCTCGGAAAATATAGGTGTGCAGCAATGAATATTTCGAAACATTTAATACCGCTAAAATGTATGCTTCAATAAGAAATACATTTTGGTATATTTATTGTGGATTTCAGCATGGCAAATTCAACATTTCAATTCCTTAGTGCACGGGTTGGCGAGTTTCTTCATGCGAACAATCAACAGATAGACAAACCGAGCCGAATAGCTCCGCGGTATCGTGTGAGGCTAGCATTCCTGAGGTCCCGGGATTCGATTCCCGGTGACTGTCCACTTTGACCCTGAGGTTTTTAGTGGTTTTCCTCTGGTCGCTAAGGCGAATGCCAGAGTGGTATATCTATCACATTTTTTTCTTTTCCCCATTTTCCTCTCATTCCATCTCCATTTCACGTTTTAGGTGTGCTTTCAGGTTCTGCGGTGCCGGGCAGATGGCATGGATGCATGCGCGTTGGAAATATTTCTCCCCGTAATCGCCAGAGTGAGCTGTCCAGCCTGTTAGGGTCGTTGCGTCACCCTCTTGGGATTCCTTAGCGTTGGTGTTCAAACTGGGAATGTTAGAAACTTCTGCGCGTCTCTATAGGCTTGTCTGCCTGCGGACTTGGGACCTTCTACGACTCCTCCTCATTCCTGCCTCCCGGGGGGTGTAGCCACAATGGATAAGATGGTTGCACAGTGCGAGGTGTCCCCCTCCGATTAACATCCTACATCCTACAGACGAACAAACTATGCTGTTAGATGTTCAACACACACGTTTCGTCTAAATTAGCTAGTGAATATTTGAACTCTACCTCTTGTGGCAGTTACCTTGAAGTATGACAGGGAATATAAAACTAAGTGCCAAAGGATCTGAAAATTATCCAGTCTAGTAAGCAATGAAACATATCAGTAGTATGCAATTACCTAAGTGGAGTCTGCAATGATATCAGACTAGTTATTTCTACAACTGATGTAATTATAGCCACACTAATTATGTTTATACTTACTGATTCATTAACGTGCACTAATTATACCAGCGAGCCAACTAAGCGATATTAGCAACTGCTTCGACAGGTTAATATTCCTAGGTGTATTAACTTCCTGCTTCAGGTGTTAGTGATGCTCGGGCGAATGTTACGTCAGAGGAGCTGAGAGATTATTGCATTATGCTTGGTTAGTGATCTTATTTATACAGTCTAAAGCCCTTGTCCTATCTGTAAAATAATTAATACATCACTACGTAAAACTGTATTTTAAAATAAAAATCTGATGTGTTACATTCACATGACTTTCTATGCTCACTAATGTTTGTTTCCATATAGTCTCTACAAACGTTTATTCTTGTATATACTTCAAGTAAATACTTTCATTATATACTTTATTATAATTGCAAAGTAAGAGCGATAGTCAAATGTTTAAAAGCGCGTCACATTATGCTGGCCTTGAAATTCCATGCTCTTTCTGCGACATCGCTAGAAACACTTTAAAATGATGAGGCATATTTTTAACACTTATAATTTCAGTCTAATTATATAATATGTAAATTCATGTGCAATATATTATATAATATGTAAAGCAATATGTGCATGTAACAATATATAAAAAATGTATATAACAGTCATTGTATATGTTTGTATTATTGTATCCATGTATAATAATGTTATGTGAATGTATTACGTAATTTAATAACGTAGGAGCTGTGAGAATAATAGGTTAAAAGTTGCTAACAATGAGGTAATAATGAGGTAATCTTGAAGCAATAATGAATTAGAAAGTTTAAATACTACTAGTCATTCTTAGAGCAACAATAACGTAATTTTAGTGATAGTTTATAAAAATAGCCAATCAACAACCAGAAAAAGCTTTAGTTAAATGAAGGTATTCTATTGGATTATGGATAGCCAATCATAAATACAGAAATTTACAAGTTTAGGCGGTTCAAATCAATTCAGTTGGTTGCAGACAGCGTTACTAACCAGACCCAAAAAGTGTCCTCAAGAGACTTAATACGTATTCGTGTGAGAGGAAAAATAGTTTACGTGTTAAAAAGTGCAAATAATTAATAAAAGAATCCCACAGCTCTCTATCAGTAAAGTGTTATATAAATCGTATCAAGCATTAATAAAAGGAGTGAAGTAAAATTATAATCTGTGTAAGCCTACATTCTTAGTCGCACCACAACCCTGCTGAGAGAAACATGTCTCTAACAATAATACTGACGCAGCCGAGGCAAACTTAAATATATAATATTTAAAGAAACAGTTAAATTACAAAGTTAATATTTTTTTAAACCTGGGGCAAAGGCCACCTGAAAGTACATTTGGGGCGAAGGCTACCGAAAACTGTTTACTATACGTGCGGTTGTAACTACTACAAGTTCGGCTCCCCAACAGTATGAATACAATACAACTCCTACTTCAAAATCCGCTTTTTCATACGTGAAACAATAATATTTTCAATGAAAGTATTGAACAATACAAAACAATAATAATGGATATGGTTAATGCCACAAAAACGTTATTTTAAATTGTGCTTTTTAAAGAGATCTATTTATTTATTTATTTTTTTTTTTTTTTTGCAGCACGTTTGTCTATTCCTCGTGGTTTACCAGTTATACAAAACTACATCATTCCTTCCGAATGAAGAGGGCTTTACAGGTCAATTCGTGTAAATATCTTAAAGTTAAGATAATTTAATAAAAAACCGCTACAGCTAGCTTTGGATATCGAGATATTTTCCATGTAAAGGTTAATTTGGGGTAAAGGAACTTTTTTCAAAATTTTCGTGTGATATCTTAGGAAGACACTGAAATTAAATGCGATATTTGGCACTTATCCAAATTTTTGTTTCTGGCTTACGCTGTTCACACAAACGGACGTTTTCCTAAGAAAAGTTTTTCTCATGAGCTACATTCACATGTCTTTCTCTACCCCTCCATCGTTTATTAGTGATTATACAAACTACTCTTACTAAACTTATTTTTATATCTACTACGTTTTAATCCAAATAAACTGTTAACTACATTACACATAGATACAAAGAGAACAGCGATAGCCAAATGTTTAAGAACTGGATGCTATACGCTAGCCTTAGAATTCCATACTGTTACCATGCAATCGAGAGAAACAACTGAATGTTGAAAGGACTTTAAAGAATGACCAAGAAGTGAGTTCGAACAATTAATAACGGGTATCTTAGAAGTGGCTTATGCCACAATAAAGCTTGTTTGGAATAAATTGTGTGCTTTAAAGAGATCTACAGCTTTTGTGTAGTACGTTTTCGTCTCTCGCTTAATGTTTACCAGTTATACAAGATAATACAAAATTCTTTCCAAATAAAGAGAAATTCACAGGCTAATCCCAGAAGATATGCATTTTTATTTCTCACGTAAATATCTGTAATGTATGGTGTTTTAATCAAAACCATTAGAGGCACTTTTTAGAAAATAAAAACATTTAGCGAAATATTCCATGTAGTAATTGGGGAGGAAAATTTTGTTGAAAATCTTCGCGTCGCATCTTTGGAAGATACTAAACTTAAATACCAAGTTTGATACTTATCCGACTTTTCGTTAGTTATGCTGTTCACAGACACAGACCTTTTTCTAAAATGTTTTTTTTTGGATTCAGGGTGCCTCAAAACATGTATATCAGTGAAATGCAATACCTTCACCACCTACTATGTACATAGACAGACCGATAGATAGACCGATAGATAGACCGATAGACAGACCGATAGACCGATAGATAGACCGATAGATAGACCGATAGACAGACCGATAGACCGATAGACAGACCGATAGACAGACCGATAGACCGATAGACCGATAGACCGATAGATAGATAGATAGATAGATAGATAGATAGATAGATAGATAGATAGATAGATAGATAGATAGATAGATAGATAGATAGATAGATAGATAGATAGATAGATAGATAGATAGATAGATAGATAGATAGATAGATAGATAGATAGATAGATAGATAGATAGATAGATAGATAGATAGATAGATAGATAGATAGATAGATAGATAGATAGATAGATAGATAGATAGATAGATAGATAGATAGATAGATAGATAGATAGATAGATAGATAGATAGATAGATAGATAGATAGATAGATAGATAGATAGATAGATAGATAGATAGATAGATAGATAGATAGATAGATAGATAGATAGATAGATAGAGGTATCTTTATTGGTTTCAAATTATTCAAGTAATTACACAAGTATTTAGTGCATGGGCCATTGACCGTACATGCATATTTAAGATACAATAGGGTGACAAATAACAACAGAGAAACAAAACACAACAAAAAGGAACAAGAAAAAGGAAAATGGAGATAAATTACCTTTGACTAACTGAACAAATTTTACCTAGCTTCGCGCACTTTAGCCAAACATTTGCCCATGTTTTGCCAGTTCCTCTGGTCAGCTGTTGATCCCAACATGCTAATCTCTTTCTTGAGGGACTTAGGAATTTTTCTTTCAGTTTAATTGTTCGCTGGTTCTCCCACTGTGCAAATTCTGCCAAAATATGTACCCAGTCCTCATCCAAATTACAGAATGGGCAGATTCTCCTGCCAGAATGGTCAGTCATTTTCTGTGCCCTCCAGCCCCCCCCCCAGTCTAAATCATGCCATTCCTGATCTTTCCTTTCTTCCTAAATTAAGTATATATGCCTCTTTACCCCAGTTCAATTTTATTTCATTTGCTAGACTTAGAGAAGGTTTAATTTTACAATCCAATTCTATTTAGAGAAAGTAAAAACACTGAGGGGGCCTCAAAGTTCTGAAATCTTGAACATTAATTTTTGGGGTGGAATATAATACTTCCTTTTACATAGTATAGGTAGGTGGCAGAGATTTCTACTAGATTTTTATTTTTTAATTGTTTCTTTTGTATAGCTTCTTTTAATTTCTATGAACGTATTAAGGTATGATTTGAAACACAACTGACGGTGCTTGTATTATTAACATTACATCTTTTATCTTTTAACTTGTTCTCAGATGCCATTGTTACAATTGCAGCACAGCCACATATATATTTAGTAGCCAACAACACACTAGTGTTGACTGTAGAACAAGCAATAATTAATTTCCTTTTAACATCCGAGTGAAATTGATTTTACATCATTTACATGCATATTGAAATTATGTACACTGTTTTAAATATACATATACGCATGGATTAAAGCCATGGTGCGACATATAGCCCATATGAGTAAAAGTCAATGTCACAAATAGTCTTTGATGGCTTTGGTTTTAGGGGCAAACTCAATAGCATAATATGTAGGTAGCTAGCGGGAATAAATGACAGATACTGTTAGTCAATATACTGTTACACAGCAGCTATGGTCTAAGGTTATCGGAAGGTCAGCGCCAGGCGGTTGGAGATAAACAAAGATAAGTTGCACCTCTCGCCCGGCGTAAACACCAGAAGTGCTATCGGAGGATAACCAGAACCTCCTAGAAGTTTCTTCCTTGCTCCCCGCCTTCAGAACGTATGCCCAGACAGTTCTAGAATGTTCTGTGGAAGATTCCATTGTCCATATCAGTGAGCTTTCTTGCGTTAGGAGTCAGTTAAGTCGATCAGTGGGTGAGTAAGCGAGTTGGTGAGTGCATTTCTACTGTGACATCAAGTGCGGTTTTCCGAGCGAGCTGGCGGCAACTGCTGTAACTTGCAGCGAGTGCTATGCGGAGCGAGACATTGTAGAAGTACTGCGTTCGCTCCAGCGAGTGAACCGACCAGAAGAAGAGGCTATGTTATGAAGAAAGTGAGGTGACGGGAAAATTGAACTAGTTCATATTAGTGAAGTGACAATGTAAAGTTCCACTGAAGGTTGAACCAGATCAAAACAGTGACAGTGAGAACCGAGTGAAGTGGCAGTTGAAAAACTGGACAAAGTCACAATACTTAACTCTCATTTGAGAGTGAATGAAAGAAATGGGTGAAATCATGCTTAAATAAGTCGGAGAACCACAAAGTTTAGACAAAACATTTGTCTTCTGTGGACAAGGAAAAATCCAGGATAGAGCTCGCCCTACCAAAATTCGAAATTATAATGTAAACAGAGGGGCTTTCTACACCACGGAAAAGGGGGTTATACGAGGGCTGATCAATAAAGACTGAGACTGATTTTTTTCACAGATATTTATTACTCCATTTCAATGTTGACATGATCTTTTTCAAAGTAGTCCCCTCCTAACTGAATGCACTTTTTATAGCGTCTCTGCCAGTCCTCGAACACATGGTGCAGGCCATTCTTTGACAGGTCTTTGAGAATCGCCTCACTTTTCTTTAGCACTGCTTCAGTGCTCTAAAATCGAATGCCCCGGAGCTTTGCCTTTAGTAATGGGAATAAAAAGAAATCACAGGGGGTAAGACAGGGGCTTTAAGGCGGATGCGGCACACAGGTAATGTTGAATTTATTCAAAAATTCCTGGACTTGATTTGCGACGTAAGGCCGCGCGTTGTCGTGATGAAGTCGCCACCCATTCCGATGATGTTCTGGACGTTTCGTTGTAATGTGCTTCCTCAGTGTAGCCAATACTGATGTGTAGTAGCTGCTGTAACATAGTGTGAGGGGGAAACTGTATGCTGGTAAATCATTCCATTCCCAAACACCAGGCCCACCTTGCTTAGCACAGAGGACTCGCCCTTCTTTGAAGTCCTTGAACCACCTAAACACCGTTGCAAGAGGTAGTGCATCTTCACCTTATGCTTGCTTCAGCTTTTCGAAAGTTTCAAGGCTGTATGATTTAAACGAAAATAAAATTTTATTGCGCTGTATTGCTCCTCTCGTGTCACCTCCATTTTGTGGTATGCGAAATTCAAGTAGGTTCAACAATATACAGCATTACTACCAACCTACCGTTACGAGAGTGCTGTCGCCTATGGACATTATACATGAAACCCTGCTCTTTTCAAGTATTCGTGGTAGAGACATAAAACCATCAAGGAAACTACAGAAAAAAATCAGTCTCAGTCTTTATTGATCAGCCCTCGTATTTGAATCAAGCAAAGGAGTTGAGTCACTTGCAGTACGCCACCAAGCTATCACCCACTGTAGTGTCCCAAGTATGTTCTTGAGTACCTGATAGAACCGAACAGTAATTTTCAGGACTATCATATTCTCAATTAGCAAAGTTGAATTTAGTGTTGATGAAGCATCTAAGTGCTGATTACCATCAGAAGCAGCTACATTGCCATAGCTTATCAACAGCATCATCATCATCACCAAATTAACCTCAAAGAGACAAAGAAAACTTGGTATTCCCAAAGGAAAAAGTTTTGCCAGAGAAAAATACGCGAATGATTTTATTTTCATAAGACGTCAAATACAACGGCCAATGGAAAAATA
The DNA here is from genome assembly GCA_030765065.1 of Deroplatys truncata. Classification (NCBI taxonomy): domain Eukaryota; kingdom Metazoa; phylum Arthropoda; class Insecta; order Mantodea; family Mantidae; genus Deroplatys; species Deroplatys truncata. The sequence goes on along the minus strand of CM060988.1, from coordinate 123,318,770 downwards.
TTTTATACATCATAGGGCGAAATTTGCTGTCTATGTGTCGTCCTCCGTGGACTAGTGGTACCGTGCTAGCCTCTAGTTCCCAAGGTCGCGGGTTCAAATCCGGCGGAGGGCATGGCTTCCATCGGAAGGGAAGTAAAGCTGGTGGTCCTGTGTCGTAGATTTACCGCACGTTACAGAACCTCAAGCCTGATAAAGAGGCCTCTGAGCAAAATTACCGGTATTTCACGTCCAATATAGAATAGGACGCTAAGGATCATAGTAGTTAAAGAGCGTCCATAAATAAAACTCAATTTAAATTTTTGGTGTCTTATGTGACAGAGAATAACGGCACCTTTGGTTGGACGATTCTGAGAAAGTTTCTTTCAATTCTGATCTTCAAGAGCTCCACTTCACATCAATATAGGCGAGGGGAAGCTTGTAAACTAAGATATAGATTCAACTTAGATCTTAACAAGGTAGCGGCGAGTTCGTGGGAAATAATATGTAATTGGGGGAAATTGCAACGTGTTCCGGGCAAGCAGGATAATATTTAACTGGCTAGCAGTTTCATTATTGTTGTTTATTTAGCTGGAATAAATCCAGACAAGCAGTAACATGCGACTTTATTCAACTCTCATTGTCCGACCCAAGATAAAGCTAGACAGTTACAGGCAATTGAGGGCAAGAACACAACCACAACAACGAGAAGAAAAGCATGTACTTCGAGCCAGCATCCCGGACTTCAGTAGCATGCATCGCTATATAGCGGTAAAATGAGGTGTTCTTAAAACACAAAGCATACCCTTGTTTTAGCAAGTGGGTTAACACACTGTTATGTGAATGTATTACGCAAATTAACAATGTAGGAGCTGTGAGAATTGATGCAAGCTACCTTTCGTAGCAAACGGAATTATAAAGTACAAGCCGAAAGCTGCTAACAATGAGGTAACCTTGAGACAACAATAAATTAGAAAGTTTAATAATGCTTCTAATAATTCTTGGAACAATGATGTAATATTTAAAACACTTATAAATAGCCAATCAACAACTAGTAAGGCTTAAAGTTGAATAAAAGTATTTATTGGAGTAGGCTTAGGCAATCAGAAACTTGAAATAGAGAAATTGTACAAATTTAGGCGGCAGACGCTATAACACAGGCAGAACGCTATTAGATTTCATACCCGATCGGTACGATACGTATTCAGTGCGAGACATAAAAAAATTAATTACGGTGTGAATAATATAAAGTTTACGTGTTATAAAGTACAAGTAAGAATAATCTTACAGCTCTCAGTAGGATACATCAGTGAAGTGTTATTTAATCGTGTGAAAGATTAATAAAACGAAGCTAAATACCATTATAATTTGTGTTAGCCTTCATTCTTTAGCCGTACTACCCCTGCTAAGAGATACGTGTTCTAAAAATTACTATTGACGCAGCTGAGGCATACATATATAATATTTAAATAAACATTAAAAATACAAAGTTGATTTTTTTAAACGTTGGGGCGAAGGCCACCGAAAAACGTGAACGTGGGGCGAAGGCAACCGGAAAGTGAAAGTGGGGCGAAGGCCACCGGAAATTTTGTATCGTAGGTGGGGCGAGCACTCCAAGTAACATATCAGCCGCAATACAAGGTGCAAACAGCAGCTACAACCATCTCATCTTCATTGTGACCAACTTTGGTTTCAAGTCCAATCACATTTGTATTTGCACATGTTTAATAACTCGACTTGGTTTGATTAGGTTTTACTTTTTATTATGTCTTTTTACGTGATTAATTTGCCATGGCGGTCGCATTATCTGTTCAAATCGTTATACTTCAATTTATCGGAAGTCGTTGTAGAGTTAACCTATACAGCAGCTTCTGCTCATCTAAAACGTTATTCGTTTATCTAATGTAACCTAACAAAGATTAAATGACGGAAATTATGAATTCAGAAGAAACTGAAATGGAAAATCCAGATGTTTTGATGCTTTGTTGATTCGCTAACAGTCATTTTCAGTGAAATTATTTTCACCGTGTTTTGCCTTCCACCAGGCAATGCAGCGATTAAATGCTATATCATATTGCTTTCTGGGTTTTTTTGGTAAGTAGCGATTCTTTCTGCTGGTTCTCGCTTTTTTAATCTCAGTTCTCTGTTTCAAGAACCGCGTTCTAAATTTGATTTCTTTTAGTTTCAGGATTAATACAATATTATTGATATTTTACAAATTCGAGCACTGTCTAAAAAATAGTGTATGCCATACGTGTTAAAAATGGCTTTATTTTGCTCATAGGATTGCAAATAAAACCCTACTTTTACCGCTTGTATCATAATCTGATATTAGGTTCGTAGGCGGGCCAAACCAAAGCACTTCGCGGCAGGTCTCGGCCCAAGATAAGCAAGCAAAAACGGTCTCGTGTTTGCTTGGAAACTCAGTAGACTAAGTAATGCATGGTGGGTATAGAATTGTTTCTTATTAATCCTTTATGTTGAAAAGTTTAGGATTCTGGTTTTATTTATATTAGTTACCAAGCTACCAAGTAACTTAAGATCACACTGGAAAAAGTTTAAAGCCCAGAATTTTTAATTAAATGTTCTGTTCTTTTCTTAGAGTGAACATAAGGAAGATAAGTTTGTTTTTCTAACAGTTACATATAATATTAGTTGTTCCATGGATATTATAAAGTTTCAACAGAGTATAAATTATAAACGGTTATCTATTTAATTTTTTTAAGTTCCATTTGTACCCCCGTCTTTAACTACAACGATCGTATCGGTCACCTTTCTTTTGGAACATATTATTGCCTACATTCACATTCACACTCTCGTTCATACTTCCCACCCCAGCTAGGAATCGAACCCGCGACCCCTCGCACAGCAAGCATGTGCTCTACCGACTGAGCTACGAGGCCAGCCCCCTATTAGAATACTACAGCAAGAGAACTTTGTGCAAGTATGCCACCACTCAGCCGATTTGGATAATTCTTTCACCGCTGAAAAGCCGTATTCTTTCTCATGCATATGGCCTGTAAAGCACCTAATGTCATTTCATAAAGTACTAAAGATTAAAATGGGTTTACAAAGCCCTTGTATTTGAATACGAAAACTTTGGAGGTATAAAATATCTGCTTGCAAATAAGGCATTGACTTTTAAGAATGTCTTGCAGTAGAGAACAGTTATTCCACAGAAAATACACGTAAAATAAAAAAGTCACTGATATTTCATTCCAAGCAATATGTGTGCGTATATGTGTGTTTGCACCAGGTGGCCCACACAAGGCGTCCTTAGTTGAAGTTAGTTTATACCGGATAGCGGGGATGGCAAAAGGTTTGCCTAAGCAGAATTACAAAGGGGACTCCATTCCGATAGAGAGATCTCTAAATGAAAAATCGATGCTTGAAAACGAACACTAACTGCTATTACTGGTCCAGAACTCATTTGACTGAGAAACTGCCCGCTGTGCCGGGCTCCAGAAAGTTGTATTTAAACAAAAACATTTCACTGTATGCCCAGAGTCTGGTGTTTGAATGTGAGAGTACCTGTGTGTGTGTGTGTGTGTGTGTGTGTGTGTGTGTGAGGGTGTTATCGGTTATTTAATAAGCAATTCCCTCATTTATAAGAGTTCAGGATTGCCGTTTGACGCAAACCTGAGCACACGTGTTAAGTCATTTAGTTCCATGGCACCAATTTTGGTGTCGCAAGGTTAACAAGATTAAACAAAATTTGGTTTTATTATATTTATGTACCCAGGTGCGTTATAATTAAATTATTCTATTAGTGCATTATTCATAATAAGCACGTGCATAAACATGCCCGCTCCTTGGAGGATGAAGGTAAGGGCCTCTCAGGCCCACGTTCTACCTGGAATGTTCCAACATTTCTTAATATTGGGAGAACGTAGGCTTTCACGCAACGCAACAGAACCTTCTCCTAGAAGACTTCGGCAGCGCCACTGAAGATGTCTACCATAGTTGTATACGAAACGTCTGGAACATCTATCTCCAGTATAAGACAGCAAAACAGCCCGGAAATAACTTCCAGTTATATTTCTTGATCTTATTTCTGTATGAAAAAAACATAACGTGCACAGAAGACCGATGCTTCGTCTGAAAATGTTCAGAACACAGCCTTCGAACCTCAGCTGCATATTCGCACAGATCGTAACCATCTATGTGTTTGTTATTGATGAACGTTATTTTTCTGTCTGAATGACCTGGCTCGAACTGTGTGCGGCGCTTATCAATACGAAACTACCACCTAAACACCTGCAGATAGCAACACTATCTCAGTGAACTTTCGCTTCGTACCTGCACTGCCCCTTTGAACACCAGTGATGCGGCAACTTCTTTTGCACATATGTATACGGAAAACAAAAATCCAAAGAACGGCTTGTTTGGGCCACCTGGTATTTATTAGATGGTAACGATCTGGCAACTAAGACACAACAAGAGATTCGAATCTGCTTATAGGCTACACCCCTGCCAACGTATTTTAATAACCCTCAAGAAAGAACATTTCCTTTGTATATTATAATCAAGATCGTCAGCAGGGTATGTTAAATACTCGTAACTGTACAAATAAAGAAATTGTGTTCGGCTAAGATTAGAAATCAGTCAACCGATGTTTTATGATTAACAACTCAGAATATTTTCTCTACTACCTATAGTAAGTAGGGGAAGTATTGGATTCTATCAAAACATTTGATGTCGAGATTTCACCGGAAATACATATTTTCAGGCCCTTGAATAAATAAAAAAAGCATTTTTAGAAAAAGGTCTGTGTGTTGTCTCTGTGAACAACATAGCTCAAAAACGTAAAAGTCGGATACATATCAAACTTGATATTTAGGTTCAGAACTGAGGCAGTAACTATGGTCATGTATACATATTAATAATAATGTAAAACAATAGTAATAAGCAAAATACTTGTTATGTAATTAGATGTTAAGTTAAAACTTTTATGTATATTTAGGAGTTTAGCTGAAGCTGTGGGACACTTGTTAAAAGCAGACAACCAACATGTTTTGTTAGAATTAGGGTGCAGGCAAACCGACGTGTAGGAGGATGACACAATAGCAGTACCTTGAATCATTGTGTAGGACAAAGCACAAGCTCGCTCAACGAATATTTTTGAAGAAAGGTCACATATCTGGAAACAGCGAATGATAGCCTGTTAAGTTTTCGAGAATGTTCCGAACCGAAGGAACGCAGCTAATAAGATTTTAAGAAAAATATGTTTAAATGTTTAAGTTCAGGAAAGTTAGTTATAGCGTACCCAAGCCAAAATCAGTTAGGTGTAAAGTGCGGCGATGTGCAGAGCATACGTGTAAGCTCTCCGAAGCATGAGTTACTATGTCACATAATGTAGTGAGAACGTTAAAAATATATCAGTTTAAAAGTGCAAGTTATTAGAAGGGAAACGAGGTATAGTTTAGACACGTGTATGCATAGTTCAATTATTAATCGAGCACTTTAAAAATGATACTTTGATTGCTACGTTACCTAGCTAAGGAATCTTCTACAGCTCCAACAAACTCGATTATTACTCAATTAACTGTGTACCTTCTTACTAAAGCAGAAAATGCGTGTGTCATTAAAGTATTGTGTTCTTCCATTGATTAATCTTATGTTACTGTTGTTACCATATACTTTCCTTACCGTACCAGACCCTGAAAAGTTAGACACGTTCTACCATAAACCCAAACAGCACCAGCCGTGGCAAGAGGTAAACATAACTTCATTGACAATTCAATAGTAACAACCCACACACTAAGATAATCATCTTAGATAATATATTAATTCAGATATTAATATATCAACATGCGAACCTACTGCGAGTTATGCTACCAGCACTAGGAGTTTACCGCAGTACTTTCAAAGATACGACACAACGATTTTTCAAGAAAATCCCTCCACTTCAAACTATACTTTACATGAAAAATTTATGGAAAGGTCTGATCTTCTGAAAAATGGCTGAAACGATTTTAATTAAAATACCACATATTAGAGATATTTACATGACAAAATGTATATCTTTAGTTTTATTATATGGGAATCGGCTGTGAAGTCCTCTTTATTCGGAAGGAGTTTTGCATGATCCTGCATAACTGATAAACGGTAGACGAAAACACGAGTTGTCGGTTGTCAGTTCCTTCTCGCAATGTCATGGAAAGAGTATGGAATTTAAGGCAAGTTTTAATTTCCAGTTATAAAACATCTGACTATCACTTCTCTGTATCTATAACGAAATGTGTAATGAACCTATTTCTGCAAAGGTTTGTCTGGATTAAAATGAAGTAGATGGAAAATAATTTTCTAAGTGTAATTTGTATACCTACTAATAAGCGATAGAGAGTAGAGAAAATCGTATAAATGTAACACATCATATTTTTTTTCTCAGTGGTCGCGGACTATACGTCTTTTCAAGTGGCTAAGTTGGTGGCTTGGATAGCAAATCTTCATATTCACGATTTTCATTTTCATTTCCATTTCGTTGTATATGTTAATGACCTATGTGTTTTGTGAAAGCTAAGGAGTATTTATATTATTAAATAACTATGGGACAATAGAGGAGGCAGAAAGGTTTAAAATATCACTTACTGTGAACATCTAAAAAATTATCGACTATTCAGATGGATGATTCTCAATTATCTCACCGTCAAAGGATACTTATAGAAACTGAATGTTGACAAATATCAACATTGGAGCTACAAAATGAAATAAAAACTGGGTGGCGTAAGGAAAAATATTTTTTGGAATTGGGTATAAAACAGAGGATGAGAATAGCATAGCTTAGGTTGGGAGGGTGGAAAGCTCGCAAGATTGTTGATGATGATGACAAGAGGATTTGCCCATTATGCGGGGAACAGGAAGACTGGACGCATATTTTAGCAGCAATACGTGCAGACGGAGGGTATTAGAAAAAAATTATTACCGCAAATACGAGAGGCGTCCAAAAAGTAAGTTTCCCTATTTTATAAAAAACATTTACACACAATTGCTCATGTTGAATTAATTTTATTTATATTGTACAATCCTTCTGTTACTTTTTTACATAGTCAACATGTTTTTCCAAGCATTTTGGGGACATGACACAAGTTTTTCCAAACCAGTGTTGTACCAGGTCGGGTCCTGTGCTCGCAACCAGCTGTTCACTGATTTGACTTCATCATCGATGTTAAAATTGCTTATCTTTGAGTTGGAAGAAGACGTGAAAATCACTTGGGGCAAGCTCCGGTGTATACGGAGGATACGAGAAAACTTCCAAGTTGAATCTTGACCCAGGCGGAGCTCAGAAGATTCAACTGGGAAGTTTTCTCGCATCCTCCATATTCACCAGATCTTTTCCCAAGTGATTTTCACATGCTCTCCTGACTCAAAGGTCATCATGGAGGTAAGCACTTTAACACCGTGATGAAGATCAATCACCAGAACCAGAAGTCGGGTCCTGTGCTCGTTAGTAGCTGTTCACTTCTGATTGATCTTCGTCACGGTGTCACTGTCACTTGATTCTAAACAGTCAAAACTGGCCAAGCTTAGGCACATACTTAATCAAAGTACGTGTGCTAAGAGATAAGTGTTTATGTAAATTTTCTTTAAATATGTGCTATACTTGAGTATTTGTGTGCGTGTGTGTGTGATTTAGACTATTTTTTTCATTTTATGTGCATGTATTATATACTGTTGTGATTATAAAATAGTTGTTCACTAGTCGATTCTGCAAGTCAAGTTTACAGAGTGGGTATTTTTCTAGAGAGTATGTACGGTCTTATGACTCATGCGATTGTGTTGTGAAATTAATGTAATACTAAGTACTTAATAAATACTACCACTACTTCTACTACTATAGGTTGTGTAGCATTTCCAGAGACTGTCGGAGGGAGGTTAAGGAAGCCAGACGTTACCCCGACGTTTCTCAAGCTTTTGTGTGAAATAGTAATAACCAGGGCTGTAATTATGAGCTGTAAAGGCGAGAATTCACCATAAAATATTCTAGATTAATGTACAATCATTTGAAAAAGAACGGGGGACGTAAATCAATTTAATTAAATCGTCATTCAGTTTAAAAAGCTAACCTATAAGATCGGTCAGCTAGCTAGTCACATTTTGCATTTCACGTAACGCAGTACCTTGAGCAGGGAAACTAGCACACGCAAAGCAATCTCACTAATAGAGTTGCAACTGCCTCTCTGATGCAGGAAAGGGAATTGTGTGGAAGTGGTGGGTAGAAAAAAATCGGTATTCCTCTGTCGAAGTTAGCCAATAATACAAATGGAGGCAACGGGTTGTTTACAACTTGCACGCCCATACAATGTACTTTTAAGTTCATTGGTCACATTTGAGCTATTCTAGTAGACGATAACTGTCTCCACAAAGCGATAAGAAACGTCACTAAATAAGGTCTGGTGACCTGTGCTCGTTTTTGTACAAAGCCCCCAGAGAAACTTAAAAAGTGACTTAAATTTCAAATAGAAGCAGCAGAACGCCTAGTATTTAAAATTATATCGGAGGAGCTTGTCAATTTATACCGTCGTTGAGGGAAATAACGTTCAAACCACTCCCCAGAAAAAAATCTGTTCCAATTAAAGACTACAAAGCCGTAATTAATTACCAATATATCGCGCCAGTCTTCTCAGCCCACGGATTGGTAACTAGGCGATCCTGCATTTTACGGACGATGCGAAATGCATTCACCAGCCCGCTGCTTAGAGTTACGGTGGTGCTCGATGTTAAAGCGCTCTAGTAGAGCAATGGTTAACATGCTGGAAAGACAAGGTGAAGGTCGTAAGTTCAAAATACACCTGCGAATAAATGAGCTTTTTATTCATTTCTGTTCATGTTTCGAGAACGTGCTAGCAAATCATGATTTCTTGCACTAGAAAGTGAGTTTTCACATTTTAACAAGTAACAATTTGTATTTTAATGAGATTCACATAATTAACATAATTAAGTGAAACGACACTTCCATGCCAAACTATCAGTTCTCGCTAAATTTACTAAACATAACAGGTACCTTCAAGTGGACCTTCACCACTGAAGGCCAACGCGCACACAGTTGTGTTACGAGTGCAAGTCACTGCACGCATAGCGGCGCAAAGCAGTCATTTCGGCCAAAATTTATACAACGCGATGCAGTGGACACGTTTACGGTATAGCCTGTGTAACGCCGGGACTGCATAACTTCTCAATCCGCAGACTGAGAAGACTCACCCGGTATATTCCCAGACAGGGTGAGTGCAGAGGCATAGCTAGGGTGGGAGGTTTGGAGGTTGGAACCCCATTACTAAAGTAAATATAAAAATTAATAGCAAAAATAGTTCCCTTAAAATAAGAGCTCCATTCTGGTTTTGCAGAACGAGATTCTTCCTAATCGTATCCCTGGTAGGGCTATATTTACTACAAGCCTCTGACGAGAAAACGTTTGCGCGGTGTTTTTCTCTCCGGAGAAGTGAGGGCGATAATATCCCGTGGCACTCTCGATGATGTCAGAAATAGATCTACTATCTACATTAAAAACATCGCGCAACGTTAGTATCCCAACGTGTTTCAGTCGAGCAGTGTGTAAGTGCTTTCTAGTGATTGATAAAGTTATTTATAATGCCCACTAAGAAAGAAATAACTCTACAGTCAAGCCCGAGAAATAGTTGCTAACGTTGTTAAAATCTGTGACGAGGAAAACAAACAAAAACAACTGGTTATTCAGCATTACTAGCAGAAGAGCGTATATTTTCTAAGAAGCCTTAAGCCTTATTGATATGTTGAAAGTAGAGCAGTAATCTTTTTCAAATAGCGATAGAATTGTTGATGTCAACACATTCCTTACAGGCAATTTCCTATTGGGCCTGTGTAATATGGTGAGCTACACAGGACTAGTATGAAGGGGTAGCAATCATTACAGGGTTAGCACAATAAGCCTTTAGGCTGCAGTACAACTACATATACGCCACATGTCTTAGACAATATCGCCAAAGGTGACAGCAACAGAAAGTGTTCAAATAGCGTGGGTACAACCATGTAAAGATAACTGGGACATGTTTTCGTTCTGGTGCTAAATGTGAGTGGTTTCCAAACGAATGTAATATCTCCCAGTTTAGGACATAACAGAAACCCTATTTTGTAGTGAAATAAAATGCACTCCAGCAGTAATATCAAACACTTCACAGTGATCATTAATTCTCCTGTCACAACACATTTGCCGCTTAGAATATACAAAACATCCCATCCTAATTCCAGTTGGTGCACCTTAATCTGTAAATATAGAATAGATATATTTAACTATTTCAATCATGATTAATTCATATTTATCATTTGAATTGATACAAATTGTTTAAAAAGATCTGGTGTGATACATTCACATGACTATCTCCGCCCTCTGTCGTTTATTAGTGAGTATACAAACGTTTCTTAGGAAAACAGTTTTACATCTACTACGTTTAAATCAAAATCTTTTCAGAAATAGCTTCATTACACATTTCGTTATAGATACAAAGAGAACAGCGATAGTCAAATGTTTAAGAACTGGACGCTATATACTGGCCTTAAAATTCCATACTGTTTTCATGCAATCGCGAGAAACAACTGAATGTTGAAGGACTTTAAAGAATGACCAAGAATTGAACAGTTCGAACCATTAATAACGGATATCTCAGAAATGGCTTATGCCACAAAAAAGCTTATTTGAAATAAATTGTGTGTTTTAAAGAGATGTACATTTTTGGTTTAGTACATTTTCGTCTATCTCTTAATGTTTACCAGCTATATAAATTATACAAAATTCCTTCCCAATGAAGAGGACTTCAAACCCTATTCCCAGAAAATTCAAGATATACAATTTATTTTCATGTAAATATCTTTATTATATTGTATTTTAATCAAAACCGTTAGAGCGATTTTTTAGAAAATAAAAGTTTTCGAAAAATGCACCATGTAAGGGTAGTTGAGGGAGGTTGGATTTTCTTAAAAATCTTGGTTTCGTATCCCTGGAAGATTTTGAACTTAAATATCAAGTTTGGTATATATTCGAATTTTCATTTTTGAGTTATGCTGTCCATAGACAGAAGGACCTTTTTCTAAAAATGCTTTTATTTTGGATTCAGGGGGCCTAAAAGCATGTATTACGATGAAATCTTGGTAATGAATATTTGGGTGGAATACAATACCTTCCCTACCTACTATGTAGGTGGTATAAAAAGTACAAATGGATCCTATACATAGCCCCCCCTAATATTTTTCTGGCTATGCTACTCCCGAGTAAAAAACTCAGATAAAATCAATAGCTCTATTACCATTCTAACATTTTTCTTATATTTTAAGATTTATTTCTCTACTTATATAAAATTAATGTATTTAATCTACTAAATGATATTTTGTACACGTATCGTTCTTCCATTTTCATAGCGAAGCGACAGAAAATTGCTGGTCCTTAGTCTCAAATTTTCGAATTGAAAGAATTTATTTACCTAAGCTGTGTGCTTGAAATGGGGTATACCTAGCTTGATGTTTAGGAAAGCAGTTCTCAAAATGGGACCGAACGAATGTCTCCGCAGTAATGTGAGAGGTTGGTATTCGAGAGATCCTGGGTTTTATTGCCGTTGGACCGGTCACTCTGACCTTGATTTTTTCGCGGTTTTCTCAAGGTCCGTATGGATTCTGTAATGCCATTTCATTTCATTGTCGTTTTTGAGGATTGCAAGATCAAGCGAGTGGACGTCGTTGGTGGTGGAATTTCCTTTGAGAAACTATAGTCTTGGCGTCCGAGATCAGTCCTTGGGGAGGAAGGCTTGTGTGAGTGGTCCCACAGGCGTAGGGATCTCGCACCTGGAAACGTTAAGTACTCCCACCTGCGTACAAACCGCTGCCATGTATCTGCATCTTCTGCGTCCTCAGTTTCACCCCTTCCTCCCGGAGATTTAGTAGTTAGAGTAGGTACTTCCGTACCGAAATCCGCCTCTGCACTTAATCTACTCTACTCTCCAAGACTGGGAGGCTTGAGCAGAAGACATCTAACTCAGAAGAAAAAAAGAAACATGGTTAGATAAACAGGTTTCAATATAATAAAAATAATATCCGAAGGTAGATCCTGTCTTCCTTAGGCTGCGCCATTGGTAGCAATCATGCTAGTTTAAGGACACATTAAGCAACTGCGGTGGTTTAATATTGCCCTTCCATAACATGAGAATGGCACCCTATCTCGAACACAGATCCCGTTGAACACCCGTCACAGGGACACAATAACAACAACAAATGTCCAATTTTGTGCAAGTTCTCTGACAGTTAAAGTATAAATCACTTTAAATTATACGAGAAAAGCATCTCTGCAGCACAGATGATTGGTTATATACATATCATTTTGTCTTGTTTGATCATTTAGGCGGGTAATTCATTGAACAAAAAAGTATAAGAATTCAGATTAATTGCCTCGGTGTAATTGTTTTGCTCCTGGTGACACCTATAAGCATGAATTTGCCTATTATTTTCATTCGTCTTAGCGAGTTTATTTAATAAAAGAACTTGTTTCAAAAGAATAGAACAAAACTATGATAATAAGAGTTATGAATAAGGAGGTTTGTTGCATTTCCATTCCAATTGAGTTTAAAAGCTTTGCAGTAAATTAATGTGAAGATAACCATTTAAATAATTTTGTTAAATTATTATATAAGCTTATCTCAGGACAACACTTGGGACTTGAAGTAAAACATAGCAATGCGTTGACCTATTATTAAAGTATATTTCAACTTTTTCTTATTTCAGCTCATTTTCATGTGTCTCAGTTATTTTATGTTATTCTACAATATAAGCGTTTGGGAAAAGTTTATGCAATAAATGCAGAGTGGCTTGGAAACCGCAGGGCTTACAAAGGTGAACGTCACCAATAAAGTTTGAGAATCACTGACATGGGGAATTGCAGGTCATTCCGGCCAAGAAAGCGGAGTGCAGGCACGCCGACTGTGTGCCACCATTAGCCACTCGGTCCATAAATGCCATACTATTTCTATTGCTCTACCCGCCAGTCTATGTAGAGGGGATGTTACATTCAAGTCAAATATTCTGCATTGAGATTAATGCAAAAAAGAATATTATAGAAAAGTCATGAGAATTGAAGTGTTATGTACAACATACTGTATAATTTAAATACATATGAATATTTAAGTTTTGAAATATTTTTAATGCAAGACGAAGCAGCCGAAATGCGATTCCTAAGAGCAGTTGGGGATATACTAAATGGATAAAAAGGCAAACACAAAAACTAGAGAAGAGCGTAATATCTATAGATAAAAAGTATAGAAAATAGAAATAATTGGAAAAACATTTACTGAGAATGGAAGCCACAAGAGCACCATGAAGGAAGTGGAGACTATAACTCAAGACGAAAAATAAGAGTTGGATCAGAGGTGGAGAGACCGGCTCTTCAAGAGAACGGAATAGTTAAATGATGCACTAAACCGCGAGGTTGTTGATAATGACAGTTTTTAAGGAGTTTTCCTGTTTGCGTCCTCTTTTCTTAGAAAAATAATTGGTATTTTAACAGAATGTCTCTAAGTCAACATTTAGTATGCTTGTTGATAGTGACGTGTAACTTTAATTTTGCGTAAAATGTTTATTAAATCGTTTGAATGCATGTAAAGTTTGAATCAGAAAGTTAGACAGAAGGAAGTGGCGTAAAGTTGGTTAAAACAATGATAATGCGAAGCAAGAATGTTTTAAAATGTTGAACTAAGATTATTTTTTTAGTTTTAAGTAAGTATTTTAAAACTCTGAGTACATATACTTTCGTTTTCCATGAGGTCATACCTAGCATATATTCACTAGTTTTATGAACAATTGGCTGCTGTCTCAGTCGCCTAAATCTAACCAAGAGCTTTCACCATGTGAAACACTTTTGTTTTGCAGATATTTACCCGTAATTAACACGAGGGGAGTAGTAAAATAGCCTTGACTTGTTCGGTAACCTCTCTGACTGGCATCCAGAAGATCGCAAATTCACATCGGTATACCGGCCAATTTGTTTTCGTGATTTCCCGCAACCGTGAACTTATTTCATTGTCATGGCAGAGTTTCATCCACAGGTTTAAGTTAAGAATGCATAAAATAGAACATACAAGAAGGCAAAAGTGCAAACAAGTGTAAGGGGACATATACTCAATAAAAATTCGAAATAATAGAAATAACTAATAATGTAAAATAGTATTTAGAAATAGTTTTACTGTAAAATAACTTGTACCTAAGAATGTGATTAATGTGAAAGAAAGCATGTAAGGAACAGGGTAACTAGTAACTACCAGGCAAGCGAATAACAGGGGTAAAGGCCACGGCACATACACGCTAATGCACACAGGCTTTTGGCCTGTGAGAGAGGTCCGAAATTAGAGTAAGACAGAGATAGTGGTCCTATTCCTGGAAGACAAGGGAGTTGTAAAAACAGACAGAGGAACGAGAGTTGTTAAGTGAGACGGAGATAGTGGGTTTTAGCAAAGAAGTCAAAGGGAAACGTAAACATATAACTATGAGAATAGTTGTTACATATAAAAGCACGAATTCTAGCGTCATAGGAGGAAGATAGAAAAAGAGGAGGAGGTCCCAAGCTACACACTCTCTGATTTTACTCTCATAATGTAACACATGTGACTCAGGCGGAATATTTTGTGCCTGGATGTGGGTGGAAAAATGTGTGTTACGCACTTAGATACGTCCACGTAAAGAATTCATAGTAGCGGGAAGGTTAAATGTGCAACTTTTGTATTAATCAAGGGAAAGCTGCTAGCCGCCTCAATGGGCATTATATTGTGAATACATTAAGCTGTTTAAGGGGGAGTTAGTTTATTATTTGCCTTCATCTACATAAAATCCTGAGAAAGATCAAATTAGCTAGCTAGGATAGAAATTTCTCTTCAGCTCTACGACCAGCAGCCCGTAGAGAACTTCAAAAGGACTTCGAAGATCCGAGACATCACTTACATGAGATACACTCACGTGCGAGTACAGACACCCGCTACACAAGGCGTCTTTCTAACATGAACTCGACGATGTGTATCAATCCGCAGAACAGCAGACCTTTTGGTTAAACCGGCGTTAAATAAGCAAAACATATAGAGCCAGTGTTGACAGCAAAATCTACTAACTCATTGTAAAACCACATAACACACGGAAGCAGTGAATGGAACTAATAGGTGGGGGCTTAAAACTTTCTTCTATTCAATGATGTGTCGTATGTGTTGCTATCTATTGTCGTTCATTAAAATGAATATTTAAAATCTATTCCTCTTTTTTAATAACCCTGTACATAAAATGTGAATAATCTGTAAATTCTCCAAAGAAATGACAATGTATAGGGAAGCTAGTGTGGCCCTTATATATCAGATCTTCGCAGTTTAGTCTTAAAAATCTTAAGTTACCATTTACCTCAGTGCGCCCAATTTATAAATGACCAGTCCTGATGTACGGAAGCGAATCCAAAATAAGAACCGCTAAGAGATAAAACATATTCAGACGGCAGAAATGAAGTTTTAAGAAGCACCGTAGATTATACCCATTAGATAAAAAGTGAAATGAAATATGACAAGAACCAATACTAGATAATATAACATCAAAGGGCAGGAGATGGTGTCAACAATAGAAAGGATGCCAGAAGGTAGGATGACGGCAGCAAGTATGAGATATCCTCCGAAAGAAAAGTTAGATTAGGGGAGATGAAAAAAAATGGGCAGATAGCGAATCCAAACCATGAAAAGGAGAAGAAAATTTTGAAAGTGAGAATGTAGTAGCCTGGAGCACATTACAAGAAAGGAGCAGAATGCAGTGTCCTAATATGCTCTAAGAGGAAAGCTTTTTAAATATAATTTGTTGGCTGCTGTGGAGAGGCTATTTGCACAGCCCAATGAGTAAAAATTAGCATCAGCAACAAAATGAGGTTTGAGGGTATTTTTCCGCAGCGCTAGCTAATTCAGGGCAAGGGACACCGCATCAGGTCAGAGGAAATCTATTTCACAACTCGTCCATCAGCTGTGTTTGCTGAACAAACACGGTATCTAAACCTACCTTGACAGGAGTATCATATCGCATGCCAGGTCACACGGAGACGCTACGGCTAAACAGGTCATGACCCAGTGTCGGCCACACAGGCCTCATATCTGTGCGACGTGGACGTCAAGGACATCAAACGGCTGGAAACAAAATTGCTTTTTCCCCTTACCACCTTTGCTGGCGTCATGTAAGGGATTCCTAGAATGGAACTTATTAGCAACCAACCTTTGCTTTCCTACAAAAATCTGTTCTGCCACATCGTCTGTCGTAACCAAAAATACAGGTCATTGACGTCATCACAGTAGCTCACTTCTACCCTCAATATGGCGCATAAATTAAGTCAGTCACATCCTGATGAACAGGTTAATGCAATCAGCCGTGAGCTGTGTCAGGTTTAATTTTGCCTGCAGGGGGAGATGTATGCATGTGGGGCTCAAATTGATATCGGTCGTATTTGAAAAACGTGTACAGAAGATGTGTGGTTACAAACATTTTTAGCTGCTACATATACACACTTAGTGGTACACTAAATAATGTCAGAACATTATTTTATGCAGTTTTAATAAATAATAATAAAGATATTATAACATCATAATTAAACCAGAATGCCTCTACATAGTGGAAACATTAATTTTAATCAGAAAAGCAGATATCGAATATATCGTGAAAAAGAATACATCATGAGAAAAATGTTTGGTTCACAAGTCGTAGGTAAACAATACAGACTCAGAAGTAAAAATGAAATAATAGTAGATTATGATTCAAGTGCTAAAATAGGGTTTTATTTTGCAAACCTACAAGCAAAAAAAACAAAACCACTTAACACGTGTGACATATGCTATTCTTTTAGACAGCGCTATAATTTGTAAAATATTAATAAAGTAATACTATATTGATTGATGAAACTAAAATAAATCACATTTATAACGAGATTAACTCCCGTGTGCAGCGGGATGTCAGATGTTTTTATATTTTTTGATTCGCTAGCAGTCATTTTCAGTGAAATTATTTTCAACGTGTTTTGCCTTACACCAGGCAATGACGCGATTAAATGCTATATCATTGCTTTCTGGATTTTTTGGGGTGAGTATTTCTACTGTTATTTTCAAGTGCTTCTGTAATTTTACCTGGCTCTTTCATTTCAGTTTCTTCTGAATTCATAATTGCCGCCATTTAATCTTTATGCAGGTTATACTAGATAAAATAATGTTTGAAATCAAAGAAAGCACAAGGCTGTCGGTATAAGGTATAGGTTAACTCCACAACGAATTGTCATAAATTTAAATATAGGATTTTTATTGTGAACAGATAATGAGACTGCAACGAAACGTTAACAATGTAAAAACTCGCAATTGAAGGTAAAACCTAATCAAACCAAGTTTAATTATTAAACATATGCAAATACAAAGGGTAATTGCCATGTGATTGGCCTTGAAACCAAAGTTGGTTACAATGGAGTGATATAAAAATTTTATCGCACTAGTGGATAGGTAAAGCGTTTAGTTTGTGTGCACTATGCTAAAAGTACTACTTAGACCATACTGTCTAAAAACGATATATACAGACATTCACAGCGACATTAGAAAACGGAGGTTAAGGTTTTATGGAATATTAAGTGAATGGATCCAAACAGGCTCACAAAAAAATAATAGAATTCTACGAAAATAGAAGTAAAGCACAAGTACACGTAGATTCTATAAAGTAGATTGGTGAAGTAAAAATGACTTAAAATTGGCAGGAATTACTTATCCTAAACAGAGATATATTTAGAATCAAAGTGCATTAGTGGCAAATTGATCAGGAGCACAAAGCGAAGAAAAAAAAAAACTAGAACGACATAGACGAGAGAAAGAAAGTCAACAGCTAAAGAATAAAAGAGCTATAGATTCAAAGGAAAACAAAGAAACTTCTCTTAAGTACTATGCCTAGTCCCACTTTTGCATATAAAAATAATAATAATAATAATAATAATAATAATAATAATACAGAAGAATTCATATGCAATTGGCTTCAAGTTAACTACCCCCAAACCATTATGTCAGTGCAAAGAATGTAAACCACAGGGCCATGAGTCACTGACGAGCAAATGAACACGGACTGGTAAGAAAACCGAAGACTGTATAAGGGATGGGGTGGTTTGTAATTTGCGACGTCACTAGTTAAAGTACAGTAAAGTTCAACTTCATTTTCTTTCGTTCTGGTTTAATGCCTAATAATAATAATAATAATAATAATAATAATAATAATAGTAATAATAATAATATTCAAAGGGGCACACTTGATAGCATTTTCAAGTTGTAGGCCTCTATCAATATCCTCGTTCCCAACGCTCGGGTGGAAGGTAGTTCCGTTAATTTGTATTACTGGCGTTTAAAATTCGCCTAACATGTTCGAATATTGTAAGATTTAAAACGGTGCTAGGAAAAAATTCATGTTAAGTGAAGCTTTACGAAAGGCAGACAGGCGTCTTATTGTAAAGCACTAAGTACAGGTTACTGTTAGGCAAATGCATATTCTCCGCCTAATAGATGAATCTGTAGACAGCGACGACCTAAATTTTGAGATAGCACTGCCTTAGCTGACTTGGATTTTTATGCTTCCGTTACATTTTAACATTAAAGTCTTTTATAGTAAATAAATAATTTACTTATAAGTATTAAATGCGGAAAAAGTAATATGTCCTTGTCTTACAAAAAATTGTGGATGAAAAGGAAGAAGTTAATAATGCAAATATTGTATAGTGTAACTCCGAGGTATTCTCCACAGCTTCATCCACATCACATATTTTTTGGTGGATGACGCAACATTTGGAGTATCAACTTCTGTCCTTTCTTCAACAGCTTCACGCACAGGACATGTTGTTTTGGTGGATGACGCAATATTTGCACTATCAACTTCGCTACTGTCTTCAACAACTTCACCCACAGCACATATTGTTTTGGTGGATGATGCAATATTGGACTATCAACTTCGGTACTGTCTTGACAGCTTCACCCACAGCACATAATGTTTTGGTTGAAGACGCAATGTTTGGACTATCAACTTCTGTCCTTTCTTCAATAGCTTCACCCACATCACACATAGTTTTGATGGATGACGCAACATTTAGATTATTAACTTCTGTCCTTTGTTCAACAGCTTCACCCACATTACATATTTTTGATGGATGACACAGCAATTGAATTATTAACTTCTGCTCTTTCTTCAACAGCTTCACCGACATCACATATTTTTTGGTGGATGACAAACCAATTGAATTATTAACTTCTGCTCTTTCTTCAACAGCTTCACCCACAACACACATAGTTTTGCTGGTCGACGCAACATTTAGATTATTAACTTCTGTCCTTTCTTCAACAGCTTCACCCACATCACACATAGTTTTGGTGGATGACGCAACACTTAGATTATTAACTTCTGTACTTTCTTCAACAGCTTCATCCACATCACACATAGTTTTGGTGGATGACGCAACATTTAGATTATTAACTTCTGTCCTTTCTTCAACAGCTTCACCCACATCACACATAGTTTTGGTGGATGACGCAACACTTAGATTATTAACTTCTGTCCTTTCTTCAACAGCTTCACCCACATCACACATAGTTTTGGTGGATGACGCAACATTTAGATTATTAACTTCTGTACTTTCTTCAACAGCTTCACCCACATCACACATAGTTTTGCTGGATGACGCAACATTTAGATTATTAACTTCTGTGCTTTCTTTAACAGCTTCATCCACATCACACATAGTTTTGGTGGATGACGCAACATTTAAATTATTAACTTCTGTACTTTCTTCAACAGCTTCATCCACATCACACATAGTTTTGGTGGATGACGCAACATTTAGATTATTAACTTCTGTACTTTCTTCAACAGCTTCACCCGCATCACACATAGTTTTGGTGGATGACGCAACATTTAGATTATTAACTTCTGTACTTTCTTCAATAGCTTCACCCACATCACACATAGTTTTGGTGGATGACGCAACATTTAGATTATTAACTTTTGTACTTTATTCAACAGCTTCACCCACATCATATATTTTTTTGGTCGATGATGCAACATTTGGATTAACTTCTGTCCTTTCTTCAACAGCTTCACCCACATCACACATATTGTTTTGCTGGACGACGGAACATTTAGATTATTAACTTCTGTACTTTCTTCAACAGCTTCGCCCACATC
The DNA here is from genome assembly GCA_030765065.1 of Deroplatys truncata. Classification (NCBI taxonomy): domain Eukaryota; kingdom Metazoa; phylum Arthropoda; class Insecta; order Mantodea; family Mantidae; genus Deroplatys; species Deroplatys truncata. Next base: position 123,298,586 of record CM060988.1, on the reverse strand, counting down.
ACACATATTGTTTTGCTGGATGATGCAACATTTAGATTATTAACTTCTGTCCTTTCTTCAACAGCTTCACCCACATCACATATTTTTCGGTGGATGATGCAACATTTGGATTAACTTCAGTACTTTCTTCAACAGCTTCACCCACATCACATATTTTTCGGTGGATGATGCAACATTTGGATTAACTTCTGTCCTTTCTTCAACAGCTTCACCCAAATCACATATTTTTTTGGTGGATGATGCAACATTTGAATTAACTTCTGTCCTTTCTTCAACAGCTTCACCCACATCACACATAGTTTTGGTGGATGACGCAACATTTAGATTATTAACTTCTGTCCTTTCTTCAACAGCTTCACCCACATCACACATAGTTTTGGTGGATGACGCAACATTTAGATTATTAACTTCTGTACTTTCTTCAACAGCTTCACCCACATCACACATATTGTTTTGCTGGACGACGCAACATTTAGATTATTAACTTCTGTCCTTTCTTCAACAGCTTCACCCACATCACATATTTTTTGGTGGATGTTGCAACTTTCGAATTATTAACTTCTGTCCTTTCTTCAACAGCTTCACCCACATCACATATTGTTTGGTGGATGTTGCAACTTTCGGATTATTAACTTCTGTCCTTTCTTCAACAGCTTCACCCACATCACATATTGTTTTGGTGGATAACACAATATTTGGACTGTCAACTTCTGTCCTATCTTCAACAGCTTCATCCACATCACACATAGTTTTGGTGGATGACGCAACATTTAGATTATTAACTTCTGTACTTTCTTCAACAGCTTCATCCTCATCACACATAGTTTTGGTGGATGACGCAACATTTAGGTTATTAACTTCTGTACTTTCTTCAACAGCTTCATCCACATCACACATAGTATTGGTGGATGACGCAACATTTAGATTATTAACTTCTGTCCTTTCTTCAACAGCTTCACCCGCATCACATATTTTTTTGGTGGATGATGTAACATTTGGATTAACTTCTGTCCTTTCTTCAACAGCTTCAGCCACATCACATATTTTTCGGTGGATGATGCAACATTTGGATTATTAACTTCTGTCCTATCTTCAACAACTTCACCCACATCACATATTCTTTTTGGTGGATGATGCAACTTTCGTATTATTAATTTCTGTCCTTTATTCAAATGCTTCACAATACAACTACAGAATCACATGTTATTGAAACATTCAAAACAAATAACGGATATCTCGGAATCGGCAATGCCACAAAAAAGTTATTTAAAATAAATTGCGTGATTTAGGAAGTTCTACATGTTTTATGTAATATGTGAATCTCTTAAGGTCTACTTGTGAAACAAAAATTTATAAGATTCGTTCAGAATGAAAATGATTTCAAGGGCTAATCTGGAAATTCAAAGGAGTCATTTTATTTATTCTCTTTTTGTTTCTTTTGTTTATTTCATTTATATGGCACCTTTAAAATTTCAGGTCAAATCGGTGGCTTTACCTTCGGAACAATTGCTCATTTGATGTTCACCCTTCTTACTTTCTCTACTACGTATAGTAAATAGGGAAATATTGCATTCCACCCAAGAATTCGATACCGAGATTTCATCCGAAATACATATTTAAAGGTGCTCTGAAAAAAATGTCAGAGCATTTTTGAAAACATGTCCGTGTGTGTGTCTGTGAACATTATAACTCAAAAACGAAAAGTCAGATAAATACCAAACTTAGTATTTGAGTATAGTATTTTTCAAAGATGCGACACAAGATTTTCAAGAAAATCTCCCACCCCAGACTACACAAAATATATAGATCTCGTTAAAACACACAATTTATGTCATATACATATATTTTGGCCGAGTGAATCATTGTTTCTTATTTATTTGATTTTTCCAATACTTTTACTTTTCTCAAATGCGAATTCGTTATTACTTTTTTATGTCCTGGAGATGCAAAGAGAATGGAATGGTCCATATAGCAACCAGCTCTCATAAGATTTGACTATCGCTTAAATCCTACCATATTCCCCTTGTACCTACATGAAAATTAGCAATAAGATAGTTTCTGCAAATGTTTACCTGCATTAATATGAAGTAGATGGAGAATAAGCGCTTGTAAAAAGAGTTCGTACAAGAGTAGAGAAAAGCATGCGAGTGCAACACATCAGAGTTTTGTGTTTCTTGGGTTTCTTTTCGTTCGGTTTTCTAAATAAACATTAAAGTCACACACACGCTTACATCCTCACTCATTCTTCCAGACTCTAGGGAATATGCGGAGTAATCGTGGCTGAAGAAACATTCCCAATCTCCAGTCGGGAATCGAACCCGGGTCCTCTTAATTACAAACCTAGCATACTAATCACTAGACCACAGATGTAATCTACATTTTATTTTGTTATGCAAAATCTTGAAGATATTGTATTTAAACCAAAGTTTAAACTATAAACTTTGTTTGTGATGTTTTATAAAATAAAAAGTTTCGAAAGAGTAGTTTTAACATTTGCTTTAGATCAAGCTATAAGATGGAGTATTGAAAATCAACTTAACGTATGAATAATACTCTAAAAAATACAACAGAAAAAGCATTATTTGTCTTACGTAGGTTGAGGGCCATGCTGAAACTGTTGCAAACAGGAGAGCTGATCAGATTACAAAACTTTCAAATCCAATCTGAAATTTATGTCCAAATTCATATTTAAAAACTTTTTGAAAGGAAGAAATAGTAGAGAATTGTAATAACCTATATTTAAAAGCTTTAATGGACAACTAACCAGAAAGTAATTTTTCCCTTCATTTTGTGATCGCATTTGTTGCAACTATTTCACACCAAATTTATATTCCTACACAATTTATTACTGGACACGGAAAATTTAAAAGCTACCTGCAACGTTTTCATCTGCTGTCACCAGATGGTTTGATTTACAGATGCGAAATTTCAGAAGAAACAGTATTCAACCTGCTATTCCAGCATGATTGACAACATGTCGGAAGATAATCCTACTAGTACGTATCTACCATTGTAAAATCAGATTATTCACAGCCATCGACAAAAATATTCAGCAATTCATGTTGCACCTCTGCTTTTATATTCTTTATTTCTGGAATATATGCATCCATTTATATATTTGTAATAGGCTGATTTGTTATTTGTTTGTCTGATTTTAAGCAATTATTTATAACCCTAACATTTTATTTGGTACAGTAGGGTTCAAATAGTGTTGAATAAATAATAATAATAATAACGGGTAGTTTGGAGTGGAGAGATTTTGTTGGAAATCTTCGTGTAATATCTTTGGAAGATACCACGTTTAGTATCTCTAAAAATGTTTTTTCTTGATTCAGGAGGTATCAAAACGTGCGCTCCCCGTGAAATCTGACTTAAAATTTTTGGATGGTACACAATACTTTCTTTTACCTCTATAGATAGGCGGCAGAGAAAGTAAAAATCTGCGGGACTCCAGCGTGTAACATTGACAAAATGAAGCTTCTGGTTGAAGTACATGTATTTTAAAGAACGATAGGGCATTTTTTGTTCCTTTCTTCAAAGCGCCATGATAAGGTCCCAAGAATGAGATAACAAAGTTGCAGTTCTCTCAGTACAGGCCAATTTCGCCGAACTCATCAGTGTTTATCTCTTGTCTGAAAGGATGCACTGGAGATCACTCGTGTTCTTCTGACATGCACCTGCCTTTGTGCCTCTCTAAAGGGCACAAAGGCAGGTTTTGTTCCTTCAGTTTGTGTGTGTGTGTGTGTGGGGGGGGATACATTCCTATTGTATCCTATAAGTCTAAAAATTAAAAAAAACAAAGTTATAAAAGTGGAAAAATGGAAAATATATAAAAATATAAATAAAGTAATTCATAATTAAATAAATCTAAAAGTAATTGACCATATTAAAATTGTAAATTTATATCTAATAATATAAAGTTAAATAGTTAAAATTATATAAATAGAAAATTGAAATTGGAATAAAATAATAAAGTTTAATTGGATGTTGTATATAAGGGTACTAGGATGTGTAATAATCAAATGGGAGTTATGTCGTGTTGATAGGGTAGGTATTTTATTAATTGTGGATATGTTCTAAATTTATGTATGAATTTTGTATGTTGTTTGTATATTTATTTTTGTTAATGTTTAATATTTTAATATATAAATGTTTTGGTAATGTAATTTTATTAATGTTTTATGTGGTTTTGAATGGAATATATTTTATTTTCAATTTAATTAATTTTATTATCATTAATTCTATCATGATGTATCTATTTCATTCTATTTTATTTTATTTACGTTTTAGTAATATGTGTTTTAGTATTATTTATTTAGTTCTTTAGTAATTTTAATATTTTAATTATTTAGTATTTTTATTATTCAGTATTTAGTAATCTTTATTAGTTATATAATATAATATAATACATATATTGATGTTTAAGAATGTGTTTGTTAGAGTTGCTTATTTATTTAGCTTCACGTATGGAAGCCAATTTGAAGGAGGTTATTATATCTTTACGTTATTTGCACCACGCTTTGGGCGTCAATTTGAGAAAATGTTTGTTGTTGCAGTTTGAAGATGGTGTATTATATTTCAACTGTTGGGGAGCCGAACTTGTAGTAGTTGCAACCGCACGTATAGTATAGTACCCGGTTTCCGGTAGCCTTCACTCCAAGTTTAAAAAAATTAGCTATGTAATTTGACTGTTTCTTTAGATATTATATTGATGTTTGCCTCGGCTGCATCAGTATTTATTTTAGAGACATGGATATCTTGGCAAGGTCGTGGTGCGACTGAAGAATGTAGACTTACACAGATTTTAAGTTTTAATTCACTCCTTTTTTATTAATCCTTGACACAAATTAAATAGCACTTCGCTGATATCGAGAGTTGTGAGATTCTTTTATTTAATACTTGCACCTTTAACACGTATACTCATTTTTCGTCTCACACGAATACGTATTATATTTCTCTAGAGGACGCGTCTTGCATCCGGTTGCTATCACGGTCTGCAGGCAACTGAATAGATTTCAACCGTCTAAACTTGTATATCTCTGTATTTCAAGTCTCTGATTGGCTAATCCTAGTCTAATAGAATACCTGCATATAACTAAAACTTTTTCTGGCTGTTGATTGGCTATTTTTAAACTGTCTCAAAATTTACATTATTGCTGCTCTAATAATGACTAGTAGCATTTAAACTCTCAAACTCATTATTGCCTCAAGGTTACCTCATTGTTACCTCATTGTTAGCAACGTTTAACTTATTATTCTCACAGCTCCTACACTATTAAATTACGTGATGCATTCACATAACATTATTTAACATGTTTACAATAATATAAGCATATGCAATGACTGTTACATACATTTTACAAATTATTATATACATATTGCTCAAGGCGAGCTGTTATTGAATTTACATATCATATAATTAGACTGAAATTATTTAAGTGTTAAAAATAATGCCTCAATATATATATATATATATATATATATATATATATATATATGTAAAATATTTAATGTGTTTTAAATATATTTAAAAATGTGAATAAATTATAAGATCTGGAATGTTAGCCCTGTTTTAAGGAATTAGGTACCAGGGTTAAGTATTGCAGATTCTTCTTCTTCTTCTTCTTCTTATTATTATTATTATTATTATTATTATTATTATTATTATTATTATCGTCATCATCCTACTGAGTGTTGCCAATTCTTGGCGAGCCGGTATACTGAAGCCGCTATATTATTAATACTGTAATAAACAAGAAAACCAGTTCCTATGAAACACACTTTATTTACCCACTAGGCCCTCAGCGTAGCACAAACGTTACACTTCAGTCACTTTTGGCACACATTCAGAACACAACACAACTGATTCGTCGAATCACAACTCACCACTGAAGTGCACTGTTACTGTCCACTTTTCATTTCGTAACTCCTACTGCCTGTTCGGGCAAGAGTAGGGCCTCATATAGGCCTCGCATATAAATGTTCTAGAAAGGGAGGCTACGAGAACATACCTAAAGCAATGTTCTGGAGCAGGGAAGTGGCACATAATGCTACTGATCCGACTGCCGGTCGAAGGCTCTACCCAGGTGCCGGGTCGGGAAGCGCTTACCGGCCGCCCGCAAGTAGCTTCGCGCGCGATCACAATATCGTAATGTAACCAAATAGCGATAAGCTCAAGGAACAGGAAGTCTTCAGAAGTTCATTTACTGGTTTTCTTTTGGAACTAGCATTGGCATAATTCAGCAGAGGGAAAACACTCTTGGTGGCACTGACTAGGGGTGACTTCCCCCAGAAAAGTAAAGAGGGACCACTCCGTACGACACGTGCGTGTGGCCTTCCTGAAATGAAAGTATGGAAGGATGCATGATAATTCGGTTCCGGGAGATCGCAGCAAAGTCTTGATTTCGTTTCTCTACTACGTATAGTAAGTAGGGGAAATATTGCATACCACCCAAAAATTCGATACCGACATTTAACCTTAAATACATATTTTCAGACGTCCTGAATCCATATAAAGAATTTTTGGAAACATCTCCGTGTGTGTGTGAACAGCATAACTCAAAAACGAAAAGTTGGATAAATACCAAACTTGGTATTTAGGTTGAGTATCTTAAAAAAATACGACACGAAGATTTTTATCAAAATCCTACCACTTCAAACTAGCTTTTACAAGGAACATTTTTGAAATTTTCGACTTTCTAAAAAATGACTAACGATTTTGGTTAAGATACCATATACGATGTTTACATCACAAATTAAATATTTATCTTGAATTTTCTGGGGTTAGCCTAGGAAGTCCTTTTCATTAGGAAGGAATTTTGTATAATCTTATATAACTAGTAAACTAAAGCGATATACGAAAACGTACTACACAAAAATGTAGATCTTTTTAAAACGCACTATTTATTTAAAATAAGTTTTTCGTGGCATAATAATTTGTGTACCCACTAATAAACAATACAGAGTAAAGAAAGCTATGTGAATGTATCACATTAGAATTTTTTTCTCTATTAATGCACTAACAGCCGTATGGTTTTGTAAAATATATATTTCTGTAAATTAGTAAAAATATTTCAATACTTATTCAAATATATCTTTTGGCGTGTGCACAATTCCAATTTTAATCGCAGCATTATGACGCTTTAGTGAATATTGGAAAGTAGAATTATAATTGTAGAGTAATATTTGATAAAGATATAACTATTTTGAAGAATACGACAAATAAAAATATTGTCTTTAAAAAGTTCCGGATAAAAATGTATCAGTAGTATGAAAAATAGTAAGTATCCAGAAACGAGCACAAAAATATACGGTGTTATCTCTTGAATGATTTATCCAACAAAGACAGCAAAATGTAGAGCACGTAAGTCAGGATACACATAAAATACGCATGCCAATAAAACTAGATGGTTTTGAACCCAGGATTTGTATGGCATGTGATGGATGCCATTAACCTTTAACATAGGTTGTGTGAATAAACTGTTTACCTATAACAAGGCACATGTTTGATATCTTGGTTTACCAGTTGTCCCATTCTAACCGATTTACACTCAGATATGAAACAGGGGCCCTAAAACAAAACTGCAATATTTTTCCATAGAATCAAATTTATAGAAGGAAGTTTCAGTATAACAAACTAACTACACTAAATACTAATGAGAATAATACATCTATTTTTTGCGTAATAACTCGAGCTTTATTCGTACACAGCAACAAACCTCGAAAATCACAAGTTAACACAAAAAGCGCTTTTAGCGTGTGTGTCTGTGAGCTACTTAACTCAAAAACGAAATATCAAATAAATACTAATCTGGCATTTAAATGTAGCATCTTTCAAGGATGCAAGAAGAAGGTTTTTTTAATAAAATACCCCATCCTAAACTACCCTTTGTGGGAAAATGTTCATTATTTTTTTATTTTCTCAAAAATGGCTACAACGATTTTGATTAAAACACCAAATGTTTAAGATATGTGCATGAAAAATAAAATATATACCAGTTTCTGGGAGTAGCTCATTCTGTCCATAGGAAATGGACGAAGGCCTACTACACAAAAGTGTAACACGCACACACTTTATGTGGAATAAATTTTGAGGGGAATTAACAGTTTCCTGGACACCAAGTTATTATCTGTTTGAATTTTCAAATGCCTTAAACTTGTGTGAATTGCTAAGTAGTTATTCAATTCTTTCTCGTGATCAACGCAAAGAGGGAAATTTCAGAGCCAGGTCATAGGGAACGGTTTTTTTTAAAGATTCCACAAGACTATCGCTTACTCTCCTTGTGTTCTTCTTGCATCTACAACGAAGTGCGTAATGCAACTATTTCTGGAAATGTGCATATCGATTAACATGTAGTAAATAGAAAAATAAGCTGTTGTAAGCATAGTATGCAGGAAAGTGGTTCGAGCAAGTGCTTTGCATCTAACACATCCGATATTTCTTGTGTAAGATGAGTTGTTAAAGTCAGTCAAGTGAAACCGAGTTGAGTGTAATTTTTAATATCTTATTTAGAGATTACATAAGAATGAACATAGTCATTCCAACGTTAGAACCGGACCTGATGTAAACAAAACATTTTGTATCCCTCCGCGTGAGACTTGTGTTCGTATCAGCTATGAGAAACAAACTGTTCATTACTATCGAACTCGCATGAATGCAGAAGAAAGATGAACGATACCACGCAGAATTAAACGCAAGCTGCAACCTTCTTTAGTTTTACTAAGACCATGCTATCTGGCATGGTCACAATAATATGTTATATGGCGTACTTTGGTTTCTCGCGTATCGCGTGCAACTTAGTGACGAGCGGAGCGATTATAGTTCCAAATATTTGCTTATTTATAGGTACTCATAATACTTAATCTGTTAAATGGGTTATCAAAGTATTACTTTTGGCCTCGCATAAAACCATGATTTATAATTGCTAATTGTTATTTTACAATCGTGTGTAGGCAGGAACTGGGAAAGCTTAACCAATCTTGAAAAAAAAATTAGTCCCATTGTTGTAACTGCAACAAAGAATCATCGGCTGTTCGTGCAGATACTCTGAGAGGCATTCTAGTCCGGGCATTGCAATTTTCAAGTCTGATTTAGGATTGCAATTTATTTTATTAGTTGCACGAAGACCTTTGATTTTGGTTTGTAGGCGATTGTGATATGTTTTTAATGCTTCTGGTTAGCTGAAAATCCTAACATATCGGAGAAGGTATTATCGTAGAGTTTTGAGTTATGTACTCTAAATTAGTTACCTGAAAGTATGAATGAATTATTTCGAAACTGTTGACGGAAATTTATTCCGATGTTCATCAAACCTTGTGTCATATCAACAAGTTTTAAACATGGTCGACAGACTTCGCTACATGCACTTGCTCGCTCGCCTGGCGGGGAAAATGTGAAGCACTCGCAGCACCTGGAGCCTAGTAAGCAGACGCCATGGAGTCTTACAGGAGCGCGCAGTGTTGTCTGATTTCATGAAACTAAATCGCAAATTACTACACAAAGACGGTTTCGTACAAAGTATCAAAAAACTCCCTCGAAGGTGAAAACTATCAAAACATGGTATGATCGATTCGTAGAAACAGGTTGTGTGGGACACCGAGAGAAAGGACGCCCTGCTGTAGCGTTGTGGAAGCCGTGAGAAGAACTTATGCGCGAAATCCAAAGAAGTCTACAACTAGAGCAAGTTTGGAGCTGACTACTCCACAACCTACGGTATGGAGAACTTTACGGCGACGACTGCAGTGTAAGTGGTACAAGTTGCAACTGGTTCAGGCATTGAGTGCTAATGACAAGCCTAAACGTTATGAGTTGTGTGCGGACATGCTGAACAGGATGGAAGAAGACGATAGTTTTCTTAATAAGGTTGTGTTCAGTGACGAGGCAACTTTTCACCTTAGTGGTACAGTTAATCGCCACAACGTAAGGTTATGGGGTACACAGAAACCGACGAAATGCCTAGAACATACACGTGACTCACCAAAACTGAATGTGTTTTGTGCGTTAAGCTCCGTGAAAATGTATGGACCATTCTTTTTTATGAGAAGACTGTGACTGGCATATCTAGATATGTTAGAAAACTACCTGATGCCACAGCTGCAGGAAGATATGAGAGATAACTTCATTTTTCAACAAGATGGAGTACCTCCTCATTACCACCACGAGGTCACTACGTAACTATCCCACACCACTCCCGCTTGGATTGGACATGGCGGGAACATAGCTTGGCCTCCACGATCTCCCGATTTAACACTGCTGGATTTTAGTTTGTCGGGTTACATTAAAGATAACGTGCACAACCCTCCACTGCCGACCAATCTCGAAGAGCTTCGTCAACGAATTAACGTAGCGGTAGCTCGGGTAGATGCGGGCATGATCACGCGTATCTGGGATGAACTGTCGTACGGTGGGATATCTACCGAGTGACAAAAGGGAGTCACATTGAACATTTCAAATAAAACTTAATGTTAATGTCAATGTATGTAATGGAAATGGAAATAAACTCATAAGATAATTGCGTATAATTTAGCTTTATTATCAGGTAACTAATTTAGAATAACCCTGTATAATAATCACTTACTGTTATAATCCACGCCCTTACACACCATTGTCCTGGTAATGTTGATCGAAAGCTGTGCTTTTGTGCTTTGACTGAGGGACAGATACATCCAGCTTCTGTCTTTCTTCCTCCATATAACAAATAGGCACACAAAGAGAACAACAAAAAGCTCTTTCCCAGCCACCATGTGAGCTACTTCATTGCAGACGCTGATTTGGAATGAATTACCTGCCAGTCTCAATTCCAGGAAACAGTTTTACGCACCTAATAATGCTCTGGTACATATCACTGTCATTTTGGCAGGTGAGGCACGAACTACAGGTTCTGAACATCTATTTCCTCTTCTCTTCAAAAGAGAAGCGGATAGCAGAGTAAATTGCTTTTCAAGCGACAAACTTCGCCCACTTGTGATGGCTTTTGAAGTGTCGTTCTTTGTCAGGGGGTTAATTCCCTCCGGGTAAAAACATATGAATCATGGTGTTAACAGAAAGGTCGTCAACTCCTCATCAAAATTTTTTACTTTCTCTACTACTTACCTATATTAGGTAGAGGAAGTACTGAATTACAATAAAAAATTCTATACCAGATTTCGAATCTCTCTGAATCCAAAAAAGAAATCTTAGAAAACTGTGTGTGCGTGTATGTGAGCAAACAGATAACTTAAAAACAAAAGTTTGCTAAATACCAAACTGTATTGTACGTCAATCTTCCAAAAGATACTATGATTTTCAAAATAATGTCCCCATTCCAAACTACCCTTTACATGGAAACATTTTGATTATCTTTATATTTTCTGAAAAAATGGTTCTAACGATTTTGATTAATGTTTAAGATGTTTGCATAATAATTAAAATGTCTATGTTGAAAAATCTGGGAATAGCCTGTCATTCTGAATGACTTTTAGGTAACTGATAAACTGTAAGAGATAGAAAAAAATCCTACTACATCGAAAAAGTAGATCTCATTAAAGAACACAATTTATGGCAAATAAAATTTTTAGTGATGTTAACCATTTCCGAGATATTCTTTGTTATTGATTTTAATTTTAAAATACTTACACTTTTTCAAGAGATTTTTACTTCTTCTACTACGTGCTTAAAAGAAGAGGAAGTATTTTATTCCTCCCAAAAATCTATGTCGAGATTACAACAGGAATACATGTTCTGAGCCCCGAAACCCCCCCCCCCAAAGCATTTTTAGAAAAACATACTGTGCGTATGAATAACATATATAAATAAATAACGAAACAGCTAAATACAAAACTTGATATTTAAATTCAGGACCTTCCAAGGATGCGACGTGAAGATATTGAAGAAAATTGCCTCCACCAAATTACCCTTTACACGGAGCATTTATCGGAATTTATTTTTTAAAAAATGATTAACCATTATGACTAAAATGCCATAGGCTTTAGCTATTTTCATGAAAAGTAAAATGTGTATCTTGAATTTTCGAAAAATAGTCCTGTACTGCGAATGGCATTTTACAATTGATAGACTGTAAGAGATATTTTTGTCAATAGTTTGAATTTTTAAATACTTTGTACTTCTCTCAACTGCAAAACCGCTATTCTATTTTTTTTTCTTCTTTCCTTTTTTCCGCGTTTTCATGCAAAGTGAAGAGAGTTTCACAGCCATCACATAGCGACCGACTTTGAAAATCTTTTAGCCTACTGCATTCTTCATGTAAATTAGTAATTAAGGATTATCTGTATTAAAAGAAGTAAATGGAAGAATAACCTTTCTTAAGAATACTTTAGAAGAGTGAGTAGTGAAAGCCATGTGAATGCAACAAAAGATATTGCTTACTTACTCTACAACTTCATGCAAAAATATGATACCGAATTTTCATCGGAGACACATGTTTTGAAACTCCCTAAGCAGAAAAGAGCATTTAAACAAAGTCCGTGTGTGAGGGGGGACGGCTGTGGCTGTGAACAGCGTAACTCAAAAACGAAGAGTCCGATAAATACAAAACTTATTTAAGTTCATCTTCCAAAGCCGGACACGAACATTTTCAAGAATATACCCCATCCCAAATATTTTTACATCGAAAAAGCTTTAAAAATGTCGATTTTCTCAAAAAAAAATCTCTAAGGATTTTGATTAAAATGCCATACATTAAAAATATTTACTGACAAGTAAAATGCCTATCATGAATTTTCTGAGAATAGCCAAAGAAGTCCACTTCATTCAGAAGGAATTTTGTATAATCTTGTATAACTGGTAATCTTAAGCGATAGACGAAAATGTACTAAACAAAAAAATGTAGATCTCTTTAAAACACACAATTTATTTAAAATAACTTTTTGTGGCATAAGCCATTTCCGAATATCCGACATTAATTTCTAAACATTTGACTACCGCCGTTCTCTTTATATCTATAAGGAAATGTGTAATATAGCTATTTCTGCAAAGATTTATCTCGATTAAAATGAAGATACAAACTGTACACTCAGTTATAAATGATAGAGCTAGAGAAAGTCATGTGAATGTAACACATCAGATTTTGTCAATTGATAAGTCTCTTTTCGGTGGTGTCTTTAGCGCGGTGGAAGCGCGGTCGTTTACGAAGTGGGAGAACCGGGTTCGATTCCTGGTACCGGCATGGGTATTTTCTTCCGCTAGGAGACCTGGCCCCGGGTGCACTCAGGTCGTTAGTAGCGGAGGGCGCATATACCAATCGGGGGAGAGGCGATCCGGGACGCAAACCACGGCCCACCCTCCAGTACTGCACCCCTGTTGTGAGCTGAGGTGGGAGATGCAGCAGCCGTGCGGTAGGCCTTGGCCCAGCGATGGTGTTGCGCCACGGAGTTTAGTTTTAAGCCTCTATTCATTTTTCCTTGTGCTCTTGCAAAGAGCATGGAATTTCAAAACCATTACGTATATAGATATCAGCTTTGTAAAAAATCTGACTATCGCTCTAGCCTACTATGTTCTTATACCTGCAATGAAATGTATAAATCTGTAATGAAAGTTTATCTCAAGTAACAATAAGTAAACAGAAGAATAATCCTTTGTAAGAATAGTTTGTAGAATGCAACACATTTTTTCAAGGAAAACATAATTTTGAAACCAGTTCAATACAAATACAACGTAACCTGAAAAGCTATGATTAATTTCTATGAAATACCACCGGAATAACATTTTAAACTCTTGCATTAAACGTAACGGTCAGGAACGACATACTTTTTAGGAGAATAATGCCAAATCTCGACAATTTCCCGGTGATTCGAGACAGCGATAAATTCACGACGTCACCATCTGCTTCTGACATTACTCGGCTTTGACGCTCTTAATGCTTACATTTTATTTTCTCGTTCCCGGAAAGCTATGCATTGCTGAGAATAATGTTTTTCATCAGCGAAAATAATTTCCTAGAAAAATGCACAGCAACGAACCTGATAAATGTATGCCATGGGTGTTAAAATCCTTCATTTTGGTCGCAACTATGAACAAATTTGAATATTCAAGCTGTATTTTTACTTTTAAAAATATTTAATATTTTTTATCCAGCATAACATGTCGCCAATTTGTTCGGCGTTCAGGGATTAGTCTACTGGGTGTCCATAAAGTCTGGAATTATAGGAGAATGACTATTTATCTGTTTGTCTGTTGTGGCGGGATTGTTCGTTGGTTGGTTTGGTGACGGGTGTCTGATTCAGGAGAACGTTAGCATTTTAACGGGCGCTCAAGGTAGAGGATGGATTGTCGGTTGGTTATGAGAAGTGTGGGCAGGAGATAAATAACACTCGAAATTCCTCTTCACTGGCTCCTTTTAATGTGATAATCCACATTCTTACAATCCCTTCGCGAGTACTCCGTCACACAAGACTTGCCTTAACGACCCCTCTACAATTTTGAATCTAAACTCGCATATTTCCCCTTTCCTATTCCCCTTATCAAGATAAATACTCAAAGCAATTGTTTTAGGCACATATTCTCACAAGGAGGAACACAATCTCCCCTGACACTAGCTTGACGTGAAGCAGCGATGTGATATCCATCTGAATTTGCTCTCCCGTCCTAGATAATTTTCTAGTGTTCTCCCATTTTCTATTTTCGTCCAACCCTTTTTCTAGGCACGTGACTTTCATATCTTCTAGTTGGTTATTTTTATAAATTTTTCTGTGCTGCCATTGGTTCTCAAGAATTAGAAAGTTAGTCTTTTCCGCATCTAACATTATCACGTTATTTTCCCCTGATTGATTTTTCTTAGCGGATGACTGATTCTGGGGATTCCCGTTTATTGTACCTCTAGCCAGTGGATTTTTTCCGGCCTTCACGGATTCTAAGGAGCCTAAGTGCGTTCTAATCACCTCCCCTGGTTGCTCGTGACACATTAGTAATTTCTACGGTTTCAGCTGGTCTCTGTCCGCTCTGAAATACACGGTTTCATAGGTTTTACTTTTATTCATTTTATTACTTTCTCTACTACGTATAATAATTAGGGGAAGTATTGTATTCCAGCCAAAAATTCGATATCGAGGTTTCACCGGAAATATATGTTTTGAGACCCCCTGAATCCAAAAAAAAACATTTTTGTAAACATGTCCGTGTGTGTGTCTGTGAGCAGCGTAACTCAGAAACGAACAGTCAGATAAACACCGAACTTGGTATTTAGGTTCAGTATCTTCCAGAGATGCGACACGAAGGTTTTCAAGAAAATCCCCCCACCCCAGATTATCCTTTACATGGAAAATTTTCGAAAATTTTAATATTCACAAAAATGGCTCTAACGATTTTGATTAAAATATCATATGTTTAAATATTTTCATGACAAATGAAATGTATATCTCGAATTTTCTGGGAATGTCTCCAAAAGTATTCTTCATAGTGAACGACTTCTGCATAACTGGTAAACCATAAGAGATAGACAAACGTTTACAACACAAAAAATGTAAATCGCGTTAAAATACACAATTTATAACATATACACTTTTGTTGTTGAGTAACCATTTTCGAGATATTGCTTGTTATTCCCTTAGACTTTTCCAATGCTTATACTTTTTCTCAAATGGGAATTCGTTATTCATTTTTATGTCCTGAACATACAAAAGGAATGGAATACTCCACATAGCAACCAGCTCTTAAAATATTTAACTATCGCTTAAAGCCTACCAATTCCCCTTGCATCTACAAGAAAATTAGCAATAAGATTAACATCTCGATATCTCGATTAACATGAAGCATATGGAGAATAAGCGTTTGTAAAAATAGTTTGTACAAGAGTAGAGAAAGTTATGCGAGTGTAACACATCAGATTTTTTTATTTAAATTCTTTTATTTATTACCTTTAGTTCTTTTCTTAATCTCTGTCGTTATCCTTTTTATTCCCCCCTTTCCTAATCATTCTTATTGCTATTTCTTTTCGGGCACATATCATTGCTTCATTCTTCATAGGTTCATAATGTCACTGTCAAAAGGGCGCCGACTGGAGATAATTCTTTCTGGACGAGAGAGGAGGTCACGGAGAGACGTGTAGGCCGGGTTTAATAGGAGGCAAGGTGCAGTTGCAGAATTACTGAAGAAATTTCGTGAAACAGGAACAATAAACTGCGTTCCAGCTGACGAAGATTCCAGGAGTGCGGCACTTGCAAAGTTTCACTCTAGTCCAAACAAAATCAATCTGGCGTACACGCTTCGAAATCGGTGTTCCCCGGAGCTCGGTGCGTAAAAGTTTAAAAGGTTCAAAATTCCATCCTTACAAGTTGCATATCATGCATCATCTAATGGAGGACGATCCTGACCGAAGGGTCCAGACGTGTGAATGGTTCCTGAGCAAAATAACAGAAATACATATTTTCTGTGAACAGTGGTGTTCTCAGACGAGGAAAACGTTTACGTAAGTAGGTGAACAAACAAAATTTTAGGTATTGGTTGCAAGGAAACCCACTCTGGTACATCGACAGTAAACGCAAGGCTCTCCAGAAGTGATGGTATGGTGTGGTTTATGGGGCAATAATATTGTTGGTCCATTCTCTTTGAACCAATAGTCACTGGAGAAAATTATCTCAGGATGTTGGGCGATCAAATGGTACCAGACCTTCATGTTATCGGCTATCCAGAGTGGTTTATGCAAGACGGGGCCCCACCTCATTACGCAGATTTCGTTCGGCACTGGCTGGATGAAATGTTTCCTGGACAATGGATTGGGAAATGGGGCCCTGTGAAATGGGCACTAAGGTCACTAGGCCTGAACCCTATGGATTTGCCATTTGGGGGATTGTGAAAGCTGAGGTGTATGCAACGTCTCCGTCAAAGAATTATTGCAGGATGTGCTGTCCTTAGCCCCCGTATGTTCAGAATTCAAACAAATTGTGCAAAACGTATGAAGAAGTGTATTGAAAATGGTGATAGACATTTGGAGCACATTCTTTAGTGTGAATATGTATGTATGTGTGCATGTATGTATGTATGTATGTGTGTATGTATGTATGTATGTATGTATGTGTGTATGTATGTATGTGTGTATGTATGTATGTATGTATTTATGTATGTATGTATGAATGTATGTGTATTATGACCTATGATTCCAGACTTTATGGACACCCTATAGACGACTGAGGTCGAAACATAATTAAGTTTTATAAATCTTTTCAATAAAAATACGGGGAAATTTTTGGAAGGAGCATAACATATCTAGAATGAAGTGTTCATTATAGCAGAGTAAAACAAAGCATTCAAACCACAACATTTCGTGCTAGTTCAGCGTGTCTTTAGGCAAATAAGATAATCCTAATAAATTTGTTAAACTAAGGGAACTGAATGGACACGTGATAACCCTTCCACTGTTATTTACCACATTGTTTACTCCGTTAATGTTTTATCAACTGATAAAAACCCAGGGTAGGGTATGGGGACAAATCTCTGAAATTTGAAAATTCCGAATTCTTTAAGCAATTGGTTTAATTTTAATTTGTAGGATATTCCATAAAGACCTTCAGAGTTTAAGTCCAATTCCTTCTGTTCCGAACATATGTCTTAAAAACTTATAAAATGAGTTGGAAATGCATGAATTAGTTTAGAAAACATTAAGAAGGTGTAATTCCAGCTTTTTACGTTTTTAAATTAATATAAGTTATCTTAATTCGTCACTTTTACTTTTTTGAAACGTTACAGCGATAACGTTTATTAAGTATCATATTAAACACAATTTTTAAAATAAATGGAGGAAGTTTGCACTGAAAGGAGCAATTTGAGTGATAACGAGCACTGGAAAATGTATTTATGAGCTTAAATTGCTTTTAAGAGCAGAGAAGCGATTTTAGACTTCAAAACTGCACTGTTATGTTGGAGGCACTTGAATAATTTTAGTGTCTGCACTAAAAATAAAAATCCCTATAAAAATCAGTAAACTTGATTACTGCACAAAATGTTTCATAATTTTCAGAATTTTTTCTGGTCGGTTCTCTTGAGGGCGAAGAGATTTTAACTGTAGAGATGAGTAACGAGACAGTCTTTATTTTATTAGGGCTCGTCTGCAAAAGCTCCGGTTGGACTGCAGTCTAAAGCCTTATTGTACTAACCCTGTAATGATTGCTACCCCATCACACTAGTCCTGTGTCCCTCACCAGATTACACAGGCTCAATAGCGTGTTGGGGTAGTAGTCCTCTGGTTCCTTAAAAACTTTCCCAAAGATCTTATATATCCTTGATGCTAACGCTTCACAGGAATATAGGCTGTTTCAGTTTCAGACCCGCACAATCTACCGTCGGTGCTGCCCTGAAACCTTCCTATTATGTTTAGGGCTTTCTCTCTGATGCATGCCCAGTGGCAAAGGCTACTTACTATTGTTACTTTCTCTACTACGTATAGTAGGTAGAGGAAGTATTGTATTCCACCCAAAAATTCGATACCGAGATTTCACCGGAAATACATGTTTTGAGACCCCCTGAATCCAAAAAAAGCATTTTTGGAAACATGTCCGTGTGTGTGTCTGTGAACAGCATAACTCAGAAACGAACAGTCGGATAAACACCAAACTTGGTATTTAGGTTCAGTATCTTCCAGAGATTCGACACGAAGGTTTTCAAAAAAAATCCCCCCACCCCAGATTACCCTTTACATGGAACATTTTTCGAAAACTTTATTTTTCTCAAAAATTGTCTAACGATTTTGATTAAAATATCATATGTTTAAGATATTTTTATGATAAATGAAATGTATATCTCGAATTTTCTGGGAATGTCTCCAAAAATGTTCTTCATTGTGAACGACTTTTGCATAACTGGTAAACCATAAGAGATAGACAAACTTTTATGACACAAAAACGTAGATCGCGTTAAAATACACAATTTATGTCATATACATTTCTTTTGTAGAGTGAACCATTTTCGAGATATTGCTTGTTATTTCCTTAAATTTTCCAATACTTATACTTTTTCTTAAATGGAAATTCGTTATTCATTCTTTTTATGTCCTGGACATGCAAAGAGAATGGAATGCGCCACATAGCAACCAACTCTTAAAAGATTTGACTATCGCTTAAAACCCACCATATTCCCCTTGCATCTACAAGAAAATTAGTAATAAAATTCACATCTCGATATCTCGATTAACATGATGCATATGGAGAATAAGCGTTTGTAAAAATAGTTTGTACAAGAGTAGAGAAAGTCATGTGAGTGCAACTCATCAGATTTTTTTTAACTGAGAACTACTACATTTAGTTTGCGTAGTTCTTTGATAACAATTTCCCATGCCGAATTCCTGGAATCCTCTTCCAGATCAAAGTGTGTTGTATATTATACCAGATTGTGATAGCCGCTCTAACGGAACACTTAGGAGGTGTGCTTAGAGATAGCTCTGGTTTGGGTTTCAGCTGTGTCGATCATTGCTTTGCAAATTCGTCAGCTTTCTTAATTTCTTCAATTCCTTTATGCCCTGGGACCTATGACAAACATATTTCTTTATGTTCTGTAGGTTGGGTAAAGCAGTAATGCATTCGTCTACCAGTCTAGATGACACTAAAGGACAACGTTTTACAGCCTTTACTGCTGTCTGGAAGAATGAAGATCTGTCGAGACAGTCATACTTACTCATGTTTCTCGTTGCCCCTGATCCTCTACTACCCTGCATCGCTGTTCCACCACACGCTGCGACGAGGCATCGAGACTCAACGATGAAACGGTGTTATCATTGGTTTACCTCTCGAATACACTTCGCTAAGTAATCTGTGTGCATCGTACAACCATAGACGAAGACATAACAGTAAGTGGGGCACAATGAAACTCAGGGAGTGGTGGAGGAAATCGGAACACACATTTACAGAGTTACTACAAAGAAAAGAAGATGTTTGGAAAATATTTTATATGCTGCTGAAGGAAAGTGTTGCTTGTGCAATACAAATCCAAGAAATGCCATCACCACCACCTCAGACTTTATAGTCTGTTCCGACTTACAGAAGTTGTTCATTCCATCTTCTTTGTGGAATTCCCAAGTTTCGTCTCCCTTTGGTTTACAGTTAAAACTTACTCTGCTTATTCTTCCCTCGAGCATTCTTAATATATAATTTGTCCATTTTCCTTTATATTGGTTAATAATTTCATGTATACTTTAATTTTTAATTCTCTCCTAGTTTCTTCATTTGTAATGTGGTCTAGATGTGTATATCCAGCTATATTCTAAGAAATTTAATTTCTGTTGGCACTGCTCTTCTATTTGATCTCTAGTTGATGTCCAGCATTCATTTCCGAATAGCAAAGTGGGTAAAATGCTGAATGCATTTAATTTATCATTAAAATCCCTTAAACATGTGATATTTTAATCAAATCGGTAGATCCATTTTTGAGAAAATCAACATTTTCGGAAAATGTTCTATGTAAAGGGTAGCCTGGGGTGAGAAATTTTCTTGAAAATCACCATGTCACATCTTTGAAAGATACCGAACCTAAATACAAAGTTTGGTATCTATCCGACTTTTCGTTTTTGAGTTATCTGTTCACAGACACACACGCGGACCTCTTTCTAAGTTTTTTTTTATTCAGCGAGCCTCAAAACATATATTTCCGGTAAAATCTCGGTATCAAATTTTTGGGTGGAATACAATACTTCCCCTACTTACTTTATGTAGTAGAAAAAGTAGAAATTGAGTTTTATTTTTGTACGCTCTTTAACCACTATAGCCCTTAGCGTCCCATTCTATATTGGACGTGAAAGGCCAGTAATTTTGCTCAGAGGCCTCTTTATCAGGCTTGAGGTTCTTTTAAATGACGTAAATCTACGACACGGGACCACCGGCTTTACTTCCCTTCCAAAGGAGGTCATGCTAAGGATTTTTACGCCCGAAAATAACCCATCGCCCTCCTCAGGGTTTGAACCTGCGACCTCAGAAACTCGAGACCAACATGGGAATCACTCACCATGGAGGACGACTCGCGGAACCGTGTTCAAATCCCGGCTGCGACATTTAATTTATTAGCTGACTCTACATCAATGAATTACGCCACTGTTTGTGACGATATAAAACTTGAAGTTAGAGAACTTTGATTTATAAAGCCTAATTTTTAAGCTTATGTGATTAACAAATTGGTACTGCTAATGTTTAAATTGTGTGATAGATGGCATGCCCGACTAGTACTAGAATTCACTTTACCTTTAATGTTAGTCACGATGTGGAGTATAAAAGTAATTATATTTTTCAAAAAGAAATTTGTTTCCATTAAGAGTATACCTACACCAGCAGTTTCCAGGAGCCACGTACTGTATGGCACTGAAATAACTAAATTTATTTTAATACAAGTTCAAAAAACTGACACCAAGGCTTAAATCACAGAAAGTTATCACCCTGGCTTTAATAGAACTCCGTGGCGATGTAACTAGAAAATTGTCGGAATTGTTTGTGGTTGAATACACACTATTGTGAGAGAAACTTCTCTATTGCTAGGATACGGTTTATTTGTACAGAACAACTACGTGGGGGAATTCTTGATTGAACTACACTTTGCTGAACCCTTATAGATGCAGAATGTAACTTTTGTTAACTTCAGTAATTGATCGCAAACAAGCAAGACTGGATTTCACTCTCTCGTATGGTATCTTATTGTAGTGCAGCGTAGGACACAATCGATCTCTTCGCTGCAACTCTGGGGCATCGTGTCGCTTAATACAAGTTCATAGTTCTGTTTCTCACTTTCTTTTTGTTCTGGCGCTAAGAAGCACGTTTTCTTCGCATTCATTTTCAAGACATTACACGAAATGCCAAAAGAAGCAATTCTACAGAGAAATAACGAGGGAAGGGCTGGTTCTACATCGCTGGTAATATCGTTCCTGATATACTGACCGTGCGTCTTTTAGTAGCTCGTGAACAGCGACTGAGGTAATTATTGCACTGAGGGGGGAAAGCCCAATGTAGTGTTGAGGTTAGCTAGAATATGGAGGTCAAGTTCTGTCGGGCTACCGAGAGGTGTATACAGTTATAAATATTATTATATTGTCGTGTAGTAACTCGTCCGTTGAATCAGCATTACGTGGCATGAGTAAAGTGGAGGGATAGCTACGTTGTAACCTTGTGCACGGAGGGGAACGGAGGGCGAAATGCTACCTAGTGCGCCCACTTGACAATGCTAACAGTTGATTCATTATTGTACGAGGGTATATTTGTAAGTCCATGAATTTGACGAGAGATAGGGTTATAATCACAGGTTCCTTATTTGCACCCAAGCCTTACATCTATTCTGGGTATAATCATAGAAATTCATCGTCATTTGTTTCTTAGAACATTGTTGAGAGCGTCTGAAATAAGCAGATGTGTGTTGCTTCGTAGAAAATGGAGAAAAGTGAATTTCGTGTTCTGATAAAGCACTACTTTTTGCGTGGTAAGACGGTGAAGGAAACGGAAGAAAAGCTGAACAAGTATTATGGGGACTCTGCTCCATCACATGGCATGGTTCACAAGTGGTTCAGAGAATTTCGATGTGGCCGTTCGAGCACAAGAGATGCCGTGCGCAAAGGAAGGCAGGTTGACGTCACAACAGAAGAAATGGTGAATAAAGTTCACGATATTGTTTTGGAAGACCGCCAAGTGAAAATCCGTGAGATAGCCAAGACCGTAAACATCTGGAGTGAACGGGTGTGTAATATTCTGCACGAATTTGTGGGTATGAGAAAGCTGTCAGCGAGTGCTCACAGTTAAGAACAAGCGGAATCGTGTGACTATTTCACAAGGATGTTTGAATATGTTCCAGCGCAACCCAAATGAGATTTTGCGGCGTTATATCACGGTTGATGAAACTTGCACCCATTACTATCAACCTGAAACCAAACAACAATCAAAGCAGTGGATTTCCTTCGGTGAACCTGCTGCAAAGAAAGCGAAAACCATTCCGTCGGCAGGAAAAATCATGCAGCTATCTTTCGAGATTCACAAGGGATGATAGACATTCACTACCTGGAAAAGGGTAAAACGATCACAGGTTCATATTATGCCGCAATACCGGATCAATTTCACAAGAAACGTTAAAGAAACGACCCCATTTGATGACGAAAAAGGTTCTCTTTCACCAGGATAATGTACCCGCACACAATTCAACTATTGCCATTGCAAAATTTGTGGAATTGGGCTACGAACTGCTACCTCACCCACCATATTCTCCAAATTTGGCTCCGAGCGACTTCTTCTTCTTCGCAAGCCTGAAAAATTGGCTCGCTGGGAAGAAATTCACGTCCAGTGAACACATCATGGTAGGAACAACCTTATATTTTATAGACTTCGAAAAACAATATTTTTGAAAGGGTTAAAAAAATTGGAGAAACGTTAGACAATGTACTCAATTGAAAGGAGGCTTTGTTGAGAAATAAAACTGATTAATAAAAAAAAATATTATTTTCTTTAAAAAAGTCATTGACTTATCAATCCGCCATGGTATATGACTAAATAAATCGTCTTTCTTACACTGTCAGCGAAAGAAGAAATTATAAGTCAATGTTTGTACTGCGAAACTACTAATGCTATTATAAAAAACCATGCTAACTACCGCTATTATAATTATATATTTAATTACAGCGTTGCGAGGTGAGATAGCGGGAAGAGGCAAGGCTACGTTATGTTATTTGTGAGTGGCATTTCTGATAACAGAACAAACATTTGATAACGCATAAGAAACGTTGAATCGTGCATAAAATGCGCTCCATAATAATTTAATTTTTATGTACTAACCGATACATGCATTTTAAAACTCTGTGAAGTAAAGTGCGACAAATATCGCGTGTTATGTTGAGCGAAGTGCTCAAAATCAGTGACAGAACTCAGCACTGAAAACTAAAACATTTGTTTCATCTTTGCACACTTGTGCGTATTTAACTTTATTATTATTATTATTATTATTATTATTATTATTATTATTATTATTATTATTATTATTATTACTATTACTATTATTACTATTTTCAATAACACCAGACTGCTGTTTATTATATATTACGTCAATGCCTTGTTCATTTTTACTATCTCTAATACGTATAGTAAGTAGGGGAAGTATTGCATTCCACCCAGAAATTCGATATCGAGATTCACCAGAAATATATTTTTGAGGTCCCCTGAATCCACAAAAACCATTTTTAGAAAAAGGTCCGTGTGTCTGTGAACAACACTCAAAAACTAAAAGTCGGATAAATACCAAACTTGTTATTTAGGTTCAGTATCTTTCAAAGATGCGACAAGAAGATTTTCAAGAAAATCCTTTCACCCAGCCTAACCTTTACATGGAACATTTTACGAAAATTTTGATTTTCTAAAACATGGCTAACGATTTTTATTAAAACATCATATGTATAAGATACTTTCATGCCAAATGAAATGTATATTTTGAATTTTCTGGGAATGTCCCCATAAGTTCTCTTGTTTCTGAATGGCTTTTGCATAACTGGTAAACCGTAAGAGATACACAATGTTTCTACAAAATATGTAGAGATCGTTAAAACACACAATTTATGTGATACAATTTTTGTGGAGTGAATGATTCCAGAGATATTCCTTGTTATATGTTTGAATTTTCCAGCATTATACTTTTTCTCAAATGGGAATTTGTTATTCGTTTTTTATGTCTCCTGGACGTGCAAAGAGTATGAATGATCCACATAGCAACCAGCTGTTAAAAGATTTGACTATTGCTTAGAGCTTACAATATTCCCCTTGCACCTACAAGAAAACAAGCAATAAGATAGTTCTGTTAATGTTTATCTGGATTAACGTGAAGTAGATGGAGAATAAGCGTTTGTAAAAATAGTTTGTACCAGAGTGGAGAAAGTCATGCGAGTGTAACATCAGATTTTTTTATTTCACCTGCTGAAACAGCAAACAAAAACCCAAGAAATCCATTAAAGCACGTGATATTTTTAACCGAATACATTTTTAATTGGCAAATTGTTTTCCAAACCAGGCGAATTAGACATATTGTAACCTATTTTATTAGGATTATTAATAAACTGTTTCGGAAATCCGTTACTAGTTATATCATGATATCATTATACGTTATTCTAAACAATTATTATTTATAAATAGTACATAAATCAATTGATATTCGTTTTCATTCGCGGGGGGAGGGATGTTGGCGGTGGGCTCAAGTTAGTTTTGGATGGGCTTCAGCACACCAACCCACACAATCAGAGTTGTTTGGCCACGTGCTTCAATCCCTGCACTGCCGATGTGGGCTCTGTAATCAAGCATGGCGAGGATGGAAGGGATGGGGGAGTCTAGCGAGCCGTCGGTTAGTTTGCGAATCTGTGAAAATGAGAGAATCCAAAGCTTTCAGTGTCTGCGTACAGATGTCTGCAGCTGTTTCATAAGCCAAATAATAATTTTCAACATTATTAGTTATGAATGAATGAAAAACTTTATTTGTACATACTTTATACTCAATCCTGTTTTATAATATTTCCCTTATGAACTAATTTAATCTATGTACAGCTTTTCTGGTAGCTATACTGCTCATTTTGCCTGGCACCCTAGCCTAATGGCTCAGCTGAGCAGCCCTTGTTACCCTTAATCACCTATGATCCATCCTCTCCCTCCTCCATTTGCCCATCTACCTTTCTATCCCTCTCACTTTTATAATCCATTTCTCCTTTACTTTCTTTAAAAACTACCCCATATTATTTTTTTTTCATTTCTTCTTTTCTTGTTAACATTTTAATTGTCACTATTTTTCCACCCATTTTTTCCTCCCATATTTTTGTCTCGATTCTGCTAATTCTTTTCATTCTGTCATATAATGCTCTGTGCTTTCACTACCTCCACATAGTTAACAAAATTCCGCTTTTTCTGCATCTTAGCTCTCTCAAGTACATTGATCCTGTTCTCATCCATGTAAAGTCTACTTTTTCGGTTCTATTACAATAATCTACATTCCCTTCTATTTCTCATTTCCTTTTTACTAACCTATAGATCCTATTGATGTTTTGTTCTCCAAGCTTCCCTAAATCTCTTGTATTTCTATGTCCTCCAATCAATTTTTTACTGTTATCCAGAAGTCGTTGCTATTTGTTTCTCCTGCTCTACAAATATCTCCCCTTCCTATCTTGTCCATAATCTTTTCTATCCTTGTCTATCAGCTATTTTTATTTTTCGTCCTCTTTTGTTGCTCCATACATATCCTTAAAATTTCCCCTTCATCTTTTCTCAAGCATCTAAACCAAAATTTCAATGTCCTCTCCAGTATCACTCTCTTTCTTCTTGTTCTTCCTAATTCCACTAACGCTGCTTCCTCTGGTGCTGATCTTGGTAACCCCAATAGCTCTTTACAGAAGGTTCTATAGCTCTGGTTTATTTCTCTGCTTAATTCAGATCCCTCCCTAAATTTCAACTTCTACCAATGCCTCATACATTCTTTCTATCCATTTAGTCGACATTTCTAATTTGTATTTGCACATCCTTACTCCTGTCATTGCCGCCTTTCCTTTAGTCATAACCTTCCATTCACCATTACTGCTCACCATTATTCCGTTGATTGCTTTCTGTAGTCCAATTACCGTTAAAGCCCCAACCATAATATCATCCGCGTATAGTAAACCTGGCATCTCTCTATTTGCTATTATGGGACGGTAAAGACTTCTTTCTTTCGCTCTTTCTAATGTCATCTATGAATATATTAAATAATATGGGGCCCAATTTGCACCCTTGTCTTAATTTATTTTTGAATTATTATTTAAATAATGAAGCAGTTCCTTATCGCTGAAAGTCATCAATGCTCGTGAACGCGATAAACCAATGCCTGCCAGTTCATAGCTCATTTCTGCTAATTAAGTATCTATTGGCATGGGTTCAAATTTCTTTTCAGGTGGCACATGGAAGTTCGGGAGAAATAATGATAACACAACGTTATTGTCACCAAAACTGTATTGGCTGCCTTTGTAATCGTGTGGTAGGCATTCTGGTTTCAACACAAGAGGTCGCGGTTTGATTCCTCCTAGGGCAGAGGAATTTTTCTTTAATCTGAATAATTCCCTACCCTGCGTGGAGTCTGAAAGTATGAATGTGGGTGTGATTGTGAGTTGTTTCCTATCAGTAATGCTTTTCCTAAAATCAGTAAAATAAATAGTTAAAGAATCTGATGTCACATGTCTTTCTCTACCCTCTATCCTAGTTTATATTATAATGCAACGTACTCTCTGCAATACAAGTTATTACTTCTGGAACTAATTTTAAAAATACTCAAATGATCGCGTTAATTGGAAAAATGTTATTTTTTACGTTCTCTACTGCTTATCTATAATAAGCAGGGGAAGTATTGCACTCTATCCAACAATTCGTTACCAAGATTTCAACCGAAAATACACGTTTAAGATTCCCTGAATAAAACAAAATAGAGAAAACGTCTTTGTGTGTAGTATGTATGTGAACAGCACCACTCTAAAACGAAAAGTCTGTTAAATACCAAACTTGGTATTTAAGTTCAGTGTCTTCCAAGGAAGCGACACCAAGATTTTCAAGAAAATCCCACACGTTCCTGGAAATATTTTGTTATTTTCGATTTTCTCAAAAATGGCTAACGATTTTGATTAAAACACCATATGTTTAAGGTGTCTGCATAACACATATGATAAACCTATTATTGAATTTTCTTGGAATAACTTGACCCCTTTATTCTAAATGACTTTTGTGCAATTGATAAACCGTAAGTGTCAGACAAAAATCTCACTATACAAACAAATGTAGATCTCTTTAAAAATACTATTGACTTCAAATAAAATGTTTTGTGGCGTTAACCATTTCCAATATATTCTTTGTTATTGATTTGAATTTTCAAACACCTACATCTTTTTTTCAAGTGGGAAGTCGCTATTCAGTTTTATTTTCTCTATCACGTACATGGTAGGAAGAGAAATATTGCAGTCCACAAAAAATTCAATACTGATATTTCACCGGAAATACATGTTTTTAGGCCCTTAAACCTCAAAAAAATCATTTTCAGAAAAATGTCTGTGTGAGTATGTGAACATTATAACTCATAAACGAAAAGTCAGGTAAATACAAACTTGATATTTGGGTTCAGTACCTTCCAAAGAACCGACACGAAGATTTTCAAGACAATTCCCCATACCAAACTACCTTTACATGGAACATTTTTCAAAATTTGTTACTTTTTAAGAAATGACTTTAAAGATTTTGAATAAAATGTCGTATTAAAGATACTTATGACAAATAAAATGTATATCTTGAATTTTCTGGAAATAGCCTTGAAGTCCTCTTCGTTCGGAAGAAATTTTGTATGATTTTGTATAACTGGTAGATGAAGACGTTCTACACAAGAAAGACACACTTTATTTCGAATAACTTCCTTGTGGCATCAGCCATTTCCAAGATATCCGTTATTAATAGTTCAATTAGTTCAATATGGTGTTCAGTTCTTAAATATCTGACTATCACTGTTCCCTTTGCATTTATAAAGAAATATATAAAGCGGCTATTTCTGCAAAGTTTATCTCGATTAGAATGAAGTAGCTAGAAAAATAAGCTTTTGTAAGAGTAGTTTGTATACCCATAATAACGATAGAGGGCAGAGAAAGTTAATAAATGTAACGCATCAGATTTTTTGTTAGTGCTTACTTTATTTTTTTTCTACTTCTAAGGCATATTAAAACAAGAACTTCCCTCTTTAAGCATCTAATAATAGAAGATCAAGATAATAATGCATTAATGCTGTATCAACAAAAAGCGTAGTAAATCTTCATTAAATTTCCCGGTGCGAAACTAAATCAAATCATTCGGCACCGTGCAATTTAGTATTCTAAATGAAATATAGCTTCAAGTGGGGACATGTTATTAAGAGGACGTGATTTACGAGTGGGGTGTAAATATTGATCTTGTGAAGAAGCACATGAGCCTATGTATTCATTAAAGTGTGCAGTGGGAAACCTCGGGTTAACATTTACGTCACACTGGCTTTTATAATTCACTTTGGGCATACCTGGAATTCCTCCAGCAGCGTTTAATGGTATCCATAGCAACGTTGCCGAAGAATGGATCCTGCCGCGAGGCAGATTCAGAATCAATTTTCAGGAAATTAAAAATTCGGCTGTGCAGGAAGGAGATGCCGAGAGACTTTGACCTCAGTAAAGCCTACAGGCTCCCCCGGAACTTCTAAAAAGAGCATATCGCTTCTTTTCTCTGCAGCTATTTTGTAAGGCATCGGTGCAACGAGTGGCTTTGACTGGCTTCCTGTTGGTGGTCCAAAACCTTGGTCTTCTTCTACTTTCTCTACCATGCACCTAGTAGGTGGAGGAAATATTGTACTCCACCCAAAATTTCGATATAGAGCTTTCACCGGAAATACATATTTTGAAACCCACGAATCCAAAAAATATGATGTGATACAATCACATAATTTCTCCTTGCCTATCGTGTATTAGTCTTGTTAAAGCTCATTTTTAGATCTACTTCATTTTAATCCAAATAAACTTTTGCAGAAATAGCTACATTACACATTTCGTTATAGAAACAAAGAGAACAGCGATGTTTAAGACCTAGATGCCATATACTTGCCTTAAAATTCCATACTGTCTCCATAACATCACCAGAAACAACTGAATGTTAAAAGAGCTTTAAAGAATGACCGAATAATAAACAATTCGAACCATTAATAACATATCTCGGAAATGGATTATGCCACAAAAAACTTCTTTTAAATAAATTATGTGCTTCAGAGGGATCTAATTTCTTCTGTAGTAGGTTGCCGTCTATCGTTTAATGTTTACCAGTTATACAGGATTAGATAAACTTCCTTTGCAATGAAAAGGACTTCACAAGCTATTTCCAGAAAATTCAAGATATACATTTCATTTTTCATGTAAATGCCTTTAATATATGGTGTTTTAATGAAAATCGTTAGAGCCATTTTTATTAAATCAAAAGTTTCAAAAAATGTTCTATATAAAGAAAGGGTTGTTTGAGGTAGGGAATTTTCTTGAAAAAGTTCATGTCACACCTTTGAAAGATACTGAATCCAAAATTCCAAGTTTGCTATTGAACCGACTTTTCGTTTTTTGAGTTATGCTGTTTACAAACACACACACACACACACACACACATACCGACCTTTTTCTAAAAATGCTTTTATGGGATTCAGGGAACCTTAAAATGTAAATTTTTTGTGAAATCTCGGTATCTAATTTTTGGATGGAATGCAATACCTTCTCTATCTACTAGGCACGTGACAGAGAAATTAAAAAACAGTTTTAGAAAAACGTTCTTCTGTATGCGTGTGAACACCGCAAAAACGAAAAATTGGTTCATTACCAAACTTAAATAACAAGTTCAGCATCTTCCAAGGATAAAAATCAAAGATTTTCAAGAACCCACCCAACTATTCTTTATATTGAAAGCGTTTAGTAAGTTTTTGTTTTCTCAAAAATGGCTTTAAAGATTTTGATTAAAATAACAATGTTTAAAATATTTGCATGACAAAGAGAATGTATATTATCTTGAATTTTGTGCGAATATCCTGTGAAGTCCTCTACATTCTGAATGATCTTTATGCAATTAGTGAACTATTGGAGATAAACAAAATCTTATTACACAATTATTGTATGGCAGATCTCTTTAAAGCAAGGATTTACGCTAAATAACATTTGTTGTGGGATTAATCTTTTTCTAGATGTTCTTTGTTATTGGTTTGAATTTTGAAATACTTGGTAAGTCGATATTTCTTGTGGTTTTACCATTACTTTGTGTGATGGACTGTGTGATTTATAAATGCATATTATTGCCCAAACTTTATTTAGTTTCATTGAAGGCTTTATTATTGATTTAATTTGTGAAAAATCTTAAGGGGTATGCAGGAAAACATGGTATTTTCCGGCGCATGCAGATGGATCTCAGATGTTTTTTAAGTCTCAATTTAAGGCAATGCGTTTAGAATAAAAAGCGTACTTACTTTCTGTCAGCCAAGTTGCAGATGATTAAAAATGCATTTAT
Source organism: Deroplatys truncata (assembly GCA_030765065.1). Classification (NCBI taxonomy): domain Eukaryota; kingdom Metazoa; phylum Arthropoda; class Insecta; order Mantodea; family Mantidae; genus Deroplatys; species Deroplatys truncata. The sequence continues at coordinate 123,267,617 of CM060988.1, read as the reverse complement.
GACCTAATAAGGTTCAATGAAAACACAACTCCGGTGAGGAATTGAACTCAAGTCTTCCGCCTGGCATGCGCAATCTACGGTAATATTACGTATATTATTCTAATAATAATAATAACAATAACAATAATCTTCATTCTTATTGCGACGGCGCACGCGAGTTATCTAAGGGGCCGGCGCGGCGATGCGAGCGCATCCCGATTCGCTTACCTGGCCGGCTAGGTTTGATTAATGACCTGTCCCTTCAGAATAATAGTCGTGTAACGAGCTCATATGTGCTACTTCCCTGCAGTTTAGTTAATTACTGTTCCAGAAGATCCTATGCTGACGATGTTATAATAATACAAGAAACAGAAGATGATTTACAACGTTCAATACATCACCTTAATAAATATGTAAAAATTATAATATCAAAATATCATAAGGGAAGACAAAATAATGGCAAACTGGGGGGAAAATACCAAAAGGTCGAAAATAGTTGCCGATGACAAAGTACTGGAACCAAGTCTCCTTCCTTAATTATTTGGGATGTGAAATCAGTAATGAGAAGGATAAAGACATGGATAGAAAATTACTGAGATTCTAAACAATTTGGGAACAATACCTTATACGTTAAAGAATAAAACTAGACCCGAAAAAGGATGAAATTTTTATAACAGTATGGCAGTCTCTTACTTTATGGATGTGAAAGCTGGATACTTACACAAGCTACAATAAGTAGAATGCAAAGTTGTGAAATGAACTTTTGAGAAAAACAAAATGATATAAAAGAGATGAGAGAATTAGGAATGCGGAAATAAGAAAAGAATTAGAAGTAGCACATGTTAACTCAAGAATGAATAGGAAGAGAACAAATGGTTAGAGCATGTTAGGAGAATGGAAGATACCAGACTGCCAAAATGGCTTTCCAATATGCCCCTAAAGGAAAGAGAGACACGGGAAGGCCGAGAAGGAGATGGAAGGAGACACTGTGAAGAAGGAACAGGCAGCAACCTATCCATGAATTTGGGAAGAAGAAGATTCCTTTGGGCTGGTTCTAGTAACCTCCCTTTCTAGAACGTTCCGCTTAGCATTCGGGTTCTAAATAAGGACTCTTGTCCGGACAGGGTAGTTCAGTTAGTTAAGAAGTTACGAAGTGGAAAGTGGATAGTGAAAGTGGAAGTGCCATGCAGTTCAGTTGAGTTGAGAGTTGTGACTCAGCACTTTTGTTTGAGTTGTGATTCGACGGATCAGTTGTGTTGTGTTTCGAGAGTGTAAATGATTCAACCGTAACGTTTGTGCTACGCTGAGTGCCTAAGTGACAAATAAAGTGTTTTTCGCGGTAGCTGGTGTGCCCATTTGTTACATCATTAATACGGTTATGGTTATTATTAACTGAATGGTATTCATCTAGTAAGAACATAAGATAACTCATTGTCAGTGTTGCCCTCCGCCCACCTGTTGGGATGACGTAAGCAGCTTATCCATCAAATGGCTAGAATTATGCAAAAGGAGAGGGCGACGCTTGAAGAGGATGGAGCTATATGTACACATGCCAAACCTAAACCATTCCTTTCCTATATGGGTCACTTCTCCTCCTTCTGCCTAGGTGTACCAAGTTATGCTCTCTACACTTGCACAAAAAATAAATCCGGCAAATTTAAGCTATCTATATTTAGGCTTCTGCCTTTTTACTCTCTACTACGTAGAGTAAGTAGGGGAAGTATTGCATCCCAGCCAAAAATTCGATACCGAGATTTCACCCGAAATACATGTTTTGAGGCCTCCTGAATCCAAAAAAATATTTTTGGAAACATGTCCGTGTGTGTGTGTGTGTGTGACTGTGAACAGCATAACTCGGAAACGAACAGTCGGATAAACACCAAACTTGGTATTTAGGTTCAGTATCTTCCAGAGATGCGACACGAAGGTTTTCAAGAAAATCCCCCACCCCAAATTACCCTTTACATGGAACATTTTTCGAAAATTTTAATTTTCTCAAACATGGCTCTAACGATTTTGATTAAAATATCATATATTTAAGATAGTTTCAAGACAAATAAAATGTATATCTTGAATTTTCTGGGAATATCTCACAAAGTATTCTTCATTGTGAACGACTTTTGCATAACTGCTAACCATAAGAAATAGACAAAATTTTACTACACAAAAAATGTAGATCACATTAAAATACACAATTTATTTTATATACATTTCTTTGTTGAGAACTATTTTCGAGATATTGCTTGTTATTCCGTTAACTTTTCCAATACGTATACCTTTAATCAATGGGAATTCGTTATTCAGTATTATTTTTTTATCCTGGTAATGCAAAGAGAATGGAATGCTCCACATAGCAACCAGCTCTTAAAATATTTGACTATCGCTTAAAGCCTACCAATTCCCCTTGCATCTACAAGAACATAAGCAATAAGATTAACATCTCGATATCTCGATTAACATGAAGCATATGGAGAATAAGTGTTTGTAAAATAGTTTGTACAAGAGTAGGGAAAGTCATGTGAGTGTAACGCATCACATTGTTTACTTAATTCTAATCTTTGACAGATCTGTTATGAAAATAACTGGAGCGTTTGTTGTGACCAATGGTGCCGAAAACGTGATTTTTGTGCTAAACAGGAATAAGTATAAGCCTAAGGTAACACTTTTCCATTCTTTTCTTTGTGCGACTGTACAAACAGTCGAGTCTCGTAGAAAACTGTGTCGCGCAGAACAGTCAAAACAGCAAAGCACATACGCTGTGGCTCGGGCGAGCTAAGCCACGTTAACGCGAGCGTTTCACCACGTAGTGCTCTACACAGAATAGCTGAACCACACTCAGACTCTATACAGGCTCAAGTCTACTGGAAACTGGGCGAAACTATTACTCTGATGTCCACGTTAAAACTGGCAAGCCATAAATCAGTGTGACACTCAGGATATGCATATGGCATCCGGGTGGTTCGGATTTTCTTACGTATTCCGTTACACAGCTTTAGCTTAACCGACCTCACAGCGAGTATGTACGTAGTTATTGTTGCCCTACTTTGTGCATGTTTTGTTTGCATATGACAAGTACCATTAGTTGGATTTATAACAGGATACAGATCGCGTATAAGCGTAGTTCCCTTTCATTGCAGTGACTTTGGTATTTTTCCACTAACTCAATGGCGGTGAATGACACGCTCAAGGCTCAGTTTGAGTTGTAAAGACTAGTGTTTGTTCATTGTGCATCCCATAAGTGAAACATTTCTGCATGCACGCTTTAACAAAGAATTTTTATATGAATACATACACTATGTAATCAAAAGTATCCGGACACCTGGCTGAAAATGACGTACAAGTTCGTGGCGCCCTCCATCGGTAATGCTGGAAGTCAATATGGTGTTGGCCCACCCTTAGCCTTGATGACAGCATTCACTCTCGCAGGCATACTTTCAATCAGGTGCTGGAAGGTTTCTTGGGGAATGCCAGCCCATCTTCACAGAGTACGAAACTGAGGAGAGGTATCTAAGTAGGTCAGTGAGGCCTGGCACGAAGTCGGCGTTCCAAAACATCCCAAAGGTGTTCTATAGGATTCAAGTCAGGACTCTGTGCAGGCCAGTTCATTACAGGGATGTTATCGTCGTGTAACCACTCCGCCACAGCCCGTGCAGTATGAACAGGTGCTCGATCATGTTGAAAGATGCAATCGCCTTCCCAGAATTGCTCTTCAACAGTGGGAAACAAGAAGGTGCTTAAAATACCAATGTAGGTCTGCGCTGTGATCGTGCCACGCAAAACAACAAGGGGTGCATGCTTCCTCCAGGAAAAACACGACCACACCATAACACCACCACCTCCGAATTTCACTGTTGGCACTACACACGCTGGCAGATGATTTTCACCGGGCATTCGCCATATCCACACCCTGCCATCGGATCGCCACATTGTGTACCGTGATTCGTCACTCCACACAACGTTTTGCCACTGTTCAATCGTGTAATGTTAACGTTCTTTACACCAAGTGAGGCGTCGTTTGGCATTTTCCTGCGTGATGTGTGGCTTATGAGCAGCCGCTGGACCATGAATCCAAGGTTTCTCACTTCACGCCTAACTGTCATAGTACTTGGAGTGGATTCTGATGCAGTTTGGAATTCCTGTGTGATGGTCTGGATAGTTGTCTGCCTATTGCTCTTTACGACCCTCTTCAAAAGTCGGCCGTCTCTGTCAGTCAATAGATGAAGTCGGCCTGTACGCTTTTGTGCTGTACATGTCCCTTCACGTTTCCACTTCACTATCGCATCAGAAACAGTGGACCTAGGGATGTTTAGGAGTGTGGAAATCTCGCGTACAGACTTCTGACACAAGTGACACCCAATCACCTACGTTCGAAGTCCGTGAGTTCCACAGAGCGTCCCATTCTGCTGTTTCACGATGTCTAATTACTACTGCGGTCGCGGATAATGAGTACCAGGCAGTAGTTGGCAGGAAAATGCACCTAAGATGAAAAATGTATGTTTATGGGGGTGTCCGGATACTTTTGATCACATAGTGTATGTAAAAACCGAATCATGTAGACAGATGTGTAGAAAATGAGACAGTTCCAAGTAGAAAAACTATTAGATATCTGGTTGATACGTTTAGGACAAAATATCGTTAAACGCTAAACCTAAGAAGCGAAAAAGAAAGTTCTAATGGAGTATACATTTGTGCATTATTCGAACGCTCTCAAAGAAGTGTTTAAGAAGTATTGCACAGCAACTGGGTGTTTTAAAATCCTATGTTCACAAAGCTAATACGCTTCTAAAATTGAAACCCTACGAATAACTACAGTTTATGAATTACAAAATCGTGACGATGAAAAATAGGTGAATGGAAATTTCATCCGAAGTTTTATAATGGAAAAACCCACGGTGTAATAGACAGTGTACGGAGCACGCACACGTGCGATCCGCGGCCCGGCAATATAACGAACGCAACTGTATTAAAACTACTCCAAATTCTTTACTTGTGAAGGAGGAAAATGGGACAAGAAGGAAAAGCCTTAATGTAGCCTTGTGTACATACATACTTTGTTTCCTTCGAAGTAAATAGCATTTGCTGGATCACAACTTTCCTGTCAATTTTGGGAACTACTTTTTAATTTCGACCTCCCCCTCGCACCCTCAGTTCCTTCAGGGTTCTCAAATCGCTTCACTGGTAGTTATTGTTACAATCAAGCTGTACAAGCCATTACCTAAAGCAAGACAGGATTACTATTCCACTCTGTTCAACGTCTGGGTTTCGTTACAGACATAAGCTCCTTTGGTGCATTATCTCGTTGGAATACATGCTAATGACTTAGAGCATTTAAGCCAAAGTTTACATCATCAGATACTCTTGTCTGATATATCACTTTCTGCATTAACACTATGATCATCTAGAACTAAATAGGCAGCCCTTTTGAATGACACAAATCAAAGCAGTTCTAGGTGAAGTTCATTGGACTTCCGCATCTTCAAATAATTCTCCTCTTCTCTTATCCTTTGCTATGTATTTCCTATGTAGACATTTCAAAGTTTTGTACAACATTTTTAAGCGTGCTCCTTCCCACTTGTGTTTTCAACGATCGGGAGTATCATTCGAGCGTGCTGTCACCTCACCTTAACGTTATATACAGAGGTCTTCATTTGGTTGCATTGTTCGCTTCAAGGAAACTGGCGGATCCGCATGATAACTTGGTTCCCGATGCATGCGACTCAAGCTTGAGGCAACCGGCAATGTCTTATGCTACAATTAGAATGTTAATGCTCCATTTTCTCATCTAATGGACACACACTACTGAAATGTTAACCTCGTGTTCATGAAGCCTGAATAATAACATGAAGCCTGATTAATAAAATAAACATAGGGATGTTGTTTTATGTTGTCTTACGTACTCCTAGCACCCGTGGTACCTCCGAAGTTACCATAAGTACGCTGGGCTGAACATCTGAGCCCCTCCCGGTAGGAAGTTGTTCGATTGGGTTGGACTCGGTGGGGCAGAGGTTTCCAAAGCCCATGGGAAATCAGGAATGCTTGGGAGATGCCCAGGCGGGATTGTGAGATGCTTTAATGTCCTCCAGCACCAACCCTTGGAGCTGGTATGCGGTGGCTAGACAGTTTCGCCCCCATCGAGGTTGTTCGGTAGTCTTACATTTTTTTGGGGTAAGTGATGTATCCAGTTCCGTCCCTTGCGTAAATGGGTTGGGGCACAAAGTCATAAGACATAAGCCTAATGGAAAACCTCACGGAGAAGAGTCACTCGTTGGCGACTCTCTGGGCCTAGAGCAAGGGAGAGGGGATCCGATTAAGTTCGATAGTTCCTGAGTAAATTATATATTCATAAAAAAAAGTTTTAGTTTCGAGAAAACTACACCCAGTAAGCAATACGTCTAGTGTGGCCCACTAGAAAAACAAAACGTATATACACTTGCTGTAAGCAAATGTTTGCAGTACCAGCATGGCTTCCAAAACCAGCATAGAAAGAGGAACAACACCTAACAGTAAGCTCTAATACTAATATTTTTTTGTATAAAAAGAAGTTATTCAATTTTAACTTTAAGCATATTTTTATAATTTTTCCCCTAAAAACTATTTTGAAATATGTTAAGCTTAACTGTACAACTATTTACCATCGTGAGTGTAATTACCGTCACGTTCTTTTGAACGGCCATTTTGGTGTTTATGATATAGTGCTGCTGAATATTTTAAAAATTGCTATAAGTGTTATTGCAGCATTGCTATAAAATTGTTACGTTCTGACATGAATAATTAACGGTGAAATTCGTGTCAGTCTTGCAGGGAAATTATATGGCGATCTAAGCGAATGGTAAGAATACGTGTACCTCTTGAAGCGCTTGTATATTCGTGCCAGCAAATACTCGATGCGCTTGGTGATGACAGCATGTGCATGTCAAAGTACTGAAGTTATCTTAACAGACTATAATGTGTATTAAAGCATTAATCTTCGACAAAAAGAGTAATATTTAGTTAAAAAAAATATTGTTTATTCAAAATATGAAAGAAAAGAAATATGTTACAGGACGACTAAGAAAGCGTCATCTCCTTACCCATATCTAAACTTCGGCCAAGCCGTAGGCATTTAATTAGTATCAACGTTGTTGCAGTAATAGTATTCTTGGCCTTAGGTGCTACACATTTACAATGCTTTAAAACGTTAACTAAGTGTACAGAAAGTAGTAATATTATCAATCACTTGGACGCAAAAAATGAACCGGTTCTCCAGGTGGCAATAGTGTCGCCTTGTCAGGTTTACACATTTACCTATAGACTTCGTCTGGAATTGGCTTCAAGCTAATTTAAAGAAACAAAAATGAGTAATGTTATACAGTGTGAAATGAAGGATGGATAATAAATAGCCTCTTGTAATGTATAATTGATGTAAACTACCAAAGGTGGGCTATCCCAATGTAATGTAATTAATTAGGAAGACACTTTGATCTAGCGGGACGTATTTTAAGTGTGGTTACTTGCCTATATCGACTCACGGAGACCATGGGTTCAGACCATGCTGCGTCGGAAAACGAGCTGATCTTGGAATTAATTGTTCTTCCACACAAGCCGTGTGTTGGACAGGGTTGGAAAGGTAGAATCAGATGACTTAAAAATTCAATGCCATAGCCGGGATTTCAACCACGGATCTCCCGGTGTCCGTCCTGGTTGCTCTAACCACTGAGCTACCATGGCAACATGCCGACATTAATTTTTCAGTCATCTAATTCTTGATTCTACCTTTCCAACCCTGTCCAACACACGGCTTGTGTGAAAGAACAATTAATTCTATTAATTAACCTAATAGTGGTTGCAACTATAAAGCCCGGGACTTAAAGTACTTACAATAAATGTAAGTCACCATTGGGGTATGACATCTCAATACAATTTGAGGTCTCCTTGTGGTTTACCGGGAAAAATTTGTCTAGGTATCGTTCGTGTTATCTTATTTGCTGAGCGCCTTTTATTGTTTTACTATTTTTAATTTTGAGTTCTTTGTCCTCCGGCTAGCTATTATTACCCAGTCGAGCAAATCTCTTGAACAGGGTGTATAAACGGAAAGGAGTTGTTACTAAAAGATAACACTGATAAAAGAATTTGTTTTTACACTTTTATTGCCGTGACACTTCCTTAATTTCACATATTTGCTCTTGATACACGCCCGACTGAAACTGTTATATTTTGAATGTAACTATAATCACTTATTTGCCGCACATTATTAATTCGCATATTTCACATTTTTTAACTAACTTTACGACGCGAGAGATTCTATAGAACTGCGCGACGTGTAACCCGTGAATGATTCTGTTGAACTGTGTGACGTGTAACCCGCGAATGATTCTGTTGAACTGAGCGACGTGAAACCCGTGAATGATTCTGTTGAACTGTGTGACGTGTAACCCGCGAATGATTCTGTTGAACTGAGCGACGTGTAACCCGTGAATGATTCTGTTGAACTGTGCTACGTGTAACGCGTGAATGATTCTCTTAAACTGCGCGACGTGTGTCCCGTGAATGATTCTATTAAACTGTGCGTTACCCGTCTCTGGCTTTAGAATTTTTATTCCCTCACCCCGATATGCCTAAACATTATAACAGAGCTGCTATTGGTTAATAAAGCGCGCCAACATTAGCGTCTATTTCTATATCCAATCAAAACTACGAACACATATGCTCTAGGGAAGATATTCCCTCCATTTCTAAAGAAAAGCGCGCTACTCTGACGTTATTTGCTTGTCTCTTCTAATTAATAAACAACTCACCCCCTCGCTCATTGTTATCCGCTCCTATTGTCAGTTTCAGTGAGGCCGTGTAAACTTATTTCCTAACAATGCTTATAATTAACAAACATCTCAAATCATTGTCATACAATAATGCTAATTTACTCTACAATCACTCTGGCATTCACAGTGTTGTGATAAAAAATACTGCCTCAAATTCGAATCAGTTGGAGAATTTAATGTCGTTGCCATGGTAGCTCAGTGGTTAGAGCAACCAAGACGGACACCGGGAGATCCGTGGTTCAAATCCTGGCTATAGCATTGAATTTTTCAGTCATCTGATTCTACCTTTCGAGCTGATCTTATTTACTAGTAAACCACGTACTCTATATCCCAGTACCAGTGAACCTCGCGGCGAACTGTAACAAAGTGTCGTGTCCAGTGATCACACACTCGACCTATTAGAGGAAGTGTTGAGTGAGGAATGAGTTACCTGTAGCGTTGAAATGCATAGAGAGTCGCAATATTTACACCAAAGATGTCTTCTGTAGCAGGCACGAAATCAAATTATTGTCAACCTCTAGTAGGAATGCACATGGAAGGGCTGCTGAATATGGTATATTGGAAGAATTAATTCCTTTGGTGACAAAATCACTAAGAAATTCGCGATTGTTTCTATCCATTTGTCAATTTCAGTAATTATTTTGGTTCACAAGCACTTAAATACCAGAAAACAATTTATTACTGTTGTAGATTTTATTGATGTATATGACCTGATAGTCTAAAGGTGTATTTAAATAAATGAAGTACTATCTGCATTCTTAGTAACATTATTATTATTATTATTATTATTATTATTATTATTATTAGCTTAAACGTACTCAACTACAGAAGCATAGAAAATTCCTCGGCAGTGTTATCTTTCTCCCATATTTTGGGATGATTTAAGCAACTTGTTAATCAAGTAACCAGAAATATATAAGATACTTTTGGTAGTATTCCTTTGAAGATCGTTTGGGAATAAGAGTAAAAATGAACAAAGTAATGCACCAAAAGGGCATTTGTATGCTCTGCAGAAAGGTTAATATGCAGAAAATTTATGCATTTCTTCCCCTGTTTGTGCAATCGATAATAGAGCAATAACCAAGACACACGAGGGCTTTCCAAAAGTTTGTAGGAGGTAGAGTTAGAACGAACTCTGGAAATGGAACCATATATTATGAATTCCTGAATGTCTCCGATGCAGTCGTAAAGGGCATGAGAATACATTGGCTGGGCCATCGAGAAGGAGAAGTCGCATTATTCGAGAAGTTCTAGGAGTACCGACAAATGGATAGAAAGCATTACGTCACCCTCGATTAAGATTAAGGAGCAAGAAAACTTCGATCAGGTTGCAGTAAGCATACGAAATTAAGTTCGATGTGTAAACAAAATGCTGCTTTATGTGTGCTTCAAGAATGATCATTCAGAATATCTCTTCAGAAATAGACCGGTTATACAAACAAGAAAATATTATATACCAATATGAAGAGATATTGTATGTGTGTGTGTGTATGTGTGTATGTGTTTGTGTGCAGGATAATCTCGGGAAGATGTTTTGACAATGTTTTAACAATTGAAAAGCCCTACTAAAAATGGCCTACAAGAAAGTTAATTTAAATCCCCAAACAACTAAAAAAAAAAAAAAATCCCACGTGTTGCACTCACACGACTTTCTCTACTCTTATACAAAGTTATTTTACAAACGCTTATTCTCCACGTACTTCATGTTAATTGAAATATCGAGATGCTAACCTTATTGCTAATTTTCTTGTAGATGCAAGGGGAATATAGTAGGCTTTAAGCGTAGTCAAATATTTTAAGAGCTGGTTGCTATGTGAAGCATTCCATTCTCTTTGCATGTTCAGGAAAAGAACTAATAACAAATTCCCATTTGAGAAAAAGTGTAGATATTGGAAAATTCAAACAAATAACAAGGAATATCTCGGAAAGGTTCACACGGCAAAAAATATGTGTATGACATAAATTGTGTGTTTAAATGAGATCTACACTTGTTGTGTAGTAAAGGTTTGTCTCTCTCTTACGGTTTTCCAGTTAAGCAAAATTCATTCAGAATGAAGAGGAATTTTGGGGACATGCCCGGAAAATTCTAGATATACATTTCATTTGCCATGAAAATATCTTGAACATGTGATTGAGAAAATCAAAATTTTCGAAAAATGTTCCTGTAAAGATTAGTCTGGCGTGGAGGAATTTTCTTAAAAATTTTCGTGTCGCATCTTTGAAAGATACTGAACTTAAATACCAACTTTGGTATTTATCCGACTTTTCGTTTTTGATTATGCTGTTCACAGACACACATACCTTTTTCTAAAAGTGATTTGTTTTATCCAAGGGTCTCAAAACGTGTATTTCCGGTGAAATCCCGCTATCGAATTTTTTGAGTGAAATGCAATACTTCTCCCACTTACTATACGTGGTAAAGAAAATAAAGACTAAAACAATACAAGGCCTGTATTAGAGAATGTATGTAAAACAAATGCAAGGTGCTTTAGAACATGGGACATGCGAACCTTGCACCGCCTAGCGTCAGGCGCGCAAATCACCACAAATGGACAAAGCTTATTGTGAATATCGTCAAGCATATTCATTTGCTATTGATGTTTGTGAAAGCAAATTACAAAGATTACACATCAACAAGCCGCATATGCTGTTAGATTAGAACAAAGTTTCAATGGAGCTCTTAACAGAGGTAAAGTAAACCAGATCACCGCTTTTATTTCGGCCTTATCTATGCTATTATTATTCTTGCTTTTTTGTCGGATTACCCTGCTCTTTGAAGGGTAATGCCAATGCCTTATGGCGGTGAAAAGGAGGAAATGAAATGCAGTGATGAAAGGGATGCTAGGAAAATTCGCGGATCAAATTGTCCAACCCAGCATTTGCCTAGTGACGGAATAAAATCGCGAAAAAAAATCTTCGGTCAGATTGGTCGGTTCCGGAGGTTTGAACCGGGGCCTTACGAATGCGAGTCGCACACGTTACCGCAGCGAGACCTCGCTTCATGCGAATATTAATAAAGAGAAAAATTTGTGTGTGGGTGCGTATATTTAGGCAAATATCGAAAAACTTCAACCGATTTTTATAACTCTTTGTGACAGAACGGGACAGCTCAGTCGGCAACGTTTGTAACTCGAATTCGGGGGGTCGTGGGTTTGATTCCTGCGACCGACCTTCCATATCCATAAGTTTTTTCGAATGTTTCGCCAGGTCGCTAGGTACATGCTAAGAAGATTCATTACACTCCCCAATGTACTTTCCTTCCATTTCCCTCCATTCTCATTTCACTTCATCTTACATCTGCTTGGCTGTTTCAGGGTTGCAAGTGTCGGCGGGAGTCTCGGTATTGCATGGCAGGGGAAAACGGTGCTCTTATGTCACGCTTCGTCCCTAGGCATGGGGAGTGTCTCCGAGTCCCGGGCCCTTGGGATGTGCAAGCCTGCAGGGGGAGTGGAGCCGGTTGTATCAGCTATCATCCGAGGAGTTTCAATCTGAAAAGGGTAGGGACCCTGCCCTCTACCCTGTCGTGCCTCCGGGTCCGACCGCCCTATTTCTCATCTCATCTCATCCCTCGCTCCTGGGGGCGCCCCGTTAGGGGCTTACGCACAAAAGATCTCCATAGGTCGAGGTGCTAAATTCCCCTCCGCTCCTAGTCCGAGTGCTAGTCCTATAACTCTTTAATCAAAAACCTTTGTGTTTGTACAAAAGCAACCCGGCTTTTTCATTGAAACGGATATTAAACAGATTTGTTATGAATAAGACGTAGTAATTTCACAGAAACTAGTAGTGAAAGAGTGGGCGGCAGTTAATGAAAGTGGTATAAGTGTTTTTGTAGATATAAAAAACCGAAGTAACACATTCACATGGCTTTCCCTACCCTCTATAGCTGATTAGTGGGTATACAATCTATTCTTACCAAAGCTTATTTTTCTATCTACTTCATTTTAATCTAAATTTGCAGAAACAGCAACATTAGATTTATCTTTCTTTCCAAATTTCAGCATCGATACAAAGGGAACAGTGGTAGTCAAATGTTTAAGAACTGGACACTATACACTGGCCTTAAAATTCCATACTGTGTCCATGCAATCGCGAGAAACAACTGAATGTTCACAGGACTTTAAAGAATGACCAAGTAATGAACAATTCAGACCATTAATAACGGATGACTTTCCGAGACATGCCCGGCGCCACATAGAAAGTTATTTGGAATAAATTGTCGGTATTAAACACATCTACGTTTCTTGTGAAGTAAGTTTTCGCTTAATGTTTACTAGTTAAACAAGATTACAGAAAATTCCTTCCGAATGAAGAGGACTTCAAAGGTTATTCCCCAAAATTCAATGTATACATTTTATTTACAATTTAAATGTCTTTAATATAGGATGTTTTAATCAAAACCATTAGAGACATTTTCTAGAAAAAGAAAAATTTCGAAAAATGTTCTATGTAAAGGGTGGATGCGGGTTTCTTGAAAATGAACTTAAATACCAAGTTTGGCATTTATCCGACTTTTCGTTTTTGAGTTAAGCTGTTCACAGACACACACATGGACCTTTTTCTATAAAATGCTTTATTATTATTATTATTATTATTATTATTATTATTATTATTATTATTATTATTCAGGGACCTGGTGAAAGCTCGGTATGGAATTTTTGGGTGGAACGCAATACCTTCTCTACCTGCTGGGTACGTGATGGAGAAAGTAAAAATGAAAAGCCGAATAAATACGAAACTTGGTATCCATGTTCAGCATCTTCCAAAAGATGTCACATGAGAATTTAAAAAAGAAATACTCCAAATCAAAGTTTACATGGAAAAGTTTTCCTTATTTTTGAATTTTTCAAAAATGGATAGCGATTTTGATGAAAATACCATATGCTATAAAGATATTTGCTTGAATGATAAAACCTATCGGCGGCGCCGTGGCCGAGTGGTTAGACCGCTCGCCTCTCAGCAAGGCGGCCCGGGTTCAATCCCAGGGACCCGCATGTGGCATTTGTGGTGGACAAAGCGGCAGGTTCATTCCACCAACTGCTCCATCATTACCTTTCCTTTCATCCATTTCACCATCATTTCGTTTCATCTACTTCCTTCCTCCCATATCAGGCATCGGGCTGATATTCTGTCTGATCCATGAGTGTCTGCTCCTCGACGGGCCTCTGAGCCCAGGCACCCGCATGTAAGTCATGGGGGTGTAAGTCCTACATAAGAGGAGGTTAAACAGAGGAAGAAGAAGAAGCAGATAAAACCTATCGTTTTCTACCAATAGCCAATGAAGTCCTCTTCAATTTAAATTACTTTTGCATGTTGCTGCATAACTACTACACCAAAGAGAGACACTTAATACACAAAAAAATCTACTGTGTTGCAGTCACATGACTTTCTCTACTCTTGTACAAACTATTTTTACAAACGCTTATTCTCCATCTACGAGATAAACATTTGCACACGAGACAAACTTATTGCTAATTTTCTTGTAGATACAAGGGGAATATGGTAAGCTTTAAGCGATAGTCAAATCTTTTAAGAGCTGGTTGTTATGTGGAGCATTTCATTCTCTTTGCATGTCCAGGACATAATAAAAGAATAACGAACTCCCATTTGATAAAAAGTATAAGTATTGAAAAATTCAAACAAATAACAAGGAAAATCTCATAAATGGTTCACTCGACAAAAAAAAGTATATGATATAAATTCTGTGTTTTAGCGAGGTCTACATTTTTTGTGTAGTAAAAGTTTGCCTATCTCTTACGGTTACCAGTTACGCGAAAGTCATTCAGAATGAAGAGGACTTTTGGGGACATTCCCAGAAAATTAAAGATATACATTTCATTTGCCATGAAAATATCTTAAATATGATAATTTAATCAAAATCGTTAAATGCATTTTTGAGAAAATCAAAATTTTCGAAAAATGTTCCATATAAATATTAGTCTGGGGTGGGCGGATTATCTTGACAGTCTTCGTGTCGCATCTTTTGAAGATATTGAACCCAAATACCAAGTTTGGTATTTCTCTAACTTTTCGTTTTTGAATGACGGTGTTTACAGACAGACACACGCACACGCGTTTCCAAAAATGATTTCCGGTGAAATTTCGGTGTCGAATGTTTGGGTGGAATGAAATACTTCCCCTGCCTACTATACGTAGTAGAGAAAATAACGGTATGCAGAAAATTGTAGAATAGAAAGACAACACCCAAAGAAGCATTTTGAGGAAACGTACAGGATATCGCAGAAGCTTTCTTACTGCACTACATGCATCAACATCAAAACTGTCTTGTTAGAATCCCCCAATTGTGGCTCAGATGTAAACAAAACGCACCCTTGTACATTGCACTAGTCATTGTCACTAGGTGTGAAGCCTACTAGATGGTGCGGCAATACGTCTTGTTCAGTGCAAAGAGTACAATACAGTCGCACAAGTAGTGGTAAGTTTCTCGTTGTGTACCAGTGGCGGCTCGTGACCTGTTGCAATGGGTGTGCAGTTTGTTACTTGCTCTCTTTCTGATACACACGCACGCACACATACACACACTCAATGCAAAAATAAAAAGTTGACTCACTAAAAAGCTCTTACAGCTTTCACTGTTTCACATCAGCTTACAGGACATGGCGATGCATGAAGTCCATTCGGCAAACTTCTTAGTTTCAAACTGGTCTATTACTCTCTTATTGAAGTCTGAAATATCCCTTACAAGGCTTTTCTCTATTGACAACATGGCTAGAGAGCCAGGCGTTCTTCTGACATCGTGGACCGAAGGAAGGTTTTTATGCATTTTAAACTTGAAAAACACCTTTCAGTTTCACTAGTTGACATTGGCACTGTCACAAGTGTTTCAGTAATTTAGAAACTTCACTGAACGTTTTCGATAGATTATTTTCCAAAATAAATCCTAAACGATCTACAGCACCCGATGCATTTCTGAATGCTCTGCGCATGTACATCAATTGCAACTCCGTTCGTAATCTGGTCGTGTCAATGAATGGATATGCTTCAGTTAAGGTATATGTATGTATTTCTCCGGATACGTTTTGTTGTATTCGTCAAATCTTTCGGAAATGAAGTAATTTGACGCGACAAGGTGATTGTGATATGAAAACCTCTACTTTGCCTGTAGCAGAATCGCGTCACACACCTCTGTCGCAGCAGCTTTTCTTGACAAGTGGTCAACCTTACGTCGTTTTACAGCCTCTCTGAATAACATGGGTTCTCGGCTATATCATCAATGCTTCGTCTAAACATCCTTTATTGCACTTTCAAATGTTCCAATGGCAGATTTTGCAAATACTGCATCAATGGATCGTCTTTGGAACTGATTAGATAGCATATTCACATGTGGCATTATAATGAAAAATATTTCTAGGCAGAACAAGAAATCTGGCTGTATCAGTTTGAGGCGCAGTCCTCTAGCCTGAACTATTGTGTTGCTTTGTTTACTGTTCCTCTCTATGGTCTCTAAATATTCGGTAATTGATTCCTTATGCTCGAAAACTGTTTGCACTAATCGGGATTTGAAATTCCATGTTATTGTTGAAACTCCAGGTATCCTCCTACCTACAATCTCATACAAAACACGAACTCGTTGCGGAGAATTAGAAAAAAATGCAGGAATTTCATTTAATTCCGCGAAAAATATTCGAACTTCCGTATTTTGACTTGCTGCTTGCGCCATAATTAAATTCAATTTGTGTGCATAGCAATGCATGTAGTGAGCGAAAGGGTAATCTTTCTTCACCAATGCTTGTACACCAGCATGCTGCCCACTCATGACATTTGCGTCGTCATAACTCTGTGACACGACTTTGTTTTTTTCAGTTTCAGATACCACCATTGAGAGCGCGTTTTTTATACATAGGGAGAGAGCGTTCGCATCTTGTCCATCTGTTCTTAGTAACTTCCTCATTGTGCTTTTCCACATTACGCCTAAAAGCACTGTCTAACTGCTGAGATATATTATATTTTCCCAAAACATTTAGTTCTAATTCGCAATTTATATGGGCAATTGAGCTCTCATGTTTTGCCATTTTTTGCTTTAAATTACCAATATCACCACAATCATTATTTGTCCAGGTACCGTTTCTCTCACTCGCAAACAATAAACACGGAAAACAGAAGAGCCGGTTAGTTGCTTCACGAGCACATATCTAAGAACAACTTTTATACACACCTTCGTTAAACTTTCTTGTAAAAGTCTTCCCTTTACAATTAGTCACTTGAACTAAATCGATTGGTGGCAGCGGTCTGCCTTCGTTTTTAATTTGCAGCTTTTCTTCTAAGGATAAACCCGGAATGTTTATCTCTTTTAGTTTCGCAACGCTATTCATTTTCACACTTACACAGATTCAAATCTACTGTTATGAACCGACTCAGCCACTAGGAACACAAACATAACAAATAAAAATGTAAACACCGTAGGAAATTAACTAACTCAAACTGAAATATTTACCTTAGTATATTATGCATAATAATTATATGCATTTATAATAGTTTAATCTAAATAGATGTAATGTGTTTGCAGCATTAACATAACTCTCACGTTAATACAGAAAATGATTAGATTGTACTTAGAAACGTAAAGTTGGCTAAGTGTGGAGCAGGTTGATCGCAACTTCTGCTAAACAACAGCGAGGGAAATGGTTGTAGCGAAATTGTATGGGAACGCAGTGCGCTTGCGCCATAGCAATCGCATCTCTTGGGCTTGTCGATTACACTGCGTTAACTCGCCGTACTTTCAAATACAAGCGTTGCCCCGCTCCCCGCGACCTCACGCCCTAAAGTTTCCTTTGCCAGTCGCAAAATCTCGTTTGTGCGTCTCTACAGCTTGTTGACCAAATGCACTGGCGTTTGGCAAAGAAGGCGCGGGGAGTTTAGATAAGCTCTTCATACAGAAGAAAGTTTGACATTTGCCCTTGTTGTATACATACCTATAGAGGCAAATGCATATTCACATATAGGGAAAAATTAGTGGGTGTGCATTTGCGAGTATGCGATCACCCAAGAACCGCCACTGCAGTACCCATTAGTTGAGACATGCGTACACTCTTGACCAAGCGATCGAACGCATTTGGGAGGTCCCCGGTTCGATTCCCGTTGATCGCCAACTCTGACGTGGGTTTTTCGTGGTTTTCCCTGTCGGTAAACGAATTCTGGGGGTGATTTCTCTTCTACCACGATTTGCTTTCCATCATTCACCTTTCGTTCCGTCTCCTCATCGTTCAGGTGTGTTTCTAGTTTTCGTGGTGTATGACAATGCCGGACAAAAGGCACGGATGTTTGCTCAAAGGAAAGAGTACTCCCCATGGGCACTAGAAGGCTGCTTGTCGTATATCGCCGTCTTTAGGCAGCTCCAGTAGTGGGACGGGTCTTCGAACCTGGAATCGTTAGGTGCTTCCGTGCGCCTCTGTGGTGTGCGAGGTGTGCCCTCCGCTGTATAACCTATAACGTATACTGACGTACATAAAATGTGGTCCATAATTGCATGGAGCTGTTTATGTTGGCACTGGCAAATCTAGCCCCACCCCCTACCAGCGTGACCATGACGCTGACCTCTGACGCATCTCCGTGTTGTTCCTGGCAGTTGCTTCAATGGACTCAGAGTCCCGGGTTCGATGGTTGGATGGCAGGGATTTGGAATTTGTTTCGATAGAGCTGAGGTTCTTGTTTTCAGGGGTGGTGACACTGCCTTGATGATATTAATAATACTGCCGGAGAAGTTTGAGTTATTTCTTTATTTTGTTACGTAGATTCCTATCTGGTCGACCCGCCACCTTCGTCGTCGAAACCACTGTTATTCTTATCACTTTCGAAGTCGCTACTTATGTGTTTCTCCGACTAGCCCTCGAATTGCCTAGATTTCATAACTTCATTTTTACACTATAAACTTTCTGATTATTTTCTTCTTATTTTGTTTCGTCAACCGTCCTCATGGTTAGTTTGTACCCGACTGTCCCGGCGTTTCTTTTCCTCTGTCATGCCTTTCGCCAAACTTAGAATTTTCCCCCACCTTTCTTAAGTTTCGTTCCGTCTTAAGTTCAAACGTATCATGTGATGCCTACGCGATCTTTTGATTGGCTATCATTTTGTTTCATGATTTTTATTATTGGCTATCCCCACTTGACAACTTTCACATCTGCTTCTTACAGCTTATTTTGAGTTTTAAAATCTTCCCACGAATACTCTTAGATCGTAGATAAGGCACGCATATTTCCTGACCCTTTCTAAGCTTTGAAACCGTTGTAAACGGCCTGTCCGAGCCAGAATACAAAAGCGAAACTTCCGGTAGGCAGGTTGTTGACCATCGCAGGTAAAATACCTTGGAGGACAACAAACTTTGTTTCTCTGCCTTCCCTACAAAACCCATTCCTAATATGAATTCAGCACATTTTCGTCGCTATGTTCGATCCTATATTATTATTATTATTATTATTATTATTATTATTATTATTATTATTATTATTATTATTTCTCCTGGGTCTCGATAACCAGCTTCATATGCCCTGACGGTAAATTTATCATCGGACCTTTAGGTTGGATGATGGGTTTATCGTTAATGTCCCATCTAAGCTAATCTAATGTCCCTCTCTCCCTCGGTTCCTTTCATTTACCATTTTATTTATTTATTTATTCATTTAGTCAGTGGCTTACTACGATTTGATGGCGTGCGCACCGTTGAACATTTATTCTGTTCACAATACATTTCAATCACTGAATACAATGAAATTTCAAATTTGACACAAGTATTTTCACAAAATAAAAGAAAAACAATCTACATAATATCTGGCTGTCAACAACCAGGCTACAAAACATTTATATTTAAGTAATCTGTTTATACACACACAATACATTCTTCAAACAATTTTTTTTTAATGATACATCTTAGTTCATCTCTCTCTCTCTCTCTCTCTCTCCCCCTCTTGCACATGATATACAATACTGGTTTTCTTGAGGCTATTAGCAGCCTCCACACTCAGACACCTTTTGGTAGCTTTTTTTGCCAGGTATACATTCTGACCGGTTTTCTTACTGTATGTCATTAACATCGTGAATGTCAAGCACACGGTTTTACAGGACATTGCTATCCCAAAGCTACCAATTTGTTTGTAAACAATGTTCGCATATATGACTTTCTTTACTCGTGTTCCGAGTGCGTTTGTACATTTTCCCTATCCGACTTTACTAAATTTCTATGGTCCTGCTTAAATGGACGATTGGAGTTGATATACCCTGTCCCCGAAGGTTTGTGATATCCGATAAGGACCTTTCCAACACATATGCATACGTCTGTATTCCTTCTTTATCTTGGTGGTTTAAGCAGTCTGTTGATGCTACCTATTCGCGTATACCTGATGGGGACATGTTTTGTTTACTCACTACCTGCGAGTTGTCCGCTCTCTCACCAAAATAAACATTTTCATTTTCTGTGTTTAACCCACAATACTGGGGTGCTTGACCTACTTCTGACTCATCAGCTGACTGCAGTGGCGTGTCGTTAAGATCTCTCCCTTCGCACAGTTGTTGCGTAAAAATTCTCACCACATCAATGCCTTTTCCCAATGTGCAAATATTCAATAAAAAATTGTTCTTCTTGTATTTTTGTTTTCGTTCCCTGTGTAATGCGAGAACCTGCGCGCATTCTCTGAGGTTAAGCCTGGCAACGCTACGACTCTTCCTGTCTCCAGTTTTCCGACCGTCGTGGCCACGATCCTTGACTGGGGCCTATCCCTTGGCCTATGCTTTGTCCTGCCACTGCCCCGCTTAGGTGACCTATCGCGTCATCCATTTCGCGGTGGACATTTTGCGGCTGTCGGGTCTGTGTTGGGTACCCGCTCGGCGTCAATGCGTGGCTGTACGTAGGCATGCTTAAGAGCTCGTGGTTCTCATCTCTACGGGGTGGGGTCGCTGGCCGGCTTGGAGGTGTTCTTGGCCTGTTCGGAGGTGTCCTTGGCCTGCCCGGGGTGTTTCCAGGTCGGTTCGGGGGAGTTTCTGGGCGATTCGGAGGCGTTCTTGGGCTATCCGCTGTACCACCGTGGAGGTTATTTCCCCGGTGTTGCCTACTATTCGCCGGGTACCTGGAGAATCTCATGTACTGAACGGGATACTCCCCATGTTGCCTCGGTGGCCTACCCGTGCCCGTTTGGTTCCAGGGCCTATTGTTTCTCTCCCGATTTCTCGTAAATGGCTCTTGATAACGCTGTCGGACTGTGGAATAGTTGTTCAACGCACCTTGTGCCCTCGTCCCATCATTACGATGCGAATGTATCCGATCAATGTGTCTGCCTTCAGTCCTGATTCTGGGCCTATCTTCTTCCCGCGTTCCGTACCCCTGCAGAGCGGTAAGTAGTTCTATGGATTTGCTCAGCGTTCTCGGACGTGCTACCACGAGGTGATGACGTATAACGTCTGGGAAGTGTCGTGTCAGGAGGGATACAAATTCACCTTCGGGCATCGGTGGGTCCAGGAGTTGACTTAATTGGCCGAGTCGCAAGAAGTAGTCGACCATCGACTCACGCTTCTCTTCCCTGTATCGGCCATTGTTTATTTCTGCTCGCACCCTGTACTGTGCAACGCCACTCCAATATTTTTCTAAAAATGCAGATCTAAAATGTTCATATTGTGCATGCTCGCCTACCGTCAATCGAAACCAACTCAGGGACGGGCCTATCAAGCTCCTTTTCATAATTACCATTTTGAAACGGTCGGGAATTCCCCTAAGCGCGAAATAAGATTCGAGGTCATTAATGAACTGCTTCGCATTATCGACTTCACTGTTGAACTTGGGGATTGGCAGTTCATTCAAAAATTGTAAAGTTATATTGCATTGTTGCAGAGGTCCTACTGTGCTTGACATTTCACTTGCCGGGTGCAGTGAGGCCGAAGGAGTGCAGGCAGGTTCGTTCGACCTCGGTTCGCTACTCGGGTTGTTACACTGGAACGACGAAAGCGCGGAAACCTGAGAGGTAATTCGCGCGTCCGTGGCTACCTGAAATCGCGGTTCGATTTCCTCTAGCGCGTCCCTGCGAGCATTGACGGTCTGTGTCAGCTCCTCCCTTAATTTGTCAACCCCTGCTTCAAGTGCCTGTTGCTTGTTCTGTAATGCTACACAGACTGTCATTGCTTCTTCCCTTGCTTTATCACTAATTGTACATATTAAGTTTTCATTGTTTACAACTTGTTGGGCCCTGATGGCGTCTATTTCCACGCCAAGTTCCTTCCTTACTACCTCTACACTATTCTGTGTTGCTTTTAGTTCGCTTCTTATATATTCCACATCCTCTTGGATTACATTTTGACTTGTTCTAATTTCTAACATGACACCCTGTATTTTATTTTCTAAGCCCTGACTGATTTCCTTCTGTTGGATGCTTAATTGCTGCAATGTTTGTTCCTGGGTGGACAATTGTTGTTTTAGTGTTTGCTCCTGTTCTGTTAATCGTTGAGTTAGTGTTTGCCCAAGTGTTTGCTCTTGTTCTGTTATTTTAGTGTTGAGGAGGCTCAATTGAGCCAACATTTGTTGCAGCATTTCGCTCGTGTTAAGTGACCCGGTGACTTGGTTTTCTAATGTTTCGCTATCTCCATTTTCTACACCTACCCGCATGCTATTGTTAGTGAAATTTTCCCCTTGTTCCTTGCTATTACCTTCCATATCGTTGCCGGTTAATTTCTTGCTTCTTAAGAGCATTTACAAACATACATAACCCAGTTTACTTATATCTATTGCATATACACTCCCTTCCAAAATTTTATTAACTTATGTATCATGCAGTTAACACTTACTCGGTGCTGGGTTGAGGTGCTGCGAAGTGTTGTAATAGTTCACAAAACACTTCACTACACTTACACACTTTTTGAACACTGATAATGTCTGCGCTGAATGTCTGCTTCCTTGTTGTAATGGAGCGGCGTCGATGTCGCTTGTTGCCACGCGTCTATCGGTACACTCTGCTGCTGGTGGTTGCTGATGTCGTCATCGGCGTCGTCTTTCTGTCCTTCCTTCCGTTGTCGGTTCTCCGGGTGTGTTATCCGCTGGCAGTATTTCGAGCCCCAACGTAGTGGGCGCCATATGACGCTGACCTCTGACGCATCTCCGTGTTGTTCCTGGCAGTTGCTTCAGTGGACTCAGAGTCCCGGGTTCGATGGTTGGATGGCAGGGATTTGGAATTTGTTTCGATAGAGCTGAGGTTCTTGTTTTCAGGGGTGGTGACACTGCCTTGATGATATTAATAATACTGCCGAAGAAGTTTGAGTTATTTCTTTATTTTGTTACGTAGATTCCTATCTGGTCGACCCGCCACCTTCGTCGTCGAAACCACTGTTATTCTTATCACTTTCGAAGTCGCTACTTATGTGTTTCTCCGACTAGCCCTCGAATTACCTAGATTTCATAACTTCATTTTTACACTATAAACTTTCTGATTATTTTCTTCTTATTTTGTTTCGTCAACCGTCCTCATGGTTAGTTTGTACCCGACTGTCCCGGCGTTTCTTTTCCTCTTTCATGCCTTTCGCCAAACTTAGAATATTCCCCCACCTTTCTTAAGTTTCGTTCCGTCTTAAGTTCAAACGTATCATGTGATGCCTACGCGATCTTTTGATTGGCTATCATTTTGTTTCATGATTTTTATTATTGGCTACCCCCACTTGACAACTTTCACATCTGCTTCTTACAGCTTATTTTGAGTTTTAAAATCTTCCCACGAATACTCTTAGATCGTAGATAAGGCACGCATATTTCCTGACCCTTTCTAAGCTTTGAAACCGTTGTAAACGGCCTGTCCGAGCCAGAGTACAAAAGCGAAACTTCCGGTAGGCAGGTTGTTGACCATCGCAGGTAAAATACCTTGGAGGACAACAAACTTTGTTTCTCTGTCTTCCCTACAAAACCCATTCCTAATATGAATTCAGCACATTTTCGTCGCTATGTTCGATCCTATATTATTATTATTATTATTATTATTATTATTATTATTATTATTATTATTATTATTATTATTATTATTATTATTATTTCTCCTGGGTCTCGATAACCAGCTTCAACCACCTCTGTTTTTCGAGCATAATTCTAGCCACTGGATTGGCAGGGTACTTTACTTCCCCCAAAGTGTGGCCGAACTGCCGAAGGGTAACTTTACAACTTAAACCTTATATTTGCATGTTACACTACCGTTTTCTAATTGCCGTTTAGTACTGACAATAACTTAACCTTCGTCTCCAGTTTAACAACACATGCAAATAATTCTTCACTCCTTCCTCTAGAAAGCCAAATGTTATTGTAATTGGTTTAGCCTTTCCTTGTGTACTAATCCTAGCGAAACACGTTCATAGAGATGGTATTCGAACCACCCTTTCATTTCACACAGATTATTATAAGCATTGTTCATTGGTAAGTTTTTACGCCCCTGAATTGTTTTTCAGGCCAGTTACATAGATAACTAATACTGTTCGGGCGGAGTTAAAAGCTTGTACTTGAAGCTGGAAACCTTACAAAGAGAAACACACTATGGCGACCTAGGGGAATGGGCCACTTTTTATGCACGACAGTGTACATACTTACGTGAGTTATATTTCATTTTGACTGGTAAATTCAGATGTTTCATAAAGTCAGATTTTAATTATGCTCTTGCAGCGCTTTGTTGTTACACTGCATTTGCTACTCAATGTCCCTAACCTCAAAGTTAGTTTGTTAGCTGCCTTTCTGCTCTACAGTTTTCTACACATTCCGCATTCTGTAGGTATATGCAGGTACCGCAATCTGGGAAACAACAATGAAGTACACATAAAGTTAGGTTATGAGAGTTTTAATGATGTTTCAGGCTAACATATACACCTCTTAATGGTTATTTTTTTACGTTATACGCCGCTCTACACAGAACAAGAGTGTTCACTTTGGCGTAAAAGCGCCTTTGGAGTATTAAGGCGAAAAGGAAGATGCGGGATTTTGCTTTCCGGTAGAAGAAAGCTTAGAGAGAGAGAAGACAAAACTAGGATAACATAAAAGGGGCTTTAATATCTCGCATGCTTTTAAGGCACAAGGAATTTCTCTCAGCTTCTGTTCTGGCGCCACCATACCGTCTTCAATATTCACACGATGCCAGCAATGTTGCCACTTTTGGTAAAATTGTTTAGATGTTATACTATTTTAGTCTGTACGCTAACATTTGCAATTCATTCATTAGTGCATTCAAATAATTCGTTGTAACTTAGAACTTTTAATTTACAACATGTAAACACAGACTAGTAAAATGTTAAACTTTTGATGATAACTGCAGTTTGATTGTTGTCAGCTTTTACACAGGCAGCAACAACGAACAAATTGAAGCCTGCTCTCTACTGTGTTGAAAGGGGCTGACAATTATTCCGCTTGTAGAAACAGCCCTTACTGTCGTCGTATTATAACTTGTCCCTTGTAACAACTCAGTGACGGGCCACGTCACTGCAGCTACATATGTGCCAGCCAATCGGCGTCAATACCGTCCAACAGCCCTTCAAACCCTCCGCCTAAAACCTCCAGCATGACGTAACACTTCCACGTTGACCTGGCGGAGGACGATGGATTTTCTCGGGCGTAAAAGTCCTTAGCATGGCTTCCTTCGTAAGGGAAGTAAAACCGGTGGTCCCGTGTCTTAAGATTTACGGCACGTAAAAGAACCTCAAGCCTGATAGAGACCTCTGAGCAAAATTACCGGTCTTTCACGCCCAATATAGAATGGATGATAAGGACCGCAGCAGTTAACGAGCGTCCATAAATAAAAACTCAATATAATTTTCCAATGTTGACACATTTATTTATACTGCTGGCACGTGGTAATACATATATGTTTTGGTCTTGTGAACCCTGGAAGGAATGCATACACGTATAAAAATAGATATGGTCTTGGATTAATATAAAATAAACAGTCGTCTGGTGTTATTAGACATAATAATAAAGTGAAATACGCACAAGTGCGCAAGCATTAAACAAATCTTTAGTTTTCAGCACCGGGTTCTGTCACTGATTTTGAGCACTTAGTGAATATAGCACGTGATATATGTCGCACTTTATTCACAGAGTTTACAAATACATTTATCCGTTACTACATGAACATTAAACTATTATGGAGTGCATTTTATATACGACTCATTACATTTCTTATGCATTATTTGATTCCGTTATCAAATACTTCTCAAAAAAATCCTAACAAAGCTCATAAAGCCACTACACAAGAATAAAAATGTATTTATTTAGTACTCTATTTATTTTACATCGCTTTAACTACATGGTCATATCGCGACGGATAACTCTTAGATCGATGTGTGGCGGACAGTTAGCCTTGTAGGTCTCATCCCTGTAACCACCCGCTTCGTCACGTGTCCACAGAGACCTTAGTGCATAGCAACTGGATCTTCTGCTTCGTGCCGTGCAGATGGCATTAGGGTGCCATCCAGTCTACCTGCTTTCATTGTTTGTGGATAGATGGCACAGCATTCGCTATGTCCACCTATTTTTCATTTTTACTATTGCTTTAGACTTAAGGTGGAACTTTGGATCGTGGTATTAAATATCAAATCCGGTGTTTACCTTGACGTCTGAGGGAAACCACGAAAAAACCTCAGTCAGATTGGTCGGCTCACGGGATTTGAAGCCGGGACCTCCCGAATCCGGGCCACAGACGTTACCGCTGAGCCAGCTCGGTTAAAGGTTTTTGTTACCTCGCGGTAATAGTTTTGTTGTGTGTATTGTTGCAATGGTTAATAGTTTGAGTGCAATATAAATATCACACTCGGAGTGTCTTCACGCAAAATAACTGCATTGCTACTTCTGTTGTCTTTTCTAGTGCTTCCTTTAAAGCGTTATTTCTTTCTGTTATAATAGCAATAATTATATGGCTTTTGATAGTAGCACAAGTAGCCTCGCAGGAACTATCAACATTAACTTATAATTTCTTCTTTGGTTAACAGCGTGAGAAAGACAATTTATTTAGTTATTTATGTACAATAATAAATCAACTTCAGCATTGCCTGCCAGGTAGCATTTGGCCCTCCCGTTCCCCAAAGTGCAAAAGGTTGCATCGTACCTCCCCACTACTTCATTCAGTCCACGTGGTAGTGGAACTGTCTCAGGGGACAAGTTATAATATGGCGATTATAACTTGCGTACAACTTAGCAATAACGCAGAAAAATAACCTGCTCTGAAGAAATATTTAACAAGCTAAATATGTAGCTTTGATGGATTCACAAAAACAGTTCTCAAAACAAAAATGATGTACTTTAAACAAAATATTTTATCAAGGGTAGCACTATTCTTGCAAGCTTTGAAAGATTCTAAATTTCAAATATTTTAGATATTTAATTTAAGTCGCAGTATAGAAACACAGTATGAAAAAAGAAGTAATGTATGCAATATTTTAAGATATCTCAAGAGGTAAAATAAATAATATGACATTGTTTTAGGCAGTAAAAGTGGTACTTCTAAGAAAACAGATGTACATTGTTGCATAAAGAAATTAACAAATTTGGATTGTGTATTAATTCACAATTAGGCCGTATATATCCATTTTGGGCAGGGGTATCAACTAAACGTATCCCCCATGGCTCTACGGCCCATGTAGGAGCTTGGCCTACCAATCGGACTGCCGGCCTCACGCCCACATACGCACAGCAAGGGATACGGGGAGGAAATGAGGCTAGCATCACGCATCCCCAGCCGGAATGTTGTCTCTCGAAGCCCGGGTCGCTACCTATTGCAGCTCCTCATTTTCCTCACAATGCTGATGGGCACCGGTTGTATATCCGGGACTTAAAATCCGCACCCCCATGGTGGGATCGAACCTGGGCGCATTCCGTGGCAGGGAACTAGAGCACCACGCTCCATCCCACTGCGCCATTGCGCTCGACTCTTTCAATGGATTTTGCAGTACCTGTTAACTATTCTTAAAAAAGTCAATCTTAGTTCATTGTCCTATAGTTTTTTCCAAGTTTCTCTCTCTTTCACTATTATGGTCCATGTGAAACTGGGGCTGGAACTTAGTTTTTCGACACAGTTTCGAAGAAAATAACCTTTGAAGCTTTATAGGCAAAAAAAGTGTTATCCATTTTAGAATCCAAAAGCGGCTTTGGCATTTAAATGCCTAAAACGCGATGTTCAAATGGACGTGCGCCGGTATGTGCAAATAGCATGTGAAATGTTATACTTAATTTTCTCTCAGTCTAGTGTTGTTACATTTTCGCCACTTTAAATGTTCCTGGTTTTGAAATTTTTCCTCAATTTATTTAAAATTTTCAGTAGATATTCTTTGAAGGTGGATGAAAACATCTAAAGAACATTCTCTCACTATCAGGTATAGTTATGTATTTAGTGCTTCAGTAATTTACTACATGTTTGATATTTAGGAAATTAAAAGGATTACACACTTTGTTTTTTCACACAAAAGGTTTTAATGTTACACAAAACGTAATCTTGATGTAGTCGTAAATAACCACTTGCAGAATGTCAACATTTTAAACGTTTAAATATTCATATTTTTATCTCTATCTTGGTTTTTGAAATTTTTTCTAGGATACTTATATACATAGATCAATGAAATCTATTTTATACTATGATTATGTTAAATATGGAAAAAAACTGGCCAATTACTTGAAATCAGCAATTTAGACCTGTCGAGTACGTTGAAGTTATCGACAAGATTTTTGGGCTTGTCTGGGCTCAGTTAATTAAAAGACAATTTTAATTCATGCCATTATGAATCCTGATTAATTTTGGAAACGCTATATGTAAGCGAATGTGCCAAAATAGTGGAATTATCGGAGCTTCTATGTACAGTTTTGGACAAAGGCAACCTGGATGTGAGGGAAACCGAAACCGTTGGGCAGACCGACCTAAAAATGTCGATGCTTGTAGACCTCGATGTTGGTCGATGGTTCATTTAAACAGAATAAACGAGGAAGGGTAGCCGCTGACGCTCAATTACTGTAAACCACGAGGACGCCAATATGCTGATTCAGCTAGAACAAGTATTCAGTTTTTATGCCGCAATGGAAGGTAAAGCCTAATTCCTAATCACGTGAATATACTCTTAAAGAGCAGTTCAGTATAACAATTGAACAAAATACTACAAATCTGAAGTGTTACACTTCCATAACTTTCTCTATCCCCTATCGCTTTTTAGTAGGTATCCAAATTATTCTTGCGGACGTTTATTTTCCTATCTACTTCATTTTAACCGAGACAAACGTTTACCGGAAATAGGTGCATTACACAATTCGTTACAGGTACTAAGAGAATAGCGATAGTCAAATGTTCAAGAACTGGACGCTACACGCTGGCTTTAAAATTCCATACTGTTTTCATGATATCGCGAGAAACAACTGAAAATCGACGGGACCTTGAAAACAATGGCAAAGTATTGAACAAAAGGAATCATTAGTAACGGATATCTGGAAATAGCTGATGCCACAAGAAATTATTTTAAATAAATTGTGTTTTAAAGACTTTATGTAGTACGTTTTCGTCTATCACTTCAGTTATACAAGATTACACTAAATTTCTTCTGAATGAAAAGGAAATTGTCGTTATTTCTTCCAGAAAATTCGAGATATACGTTTTATTTGATGTAAATATTTTAATATATTTAATAGTATATAAGCGTTAAGAGTCATTTTTAGGAAATAAAAAGGTTCTGAAAAATGTTCCATGTAAACGGCAGTTTGGGGTGGGGAATTTTTTTTCTAAAGGTGCTGAACCTAATATCAAGTTTGGTATTTATCCGAATTTTCGTGTTTGAGTTATGCTGTTCACAAACGCATACACACACACAAACGCGGGTCTTTTTCTAACAATACTTTTTTTTAATTCAGGGTCCTCAAAACATGTATTTTCGGTGAAATCTCAATATAGAATTTTTGGTTGGAAGCAATTCTTTCTCTACCTACTACCTATGCATTTGGTAGAGAAAGTAAAAAGTAGAAAAATTTCTGTTTATAGCGGTTTATTACTAAAGATAATAAACAGATATGTAATTAAGCACATTTAAAGTAAAAATTACCCTCTCCTTCGGTGTTGTGCTTGAGTGCCATTTTATGAAAACATTTTGTATTTTTACCTTCTCTACTACGTATAGTAAGTAGGGAAAGTATTGTATTCCACCCAAAAATTCGATATCGAGATTTCACCGGAAATACATGTTTTGGGATTCCCTGAATCCAAAAAAAGCATTTTTGGAAACATGTCCGTGGGTGTCTGTGTGTCTGTGAACAGCATAACTCAGAAACGACAGTCGGATAAACACCAAACTTGGTATTTCGGTTCAGTATCTTACAGAGATGCGACACGAAGGTTTTCAAGAGAATCTCCCAACCCAGATTACCCTTTACATGTAACATTTTTCGAAAATTTTAATTTTCTCAAAAATGGCTCTAACGATTTTTATTAAAATATCATGTTTAAGATATTTTCATGACAAATGAAATGTACATCTCGAATTTTCTGGGAATGTCCCCAAAAGTATTCTTCATTGTGAACGACTTTTGCATAACTGGTAAACCATAAGAGATGTAAAATTTTGTCTTACACAAAAAATGTAGATCGCATTAAAATACACAATTTATGTCATATACATTTTTTGTTGGGTGAACCATTTTCGAAATATTGCTTGTTATTCTCTTAAATTTTCCAGTATTTATACTTTTTCTCAAATTCGTTATTCATTTTTTTTGTCCTGGTAATGCAAAGAGAATGGAATAGTCCACATAGCAACCAGCTCTTAAAATATTTGACTATTGCTTAAAGCCTACCAATTCCCCTTGCATCTACAAGAAAATTATCAATAAGATTAACATCTCGATATCTCGATTAACATGAAGCATATGGAGAATAAGCGTTTGTAAAAATAGTTTGTACAAGAGTAGAGAAAGTCACGTGAGTGTAACACATCAGATTTTTATGCAAGGACACACCATGACTGACACTTTCAGCATATGTATGTAAACTTTTTACCGTTGGCTGTATATTATGAATGAGCTAAAATTAAATGTGATGTTTTATATTCCGTAGTGTTGAAAATACTAAGTGTTAATGCTTCAGTTTTCCTTTTTTAAAACATAAAGTTGTAGACTTTTTCTATTGCAAAAGATATGTCTTTACAAACCAGCAGGTATATCATCTTTGAAAACAATGTTATGTTACATTCTGTAAAACACTACTTTTGATCAAGCAAACTTCACCAGCAGAATTTCAAAAGCTATAAATCATATTAAAAATATAATACATTCATTTGTAAATGAAAAGTTTTAGTGCGTTTCCTAAAACGTGGATTAGATTTCAGAAACATAAAGCGTTTTATGTATAAGAAAATGTTATAAATATTGAGTTGGCGAGTTTTGCTAAGTTCAAAGGTATTCCTTGCGCGAAATTTTAAGTTTGTAAGTTATATTAAAATCAATCAGACTGTAAAATGACGTTGCTCAAAACCAGACATGAAATGTGATCCTTAGCCAATTCAGAGTTATGTGTACATCACCGAGCATCAGGTAACAACGGAAATCAAACCGAATGCCAACCTGATGGAGAGGTATGTCGAGTCACAATGTAATCGCGAGTCACCATTCCTGCTACCGCTGAATATAAACACAAGAACTTCACAGATAACAACAATTTCTTTTCTAGGTTATGTTTTTCATAATTTGATAGACATGTGTGTTTTTTAGCTTCTTACAAGGATCTGCGATTGAAAGATTCAAGATATACATGCTCTTTGTAGATTTACGAAAGAAATCACCAGTATTTCGATATAATTCTGACAAATATGTTAACATTTTATTGTTGTTCGTATTACTACTTGAAGGTAGTAATACAAACTGGATACATCCAGCATCCATCTGAAGTACGTCGGACCGAACATTTGAGCCCTTCTCGGAAGGAAAATGTTCGGATTAGGTTGGACTCGGCGATGAAGTTGCCGTTAGCCTTGGGAGATTGGGTACGTTTGTCAGTGATGTCCAGCCGCGGTTATCAGGCGCCTCAGTGTCCTCCGGTACCAAACTGGAGAACAAGTAGACATTGTGCTAGTTCCCTGTCGGCCCTATCGAGGTTATTCGGTAGTCTTTCCCTTGGAGTTGACGCGAGTAAGTGGTGTATCTACTTCCGTACCTGCGTCAGTGGGGGTGGCTTTCTAAAATATAATGTATTGGCCCTAATGGAAACATCCATGGAGTTGGCGCCTGGGCATAGTAGCAGAACTTCAGCTCTTCTGGAGGCTTTATTAAGGATTTAAACAGAAACAACTTTGATTAAAGGAATTTAGTATTTAAATTGAAGATCCCCTGTATTACTTGGCATCTTCAGCAAATCGCATTAACCGCTAGGCCTGAGGATGCCCTTACAAAGACTGGAATAATTTCAGAAGTTGTGTGAACTTGAGCTGAAGTGGAGTTATCCTCCTTTCCCTCTATATTTTGATTTGTACACAGCAAGGTAAACCTTTGCCACGATGTTGTAAAGTTTCCATACAGTTCCTAATTAGCCGGTCGTCGCAAAGTACACGTTACACACAAGAAACACACATACAAGCAGTTTGTGGATGTAGCCCCCAGTATGTATTACAGAAATGAGAAAACTAATTAATAAATTGCTATTTTAACTTCCTCTTCTACTTGCAAGGTAAGACTTATTCCCATTTCAAGATTTTAAGTCATAATTTTCCAGTTCAATTGATGTCCCTTTCTGTATCCTAGAGGTGGATTATTAAATGAAAATTTTATTTTCATATTGAATATTGTATATAGCATATTTCACCTGTAATTTTCAAGTCATCCTCCGCAAATCCAGCGGTACCAGCCTCTAGATCCCGTTGTTGCGGGTTCAAACCCGGCGGAGGGTGATGGATTTTTTTCGGACGTAAAAATCCTCAGCATTGCTTCCTTAGGAAGGGACTTAAGGCCGGTGGTCCCGTGTTGTAGATTTACGACATGTAAATGAACCTTACGCCTGATAAAGAGGCCACTGAGCAAAATTTCCTGTCTTTAACGCCCAATACAGAATGGCGCGCTAAGGACTACAGTAGTTCAAGAGCGTCCATAAATAAAACTCCATTTAATTCAATTTGCAATTTTCAAATGCAGGTACAATATGCTTAAAAGTACATTCCATCGTTTTGGTTACTCATTCTTAGGTCTTCTACTTATTTCTAATTAATTTTCTTAGACTTGTTTCGTCAAGGTTTGCGATCAACACATTATATCGCGCTACTCCAGGCACTGCAAGGACATACGAGGTCTGTTCAAAAAGTTCCGGAACTTTGTCCACAACATTCTTCTACGTTTAGCTTTTACTTATTGTGCATGGTCTCCTTCGAAATACTCTCCTCCACAATTGATACACCGCTTTCCACTTCCGGAAGCATTCTGGGTACATCTCTTCCTGGATCGCGCGAAGCTGAGGCAGTATTTTTAACACTTAAATGATTTTAGTCAAATTATAATAAAAAAATACAATAACAGCCCACCTTAAAGCAATACGTGTATGCAACAATATATAAAAAAGTGTATATTACAGTCATTGTATATGTTTATATTATTTTATACATGTTCAGTAATGTTATGTGAATGTAATACGTAATTTAATAATGTAGGAGCTGTGAGAATAATAGGTTAAAAGTTGCTAACAATGAGGTAACCTTGAGGAAATAATGATTAGGAAAGTGTAATAATGCTTCTTGGAGCAACAATAATGTAATTTTAGCAACAGTTTATAAAATAGCCAATCAACAACCAGAAAAAGCTTTAGTTAAATAAAGATATTCTATTGGACTAGGAATAGCCAATCAGAGACCTGAAATACAGAAATTTACAAATTTAGGCGGTTGAAATCAAGTCAGTTGCTGGTAGACAGTGCTCATAACTGGACGTGTTGGTTGCAGTGTTCCTGGCGTGAAATGCGTCCTCGGGAAATTTAATACGTATTCGTATGAGACGAAAATAGTTTAGGTGTTAAAAAGTGCATGAAATTACAAAAAAAATAATCTCACAGCTCTCTATATCAGTGAAGTGTATATTTAAATCGTGTCAAGAATTAATAAAAAAAAAAGGTTGAATTAAAAATTATAATCTGTGTAAGCCTACATTCTTCAGCCGCATCACGCCCTGTTAAGAGAAACATGTCTCTAACAATAATACTGACGCAGCCGAAGCAAACATAAATATATAATATTTAAAGAAACAGTAAAAATTACAAAGTTAGTATTTTTAAACATTTTTGGGGCGGTCAAAGGCCACCGGAAAGTACATTTGGGGCGAAGGCTACCGGAAAGTTTACCATACGTGCGATTGCAACTACTTCAAGTTCGCTCCCCAACAGTTGAAACATAATACAACTCCTTCAATACAACCTACTTCAAATTGATGCCCAAAGCGTGGTGCCAATAACGTAATAAAGATTAATCTTCTTCAAATTGGCTTTCCATACGTGGGGCAGAAACCTTCTTTAAAATAGGCTCCCAAAACGTGGGGCAAATAACAACGCAAAAATAATACATCTTCAAACTGATTTTCCATACGTAGCAGCAACAAAACTCCTACTTAAAATTGACTTTCCATACGTGGGACAGAAAAATATCTTCTTCAAAGCGCCGTCTACCAATTTCCTTTATCTCGCTATCGTTGCAAATCTTCGTCCTTTCAACGGGGTTTTCAACTTTGGAAATAAAAAAAGGCCACAGGGGCCAGGTCTGGAGTGTACGGAGTCTAAGCAAGCAGGCTTAAACCTGCATACACTCGTATGCAGGGTGATCAAGGGTAGGATGTCTCTGGTAAAAGCTGTGGGTTCTGCACAGAATTACAAGCGACTGACTTCAATTTTTGCTCAGCATTAACCATCACAGGGGGCAAAAGGCGGAAGACAGGATAACCCCATACTTCAATGAAAGAGAAGACGAATTACTGGAGAAGAATGACGGTGAAAGTATTTAAATAGAGTTTTAAGTGCTGTCCACCTCTGTATCCTCCCATCCTGGCCACTGATTATCATGTTTCTGCCAATGTTTCCTCGTCAACAGCTTCATTTCGCCAAGTTTGAACACCTAAGCAATTGTCCGTTGGTGGGTACGACGCATTTTGAAAAAGCCATTCTAGAATGTCTGAAGAGATAACTGCAAATATGGCACAAATGCATGTAGCTCAAAGGGGGTCAAACACAAGACCTCCAAGCATTGCTCCGCGGTGGCACTTGCTGTACGTCACAGCAGCCATCATCAACTCGCTCTTGATGTCGCCACCTTGCTCGCTCAACTCGCACAACTTGACTCGCATTCCACTCGCAATTCTTCACATGGCGACTGCCTCTCGCGAGAGCGCTCGCTTATATAGACAGAACTATTATATAGCTCTAGAACTATTTCGATATACTTTCTGGAGGAAGAGGAATAAGTAGCTTCTGTCGATATCTGCCGATAACGCGCCCGGTATTTACGCTGGCAAGCGGCAATTATCGTTGTTTGCTCGATGTCTGGCGCCAACTTCCCGATAACCTTGGATCTTAGCGCTACGTCACGATATTGAAAGGTTGGAACCTTTCCTTCCTACTAGGTTTTAAAGGGGCAGAATAAAACATAGATCAATATGATACATCCCTCGTGTGCGAGTGCGTGTGTTTGTTTGAGTGTATGTGTGTTCAGCCCGCACCTTCAT
This sequence comes from Deroplatys truncata, assembly GCA_030765065.1. NCBI lineage: Eukaryota > Metazoa > Arthropoda > Insecta > Mantodea > Mantidae > Deroplatys > Deroplatys truncata. Next base: position 123,232,184 of record CM060988.1, on the reverse strand, counting down.
TGTCTCACTGCATACTGTTCGTTACTTTAAGACTGTTCCATTTTAACAAAATGACAGCAATGACAATCTTCAGACAAGTGACGTGCCTGCAGTACGTTTTCAGACTGAGTACTGTATCTGCTTTTTGCACGGTCTGATGCACAGTTTGCATGGTTTGATAATTACCCCAGCTCTCGGTAACGTTCAGCTTTCTGCAGAAAGAACAAACCTCATCGTAGTTAATGTCCACTGAGAATAGCGGGCACTGTTTAAAAACAATGTAGCCGAGAGTTATCCTACAGTTGTTTTCTAATTACAAGGGCAGTGCAAGTTGCCCCAAGAGAATTCGAAATTGAGCCCTCTGGATTACGAAGAGTCTAAAGCCTCGCTGCGGATGTGGGTATATCCGAATTGTCATTACAGTAATAAGCATATACTAACTTCTAAAATCCTCAGTTCTAACATTGTCATCCTTTGTGTCCAGGGGCAGAAAGCTTGGCTTTGAGGTAATGGCACCGTTCTGCGCGAAACGGGAACATAATGCTACATACCCGAGGTTGGTGGTGGTTGACCATCAAGCATTGATAATAGAGGAGGTGAAGGAGGGGTTGTCATCCTGAAGGTAGGAATTTGGTTTCTGCGCCGATGCCATGACTTGAGAGCCAAGCTATACCATACTAGTCTCTAGTTTCCGAGATCGTGGGCTCAAATTCGTCGGAAGGCGATGGATTTTTTCGGGCGTAAAAATCCTTAGCATGGCTTCCTTCGGAAGGGAAGTAAAGCCTGTGGTCCCGTGCCGTAGATTTACGGCACGTAAAAGAACCTCAGGCCTGATAAAGAGGAATAGGACGCTAAAAAACCATAGCAGTTAAAGAGTGTCTATAAATAAACTTAATTTAATTTCAGTTCTACTATTGTTTTTTAAAAGTTATAGTTGTTTTTGTAAGAAACATTGTTTGAAACTCAATGCATATAATATTAGTTGAAATTTTCACATCATATAATTTATGATATTGCACATTTATTGAAAATTTTAAGGATCTTCGTTAAATTTTATGTACATATTTGGAAGTTAATATTACGTAAATACTGGATGCAAAAAATGTTTTGACCCTTACAAATATGGATAATTTATTTTTCTTTAGTATTATGTATGTTTAACTGAAATTATACCTTAGCCTGATCTTGTTAAGATTTTTAATGTAGAGTCAACTGAAAAAATTCAATGCCACAGCCGTGACTTGAATTCGGTTCTCTCACTCTCTCTAACCATTGAGCTACTGTGACAAAATGCCGGTGGGACATTGAATTTCCCAACTGACTCAAGTTGTTTTCCAGATAGACCACCAAGGCATCTCGCTGGAGATGACAATCTCAATGGGGACCTGCCATCGCAAGTAAACAGTTGTTTCCCATGTTGTTCTCCATTGACTCTACATTAAAGAAATGGATAATTTAGTTATTCCAGTGCAGAATGCTCTTCTTCTAGAAGTATGCGTTATACAATATGAGGCATACTTGTCATCTTGTATAACATATGTCATTAAAAACGACTTTTAAACAGTTTGGCCATGTAGTTCTCCTGACCTTCATTATACCGAGTGATTCAAAGCAACACTAGCAACGCTTAGTATGTTATTGGGGGAATGTTAATACATTTTCTACACGGACTCACCTCTGAAAAGAATGTATGATTTAAGTGTTCTGAGACCTTTTAAGTTTGTTCAGATTATTTTAATATCCAATGAATATGGAACCCTTCAGCCATCAACGTAAGGTGGATGGACCAACTACCCCAGATAACACCCCTACCATAAACATCTCGCCGCAGTACACGCTTCACATTATGGGATAGGTTGTGGTATGTGCCATTACAGTAACGTTATTGATGGTAGTAGTAAGGCTGTAATACAGTAGAAGGTCGAAAATTTACAACCCGCTTGGTAATTTAATGCATATTGCTATGCACCTGTTGGGTTGGTGGAGGTTTCTTGACAAAATGTGAACGCCAACCCATCACATCTGAAGCGTTGTCAAAATGTGAGGCCATACAGTATCCAAACTAAGCTTTTCTGAATACGGGTTCCCATCTGAAAATGGTCTATTTGCCATCCCACACAGCATGCCAAACTTTGTCGGGGTTTTTTAATCACCTTGCTTTACAAACGTTTAGACAAGAGTATTTATTGAAGATACCGAGATTTTGGAATTTGGTAGCAGTTTCTTAACAGGCTAAAGTAAAAAGGGCGTCCATCAATAAAGAAAAATATCTTGCTCTCGTTGAACGTTCTCCTTAAAACCATTTTTTTTTTGTTTTGTTTTGGAAATATACAATATTGATGTAACAAATGTTTGCTGTTCTCCTGAAAATATATTTTAATAAATACACTATGTGATCAAAATTATCCGGACACCCCACAAACATACGTTTTTCATCTTAGGTGCATTGTGGTCCCACCTACTGCCTGCTACTCATTATCCGCGACCTCAGTGGTCATTAGACATCGTGAAACAGCAGAATGGGACGCTCCGTGTAACTTACGGACTTCGAACATCCTTAGAAGATTGGGTGTCACTTGTGTCAGAAGTCTGTACGCGAGATTTCCACACTCCTAAACATCCCTAGGTCCACAATTTCTGATGTGATAGTGAAGTGGAAACGTGAAAGGACATGTACAGCACAAAAGCGTACAGCCCAACCTCGTCTGTTGACTGACGGAGACCGCCGACATTTGAAGAGGGTCGTAAAGAATAATAGGCACACAGGAATTCCAAACTGCATCAGGATCCACTCCAAGTACTATGACAGTTAGTTATGAGGTGAGAAACTTTGGATTCCATGGTCGAGTGGCTGTTTATAAGCCACACATCACGCAGGAAAATACCAAACGACGCCTCGCTTGGTGTAAAGTGCGTCAACATTATACGATTGACCAGTGGCAAACGTTGTGTGGAGTGACGAATCACGGTACACAATGTGGCGATCCGATGGCAGGATGTGGGTATGGCGAATGCCCGGTGAACGTCATCTGCCAGCGTGTGTAGTGCCAACAGTGAAATTTGGAGGTGGTAGTGTTATGGTGTGGTCGTGTTTTTTCTGGAGAGGGCTTGCACCCTTTGTTGTTTTGTGTGGCACAATCACAGTGCAGACCTACATTGATTTTTAAGCACCTTCTTGCTTCCCACTGTTGAAGAGCAATTCGGGGATGGCGATTGCATCTTTCAACACGATCGAGCACCTGTTCATACTGCACGGACTGTGGCGGAGTGGTTACACGACAATAACATCCCTGTAATGGACGGGTCTGCACAGAGTCCTGACTTTGAATCCTATAGAAGACCTTTGGGATGTTTTGGAAGGCCCACTTCGTGCCAGGCCTCACCGACCTACATCGATACCTCTCCTCAGTTCCGCATTCCGTGAAGAATGGGCTGCCATTCCCCAAAAAACCTTCCAGCACCTGATTGTAAGTATACCTGCGAGAGTGAATGCTGTCATCAAGACTAAGAGTCGGCCAACACCATATTGACTTCCAGCATTACCGATGGAGGGCGCCACGAACTTGTACGTCGTTTTCAGCCAGGTGTCCGGATACTTTTGATCACGTAGTGTATCTCTCATTAAAAATATATGCTGTTTTAGGATCTTAAGGTTTTTGGAAAGTTGTTTACTCCCTGTAATATTCTTTGATCAGTTGTATAGTAATAGAACTTCATCTAAAATTATGGGAGTGTATGTGTAGACGATTTCTGCTAAGCATTAACACAGAGAGACCCAATGAACTATGAATCGGTTGCGGGGTGTTTTTCCGGTTCGCAATGGCGGCATGCGTTCCGTCTGCGGCTACTATAAAGTAGCGCTGATGCAACCATACAACAACGTCCTTTATGTTTAAAGGCTTTACTTACAAACGTAATGAAAGGAGGTTCTGAATCGCCACCATCGTTGTCCATACATTTCTGACATCTGTTTAAGAAACTATCCATCACTCGCCGTAGCTCACGTTGCGAAATGGTGGTAATTTCCTGTTAGATAATTTGTTTGGTGTGTGGATTTGTCTTGTATACTTTATGTTTTAATGTCCCCTAGAGATAAAGTCGCAGGAGGTTAAGTCGGGGGACCGAGGGGGCACAAATCTGTAATAATTATGTTCTCCTCAAACACACTTTCAATTGTTGTCATCGAAAAATTGGCTGTATGTGCTGTGGCAGATGCGTGTTGAAGAAAGACAAAGAAACGGTCCCTGAGTGTTTTCCGTATACATTTTTGTTCTTGTTTTTTGTTTTGTTATGGAGGAGTACTTCATAAATAAAATTAGGTTTTTCAGAGCTCCAATAACAATTATTTTGTTTACAGATATATCCAGAAGGTTGAACCAGGCTGGTTTGAGAAAAATATTAAATATGGGCCTAGTTAGCTATAGTTCGTGTACAGTATTGGGACTCCACTCACAAAATGTGCCGCTACGTACAGGATCACCTTGCTTAAGAGCATGTGCTACAGTTACTTCACATGCTTTTAACTTCAACAATTTAGTAGCTCCTCGCCATACAAAATGGCTGCATGCTGGAAAAGACTCCTAAATGATTTCTGGGTAGAACTCTCCAAACGATGACCAATGTTTCGTCTAAGGTTTCTTCGTTAAGAACCCTATGCTGTCTGTTAGATTTCTTATGCTGAACATTACCTGAAATTTATTATACAGACTATGTATTGTTGTACGGCCTGGAATCTTTACACCCAGGAATCGTTTTGCAAATCGTGCTGACTGCGTTAACACATACATTAATACATGCTACTGAGCCATAATTGTGACTAAATACAGTACACAATAATACATTACTCCTAACAACTGCACAACACCGACTCACATTGAGGCAGTATTTTTAACACTTAAATAATTTCAGTCTAATTATATAAATAAGTAAATTCAATAACAGCCCGCCTTGAAGCAATATATGTAAGTAATAATTTGTAAAATGTATGTAACACTCATTGTATATACTTATATTATTGTATCCATGTGTAATAATGTTATGTGAATATATTATGTAATTTAATAATGTAAGAGCTGTGAGAATAATAGGTTTAAAGTTGCTAACAATGAGGTAACCGTGAGGCAATAATGAGTAAGGAAGTTTAAATGCTACTTGTCATTATTAGAACAGCAGTAATGTAAATTTTAGTGATAGTTTATAAAATAGCCAATCAACAACCAGAAAAAGCTTTAGTTAAATGACAGTATTCTATTGGACTAGGATTAGCCAATCAGAGACTTGAAATAGAGAAATCTACAACTTTAGGCGGTGGAAAATAGTTCAGTTGCTTTTAGACAGTGCTCATAACCAGACGCGAGATGTGTCCTCGAGAAATTAATTATGTATTCGTGTGAGACGAAAATTGTATACGTGTTAAAAAGTGCAAGTATTAAATAAAAGAATCTCACAGCTCCCTATATCAGTGAAGTGTTATTTTAATCGTATCAAGTATTAATAAAAGGAGTTAAGTAAAATTATAATCTGTGTAAGCCTACATACTTAGTCGTATCACAACCCTGCCAAGACTTCCATGTCTCTAACAATAATACTGACGCAGCCGAGGCAAACATAAATATATAATATCTAAAGAAACAGTCAAATTACAAAGCTATTATTTTTAAACTTGGGGCAAAGGCCACCTGAAAGTACATTTGGGGTGAAGGCTACCGGAAACTGTTTACAATACGTGCGGTTGCAAGTTCGGCTCCCCAACAGTCGAAATACAATACAACTCCTTCAGAAAACAACAGAGAACTATATAACCATTTTCAAATTGGCTTCCATACGTGGGGCAAATAACAATACAACTCATCTTCAAATCGACTTTTCCATAAGCAACAACTTCAACATTGAATTACAATGCATTGTGGTTAGCGTAATACTGCAGAGTAGAGCAACGCCAACGTTAGTAGTGAGAACTTGTTTGCAGCAATGGCGGGAAACGCGTATCCACACGACCAGTACCAAAAAAAAAACATCACGCACCTAGTTAATAATTCGTTTGATCTCTCGCTATATCTAATACAGGGTTATTCAAAAAGAAGGAACAGACTTTACATGTTTATTTATAATGAACGACAATAGATAGCGACACATGCGATACACCACTGAATAGAGTAAAGCTCAACATTTTATTTTATGTGTTCAAAATGAGCACCATTTGTTATGCGAGGACGACCAGTGCTTTTCCGTTTGCATACGCAACCATCTTCTACGAATTTATTGTATCAATTGTGAATTTTTTATGACGAGGCGGCTCGTTGTTGAACTTACAACGAATTGCACGCTGCAATGAAACGATGTATTCTCTCTTTGCATATTGCAGCACACAAAACGACTTTTCCTGTGGCGTCGCCATTTTCTCTTAAACAAACACAGCGCCGCTGTAGGTACTGAATGGAGCTAATAGGTGGGGGCTTAAAACTTTGAACTTTTCTCTATTCAATGATGTGTCGTATGTGTCACTATCTATTGTCGTTCATTAAAAATGGATATTTAAAATATGTTACTCCTTTTTGAATAACCCTGTATTATAATAGAAAAAACTCTGCATGTGTGCGTGTTCATCTCAAAAACCACCCAACCAATTGGGATAATTCTTTCACCATTGATAAATCCTACTCTTCCAGACAGTCATAATAGGCTATTTAAGTTTTCCTTTTTTAAAAAAAAGGGTTAGGGTTTAATATTCACGTTTATGTCACCCAAATGGAATTCATTTTCGTTGAAAATGAAAATCAGTAGCTACTTAGTACTCTTCATTGCAAATATGGCATATTTTTATATTGTTTCGAGCCTAATGAGGTAAATGGGAAGGGGGAGTCGTGTTATTGAAGGGGGAGTTGCATATCGTGCTTATATCACTACATTTCCCTCTGTTTTTGCTGAATATTGTTATCAAGTAATACTTTTGTATGATTTACACAAAACTTGGAACATTTGGATTTTATAATCTGGCAAAAATGATAAGATACCCTACAAGGTTCAAAAACTTTCGTTACCCTTGCATTCAATCCCTATTTACAGCCCTTAAAACGTAAATCAACAACCCCGGTCTATCGAGATGGAATTTGTATCTTTACACTATAGAATTATAAACTCCCTTACAACTCTCAAAAACTACCCTTACCCATTTTCAATTTTGTGTAGAAATCTGCATTGTTTAAACCATCTGGTCAAAATATTTGCACAATTATACGAGTTGCAAAACTAGGTTATCTTACAGCTTCCAAAAACTAACTTTAATTATCTATGTTCAATTGCATATACTCTGAAGTTTTAAAAGCTACCCATACTTTATTTTTAACCCTTTATATACAGAAGTATTCTGCTTGATCAATCAGTGCATAAATTTGTGCACTTGGACTATAGGATTTGACAAAAATTATAAACTAGCACACCATACAAATTCAAAACGATTATACAAATTTGCATTATTTCACTGACTTGAAAAAAACTTTGAACACTTACACTTATGTAGGAGTTAAGCTTCTCACGACTTCCAAAAGTCACCCCTATACTTATTTTAACCCCTTATTTACAGAATGTACTCGTGGAATGCCGGGTAAGACAGCCGTATTATACTTCGCAGAACCAAATAGAATCTTGCTTTACAACCGATATCCCTTTAAGCTATTGAGTCCGGAATGGCATTACTGAAGGAGAAGCAGGCAGAGATCAGCAACATATAAGACCACAGCATATCCGGATCCATTAGCATCCAACAGCGGGCGAATTTCCCATGGGATCAAGTGGTACAAATAGCACTGCGGGAATTCATCTGGAGCTTTCCTGGTAACCACAAATATTTTGTCTGTATGTAGGAGGGTGCATGAGTGGGTGTATCTTTTCTTTATCCCATCTTTTTTATCCACCCCAAGCGATTCGAAGCGTTTGCTCACTAAGCGTAACATCTTCCGACCTACATCCATAATAAAAATACTGCACCTGGGCTTCAAAGATACTGAGGCAGTTCCCTTCCTAGGGAGAGGACGCAGAGGAAGACTTATATGATCAATGCAACATACTTCTGTATCTTAGCCAACTTTTAGTTGGATCACTCGTATGACTCCGTTTAAGGTCAGTTAATCCCTTTCTGAAAATTCAACACTGCATGCAATCTCTAGGTCAACAGTCAGTCCACAAGACCAAGGATAAGCAGATATTATTACCCGCCCACCAACAAAGAGCTTGTCCCTCTTTATCAAAAAAAGGGGGGACACACAGTCTATACCGTGTAAGAATCAGATATGTATTATTTACCTCGCTTACATTTGTTATTAAGCTTACCAACTTTACTATGAATGTTGACTGGGTCGTACTGGCTTTTTGGAAATGCAGGATGGGACAAATATGCGCGCACCTCGCTTCCTGAGAGACAAGCAATACAGGCAGCAAAAAGGACGCTTATTGCAGGTATGCAATAACCATACCTAGTTATTGCTTCATTTTTTTTATTTCCTTACACCATTATGCAGGATGATTTATGAAGAACTGACGATTTCTTTCTTTAATTATTCTGTTCGAAATTTTGGCACCAATTTAAGCAGAATGTCTGGAGTTTCGATTGCCTGTCACTACATGCGCAGATGTTCATATTTTGTTCGTAATTGTTAATTTTATTGTCGGCAACTGTTTTTGAGACTTTGCTCTAGTCAACGTGAAAATGGAGTACACATTAAATGAACGACTCTTCCTTGTAAAGCAATACTGGATTACGAATTCAACCACAGCTACTCAAAGAGCATACCAGAGAGAATTTGGTTTTCGGAATCCTTCCTAAAGAAACACAATACTGGGACTGGTAAACAAATTGAAAACAACTGGACCTCTGGTGAGTGAAAGAGGCAAAACTCGTTCATCTAGGATTCTCATGGTTGTTGAGTAAGAGCACGACTGGATCAGTCACCCAAAGAATCATTAAGACGTTTATCGCAGGAGACAGGGTACAGCTATTCAATGTGTCAGAGAGCTGTGAAAAGTGCAGGCCTAAAGCCGTATAGGATTACGTTGTCCATCAGTTACAGGAACCAGCTAAGGATAAACGATTGAATTATTGTCGTTGGTTTCAGGCACTCAATGTGCAAAATCTTGCCATATTGTCTATCACATGGTTCACAGATTAAGCATGTTTCCATTTATCCGGCTATGTGAACTCAAATAACTCACTCTATTGGGCCAGCGAAAATCCATGTTATTCATGAAGCACCTATGCACCCGGTTAAAATCCGAGTTCGGTGTGCAATATCCGCACAGAGAACAGTGGGACCATGTTTTTTTTAAACAATATGAACGCTGCAGAGTACCGACGGGTTTTCATGGAGTTTGCTGAGCAACTAGATGATGTAGAGCTTAGTCAAGGATATTTTCAGCAGGACGGCGCTACATACCATATATCAAATGAATCCATGGCACTAATTGCAAGTTTCTTTGACGACGGGATAATTTCCAAGAACCTGTGGCCACCGAGATCTCCGGATTTGACATCGCCGGACTTCTTTCTATGGGGTTATTGAAAGGACAGGGTTTATGTCACACGTCCCCAGACATTGGACGATCTGAAACACATTACACAGGAGATTCAACTGACAACTGAGTCCTCCAACGAGTGGCCAGTAACATGGAACGACGTGTTGAGTTGTTCCTTATGCAGGATGGAGGACATTTTCAACATTTGCTATAGAGGTAAATAATCTTCCAAAATTCTTCTGCATTTTAGGTATAACAAATTCTCGCTAGCATAACTCGTTTTGAAACAATTAAAGAAAAGGTGTGTCAGTTCTTCAAAAATCAGCCTGTACTATAAGGTAAATTTGAACCGAGTTTAATTTTTCTAATCAATTACAAGTTCAATAGGCGGCGCCGTGGCCGTGTGGTTAGACCGCTCGCCTCCCACCGAGGCGGCCCGGGTTCAATCCCAGGGACCTGCATGTTGGATTTGTGGTGGACGAAGCGGCGTCTGGGCGGGTTTTCTCCGGGTTCTCCGGTTTCCCCCGCCATTCATTCCACCAACTGCTCCATCATCACCTTTCCTTTCATCCATTTCACCAACATTTCGTTTCATCTACTTCCTTCATCCCATACCAGGCATCGGGCTGATCACCCATCCTGGATGCTCTGTCCGATCCATGAGTGTCTGCTCCTCGACGGGCCTCTGACCCCAGGCACCCGCTTGTAAGTCCTGGGGGGTGTAAGTCCTACATAAGAGGAGGGTAAACAGATAATGAATGAATGAATGAATGAATTACAAGTTCAATACTTCAACAATAATTGCAGTTAATTCTGTAAAATATACAGGTTAAATCTCTTATATAATATTTTAAAAAAACGTGTTTTAATAAACAGGTGAGCAGAATATTTGTTCACAAATTTGCACATTGTTACTTCGTCGTGTTCTAAAAACTTCGGGTATACTTGTGTTATAACAGGACCGTATAGACCATGGAAGCTCTGAATGCGCCGCTAAACAAAATTATTTTAAATTTACGCTATTCATTCTAATTTATTCAGTCTAACTCAAGAAATGATGGGCATATGTTGGCCGGGAAAACTGTGGATGCGCTCATTTCCTAAAATTCTTCCCCCTAAACCAACAGCTTATGACATACAATCTCTTCAAGCTGATCTATGGTCGCTTCCTTAAAACATGTTTAATTTACGTATTCACTCACATTCATCCGCTAACCAAAAACTTATGACACTGGTTTGTCTTTTCACTGGAACATTTTTTACTTTTCTATATTAATAGGGAGTGGTTAGACCGCTCGCCTCTCACCGAGGCGGCCCGAGTTCAATCCCAGGGACCCGTATGTGGGATTTGTGGTGGACAAAGCGGCGTCTGGGCGGGTTTTCTCCGGGTTCTCCGGTTTCCACCGCCATTCATTCCACCAACCGCTCCATCATCATCTTTCCTTTCATTCATTTCACCATCATTTCGTTTCATCTACTTCCTCCCATACTAGGCATCGGGCTGATCACCCATCCTGGATATTCTGTCTGATCCACGAGTGTCTGCTCCTCGACGGGCCTCTAACCCCAGGCACCCGCCTGTAAGTCCTGGGGGATGTAAGTCCTACATAAGAGGAGGTTAAACAGAGAATGAATGAAAATATATTAATAGGAAGTTTTGTATTCAACCTCTTTCACCCAAAAATTCCATGCCGAGATTTAACCGGAAATCACATTTTAAGGTTACCTGAATCCAAAAATGTAAGGGATAAGTAGCGATTTAATTAGATTCATGGTCATGCAAAGACAGGAATTTTAAAGCCAGCACAAAGCGATCCGTTCTTTAAACAATTGGTTATCGCTTCATCCTCCTACATCCTTGTTGTACCTGCATGAAATGTTAATTAAACCATTTTTGTAAACAATTATCTCGGTTAAATGAAGTACATGGAAGGATAAGCTTTTGAAAAATAGTTTGTAGAAAAGAGGGTACAGAAGACCACAGCATGTAATACCTCAGACTTAATACATTTTCCACTGTCAAAATGTTCACGAGAAATGCTTGGATGTAGGAATTTCTTTCTACTTTCTTTGGGTTCACTTTTCATGTTACCTGAATGCAGTTTCATTTTCAAGTAAGGGCCTTCACAACGAAAATTAAGTATTAACATGACGACGTAAAACTTCAGATAACGCGATATGTTGTAATTTACAATGACAAATGGAAACAAACAGCCACTACAAGGGGGTGTGAAATGGCTAACATGGCGCTATGCAAAAGCGACCACCGACAGCAGACAAAATAGGTTATGTACACTCGCGGTCAGTGTAAAACTGACCACCATCTGAGAGATGCAGCTCCAGTCAGGTACTTCCGTGAGCGCTCGGGACAGCCAGGCTGTATTCACAAGCCTACGTATATTCTTGTAGTGGTTATAATGGGGAACACAACTATAATCACAAAAGTCTTTCGAGAAAATAATTCATATACGAGATTCAAACAGATGTTTCACAGTGCTTCAACACTGAATATTTGTAACCAAAACACACTTTATTGATTTATGGTTCTGAAGTGTAGTATGACTAAAGCTCGTTGCAATGACATATTTACTGTAGCACTCTTAGCTCAGTGATTAAGTTAGCTACTGTTACTGAGGTTGTTAGTTCAAATCTCCGTGGAGGTACTCAACTCATTCATTTTAAATACATGCGTAAAGTATGATAGATTTTCTTAATTTTTATGTACTTATAGGTATGTGGTGTTTATTTAGGAGTCCATCATACTGGTAAATGGCAAACGTGACATTAATTAGCGGTCGGTAGAAGGTTTCATTCTCAGTCAATTTAATATTTGAGGCAGTATTTTTAACACTTAAATGATTTCAGTCTAATTAAATAATATAAAAAATAACCGCCAGCCTTAAAGCAATATGTGTATAATAATATATATAAAATGTATGTAACAGTCATTGTATTAGTTTATATTATTGCATGCATGTATAATAATGTTGTATAAATGTATTAAGCGATTTAATAATGTAGAAGCTGTGAGAATCGAGGCCGAAAGTTGCTAACAACGAGGTAACAATGAGGTAACCTTAAGGCAATAATGAATTAGAAAGTTTAATAATGCTACTAGTAATTCTTGGAACAATAATGTAATATTTATAACAGTTTATATATAGCCAATCAAAAACTAGAAAAAGCTTAAGTTAAATAAAAGTATTCTATTGTAGGAAAATTAGCCAATCAGACACGTGAAATACAAAAATTTATAAATTTAAGCGGTAAACACCCAGTCGATAGTAGACGGCGTTCCCAACCGGACGCTAGACGCGTTTCCGAGCAGTTCAATACGTATCCAGTTTGAGACGTATAAAATTCATTACGGCGAGAATATTATAAAGTTTACGTATTAAAATGTGCAAGTAATTAATAAATAATCTCACAGCTCTCTATATAAGTGAAGTGTTATTTAATCGTGTGCAGGATTAATAAAAGGAGTGAAGTACAACATTATAATTTGTGTAAGCCTACATTCTTCAGCCGCACTACCCCCTGCTAAGAGATACATGTTTCTACATATGAATACTGAGGCAGCCGAGGCAAACATAAATATATATAATATTTAAAGAAACATTTAAATATAAACTTGATTCTTAAACGTTGGGGTGAAGGCCACCGGAAAGTGAACGTTGGGGGAAGGCCACCGGAAACTTTGTACCATACGAGGGGCAGTTACTTCATCAAATTTGGCTCCCCAACAATGGAACTACAATACAATCTACTTCAAATTGGCACCTAAATGTGGGGCTACAATCATAAAGATTACACTTCTTCAAATTATGGTGGGAGAACACTTCTTCGATTTATAACCATACATTTCATCATTATTGCAATTATATCTATTTGTAAGTAAAATGATGTAACACAAGCAATATTATTTAAGCATATTACACTAAAACGAGTTGTAAAAAATAAAAGATAACAATCCACTACGGAGAGATACCAGGGGACTCAGCCCCCCATGTGACCCTGGGAGGAGGGCGTTCATCCGAGTGAACTCCCTCCCCCGAGAGCCTTTACTGTGGGCCGGCACCTGAAAAAGGGCGGAAATGGACGCGCGTTAGCCCCAAAAAGGAGAACACTACCGAAGAATCTCGGTGGGGCCGACAGCAACCTAGTAGACTGTCTAGGGCGGTACCGGAGGACCTTGAGGCGTCTCACAAGCCCGCCTGGACGGAACCGCCCATACGTACTACCCAATCTCCCATGGTTATCGGGAACCATTGCCCCGCCGAGTCCAACCCAATCCATATTATGTTTATATTTATGTGATCCTTTGTGAACGATTCTATTACAATACATATCATCTAGTTACCATCTCTACTACGTATAGTAAGTAGGGGAAGTATTGCATTCCACCCAAAAATTCGATACCGTGATTTCACCGGAAATGCATGTTTTGAGGCCCTCTAAATCCAAAAAGGAACTTCTAGAAAAAGATCCGCGTATGTGTGTCTGTGAACACCATAACTCAAAAACGAAAAGTCGGATAAACACCAAACCTGGTATTTAGGTTCAGTACCTTTCAAAGATGCGATACAAAGATTTTCAAGAAAATCCCCCACCCCGACTACCCTTTACATGAAATATGATTTTTTCAAAAATGGCTGTAACTATTTTGTTTAAAATATCATATCTTTGAGATATTTTCATGGCAAATAAAATGTATATCTTGAATTTACTGAGAATGCACCAAAATGTCTCCTTCTTTCTAAATGGCTTTCGCATAACTGGTAAACTGTGAGAGATAAACAACATTTTACTACACAAACATGCAGAGTTTGTTAAAACACACAATTTATGTAATATACATTTTTTTGTAGACAGAACCATTTCCGAGATATTCCTCATTATTTGTTTAAATTTTCAAATACTTATACTTTTTTCTCAAATGGGAATTCGTTATTCGTTTTTTACATCCTGGATAATAAAAGAGAATGAAATGCTCCACATAGCAACCAGCTCTTAAAATATTTGACTACCGCTTAAAGCCTACCATATTCCCCTTGCATGTACAAGAAAATTAACAATAATTCTACAGATGTTTATCTCGCTTAACATGAAGTAGATAGAGAATAAGCGTTTGTAAAAATAGTTATATTTTTTAAAACTTATCTTATGCTTATGTTTAAGTTTAAGTTCCATTATAAATGGGGCCTAACTGAATGCACCGCAACACCAACCTGCGCTTCGCTGAGCAAGGAAGACATCTGGATGTGTTTGCCAGTACACGCTTCTTCCGTCCCGTAATGTGTTGCATATAAATTTGCTTGCGCGTGACGTGTTCAACGCTCTTGACTGTGATTCCAGTGTCGACATTATCTGCTACTGGAGCGAGATTTAACTTAGGTGGCACAACATTGTCAGGATATGGAACGACTATTGTAACTTAATGGTGTTGTACGTGTTCTCTGTCGACACGTAAATACCTCAGATCTCGCAGGTAAATGGTGTGTGATACTGCTGCTATTAGCTGCGCGCTACAATTTTTGTGTAAGCCACATTTACGGCAGAAATGGATAAGGGCGTTCTAGCTCGTAGTGTAGTGTTTGCTATTCTCAAATAAATTACACATCCTGCACATCAATGCTGCATGGGTCGTTAAGGGAAGACTAAATGGCAAATATTGCCAAAATATGTCAATGTTAGTGTTTTGTATAGTCTTAATCAGACGTAGCAGCATTCCCTCAACCTTGGCAGATACAGCTTTACGGCATAAAAGGTGTACTGACTCTCTTCCTATCTTGCCACTACCGTGCATGTGTTTATTCGAGGTTATTGTACAAACGCAAAAGACATTGAAACACTTGCTGTTAATTCAGACTTTCACAAGTATAATACAAGGAATAAGTCAAAATTATATATTACACCTCATAACTCTAAATTGTTTGGAATAATTTTTACTATAAAGGCACGCACTTATACAATAAATTACCTGCTAAATTAAAGAACATTAAATCTTTTCAGGTTTTCAAGAAATGCTTACGAGACCTCCTCGTGACAAATTGTTACTATTCAGGTGATGAATTCTGTACTTTTAGGTTAATTGTTAACATTTTAATGCTGTAAAATTGTACATAGTAATCTTATACATTGTAATTTTATATTAATTTTATGTCTGAAACGTATTTTATGTTTGTTTATTCATTTTGTTTTGACGTATCAGACATGTATTTATTAAATGCATGAAATAAATGAAATGAAATGAAATATTACACATGCACACAAAACACCAAAAAAGCTCACTCTTTTCATCAGTCTGTGGCAGTGTGTTCGTTATGAAAGATGGAAGAGGATGGTGTTTTGCTGGATATGGCTAGGATGTGCATATTAAGGGTGAGATAAATGGAAGATACCAAGAAAAACACAAGAGAGTAGGTTAAATAGTACCAATAGCACCAAATATATGGTTTGTAAACATCATCATCTCCACTACCTGACCGTGAAGATTCCTTCACTCCCTTTAATTCCTTTATCCACCTATTTCTCAGAGAGTAACATTTGTTTTCTTGTTTGTTTGTTTTTTTGTTTTTCAGACTCCCAATTTGATTCCAGATTTCTTTCCTTCATTTTGTTTGCAGACTGTTCATAAGACTTCTCCCTTGCTAGTCTATCACTATATTCTTTGCATTTTACCTTCCAAAGACAAGGAAGTTCCCTAAACATGCCTAAAACTCTTTGGAGCTTTGTTTTTTAAATTCCTCATTTTGGTGCATAGACACAAAATCATGCACTGACACACTATAGTAGCAATAAATTGCATTTATTTACATTTTGCTTGGTCAACAGGAGACCATGAGCGCATGCGCAGTAGGCTAATATTGCGTAAAGCTGTTGAAGTTATTACACAGGACTCCAGACATGTCATCGCATGCTTTTCCAGCGTACGAGGCCTGTTTTAAAGTACCGCTTTACCATTTTGCCGCTGCAGTCGCGATTTTCAGCATGCGCGATCACTTCCTCCATTCATTAGGAAGCCAGGCGCAGCTATGAGCGATCGTCACTTTGTGTTTTCCTGTTCTTAGAGCGTTTCGAAGTATTCAAAACAATCGAACGACACACCGACTGTGAATTCAAATGAGTTGTTTGTTTATTTAATGCGAGAAATGTTACACCAGCAAACATTCATCCCAATTGTGCGAGATTTATGGGGAAATAATAATGACTGACAATGCTAGGCTACACACAACCAAATAAAAGCTCTGACCGCATGATTTTTTTGGGAACAATTTGGTCGCCCTCCCTTCGGTCCGGATTTGGCACCAAGCGATTTTCATCTGTTTCTTCATCTGAAGAAATTCCTTGGTGGAAAACATTTCAACAACGACGATGTTGTGAAGTGAAGACTTGGCTTCCATCACAGGCGGCATCATTCTTTGACGAAGGCATACAAAAGCTGGCTTCCCGTTACAAGTGCCTAAATAACGGCGGTGACTATGATGAGAAGCAGTGTAAGGTAATGATTGATAATAAAGTATTTGGAAAATAATATTGTTTTATTTAAAAAAATATATCAGTATTTACTTTAAAAACACGCCTCGTATAATATCCAATCAGTTGGATATCACTTCTGGCATTTCCCTTATTAGAGGGGCACGTATT
Organism: Deroplatys truncata; assembly: GCA_030765065.1. Taxonomy (NCBI): domain Eukaryota; kingdom Metazoa; phylum Arthropoda; class Insecta; order Mantodea; family Mantidae; genus Deroplatys; species Deroplatys truncata. The sequence continues at coordinate 123,215,051 of CM060988.1, read as the reverse complement.
ACCTGCGTAAAGCCCGTATACAAGCCAAGGTATACTGCTACGTCTAACGCCGGCTTTATAAATTATAACTTCCTCTTTAATTTGTTATATATTCCATCACTGTAGGCGCGATCCTTATATTTTAAATACGTGTATTTTTACACAGGAAATAAATATGCTATTTTGTACTCTGGATTCTGCATCACCGAGCGGGATGACTCTGTGGCCTGCATTCCGGAGATCGTGATGTCCAACCCCCGGAACGACCAATTTGACCGAAGGTTTTTTCACAGTATTCCTCGGTCGCTAGGCGAATGCTGGATATACTATGATCCAGAGTTTGCCTGTTCCTCGACAGGCTACTGACCCAAAGCATTGGCTATTAAGTCCTGAGGGATGAAAGTCATACAGCGAGGGTGGGGTAATCCGTTAAAAAAGAGGATTTCCTATACACTGGAGCAGAGAGGTAAACGTTAGGCCATCTTTAGAGAAAGTTTAGCTCATTGGCACTAATGTAAAATATGGCAGCTTCTGTGTGTTCAAGCCATGATAATATATACAAGTTAACTTTCTCCATTTTTACTTTCTCTACTGCGTATATGTCGGGGAAGTATTGCATTCCACCCAAAAATTCGATATCGTGATTTCACTGGAAATAAATGTTTTGAGGCCCCCTGAATCCAAAAAAAACACTTTTAGAAAACGGTCCTTATATACGTGTCTGTGAATAGCATAACTCAATAACAAAATTCGGATAAATACCAAATTTGGTATTTGAGTTTAGTATTTCTCAAGGATGCGATACGAAGATTTTCAAAAAAATCCCCCCAACCCAGGCTACCCTTTACATGGAACGTTTTTCAAAAATTGTGATTTTCTCAAAAATGGCTAACGATTTTGATTAAAATATTATATATTTAAGATATTTTCCTAAGGAATAAATTGTATATTTTGAATTTTCTGGTAATGTTCCCAAAAGTCCTCTTCTTTCTGAATGACTTTTGCATAACTGGTAAACCGTAAGTGATAGACAAAATTTTTCTACACAAAAAATTTAGATCTGGTTAAAACACACAATTTATGAAATATATTTTGTGCAGTGAAAATTTTCGAGATATTCTTTGTTTTTGTTTTTTTTTTAATTTTCCAATACTTACACTTTTCTCAAATGGGAATTCATTATTCGTTTTTTTATGTCCTGGACATGCAAAGAGAATGGAATGCTTCACATAGCAACCAGCTCTTTGACTATCGCTTAAAGCCTACCATATTCCCCTTGCACCTTCAAGAAAATTAGCAATAAGATAGTTTCTGCAAATGTTTATCTCCATTAACATGAAGTAGATGGCAAATAAGCGTTTGTAAAAATAGTTTGTACAAAAGTAGAGAAAGTCACATGAGTGTAACACATGGCATTTTCTAGTATAAATTACTCATTTTCTTAGAAACTATTGAAAACAGCTGAATTAAACTTTAAGGTGATAAAACAACCTCTACTGATTTTGTGGATCTACTTTGGTGTTGATAATACAGATGGTTTATTTTCAAAAAAATAGTTGCTGGTAAGTTTCAATCAAAACATGGTATAATTAAGAAAACAATCCAATGTTCCGTAATAAATAAACTAATTGTATAAAACTAGATCAGCGAAATTAGGGGGCATGCATCTACATCCTGTAAAATTGTCAGTCTATATTAAAAAAGCTTTGATAACGACTCAAGAATTTGGTAGATTTAACATCGGTGGGATAGGGGAATTAATCAACCCCTTAAGACCATGCACAACTTTTGACTACAAGAAACATTTAAAATACTCCTTCTATACACCTCAATATAGCAGTTCGTGCGATGCAAATAGAGAGAATCCATGTACACACCAGTTTTATCGATTGTACTGTCAATAACTCGATACTCTCTAAATTCGGTGATGTTGAAGAATGCCTTAATGCTTTAAATAAATGTTGGATACCTACTACTTCTAAATTGTTAATTTTCACGTCTCTGCTCTGGACATCATCAACGTTTCACATTGTTGCCTAGCATGTATCACTGTAATCAATACTCTTGGGCTCGTCCACACTGCATTTCCTGTAGGTGAATCAATGCCACATTCCATCGCCTCGTATATACAGTTTCAAGCATATAAAACAATGGCGAAAAGGGATAAGGTATACGGAATATTTCCAGACTACGTATTTTTAATTTTTTCACTATTTGCTTCTGATGTTACAAACTACTACGTAAGTGATTTTTCTGATTGTGTTAAAATATCGTAACACTTTAGACGACTTATTCCAAAATGTTGCCCCTTTAAAATATCAATAAAGAAACGAAACCGCATTTATTTTTCTGTATTTTAGGTGTGGTGAAATATTTAGTCTCCACAAGTTTTACTAATTTAAAATATCATACTTTCTAACAATTTTAGCTGTCAGAGATATTCCCGATGGCAAAGTTCACTGAAATTTACCCATCTCTAGTTTTGAGTGAAGCCATGGGAAGTGGGCCATATTGACAAATGATAACACCGGTTGTTGCTCAATACACTTTATTTGCCACGTAGGTGTTCAGCGAAGCAAACGTTTTACACTTCAGAATTTTTGATACACACTCAGAGTTGAATACAACTGATCCCTGAATTGAATCACAACTAAGTGCACTCGGTACTGTCCAAGACTTCTTGACGGCGCTTAACTTCGTAACTCCTTAATTAATTGAACTCTCGGGTAAGAGCAGTTCCCTTATGTAGCCCCGCACACAAAGCGGAATGTTCTAGAGAGAGAAACTACCCGAAACGAACAAAGAAATCCTCTGGGGCGGGGAAGTGGCACATAATGGGCTATTGTTCGCTGTTGTTCCTGAAGGCCGGTCGAGGGCCCCACAAAGGTGACGGACCGGGGTGTGCTTACCGGATGCCAGCAGGTAGCTTTGCACGAGCGGTCGCAATATTGCATTGTTTCCGTAGTAGTCTAACTTAGTAAGTGACTCACTCTTAGTGTTTTACGTTTCTTATGACAAAATCGACGACTCCTCATACACGGCTCAGAAATTTAGACGTGAGATAATTCAGCGTTTGAAAATATTTGTTTTTCCTTCACTCTGTTGGTTTATAAATATGCAATCACACTCACGTATACTCTCTGTGTAAGCGTAGCGTAATGACCAGTTAAGTATCTTGTTCTATTGAACGTACTAGACTATGTACAGCAGTGATATTAATAAAATATGATTAAATGTGAAGCTATTTTGAAGCGGACGCAACTGCTAGTAATAGAGCGATGTGTAAAATATGCATGTGTACACAATACATCAGATTTAAAAAGCATGTTACATCTGTATACCGAGTGAACGTTTTAGAACCCCCAATGAAAAAACAATTGCCAGTTCCCTGTCGCTGTCAAAACCTGATCCTGCGGCATCTGAAAATGACAAGCAATACGATATTCTTTCTTTATACAGGCTCATTGGTTTAACCTCAGGCGACATCAGGTAAAATAGTGAAGGGCACTCACATTCAGGCCAGAATATAATTGTATGAGCGGGAAAACAAAGAAATTGTCGTTATTATTATTAATTGCTTTGTCAACCAGGATATATAATCAGAACTATCAAAATCGGGGGGGGGATGCTGCTGATTGTACAGGGTGGGCGGAAAGTTCCTTTACACTGTACTTAAAGATACCCATCTGTAAAAAAATGTCAAAATTGCCAAAATTCATACAAATGGGTGTTAGTGTTATTAAAAACTACAAACTTTCTACTTTAGTTATGTGTAGCTTTTATAGCTGTTCAACCTTTCAAATCATGTCATAACGATTTGAATGTCTGCCTGTAAACTAAGCTTCCTATACAATTGTAGTAAAGGGATAAGTTTTGCCAACATTAAAGTGAACATAGCATTGAAGAGACACCTCAGGAATCTTCAAATACTAAATTAACTGCAGAGGAGCAGATAAAGATGAAGGAGGACCTGTATATGCAATGATTCGTTTTAAAAGCCTGGTCATAAATAGTGTTATTTTAGTGCTTTAAGTTTTATAATCTCCTTTATTTGGCAGAACATTATCATTTTCAAATTGTTTCGCACGATGCACTTTTCGGTTTAAATCCATAAAATTTTGCTTACCTCCTTGTGAACGACAGGATAAAACAATGATGAAAATTAATTTTTGTTAACATGCTTAGTTGATATTATTACGCGACGATATCCCGATTGTGTAAATCTATAAGCAAAAAATTGAAGTACTACATTTTCTCAAAACTGGTGGAATAATTAGAAATTCATCTCTACAATTGTAATATAGGATTGAATAGTTTAATAATCAAATGTTAACTTTTTCAAATAATAATTACATCCAATGGAGTAAATTTAAAAAACAGCAAAAAAGATAATATAAAAATCTGATGTGTTGCTCTCACTTGGCCTTCTCTAGCAAACTATTGCACAAACTATTTTTACAAACGCTTATTCTTCATCTACTTCATGTTAATCGATATATCGAAATATTAATCTTATTGCTAATTTTATTGTAGGTACAAGGGGAATATGTTGGCTTTAAGCGATAGTCAAATCTTTTAAGAGCTGGTTGCTATGTGGAACATTTTATTCTCTTTGCATAAAAATCGAATAACAAATTCCCATTTGAGAAAGGGTATAAGTATTAGAAAATTCAAACAAATAACAAGGAATATCTCGGAAACTGTTCACTCGACAAAAGAAAATGTGTATGACATAAAGTGTGTGTTTTAACCAGATCTACATTTTTTGTGTAGTAAACTTTTGACTGTTTAATAGTTGTACAAAAGTCAATAAGAATGAAGAGTGCTTTTGGATACCTTCCCAGAAAATTCAAGATATATATTCCATTTGCCATAAAAATATCTTAAACAAATGATATTTTAATCAAAATCGTTAGTCATTTTTTAGAAAAACAAAATTTTCGAAAAAATATTCTATGTAAAAGGTAGTCTGAGTGGCGGAATTTTCTTGAAAATCTTCGTGGCATACGAGGTGTGATCAAAAAGTTTCCGGAAAGACGTCATAAATACTACACAACAGTTTATTTGTCTAATCTGCACTGTTACCCTCGAAAAAGTCTCCGTGGGAGTTGATACACTTGTCCCAGCGCTTCTGCCACTGCTGGAAGCACCTCTGGAAGTCCTCTTCTTTCAATATGTTCAGAGCCTTCTGCGATTTGCGATGGATGACATAAATGTCCTCAAAACGGTGTCCTCGGGGCCGCATTTTAAGTCGCGGGAAAACAAAAAAGTCCACTGGTGACAAATCTTGAGAATAGGCGGGATGGGGAACAGTATTCATACTATTTTTATCCAAAGATTGGCGAACAGAGAAGGCTTTGTGCGCGGGCGCATTGTCATGATGCAGGAAACAGTCACCACTCCTCCACTTCTCCGGCTGTTCTCCCTTAATCTTTGCAACACTTGTTTGTAGAACACTTGATTCACTGTTTGACCCTGTGGCACAAATTCCTTATGTACAATGCCTTTAATGTCAAAAAACACAATCATCACTGACTTCACTTGGGATCGAACATGTCTGGCCTTTTTCGGGCTTGGAGATGGACTCTTCCATTGTGAAGATTGTTGCTTCGATTCTGGATCGTACCCATAAATCCACGTTTCATCACCAGTAATAATTTTCTCCATAAACTGTGGGTCATTTTGTAGCTGTTCTTTAAGATCTGTGCAGGAAATCACGCGGATTTCCTTTTAGTCATTTGAAAGCAGGCAGGGCACGAACTTGGCGGCAATTCTTCTCATGTCCAAATTATGTTTCAAAATGCTTTGATCACTTCCAAAGGAGAGTCCTAATGAGTCAAAGTTCTCTTATTGTAATGTGCCTATCATTTAAGACCATTTCCCTCACCTGATTGATATTTTCATCAGTTTTGCTGGAACAGGGTCGCCCCGAACGATCTGCATCTTTAACTGATGTCACACCACTTTTAAATTTCGAAAACCACTCAAATGCTTGATTTTTGCCCATACTTTCCTCCCCATAAGCCGTTCTTAACATTTCATAGGCTTCTGTTGAAGGTTTACCGAGTTTAAAGCAAACTTTGATGTTCGTTCTTTGTTCTTCTTAATCTGATATTTTTGCTACGCGGAAAAATCGCAGCACGTGCAAAACACGTGTTCACTTCAAAGCGTCTACCACGTCACTACATACAGGAAGTCACGTGACCTCTCAATTTTATCGGGAAGGAACGTTTCATGTACAATCTGGGTAAGAATTAAAGACATCTCAGCGTCAGCATTGTTGAAGCCATTCCGGAAATTTTTTGATCCCACCTCGTATCTTTGAATGATACTGGTCCCGAGTTTTCGTTTTTGAGTTATGCTGTTCACAGATACACACACAAGGACCATTTTCTAAAAATGTTTTTTTGGATTCAGAGGACCTCAAAACATGTATCGAATTTTTGGGTGGAATGCAACACTTCCCTTACTTACTATACGTAGTAGAGAAGTAGAAATGCATATATCGGCAACTAATTTAAAAATGTGCATAAAATTTGGTCTGCATATTAGACATTAAACACTGATAGCTGCATTAAAGTTTCAAATAAGTAGAGTTGAAATTGTGAATTACCCCACCGAGAGTCTCCTTAACCCGGCTCTATGAAGCAAAGGAAGGAAGGAAATACGTAGTAAGAATAGGATAATCGGTCGATCTCACAGCACATATAATGTAGGCGATAGCGTAAAGTATACGCAACAATTTTCGCTCAGAATGCCTGCTACAGCAATATGGCAAATACAAGTGCTTTTAGTGTGGAAGAGCGTTTGGTAGCTTCTGTGTGGGTCCACGAACGTTGAATTACGGGACAAACAATGCCAAATATCCAGAATGACTTTGTAGTGGTTGTGGCAAAGCACCACCGTCACGTCCACTGTTATTCGGGAAGGAGAAGAAGACTAAAGTGGCTAAAACTTGTGTTGCTGTGGAGGCATCAACATTCTGCAGAGTTAGGTATTCCAAAATCCACCAACGAGACACCATCCCACCGTTGTCTACTCATATCTCATGAGGGAGTATAAACGTTCGGATTTAGGAACGAGGTCATAGCAGCACCCACTACCTGGTACAGAAATGCACCCAAAAGTGTATGTGGAAAACACGCAAGTCAAGTAGACTTCCCCTTGATTTCAGTATGTGAACACTGGTGCTTTACACCTATATTACATACCTATATTAATCCAGCAAAAGAGAACCGAATATTGATTGAAAATGTTACATGATTATACAAAGGTGCATATCTAAATCTTCACAGTGCTTGACTGTAAAACTTTTTTTTATTTTGAAAGTTTATAGTCGCTTTAAGATATTAGTCATAACGTGACTAAATATTTAACAATAAGGTTATTTAACACACTGGTAGTTTTGAACCATTACAATGAACTAGTATAAAATTCTGACACTATAACTAATCAAACTGTTTGGACATTATATACTTTTATATAAATTTGTGCTTTTAAAAAAATTCAACTCGAATTCGAATAGTTAAGTGCTGTTGGGAAATCATTGGGTATCTGGTAGTGTTGTCTCCATTGATGTATTGTGGACATTCCACGATTATATGTTTCGTCGTTAACAGTATGTTACACTGGTGGCAGATGGGTGGTTGGATGCGGTTAGTGCAGCGTTTCAAAGAACTAATCGGCCACTATACGAGTGCGTTCGGTGGGAAGAGGAACTAAACATTTGAAACGGCAACTCTAGGCCTAGCCCGAACTATGTGATTATTAATAATTTGTGTAATTACTTTTTAGTAAAATTAAATTATGCTATGTACAACTATTTTTCATTTTACTGCCTGTGTAGCTTAAGAAGAGTGATTTAATGATATGTTTGTATTTAGGTTGCTAATATTAGAGGAGTGATAAATTTTTTAATGTAAATAATTTAAGCGCTATGTTAAAATACTGTCCATGAAGAGATATTTTAGCTGCAGGAAAAGTGTCTCCGAAGGCAGCAAGTGAGTTTTACGATGTCTCTCTGGTAGCAAAAGTATTATTCGTACAACGAGGGTGTAGAGCCTTTGTCCTTTTGTACTGTAATTCGCCGTGACCGGAGTGAGTGAGACAACAAGCTTAACGGTAAGATTAGGGAAAGATGCGATTTATGTTAAAATTGAGCAAGAGGGGGTGGAATAGGACCAATGAGATCCAAGTAAATCGATATGAAATAGCGAGACGCGTTGAGTGGCGTTAAAAATGCACCAATAGGAAATTAAGTAGCCTAAGAAGCCCGCAACTATAAATAGATCTGCTAAGACCAAGATCGGGGAGTTACTTCGAAACTACAGGCAGGGAAGTATGCCGACGGATACCTCAGAGATGTCGCGCCAAAAGTTAGTGAATTAAGACAGGGTTCGCTACTCGCATAAGAATCGCTACAAGTAAAGAGATTTGTTAAGTATATAAACTTCGCGTCATATCAGCGCCGTGTTTCAACAGCAGTGGACAGTGTTTTAACGGCGACAACATAGTGTTGTGAACTATCAGAAGTAACGAAATAAAGAAAACAGTGGTGTCGTCTTTTTATAACTGAAGCACGTCTATTTTCTCTCCCTTACCACACCCGAGATCTACGTTTCCTTTACCGAGGAAAGGTCCCTGCTCTTACATATTTCAGTATTTACTTCAGCTATCCGAGGATAGAAATGCAGAGAACCAGCCCGCTTCGAACATCTGGAGTCGACGCGGAGGCTGCAGAGAGGTAAACCGCGAGCTACGAGCATTACGGACCAGAACAACGTCGGACAGGAGGTGCTACTGCCGCACATTACGGAACAAGTGGGTGGGGCATCGGAAAGACACTCAGGTAAAGAAAACATTGCTAGGCGTGCAAATGTAGTACTGTTTTCATTGTGCACTGTACATTCACCTATCCCTTGCCTTGCTGAAGTAAGGCAATATCAACAAAAACAGTGGTGCCCTCCGCCAAAGCACTCCTATCGTGGCCGACTAGTGTCATCCCTAATACACTTCGCGGATGTACAATCGGACATGGAATCCCCAGGGTTATGCTACGAACATGGAGGAGCCCACACAGATGTTTTAGATCCTTAGGAGGCAAGCTGTACATAACTATATAGTTTCAAAGTCCGTGAAAAGGAACTTTCCACCCACCCCGTGGAATGTAAAAAGCAGAGGCCACAGAATTAGCGTACAATACAAGTGTGTTATAAATGCTTACAATGAAAATTAAAAAGTGTAATAATAATTCAGTGAATATCTATTGTATTTAAACCTTTTAAAGAGTGAGTATTGAACATCGGTTCCCAAAAATCAGCATCATTATCGAGAAATACTGCTATGTTTCATTTTCAAGTCTTACCCTCACATACATTGGTCATCGACTTGATAAATGAGTGCTTCAATGCTACGGCGTGGAGTTTGAGTTTTTTTTTTATTTATGGACGCTCTTTAACTACTATGGCCCTTAGCGTCCCATTCTATTTTGGGCGTGAAACACCGGTAATTTTGCTCAGAGACATCTTTATCAGACTTGAGGTTCTTTTACGTGACGTATATCTACGGTATATATATCGGCTTTACTTCCCTTCCCATCGCCCTCCGCCGGGTTTGAACCCGCGACCTTCGGAACTAGAGCCTAGCACGGTACCACTAGTCCACGGAGGGGAGCTATATTCATTGGAATCACATTCTTGGCTACATGTCCTTTGCTACAAGTCAAATCTAAGTGTGGCTATGGCTGAGAACAGCAAAAGTTATAAAATCTGATGTGCTACATTCACATTACCTTCTCTACCCTCTACCGTTTATTAGTGGTTATACAAACTGTACTTACTAAAGCTTATTTTTTCATCTAATATATTTCGGTTCAAATAAACTTTGGAGAAATAGCTACATTCTACATTTCGTTATGGATACGAAGAGAACAGTGATAGTCAAATGTTTTAAGAGCTGGACGCTATATGCTGGCCTTAAACTTCCATACTGTTTCCATGCAATAGCAAGAAATAACTGAATGTTGAGACGGCTTTAAGAGACTGACATTTCGAACCATTAGTAAATAACCGATATCTCATAATGGTTTATGCTACAAAAAAAATGTATTTGAAATAAATTGTGTGTTTTATACTTTTTATGTAGTACGTTTTCGTCTATCGTTAAACGTTTACCAGTTATACAAGATTAAACAAAATTCCTTCCGAATGAAGAGGACTTCAAGGGCTATTCCCAGAAAATTGTTTGTCATGTAAATATTTTTAATATACGGTGGTTTAATCAAAATCATCGCAGCCATTTTTTAGAAAATCAAGATTTTCGAAAAATGTTCTATGTAAAGGGTTGTTAGGGTGGGGGGATTTTATTAAAATCTTTGTGTCGCATCCTTTGAAGATAATGAACTTAAATACCAAGTTTAGTACTTATCCGACTTTTCGTTTTTAAGTTATGCTGTTCACAGACATACACACACACACATACACACACACACACACACACACACACACACACACAGAAATAGACCCACACACGGACCACTTTCTAAAAATGCTTTCTTTGGATTCAGGGGCCTCAAAATATCCATTTATGGTGAAACCTCAGTATCGAATTTTTGGGTGGAATGCAATACCTTCTCTACCTACTATGTATGTGGTAGAGAAAGTCAAAATAAGAGTATTAGGTTAAAGAAACTATAAAATTGTATTTACAGATAATTTCTTAAGTTATTTATTCGCGTTAAAAAATCACGAATCACACAAATTTATATCTCTGCGAATATAAAATAAAATGTATTATACGGTACAATTATATGTTCCTAACTACACTTTTTAGAGGTCAAAATTTATCTTCTCCGCACTGCACTAATATTTCACATCTGCACACTCTGAGCTTTATCTACTGATCTGACTTGGCTTGGGTACGCTACGTCTTAGCGTCCACAACTTAAAATGTTAAATTTAATGCTTGTATTTTCTTATTGGCTAAGCCTACTCTAGCAGAACACTTTTAGCTTGACTTTCATTGGCTTTTTGCACCCACGTGACTGACTATTTACAAACTTATTGACGTTACATCAGTATTTTTCCATAGACTGTTGGTAACCTTCCTTAGCTTTCTAACTTATTGTTCTGCCAAGGTTAAAACTTATTGTTAGCCACGCTCTGCTTTTCCACTTTATGACATTCTTTGCTACAAAAACAGCTTGCTTCTACCCTCACAGCTCCTACGTTTCTAAACTAAGAAATACATTCACATAATATTTTACACATGTATACAATAAATATACATAATACAATGGCTGTAATATACATTTTATAGCAATTACTGATCGCTTATACGGGGCTATTATTTTTTTATATTATATAATTCAATTGATAACAGTTAAGGGATAAAAAATACTGCCTCAGTTTCGTGGTTGTTAACCTAATTAGGGATCAAGAAAATGAGATAAGTGATTATACAATAACTTCCTATTGGCCAGCTTTAATTATTCTATCACATTAGAGAATATTTGCACTATGTACTTCCAACATTAACTGTTTAGTATGTCCAACATTTAAAGAAGTATACAAGAGGGAGTATGGGATACAGCAAGGTTCGATCATTTCTTTAAGTGTTCATCACAAAATAGTTGACGTCGGTCATTATGTGGTAATCTATGCACTTAACTCGGCTTTAAATATTATTATAAAGCTATTATACTGTGAGAAACAGCCCAATAACACCAAACCTTGGATTTCTAATTAAATAAACTAGATTATATCCCGCCAAGGCTGGTGTAAATATAGTTTTAACTGCCTTTGGCTTTTATGACAGCTGGATAAAGAATAAAAAAGCATTCAACCGTCGAATCACATTGATTGACTGATTGACAAGGGAGAGAGACCACGACCAGCCTTCAACAGCAGAACAAACAGAAGAGGAGGGAAGATAGCGCAACTCAGTGTCACCAACAGTCATGCTACTCCTAAGCAAGCGGTGAGCCAAAGAGTAGAGGCCAACCGGCACATCATTCATTCACAAATCACTTCCCTTTGCTTATGCACTCTCCGTCAAACTATAAGTGACCGGTCTCTAGAGCCGTTCAACTTTCCCAAAGTCCCTTCGACTGGGCGCGCGGTTTACAACCGTCAAATTCTGTGCGCCGCTTCGGCTATCTAACATTATAATACAAGCCATAAGGCACTGATTTGGTATACCTCGACACCGTACTTGGCGTGGAGCAGTGGCTATCTGCTTAACCTCTACGCAAGCAGCTCGAGTTCGAATCCCGTAATGGATTGTTATATTTTATTTTTTACAACTCGCTTTACTGAAATATAGTTGAATAATATTGCTTGTGTTACTTCGCTTTACTTACAAATGTGAAATTTGTGGTTATAAAATTAAATTCACTGAGTATGAAACCTCCTCCCGACCGATAAATCAATGCCATAGTTGTCATCTATCCATATAACGGTCTACTAAACAATGAATCAATGAGTATTTATTTACATAAGGGTATACATACATAGATTTCTATAAGTCACATGGGTCCCACGAACGTACGTGCTGTTATAATACACAGAATAATTAGCAAGATTAATAATAATAATAATAATAATAATAATAATAATAATAATAATAATCAAAATAAGACAACAAATAGAAGGAAACCAGAAAAAAATACATCTACAAGAAAACACCATTGCCCGAAGAAAAGATAAAGCATATTTAAATATAGCATCTTGAATATCCAAAACCCTCAAAACAGCGGTAAACAGCGATGCATTATTATACCCTATTATAGTAAACAACGAACAGTTAAGATAATATTATGTGAACAAAGACACAAAAAATAAAGTACCAACACCACGATTAGCTCTTCTACACCTCCACTTCCCTATCAGCCTTTTCAGATCTCAGCTGTCTTGCTTTAAGTAGAAATTTACCTATCCCTTCCATGTCTTCTCTGCCTGTCAGTAGCGTCCAACATGCCCTTAACTCTCCATTCGAGGTGGTAAATGATCGTGGTAAATATTTTTCACTCCATTCCTCCGTACCCTTTGAAGAAGTAATTATTATTACGTTATTTGCACCACGCTTCGGGCGCCAACTTGAAGTAGGTTGTATTGAAGAATGAGTTGTATTATATTTCAACTGTTGGGGAGCCGAACTTGAAGTAGTTGCAACGCACGTATGGTAAAAAGTTTCGGGTAGCCTTCGCCCCAAATGTTTAAAAACATATTAACTTTGCAATTTTGACTGTTTCTTTAAATATTATATATTTATTTTTGCCTTGGCTGCGTCAGTATTTATTTTTAGAGACATGAATGTCTTAGCAGGGAGTGGTGCGACTGAAGAATGTAGGCTTACACAGATTATAATTTTACTTCACCCCTTTTATTAATGCTTGACACGATTTAAATAACAATTCACTGATATAAAGAGAGCTATGAGATTTTTTTATTATTAGATACTTGGACTTTTTAACACGTAAACTATTTGTTTGTCTCACACAAAATAGTATTAAATTTCTCGAGGATACATCTCGCGTCCGGTTAGGAACACTGTCTACAACCAACTGACTTCTAAATTTGTAAATTTTGCTATATTTCAGTTTCTGATTGGCTAATCCTAGTCCAATAATGTACGTTTATTCAACTAAAGCTTTTTCTGGTTGTTGATTGACTATTTATTAAACTGTCTCATAAATTACATTATTGTTGCTCCAAGACTTACCATTAGCATTTAAACTTTCTAATTCATTATTGCTTCAAGGTTACCTCATTGTTAGCAACTTTTGACCTATTTTTCTCACAGCCCCTACATTATTAAATTGTGCAATACATTCACATAACATTATTACTCATGTATACAATAATATAAACATATACAATGACTGTAATATACACTTTTTATATCTTGTTAAATACACATATTGCTTTAAGGTGGGCTGTTCTTGAATATATATATATATATATATATACATATATATTATATAATTGGACTGAAATCATTTAAGTGTTAAAAATACTGCCTCACCTTACAACTCGCCATATGCACGGCTCACTACATACCTACATAAAAATAAAGAAAACCTGTTATATTTTTACCCATGTATATAAAATGAAAGAGGGGAATGAGTTGAGTAGCTCCACGGAGATTTGAACTTACATCAGTAACAGTAAGCTAACACTCTACCACTGAACTAAGAGTGCTGCAGCAAGCGTGTCAGTGTAACGAGCTTTAGTCATACTCCACTTGAGAACCATAAATAAGTCAAGTATGTTTTGGTTACAAATATTCAGTCTTGAAGCACTGTGAAACATCTGTTTGAAAATCTTATATATGAATTATTTTCTCGGAAGACTTTTGTGATTATAGTTTGTTCCCCATTATAACTACTACAAGAATATACGCAGTCTTGTGAACAGAACTGGCTGTCCCGAGCGTTCACGTAAGTACCCGATTCGAGCTCCAGTTTTAAATTGACAGAGTGTACATGCAGAATGTTAAAGACTTATGTAAATCCATTGTCTTTTTCGAAGTATCAAGTGTGTCTTCAATGTTACACGAACATGATTGGAGAATGAAAGTTAATATGGCAGGTGGAGGTACACTCGCTCCCATTTATGCCGTCATCGCAACTTTTGGAGGCCTTCTGCTGGCCTTCATAGGTTGTCACCACTTATAATAGCCATGTTTGAATATATAACTAAATAAAACCCTGTTTTGCACAATATATCCACGAAAAATATATTTTAACAGCAACATAATGTAAAACTGAAGTAATTTATACCGTTTACTCTCAAAGAGGTCACATTTGCTAGACGTGAATCACTTAGGTGCTGGAAGAACTCTCTCTTTAAACTCAAATGTTCCCACATTTCATGACAGTGTTTCTAGAGAGCGTCTGAAACGTCGGCCCAGTGCCTGTGCGGCCAAATCAGGTGTTGGACAAGAATGGAGATTGGACAAACTATTAAAATAAAGCATAGTAAATGTTCTCTTTGAGAGTAAAAGGTGTAATTTACTTCAGTTTTACATTCTATTGCCATTAAAGATATTTTCTTAGAGATATTGTGAAAATAGGATTTTATTTGGTTATGTATTTAAACATGGTTATTATAAGTGATGAGTAAAGCTATTGCTCAAAGGTATATATTCATATGTGAATAATCTAGGATTGTGCACGTAAAATACAACGCCACTACATGGGCGAAAAAGTAAACGGATTCACACACCTCCTCTTGCTATAGATACATACTCCACCTGTGAAGGTCAGTAGAATGCCTCCCAAGGCTGCAGCGACGGTATAGATGGAAGCGAGCGTACTGTATTCTAAACGCTTTCAGTAAAATAATTCTGTCCCTTGGCTTATGAAAAATCTAATTTTTATAAACGATTAGTTTGCAAACTGTTACCATCTAAACCCCATAACGTTCAATTATGCGGGCTTAGAATACATGAGTGGAAATGCTGGCGGGAATCAGCAATTGTGGGTTCAAGTTAAAAAAAATTAGCATTATTTTAAATAAATGTGTGAATTGACATACGAACAGAGGTACACCTGATTTTCTCTTTCTTTCATTTTGTTGAACAGTGAAATTTGGTAATTTTGAGCTATAAATCGACTCCATTGTGCGGACACTTGAAGGAAAATTTAGCGAAGAATAAGGTAAGGTACCTTTTTACAGGCATTAAAGTTTAACAACAAAATAATTTGTCTGCCGGTTCGTTGCAAATTGCCAGGTGTTTGCAACCATTCCCCTTACTTACAACTATCTTCGTGGCAACTGACATTTACAGCCTACGTTCGTGACGGGGACTACAGCTACAATTATAGCAATGAGAGGGCACATGAAACTCGCAATCAAATTTGTCTTCCCTCTTTTAGTCAAACATAGTTCAACACAGCATGCTTGCATTGCGAATAGTAACTATCTTCTCTGCTATGCTGGTAAAGAAAGCAAAACAGAATACGAATTTGTTGCCAATATCTGCCAGGCACAATGGCAGTAGTGAGGCAAATAAAGCATAAGAGATTACCATTTACAATCTCACAAATGGGGGTGTGAGGACATTGCCTGTGTGAAATCAAAATATTTCGTTTAAAAAAATAAGCAACCCCTGACGTTACAGTATTTTTCAGCCTTCTGAATAATGGAGAAATGAATGAATGATTTACAAGTCCAAAACAAATGATTTACTACCTCGAAGAAACCTCTGACAGCGAGACAGAATGTGCCCGAAATAATTTTATTATGTGCTAAATTTTTCAGTGTATAATTTGATACGTAAATGATATGTGTACAATGTGAAAACTACGTAAATAGTAATTTTTGTATAATGTAATATTTGTCGTGTACATAATGTTCCTGTTTAACTAAGTTTAGAATGTCTTGAAATCTGCAGTTACGGTAGAAATATGCTGTTCGCATATGCAGCTAAAACGGGATCTTTTGTGTTGGAATCGAAGGGCAAGATTTTATGACTATTTGTTTCCGCTTCGGAAGTATGGACCGAGGCAAATATTACACAGAACGGCAGTTTACCAAGAGAAGCCCGGGAAAAAGGTCACATGATATATACAAACTGACCAATAAGAAATCCGATACCAAAATTTTAGGTTGGAGATTGTGTTCTTTAAATAGTCGAGATTCACCCCAAAATGAAGCAGTTCACAGTTGACTTTTAGATATGAACAGCTAAATCCACGATACTCCGTCAAACGAAATTGGCGCGCAAATGGTGATAAGTGAACAGGAACATTATGTAGTGTTAGAGTGAGGAAGTAACAATAAATAGCCATAAACCAAACATTACAGTGAGTAGTAAATTCTCCTCTGAGCTCCTAGTACTACCTCTAAGATCGACGAGCTTATTAATGATCATGATAGGCAGAGTCCATGCAAACATCACCGCTGAGAACCAACTAGCCAGGGTAACAGCGAGATTAAATCAGCCAGAACCACAAGACGAAGCCACGTCTGATGGAGAAAACAGGTACAGTGAATTTTAGCATTACTTCTATATCTACCACTACACCGCGTTCGACTCCAACCCGAGCGGGCATCGAACTCGGGACTGCCACCAACGGCGCAATCTTCGAAACAATTAGAGAGGACGGGTCCGACGCAACAGAGCCGAGATTACGTTTATAAACCTAGTCTAAGGGAAGTTATAAAAATCTCGCTTCTATGCATAGATTACCCACGTAAAAACAAAATGACGCAAAGGTAACAGCCAAAATGTGTAATTTTTTTTCCTAAAATGAAGAAATGATTTCACATAAAATTGTTGGAATAACTTTTCTGCTATTCAACGAACACGACAAGCTATGTTTCCATGAATGTATCACAAGAAATTTTGACTCGAAACAGTGAACGTAGAACTGAAGGTGGTAATTCATAGCGTTATTCAAATTATGCCAGTTACCATCAACACCTACTACAAAGTGTGGGCTAGAGCCTGCTCCGGCCTGCAAAATACTTGAATTGGTAGAGCCATCTCTTTATTGGTCTACTTTGGTCTCGATGTCCCTCTGGTTTATATTTTAAAACCGAGGGAAATGGCTCAGACGGCAACGTCTATCTTGGGTTCGAATCCCGTGGCCGACCTTTCTGACCCATGTTCTTTTCGGGGTTTCCCTGGGTCACTAAGCGGATACTGGAAAGCTTCATTACATCCCCCAAATTTCCTGTCCCTCCATTTCAACTCAATTCTTATTTCACTTCACCTTTCATCCGCTTGGCTGTTTCAGGGTTGCAAGTGTGGGCGAGTCTCAGCGATACATGACAGGGAAAAAGGATGCTCTATGTAACACTTTGTCCTCCGAAATGGGGGCGGCTTCCTAGATGGGGCCCCCAATGGGATGTGCAAGCCTACAGGTCGGTTGTACCAATATCCGGTGAGTTTCAAGCTGGAAAAAGGTAGGAACCCTGTTTGCTGTGCCTCCTGGACCCTTCGACCTCTATCTTTTCCCACCTGAGGCAGTATTTTTAACACTTAAATAATATCAGTCTAATTATATAATATAAAATATAATAATAACCCGCTTTAAAGCAATATGTGTATGTAATAATATGTAAAATGTATGTAACAGTCATTGTATTAATGTTTATATTATTAGGTACATGTATAATAATGTTATGTGAATGTATTACGTAATTTAACAATGTAGGAGCTGTGAGAATAGAAGCCGAAAGTTGCTAACAATGAGCTAACAATGGGGTAACCTTGAGGCAATAATGAATTAGAAAGTTTAATACTGCTACTAATAATTCTTGGAATAATAATGTAATTTTTAAAACAGTTTATAAATAGCCAATCAAAAACTAGAAAAAGCTTAAGTTAAATAAAAGTATTCTATTGCAGTAAAATTAGCCAATCAGAGACTTAAAATATACCAAAAGTATAAATTTAGGCGGTAGAAGCCAGACGCTAGAAAACAGCGTATCCAACCGGACACTACTAGACAGCGTTCCTGAGCAGTTCGCTCGGTACGTATTCAGTGAGGCATAAAAATTCATTACGGGGTGAATAATATAAAGTTTACGTGTTAAAAAAGTACAAGTAAGAATATTCTTATAGCTCTAAAGTAGGATACATCAGTGAAGTGTTATTTAATCGTGTGAAGGATTAATAAAACGAAGTTAAATACCATTATAACTTGTGTAAGCCTTCATTTTTAGCCGTACTATCCCTGCTAAGAGATATGTGTTTCTGCAAATTACTACTGACGCAGCCGAGGCATAAATATATAATATTTAAAGAAACATTAAAATACAAAGTTGATTTTTTAAAAGCGGGGCGAAGGCCACCGAAAAAGCAAAACGTGGGGCGAAGGCCACCGGAAACTTTGTATCGTATGTGGGGCGAACACTCCAAGAAACATATCTCCCGCAATAGGTGGTGCAAACAGCAGCATCAACACTCTCAAGTTTGGCTCCCAAAGCGTGGTACGATAACGATAGTAATCTCCTTCACACCTCACCCTTCCCGTCAGGGGCTTAGGCACAAAAGATCTTCGTAAGTCGAGGTGCTATATCCATCTCCGATCCTATAGCCCCGCCATGTATCTTTGCACTTGACAGTTCGTGTGGCTTCGCGTAAGGTTTGCTACATTGCGGTTGCGACATTGCCAGAGTGGCTAGTAAACAACAACAGCTGATTGCTCTCCTTTCTATCGTGTCTAAGCCGCATACAAAAAGTGTACGCAAGTAGCGAACGTCAATGAATAATAACTATTTCGTATTATTATTGTTAATTGAAAATAAGCCATATAAGCAGCTTTGGTATGGTCGAATACTCCTTTCTATGATAATAGGCATAAATGTGTCTACGTATGGCGTCTAATTGGAAAGCATCAAGATTTGTGACTTCACGAGGCTGCTTTCTTTTCTTCCCTGAGTTGATAGAAATACCGTTGCGTTCCAGATGGTTCAGGAATTTTGTCCTCTTTCACTTGGAGTTTCACTCCCTTGTGTATAACAGTTCTCGTGCTTAGCCCAAGAGCTACTGCAGTTCGTTGTACGACTTTATCAGCAGGAATAGAGGGATTGCCATGAAGCTTTACGTACTCCTTTTCCTGTTCAAAGAATTCCCGGATTCTGCTTAAAAAGTTCCAATGCCTGACTATTAAGTGGCACACCTCGGCGCAAAGGATTTTCACTTCTTGAATCACTCGGCGATCGGCGTCGTTTTTCAGACATTGTCGCACTTAATTTTGGTTTAAATAAATAATGTGAATGAAATATATAATAGATAAATATATATATGTATAAACGAACAATAACAAAACTATTAAACAAGAACCACAAATATAAATAACAATGAATATGTAGCTTGCAAAGAACAACTTGACGCTCGTGCTAGAGATTCACAAACTGAAGCACGTGGTTGGGAATAGTTACATCCGGCAACAGAGCCGATTCTAGTTCCGGTTCCGCTTTGTCATCGGCCATCCGGAATGCTGCCTTGTGATTGGCTTAGGAAGTCAAACGGTTGAAGCTTTTCATCTGTTTTTTTGCGAGTGTACCAACTTAAACGCTAGCTGTCAAGTGCAACGTTACAGCGGCGGGGGTATAGTCCTAAATTTTAAAGTTATATTGTTATTTGGTTGTTTCATTTGTAACTGTTCTTTCCATTTTCACATTCTCTATTACGTCCTTATAGGAAGTAGAGAAGGTATTTTATTCCACTAAAAAGTTCGATACCAAGATTTCACCGGAAATACATCCTTTGAGTTCCCCTGAACACAAAAAGTGAATTTTTAGAAAAAGGGATCTATGTGTGTGTGAACAACATAATTAAAAAATGACAAATCGGTTAAATATCAAACCTTATATTTAAATTTAGCATCTTCTAAGGATGAGACACTATGATTTTCAATAAAATCTCCCGAATCCCAAACTATCCTTTACATGTAAATTTTTTCGAACATTTGAATTTTTACTTTCTCTACTACGTAAGTAGGGGAAGTATTGTATTCCACCCAAAAATTTGATACCGAGATTCCACCGGAAATATATGTTTTGAGACCCACTGAATACAAAAAAAGGATTTTTGGAAACATGTCCGTGTGTGTGTCTGAACAGCATAACTCAGAAACGAACAGTCGGATAAACACAAAACTTGGTATTGAGGTTCAGTATCTTCCAGAGATGCGACACGAAGGTTTTCAAGAAAATCCCCCACCCCAGATTACTCTTTACATGGAAGATTTTTCGAAAATTTTAATTTTCTCAAAATGGCTCTAACGATTTTGATTAAAATATCATATGTTTAAGATATTGTCATGACAAATGAAATGTATATATCTCGAATTTTCTGGGAATGTCTCCAAAAGTATTCATTGTGAACGACGTTTGCATAACTGGTAAACTATTAGAGATAGAAAAAAATTTTACTACACAAAAAATGTAGATCCCGTTAAAATACACAATTTATGTCATATACATTTTTTTGTTGAGTGAACCATTTTCGAGATATTGCTTGTTATTCCTTTAAATTTTCCAATACTTATACTTTTTCTCAAATGAAAATTCGTTAAAGAGAATGGAATGCGCCACATAGCAACCAGCTCTTAAAACATTTGACTATCGCTTAAAGCCTCGATTAACATGAAGTAGATGGAGAATAAGCGTTTGTAAAAATAGGTTGTACAAGAGTAGAGAAAGTCATGTGAGTGTAACACATCAGTTTTTTTTAAAAATGTCGCAAACGATTTTGATATAATACCATATATTTAACATATTTTGAGGGTTGCGTACTCGCTAATTAATTTATCGCCCGAGATGCTTACTTCATATTCGTCTAAAATGGGTTTGATATTTATGTATGTTACTTTTGGGTTGGTTGAATCGTCAATATTTCTAGTAATTAAACCTCGGCTGCATTAGTTTTAGTTGATCGAGCAATACTCTTCTCAGGGCGTGGTACGGGTAAGGACAGTATAGTTCTAGTAACATACAAATAATAAGATCGAGGGTACAATTTAACAAGATCACCTTTCACTTTTATTCATATAAACACCCTGCAGTCCGCACTACCAAATACTGTTTCACATATAAATGCTGATGGTTGAAGCTATAAATTAATTTCGAATTATTAATATGACAATTTCCAACAAGCGCACTCAACCGTTGAATTCTCGAAGTTCAGTAGCTAACTTCAATAATTTACGTCGCTTGTACTACATATTCATATCAGTGTTCTAGTTAGGTTGTGTATATTCACGCTGTAGTGTTGTTATTAATCTAACTTCATTTGGCGGAACTTAGTTAAAGTAGGGAATTGACCATAATTATCAAGGCAATACACGTCTGCATCATAAGAGATCACCAACACAACTAACTGGGCTTGGGTACGCTCTTCATGGCGTCCTATACTTAAATTTTTAAATCTCCTTTCATCTAACTCTCGTTGCCTGCTTATCTACTAGTAGAACACTGTTTTTCTGTATCTTATTGTGTTTTCACTTACACGTGACTACATTAAAAAAAAACCTTATGTTAGCAACGTTCACTTCTGTTGACTCTTAAAAGAACCTTCTCGAAGTATTTTCTCTACTGTATTCCCACACCAAGGTTAACGCTATTGTTACTTCCCCTAGGGTTTCTTTTATGGCCGTCGTCTGCACACAAACTGCTGCCTTTCTAGTATCTTAAAGCTTCAACTTCTCTACACGTAAATACTTTGCACAAAAATATGTTACCCTTATTTGCAATATGATACTGTATGCACTATCTTTTACATACATAATTACATAGAGTATTAATCAGTTGTAGGCGGGCTATTATTTTGGGACATTAACATAAACATTTCTGAATGACTTCTGGATAACTGGTAAACTAAGACATAGACAAAATCTTGCTACATAAAAAATATACCTAGACGTCGTTAAGGCATACAATTTATGTAAAATAATTTTTTCCGAGATATTCTTTGTTATTGGTTCGACTTTTAAAATATATAATTCATACTTTCCGCAACTTCAAATCACTTTCTTTTTCGTGTTCATACAGAGAAGACAGAATTTCAAAGCCATCATATAGGCATCGGCTTTGAAAAAATTTGACTCGCTTTAGCATATTATGGTTTCTCATTCCTACAAAGAAATGTGTAAATTGAGACAGTATTTTTAACACTTAAACAATTTTAGACTAATTATATAATATATAAATTCAATAACAGCCCGCCTTAAAATAATATGTGTAGGTAAACTATATAAAAAGTGTGTATTAAAGTCATTGTATATGTTTATATTACTATGTACATGTTTAATAATGTTATGTGAATGTATTACGTAATTTAATAATGTATGAGCTGTGAGAATATAGGTCAAAAGTTGCTAACAATGAGGTAACCTTGAGGCAATAATGAATTGGAAAGTTTAATAATGCTACTAGTAATTCTTGGAGCAACAATAATGTAATTTTTGAGACAGTTTATGTAGCCAATCAACAACCAGAAAACCTGAAAGTAAAATAAAAGTATTCTATTGGAGTAGAATTAGCCAATCAGAAACTGAATAGAGCAAATTGTACAAATTTAAAAGTCAGTTGCTAGTAGACAGCGTTCCTAACTGGACGCGAGACGCGTCCTCGAGAAGTTTAATACGTATTCAGTGTGAGACGAAAATTCAATACGGCGAGAATATAAAGTTTACGTTAAAAAAGTACGAGTAATTAATAAATAATCTCACAGCTCTCTATATCAGTGAAGTATTATTTAAGGATTAATAAAACGAGTGAAGTAAACAATTATAATTTGTGTAAGCCTACATTCTTTAGCCGCACCACTCCCTGCAAAGAGACATGTTTCTACAAATTAATACTTACGCAGCCGAGACAAACATAAATATAAATAATATTTAAAGAAACATTAAAATACAAAGTTTATTCCCAAACTTGGAGCGAAGCCCACCGGAAATTGAACATTAGAGCGAAGGCCACCAGAAACTTTGTTCCATACGTGGACAATAAAAATATAATTACTACTTCAAAATGATTAATGAAGGTTTTCTGTACTAACAACATGTAGACATATAATAAGATTTAGTAAGAATAGTTTGCAGAAGATTGAGTAGAGAAAACCATGTGAGTGTAACACATCATTTTTTTTTCTTTTTACAGCCTTATATTTTCATTCAGTTTATCTGTTTAGTTCTCCTCTTATGTCTGCATTTATATAGTGATTTTAAAGTTATGTTATCAGAATTTTTGAAAATCTTAAACTGTTGTACATTTCGTTACTATAGCGAACCTTTTAGAACATAGATAATGTTCTAATTCAAAGTATTGTTTCAAATAATTGTAATAATTTGTGTAGTGATAAAATAAATTCAAAAAATAAAGCATGTTAGAACAAATCAAACACAGCAGTGACTCCATAACGACAAATGACGCAAGCGATCGCGGATTAATTTATTATTGCATAATAGGAAACATCCATCCCTAGCGGCAAACCTCGTGCATCAAACACGGCGTCAACAATTCCAGTATTCTTTCACTCTGTGTTGTGAATATCCCCGGCCTGTACAAATATAAATAAATAAATAACCGATCTGTGAAATTCGCGGCCCAGGGAGTTGTGTTTACCACATGCGGAGCGAGTTTTAAAAAATTTGAACGGTGGAGAAACAAAGCCACACTGATGCTCGAGTAAGACATTTTACTGTAATTTTAACAGTTTGAAGCGGGTTGTTAGTTAAATATCAATCTTTGAACTCATAAAAGACGCATTAACATGGGAAATGAGCAACGACATAATTTATTTCCCCGTCAGTTTAAAGGAAAATTCGAAGATATTTTCAGATGTTACGCACTCTCCAAATATCTGCTATACTAAATGCATGTAAGTTAATGTTGAAAATTGAAGAATGTTAATTTTATGGTGGTGTTGTACTGTATTTCGACTGTTGGGGAGCCGAACTTGTAGTTGCAACCGCACGTATGGTAAAAAGTTTCCGGTAGCCTTCGCCCCAAATGTACTTTTCGGTGGCCTTCGCCCCAAGTTTAAAAATATTAACTTTGACTGTTTCTTTAAATATTATATTTATGTTTGCCTCAGCTGCGTCAGTATTTATTTTTTTAGAGACATGAATGTCTTAGCAGGGAGTGGTGCGACTGAAGAATGTAGGCTTACACAGATTTTAAGTTTTTCTTCACTCCATTTATTAATGCTTGACACGATTTAAATAACACTTCACTGATATAGAGAGAGAGAGCTGTGAGATTTTTTTATTAATTATTTGAACTTTTTAACACGTAAACTATTTTTGTCTCACACTGAATACGTATTAAATTTCTCGAGGACGCATCAAACGTCCGGTTAGAAATGCTGTCTACAAGCAACTGACTTCTGAATTTGTAAATTTTGCTAATCTTACTCCAATAGAATACCTTCATTTAACTAAAGCTTTTTCTGGTTGTTGATTGGCTATTTTATAAACTGTCACAAAAATTACATTATTGTTTCCAAGAATCACAAGTAGCATTATTAAACTTTCAAATTCATTATTGCCTCAAGGTTACCTCATTGTTAGAAACTTTTAATCTATTATTATCACAGCTCCTACATTATTAAATTACGTAATACATTTACATAACATTATTAAACATGTATACAATAATATAAACATGTAATATACACTTTTTATATATTGTTACATACACATATTGCTTTAAGGCGGGCTGTTATTGAATTTATACATTATATAATTAGACTGAAATCATTTAAGTGTTAAAAAATAGTGCCTCAAAATATCGCATATAAAAAGTTTAAAATTGTGTGCAATTTTAAAAATTATGAAATTCATAAAACGCAAAAATTGAACATTGCCAGAATATCTACACTATTTTCTATCCATTACTTTGGCTACTACAACTGTTTCACAATATACTTTCTATCCTGCGTATACGAATGCCGAGAAGGAATAGAGAAGCGGTCCAAAAAAACTGTTCGAACGAAAACAGACTAAGAAAGCTCAACGTGGACTGGAATCGATGGCCCTAGTTTGTAACTTTTAAAAGGATTTTATCTTCAGGTTGGGGTATACTGGGATTAGAGTTCAACAAAACTGCAGCATTAGCCGCTTTCGTGTTCAAGAGCTTAGTGTTTTTACAGGGTTCGTGCAATCTGACAGGTGAACTGGTTGTAGCAGATTTCATTGAGTTTGTCTGCACGAGTTAAATGAACCCTCAAGTGTTATGTTCAACCATTCAGTGGACACAGCCCTTCCTATTGAATGTTTTTATTTCTTTCTTTCTTATTTTTCAAATCATGCATTTTGTCTTTTACCAAAAGGTTCCTAAATGCAACTTTTTATAATACAGCGTCGAATTGTTTGGCAAATCATTATCGCTGTTGCCTCATATTAATATATACTACCTCTAAAACAAAATAAAATGTTAAACCCCATTAACAATAAAGACGCAACGGTAGCATAAACGCAGACGTGAGGTAGGAGCACTCCAAATGAGCCGTAGGCGTAACGCAAGAAGTTCGTCGCAGTAATCTCTCGCGTTATCTTTTTTTACTTGGCACCTTGTTATTGTTTTACTATTTTGAATTTTGGGTTCTTTGTCCTCCGGCTAAACGGAAAGGAGTTGTTACTAAAAGATAACACTGATAAAATAATTGGTTTTACACTTTTATTGCCGTCACACTTAATTAATAGTTTCACATCTGTAATCTTTATACACGCCTGACTGAAACTGTTACATTTCCGAATGTAATTACTGTCGTAATAGTTGTCGCGTACTCACATTTTGTAACTAACTTTACGACGCGAGAGATTCTGTAGAATTGCGTAATGTGTACATCGTGAATGATTCTGTACAACTGTGCGATACTTGCTTTTGGCTCAAGAATTTATACTCCCTCACCCCGATATGCCTAAACATTATAATAGAGCTGCTATTGGTTAATAAATCGCGCCAACATTAGCGTCTGTTTTGTAAGCCAATCATAATTACTAAAACATATGCTCAAGGAAAGATATTCCCTCCATTTCTAAAGAAAGGCACGCTATCCTAACGTCATTTGTCTCTTCTAATTGATAAACAACTCGCCCCATCGCTTCATTGTTACCCACTCCTATTGTCAGTTTCAGTGAGGCCGTGTAAACTTATTTCCTAACAATGCTTATAGCTAACAAACATCTAAAATCATTGTCAAACAATAATGTTAGTTTACACTACAATCACTCTGGCATTCACAGTGTTGTGATATAAAATACTGCCTCAAGTTGGCACGGGTTTCTAGATCCGTAAATTGCACGCGAAAATTTTCCGAGCGTAACCCAAGTTTCAAATTTAATAACATAACCAATAATATAAAATAGAAAATTCAACCAGTCTTTATAAATAAATAGGACATAAAAATTGCACCAAGTAAACAAGAGATTAGCATCTGGTGTCAGCATTTAAAATGGCAAAACAAGGCCAAATGGAAGAGCAACATGACTGCACAGTGTATGGCGTAAAATTTCGCATTGCCATGTGTGCTGTTCAAAGCTGGCAATGCATGGAGAAAGGAATGCAGAATTATTCCTCTAAGCACGCAACGCAAGTATAAAGTTTGCAAACTCTGGGAATGCTTCCATTAAATACCATGGGTGCAAAGCCTTCCCTTATGCTCAGTCTACTTTTACTTTTCGTTGTGAAAGGGGCTATAGCACCCTTAAGTTTTTATAGAATATGAATTTCAGAGGTTTTAATACATGTTAATCGTTTTAAGAATATAACCACACATTCACTGAATGCTATGCGTGCCCATACCCAGAGAAAATTTTTGGCGGGGGGGGGGGTTCCATAACTAGATCTAAACTTAAAGGCACCCTACACAATTCCTATATACCTACTCTGTAATGTTAAATGATATGGGGGCAACAAAATTGCTTGGAGACATTATATAGACATGAAAAACTCACCAGAATGAACATATACCACCAAGATGCTTCAAATACTGGGACGTATGGCCCCCTTACCTAGGTAAGGCGACAATATTAAGTTTCCCTTTTCCTGTAAATGTGCTACTAGCAGTAGGCTTACTGTTATATAAGGAAATTTTCCCATATTGGTTTGATGAGAATTTAAATAAATAAAACTGTCAAAAGTTTCGGGGGGATTTGAGCCCTAAAACCCCCTCTAAGTATGTCTCTGATGCTACGCCATGCGTGTAATTAAATAGTATAATATGTAAGAAGACAAAATAATGCTTTTAGTTCTAAATCAATGAATAAATGGATAAACAAAAACAAACAAATTCTGAAGCAGAAACCATTTACATTTTAAAACCTCGCAACTGCTTAGCTAAACGTAAAGCATGAATGCAATTTGACAACCCGACTTTTGCTTCTTTTAATTAACTGCTCAATGAGTGTGAAAGAATGGCGAAGCTTGGTCACTGTATCGTCATTCATATTTGTGTATCACACTTTTGTTTCTCACTTACCCACGCAGGCGTTACGGATGGTTGTATAACCATGAGGCCTTAGTTCCTTCATCCGTCACTAGAGCGGAAGGCAGAACCCATATCCGCGAGATCTATTGTCCGCAAGTTATTATCCGCCTGCGAGTAGTTAGACTAGGGATTATATTCATTGTATAGCAGTACCTAACTCTATTTCAATACGTGCGAGAAACTCTGCTTTGGCATCATTAAGCACAGGCAATACCAGGCACTCCAGTTATTAAACTGCCCCTCTCCTAGTTTGTTTTGTTTAATGGAATGGGTAACACTGCCGTGCACTGCGACCTCTGTAGATCCATTTCGGAATATATAGCATTCTTCGATCCAGAAGTCTGACGTTCATAATGAATTGAATAAAGCTCTACAATTTTGGAAACTGAATTCCAAAAGTCAGGGCTCTTTGGAGAGCAACTGCTAATCACTCGCATGATACATATATGGCCTGTTGACGCCGTCTGCAGGCAGGATCCACTTGCTGTCCCATGCGTGCTGGACCCCTGAGTGCTCAGTGTCCGTAAAAGAGCCCTTGCCCCTGCTACTATTCGATCTTTTTATGAGAGCTTTGGAGTGGCTGAAACTTACAGATGAGTTCCAATATTTCTTTCTTGTGTTCTCTGAGTAACCAGTCCCTGATAGCCGGCTCAACTGGTCCTGATGACACCCCGGTGCTGCTTCAGGTCCAATAAAAGGTCCTCTCTCCTATCTCCACTAGTGGCCAAACCGAATTTTCGAATTCATAGTCCCAGATCCATCTGTGGCGATCTGCTTGCCAGTACATAATTGTAAGACACAGCTGGTGAATAAAACAGTAGAAGTATTACCGAGCGGGATGCCCTGGGTTCAAACCCCGTGGACCAAACAATCCGTCTGAGGTTTTTTTCGTAGTTTCCCTCAGTCGCCAAGGTAAACACGGGGTTGGATATTTAATACCACTATCCAAAGTTCCACCTTAAGTCTAAAACAACAATAAAATGAAAAATTAGTGGTAATAGCGAATTCTATGTCATCCATCCACAATGTTAGCAGTTAGACTGGAAGGCATCCTAACGCCATCTGCACGGCACGTAGCAGAAGATCAGGCTGTCATGCGCTGGGGTCACTATGGCCACATGACAAGCAAGATGGCAATTCCAGGAATGAGACCTAGAATGCTAACTGTCCGCCTTTCTGTGTGAAGGCGGCGGTTAGACTGGACGGCAACCTAATACCATCTGCACGGCATGAAGCAGGTGGTTACAGGGATGAGACCTAGTAGGCTAACTGTACGCCCTTCTATATGGGAGCGGCAGTTAGAATGGACGGCACCCTAATACCATCTGCACGGCATGAAGCAGGTGGTTACAGGGATGAGACCTAGTAGGCTAACTGTACGCCCTTCTATATGGGAGCGGCAGTTAGACTGGACGGCACCCTAATACCATCTGCACGGCATGAAGCAGGTGGTTACAGGGATGAAACTTAGAAGGCTAACTGTCCGCCTTTCTATATGAGAGCAGCAGTTGGACTGGACGGCACCCTAATGCCATCTGCACGGCACGAAGCAGAAGTTCCCGTAGGTAGCTAGAGTCTCTGTGACACGTGACGTAGCGGGTAGTTACAGGGATGAGACCTAGAAGGCTAACTGTCCGCCTTTCTATATGAGAGCAGCAGTTGGACTGGACGGCACCCTAATGCCATCTGCACGGCACGAAGCAGAAGTTCCGGTAGGTAGTTAGAGTCTCTGTGACACGTGACGTAGCGGGTGGTTACTGGGATGAGACCTAGTAGGCTAACTGTACGCCCTTCTATATGGGAGCGGCAGTTAGACTGGACGGCACCCTAATACCATCTGCACGGCATGAAACAGGTGGTTACAGGGATGAAACTTAGAAGGCTAACTGTCCGCCTTTCTATATGAGAGCAGCAGTTGGACTGGACGGCACCCTAATGCCATCTGCACGGCACGAAGCAGAAGTTCCCGTAGGTAGCTAGAGTCTCTGTGACACGTGACGTAGCGGGTAGTTACAGGGATGAGACCTAGAAGGCTAACTGTCCGCCTTTCTATATGAGAGCAGCAGTTGGACTGGACGGCACCCTAATGCCATCTGCACGGCACGAAGCAGAAGTTCCGGTAGGTAGCTAGAGTCTCTGTGACACGTGACGTAGCGGGTGGTTACTGGGATGAGACCTAGTAGGCTAACTGTACGCCCTTCTATATGGGAGCGGCAGTTAGACTGGACGGCACCCTAATACCATCTGCACGGCATGAAACAGGTGGTTACAGGGATGAAACTTAGAAGGCTAACTGTCCGCCTTTCTATATGAGAGCAGCAGTTGGACTGGACGGCACCCTAATGCCATCTGCACGGCACGAAGCAGAAGTTCCCGTAGGTAGCTAGAGTCTCTGTGACACGTGACGTAGCGGGTGGTTACTGGGATGAGACCTAGAAGGCTAACTGTCCGCCTTTCTATATGAGAGCAGCAGTTGGACTGGACGGCACCCTAATGCCATCTGCACGGCACGAAGCAGAAGTTCTGGTAGGTAGCTAGAGTCTCTGTGACACGTGACGTAGCGGGTGGTTACTGGGATGAGACCTAGAAGGCTAACTGTCCGCCTTTCTATATGAGAGCAGCAGTTGGACTGGACGGCACCCTAATGCCATCTGCACGGCACGAAGCAGAAGTTCCGGTAGATAGCTAGAGTCTCTGTGACACGTGACGTAGCGGGTAGTTACAGGGATGAGACTTAGAAGGCTAACTGTCCACCACATACCGTTCTAAGAGTTATCCACTAACAGATCCGCCGCGATATGACCAAGGAGTTAATCAGACATAAAATAAAATAGAGTAATAGTATTCACCGCAAACCTTCAACGAAGTCATTAAATACGAAGTTACATGCGCGTTTAACGTTGAAAGGAAGGAGAGGAGATACACCTTCAGAGGTTACTATCATCGCCTTGGCCAAGTAAACAAATAAGCATTTTTGAGATGTTACAGTCTTGCAGAGTGAGGCAGTATTTTTAACACTTAAATGATTTCAGTCTAATTATATAATATATAATTCAATAACAGCCCCCTTAAAGCAACATGTGTATGTAACTATATATAAAAAGTGTATATTACAGTCATTGTAAATGTTTATATTATTGTATCCATGTTTAATAATGTTATGTGAATGTATTACGTAATATAATAATGTAGGATCTGTGAGAATAATAAGTTAAACGTTGCTAACAATGAGGTAACCTTGAGGCAATAATGAGTAAGAATGATTAATAATGCTACTAGTCATTATTAAACAACAATAATGTAATTTTAGTGACAGTTTATTAAATAGCCACTCAACAACCAGAAAAAGCTGTAGTTAAATGAAGGTATTCTATTGGAGTAGGATTAGCCAATCAGAAACTGAAAAGGAGCAATTTTTACAAATTTAGAGTTCAGTTGCCTGCAAACAGTGTTCCTAATCGGACGCAAGACACGATCTCGAGAAGTATAATACGGAGACGAAAGTAGTTTACGTTTTAAAAACTCTAAGCATTTAATAAAAACATCTCACAGCTCTCTCTCTCTCTCTCTCTCTCTCTATATATATATATATATATATATATATATATATATATATATATATCAGTAAAGTGTTATTTAAATCGTACCAAGCATTAATACAAGGAGTGAAGTAAAATTATAATCTGTGTAAGCCTATATTCTTAGTTGCACCACAACTCTGCCAAGAGAAACGTGTCTCTAACAATACTGACGCAGCGAGGCAAACATAAATATTTAATACTTAAAGAAACAGTCAAATTACAAAGTTAATATTTTTTTTTAAACTTGGAGCAAAGGCCACCTGAAAGTACATTTGGGGCGAAGGCTACCGGAAACTGTTTACCATACGTGCGGTTGCAACTACTTCAAGTGTTCGGCTCCCCAACAGTTGAAATATAATACAACTCCTTCAATACAACCTACTTCAAATTGACGCCCAAAGCGTGTTGCAAATAACGTAACAAACCATCTTCTCAAATTGGTGTCCATACTTGGAGCTAATAAAATACTTCAAGAGTACTTATCTATAATGTAGTATTTTCATCTTTTGTGTACATTACTGTTGTATTTGGTTGCAAGCATGGGAATGAAACTAGCAAACTCTCCTATGTTGGACTGTATGTAGCTGCAACACTCTTCCAACTCAACGATTATTAGGTTTGACATTACAATCCGTTCCAGCTGAGTGGCTTTGGTGCAACAGGGAGCGGTATAGAGAATAATAATAATGTGGTATTACTGATGTGTACCACCAAAAGCAAGCATCGCCACTTGAATGCAATGAAAAACGAAATACCTCGGTTCACTGTACGCTTTACCTTTCAGGTTATTCTGTAAATGCATGCACACAATTCCAAAAATAGCATGCTCTCTGCGTTACACCGTTGCTGGTTTTATTATTAATGGCATTAACCATTTTCAGGATATTCGTTACTACTGGTTTGAATTTTCCAATATTTTATCATAAAAATATGAAGCGCTGAATGTTCCATCAATATTGTTACTAGGTTGCAAGATAAATGAGCCTGAATTCAAAAATATCTAATTGCAATCACATGACTTTCTCTGCTCTTGTACGAACTATTTTTACAAACACCTATTCTCGTATACTTCGTGTTAATCGAGATAAACATTTGCAGAAACTATCTTATTGCTTATTTTCTTGTAGGTGCAAGGGGAATACGGTAGGCTTTTACCTATAGTCAATTTTTTTAAGAGCTGGAGCATTCCATTCCTTTTGCATGTCAAATACATATAAACGAATAACGTATTCTCATTTGAGAAAAGTATAAGTATTGGAAAATTCAAACAAATAACAAGGAATATCTCGGAAATGGTTCACTGTAGAAAAAATGTACATGACATAAATTCTGTATTTTAACCAGATCTCCACTTTTTGTGTAGTAAAATTTTGTCTATCTCTTACGGTTTACCAGTAATACAAAAGATTTTTGGAAACATTCCCAGAAAACCCCAGATTTACATTTAATTTGCCATGAAAATATCTGAAACATGTGATATTTTAATCAAAATCGTTAGTCATTTTTTAAAAACCAAAATTTTGGAAAACTTTTCCATTGTAAAGAGTAATCTGGGTTGGGGGAATTTTCTTGAATATCTTCGTGTCCATCCTTGAAGATACTAAACTCAATGCAAGTTTGGTATTTATCCACTTTTTCGTTTTTGAGTTATGCTGTTCACAGACACACACTCACGGATGTTTCCAAAAATGCTTTATTTATATTCAGGACACCTCAAAACATGTATTTCCAGCGAAATCTCTGTATCGAATTTTTGGGCCGGATGCAGAACTGTGTCTGTAGTGGGTAAATGCTAGAGAAAGTAACATGTTAAATTTTGAGAAAAGGGTCTGTAATATTTGTTGTAATTATTATTTTCTAACTCATTCACTAGCAACATTATTAGTTTGAACAAAATTGGGATTTAGTTGGGCTGTAGGGTTTATAGCCATCTTAGGTGGTTGTGGTTTACAGAAATTGAAACAGTTTTGGTACAAAGTGATATTTAGGGTTGTTTTCGAGCATTGTTTTGAGCGGCCAACCTTTTGCGCTTCTCGCTCTTGTCTGATGCTACTGGTGAAACAAGGCTGACCGCTTTGTTCTCTCTGTCTTAGGCTTTTAACAGCTTTTTCTCAGTCTGCACAATTGGCAAATGTAGTGAGATACCTATCCTAAAGTACGGTTCTTTCCCAGTTGTCATTTAATTTCTCGTATCATCAGTGTCCACCGCCTGCGGTGCCATAAGCAGTAAGAAAAGAGGCGTTAAAACTATTTAAAAATAAATAACGCACTCTTAGCGTACATCTTATCATACAAAAGCACTCCACTCTAGTGGCATGAAGGCGTATATAACATAGCTTACGCCCTATAGACTGCATGGGAATCCCCTGGGTTTCAATGAGGATACAAAGCATGTTGAAATATCTCGTTTATTATTAAATATCAATAAAAAATTACAAGTGTAAAGCTACTGATAAGCTTTATTATGTGGGACACTTCGATAAAATGAAGATTTAACAAGTTATTTTTTATATAGGTAATCTCACGAGAGATTATGAGTCTATCAATCGATCTGATAGGCGAGTGCCAAGCATGAGCTTGTGTTACATTCACGTGACTTTCTCTACCCTCTATTGTTTATTAGTGGATATACAAATTATTGTTACGAAAGCTAATTTGCCTATCTACTTTATTTTAATCGAGAGAATTTTTTGGGAAATAGCTGCATTATACATTTCGGTATAGATACGAAGGGAATAGTGTTAGTCAAATATTCAAGAATTGGACGATACAGCCTGGTGTTAAAATTCCATACACTTTCCATGACGTCGCGAGAAACAATTGAAAATCAACAGGACTTTAAAAGAATTGCTAATTATTGAAAACTTCAGACCATAAATAGCGGATATCTCGAAAACGGCTAATGCCACAATAAAATTATTTGGAGTAAATTGCGTGTTTTAAAGAGTTAGCATTTCTTGAGTAGTACGTTTTCGTGTATCCCTTAAAGTTTACCCGTTATACCAGGTTATATAAAATTTCTTCCGAATGAACAGAACGTCAAAGGTTTTTTCCAGAAAATTTAAGATACACATTTTATTTGTCATGGAAATATCGTTAATATATAGTATTTTAATCAAAATCGTTACGGCGATTTTTTAGAAAATAAAGAATTTTAAAAATGTTCCATGTAACCCGTGAAACCGCGTTGAGGTGGGGGGATTTTCTTGAAAAGCTACGTGTCGCATCTTTGGAAGGTAGTACTGAACTTAAATAGCAAGTTTAGTGTTGATCTGACTTTTCCTTTTTGAATTTTGCTGTTCACATGCGCGGACCTTTTGCTATAAATGATTTTATATTATTATTATTATTATTATTATTATATTATTATTATTATTATTATTATTATTATTATTCAGGGAGCCTTAAAATATGCATTTATAATGAAATCTCGTTATCGAACTTTTGGGTGAAATGCAAAAATATGTAATTGGTTATATAAATAATAATTATTTTCTTACTTCTGTTTAAAACAAACTCAGCTGTCATCACGGCATACTAAATTAATGAACTGTCGAATGAGTTATTGAATATTAATCAATGCTACCAACAGTGGGAACGAGAAAATCGTTAACCTCAAAATAAGGCAAAATTAGAAAACAAAGACGCAATTTTGTCCAGGAACATAATTTATTTGGAAGTACGTGTGCATCGCATTTTTGTGCTATAAACGATGATTAGATGACGAAGTAGACAAAGAATGCCTATTTTGCAAAATTTCATACAGGATATTAGTCTATCAAAGCGTGTGGATTCGCAAAGAATATGGAACTCCTCAAGTTGTTCATTACGATGTCATATACATTAGTAGTGGTAATTGTATGCAGGACCCTTGCCTTGGTGGCATAATAGAGTGTACGACTCGTGGCCATGTTACAGCTCGTGGCCATGTTACAGGGAATTGCTTACCTTGCACTGCGCTGTTTCAAATCTGTTCTGTTTCCCACACATTTTCCTTCTCCGTGTGGCGGCTAATCAGTTAACGCGAAGTCTGTGGTTGAATAGAGTTTGATAAGTGTTAAGTGTGTTAGTGTTGTTATAATACCAAAACTTCTGTATATTTCAGCAAACGGAATTTTCATTTATGATTCCTCTGTGACAACAAACCCTTGCAGAGATGTGAGATGGCGATTTATAGACAGATTCCCTGCTGTTCGTGCGCCTCACGGGTTATAAATTTGCGGATAGATTTGCGGAAACAGGATATATTCTGGATAAGAACCCACAATTAAATCGTGCGTTCTGATAATGGGAAAAATTCAATGACACCGGAGAAAAGTTATAACGAAGTCCAAAGAAATCTCTGAGAAAGCTTGCACAGGAATCAGGAATTTCGCCTTGACTTGGAATGCCACTAAGCTTCTGAAATTAAAACCCCATAAGATCAGGAATTGCAACCATATGATAATGCGAGTAAAGCATTGGATAACGTTAATAATCTCTCTGGTGACCGCGCTTAATTTATTTTACTGACGAAGCGTTGTTTTATTTATATAACCATTAAAAAATGCATGGATATTAATGTAAATTTGATTAAGAGGCGTGAGAGATCTGTGACAGCACAAGGACATATTTCCAACATCTTCTGTGAAGAAAGTATGTGGTTACTGCACTTACAATTTGCATAAGAAATCTATGCATTTGAAATTAAGGGACTATGAATATCCCACTCCACCGGCAAACGGCAAGCTTTCCGGTGTAAGAAAATTCCCGTTAGGCTGGCCACGCTTCCAAACGAAAGTTCAGTATCTATAAATCTGAAAAATATTCAGCCGATTAAAGCCTGATATCAATAAATTCGAATTTTGGGATCTATATAACCTTTTATTTTCTATAACATCAAATAGATTTTAGAATATAATATATAATTTATTTTAAGACAACATGGTGTGAAGAAATAGAACAAGGCATATGTTGCTTCCATCACTGACGTCATACCCTATATGAAAAATGCCGCATCACTTTTTAAAGTGCTCTGTTCTTTCGATCTGCGTAATGCCCGACTTTCATAAGCCGTCTACAACCTGTCAAGTTTCCCTTCTTACGCATTTTATTTTCGCGCTTTGGAACATAAATCTCTCATCCTCTAGAAAGTTTTACTTCTTTCCTTTTCTTTTAGCGTTCATAAAGCGGAAACGCTTGACTAAAAGCATCCATCCCATGCTTACGTTGGTAATCTGGTTATAGCATACACGTAGACAATGCAGTATTAAATATTACACATCAGTAAGCATACCTTATGTGATACAGAAAATTCCTAATAACCTTATTTTAAACTTTGGGAACCCAAATAAGCAGCTGCAGAAACAAACACTTTTAACCCACAGTACAGAAAATTCACCCATTAACCGTCGCACTGATAAGAATTTTTTGAGAAAAGCAATTAAATGTGATGCTCATGATAATTTCCATAATTATGTGTATATTTTGCTTATTACGCAAAAGAGATAAAACGTTTAATTCTCAAACTGTTGACTACTTGTATTTTGTACGGCTTTTATTTCACTGAGAACCGATTACAGGATCACATATGATACCTAATAGGGGGGGGGGACTTAGCACCTCGGCCTACGGAGATCTTGTGTGCCTAGGTCCTGACGAGGCGCCCCCGGGAGGGAGGGGTGAGGAGAGGGCATACAGAGGGCAGGGTCTCTACATTTTTCAGATTGAAACTCCCAGATGGCAGCTGGTACAACCGGCTCCCTTCCCACCTGCGGGCTTGCACATCCCATGAGGGGCCTACGAGTAGGAGACCGCCCCCATTCCGGGAGGAAGTATTCCACAGAGCATCCTTTACCCGTCATGTAACGCCCAGACTTCCCCGACACTTGCAATCCTGTACCGACCAAGCAGATGAAGGGCAATATGAAATGAGAATCGAGGTGAAATTGAGGGACAGGAAATTCGGAGGATATAACTAACCTTCCCAGCATTGACCTAGTGACCCGGGGAGACCCCGAAAAACCCCATGAGTCAGGAAGGTTAGCCGCAGGAATCGAACCCACGACCTCCCGAATGCGGGCCACAGACTTTGCGCCTGAGCGCTTCCGAAAAATCACTGGCGCTGCTATCGATTAATAATTAGGTTGATTAGTTAAAGGGTAGAACTCGATACATACCTAGAAATTATGTGCAGGGATGTTTCTTTAAAATTCAGTTTGTTAAAGCTAAAAATGCCATACAGAGTTCATGATACTTATGGTAAAGATACGTTACCATATCGTGCAGCAGTGGTCTTACATTACTTCCAGATAAGTATAGGTTATACAGCGGTGGTGGACACCCCTACGTACTGCAATTTACAGACGCATATAATATTGCAGCTACCATCCCCAGGAGAAAGAGACAAAGTGAAGAAAGTACAGGAGGCTACAGGTCGCAGGCAGAGAGGCCACATAGACGCGCACATGTCCCAAACAGTTCCTGCCTCAAGCCGCCCAGAGACGGCGATGAACGACCCGCCCATCCAGGCAGCCCCTAGTGTCCATGGGGATTACTATTTCCTGGTAGCAAGCATCTATGCCATCTGTCCGACCTGCCACACACCACGAAACCTAGAAGCACACCTGAAACATCAGAAGGAAACAGAATGAAAGGGAAATTAGAGAAAAGGAAATAGTGATAGGTGAGAAACCATCCCAGCATTCGCCTACCGACCAGGAAAAAGCACGAAAAACCCAAGATCAGAGTGGGCAATCGATGGGAATCGACACCAGGACCTCCCAAACACGAGGCTCACATGTTATGTGGAGCCAACTCCCTCAGTATTGCTTCCAGATGGTGCCAGCTCACTTTCTCCCTCCCCCCACCAGGAAAGACACCCATTAATGAGATTATCACCTGTTACAAACTCCTGCAATTAGTGATAGAATATAATAGTACAAATATTACTATATCGCCCGTTTAGAAATAATGAAGCAGTTAACAGGAAATATTGTATTCCAACCAAATCTTCGATGTTAAGATTTCATCCAAACTATGTACATATTTTGAAACCCCCGGAATTTAAACAACGGTATTTTTGGAAAACAATTCTGTGCGTGTGTGTGGACAGCATAACTCAAACCAATGTTCGATAAATACCAATCGTATTTAAGTCCAGTATTTTCCAAAGATGGGACATTAAGATTTCAAGAAAATTTGACATTTTTTTAGTTTCTCAAAAGTGACTAACGATTTTGAATAAAATCCTATATATTTAAGATATTTACATGACATATAAAAGGTTTATCTTGAGTTTTCATGGAACACTTTGTGAAGTTCTCTTCATTCGGCAGCAATTTTGTGTAATTTTATATAACGGGTAAACCCTCAGAATGTTGACAAAAACCACGCTACACAAAATATGTAGATCTCTTTAAAATACACAATTTATTTTAGATAACTATTTGTGGTATCAGTCATTTTAGAAATATCCGGTTTTATTGTTTTGAATTTTAAAATACTTTGTCACTTTTAGAGCAATGTCACTATTCACTTGTTTCTTACGATGTCATGGAAAGCGTGTGGAAATTCAAGACCACCTTTAACTATCGATTCGGCTTCCTCTATCCTTATTGTACCTACAATAAAACGTACAATAACACCATTTCTGCAAAGGTTTATCTGAATTAACATGAAGTGGATAGAAAAATAAGCTTTTGTAAGGATAGTAAGTAGGGAAAGTCATGCGAGTATAACATATCAGATATTTATAACTGTCTTACCTAAGGGGTATATATACATATACAGGGTGGATCATTTAAGTTGACACTGTACAATATCTCCAAAACTAAGCGTTTTGAAAAGAAATGTCTTGAATTAAAGTTTCTTGATATTATGGGGGAAAATAAATGCCATTAGTCGTGTTTATTTGGAGGACGTTGTGATGGTCAATTTAATTTTTACCTTTTCTGCTACGTATAGTAAGTAGGGGAAGTATTGCATTCCATCCAAAAATTCGATACCAAGATTTCACCGAAATATTTCATTTGAGCCTCCCTGAATAAAAACAAAGCATTTTTATAAAAAGGTCCGTGTGTGGTGTCTGAACAGTATAACTCAAAAACGAAGTCAGACAAATACCAAACCTGGTAGTTAGGTTCAGTATCTTTCAAATATGCGACACGAAGATTTAAGAAAATTTCCCAACCCAGACTACACTTTACATGGAACATTTTTCGAAAATTTTGATTTTCTCAAAAATTGCTCTAACAATTTTCATTAACATATCATATACTTAAGGTATTTTAATGACAAATAAAATGTTTATCTTGAATTTTCTTGGAATGTCCCCAAAAGTCCTCTTCATTCTGAATGGCTTTTTCATAACTGGTAAACCGTAAGAGATAAGCAAAAATTTTCTATACAAAAATGTAGATCTCGTTAAAACACACAATTTGTGTCAGATACTTTTTTCTGTGGAGTGAACCATTTCCGAGATATTCCTTATTATTTGTTTGAATTTTCAAATACTTATACTTTTTCTCAAATGGGATTTCCTTATTCGTTTTTTTATGTCCTGGACATGCAACGAGAATGAAATGCTCCACATAGCAACCAGCTCTTAAAAGATTTTACTACCGCTTAAAGCCTACCATATTTCTCTTGCACCTTCAGAAAATTAGCAACATGCTAACATGAAGTAGATGGGGAATAAGCGTTTGTGAAAATACTTTGTACAAGTGTAGAGAAAGGCATGCGAGTGTAGCACATCAGTTTTTTTAAAGTAGGAACCTACGTTTTGTATGTTGTTTTATAATAAGAAAATGGTTTATAAAAACGTGTTTATTTTGTGATGAGGAATAAGGAAAGAAAATAAAAAATGTTGGTTCCCAATTACGAAACGTAACTGAGCCTCAAAATCATTCATTGCGCTCTTCATACAGTCATTCAGAATTTTCGTTGTTATTTATGTTGATGTAAGAATAATTGCGAAGTGTTTTATACAAATACAGTTTATTTTTTATGAGGTGTGAGTAAACAACATGAAAAAGGTAGGCTTCATTAAAAAAAATATTGAACCTAAAATGACCGTCAAAACGTCCTCAAATAAAACACGACTAATGGCATTAGCTTTCCCTCATAATATCATCAACCTTTATTCAAGACATTTGTTTCTAAAATACTTCGTAGTTTTGGGGATATTGTATAGTCTCAACTTAAATGGTACACCCAATATATTATTTGTAACAATGTAATAATGTAATAAGAAAACTTGGACACTAAATAAAATGTCGTGTTGTGTTAACCTAATTCTATTTTTATAGATTCAGTAAACTTAAATCTGCTGGGTGTAAAAAAAAACAAAAGGTTCGTTTACAATGTTTCAGGGATGACAGAGGAGGTAAAAACAAACTTCATTTTTATGTAACAAAACTCTTGCAGATGCACCACTTTCCCGCTAGACGGCGTCAAGGTATAGATCGCCCGATTTCATGCTGTTAAAAAAGTTTGTGTACAAAGTTTTAGAGCTGAAAGTGAGGTAAAAACAAACGTATTTTGAAAAACTTCTGAGCTTTTCAATTTCATGCTTCGTGTTCGTAGGTGTCGTTATGGATTTGTTTTCGGACTCTTTACTTTAATGCATATCCAGTGCTCAATTATTCATTCTTATGTATGTGCTATTGAC
Organism: Deroplatys truncata; assembly: GCA_030765065.1. Lineage (NCBI taxonomy): Eukaryota > Metazoa > Arthropoda > Insecta > Mantodea > Mantidae > Deroplatys > Deroplatys truncata. The sequence goes on along the minus strand of CM060988.1, from coordinate 123,173,891 downwards.
TGTCTGGTACGTTCAAAAATACCGGGTGTTGAAGTTAGAAATGATTCGACAAACTCCTAGCATTTCTGAGCGTATCTGAAATAACATGTATTACCATTTACGACCACGAAGCGTTTAAATTGCAAGGCTGAGAAGATTTTGTCACATACAGTAATAAAACTACTTATTTTTGCATGTACTATAAACTCTGAAACATTATAAATTAAGTTTCATAACGCCACGCAGATCCAGCAACCTACGCTAACGGAAAAATTGAGTATCCGCCAAAGCTCTACTACATTCACATTAGTTTCTCTAACACTGTTAATTTTGTATAACTTCTTCACGTTGTTCTAACGAAATCTCATTTTTCTATGTACCTTTGCAGAAATATTTTCATTATTCAACTGTTGTAGTTACAGGGGAAATAGAGTACATCGAATCCATAGTCAGATGTTAAAAGCGGGTCGCTATGTTTTGGCATAGAAATTGCATACTCTTTTCATAATATTGTGAGAAACACATCAATAACGACACAACAGTTTAAGAGAAAGGAAAGTGTTGAACAATTCAGACTAATAAAAAATATCTCGGAAATGGCTAATGCCACAAAAAAGCTATTGCAGATAAATTGTATTTTTAAAGAGTTCCAAATTTTTTGCATAGTAAATTTTTGTCTATCTCTTTAAGATTTACTAGTTATACAAAATTATACAAGATTCCTTCAGAATGAAAAGGACTTCACAGACTATTCCCAGAAAACTCTAAATATACATTATAATTGTCATATAACTATCCTAAATGTATAGCATTTTAATTAATATCGTTAAAACAATGTTTAGAAAATCAAAAGTATAAAAAAAAAATTGTCCATGTAAAGGCTAGTTTGAGATGAAGGATTTTCTTCAATGCTTGTGTCGCAGGTTTTGAAAAATGCTGAACACAAATACCAAGTTTAGTCTTTATCGGAGTTTTCGTCTTTGTCTGTTCACAGATACATCAATATATATGGACCTTTTCCTAAAAATGTGTTGTTTTTTTTATTCAGGGAGCGCAAACCGGTATTTCCGGTGATATTTTTGTATGCAATTTTTGAATGGAATAAAATGTTCCCCCTATGTGCTAAGTACGTGGTAGAGAAAGTAACAAAAAATGTGTTGTACCTCTTCTATCAACTTGAGAGATAGTAAAAGTACGTTTCTGGCATAGTTGCATCCTCGGAAATCATGAGGACCCCCTCCAAAAAAAAAACCCTATACATTTGATAGGTACTCCGGGCATCTTAAATTATATCAAATAATTAAAACTCCCAATTTTGCATTTTACAGCTGTTCCTGTTTTTAGACATAACACAGCGACATCGAGGAACAGAAACACCTTGGAAAGGTCTAGATTCTCTTGAGCTGGGAAAGAATTTAGAATTCATTGCCACAACTTCGATTTTCTGACGGAAGTGATCACCCGACTTGAATAAAGAGGGCAATTTGACAATGACGATAAAAAATGTAGAAGATGCAGCAGTGAAAAGAATAAGGGATGACTCTGGGGGAAGGATTTCCTACAGAGAACACAGCGCAGAGATGCAGGAAAGTTTTCTCGCATAAATTTAACTCTTTTAAGGGTGCTAGTTTTGTTGCAGTAGAAACGGGAACATCTCAGGTGCTCTGTTTTGTATTTGCTTTGAAACTTGTGGATTTAGAGAGAGGAGTCGAACTGAAGGAGGGGCTATTTCCGAAATAACACCATCTCTATGAAATTCAAGTTATTAGAAAAAGAAATTCACGGAGCGAGGTGGCATCGCGGTAACGTGAGTGCCTCATATTCGGGAGGTCCCGGGATCAAATCCGCTGAGCCGACCAACCTGAGGTTTTTTCGCGGTTTCCCGCAATCGCTAGGCGAATACTGGGTTGGATAATTTGATCCGTGAATTTTCCTATCATCCTGTGTATAACAATAATGGTGGCTTATTTTCACAGCTGCTCTAAAAGTATTTATGCAAAAACATGTTTTCTCTCTTCTTTCTGAAACAGTCTGGAGAACATTTCAACACACGTTTTTGTTGTAGATATGTACACAGAATATACGGGAGTCTGGAACGACAGTCAACTAACTTTGATATTACATGAATAGATTTACTTAAAGTGTACATTGATTCCTATCAATCGTACAGGTTCAACAGACCGTTCGCGCTTCATTAATACACAGTATTAAAGTAAGATTAAAATTATAACAAATAGAAGAAGAAAAATCACAACAAGAAAACACATTGCACAAAAAATAGTAACAAACATATTCAAATATAAAAATAAAAACAACACACAAACCAACGTAAACCATAGTACGATGCATTGTAATGCCTTATTGTACTGCCCCAAGAACAGTTAAGATAAACGAACACAACGTACTCACGAGAAAAATGACATAAAATAGCATCCTTCCTACTAACAGTCTCTTCAAATCTCGGCTGTTTTGACTTTAGTAGAAATTTACATCTTTCTCCCATGCTTTTACTACCTGGCAGTAGTTTCCAACATTCCCTTAACCCGAGGTGGTAAAAGATAATTATGGTCCTCGTTTAAATGGAAATTAAAATGGCATTCATGACTTTCTATGGTAAAGAACCAATGAGGATTAAGGATATAAACGATAAAACAGTAGAGCAAGCAGTAAATTTTAATTATTAAGGGGGTAACAGATGATGATGATGGTGAAAATAACTGAGTAGGAATGGGCTTATAGTGTGTACTTGCAAGGTTGGCTTTCCTTATAATGGTTAGAAGTTATCTCAATATGGGACCGTTATAGACTTTTATGTACAGGTTTATCCAAAAAGAAGGAACATATTTTAAATATTTATTTCTAATGAACGACAATAGATAGCGACACATACGACACATCATTGAATAGAGTAAAGTTTTAAGGCCCAACTATTACTTCCATTCGGTGCCTACATGGCGCTGTGTTCGTTTACGAGAAAATGGCGACGTCACAGCAAAAGTCGTTTTGTGTGCTGCGTTATGCAAAGAGTGAATCCATTGTTTCATTGCAGCGTGTATTTCATTGTAAGTTCAACAACGAGCCGCCTCGTCATAAAAATGTACAATTGATACAATAAATTCGTAGAAGATTGTTGCGTGTGCAAACGGAAAAGAACTGCTCGTCCTCGCATAACAAATGGTGCTCATTTTGAACACACAAAATACAATTTTGAATTTTTCTCTATTCAGTGATGTATCGCATGTGTCGCCAACTATTGTTGTTTATTATAAATAAATATTTCATATCGGTTCCTTATTTTTGAATAACCTGTATATTAATGTTGGCTTCAAGATATAACACTTTTGTACCTGTTGGGTTTTGAGTCTAAGCACCTCACTGGTAGTATTTTTTTGTTAACATCGGCTAGTTTTGCACCAAGTAATTATCCAAAAGCGTTTTAAAAGTGTTTAAAATTTCAACAACCTAATGGCCTGTAATAAATTTGAACAACGTTAAACTGAATATTTCAAACAATATTTTCAATTTTATTGCCTATAACGGTTGTTTTAACTGGCCCTTGGTGGCCTATTTAAATGATTTACAGACCGTAAACCTACCAGCATCTGTCAACATCACTCATCTGCTCTAACATTAATTTTGTCGCGGTTTTCGTGCTACGAGTATGATCCACGTATGCAGACATTCCACGGGTTTTACGCTTTGTAATGTGTTCCACTCACAACGTTAGTCGAGAAGCCCACGCACAGACTGCCTGAATTACTAGCGATATTAATAGGAGGAGAAATCTCTCTCAAGTACCTTCGACGTTTTGATGAAGCCGTGTAAACGTTTGTTCTACGTACACACTAATCAAGCGGTGTAGAAGTTCAAATCTAGGGTAAAACCGTCATAAAACTTTCTCTCTGCATTGTTATTTTAAATCAGTTCTGCTACATGCACAGAAATAATTGCAGTTGGAATGCTTTCTTTCTGTTTATGAACCTATCTATAACTACACATACCGCCATGGTCTTTAAGCCACATACTCTAAACGGGGGTCTTGGTTCAAATACCACCAGGACCGTCTTCCCCGACTGAGGCTTTTTCCAGGTCTTACTCATAAAAGGCAAACACCGGGGAGGTAAAGGCGGATAGGCCCCTGAAACTGGAGCAGAGCACCTCACCACAGGCCATTCGGCCCCTTGGTGTTTCTACTGTGACCGCTGGGAAGGAGGGATGAGAGGAGAGACCGAAAGGCGACTAGATCTGGACGACGAACGCTAGCACGGACGGGGCCCCTGTGTATTCATATTGAACGCCTCCAACGTCGTCTGAGCCAACTCAGGCCTGTAAGCACCCAGAGGCGGGTCAACCAAGTGGTTTCCTGGGGCCAGGACGAGCCCAACCGAAACCCCTGAACACCGTCGCCTAGTCCTACAACCCTGAAACAAATGAAGATGATGGTTACAGGAAATGAGGGGCAGGAGAGTCGTGGTAAAATATGAACCACCCCAGCATTCGCCTGCCGACCCGAGGAAACCACGAAAAACCCATGGGTCAGATTGGGCGGTCGCCGAGAATCAAACCCGGAAACTCACGAATATGAGTCTCACACGTTACGATGGCCTGGGGCATTTCGTTCCCAAAAATCATCCGATTTCATGTATCATCAGTGGTCACCGCCTATGGTGCCGTATGCAGTAAGAACTCCGTAAAACCTTATTAAAATAAAACAAATATAATCATACAGATAACTGTAACCAAAATGCTTTGATTTTTTATGAATAGCACTCGGCTGCAATCAGTGAAGAGGGTAAATAACCAACGCTGATAAAGCTTCACTCATTAAGTTTATGGAAAGGATAGAATCAGATTGAAAAATTCAATGCCAGGATTTGAACCACGGATCTTCCAGTTTCCGCCCGGTTGCTCTAGCCAACTGAACTACCATGGAAACATGCCAGCATGACATTTAAATTCCCCAACTGACTCTATAGTAAGTTGGGGAAGTAATGCATTCCATCCAAAAATTCGAAGTCGAGATTTCATCGGGAATACGTGTTTTGAGGCGCCCTGAACCGAAATAAAGTATTTTTGGAAACGTCCTGGGTATCTCTGTATGACTGTGAACAGCATAACCCAAAAGCGAAACGTCGGATACATACCAAACTTGGTATTTGAGTTAAATGCCTTCCAAGGATGCGACACGAACATTTTCAATAAAATCTCCCCACCTCAGACTACCCTTTACATCATTTTAATTTTCTCAAAAATGGCTCTAACGATTTTGATTGAAATATCATATGTTTCACATATCTTCATGGCAAATGAAATGTATATCGAATTATATGGAAATGTTCCAAAAGACCTCTTCATTCTAAATTACTATCGCATAACTGTTAAACCGTAAGAGTAGGCAAAATTTTACTACACCAAAAATGTAGAGCTCGTTATAACTCACAATTATGTCACATATATTTTTTTTGTGTAGTGAACCATTCCCGAAATATTCCTTACTTGTTCGAATTTTCCAATACTTATACTTTTTCTCAAATGGGAATTCGTTATTCGTTTCTTTATGTCCTGGACATACAAAGATAATGGAATGCTCCACATAGCAACCAGCACTTATAAGATTTGACTATCGCTTAAAGCCTACCATATTCCCCTTGCACTTACAAGAGAATAAGGGTTTGTAAAAATAGTTGTACAAGAGTAGAGAAAGTCATATGAGTGTAACAGATCAGATTTGTACTTTCTCTGCTACATATAGTAAGTCGGGGAAGTACTGCATTTCACCCAAAATTGATACCGAGATTTCGCCGTAAATGCATGTTTTGAGACGCCCTGAATCTAAAATAAAGCATTTTTGGAAACATGTCCGTGTATCTGTGAACAGCATAACCCTAACTTGAAAAGTCGGAACTTTGTGCTTAGGTTCAATATCTTCCAAAGATGCTACACGAAGATTTTCAAGAAAATCCCTCACCCCAAACTACCCTTTACATGCAACATTTTTTCGAAGTGTTTGATTTTCTAATAATGGTTAGCGATTTTGATTAAAACACCATGTATTAAAGATATTTACATGACAAATAAAATGTATATCTTGAATTTTCGAGGAATAGCCTATGAATCCCGTTTTATTCGGAGGGAATTTTGTATAATCTTCTATAACTGGTAAACATTAAGTGATAGACGAAAATACACTACACAAAAAATGCAAATCTTTTTAAAACACTCATTTATTTAAAATAAGTTGTGTGGCATAAGCCGTTTCTGAGATATCCATTGTTAAACGTTCGAATTGCTCATTTCATGGTCAATTACTTAAGTTCTTTCAACTTTCAGGTGTTTCTCGCGATTGCATTGAAACTGTGTGGAATTTTAAGGCAGCATATAGCGTCCGGTTCTTAAACATTTGACTATCGCTCTTCTCTTTGTATCTATAAGAAATGTGTAATGTAGCTATTTCTACAAAGGTTTATTTGAATTAAAAAGGAGTACACAGAGAAATAAGCTTGAGTAAAAATAATTTGTGTAGCCACCAATAAACGACAGAGGTTAGTGAAGGGCATTGAATATATCACATCAGATTTTTGTTCCGTAAACCACAAGGAAATCCTTTCTAACCTTGTCTTACAAACAGCTTGTTGAAAAAAAATTAATTGCCATTAACCTTTTAGTTTTGTTTTTGACTAACATATAAAATGAAAAACAAAATTGAACTGTCGACATTGCATTGTTATCCTTTACAGTAATGTTTCAACTTTATTAATGTTTTTGCTGCATGTCTGTTGTACTTTGTCTATGATGGCAGGTCGTAATAACGGGTAGTTGTTTCAATAAATAAGTAAATAAATAATACCCGTAACTCGTAATGTTTAGAGAAAGTCTGGTGAACATTACATAACCGACTTTAAATGTAGTAACACACTTAAGTGCAGTACCTTAAAACACATTTTGCAAAGTCCTTGATCAAATCAAATTTGTTTGTAAAGCTGACGAAGTGGAGATATTTCTTTCTTTGTAAGCATAGTATAATTATTAATTAAATTTCCCCCTTCTTTCTCTAATGATGTTTGTGTTCCACCCTCGTACTGGTCAATATTCGAGAATAACAGGAAGAGATGAAACTAAAAGGAATAAAAGTAGGGTGCCATTCCGGTTGTTAAAGTACTCTGTGCCATATTTTCCGGTAGAAGAGTAAACATGCAGTCCAGGGAATGACATTGCTTCTCGGTGGCCGCTAACATCAACAGTTTACGAGAATTTATTCAGCGGATTCCAAATTGCCCACAACTGGACAATAAACACGCATTTTGTACCAGCTTCCGGTCATTCACGTCGATTTTTAAATTGAAACGTATAAAAGTAAGTACTCACTTTATGATCGTACGCTTCTTTACTACAAATTCAAATTCCAGGTATTTATTGTCGTTGTTCAAATAAAAACATCTCTTTTATACCGATAAACTAGCAAAGGAAAATAAAAGAGTTTTCCTTTCATTCATGGATAAAATTCGTAACTTCGTGTTTATAAAACATTTTTGAATTTGCAACACACGAACCTACTTACATTTATTTATTTACTCAAATGCTATAGCAAAATAGCATCTAGACTAGAACAGACCATCGAAAGAGTTTTGGTCACAATTTTGTACCATTCATGCCTTCGAACACAAATGAGCTCCTGCATACGGCCGAGTTGAATGTACTGAATTCCGAGCGGTGTTTCTCTCTCAGGTCATCTCGTTTGATATACCAAACGAGTATGTGTCTCATTTCCTGTTTGAACGCCTAGAGTCACCAGATCCAAGGGGAAGGCTCAATCTGTTTGCTTCACTAGCGTTGTTGCCTTCCATATACCGAACGGATATGTCTACATTTCCTGTTCAAACGCCCAGAGTGACCAGATCCAAGGGGAAGGCTCAATCTGTTTGCTTCACTAGCGTTGTTGCCTTCCATATACCGAACGGATATGTCTACATTTCCTGTTCAAACGCCCAGAGTGACCAGATCCAAGGGGAAGGCTCAATCTGTTTGCTTCACTAGCGTTGTTGCCTTCCTTATACCGAACGGACATGTGTCTCAATTCCTGTTCGAACGCTCAGAGTGGGCAGACACAGTCAGTCTGTTTACTTTATTAGTCTTGTTGCCTTCCTAATACCAAACGGGTATATGTCTCATTTCCGACTCAAACGCCCAGAGTGACCAGATCCAAGGAGAAGGCTCAATCTGTTTGCTTCACTAGCGTTGTTGCCTTCCTTATACCGAACGGATATGTCTACATTTCCTGTTCAAACGCCCAAAGTGACCAGACCCAGTTTAGTCTGCTTACTTCACTAGCGTTGTTGCCTTTCTCATACATAGCTCAAGTTCACGTGATAATGGAGTTGAATGATACAAGTGAAATACAAGTGCAATGAACGCACTAACAATGAATTACTAACAATCTTTGTCGGCTGTTTTACAATTAGTTTATCACTCGGCTATTGCGCATGTAGATTATGAAGCCATGACAAAATTTCAGTTTTTCTACAAATTTGTATTGGGGATTTTTCCTTTAAGCATAGACTGATAGTCACATTGTTCATTATTATAACACACCCTTCCAGTCTCTGAAGGAGATCAGTAAACCATTTGCTAAACACTATATTACTAATAATAATCACAACCAATGTCTGACTGAAACACTAAATCTGCCCCTTCTATGAAACCACATTTGGCCTATCTGTCATGGCAGATCGTTCCCTGGTCATAGTCATAGACTTTACTAGGTAATTAGGTATATAAAAGTCATTCAGAATGAACAGGATTTCACAGGTTATCTGTGTAAAATTGAAGCTGTACGTTTTATTTGTCATGCATATTTTAAAAAGAAATTATTAGAGCGATTATTTGAGTAAAGAAAAAATAACGAAAAATTTTTCATCTTACGGACAGTTTGGTGTGGGAGCATTTTCTTGAAAATCCTTGTGTCGTGTCGAATCTCTCTTTCCTAAAAATGCAGTTTTTTAATCCAGGTAGCCTCAAAATGTGTATTTCCATGAAAGCTCGATATCGAAATTTTGTTGGAATGCAATAGTTCCTCTACTTACTATAGGTAAATAGCGGAGATAGTAAATGTTAATATTATTATAGTCCTGTGCTATGTACTAGTGGGTCACGATATGAATGCGTGTGGTGGGAAGAGGAATTAAAGCAGTTACAAAAAAAGTGAGTGGGCCATCGGAAGGGCATTCAGGTAAATAAAACATCCGCAGTTCCAGAGTTGCTTTTACTAGCGAGGCGAAGCCTGCACATGTGTTGTTTTCATTGTGTGACTATACAGTTCCCACTCGCCTTGCCGCTCACTCTCTCTGATCGCTAGCCTTTACTGTCAACCAAACACAGTGGCCCCTCTATCAAGCGCATTCGTATCGTGGCCGACTAATTTAACTAAAGTCAATGCTTACTAGGGAGAGAGAGAGAGCAATGGAGTTTAAGGGCGCACAACAGCCCAGGTTAAAGCGCCCTAAGTTAAAAGCGTCAACAGTTAAAATAAAAGCACGATAAAATAGAGTCGAAAGGAGCAGTTAAAACACAGAAGTACAAGAGTAAAAAACAAACAGTGCCACTTGCGGTAGACATCAAGTGGAAGTCCTAGAGCATTAAAGACAGGGATAAAACTATTAAAAACAAGCTGCATAAATCTCTGAGTCAGATAAAAACTCGCAGGACAATCTATATCCGGTCATTAAAACCAGTTTGTGAGATAAAGTCTAAAAGACGTCCTACAACAGTAAAATCATCTGCAAGCAGATCGGAAATACGGCCTGGCAGAGACAGACTCCGGCGTAAAGTAGTTAAAAAACGACACTGGAGTAAAATGTGACGGACCGTCAACGGTACGCCCCAGTGCTTGCAACCTGCGGGGTCACCATTTAATAAATAACTATGACTAAAACAGCAATGTCCAATTCTCAGTCTGGTTAAAATAACCTCTTCGAGAGGGGTGTATAGAGGTCTTACTAGGGAGAAGTAGTGATTCTATACATAGAGATGAATGCAAAATTACAAAAGCATTCTAGTATTTGAACGCTTATTTATATAGGATAAGAATCTGATGTGTTCCATTCACATGACTCACTATACCTACTATCGTTTAGTTTTATCTCCCTTCTACAAACTATTCGTACTATTTTTACTATCTACTTTTTGCTAATTAAGATAAACGTTTGCAAATGGTTTATTACACATTTAGTAGAAGGAACAAGAGGGATAGACAAGGTGTCGCTCTTTGCATTACCATGTGGAACATAGGAATGCTGACTTATCACTTCAAAAACGTTGTTAGATACAGTATATTGGAAAATTCAAAACAATAGCAACCAAATCCTTGGAAATGCTTAATGCCACTAAAGTATGGCAAAGAAATAAATAATAAAGTGAGTTACCTTCCAATACATTTGTGGAATAGTAGGAAATACTTTGAAAAGAAAACCTCGAAGAGAAACAAATTTAAAATTTTACAAGACAATGGCAGTTCCTATTTTACTGTATGATTTGGAGACATGGACTATAAAACAGAGGGATTGGAATAAAATTCAAACTGCAGAAATGAAATATCTTCGAACAGTAAAAGAGTGTACAAGATTAGACCGAATTAGAAATGACATAAGAGAAGAATTAAGCGTATTTTCCCTAAATGACAAAATACTAACAGAGAAAAATGGAAAAATCATATACAAAGAATATACCCGCATTCCATTTCAAACATATGTGTACATACCGCCAAGTTATAGAAATATAGGAAGACCGTTGAAGCGATATAGGGAAGTATGAGGCTGGAACGGGAGACATCTCCTAAACCGTGAAGGGTTGTTGATGATTATGATGATGTATGGAAAATTGACTGTTAATGATATCTGCATTTTTATAATTTCGTCTATTACGAATAAAGTTCATTCAGAATGAAAAGAACTTCACAGATTATTCACAGAAGAATCAACATATGCGTTTTAGTGGTCATGTAAATATGATATGCCACATTTTAACAAAATACTTTCCTTCTTTTTTACTTTGTCTACTACGTATAGTAAGTAGGGGAAGTATTGTATTCCACCCAAAAATTCGATAAGAGATTTCACCGGAAATATATGTTTTGAGACACCCTGAATCCAAAAAAAGCATTTTTGGAAACATGTCCGTGTGTGTGTGTCTGTGTGTGTGTGAACAGCATGGCTCATAAACGAACAGTCGGATAAACACCAAACTTGGTATTTAGGTTCAGTATCTTCCAGAGATGCGACACAAAGATTTTCAAGAAAATTCTCCACCCAGATTACCCTTTACATGGAAGATTTTTCGAAAATTTTAATTTTCTCAAAAATGGCTCTAACAATTTTGATTAAAATATCATATGTTTAAGATATTATTATGAGAAATAAAATGAATATCTTGAATTTTCCGGGAATGTCTCCAAAAGTATTCTTCATTGTGAACGACTTTTGCATAACTGGTATACCATAAGAGATAGACAAAATTTTACTACACAAAAAATGTATATCGCGTTAAAATACACAATTTATGTCATTTACATTTTTTTTGTTGAGTGGAACATTTTCGGAATATTGCTTGTTATTCCCTTAAATTTTTCAATACTTATACTTTTTCTCAAATGGAATTCGCTATTCATTTTTTTTGTCTTGGATATGCAAAGAGTATTAATCTGTGGCAAAGAGAATGGTGCTGCACTAGTAACCAGCTATTAAGCGATATGTCTATGCTTAAATACTACTGTATTTCTAAATTGCCCTTGCAAATATATATTCCCCTTACATCTACAAGAAAATTAGCAATAAGATAGAGTCTGCAAATGTTTATCTCGATTAACATGAAATAAATGGAGAGTAAGCAATTGTAAAAATAGTTTGTACAAGAGTAGAGAAAGTCATGTGAGTGTAACACATCAGATTTTTTTAAAACTTCATTATGAACAATTAATATACTGATCACACCCGAAGCATTAAGGGCACATTTCCACTGCCAACATTCCGCGGGCCCAAGCCACATAATAGAGCAGAGCAGAGCAGAGCAGAGGGACTTGGGGCCCTAAGCCACAAAGTGTAGCCGAGGGATGTTTTTGTAAGAGAACAATAATAATAATAATAATAATAATAATAATAATACATTTTTAATCTGTTCTTTGGAGCTTAGGCTGTGTTTGGGATTAGGACATAATAGATACACGCATATATTTCTTTTTCTAGGTGCAGCTAAGAAACCTTTTGCATTTTCAATCTGAGCTCTATTTAAGCACATTCGTTGAAAGGAAGTTCTCAACTAGGAGTTAGGGTACCAAAAATAACATAACACATGCAACCAAGATGACAACTACCGAACGAGATGGCTCCGCAGTAACGTGTGAGACTCGCATTCGGGAGGTCCCGAGTTCGATTCCCGTCGACCGTTCACTTTGACCTCGGCTTTTACGTAGTTTTCCCTGGTCGATACGAAGCTGGGGTGGTTTCTCCTAAACAACGATATCCTTTTCATAATTTCCCTTTCATTCCGTTTCCTTTTCACGTTTCAGGTGTGTTTCTAGTTTTCGTGGCGTATAACGGTGCCGGACAGATGGCGTGGATGCTTGCTCAAAGGAAAGAGTACTCCCCATGGACACTAGAGGGGCTGCTTAGTCGACGGGTCGTTCATCTCCCTCTCCAGACAGCTCCAGCAGTGGAACGGGTGTTCGAGCTGGAAATATTAAGGATATCCCGGCGTCTCTGTGGCCTGTCTTACCAAGGCCAGCTTCCTTGTGGTTCCTTCACTTCATCCCTTCCTCCTGGGACGGTGGTCATCCTCCATTGCACATTGCGGTCGTTTTAAGCAATTTATGATTATTATAGTTTACTATTTATCTCATCAGCATTGCTTCTGTTGTTATAAACGTATGATTGAATAATAGCTACTGCTGATTCTAAAGTTAAATGTAAAATTTGTACTAAAATTAATAAAGGTAGAAGTGAGGTCACAGACCGGGTATATGCGTAGCACGCTGTACTGCAGTCACTTCGGTACTTTTATCTTTATGAGCTGCTGTGTTCGTGCTGTAAAAAGAGTTTACAATGCGCATCTCAAATGCGAGAGTATATTCAAGACATCTGTGTTGTGTGTAATTTGCTTAAGAGTGTTAAATTAAATTAAATTGAGTTTTATTTATAGACGCTCATTAACTGATGTGATCCTTAGGTCCCATTCTATATTAGGCGTGATTGACCGGTAATTTTGCTCAGAGGCCTCTGTATCAGGCTTGAGGTTCTTTTACGTGCCGTAAATCTACACCGGCTTTACTTCCCTTCCGAAGGAATTTTACGCCCGAAAAAATCCATCGCCCTCCGCCGAGTTTGAACCCGCGACCTTGGGAACTAGAGGCTAGCACGGTACCACTAGTCCACGGAGGACGTCACTTAAGAGTGTGAATGTCTTGTTATTACTACTCTACAGCAATGCCTGCCCATAAATTCACGCTTGAACAACGAATTTTATGTACGTTACATACGCAAAAACCGAATCTTGTAGACAGATATTTCGACAATTTCAGGAGAAGTTCCCTGGTATTCCATTTCCAGGTAGAGAAACTGTTCGATGTCTAGTTAATAGGTTTAGGCCAACAGATTGCTAAACACCAAAGCTAAGAAGCGAAAATGAAATATTCTAACGGAAGAAAACGTTTACGAAATTGGTGCCTCTATTTATGGGGACCCTAAAAAAATAAAGCTTATAGGAACAATCCCCATACCAAAAACGAACTTAACAACAATATGAAAACAGAAGTTATGAACATTACGCAAGAAGAACATTACGTGTGAATGGAAATTTCATTTGAAGATGCCAGGAATGTCTTCACGTAGATGGACACCACTTGTAACAAGGTTAACATTCATTATAGTACACTTACTATCTCTCGTAAGTAACGCGGGAGTTACGGAACGAAAAAAAACCCTGCGTAATAGAGTGCGGAGTATGCATACACGCGATCCTTGGCCTCACCGTAGTGTCCACACGAAACGATCGCACCGTATAACCTAACCTAAGATGGAAACTTCTCTCTCTCTCTCTCTCTCTCTCTCCCCGAACTACAAAGTTTTATAATCCTACCTGAGTGCAAAGAAATTCTAAACCAATTTCAATGTACTGATTTAATTTACTTTGAAGTCAAGAACACTTAAGTTTTAATTGACGAAAATATTGTATACTTTAAAGGAATATTTCTGTTGACCTGTATCTGCTTGCATTTTAATTCGTTTACTTTGTGGGTACATTTTTCAACGCCGCAGTATAAAAACAAATTTTGGTCTCGTCAAGGATTACATTAATATTCATTAAGTAATTTAGAAAATCTACAAGAGGTATGGATGAAAGAGAAATGATTGCAATTACAATAAATTAAATGAAGAGCAGATACAGCAAAATGCAGTATCGATTGTCATACCAGGCAATTTTTGTGATACTGTATATGAACGGAGAACCTTACTTAGTTGTTGGGTTTCTGATATTTTAAGTATGCAAGCGGAAAGAAGAGAAATAATTAACTGATATGGAAATCGGTAGCAGGAAAATGTCAATCTCAAATTAATCAGCTTTGATCCAGTAATAAGAATAAATCGTTTACATTCATCATATTCGATGGATTCTGCTCCTATAAATTATTAATATACTGAGTGGGTCATTTTTCTGCAAAAATGTTTTATTCGAATGTACTTCTAAATACATCAGAAACTCAGAAGACATAACAAATATTGTATACTATGGATTTTTTTTATGGCATGAATTTGACCACACTGTAATTACACGATCACGAAAATTAACTCTGCCAGCCGTGTACATGTGTAAATAACTTTTAGGGTGAGTAAACTAAATACATTTTATTATTTTCCCTATTTTCACAATTTTTGCATTCGCAGTATACTTATTTTATTAACGATTAAAGTAAAATTTTTTAACGTTTTTTGCATACGTAGATAAATAAGCGCTTTTAAAAATAGTAATTTTCTTCTGAATTAGTAGCATTTAATTTAATAAGCTATAATTGCATACAATTGTAGTAGTTTCTCCCTTTATATTTGAAGTAGATATTATAAAATATGTCGTAAACCAATGTATATAAAATCACTAGTTATATTACAATTATCCACTTTATCAACTATACTTGTTACATATATTATCAAAGTTGCTCATACAGAAGCCTATTTTTCTACACATTTTCAATTAATCATAATAAGTAATAGCAGAAATGGTTGCAATACATACTGGTAAGAGGCATACAAGAATATATAGGAGGTTGATTCGACACTGACAGTCAACTGTTTTTATATTGCATATTGCCTTATCTCAGGAGAAGCACTTAAAAGTGTATTGCTTAAGGAGACGAATCTGTGAAATTTGGAAATGTACTTCTTAAGCAACTGGTTTGATTTTTTACCATTTATTTGTGATGTATTCTATAAAAAGGGCGCACATTTGCAGATCAATTTCTCGAGTAGCTTTGCAGAAATAAATGCATACATTCTGGTGTTTTTTAAATGATTCAAGGGAAAATCTGATTGCTATTGAAGCAGTATATTTTAAGCAGTAAAATAAAATTAAGATCATAGGGAGAATACATATCAGCAAGGGCGAAGATAGTATTAAATAAAACTGGCAAGCGAATGTTACTGTAAGTTGAAATAAGGGTTGAGAGGCAAAGCCATCAGCGGCCGGAAACGGGTGGTTGTTCTCTATTGTTAAGCGTCCCGTTAGGTTGCTGGGAACGCAGGCTAGCAGAAAAGGGTCAATGTTCGCCAAAAAAAAAGCAGAAGCTTTAGGCCTCCAATGAAAGAAGCTAGGAATCAGGTGACAGTGGAATGAGGAGATATAGAACGTTTGAAACAGAGAAACGGAAGATTTTAGAATACTCACTTGGTCGTAAGATTTGAGAATGAACACTTGGTCGTGAGATTTGAGAATGAACACTTGGTCGTGAGATTTGAGAATGAACACTTGGTCGTGAGATTTGAGAATGAACACTTCGTCGTGAGATTTGAGAATGAACACTTGGTTGTAGTAACTCTGGGGAGATACTTGTCAGAAAAATTTAGGAAGCAGCGGATAGGCGCGATGATAAAAAGTGTAACAAATAGAAAAAGCGCGTGTGTGTGCCGAAGTAACAGCAGGAATCAAATGTCAAAACGGTGACGGTAAATAAACGAGCAGAAAAACCAACAGTGGTATTCACCATTAACCCGAGATCCAAGATCCATGCAAAGAACCCTGAGCTAGTACCGAACCCGGGACCTTTCCTAAAAATCCCGTACCGTAAAACAGATATCCTACCACAAATTGGCTGCCAAACGTGGGGCCCACGATCAACCAGAAGAAATACCACTGCAAAATTGGCGCCCTTAACGTGGGGCCAGAAGAAATACCATCACACTATTCAGTTTTGTGTTCCAGATAAAATATTACAGATGTTTGCAAATAAAACATTAATTACTTTAGAAAATAAATTCAAAAATAAATGCTCCTTTGTTTCCTGAAAAGTCCCAAAAATAAATTTTATATAAATTTTGTTTATCATCTTAAAGCTTTTTGAGAAAAAGTAGTTGGCAAAAATTTACACCGTAAAGATGAATTTGAGTGATAACGAGTCCTAAAAAGCAAATGACGAAAATAAATTACTTTTAAGGTTAGAGAGGTGAATTTAAACTTCAAAACTGTACTCATGTGTTGGCTGGAAGCAGAAATGATTTGTGTCTAAACCGTTTTATACCCATTTCCCATAAAAGCACTTCAATTTGTTTCTATGAAAACTAATATTTTTTTCGAATTTGCGGCAATTTTGCATATTAAATACTGTGAAAATTGCTAGTACCACAGAAAATAAATAAAAGATAAGTAATTTAAATACAACCTTATTTGCAACAAATTGCATCTTTAAGGATTTTTTTTCCTGAAATGGTATTTTGTCTGCCGCTCAAGTTTCCAAGTTATATACAGTTATATAGAATTTGTTAAGAATGAAAAGGACTTAAGGTCTACTCACAGAAATATTCAAGACATATATTTGATTGGTTGAGTTAATATATAAAAAATATGATCGTTTAATCAAAACATAACTATTTTCGAGAAAATAAAAAACCAAGAAGTATCTATGTAAAGGACAGTTTGAGGTGGAGGCTTTTTCTTGAAAATCTTTGCCTGACATCCTTAAAGGGTGTCAGACCCAAGTTATGTGACTCTTTTTAGTTATTTTTCATAAAAAATACAAAAATAAATTTCTAAAACTGTTTGTTTTTGTTTAGGGGACTACAAAAGTATACTTCATGTCTCGATATCGGATTTCCGGGTAGGTTTTAATGGTTCCTCTACCCACCAGAAACGATACAGAAAGCAGCAAAAAGAAGATTTACATATCTGTGAACCATGAAATAATGAAGAACCTGGAAGCAATAGTATAGCAAGTAATTAGTTACCGAGTGCTTCGGAAGTGAGACAGTGTGATCTTCTATTTCTAACTCCCCAGGGAAAAAAAACAAATAAAGAAATGTGCTAGTGATTGGAATAGAAAACAAGACTATCGAAGAAGAACGGTGTTTATCGAGAATAACAAAGCATTTATTTACTTACAGCTTATCGAAAATGGAAGTAGCATTTGGCTCTCGTTGTGCCCCGATTATTCTCTGTATAACTTTTTGTGCTGTTTCTCTGCGTCAAACACCGAACTCTTCACCTTTTCCTCGCCATTGCCTTGCTCTACATCTAGCATTTATAAAATACTGTTTAATGCAAGGGGTGGTCTGCTTGTTACACAATCACCGATGTGAATACTGCATGCTATTCACCGATACGGAGAGAGGTTTGCTCCTATGAAAGGGAAGGCGTCGATGTGGAGCGAATGCAAAACATAAAAGCAAAACTCACAAACGTTCTAATGTACTGAAACGCTTCCCTTCAGAGCTGGAAATATTTGGTCCAGTTTCCTTTAATACAGAAAACGCTCCGCACGAAATAAGACCCTGGGCAGTTTTCAAGAGTGTGAGGCAGTATTTTTAACATTTAAATGATATCAGTCTAATTATATAATATAAATATAATAACAGCCCGCCTTAAAGCAATATGTGTATAATATAATATATAAAATGTATGTAACAATCATTGTATTATGTTTGTATTATTATGTACATGTATAATAATCTTATGTGAATGTATTACGTAATTTAACAATGTAGGAGCTCTAAGAATAGAAGCAAGATGATTTTCGTAGCAAACATAATTATAAAGTAGAAGCCAAAAGTTGCTAATAATGAGATAACCTTGAGACAACAATAAATATGAAAGTTTAATAAAGGCTACTGATATATCTTGGAACAATAATGTAATATTTGAAACTGTTTATAAATAGCCAATCAACAACTAGAAAAAGCTTAAGTTAAATAAAAGTATTCTATTGGGACTAAGCCAATCAGAGATTTGAAATAGAGGAAATGTGCAAATTCAAGCGACAGATGCTATTACATTGCGTAACCGATCGGTACGTTACGTGTTCAGTGTGAGACATAAAAATGCATAGCGGTGAGAATAATATAACGTTTACGTGTTAAAAAATACAATTCATAAGAATCTCACAGCTCTACAGTAGGATATATCAGCGAAGTGTTATTTAATCGTGTGAAGTGCAATACAATTATAATTTGTGTAATCCTTGTTCTTTAGCCACTCCAGCCCTGCTAAGAGATACGTGTTCTGAAAATTACTACTGACGCAGGCGAGGCATACATATATAATATTTAAATAAACATTAAAATACAAAGTTTATTTTAAACGTGGGGCGAAGGACACCGGAAAGTTTGTATCGTACTGGGGCAAATACTCCATGAAACATATCTCCCGCAATACGTGGTGCAAAAACAACAACTAAACAACTTCAAGTTTGTCTCCTATACGCGAGGCAAATAAACACCTTCAAGTGTGAGGCGAGTTTTAATCCAAAATGAACACTTATAATAGAAATTCTACATATAATTAGTTAAAAAAGACAAAGAAAAGTCTGTTTTGCTACCCAGTATAATTCATTTTCAAGCCTCACCTGCAGATAATATGTAAACAAAAGCTTGTTTTTCTGACTACCTTTTATTAATGTTTTCCCAAAATCGTTTCAATATTACTGTTGTAGCTGTATACAGTGCTTCTCTTCTACACTGCAGCCACCGCACGGCTTCTCACGCGCCGGCCGCTACAGCTCCAACTGCCGTCCAAACAGTTATAATATTCGCGCAACCGCCTTACGTTCTCATATTTGCAGTTACAATTACAATGATAAAAAGCACATACATCCTAAGAAGAAAAAAAATGAGCAGACTCTCGAAGCGCATATTTGTCTAAGTTAAAAGCGTTTCCGTGGCCGGTTTACAATGGCGTGTCAGGACGGGTGCTTTTAGCACGTTAGCTTCGTTCTATTGTCACCTTTCATACTGAGTGCGAGCCACTGAATATGCGCTGACAGTCGAGCGGGTTATAAGCCAGTACGTAGTAATGAGGCCTACTGAGGTTTGTGTTCCAAGCATAATTTTTTTACCAAAAAACGCAATGTTTATTACGCACACTGTAATATAATTTCCAAATGCTAAGGCTTATTTGATTTTATGCTCACACATAAAAACTGAAACACAATGGTTTTCGTTTCCAAACTAAATAAGGAATATGTAGATATTACAGTCCTAAATAAAAAATCCATGTGATACACTCACATGTCTTTCTCTACCCCCTGTCTTTTAGTGGGTATAAGAAGTATTCCTTCTAAGGCTTTTATCTGTACTGCATTTAATCTAAATAAACCTTTGCAAAAATAGCTATATTATACATTTCGTTATAGATACAAAGGGAACACTCACAGTCAAATGTTTAAGAACTGGACGCTATATGCTGGCCTTAAAATTCCATACTGTTTCCATGCAATAGCGAGAATTAACTGAATGTTGAAAGGACTTAGAGAATGACAAAATAATGAACAATTCGGAACATTAATAACGGATGTCACAGAAATGGCTTATGTCACAAAAAGAAACTTATTTGAAATAAATTGTGTCTCTTTAATTTTTTTTTTGTATAGTACGTTTTCGTCTATCGCTTAACGTTTACAAGATTATACAAAATTCCTCCCAAATGAAGAGGACTTCACAGGCTATTCCCAGAAAATTCAAGATATACATTTTATTTATCATGTAAATATCTTTCATATATGGTAATTTAATCAAAATTGTTAGAAATGTTTTAGAAAATGGAAATTTTCGAAAAATGTTCAACGTAAAGGGTAGTTGGAGATGGGAAAATTTTCTTGAAAATATTCGTGTCGTATCCTTGGAGGATACTAAACTCAAATATAAAGATTGGTATTCATCCGACTTTTCGTTTTTGAGTTATGCTGTTCACACACACCGATATGTTTCCAAAAATGCTTTATTTGGATTCAGAGCACCTCAAAATATGTATTTCTGATGAAGTCTCGGTATCGAAGTTTTGGGTGGAGTGCAATACTTCCCCTACTTGCTATACGTAGTAGAGAAAGTAAAAAAATTGTGATTTTAGACGAGCCATAACGTACGGAGCTGAAATGTTATAGATGAGGACTTAAGACTATTTGTCTGCACATTTTAAATACGGTTGAAAGCGGTAGTGATAGACTGACACCGTGGTCAGGTGATCAGCGTTTCGAATACTGAACCCAGAAGTCCATGGACTGGATTACCGGCTGTGACAGGTGAATTTTTCTTAATGAGAATTATTCCCTACCATCCGTAGAGTCTAGAAATATGAATGCGTGGAAGAAATTATTAAATTCCAGATTGTATTTTAGAGAATTACAAACACAATCACTTATTTTTTCTTTCACACATGACGTATATAGGCTAAGGTTAGAAAGGAAGAATCAGGCTAAAAAATGTAATGCCTACCCTACAGAACTTCGGTTTACCATACCGCTGCTCTAACCAACTGACAACACGCCGGCACGACACTAAATTCCCCCAACTTACGTTCTTTTTCGGTTAAGCACAAGACGTTCTCATATTCATATTGGGATAATATAACCCAATGGCGACTTACAGTTCTGTAAGTACTTTAAGTCCCGGCAACACTTGTTTTTCAAGTCAAAGCCCCCGATATGACTATCGGAGTTAAAGGGAGCTCTATAGGTGAATAAATTAAAGACAGTTTGTACGAAGAGTCTTCCAAAAGCTCACGATTATTAGGATTTGAGGTCATTTCCTCTCACCACTAACCGGGGGCAAAAGAAAACTGGTGGGCTCGGTTCCCGATACTCGTGAGGTTCCTCCGTGGTGGCTTCTGCTTCTTTGCCAGTCTCCGACGATACGCTGGCACGAATCTGCTTAGTAATTCTAGATAAATTAAATTGAATTTTATTTATGGACACTCTTTAACTACTATGTTCCTTAGCGTCCCATTCTATATTGGGCATGAAAGACCGATAAGTCTTTATCAGGCGTGAGGTTCTTTTACGTGCCGTAAATGTACGACACGGGATCACCGGCTTTACTTCCCTTCCGAAGGAAGCCATGCTAAGGATTTTTACGCCCGAAAAAAAATCCATCGCCCTCCGCCGGGTTTGAACCCGCAACCTCAAGATATAGAACCTAGAATGGTAACCACTACACCGCGGATGACTACAGTAATTCTAGATGTTGTTGTGATTTACTAGTTGTTATTGACCTGGCTATTTCTTTGGAGTATTCAGCGATGAAGGATGGACTCTGCTTGGGGTAGATATATACCGTCAAGCGGAAATTAGATCTCGAGCGTTCAGTTTCTGGAGAAGGTGAATGATGTAAACTAGGAAAGTCACTATCACTGAACTTATTGTCTATCAATATTGCCACGAGTATCGGACGTTCCTGGCGCTAAATTAAAATATGAGACGTTTACGCGCAACTCTCGTGTACAGGACTATCAGATTCTATTTCTTGTTCGAATTTGCCGACATGTAACTACGACTACATTTCTCACTCACACGACGCTTGTTCTCTAAAAACTATGTTCGTAAACTTCGCAGGAATCTTCTCGTGTTTATCTCGCTTGTGTTAAAATTCGCGGTCATTTCTTATACACTGCCGTTTGTGAAAATTGCAACACCAAGAAGGAAACGCATGAATTCAATGAATTTAATGCCACAGGTTAGGTGCATGACAAGTAACAAATGATTAACTTTTCAAATCTAGACATGACCTTTGAGCCCTAATATTCAATATTTGATGTGACCTCCTGCGCTGCAATTAGAGCTGCTATACTCCGTGGCATCGAATCAAAAAGGCTCTGAATAAGTTTCTGAGGGATTTCGCTCCACGCAGTTTGTATTCAAGCCCACAAATCCGTGACACTGGTTCTGGAGGATCGAACCCACCAGGAGCCGACCAACCATATCCCAGACATGTTCGACGGGCGGCATGTCAGGCGAACGTGCAGGCCAGGGAAGCAATGGTACCCGTCGCTCTACGAAGAAGGGTTGTACATTCCTCGCAATATGGGCTGGGCATTGTTCTGTTGAAATGTGGCTTGTGGAGATGCCTGAAGCAGAGGGAGTACCTGAGGCTCTACAACCACCGTTAGAAACCGGTTGGTGTTCTAAGTGCCCTCAATTCATAGGAGGCGAGATCGGTTGTTGTAACCAATGGCGCCCCAAATCATCACACCTGGTGTTTGTCTGCTATGCCGCTCAACAATGCAGCCCTCCAGGTTGCGCTCACCACGGTACCGCCGGACAAGTATGCGGCCATCACTGTAGGACTCGTTGAAGCAGGACTCGTCCGAAGACTACATTTTGTTAGGACGCCAGTGACGGTGTTCACGTACCCATTGCAGTCGGAGAGGCTTGTGGTTTCTGGACAATGGAAGCCGACGTAACGGCATGCATGCAACCAGTCCAACCTGCAGCAGACGGCGTCGAACCGTTGATGCAGACAAGTTCACACTTTTTGCAGTGCTCCAGCATCGAGCCAACACTGCGGATGAAGCTGTACGGTCCGTTATAGCCATGCGGACAAGATGACGATCATCCAGGTTGTGGTCATGTTTCGTGGTCCAGTACCTTCTCTTCGCTGCGTACGACCTTCATCTATCCACTGCATCACTGTCGTAGCAACATGCCCTGTACGAGCCGAAATGTCACGGATGACAACCAGCTTCCCGGAGACCGATCATTCTACCCCGTTTGAACTCATTCACATACTGATATGGCTCCCTTTGACGTCGACGAGGCATACTGGCACTCACTTTATTGTTTCCACGTTGTTTGATAGCTCTGCACTGACTACCCTGGGCGCAACACAGACCTTGTCGGACCGACACGAGAGGGCTCTGCTCGGCCTACGTGTACCCCATCTCTCTGCAAACGTAATCACTTGTTGATTGCACACTCTTCTACACTTCCACCAAGTTTGGAAAATTCTTTCTTGGTGTTGCAATTTGCAAAAACGGCAGTGTATATTCCAACGTTCGCCGATACTTGAGCTCGACTACTATTAATACGATTAAACACTTAACTTTCGCGGAACTGTAACACTTAACACCAACATTATTTTGGCGGCAATTCTGACGTCGTGGAGCATGGATTACACTTCGGTGACATTTTAAATGGGGTCCCTGAATCCAAATCTTGAACGCGTGGCTTTGAATGCTGTCATCTTAGAGGTGTCTTATGCGAGTCACTGGATAAACTTTCTTACGTCAAGCAGTGATTTTCCATTGCGTTTGGGTTGTCTCTACTCCGCCACCTACTACGGCGTATGTCCTTGTATAACAATAGAAATATCCCCAAACAATATGAACAAAACATTTCAAGCACCTTTGACCATAAAATGAACAAAATTCTACCGAAAACGCACTTTCTAACATGGTTAAACGAGCCTAGACAGGAACATTTTATACATGGAAGGAAAATGCATGAATATAAAAATATTAATAACTAACAAGATGACAAAATAATTCACATAAATATATCAAATAAATTACAGTAATACACGTATATGTAGATATTAATTTTGAGGTGGTAGGTAGTTCCTGTCTCAGATTATTTCCAAAAAAGTGCGTAGTAATAAAGGTTTTCTAGCCGTATAATTTCCGCCACAAAACGAATGCAAATTACTATAATGATTATGGACATTTGGAATTTGGTTACTGCTTAATAACCTAATTTATAGGAAACCAGGAAACGCAGACAGAGGTAGTAAAAGTTGAAAGTACACACGAATGATTCTTTACAGAAGTAACATCTATTTTTTCTGGGTGCAGCGCAGTGACATCGTAAACATAAGCCTGCAACGATAAATATTGTCTGTCTGCAACATGTCACCAGTGTTTCCGGGGTCCTCACCCAATGTCACTCTGCTCGATGACAGCTCTCACTCTCCCGAACTGACACAAGTCACACCCAATTTGACCCCCCAGCAGCTTTCATTGCTGTTGTCGTTTCTGTTTACTGTGCGAATTATCCTCAAGTGACCATCGTTCTTTCTGTGGAGTCTTAGTACACGAATTCTGTGAGAAAAACCTGGTGAAAAAGGTTAATGAAACGTAGTTCTATTTGTAATCGTTCATATTATAACCGTAAACCAGGCATGTGCAGCTTGGCTCGCTAGAGCAGCCAATGTACAGCCACTGCCAGTATGATAGCGTGACCTTCGGGCTGGCAAAACGACCCATACGGCTACGGAAGGGAACGCCCCTTTCATTTTTCATTATACGGTTCTACCTCTCCATAAATATTTATGTAAAATAATAATACTATCAGTTTAATCTTATAAAATAAAATATATTACCTTTTAATTTCATAACCTTCCTTTAAAAATGTCAGACGTATTCACCAGATAATGGAATTAAACCCTAAGGAAAACTCTGACAAAAGAGAAATTATGTATGATATACATGAACTATATTTTGTATAAATGGTTTTTCACAATGAAAGTTCGCTTAGGACTGCAGTAGTAATAGAATAGCGACTTAAGCGCAAAGGAAGATGCCGACAGCTGATAAGGGTAATTACATGTGTTTTAACATATGTAAACATATGTAAACACGTGTAACCCGCTAATGACCGCTGCTAATGTCAAGTCTAATGGATATGTGTGGTAATACATATGTAAACATATGTAACTCGCTAATGACCGCCGAAGATGCCGACAGGTTCTACCCCCTCCCCCAAGCGGTCTAGTCGCGTGCCGTGGCGTCCTGACTTGAGGGATTTGTTTTCTCGAGTCCTGCCGCCCCTCGGCAAATTAATTAGGTAATGTTCGTCAAACATTTTTTTTTATGATTACTAAGGTCTGCACATTGCATCCTCGAGCAATTAAGTTTTTTGAATAATGAATTGTTTTGTTGGGGTGTGAGTATAAGTAGTCTGCTCACGGGAACAGTCTGTCATGTAATGAGAACACTGCAGCCTTCTTCTATCTGGGGAAAGCGCTTGTCCATTAGCTGAACATGTTAGACGCACATTAATAGGCTTTTAAGTTTACATTCCGGATCTGTTTACATACATTAGCGAACGACCTACTTCCGCCTGGAGGTAACGGTGACCCACATTAGCTGACCCGTTAGACGCTTTCACCACATTAGCGAACAAGAGCCCGGCATGTAATGAAAAAACCCGTAACCTACTTCTGTCTGATTGTAACGGTGACCTCTATTAGCTGACAACTTTAGACGCTTTCACCCCATTAGCGAACAATGTCAGAAATTGTTTTCCTAAGTGCTCTACAAACTCCCACCACTTCGGCTTTAGCGGGGGAAATTATATAAAAGCAGCAGCTTCTCCAATGATTTTCACAGTATCGTAAGAACACTGCGATCTAAGTACTCTGCAAACTTTATTCTTTCAACGTGGAAATTACATCGAACATCATGTCTGGTAAGTTGTATCACCAATTCATCTTCATTAAAAAGTTAACTTATTACTTAGTACATTTAACTTATATTTGCGTTCTTGTTTTTAATGACGGGTCTTTATTTGTAAATAGCTGAGTATTCTAAAAAGTTAATAGCTAGACAGTTGAATTTTTTCTGAAATGTGAACAGTTTAGTTAAGTATTCATTTTAGACAAGCTTATTCTACATTCAATAGCTAACTGCGCGAATTCTCAAAAAAATGTGAACAATTTAGTTAAGTATTCATCTTGTTGAGTAATTATTATTCCAGATATTTAAATACAGGATTTCACAGAGTGAATTATATTCCTTTCTAGACAAAATACAATTACTTGATTACCCTACGATTCGAATAAAGAATGTTCTGTATAAATATTCTTTCGAGGGTAAGCGGCAGTATTCGATCCTGGGACTTCATGTTTGCATGCATTGATCGAACATTCATCAGTTAATGTTTCATTCCTCTTATGCATTTTATTTATTAAAAACTTCCAGCCTGTTTCCAGCACGTTAAAAAAGAGATATTTTCCATGAGTGTGTCGAATAATACAAGTGCTTTATTTTGTCATAGAAATTTCTCGGGTGATTAAAATACATCGACATTTCCCTGTATAAGCAATACGCAATAAAGTAAATTAACTTAATAATATAACTTTTCTTAAAAAAATAAGTAAATAAATAAATAAAAATCTAACGCGTAAATTAATTACGTTTTCAGGATTCAGTTCTGCTAACGTAGCTGAGGCATACATCCAGCTCCAGCAGGATACCCTCCATAGGCTGCAGGATCGTTCCTCAAATACAAGCATGATTCAGGCACCCGAACACCCGAATGGTAAGCATTCTCCAGAGTTTAAAAAAAATTAATGTAACAATTCATAATACAAGGACGATTCTAGCATACAAAGACCTACCTACGATAGCATAGAGTTCTGGATTGTATAAAGAGAAAAGGATATATTTAAGGGGAGTTTCTCACCACATATGCAGTCACATAACTCTTTCGGTATCCCAGAATATCATGTATTTTCACGCATGTGTTTTTTCACATATAGCGTATAGATTCTTTAGAACTCTGTACTTAAACATGCTATACTATTATTAATATTATTTATTTTTTCCAGGAAGTGGACAATATTTCGGGGGCGGCATCGCTCAACATGCAACCGCTGCACAGGTACCTCCAGGCCTCGCAACCATTGCACCTGCACCACAACGCTTCGCGACCGCTGCACCGCCACCCCCGGCTTCCAGACCTTCCTGGTACCAAATCAGCAGGGTTGGGGCTCTGCCCCTTACATGCAGCAAGCACCGAACGGTAAGAATATGTTTCAAAATTTTATGAAGTTCTTTTACACATTCTATATTATTATTAATATTATCATTATTATTATTTTCAGGAAGTGGACTTTATTTTGGGATGAGTCAGTCATCGTCCAGTGCACCGGCACACCCTGGCTTCCAAGCCTTCATGAGGCCAAATCAGCAGGGTTGGGGCTCTGCCCCTTACATGCAGCAAGCACCGAACGGTAAGAGTTTTTCAATATTTTATGAACTTCTTGCTTTACACATTCTATATTATTATTAATATTATCATTATTATTATTTTCAGGAAGTGGACTTTATTTTGGGATGAGTCAGTCATCGTCCGCTGCACCGGCACCGCCTGGCTTCCAAGCCTTCATGAGACCAAATCAGCAGGGTTGGGTCCCTGTCACATACATGCAGCAACCACCGAACGGTAAGAATATGTTTCAAAATTTTATGAAGTTCTTTTACACATTCTATATTATTATTATTAATATTGTTATTATTATTTCCAGGAAGTGTCCTTTATTTCGGAGACGGGCTTGTTCATCACGCACCCTCTGCACCACAAGCTCTCCCTGCATCAAATCAGCAGGGGTGGGGCCCTGCCCCATAATGCAGCAACCACTGAATGGTAAGAACCCTTCAACATTTTATGAACTTCTTTTACACATTCTATACTGTTATCATTATTATTATTAATATTATTATTTCCAGGAAGTGGACTTTATTTCGGGTGCGGTATCGCTCAACATGCGAGCGCTGTACCATCAGCCTTCCCTATACCAAATCAGCAGGGATGGGGGTCTGACATATGTGTGCAGCAACAGTCGAACGGTAAGAATCCTTCAACATTTTATGAAGTTCTTTTACACATTGGATATTATTATTATTATTATTATTAATATTATTATTATTCCAGGAAATGATCTGGGTGACGCTGGAAGCCAGCCTATGGACCTGGCAACACAGGGATCAGCATCGCCAGAGATTGGTGAAGACTCGACCACTGCACGGTCCGCCTCCTCATCGCTCGACACTCTGGAGGAAGTTATACAAGGTGAACCATCGACCTCCTCAGTCGCAGACAATGAAACCTCTGCACCATCGACCTCCTCAGACGCAAGCGATGAAGCCGCTACACCGTCAACCGCCTCATCATCATCCAATGATGTAGAACCAGTTAATAGAAAGAGAGGACCGACATCGGATGGGAGGGAACAGCCTACAATAAAAAAAGTCAAGGTTAGTGCTAGCAATTGCCAGGGTCTAGAGTGCAATACCATCCAATCGGCATTCAAGGGACGTATTTTTAATAGTAGAATAGAAAATACATTAGAAATACTCGAGCCCAGAGTCTTTTTAGATGAGTGCAAGGAGCTTATTATTAAAGAAGCGGAAAACGTTTTACAGAAAAGCAGGAGTGGATTAAAGATGCATTGTTCCATGGAACTTGAATATTTAATCCAGAAACCTGATGAAGAGAAGTGTCTTTCCACTGGCTTTAATTCTAAGCCTGTACTGATTCTTCCATCAAGCAACCTCAATCAGATCTTCTCTTCAATTGCGGGGGATATTTTGGAAAACATTTCTACATTTGAGGGGGGAGCATCGTCAAAGTCCTTGTCAAAGATACTCAGACTGGTGATTGGCTTTACACACTACGATCCTTTACATGCAGGTTCATACATTGAACTACCACAGAAAATTGTGAAAAAACATGCAGTCATAAACATAAAGAATGAAGACAACTTCTGCTTCGCATGGTGCATGCTTGCCTCTAAATACCCTGTTAAACGCGACGGTCAGAGAACCACAAAATACCCTGAGGAACTGCTTTTCGAGGTATTCAATTATGAAGGTATCGAATTTCCAGTACCCTTACATCAAATTGAATGCTTTGAAAATCAGAATAATGGAGTATCCATTTCACTGTTTGGTATAGAGGAGAATGACAACATTATTCCCCTATACCAAACAGCTGAAAAGAAGCAGCACCACGTAAACATGCTATATATTGAAGAGGATGATAAGTCGCACTATTGCCTCATTAAAGACCTATCCAGACTAGTAAGGAGTCAAGTTACTAAGTACCAGCATAGAATATGAACATGTGAGGCATGTCTCAAGAGATGCACCAATGAAAAAGCTCTGGAAGCACATAGGTTAAGATGCGGGAAATGCCAACTGCTTAAAATGCCCCAACAGGATGAATACCTTGAATTTAAAGCATTCTCTAAAAGCGTTCCTGTACCTTTTGTTATATACGCAGACATTGAATCTGTTCTGGCGAAGGTTCACTCTTGCGAGCCCTCAAGCAGCTCGAGTTGGACCCGAGCCATTCAAGAGCATGAAGCAATGTCTATTGCCTTGAAGGTGGTATGTAGGCATGACGAGGCCTTGTCAAAATTCTTTCTCTTTAGAGGTCCAAATGCCATCGATGACTTTATCAAACAATTAAAATCAATTGCTGATGAAGTCATCGATGTGTATTCCAATCCTAAACCCATGGATTTAACCCTTGAAGAGCAACAGAATTTTGACAATGCTTCTGAGTGTCATATATGCCTTGCTGCTTTCACTGTGAGCGATTTGCGTGTGAGGGATCACGATCATGTGACAGGGGAATATCTGGGTGCTGCTCATAATAGATGTAATTTGAATAGAAAGGTCCCTGATTTCATACCGATCTTTTTTCATTGCCTATCTAATTATGACAGCCACTTCTTGATAAGACGCCTGGCGTATGATAATAAGCCCATATCGTGCATCGCTCAAAGTGGTGAAAGGTATATAGCGTTTAGCAAACGGTACAGGAACATCAGCTTCAGGTTTCTGGACAGCTTTAAGTTTCTTGACGACAAGCTGTCCAGCCTGGCTGACATGCTGGAGGAGAGTGACTTTAAAATAACAAGGGCAGAATATCCTGTTGAGGAGCATTTTAAGCTGGCGAAGAGCAAGGGAATATACCCCTATGATTATGTTTCAAGCCTAGACATACTCAAAGAAACTTCTCTACCACCGAAGGATGCCTTCTACAGCACTCTTACTGACAGTCACATCACAGACGAGGAATACAGGCATGCTGAAAAAGTCTGGGATACCTTTAATATCCAGAATCTCGGAGAATACAGCGATCTATACCTGAAAACAGATATACTGCTCTTGGGGATATTTTCGAAAAGTTTCGAGATCTCATCCTGGGGATGTATAAACTTGACCCAGCATGGTTTTATACATTACCAGGACTCGCATTTGACGCTATGTTGAAGATAACAAAGGCGAAACTTTCCTTAATATCTGACAAGAGCATGCTGGAATTTTTCGAGTCGGGAATTAGAGGCGGACTGTGCACAGTGGTGAAGGGCTATACCAAAGCTAACCACAGGTACATGTCCAACTTTGATCAGCATGCTCCTGTTAAACACCTGTCCTATTGGGACATAAACAACTTATATGGAGCTTCTATGGGGTCTGCCCTCCCGTACAAGAATCTGAAATGGCTCACCAGAGAAGAAATTGATAGCATAAACTTCGCTGAAATCAAAGAAGACTCTGAGACTGGCTATGTGCTAGAGGTTGATATCGAATACCCCGACCATATCCACGACGCCCACAACGAGCTTCCTTTCTGCCCACAGAGTGCGATACCACCGAATGGCCAATACAAGAAACTGCTTGCGACATTAGAACAGAAAAGCAAAAATGTCTTGCACTACAGGGTGATGCAGCAGTGTATTGAACAGGGGCTAACTGTGAGACATATTCACAGAGTGGTATCCTACGACCAGTCTAACTGGTTGAAGACATATATCGACGTGAACACTGAGAAAAGAATTCAGGAAAAGTCAAAATTCGGGCAAAACCTTTGGAAAAAGATGAATAACGCCGTATATGGAAAATTTATAGAAAATGTCAGGAAATACACTGATTTCAAAATAGTTGGAAGCTGGAAACAGGCAAAGAAGTTGATAGCACGCGGCACATACCTACGCACCATAATTTTTGAAGAAAATCTTGTAGGAATCGAGCTGGGTAGAGAGGAAGTGCATATGAACAAGCCAATCTACATAGGACACGCAATTTTGGACATTTCAAAATTTATCATGTATGACTTCTTTTACAATATCATGAAACCAAATTTAAAAGACTTGCTGCTGAATTACATGGATACAGACTCATTCATTTTTGAAACGAGTTCTGATATCTATGATTTCATCAGGGAGAACCCCCAATATTTCGACACTTCAAACTTCGAAAAGGATAATGCATATGGCATTAAGCAAGCCAATAGGAAAAAGATTGGGTTGTTCAAGGATGAGTTGGGCGGCTTAGTTATGGAGGAGTATGTCGGTATAAGAGCAAAGTTATACGCATACAGATACGGAGGGCAGACAATTAAGAAAGCTAAGGGCATCACCAGGGCAGGCATGAATAAAATAGATTTCGACCATTATTTTGAATGTTTAAAAGACCATAGCCTAAAAATTTATTCGATACAAAAAACATTTCGGAGTAAACACCACAAAATTACAACAATTGAAACAAACAAATTGGCTTTGAAGGGGGGTGACGATAAGAGGAAGTTGATGGAAGGAAGCTATAAGACTGTAGCGTGGGGCCATTATTCCCTTAGACCCGGTGATTGCTAGTGTCTAAACTTTTAAATAATGTATATATTGTGTAAAATAGATATCAAATGTGTGAGGGTTTTTTGTGTAACACTTTTCCCTCAAAAAAGAAAGAAAAATATGAATGCTTTTAAAATAAAAATACTCATGGTTTTACAATCATAAAACTTTAGTCTTTATTAATTCTTCACATATTACACCAAGTCCTTTATATCAATCCATTGAGTATCTGGAAAACCATACCACTTTACAAGAACTTTGTTTCCACGTTTACGTATAACCTTTTCTATTAAATATGTATTAGGATAGTTAGTCTTTTTTAGTTCATGTCCATAAAAGCCACCTTTTATGATTTCACCATTCCTATCCTTTAATATGTATGTTGTAGGCTTGGTACGGTTCACACGAAATACTTTGAAGATTTCAACGCTCCAGTTAGATTCATAACCCTTTTCAAAATGTCCTTTATGTTTAGATATCCTGACATAATCACCAACACTAAACTTCCTTGAAGCCTTCTTCTCTCTTCGTTCTTGATTATAATTATACACAGTCAGAAGAAGATCGTTGTTTTTCACTTCATTAGGTTTCATGCGGATAGTTGAATGAAAAGTATCATTGTACTTTACAAGGATTCTAGGTAAAAGATCTAGCCACTTGTATGAGCCTTGGACTAAAAACTCTCGGTACATCATATTCTTCAAGGTTCGAATTAAACGTTCAACAGCCGCAGCCTTCACATTGGTATAGGTGCTGTAGTGGTTAATATTATACTTAAACATTAGCCGTTTAAAGAATGTGTTATAAAATTCTTTCCCGTTCTCACTTTGAATATTCCGGGGAGGGACATCCATTTCTTGTAATATATCCTCCATTGCCTTTGCAACATTAACTCCGCTCTTATCCTTTAAGGGTTTTGCATATGCCATTTTAGAGTAAAAGTTGATTGCGATCAGAATGTATTTGAAATTTTTGTTCACTCTTGCATATGGTATAATTTCAATCAAATCAATTTGTAATAAATCGTTCATACCTTTGCTGATAATTTTGCGTCGTAAATAGTTCCTCCTCGCCGACCCGTGAAGCTCTCTGGCGATATTCTGTTTGGCTGTCATGCTATAACTTTAGATGCTTTCAACTCCCTGATAATTTCCTCAATCTCTTGAGTGTGACTATTATTACCAGCACCCCTCGATGCAATTAGTAACCTCAGCCTATTTACTAATGTGTTAGGGTTTCTCCAGAAAACGTAGTCAACCTCCTTATCAGACTTATGCTCCTTCCATGTCAGTCCTAGACCTGAATGTGTATTGAGCAAGGGGCGTATTATATTCTTGTATTTATACGATTTACCAGATTTCAAACGACCGTGTCTGGTGTAACCAGATCTATGAAGAAAAGTACTTTTCATAATCTTAGCGTATGTCTCCAAGTCTTCACTGGTGTATGCAGAAATCTGAGGCGTTCGCTTAAAGATGAGCTCCGTCAAACCGTCTGTAGACTCATACGTTTCATCACCTATCAATATTTGATTATTTATAAAATGAATATCTTTATTTCCAAGCATATAACTTCCATCCTGATATCTCACCCCGTACAATGTATCAATCCGGTCCTTGTCTTTTGAGCGAACGTGTTGAAGGAAAGTAGAAATACTTGTAGAATCATCATCTTCATTCTTGACTGTCTGCACAGCCAACCCTCGTTGACTGTCCAAAATATCCTTGAGGGGAGCGGTTACAGGCTTCAAAGCTTCGGACATGATATGCTGAGTCTCAAACCTGAGACCTTTTAGAGCTCTCAGTTTTTCTTTTACAGCCCTGGTATGCTCGGCTACAGACTCTTTAAGTCTTATGCTTTCACTATCCATCTTACAAATGACGTGAAAATAGACGATTACATTCAATTTATAGTCTGCGTCCACTTTGAGTTCTCATCGTATCGATAGCCTTAGCTAACATCTCTATCGAAGTTCTCAGTTGCTCGGTTTCTTTCTTATGTTCCTGCGTATGTGTCTTGAACGCTTCAGCAAAGATTGCCGTATTAGCGTACAGGCTTCTGGTTGATTCTTCTAGACTCGTCATTTGCTGCACATTAGTTTTGTAAGCGTCCATCATCATATTTACATTTTCCTCCACTTTCTTAAGTTTATCATTGCATGAATCAGTTTTGAGAGTATTCAAAACCTCTGTCTTTAACTGTCCGACTGTAGCCTCTAAATCTGAAACTCGCTTCATCGCTAACTTTTCTAAATTGCTAATTTTCTGATTGCAAAGATTCTGAAGATTTGTTTTTTCTCTATCAAGCTCTGCGGTAACTTGTTTAATGGAGTCCATTACTCAATCCACTCTGTCTTTTGTAGAGGTTATTAGAGTATCCACTTTACTCGTAGTTTTATTCAGATTTGCTGTGATGTCTAGCAGCTTTTTACCTATTTGCATCTCGATTTCCTTTGGTAAGTACCTATTTAACTGCTGTCGCGTCTCGTTCGATTTCCTAATGATCATAGCTCTAGCATATCTTTTATTTACAGCATCTGTATCTCCGAGAGGATCTGCTATATCAGTGATTCTCTTATTGTCGAATATAATGTTACCATTACCATCTCTCGTCTGCGTGCGTGAATTGACATATCCAGCGATGAACTTTTTATTCACAATATCGTTATCGTGAACAGGATCTAGCAATACCTTCAATCTAACTTTATCAATCACAATGTTATTTTCCTTATCTCTCTTGAGGATATATCTTGAAATCAATTCATCGAACAGGGTCTTAGCCATAACCTCAACATTGTTAGCAGTTTGCTGAGAGAAATCTTGCATTCTAATTTCGAGAGCATCCACATAATTCTTATTGGAAGCATCATGATTATCTTCAGGATCGTGAACGTTACACAATCTCTTATTCTTGAATTGATAATTTCCTTTGACATCTCTATTTATGATAAAACGATCAAACACTCTTCTAACTGGACCAGTTCTCTGAGAACCGAACCTATCGATGCTCATGGTTAACTACGAATGATCATTTTCTTTTTTGTCGAGCTTAATATATACATCAAAACCATTCCTATATCGTCCCTCATTCATGTGAAATTCAGGAACTATCACAACAAAGGGTCTTCCTTCTGTAGAGCTCTCCCAAACGTTCTTACATAGATCTTTAAATTCGTTGTAGGTCATGTCGGTATTTACATAATCTTCGTAAATGTGCTTTAAGTTTAAATTGTCTTGCCTGAAGAGTATTATCATGTTTGTATTATCGCGAATTAAATGTTTTGGAACTTTAGCATAGGACTGTGCTAGATATACAGAGTCGACATTTCGATGTCTACCCATACTGTAAAAGGATGCTATCTTTTCCTGCTTTTCAGTGATGACGTCATCAAATATAAAGATTGAATTTTCTTCGACTTCAGAAGGATGCAAAACATCATCCCCGTTGTCGAAGGTGTTCACTTCTATACCTTCGATGTTTCCAAGCACTTTAATTAGATATTGGTACTTTGGTTGATAGAGAGACTTTGAATAAATATATAAATTTTCAAAACGTAGTCCATTCTCATGGAGTAGCATATTGAGTAATACGTTTGTTTTCCCTGCACTGGAGCTCCCTAAAATAAGAGCTCTGACATTAGATGGAAATAACTTGCCATGACGATCACTTCTAAAGTCACTTTCAAAGTCTAATACCTGAATAGGTAGAGAGCAGTGCTGCTTAACAAGCTCCATGTTAACAACTAACTTATAACATGTATGTGCATTGTTTATATATATTACCGTTTGTAAAAGTAGTTAATGATTGACTGCAATGATATAAAAGGGCTAATGCATTCAATTACTCGTTTAGTCTATCATGAGAGCTAAGAGAGGGAGGTCGTTGCAGTATAAGCGCGGCTCTGGAATTATTAATTCCATAATTAATTCGCTCCCCTTTGAAGCTCACTTACCTGGATATAGATATTGCGGGCCTGGTACTAAATTGGAAAAACGTCTAAAAAGAGGAGACCCGGGAATTAACCAATTAGACACAGCTTGCAAACAGCACGACCTCGCGTACGCTGAGAATAAGGACACCGCTTCAAGACAAATAGCGGATAAGATTCTTGCAGAGAAGGCTTGGAAACGTGTGCAGTCATCAGATTCAACTTTTGGTGAAAGGTTAGCTGCAAGGCTAGTAACTGCAATCATGAAGGGAAAGGTTGCAGTGGGAGCCGGAAACAGGAAGAAGAAGAGAGGAGGGTTTTTACCGTTGATACCCATCATTGCTGCTTTAGGCGCTGCAGCAGGTGGTGCTGCTCAGATAGCCTCTGCAGTCAATAGAAAAAAGGCTGCTGATAGACACTTAGCAGAAGTTGCTAGGCATAACAAGGCGATGGAGACCCGAAGAAAGGGACTCCAGAAGAGAAGGTGTAAGAAGAGGAATAAAGGAGGATTCTTACCTGCAATGCCGCTGATGTCGTCTTTAGCCGCTGCATCTAAAATAGTAACGTCTTTGAAAAAAGAGGTCTAAAGGCGAGGGTTTAAAGAAGAAGGCAAAAAACGGAGGAAGAGGATTGTACATATACCGGAGGAAGCCCTAAGTAACGTAGCCCTCGAATATTATGCTAAACGTTTAAAAATTCCTTATTTTAGAGGTGTTTATATGATTGACAAACTTCCTTTAAAACCGCAGTGCAAAGAGAGACTTATTACCAATCTCGATACATCAGATAATGAAGGAACACACTGGGTTGCTATAAGGAAAGAAGGTGATGTCGCATACTACTTTGATAGTTTCGGTAATTTGAAGCCGCCTCCTGAGATTGAGAAATATCTACACGGTGTTAAAATCTACTATAATACACAGAGATACCAGAATTTCGATTCAGTCATCTGCGGGCACTTGTGCTTGCAATTTCTTTTATCCTAGAAGCTGCTTCATCGTCAAGATGAGTTATACAGTTACAGTGAGTGGGTCAGACACTGTTATTTCAACGTATCTAAACCCTCCTCTACAGCTAGATCCTCCAGGTCATTATGAGATTGCTCTCTTGAATTTTGAAACATTCTATTCAATACCAAATGTCGATGAAAGTAATAATAGATTTCATTATATTCATAATGGTAAACCTGAAACCATTGTCATCCCTCATGGAACCTACGAGATTGCCGATATCAATACATTTCTAAAGGATAAACTAGAATTGAATGATGAAGTCTTCTTCATAAGGCCTAACAATAATACAATGAAGGCTGAAATTAAATGTCCTTATACAATAGACTTTTCTAAGGAAAGATCTATTGGTTCGCTTCTAGGATTCACAGATACTAAAATAATTCCTGCTGGAGAAGCGCTCGAATCTGACGATCTTGTGAATATATTTAAAGTGAGTATCATACGTGTGGAGTGCAGTATTGCAACAGGCTCTTTCATTGACGGTAAAAGCGGACATTCGCTCTACGAGTTTTTCCCTTCTGTTCCGCCAGGCTATCATATCTCTCAAGAACCTTCGAACCCAATATATTTACCAGTCATAGATACAAACTATATAGACCAGATCACTATTCGAGTGGTAGATCAACACGGGAAGGCTATCAACTTCAGGAACGAAGTTATCACTACAAGACTCCACATAAGACGTAATGGCAATACATTTTAAAAGACACCTCAAATACTATAATAGACGACGTACACAGCGATCGAAGCATACTACCTCTTCAACTTCCGAGGAGTTAACACGTGCCTAACCGCAAGTTCCTCGAAGAGTTAGGTTACAGGACGCTATAATGGACATCTTAAATGTGACAGAAGTTCCAGCCTTTGACGACAAGATCACCAAGGAGGAGGAGCATATTTTTCTTCCATACAACACCTCCGCTCTGGATGTAAACGATGAAATTAGAATACCATGCCAAGCTGAAGATTTGTATACGCTACCTAACAAGAGTTATCTCTACATCGAAGGTGCTCTCGCCAAGGTAGATGGATCCCCTACTACTACATCGAAGCTCACTAATAATGCTATAACCTTCATGTTTGATGAGATACGTCTAGATATGAATGCTACAACTATAGACAGAACAAGGAATCCAGGAATTACTACAACTATACGAAATTATGTGACTCTCAACCCTATGGAATCGAATCGTCTGCTGAATGCTGGATGGGCCTATCCTGGTGAAGAAGTTGATATAGTACACGCGACGAATGGAGCTTTCAATGCTGTAGTCCCTCTCTCGATGCTCCTAGGATTTGCTGATGACCACAAGGAACTTATACTCAACAGCAAGTTTGAATTGATTCTCATAAGATCCAAAGACTCTAGAAACTGTGTCCTGAGTTCGAATGGAGAGGAAGCTAATGTAAAGTTAACTAGAATCGAATGGAGGATGCCTGTAATTCGTCTTTCCGATGCTGAAAGAGTTCACATTCTAAAAATTGTCAAGTCTGATAAACCTCTACACATTGCCTTTCGATCTATGGATCTTCATACCCAGCCTGCTGTACCCCAGACAAGATCTTTCACGTGGAATGTAGCAACAATATCTAAGCTCGAGAAACCTCGCTTCATCATAGTGTGTGCTCAGACTGCAAGATTGGGCGATTATAGCAAGAACAGTTCCGAGTTTGATCACTGCAACATTACTAATATGAGACTATTCCTCAACAGTGAATGCTACCCCTACCATGATTTGAACTTGGACTTTAAAAATTCAAAGTTTGCTTCACTATATGAAATGTACTGTAAATTTCAAAGTTCCTACTATGAAAGAGAGAATTATCCCCTCTTGAAGAGAAAGGATTTTCTTCACCGTGCACCATTATTCGTAATAGACTGTTCTCACCAACCCGAGGAGGTTATAAATGGAGCTGTGAACATCAGAATCGAGATTCAAGCATCTGTAAATATACCAGCCCAGACGTCACTGTACTGCCTGATTCTACACGACAAAGTATTTACCTACAAACCTCTTTCTCACGTGATGCAAGCACTTATATAATTATGCATACGTTTGGGTGAATGGTTTTTGTAAAGGAATGTACAAGGATACGTTTTATGAATAATAAATTGAATTCATATACTAAAACACTCTTTTATTGACTTTAGCATACATTTCAAGCATTTTCCTTCTTCCCCTCCTACTCCCTGAAAAACTAATTGCTCCTGACTTGCAGAAATCATTTAAAATATTCAAATGTCTTTCAATATAGGGCGATAGCCGTTTTAGGTTCCTTACACCCTCAATGCCTAAAGATATTACAGTATTATTTAAACACGTATTTATGAAATGAATTGAACTGTCAAAAAATACAATAATATTGTATGCATAAATTACATTGTCACAATATTCATCACACGCAAACTTTTTTCTTGGCTTAGGTAATCTTCAATCATTGAAATGTTTTTGGATATTATATCCCAGTCTGATTTTGTAATATAAACAATTGATTTATCACTTTCACAATTTATGTAGAGGGATGGAATGTCATAGTATAGTCCAATGTTCACGGAATGGGAGGGGGAGATGCTGACGTCATCAAACGCCTGTGATTGATTCTCCATGCTCCTCCGGGGTATCTTCAATGAATAAGAAGACCCTAGGACCCTCGCTGAGTATCCTCCTCTTACAACTCCTCTTCTGCTTTCTCTTCCCAGTCTCGTTCTGCCTCTTCCTCCGCTCCCTCCTCGCACCCCTGCAACATATATTCAAAACCATGTTAGAAATAGGTTTAGTTAATGATTTCATGCCTTCTGAAAGAGAAAATACAAATATTAGAAAAATCCTCTCCCATTGCCACACAAAAAAGTACTATCAAAGCGTGTCATACTCACTTCAAGGGTTTGCGCGTTTCTGCGTGTATCTCGGGCGAGCAATCTGGAATCGTCTGATTTATCCCATCCTGTAGCATCGTTGCTTTATCATCATCAGAGGTAGTAGTAATGGCTGGTAGTGGAGCGCCATCCTCATCCATAGGCTGTGTATGGCGCTCTGCGATTGGATATTCCACTATATCGACAATACGTCTCTCAGGATCCAGCTCCTCTATTGGCACGGGTACCTTAGGCTCAGTCATTCGCAGTCTGTAATAATTTAATTTTAGGTTAGACATAGAGTAGCATTAGAAGCAGTAAATGAAAATGTAATTTAACGTTTCTTCTACTTACTCGAGTTTTCTCCTCCTGCGTTGGTAGACGTCGCAGTTGTCGTTACATAGGAAGAATGATGTCATGCGTTCATGGAGGAGGGCCGGGTTAGTACAAAGTATAGAATGCATGTATCCCGTGCACGACTCTGTATCACATTCTGTTAGATGTTTCGAGACGAAGACATCGTCAACTTCCTCGACATCGCTAAGGTCGTCCACATCATCACCCATGCGATTTTCACTGAAAGAATAAAATAATTTCAAGTTAGTTTTCATTTAACATACGTACAATATATTACCGAGTTATAGAAATATATATATATATTACTTACATGTTCGCTCCTCGATAAACAGGACAGCTCTCTGTACACACTTCCAGTGTAGTCATCTGATCATGATGCGATGGTTGAGTACACAACACTGAATGCATTAAACCATTGCATGTTTCGGTATGGAAGTATACGTAGTGAAAATAATCTTCTCCGCACTCGCTCCAGTAATCATTCATCTCAGATGCACGATTATCACCAGCCATTTCGATTATCACTGAACGAACAATAAATTGATCGCTCTGGCTGCCGACGTTCCTTATATACTGATGACTGTGACGTCACGCGGCTGTGGAGGGGGATGAATGCATGTTGAGACCTGTTATTCGTCTCCAGGCAGAGCCCAGCTGTCTATTTTTTGAATACAATCACCTTTTTTAATAACATTTATAATATTTAACTATAATGTTATCCGTATTTATTTTACTTTTAATGACATATGTAGTATTCACCAATCAATGAGACGCTTCTGAATTATGAATACTTTATTCGCAATATTTTATTGAAAGAAATAAGAACTATGAAACTTAATCATTAATTATCAGGGAAAAAATTGTCTAGACTTGGGTTTTTCCACGGTTTGTGATGGAAATTCTACGAGCTAAAAGGTATTTACATTGAGTGTCTGGGGGTTTTTCAGAGCACTTAGGAAAACAATTACTGTCATTGTTCGCTAATGAGGTGAAAGCGTCTAAAGATGTCAGCTAATAGAGGTCACCGTTACCATCAGACAGAAGTAGGTTACGGGTTTTTTCATTACATGCCGGGCTCTTGTTCGCTAATGGAGTGAAAGCGTCTAACGGGTCAGCTAATGTGTGTCACCGTTACCTCCAGACGGAAGTATGTCGTTGATCGCTAATGTATGTAAACAGATCCGGAATGTAAACTTAAAAGCCTATTAATGTGCGTCTAACATGTTCAGCTAATGGACAAGCGCTTTCCCCAGATAGAAGAAGGCTGCAGTGTTCTCATTACATGACAGACTGTTCCCGTGAGCAGACTACTTATACTCACACCCCAACAAAACAATTCATTATTCAAAAAACTTAATTGCTCGAGGATGCAATGTGCAGACCTTAGTAATCATAAAAAAAAATGTTTGGCGAACATTACCTAATTAATTTGCCGAGGGGCGGCAGGACTCGAGAAAACAAATCCCTCAAGTCAGGACGCCACGGCACGCGACTAGACCGCTTGGGGGAGGGGGTAGAACCTGTCGGCATCTTCGGCGGTCATTAGCGAGTTACATATGTTTACATATGTATTACCACACATATCCATTAGACTTGACATTAGCAGCGGTCATTAGCGGGTTACACGTGTTTACATATGTTTACATATGTTAAAACACATGTAATTACCCTTATCAGCTGTCGGCATCTTCCTTTGCGCTTAAGTCGCTATTCTATTGCTACTGACTGCAAGAGCTATTACGCCACCATTGTTAATAGTATAGTAATTTACAATACGAATATCGTAACGTATCATAACAATATGAGATTGGAAGATTGACCAATCGAGTACTGTAATATGTAGTTACGATATGTGTATCGTACAACGTTTATCTACTTTAGTTACATAATATCGATTTTTTTATTTACTTTGGTAAATTAATATTTTTATTTCAGATGTAGTATTAGGAATCACTGAAAAGTACACTACATTGATACATAGTTGATACGTGTGTAGTGGGCCATGCATGGTTTGATAGACAATTTGTTTGTTAGGTTTTTGTTTAAAACAGAAGAGTATGAGTACTAGGTGAATTAAACTTTGAAAAATCTGATGTGTTACACTCACAAGACTTTCTCTACTCTTGTACAAACTATTTTTACAAACTCTTATTCTGCATCTATTTCATATTAAACGAGATAAACATTTGCAGAAACGATCTTTTGACATACAAAGAGAATTACATTTTACACATGGCGACCAGTTTTAAAAATATTTGACTATCGCTCAAGGCCCACTATGTTCCCCTTTTTTGTATTTGCAAGGGCAATATAAAAACACAGTAGTCTTTAAGCATAGACATATCTCTAAATAGCTGGTTGCTATGTGCAGTACCATTCTCTTTACCACAGATTAATACTCTTTGCATATCCAAGACAAAAAAAAATTAATAACGAATTCCCATTTGAGAAAAAGTATATGTATTGGAAAATTTAAGGGAATAACAAGCAATACCTCGAAAATGGTTCACTCAACAAAAAAAATGTATATGGCATAAATTGTGTATTTTAACGCGATCTACATTTTTTGTGTAGTAAAAGTTTGTCTATTTCTTATGCTTTACTAGTTATGCAAAAGTCGTTCACAATGAAGAATACTTTTGGAGACAATCCCAGAAAATTCAACATATACATTTTATTTGTCATGAAAATATCTTAAACATATGATATTTTAATCAAAATCGTTAGAGCCATTTTTGAGAAAATAAAAATTTTCGAAAATTGTTCCATATAAAGGGTAATCTTGGGTGGGAGGGATTTTCTTGAAAACCTTCCTGTCGCATCCCTGGAAGATACTGAACTAAACACCAAGTTTGGTGTTTATCCGACTGTTCGTTTCTCAGTTATGCTGTTCACAGACAGACAGACACACACACGGACATGTTTCCAAAAATGCTTTTTTTGGATTCAGGGGGTCTCAAAACATGTATTTCCGGTGAAATCTCGGTATCGAATTTTTGGGTGGAATAGAATACTTCCCCTACTTACTATACGTAATAGAGAAAGTAAAAACGAGTTCGACGAAGATATTGCAAACGCAGCTAATTCTGTTATAGATAGTTTAATTACTAACAAAACTCGACTTGAATAAGGTAGTGAATAGGTTTACAAGGTTTTTTTAATCGAATTTGAACAACTTTTTCAGTGTTTAGTGGTATGTTTTGAGGCTGAATGCATTCGTAGAATAT
Organism: Deroplatys truncata; assembly: GCA_030765065.1. Classification (NCBI taxonomy): domain Eukaryota; kingdom Metazoa; phylum Arthropoda; class Insecta; order Mantodea; family Mantidae; genus Deroplatys; species Deroplatys truncata. Next base: position 123,130,659 of record CM060988.1, on the reverse strand, counting down.
GTTTAAGGCTCAGATCTGATAGTCCATTTCTGTTGCCGGACTTGTGTATTTTCATTACTGATAAGAGCAGTAATTATGTTAATTGAGGATAACTACTGCAACGTACAGTCAGGTAGTGCACTAGAACACAATGGACATGACGCCACGCATCTATGTCAATGCAATGTGCCGGCTGTCCACCTAATCACTGTCAGTTTCCCAACATCTGCAGATCGCTCCTTAAACAGTTAATAAATCAAAAAGTATGATATTGCATCAACCTTTAGCATAAAGTCTTGACAATATGCTGCTACTAACACTCTTTCTGGCTTTTCGGCTAAAGGTCAACTTGGCGCTTCTCCTCCCGACGTCTCATACGGACCAATGAGTTCGAAAACACCACAAGTGATCGCTAAACTGTGATGCGATATCACGCCTTCTAATTCTTAACTTTTTAAAATAGATATTTTGTTTTTTAACGACGCTGTAAATTACTATAATCATATCAGCGCCACCATTGTGTAGGAATTAAGTCTCACAGGAGTTTTTTTGCATGCTAGTAAATCTACTGACATGAACCCGCGACCTTGGGATTAGAAGGCCAATGTCTAATCAACTAAGCCACCCAAAACTTTTTAAATTTTTTTGGTTACAACATGAGAACCATTACTCTTAAAATACACATACCAAACCATTATTTTCGGTTTATTCCAAACATACAATCTGGGAAGTTAGTAGGTGAATTAGTGGACAACCATAGAAAAGTTGCTGTGACAGGTGAAGGCGATTTCGTAAAGTACTCTATTAAAAATCTGATGTGTTACACTCACATGACTTTCTCTACTCTTGTACAAACTATTTTTACAAACTCTTATTCTCCATATGCTTCTTGTTAATCGAGATGTTAATCTTATTGCTAATTTTCTTGTAGGTGCAAGGGAAACATGGTAGGTTTTAAACCATAGTCAAATATTTTAAGCGCTGGTTGCTTTGTGGATTATTCCATTCTCTTTGCATTACCAGGACCAAAAAAATGAATAACGGATTCCCATTTGAGAAAAAGTAAAGTATTTGAAAATTTAAGGGAATAACAAGCAATATCTCGAAAATGGTTCACTCAACAAAAAAAATGTATATGACCTAAATGTATATGTATTTTAACGCGATCTACATTTTTTGTGTAGTAAAATTTTGTCTATCTGTTATGGTTTACCAGTTATGCAAAAGTCGTTCACAATGAAGAACACTTTTGGAGACATTCCCAGAAAATTCGAGATATACATTTCATTTCTCATAAGAATATATTAAACATATAATATTTTAATCAAAATCGTTAGAGCCATTTTTGAGAAAATTAAAATTTTCGAAAAATGTTCCATGTAAAGTGTTGTCTGGGGTGGGGGGATTTTCTTACAAACCTTCGTGTAGCATCTCTGGAAGATACTAAACTTAAATACCAAGTTTAGTGTTTATCCGACTGTTCGTTTCTGAGTTATGCTGTTCACAGACACACAGACACACACACGGACATGTTTCCAAAAATGCTTTTTTTGGATTTAGGTAGTCTCAAAACATGTATTTCCGGTGAAATCTCGGTATCAAATTTTTGGGTGGAATACAATACTTCCCCTACTTACTATACGTAGTAGAGAAAATAAAAATATGCCAAGATCAGGCTAAGGTCTTTAAAAAGTATAATTAATTCCAATTATTTGTATATAGAATAAATAAAAAGAATACCATAGCAAACGCATATAGTAAAGTACTTGTGATGGCAGGTCGCTAGCGAGTCTATCTGGGAAACAACTTGACAATTCGGGAATTCGATGTCCCACCGGTATGTTGTAACAGTAGCTCAATGGTTACAGCAACCACACTGAGAGCGGGAGAACCATGTTCAAATCTCGCCTGTGGCATTAAATTTTTCAGTTGACTGTATATTAAAAAGGACTCTACTCTGAGTTCAACAACAAGCATTTTCCTATAAGGGAACACTAATGGCGAAAATTGCCAAAAACGATATTATCAGATTTTTTGTGTAGTCTTATTAATTGGAATTTCCTATTTAATGTTATATAGAAACTTAGTAATTCTTAAGCAGTCTTCTTCAAGTTATCTGCTCCCAAACAACATGCCATTAAAAATAAAGCAAACAAAACGCCAAGGGTCACTGACGGCAGATAAACACGGTTATGATGAGTGCTGTCTCCAAACGCCAAAGGACTGTAGAGGGATGGGTCGGTTTGTTACCGGCAATGTCCCTGCCTAAGTCCGGTAAGAGTTTAACTTTATTTCCTTTCGTTCTGGTTTTAATGCTTAGAAATTTTTGACTGGTTATATAATCATCGTAGATTTTTAAATATACTAAATTTTTCACTTTGTAATGTGAAATCTGCATCACTTCACGGAGGAAGTTATAACATATACACTTCGGAGTAGAGTGATAAACTTTAGCCTATTTTTAGGGGAAGGTTTGTTCCACAAATTGGTACTACTGCTAGATATGACAATTTCTGTGTGCTCAAGCCAGGTATGGTTCTTCTTCTTTGCAAATATATGCGAATTTGTTTTTCTCATGTTAACTTTGAATAGCCTTTTCTGTGAATGACTTTTCTGGTACACGTGACCCGTTTTCTCAGAAACTGATGAACATAGTTAATTAAACTTTATAATAATAAAAATAACCCCTAGCTGCTGTAATGGATCTAATTTTGTATTAATACCTGGTTGTTTATTTATGTTTTAAAAAAGATAATTGCTAATAAATTGTAATCAAAGTTTTGTATCATTAAGAAAATAAGCCTATCTTCAACAAAAAGCTTATTGTATAAAAGTAGACATCTCGTAAGCATCTCACATCTCGTAAACCTTATGTTGTGCGTGTGATTATTCACTAAACACTCCTCGGATTCTTTTTCACTAAACTGCGAGTTTCAGTGCATAGTACGATGTTACTCTAATAATGACTCAACGTCTAGTGAAGCTGACACAAACATGGTGTGCTTTTCAGTCAGCGACTGTGAAGAGCTTATTGGGCGATGAAAGCCAATAGCTACCAAGTTGTACTTGTCATTTCGCCAAAACATTACACCATCTTTCGTCGTCGCTAATGACCTAGCAGTTGAGCGCTCTTAAAAAATCTTTCTTCGTGTTTGTTTGGATTAAGGGTCGTGTGGAAAACAAACCCGCTAGTCCCCCACCTCCCTGTTTAGGTGTGCTGTTTGTTACATCCGGAAGCCGGTTCTCATACTGACCTATCTTAACCTAGCAATGTTGTCTATGTCTCCAAACACTTTACGTCTGCAAAACGGTTTTCATAATATGATTAATTATTTCAAAACCCTGTATGATGTCAAGTAGTTACTACCGAAACTAGATCATAAATAGTTACTCTACCCATTTTACAAGTAACAAACCTTCATAAATTCTTGGGAATAAACCATTTAATTTGGAAAAACTTCTATTTCGCAGAACAAAATTCTTTTATATATATTTTTGTTTGTTTGCAATACCTCTATGAAGTGCATATTAGAAGGAATTTATAATAAGTGCCCTTCCACCCTGTTTATCTGGGATTTAAAATCCACAACCCCATAGGTGGGATCGAACCCAAACACATTCCATGGCCGGTAACCAGAGCTCCACCCTCTAGCTCATAGCGCTACGGTGCATCTTTCCAGGTAGGTGTGAAATAATGTTCTGAAAATGTCCTGTACATTCGGAAGATGCCTGAAAGATGTCAGTTTTAGTATTTACTGGATTTTTCTTTTGAGCTATTTAGTTGTTTGTAATCAAGTTGAAAAAAACGCACTAACTCCTAAATGAAGCTGGTAAATATGGTCAAAATACCTCAAAATCGCATGGATGTCCGGAGGTTTAGAATCCATTCCTCTGAAAATTAATCTAGAAGATAACTGCATTAATGAGTTTCTTGCGAATTGTTATAAATGAATATGAAATAACTAAAGGAATAAATCTCATACCTATACACATAGGAAAATAATTTTCCGGCTTTCGTGGTTTATTCACTTCTTTTACCTAACAGGAAAATATAATTTTTCCCATTTAATCACAATCAGTTACAGTTATCTAATCCAGTGACATGTTGATAGCTTTTTCATGTACAGTCCCGGAAATCGATTATTGGAAGATGTAAGCAAACAATATACGTCATTTATTTCCCCCGTAAAGTCAGTACGGAAGTACAATGCTGTGCTAAATCGTAAACATACACAAAGCGTTACATTTCAGGCGTGTTCGCAACATTTTGTATCTTGTGTTTTATTATTATAATACTAAAAATCTTACATTTTTAGCATGTAAACTGCTCTTAAACATGCACATCTATGCATTTTTCGCCTAGCATTTGTGAACATTCTTCAACACTTTCACTTGTTCTCTGTCGTTTAAATGATACCTACATAGCTGATATAAGTGTCGTTTCATCACAAACAATAGTGCACAGTTTGTATTTTGCAAGCCTGCATCATGTTTGGGCTTCTACCATTACCATTAAGGCGTTTATTTATCTTTAATGGTAACTTTTGTACTGGTTTAGTTTGCGAATATATCTTAAGGGCTGTCCAGCAATTCCGGTCGCACACCGATGAGTCTGAGGCGTTTAAGAAATCTCAATTCATGGCAATAAATTTAAAATAAAATGTGTAGTTATGTCCTTCAGTCAAGTTGCAGATAATTAAAAATGCATTTAATCTATTTCAGGCAGTTTAAATGTTAAAATACGGTGGGAAATGGAAAACTGGACTCTCGCATAACAAACAGGATTATAAGCCATTACACCACGCAGTAATTGTTTGGAATTGAGTATATAAGCACACTAACAAGTTTTCACAACTGCACTGGATTGCATTATGTTTGTACTCCTTTTAGAATGTCTAATAACATTAAATAAAAATTAAAAACACTGTATTATTGATCTGTAATCGTTTGTGTACATGCTTCATTGCAGTATCTATTTCAGCTAGAAAAGTTTCAAAGTATTTTCCCTCAGTTCGGAAACATCCCCGTAATCGAAGGACCATTATATTGACTATCCTTAACTAGGATGAACCTACTTCTTCCAAATTTGAAATGTGTCTACAAATTGTGTTCTAATCTTGTACATAAAACTTCAAATTCATAGATGTAATGCTTCGCACAATTATTTAAAAATTGTAGGTGGTTCTATATATAAAATACTCCAATTTTGTACCGATTTCAACCAAATTTGAAATTTGTAGGTAATTGTTTTACGTAAACTCCTACAACGTAACATAAAATATACTGAAAGTAAGTACAAATGTGACGTAGCCGCGCATACTATAGCCAACAATGAAGTTACAGCAGGTAATGATTAACGTTTATTCACTCTTTAGTTGAAAATTAAAAGAACTATATATAGGCGTTATCTCCTACCCTTACTTTTCAAATGTAGTCAAACCTGCACTTTCCGGGATGACATTAGAATTCAGGTGTCAGACTACTGAAAGATTTGTGACGCCAGCAAGCAACTCTCTTCTTGCTCCCGGCTCTCAGCTAGAAACTAGTGTGGGCAAGGGAACCAAGGGAAAGGGGGAAGTTGCTGTTAATGAAGGACTAGCGGGGTAAGCGAAATACATGTTGAATGTTGTACCCATTGATTTTAAGAAACAAAACCTGCACTTTATTTCCCTCCGAACCCTTTGACGACGAATTCCCAAATAGTGTTACGTCACAAATAATTGCATAGCCTAATCCTAGCATAGGGGGGAGTCTGTGTAACAAAAATGATAAGCTAATGGAATCTAATGACATGCAGATAGTGGTCACAATAGCGACAGCGGTAGGTTTGAAATAGAGCTTGTGTAATTTATTTAGGTTTTCCTTTTTTATTTAACGCCAACCTTAAGGGTACAATTAAGAGTGAGAGTGATAGAACGTCCCAAAAAAGGACTGTGTAGCCTTTTTGTCCCAATCTTTGATGAAGTAAATATCACTGGGGGTGGAAAAAAGAAATATTTCAGTCGTTTAAATATTTGCTGCTAGTTGTTTCTGGAATATACTAAGCGAAACTCCTGGAAATAACTTTTTCACTTGAAAGTGCCCGAAATTGGAACTTCTGAAAATCCTGTCTCGTCCAACTCATTAAAAAAAAGTTTGCAATGAGTGGGAATTAAATCTCTAAGCCTATGTGTTCTGGCCAGCCACTTTAATCCTATTCTATTAATCACTTGCAAACAACTGAACAGTTAGTAGTAGGAAGACAACTACCCACGAAAGTTTACTCTCTTCGATTTACATTACTTTCTCCACTCTATACAGATTACTAGTGGGTATACGAATTATTAATTTCTATACTACGTATAGTAAATAGAGGAAGTATTGCATTCCAGCCAAAAATTCGATACCGAGATTTCACCGGAAATATATGTTTTGAGACCCCCTAAATCCAAAAAAAGCATTTTTGGAAACATGTCCGTGTGTGTGTCTGTGAACAGCATAGCTCAGAAACGAACAGTCGGATAAACACCAAACTTGGTATTTAGGTTCAGTATCTTCCAGAGATACGACAAGAATGTTTTCAAGAAAATCCCCCCACCCCAGATTACCCTTCACATGGAAGATTTTTCGAAAATTTTAATTTTCTCAAAAATGGCTCTAACGATTTTGATTAAAATGTCATATGTTTAAGATATTTTCATGACAAATAAAATGAATATCTCGAATTTTCTGGGAATGTCTCCTAAAGTATTCTTCATTGTGAACGACTTTTGCATAACTGGTAAACCATAAGAGATAGACAAAATTTTACTCCACAAAAAATGTAGATCGCGTTAAAATATACAATTTATGTCATATACATTTTTTGTTGTTGAGTGAACCATTTTCGAGATATTGCTTGTTATTCCCTTAAATTTTCCAATACTTATACTTTTTCTCAAATGGGAATTCGTTATTCTTTTTTTTTTTTTTTGGTCCTGGTAATGCAAAGAGAATGGAATACTCCACAAAGCAACCAGCTCTTAAAATATTTAACTATCGCTTAAAACCTACAAATTCCCCTTGCATCTACAAGAAAATTAGCAATAAGATTAACATCTCGATATCTCGATTAACATGAAGCATATGGAGAATAAGCGTTTGTAAAAATAGTTTGTACAAGAGTACAGAAAGTCATATGAGTGTAACACATAAGATTTTTTAGAAATATGTCCGAGTGTGTGTGTGTGTGTGTGTGTGTGTGCGCGCGCGCGCGCGGGCGTGTGGACAGTATAACTCAAAATCAAAACGTCGGATAAATACCAAACTTAGTATTTGAGTTCAGTATCTTCCAAGGATGCGACACAAAGATTTTCAAGAAAATCTCTCCGCCCCAGACTACCCTTTACATGGAAAATGTTTAAAATTTTTTATTTTATCAAAAATGGCTAAAGAATTCGATTAAAATATCGTATGTTTAAGATATTTTCATGGCAAATGAAATGCATATCTTAATTTTTTGGGAATGTCCCCAAACGTCCTCTTCATTCTGAATGACTTTTGTAACTCGTAAACAGTAACAGATAGACAAAATTTTACTACACAATAAATGTAGATCTGCTTAAATCACACAAATTATGTCATTTACATACTTTTTGTCGAGTAAACCATTTCGAGATATTCTTTGTAATTTGTTTGAGTTTTTTATACTTTTTCTCAAATGGGAATTCGTTATTAATTTTTTTTACGTCCTGGACATGCAAAGAGAATGGAATACTCCACATAGCAACCAGCTCTTAAAATATTTGACTATCGCTTAAAGTCTACCATATTCCCCTTGCACCTTCAAGAAAATTAGCAATAAGATTGTTTCTACAAATGTTTATCTCGATTAACGTGAAGTAGACGAAGAATAAGCGTTTGTAAAAATAGTTTGTACAAGAGTGGAGAGCGTCATATGAGTGCAATACATCGAAATTTTAGAAAAAGGTCCGTGTGCGTGTGCGTGTGCGTGTGCGTGTGTGTGAACAGTATAACTAAAAAACGAAAAGCCCGATAAGTAGCAAACTTTGTATTTAAATTCAATATATCCCAAGGATGCGACAGGAAGATTTTCAAGAAAAGTCCCCACCCAACTACCCTTTACATGAAGGAATTTTTGAAAATGTTGATTTTCTAAAAAAATGGCTTTAACAATTGTGTTAAAATACCATACATTAAAGACAAATAAAATGTATTTCTGGGAATAGCCTATGAAGTCCACTTCATTTGGAAGAAATTTTGCATAATCTTGAATAACTGGTAAACGTTAAGCTTTAGATGAAAACGTACTACACAAAAACTGTATAAAACATATCATTTATTTCAAATACTTTTTTGTGGCATAAGTCATTTCTGTGAAAACCATTATTAATGGTTCGAATTGGTATTTCTCTGAAAGTCCTGTCAGCATTCAATTATTTTTCGCGATTGCATAGTGAGGCAGTATTTTTAACACTTAAATAATTTCGGTCTAATTATATAATATGTAAATTCAATAACAGCACGCCTTGAAGCAATATGTGTATGTAATAATTTGTAAAATGTATGTAACAGTCATTGCATATGGTTATGTTATTGTAAACATGTTTAATAATGTGATGTGAATGTATTACGTAATTTAATAATGTAGGAGCTGTGAGAATAATAAGTTAAACGTTGCTAACAATGAGGTAACAATGAGGTAACCTTGAGGCAATAATGAGTTTGAGAGTTTAAATGTTATTTGTGATTCTTGGAAGCATTAATGTAATTTTAGTGACAGTTTATAAAAATTAGCCAATCAACAACCAGAATAAGCTTTAGTTAAATACAGGTATTCTGTTGGAGTAAAAATAGCCAATCAGACACTTGAAATACAGAAATTTACCAGTTTAGACAGTTGAAATCTAGTCAGTTGCCTGCAGACAGTGATAGTAACCGGTTGCGAGATGTGTCCTCGAGAAATTAAATGCGTATTCGTGAGAGACGTATTAAATAAAAGAATCTCACAGCTCTCGATATCAGTGAAATGCTATTTAATTTGTATCAAGGATTAATAAAAAGGAGTGAATTAAAACTTAAAATCTGTTTAAGCCTACAGTCTTGTCGCATCACGCCCTGCCAAGATATTCATGTCTCTAAAATAATACTGACGCAACCGAGGCAAACATAAATATTAAATATTTAAAGAAACAGTTTAATTACAAAGTTAATAAAACTTAGGGCAAAGGCCACCTGAAAGTACATTTTGGGGTGAAGGCTGCCGGAAACTGTTTATTATACGTGCGGTTATAACTATTATAGGTTCGGCTCCCCAACAGTTGAAATACGATACAACTCCTTCAAAACAATACATCTTCAAACTGACTTTCAATAACGTAGCAACAACAAATCTACTTCAATGGAAACAAAATGGAATTTTAAGGCCAGCGTATAGCATCCAGTTCTTAAACATTTAACTCTCGCTGTTTCCTGGAAAACAGCTGTTTCCATACCAAAATGTTAATGTAGCTATTTCTGGAAAGGTTTATTTGGATTAAAATGAAGTAGACAGAAGAAATAAGCTTTAGTAAAAATAGTTTGTATACCCACTAATAAAGACGGGGGTAGAGAAAGTCATGAGTATATATTACAACAGATTTTTTTTAAATATCTAGCAAACTTATATATTTGAAAATACATTAAAAGGCTTTAAATTTCTAAATCCACCAGCTTTTAATTATAACTTATTTTGCCGGCAAGATCTTCTAAAGATTTTGGTTGCTAATCTTGCGGGCAAAAATACCTATTTTATCCTGCCTAGTGAGGTTTAAACTAATAGCTAATAAGAAATCTTAGATGTTTTTTTCTTTCATGACAATACCTGTAGTACATGATGGTATGCATAATTTCGAAACTTAGATCGTCCAGTTTTCTTTGTTTCTTTGGGATTTTTTTCAGGTTAGGTTGCAATGTTGTCTAGAGGATCGAAATTCTGCTTTACAAAATCAAAGGCAACGATGATTGCATGTTTGCAGGGTGTATACGTATATATACACCCTGCAAACCTCTGTAGTGGGTGACTGCGCTAATTGCATATTACACCAGTGTTACCAATTGGAGCGTCGCATATGCGCGGAAGCATCGCGAACACCAAGGAAGAAAAACAGACGTAAACCAGAATTACAAAAAGCAAATGACTTTAACAAATGAGTTTTTTGTAGTAAAGTGTACGAGTTGTTCTCTAATAACGAACTCCTAACTTTTTTCTAAAGTCCTAAACCCTGTCAACAATGATTCTCGTTGCCTTCTTTTAAGACATCCGCCTTTCATGAAATTCTAGAAATTAAAGTTTAGGTCATATGTTGCATTACCTGTTTCGAAAACTTCTACGGGAATATGGTTTACATGAATTGAAATTTTATTTTATGAAGACAGAATATATTTGTTGAAGGAAGGGAGAAGATTTCGTTGTAAATGACGCAACAATTAGAAACGTAAAGCATTTCAAATATTTAGGTTCAATCATAGACAGGTCCGATACTTATGAAAAGGAAATTTAAAATAGTATCAACCAAGCTAGAAAACTAACAAGGCCCTTGAATGGTTTAGAGAAATGACAAACACAATAAAAAAATCTTATGTATTGCATTCACATGACTTCCGCTACTCACGTATAAACTATTTTTACAAATGCTTATTCTCTATCTACTTCATATTAATCGAGATAAACATTTGTAGAATTTATCTTATGGCTAATTTTCTTGTAGGTGCAAGGGGAATTGGTAGGCTTTAAGCGATAGTCAAATGTTTTAAGAGCTGGTTGCTATTTGGAGTATTCCATTCTCTTTGCATGTCCAGAAATTAAATAAAAGAAGAATGAACTATCATTGAGAAAAAGTGTAAGTATTGGAAAATTCAAACAAATAACAAGAATACCTCGGAAATGGTTCACTCAAAACAAAAATGTATGTGACATTTTGTGTGTTTTAACTAAATTTAAATTTTTTGTGTAGTAAAATTGCGTCTATCCAGTTATGCAAAAGTCATTCAGAATATAGAGGACTTTTAGGAACATTCCCAGAAAATTCTAAACATACATTTCATTTGCCGTGAAAATATCTTAAACATATGATATTGTAATCAAAACCGATAAAACCTTTTTTGAGAAAATAAAAATTTTAAAAAAGTGTTCCATGTAAAAGGAAGTCTGGGATGGGGGATTTTCTTGAAAATCTTTGTGTTGCATCTTTGAAAGATACTGAACCTAAATACCAAGTTTGGTATTTATCCGACTTTTCGTTTCCGAGTTATGCTGTTCACAGTCACATACGCGGACATTTTCAAAAATGCTTTTTTTTTGGAATCAGGGGACCTCGAAACATGTACTTCCGTGGATATCGGTATAGAATTTTTAGGTGGAATGTAATACTTCCCCTACTTACTATGCGCAGTACATAACGTAAAAACGTATCTTGAAAACAATGATGGAGAGTGTCCTTTATGTATGAGTCAAGAGTGTTGGACTCAGGATGATAGATGGAAGAAAAAGTCGGAGAACACCGAAATGAATGCTCTACGTAGAAGTAAGAGAGTATTTCAACTACAGCACATAAAGAATGTTATTAGAACAGGGATGAAAGCAGTGTATACGGTGATATATAGAATTGAATAACAGAGGTTCCAGTTGTACGGACATGTACAAAGAATGGAGGAGGAAATATGGCCCAGACGAATAATTGATTAGTCTCCCACAGGAAGATGGAAAAGGGGAAGGGCTTGTTTAAGTTGGTGTGATAGTGTTAAAATTTATGGTTAAATTTGACTTAAAAGACGGACAGCAAACGATAGAGCACTATGGCGGACAGGAATTGGAAATAACCGCTGAAAAGTGGACAACTGAATTAAGAAGAAGGAAAAAGATAAGAGCATAATTATTCACAAAGAGAATATAGTGTGATGGAGACAATTTTTACACTCTCCTCGATAGTAATGCAGCTGTAGATTAACGCGAGTTTTATTTTAATCATTCTGTGTTTAATTTCAACTTGCTTTTATTTAGGTTATTGTTGTTTATTATTATTATCATTATTACGCATAAGGTTATTTTGCATTATAAACAAAAGGCATGTTCTACGTGGTATTTATGATTCCATGTTTGTTCCCCACAGCTCATACTAACATGAGGTTAACGCGAGGGAAACAAAATGTTTTGTTTACATCAAATCCTGTTCTAAGGCTGGATCGATTAATCCATAATGAAGGTGGTGTTGTACTCCATTAGTGAGCTAAGGCTGTTTGAAGTTCAGTATCTATTGTTTTCAAATATTATTGTTGCTTACTTCCGCTACGATCTCTCAGCTTTGCGTTTCCTTACAGGCACTCAACTCGAGAAGCAAGTTCGATCCTTAAGCCTCAATAAAGCCCGCTAGTATCGGAGAAAGAAAACTCTCAATGGATCCCTCGTGCGTGCGGTAACTTGGATAAAGCCCTTAACGACGATAGATTCCAAAATGAGGCAACCCGCCTTGTTAGAGCGGAATACTGAACGAAACTTCGGTTAAAAACTTTAAAGTATTGGCTCACGGTAGGGTTATCTGCTTGTGTGGTCAGAGACAATAGAGGAAACTATAAAATAGTACAGTATATGTATCAAGTATTCGAGGGATACTTAAAACGTATACAGGATGTTTCAGAAATAGAGGGCATAAATGCAGGTATGCATTCCCTTTAAGTAGACAATAAAAAATGTCCATTACAACATGTGTACTGAAATGCCATATTTCTGAGTTATGACCCTCAAAACAGTGTTACTCACCGGAACGTTTTTTTTCTGTAGGTAGTTGCCATGACAGAAGATATTAACAGGACACTCTGAAGTTCAATCCGAGGCGAAGGATACATTGAGTGTTGGGTTTGGCGTTCGACTGAACGACATGTACTCAAATCAAGAGCTAGCAGAAATATACTTCATGTACGGTAAGCCGGACGGCAATGCTGCGCTGGCTCGTCGTTTGTACCAAGAGAGATGTCTACAGCGAAGATGTCCAGATCGGAAGACATTTGAACATCTACATCGCCGACTGTGCGCTCATATCTCCTCGTTTGGGGAGGGGACGACCAAAATCTACAACTCCAGATGTACGAGGGGCACTATTTATATTTTGAGCCTAATAAATAAAACAAAGTAATTTCTGATTGAAAACTGCTTTATTGTTTTTCAAAATATCCTCCTTTATGATCAATACACTTTTGCATCCTTTTTAACCATTTGTCAAAGCATTTATTCCAGTCTTCTTGAGACACCTCCAAAACATGGTTTTTGAAGGCATCAACGGCTTCTTCTGCCAACGAAAATCGTTGTTTACGCAATTTATTCTTGATGTTCGGGAACAAAAAGAAGTCATTGGGTGCCAAATCAGGACTTTATGGCGGATGATCCATCAATTCGATGTTTTGAGCCTTCAAATACTCTGTTGTTAGACGAGATGTGTGTGCGCTCGCATTGTCTTGATGAAGAACGACTTTACGGTTCTTGTTGGTTTTCCTTACTTCGCCGAAGACTTCCGGCAAAAAAATGGTTGTGTACCATTCGGCATTGACCGTTTTACGTTCCGCTAAAGGCACTGTTGCCACATGGCCAGTTTTGCTGAAAAAGCAGGCGACCATTTGTTTCGAAGTGCTCCGAGTGCGAACAACTTTTGTTGGATTTGCTTCATCTTGAAACACCCATACAGTAGACTGCTGTTTACGTTCCGGCTCATACACATAGATTCATGATTCATCACCTGTTATAATATTATATACGTCTTTTGAGGCACCTCCATTGTATTTCTTGATCATTTTTGTACACCAATCGACACGAGCATCTTTTTGAGATTGCGTCAAATTATGTGGGATCCAAAGAGAGCAAACCTTTTTCACGGCTAAATAAGCACGCGATATTTTATATATGCTGTTGGAACTAATGCCTAGGGTTGCCTTAATCTCACAATAGGTAGCATGACGATCTTTCATTATTAGTTTTTGCACAGCATCAATGTTTTCTGGCACAACAACTGATTTTGGACGACCTTCACGAACTTCATCATTGAGCGAACGGCGGCCACGATTAAATTCGTTATACCAGCGTTTCACAGTGGCAAAAGATGGAGCTTCGTCGCCAAATGTGGAAGTTAGTTGATAGATGCACTTTTGTCTTGATAAACCACGTCGAAAGTCGTAATTCATTGCACGAACATTTTCACCAGTTAATTCCATGTTTTTGTTGACACAGAGTTTTCAAGTTAGTGTAAACAAAAGAAATGACGCTCTATTGATAAAATGTTTGAAGTAGATTATGGTCAAAAATGTCAAACTTTCCATTGGAAATGTTAGATGGCACCTACAACATTCAGGGTTGCCAAGGCTCAAAATATAAATAGTGCCCCTACTACTAGAGGAGGAGATTCTGGATTCTGTACACACGACTCCTATCAGTACCGAAGGTTAGCGTTGTAAGTCTATGTTCCTCATACGACTATCTGCGAACGGTTGTGAGAGCAACAGTTGTAACCTTATCATCTGCAACATGTACAGGCCCTGTCACCAACAGATTACACTGCTCGATTGATGTTCTGCCAGTGGTTCGTACAGCAATGTGCTACAAATCCAAACTTTCCTGCCTTAGTATTGTTTACAGATGAAGCACAGTTCACACGAGATGGCATTACAAATTTCCACAACCAGCATGTATGGGCGACCCACATGCAATTGTTCCATCTCATCACAAAGTGCGGTTCACTTTCAACATGTGGGCCGCTATCATTGGTGATCGGTTAGTTGGACCCCATGTTCTTGTAAACAGACTTACGGAGCGGACGTACACAAACTTCCTGGAAAACACCATACCTCACGTGTATGAAGACACTCCACTGAGCATTCGTCAACAAGCTCACTTCTTGCATGATGTCGCTCGTGAAGCACACTTCAGTCGTACCGCTAGCCGGTAATTGAATCGAACGTTTCCTGATCGATGGATAGGTAGAGGTGTTCCAATTGTTTGGCCATTACGCTCACTTGATTTGAACCCTGTTGTTTTCTACTTGTGGGCCCATTTAAAAGCGTTGGTGTATTCGTCTCCGGTGCCTCACATGGAATCCCTTCAGAATCTAATTTTGGCAGGTTGTGAGGAACTACGCAATACTCCTGGAATTTGGAGTCGTGTTCAGCCATGAGACGTTGATGTGAAGCCTGAATTCAAGCAGGAGCTGGAATTTTTAAACATCTTTTGTAAAGAAAACTACTTACGGTAAGAAATGCGATCCAGTGAATATCACCGTTTTGAAGGCTATAACTCGGAAACTAAGCATTTCCGGACCCATGTTATACTGGACTTTATTGTCTACAAATAGAGAATGCAGACCTGAAATTATGCCCTCTATTTTTGAAACATGTTTATATAACTTTGAGAAGTGTGTGGTACACGTTTCCAATGGTTTGCGTAAGGTACGTTTGATCCTTCCGCTTTAAAATTTTGGCTAGCAAATATTCTCTCAGAGACCAGTAAAATCGATGTTTTAGAAGAACGATGTTGTACATTTTTACCGAACTCGATTTAAATCTTTCTGGCATTGGTTATATACTGTAATTTCTTTACATAGACAAATGCTTTTACTAAGTTTTAATTAAACCACATGATTCAGTGCAACTTTGACCTCACATTTGACAACATTTTTATGTTCAAAATTATTTAAGGATTCTGTTATATAATATTTTAATTAACTGTATTCAGTCAGTTTATAATCGTTATTAAGTCTCATGCCAGGTACCCAAAATACACGACGTTAGGAGCACACAGTTTGCAAAATACAGGCAGAAATTCGTAGGTTGTTTTGCTGATGATTGGAGGGGACTCGGCATTGCTCCATTGAGGATATTGTACCTACGCTCCCACAAGGGGGCGCCTCCGGGAGGGAGGAGGCGATGAGAGGAGACACTGGGCGGACGGAACCAGGAGTGGCGGCAGAGCAATAACAGGGTCTCTACAGTTTCCTGATAGAGACGCCCAACAGTCGAACTTGCAGACTAGGGACCCCCACCCCACTCAGAGGGTCCAACACCCTTCTCCAAGTGGGCGATCCGGAAATTCATAAGTTAATATAATTCACAGATGTCCAGTAGTGAACAGTAAGTAAATCAATATTTTAGGTTTTGGTTAGAGTGTATGGATTTTATTATTCGAAATAACAGTGTTCTCTATTTCAGCAAAGAATCATTTCGTCACAATATACTATAGTAAACTGCAATAAAGGTCCCTAATATATTAAAAGATATGCAGTTCGTATTTTAAGTCTAAAATAATTTTATGCAAGGATGTATGATTAAAAATAAAAGGAAAAGAGAAAAGGATAATAAAAATGAAGAAAAAGATCAAATACAAAACAGAGTTACAGAAAGTTCTACGAATTAAAGGTAAACTTGTATTTCCTCAGAATATAATTGTATCTGCATCGCAGTATTATCAACGTTTTAGCTTGAACTATACAGGTTTTATTAGTGTAAACTAATAACGTTCTATATTAAAGTAAACAAAATATGTTTTGTAAAAATACGTGATGAGTTTTAAGTCCAACAAACTTCAGGGGGGTGATTCCTGACTGAAAATGGTGCACAAAAGTTCATATTGCCTTGTGTCCGGAAATACATAGTTTCTACGGTAGATGGCACTGACGACATTCTATCATAACTTGCAGTGTGCGTTGTGTGTATTGCAGATAGTGTGATTTAAACAATGTGGAAGCACAATGGTCCGGTATTCATTCCAGAAACAAGCCGAGATGGTGCTCGTGTATGACCAGCAGATGAAAACGGTCGAGAGGCAGCGAGGATGCACCGAGCCACCCTAACAGACAGCATAACCCACACATTTGGAGCCATTTTTCGGCGTCTGTGTGACCATGGGTCCTTTGAGACAGACGAACGTTCAGGGCGACTGTGCATAGACCAGATGTGGAGGAACATGTTCTCCATTATATTGAGAACAACCCTGGTATAAGCTCCAGGAAACCAGCAGGCCAACATGGTGTAAGCCAAAGGACGATTATCTGTATCCTACGTGACAACCGTTATTATCCCGATCACCACCAACGTGTGCAGAGACTATCACAGGGAATTCTCCTCCACGGGAAAGATTCAGTCGCTGGTTTGTGCAACAGGCTATCACCATTGTGGGATTTCTGTATTCAGTCCTCTTCACCGATGATGTGACTTGTGGTAGAAATGGCATCATCAACCTGCGTAATTGTATTATGTGGGCTGCAGAAAATCCTCACGGAACGGTTGAAGCGTCTCATCAGTCTGAACGGAGAAACGTATCTGGATATCCTGCAAAACACACTGCCTCAATTGCTGGAGAATGTGCCAGGCAATACGACAGACAATGTGGCAGCAGCACGATGCAGTGCCAGGCCACTTCAACATTAATGTTCGCCGACACCTCAACAACACCTTCCCTAGACGTTGGATAGAACGTGGAGACCCTGTTGGATGGCCTTCTCGAACACCGGACTTTAAACCCCCAGGTTTTTTACTTGTGGGGGCATCTGAAGAGCATTGTGTACGGTAAGCCTGTTCCTGATGTTCAGACCCTTCAGCAGCGTATCCACGTAGCCTGTGGCGATATTCGGACACAGCTCGGAACATTCAAACGAGTGAGGCAATCCATGTTGTGAAGTGTGAACGCATGCATTGCAACCCGTGGAGGCCACTTTGAACATCTGTTGCGACATGGATGGGATTCAGATCATGTACTGTGTGCCACGGCTCTTTGTTTGATGTGGACACAAGGTGATACGAACTGTTGTGCTCCATGTCCAGTCAGGAATCCCCCCTCTGAAGCTTGTCAGTGGACTTCAAACTCATCCTGTATGTTATGACAATAAAGGTTTGTTATTGTTTTCTGGAACTCACTTTGATACTAAATATCACTTATACATGAATTAATATATTTTATGTGCTTCGCTGTTACAATATTTTGTAAATAAACAAATTCTACCTGCTCTTACATATTTGCGACTGATTTTGTAAAATATAATATTGTTTCTCATAGTGTTAAAATGTCCTATAAGCTTTTATTTCAAATATCTTTTGGCATTTTCGGTTTGTCTTGTAAGCGTACGAGCCCAACCACTCGGGGAGTTGTGGTTTGTTCCGAAACAATCTATCCTCACGTCCTAGTAGCCTTCCCCTACTTGTCATGACTTTCCACTGCCACAATGAGCTGACCTGTGCATGAACCCTAGTTCATTGTCACGTAAGCGGAAATTATGCGTAAAGCAATCATTTTATTTCCTCCGCCAATTACATTTGGAATAATTATAATCAACAAGTGGCAAAATGATTATGTCCGTTAAACTTTTTTTTAAAATGACGTAAATATATCCTTTCCTTCCACACTTATAAAGCAAATGCCGTAAATTTGGTCGTAAATTTTCACAGAGATTTATTTACCTGTAATCCTGTTCTGTACTTACAACTGAATGAGTGATTGCAAAAACGAGCTATCAATTTTTTAAAAACAAATGCGTGATTCGATCAGCTACAGAAATTTCATTTCATCCTTTATGAGTTCGGATAACCTCAAGTAAATCTGTGTGATGAGATACAAAGCTTAAAATTTTATTGAAAACCTACCATTTTGTCTTGTTACTCGCAGCAAAATTGGGTTCACTTGGTCGCGTAGATGGCGTGACTGTGTAAGGATGATTTAATGCTGCTTTATCCCTGTGTGTGCTGGAATCTATGGGCGATTTGTATTGCCATTTGCAAAGGTTGACTTTTCCCTGTTCCGATAAAATGACGGTTGGTTCGTTTTTGCGAGCATTCATTCATCCGGAAGGATAAAAAATGTTTCGCCAGGCTATACCCAAGAGGCAACCCACTGGCCATGTGATAGCTCCCGCTCCAAATATATGCATGAAAGTCAAAAATAGGAGCAGTGTTGGTGTTTTTTCCAAAAGCGATTACCTTTGCTGTTAGCTGGAAAATTGTACTTCCTTTGTCACCTAATTTGAAACCGATAATAGTTACATTGCCCCCCCCCTGCATGGCGAGTATTTCTGCCACACATTGAAGAGGTTCCGAAATCTAATCTCGGTTTGGGCGAGTTGCCTAGATAAGGTTTTGTCCAGCGAGCAAGATGGCTTCACAGTAACTGCGAGACTCTCATTCGGGAAGACCTGGGTTCGATTCCTAGGGCCGGCCACTCTTACTATGGAATTTTCATGGTTTTCCGTAGCTGGCAAATTCTGGAATGGTTTCTCTTCAACCACGAATTTCCTTTCCCTCATTTCGCTTTCCCTTTCATGCTTCAGGTAGACTTGGCGGCTGTGCAGTTTATTTTGAGATAGTAGGTGGAAATATAAAAGTTTTATTTTAGTTACTTTTTTACTACTACTTTTTTTCTATTTTCTTTCTTATTGTTAGTTATAGTTAATTGTCTGTAGAATGAAAATATAAGTGTATTGTATTAATAAACAGAAAATTTGTTAACACACGTCCCGGGATAAGTAACAAGGTGCCGGGATGGAGTATTGCATATTTTATTTATTGAGGCAGTATTTTTTAACATTTAAAAATATCAGTCTAATTATATAATATAAAATATAAAAACAGCCAGCCCTAAAGCAATATAGTATACTACACTATATAAAAAATATATATTACAGTCATTGTATTATGTTTATATTATTATGTGCATGTTTAATAATGTTATGTGAATGTATTAGATAATTTAACAATACAGGAGCTGTGATAATAGAGGCCGAAAGTTGCTAACAATGAGGTAACCTTGAGGTAATAATGAATTAGAAAGTTTAATAATGCTACTAGTAATTCTTGTAATAATAGTGTAATATTTAAAAGCAGTTTATAAATAGCCAATCAGCAACTAGAAAGATTAAAAGTTAAATAAAAGTACTCTATTGGAGTAGGAATCAATTGGCCAATCAGAGACTTGAAATATATGAAATTTGCAAATTCAGGCGGTAGAAGTCAGTTGCTTGTAGACAGCGTTCCTAACTGGACGCGAGACGCGTCCTCGAGAAGTTTATTATGTATTCAGTATGAGACGAAAATTCATTACGGCGAGAATATTACGTATAAAGTTTAAGTGCTTAGAGTTCAATTAAAAAATAATCTCACATCTCTCTATATCAGTGAAGTGTTATTTAATCGTGTGAAGGATTAATAAAAAAAGTGAAGTAAATATTATAATCTGTGTAAGTCTACATTCTGTACCCGCATCACACCCTGTTAAGAAATGCATGCTTCTACAAATTAATACTGACGCAGCCGAGGCAAATATAAATAAATATATATATATATATATATAATATTTAAAGAAACATAAAATACAAAGTTGATTCTTAAACTTGGGGCGAAGGCCACCGGAAAGTAAACTTCGGGCGAACACCACCGGAAAGTAAACATTGGGGCGAAGGCCACCGGAAACTTTGTACCATACGTGGGGCACAATAACGCCTTTTACATTATTTATTAATTTATTTGTGCAGTGTCGGTCGGTGCCAGACAAATGGTACATATGCTTTCTCGTTGGAAAGCTATTCTTGACCCTGCCAGATGACAACCTTCTCTGAGTCGCCTTTGGTGGGTCGAATTCTCCCCGTTTCCGTCAGAGGAAAGCCTCTCTGAGCAACCCGCCCATGTCAGCCGGTCATCTAGCTTGGAATCGTTAGGAACCTCTGACTATCTGTCGGCCGACCTGCCTGTAGCCTCCTCCGGTTCCATCGCCTCATCCTTCCTCTTGGAAGTGTTAAGCACAAAAGTTCCATGTTTGGTCGAGGTGCGAGATGGACACCGGCTTATTTGAGCAGTATTTCACTCATTTCATTCATTCATCATCCGCTATGATCCGGTATGAATGATGTTAAGCTCTCAAAAAAGACACAAATTTACAAAGCAGGAAATATCTGAGCACAAGGAACTACAGTTATATAAAATAAGCACTTCATTTCAAAATGCATTCGCCACAAATTGCATGAAGCTCAAACAATAGCGCCAATTGGTGGACATGCAGCAAAGAAAAATATTGATTTAGAACCATAAAGTTTTACTTTATGGTTAACATTCTGTATTGTTTGTAGGATATAAAAACAACTGTTTCATATTTTAAATTTTCCCTTGATACACTAAGCCATTTTAAGGACAACTGTTTCAAAAAAGTTGTTTCAAATGCAGCTATATCATCTCTCACAAACACTTAAGTAGTCTCCAAGGCAGGAATAGAAGTAACGAAAGTACCATTACATTAAAAATAACAATTTTAAAATATTTATGTTAAGCAATTTTCAATAAAGTTGAGAGAATTGTAAACCGTGGCTTATGCATACTGTTAGGTTGCAGCAAGTATAATAAATATTAATTTGGTACTGAATGATTATGCAAATAACATGTACTTCATATTAACAAAACCTTAAGTGTAGATGCTAATGTAATAACTAAGCCTACATAACACATTCGCATACAGCTTCGTGCATGTAAACAAAGATCGTATCCAAAACGGATGGAAACGTGTAGCGTTTGTTTGAACTGTTGAAGTGCGTGCGATAGATATATCAGCCATTATTTGCATAACAGGCACGATCGCAAGTTTCAGCTCCGAGAGAGTAGCTAATATTTTTAAAAATTTCATGTATTTCAAGAAATATTTGGACAAGGTAGGCCAGCGCAAATACAAACTGGTCAACATAAACGCTACAAATCCATCATGCGTCCCAAAGAGAATCCAAATCATTCTCAGCTGTGTGAAATTTTGCATGCCGACGTGGGTCTTGTATTCAAATTAATTCAAATACACACGCGCACGCATGTGCAGGCAGACAGGCAGACAGCCACAGAGACACAGACAGGGAGAAAGAGATGACAGGTACAAAGAGAGAGTGAAGGAGACAAACAGGGACACAGAGGGAGACAGATAGGGAGAGGGAAACAGAGAGAGAGAGAGAGAGAGAGAGACAGGCACAGAGACACAGACAGGGAGAAAGAGATGAAAGGTACAAAGAGAGAGTGAGTGAAGGAGACAAACAGGGACACAGAGGGAGACAGATAGGGAGAGGGAAACAGAGAGAGAGAGAGAGAGAGAGAGACAGACAGCCACAGAGACACATACAGGGAGAAAGAGATGACAGGTACAAAGAGAGAGTGAGTGAAGGAGACAAACAGGGACACAGAGAGAGACAGATAGGGAGAGGGAAACAGAGAGAGACAGGCACAGAGAGAGAGAGATAGACAGGGACAGAGAGAGAATAAAAGATAGACAGGGGCAGAGAGAGAGGCAGTGAAAGAGAAAGACAGGACACGTGAGAGAGAGACAGGGACACACACACAGCAGGGACAGAGTGAAAGAGAAATAGAGTGAAAGAAATGGGGATAGAGAGAGACAGATACACTAGCAGGCGGGCAGGCAGGCAGACAGGGGGACACAGAGACAGCCACACACATGCATACACACAGACAGAAAGAGAGAGAAAGTCACACACACACACACACAAACACACATAGGGAGACACATACACAAGAGATAGACACACATACACAGGAGAGAGAAAGAGAGAGAGAGAGAGGAGGGAGAGAGAAATATCACAAACTTCCAAACAAGCTTCGTCAAATAACACATACATACTTTAAAAAATCTAAATAATTTCGATAACGGTTAGCACAACGAAAATTAATATTGACATAAATTGTGTATTTTTCCTGTGATACATTACTGTCCACCTCTTATGGTCATCAAGTTATACAAAAGTATTCAAAATTTAACTAGAATAAGTAACGCTTGACAGCCTTTTTGCAGAATATTCATGTAAAGATGTCAAATATATTGCATTTTAATCAAAATTGTGAAGCCTAATATGAAAAAACGAAAACAAGAAAAAAAGTTCCACGTAAAGGTTAAGGAAAGCTATGTGCTGAATCCTTAAAATCTGCTGGACGTTTATTCCAGTTTTGGTTTTTAAAGTTTGCTTATCTCCCTGTCTCTCACGTTTTGTTATTTCCAGGGACCTCAAAACGTGCATTTCGGAAGAAATCTCTATATAGAACTTTTGGTTGGAACACAAAACTTTACCCACAACGATAGTGTTTCAAATAAGATCCAAAATTTCTCAATAATTGATACACATTTCTTTTTAAATGCACATTTTATAGCTGAAAACCATGGTAATAAGTTTGCATACAGCCATTTAAACGTGGCTTTAATTGGTTATCAGCTATTTTCGAGCACATCATCAAAACCGTATGATATTTTTACGCACACGATATAAAATATCAGTAATAAATACTATGCTAGACATGAAACCTCACCTAGCAGGATACAGATCCTCTCTTAAAGGATCACAATCCTCCCATATCTGTATTCTCTCTACCACACACCACCTTTAATGAAGCAAATTTCGCGTGTTTGTACTCCGTTAATCTTATTACCCGTTATTTACGGCTGATAGAGTTAACGCTGCATTCAACATGTTCACACCTTAAGGTAAGAAAACGTAAAAATTCCTTTTTCTGTTTTTATAAACAAATACACATATACACACGTAACACGCAATAAGAAATTGCATGAACACAAAGGAAATTTTACTGGTGGAAAAAACAGGGTATTTTATATGAAAGTATGAATGAAAGTACAAACAATTTGGTACCAAATGGTTTTTATTCAAAAGATATAATTTTAAAGATGGCTTCTTTAAGAAATTTAAATTTAAATTATTTTATTATGAGATATTTTAATTTGATCTAATAAAATTTAGATTAAGTGAAGAAAGCTATAACTACAGGATTTTGGAATTTCGAAAAACCAAAAGGAACTGCCAATATATACATGTTAGGTTTCACTTTTTAATATTTTAGAAGGATATCAAGCTGCGTGAAATTTATTACAGCTCAAAAAATCTCACTGAATCTACATTAATTATGCTAACGTTAATGATAAGTTTATATATATATATAACAATCCGAAAAATAATACAGTTTTTACTTTCTTTACTACGTATAGTAAGTAGGGGAGTATTACATTCCACCCAAAAATTCGATATCGATATTTAAGCGGAAATACATGTTTTGAGGCCCCCTGAATCCAAAACAGCACTTTCAGAAAAAGTTCCGTGTGTGTATGTGAACAGCATAACTCAAAAAGGAAAATCTGCATATATACTAAACTTGATATTTAGGTTGTATATTTCAAAGATGGAGACCAACGTTTCTGAGAAAATTCCCTACCTAAGACTACTCTTTACATGGAACATTTTTCGAATTTTTTTATTTTCTCAAAACTGTCTCTAACTATTTTGATTAAAATAACATATGTTTAAGATATTTTCACGACAAATGAAATGTATATCTTGAATGTTCTGGGAATGTCCTCAAAAGTCCTCTTCTTTCTGAATGGCTTTTGCATAACTGGTAAACTATAAGAGATAGATACATTTTTTACACAAAAACATGTAGAGCTCGTTAAAACAACAATTTATGTAAACATACTTTTTTTGTCGAGGGAATCATTTCCGATATATTCCTTATTATTTGCTTGAATTTTCCAATACTTATACTTTTTCTCAAAACTTTTTCTCATTATTCGTTTTGTGGTTTTTTATTTGTGTATTTATTTTTATCCTGGACATGCAAACAGAATGGAATGCTCCACATAGCAACCAGCTCTTAAAAGATTTGACTATCGCTTAAAGACCACCATATTCCCCTTGCACCTACAAGAAAATTAGCAACAACATAATTCATACAAATATTTATCTCGATTAATAGGAAATAGATGGAGATACGCGTTTATAAAAATAGTTTGTAGAAGAGCAGAGAAAATAATGTGAGTGCAACGCATCAGAGTTTTTATATTCGAACCTATGGTTTTCATATTCGCTACCCAGTTTTTAATTCCCGAGGTCGCGGGTTCAAACCCGGCGGAGGGCGATGGATTTTTTTGGGAGTAAAAATCCTTAGCATGGCTTCCTTCGGAAGGAAAGTAAAGCCGGTGGACCCGTGTCGTAGATTTACCTCACGTAAAAAAACCTCAAGTCTTATAAAAGAGGCCTCTGAGCAAAATTACCGGCCTTTCATGCCCAATATAGAATTGGACACTAAGGACCATAGTAGTTAAAGAGCGTCCATAAATAAAACTCAATTTCAATTGCTACCCAGTTTTGCTGCCTGTATCTTCAAAATCCATTATGTCACAATATATGACATGTAAATTAAGTTTGATGGTTAATGTAGATATTTTAAACATTTTAAAATGTATTTTCTCACATTAAATTTTTTTTTAAGTTTTCATGTATTTAAATTGTTAGCTGAAGAAGTTTTCAATCAAAGAAGTTTAAAATTATACTACAACTAAATGAAAGGTTTCCAAATACCTTGCAGAGAAGTTTTTCTGAAAATTAGAGTTTAACTAACTTCTTGAAAATGTACTCCGATGCAAAAATTTATAGCAAAATAATTTCTCAAAACCTTTATATCTTATAAGGAAGAAAAAAAATACCAGCTCTGTTGTAAATATTTTGGGCCTTGCATTTAAAGAAGTTCAGAAAATTCTTCATAGCACGGAGCATTTTCTAAGAGTAAAACGTGCATTCTCCAAAGAAAAAACCTGGAAACAACTTATCCATGTAACTCACCACTAACGATGTTCGAACTCGTGCCTTCAAGGTTGGAAGACAGAAACACCACACGCATAGAGGCGGCCGTATCGTTCTCAGATTCACAATGATTTTTCAGGCCGTCCATAGGAAATTATATTTTCCTATCCGCTTTAAGCTAAGCATAACAGGATCCTTTATGCATAGATTTAACATTCTGCGCATGCAGGATAACATCAATTGCTTATAACATAGAGTCAATAGAAACAAAATAATGCTACTTTAACCGTTTTGGTAACAATTTTTTTTTGGCAAAAATACACATCATACTTTAAAATATTGAGAATGTTTTCCCCTGGGTCAAATGAAAATATATTTGAGACGCCATTTTTAAGCACTGCACAGGATGAACGATTCTGTAACCCGAACTGTGGGACCAATTTTACTCACATTGCTATTTTCCCATATTATAAATTTTTATTCTCCTGTTGAATGTAATATCTTATATGATCCACAATGAACTTCAAAATGTGGGTAACAAATAGTATGATTCGAATTATAACATTAATTTAGTTAATTTTTAAATAATAATTTACATAACCATGCACCCTTTTTTCTGATTTTGCCCCACTTTGCAGGATAAAACTATCCAATCTATGAAAATTTTCATTGAACTGTTTGCTGTTAAGATATTAAGAGACAATTTTATTTCAATGTTTTAGGAGCAGATATATTGGTTGTAATTTATAAAATCAATATAAATTAACAATTACAATTACACACTGAAGTGAAACTCTATAGTTATTCGTATACTTTTTAATTGCTAATACTATGTTCATATAAAGAGTAAATCTCTAGTTTTAACACTTTACATAATCACTTTTGAACTTCACTTCCCCTCAAGGCTTACAAACTTCGCGATTAATCGAAATAGAGAAACTTATCAATGTTGAAATATTTACGAAATTCAGCTATTTCATAATGGAGATTCGAACACAAGGATTTTGACGAATGAGAAAGATCTCAGTTGTGAATTTTGAGACTTCTCAGATATAACTAAGTATGTTTCTTAAATAAAATAACATTTTCTCAAAAGCCACATTTTTCCCAGTTCTATTTACGGAAAATTGGCACAAAAACTCTACTCAGTAATAGAAGAAATTTCTAATAATATTTTTCTACCACTCTAAAAATAATGAGCACAGTAGATTTATTAACCATTGAAGGTTGGGTATTTCTAACTTTAAAAGTTAAAACAGCATCTATAATTAAATACATACTACGCTTCAAAGGACATCATTTAAAACCTACCCTTTAACGTTCTTATCGTCATTCAAATAAAGAAACTGGGAAATTACAAATTAATAAAAAATGAACAATAAGGAATGTTTTAAAATGTGCATGTAAGACTGTCAACAAAATATAAATATGTAATCCGTCATACAGTACTTCAACTTTAATGGAATTTGTACACTATACTTTTCAGTGGTTTTTGATCCGCCAGAAAGATTTTAATATCCACTGAAATTCACATCAGATAAAATTCAGGAGAAGCAAAATTTTCTGTAGTATTTTTTGTGCATGGTTCATGTTTTTCCAGCTAGGTATATAATATTATTTTGCAAGAACAAAATGACTTAATTAGAGAAAAATCAAATTGAACCAATAATTTTTTCACTCGAATTATGTCATGTTTAACAAAACTTCTATGAATTTTAGATAACCGCAAATAACGAGAATTTTTCTAACAAAAGCTATAGTTGGGATACGAAAAATTCCTAGAAAACTTCAGCTTGTAACCTATGAAAATTCCTAGTTTGAAGGGAGTATGGTGAACCTCTCAGCTTTGACAGATTTGAAGCTGTTGTGGAATTTTATGAAAAGTTTTACGTTATGCACGCAAATCCACACAAAAGAGCGACCGATCTGTAAAATTTAATCTTTTTTAATATAATGTTCCAAAATTTTACACACGATGCACAAATAAAATTTTCTGTAACTTTAGTACAGATCTCGAAACTTTATTGTAGACCTGTCTTACACACACAAAGTAAAACACAAAGTTTGTGAAAATTTGGTTTTTCAGTTTACGTGCTCTTTTGAGTCAGACTGCTTTTTTAAAAAACAAAAAGCTGTTAGGTTTGCATGAAAAATATCATGATTATTTTTACGAATACCTTGCATTCAACTGTCATGTTACTGAAATTGCATTACACAGAACAATGCAAGTATACGTTAAAAATTAAAAAAATTAATAAAGTCGGGAAAATTAAGTTAAAAGTATTGACTTGTCAAAAAACATTTAAATTATCACAAGAGGGAATTTTATTACATGAACTTTAAAAGACCTGAATCACACGAATATATGTTATAATCCTGTTGCGTGCCTTTTACTTAAGCTGACGAGAAGCAAAATAGGGACACTTAATAATTTCGAAGTGTACTGCTTAAAACATTGCAAGATACAAACGAACCATAACAAATATTTCGGAAATAGTTTTGTCGAGAAAATAATTTTATTATACTTAACAAACCTTAAAGTTTGCATAGTAAGCTTTTTATAATTTTTAACGATATACACTTACAGATCATTCAGTGGCAATGAGTATGATATCATAGGTTGATTGCATAAAATTTAATGTACATATTTTATTTGACATCTAATCTTTCTAATGTATTATACTTAATCAAAATTTTAAAATAAATGAGGGAAAATATTCCATGTAGATCATTGTTGTTCCTTCGTCTAACACCCCTTATTCTTTCATTCAGGGAATCTTAACATAAATAAAACATTTATGTTTAATTTATTAATGGAATTATGTGAAATTTCGTTTTATTTGCTTTTCGTATACATACACACGATCCCAATTTTGCTAAAAGTAATAGTTTTGTTTGTTTTAGGTTTCAGGTAGTTACCATTTTTAATGATAATTTTGGTCAAATGCAGCAAATATTTTACTCTAGGCGACGGGTAAGGAAATTGCAAATATTTTAGTCTTAAACTAACAAAAAAGAGTTCACTTAAAGAAAAACATAACAACAGCCGTTAATAAAACATTCAGTTTCCGCATAAAAACAGGTCATCTAAGATTACATAAACAGTGTTGTTTCACTTACACATTCAGTTATAATTGTTGTTCTTGGAGGTTGTCACGAAATAAAATTACAACATGATTAAACACGACATGAAATATAATTGAGTTTGAGACGGATCGTCGCGGTACGACACGAGATGCAAACAAACGATAGCTGAGCCGCGCTACTCATACCGAGAACGGACGAGCAATGCCCCAACCCCGACTGCGTTCACCCGTTTTACCACGTAGCAGAGGAGAGGGGCGCACAGCATGATAAGGGGTGGCAACTTCCCCGCCAACCCTTCATCTGGATCGGAACTAGGCTTACAGTAACCACCCCTTCTCGGCGTTTCTTTGGTTACACACTAAAAATAGAATTTCAAGATGAAAAACGTTTTTATGTGGTATCACAAGGAAGAAAAACTCGGAAGGAAGCGAAATCAAGTGCTGATATAAATAAATTTAAACACTTGTGACTTTTCTAAATTTTGAAGCCTAGCTCAAACCTATAATCCTTTAAATACACTTTCAGTTTAATCAGATGTTACTAATACTTATTACCAGAACAAAACACAGATCTCTTCTCTTCACGTTATTGCTTTAACTTTGTAGGTGGTCTCTCTCTCTCTACCCTATTATATCTGCCAATTCTCTATCCTCTCTGTTTCTTTCTCCCTACTGCAACTGCCAATTCTCTATCCTCTTTCTCTCTCCCCACTAGATTTTCCAATTCTCTATCCTCTCTGTCTCTCTTCCCCACTATATCTGCTAATTATCTATCCTCTCTCCCTACTACATCTACCAATTCTCCATCTTCTCCGTCTCTCTCTCCTCTACTATATTTGTCAACTCTCTATTGTCTCTGTCTCTCTCCCCCACTATATTTGCAATTCTCTATCCTCTCTCTCTCTCCCTCCACTATGTCTGCAATCCCCTCTGTCTCTCTCCCTACTATGTCTGCAATTCTCCCTCCTCTCTGTCTCTCTCTCCCCTATTACATTTGCAATTCTCTATCCTCGCTGTCTGTCTCTCCCCTACTATATGTGCAATTCTCTATCCTCTGTGTCTCTCTTTCCTTACTATATCTGCAATTCTCTATCCTCTCTGTCTCTCTCCCTACTGTGTTTGCCAATTCTCTGTTCTCTCTGTCGCTCTCCCTACTGTGTCCCCAATTCTCTGTCCTCTGTCTCTCTCTCCCACTATATCTGCGTTTTCTATCATCTCTCTCTTTCCATACTATATTTGCCAATTCTCTATCCTGTCTGTCTATGTGATATTTAAAAACTGATATTAAAACTAATTTTCCAAACATTCTAGCAAAAATTAAGACTATATTACTCTGTTTAATATGGTAAAAACTTCTGTATGTCTCTGTAGTCTGGAGGGGCATGCTAGCCTCCAATTCCAGAGGTCCCAGCTTTAATTTTCGGCTGCAGGGTGGGCATTTTTCTTCAGCCGGGATTATTTCCTACACTTCCTAGAGTGGAAGTGTGAACAAATGTATATGTCAATTTAAAGACAACCTTAATAACCCAACGCAATGATTAACACAAACACTAAACGATGAATACCAGTGCCAAGAGCAATAAAACTGTTCCACAGATAATTTCTGCCTATTCCTTATGCTTGTACTATTCCTTGTGACAACCCGGAAACCACAATATAAGAGAATTGCAATTCAATGTGTGTTACTTATTTTGAGTATGACATATCGGGAAGAAAAGTTTAAATTTTTACATATTTCTCCTATCGAAACTTCTTAAATAATGAAAAATAAACCCCAACGTTTGTAAAAAGTTTCATTCTAACCTTTTACTTCCTAGTTTCTCTAAAGAATAATACGAAGTGGCTATTAATTCTAGTCATGCTGCAGATCCAAAAATGGAAGATGACCTAAACGGTGTTCTTAGGCTTAAGAAAGACAAAATGTTACTGATTGGAAAGTAACAACAACAAAAGTAACAAACTTATAGTGGCAACCTGATTAAAATGGTTACCAATACCAAGCTCTATTTCTAAATTAATTAATGTTTATGCATTGTACATCTGACCACTTGGTTCCGAAGCGGGTGGCTAGTAAAGTCAAAATCTCGGCTATCAAAACAGAAGTTCAAATAACATGCCATGGAGGATAAAGTCTTTCTTGTGTTTT
This sequence comes from Deroplatys truncata, assembly GCA_030765065.1. Taxonomy (NCBI): domain Eukaryota; kingdom Metazoa; phylum Arthropoda; class Insecta; order Mantodea; family Mantidae; genus Deroplatys; species Deroplatys truncata. The sequence continues at coordinate 123,099,847 of CM060988.1, read as the reverse complement.
CAGTTTAAAAATGTTGCAGTTATTTCTCACGTTAAATATTATTTGCTTCGTGCAATAAAATATTAGAAACAATTGAGATGCGATTTTTGAGATCTGCGTGAAGAGATCAGATGAAGATTAAATATTTTTGACATAAAATGTTACCTAGTGTAAATAAAACAACTAAACCACTACCTATCTAAGGAATAAGTGCCTACAGAAGTCAGAAAAAACTTCCGCAGAAACATAACAGACAGGCCGTATTACGTCACCATTCCCGGTGCGTAGCATGTGCAGGTCTGGAGTAAGGAAATGCAGCAGTTAAGTGTAGTAGTCACAGTGGACAGGTTCGTAAACAAGTCAAAATGCAAACATCGCCATGAGAACTCACACGCTTACACAGTAAAAAAATAATATTCAATGTGTTGTTGCTTCATAAGCAGGAGAAACGTAAACATCTATTCCGTTACGTACGTTGCGTCGATGTTTTGATGGTCAGACTGTACTGTACTCTCGTTCGGGCGTTACCTCTCCTGTCTACTACACTAGCGACCTCGCCTGAAAACTGCACCGAAAACAGGTAGTAGATTCCCAAAGAGAATGTTAAATTATAAGACGAAACTTACTGATCAAATTATGGAACATAATGGAGACAGGGAGTATCCGAAAATCTAATTAATAGTATTAGAACGTTATATTCTGACACAATAATAATAATAATAATAATAATAATAATAATAATAATGAAGGAAACCATTTCACAAACTAAACCTATTTTAGCAAATAGAGGTGTAAGACAAAGGTGCAGTTTGGCACCCAGTCTTTTTAGTATATACAAGGTGTTTCAAAACTAGAGGGCATAATTTCAGGTATGCATTCCCCACATGCAGACAATAAAAAGTCCATTACAACATGTGCCCGGAAATGCTTGGTTTCTGAGTTATGACCTTCAATACAGTGATATTCACCGGAACGTATTTCTTACCGTAGATAGTTTTCTTTACAGAAGATGTTCAAAGTGTCCACCACCTGCTTGAATTCAGGCCTCATATCGACGTCTCGTGGTCATGCGAACACGATCCTAAATTCCAGAAGTATTGGGTATTTCCTCACAATCTGCCACAATTCAATTCTGAAAGGATTCATGGCAGACACCGGAGACGAATACGAGGGGCACTATTTATATTTTGAGCCTAATAATTAAAACAAATTAATTTGTGATTGAAAACTGCTTTATTGTTTTTAAAAATATTATCCTTTATGATCAATACACCTTTGCATCCATTTGAATCATTTGCCAAAGCATTTATTCCAGTCTTCTTGAGACACATCCAAAACATGGTTTTTGAAGGCATCAACGGCTTCTTCTGCCAACGAAAATCGTTGTCCACGCAATTTATTCTTGATGTTCGGGAACAAAAAGAAGTCATTAGCTGCCAAATCAGGATTGTATGGCGGATGACCCATCAATTCTATTTTTTGAGCCTTCAAATACTCTGTTGTTAAGACGAGATGTGTGTGTGCTCGCATTGTCTTGATGAAGAACGATCCTACGGTTCTTGTTGGTTTTCCTTACTTCACCGAAGACTTCCGACAAACAAATGATTGTGTACCATTCGGCATTGACCGTTTTACATTCCTCTAAAGACACTATTGCCACATGGCCAGTTTTGCTGAAAAAGCAGGCGACCATTTGCTTCGAAGTGCTTCGAGTGCCAACAACTTCTGTTGGATTTGCTTCATCTTGAAACACCTATAGAGCCGACTGCTGTTTACGTTCCGGCTCATACGCATAGATCCATGATTCGTCACCTATTACAATCTTATATACGTCTTTTGAGGCACCACAATTGTATTTCTTGAGCATTTTTGTACACCAATTGACACGAGCATCTTTTTGAAATTGCGTCAAATTATGTGGGATCCAACGAGAACAAATCCTTTTCACGGCTATATAATCATGCAATATTTTATATATGCTGGTGGAACTAATGCCTAGGGTTGCCTCAGTCTCACAATATGTTGCATGACGATCTTACATTATTAGTTTTTGCACAGCATCAATGTTTTCTGGCACAACAACTGATTTTGGTCGACCTTCACGATCTTCATCATTGAGCAAACGGCGGCCACGATTAAATTTGCTATACTAGCTTTTCACAGTGGCAAAGGATGGGGCTTTGTCGCCAAATGTGGAAGTTAGTTGATGGATGCACTCTTGTCTTGATAATCCACGTCGAAAGTCGTAATAAATCATTGCACGAACATTTTCACGAGTTAATCCCATGTTTCTGTTGACACACAATTTTCAAGTTAGTGTAAACAGAACAAATGACAATCTATTGACAAAATGTTTGAAGTAGATTATGGTAAAAATGTCAAGCTTTCCATTGGAAACGTCAGATGGCACCTACAACATACAAGGTTGCCAAGGCTCAAAATATAAATAGTGCCCTTCGTACATCAATACTTTTAAGTGGCTCTACAAATAGAAATCAACAGGCTTCAAATCAGGTGAGAGTAATGCCAAACAATTGAGTCACCTCTATCTGTCCATCGATCAGGAAACCTTCGATCCAGCGAAGCGGTATGACTGAAGTGTGCAGGAGTGCCAACATGCAAGAAGTGAGCTTGTTAACGAAAGCTCAGTGGAGTGTTTTCTTACACATGAGGTATGGTGTTTTCCAGGAAGTTTGTGTACGCCTGCCCCGTAAGTCTGCTTACAAGTCCAACTAACCGATCACCAATGATACCGGCCAATATGTTGAGAATAAACCGCACTTATTGATGAGATGGAACAATTTCTTATGGGTTTTCATATGCCCATACATGTTGATGTGGAAATTTGTAATGCCATCTCATGTGAACTGTGCTTCATCTGTAAATAATACTAAGGCAGGAAAGTTCGAATTTGTAGCACATTGCTGTACGAATCACTGGCAGAACATCAATCGAGCAGGGTAATCTGCTGGTGACAAGGATTGTACACGCTGTTGCAGCCGTATGAGGAACATTCATTTGCAACGCCAACCTTCGTGTACTGATAGAAGGAGTGGTGTGCACTCCTATAAGGCTAAAATAGTAGTGCATTATCAAATAATGGAGCAGGTACAAAACTTTATCTAGTACATCCGGAGTTCTTGGTCGTCCCCTCTCCAACTTCCCATGAGGGCACAGACAGCGTTGGAGGCGTTCAAATGTCTTCCGATCTGGACATCTTCGTTGTGGGTACCTCTCTTGGTACAAATGAGCCAGCGCAGCATTGCCGTCCGCCTTATAGTACATGAAGGCCATTTCTGCCAGCTCCTGATTTGAGTACATGTCGCTCAGTGGAACGCCAAATACAACACTCAACGTACTCCTCGGCTTGGAATGAACTGTCAGTGTCCTGTTAATATCTTCTGTCACGGTAATACCTGCGTGAAGAAAATCGTTCCAGCGAATATCACTGTTTTGAAAACCATAAGTCAGAAACCAAGTATTTCCGGACACATGTTGTAATGTAGTTTTTATTGTCTACATATGGGGAATACATACCTGAATTTATGCTAGTTGTGAAATACCTGCATATTGGCGATGCCATAAGAGCTTGAAAAAATAAAAATGTGGAAGCAATACATCTTGATCGAAAGATAATGTAAGAATGTTTTTATATGAGAAAGCATAAAATAATCTTCATAAGGGTATATATGGGTTAAACAAGATTTTGGAAGTTTATGAACTAAAGATTTCAGTAAATAAAACTAAAGTAATAGCATTGGCAGGAAATCAGCCTATAAGGGCTAAAATAGTAGTGAATTATCAAATAATGGAGCAGGTACAAAACTTTATCTAGAATGTGATGTAAGCTATAAATATGACAATATATACATAATAAGGTCAATAGGTATCCAAACGCATGTAACTATAATAATTTTAAAAAATACAAGAAAGGAACCACAATTTAAACTTTATAAGGTCATGGCCGTCCCATTAATAATCTATGGGGGTGAAATTTGGGCTTTAAAATAGAAATATAATAACAATAATATTCAGGCAACAGAGCCGACATTTTTGAGACCCTTTAAGAGTGAAACAGGATGAGACAGACTAACAAATGAAGAAATAGGAAAAGATTTAAGGATTAGTTCCGTAGGAGAAAATATTCAAAATCATAAACAGAAATGGAAAGAACATCTTAATAGAATGGATACAAGCAGGCTACCAAGGAATGTGTTAAATTATAAAACAAAAGGGAGAAGATCGATAGGAATACTTGCTGAAATGGGAATGAGACCGGAACAGGTCAACGCCCTAAATCTTTAAAGGAGGAAGAAGAATATTGGTCGAGCAAGGCGGTGGAACAAATCAATCACCAGGTGACTAATTACAGGTCGAATGGAACCTGTTCAAAGTCGGCGGAATCTTGTAGATGAAGAACAAAGAACTTTTCATTGTCTTGGTGCTTGTTTCTTTGTTTAGATTAAGTAGTAGCGCAGAATGTGTTTATCACAATCTGGATTGATACATTGTGCTAGCTCCTAGAGCGAAGAGTGAGGTAAGAAGGAACTGCAACCCAGGACAAGAACAGGTAAAGAAGGCTACTGAGGTCCTAATTAGTTCCAGATACGAAATTCCAGGGACGCACAGCAATGTACCCTCAGAGAGGGCGTGTGCTCCGACACATGATCCGCCAGTAGACTATGACGCTGCCCTATACAGGAGCTGGGGAGTGTTTCTATACAAATTATTGTGACTTCCTGCAGTTTTTCACTATCACTTCAGTTTCTTTGTATCGTAGCCTCTCTTCCGAAGGATTTACTCGCTTGGGAGTCCAACACAAGTCTTTTCTAATATCTCACGGAAGCAACACTCAGTACAAGTTACGGCAGTCATCACAAACTCACTCGGAGAGTAACATCTTTTTGTCGCAGCAAACACGCACGGCTAACTCACTGATTGACACAACTGACTGAAATCTCTCGCGAGAGCGCTCGCTTATATAACCAATGTGGTCTTCCATAGAACATTCCAGAACTATCTTGACACAGGTTCTAGAGGCGGGGAGAAATAAACTTTCAGACTATTCTGCTTATCTGCCGATAGCGCCTCCGGGCGAGATCGCGACTTATCGTTGTATATCTCTGACTGCCTGGCGCCAACCTCCGACAATCTTGGGCCATATCCGCGGAGTTACAGTGTGCAGGCTAGCGCCATCTCATGTAGCTCCGTGTACCAGTGTAGTATTATTAACTCAAGAGGTTATAAAGTTAAAATTAAAAATGCGAAACTAGGTAAAGTGAGTTAATGAAGTGAAGTGGATTATAATTTTACGTCAAGGAAGAGATATATAAGGAGCCCATTGTATTGTGAAGTTATAAAATAGCAGATAGATGAAGTAATTGAAAGGTAGGTATAATAGGAGTGAAAAGTAACAAGAAGTAGTATAGTGAAATTATTTATGAAGATAAATAAGTAAAATAAGAAAAACTATAGTTGTAGAGAAATATAAATAATGTAGACCTTAAATAAAAGAAGTAACAAAACTAAATAAACACATGAATAAATAAAAATGATAAATAATTACATAATTTAAAGAATTTAAATCAAATAAAACAAGTCAAAATTTGCATTGTGAATACAGATGAAGAGTTTAAAGTTATAATAAGAATGTGAAATGTATATGTGAATTTGTATGGTGGAATTTTGAAACAGATAATTAAGTGAAACAAGGAATATTAAATGAAACAAATTAAATATCATAAATAATAAGAATAATAAATTATTTTAAAGCACAAAGTACTAATTAGACTAAATTAAACTATTTTAATGAAAGTAAAATGGTCACTTAATAGCATGATGAAATAAAATGTTGAATATTTTATTAAAATACTAAATAATGAATAGTAAATGTTTAAAGCAAAGTAAAATAATATAAATTAAGACTAAAGTAATAAATTATACGCATAAGTGCAGAAATCATAAGGAATTATAAAATATGGAATATTCGTGCTGGATAACAGTACGTTTCATTGCCGGATACCATAGAAATATTAGATACAGAATAAATAGTTTAGTTAATGAATTAGTAGCTGGTTTCCAGTTACTTGTTCCTGCTGGCTTCCAACAGCTAGGAATTAGTAAGGTTGGGGTTATTATTTAGGTGTTATAATTTTTCTTCTTCATTTTTAATAAGTTTGTTTTGTTTTTTCTATTTATAACTGAAATCTATAAAACGATAATATAAATGATATGCTTTTGATTAATGTGGAATAAACTATAAAAGTTTGCAATGCACGTCCTATTGTAGGAAATCAGGTATCGGGACTGAGTATTTCAGATTCTTATTTATTTATTTGTACAAGCATAGTGTTGAAATCCAACAGAGGAACAAAATGTTCTAAAAGTACATAAGGGAAAAGGATGGAAACAATATCAGAACATTTGGTCTCTTATATTCGATAACTACGGAAAGCTACGAGTACTTTAGCTTGCACCCTCAACATTAAAACTAACATTACACAGGTTGGTTATAGTATTTCAATTTTTCCAACATTCTGGATATTTTAATACATTTTATATGCGAATTTTGAAGGGTGCCTCAACAAAAGCGTTGCATATGAGAGACGACAGAAGCAAATAGCAAATAAAAACAGTAATCGCGGCTTCTGCTAATACAAAATAAGATTACTGTTCATTTGCGCTGACAGGGAGAATAGTTATTGCTTTCTTCATTCTTTCTTTTTCTTTTTGAAATAGTTTTGGCGCAAGTACGTGCTATCAAGTTCCCTTCGCCATCGCCATCTGCCCAGAACATGTCATACAAGTTTATTAAGGAGGAAACTGGCTGGCTAGCGGAGGTCAACAACATGTGATAGCATACTAACTATACCATGGAACTATATAGTGTGTTTCAAAAATAGAAGGCATAATTTCAGGTATGCATTCCCCATATGCAGACAATAGAAAAGACTATTAAAACATGTGCTCGGAAATGCTTAGTTTCTGAATTCTTCCAAACAGTGATGTTCACTGCAACGTATTTCTTACCGCAGGCAGTTTTCTTTACAGAAGATGTTCAAAGTGTTCACCTCCTGCGAATACAGTCCTCACATCGAGGTCTACTAGCCGTGCGAACACGTCAGCAAATTCCAGGTGTGTTGTGTATTTTCTCACTACCTGGTACAATTCGATTCCAAAGGGATTCCATGTCAGGCGCCGGAGACGATTACACCAACGCTTTTAAATGGCCCCACAAGTAGAAATCGACAGAACCCAAATGAGGTGAGCGTGGTGGCCAAGCAATTGGACCGCCTCTACCTATTTATCGATCACGAAAACTTCGATCCAAGTACCGACTAGCGTACGACTGAAGTGTTGCAGAAACGCCATCATCAAGAAGTGAGCTTGTTGACGAAAGCTCAGTGGAGTGTCTTCATACACACGAGGTAGGATTTTCCAGGAAATTTGTGTACGCCTGTCCCGTAACTCTGTTACAAGTACATGTGTCCAACTAACCGATCACCAATGGTACCGGGCACTTGGTGATGGAATGGAACGATTGTATGTGGGTTTTCATATGCCCATACATGCTGATGTGGAAATTTGTAATACCATCTCGTGTGAACTGTGCTTCATCTGTAAACAATACTAAGGCAGGAAAGTTTGGATTTGTAGCACACTGCTGCACGAACCACTGGCAGAACATCAATCGAGCAGGGTAATCTACAGTGACAGGGCCTGTTCACATTGTAAGTGATAAGGATACCACTGTTGCTGTCGCAACAATCTCCGTATGAAGAACATTCGCTTGCAACGCTAACTTTCGTGTGTGCTAAGCTGTGCACAGAATCTAGAATCTCCTCTTCTACATCTGGAGTTGTAGATATTGGTCGCCCCCTTCCCAATTCAGGAGATGTAAACTTCCCATGAGCAGAGACGTCGATGGAGACGTTCAAATGTCTTCCATCTGCACATCTTCGCTGTGGATACCTCTCTTGGTACAAACGACCAGCCAGCGCAGCATTGCCGTCCGCCTTAGCGTACACGAAGTGCATTTCTGCCAGCTCCTGATTTGAGTACATGTCGCTCAGTCGAACGCCAAACACATTCAATGTACCCCTCGTCTCGTAATCAACTGCCAGAGTGACCTCTTAATATCTTCTGTCACGGCAACTACCATCACTAAGATAAGAAAAACGTTCCGGTGAATATCACTGTTTTGAAGGCCATAACTCAGAAACCAAGCATTCTCGGATACATGTAGTAATGGACGTTTTATTGTCTATATATGGGGGAATGCATACCTGAATTTATGCCCTCTAATTTTGAAACATTCTGTATAATGGAAACATTATGGAATTTACTTAAGTGCTAATTACTTGTTAATCAAATCTTTGCTGAAAACAACATAGGTGTCAATATTGGATTAAGTAAGGTACCTCCAAGCACTGTTACGTGTAAAAGATTTGCAAATATAGGAGTGCAGACAGTTTTTGTTGCTATTGAAATTGCATGTAATGCCCGTTCACCGACATTTTAACTATTGGGTGGCGGAGACCTTCCAGTAGGTAGGGTTTAGCTAGTGGGAGGAAGTAGTGTTACTTGGTCTGAGGCAAGTAGTAAAGACGCGCGATAGTGAAAGACTGTTTTCCACTGCACTGCCACGTGCGACACGAGTTCAGCATACTGTGTACCCTTCCCATCAGCTAAAGCTTTACCAAAAAGATAAGCCACCCCACCTCACTAGCTAAAACGTCGCTGAGCACACTGTAGTTCCTCCCTTTTTCAGTTCCACAGTTCTACCCCTCTTGCCTTCCCAACTATTGAAGTACAGGTGGAACGTGGATTAGGTAGACAAGTAACGCATCCCGCGCCAGTGGATCTCATTTACATCCAATCGCAACAAAATTAGTTTCTTTATAACTTATCTATAGTAAGTAGAGGAAATACTGAATTTCACCCAAAAATTCGGTACTGAGGTTTCACTGGGAATACGTGCTTTGATGTCCTCTGAATAAAAAAACATTTTTATAAAAAGGTTGATGTATATAGGAGTGTAGACAGAATAATTCAAAAACAAAAGGTGTTTAGATACCAAAGTTGATATTTACGTTGAGCATCTTCCCAAGATGAGACAACGATTTTCAAGAGCATTCCCTCTTCACAATCTACGCTTTAAGAGGAAAATTGTTTATTAGTTTTGATATTCTCGAAAATGGCTCTAATGATTTTAATTATAATACTGGATGTTTAAGATGTTTACATGACAAATGAAACGCATACCTTGAATTTTCCGCAAATAGCCTGTGAAGACCTCTTTATTCTAAGTAGCTTTTGCATATTTGCTCAAACGTAAGAGACAAAACCTTACTACACAAACATTGTAGATTTATTTAAAGCAGAGAATTTATTTCAAATAAAATCTTTTAAATGTTTTCCGAGATAATTTTGTTATTGGTGGACATTCCAAGAGCATGGGAAGAGCGACACTTTTTTAAAAATCTGATGTGTTACACTCACATGACTTTCTCTACTCTTGTACAAACTATTTTTACAAACGCTTATTCGCCATCTACTTCATGTTAATCTACATAAACATTTGCAGACTCTATCTTATTGCTAATTTTCTTGTAGATGTAAGGGGAATATATATTTACAAGGGCAATATAGAAATACAGTAGCCTTTAAGCACATACATATCTCTTAATAGCTGGTTGCTAGGTGCAGCACCATTCCCTTTGCCACAGATTAATACTCTTTGCATATCCAAGACAAAAAAAAATAAATAGCGAATTCCCATTTGAGGAAATAAGTATTGGAAAATTTAAGGGAATAACAAACAATATCTCGAAAATGGTTCACTCAACAACAAAAATGTATGACATAAATTGTGTATTTTAACGCGATCTACATTTTTTGTGTAGTAAAATTTTGTCTATCTCTTATGATTTACCAGTTATGCAAAAGTCGTTCACAGTGAAGAGTACTTTTAGAGACATTCCCAGAAAATTCGAGATATACATTTTATTTGTCATGAAAATATCTTAAACATATGATATTTTAATCAAAATCGTTGTAGCTATTTTTGAGAAAATTAAAATTTTCGATAAATGTTCGATGTAAAGGGTAATCTGGGGTGGGAGGATTTTCTTGAAAACCTTCGTGTCGCATCTCTGGAAGATACTGAACCTAAATACCAAGTTTGGTGTTTATCCGACTGTTCGTTTCTGAGTTATGCTGTTCAGATACACAGACACACACAGACACACACACGGACATGTTTCCAAAAATGCCTTTTTTGGATTTAGGGGGACTCAAAACATGTATTTCCGGTGAAATCTCGGTATCGAATTTTTGGGTGGAATACAATACTTCCCCTACTTACTATACGTAGTACAGAAAGTAAAAATCTGACTAACGTTCTACCAACTGTATCTTTCTTATACTTACAACGAAATATGTAAATGTGTAATGAAAGTGTAACTCGATTAATAAGTAGATAGTGTGGTGTATAGAAGGTTAGTTAGAAATACTCATGTGAATACAACAGATTTTTACCATTTACCGAAACTTACCTTTCGATACTTCCAAACTGGCAAGAGGTAACGCGGTGTTTCAGTATAACATAAAGTGGCTAAGCGAATGACTGGAGCAAACAAAGCAAAAAGTTTTTTTTCTATGTATGAGTAGGACATTTACGCACTTACCCCATAGAAGCTGAAAGTGTGGTACTCGTCAGAGATTTGCGCTACCCACTAAAACCCCTCCACATGTTAATGCGCATTAGTGGTTTTGTTCCTCATGTGTATTACTCAGATCTCGCATAGCACCCCAGCTGGTCAATGAAAGATAAGCCGGCATGTACTGCATGCGAGCGCGTCCAATATTATCCGGGACTGCACATGATAGGTACCTTGAGCAATCCGGGTGGTTAGTCGTTTAATGTGCTAGCCGTTAGTGTAAATGTCTAAGATTAGAGTGATTAGTCGTAATGCAAACGTGCAAGTAGTGCATATGTCTAGGTTAGCTACGTTAAGTGACATGCATTGGCTTAAGTGATGTGACTAAATCTACTTCATAAGGTAAGTGTATGTCTATTATGTAAGTCTACCACGTGCCTTGTTCACATGAGTAGCAGCCCAGTTCGAAAACACCAAAACAAAAGGAGCGGGGATCTTATCCACAATCGTACCGATCGAGTTTGCTTCGCGGTAATGTGTCAGTAGCGCATTTAAGAGTTCCCGGGTTCTATTCCAGTCCACCGCCCACTCTGACCTTGTAGTTTTCATGGTCTTTTTAGGTCGGTAAGGCAAATGTTGTGGTATTTCTCATCTAAGATGATTTCCTTTCCCTAATTTCGCTTTCATTCAGTTTCCTTCTCGTGTTTCACGTGCGCTTCCAGCTTTCGCGATTTGAGATGGTGCTGGACAGATAGCGCGGATGCTTGCTCGAAGGAAAGGGTATTACCCGTGGATGTCAGAAGCCTAACTGGTTGTTAGATTGCTCATCGCCCTCTCCGGGCAGCTCCAGCAGTTGTGCCGGGTCTTCGAGCTTAGGTCCTCCTTCAGAGCACCGAGCGAGTTGGAGCTGCGGTAAAGTGTAGGACTCACATTCGGGAGATCCCGGATTCAATTCCCTGCGACCACCCATTCTGACCCATGGTTTTTGGTGAATTCCCCGAGTCGGCAGGGGAATGCTGGGGTGGTTCATCTTTTACCACGTCTCTCCTGCCCCCATTTCCTGTACTCATCATCTTCTTTGTCATCTGTTTCAAGGGTTGTAGGACCAGGCGACAGTGTTTAGCGGGTTGGGATGGACGGTGGCTGTGCGCTCTGTGAAAGTTTCATCCTGGTCTCGTCCAGGAACTGCTCGGCTGGTATCCCCCACTGGGTGCTTTGGGACGGAAGCTCCTTCAGGAATGTTGGAGGCGTTCAATCAGGAAACTTTAGGGACCCCGTCTGTTCTTACGCCCTTCATCATGCGGATCCGGCTGCCCTTCGGGTCTCTTCCCTCATACGTCCCTCCGAGGAATCACAGTAGAAGCACAAGGGGCCGACTGACCTGCGTGTGGTGCTCTGCCCCGGTTTCGGGGGCCCCTTCCGTTCTTCCGCACCTTTACATCTACCTTTACCCCCTTCAGAGCAATAGCCATGCACAAAAATAGACTATTATGTGATGCTTTCCTGCTCCAGTTCCTTTGGGCTGTAACGAGTAGGTTCGACTTCTAGAAAGTTCCTCTTTGTATGCGGGTCTATATAAGGGGCTGCTCTGCCAGTGAGTGCAGTTCAGTTAGTTAAAAAATCACGAAGTTAAGTGAAGTCAAGATGTCTGAGTCACAATTACATTACTGACATATGCACACTTTTCTCTCCTCTTCTTCTGTATGTAACAGTGGAACCTTATTCTGAGGAATATGTTCCACCTCTCCTCTCTATGGCACGCAATGCTGTGTTACCCTAAACGGAAGATTGGCTTATTAAGCTACAAATACTACAAAGTACTTCCATGATAGCTGTTTGTTCATTAAAGAGGAGATTAACTTTCCTATACTGCCAATGTTAAACTAGTTTATTTAAACACCCGTTATGTCACGGATTATTGAAGATTTCATTATGAAATGTTTACAGGATAAATATACGATATTAGTGAGTAAATTGATGCAAATTTATGAAGAAATGCATATTTGATTTTTCAAAATAATTTTGACTTATAAATAATTTGTGAACAACGTAGTACAAACCTAAGGGTAGTATCATGACTTGTGTTTAAATTTTCACTCTCTTTCTCAGCCGGTTGTTGCTGTCTCACATAAATTGTAATAATATCACTTTTCTTTGTTCCTCGTCCCCATTTTCTGAGGAAGAAGCCACACTCCTCTGTATTTCACGTCGCCTGCAGAACAGCAGACTTGAGTATAATTCAGGAATACTTTGTTTCACCAGCGAAGCCAAACTCCCTGCCATTATTTTGGAATAGCTGCACCATAACTTGCTCTAGGAGAGAAAGGAGAACTAACTCGCGTCTACCAAGTGTATAGCATTTAAAATCATTTGTGAAATTCTAACAAAATCGACGTTGGAGTAAAAAGAAAACTGAAAAAAAATCCTTTTTATTTTTAAACGTCGATAAGCACAACTGTTCAGAAAAACAACAAATATGCTGCTTATTTATTAATTCCATTGGACAAATTCGCGACATTCCAAATACGAGCACTTAGGCTCACCACAGAAAATTTGGCGAAACTTGCTACAAAAGCACGAGTTCACTTAACTACTATAGAACTTAACTCAAGTACTCAAGTACTATAGTAATACGTCTACTTTAAAGTCCTCGGGATGAAAGACTCATTTTTACTTTCTCTGCTACGTATAGTAAGTAGGGGAAGTGTTGTATTCCACACAAAAATTCGATACCGAGATTTCACCAGAAATACATGTTTTGAGACCCCCTGAATCCAAAAAAAGCATGTTTGGAAATATGTCCGTGTGTGTGTCTGTGTGTGTCTGTGTACTGAACAGCATAACTCAGAAACGAACAGTCGGATAAACACCAAACTTGGTATTTAAGTTCAGTATCTTCCAGAGATGCGACACGAAGGTTTTCAAGAAAATCCCCCCACCCCAGATTACCCTTTACATCGAACATTTTTCGAAAATTTTAATTTTCTCACAAATGGCCCTAACGATTTTGATTAAAATATCATATGTTTAAGATATTTTCATGACAAATGAAATGTATGTCTCGAATTTTCTGGGAATGTCTCCAAAAGTATTCTTCACTGTGAACGAGTGAACGACTTTTGCATAACTGGTAAACCATAAGAGATAGACAAAATTTTACTATATAAAAACTGTAGTTCGCGTTAAAATACACAATTTATGTCATATACATTATTTTGTTGAGTGAACCATTTTCGAGATATTTCTTATATTCCCTTAAATTTTTCAATACTTATTTTCTCAAATGAGAATTCGTTACTCATTTTTACTTTCTCTACTACGTATAGTAAGTAGGGGAAGTATTGCATTCCACCCAAAAATTCGATACCGAGATTTCACCGGAAATACATGTTTTGAGACCTCCTGAATCCAAAAAAAGCATTTTTGGAAACATGTCCGTGTGTGTGTCTGTGTGTGTGTCTGTGTGTGTGTCTGTGAACAGCATAACTCAAAAACGAACAGTCGGATAAGCACCAAACTTGGTATTTAGGTTAAGTATCTTCCAGAGATGCGACACGAAGGTTTTCAAAAAAATCCTCCCACCCCAGACTACCCTTTACATGGAAGATTTTTCGAAAATTTTAATTTTCTCAAAAATGGCTCTAACGATTTTGATGAAAATATCATATGTTTAAGATATTCTCATGAGAAATGAAATGTATATCTCGAATTTTCTGGGAATGTCTCCAAAAGTGTTCTTCATTGTGAACGACTTTTGTATAACTGGTAAACCATAAGGGATAGACAAAATTTTACTACACAAAAAATGTAGATCGCGTTAAAATACACAACTTATGTCATATACATTTCTTTTGTTGAGTGAACCGTTTACGAGATATTGCTTGTTATTTCCTTAAATTTTCCAATACTTATACTTTTTCTCAAATGCGTTATTCATTTTTTTTATGTCCTGGACATGCAAAGAGAATGGAATGCGCCACATAGCAACCAGCGTTAAAATATTTGACTATCGCTTAAAAGCTACCATATTCCCCTTGCATCTACAAGAAAATTACCAATAAGATTGATATCTCGATATCTCGATTAACATGAAGCATATGGAGAATAGGCGTTTGTAAAATTAGATTGTACAAGAGTAGAGAAAGTCATGTGAGTGTAACACATCAGATTTTTTTGTCTTGGATATGCAAAGAGTATTAATCTGTGGCAAAGAGAATGGTGCTGCACCTAGCAACCAGCTATTAAGAGATATGTCTATGCTTAAAGGCTACCTTATTTCTATATTGCCCTTGCAAACACAAAACAAGGGGAAGCGATAGTCAAATATTTTTAGAACCGGTCGCTATGTGTAAAATGTAATTCTCTTTGCATGTCAAAAGATCGTTTCTGCAAATGTTTATCTATATTAATATGAGATAGATGGAGAATAAGCGTTTGTAAAAATAATTTGTACAAGAGTAGAGAAATTCATGTGAGTATAACACATCAGATTTTTAGTATTAATAATACCATTACATGAGCTTACCTGAGATTTTGAGTTAAAAGCATTTGACATCTCCAAATTTCAGCGTGCTTTATATTTGATGGAACTGTAATTAAAAAATACAAAGTACAGGTTCGCATATTGCAAAAATGCAAGAAAAATCTGATGTGATACATTCACTGACTTTCTCTACCCTCTATCATTTATTAGTGGATATATAAACTATCTTACTAAAGCTTATTTTTCTATTTACTACGTTTGAATCCAATTAAGCCTTCGCAGAAATAGTTGCATTACACATTTCATTACAGATACAAAGGGAACAGCGATAGTCAAATGTTTAAGAATTGGACGCTATATGCTGGTCTTAAAATTCCAACACTGTTTCCATGACATCGCGAGAAACAATTGAAAGTTCACAGGAAGTGAATGACCAAGAAATGAACATTTCGAACCTTAAATAGCGGATATCTCAGAAATGGCTTATGCCACAAAAAACTTATTTGAAGTAAATGTTGTGCTTTAAGGAGATTATAATTTCTGTGTTGTACTTTTTCGCCTATCGCTTAAGGTTTGCCACTTATACACGATTACACAAAATTCCTTCCAAATGAAGTGAACTTCAAGGCTGTTTCCAGAAAATTCAAGATATACATTTTTTCCATGTAAATATCTTTAATATATGGCATTTTAATCAAAATCAGTTTAAAAAATAAAAAAATCGAACACCACTCAGTGTAAAGGGTAGTTTGGGGGGAGTTGATGTTCTTGAAAATCCTCGTATCGCATCTTTGGAATGTACTGAAGCTATATACCAAGTTTGGTATTTATCCGATTTTTCCTTTTTGAGTTATGGAACAGACACACGCAAACATTCACAAACTATCTTTTTCTAGAAGTGTTTTTTTTTTTATTCAGGAGGCCTGAAAAAGTATATTTTCGATGAAATCTCGGTATTGAATTTTCGGATGGAAGGCAATATTTTCTCTACCTTCTAGGTACGTGGTAGAGAAAGTAAAAATTGTCTCAAAATTTCTGTGGTAGCCGTAAAGCTAACGACACCACGGTAATGTACGGGGCACGCATTCGGGAGGTCCTGGTTTCGATTCCTGAGCCAACCATTTTGACCATGGGTTTCTCGTGGTTTTCTCTGGTTGGCAAGGCGAATGTTGGGGTGGTTTCAAATCTGCCACAAATTTCGCTTTCCCTTCTTTCATGTTTCATATATGCTTAGGGGCTGAGCATTGTCGGTCGGTGTCGGGTAGATGGCCCAAATGCTTGCTAGTTTAAAAGTTCTTTTTAGCCCAGCCAGACGGCAACCTTCTCCGAGCCGTCTCAGGTGGGTCGAGTTCTTCTTGTTCCGTTAGATCATTCCGCCTATGTGACCGGGTCATCGAATTTGGAACGTCACGGACCTCTGCGCGTCTCTATCACCTACCTACCTGCGGTATATAACCTCCTACGATTCCTCATCCTTTCCTTCTGAGGGTAGTAAGCACAAAAGATCCGCGTTGGGTCGAGGTTCCCCCTCCGTTCCTTGGTCACACTTATATAGGTTTGACACCAGCCTGGTAGAAGTTTGCGAACTCCATCTTAGTTACACATACAGTGTAGATTCCAGTGTCCTCGTAAAAGCCACTAATGAGTGGTTTTCCTTGAATTTGCCCACTACCATCAGCACTATTTTGCCGAAAAGGCCACCTCTCACGTGAAACAGATTATAAAGACAGGATCAAAGGTAGTTTGGACTCAAATGTGGACATGGCAAATTGCTTGCCACTCGAGAACGAGAACTAATTACTGACTCCCCCCAGGATAAATTATATCCTTCCCATGTCCAGCAGTATTGATAGAGTGGCCCTCATCCTTGCTGATCCCAAGTCGTCAGCTCCTGAACGTTTTATCACTGTCAGTAACTCGCAGTGATGGACGGCTATCATCGGGCATCTGGAGAAGAAAGTGGCTGCTGCCATCCATTTAACTGACCTAGAAAATGTCCCATGTCGTGACCCGAGGGACGAGACAAGCTATATCGTGTTTTATCGTGCTGTTAAGTCTCCAACTCTTCTCACTTTTCAAAAGTTAGTTCTGATTTTTTGTATCTTCAAACTGTGTATAGCCTCTATCAAAAGTAAAATATTTTAAAGGAGAAATAGCTTTAAAATGTAAAAATGTAAATTTGGAAATTCTGAATTAAGGTTATGGCATGGAAGCACGTTTGATTTAATTGTTATAAACTTTTACAAATCACTTAGTGTTTTATGAATACCTAGAATACACAATTTGGTGTGTTTTAAGAGTAACATTTTATTATTTAGTGATTTTAATATTAATTTTTAAATAACTCTTCTGAGGTTAAGCATTTACGCAATGTATTCAAAATGTGTGGTTGCTATAGGACCGTTTTTCAACCAACCAGAGATAGGTCCTGTTTGGACAATATGCTTACTAGCCTCCAGACCAACGCTTACAAAGTTAGTTTATTGATCAAGGATTTTCAGATCACATGGCTATTTATCTGTAAAATTGTTAGTAATTTATTTCGTAATTATACAAATATAAAATTTCGTAAAATGTGTAATAATCCTTTAAATGAAACTATTAATTACCTATTACCAGTTGGAAAACCATTTTGGGCAATAATAATCCGGGAATGACCATTTTTGTCAATTTTGTGAGCTGCTTTTTATACTTTTTCAACGGTTTCTTTCCACAAAAAAATTGTTAAAGCTGCAGGAAATTATGCGCATAAAATAAATTGGTACAATGAGTTACAACATTTGGAATAGGAAGCATTGATTCTTTATGCTATAAACACAAACATCACAAATCACGCAATGGTTGAAGTGTCCAAAAATGCTAACAGGGAATATAAATATTCTATTAGAAATGCTAAGATGCAGCTAATGTCAAATATATTGAAACGTCCGCTAGTAAACGCAAATCACCATGGGCTTGGTTAAATCTCAATCAAAAATTTCAAAGTTGGAAACAAAGTTGTTATTCTTGTGACGAGTTTAATGAATACCTTTCAAAGCTTCCTGACAGTATAAATTTACTGTTGGGGATTTCAGATATTGCTGCTTATTCTTTACTATCGAATTTTAATACACCCAGCTTAGTATTTCAGTAGGAGATGGTAACCACAGAAGATGCTTTGAAAATTGTTCATCGTATGAAAAATACAAATAGCAAGAATTACTGTGATAAGTTTCTTAAACAAATTAGTTCATCCATTGAAATTCCTTTAACTATTTGCACAAATGATTGTCTTTCTATAGATATATTTCCAGACTGTTTAAACATTTCCAAGGTAATTTCAATTTTCAAAAATGGTAATAATGCGAAATCTAGCGGTTCTAGAACAATATCACTTATTCCCGTTTTTGCAAAACTTTTAGAATCTGTATAAGAACCAAATATGCGAGTATTTTGTGTTTAATAATGTTTTTCCCTATTCTCAGTATGGTTAGAGATCTCATTTAATTACAACCAAGGGTGTTACTTGTTTCGCTTAATTATGCAATTCTGTAAATTCGCTTTTTTTTTTATTTAAGCAAGGCCTTGATTGTGTCTCTCATGATCTCCTATTAGCTAAATTAAATGTTGTGGCATTCCTGAGAATGAACTCAAAACTGTTTATATCCCGTTTATCTTAGGCAGTTTGTCTTCATTGATAGTAAAATATCTAAAATTACATGCGTAAAATATGGTGTCCCCAAAGGCTCCGTATTAGGTCCGAAATTTTAATAATGGCAAATGATTTGTCATGTAACGTTCCTGCTTTTTCTGAAGTTTCTGCTGACGATGCTACATTTCTGACTCACCATGGTGATTTAAGTAAATTGAAAATGTTGTCTAATAGTTCCCTTATGGAAGCTAAAATGATTTTGTTCTAATAAATTTTTACTAAGTGAAAACAAAATTGCATCTATTTCATTTACTAGTAAAGTCATGATGACAATAAGTATTTTAAAATTCTTGGTATTGTTGTAGATAGTACAACGTGGGAAGACCATATTGATTATATGAGCAAAAACGTATCAAGAGTAATATTTTTATTGCGGAATTTGAAAATTTATTTGCCTAAAGGTACATCATATTTGGATATTTAGCATATGGACTATTATAGGGCAATAGACTCACGTTCATAAAAAACTTAAACAAAAGAAGCAATTGGAACCATAACCAACTCACCAATGAAGGCACATTGCAAACCGTGAAGAAATAATGACAATAACTAATGCATATATTCTTCAAGGTTTAAATTGTGTGAAAGAAAATCTTCTAAATTTAATTCAAAGGAGTGCTATTCGCTCATACATTACTAGAAGCAACAATTTGTTCGATGTACCCAAGTGTAGATTGTCTAAAACAATGAATAATTTTCCCATCATAGTGATAAATATAGGAAATAAATTTCCATTGCATGTTTATGAATTGATTATGAAGGTTTTAAATGGGATTAGCTCTGGTTATTTGATAAATACTCCTTTTATGACACTAACAAATTTTTAAATAATAGAACAGTATTAAACTTTTTAAATTTTTTTAAACAGTCCTATAATTTTAATTAACAGCATATATATGTCGTACATACAACTTTTACTACGTCCGTTACACTATAGTGTTCTCCGACTGTTATACAGCAAACTAATAAATTAAACTAACAACAAACTATAGCTCGCTTTGATTTGCCAAAAGCCTGCTATTAAATAACATACTGGAGAAAATAATTTGTTCAAAGTTGAGAAAGTATATTGTTGTATATTACGTTGTTTGCACCGTTTGTTATAGGAGTTGTATTATATTTCAACTGTTGGGGAGCCGAAATTGTAGTAGTTGCAACCGCACGTATGGTACCCGGTTTCCGGTAGCCTTCACTCCAAATGTACTTTCAGGTGGCCTTTGCCCCAAGTTTAAAAATAATAGCTTCTAATTTAACTGATTCTTTAAATATTATATATTTATGTTTGCCTCGGCTGCGTCAGTATTATTGTTAGAGACATGGATGTCTTGGCAGGGTTGTGGTACGTCTAAGAATGTAGGCTTACACAGATTATAATTTTACTTCACTCCTTTTATTAATACTTGATACGATTAAAATAGCACTTCGCTGATATAGAGAGCTGTGAGATTCTTTTTATTAATTAATTACACTTTTTAACACGTAAACTATTTTTCGTTTCACACGAATACGCATTAAATCTCTCTAGGACGCACAAGCAACGCATCCAGTTATGAGCACTGTCTGCAGGCAACTGAATTATTTCAACCGTCTAAACTTGTAAATTTCTGTATTTCAAGTATCTGATTGGCTATTCCTACTCCAATAGAATACCTTTATTTAACTATAGCTTTTTCTGGTTGTTGATTGGGTATTTTAAAACTGACTCAAAATTTACATTATTGTTGCTCCAATAATGACTATTAGCATTTAAACTTTAAAATTTATTATTGCCTCAAGGTTACCTCATTGTTATCTCATTGTTAGAAACGTTTAACTTATTATTCTCACAGCTCCTACATTATTAAATTACGTAATGTATTCACATAACATTATTGAACATGTTTACAATAATATAAGCATTTGCAATGACTGTTACATACATTTTACAAATTATTATATACACATATTGCTTCAAGGCGGGCTGTTATTGAATTTACATATTATGTAATTTGACTGAAACCATTTAAGTATTAAAAATACTGCCTCAAAGTATAAGGTACTTTACAAGCTGATAATTATGATAATCACAATCTCGGAGTAATTTCTTTTCCCATCTGCACGGACCACCTGACTGAAGGATATCTTGGTTTTGCGTCATAAAATATTTGAGCGTAAGAAGAGCCTGTAATTTAATGTTAACTTATACTGGAGAATGCGTCTCACTTTTTACTTTCTCTACTACGTATAGTAAATAGGGGAAGTATGTATTTCACCCAAAAATTCCATACCGAGGTTTTACCGAAAATGCATGTTTTGAGGGCCCCTGAATCCAAAACAAGCATTTATAGAAAGAGGTCCGTGTGCGCGCGTGTGTGTGAGCCTGTGAACAACACAACTCAAAAACGAAGAGTCGAATAAATACCAAATTTGGTATTCAGGTTCAGTGCCTTCCAAGGATGCGACAGTAAGATTTTAAAGAAAATCCCCGTTAACCCAAAGTACTCTTTAAATGGATCATTTTCCGAACTTTTTTATTTTATTTAAAATGGCTCTAACAATTTTGATTAAAAGACAATATATTAAAGATATTTGCACAAAAACTAAAATATATATCTTGAATTTTCTGGAAATAGCCTGTGAAGTCCATTTCAGTCAGAGGAAATTTGGTATAATCTTGTACACCTGCTAAATGTTAAGCGATAGACGAAAACGCACTATACAAAATATGTGGATATATTTTAAACCAACAATTTACTTCAAATAAGTCTTTTTGTGACATAAGCCATTTCTGAAATATCCGTTATTAATGGTTCGAATTGATCATTACGGTTATTCTTAAACATTCAGTTATTTCTGGCGATTACATGGAAACAGTATGGAATTTTGAGGTGAGCGTATAAGACTAATTCTTAAACATTTGAGTATCGGTGTCCCCTTTGTAACTATAACGTAATGTGTAATGTAGCTATTTCTGCAAAGGTTTATTTGGATTAAAATGTAGTAGATAGAAAAATAAACTTAGTAAAAATAGTTTGTATACCCACTAATAAACAATAGAGGGTTGAGAAAGTAGTTTGAATGTATCACATTAGATGTTTTTATGTAATTTCATTCAACATGAAATGTACATGCCACATTATCTGGAAAACGCTTATCCGGCAATATGTTAGGAGAAATTGAAGTTTGTTTAGCTTTTTCTGTTTACTTTTTCTACTGATTACCTATAGTTAAGTAGAGGAAGTATTGCACTCCATCCAAAAATTCGATACCAAGATTTCCCGGAAATATACGTTTTGGTGTCCTTGGGTCCAAAATAATCATTTTTAGAGAAGGTCAGTATGATTGTGAACAGCATAACTCAAAAATAAAAAGCCGTTTAAATACCAAATTTAGTATTTAAGTTCCATGTCCTCCAAGGTTACAACATCAAGTATTTCAAGAATATTCTCCATATCAAAATACCCTTTACGATATATAATGTTAACTATTTAATTTTTCAAAAATGGCTCTAATGATTTTGATTAAAATACCTTATGTTTTAGACATGCAAGACAAATAAAATGCATAAGTATCTTGAATTTTCTGGGAATATCCTTTTAAATCATCCTCATTATTAAAGAATTTTTATAACTTGTCAAGTATAAGAGATGGAAGAAAACTTACTACTACGCAAAAACATGAACTCGTTAATTGACAAAGTTTATATCAAATAAGATTTGTTATGGCGTTAACCATTTCAGAGATATTCTTTATTATAGGTTTGAATTGTCAAATACTTTAAACTCTTCCTATTGCAAAATCTCTATTAGTTTTTTTTATCATGGCATGCAAAAACAACGGAATTTCAGATCTATTACATAGCGATCCTTTCTTAAAAGATTTGACTATCGCTTAAGCCTACTGCATTCCCTTAACCTCCTTG
Source organism: Deroplatys truncata (assembly GCA_030765065.1). Classification (NCBI taxonomy): domain Eukaryota; kingdom Metazoa; phylum Arthropoda; class Insecta; order Mantodea; family Mantidae; genus Deroplatys; species Deroplatys truncata. The sequence goes on along the minus strand of CM060988.1, from coordinate 123,077,132 downwards.
TACCTACACAGAAATGTGTGAAAAACAATTTCTGCAAACCTTTATCTGGATTATCAGGAAGTAGATAGAAGAATAAGCTTTTCTACGAATAGTTTGTTGAAGAATGGCCAAACAATTTCGTATGCATATACGAGGACAGTCTCAGAAATACCCGACCTGATGTATAGATAGTGGTTGTTGTTGCAAACAAATGACTATGGTAGAAAAAGTACCACTCTTATAAAGCTCAAATTCGAAGTTTCACGATGCTAAGTCGTTTAGTAATTGTTTGCCAGCCATTAATAGTGAACTCTCTCAACGAATTTGCCATCGTTATGTGATACATTGCTTTCATTTGAAAGGTCTTACTCCAACTAATATTAAAGCTGAACTAGATTCTACTCTGGGGGTGTCTGCTCCTTCGTTTACAACAGTAAAATATTAGGTGGCGGAGTTTAAGCGAGGCCGTACGAGCTGCCAAGACGAACATCGCAGAGGCGACTACGCCAGAAATTGTGAAGAAAATCCACAAAATGGTATTGGATGATCGTCGACTGAAAGTGCGCGAGCTAGCAGACATCGTAGGGTTGTACGTTGCATACTGGCTGGAAATTTAGACATGAAAAAGCTGTGCGCAAGATGGGTGCCACGTTTACTCACAATGTAACTAAAGCAACGTCGTGAGGATGTTTCATTCGAGTGTTTGGCGATGTTTCGCTGCAATAAAGCCGGGTTTTTGCGTCGATTCATAACCATGGATGAAACATGGGTCCATCTGAGACGAAGGAACAGTCAAAATAGTGACTGAAAGGGGAGAATCGGCTCCAAAGAAGGCGAAGACAGTTCCAGCTGCAGGCAAGGCCATGGCGTCAGTTTTTTGGGATGCGCGTGGGATAATTTTCATTGATTATTTTCAAAAAGGAAAAGCAATCAATGGCGAGTACTATGCAAACTTACTGCAGCGTTTGAATGATGAAATCGAGCAAAAACGGCCACATTTAGCGAAACAGTTAGGTCTGTTTCATCAAGACAATGAACCAGTTCACACATCCATTATCGCCAAAGCCAAAATCAATGAGTTAAAGTTCGAATTGCTTCCTCATGCACCCTTAGCCCCCTCTGATTATTTTCTATTTCCAAAGTTGAGCTAAGAGCTGGAGTCTGCAGTTGATGGCTATTTTGCAGAAACAGGGTATCGAAGCTATTGAACACCGCTGGTAAAAGTGTATCGAGCTGAAAGAAGACTATGTAGAGAAACAAAGATGTTTTTTCCCAAAATTTTTGTTTTCTTTGTTAGGTCGGGTACTCCTGGGACAGCCCTCGTAACACATTGCTGTTTTACATTTCACTTGTAGAAGAGATAATTCTAATTAAACCATCGCGAGCTATGTTTATGAGAGAATATCACAAACAAAATGTATCTAAAATTATATAAATAGCACTGTTTTACCAGATGCAATGATAGAACAGATACAGTTAGGTAGCGATTCTGTTATTTAAAAAACAAACATCATAAGGCAAACAGAGGGAAATGAGAACATCTAACCTCAAAAGGAAGAAAAGCAAAAAGGGTCGGCCAAACCTATTATGTGTGACGTATTGATGCTTCTGTAAGTAATTATTGATCCGAAGAAGCCAGGTATGGATGAAAAGGAAAGGTAGGTTATTTTTACAATCCTGTATGTACACCTCAAGACAAAAAAAAATCAGTTTACTCTCGAAGCACTTGTCGAAGTCCAAAGGGTTTCCGCGACCGGTTTACAATGGTGTCTAGGGACGCTTCCTTTTATATCACCGAGCGGTTATAAGCAGAACAGAACTTGCACATCCGATATTAAGTAAATTGAATATTTGGTTTAGTTTTTCACTTTAGAATTCCTACTGATATGGCATTTATTTTGAAAAAGAAAAGAGTAATTGGTGCTTAATGCATGAATGTCTTAAAATTAATAAATATCTTATGCATGGAAAGCATGAGCATTGCCATATATTTCACAAATTAAAATTTAAGTAATAAACAACTATATACACCAAAGATTCAAACCCAGGTTGTTCCAATTACGAGACACATGCGTTTTTTTTTTTTTTTTTTTTTTTTTTTTTTAACGAGATCTACCTTTTTTTGTGAAGTAAACTTTTGTTTACCTCTTTTTTTTTTTTTTTTTTTTTTTTACAATTATTTAAGCAAGGAAGAACAGGATCCTAACAAAAAGGGAAAAGGGTATTACTTTGCTAGTGGAGCTTAAATCTGAATATCCAAGGCTGGAATGGCCCTGTTCTGTGTTGCCGAATCATCTGCCATCTCTCAGCACGTAAAAATTGTCGTAGATGAGGCAGTACACAATCAGCTGGATCGTCCAACGTTTGTAGCCAAGTAAAGGTGCCCATAATCAGCCAGAGTAGGGAATTATACAACGGGGGGCTTACTTTAGGAAGGTTCAAATGCAAAATATCAGAGGGTTGAGGAATCCATCCGGTAGGTATCCAAGTACGACAATATCCTAAAACCCAAGTCCAGACCACCGTTTTACCGGAACATTCCATCAGTCGATGAGGAAGGGAATCTTCGGCATTACAAAGTGGGCAGTTGTGGGAAATAGCCATCCGGTGGCGATAGAGTTTGTCTGCCGTTGGAAGGATTTCGTTTACCACCGCATACGTTACTGCCATCCAATCGAAGTTAATCTGTGGCAGGCTAAAACATCTCCAAATGCGTCTCCAGGGCAGTTGTGGGTATTTCAGCTGGACATGAGGGATAATAGGAGTAGCTTGAACAAGAAAGGTGTAAATCTTCTTCACCGTACTAAAGTCACCATTCCCCACTTTCTCCGGTGGTAACTTCTCCAAGACCTGATAAACTTCACGTAACATTTGGGGAACCTTGTCACGCTCGCCCCGATTAAAAAAGGATGAGTATTGTCGTTGTAGCGCAATATCCACGGGGTCACCCTGGTTATTCATGGCAAGCAAGAGCATTCGAATCATCAAGGCCTGAGACTGACGAACCACCTCTAATAATCCCCAGCCACCTTCACCTTTAGGGAGACGGAGTTGCGTACGCGCAATGCGATAAAGCTTTCCTGTCCAGATAAAATAACCTAATATCTGTTCTATTCTCTGGCAATGGCGTTTTGAGGGCGGAAGAACAGATGCAAGGAACCAAATTCTGCTGAGCGCAAAGCTATTACAAAACCATATACGTTGTACCAAATTCAGCATCCTGGTTTTCTGCTGATACATCACACCACGTAAGATATTAATACGAGACGTCCAGTTGTATTCCCGCATATCCTCTGCATCAGTACTAAAGTAGATCCCCAGAACCTTCGTACGCTGCACAACAGGTATGCCCAAAACTGATGTATCCGGAGGTTGTAACCCAATGGGCAATATCTCGGACTTCCTCATATTAAATGTCATTCCGGTATTCTCCTCATATTGCTGTAAACAATCTTTTAGGCACATAATATCGCGGTGTGTGGTAACCATTACAGTAATATCGTCAGCGTAGGCTCGTACCACCAGTCTCTGACCATACACATCGATTCCGGTAAGAGTAGATTGAAGACGTCGAAGTAAAGGATCAACATACAAGGCAAATAGTATCATAGACATGGGACAACCTTGTCGGACGGAACGTTTAACCGGTATAGCAGCTGTGAGATACCCATTGCAGAGAATCTTAGACGAAGCAACATCATATAGGGCTCGGATAAGATTACGGAGCTTATCGGGCACTTTCAAGGCAACCAAACGTTTCCATAGTGCCCCGTGAACGACGTTGTCAAAGGCCTTCTCAAGATCTAAATTAATGACTGCAGCGGACTGGTGTTCCTGTGCACAGTGCAATATACCACCTCTCAATGCCGCCAGCGTATGATGAATGGCCGTCCCCTTATGTACGGCAGCCTGCATCTCGCTAAGTATATAGGGTAGAATCTTCTGCATACGAACACTAATGATTTTAACAAACAACTTGTAGTCACAGTTCAATAACGTAATCGGCCGATAATCCTGTGGAGTCTTCGGCTGCGCACACTTCGGAAGCTGGACCACTATCCCATCTGCAAAAGTAGGCGGCAATCGCTCTGAGGTCCACATTACCTGGAAAACTTGAAGTAATTCTTCCCGAATATAGCGCCAACAGTGCTTGTAAAATTCATATGGTAGACCATCAGGTCCTGGAGACGCATGCAACTTTGACGACTGGATCACTTCCATGAACTCTGCTGCTGAAACAGGCGTCGTATCATGCCGCAGCTCCTCCGGGACAACCGGAGCAACCCCAGACATATACTCGTCGACAGCACTGGAGCATTCCGCTGGGACGGAGAAGCGTTGGACGTAAAAGGAGTGCACTTCACGAAGAATTCCGGCTGTAGTGGAAATTTTCTGTCCATCAACCTCCAAATGAGTGACGAGCTTCCGGCGACCATGTTTACGCTCCTTCGCCAGATGGTAAAAACTCGCCTTTTCCCCAAAAACCACTTCCGCCGAGTGTACTTTGGACAAACACCCCTGTAACTCGTTAGATTTTCGGACCTTAATGTGTTCTTTGATGCCTCTCATAAGAGACTGAACATCATCACCTTGCTGTTGGCGTATGTGTAGTTCCTGAAGGACTTGCAGGTAATAGTCCATGGTTTCCCTCCTAGCCAGAGCTCGACGACAGGCTGCAGCCCGAAAGAAATAACGAAGCGCAGGCTTGGCTTTACACACCCACCAGAAGGCTTTATTCTGTGCTAGCAGAAAGGATACCCGCAACCGCGACCAAAGATCCTGGAAATCCCTTAGCACGTCCTCATCCATAAGCAACGAGCAGTTTAATTTCCAATAACCTCTACCTCTACTGTAGATCGCTGCCCTACCTTCAAAGGCATGTATGAGTGCATTATGATCACTGAATGCGACAGGCACTATCTCTGTACGATGAAGACGTGATAAGAGTTCAGCCGGCACATACATGCGGTCCAGTCGCGATGCTGATAGGCCTCTCACGAAAGTAAATTGTACTGCGGAACCATGCGTATGCTCCCAGGTATCCTTTAACCGCATTTGCTCCACCAGCTGCTGCAAAGTAACACATCCATTAAAGGCTCCACGTTGATCTTTGGCCGCCAACGTACAATTAAAGTCACCGACAAGTACAAAGGTAGCACCCGATGGGATATGGGTCAGGAGGTCTTGCCGAAAAAACTCCTCTCGTTGTTTGCGTTTATTACTACCAGCAGGTGCGTAGATATTCACGAAAGTCACGTCATCATACACTGCCGAAAGAACCCTACCGGAAGGATGGTATCCAAAACTGTGTAATCGTAAGCCTTGTCTGTAAACAATCGCCGTACCGGAACCCTCGGGGCCAAGATTGGTCTCGTAATCGAAGCCATACAAAAAATCCAGATTACAAAGATTCACCTCCTGTAAAAAACATATGTCTATGTCATTACTGATCAAAAAGTCCCTTAAAAGTTGTTGTTTAATAACCTGTCGCAGGCCGTTAACGTTGAGCGAAGCCCATATTTGAAGACCTACCGGCATTTAAAGGGCAAGGATCGTATATTCAATAGTTGCAAGCGGAGAACAACCAGTGAGCACTGCAGAAACAACACAATCTCAATCATCACTATCCGGGTGCGGGTCATCCTTTGTAAGTTTAGGGGAACGTTGGTGATCCTCAAAATCATCGCTGTCATCTACTGCCGGCCGCTTGCCTGAGTCCGCCTCTTTCGTTGTGGAACGAGCCGGAGAGTTACCGGGCAACGGTTGCACATCTTGGGAGTGCTGTCGTGTCATGGCACTTTCTACATCCATCCGCCTATGCTGGCTCCGTATCCGAGGATCTCGACTAGACAAAGAAGCAGAAGACTTTTGCCTTAAAAGTGCTACCTCACTCGCCGATATCTCTACTTCTTCATCACAAACGATCTCCATATCCCCATCCTGAGAATTTTGCGAAAAAGAGGGTACCTCGGGCATTTCGAATGCCGACTTCCGATCAACAAAGGGCGTAATAGATCCGTCCACAATTGCATGTTCGGTTGCTGCAGTCAACAGCGGTGTCTCCGCCCCAGCAGGACCACCACTTCCTGAATCTGAAGAGTGCGCTGGAAGGTTCACCGACAAAGGTTCTACCACAGACGTTTGTGACATAATGGAAGCCTGCTTCTGGGCGACTGCATCAGAAGAGGTGGCAACACTCGCCGCCTCACTGAAGGTTACCGGTCGATTCCTTGGAGTTATAGGTAGCCGCGTGGCACGTAGAGGACAAGCTGCTTTTAAGTGGGTAGTGTCATGACACAAATGACAAGCCTGTGGTTGGCCGATGTAACTGATGGCAATCAAATACGAATCGATAACTAAACTAGCCGGTATATGACGTTTGAGCCCCATTTTTACAGCATGCACTCCGTTGTTAGACGAAAGAAGATACTGCGAGCCCCATCTTTCCCTACGGATATCATACACTGTACCATATTTACTTAGTTCCTGTGACAGTACCGTAAAGGGCACCTCAGAAGGCAGGTTAAACACCCGAACATTTACTGTTTGCTGATCACCTGGTGTAATATTCACTTTTGTTATGTCGCCGGAGGCGTATGTAAAATTTTGTTCCTCTTTAAACCTCGAGAGAAGATTATCATACAATACCGCCGATAACAATTTCACATAGATAGCTCGTTCCCTGGTGTGAAGCTGGAGCGTGTCGACCTGATCAGCTTGAAGCCCCATGAAGTTCACTAGCCACTGGTGGATTTCTAGTGCAGTGGGTTTAATCGCCGTCGTCGTAAACTGAATTTTGAGAGTATTCACACGTTTATAAACCGCCATGGTTACCGTTTAGAACTTACAAAACAAGAAAGAAAGTATACCCAATTAAACAAGCGTGTACTCGGAGACACTGAAAACTGTACACAACAGCAAACAAATAACTCGCACCAGTGCCGGCCGGTTACACTAACACACAGCGGACAGACAACCTCACGGCACGCCTGCCACTGCACGACTGCGCGTTTCACCTTTCGGCCAACGTGCATACCACACTCAAAGGATCTTCCTACTTATCGCTAGCTTTGAAATGAAAGTAGGGTGGTATTAAGTAGTGTATTGTGAACGCAGCGTCAGCGAATGCTTCCGATGTTTTCCGAATTGAACTTCCTCTTTGACTGTTACTCATTTATTTTGTCTTAGACTGTACAAAGTATAATATCCTTGCCTTGCTAGTCCTTCACCTTTTCCCTCACCTGCCTTAAACCTCTTCATTGAACTCCACTATTCGTGCTTGGAAGCTAGCGAGCCGCGTTCTGACGTCACAGATCACTCAGTTGACTGACAGCGAGCTGAAATTTGTGATGATGAATTGACTTTTAAGTCAATTTGAATTTAAAGTTGGTCCAGTAAATAAAGGGTACAGTATAAATCCGGCTATACAAAACAAAAGTTTTGAAAGAATTACATTAAAGTTTGTCCCAGCCCAACTCCATTCGAGAAGTCTCGATTCGAATCTCAGTTACGGTGAGTTACGTGTATGAAGTTTTCCGCGGTTTTTTTTCCCCTTTCTCTCAGAAGATCAACGTCAGGTAATTCTAGCTCTATGGACTCCGGGCTGGTTTGAGAATAATTTCATTCATTACCCGGTTAATAACGTTTTTTCTAATCTACATAGTGACCAAATAAAATTAACTGCACAAGAAAACTCTCCAAACTGGTAAGAATTATACAAAGGAGATTTGCTCATTCATAAATTTATTACTTCTGAGGAAAACCATAATTTTTTCAGTGAATCATGGCTCTGATGTAACTATTTCCTACATGTGATTGAACCATATTGGACGATTATGTGTGTAACAGCCTTAGTAACAATAATGCAATTACTTAATGTTCTTCGGTGTACTGTGCGTAACTATGCTGGACAGCCGCATTTGAAAATATCAAACAAGGACATCTACTGACCGCCAGCTGATCTATATCGTCCTACTATTCAACCAGAATAATGCGCTTTTATTTATTTTAGATTTTGTTCAAATTGTGCCGTTTTCCCCCTCCCCCTTGGCTATGGATTGTACAACCAACTTAAGAATGGACCAATGCTTCGGAAATGATGGCGTGGCTCATCGAGAGAAAGATGTCGTCATGCATGGCGTAATTCATTATTTCACAATTTAAAGCGTCGTGCAGAGTTACATCGGCTGGTTTGCTTCATGCTACTGGCGCCAGCACCATCACGCTCGTGGTCAACATCAGCAACTCCTGGGCAGGCAGCAAGCTCACTCTTCGGCCAGGGACCGAGTGGATAGCAACAGACTCGTGTTATGTTTTCGTGATGGTGAGATTCGGCATCATCCACCAAGAGTAACCTTTCGATTTCTAAATTATTTTCAACTGTTTTGGTAAGCTGCAAAATTTAATCTTTTTACTCTTGGTGTTCCTAAATTTACATTTACGGGAGATGCATTTATATTTTTCAGTTCGTGTAACATTGCATTGTATTATTCGCTGTTTCCGAAATATTTTCGTTTTGTAGAGCAACTTAAATTGTAAAAAGGTGAAAGAGTATATTACGTTATTATCTTCGAGCATATTATTTGTAATTCAGAAACTTGTCAAATGTTAAAGCAAGCTGATGATGGAATTTTTAACAAACATAGCTGTGATTCTTTTTAATTTATAGCTCCTGCGCAATAGTACTTTAGCACCTCTAGGTGTGGAAAAGCCTAGTGGTACAAAGTTTAAAAGAAAATGGTATTGAGAAAAATTGTTCAGAATAGTACTTATACAATTTATACTATGTGTTTATTTCACAGAACATTTTCATAAAATCAGAATTTGGAATGTACGATTTGTGTCGGATTTTCCTGCAGAGTTGAACTGTTTTGGATATCCCTGTCATGGAGCACCGATGACAAACCCAACCTGCTTTGATATTTCGCTACTCATCGAGTGGCTCAGCGGGAGGTATATGCAGTTTAAGTACCTCCATTTGCTCCTTTGTAACATCCCATAACATGGTCTAAACTTGACATGAACTGGCAAGGTGAATGCTTGGAAAGTTGTTACATTCAAGGCAGAGTTCATGCTTACAGGATGCACCACCTGTACTGAAAGCATACGCCCTTGGAAGATGTGATGTCTAAAGTATAAAATAATGTATTCTAGTTATGTAATTACTAGTTATGTTGTCACACATATCCAAGTTATTCGCACGATTTTTACCAATTCGTATGACAAACTTACATATATCCACTTATTATAATATTCAAATAAAAAGTGTTTCTTTTCTCCTTGTTAAATTATTCACAACATAATTTTCTTTAGGATATATTTCAAAATAAGGTGTTTATAACATGCAACATTCGAAATATAAATCAAATGTTTAGTTATGGAGAGAAAGCAAAAGGAAGAATTGCAAAGTTTCAAGCACTTGGGGATGTGCGAACCTGCAATGTGGAATATTTCAGAGACGGTGAGCGTTACGAAAAAATGACAACTGTTTATTATAATTACCTTTACAGTTTTCCTAAGTAAACTTCCGTTTATCTCAAATGGTTTCCTAGTGATACAAAAGTATACAAAATTCAGTCAGTATGAAGAGGACTTCAAAGGTCACTCACGGAAAATTCAAGACATGCAATTAATTCGTCAATTAATACGGGATGGTAGGAATATTAAAAACTAACTTATTTTCTTTTAGGATTGTGTATTTGTTACTGCAAGCAGCACCTAATTTGTCGGCCCCCGTGGTCCAAGGGTACTATGCTAGCCACTAGTTCCAGAGGTTGCGGGTTCAAACCCGGCGGGGGGTGATGGATTTTTTCGGGCGTAAAAATCCTTAACATGGCTTCCTTCCGAAGGGAAGTAAAACCGGTGGCACCGTGTCGTAAATTTACGGCACGTAAAAGAACCTCAAGCTTAATAAGGAGGCCCTGAGCAAAATTTGGGACTTTTATGCCCAATATAGAATGAGACGCTAAGGAGCATAATAGTTAAAGAGCTTCCATACGAGGTGCACTCTAGAAGTAATGCATAAAATTTTACTGGCGACTGTACATGATGGGTAGCCACATACTGATAGTTGGGGAGGCAAGATCAGACCTTCTGCTAGCATCAAGTATGCCAGTCAATCCGTTTCTGTGTTTGGATGAAAGTTAGTAAACGTTTGTTTGAATGGTGTTTTCTATACTGATAGTTGTGGAATTTTCGCGAGAGGATGAGCTTGCAATCGTAAAATAGGTGAAAACTGTGTTAATATTTGTGATGAACTTAACTAGCTGTGTGGGGATAATGCTATGCACTATAGCAACGTGAATAGGTGAATGGGAAACTTAAAAAATGGGAGATCTGCCTTTTGAGACCAAAAAGGGGTTTCTGCTCTTCCATCCTCTTCCAAAGGGCATGTCAACCACTGCTGAATATTACAAAGACATCCTGAAGAAAGAACTCTTGCCTGCAATTGCAGAAATGTGACCTGAAATGGTGGGGAATTTTATTTTGCATCAAGACAATCACACCACAGGGCACGTATTGACACAGAATTTCTCCTCGAGCAAGGTATTGCGACACATACACCTCCTTGTTCACCTGACCTTGCTCCCTGTGATTTTTGGTTGTTTGACACAGTGCAACTTGGTCTTTATGGAAAGCAATTTTTATCGAGGGCAAGCCTGGGTTCTGCAGTTTACCAGTCTTTAAAACAATACCTCAAGAATGCTACAAAAAGGGTTATCAAAAGTGGGTTGAACGCTGCTAATTGTGCTTAGACAAAGACAAAGGCTATGTAGAGAAGTAACATGTGTATTTCAGACATCCATGTGCAAACAAATAATTTTGAGAATATCTTATGTGTTACTTATGGAGTACAACTCATAAATAAAACTCATTTTAATTTTAGCACCTAACTAAACATATACGTATTCCTTATCTACTTAACCTCTGTGTATGCTTTGACGACTAGTTTATCCTCACAAAGAAAACAACACACTTCACACTTTTAGTCCACCTCTGGTTGGCCAGTTCAACGAAGATGATCTCAACGCTTCGGTGTCTTCAGACTAAAAGAGACAAATCGAGTTACATGCAGTCTAAAATCTGTGTTTGCTAACTCGAACTTGCTATTGTGAACATACGTGTCGTTCAAGAATGCACATTCGTCTTCTGAGTGTTGTTGAAATATTCGTCAGCTTTATACTAGCTGGTTTCGTAATGTTTAGTGATAATTACTATCCTCACAGCATCTCAAATATATTTTAATCAAAATCGTTAGAACCGTTTTAGACAAAATTAAAAGTAAGGAAAAATCTGTACATGTAAAGCGTTATTCTGGAGGAGTTTTCTTGAAAATCTTCACCTGAAGAGCTTACACATTGTCAGACTCAAGTTTGAAATTTTGTATTTACTAAAATTTTCTTTTTTATTTATGCTGCTCTCTCTCTCTCTCTCTCTCTCTCACACACACACACACACACACACACACACACGCACAGAAGCGCGCTGGATTAGCGGCCCTCAAAACGTTGATAAAGGTGGTTGGTTACGTTATTTACACCATGTATGGAAAGCCGATTTGAAGTAGGATGTATTGTTGTATTCTTATTTGCAACACGCTTTGGGCGTCAATTTAAAGTAGCTTGTATTGAAGGAGTTGTATTATATTTTAACTGTTGGGGAGTCGAACTTCTAGTAGTTGCAACCGCACGTATAGTAAATAGTTTCCGGTAGCCTTTGCCCCAAGTTTAAAAAAATATTAACTTTGTAATTAAACTGTTTCTTTAAATATTTAATATTTATATTTGCCTCGGCTGCGTCAGTATTTATTTTAGAGACACGTTTCTCTTAGCAGGGTTGTGGTGTGACTAAGAATGTAGGCTTACACAGATTATAATTTTACTTCACTCCTTTTATTAATGCTTGATACGATTTAAATAACACTTCACTGTTATAGAGAGAGAGCTGTGAGAATTTTTTATTAAATACTTGCACTTTTAACACGTAAACAATTTTTTTCTCACTCAAAATACGTATAAAATCTCCCAAGGACGCATCACGCTTCCGGTTACAATCACTGTCTGCAGGCAACTGAACTCTAAATTTGTAACATTTTCTCCTTTTCAGTTTCTGATTGGCTAATCCTACTCCAATAGAATACCTTTATTTAACTAAAACTTTTTCTGGTTGTTGATTGGCTATTTAATAAACTGTCCTTAAAATTACATTATTGCTTCCAAGAATCAGAAATAGTATTGTTAAACTCTCAAACTCATTATTGAATCAAGGTTACCTCATTGTTAGCAACGTTTAACCTATTATTCTCACAGCTCCTAGATTATTAAAGTACGTAATATATTCATATAACATTATTACACATGGATACAATAATATAAACATATACAATGACTGTAATATATATTTTACAAATTATTACATACACATATTGCTTTAAGCCAGGCTGTTATTGAATTAACATATTATATAATTTGACTGAAATCATTTAAGTGTTAAAAATACTGCCTCAACGTGTATTTCCGATTAACTCTCGTTATCGAATTGCTGTGTTTCCTCTGCTTAATTATTGCGGCATGCCCCTGTTGTTGTTGAATAAATTGTGCCTTATAGGTGTTTGGCCTTATTTAAGGAATAGGTATCGTGTCGACTAATGCTTGATTACTCATCCTGGTGTTCCCTTGTTACTTCTTCCTCGACTAGCCAGCTGCTGTACAAAGAGCGCCAAAGATAATCTCACTGCACCTCGTTTTATGTCACATTATTTATCGTTGTACGTGGCCTTGCGAAGCCATGGACATTTCATTGGTTGCTTTAGGCCACGTCGGAAAGATGGGCCAGTCCTTCTGCTAAATAGTTACACCAATAACCACAAAAAGGTTAAAAAATGGCGTAGAAACGAAATATATGTTTACGCTCTCGATCGTATTGGCTAAAAGAGAAACAGGTAGAGCGAGTGCTTACAGTTTGTCATACAGACCTCTTATCGTGGTTGGTAGCCCACACCTTATCGGCTAATCAGGACACCCCTTTGAAAGGATTAAAAGCTAAAAGGAAAACTTCATGAGCGCCCAGGTTAGCGAAATGTAGAATGTGTAGTGTGAGAAGACTTTCAGGGGGTGGAAATTAAAGCTTGAATAGTATTCATTAAATACACAGCAAGGAAGCACTTTATAACAAAAAATAAACAGAACTGCATTCTCACAGTGATATCAATGCTTGTTGGTGCATAGAAGCAAACATAAATAAATAAATAATTTTCCCTCTAATTCAAACTATAATTGGTTAATATACCTTTACTAACTGATCATAGGAATACAACAGGGTTATAGACAAAAATATAACTCAATATTATTGCCATAATGTGTATGTCATATTCAGTAAACATTATACATACACATTTATCCCTAGTTTCTAAACATGATCAGTCAATTATAACAAAAGAGTAATTTGCATTTAGTAAACGAATATCATCATCTGTGGATGTGTTACGGGGAGTGTTCACTTTCTGACGAGTACGTAGACCGTCTTCCCCACTTTCCTGGAATATTTTTATGCAGTAATTTACCATAAAAACATTTTATGCACTGCCGTTGCAATTGCTGTAAAAGTGCGACCAGTCTCCCACATACCCACGATACGTCCACGAGTAATTGTGCTAGTATACGGCATGAATGGTTCTGAGACAATAAACTGTTTTGGTTTCAATAACACCAGAAGAAGCAAAGGCATCAACCTCCCCTCTTTTCCCCCTTATTGCTGTGTTATCAAGCCACCACGCTCTGCGATAGGTAAGGTGAAGGACACGCCTCAAAAGAGCCCAGAAAACGATACAAAATCCGCCGAAGATTTTCTTTGGCGCTCTGTTTACATGCGGAAGAGCGTGAGAAGGTATTGCGGATCTCAGAGCAATGAGATGAGAGACAACATATAAAATAGTCACATATTGATTAAAATAATACTTCCACAGTTAAACTTTCACACACTGTACACAACTGCACTTGTCTTATTATAGTAACACTTGAGGACGACACTTCCACTGTTTCGTTGAGGTATAACGCGCGAGCACGTATTCAAGTCTTAGTCCGAATTCGCCTCACGGAGTAACGTGAAGACAGGCTGAATAATTTTATCAGACTGGGCCACTAATAATATTCTCTAATTTTGTATACATTCTGAACTTCGCGCGAACATTTGCGTTTCTTAATCCCAATTGGGTACTAACACAAGCGTCGAAACTTCTAGAATATTTTAAAAATCTTTACCATTGCACCTGGTTCCTACTAGTGATCTGTTTAATTGGAATGTGAAATCAAATGAGGGTGGTTGGCTCTTGGTGGACACAAAAGCTGGGTAGTGTTACTTGTCCTCGGCACCCCGATTTCTCTTTTATGATCCCTTGCACCAGTGGAAATTGCATCGTCTTGTTAGGGGAAAAGTTTAACAGCTAAGAATCTTACTGACCATTACATGAAATACTTGTATATATAAACTTACCTTTCTTTCTCTCTTCTTCCTCCATATATGATTATTCTTAATTATCGTACATAAAACGACTTACTTATTCAAACCACAGATCGTCAGCCTTTTCTGCCAATGTTCTACCGCTGAACCATAACGACATGACACCCCACGAATGAAATTTCTCTTATCTGATTCATGAATCCCTTGAACATCCAAGGGGAAATGTATTAGCCTGTACTATCGTATATTAATAGCAACTTCTGTTATTGCGAGTACTTCCTGGCTTTTAACCATCCTCAGGGTTAATTTGTATGAGATACACTGGTCATTATAAATCAAGGTTGGAAAGTTGAATAGGATTTGATTGGCCGCCAGGGTGGCTCACTGGTCGAGTGTAGGCATGGAAAACTACCGGCGACTTCCGGCCATCAAAGTGAAGTTTTCAACCTTCACAGGGCTAGTGTGAATGAGCAATTATCATACAATCTCATACTTCCTCCAAGCTTTGAAAACAGCTCATAGAGGGAGAAGCATGGCGTTTCCTATTAGATAATTACGTTTTCTGAGCGTGATTTCTTCCCCAACACTTGATGGTATGCCAGAGTTATGTCTAAAACGTTTTAATCTTCTTGAATTAACACCAATGTGGCTTTTAAGGATACAAAATCATTTACTTTAGGGTGATGAACGACTATATAAACATAAAAATCTTATGTGATACATTCACATTACTTTCCCTATCCTCTATCGTTTATTAGTGGGTATAAAAACTATTCTTATTAAAGCTTATTCTTCTTTTTCTATCTATTACATTTTAATCCAAATAAACCTTTGCAGAAATGCCACATTACACATTTCGTATAGATACAAAGAGAACAGCAACAGTCAAATATTTAAGAACTGGACGGTATATGCTGGACTTAAAATTCAATAGTCTTTCCATGGCATCGCGATTAACAGCTAAAAATGACCTGACTTTAAAAGAATAGCTAAGTATGAAAAATTCGATCCATTAATAACGGATATCTCGGAAATGACTGATGCCACAAAAAATTTATTTGAAATAAATAATGTGTTTTAAAGAGCTCTATATTTCTGTACAGTATGTTTCCTTCCATCACTTAATGTTTACTGATTATACAAATTTTCTTCTGAATCAATAGGGCTTCAGTGGCCATTCCCAGAAAATTCAGAATATACACTTAATTTTTCATTTAAATATATTTAATATATTCTATTTTAATCAAAATTGTTAGAGCTATTTTTTTAGAAAACAAGAATTTTCGAAAAATTTACCATGTAAAACGTATTTTCGGATGGGGGTATTTTCGTGTAGTACCTTTGGAAGCTACCTAACTTAAATAGAAGTTTGGTGTTTATCCGACTCTTCGGTTTCGAGTTATGCTGTTCACACTCACACACATATACGGAACTTTTTATAAAAATCTGATATGATACATCCATATGACTTCCCCTACCCTCTTTCCTTTTTTAGTGGGTATACAAACTATTCTTATTAAAGCTTATTTTAATATCTACTACATTTTAATCCAAATAAACCTTTGCAGAAATAGCTACATTACACATTTAGTTATAGATACAAAGGGAACAGTGATAGTCAAATGTTTTAGAACTGGACGCTATATACTGGCATTAAAATTCCATACTGTTTCCATTCAATCGCTAGAAACAACGAAAAATCGACAGGACTTTAAAACAATGACAAGTATTGGACAATTTGAACCTTTAATAACAAATATCTCAGAAACGGCTTAAGCCACAAAAAAACTTATTTTAAGTAAATTGTGAGTTTTAAAGAGGTCTACATTTTTGTGCGGTACGTTACAAGTTATACAAGATTAAACAAAATTCCTTCCGAATGAAGGACTTCCTAGGTTATTTACAGAAAATTCAAGATATACGTTTTATTTGTCATGTAAATATCATTCATATATGGTATCTTTAATCAAAATCCTTAGTCATTTTTTAGAAAATCAACATTTTCGAAAAATGTTCATATAAAGGTTAGTTGAGGGAGGGGGATTTTCTTGATAATCTTGCGTCGCATCCTTGGAAGATACTCTCAAATACCATTTATGGTATTTATCTGACTTTTCGTTTTTGAGTTATGCTGTTCGCACGGACAGGTTTCCAAAAATGCTTCATTTGGATTCCTGGCGCCTCAAAACATGTATTTCCGGTGAAATATCGGTATCGAATTTTTGGGTGGAATGCAATACTGTGGTGTATTAGTAAGTATTGTCAAGCCAGATACATTATTGCGTCGCATTGGTGACAGCATTGTTGGGGTAATTTAGTATTTCTTTCGGCTTGTGTTTGAATTTCGGTCTGGCATGACGCTCTCCACTTCTGGCCGGCGAGCCTAGCCAGAGTTGGAGAGAGAGGAGGGATAGATCTTAGCATTACTTTCTTTGTGTATGAGCGTCAGTCTGAGACTTCTGTAACTGTGTAAGGTGTAGCTTGCGTGTGTGTGAGGCATCTCCCCTCAATCCTTGATTTTCTCTGTGTGTGTGTAATGCAAGGCCACAAATTACTTTATTAATAAACCACAGGTAATGTGAATGATGTGAAATTTGTGTAATTTGTTTCAAAACCCCACGCCTGCATCAGAATGTGAACATCAAGGTTCCCGGTCGTCTCGCAATGTCTGTGCTACGTTTCCCCCATGTGCATGTTGGGGTGATTAAAATTTAATATTTTGCTGGAAACCTTTTAGCTCTCACCCCAGCATGTAACAATACTTCCCCACTTCAATACTTACTGGAGAATGTTAAGATGCTTTTTTTTATTTAGGGAGCCTAAAAACGTATTTTCAGTGAAATCTCGATATTGAATTTTTGGGTGGAATGCAATACCTTCTGTATCCACTAGGTGCATGGTAAAGAAAGTAAAAATATAACTTTGGAACATGAATTTAAAATTTTACCAATGTTAACTTGTTTAACAAATATAGTAATTAATAGTATCCTACGCATAAAATATCTCAAACGTTTATAGTTCGTTTGTATCAAATAATGAAATCTTATAGTCTTAATAGATTATTTAAGTACACAAGAGTAAGTTCTTTGCAATATCTTATATTTAGATTAATCTGATTACTGATGTAACTGTGAACTTTATTGACCCTTAATCATTTTCTATATGCATTTCTGGTTGCAGACACTTAGAACGGTGTTTGTTGACTTGTCACAAGTTGACTAACATCGGTACAAAAACCTCTCTTTGTTCTTCTGTTCCCGTCTAATTACTTTCTCTACTACGTACAGTAAGTAGGAGAAGTATTGTATTCCACCCAAAACTTCGATACCGAGATTTCACCGGAAATACATGTTTTGAGACCCCCTTAATCCAAAAAAAGACATTTTTGGAAACATGTCCGTGTGTGTGTCTGTGTGTGTGTGTCTGTCTGTCTGTCTGTCTGTTAACAGCATAACTCAGAAACAACAGTCGGATAAACACCAAACTTGGTATTTAGCTTCAGTATCTTCCAGAGATGCGACACGAAGGTTTTCAAGAAAATCTCCCCCACCGCAGATTTCCCTTTACATGGAAAATTTTTCGTAAATTTTAGTTTTCTCAAAAATGGCTCTAGCGATTTTGATTAAAATATCATATGTTTAAGATATTTTCATGACAAATAAAATAAACATCTTGAATTTTCTGGGAATGTCCCCAAAAGTATTCTTCATTGTGAACGAATTTTGCATAACTGGTAAACCATAAGAGATAGACAAAATTTTACTACACAAAAAATGTAGATCGCGTTAAAATGCACAATTTATGTCAAATACATTTTTGTTGTTGAGTGAACCATTTTCGAGATATTGCTTGCTATTCCCTTAAATTTTTCAATACTTATTTTCTCAAATGGGAATTCGTTATTCATTATTTTGCTTTGGATATGCAAGGAATATTAATCTGTGGCAAAGAGAATGGTGCTGCACATAGCAACGAGCTATTAAGAGATATGTATATGCTTAAAAGCTACTGTTTTTCTATATTGCCCTTGCAAATACAAAACAAGGGGAACATAGTACGCCTTAAGGGATAGTCAAATATTTTTAGAACTGGTCGCTATGTGTAAAATGTAATTCTCTTTGCACGTCAAAAGATCGCTTCTGCAAATGTTTATCTCGATTAATATGAAATAAATGGAGAATAAAGAGTTTGTAAAAATAATTTGTACAAGAGTAGAGAAAGTCATGTGAGTGTAACACATCACATTTTTTTATTGACGTTTATAAGACTTCGCTATATAGGTATTATAGTACTTATATGGAAAATATGCTTGTTTAAATGAAAAAGAAAGTTTTAAATGAGGTTTATTTACATCGAGCACTTTATTAGCTAATATTTAAAATAGCTGTTGTGGAAAACAAGATTTTATTATTAAAGCCGTAGAGCTATGCAAGTTTACATTTCGCTGTCTTCAAGACTAGAAATTCTTGGCAACTACAACTTTAACTATAAAAGAAGGACCGTTTTACGTACAGAAGCGCGGGGCGTTTCGTTTCATATGCATGAGTCGAAGTGTTAACAGAGGTCGTGCAGGTAGTCGAACGGAAAGGGGCCAAGCCCATTCCTTCAAGGAATGCGTGACAGGAAATTCTAAAACGTGCGTAAATTAAAGCTCATTGCGTGCGTGGTATTTAGAGCGTATAATGTCTCGCACATTTACGTGAATAAAGATTGTTATGAATGTGTCGCGCACATAGCTATCTCAAGGGCTTCAAAAAACAGGAAAAAGATGTTTGTTACAAACATGCTGTAATATTCTGCAGTTTATGGAATCGTACTTCCAGCGTGAGGTTACGCTCGCGACTTTCACTACCAATTGCATCACAATGGGTGGTTTTCATATATACTGTATAATGGTTCTTGTATTCCCGTTCAATCACTCATGATTAATGTTTGATTAGAAATAATCCCAAATTAAGTCAAATGAACTTGGTTGCATGCACGATACGATAAACAAAACACAATCGTTCACATATCGTAAGTTAGTATAATTGTTTCTAATGAACCCATGTATAATACTTGGGTCTTAAAAGCTCATCATCCCACTACATACGGACGGGAAGTGCATACGACAAACTTCGGTGGGTCCGACAATGATCTAGCACGCCATCTCCCAGCTCTCCAGGCTAATACCGGAGGGTCTCACAACCCCGCCTGGGTATCACCGTCTAGACGTACCCAATCTCCCTTAGGTTTCAAAAAGCACTGTCCCGCCGAGTCCAACCCAATCTGAATAACTCCCTGCCGGGACGGCTCAATGTTCGACCCGACGTATCTGGCATCGTAAACACGAGTGCTAGGGCATGCAGCTTTAACCGCTTGCAGAAAGGATGGGGACTGCAGGTTGACAGCTGAGATTGAGGTTGAGGGAGTGAAAGGAGATAGCAAAAATTGCTCGACTGCTGCTGGTCAGGGTGCAATGGCACTTCTACACCGCTAGTGTTATGTGCTTTCCAAAATTATTTTACTGTATTTGGGGGTGCCATTGCGAATTTTGTGTCTAAGTGATTCTTGGAAGGATTGTGGGGGAGCTCAGCTTTAGCTCCTGTTTGGATTTGCTCCTGTGTTACCGGGGCTCCCCGCATACCATGCGGGGAATTCCGTGTCTCTGGTCGGAACCCATCCCCCTACGTACTAATGAATCCATGCGGGAAAGAATAAGAATCGCGTAAGATGTTTTATAGCTGCCATATGATAGTTTAAGCTTAGAAAACTTTTAACAACGAATATTTTGAAAACAGCCAATGGTAAAGAAAAATTATTCGACACGAATCCTATTAGTGATGTAAAATGGCACTGTTTTAATACATGTGTTAATATTTGCTCTGCAAGTGAAAAATAACTTTTAAGAAATAATTAAAAATACATTCATAATGAATGTAAAAGATCAGCCTTTCTACAAAATATGATGCAGTAATCTGTATCACAAATTACTTAAATGTAAAGAGTGATTATAGTATGAATATGCATTATTATGTGACATTGATTTGATATGTTTGTTTATTGTAATTATTGTTGGGAAGTAAATTTACACTGCCTTACTGAAACTGACAATAATAGCGTGCAATAATGCAGCAAGGGGGTGAGCTGTTTATCATTATTGGAAACGAGGAAGTTACGTAATGTTGGCGCGTTTTTCTTTTAGAATCTTCTGGAACGTTTCCCTAGAGCATATGTATTCATAATTTTCATTGGATATAAATATAGACGCTAATGTTGGCGCGTTTTATTAGCCAATTGCAGTTCAGTTATAATCTTTAGGCATATCTGGGTGTAGGAGTATAAAAAGAGTAAGTCAGAGGTAGATCGCCCTCAGTTCATCGAAAATATTTGTAAAGTACACGTCGCCTTCAGTCCGTCAGTTCATCAAAATTCTTTGTACACTACACGTCGCATTCCTGTCAGTTCGTCGAAAGTATTTGTACGGCACACTTCGTATATCAATTTGCAGGTTACGCGTATAAGAGTTATGAAAAATCTCAAGTATGGTAAAGTTAATTATACAAAAAGTTGAAGTATGCGAATTAAGAATTATCAGTAATGAAGTTATTATAACAGTTTCAGTTTGGCGAGTGTTTAGATCAATGTGTAAATGTGATAGTGAAAGTGTTCGACAATAAAAGTATAAAAGAAATTCTTTCATCAGTGTTATCTTTGGATAAAAGATTCCTTTCCGTTTACACAACCTGTATAAAGAGAAGTGCTCGACCCAAAAGCTAGCCGGAGGACAAAGAACCAAAATTAAATAAAATAACTAGCATTTTTTTTAAACAAAAGCTAATACTGCTGCAAATTGCTAACACCAGATGGAGCTAACAAGCCTAACAAATGAATCACGTCACAAGATGGCTTCAACGCGTGAAGTAAAAACAAATACACAAACATTATAAGTAATACCATCGCAAATTGGCTACCACAACGTGGGGCTACAATAATGTTAAATAAATAACATTTAACCACCTTCAAATTGGCGCCCAACGTGGGGCTAACAAATACAAACATATACAAATAAAGTTACTGCAAATTGACTCCCAAACGTGGGGCTCAATAGTGTAAAAAAAATAAATAACATTAATAATAACTGCTTCAAATTCGCACCCAGAACGTGGGGCAGAATAACCAGGAAGGGGCAGAATTAACCAGGAAGAAGTGAGATAACCAGGAAGGGGCGAATGGAGAAGTGAACTGAACTACAAGACGCAGATTCCAGAAACAACAAAAGGGACGACAGACTACGCGGATGATTGGACATCGTAATTCCGAGATTAAAAGGCAACGGGGGAATTCAACTAGAAAACACCAAAACGACGTAGATTCATCGTAATACAACGCAGAAGAACATATAATCTAGGAGAGAGGGAGGAAGCTGGACCTCAAAGTAACAGCAACAGACAGCATCAGAAAGGTTAGAAAAGTGTTATGTTAATTCTAAAAAAAAAAGGGGTAAATATTTAAATGTACCTTTGGAGCGGTAGGATAAAGAAAACAATGGCTACTATAATACAGAAGAAATAAGTATGGAGGGAGATAGTGTAACAGTTAGCTGTAATTCAATACAGGTTACAGAAAATAGCTCAAACAATGTAGGATTTGAGGGAGAAAATGTTAGTGCAGAAAGTCAGAATAGAATAGCAGGAAATGTTAATTTTGATACTAGTATGATTATGGAAATGTTGAGAAATTTTGGTGAAAAACTAGATCAGAATAAGAAAGAATTAAGGGAAGATATTAGTAAGAATAATGAGAAATTAGAAAAACTAACTCAAGATATTGGTAAAAATAATGAGAAATTAGAAAAGAAAATAGATCAAAACAGGGAAGATATGCAAAAGAGCCATAGGGAATTAAGGGAAGATATTGGTAAAAGCTTAGAACAAAACAGGGAAGAAATTGAAAAGAAATTCATGGAGCTAGATAGTAGTAAGATGAGAATGAGAAATGAAAATCAGGAAATGATAGCAAATGAAATAGGTGAAGTTTCAAAGAAAATGTCAGAAATGAGCAGGGAAATATCAAACCAAAAAAGTGAGGTTAATAATAAAATTGAACATGTTGATGTAGAATGTACAGAGTTAGGTAGTAGAATGAGTAACATTTCAAGTGAGATGAGAGAGATGAAAGAGGTTATGAATGTAGATGTGAATCAGGCGCAAGTTAATTTCAGAGGGGAGATATCAGAAATACAGAAGGAGTCAGTAATGCAAAGAAATAAATTGTCCGAAGAAGTTAAAGTTTTGCCTACAAATAATCAAAAGCTAATTTCTGAAGTTAACAAGTACCAAGATGTTCAAATTGAAAACTCCAATCCAGTACAGATTATTACAGACTTGTCAGAGTACTCTCAAATTACAAAGATACCAGATGAATTGAAAATGACAATTGTTAAAAGATGTGTAGTTCAGAAAACTTTAGATTGGTTTCAAAAAGTATCAGGTGGTGAAATATCATTTGAATCCTTTAAGAGGTTATCCATGAACAAATTTTTGAAGGTTAGGATACGGCTACGAGTAATGTTGAGCCACACACAATTTGATCCAGGAGGGTAAATAGCAATGAGATGTAAAGTAAATGCTGGATAGTTAAAGATGACCTGCAGAGCAATGTATTGGATTGTAAGAGGGTTAACTATTTATATATGTCATGAGAAAACAGAAATAAATTCAGAACAAAACAATAATAAAAAAAATTCAGAACAAAAAAAAATGGGTAAAAATAATTAAAACAAATACTTATGTAGCAAACAGAAAATGTGAAACAGTGTCTAGATTTAAAAGATGTAAATATATTTATGTAAAGGGTGAATATTTTTGGTAAATATGTTTAATAAGTACAAAAACTCTTGAATTGATAAATTTTTTGTTAACAATATACGAGAGTAAACTAATTTTGTAACAGTAATTAAATAATTCAGGGTACAGTATTTGCTATAAAAAATTGTAGTGTCAGATTAAAGTCTAAACACATTAGACCAGAGCCAGTAAATAGTGGCGAGATTAAGACAGAACATATGTCGTTTGTTAAATGCGTGTGAAGTGTTAAGTGAAAGTGATAAATAGTGTGAGTTCCAAGATTTAGGAGACTAAAAACCCAATTATAAAATTTCCAAACAAGTTGTAAATATTCATAATTATGTTTCTAGTGGGGCATATGATGCAGTAATCTGTATCACAAATTACTTAAATGTAAAGAGTGATTATAGTATGAATATGCATTATTATGTGACATTGATTTGATATGTTTGTTTATTGTAATTATTGTTGGGAAGTAAATTTACACTGCCTTACTGAAACTGACAATAATAGCGTGCAATAATGCAGCAAGGGGGTGAGCTGTTTATCATTATTGGAAACGAGGAAGTTACGTAATGTTGGCGCGTTTTTCTTTTAGAATCTTCTGGAACGTTTCCCTAGAGCATATGTATTCATAATTTTCATTGGATATAAATATAGACGCTAATGTTGGCGCGTTTTATTAGCCAATTGCAGTTCAGTTATAATCTTTAGGCATATCTGGGTGTAGGAGTATAAAAAGAGTAAGTCAGAGGTAGATCGCCCTCAGTTCATCGAAAATATTTGTAAAGTACACGTCGCCTTCAGTCCGTCAGTTCATCAAAATTCTTTGTACACTACACGTCGCATTCCCGTCAGTTCGTCGAAAGTATTTGCACGGCACACTTCGGATATCAATTTGCAGGTTACGCGTATAAGAGTTATGAAAAATCTCAAGTATGGTAAAGTTAATTATACAAAAAGTTGAAGTATGCGAATTAAGAATTATCAGTAATGAAGTTATTATAACAGTTTCAGTTTGGGGAGTGTCTAGATCAATGTGTAAATGTGATAGTGAAAGTGTTCGACAATAAAAGTATAAAAGAAATTCTTTCATCAGTGTTATCTTTGGATAAAAGATTCCTTTCCGTTTACACAACCTGTATAAAGAGAAGTGCTCGACCCAAAAGCTAGCCGGAGGACAAAGAACCAAAATTAAATAAAATAACTAGCATTTTTTTTAAACAAAAAACTAATACTGCCGCAAATTGCTAACACCAGATGGAGCTAACAAGCCTAACAAATGAATCACGTCACAAGATGGCTTCAACGCGTGAAGTAAAAACAAATACACAAACATTATAAGTAATACCATCGCAAATTGGCTACCACAACGTGGGGCTACAATAATGTTAAATAAATAACATTAAACCACCTTCAAATAAGACTTGAAGGTAATTACCACTAGAAAAGCCTGTTGGTAGAAATGATTTACGCTTTTTTTCATTGATAGCTCAAAGTTGTCCATAATTATCTTCCTCTCTCTCTCTCTATGAATTATTTGACTTATCATACTGCAGTGATATATTACTACATTTTTTGCTAAAGCGTCATTTTACGTCGTCAGGGCTTCTGTTTATATAATAGCAAATGGAGTAATTGTAATCATCGACTCTTAGTGAGACTAGAGTGTGAGAGCTTCAAGAGATTGATATGTGATCATGCGTTTTATAAAGAAATCTACAAACATAAGAAGACAGAATACACCTAGGGAGTATTCATTTTAATGTCACTTATACCCAGAGTCCATGTTTTATTAGTTGTTTGTTGTAAAAGGATGGTGCTTATCACGTTAGTAATTTGTAGAATTTACATGTAGAATTTCACATTGTATTAGCAAAATGCTTAATGTTGTACAGGAAACCTTATAAGTACCAGTAAATTGTATCTTATAAGTAATAAATGTTTAATACGAGTATTAGATAAATTTTTGTCTCTGGTTATAAAGGGTAGGTACGAATATATATTCTTTAAAACTAACTCCTACATCTAAAATTAGAAAGTGAAATAGGTTTATTTTAGGAAGAGTTGTATTGTAGTTCGCCTGTTGGGGAGCCAAAAACTTGAGATAGTTTATTGGAGTGTTCACCCCACGGACGATACAAAGTTTCCGGTGGCCTTCGCCCCAATGCTCAGGAATCAACTTCGTATTTTTATGTTTCTTTAAATATTATGTATATTTATGTTTGCCTCGGCTGCGTCAGTATTAATTTGTAGAAACATGTCTCTCTTATCAGGGGGTGATGCTTACACAAAATATAATTTTAACTTCACTCCTTTTATTAATCCTTCACACATTAAATACCACTTCACTTATATTTAGAGAGCTGTGAGATTATTTATTAATTACTTGCACTTTTTAACACGTAAACTTTATAATATTCTCGCGGTAATAAATTTTCGTCTCACACTGGATACGTACCGAGCGAACTGCTCAGGAACGTTGCCTTCTAGCGACTGGCATTTACCGCTTAAATTTGTAAATTTTTCTATTTCACGTCTCTGATTGGCTAATTTTATTCCAATAGAATACTTTTATTTAACTTTCAGCTTTGCTAGTGTTTGATTGGCTATTTATAAACTGTTTTAAATATTACATTATTGTTCCAATAATTACTAGTAGTATTATTAAACTTTCCAATTCATTATTGCCTCAAAGTTACTCATTGATACCTCATTGTTAGCAACACAGCTCCTATATTGTTAAATTGCCTAATACATTCACATAACATTATTATACATGTACATAATAATATAAACATAATACAATGACTGTTACATATATTTTGTATGTTATTTATACACGTATTGCTTTATTGAATTTATATATTATATAATTAGACTGATATTATTTAAGTGTTAAAAAATACTGCCTCAAAAGGGGCCAAGTCTATTGCTTGAAATAACACGTAGCAAGAATTGTAAAGGATGTGTAAAATAAAACTCATTGAATGAATGTTTTTTAGAAAAAAAAGTCTCAAAACTTTACTGGAATAATTATGTTATAAATATGAGTTGCACAAAAATAGCTTTAAGAATTTCAAACGCAGGCAAAGAATTAAACATTTCAAAACCCTCTTTCTGTACAAAATGTGGGCACTGAATATTGTTATTATGTTTTTCTTCTTTTTATTTCTTTTATAATAAGTGTTCTGATTTCTAAAGGTGGAAAAGGTATTTTAACAAAACATTAGCTTCTTCCAAATGCGCTAGGATGAAAATAAAAATACGCAGTTGAACTTTTAGCTATTAATCGATACATCACTCTCTATTCATGGTCTTCGGTCTGATTATCCCCAGATACTTCAGAAGGAAGAAAAACAAACAGACTAGCCAAAATTTGAGGCATATTGAACCACTTGTTATGTGACGGTAAAAGCTTACAAAATGCGATGCGGGATATCGCAGTGGGAGAACGCAATAAATCGATATAAATATCAAACATGAACGTTCAAACCAAAATAAAAGCAGGTGGGAAACAAGTACACCATGCTGTTATAGCAGGAAAACTCTGGGGTCAAAATTTATAGCGGAGAAAGCTTGTAATAAACAAAAGAGAATTGGGAAGGAAAATAACAAAAATATACGTTTGCACGTTACTTGAAAATCTTGATAGATGGTATTTCTTTGCAATTTTATCCCATATAGAGAAATCCAAACTGCTGGTATTAACTTTCATGATAATATATTACTTCTACCGTAACAGTTACATACTAGGTATAATACAAGCTCGGAATAAACAATTCGCGTCCTTTTACTTGTAGAAAGACAAACACACATAAATGACTCCCTTATCACATAAGCAACATTCAAGCTCAAATTAGGACAGCCATTATTTTCGAGAACAGCGGGACTGTTACTTATAACAATCTGATCTTCTGCACTCACATAACTTTCTCTACTCTTGTACAAACTATTTTTACAGCCGCTTATTCTCCATCTACTTCGTTTTAATCGAGATAAATACGGGCAGAAATCTTATTGCTAATTTTCTTGTAGGTGCAAGGGGAATACGGTAGGCTTTAAGCGATAGTCAAATCTTTTAAGAGCTGGTTGCTATGTGGAGCATTCCATTCTCTTGCATGTCCAGGACAAATTCCCATTTCAGAAAAAGTATAAGTATTGGAAAATTCAAACAAATAACAGGGAATATATCATAAATGGTTCACTCCACCAAAAAAATGTATATGACATAAATTTTGTATTTTAATGAGATCTAAATCTCTTGTGTAGTAAAATTGTGTCCATCCCTTACGGTTTACAGTTATCCTAAAGTCATTCAGAACGAACAGGACTTTTGAGGACATTCGCAAAAATTTAGGATATACATTTCATTTGTCATGAAAATTCTTAAACATACGATATTCTAATCAAAATCGTTAGAGCCATTTTTGAGAAAATCAAAATTTTTCGTAAAAGTTCCATGTAAGGATGGGCAATTTTCTTGAAAGCCTTCGTGTCGCATCCTTGAAAGATTTTAACTCAAATACCGAGTTTGGTATTTATCCGAATTTTCGATTTTGAGTTATGCTATTCACAGAAACACACAGACATACACACGCGCGCGCGCGGACATGTTTCACAAAATGTTTTATTTTGATTCAAGACACCTCAAAACATGTATTTCCGCTGAAAACTCGGTATGTAATTTTAATGTAAAATCCAAGCTTCCCTTACATACTCTTCGTAGTAGAGAAAGTAAAAATAGGTGAAGTTGCAATCATTTTCTGTAACACTGAACCCAGTACTACAACATGCTTGCATTTATGTCTTTCAAAAGCAATTCACATAAATGTTGTAATATTTGGGGTGAGAAATTAAAACATTACTTTGTCGGCCAAAGAATGAGATTTAGTTTTCATGAGATCAAGAGAATACAGAGAACTACTTTTATATTCTTTCTGCCACGTTATTAACAACCGTTTTCAACCAGGGGTCTGTTATTTTTTCGATTAATTGCTAAAGAAAATATTCACTTATGGTTGTTCGGATAGGCCAACACAACACCTCCTTTAACTTAGCCGAAATCCAACTGGAGATCTAGAAATCTATAGGCTAGGTTCACGAGTATGGCTGTTATGTTTGTCAATTGTTTTGTAGTACTGAGGTTTACAAATGGAATATTACCTTTCTTAAAAGCGCTGAATGCTGTGCATTTTCTCAAACGTTGAGAATGGATCACATGTAGGTATTTTAACTTTTATTGCCAAAATGCTGTGCATACTAAAGAAAAAGAAAGTTCGTTAGCATTACTGATTAAGTTACGTTTCAACTAAAAACTGTGTGATATACAGGCTGTATCTTTACTGGTGTCATATATTTGGGGGACGTGTTCCTGACATCAAAACAGTAAAAAACGTTCATATGAACATGGATCTGAAAATCATTTATTTCAGAGTTATAACATAAAATCGAAAGTTACAAAAATTGCTGGAAGTGGCTTTCTCTTGCTTCGATGTATGCAGTAAGCCTGCTTTCCATGCTCTGGCGTACTCTGTTGAAAATTTCTGGTGTGTTTCGTATTTGGTCAAATCCAGTTTGGATGCGTCCTCTCAAAATGTCAACATCAGGTACAGGAGTCTATAAACCAAGACTTCAAGTGTTCCCAGACGAATAAATCCATTGGATTCAAATCAGGTGATCGAGCAGTTCGTGCAATGGATACCTCTCGACCAATGCATCTTTGCGGGAATCGATCATTCAAAAACTTACGAACTATCATACTGAAATGAGCTGGAGCACCATCGTGTAAAAACCACATTCGATGGATAATGTACAGAGGCACATTATCCGTTAAATGATGCAACTCCTTTCTGAGAAACTGGAGATAGGTTTGTCCATTCAGGCGCGGAGGAAAGAAGTAGGGACCAATAAGGTGATAATGAATGATTCCACCCCAAACGATGAGAGAGAACCTGTGTTGATGGTTGTCCTGTCGTACTTCATTAGGATTTTTAAACGCCCAGTTATAACAAGCACACTGCTGTAACATGCGTTGACAGAAACGTCTTCTTGGCTCAAAGTCCGCCACATTTAATTCTTGCACACGTTAAAGGTGATACGGGTAGAGAATATTTTCATGCAGAATTCTCCAGATAGTCATTTGACTAACTCTTTCCCTTACAGCCATACGTTTTGTGTTTTTTGATGGGTTTGGATTCATAGCAGGAAGAACTCGTTCTTCAAGCTCAATGCCTCGTACCGCTCTTGGTTTCCCAATATCCCTAGTACGCCTCTCAAATGCGCTATTCTCTCTCAAGCGTTGGCGAATTCGTACGAATGTTCTTGCACACGGCAACGGCCTGTCAGGGTACCTTTCTGCATAAAGTTCACGTGCTCGTGCTGCATTGCCGTCTGCACGGCCATATGTATAGTGCATATCCGTCTGTTCACTCATGGAATACATCTTCTTTGACCTATAACAACGAAACGGTTGATTTTCAGACCCATGTACATACGAACGTTTTTTACTGTTTTGATGTCAGGAACACGTCCCCCAAATATGTGATACCAATAAAGATACACCCTGTATTATAGGGTAAAACTCGAATAAGTCCCCATTAAACGTACGCCATAATGTTCCCTTTATGTTGTCCTAAATTATTGGATTTATTATGCTTTGATGTCTGAATTGAAATTTTAGATACACAGTGGGTGGAAGGGATGTTGACTTCCTCATTTAAATCATACAGATATATCGACGAGTACAATAAAAAGTTTATTAATCCTTTTATTTATTTTTCATCTTCATAAAAACAGCTTTGAAGTTTTGGCAACGGCGCAATTTCCCTTGCAGATCGATAGTAAAATCTCCCTTGATAGTAAAAGTCAGTGAATTGCAGAGTAGAATGCGTGGTCTTTTTCCGACGGCTGCGAAGCTGTTACTGCGTTACGGAAACGATATTAACTTTGGTAGTGCATTTAATTCTAATATAGTTCCCTCGTGTATTTGCAGTAAAATAAAGGTAACTAAAACCGAAAAACACCTAAGTTTGAACGAAAACAAAAGAAAGTAGATGTTTTAATTTAAACGTTCACTTATTATGTACTTCATGTAAAAAGTAAATAAGCACAGTATTTTATAAATATAGATATATATATATGTACTACCACCACTACACCAGCAGTTCCCAGAAACGTCATATGGATACACAGAGACGGTTGGAACATCGTGTAAAACAACAGGGGCAAACTTTTGTACACCTATGAGCGAAGTGAGCATAGCAGTATCGTTAGATGATGATAATAATAATCATATTTATAAATGCAAGCGAACCAATGGCAGTGAAAAACTGCGTGTTCTGTGTTCGTTGCTTACAGTCCGTAATGTTAGACAAGAAACAGCGTAAACATAATTTAAAAACTAGCTATTTGCTGATGCTGATAGGTCAAATAAGGATATTTTAATTAGGTATTTGTTAGTCTAAAAAGTGAGTTTATTCCCTCGAAAATAAAGCCTGTGCAACTGAAAATATTCTAAAACGTTTGGTCTATTTTTTGTCTAACATCACGAACAGTAGGGGCACTTTAGTGCAAGGATCTATTTTTGTCTACCATCACGGCCTGTACACACTATTGCAAACCTGGGAAGTGCTTCAATGAGCGCGCTCCGCTTATCGACTTTGCTGATAAGCAAGAGGAGTAAACCGAAGCTCGGCTGGCTCCGTAGCTCAGTCGATAGAGCACCTGCTTGATATGCGAGGGGTGCCGGGTTCGATTCTCGGCTTTGAGTGAGAGCTTTTCTCTAAGATTATTCCTTATCCTCCCCAGAGTCTGGAGGTACGAATGTGCGTATGATATAATGATTAAAGCTTTAAGTTTACTAGAAACCCAAAGACAAGCGAATAAGAGTCTATAGGTAGTAATATGTTCCAAAGGAATGGCCGTCGATAAGACCATTTGTAGTTATGGGCGGGATACAAATGTAAGTTTAAAAAAAGAAAAAGCTCGCTCATCCTAATTCGCCAGTTCCCCACTGATCTGCGTTTACTTGGAATTACCCCGTTGAGTTCTGCAACTCTTTTAACGCACGCATGGATATCGGCACACTTTAAATACGGCGGGGTTGGGCCACCTGGTATAAACGTATGCCACAAAATAGAGTACATGTGTTTTATTTAAACACTTAATAAAGAAGCCTAACAATTAAATTAAACGTTATAAACATTCAATAAAAGGGGAAAACGCATATAATGTTTGTAGCTATCTTAATATTAATGCCGAAGATATGAATAGTAGTGAGTGGACAACATGTATAATTCTATGAGGCGTATGTGGGGTCAGTTATTGAGATGCTTTTGGGATATCGTAACGTCAGCCTAAATTTCGACTTGTACAAAACAAAAGTGTAACGAAACGAGGCGTTTAAAGAAGAAAATAAGAATAACAGAAAATTTAAATTAGGTTCTATTCTATCATATTCTTCAATAAGACTTGCTTTAATCATTCATATGTGAATTATAATGCGACAAAAAAAATGAGAAACATTTTTGTTTATGCTGAAAAATGTTTTAGAGATTAAAGCAGTATTGTAATGTTTCATTTGCCTGAGGCACCTCCGAAATGGATATCTATACATCTATAGCCTTACCTACGGATGTGTGTATGTACGTATGTAAAGTGCCAGTTTAATATTATACAGTGCTTTTCCTTCACACTGTGGCCACAGCATTGCTATTCGCGCACCGGTCGCCGCAGCTCCAGCTCCTGCTAAAACAGTTACATCTCCGCAACCAGCTCACGTTGTCGTCGTTACAGTTATAATTACAGTGTAATAAACACGTACCATAAGAGATGTTTGGAATTTTATGCTGCTCTATCCACACATTCCTGCATCTTCATTCACTCTCGAAAGTTCGACATCCGTAAATGAGCGAACTTCTCTCTTGGAGTTTTCTTTTAATTCTTACAATGTATGGATTTTGTTGCATACATATAATTTACCACGTGATGAACAGAGTTATAAATGTCTATAATTGGATTTTTTCGAAACGATAGAGTAACTGACCCACGTTTAATACAGCTCCCGAGGTCGCGGGTTCATATCCGGCAGAGGGCGATGGATTTTTTTCGAGCATAAAATTCCTTAACATGACTTCCTTCGGCAGGGAAATAAAGCTGATGGTCCCGTGTCGTAGATTTATGGCACATAAAAGACCATAATTTACAGTTTTTCATGCCCAATATAGAATGAGACACTAAGAACTATAACAGTTAAAGAGCATCCATAAATAAAAACTCAATTCGCGATTAATATTCTTCTCTGACGAAGCATGGTTCCATTTATATGGCTATATTTTGTCGCCTAATAGCATATATTGGAGCACAGAGAAACTCGGTTTTACACACGAGATTCTCTTGCATAACGCAAAAACAGGTGTACAGTAAACGCATACAGAATACGACGTATATACTTTTTGAACAAACAATAAATGCAGAGAGGCACAGAAATGGCTTAGTCATACCATTTTTTAAAGAGCTTAGAATGTCAGTCTGGATTTTTCCAACAAGATTTTGATATTGAGCATGCAGCTCAATATCAGTAAATTAAATTCAGGAAATCTTTTAAGATACAGTAATTAGTAAAAAAATTAATTAAATTGAGTTTTAATTATGGACGCTCTTTAACTACTATGGTCCTTAGCGTCCCATTCTATATTGGGCGTGAAACACCGATAATTTTGCTCAGAGGCCTCTTTATCAGGCTTGAGGTTCTTTTACGTGCCGTAAATCTACGACACGATACCACCGGCTTTACTTCCCTTCCGAAGGAAGCCGTGCTAAGGATTTTTACGACCGAAAAAATTCATCGCCCTACGCCGGGTTTGAACCCGCGACCTTGGGAACTAGAGGCTAGCACGGTACCACTAGTCCACGGAGGACGATGTTAGTAATTAGTAAAGAATTATGGCCCTCGTGATCCCCTGATTTAACTATGTGATTTTTATCTATTGGAGAGGTTGAAACATAATGCGCGTACATCAAACCCCGTACATTTTAAGAAACTAAAAGAAAACATCAAGTGAAAAAATTCACTCAATTTCAGATACTGAACTATCGAGTATGAATGAAAATTTCCAGAGAAGGTGCAAGAATTGTGTGGATAGAGATGGACAACATTTCCATTTCTTATGATAAGGTATGTGTTTACTATCATTGCTACTATGGGAACGTGAGACGGTTGCGGGGATATTATAACTGTTTCGGCTGGAGTCCGAGCAGCGGCGACCGGCGTGCGAGTGGTCACACTCTGAAGGAAAAGCAGTGTATATAATTGCAAATATTTCTATACGCTAAATGGATGTTACGTACACAACTGTTTTATCTTCTCTGCTTTAATAATACTTTCTAAACATTATCAACTTTTATGTTTTAATCAATAGAGTTATTTTTCCAATAAGGATGTCTTATTTGCAAAATAATGCAATTATTTTCCTAGTGAGGTGAATATTTATTTAAAATATGCTTTAATGGAATGGCTTCAAAAAAATTAAACTCAATATGATATTTGAAATCCACATACACTAAACTTACGTCCAATATACAATTATCCAAAAAGAAGGAACATACTTTAAATATTTATTTCTACTGAACAACAATACATGGCGACATACGCTATACATCACTGAATATAGGAAAGTTCAAAATTTTATTTCATGTGTTCAAAATGAGCACCATTTGTTATACGAGAGCGACCAGTGCTTTTCCGTTGGCATACGCAACCATCTTCTACGAATTCATTGTGCCAATTGTACGTTTTTTATGACGAGGCGGCTCGTTGTTGAACTTACAAATAAATGCACGCTGCAATGAAACAATGGATTCACTCTTTGCATAATGCAGCACACAAAACGACTTTTCCTGTGGCGTCGCCATTTTCTCGTAAACAAACACAGCGCCGCTGTAGGCACTGAATGGAACTAATAGGTGGGACTTAAAACTTTGAACCTTCCTCTATTCAATGATGTGTCGTGTGTGTTGCTATCTATTGTCGTTCATTAAGAATGAATATTTAAAATATGTTCGTTATTTTTAATAACCCTGTATTTTTAAGCATTCTGAATAATTCCATAAATTCAAGCATAAATCTTAAAACTTGGAACCACTTAAATATAAAAAACTCCGAATCAAAGGAAACTCCACAGAAAATTAAAACGCATGTCATATTTTTCTTGTACTGTTTAAACATTCAAAAGTAAAGTAAATGTTGAACTGTTTTAGTAAAATTTGCATATAATAGCCGCTGCCGTAACCTTTTATAATAAAAGCTAGCAATGTTAAAGTACGTTTTTTTCTGTAATTTTACCAGTTCATAAAAATAGCAAGCGTTCTGCGTTGCTAACCAAAATAATTATATTTAATCTCCCACTCTAGCCTGCCATTTCTTAAAAAGGATCTCAGTAATAACTCTGACAAGATATACAAGAGGCCGTCAGCGTTAACTCTGAAATTCATTATTTTCAGCTTGTTGCCCAGCTCGTTATTTACACAAACCCTTACACCTACAGTTGCTTAGCAACGAGACGTCACCAACCGAGTCAGAAGCTTGCTGACATGTTGGT
Source organism: Deroplatys truncata (assembly GCA_030765065.1). Lineage (NCBI taxonomy): Eukaryota > Metazoa > Arthropoda > Insecta > Mantodea > Mantidae > Deroplatys > Deroplatys truncata. The sequence continues at coordinate 123,042,268 of CM060988.1, read as the reverse complement.
GTGAATTAGCACGACAGACGAACGAAAATTGCTGTTCTATAACAGAAGCGCTTCGTGGAATAAGGAAGTATTTCAACAAAGCTTTGTTTTTGTGCCTTCTCTACTACGCATAGTAAGTAGGGGAAGTATTGCATTACACCCAAAAATTTTATACCGAGATTTCACCGGAAATACATGTTTTGAGGAGCCCTGAATCCAAATACAGCATTTTTGAAAACATGTCCTTGTGTGTTCTGTCTCTCTGCCTCTCTGTGAATAGCATAACTCAAAAACGAAAAGTCAGATAAATAGCAAACTTAGTATTTGAGTTTAATACCTTCCAAGGATGCGACACGAAGGTTTTCAAGAAAATTCCTCCACCACAGACTACCCTTTATATGGAACATTTTTCGAAAATTTTGATTTTCTCAAAAATGGTTCTAGTGATTTTGATCAAAATATCATATTTTTAAGATATTTTCATGGCAAATGAAATGTACATCTTGAATTTTCTGGGAATGTCCCCAAAAGTCCTCTTCGTTCTGAATGACTTTCGTATAACTGTAAACCGTAAGAGGTAGAGAAAATTTTACTACACAAAAAATGTACATCTCGTTAAAATACACAATTTATGTCGTATATATTTTATGTGCAGTGACCCATTTCCGAGATATTCCTTTCATGTGTTTAAATTTTCAAATATTTATAATTTTTCTGAAATGGTAATTCCTTATTCGTTTTCTTTATGTCTTAGACATGCAAAGAGAATGGAATGCGCCACATAGCAACCAGCTCTTAAAAGATTTGACTATCGCTTAAAGCCTACCATATTCCCCTTGCACCTATAAGAAAATTAGCAATAATTTTCTGAAAATGTTTATCTCGATTAACATGAAGTAGATGGAGAATAAGCATTTGTAAAAATAGTTTGTACAAGAGAGGAGAAAGTCATGCGAGTGCAACACATCAGATTTTTAAATATATAGATACTTAAGAGTATAACATGACTTTCTCATACATTAGCTTATATTTTAATGTTTACAAACTAAATGCTTTCCTTATTATTTCTGTTAATTATAAAATACAGAGTTTCCCTTATATCGTGTCTCCGCAACTAAGAGTCGTCCTCCGTGGTCTAGGTGTACCTCTGGTTCCAGAGGTCACGGGTGCAAACCCGGCGGAGAGAGATGGATTTTTTCGGGCATAAAAATCCTTAGCATGGCTTCCTTTGGAAGGGAAGTTAAACCGTTGGTCCCGTGCCGTAGATTTACGCCACGTAAACGAGTCTCAACCCTGATAAAGAGGCCTCAGAGCAAAATTTCCGGTATTTCACGCCCAATATAGAATGGGACGCTAAGAACCGCAGCAGTTAAGAGTCCATAAATAAAACAATTTTTTGTTTCCGCAGCTGAGGTGGGATCCCGCCCGGCCGATATGCTATCACTTCCCGCCGCCGGTTAATACGAGCGCCTGTTGTGTAGCAAGGTACTGCCTAATAAATTCAATGTACTTTAACAGTCACGTACTCACCCATGTCACAAAGATACACCCTGGAACTGCTTGACTTCGTTTTCAATACTTTTCTTAGCTCCCTTTGAGAAATGGAATTGATCTCTTGGTGATTGATATTCTTAAGTTCGTCTAAAGTATGTGTATTGTTTTATATATTTTTCTTTTAATGATCCCCAGAGGTGTCACAGGCTTCAAATAGCCTGCAAATTGTCGCAGTAATCTTTTCGTGTTATCTTATTTGCTGAGCGCCTGTTATTGTTTTATTATTTTTTTAAAACTTGGGTTCTTTGTCCTCCGGCTAACTATTATTACTCAGTTGAGCAAGTATCTCTGAGCAGGGCGTGTAAACGGAAAGGAGTTATTAATAAAAGATAACAATGATAAAAGAATTTGTTTTCACACTTTTATTGCCGTCACACTTAAATAATAGTTCACATCTGTAATCTTTATACACGCCTGACTGAAACTGTTATATTTCCGAATGTAATTACTGTCGTATTGGTTGCTGCATACTTCACATTTTGTAACTAACTTTACGACGCGAGAGATTCTTCCAAACTGTATGACGTTCACCTCACGAATGATTCTGTAGAACTACGTGACGTGTACCTCGTGAATTATTCTGCAGAACTGCGCGATACTTGCTATTGGCTCGAGAATATATACTCCTCCCCGAAATGCCTAAACATTATAATAGAGCTGCTATTGTTTACCAAATCGCGCCAACATTAGCGTCTGTTTTGTCAGCCAATCATAATTACTAACACATATGCTCTAGGGAAAATATTCCCTCCATTTCTAAAGAATGGCACGCTACCTGACGTCATTTGTGTGTCTCTTCTTAGTAATAAACAACTCACCCCCTCGCTTCATTGTTACCCACTCTATTGTCAGTTTCAGTGAGGCCTGTAAACTTATTTCCTAACAATGCTTATGGCTAACAAACATCTAAAATCATTGTCATACAAAATGTTAGTTTACACTACAATCACTCTGGCATTCACAGTGTTGTGATATAAAATACTGCCTCAAAATAATCTCGTGACAGCGCGAGCAGATTCTGTACGGACATACTTATTTGGTTTACCCTCCTCTTATGTAGTGCTTGCATCCATACCTAGAGCCAGAGGCCTGTCGAGGAGCAGACGTACATTGAATCAGAGAATGAAGAATGTGGAACGTAGGATCGGCCCGTATGCAGATATGCGATTGAGGAAGAAGAGGATATGAAATGAAGGCGAAATAGATGAAAATGGATGAATTGGTGGAATGAATGGCGGGGAAAACCGGAGAAAACCGGCCCAGACACCATTTCATCCATCACAAATCCCATATGCGGGCCCCTGGGATTAGACCCGAGCCACCTTGATGGGAGCCGAGCGATCTAACTATTCGGCCACGTCGCTGTCCAACACTCAAATCGGAATAGAATAATTAGGCATATTAACATTATTGTCTCTTCACTTATTGCTCCAACTGAACCTCAATACAAACTGCATAGCGAGGCCTTGAATAAACCACTTATTGCCGAAACCGCTCCTTTCTCCCCAACCAACGCTGCTCCTGCTGCCGAGCGGAACCCCGTCTAAGCTGCGGAGACACATATCGTCGCTCATCTGACGAAGTGGCGTAAGCGCCAAAATCGAAAAAATTGAGATATTTCGCCTGTACACTCCATTTGGACGTATCCATATTCTGACAAACTGGAGTATCTCCATCTCTAATTGTTACTCGTGTTACCGTCGTAAACGCCATTGTTCACTCATTCTTTTTCAGACGAACAGCCGTATGAGACTCGCAAGTCGCTTACGTCTCTTCGTTGGATACTACCATTATTAAAATTGGTCGATACGTCTATGTGCTCAGTGTAATGCTAGCCACTCTAGACCAATTTTACCACCTGATGTCAACAATTAACATGTGTTTATAAATTTGGACAAGAAAAACCTGCTTCAACAATATTGATTGGTCTGAATGCACCTGCAACAAACTAATGCAGTCTGAGTAAATCAGCAGTCTGATATGAACATGGACTTATTAGTAAATCGGAGAGATGGATCTACGAATGTGGTATAAAACAACGAAATTTAACACATTGACAGTGATTCGTTAAAGGTAGGTGCTGAAATTAAGTATTGTGGTTATCAGACAAGAAGTATTATTATGGGAAAATGATTCTGATGGACCGTTCAAAGGAAAATCGGAACGAAAAATCAGGAACGGAGTCTATGGATGTTGCTCTCAGCGTTTTAAAGATCCACACACAAGACAGTTTTGAGAATGTAAATGCTACATCTGCAGAACAGTACTAATATAAAAGAACAGTTTTGACATCAAGAACAGGAAATACGCCAGCTAGAGTAGCCATTTAGTGACTGTAATAATAGTAGCTATGATCCACCATATAGTAAAAACTATGTTTCTCAATTCCAAAAATGAAGGTTCTGGGATTTGCCCACTTTGTTTGTTTGCTATGTACAAAGAATTCAAATAACAATAACGATGCACTTACCATTTTCCAGAAGAGTATTCTTAAGAATATTTACATACAGTCCTGACACTGTCTAAAATGTATGTATTCTATGCATAATGAAGATAACATTTCACAGCCCAAAGCCAGTTATCAAAAACTTCTCCAGAGTATACAAATCAATGAGTCTATCATTCCAGTATCCTAAGGAGGACTAGTACAGTTTGTGTGCAACTTAGCGTCATGTGATGTTGGGAAGAAAATGGAGTTGCTGGATATGTACGTCAAACACACTGAAGAAAAGAATACTATAAGAAAGAAGAAAATCAATGCTAAAATAGTTGCCAAAGAAAACTCAAGATAATAATCATCTGCGGTATTTGATCTTCAGAAAGTGATTCAGCTGCCCCTTTCCAAAGAAAGTGCTGTATTCTATCGAATGCGTCAGTCAGCACATAATTTCACGATTTACAAAATTTGAATCAAAGTGTCTTTGCTTTCTGTGAAGCGAGACTATCAGCAAAAGGGGTTCATCTGAGATTGCAACCTGTGTGGAAATTTACCTTCAACATCTTGATGTCCACGGTGTAAAGGATGTCAGGCTGTTTGCTGATGCCTGCAGTAGCCAGAATACACCGCAGTGACCAGTTTTATACATTCTAAGCAACTCAAAAGAATTCACATACTATCAATTTGTGCTTCTTCGAACCTAACCATAGTCAAAACGAAGGTGATTCCGGCCACAGCACTATTTCAAGAGCCCTGACTCAAGCATAGAACATCTTCATACCTTGCCAGCTGGTACTTATTGCGAGACTTCCTCCAGTGCTGCTCCGTATGAAACACATTCTATGAGGGTAGAAGATTTCTTGGGCTACAAAAGCATTTCAGAGAGCCTACGGATCCGATCCCTGAGGGTTTCAATCTGGAAACAAAGTGGATTGGACTGCAATCAGAGAAGTCAAAGTGGCCGCAGACGATGGCACTTACGTCTTTGTAAAAAACAGTCATTTGGCCAAACATTATGAGCGGCTATCTCTGAAATCCAGGAACACTTCACGGGTTTTGAAGCTTCCTCTGCCTCGACTTAACGTAACCTCTCCAAAGCTTTCGGCTGAGAAGTACAGCGATCTACAGGAGTTATGCAAAGAGCCAAAGAGGTGCTGTTTACAAAACTTTCTACAAGGAACTGCCACACTTCTAAGTTGTATTAACCCATAGACATTTTCAATACTTGCTTGCGTTTCCTAAAAGCATTTGTAAACAAAACAAAACAAAACGTTATTGTATGTAATTTAAAAAAACAATAGCATACATATTAATACTTTATATTGCTATGGTTAAGGAGAATTTCCTATCTGTTTGTTTTCTGAAAGCGTTTGTAAACATATTATTGTACATTAGTCATCAAACTATTGTCATTCAAAATAGCACACCTATACGCTTGATTTTGCTATTGTTAAAAGAAGTTCAGAATTTGTGTTTCTTTAAAGATGTGTAAACAAACAAATATATTATTTGCTAAATTATTGCAGGTAATTAAAAATAAATAAAAAAAAGAAAATTGATAGTTCAATACCTTTTGAATGCAAATAAAATGTTATTATTAACTATAAACCTAAATGTATATATTAAGTTGCCTATTCACACTTAAATACTTGATATTATTGTTGTTAAATAGGTAGGTAGGTACCTCTATTTATTTTATTGACTTCCAACGCTTTACATTGCACTGTGTATTTAGAATAGAAATATATACGTGAAAATATACATAAAAAGAAATAAGTAATGATACAGCCCAAAACGATAGCATATATCAGCATAATATGTTGATCATGTGTATGGTGTAAGCGCCTTACTATCATGGATGACATCTTTCAAACCGACATATCTCCAATTTAGGCATTTTTGGCCTATATGGTATCAAAATTCCAGAGCCTAACATTAGTCCTTATTAAGAACAACTATTAAAGATTTGAATCACTGTATTATATTTGATGTATTGTTTTATGCTTTTGAGCCGTAGGTCCTTAAGTAAACACACTTTTCTTTAAACTGCTCTCCTGTAAAATTACACTTATGTCGCTTACGTCTTTTCGTCTTTTTAGCGACGATATGTGAATGACCTGAAAGTCGTTTAATTAGGTGAATGCAGGACAGTACACATTTTGTAGGCAGTGTTATTCACATGATTTACTCTTTCCATGCAGTCATAAGAAAAAACCAACCAAGGTAATATTCAAGGTATACTGCTTAAAACGTTTACAAAATTGTTACAACACCGAATAAGTTATAAACTGTTAGTGCTAAAATAAAGTTGTTATCTTATCCTAAGGCACCTTTCGGTTTGCCTTTTAATTTTTCCCAAATGTGTAATACTTAATAATAATAAAGATGATTTCAAGCGATATGCGCAGAAACTTCAAGATAGAAATTTAATTTGAAGCATTTTTGAGGGAATAAAACAATGTCACAGAGTTATTTTCAAGTAAAGGCCTATTGAAATGGAAAGTAATGTCTGAATATTATTACCTTGTATTCTTAAAACAACAGACTCATAAAATAACAGGTATTTTCCCAATTTTTACTCTCTCTGCTACGTATAGTAAGTAGGGGATGTATTGCACTCCACACAAAAATTCTATACCGGATTTCACTGGAAATGCATGTTTTGAGGTGCCCTGAATCGCAATAAAGCATTTTTAGAAATATGTCCGTGTGTGTGTGTGTGTCTGTGAACAGCATAACTCAAAATCGAAAAGTCGGAAGAATACTAAACTTGGTATTTCAGTTTAATATCCTCCAAGGATGCGACACAAGATTTTCAAGAAAATCTCCAAAACAGACTGCCTCTTACATGGAATATTTTTCGAACATTTTTATTGTTTCAATAATGGCTCTCACGATTTTGATTGAAATATCACATGTTTAAATTATTTTATGGCAAATTAAATGTATATCTTGAATTTTCTGGAAATGTCCCAAAAAGTTATCTTTATTCTGAATGGCTTTCACATAATTGGTAAACCGTAAGTTATACACAAACTTGCACTACACAGAAAATGTAGAGTTCGTTAAAACCACAATTTATTCCAGATACATTTGTTTTGTCGAGTGAACCATTTCCGAGATATTTCCTGTTATTGGTTCAAATTTTCCAATATTTATACTTTTTTCTCAAATGGGAATTCGTTATTCGTTTCTTTGTGACTTGGACATGCAAAGAGAATGGAATGCGCCACATAGCAACCAGCTCTTAAAAGATTTGACTATCGCTTAAAGCCTACCATATTCCCCTTACACCTATAAGAAAATTAGCAATACGATAGTTTATGCAAATGTTTATCTGGGTTAACATAAAGTGGAAGGAGAATAAGATTTGTAGAAATAGTTTGTTTGTAGAAGAGTAGAGAAAGCCATGCGATGTAACGTATCAAAACTGTTTTTATTTGTGCTCTCTCTCTCTCATACTGAATCAGAGAATATCAATGTACGATCTCAGACATTCCGAATAATATGTACTGCGGTAGCCTAGTAAGACCAATATTACTGTGCATGAAGCCCCAAGATTCAGAAACACTGTCTGTAGTGGGTGGGGGAGCCCTTCCAGCAGATAGGGGTTTAGCTACTGGACGGAGGTAATGTTTACTTGGTCTGAGGCAAATGAGGGGTAAAGACGCGCGATAGTGACGCGCTGTTTTCTGCTGTAGGCGCCACGTGCGACAGGAGTTCAGGATACTATGTACCCCTCCCACTAGCTAAAGCTTTAACAGAGAGATATAGTACCCCACCCCATTAGCTAATACGTCGTTGAACAGTGTAAACAAGCTTACCTTTTAATGGCAAATAATCTCGCACCTAAATTAAAGGAACATTCAATTAATACAACGTTTCCTGTTACAGTGAGTAATTGTAATCTGGTAGAGATAATTTGCCACATGATTTGTGACGCTAGAATGTAAAATGAACGCTTAAAACCATGAATCAAAGTTACAACCAGAGGAATTGTGCGAGCATAAGTGTTGATTTAGCTAATATCATATAAATAATTTCCACGTGGGCTCTTATAGCTGATTCTAAGAAAATGCTTGAATATATACCTACAGTATACGCCTCGTATTAATAAAATAAGCTCATGCGATGCGACAGTACTGCATGTTCAGCGTTGTTTTAGCTAGTGGGTGGGGGAGCCCTTCCAAGCAGGTAGGGGTTTAGTTACTGGAATGAGCTAGTGTTTACTTGGTATAAGGTGAATGAGGGGCGAAAGAGGAAAGTCTGTTGGCTGTTTTCTACTGCACGCGTCACGAGTTCAACATACTGTGTATCCCTCCCAAGAGTTAACGCTTTAACTGAGAGATAGGCCACACCACCCCCTAGCTAAGACCTCGCTGAACAGACAGTAATGTGCCTTAACGACTCATAGTGACATTAACTTAGCTACTTTTTCGGGTGGTAAAGTATAACAAACATCCGCCCCAGCCTGCTAAACGGTAACCGATGAGAACGTTGACACCGAAGAATCTTAATCGAAATCTGCATTCGCCTTTCCACTAGTAACTTTGCAAGTTTCAACAAACAACATCCTTACTGTTGCACTAAGATGAAATACATGGGAGTCCAAACAAATCAAAACTTTCCATGACAATCTTGTGCATTATCACAAACAAATTACTGTTGTGAAATAGAATGAAAACACGGAGCTATCCTCCAAAGAGCGCACATTATCTGTAAGATGCGCAGGAAATTATTTCATTCCACTCTTATTTCCAAACTAAGGACAAGCCGGAAAATGGAAGTTTGCGCTTCAGTGGATATTTTCCAAACACGTTTACCAACATACACCAGCAAAAGCCAATATTGTAATATTTTAGAATACGTAGAATAATACTTCACAACAGTATAAAGTGTGAACTACAGAACATCTTTACACACTATTATTCACTAGTTTACCATTCTTAAATCATACAATCTCAGTTGATACATTTATAATACAATTGTTTGTTCAGCGAAATCAAGGTCCTATGGCCTTCTTAACTAATTGACTTGTGCTAACTACCTCATATTTCTCTTCAAATTATTGCAAATAAACAAAATGGTTTCATTACTCATTCCATTTTAGGTACAAGGAGACTGAAGCGATAATCTTTAAAACTCGGATCGCTATATGCTGCCTTTGAAATTATGTTTTGCATTGACATCACGAGAAAAAGTACTGGCGACTTGATTATCATATAAGTATGATAAAGTATTGGAAAATTAAAACCAATAGTGAAGAATATCTCGGAAACAGTTTACCACAGTTAAAAAAAACCACATACACATACACACACAAAGACACACAAATCATGTGGTTTTTGAGGGGAGTGTGAAAGTTAAGGCGGTTAAAAAATGTTATACCATGTTAATATTTGGATATCTATGTTTATTTTGATATTATTTTCATCTAAGTAGTATTAGTCCCGGATGAGCCAATTGATTTAACGATAATCCTGCCGCTAGGGGCGCTGGTGTCGCTAGTGTCGGTGCGTGCGACGGCGGCGGCGGTGTGTTTGAAAAGCGCCCTGAGCGGTAGGATTATCGTTAAATGGGTTGGCTCATCCGGGACGAGTTGAAAGAATTGAGGAAGTGACGTGGAGTGTTTTTGATTGGTTCGTTAATTTGGGGTGGGAGATGGAGGAAGGGAGATGGAGGAGTATGGAGGTCGCGTGATGGAGAGGAGCTGGGTGGCGAGGTGTTGTCTGTGCGGAGGTCGGTACTGAAAGAGGGGTAAAGATGGGGGGCGAGGGATAAAAAGTGTAACATAAAGTGACGTGTGAAGTTGTGATTGGTGGGAGTAAGAAGTGATTTTATTGGTGGAAAGGAACAAATGAGAGTTGTTGATTGGTAGGAATAAGAGGGATTATGATTGGTGGAAAAGAAAAAGTTGTGGGAGTGGGGTATGTTGGAGGTGATGGGAAAGGTGAGTTTTGCTAGCAGCAAGATTTGCAAAAGCCTGTCTTGAACTGATCAGCAATTTTTGAACGTCGGATGGTAGTTTTCTTGAGTGGATAGAGAGATGGGGGCGATATGAGATGCGGTGGCGAAAATGGGGACTAGACAAGGTTGTTGAGACAAGAGGTTTAAGGACGAGGAAATTTGGAGGTTAGTGGTGAACACGGCGGTCGCAAGAGGTGGGGGTAAGGAGATGCAGTGGTGAGAATGGGAACTAAAAGAAGATGGGGGTAGCAAGAGTTTTAGAAGAGTAGATTTTGAGGTTAAAATAGTGGGAACTAAAAATGGCGGAGGGTCTGCGACAAGGAGATGCGGTGAGAACTAAACAAGATGGCGGACGCAAGAGGTGGGTAAGGAGGTTTGAGGTTACAGTACCAAAACACGAAAGGATATATTCCTACGCCAAGCAGGTCCGAAAAATAATTATGCGTGTGTTACTTACCTGTTACCGGTGTGGATGCGTCACCAAAAGCGCGGCACGCGAGACGGAAAAATAAAAGCAAACTGTTTTTGAAAATGCTTAACCAGCTTTAAGATCAACCAACATCACTACGCACTGATATACCTAGGTTTTTAAAGCGGTACAGACACCCTTTGCAGAGGCGTAATTTAACTATACCAAAAACCTGGTACTGGACCATCGTGATGGTCGCTAGCGTACGTAGGAGCAGGGTTCTCAAGCCGGTCGAAAGCGGTCAAAAACGTGTACGACGTAGGTGTTCGCAGTAGCTGCTGTCGAGTCAACCGTCGAGGTGTGAATAAACGAGATCTGTTCTCGCCGGCAATTTGGTTCGGAGATGTGAGCAGCGGCGAGGTGTTGTGTGTGCGGAGGTCGGGACTGAAAGAGGGAAAAGATGGGGAGCGAGGGATAAAAAGTGTAACAGAAAGTGACGTGTGAAGTTGTGATTGGTGGGAATAAGAAGTGATTTTATTGGTGGAAAGGAGCAAATGAAAGTTGCTGATTGGTAAGAATAAGAGAGGTTATGATTGGTGGAAAGAAAAAGGAATGGGGTATGTTGGAGGTGATGGGAAAGGTAAGTTTTGCTAGCAACAAGATTTGCAAAAGCCTGTCGTGAACTGATCAGCAATTTTTGAACGTTGGATGGTAGTTTTCTTGAGTGGATAGAGAGATGGGGCGATATGAGATGCGGTGGCGAAAATGGGAACTAAACAAGGTGGTTGAGACAAGAGGTTTAAGGACGAGGAAATTTGGAGGTTAGTGGTGAACATGGCGGTCGCAAGAGGTGGGGGTAAGGAGACGCGGTGGTGAGAATGGGAACTAAAAGAAGATGGCGGTAGCAAGAGGTTAGAAGAGTAGATTTTGAGGTTAAAATAGCGGGAACTAAAAATGGCGGAGGGTCTGCGACAAGGAGATGCGGTGAGAACTAAACAAGATGGCGGACGCAAGAGGAGGGTAAGGAGGTTTGAGGTTACAGTACCAAAACACGAAAGGATATATTCCTACGCCAAGCAGGTGCGAAAAATAATTATGCGTGTGTTACTTACCTGTTACCGGTGTGGATGCGTCACCAAAAGCGCGGCACGCGAGGCGGAAAAATAAAAGCAAACTGTTTTTGAAAATGCTTAACCAGCTTTAAGATCAACCAACATCACTACGCACTGATATACCTAGGTTTTTAAAGCGGTACAGACACCCTTTGCAGAGGCGTAATTTAACTATACCAAAACCTGGTACTGGACCATCGTGATGGTCGCTAGCGTACGTAGGAGCAGGGTTCTCAAGCCGGTCGAAAGCGGTCAAAAACGTGTACGACGTAGGTGTTGGCAGTAGCTGCTGCCGAGGCAACCGTCGAGGTGCGAATGAACGAGATCTGTTCTTGCAGGCAATCTGGTTGAGAGATGAGAGGCGCGGTGGTAAAAATGTGAACTAAATAAGATGGCGGAGGCACGAAGTTGAGGTTAAGGAGCGGCGAGGTGTTGACTGTGCGGTGGTTGGGGTCTGAAAGAGGGGAAAGATGGCGAACGAGGGATAAAAAGTATAACAGAAAGTGACGTGTGAAGTTGTCATTGGTGGGAATAAGAAGTGATGTTATTGGTGGAAAGGAACAAATGAAAGTTGCTGATTGGCGAGAATAAGAGAGATTATGATTGGTGGAAAGAAAAAAAGGTGTGGGAGTGGGGTATGTTGGAGGTGATGGAAAAGGCAAGTTTTGCTACCAACAACATTTGCAAAAGCCTATCCAGAACTCATCAGCAATTTTAAATAACTAGTGTTTCGGGGGTTTTCTCTGGTTGGTAGACGAATGCAAGCTGTTTCTACCATACTTATATTATTCGTCTTTTTCCTTTTTTTTTTTTAAAATGACTAGTTTTTTTTTTTTTTTTTTTTTTTGGGAGTTTTCTGCGGATGGTAAACAAATGCAAGCTCTTTCTGCTTTTTCATAGGTTTTCCCTGGTTGGTAGGCGTTTTCTGTACTGGTTGACGAAGGCGTTTCTAATTTTGGAGGTTTTCTCAGGTTTTTAGCGGTTGTCCCTGCCCGGTAGGCAAATGATGAAGTTTTACCTTGTCGGCGCGCGGATACTAGGCACGTACTGGCGCGCACACACACACACACACACAGAGAGACAGACAGACACACAGACAGGCACACACACACGGACATGTTTCCAAAAATGCTTTTTTTTTTTTTTTTTTTTTTTTTTTGATTCAGGAGGTCTCAAAACGTGTATTTCCGGTGAAATCTCGGTATCGAATTTTTGGGCGGAATGCAATACTTCCCCTACTTACTATACGTAGTAGAGAAAGTAAAAAAGTATTGAAAAATTTAAGGAAATAACAAGCAATATCTCAAAAGTGTACTATCTTGTTTTCAAGGGTTTTCCAGATCGGTAAGCGTTAGAATACTCTTAGAGCTTTTTTCAGGTTTTTTAGCGGTTGTCCCTGGCCGGTAGGCAATTGATAAAGTTTTTCTATAACGACGTCGTTTTGGCTTGTGGCGCACGGTTCCTAGGCACGTACTCGCGCGCGCGCGCACACACACACACACACACACACACACACACTAAAATAGTAGCGTATAAAAAAACTGATTTGTTACACTCACATAACTTTCTCTACTCTTGTACAATCTAATTGGTAGCTTTTAAGCGATAGTCAAATATTTTAACGCTGGTTGCTATGTGGCGAATTCCATTCTGTTTGCATGTTCAGGACATAAAAAAAATGAATAAACGAATTTGAGAAAAAGTATAAGTATTGGAAAATTTAAGGAAATAACAAGCAATATCTCGAAAACGGTTCACTCAACAAAAGAAACGTATATGACATAAGTTGTGTATTTTAACGCGATCTACATTTTTTGTGTAGTAAAATTTTGTCTATCTCTTATGGTTTACCAGTTATGCAAAAAAGTCGTTCACAATGAAGAATATTTTTGGAGACATTCCCAGAAAATTCGAGATATACATTTTATTTGACATGACAATATCTTAAACATATTATGTTTTAATCAAAATCGTTAGAGCCGTTTTTGAGAAAATTAAAATTTTCGAAAAATGTTCCATGTAAAGGGTAGTCTGGGGTGGGGGGATTTTCTTGAAAACCTTCGTGTCGCATCTCTGGAAGATACTGAACCTAAATACCAAGTTTGGTGTTTATCCGACTGTTCGTTTTTGAGTTATGCTGTTCACAGACACACAGACACACAGACAGACACACACACGGACATGTTTCCAAAAATGCTTTTTTTTTTTTGGATTCAGAGATTCTCAAAACATGTATTTCCAGTGAAATCTCGGTAACGAATTTTTGGGTGGAATGCAATACTTCCCCTACTTACTATACGTAGTAGAGAAAGTAAAAATGAATAACGCATTTGAGAAAAAGTATAAGTATTGGAAAATTTAAAGGAAATAACAAGCAATATCTCGAAATACGGTTCACTCAACAAAATAAATGTATATGGCATAAGTTGTGTATTTTAACGCGATCTACATTTTTTGTGTAGCAAACTTTTGTCTATCTCTTACGGTTTATCAGTTATGAAAAAGTCGTTCACAATGAAGAATTCTTTTGGAGACATTCCCAGAAAATTCGAGATATACATTTCATTTCTCTCGACATTATCTTAAATATATGATATTTTCATCAAAATCGTTAGAGCCATTTTTTAATACAAAGAGAACGGGATTTCACAAGTGAAACAGTACTGTGATAACGATACCACTGAAACAAAAAAAAAAATCTGATGTGTAACACTCACATGACTTTCTCAACTCTTGTACAAAGTATTTTTACAAACGCTTATTCCCCATCTAGTTCATGTTAATCGAGATAAACATTTGCAAAATCTATTTTATTGCTAATTTTCTTGTATAAAAAAAAAATCTGATGTGTAACACTCACATGACGTTCTCTACTCTTGTACAAAGTATTTTTACAAACGCTTATGCTCCATCTAGTTCATGTTAATCGAGATAAACATTTGCAAACTCTATTTTATTGCTAATTTTCTTGTAGATGTAGGGGAAAATATATTTACAAGGGGAATATAGAAAAACAGTAGCCTTTAAGCACATACATATCTCTTAATAGCTGGTTGCTATGTGCAACACCATTCTTTTTGCCACAGATTAATACTGTTTGCATATCAAAGACAAAAAAAAAATGAATAACGAAGTCCCATTTGAGAAAATAAATATTGGAAAATTAACAAACAATATCTCGAAAACGGTTCACTCAACAACAAAAATGTATATTACATAAGATGTGTATTTTAACGCGATCTACATTTTTTGTGTAGTAAAATTTTGTCTATCTCTTACGGTTTTTCAGTTATGAAAAAGACGTTTACAATGAAGAATACTTTTGGAGACATTCCCAGAAAATTCGAGATATACATTTCATTTCTCACGACATTATATTAAACATACGATATTTTTCATCAAAATCGTTAGAGCCATTTTTTTTAATACAAAGAGAACGGGATTTCACAAGTGAAACAGTACTGTGATAACGATACCAACAAAACTAATTATTATTCACCCACTGAAACACATAAAAAAAATCTGATGTGTAACACTCACATGACTTTTCTCATCTCTTGTACAAAGTATTTTTACAAACGCTTATTCCCCATCTAGTTCATGTTAATCGAGATAAACATTTGCAAACTCTATTTTATTGCTAATTTTCTTGTAGATGTAGGGGAAAATATATTTACAAGGGGAATATAGAAAAACAGTAGCCTTTAAGCACATACATATCTCTTAATAGCTGGTTGCTATGTGCAACACCATTCTTTTTGCCACAGATTAATACTGTTTGCATATCAAAGACAAAAAAAAAATGAATAACGAAGTCCCATTTGAGAAAATAAATATTGGAAAATTAACAAACAATATCTCGAAAACGGTTCACTCAACAACAAAAATGTATATTACATAAGATGTGTATTTTAACGCGATCTACATTTTTTGTGTAGTAAAATTTTGTCTATCTCTTACGGTTTTTCAGTTATGAAAAAGACGTTTACAATGAAGAATACTTTTGGAGACATTCCCAGAAAATTCGAGATATACATTTCATTTCTCACGACATTATATTAAACATACGATATTTTTCATCAAAATCGTTAGAGCCATTTTTTTTAATACAAAGAGAACGGGATTTCACAAGTGAAACAGTACTGTGATAACGATACCAACAAAACTAATTATTATTCACCCACTGAAACACATAAAAAAAATCTGATGTGTAACACTCACATGACTTTTCTCATCTCTTGTACAAAGTATTTTTACAAACGCTTATTCCCCATCTAGTTCATGTTAATCGAGATAAACATTTGCAAACTCTGTTTTATTGCTAATTTTGTTGTAGATGTAGGGAAAATATATTTACAAGGGGAATATAGAAAAACAGTAGCCTTTAAGCACATACATATCTCTTAATAGCTGGTTGCTATGTGCAGTACCATTCTTTTTGCCACAGATTAATACTCTTTGCATATCAAAGACAAAAAAAAATGAATAACGAATTCCCATTTGAGAAAATAACTATTGGAAAATTTAAGTAAATAACAAGCAATATCTCGAAAACGGTTCACTCAACAATAAAGATGTATATGACATAAGTTGTGTATTTTAACGCGATCTACATACTTTCGTACTCACCTATAAGATATAGAGGGTAGAGGTCGTACGAACGTAGCACTTTGAGAATCTATATTCAACAGTTGGTGTTACTCCTTAGAAAGGAAGTATCTGCTGATTTTTATTTAATTCTTTACATTTTACATAGCACGTATGCACTGGCACAACACAAAAGCACTACACACAATACTCAGTTTTAATATTTGCACTAATAACATCAGGAATAACTGAAGTCTGCAAACAGTCATTTCCCATGTGCAGCCTTACGTACAGAAAACGTGTGTGGCTGATGTATGTGTAAAAAGAGCCTGAGAGCGGATGTACGTCAGCGGTAAAATCTTTTAAATGCATTTTTATTGGCGATGGTAGAAATCGTGCAGTGGTGGATCGTGAAAATTCATATAAATGGATGTATCACCTCATAATAAGCCTCTATATACCAAGAATATTGAGTTTTTAAAAAGTCAGCAACTGTACCTGTGTTTCTATACGTGAACGTCAGATGGCAGCTTCGATACGTGTCCACGGAGACCTTAGTGCTAGGCAACTGTACCTCTGTTTCTATACGTGAACGGCAGATTGCAGCTTCGATACGTGTCCACGGAGACCTTAGTGCTAGGCAACTGTACCTCTGTTTCTATACGTGAACGGCAGATTGCAGCTTCGATACGTGTCCACGGAGACCTTAGTGCTAGGCAACTGCACCTCTGTTTCTATACGTGAACGGCAGATTGCAGCTTCGATACGTGTCCACGGAGACCTTAGCGCTAGGCAACTGCACCTCTGTTTCTATACGTGAACGGCAGATTGCAGCTTCGATACGTGTCCACGGAGACCTTAGTGCTAGGCAACTGTACCTCTGTTTCTATACGTGAACGGCAGATTGCAGCTTCGATACGTGTCCACGGAGACCTTAGTGCTAGGCAACTGTACCTCTGTTTCTATACGTGAACGGCAGATTGCAGCTTCGATACGTGTCCACGGAGACCTTAGTGCTAGGCAACTGCACCTCTGTTTCTATACGTGAACGGCAGATTGCAGCTTCGATACGTATCCACGGAGACCTTAGTGCTAGGCAACTGCACCTCTGTTTCTATACGTGAACGGCAGATTGCAGCTTCAATACGTGTCCACGGAGACCTTAGTGCTAGGCAACTGTACCTCTGTTTCTATACGTGAACGGGAGATTGCAGCTTCGATACGTGTCCACGGAGACCTTAGTGCTAGGCAACTGCACCTCTGTTTCTATACGTGAACGTCAGATTGCAGCTTCGATACGTGTCCACGGAGACCTTAGTGCTAGGCAACTGCACCTCTGTTTCTATACGTGAACGGCAGATTGCAGCTTCGATACGTATCCACGGGGACCTTAGTGCTAGGGAACTGCACCTCTGTTTGTATACGTGAACGGCAGATTGCAGCTTCAATACGTGTACACGGAGACCTTAGTGCTAGGCAGCTGTACCTCTGTTTCTATACGTGAACGGCAGATTGCAGCTTCGATACGTGTCCACGGAGATCTTAGTGCTAGGCAGCTATACCTGTTTCTATACGTCAACGGCAGATTGCAGCTTCGATACGTGTTCACGGAGACCTTAGTGCTAGGCAACTGTACCTGTGTTTCTATACGTGTCCACGGAGACCTTAGTGCTAGACAACTGTACCTGTGTTTCTATACGTGAACGGCAGATTGCAGCTTCAATACGTGTCCACGGAGACCTTAGTGCTAGTGCTAGGCAACTATACCTCTGTTTCTATACGTGAACGGCAGATTGCAGGTTCGATACGTGTCCACGGAGATCTTAGTGCTAGGCAACTATACCTGTTTCTATACGTGAACGGCAGATTGCAGCTTCGATACGTGTCCACGGAGACCTTAGTGCTAGGCAACTGTACCTGTGTTTCTATACGTGAACGTCAGATGGCAGCTTCGATACGTGTCCACGGAGACCTTAGTGTTAGGCAACTGTACCTCTGTTTCTATACGTGAACGGCAGATTGCAGCTTCGATACGTGTCCACGGAGACCTTTCGCTTCAGGTGACAAAATAACACTAGGCACTTGTGTGCCGTGGTGTAAGCCGCAATCACGGTATTGGTAGCGTGGATCTCCTTGGGGCTCTCCTCGGAGTTACCTCAACACCACGTACATGACCTGGTTCGTCACGGGTACGCAGGTCTGCACTACCACTTCCTCGGCGTTGAGCAGGCCCAGGAGGCGATCGTACCGGTACACCAGCTAGCACGTGGACATGTTATCGCGCTGTGGTGTTGCGTGTGCGAGGTATGGAAACTCAAGGACGCAAAACATGCACGACCGAGGGTTAAAAAGCAGAACAAGTAGTGACGTGGAGCGTTGTGATTGGTGTAAATAAGACGATCTCTGATAGGTGGACAAATTGAAATAACGTGATGTGATAGGCGAAAATAAAATCAAAGGTGATTGGATGAAAAATGACGAGAAGGAATTAGCGGTGAATTTGTGAACTAAGATGGCGAAGATTTTTTTTTTTTTTAAAAAAAAGGATAATATAAGTACGGCAACTGTAACGGTTTACGGCAAACGCGCGCCGCGCAATGCGTCACGCCCGGGCAATAAAACAAAAATCATATTGAGCAAGATGCCCGGCGTGACGCATTGCGCGGCGCGCGTTTGCCGTAAACCGTTACAGTTGCCGTACTTATATTATCCTTTTTTTTAAAAAAAAAAAAAATCTTCGCCATCTTAGTTCACAAATTCACCGCTAATTCCTTCTCGTCATTTTTCATCCAATCACCTTTGATTTTATTTTCGCCTATCACATCACGTTATTTCAATTTGTCCACCTATCAGAGATCGTCTTATTTACACCAATCACAACGCTCCACGTCACTACTTGTTCTGCTTTTTAACCCTCGGTCGTGCATGTTTTGCGTCCTTGAGTTTCCATACCTCGCACACGCAACACCACAGCGCGATAACATGTCCACGTGCTAGCTGGTGTACCGGTACGATCGCCTCCTGGGCCTGCTCAACGCCGAGGAAGTGGTAGTGCAGACCTGCGTACCCGTGACGAACCAGGTCATGTACGTGGTGTTGAGGTAACTCCGAGGAGAGCCCCAAGGAGATCCACGCTACCAATACCGTGATTGCGGCTTACACCACGGCACACAAGTGCCTAGTGTTATTTTGTCACCTGAAGCGAAAGGTCTCCGTGGACACGTATCGAAGCTGCAATCTGCCGTTCACGTATAGAAACAGAGGTACAGTTGCCTAACACTAAGGTCTCCGTGGACACGTATCGAAGCTGCCATCTGACGTTCACGTATAGAAACACAGGTACAGTTGCCTAGCACTAAGGTCTCCGTGGACACGTATCGAAGCTGCAATCTGCCGTTCACGTATAGAAACAGGTATAGTTGCCTAGCACTAAGATCTCCGTGGACACGTATCGAACCTGCAATCTGCCGTTCACGTATAGAAACAGAGGTATAGTTGCCTAGCACTAGCACTAAGGTCTCCGTGGACACGTATTGAAGCTGCAATCTGCCGTTCACGTATAGAAACACAGGTACAGTTGTCTAGCACTAAGGTCTCCGTGGACACGTATAGAAACACAGGTACAGTTGCCTAGCACTAAGGTCTCCGTGAACACGTATCGAAGCTGCAATCTGCCGTTGACGTATAGAAACAGGTATAGCTGCCTAGCACTAAGATCTCCGTGGACACGTATCGAAGCTGCAATCTGCCGTTCACGTATAGAAACAGAGGTACAGCTGCCTAGCACTAAGGTCTCCGTGTACACGTATTGAAGCTGCAATCTGCCGTTCACGTATACAAACAGAGGTGCAGTTCCCTAGCACTAAGGTCCCCGTGGATACGTATCGAAGCTGCAATCTGCCGTTCACGTATAGAAACAGAGGTGCAGTTGCCTAGCACTAAGGTCTCCGTGGACACGTATCGAAGCTGCAATCTGACGTTCACGTATAGAAACAGAGGTGCAGTTGCCTAGCACTAAGGTCTCCGTGGACACGTATCGAAGCTGCAATCTCCCGTTCACGTATAGAAACAGAGGTACAGTTGCCTAGCACTAAGGTCTCCGTGGACACGTATTGAAGCTGCAATCTGCCGTTCACGTATAGAAACAGAGGTGCAGTTGCCTAGCACTAAGGTCTCCGTGGATACGTATCGAAGCTGCAATCTGCCGTTCACGTATAGAAACAGAGGTGCAGTTGCCTAGCACTAAGGTCTCCGTGGACACGTATCGAAGCTGCAATCTGCCGTTCACGTATAGAAACAGAGGTACAGTTGCCTAGCACTAAGGTCTCCGTGGACACGTATCGAAGCTGCAATCTGCCGTTCACGTATAGAAACAGAGGTACAGTTGCCTAGCACTAAGGTCTCCGTGGACACGTATCGAAGCTGCAATCTGCCGTTCACGTATAGAAACAGAGGTGCAGTTGCCTAGCGCTAAGGTCTCCGTGGACACGTATCGAAGCTGCAATCTGCCGTTCACGTATAGAAACAGAGGTGCAGTTGCCTAGCACTAAGGTCTCCGTGGACACGTATCGAAGCTGCAATCTGCCGTTCACGTATAGAAACAGAGGTACAGTTGCCTAGCACTAAGGTCTCCGTGGACACGTATCGAAGCTGCAATCTGCCGTTCACGTATAGAAACAGAGGTACAGTTGCCTAGCACTAAGGTCTCCGTGGACACGTATCGAAGCTGCCATCTGACGTTCACGTATAGAAACACAGGTACAGTTGCTGACTTTTTAAAAACTCAATATTCTTGGTATATAGAGGCTTATTATGAGGTGATACATCCATTTATATGAATTTTCACGATCCACCACTGCACGATTTCTACCATCGCCAATAAAAATGCATTTAAAAGATTTTACCGCTGACGTACATCCGCTCTCAGGCTCTTTTTACACATACATCAGCCACACACGTTTTCTGTACGTAAGGCTGCACATGGGAAATGACTGTTTGCAGACTTCAGTTATTCCTGATGTTATTAGTGCAAATATTAAAACTGAGTATTGTGTGTAGTGCTTTTGTGTTGTGCCAGTGCATACGTGCTATGTAAAATGTAAAGAATTAAATAAAAATCAGCAGATACTTCCTTTCTAAGGAGTAACACCAACTGTTGAATATAGATTCTCAAAGTGCTACGTTCGTACGACCTCTACCCTCTATATCTTATAGGTGAGTACGAAAGTATGTAGATCGCGTTAAAATACACAACTTATGTCATATACATCTTTATTGTTGAGTGAACCGTTTTCGAGATATTGCTTGTTATTTACTTAAATTTTCCAATAGTTATTTTCTCAAATGGGAATTCGTTATTCATTTTTTTTTGTCTTTGATATGCAAAGAGTATTAATCTGTGGCAAAAAGAATGGTACTGCACATAGCAACCAGCTATTAAGAGATATGTATGTGCTTAAAGGCTACTGTTTTTCTATATTCCCCTTGTAAATATATTTTCCCTACATCTACAACAAAATTAGCAATAAAACAGAGTTTGCAAATGTTTATCTCGATTAACATGAACTAGATGGGGAATAAGCGTTTGTAAAAATACTTTGTACAAGAGATGAGAAAAGTCATGTGAGTGTTACACATCAGATTTTTTTTATGTGTTTCAGTGGGTGAATAATAATTAGTTTTGTTGGTATCGTTATCACAGTACTGTTTCACTTGTGAAATCCCGTTCTCTTTGTATTAAAAAAAATGGCTCTAACGATTTTGATGAAAAATATCGTATGTTTAATATAATGTCGTGAGAAATGAAATGTATATCTCGAATTTTCTGGGAATGTCTCCAAAAGTATTCTTCATTGTAAACGTCTTTTTCATAACTGAAAAACCGTAAGAGATAGACAAAATTTTACTACACAAAAAATGTAGATCGCGTTAAAATACACATCTTATGTAATATACATTTTTGTTGTTGAGTGAACCGTTTTCGAGATATTGTTTGTTAATTTTCCAATATTTATTTTCTCAAATGGGACTTCGTTATTCATTTTTTTTTTGTCTTTGATATGCAAACAGTATTAATCTGTGGCAAAAAGAATGGTGTTGCACATAGCAACCAGCTATTAAGAGATATGTATGTGCTTAAAGGCTACTGTTTTTCTATATTCCCCTTGTAAATATATTTTCCCCTACATCTACAAGAAAATTAGCAATAAAATAGAGTTTGCAAATGTTTATCTCGATTAACATGAACTAGATGGAGCATAAGCGTTTGTAAAAATACTTTGTACAAGAGTAGAGAACGTCATGTGAGTGTTACACATCAGATTTTTTTTTTATACAAGAAAATTAGCAATAAAATAGATTTTGCAAATGTTTATCTCGATTAACATGAACTAGATGGGGAATAAGCGTTTGTAAAAATACTTTGTACAAGAGTTGAGAAAGTCATGTGAGTGTTACACATCAGATTTTTTTTTTTGTTTCAGTGGTATCGTTATCACAGTACTGTTTCACTTGTGAAATCCCGTTCTCTTTGTATTAAAAAATGGCTCTAACGATTTTGATGAAAATATCATATATTTAAGATAATGTCGAGAGAAATGAAATGTATATCTCGAATTTTCTGGGAATGTCTCCAAAAGAATTCTTCATTGTGAACGACTTTTTCATAACTGATAAACCGTAAGAGATAGACAAAAGTTTGCTACACAAAAAATGTAGATCGCGTTAAAATACACAACTTATGCCATATACATTTATTTTGTTGAGTGAACCGTATTTCGAGATATTGCTTGTTATTTCCTTTAAATTTTCCAATACTTATACTTTTTCTCAAATGCGTTATTCATTTTTACTTTCTCTACTACGTATAGTAAGTAGGGGAAGTATTGCATTCCACCCAAAAATTCGTTACCGAGATTTCACTGGAAATACATGTTTTGAGAATCTCTGAATCCAAAAAAAAAAAAGCATTTTTGGAAACATGTCCGTGTGTGTGTCTGTCTGTGTGTCTGTGTGTCTGTGAACAGCATAACTCAAAAACGAACAGTCGGATAAACACCAAACTTGGTATTTAGGTTCAGTATCTTCCAGAGATGCGACACGAAGGTTTTCAAGAAAATCCCCCCACCCCAGACTACCCTTTACATGGAACATTTTTCGAAAATTTTAATTTTCTCAAAAACGGCTCTAACGATTTTGATTAAAACATAATATGTTTAAGATATTGTCATGTCAAATAAAATGTATATCTCGAATTTTCTGGGAATGTCTCCAAAAATATTCTTCATTGTGAACGACTTTTTTGCATAACTGGTAAACCATAAGAGATAGACAAAATTTTACTACACAAAAAATGTAGATCGCGTTAAAATACACAACTTATGTCATATACGTTTCTTTTGTTGAGTGAACCGTTTTCGAGATATTGCTTGTTATTTCCTTAAATTTTCCAATACTTATACTTTTTCTCAAATTCGTTTATTCATTTTTTTTATGTCCTGAACATGCAAACAGAATGGAATTCGCCACATAGCAACCAGCGTTAAAATATTTGACTATCGCTTAAAAGCTACCAATTAGATTGTACAAGAGTAGAGAAAGTTATGTGAGTGTAACAAATCAGTTTTTTTATACGCTACTATTTTAGTGTGTGTGTGTGTGTGTGTGTGTGTGTGCGCGCGCGCGCGAGTACGTGCCTAGGAACCGTGCGCCACAAGCCAAAACGACGTCGTTATAGAAAAACTTTATCAATTGCCTACCGGCCAGGGACAACCGCTAAAAAACCTGAAAAAAGCTCTAAGAGTATTCTAACGCTTACCGATCTGGAAAACCCTTGAAAACAAGATAGTACACTTTTGAGATATTGCTTGTTATTTCCTTAAATTTTTCAATACTTTTTTACTTTCTCTACTACGTATAGTAAGTAGGGGAAGTATTGCATTCCGCCCAAAAATTCGATACCGAGATTTCACCGGAAATACACGTTTTGAGACCTCCTGAATCAAAAAAAAAAAAAAAAAAAAAAAAAAAAAAAGCATTTTTGGAAACATGTCCGTGTGTGTGTGCCTGTCTGTGTGTCTGTCTGTCTCTCTGTGTGTGTGTGTGTGTGTGCGCGCCAGTACGTGCCTAGTATCCGCGCGCCGACAAGGTAAAACTTCATCATTTGCCTACCGGGCAGGGACAACCGCTAAAAACCTGAGAAAACCTCCAAAATTAGAAACGCCTTCGTCAACCAGTACAGAAAACGCCTACCAACCAGGGAAAACCTATGAAAAAGCAGAAAGAGCTTGCATTTGTTTACCATCCGCAGAAAACTCCCAAAAAAAAAAAAAAAAAAAAAACTAGTCATTTTAAAAAAAAAAAAGGAAAAAGACGAATAATATAAGTATGGTAGAAACAGCTTGCATTCGTCTACCAACCAGAGAAAACCCCCGAAACACTAGTTATTTAAAATTGCTGATGAGTTCTGGATAGGCTTTTGCAAATGTTGTTGGTAGCAAAACTTGCCTTTTCCATCACCTCCAACATACCCCACTCCCACACCTTTTTTTCTTTCCACCAATCATAATCTCTCTTATTCTCGCCAATCAGCAACTTTCATTTGTTCCTTTCCACCAATAACATCACTTCTTATTCCCACCAATGACAACTTCACACGTCACTTTCTGTTATACTTTTTATCCCTCGTTCGCCATCTTTCCCCTCTTTCAGACCCCAACCACCGCACAGTCAACACCTCGCCGCTCCTTAACCTCAACTTCGTGCCTCCGCCATCTTATTTAGTTCACATTTTTACCACCGCGCCTCTCATCTCTCAACCAGATTGCCTGCAAGAACAGATCTCGTTCATTCGCACCTCGACGGTTGCCTCGGCAGCAGCTACTGCCAACACCTACGTCGTACACGTTTTTGACCGCTTTCGACCGGCTTGAGAACCCTGCTCCTACGTACGCTAGCGACCATCACGATGGTCCAGTACCAGGTTTTGGTATAGTTAAATTACGCCTCTGCAAAGGGTGTCTGTACCGCTTTAAAAACCTAGGTATATCAGTGCGTAGTGATGTTGGTTGATCTTAAAGCTGGTTAAGCATTTTCAAAAACAGTTTGCTTTTATTTTTCCGCCTCGCGTGCCGCGCTTTTGGTGACGCATCCACACCGGTAACAGGTAAGTAACACACGCATAATTATTTTTCGCACCTGCTTGGCGTAGGAATATATCCTTTCGTGTTTTGGTACTGTAACCTCAAACCTCCTTACCCTCCTCTTGCGTCCGCCATCTTGTTTAGTTCTCACCGCATCTCCTTGTCGCAGACCCTCCGCCATTTTTAGTTCCCGCTATTTTAACCTCAAAATCTACTCTTCTAACCTCTTGCTACCGCCATCTTCTTTTAGTTCCCATTCTCACCACCGCGTCTCCTTACCCCCACCTCTTGCGACCGCCATGTTCACCACTAACCTCCAAATTTCCTCGTCCTTAAACCTCTTGTCTCAACCACCTTGTTTAGTTCCCATTTTCGCCACCGCATCTCATATCGCCCCATCTCTCTATCCACTCAAGAAAACTACCATCCAACGTTCAAAAATTGCTGATCAGTTCACGACAGGCTTTTGCAAATCTTGTTGCTAGCAAAACTTACCTTTCCCATCACCTCCAACATACCCCATTCCTTTTTCTTTCCACCAATCATAACCTCTCTTATTCTTACCAATCAGCAACTTTCATTTGCTCCTTTCCACCAATAAAATCACTTCTTATTCCCACCAATCACAACTTCACACGTCACTTTCTGTTACACTTTTTATCCCTCGCTCCCCATCTTTTCCCTCTTTCAGTCCCGACCTCCGCACACACAACACCTCGCCGCTGCTCACATCTCCGAACCAAATTGCCGGCGAGAACAGATCTCGTTTATTCACACCTCGACGGTTGACTCGACAGCAGCTACTGCGAACACCTACGTCGTACACGTTTTTGACCGCTTTCGACCGGCTTGAGAACCCTGCTCCTACGTACGCTAGCGACCATCACGATGGTCCAGTACCAGGTTTTTGGTATAGTTAAATTACGCCTCTGCAAAGGGTGTCTGTACCGCTTTAAAAACCTAGGTATATCAGTGCGTAGTGATGTTGGTTGATCTTAAAGCTGGTTAAGCATTTTCAAAAACAGTTTGCTTTTATTTTTCCGTCTCGCGTGCCGCGCTTTTGGTGACGCATCCACACCGGTAACAGGTAAGTAACACACGCATAATTATTTTTCGGACCTGCTTGGCGTAGGAATATATCCTTTCGTGTTTTGGTACTGTAACCTCAAACCTCCTTACCCACCTCTTGCGTCCGCCATCTTGTTTAGTTCTCACCGCATCTCCTTGTCGCAGACCCTCCGCCATTTTTAGTTCCCACTATTTTAACCTCAAAATCTACTCTTCTAAAACTCTTGCTACCCCCATCTTCTTTTAGTTCCCATTCTCACCACTGCGTCTCCTTACCCCCACCTCTTGCGACAGCCGTGTTCACCACTAACCTCCAAATTTCCTCGTCCTTAAACCTCTTGTCTCAACAACCTTGTCTAGTCCCCATTTTCGCCACCGCATCTCATATCGCCCCCATCTCTCTATCCACTCAAGAAAACTACCATCCGACGTTCAAAAATTGCTGATCAGTTCAAGACAGGCTTTTGCAAATCTTGCTGCTAGCAAAACTCACCTTTCCCATCACCTCCAACATACCCCACTCCCACAACTTTTTCTTTTCCACCAATCATAATCCCTCTTATTCCTACCAATCAACAACTCTCATTTGTTCCTTTCCACCAATAAAATCACTTCTTATTCCCACCAATCACAACTTCACACGTCACTTTCTGTTACACTTTTTATCCCTCGCTCCCCATCTTTACCCCTCTTTCAGTACCGACCTCCGCACAGACAACACCTCGCCACCCAGCTCCTCTCCATCACGCGACCTCCATACTCCTCCATCTCCCTTCCTCCATCTCCCACCCCAAATTAACGAACCAATCAAAACACTACACGTCACTTCCTCAATTCTTTCAACTCGTCCCGGATGAGCCAACCGATTTAACGATAATCCTACCGCTCAGGGCGCTTTTCAAACACACCGCCGCCGCCGTCGCACGCACCGACACTAGCGACACCAGCGCCCCTAGCGGCAGGATTATCGTTAAATCAATTGGCTCATCCGGGACTAATACTACTCATCTATGTTCCTTGGTTACAAGTATTTTAATAACATTTTAATTGCGCCATTGCAGAAGCCATTATTTTGATTTTGTAAGCATTTGTTCAGTTAAAATTCCATATCTCTGGAACTATTTGGTCTATAAGGCAACGGTTGGTCTTGAATGATAGATAAGGTTGTGTTGCACAATTTGGCAGCCTTTGTTGTCTTAATGTACAAGGAAATTTTGCAGTTGAAGTACAAATAGTGTGAAAATTCTTGCTTATTTTTGTATTTGCTACTGTAGTGGGAGTGATTTGTTTATTTCTTCTGTGTATTTGAGTTTCTAAATATGACTCCAACAAAAGGAGTATTCAAGAAAAAAATAAATAACTGAAACAAGTTCTACAGAAAAAATCCTGCTCCAATTGCAGGGACAGAAAATGAGGTTAGTAAGAAAGTTACTGAATCAAGCTCTTATGCTACACCACCTAGTGCTTCTAAAAAGAAATTTGATGTCAAAGAAGTGTACAACCGTCAAAATACAAGTGATATTAACCTTCTATTGGATTTTAGTATACTGAATTCCGTGTTGCATGAAAGAGTATGCTGTCATTTGTGTGGAGGACAGATGAATATTACTGAAGGTATCTCCAAAAGAAATGGTTTGGCTTACAGAGTGAAAGTGTTTTGTGTTAACTCAAACAGAACAAAGAATTCTGAACTCCAGAAAAGCACAAAAACCATGATCTTTTTGAGACAAATATTAGGATTTTCCATGGATTGCGATGTATTGGTAAAGGTCCTACTGCTGGTAAGGTCTTGCGTACTTTGCTAATTCTGCCACCCCCCCTACCAACACCTATAGGTATACAGATATTTTGGGAAATGCACTGAAAATAGTAGCAGAGGACTCGATGAAGGGAACAACAAATGTGACAGTAGAAGAAAATAGTGGGGATGCAGATAACAGCATAGCATTCGGTGGATCGATCCAGAAGAGGATACCAGTCCAAAAATTCGTATTGACTAATAGTATTGACTCTGGCAAGATCCTTGATATAGAGGCATTGTCAAAATATTGCCATGGCTGCAGCACAGCTGGAAAGGATTCTGAGAAGAAAAGACTGCATGTGCCTAAATGTCAAAAGACTTTATGGTGGATCCAGTGGAGGGATGGAAAGTTCCTCTGCTGTGAACATTTTCCAGTGCTCTCAAATAGAACATAGGGTCCGCTATGTTGAATTCGTTGGGGATATGACTCAAGTTCATTCAAGTCAGTAGTTGATAGCAGGCCCTATGGTGATTTGGCATCAAAAAGGTAGGAGTGTGTCTGCCATATACAGAAGAGAATGGGCACGCGGCTCAGAAAAGCTAGGCAGGAATCCTGTAAGAAAAAAACTATCAGATGGAAAAAAATCGGGGATGTTTGACTGATAAGACAATCAACCAGCTTACTGAGTACTATGGTAAAGCTATAAGGAACAATAAAAACAACTTGGTGGAAACGAGGAAGGCAGTTGAAGAAGATGGTTTGTTACGTTAGTTGCATCACGCTTTGGGTTCAATATGAAGTAGTTTGTATTGAAGGGGTTGTATTATATTTCAACTGTTGGGGAGCCGAACTTGTAGTAGTTGCAACCGCACGTATAGTAAAACGTTTCCGGTAGCCTTCGCCCCAAATGTACTTTCAGGTGGCCTTTGTCCCAAGTTTAAAAATATTATAAACTTTGTAATTTGACTGTTTCTTTAAATATTATATATTTATGTTTGCCTGCGTCAGTATTATTGTTAGAGACATCGATGTCTTGGCAGGGTTGTGGTGCGACTAAGAATGTAGGTTTACACAGATTATAATTTTACTTCACTTCTTTTATTAATGTTTGACACGATTTAATTAACACTTCACTGATATAGGGAGAGAGCTGTGCGATGTTTTTATCAAATACTTGCACTTTTTAATACGTAAACTTATTTTTCGTCTCACACGAATACGTATTAAATCTCTCGAGGACGTATCTCGCATCCGGTTACAAACACTGTCTGCAGGCAACTGAATTGATTTCAACCGCCTAAACTTGTAAATTTCTGTATTTCAAGTCTCTGATTGGCTATTCCTAATCCAATAGAATACCTTCATTTAACTAAAGCTTTTTTTGGTTGTTGATTGGCTATTTTATAAACTGTCACTAAAATTACATTAATGCTTTCAAGAATCACAAGCAACATTATTAATCTCTAAAACTCATTATTGCCTCAAGGTTACCTCATCGTTACCTCATTGTTAGCAACCTTTAACTTATTATTCTCACAGCTCCTACATTATTAAATTACGTAATATATTCATATAACATTATTACACATGGATACAATAATATAAACATATACAATGACTGTAATATACACTTTTTATATATTTTACATACACATATTGCTTTAAGGCGGGCTGTTATTGAATTTATATTTTATACAATTAGACTGAAATTATTTAAGTGTTAAAAATACTGCCTCGCAGTTTCGGCAACGTATCTCCATAAAGCATGTACAGATGACAAGCCGCTGCACAACTTTAGTTCGATTGAATGGTGCAAGTATGAAAAGCTTAAGCAACAGAAACACTATCTCAACACGCTTACACCAATACTACCCCCAAAGCTGATATGTTAGCAATTAAGGCAGTTTATAAAGACTTAGCCCATCCAATTTATTGAAAAAATATCTTACAGGTAGGACACAAAATGTGTCTTCACTAACGTCGTATAGACACGAGTCCCCAAAAATGTGATTGTAGGAATAAGAACTCTGAAGCTTGGGTTGCGCAATGTATTTATCACCTTCAGTGATGGTATTGCAGGCATAATCAAGGTTCTAGAGCATCTTGGTATGTAATACAGTCTTACACCACCATGAAA
Organism: Deroplatys truncata; assembly: GCA_030765065.1. Lineage (NCBI taxonomy): Eukaryota > Metazoa > Arthropoda > Insecta > Mantodea > Mantidae > Deroplatys > Deroplatys truncata. Next base: position 123,012,136 of record CM060988.1, on the reverse strand, counting down.
TTGATAAGACAACGTGTTGCAAAAGCAGAGATTATCGCCAGTACTATGACAGAAGCAGTAAGATCTCTGAGAAGGAAAAGACTGCAGCAGTATGAGATTCAAGGAGATGAGGATTACAGTGCTCGAGGGTTTTAGCTTGTATTTCCTTCAAAAAAGTTAGTGTTTATAAAAAAAGTTTCAATTGCATTTATTGAAGAATACATTGTTTGCATACGTTTCCCGTTAATTATGAATCTGTAAAAGATATCACTTTGAAATGTTTACCACATATCATTGTGATGACGTGGATCTATTATACAGCTAGAACAAAATATGACTGCTTAAAAGTAGAAAAATTCTAGCATTGAAAATAGTTTATAGTTTGCTTCAGATTTATGAATGGTTTTGAAGATAGATCAGCAAATTGCAATTATATGCACCTGTATGCTGTAAAAGTTTCAATGCATCAGCTTTGATAGTTATTGAGAAAATGGAAACTAAAGTTGGTAAATTTAACATTACAGGGATAGACATTTCATACTCCCCTTGACAAGTTTCACATTTTTCGTGCGAAGTTCTTTTGTAACTTATTGTTTCCCAATTAAACAAAATTCCTTACGAATAAAGAGGAACATATATATCAAGTGGCCCAAACAAGCCGTCCTTTACAGTTTTACGATTCCCACATACATAGGTGCAAAAGAAGTTGCTGCAACACTGCCGTTCAAAGGGCGAGTGCAGGTACAAAGCAAAAGGTAGGGCTACCGTCTTTGCCTTTGCGTTGTAGTTTCAGACTGATAGCGTCTGCATGTAGTTCGGGACAGGTCATTTAGACAAAGTGGAAACTTTCCCCAATAACGAACACAGAGATATGGTTACGAATGTACGGATATGTGCCAAAATGCAGCTGAGGCTTGAAGGCTGTGTTCAGGCGTGTCATATGTCCTCTGCATGCTCTTTTTTTCTTTTTTTTTAAGTACAGAAATAATATTAAGAAATTATGGATCACTCCAGGTAGGATGGGGCCTGAGAGGCCTTGCATCAATTCGTCCACCAAGGCGGGCATGCTTTTGCACATGCTTATTATGATTAATGCACTAATAGAAAATAATTTAATTCTAACGCACCTTTAAGGGTACATAAATATAATCAAACTAGAATTTTGTTTAATCCTGTTAACTTTGCGACACCAATTGTGTCATATACTTGTAGTGATTGTAGATTAACTGTCATGGAACTATATGACTTAATACGTGCGCTCAGCCAGGATCCTGAATTCTTGTTAATAAGAGAATTGCTTATTAAGTAACCGATAACACCCCCCTCACACGCATACAGATACTCTCACATTCAAACACCAGACTTTGGGCATACCGTGAAATGTTTTTGTTTAAAGACAACTTTCTGAAGCCCAGCCCGGGAATCGAACACGGAACACCTCATATAGCAGACAGTTTCTCTACCGAACGAGCCCTGGGACTAGTAATAGCAGTTAAAATAAAGTTAATGTTTTCAAGCATTGGTTTCTCATTTAGGGTCTCCTCTCGGGCGGTATGGTGTCTCCTTTGAAGTTCTGCTTAGGCAAACCTTTTGGCATCCGCGCTATCCGGTATTAACTAACTTCAACTAAACACGGCTTGTGTGGGCCACATTATATATATATATATATATATATATATATATATATATATATATATATAGTGTTTTTCTTCCACGCACGGCGGGCTCAAGCACCGGCCACTGCGGCTCAGACTCCCGCCGGAACGTGTTCATCTAAATCGGCTAAATTTCTATAACTCGATTTTGTGAAATGGTAATAATACATTAATTAACCTACGCTTAATATTCTTCTGTGACGAAGCATGATTTACATGGTTATGTTCCGTCGTAAAATAACAGATACTGAAGCGTAGGACATTTTTGAAGATAGGGTAATTAGTAAAGTATTATAGCCACCAAGATTACCTATCTAATTGTATACGATTTTCATCTATGAGAAAACTTTAAAAATAAAGTATATAAAACAAACCCCATACATCGGAAGAACTAAAAGAAAACATCAGGCGAGAAATTCACTCAATATCGGATATTTAACTCTTGAGTGTAAATGAAAATTTCCTGAGAAGAATGAATGCTAGAAATGTGTGAATTTGTGAAGGACAACATTTCCAACATATCTTGTGATAAGGTGTATGCTTATTATCATTTTAATTGTAACCATGAGAATGTGAGGCGGTTGCGCGGATATTATAACTGTTTCGGCTCGGAAGTCCGAGCTGCGGTTGCCGGCGCACGAGCAGCAGTGCGGTGGCCAAATTGTGGAAGAAAATCACTGTAGTATTCTCATAAAAATCGTTAGTCAATAAAATAAGTAACGAAAACCTGTATATAAAGGTAGTTAGGTGTGGCAGGATTTTCTCGGAATCTTCGTGTCCTACCCTTTTAAGATTCCGAACTTCAATACAACAGGAAGTTTAGTATTTATCCGACTTTTCGAGACAGAGAGAGAAAGAGAGGAAGTATTAGAAGGAGAGACAGACGGACAATTTCCTTTTTACTATTCAGAAGACAGTAAAACATGCATTTCCGCAAAATGTCGATTTCGGATTTTTCGATAGAATATACTACTATCTCTACATGGATTATAGTAAAAAGGAAAACAAATCACAAAAAACGAAACAGCATAATATTCAGTTGCCATGTATTACCCCATAATGTACAAAATGCCTCTGTACACCCTCAAAAGAGATTCTAATGTTTTATCAAGGGAGTGTAATTTCTCCATAGAAACAAAGCAAGAAAGTATCTTTCTGTATCCATAAAGCAACTCTCCAGCCACTATCTCTACGAAATTGGAAAAACCGAATATAGGAATTTGAAGAAAATTGAACCATAGATTTCAAATTAGGTGCCAAATTAAGGAAATGGAAATTCATCCAAACGTGTACGAATTTTAGGCAAACGACTGCACTTAAAGTGTTGTACTTTCATGTACAACAGTTTGAAGAAGATTTTTCTATACATTTTACGTTGGTTGACATCGGTAAAACATTTCCAGAGACTCCTTAAATGCGTCACATGACATAAAAGTTGTACTGTAGTCTGCATTTTTATTTTCTCTACCACATACATAGTAGTCAGAGGAGGTATTGCACTTCACCCATAAATTCTATAATGATATTTCACCGGAAATACATGTTTTGAGGCCCCTTGAACAAAAAAAATTTAGAAAAAGGTCTGGGTCTGTCTGTTTGTGCACCCGGAATAGCATAACTCAAGAACGAAAAGACGAGTAGACACCAAACTTAGTATTTAGGATCAGTATCTTCCAAAGATGCGACACGAATATTTTCAAGAAAATCCTCTCGCCCCAGAATACACTTTACATGGAACATTTTTCGAAGTTTGATTTTCTGAAGAATGGGCTCTAACGATTTTGATTAAAATACCACATATTATAAGTATTTACATGAAAAATAAAATGTATATCTTGAATTTTCTGAGAATAACCTGTAAAGTCCACTTCAGTCGGGAGGAATTTTGTATAATGTTGTATAATTGGTAAACGCTAAGCGATAGACCTAAACGCATTACACAAAATTTATTTCAAATAACTTTTTTTGTGGCATCAATATTTTCCAAGATGTCCGTTATAAATGGTTGGAATTGTTCAATACTTAGCCAGTATTTTTAAAGGCCTGTCGATTTTAAACTGTTTCTCGCGATGGCATGGAAACAGCATGGAATTTTAAGGCCAGCGTATAGCGTCCAGTTCTTCAACAGTTGACTATCGCTGTTCCCTTTGTATCTATAACGAAATGTGTAACGCAGCTATTTACGGAAAGGTTTATCTCGATTAAAGTCGAGTAGATAGGAAAATCAACTTTCGTAAGATAATTTGTATACCCATTAACAAGTGATAGAGGGTAGACAAGTCATGTTAATGTAACATATAAGAGTTTTATATTTTTGACGTATTATGTTGTATGAGTAATTTCCAATACCAAATTGTGTGATGCCAAGCTTAGTGTGGAGAGTGGCTATAGATGTGTAAAGTTTCATATCCACACTGTTTTCAGTGTGAAAACAAGCAAATTTCTACATGGTTTGAAAGGAAATAAATTATTTTACTTTTGGTAGGTGGTGTGATGATTTCTTTCCGCTGAAGGGCGATTGTATTATCTCAACCCAGAGTTCCCGAATTCGATTTCCGGCTGGAGCGGGGAATTTCTCTAACCAGATTAATTCCCTATCCTCCACAGAATCTGGAAGCATGAGTGTGGGAGTGAATGCGGGTGCATTCAAGTGTAAAAAGCAATAAAATCCAACGTTAATAACCTACAGTTCAACGAATTATAACACCATCAGTTGTTTCTCATGTGAAAGCCCCCTATAAGCCCATAGAAGTTAAAAGGGAATACAAATAAAAAACAAATGCCTATTTTATGTTTACAACCAGCAACTGAGTGTGATAGTGCGACTTAGCGAAATTAACATTTGAGATTAATTCATGCGTGAAATAAAATTTATCGTCACCAAACCTAACTCACTAACACAGTAAAATAGGGCATTACCATATAACTTTTGGTGACATATTGTTTTATATTTCATAATCCAGACGGATACAGAATTTATGAATGATTGTGTATTTTGTTAGGCTTTAAGATTACGAACTTATGCAGTCGAAAGCTGTAAACTGAGTTTTATTTATAGACGCTCTTTAACTGCTGTGGTTCTTAGCGTTTCATTCTATATTTCGCGTGAAAGACTGTAATTTTGCTCAGGCGCCTCTTTATCAGGCTTCAGGTTCCTTTACGTGCCGTAAATCTACAAGGGACCACCGGCTTTACTTCCCTTCCTAAGGAAACCATGCTAAGGACTTTTACGCCCGAAAAAATCCATCTCCTCCGCCGGGTTTGAACCCGCGACCTCCGGAACTGGAGGCTTGCATGGTAACCACTACACCACGGAGAACAACACGCAGTCGAAGATGGCTATAGAAATTCCTACGGGATTTTCAACAAAACACGATACTGTAATATTTACACTACTGTTTCTGAAAATTGCAACACCAAGAAAGAAAGTATGATTTAAATGAATTATTTTATACCATAAGTTAGGTTCATGACGGTAAACAAATGATTAAGTTTACAAATCTTTTCATGATCTTTGATCCTGAATATTCAGTATTTATTGTAACATCCACGCGCTGCAATTAGAGCCGCTAAATGCCGTGGCATGGAATCAAAAAAGTTCTGAATATGTTCCTGGGGAATCTCTCTCCATGCAGTTTTAATGTGAGCGCCACAAATCATTGATACTGGGTACTGGAGGACGTGACGAACAAGTTGCCGACCAATGATAACCCAAACATGTTCGATGGGCGACATGTCAGATGAACGTCCAGGGAAGCAATGGTACCCGTCGTTCTTCTAAGAATGCCAGCACATTCCTCGCAATATATGGCCGGGCATTTTCCTGCTGAAATATGGCATGTGGAGTTGCGAAGCAGAGAGAGTACCTCAGACTCTAAAACCTCCCTCATGTTGCTGTTCAGATTGCCCTCAATTCATAGAAGGTGAGATCGATTGTTGTAGCCATTGACACCCCAAACCATCACGCCTGGTGTTTGTCTGCTATGCCGTTCAACAATGCAAGCCTCCAGATTGCGCTTGCCATGGTATACCGTCGAACGCATATGCAGCCATCACTGTTGGACAGGTTGAAGCAGGATTCGTCTAAAAAGACTACCTTTTACCACTTAGCACACCGTGACGGCGTTCACGTGTCCATTGCAGTCGGAGGCGCTTGTGGTTTCTGGACAATAGAAGCCGACGTAATGGCATGTGTGCAACCAGTCCAATCCACAACAGGGCTACCATCCGTCAATGCCGACAGGTTCACACATGTTGCAGTGTTCGAGCCAACTCTGTAGATGAAGATGTACGATCCGTTTTATGACTATGCGGACAAGATGGCGGTCATCCCTCGCTGTGGTCACATTGTGTGGTTCAGTATCCGCTCAGCGCTGCCTACGACCCTCTTCTTCCACTGCTTCCACACAAGCATCACTGTCGTAGCAGGATGCCCTTTACGAGCCGAAATGCCATGGCATGACGAACCCGGTTCCCGGAGACCGATCATTCTGCCCCGTTCGAACTCACTCACATGCATACTGGCATTTACTTTCATGTTTCCATCTTGATTCACAGCTCTTCACTGACCTCACTTGACGTAACACTGACCTTCTCGGACAAACTCGAAGGACCAAGCTGGGCGTACGTGTGCCCCATCTGTCTGCAATTCTAATCACTTATTGCTAGCACACTATTCTACACATCCACTAACTTTGGATTCATTCGGAAAATTCCTTCATAAACAGTAGTGTAATTACGAGGGTAATCCGGAAAGTAACGACCATTTGCCTTTAATATATTCAAGAATTTAAAAAAGCATCTATATAAAAAGTTCAATGTGTATGCGTGTGAGAGAGAACAGCATAACTCAAAAATGAAAAGTGGGTTAAACACCCAACTTGAAATTTAAGTTCAGCATCTTTCAAGGATACCTAAAAAAATTCCCCACCCCAATCTACCCTTTAGAGGGAAATTTTTCTATTTGATTTTCTGAAAAACAATTTTAATTAAAATACCCTACCTTGAATGTATTTGCATGGCAAATAAAACGTATATATTAAATTTTTTGAGAACAGCCTGTGAAGTCTCCTTCATTCTGACTTTTGTATAACTGGTAAAGCGTAAGAAAAAAGAAAAAATTACAAGTTATATCAAGTAAAATTTTGTGTGGCGTTTGAAAATTCTGAAGCAACAGTTTATTTATTTATTTTTTTACTGTTTTGACTCTTTGACTCTACTGATAACACTTTTGTGTTTTTAGGAGTTCGTTTTCTTTGTTTGTCTGTTTTTATAAATATTTGACGATGCAAGTAGTAATCTTATCATCTTGAGCACTAAAGGAGAAGAAAGTTGGACATTTAGAGTATATACTTTTTTGCCCGCCTTTGTTTTACTGCGCTCCTACTATTTTTATCAGTGTAACCCATGCTAGTTTATGAAGCTCATAAACTTCAGCCCTAAACCTTAACCTCAGTATGTGCAGACCTTCCAACCGGAAATGAAGTATGGCTATTTTACCTCTTCTTGTGAAAGAAATACGAGTGCGTTGGGTCCTATGGTCCTCAAACTGCCTTTATCATCTTTTGAGTGGTTATATAAACACATGCGTTTTGTCTTTCAGTGCTTCTTTATTCGCTTTTCCTTTCGGGGTAAGGTCGTGTTGCAGACAGAATAATGTTGATTATTTAAGGCGTACATTAAGTAAATATGTTCTATACTGAATATTTATTTCAAAGTGTGTCATGACGACATTTTTTTCAGCGAGTGTTAGATCTAAGGGAACGTAATGCACATGTAGCGAAGAGGTTGCCTAACTAGTAGGGAGTTCAATTTGAAGATTGCTAATACAGTAATGACATTAATCGTAAACAAAGACCAAAACGCGTGCTCCGCAATGTCGCACACAAAAGCGTAAAACAAAATAAACAAACATGTTAAACTCTTTTGCATAACCCTACCAATCATTCCGTTCACACATTCAGGCTCAATGCCATACTTGCTAGGCAACTTCTCCGACGCACGAGTCATATGCCTCTGCAGCAGCGGCTAGAAAAGTGACTCATACTGCAAGTCATCGCACGCTGCGAAGTGAACAACCAGTATAAACATATTTGCAGCATAATTGGAAAGTTTACTTTCTGAAGAAAAACACACGCCAATTTATTGCTGCAATATTTATTTAAACTAGGCTCAATCGCTTTGCTCTTTTCAGAATTTCTAGGGTAACTAGATGTTCATAACTGTATAGAAGTTCAAGATAAATGCTCTAGAGAACCTTTCAGCCAGTCAATGAACTCACTGTTAATCGATTGACCTATGACAATCTGAACTCTACTAGTATTCCACTCATATGACATTAGAGCACGATGTGGACAAATAGCGTTTAAGAACGCCTTGAATTAGCCAATCATGACTTAATTACATAGTAATTAAGCATCCAGAAAAGTGATGATCTTCCACAGTCGTTTGCTCCCAATGTGAGAGATTCAGAACAACATCACAGCTTCAAAATTTGCTCAGGGTAGTTCATTTAATTAGCAGAAAGTACATTTTCTTCCAAGGGTTTACATACATCGAAAATTTAACATTCTATTTATTGTATATTGTTAAGCATTGTTTCATAAGTCAATAGTCGGTACTAGTGGTAGGATACGTGTCAATGTGATTTGTTTTAATAGAACTTGTTTTAAGTATATATTTTATATCAATAACGTCGCATTTATATCCATTTTGCTCCTTGAATTACTGAAAACAGTAAGCTGTATTTCGTCTGTTTAACACTGTCGTATATTGTTCTTTTGTCATTACTGTAGGGAATAGAAGGCTACCCGTTATTACTCGGAATGATATGTAATCAGTACATTTAAATAGTATATATGTAACAATACTATAATTGTAGCAATTAAAACGGGAGTGTGCTTATGAAACGAACGCTAACGAGTTCCATAGTTTTCATACAAGCGTTTTAATTACCATTACCTATAGCCAAGTTGCATACGACTATTTTTGGTCGACATTATAATTTCAAAATTTTGAGTTTTTACAAAAAGATCTTGCCTTATTAATCGTGTATAATTAAATGCTGATCGGATTGCAGAACTAATAGCAGGACCTTGAGTGTGTTTGCTAGTAGTGCAACAGCACTGTTGAGTCCACGCCGTATTTATTGACTTTTGCAGGTAACTTGAAAGCAACTCATATTGAAGCAAAGGAAAAGAACTCAATTTATTAGAATATTAAAATTACAATGAGTAAATACGCACATTTCATGGTTTATCTGCGGAATGGATTCCAGTGGAATGACTGATGCTTTGAAAGTGTTAAAAGGTATGGGTGATGGGGGAGCTGCGTGCACCGCCAGGTAAGATAATGAGTCGCTGAAGTATTATGCTTGCCATAGCATTTTAGTAAGGTCACATATAATCAGTGTATTATAGCGTGGTCGATAAAAAAATTGCATTTATATACCACACAATCTCAATCACTCAGCCAAAGGGACCACGTTTAGTTCATGCTTGGAAGGCGTAGATAGTGCGACTTCTCTCCACTGATACACATTATATTGTCTATTTTTATAGACCTTCAGGATTTACTGAATATTCTGTTCTTGTGGAATACGTTCTAATAGCTAATATTCTCTTCATATTTACGTATTATAGCAGCCAATATTGTTCTGCTTGACTTCAGCTCAATGAGGTCCATTTGTCTCAAGAAGTTTAAGGAATTACGTTTAATCTGAAAGAGTAAACGTATGGCCCCTTCAAACTGCTGAATCTTTTGATTTTAGTTGTGTTTACTGCCTATAAGCTTCATAAGACTGGGTGATCAACACGGCCTCAAACTGCATCTAGTAGAAAAACTGATTGGAACTTACATCCGGAGATATATATATACCGGGTGAGCCTTCTCAGCCTGCGGATTGAGAAGTTATGCAGTCCCGGCATTGGACTGACTATACCGTAAACACAGTCCACTGCATCGCGTCATATCAACTCTGGCCGAAATGACTGCTTTGCACCGGTGTGTGTGCAGTGACTTGCACTCGTAGCACAACAGTGTGCGCTTTGGCCTTCAGTGGTGAAGGTCCCAAGTTCAAATACTGACACATGAAGGTATTTATTTATGTTTAGTAAATTTAACGATAACTGATAGTTTTGCATGGAAGCGTCGTTTCACTTAATTAGTTTAATAATGTGAATTTTATTAAAACACAAACAGTTATTTGTTAGAATATGCCTTAATGAACGCCATAAATAAATGCATATAACATTGTAATTATAACTTACAAACATAAGGGATCATTAAATAATATTTTACTATTTAAAGCTTTTCTTTCATACAAAAAAAAATCCATAAATTGTTCTGAGGGTTTACAAAATGCAGTACGTACATACAAACTAGATAAGATTTGTAAGTCAATCGTTGTGAATCTCTCTGGTTTCCAAAGCAGTGCATTTAACAGTGACTATGACATCATGCTGGGTCATCACACAGACAACCTTTACAATTTACCCGTTTCCTCCATGTGGTTGTAATAGATGTTCCAACTGGACACCATGCCGGCAGATGCAAGATCTCAGTCTAACCATCATCACCAGCTTAACTCGGCGCAACATGGCCGGTGTGAAGCCATGGTAAGCTAAGATGATGCGTTCGCTGAGCTGTTGAGGAGTCATTGGCCGCTCCTAGTACACGATATCTTTAAGATAGCCCCATAAGAAGAAATCTAATGGGGTTAGATCTGGTGAACGTGCTGGCCACCCTATTGGTCCATGCCGTCCGATCCATCGCTCAGGGTAGGTGGCATCGAGATAAGCAATTACACGACGGGCGTATCGTGAACTTCCCACCTTCACTAGACTTACCAGCATGTTAACCATTGCGCTAGTACTAGAGCACGTTAACGACGGGCACCACCTAGCCCTAATCAGCGGGCTGGTGAATGCGGTGTCAGCACCTGCATTTCGCATCGTCCGTAAAATGCAGGGTTGCCTGGTTCCCAATCCGCAGGATGAGAAGACAAGGGGGGATATATATATATCCTAAACTAGTATAACTGCAAAACAGTATAACCAAAAAATATCCACAGAAAAACCTAAAATCATGGGTTTCGAAGGAACAAAGCCAGAAGGAATAAAGATAATAGTAGGCAATAAAATGATTAAGCAGGTCTCTAGTTGCAAATATTTGAAATTTATAACCTAAAATTTAAGAAATAGTGATGTAGGAAATAAATTACGTATGAGAGGGTTATTGCTGCCTCACGTATGGAAGAGCAAACTTGAGGTACGTTTATCTTTACGTTTTTAGCACCACGTTTTGGGCACCAAACTTGAGGGTGTAGTGTGTGTTGTTGTTTGCACTACGTATTACGGGAGATATGTTTCTTGGAGTGTTCGCCCCACGGACGATAGAAAATTTCCGGTGACCTTCGCCCCAAACTCATTTTTACTGTGGTCTTCGCTCCCACGTTTAAAAAATCAACTTTGTATTTTAATGTTTATTTAAATATTATATACTGTATGCCTCGGCTGCTCAGTATTAATTTGCTGAAACACGTATCTCTTGGCAGGGGTTGGTGCGGTTAAAGAATGAAGACTTACACAAATTATAATTGTATTGTACTTTCTTTATTAATCCTTCTCACGAATAAATAACACTTCACTGATATATCCTACTTTAGAGCTGTGAGATGTTTTATTATTGCACTTTTAAACACGTAAACTTTATTTTATTCTCACCGTAATGATGTTTTGTGTCTCACACTTAACCTGTACCGTATCGAAGTTATCGGGAACGCTGCCTTCTAACATCTGCCGCTTGAATTTGCACATTTTACTCTATTTCATTTCTGATTGGCTAATCCTACTCCAATAGAATACTTTTATTTAACTTAAAGCTTTTCTGGTTTTTGATTGGCTATTTTATAAACTGTTTTAAATATTACATTATTCTTCCAAGTATTACTAGTAGCATTATTAAACTTTCCAATTCATTATTGCCTCAAGGTTACCTCATTGTTACCTCATTGTTAGCAACTTTCGGCTTCTATTCTCACAGCTCCTACATTGTTAAATTACATTCACATAACATTATTATACATGTACATAATAATATAAACATAATACAATGATTGTAACATACACTTTCTATATTATATTATATACATATTGCTTTAAGGCGGGCTGTTATTATATTTTATATTATATAATTAACTAATATCATTTAAATGATAAAAATGCTGCCTCACGTATAATATATAAAGCTAAGTAAATGTTTAGACAGTATATTTTAATTTCTTTTCTCAAAAATGCCTCTAAAGATTTTGATTAAAATATCACGCATTTGAAATATTTGCATCGAAAATGCGTATATTGAACGTTTTGGCCTGTGAAATTTCTTCAATGAGCTTAGTATCATTTTGTAAAAATATGGACATAAGGATTTTCATTAGTACGAAAAGAAAGCAGATATCGTTAATATAAGACAGTTTGGTCAAATAATTTTAATTGTTTTAGCAGTTTTCGAAATATTCATTGTATACACTTCCAAGACTTATGGCGTCAATGTAACTTATGCACACGGGCTATGATCATATCTTTTTCACAAGAACTTTAGGCCATAGTCGAATACATACAGCCGCGAAGCTTTTTTGGTAACATGGTAACAATCCATTCTTTAGACAGCCGATGCTGCTTCCAGCTGACTTGTTTCGGCTTCCTGCATGAAATCATCGAGGAATGAAATATGTTTTTAGCTCTATTTAGTTGCCTTTAACTACATTGGTCTTATCGGCAGCCTTTTCCTTTGGCAATGGTGTTAACTCGTATTCTCTTGTCGTTGGATTTGTTCAATTTTTGGCTTTTAATCATCACACACACATTCACACTCCCAGACTCTGGAGGGGATAGGGAATAAACTTAACTAGAGAAAAATCCCCCCAGGCGGGAATCGAACCGGACCCCTCGCACAGCAGGCAGGTGTTCTACCGACTTAGATATGGGGCAAGCCATTAGTTCTTGTAGTCTAGCGTGAACTCATTTCTAGTTAAACAAAAAGTAACGTTTCAATAAACGGTTATAATATATAAAATACACTTGTGAAATAGTAATAGATAGAGAAAGTCGTGTGAATATATATCAGAATTTTTCTAACACAGCGTTAAGCTATAATTGCTTATTCAGTCCCAATAATGATGATTATAAGCATTCAAATATATTACTGCGAAACAAAACAGTGTTACGTCTCCCTCTGCTGCAATAGAGTCATTCGAATGGATATGAAATCTATTGTCTCAGGAGAAGAATGTGGGAATCAGACCGTGTATATTCGCGTACGTCTATGTTGCCAGTTTTTGTCTTCCAAACGCATGTTCATACAAAGTAGTCGGTGACGTGAAACAAGAAAAACTCGGATTTGTTGTTACATAAACGTTTCCACCTCGTGGATCGTAAATTAGTGTTACGGTTTACATGAGTCGAGCATTTATGCTGAGTATGCAGTTAGCAGGAAATTAAGGGGGGGAAGTAAATATACTCGGTGTCCCAGAATTATAGCCTAGTTTTCCTGAATATGCAACCCAATTCGCACTATACGTAAAGCTGTAAATTTAACGACCTTTTATGCCTGTTGAATATCTGCTATTGGTACCCGAAACTCCTCAAAATGCATTCACTACCGCATTTAACGCACTTGGGAGTACGAGAAGATGCTATGAAGAAAAGGTCACCGTGTATAATCAGCGCTTTTCTTAGAGTGTTAGGGTAAGAAAATGACTCATTTTACAGCAGTAACCCAATATGCATAGTATTTTTATTACTTAAGAAATTGTCAAGATATTTTTGCAACCTTAATTACCGTCTATACCTTCTCTACTCTATTTCATCCTAAAATTCGATTTCTAGACTTCGCCAGAAATACGCGGTCTCCTGAATCAAAATGATCCATGTGTGTGAAAAAAATAACGTCAAATAAATATCAAAACTTAGAATTTAAGTTAGTATCTTCCAAAGATGTAAAACGATGATTTTGCAGAAAATCCCCCATCCAAACTTACCTTTACGTAGAAAACCTTTGGTTACTTCTTTTCCTAAAAATTGCTCCAAGGATTTTTACTTTCTCTACAACGTATATTAAGTAGAGGAAGTATTGCATTCCACCCAAAAATTCGATACCGAGATTTCACCGGAAATACATGTTTTGAGGCCTCCTGAATCCAAATAAAGCATTTTTGGAAACATGTCCATCCGTCTGTCTGTCTGTCTGTCTGTGATCAGCATAACTCAAAAACGAAAAGTCGGATAAATACCAAACTTGGTATTTGAGTTAATATATCTTCCAAGGATGCGACACAAAGATCTTCAAAACAAAATCCGCACCACTTCATACTACCCGTTATATGGAACATTTTCGAAAAACTTTATTTTCTCAACAATGGCTCTAACGATGTAGATTAAAATATAATATTTCAAGATATTTTCATGGTGAATGAAATGTATATCTTACGTTTTCTGGGAATGTCTCCAAAAGTTCGTCATTCTGGATGACTTTCGCATAGCTGGTAAACCGTAAGAAATGGATAAAATGCTACTACACAAAAAATGTAGAGCTCGTTAAAATACATAATTTATGTCATACATTTTTCCCCGTGAACCACTTCCGAGATATTCCTTATTATTTGTTTGAATTTTCCAACACTAATACTTTTTCTCAAATGGGAATTCGTTATACGTTTTTTTATGTCCTGGACACGCAAAGAGAATGGAATGCTCCACATAGCAACCAACTCTTAAAATATTTGACTATGGCTTAAAGCCTACCATATTCCCCTCGCATCTACAAGAAAATTAGCAATAAGTTTCTGCAAATGTTTATATCGATTAACATGAAGTAGGTGGAGAATAAGTGTTTGTAAAAATGGTTTGTACAAGAGTAGAGAAGGTCATACGAGTGCAACACATCACATTTTTATTTTAATATGTACTAGATAAAAAATCTGATGTGTTACACTCACATGACTTTCTCTACTCTTGTACAAACTATTTTTACAAACGTTTATTCTCCATATGCTTCATGTTACTCGAGATATCGAGATGTTAATCTTATTGCTAATTTTCTTGTAGATGCAAGGGGAACATGGTAGGTTATAAGCGATAGTCAAATCTTTTAAGCGCTGGTTGCTATGTGGCGCATTCTATTCTGTTTGCATATCCAAGACATAAAAAATTGAATAACGAATTTGAGAAAAAGTATAAGTATTGGAAAATTTAAGGAAATAACAAGCAATATCTCGAAAATGGTTCACTCAACTAAAAAAATGTATATGACATAAATTGTGTATTTTAACGCGATCTACATTTTTTGTGTAGTACAATTTTGTCTATCTCTTATGGTTTACCAGTTATGCAAAAGTCGTTCACAATAAAGAATACTTTTGGAGACATTCCCAGGAAATTCAAGATATACATTTTATTTGTCATAAAAATATCTTAAACATATGATATTTTAATCAAAATCGTTAGAGCCATTTTTGAGAAAATTAAAATTTTCGAAAAATCTTCCATGTAAAGGGTACTCTAGGGTGAGGGGATTTTCTTGAAAACCTTCGTGTCGCATCCTTGGAAGATACTGAACCTAAATACCAAGTTTGGTGTTTATCCGACTGTTCGTTTCTGCGTTATGCTGTTCACAGACACACACACAGACAGACACACAGACACACACACGGACATGTTTCCAAAAATGCTTTTTTTGGATTCAGGGGGTCTCAAAACATGTATTTCCGGTGAAATCTCGGTATCGAAATTTTGGGTGGAATACAATACTTCCCCTACTTACTATACGTAGTAGAGAAAGTAAAAATGTATATCTTGAATTTTCTGCTAATCATTTGTAAAGTCCTCTCCATTCGGAATGAATTTTGTATGCGTTCCTGTAACTGTTAAGCGGTAAGACTTAGAAACTTCTTTAACGGATTACCCTCCTCTTTGTGAGTCTTACAAGGCAATGTCTTGGGTCAGTAGCTTGTCGAGGAGCAAACAATCTCTGGATCATAGCATAACCAAGATGGAGGATCAGCTCAATGCCTGGTATGGCGGTGAAGAAGGAAATGAAATGTAAGGATGAAAGGGATCATATGAAAGTTTGCTGATGTTTTTACCCGGATCTAATTCACGTGAAAAAGCTAACATTTGATAAATATTTTAAGAATTTAAGAATTCTTTTTCCACTTTTGTCCCTAAATAAAGTTTCCTGCTATATTTGAGAGAGAGAGAGAGAGAGAGAACACTAATTAAAAGTGAAAGTCGGATAAACTCAATTTTCATACTGGAGTTAAGCAAGGCGAAGAATTTCAGTTCACCCCAATTCAAATAATTTTTTAGAGGAAAAGCAATGTATCGTCTCAAAACTAGATCTGATGATTTTGATTAAAATTACATAATATTTATATAAAAAATTTATTTTAAAATTTCCTAAGCTCTGCTTTAAAATTAGCACAGCGTTTTACAGTCGTGGCTTCAAAGCTAATTTACCTGATACATGCGCTCTCTCGCTCTCATAACTGAAATAAGCTTTACTGGATTAGATTAGATTGTATTCTGTGAGTTCACTAGCAGCCATAAAGGCTTGTGAACATAGAACATGTCAAGGAAGTGTACAAAAATTACATATAAACATAAATATTACACATAATATGGAACATTTGAAATAAAATAGTCACATACTATATGCGTGTCAAGGAAATGTACAATAAAGTTACATATATACATAAATATTACATAGTATACAGAACATTTTAAATAAAATAAAGACATATTATATACAAAATGAAACAAATCAAGTGTAATTTTGTACAGAGTTTAATATCTCCTTACTGTTATAAGGTTAACATACGTATAGGCAAGAACAGTTATTTTAACATTCACTAGGATTTTACCTTTGTTCGTATGATCATTTTGTTCTATTTGATTTGTAATGCATAGCATTTACTGTCAGTTCTTAATATACATACATTTAAATAGCTTCATTAATTCTAGAGCAGGCATCAAATATGACTGGCAATTGTCATTAATATTTACTAATACTACTTACAGAACTATATAAGTATTATCATCAGGATAATTTGTCATTCAGATAATCTTTTACAGAATAATATGCTTTGGAGCATAGGTACTCTTTAACAGCAGTTTTAAAGACATTGAAATTGTCAACTTTTCTCTTAAGATCATTAGGGAGAGTATTAAATATTTTTATGGTATCGTAATATACACCTTTCTGGAAGCAAGAAAGCTTTGCACTGGGATGATGGATGTTACCCTTTTGTCTAGTGTTTATCTCATGAATTTCCATGTTTGTAATAAATGTGGTTCGATTGCATACATAGAATTTTAAGATTGAAAACATATACATGCAAGGTAGGGTTAATATCTTCAGTCTTCTAAAAAGATGTTTGCAAGAGTGTCTCCTATGAGTGCTGGAAATGATTCTTATAACCTTCTTTTGCATGAGGAATATTCGTTTACTTTCTACCGAATTTTCCCAAAATAATATTCCATATTCAATGATTAGAGTTAAAATATGCATAGTATACTAATTTAAGTGTATATATAGAACTGACATTTACCAATGCTCGGATAGCATAACATGCAGAACTGAGTTTGGTTATGATATACGTAATGTGAACTTTCCAATCTAAATATCTGTCTGCTTGGAGGCCCAGAAATTTAATGTTGTCTATTTGTTCTAGTGACATGTCATTAATCTCAATTTCTTTGGAGTGTGTAGTGTTCGATGGGTTATAAATTTAACAACTTTTGTTTTGTCTAGATTTACAGATAATTTGTTAGCTTTAAACCAGTGTGACATACAGTATCTTATATCCCTTTATGACGTTTTGGACTTTATAAAAGTTTGCTATAATGTCGCTTTCATTCCTTTATAGTTTCTCCTAGACTTCCAGGAACAAACATCTGAAGAAGCCATTAATCCAAAACCTCCTCTAATACGTCGATACTGCCTCTGAAAAGCGAGAGAAGAAACTGACTGGCAAATACGTTTGAGATACTGGCATGGAAAATAATATATATGTATATGTATATGTATATATATATATTGAAGTTTCTGTAAATAGCCTTTGAGCTTTTGTTTAATGAATTTTATGTAGCCGCACAACTTTAAGAGTTTTGCAATAACCTTCTACAAGAAACATTATTGCATTAAGACACACAAATGCCTGATTAGGTTTTCTCGAAACATTCACTATTGTTCACTTGAATTTTTCCGTATTTTAAGAAGTATGCTTTGAAATGCTAAGTCACCTTTCTTTTGTTTCTTATGAGGTTATGCAAATAATGTATGTAATATCACGGCAGGTTTATAATAATTATAGACCTACTTTTAACTTCTAAGTTTTGGTTCAGCTTATAAAATTATTACAGCATTACCTACTTTAAACTATTCTAAGTAAATATTTATCGTTACTAACAGGAAGTAGACCGTAAAATAGCCTTTATACGAATGACTTATAGAACATGTGGGAAGATAGTTGGTTGTGAAGAATGAATGACTTGTAAGCGCTAAACACCAGATTATTTTACAAAAGTTCACCTGTACAAAACGATTACTAATTTGTTTAAGGAACTGTATTATGTAATCATTAATTGGAGATACATAAATATTGTGATATAGGAATATTTGACCATGCCTCCTTGGATATAACTAGTGTTTTTATTTATATAGTTATTAATAAAGAAATTAGTGCTCTATAGCTAGAGGGGGATCCTGGAGTAGAACTTTGCTTCCCATACAGGAGAGAAATGAATACTAGGAGCCTCACGGGGGCTTTGCAACCAAGAATCTTGTAGGTGAAGGCCCTAACGTTTGCAAAGTAGCCAAGGACACTCCTCTTTATCCCGTGCGCATCCAGAAAAACTGCAGTTCAAGGAGAGTCAAGTCGGGGAAGATCCTCATAACTTTCGCAGACCTCCCTACACATCACACCAAGTTCTTGTCAAGACGAGTATGGCTCGCCCATTCGTTTTTGAGCACTAAAACATTTAAACGAAAGCTTGTATGCGGGCCATTATCTGCCTTTAGTGGCAGCGTACTCTCATTGTGATGAGTCACCCGCTCACTGGAATGTTTATTTCACATGTCCCTATTCAGAGAGATTCGTACAGTCAGTAGCAAATTAAATACCGTAGTTTCAGTAACGATTTCAGATCCGCACAACACTTCGCACCGAATAACAACAGTTTAGTCTTTTACCACATTTTAATACCACTATGTCCTGACCAGGCAGAAGGGTTTTAATAAGTAAACAGTTAATCTTGGTACGGTGTATAGGTGATGTCAGGTATTATGATAGACACACGCTTTCCCTTCCCTTCAGAACACTCGGTTTCGGTGAGACGGTTCCATTTATTCGCTGCACACAAACCAGTGGAGAACTGTGACAATATGTCTAAAGTAAAGAAGAATGACACTCCACAACCATCATCACAATTAGCATTGTTTGTGACGGAATTTGGCAAGGAAAACTTCAGCACAAATGACGAAACCATCAGCTCAACATACGTTTAAAATATTGTTACTTTGTCCAGTGTCACTCTTTTCAGTTCTTGCTGTCACTGATTCGTTTTTATGTAGTTCACCTTCACTGGGATTACACTTCACTAATGTCACTTTGTGCAGGGTGAACTAGTTCAGTTCTTCCTTCGTGTCACAGGTTCTTCACGTCAGGAGGTTCACTTCACTCGGGAGTCGAACACAAGACCGCCACAACCCGTCGCTCCGCAGTAGCACTTGCTGAACACCACAACAGTGGTCACCAATTCACTCGGAGAATCGCTCGCTGACTCACTAACTCGCTGAATCGCTCACCCTCGACTCCGACTTCTCCACTGCCGCGAGAGCGCTAACTTATATACGGCTGTAGAGTTCTTGGAAAGTAATGCTGAATGTTCTGGAAAGCCCTAGAACAACAGATGGGTCCAGAACGATTACCTTACAGCTAGAAGACCTTCCTGGAATTTGCCTTACTAACTGCCGGTTAGCGTTGCGTTGAAGTTCATGACATCGGCGGCTGGCTTCGTCTCAATAGCATGTTAAGCGTCATGTCAAATTAATACATTAAACAAGTATTATAAACACACAGTCGTTACCGAGTTGTGAAAGAAATTAGAGGCTGTTTTCTGGAAGTTGATACTTCTATACACAACGTGAAATACATATTTCACAAGGTACCCTCAAGAAACAAAATATTTAAGGGGACAGAACCTGAAACTCCCTTAGCTCCACAACTGATTGTAATTTGGTGGGGACATGGCTGACTAGAGTATACTAAGCTCAATATTACAATAAAGTTGTTAATGTAAATGCTGCGAAGGAAATAATTTCAGCAGCTTTATTTTAATATTTTTCACATATTCGGGAACTCTTCAGTAATATCGCAATTACAGTGATATACGTATTTGCAAGCATACACTAAAAATACCAGAAGCTCTTGAGTTTATAGAACAGGTTTCGGAAAAACTGAGTAAGGTATAAAGCTGGAACTCTAGAGAACGGATGACAAAGACACTTAAAAGTATTCTAGAGAAGAATTTAGGGTAAGCAGAAATGTGTAAAACGAGGGACGCGTTATTGAGGCAGGGCGTTTCAATGAAGCCTAGTATTTCGTTTTTATATTCGCTTCTACTACATCGGGTGATATGGAAAACGTAGTTTTTCAAAATAAAACTGTCTGCGAGGTAATCGCATGCGATTTATTTTCAATGTATTTTGAAAATGTATTATTGTACCTTGTAAAATTTACTACCTGCTGATCCTGATCAACCTGCTTTCGAATAAGGTGTCTTCATGTGTTCATATTTGTTTACAGAGAACACTGCAAGCTTGCATTCGCTTCCACCTTCCCTCGCCAACCTTCGGTGCTTTCCTAACTTATTGGTTTTCTTACTATGTGTCAGCAACTTAGAAAAAAACCTTGGGAGGGGCAACTCATATGGTCATGTATTCTCCCTTCTCTAACTGCCTCTGAGACGCTGCTTAAGCAACGTATGCCATAATTTCCCCTAGCCCGTGTTTTATTTTATTCTCACAAAATCGTTTAACTCAACCATACCACTGTTGTAACTATCCAGCTGTAGAAGGAGGATTAAAGACACAAGAGCACTGCAACAAAATTGCTGTGTTTGTAGATTGCTGTGGCAGATCAGAGCAAGTAAGGTGCACCGGGTGTGAAAACAAATGTTTGCATATAACTAGCGACAGCATTTCACATGCATCCGGTATTATCATGGGATATCCTCCAAAAGTTAATTCACATTTTTTAGGGTATTTCATTGCCTTCACTCCCCCATCTATCTCTTCAAGAAAAGAAGTTCCTCGCTGATTGATTTTCATAATACAAATTATTTCAATTTAGGTTTTACAAAGAAAACTAGCCGCTTTAATTTTTAAAGGGAGATCAACCACACATTATCATCATCATTTCAAAACTGTGCTTTTGAACATATCTCTTACAGAACTGGAATTATGATTTTAGTTTTTGAGTTATCACGATATAAACGAGATCCTATTAAATTTTATTACTGTAAAATTGCTGTTTGCAACAGTGATGTGACACTTGTTTTCCACGTTTTCACTTCCTCTCTAAGACACCTCATTGGAGAACTCAGCAGTTAAAGGCAAAAGAAGTTAAGTGGGGGCAATTTATTCCTCCTGAATACTTGCGCAGTCCGTAGACCGAGGGATTTTATACTATAAAACCCCTCGCCTGGTCCTGACATATCTTCGTCTTTTGTCGAATCACCATCAATTTCATTATCCTCGTCGTGTTTTCCATCCCATTGTCTTTAATTATAATTCTTTAAATTCTTTCTTCCATCTGTCGTAAATTTATTTCTGTTACTCGTCAGGACGATATGCTTTTTTCTAGGAGTCCCAAAAGATGCTGAGGCTTTTCATACTTTTTGCTTTTCTTATAACATTCTGCGAGACACTAGCGGCTGTAACAATTCCTTCTTGCATTTCCTCGAAAAGCTCAATAGAGTACCGATCCTTATACTTGGCCTCTTCCTTCATTATATGCATATATTCATAAATATTATCAAGCACCTCACAAGTTTGACTATGAAGTGTTTTTTGTTCCATCTTAACTTTGAAATTAAAGGAGCCATTATTACAAAGTTAACCCAACATATGTAAAAGCACACGATTTACACTCTGTATTACATCAGTAACTGGAGCGATAAGTTCGTTGCATCCAAGAGAGGTGAGGGTAAATCCCGGCTCGCACTCTTCTCTGGATCAAGGTCATTGTTCAAGAACGAGTGCGTGAGCTATACTGTGAAAAGCAGAAAACGACCTGAAGGGTATTTAAAATGGACAATGTACAGAACCTCAAAAGCAAGTGGTCGGCACCAGGGATTTACCAGTCGCAGACGTAGCGGCTGAACCATACCGTTTGTAGGGAATATATAACTGACAGGGCAAGCAATGTAAATAACGAAATCATAAACCAATAATCAAGATAGGAATGTGTAATAATAAAATATACCTACTTTTGGGATTTTTTCCACTTTTCAGTGGTTACCCTTTATTCCCAATCTCCATTCCTCACTATTCTGTCAATCGTCCTCCTCCAGATATCGATCTTCATCATCCACTTCGCCAATTTACTCTCGGTCTTCCACGTTTCCTCCTCTCTGATTGTGACTATTCCAAATTAATTCTAGGCCACCTACCTTCTGTCATTCTTCAGACGTTAACTGCCTTACTTCATTCCTTTTCCTCTCCAATCTATATACACTGGCTCCTCTATGTATCCCATCCATCTCCACTGTCTGTATTTTGCTTTTCTGACTCTCAATTAATCCATCTGCTCCATCTGCCATAATAGTCTCCATACCGCTCTAAGTATATTTTGTTTTATTTTTCTAGATGTAACTATGCTCCATAAATCCCCATTCCACATTTTATAACCCGTCTTGCCTGTAGCATTCTGTAGATTATATCTGCTTTACAACTACAAATTCATGTAAAATCGAGCCCAAATATTTAACTGAATTTACAGCTTTAATGTTTCCGTGTGGTAGGATATCTTGGTCTTCATCACCCACAACAACATATTTTGTTTTTTCCTTGTTTACTTTCAGTCCTGCATCGAATGCCTCCAATAACTTCCTCATCATATATTTAACATCGTACCAGCATTGAGCTATTAATACTTGATCATCCACAAACAAGGAATGTATGGTTTACTGTTTAACTAGCATTCCCATACATATAATACTGCAAAATAACTTTATCATAAAATGTAGAAATACGTAAGAAACAATTGTGAATAGTAGGAAAAAGCGACCTAGAGTAGGGCAAAGGTCCACCAGCCACACACACTAATGCACACAGGATTAGGCAAAATAACGACGAGCAGAGAGAGAGGTTTGAGGAGATACAAGGACAGAGATAGAGGGACAATTCCAGGAAAGGTCACAGGTTCTAAAGGGAGTTGGATAAGAAGTTAGCAAATAGAAATAGGAACAAGATTTGTGAGGGAGACAGAGGTAGGCTGGTTTTCACAAAGAAGTCCGAAGAAGCCTGGTTAATAAAGGTTAACAATTTCTTTGTCATAGCACGTCAAGTAGATTAATCTCTATTTGCCAATAGAGATTAGGTAAAACGGGGCGAAAGTTAGCGTCATAGCAGCAGGTAATTAAAAGGAGGTCCGTTCCAGATTTCAACACTCGGTGTGTACTTCTCTTATATTCATTCATGCGAATTGTTTAGTGGTACATTGCCATAGCGTGTGCGTGGAGTGGGAGATACGTGACGTAGATAGCTAGGTCCACTGAAATCCTTAAAGTAGCAGGAAGATGGAAACTACAGTATAGATATAATCTCATTGTTATTCAAAGGGAAACAGTTGCTTGCCACTTCAATTATTTTGTTGATTTGGAATAAATCCAATCGTAGAAATTCACTGTAATCATTTGCCTTCACC
Source organism: Deroplatys truncata (assembly GCA_030765065.1). Taxonomy (NCBI): domain Eukaryota; kingdom Metazoa; phylum Arthropoda; class Insecta; order Mantodea; family Mantidae; genus Deroplatys; species Deroplatys truncata. The sequence continues at coordinate 122,988,517 of CM060988.1, read as the reverse complement.
CAAAATATACTGAAAGTAAGATGGCTAGGAACAGGAATTTATTCATAGCTCCAACGATTGGCAGCCGAGGCAGAAAACTGAAAACTTCAAACTGAAACTCATCATCAAGGTGAAATATCACGTGTATACGTGGAAACGCCACAACACCCGACCGCTACACATTCGATATTCCAACTCATTAGACGGGCCTCGCGTGGCTTAGTCTTGGAGCATGGCGCATGATTAAAAATTATTGATGAAAATGGTATAAAATCTGCCTTATTTGCGAGGCGTCATGTGTGTATATCTTGGCAATCTATAGAAGTACGGAGGAATGGAGGGGAAAATATATACCGCGACCCTTCGCCACATCGAATGGAGGGTTAAGGGCGTGGTGGACGCTACTGGCAGGCAGAGAAGACGTGAAGGTATACGCAAATTTCTACTAAGACTAATAGTATCGAGATCTGAGAAGGCTGATAGTAGAGAGTCGGGATGTAAGCAGAGCTAAACGTACAGACACGGTGTCGATTTATTTTTTACTCCATTTGGTGTCATTTTTCACTTATTGTTACCCTGTTGTGTTGATTTGTCATTCTTAACTATTCTTTATTTAATATAATAGTGTTACATGTTGGGGTCAGGGCCAAAAGATTTCCAGAAAATGATTAAATTTAGGTCACCCCCACACGCACATGGGGGAACGCAACTCGCTACAGCACTCGCTACAGGACCTTGGTGTATAAAATTTAGAGGAAGGCGTGGGCTTTTACATTACATAAAACATTACATAACACACAGTACCTGAAATTTATTGACAAACCTTTGGTGACTCTAGATTATGAGCTAGGAAGAGAGGATGGGGGAGATGCCCCAAAGCCGTGGACTGACCACACGCACGTCTTGCTACACGAACTACACTTACTCAAGTGACGCTATCCATATCTCCCCTCCAACCGGGTCTAGCCACGCTAGCCAGGGTTGGCGTCATACCAGACGAATTTCAAACAAAGCCCTCTCTTTGGCGTGTTCCGCGCCAAAGGAGGGATCGTTAAGCCGATAAATCAAAGAAACGTAATAATGCTATGTCTAGTAGCGACAATGCAACACAACAGTGTGTCTGGTAATGACAATGCACTTACTGATAACGCCACAACAGGAAACAATAACACATCGTAATGCGGCTAAACTTTGTGTTTATTTTCCTTCCAGTTTAGTTTTATTATTCCGTGCTTTATAAAGGCACGAGCAGTCTGTGGACCTATGCGATGAATAGGGATTAATGTTATAAATTGAAGTGAGTCGTTGCATATTAATTCACATCACAATGGTGCTTGGTGTTAACTGAGAAGCGCTTTCGAGAGACATGTTTCTCTCATCTTCAGCACAAGCCGACTAGATGAGACAGAAAACTGAGAGTGAATTGATATGTAATGACTCACTTCAATTTATAATATGATAACATCACAATTAACAATACTTCTGTCCATTAATCTAGGGATCAATGTACCTACACCTTTATTTAAAGAAATACACCAATTCATTATAGCTAAGTTCTGGCTTTGCACGTTTTATCGGATGAAAGTAATAGTATACCTAGGAATCTGTACTTTCTTGAAAAATTGAAAATTATTGCATACCCCTCACACTTGATTGAGGCATTTCATTACAAGCAGCAATAAAAGTCAACTTTAATGCGTAGTCACAAGTGTTATTACCCTATTGAAAAACTACTATTTTCTGCTTCGCAATTTGACGATGTGTTTCAAACACAACCTTCCACGCTTGATAAAGAAGTTCTTATCGGTGCCAGTACTTCTGCCGTCATTTGTTGAGAACAAACGACTCACACATCACACAAGATGGAAGCGTCCAAACAAAACCGTGGGAACACAACAGCAGTATTTCGGTCGATATCAGCTCGAAGGTGTGGAGATTTTGCCACACTGCCACAGATAAAGAAAGAAATGAATGTACTGATGGAGAAATACCCTATAGCCTTTTTGGTTGAAGAGGTTAACACTTCTCTCTCAAGGTCTTTTTGGGTTTAAGTTTAATGGAAAATCTCTCTTCAGGAGATACGAAAGCAAGTGGGAATGTGTGGTTCAAATTAAAGTGCAGAACAGGTTGTTCATGATCAAACGCGCACCCTTGCACGCACATACAAGTGCTATATATTACACGCGATAAGTACCAACACGCACGCAGGTTCCTGACGGGTAAATACAGTTATTAGGTGTGCGAAACGACCCTGTAAAATACGTAGGTTTTAGCAAGGTAAATTATGCGAGGCATGCATACATGGTTGTTACGTCCAGAGAGAAAACCCGAAACATTCCAGTACGATACACGCCGTAATTAGGCCACCAAAAGCTGAGGTCAGATTGCACAGAATGTTTCCGAAGTCCACCAGTTAGAAACGTATTCTGTCTCTGAGGTTTTGTTTCATTAATACGGTATATGAATATTCTTCAAAAATATAAACGTTACACCAAATCTTGCCTTTACGGATCAGTGTTAACAATCCTATGCGTCATAATTTCTGCAGTTTTCCTATTAATGAATAAATTTCCCTAAAACTGTGAGGCAGTATTTTTAACACTTAATTTCAGTCTAATTATATAATATGTAAATTCAACAACAGCCCGCCTTGAAGCAATATGTGTATGTAATAATTTGTAAAATGTATGTAACAGTCATTGTATATGCTTATATTATTGTATCCATGTGTAATAATGTTATGTGAATATATTACGTAATTTAATAATGTAGAAGCTGTGAGAGTAATAAGTTAAAAGTTGCTAACAATGAGGTAACAATGAGGTAACCTTGAGGCAATAATGAGTTTGAGAGTTTAAATGTTACTTGTGATTCTTGGAAGCATTAATGTAATGTTAGTGACAGTTTATAAAAATAGCCAATCAACAACCCGAAAAAGCTTTAGTTAAATGCAGGTATTCTATTGGAGTAAAAATAGCCAATCAGAGACTTGAACTACAGAAATTTACAAGTTTAGACGGTTGAAATCAATTCAGTTACCTCCAAACAGTGCTCATAACCAGACGTGTTGCTTCTGGACAGTGCTCATAATCAGACGCGAGATGTGTCCTCGAGAAATTAATTACGTATTCGTGTGAGACGAAAATAGTATACGTGTTAAAAAGTGCAAGTATTAAATAAACGAATCTCACAGCTCTCGATATCAGTGAAGTGCTATTTAATTTGTGTCAAGGATTCATAAAAAGGAGTGAAGTAAAATTATAATTTTTGTAAGCCTACATTCTTTCGTATCACGACCCAGCCAAGGCATCCATGTCTCTAAAATAATAATACTGACGCAGCCGAGGCAAACATAAATATATAATACTTAAAGAAACAGTCAAATTACAAAGTTAATATTTTTAAACTTGGGGCAAAGGCCACCTGAAAGTATATTTGGGGCGAAGGCTACCGGAAACTATTTACTATACGTGCGGTTGCAACTACTACAAGTTCAGCTCCCCAACAGTTGAAATATAATACATCATCTTCAAACTGACTTTCAATACGTAGCAGCAACTACCTACTTCAAATTGACGTCCATACGTGGTGCTAAAATAACAACGTAAAGACAATAACTACTTCTTCACAACCTACTTCAACTGTTAATACATGCCGATTCATTTATCGTTTCTGCATAAATTACATCGTTTATTCAACGCTACCATCTGTGTTTTGTGTAAAACCATGTCTACTGGCGCTTAAGGCACACTAGGACCGAGTTTTTAGGTGAAAATGAGAAAATGTTCTACTTTTTAATTATATTATAGGTATTCTACAGACACCTCTGAATCATTTTGGCCAAACATTTTTTACGATCCGGCATATTTAACCCCAGAGACATGTTTCAATTACCCGTGCTCTCCAGTTTAAACCCACTGGACCTTCACTGTATGTTTTTTTCTCAGTTTTACACTTTTGCGCATGAAATACACGCAACTTCAAAATAAATAGGACTTCAGCTGCGTTTCCTACCCTACGCCACTTTCTCAAACACCTAAATTTGAGAAGTTTAACAGTGTATCTATCAATGTCTTCGGTCTGGATGAGAAGCATGAAGTGTATCCGATAAAGGTCGCTGAGACTGAACTACCTGAGCATCGTGACCTCCTACTATTGAGCGACTGTAGTGGAAGACATCACTACGTTTATGTAAGGAATTTTGAAAAACTTATTCGACGTCAGAAAACTATGCATAATGGACGTACTTATACCTGTAAGCGTTGTATTACACATTTTGATGATCAGTGCGGACGAAGTGGACTGGAAAAACTGGAGAAACATAAGGAATTGTGTATATCACATGATGTTACTATGGAGTGTTAAAATAAATTGAGTTTTTATTTGTGGACCCTCTTTAACTACTATGGTCCTTAGCGTCCCATTCTATATTGGGCGTGAAACACCCATAATTTTGCTCAGAGGCCTCTTTATCAGGCTTGAGGTTCTTTTACGTGCCGTAAATCTACGACACGGGACCACCGGCTTTACTTCCCTTCCGAAGGAAGCCATGCCAAGGATTTTTACGCCCGAAAAAATCCATCGCCCTCCGAACCTGCGACCTTGAGAACTAGAGGCTAGCACGGTAACACTAGTCCACGGAGGACGACTATGGTAGATTAGGGTAGACTCGCATACTGATTGTCTAAGTTATGAAGGATGAGTTAACTTAGATTGTCTTAGCAATGGGTTGGTTACGTGATGTTACGTCTTTTCACGTGTTTATGTTACGTGATGTTACGCCTTGTTGTGGTGTTACGTCTTGTTACTTGTTACGTGCTTATGTTACATGGTGTTACGTTTGTCACGTGGTTACGTGTTGTTCTTACGTCTTGTTAGGTTGTTATGTTACGCGGTGTTACGTGGGTATATGGTTATGTCATGTTATGTCTGGTTACGTTGTCATGTTACGCTGTGTTACGTCTTGCCACATGGTTACGTGCTTATGTTACGTAGTGTGACGTCTTTTTACGTGGCCATGTTACGCTGTGCTACGTATTACGTGGTGTTACGTGGTTATGTTACGTGGTGTTACGGCTTGTTACGTGGTGTTACGGCTTGTTACGTGGTTACGTGCTTATATTACGTGGTATTACGTCTTGTTACTTTATTACGTGCTTATGTTACGTTTGTCACGTGGTTACGTGTTGTTCTTAGTCTTGTTACGTGGTTATGTTACGCGATGTTACGTGGGTTGATGGTTATGTTACGTGTTATTATGTCTGATTATGTGGTCATGTTACGCTGTGTTACGTCTTGTCACGTGGCTACGTGGCTATATTACGTAGTGTGACGTCTTGTTACGTGACTATGTTACGCTGTGTTACGACTTGTTACACGGTGTTGCGTAGTTATGTTAGGTGGTGTTATGTCTTGTTACGTGGTTACGTGCCGGTGTTACGTCTTGTCACGTTTACTGGTTGCGTCATGTCATAGGGTGTTACGTTATGATACGTGGTTACATGGTTACTACGTGTTGTTACGTTGTTACATTTACTGATTACTTTGTTACATTTTCTGGTCACGTTCTTACACTTACTGATTACTGTTATATTTACTGGCTAAGTTGTTACATTTACTGGTTACGTTGTTACATTTATTGATTTCGTTGTTACATTTACAGGTTACGTTGTTACATTTACTGGTTACATTTACTGATTACGTTGTTACATTTACGGGTTACGTTGTTAAATTTACTGATTACGTTGTTACATTTACTGATTACGTTGTTACATTTACTGGTTACGTTGTTACATTTACTGGTTACGTGCTTATGTTAGTAGTGTGACGTCTTGTTACGTGACTACGTTACGCTGTGTTACGTCTTGTCACTAGGTTATGATACGTGGTGTTACGTCTTGACACGTGGTTACGTGCTTATGTTACGTAGTGTGACGTCTGGTCATGCGGTTATGGTACGTTGTGTTACGTCTTTTCACGTGGTTACGCGCTTATGTTACGTAGTGAGACGTCTTGTTACGTGGCTATGTTACGCTGTGTTACGTCTTGTCACGTGGTTACGTGCTTATGTTACGTAGTGTGACGTTTTGTTACGTGCTGTTATGTCTTGACATGTGGTTACGTGCTTATGTTACGTAGTGTGACGTCTTGTCATGCGGTTATGTTACGTCTTGATACGCGGTTACGTGCTTATGTTACGTAGTGTGACGTCTTGTCATGCGGTTATGTTACGTTATGTTGCGTGGTTACGTTGAGGCAGTATTTTATATCGCAACACTGTGAACGACAGAGTGATTGCAGTGTAAATTAACATTATTGTATGACAATGATTTTAGATGTTTGTTAACTATAAGCATTGTTAGGAAATAAATTTACACGGCCTCACTGAAACTGACAACAGGAGTGGGTAACAATGAAGCGAGGGGGTGAGTTGTTTATCAATTAGAAGAGACAAACAAATGACGTCAGGGTAGCGTGCCTTTCTTCAGAAATGAGGGAATATCTTCCCTAGAGCATATGTTTTAGTAATTATGATTGGTTAAAAAAATAGACGCTAATGATGGCGCGCTTTAGTAACCAATAGAAGCTGTATTATAATGTTTAGGCATATCGGGGTGAGGGAGTATAAATTCTTGAGCCAAATGCAAGTATCGCGCAGTTCTACAGAATCATTCACAAGGTAAACGTCGCGCAGTTCTAAGAAATCTCTCTCGCGAGTTGCACGTCAGGCAGTTCTAAGGAAGCATTCACGAAGTACACGTTACGCAATTCTACAGAATCTCTCGCGTTGTAGTTAGTTACAAAATGTGAAATACGCGAATTAATAGTGCGCGGTAAATAAATGATTGTAGTTAAATTCGGAAATATAACAGTTTCAGTCAGGCGTGTATCAAGATTAAATATGAGAAATTAATTAAGTGTGACGGCAATAAAAGTGCAAAAACAAATTCTTTTATCAGTGTTATCTTTTAGTAACAACTCCTTTCCGTTTACACGCCCTGCTCAAGAGATATTTGCTTGACGGAGTAATAATAGCTAGCAGGAGGACAAAGAACCCAAAATTCAAAATAGTAAAACAATAACAGGCGCGCAGCAAATAACACAACACGAACATAGTACTGCGACAAATTGGCTCCCAGAACGTGGGGCGAAATAACCAGGAAGGGGCGAGATAACCAGAACGTGGAATGAATGGAGCAGTGCAATTAACTACCAGACGCAGATCCCAGAAACAACCACCAGAACGACCGACGACACGGATGAGAGGACATCAGCAACTACGAGAACAGTTGACAACAGTGGAATTCGACACCAAGACAGCGAGACGACGCAGATCCATCGTAGTACAACGCAGAGGCGACATATACATCTAGGAGAGAGGGGCAGGAAGCTGGAAATCAAAGCAACATCATCAGATAGCATCATAAAGGTTAGAAAATTGTAAATTTTATGTGTATCATAAAGCAAACAAAAAAAATTGTGAGAAATTAAATGTTGAGAAGTGGAAGAATTAAGAAAACAATGTCCACTAATAATACTGAAGAAACAATTATGGAAGGGGATAATGTAGCAGTTGGCGTAATTCAATGCAGGTTACGGAAAATAGCTCAAACAATGTAGGATTTGAGGGAGGAAATATTAGAGAAGAAAGTGAGAATAGAATAGCAGGAAATGTTAATCTTGATGCTGGTATGATGATGGAAATTATGAGAAATTTTCTTGAAACATTAATTAAGAGTATTACAGACCAATTAGAAAAAAATAGAACAAAAACTAACTCAGAGAAATGAGAAATTAGAGCAGAAATTAGATCAAATCAGGGGAAATATGGAAAAGAGAAATAGGAAATTAATGGAAGATATTGGTAAGAGAAATGAGAAATTAGAGCAAAAATTAGATCAAAGCAGGGAAGAAATTGAAAAGACATGTATGAAGCTAGATAGTAGTATGCCAAAAATGAGAGATGAAAATCAGGAAATAATAGCAAGTGAGATAGGAAACGTTTCAAAGAAGATGTCAGACATGAGCAGCGAAATATCTAACCAAAAAAGTGAGGTTAATACTAAAATTGAACATGTTGATGTAGAATGTACAGAGTTAGGAAGTCGAATGAGTAGCATTTCAAGTGAGCTAAGAGAGATGAATGCAGATTTAATTCAGGCGCAAGTTAATTTCAGAGGGGAGAAATCTGAAATTCAGAAGGATTCGGAGACACAATGAAATAAGTTGTCCGAAAAAGTTAAAGTTTTGTCTATAGATTTGAATCAAAAACTAACTTCTGAAATTAACAAGCACCAAGTTGTTCAAAATGAAAACTCCAATCCAGTACAGTTTATTGCAGACTTGTCAGAGTACTTTGAAATTAAAAAAATACCGGAAGCATTGAAAATGATAGTTGTTAAAAGATGTTTGGATCAAAAAACTTTAGATTGGCTACAAATGGTATCAGGGGGCGAAATTTCGTATGAATCCTTAAAGAGGCTATTCATGAACAGATTTTGGAAGGTTACGATATAGCTACGAGCAATTTTTAGCCATGGACAATAATAATAACTAGCCGGAGGACAAAGAACCCAAAATTCAAAATAGTAAAACAATAACAGGCGCTCAGCAAATAAGATAACACGAGAGATTACCGCGACAATGTTTGTTGGTTACGTTGTTAGGTGGTTATCTTGGATGATGATAGGATTCAATAAACAATGAGAAGTCAAGGTATGGATAGGTTTGCGTGTTTGGTGTGGGTTTAGTTTAGAGTACTTCTATATACCGTCACCGTAAACCGATATACAGTTTATCCCTCGCGCACTAACTGTTTTACATATAACAAGTTTGTAAGGTTCAGAAAAAAGTATACAAAAGTGTTGTAGCATTGGATGAGAGATGTTTATAATCTAATTACTCTCTATATTACCATAATACCTGTGACGCTATCTGAATTACCTGTTAAAATGACTTAAATACCCTACATTCTACCCGAACCATATGAAAATTACATTAAATAGCTCTGGTACGAATCGCTGCTCTGAATTACCATGAACACTTGTGATAATACCCGGTTTACCCTACATATACACTTAGTTACATAAATCAATCAAAAATACTTAATTGTATTCATCGATCGAGGGTCTGCGCCCAGCCCTTTAGAGGCACGATGCCGGGACGTTAGCAGTATAAATCCTTGATTCTTTTTCAAAAATGTTAGACGATGTTATGCATGGACGAACATTGTCTGATTGATTGACACAGATATTTTAGAACATTAGCGTCGGACTTCGCCCTCAGTGTCGAGAAAATACCGTCAAAGGGTGTCAAAAATTTGTAAACTTTAATTAGTGATGTCTTTGCGGTCTAAACATCTTCCTCCTTTAACTCTGTCTATCCTAACATCTCTCCACGTTCCCCCTATCTCTTCCGTATAAAACGTATCTTTCTCCCCTTCAGCATCTGTCTAGCCTAGCATCTCTCCTAGGTTTCCTATCTCACCTGTATAAACCTATATTACCCCTCCTTCAGCCTCTGTCTATCCTTGCAGCTCTCCCCGTTTTCCATATTTTCCCATATAAACGCATACTCTACTCCTCAACCTCTGTCTAGACTAGCACCTCTCCTCGTATTCCTTACCGCTCTCATATAAATGCATTTTCCTCCATGAAGGCTCTATCAACGTAGCATCTATCCTCGTTTTCCTTGTCGCTCCATGTAAATGCATACTCTACTATTCAAACCCTCCTAAACTAATACCTCTCCTCGGTTTGCTATCTCTCTCTCCCCCATAAAACACATTCTACCTTTAACTCTGTCTATCCTAGCATCTCCCCACGTTTCTCTCTATCTCTTCCGTATAAAGCGTATCCCTCTCTCCTTCAGCATCTGTCTAGCCTAGCATCTCTCCTAGGTTTCCTACCTCACCTGTATAAACCTACATTCCCCCTCCTTCAGCCTAGCCTAGCCTAGCCTAGCCTAGCCTAGCCTAGCCTAGCCTAGCCTAGCATCTCTCCCCGTTTTCCGTATTTTCCCATATAAACGCATACTCTACTCCTCAACCTCTGTCTAGACTAGTACCTCTCCTCGTATTTTCCTCCTTTCACGTATAAAGCGCATTGCTCCTCCTTCAACTTTCTCCTAGCATAGGATCTATCCACGTTTTCCACATCTTCCTCCACATAAACGCATACCCTATTCCTCAACCTCTGTCTAACCTACTAGCACTCCTCGTATTCCCTACCTCTATCATATAAAGGGCGTTTCCCTCCTTCAGCTCCTGCTCTACCTCAGATCTCTCCTGGTTTTCCCTATCTCTCTCATATGAACGCATTTTCCTCCTTGAAGACTCTCTCAACCTAACATCTACCTTAATTTTCCTCGTCTCTCCATATAAACGCATACTCTGTCATTCAAACCTTCCTGGCCTAATACTCTCCTCGGTTTGCTAGCTCTCTCATATAAAAAGCCATTTTCTATCCTTGAAGACCTGTATAGTCTAGTACCTCCCCTCGTATTGCCTATCTCTCCTGTATATAGGTCCATATTCCCCCTCCTTCAGCATCTGTGTAGCCTATCATCTGTTCACGTTTTGCCTCTCTTTTCCATATAAACGTATTCTCCACACCTCAAACTCCTTCTAGCCTAGCACTTCTCCTCGTATTCCCCACCTCTCTCATACAAAGCGCAACCCCACTCCTTCAATCCCTGTCTAACTTAACACCGACCCTCGTCCCTATCTCTCCCATATAAACGCATTTCCCTCCTTGAAGGCTCTCCTTTTCCCTATCTTTTCCCATATGAACGCAAAAACTGTGTTCGAATCCCCTATAATATCCTATTTTCGTTATTAATGGTTCGAATTGTTGAACACTTAGCCACTCTTTTAAAGCCCCTTAACAGTCAGTTGTTTCTCGCGATTCCATTGAAACTATGGAAATTTAAGGCTAGCATATAGTGTCCAGCTCTTATGCATTTTTTTAACGTATTTATTTATGGTCGCCTATTGCTGTTCCCTTTTGATCTACAAAAAAAAATGTATAATGTAACTATCTCTGCAAAAAGTTTATTTGGATTAAAATGAAGTAGATATAAAAATAATTTTTAGTAAAACTAGTTTGTATATCCACTAATAAACGGTAGAAGGTAGAGAAAGTCATGTGAATGCGTCGCATCAGGTTTTTCTTTAATAGCACAGCACCTGAAGTACGTGCGTATTTGTTATAACTAGTAAGTTATCACCAATATTGGTTAGCTCTCTGACAACCACTTCCCTCTACATTCCTCCCTATAGAATAAAATAGGCGTAACAATCACACGACTCATTAAAACTACTATATTTTCAAACTTACTCTGCAAATTATTCACAGGAAAGCTTATTTTTCTATCTACCTTCTTCGTGTACCTAAATAACAACATTTGGTAAACAGTTTTTCAAATTGCATTTTGTTAGTATGTAGTTATACAACAGAATATAGGAGTGTGGGATACAGTCAACTGTTTGAAACATTTATATTCTCCTCATGACACAACATAACCCACTGCATGGCCTCATGATTAAACGAAATGACTCCTACCTACTTTAGAATGTACTGCTTAAAATGTTCAAAAATACAAAGAGCGAAAATTTAAAAAAAATGGTTAAAGCTTCCCAAAATATATTTCTATAAACTGTACGTTGTTCCTGTAATAAGCTTTTGTTTATATCATTATTTTCCCCAGCTACAGAAAATTCAGTGAGAATGCATTGTCAATTTAGCATAGTATTCGAGATATACGATATCGTACATTGTGATCGAATTTCAAACGTTAAGATATTTAATAACAATTATTAGAATCATTTAAAGTAAAAAAGTAACACTTTTCCAGTAAAGAGCTGCTTAGGATGTGGGAATGTCTTTCAAATCTTCGCCTTGAATTCTTAAAACGAATTTGACTTCAGGAACAAATTTTGAATCTCTCTCTCTCTCTCTCCCTCTCTCTCTCTCTCTCTCTCTCTCTCTGCTATGTTTTTACTTCCTCTACCACGTACCTAATAGGTAGAGAAGGTATTGCATTCCACCCAAAAATTAGATACCGAGATTTCACCGGAAATACATGTTTGGAGGTCCCGTTTTTCAAAAAAGTGTTTTTAGAAAAATGTGTGTGTGTGTGAGAGAGAGAGAGAGAGAGAACAGCATAAATAAAAAGGAAAAGTCGGATAAACACCAAACTTGTCATTAAGTTCAATACCTTCCAAAGATGCGACACGCGGATTTTCAAAAAAAAAGCTACCCCTTACATGAGAGATTTTTTGGAATTTTTTATTTTCTAAAACATTGCTCTAACAATTTTGATTAAAACGGCATGTATTAATGACATTTACAAGGCAAATAAAATGTATATCTTAACTCTTCTGGGAATAGCCTGTGAAGTCCTCTTCATTCGGAAGGAATTTTGTATAATGTTGTATAACTAGTAAACGCTAAGCGATAGACGAAAACCTGCTACACAAGAAGTGTCGATCTCTTTAAAACACACAATTTATTTCAAATAACTTCTTTGTGGCGTCAGCCATTTCCAAGATATCCGTTATTAATTCTTCGATTTATTCAACAGTTTTTCATGCTTTTAAGTGCCGTCAATTTTCAGTTGTTTTTCGGGATTACATGGAAACAGTATGGGATTTTGAGGCCAGTAAATAGCGTCCAGTTCTTAAACATTTGACTATCGCTGTTCTCTTTGTATCTATAGCGAAATGTGTAATTAACTATTTCCGGAAAGGTTTATCTCGATTAAAATGAAGTATATAGGAAAATAAACTTTCGTAAGAATAATTTGTATACCAACTAATAAGCAACGGCGGGTAGAGAAAGTCATGGGAATGTAACATCAGAATTTTTTTCTTCATTTATTGAAATCTTTTTATACATTGCAGTATTAGTTTTGCTCATAGATATATAATTATTTAGAAGGAATCACAGACATGCGGTGAGGTTGCAGCCCAACGAATGTCCTCAATAGTGTGAGAAGAAATTTCATATTAAAAGGTCTGTATGTGGTTTTCGCTTTCAGGCTTCTTCGTGTTCGCTGTTGAGGCATTTGCTGAAGTATTTGTGGTACTGTTTTATTTTCATATTCACTGAAGGAAGTGAAGAGGCGTGCTTAGCGGGACTGAAAGGTGCTATATACTATCGGCGTAAGAAGACCTTTATGAAGTATTGAATTGCGAATGTACGAAGCTGCATTTGCTGTTACGCGAAGGACTCGATTCTGTATAGTTTGTATTTTGTTGACTTGAGTTTTGGATGCAGAGCCCCAGACTGAACAACCATACATCCAGACAGGTCTCATTAGTGAGAAGTAGATCAACCTTTTTGAAGACATTGGTAAAGGTGAAGTATCTGATATTAGGAATGTTAACAGATGCATGTTCTATCTAAGTTTCTTGACGAGGTCAGATATACAGAGTGGACCATTTAAGTTGAGACTATACAATATCTCCAAATCTAAGCGTTGTAGAAAGAAATGTCTTTAATAAAAGTTGCTTGACATTATGGGGAAAGTAAATGCCAGTAATCGTGCTTTATTTGGAGGACGTTGTGATGGTCATTTTAGGGTGAATTTAATTCTGTTAAATGGGAACCTACATTTTGTATGTTGTTTTCTCATTAGAAAATGGTTTATGAAAAGCTGTTGATTTTGTGATGAGGAATAAGGAAGCAAAATAAAAAATATTGGTTCTCAATTACGAAACGTAACCTGACCCAACCATACTTTGCGCTCTTCGTACAGAGCCTTTCAGAATTATCGTTATTTACATCGGTGTCAGACCAATTGCATAGTGCTTTATACAAATGTTGTTTAGTTTTTATGAGTGAGAAAAGAACATAAAGAATGTAGGTTCCCATTTAAAAAAATTAAATTGACCCTAAAATAACCATCTTAACGTCCTCCAAATAAAACACGACTAATGATATTACTTTCCCTCCAAAATATCAAGCAAATTTTATTCAAGACATTTCTTTCTACAACGCTTAATTTTGGAGATACTGTAAACCCTCAACTTAAGTGGCCCACCCTGTATGTTCATACCAGGTTAATTTTGCATCAACAGTTAATCCAAGATATTGTAATGTATGTGTATGTATTGTCGCGTCGGACACATTATTGCTGTATATAATATTGTTGAGCTAATTGTTGTGTTTGTGTGTTAGTTATTGTCTGGCGCGGCAATTCCATTTTCTAGTTGGGGGTGAAGGCAATTGTGGGAAGAGCTCTGTGTGTGTGTTATAACGTGGGTTTAGTTGTAGCCAGAGTAGCGTGACTCTAATCTAAGACTTCGGAGGGAACGGGTGTGTGTGTGATGGGTGTGTGTTCGTGGAGCATCTCCCCCAGTGTTTTGTGTGTAACCTTTTTGTGTACCATGTAGAGTACCTTGATTTATAATAAACCTGAGCAAAATGTGAATTCAAATGTAATAATTTATAAATATCCCACGCCCGCTTTAGTTTTGTGCAGCAAGTTCTTGCTACCTTTCTGGTTGCCTCTGTCTACGTCCCCCAATGTGTATGCTGAGGTAACTAAATTTAATATTTTAGCTGTCGACAGAGGTGAGCCTAAATATTCATTAAAATTTATGTAATCACACTTAATTTACATGGGATTATGAGATAGGGTCACCTATTTCAATAATTAATTCAGTTTAGCTTTGGATGGCCACTATATTAAACAGAAATATACACATTACTTTTACCTAATTGTTTCAACGTGGACTGCCATGTTCTAACACGTGTTACCTCTCCAGTTGTCTTGCAGGAAGAGAGGAAGGCACTACTCACACACCCCACGATTATCAAGTTAGCCCCTCCCTTTACAGCACGTCACATCCTGTCAGTGTTACCAACCTACACTGCAGGTTGCCAAAACTAGCATCCTCAGTGCTAACTACACATCACAATACTTCACTGTTTCAGAATGTGGCACTGTCGCATTATATATCTAATTGCACAATTGACAGCATTTCTTTTATAGACAAATGTCACAAGTTTGGATTTCTTTGGATTCCTTTTTTCACTTTCCAGTTTTTGCACCATCCTTCAACTTCGTCTGTGTAAGCTTGTAGTTCTGCGGCTGCTGAACTCGATCTCTAAACTAAATCGAATTGTAGTGAAATCTCAAGTTCAATGCATAAAATTAAACGTTATGCATCAACTGAAAATGTAACTCTGAGTATTAGCGGCGAACATGAATATTTTCAGATACAAACAGGAGACAGAAGTTATCGAACTTTTATGCTTTCGTATAAAACGCAGATACCGGAATAGCAAACTCTATGGGGGTTAAAGGTTTCATTGCAGCTGGTGATCACAGTTGTCGCTCTGTTACACACATTTAGCCAAACGTGTTCTCTCCTCTGTGGCTCCCATTACTGTCCTTGTCTCTTGACCGCGAGGATGGTTTATGATACCGTAACCTGTTCCATATCTAGTGCCAAAAATTTGCAGCACCCGTTTGTGGTAAAACTAATTACAATATAACTGATATATTACGATAAAATATAATCAAATATAAACGCGAAACAAAAGCGTTTCTGATAAAAAGGCTAAGGGTAACAGTGATTAAATAGCGAATAATATTTACATTATTCATAAAAAACACCGTATATGCAACATTCACATGACTTTCTCTATCCACTATCGTTTACTTTTATATAACTACTACAAACTATTCCTACGAAAGCTTTTTACTTTCTCTACCACGTACGTAGTAAGTAAAGAAGGTATTGCATTCCAACCAGAAATTCGATAGCGAGATTTCATCGGATATACCTGTTATAAGGCCGCCTGAACCCCAAAAAAAGCATTTTTGAAAAAAGATCCGCATGTGTGTCTGTCAATGGTATAACTCAAAAACATAAGTCACATAAATACGAACTTGTTATTAGATTCAGTACCTTCCAAAGATGCGACCCACACCAAATTAGGTTTTACATGGAAGATTTTTCGAAATTTTTTATTTTCTAAAAATGGCTCTTGTCGATTTTGATTAAAGATATTTATATGACAAAAATCAATATCTTGAATTTTCTGTGAATAACCTTTGGAACCTCTCTTTTCGGAAGGAATTTTGTATAATCTTGTATAACTGGTAAACGTTAAGCACTAGACGAAAGCTAACTACACAAAAAATGTAGGTCTCTTTAAAAAACGTAACTTAATTCAAATTACTTTTCTTTGGCATCAGCCATTTCCGAGATGTGCATTAGTAATAGCTCGAATTTACAATACTTACCATTCTTTCAGTTTCTTCGATTTTCAGTTGTTTCTCGCGAGACAGGGAAAAAGTACCTATAACGAAATTTATAATGTAGCTATTTCTGCATAGGTTTAGCTCGATTAAAATGTCGTCCTCCTGGACTAGTGGTACCGTGCTAGCCTCTAGTTCCCAAGGTCGCTGGTTCAAACCCGGCGGAGTAAAAATCCTTAGCATGGCTTCCTTCGGAAGGGAAGTAAAGCCGGTGGTCCCGTGTCGTAGATTTACGGCACGTAAAAGAACCTCAAGCCTGATAAAGAGGCCTCTGAGCAAAATTACCGGTCTTTCACGCCCAATATGGAAGGGACGCTAAGAACCATAGTAGTTAAAGAGCGTCCATAAATAAAACTCAATTTAAATTTCGATTAAAATGAAGTAGATAGGAAACAAACTTTCATAAGAATAATTTGTATACCCACTAGTAAACTATAGAGGGTAGATAAAGTCATATGAATATAACACATAAGAGTTTTAAATCTTAATGTTGCATTTTTTGAAGATACTGGAACTGAAATATTAAGTCTGGAATTTATCTGGCACTTCGATTTAGAGTTATGCTGCTTACACACAAGGGCGCGCGCATCATCTAGAGTTTCTTGCACAGAAAATCTCCGAATGCGAATTACCTTTCTGGTTGTAATTTTCTTAACCTTGGAACAACAGTATCTTGGTTGCAGAACAAAGGTTTGCAGTTTGAAAGGCAAAAGCCACACAAGCGTTAGGTCAGCTTTAAGCCATGGCATTCAAGTGCATGTGTAGTATGCCTAGCTTTATGGCTTTTACATTTATAACACAGAAAGATGTGCAACTGCGATAAAGAGGCTATCTGGGTTACGCAAGAGTACCTCACACAAATTCCTTTCAGTAATCTGTTCCATGTGGCAGGTTGTAAATGTTCAACTCTTGTTATATACGGCCTGTTTCCGATCACTTTTTTCCTTCACTACTTCCTGCTTCACCCTCCTTTCACCTATTGAACCATGAAACTCCTTGGGGCTTAATGTAATATTTCCACTTGCCCCTCTCATTTTTCTCCCCTCTTTAGGTAATTAATGAACACAAAGGCAAAATAGGAATATATTACATTCTCTACCACGTACATAGTAGGTACGAAGGTATTGCATTCCACCCGAATATTCGATACCGAAATTACACCACAAATACATGCTTTGAGGACCCTGAATCCAAAAAACTTTCTAGAAAAAGATCCATGCGTATTTAAGTTCAGTATCTTCGAAAATGTTTATTTTCTAAAACACAGCTCTACCGACTTTGATTAAAATACCACATATTAAAGACATTTACATGAAAAATAAAACGTATATCTTGAAATCTCTGGGAACTACCTTTGAAGTCCTCTTTATTCGGAAGGAATTTTGTATAATCTTGTTTAACTGGTAAACGTTAAGTGATAGACGAAAACTTAATACACAAGAAATGTTGACCTGTTTAAAAAATACAATTCATTTCAATTAAGTTTTTTATGGTATAAGCCATTTATGAGATATCCGTTATTAATAGTTCAAATTATTCATTTCTTGGCCATTCTCTTAATGTTCTTTCAACACTCACTTGTGTCTCGCGATTGCATGGAAACAGTATGGAATTTTAAGGCCAGTGTATAGTGCCCAGTTCTTAAACATTTGACTATCGCTGTTCCCTTTGTATCTATAACGAAATGTGTAACGTAGCTATTTCTGCTACTTTCGGATTAAAATATAGTAGTTAAAATAATAAGCTTTAATAAGAATAGGAAAGGAGAATCAGACGACTGAACAATTCAATGCTATAGCCGGAACGGAAACCGGATAATCCGTGGTTCAAATCTAGGCAATGGCATTGAATTTTTCAGTCGTCTGATTCTACCTTTCCAATCTTGTCCTACACATAGCTTGTGTGGAAGAACAATTAATTCCCTTAGTAAGAATAGTTTGTACACTCACTAATTAACGACAGAGGGTAGAGTATTTCCGAAACACGTCTATTGTTTTAATGTATTTAACTTCAAAGCATAACAATGAGTTTTTAATATCCTTTGTAGCATTTACATTGAGCTAGTTCAATACATGGCGAGATTTTCCGTTCTCTTGTACACAACTATTTTTATAAATGCTTATTTTCTATCTACTTCATGTTACTCGAGATAAATGTTTGCAGCAACTATCTTATTGCTAATTTTCTTGCAGGTGCAAGGGGAATATGATAAGCTTTAAGCGATAGTCAAATCTTTTAGAGCTGGTTGCTATGTGGAGTATTCCATTCTCTTTTGCATGTCCAGGACATAAAAAAATCTGATGTGTTACACTCACATGACTTTCTCTACTCTTGTACAAACTATTTATACAAACGCTTATTCTCCATCTACTTCATGTTAATCGAGATAAACATTTGCATAGTCTATCTTATTGCTAATTTTCTTGTAGATGTAAGGGAATATATATTTACAAGGGCAATTTGGAAATACAGTAGCCTTTAAGCACATACATATCTCTTAATAGCTGGTTGCTAGGTGCAGCACCATTCCCTTTCCCAAAGATTAATACTCTTTGCATATCCAAGACAAAAAATGAATAACGAATTCCCATTTGAGAATATAAGTACTGAAAATTTTAAGGGAATAACAAGCATTATCTCGAAAATGGTTCACTCAACAAAAAAATGTATATGACATAAATTGTGTATTTCAACGCGATCTACATTTTTTGTGTAGTAACATTTTGTCTATCTCTTATGGTTTACCAGTTATGCAAAAGTCGTTCACAATGAAGAATACTTTTGGAGACATTCCCAGAAAATTCGAGATATACATTTCATTTCTCATGACATTATCTTAAGCATATGATATTTTCATCAATATCGTTAGAGCCATTTTTAAGAAAATTAAAATTTTCGAAAAATGTTCCATGTAAAGGGTAGTCTGGGGTGGGGGGATTTTCTTGAAAACCTTCGTGTCGCATCTCTGGAAGATACTGAACCTAAATACCAAGTTTGGTGTTTATCCGACTGTTCGTTTTTGAGTTATGCTGTTCACAGACACACACACAGACACACACACACACACACACACACACACACACACACACACACACGGACACACACGGACATATTTCCAAAAATGCTTTTTTTGGATTCAGGAGATCTCAAAACATGTATTTCCAGTGAAATCTCGGTATCAAATTTTTGGGTGGAATACAATACTTCCCCTACTTACTATACGTAGTAGAGAAAGTAAAAGGAATACCGAAAATTTCGAGAAAAAGTATAAGTATTGGAAAATTCACACTTGCTATTTAACAAGTAATATCTCGGGAATGGTTCACTCGAAAAAAACGTTATGACATAAATTTTGTGTTTTAACGAGATGTACATTTTCTATGTAGTAAAATTTTGTCTATATCTTACGGTCACTTATGCGAAAGTCATTTCAGAAAAAAGAGGCCTTTTGCGGAAAATCCCAAAAATTCAAGATATGCATTTCATTTGTCATGAAAATATATTAAACATATGATATTTAATTCAAAATCGTTAGTGATTTTTGGGAAAATCAAAATTTTCCATGTAAAGGGTTGTCTGGGGTGGAGGATTCTTTTGAAAATTTTTGTTTGCATCCTTGGAGGATACTAAGCTCAAATACCAAGTTTGATATTTATCCGATTTTCGTCTTTAAGTTATGCTGTTCATAGGCAGGCAGACAGACACATACACACACGAACGTTTCCAAAAATACTTTATTTGAATTCAGAGCATCCCAAAACATTATTTCCAATGAAATCTCGGTATCGAATTTTTGGGTGGACTGCAATACTTCCCCTACCTAGTACTATACGTAGTAGTATGAGTAAGATTGTTTTGTTGGATTAAAGTGCTTCAAAACATGCATTTCCCGTGAAAATTTGGTGTCGAATTTTTGGGTGGAATGTAACACCTTCTCTGCCTATGTACATGGTAGAGAAAATAAAAAAGTTCTATTTCCAAACGTTAGGGCTTATTCACAATCAAAGGTAAGCGCAGATACAGCATAAACGCAAGACTTTGTACCCATGTTATTTAATGTAGGCATTCACATAGTCACGTAATGCGCTACGTAACGCAAGATATTGCACACTTTAAATTTTACGGTTGTGTTGCGTGCATAGGGGAAGAATTTAGAATTTCTTTCTCCATTACCAGTATCTGAACATCACTCGATCGCGATGAGAAATTTTACGCCATCTACATTACAGATTGAGCACAAATTCCTATTACCGCTATGGATTACATACATATTAATGAATTGTTTTCTATTGCCGTAGGTGGTGATGTATGTCTAACACATGGCCATGAGTCCACTTACATCATTGAAGAGCGATCGTAATGAGCACATTGACTCATGGACGACCATACATGGAACATTTAATGATATTGTAGCGCATGTGTGTGTATTGTCGCGTCGGACACATTATTGCTGTGTATAATATTGTTGAGCTAATTGATGTGTTTGTGTGTTAAGTGCTTGTCCGGCGCGGCAATTCCATCTTCCTAGTTGGGGTTGAAGGCAAGTCGAGGGAATTACCTCTTTGAGTGGTGGCTTGGCGTCACTCGTAGCCAGAGTCTAATATAGGTCTTCCGAGGGAATAGTTGCGTGTGTGTGATGGTGTGTGTGCGTGATGCATCTCCCCCAGTGTTCTTTCGTAACCCTTTCTGTATAATATAGGGCACCTTCTTAGGTATGATAAATCAGAGGTAAATGTGAATTTATGTATTTTAATGTTCTAAATATCCCACGCCCGCTTAGTTTTGTGCAGCAGGTTCCTGGTATCTTTCGTTGCCACTGATGCTACGTCCCCCAATGTTTATGCCGGGGTAACTAAATTTAATATTTCAGCTGTAAACCTTTTGTCCTCAACCCGGTGTATAACAATATTGAGAATGAGATCACTAATTTTTCTGAAACCTCTCCCGCCAAAACCAACAATTTTATGGTGGGAGAAAAATATATTACTAACTGGTTGCATAAAACATAATCCCCGCTCAGGATGACCGTCAACAAATCAAAGAATGTGTTGAGGCTGCAGCATCCGTCACGGTTTGCCAAAGAAGTCCAATCGTAAGGCAATCACAGGAACTGAGTTCTGTAATCGAGCTTATGAAGAATGATTTGGAGTTTAAGGTACTTCAACCCTCCTTTACACATGATCTGCAGAAACGCATTGAGGCTTGTAGGCGATATCCTTCCCCAAGGGGAAAAGTGCTTTTCTCGATGAGTGAGAAATATACCGCTGCATAAAACCGAGAAATGTTTATTTCTGGGTTAAGGAGAACCTACATTTTTTTAAAAACTCAAAAACAACTCATTGTGTGTTGTGGTGCACTGGTGCATGTTTGCAACTCACATGGTCGGCGTTGTAATCAAATAACTGCACTGCCTTAGGCGTGCTGTGAATCGTAGCTAAAGTATAGCAGTACTTGTGTGTTTCCATAAAGATCTTACGTGCTGGGCCCTTTACATTATTATTACACTATTATTTTATTACACTAACAAAATATCAAAGTAGCGTTTGCAAATCCAAGGAAGGAAAGATAACATTTATACAAATAAACAGCTAAATTTATTTGCAGCTAAACAACAATTAAATACCAATATATTCTGAATTTTCACTAAAATTACAAGCACCTAATACGCATGTAAATCAAATCTGTCCTTGTTTCTTTGTCTTTCTTGTACAATTCGATTTTACACAGAGTATACATAAATTCTTTTAATAACCACTCGCCCTAGACCATTTCGCACATTAAAAGCACGGCAGACGACTTGTAAAATAAATTTAGAAGATTATTTAACAAAGGCGAAAGAAAGAAATTTTGAATTAGGACAAAAACGCGCGTGGACGCGCTATGCTGGCTCCTGCAGTGGCGATGAAGTCTCAACTAACTGTCCCCTTTTCGTCGGCCGCTACCCAGCCGTAATCCTGCGGAGGACGTCACGTGACCAGCTTCGTTAGCCTCCAAAGCACTACTATCTGGTTACCCTCTGGAGTGGCTGTTGGATGTACTGGGTTCAACCAGTAGTGACTGCAGGTTGCCTACTCCAACTTGGAGGCGATTTTGCCTTAAAGCATAGCATGAAGGCGAAATAATAACTATCGATTCCCGCTAGCAAGATGGTGACTATAGAAACATAGGAGAGGAGCCCAATATGGCTCATAGCCTGTTCTACCATTGACTGGTTTATTCCGCAGCTGAAAGATATGGGACTGTTGTTCAGGTGTGTATGGCTGCAACAGGATGGAACTCCAGCCCACTAAGCTATTTCCGTCAAATAATATCTAAATGCGAAATTACGCAGACACCCAGGATTAACTCACATTCTACTAAGCTTCTACATGAGAACAGGGACGTTAGA
Source organism: Deroplatys truncata (assembly GCA_030765065.1). NCBI lineage: Eukaryota > Metazoa > Arthropoda > Insecta > Mantodea > Mantidae > Deroplatys > Deroplatys truncata. Next base: position 122,965,878 of record CM060988.1, on the reverse strand, counting down.
TAGGGGGTAATTTGTCCTCATCCTGTACAATCGCGGTTATCTGCCACCTGGCCGCCGCGGGACAACCCATTTTAAATGCTGAAGCTGGACGCTGATCTTTTGTTTGCCTAGTACAGTGCTTTCTCATGTTCTATTTATTTATAAAGACTTGGCGAATTTTCAAGTTGAATATCATTGGTTGTGATGTTCAGTTTGAAACTTGCGTTAGGCGCGGAGATTTTCCTGTGCAATATTACGGATTTAAAAAACCCTGCAAAGTTCTTCCGTTACACTTACGGCTGCATTAAGTGGTCCTACCTCACGCCCGCCTTTATACTCCGTTATATTAACGTTATGCCTTCACAGTGAATAGAACGTTAGAGAGGTAAGGCGTCTAAACGGATTTCGTATTGCAGATATGGGACATTCAACATGAAATCGAACCTCATTTTTTTATTTCCATTGTTATTTTTCCTATTAATAAGGAGAACTAATGAAAGTATATTTATCAAATATTAGGATCTAAAACCCAACGTTGTCACGTTATTGAACGATAAATGTATCGCATTAATTCATTTTGTCGCACTTTAAGTGCACATAGCTCCGGAATTCATTATTTCAGAATAGCGTACCAAATCTCATTTAGCAGATAAAAGTTGGCATTTCATTACAGCATACACTGATTATTTTTATAATATTCAAAAAGCTCTATTTACAGTTTTTACTTATTATTAGATTGATAGTAACCCATAGTGTCATTAAGAGAAACCGGCAATGTTGGTAAAGTGGTAATGTAGGGTGTTTGTAGTTATAACACAAAAAGTGAATAAACGCAGCGATTTACGTGATTGATGCACGATTATCACCAAGTGCTCTGTGAATCTGTGAGAAAATACTCAGAACCTCATACTGCTTAGTAAGCGTTCTCATTGTTTAACCTTATGCACAGCAGCTTGCTTAATGTTCAGTTCAAAATAAACGTGGGAGAGCGACCATGATCACGTATTTTACTACTCCTGCGCGTAAAGTAATTTACTTCTTTAATTCTTTTAGACAAATCCTTGTCAGTCACCATTACTGTAAAATATATGTTTGATTGTATTTAAATTACGGAATCTTAGCATATATAATACATTTATTATCTTAATCCGTTAACCCCTATACTTGAAAAATAAACAAATCCATCTCTTAAATAAAGATAAGGACATGCTTATTTACCAGCATGAAATTTAGAGTTTAGGGAATCAAAATACACCTCGATTTAAATAATTAGATTTAAAAGTTTCAGAACTATAATAGCTTGAAGCTGGGAATTTTAGGAAGATACGATAAATTTGAACAATTTTAATTGCAAAACTATGATGTTCTTAATTTTAAGAGTTTGCATAAAGATTCTTTCCATTTGAAAAATACAAGGCCGATTTTCCTTCTATTTCTGACGATTTGAAATGGAATGGCTCATATACGCATATATAGGTAATGAAATACTTCTACAGAATTACGAATTTAATAATGCTCTGTTGATAATCGAATTGTTATATCACAAGTATGAGCTTAAGGTATACAATTTATATTTATTTATTCTAACAAATGTCAGTAGCGGTCAGCATTTCACCCATAAATTGAGGTGGGAGTAAACGTATGCCAGGAACCTAAGTCTGGTAGTGGAACACGGCCAGGCTTGCTTCTCTTCTATGGTTACTGGTGATGAGATCTTGCTTCACATCTGCGTCCCAACACAAATCGTCAATGCAGTTTGGAAATCACTGATGTCTCCGACAATCAATAAGGATTTATTTCTTCAGTAATCATGGAATAATCTGTCAAGACGGAACGTCCCCCGAAAATCAACGCATTACGTGATTCTTTTGATTAACCTGCTGAGCACGTCTGATGGGAACACCCTGCGCTGAATCCATCTTATTTGTACGAGGGCTGATCAATAAAGACTGAGACTGATTTGTTTTCACAGATATTTATTACTCCATTTCAATGTTGACATGATGTTTTTAAAAGTAGTCCCCTCCTAACTGAATGCACTTTTTATAGCGTCTCTGCCAGTCCTCGAACACATGATGCAGGCCATTCTTTGTCAGGTCTTTGAGAATCGCCTCACTTTTCTTTAGCACTGCTTCAGTGCTCTCAAATCGAATGTGCCGGAGCCTTGCCTTTAGTAATGGGAATAAAAAGAAATCACAAGCGGTAATACCGGGGTTTTAAGGCGGATGCGGCACACAGGTAATGTTGAATTTAGCCAAAAATTCCTAGACTTGATTTGCGACGTGAGGCCGCGCGTTGTCGTGATGAAGTCGCCACCCATTCCGATGATGTTCTGGACGTTTCCTTGTAATGTGCTTCCTCAGTGTAGCCAATACTGACGTATAGTAGCTGCTGTAACAGTAGTGTGGAGGACACTGCATGCAGGTAAATCATTCCATTCCGAAACACCAGGCCCATCTTGCTTAGCACAGAGGACTCACCCTTCTTTGAAGTCTTTGAACCACCTAAACACCGTTGCACGAGGTAGTGCATCTTCACCGTATGCTTGCTTCAGCTTTTGGAAAGTTTCAAGGCTGTATGATTTAAACGAAAATAAAATTGTATTGCGCTGTATTGCTCCTCTCGTGTCACCTCCATTTTGTGGTATGCGAAATTCAAGTAGGGTCAACAATATACAGCATTACTACCAACCTACTGTTACGAGAGTGCTGTCGCTTATGGACATTATACATGTAACCCTGCTCTTTTCAAGTATTCGTGGTAGAGACATAAAACTATCAAGGAAACTACAGAAAAAATCAGTCTCAGTCTTTATTGATCAGCCCTCGTATCTACAAAACTATTATGCACAACCTCACGTTTCGAATGCAGCTACGAATACAAATCTCACCAAAACAAGGACTATATGCAGCACGTCCCATACGGCATGTGTATTGCTCCATGCGATCTGTCTGCGAGGTAATCGTTTAAGTTAAGCTGTGGATCTTCGGAGAAGGTAGAGGAGATTCTGATCACGATGTCAAAGAATGGCTTCCAGCACTAAGTCAAATGCAAATTTGAAAGGACGACTACTTCGAAAAAGACATCATTCTCAAGATTTTAAAAAGTTAAATGTGTCATTTGCACAAACTTATCGGGATGCTCTGTAATACAAAGATTAACCCATACACTATGATACAGGGGAAAGGGGATCAGTCCAACCAAATATTACAGAGGTATGAAACTGATTACACAACGTGATTTTTCCCCAAAGATCGACGCGTATCCACTTGACTGCATCTTGCATATCGGATAGCTGGGGAGCATCGTGTTCTTTAAGCGCATTCGCTACTGCAGATCACCCATTAACGTTGTTTTGTCCACTCGTGTGTCCTACAGTGTTGCAATCCTATGAGTTTGAGAAAAATTTAAAGAGATGCTTCAAACTCTGTACAAATCGGTGAAAACATAGGGTAGTTAATGTGAATAATCTTCAAAACAAAAGAAACATATTCACCCTGTAAGTATATATATGTATGTATATATATATAATATATGTATACAGAGTTAATCACCTAAAACTTGCACCCCAAATGTTTCGGAAATAGAAAGTGCTAGTGATGTGCAGTTTTCACAGCATTGATTGGTAGTCAGGGGCTCGTACATTTAGCCTATAAACAGATTATAGTAATACTGAGAAAGTGTGTTTCTTGAGAACAGAATTTTTTAAATGGAGCAATGCCTAGTTACATCAACAGAATAAAGGTAGGGTAAATTAGAATGTCAATGGTCAAACAATGTCCTGCAACAAAGCAGGATTCTAGTGCAAGTGGTTCACGAGAAATCGTATTTTGAAAAGTTTTCACCCCGACGATTGTTTGTCCCTTTCAACCTGCTTAGTTGCTATTATGTTTGCTTGCATTCTATTTTCTGTTCATTGCGACTTTGTGGTCAGTTAGTTTGTGACAGTTCAAGCAGTAAGTCGTGAGTGGAAGATGGGGTTTACTAATGCAAAAAAAGCCGACATGCTCATGGTGTATGGGGAGTGTAGGAAGAATGCAGTTCGTTCCTGTAAGGTGTATGCGGAAACGTATCCCAACAGACGCCAACCATCTCGGCAATTATTTATCAATCTCTTCAACCTGAAAGTGGTACTGTAACACCTAGAAAACGTAACAGAAACAAGTGACTGGAGAAGAGGCAGAAATTAATGTTTTGGCTGCCGTTGCAGTAGATCCGCAAATTAGTTCCCGCACAAGCGCACGTGGAAGTGGCATAAGTCAGGCAAGTGTACTGAGCATTCTCCATCGACTAGGTTCCATCGCTATCATATCTCTCTCCATCAATAACCACATGGAAACGATTTTAAGAATCGCGTTAACTTTTGTACATGGGCATTAAGCCATGATATTCCAGATTCATCATGTATCTTGTTTAGTGATGAGGCAACATTTAATAATCATGGCCAGGTAAACCGCAGAAAAATGCACTATTGATCTGTTGACAATCCCCGTTGGTTTCGTCAGGTGGAACGTCAGCGTCCATGGAGTTTAAACGTGTGGTGTGGGATAGTGAACCATCAGCTCATAGGCCCTTTGTTCATAGAAGGAACAATGAACTCGCACAAGTATCGCAGCCTCCTGACAGATCATCTGCCACAGATGCTAGAAGATGTTCCTTTCTAGACTTGGAGGAACCTTGGTACCAACATGATGACTGTCCAGCCCATAGTGCACGAAGTACTACAGCTTGTTTTTACGGATTGTTTCCAAATCGTTGGATTGGACGAAAAGGACCTGTACCTTGGCCGGCCCGTTAACCGGATCTGACCCCTTTAGACTTTTTTTCTGTGGGGAAGGCTGAAAGACACTGTCTACAAGGATGTACCAACTACACCAGACGATATGGAACGACGTATTATTGCTACATGCTCTGAAATTTCCGCTGAAATGCTAGAACGTGTGCAGCAGTCTTTCCATAGCAGACTGGAAGCGTGTTTGTAAGGTACCGGTGGTCATTTTGAACGCAACCTTTGAAGGGCTATGTTCTCTTTACTTGTAAGAATCCACAGAATTATTGTAATTCCCTTTTTTCCCTTTGGTTTGTGCTACCATAGGTGTCGGTGCGTAAAAGTTTCAAAATAAGATTTCTCGTAAACCACTTGCACTAGAATCCTGCAACAAACGCCACTGACATTCTAATTTACGCTACCTTTATTCTGTTGATGTAACTAGGCATTGTTCCATTTAGAAAATTGTATGTTTGTTCAAACAGCACACTATCTCAGTATTATTAAAATTATATATTATATATAACTTGCTCTGTTAAATGTCAGGGTTTGAAATTTTATATTTTATGAGTTTGAGACCTTTGAGATTCCCAAATACTAGTCTCGTGCAAATTAGATAAGCAAATACCGACTGTAGCCGAGGCCCAGCAACAACAAAGTCGTCGTAGAAATTTTCCACCACTTCGTAGAAAGATCGACGCAGAAGAAGACACGAGACTCGTATTCGCCGGCTCCATAATTAATAATAATCATAATTGGAGACGAGGAATTGTGGGGTCTGATAAAACACAGAAGATCCCGCAAAATTCAGAAAACAATTATTGTCTATGGTTGTGCCTTATTATAAAACCATTTTATCACTACAAATATGAAGCAGACATATCAAGTCATTAATCGTTAAATAATGAACAAAGTACCATGCAGAGTTTATAGGATATGTGCAATTATTTATTATGCATCCTATTTTGTCCGACATTCCCCTACATAGGTACAAATCAATTCTTATCGCACAGCATCCAAAGTAAAATGAATTCTTAAAATTTGTGGATGTGCTTCTCTTTCTAAGGGTAAATTACCAATTAAATGGGAAATTCTACCTTGAAATTTTAAAGTAGGTATAAAACTGTAATCAAGAGCTACTTTATCACTGAAATAATGTGTAAAATTACCGAGCGAGATGGCGGGCGGTAACGCGTGCAACTCGCATTCGGTAGGTCCCGGGTTCGATCCACGGCGACCTCCCATTCTAAAGCAAGGGTTTTTTGTGATTTCCCCGGGTAGGCAGGCGAATTTTGGGGTGGTGACTTCTCAACCACAATTTCCTTTCCATTATCTCCCTTTCATTCAATTTACTTCTGATCTTTCAGGCGCGCTTCTAGATTTCGTGATGTATGGCATTGCCAGACAGATGGCGCGGATGTATGCTCAAAGGAAAAGTGCTCCCCGTGGACGGCGCAGGGCTGCTTATCGTCGCATCGTTCATCGCCCTCTCTAGACAGCACCAGCAGTGGGACAAGTCTTTGAGCCTGGAATTGTTAGGGACTTCCGCGCGTCTCTGTGGTCTATCTGCCTGCGACCTGTAGCCACTTGTGGTTCCTTTACATCATCGCTTCCTCCTGGGGGGTAGTAGCTGCAAGTCGCAGTGCGCAAGTCACGTTGAGTAACCTATAGGTACGTATACCTAATGTGTTATATTTCCTAACGTTAGAGAGCAAATGTGGCGATAATGACAGAACTGAGCTTTTTACCAAGTCTTTGTTTGGAGGAGAGTATTCCTTGTATGTCTCGATAGCTTTTATTCGTATTACAACAAAATCCATTTGACTGGTCGCTCGAATTTCTGCGCTACATTTCTAGCATATTTTACTCACATGAGTGATTGGCATAATCAATTTCTGGGCTATAATGAGAGACTAGCCTGTTGCTGTAAAGTCAACTAATTCTGTGCTCTGTGACTTACTGTGTTCCGTTATGTTTGTAATTATGTTATTGTTTGGTTGCAGATTCTCCAGTTCAATTATACCTAATTTAATTGTCCTTGCCGCAGAGGCAGTTGTGATTTTGCTTTACTTCCAGGTATCTGGCACTATATCTCAATAAAATCAAAATATCAATCCTTGAAATATGACAGTTCATGAAGAAGAGTTGTTCATTTTAAAGTTCAAAATCGTTTTTTTTTACACTGGTTGCGATGATTATATCACACGGTTCAACCTAACCACCCCAACAAAATTAAAAACACTAAACGCAGGAAGTTTCAATATAGCGACGAGACCTAAACGTTTACAATTCATATACAGATAGTTGCGGGTACAAAATAGCATTTCAATATCAAATGTTCTCTCTAAATCGGATGAGCAGTTTTCGAGACAACTTGGGAAAAAGTTACCCGATATCCGCTGTGTTTCAGTAGAGATTCACATTAACAGACCAAGCAAATCGAAGGGTAAAGAACAGGCCAAAGATCCGGGACAAGTTAGCAACCAATGTATGTACAACCTTACTGTAGAGTTTCGTAAACACAGTAAACAGGGACGTCAGTGCCTTGCCTTAGTTACTACTGTTAACAGTACAGTGTAGTAATGGTGGAAAATGAGAGACACATACATCGGAATGACAGACACAAGTGTACTGTACCTCTAGTTACGAAGCGGATTGTACACGACCTCACAGGTAAACAACACCCCAATGCGCCACATCACTTCACCCTACTCGATGAACAGTAAACTTCACTTCGCTCTTAAGTTATCTCGGATCCTTAGTCTGGAGAGAGCCCAGAGACTGTCATATGAGGGCTACCTGTCGCCATATTACACTACCTCACATAAGCAGCAGAGTAATCCTCCCCAACATATTTTGGTCTTTATAATAAGATAGTGCGATTTTGCTTGTGTTTTCTTAAAATTCTTTCACTTTTTACTGCTCTACACTAGTAATTTATTTCTAAATAATATACCTATATATATATATATATATATATATATAACAATGAATGTTTGTCTGTATGTCCTTTATAGAATCGTAAACTATGCATTTGACCATGTGATGATCTTCAGTAAAGTGTTGTGCATGATCCCACGAAAGTTTCTGAGTTGGTACGACATTTGTTCAGAGAAATCTTCCGCAGTTGGTTCCAGAACAACGCATTGCGCATGACAGAATTATGCGTGCAATCACAGAACAAAGCGGTGGACTGTTTTTCATAGATGCGCCCGGTGGTTCAGGCAAGACTTTTCTTTTTTCACTCATTTTGGCAACCATACGATCACAAAATAATATTGCAATGGCCATTGCATCATCTGGAATTGCGGCAACTCTTTTGGATGGTGGTCGAACAGCGCATTCAGCATTGAAACTACCGTTGAATTTGCAAAATACTGAGGCACCAATATGCAACTTCAGCAAAAACTCTGGAATGGGCAAAGTACTCCAAACGTGTCAAATTATCATATGGGACGAATGTACAATGTCTCACAAGAAATCATTGGAAGCGCTTGATCGTACACTGCGAGATTTGAGAAGAAACGCACGGATCTTCGGTGGCGCACTCATTTTATTGTCTGGTGATTTTCGACAAACACTGCCGGTTATACCACGTTCAATACCCGCTGATGAACTTAATGCATGTCTCAAATCATCAGTTTTATGGTGTCATTTACAGAAATTGTCTTTGAAAACCAACATGCGTGTAGAACAACAACGGGATGCATCGGTTGAAAATTTTGCAAAACAATTAATGGATATTGGGCCAATGCAAATTGATGAATCTACGCAAAGCATCACCTTGCCAGCAAACTTCTGTAAGATCACAGAAAGCATAGACGAATTGGTGCAAAACGTTTTCCCAAACATTGCACAGAACTACAAAAACCATCAGTGGCTCAGTACGCGTGCTATATTAGCGGCCAAAAACATCGATGTCAATATCATCAACTTCACTATTCAGAATGGAATACCCGGAGAAACGACAACATATAAGTCCATCGATACTGTTGTGAATCAAGACGAAGTTGTCAACTATCCAACTGAATTCTTGAATTCGCTTGATTTGCCAGGCATGCCACCGCACGTTCTTACATTGAAAATTGGCGTACCCATCATTCTTCTTCTAATTATATAAATCCACCACGACTTTGCAACGGAACCAGACTCTCAGTCAAGAAAATGATGAACAATGTTATCGAGGCAACAATTTTGACTGGAAAATTCAAAGGTGAAGACGTACTGTTGCCACGTATCCCAATAATCCCGACAGATATGCCATTCGAATTCAAACGTTTGCAGTGCCCGGTGCGACTCGCTTTCGCAATGACTATCAACAAAGCGCAAGGACAATCGTTGCAAGTGTGTGGATTAAATTTGGAGAATCCTGCTTCTCACATGGGCAGCTCTATGTGGCCTGCTGACGCGTCGGAAAACCTTCTGATTTATTCGTTTACAAACCAGATGGAAAAACAAGAAATATTGTGTATCCCACAACACTTCAATAAATATCGAATTGAAACGAAACGCTGCAATGTCACAATTTTTTCGACATGAACAAAATCAATAAAATGACTGAAAATAAATTGAATATTTGTGTAATGTCTTTCCTTCAAATTTATTTCAGTTAGTGGCGTAGCAACGCGCGCAGGGCACTATTGGCTGGAAATACATCTCAATCAAAATTGTTTTTGCGTAAAATTCGTAAATTCAATTCTTGCTTCCAAATGACATCATTTGGAGCAACAGAAATCGTTGAGAATGATGGAGGAGTAATTTTAATTCAACATTTAAGATTCAGGGCCAAGTGTATCATCGAATTGGTTCTCTGTTCTCAATACCTAATACCGATCCTAAATTTTTGCAGATCTACTTCATGGGAAATGCAGAACAACAAATTAACACACGATGCCAATACAGTCACACCGAGAAACAGGAACAAATTATGACAAAACAGAACGTCTGTCGGGTCCGCTAGTGCTAAATAAAATTTGAAAAATTAAAATTAAACATTTCCAAAGCCTAGCACCTCTTCCGTTTATTTATTGCTCAAATCATTAGACTTGCCATTTCCGTGTTAAATATCTGGGAGATACATTTTCAATGTATTTGGAAAATGTATGCAGTTAATTTTACTTGATCCATTGATGAAGAAAACATTAAACATGCTAATATTTTATTGGTGTTTTCTTCAGTTTGCCGTTTTAAGAGGATAAAAGCGTAAGGAGCATTAAAATCACTGCGATGATGCAAAGGTAACGTTTCTTCTCTCATGCTGTGGGTCGAATTTCTAATATAGATTGTGTAAAGGGACATAACCGATAGCAAATAAGTATGGGTATATAAATATTGGAAATAATAGTATTAAGAATCAATGTTAAAATATTGAGAATAACTTGAATGTAACATCAACTTGTAACACAGCTATTGATTAGTGAAGAGGCTAGCTAGCAAATAAGGACAAAAGTCCACAGACGCATACACGCTAATGCGCACAAGGTTAAGGCTAAACCTCAGAAAATAGAAAGAGAGGGCTGAGAATAGAAAGAGACAGAAATACTGTTCCAATTCCTGGAACTCGAGAGGAGTTAGCAAAATATAAGGAAAAATGTGTGTTTTAGAGTAAGATGAAGATAGTGGGCTTTACCAAACAAGTCATCAGGACGCGTGACTTCCAAAATTTTGCACATTTTATTGTCATAGCATGCTAGGTAATGCGACGTAAGAAACAATAGAAATGACTAAATGACTACAACAAAAAATGCGCGAATTCTGGCATCATAGGAAAACTGATAAAAGCGAGGGAGGCCCGAGTTTCGTCATTCGCTCTCCGATCTGCTCAGATACTGTTACACTTGCTACCAACGTAATAGTCGTTGTATTCACTAGTGATGTGATTAAGTTATACAGTCAGGCGGAAGATTCTGCATATGTGTGGATGAGTATATCGTGTGACGCATTAGAGAGGTCTGCAGAATAATTTCAATAATAGAAGGAAGATTTAAGATGTAAAGAATTACAGAATTAATAAGGAAAACTGCTAGCCGCTTTAGTAAGCATCATTCTGTTAATAAATCAAAGTTTAAGGGAAATCAGTTTATTATTTGTGTTTACCTACAAAATCCTTGAGGTCAATTATCAAACTAGCTAGCATAGAAAATTTTCTTCAGCTCTCCTACTAGCAGCCGGCAAAGAACATCTAGAACCACGGAGATCCAGACCGAACACGAGGACAACTGGGTCAGATTGCCACACACATCTCTGCCTCTCTATATAATATTAGTATAGATAGCACTACTTTTAATAACAAAGTACTTTATCAGTAGCTGTTGGATAAACAATATTAAACCTTCTTTTCATCGGCTATTTTCAAATGATTCATAAGCTGAAAGAAGCGCCTTAAAATGTACATGTTTTTCACATCCGGTTTCTCTAAAGTTATACTCACGTCAATGGTAGCAATGTTGTATTCTGATACAGTAGCACAAGCGATGCCAAGGTGGCGGGCTATGGCGATGGAAATGGGCTCTGCTGGAAGGTCATTAATTCCTACTCTTGCAGTCGATTCGAAGATGTCTTGTGCTAAGAGCACTCCACACCTTTCCACAGCAGTGACCTTGAAAACATTTTGTCACATCTGAAAGAAAAATTATGAAAAATATGAATATGAGTAAACACAAAGTTAAAAATAAGAGATTAATGAATTATGCAAAACGAAATATTTAGAATTATTAATGTTCTCAGAAAGTTTTGATATATGGATTATTCTTGTACATTTCACTTCGTTTACGAAGTTAATCAGAGAAGAAATAATGGGAGCCAATGTAATCAAAATGAATTGCTTATTTGATTGCATAGTAGTTTATCTAAAAATATCCTTGTATTACATTCACACAACTTTCTCTACCCATTATCGTTGATTTTATACAGTTTCCACAAACTATTCTTTCTCTATACTTCATGTTAATTGTGATAAAACGTTGCAGAAATAGCTTCATTATACATTTCGTCATAGGTTACAGGTATAAGGGGCACAGAGAAAACCGAATCGATAGTCAGATGTGTAATATTTATAAGCTGGCCTTAAAATTCCCTACTCGTTCCATAACATCGGGTGAAACAACTTAATAGCGAGAGCACAAAGTCTTGAAACATTCCAACCTATAATAACAGATATCTCGAAAATTGTTGATGCCACAAAGAGGTTATATTAGATAATTTCTATTTTAAAAATATCTTCATTTCTTGTGTAGTGTTTTTGTCTCTCTAATATGGCTTACTCGTTGTTAGAAATTATAAAACATTATTTCCGAATGAAGAGGGCTTCATAGACTATTCCCAGAAAACTCCAGATGTGCACGACTATTAGTCATGTAAATATATACGAGGGCAGTTCCAGAAGTACCCGATCTGACGTGTTGTATAGCGGTTGTTGTTTCAAACAAACGACTATGCTAGAAAGTGCCACCCTTATAAGGCTTGAGTTTGAAGTTTGACGATGCTACGTTGTTTAGTAATTGTTTGGCAGCCATTAATAGTGAACTCTTTCAGCGAATTTGTAAACATGGATAAAACCGGCCAACATTATATGATACAATACCTTCATTTGAAAGGTCTTAGTCTAACTAATATTAAAGCTGAGCTATATTCTACTCTGGGGAGTCTGCTCCTTTGTTTAGAACAGTAAAATATTGGGTGGCAGAGTTCAAGCGAGGCCGTACGAGCTACCAAGACGAGCATCGCAGTGGTCGACCAAATAAGATTGTGAAGAAAATCCACAATATTGGTATTGAATGACCATCGACTGAAAGTGCACGAGCAAGCAGACATTGTAGGCATTTCACAAAGTGCTGTACATTGCATACTAACTGAAAATTTAGGCATGAGAAAGCTGTGCGAAAGATGGGTGCCGCGCTTACTCACAACGGAACAAAAGCAATGTCGTGATGATGTTTCAGTCGAATGTTTGGCGATGTTTCGCTGCAATAAAGCCAAGTGTTTGCGTCGATTCATAACCATGGATGAAACATGGGTCCATCGCTTCACACCTGAGACGAAGGAACAGTCAAAACAGTGGATTGAAAGGGGAGAATCGGCTCCAAAGAAGGCGAAGACAGTTCCATCTGCAGGCAAGGTCATTGCATCAGTTTTTTGGGATGCGCGTGGGATAATTTTCATTGATGATCTTCAAAAAGGAAAATCAATCAATAGCGAGCATTATGCAAACTCATTACAGCGTTTGAACGATGAAATCAGGCAAAAACGGCCGCATTTCGCGAAAAAGGAAGTTCTGTTTCATCAAGACAATGCACCAGCTCAGACACCTATTATCGCCATGGCCAAAATCAATGAGTTAAAGTTCGAATTGCTTCCTCATGCACCCTATTCGCCAGTCTTAGCTCCCTCTGGATATTTTCTATTTCCAAAGTTGAAGAAATGGCTTGGTGGTAAAAGATTTGCAAACAATGAAGAAGTGGAGTTTGCAGTCGATGGCTGTTTTGTAGAACTCGACGGTTCTCACTGTAAAGAGGGTATCGAAGCTATTGAGCATCGCTGGCAAAAGTGTATCGAGCTGAAAGGAGGCTATGTAGAGAAATAATGATGTTTTTTCCAAAAATGTTTGTTTTCTTTGCTAGGTCGGGTACTTCTGGGACAGCCCTTGTATATATTAATCAAGGTCGGTAGAGGCGACTTTGAGAGAAAATATATATATCAAACATTGTTTCATCTAAAGGTTATTTTCGATTTTCTTGAAAAATCTTCGTGGAAGATACTGAACGTAAGTACTAAATTTTGTAACACGTATAAATGAAGTTATTGTCAGTGAAGCAAATACAAATATTACTTATTACATTAAATATTTCTTACACGTATTTATGGTTATATTATATACTAAATTTGGTATTTATCAAACGTTTCGCCTTAGAGTTATAGTGTCCAAACACTTACACGCCTATTTCTAATTTTTTATTCAGGGGGCCTCAAAACATGTATGTTCAGTGAAACCTCGACATCGAATTTTTGGGTGTAATACTTATCTACTATAGGTAGATGCCAGAGAAAGTAAAAACCAATATTAACATACTTCTTCCTGCACAGTGATGAGGGCCTCGGTTGAAAACGCTTACTTGGAAAATTTAAGGCAAACAACAAATACAAAATAACTAAGAATATTTGCCAAAAGAGAGGAAGCAGTTCACAGTTCATGAACCTTGGATCTGCCATAGTAAAGCTCCCCATCGTCATATTAGTGCACTGGTAGCAGCAGCCTGGACTTTTCCCTAAGGTAACTCCCTAAGACAATGGTATTATAATCTACCTTGTCGTTATTTCTCGCATCTACATTTGCTACTCTGTACAGTGTTCTCATAGGATGTTAAATCGCTAATTGAGTTTTAAGTTGAAACTTACTCTCACCCACTCCCTGCTGTTCACGATAACATGAGCTTGGAAGAACGCATAATGCAGTGCATGCAGCATACAAACTAAACGCCGAGTTAATTACTGAAACATATATAATACTCTATAGGCTCTGAATCTAAATAATATTTTTGCAAAGAACTCCTAATCCCACCTACAAATCTCAAAGATTACATTTTTTGCCAAACTGAAACAAGCATAGAGATGCAAGCTAATATTCAATTAATTACCTAGCAATAAGAATGTTTAAAGTTACAGATGCACATACAACGAATAAATACTGCAACAAATGGAATTAAGGGGAGATTAAAATTACTAACCCGTCAATGTTAAATCTAATAAACCCATCACCCATTATTTCAGAAGTTATTTTATATAATCAGACAGAAATTTGTACAGGTAGTAAATACATGCCTTCGAAATACACTGACTTACGTATGTGATAAGTTGCTTATTAAGACAAATAGGATTATTTTCTTAACTATGCTATATTTTGATTAAAGTTTATTAGCAAGTATTTTTTAAAACAATCAATCGCGTCATTCACGCCAAAGAAGATCCACGATAGCATTAGGGGTGGTTATTATGTAATTGGAGATACCCGATATACGCTATAACAGTACATAAAATATTGGAAATACGATTAAGAATCAAAGTTAATATTGGGAACGATTTAAAATGCGAAACCAACTTGTAACATAGCTGTAATTAGAACAGGCGAGCTAGCAAACGAGAGATGAAAGTCCAACATACGCACTAATGCGCACAGGATTCAGGCTAGACCTCAGAAAATAGAAACAGAGGGCAGAGAATAGAAAGAGACAGAAATAGTGGTCCATTTCCAGAAACTCGAGGAAGTTGGTAAAATTGAAAAGGAAACATGTACTTAATGAGAACAGAGACATTGGTTTTTGTCGGAAAGTCAGCAGGACGGGCGACTTCAGAAATTTCGCACATTTTATTTTCATAGCATGCTATGTAACGCTACTTAAGAACTAATGGAAATTGTTGTAACAAATAAAGGCGCTATTTCTGACGTCATAGGAAAACAGATAAAAAGGTAGAGAGGTCCCCAGTTTACAGGAATCTGAGATACTCTCTTGGCGTTAGCTTGTGTGCTACTACCGTAGCAACCATATTAGAATCAGTGATGTAATTAAATTGTGCAGCCAAGTGGAAGGTGCTGCGTGTGTGGGTGGGAAGATCATGTGACGAATTAGCTAGGTCCACAGAATAACAAAATGATAACTGGAAGGTTTAAGCTATAAGATTGAAAAAACACTTCGTAAGGAAAATTTTCCTTCAATAAATCAAGGGAAAACCAGTTTATTATTTTACCTACACCCACAAAATACCAGAGTTATTATCCAACTAAATAAGATAATAATTCTTCCCTCAGCTCTCCGACCGACAGCCGGCAAGAACGTCTAGAAAACAACGGAGATCCAGGAGATACTTGAGCCAATGTATACTCCCGCCACAATTATCATAATAAAATTTAATTTAGCTATCAACAGTTTGAGAAATCGGATCATTTGTGACAGTAAGTGTCGTTCACGGAAAAAACTATTGAATACAAAAACGGATAAAACAACTCCATATATTAGCAAACAAATAAAACACTTGGATTGAGTGTACAGAAGCTGTCATAGTCTTTAACAGCAGTACCAATTTATAGAGCAAAACTTTCCCTAAAAGATGGGTAAAAGTTTAGCTTTCTATTCCAAAGTGTGAAGGAGTTATGATTTTTAGTTTCTCTGCTACATATAGAAAGTAGGAGAAGCATTGTATTCCATCCAAAAATTCTATCACGAGATTTCAACGGAAATATATATTTTGAGACCCTCTGAATCCAAAAAAAATCAGTTTTAGAAAAACTTCCACGCGCGCGTGAGTGTGAACAGCATATCTCAAAAACGAAAAGTCGGATAAATGCCAAACTTAAATGCAATGTTTAATATCTTCTAAAGATGCGACACGAAGATTTTAAAGAAAATCCCCCCAATACAAACTTACTTTTACATGGAACATTTTTTTAATCTTTTTATTTTGAAAAAATGGCTCTAACGGTTTTGATTAAAATACCATATATTAAACATATTTACATGATAAATAAAATGCGTATCTTAAATTTTCCTGGAATACCTTATAAAGTCACCTTCATTCGGGAGGAATTTTGGTATAATCTTGTATAATTGGTAAACGTTAAGCAACAGACGAAAACGTACTACACAAATATTGTATATCTCTTTATGACACACCGTTTATTCCAAAAACTTTTTTTGTGGCATAAGCCATTCCTGATCGGTTATTAATGGTTGGAATTGTTCATTTCTTGGTCATTGTCTTCAGTCCTGTCAACATTCAGTTGTTTCTCGCGATTGCATTGAAACATTATGGAATTTTATGGCCAGTATACAGCGTACAGTTCTTAAAAATATGACTATTGCTATTCCCTTTGTATGTATAACGAAGTGTGTAACGCAGGTATTTCCGCAATGGTATATTTGGATTAAAATGACGTATGAGGCAGTATTTTAATACCTGAATAATTTCAATTGTATTTTGTAATAAGTAAATTCAATAACAGCCCGCCTTGAAACAATATGTATGTAATAATTATTTGAATTGTATGTGACAGTCGTTACAAAATGCTTATTTTTATTGTAAACATGTTTTAATAATGTTATGTGAATACATTACATACTCTAATAATGCAAGAGCTGTGAGAATAATAAGTTTTAAGTTGCTAACAATGCGATAATAATGAGGTAACTTTGTAGCAATAATGAGTTAGAGAGTTTGAATGTTACTAGTCATGATTAGAGTAACGATAATGTAAATTCAGTAACAGTTTAAAATTAGCCAATCAATAGCAAAGAAAAGCTTTAAGTAAAATTCAGATATTCTATTGGACTATAATTAGCCAATCAGAGATTTTAAATACCGAAGCTTACGGGGTTAGCGGTTGAAATAATGGCAAACCTTGGTAGTGACCAGATGGAAAATGTGTTCTGTACAGAAATATTAGCGTAAATCGTAAAATATGTCTACGCGTTAGTTCTTAAAAATTGTAGTGCTTTATTAAAACGTGCAAGGATTAATAAAATAAGTGAATTTAAAAACTTAAATTCTGTGTATGTCTACAATTATTGTCATACCGCACCTTCCCTAAGAGATACATGACTCTACAAATATTACTGACGCAGCCGAGGCAAATTCAAACATAAATAGTATATATAGAAGCAGTTTTAATAACAAAGTTAAATATTATAGTGTAAAAACTTGGAGTGTAACAACTAAAATTACATCTTTAAACCAGCTTCTCATACGTAGCAGCATATTGCGTAATAACAGTAACTATTACGTAATCAACAAATTCAAACCGACGCCCAAAGCGTGTTGCAAACTTCTTAAACAAAGTAAACTCCAAGAACAATGCTTCAAGTAGGCTTCCAATGCATGAAGCTTAATAAATTACGTAAATATATTACGTAAAAAACACCTTCTGAAATTGGCACCCATACGTGGGGCAGCTAAACATCAGGTATAAACTAAAGCAGCAATTATAAATCTCACGTAGATAGAAAAATAAGCTGTGAATAAGTGAATGTATCACATCAGATTTTTTCTGCGGATTGGTGCAAAATTAACAGTAAAAAGGCATATAAACCATTATTTAGAAAAATACAATTAAAATATAAGTATTGTGTCTACAACCATAAAATATAGATAAAATGAAAAGAGATATCTGAATTAATAGGACTGCACAAAAAGCTAAAAATGCCAGTTTTTCGTTATTTAGTCTCAAAAGTATATTATGCTTGTGTAACTTTTTATTGAAAGAAATTCAAAATACACAACGTTTATCATTATTGAAAAAAAACTGTTAGGAAACATATGAGAAATCTCCAGCTAAGTTAATGTTTTGGTGCTTAATAGTGTTTAAGATATTATACTCTGTAACATTTATGTGCAAAATAAAGTTAAAGTCTACATCTGTATTATGGTACTGGTGAACTTATTATGCCTGTTTTTGGTCAACTAATACGCTGAATACATGTGACGTAACTGAGCTGTTATGGCATCCATAATACAGTGCAGTCGTTTTATGGTGCGGCCACGGATCGCGCATATGCGTGCTCCGCATACTATTACACAGGGTTTTTTTCGTTCCGTAACTTCCGCGTTATTTACTCACGAGTGACAGTAATATGTTCTATAATGAGTACTAACATTGTTATAAGTTGTGTTGAAAGTGGTGTCCTCTTCCGTGAAGATATTCTTGGCAGCTTCGAATGAAATGACCATTCACACGCATAAGTTTGAGAAAGATGGATTTTTTACATTACTTGCACCATGCTTTGGGCCAATTTGAAGTAGTTTGTATTGAAGGAGTTGTATCATATTTCAACTGTTGGGGAGCCGAACTTGTAGTAGTTGCAACCGCACGTATAGTAAACAGTTTCCGGTAGCCTTCGTCCCCCAAAAATGTGTTTTTACTGTTTCTTTAAATATTATATTTATGTTTGCCTCGGCTGCGTCAGTATTTGTTAGAGGCACGTTTCTCTTGGCAGGGTTGTGATACGACAAGAATGTAGGCTTACACAGCTTATAATTTTACTTCACTTCTTTTATTAATACTTGATACGATTTAAATAACACTTCACTCATATAGAGAGCTGTGAGATTCTTTAATTAATTAATTGCACTTTTTTAACACGTAAACTTATTTCTCGTGTACATATTAAATCTCTCGAGGACGCACAAGCAACGCATCCAGTTATGAGCACTGTCTGCAGGAAACTGAATTGATTTTAACCGTCTAAACTTGTAAATTTCTGTATTTCAAGTTTCTGATTGGCTATTCCTAATCCAATAGAATGCCTTCATTTAACTAAAGCTTTTTCTGGTTGTTGATTGGCTATTTTATAAACTGTCACTAAAATTACATTATTGTTACTCCAATAATCAGAAGCAGTATTATTAAACTCTCAAACTCATTATTGCCTCAAGGTTACCTCATTGTTAGCAAATTTTAACTTATTATTCTCACAGCTGCTACATTATTAAATTACGTAATGCATTCACATAACATTATTACACATGGATACAATAATATAAGCATATGCAATGACTGTTACATACATTTTACAAATTATTACATACACATATTGCTTCAAGGTGGGCTGTTATTGAATTTACATATTATATAATTAGACTGAAATTATTTAAGTGTTAAAGATACTGCCTCAAGTTTTCCTTGTATAACGTTCATAATTTCTGTTTTTATATTGTTCGTAAGTTCGTTTTTGGTGTGGAGGTTGCTCCAATACATTTATTTTTTAGGATTCCCCAAAAATAGATGCACCAATTTCATTAATTTTTTCCTCCGTTAGAACATCTCGTTTTCGCTTCTTAGGTTTAGCGTTTAGTGAACCCGTTGTCTTAAACTTATTATCCAGACGCCTAACAGTTTCTCTACCTGGAACTAGAACAAGGAATTTTCTCCTGAAATTGTCTATATGTTTCAGTTTTTACACATGTACCGTATATAAAAATTCGTTGTTCAAGCGAGAAATAGTTGGCAAGCATTGCAGTGGACTAATAAAAAGAACATTAACACACTCTTAAGCAAATCACATACAACACAGATGTCTTGAATAAATTTTCACCTTTGAGGTGCACAACTCTCTTTACAGCAGAACACAAAGTAGCGACTGAAGCACAGCTGATAAAGATAAGCTTGAACGCGTGGTGCGCTGCCAGTTGCGCATCGGAAAAGTACCAGGTAACTGCAGCACAGCGTGCTATGCATATAACGTCTGTGGCCTCACGTTAAAACGACTGCACTGTACTTCAGCGACTCATAATCTTAATCGGCGGCGCGCGCAGTTCTTCTATCGTCCATACCTTTTACGCATTCAAAGCAGCGGTACACTGTAATCCATTCCCCAATAAACAATGAAGTATGTGTATTTAAAATAAAATAAATTCTGTTCATTCTAATTTTAATATGCTAGAACTTTTCTAGTATTCTAGCATTCCTTTCCAGATAAACAATGAAGTAGGTATGTGTATTTAAAATAAAATAAACTCTATTCATTCTAATTTTAATATTCTAGTATTGTTCTACTATTCTAGTATTAAGTTCCTTTGCTTCAATATGTGCTGCTTTCACGTTACCTACAAAAATCAATAAATACGACGTAGACTCAGCAGTACTGCCATCTGTTGCACTACTCACAAATATGTTTAAGGTCATGCCAGCAGTGCTGCCATTCGATGAGTATTTAATTACACAGTTAACAAGGCAAGATCTTTTTGTAAAAACTCAAAGTTTTACAATTATAGTGTCCAACAAAAACAGTTGTACCCTCGCATGACAATTATGGAATTTGCGTCTTAATTCCTACCATTATGATCTTATTACTATGTTGTTTTTGAAATCAAACTGTTACAAATATAAATGTTACCATCTTATAATCTACACTAATATAAAGAGAAAAATTGTATATATCTGTGTGTATCTGATAACTCTTCCAACATTTAGAAGCCCTATTCTTTCTGACGGACATACATAAGCTATTAAACACCTAATTTCAATTCATTGATTACCCAAAGACAAACAGATTTAGAAAGCCTTCGTTGAGAATGCCTAGGAGTAGAAAATATATATAATACACAGAAAATGTGTGTAGAAACAAAAGCCGGTTAATTTTATTCCAAACAATAGACATAGATGGCCATGATGTAACAGTAAGCAAACTGAAGACAGAGCTTAAAAAGCGATAGTACTAAACTTCGTATTTAAGTTTAGCATCTTCAAAGGATGCGACACGAAGATTTTCAAGGGCACACCTGCACCCCAAACTATCATTTACATGGAAAAATGTTCGTTATTTTTTATTTTCTCAAAAAAGGGTCTGACAAGTTAGATTAATATACCATATATTTAAGACAGTTGCATGACAAGTAAAATGCAAAGTGTAAGTTTTTCTAGGAATAGCCTCTGAAGTCGTCTTCATTCTGAATAACATTAGTATAATTGGTAAAGAGATAGACAAAATCTTAATATACAAAAAATATATCTATCGTTAAAGCACATAATTTATGCCACATAACATTATTGTTTGTTGCTCTAACCATTTCCGAGATATTGTTTGCTATGGGTTTGAATTTTCAAATACTTTTTTTTCAAGTGGTAACTCGCTATTTGTTTTTTCTCTTGATCACGCAAAGAGCATGGAATTTCAAAGCCATCACATAGCGATCCGATATTTAAAAATCTTACTATCTTTTAGCCTACTGCATTCTTCTTATACTTATAACGAAATGTTTAATGCACGTTTATCTCGATTAACAGAAGCTAGATAGAAGTATACGCTTTTCTATGAATAGGATTGGAAAGATAGAATCAGATGACTGAAAAATTCATTGCCATAGTCGGGATTTGAACCACGGATCTCCCGGTGTGGTTGTGGTTTACCGGGAAAAATGCGAATCAGATAGAGAATTTAGTGTCGTGCAGGTATGTTGCCATGGTAGCTCAGTGGTTAGAGCAACCGGACGGAGACCGGGAGATCCGTGGTTCAAATCCCGGCTATGGCACTGAATTTTTCAGTCACCTGATTCTACCTTTCCAACCCTGTCCAACTCACGGCAATTCATTCCATTTTCTAAGAATAGTTTCATTAAAGCAGAGAAAGGCGTGTGAAGGCAACACATCAAAATTTTCCAACTGTGATTCATTTATCCAACTTAGGATTAGGATTCAACGCGGAGGGGGACTTAGCACGTCGACCTACGCAAATCGTTTGTACCTATACTCTGGACGGGGCGCCCCCGGGAGGCAGTGATGAGGTGAAAGGAGACAGGGCGACCGGACCAGGGGGCACGAAAGGCAGAGGGCAGGGTATCTACCATTTACAGATTTAAACTCCCCAGATGGACACTGATGCAGCCGGCTCCCCTCCCCACTGTGAACTTACACATCCCCCGGGTGACCCGGAACCCAGAAACCGTCCCCATTAGGGGGGCGAAGGTTTCCACAGAGCATCCTTTTCCCTATCATGCACACGCCGAGACCTCCCACCGTAGCACATGAAAGGTGAATGAGAATTGAAGTGAAATGGAGGGACAAGAAACTCGGGGTACTTTATATGATGCTTCCCAGTATTCGCCTAGCGACCCGGGGAAACCACCAAAAAACCATGAGTCAGGAAGGTCTGCACGGGAATCGAACCCATGACCTCCCAAATGCGGGCTACAGACGTTACCGCCTGAGCCATCCCGAGTGTGCTTAAACGCGGCTAGTGTGAAAGAACAATTGTCAAAAACAAATTACTCTTAAGTTTAAAAAGAGCTTTGCTGACTACTCCAGTCCAGTCATCTGATATGGCTTGGTCACATGCTAGAAAGTGACATATCAATCAGTTATGACTCTCTACATATTCATTCATTATCTGTTTACCCTCCTCTTATGTAGGACTTACACCCCCCAGGACTTACAAGCGGGTGCCTGGGGTCAGAGGATGGATCAGACAGAGCATCCAGGATGGGTGATCAGGCCGATGCCTGGTATGGGATGAAGGAAGTAGATGAAACGAAATGTTGGTGAAATGGATGAAAGGAAAGGAAAGGATGATGGAGCAGTTGGTGGAATGAATGGCGGGGAAAACCGGAGAACCCGGAGAAAACCCGCCCAGACGCCGCTTCGTCCACCACAAATCCCACATGCAGGTCCCTGGGATTGAACCCGGGCCGCCTAGGTGGGAGGCGAGCGGTCTAACGGCGCCGCCCGACTCTCTACATAAATAATTAAAATACTCGTTTGCTACAATGTCTAACGAACATGTGTCCAGTGAAAATATATGCTAAATTCAAGCGACAATATGGAGTCTGAAAGATATGACCAAGCTAAGAAAAACAAAGTGAACCAATTAATTCTACAGGCTAAGCCTCAAAACACTGAAAGGAATAGAAAGAATATTTTAAATAAGTTTCAACAATTTTGTCTTGAGAATTGTTATGAACTCCAAAAGCAAACATTAACACAGCAGTTCGTAAATATTTTAACAGACTGGGCAGCTAATATGATCAAAGTAAATGGAGTAGCTAAGGAATATACTGCTAAAACTTTGTTGAATGTGACGGTGAAGATTGTTTAAAGAAAATTTCCGGTGAACGGTAATGAAATTTCAACCCGATTTAAGATCAAAATTCACAAAGATGCTAGAAATGCCAATCGGAAACAACTCCAACAGCTTGTAACAGAGTTCTACAGAATTTATCTCGGAACGACTCTTGCAGTGATAGATTTCTGCGACGAAAACATCCTAACCAATTAAGTTAAAGGTTTTCCTTATTGCGTCACTAGAATTGTATTGGCGTGGAAGGGGAAGCATCAGACTGTTTAATGTATCATTTCCAGGATCAACTAAGAAATGATGGAAAACCAACAGAAGGAACCGAACACAATCCAGTGTTTAGAAAAACATGCAAAGGAGGAAACTAAAATATCGCCGATAGTTTTATTTGTTTACTTTGTGCTATAACAGAGCAATGGTTCAATTACAGTAGCTACATATACATTAAAATGGATATTTGAATATAACACAACGATATAATTTCAAAATAGAAGAAAGAAATAAAGAGTAAAAAATAAAACTATTATTAAAGACAAGAACGTCATTTGGATAATGATAAAAAGTATAATGATAAATAACATAACTGAAAAAACATACAATTGATTTGTATATTTAACTGTTTTTAATTTCTTTATAAGCCAAACTATGGCCCAGCTTTTTTACTTTCTCTACTACGTATAGTAAGTAGCAAAAGTATTGCATTCCACCCAAAAATTCGATTCCGAGATTTCACCGAAAATACATGTTTTGAGGCCTCCTGAATCCAAAAAAAGGTATTTTTGGAAACATGTCCGTGTGTGTGTGTGTGTGTGTGAACAGCATAACTCAGAAACGAACAGTCGGATAAACACCAAACTTGGTATTTAGGTTCACTATCTTCCAGAGATGCGACACGAAGGTTTTCAAGAAAATCCCCCCACCCCAGAATACCCTTTACATGGAACATTTTTCGAAAATTTAAATTTTCTCAAAAATAGCTCTAACGATTTTGATTAAAATATCATATATTTAAGATACTTTCATGACAAATAAAATGTCTATCTTGAATTTTCTGGGAATGTCTCCAAAAGTGTTCTTCATTGTCAACGACGTTTGCATAACTGGTAAACCATAAGAGATACACAAAATTTTACTACACAAAAAATGTAGATCGCGTTAAAATACACAATTTATATCATATACTTTTTTTTTTGTTGAGTGAACCATTTTCAAGATATTTCTTGTTATTCCCTTAAATTTTCCAATACTTATACTTTTCCTCAAATGGGAATTCGTTATTCATTTTTTTTGTCTTGGTAATTCAAAGAGAATGGAATACTTCACATAGCAACGAGCTCTTAAAATATTTGACTGTCGCTTAAAACCTATCAATTCCCTTTGCATCTACAAGAAAATTAGCAATAAGATTAACATCTCGATATCTCGATTAACATGAAGCATATGAAGAATAAGCGTTTGTAAAATAGTTTGTACAAGAGTAGAGAAAGTCATGTGAGTGTAACACATCAGATTTTTTGAAGAGTTCATTGTATTTGGAGCACAACCACAGAACAGGGGAGTTTTCATGCAGTGGCGTTTTAGGTGTCAAATTGGAGTAGTTCTTTTCTGATTTTTTTTTACTGGCATTAAAATATTAGGACCACAGTGCCGGTGGGCGAGCGCGTCCTGACTCGCCTACCTGGCTGGCTGAGTGTGGCTAATGACTATTCCTTTAGAATAATAGTTGCTTAAAGAGCTCATTATGTCCACTACACAGTTTAGGTAATTACTGTTCCAGAAGATTCCTTTGGACCCGTTCTAGTAACTTCCCTTTCTAGAACGTTCCGCTTTGTGTACGGGACCTATATAAAAGGCTGCCCGGGCAGTTGAGTTAGTTAATAAGTTAAAAAGTTACGAAGTCAAAGAATATGAACAGTGCCGAGTGCGATTCAATTGTGAGTTGTGACTCTGCAGTTCGGTTGTGATTCGATGGAACAGTTGTATTGTGTTCTGTTCTGAGTGTGTGTCGAAAGTGTCTCAAACGTAAAGTTTGTGCTACACTGAGCGTCTAAGTGACAAAGTGTGTTTAGCAACAACTGGTGTTCTCATTTATTACAATATTTGATCAAGTAATTCTTCATTGTATACCAGACCAATTATAAGTTTTTATGAGGGTCACTAGATATGTATTGAGACAGCAAAATATGAATAGTCACAGAAACGTTTTGACTATCCCAGTTTCTCAAAGTATTCTCCCTGGCACTGTATGAAGCATTCCATCCTCCGCAACCGCTTCTGGAAGCATCCACGCCACTCAGTTTCTGGCACTGCAGATAACTCCTCTTCGTATGCAGAAATTGCTTCTTAAGAGCTAGAAAATCGGTGACCTCCAAGTCAATTCTTCACCGTAGGGAACAGGAACAAATCACATGGTGCCAGATCGGCACTATAGGCTGGATGAGTCAATGTTTTGCCCCAGTTCCTTGCAGAAACTCCATTGTGACATTAAAGGTGTGAGCTGATGCATTGTCATGATGCAGCAATGTGCCCCTTAGTCCTGTCTTTGGACGCTTTTCTTGGATTCTTTGAAGCATTTTCGGAAGACAAACTTCTGTGTACCATTTTGCAGTAACAGTTTTCTGATTTTCGAGCACAACTGTTGCCAAGTGACCACTTGTGCAGAAGAAAGAAGCAATCATTTTCTTTCCGGCACTCCTTGCTCTCTTGACCTTGACGGGTGATTGGTCATCTGGGAACACTCAAATGGAGCACTGGCGTTTTTTTGAAGGTCAAACTGAGTGATACTTGTTTCGTCACGCGTAACAATATCTGAAATAGGGCGAAACTCCAAGTTAAATCTTTTCAACGCACCATTCTACCCTATGGAGCTTCTGTGCTTCAGATAAATTATGAAGCACCCATCTTGAAGAAATTCTTTTTACACGAAGGTGTTCATGAAGGATGGTTGAAACACTCGGCGAACTAATCCCTAATACCAACTCTATATCCTTGTAGATTAGTCTTGGATCTTCCCTAATCATTGTTTCCACAGGGGAGATGTTTTTGTCAGTTACTACTGTTACTGGTCAGCCACTCTTCTCTTCATCTTTAAGATTGCCGCCCCCCTTTAATTCTGCAAACCAGCGGAACACTGGAGACGTGACGGAGAATAGTTCCCAAAAGCCCTCCTCCCCCAAACGCTCAAGTGACTGCGTTTCATTTAAGCCACAGCCGTAGAAAATCATTGCACGAAAATACTCTCTCTGAATCTCCATTGCACTTGAAAAAACGTCCACAGTTTCCAGACTTCAAAAATAAACTGGGCAAAAATGAATGGCGCAACAATGATCTGCCTGCTACCATTGCATTACCAATGAGTCAGCTATTTTGGTAAAGTAACAATGCTCTCCCCAGAGATGGCCAATTTTCCGTGTCTCAATACACATTTAATGACTTATCGGGTGTATCATAATTAGTAGTGCAAACCGAAATTGTTGAAATTATACGATAACAAAAGCAAAAAGGTTCCAGTAAACATGGGTCCGCAAACAAACCGTGTGCGAGATTTATTACTGCGAATGTGTGGTTATGAGCCACTGGCGTCGTTAGTTGTGCTTCACTTGTTGTGCTTCCTCGTTCAACTGATCTCAATCCTTTGGATTTTGCAGAACTCAGCACTCCCGTTGATACCCTTGAAGTACTGGAGCAAATAATTGCACCTGCTTGTCAAGAATTGCGCGATGATCCGGGGATGTTAGAAATAATTCGAAACTCACTGCAGAGACGAGTGCAGTATTGCATCCAGATGCAAGGACGACACTTTAAACACATCCTTTAACAGAAACAGTGTACAATATTATTAACATGTAACATACTAAAGTAGAATTGTATTCCTTGTTAAGTTTAGCTATGAGTGAAATACGAGGCAACGTAACATGGCAAATAAACTAAAAGTCTGCTTTTCAAATTCATTTATACTGAAGAAGTTAGTTTGTTGTATTGTTATCTGACCCACGCTTTGGGAGCCAATTTGAAGGTTTGTTGCTGCTACGTATGGTAAGCCAGTTTGAAGAAGGTGTATTATATTTCGACTGTTGGGGAGCCGAACTTGAAGTAGTTGCAACCGCACGTATGGTAAAAAGTTTCCGGTAGCCTTCGCCCCAAATGTACTTTCCGGTGGCCTTTGCCCCAAATGTTTAAAAAATGTTAACTTTGTACTTTTTACTGTTTCTTTAAATATTATATATTTATGTTTGCCTCGGCTGCGCCAGTATTTATATATTTTTAGAGACATGAATGTCTTAGCAGGGAGTAGTGCGACTGAAAAATGTAGGCTTAGACAGATTGTTTAAGTTTTTCTTCACTCCATTTATTAATACTTGACACGATTTAAATAACACTTCACTGATATAGAGAGAGAGAGAGCTGTGGGATTTTTTTATTAAATACTTGCACTTTTTAACACGTAAACTATTTTTCGTCTCACACTGAATGCGTATTAAATTTCTGGAGGACGCATCTCGCGTCCGGTTAGGAACACTGTCTACAATCAACTGACTTCTGAATTTGTAAATTTTGCTATATTTCAGTTTCTGATTGGCTAATCCTATTCCAATAGAATACCTTCATTTAACTAAAGGTTTTTCTGGTTGTTGATTGGCTATTTATAAACTGTCTCAAAATTTACATTATTGTTGCTCCAATAATGACTAGTAGCAATATTAAACTTTCGTACTCACTATTGCCTCAAGGTTACCTCATTGTTAGCAACTTTTAAACTATTATTCTCCCAGCTCCTACATTATAAAATTATATAATACATTCACATAACATTATTACACATGTATACAATAATATAAACATATACAATGACTGTAATATACATTTTTTATATCTTGTTACATACACATTTTGCTTTAAGGCGGGCTGTTATTGAATTTATATATTATATAATTAGACGGAAATCATTTAAATGTTAAAAATACTGCCTCAGTCCTTATTAGGACGGTGTTTCTTAATGAAGTCAGTGGCGGCACACAACCATACATTCACAATAACAAACCTCGTGTACGGTTTGTTTGCGGGCTCCATGTTTACTGGGACTTTTTTTGCTTCTGTTATCGTACACTTTCAACCGTTTCTGTTTGGGCTATTAATTACGATATTCCTGTATAAGAATAATTGATCAATAAGTATTCCACGATTGGAAATTAATATTAAGTTGAATTCATTTAAGACTTAACTATATGGAATGATTATAGATCAATTCATAGAGAGATCTGTAATATAAATATCGGAAAAGCTTTTTTTGAATCTTTCCCAGTTAATTATAACATTTATATATAGGTGACCTTACAATCCATGTATATTCCAACTCGTTTTCAACTCTTACATGCCTGACTGTTCGCGAGAGCGTTCGCTTATTAGGCAGCGGAGCCTTCTGCAGAAGCGACTCGAAGCTTCTAGAACTATTTCAACTATCTTTCTAGAGAAAAGAGGAGATAAAGCTTCCAGAAAGTTCTTGTTATCTCGCAATAGAGCGACCTGTGTTTACGCTGGCAAGCGGCAATTATCTTGTACATACTAAGGCTTTCACGACCGGCGTCATGACTAATAATTGGATTACTAAAATCCGGGCTTGTAGGCCGTGGTCTAGAAGGCATGGCCGATACCGAGGTTTCGCCAAGTGTAGCGCTTGGCATCTTATGGGTGAAGTGATTGTCTCCGGTGGTCAGAGCCATTCAGCCATCCAATTATTGGCCGTTATCTTGTTTACTCCGACCGCTCGGCGCCGACTTCCTGATAACCTTGGAACATAGCCGCTGCGTCACAATATGAAATGGCTAATGTCGAATGCGGAAACTCCAAGTAGATTTCCAGTGGGAATATATAACTTTTTAACCAAAAACACAATGACAGCATAGCTATAGTTTATTACTTTCTCTACTACGTACAGTAAGTAGGGGAAGTATTGCATTCCACCCAAAAATTCGATACCGAGATTTCACCGGAAATACATGTTTTGAGACCTCCTGAATCCAAAAAAAGCATTTTTGGAAACATGTCCGTGTGTGTGTCTGTGTGTGTGTGTGTCTGTGTGTCTGTGTGTGTGTGAACAGCATAACTCAAAAACGAACAGTCGGATAAACACCAAACTTGGTATTTAGGTTCAGTATCTTCCAGAGATGCGACACGAAGGTTTTCAAGAAAATCCCCCCACCCCAGACTACCCTTTACATGGAACATTTTTCGAAAATTTTAATTTTCTCAAAAATGGCTCTAACGATTTTGATGAAAATATCATATGTTTAAGATAATATCATGAGAAATGAAATGTATATCTCGAATTTTCTGGGAATGTCTCCAAAAGTATTCTTCATTCTGAACGACTTTTGCATAACTGGTAAACTATAAGAGATAGACAAAATTTTACTACACAAAAAATATAGATCGCGTTAAAATACACAACTTATGTCATATACATTTCTTTTGTTGAGTGAACCGTTTTCGAGATATTGCTTGTTATTTCCTTAAATTTTGCAATACTTATACTTTTTCTCAAATTCGTTATTCATTTTTTTATGTCCTGGACATGCAAAGAGAATGGAATGCGCCACATAGCAACCAGCGTTAAAATATTTGACTATCGCTTAAAAGCTACCATATTCCCCTTGCATCTACAAGAAAATTACCAATAAGATTGACATTTCGATATCTCGATTAACATGAAGCATATGGAGAATAGGCGTTTGTAAAATTAGATTGTACAAGAGTAGAGAAAGTCATGTGAGTGTAACACATCAGATTTTTTTTAATTTCTATTTTACTCTATAAATCAGGTTTGTAGAATAAGAGCAGCCGCGTAATCCGATATCACAGTGTATAAAAACTGTGCTATAAATGTGGGAATGGATATAAAGAGGAACCGTACTAATTACTCTACAATGTCTACAGCAGTATCAAACACGCTTTAGTTTAATTTGCAGGAACAGAATTAATTATCCATTAAACTGTATTTGCAAATAAATGAAGAGTCTTAATCAGTCATCATTGGCAAATTAAGGGAGACAGCTACAGCAGCGACTTTTAAAAACCACGTTCCTTCAACATACAAATTCGAAAATTGGCAATTTCATAATTTTGTATGTTTAAATAATATGCAACCTATTCATTTTACTCTTTCTGCTACGTATATACTGTAAATTGAAGTAGTTTTCTTTGTTGTATTATTATTTGCCCCACGCTTTGCGAGCCAATTTGAAAAAGATTTGTTGCTGCTACGTATGGAAAGTCATTTTGAAGAAGATGTATTATATTTCGAATGTTGGGGAGCCGAACGTGAAGTAGTAACAACCGCATGTATGGTAAAACGTTTCCGGTAGCCTTCGCCCCAAGTTTAACAATATTAACTTTGTAATTTGACTGTTTCTTTAAATGTTATATATTTATGTTTGCCTCGGCTGAGTCAGTATTTATATTTTCTTTTTAGAGACATGAATGTCTTAGCAGGGAGTGGTGCGACTGAAGAATGTAGGCTTACACAGATTATAATTTTACTTCACTCCATTTATTAATGCTTGACACGATTTAAATAACGCTAGAGAGAGAGAGAGAGTTATGAGATTCCTTTATTAATTACTTGCACTTTTTAACACGTAAACTGTTTTTGTCTCATACAAAATACGTATTAAATTTCTCGAGGACGCATCTCGCCTCCGGTTAGGAACACTGTCTACAAGCAACTGACTTCTGAATTTGTAAATTTTGCTCCATTTTAGTTTCTGATTGGCTAATACTAGTCCAATAGAATACCTTCATTTCACTAAAGCTTTTTCTGGTTGTTGATTGGCTATTTTATAAACTGTCACAAAAATTACATTATTGCTTGAAGAATCGCAAGTAGCATTGCTAAACTTTCAAATTCATTATTGCCTCAAGGTTACCTCATTGTTACCTCATTGTTAGCAACTTTTGACCTATGTCTCTTAGCTCCTACATTTTTAATTACGTAATACATTCACACAACATTATTACACATGTATACAATAATATAAACATTAATACAATGACTGCAATATACACTTTTTATATATTGTTACATACACATATTGCTTTAAGGCAGGCTGTTATTGAATTTTATATTATATAATTTGACTGAAATCATTTAAGTGTTAAAAATACTGCCTCAAAATAGAGGGAAGCAATTTATTCCTTCAAAAATTAGCTGTTGACATTTCACAGGAAATTCATGTTTTGAGATTTCCTGAACCGAAAATGCACGTTTAGAAAAGGCCCATGTGTGTCTGAACAACGTAAATCAAAAAAGAAAGGTCAGATAAATACCAAACTTTTTATTTAAGTTCAGCATCTTTCAAAGATGCGACACAAATATTTAGAATACAATTCCTCACCCTAAACTACACTTTACATGGAACATTTTTGCTAAAAAATGTTAGTTTCTCAAAAATGGCTCAAACGAATTTGATTAAATACACTGTTTAATATATTTACATGACAAATGAAATATTCTTATATCTTGGACTTTCTGGGAATAGCCTCTGAAGTTCTCTTCATTCTGAATGATTAGTATAACAATAGTAAACCCTAAGAGGTAAGCAAAATCTTACTGCACAAAAAATGTAGAACTCATTAGAGCACACAATTTATGTAAGCTTTGTTTTATGTAAGATTTTGGCGTTAACCATTTTCGAGATATTCCTTGTTATTGGTTTGAATTTTCAAATAGGTACTTATATTTTTCTGAACTGGTAAGTATTTTCGCTTTCTCTACCACGTACATAGTAGCTAGAGAAGGTATTGCATTCCATCCAAAAATTCCATACCGAGATTTCAGAAGACATACATGTTTTGAGGCTTCTTGAATTTAAATAAAGCATTTTTGTAAACATGTCCGTGTGTGTATGAATAGCATAACTCAAAAACGAGAAGTCGGATAATAACAAAACTTGGAATTTTGAGTTCAGTATCATCCAAGTATGAGACAAGAAGATTTTCAAAAAAAATCCAATCCCAAAGTACCCTTTACACGGAACATTTTTCAAAATTTGTTACAGCACCCTATAAGAAAGATATTTATGTGACAAATAAAATGTATAACTTGAATTTTTGAGAATAGCCTGAGAAGTCCTCTTCATTCGGAAGGAATTTTGTATAATCTTGTATAACTGGTAAACGTTAAGCGATAGACGAAAACATGTCACACAAAAAAATCTTATGTGTTACATTCACATGACTTTCTCTACTCTTGTACAAACTATTTTTACAAACGCTTATTCTCCATATGCTTCATGTTAATCGAGATGTCAATCTTATTGCTAATTTTCTTGTAGATGCAAGGGGAACATGGTAGGTTTAAGTGATAGTCAAATATTTTAACAGCTGTTTGCTATGTGGCGCACTCCATTCTGTGTGCATGTCCAGGTCATAACAAAATCAATAACGAATTCCCATTTGAGAAAAAATATTGACAAACTTAAGGGAATAACAAGCAATATCCCGAAAATGGTTTACTCAACAAAAAAATGCATATGACATAAATTGTGTATTTTAACACGATCTACATTTTTGTGTAGTAAAATGTTGTCTATCTCTTATGGTTTACCAGTTATGCAAAAGTCGTTCACAATCAAGAATACTTTTGGAGACATTCCCAGAAAATTCCAGATATACATTTCATTTCTCATGAAAATATCTTAACCATTCATTCATTCGCTGTTTAACCTCATCTTATGTAGGACTTACATCCCCCAGGACTTACAAGCGAGTGCCTGGGGTCAGAGGCCCGTCGAGGAGCAGACACTCTCATGGAGCGACAGAATATCCAGGATGGGTGATCAGCCCGATGCTATTTATGGAATAAAGGAAGTAGATGAAACCAAATGACGGCGAAATGGATGATAGGAAAGGTGACGATGGAGCAGTTGGTGGAATGAATGGCGGGGGAAACCGGAGAACCCGGTGAAAACCCGCCCAGACGCCGCTTTGTCCACCACAAATCCCACATGCGGGTCCCTGGGATTGAACCCGGGCCGCCTCGGTGAGAGGCAAGCGGTCTAACTCGGCCACAGCGCCGCCATCTTAAACATATGATATTTTAATCAAAATCGTTAGAGCCATTTTTGAGAAAATTAAAATTTTCGTAAAATGTTCAATGTAAAGGGTAGTCTGGGGTGGGGGATTTTCTTGAAAACCTTCGTGTCGCATCTCTGGAAGATACTGAACCTAAATACCAAGTTTGGTGTTTATCCGACTGTTCGTTTCTGAATTATGCTGTTCACAGACAGACAGACAGACACACACACACACACACACACACACACACACACAGATAGACACACAGACACACACACGGACATGTTTCCAAAAATACTTTTTTTGGATCCAGGGGGTCCCAAAACATATATTTCAGGTGAAATCTCGGTATCGAATTTTTGGGTGGAATATAATACTTCCCCTATTTAGTATACGTAGTAGAGAAAGTAATATATATCTCTTTAAAACACACAATTTACTTCAAGTAAGTTTTTTGTGGAATAAGCCGTTTGAGATATCCGTTATTAAAGGTTTGAATGGTTCAATACTTGTCATTCTTTTTAAGTCCCATCGGTTGTTCAGTTGTTTGTCGCGATTGCATGAAAACAGTATGGAATTTTAAGCCCAGCGTATAGTGTCCAGTTCTTAAACATTTGACTATCGCTGTTCTCTTTGTAACTATAACGAAATGTGCAATGCAGCTCTCTTTGCAAAGGTTTGTTTGTGTTAAAGTATAGTACATATAAAAATAAGCTTTAATAAAGATTGAGAAAGTCATATGAGTGCAAAACATAAGATGTTTCAGTTTGAAAACAATGGTTATACTTGGAAAGGTAGAATCAGATGACTGAAAAATTCAATGCCATAGCCGGGATTTGAACCCTGTCCAACACACGGCTTGTGTGAAAGAACAATTAATTCCAATGGTTATACTTGTTATTTATTACCATATGCAGCGTTTTCTTTAACGCTTGTTCAGTGAGTATGTTGAACTGCAAGAGACCATAGGAGCTTTTAGGTGTCATAATTTATTGTAAATATTTGAAATGTCTTACTTTATGGATTGTATTAGTTCATTTTATTCATGAAATATTCCTAACAAAAGCAACTCATAATTTTCAAATTATCCAGAAATACCACTTGTGGCGTTGCACATGATAAGCAAAAGTATCCACTTGGATTATATACATTTTGGAAAGAAAGTCTATGTTAACGGTAGAATTTAGTAAAATAAGGGCACCGAAAGGAATTAAGGAGAGACTAAATAGCGAAAACAACCAAAAAGATTTCATTTTTATTATTTTGGAATTTCCTCTTTAATTTGATATATACTTTATCCTTATAGGCACAATACTTATTTTTCAGTGCCTATATTTCTACCATTTTGTACTGTGAATTCTGCATCACTCCACAGAAAAAGAAATCACTGTTACTCTATTTGGTATGGAGTGAAAAACTTTAGCTCTTTTTTTAGGGGAAGATTTAACCGACCTGGTGGCGACTCGCACTCGGGAAGCCCCGGGTTCGATTCCCGGTGACCGCCCACTCTGACCCATGTGTTTTTCGAGGGTTTTCCCGGGTTATCATGCGAATGCTGGAGTAGTTTATTTCATCCCCCAAATTCCCCGTACCTCCATTTCATTTTGTATGTTTCAGGATTCGAAGTATCGGCGATGGTATTTTAGTGCAACGTGGCAGGGAAAAAGGATGCTCTGTGGATTTTCTCGGTCCCTTGGTCTTTGGCTGGTTGCCGGGGTATAAGGACCGCCCCTTGGGGGGTTGTACCTTTGGTGGGGCGAGATCTCAGGTCTGCATATCCGACTGCTGGGGCGTCTCAATCTGTAAACTATAGGAACCCTGGCATTGCTGTGCCGTTACTCCTGGTTTTGGCGCCCGGTGTCTCCTTTCATCTCATCCCTCCCTCCCAGTGGCGACCCTCGTGGGGAGTCGGTATAACATCTTCATTCCTTGATCGGTGCCAAATCCCCTTGCCGGATTGGATCACAGTTCAATCCAATCCAATCCAGGGAAATTTACTCTAAAAACTGGTACTACTGTTAAATATTGCAACTTCTGTGTGCACAGGCAAATATATGCGAGTTTGCTTTTTCGGGTTATGCTATGAACAGCATTTCTGTGAATGACATTTTCTGGTATAAATGGCCTCCTTTCTCAGACTATTTTAGATAGTTAAATTTTAGGATAATATAAACAATCTCGCAAGTGCTGTTGTGACTCTACTTTGGTTTTAATAACATTGTTGATTATTTAAAAAAAATAGTCGCGGAATTAAGAAAATTCAATCCTCTTTAAGACAATACATCTGCGAAATTTGACCAAAAATTGTGAAAAATTAAATAATTAATTTTTTTCCATAATAAAAATGAATTCCAATCTTTAAGACAATATAATTTTTTCCACTTGGTACATTTAAACTGAGGCTAATAAGCGCATGCTTATTAATAAACATGACCAACTTTAAACCTTTTTCAGCATTTTTCCATACTCAAAATGCTCCACACGATGTAATTGTTTAATATTTTCTCAATATTGGGGTACTGCCTCTCAAAAGTGTAATAAATAAAATGGCCGTATACCTTTTTAAAATAATGATCCAATTTTGGAAAATAAATTATTAACTTTTGAAAATTCAAATATTTTGGAGAGTGCAAAAAGTAATAATTTTTCTATAACAATTAGGGATTAACATAAAAAATACCAATTTTTGGTGTGAATACTTATTAAAATACACATTAGAACAATCAATTTACACAATAAAAAATATTTAAATAATCCTCCAAGCTAGAATTTCGAAACTTAGTAAAAGCTTTACTGTTATGTGTAATAAAGATAAATTTCAATAAAATGTCTTACATAGTGTGGATTTTCCAAATTTCTCAGATACATTACCTTAATAAGCAAATTTATTGCATAAAAGTGCATAAGTGAAATTAGAAGGCATTCAGCTACATCATGTAAACATTTCAGTCTGATAACTTAAACTGTTTGAGATAATGGATAGTAAATTTAGCACATTTTACACTAGTGGAATAGAACTTTTATTCTCCCCTTAAACATGGGCAATCTGTGCTTCATTCTTACTTAGTGCTTGGGCTGGAATATTTTTATGGGTGGGTAGAAACACTAGTTATATCCGCTTTGAATAATTAAGACTAGAAAGACTTCTAGCCTAGTTTTCTGTTTACTGCTGTGCATCATATCAGAACATCTATAGCCTTTGAAGTTTCAACATGTAGTCTTTAATATTTTATTTTTCGGTACACGCAGCTAGTATAACTTTTTAGTACACTAGTGTTTCCCACTGTTTTTCCATGTATTCCAAGCCTCACGAAAGGGAATTAAACACGAACATCTATAAAAGCATTCATGAATGGAACGGAGTGCATTGAAATCGGAGGTAACCACCTGAACATTTCCACTTCTTTTATTATTTACTCATTCATAACGAAGAGAAGCTCCGAGAGCAGAAGCAGAGTTTATACGATATAATTTAATTATGAATATAAAAAGGAAAGGAAATAAACAAACCGGCACACAAGACAAAATAAAAACTTCAAAATTAGGGTATTGCGCATCCGTTAGCTCTGTTGGATCAGCAACTTTCGGCCAATTGGACCAAATTAGCCCGCAAAATTGATATCACTAAAGGCAACTTATCTGTGTAATCAATCTTATTGTCGTTAAACAGTTATACAACTGCAATAGATAAAGTTAATAGATACAATAAAATATAAATTAATTATGTACAATGTAAACCTAGCCTTAACAAAATTTACTATATTAAAATAATATAAAAACGCCATAAATTAAATATCAACAACATATGCATTAAAAAAGGTAAATTCATTCAAAAAATTCTGATGTGTTCCACTCACATGACTTTCTCTACTCTTGTACAGACTACTTATACAAACGCTTATTCTCCATCTTCATGTTAATCGAGATAAACATTTGCGGAAACTATCTTATTGCTAATTTTCTTGTAGGTGCAAGGGAAATATGGTAGGCTTTAGGTGATAGTAAAATATTTTAAGAGCTGGTTGCTATGCGGAGCATTCCATTCTCTTTGCATTACCAGACAAAAAAAGAAAAAAACAAACGAATAAGAATTCCCATTTGAGGAAAAGTATAAATATTGGAAAATTGAAACAAATAACAGCGAATATCTCGGAAATGGTTCATCGGCAAAAAAGTATATATATGAAAAATTGCGTGTTTTAATGAGATCTACATTTTTTGTGTAGTAACATTTTGTCTATCTTTTACGGTTTTCCAGTTATACAAAAGTCATTCAAAATAAAGAGGATTTTCGGGGACATTCGCAGAAAATTCATGTTATACATTTCATTTGCCATAATAATATCTTAAACAGATAATATTTTAATCAAAATCGTTAGAGCCAGTTTTGAGAAAATCAAAATTTTCGAAAATGTTCCATGTAAGGGATAGTCAGGGCTGGGGGATTTTCTTGAAAATCTTCATGTCAAATCTTTGAAAGATTCTGAACCTAAGTACTAAGTTAGGTATTCATCTGACTTTTTGTTTTGAGTAATGCTGTTCACATACACACACACGGACCTTTTGCTAAAAATGCTTTATTTATTCAGAGGACATAAAAACATATATTTACAGTGAAATCTCGGTATCGAATTTTTGGGTGAAATGCAATACTTCCCCACCTTACTATAGGTGGTAAAAGTAATAAAATGGGTTATTCATAAGCCAAGAGTGCAATCGTTTACTAAATATGCCATCCTATAATGAAATTACAGCTTGAGATAACTTGTTAAACAGTTTAATGCTAATATAAAGGTAACTTTATGAAATTTTATTACGGCTATGTTAAGGAAATATAATCATTTGGCAATTTCGTGTATTACGATTATGAATATCATGTTATGTCATACATCAATTGATTTTGTTTCGTAAATAGCAATGTTTACAACAATTATATCTTGTAAAATACGGTTTACAATTATTTCTTCCAGATACTTTAGCCATAGTTCTAATAGTTACTCTCGGGTTGCTATGGACAGATTATTTTGGCAGACAATATGAGAAGTCGTAAAATGAATGACGTAATTTAGCCTACGCAATACTAAATGTCCAGGTTAGTTAAGTGTATTATCCACGTAGCAAAAATTTAATACAACCATTTAAAAGTCACGAATTAAGAATTTAAGGCAAATTTAAAATAGACATGTACGTATAATAAAATCGTAACCAAAATATGCTAGTAGCTCAATTTTGGCTAAATAGTTTATTCATTATATATAATTGGTTGACATGAGTCGAAAAAGATAATTCCAGCGTATTTTTAGGTAGGTAGATATCCCGACAGGTAGATACGTGTATATGAAAATTTCCGCCACAAAAGTTTATAGGTACAATTATTTATGGTAACTTTTCTTATTTACAACGTTTTGTTATGATGAACTTCTAAGAAGCTATATCAAGTTTTCATTACTATTTTATGTTACTTAATGCTCTATACATCAAGATTATTCTCAATTTTTAATATAGTGTACTGTTTACCTATGGAAAAAAACTGTGATACTTTCTCTATTCTCTATCGTTTATTAGTAGGTTTAAAAAGTAGTCTTACCAAAGCATGCTTTATATCTACTTCATTTTAATTCAAATAAACTTTTGCAGAAACAGCTACATTACACATTTTTTATAGATACAAAGACAACAGCAAATGTTTAAGAACTGGACGTTATACGTTACCTGAAAATTTTATACGCTTTCAATGGAATCGCGAAAAACAACTGAAAACAACTTTGAAAAAATAATTCAAATCATTAATAATGGATATCTCGGAAATGTCTAAAGCCACAAAAAAGATTATTTGAAATAATGTGTGTGCTTTAAAGAGATCTGCATTTCTTGAGTAGTACTTTTTCGTTTATCAGTTAACGTTTACCAGTTATACAAGATTATACAAAATTCCTTTCAAATGAAGAAGACCTCAAAGCCCATTTCCAGAAAATTGCAGATATACATTTTATTGGTCATGTAAATATCTTTAATATATCATATTTTAATCAAAATCCTTAATGTCAGTTTTTAGAAAAGCAGAAATTTCGAAAAACGTTTCATGTATAGGATAGTTTGGGGTAGAGGGATTTTCTTGAAAATCTTCGTGTCGCATCTTTGGAAGGTACTGAACTTAAATACGACGTTTGGTGTTGATCCGGATTTTCTGAGTTAGTTATTCATAGAAAAACAAACACACACACACACACACACACACACACACACACACACACACACACACACACACACAGGGACTTCTTCTAAATATGCATTTTTGTGTTCCTGCCTCAAACATATATTTCCGGTGAAATCTCGGCATCGAATTTTTGGTGGAATGCATACCTTCTTTACCTATTATGTACGTGGTAGAGAAAGTAAAAAGTACGAACTAAGGAAGGGGCGGAAGCTTTTGAATATGGAACCTGTTAATTATGGTTTAATTTTCAATATCATCTCAGAAAAGTATTTTTTTAGTATAGTATTTGTAGATTTATTTCAATCTTTCTTTAATATTATATTGCAAATATAACATACACTTAAAAGTTTAAAAACCTAGTGCCTGTATAAACTATCTCTCGCCTATACTTTAATTCCTATGTTGTATGTTTGGGATAAAGCTACTATACAATCTCTGCACTTTCTAGGCTGTAACCATTATATTTCTCCTTCCTTAGGCTCCATGACCACTAATTGTTTCTGCTCTTAGGCTTGGCAGAATTTTAACTGCTGCTATTTCTTTGTTTAAATTATCCCATTTTATGTTCCGTATATCATCTCTCCATCTTTTAACCTTTTCAAATTTTATTAAGCAATGGAAAATACTATCTAATTATTCACAAATAATGCATCTCCCCGAGCAATTATTTCCTAATTTTTAAAAATATTACTCATGTGCGAATTCAAGCAAGACCTAATTTTTTAGACCGATCGCATAGCTATATACATGTCTCTTCCCCAATTTCTTTTAACTGCTTTATGAAAGGTCAACGAACTTCTATCCTCAAAACTAGCTCATATCTCTTGTTTATGTCTTCCACTCCCAGTCTCACTTCTATCCAAAATCCACTGTTATTGCTAGTTTTTTTACGCTTTTAAAAGCATCACACAAACTAACTATATGTATATATGAGAAAAACAGAAAGAAAGAAAGAAAAAAGAAAGGAAGAAAATGTATACTAAGTCACCTTGCAGGTTGTTTAAATCAAATGCCGATAACGGTTTAAAGATGTTTCACAAGCCACATTACCCTCAATTTTTACGACAAACATGTGAGGCTAGAGGAGAATGCGGAGATGAAAAGGTAAGTCCATTTGTAAGATTGGATTTCAAAAGCCTGTTCATTTTATGTGCTTTCTCCTTCCTTTTCTCAGTGTAAAAGCTTGAGCAATATCAAAACTTAATGTGTGTTTGTATTACCGTACACATCTTGCGTAGCATTTCTCATTGATTTATTAATTAATGTAAGTGTAAAATACAAACCTTGGTACACACAAGTCATTCCTCTTTCTTGATCAAGAGGAAGCAGGTGTTTTTACCGGCCTTCATCGTAGGACTATGTCGCGCGCTCAGCACGTAGCCTCAGTGGAGCATTACGTAGCTAATCACATATTATCTACTTTCTGTCGCTAACCTATGTTAAGTAGCGAAGGTATTTTATTCAATCCAAAAATTCGATAACATGATTTCATCGGAAATATATGGGATTTCCTAAGTTCAGAAGAATATTTTTAGGTGTGTAGGTGAGTGCATCTGCGTGTCTTCTCTTTGGGAACAGCTTAACTCAAGTGGAAAACCCCTTTCCAGAAAAAGAAAAACGTTTATTCTTTTCGTTTTTTAAAAACATGTCTAACGATATTAATTAAAGCAGCGTGTGTTTGATAAACTGGCATGACAAAATGTGAAGTTTTCTTCATTCATATTAAAATTTATATATCCAGTAATCCATAAAAGATTTACAAACATACTACAGAGAAAAATGCAGATCTTGTCAAATTATGCAATTTATACAAATTCAGATTTTATTGCGTTAACCA
The DNA here is from genome assembly GCA_030765065.1 of Deroplatys truncata. Taxonomy (NCBI): domain Eukaryota; kingdom Metazoa; phylum Arthropoda; class Insecta; order Mantodea; family Mantidae; genus Deroplatys; species Deroplatys truncata. Next base: position 122,924,455 of record CM060988.1, on the reverse strand, counting down.
TATCCAAAGCATTCAGTGCATTTGTTTGAATTGTCCGATATTTTAAGAAATACCTGTGAAGTGTTTGCGATCGTTCTTTTGTTTCTCCTAAGCTCGTGTAAAGAGTATGTAACATTAAGGCAAGTATATATAAAACATTCAACTACCGTGTCTCACGAGTACGAATGCAACGAGATATACATTGAAACCGTTTCTGCCAACATTTATCATGAGTAACAGGAAATAGATAGAATAGTTTGTAGAATAGACTGAAAGTAAATAATACTGGATAGAGTAATTGGTTTGATTGCAACACATCATATAAACCAAAAGTGTGTTAATTCCTTTCGACGAGTTCTCTTAGGAATTTTAAGGTGGTAAAAGTAAATATACCTGGGCAGAGCACACACAGCATGTAGGCCAATGTAGCCTTTTGTGCTTTAAACGCGACCCCTGGGAGGGAGGGATGAGGGAGAGACATATTGTTGTTGAATGAAGGTCTAACAGGGCAAGAGCCTTAGCCCCAGTCCTCCTCCAGTACACAGGGCTAGCGCCAGCCGAGTGGCTCTCCAACCATGAGGGTTTCCCATGAAGCCAATACCTGGAGTCTAAAAAGGCCCCCACGCTTACGCGAGGATGGAAGTGGATATGCCACTTACGCGGTCATCCCGAAACGGGACGACTACCGTTAACCACGGTGGGGATAACAGCAATCTAGCATGCCGTCTACCAACTCTCACTCATGGTTGGTGCCGGAGAACATCGGGACGTCTCACATCCCCGTTTGGGCAGATAAACCAGCCATGGGTATCGGGAAGCACTCCCTCGCCGAGTCCAACCCAATCCGAACAGCTCCCTGTCGGGAGGGGCTTGAATGCTCGGCCCAGCGTATTTCTAGTAACGTAGTACCACGAGTGCTCAGGGTCCGCAGCGCCCGCACCACAGCAGCTGAAGGGGTCGGAACCCCCCCTTACGGAGATGAGGGAGAGACACGAAGGAGTGAGCAAATCCGACGAGCGCAAGCATATTACGTTTCCAGATTTAAAGCATCGATGCTTTTCACGCCCGCCAACAAGCCCCAGATCCCCAAATATCCCCTTAAGGAAAACCTGCTGCGTGAGCACTCAGAAGTCGGGGGGGCACCTCCAACGTCCAATCGCAACACACCTAACATCGTCGACAGGTCCTTCAACCCTGAAACATATAATTAAAGAAATGTTTGGTTATAGAGTTCCCGAGGTCGCGGGTTGAAACCTGGCGGGGGGTAATGGATTTTTCGGCGTACAAATCATAAGCTTAGCTTCCTTTGGAAGGGAAGTAAAGCCGGTGGTCCCGTGTCGTTGATTTTCTGCACTTAAAAGAACCTCAAGCCTGATAAAGGGACCTCTGAGCAAAATTTCCGACCTCTCACACCCAATATAGAATGGGACGCTAAGAACCACAATAGTTAAAGAGCGTCCATAAATAAAACACAATTTCAATTTTCAACCAGCCCATCATTCGCCTAACGACCAAGGAAAAAGCGAAAGACCATGGTCAGAGTGGGCGGTCGCCAGGAATTAAACCTGAGACCTCCGGAATGTGGGCCTCCACGTTACCGCTCGTTAGTTTAAAGGTGGACATCTACAACTCTTCCGCCCTGTATCTTCGTGGAAATGTTGATATTTCGTGGAGTGCTCGCATAACCCTCTGTAGTGCTCTACGGAAATTAGACGGCTCTCCATGTACTGGTGCCTTGCCAATTTTCTTGTCGCATCAGGAACCAGTTGCATGCAAGAAAGCGCAGCGATAACGTCACTGTTGAAGGGTGCAACGGAAATGGAGAACTTGGCAGAACGACTAACTTTGTGTAACCTCTAGTCCTCCAAAAAGTTAGGCAAGTTTGGAAGAGACCTTTGGCCATATTGCAGCATTTATTAGAGATAGCTTATGAAATGATGAGCAGACCTTCCGACGAAGATCGATAAAAAGAAAGAATGAAATCCAAGGAGTTGCAATGGTAAATAGTCGTTCAAAGACAACTACGTTATGGACATTGTACACAGAGCACAAGAAATATTAACAGTCGGTAGAACACCTGCCTGTTGTGCTAGGTGTCCCGGGCTCGATTCCCGGCTGGAATCGGGTAGGAATTTTTCTCTAGCCAAGATTATTCCTTATCCTCCCCAGAGTTTGGAAGTACGAATGAGAGTGTGAATGTGTGTGTGATCTAATGATTAAAAACCAAAGTGCAAGAAACCCAACGACAAGAGTTTACACCATTGTCAATGGCAATAGGTTCCAAAGGAAACCGATTATCCGTCGATAAGACCAAATAAGTATAAATGGAACTAAAAATGTTAGATGCTTCAAGTATTTTATGAATAAAATGTCACGTTGCGCATTTCCCGGCTAATGCCTTGTAATCGTGTAAACCAAAGTGTTTGACACATTGTACCATTCTATGAGGCGCTCGAATAACAGTATGCTGATATAACAGTATCGTCATATACCTGGGGTTTTGTTACTGTCTTGTTTTACCAAAATTATTATTTAGTACTCATTTAATAGTATTCAATTAAAGCGTTCTGTCCAAGGGCAAATCCTGCATCCAAATTCCAACCTCCTCCTTCCCCTCTTTGCCGCTCTCCTCTTCGTTTTCGCATAAGAACTATTTATGTTAATATGCTTCAAAATCTGATATCTTCTTCTCCCTATTTTCCACTTACCGTTCCTTCCAGTGCATGTCTTAGCAGACAATTTCTTCACGTTCACGTCCCAAACAAATTACCTTTCCATTTCCTGATCAGCTTCAATATTGTTATTCCTTCAAACAATTTCGTGATTTACTTTGTTGCATTCTTCTCCATATACACACTTAAAATTTTTCAAATTATACTCTTTTCGTCACAACATCAAAGTTTCTGCACTATACAATGTTATACTTCAATCAAATCACTTCACTAATGTTTTATACTCGTCAAAGTTACAAGTAAAATAATATTTTGTAATGTTTCAGCTATTTTAATGTGTCCTAATCCAGTATGAAATATTACAGGAAGGAAAAAAGCATCTGGTTTAGGTGCCTCGAAATTTCTCTGATCTCCATTCGAGTTGTTACTACTACAGGCTGACTTGGATGTAAAAAGAACCAAAGGACACTGACTTTATTCTTTTCACGTAGCAAATAAACTAGAGATATGTTCTTTATTTTTAGGTTCTTTTATTGAAAAAAATCCACAGGGATAATTTTTCTGAGTGACTATTAACCTTCTAATTAAAATAGCTAATGGTCAATCATTTAATTTGATTTAAAGCTTTTTAGAGTGCTAGTTGCTATAGTTCCGTTTTAATAAATAGTAACTCTCTAATCCGGTTCGATTTCATTCCATTCCGTAAAATGAAAGAAAGAGTTTACTCATTACATTTCACCTCAGATCCCATTTAGCTGTATAATTTAACATCTGCGCATTGGTTTGTTTTTGTACAAAATCCACGCGAGATTTCATCAGTCCGCTTTGCTTATGATACCAACCTTTCTCCGCGTTTCGTTTGATAATTAAATTTGATTAAATGTTCCCTGACAGAGAAAACGAAAATGCTAATTAACTACGAGAAATTAATTTTGATCTCGGTATAAAACCAGTAGAAGCAAAGAATGACTGAAAATCAATAGTCAGAGAATTGGTACGTTGAGGCAGTGAGTCGTGTTTTCCTTGCGAAGTGAAGAAATAGCATTACGTGAATTATAAGGTAGTGTAATTCCTAAGATTAATAAATGGGATATGAATCAGTTGCTTCCGGCTGCCAATTCTAGCTGGATTATTATCGTCCTCCGTGGTGTAGTGGTTACCATGACAGCCTCTAGTTCCCGAGGTCGCGGGTTCAAACCCGGCGGAGGGCGATTGATTTTTTCGGGCGTAAAAACCCTTAGCAGGCTTCCTTCGAAAGGGAAGTAAAGCCAGTGGTCCCGTGTCGTAAACTTACGGCACGTAAAAATAACCTCAGGTGTGATAAAGGGGCCTCTGAGCAAAATTACCGGTCTTTCACGTCCAATAAAGAAAGGAGACGCTAAGGACGACGGCAGTTAAAGAGCATTCAATAATAAAACTGAATTCAATTTTTTTAACTGGATTATTTCTTCACAATCGAACACGAAAAGAAATAATTCCCGCATACCCACCTTAAATTTTAGTTAGAAAGCTCTTCGTGTCAATATTTAAAAATATAATAGTTTTAAATGACCCCATTTATATTGAAACGATAAGCTGTATCTAACGAATGAAATTTATCCCTTGCTAAATTGTTTCTCACTTTGAATTTGCTATACACTCACTAATGCTTCTGACTGGCAGTCGCTTGACATGCAAAAAAAAAAAAAAAACAGAACGTAGATTTAATCATCCTCCTCAACATGAGATGCTACCCAGGGTTCCTAAACAGAGATTTGGAGGGAGACAGGATTTTCGAAAATGTATTATTTATTATAAAATTGTAATTATTGCATATATAAATCATCATGACAGGATTAAACATTTACCAAAGCAGAAATAATAGCAACCGTGAAACTCGTGATACAAACACTAAAGGACACGTGAGAAGAAACCACAAACACACTAATCGCTTATAAGAAGCATTAAACTCAGATAACAACACTATTGACGCTTACAAATAAATATACACCTAGTGTGAAGCATCGGCTATGGTCCAAAGTTATCGGGAGGTTGGCATGGGGCATTCGGAGATAAACAACGATAAGTAGCGCTCGCTAGCGTAAACACGGGAATGGTATATAAGCGGGTGTTCTCGCAAGAGCCAGTTCCAGCCAAGAGCTAACTGAATTCAAAATTTAATCCAACAGTCATGAAATCGGATTTTTAAAACCACACTCACCAGGGTGCAGAAGGGCCAGTGCATTCTAACAGACAGCCGCCGAGGAGCAACATGCTTCCTCCAAAATATTCTATCCATTCCAAACCAGAAAAAGTCATCCTTAACACCCATCCCGGAACAAGAACCCTGCGGTTAAACCCTAATGAGGGTGAGCACACAGCAAAAACAGCCTCAGCGTACCAGCAGAAAGTGAGTGAGAGGAGTGAGTCAGTGAGCGAGTTGACAGGCGAGTTTCCGGTGCGACGAGGGGTGCCGTTCTCCGAGCGAGTTTATAGAGACTGCTGTGGCGCGGCGAGTGCTAGTGCGGAGCGAGAGATTGTAGAAGTCTTGTGTTTGTCTCCCCAACGAGTGAACTGTCAGGAAAAAGAAGCTACGTCACGAAGAAAGTGAAGTGACGGGAAATTGAACCAGTTCACATTAGTGAAGTGATAGTGTGAACTAACTCAGCTCCCAGATCAAAAAAGTGGCAGTGAGAACTGAGAGAAGTGATAGTTGAAAACCCGGACAAAGTTACAAAAACAACTAAAACTAATAGTATTAAATGCCAGTATACACTGAGATTTTAAACTAAGTTATTACCTAATGGCTACTAATATGAACTGTTTCTAAACTCAACTAGTTCCAAAATCACTTGGTACCAGCGCTAACAATAATTGCAGCTACAAATTACATTTCTGTGACAAGCTATGGATGATCGGGGATTATCAATTCATAATTGCAAATATAAGTTAGCTTAAGTACAATTGTTTCCGCTCTAAGTGCACGTTGTCTTGAATACAAGTATGACTATCAGCAAATAGAATGATTTCAAGTCCAAGTTACTCTAGGCATGTTTGCCACTTACAGAAAGTATGAATGGCTCCAATTAAAAATGTAAATTTCTTCTAGCATAATCATCTTTAAATATAAGCACAAAATATTTCCAAAACTATAAGCTTTGAGAATAAATTGCTACTAACAGGCCTTAATGATTTTCGCTCCCAGTATAACTGCTTTGATAAATATCACTAACAACAAACATTAATGATTTCAACTTTCAATATAATCGTCTTTATAATTGTTGCTAATAACAAGTATTAATTATTTCAACTACCAGTATAATTACTTCAAACACCCACTACTACCAACAAGCATAAAGGACTTCAACTCCCAATGTAATTGCTTTGATATTTACTGCTAAAAACAAACATTAATGATTTCAACTCCCAATGTAATTGCCTTGATATTTACTACTAAAAACAAATGTTAATGATTTCAACTCCCAATGTAATTGCCTTGATATTTACTACTAAAAACAAATGTTAATGATTTCAACTCCCAATGTAATTGCCTAGATATTTACTACTAAAAACAAATGTTAATGATTTCAACTCCCAATGTAATTGCCTTGATATTTACTACTAAAAACAAACATTAATGATTTCAACTCCCACTGTATTTACTTTGATATTTACTACTAAAAACAAACATTAATGATTTTAACTCCCAATGTAATTGCCTTGATATTTACTACTAAAAACAAACATTAATGATTTCAACTCCCAATGTAATTGCCTTGATATTTACTACTAAAAACAAATGTTAATGATTTCAACTCCCAATGTAATTGCCTTGATATTTACTACTAAAACAAACATTAATGATTTCAACTCCCAATATAATTGCCTTGATATTTACTACTAAAAACAAATGTTAATAATTTCAACTCCCAATGTAATTGCCTTGATATCTACTACTAAAAACAAACGTTAATGATTTCAACTCCCAGTGTAATTGCCTTGATATTTACTACTAAAAACAAACGTTAATGATTTCAACTCCCAATGTAATTGCCTTGATAATTACTACTAAAAACAAATGTTAATGATTTCAACTCCCAGTGTAATTGCCTTGATATCTACTACTAAAAACAAATGTTAATGATTTCAACTCCCAATGTAATTGCCTTGATATTTACTACTAAAAACAAACGTTAATGATTTCAACTCCCAGTGTAATTACTAGGATATTTACTACTAAAAACAAATGTTAATGATTTCAACTCCCAATGTAATTGCCTTGATATTTACTACTAAAAACAAACGTTAATGATTTCAACACCCAATGTAATTGCCTTGATATTTACTACTAAAAACAAATGTTAATGATTTCAACTCCCAGTGTAATTACCTTGATATTTACTACTAAAAACAAACATTAATGATTTCAACTCCCAGTGTAATTACCTTGATATTTATTACTAAAAACAAACATTAATGATTTCAACTCCCAATGTAATTGCTTTCATAAATTACTACTAAAAACAAACATTAAGGCTTTATTTCAACTCCCAATCTAATTTCTTTAATAGTTACTACTAACAAGCATAAAGGATTTCAACGCCCACTGTAATTGCTTTGATATTTACTGCTAAAAACAGACAATGATTTCAGCTCCCAATGTAATTTCTTATGTATTACTAACAACCAGCATACATGATTACATCTCCCAATGTAATTGCTTTCATAATTACCATTACCAACTAGCATACATGATTCCAACCAGCATAAATGGTTTCAACTCCGAATGTAATTGCTTTGATAATTACTACTAACAAGAAACATAAATTATTTCAACTCCAAATGTAATTGCTTTGATAATTACTACTAACAAGAAACATAAATTATTTCAACTGCCAATGTAATTGCTTTGATAATTACTACTAACAGGAAACATAAATTGTTTCAACTCCCAATGTAATTGCTTTGATAATTACTACTAACAAGAAACATAAATTGTTTCAACTCCCAATGTAATTGCTTTGATAATTACTACTAACAAGAAACATAAATTGTTTCAACTCCCAATGTAATTGCTTTGATAATTACTACTAACAAGAAACATAAATTGTTTCAACTCCCAATGTAATTGCTTTGATAATTACTACTAACAAGAAACATAAATTGTTTCAACTCCCAATGTAATTGCTTTGATAATTACTACTACCAACCATCATACATGATTCCAACTCCTAATGTAATTGCTTTGATAATTATTACTAACAAGAAACATAAATTGTTTCAACTCCCAATGTAATTGCTTTGATAATTACTACTACCAACCAGCATACACGATTCCAACTTCTAATGTAATTGCTTTGATAATTACTACTACCAACCAGCATACATGATTCCAACTGCCAATGTAATTGCTTTGATAATTACTACTACCAACCAGCATACATGATTCCAACTGCCAATGTAATTGCTTTGATAATTACTACTACCAACCAGCATACATGATTCCAACTCCCAATGTAATTGCTTTGATAATTATTACTAACAAGAAACATAAATTGTTTCAACTCCCAATGTAATTGCTTTGATAATTACTACTAACAAGAAACATAAATTGTTTCAACTCCCAATGTAATTGCTTTGATAATTACTACTAACAAGAAACATAAATTGTTTCAACTCCCAATGTAATTGCTTTGATAATTATTACTACCAACCAGCATAAATGGGTCCGGGGCAGAGCACCGCACGCGGGCCAGTCAACCCTTGTGCTTCCAACGTGACCCCTGTGAGGGAGGGAAGGAAGAGGGGAGAAATAACCATGGATGGGGTCCCTAACGTTTCCAGATAGAACGCATCCAACGCCGCACGGTCCCTACCCCTAGCCACTAACCTCCAGGGAGTCCCACGCTGAGGAGAGACCTAACTGAACGGTACCGCAGCGACGCCAGTGAGGAAACCTTTACACAGCGCAACCCACCGCCCAGCCGCAACCTACCGAACAACATCGCCTGGTCCTACAACCCTGAAACAGATGACAAGGAAGATGACGGGTACAGAAAATGAGAGGAAGTAGAGTCGCGTTCGCCTGGCGACTCGGGGAAACCACGACAAATCCTTGGACCAGAGTGGACAGTCGCCGGGGATCGATCCCGGGGGCTCCTGATTGCAGGCCACAGACGTAATCGCCTGAGTCATCCCGCTCGGTTTCAGATATGGCAATGAAGTACCTATATTTAATTCATCACAGCTGATTAAGTACCTATGTTTTGTTTAATTAATTGCGCTAATTTGAGTTAAATTCTGCGAAGCGAAATCACGACATATGTAAACAAAAAAGGCTCCAGTTGTGACATATCTCAGCGTCTTCTCTTTTTTTCAGCAAATCAAATCCTCATGCTATACTATATCCTCCGCCAGAGAAAAAGAATAAAACCTTTAGAAGCACTCCATATTCAATTTGTTTGCGTTCGATCATTCATTTTCTATCGTCAGCTTTCGATATTCTGGGTCAATGTAATCAAAGGAAGTTTACCACAAAGGCACTTCAAAATTCCAAGAGTGAATGCCAAATCCGAAGAGCAATGACCTCAGATAAAAGGAACATGGCTTTTGTTTACTTCTACGTATATTCCCTTTTCAGGAAATTACTTCCTCTTCTGCTTTAAAGAACATATATAACATTTTGTTTAGGAATTAATGAAGCAGAAGCTTCGAAGATATTTTGTTTTAATGATTAACACAAAACTGATACACAAGATATTTCACCATGAACTCTGTGACCTGTTTTATCTACACCACAAAAGAAAAAGAACCTCGTGGTGGAGGAGTTGCTGTTTTTATTCGCTATTGTTCCTCCTCCCCTGGGATTAAGCGCTTTAGATCCTCATTTGTGCATTCATTTCACACTTTCATTCATTGTCTGGTATAACCTCTCCTGTTAAATGACGTTGAAACCAGGGCAAGGCATCGTAAATACGAAACAGACCAAAAGCGGTACAGACAATTTTTACTTTCTCTACTACGTATAGTAAGTAGGGGAAGTATTGCATTCCACCCAAAAATTCGATACCGAGATTTCACCGGAAATAAATGTTTTGAGGTGCCCTGAATTCAAATAAAGCATTTTTGGAATAAAAATGTCTGCCTGTATCTGTGTGTCTGTCTGTGAACTGCATAACTCAAAAACGAAAAGTCGGATAAATACCAAACTTGGTATTTGAGTTTAGCATATTCCAAGAATGCGACATGAAGATTTTCAAGAACATATCCCCACCTTCACTACCTTTACAAGGAACATTTTTCGAAATTTTGAATTTTCTGAAAAATGGCTCTAACGATTTTTATTAAAATACTGTATATGAAAGATATTTACATGAAAAATGAAATTATATATTGAATTTTCTAGGAATGTCCCCAAAAGTCCTCTTCATTCCGAATGGCTTTCGCATACCTGTTAAACCGTAAGAGATAGACAGAAGTTTTCTACACAAAAAATGTAGATCTCGTTAAAACATTCAATTTATGTCATATGCTTTTTTTTAGTAAACTATTTCCGAGATATTCCATGTTATTTGTTTCAAGTTTACAATACTTATACTTTTTCCCAATGGGAATTCGTTATTCGTTTTTTTATGTCCTGGACATGCAAAGAGAATAGAATGCCCCACATAGCATCCAATTCTTTAAATATTTGACTATCTCTTACAGTCTACCATATTCCCTTTGCACCTACAAGAAAATTAGCAATAAGTTTCTGAAAATGTTTATCTCGATTAACATGAAGTAGTTGTAGAATAAGCGTTTGTAAAAGTAGTTTGTAAAAGAGTAGAAAACACGTATTTCCGGTGAAATTTCGGTATCGAATTTTTGTGTAGAATTCTACAATACTACTTCTACTTAATACAAGTACATGTAGAGAAAGTAAGAAGGCTAAAATGAAGCGAAATGCCAAGTTTCAAACTAAACTCAGCCACCTTTTAGGGATGAAAAACGGAGCTGTCAGAAAATTACTACCATCCCAAAAATTTTACGTAGCTCTAATGATTTTATTTAAAATCCCTTAATTATGAAAAGAAAGCTAGGAAAATAAAAGGTATTATGGATTCTTTGTAAATAGCCTGCGTAGTACTTTTCATTCTTGTTTATTTTTCCTACAACTGCGGAAATTTAAAAGAAAACTGACCACGAAACGTTATACACATTGCTAAAATATACAACTTCAGTCAACCGACACGAGTAGCCGAGGTCATTAAGGCAAGGTCTCGTAAACGAAAAGACTGCGGTTAAAATCCTGCCAGAACGCCTTCCCTGACAGGCTTTTTGTCCTGGTTTTCCCATCCTCATAAATGCAAACTGCGCGGAGATACCCGAAACTTAGGCCTGGAAGGTTTCCTTCCGAAATTTTCTTTCCCAATTATTACTTCATGTACAATCAGTGTCCATAACCTGTGGTGACGTATGCAGTAAGAACGGGCAATAAACAACAAGGAAAAAAAGAACTGCAATCCGATAGAAACTGTTATAGCATTAACCATTTCCGAAATACTCGCTGTCGTTCGTTTACATTTTGCAATGCTGTTTACTTAGAATAGTTTGTTACTTTGAATAGCTATAATAGTCGTTCTCGTTATCATCAGCTCATGCAAAGAATATATAAGGGTATGATTAGAATAAAATGATAAACCTGAGCTGTAAGCAGTCCTACACATTCTATAGGTATTAACTTAATTTTATTCAAACGAAACCATTTTTGATGAATTTTATGATAAAATCTAAGTAGATAAAATATTGGCTTTTATGTAAATAATTCGAAGAATAATTGTGAAAATAAATAAATGTAAGATATGTTATGTGAATCTTTTCACAAGTAAAACTAAATTTTTCTTGTTTTATTTATGATCCTAATAAATACTGCCACAAAGCTTATATCTCAGAAACATCTGCTTTACTTGTGAGAAAATTGGTTGTAATTATTTTGGCTATCTCATAATTCCCATTGGCTTGTCAGTGAGAGAGAGAGAGAGAGAGAGAGAGAGAGGAGGATATGTGAGAAGAGCTACGTTTTCTGCTATTGCAGAATCACAAAATTATTAGTACTAGTCGGCCACGATATGAGTGCGCACGGATGGGGAGGAACTAAAAAGTTACAGAACAAGTGGGCGGGGCATCGGAAAGACAGGTAAAGAAGACATTTGCTATTCCGAGTTGTATTCACTACGAGGTTGAGGCCTGCAAATGTAGTTCTATTTTCATTGTGCAACTGTACATTCCCCTATCGCCTTGCCCCTTACTCACCTCTGATCTCTAGCTTTGATGACGTTCACATTGCCAACAAAAACACTCATATCGTGGCCGACTGGTAACTAATGCTTTTGGAGAGTTATTAAAGGGTCCCCAAATATATACCTATTAGCTACATCTCAAGTTAACTTCGTGCTATCACTGAAAAGTATAGCAACCCACATTATACAGTTACCGACACGAACTCGTGAACGGGAAGTCCAAGGTTCAAATCCCACCAAGACCGTCCTCCCTAACTGAAGTTTCTTCCAGGTTTGCCTCAGCCTCTTAACTGGCAAATGCTAGGGAGGTGCCCTAAACTTAGCCTGGAATATTTCCTTCCCAATTCTTGTATCATCAGTATCCACCGTCTGTAACGTATGTAGTAAGAACGGCGTTAATCACTACTAAAATACCTAATGCGTTACATTTACATTACTTTCTCTACCCTCTGTCGCTTATTCTTACGAAAATTTATTTTTCTATCTACTTCAAATAAACCTTTGCAGCAATAGCTACATTACACATTTCGTTATAGATGCGAAGAGAAGAGCAACAGTCAAATGCTGGACATTATATGCTGGCCTTAAAATTCCATACTCTTTCCATGATATCGCGAGAAACAACTAAATGTGAACAGGACGCAGTATTGAACGATTCGAAACATTAACCACGGATATCTCGGAAATGGCTGATGCCACAAGAAAGTATTTGAAATAAATTGTGTTTTTTAAAGAGATCTACATTTTTTGTGTAGTACGTCTTCGTCTATCTTTTAACATTTACCAGTTATGCAAGATTGTATAAAATTCCTTCCAAATAAAGAGGACTTCACAAGCTATTCCCAGAAAATTCAAGATACATACTATTTTGTCATTTAAACATATTTAATATACGGTATTTTGTTCAAATTTTTAGAGTCATTTTTAAAAAAATAAAAGGTTTCGAAAAATGTTCCTGAATGAGTAGTTTGGGGTAAGGGATTTTCTTGAAAATATTTATAACATATCTTTGGAAGGTACTGAACATAAATACCAACTTTGGGATTTGTGCAACTTTTCGTTTTTGAGTTATGCTGTTCACAGACGCACAAACAGACAGATGTTTTTCTAAAAATGATAATTTTTTTATTCAGTGGCCTTTGAAGATGTACATATTGCCGGTGAAATCTAGATATTGTGACTTTTGGATGGAATACAATATCCCTCTACCTACTATATACGTCATAGAGAAAGTGAAAAATGATAGAAGTTTTACAGTATTTTGTTATATTTGACTAAGGCAACTATTAAGTTGCCAGAGGCTGTCTGTGCCAACAGTATATTCAACGCAGGTCAGGAAATAAACTGAGAACGTCTGAATGTGGCCCAAGGGTACTGTTTTGACTTACTTTCCCCTCATTTACCCTACCCCTACCTACATTCGGACGCTACCAAGATCTATTATATATTTTAATGAGTTTCAGGTTCAGGAAACGGATGTCATACTTTTTTACTATTTTATCTCTAGCACACCGAGCATTATTATTCTCGCAGGAACGCAGTAATTTGTCCAGAAAATATACACAGAGGTTCAATGGAACATGCGATGCTGCTTGCACGATAGCTTGCTTTTATTTTTATGTTAAAGAGAACCGAAGGATTCGACTACTGGGAGTAGTTGTGTAGAAGAGGAGAGAGATGGGAAAGCCAGTAAAAGGCAGCAATAATAAATATAACTATTTAAACGTAAAAACTTAGCTGCTTTATGAACAGCAGCATTGTTGAAATAAATGGTTGAATTTAAATACATAAAAAAAATGTATCTACCATTCAAAAGTCGTACTAATAGACACATATCTCGGTCAAAACAAACTTCTCACAGCAATGTATACCCTTGGACAAAAAAAAATTGTCATGACTTGAATGCCATTTTTCAAGTCCTACACGGCACAGCGCCTTGTTTACACCATACGCAATGCAGTTGTGTAGTCGCTGCAGCAAGTTGTGCCACATAATTAAACATGCTATCTTCCATGCATCTTCTCTATAGTGCTGTGGCAAAACGTGGGGGTACTTCTGTGGTTAACACCGAAGGTTCGCTTCTCGCATATAACAAACACTTTTGTTTTCTTTCTTTCTTCTGTTAATAATGTTTAATCAACACATAGAGACTTAATTTGGATACATTGCATTTCATACACGGTTAGTAAAGTTCATAATAGAATAGTTATTACGATGCAAAATACCTGGCTCCACAACCTGATCATGGTCGCATATATGTTTCTTGTTAGATGTCAAAGGACAGTCTAGGTGTGTTGTGGCAGCTTGACGATACACTGAACAGTGCGCAATACACGGTAATACTTGAGAATATTTTTATTACCTCTATGAGGATGAAATATCCTGATGGAATTGTTGAATTCGTACAGGATAATCATCCTGCGCACATATATCAAAAGGTTTTAAATTGGTTCTCAGAGAGGCAGGGTATCAAAGTGATAAACTGGTCTCCCTGTTCACCAGATTTGAACCCTAATGAAAATGTGTGGGCTGGGGTGAAAAGGGAGCTGCGTTCGAAGATACCTTCTGGGCACAAATTCAAGCCTGAAATGTTGTAGCTTCTCATCCACGTTACTACACGGATTTAATTGCATCTATTGGCCGAAAATTGAGGGCAATCATACGTGCTCGAGGTTCATACACCCGATATTAATGTTTTACTTTCTCTATTACGTATAGTAAGTAGGGGAAGAATTGCATTCCACCCAAAAATTCGATACCGAGATTTCACAGGAAATACATGTTTTGGGACCCCCTGAATCAAAAAAAAACATTTTTGGAAACATTTCCGTGTGTGTCTGTGTGTGTGTGTGTGTGTGTGTGTGTGTGTGTGTGAGTGTGAACAGCATAACTCAGAAACGAACAGTCGGATAAACACCAAACTTGATATTTAGGTTCAGTACCCTCCAGAGATGCGACACAAAGGTTTTCAAGAAAATACCCCCACCCCAGATTACCCTTTACATGGAACATTTTTCGAAAATTTTAATTTTCTCAAAAATGGCTTTAACGATTTTGATTAAAATATCATATGCTTAAGATATTTTCATGACAAATGAAATGTATATCTCGGATTCTCTGGGAATGTCTCCAAAAGTATTCTTCACTGTGAACGACTTTTGCATAACTGGTAAACCATAAGAGATAGACAAAATTTTACTACACAAAAAATGTAGATCGCGTTAAAATACACAATTTATGTCATATACATTTTTGTTGTTGAGTGAACCATTTTCGAGATATTGCCTGTTATTCCCTTAAATTTTCCAATACTTATACTTTTTCTCAAATTCGTTATTCATTTTTTTTATGTCCTGGATATGCAAAGAGAATGGAATCCTCCACATAGCAACCAGCTCTTAAAACATTTGACTATCGCTTAAAGTCTACCATATTCCCCTTGCATCTACAAGAAAATTAGCAATAAGATTAACATCTCGATATCTCGATTAACATGAAGCATATGGAGAATAAGCGTTTGTAAAAATAGCTTGTACAAGAATAGAGAAAGTCATGTGAGTGTAAAACATCAGATTTTTTTTATTTTTATGTGTTTTAGTTTTAGATGATAATATTTGCATTTATTTCTTTAGTTATTTAAAACGAGTGTTTAGTAGAATAATGTTTTTGTGTCCACAGATATTCCTAAAACTTAAAATGCTAAAGTTATATTAATGCAATAATGTGGCAAAATAATTTCATTGCCATTACCAGACGCACTGTTGTGCTGTATTATTGCTACAAGATGTAGCATTATTGGGTATCCTCAGTTATATTTCGGCTTAACAACCTCTCCTTTTGGTGCGATCACGCCATAGGGAGAGATGTGTTTGAATCTGTCTGGTGTGACGTCAGACCTGTCTGGCTATGTCTAGACACAGTTGGTGGGAGACAAAGTGAGGCAGTATTTTTAACACTTAAAAGATATCAGTCTGATTATATATATATATATATATATATATATATATATATATATATATAATATTTAAAGTAACATTAAAATACAAAGTTGATTCTTAAACGTGGGGGCGAAGGCCATCGAAAAAGTGAATGTTGGGGGGAAGGCCACCAGAAAGTTTGTATCGCACGTGTTTGCAACTACATCAACTTTGGCTTTCTAACAACGGAACTACAATAAATCTCGAAGCATTCAACCATTTCAAATTGGCGCCCAAAGCGTGGTGCTAATAACGTAAAAACTACTGTTTTCAAAAGATAGCGTTACTCGAGTGGAAGTGGTCGCTGGGACCAGACGTGTGTGGCCGGTCTACGGTCTGTAGCATCTCCCTCCATCCAGTTTATTTTGTTAATTATATAGAAAAGCCAAACGATTTTGTGAATAAATCCCAGGTAATGTGTGTTATGTAATCTTTCAATGTAATATAAAACACCATGCCTTCCGCTTAATTCTACACACCAAGGTCCCGCAAATTTTTCTGCCAGTGAGTTGCGTCCCCCCCCCCCATGTCCGTGTTGGGATGACGTAAATTAATCATTTTCTGGTAACCTTTTTGGCCTTCACCCCAACATGTAACAATATTATGTTCTACACATACATTTATAAAATTAACAACATAAAAAATAGCAATAACTAATGCGAGATTTGAACCCAACAGCTTATGAGCGCTAGCAATGCCTTCTTAACCTCTCTGCCGATGAAAGTTATTCCGTGCTCTGTTTTCAGTGGCTAATAAGCGTCACCACCGAGAAACACCTTTATTAGGTGGCCATTGCGCTCACAGGCACAGACCATTCTACAGTTTCTTCATGTGCGCTGTGAACACAGCTGTTACGAAGGTACACGAAGCCCTCCAACCGACACATGGAATCTGGGGATGACTCTTTTTGTTTGTCCACGTGTGTACCTCCAAATCGGAGTTAAATTTGGAACACACCTTGTAGAGCTTCCCAACATTTATTTGCCGAACTCTGTGGTGTGGAGCTCGCGTGTCTGTCTCGCGGTCAAGAGGTCCTCAGTTCGAATTTCGGTGAGAGTGAGCTATCTGGAAAAGATTTTTCCGGGGTTTCCCCTTATCCTAAGAAGATAAATGTCATGTAACTGTTAGCTCCAAGGACCCCGGGCCCATTTGAGCATCATTTCAACCATTTCATCCATTCACCGTCCGATATGACCTATCCGGTTAAAGGACGTTAAACTTGAAAAAATATATCTGATGTTATACATTCACATGACTTTCTTTACCCTCTGTCACTTATTAGCATTAATTTTTTTTTCTTTTTCTTTTCCTTCGCATGAACTCAATATTACAACATATCTGTTCCTGCGTGCTTCTTATAAATATTTAAACTAAGCACGTATTGCTTATTTCTTTCCACAAAGTAATTTGAATTCCTCAAATTGACATCATTTCTAATCAAAGATGCATAATGAATAATACAACATGTATAGAAGAATAACATGAATGAATGCTTATAAAATATGTATATGAAATTGTAAAGGGTAGACAAACCTGTGTGACTGCACAGCAACCGATTTTTTACTTCTCTACCACGTACATAGTAAGTAGAAAAGGTATTGCATTCCAACCAAAAATTTGACAGCGAGATTTTACCGGAAACACATGTTTTGAGACCCCCTGAATCCAAAAGATTTTTAGAAAAAGGTCCGCATGTGTGTGTGTGTCTCTCTGTGAACAACATAAGTCGAAAACGAATAGTCGGATAAATACCACACTTGGTATTTAGGTTCAGTACCTTTCAAAGATGCGAAACGAAGATTTTCAAGGAGACTCCCCAACCCCAACTACCCTTTAGATGGATCATTTTTCGAAAAGTTTGGCTCTAATGATTTTTATTAAAATATCATATATTATATATATTTACATGACAAATAAAATGTACATCTTGAATTTTCTGGAAATAGCCCGCGAAGTCCTCTTAATTCCTAAGGAATTTTTGTATAATCTTGTATAAGTGGTAAATTTTAAGCGATAAACGAAAACGTACCAAACAAAAAATGTAGTTCTCTTTAAAACACACAATTTACCTACTTTAAATAAGATTTTCTGTGGGATAAACCGTTTCTGAGATATCCGTTATTAAAGATTGGAATTTTTCAATACTTGTAATTCTCTTAAAGTCTCATCGATTTTCAGTCGTTTCTCATGACTGCAAGGAAACAGTATGGAATTTTAAGGCAGCATATAGCTCCAGTTCTTAAACATTTGACTATCGCTGTATCTATAACAAAATGTGTAATGTAGCAATTTCTGCAAAGATTTATTTGGATTAAAATTTAGCAGATAGAAAAATAAGCCTCAGTAAGAATATGTTGTATAATTATTAATAAAGATAGAGGGTAGAGAAAGTCCTAAGAAGTATCATATCAAATTTTTTCCTATTCCATACGAATCTAAATACACAAAAGGAATTATTTGATTCGTTTAAAATTATAAAAGAAGTTGGATGAGTTATTCGTCGCATTTTGAATCCATGTTGCCATTTGGAGCATATTATAAAATAAATACTCCAGGACAGATTTGGTCCTCTAATTGGTCAAAAGTTTTGCAGTGGAACAGAAGCAATGAAATAAAAGGAGGGAATATTGGAATTCCAAAGAGCGCCAGCTGCATACTCATGAGACACGTAGAAACAGTATCTCTCAAGCGTTACACCCCCTTTATGTCAGTTCCCAAACAGATGGTTTCTATGCCCCCTCAAAGTCAAAGAGCGACCCTAATGCACATTGCAAACTTCAGTAAAACCCGACTCCATTGCCATCGCTTACAACGGCTGCAGTGTTAACGAACTGAAAATAGCACACATAATTCCCGAGTCCGTAATATGATCAGACGGTAGTGCTAGGAAATGTGATCAAATCATGTAATGTCAAATTGTGTGATGCATAACACGTAATTCGAGTATACACGCTAGAAGCTTGATGATGCTTTTCTCCTGGTGGAAATGTGTAGAAGCTTAATGAACAAAAGAACCAAGTATATTATTGCTTTTCCAACTTCAAAAAAAATTGATTTTTTTACGATTTATACACCGATTTTTTATATACGATTTTAGGATTTATACACCGAGCGGAATGACTCAGGCAGTAACATCTCTGGCCCGCATTCGGGAGGTCCTGGGTTCAATCCCGGATCGGTTTCTTTTATCCCCCGAATTTTCTGTCCCTTCGTTTCTTCCATTAATCATTTCATTTATCCTTTACCCCGTTTGCTCTGTTTCAGGGTTGGAAATGTCAGCGATGGTGCTTCAGTGCAGCGTGGCAGGGAAAAAGAATGTTCTCTGTAAACTTTCTCCGTACCTCGGCATTTAGCTGGTTGCCGGGTATAAGGGCCGCCCCTTGCGGAGTGTTGGATCCTGCGTGGGAGGGGGAGGTACCGGGCTGCCTGTCAATCTGGAAGCTATAGGGACACTGTCGTTATTGTGCCGTCACTCCTGGTTCCGGCCGCCCAGTGTCTCCCTTCAATACATCCATAGCGGGGTGCCCCTCGTGGGTCTTTGATACAATATCCTCATTCCTGGATCGATGCAAAACACCTCTCCTTCACAATTCAATGCAATATAATTTATATGAACCGTAATTATGACAAATATGAAATTTATTTGACATAAAAATAACAGGTTTTGATAAATTTATTGAACTTTAAAAATACCAAAACCCACTGCTTTGCTTACATTATTGTGTTAAATATGAAAATTCTACTCTGTGTCGCTCCTCTCATTTTCTCACCGTCTCTGACTCCCTTTCCTTCTCTCTCTCTCTCTCTCTCTCTCTCTCTCCTTCTCATTCTCGCTTTCTGACTCGCTCAGCTTCTCTTCATCCCTCTCCCTCTCTATGTGCAATGTACATGTCATGCGAAGTTTTGAAAGCCAGTAATAAAACGCCTTTTTCTAGGGTGTTAGTGACTACTAAAACGTAATAAATTGCTTTAGCAGTACGTAAACTTGTGAATGTTATCGGAACCATACTATTGCTTGTAGTAAACGGTTTATACACACGAAAAGTGTAAAGAAAAGCTTGTATAAGTTCTTAACTATCCATCCTATCGAAATTTTGTAAATAAAAAAAACTTGTAGAAACATTACGTGACCTATTTTCTAAGTTGGACCTAATTTCTATTCGGCCACGATATAAGTGGGCTTGAAGGAGGGCGCCACTGTTTTTGGTGGCAATGCGTAGCGTCATCAAGGATAGGAATCAGAGGGGAGGGACAAGGCGATAGGTGAATATACAGTTGCACAACTTGGAACTGAGGATGTTTTCTTTACCTGACTCTCCTTCTAATGCCCCGCCCACTTTTTCCGTAACTTTTAGCTCCTCTTCCCACCGCATGCACTCATATCGTGACCGACTAGTACCTAGCTAAGCATCAACAAGTCGGCAATGTTATTCTGGTGTTAAATAAATCCAGGCATAGTCGCCCAAATTGCCACAAAAAATGCGTTGCAAAATGCTTTTAGGTAGCTTAAAAAGCGAAATATCACACAACTTGACAACCCTGGTGATATATCTGACTGTAACTTTGTTTTGAGAGTTCAAAGTCCCGTTTAATATCTCAGGTTTTACAGAGACGACCAATGAGATGATTAATGATTGTTTAAATGAGACTGGAGTCCAAAGAGTTCAGAGTCAACTGAAAATGTTTTTTTCAAGACAAGAGAAAACTCCAGGAAATAAAATTTGGTCTAAGGAAACCATCTCAAGAGAGAAATTTGATCTCGGAACCTCCGGATTACACCGACATAATACTCATTACACCATGGAGTGGGGGCTGTTTATTCTCTACTGCAAGGGTGGCGAAAACGCCTTCCTTCTTCGAGTCATCAAATATGCAACACGCACTGCATCACTCAGCAGCATGTGAAGAACAAAGAGACAATGGCAGAGAGGGAACGGCGCCTACGAGTCAAAATGACTCGCGAGTCCCGTTTTCGCCACCTCTGCTCTACTGTATCGCAGTACTCTTATGTTTTTCTCTGTAAGTACAGAATGTAGAGGAAGGCAGTCGTTTGACAAATAGTACACATGCAATAATGTGATTCATGACTTCGGTATAACATATTCCTTTCCACCGGTGTTTTCCTCATTCGTGAATGTATGCAAAATTACTGGAAATGTTTGCGAAATGCCCTGGATTTAATAGACAGAAATTCGTAAAAAGGAAAACCAGGGTACACTGGAATATGTATTTCAAACTCCTCGTGCACCTTGAAAAGTTTCTGCAACAGCTGAAAGAATCAGAAGTCAATTTTCACAACTGTGTACAATGGTTTCAGAGGCCCTGAAAATCTGGCAAAAGCATCCACCTACAAAAACATAAATTCTTCAATGCACAACAATTACTTAAGACGAAAATTAATAAAATTTTCATGAATAATGAGTTTTTATTTATATTTTATATTTATGATTGATACACGTTCATTGAACACCATCTAACAGTTGATACCACTGTACCACTTTCGGAGATTAAGCCCAGCTCTTACAGTGTCCTCTCTTGAGCATTCTCGAGAATCATGCTCTCGATACTTCTTATATGCTTGTGTTTCACCTCTTTGGCATCGGAAGTATTTTATTTAAGATAAAACAAGCAAACACAAGCAATATAGTGATTCTAAAAGGGGAATAATGAACTACTTTTGGAAAAAGATGTCTTGGAGGCATACGGTGGCAACAAACTCGAAACTCTATTACAAACTTTTAAAAAGAAAACAGTTTGTGGAAGTTTTTGCCACAACCGATGTGCTTGTAATCATTTAAGCTTATAGAACAGTGAATTAAAATCAAAACAATTCAGGGTATATAAATAACAAATTAAATACTGGATTTTGAGTCTTGGAACTTCACAGTTACTAACTTGAAACACATGGATAATTATGGGGCTCAAGCGAAGTTTCATTTCTGACGTCCCTATCGGATTGAGCGATGGGAATTTTAAGGCTAACTTGATAGGGCGAAGTATCCCAATTCATTTACTCTTGGATTGTGCCTCGGTATTCGGTTTTAAATTATTTTCAGGTTTCGACCAGGTTTTCAGGGGATCTAGCCTACTGCGCTGTGGAATGAAATAGAATCATTACTGTCCGATGCAAGCAAAGGCTGTAATGCCAGGATACAAATAAATCCGAGAGTTGAAAAGGTGTAAACAAGGGGATTTCTTATTTCACATAATTAACTAAAACACCTGTAGCATGAAGTTAGCAGTGGCATTACTCGCTTTGTGCGTCCGTACGTATAAAAACACTAATGCGCGTAGATAGTTAAAACTATTTATACAAAAGCTTTTCAGAAACTTTGTGATATCATACATACTTGTTCAAATGTAAAAAAATCACAATTTTTAGGAATTACATGTAAAGCATTTGGCCTGTATATGAACGGAGCAATTTAGTTTGGTAATTAAATACATAGCTCCATCCTTTCCAAGCGTCACCCTTCCTCACTCTTCCCATTCTTGCATAATTCCAGCCACTTGAATGGTAAGTTACTTATCCTAACTCCAAAATGCATTATTTATGTTCTTGAATTAATCATCATCATAGTATTAATAGAATGGCAATAATAGTTCATTTACTTAATGACACTTTTTATCCACCATTGTCATTATACAACACTCATAGTTATTATTATTATTTTGCTGATATGTTTATAAATCAAATCAGTCATTGAGATTTCCCAAGGTCGCGGGTTCAAACCCAGCGGGGGGTGATGGATTTTTTCCGGCGTAAAAGTCCTTAGCATGGTTTCCTTCCGAAGAGAAATAAAGCCGGTGGTCCGTGTCGTAGATTTATGGCACATAAAAGAACCTCAAGCCTGATAAAGAGGCCTCTGAGCAAAATTACCGGTCTTTCACACCCAATATAGAATGGGACGCTAAGGACCACAGTAGTTGAAGAGCGTCCATAAATAAAACTCAATTTAATTTTTTTAATCATGACATAATGCGCTTTTTCTTGATGAGTTTTGCATCACTGAGATTCAGGGATTCAAAGTATGTTACATAATTCAGCAGCCCTGGCACAGTACATGCATATATGATGGTTGTAATATTCCTAAGTTTAGACTTTATTTTCACGTCTATTTTAGAACAAGAATTTTATAAAAATATTGTGACTGTTGTGCATTTTAACCCTGAATATAACTCATTTCTCAAAACCACCTTTCCCTTTACAAGATCGAGTCTCTAATCATATTGGGTTACACTAGCCGGTCTCTATTTGCAACGATTTATTAGAATAGGATATTTTTTATCATCCCTTTGTTTCGCGTCCAATATAACGCATTGGTTCGGTTTTGTTTCTTGAAATATGTTTCAAGTCAGTCAAGGGATAAGTGATAAAGGCTGGATGGAGTTTGGTATTAAATAAATGTGAAAACCTTAGCGGAGAAAAAAAATGACTATTGCGATCTAGGGGTAATAGGACACATTTTAAAACACAAATGTATTTGATTTAATCGTTATTCCTCAGAGGAAGAATATTTATCGATAAGATTTATCATGTTTGTTTGAACCCGGGAAAGATAAAGTTGGAATGTGTGTATTACACTGTGAGCCTTCATGATTAACGGAAACCTTACCGAAGCCCCGAAACAGAAACGAGAAACTTCGTTGTTTAAACTTTCTGTTCCCGTACCCGGGAAATGGCATATTGGATACATTTTATGAGTACCTCTCTTCATGGTAAACATTGTTCAAGGAGGTCGTGAATTAAAACTACCACTATTCTTTCTCTTCCCCCCCCCACGCTCTCTCTCCCTCAAGGAAAACAACGAAAACAGCACAGAACAACAAATTTCAAAATACGCCATTTGTTACAAAACGTATTGGATCTCACTTATCCATACGGTTTCATGTCGAGCGACAAGTGCGACGCGATCTGAAAGCGCATTGAGTTAAACTGAAGCATTTGCAATGTGACGTGTCGCACAACCTGAAAAACAAGTCGCATGGTCTTTCAGGTCGCACCACACATGCGACAACCACATGACCTCAATATACTACACTGCGCCCCCCCTCAAAGATTTATCACTAGCCACTATTCAATAAATAAAAGGGGGTAATTAAGAACTAGAGATCCGTACAAAACAGAAAAACGGCAAGATACAAGTCTGTGCATGTTTTTACCGTATTAAAGAACTGATTTACAAAATCTACAATAAACCTACATATATTGCACAGAAACATTTTACATATACTGACCCAAAAGATCTTGAAGTAAGTTCATAGTTCGTTTTGAAGATCACATAAATAACACATTATACCAGGTTAGGAATTTAAGAAGTTGCCTGGATACGAGTATAGCATTTACATAATTCATTTATATAATTCTGACACAATTACAACACTTGTCAATTATGATGCCCCATTTTACGTTTAAACTTCAGCAAATTACAGTTATGTACGACCAGTATCTGAACTCTTGTAATTCATAAATTATTCTGAAATTAATCGAGCACACAGGCAACTGCAAACGTCAGATTCGGCCAGTCCTTTTATGTACAACAGCCCAAAAACCCAAATTACGATAAGCCGGACACTTACCAAAATACACAATCCCCCACGTCCAAACGCTCAAGAGAGAGAAAGCTGCACTCTCAACATTTCTCGGCTACGACCTCTAAGAATCTCCCAAATTTTCCCCTACCCTCTATAGGCAGAAACGACTATAGCTCCTACCACCGACACCAACTAAACAGCACGGCATAAATACAAATTAGTTGTAACGGTGGTAAGTATGAAACATACTTGTGCCGAGAGAAAACAATCGGCACAGTACACACGTGTATATGGGTCTGTTTATGTATGCCGCATTACCGCCCGCATTGTGAGCGAGATAAGCGAGTCAGTGCTGCCACTCTGGGAAATACAGAGCTGTGTTCTGATGGTTGGGGTTTGTGGTTCCACGTGTTTAGAGAGTGATCCGATTGTCGTCGTTCAGACTTTTATCAAGTACGGATATGGAATATTTTATAGAAGTTCTTATTAGGAATTCAATTTGGGATGTTCGTCAGAAAATTACAAGGATCGTAACAAGAAGTAATTTCCCAAAGAGGTTACTAAACACACGAACCTTATACTGCTTGTGGATTTACACTCCACTGG
Source organism: Deroplatys truncata (assembly GCA_030765065.1). NCBI lineage: Eukaryota > Metazoa > Arthropoda > Insecta > Mantodea > Mantidae > Deroplatys > Deroplatys truncata. The sequence continues at coordinate 122,899,426 of CM060988.1, read as the reverse complement.
TCTGTTTTTTTTCTTTAATTTGTTTTACTTTCTTTGCTAATACATAATAGGTAGATAAAGTATTTATTACAATCATACCAAAAATGTAATACGGAGATTTCACCATAAATACATGTTTTGAGGCTCTTGAGCCCAAACAAAGCATTTTTATTAAAAAAAAAAAAGTTCGTGTGTGTACCTGTGAAGTGTGTGAAGGGCGTAACTCAAACGAAAAGTTGGTTAAAAACCAAACTTGGTACTTAAGTTCAACATCTTCAAGGGTGCTACATGAAGACTTTCAAGAAAATCCCATCTCACACAACTCTTTACACAGAACATTTTTCAAAAATTTTGATTTTCTAAAAAATGGCTGTAACGATTCAGATTAAAATGCCATACATGGCAAATAAAATGTATATCTTTAATTTTCTGGGACTAGCCTGTGAGGTTCTCTTCATTCGGAAGAAATTTTGTATAATTTTGTATAACTGGTAAATGTTGAACGATAAACGAAAACGTGCTACACAAAAAATGTATATCTCTTTAAAACACACCATTTATTTAAACTAACTTTTTTGTGTTATCAGCCATTGTCGAGATATCCGTTATTAATGGTTCGATTTGCTCAATACTTTTAAGTATTTCCTTTCAAGTCCTGTCGATTTTCAGTTGTTTCTCGGAATTGCATGGAAGCAGTATGGAATTTTAAGGCCAGCATATAGCGTCCAGTTCTTAAACATTTGACTATCGCTATTTCCAGATATGCAATGTAGCTACTTCTGCAAAGGTTTGTCTCGAATAAAATGAAGTAGATAGAAAAATAAGCTTTCGTAATGATAATTTGTATACACATTAATAAATAATAGAGAGTAGAGAAAAGTCAGCTGAATGTAGCGCATCATAATTTTTTTCAAGTTAAGAGTTTGTGGAAATGTGGAAACGGGCTGGTAAAACTGATTTCCCAGCAGTACGCAATACACGCATCGCATGCATAAATTGATTACGTGTAAGTTATGCCCGCCGTATCATTTCTTTTCTTGCGACATGAAATGGCATGCATAAATGAGGCCTAGGAATGATTTCGCAAGAGGAATCAGAAAACGTAATGGTGTGGCTTTTACAAAATATTTGCTGCATCGAATTTCTAAACCGATACGGGAAGAGCCGAGGCTGTTAAGGTATTGACTCGTGTACGGGAGATCTGCGGTTCAAATTCCACTAGGACCATTCTCTCTGATTAAGGTTTTTTCCAGGTTTTCCTCAGTCCTCATAACTGGCAAATACCGGTGAGGTTCTCTGAACTTATGCCTGGAACATTTTGTTCTCAAATTCCCTTTCCCGGTTATCATTTAATTTCATGTATCAACAGTGCCCCTCGCCTGTGATATATGTAGTAAGAACGAGCGTTAAAGACTACTAAAAGAAATTTCTGATGTGTTACACTAACATGACTTTTTCTACTCTTGTACAAACTATTTTTACAAACGCTTATTCTCCATTTACTTCATGTTAATCCAAATAAACATTTTCGGAAACTACCTTATTGCTAATTTTCTTGTAGGTGCAAGGAAAATATGGCCGGCTTTAAGCGATAGTCAAATCTTTTAAGACCTGGTTGCTATGTGGAGCATTCCGTTCTCTTTGCATGTCCAAGACATAAAAAAAGAATAAGGAATTCCCATTTGAGAAAAAGTATAAGTATTGGAAAATTCAAACAAATAACAAAGAATATCTGGGAAATCGTTCACTCCACAAAAAAAAAATTATATCACACAAATTGTATGTTTTAACGAGATCTACATGTTTTGTGTAGAACAATGTTGTCTATCTCTTACGGTTTACCACTTATGCAAAAGCCACTCAGAGTGAAAAGATCGTTTGGGGACATTCCCAGAAAATTCAAGATATACATTTCATTTCTCACAAAAATATCTTAAATATTTGATATTTTAATCAAAATCATTAGAGCCATTTTTGAGAACATCAAAGTTTTTTAAAAATTGTTCCATGCAAAGGGTAGGCTGGGGTGGGGGGATTCTCTTGAAAATCTTTGTGTCACATCTTTGAAAGATACCAAACCTAGATACCTAGTTTGGTATTTATCCGACTTTTCGTTTTTGAGTTATGCTATTCACAAACACATCCACACACGGACCTTTTTCTAAAAATGCTTTCTTTGAATTCAAGGAGTCTCGTAACATGCATTTCCGGTGAAATCTCGGTATTGAATTTTTGGGTTAAATGCAATACTTCCCCTACTTACTACACATAGTAGAGAAAGTAAAAATCGAATATCTAAGCTGATTAATTTGGTTATGCCGGCTAAGTTGCAAGCAGGCGAAATATTGTCATTGGTCGATTAACAAATGACATCCAGTGCGCATAATCGATTGTACGGGTTATTAAAGACAAGCTTCTCGCTTCCGTTCCCAGTGTATTGCGATTCAAACTTTTGTCTCTCCTTCCGTTCTCGTTCAGGTTCCGGCTCCGGTTTATTATGACTGTTCACTTAAACCTGACAAATACTTAAAGAGATGCTTTAGTATTTTCCATATGGAGTTTGTTCTCCACGTTTCACGTAGCTTTAAGGCTTTTCAGGGATCACGGAAAATATGCACGAAACAAAGCCACAAATCCCTGATCAGGTTGTTCGAAACCAGAACTTTAACCCTAATTGCTCTAACATGAAAGCCACAGTATTACCGCTCGGTGTTTTTAAGTTAGATAAATGAGAACTAAAATCAGGTAATGCAAACCCTTTCGAGTATATTACATTATTATTAATATCGGCATATTCAAAACGAAAATTTTATTACCTAACATACACTATGTGATCAAAAGTTTCCGGACACCCCCACAAACATACGTTTTTCATCTTAGGTGCTTTGTGCTGCCACCTACTGCCTAGTACTCATTATCCGCGACCTCAGTAGTCATTAGACATCGTGAAACAGCAGAATGGGACGCTCCGTGGAAATCAAGGACTTCGAACGTGGTCAGGTGATTGGGTGTCACTTGTGTCAGAAGTCTGTACGCGAGCTTTCCACCTAGTAAACATTCCTAGGTTCACTGTTTCTGATGTGATAGTGAAGTGGAAACGTGTAGGGACATGTACAGCACAAAAGCGTACAGCCAACCTCGTCTGTAGACTGACATAGACCGCTGACATTTGAAGAGGGTCTTAAAGAGTAATAGGCAGACATCTATCCAGACCATCACACAGGAATTCCAAACTTCATCAGGATCCACTCCAAGTACTATGACAGTTAGGCGTGAGGTGAGAAACCTTGGATTCCATGGTCGAGCGACTGCTCATTAGCCACACATCACGCAGGAAAATGCCAAACGACGCCCTGCTTGGTATAAGGAGCGTCAACATCACACGATTGAACAGTGGCAAAACGTTGTGTGGAGTGAGGAATCACGCTACACAATGTGGCGATCCGATGGCAGGGTGTCGGTATGGCGAATACCCGATGAAAGTCATTCTGCCAGCGTGTGTAGTGCCAACAGTGTGGCCGTGTTTTTCCTGGAGGGGGTTTGCACCCCCTGTTGTTTTGCGTGGCACGATCACAGTGCAGACCTACATTGATATTTTAAGCACCTTCTTGCTTCCCACGGTTGAAGAGCAATTCGGGGATGGCGATTGCATCTTTCAACACGATCGAGCACCTGTTCATACTGCACGGGCTGTGGCGGAGTGGTTACACGACAATAACATCCCTGTAATGGACTGGCCTGCACAGAGTCCTGACTTGAATCCTATAGAACACCTTTGGTATGTTTTGGAACGCCGACTTCGTTCCAGGCCTCACCGACCTACATCGATACCTCTCCTCAGTTCCGCACTACGTGAAACATAGGCTGCCATTCCCTGAGAAACCCTCCAGCACCTGATTGAAAGTATGCCTGTGAGAGTGAACGCTGTCATCAAGGCTAAGGGTGGGCCAACACCATATTGACTTCCAGCATTACCGATGGAGGGCGCCACGAACCTGTACGTCATTTTCAGCCAAGTGTCCGGATACTTTTGATCACGTAGTGTACATGACAAACTCTTGCTGAAAACAAAGGATTGTGGGTTGTTAAAGGATTACATTGAGTAAAATCTGAAATACATAAAAAAACTGTTACACTCATATGACTTTCTATAATCCTGTACAAACTATTTTTACAAACGCTTATTCCCCATCTACTTCATGTTAATGGAGATAACGAGATGCTAATCTTATTGCTATTTTTCTTGAAAGTGCAAGGGGAATATGACAGACTTTAAGCGACATTTAAATCTTTTAGAATCTGGTTGCAATGTGGAACATTCCATTCTCTTTGCATGTTAATAACATAAAAAACGAATAACGAATTCACATGTGAGAAAAAGTATAAATATTGGAAGATTCAAACAAATAACAAGAAATTTCTCGAAAACGATTCACTCCACAAAAAAAATGTATATGACTAAATTGTGTGTTTTAACGAGATATATATTTTTTGTGTACAAAAACTTTATCTATCTCTTACGGTTTACCAATTATGCAAAAGTCATTCAGAATGAAAAGGACTTTTGGCGACATTCCCAGAAAATTCAAGATATACAGCTATTTGTCATGAAAATACCTTAAACATATGATATTTTAATCAAAATCGTTTGAGCCATTTTTGAGAAAATCAAAATTTTCAAAAAATGTTCCATGTAGACAGTAGTCTGGGGTTAGGGATATTTTCTTGAAAATCTTCGTCGCATCTTTGAAAGATACTGAACCTAAATTCCAAGTTTGATACTTTTTTGGATTCAGGGGGCCTCAAAACATGTATTTCCGGTGTAATCTCGATATAGAATTTTTGGGTGGAATACAATACTTCCCCTACTTACCATTCGTAGTAGAGAAAGTAACAAAGCGTTTTGTTTATGTTAGTGAGTAGAGACCTGTTTATTTATCTTCATTGTTTTTCGTTTCATTTTTTATATTGGTGCTTGCCACAGAGAGATTCAGGTAACTTTCTTCCTTTCAAAATAACTTATTTGAAGTCAAATGAAAAAACTTCGTTACAAATCGCAAATTTGTCGTTTGTTTAAGTACACAAAAGTTCTGCTTTTACTAAGTTGTGCTGAGCATATAAGCTTGCTGTTGGGACGGCCTCCTGAAATACCAGGCATTCTTTGCTAGAAGAAAATGGTGTTGCATTCTACAGTAGAACGAGGAATGCCAGAGAAGCTTGCAAAATAAAAGGAAAGAAAGGTAATCCAGACAAAGAAAAGCATTCCTCAGAAAGCAAATAATAGTAAAAACAGTGCTGAGTACGATAATGGAAAGAAGCAATTCAAGAAACCGACTTGGATGTAGAGCAATTCCGTTTCAGTGAAGATGGAACTGTGGACAAAAATATTCGTAAAATGACAATTAGTTGTCGAAGCGTTGCTTTGCGGAGCAGAACGAAAATGTACACGTAGGTCTATTGATAGTCCGAGAAAGTAGGGAAAAATAACAGCTAATCGCTCATTCCCGAGGGTGAAAACATACAATGGTTTTTAACTAGTAGGGTAACACAGAACACATGTTTACTTTCTCTACTACGTATAGTAAGTAGGGGAAGTATTGTATTCCACCCAAAAATTCGATACCGAAATTTCACCGGAAATACATGTTTTGAGGCCCCCTGAATCCAAATAAAGCATTTTAAGAAACACATCCGTATGTGTGTCTGTCTGTGAATAGTATAACTCAAAACGAAAAGTCGGATAAATACCAAATTTGGCATTTGAATTTAGTATCATCCAAAGATGCAACACGATTATTTTCAAGAAAATCCCCCACCCCAGACTACCCTTTACATGGAAAAAACTATCCTTCCGAAATGTTTTATTTTCTTCAAAATGGCTCTAACGATTTTGATTAAAATAATATATGTTTAAGATATTTTATGGCAAATGAAATGTATATTTTCATTTTGAATTTTCTGGGAATATCCTCCAAAGTCCTCTTCATTCTAAATGTCCCTCGCATCACTGGTAAACCGTAAGAGTTAGACAAAATGTTACTGCACAAAAAATGTAGATCTCATTAAAACACACAATTTATGTCATGTACATTTTTTCGTTGAGTGAACCATTTCCGAAATATTCCTTGTTATTTGCTTGAATTTTCCAATACTTACACTTTTTCTCAATTTTTTAACGTCCTGGACACGCAAAGAGAATAGACTGCCCCACATAGCAACCAGCTCTTAAAAGATTTGACTGTCGCTTAAAGCCTGCCACATTCCCCTTGCACTTACAAGAAAATTAGCAATAAGATAGTTTCTGCAAATGTTTATCTCGATTAACATGAAGTAGATGGAAAATAAGCGTTTGTTAAAATAGTTTCTACAAGAGCAGAGTTTATACGGCAGATATTGTATTAGGCTCTTTCTTACTTCCATGATCCATAGGGTAGTGAAGAAAACAGATGAAAAGAATAAAATAAAATTTTCCGTAATATACTATTACGTAACAGTGATACGCCAGTAATAAAACCTTTAATAATCAACTCTGAGCGGTTTTGTTCGTGACTAATATCCCTTACATATACTAACATACAATAGGAGACAGATCAAATTCAGCATAAACAGCAGTCTTATTGGCAAATCTAACAAGCAAATATCCAGGAGAGACAGGTAAAAATCTCACATATCTGTTATGAAATAGGTTTAGAAAAGAAATATCTACATTCCTTGCTTGCTACTCGAGGGTCGCCACTTTAGTGTGATTTTGGCCGACAATATGGATACTGTCGTGAGGATAGAACTACGACAGCGTGTGTTCACTTTGCATGGGGAAGCTAATGCGATTACGTCTATGTAGTAACTTTACACCGAAATTGAAGCAGTATTTTATCACTTAAATGATATCAGTCAAATTATATAATATAAAATATAACAACAGCTCGCCTTAAAGCAATATATGTATAATATAATATATATATAAAGTGTATGTTACAGCCATTGTATTATGTTTATTTTATTATGTACATGTATAAAAATGTTATGTGAATGAATTACGTAGTTTAACAATGTAGGAGCTGTGAGAATAGAAGCAAACTGCTTTCCATAGCAAACAGAATTACAAAGTAGAAGCCAAAGGTTGCTAACCACAAGGTAACCTTGAGACAACAATAAATTAGAAAGTTTAAAAAGGCTACTAATAGTTCTTGGAACAGTATTGTAATATTTAAAACGGTTTATAAATAGCCAATAAAAAACTAGAAAAGCTAAAAGTTAAATAAAAGTATTCTATTGGAGTAGGATTAGCCAATCAGAAACTAGAAATAGAGAAAATGTACAAATTCAAACGGTAGACGCTACAAGAAAGCGTACCCAAGCAGTTCGGTACGAGTCAGTGATTGTAATTCATTGCGGTGAGAATAATATATAGTTTAAAAAGTGCAATTAACAATAATCTCACAGCTCTATAGTAGGATACATCAGTGAAGTGTTATTTAATCGTGTGAAGGATTAATAAAAAAAAGTTAAATACAACTATAATTTGTGTAAGCCTTATTCTTTAGCCGTACCAGCCCTGTTAAGAGATACGTGCTCTACAAAATACTACTGACGAAGCCGATGCATATATAATATTTAATTAAATAGCATTTAATAGTGATTACACATCAAGTAAACGTGGGGCGAAGGCCACCGGAAAGTTTATACCGTACGTGGGGGCGAACACTCCTAGAAACAACCTCCCGCAAATTGGCATCCATTACGTGCGTGGTATAAAACAGCTTCAAATTGGTGCTTAAACGTGGTATAACCGCAATAACAATTAAACTCCTGCAAAATGTATGATTAAACGCTGTTTTGTGATCTTTAGAAGCATCAAGAAGTAATAAATTGCAAATAGCATTACTCTTGGTGTCTTTCTCGGAGATGGTTCATATATGGATCCCACTAGTGGGATCGGTCCCAGATTTACAATCAGTTCCCTAAACATTATCATCTTCGGACAATATTGAGTGTGTTGTAAACGTAAGCATGCCCACATTTTCCGATACATGCTTTTTATTATTTTACATACTTGTTCTGCTAGTTCTACTTCTTCTGCACTTCAGGGATTAGGCAGTGCTGCCTGTTCCAACTTCAGAGCGTGTCTGAGCATCGTTTACTTGGTCTTTCCGGGTGTCTTTATCCTTTAGGTCTGTAGTACAACACTTTTCTTGGGATCCTTTGTTTCGTCATTCTATCAGCATACTGTCTACATTTATTTCCATAATTCATAATTTTTCTTCCAAAGAATTCCCTTATTTGTTCATTTGAAATTTCGTCCGAAACTTCTGCTAGTTCTATTTTTGTATTCGCAAAGGCCACATGGAGCAAATTCATTTTCTCACAGTCATACTCTTCTCTCTTCCTCTCTCTTCTCTTCTCTTTAACAGATTAACCTCCTCTTTGTATGACTTACACCCCCAAGGACTTACAAGCCAATGCCTTGGGTCAGTAGCCTCTCGAGGAGCAAGCAAACTCTAGATCATAGCATATCCAGGATGTGTGATCAGCCAAATGCCTGGAAGTTAAATATAGTGTTGAAAGCGATGTTAGGAAAATTCGCACATCAAATTAATGTGAGGCGGCGATTTTCTTAATTTTCCACGACAGCCTCTATCTCGTCTATTTTTACTTTCTCTACCACGTACATAGTAGGTAAAAAAGGTAGTATTGTATTCCACCCAAAAATTCGATACCGAGAATTCACTGTATATACTTGTTTTGAGGACCTCTGAATAAAAAGCATTTTTAGAAACATACCCGTCTAAATACCACACTTGGTATTTAGGTTCTGTACCATCCAAAGATGCGACACGAAGATTTTCAAGAAAATTCCCCCACTCAAACTACCCTTTACATGGATAATTTTTCGACCATTTTTCACTTTCAAAAAAATGGCGCTAGTGAATTTTATTAAACTACCACATATTAAACATATTTAAATGACAAATAAAATGATATCCTGAATTTTCTGGGAATAGCCTATGAAGTCCACTTCATTCGGAATGAATTTTGTATAATCTTGCACAACGGTAAACGTTAAGTGATAGACGAAAACGTACTACACCACAAATGTAAATCTCTTTAAAGCACACGATTTATTTCAAATAATTTTTTGTGGCATCAGCCACTTCCGAGATTTCCGTTATTAATGGTTCGATTTGTTCAATGCTGAGCCATTCTTTTAAAATTACGTCGATTTTCAGTTGTTTCTCACGGTTTCATGAAAATAATATGGAATTTTAAGGCCAGCATATAGCGTCGAGTTCTTAAAACATTTGACTATCGCTGTTTCCTTTATTTTTCTCGATTAAAATGAAGTAGATAGAAAAAGTAAACTTTCGTAAGAGTGGTTTTATACCCATTAATAAATGATAGCGGATAGAGAAAGTAATGTGAATGAGACTCATCTTATTTTTTTCTGTGGATTAGAACTGTTGGATGTTTATATATTTTCTTTACATCCAATACCCACTCTATTTAAATTTTTATAAGCTATGCAAATTTGCTAGGAACGGTGACACCAGAAAATGTCTACATAAATTCAAGCTGAGAATTCACGTGTGACTACGTTCGGGCAGAGCTTGAAGTAAACTCCGCTGCTCTGTAGTACGCACCACAGTAACCACACACAGTAAATGCAATCAATAGACAACCTCACTATACGCCATGCCAAAGAATGTTAGATGAACTGCAAATGCTGCTAACCTCCGTAGGCACGCGAGCAAGGCAAGCGCAGAGCGAGGGCATTAAATCTACTACGAGTCAGACTTGGCGGCCGCCAGCCACGTCGTTCAAGATAAATCCAGTACTTTCTACAGTGCGCTCCTTATATGGCAGAGGATCGCGAGTATGCGTGCTCCGCGCACTATCACTGCGGAGATTTTCGTTCTAAAACTCCCGCGTTATTTACGAATGATAGTAACATGCACTATAATTAGTACCAACCTTGTTATAATTGTGTTGAAAGTGATGTCCAGTCCTGGCATTCCTCGTTGTCACAAGGAATGAACAATAGTCACTCTGCAGGGTTTCAATTTTAAAAATTTAGTAGCTCTATGAACAGAGGTTTTGAAAACACTCACTTGCTGTGCAGCACATTTCTTTAGAGAGCATTCGAATGATGCACCAATTTTGTCCACTTTTTCCTCTGCTAGAACATTTCTGTTTCACTTCTTAGATTTAGCATTTAGTGATCCCATTGTTCTAAACTTATTGATCAACATCTAACAGTTTCTCTACCTGGAACTGGAATGCCAGGGAATTTCTTCTAGAATTGTCTACACACCTATCTACATGATTCGTTTTTTTACGTATGTATCGTACATAAAAATTCTTCGTTCAAGCGTGAATTTTTACGTAGGCATTTCAGTGGACTAATAAGAATAATCTAACGTAATTAATACACAACATAGATGTCTTGAATTAACTTTCCGTTTTGATATGCACAATGAACAAACTCTAGCTCGAACTTGTGGCAGTATTTTATATCACAACAATGTAAATGCCAGAGTGATTGTAGTGTAAATAAGCATTATTGTATAACATTGATTTGAGATGTTTGTTAATTATAAGCATCGTTAGGAAATAAGTTTACACGGCCTCACTGAAACTGACAATAGGAGCGGGTAACAATGGCGAGGGGGTGAGTTGTTTGTTAATTAGATGAGACAAACAAATGACGTAAGATTAGCGCGCTTTTCTGTAGAAACGGAGGGAATATTTTCCTTAGAGCATATGTGTTCGTAATTTTGATTGGATATAAAAATAGACGCTAATGTTGGCGCGTTTTATTAACCAATAGCAGCTCTGTTACAATGTTTAGGCATATCGGGGTGAGGAAGTATAAATTATGAAGCCAAGAGACGGGTAACGTTCAGTCCAACAAAAACATTCGTGCATTATACGTCGTTCAGTCCAACAGAAGCACTCGCGGGTAATACGTCGTTCAGTCCAACAGAATCATACACAGGTTATACGTCGCTCAGTTCAACAGAAGTATTCGCAGGTTATACGTCGCACAGTTTAAAAGAATCATTCACGCGTTATACGTCGCACAATTTCACAGAATCTCTCGTGTCGTAAAGTTAGTTATAAATGTGAAATACGCGAATTAATAATGGGCAGCAAATAAGTGATTATAGTAACATTAGAAAATATAAATATTTCAGTTTGGCGTGTATCAAGAATAATTATGTGAAATGAATAAAATGTGAGGGCAATAAAAGTGTAAAAACAAATTCTTTTATCAGAGTTATCTTTCAGTAACAACTCCTTTCCGTTTACACACCCTGTTTAAGAGATATGCTCGACTGAGTAGTAATAATAGCTAGCCGGAGGACAATGAACCCAAAATGCAAAATAGTGAAACAATAACAGGCGCTCAGCAAAAAGATAACACGAGATTACCGCGACAAACTGAAGGCAGAACTGACTGCTAAACGTAGACTTGAACGTGTCATTCACCACTAATACGCTGTGGAAAACTTTCGGGGTCAATGCAGTGAAAGCGAAATATGAATATACGCGATCCAGGCCCGCCTATAAATAAAACGCATGGTATATGTGCTACGGGCACGTTGTGATGAAAATAATGAAACCCAAAATTGCTCTTAGTCGCCGTGGCCATCAACTTCATGATGGATCCGCGCTCTTGCAAAGTAGTTAAGTCATATGGCCTTTTCTTTGGGCGCACAAAGTTTGGTATCCTATACGGTTTATAGTCTTATTTGTGCTATTCTATACGAATTCATTCTATGTACATGTGAAACTAGGTACTGTTTACTTTATATTACTTGTTCTCGTATACTAAAAGTTGCTCTCTGATTATTGATACCTAAGTTTTTACCCCTTAGCAATTATTTGGCTGTTCTTAAAATTACATTTCTCTTTTCCTGTTTTCCAGTTCTCACTGTCATACATCAACAAATGCATTTGCAGCATTTGAGTTTAATATCTCTCCTGTTTTTGTTGTTTAATATTATTTGAACATTTGTTGAAATTATAATTTATGTTTTAAATCTTATTTCACGAGCAAAATATATCGCATCCAAAGCACTCACAGCATTTCGTGTTCAGTAATTTCATTATCATTTTGACCTTAGATTAATTTTTTGTTTTCTTACCGGCATTTTAAGAGTATCTTCTTTAAATGAGTCCTATAATTGGTACATGATTAGGTAGATGTAGATTGCTTTCAGTTTTTGGTACTCTCAGCTAAGCACCTTGCAAAAAAATATCGTGATTAATGTCAATTTCCGTAGTTTACAATTTGGATGCAGTTGTTCTCATTCTGTTGTTACACATTTATCTATATACAAACTACACATTTTGGTTTACAGTTTCGTATTTGGATGTTTAAGTTTCATTGTTTATATAAATTGATATTCCTTCTTACAAATCGTATCATAATCCAGAATAAAGGTCAATAGAGGAGTCAAAGTCGTAAGTGCAATTACTTTAAAAGACAGACACTATATCCAGAGCATAGAAGAAAGAAATCAAACCGAACCACAATTGATGACCGCGAAAGAAGCCAGATCGCTCCTACGGATGTACAAGTCCTTGGCAATAAGATCATACTGCATCTCTGAAGCAAAATACGAGGGGGGTACAGAAAGTAACACCCGTTTTGAAATAAACAATTAAAACAATGAAGAAAAAATCTGATGTGTTACACTCACATGACCTTCTCTACTCTTGTACAAACTATTTTACAAACTCTTATTCTCCATCTATTTCAATTAATCTAGATAAACATTTGCAGAAACGATCTTTTGACATGCAAAGAGAATTACATTTTACACAAAGCGACCAGTTCTAAAAGTATTTGACTATCGCTTAAGGCGTACTATGTTCCCCTTGTTTTGTATTTGCAAGGGCAATATAGAAATACAGTAGCCTTTAAGCATAGACATATCTCTTAATAGCTGATTCTAGGTGCACACCATCCTCTTTGCCACAGATTAATACTCTTTGCATATCCAAGACAAAAAAAACGAATAACGAATTCCCATTTGAGAAAATAAGTATTGAAAATTTAAAGGAATAACAAGCAATATCTCGAAAATGGTTCATTCAACAAAAAAAATGTATATGACATAAATTGTGTATTTTAACGCGATCTACATTTTATGTGCAGTAAAATTTTGTCTATCTCTTATGGTTTACCAGTTATGCAAAAGTCGTTCACAATGAAGAATACTTTTGGAGACATTCCCGGGAAATTCAAGATGTATATTTTATTTGTCAGGAAAATATCTTAAACATATGATATTTTAATCAAAATCGTTAGAGCCATTTTCGAGAAAATTAAAATTTTCGAAAAATGTTCCATGTAAAGGGTAGTCTGGGGTGGGGGGATTTTCTTGAAAACCTTCATGTCGCATCTCTGAAAGATACTGAACCTAAATACCAAGTTTGGTGTTTATCCGACTGTTCGTTTCTGAGTTATGCTGTTCAAGACACACACAGACATATAGACAGACACACAAACAAACACAGACAGACAGACACACACACAGACACACACACGAACATGTTTCCAAAAATGTTTTTTTTTTGGATTCAGAGGTCTCAAAACATATTTCCGGTAAAACTTTGGTATCGAATTTTTGGGTGGAATACAATACTTTCCCTACTTACTATACATAGTAGAGAAAGTAAAAAGTTTATTACATACATTTGAAAGGCTCGCTCTTAAGCTATTTTTCTACATAATCGCCACTTAAGTTAAGGCATTTGTTATACCGTGGCACAAAGTTTTCAATACCGTCTCTGTAGACGGTAAATTTGCTGCCTGGATTTCAACCACTGGTTTACACCAGCATGCAGTTTGGCGTCAGTGTCAAAGCGTTGTGTATCGAGCCATTTCTTCATCGCTGGGAAGAGGTGGTAGGCGCTCTGCGCCAAATCCGGGCTGTATGGTGGATGATCGAAACCTCCCATCCAAAACCATCCAAGAGCCCTCGGGTACGCTTGGCCGTGTGTAGACGTACGTTGTCGTGAAAAAACAACACATCATAAGGTTGGCGATACATTTCAATTGGTTTGTGGTTTATGCAAACAAAAACCTGATCACAGACCGCACCATAGAAGTGGCAGGATTTTGTATTGCAGTCACATTTTAATACGTCACAGAGAGCAAAGTAAGGGAAGCACAGTCCACGCGCTACCACAGCCGGATGCGTACTGAGTGTAGGAGCGTTCTGACCCAAGAGGGCGGCTTTTCTACCCACCGTCGCGATAGGCCAAAACGTCTGTTACTTTCTGGATGGCCCTCGTAGAATTCAGATTTTAATAACATAACAAAAAATACTGGTTAAGTATATTGTGACTTCATTGATTGGAGAGAGGGGGTTCGAATGCTTTTGGATTTGAATCACGTAACGTATGTAATTACTTCAAGGTTCCTTATTTAGTTAATTTAACCTGTTCCTCTTGATCATGTAAAACAGTGGATTGCTAATAATGTTCTTTAGGTTAAGAAGTTTAGACCTTTGAATGCATTTTTACAATTTTGGCAACTGACCAATTCAATGCAGATTCGAACTTCTAGGCAACATATCCATAAGAACAAGTGAAGATCCATTTTCGGTAAAATGGTCTAGAATCCTCCTCAGGCCTTTAATTATCAACATTTCCCTTGCAAAGTTGAAGTCGCACGAAGTAATCCTTCGTGTCATTACTGACAAATTGCTCTCTAATGCAGCATTTTCAGCAAGATCAAAGGCTATGTTCATCTTCAGATGCTCAAAGAGAGCTTTCAGCAAATTCTGTAGAATTAGAACAGAAGAAGACAAACTATTGAACTCCTTCACATTAAATTTAATTAAAGCGGTGGTTCATAATTGTATTTCAAGAAAATGCTTCGCTTACATCCTAATGTTAGTGCACGTTTATTTTAAGTAGTTGCTTCGAATAGTTAGTTACGTAGATATTAGGCGTGCCCAATAAGTGAATCAGCAGTTGTAGCTTATGTGAAATATTCTTAACGTTTTATTCAGGATATAGTTAAAATAGGTGCAATTCAAGAGCCGTATAAACTCTGGAGTTCTCGTTACATTAATAGGATAAAAATCTGATGTGTTACACTCACATGACTTTCGCTACTCTTGTATAAAACATTCTTACAGACGCTTATTCTCCATATGCTTCATGTTAATCGAGATATCGAGATGTTAATCTTATTGCTAATTTTCTTGTAGATGCAAGGGAAATTGTAGGCTTTAAGCAATAGTCAAATATTTTAATAACTGGTTGCTATGTGGAGTGTTCCATTCTCTTTGCATTACCAGGAAAAAAAATGAATAACGAATTTCCATTTGAGAAAAAGTATAAGTATTGGAAAATTTAAGGAAATAACAAGCAATATCTCGAAAATGGTTCACTCAACAACAAAAATAATGTATATAACATAAATTGTGTATTTTAACGCGATCTACATTTTTTGTGTAGTAAAATTTTGTCTATCTCTTATGGTTTACCAGTTATGCAAAAGTCGTTCACAATGAAGAATACTTTTGGAGACATTCCCAGAAAATTCAAGATATACATTTTATTTGTCATGAAAATATCTTTAACACAGATATTTTAATCAAAATCGTTAGAGAGATTTTTGAGAGAATTAAAATTTTCGAAAAATGTTCCATGTAAAGAGTATTCTGGGGTGGGGGGATTTTCTTGAAAACCTTCGTGTCACATCTCTGAAAGATACTGAACCTAAGTACCAAGTTTGGTGTTTATCCAACTGTTCGTTTCTGAGTTATCCTGTTTACAGACACACACACACGGACATGTTTCCAAAAATGCTTTTTTTGGATTCGGGGGGCCTCAAAACATATATTCCCGGTGAAATCTCTGTATCGAATTTTTGGGTGGAATACAATACTTCCCCTACTTACTATATGTAGTAGGGAAAGTAAAAATGTATGTTTATAAGATTTTCCAATTCTGTTAAATATTTATAAAAACAAGGGGATTGATTTAAAACCCTTTCAAATAAAAGTTGTGAGCTTTTATTGCGGAAGCAAGCATAGAACTATAATGCGATGTGAACAATCTGATTATGCATTCGCACAATTTTTTCCACCAATGTAGAATTATGTATATCCATTATGTATTACAGTAATAATATAAAAAGTCAGAAAAGTAAGTCATGAAGAAACTAAGAAATCGCAAACTTTCAAGCATACCCGTTATGTGACGCTTTGGAAAGGACTGCAAGATGGAATGTTTCGAAAAGTTTAGCACTACGAACAAAATTCTGTTTGAACCAAATTCTCTATGTTCATGAGCTCTACATTTTGCAGCAGGTTTTGTCTGTCTTTTAAGGTTTCCTAGTTATGCAAAATTATACAAAATACTTCAGGGCTTTTCACAAAAAGTTCAGGATATACATTAATTTATTCCACATGTACTATATAAAACACGACAATTTAATTAAATTGTTACAGCCGATTTTTATAAAATAAAAAAACACTAAAATTTTCCATTTAAAGCATAGTTTGATATGGGGGAATTTTCTTTAAAAACTTAGTGTCGCAACTTTGGAAGATGCTGAATTTAAAATATCAACTTCGGTATTCTATCTGACTTTTCGTGTTTGACTTATGCTATTCACAAGCGCACGCACAAACACACTTTTCTAAAATGCTTCTTTGGGCGGA
The DNA here is from genome assembly GCA_030765065.1 of Deroplatys truncata. Lineage (NCBI taxonomy): Eukaryota > Metazoa > Arthropoda > Insecta > Mantodea > Mantidae > Deroplatys > Deroplatys truncata. The sequence continues at coordinate 122,882,759 of CM060988.1, read as the reverse complement.
GTCAGTGTATGTTTCCTGTGAAATCTCGATATTGTTTTTATTTTTTTTTTTTTTAGGAAATACAACCCTTCCTCTATGGGTAGGTGACACAGAAAATAGAAAGTATGGGAAGATCTTGTGCATAAAATTATAATTTGATGAAAAAAACGGCATGACATCCAGTCTCAAACAAACTGACGATAAAATAACCTTGGTGACCCTCACCAAATTATTTTGCTTATTTAATGGTCTTTCGCCTTCAAACGAAGAAAATTTTTTTCTATACTTTATCGTGAACACCCTTTTTACTTTCCCTACTGCGTATAGTACATAGGGCAAGTATTGTATTCCACCAAAAATTCGATATCGAGATTTCACCGGAAATGCATGTTTTGAGGCCTTCTGAATCCAAAAATGCAGTTTTAAAAAAAGGTCCGCATATGTGTGTGTGTCTGTGAACAGTATAACTCAAAAACGAAATGCCAAACTTAGTATCTAGCTTCAGTACCTTGACGCAGCCACGCTACGCCCTCCATCCACTGAAGCAATACCTTTGCCTCACGATTGCTGCTTGTCTCCTCCTAGATAGTTCTTTTATACTTTGCCACGGCTGCTCGAGCATGAGGTCTTAATCATTGGGTATGCGTGAGTGTATGTACAGAGAAACACGAACGCTGTCTTAGAACACATTTATTCACTATTTAAAATAATACTGCGGTTTGCCGATCACTTGTAAATGCATACGATGGTACTTTGTCTTTACCAAGACCGAAGAATATTAACTACAACTAAGCGTTCTACCCTCTAGCATGTTCGCCATCATTCTTCTCCACACGCCGAGAATGTCATCCCGCTCTCATCAAGCACTCAGGACAGACTGCCTTTACCCACGCTGCATAAGGAAAAGCAAGCTACTCCCTTACCCTACTCTCCCCTCAAACGCTGGCCACAAACGCGGCGTACTGAAGCCCAGAGTGACCTTCACCAGGCTAAGTGCAGCTGTCCTCGGCTGTTACCAGGAAAAACTTGCTTCAATGGTATTTACCCTTTCCACCTGAGTCTGGTCCCTAATTAACAAAACTGTGCCTGTCTGGTTTTTCTGTCGCTTTTACAGTCAACAATTTTTACAATGCTTCTCCTTTTTATACAAACACTGATTTTAAATGTATTATTACTTATTTTATATCCCTATCCTTCTCAGAATATTATGATAATTATTGCCTTTATAATTCCGGCTTCAACCTTCCAAGGATGCGACACGAAGATTTTCAAGAAAATTCCCCCATTCCAAACTACCCCTTAGAAGGAACATTTTTCGAATTATTTTATTTTTTAAAAAATGCCTCTAACCAATTTAATTAAAACTTCATATATTAAACATAATTACATGACAAATAAAATGTATATTTTATCTGTGAAGTCCACTTCAGTTTGAATAAATGTTGTATAATCTTGTACAACAGCTAAACGTAAAGCGATAGATGAAAGCGTATGTCCCCCCCTCATAGTTGGGGGGGTGAGATTTTCCTGAAAATCTTCGTGTCGCATTCTTGGAAGAAACTGCAGTTAAATACCAAGTTTTGAAGTTACACAACTTTTCGTTTTTGAGTTACAATGTTCACAGACACAAACGGACATGTTCCCATAAATGCTTTATTTGGATTCAGGGGCCTCAAAATGTGTATTTACTGTAAAATCTCGGTATCGAATTTTTAGGTAGAATGCACCACTTCCTCTACGTACTATACGCAATGGAGTAGGTATAGGAATAATGATGAGATAATTGAAAATTAATTATAAACCTACACTTGTTCCACGTTCTTGTTTGAAGAATCTGAAAAGAAAGCTACAGAAATAGATACTGAGCGGGATGACTCAGATGGCAACGTCTGTGGCCCGCATTCGGGAGGTCCCGGGTTCGATTCCCGGTGACCGCCCACTCTGACCATGGGCTTTTTCGTGGTTTTCCCCTGGTCACCTAGGCGAATGCTGGCGTGGTGTAAGAGGGCGGATTAATAAATCCGTGACTTTGAAAACAGATAGCGTTCTAATCACAGGTTTCTTGTTTGCACCCAAGTCTTACGTCTATCCTAGGTATAATCGCAGAAATTCGTCGTCATTTGTTTCTTAGAACATTGTTGATAGCTGGAAAGGTAGAATCAGACGACTGAAAAATTGTGTCGAGATGGTTGAAATTATAAAGCCCGGGACTTAAAGTAGTTACTATGATAGTAAGTCGCCATTGGGGTATGACATGTCGATATAATTTGAGATCTCCTTGTGGTTTACCGGGAAAATGCGAATCAGTTGGAGAATTTAATGTCGTGTCGGCATGCTGCAATGGTAGCTCAGTGGTTAGAGCAACCGGACGGAGACCGCGAGATCCCTGGTTCAAATCCCGGCTATGGCATTAAGTTTTTCACTCTTCTGATTCTACCTTTCCAACCCTGTCCAACACACGGCTTGTGTGAAAAAACAATTAATTCCATTGTTGAAAGCGTCTAAAATAAGCAGATGTGTGTTGCTTCTAGAAAATGGAGAAAAGTGAATTTCGTGTTCTGATAAAGCACTACTTTTTGCGTGGTAAGACGGTGAAGGAAACAGAAGAAAAGCTGAAAAATATTATAGAAACTCTGCTCCATCGCATGGCATGGTTCACAAGTGGTTCTCAGAATTTCGATGCAGCCATTTGAGCACAAGAGATGCCGTGCGCACAGGACGGCCGGTTGAGATCACAACAGAAAAAAATGGTGAACAAAGTTCACGATATTGTGTTGGAAGACCGCCGAGTGAAAATCCGTGAGATAGCCAAGACCGTGAACATATCGAGCGAACGGGTGTATAACATTCTGCACGAATTTTTGGTATGAGAAAGCTGTCCGCAAGTTGGTGCCGCGACTGCTCACAGTTGAGAACAAGCGGAATCGTGTGACCATTTCACAGGGGTGTTTGAACATGTTCCAGCGCAACCCAAATGATTTTTGCGGCATTATGTCACGGTTGATAAAACATGGATCTATTACTATCATCCTGAAACCAAACAACAATCAAAGCAATGGATTTCCTTCGGCGAACCTGCTCCAAAGAAAGCGAAAACCATTTCGTCGGCAGGAAAAATCATGGCAACTGTCTTTTGGGATTCACAAGGGATTATAGACATGCACTACCTGGAAAAGGGTAAAACGATCACAGGTTCATATTATGCCGCAATACTGGATCAATTTCACAAGGAATTGTTACAGAAACAACCCCATTTGGTGAAGAAAAAGTGTTCTTTCACCAGGATAATGCACCCGCACACAAATCAGCCATTGCCATTGCAAAATTTGTGGAATTGGGCAACAAACTGCTACCTCAATCACCATATTCTCCAGATTTAGCTCCAAGCTACTTCTTGCTCTTCGCAAACCTGAAAAACTGGCTCCTGGAAGGAAATTTACGTCCAGTGGACACAAGTTAGAAACTACCTCATATTTTCCAGACTTCGAAAAATCATATTTTTGGAAGGGTTAAACAAATTGGGAAAACGTTGGACAACGTGTATTGATTGAAAGGAGACTATGTTGAGAAATAAAATTTATTTTTTGGAAAAAATTGTTATTTTCTTTAAAAATTCACTGACTTATCAATCCGCCCTCGTATTCTACCAAGATTTGTTCCCCCAGTTCCTCTCATTTCACCCCTCCCTTTCCGTTTCAGGTGTGTTTTCGGTCCTGCGGTAATGGCGGCATCGGGCAGATAGTGTAGTTGCTTGCGCATTGGAAAGATTTCTCCCCGTGAACGCCAGGGTGCGTTGTTCCGTCCGTTAGGGTCGCCTCGTCGCCCTCTCTCTGGATTCTTCGACTCTACTGGTGCTGGGTATTTAAACTGGATATTATAGGGACTTTTGTGTGTCTCTATGGCCTGTCTGCCTGTGGAACGGCGACCACCTACGGCTCCATCACCTCATCCCTGAGGTGTAGCCACAATAGGTCAAGCTGGTCGCAGAGGAGACGGCTCCCCGTCCTATAACGCACTCTACATCCTATGAAAATAGTTTTGAAGCGGGTTTTATAAAACTGTATCATTAACTCTTTTGAGTTCTCTGGTTATAAAAAACTCACAGCGAATGAAGAAGACTTCACAGCCTATACCACAGCAACCCGACTTTGCGCACTCATTAATATAGAGAAAGGAAAACTGACTTATTATCCCTAGTTTGGATCATGAATTCACAAATATAACGACACCTGCTCCCTGGCAATAGCCAACCCTCCACCCACAAATAACCCTTTCAGACCAACCATTAAACATAGGAGTGTGATTTTTTCCCGGGAATGTAAGTAAAGAATGTACAAATTTACTCTTATTTCTCAGTTGTATAGTGAGATTTTTTATGTTTGAAATGTTGTTTTTATGTAAAATGCCAATATATAAATGTCTTTATATACTCAAGCTAAATGCATGACAATGACAAAATAAAATCCAAAGAATGTCATAAAATAGAAATTGGCATAAAATGACCAAAAGTTGCATAATAAAGGTGCATTTTCATAATCCGGTAGCCATGAATAAGGATTTAGACACACGTTAATAATACCTATGATGCAATAATTAAAGGATAACATGTCATTAGAATCCGGGCAGACATAATGTCTTATACAGTTGCATATAACTGCATACATATTTGTTTTTAGTGTGTGCTCAGTAACAGCTAAAAACAAATGAACCTAAAAAAAGTATGATGCAAAAAGGTCCACATACTGCAACAGTGCTTTGCCTCATTATACACGTATTGCATAATGTCGCCTGGGTCTCATATTCAGAATGAAGCAATGACCAAACAGAGCTCCGTACGTTAAAGGCCATTGAACTTTGACCCCTCTTCCGTATATGCACTCTGATGTTAGCTTTTCATAAGCATGCAGGAAGCAGTAAAACTCCATTTTCGAGTTACTCATGCTGTGCTCCTGGATCCACAAGTGTGTTTTACGACAGTACGTACTGCTTCTCGAATATGAACAGAACCTCATACACTCAAACTTTTCTGTTATGCAATAGAGGCCAAGTTTTTATGACAGCTCGTAATCCAATCCATATGTGCTGTATAAAAACTTACGCCAATATTGATTTACTTACTTCACTTTATTTTTTTCTGGTGCCTTATGCTAATTATTATTTTTCATTTGCAAAAAATCTGATGTGTTACACTCACGCGACTTTCTCTACTCTTGTACAAACTATTTTTACAAACGCTTATTCTCCATATGCTTCATGCTAATCGAGATATCGAGATGTTAATCTTATTGTTAATTTTCTTGTGGATGCAAGGGGAGTTGCTAGGCTTTAAGCTATAGTCAGATATTTTAAGAGGTGGTTGCTATGTGGAGTATTCCATTCTCTTTGCATTACCAGGACAAAAAAAAATCAATAACGAATTTGAGAAAAAGTATAAGTATTGGAAAATTTAAGGGAATAACAAGCAATATCTCGAGAAAGGTTCACTCAACAAAAAAAATGTATATGACATAAATTGTGTATTTTAACGCGATCTACATCTTTTGTGTAGTAAAATTTTGTCTATCTCTTATGGCTTACCAGTTATGCAAAAGTCGTTCACAATGAAGAATACTTTTGGAGACATTCGAGATATGCATTTCATTTGTCATGAAAATATCTTAAACATATGGTATTTTAATCAAAATCGTTAGAGCCATTTTTGAGAAAATTAAAATTTTCGAAAAATGTTCCATGTAAAGGGTAATCTGGGGTGGGGGGATTTCTTGAAAACCTTCGTGTCGAATCTCTGGAAGATACTGAACCTAAATATTAAGTTTGATGTTTATCCGAATGTTCGTTTCTGAGTTATGATGTTCACAGGCACACACGACATGTTTCCAAAAATGCTTTTTTTTTGGATTCAGGGGTATCAAAACATGCATTTCCGGTGAAATCTCGGTATCGAATTTTTGGATGAAAAGCAATACTTGCCCTACTTACTAAACGTAGTAGAGAAAGTGAAAATTCAACTAGCTCCCTAAACAATGGGAGAAATAACTCCAAGATATGAAGTCCTTTTACTTTCTATACAGGTATAGTAAGTAGGGGAAGTATTGCATTCCACCCAAAAATTCGATACCGAGATTTCACCTGAAATACATGTTTTGAGGCGCCCTGAATCCAAATAAAGCATTTGTGGAAAAATGTCCTTGTGTGCGTTTGTTTGTGTGTATGTTGTTTCTGAACAGCATAACTCGAAAACGAAAATTCGGATAAATACCAAACTTGGCAGTTCAGTTTAGTATCTTCCAAGAATGCAAAACGAAGATTTTCAAGAAAATCTCCCACCCCAACTACCTTTTAAAGCAACATTTTTCGAAAATTTTGATTTTCTCAAAAATGGCTAACAATGTTGTTTAAAATACCATGTTTTAAGATATTTTCATGGCAAATGAATGTATACCTTAAATTTTCTGGGAATGTCCCCAAAAGTCCTCTTCATTCTGAATGACTTTTGCATAACTTAAACCGTAGGAGATAGACAAAATTTACTGCACAAAAAATGTAGATCTTGTTAAAAAACATAGTTTATGTCATATACATTTATTCTGTGGAGTGAACTGTTTCCGAGATATTCCTTGTTATTTGTTTGAATTTTTCAATACTTATACTTTTCCTCAAATGGGAAATCGTTATTTTTTTATATATATAGTGGACATGCAAAGAGAATGGAATGCTCCACATAGCAACCAGCTCTTAAAAGATTTGACTGTCGCTTAAAGCCTACCATATTCCCATCGCACCTACAAGAAAATTAACAATAAGTTTCTGTAAACGTTTATCTCGATTAACATGAAGTAGATGGAGAATAAGCGTTCGTAAAAATAGTTTGTACAAGCGTAGAGAAAGTCATCTGAGTGCAACACATAGATTTTTGAAAGTACATTCAAATTGAAAATACCTCGTCTTGCACTCACATAAATTTCTTTACTTACTCTTCTACAAACTATTTTTACAAAGCTTATTCTTTTATCTACTTATTGTGAATACAGATAAACCTTTCATTACTCATTTACAAATTTCGTTGTAGATACCTAAAGAAGAATACAATAAGCTAAAGCGATAGTCAAATCCTTTCAAAGCCGGTCGTTATGTGATGGATTTGAAATTCTGTTCTCTTTGCATGAAGACGAAAAAGAAAGAAAAAAGGCAGTTGAGAAAAGTATAACGCATCTGAAAATTCAAACTCATAACAACAAATTATATTTCGGAAATGGTTAACGCTACAAAAAGTTTGTTGGGCATAAATTATGTGCTTCGACGAAGTCTACCGTTTTTTTTGTGAAGTAAGAATTTGTCTATCTTCAGAATAAAAAGTACTTCGGAGGTTATGCTTTTTTTTTTTAGGAAATAAAAAATAACGAACATTTTCCTGAATTTAAATACTAAGTTTGGCGCATGACCAACTTTTTGTTTTTGAGTTATGCTGCTCACAGACAGACGCACCCAGGGATCTTTTTTTACAAATTCTTCTATTTATTTGTTATTCAGAGAGTCGCAAGACCTTTTTTCTGGTGAAATTCAATAGTTCTTTTATTTACTATAGGTAAATAGTCGCTGTGTACCCGTAACACTTGTGGTGCTTCTAACGTTACCAGAAGTACGTCGGGCCTAACGTCAGAGCCCCTCCCGAAAGTGAGTTGTTCAGATTGGGTTGGACTCGGCGAGGCAGTGGTTCCCGATACCCATGGGAGATTGGGTACGTCTGACGTAGCCCAGGCGGGGTTGTGAGACACCTCAATGTCCCCTGGTACCATCCTGGAGATGGTAGACGGTGTGTCAGTTCAGTATTGACCCTAGGTTTTCTCGGTAGTCTGGGGTTGACACGTGTAAGTGGCGTAACCACGTCTGTCCCTGCGGAAGTGGGGGGCCTCTTTTTAGGAAACCAGGTATTGGCCTAATGGTAAAAAAACACAATAGAAGAACCACTCGAATAGCACCTCTCCCTGTGCATAAAAACTGAGCTTTAGCTCCTGGTATACTTTTGCCCCGAACTATAGGCAAGTAGTAGAAAAAATAAAAACGCACTTATCTCCCTAATCACTGAGAGAAGCAATTTAAGATGTTGGAGTCTCTTGGAAATTAAAGAATAAATGGGAAGTGTATTTAAAGTTTTGTATGTTACTAAGATGATTCTATGAAATACTTTTCTTTCGCATAAAGACTTAATTTTGGGTTCATTGTTAAACAGAAGCTCACAAGTTCAATAAAAAATCTGTTATAGGAAGTTATTGTGTCATAAAATTGCAAAAATAGCCTTAAATTCAAGCTCTTATAAAAGTAATCCACATATATATTTTCAAAAAATCATATTCAGCAAACCAATATCCATAAAACTTCCTCTTGTATATTATCATCAGCAAATGTTAAAGATGCCCTGCAAATTTCAAGCAATTATAACCAATAACGCCTACGTGATTTTGCTTTGAAGAGTGAAATGAATAAGGAATTATTCTTTCTGAAAATTCAAAACAAGGTTTAATTTAGTGTGGCACTAATGGTGTGTAGGTATTAATAAAACACGGCTGCCAATCAGTTATTTGGCGTAACAATGTGGTTTTTAACAATTAAATTTACACTGAAACTATTTCTTTTGGGGGATGAAAAATCTAAATTCCATTTTTGCATACTTTTACTATTTTCATGGACACCTTTAAATTAGGTTATGTCCCTTATCGCACACTAGCAAATGTATCACTAAATCTGTAAAGAAATCTTTTGATAGGCCTCACACAGATGACATCGATATTATTCCTAAAACTGTATTTAAAAAAATCTAGATCGATAAACGGTTTAGATTTGTATGCAAGGGGTTGAACTTGTTAAGATGAGTAATGTATTTAAAGTTGTAAGCGGCCTACAATTTTCCTGGGTTCTAAAGCCTAACTATCCAAAGCTTCGTCCAGGTCAAATAAATGCTACAGGTTGCACGCAAGGGGTTAAACATATATAGTTTGTGTAGTTTTCGAATTTTTAAGAGAGCATGTAGATATACCAGTGGCCCACGCAAGCCGTTCTCCGTCAAAGTTAGTTTTCCTGCCTAAACAGAACTATAAAGCGGATTCCATACCGGTAGAGAGGAGACCTTGCTAAACGTAAGACCAGAGCTTGAAAACAAACAATTACTATGATTACTCCCATAGCTCAGTCGCCTGCTGTGCGAGAGGTGGCGGGTTTGATTCCCGGGTGGGCTCGAAAAAGGTTTCTGAACTAGAACGTATCACGGTATCCCCAGGATATGCTGTTTGCGTGTGTGTTTATCGGTGATTTAATAACCAATTCGCTCATTTAAAAGGAATTCAAGATTGCCCCTGAGCAAAACCTTAAACACATGAGTCAAGGATATGAACTATCTGACTGCTAAATTTCAATAAACACAATTAACAATATTAATAAATAATTTATTTCCTTGATTATAATCAATATAATTATATGATATGTATGTTCATTTAAAGCTGGGTTAGATTTAAATTACTTTTATTACTGCATTATTTGAAATAAACCTGTTCAAATACACGTTCACCTTCGTGGATGCATTCATGTAAGGGTCTCTCAGTATTAGCATAGACACGTCTTAACATGCGCAGGCATGGCTTCTTTCTTTTGAAATATCTGGATTTTCTAGTTCCGTTTCGTAAACTCTGGCTTTGATATATTCCTATGAGACACAATCCAGGGGAGTTAAATTGAGCGATCTTGCTGCCACCGAATACAACCACCACGACCTATCCACCGTTCGGGATACACACTGATGAAATATTCTCTAACTCTTCTAAAATAATGGGGTGATATAGCATCGTATACTGATATCAATGATTTAGAGCTAACTGAAGTGGAATGTCTTCTATAAGCTTCTGCAGGAATTGCAAATAAAGCTGACTATTAAGCCTAGGAGAAAATGGTTTAATGACGTATGCACAATGCCTTTTTTCGAGTGGAGGAGAAAATTATTTAATCACTAACCCCAGACCCGACGGGAGTCCCTCATCCACCGGAAGGAAAATTGGAAGAAGGAACATGAGTGGCAATGCGAAAGGTTGCGTGGTCCCGCGTAGCACCCGCGTTAGTACTTGTAAGGGAGCGGGTGCCCCCCCCCGTGGGCGGGAGCGGGTAAGGAAAATTTCTAGAACGCAGCCACGAATAAACCTGGCTGCAAAGCTAGTAAATGGAAGGTGGTAATGTAAAGTAATATAGGTGAAAATATGGGTGGGGAAGTGTTTGGTTTTGGTGTTGTCTCGAGGACGTCATCAGTGTACCATCCGATCTCGGAAGATCTTGCCGCATCTTGCAGTGGATGGAGGCTTCCGGCGAGAGCTGGGAGTCTCTGGTAGCGTAGTTGTCTGCTGCTGGAAGCGGGTCCGAAGTTAGTGTTGTTGTTCCTCCAGTGATCTGAGTCAAGGTGTTGCTGCGTTGTGTCTGATGTCGTTTGATGTGCTTGGAAGGGTGTATTTATTAAAGTCTGAAGATTGTAGAGGCAGTCCTTCAGGGCCGTCAACTTCGCCGACAGGTTCAAGAACTCGGCATGCAGGTCCTGTACGGCGTCGTGTAGGCCCTGGATTTCCTGGTAATGTTGCTTGGTGATGGTGATGAATTAGGCTGTGGTGGTTGTGGTGTCGTCTGCGGCGGCGTGGAAGGGTCAGGCGGTTTCGGCGATCAATGCCGCGCCGTACGTTAACACTCCAGTGAGACTGCATGTGATGTGATCGTAACCAATGAAGATCTTCAGGAGCCCAGTAATGGAGATTATGTGTGTTTACACTGATTCGTTGGTGAAATAACATCCATATTCCCATAAAACCTGCTTGATGAAATCCATATTTTCATTTATTTCATTTAAGAGCAGTCTACAAAAAATATCCGAATTTAGAAATCGTGCTCATACAGCTGTTGGTGCAAGTGCAGACGACCATACGACCTTATCATTACGAAACAAGGAACTAAACGTACGCAGAGAGCAACACTACTGAGTGACTTTTCGGTTGTACAGAAATGAAAGGAGGAAATCAACACTGCTTCCCTGGACAAACCGTATTTTTTACCGTTTCTAAGGTACTTCATGACGTCATGTCTTCATTTTATTGGGTGGTGGTGTCACTGCTATCACGTCTTGTACTGTGTATCGCACCAATAAGCATATCTACGCTAGTTCTGTCAACTCATTGCCAAATTACGAATAGATATAGGTGAGAAATGGCGATCGTTTGCATCGATCTTTCGCGAGGTTAATTGCAAATATATAGCAAATGTCTGCTTGGAAATGCTCTTGAATATGAGTCAGTTCTCGAGATGTTAGCATTCTAGTTCTCAAACATCCGTTATAGATCCTTATGTAAATTAGCGTTTCCTAGTTATTTACAAGTTCTTAAATAGACAAGCTATAGCCCCCTTTCTCCTTCAACGCACTAAGGGTGAAGGAGGCACCAGCGGATATCTTTAGTCACGTCCTATTAACACCCTTACAGACGATCAGAAATCGGATGTAGATTCTTGTGGGATGCGCACCAGCACTTCCCCTTTGAACAGAAGCGAGCGGAAACCCTTTTTGCACTAACACATGCTGGGAAACAAAACTGCAATGAACGGCTTAGGTGGACCATGAAGTAGGTTGTTGTATTGTATTTCGACTGTTGGGGAGCCGAACTGGAAGTGTTGCAACTGCACGTATGGTAAAATTTTTCCGGTAGCCTTCGCCACAATGTTTAAAAATATTATAATTTTTAATTTGACTGCTTCTTTAAATATTATATATTTATGTTTGCCTCGGCTGCGTCAGTATTTATTTTTAGAGACATGAATTTCTTAACAAGGTCTGATGCGGCTGAAGAATGTAGGCTTGCAGAGATTATAATTTGTACTTCACTCCATTTAGTAATCCTTGACACGATTTAAATAACACTTCACTGATATAGAGAGAGCTGTAAATTATTTATTAATTACTTGCACTTTTTAACACGTAAACTATTGTTGTCTCACACTGAATACGTATTAAACTTCTCGAGGACGCGTCTTGCGTCCGGTTAGGAAAGCTGTCTGCTAGCAACTGACTTCTGAATTTGTACAATTTGCCCTATTTCAGTTTCGGATTGGCTAATCCTACTCCAATAGAATACTTTCATTTAACTTAAGCGTTTTTCCGGTTGTTGATTGGCTATTTTATAAACTGTCTCAAAAACTACATTATTGTTTCCAAGAATTACCAGTAGCATTATTAAACTTTCTAATTTATTATTACCTCAAGGCTACTTCATTGTTACCTCATTGTTAGCAACTTTTAACCTATTATTCTCACAGCTCCTACATTATTAAATTACGTAATACATTCACATAACATTATTAAACATGTGCATAATAATATAAACATTAATACAATGACTGTTACATGCATTTTATATATTATATTATACACATAATGCTTTAAGGCGGGCTGTTACTGAATTTTATATTATATAATTTGACTGAAATCATTTAAGTGTTAAAAATACTGCCTCAACCACCTGGTATATTTGTTTCTCGTCATAGGTACATCAGTTATATAATTTGATATTGCTTATAGGTACTCTAGTATAACATAAAATGTAAAATAAGACGCTCTAAATCATTCATGTCTCCCTTAAATATCCTTCTTTCTGAGGTTGCTTGCCTACATTTATTGATTTCAATACACACAGCTCAAGGTTATCCGCGTATTGGTGACCCCGATAATTTTATGGTATCATCCTACAGTATGTTATTTACAACTTTCTACCCTAACATTCGTACAGAACTTTCATTAATTTCAGTTCCTCTTGTTCCTCCTTACCCATTTCTAACTTTTGCCACATAATGCTCCACAAATTTTTCTGCTTTTAGTCAGAATCCTTATAATTAGTATTTCCCCATGTAAATTCTTTTATTTATTTCTCATACCTGTTCCCTCCATATCTTTGTTTGAGAGCAGTATAGCAACAGTGAAAATCTATGTAAGTTTATACGCTCATTGGACATTTTTCTAAATCGTGTCATGCCTTGCGCCTTTTAAATTCATGACTCCAATTCTGGCCCAAAAAAAAAACTCCTCATGGCGTGTTTTATAATATAGCTCTCATATTTCCCAGCCCGATTCTGCTTTTATTACTTTCTCTAGCAATAGTACCTAGTAGGTAGAGAAGGTGTTGCATTTCACCCAAAGAGATTTCACCGGAAATACATGTTTTGAGGCTCCCTAAATCCAAATAAAGCATTTTTTTAAAACATGTTAATGTGTGTGTGTGTATTTATGAACAGCATGACTCAAAAACAAAAAGTCTAATAAATAACAAACTTGGTATTTGAGTAGTGTCTTCCAAGGATGCGACACGAAGGTTCCCAAGAAAATCCCCACCCAAACTACCCTTTTCATGGGACATATTTCGAAAATTTTAATTTTCAAAAAAATTGCTCTTAACGATTATGATTAAAATACCATATACTAAAGATATTTACGTGACAAATAAAATGTATATCTTGAATTTTCTGGGAATAGCCTGTGAAGCCTTCATTCAGAAGGAATTTTATATAATCTTGTATAACTTGTAAACGTTAAGAGATAGACGAACACGTACTACACAAAAAGTGTAGATCTCTTTAAACCACACAATTTACTTAAAATAAGTTTTCTTGTAGGATTAGCCGTTTCTGAGATATGTTATTAAATGTTATAACTGTTCAATACTTGTCATTCTTTTAAAGTCCCACCGATTTTCAATTGTTTCTCGCGATTGCATGGAAACAGTGTGGAGTTTTAAGGCCAGCATATAGCGTCTAGTTCTTAAACATTTGACTATCGCTGTTCTCTTTGTATATATAACGAAATCTGTAACGTAGTATTTCTGCAAAGGTTTATTTGGATTAAAATTTGTAAATTTAGTCGGGTGCTACTCAATGAGCACACAAAAGTTTTTTTAAGGTAGGTTAAACGGTGTATATTTGTGTACAAAGGGTATGTATTACTATTCATATTCAACCAATTATTCTATTAAATAAACCAATTTCCCCAAATAGCGTTTCAAAATTTTAAGCCACTGTAAGGCTGAAAACTAGGATAAGAATAGTGGTTATAAGTTTGCTTCTAAAACTGAATTACCAGTATTATAGCAAATTAAGAGATATACCCTTCTCTCATGGACACACTAGCCTCGCCTTTCCTCCACAGTCACAGATGAACGTTCACACGCGAGCTAAGATTGGCTATGACTGATTAATGACCGAGCTGATCGATTACAAATCCGCATTTGAACTGCAGAGCCTGGGGAGAAGTATATTATGTTTGTATTTGCTTCTGCTCCACAAAGATAAAGCAATAGCTATATATTTCCCTCTCTAAGATATAAGCAGAAAGGGAGAAAAATAAGTCAAAACGAAATCCCATGCTCGGTGTATCTGTAACCTACATTTGCTTTACTTAGTTTCTCTGATCAAGCTAATGGGAAGAAAAGAAGAAGAAGAAGAATTGCAATTTGAAAGTTAAATAAATAACTAAAAGTAATGTAGACTTTGGAAAATAAATTTACTAAATTAGTGTATGCGTATGCATGCAGAGTCTTAAAAATTTAGATGTGTTCAATTTATCTTCAAGTATCCTATAAATACATTAGGTTGTCTCATAAGTAATGCCGGTTTGATATTTTATAAGATAGAATTGGTTTTCTTTGGTACGCCAGTACTATTTACAGGATGTCATTGGCTAGTAATTGCGTATATTAAGAGAATGTGTCAGTCGTCAGTTGTTAACACACAACCACAAAGTGGAAGTTACAAAGTTTGAGGTTAGAGTGCTTCTAAAGCACTACTGGAAACAAGTTTATAAAGCTGCTGCCGCGGCTCAAAAAATACATGAAGTGCAAGGAGAAGGTGTCGTTAATGAGCGTGTGGCACAGCGATGGTTCCAACGTTTCAACACTGGAAAAGAAATCACGCTCTGGAAGACCTAAATTATGGGATATTGAGAATACACGCAGAATTTTGGAAAAAAAAATCCCCAAAAAGTACTCGTAGGCTGTCAAAAGAACTTGGGCCATCAAAAGATACCATACATCGCCAGAAAATCAAACAGAATCTGTAGATCAGTACCTCATGAATTGACTCCTCAACAGCCTCAACGTGGAGTGGATATCTGTCGTCAGCTTATCAGTAATCCCATGGATAATGGATTTATGCGGAGAATTGTCACATGTGATGAAAAATGGGGCTATTACCACAATCCTGACGCCTCGAAACAGTGGCTCAGTCCCCGTCAACCTGCCAAAGTTATCGTTCAAAGAAATCAGTTCGGTCCCAAAGTAATGTTGTGCGTCTGGTGGAATTTTGAAGGAGTGATTCACTGGGAGTTTGTTCCAAATGTGGGTCTTAATTCTGAACAACTGGAACGAGTTAACGAAATTTTGAGACGGAGATATCCAACATTAGTTAACCGAAATAGAGTTCTCTTGCAACAGGACAATGCAACATTCCATACTGCAGGAACAACCATGACAAAAATTCAGGAATTGGAAGGAGTCGAACTGTTACCACAACCAGCATATAACCCAGATCTTGTGCCTTTAGATTATCATATGTTTCGATCCATGGCCCATTTCTTACATAGAAGAAATTTCGAAAACATTAAAGCTGTGGAAGTGGGTCGCAGCGAATTCTTCGTAACAAACACCAGAGACTGATACCGTCGCGAGATAATAAACCTCACTGAAAAATGGCTACTACTTGGTCTCTACTTTGAAGAGTAGTTTAATTTCTTGTCAGAACCGTTAGAAATAAAGTTTTGCTTAAAAACTGGCATTGCTTCTGAGACACCATTTATAATACCAAATTAAGAATTGTTCAACGGTATAACGGTTACAGCACATTCGGATACGTTACGTACCGTAATATGCAGAGTTTTATTCAGAATGAAGGAGCGCGTTTCAGATTTGTATTTCAAACAAATCGTGTAAATCAGAAACACATTCCACACATCACCGAGAGGAGGAGAGTTTAAAGTTACAAAGATCAGGTTTATAATTTCCATTCAGCAGCATAAAGCCACTGAAAAATTGAGATCACAGGAAAAATACTCTTATACTGCAGTTTACTGTGAAACCATTGTTCAAGTGCAACAAGTCGTTTCTGCAGTATACTCAACAAACAGTCATCTTATCATAAACAAATTGACGAATATAGCCATTTGATGTAATGTGGCTTTGAAATTCCATTCTTTGCATGAAACGAAAAACGTGACATAGCAGTTGAAAATGGTATAAGTATTTGAAAGCTCAAGCCAATGAGAAAGAATATCTTGGAAATGGTTAATGGCACAAACAATTTACATAAATTGTGTGCTTTAAGAGATCTAATTTTGATTTCAAGCTTATTTAAAAAAATACAATATATACATTGGCCAAGTAAATATTGTGATGCAGTGGCTATGGCTCAAGGTTATCGGGAGGCAGTGGGGAGATAAACGATAAGTAGCGTTCGCCAGCTTAAACACTGGGAGCGCTATCGGCAGATAACCAGAATCTTCTGGAAGTTTATTTCCCCTCTCCTCCAGAACGTTGTCGAGATAGTTATAGAATGATCTGTAGAAGATTCCATAGCTTATATAAGCGAGCGTTCTCGCAAGAGGAATCTGTCAGTCAGTGAGCGAGCGAGTTAAGTGCCATCGTCGTCCTCCGTGGTGTAGTGGTTACCATGCTAGCCTCTAGTTCACGAGGTCGCGGGTTCAAACCCGGCGGAGGGCTATGGATCTTTTCGGGAGTAAAAGTCCTTAGCATGGCTTCCTTCGGAAGGGAAGTAAAGTCGGTGGTCCCGTGTGGTAGATTTACGCACGTAAAAGGACCTCAAGCCTGATAAGGAGGCCTCTGAGCAAAATTACCGGTCTTTCACGCCCAACATAAAATGGGACGCTAAGGACCACAGCAGTTAAAGAGCATCCATAAATAAAACTCAATTTAATTTTGAAAAAAGCCGTTCTCCGAGCGAGTTTTGACGATTGCCATGACGGGCAGCGAGTGCTACTACGGAGCGAGAGATTGTAGAAGTCTTGTGTTCGACTCTCCAGCGAGTGAACCGTCAGGTAGAAGAGGCTACGTGACGATGGAAGTAAAGTGAACTAATTCACGGAAGTGAATTCACGGGGAGCTGAACTAATTCACAAAGTAAAATGACCTTTGAACTAAGTGAAGTTCCGGTGAAAGTTGAACTAGATAAAATAGTAATATGACATTGAGAACTTAGAGGAGCGTCAGCTGAAAAACTGGACAAAGTCACACTAGTGTCAGGAGTGGGATACAAAAACCACGATGGAGGAAAGCTTAAACAATTATTAAATGAAATGAATAATGAAAACAAGATTTCTACAATCTCTCCTCCGCAGTAGGACTCGGTGCCCGTCACAAACTCGCTCGGAAAACGGTATCTACTTTTAATCGCACCGGGACGTACTCACTAACTCGTTCGCTCCCTCATTGACTGATTGACTCTCGCGAGAACGCTCGCTTATATAGCCAATGGAATCTTCCACGGAACATTCTAGAACTATCTCGACACACTTTCTGGAGGAAGGGGAAAGAAACTTCCAGAAGATTCTGATTATCTGTCGATGGCTCTCCGGTGTTTACGCTGGGGAGCGTACTTATTGTTGTTTATCTCCGACGGCCTCCCGATATCTGGGCCGTAGCCGCTGCATCACAAAACCTTAATTATATTTTATTTTAATCAAAATCGAGCTGTTTTTGAGATAATAAGAGCTAACGAAAACATTTCCTGTAAAGGGTAATTTGAGTTGGGGAATTTTCTTGAACATCTTCGCGTCGCATCTTAGGAAGGTACTGAACTTACACGAACTTTTGTATTTATCTGAATTTTAGTTTTTGAGTTATTCTGTTCACACGCATACTCATACGCCCGTGGAATGTTTTCTAAAAATATTAGTTTTTATTCAGTGCACCAAAACATGTACTTGCGGTGAAATGTCGATATCGAATTTCTGGGTGAAATACAATACTTCCTCTACGTAATATAAGTAGGTGCTACAGAAAGTAATATAGAGTAAATGTGTACAACGTGCAAAGTACCTAAAGTGAGTCACTCGCTTTTTAACTGTTAGAGAGAATACCAATATGCATGATATTGTCGCACACCTTTTCACACAGTTCGCAAACACAATTTACATCTGGTTGGTGGAAGCTTTTTGTTTTACAAATCTTGTGATGAAATCGATGGATGACGAAGCGGGTCACCGTATGTCGGAGTTCGTATGATGCTCCCCTGCATTCGTTTGTCGCCATGGCCGTGATGCAGTAAAACTCGCTCCATATCTGCTTCTTGTCCTTGAGTTTTTGGATCACACTTTGATATGTGGGTTGAAATCGAAAAGTACGATGGCGTGACAATTTGATACAGGAATGTAGTTGGCACCTTTTCTCGTTTTCTCCAATATCCGCTGCTGATTCTGTTGCCGGCTGCTCCAGTGGTTAAGCTACGAGTATTTTCCCTCAGGGTATGCGTGGGTGTATTGTGAAGGACAGCACCAGCTTAAAAGTGACAGAGAAATTTATTGTAAACTAATATTTGAGTTATTAGAGTGAGTTTCCAACCGTTTGGGATGAAGCAATAAACTGATTATGAATCGTAGCACTCGCAATTGTAACAACTCAATTATTATACCTGCTAACTTCTGCAATATTAAAGTTACGGTTGGAAATAACTGTTCCACAATAAATGATACTAGAAGCGTAACTTGCTGAAATGTTTATCGGCAAGGTCCCTCACGCTAGCCGCTATCACATAAGTGTATCACTGGGCGCTTAAAATATCACACGAGCACGTACCACTGGAGTCACCAGAGAGAGTACCTCTCTGAATTAATTACATACCTTATTATTTAAGCCACGCCTACATTAGAATTACTCCCACCAAAATTCTACCTTATACGTTGCCAAATCTCAAACTCTAAATATCCGAATGTGACATTGTTATTAGGGGACTTGGCTAAATTCTCAGACTATAAGTGCCTTTCCCTTTTCCAGAATTTCTGTCTACGTAACTGCAAACCTACTGAACTTACCTCTAAATTACGTTCCCAGAACTTTTGTGTCTAACATGTTCGTTCCTTCGGCTGTTGCTAATGACTTTCTTACATGGCTCACTAATAACTTCCGTACTTGACTCCAGATTTCCTTCATCTTTCCGGACAAAATCTTTCAACTCAAACTTGTTACATTATACACTGATTTAATACACGTAAATTATTTATTCCAATTGCCTTTTGTTATTTCTTTATTTAATTATTCATATTTCCCCGTCAGTAATTACAGTATCAGGGTGTAGATGACAGTAATATCCTTATTTATAGCGTAGGTCGTCTAGGTATAATGTTTCCCTGGTGAGCTCACATGCAAGTCGTGAGGATAAATCTGTATTTTGAGACATATAAATTTTTTTCAGGAAAGCTGCTTTATCCTTTCAATATCCTTCAGGTTTCTTTTATTTAGTTTTTCCCATATTAATTCGAGTCCGCAAATGACTATTGAAGTGATTTTTGCTTCGTAGAATGAGATGACTGTCTATTGAGAGTTGACGTAACTTATGGATGTCATGCATTGCTCTGATAGCAGCAGTTAATTTTTCCTTCACATGTAGCGTGAATGTGTTTGCTGTCGCCTGTAGAGTTATCCCTAAGCATTTGAAACTATTTGTAAAACTTAAGGATTTATTTTCAAGATACAGAATATCTTCGTGGCTTGTCTTCCCCTTTCCTGAATACCATTGCTGCTGTCTTTTGAATGTTCATTATCATGAGCCCACAATGCCAGAGGGTTTAAAGCATTTTCTAAATCTTGTCTGGAGGTTGAGAGGGTGTACGAAAAGGAGGTGATGTGCGCATTTTGGCGGCACGGGATTTGTAGGAATGGTCCCGAGTTCGATGCTAGCTCAGGTTCTTGCATGGATCTTGGATTTAGGGTGTGGTGCTAACAAGGCTGTTTCGTTTTTCTGCACCTTTATTTTCCGTCATCCTTTATATCTTATTCCTCATGGGGCCTCGCCACACACATAGATATTTCTTTGTGCGCTGCATTTACTGCTATACTTCAAACTATCGTGCCTACCCGCCAACACTTTTCTATCAATTTTCTTTGAACTGCACCCACATTTGTGGTTTTAGAACAACCTTCAAGGGAATACCACGAACATGTTTCTTTTTTAGTATTTTTCTACCCCCGGTTTCGCTATTACGTGATTTCTACCTTCTTTCCTATTGGTTGTCTACCTTAAGTTTCTACATGAACTCGTATTTCTGCGGCTATCAGAGCATTGACCCTCGTTTCTATGCACCTGTTTATCAGGCGACTTAACGGTACATGAACAAAAGCGTCTTCTGCGCTTACTCGGCTACAGTGGGTAAAAACCTACCCCGTTTCCTGCCTCATCTTTACAAGTAATATTCATTTTGCAGTCTTATTTAATAATATTATTCCAGTGTTACTAATACTTTCATATTATCATGGCTATCATTTTATATTTCTCGCTGCGCAGAACGCACCGTCTTAAGATTCATGTGATGGTCATGTCATCCCCAAAATGCAGTTTCTGGATGTGCAGGTTGCCTAAATCTGCTGTTCCCAGAGGCGATTTCCTCCACATACCATCATGAAAACAGTAGGGTTTCGTAATTAATGTACACAATAAATCACTTTTTTTGTAAAAAGTTCTGCTGCTACTACTACTGTTAATGCAAACACGGCAAAAATCAAGAGTGTAGTAGTCCCACGTGGTCCCAACCAATCGATAGCATATTCCGTATTTGCGTATCCTCCAGGGTTTTGTCTTCAGGCAACAAATATACCTGTGTTTAATATCTGGTAATTAATAATTGCTGGAAAACATGTTTTTTGCTATATATTAAAACGTAATTGTATTTAAACAACAGTGTCAGTTTATTTAATTATATATGTTTAACATCTAATTACATTTAGTTTCAATAAAACTAGAAAAAATAATGCTTCCGGAAATGTGTCACAAACGCATGGTAGTGGGCTGGTTTACAAGTGTCACGTGCAAATTAGTTAGTCTGCCAACAGGGACGCGTATAAACGATGTGTGATATGTCATTTGGTTCAGTTACTAGGGTTGTCTTGTCATGGTTATGGTTATTAAAAAATGGACAAGGATTTCGGCACTTATGGGTATACTCTGGTACCAAATGGTCTTTCTTCTCTAAGCAACCAATTTTAATGAATTTTTAGGTTAAATTGCACCTGCATGATTTATTGTTGGTATACGTTTCATTGCTCTGGGATTGAATAGTTTTGCAATTAAAATTTATTACTATGTTTTTGCAAATAACTGAATAGTAACAAAAGGTACAAATTTTGCATTTAGTATCAAAATAAGGATCTGAAATTTGGTATGCTAGTTGTTTTATTCCTATGCAATAACACTTGTGCATTTATTTACCAAAATACTAATATTTTAAAAATGTTAACGTTTTATATTTAGAACTAAATAAAAAAATCTGATTTTTACACTCACATGACTTTCTGTACTCTTGTACAAACTATTTTTACAAACGCTTGTTCTCCATATGCTTCATGTTAATCGAGATATCGAGATGTTAATCTTATTGCTAATTTTCTTGTAGATGCAAGGGGAATTGGTAGACTTTAAGCGATAGTCAAATATTTTAAGAGCTGGTTGCTATGTGGAGTATTCCATTCTCTTTGCATTACCGTGACAAAAAAATGTATAACAAATTCCCATTGAGAAAAGTATAAGTATTGAAAAATTTAAGGAAATAACAAGCAATATCTTGAAAATGGTTCACTCAACAACAAAAAATGTATATGACATAAATTGTGTATTGTAACGCGATCCACATTTTTGTGTAGTAAACTTTTGTGTATCTCTTATGTTTTAAGTTATGCAAACGTCGTTCACAAGAAGAATACTTTTGGAGACATTCCCAGAAAATTAAAGATATACATTTTATTTGTCATGAAAGTATCTTAAACATATGATATTTTAATCAAAATCGTTGGAGCCATTTTTGAGAAAATTAAAATTTTCGATAAATGTTCCATGTGAAGGGTAATCTGGGGTGGGGGATTTTCTTGAAAACCTTCGTGTCGCATCTCTGGAGGCCTCAAAACATATATTTCCGGTGAAATCTCGGTATCGAACTTTTGGGTGGAATACAATACTTCCCCTACTTACTGTACGTAGTAGAGAAAGTAAAAATGTTATTAATATTTACAAAGAAAAGAAAAAAGCATATACTTGTATATACGAGAGTAATCAACAAAGAAATATACAGTTTTCTTTAAGAAGTTATATTCTACATGTCCTGAAAATTTCAGCCTCATTCATCAATATTTACTGCAAAAAGTATTCCTCAACGTTAAGAACCATAGTAGTTAAAGAGCTTCCATAAATACAACTCAATTTGAATTTTCTGGGAATAGCCTGTGAAGACCTCTTCATTCTAAATGACTGTTCTATAACTGGTAAACCGTAAGAGATAAACAAAGTCTTACTACACAAAACCTAGATCTAGATAAAGCACATAAATTATGTCAAATAAAAACAAAAAAGAAACATATATCATTATTCAACTAAGTTTATATTTTGAAGTATGTGAATAAACTTCAATAGTTTTAAAATCACTAATCTCTGGCCAAAGCCATATTTCTTTATAATAAAGTAGTTGAAATACCGGCGTTGCCCGTGGTTTTACAGTTTAGCCCTACAACATGTAGTGTTAGGTTACACTTACCCAGTAGCCCTGTGTTTCTTCGGAGGCATTTAAAATTATTAAACAAGATACTTAAACAGAGAGTTAATTAAAACTGTCAGGGCTCTATAAAGAACAAAACAATATTGAGAAAACACTATGCAAAAGACTACTGAACAACCACAAATACCACAATTTGTAATGATGATTTCTCGTAAAGCATGAACCTCCACGTTGCCACATTCAGGTGCCGCGTCGTTATATTTAGAGAAAATCTCGGTTGGGAAGAAATAATAGCACTTTAAGGGACACTGGGACTATTAACTTGAAATTTGACACGCTTAATAGGAGTAAATAAAGAAATGACAGTGCGAAATTTCAAAGCTCTGGCTCAAATACGAGGGCTATTTTTTACTTTCTCTACTACGTGTAGTAAGTAGGGGAAGTATTGCATTCCATCCACAAAATTCGATTCCGAGATATCACCGGAAATACATGTTTTGAGACCCCCTGAATCCATAAAAAGTATTTTTGGAAACATGTCCATGTGTGTCTGTGAACAGCATAACTCAGAAACGAACAGTCGGATAAACACCAAACTTGGTATTTAGGTTCAGTATCTTTCAGAGATGCGACACGAATGTTTTCAAGAAACCTCACCCACCTAGCTTACCCTTTACATGGAACATTTTTCGAAAATTTTAATTTTCTCAAAATAGTTCTAACGATTTTGATTAAAATATTATATGTTTAACATATTTCCATGACAAATGAAATGTATATCTCGAATTTTCTGGAAATGTCTCCAAAAGTATTCTTCATTGTGAACGACTTTTGCATAACTGGTAAACCATAAGAGATGACAAAATTTTACTACACAAAAAATGTAGATCGCGTTAAAACACACAATTTATGTCATATACATTTTTTTTTGTTGCTGAGTGTACTATTTTCGAGATATTGCTTGTTATGTCCTTAAATTTTCCAATACTTATACTTTTTCTCAAATTCGTTATTCATTTTTTTTGTCCTGGTAATGCAAAAAGAGTGGAATACTCCACATAGCAACCACCTCTTAAAATATTCGACTATCGCTTAAAGCCTACCAATTCCCCTTGCATCTACAAGAAAATTAGCAATAAGATTAACATCTCGATTAACATGAAGCATATGGAGAATAAGCGTGTGTAAAAATAGTTTGTACAAGAGTAGAGAAAGTCATGTGAGTGTAACACATCATATTTTTTCAACCTCCTATCGCGCAGGAGGGCAACCACACGAGCGGTGGAAACTGTTTGTGCGTGGAGGGCGACTGCGTATGTCTCCCACTCTACCCTCATCACAGCCAACTTCACCATGCATTGTGAGCCTAGTTTTGGGCATGAAAACATGGCCGCTACGATTGACACTCCCGCCAAATGTGAGTTGCGTAATGTGATTCGATTCCTTCAAGCAGAGACATTACGACGACTGCGGAGAGCCATTCAGAACAAACGAAGAGGCAAGCTGACGTCTGGGGTTGTCTTGATTTATGACAATGCCCGCCCTCACAGTGCTCGTGTCGCCCAACAAAATCTTCAGGAATTTCGATGGTCCGTTTTCGACCACCCGCCGTACAGCCCTAATTTGGCGCCGAGTGATTTTCACCTCTTCCCTGGACTGAAAAAGCGACTGGGAGGGCGGAAGTTCGAGAATGATGAAATCCTCCAAACCAACGTCCGTACCTATCTTAACTCACTGGCGGCAACATACTGTGCAGAGGGGATCGAAAAGCTTGTCCACAGGTATGACAAGTGCCTCAACCTTAATGGTGATTATAGGTATTTCACTATGTACTCTTGTCTTTTAATTATGATCCATCGGAGATTGAAAAAAATAGTCCTCGTAGTTTCTCATATAAAAGTCTAAATGTTTATAATTAGCGAAAAAATGCAAATTTTGTAAAACTTTCTTGCTCATTAATATTTATTACAGAATTATGTCAGTGAGATTTTCTAATACTTTACTACAGTAAAAATAAATGTATAGATGTGATTGAAGTTGGTGTTATTAGTTGTAGAGAAATAGCTTTTTGTTTTTATGAAGTTGTTGATGTTAAAATTTTCCTTGTTTTTCAGTTTAAATTACTTTTTGTTAGCCAATGAATAAGGCAATCGTAAAATACATGCTTGAATATTTGTATAGCACCTTTTAGATTATGTATACAAATTTGCACACAAATCAGAGCAAAGCTGAAATGTAAGGAATAAATTTCATGCGCACAAAAAATGTAAAACTGAGAAAAAAAACACATACAGAAAGGAACAAGTAGGGTTAAAAGGGAGCGAACATGTGATTTAAACATGCGGCTGGGCCTTTAAAAATGGCGAATCATGAAAAATGTTTGACCAAAAGGTTCACAGATGTCTGTAGAACATTTATGTATAAAAACTAAAAAATCGAACATTTTGTTATTTTTACCTAAAAGCTCAGTACCAGTGTCCCTTAAGCAGTTTTTGTTTGTTTGTTAACGACGCTGTCAATTACCAGGATCATATCAGTGCCGCTGGTGTACCGCAGTTCTTTTACATGTTAGTAAATCTACTGACATAGGGTTGTCGCTTTTAAGCGCACTTAAACGCCATATAACTTTGTTCATTCTTAGTAACCAACATACACAAAATAACTAAGAAAAAATACGAAAGACAAAATAAATATACGAAGAACGGGGAAATAACAATAAGAAAAAGTACTGTCTGGTGCTGTTATGTACCATGCCTGCTGTAATTTTATGTATCACTCAGTTTTTGTTTTTCTGCTTATAAAAGCATCACAAACTTCCCATAAAGAAAGAAGCCCGCTGCTTAAAATAAATTACAAATTATAAGTGAATATCCGAACATCGGAGTATGATTGTAGAATGAATATATGAACTTCGACTTATTTATTACTCTTATGTTAGCAATGTTTGAGCACCATAGAGACTTTTATAATTCAATGCAATTATGTTGAGTGCTTTTGTGCTATTTTGTATCAATATGCAATAAATAATCATATGAAGATAATGCAGAAGTGGTATTTTGTCTGCTTTGATGCTCTTGCTGTTATCACAGTCCAATGTAATAAGTTCGAAATGTTATTAATTCTTTACCAAGCGATTGTAGACCTTTATATTTTCGCAATCATAGCCACACAGTGGCATAGCTGTTGTAATTATGTATTTGACTGTATTATTACTCCATAATCAATGTCAGAGAGGAGACCAAAGAATATGTGAACTCGCTGTTCCTATGTTATTTTGTGAGGCCGTGAAATCCTAGGTAATTGTTGTATGCTGACAATATTCGACTTATTACATCATCGTTGAGAAGGATATAGATGGTCTTGCGATTTTTTGTTGGCATTGCATAAAATTAAAAACTAATCGCGTGAAATGTGGCAGAATTTCGAATTCTAAGCTGGACATGAATTTTTGCTTTGTGTCAAGGGTTGTTTGTGCAAAATTAGGTGAAATCGATGCAACGCTTGAGGCAGTATTTTTAACACTTAAATAATTTCAGTCTAATTATATAATATGTAAATTCAATTGCCTTGAAGCAATATGTGTATGTAATAATTTGTAAAATGTATGTAACAGTCATTGCATATGCTTATATTATTGTATACATATTCAATAATGTTATATGAATATATTACATAATTTAATAATGTAGGAGCTGTGAGAAATAGGTCAAAGTTGCTAACAATGAGGTAACAGTGAGGTAACCTTGAGGCAATAATGAATTTTAAAGTTTAAATGCTACTAGTCATTATTGGAGCAACAATAATGTAAATTTTGAGACAGTTTAAAAATAGCTAATCAACAACCAGAAAAAGCTTTAGTTAAATGAAGGTATTCTATTGGATTAGGAATAGCCAATCAGAGACTTGAAATACAGAAATTTACAAGTTTAGACGGTTGAAATCAATTCAGTTGCCTGCAAACAGTGTTCCTAACCAGACGCAAAAAGTGTCCTCAAGAAATATAATATGTATTCGTGTGAGACGAAAAATAAGTTTACGTGTTAAAAGGTGTAATTAATTAATAAAAAGAATCTCACAGCTCTCTATATCAGTGAAGTGTTATTTAAATCGTATCAAACATTAATAAAAGGAGTGAAGTAAAATTATAATCTGTGTAAGCCTACATTCTTGTTGCACCACAACCCTGCTAAGAGAAACGTGTCTCTAACAATAATACTGACGCAGCTGAGGCAAACATAAATATTTAATACTTAAAGAAACAGTCATATTACAAAGTTAATATTTTTAAAAAATTGGGGCAAAGGCTACCGGAAACTGTTTACTATACGTGTGGTTGCAACTACTTCAAGTGTTCGGCTCCCCAACAGTTGAACTATAATACAACTCTTTCAATACAACCTACTTCAAATTGACGCCCAAAGCGTGTTGCAAACAAGATAAAATAAATACTTTCTCACGGAGTAGACGTTTATAAGGAACACACATTATATACATGCATACACTGACACACACACACACACACACATATATATATATATATATATATATATATATTAAGCTTCTTAATATTCATAGCGTTCAAACACGATATCATCAGATGTCTGCTTTTACAAACGTTGTGCAAGCAAAACGAAAAGAAGATGGAATATGATGAAGGCTGTTCGTATGGGATTTCAAATTCTTAAATGTATAATATGATATAATGAAATAAAGTTGTTTTTCTAAGGTTTCCAATGAATGAAATGAAAATAGCTTCCCGAGATAGAGCTTCTTTTTTTAGAAATTGATATCGACAGCTCCTTCGCCTCCCGTACGTATAACGTTGTATTTCCTGGTTCGGTGACATTATACGTGAGGACTGTTGGCCTACTTTCTTTTGTCATCGAATAGAGGGGGAAAATCACAGAAACTTACTGGCAGGAAAAGTGAAGCACACGGCATTATAATATACAACAGCTGGTGAAACATGAGGTTAGAAGCAATATGTCTCCAAGCTGATGGAATAAGAAAAGGCCGGCTCAGTTTCCAGCACAAATCTTGAGGATTCTTCCTTTACCTTTAGATTCGTTATGTTCCAGGACTAATAATAACAACAAGCTGAGAAAAATCTTATGAGATAATAGTACATTTGAAATAAATAAATGGTAGCTAAGTACATTGTACATTGTCAATATAAAAAACAGAATCGGTGGATTTTTAGTTTTTTCGATTTTAATGTTATTAAACCCCAATAATTAAACCTATGTGAGCCACAGACGAATAGGCGAAAAACTTTTAATGCCCAATTTCACCATAGTAATAAACCATCATAAATAGGTCTGCGACTGCCTCTGTGGTCCGGGTTCGACCCCGGCTGAGGTTAAATTAATTACAATATAATTCGGTCTTGGAGAGGAAATGTTGAATAATTATTTGCATGTGTCGTTATACTGGACGATAGCAACGATAGTTATATGAGAGCTTTCATTAGGGACATGAAAACTAAGGTTAAATTTTTACCGCTATCGAACTGCAATAACCAAACCGACATTAAGAAAACGATAGTGTAGCTAGCATGAAAATATAAGATTTTAGTTGTAATGTTACCCTTCGACAGTTCGACCATATTTTGAGGGAAGTAAGTTACCCTGCTAATCCAAAGACTATATGCTTGACAAACAGGTCAGGTCATGCTGGCAGAGGGAGGGGCTAGATTGTCAGTACCAACATAAACAGCTGCGTTCCATTATGGGCATGTCAGTATACGTGGTAGAGAAAGAAAAAAGAGCTTTACTAAAATATTGTACGAACTCCGTTATACGAAATCCCTTTTAATTTTAATTTTCTTTCATCCCTCTCAGA
Source organism: Deroplatys truncata (assembly GCA_030765065.1). Classification (NCBI taxonomy): domain Eukaryota; kingdom Metazoa; phylum Arthropoda; class Insecta; order Mantodea; family Mantidae; genus Deroplatys; species Deroplatys truncata. The sequence goes on along the minus strand of CM060988.1, from coordinate 122,854,174 downwards.
TGCCCACAGAACCATAAAGCTCGCGAATATTCCTTGATTCAATTACACAACGATTTAGTAATATTGCTAGCTTACCTACTAGAATAAGATATGAAGTTTTAAGTAATAAATAGAGAAAATAGTACAAGTTTCTGATTCAACTCAAATCAAAATACTTATAAGTGTGCTAATTCAGGGCGTTATCTGCCATATACAACCCAGGTTTTACACACAGCGTAAATGAGGTTTTCTGCAGGTTTCCCCCGTCCTTATAACTGGCAAATGTTGGGGAGGTAACCTAAGCTTAGGCCTGGAAAGTTTCTCTCCCAAATTTGCTTTCCCAGTTACCATTCCATGTATCATCACTGTCCACCGCCTGTGGTGCCGTATGTAGTAAGAACAGGTGTCAAATGCTACTAAAACAGCTTAAAGGATTCCTTAGGGTTAAGTTTGTGCAACTATATCATTAGAATTTTGTGTTACAACCGATTTTTTTTCTCCTGATTACCGGAGGGGACTCGGCATTGATCCAGCGAGGATATTGTATTTATGCCCCACAAGGAGGAAGGAGAAGGCGAGAGGAGACACCGAGCGGCCGAAACCAGTAGTGACAGCACAGGAATGACAGGGTCCCTACAGATTCCAGATTAAGACAGTTCGGTAGACGGACAATCTAAATACGGGACCGGGTCTGCCAACGCAGAGACCACACCCTCGCAAACCCAGGAGTAAACTCGTGGGCTTTCCATTAGGAGCGGTGCCTATTTTATATACCCCCCTGCCTGGTCGAAATCGGGCAAGGACACCTCCCGCACCGACCCTTCCAAGCAGGGACGGAAGTGGATACGCCACTTACGCGCGTCAGGCCAGCAGGGCGAACCCTAACTGGGGGAGACTACCAACAACCTCGGTGGGGCCGACAGTTTCTAGCTACCGTCTACCAGCTATCCCTCATGGCTGGTGCCGGAGATTCTCAAGGTGTCTCACAACCCCGCCTGGCTGGAATTAACAATCACCCATGGGTATCGGGAACCACTGCCCCGCCGAGTCCAACCCAATCCGAACAACTCCCTTTCGGGAGGGGCTCAGATGTTCGGCCCGGCGTACTTCTGGTAACGTCAGAAGTACCACGAGTGCTAAGGGTCCGCAGCGCCCGCACCACGGCAGCTGAAGGGGTCGGAACCCCCCCTTACGGGGCGGTAGACGGACAGGCAGACCGGGGAACCCCGCCCCATACAGAGGGTCCAACATCCCGCTCCGAAGGGGCGGTTCATATACACCGGCAACCAGCGAAAGCCAAGAGACAGAGAAAGTTCCACAGAGAGCATCCTTTTTCCCTGCCACACCACACTTCCGATTCTGAAACAGACCTAACGGTGTGAATTAAATGATGAATGGAGCGAAATAGAAGAACAGGAAATTCGGGAGCTGAAAGAAACCACTCCAGCATCTGCCTGACGACCCAAGAAAACTTCCAAAAAATACCCATGGGTAAGACAGGGCGGTCGTTGGGAATCAAACCAGGGACCTCCTGAAGGCGGCGCCACCTCGCTACGAGAATGTGGCTGTAAGGAATGTATTGACATCAACAATTCTAGCGCTATCTAAGAAAGATTACGGCTCTACTTTCAACATACCAACAAGATTTAAGGCCTCTTAGAAAACATACGCTCTTCTGCTAGTAATGCTGAATGACCAGTTGCTTTTGTTTGCTTTCCTCGTCACAGATTTTAACAACCTTAGCAACTATTTCTCGGGCTTGACTTTGTAGAGTTCTTCCTTTCTTACTGGGCATAGTAAATAACTTTATAAATCACTAGAAAACACTTACACACTGCTCCAAGTGAAACACACTGGGATACTAACATTGCGTGATGTTTTTAATTTAGATAGTAGTTCTATTTATGACAACATTATGAGCTGCCACGTGGTACTATCCGCCCTCACTCTTCCGAAGAGTAGAACACCCCGCAAACGTTTTCTCATTAGAGGCCTACAGTAGTATTACTTTATATTTTGTAAACAGTGGTATTGAAAGTAAAACCTTCTCAGTGCGTGGAATTCCTTACTCTGTTGTGATGATCAAAAGACCGATCCTTTAAGGGGAGATTAAAAGCCTTATGCCGCCAATATTAAATTTGTTAAATTTATGACTCATTATTTTATAAACTATTTATGATAACATACTGAAACTTTTAGAGGATGTAAATGCATGCCTTCTAAGTTCACTGATCTATTCTTATACAAGAAGTTTGTTTACTAAGTAACATTCGAATTCCGCTTAATTGTAGCGTACTTTGATTAAATGTTATTAGCCATTATGTTTTAAAACAATAACCAAGCCTCAAACCGAAGTAGACCCATAACTGCAACTAAAAGTTGTTTTCAACAATTTTACTTTCTCTACCACGTAGGAACCTAGTAGGTAGAGAAGGTATTGCATTCCAGCCAAAAGTTCGATCCCGAGATTTCACCGGAAATACATGTTTTGAGGCCCCTGAATAAATTAAAAAAGACATCTTTAGAAAAAGTGCGTTGTGTGTGTGTGTATGCCTGTGAACAGCATAACTCAAAAATAAAAAGTAAGATAAATACCAAACTTAGTATTTACGTTCAGTACCTTCCAGAGATTCCGCGTGAAGATTTTCAAGAAATCCCTCTACTCCAAGCTATCCTTTACGTGGAACATTTTTTGAAATGTTTTAATTTCACAGAAATGGCTCTAATGATTTTGATTAAAAGCCATATATTAAAGATATTTACATGACAAATAAAATGTACAACTTGATTATCTGGGAATAGCCTGTGACGTCCTTTTCATTCAGAAGGAATTTTGTATAATATTGTATATTTGGTTAACGTTAAGTGCAAGACGAAAAACGTACTACCAAAACATATAGATCTCTAAAACATACAATCTATTTAAAATAACATTTTTCGGGGTAGCAGCCATTTCTGAGATTATTAATGGTTCGAGTTGTTCAATACTTTGTCATTCTTTTCAAGTCCTTTCAGTATTCAGTTGTTTATCGCGATTACACGCTAAGAGCATGGAATTTTAGGGTCAGTACATAGCGTCCAGTTCTTAAACATTTGACTATCTCCATTCTAGTTATATCTATAACGATATGTGTAATGTAGCTATTTCTGCAAATGTTTATCTCGATGAAGTATATAGGAAGATAAACTTTCGTAAGAGTAATTTGTATACCCACTAATAAGCGATAAAGGTGAAGTAGTTAAATTGTTGTTTTGTTTAACTGCCCCACGTATGGGAGCCAACTTGAAGTAGTTATTGTTTTACGTAATATTTTTTACGTAATTTATTAAGCTTCGTGCATTGGAAGCCTAACTTGAAGAAGTATTGTTCTTGGAGTTAACTTTGTTTAAGAAGTTTGCAACACGCTTTGGGCGTCGGTTTGAAGTTGTTGTTTACGTAATATTTACTGTTATTACGCAATATGCTGCTACGTACGAGAAGCTGATGTTAAAGAAGTGTTTTTGTTGTTACACTCCAAGTCGTACATTATAATATTTAACTTTGTTATTAAAACTGCTTCTATATATTATTTATGTTTGAATTTGCCACGGCTGCGTCAGTAATGTTTGTAGAGTCATGTACTTCTTAGGCAAGGTGCGGTACGACAATAATTGTAGACATACACAGAATTTAAGTTTTTAAAATTCACATCTTTTGTTTTATCCTTTGCACATTTTAATAAAGCACTACACTTTTTAAGAGCTGTGAGATTCTTTAATGCTTTCACTTAGCTAAAGCGTAGACATATTTTACGATTCACACGTAGTATTTCTGTAGAGAACACATCTTCCATCTGATCACTACCAAGGTTTGCCAGCAACTTAACTGTTTTCAACCGTTAAACCCGTAATCTTCGGTATTTCAAGCCTCTGATTGACTAACTCTAGTCCAATAGAATATCTGCATTTTACTTAAAGCTTTTTCTTTGCTGTTGATTGGCTAATTTTAAACTGTTATTGAATTTACATTGTCGTTGCTCTGATCATGACTAGTAACATTCAAACTCTTTAACTCATTATTGCCTCATTGTTAGCAACTTAAAACCTATTATGCTCACAGCTCTTGCATTATTAGAGTATGTGATGTATTCACATAACATTATTAAAACATGTTTACAATAATAATAAGCATATGCAATGACTGCTACATACATTTAAAAATAATTATTACATACATATTGTTTCAAGGCGGGCTGTTATTGAATTTACTTATTATAAAACATACAATTGAAATTATTCAGGTATTAAAATACTGCCTCAAAGGTTAAAGAAAGTCATGTGAATGTATTGCATCAGATATTTTTAAAACTTGGCTGTCTTCAATAGTTTCTAAGAAAACGGGACATTAAACCACAAAATGTCATTCACAGAAACAGTGTTCAAAGTAAAAAATGGAGAAAACAAGCTCGTATATACAAAGAAAGAAGCCACATGACTTGGGACACAGAAGTTGTAGTACTTAACTGTAGTATCAATTTGTAGAACAAAATTTCACCTAAAAGATGGACTTATACCTCTCTACTTCAAAGTGCACAGCAGTTATGATTTTTACTTTCTCTACTACGTATAGTAAGTAGGCGAAGTATTGTATTCCATCCAAAAATTCCATACCCAGATTTCACCAGAAATACATGTTTTGAGGCCCCTAAATCCAAATAAAGTATTTTTGGAAACATTTATTCCATATGTGTATCAGTATATCTGTGAACACGATAGTTCAAAAACGAAAAGTCGGATAAATATTAAACTTGGTATTTAAGTTCAATATCTTCCAAATATGCAACACAAATATTTTCAACAAAATCTCTCAACTCCAAACTACTCTTTACATGGAACATTTTTCGAAATTTTTAATTTTCTAAAACATGCCTCTAATGGTTTTGATTAACATACTCTATATGAACGATATTTACATGACAAATAAAATGTATATCTTGAAGTCCTCTCCATTCGGAAGGAATTTTGTATAATCTTGTATAACTGGTAATCGTTGAGGATAGACGAAAACTTACTACACCAAAAATGTAGATCTCTTTAAAACACACAATTTATTTAAAATAAATTTTCTTGTAGCATAAGCCGTCTCTGAGATTTCCGTTATTAAAGGTCGAATTGTTCATTTCTTGGTCATTCTCAAGTCCTTTCAACATTCATTTGTTTCTCGCGATTGTATTGAAACAGCATTGAATTTTAAGGCTAGTATATAGCATCCACTTCTTAAACATTTGACTATCGCTGTTCTCTTTGTATCTGTAACGAAATGTGTAATGTAGCTATTTCTATAATACTTTGTGTATTCACTAATAAAGATAGAGGGTAGAGAAAGTCATATGAATGTATCACATCAGATTTTTTCTGTGAGGTGGTGCAGAATTCATAGTACAAAATGGTAGATGTAGCAATATGTTTAAAAATATATTTAAAATATGAGTATATTTTCTACAATAATAAAATATATATCAAATTAAAGATGGAACTCCAATTAATAAGGCAGCATAAAGAATTAAAAATATCATTTTTGGGTTCTCCATTTAGTCTCCCTTTAAGAAGGTAAACTACCCTGTCCGTTTAATTAGTTTTAATTAATATAGAATATCTACATATAATTGCACAGAGACGTTTATGAACATTTATTTTAAATCCTAATACTCATTCCGATCTAAGTTTTGAACATATACATATTCCTATTCTTGACATCTGCAAATGATTTTGACTTAATTAGCAGCGGGGAAAACTCGATTTTTACAGGTTCCAAAACTATGACATCACCGAGCAAAGCTAGGCATCCAGGCTCTATTCATAATATTACTTAGTGATCTTAATGTAATCATTACCTCCATAATTAAATGAAATATGTGTTGTAGTGCAGCACAGTTTGAGAGACCCTCGCACCTCGACCATTAGAAGTCCGTTATACCGTCCCTTATACACAGTATGGGAACTCACTGTCAGAAATATTCATGCACATGGGGGTATTCGAACCCGCGATCCTTTGCGCTACAGAATGCCGAAGTCAAACACTCAAGCGACCTCCATATGTGCCGTAAATAATATATTGTAAGGGAATGGTACAACCATTAAATAGAGTTTGTAATTGTGGTATTAAAAGGTATATCCAACTTGTGTATACTCTTTGTTATTCCTTGTGAAAGTTGGTGCATTTACTTTGCCCTATGTCTTAATTACTCACCAGTAACATCATTTATATTACACTTCTTAGACAAATAACTAACAAGTGGTTCAGAATAGTGATAAACATAAATAGTTCGTTTCAACATACTTAGATAATTAACTGGCGATATTCAATTTTTTTTAGCCACTGCCGGTCACGGGAAGTTTTTAAACCTTGTGCTTTTAAATTAATACTTTCCTCCCTTGCAAAGAACAGTATGCCTCCTTGGACATTGCTGTAAATTAACTGAAATCCCTAAAGTGAAAGAAGAGAGGCTGAACAGGCATTAACCTCCTTTCCATATTCAGGGAAAAAGTGAAGCAAAATGTAAAAAGAAAGCAGAAAAACCACTAACTTCCACTAACCAAACTCATTGACTACATAAGCTTTACATGCACATCTGGCAGCTGGCCAAACACAACCAACTTGGAAAGCCCAATCCTTGAACCTCGACCTAAATAATGAGACCACAGAAACGGCACGTGTAGTTTGTTAGACTGTGTATTCGATGATGTTTAAGTGATAATTGTATTCTTTTAAAGCACAGTGTACATGTATAAATTCGCTAAGTATTTTAATGGAATTGCTGCATTTCAAACTGCATTGTCCTACATCAACTTTCAAATGCCTGCAAACTGTTTAAAAATACTTATTAAAGAAGTATTTATATGGATTACCCCAAATTAAGCTGAATTAACGGTAACAGAACTAAACGTATCTTCCAGGAGGTGTCTCCGAACACCAGGAAGCCATTTGATCTCGGTATAAAATGTTACTGTGCTACAGGAGTGTGCAAACACACACATGGTAACATGTGAAGGATGCGCATGGGATCGAGTGTTGCACAACAACGTCCGCAGAAGCGTGTGAAGATTTGCTGCGGCTGTTCAGCAGGAGGTTCTCCCAGCATATGTGTATCGTCCTCCGTGGTGGTGTGGTTACCATGCTAGCCTCTAGTTCCCGAGGTCACGGGTTCAAACCCGGCGGAGCGCGATGGATGTTTTTCGGGCGTAAAAAGCCTTAGCATGGCTTCCTTCGGAAGGGAAGTAAAGCCGGTGGTCCCGTGTCGTAGATTTACGCACGCAAAAGAACCTCAAGCTTGATAAAGCGGCCTCTGAACAAAATTACCGTCTTTCACGCCAAACATAGAATGGCACGCTAAGGACCATAGCAGTTAAATACCGTCCATAAATAAAGCTCAATTTTTCCCCAGCATGTTCCATATAGTCGCAAACTCTCGCCTTGTGCCTATCATGTTTGGGCCATTGAATAAAACACTCGACTGAGGCCGCTATGCTAACAATGATGAGGTACGAGACGACGTTAAAAATGGCCCTTTTTTTCTCTCATGGCATAAGCCATACACCATTTACTAGATCACTGGGAAACTTGCTTGAACCGAAAAGGACCTATGTGTAGGTATTATGTCATCCATAAATAAATATTTATGTATTTCAGAGGACAACCATTTCAAGAAACAACATGGGCCTATTTCATTTGGGTAGCCCTTATCGTTAGGATATGTATATTCTATTATTTTTTCCAACTGTGCGACAATTCGCGAAATCAGGGATACAATAGTAACTTAATGAGTTTCGAAACATTTTTATTATTTTCCTTTTCAACATTCTAACTGCGCATGCGCATGCCCAGTGATTGCTGTGAAAATAGAATTTTACAAATGTAATATGTTTACAGCAATCCTAACAGTATTAGCAGAGAAATTTGCTATAGGAAAAATATAGAGCTCATTCGAGAATGTAAATTGTACCATAATTTTGTTCGTAGCGTTAGCCGTTTACGAAATATACCATGCTGTATGTTTCAAATGTAAGAGCCTAATCTGATGGTTAATGCTTGAAAGCTTCCGATTCTTCTTTTATCTTTTTCTTCTCAAGAAGTCGTTGCTATGACTTCTGATTTTTTTTAGTTCCATTTATACTCCGCCCTTAATTACATTGGTATTATCGGCGGCCTTTCCTTTAGGACTTATTGCACTCTTTTTGGTTTTTTTGTCATTAAATCATACACACATTCCTACGTCCAGACTCTGGGGAGAATAGGGATTAATCCTGGCTAGAGAAAACTTCCCCCCTTAGCCGGAAATCGAACCCGGGACCGCTCTCACAACAGGCACTTGCTCTACCGACTGAGCTACGGGGCAAGCCGTGTAAATATTGTATATATGTCTCTGTTATTCTTTGACGAAGCCATAATTTCTGTAATGGAGTTTTATGGTAAATAAACAATGCAAATACATTTTTGTATTTATATTTATTTTGTGGGTGTGGACCCGGACCTCCGACTCGATTACTAGCTTTTTTTTTAACGATGAAAGCTCACATCACAACATTGTGTTGTGCTGCATTTGGTTTAATAATTGTTGGTATTTCACTTCTCCGACATTCAAGTACCTGAATTTTACTAACTTAATAGAGTGCACTGGATTTTCTTCCAGCAGTAAATCAGATTTGGTGGAGACGGCTTTTACAAATGTCCCTGGAACTTTAAGCAATTCTTCCCACACGCCTTTCATATATTGGAGAGCTGTGTGCAGGATTCCTAGAAAACTGTCTTGACACAATTTCAGGAAAACACTTTTTCGTTGTTAAACCAAATATTAACGGAGGTAGAAACAACTCGTGCAAAATATAAAGATGATATACATTTTAACGGTGAAAATTGTAGATCCTAGAAAATACGAAGACTTTCATGAAACGTGAAAAATTTTAAGATGCAAATTGAATTGTTTAATCGTAAAAACCCTTGTTCTAGTATGAAGAAGGTTTTTGTTTTACGTATGGGCGCCAATTTGAAGAAGTTATTTTGTTATAGGAGTTTGCACCACGCTTTGGGCGTCAATTTGAAGTAGATTATTTTTACGTTATTGTTATTTGCCCCACGCTTTGGTTACGGCAATTTGAAGAAGATGTTTTGTTATGTTATTTATTAGCACCACGCTTTGGGCGTCAATTTGAAGAAGGTTGTATTGAAGGAGTTGTATTGTATTTTAACTGTTGGGGAGTCGAACTTGAAGTAGTTGCAACCGCACGTATGGTACCCGGTAGCCTTCGTCCAAAATTTAAAAATATAAACTTTGTAATTTGACTGTTTCTTTAAGTATTAAATATTTATGTTTGCCTCGGCTGTGTCAGTATTATTGTTAGAGACATGTTTCTCTTGGTAGGGTTATGGTGCGACAAGAATGTAGGCTTACACAGATTATAATTTTACTTCACTTCTTTTATTAATGCTTGACACGATTTAAATTAACAATTCACTGATATAGAGAACTGTGGGATTCTTTATATTAATTACTTGCACTTTAACATGTAAACTATTTTCGTCTCACACGAATGCGTATTAAATCTCTTGAGGACACTTTTTGCGTCTGGTTAGTAACGCTGTCCGCAGGTAACTGAACTCTAAATTTGTAAAATTTTCTCCTTTTCTGATTGGCTAATCCTACTTCAACAGAATACCTTCATTTAACTAAAGCTTTTTCTGGTTGTTGATTGGCTATTTTATAAACTGTCACTAAAATTTACATTATTGTTGCTCCAATAATGACTAGTAGCATTATTAAACATTCTTACTCATTATTACCTCATTGTTAGCAACGTTTAACTTATTACTCTCACAGCTCCTACATTATTAAATTATGTAATACATTCACATAACATTATTACACATGGATACAATAATATAAACATATACAATGACTGTAATATACGCTTTTTATATAGTTACATACACATATTGCTTTAAGGCGGACTGTTATTGAATTTATATATTATATAATTAGACTGAAATTATTTAAGTGTTAAAAATACTGCCTCAAATAGCGCTAGCAGCCATGGTTTAGAATATAAAATTTCTTATTTTACCTGACTCTATTCATGAGTTCATCCGAAAAGGAAGAATAGAAACAGCACTTTTAATACATAACACATCAAAATAAACCACTTGGAAAAAGACTAACAATAAAACAATGAACGTTTTGGAGAAAGAGTATTTGCATAAACTGTATATTTTTATCCGCTCCTCATTAACTTTCTGTCTCTCTCTCTCTCATGGTTTCCCAAATAGTGTTTGCTATATACAAGTTATTTCCAGAAAAGTCAATATTTATTTGTCACATCAATATCTCAAACATATGATCTTTTAAGAATTATTAGTCATATTTGAAAAGATAGAAAATAAAGACTTTCCATTTAAAGGATTGTATGTCCTAGGTGGGATTTCCTGAAAATACTCGTCTTGCATCCATAAACAACGTCCAACTTAATTAAATTTTTAATATGTGTTACCCAGCGATTTTTTGTTGAGAAAGGGCTATGCTTTTTCCGCACATCATCCACGCATGCGCATAATTTGTTCTTAATATTTCATTTTTATTCAGAGGACCTTAAAACGTGTATTTCTGGTGAAATCTGGACACCCAGTACTTTATTCGAATTCAATGCTTTCTTCGTGTAAGCTCTACAAAAGTAAAAATCTGATGTGTCACTCTCTCATGACCTTCCCTACTCGTTACAACTTCACATAATCTCTTAATATTATAGTATTCACTAGTGATGGGACAATACCACTATTTCTCGATACTCTATAAAAAATTGTAAAGACGATAGCTTGTTCGCTGAATTATGTTCTTTTTTTTTATTCTGTTTTATTTTACGTTGCTTTAACTCCTTGGTCATATCGCGACGGGTCTGGTGGTGGATAACTCTTTGAACGATATGTTATGGACGCCTTCTAGGTGTCATTCCTGTAGCTCTTGCTTCATACCGTGCAGATGGCGTTAGGGTGCCGTCCAGTCTAACTGCTTACATTGTCTGTAGATAGATGGCATAGCATTTGCTACTACCACTTACTTTTCATTTTACTATTGTTTTAGACTTAAGATGGAACTTTGGGTCGTGGTATTAAATATCCAATCCGGTATGTACCTTGGCGACTGAGGAAAACCACGAAAAAACCTCAGACAGATTGGTCGACCCACGGGATTTGAACCCGGGACCTCCCGAATGCGGGCCACAGACTTTAGCGCCTGAGCCATCCCGCTCGGCATTATATTCTTATTATTAGTTTTCTGTGTGTAAATACATATAATCAATTTTTATTGTTTTTTTTATGTTCTGGACATGCAAAGAGAACGGAATGCTCCACATAACAACCAGCTCTTAAAAGATTTGATTATTGTTTAAAATGAAGTAAATGGAGAATAAGCGTTAGTAAAAATGGTTTGTACAACAGTAGAGAAAGTCATGTGACTACAACACATCAGATTATTTTAGCTATGCCGTTCAAAGATATGATTACACGCTGAATGTTTTTCTAAAATGCTTTCTTTTGAGTTTATTAAGTCTTAAAATATGTATTTCGGGTAACATTTGGACATTTTTGGGTAGAGTGTAATAAATACATCCTTTGCTACATCCTTTGCCTACTGTAGATAGTTGGTAGAGAAGATGAAAATGAATTCAGTTTCAGTATCCATAACGCGAGAGCACTAGCAAACACAGCGGTCTCAGATGTTGTTCTGCGTATGTTCCATCCCATCTTCAGAACCAACTTGTATACGTAAATTTAGGTCATTGTTTGAAGTGCTTGGCAAACAGGGAGCTTCTTCAAACAGAGCAGCTGTAATTCGATAAGGAGACGTTTAAATGGAAAGTGTAAGCTTTTATCCTAACTAGGTTAACATTTTCTTCTTAGCTTGTGTATACAGAAAATGTCCCATGTAGTACAATGTGGTATACTAAAATAGAAGCAGATCAATGGTTCTACGCGTCATCCTGCTTCCGATGAAATCCTCCATATGTGCCTTGCTTTCCGGGTTTCTGAGACTCTTTGCTCTATTCTTCCAAGCTGTCCCACTTTAGAAACAATATTTCTTACATTCAGAGTGCACGCTAGAATGGCTGTCATGGTACTTGACCGAGAATAAACTACTTTCCTCTGCTCCATTGTACTCTATTCATTATTTATATGTTTATTTGTGTTTTTTCCTGATTACTGAAGGGAACTCGACATTGATCCAGTGAGTATAATGTATCTATGCCCCATAAGGGGGCGCTCCGGGAGGGAGGAGGTAGAGGAGATACCGGGCGGCCGGAACCAGGAGTGGTGGCACAGCAATAACAAGGCCCCTCTCCAGTTGAGACGCCGACAGTCGGGCAAACAGACGGGGGACCCTCCCCCCACACATAGGATCCAACACGCCACTCCGGCAACCAACCGAAAGCCGAGGGACGGAGAAAGTTCCACAGTAAGCATCTTTTATCCCTGCCACGCCGGATCAAAACACAAACGCTGACACTTGCAACCCTGAAACAGACCTAACGAGGTGAAGGAAATTCTGGGTCTGAAAGAAACCACTCTAACATTCGCCTGACGACCCGGGAAAACCCCCAAAAAATCCATGAGTCAGAGTGGGTGGTCACCGGAAATCGAATGCGGGACCACTCAAGTATGAGTCACACGCGTTACCGCGGCGCCACATCGCTCGGTTTATTTGTGTGTTTGTTTGATAACTAGTCTGTGCGCTAAGCACATTTATTCCACTTGGTTTCAACCCATGTTATATAAAGATTGATTTATCTATATTACTATATTATTAACGTTATAAACAGAGAAATTTTATATGTATGTGTGTGGGAGGTAATCTCAAAAAACATTCAACTGATTTTGATAATTCTTTCACCATGGGAAAGCCCAACTCTCTCTGATGGACAGGGTCTATAAGACACCTACAAATTTCATTTGATAAATTACTAAAATATTAAAAAGGATTTACAAAGCCCTTGTACTTGAATACGAACATATTGTGTTATAAAATAGCATGCGCAGAACGCGTTGACTTTTAGTTGAGAATGCCGTCATTCCTGGTTCCGGCCGCCCGGTGTCTCCCTTCATCTTATCCCTCCCGGGGCCCCCCTCGTGGGGCGTCGGTACAATATCCTTATCCGGGATCGGTGTCGAATCCCCTCCGCTTCCCAATCCAACTCAATCCATGTAAAGGGTAGGTTTTGGGGATTTTCTTGAAAATCTTAGTGCCGTACCCTTGAAAGGTGCTGAACTTAAATACGAAGTTTGGTATCCATTCGGCTTTTCTTTTTTGAGTTACACTACTCTCTCTCTCTCTCTCTCTCTCTCACGCGCGCACATACACACACACCTACACAGGTATGCGCGCGCATTTTTTCCTAAAAGGTTCTTTGGATTCAAGGACCTCAAAACATTGTATTTCCAGCAAAGTCTCGATATGGAATATTTGGTTGGAATACAATACTTCCTCTACCTTCTACAGGTAAGTGCTTGAGAAAGTAAAAATAATCATAGGTTCAGTGTTACTATTCCAAAATAAAATCCTCCAAATCTACACCGCGATCCTTCAGGTACTTTTATAAACTTTTATAACCACTTCCAAAAGGAACGCTCTGGGCGTGGTGTCGGATGCGTTACAGCATAATACCTTGATATTACAACGCAATACCTTGAAACCGCTTGCTTTAGTGCTCCCAAGTTCCAATTAAGAGTTGTTTTTATTCATTTTTTACCAATACATAATACTATGTTTACAGATCCTTAGTTATAGAGGCAAATGTAAACTTTCAGTATCGACGCAACCCCAAAACCATGATTATTTATTTTTCTTTCATAAAGCCGCGTTATTTGTGTTGACATTTTGCCGATGTTTCTCCGCATTCATTTTACCTACAATGTTTAAATGCCCAATTGTGTTTTCACAAAAAGGGTCTATTGGTATTTTTTCGCTTACTTTCCCCAATTAAATTAACATCCGCCAATATTCTTCTAGAGAGTAACACCTACCGTATTCTGATGACCAGTCACCAACAATTACGGACTGTACAATGCGATCTATATAAACCTGAACTACTTTAATGGGCCATAATTTCCCTCTGAAAGCTCGTAGAAATGTGAAATTTGTTTTAATGATCTAAGTGGCTCTTAGAGAATCAGTATTACCACTGCCATTTGTTAACTATTCTGTTCATTTCGATGGCAATTGCGAGCATTGTTGATGTTGTTGACAGTAAATATTTTCAAAATATTGGTTTGAATTTTAAACTGCTAAGTCACTATTCCTTTTTTCTTCTTCTCATGGTCCTGCAAACAGAACGGAATTTTAAAGCTATCACATAGAGATGGGTTTGACTATCGCTTAAGCCTACCGTATTCCCTTCGAAATGTGTGATGAAGCCATTTCTGCTAATGTTTAACTCGATTGACTTGAAGCAGATCGAAAAATAACCCTTCTTGGGTCTGCATCTGTCCGATTATATGGTGTGATCCATATTAACCTGAACCACTTTAATGGGCCATAACTCTTGAACCAATAATAGACACATGTGCAACTTTGAGAAAATGTAGTACACATTGGGAGATCACATTGTTCATTGTTCCTAAGAGCAGTACTCACTTCGAGAGCGTGTTTTAATGTGAAATCATATTGGAAGACAAATTCATTGATAACAACACATCGGGAATTTCAAAGAGAATTCATTGTGAGCGAGTTCCAACAAAGGCAGCAATTTTATAGCTAGTAAGAGCTGGAGACAACTGGTGTGTGAGAGTGGAAAACATGAACCATCATTGAGTGCAGAGTCTGTTGATAATGTTCGAAGACGCCTAGTGAACTCTCCATTCATACGGCACATGTCAAAGAGCTGCAAAGAAATTGGGATTGCAACCATGCAGAGTGCATATGGTGCAGCAACTGAAAGAAGCAGATTATGAAAAACGAATGAGTTATTGTCGATGGCTTCAGGGTTTTCTTATTCCACGTCTAGACATTCTCTTCATGACATGGTTTACAGATGAGGCATGGTTTCATCTGTCAACACACAAAACAGCAGATACTGGGCTGCAATCATCCACGAAACACCACTGCATGATGAAAAGGTTGGGGTGGTGCGCGGTGTCAGTTTCCAGGATTGTTGGGCCCATTTTCTTTGATACGACTGTAGACACTGTGGTTTATACGGGCATCTTCAATACATTTGTAGAGCAGCTCGATTATATCGAATTAACAGAAGGCTATTTCCAGCAAGATGAAGCGACGTGTCATACGTCAAATTCCTCCATACAACTTTTAAGCATTTTCTTTGATAATCGAATAATCTCAACAGGTCTGTGGCCCCCCAGATCATCTAACCTAACCTCGCCGGGCTTTTTCTTATGGGGGTATCTTAAAAATAGAGTGTATAAGAATAGACCTCGGACACCTGCCGAACTCCATGAATCCATTAGTACGAAATAAGTAACATTGGCAGGATACAGAATATGGTAAAACAAGTGCAGCTATGTATGGATGCTGGTGGAGGACACTTCCAACGATTGCTCTGAGGAACAATGAACAATGTGATCTCCCAATGTGTACTACATTTTCTCAAAGTTGCACATGTGTCTATTATTGGTTCAAGAGTTATGGCCCATTAAAGTGGTTCAGGTTTATATGGATCACACCGTATAATCGGACAGACGCAGACCCAAGAAGGGAATAATCTTTCTTGTAAATATACAAAATATATGTTACTGTAAAAATCTGACGTGTTACATTCATGACTTTCTTTAGCCACTCTCCTACATACTATTCTTACAAAACCTTATTACTTTCTCTACTACGTACAGTAAGTAGGGGAAGTATTGTATTCCACCCAAAAATTTCATACCTAGATTTCACTGGAAAATGTATGTTTTGGGACCCCCTGAATCCAAAAAAAAAATCATTTTTGGAAACATGTCCGTGTGTGTGTGTGTGTCTGTGTGTGTATATGAACAGTATAACTCAGAAACGAACAGTCGGATAAACACCAAACTTGGTATTTAGGTTCAGTATCTTCCAGAGATGCGACACGAAGGTTTTCAAGAAAATACCCCCACCCCAGACTACCCTTTACATGGAACATTTTTCGAACATTTTAATTTTCTCAAAAATGGCTCTGACGATTTTGATTAAAATATCATATGTTTAAGATATTTTCATGACAAATGAAATGTACATCTCGAATTTTCTGGGAATGCCTCCAAAACTATTCTTCATTGTGAACGACTTTTGTATAACTGGTAAACCATAAGGGATAGACAAAATGTTACTACACAAAAAATGTATATCGCGTTAAAATACACAATTTATGTCATATACATTTTTTGTCGAGTGAACCATTTTCGAGATATTGCTTGTTATTCCCTTAAATTTTCCAATACTTTTTCTCAAATGGGAATTCGTTATTCGTTTTTTTATGTCCTGGACATGCAAAGAGAATGGAATACTCCACATAGCAACCAGCTCTTAAAATATTTGACTATCGCTTAAAGCGTACCAATTCCCCTTGCATCTGCAGGAAAATTAGCAATAAGATTAACATCTCGATATCTCGATTAACATGAAGCATATGGAGAATAAGCGTTTATAAAAATAGTTTGTACAAGAGTAAAGAAAGTCATGTGTATGTATCACATCAGATTTTTTTTCTATCTGCTTCAAGTCAATCGAGTTAAACATTAGCAGAAATGGCTTCATCACACATTTCGAAGGGAATACGGTAGGCTTAAGCGATAGTCAAACCCATCTCTATGTGATAGCTTTAAAATTCCGTTCTCTTTGGAGGACCATGAGAAGAAGAAAAAAGGAATAGTGACTTAGCAGTTTAAAATTCAAACCAATATTTTGAAAATATTGAACAATAAAATTCAAACCAATAATAAAGAGCATCTCGAAAAGTGTTACTGGTACAAAAAAAAAGTTATTTGAATAAACTGTAAGTATTAACGAGATCTATATTTTTTGTATGTGTTTGTCTATCTCTTACGATTTACAAGTTATACAACATTCATTCAGCGTGGAGAGGACTTGACAGGCTATCGCCAGAAAATTTAAGATATACATTTTATTACTTTCTCTACTACGTTTAATAAGTAGGGGAAGTATTGTATTCCACCCAAAAATTCGATACCGAGATTTCACCGGAAATATACGTTTTGAGACCCCCTGAATCCAAAAAAAAAGCATTTTTGGAAACATGTCCGCGCGCGCGCGTGTGTGTGTGTGTGTGTGTGTGTGTGTGTCTGGTGAACAGCATAATTCAGTCGGATAAACACCAAACTTGGTATTTAGGTTCAGTATCTTCCAGAGATGCGACACGAAGGTTTTCAAGAAAATCCCTCTACCCCAGATTACCCTTTACTTGGAACATTTTTCGAAAACTTTAATTTTCTCAAAAATGGCTCTAACGATTTTGATTAAAACATTATATGTTTAAGATATTTGCATGACAAATGAAATGTATATCTCGAATTTTCTGTAAATGTCTCCAAAAGTATTCTTCATTGTGAACGACTTTTGCATAACTGGTAAACCATAAGATATAGACAAACTTTTACTACACAAAAATGTAGATCGCGTTAAAATTCACAATTTATGTCATATACATTTTTGTTGTTGAGTGAACCGTTTTCGAGATATTGCTTGTTATTCCCTTAAATTTTCCAATACTTATACTTTTTCTCAAATTCGTTATTCATTTTTTTTTGTCCTGGACATGCAAAGAGAATGGAATACGCCACATAGCAACCAGCGTTAAAATATTTGACTACCATTTAAAGCCTACCAATTCCCCTTGCATCTACAAGAAAATTAGCAATAAGATTAACATCTCGATATCTCGATTAACATGAAGCATATGGAGAATAAGCGTTTGTAAAAATAGTTTGTACAAGAGTAGAGAAAATCATGTGAGTGTAACACATCAGATTTTTTTCATAGAAATATCTTAATATTATTTTAATCAAAATCGTTCGAGCCATTTTTGAGAAAATAAAAAATAACAAAAATATCCATGTAATGGGTAGTCTGGGTGACATTTTCTTGAAAATCTTCGGGTCGCATCCTTGGAAGTCGTTGAAGTTAAATACCAATTTTGGTATTTAACCGCTTTTGTTTTGAGTTGTGCTGTCTACAGACACACACAAACGCAGGCGCTTGTACCTTTTTGTAATTTATTATTATTATTATTATTATTATTATTATTATTATTATTATTATTATTATTATTATTATTATTCAGTGTATTTCTTGTAAAATCTCGATATCGAATTTTTTGCGAAATGCAATATCTCTTCTACTTACTAAAGCTAAGAAAAGGAGAAAGTGCTACGCAGTCAGTAATGGGAATATGTTATCTCAATGATGACTTTTCCCAAACATGCTATGATATCAGTGTTCCACAGACAAAGAGAAATTATTGCGGAAACTGTAAACACAGCGTAATATTAAGTTATTCGTTCGCCATCAAATTGAAACAAAACATTTTTAAAATTCTGATGTGATACATTCACATGGGTTTCTCTACCCTCTATCCTTATTAGTGAGTATACAAACCATTCTTACTAAACCTTGTGTTTCAATCTACTACATTTAATCTAAATAAATCTTTGCAGAAATAGCTATCTTACACATTTCGTTATAGATAAAAAGGAAACAGCGATAGTCAAATGTTTAAGAACTGGACGCTATATACTACCCTTGAAATTCCATACTGTTTCCAAGCAATTGCGATAAACAAGAGAATGACAAGAAATAAACAATTCGAACATTTAATAATGGATATCTCAGAAACGGCTTATGCCACAAAAAATATTATTTTAAGTAAATTGTGTGTTTTAAAGAATCTACGTTTTTTGTGTGGTATGTTTTCGTCTATCGCTTAACGTTTACAAGTTATAGAAGATTATACAAAATTTCTTCCGAATGAAGGGGACTTCCTAGGCTATTCCCAGAAAATTCAAGATATACATTTTATTCTTCATGTAAATATCTTTAATATGTGGTATTTTAGTAAAAACCGTTAGAGCCGTTTTTAGAAAATAAATTTTCGAAAAGTTCCATGTAAAGTGCCGTTCAGGTTGGGGAAATTTTCTTGAAAATATTCGTGTCACATCCTGGAAGATACTAAACTCAAATACCAAGTTTGGTATTTATTCGAATTTTCGTTTGAGTTATACTGTTCACAGACACACACACACACACACACACACACACACACACACACACACGGCATGTTTCCAAAAATGCTTTATTTAAATTCAGGGAATCTCAATGTTCTAAATGTTTATTATAAATATAGATCAGAAATGGGCATACCCGCTCTGGAAGTGTTAAAACGACCTATATATGTTTACATGCCAACCACACCGTACAATGAATAGGTTCGGCAATAAGACAGGGAGAAAGTAAAGATCAGGACCTTATTAAGCTTTGGAAGGCGCTTGAGGCATACCGTTCTTAAATTGTTTTAGGAAGCACGCAAAACGCAACTATCATATGTAATCTAACAAGAGGTTGTATTATGTAGAAAAAATCTTATGTGTTACACTCACATGACTTTCTCTACTTTTGTACAAACTATTTTTACAAACGCTTATTCTCCATATGCTTCATGTTAATTGAGATATCGAGTTGTCAATCTTATTGCTAATTTTCATGTAGATGCAAGGACAATATGGTAGGCTTTAAGCGATAGTCAAATATTTTAACGCTGGTTGCTATGTGGCGCATTCCATTCTCTTTGCATGTCTAGGACATAAAAAAATATATAACGAATTTGAGAAAAAGTATAAGTATTGCAAAATTTAAGGGAATATCGAGCAATATCTCGAAAACGGTTCACTCAACAAAAGAAATGTATATGACATAAATTGTGTATTTTAACGCGATCTACATTTTTTGTGTAGTAAAATTTTGTCTATCTCTTAGGGTTTACCAGTTATGCAAAAGTCGTTCACAATGAAGAATACTTTTGGAGACATTCCCAGAAAATTCGAGATATACATTTCATTTCTCATGACATCTTAAACATATGATATTTTAATCAAAATCGTTAGAGCCATTTTTGGGAAAATTAAAATTTTCGAAAAATGTTCCATGTAAAGGGTAGTCCGGGGTGGGGGGAGTTTTTTGAAAACCTTCCTGTCGCATCTCTGGAAGATACTGAACCTAAATACCAAGTTTGGTGTTTATCCGACTGTTTGTTTCTGAGTTATGCTGTTCACAGACACAGACACACACACACACACACACACACACACGGACATGTTTCCAAAAATGCTTTTTTTTTTATTCAGGGAGTCTCAAAGCATGTATTTCCGGTGAAATCTCGGTATCGAATTTTTGGGTGGAATACAATACTTCCCCTACTTACTACACGTAGTAGAGAAAGTAAAAAAACGCGAGCGATTGATTGCAAGTCGCGAGTGATTTTGTCTGAGGAATAACACAACATCTTGTTAGATTAGGTTTGACTATTTCAGTGAATAATACAAGAGCAGAAGCTAAAAATAGATCTAAAAACTAACTACTTACGGGATACGAGGGCAAGTCAAAAGTACCCGCACATAATTTTTTAATTTATTATAACAATAGAAACTTACAATTACCTCATTTTTAACGTAATGACATGGTCCATCGTTGCATAAGTTTTCTGATGCCCTCAGAAAAAAAGTTTTTTTTTGTTTTTGTCTGAGTAGCAAGCCATGTACGCACCGCTTCCTTCACTTCTTGGTCTGTGGTGAATCGTGGGCCCCTTAAGGCACTTTTTAAATGGACCAAAAAGGATATGGTTTGCCACTTCATCGACAGTCAATCTTCGGTTCTCTGAATTAGGATACGGACTCGCTCAATGCTGGCGTCACTAGTGGATATGGATGGGCGTCCTGCTCTTTCCTCATCCTTCACAGTCCGAATGTTTTTGAACTTTTGAATCCATTCGTACACGCTACGCCGAGGTAAAACATTGTCCCCATATTGTGCAAAAAGTCGTCGATGTATTTCGTCTCCTGGTACACCTTCAGACGACAAAATTCGGATAACCGCACACTGTTCTTCTTTTATGCAAACGGTGAGGGGTGAAGCCATGCTTATTATGCAACAATGCAACACTCACTGGAGTGATAACGGTCAAACATTCCACAAGCGGAGACAAAGGAACAACATGTCTACGTGCGCGTGCACAAACCGACACGCCAACCTACAAAAAATTAAAAATGGTTTGCAGATACTTATTGACTTACCCTCGTATATTAAATAGTTCAGTTGTACTTTCGCCATGCAAGGTTTTCTGAAGTTTACTGGATTATTATAAATAGGCTATCTTTACAGTTAAATGTAGCGGGAGAGCCAAGAAACTACGAACCGGCTGCGCGGTGTTTTTCCACTGGGCGTGTGAAAACATTATAACGCACTGCTGCTATAAACAAGGTCACGCTGTTGACGTGGTTTTGCTCTGCAGTGTGAACTGCAGTATTGAGTTGACGGTGAATGTGATGTAGTTCAGTTATTACTATTTATTTGTTATTTTGTCCTGTACTTAGTCAAAAGTATATTATGGCTCAGTATATGTTTTCTACTGCACAGCGTGTATTTATTTATGATTTGTATGTGTTAACACAGCTCGCCAAGTGAAAGTACGATTTGCAGAAAGATTATCAGATGGAAAAGTTCCAGGCCGTACAACAATCCAACAACTTTTCAATAAATTTCAGGCCACAGGAAGTGTTCAGGGTAGGAAATCTAAGAGACTGCGTGCGGTTCTTACCGAAGAAGCATTAGACGACATCGGTCATCGTTTGGAGAATTTCCCCCAAAAATCACTTAGGCTTCTTTTGCCTTTTTTCAACTAGACTCTACAACAGCTCATACGGCCAATATTTTGATAAGAACAATTAAAGCATAAGCATATTATTTTGTACAAAATTATCTGAATGACAAATTATACTGATTATAATACATATATAGCCCTGCAAGTAGTATTAGTAAATATTATTGACAATTGCCAATTACGTTTGATACCTGCTCTAGAATTAATGAAGCTGTTTAAATATATTTATATTAAGAACTGACAGTAAATGCTATGCATTACAAATCAAACAGAACAAAATGATGGGATGAACATAAGGGAAAAGCCTAGTGAAAGTTAAAATAACTGTTCTTGTCTATAAATATAATGTTAGCCTTATAACGGTAGGGAGGTATTCGATTTTGCACAAAATTACACATGCTTTGTTTCATTTTGTGTATAATATGTCTTATTTTATTTTAAATGTTCCGTGTTCTATGTAATATTTATGTATATGTGTAACTATATTGTAAATTCCCTTGACACGCATATAGTATGTATTTATTTTAAATGTTCTATATACTGTGTAATATTAATGTTTATAGGTAATTTTAGTACATTTCCTTGACGTGTTCTATGTTCACAAGCTTTTATGGCTGCTAGTGAACTCATAGAATGCAATCCAATCTAATCTAAAAGTGTGTTTGAGGACAGAACTATTAGTAGAGAGTTGTGGCCCCCTACATCTCCCAACCTAAACCTGCGATTTCTATCCCTGGGGTAACTTAAAGCATAAAGGGTACAAGACAGTCCCACACACCCTGGAAGAATTAAAACAAAATATCCGCCCGGAAATTGCCAGCATTTCTCGACGTGAACTACGGCGAGTGATGGATAGCTTCCTAAAGAGGTGCCAAAAATGTATGGACAACGACGGTGGCCAGTTTCGCATCTCTTTTCATAAATTTGGTAAGTAAATCCTTTAAAAGTAGTTTTAAAAATGTTGTATGGTTTCATCCGCGCCTTTCTATGATAGCGGCAAACGGGAACGAGCGCCGAGGTCGCGGACAGGAAAAACACCGCGCAGCCGGTTCGTAGTTTTTTTTTACTCTTTCTGTATTTGGAACTATATAAAATGAGATACTATTTTTAATAGTTGCATAGCAATAAACAACTGAGGTTGTGTAATTTTTTATTTAATCCGTAAGCATTTGTTTTCAGATTTGTTTTTAGCGTCTGCTCTTCTGTATTCCCTAAAATAACGAGCAGCTTCCTTGAACAAAATTTGATGGGGAAGTTTAAAAACATAATTTTATTAAAAACATGGTTATTAAAATTAAAAGTTGATGGAATTTCTTTCTTGTTGCAACCAGCTCTTAAAATATTTGACTATCGCTTAAAGCGTACCAATTCCCCTTGCATCTGCAGGAAAATTAGCAATAAGATTAACATCTCGATATCTCGATTAACATGAAGCATATGGAGAATAAGCGTTTATAAAAATAGTTTGTACAAGAGTAAAGAAAGTCATGTGTATGTATCACATCAGATTTTTTTTCTATCTGCTTCAAGTCAATCGAGTTAAACATTAGCAGAAATGGCTTCATCACACATTTCGAAGGGAATACGGTAGGCTTAAGCGATAGTCAAACCCATCTCTATGTGATAGCTTTAAAATTCCGTTCTCTTTGGAGGACCATGAGAAGAAGAAAAAAGGAATAGTGACTTAGCAGTTTAAAATTCAAACCAATATTTTGAAAATATTGAACAATAAAATTCAAACCAATAATAAAGAGCATCTCGAAAAGTGTTACTGGTACAAAAAAAAAGTTATTTGAATAAACTGTAAGTATTAACGAGATCTATATTTTTTGTATGTGTTTGTCTATCTCTTACGATTTACAAGTTATACAACATTCATTCAGCGTGGAGAGGACTTGACAGGCTATCGCCAGAAAATTTAAGATATACATTTTATTACTTTCTCTACTACGTATAATAAGTAGGGGAAGTATTGTATTCCACCCAAAAATTCGATACCGAGATTTCACCGGAAATATACGTTTTGAGACCCCCTGAATCCAAAAAAAAAGCATTTTTGGAAACATGTCCGCGCGCGCGCGCGTGTGTGTGTGTGTGTGTGTGTGTGTGTGTGTGTGTGTGTCTGGTGAACAGCATAATTCAGTCGGATAAACACCAAACTTGGTATTTAGGTTCAGTATCTTCCAGAGATGCGACACGAAGGTTTTCAAGAAAATCCCTCTACCCCAGATTACCCTTTACTTGGAACATTTTTCGAAAACTTTAATTTTCTCAAAAATGGCTCTAACGATTTTGATTAAAACATTATATGTTTAAGATATTTGCATGACAAATGAAATGTATATCTCGAATTTTCTGTAAATGTCTCCAAAAGTATTCTTCATTGTGAACGACTTTTGCATAACTGGTAAACCATAAGATATAGACAAACTTTTACTACACAAAAATGTAGATCGCGTTAAAATTCACAATTTAT
Source organism: Deroplatys truncata (assembly GCA_030765065.1). Taxonomy (NCBI): domain Eukaryota; kingdom Metazoa; phylum Arthropoda; class Insecta; order Mantodea; family Mantidae; genus Deroplatys; species Deroplatys truncata. The sequence continues at coordinate 122,829,828 of CM060988.1, read as the reverse complement.
GTCATATACATTTTTGTTGTTGAGTGAACCGTTTTCGAGATATTGCTTGTTATTCCCTTAAATTTTCCAATACTTATACTTTTTCTCAAATTCGTTATTCATTTTTTTTTGTCCTGGACATGCAAAGAGAATGGAATACGCCACATAGCAACCAGCGTTAAAATATTTGACTACCATTTAAAGCCTACCAATTCCCCTTGCATCTACAAGAAAATTAGCAATAAGATTAACATCTCGATATCTCGATTAACATGAAGCATATGGAGAATAAGCGTTTGTAAAAATAGTTTGTACAAGAGTAGAGAAAATCATGTGAGTGTAACACATCAGATTTTTTTCATAGAAATATCTTAATATTATTTTAATCAAAATCGTTCGAGCCATTTTTGAGAAAATAAAAAATAACAAAAATATCCATGTAATGGGTAGTCTGGGTGACATTTTCTTGAAAATCTTCGGGTCGCATCCTTGGAAGTCGTTGAAGTTAAATACCAATTTTGGTATTTAACCGCTTTTGTTTTGAGTTGTGCTGTCTACAGACACACACAAACGCAGGCGCTTGTACCTTTTTGTAATTTATTATTATTATTATTATTATTATTATTATTATTATTATTATTATTATTCAGTGTATTTCTTGTAAAATCTCGATATCGAATTTTTTGCGAAATGCAATATCTCTTCTACTTACTAAAGCTAGTCAGTAATGGGAATATGTTATCTCAATGATGACTTTTCCCAAACATGCTATGATATCAGTGTTCCACAGACAAAGAGAAATTATTGCGGAAACTGTAAACACAGCGTAATATTAAGTTATTCGTTCGCCATCAAATTGAAACAAAACATTTTTAAAATTCTGATGTGATACATTCACATGGGTTTCTCTACCCTCTATCCTTATTAGTGAGTATACAAACCATTCTTACTAAACCTTGTGTTTCAATCTACTACATTTAATCTAAATAAATCTTTGCAGAAATAGCTATCTTACACATTTCGTTATAGATAAAAAGGAAACAGCGATAGTCAAATGTTTAAGAACTGGACGCTATATACTACCCTTGAAATTCCATACTGTTTCCAAGCAATTGCGATAAACAAGAGAATGACAAGAAATAAACAATTCGAACATTTAATAATGGATATCTCAGAAACGGCTTATGCCACAAAAAATATTATTTTAAGTAAATTGTGTGTTTTAAAGAATCTACGTTTTTTGTGTGGTATGTTTTCGTCTATCGCTTAACGTTTACAAGTTATAGAAGATTATACAAAATTTCTTCCGAATGAAGGGGACTTCCTAGGCTATTCCCAGAAAATTCAAGATATACATTTTATTCTTCATGTAAATATCTTTAATATGTGGTATTTTAGTAAAAACCGTTAGAGCCGTTTTTAGAAAATAAATTTTCGAAAAGTTCCATGTAAAGTGCCGTTCAGGTTGGGGAAATTTTCTTGAAAATATTCGTGTCACATCCTGGAAGATACTAAACTCAAATACCAAGTTTGGTATTTATTCGAATTTTCGTTTGAGTTATACTGTTCACAGACACACACACACACACACACACACACGGCATGTTTCCAAAAATGCTTTATTTAAATTCAGGGAATCTCAATGTTCTAAATGTTTATTATAAATATAGATCAGAAATGGGCATACCCGCTCTGGAAGTGTTAAAACGACCTATATATGTTTACATGCCAACCACACCGTACAATGAATAGGTTCGGCAATAAGACAGGGAGAAAGTAAAGATCAGGACCTTATTAAGCTTTGGAAGGCGCTTGAGGCATACCGTTCTTAAATTGTTTTAGGAAGCACGCAAAACGCAACTATCATATGTAATCTAACAAGAGGTTGTATTATGTAGAAAAAATCTTATGTGTTACACTCACATGACTTTCTCTACTTTTGTACAAACTATTTTTACAAACGCTTATTCTCCATATGCTTCATGTTAATTGAGATATCGAGTTGTCAATCTTATTGCTAATTTTCATGTAGATGCAAGGACAATATGGTAGGCTTTAAGCGATAGTCAAATATTTTAACGCTGGTTGCTATGTGGCGCATTCCATTCTCTTTGCATGTCTAGGACATAAAAAAATATATAACGAATTTGAGAAAAAGTATAAGTATTGCAAAATTTAAGGGAATATCGAGCAATATCTCGAAAACGGTTCACTCAACAAAAGAAATGTATATGACATAAATTGTGTATTTTAACGCGATCTACATTTTTTGTGTAGTAAAATTTTGTCTATCTCTTAGGGTTTACCAGTTATGCAAAAGTCGTTCACAATGAAGAATACTTTTGGAGACATTCCCAGAAAATTCGAGATATACATTTCATTTCTCATGACATCTTAAACATATGATATTTTAATCAAAATCGTTAGAGCCATTTTTGGGAAAATTAAAATTTTCGAAAAATGTTCCATGTAAAGGGTAATCTGGGGTGGGGGGAGTTTTTTGAAAACCTTCCTGTCGCATCTCTGGAAGATACTGAACCTAAATACCAAGTTTGGTGTTTATCCGACTGTTTGTTACTGAGTTATGCTGTTCACAGACACAGACACACACACACACACACACACACACACGGACATGTTTCCAAAAATGCTTTTTTTTTTTTATTCAGGGAGTCTCAAAGCATGTATTTCCGGTGAAATCTCGGTATCGAATTTTTGGGTGGAATACAATACTTCCCCTACTTACTACACGTAGTAGAGAAAGTAAAAAAACGCGAGCGATTGATTGATTGCAAGTCGCGAGTGATTTTGTCTGAGGAATAACACAACATCTTGTTAGATTAGGTTTGACTATTTCAGTGAATAATACAAGAGCAGAAGCTAAAAATAGATCTAAAAACTAACTACTTACGGGATACGAGGGCAAGTCAAAAGTACCCGCACATAATTTTTTAATTTATTATAACAATAGAAACTTACAATTACCTCATTTTTAACGTAATGACATGGTCCATCGTTGCATAAGTTTTCTGATGCCCTCAGAAAAAAAGTTTTTTTTTGTTTTTGTCTGAGTAGCAAGCCATGTACGCACCGCTTCCTTCACTTCTTGGTCTGTGGTGAATCGTGGGCCCCTTAAGGCACTTTTTAAATGGACCAAAAAGGATATGGTTTGCCACTTCATCGACAGTCAATCTTCGGTTCTCTGAATTAGGATACGGACTCGCTCAATGCTGGCGTCACTAGTGGATATGGATGGGCGTCCTGCTCTTTCCTCATCCTTCACAGTCCGAATGTTTTTGAACTTTTGAATCCATTCGTACACGCTACGCCGAGGTAAAACATTGTCCCCATATTGTGCAAAAAGTCGTCGATGTATTTCGTCTCCTGGTACACCTTCAGACGACAAAATTCGGATAACCGCACACTGTTCTTCTTTTATGCAAACGGTGAGGGGTGAAGCCATGCTTATTATGCAACAATGCAACACTCACTGGAGTGATAACGGTCAAACATTCCACAAGCGGAGACAAAGGAACAACATGTCTACGTGCGCGTGCACAAACCGACACGCCAACCTACAAAAAATTAAAAATGGTTTGCAGATACTTATTGACTTACCCTCGTATATTAAATAGTTCAGTTGTACTTTCGCCATGCAAGGTTTTCTGAAGTTTACTGGATTATTATAAATAGGCTATCTTTACAGTTAAATGTAGCGGGAGAGCCAAGAAACTACGAACCGGCTGCGCGGTGTTTTTCCACTGGGCGTGTGAAAACATTATAACGCACTGCTGCTATAAACAAGGTCACGCTGTTGACGTGGTTTTGCTCTGCAGTGTGAACTGCAGTATTGAGTTGACGGTGAATGTGATGTAGTTCAGTTATTACTATTTATTTGTTATTTTGTCCTGTACTTAGTCAAAAGTATATTATGGCTCAGTATATGTTTTCTACTGCACAGCGTGTATTTATTTATGATTTGTATGTGTTAACACAGCTCGCCAAGTGAAAGTACGATTTGCAGAAAGATTATCAGATGGAAAAGTTCCAGGCCGTACAACAATCCAACAACTTTTCAATAAATTTCAGGCCACAGGAAGTGTTCAGGGTAGGAAATCTAAGAGACTGCGTGCGGTTCTTACCGAAGAAGCATTAGACGACATCGGTCATCGTTTGGAGAATTTCCCCCAAAAATCACTTAGGCGTCTTTTGCCTTTTTTCAACTAGACTCTACAACAGCTCATACGGCCAATATTTTGATAAGAACAATTAAAGCATAAGCATATTATTTTGTACAAAATTATCTGAATGACAAATTATACTGATTATAATACATATATAGCCCTGCAAGTAGTATTAGTAAATATTATTGACAATTGCCAATTACGTTTGATACCTGCTCTAGAATTAATGAAGCTGTTTAAATATATTTATATTAAGAACTGACAGTAAATGCTATGCATTACAAATCAAACAGAACAAAATGATGGGATGAACATAAGGGAAAAGCCTAGTGAAAGTTAAAATAACTGTTCTTGTCTATAAATATAATGTTAGCCTTATAACGGTAGGGAGGTATTCGATTTTGCACAAAATTACACATGCTTTGTTTCATTTTGTGTATAATATGTCTTATTTTATTTTAAATGTTCCGTGTTCTATGTAATATTTATGTATATGTGTAACTATATTGTAAATTCCCTTGACACGCATATAGTATGTATTTATTTTAAATGTTCTATATACTGTGTAATATTAATGTTTATAGGTAATTTTAGTACATTTCCTTGACGTGTTCTATGTTCACAAGCTTTTATGGCTGCTAGTGAACTCATAGAATGCAATCCAATCTAATCTAAAAGTGTGTTTGAGGACAGAACTATTAGTAGAGAGTTGTGGCCCCCTACATCTCCCAACCTAAACCTGCGATTTCTATCCCTGGGGTAACTTAAAGCATAAAGGGTACAAGACAGTCCCACACACCCTGGAAGAATTAAAACAAAATATCCGCCCGGAAATTGCCAGCATTTCTCGACGTGAACTACGGCGAGTGATGGATAGCTTCCTAAAGAGGTGCCAAAAATGTATGGACAACGACGGTGGCCAGTTTCGCATCTCTTTTCATAAATTTGGTAAGTAAATCCTTTAAAAGTAGTTTTAAAAATGTTGTATGGTTTCATCCGCGCCTTTCTATGATAGCGGCAAACGGGAACGAGCGCCGAGGTCGCGGACAGGAAAAACACCGCGCAGCCGGTTCGTAGTTTTTTTTTACTCTTTCTGTATTTGGAACTATATAAAATGAGATACTATTTTTAATAGTTGCATAGCAATAAACAACTGAGGTTGTGTAATTTTTTATTTAATCCGTAAGCATTTGTTTTCAGATTTGTTTTTAGCGTCTGCTCTTCTGTATTCCCTAAAATAACGAGCAGCTTCCTTGAACAAAATTTGATGGGGAAGTTTAAAAACATAATTTTATTAAAAACATGGTTATTAAAATTAAAAGTTGATGGAATTTCTTTCTTGTTGCAAACAACAGATGTACTGTTATTAGAGATGGAAGTGGAAGATGTTGATGTAGACTCTCTTGTAGGCTCTGGATTACGCAATTTGTTGATTATTCTCGAATGATGCTGTTCACTATTCTGTTACTGTATCGACAGTTTCATCAAAGAAGTTATTTGCAGAGATATGTTTCATTGCGAATTTTAACATTGAAACCGGCAACTGAATTTGTGTTGGCAACTGTATGGTAATGAATGGGAAAAAGGTTTCTTGTTATCGGGTTTCTGACTCGGAGGGATTGTTGTTGCCGGCTGGTCAGGTAGAGGGTTATTGGTTGGGTGACTCTTATCTCAGGGAGTGTGGATAGGAGTTGAATGATACTCACAGTCCTCCTTAAGCGGCCCATTTATTCTGATGATCCACACTGCGATCCTTTACCGAATCCTCGTCACACAAGATGTGATTCCGTCTATCATCCCCAATTAGAATTTACGTGCTTTTCCCTTTTCTAATTATCTTTAGATGTTGAAAAATATATCGATATGAATTTTAATGACTTGACTTTGGTCATTTCTAGCTACCTTTCCTCACTTTTACTGAACACTAACTTTCAAACACACAAATGCTTAAGTTTCGACATCTACACTGTTCCCCTATATGACACGAAGTGCTTTGAATTTCTACATCTATACTGCTCCCCGGTACGACGACACGAAGTGCTTTACGTTATGACATCTCTACTGCTTCCCTGTACGACACTAAGTCATGTATTCTTCCCCACTGTACGACACGAAGTGATCCATCTTACACACGTCTCAAACTGCTCTCCGTCATAGATAATTTTTCTATTCTCCGCCTATTTTCTAGTTTCATTCCTCCTTTTTACTATGCATGTGACTTTTATAATTTCTCATTGGTCAGTTTTCTAAGTTTTCCGCCGTTTTCCATTAGTTCGTTATATTTTCAAGTTGACCTTGCCCGCGTCTACCATTATCGCCTTACGCTCGCATGATTAGGTTTTCTGTGCGGTTGACTGCATTCAACTTCCTTTCTGTTGTTCTCGCTTCCTGTGAGTTTCACCAGATTTCTATACGACTTAAGCCTTTGCTAATGTTTCTTTCCTGTATGTTCTGAATGTATTTCACCTTCTACAGTTTTCACTATGTATCTCTTCGCTCTAAAATACGCGTTTTCCTACATTTTATTTCACGTTCTGATTATTTATTCGTATCTGTTCTTTACTTTATTTCTTTCGTTATGATTTTATTCCCCCTTTTTCTACTCCTTAATATTATCTTTTATTCTTCCTTCTTATTAGTATTCCCATCCTTATTATTTTGATTATGATGATTATTAACATTCTTATTATGGTTATTATTCTTATTACTATTCTGGCGGAGCTTATCACTTCACAACACTGACCAGAAAGCTTAGATCATCAGCAGGAAGCCGCTGATTATCGGAACCATAAGCTATATAGTCAAAGTAAAGCAAATCATAGACTTAGTGTACATATATTATAGCTGAAGGAGGGATGCTTAAATCCTTAGTTCCTCCTTTAATCCGTCAAACTGAATTGGGAACTTTCAGCGCAGAAGTTAATTTTGGACTAATAATTTATCCTAAATAAAATACTTGAATGTGCAGAGGTTTCAAGGAGAGACGGATAGTTTATCAGCAAATGAAGACCCTTTGGCATAAACCTTCGTAGTTACATGGACGCAGGTGTAAAATTCAGTATTTCAAATCGCAGCTACACGGGTACTGATCGTAAATCACTAAAATCCCGCTGACTGTACACATGTTTATTTTGTAAATCTCTCAGATCAATACTGGTTTTCATGTTCGCGTTCTGCGTTATTCTTTACAGCGCTTGTACTCGATTAACAACTGTTGTTCACAAAATATAAAGAAATAGAAATTCTGTATTTGATTTTGAAGAGCAAAACTTCGATGTTATTAATGTGACATGAAAAATTGTTCTATCCTATGCCTTCAGTATGCAGAGCAGAAATTTCGTTCCGACTGGATATATGTAAACTGATGCTTTCCTACAGCTTCTTCTTCCTCTTCCTGTTCAAGGATTGGAGGTTGCCATCTCCAAATCAAAGAGTTTAATTAAAATTGCTGTACACATCTGTTATTGACTGATTGCTTATTTATACTTTGTTCATGTACATGGATACTTCTTCTTCTTCTTCTTCAAAGGATTGCCCTCCTCTTTGTAGAACGTATACCTCCAAGAACTTATAAGCCGATGCCTTAGATCAGTGGTCTGTTGAAGAGCAAACAAACTTTTTGATGAAAGCATATTTAGGATTGGTGATCAGCCTAATGCCTGGTATGGCGGTGAAGAAAAATAAAATGAAATGTAGTGATGAAAGGGATGATAGGAAAATTCACGAATCAAATTATCCAACCCAGCATTTGCTTGCGACCGAGGAAAATCGCGAAAGAACCTTCGGTCAGGTTGATCGGCCTTGAGGATTTGAATCCGAGACCTCCCGAATGCGAGTCGCATATCACCGCGGCGCCACCTCGCTCGGTGTGCATGGTTGCAAAAATCTTAATAAAAATCTGATGTAATACATCCACATGACCTTCTCTACCCTCTATTGTTTATTAGTGGGTATATAAATTATTCTTACCCCAGCTTATTTTTCTATCTACTACATTTTAATCCAAGTAAACATTTACAACAATAGCTACATTGCACATTTCGTTATAGACACAAAGAGAACAGCGATAGTCAAATGTTTAAGAACTGAACGGTATACGCTGGCCTTAACATTCCATGCTGTTTCCATGCAATCGCGAGAAACAACTGAATTGATAGGACTTCAAGAGAATGGAAGAAATGAACAATTCGAACTTTATTAATGGATAACGTATTTTAAGTAAATTGTTGTATTAAAGACATCTTCGTTTCTTGTATAGTGCGTTTTCATCTGTCTCTTAACGTTTATCAGTTATACAAGATTATACAAAATTCCTTCAGAATGAAGAGGACTTCATAGGCTATTCCAGAAAATTCAAGGCATACGTTTTAGTTTTCATGTAAATACCCTTCATACATGGTATTTTAATCCAAATCGTTAGGGCCACTTTTTTAGAAAATAAAAATTTGAAAAAATGTTCCTTGTAAAGGGTAATTTTCTTGAAAAATCTTCGTGTTGCAGGTTTGAAAAATATTGAAGTAAATACTAAGTCCGGTATTTATCGAACGTTTCCTTTGAATTATGCTGTTCACATGGACGTTTACAAAAATGTTTTATTTCGGATCAGCGGACCTCAAAACATGTATTTCCGGTGAAATTTCGGTATCAAAATTTTGGGTGGAATGCAATACTTTCCCTACTTACTCTACGTAGTAGAGAAAGTAAAAATAGAAATATATTGTACAGGATGAATATTAAATGCATCTTCGAAGGCCAGGACGTTTTTACGCCATTTTAACACACGCATAAATATGTAATAGTCAACCCTGCAATTTTTCCCAAATGTAAATGGGGCAAATATTATTCCTGTGGCCAAGATTTCAATATGCACTGGTTGTCACATCTGTCCTCTTCAAACATCCCACGCCTCCTAACTGTTGTTAGTCGCTCCAAAAATGTAAACCTCAGTACCCACATTCCTAAATACTCCGAAACAGATATGTATTCTAACATTAATCTGAACTGTGACACTGCAAGGATAACAAAATACAGTACTTGAACATAAACTTAAGTAAATAGTTATTTTTCTCCCAATTCTTGAAATGTATCTACTTAAGCCATGCTTCGGACCTTTTCAAAAACATTTATGGTTATCAGAAAGCAGAAGAGGATTTTGGCACTTAAGCGCACAGTGCCTATTGTGCTTCTATAAACCTCCACGAGGAAGGGATGAATCAAAGGACACAGAGGGCGATCAAATCCGTGGCGGCAGACTTCGATACAGATGGTGTCCCTAACGTCTCCAGATATTGCATCCTGATGCCTCACTGTCCTACCTCTTCCCAAGGAGAGGTCTCTGTCCCACACCGAACGTCAGGGAAGACAGTTCCACAAAATAAACTCCACCGCTATACGGAGCGCCCGCCATCCACCCGCCTGACCCTTCGGCTCTGAAATAAGGAAATAGGGAACAACAAAATACGGGGTATTGCACATTCCACACCAAAAATCGCCTACTAACCAGGGAAAGCCGGAAAAAAAAGGCAAGAGTGGCCGGTCCAAAAGGAATGAACCCGGGACCTCCCGAATGCGAGCCTCAATGTTACCGTGGAGCCCCGTGGAGCCACCTCGTTCGGTTTTAGAAACAGTTATATAATGCACACAACACATTGTTGGTGTTTCCTTGACAATCTGTTCCAGTTATTATACGACTGGATAAAAGGAACTATGAAGCCGTTTAACTTTTGTATATTTCTGCCTCTTCTCATGACAACTTTTTACTTTCTCTACTACGTATAATAAGTAGCAGAAGTATTGTATTCCACCCAAAAATTCGATACCGAGATTTCACCGGAAATATATGTTTTGAGGCCCCCTGAATCCAAAAGAAAGCATTTTTGGAAACATGCCCGTGTGTGTGCGTGCGTGTGCGTGTGAGAGAGAGAAAAGCATAACTCAGAAACGAAGAGTCGGATAAACACCAAACTTGGTATTTAGGTTCAGTATCTTCCAGAGATGCGACACGAAGGTTTTCAAGAAAATCCCCCATCCCAGATTACCCTTTACATGGAACAGTTTCGAAAATTTTAATTTTCTCAAAAATGGCTCTAACAATTTTGATTAAAATATCATATGTTTAAGATATTTTCATGACAAATAAAATGTATATCTCGGATTTTCTGGGAATGTCCCCAAAAGTATTTTTCATTGTGAACGACTTTTGCATAACTGGTACACCATAAGAGATAGACAAAATTTTACTACACAAAAAATGTAGAACGCGTTAAAACACACAATTTATGTCATGTGTATCTTTTTTTTTTTTTTTTTTGTTAAGTGAACCATTTTCGAGATATTGCTTGTTATTCCCTTAAATTTTTCAATACTTTTTCTCAAATGGGAATTCGTTATTCATTTTTTTTGTCCTGGACATACAAAGAGAATGGAATGCGTCACATAGCAACCAGCTCTTAAAAGATTTGACTATCGCTTAAATACTACCATATTCCCCTTGCACCTACAAGAAAGTTAGCAATAAGATTAACATCTCGATATCTCGATTAACATGAAGCATATGGAGAGTAAGCTTTTGTAAAAATAGTTTGTACAAGAGTAGAGAAAGTCATGTGAGTGTAACACATCAGATTTTTATTTTCTCTACCACATACAAAGTAGGAACAGAAAGTTTTGCATTCCACCCATGTTATCAAGATTTCACTGGAAATACATATTTTGAAGCCCCTGAATAAAAGATAGTATTTTTAGAAAAATGTCCATGTCAAATGAATACCGAATTTGGTATTTAGTTTCAGTACCTTTCAAAGATGCGTCACACAGATGCGACACCCAAAACTACACTTTACATGGAAGATTTCTTAAATTTTTCTATTTTCTAAAAAATGACTAATGGTTTTGATTAGAATACTATATATTAAAGATATTACACGGTAAATAAAATGTATATATCTTGAATCTTCTTTCAATAACCTATGAAGTCCTCTTCATTCGGAAGGAGTTTTGTATAATCTTGTGTAACTGCTAAACGATAGACGAAAACGTACTTCACAAAAATATATAGAGGTCTTTAAAATCCACAATTTATTTCAAATAAGTTTTTGTGCATAAGGCATTTCTGAGAAATCCGTTATTAATGGTTCGAATTGTTCGATACTTTACCATTCTCTTGAAATTCTGTCAACATTCAGTTGTTTCTCGCGATTGCATCGAAACAGTATGGAATTTTAAGGCAGCATATAGCGTCCAGTTCCTAAACATTTGACTATCGCTGTTCTCTTTGTATCTATAACGAAATGTGTAATGTAGCTATTTCTGCAAAGGTTTGTTCGGATTAAAATAAACGTACAAAATATACGTATCACATCAGCTTTTTATGCACATCTACATAGAATTCTCGTTCTTTCAACTTCAGCCTCGTGAAACTTAAACAGGTGTATACGCGCGTCATCACGCTATCTGTGTCTGCAGCAGTGTAAGGCTAGTATTTGCTACTTGTTTTTATTCTATGACCTCCATGCTATTAATTGCACACTCCAGCCTTGCTCTAGCCCCCTTCCTTTTAAACAGTCATGAGAGTAGTCAGCTGTCTCATAAAATGCTATCTCTGCTTGTGTCATTCATTCACCACTCCTTTCTTCCATATGGTGTACGCTTATCTTATTTTTCTGCACTAATGCCTGTTCGTTTTATTGCAGAACAAATGATTTATCTTTTGAAGCAAATGTAAGACCTAATTATTCTCTGATTTCAAATAACATTTGAGGCAGTATTTTATACCACAACACTGTGAATGCCAGAGTGATTGTAGTGTAAATTAACATTATTGTATGACAATGATTTTAGATATTTGTTAGCTATAAGCATTGTTAGGAAATAAGTTTACACGGCCTCACTGAAACTGACAATAGGAGTGGGTAACAATGAAGCGATGGGGTGAGTTGTTTATCAATTAGAAGAGACAAACAAATGACGTCAGGGTAGCACGCCTTTCTTTACAAATGGAGGGAATATCTTCTCTAGAGCATATGTTTTAGTAATTATGATTGGCTTATAAAACAGACGCTAATGTTGGCGCGATTTATTAACCAATAGCAGCTCTATTATAATGTTTAGGCATATCGGGGTGAGGGAGTATAAATTCTTGAGCCAAAAGCAAGTATCGCAGTTCTACAGAATCATTCACAAGGTAAACGTCGCGCAGTTCTAAGAAATCTCTCTCGCGAGTTACATTTCAGGCAGTTCTAAGGAAGCACTCATGATGTACACATTACGCAATTCTACAGAATCTCTCGCGTCGTAAAGTTATTTACAAAATGTGAAATACGCGAATTAATAGAGCGCGGCAAATAAGTGATTGTAGTTACATTCGAAAATATAACAGTTTCAGTCAGGCGTGTATCAAGATTAAATATGTGAACTATTAATTAAGTGTGACGGCAATAAAAGTGTGAAAACAAATTCTTTTCTCAGTGTTATCTTTTAGTAACAACTCCTTTCCGTTCACACGCCCTGATCAGAGATATTTGCTCGACTGAGTAATAATAGCTAGCCGGAGGACAAAGAACCCAAAATTTAAAACAAATAATATAATAATAACAGGCGCTCAGCAAAGAAAGATAACACGAACAGATTACTGCGACAAATTATGGGCTTAAACTTGCTAAAGTGTTGCGTATTATTGATATTGTAAAGGATTCCTTTTTGGGGGGGGGGCTTTGGAGCTATTATCAATAACCTCTCAGGCTGGGGTATAGATTTAAATTATGTTCGTGGGTAAGGTTATGGTGGTGTAAGAGTTTCAAAGGAGTTCAAGCTGAGTTTAAAAAGGTATACCCAAAGGCTGATTATGTCCATTGTGTGAATCACGTGCTAAATTTGGCTTTATCAAAGATGTGTACTGTCACATTCATTAGAAATTGCATTGGTGTTGTTGAAGAAGCCAGAACTGACAACAGTGAATTTATAAATACATCGTCGACCCTACACCGATTGTGTGAAGAAAGTTGGGTAGAGCGCCATGGAGCGTTGTCTATTTTTATAAAACTAATCCCATCGGTTATAATGAGATTGCAACAAACAAAGAAATTTGGATAATGACTCTTCCACTAAAGCTTGTCAAGTTTTATCCAGCATCATCAAACAAAAGCCCTACAAGTGTATCAGAGAAAAATGGAACAGAAAATACTGAACATCAGGCTACAAAATAGAATAAGAAACATAGAAATCAGAAGAATGGCAGAAATGGAGGTCGCAGCAGTACGCGCACTACAACTCAAGTGGAAATGGGGAGGCCATGTAGCAAGGATGGACCACAGAAGATGGGTCCATGTTTGGGAAAACAGGCTCGGGAAAAGAAGAAGAGGTCGCCCTCTTCAGAGGTGGTTAGACGAACTAGTAGGAACTGGAATAAGATGGGCCACTCTAGCCAAGGACCGCCAACTATGGCAGGAAGTCACTGCCAAGGAGTTGAAACTATAACCAACATTAGTATACTAAGAACTAATTGGACTAAACTTTGATGAAAAGGGTTAAGTGAAAAGCCAAGTAAAAGGCTAATTCTCCCATGGACTGGCTCACTTTGGGAGTTTTTACATGAGCTACTCCACATAGAGTAGGAGGCTATTGCCCTAAAGTGATGTAAGGCTATCTTATCTGTGTTAAGAGGGAGCTTTCTAATCAATCTGTTGGTATGCGAAAATGTTTTAATTAATACATCTCTTGTAAGTGTCATTGCAATCTGTAGAATGGTATTTAGTTAAGAGTTTGCAACAAACACGTAGACACAGTCATGCAAACTTTACAGAAATATAGAAACAGTGCACATGACAATTTTCACTCAATTTTTAAGTCTGCTGAAGGACTTTGCAAAGACGAAGGGGTTGATTTACGCAGATTACCACGACGAGTGGGAAAATAGACAAATAGGGAAAACTACATGGAAAGTAATCCAGTGAAATATTACTGTGTATCGGAGTACATACCATTATTAGATTGTATGTTAAGTGAGCTGACTGCAAGGTTTACATTGCATAAAAACACAGTTCACGTGCTTCAAATATTGATTCCAAAATATTGTGTTCGTGGGAAACATTTTCGGAAGTAGTGATGTTTTACGAGGGCTGATTGATAAGTCAGTGACTTTTTAAATAAAATAACAATTTTTTCCAAAAAATCAATTTTATTTCTCAACATAGTCTCCTTTCAATTTAATACACGTTGTTCAATGTTTCCTCAATATTGTAACCCTTCCAAAAACATTTTTCGAAATCTGCAAAATATGAGATTGTTTCTACCATGATGTGTTCACTGGACGTGAATTTCTTCCCAGGGAGCCAATCTTTCAGGTTTGCAAAGAGGAAGAAGTCGCTCGGAGCCAAATCTGGAGAATATGGTGGGTGACGTAGCAGTTCGTAGCCCAATTCCACAACTTTTGCGATGACAATGGCTGACTTGTGTGCGGATGCATTATCGTGGTGAAAGAGAACCTTTCTCATATCCAAAAATTCGTGCAGAATGTTATACACCCGTCACTCGAGATGTTTACGGTCTTGGCTGTTTCACTCGGTGGTCTTTTAACACAATGTCGTGAACTTTGTCACCATTGTTGTGACCTCAACCGGCCGTCCTGTGTGAACGGCATCTCTTGTGCTCGAACAGCCACATCAAAGTTGTGTGAACGGCTTGTGAATGAACCATCCATGTGATGGAGCAGAGTCTCCATAATACTTGTTCAGATTTTCTTCTGTTTGCTTCACCGTCTTACCACACAAAAGTAGTGCTTTATCAGAACACGAAACTCACTTTTCTCCATTTTCTACGAAGCAATACACATCTGCTTATTTTAGAACGCTCTCAACAATGTTCTAAGAAACAAATGGCGACAAATTTCTGCGATTATACCCAGAATAGATGTAAGATTTGGGTGCAAACAAGAAACCTGTGATTAGAACGCTATCTCTCGTCAAAGTCATGGACTTATCAATCCGCACTCGTATAAGACTGATTTACTAAGTTCGGTTTCAGTAATCAAAGCTGGATTTGAAATGTGGAAAACAAAAAGAGAAATTTGTTACACTTGCAAGCCGTCCTTCAACTACCATTGAGAGTCTCAACTTATGGCATCAAATGTTCTTCCCAAATATTTACAGACTTCTTAAAATCTACGCATTCTATCTGTGACAACAGCTAGTTCAGAAAGGAGTTTCTCGACTCTCAGGAGACTGAAAGCTTATCTTTACAACTCGCATAGTGAAGAAAGACTGAATGGGCTAGCGCTACTTAATACATAGAGAAGTGAAAATAACACCAGAGAAAGATCTCAACAGGTTCTCTCGGCAAACATGGAGGGTGGAGTTTATTTTATAACAACTTTTGGTGAGTCAATATTTGTTTTAAAAAGTCATAGTAGTATTGCTTTTCAAATATCCTGCATGTAAGTTAGCAAGTCCCCAACCCCCATTTTCAATTCCTGGCTAAGCCGCTGGTACTGGTTCAATCAACCTGTTCTCTTGCAGGGTTTCAGGAGTCCCTCAACTAGATGCTTATTGGATAATTTTGAAGTAGTATGTTTGTTACTTAATATGCTACAGCCTATTTGAAGATGTATTTTTGTTGTTACGCTCCAAGTTTAAAAAAAAGTATTTATTAACTTTGTTATTAAACTGCTTCTATATATAGTATTTATGTTTATGTTTGCCTCGGCTGCGTCAGTATTACTTCAGAGACACGTTTCTCTTAATCACGGCGTGGTGCGACAAGAATGTAGGCTTACACAGATTTTAAGTTTTAATTCACTTTTGTTTATTAATCCTTGACAAAAATTAAATAGCACTACACTGATATCAAGAGCTATGAGATTCTTTTATTTAATACTTGCACTTTCTTATCGCGTATACTTATTTTTTTCGTTTCACACGAATACGTAATATTTCTCTAGAGAACGCATCTTCCATCCTGTCACTATCAAAGTCTGCCAGCAACTGAACATATTTCAACCGTATAAACTTTTAACTTTTTGTATTTCAAGTCTTTGATTGGCTAATCCTAGTCCAATAGAATACCTGCATTTACTAAAGCTTTTTCTGCCTGTTGATTGGCTATTTTAAACTGTCACAAAATTTACATTATTGCTGCCCTAATCATGACTAGTAGCATTTAAACTCTCAAACTCATTATTGCCTCAAGGTTGCCTCATTGTTAGCAACTTTTAACTTATTATTCTCACAGCTCTTACATTATTAAATTACGTAATGCATTCACATAACATTATTGAACATATTTACAATAATATAAGTATATACAATGACTGTTACATACATTTTAAAAAATATTACATACATATTGCTTCAGGCGAGCTGTTATTGAATTTACATATTATATAATTTAACTGAAATTATTCAGGTGTTAAAAATACTGCCTCAAAATAACACCAGAGAAAGTTATCAACAGGTTCTCTCGGCAAACATGCAGGGTAGAGTTTACTTTATAACAACTTTTGGTGAATCAATATTTGTTTTAAATGCCATAGTAGTATTGCTTTTCAAATATCTTGCATGTAAGTTAGGAGCAAGTCCCCATTCCCCATTTTCAATTCCTGGCTAAGCCACTGGTACCGGTTCAATCAACCTGTTCTCTTGCAGGGTTTCAGGAGTCCCTCAACTAGATGCTTATTGGATAATATTACTTTGGGGTCTGAAATTCCTAAAAGGATGTATCGTCTTGTTTTCCAATGCACCGCATTGGAATATAAGATGCAGGGCGATTTCATCTTCCCTGTTACACATGCTACACTTTAGGACTCTTTATCAATCCCCATTGTGCACAGATGTTTCTTGAAGTTCCCATGGCCAGTCATTAGACTCATCTACTTTCTGTCCTGCCTTAGCAAGTGTATCTGCATTTTGTTGCTATCTATACCTGAGTGCCTGGAAAACCATGCCAAGTGAGGCAGTATTTTATATCACAACACTGTGAGTGCCAGAGTGATTGTAGTGTAAATTAACATTATTGTATGACAATGATTTTAGATGTTTGTTAGCTATAAGCACTGTTAGGAAATAAGTTTACACGGCCTCACTGAAACTGACAATAGGAGTGGGTAACAATGAAGCGAGGGAGTGAGTTGTTTATCAATTAGAAGAGACAAACAAATGACGTCAGGGTAGCGTGCCTTCCTTTAGAAATGGAGGGAATATCTTCCCTAGGGCATATGTTTTAGTAATTATGATTGGCTTATAAAATAGACGCTAATGTTGGCGCGATTTATTAACCAATAGCAGCTCTATTATAATGTTTAGGCATATCGGGGTGAGGGAGTATAAATTCTTGAGCCAAAGGCAAGTATCGCAGTTCTACAGAATCATTCACAAGGTAAACGTCGCACAGTTCTAAGAAATCTCTCTCGCGAGTTACATGTCAGGCAGTTCTAAGGAAGCATTCATGATGTACACATTACGCAATTCTACAGAATCTCTCACGTCGTAAAGTTAGTTACAAAATGTGAAATACGCGAATTAATAGTGCGGCAAATAAGTGATTGTAGTTACATTCGAAAATATAACAGTTTCAGTCAGGCGTGTATCAAGATTAAATATGTGAACTATTAATTAAGTGTGACGGCAATAAAAGTGTGAAAACAAATTCTTTTCTCAGTGTTATCTTTTAGTAACAACTCCTTTCCGTTTACACGCCCTGCTCAAGAGATATTTGCTCGACTGAGTAATAATAGCTAGCCGGAGGACAAAGAACCCAAAATTCAAAATAGTAAAACAATAACAGGCGCTCAGCAAAAAAAGATAACACGAACAGATTACTGCGACACAAGGTAACCTTGTTACGTTTCTTTAGCCTTCTAAACAGTCTATAAACATTAGCTGAAGCTTTCCTGGCGTTGTGAATACTCTAGATTTCCAGCCAGGTGTAGAGTTGGTTAGAAACCGACGTTTCGGGAACGTATATCTTTCCCACCTTCAGGATAGCTGAATGATGCAAATGTGGAGGACTCCTAATTTGCATCATTCAGCATTTATTTCCTGAAGTTGGGAACGATTTACGTTCCCGAAACGTCAATTTCTAATCAAATCCACACTTGGCTGGAAGTCCGAGAAAATCTAGAGCAGTCTATAAACACTTCGGAAAAAAGAAAAGCATTCCGTATGAGCCCCAATTAACACTTGATTGCTTAGAATCTCTTATGGGTAGGGAGGAAGTGCATGTAATATTTCCTTGTTTGACAAATCTTTACTTTATTGTTTGCCTATGTAGAGGAAATATTGAGTTTTATCCAACAATTCTATACCGACATTCACCGGATAAATACGTTTGAGGTCCCCTGAATATCACAAAGTATATATTACTTTCTCTGCTACGTATAGTAAGTAGGGGAAATATTGTATTCCACCCAAAAATTTGATACCGAGATTTCACCGGAAATATATGTTTTGAGAACCCCGAATCCAAAAAAAAGCATTTTTGGAAACATGTCCGTGTGTGTGTCTGTGAACAGCATAACTCAGAAACGAACAGTCGGATAAACACCAAACTTGCTATTTAGGTTCAGTATTTTCCAGAGATGCGACACGAAGGTTTTCAAGAAAATCCCCCTACTCCAGATTACCCTTTACATGGAACATTTTTCGAAATGTTTAATTTTCTCAAAAATGGCTCTAACGATTTTGATAAAAATATCATATGTTTAAGATATTTTTATGACAAATGAAATGTATATCTCGAATTTTCTGGGAATGTCTCCAAAAGTATTCTTCATTGTGAACGACTTTTGCATAACTGGTAAACCATAAGAGATAGACAAACTTTTACTACACAAAAAATGTACATCGCGTTAAAATACACAATTTATGTCATACACATTTTTTTTGTTGAGTGAACTATTTTCGAGATATTGCTTGTTATTCCTTTAAATTTTCCAATACTTATACTTTTTCTCAAATGGAAATTCGTTATTCATTTTTTTTTGTCCAGGTAATGCAAGGAGAATGGAATACTCCACATAGCAACCAGCTCTTAAAATATTTGACTATCGCTTAAAGCCTACCAATTCCCCTTGCATCTACAAGAAAATTAGCAATAAGATTAACATCTCGATTAACATGAAGCATATGGAGAATAAGCATTTGTAAAAATAGTTTGTGCAAGAGTAGAGAAAGTCATGTGTGTGTAACACATCAGATTTGTTTTTAATTTCTCTGCCACTGATAAGGAAGTGTTGCGTTCCACTCAAAATTCGATGTCAAGATTTCACCGGATAAACACGTAGATATCTCGAATACCAGAAAAAATACTTTTTCTTTTTCTGCCCCGATAGAAGTATCGCATTTCACGATAAACAGGTATTGATGTTCCCCGAATACCGCAAAAAATACCTACGTTTACTTTATCTGCCACTGGTAGTCAGAGCATTCTACCTATTCCACTCAAAAATTCGTTATCGAGATTTCACCAGATAAACACGTTTTAAGGTCCCTTAAATACCGCAAAAATATGTCAACTTTCTCTGCCACTATTATCTATATTCCAGTAAAAAATTCGATATCCAGATTTCACAGAATAAGCACACACTGAGGTTCCTCGAATATCAAAACAAAAAAGTTTTACTTTATCTGCTGGTAGAGGAAGTATTGTATTTCATTCAAAAATTCAATATCGAGATTGCACCGGAAATACATGTTTGTGTGTGTGAAGTGTTACACTCACATGACTTTCTCTACCCAAAATTCGCATAATTATATTAAGGTGTTCGTATAAAACTTGTCTTTTATCCACATTACATTATTATGTATTTTTATCTAGGAATCATCTCAAATTAAGTAAATGGTTACTTGCAGTAAGTATTTCAAACAGTGTTCAAACGTTTAATCGTGGTAAAGAACTCTTGAGGCGAAAAGAATAATCACAAACCTTCAAAAACGTCCGTCAGATGTACCTGGGAAAGTGTAAACATTTAACATCGAATATTTCGAAAACGACTAAAACTACGAAAAAAGTTACTGAACGCAAATCGTGCATTTTAATGAGCTGAACATTTTTCCTGCAACGGTTTTAATCTATCTTTTATGGTTTCCCAGTTATTCAAAATTATGTAATATTCACCCAGTATGAAGAGGACTTCTCCAGTTGTTTCCACAAATTTCATTATTTGCATTTAATTGATTACATTAATATAAATATTTTAATCAATATTGTTAGAGATATTTCTGAGAAAATTGAGAAACATTTTTCACTTAAAATTTTGGGGTGGAGACATCTTCAAAATCGTCACTTGGTATGCTTAAACATTGTACATGTTTAACTCGTATCAGATGGAATGTTTATCAAAATTTTTGTTTTTAAGTTACCTGTTCTCTCTCTCTCTCTCTCTCTCTCTCTCAGACTTGTTTTCTAAAACTGCTCTTTTTGTTTAAGGGTACCTCAGAGCATGTATTTCTAGTAAATCTGATATCAAATGTTGAGATGGAATATAATATTCCCTCTACTTGCTATACTAAGTAGGAGAAAAAGTATAATTGAAATTTTGAATAAACACCAGATTTCATTCTTGAAACAGACACATTTAAGGATGCCATAAGGTCCCCTCCCACATCCTAAACTACCTGTTACATAGAAATATTTTCGTATTTCTTTGTTCTCTCAAACATTCTTCCAGCGATTTTGATTAAAATATCATATTTTTGAGATGTTAATATGACTAATGAAGTGCATATCTTGAATTTTCTTTCATCTTCATGTGAAGTTAATTAAGTTATATATAATTTTATATAATAGAGAAGAATAATTTAGAAGCCTCTGAAATGAACAATTTAAGTCAAATAACTTTTATTATGACATTATTCATTTCTGAAATATTCAGTGTTGTATGTTGATATTTTCCAGTATTTTAAATAATATACTTTCGAGTGTCATTCATGCAATGAGGGTGTAGACACATACGTAACAGTTGCCTGTTGTATCTTCCTCCTGTATGCCCTTGTGTATCTACTGTAGCTCTTTATTAAAACCACTTCTGCAACACATTTATGACGATTAATACCAAGTAGACAGAAGAAGGGCTTTTGTATGAATAATTTGTGGAATAGATAATATGAAAATAAATGGAGAAAGTGGTGTAATTTTAACACATTGAGTGTTTTTATTATTATTGTCGTTTCATTTGTTCAGAGTGGAAGGGATATGGATGGCATAACTTAAGAGGTGCTTCTATGTGATATACTGAATGCATTACTGTATTACTTATAATTAATTAATCCGAGAAAGGAACAAAATAAAAGAACTTACTGCTGTTAATGAGTGTTAATGCTAAGCGATGTGCAATGACAGTAAGAGCTTGTAATACACATTCTCACACAACTGTAAATATTTTCAGGAAGTCACGGATACTCAAGTCATTCACGACTTGAGAAAAATTATCCCTGTTCTACGAGGTAGTACCCAAAATATTTGGCTCTGGTGTTGCCACAGTAGTTGCAGTAGAGTTTTGTACCGTTAGGTGGCAACACTAGCACATCTGATTAGTGAATGTTTAAAGTTTCGTGTAGATGTGTTGAGATTCTATAGTACTTTTCATGATATTCTGCGTGTAGTGTGTGGCAATTTTATGATGTATCCAAGATTAGAACAGAGTGTGCGCATCAAATTCTTGCAAATCTCGGAGAAAATGCAACGGAGACGCTCGCAATGCTTTAACAAGTGTTTGGGGGACAAAGCATAAGCCATACACATGTGTTTGAGTGGCATGCTCGGTTCAGGGCCGGCCGCACAGCTATTGAAGACAATGCTCACACCGGTAGGCCCATCAACTGCACAAGCTGCATGCTCCTCGTTTTCTTTTATAGCAAGGGGATTGTGCACAAAGAATTCGTCCCACCAAACCAAACAGTGAATTTCACGTACTACTATGACGCTTTGCGACGACCCGAATTTTGTCGACAAGGGAACTGGCTGTTACATCACGATAATGCGTCTTGTTCACCAGGAGCTTTTTGACGAAAAACAACATGATGGTTGTCCCTCACCCTCCGTACTCACCTGATTTGGCACCCTGTGACTTCGCTCTATTCCCCAAACTGAAAATCGAGTTGAAAGGACGTCGATTCGACACAATTGAGAGGATTCAAGAAGAAACGCTGTCTGTGCTAAACACCCTAAAAGAACATGACTTCCAGGATGCATTTGGAAAATGGCAGAATCGCTGGGACCGGTGTATACGTGTGGAAGGGAACTACTTCGAGGGTGACGGCGGCCATTGATCTCAAACTAAGTATTTGACCAGATGGCAGCACCAGTCCCGAATATTTTGACACCATCTCGTATATGGAGTCTATCCAGGAGTTCATTTAAAATACAGTGCTTTTCCTTCACACTGCGTCCATCGCACGCGGCTTGCGTGCCGGCCGCCACAGCTCGGACTCCCGCCGAAACAGCTATATCTCCGCAACTGCCTAACGTTGTCGTAGTTGCAATTACAGTTACAACGATAATAAGCACATACCTTATCATAAGAGATGTTGGAAATGTTGTCCTCTATCCATACATATCTGACATCTCAGGAAATTTTTATTTATAATGGGGAGTTCAGTATCCGAAACTGAGTGAAGTTTAGTTCTTCCAATGTATGGGGTTTGTTGCGTACACTTTATTTTTCATGCAATCATCAGAGTGCATGGTTTCATTTGTATGGCTATATTTCGTCACAAAATAAGAGATATTAAAGTACAGAGAAACCCGATTTTACACACGAGTTTCCATTGCATGACGCGAAAATTATTGTGCAGTTAATAGGAATATATAGGAATATGCAGAGAGTTAGATTAAATGTTATACTCACACCATTTGCTTAAACCTGACCGACATTCAATATCAGTATAGATTTTTCCTACAAGACTCTACTACCGCGCATTCTGCTGATGAGTCGTTAAATTTAATTCAGGGTTTTTTTAAGATATGGTAATTAGTAAAAGTTTAGACCCTCACGATCGCTTGAATTAACTGTATGCGATTTTTATCTATAGGGGAACTAAAAATTAAAGTGTATGCAACAAATCCCTTTACCTTGGAAGAACCAAAAGAAAACTTCAGGCAATTTCTAATATGTAACTCGAGAGAGAGAATGCAAGTTTGCTGAGATGCCAGAAACATCTGGGTAGAACAAGGACATCATAAGCGTCTCTTATGATATGGTAGTTGCTTATTATCATTGTAATATATGTAACTATGTGAATTGAAGCGGTTGGAGGGATAATCAACCTTTTTCGGCGGTAGGCCGATCCGAGGCGTCCGGCGCGCGAGCCGCCGAGCGGTGGCTGCAGTGTAAGGGAAAAGCACTATATAAATTCCATTGATCAAAATCTGCTTCATCTGTAGCGCACTCTCCACAGTCACTCTGGGAGCACACAAACAATATAAAGGGTAAACAGGTAAAGCTTAAGAAATTAATCTGCATGGTATACTAGATGAAATGATGTAGTTACATCTTTTTAATCGGTTTGTATTAAACTTTCATCACGTCTTTATACTTAAAAGCTATGGGCAGTTTAAAAGAAAATGAATAGATTTATCCTCTGCATCTTTCTTGTAAATCCAATCGGCTTTTTATAATCTACAATTGAAGTTTTCTTTAATTTAATTGAAAATTAAAATGCAGCTCTACAGTTGGAACTTATCAAGTTAAATTTGTTGTTAAAAGCTCCCCATACCAATAGAACGCTATTGTTTAATAGGGATGCAATAATTTTAATGCCTTACAGCAGAGAAAGGATTGTAAAGCCCATTCAAAATCCTCAAGAAATAATTGTAAAGACCATTCAAAATTCTCAAGAAAAAATTGTAAAGTCCATTCAAAATCCTCAAGAAACGATTGTAAAGCCCATTCAGAATCCTTAAGAAAGGATTTTAAATCCCATTCAAATCCACAAGAAAGGATTTTAAAGCCCATTCAAATCCTCAAGAAAGGATTTTAAAGCCCATTCAAATCCTCAAGAAAGGATTTTAAAGCCCATTCAAATCCTTAAGAAAAGACCGTAAAGCAATCCACAAGAAAGGATTGTAAAGGCCACTCAAAATCCCCAAGAAATGATCGTAAAGCACATTCAAAATCCTCAAGAAACGAATGTAAAGCAATCCACAAGAAAGGATTGCAAAACCCATTCAAAATCCTCAAGAAACGAATGTAAAACCCATTCTAAATCCTCAAGAAAGAATTGTAAACCCATTCAAATTCCTCAAGAAATAATTGTAAAATCCATTCAAAATCCTCAAGAAAGAATTGTAAAGCCCATTCAAAATCCTCAAGAAAGAATTGTAAAATCCATTCAAAATCCTCAAGAAAGAACTGTAAAGCCCATTCAAAATCCACAAGATTGTATAGTCCACTCAAAATGCTCAAGAAAGAATTGGAAAGTCCACTCAAAATCCTCAAGAAAGAATTTTAAAGCCCATTCAAAATCCACAAGATTGTATAGCCCATTCAAAATCCTCAAGAAATAATTGTAAAGCCTATTCAAAATCCTCAAGAAAGACTTGTAATGCCCATTCAGAATCCTAGCGAAAGGATTGTAAAATCCATTCAAAATCCTCAAGAAAGACTTGTAAAATTCATTCAAAATCCTCAGAAAGGATTGTAAAGGCCATTCGAAATCCTCAGTAAGAATTGCAAAGACCATTCGAAATCCTCAAGAAAGAATTATAAAGCCCATTCAAAAACATCAATAAAGAATTGTAAAGCCCACTCAAAATCCTCAAAGCAGAATGGAATGGCTCTGGAATAAAGTAATGAAAAGAAAAGGTAAAGAGATTGGGGGTTTTCACCGAGTTGTTCAGAATGTAGCGGGAAACACTGCTATGCGCTATTTGTAGCACGAAATCGTCGATCCCTGGGTTGATGTTGTCTGCTGCAGTGTTCTTCCTCGGCTATGGATGCTCGTCGGTTATTGCGTATTCCATTCCTAACTTTTCCTACCTATATCTAATTCTTAATTCTAAGGTTATTGTGGGTGAGGCAAATTAAAAATAAACTGCATTTCCCTTAATCTGTATAGTTTATTAACCATTTCAATATTTATGGGCGGCTAGCTTTTCCCATTCTAATCCCACCGTTTTAAATAAGTCAGGAGCCTAACTATCTGCACACGCACTCCCACCCTTATGCACACACGTGCATCTGTCGCTAAGAGCGTAACACTTCGGGTCTTCGAAATTCTAGATGAGATCAAGAGAGAGAGAGAGTGGGTTCTGGGGCCTTGTTTGCCCTTATATACCTGAGCTTAGTGACGCTCACCTCTGCGTTTAAAAATGTAACGAGTTTCCAATTGGTCCTCCGACCGCGTTACCTTAACTTGTATGAGAATATGTTGTTTCAAATCCGTGCACTTAAGCGTCTACCCTGGCGCGTTGTGAAGCGGGTGCAATATCTCCGTCTCTTTCCTTTCACTATCTGTCTCTTTCTATTTCTCAGTATCGTTACTGGTTCCCTGCTTGTTGGCTTGGTGAAAGGTATGCTCTACTTAGGATTATGCTTTACCTGGAATTTTTGCTAGCTCGCCCGTTTCTTACAATCAGCTCTGTGCAAATGTTAGATGTTGAATTATTTTAACATGTTAGTAAATTATATTATTACTGTACAATTCTTATATGTACGGTATATCCCCTTTCATATGTACAATTCTTATATGTATAGTATATCCCCTTTCAAGGAACATTAACAAATTATAAATATGTTTTAAATACTAGTAATTTATGCAACAATGGATAATCTTGATGACTATAGCATGAGTGAATATTTGCCACACTCACTGTCATTCATGCAACAATTTTCAGAAGTGTCATATTGAGATTATCCATAAGTTGGATACAACATTTTGTGCAATCTTAGCATTATAAATTGTAGGAAAGAAAGCATTAAATGCTTAAACATCCATAGCCGACATTGATGGATAGATATATATTATCTTGATTTCTTATGAGACGTTAGCATCTCTCTCTGCATTTCATACGTGTTAATTACCAGGCATGTTGAAGCAATAAACAAGACAGGCACTTGCATGCATTCCATTCCTGGGAGAGAAGTGAGCAGGTGTTATGGACTATGATGTAACCTATTATTAACTCAAATATAAATTATTCTATGTATATTTAATAGTGTACAGAGGTTTTTGTATCTTTGTTGCTCAGAGAAAAGAATATAATTTGACTTAACTATTGTAGTGATGGAGTCAGGATGTAATTGCCTTAACGCTGGAACCTAAAGGTTAGTTGTATTATTTCCCATCACTGTTGTTGTAGTTAAATAGTCCTCTCCCTTTAATTAGGGAAAGTAGTTCATTAACTAAGTTTTCTTTAGGAAAATCAACATTTGGGTTTATTAAACCCAAAAGTTCGTATGTTTTCCTACTCAGTGCTTCACATTTACAGATTATATAGAGGTAGTTTCATTCTCTTTGTTACATAGCCTGAAAACTGGTTCCTCTCCAAAGATTCCCATTGTTGTAGGTTGTCTCCATAATCTACAATGTCCAGTCAAGAGCCCAGTTATCAGATTTATTTCAGATCTATTAAGATTAAGTACATCTTCAGTGAATGAGGAGGATATAATGCTCATCATTCTCTTACTGTGCTTGCATCCCTCTGTTTGAAACCATTGCAATTGGTGGTTATGATTAATCCATTCAGCAATAGTTCTTCGAAAAGAATTTAAGGGTATGCCAAAAATGATTCAGGTCCAGTAAATATTTGAGCAGATCCTTTTCTTGCCAGGATATCTGCCTTTTCATTGCCCAAACTCCCTTATGTCCAGGCACCCACCCAAGATTAACCCCGTGTTTTCCCAATTGCATAAGGTTTATTAGGCAGTTCCAGACTAACTTAGATGTTATTTGATAGCTTGCAATTGCTTTTAGCCTGACTGTCACAAAGAGTATCACAAATTGGTTTCATTCTCTCTTCATAAGCCAAAATAATTTGGAACACCAGTAATGTCATTGCTAAAACAAATACATCATTGCTATTACTAGCATGCATGCTATAATGAGACAATTATGCATGGTATAAAATACAGTAATAACCTGTTTATAATGCTAGGATTATCTTTAACAGTGGTTCAGTTTCTCTTTTGAAATTTTGTCCATGGGTTACATCACCATGATAAAGATAAAATTAGGCATGATTTACAAAATGTGTTATCCTCCACTTTCACAACCACCACACATGGCTAAGAAAAATTCATATTCCCAAAGGCAAAATCCAAGCATTTGTTTTGTATCACTGCACATATTTTGGATAGCATTTCTTGTTAATTTATTCATAAATGTATGCATAAAAGAGAAACACCTCATTAACACAAACTCGTTCCTCCCTCCTGACTAAGAGTGGACAAGTTAAGGGACACAGGTTTTAGGTGAAAACCACAAAATTTTCAATTTTTTAATTATATCATATAAATATTTTATAGACACTTGTGAATCATTTTGACCAAACATTTTTCACAATCTGTCATTTTCAAAAGCCCAGCAACATGTTTAAATCATCCACGCACTCCCTTTTAAGCCCCAGGATCACTTTTGTATGTGTTTTTTCTCAGTTTTACATTTTTGCACATGAAATGCATTCCCTACATTTCAGTTTTGCTCTGATTTGTATGAAAATTTGGATACATAATCTAAAATGTGCTATTCCAAAGATTCAAGCATGAATTTTATGATTGCTTCATTCATCAGTTTACTAAAAATAATTTACACTGAAAAACAGTGAGCTTTTTCATGATAAGCTTTTTCAACACCAACTTCATAAAAACAAAACTTTGCTTCTCCACAACTAATAACAACTTTAATCAAATCTTTGCATTTATTTTCACTGTACTTAAGTATTAGAAAATGTCATTCTGACAAATTTAAATCCACCAGGCAGTTTTAAAATATTTAAATTTTTTCGCTAATTAAAAATATTTAATTGCATTATATGAGAAACTATTTGAGTTACAGCTTTGAGCCTTTGCACATTTTTTTATTTACTCATATTAAATATTCCAATTTTCAGTGAACAGCTTTAAAATTAAAAATGTTAGAAAATTCAGTCCCAATGTTCCTTAACTTTGAACTCAATTGCCACATAGGCAGGACATGGCTTCAGTGATGCAGATTTGTCAAATACTAAATTGCAAAGAAATTTTTGGAGCTGTCTCTAAGATTGCTAAATATTTTGTATTCCTTTTGATGAATCCTCTTATGATTTTATAGGAAGACATCTACATCCCTTCCAGGCTGTATATTATCAACCTTAGTAGTCCCACTGAAATGGGTCAAGCCACCCTTCTCACTACTATTTCATGTTTCAAAATAACAACTAAGGCAATTATCAATTAGTTTATTTTTACAAGAAACACTTACAATTAATATTATATATCTACAGTATTATTCATATTTCACATCTGAATAAGTTATTTAACATCTGTCTGATAAATTGTTACATTTATAATATTTAAAAAGGGAGAGAAATGTGCTTGCTAAACATTTCCACAAAAATAAACTCCTCTCACCGCCAAACCTTATGATCATTTTCATGTTACAATTTCAGAAAACATGCAACTGTTATAAAACATTAATTTCAAATTCTTAACAACATACTGTACAGTCTTATGCCATAAGTTGCAAGCTGCAGTCATGTAAATGTAAAAGCTATACAGCCTACCCCCCCCCCATAACAAATATGTTACAATATAAATGTCCTCATTCAGTAGAGACAGCTTGAGTTGGTATTCTTGTAGTTATGGTTTCCCAAATTTGTTTTAGTAATACTTGTTCTTTGTCCATAACAATAGACGTCAACAAAACTGGCAAGGGTGGACAAGGGTGTAACAGCTGTTATTTATAATCAGCTGTTTTGCATTTGAAATGCAGTAAGAGTTTTTGGAATGTTGTATTCTCAATAAAATTAACTAGGCATGTGTTTTAAATTTTTCTTTCATAGACATACAGGTATGAAATTTCACTTTTTCCTTATAAAATGAATAATGAATTGCATTCTAATTATGTTTGATGTGCATACTCTTATACCTGTCTAATTATAAATTTAGAAGCAGTTAAATAGTAATTGCTTTGCAAGTTATAGTTATGTTCAGAGAATAGCAGCTCTTTTTTGTTTCCTATATTCATAATTAAAAAAAAAGTTAAAGGGCATTTAATAAGATATTGCTTATGTATAAAACGTGCAATCAATTTTTGCAAGTTTAAAAGTTAAGAGATATATTAACTGAAAATAACAATTACTGAATTCTTAGTAATAGATGATGTTTATTACCCCCTTTTGCTTTTACAGATAAATAATTATGTAAATGGAGTATTATGATGATAATATTGATTACTTTCACTTTAAAATATTCAGGAAAATTTGTATATTAATGCCTCAGTGAAGATGCTGTACTGATCCTCCAAAAAATATTTTAAAAAATCTGATGCGATAACTCACATGAAAACTCCATCATTTATCAGTTGGTATACAAACTACTCTTACCAAAGCTTATTTTTATATCTACTTCATTTTAATCCAAAGAAACTTTTGCAGAGATAGCTACATTACACGTTTCATTATAGATACAAAGGGAACAGCGATAGTCAAATGTTTAAGAACTTGACGCTATATGCTGGTCTTAAAATTCCATACTGTTTCCATGCAATTGCGAGAAACAACTGAATGTTGACAGGAGTTTAAAAGAATGGCTAAGTATTGAACAATTAGAACCATTAATAACAAATACATCAGAAATGGCTGATGCCACAAAAAAAGTTATTTGAAGTAAACTGTGTGTTTTAAAGAGATATACATTTCTTGTGTAGTATGTTTTCGTCTATCGCTTAACATTTATCAGTTATACAAGATTGTATATAATTCCTTCTGAATGAGGACTTAAAAGGCTGTTCCCACAAAATTCAAGATATATATTTTATTTGTCATGTAAATAATACCTTTAATATATGGTATTTTAGTCAAAAATGTTAGAGCCATCTTTTATAAAATAAATTTTTTTTAAAAATGTTCCATGTAAAGGGTAGTTTTGGGTGGAGGATTTTCTGGAAAATTTTCGTATTGCAACTTTGAAAGATACTGAACCTAAATGCCAAGTTTAGTGTTTATCTGACTTTTTGTTTTTGAGTTATACTGTTCACAGATACAGACACATACATTTTTTGGATTATAAGGCCTCAAAACATGTATTTCTGGTGAAATATCGATATTGATTTTTGTGTGGAATACATTACTTCCCCTACTTATATACTATACATAGTGGAGTAAGTAAAATGGAGTAGAAAATAATGTAAATAAGGGCATATTTAAGAAAAGATGTGATAACTTTGAAAACCTGTAACCCTCCCATCCTCTGTTTTTAAGATAGTTTCTTTTATAGCAAAATCACCGGAATGTCAAGAAAGTACTCCATCCTGTTACTACTGTGCATGTGTAGAAGTAACTTACCCAACTA
The DNA here is from genome assembly GCA_030765065.1 of Deroplatys truncata. Lineage (NCBI taxonomy): Eukaryota > Metazoa > Arthropoda > Insecta > Mantodea > Mantidae > Deroplatys > Deroplatys truncata. The sequence continues at coordinate 122,799,189 of CM060988.1, read as the reverse complement.
TGTAAGTGTAATCAACCGTGGGCTAAATTTTGAAACCATAGAACCTTTTCTTTTTGTTGTACCTCACCTCATACTCATTTCTAATTTCAATTTGGCTGGGTTTTTCACTCAAATGTTGGCTACTCTTCTTGCAAACTCCATGAACTATGAGGGGCACAAAGTGCCACCTAATGGGGGATGCACAAACTAACCAGAGCAGTAAAACACTTTGTCAAATACCTTTCTGAAATCAGGGATGATTGCTTATGTTGGTGGATTTTTCCACTCATGTGAGGGGCGATCTGTGAATTTTCCAAAACTTAAGGTACTAGACTGATATTTTGAAATTTTTAATACACCATAAGCATGTATAAAGAAGTTCCTTTTTGCAAACTTTCATGCTTATATGATAAGCCTTTTCTGAATTAAGCACTTTTAAATACAAGTGTAAGTTATTTCACAAAAACATGCTATTTACAATTCAATTTTCCTAATTTTTAAACAAAATTTCAGATTAAATGTTCCTTATCGAGTAAGAAAATGAGTTTGTTAAGAAATAAACCTTTATAAAACTACCACTTTCTTAAAAATAATTTTGTTCAACTATCAATTTTAATTTTTGCAAAAAGGATATGCTTATAAAACACTGATGAGCTTGGTAACATAATACATGTGTCAGAGTAATAACTGCACAGCGAGTTTTAGTAAACATGTGCCAGAGAAACTAATTCCAAAATGTCACTCTAATAACTTTTAAAATTGATTCTTAAGGAGCATTTTAAATGCTACAAAATGTCTAAAATATTACAACTGAGTAAAACACATTTGAAAATCTGAATATATATTATCTGATTCTGAAATTTTGCCTACATATTTTTCATAATGTAGTATAAAATTTTACTTAAAACGCATTATTGTAGCTTTGCAGTAATACATCTGAATAAACTTTTTACCGTGAAATATCTCAGGAAAGCTACAAATGCGCTGCCAAGCCCTCAGGCAAAAGTTGTTTAATTCATCACATAACTTACTCAATTTTACTCAGATAGCAACACAAAAAGTTCCTCGGAACTGGACTTAACAATAAACTAAAAAGCCAAACATTGCATTTTTGACCATTGTTTGCACAATTTTCACCGATTTATACCTTTTATTAGGATAGGATGTTTGGCGTATTCTAAATGGTATTGTTGTGGTATTAATTCCCATGTTATGACATGAGAATTAATTACCACTATGAAGTGTTTTATATTACCACTGCAGATCATTTTGTTTCATTACAAAATATGGTTTTTGTTAGGTTCTAAACTGGGAGATGTTGCACTCACTTGGAAACCACTCAAATTAAGCACCAGAATGAAAACATACCCCTGATATCTTAACATGGTTGTACCCATGTCATCTAAAACCAGTTTCTCTTACTCTCACCTTTGGCGATATTGCCTAAGACATGCAGCATAAATATAGCGCTATCATGATACGATTAAGATGTAGTCGTTCCCACAAACCTAGAAAGATGCTATTATTTTAAAAAAGTTATTTTTGCTATTAGTTTTTAATTTTTTTAGCAAGGCAGATTTCAAAACCCCTCCCTAGCTATGCCTCTGGTATCTTTATAGTGCCAATTCTGGCTAGGCATGCAGAACCATCTGCAGGAGGGGACTGAAAGTACAACCAATTTCATGAAATGCACCCTCGGAGCTCAAGTCTGTCTCTACTAAGTGTTTTGTATACAGTGTTTGTATCATCACATACTTATTATTTATTGTGAACTAGTGATGAAAACATATGACAATACAATGTACTTATGTAAAGTGAATAACAACATTGCATATTGTTTCTTATCCTTAGGGTCACAGCCTTATTGCATTCTATTCTTATAAGCTCTTTAAATCTAACTTCAGACTTAAAAGCAAATTTCAAAAATATTCAGGCATGAAATTCAAAATCATGTGCAATACTTTGTTAAATACTTAAATACACAACAAGGATGCAGTGCACAGCATTTAATGCTTGTCTTCTCTGCAAATTGCATAGAATTCCATAGTTTCATTTAACGTGAAAAAGTAATGCCTGTCTTGCTAATATTAATTTAATGACATTTAGTTAAGCATTACAAAGAGAACCTTTCAATTATATTCATGACCAAATTTTGCCATAAGCTCGACTCATCCCTTCTGTGCAAGATGTGTGCTAACATCTTGAATCATTGTTACCTTATTCCTTACCTATAACACACCCATTTACTAATCAACATAAAAAAATGTTAACAATTTGGGGAACAGCTCTAAAATATGTACTGTATTTTTATGTTAATCTTGTTCTTTAGTTTAACTCAATTTTTAATTTTTGGAATTTTTTAGCCATTACTTACTTTTATATTATTAGAACCAGATAACTGTTATTTATGAACATTTATGTCACCCCTCCTCTCACCGCTCAATTGAAAACTGACACAAGAATTAATATAAAAGCTTGTCCAACACTTCAGGAGAAAAACCAAAAGAAGCATAAGCAAAGTATATTTTTACAATCAGATAGTATTAAAGCTAATATAAAAAGAGACTGAAGTATTTACCTCTAACATGTGTGATATTTTGAAAAGTGCTAATAGAACTCTCTTTTCTCGGGTGTTAGAACATAAGTAAAAGGTCTAACAATTGGCTAACTTGTACCTCTTCCTTATGTTTGAAATGTGATTAGAACTATACTGTTTTTTATGGAAACCATTTTACATAGATGAGAAATAGTAACTTAAATATTCATACAACTGAAATTTACCTTCTGAATAACAATAGGTTTACAAAATGTTAGTGCAGCATTTTTCATAAAAGTTTAATGAGTGAGATACTTCAACCTTAGAACCCTCTTTGTGCAAAATAATAAAATGCTTTTTTCTAAGTGGGACAAAGGTTTACACACCAAGTTTCGTAATAATCAGTTTGGACATTCTTGTCTGAAAATATATATATATATATATATATATATATATATATATATATATATATATATATATATATATATATACACACACACACACACACACACATTTTAAAAATGCTATATTTTGTTTCAGGTTAGTCAGTATATGCGATGTTATCAAATATTCATCCAAAATCAACAATTAATGTGTCACTCCAATGAAATAGTGGTCTAGAATATCGCGTCATGGCTACAGAACGAAGAGAAGGCGAGCGTTGCCTATCAGGCTGTAGCAAGCCGCAGTGAGGGGGTCCTTTTTTTTTAGATTTAAATGGAGGTTAGCTTGTGTGTGTGATTTATAAACGCTATTATTCCGCATACGTCTGTATTCACGGAAGGTTAGCTTTAGGTTAGTTTTATATATAAAGCTCAGGTTTCTGCATTCGCGGAAGGTTAGCGTTAGGTTAGATATTTTTATATAAGGTTAGGTTTCTGAATTCACGGAAGATTAGCGTTAAGTTAGGTTTCTGAATTCATGGAAGGTTAGGTTAGATTTTTTATATGGAAAGTGTTTAAAGTGTGTGTTCGTTATAAATAACAGTTCGAAAGATCATTCAAAAGATCCGATTCAATGAAAAGATTGAATCGGATCCATGGATCCTTTACGTATACGGAATTTTGTCGTAAATAAGCCGCGGTAATAACAAGCGTGCGGTCGAAAACGCGGCTGAAGTCTATGCCAGGATATTCTAGGACTTGTTCTCTTATAATAGCCACTCAATAACTCGACGAGACAGAACAAGCTACTTTGGGTAGTGACGGTTTTTTTTCAGTGGATACGATGTACCCGATTGTCAGAAATGTGGGTCTGTTTACATACAAGTCCCGTTCCTCCGGAGGGGATACCTTTTTTAAAGTTTCTAGCCTTAAAACTGCGATCGCAAGTAGATAAAACAAAAGAAGCTTTAAAAAAAAACCTATTCACTTACTACTATTAAGTTATAATTTGATGAAAATTGCTATAGGAACTTATAATTTGGTTCACAAATTTTACTTATGGCTGGCTGAGGATCTGACCAAATATTCCAAAAATTATTGTTTTTATTTCCATATTGCGCTTGGAACGCTTTTGAGAGCTAAAACTTATGTTTTACTCACATGTAAACACCAATCACTTACTGGACATTCAACGGCTTTTTCCTGTCACTTGAGTCCCTCTTAATATGAAATTCTTCTTTTAACGTATATTTATAACAATGTCCGATAAACATCACAGTCTAATCACAAAAAAAATCTGATGCGTTACACTCACATGGCTTCCTCTACTCCTGTACAAAGTATTTTTACAAACGCTTATTATCCATATGCTTCATGTTAATCTTATTGCTAATTTTCTTGTAGGTGCCAGGGGAATTGGTAGGCTTTAAGCGATAGTCAAATATTTTAAGAGCTGGTTGCTATGTGGAGTATTCCATTCTCTCTGCATTACCAGGACAAAAAAAATGAATAACGAATTCCCATTTGAGAAAAAGTATAAGTATTGGGAAACTTAAGGGAATAACAAGCAATATCTCGAAAATGGTTCACTCAACAAAAAAAAAATGTATATGACATAAATTGTGTATTTTAACGCGATCTACATTTTTTGTGTAGTAAAATTTTGTCTATCTCTTATGGTTTACCAGTTATGCAAAAGTCGTTCACAATGAAGAATACTTTTGGAGACATTCCCAGAAAATTCAAGATATACATTTTATTTGTCATGAAAGTATCTTAAATGTATGATATTATAATCAAAATCGTTAGAGCCATTTCTGAGAAAATTAAAATTTTCGTAAAAGGTTCCATGTAAAGGGTAATCAGGGGGGGATTTTCTTGAAAACCTTCGTGTCGCATCTCTGGAAGATACTGAACCTAAATACCAAGTTTGGTGTTTATCCGACTGTTCGTTTCTGAGTTATGCTGTTCAAAGACAGACACACACACACGGACATGTTTCCAAAAATTCTTTTTTTTGGATTCAGGGGGCCTCAAAACGTATATTTCCGGTGAAATCTTGGTATCGAATTTTTGGGTCGAATACAATACTCCCCCTACTTACTATACGTAGTATAGAAAGTAAAAAGAAAAAAAAAGAAAGAAAAAGTATTTTCGTTCGTACAACTTTATGCGCTACACAAATACCAACACAACCCATTTGGGCACCCATGAAGACTGATCGATGATCATGCATACTGCCATCTATTGTACACTGAGACAGGCTAATCTGTGTGTTATCTATTTCTAACGTATCCTTGGTAAACCATATCAAAATTCGGGAAATTTGAAATCGATCAGTTTTAAAATGACCAAGTGAATAAAAAGTAGGAATAGAAGAGTAATCATGCTTGGTTTGTGTCATCGTAAAAACCTTCCGCCACCGGCTGCGCAAAATTATGACGCGGAGTGAATACAAACGCCAGCTGACTGGCAAATGGAGGGCAAGAACTAATTAAAGAACATAAGAGGCAATAGATAAATGACCGAATTAATGTTACTAATTTATATGTCAATTTGAATTGGAAGTGATATGGCTACATTACCAACATCTCTCCTTAAGGATTAGGTCTTGAATATCTGTTTTGAGTCCATTAAAGTCCTCGCAAGAGTAGTTACATTTGTGCTACGATGTCGAGTGGTTCATCTCTTAGAAGCTCGTGTACTGCCAGCCTTTAGTAGCGCATAGGGGCAGTTGCTTTTCTCTTCTTTCTTTTCCTGTTTTGTGTCTTTCGACTGCTCTTTGGCATTCGTGCTAGCAGGTAAGCTTTTTCTTATGTTTAGTTTCCCTGTGGGGTTTTTGCCTCCAAGGGTGCGCCTATCGAAGAAGTGCAGGGCATCCTATGGAGGAACTTCCCGCCTATACATTTATTGGTATGGAAACTGAAGTGATGACTAATGCATCTTCTTTGATTTTGTTACCAGTTGACACAGGCTTAACGTCATCTGCGCAGACGGTAGTTACGGATACACCATCTAATTGGCAACGTTGGTGCCCAGCTGAAACAGGTACAGTGTCAAAACCACTCTCTCCTATATAAATCTTCCGACTGGGGATCAGTTTTCGCAATTGTGCGTAATAACAGCCGCAATAATAGAGATTTTCATCCCTTAAAAATTGGGAAATGGCTGTTTGTCCACTCGGAGGAGGTCACGCATAGTTACAAATGTGGGTATAACCAGTTGGAGGTACATTTTCCTAGTTATCAATTTGTGAATAAATTCCTGGACTCGGACTTTGATACTAGAAATTGAGTTTTATTTATGGACGCTCTTTAACTACTATGGTCCTTAGCGTCCCATTCTATATTGGGTGTGAAAGACCGATAATTTTGCTCAGAGGCCTCTTTATCAGGCTTGAGGTTCTTTTACGTGCCGTAAATCTACGACACGGGACCACCGGCTTTACTTCCCTTCCGAAGGAAGCCATGCTAAGGATTTTTACGCCCGAAAAAATCCATCGCCCTCCGCCGGGTTTGAACCCGCGACCTTGGGAACTAGAGGCTAGCAGGACTTTGATACGGTCCACCATACCCGCTCTCATACTCCCTTTTACATTGTCTGTTACTCGCGTAATTCGGAGGGTGGATCTCGATGTTACAATGGAGGAATTAAGTACATGTTTACAGATCACTGGACAATTGCCGGTGCATATGTTTACCGGACGACGCCAGAAGAATGTCACTACTTATATTCCTACTCGTACATTAAAATCACGTTTTGGGCGCAATTGTACCTATGTATTTATTACCAACTGTTTTCCGTGGAGACGTACACCGCGAGGATATTCGTCTGTGCGAATTGTGGAAAATTCCATCATCATGCAAAGTTTTGTAGAAACATCAAACGATGTTTAAAGTGTGGCCAGGATCATTTAGATGTACAGCTGGCATGTTTTCCTGACCAATTGAGATGTGTAAATTGTAAACAGGCCCATTCGGCGACAGATGCGGACAAATGTCCTCTTTATAAGGCATTGAAATTTGTTCAAAGGCGTACTAACTTCACGTGTGTATAATTTTTCCGACTGTCGTAGCCTTTTATTGGCCCTTCGTCATCCTTAATGATATATCAAACATCAAATGTATAAGATCCTTATCCTTAATTTACTCCACAACTCTCTTGTACTGTTTCCTTTCACCTATTTCGATACCCAGCCATGTCCGCATATCGAGAAATGACATCGTTGACGCCGCCGCTGAGACTGCAACTTTTGCTGCTTTTGCACCTTCCATCACCCGTGACCTTTAACACCTCCGAGTGACATGGCTGCAGACGTCCATGTTTTGTTTTCACACCTACTATTGTTATTTTAGACGCTGTAGCTAATTGTAATGGCTGGCAGTCATGTCTCAAAATAAGCACCCGGCAAGACAAGATACGAGACAAGTCCTCCCATAGTTAATAAAATAATAAAAGTATGATTACTGAACTTCACTATTGCTTTCCTATGTTTAAAATGCCCTACAAATGAGGAAAGAGAAACAAACTATAGCTTAGGATTCAAATTTAATAAATTGTGTTTATCTTTATGTATAAATAGTTTTTGCCAAAGAGAGAGTTCCATCAGCTTTTGAAGAGCTTTTAAAAGCTTAGGCTAATCCTTCAGTTCATGATCTGTGAACCAAAAATGCTTTGCTACTACATATTTCTCAGTCTGTTAATATTTCATACTTCTAGTGTGTTGTTTAAACCTTGTATCCATGTTCCTCTTTAAATTTTAATGAAAGCGATCTCATCACACATTACGTCCAACCAGGAAATGCCATCTACAAGCTACAGAAGGAAGCGCAGCAGAGAGTTTAGGCTAATAACGGAAACAATAGTCTCCCAAACATGTTCCAGTATGTTTTGGCACAGAAAGTGAAACTAGAGTAATGAAAATTTTAAATTGTGCATGTAAATATCAAATAACTTCAGTGCTTTTCCCCAAAAGAGAAGAATTCCAATTATAGTATAAGTTTGGCCTCCAAATCAAGCTGTGTGAGCTGGTTCAGTTCCTGCATAGAACATCAATACTAGAAATTTGGTGTTACAAGTTCTTTGGGCATGACAAATAAACTAAAGAAGGGATGAGTCTAAATTGTAACCTCACTGCCTAAAGTCTGTCCTTATGTTCTCCTGAGGCATCTTGTCTCAAGTGAAATACCCTTAGCCATCACCAATATAACATTTAAACTTTGTATACTGCTCATAAAGGATTAGCACAGCTATTGGCAATCTGAAGATAGAAACAATTAAAGCACTTCCCTTAAAAACTCAATCTTGAAAGCCATCTATAAAGTCTACAATCACACTCAATGCAATAAACCTAAGAAAATGGACGTATATCATGCTAAGATATAGTGTTGAGGTTAAATTGCTATCTGTATGACTTGCATAGCCAACAGCTTAGGTATCTATGATGTTGTTATACTTTCTGAATTCTGCAGAGCTTGGAATGGAAACTTTCTCGAAAAGAGCATTCTATCCTACTTGTATATTTCTGTGAAGAAGCGGATATGCAGTGAAACTTGTGTAATTTGAATATGAAGGGCCTAAGTAAAAACTCAAATTATTCAAAAATTTGAATTAAAAAATGTGGTACAAACAATCTTTATAACATGTATTCTGAAGTCAGCAGAGTTTATATTATTATACAGTAATCTGAAAAAATTCAATGCAGTAGTAACAACACTACACAATAATAGGCCTGATGAAGTTGTGAATCATGTTAACATAGGTTCACCATGAGTACATCATGTATAGAATATTGCAGGCATAAGAATAGGAATATGTTTTTTTATGAGATGCATAACCTTGGGGAGGTCTGAGGCTACAGGGTAAATTCCATAAGCTCAATCTCAGCTAAATTACAGTTCACGTAAAAGTAACAATAAAGACTCTGGGGGAACTCAAGTTGTGGGAAACAATCTTTAAAAATAATAAAATAATAAATAATAATAATAATAATCCGAATGACCCAAACGGGACCAAAAGAATCATGCAGAAATCTGTTCAAAAACTTAAAAATACTAACTTTACCATCCTAATTCCTATACAAAATAAATACATGCATACAAATTTTGAAGTTCTGTATAACTTGCAAACATGTATGTTGTATACTTGCAAAAATGTATCCAGATAACATTTTTCCTAGGCTAGTACTTACTATTGTATCACTTGCATAGAGTATACTGTGCACCGTAAATTTATAACTATTGTAATTATTACTGTTAATTTTACTTTGTATTACTGATGAGTCACCTGTTTACGAAGGTTATTGTAAACATATTGTAAAATAAAGCATCTTAGCTTATCTAGATCAGAATCTGAGCCATACTCCAGCTCTTCTATTGTTGTAGTTGCTGATTCTATAAATTGCTCTCAGAAGCTTTCTCATGTGTTGAGCACAGTACACAGTCACTCTGACAGGAAGTCCATAGTTATGTATCTCGCTTCTCGAAAGCAGAAAAACCACTAGCTGCACAACATTTCAGTATTAGAATTAGAAATTTCGCCACTGTCATAGTAGAGTCCCCTCCACCTTGCCACATTCCATTACTCGGCATCACTCGAGATTTTTTCTTTGAATTAAATAAAATTATATTTGAATAAAAGATTATATTTTTGCACTGTGTACATAGCAAATTCGAGGGGACAAAGGAAAACTTCAAAATAAAGAATAATTAAAATTAAAAATGTTCAAATTACCTAAGTCTCACTATATCTGATTTCCCATAAGTAGTGATTCTTGCTGATACTTGTACTTTTAAGTAGATGTATCTATTGAGCATTATTAAAGGCATAAAATTAGTACAAGATCATACTAACCGGTGAGAATGCATGATTTATGACAAAACTAAAACATCATTATTAATAATTTAGCATGCTTATTAAAGTGTTTAGTTGAATACTTTATAATTGTAACAATATAGAAAAGAAAGATTTCCATGATGTTCATAAACCAGAGCACTACTTTATTCTATTCTGTTCATTCCAAGCCCTGGTATGGCTGCCTCTTTAATTTGTAAAAATACATCAAATCTTTTAAATGTATTTATACTGAATAGAACTGTGTTGCTGCAGAGGACTGAAGCTCTATTTGTCCCATTTTGAATTGCAATCTCTGTAACCAGCGTAACAAGACTGGGTTGCTGACTGTTTGCTGCTGTTGACTGGATGGAGGAACAGGAGGTGCTGTTTGAGGTGGAAAATTTTGACAATTCTGAAGTCTAACCTGCAAATGGCCAGGCAGCTGTGAACAAACAGAAAAGAAACTTCATATAAAGATACAAGAAACAAAAGAAAATTAGGCTTGCTTTAGACTATAGTTATTTGTTTCTAAGTTTAGGTACATTCAAACCCTCACCTGCACATGATAAGCAAATAAAACAGGGCTCCATAAAGGCAGAAGTTTGCTCAGAACTGTTGAATTACATTCAAGTAATGCTTCCAGAAGGCTCAAAAAATGAAGGTTCACCATTTCTGCCAACTGAAACAATAAGAAATATACTTCATAAAATTAACTCTGTTCTTTATTATGTGACATTGCCAAAGCTCAAGAGGAAGTCTACAATTTTTGCATCCACAGTTTTTAAACTCAAATTTGCTAGTAAAGATAGGATGTGAAATTCATGTTCTCCAAGTGCTAAGGCTTACCCAAGGTTGAAGATGGATTTTGCTTTCAAAACGGAGAGTGATTATAGTAAATTAATATCTTACGAGGGCTGATCAATAAAGACAGAGACTGATTTTTTTCTGTAGTTTCCTTGATAGTTTTATGTCTCTACCACGAATACTTGAAAAGAGCAGGGTTTCATGTATAATGTCCATAAGCAACAGCACTCTCATAACAGTAGGTTGGTAGTAATGCTGTATATTGTTGACCCTACTTGAATTTCGCATACCACAAAATGGAGGTGATAAGAGGAGCAATACAGCACAATAAAATTTTATTTTCGTTTAAATCATACAGCCTTGAAACTTTCGAAAAGCTGAAGCAAGCATACGGTGAAGATGCACTACCTTGTGCAACGGTGTTTAGGTGCTTCAAGGATTTCAAAGAAGGGCAAGTCCTCTGTGCTAAGCAAGATGGGCCTGGTGTTTCGGAATGGAATGATTTACCAGCATGCAGTTCCCCCCCTCACACTACTGTTACAGCAGCTACTACACGTCAGTATTGGCTACACTGAGGAAGCACATTACAAGGAAACATCAGAACATCATCGGAATGGGTGGCGACTTCATCACGACAATGCGCGACCTCATGTCGCAAATCAAGTCCAGGAATTTTTGGCTAAATTCAACATTACCTGTGTGCCGCATCCACCTTAAAGCCACAGTCTTACCCCCTGTGATTTCTTTTTATTCCCATTTTATTCCCAAAGCTCCGGGGCATCCGATTTGAGAACACTGAAGCAGTGCTAAAGAAAAGTGAGGCGATTCTCAAAGACCTGACAAAGAATGGCCTGCACCATGTGTTCGAGGACTGGCAGAGACGCCGTAAAAAGTGCATTCAGTTAGGAGGGGACTACTTTGAAAAAGATCATGTCAACATTGAAATGGAGTAATAAATATCTGTGAAAAAAAATCAGTCTCAGTCTTTATTGATCAGCCCTCGTAGATCTTAAACACCTATCTAATTCTTTGGATACATGATAGTGAATTTTGCAGACAAGAGAGATTTTTAAAGGAATCTATGCCACTGCAAGCTTTATATTCAAACCTGCCAACCAGGACAACCAAAAATATTTGTTTAATAAGTTCACCATAATGGTCTACCTATTCGTTAGAGTGCAACATTGATATATAGCAGAGAAAGTCTTATATCAGTAATACTATATGTATTCTGACTCAAAAGCACATTCTTAACATATTCAATAATTCTATTTATAATTTTAAATAACAATGATGATGATGATGATGACAATGCATAAGTTTGTTCATCACTACACAGCTAAAGCTGTAATAGATTTCTTAGCCACTAAGAATATTACAATTCTTAGACAAGATTTGTCAGTTGAATAAAAAGTTCTTGAAAGAAATTAGCCAGCAGATACATCCCTTATAAATGCGAGCAATTTATTATAGAAAAATCTTGCTAGTCAAGTATGTGTCGCACACTTACTAAACTTGTATTTTAGTAGACTATATTCAGTTTATAGTATTGAGTAAACTTGCAACCTTGTAAAATAGTCATTTATATTATGCTTTATATGCATTAAGGCAGCATAATTACAGATGTAAGGTATAAACAATCATTATTTTAAATTCACTGCAAAGTAGTCTATAAGATCCTCTCCAAAAATATCTCTGCAATTGAGCATGTTGACTTCTCATCTCACACAGGTTTCTGTACTAAAATCATTCTCTATCCTGTGCAGAATCTGAGAGTTTAAATGAGGGAGTGAATGTGAGTGTGTTTCAAAGTAATAAAGAAGTAACATCTAGCATTTAAAAATATCATCAACATGTCAACAAGATAAGGACTTATAACTCTAAATTTTTTCGGGTTTCTAGACAGCTAAGTAGATGGTTTGAAACCGACATTTTGAAGATGTTCATCATCTTTGTCTTCAGAATAAAATGATGGAAAGGGTGTCCACATCCCCATATTTATAGTACTGCAATAAAACTGAAATCTCATTGGCTCACATGTTTTTTCAGCAATGAAAGAACTTGTATTTAATGTGACTGAGGTATGGACATGAATCTGGTAGGAAACTATAGTATTTGTGTACACCTGATATTTTGAATTTGAGAATGGAACTGATAAAAACTTTTTATTATACACAACATTTTTTTTTTAATTCAAGCACAGACCTGGTAGAAATGTAAAATTTTCCAAAATTCTTGGAAGACAAAAAGTTGACAAATAGTTGTTAAGGCTTTTTATCACCAGTGCCTATGCTGAACTTAGTTGTAGCTGAATCACAGTTAAGATTACTTGCTTCAGATGAGTTGTCCTAGGCTTCTTTCACTCTTCTTTCCCAGTAGCTCGAACACTATGCCACTATCTTGGTCTTGCTGAAATTGGCCCTGTGGCCTTTATCAACACAATGTTCAGACAGTCCAGGTTTTTTAGGTTCCAAGAGCCTACTAATGGTTCTTTGGTTTTCAGTAATGTCGGTTTCAAACCATCTACTTATCTGGCTAGAAGCTCAAGAAAATTTAGTTATTATGTTGTCATGAAAGCTTCAGCTCTTATTTTAATATAAGGACTTGTTTGATAAAGTTAATGATATAACTAGAGTAGTTAAACACAACTATATAATGAAACACTAAATAAAAAAATCTGACATGGTACACTCACATGACTTTCTCTACTCTTGTACAAACTATTTTTACAAATGCTTATTCTCCATCTACTTCATGTTAATCTAGATAAACATTTGCAGAAACTATCTTATTGCTAACTTTCTTGCAGGTGTAAGGGGAATATGGTAGACTTTAAGTGATAGTCAAATCTTTTAAGAGCTGGTTGCTATGTGGAGCATTGCATTCTCTTTGTATGTCCAGGACATAAAAAAAATAAAGCATTTTTGGAAACATGTCCATGTGTATGTCTTATGTGTCTGTGTGTGTGTCTGTCTGTGAACAGCATAACTCAAAAACAAAAAGTTGCATAAACATAAAACTTGGTATTTAGGTTCAATATGTTTCAGGGATGTGACATGAAAGTTTTCAAGAAAATCCCCCCACCCCAAACCACTCCTTACATGGAACATTTTTCAAAAATGTTTATTTTCTCAAAAACGGCTCTAACGAGTTTGATTAAATATCATATGTTTAAGACATTTTATGGCAAATAAGATGTATATCTTGAATTTTCTGGGGATGTTCCCAAAAGTCCTCTTCATTCTGAACGACTTTTGCATAACTGTGAACTGCAAGAGATAGACAAAATTTTACTACATTAAAAATGTAGATCTCGTTAAAACACACAGTATATGTCATAAACTTCTTTTTGTAAAGTGAACCATTTTCAAGATATTCCTTGTTATTTCTTTGAATTTTGCAATACTTAAACTTTTTCTCAACTGAGAATTCATTGTTCATTTTTTATGTTCTTGACGTGCAAAGAAAATTATATTTTACACATAGTGACCAGTTCTAAAACTATCTTACTATCACTTAAAGCGTACTATGTTCCCCTTTTTTTGTATTTGCAAGGGCAAATTAGAAATACGGTAGCCTTTAAGCATAGACATATCTCTTAATAGCTGGTTGCTATGTACATCACCATTCTCTTTGCCACATTTTAATACTGTTTGCATATCCAAGACAAAAAAATGAATAACGAATTCCCATTTGAGAAAAAGTATAAGTATTGGAAAATTTAAGGGAATAACAAGCAATATCTCAAAAATTGTTCACTCAACAAAAAAAAATGTATATAACATAAATTGTGTATTTTAACACAATCTACTTTTTTGTGTAGTAAAACTTAGAGAGTTCTTATGGTTTACCAGTTATGCAAAAGTCGTTCACAATGAAGAATACTTTTGGAGACATTTCCAGAACATTCAAGATATACATTTTATTTGTCATGAAAGCATCTTAAATATATGATATTTTAATCAAAATCATTAGAGCCATTTTTGAGAAAATTAAAATTTTCAAAAATGTTCCATGTAAAGGATAACCTGGGGTGGGGGGATTTTCATAAAAACCTTTGTGTCACATCTCTGGAAAATACTGAACCTAAATACAAGTTTGGTGTTTATTCAACTGTTCGTTTCTGAGTTATGCTGTTCACAGACAGACACACACACGGACATGTTTCCAAAAATACTTTTTTTGGATTCAAGAGGCCTCAAACATGTATTTCCAGTGAAATCTCGGTATCAAATTTTTGAGTGGAATGCAATACTTCCCTTACTTACTATACATAGAAGAGAAAGTAAAAAAAGATTTTGAGTTATTATTTGTAGAGCTTTTTTCAATTATAATAACATACTGCTTAGATCAGGTTCTTGAGCACTCAGTAATACTGTTCTTGATACTAAATGGGAAGACTGCAGAGCACTTTTTGATTTTTATACATCCCTCAAGGAAATTAGCCATCATACGAGTTTTATGTGCCATCCATATGAGGTAGTTGCTCATGTGACAATGTAGAGTTGTGGTATCATTTAAAACCAGAGCTGCATTTTTGGTATAAATGGGGTATTATATATGGTATAATACTGATATCATTGGTAAAACTGGTTGGATTGGCGACATGAATGTTTGTAAGTCATATGAACACTTTTTGTCTTGAAAAATGATATTAATTTCATTATGCTAATAGTATTATGATGCATACGCTCCAAGAAAACACAAATTAATTATTATTTGTTATAAAATTAAATATATGAGTAGTAATTTTAATAAAACAAAAATCAAAATAAAATGTTATTGCAATATTTTGCACAATGTTGACTTGGCTTATATTTTAATGAAAAAGAACTGCACTCATTCATGCAAAGAAAGAAAAAATAACATTAAATGCTCTTTCACTATAAATACCAGGAAAACACAAAACTAGAATATTTTTATGCCAGAATTGCAATGTTTTTATTAAAAGCAGCCAGGAAAGTCCTTCAACAACCAATGAAAGGGTGCATGGGTAATTTTTATTCAATAATTTCCAAGATTAATTGACCTTTTAATCTAACAACAATGGAGGAGCATTTTTGCAAAATCAATAGATTCAAAAATTTCCGAAAATGAGTTATATATTGCATCTATATAGATTAGATTAGATTGGATTGCATTCTGTGAGTTCACTAGCAGCCATAAAGGCTTGTGAACATAGAACATGTCAAGGAAATGTACAAAAATTATATATAAACATAAATACTACACAGAATATAGAATATTTGAAATAAAATAGAGACATATTATATACAAAATGAAACAAATCAAGTGTAATTTTGTACAAAATTGAATGCTTCCCTACCGTTATAAGGTTAACATTATATTTATAGACAAGAACAGTTATTTTAACTTTCACTAGGCTTGTACCTCATCATTTTGTTCTATTTGGTTTTTAATGCATAGCATTTACTGTTTGTTCTTAAAATATATATATATATATATATATATATATATATATATATATATATATATATATACACACACATTTAAATAGCTTCATTAATTCTAGAGCAGGCAATTGGAAAACTGACAATTGTCATAAATATTTACTAATATTACTTAGAGAGCTATATATGTATTATCATCAGGATAATTTGTCATTCAGATAATCTTGTACAGAATAATATGCTATTGAGCATAGGTACTCTTTAACAGCAGTTTTAAAGACATTGAAATTGTCAACTTTTCCCTTAAGATCATTAGGGAGAGTATTAAATATTTTTATGGTCTCATAATATACACCTTTCTGGAAGCAAGAAAGCTTTGCACTGGGATGATGTATGTTACCCTTTTATCTTTTAACATCTAATTTGATCTATGAAATCAGATTTAGTGAAACTCGATTCATGCCTTAATTTTAGACAACCCTAATTAGAGACAACCAAACATTCCAGGTTTTTCCAAAACTCGATAGATGCATCACTCAGTTAAAGAAAAACTCGATACATGCTGGACTCCTTATTTGAAATATATACAAGGTCAAGTAAAATGTTTTTCACCAGTGCATTCTCCAGTGTCATAATATTCCAACTTGCGATTCTACAAGAAGGTTCCACACACAGATTAACCAGATTGTCAACTCAATGGTGGGGGTAAGGTGCCGCATAGGGCGCTTTTACGGACCTTTCGGGTGTCCGTTAGCGGAACTAACGCTGCGGTCGGTAATGCAACGTACGTCATTATCAACTGATCATGCCTACTGCTAGCCCCGCCCCCCGCTTTCGAAACGTGAGCAAGCCAACTGAAAGGAGTGCAAGTCTCGAATAAAATCACCTGCGTTTTTAATGGTTTTTCTCAATCTAGAGAGAAAACCATTAAACGCACAGGTGACTTTATTTAGAACTTGCACTCCTTTCAGTTCTTACTCATCTGCTAGAATACCGAAATCGGTTTTAATTGTCTTACACTGACAATGTATTTATACTCATTTTCAGTAAAGTGGGAAAATAGGAAAGGTTGTGGTATGTATGGTATTATGTAATGTTACTCTTTGTATACAGCAGTTTACCATTCATCAACTTAACAGCTGTTAACCTTCATGACAGAAATGCCATTGATCCGCATTCTATAATAATAATATACAAATTATAATATAAATGATATCCTGCCATGTACAAAGAATGTCAGCATTTGGTTATACATAAAACACCACATAATATTTTATCACCTGTATTGAAAAATAAGTGAAATACATCAGCAAAAACAAAAAGCAACTATTCAGTTACACAATTTTTTTTAATACAGCTGCATCTTATGCAACACAAACTTGAGCAAAATTTCCTACACTAATGTCCCTTGATGTGGATTTAACAAGCATTGCATTTTTAATAGCTGCTTCTACATTATCCAAATAATCAATTTCTTAGGAAATAATTTGTGATTAGTTATTGCTCTTTGTTGGGTTATATTTGGAATATCTGTTGCAATCTGATCTAGTATCTATTTCCAAGGCACTTAAAATAAGCACTAACACCATGGATTCTATCTTTTTCTTTTTTTTTAAGTGAAAGAAGGTTAAAAATGTTTTACAGCTATTTTCTATTAGTCCAGCTTAAATATAAAAACTTGTAATATGTAGGCCATCAACTCACTGCTCTATGGTGCACAGAGAAGTGCTCATTTACTCTAACCTGTGCCCGAGATAGCACATGGGTAAAAGTTAAGTTGAAAAAAACAGAGGTAAAGGAAGTAAAAATTATTTTTCAGTTTGACTATAGAATCATAATATTCAACAACTTTGTGCTTAATACAGATTCGAACCAAACAGCTGTGAACATAAAGACAATCTTATGAGCACCATATTAGACATAATTTGTCCTTGTTTTCTTTGTACTGCTAAATTCTTAATACTTAAAATACTAATTATTCTTTCTTTGTACAGCAGCAGATTAAAATATTTTATTAATGTGCTGCAAATACATTACTAATAAATAAAAATAAATAAATAAAATAAAAATAAAAAAAATTAAACTGCAATACATATGACTTTTGTTTCCTCAGCAAACCGATATGTTTCATTACTATAAAACTTTTTGCCCCTCCCATGAAGTTGCACTAATTATGTTTTTTTTTTAAAAAAATCATATTGACATTAATTATGACTTAATAATAATAATAATAATAATAATAATAATAATAATAATAATAATAATAATAATAATAATAATAATAACCAAATAAATAATACACATTTTCCTTAGCATTATTCGTGACTCACAATTTTTAAATGAAAGGAGTTTTTTCACAACCACTTGAGGTGCACCATCATTTGTTATACTTCCCATACCAACATCACTTTGTATGGCAGTTAAAAGAACCACTTGCATGACTTCATAGAGGAAAATGGTACAACCCGAACTATTAACCAGTTTATGATGCCTGCTGTAATATTGTTATTAATGGGTTGTAAACCCTACGACATATGAAATTAAGTTAAATATTTCAAAAACAAAGTTCAGATAAATACACAAATTCTTATCAGGCTGCCTAGTTGGAATTTGCCAGTAATGTTATATTAGGAAGCCTAACAAACAATATATACATTTTTATTTTGTTTTAATGTCATTGTATATGAAGACAGTGAAAGCAAATCTTGGTTGCAAATGACAATTACAGAGTAGCTGTAATTTAAGAAAGCTATTGTCTTTAAGCTCAAAACTACTTTCATTAAATGGACTGTTAATGGCGACACTTCACATTCTCTGCAACACGAGGGTGCTATTTCTTATTGTTAAAGAATCACAAAGGCAACTGAAATCCTTGCTACTATTTTGTTTATTTAATGGATAACAAACATTTTAGAAAAATCATGTCTGTAGTAATTAACAACATTAACTCAAAAATTGTAGCTTTAAAGCTACTAACAGAGAATAACTAAAACCTACCAATACACTGAAATAACTGCCTAACACCAACTTTGCTTTTTCTGAAAATTGAGAACATGTTTCCAGCAGTAGTCCTCAATGTTTTAGTTAATTTTTCAACTGATGTTGAAATGAAACTCCAAATTTTAAGGAATGTTTGATGTTACATGCCAATAAATTGCTGTATAGTTGAGAGAAACCTTCATACTATATTAATAATGTTCCTGGGGGTGATCCTGTAACTCAACATACCCAAATTACCTTGACTCCATAGTTTGGGTATCTGCCAGCATATCTCTGGTAGCTTGAGATGGTGACTGCGCTAAACAAACGAAAGGAGAAAAAAAGCTCATTAATGTTCCAATAATTAAATAATAAGGTTAATAAAAGTGCTTTGAAGGTGATGGACTTTGCATCTAAACATCCATGACTGACATTTCATCACTAATTGCTGCATTAATCAAGAGTTAAAACTATAAAATATCCTGTTTTGTTTAACATATCCTCTGTTCATTTGCAGCAATTATTTTGCTCATTATTCAGCAACACAGAGCAAAACATTCTTTAATTTTATAAATATGACGCAGTATTTTCACTTATTTACTATAAAAACTTGCTTTTTTATTTAAAGTTTCTTTTACTTAATCTGAAAACTCAATGGTTTTACAAAGAAATATTTTCTGTGTTAAGATACCACAAGCTGTGTATAAGTTAAGCTAAAATCAAATAAACCAGTGGTAAGATTGTGCAGACTGAAACATTGAAACAGCTTATGAAGTATCCAATACCAAAAGTTTTACATCTTTCTTTACTAAAGTTTGAAAATTTAAATGATTTCTGTGATAAAACAGCCCTATTACTTTGTGCAGTTGGCAAGTGTTTAACCTTAGCACATAGTACTAGGCCATGGCATAATTATGTCCCAGAAATGTTCATGGTTTCATACAATGTAATCTCACTGTGAAAAAGGAAACACAAAAAGATATGGTAACAACTCTGCCATTAGCTTATTAGAGAAAAATGAAAATTCTGTTAAATATAACTCACTTTAACTGATGAACGAAGGAAATCTGTGCCATAATCCTGAGGATACTACTTCTGGAGGTGTTGAACAGGAGAATGAACTGCAGTAGCCCATATATAAACAAATTAACAGTTCTGAAATTCAAAGAATGCAAAAATGATTTACAATTTAAACCTTAAATTGTAATATTTAATTTCAGTTCTAGCTTTCTAACAACTGTAAAGCCCAACTAGGATACTAAACAGACTTTTTTATTTTTCACTAGTATTTCACTCGTAAAATGACCATTATTATTAGTGTTATCATGCATACATTGATTAGATTCGAACTGCAGCTGAATTACAAAATGTAATATTGCTCATGAGTAGTCGATACAATTTTATTTTGAAAATAAATGTATATGTAATGCAATTCTGGTTAGGTTATGGATTTAATTTTGGTTATTCTATATTATTTACATTCATACATCCTACTTACCAACAGGCCTTTGAAAAAAAATAAATCGCTTCTTTCTTGGTATTTGAACGCTCTTGTATGCCTTTAAAATCTTGCCAGTTCTACTAAATCGAAGAATTTTCTTCTCAGGTTCACTCTCGCATCCGTTAAAATACGATCCGCAGCTTTAAAATTTCGTCTCAAATCGGATACACTTAGCCAACCTTAGGCTTTGTTCACACGTACATTGAGCTCAAATACTGTACAAACCGGTTCACTAATATTATAAAAACGACTTTATAAATGGCAAACTGTTATAATATATTACATCTGGGACTGAATATGTATTATTTTTAAAACAATTTAATATTCAACACAGGAGTGTAGAATAATTGTGTTGGCAGTATTGAATGTTATATGTACGAGCTTGACAGTGTCATCTAGCGCCTGCATTTTAAGCAAAGGGCATATGCAGCGCTCAAAATGTACCTTTCGAGAGCCCGATGCGAGAACATCGATGATATACCGGAAGTTCCTATCCGAGTTGACATACGCTGGTTCCACAGTTCTCAGGTGGCAAGGTGTGAAATATGAATCCTTTCATCTTTGGACATACGTTGGCTGTTTAAATAGTCTTTTTTAAAGCTTTCAATGTGGGCATGAGCTAATGTTTTCCACTTAACTTGTACTGCACTGATGTATCATTCATATCTGAAACCATGCTGGTGCAAGGCTAGCACATTCCTCTCACAACATTTCTCCTGGTTGCAGATCAGTGCTATAGTTTCTGAGATCACTTGTGTGTGAATAATGGATACAGGGGGTGAATTTATTATGGTTCAAGAAACAGTAGCTGGTAGAAAATCAAGAACTAAAGAGAAAAATCTCATGAAGTCAGAACAAGAACAGCGTTATAATGGCAATACTTGTGACCTTTTTGCAGCAAAGCAGATGTTTTAATCACATTCTTCATTTCTTCCAATATGCAGTCATAGTTATATGGCTCTAGATCATGTTTTCGGAAGAAGAGAGAAAGAATACAGAAAAATGGAAGACATATTGACACTCAGTGGATACTACAAGATATTGAAGAATCATGGCACAATGAAGATCCTCAACAAGGACTGGAAAATATTGAACTTAAAGGCCAGTGCTCAAAAGCTGTTATAATCAATATTGCCTTTCAAGATCGCTCCATTGCAAGTGATTATTACCAAAAACTATTGAAGTGCAGAACACACATACAGCATGTCCAATGGCAGTATGTGTGCTAAAACCAAGAGTTAAAACATGTGACACTATGTTAAATTCCTGTGTACTTCCAGAGTTCATGGTGTCTAAAGAAAAAAAGAATGACATTAAAAAACTCATGCAGTATTTTGAAATAACAGCTGAGGCAAAAAACTTCTATACCACTGTTCTAGAGGAGGTGTCCCATTAGACTTTTGTGATAATTATAGCTTTGTGCTAAAACTATTAATATTGTTCAGTTTTATTAGTGCTGTAATGAGACTTGTATGAATAAAGACTGCATTTATCGAGTTTTGAAGAAACCTCAGCTTTTGGGAGTAAAATAGACCAATATTTAAAAAATGCATATATTTTTGTTTAACCCACTTTCATTGCCTCTGAACAAAGAATGCTTCATGCTAAAAATTTTGTTATACAGTATACGCTTCTGGGTTTAAAATAAAAAGCAATTCCTGTAAAATTCTGATTTCTTCATCTATCGACTTTTGCAAAAACGCTCCTCAATTCCAGTTTTTTATTTCTTAGCTAGTTTCAGTGCATCTGCATGGTCATCCTTCTATCAGAGATTCCATTATACTGAAACCAGCTTTTTGGTTGTTGCCAGAAAAGGTCTGTTTCTGGTTTTGTGTGGATTCCCCCATGGATAGACCAGTTGCAGCTGAGTGGTACATTCAGAACTTTAGATGCCTGCAAACTTAACAGTTGTTTGTCACACAGTCCTCTCTACCATGTAAAAGTAATACATGTTGCACAGAGCCCATAAAGTGTCTCAAGAAAAATGTCCATCACTAGCTTTAAATTCGGCTAAGTTAGCCATGCTAAGCTAAGTTCCACTGTCATGCACTTACACATTGCTTAAAGGTAAAGACAAATCACCTGGTAGTTATGCACAATGGCAATTGTTGTGCTGGTGAAGGTTGCATGTATTATACAATGTGTTTTGGTATTATATGGCATTTTTATAGCTCTATGATGATGCATGCTTCTCAGGGATGCACAAAAGTTTTAAAAGTGAAGCAGCTTCCGCTGTAATTGATTTTCAAGTATACCACTACCAGAAGTTGAAGACGTGACTAACAACAAACAAAATAAAATTGAATTTTATTTGTGGTATTATGGTTCTTAGTGTCCAATTCTAAACTGGGCATGACACACTGTAAATTTTTCTCAGCGGCCTCTTTACCAGGCTTGAGGTTCTTTTACGTGCTGTAAATCTACTACACAGTACCACCGGCTTTACTTCCATTCCAAAGGAAGCCATGCTAAGGATTTTTACACCCAAAAAGATCCCCATTGGGTTTGAACAACAAACTAAAGGCACTGATGAGAGACATGTGGTTTAAGGTAGTGGGATTATCAGCCTGTTGGAGTCACAAAGTAACATTTTTTTAAATAAATCCAAGGACTTATTGGAACACAATAAACAGTTAAGGGGAGATTAAAAGCCCTATCCTAATGTTGAATATGCTAAATACACAACCTGTTATCTCAGAAACTATTTAATTGTATATCACTGAAATTTTACATGATGTAGAGGTATGTCTTCTAAGTTCATGGTCTACTTTTATACAATAAGTTTCCTTATTAAGGAAGATAGGATTATTTTTTTAATTATACCATTTTTAGTTAAAATTTATCTGCATTTATATTTTTAAAAATTAACCAACAATGTTATTAACATTAAAGTAGATCCTCAACAGCACTTAGAGGTTTTTTTTTATCATCCTGCAATTTAATGTAGCTATCTTCAATAGTTTCTGAGAAAATGGGTCATTTTACCAAGAAAAGCTATTCAAAGCAAAAATGGAGAAAACAAACAAGCATATATTTGCAAAGAGAGAAACCACATGACTTGAGCATACAGAAGCTGCCATACTTAACTGTAGTATAGAGTACCAATTTGTAGACCAAAACATGGGCTTAAGTTTACCTCTCTACTTCAAAATGTGTAAGAGTTATGATTTCCTTCTGCAAAGTGATGCAGAATTCATAGTACAAAATAGCAGATGCAGTACCATTACTAAAAATATATTGCAAATATAAGTATTATCCCTACAATTATAAAATATGTTCAAATTAAAAAGCAAATTTCAATTTACAGGACTGCATAAAAAACTAAAAATGTAATTTTTACTTTCTTTACTATGTATAGTAAGTAGGGGAAGTATTGCATTCCACCTAAAAATTAGATACCGAGATTTCACCGGAAATACATGTTTTGAGACCCCCTGAATCCAGAAAAAGGTCTGTCTGTGTCTGTGAACAGCATAACTCAAAAACAAAAAGTTGAATAAGTACCAAACTTGGTATTTAGGTTCAGTATCTTTTAAAGATGCAACACAAAGATTTTCAAGAAAATCCCTCCACCCCAGACTGCCCTTTACATGAAACACTTTTCGAAAATTTTGATTTTCTAAAATTTGCTTTAACATTTTGTTTAAAATATCATATATTTGCGACATTTTTATGACAAATAAAATGTATATCTTGAACTTTCTGGGAATGTCCTCAAAAGTCCTCTTCTTTCTGAATGGCTTTTACATAACTGGTAAAAAGTAAGAGATGAACAACATTTTTCTACACTAAAAAAGTAGAGCTCATTAAAACACACAATTTATGTCATACATATTTTTTTGTCAAGTGAACCATTTCCGAGATATTCTTTGTTATTTTTTTGAATTTTCCAATACGTATACTTTTTCTCAAATGGGAATTCATTATTTGTTTTGTTTTATTTTTTTTTTATGTCCTGGACATACAAAGATAATGAAATGTGCCACATAGCAACCAGCTCTTAAAATATTTGAGTATCGCTTAAAGCCTACCTATTCCCCTTGTACCTACAACAAAATTAACAATAAGATAGTTTCTGCAAATGTTTATCTCAATTAACATGAAGTAGAGGGAGAATAAGTGTTTGTAAAAATATTTTGTACAAGAGTAGAGAAAATTATGTGAGTATACCACATCAGCTTTTTTGGCTACTTTCACTGTTTAGTCTCCTCTTAAATATACCACTAACTAATGACTTTTCAGCCAAAACCAACACCAAAACTTTGTTTAACAAGAATGCGCTGATGCTGAACAGTTAATTTCCCAATGCCACAACACTTGAATTAATTATGTTTTGGAGAAAGGAAATAGCCTGAATATATCAAAATGTTTAATGATGTCAGTTGTATAATATGTGTGGTCTATAGTAAACAAAAATTAAGTATCAAAAAACAGAAAGTTTATGTTTCGATTGACCTGAAAATAAGGATGCAAATTCTCATTTGGCAAAAAGCAATGCTGACTAATTCATGCAATGGTTCATGCTTCATTAGGAGGTTTCAAAACCAAAGAGAATAGATTTATAGATTTATATGCAGAAGTTTAGAAAGAAGGGTACAGAAAAAGATTTATCAAATGCTAATAAAACAATTTCATTCTATTATGAAACTTCCATACCACTTACCACTTTAGAATGTGCAACTAAATTAAGTATACAGGGTGTCACCTTGCCCCAAAAGTCAACAAGTATGTTCATTGTTATTGCATGGGCTTCAGTTCCTGGGAAATTACTTGAAGCACTTTGTTCAAGATAGACAGTCCACAGCTGAGAAAAGAAAGAGAATAAAAAAATATGGTTATGAGTAGCTTCTATAAACTATTTTCTTTGAACTCAATTTTTCTCTATACCTAATATGCAACAATCAATAAGCCTCTATTTTACCATAATATCTATGGTTAGTGACTTAAATGGTAGATGGTTAAGATACAAGAAACTGTATTATAATATTATGTGCTCCCAATTATCAATATAAAATTAAATAGCATAGTTAACTAGAATTTTATAATTGAATAAGACTATTGAATAAAGTTTATTTGTACTAAGCTCTTTATAGCATTCATATGGCCTGGAGCTAACCCAGGTCCTATTCTAGATCATATAAGATAATTAATACTACCTAATAGATTAGGGTTATCAGATTTTTTTAATGAAATGTAGAACACTAGTGGTCTAAACTGTAAGAGATTATAGAAAAATGTTAAATGTAGGAAGATTAAACTCCATACCTAAATTACTACTCAAACATGTATACCTACATAGGTCTTATATTTTCTTAAGTATTCTTTTAATAAAAGAGTAACAGCAGTTGTCAAAGAACCTTAACAATTATTATACTTGCATGAAGAAGATATTTTATACAAAACATCTAGCTTTGATATATTCTACACAACTTTAAACATTTAACATTTTATTCAACTAGAACAATACCTTTTGACTGGTCAATCAATATCCTGTTTCTTTCATGTGTCTACTGTGTTAATATCAGTGAAATTTTCTCAATATAACATTGAGTGCAGCAATAGCAAAGTAATTCTGCTATTTTCAACAAATATTTTTTTCTAATCTTTCTCGAGTTGCTTATAAATTGTAAATTAAACAATGTTTACATGCCTCAAAATGTAGAACCTCCAGATTTTTCAGACACTGAGCAGAAGGTAAAAGTGTAGGACATGTCTGGGTTTTCCCAGATGTCCGGTAACCCCATACTGGATAAGATTTCTCCCTTTACTAGGAAGATGAATGTTGGTAATGTTAACCTCTATGAACTCAATCATTTGAGCATCTGTTTCACATATTTCATTCATCTCCCATACAACATGACCTGCCTGGTTAAAGGGTTTTAAAATAAAATACTAATAAAAAAACTCCTTCATTTTTTCTATTTAAATGACCTGATAGCTGGTAAGTCATTGTCATTGTTCACTTAATGTAATAAAACCAAATATGCTTTTTAACATACAAGTAGATGAAAACAAAGTAAAGTGAAGCTTAAGTATGCAATTGTGTGATAATGACACATTATTAATCAACTTTTTATTTATTTTCAAAGAATAGGATTTTGTATACAATTTCACTTTGTCAATTACCAAGTGAGAACCTATCCCTATTTCTACATAAGCTTACCTGACACAGGATGAAGGCATGGAACAGAGATGACATGTGCAAGACAGAAGCTTTGGACTGTTCAGCAAAGCCAGCCATTATCACTTGTATGTGGTCTGCAATGTGACAAGCTGCTTCTTGAGGGATGGGCTGACAATGACTATGTGATGCTGAATGAGTAGAATGACTTGAGCTGCTATAGAGAGCCGTATGTGTGAGAGAACCTAACAGCAGCCAGGATAACAGACGAATATGTCCCACACAGTCTATGTATTCTCTTGGGCTGAAAGGCACAACAATATAATTTATTGTGTTAATATACATGTAAACTGCTCAAATAAATTTAGAAAAATCTCACTGCTTAGTGCTTTCAGCAGTCTTATTTCTGCAAGAACAGCATCCATTTTAAGCACTTCATAGCTAATAAGAAATGATACAGTTAAAAGTTTACAGAAAAGGTTTTGAGTAATTAATTTACTTTATTTATTTTTTCTAGAATGATTCTGAAATTTAAGTTGGTGTCCCAGTCATTGCAGCAAATTTTTTTAACCATGACTTCACTTACTAATGACTTGACTACTAATGATTCAGGAGAGATTTTTGGAAAGGAGCAAGCTCAAGACTGGAAGATATTGACAGACATCAAGCATTTTGTAGTTACAGAAAAAAAACTTCTGTAAGACTTCATCGGGTAATCAAACAGTGTGTGGTAGGGAAAAACATATAGACAAAACAGGACAAGAAGGATATACCTGGGCTATAGCTACAGCTGTGAATTTAAAAGCTTTAAGGGATGACAAAAATTCAGTAAAGTGCTGAATGTGTGGAGAAACAAATACAGATTTTCATTGCATGTTTCACTGCAATCAAACAAAGATATGAAAAGAACAGGTAAGGTAACAAAAATGGAACAACTTAGGTGGAGAAAGATTTTATCCATTAAAGGAGAAAAAAAATATATATCAAACCTATATTTGGTAAAAGTTAAAGACAAACAGTTAAAAATATTTAGGAGAAGTTGAGAATTTAATATACATAATTAAATGTAGAATAAGGATAGGATAGTACTGCAAAAATATGATGTTCTTCAACACACTATTAACCTGGAGTTTAAATGTGTATCAGAGCTGGAAGGATAGGCAAACAATCCCAGGAGAATAGTAGATCATGATACAAGGGGTAAAAGTAGGGTTTTATTTTGTCAGTTGGCACAAAGTTGGTCACAATGAAGATTGTCGCACTAGTGCTAAAGCTTTTAGCTCATGTGCACTATGTTAGAAGTTCTACTTTTAGGCCTTGTTGACTATAAATTATATTTAGAGAAGATAAATAAGTTTTTTGTCAAAGAGTTAATTTGTATTAGATTTTATTTGGTATGTTATGTGTCTAATGTTTTTTCTATCTCTCTGAAAATTTCGGAGACATTTTGAGAGCTATTGTCTCATCACATTGTAAACCAACTGTCAAAAATCTGTAGTTACTTACTTGTTTGTGTTACGGAAAATCTGCTGTAACAAGATATCAAGATTCATTACTTTTTCTTGGTATTTTTAAAATGTATATTTTGTCCCATACGGAGAAATCTGTTTGATTTTCTAGATGTTTTAGTTTTTTGCTTTGAGTTTTATCTTATTGTGGCATGATCAAAAATGTGTAGCAATTGTCAATTTTACTGAACTTTTTCTCTTACAGAATTCTCTTTGTATGTACTTGTTTCTAAATTCCTTTTAGTTTTTCCTATGTAGATTTTATTGCATTCTAAGTAACAACTGTTGGTTTTTCTAATTGTATTAAAGTTACAAAATGATTGACTAATTTTGAAGATTTAGAAGCTAGTAACAGTGATGTGTCATATTTAAAATAGAGAGTTGAGGGTTGTTACACTACATCAATATGATATATCATAGTTACTCTCTATTTTAAATTACAAAATGATACTTGTACTTGTTTCTAAATTCCTTTTAGTTTTTCCTATGTAAATTTTTTTGCATTCTAAGCACTTGATTTGAGAAATGGCAAATATCTTGCATCATAAAATCAATATTGAACTTGTATGATGGTATAAACATATCTAAATATTCAAAGGTTCCTGTGTTTTTAAAGTGTAAAACCATGGGATATCAGATCAAGAGTGTCAGGATGCTGTCATGAAACAATAGTGAGATTCTTAATGAAAGTGTCAGATGAAGAACATTCGATGGTCAAGGTTTGTGCACATAATAACAATTTTATTACCAGTACATAAATTAACCCTAATTGTCTTATTTGAAATCCCTTTGACAGTTTACCAAGACACTGAATTGGATGAAAAAGTTTAATTCTCCTATGGGCATTCTGTATTGGTAACTGAGTGGTAGAACAGCAATACAGAAAGCTGAAGATTTATGGATTGAGTTTAATATATGGTATTGACCTTATTAAGTCTGATTCAGCTTTCTAGCTTAAAACCTACACACAGCTTGTATGAAAGAACAATTATCAACGTAATTAATGTTGGGAAAATTAATGTAAAATCTTTATCTAACATTTTAGATACACAGTTTACAGGTTTGCTGATAATATGGAGTTACATGCCTACTTTTAAGCTAATTTATAATTACTAGGCTTATAATCTTGGGTATTGACTGCCTACTTGACTGCCTAAGTTAACTGCCTACTTGACTATTAGTTGACCACTACTACCTAGCTAGTAAATGCAACTTGGAACTGTGAATGTTTTTCTAGCTGAGTGTCCTTCTGATGCCCCGCCCACTTGTTTCATAACCGTTTAGTTCCTCTTCCCACCACACACATTCATATCATGGCCGACTAGTACATACATGTGCACTCCACTAAGTGGACAGATAACCTAAAAGCACTGCATTCTACTTTATCAGCTCTAAGATTACAATTCTAACCTCACATACATGAAAATAAAAGTTATATCTATTTGGTTTACACCATTTTGTGTTTGCACATCTGACTCACCCTTGCTGAAGAACTGTAGGGGCATTGTACAACCAGGGTAGATAACGTGCTACAGCACGATTATCACGGCTATTTCCACGTGTAATTTCAAGGGCTATATATTGTGCTATTCCACTTTTCAGTACTCCACCCAATGTATCTTCATTTAAACCTACTGTCATTCCTTTGCAATAGCTCTAAAAAGTGAAAAATTCAATAATTTATTTTTGTGTTGTACAGTACAATTAAACAACAGTAAATTTCTTTCATCAACATGGTCTCATGGCAGAAATCTTTAAATCTGTTTTGTAATAAAAAAACATTAATGATCAACTATTGTATAACTAATTCAATGTCTTTTACTCTAGGTACTTAAAATAATTAAAACAATATGTCTTACATTTTCCTGAACATTTCTTATTTAAAAGATGTACTGCTTGACATCTATTAATATTATCTAAATGTATCCATTTAACAATGAAATATTATGTGTTTACAGACCTTCAGTTTGCTCATAGTATGAAAGTCAGCTAGAAATTCCAAAGCATCTCCTAAATGCTGTCTCATGCACTCAGATGCATTTGTGTTGTACATTGGTCCTGTATCAGGTAGAAGGGGTGGTGAGTCTTCCATTAGCACATTAAGTGGCAATGATCCACCGGCATCCTTGATGAGAATAAAATAAAAATATAATGTTAAAACTTTAAGCACTCACCTGAGAACTTATAAGGCTTTTTTTTATCACCCTTCTGTGGTGCTACAGCCCATGCGGGGCCTGGGCCTGCCAATCTGACTACTGGCCTCATACCCACCAACACATGGCAGAGGTGGGCAATCATCAAACCAATATGGAGAGGTGATGTGGCCAGCATCACGCTGGAAAGTTGAGTCATGAATTTAGGACCGCTGCCTATCACTGCCCCTTACTTTCCTCATAATGCTGAGTGGGCACCAGTCCTATATCTGCGACCTAAAATCCGCACCCCCTTGGGATTGAACCTGGCCACATTCCATAGCCGGAAACCAGAGCTCTACACTCTATCTCACAGTGCCTCAGTGCAGGACAAAAAGTACAATATCTGCATTTTGGTACATTTTAAAGAAATTTAAAACAATAAAATATTTAAAACTGATATCTTAGGTACAAATGCTCACCTTTCTCCTTGTATACAAATAAAAACTATAAAGTTTACCAATTAAAAATGTAGATGAAAATTAAAGGCATTATTCAACAACTCAGCTTGGGCATATTATGTAATCATGGCAACAATCCCTGATAATCCCCACATTTCCATTCAGTATAATATTTTGATCCTATCACTACTTCAAAGTCCTTAGACAATTTTCAGCTTTTCTGTTACTTTCTGCAAACATACTTTCACCCTCTTCATAGTTTATCCTTAATAACCACTTCCTTCGCAAGTACAGTGTGTTTGCTACATTGCCAGGCTGCAAATCATGTGTATACATACTCCGCGCGCCAACTACAGGGAGAGCCAAAGACTATGAATCGGCTGCGCAGTGTTTTTCCTGTCCACATCCTCAGCGCTCGTTGCCATCTGCTACTATCATAAAAATGCGTGGATGAAACCATACAACATTTTTAAAACTACTTTTATAGGCTTTACTTAACAACTTTACGAAAGTGTGTTTGAGGACAGAATTAGTAGTAGAGATTTTTGGCCCCCTTGGTCACCTTACCTAACCCCCTGCGATTTCTTTCTCTGGATAACTTAAAACAAAGTGTACAAGACAAACCCACAGTCCCTGGAAAAATTAAAACAAAATATCTACCAGGAAATTGCCAGTATTTCTCAACTTGAACTACGGTGAATGATGGATAGTTTCCTAAAGAGGTGCCAAAAATGCATGGATGACAGTGGCCAGTTTCAGCATTTCCTTTCATAAAGATGGTAAGTAAAGTCTTTAGAAGTAGTTTTAAAAATGTTTTATGGTTTCATCCACGCCTTTCTATGATAGTGGCAGACGGCAACAAGCGCCGAGGACGTGGATAGGAAAAACACTGCGCAGCCGGTTCGTAGATATTTGGCTCACTCTATATTACATTGGGGGGGGGGGGGGTTCCATTCTAAAATGCCTATGTTACTTACTCACGAGTGATAGTAACATCACTATAATGAGTACTAATCTTGTTATAAGTGGTGTTGAAAGTAGTATCCATCTGTCTTGAGATATTCCTGGCATCTTCTGATGAAATTTCCATTCACACACTTTTCATTGTCACAAGGTTGTGATTCATGTAGGGTTTCATTTTAAAAGTTTAGCAGCTCTATGAACCAAGACTTTTAAAACACCCAGTTGCTGTGCAACACATCTTAAACGCTTCTTTGATGAGTATTCGAACGATGCACAAATTTTGTCAAGTTAGAAAATTTCTTTTTCGCTTCTTAAGTTTAGCGTTTACTGATCCCATTGTCCTAAACTTATTAACCAGACATCTAACAGTTTCTCTACCTGGAACTGGAATACCAGGAAATTACAAACACTAGTCTTTACAGCTTGAACAGAAGGCAGCAGCTGACACAGTATACCACAGCTGATAAAATATAACCTTGAGCAGATCAATAACTGCCAGTGCACTACTGGAAAACACCAAGGTCACTACAATGAAAGGGAACTATGCATATACACAATCTGTGGCCCAGTTATAAATCAAACGCATGGTACTTTCTCTATTTCCACTTAATCTCACTTCCAAATAACTACAATTCTTCATTACCTCTAGCTTGTTTTCTTTTTTTAAATACGTCTATGTTAGATTTTTTAACATTTTATTCTCATACCCCCACTCTTATCCATTTATTTACTTTGTTTTATCACCCACTGCAATTCCTTTTTTCACTTTTATATCACTTGCTCTAAAAGTTTCAGCTTAAGGTAATAAAATCATAATAGATTAGAATTACAAGCTTTTTCTCCTGTGTTAATTTTAAAATCCAACACAAGAGCTAGATACTTTAATTTTTATTTACCTAGAAGTAAAATATTATTTAAATACACAGTTAAACTTACTTGTAAAATAAAGTTGATCAGTGAAAGGAAATTTGAATCTGGTATTGAAGTTTTGAATTTCAATGCTTGAACTAATTCAAATACCACCATTCTAGTCAAGAGCATTTTTTCTCTGTCCTGAAAAAAGAAGAAAGATATATACGGAGAATAAAGTTCACATTGTATCAAAATAATGCACTCTCTAAATTGGTTACATAAATTCAGCGTTACTAAATGGATTGAAGGTGCCTTGGTTTGGCTATCTATCAGACACTTTCACCAAAGTGATTCTGGTTTGAAACCAGCAATTGTATATAAGATTTCTTTTTTCCTAATGCTTTGTTTTTACAACTTGACTGATTAAATTCCTTGTAGCTAACATGAATACAAATGCATAACATAAATCATTGTTGCTTGAAGCAATAATTATATAGCAATTATTACAAAACCATGTACACATTCAAAATTACATTTAGATGACTACCTATGTCTGTATTTAAATGTTAAGTAACATAATACAAATGACGAATAAAATAGCTATCTTAGCATTTCTGTTTCTCATGCTATCTATTCTAACAACTGCTCCTTCATTCTTTTTACATTGATTTCTTTAGTCGTAATCTATCAAATAACATAAATTAAACACAAAAGTAGTATCTACTCCTTTACAAAGAGTAACTAGGTGTGTATTTGATAATGGTATTGGAGACTCTATGTTCAGAAAATATTTGTAATTATTAAAATTTAAGAATAATACAAAACTAGTTTCAGCAATGGTATCTATTCCCCAAAACTAAGGAACTTATGTCTATGTCCAACTTATAACTAAATCTAATCATAACGCATGATAAGTAAATAAATGGAATTGTTACACTCACTTATCTGCAGCACCAAACAAGAAATGCCTAACACTTATTTGTATGATTCTTTCAAAGCACCTTCATAACATCCTATGGCATTTATTGAACTCTATTTTTCAACACCTAATGAACAGTTAAATGTCTCAATTAAATGCATATCATTTCATTTCACTATGAACAAATTATGATTTTGTAATTTGAAATGCTAACACTGAAGATAAATGTTTATATCAGAATCAGCCAATTCAATTAAGTGTGAGGTGGCATCATAACTTCTGGAATTCATAGGCAAGGGGTACAGGGGGAAAGGAAGGGTATGTTTTGTGACTTACAACAGCATACATTCCCCTTACCTCCCTAGTTGTTTAATAACAGTAACTTTGCCTTTCTCCTTGTCACCTGCCCCTCATTAATTCCTAGCTGAGAGCCAGGAACAAGATAAACTTGCCTGCTGAC
Organism: Deroplatys truncata; assembly: GCA_030765065.1. Classification (NCBI taxonomy): domain Eukaryota; kingdom Metazoa; phylum Arthropoda; class Insecta; order Mantodea; family Mantidae; genus Deroplatys; species Deroplatys truncata. Next base: position 122,765,346 of record CM060988.1, on the reverse strand, counting down.
ATCACAGAGCATTTGGTTTACTGACACTGTTTTATATTAAATAATATTTTCCACTTTCTTGCATGTCCTTACTTACCCTAGTAAAACAACGGTTGCACAGGTAACATAGTTCAGCAAAATAGTGGTACTTCAGCACAAAATTTTGGATGCTGAAACTCAATATCTTTGAAAAGGGGTCCAAAATAGCCTGAAACAAAATCAGTTTTGTACTGTAACCAACCAGTCCAGAATAGCTTATAAGTATTCCACATGGTATTGAACAATTTTGTATGATTTAAGCATTATCTAATTGCATAATATTCTGGGGAAAGTTAAGCAATAGTAGTAGACGCCTTGTAATTCAAAACTTATGCTAATCCTTCAGACTTAGCCCAAAAACCCAAAGAGCTTGAAATATGGGAGAACATTTACATAAAGAAGTTTGAAAACACCACATCATGAACTTTGATTTGCCAGAAGCAGACAACTCTCTATTTAGTTTCATCCATAGGCCACCTGAGGACACCCCAGGCTTTCAACAATACGACTCGAGGGTTGATCCAACAGTCAACAGGCAGCTGATGATGTGAGCTTATGCTCGACACATGTTCTGCAAAATAAGTGAGTGACACTAGTAAGAGTGTTTAGGGACTCCACTTTCATCAAATGTATTTTAAGTAGTGAAAGTTGAACCAGATCAAAACAATGAGTTTGAGAAGTTACAGAAGTGACAGTTAAAAAGCTAGACAAAGTCACAATATTATCTCAATATACCTTAATCATTAATTTGTGAAACTTACTTTCAAATGTTAAATAATGTAAAATTGTTTAGCATTTTCCCCATTTAATGTGAAAGTGGTCTTGGTACATTGCCATTCCATGGATTTTCTTTCAATTTTAAGTCAACATCCTTTAATCAGCAGGGCATACCAAAGTAAATTAAATAGGTGGAATGATGCTCAGATTTTAGAGTAGCCTGGCATTTGTCTTTTTAGAATAATTTAAATTTTTTTAAGGAAAAAAATACACAGGCAATGTAACTCAACTGAGATTCAAAACTCAGGCCCTTTAAAATTTTATTCGGTCTTACCCTCACACCATGGAGGTGGGCCACTCTCACTACTGTGAAGTACATTATCACAAGCAAATTTTAATGAACATGGAATCATTCACAAGTAACTCTTGTAAGAAAACACTAAAATTTAAACATTTTTTTCATTCTTTCATTATAATGCAATAATTTAAGATAGGGCTGTAAAATGTCCTTTTATGCAGTTGTAAGTAGCAAACCATTTGCATTGCAGTTGACAGTTCTTCTGTGTAAATTATAAAAGAATATCTTAATAAGGTTGCTTTCTTGATTGCTGAGATCATGTACATACAAGGGGTATTTAACACCACTGGTTTAACAAAATGTGACATAATATCTACATAGAAAGGAAAAATATGGAATATTAAAACAAATTATGAAAAAATGGCAATTCTTTTAATGGATTTTGGACATCCTGTAAGAGGTTAATAAGGGATAAGCTTTCATAAACTCAAATATAAGATACGAGGTACGTCTAGAAAGTAAGTTCCATTTCAATTTCTCTCCGCTGCAGTGCTGCGATCGCAGTTCCGCACATGCGCGATAGACGCTCTATATCAAGGAGAAGAAACGTACGCCTTGTGCTTGTTTACAATGTCGGTGTTGATTAAAAATCCCGCCGCTTGTGAAATCAGATCTGTGATTCATTTTCTGAATGCTTGGAAAGTGAAACCAATTGAAATTTATCGGCAAATTTGCCAAGTTTACGGACAAAATGCGATGAGTGATTCAATGGGTCCGACAGTTCAATGAAGGACGTAGTGAAGTGCACGATGAAGAATGATTTGGGCGTCCATCTTTGGTTACAGAAGAACTGGTTCACGCGATTGATGACAAGATCCAAAAACTGCAAGTTTACAATTAGTGCTCTCGCTATGGAATTTCCCCAAATCTCGCGATCACTAATTCATGAAATTGTTACCGAAAAACTGAAATTTCATAAACTTTGCTCTCGTTGGATACCAAAGATTCTTACTGAGCAACACAAAACAAACGGGATGGGTAGTACACTTCAGTTTTTGACCCGTTATGATGAAGGCGGCGAAGAATTTCTGACACAGATAGTCACAAGAGATGAAACTTGGGTTTCTTACGACAGCCCTGAAAGTAAGCGGCAATCAATGGAATGGAGGCACACTTCATCCCCAGCAAAGGTTAAGCCGAAACAAATCTTGACACCTCGAAAAATGATGTGCACAGTGTTCTGGGACTGGAAAGTCATCTTACTCATTGATTTCTTACCGCGTGGTCAAACAATCAAAGCAGATGTTTATTGCGAGACACTTAGGAAATTGCGCCGCACAATACAGAATAAGCGCCGAGGATTGCTGTCAAAAGGTGTTGTTTTTCTTCACGACAACGCACGACCACACACTGCAAATGTGCCGCAAAACCTCCTACAGGGATTTGGCTGGGACGTGTTTGACCATCCTCCGTACAGCCCTGACCTCGCTCCTAGCGACTTTCATCTGTTCTTACATCTCAAGTCTTTCGTTGGCGGTCAACACTTCAACAATGACGAAGAGCTGAAAGAAAATGTTTCCAACTGTTGAAGACACAGGCGGCAAACTTCTATGAAGAAGGTATACAAACACTTGTGCCACGCTATGACAAATGCCTGCAAAATTTCGGTAGTTATGTGGAAAAGTAGTTTAAGAGTTGTAGAATTTTGTGCAATAAATAAGTTTTCTGTATCTGTACACAATTTAATTTTATTACCAAACGGAACTTACTTTCTGGACGTACCTCGTATTCTGAAATTACACAATGCTTGGAAACTCTAGCAATACAGGATGCATGGAAACCCTAACAAAAGACCCTGGTTTTACCTGGCAGAAGCTCAGACTTTCAAACTCACTGCTTTTGGAAAGTCTTGAAATTATAGCCAAGTGCCTGTACTTATTTTCCCTCAATTTAACTAGTAAGCTTTTAAAGAAATTCACATCATTTTTGCTCTGTTAGGTAATCCTTTCACAAATTTTACTTGAATGAAGTTAGCACAAACAACAAGATATGAAATACAGTAAATAGGAAATGTCTATTGAAGGTCACTGCTTAAAAGTTTAATCTTTGTTCTTCTTTCTTTTCACATTTGAATTTGTTCTTACCTTGTAGTTAGATATACCAGGTACTTTTAAAATAGAGATCATAATGCGGAGCAGAGGTTCTACATCATCAAAAAGGGTTGGAAGCAATAAAACAAGTCGACGAAATAATATTTCAAGTTGTACAAGCACTGCACTCCAAGTTGTCGAGCCTGGTCCCAAACCTGCCTCGAGAGGCAAACAGTCCAAGTAGCAGGCCATATTATGTAGTATGAGACCAAGCATTTCATTAGGCAAGGATTTCTTTGAGTTCAAGCCCTCTAGCAGCAACTGAAGAGGTGCTATTGGATTTAGCTCATTGAAATCCAATAGTGCCTGAGCAACACTACGAAAAAATTGTGCGCGCTTTGTATCTGAAAAAAAACAAAATTAGGCTGCAGTACTTTACATAGAGGATAAAACAAATAAAAAAAAAATACAATTAGTTATCAATGCATAAACTATAAAACACAGTTTATAAAATGACTGGCAGAGACTGTATTTCCTAGTGCCTCTAATAAAAAGTCTTGCCATTTAGTGATGTTAAATAATAGTAGACTATGCATATATGTACCTATACTGTAGCATATGCAGGCATTGTCGCGCATACGTCTCCTTGGTCACCTGGATTGGAGATGGCAGTTGTAGTTTAGGTGGGGGTAGTTGCTTAAATAGCGTCCTCACGCTGTAGTGGCGTGGGTTTGGGCTTGGGGAGAGAGTCAGTGAGTAGAAGCCAACCGGACCAGATGTGTGTTACGCTCTCTCCATACAAGAATGTATGGCGGCCTCGCCCGACAGGCGTGGGACTAAGGAGATGGGGTAAAGTATCATGTTTTATCTAATAAACCCCTTGCCATCCAGATCTTTCTTGTTTTATTTACGATAGTGTAAAGTTCCTTCTTCCTATTTTGAAGCATGTAAGTGTCCTTTTGTCAGTATTTAATAATATTTTTGCACTTTCATTGTAGCTGCGTCCCTAGTCATAGCCTCGCCTTTTTACAATTTGTTAATTTTCTGGTACCTGCAAGCGAGTCGCCTACCTCCCATTGAGCATTTGAGTAGAGGCTACGAGAATACTAACAACTGCTGGAAATGTTTGCACTATTTATGAGTATAATAATTACAAGTAACAATAACATGTAAAAAGTTTCCAGATAAATATGAAGATAACATGTTTCCGAAGCATGACCCAGTAATTTAAAATTTTAATTTTAATCTAACTAATTAAAAAAAATAAATATTTGTTTGCATCATTATTTTTATCCTTATTCAAGGAAATAATTATAAAGCTACCTCCAGTAATACATACGAAGATACAAAAAAGAAACAGTTATCAGCAAAAAAATATTACAAACTTTTTTTATACCTTTATCACAGGGAAAGAGATGAGTGCAAATTTTTCATTACGATGGTAATCAAATAATACTCATTCTTAAACACTTGACAGTAGAAAAGATATAAATAAGACCAGCACAAATCAAGCACTATTTGTACTCTAGCCTCTCTCTTTTTTCAGCCATCTTGCAACTACTTCCATAATTGGCTTTATTTAAAACAGAGGAAGACAAGTTAGCATTTTTGGTAATGTTGCTGCCAAAGTGTCCAATAGCTGCATAACATCAGGTAGGTAACCTATGAAAAATTATTATAGCAGAATTGCAGCATAAAGTGGAGGTCATAGGAAGCATTTTGTTGGGGTTTAGCTTCACAGTTCCTATGGTTACGCTCCATTGTTGTTCTGCAGTTACAGCCATTTGGCCACAACTGCTTCACTCCTCTACTTTAAAAAAAATCCCTCGGGTATGCCTTGCTTAGGACTCTCAACCATAAGTGTGCTTTGTGGCTTAGGGCCCCAAATCTGTGCCAATGATTTGCTTTTTTCTCTTCGTGGATTTCATTGTCTATAGTTGGCATGACTTAGCGGGACTGCATGGTGAGTGGTTGCTTTGGCAGCAACATTACCTTATGCAGCTTCCAGTAACTTAGATGTCATCTTTATTTCAAGCTTACCATCTGTATTAGTTTGAAACATCTGCACAAAGACCCCATTTGGAGCAAGCTGATGGAGAACACAGCGCAGAAATTGATGTGCAACACTAATAGCCCCACCAGGAAGAATTATACCACTGTCATTTTGCCATGGATATGTTGCATTCATTGCCACTCTACAAAAACAAACATTATAAATGAAAAATATTACAACATTTAAAAAAGGTAGAGTATTAGTTTAAAAATGACATTTTTTTTATCAACAAGGTGAATAATATTTTTTATGCGTAGCAATTTTCAAATCAAATAATGTAATTTATCAAATTATCAGTCACTAGACATACATGTAGCAACAGACAATCATCTATACAACGAATATTTACAAAATTCAATTGTGAACTGAAAACAAAAGGTATGATTTACTTGTACTTATGTATTCAAATGAAGATACAGGGGGTTATTCGTGAGGAACTCTTTATTGTATAAAATGCTTTGTTACTTATCAAAGTTGCTAGCCCATGTTTGAATCTGCTTATCTTATATACAGACGGAAGTTTACTATGCATTTTTAATTGTATATATCTAAGCTGATTTGAGTCTTAATCTAAGCTAATATGGGGTTTGTCAAGATCATTCTTTTCTCTTGTGTTGTGCTTGTGAACCTATCATAAAGTAATTTACATTTTCTTTCATTTTACTTAAATATTCCTTAGTCAACAACCCATTTATGATTCTGACAGCTTTCTTTTGCCACAGGAATGTTGCTTTGCTGTTGGGCAGCTATTGTGTAGTACAGAGAGAGCCAAAAAAACTATGAACCGGCTGCACAGTGTTTTTCCTGTCCATGTCCTCAGTGCTCATTGCCTTCTGCCGCTATCATAGAAAGGCACAGATGAAACCATACAACATTTTTAAAGCTGCTCTTAAAGGCTTTACTTACCAACTTTATGAAAGGAGATGCTGAAACTGGCCACTGTCTTTGTACATACATTTTTGGCACCTCTTTAGGAAACTATCCATCACTCGTCGTAGTTCACGTTGAGAAATGCTGGAAATTTCCTGGTGGATATTTTGTTTTAATTCTTCCAGGGTGTGTGGGTTTGTATTGCACACTTTATGTTTTAAGTTACCCCAGAGATAGAAATTGCAGGGGGTTAGGTTGGGGGACCAAGTGGGTCACAAATTTCTACTAATAATTTGTCCTCAAACACACTTCCAATTGTTCTCATCGAAATATTGCCCATATGAGCTGTTGCAAAGTCTTGTTGAAAAAAGGCAAAATCATGCGTCTGTCTGTTAATTCTCTTATAAAAGGAGGCAAAAGTATATTCATGTATGTATGGGCATCAGCTGTTGACTCAAAAAAAATTGGCCTTATAACTCTTTCTCTGCTCATGGCACACCGTACACCACATTTTTCGTCATAAAGGGGTACTTTATGAACAATATTAGGTTTATCAGAGATCCAGTAATGATTATTTTGTGTACACACATATCCATGAAGGTGGAACCAAGCCTCGTCTGCGAAAAATATTAAATATGGAGTCCATTTCGCCATTGTGTATGCTATTGAGACTCCACTCACAAAATGTGCGCTTAATTATAGGATCACCTGGTTGAAGAGCATGTGCCACAGTTATTTTATATGGTTTTAACTTCAGCAATTTGTTCGCACAGAGTCATAGGAAATGCCTGTCTGTTGTGAAAGATGCCCAAGTGATTTTTGAGGGCAATTCTCTAAATGATGACTGATGTCGTCTAATGTTACTTCAGCAAGAACCATACACCGTCTTTTAGATTTCTTAGCCTGAACACTTCCTGTGACCTGAAATTTATTGTAAAGTTCATGGATTGTTGTACAGCCTTGAACTTTTACACCTGGAAATCTTTTTGCAAATCATACTTTCACTTGACGAGCTGACTGAATTAACGCATACGAATCATAAATAAATACACACTGTGCAGTAGAAAACATATAATGAGCTATAATATACTATGTGACTAAGTACAGGACAAACCAATAAATAACTTGTAATAACTGAACTACATCAGATCACCGCCAACTCAATACTGCACTTCACACTGCAGAGCAAAACCACGTCAACAGCATGACCTTGTTTATAGCGGCAATGTGTATGTTTCCATACACCCAGTGGAAAAACACCATGCAGCTGGTTCGTAGCTTCTTGGCTCTCCCGTTATAATATCCTATGTTAAATGGAAAAATACAAAATAGGCTTCTATAATGATATATGGTTATTGCACAATTTTAAATATCTACTTACTTATTAATATGTTTAATGCAATATGAAGTGAATTAAGTGATTGAAATGTACTGTATTTCAGATACATACGTAGATACAATACTAAGGATCTCTGGTAGCAATGGAGCAGCAATAGCCGGTTCTCTGTGTATGAAAGATCCAAGAATAACAATACAAAGTCCTAATTCATCATCACCATATTCTTCCTTGATGGTTCCACACTCTGAGCACCTAAAAATAAGAAAGAGTATTCCTTTTGAGCTTTCTGTATGGAAGATAACTAGAATTTGTTATCAGGATAATAACTCCTTTTAACGTTACAAAAGATTTCCTTGAGAATGCTTAAGCTATTGTCTCAATTCTTAACACATGAAAGTAAGGCATACAACTAATTTTCTGGAAACAATTAGTTCAGTACAAATTCAGTTATTAATTATTTTTAAATTAATGCTTGGTTATTATGTTGCACAAACTCAAAATATTGTTTAAGCAAAGCATTTAATGAAACAGTACAAAGAATTTTAAAAGTGCCAGCTTATGACAAAAACTTTTCTCCATTAAGCTTCATCTTAACAAAAGGTATATTATGCACTTACCTGTCATAAACACAGTCATCACCAATCCTAAATGAGCTTTGTTTGAGATCAAACTCAGCATGGCAAGCTTGCTGTGTTTCTTGATCAAGAACTGAACGAGGACCACACCTGGAGAGCAAGAAATTATCACTTTTTATAAACTACTCTACCATGAATAACTGCTATGCCTTTTATGATGGATGACAGATATTTAAAAAATCTGATGTGTTACACTCACATGACTTTCTCTACTCTTGTACGAACTATTTTTACAAACGCTTATTCTCCATATGCTTCATGTTAATCGAGATGTTAATCTTATTGCTAATTTTCTTGTAGCTGCAAGGGGAATATGGTAGGCTTTAAGCGATAGTCAAATCTTTTAAGAGCTGGTTGCTATGTGGCGCATTCCATTCTCTTTGCATGTCCAGGACATAAAAAAATGAATAACGAATTTGAGAAAAAGTAAAATCTGATGTGTTACACTCACATGACTTTCTCTATTCTTGTACAAACTATTTTTACAAACGCTTATTCTCCATCTACTTCATGTTAATCGAGATAAACATTTGCAGACTCTATCTTATTGCTAATTTTCTTGTAGATGTAAGGGGAATATATATTTACAAGGGCAATATAGAAATACAGTAGCCTTTAAGCACATACATATCTCTTAATAGCTGGTTGCTATGTGCAGCACCATTCCCTTTGCCAGAGATTAATACTCTTTGCATATCCAAGACAAAAAATGAATAATGAATTCCCATTTGAGAAAATAAGTATTGAAAAATTTAAGGGAATAACAAGCTATATCTCGAAAATGGTTCACTCAACAAAAAAAATGTATATGACATAAATTGTGTATTTTAATGCGATCTAAATTGTTTGTGTAGTAAAATTTTGTCTATCTCTTATGGTTTACCAGTTATGCAAAAGTCCTTCACAATGAAGAATACTTTTGGAGACATTCCCAGAAAATTCAAGATATACATTTTATTTGTCATGCAAATATCTTAAACATGTGATATTTTAATCAAAATCGTTAGAGCCATTTTTGAGAAAATTAAAATTTTCGAAAAATCTTCCATGTAAAGGGTAATCTGGGGTGGGGGATTTTCTTGAAAACCTTCGTGTGGCATCTCTGGAAGATACTGAACCTAAATACCAAGTTTGGTGTTTATCCGACGGTTCGTTTCTGAGTTACGCTGTTCACAGACAGACAGACACACACACAGACATGTTTCCAAAAATGCTTTTTTTGGATTCAGGGGGTCTCAAAACATGTATTTCCGGTGAAATCTCGGTATCAAATTTTTGGGTGGAATGCAATACTTCCCCTACTTACTATACATAGTAGAGGAAGTAAAAATCTGATGTGTTACATTCACATGATTTTCTTCATGCACTATTGTTTAGTTTTATATAGTTTCTACAAACTATACTTACAAAAGCTTATTCTCTATGTACCTCATGTTAATCTGGGTAAATTTTTGCAGAAAGAGTTTCATTACACATTTCATTGTAGTACAAGACAGGTAGAGGAAATCAAAACATTAGTCAGATGTTTAAAAGCAGGTTGCTATATGCTGAACTTGACATTTCATACTTTTTCCATGACATTGCGAGAATCAAGTAAATAGTGACAGCACTAAACAAAGTGACAAAGTATTCAAAACTTCAAAGCAATATTAATGACTATTTTGGAAATGGTGATGTCAAAAAAAAGTTATTCGATATAAATTATGTTTTAAAGAGATTGAAGTGGAATAAGGTGCCCTGTTATAAAATAAACTTGATAAGCTCAGTAAAAATGAATAATTAACAGGAAATAAACCCTATGAGATAAATACACTAGGGAAAGACATGGACTAGAATGTTACAACAGCAGGCTTCCCTCTAGCATGGACCATAGTTCCAGAGGGTAACTGTGGTTTGTTTTCTTAAGAAGGGCGCAGGAATCACATGATACTGGGGTAAAGCAGATTAGCCTCTAGAATGAAGAGGAGGTTGAGAAAAGAGGCTCTCTTAGCTAATAGCCATGAAAGAGAGAAGATGTAAAATTATACAAATTCCTTCCAAATAAAGTAGACTTCATAGGTTATTCCCAGGAACTTCAAGACAGGCATTTTATTTGTCATGTAAATCTTAAATATCTGGCAATTTAATCACAATTGTTATAGCCATTTTTGAGAAAATCAAAAGTAATGAAAAGTTTTTCACACAAAATATAGTTTGGAGTAGGGGAATTTTCTTGAAAATCTTTGTGGTGCATCTTAGGAAAGTACCAAGTTTGGAATTTCTCCGATCTTTCATTTTTGGGTTGACGCACGCACGCACGCACGCACGCACGCACGCACACACACACATGCACGCGCACACACACACACACACACACCTTTTCCTAATAAAAGTGTTTTTTTTTAATTTGGGATGCATCAAAACATGTGTATGATGTTGTGTTGTTCACCAATAGCACTGGGGATTAATTGATCTACATAATTTTCCCTCCGACTTCCCAATATAAAGTCTGTAAGTTATTTAAGGCCTTTACATTTGGTGAGATGTTGTTTGTTCAGGATGACATCTTCTTTACAGAGAGTACACTTGGGTGTACGTAGGCATCCCTATCTTGTAGAGGTGTTCTGCAAGGCAATCGTGGCTAGTTGCCAGCCTAAATAATGCCACTGTAGCCTTCCTTGGCATTTTTTGTATATCAACTCTATCTTTAATATTCTTATAATCTTTATCCTTTAATTCATCAAGTCTCTGCTGTCTTTTGAAATGTTGTTTAATGTTATTTAATTGTTTATTTATTTCTATTTGTCTTACAGGTGGCGGCGCCGTGGCCGAGCGGTTAGACCGCTCGCCTCCCATCTAGGCAGCCCGGGTTCAATCCCAGGGACCTGCATGTGGGATTTGTGGTGGACGAAGCGGCGTCTGGGCGGGTTTTCTCCGGGTTCTCCGGTTTCCCCCGCCATTCATTCCACCAACTGCTCCATCATCACCTTTCCTTTCATCCATTTCACCAACATTTCGTTTCATCTACTTCCTTCATCCCATACCAGGCATCGGGCTGATCACCCATCCTGGATGCTCTGTCTGATCCATGAGTGTCTGCTCCTCGACGGGCCTCTGACCCCAGGCACCCGCTTGTAAGTCCTGGGGGGTGTAAGTCCTACATAAGAGGAGGGTAAACAGATAATGAATGAATGACTGAATGTCTTACAGGTTATATTTGTTGTATTGCACCTTTCTTTGCTAATTGATCCGCGTGTTCATTGCCCAAAAGTCCAACATGAGCTGGGATCCATTGTAGAGTGACATGATTTCTAGTTTAAACTGCTTTATTTAGGCTTCTTATTTCTTTAATATTTCTTGTTTTATTATTGTAAACATGTATATTTATGGTGAAAGCTTGATCTCAAATTTTTGGTTCAAATATACTTCCTCTGCCTATTAGTATGTGTTAGAAAAAGTAAAAAGTATGAATATTAAAACTTACCAGGAACCAGGAAGGCGAGAATAATCTGCAAGTGAATGATGGTGGTACAGTCCTGCTCTTCTTGCTCTCTGCCGCTGGTGGCGAACATGGTCTTCAGATTTTCCTTCAAGCAGAGAGAAAAAAATTAATGAAAGTTAATCTTTTCAGCTATTTATCCATCATAAAATTATATAATTGGGCTTCCTCTTCAACGATTACCCTCCTCTTTGCAGGACTCACACCCCCAAGGACTTAAAAGCCAATATCTTGGGTCAGTAGCCTGTCGAGGAGAGGATCAGAGCATATCCAGGATGTGTGATCAGCCCAATACCTGGTATGGCAGTGAAGAAGGAGGAAATGAAATGTAGTAAAGAGAGGGACGATATGAAAATTTGTGGATCAAATTATACAACCAGGATTCACTAAGCAACTGAGGAAAACCATGAGAAAACCCCATTTTAACCTGTGACCTCCCGAATGCAGACCACAGACATTACTACCTGAGCTCAGTTAAAATTATATATACTATAAAAAAATTTGAAGCACAAGACTTATACAACTTTCTCTACCTATTTACAATTCACAGGTATCCCATGTAATAGATACATATAAAAATCCATCTATCCACTTTAAGTTAATTATAAAAAAAAATTACTTAGGAGTTATTTCAAATGAAGTAGTATAGACTTTGTTATATGCAGGATGCAGAGTCATAATATAACTGTTTATATCACAAATTTATTTTTGTTTGTTGTAGGTCCATGAAAGCAAAATAACAACATAACCTCATTTCTAAACATTTTGCACAAATGGTACACCAAAGTAGAGTTTAACATGGGGAAATTTTACAACATTGAGAATATTGCAGAAATATATAATGCTTAAAAAAGGTTATTTAACATACATTGTGCATTTTAATTAGTTCTAGATTTTTGTTCTTCAAGTTTTGGTTTATCTTTTATAGTTTCTCAGTTATATAAAATTCATTGAGAATAAAGAAGACTTCACATAATTTACAGAAAACTGAATAAGAAGGATGTTTTAAAAGTTGACCTGACTCAGAGGTGTCGTGAAGATAGTCAAATTATTATGATAGTTGTTAAGTAACCACCCATTAGATGGCATGTTAAATGTGTATCAAATGCATAAGTGTAGTCACTTGTTTGTAAAGATTGTGTTAACAAACTAGTGTTACTATTTTCTACAAAATGGAGAAAACTGAAATAGCAGCTGTGGTAAAGTACTTCATTTTGAAAGGTCATCGTTGTGGTTTTCTGCGGTGCTCATAGATTATCTCCAGAATTACAGAACCATTAACAGGGAGTATGACACTTCACTACTGGACCAACTGAAGGATACCATTCAGAATAAATTCACCTTGTGAAAAAGAAAGTTCTCTTTCATCACAATAATGTGCCTTTACACATGTCTTGGATTGTTGCTGCAAAACTGTATGACCTTCACTTCCAAGTGTCTCCACATCTGCCACATTCACTGGATTTTGTTTTCATCAATTATGTTTGTTCCTAACCTGAAGAAATAGCTGGTTGGACTAAGACCCACATCAAATGATGAGGTTGAAGCTGAGAGATACACTATTTTGCACAGCTGGATAAATTTTATTTTATTGAGAGTATTAAAAAGTTGGAAACTTGTACTAAATGTACCGATTTACAAGATGACTATGCTGAAAAATAAACATTTAAAAACATTTCTCTTAAGTCTTGTGTTTTCATGGTCATACCGAGAACTTTTAGAATGCCCCTTGCATATGCATTTTATTTGTTGTATATCACAGTTGTGATATTTTAATCCAAATCATTCCAATCACTTCTGAGGAAATACAAAGAATAATATACACTTTTTCATGTAATGATTTGTTTGTTGTAAGGTGAATTTCATGAAAATCACTTTGGCCAGCGTTAAAACAATGGTCACACAGTCAATTTCTTTCTTTCTTTCTTTTTTTTTTTTTTTGCATCCTTTAACCAATGCTCAAATGAGGCCAGGATACATACAGCTTAAAGTTACTCAACATTTGTCTTCTCAGGATAAGGCAAAACCCAAGAAAAAAGCCTTAGCCTGATAACTCACCCTAACCAAGATTCTAACTTGGAACCTCTTGAATGTGAGGCAGACATGCTACTCCCACATCACAGAGGTGGGCTCCTGTTAAATTGTGATATAAGTTTCTTTGTGAAACATGTAAATTTTTCAGAAAAAAACATTTTAATGATTCAAACATTAATAAACTTACAGAAGTGAAATGAGTCAGACAGTTGGGTTTCATATTCTTCTCATAAAGTATGTTCAAACATTAGAAAACATAAATTTCACCCATCACTTCCTTAAAAGACATTCAAATTCCTTCTAGCAGCACTGTACTTATCATTTTATAGCCTGCAGTAGGCACAAATATATTGCATAGGTATTCTTAGAATTGAGGCCATCAAGTGCAAAACTCGTCTTATCCAAAAATTAAAAAAATTGAGTTAGACATGGGATTCAATACTTCTTGCAGTTCTCTATGAACTGGTGACTTTGGGTTTGAACAAAACTCATCTAATACACCTTCAAGAAAGTCCTGAAAACTGCTGTTCAATGCAAAACTCTTCAAATCCATGGTGGCAGTTGATGCAGAACTCGTCTAATCCATCTTACAATTCAGAGCAAAACTTGCCTTATCCAATACTTGTTTCACTACAATTGTGCTGTGTGAAGAGCAAAACTAGCCTTATCCAACACTAAGAGATATAGCAGTTTTTCTTCTCTATTTCCCTACATTAGCAGTCCTGTGTGATTCCAACTGTTTTTAATTTAGTTTTGACTAGTCAAGGTGCAGACGTGTTATTATGGAGTCCTATGATATGCTGAAGTTGGTGGAAAGGGTAGAACTAGGAAACGGGTATCCCGTGAACCAAAACGTGAAAGAGGGAAGAGAGAAAGGTATGTATGATGGAATTACAATTAAGTATTCTTCTTCTATTGTTGACAGATATGACTCATATAGGAATAAGCAGATGTGTTTACAATACAGTCTCTATTGTTAAAGGCATTCAGCAAGTCTCGGCCCACGCTTGCCTGCCTGCAATCACAACAGCAAGTCATTCCAATGCAGTAACTTGACACAGAAGGACATAAGGAAATTCCAAGAAGCCTTCTACAGCTGCAGTTCTAAAATTAAACAAGACTGCGTTATACTGACTTACTGTTCGACTGATATACCTAAATGGCAGCGTGCAGTCAAAGACGACTCTCAGAAGGGTTTTACAACAAAGTATCACGTAAAATGTGTACAAGGTCTGCCAGTTCAGGTGTGTCAGAAAACGTTTCTGGACATTTTGCAAATATCAAAAGACACCTTGAAACTGGAGTGGCGCCAAAGGAATTCCGAGGTGGAGACAGGGTGTCACAAAAAATAGTAATAAGAGAGAAACTGTAATTAAATTCATACAGAAGTTTAAAGTTAAAGTACTTGATGTTCATTATTGTAGGAGCAAAACATCAACACGACAATACTTACCAAGGGAATTAAGCATTAATAAAATGAGTCGTTGTATAATGCAGAAACATCTAATTCATTGAAAGTGTCTAAGAGTTTCTTTCATAATATTTTTAATGCAAAATTTAATATAGGCTTGAAAAGCACTGTTTCTGATGTATGCTCACTTTGTTTTTCGTATGATGAGAAAATAAAATTGCAAAACAGATAAAACTAAACATTCTGATTTGCTGATAGCTAAACGAATACATAAACTTAGAGCTAAGGCGTACTTTGATCTTCTGAAAGAAGATGATAAAATAGCAACATTTTCATTTGACTGTCAGAAAAATATGGTACTGTTAAAAAGTACAGGATCAAACAGCATACTACAGCAGGCACTTATACATGTATAACTTTTCCATTGTGCAGGATTCATCCAAGACAACATTGACAAATCAGAATGTTTGTAATTCTGTTTGGACAGAAAATGAACATCCTAAAGGTTCAAACAAAATTGTGTCAGCAGTATATGGTCAACTGTGCAAATCCGATTTTTCTGGCATTAAGAAAGTAAGGCTATTTGCAGACGCCTGCTGTGGACAAAATAAAAACACCATTATGATAGGCATGTATAATAAATGGCTTGCTATTTAAGCACCACAGAACATGCAGGTGGTAGAAATGATCTTTCCTATTCCTGGGCATTCATTCACCCCTCCCAATCATGTTTTCGGGCAAATAGAGAAAGAAATAAGAGCGAGAAATACTACCAGTAGGCCTGAAGAATATTTTGAAATGTATAACAATCATGAAAAGGTAATCAGGCTAGGGACAGATATATCTGTACAAGATTGGCAGTATGCAGCAAAGGAAATATTGAAGTCACCAGGATCCTGGCATTTTAAATTTAAGGCATCTAAACATATTATTCTACAACGTTTTACCTGGCAAAGTTCTAGTGAGACGTAAGGCAAATTATCAGTTCGATTTGTGTGTAGGCAAGACCATTCTGAAGGGAGGCAAAACCTTAGAAATGTATATTACAACGAATTTAGATGTAGGTGTAAAAGTAAAGGAGGAAAAAGTTAAAGATGTGAAAAATTTAGTAAGAAAACATTTGTTGATAACTGGGAGGAAAATAAAAGCCTGTATTTTACAAGGATTTAATATCTAAAACAATATTGTCAATGACAATAAAGAAGTAGATGCTGTTTGTGAGAGTTTCTTGGATAGTGAGGAAGGACTACTTGGAATTTGATATGTTTGTTTTTGTACATTAGTTATTAGTATTACAGTTTAAACATAACATGTAAGTTTTACAATCATAAGATGTATGTGATATGAAAACTGGTCAATTTTAGTGAGCAAACTATGAAAGGAGTGCTTCATTGATATCCTTATGCGAAATTGGTAAACAAATTGTGAAAATTTAGTTTTTTAACTAAAATGAAATCAGAAACGGTTATAATTATACAAATATCACAAGAAGTCAGTTATTAACATTGTCAAGCACAAATATTGAGAAGTAAATGCGAAAATGTTTGCACTTAATTGTAATTTAGTATTGTGTTTCCACCAAAACTCGCCAAATCCACTACCGTTGTGTGCAAAATCGCCTTATCCAAAATTAAATTTTGATTAACCGCCATATTATTTGAGACTAACTTTCAAGAGAATGCATGCATCTTTATGGGTCTAGTCTGGACATTATAACATTAAGAGAATTTTCAAATGTTCTGCTGTTTGCTTAATATTAGTTTTTCATGTTTTCTGAAAATTTGTTTTACCTGGATAAGGCGAGTTTTGCACTTGACGGCCTCAATTATTAGAATCAACTTCTCTCTAATAACACTAATACCCAAGAAATGGTTTATTCCTCTTATTTATTACCTGAAGCAGGTTTTCTGTCATAATGTACAGGGCGATAAAAACTTGTGTGTGTCTCTTCTGAATCACCCTGGAGGTGTGGAGGGGGCGAATCAAGGGCTGCTTGCTTTATGAGTCTTCTGGGGCTGATACCTCGAGTACCAAGAGGTTCTTCATGTAGTGTAAACTTTCCACCCTTGAATGTAAGAATAGAAAGTAAGAACATAAGATTCCACAGATTCCTTTAAAATTTTGACTTGTTATTTTTTCCTGTAAACCTCTTAAAGGAAGCAAGCGTTGTGTGTGGCTTATCTGGACATCCAATGAATCTTGGACACCATCTAATTCTGCATATTATTTATAGAATAGTGTAAGAAAAAAAACTTGTAATGTCATTATACAGGCAGCCATTTCTCCATGAAAGTTTCATTTCATATTTGTGGTAGTTAACTCCAAAATGCTTCCAAAAGTTTTGGGAGAAAATGACAAAAGCATTAATATTTTTAGGCACTCTTTTCCCAAAAACTACTTGAAGCAGAGTGTTCAGATCTTTACTATACAAAACATTCCACTTCGTGCCATGAAACAGAGGAGTTTAGGAGCTAAAAGTATTTCTGTTTTTAAAGGGAAGCTATAGTCAGATTTGGTCAAGATTATACACTTTGAGGGTTTTTTGTTATTTGTTTTATTTTTAACCTTACATTTTAAGAAAATACAATTATTTTACTTATTTTACTTATTTTACTTATTTTATTTATTTATTTATTTATTTATTTATTTATTTATTTATGCATATAGAATGTCCCAATGATGTGATAGTTCTAAGGAGAGACTTCCTTTACAATGGAAGTATTTATAAGCTACTATTATAAATGAAAAACAAACAAAAACTAGATTAAATTAGTATAAACCTAAGTATGCTATATCAATTTTTGTTATTAACTACTTGAATAAAAGTCCATTAGTATAAGATACAATAGTATAACTACTATTAATTATTTACATCTTAGTGTATATCATTTCATTAGATGTATTGATTTTTTCCTCTTTTTTTCAGAGAATTCAAAACAAGTTCAGAAGACTTAACTTTACTGTGTAAAAACTAAGTAAGAAATTGGTGTTATATATACCGGGTGGAAGGAACTTATTACATTTCTTGCAACATGTACTCCATAGAAGTATTACTCGTACAAACAAAAAAGTATAAAAGAGTATAATAGCTGTTCTTTGACTAGCCATTTTCAAAAAAATAAATAACTTTTGTTCCAAATTAGATGTTTAATACAACGAGAATGTATGAAGATAATACTCTGTTATTTGTAAGATGAGTAGAGTAACCTATTTATAACATAGTTTCTGTAGCAACCATATGACATCACACAGGATTTTTAAATAATTAATCACTTAAAAATATATTCTGAATACCTTTTCACAGTTGTAATGTTGGTATAAAACTCGACAATGGTGCAAACAGGTCAAAGTAGGTCACGCGATCTAATGCCTCCAGACATAAACAAAATATACATTTTCTCACTCCCCTCCATTATCTGAAGGGTGATGAAGTTTTGTTTGCCACATGTCCCTTAATTCAAATAAACATGATGAAAGGGTGATATAATGATTTTTGAAATAACAAGTGCAACCGGCAAGCTATTGGTCTACAATAGAACAGTATAAAATGGAAGGAATGCCTTCAGTGTCTAATAGGAAAGGCAGGGTTTATAAAACATTAATTACTGACATTGAATCTTTGAGAGAACATATTTATTTGGCTGCAGAGGAAATACGCAACAATGAGGGTGTCTTTACTAGAGTATGACATAATTGGTTATGAAGGTGTGAAGCTTGCAGTGCATAAATGGTGGATATTTTGAACAATGCTGTGAAGCGGATGAATCATTTGATTTATTGTTTATTCTTCTGCTGCCCATGTTACAAGTACCATTTAGCAGACTTTGTAAGGGCCTAACAATGTAGTTGTTTTGTGTTCACATGTTAGAAAGATGGTTTGGTTGATTGCATAATATCAGTATCAATTGCAAGACATATTTAAGTTTGATGTTAAAAAAGCTGATAAAAATATCCGTTGATTGTGAGCTTAGGTTACAAAATGTGTCACTGGAAGATTCAGTTGCAATTATTAGGAGGTGGCACACCCAAAACATTTGTTTGTTTATGCTCATGAGACACATGCCACTGGAAGTGAAAGAGAAACCAGTTTACATGGTGTCTTCCAACTGTTTTGAAAGTGAAAGTGACATCCCTGCTCTGATGGGTCAGGAACCCTTACAACACTGCCAGCAGGTCTGTTTTATGTTCTCAAAAAATGAAATGGTCATAGAAAAAAATGGAAGTTACAAAATGAGTTTCAAATAATGAGATCTGTAACTGGTTTAAATTAATGTAATAACTTCCCTTCCACCCAGTATACCAAGTTATGTGTTTAGTATATTTTAGACTTTGCTACAATTTTACAATTTATACAATTAAGTATTTTCTTCCTAATGCTAGTATTTAGTTTGGGTTGCTGTATCTGTTTAGGTGCTGAAATAATTTATTTTTGAAGTGATAGAGCTTTTAAAAGCTAATAAGTTTATGGGGAGGTGGTTGTATGTTTTGACAGCACTAATCAAGATACTGATGTGACTATCTCACCTCTAAAGGTCCCTAGGCTAAGTTTAAATATCATACTGATCATGCTTTAGGTTAACAGACATTTAAGGTAGGTTTTCTCAGCATTACATTTATGCATTGGCATTTTCTCAGAAATAGCTAATTGTGCACAGATGAAATTTTTACACAGTGTTTGTGTAGACAGTTTTATATGTTGACAACGCTATACATTAATTAAACGAGCTTAATTGTTTTTAGAAAATGACCAGAGCTGAAACTTGTCCTATGAATATAACTTTAATCCAATCAACACTAAAAAAGTGATAATAAGTGCAAAATATGTGTTTTTTTAAGCCTTGTCAAATTTAAGTTTTATAGCTGTGAGAGGTCAAAATATATTTAATCCATCATTAAGAAAAACAACCATTACACCCCAATTCAAAACAAAGTTGATATGTCATGCAAAAGCTTAATTCTTTCTTAAAATATCAATGATATTGTAAATAGCATACCATACACAAAATTGTATACATTATAATCTAAACAAGACATAAATAAGCAATGGTATAAATTACGTGATATTGTAATGAAAAGAAGCTAGAAACAGTGATGTGTATTGAATTTATTTAAAGGTGAGTCGGAATTGTTACACTAACATCACTTAAGTTTACTCACTTAACATGTTTCGGGAAACCGTTGTTCCCATCCTGCAATACATAATGGGTACAACAAAACAACTATTGACAAAAAATTTGCAAAATTCAAACGACAGATGCACATCAGAAACACAACAAATCTCAGCAAGCAAGATAAAGAGCTAAAGTTCAAGAAATTCACATACCACCCAGGAACTTTTCACAAATTTAAGAAGATTTTCATGAAACATAACATCAGCCTAGCTCCACAGAACAAATTTAACATAGAGAAATTACTTTGTAACAAGTTAAAAGACCCCATTCCACAAGACAAAAAAGCTGGAATCTATAAAATCAATTGTTCAGATTGCAATAAAGTATACATAGGTAAGACAAAAAGAAACCTAGAAACTAGGCTAAAGGAGCACATGAGATGTATTAAATACAAACAAATGGACAAATCTGCAGTTTCACACCATTTTTGGATCACTAATCACAACATCAAACCCAATATTACATTAGTCAAACCAGCCAAATTTGCAGCCGAATTAGATGCATGGGAGAAGATCACCATTCTAAAACACAACACACATCTAATGAATTTTGATTTGCCGCCACCAAATCCTCTCTGGAAGTACATTTCTCCACCACAAGATGCCACCACAGGATCCAGTCCAAAAAACGGAAACACCAACAACACGGGCCAGTCGAATTAACCTTCTGAGGATGGGAACAACGGTTTCCCGAAACATGTTAAGTGAGTAAACTTAAGTGATGTTAGTGTAACAATTCCGACTCACCTTTAAATAAATGGTATAAATGTTGCACTTCAACTTTAATGAGATAATTGAAGAGTTTTAAAAAGCTGTTCTAGATCTTAGTAACAGTAAAGTATAAATGTACATTATTTAAACTCAGTCATTATCATATGTTTCTAGATTACAAGGTATAAATTTAACAAAGATTTACAAAAAGGATTTTTCCATTGCAACAGTGCATTTGTAAAAACAGATTAAATCTGATAATAATAATAATTCTGACCAATATGATTGTTCCTACCATGTATAACTAAGGTATGTGAGGAACTTATAAATACTATATTTTTAAATATTTAAAAATAATATTTTTATGCCAATCAATGCAAATTAAATAATTAGTAAAGCACTGAAAATGAATTTCAATATGTATAGTGTTAGAAACTAAAGGTGATAAATTTAAAACTAGTTATTTTAGCTTTATATATTACATTATGATATTAATGAATATTTTGAGAGAGTGACATAGTGCCACTGTGTGCCTTGTATTAAAACTTGACAATGTCATACATTGCAACAATGCAACAACAATAAGTAAATTAATCAACAAATATGAGATAAAGGTATATAATTTTAGCAATTCATCATGGATGGTATGGTCTCCCCTTTAAATTTATTTTTGTCTCTAAAGAAAATGAATTGAAAGTTTTACTTATAATATTAAGATAAAAAGCTTACTATTTTAAAATCTATGTACCAAATAATATAAATCTAGTTAAGTTGACAGATTATCTTAGTATTTTGCAGTTTTTATAGATTTTGAGATAAAAGTACATTTGCTTAGATAAATGCTGTTTTGAGACAATCTCAATCGAAATATAACTTGAGAAACATGACCCACTTTTTTTAATTTAGAAAGTATAAAGAGCTGATTCTTTGTCTCATGGCAGGCTAGTCTGTTCCTGTAGTTTTGAGACTAGTGAGAATAATGAAATTTACAAACAAATATTCTTAGAACGCATTAAATACTCTGAATTTCAATAAAAGTGTAATGGCACACCAATTTTTAAAGACATTTAAAACCTGTTTATAAAGGTTAAATTCTTCAAGCATTCAGTTAACCTATGTTCTGAGTCAGAAGAATCACAGAATTTATTTCCATCGTAAACATAAAATGCCAAATTTGGTCATTTCTATACTTCCTTCTTTCTTTTCATGCTCACCAAGAGCTTAATGATTATATTACTATCCGTAATGATGCTTTCATAAAATAAAACCAAGTATTCATGCATCAAATTCAAATGCCTAGTGCAGTCAGTTTTTGAAAGCAATGATTTGTCATTTATATGATCCTGAACTCACTGTCTCCCAAGTATCTAGGTGTTTTCAATTTCAATTTTTCATACTACTTACTTGTGCATCAGCCTTTTCACTGCTATCCTGCTTTGACAACAATGTATGTGAAAAGGGATCTAAATGTGTGGCTGTAGACGTTTCTGCTCTTGTTGGTGATGTCTGATCTGAAATATACAATTAATAAAATATTTGTAAATATTGAGCATTAAACTTTAAATGCCCATGCATAACATATTCAGAGTGAAATAATGATAGCAGCAAAGCTACACTAAATTCCAGCTCTATGTACCTGTAAACAACTTGTTGTTATAAAACAGAATGTTCATATTAGGTGCAGTAGATAGCAAAGTAAATATTTCATGATTTTATGTATTAAAATTGTCTACTTATGAAATGCAAATACTTGATCAAATAGTATTTTCTAATGTATTAAACAAAGCATAATAAAGTTAATGAAATATCAAACTTGAAAATGCACTTTTAATTATAATTATTATAGTTTTATATTTAATTTACCTATAAAATCTCTACAAAACTCTTTATTATAGGGTTATTTCTGATACTGTTTAAGTAAATATTTATATTTTTCACAATTCCTGCAGCATCAGGTAAAGCAGCTATTTTAGTTTAACATACTCATATTTGCCAAAATAATTATACACATTATTTTAAAATATTTATCAAGGAAGTCTACTTATAAGTACATAATTTTGCAAAAATGTTTTCATACAATCTGTTGATAATATAACCTAGAGTTTTAACATAACACTTAATGGGAAACACAGTGAAGTAGATAAAATATTAATAAAGATCTAGTGGCAACACTCTAACTTCACTCTTTCAAGATAGTTGATTTTTATTAATATATAACCTAGAGTGTAACAAGCTTCTGAAAATGCTCTATACGCTTATTTAATTTTTAAAAAAATCGTATTTTTCTTTTAAATTTAAAGTGTTAACATAAATCGATATTTACACCTAGATGCCCTGATTTTTTCAGATGATTTGGTCTTGCTAGCCACTTCGTAAGATAATTTACAATGCTCAATCTATAATTTAACATTAATAGCTCATAAATATTACATGGAAATATCCACAGCAAAAACAAAAGCAATGCCATTCTGTAGCAAAGAATCTGTATACAGCAAAACTTGTATAAACGACAAAATTTCAGAAAGTATTAATAAATTTAATTACCTTGGTTTTAAAATTTCCTTTTTACTCCATCTAGACATATCACAAAAAAGTCTTTAAATTCAATAAATCCACTGGCATTATCAACAGTATAATGAAACCTTCCTTAGTCCAAAAAGCATACTTGCACTCATCTGTACAAGATGGCAAGAACTGTCCTCTGTTATGACAGCGAAGCTTGGACCTTACAAAAATGTGATGAAAATAGAATTACTCCAGCGAAATGAAGTTTATGCGCTGAACAGCAGGCTATACTAAATGGATCATTAATGAAATGAAGACATCCTACAAGAACTGGGAATGGAACCTGTGAAGCATTCATCAATATCAGGAAAATTGGTTCCAACATGTCAATCATATGCCCAGAAGCAGGAACCCCTCAAGTGATCTTAAACTACAGGGAATGGATCCCTGAATCGCCCTAGAGCAAGATGGCTACAGAATTTTATGTAGACTGGAACAGTTCTTCTAGGATTATCACCTGTTATTATTATGATTGTGATGATGATGATGATGATGATGACACAGCACTTTTAGGTAAAGTATATTGTGACGCATCCATGGTGCCATTAACTAGTGTCACTTAAAGGATGGGGGAACGTAGCACAGAATGGCTCACCTAGGGTTACTGGTTATGGTAGCAAGATGGTAAATGGGTGCCCTTATTGACACATGTAATTCCTGTTCCCAATCTTTTCTAAACTTTAATTTACATAATTTAACCCAAACTACCTTTCCAAAAGAAAAGAAGAAAAAAAAAGCATTAGATACATGGTGAATTTACCTGAGTGGCAGAGGAGGTCTGACAGTCCATCATCATCAGCCTAGCTCCTACATCGCGATTGTAAATTAAAAACGAATTTCCAAACTAACTGGCAGAGATTCCTGCTAGGCACATGGTTGGTCAAGAAGAAGCTGTCAAAAGCCCATCTGTTTAAATATCCCCAAGTATTGCATCGTTCCCATACTAATAGCTGACGATGTGTCTGTCAGCAGATTTACTTAATTTCCACATGTGTCAGACAAAAGATGAACTTTTCCTCTAAACCATATATCACCTGATCTCTGCTTACATCAACATCCAGGAAATGACTAGCAAGAAATCTAAAGACAATTTCCTGTAGTTACATAAACCAGTCTGTCCTGAACATCTCAAACTGTAAAAATTCATATTTATCAAACATCTGTTAAAATAAAATTATAATCATCACAATATCAAAGCTTTGGAAGAAATAGATTTGTGTAAGCATTTCTTTGCCTACTGCTGAGGTTTTTAGCAATAGGTACTCTGCTGTTACATTGTTTCGCTTCATTAGTCTTACTTAAACAACAGATCAAGTTAAGGAGTGTGAAGTATGTTCCGTTTTTTAGCTTATCCCAAATAATGAGAAACTAATCCTTTAATTGTTTTATTGTCCATAGACTTATACAAGCGTAAAGTGTATCACAAGAGTAAATATCGAGCTTTTTTATACTTATATTGAGACACATGCAGATTTTCAGGGTGTGTTCTAATTACCTTTGATGGAAGAGCTAGCAGCAGCATTTTCTCCTCCATGAGTAATACCAAAGGCCTGTTTCACTCTGTCTACAAGGTTTACAAAATTCTCTTTACCATGTGAACCAATTGGAAGTAATCTCTCAGGCATAGGAAGCTCCAACTGTGATGTACTGCATGTAGAATTTACTTCTGGAGATGCCATGTTTTCACTCTCTAGTTCAATTGGAGAACCTGCAAGAAAGAAATTTATTATTCCAATGATAACTGAGAGAGACAGAGAAAATATATATGAAGGAATGCACCGAAATAATATCTTTTTGTAAAAAGTAGCACAATTAACAGCAGGCAGAGTGAGTCTGTCATATGTGATTCTCAAAAAGAAATTTTATTGATCAAAGAGAGAGAAGAGAGAATCTGTAACCTCATGGCAAAATTGGTACAACAGCCACTATTTAATTTTCTAGATTGCAAGGAACTATAGGGCTATAATTGCCAGCACTGAAAAGCACATGTTTTTGTTAATAGATATCACATAAGATTGCATGCAAGATTGCAGGTGCAGCAAAGCAGTAACTGTTGCAATGTACAATATCTGTTCTAAAATGGCAATGCCAAGGCAGCATTTTTGTACTATGCTCATTTATGATTATTACAGCAATCTCAACTAATCAGAATGCTTGGAAAGCTTGCAGAGAGATTTTTCAAACTCTGCTCTTTTACATCCACATTTCATGACTGGTTCGCAGAGTTTAGATGGGGAAAAGCCACTCTAAAATACAAGGTATCACAGAGCATCCAGCTCAGTTGAGACTGAGAAAAGCATAGCTTGTGTGAACCTAATGAAAACTAATTTGCGAGTAACTTAAAGTAAGAAAGAAGAGTCCTTGAACATTCGTTCACCAAGGTCTCTGTAATCTTACACAAATACTTTCATGTGAGGAACCTTGTTATCACTGTTTCCTTCCCCCAGGCTAAGTGAAGAGCAAAATGGCCAAATGTCAGAATATGCTTCATTGTTTCAACAGCGGAGTTCCCATCAGAGGCAGATTCAGGGAGAGGCTAGTCAATTTTAAATTTACAAAGTTGTTTTATTCAATGAAATTATACCTAACAGTTTTATTTCTGCCTTAAATATGCATGTCACTAAAATGTTCACTAGGGATGAGCATATGTCCCTTGAATAGTAGCTATTGGACTCATCCTAACAGTGGCCAGAGGACTGGCAACAATAAACAACAATAGGTTGGTATGTGGTATTTACCTCAGCAAACATAATTATGACAGTGCTTCACAATAAGTTATAACAAGCTTGCAATGCATTAACACTCACAGTGAATGTGTTTCAATTTTGAACAGTAGTTTTACTTCATAAGTAATTCTTGAAATATTAACTGAAGGTTTACTACTTTCTATGCAGCAGCAAACACAAATGTGTTATTGTTTCAATTTTACCTTTTTTAAAAAGCCAAAAAAAATGAAGCAACAGATAAAACATGTCAAAATTCTGCAGATAAGGCTTCTTCTAGTGGTGTGGACATGATTACTACTGCAAAAATAAAGATCTGCAGATGATGAAATAAGCATAAGTGATCTGAGTAATTCAATGTAAATAACTAACATTTCCACAGTCTTAAATGATCACAAGATAGTGTTGAGATTGTCCCAGGAAAACAGGCTGGACTAATCAAACAGGAGCTATGTTTGTTGTCCTCCATGGTCTAGTGGTGCCATGCCAGCCTCTAGTTCCCAAGATTGTGGGTACAAAACTTGTGGAGGGTGATGGACTTTTTGGGCATAAAAATCCTTAGCATGGCTTCCTTCAGAAGGGATGTAAAGCTGGTGGTCCCATGTTATAAATTTGCAGCATGTAAAACAACCTCAAACCTGATAAAGAAACCTCTGAGAAACTTCCAGTCCTTCATACCCAATATAGAATAGAATGCTAAAAACCATAGCAGTTAAAGAGTGTCTGTAAATAAAAACTGAATTTAATTTCAGGAGTTAAGATTACTAGTGATGAAATAAATAATAATACATCTTAACAATGTTTACTATGCAATAATTTTTTTTTAAAAAAACTTGGGAAATTTCACACACTGAGGTAAAATGTCTCAATTACTTGTTTTTGCTTTGTGGTACTTGATTTTTTTTATAAGGTTAACCCCCTTCCTTTAGGAGGTCTGGAATCAGTCTCTGGCTTCCCTTTATGTGTGTGACATCAACACAGGTGATTTTCCCCCTCTGTGGTGTGGAGGTAGCATGTCCGCCTCACATTCAGGAAGTCCCGAATTCGAAACTTGGTTAGGGCTAGTTGCTTGGATACGATTTTTTCCGGGGTTTTCGCTTATCCTGAAAGGAGGAATGTTGGGTAACTTTAAGCTCTATGGACTCCAGACTCATTTGAGCATCATTTCACCCATTTCATTCATCATCCAATATGAGCTGACCAGTTAAAACACACGCAATGAAAACAAGATATATTAGTGTGACCCAGAATCAAACAAGCAATTGGCAATCTGAGACTTCCCAAATAATGATTCCCTTGTGAAGGTGAAGAGATGCCAAATGTAGGCTGCAAAATGATTGCCACTTTCTTCTCTGCAAAAGACCATATTGCAATAGTTTCAGTTGAGGAACAAATGACTGTCACTGCTAACTAGTATACAACAATTATCTCCCTTCAGAATACTGAGTGAGAAAAGACCCAAGACTGGGTTGTGAGGAATCTTGCTTCACCAAGACAATACCTCTACACTGAGAATACTGGAGTTTCTATAAGAATCTGGAGTGGCATTGCTCAACCATTCACTGTATAAACCAGATCTGATCCTGTGTGACTTTTTATACTTCCAACAATTAAGGAAAAGTTGAGGGGTTATTATGAGTGCTGAAGAGGCTCTTGCATCTTATGATGAGGAAGAAGTATGGTAAGGCTGCTTCCATGATTGGTTCCAAAGGATGCAATCTTATATCAACTTTGGAAAGAGTACTTCGAAAAGAAACAGGTATTGTGGCAAGTGACAGTTTTTCATTTAGCAGAATCTAGGAAATTAAATAGTGATCCTTGCATTATGTCTACCTGCTGTTTAGAGAGCATTAGTTTGATTCTTGAACAATGATTATAGTTTCTTCTAAACATTAAGTTTACATTTGTATGCACAAATTTTTATTACTCTAGCTTCACTTTCTACAACAGAGCTTACTGGTGTAGAAAGTGAAGCTAAAATAATAAAAATCTCAATTTGAGCATATAAATGTCAAAAAAAAAAAATTTCACTGTGTTTTCCCAGAAAGGATTTATAAGTTACATTATAACTGAAAAGGCAAACACCAGGCAATTAATTTTAAACAAAGGACTCCGGGAACATTTCATTTCTTGTACATTAGTCACTAATCTCAAAAGATGATATGAGGAATACATATTTATTTTTTAATGTACTGTGATCTTAAAAATAATAAAAAAGAGGAAAATCCAAATACTATTCAATATAATGAAGAGTTACAAAAAATTTTCTGATAATAGAGCAAGGAAAATTTGTAAGCATAATGATTAATTATGTTATTGAGAGATTGTGTTATCACGAGTTTTATCACTCTTCTCCCTCTTGCTCCCTTCCTTTTCTCCAAAGAATATCCAAACAATAAGATCTCCAGCTTGCTGTGGTTGGTACTTATATTCTGGTTACATAAAAACATTATATACATTATCAGTAATCTCTAGTAATTAACACAAAATAAAAATAATAAATTTGTTACTTTAAATATATTGTCACCTCATCCACATCAGGAGGTATTCAAGAATAAGACAATGAATTTACCTGAGATCTATTAAAAGGGGATGTAATCAACTTGGCTTAATAGAGACAGGCAATGATACATGAAACAACACTAAGAATAATACACTTTAGAGCTTAAAAGAAGCAGTTCCTATAACAATGAAGCTAGCTGCTAAACTATATGCCTTAATCTTGGTGAGTAACTATGGCCTTGAGGGTCACTCCTGAAGTTTTTAGCATAGACAACAAATGTGTTTTGATCTAGCTGCAATTTTAAAAGCTCTGCCCTTAGATACTACAGTAGTTGGTTTTTATGAATTTTTCAAGCCAATTAATTCCATGGGCTTAATTAATATAAGCTTTAGTATGAAATGACTGCCCCCAATTTTTATGGGCATACTGTTATATATTTGTTGTATGTAGCAAGCTTCTGTTATTAAATAGGTGTTTCTTGCTGGCATCTTTTACTAATTTTTCATGAATCAACTTTTTGTTTTCTGTTTTTTTAGTTTGCAGGATATGACCCTGAAAATAAAGAAATATATGACCGTGTTAATATAAAACATACAACTGCTTAATGGTTATACTGGAAATTCAAATACCAGTTCATTTTTTTGTACTTAAAGAGCCAATTTTCACTTACAGAAAGAAATTTCTGCGTTGCCTTATACAGCACAGAATTCAAAGGAAGATGCCTTTTACATAAAGAGCAGAAAATTATCAGAGAATCTTTTGAGTGATAAATTCCTTTAACCAAAGCAAATGCATTAAAGTGTTAAATAGCAATTCCAATTACTAATAGTGTTAAGCAGCCATATCATAGCTTCACTAACATCAATTCTGCAGCTGCTGCATGCTAAATAAAGAATACGGCCTCAAAAATTTCCTTTCAAATGAAAACAGTTGCAACTACATCTTAATCATTACTAGAGACTTTTGGAGTGACTCTCAAGCAAATGGATAATCTCCAGCTTCATAATGAGAAGAAGCTTTAAAAAAATGAGTGCTGGTAAGGTTAAAAAAGATGATTCCCTTCAAATAGATCATTTAATCCAATATAGGTTTAAAACAACATGCCCTACAATGTTCACTTATATTGTAATGACCCTTCGTGGGATTTGATTCACAACTGGGAAGTTGCATATTTTGTAGCAAATCTCAGGATGTAAAATCCCGGGGGTTGCTAACAATAGGGTTGTGGTAGTCTCAGATTAGGTACAGAGATTGGGAAGCTAGGATGTGTGAAATAAGGACACCAGTTCTATAAAACACTATTGGCTAGGTATTTAATTAAACAAGTTACAGTTGTAGGTCCTCTAACAGGCCCCAGGGTGCAAGAGCTTATATACCCATCACCAAGACTTACCTGGATATAGATCTAACTCACTTAGTAAAAATATGCTATGTTAGATCGGGCTTCAAGACCCAAGTTTAACATAGACACATGGCTTCTACACAGCAGCGAGATAATTGAGAGATTGAACACCCTGACCCAGTTACTTGGATAATAAATGCTCTTAGGGAAGATATATCAGCAGAGTGTTGTCCCCATTGCACAGTTTCTTCCAATTATGCCACTTCATGAAATCTGGTGCAACTTCCTGGTTGTGAAACAAATCCCAAGAAGAATAATATTCTAAGTTCCTTAATTTTTAAGTCACAAATACTCATGTTTTTTAGAATTTATTCTGTAGTAAATAAAAAGTGGTGGCAGTGGTTGTGGTGGCATTAATAGAGATGGTTTCTTATTTACATATTTATATAATTATTTTAACTCAACATAACTTTGTAGTATTTTTTGCTGCGTACATACAGAAATATTTCCTGCACACATAATGACATCAAGGTACAGAGTGATTCCCTCACAAGAGGCCATAAATTATTATCTGTGATATAATTTGAGGCCTCTAGAGGGAGAATCACCTTGTAGATATTACATACAAAAACACACATGTGCAGGACAAAGCATCATATATCTTGCAGATGTGCAATCCAGCTAATTGCTCACATATAAGCTATTCTAAGAAAAACAGCATGTCACAGTTTTCTTGCTCATTTTAGGTTGATGCATTATCCCATTTCTCTATAAAACTACCATTAAATGCAGCTTAACATAAAAACATGACAACAAAAACTGGATAGGAACTAATCTGGTAGATTTAAGTGAAAATGTGTACATTCGGGTAAAACAGGTCCTTCAAAAGAAGTGCAGTGCTTCTCATGTGTTGAGTAGAAATGATTCCTCAAGCAGCTGGGACTAATTTTCCAGATTGAGGAAAACATGCTAGGAATACTGAAGTGACTACACAAGGCAATAATAAGTGACTGACAATGCAAGAGCTCATACCAACATAAATCTATTTTCTTTTCAGTAGATTAAAAATATCTTAAATGCCAATTATCTCATGGCTCATCTTTGTGAGATTGCTAGCCTAAAGCTTTTAGTTTTATAGGCATGCTTACTGGTGAAGATAATGATTATTATTTTTATTTATAGCATCTATTTAAGATTTGAGACTTAAACAAAAATGTAACATGACATGTATAGAATATTAACGCACCTCACAAAAATATTTGCACTCTATATGTAGGTGACAAGAAATTTCATGTAGGAGATCCAAGACCAAGGTTTTCAAACTGACATGTTAGGGCTTAAGGTTTCAAAAGTGAGTGCACTCCATTGATGTATCTTATAACATTAGGAGAAAAGTAAGAGTATATCTTTGTTTCTTAACAACTTAATTCCTTCTAACACACCAATAGAATACAAGCTTCAAATTTTGCAAATGTTATAATGCTTAATTGTTAAAACACTGTTCATTGTTCATTTCCATTATTAGCCCTAGTACCATAAGCATTCTGTTGTTAGTGACAGTTTTAGGGATGCTTCCATAAATGCTTATAAGTAAATATATTATTCATAGTGATGGTACATCTTCCTATTTATTTTGAAACTGGGATCTGTCTACACATAATTTAAGAGACAAAAGTTTATGAATAGCATCAGCTTTTTATTGGCATTTCTTTGCATAGTTCTTCCAGTGACCAGCAATTATCATGTTCAAGTGGTACCTTGTGGTAGTAGTTCTTAATGCTCATACTTATGACACCACAAGCTGCGATACTGATGATACATGCAATGAAATAATGTTTGAAAAAGGAATTTTGGGAAGAAAATGATCCAGGTCTAATTTTGGGATACCTCCCTGGCATTTGCCAGTTATGAGGACTGAGAAAAACCTGGAAAAAAACCTCAGTCAGGCAGGATGGTCCTTGCAGGATTTTAACTGTGGACCTCTGAATGCAAGCCTCACATGTTACTGCCGAGCTATCTTACTTGGTACCTTGCCCAAAATTACTATGAAAAGGAAATACAAAATATTATTTTGAAACTAGATGATAATTCAAGTACACTGAACCAACTACATGAAACTGAAAATTAAATTTTATATCTTATCTTTGCAGCTTAGCCTAAAAATAAAAATTGGATAAAAATGCTTCAAGTATACAGAAATAACCTCGCTGGACTGCAGAAAGAAGAAACTGGTTTTTCTAATCTTCTAAAAAGTGCTGAATGACCAGGTTCAATTTTCACATTTAATGTGCATGGAATACCAGGGAAAAGTATGTATTAACTGTGCTGAGTGAAAATATTTGAAATATATGCTGGTGTGAACAACTTTTGCACAATATAAGCTAATTCCTAATTGTATTTACTTCTAATAAACACTGTTAAAATGTTTTCTAGAACATATTTTGATAAATGTCATCTGGCAGTGAATGTTTATAAGTGCCTGTGTTTCAACAAGGGTTAAGGAAGACTGAAATCAGTCTGGTATGTATTTTATTATTTTATGCTAATATACTGATAGCTGAGTACCAAACTGCTACTATTTCAATAACTCAACATTCTACACTGTGACACTAGGCTCCTTATCTAAAACTACCTGCCAAAAGCTTCTGTATAACAGTAGAAAATATTTCAGATAATTAAATAACATACAGTATATTTGGTTGTTAGTTCATATTTACACAGCATCAGGTGGATATGATTTTGAATTCTATCTGATATAGCTTCTGATGCCATAATGCCATAACTAATTATTTATTTCAAGTATACAACATTTTTCATTCATAAATATTGACTTACCAGAATGTACACTGCATAGAATGGTAAAGCCATGACTAATATTGGATGACTGGCCAAACAATAGAATTGAGTCTACAATAGACTACCAGTTTAATGCTTGTTTTGTCCATGATGATGATTAATCTTTGAGAAAGTTTTTTTAGTCCAGCATAAGAGCACATAAAGCTGAAAAAAGCCTTAGAATAAAGAAATATAACAATATCTTTCATATAGAAATTAAACTTTCATTTTCAAGTCAAAAGCTAGATGTCAAATATTATGAGGGTATGTCTTCCTTTTGCCTAGCATGTTTGTTATAGTGCTATACATTTAACTGTAGTAGTAGAAGATCTAAATTATGAAAAGTCACAGAAGAAATCTAAATTCTGGAATCTTAAAATAGCTAGCAAAACAACCTAAATGAATGTGCTCAATCTTTCACGTTTTTTTATATTTTTACAGGAAAGTATGATATTTTCATAAATGAAAACACTTTCCATATGAAGAAATTGGCTCAAGAACTTTGCTTACAATAATGAATCATAGCAGAAAAGTGAGTCAGGAAACTTTAGGACTGGGCTTTCTTTATTCTCTTTTTATATTTGTTTAAATATCCTTGTTTAAAGCAACACTGAATAATGATGGACACTGTCAAACAATGTTTAAGACCTATCTTAGCTATTTATGTTTCCTGATGCTAATTCATTCCAGCTGAAAAACAATATTCTTCAGGTGCTGGCTGGGAGACCCTAAAGAATATGTCTGTAATTTTTGTTCACCAACTTAGTTGCTGACTGTTCTAAGTTTGTTAAAAAGGATTTTATAATAATTTATAAACAACTTATCATACTTATACAAGTATAATGAATATAAAGTTAATTTATTCCATCGGTTTAATTTAATTCACCTTAGGTTTACTCTGCACATTACCCACCTCTTTGTGCAAAATTATCCCAAGGGGTGAAGTAATTTGCGCACTTATATCATTGTGTATGTTGCAGTATTACTCAATAATTACAATTATTTGTTTACCAAAATCTTTTTATACATAGTAAATACACTAACAATGAATAATTATTAATAATTATAATCTTTACATAGAAGTATGTTAAGTAGGGCTGTTTTTCTAAAAGAAATGTTAGGGGTAGTCTCATTTCCACTTAAATGATAACCATAAATTCAGGTTTATTTAATTTCATAACAAGATTTGAAATGACTCTAAAAGTGTTCTTTTAACTTTTATATATATCACATTTTAAGCTATTTTTAGCAAATTCTCCATAAATCATTCTTAATTTTGTTCCAAGTTAAAGTGTATCAACAAATATTTCTCAAGCTCATATGCATTATGTTTTAAATCTGTAGTTGCAGCAGCTTTTTCAAAAATCATAAACTTTTAGGAGGCTTGCCATAAACATTATATTAATTTTTCACTCTGCATACAAAGCACTTTGTGAACTGCTTCATACTTGTAGACAGATAGACAAAATGATGCAGATAGGCATTCTGCAGTAGAGAATGCATGTACAAAAGTTAAACCCCTCTCAGTATCAAATTCTGGCTGCACCATTAGTAAACATAATCTTATTTACAGAAAATGAGCCACTTGTTTTTGTTTTATGCATTAAATCTTCTCCATGAAGAGCACAGAACAACAAGTTTGTTTCTCTCTTCATCATAATATGTCAGCACTTAGAAAATTATCTATTATTGTATGTTTTGTTTATTAGTAGTCCTTTTTATGAACACTTCTTCCATCTAGACTATTACTGTTAGCCAACTTGGCATTACTCTATCAAATATCATTTAATGACAATTATTTTCACTGTGGCACACACACACACTCTAATAACCTCACTAATTTTGAGATTTACCTTGAATGCGTTTCAGAGAAATCTTGTCTCTATCATCAGCTAAGAGCCATTAACAGATTTGTTGGCTTCCCTGTAGGTGTCACTTGTGGCTTGATATATTTAGTGACGAGATCCTTGACTGTTGGAAACTAAAATTCGTAAGATGAACCTTGTTCTTTTAAATCTGAAGTTTTTCCCACATGGTTAATAATATTGGCTTTTGGAATGCCTTTATTAATTCTTCCTCATTTTGGGTATTGTAATTTTTGTCCAGAAATGTAGATTTCTGTATTGTAGATTTTTCTGTTTCCTTGTATTTGACATGCTTAAGGAGTTCTTTAAGCCTCAAACCAATGTCCCTTTTTGTTTTGCCTATATACATTAATTAGCAATCATTGAAATTAATTTGGTACATCCCTGGCACCTTACTCTTTGGAATTTTCTCTTTGGTATTGGTTTTCAATATGTTATTCAGAAACAAGAATCATCTGATGAATTTTAATTTTCCAGCAGACAAGAATCTCATCACTAAATACATCAAGCCACAAGTAATACGCACAGGGAAGCCAAAAAATGATTAGTGTCTCTTAGCTGACTACGAAGAAAAGATGTGTCCAAAATGAGTTCAAGGTAAATCTCAAAATTAGTGAAGCTATTAGAGTGGAAGTACCACAACAAAAATAATTCTTTCAATTACAATACTTCACTGTGTTCTTCCTATATTATTGGTTTTGTATTGTTTAATGACTCAACATATTCCAGAAAACAGTATGTGAATACTCTAAAGATTTATCATTATAAAAGTGTACTACCTCAGTTAGAATTTAAAGACAAATGCCTTCATATACTGAGATTTCATTATTAGTTTTAGCACTATCACAAAGATGAACATTGATATTCCTTAGCCTGATGAACACATAATTCTTTCATCACAATATGTAGACAACAAACTAACTTAAAGGGATCATCGCCATTTTTCCAAAGCACAAAGACAGACAGAGTGGGTAGACAAATAAAGCAAAGGCTTTCTACGGGACACAACAACTCAAAGAGGAAGTAGGTGCTTTTGGGCTTACCAACTGTCATGATATCCATCTTCGACAGTGGTGACTCAGGGGAACCATATGTATCTTCAGGTTTTGTATTCTTTGACACTATAATACAGAAATATTTACCTCAATTGTCTTTGCTATTTCTACAAATATGCAGTGCAAACTGGAAACTATGACCTAATGAAGCAGTCTTTGTGTTGTAAGTAAATAATTTGTGCATGTGTTGAATCACATATCTAATGCTAAAAATAAATAGTAATAGTATTCCAATTAGGTTTAATATAAATGAAATGAAGGTTGCCTATAGTCCTGCTGAGTGTCCCTCTAGGCCCAGAGTAATGTGTTTATTAACAATTTGTGCATTTTAAAATTAAGTAACTTAAACATATTAATTAATAGGTACTGTTAATTAATGTTAGTTAATAATGTTTTCCAGCAATAATTATGGGAAAATTTCTCAAAAAAAGTTTTTTGAAAGCTGAATGGGAATTGAACATTCATTGTCATTGTTGGAATTCAAACCATAGTTCTTTGGCTTCATAGCTTAGATCCTGATTGAAGCACTGAACTTTTAAAGTCTAATTTTACTTTCCAACCTTAACATACACACAGATAGTGTGAAAGCACAATCAATAAATTTGAATTACACCCATGACAGTTTTAAATATGCATTACTATAGAGAATATATATTATTATAGAATTAGTGCAAATGATTAAGGCAATTTTAAAGTGCTATATTGTCCAAAATATTGCACATAAAATAATGATCAAGGTACAAAACGAACCAGAAAAATCTCTTCCCATGCATTAAGCTCTGTTTCCAGAATACTGGAGGAATCTAAATATAAATGATTACAGGCCACATCTGGAATGGAAATCATAAATTAAAGAAACAGCTGATGCATTACAATCACAATGCCTTCTCTACCCATTATCATTTATTGTTATATTGTCATTCGACTCTGTACAAAATTACACTTGTTTTGTTTCATTTTGTGTATAATATGTCTTTATTTTATTTTTAAATGTTCTGTATACTATGTAATATTTATGTATATATGTAACTTTATTGTACATTTCCTTGACATGCATATAGTATGTGTCCATTTTATTTCAAATGTTCTATATTCTGTAAATATTTATGTTTATATGTAATTTTTGTACATTTCCTTGACATGTTCTATGTTCACAAGCCTTTATGGCTGCTAGTGAACTCACAGAATACACTCCAATCTAATCTAATCTAAATTATTCATAAAGTGGCCTATGTTTATATTTACTACCTGTTAATCAGAATGTTGGCAGAAATGGTTTCTATATACATTGTGTAGTAGGCATTTAGGAACAAACAAGAGTCTCCTGCGAGAGTCACTGTTTTTTACAGGGCTGCCTTGACATTCCATACATCTTGCATGAGCTCAGGAGAAACAAAAGAATGTCACACTCCAACAGTGTTTTTTAAAATACTGAAAAATTCAAAAGAACAGCAGTGAATACTTTAGAAACGGTTTATTTTTATTTATATAAATTGCACATTTTCATTTTTTCCAGTAGCAATTATTTTGCCTACTCTACCAATGTTATAAACTGTAATAAGATTGGAGAAGACGTTTTGTAGAAAATTCAAAATTTCTATTAAACATGATATTTTCATCAAAATTATTTGTGCCATTTTTGTAACAATAAAAATATTATGAACATTTTTCCATTCACAGGCTTGTTTCAGGTGGGTGGATCTACTTGAAAATCTTTGTCTGGTATCCTTAAAGAGCATCAGACTTAAAAAGAAATTCTGTGTGTATACAACTTTTCATCTTGAAGTACTCTCTGCCTGCCTACCTGTCTGTCTCGCCATCACATACACAAAACATATCTTTATTTCTAAAAATGATTATTTCAGATTCAAAATGTGTTTTCTGGGTGGGATACAGTGCTTCTATTTTCTATAGATAAATGTTGAGAAACTAAAAACCAGTCTGATAACATCCATTAGCACACACTCACAAAACTTGACATATGGAAAAAGATTTCTCTTAATTGAAATCTCTTCTTTTGAACTCTGACATTCCTGAAATACACAACATAACTTTCAAGCTCATCTAAAAATCACCAGAGAGACCACAGATGCTATCAAACAGAATCTGGTTAAACCTAGCACCAACAGTTGACAAAAACTGAGGCGTTTGGCCCCGTAGCTCAGTCGGTAGAGCACCTGCCTGTTGTGCTAGGGGTCCCAGGTTCGATTCCCGGCTGGGGGGTGGGAATTTTCCTTATCTTCCCCAGAGTCTGGAAGTATGAATGAGAGTGTGAATGTGTGTATGATCTAATGATTAAAAACCAAAGTGCAAGAAACCCAACGACAAGAGTTACATGAGTTAACACCATTGCCAATAGGCAATAAGTTCCAAAGGAAAGGCTGCCGATAAGACCAATGTAGTTAAAGGCGGGGTATAAATGGAACTAAAAAGAAATAGATTAACTGCCAAGAATGCAATAAAGTATACATAGGAAAAACCAAGCATAACGTAAACATCTGCATCAAAGAACATATCCGGAACATAAAATATAAACAGCCATTGCAGCATACTTTTAGGAAATCAACCATGAAATAGACACAAACTCTGAACTACCAAAAGAAGTAAACCATCCACTAGAACTTGCCATATGGGAGAAGATTTTTATTCAAAAACACAAAGTTATGAGCTTTGAAATCCCACCTCCGGGCATCTATATCAAATTCATTGAGCCATGTACCAGAGATCAAAATGAAGATGACACCAGGGCTGCTAGTTACCTACAGCTGATGATGGAAGCAAAAGCATCTGAAACATTCAATTGTTTCTCGCAGTTGCATGGAGAGTATGGAAGTTTAAGGTCAGCATATAGCATCCAGTTCTTAAACATTTGACTATCACTACTCCCTTTGCATTTATAACAAATTGTGTTATGTAGCTAGTTCTGCAAAGGTTAGTCTTAATTAAAATGAAGTAAATACAAAAACAATTTTTTGTAAGAATATTTTAATATCCGGTAATAGAGGGTAGAGAAAGTCACATGAATGTAACACATCAGATTGTTTTTATAATGATAGGCAGATTACCGTACCTACATCACTGTTTTTAGTGGCAGCAAAACTTTAGAACTAAAACAGTACTTCTGTCCTACTCTTAAACAGCATACATTGTTACTAAGTCATTATTTTCATCATAGATTATCTAGTGAAAGTTACTATAGGCCTACCATTATAGTTTATAAGCCAAAAATATTTGAACATGCAATAATTTGGTATATTGTATAAACTGAGTCGGGTCATGGTTTCCCAAATTTTGTAAGTCACAGAGGCCATTGCATTCAGATGAATATGTATGCTCACAGTCACAGTAGATCATGCATTCACTGCAGAAATATTGTTGTTAAAAAGTCCTGTGATCCAGTAGGAGCATGAATTTTCTTGAACAAGGCAGAAGACTTCTTGCCCCCTGATTCTTCCTTATGAGCATTTTTTTAATGGATCTAGATGATGCTGCCCGAGATTAATCTGCAGAAACTCATTCTCACATTGTTATGCTGTATTTTCATCACCAGTCATGATATTCCCTCCCTTGTTTCATCATTTGAGCTGGCAGTTGATATGCATATAACACAAGTAGTAGGTAACACAAAAATTGTATGCATTGAAAGTTACACCTGAGATTATTAGATATATAAATATTTAAAAGTACTTTTTATTAATACCACACAAACATAATTATTGCAAACTGTGAATAAAGTTTGTTGCATGATCTGTAGAGAGTATTCAACAAAGCATAACAATGGAATTTTATATAACTTGAATAATATGCCCTCCTAAATGTTCATAGTTTATATATTAATTACAGCCACAACTGAAATTTTATAAAATTTTATAAACAATATCTACTTTACTTAATACAGAAATAATGAAGACTGCTTCACTTAGCCATAACTCATTTTCAAAGCCATCCCTAACATTTTAAAAAATTACTATAATCCTAGCTTTCAAATTCTGATTTGTATATTATAGGTTTTTTTCCAAAAATGTCTCTAGACTTCCACTGCAAAAAGTACATGAAAAAATAGCAAATGGAAATTAAAAAAATTAAACACCCTGAGAAAGTTGAATTTGTCTACCTAACATTTGCATGTTACATGTTCAAAAACTCTGTCTTTATCAGAACTGATTCCTTTTGGTGTCCGTTTTCAAATTTGCTTGCATAATAGTAATTTTTACCTCCTTCATAGTTTAAAGGTCCTTGCAATGCAGCCTTACAAATTACAAAGTTTTTGCAGCTTGTAAGGCAGCAATCTATTTACTTAACTATGCTTTTGCAAATACTAACCTGCATGATTTCCCTAATACCTATTATAATCAGGTTTTTTCTTAATTGTATGTGCAGTGCATGAAATAAAGACCACTCCTTTCCCTTCCGTCCTCCTCAAGCAATTTAAAAGATGTATTTGTTTAAAAGCCATGACTATTTCTTTAATACAAAATGCCATATACTTAAAATCTAAATACTGTTCCCCTAAGTTTTTGGTTAGTGTTTGATACCCCTTGAATGGTTGTAATACAGGAATTACTAAGTAAACAATGAAGCACATAAAATGAATTTCTGTTAGTGTCAATTGTAATGCAAAACCAAATTCAAAATTGTTAATATTACAGATGAGTGCCAAGTATACTGAAAGAACTAGCTATTTATTTACATTTGGAACAATCTTACCAGTAACTACATATGAGGGGCAGTCAAATTAAAATGTGTCAGGTGCCAAAATGTGTCACTGAAAATGTATTGCATCAAAAGTAATTCTTATAACCATTAATACATTTATCCCATTGACAAATAACATGATTAGTTTAATTTTATAGAAGTTTTTAAGCTGTTAATAAATCCCGAATAGGTACTACCAAACCACTAATGAGCTCATCAGATCCATATCATATAGATTAAAAGTGTAAAAAGTGCAAATGCAAAGTCATCAATGACAACAGATGAATTATTCCCCCCCCCCAAAAAAAAAAATCCTTATAAATAATTTATGGTGAAGTCAAGATGACATTTCTTTGAGTGCAATGTCTCAAAGCTTGTCAAAGAGAAACGTGCCAAAACCCTTCCTAAGCCCTAAGCTTTGCCTTCTAATTCCATTACAAAGAAAAGCTTTCATAAAGACGGATTCAAACCAAATGAACTAATAACTATATAAGATTGTGAGATCGTTAACAGCCTACAGGAATGGGAATGATCATCTTCTCCCCTATAGGATAAGTATATTAAATGTTATGGAGATAACTTTTCCACTAACAAACGTTCAAAGACAACACTTTTTAGCATTTGACTGACCCTTGTTTAATATAAGTACACTTTATTAACAATCAGTGTTCATTTATTTTCGGACTTCCTTGCACATATTTTTGCATTTCATAACATGCCTAGCTGGCGAGAATTAACAAATAGCATATAAATAGGGAAGGGCAGCTGAGAAGTGTTTTTCATTTAGTACATATCAGAAGAATTTAATGTTCTTTGTTCATGTGTCACTAGAAATATGCTCCTATGATTAAAACAATAACAAATACTTGGAATAAATGTAGAAATTCTACAAAGTGGGATAATCAATTTTTCAATTAACTATAATTACTCTGCATCCATCAGTGGCTTTTAAATTTTAAGTACATTTAAATTAGGTACTCTTGAAAATCAGTTGTTTCAACAACAATAGTAGATCTTTTTCATGTTAAAGCAATAAATGAACTGAAAGATACACAGAAACATATATTTTTGGTTCTATAATTGATTTCTAAATTTCATGGAAGGAATCTCAGAAATACTGAAAATTCATTAGTCAATTAAGCTTGATTTCATCTCTCAGGTAAAGTAAATTCTTAAAACATAAGGACATGTGCATTATAAAAG
Organism: Deroplatys truncata; assembly: GCA_030765065.1. NCBI lineage: Eukaryota > Metazoa > Arthropoda > Insecta > Mantodea > Mantidae > Deroplatys > Deroplatys truncata. The sequence goes on along the minus strand of CM060988.1, from coordinate 122,723,736 downwards.
AGAGAGAGAGAGGGAGAGAGAGGGAGAAGGAGAATACTGCATGGTATTTTAAGGTGTGATTTTGTCCAGAGTCTGATGTGCAATACCCAATCACAGTATTATTGGACTAATTTTCTACAAAGAAACTACGAGTATGCTTATTAGTGTGTACAAGATATTCTCATGGCCTTCATGGAGCAGTTATGCAACATCAAAAGGAACATTTTTAGCAGGATATCATCACATACTACACTTATAATGAATCCATGACACACATCAGCAGCTTCTTCTAGGACCATGGTACCTCTAATGGTTTATTGTGGCCCTGTAGGTCACCAGACTTGATTCAATGGATTAACTTAAGAAAAGAGTTTACAGAAGCAGATCATGATTCATCCAAGTGCTCTTAATGTGCTAGCCACCAAAATAAATAACACCCATATACACATGTTTAGGTATGTATCTGATAATTCAGAATAGCAGGCAAGAATGTGTCTTCAGGAAGAGGAGAGTCTTTTAGCACATCTTGTAACTTCAGGTTGTTTTTTTTTCAGAAATAAACTCTCAGAGGTTACATCACTATGTGTGTAGTTATTTAGTTAAATAAGAGGCAGAGCTATCAGTATTAATTAATTGTTCTTCCACATATGCCATGTGTAGGCTTAAGTTGGAAAGGACTCAGACTGAAAAATTTAATGCCATTGCCAATGTGTGAACCACAAATCTTTGGGTTCCTGTGCCATTGCTCTGTTCATTACTATGGCATAATACCAGCACAATATTAAATTCACCAAATGACTCACATCTTTTCCAGTAAACTACAAGGTGTTCTCAAATTCATTTTGAGATAACATCCCAATGGTGACTTACAATCTCATAAGTACTTCAAGTCCCGAGCTTCATACTTAACCACTATTAGGTTAATCAATGTTAATTAATTGTTCTTCCACACATGCCTTTGTAAGCTGAAGTTGGAAAGGTAGAATCAGACTGAAAACTGAGTCAGTTGGAGAATTTAATGTCATACAAGCATGCTACCATGGTACAAGGGCAGTCCCAGAAGTACTCGACCTGACGTACATATAGCAGTTGTTGTTTCAAACACATGACTATGGTAAAAAGTACCACCCTTATAAAGCTTAAGTTTGAAGTTTGACAATGTTACGTTGTTTAATAAATGGCAGCCATTAATAGTGAACTCTCTCAGCGAATTTGTAAAACATGGATAAAACTGGCCATCGTTATGTGATACAATACTTTTATTTGAAAGTTCTTAGTCCAACTAATATTAAAGCTGAGCTAAATTCTACTCTGGGGGTTTTGCTCCTTCGTTTGCAACAGTAAAATATTGGGTGGCAGAGCTTAAGCAAGGCCATACAAGCTGCCAAGACAAACATCGCAGTGGTCGACCAAATGAGGTGATGACCATCGACCGAAAGTGCACGAGCTAGCAGACATCGTAGGCATTTCAAAAAGTGCTGTACATCGCACAATAACTGAAAATTTAGACATCAGAAAGCTGTGCGCAAGATGAATGCTGCGTTTACTCACAATGGAACAAAAGCAGCATCGTGATGGTGTTTCAGTTGAGTGCTTGGCGATGTTTCGCTGCAATAAAGCAAGAGTGTTTTTGTGTCGATTCATAACATGGATGAAACATGGGTCCATCACTTCACACCTGAGACAAAGGAACAGTCAAAACAGTGGATTAAAAGGGGAGAATCAGCTCCAAAGAAGGTGAAGACAGTTCCATCTGCAGGCAAGGTCATAGCATCAGTGTTTTGGGATATGCGTGGGATAATTTTCATTGATTATCTTCAAAAAGGAAAAGCAATCAATGGCAAGCATTATGCAAACTTATTACAACTAAATAATTACTGTGCAGGATTAAACAAATATAATACCCTAAATAATTACTGTGCAGGACTAAACAAATATAATGGAACTAAATAATTACTGTGCAGGACTAAACAAATATAATACAACTAAATAATTACTGTGCAGTACTAAACAATTGTAATACAACTAAATAATTGTCATGAAGTACTAAACAAATATAATATAACTATATAATTTCTATGAAGTAGGAACAAATGTCATACAACTATATAATTTCTGTAAAGTAGAAACAAATGTAATACAACTAAATAATTACCATGAAGTAATACAACTATATAATTGCCATGAAGTACTAAACAAATGTAATGCAACTAAATAATTACTATGAAGTAGGAACAAATGTAATACAACTAAATAATTACCATGAAGTAATACAACTCAATAATTACTGTGCAGTACTAAACAAATGTAATACAGATATTGTAATGAAAAGAAGCTAGAAACAGTGATGTGTATTGAATTTATTTAAAGGTGAGTCGGAATTGTTACACTAACATCACTTAAGGTGAGTCCACACAGTTCAACATATCAACAGTTAACATTCAACAATTAACAAAATATCTCATTCAACATGTTAAATGCCTTCAACATGTTGTAACTGTGAACGTTTAACATTCTATCCACACCAGTTGACTTGTTGGGACAACAAAATCTCTTAACTAAAAGCGAAATGGCCTCCAATGATGAGGATTTGACTATCGCTATTTGTATCTGTGTTTGATACGTAATAAAAAGAAAAGTGGAAGGTGATGAGACTCTATCTTGTTAATAGGCACAGGAGTGAAAATATTTATAATGAGTTTAAAATTCGGAGCAGGTTTGACTTCAATTTCTTGAGAACAAGTCAAAGTGACTTCAACTTTGTTTTGAGCAAGGTTTCTAACCTATAATTCACAAAAAGGACACATATTTGAGAGCAGCCATTCTAGCTGCCAGACTTGAGCTCTTTTTGCAATTCTCTAGCAAAGTGAGGTTATTATTTTTCTTTTTCTGATATTGCCTCTGGAACAACAATAAATTGCATATAGTTTGGTATAACTGTCCATCCTTTTTATTGCATATATTACAATGTTTCATAATGATAGCCTCAACAAAGATTTTATTAATGAAAGTGTGTTTTCTTTTGTCCATTCCATAACTTCACATGAAGCAAACCAAATCAAAGATATAAACACAGAACGAGTCAACATGAAACTACCGAACACAATAACTGCCATGTTTACAGTCTGGATACTTCCGAAGTTCATCCAATCACATACACAGAGAGCAAATTGACTTAACAAGTTTTCCATTAAAAGTGGAAAACATCCAACATGTTAAAAATGTCAAGCACAACTCTTTCGATTAACATGTTAAGTCAATTCTGCAATCGAAATTTGGCCAACATGCAAACTGCTAACATGTTGCACTTGACAAGTTTTGTTAAATGTTAATCAGTGTGGACAGGGCTTTAAGTTTACTCACTTAACATGTTTCGGGAAACGGTTGTTCCCATCCTCAGAAGTTAATTCGACTGAGTTAAGTCGAATTAACTTCTGAGGATGGGAACAACCGTTTCCCGAAACATGTTAAGTGAGTAAACTTAAGTGATGTTAGTGTAACAATTCCGACTCACCTTTAAATAAATGTAATACAATTAAATAATTGCCATGAAGTACTAAACAAATGTAATGCAACTAAATAATTACCATGAAGTAGGAACAAATGTAATACAACTAAATAATTACCATGAAGTAATACAACTCAATAATTGCTATGCAGTACTAAACAAATGCAATACAACTATATAATTTCTGTGAAGTAGGAACAAATGTAATACAACTAAATAATTACTGTGCAGTACTAAATAAATATTATACAACTAAATAATTGCCATGAAGTACTAAACAAATGTAATACAACTAATAAATCATTACCATTAAGTAGTAAACAAATGTAATACAAGTCAATAAAAATAAATGCTATTGAAATAATTATGCCCAAGGACATAATTGCTCTTTCGTGGTGCAATTGTTAACCTTAATAAAGGCTGTTTTGCATCAATGCATATAAAAAAGAAAGGAACTTGAGAGTTCTGAAAGATGTATGTAGAAGAAAGATGGAGTTCATGAGGAGAGGACAGATACTGAAAAAGTAACGCCAGATAACATAACGAGAATTCATTAAATCATGCCAGAATATGTAATGGGAAGTGGTATAACAACTTTCGTATATTTGAAAGGCCAAATGTCATAATTTGCGGAATTTTAGCAATGTTTATTACTACCAAGTAGCCTGCCTGATGTTGCACAGCACTCACCATGGCACATGACGTCTGCAACAACATTACCGAGTCTGATTCTACCTGTCCAAGTTTAGCCTACACATGGTATGTGTAGAAGAACAATTAATTAACATTACAGGTTTGGTTGATTGACTCAAATCAGAGTCCTGCAAATTAGTCGTATTTTAGCACTATTAATAACATTGGTTTTGGTTGTGGTCTAGTGGTTAGAATGCTGCTTCCAAATCCAGAGGTTCCAGGTTTGATTCCTGGCTGGAGGGTGGGAACTTTTCTTAGGCCAGGATCATTTCCTATCCACCCCAGAGTCTAAAAGTATGAATGAGGATTTGAATGTGTGTGTGGTTTAAAGCTTAAAGGAAATCCTAAAAGTCATAGAAAAAAACCCAGGAAATATTGCAAACTGAACATCATTATCCACTGGCAATTGTTCCAAAGTCAAAGCTCATGATTGATTTTAGATGTTAAAGGCATCACGTAATTCCTCTGTGGTTGAGCAATCAGAATTCTGGCTTCTGAATCCTCAGATCCAGGGTTAGATTCCCAGTTGAGGCAGGGGAATTTTTCTTTAACTAGAATTATTCTCTACCCTCTGCAGAGTTCGGAAATATGGATGTGAGAATTAATAAAACCAACAACCTACAGTTCAATGAGTTGTCCTCAAGCAATTGTCAATGGTTAATTCTCAAGCCAAAACCCCCAACATGACCATAGAAGTTAAAGAGGGCTATACAAATGAAACAACTTAAAAAAAAAAGTAAAGATGTTTAATTTTGAGATCAGTGAATCTTGTATTCTAGCAATGACATCATTGCATTCCAATGCAAGCCCAGTCCGAAAATAAATTAACTGTAGTTTAAGAGACTATCTGTCTTTGAGCAGTTTAAAAAACCAAAGTGATTTCACCAATCAGTTTTATTCTCCTACACATTTTAGCAGCTATAAACATTAATATTAGTAAAGTTAAGTAAATAAGCAGTTATGGGACTTCACATTTAGTCATTTCTAAATAAACATTCTAATTACAGAGTATTTCTTGCACTTTCCATATGAGAGTGCTCTTTTGAGAGAATCAAGCAGTATCAAACCTACACCAATTATGCATCCAGTGAAGCAATTAGCTTTGCAAACTACTGAACATACTTTTTAATCTAGGATAAGCAATCTGTTTCCAATGCACATTCTGTTTCCACAGAGTTTTTTTTTTCTTTCTCTTTTTACAGTAATTTCATTCAAATACTTACCATGTTGTGTTCCACCAATAGGCAGCAAGCGTTCCACAGTGGGGGTAGTAAGCTGAGGAGGTGGCTGGTGATGGAGACTGCTATGCAAATCTAACTGCCATGGCAGATGTTGTGCAACCTCAGGAGTACTGTAAGGTGGAGTTGTTAGAGGCTCCACTCGTTTTTGCCTTCCTAATGGTCTGGGCACAGGAGAGCCGTGATGATGATTATCAGGCCATTTATCTGTAGGTCTTTCCTTCTCTATACTGCTTTGCCTGATTAAGAAAATTATGTTTCTATCGGTCTATTTTCTCCTTATAAAGTGTACATTGTATGTGTTCAAAATTACCAATTTTAATTGGACTTCACTACAAGCTCAATTTTCTCTTTTTATTTACCACTTGAAAATGCATGGGTAAGGAAACTTTATGCCTCGGCAGCTATTTTTCTCATTACATTTTTACTACACCACACAAGGAGAAAGCCAATATTGAAATATTTCAGATTACAATACTGTACAGTATTATAAACAAATTCTGATGTGTTACATTCACATGACTTTCTCTACCATCTATCATTTATTAGTGGGTATACAAATTATTCTTACAAAAGCTTGGTTTCCTATCTTTTTTTCATTTCATTTCTATTATCATCCTTTTAATTACATTTAAAGGACACGTCCAATTACAAATATAATATAATTTAACAATTATAACTTATAATTTTACATCACTTTTCATTTACGTAATTACATTATGTATCAATTATCCTTTTGCATTACATTTACATTAAGTATCAATTTTCATTTTACATTGCTTTTCTCCATGTCTAAATTCGTTTATACTATAGAATTCATTTTCTATTAAGTATTTCTTTATTGTTTTCATCATTACATTTGGCTGATTTATGTTCTTTATTTCCCTAGGTAATTTATTGAATAATTATCTTCCTCTAACTTCAATAGCATGAATATTCAGAGTTCTCCGTAATGTTATTCTATAATAATCGTCATTATTTCTTAAATTATTATAGTTATGTACATTGGAAATTTTTGCATATTTATATTTATTACAGTTTTTATGCATTGATATATATCTATATATACATACATGGCACTGTTAACCAGTTTTGATTCTTAAACACCCCCCTGCAAGTTTATTTTCCATTTTGCTTATTGCTCTAATGGATAAATCTTTCCAGAAATAGCTGCATTAAACTTCCGTTATACATTCAAAGGGAATAGGTACATATTTAAGAACTGGGTGCTATATGCTGGCCTTAAAATTCCATACTCTTTCTATGACATTATGAGAAACAACTGAAAATTGACAGGACTTTAAAAGAATTGGTAAGTATTGAACAATTCAAACCATTAATAACTGATATCCCAGTAATGGTTTATGCCACAAAAAATTTTTGTCAAATAAATTGTGTGTTTTAAAGAGATCTACATTTTTTGTGAGTTTGTTTTCATCCATCACCTAATTTTTACCAATCATACAAGTTTATACAAAATTCTTTTCAGGTTATTCCCAGAAAATTTAAGATATACATTTTATATGTCACGTAAATATCTTCAATATATAGTTGTTTTGATATTTTATACATAGTTGTAATTATAGGCTCCTACAGTGGAGTATAAGGGTAGACCATTTAAGTTGAAACTGTACAATATCTCCAAAACTAAGCGTTGTAGAAAGAAATGTCTTTAATAAAAGTTGCTTGATATTATGAGGGAAAGTAAATGTCATTAGTGTTTTGTTTGGAGGACGTTATGATAGTCATTTTAGGGTCAAATTGTAGGTTCCCATTTAAAAAAATTAAATTGACCCTAAAATGACTATCATAACGTCCTCCAAACAAAACACTAATGACATTTACTTTCCCTCATAATATCAAGCAACTTTTATTCAGTGGATAGAATTCCGGGGGAATTTTGGAAAAATTTTGGGGAGTTAGGAGAGGGTACAAAGTTGTTGACACAGGTATTTAACAGAATCAAAGAGAAGAAAGTGATACCGGAGAGCTGGAAAGTGAGCATTATTGCACCATTGTATAAAGGAAAGGGAGATACAAATAATCCAAGCAACTACAGAGGAATTAGTTTATTATCTATATTAGGCAAAATATACACTGGTATATTAGCTAGAAGATTATATGAGTGGGTAGAGAGGGAAGATAAGCTATCAGAATACCAAGCAGGTTTTAGGAGAGGAAAAAGAACAATAGATAACATAATGATAATTCAAACCATAGTAAACAAATACTTAAGAAATAAAAGGGGTAGGGTATACATATTTTTTGCAGACTTTGAGAAGGCTTTTGATACTATAAACAGAGAAGCTTTGGTATATAAATTGAGGAACAAAGGAGTCAGCACTGCATTCATCGAGGGGATACAAAAATTGTATGAAGGAATTAAATTTTGTGTAAAATGTGGAAGAAATAGTACTACTGATTATATACAGCAAAATTTAGGTCTGAGGCAAGGTTGTAAACTCAGTCCAATATTATTTAACTTGTTTATAGATGATATTTTAGATAGAATAATGAAAAGTAATAAACACTGTACAGTGATAGGGAAAAAGGAAATACCAGGGTTATTATTTGCAGATGATCTAGTAGCTGGGGCAGTAACAGTGATAGGGTTGCAAAATGCTATTAATGAAATTGCAAAATTTTGTATGGAATGGGGGCTAAAGGTGAATACAAAAAAGTCCAAGATAATAGTGTTCAAGAAAGGATCAAAATTAAAAAGAGAGGAAAGATGGTATATAAATGGAGAGCAAATAGAGGTGGTAAAAGAATTTGATTACTTGGGGATTAGATTCTCAAGCAACGGGAAGTGGGAAGCACAATCTAAATATGCACAATTGAAAGGAAAGCTAGCGATGAAAGCTGTCAGAATTTCCTTGTGCAAAACACCCACGCTAACAATGAACTGGTTGGAAAGGCTATATGAAGCTGTAGTAGAGTCAAAAATGTTATATGGAATAGAAATATGGGGGGTGGCAAAGGGATGGATAAAGATTGATATAGTCCATAGAATGTTTTGTAAAGAAGTTTTGGGTTTACCCAAGAGTTCACCAAGGGGCGTGGCACTGGCAGAGCTAGGAAGGGTAGGGAGAAAAGGTATAATAGTGGAAAGAATTTTGATGTATTGGTATAGATGTTTAAATTTAGAAGATAATAATATATTAAAAGAATGTATACAGTTTCAAAAAGCTGTCCTAGGAGAAGAGTGTTGGTTAGGGGAGATGGGAAATGTCCTAAAAGAAATTGGCATGAGGAATATTTTCCTATTAGACAAATATAATAGTGGGTTTTGGAAAGAAGTGAGATTGAGGGTGGAAGATATCAAGAAACAAGAGATATGGGCTAGTTTTGAGGATAAAAGGTCATTGATCTTGTATAAATCAGTTAAAAGAGATTGGGGAAGGGAGAAGTATGTAGATATATGTAATCAATTTGGTAGAATAGGTCTTGCGTGGATGCGCACAGGAGTAATATTTTTAAAAAGGAATGGATATAATTGTTCGGGGAGATGTATTATGTGTGATGAATTGGGTAGTACTTTTCATTGTCTAATATAATGTGATAAGGTTAAAAGGTGGAGAGAGGTTATATGGAATAAAAAATGGGACAAGCTAAACAAAGAAGCAGTAGCATTAAGAATGTTGGGAAGCACAAAAGTAGAAACAATTAAAATGATGGGGACATTTTTAGGCAACACAAGGGATAAGTGGATAAGGAGCTTAAGAAAGGTACAGCTGAACGAGTATAGTTTGTAAAGTGGAGAGATGGTATAGTAGCTTTATCCCATATATACAGCCTAGGGGCTAAATATAGGGGAGCTAGAAAACTGGTCCACTAGACATAAGTTTTAGATGTAAGCTTTATTTGTATTATTGTAATAATGATGAAAATAAATATTACATTACATGGTAGAATAAAAAATGTTGTATTCAATAGAAATATGGGCGGGCTTCGAATTAAACAAAAAAGTAGATCAAATATACAGATTATTTTGCAAAGAGATTCTCAGGTTAACCAGATCAGCACCAAGGGAAATAGCATTGATAGAATTAGGAAGAACAGGGAGGAAAGGAATAATTATGGAAAGAATTTTGAAATATTGGAACAGGTGCCTTCAAAGAGAAGAACAAGATATATTAAAAATTTGTGTGAATCAACAGAAGATAACTTCAAATAGCTAGTGAGCAGGAATAAGAAGAGATTTGAGAGGATAGGAAATTTGGCAATTAGTAGGATAAAAACGATAATGGATTTTGGAAAGTAATGAGGAAGAGGATAGGAGTTTTAGAGAAGCAAGAAATCTGAAGAAGTCTTGAAAATAAAAGTCCTTAAGTTTATAAAGAATAATTAAGAGAGATTGGGGATCGAGAAGGTTATGTTAACTTATATAACAGACAGGAAAGGGAGGGTTGAGTATGGGTGAGAACAGGGGCTATGTTCCTTAGAGGGTTAAGTGGGAGAGAATCGGGTACATGTGCCGTATAAGGAGAATAAGATACATTATTTGGTAGAATGTAAACAATTAGTGAAGTGAGGACAGGATTTTGTGATCCAAAATGGGACAATATGAGTAAGGCTATAACTAATAGCTATAAAAATATTAACAGTTAAGGCCAGAACAAGATTAAAGGAAATGGGAGAGTTTTCAATGAAAAGCAAAGAAAAATGGTTAAGGAAAATAAAAAAAGCAAGGGGAAAGGAGCAGGAAGGGCAAGAGAAAGGAGAATAATAGGAAAGTAGGAATCAGGGAAGTGGAAAGGGAAAGAAAGAATAGGGTTAACTGAAAGCCAACGGGCCAGGTTGCCAGGCAAAAAAGTAGCCGAAAAGGAAGGAAAATCACACTAAATTTGTACAAAAAAGTAAGTAGTTTTAAAAAATTACATAAATTCTATTTAAAATTTTGTATATCATTCAGTACAGAAAAATATTCTATTCTATTCTAAATTCTTGGTTAGCACTCATATAATAGAATATAAAAGACATTGTAGGCTAGAACAAATCAAAAAATACCTTCTGACTTAGCAATAGAGACCAGAAGGTACTATTTGGAGATACTAAACTCATAACTTCTACAATCTGTTATTATAGAAAGCAATTCAAATACATAAGTGTAATGGTAATTTTAACGTGAGCATGTTTTTAAAGTAAGTGCTGTTTTAATATTTTGCCACTGCAGTTGCAATTTTGAGCATGCGCAATACTTCCTCGATTCATTAGGAAGACAGAAGCAGCTGTGACCAATTGTTGCTTTGTATTTTGCTGTTGTTGGAGCATTTTGAAATTTCAAAACAATCGAATGATCCATAGACTGTGCAATCAGATCAGTGATTCGTTTTTTGAATGCAAGAAATATTACACCAGTAAACATTCATCACCACTTGTATGAGGTTTATGGGGAAGCAATAATGAGTGATGGAATGATGAGGATGTGGGTTACACAGTTTAATGAAGGTTGTGAAAGTATGCATGATGAGCCAGGGAGTGGCTGACCGCCTGTTATCACGGATGATTGGTGCACGCTGTGGAAAAAAATGTTGGCACCAAGTGATTTTCATCTGTTTCTTCATCTGAAGAAATTCCTTGGTGGAAAACATTTCAACGATGATGATGTTGAAACAAAAAGTACAGACTTGGCTTTCATCACAGGCGCATCATTCTTTGACAAAGGCAACATACAAAAACTGATTTCCCGTTATGACAAGTGCTTGAATAACAGAGGTGACTATGTGGAGAAGTAATGTAAGGCATAAGGTAATGAATGATAATTGAAGCATTTGGAAAATCATGTTCTTATTTTTTACAATATTATTGGTACTTACTTTTAAAATATGCCTTGCACTAAGGAGGAAACTTTAGGTTAAGCAAAATTGATTGCAGTTTTACAAAATCAATCAACATAACAAGAGTGAAGACACTGTATGCTTCAGCCAATCAAAACAAGCTCCCCCCCACTTTTACCGGAACAATCTACATTCCATTTGCCATCGTATAAATATGAGTTGCAATTATGATCTACACACCAGCTTATTTTTACTTTCTCTACCACGTATATAGTAGGTAGAGAAGGTATTGCATTCCATCCAAAAATTTGATGGTGAGATTTCACCAGAAATACGTGTTTTGAGGCCTCTGAATAAAAAAAAAACATTTTTAGAAAAAGCTGTATATGTGCATGCATGTGCAAATAGCATAACTCAAAAACAAGAAATTTGATAAACACGAGGTATTTAGGTTCAGTACCTTCCAAAGATGTGACACAAAGATTTTCAAGAAAATCCCCCCCACACCCAATTACCCTTTACATGGAACATTTTTCAAAAGTTTCTTTTTTTTAAAAAAATGTCTCTAATGATTTTGATTAAAATATCCTGTATTAAAGATATTTTACATGGCAAAGAAAATGTATATCTTGAACTTTCTAGGAATAGCCAATGAAGTTCTCTTCATTCATAAGGAATTTTGTATAATCTTGTATAACTGGTAAACATTAAACGATAGACGAAAACGTACCATACAAAAAATGTAGAACTCTTTAAAACACGCAATTTACTTAAAATAAATTTTTCTGTGGCCATCTCGGAGATATCCATTATTAAAGGTTTGAATCGATTAATACTTGCCATTCTTTTAGTCTCATAAATTTTCAGTTGTTTCTTGTGATTGCATGGAAACAGTATGGAATTTACAGCTGGAATACAGCGTCCAGTTCTTAAACATTTGACTATCACCATTGATCTCTTTGTATCTATTTTTATTTTTTTTTTATTTATTTATTTATTTGTGCTAGCAATCTTCCCTAGAATATGGCTATACATCAGCCCAAGCTGTTATCTTGCCATATTCTACCCATATTACACTCTTATTATAACATAAAAAATGATGATAATAATAATAATAATAAAATAATAGTAATGGTACCAAAATAATAATCTTATAGTAATAATATATAATAATAATAATAATAATAATAATATACTAATAATAATAATAATATAATTACAAAACTTAACATCACTTGATGAAATTAATTTACATCTCTTTTTATTGTCCATAACCATTTCTTTTTAACTTTGGACAAGTATTCTCCTACCTTTTTACTATCCTTGTTAAAAATCTTGCTTAAAGCTACTTTCCTGTCCCGATTTACCCATTTCCCATTTATAGCTACCTTTCTCCAATGTTGTGTACCTTTACAGTCAAAAACGATATGTTCTAAATCTTCTCTTTCCCCACATATTGGGCACTGATTCTGTGGGAACCCATTTCTCATTCCTATTAATCTCCATACACCTGCTCGTGCCCAGGCAATACTTTCTCTTTGTTCCTTATTTGTGTTATCCACATACTGTTCTCTAGCCCATACATTTTTTATTAATATATATGATTCCAAGGAACTTTTGTTCCCAATGTTGCTAAATAAATTTTGTATCTCTATATCTTCAAACCTCTGCCTAGCTTCTTTCCAGAAACCCTTAACATTATTTTCCCTCCTTCTCCAGATTTCCCCTAGACCACTATTTTCCAAATTAGTCTGTATACTATAACTCCATCCATTCTTCTTCAAGCTCCTTTCTTGGAATTCCAAACACTGCCTCAACAAGTTCTTCTCTTCTAAATTTAATAGTCTGTACCAATATTTAAGAGCTCTCTCCATTATTACCCCTTTCCCCCCCACTCTCTGCATTTCAATTAGAGCAAATTCCTTAACTGTAGCATTTGGCAGGCCTAACACTTCTCTGCAGAAACTCCTATGTACCATATCTATCTCTTCCCAGCCTCGTTCTACTCCCCATATTTCACTACCATATAACATTTTTGCTTCAACTACTGTGTTATATATTTTCTCTAGCCATTTAACATTTATATCTGGTATTCTATATTTGCACCCTCTAATCGCTGCCATTGCCCCTTTCCCCTTTGTCAATACCAGTTTCTTCTGTTTCTCCCATTTTCCACCCCCATCCATTTTAACCCCTAAATATATACAGTCTCTGACCACTTTATATTCCTTCTCTCCATTCTTCCACTTTTCATACTTGCTCAGTTTGGCACCTTTCTTAAACACTATAATTTGAGTCTTCTCTTGATTTACTTTCAAATTCCACTCATCGCAGTATTTATTCATTTGCTGTAGGGACTGCTTCAGACCAATCGTTGAAACTGATCCTATCACTAAATCATCAGCGAATAATAACCCAGGGATTGATACCTTATTTATCGTAGGCAACCAACTATTATTCCTTCCTATCTCAGTGAGGATATCATCAATGTACAGATTAAAAAGCACTGGACTTAATTTACATCCTTGTCGTAGCCCCTTCCTTTGATTTACTTCTTTTGTCACCAATCCTACTCCTACTTTCACACAGAATGTGTTGTCCTTATATAGAGCTTTAAATAAATTTACCATCTGTTGGCTTACTCCCTTCCTCAAAAGTTTGTGCCACAACAAATTTAAATCAATGCGGTCATACGCTTTCTCCAAATCAACAAATGCCATGTATAATTTTCCCCTTTTTTCTTTTAAATACTTATCCACCAGAGTTTTAATTATGAATAAGTTATCTACCGTTCTCCTTCCCTTGCGGAAACCCATTTGAAACTCCGAGAGGATATTATATTCCTCTACCCAGTTTTGTATCCTATTAGCTAAAATCCCTGTGAAAATCTTTCCAACATTTGAAAGTAATGCTATTCCCCTGTAATTATTGGGCTTATCAACACTCCCCTTACCTTTATATATAGGATGAATTATTGCTTTCCTCCAATGCTTCGGTATATACCCCTTGGTTTTTATTCCATTAAACAAATCAGTAAACATCTTTACTCTAGTCTCATCGCTACACCATTCTTTGATAAACTCGGGAGGAATTCCATCAATACCTGTTGCCTTATTGTTTTTCATTACCTTCACTTGTTTCACTACCTCCTCATCTGTTACTTCCCTATCTAATATATCTATGTATCCCACTCCAAAATCCGCCACTGGCTTCATCTTGATAAAGCCCTCCTCCTCGAATAACATTTTAAAATACTCCATCCAATCTGCTGAAGTGATATTTGGTTTAGCTAACCATTTATTATACGTGGATTTTAACACTCTCCACACCTTACTGGCATTGTTTTCCCTTAATACTTTAATCAAATTACTTTGTTCTTTATTTCTCCATTCTTGTTTCTTTTCTTCTAATAGTGCATTATATAAATTCCTACTCTTTAGGTATTCCTTCTTATCTTCCTCATACCCTCTCATTTTCCATCTTACTAATGCCTGTTTCACCACCTTTTTTGTTATTTTGCATTCTTCATCATACCACCCTATTTCCTTTATTACCCTGCCTCTCCCCCTTCTCATCCCTTCCCCTGCTCTTTGCATTAACATATTAAAAATATTGTTTACATTCTCTATTTCCTGGTTCCTTATCATAAAAATCATTCCCTGTTGACATATTTGACCATGCTTTGAATCTAATGTTCGTTTAAATTCTATCCTCTGTTCCTCCCTCCATTTAAATTCAATATATTGCTTAGTATTCTTTCCCCATTCCCGTCTGAATTCCCGTACTTCCTCTGATCGCCTTTGAATCTCCACTACCAGCGGGAAGTGGGAGCTATTAGATACAAAGTTTAGTACCTTAAAGTTTTCTATTGTATATGCCTTGCTAATCGGCCATAATATATAATCAATGACACTTTGCCCATTCATATTAACAAAAGTAAACTCTCCCTCCAAATCATCTCCATATTTACCGTTCAATATGTCTAAGGCGTTCACTTCACAAAATTCGATAAAACCATCACTTGACTTATCAATACACTTATCTTTACTTCGCCTGAACTGCTCCCTTCTGGAACGTGTTTCATTTCCAACAAACATATCACACTCTATATTCACATCTCCTTCACCTATTCTGATATTAAAATCCCCCATTATTATTACTTCCGTATTCCCGTACTTCTCTCTTAAGCTATTTATATCTCTCTCTAGCGCCTTCAACAATTCAGGATTGTGGTATTGCGAGGGAGCTGGTGCATTATACACTACACCTAAACATATGGTTTTCTCATTTATCAGTTTATCTTCCAATACAATCCACAAAACATTTTTAATCCTGGACCAAGTATCTCTTACTACTTTCCCCATGGATTGTCTTACAAATAACCCCACTCCGCCAGAGGCTCTTCCTCTCACTGCTAACCCCTCCCCTTCTATTCCAACATATGTATAATCCTTAACCTCTATGTTTACCTCCCTCAGCCAGGTTTCTGCTACCCCTAAATAATCTACCTTTTCTAGTAGATGTCTCAACTTCCCTGTAAATATTTTATTTTTTAATCCCTCGCAATTCCAGAACCCGATCTTCCTTCTTCCTTTTCCCTTTCCCTATTGTGAACCTGTTCTACTTCTAAACCTGTCCAACACTTTCCTACTTCGTAGTTCTATTCCAGTTTTCTCCTTTGACGGACCCGCTAAATTTCTGTCCAAAACCAGTATACTCCCACTGGGTGTCGACACAATACTTTCCTCTCCCTCCGTTCCATCACTCGGAGACCACGCCCCCGCCCTACCCACAGCCAGATCACGTGCCAGTTTAGCTTCCTCCCTCCTTGGTGAAATCAGTTTCCTTGTTTCGCCAGCTGATGTCCTTGCGTCACTCTGATCTGACGTTCTAGCTACGTCATCTCCACGCCTTGTCTCCGATACCGTCATCTTCTTTCCACCAACTCCACGTATCGGTGATGTAACTTCCATGAGTCGATCTTTGTCCTCTGGTCTCCGATCGCTCTTTGGACTTCCTCTACATTCTCTGGTCTCGGATATATTTCGCTGAGCCATATCCTGTTCCTGGCATCTACTGTTCCTTGAGTCACTTTCGTATCCCGTCACCATGCGCCCGTCGACCCACAGTCGTAGATTCTTTATGAAGGCCCGTTTCCCATCCATTCTTGCCAAGATCATTTGCTGAATTAAATCCCTCTTCAAGGCCCGTTGTTCCACCGATAGATCTCTGTTTATAAAGATATTTGTTCCTTTTAGTAACTTTGATTTCTTCAATATTTCATACACAAACTGCACTGACGTAAATCTTGCAACTATCATTCTGGCTCCTCTTGCTCTCCCCACTCTAAATGCTTCTCTAATCTCCCAGCCCTGTAACTTCAAACCAAGCTTTCCTTCTATAATCTCTCTGACCTCATCTACAGGCCATACTCCGTTCCTTTCTTTCACTCCTGCTATAACCAGATTAAATCTGCGGTGTCTCTCTTCCAGCAGCTCAACTCTTCTTTTAACTTTCTGTACCTCATTTCGTATATCTTGCATTTCATTTTTGATCTCTCCCTTGATATCTATTAGTTCCTTTTCCATCCCATTGAGTTTAATTCCTAATCTCTCATCCATATCTTTAATATATGCCAACGTTTGTTCCATGACGTTCTGATCCCCATTTGGCCCAGGGTTGATTTCAACTCCACCAATTATCAATAGTATACCTATTATACAAGTGAGAAGAAACATGTTTGCCATCTCTTCTACACCTATGATTGTTTTTGAATCCTTCCACTTTAACTTGTTAAATGTTCCAATTCTTGCTCTATACACCTCAATGCCAATTCCCATGGTTACTTAAGCCCCTCTTTCATCCACTCCAGGAGCTTCCTCCTAACACGTCCACTCTCTTCCACTGCTTGCTTAGCACTCCCTTTGTATCTATAAGGAAATGTGTAATGTAGCTATTTTTGCAAAATATTATTTGGATTAAAATGTAGTAGATGGTAAAATAAGCTTTTGTAAGAATAGTTTGTATACCCACTAATAAAGATAGAGGGTTAAAAAAAGTCATGTGGATATATCACATCAGATTTTTTATTCTGTAACCTCTTGAGGATGTCAGCCACTCAAGCTGGTAAAACATCAGTAAAACCTTATTTTCTTCACTTCACCAATGGCAATTAAGCCTGTGACAGTACCTATAATTTTATTTTTAAAAAGTTGTTGTGACTAAGCAGTAAATATCCCAGTACATACCCATGAATATCTTTTCCAATAGTCCTAACAACAGCTACAGCAGGCATACCAGTTGCTACCGCTGAACCACAAACAATGCTAGCATTAATCCGAGAGGTGCCACTACTTCCACTGCTGCTGGGGCTGAGAGCATCTGCTTTGCTCTGTGTTGGTGATTTGTACAGTGGCTGATAACTCTCCTCACTAGGTGTCTGAAGGGATGGTAAGCCCATTTTCTTACTTCCTTTGGAATCACAACTTTCAGGTCTGCCATTTTTAGAAGTCTATAATCAGAAAACAGTAGAATGTTTTGTATAGAATCACTAAGTCTATTAAGATCAACACCAGGGGAGGTAGCTTTAGGAGAATTCAGAACAAAGGGAAAAGGAATAATACTGTAGGCATTAAACACTATGAATATTCATTACTTTTAAATCAGAACACATAGCGAAAAGATTAAATATAATATATAGAAATATATGTATGTATATTTGTAACCATTTCTATATACTATGAATATTTCCTGTTTCTCATGTAAGGAAGAATAAATGAGGGTGATTAATTACAATTAATATTAATAAACCATATCCTATCATGCATATAAATAGAAATGCTTAAGGTTTCTACTACAGAAGCTGACTGCAAAGATTGTTTTCCCTGAGTGACTATTCATATGTCTTATTCTTCAACATCATCATAACAACGTAACATACACAAATAATTGCACAACATAATCTTAATTGATTTAATTGTTCTTTCACACAAGCCGTGTGTTGGACAGGGTTGGAAAGGTAGAATCAGATGACTGAAAAATTCAATTCCCGGCTATGGCATTGAATTTTTCAGTCATCTGATTCTACCTTTCCATAATCTTAATTCTTAGTTCACATACACTACAATGTATTAAATCCCTCTTGTCTGATTAATTTCCCTGGTCTATTCTGCTTTCTTTCATTAACTTACACACAGTTTAGTAAGAATGAGAATGCTTTCTACAAGTTCTATATTTAAGGAAATTTGATATTTTTTTAAAATTGTTTTCTTTAAGTTATGTTGTTCACAGACACATAGACAAATGCAGACACAAGTATTTTCTAAAGCCTCATTTTTTAAACTAAGAGGACCTCAAAACATATATTTATGTTGAAATTTTATGCTGATTTTGGGTCAAATGCAATATAAATGCAGCAGAGAAAGAATAATTAAAGTTACAAATATGAAAAAGGCTAAGTTGTGGCACGTATATATGGAGGCATAGCTAGGGGGATTTTGGAGATTGGAAACCCTCCTTGCTAAAAGAAATGTTAAAATGAATAACGAAAGTAGTTTTTAATTCATTTTGAAGATTTAGAAGCTAGTAACAGTGATGTAATTTAAAATAAAGAGAGTTGAAGGTTGTTACACTACATCACTAGTTGAAAACATGCTGATGATGGGAGCAAACCATCTCCCGAAACGTGCTCAAGTAAGAACATTTTAGTGATGTAGTGTAACAACCTTCAACTCTCTTTATTTTAAAGAAAGTAGTTTTGTTAAAATAATAGCATCTTCAGTTGGCAGGAATGAGATATTTCCTAATTGCTCACTGGTAGCGCTATATTTACAACGCATGTGTTAGACAATGTCGCCAAAGGTGACAGTAACAGAAACTGTACTTTAGAGGGCATTAGTACAACCATGTTAAGACACCGGGCACGTTTTGTTCTGGTGCTTAATTTGAGTGATTTCCAAATGAATGCAATATCTCCCAGTTTACAACATAACAGAACCTCTATTTTGTACTGAAATAACATGGCCTGTAGCACTAATATAAAATACTTCAAAGTGATCATTAATTCTCATGTCACAACACATTTCCACTTAGAATACGCAAAACATCCTATCTGCACCATAATCTGTGAACATAAAATCGATTTATTCAAATATTTCAACTCAGGATTAATTCATATTTATCATTTGAATTGATGCAAATTGTTTAAAAAATGGGCCTATACAAACCTCACCCCTTAAGATTTTTCTGGCTATGTTGCTGCATATGTAAGACCTATAAAGGAGGCAGAAAGACCTGTGTTCTCATTACTGTATTTGCAACATCTAGAAATACCTGCAGAGCTTCATCTTCACTTCCCAAGAACCACACAGGCCGACGCTGAGGTTGTGATATTTCAGAAGCTATTCCAGTCTTCACTTGAACTGCATGTGCTTCAATAAGCTGAGGACGATTCTCTATAACCCTCACAGGTTCATGAGTGGTTACATTTGCTGTGGCTGAGTTAACAGTAACTGGATGTACCTTAACAGTCACATGTTCTTCTGCAGTAAGTGGTCCACAAGCTTCATCCATGTTTACTAATTCTTCCAATGAACCCTGCAATATAAGTGGAAGAACATAAACTTCTTAAATATGCTGATTTAAACCATAAGGATATGGGTGAGGTATAAGCATTGGTACATCTTACATTGGTTATCATGCAGTAAATAATATACTGCTCTGCCAATTGATACAAACTTCTTAAACATGCTGATTTAAACCATAAGGATATGTAAGTAAGTAGTAAACAATTTATTTCATCCTTTGGAAACAACTTACATTGTTTTTGTACATGTCAGGATTGGATATGTACAAATTTTACATTACAGAAAAAAATACTAAAATAATTCTTAATGATAATTACATGTCAGTTTCTTTACAAAAATACGATGACACAAAATAACAATATATTGAAGAAAGAGTGAGCTGACTTAAGATACTCTTTGCTCCACTTACTACATATTACATGCAGGACATTTCGTGAGGCATTCCCCACATCTTCCGCTGCTATGCTATACTATACTATAACAGCCTCCTCAAAATAAATTTGGGAAATTTCATAACTACAGAGGTAAAATGTTCCAATTACTCATTGCTTTTGCTTTAAGGTACTTGTATGGCTTTTTTTTAAGTTAACTCCCCCAATTAGAGAATCTTGGGTTTGTCTCTGCAATATTGTCGCAACCTCAGGGGTTGTGACTGGGGAACGTAGCTTAGAGGTGAAGGTAGAACTCGCAATGTTTCTTGGTGGCCCATTTTATTACATTAACTAGAACATGATGATGTTAGGCTTCTGTTCCCGGCTTTGGATCTTGAAGAGACCGGTTATGTATTTAACAAATCCAGTCCTGAAGGGACTTAACATTCAGACTTGAAACGACTGAAGGCTCAACACATTATATCACTTATACTGATGTGATCTTTAGTTATTAGATAAAATATTGTGAGTTTCCCTAATGGGATCTTACCTTGGAGAGTTGTCAGGTATTGTTGCAGGTCCAGCAGCATGGACTCCTGACAAGTTCAGAATCAGAACTACTCCCCAGGAAGGGTCTGCAGCTCCTTATAAAGAAAGTTACTGCCTAGGGGGGGGGGGTCTTGACAATCATACCATGAGCATTACCAAGTATGGTGTGCCGCCGCCCTGAAAGTGCGTGGGCTCAGGATTTCCTAAGGATCATATGATCCATTGGGTGATGTGCAAAAAGGCACGCCCTTTGAAATGTCGAGGGAAGTGGCAGACCGTGGTTTCCTGTTATAAGTTAGCTTCAACTACAATCCCAAGTCAAGAAAGTTTATGAAATATAAAAATGACCGAATGTGTTAAAATGTAAGAGTTTGCCCAATATAGTAAAGTATCTAATCTGTGACAAATTATCCTGCTGCCTGCAGCTGTATACATGACAATATTTCCCTAATAGGTAGGAGAAATATTGCATTCCACCCAAAAATTCAATGTTAAAATATCACCAGAAATACATTTTTAATTCTAGACCTAATTTTAACTGTAGTTTGTGGCAGTAATTTGTACCATAATAATGTAAATGCCAGAGTGATTGTAGTGTAAATAAGCATTATTGTATGACATTGATTTGAGATGTTTGTTAATTATAAACATTGTTAGGAAATAAGTTTACACGGCCTCACTGAAACTGACAATAAGAGCGGATAACAATGAGCGAGGGGTGAGTTGTTTATCAATTATTAGAGACAAGCAAATGATGTCAGATTGGCATGCTTTTCTTAGAAATGGCGGGAATATTTTCCCTAGACCATATGTGTTCGTAATTTTTATTGGATATAAAAATAGACTCTAATGTTGGCGCATTTTATTAACCAATAGCAGCTCGGTTATAATCTTTAGGCATATTGGGGTGTGGGAGTATAAAAAGCTAACGCCAGAGGCAAGTATCGCCCAGTTCAACAAAATCATCCACGCGTTACACGTCGCTGAGTCCAACAGAATCCTTCAGAAGTTAAACGTCGCTTAGTTCATCAGAATCGTTCGCGAGTTACACGTCGCAATTCTACAGAATCTCTCGCGTCTTAAAGTTTGTTATAAATGTGAAATACACGAATTAATAATGTGCAGCAAATAAATGATTATAGTGATATTAGAAAATATAACAGTTTCAGTCTGGCGTGTATCAAGAGTCAATATGTGAAATTAATTAATTGTGACGGTAATAAAAGTGTAAAAAACAAATTCTTTTATAAGTGTTATCTTTCAGTAAAAACTCCTTTCCGTTTACACACCTTGATTAAGAGATATGCTCAACTGAATAATAATAATAGCTAGCCGGAGGACAATGAACCCAACATTCAAAGTAGTAATACAATAACAGGCGCCCAGCAAAAGATAACACGAAGTGACCGCAACAAATTGGCTTCCATATGTGGTGCATATAAACATGAAGCATCTTCCAACTACCTACAAATATCATACTTCAAGTTATATAATGTATCTTTTTCCAACTTTAGTTATAGGACTATATCTGATATTAAACACAACTGCAACTCTAACTCTAAGTGTAATTATTATAAAGCCTGAATTGAATATCTAGCTACTCTCTCCCTGCCACCCTCATCCTGTAACATAAGTGTAACTCCAACTCTATGACAAAATAATCCTAATTCAGTTTCTAACTCTTAACGCTAAACTAGAAATTTATCAGATGTGAATTACAAAATTGCATTATTTGTAATCATAAAATTCTGAGAGTCAAGTTACGAACAAAATTAATCATTTAAGGATACAATATAAAACTCATATACAAACCAAAACTTGCTCTTGTATGAAAAATTAAACATTCACATTATCCTGTTGTTGTATTAAAGCATATAAGTGCAACTTTCAAAGAATACCAACAAATTACAAGAGGAAGCAAAGGAGGAGGAGGAATGAAACTATTCAATATTCATTCTTCCTACATATGGCACCATAGATGGTGGACAAGTTGAGCACCCTTAAACAAAACCAAATAGGTGGTGGGCATTGATGATACATGAAATGAAATGATAACTGGGAAAGTAAATTTGGGAAGGAAATACTCCAGGCTTAATTTTAAGGTATCTTTCTGGTATTTTTCAAATATGAGGGCTGAGGAAATCCTGGGGAAAAAAAACTGTCAAGGAGTATGGTCCTGGTAGGATTTCAACTGCAGACCACCTGTTGACAATTCTGTGCCTTAACAAGAGGAGAAGGAGAAGGAGGAAAAGAGGTGTTTCTTTTAATGTTTAACATAAAATTTACTTACATGTCCACTTCCATGAAGTGTGCCATCAGATTTTGGACTTTCTGGAATGGCAGCAAGTTCTGATTCTGTTTCATCTGCTTCAATGGAAAAGCTGAAAATTAAATGTAATGTTGGTAGATTAAGTCACACTTTTTGACACTCACCTTCACTAATTAATTAGTGAAGAATACCTCACTGTTAATAGTGCTTCTGTTTTTAATCTTTAAATGTAATGTAATGATTAAGAAAAATATAACAAATATGTGTGTATGCTTTAATATTTTATTCAGTAAAATTAAAGAACCTAGAAATGCAACATGAACATATTTGAAGTGTTTGAATGAAAATAAGTTATGTAATTCTTCCTGATTTAGAATATGGTATATGGTGTATTGAGTGACTGAAGCATTTAACTTTTAAAAACACATTTAAACAGAATACAAATTTCTTGGAAAGTTGACTCAACATACTCCTTTCATGAAAATTCCTAGTCTATAATACGTATTTTAAGATATTTTGGAGGAAAATTTTATAATTCTCTTTGGTCTCAGAGCTACAGATGTAGACTAATCAAACATAAGATAAGAGAGGATGTGGTTAATGATTACTCTTCAGAATACATCAAAATGGGCCACACTTCTCAAGGTACCATGGAGATTAGCATAAAAGTATTTTCCTAAAAATTTTCAACTTTTCCTTAAAAACTATGAAATCTACAAAGATGAAATGTTCCAAACTTATCCAAGATGGTGTGTTAATTGCCCTGAAATATTACTATTTTGACGGATTTTGTTTTTTAGAAAAATTAGTACCACATATGGAAGTTGAACCATGGATCTTTAGCTTTCCTTGCCAGTATTCTTTCCCTCAGCCACAATGATGAGATACCATGGGTGCATTAAACTTACACATCTGATATGTGCATCTCAGTAAACTTCAAACAACATCAATTACTCCAAGATATCATAATTTAAAGCTGACTTGCAATGTTGCAAGTATTCTTAATTTCTGGGCTTCTGTTAATCACACAATCAGTATTAGCAGGTCTTTCACAATGGATGTGTGCAGGCTAAGGTAATGGAAGAACAATTATCATACAGTGAGGATTTTGTGTTAAAACTTCTGAACGTTTTGATTCACGTTCTTCTCAGAGAAAAACAGTAAAAACTGAAATACTTTTAGTAGCTTAATTCTTCTAGTTTATTGCACTGAAATGAAATTTCTTAAATTTGCAGTAAAAATCCCAACTCTCAGCTTCAAGTAGTTTATGGCAAATATTTAATGTCAATATTTTCACCATTTTTCTCTTAATATCATTTTAGAAATTAGTTTTTTTTTTTTTTTGTTTTTTTTCAGACTGACTACCACAATATGAACATTAGATTCAGGGAGAGGTGTGCATATTTACATTTCCATTACCCTTGTGACATTTTAGTTATGCAAATAAAAAGGTTTTGTATTTAGGTTATAGTGTTGACCAAGTCCTGTGATTTAGAGCAGTGGGCATTTGTGTACAGTGTTGCAGAAGTTCATAATAACACATTAAATTTCATTCCTTAAATTTCTTACACTTTTCATCTTGATTCCAGATGAACTATTCATTCATTTATAATATCCTTAGCTGTTACTTGTTTGTTATGGAATCTTGCTTCATTTGTTTATAAAGTTTTAGGGAGGAAGCCAGAATAATCATTTATTTTAAGTATTAATTCAAATATGATTTGGTCCTTTAAGCTTACATTGTTTGAATTAGAATGATGAATGTGCAACAAATTCATGGAATACAATATACAATGTTACATTTAAAAATATACAACTTTGTGTTATGGAACCTCCTGTATCGTCTCTTGCAAGTCCAAATTGCTTTTATCAACTTATAATATAAATGCAAAACTATTTTTAAACAAACTAAAACAAGAGCAGAATGGATGATTTCCAGGCTTGTGGGCCTTAGTCGACTGGAACAACTCTTTTTACTTCCAGATTTCCTTCATAGCTTCAATGAACATCTTCAGTGGCACTGCCATAGCAATCCCTTCTGAATCTTAGCAACAACTGTTTCAAAGTCTGTTGGTAATATGATGTTTATACACCCTGGTGTGAGTAGCGCTTGCTCCTCATTGGTGTGCACCAGCATCCGCTGCGCCTGGCTGGTAAAGTAGTGGAGTGGGTTGGACTAGTGCTTGGACTGCACCTCATCCATTCTGCTATTGACACCAGCTGAGAAAACCTTTGTTCTTTAGACTAAATAAGTTTGTTAAGAAAGTGTCCCAAAGATTATTGGATGTCCTATATACTGATATTATAGTAAATTTTTACACTAATCTATCAACTTCACCCAGAAATATGAATGTTTCCTGGGTTCAGTATATGTCCGTACATTTGCTGGTTTCCTTAAACCCAAAATGAAGTTTCAGAACTGTCACAAAGGAAAATTAAAACTTCAATTCTGTTTTTCTTTCATTGTACATTTAAAACTTAGTGAAATACACATCCCTGTGAGGGGAAGAAATGAAAAGCATTTGAAAAATAATGCTGAGTTCATCCCAAATAGCTTAGAGTCTAAAAAATACAAACAAGAAAAGTAGAAAAACTAACCTAGATTCAGGCATTTTTCTCTCCATAGAGGGCTTAGGCTTCTCGAATTCAGAAATCTGACCTGTTTCTTCCCAATGAGTTTCCATGGTTCCTCCTGCATTTGATTTCTGGAAATACAAAGCTTGTACCTTGCCAGGTTTGGTATTAACTGAGACTTGTGATCCTCCCTCACTGACATATAAAGGTGAGAGTGGAGGGGTCTCAAATTTTTCCAATCCTGCTCCAGCACTAGCTCCACCTCCAACGCTCCCAGTATGTTCAGCGTCTCCACCCAGGGATGGCTGACTCACATCTAAACCAAAACATGTATGAATTTTCTTTAAGAGAAATATTACACTCGGAAAAATTTTAATTTCAGTTAACCAGTTCACTTTTTACCTAAAGATATTTAGCACTAGCAGTATCCAGCATGGTTGCACTTTGAGCAAGTATTATTTGAAGAAAGATTTCTTGTACATTCAGTGCTGCATTCTGACTGGAAATATTGGCCAGAAAATGTCAACTTTGATGACTTGCATTATATTATTTAGTGAAAATTTTCTCCAAACAATGTGTGATATTGGCATTGGACCACATCACATATGATGCATCTAGGTGCAAAACCCACCAAATCCATTTTTAGCCTCTTTTTAGCTATAAACATACGAGGAAAGATTGATAAGTCCATGACTTTGACAAGAGATAGCATTCTAATCACAGGTTTCTTGTTTGAACCCAAGTCTTACATCTATTCTGGGTATAATCACAGAAATTCATCGCCATTTGCTTCTTAGAACATTGTTGAGAGCATCTAAAATAAGCAGATGTGTGTTACTTCATAGAAAATAGAGAAAAGTGAATTTCACGTTCTGATGAAGCACTACTTTTTGCATGGTAAGATGGTGAAGGAAACAGAAGAAAAGCTGAACAAGTATTATGGGGACTCTGCTCCATCACATGGCATGATTCACAAGTGGTTCACAGAATTTCAATGTGGCCGTTCAAGCACAAGAGATGCCATGCACACAGGACAGCCGGTTGAGGTCACAACAGAAGAAATGGTGAACAAAGTTCACAATATTGTGTTAGAAGATTGCCGAGTAAAAATCCGTGAGATAGCCAACACTGTAAACATCTCGAGTGAATGGGTGTATAACATTCTGCACGATGTTCATGAGAAACCTGTCAGCAAGATGGGTGCCACTACTGCTCACAGTTGAGAACAAACGGAATCGTGTGATCATTTCACAGGGGTGTTTGAACATGTTCCAGCGCAACCCAAATGAGTTTTTGCAGCGTTATATCAGGGTTGATAAAACATGGATCCATTACTATCATCCTGAAACCAAACAACAATCAAAGCAGTGGATTTCCTCCAGCGAACCTGCTCCAAAGCAAGCGAAAACCATTCCATCGGCAGGAAAAATCATGGCAGCTGTCTTTTGGGATTCACAAGGGGTGATAGACACCCACTACCTGGAAAAGGGTAAAACGATCACATGTTTATATTAAATCACAATGATGGATCAGTTTCACAAGGAATTGTTAAAGAAAAGAGCCCATTTGGTGAAGAAAAAGGTTCTCTTTCACCAGGATAATGCAGCCACACACAAGTCAGCTATTGCCATCACAAAATATCTGGAATTGGGCTAGGAATTGTTACCTCACCCACCATATTCTCCAGATTTGGCTCCAAGCAACTTCTTCCTCTTCGCAAACCTAAAAAATTAGCTTGCTGGGAAGAAATTCACGTCCAGTGAACACATCATGGCAGAAACAACCTCATATTTTGCAGACTTCGAAAAATCATATTTTTTGGAAGAATTAAAAAAATTGGAGAAGCGTTGGACAACATGTATTGAATTGAAAGGAGACTATGTTGAGAAATGAAATTGATTTTTTGGAAAAAAAACTGCTATTTTCTTTAAAAAGTCACTGACTTATCAATCTGCTCTCGTATTTATGGGTGTAATGAAGAGCTCTTTGGTTATATTTAAATAGTAGCATGTGAATCTTGTCATTTTATACTAATATTATATGTTGAAATTTTCCCTTTAAAGCAAAAACTACCAAGCCCATTGTCTTATGTAAGATACTACCAAGTCCAAAGAGCCAATTGCAATGACATAGTTTGGCACCATTTTTTGCACAGCTTTCACATCTGTTAGTATATCATTTTATGAGACACAATCAAGTCTGATAAATAAATACTTCACAAAACAAAAGTGAATATGAACAGGAATATTATTAATATAAGTGTATGTAATCTTTGCCAAGGTCAGAAGTGAGAAAGGAATCCTAGCAACTAGAAATGTGAGAAATAGAAGAGAATAAGGTTTGTTCAATTTACAAAAATGAGTATTCACTCATTCATTCTAGTTGTTTGTTATATGCAATAAAAGTAAATAATTAGATACTATCATCAAAACCACAATGATTAATGTGTTACAGATATTCCATCAAATCACTACCTACCAGTATATCTTGTTAAGATATGAAAAGAATGGGAGAGAATATGTGCCTAACCCAAGAATTTAAGAAATGAATACCTTAATCAGGGATAAAACTGTCAAAACTCTAGTTGAGCCATAAATTATTCACAAAGGATGTTCTTGAATTTTTAATTGTAATAGACTTGGTAATGTTGCAAGAATTCATTGTTAACCAAAATTACTTGATTAAACAACCCGTTTATCTATATCACAGAATCCTGAAGTTGTTTGTTACTCATTTTGCTTGTTACATTGTTTGTTGTTACCATTGTCACTGACAATATTCAGATGCTAACTACTGTATATTAATCCCAGTTACTGTGGCCTTTTCAACATTAAGTCTAAACAACTATAGCTAACAACGTATTATCAATATTTTTATTCATGAAATTTGTTTCCCACTGATACAGCTGTTAATCCTATACAACATAATCAAGTTCCCATACTCATTCATCTACTTGTGATTTTGTAAAAGCATGCAAACAACTCTTGACATTTCATTGCTTACCTCTAGAACGTGTAGAAGGTGGTCCCATGACAAAAGTATCAGGAATACGACGACAGCGATGATGTTGGGCATCCAAAGTATTAATAACAATTCTCACCAATGAGGCCATTTGTGTAGATACAGGTGGCTGGCTGTATTGATACTATGAAGATTAGAAACAAAACACTATCAGCTCAATTTTTTTCAAATTATTTAAAAAATAAATAAATGCATTTTTATTTCACTTGATTTTAATAAAGTAAAATACCTAATAGGCATTATTATTTTAAACATGAAATAAATTAGTATAAAATATGGATAAGCTAGTAACAGTGATGTGAATTTGAAATTATATAGAAAACTTAGAGTTGGAACACTTAACATCACTTACATGTTTTACTACTTGACCGGTTTCAGGAATTAATTGCTCCTGAAACCGGTCAAGTAGTAAAACATGTAAGTGATGTTAAGTGTTTCAACCTTGACTCAAATTTCCTATATAATATGAAATAAGTTGTTGAATTAAGGGGGGATTTCCATAGAAAACTTTCAAAAACAGATTAACTTTCTGTTTTGTGTATTTTTACAACATTAATGCTTCATTTAATACAGTTGCAATGGCTTTTTGCTGAAAATTAAGCAAAAAATCTGAAAAAAAAACCTAAGAGAAAGATAGCAAATAATATCATAAAACACAGCATTAAATATAGTTTTTGTCAATTCCAGAAAACCTGGGTGTTAACATAATGAACTTTTCTAGCAAACTGTTCAAACTAATAATCTGAATTTTTTTTATTTTTATCACTTGTAATAAAACAATTTTGCTATATTCAAATTTGGTTGCCCAGAACTAGAAAAGTATTTCTCCATATTCTTAAATTTTTGAGTAAAGTTACATTGGTGTACTGCCATCTGCTAAATTATTTACAACAATTTGTGCGCAATTTTTAAAATAAAAGATAAAAGGCATCCACCATTTATCTGTTTTTAAACACCCCAATTTACTAGGCATCACTACCAATTTTTGTGAAAACAGTATTAAAACATTATTTTTGAAGATTATTTAAACAAAATGTGAGAGTTTTGTAAATTGTTATGTTAATGTTCCCGTAATCAAACCTGTAAAAGAAACTCTTAAAAGATATTCCATAAAATATATTATAAAGTTAACTGCAGAGAAGGAATGCAGACTTTTGTTTTAAAAATAAACATGTATACGTAATGATGGTATTGTAGCTTTCAATAAAGGAAGAAAACATAGCAAACATTAGAAATGAGATAAATACTCAAGGCTCACAAGGTAGTTTATGAATGTGGTTATTTTTGAAGAGAAGTTATAAGAAATAAATGAGAATTGTTCTAGGGAAAGGTAAGGATCCTATGGCTGTATTTACGAGGCATTTATAAAAGGCTTCTCGTATAGATGTTGAGTAAATGGAAAGAATTCACAATGCTTTATTGGAAGCACAAAGTTACATAATACAGAAAAGTGGGGCCTTGAAGTTGGATGGGAAATAATATTTTGATGCACAGGAGCTTTTGAACGGTGATAAGGGAGCTGTTGTTAGTTACAGTGAAAGAAATGGCTCAGATGGAAAAGAGACAAGTATCTACAAAACACCACCTCATGCAAACAGTACTAAATTATTGGTACAAATTCTGAAAATAGAGGAGAGAAAGGTGTTAAAAGAGAAAAATCAAGATAAATCCTCACAAAATGAGAGGTGTGTAAACGTATTACAAAATAACATGGAAACAAGCAGTTTAAGAGCATGTAGTATTTGAGTGTAATGGAACAAAGGGCTGGATAGATAGATTTATTGATATTAAATATGAAAATATGGACAAACAAAGGAGTTGCAATTAAATGATGTTAAAAAATGATGGCAATAAACTATGTTAATTTCTTAATAAAGTAAAAATGAATGTTGACAACAATCAATAGAAAAAGTGAAAAGAGAATAAAGTCTGGAGCCATTGTTCATAGTAGTACTTCAGCTGACTCATAATAAAAGTTATTATGTAAATTTATATGGAAAATTCCTACACTATTAAACAAGTGAATTTTGTACACTAGCTATTCAAACCTTATGAAGGGACTTTGAAGGATGAGAAATCATTCTAAATAGGCCTAATCTCTAGGATTCACTGCTTCTTTAAAAGAAATATTATAACTGAAAACAACTGCCAATGAGCAAAGTGAATGCTGACTGTATGACTTTTCAATGTTAAAGGCAGCACATAAAAGAAACAAATATAAAAATTAAAAATAAAGTATGTCATAAATATACAATTACAAATAAAACAATGTACACAATGTTAAACAAAGAAAAGGTAGGTGACGATGCAATTGAATAATTACAAATCATTATATACATAAATAATTACATGTTTGTGTAGTTGCTTTACTGTTATTAGCTTCAATTTTTGCTTTTTAAAGAATGTAATGTCAACATAATCTGTATAAAACCAATTTATTATTTAGTTAATGTGCACTGCTTCAGAAAATTATTTGTATGATGATTTTATAAATCCATAATTATTTGAAAGTGCAGTTTAACCTAAATATAGGTAATTCTTGGAATATTGTTTTATCCTATAATATTAAGCAATTTCACCTTTTACACAAACTAAAGGGAGCCAATAGGTCATATTAATCAATGCTTGTAGAGAAGTGAGACCAATTTATAGACACAGTCCTTACAGCTTGTGTGCTTTACAGAGAAATGGTTTGTAATCTTGTGAATAGATTTAGGAAAACAGGATATATTCTTAATAAAAAAAACAAAATTAAATTGCTGTGTTCTTTTAGGCAGAGAAAATGTTGAGAAAATGGAGAAAATGTTGAATGAAGTCCAAAGAAATCTCTGAGAAAGCTTGCACAGCAATCAAGAATTTTGCAAAACTCAGCTCGGAATGCCACTAAACTTTTAAAATGAAAACCCTATTAGATAGCTGTCAAGGCTGTATTTAGAGGGGGGGGGGGGGTTTAAGGTCCAACCCCCTCCCCCCAAAACTTCTGACAGCTTTATTTATTTAAATTCATACCAAACCAATATGGAAAAATGTTGTTAGGTAACAGAAGGTTTACTGCTAGTAGCACTTACAAGAAAAAGGGAAACTTAATATTTTCACTTTACATAGGTGAGATAATCATACATCCCAGTTTTCGAAGCAGTTTCAATGTTTTGTGCTCTAAGGTAGAATATCTCATTCTGGTGAGTTTTTCCTGTCTATATAATGTCTCCAAGCAATTCTCTTATCCACATAACGTCTATATACCACAGAGTAGGTACATGGTAACTGTATGGGGTACTGTTAAGTTTAGATCTAGTTATGGAAAACCCTCCCCCAAAATTTTTTCTGGGTACAGGCATGATAGCTGTAGTTCAAGAATTGCAACCACACATTAATATGTGTAGAAGTAATTTCTGCAATTGAGTGAGGATAATGTTAATGACTGCCGTACTGACCTGCAGTTAATTTCTTTTTACACATGACGCATGTTTTTTTTTACATGGCTATAAAGAATTAATGAGTGTTAATGCAAATTTTATTCAAACATGTGAGAGATGTGTAGCAGCAAAAGTATATCATTTACAACATCTTCTATGATGGCATGTGGTTACTGTAAATATAATTTGCATGAGAAATCTATGCACTTAAATTTAAAGGGCCATGAACATCCAACTCCACTAGCAAACAGCATGCATCCTAATGTCATGGAAATTCTTGTTATGCCAGTCATGTGTCCAAACAAAGGCTCTGTACAACTACATCATACTCCAATGAGATATTTTGATTCCATTGTTCAATACTTTGTAAGCAAACTTCTGCAAAACACTGATATACCCAGCAAAGCTCAGATATCCAGGTTATAAGTATCTCTCAGGGTTGTTTACCAGTTACACAAAAGATGCGGGATAAAGGGAACCTGTTAAAATCAGTTGGAATAAAAATTCTGTTAACCTTCTAGAATCAAAACAATACTGATGTCACATCTTTCTCTGTGTTGCACATAGCGACGGAAGGCTGTGACAAGAAGTTGAACTGTGAGGTTAGATCTGCAGAGGTCGCACACATGAGGAAGGTCACGGTTGAGGAGATGTTTGTACATTATAGAAGTATGTCCAATACATAGTTGAGTTAATACAACTTGGTCTTTGCAGTTGAAAAGATAGTGTTGAAGTTTGGACTCGGAAATGTAGACATCATGTAACTTGCTTCTAGATGTGGCTTTCCATGTTTGTCTCCATTGATTAATGCAAGTCTTTTTGATGAAGTTGATGAAGTCCATGTGTAGGATCTTGATGTCCTGAGGGGGATATTTGGTAGCTTCTTTGGCTGCTTGATCAGCTGATTCATTGCCAAGAATTCTGACATGAAACGGAGTCCAGACAAATGATACTGATTTACCTGAGATTAGTGTTTGGTTGTACAGTTTCTGAAGTTCTTTAACAATATTTTGGGGGGGTTGAGGTTTGTTGAAGTCGGAAAATATTATGTAATTATGTAGGTTATCTTCTTTGCTTATTCTCCAGTTAATTATAAATGGTTTGATCCTACCTTAATGATCTTCCTGTAAATAATTAACTTTATGTTCTTTTTAGTTCAAAATGTTTAGTTCAAATCCTCTTCTGAAAATTTTTCTTTTAATTGCCAATTAATGCACTGGCCATCCTCACAGCAGATGCATCATTTTGCAATTATTAGCATTTGAATATTATTACATAAACATTAATTTTTCTTACGTAATTTGTTTTTCTTATTCTCTTGAAGTGATTCTACACAAATCATGAAAGTGAATACTTAAATTTATAACTTATTTACAATGCTTTGCTTATGACAACCTTTAATGTTAACATTTCAAACTTGTCATACATATCAATTTGGTTTAATCAATGGCACATAAATTAATTCCTGCTGCATGTATTATAAACAAAACCACAATCATGATATTGGTGGTGGCATTTCAGTCCAAGCTAAAGCAATTAAAATTCTATCCTGAGTTCAGAGTCACAGTACCTTGTATAGCAGAACCAAGAGAGACATCAGCCAAGAATGACGTGCATGAGGTTCTAGAAACCATAGGCTGTAAGTTGGAGTTTGACACTCTGCAGGCGGATTATGATGGGGGCATGGACAATATTGCAGCAACACCACACATGTTGGCAGAAATACTTTTCCCATAAGGTGATTCTGGTCTAGAAGCTGAGGCAAGTTTGCCAGGAAAACATTGAATACTGGAGATGCTCTGTAAATGCAAAAAAGTAAAAAAGATTCTATCATTATGAAACATTCTCCTTTGGTAGAAATGTGCTGAGAAATCTGTGAAATCTATAGCACCATATTATTAATCACATTTTTTAAAAGATAATGAATCAATGAAAGTAAATTGATAGAAACTGAACCAAGCTACATCTGAGGTGTAAAGTTGTTATGAAGTACCTACACTAATCTCTGGACTTTTCACAACAGTCCCTTGCTAAAGATTTTACACCTTTCTACTGATAACAAAATACAGTGAAACCTATTCAAGATGGAAGTGACAGGATCCTAAATTTTTTTCTTTTTGTTGAGGTTTTCATATTTTTCAGATATTTCAAGTTTTTCCTAAGCATAGTTTTAAGATAATCACAAATACCATGTCAATGGTTAAAATACAAAGCATTTTAATTCATCTTAGTTGTCCAAAAACTATTCACTCATTATGCATTCTTTATTTTTAAAACCTTCATAGATTTGCATTTTGCCAGATTTGAATTGTAAGATAGTTCATTTGCGTGTATTTCTCCTTTTACTTTAATTCAAACATTTTCACTTTATGCTTTAATAAAAGTATCACATTTTTATGCAAGATCTTTTATCACAAAATGCACAGCTTTTCTCACAATACACCAATCCAAGCAACAGACAACACTGAAGAAAAGACACACATTTACAAGGCAATGTGCTGAGAAATCTGTGAAATTATACCAATCTATAGCACCATATTATTAATCACATTTTTTAAAAGATAATGAATCAATGAAAGTAAATTGATAGAAACTGAACCAAGCTGCATCTGAGGTGTAAAGTTGTTATGAAGTACCTACACTTATCTCATCATTTTGCCATTGATGCAGTAGCTGCTCAGATATGTACATATACAAAGAAACCTCATTTACGTTAATGCCCTACATTTGCAGTAGTGTGATATGTTTCAAAATAAAATACATAAAACATTTGCAGTTTCTTTGGAAGAACAGCATTTCCCAAAACAAATGTGTTTCAATTCTGTATATTTCCATTTTAAGCCATAACAGATGGTTTCCATTTTCATATTGAGTAGTTTCTGTATTATTCAGAAAAAATTACACATAAAGTGTATGATTTCTACTGGAACCAAGACTTTTTTTGCCAAATAAACACGATTCTGGCTTGTTCAGCATCCAATTTGGGCAGGTTTTACCGTACTAAACACATCAGGTTTATTCCAATTTTAATAAATTACATTTCCATTCCAAATGAAACTGAAGTGACAAGTTTTCTTAACATTGTATTTCCCTAAAGTGATAGGATAAAACAGTTGTAAATTTAAACAAATAAATAAATAAGTTGCTTTAAAATATTCTATGATGTGTAGTAAACACACATGCGCACACAAAACCATACCTTAACCTTTGTGGTGGAATATGAAAACCCTTCTCATTCTGGTTGTAGCCCAGAAGTAAATAAAGATGTCTCAAAACAATAGTTTGATTCTTTGCCATCACTTTTTCATCACTTGGAAAAGCCTGAAAATGATGCATAAACCATTACTAGAAGCTGTTTAGCTTCAAAGGAACAAAAAGAAATTAATTTCCATTTTCATCATATCATGGAAGTATTGACAATGATTCAGAAAATGTATTATCTCTATAATATATCCACACCAGTAACTTTTGTGTAATTGTTATATGATATTGCAATAATGATATCAACAATCTTTTAGTTGTTTTTCATTTGCAAAGACCTGCATCATGTGGGAGTTTGAAGCATACATCCTGAATCACCCTGTATAATGAGTATATGTGAATTTATTATTATAGAGAAAATTGTATGAATGCATCGCATCATATTTGTTTACTTGTGTCAAAATTAATTATTATGAAATGAAGACATTTGTAAATGGAATGATTCATATACAATGAAATTAATTTTAATTACTTTCTTTTAAGAGGTTAATGCAAATACAATCAGCTTATTCACTAATATACTGAAAAAAGGAAACTTAAAAGAAGGAATAGAAAAGAATTTTATAGCATATATTTTTACCTGATCTGATCTGGAGAGAAATTGCATTAGCAGGAATACCAAGAGATGAACTGTTTCTTTGTCTGCTTCTTCAAGATCAATAATACGATGAAAAAACCCAGTAAGGTTTCCATTTTCTGTCCCACTGCCTGCATTCATAGCATGAATATGCCCATCTGTATTAAAAATAAACGATAATAAAAAAAAAAACATTGTATTAATTTAGATTTTCAGCCGCTTGGAATCTTGGGAAATGAACGTCATAGCTTTCAGAAAATAGCAGTGACACAGAAGTGCAAAGATAGTACAGTTTGCAGAAGCAACGATTTCAGTTATAATTATGACACACAGTAACATAAAACACATAAGTGTAACATCTAAATTAGCTATGTACATGAAACAAAACAGTGTACAAAGGCTAAGTTTCTGTATTCAATAATTTTAATATTCAATGCTGAATGTAAAAGTGTTGTTTTAGCAAAAACATGTCACTGTATTGTTTCTAATTTCCATATACAGTTTTATTACTTTGTCATTTTCATAATTTTGTATAAAATATAGCAAACAATATACATTTAAGAAGCTCCAAGAGCTGACAAAGTATTAAGTCTGTCCTCAAATACTCCTTCCATTATGCATTCATTGGGAACTCTATTTTTTAAACCCATTTCTTTTGAAATGCAAACATTATCAATACTAGCTTGCTCTATAATGAAACCTCAGATGATTTAAACTCTGAGGGAAGTAGCAGAAGGAGTAATTTTACAGTTTTGAATTAAACTAGCCTCATTTTAAGCCATTAATTTATAATGAACTACTTGATAAAAAACAAAGCAACTATCATAAATCAATAGAAATTGCCTGCTCCCAAGAGTGAGGTAAAAGCAATAAAATTCTAAACTTTTAAGTTTTTGCAGATAATTTCAATTCAAAAGCTAATGCAGAAAACATTTCATGGAATTATAATCATCCAGTTTGTTCTCATTTGTTACTTTTTTTTTAAATAAATACACCATGTTGGACTTTAGATTAACTATAACCAAAGGGTTGAATGGATGAAGGTGTTATATTTTCTGATAGAGGATAGTGTTATTAAATTATTATAATACCTTTCTTCATTGTACAGTATGAGCAAAACCTTCCAGTACACTACTTTCTACCATTCTTTTTACTTTCTCTGCTACATACAGTATGTAGAGGAAGTATTGTATTCCACCCAAAAATTTGATGTTGAAGTATCACCAGAAATACATGTTCTAAAACATTTTTAGGAAAAGGTTTATATGTGTGTCTGTCAACAGCATAACTCAAAAATGAAAAGTCTTATAAATTCCAAACTTGTATTCACATCTTCCAAAGATGTGACATGAAGATTTTTAAGAAAATCCTCCACCACAAACTATCATATACATGGAGCATTCTTTTGAAAAGTTTTATTTTCCCAACAATGGCTCTAACAATTTTGATTAAAATACTGTATGTTTAAGATACTTTCATGATAAATAAAATATATATGTTGGATTTTTTTGGAATAGCATGTGAGGTCCTCTTCATTCCGAATGAGTTTTTTATAATTGGTAAACCGTAAGAGATAGACAAAATCTTATTACATAAAAAATTTTATGGTTATAATTAACCATATAACCTTTAAAGGTTATAATTTATGCCAAACAAAATGTTTTGTGGCACTAACCATTTCCAAGGCATTCTTTGTTATTGGTAGGTATGAATTTTCAAATAGTTATACTTTTCTCAAGAGGAAAATCACTATTCTTTATTTTTTATTCTCCTTTTATTTATTTTATTTATTAATTGTTTTTTTTGTGGTCATGCAAAAAGAATGGAATCTCAAAGCCATCACTTAGCAAGCTGCTCTTAAAAGATTTGACTATAGCTTAAGCCTACTGTATTCCCCTAATCCCTTTGTATCTACAAGAAAATATACTATAAAACCATTTCTGCAAATGTTTATCTCAATTAACATGAAGTAGATAGGAGAATAAGCTTTTATAATAATATTTTGTTAAATAATGGATAGAGAAAGTCATGTGAATGTTGTAACGATTCTTTGTTACGCTCCCAGCCATATTGCTGAAAATAGTACTCATGGTCAAAGAGTACGAGGCATTATAGGTTCCAATGCACTCTTCTCGAATCTTCAAGGTGAGGAGAAAGCGAGTGGAAGGGGGAAAAGTGCTCAGTGACAACACAGATGTGGACAATGAGAAGAAGTCAAGGTCCAGGCATGGTACAGTGAGTTGCCTGCCAACAGTAGCACCATACGCATTACAAAGAAATGTAACTCCAATATTAGCAGCACATGGCATGGTACTTTAACATAGACTTTTATAAATATAACATCAGGTTTTACATTTCAGCATAGCCGACATTAAAAAAACTGGTTCATATTCTTCTATGAAGTTAAATAACCATTTAGTGGACAACAGCTAATACGACTGATTCATGGTCTACAAGAATTTGTCGTAGAATACATCAGGCACCGAGGGAAAGGTACAAGGCCTGATAACTTCATGGATGAATGCAGGACCTCAACCAAAGGTCATATGGGACAAGTTTATCTGTTCAGCATAAAACTACAGTGTCAGCAGTCATGCAGCCATAACAAATGGATGAGATCTGTCCTTATTATATCATTTCTGGGCATATCATGTTGGCATAGTTTTGGAAATTGAAATGTTTAAATTCAGGGGCAATTATTAACAGACAGTCAACCAGCAAACTGTAACTCTACAGTGTGAATGTTGATTATAGCATGGTATTCATTTAAAGTCAGGTTAAATAATTGAAAGCATGAATTCTGAAGAGTGAATAGAAAAACCTTACATTCAAGAAACTGCAAGCAGTGTTGAATGCAGAAATAAGTTAATACTCATGAAAGAACTTTATATGAATCAGCTCATATTATGATTATTGAATTCATCAGAATTATTTTTCTTGAAGTTATTGAATTACAGCAAACTACTTATTGTTAAAATCTTGAAGAAGGTTGCACAAAGACAGAAATGCATGTAACTATATTAATGTATGTTATTTGGAAATTTCAAATGTATTGTATAAAATTATTGTTAGTAACTTTGTGGAATGCTTATTATATCTACTCCTCTTAATTAACATGAGTAGAATTTATTATAAAGTTCATTATTAAAATAAGAGCTTCGAAAGTGAAAGTAAAAGATGGTACAGCATGCTAAAGTATTGAGTAGTTGTGATCTTGAGAATGTGATACTTGGTAGTGGAGTAAAAGCTCCCGCACTAAAAAGGTAAAGGAGATTATAAGTGATAAATTATAGGGGTTGAAAGGATCAGCACATTTCCAAGGTAAAGCAGTATGCTTCCCAAATTTAACATGACGTGGTTATTTAAGATTTCATTAGTGACTATGTAACGGTCCACATTACAGTAGTGTGTAACACATTACAGAGGTATTTAGAATAGCTCTGTCACAATGTAACACATCAGAAATT
Source organism: Deroplatys truncata (assembly GCA_030765065.1). Lineage (NCBI taxonomy): Eukaryota > Metazoa > Arthropoda > Insecta > Mantodea > Mantidae > Deroplatys > Deroplatys truncata. The sequence continues at coordinate 122,684,448 of CM060988.1, read as the reverse complement.
TTCTTTCTTTCTTACAAAGCAAATTTGAATAGAAATGTATCTGTTAAGCACCTAGGATGTGTTCCTTCATCATCTTTGCAGAGGTGAATATGGCACCATGTTCTCATATACATTATGTGGAGATGCATCAAATTGAAAATGCATGTTCCAAAAGTATACATAAGATCTGCATATTTCGCCTTCTTCCACAGTGTTATTTCATATGGCATTTTACTTTGGGGCAACAATACTCACTTTCATGATATTCTTGTATTACAGAAAAAAGCTATTCGCATGATGTCTTATGAATCAAAATTAGCTCATTGTAAACCATTATTTAAGAAATTAAAAATTTTGACAGTAATTAATTTGTACATCTACACAGTGGTATTGTTTATAAAACAACACATATCAGAATTACAAAACAGACAAGAAATTCATTCTTATAATACCAGATCATGTCAACAGATTGATATACCATATTGTAGATTGACTACAACACAGAAGAATTTCGAAATACTTGGCTCTAAATTGTATAATAAGCTACCAGTAAAGTTAAAACAAAGTCCCATACCTAGTTTTAAGAATAAATTGTATGACTGGCTTGTTACTAATCCTTTTTATTCACTACAAGAATTTTTTGATAATGAGTAGGTACATCTTAGTACCAGTAATAGTGTAAATATAATTTTGTAAATATCCTGTTTTAGCATTATATTATCTGACCTCTATTACTGTAATAGGTCAATGACAATTAAATTATTCTTATCTTATCTTATCTGGAAGGCATCTATGCAAACCTCTATCTGTTAATTTATTCACAGTCACAGGGTGGAAAGCATTTTCAAATCTTTCATGTGGTTGAGCATTGTTGATCATAGATTTCCATTTCAATTCAGCAGCATGTTTTGTTGATGATTTCATTGGAAATCTAGACATTGAATCATCAATGGCAGCAAAACTTTTCATCAAGTTGAAGGTCTCCCACTTCATAGTGTGTTTTTAACACTTTCAGTGCTGAAAGCAACTTTTTTTTACTTCAAGTTATCTCTTGTTGGTAGTGCCTTATCAAAGCAAGTCCTAAAACCCTGCATGATGTCACTCATGCATTTTCTGGTATGAGCTCGTGCAGCAAGGGCAAATCTTTCTCACACATTAAAAATCCTTATATCAAGCATTCCAAATTATTAAATAGATACCAAGACTAAGTCCTTAGCACAATTATTGACTATGGCATGTTATCTGTTATAATATGAATTGTATCCTTATGGTTTTCAAATGTTGTCAAATCAGTTTTAATACATAAATTTTTTTTGCAGAAAGAAAAAACAGGTGTAATGTTGATCTGTTATACTGTACAATGATCTACTCTCACTGTTATATGTGATTATCTCATACAGTGAAATAAAATTTAATATTTGAACACCTTCATTCATGAAGAAAAGTATAAGCAAGTAACACCTTTATCTATTTGAAACCTTTAATTTTTTTGCCAATGATAAAATAAACTGTGGCATTTGTCATTTACAAATAAAAGGGCTTACTGTCAGATGCTGAAAAATATAATTTTTTTTTTTTTTTTTTTTTTTAAAGTCTGAGTAAATTTGAACATGTTTTATGGAGAATTAAACATTACACTACATTTTCAAATAGTTAACTTTCTTGGTGTTTAAGGGTAGTGCATACTGTGTTAGCTGCTTCTTGACAACTCAAGGAGAAGTAAATTCTTAAAGTGTACAGGAAAAGTAGGAAATCTGTATCTCAAAGTGAGTTTCCCAAGCAGACAGGGTGTGACACCCTTCATAATCACCCTAAATTAAAATGGTTTCCATAACAAATAAATGTGTGTTAGTTCTGAGTATTCAGGACTAAACATTGATTAAATTGTTCAATTTAGGTCTCATAAATGAGATTTGAAAACACTGCTATGCATATCATTTTCAGAATGAAATTATGAATGTACATTCAGATCCCTGTTGCCACAAGATTTAATTTATTTTTTTTGCAAGTAATGAAACCCTAAAATATTTTATGCTGAATCACAATAATTTAAAATTGTGGCTTTATGATGCATTTTATCTGCCTTTGTCCATTGCAATTTTGTATTGCTTAATGACAATAAATATTGAACATTGTACAACCAATATTCAAAATCATTACAGTGTCCTGTAATTTACTTACTTTCTTGTTATTTTCAGCCACATTCTGAGCATAGGCCTGTATTTCCTCAAGGTAAGGAAAGACACTTGTTTATAGTGACCAGGGTCAAAATGCAGTAGACAATCAAATTTGTAAAACTCTTAGCACAATAAAATACTATACTATACTATTCCAGGTCTGTTGTCTACTAAAATGTTCCTCCCAGCTTATGGCTAAGCTTGTGTCAAGATTCAAGAGCAGCATGTATTAAGGAATTAAAAGAAGAGTATGGCATAATGTTTAAAGGTTTTGTATCTGATCTATTACTTTTTTACTTTGTTTGTCCTTATTCTTGATTATCCCTTATTAATTATGTATTTATTGAATTTTGTAAGTGTTCGCTTTTAAAAATTCTCTGATTACCTTCCCCTCCATAAGACTTACACACCCAAGGACTTACAAGCCAGCACCTGTGGTCAGATGCCTATCGGGTAGCTGAGAGTCTATGGATCGGAGAATGACAACCACAGTGAGGGATCAGTCCGATGCTTGGGATGAGAGTGAAGGAGGAGATGATACATGAGATGAGAGAGATGAATGACAGGAAAGATGAAGATAGAGCACCAGTGAAAAATGATGTATGGCGGGGGAAACCGAAGAACCCAGAGAAAACCCACCCAGATGACGTTTTGTCCACCAAAAATTCCATATGTGGGTCCCTGCAATTGAACCTGGACCACCTTGGTGGGGAGCGAGCGATCTATCACTCATTAGCATCTTTTTAAATGCCTATTTCTTTGACTATTAGTACCTTTATGCCTGACTATTTAGTGTCCCTAAATTACACCCATGCTCCACTGGTTAAACAAACTGATTGCTCTTAGTATATAACTGTTTAACATACTTTACTATAAGAATGTTTTTCTTAGAACACCATGCTCAACTGTAATACCCCAGTAATTTTCTTTATAATATATGGATCATTTTGTGAATAATTCTTAATGTTTATTTTCTTAATTACATCCTGAGCTTTGGAATATAAGTTGAATCCCTAGGTTTATGTCAGGACTAAACAATGGATCTGAAAGCATCTACCATTTTTTCAAAATAACTTATATTATACAGATCTTTGGAAAAACTATTTTACAGACATTCTTTCATATTATACTGATCTGAATTTTAACTTATGCACAATAACAGATTTCAGTGTAAATACTTCTGAATAAAAGCATTCTATCTTCTCTACAATGAAGATACATACATCTTTCTGTATTTTTATTTTTGTAATATGCTTTTCTCACTACCTACTTTCTTTATAGACATGTCATTATAAATTTAAGGTTAAAATGAGACTTTTAACTCTCTTACTCAAAACAATCCTCAGACAAACATAAATAAACATTCTGCATGCATACAATACTTTAAATATTCTACGAACACAGCATGGGAAGATATAAATGCAAATACTTTTACAATTGCTAAAAACACATGAATGCAAAACAGTGACTTTGTTTTGTTCTATTGATTAAGTCATATGAGCAGCACTCATCATAACCTAATATATTGTGGATAGCCATAATACATTTCACCATCTTTCTATAATAAGCAAGGAGGGCTTTGCTGCTCATTTGTTATACATTTGAATGGAGGGGAGAGAAAGGACTAACAAAAACCATCTGGCCATATTGCACATTACCAGTTTCAAATATAACATGAATTTATACTTCTTTATACAATTTTTAAGGGTTGAAAATATTTGCATTTACACTTCTCTCACCCTCAATTGTGAGAATGAACACTGAACATCTACCCACCCCAACTTAACTAAACATTTCTGACTGAAACGATGTCTGATTAATTTTGTACACATATTCATTTACTTACTGAATTATGTACTTTTTAGATATTTGCTTACATCAGCATTATCATTAGCCTGGAAAATTTAGCCAATTTTATACTTTATGTTCTCTTTAAATTTTAGCTATTAGTGCCAGTGAAGTGACTGCAAGATTTCTGGTTCTTTCTTTGTGTACATATTTTTAATTGCTGATCTTTTATTAGCAAAAGCAAAACAAATTTTGGAATGTATTTGATTAAATTTATGGAAAATAACTGAGTCAGACTTACTTTACTTACATTTTTTGTATCTTGACCGGTTTAAAGAGCTACTTGCTCTCATCATCAGAGGTGGCTGACTGGTTCATGGTGTTGTATGATGTGCAGTTGTTGTTTTTGATGATATCTAGAGGTGGAGAGATGTACTTCCATTGTGAATTTGGTAGCAGCAAATCAAAATTCATTTAATGGTGTTTGTGTTTTATAATTAAAAAAGTATCCAATTCTGTTATGTATTTTATAGATTTTAGAAGTGTTATGTTTGGGGTGGTGTTATATTAGTTGCCCAAAAGTGTTGTGAAATTGCAGATATCAGTCTGCCTGTGTCTGATGTATCTCATCTTCCTAAAACCTACAAAATATACAACAGAGTTATATACTTGGGAAAAGATTTTAATTATAAAACACAAACAGCAGGAAGTACATTTCTCCAACTATAGTTGTCACCACAAACAACAATCATATGCCAGATAGACAACAAACACTACCATGAGGCAGTTGGTCACTTCTGACAATGAGAGCAATTAGTTCTTGAAACTGGTCAAGATACAAAAAATGTAAGCGATGTAAATGTTTGATCTCCAACTCAATATTTTTCCATAATAAGTTCATATCATTATTATTAGCTTATTCAAATATTATACAAATATATTTGATTACTTTAAAGTTCTGAGTTTATTACTCTTTTTAATGAAATTGATGCTATGTGATAGCCTTATGGATTAGCATCTCTACATTTTATTTCTACATATTATAGCACACAAATTTATTTGCATTAAACAAAATGTGAGATGGAGTTTACTTTAATTTTTATTTTTAAGCTTATTTAAGCTCAGGCAGCTTTAAATTTTCCAGAGAGTTTTGGACAATAAGTGCAACAGCTGAATGATGTACATTATTCATAAAAATAATTGTACCTTCAAATTTTTAGAAGGTATGGCAGTTCTGGGCCCTGCCAGTTAGTAAGCAGTTGCTCTACTGTCAGTTTTGTCTTTATTTTGGGACCGACTACAGAAAATGATGATAATTCTCATAAATCCTTGCAGATTACTTTTGTCAGGTATATATAAGGATGTATCAATAAGTAACCAGACTGACTGAATTGTATTTAAATAAATACTCTGGAGCACTACGCTGCTAGCGGCAGAAAGACGAAACCTTCATCTAGCAGCCTTCATGAATGCCAGCCATGCATGCAGAATGATTCAGATGGGAGTTAGACCCGGATACTGCAAGTGGTGTTTACTGTATCCAACATGGAACTGAAATTGCAGCAATGTGCATCGATAAAGTTTTATGTTCTTCTAGACAAACCTCCTACAGAAACCTTAGAAATGGTGCAGCAAGCATATAAAAACTATGCTTTAGGCAGGACACAAGTCTTTAAGTGGCACAAACGTTTCAAAGAAGATTATGAAGACCTTGAAGATTCTCCACACCCTGGAAGATCCATAACAGCAAAAATGGAAGTCAAGATCAACACAATTGATGCAATTGTGCAAGAAGATCATCACATAACAATTGTGAAGGTTGCAGAGATAATGAAGGTGCCACTGAAGAGAAAAATCATAGAGAAGTTACCAGATCTGCCAAGACAGCATGGATCTTGCACCAAGACAATCCGGCTCATCAAGCATGTGCAACTCAAGATGTCATCGAAGAATTGGGCATTGAGATCATGCCTCATCCATTGTATTCTCCGGATCTCACACAATTTTCACCTCTCCCCTAAAGTGAAAAAGGAGCTTCATGGTTGCCATTTTCAAAGTGATAAGGAGTTGAACAATGTTGTCATGCATATACTGAACAGGCTTCAAGGGGTTCAGTGAGTGTTTTGAACAATGGGTAAATTGTTGGAATAGTTGTATTTCAGCAGAGGGAGAATACTTCGAAACTTTTAAGTAAATCTGAATGAATTAAAGCCATTATATGTCAATTACAAAATTAGTCCATTTATTTATTGATATACCCTCATACATTCCTAAGTTCAGGCAAATAGCAATAATGTTCAAGATGAAGAGATACATCATGAAATTAATGTATAATCATGGGGACTGACGATGAACAGAAGATAAATTTACTTCTTCTCCCTTGACAAACCATTTTCATGGGCTAATTTTGTGAAGACAAATCCTTCAGTCACAAATTTCCTTTACAGGTATCTACTTAGTATTTACATACTACCATGTGCCTCTTCAGATTAATAGGAAAAATATGATCATGCTAAATGCTAATTACTCTCCTCTAATTTCATGTGTTACATATGGGGTAACATTAGTACTGCAATATTTACAACACATGTACTAGGGCAGCCCATATTAGAGGGCAAGGGGAAAGCATGTCACAGGCCCAGATGGACTTGTCATGATATGTAAGTTTATGCTTCCTGTTATTGTGCAAATACTTTGGACTTTGGAAAGAGCTGGTTGCTATGGTAACTTGTTAGACAGCCAAGCATATTTTGTGAACAGCCTATGCATTACTAACTATGTGTTGTATTGCCGTTTACTTACATAAACATAAATAAGCAGAAGAAAGAACTACAGAATTGTGTTAGGAACATTTCATAGATTATAGTTCATTATATTTAAGCAAAAGTAAGTACTTTTTTTAAATTTCATTGTATTAAAACTGTTTTCATCATATATAATTTAATACTACTTACAAATGTTATGGTATATAAATTTTATTCATTTCTTTTATACTAAAAATCTCATGCTAATGCACATGCAATCAAGCAAAAGCATGCATACATTGACAAAGAGACAATACCGCTTCAGACAGTGCCCCGTATAAGAAACGATGATACATTTTGTACTACATCTACCATCTACACGCTACCTGGCATACTGTTATTGGGAGGAATTGAGCCTAAGAACTGACCAAGTCCAAATCGAGATGTTTTCCTCTTGAGAACAGGTGCAGAATACTGACGACTGTATACTTTCTCCTTCTCTGCAAACCAACATAACAGAGAGCTCGTCTTCACTTCTACACAAAGAGAAGCACAATCACAATCCATTCACGGCATTACAGACAGTAGTTAATAAACACACATATATTCTGCAATAATTTCTGATCCTGAAAAATACAAAGCAGTCAATATAAGAGTTAAGTCATTAGAATAACAAATTTGCATTGTCTTTCTACTGATGAACTTTTATGGCCATATTTTAATGGAAAAAGAAACATCTTCTGAAGAACCTTGAAGAAAAGCTGCAGAAGAGATTAAGACACGTTTATTGAGTCTGGTGTGGCAGAAAATCGGATGTTGTGGTGAAGTGAAGAAAAACACTTTGAAGCACTCAAAATATGGATTTAGAGAAGAACGGAGCATATGAAATGAAGAAACAAAATAAGTAATAAAGGTTTTAGTAAGAATCAACAAATGAACAATGCAGAGACTGATAAGGAAGAAGAAGAGAAATGTGGTGGGACAATAGTTGAGAAGAAATTTGTTAAGAGATGTACTGGAATGAATGGTAAATAGGAAAAATGTTTGGGGCAGAAATATATACCACATGATAGACAGTATTACATAAATGTCTCATATGCAGGTTGAAGAGGAAAGAAGAAATGTGTTGCAATGAAGGACCTGTTCTTGGGCACAAAATATGACAATAATTTTTCAGTCACAGCAAAGGATAAGTTAACTAAGGATCATAATTCCATCATCATTATATCCATACTATAAGACTTAAAACCCTGTTTCAGCACCACTTCCTTATCTAGAATTGATGTTTACATTTAGCCCATGTAACCCTTTAAAACTGTTTCTCATTTAAAAGCTTCACAGGAAGTTACATTTATGTAAAAAATATGTATCTCATAAATTTATTTCATATGTGTTCACTTTTTACTTTATTCAGTTTCTTTTTTCTTTTTAACTATTTCATTTGTTTAGCCCCTTTAACTTCTTTGGTCATATTGGAGGTTTTGACTTGAGAAACAACTTACTATTGAGGTTTTTATTTTGTAAACTGTAAGGTTTTTACTTTCTCTACCATGTACATAGTAGGTAAAGAAGGTATTGCATTCCATCCAAAAAATTGATATCAAGCAGAAATACATGTTTTGAGGCACCTGAAATAAAACATTTCTTTTTAGAAAAAGTGAGTGAGTGAGTGAGTGAGTGAGTGAGTGAGTGAGTGAGTGAGTGAGTGAGTGAGTGAGTGAGTGAGTGAGTGAGTGAGTGAGTGAGTGAGTGAGTGAGTGAGTGAGTGAGTGAGTGAGTGAGTGAGTGAGTGAGTGAGTGAGTGAGTGAGTGAGTGAGTGAGTGAGTGAGTGAGTGAGTGAGTGAGTGAGTGAGTGAGTGAGTGAGTGAGTGAGTGAGTGAGTGAGTGAGTGAGTGAGTGAGTGAGTGAGTGAGTGAGTGAGTGAGTGAGTGAGTGAGTGAGTGAGTGAGTGAGTGAGTGAGTGAGTGAGTGAGTGAGTGAGTGAGTGAGTGAGTGAGTGAGTGAGTGAGTGAGTGAGTGAGTGAGTGAGTGAGTGAGTGAGTGAGTGAGTGAGTGAGTGAGTGAGTGAGTGAGTGAGTGAGTGAGTGAGTGAGTGAGTGAGTGAGTGAGTGAGTGAGTGAGTGAGTGAGTGAGTGAGTGAGTGAGTGAGTGAGTGAGTGAGTGAGTGAGTGAGTGAGTGAGTGAGTGAGTGAGTGAGTGAGTGAGTGAGTGAGTGAGTGAGTGAGTGAGTGAGTGAGTGAGTGAGTGAGTGAGTGAGTGAGTGAGTGAGTGAGTGAGTGTGCATGCGTGCGCGCGCGTGAGAGAGAGAACAGCATAACTAAAACATGAGAACTCGGATGAACACCAAATTTCTTATTTAAGTTCAGTATCTTCCAAAGATGTGACAAAGATTTTTAGAAAAAATCCCCCAACCCTAAAGTACCCTTACATGAAATTTTTTACGAAAAGTTTTATTTTCTTAAAAATGGCTCTAATAATTTAAATTAAAATACCACGTATTAAAGATATTTACATGACAAATAAAATGAATAGCTTGAATTTCTGGAATAGCCTATGAAGTCTGCTTCATTAGGAAGGAATTTTGTATAATCTGGCAACTGGTAAACATTAAGGAACAGATGAAAACGCATTACAAAAAAAAAGTAGATACCTTTAAAACATACAATTTATTTAAAACAATTTTTTTGTGGCATAAGCCATTTCCAAGATATCCATTATTAATGGACTGAATTGTTCAATCCTTTTGTCATTCTTTTAAAATCCTATCAATATTCAATTGTTTCTCGTGATTGCATGGAAAGAATATGGAATTTTAAGGCTAGCGTATAGCATTCAGTTCTTAAACATATGACTATTGCTGTTCTCTTTGTATCTATAATGAAATATGTAATGTAGCTATTTATACAGATTAAAATCTTGATTAAAATGAATAGACAGAAAAATAAGCTTTTGTAAGAATAGTCTGTATACCCACTAATAAATGATAGAGGGCAGAGAAGGTCCTGTGAATGAAACACATTAGATTATTTATTAACTTTTTCATTGAACTCACTCACAATCACTCCTGCATTCATACTACCAGACTTTACAGAGGTAGGGAATGATTCTGGATAAAGAAAAATTCCGCATCCCGGCCAGGAACTGAACCCAGGACCCCTGGGTTGAGAATTCAGAATGCTGATCACTCCACCACAGTGAAGTCCTTTAATCAGGTTTGTGCATCCATGTGGAATACACAAAGGTTTTGTTTTACTCTCGTATTTTTTCCTCCCTTCCTTATTATTTTCTTCCTAAAAACTGACATTCAGTGAAATACAGCTTGAGATTTTTATTTTCAAGTAAGCCCTCAATGGGCACATTGTCCTAACATTAGTTATAGTACAAAACCTACTTCTTAGGTACTTCTCAATTCATCAAAATTTCTGGAGCATTAGTTTTCATGATTTTTAAGTGTAAGCTAGCACACATTTAAACCTGTCTGAAATCATTTTGGCCTTTGAGAGAGGCCACAGCTGTCCTAAAGAGATATTTCTGAAGAGGAGACTTAAGTAAGTAAACAAACAAATAGCAAAGACTTAACTAAGTACACATACAAGATGCATAAGAAAAATACACACCTGGTTTAGTTTCCTGTCTTGGAACAATGGAAGCAGGTGCCGACATTGTTCTTTTATATGGCCACTTAGGACCAAAACTAGCACTAAGTGTCTTCACTCCACTTGAGCCACTGCCATCTGATTGCTGTGACTGCTGAGATAATGCTTCATGCGCTCGATGCAATTTACGGATAAATGCTTCACTATTGAGGTCAGTGTTCCGAAGATCTATATAGCAAAACTTGCAAATTTTTAAGACATACTAAAAGCTCAAAAATAAAAACATTATTACAAATAAAATAAATACTAATTGCACTCTATAGAGTGATTTGCATAAAACTTAACACATTTCTTTTTTTATTTACTCAGCTGGAAATAAACTGAGAGGCTCATTTTTTATTTCAAATTAAGTAGAATCTTTGATAGTTTTGATTCATTGCCACAGAAATGGCAAAAGTGGTTATTTGTACATATATTGTTGGCAGCTGTTTTCATCATTTTGTGTTAGCCAATGTTAAAGCACTGGCAAGGACTCTTCTTTGTAAAACAATTTAGAATTTGACCTATATCATCCCTTAAGGGCAAAGGCCTCCTGCCAACAGCAGGGGAGCTCATTTATACTCATCAGGGGAGCTACTCCTGAAGAGCTGATAACTGGCACAACGTTATTTGTCTAATTCACTGAATATCACTGCTTTTAATACATTTGATTTCTTTTTTCTGTTCACAGTTCTTGTTCTTTTGCTCACTCTTTCCAATGGTCCCTGTTCCTGGCCTGCCTCATCCATAGTTTCCCCACTTGTTGTGCAAAGAGATCTGCCCATCTGCTCTCTGCCTCCTTTTGTTTCGCTTCCAATATCTGTATGGTCCCTTTGATTCTTCGTTTTCATTCTCTCTGTGCCCTACCTTGCTGTTCAAGTTCCCCACGATGATAGTGGTTTGTGCTTTGTATTTGTTGATTGTTTCATCTAGGAGGTTATAGAAGCTCTTTAATTCTTCAATTGGGCTTGCTTCGGTGGGTACGCACACTTGTATTATTTTGTACGTTTTGCTATTGATGTTTAGGGTCATACTCATGATCCTTTCTGAGATTGCTCTTGTACATTCTCTTTTAGGTGTGTCTTTGCAATGAATCCTACCCCTTTTTGGCTCTTTGTCTACCCTATGTAGCTAAATAGGTCACTATTTCTCTTTTCTATGGTGGCCTCTTCTAGTCTTCTTGCCTCGCTGAGTCCTACTGTGTCTGCATTTACGTTTTGTCAAGTTTGGTTTATTTTCCTTCCATTCCTAGAGTTCTGACATTGAATGTTGCAATGTATAGTTCCATTCCTTTATATCTGGATTCTTTCATTGCCACATGCATTGCACATCAATGCTTCTCTCCCAGTTTTTTGGCTTTAACTCATTCCAGGGCACCCATTTGCCTCTCAATGAATGAATGAATGCATTTATTGTACAATTTGTTCTACAGTTTGGTTTACAATACATACAATGTATATTCGTATATCATTATACCCCTACATCTATTGTACAATTTGTCTGGTGCTTGTTTTCTTATTGGGACATTCAGATTGCTTGGCTCCCTGGCCTTTTCGCTCACTGAGCGACCCTTGCTTCTCTTACTTTTCTATACCATTTGTTTTCCTTTACCTTCCTTAATATTCTCCCATGTCCTTGATTGTGTTTCTTAGAACCTTTTATTGAGTCAGTCATAGCTTTAAGATTTCACCTTCCTTCATTTTCATACATCTAATCCCCCAATTTTTTTTTTTCAAGACTTCTTTCTACTATTGCCATTTTCTCCTCGTTCTTCCTAGTTCTACTAATGCAACCTCTCCTGGTGCTGCTCTTATTAGTCCAATTAATTCTTTATAAGCCATTCTATACTTTTGGTCAATTTTCCTACTTCATCTCTAATTTCCCCGCTATTACTCAACCTTACTCCTAAATAGTCATGCCTCTCAATAGGATTTTTTGGTATCTGACTCTTGCCTCAGCATCCCCCTCTCTCCTTCTCTTCTCGTGCTTTCTGCCTCAGTGTGTTTTGTATTTCCCTTTCTCTTTTGGAGAGGTTGCTGTCTATATATGTGTTCTAACCACGAAGTTTGTCTTTGCTTGTTTTGTTTTTTTATAGTATATAGTTTTATTGTGCTAAGAGTTTTACAATTTGATTGTCTACTGCACTTTGACCCTGGTACAATTTTTATCTTATCCTCAAAATTCTTGAGGGTTACCCTGACTATTCCTCTGCTCATCCCATCTTTTCCTATGTAGATCGCTGCCATTGGTACAACTTCTGCATTGATTTTTTTTTTTTAGTATTTCTCTCATTTGTGTTTCTATTTTGTGTTTGTCTTCTGTGTCGGGTGATATTTCCTTGCTTTTGATAACAATGTTATTCCTTATCTCTCTCTCCTTGCTCTTGGTCTTCCATTTGTTAGAGCCATCCTACACAAATTCAACTACAGCTACTCAAAGAGCAAGCAATGAGAATGGTGCTTGCAGTCACCTGAAAACATGCTGCAGCTATGCCATTTGGAAATAAGTGGATCTTAGTGAGGTTTGCTTTGGACCTGCAGGGGCCCTACAGCAGTGGCGGCTCACTCCTTGCTTAGATAGGAGTTCACTAAACAGAAGTACTGTATTGATAAACCTACTAAGAGATATTCTGAGTGCAGAAATATCTAATGGATGAAGCCCAAGCAAGATGGCTCCATGGTAATGTCAGAGGCTCACATTCGGGAGGTCCCAGGTTCAATTTCCATGGACCAACCATTCTGACCTTGGGTTTTCCATAGTTTTCCCTGGTTGGTAGGCAAATTTTGTGGTTGTTTCTCGTCTACCATGATTTCCTTTCACATAATTTCTCTTTCATTATGTTTTCTTTCAAGTCTGCTTCTAGGTTTCATGGCATGAGGCAGTGCCAGATGGACGGCATGGTTGCTTGCTCAAAAGAAAGAGTATTCCCCATGGACACTACAGGGCTGCCTAGTTGGCACTAGTGGGATGGGTCTTTGAGCAAGGAACTGTTTGGGACAGTTGTCTCTGTGGTATATCTGTGGGGTTCCTTCACTTCATCCTTTCCTGCTGAGGGGTGGTAGCCACAGTAGATCTCACATAAGTCACAGTGCATGAGGTGTCCATCTCCATTGTATTACCCTTCTAGTGGATGAAGCCTTTTACATGACTAAATTGAACCAAAGAGTGGTTTTGGGGGGTTGGAACCCTCTTGCTAAAAAAATGTAAAAATTAATAGCAAAAAAGCTTCGTTAAAATAATACCATGAATGATTTGAATTATTGAAACTAAAATTTACACTGCATGTCTTAGATAATATCGCCAAAAGTGACTGCAACAGAAATTGTATTTCATTTCATCAGCCATTATTGGCAAATAATTAGCTTTCCCTACTTCAGCAGAAATATTCTCTACAAACTTTTAACATGTACCCTAGAATAATCTTCTGTACAGTTTTAAAATTTCCTTTGAGCACTGCTGCATTGTTCATAATGTTCCTTCATTTTACAGTGTCAATGGAACTGACAAAATTCACATGTCTCTTAAACACTCCAGGATTATCTGAGTTTTCTCTTGCTTCACGACATTTTAGCACCATTTCAAATGCTATCTTTGTGTACTTCTTCATTATGCTTTTTAATTGATAGTCTATGAGCCCTATTTAATTTCACTTGAATATTTGAACATCCTAATATAGATATTTATGTACATGTGTGGTTTCATGGTTTTTTGCCATTAAAGTTAAATGGTAATGTCCAAAGTGTATTTTTCTTCAGGTATTTTATTCCTTGCTGAACATTAGGCAGGGAAAACAAAACAAAGAGAATCCATATAACTACTTGTTGTTGCCACACGTAGAAAGGTTGGATTTGTAACAATACTTCCACTTTTCACAGCTGATCACTTGCTGTAATGCTAGTTTTGGCCAATCTTTTATTTATCTTCATAAGACAGTGTTTCGTGGCTTAGTATTGCCTAAACAGGGTTAATTTTCAAAGGATGCACAATTTTTATTCCTTTAAAAAAGAATAAATGTATACCCTAATCTATCTAATCAAATGTAATCTAATTCAACCTTTTTTTACACAACCTCTTACTAATCCAATTCAATAAGCCTTCTTTCTCAGAATTTCAAGTTTTGTCTAGCATTTTAATTATGAAAATCTTATCCAGTTTCTGAATTTTTCTGAATAAAACTTTGAAGCTGGAAAGTTGATTGGAAGTTTCTTTGATGACTGGAAAATTCAAGAGGGGTTACCTACTTGAAAGACAGAATTTCTGCCACCAGTCACTGGACAATTTGAAGCAGAACAGTGTATGTGAGATCAGTGACACAGATTACACAGTACTCAAATAAGATATCAGTAACATGGAATGATAAGTTCAGCTTTATGTCTTCAACAGAGTGGAGGACATTTTCAGCATTTAATACAGAAGTTAGTAATCACCCTAAAGATTTTATATTTGAGGTGCAGCGTGTTATTATTAGTGAATTAAATAAAGAAGGAAATGTGTTAGTTTTATATGAATTACTCTTTATAATAAAAATATTTTATTAAGAAAATCTGCATACAGAAAATAGGATTTATATACTTTGCAGACATAAAGAAAAGTAAAAAATGAAATAAGTTAATACTGATGAATGAAATGAATATTAGCTACTCACCAATGATCTGTATGAGGGCACATTTACTCTGGTTTACTTCTAAAATATGACACCTCACAAAAACTCACAAATGTTTCTCTAATGTCGATAATTTGACTTCTCTGTATGAAAAGATATCTGCAAAATCCAGCCTATTCTCTGTGGTGAGTTATAAACAGTCTCATATACAGTGAAACCTATTTACAGCTGTGAACATTTTATTACATTTATTGTTTCCAGTATTAAAAGATTGATGAATCATTCCATAATTGAATCATCTATTGTTAAAATACTATAACAGATGCTTTTTATAAATTATTGTTCTTTTGAGTGGCATAGGGTAACTGCCCATTCTGTATAAACCATAACATTGAATATGTATTTTATTAGAAAAACTGTTCAACTACTGTAGTTACTGTTTTTTTTTTCCATAAAATGGGTACAAAATATATATCCTACAAAAAGAGAAAATTTGCATCATCATTTAATATTTGCTGAATTTAGATACATAACAGATGTATCATTTTATATAAAACTAATACAGGAGGTTTACAGTCTCCAGAAAGCTTTACAATATGTATTTGTGAAAAACATATATTTACCCAAGCAAGCAAATCTATGTCTACAGATCCTACATATAAATCTGAAATTTAAATTAATGTAAAAAGAATCAGTGAATCACATAAAATATTTCATTGCATTCCTGACAAACACAACAGTTTTATATAGAAATGTTCTTGGTCACAACAGAAGAAGATATCTCTCATTATTGACACTCACTTCCACCCAGAATAGGCTTATATGTTTTGTAATAATTTATGTAAAGATTTGTTGCAATCAATATGTTGTGTTTGTTTGAAACACATATTCAGTTTCCCTTATTTTAAATTTTTTATGCATAATGGTTTATTGTAAATGGTTAGGTATAGATGGTGAAAGGCGTTACTATATGCTAAGTGGCTATAGAAACCTAGTGGATGAACAGAAATTCTACTAGCAATTTTTTGTATCTTTTATAGTTTTAAAATGATATTTTACAATAAGCTATAAAGTTGCACAAGTAACATGTATGAAAACTCAGCATGTGTGACCTCCAGCAAGGATAGTAAACTATCTTATCATACACATGTGTGACCAAGAGTGTGCCTCTGAAACACCACTTTTTAATATCAATTTATTAGGTTATGGGAAGAGTAGAAGAAAACGTTAAGAATACCTTATAGCCATCCTGGACTTATAGGCAGAGAAGTTATTGTCTAATTGTTGCATATCTTCACAACATAAAAAGAGCTGTATGAATGATTAAATTTTGTTATGTAAAAATGTAAACCTTCACTCAGCAAAACAGTATGACTTCCTGTTTACTTTTCACAAAAATTTACCCTTTATTTTTTTTTTTAAATATTTTGGGAATCACAGTGAAGTGTTTATAAATGCACAAATTAAAGTTTTTATTATTTTAGCTTTACTTTTTCACGGAACTTACTAGGACATGTTTGGGAGACCATTGTCTCTATCATCAGCCTGGATTCACTGCCACGCTTCCTCTTATAACTCATAGATGGCATTATCTAGTTGGACGAATTGTGTAATTAGATACTTTTCACATAGGACATTAAAATTGAATATACTGTGTTTCTTCTTATGAATGAATAACCCTCCATTTGGGAAAAGTTATTCATTCATAAGAAGAAGCACATACAAGAAGAAGCTCATATTAAACTTTGATGTTCCATGTGAAAAGGACCTCATTACATAGTACGTCCAAACAGATAATGCCATCTATGAGTCACAAGAGGAAGCATGGCAGTGAATCCAGGCTGATGATGGAGACAACGGACTTCGAAACATGCCCCAGTAAGTTCTGGTGAAAAAGTGAAGATTCTTAATAAAAATCTTAATTTTTTCATTTACCACTTTATACTTTTTATTTATTTAGCATTTACTTTTAATTGTTAAGAATAAATTTTATAAGACATAATTTTAGAGAGTTTTAATTAGCAAATAGCATTAGTAAAACGATATTAGCTTATAAAATTAATTTTGAAAATGATGTTTTCTGTTTCTCTGCTAAATTTTGACACTTATGGATATTTTTATAAATTATGACTCAATTAATAATATGCAATACATTAACATTAGAAAACTACAAATGTTACAGCATCAAGTATTCTGTTTGGTTGTATACTATAACTGTACTATTTTGCACATTTACTTATAAACAGCAATGGGAAGTAATTCAGTAAAGATAATTGAATTATTAATAACGTTTACAGTTTTAGTTAGTTTTGCTTGTAATCCTTAACTTTTATAAAATGTGTTTTTCATTCATAATTTACTTCTTAAATTTAAATTGTAGTTGTTATATTCAGGTAATTTATACATACGTCATCAATAGTTTAGGAATATTGGAGCTCACATAATTGCAAGTCTCCAGGGTAGTCAATCACTGCATAATATGACCCATTTTACTGTGTACCATAATATTATGGTGCTTTTTGCTTACTGGAACAAACTGCATTTTTACATTTACCTGATGTTCAACTACAAAACTTTAATCCCATCATTTCTATAAATTAATCAATCCCTTACAACATCTACCCTTCTAAGATAAATAATCTTTTATCACAATTATTGAAAGGAAAATAAATGTAATAATAACTGCCACTTTAACAAAGAAAATGAATAAAAGAAGGCAGAAATACTAAATTTATTTCCATCCCAAAACTTGTGTTGCTTATAATTCATACACAGTGCAGAGGTGATTGTTTTGATAATAGTGGCATTCTTTCTCATTTGCTTCTAAACAACAAATATTAACAGGCACATTAAACTTAGAAATGGAAAGGAAATATTTCTTTTTGAATATGTGTGGAAACAAACATCTCAGCAGTCACCAATGAAACATTAGTCATTCATTTAAATTACATACATTACTTATGTCTAATTCGAATCATATTTTGTGATCTAAGCCACAAAGTCAAAGAAATCATAAGGAATATTTTCATTGCTAAGACAAGACTTCTATTCATGTAGGTATTTAAAATATGATCAGCATAAAAGTAAGCAAAATACATAATTAGGGAATAAATAATTTAAGTATTGTAAAATTTTACTTCTTTAATTTAATAACAATAGGAAGTTGAACAGAATTTTGTTCTAAAAATGACTGCCTTATTAATTGTCCTGATTTCTGTGTATATGAGTGCACAGTAGATGGGCTTATATAGCATAAAACTAAACATTTTGGTGTGTAGCATAATTTCTTAGAAAACACCATAATTTACAAATTTCTGTAGTAGGATTCATACTTTCGATTGGCAGCCCTGGATACAATGCACAGTCATTTACTGTTGTGCCTAATGGTTGTATACATAATAAATAATAACAAATTCATCATAATCATGTATTATGATGAATTTGTCAAACCAAAGTTTGCACATAGTCAAACAATGGAACCAGAAGAAACATGCACAATGAAAAGGTTAAGTAAAGTCAGTGATTTCCTTAAGACTGGCATTTTGTGAAGTAATTATTGTAATTGTGGTTTTACTGATACTTTTTGAAAAAGTAATTTGTAATTTAATTCAGTAAAGTATTGCTTGGATAACTTAATTCATCCTAATTATTATTTTGTACTTTTCCCATCACTGCTTATAAATAAGCTTATCATTATAAGCACAAACATGGATAAGAATGTAAATGTAAACAATGCATAAAAGTGAATGCAAGCATACCATTATCATGCTACATTAATGCAATGTTTTGCAACATAGTTACACATGATCTAGCTATTCTGACTTTCAATAAAGTTTAATAATAAAGAAACAAATTTGTGAACCTCATATCCATGGAATTTACCTAAAACATACAAAACATTTTATAGCTTCAATTACATATATTTATTTTAAAAAATTACCTACATACCTCGAAGGTAAGCTATATCTCCAGCTTTTTCTAGGTTGATCTGTGCTTCAAGGAATAAGGCATCAAAACGATTCAAGAAGAACTCCCATGTCAGTATTTTTCTATCACTGAGACAATTATGTAGTTGATAGAGTGATTGTAAAACCATTGGTCGATCCACAATCACAGAGTCAAACTGTGTTTCCAGACACAAAATAAGGGACTGCCGAGAGAAAAAGGAATTACTGAAATAATTTAATGAACGATACTATGAACATTTCCTGTGAAAGTGAAAATGGAGCAGTATATCAGAGCCCAAATATTAGCTTATAACCTGTTAAAGAAAATAAAAGTGATAAAGCGATTCTTAGCTGTTCTTTCATAAAGAAAAAGAACTTCATATGAATTTCATGCAAAGGCAATGATGATTATATAAAACTATGACTAGACAATTAACATGTAATATTTTTAGCATTATAATCTGTTTCTGTAGTCCATAAAATATTTGAAATAGTGTTTGTGTACATACTAGTAAAGGTACATACTTTAAAATGATATTTATTGCAAATATAGTATTTAGAAGTGTTATATCCATAGACATTCCAGAGGTTCCTAGTCCCTCCCTATTGAGTCTTCTCAAATTATAATAGTTGACAAATTATATTATAAATACTGAAAATATTACTTAGTTTTAAAAAAATTGTGAACTTTGTTTTAGTTTAAGGTCTAGGTCAGGCAGCCCCAACTCAATGCACTGTGACATATTCTTTAGGTCTGATGCCCGTGAGTGTGGAAGTGGACAGAAAGAAGGCAGATGGAAAGAAATGCAGTGGCAGCACAATTGTATGATTTGCAACATCTGAAGCTTTAAACTTTTATTGACTGTATATACAAACAGAAATAGAATAATATTTCATATTGCATTCAACTGGGTGCTTAATAGAGCAAATCAACATTACATTTCTTAGCTCCTTTGTCACTTATATACTGGCACTGCATTTAATATTTATAATTGTATTCATTTCTGATTCAGATGTCAAGCTTTTTATATCCTAATTATCTTTGCAATTGTTGTCAGATAATTGGCTTCTGTGACCATATTTACATTGTTTCATTGATAAAAAAAACTACTCACACAAGTAAGTAGATCCAAACATTCTTAATTTGTGAGCAGCATGTCTGTGTAGTTGTGGAAATTTGGACTGAGGAAATTTTAAGTAAAAATCAGTTTTGTGGACTCCATTTTCTCATATATTGTAGTACGTCAATAAGTTCCAATTGAAACTCTATAGGAACATTCTCAATGTCCACAATAAAATGAGTGAAAAATAATGGAAAAATATGTAGATCCCAAATTTTCCTGATCTTGGAATCACACTCTGAATTTGCTGCATGGATCATTTAATATTTTTGTGAATTGCTCAAGCTCTGCATTTTCCAGATGCTGAGAACCAGATGACAGTTTTGGAAAGTCAGATGTGCTTTGTTGTTTATTTGTTGTTCCCATAATGTAAGTTTGCATTTGAACACCAGTACAAGGTCATAAAGTTGTGTAATGATTTTTCCTTTGCCTCGGAGAGACTGATTAAGAACATTGAGGTGTCCTGTTAGATCTGCAAGGAATGCCAAATCCACTTTGAATCATGTAGTTCAGGAACAGGCATACCTTTTTCCTGTAAGAATGATGCTGTTTCCTCCCTTTAATCAAAATACCTTTCCAGTAATGCACCACGACTTAACTACCTCACTTCACAATAAGGTAGGTCACAAAATTCACTATTACATTTGTCAAGAAATGCTTTAAACTGGTGATGAGGTAGTCCTTTTGACCTTATAAAATTAGTGGTTTTTACAAGAGCACTCATCACATTGTTCAGCCTATTAGGCTGGTTCTATCACCCATCATAGCTGGAGCACCATCTGTGCCTATAGATATAAGTTTATTCCATGGAGGTTGAACCTGGTTTAAAGCTTCCCCAACACATCTAAAAATATCTGAACCAGCTGTTGTACTGGTCATTGGTACCAAATCCAACACTTCTTCCATGATCTGAAGATTTATATCCACTCCTCTCACAAAAATTACTAACTGAACCAAATCACAAATATCTTGGCTAAGAGTAATGCCAAAGAGTAACAAATAAATGCCTTAGATCTCTGCAGTAACTGATCTTCAACATTGTTGGTGAGATCTGCAAGATGCTACATAACAATGGAGGAAGATAAACTAATAGCTTCACAATCTGGTATACGTTCAGGGCAAACTTCATCGGCTATTATACATAAACAAACTTTAACAAATTCTCCATGTTTAGATGATCTAAATTGTCTAGCAATTTCAAGTAAAATTTTAAAGATGCACAACTGACTCATGGATTTTATGGCGCTGATCAATTTCAGTAGTCATGGTACCTTTGAGCTTCTCTATCATCAGGTCACGTTCTACTCCTGTATAACCATCATATTCACTGCTATGCATAGCGTAGTGCTGTAAGTCATTACTTTCTCTACTACATATAGTAAGTAGGGGAAGTATTGCATTCCACCAAAAGATTTGATACTCAGATTTTGCCGGAAATACATGTTTTGAGGTGCCATGAATCCAAATAAAGCATTTTCGGAAAAAGAGAGAGAGAGAGTGTGCGTGCATGTGTGGGTGTGTCTTTAAACAGCATAACTCAAAAACGAGAATTCAGATAAATGCCAAACTTGGTATTTGAGTTTGGTATCATCCAAGGATACTACATGAGGATTTTCAAGAAAATCCCCCCATTCCAGACTATCCTTTACACGGAACATTTTTTGAAAATTTTGATTAAAATATCATATGTTTAAGATATTTACATGGTAAATGAAATGTATATCTTGAATTTTCTGGTAATTTTCCCAAAAGCCCTCTTCATTCTGAATTACTTTCGCATAACTGGTAAACCACAAGAGATAGACAAAATTTTACTACACAAAAAATGTAGATCTCATTAACACACAATTTATGTCAGCTACATTTTTTTGTTAAGTGACCCCATTTCCGAGATATTCCTTGTTATTCGTTTGAATTTTCCAATACTTATATTTTTTCTCAAATGGGAATACATTATTTGTTTTTTTTAATGCTTTGGACATGCAAAGAGAATGGAATGCTCCACATAGCAACCAGCTCTTAAAATATTTGACTATCGTTTAAAGCCTACCATATACCCCTTGCCCCTACAAGAAAATTATCAATAAGATAGTTTCTGCAAATGTTTATCTCGATTAATATGAAGTAGATGGATAATAACCGTTTGTAAAAATAGTTTGTATAAGAGTAGAGAAAGTCATGTGAGTACAATACATTAGATTTTTTTTTAATTGTTTGAACAACCTTAACTTAACATTTCGTTGCACCACCTATGTCTATAATAGAAATCATTCTTCATAAACAGAAAGAAAAGTATATGGGGATAGTGGACCAGGGTTAGAGGAAGTAACCACACTTTAAGAAGTTGCCATTCCTATAATCCACAAGTCAAAACTGCACATTAGTTACACACATCTGCTGCTGCAGCTGTATTTGAATAAACAACTGTGACACAATGCCTGCTTGTTAGCACAGAATGTGCTGACCTTTCCTGCCATTTTTCCAGAAGTTGAGGCTGCCTGATCTAGATGTTGCTTTCCGTTTCTCCACACAGTTTCTCTTCACAGATTTCTGGAATTTATTGAATAGAGCAATAACTGCATACTAAGAAAATTTGATGGGCAGTTTAAATATTCTTATTTTGGAAACAATAAAAGTGAAAAAAGCACTGCAATGCATAACTCAATAATCTTCTGCAATGGTGTAACACAAGTATAACCAGTGTGTTTACCGCTGCATTCAAATATAATAGGCAAAATTAAAGATTTTCAAAAACTGGTCCAGTTGTTTTAATTAGTACTAACACTATGTTACTAATACTGTGTTATGTCACCTTTCAGTTAGTTTATAAAATCAGTCTTAATCTAAACCAGTTTAACTACCATATTTACTGGCATATAAGATGCATCCCAATTTTAAGGCCGTTTTTAAGGAAAAAGATTTCTCACTTAATGAATCTACTGCAATTTTGATACAAAACTGATACTTCTTCATAAAACTTAAACGTCATGATGTTGATCCAGTAAAGTAAGCGATCCCTTTGTTAGTGGATATTGCTTTCACCTGATGAATTATCACTTTTGTAAAAACTGAAATTCCCACTTGTCTGTTGTCTAAAATCCAGTATTTAGTTCTGCTTCAAGTTTTGGCCACTTAGCAGCTAGTGGAACTGCAAGTTGCTTTCTTTAAAACATCTTCCTGATTCCACCAAGTTCTTGTCATTTTCTCAGTTGGAGGTAGCCAAAAATGCCTTTTCATGTTCTTTAGCCTACACAATCATTTGTAGCTTAAATGCAATTGCATAGCAATGTCATTTTCCAGCCATAGTTGGCAAATTACTGTAATTAAAGACACAAGCGGATTCACACTTCAGGGTGCATATCTTTGAAGGAGGGCCTCCTCTATAGGGGAGGTGCCTAGTTACTCTTGTCCTTTCAGGACAAAGCTTCACACTAATTATAACAATTGAAGTTTGAACAAACAATATGAAAATTGTTAACGATAGCATGTGTGCATACACTGAACTCAATACAACTGGGATGCCCCTACGTTCACATGGAAACTACCAATATCAAAATGGATAGTTTGAAGAAATGAGTTATAACAACTTCCTATTGGTGTATAAGATGCACCCTGTTTCTGGAGAAAAAAGTGTGTCTTATATGCCAGTAAATGTGGTAATTAAAAGCTTACCGATTTTGATAAATAATATGCAAACTACTACTTGTATTTATAGCATTCATTTGTTCAGTTATACAAATTGTATTAAGAAGGTAAAGCCATTAACATAAACAGAAACGTAGGATACTGCAATGGCTGAATAGCAGATCCAGCTAACTACAGAAGGATTAGTGAGGAGAACAAATAATTGTGTGGTGCTTTCTGCATACTAAGTGGAAGCTTCTGCATCTTATTGACAAATGAGCTAGTATCAGATATCACTGGTGTGCTAGCAACACAATGCCAACATATTATACACTCATCACTAACTTGAGTTAGCTGCAACAGTGATGTCGGACTAAATACTGATATTTTAACAACTATCAAGAAAAATCATGCAACACAAAAAGTTCTTATGTTCATAACTATAAGTTAGCTTGACTCTTCAAGCATACTGTCAAACAAAAGTAAATATCTGCATATATGTACAAGAAGCTTTATCATTTAAATGCTCGCTGATTACTGCATTTCCATTGTAGTTGAATTGCCCATGCTACCCAAAGGTGGAATGAGACTATTGGTTTGCTTTCATTGGCTGATGTGACGTGCTCACTGATGCAATGTGAAACATCAGAGACACATCTTTTATTCCCATAAGTTGATGCTTCATATTGTACTCACATCAGCCAATGAAATAAAAGCAATTGTTTCATTCTATGTGGAGTTAACAATACCTGAGAGGCTTCCAAGAATCAAAAGCAAGCTGCATGTTAACCATTACAATAGTAAAATAATAGTATGCTGGTTACTCAGAGTATTCATTCTCAACATTAAAAGTTATTTTGTGAACTTATTTATATATGGAACAGCTCATCATGCTTAAAAATGATAAAAAGTAGTTAAAGGGTTATGGTCACTGAGGATCCTATCTCGCTATTCCTGGAACCTTTGCTAGAGTCGAAACTCAATATTATGTGAACTAACTTGTTTAAAGTAGTATTTACACAGTAGTGCCAAAAGTTCTGTCAGTACTTTCAATACATATAACTACTAAATAAAACTATGCAAACCCACTAATATAAATATATTCTGAAAGAACACAAAAAATGCTACAGAATGAATATGCTCTTATTTGAAATGATCACCATGTGTGGCAACACAGCAGCGAACATGTTGAGGCCATTCATCAATAGCTGTACGTATAATGTCCAGCTGAATTTTCTTGACAGCTGAACTGATTCATTTTTTAAATCTCAATATTGTGGTGCCGTTTTTGATATGCTATCACCTTGAGCTTCTGCCACAGAGAATAATCCAATGGACTGAAGTCCAGACTTCCATTAGGTGATGCAGTAATTTGTATCACAAATTACTTAAATGTAAATAATGATTGTAATATGAATATGCATTTTTATGTGACATTGATTTGAGATGTTTATTGATTGTAATTATTGTTGAAAAGAAGTTTATACCGCCTTACTGAAACTGACAATAATAGCGTGCAATAATGCAGCGAGGGGGTGAGCTGTTTATCATTATTGGAAACGAGGAAGTTACATAATGTTGGCGCGTTTAGAATATTCTGGAACGTTTCCCTAGAGCATATGTATTCATAATTTTCATTGGATATAAAAATAGACGCTAATGTTGGCGCATTTTATTAGCCAATTGCAGCTCAGTTATAATCTTTAGGCATATCTGGGTGATGGAGTATAAAAAGAGTAGGTTAGAGGTAGACCCCGTCAGTTCATCATAATTTTTTATACATTACACGTCGCCTCCAGCCCGTCAGTTCATCAAAAATTCTTTGTACACTACACGTCGCATTCCCGTCAGTTCGTCGAAAGTATTTGTACGGCACACTTCGGTTATCAATTTGCAGGTTACGCGTAACAGAGTTATGAAATCTCAAGTGTTATAAAGTTAATTATACAAAAAGTTGAAGTACGCGAATTAAGAATTATCAGTAATGAAGTTATTATAACAGTTTCAGTTTGGCGAGTGTCAAGATCAATATGTAAATGTGATAGTGACTGTGTTTCGACAATAAAAGTGTATAATAAATTTCTTCATCAGTGTTATCTTTGGATAAAAGATTCCTTTCCGTTTACACAACCTGTATAAAGAGAAGTGCTTGACCCAAGAAAAGATAATAGATAGCCGGAGGACAGTAAACAAAAAAAATTAAATCAAATAACAGTCGCATTCTTTCAAACAAACACTAATACTACCGCAAATTGCTAACATCAGATGGAGCTAACAAACCTAACAAATGAATCACGTCACAAGATGGCTTCAACGCGTGAAGTAAACACAAATACACAAACATTATAAGAAATACACTCGCATAGGCCAGTCAGCAGCAGCGATGAACTGTGGGACATTGGTTGCCAACCACTGCTGTGTGATTTTTGCTTTGTGTACAGGAGCATATCAATTCAAAGCTGTTTGAAGGGAAATCATGGATTTTTCAGCAGGATAGTGCTCCTGCACACAAAGCAAACACCACGCAGCAGTGGTTGGTAACCAATGTCCTACAGTTCATCGCTGCTGCTGACTGGCCTAGTGGAAGTCTGGACCTCAATCCATTGGATTATTCTCTGTGGCAGAAGCTCGAGGGGATAGCATGTCAAAAATGGCACCACAATATTGAGATGTTAAAATAATCAATATGTCAGCTGTCAAGAAAATTCCACTGGACATGATTCATGCAGCTATTAATGAGTGACCTCAATGTCTTCACCACTGTGTTGCCACACATGGTGATCATTTAGAATAAGAGTATGTTCATTCTGTAGCATTTTTTGTATTCTAATAGGTTTGCATGCTTTTATTTTTAGTTATACCCATTGAAAGTACTGACAGAACTTGTGGCAGTTCTGTGTAGTTTTATTTTGCTGTTTTTTTCTTCTTTTGTAACCTGTAACTTTTCTGAACTCTTTATAGCATAAATTAGCTGTACAGAGCTTCTGTAATATCAGCATATCTTAATGCCTGAATTAAGTTCTGCACAAAAGAACTAAAAACAAACTTGACAGCTTATTAATGGATCTATAATGTCAGAAGTAAGAATCTTGTATGCAATTGTGAAGTTGGATGTATTTACACTTAATAAGCTGAAAACAAGATGATGTTAAAGATCCCTTCTCCTGAGCTTTGTCATATTTCACTTAAAGGAAACAAAAGACTCAGTCCACATGTTTAAAAGACCAACAGCTATATGTTTTATTGGACTCTACAGTTCTTCATTTGTAGTTCCATTTTCATACTTGTCTTCTTTCTTTAGTTAGAGAGACTGTCTGTAATTCACGACGTAAATTCAGGTTTATGCAAAATCTTGGTCATTCGTCATTTGAAGGGGTAGAGAGAACCTGTTCCAAAACCAAATTTAATTTGTATGATGTGGATTCACTAAATTAGGCATTAAGGAGTTGAACACAATGTACTTGAATTGCTTCTGATCTTAAGCATAGACAATTTCTGAAGGAAGGAAAGCATATGTACAATTTTCACTTCTTTAAATAGTTTTGTTTTTATTTATGTTTATTAGCAATGCTATGGGATCTTCTGTTAGAGAGATGAATTATAACACTACTAAGCAAACCTCTGATTTCCAACACTTATTTATTGTTACCAGTAATGAGCGATCATAATGTGAAGACCAGATTCAAGCAAGTATAGTCCTCTGTATGAGTAGTAAAGCATTATTCAGAAAACTATATTTATATTTGATGCATTTCTTAGGTGTAGATATGGAAGAAATACCATTGAAGATTCACAAGAAAATATTCATCCTGTTACTAGCAAATTATGAAAATGATTAGTTTGGTTATGCTGTCATGGTATATGAAAATGACCTTGAAATATTTTCAGCACTGCACAAACTCTCCTCATATTGTTCGGTCTTTCAAGCTGAACTTTGGGTCATTAAATCAGCAAAGGAGTGGTGTAAAGACAACAACAAAAATGCAAAATTATACAGCTTCACAAGCAGCATTGAACTCAATAAATCATAAGCATAATACAAACTCAATAGCCAATATAAGATTAATAGCTCAACGCAGCCTGTCTCTCCTGGGTTTCTGGACACACAGGTACTATCAGAAAGGAGAAAGCAGACCTATTAGCAAAAGAGCTACAAAATGTACAATTGATATTTCATATAACAGAGTCCTATATATTATCTGAAAAGGAAAATTAAAAACCACAAAACTCTCCACTGCAAAATCTGGACCACAACCCAGAAAGGACACAAGATAAATATTTACAAGATTTTTTTTCTGAGATCCAGCATCAACTCCAGAGCAAAGTAGGCACTTTGTGCCTACTCAATTCCCATGGCCATAGCAAATTTAAGTCATATTTTGAGCGATTTAAGACCAATGTTCCAGATGGTTATTCATACTTCTGTAGATATCCTTAAAATATATAGTGCCTAGATTTTTGAGTGTCATGTATTTGGAAGATCAAGATATACCTTGGGCAATCACCTGAACTTTTGTGACAATGAACTGACAAAGCCTCTATTTCATATATTCAAAAAAACAATGTTGTTATTCTCACTTTCTAACATTCATTCATCACATCCATAATAAGCTTTCATCATAATGTTCAATCAATGTTTGTTATTAGTATGTAATTGTTAAACTATAACCCTAATATACTCTGCACAATAGGGTGTTTTTTTCCATTTTCTGGAAATTCAATAAAGCTATGATCTGTATGTCAGTAAGTAAATGGTGCTTTTCAAGATCATTTTTTGGACTTTAATTGAAAAAATGAAATATGCCTTTGAGCAGAGGATTAACATTTCAAGCACCTGTTTTAAGAAAACAAAGTTTTATTCTGTGCTTTCTATCTGCAAAATTAGCATTCCAACTGCCAGAGAAGGGAACTGCATTATAATATACACTGCGGAGTCCTATCATATTGTAAGACTCTGCATATGCCTATAAATACTTACAAACAGATTAACACATGCACATGCATATTATTTACATATACATATCACACATATAACATATATACATATCTGTGAAAAAAATCATTCAATCATTATATTTGACAAAACTTGGCAGCTAGACAGAGCTAGAGACTTGAGAATAATGTAACTGTTGCTTATAAGAACTGCTTCCAATAACAGTTAAAACGTAACTATTGGGGCTGAAAATGGTAACCAATAAAATGATTCTGCATGAAGCCAAGAACTGCTACAGCATGGATTACTTATCTTGTTCCTCAAAATAGAGGTGCTAATACATATACAAGCATCTTATGATGCAAAGCTGTTTTCAGCCACTCGTGAGCTGCTCACAAGCTGCTTGTTGAAATAATTTCTGCACAAACCTACCATGAGCTGTCTTTGAGTAGCCTGACTCAAGCAATTGCAGTAATTTCAGGTTTCGATATGATGGCTTTCATACGAAAAGCTTAACTGTGGCTGTAGTAAGCTTTGCAGCCTTAATTATGTACAGTTTGAACAACAAGACGACAAAATCTGAATTTACAAACAGTTATCTGGGTCGAAAGTTATATTGGACATTAAGTTCAATACTGTGCACTTAGTGGACAGTAAAAGTTTTATGGTGTCTTCCACTGATTTTCAGAATTTACTGATTAAAATAATATCCAAAATTTCAAAAGAGATGCTTATTTCATTCAGCTGTCTCAGCACAAGATAGATAA
Source organism: Deroplatys truncata (assembly GCA_030765065.1). Lineage (NCBI taxonomy): Eukaryota > Metazoa > Arthropoda > Insecta > Mantodea > Mantidae > Deroplatys > Deroplatys truncata. The sequence continues at coordinate 122,655,129 of CM060988.1, read as the reverse complement.
GTTAATATGTTTGTTTGATCATTCCGTTTCTTTTAATTTGCATTTAAATTTTACACTACATAATGTACAGTCCACAATAAGGGAATAAAATTGTATTTATTGTAGGTTAGCCTTAATAGTGCAATACTTTTTCTCAGCAGCATGACATTTACTGTTTCAGGCTCTTGGGCTGTTTGCAAATAACAAACTGGCTGAGCAAAAAAGCTGACACGTGTGTGAATTGAGACAACCAGTTCACAAATAGTTCATGAATAGCTTGCAATGAACTCAAAAGCCCCTGGCACACTTATAAACCTAATTCATGAGCAGTCATGAACTCACAGGAGGCTAGCGTAGTGTCAGCACCTTAAGGTGAGCCAGTTATGGCTCCCTTCCTCAAAGAATATCTTCCCTTCCTGCATGAAGTTCCAGTGTCTGGCCTCAGCAGCTCCAAGGCTATACATTACCTTCCGCTTGGCTGAGCAAAGATACCACCAACATGACACTATCTGCATTACCGGCCAGCACTTCTTGTTATGTGCAGTCAACAGAGGGCAGTCTGAGGAGATTATGGTGGCATTGTTGCTGGCAACTGACATCAACACATGTGATCACCTGACTAGGATCGATCCCAGGTGAAGACAATGCATAAGAAAAAAAAAAGATTTGGCTTTCACCAATTGCTGAGGAAGGAACATTAAATTCCAGGTTTATGGAAGCAGCTTCACACATGCCATTTCAGCTTATTCTAAATTTTCCAATTGAACATTTTTGCAGTAAGTAATTTTTCTAAATTCAGTTATTTAGAGTGTCTGACAAATTTCTTCAATGTACTGGAATAGAGCGAGCAGTTACTATATTAAAGAACATTTGTAAAGTAGATTTAAAGTGTTTCAAAGTGCAAGAGATAATAAAGACTTATATGTTGTATTGAATGTAGTAAAGCCAAGTTCTTTTTTGTAACGTTAAACTATTTGATATAGTTAAAGAGAATATATTGATTTTATTTAGCTGCAAGAAATGCAAAGCTCATTGGTTTCATGCAGATATTTCTTTTAACCTTGTGTTGAATTCCTTTCCTGATTATTAAAGAAATTAGAACAGTATTTAGACTAAAATGGTCCCAGCACTTGAGCAGTATAGCATTTGAATATTTTTAATTCTCACTTTGGCTAACAAATGGTAACAGAGCAAAATATAAATATGGTAGCCTTTAGCTGTTTCATTGTAATAACATACCATTACAAAGGTAAAGGTAGTATACAGAGTTTGGGGTTCACCTCATTCCAGGCAATGCTTTTGAACAGGATGGAGTATTTTGCACATTTCTACTTATAAGGTCATCATATTTATTGCAACCCACTGTACTAGGGGGTGTCAAAAAATAATGGAATTATTTTTCTTGCATTATAATGCACCCGAGCTGGAGTTTAGTGTTGGCAGCACCAGAAAGGTCTGACCCGAGTAACAAAATGCCATGCACATCATTTGCCTGGTTGTCCTCAGTTGAAGGGAAGCAGGTGAAGTAGAAGAGCATGTTAACTTGATGCAGTAATTTGTATCTCAAATTACTTAAATGTAAATAATGATTGTAATATGAATATGCATTTTTATGTGACATTGATTTCAGATGTTTATTAATTGTAATTATTATTGGGAAATAAGTTTATACGGCTTTACTGAAACTGTCAATAATAGCGCAATAATGCAGAAAGGGGGGTGAGCTGTTTATCATTATTGGGAACAAGGAAGTTACGTAATGTTTGCGCGTTTTTTCTGTTGAGAACCTTCTGGAATGTTTCCCTAAAAGCATATGTATTCGTGGTTTTCATTGGATATTAATATAGACGCTAATGTTGGCGCGTTTTATTAGCCAATTGTAATTCAGTTATAATCTTTAGGCGTATCTGATTGAAGGGGTATAAATAGAAGCCAAGTTAGAGGTAAAGTCAGTCAGTCCTTCAGTTCGCCGAAAGCATTCATACATTACACGTCGTATTTAGTGCAGTTCATCAAAAATCTGTGTACACTACACGTCGTCTTCAGTCAGTCAGTTCGTCGAAAGTATTAGTACGACATACATCGGATATAGATTCACAAGTTACGCGCAGCAGAATTATGAAAGATCTAAAGTATGGTAAAGTTAATTATACAAAAGATTGAAGTACGTGGATTAAAAGAGATCAGTAAGAAGTTATTATAACAGTTTCAGTTTGGCGAGTATCTAGATCAATATGTAAAAGTGATAGTGAACGTGTTCGACAATAAAAATTATAAAACAAATTTCTTCATCAGTGTAATTTTTGGATAAAAGATTCCTTTCCATTTCACAACCTGTATAGAGACACATGTTCGAACCAAGCCAACAGGATAATAGCTAGCCGGAGGACATTTGAAATGAATTATTTCAAAAACTGATACTAGGAACCGCAAATTGCTAACGCCAGATGGAGCTACAAACCAAACAAATGAATGATGTCACAAGATGGCTTCAACACTGATGTAAACAAACATTTGTAAGTCATACCGTTGCAAATTGGCTCCCATACGTGGGGCAGTTAAAAATTATGTAACCAAACAAAACAAAAGCAGCACAACATAAGATCTTCAAGTTTTAACAACATTACGTAAAAACATATTACGTAAGCAATGTTACTATCCCAAATTGGCGCCCAACGTGGGGCTACAATAATGTTACTATCCCAAATTGGCACCCAGAACATGGGGCACGATAACCAGGAAAGGAACACGATGACCAGGAAAGAAGCATAGTGACCAGGAAAGGAACACGATGATCAGGAAAGGATTAGCATAACCAGGAAGGAGCACAGTGACCAGGAAAGGAACCAGGACGTGGAACGAATGCAGCAGTGAAATGATCTACAAGACACAGATTCCAAACTACAGGACAACAAAACGACGTGGACTCATCATAACACAACGCAGAAGCGACATATAACCTAGGAGAGAGGGGCAGAAAGCTGGACATCAATGTAACAGCAACAGACAGCATCAAAAAGGTTAGAGTATCGTAATTTTTTTTTAGAAAACAAAATTGTAACCTTCAAATGTATTTAAGGAGTGGTAGGATAAAGAAAACAATGGCTACTAATAATACAGAAGAAATAATTATGGAGGGAGATAATGTAACAGTTAGTTGTAATTCAATACAGGTTACAGAAAATCGCCCAAACTTTTTAGGATTTGAGGGTGAAAATGTTAGTGCAGAAAGTGAGAATAGAATAGCAGGAAATGTTAATTTTGATGCTAGTATGATGATGGAAATGCTGAAAGATATTTTTAAGAGTATGAGGGAAGATATTGTTAAGAGTATGAGGGAAGATAATGGTAAGAATAATGAGAAATTAAGTGAAGATATGCAAAAGAATAATGAGAAATTAAGGGAAGATATGCAAAAGAATAATAGGGAATTGAGGGAAGATATTAGTAAGAGTTTAGAACAAAAACTAGATCAGAATAAGAAAGAATTAAGAGAAGAAATTGGTAAGAGTAATGAGAAATTAGAGCATAAATTAGATCGAAATAGGGAAGAGATTGAAAAGAAATTCATGGAGCTAGATAGTAGTATGATGAGAATGAGAAATGAAAATCAGGAAATGATAGCAAATGAAATAGGTGAAGTTTCAAAGAAAATGTTAGACATGAGCAGGGAACTATATAACCAAAAAAGTGAGGTTAATAATAAAATAGAACAGGTTGATGTAAAATGTACAGAGTTAGGTAGCCGAATGAGTAGCATTTCAAGTGAGTTAAGAGAGATGATGGAAGCTACAAATGCAGAATTAATTCAGGTGCAAGTTAATTTCAGAGGGGAAATATCTGAAATTCAGAAGGAGTCAGTAATGCAGAGAAATAAATTGTACGAAGAAGTTCAAGTTTTGCCTGTAAATAATCAAAAGCTAACGTCTGAAATTAACAAGTACCAAGATGTTCAAAATAAAAACTCCAGTCCAGTACAGTTTAGTACAGATTTGTCAGAGTATTCTCAAGTTAAAAAGATAGCAGATGAATTGAAAATGACAGTTGTTAAAAGATGTGTTGTTCAGGAAACTTTAGATTGTTTTCAAATGTTATCATGTGATGAAATTTCATATGAATACAAGAGGTTATTCATGAACAAAAATTTGAAGGTTAGGATACGGCTACGAGTAATGTTTAGCCACACACAATTTGATCCAGGAGGGTAAATAGCAATGAGATGTAAAGTAAATGCTGGATAGTTAAAGATGACTTGCAGAGAAATGTATTGGAACGTAAGAGGGTTAATTATTTATATGTCATTTGAAAAGAGAAATAAATTATAAAAAAAAAAAAAAAGAGAAATGTTTAAAAAAAAAAAAAAAAATTAAATTTTTAGTAACTGTAACAGTATTTGAAATTAAAAATGTAAAAATTGGAACTTAATATGATATTAAATTAAAAGTACGTAAATACAATTCCAAGAATATTGTTAAAATAAAGTACAAAATAACAAAAATGGGTAAAAATAATTAAAAACAAATACTTATGTAGCAAACAGAAAATGTGAAATAGTGACTAGATTTAAGAGATGTAAATTTATTTATGTAAAGGGCGAATATTTTTGGTAAATATGTTTAATAATTACAAAAAAATTCTTGAATTGATAAATTTTTGTTAACAATATAAGAAAGTAAACAATTTTGGTAACAGTAAATAAATAATTCAGGGTACAGTATTTGCTATAAAAAAATTTGTGATGTCAGATTAATATCTAAATTAATTAAACCAGAGCCAGTAAGTAGTGGCGAGATAAAAAAAAAAAAAAAAAAAAAAAAACATATGTCGTGTGTTAAATACGTGTGAAGTGTTAAGTGAAAGTGATAGCGTGTGTTCCAAGATTTAGGAGACTAAAAACCCAATTATAAAATTTCCAAACAAGTTGTAAATATTTATAATTATGTTTCTAGTGGGGCATATGATGCAGTAATTTGTACCACAAATTACTTAAATGTAAATAATGATTGTAATATGAATATGCATTTTTATGTGACATTGATTTCAGATGTTTATTAATTGTAATTATTATTGGGAAATAAGTTTATACGGCTTTACTGAAACTGTCAATAATAGCGCAATAATGCAGAAAGGGGGGTGAGCTGTTTATCATTATTGGGAACAAGGAAGTTACGTAATGTTCGCGCGTTTTTTCTGTTGAGAACCTTCTGGAATGTTTCCCTAAAAGCATATGTATTCGTGGTTTTCATTGGATATTAATATAGACGCTAATGTTGGCGCGTTTTATTAGCCAATTGTAATTCAGTTATAATCTTTAGGCGTATCTGATTGAAGGGGTATAAATAGAAGCCAAGTTAGAGGTAAAGTCAGTCAGTCCTTCAGTTCGCCGAAAGCATTCATACATTACACGTCGTATTTAGTGCAGTTCATCAAAAATCTGTGTACACTACACATCGTCTTCAGTCAGTCAGTTCGTCGAAAGTATTAGTACGACATACATCGGATATAGATTCACAAGTTACGCGCAGCAGAATTATGAAAGATCTAAAGTATGGTAAAGTTAATTATACAAAAGATTGAAGTACGTGGATTAAAAGAGATCAGTAAGAAGTTATTATAACAGTTTCAGTTTGGCGAGTATCTAGATCAATATGTAAAAGTGATAGTGAACGTGTTCGACAATAAAAATTATAAAACAAATTTCTTCATCAGTGTAATTTTTGGATAAAAGATTCCTTTCCGTTTCACAACCTGTATAGAGACACATGTTTGACCCAAGCCAACAGGATAATAGCTAGCCGGAGGACATTTGAAATGAATTATTTCAAAAACTGATACTAGGAACCGCAAATTGCTAACGCCAGATGGAGCTACAAACCAAACAAATGAATGACGTCACAAGATGGCTTCAACACTGATGTAAACAAACATTTGTAAGTCATACCGTTGCAAATTGGCTCCCATACGTGGGGCAGTTAAAAATTATGTAACCAAACAAAACAAAAGCAGCACAACATAAGATCTTCAAGTTTTAACAACATTACGTAAAAACATATTACGTAAGCAATGTTACTATCCCAAACTGTACCCAACATGGATTTTAAGTTGCAGCAGCAAGCATCAATTAGATTTTGCACTCTTCTTAATAAAACTCTATCACAAACACTGGAGATGTTGCAGCAAGCCTATAGAGAGCAAGCCAAGGGAAAAACGCAGGCTTTTGAATAGCATAAGCAATTTTGGGAAGGCAAAATGACCTTGAGGATGCTCCATACCCCAGAAGACCCTCAACTTTAAAGACCGACATCTATGTCAACACAATTGATGTTATGTTGCACGAAGACTGTTGTTTAGCATTACCAAAGATTGCAAAGATTATGAATGTATCTTGTGGATCAGCTGAAAACACTGTACGAAATACTCTAGGCTATTGGAAAGTTGCAGTAAAGTGAGTGCCTCGTGTGATCAATGATGAACAGAAGGCTTATTGCATTATGGCATGTTAACATGGAAAGGAAAGCTTTGGCGAGAACCGGATGTTTTGGACAGTTATCATAGTGACAAAGCCTGGTATCATCGTTATGATTCAGAGACAAAACAAGAAAGTGCCCAATGGAAACATCCTTCAAATCCAAGACCCCAAAAAGTTCAAAATTCAACCAAGTGCAGGAAAAATCATACACCATGTCTTTTTCAATAAGCAAGGCATTGTGTACAATCACATGGCAGATAAACCATGTATTATTATTGCTGATTACTATTGTGAAGTATTGGTGGGACCATTAAGGAGGAAAATTTACCAAACCTTGCTCAAATAGAATGGATCCTTCATCAGGATAATGCACTCGCTCATCATGCCATGAAGACTCAAGAAACAACCACAGAATTAAACACTGAGGTGATGTCATATCCACCTTATTCACCGGTCCTAGCACCATGTGACCTCCACTTATTTCCTAGTGAAAAAAGAGTTTCAAGGTTGTCGTTTTCATAGTGATTGTGAGTTAAACCATACAATTTTGGATATACTCAACAGACTATCCAAAAGGGGCTTTAGGGGGAGTGTTTTAAACAGTAGACAGAATGCTGGAACCGTCAAGTTGTGTCTGAGGGAGAATACTTTGAAGGTTTAAAAGAATTTCAATAAAGCTAAGCATCATTTTCCAGCAAAAAAATAATTCTGACTATTTTTTGACCCCCCTCATACAGTCACAGAAAATCCCTTTTGTACACTTTAGTGTTTTTGTGTATGCAATTTAAGTGAGCAATGATGATGAAGCATAAAATGGCAATTATTTTGGGGTATGATCTCAGTGAAGTTAAAACCTAAACAGAGACCTTGTGTTATGCATAAGTAAAAACATCTTCCATATAACACAAAAAAATGTCCAACTTTGTACTGTATCTTTGATTAAATGGACTGGTAACAAATATCTGTGATGAGAATCCACAAAAAAATCCCACTCTATGATGAATATTTAAGATAAAGTGTACTATGTGGAATAGTAGCTTAAGACATTTAGGGCCAGGAAAATTTACAAAAAAAAGTATGTATTTTTATTTTACTGCAAACTGTGCCTTCATTTAAAAATAGTAGTCTCACAGTTTTTAAATTCACCATTGTGTTAATAATGTGCAACAGCATTTCTGAACAAAGTATAGTGTAAATCCTTCAGGTATGTATTCAGTCCCAATCTAAAATTTATGCTTCAATTTTGATGAAAGGAAATGTGTATGTAAGATTACTGAAGAAGTAAAATAATGAAAGACTGGAGGATATAGTTATTAACTAAAATAAATAAAAAAAAAAATTATTATTTTAATACAAATGAACCATTGTACTGCTGACCCATCCTGGGCTCAATCAGCAATATTGATGATGAATACTGCTAATCAAGATATAACCTAATCATTATCTAAACCCATTCAGTGAAAAACAAAAGAACAGACTTTCCTGAGCCAATTTCTTGATCACCATTTAGTAGTATAAGAAACATTTGTCTATTATTCTTTGACAAGCTTACAGAAACACAGAGCACAACATCAATGACAGGAGGACACTAATCAGTACCTTTATGGCATTGTCATGTATAGTACCAAGGTATAGTGTGGCTCTTTGTGCTACATGAACATTAATATCATCCATGCTTGAGATGAGATAGCAAAAACTATTAGCCAGAGCTGCTTGCAGAGGCAGGTTACTTCTCAGAGGAGTAGAATCCATAAAACGAGCAATTACTGTCACACGTTCAACTGCAACAATAGCATTTGTTTAATTTCCCGGAACACATTTTGATGAACATCGAAACATAAATACATTCATATTTAGTAAAAAGCAAAACTGAATGAGTGTTTAGCTACTTATATTGCTGCTCATTTTTTCTTCTTCTTTCTTAATGGCTACAATTAAATTTCCATGGAGAAGACCAAGTTTCTGCCCATTCTTTTATCAAATGTAATCAATTGCCCTTTATGTACAAGTGAATTTATTGACTATTCCTCTTTTACTACATTCTCACCAATGAAACAAGAGGAAACAGAATTTCAATCATTTATGGTGTGGTTATCCTTCTGTGGCTATCACTTCCCTAGCTTTTGTTTTATAAACCATTTCCAAAAGCTGACTGAGTTTCAGAGTGGCTCTAGCTGCACTAAGAGGGCATCATTCCATTACGTAATTTTACAATAATAGTTATTGTTTACATAATTTATTATAGTTTATTTATGGAATAACTCTAGCTACACTACTTCATTCAAAGTTTTATTTTCTCTTGGTTAATTTACCTGTGACATATCATTCATAAATCTAGTAATAAAATCAAAATGTCTAGTGAGATTATTACAGAAAAACTTCTCATTATATCTGATAATCCTTCCTGGCCTACTACATTTATGCCAGGATATTTGTGTGCTTATATTCTATTAGTTCCAATGACATGTTGTTCAACATCAATTATTACTACCACAATGTTTATGTCACCAGAGAATTCTATTCAACTACATACACTAAGTTATAGCTTTATTTTTGTTGTATGGCTGCAGAGAAGACAGCTTCTTTTGCTTTCTTTCTTCATTTCTTTTCTCACACGTATCAAAGATGACATTTTTTTTTCAGGTGAAAGAAAAGATTTAAAAAAAAAGAAAAAGCTATATATGGCTACATTAGCTAAGGCTTTACTTACCATAAGTTCCATTGGTTTTATGGTACTGGCCAAAACAAATAATCCAGTAGATTCACCAACAATATGAATATTTCAGTAAGCAGTAAGGTTGAATATACAATAATTACATGTACAAATTATTGTAAAATAAACAACAGCATTGCAGGATTCACATAAAAGCATACTGATCCCATTAAGGGAAAACAAAATGCTTCTTAGTAAAGAGAAAGTACTAGAAATCTTGAAAATGAGCACAATATTGGCCTTTTGAATATACATACCATACAAAATGATATGATTACAGATCCAGAGCCTGTAATTTGAGATTATTTAATCAATTATTAACAAAGCTGTTGTTCAACTTATTTGTAATAACAGGTGTACTATCTAAAGTAAAAAAAGATAAATTGAAATTGAGTTTTATTTATGGATGCTCTTTAACTACTATGGTCCTTAGCATCCCATTCTATATTGGGCGTGAAAGACCAGTAATTTTGCTCAGAGGCCTCTTTATCAGGCTTGAGGTTCTTTTATGTGCTGTAAATCTATGATACGGGGCCACCGGCTTTACTTCCCTTCTGAAGGAAGCCATGCTAAGGATTTTTATGCCCGAAAAAATCCATCACCCTCTGCCAGGTTTGAACCCGTGATCTCAGGAATTAGAGGCTAGCATGGTAACCACTACACCACGGAGGATGACAAAAGTAGAAGAGAGTTTGGTGTAGAAGCCAGATAAGTCCAGTTTCATCAAAAATGTTTAGAGTATGAATCATATATATGTATTTTGACAGTATTAATTTTCTGCTAAAGAACGTTACTTATATAGACTTTTATGAATGATACATGTGAAGCTGCCATAACAAACACTGCCTTTGTTTAGAGGAAGAATTAAAATCATCTGGTCAGTATACAACAGATGACAGCAAAATGCAGCAACTGTTTCTTGTTGATAGAGCTGTTATACAAACATGTGATGCTGTAGCAAGTTGTGAGTCTTGAGCTGGAGGAATCCCCCTTGGATTGGAAAAGCAAAAATAAAAAAAAATAATAATAATAATAAAAAAATAAAGTAAGTAAGAAATGTAATCTGAGGCTGAATAAAATTAAATACCAAGGTAAATTGGGACAACATTCAAACTTTTTCTTTCTTCCATTTAAACTGTAATTAAACATTATTTATAGAAATGACTGTAAGAATTAAAACATATATGATGACTGGCATTATTTTACATTTTTGTTGCTAATACAGGTGCTCTATTTTAAACTGATCAATATTTTGTTTCAATGATGCTGATTGTATCCTGGATTTGGGGCTTAAACGTGATTAAAATGGAACAGGAGCCCAAGCCATTTTCTCCTCCACACAATGTTGCTAAGCCTCTGAAAACAGGCTGCCACACATTGTTTTGTCAATGCATGTATGTGAGAAATTTTCATGAATTTATTCACATGTAAAATGTAAATGGCTGAAAGTTTCTAACAAATTTAGTACAAAATTGTTTATATTCTCTTCTTCTTCTTGTTATTATTATTTATTGTTGATAGCAATGGAATCTCACAGTTAATGTTTAACCTTCCATGGAAGGCATCTGACGATGTACTGCTGGTCAGTTAAATCTCTTGTTGTTATAAATTTATTGGCAGTCAATGACAGAGTTCTTTATCGTATCTGCAATATCTTTTGTTTAATTAGTCTAGAGACTGGTTTCAGTTTGCCACATGATAACTAGGAGAATGATTTCTGGAGAAGAAAAATACTTAGTGATTAAGATGCAGTTGATTTTAAACACTGTCAGTCACACTGCATCCAGAAAGTGCTAGCTGGTTTTTCTCTTGCAATTTTTCAATGCATGGTTTCCGTGACTTCTGCAGCCAGTAGCATTCTGGCCAACAAATTGTTGTTACACTTGCAAACAAATTCAATAATAATTACAACAAAAGTCTGCATATGTGCCATATGACTAGTTTATGATCAGAATTCCAGAAATGGAGGGTTACATTTAGAGCAAAAACTAGACAAGTCCAAATAACTACAGCATTAATTTAATAGACATGTACTGCATGTATGAATACAGTGCTTTAAAACTGTATTCATATATGATACACCTGAACATACAATGAGTATTTGCTGCAGTTGTATAATGCTGAAGAAGTACAATGCTTTTTAATGGATGACTCCTTAATGTTGCATTTGCTCCAAACTGCTTTTCTGGACTTAAATTTGTTGTTACACAACCCCCTTCTGAAATTTCAGCTATGGGGGCTTTTATATTAACAACAGTTTATGGTATAACATATAATAGCCACTAATATGCACTTAAGAAGCAGGAACAATGTGTGAAGTATTATGTAAAGCATAGCTACAAAAGAAACCAGAAAAAGCTAAGCATGAAATTTGTACATTTGCAAGTGAGCTTAATTGTGCTTTATGTGCTAGCTTAGAAATTAAGAAAATCCACCCTTACATTTATTACTCCCAAAACCCAGCCCTGGTCTCATTTTCAAGGCCATTATAATTATCAAGGAGTTTAGCAACTATATAATTAGAAAGGGCTTGTTATTATTATCCTAAAGAGAAACAGAAAATCTGAGTTTTAGGCAAAAAATCCTGATGCTTAGAAATGATCTTTATGGAAGCCTTTTTGCTTCGGTCATAATCTGTCCTTTCTTGTATCACTCTTTTGATCTGTAAATTCATCTTTATTTTGTTTTGTTATCCATTAATCTTCTCTTAATAGTTGTTTGGTACATAATTGGAATTTAAATGCATTTATTCATACCTGCCACAAAACGAACTTTCCAATCACTGCTATGGAATTCATCTTGAATGACTTTCCAGAACACATCAGATCCTGAAGGTAGAGTAATACAGTGAAGCAGTAATGGGACACAGACTTCACAAATATGTGAGTGCTCTGCATTGCACATGTCCCATAAACTGAAATCAATGGAAATATTTTTCATGTAAGCTGCTAAACAAAATTGCATAAAATTATTTTTAGTAAAATACACAGTAAACTTGTCTGATAATTCTACCAAATTTTGACTGCATGTATTATTTTTAATATTTTAATCATTTATACAGCTTTTATTTAATTTTTAATCATGTAGCTTCAAGGCTTATTGTTGGCGCTACAACCTTTTATGAATTAAACTTCTGGAAGCAGGGGTTTAGTTTTAAAATTTAACTACCATTTAAGAAGTTGCTTGTTGAATTTAAAGACTGAGATTCTCAGGCTGAATCCCTTCCTTACTATCTCTCCATCAAAACAAAATCAAATTCTTATATATGGCAGCAGTGCTTTACTCAGATTGTTGCCTAAATATAGGTTCTTTCAACAAGAGAGTCCTATCTTTAACATGTGATAGCTGCCATTGTTATTGAGTTACAGCAGTCATTTTTTTCATGTGGTTACAGTTGTTATTGAAAAATAGCCATGGAATGTTACAGCATTCAGCAACGCATAGAAATTGTGAAAATTTATTATCAAAATGGATCATCTGTTCGCCAAACCTTCCGTGAATTGCATGAAGTTTACGGTGTGCATAATCGTCCCTGTGAGAGAAGGATTTGGCGTTTGATCGATAAATTTGAAAGAAGTGGTTTTGTCAATGATCAAAGAACGCCTGTACATAATCAACGTAAGTGCTCCAACAAAAATATAGGCGCCTTTCATGAGAGTGTACGCGAGAACAGAAACAAATCAATTGCTCGTCGAGCGCAAGAATTGGGGCTTTTGCCGACCACGACTTGGTGAATTCTGCATCTAGACTTGAATTTTCACGCTTACAAAATGGTGTTAACTAAAGAACTAAAGCCCAACGAACATAGGTTGCACTGTGTATTCGCTGACTGGGCTATGGAGCAATTGGAAGCTGACCCGGATTTTTGTCGAAAAATCATCTTCAGCGACGAAGCCCACTTTTGGATGGATGGTTGTGTTAACAAACAAAATTGCCACTATTGGAGCAATCACAATCCAATGCAGATTCAAGAACGACCACTTCATCCCCAAAAGGTTACTGTGTGGTGTGGATTTTGGTATGGTGGAATCATTGGTCCATATTTTTTCCAAGATGAAGATGGAGATGCTCTGTCAATGGAGAAAGATACTGGGCTATTATAAGGGACTATTTTTGGCCTCAATTGGACGGTATGGATCTCAGAAACATCTGGTTCCAGCAAGATGCTGCCACATGTCATACTGCTATCGAAACAATCAATCTTTAGAAGGAGAAGTTCAGAGGTTTCATCATTTCCCGTGGTGGTGATGTTAACTGGCCCCAGAAGTCATGTGGTTTAACGCCGGTGGATTACTTCTTGTGGGGTTATGTTAAATCTGGAGTTTATGTCAACAAGCCAGAAACAGTAAATGATCTTATGAATAACATCATGCGTATTATTCGTGAAGTTCGATCTAATTTACGTTCTCCTGTCATTGAAAATTGGGTCAACCGAATACGCGCAACCCAACAAAGTCGCAGCGGTCACTTAACTGATGTTCTCTTGCACACGTAATGACATTAATTATGTTCCTAAATAAAAATATAAATAAACCTCTATCATTTATAGAATGTATTTTATTTAAGTTCAAAGATAGGACACTCTTGTTGAAAGACCCTATATCTGTTACCATATAGTTACAGAGCCTTAATTCTGATGCAAGGGCATATTACGGGGAACTGCTTGCCGTGCACTGCACTGTTTCTAACTGATTCTGCTTCCCTCCACTTTCTCTTCTCTGTGAGTACCAGTCAATTAGTTGGCACAAAGTGTTTTCACAGAGGTTGACACATTGCGAAACCACGTGTTTCAGTGTTATATAGTCTGTAGTGCTGTTATAATGCCAAAAAGTCTGTATACTTTAGAACACAGAATATTTATGTATGTGATATATGTGTAGAGAAGCGAGACAGTGATTTGTAGACAGATTCCCTGCTGTTTGTGTATCTCAAAAAGAAACAGTTCATATCTTGTGAATAGATTTAGAGAATTGTGATCTATTCTTTATAAGAAACTGAAAATAAATTGCTGTGTTCTTACACAGGAAAACCTCAATGACATCGAAGAAAAGTTAGAACAAAGCCCAAAGAAATCTCTGGGAAAGCTTGTACAGTAAACAGGAATTTAAAAACTCTGTTTGGAATGCCACTAAACTTTTATAATTAAAACCCTATAAGTTAACTGTAGTTCATGAATTGCAATCACAGAATAATGAGTAGAGTTCATTTCTGCAATTGGGTGCTGGATAATGTTAATTCCTTTCTACAGGGATGGGTACAGGTTGAAGGACCACCAGAAGCATCCCTCCAACACACCCATACCCCCAGGACCAGAAGTGTAGCCAGAGGGGGTGGTTTGGGGGTTGGAACCTCCCCCTTGCTATAAAAATGTAAAAATTAATAGCAAAAATAATTCCATTAAAATAATAGCTCCTTTCCGGGTTGGCAAGAATGAGATACTTCCTAATCTTATCACTGGTAGTGCTATATTTACGCCGCATGTCTTGAACAATATGACCAAAGGTGACTACAACAGAAATTGTATTTCAGATGGCATTGATATAAGCATATTGATATCAGGGGCATGTTTTCATTCTGTGTTAAATTTGAGAGGTTTCCAAATTAGTGCAATATCTCCCAGTTTAGAACACTGGCCTGCAGCAGTAATATAAAATACTTCACAGTGGCCATTAATTCTCATGTCATAACACATTTGCGCTTAGAATACGCAAAACATCCTATCCTAATTTTAATTCCAATTGCTGCACCTTATTCTGTGAATATAAAATCTATTTATTTAAATATTTCAATTCATAATTAATTCATATTTATCCTTTGAAGTGACACAAATTGTTTAAAAACTGGATCCCTATATACACTATGTGATCAAAAGTATCCAGACACCCCCCACAAACATACGTTTTTCATCTTAGGTGCATTGTGCTGCCACCTACTGCCTGGTACTCATTATCCACAACCTCAGTAGTCGTTAGACATCATGAAACAGCAGAATGGGACGCTCCGTGGAACTCACGGACTTAGAACGTGGTCAGGTGATTGGGTGTCACTTGTGTCAGAAGTCTGTACACGAGATTTCCACACTCCTAAACATCCCTAGGTCCACTGTTTCTGATGTGATAGTGAAGTGGAAATGTGAAGGAACATGTACAGCACAAAAGCGTACAGGTCACCTCGTCTGTTGACTGACAGAGACCGCCGACATTTGAAGAGGGTCATAAAGTGTAATAGGCAGACATCTATCCAGACCATCACATAGGAATTCCAAACTGCATCAGGAACCACTCCAAGTACTATGACAGGCATGAGGTGAGAAACCTTGGATTCCATGGTCGAGCGGCTGCTCATAAGCCACACATCACGCAGCAAAATGCCAAAAGACGCCTCGCTTGGTGTAAGGAGCGTCAACATTACACGACTGAATAGGGTAAAACATTGTATATCGCGACGAATCACGGTACACAATGTGGCGATCCGATGGCAGGGTGTGGATATGGCGAATGCCTGGTGAACATCATCCACCAGCATGTGTAGTGCCATCAGTGAAATTTGGAGGTGGTGGTGTTATGGTGTGGTTGTGTTTTTCCTGGAGGGGGCTTGCACCCCTTGTTGTTTTGCATGGCACGATCACAGCGCAGACCTACAATGATATTTTAAGCACCTTCTTGCTTCCTACTGTTGAAGAGCAATTTGGGGATGGCGATTGCATCTTTCAACACGATCGAGCACCTGTTCATACTGCACGGGCTGTGGCATAGTGGTTACATGATAATAACATCCCTGTAATGGACTGGCCTGCACAGAGTCCTAACTTGAATCCTATAGAACACCTTTGGGATGTTTTGGAGCGCCGACTTTGTGCCAGGCCTCACCGACCTACATCAATACCTCTCCTCAGTTCCGCACTCCGTGAAGAATGGGCTGCCATTCCCCAAGAAACCTTCCAGCACCTGATTGAAAGTATGCCTACGAGAGTAAAGCTGTCATCAAGGCTAAGGGTGGGCCAACACCATATTGACTTCCAGCATTACCGATGGAGGGCGCCATGAACTTGTATGTCATTTTCAGCCAGGTGTCCGGATACTTTTGATCACGTAGTGTATAACCCACCCTTAATAATTTCCTGGCTATGCTACTGCCCAGGACTGATACATGCTGGAGATATCAATACCAAAGAAGAAACAGTACTCTCCTCAAAGCACATATACCATATACACTATACCTCGTAGTCTATCACACCTGGCCCTGCAGCCCTGAAAGATGAAAGTAAATGAAGGACAAGAAAATTCATATCATATAATCTACTCAACAGTCCAGTCCAAGGGAAATCCAATATGGAACTACTACCTGAGCCATCCATCTCAGTTATATGGTAGGTACTTACCTTTTTATCAATAAATTTTCTTGACACCAAATGAGAAACCCTAGTTGATCTTTAGAAGCTTTGGTTAATGCATCCCCATGAAGACAGATAAGATGAAGGCATTGTAGCATGTAGTATAAAATATCTGGCTCATCCCTTTTAGGAATTTCCTGCAAATTATTATATACCAAGATATTAAGTGACAAAATTAAAAACATTCTTGTGTATCTTTATGCTTTAATACCTTGATATAGATAGTAGTAAAGAATTCTGATCATCTTTTACAGGGCTATTTGCCATTTATTCTTAGGGCTATGAGAAAACACTGAATCAGGTTTCAAAAGTAGCCCCACAACTATGAGCAACAGAAAAGCAGGGCAATTCCTTGAATACCGTGTTACTCAGAGGCAGAATTTTTTTGAGGAGTGGTATAATTGGGATGAGTTTAAGTAGTAACAACTGATATTTATAGAAAAAAAATATGTATATAAAACATTTGGTACTGTAATTATTAAAACTATGTTTAAGTTGTTGCCATTATTTGTTGAATTGGGTATTATAATTATATATCCTTTCCCTTTCTTCCCAAATAATTGCAAGTAAATTATTTGGGAACATGTGAAATGGATATCATCAGCAGATTGAGGATTAGGAAGCCATAACAGAAGTACTAACTGTTTTTCATGATGTAACTACAATATTAATAAAACTTAAAGTACAATATTTACATTATAAATTGGAATAAGAATCAACCTTTAGCACTTGATATAGACAAGAAATAAATGTAGTATATACATAGTCTAGAGAAGTTAGTAACCACAAAAACCAGGATATATGTGAGTACCTAAAATATAACAACTTAAAGGTAAATTTACAAAAAACAAATATGATCGTGTTCCAGCACCGAAATAAGGGATCCACTCAAAGATTACATGCAACACTAAACGATGAGTATTTAGAGCAAATACAGAGAACAAAATTTTTAGGGGTAATGATAGATGAGAATATGACATTAAGAAATCACATTGACCTTGTGTGTAATAAAATTAGTACTGGTTTATATCTGTTAAGAAAGATGAAAAAATATTTAAACATTGATTATTTAAAGCTAGTATACTATGGTCTAATTCACCCCCATCTTCAATATGGGATTGAAGTCTGGGGCACCACAGGTATTGTAAATATGAACAGAGTACTGTTAATGCAGAAAAAGTGTTTAAGATGTATCTATGGTCGAAATAGTAGAGAATCATGTAGACAAATCTATGTGGAGGCTAGTGTTTTAACAGTCGTATCACTATATGTGTATAAAGTAATTATGTAGTAAGTAAGTCACATTCTGTAAAAATAAAAGATAGTCACACATATAAAACTAGAACACAAAATAATTACTACAGAGATAATGTAAATAAAAAAGCCACTGAAAAGGATCCAATTACGATGGGTAGGATACTCTATAACAAATTACCCAATGACATTAAAAGTTTAGAGGGCAAAGAATTTCAAAGGAGGTTAAAAACATTCTTAATTCAGAAATGCTTGTACAGGTTGAATGAATTGTAAATATTGTATACACATGTAAATTTTGTAACTTTTTATTGTTTTACGATGCTTGAAACTTGTAAAAGTCTATAAGCAAATAAAGATGATGATGATTATTATTATTGTTATTATTATTATTATTATTATTATTAATAATAATAATAATAATAATAATAATAATAATAATAATAATTTAGAAATGATTAACACAAGTGTAATTAAGAAAGTTGCAATTCTCAAACGGAGAAAATATTCTATATATCAGGTTCTCCATTAAAATAGCAAGGCCAGCCATGGAAAAATTATCCTTTCAACCAGGAGCATCATTTTGGTTTCTACTTGGCGGGGGGGGGGGGGCAAGATTGCCTGAAGCAGTTTCCCAAATGCTCATGTGAATTTTAATGACACATTTAGCCTAAAAGAAATTCATCTTTTGCTTCTCAAATGTGAAATATTTGTATTAAAAGTACAGATGTCATAATTTTTCTATTGGTAAAACAATAATAACCAGCAGCCTAATCATTTCTTGGAACCTAGGGGGGGGCAAATGATACCCCTGCTTTAAACCTTATCACAATGGACATTACTGTGCACCTTGATAATCATCAACTCTGTTAAGATTATTAACATTTAGTATAATTGACATACTTATGCACTTAATTCCTTGCTCCATTGGACATTACATTATATTGTAATTAACCTTCAATATTCATACTCTTTATACCATGCTTATAAAACTGAAAAGTATTACCAGATTCTACAAACAGAAATTTAGAATTTTGAGACTGATTTTCCAAATGGAAATATTTACCAAAACTGCAAACTACAGACTGCAAACATTGTGCTAGTTTCACTGAAGTGTGGAGAAGTCAAGGTTGCTCCATTCACAAGCTCAGAAGCAACTTCTTGGCTTCAAGATGCAACCAAACTTCAGGCAGGTCAAAGGATGGGGCAGAGTTGCATGCATGTGGCCAACTTGCCAGCACTACCTCCAAATGTAGCTGAGATTTAAGAATGCTACAGTGTTCAATAATGTATCGCATTTTACTGCAAAACTATAATGCTAATTTTGAGAGTTGGGGATTGACATTAGCATTGCAATGGAAAAACAAGTGACTGTGGGAAGCCTGTGACCACAGCATGTTGCCAGTGTTACCAATTGTACATTACACCATAATTTAAGTCATGTAACCAAGAGCAAACAGAAACCATTTGTTAAGTTTCTAAAGTTACCAGTGTTACCAATTGTACATACACCATGGTGATTCTTTGATTACATCGATTCTTCTCATTAAGCTCTTGACTTAAGGTTGCAGCTATCATGTTTTATTTTTGCTGTTTTGTGTTATTCCCACTGTCATTTGTTCTCGTTTTTATTTGTTGCATTATTTGCATGTTGTGAAAATATCTTCTCATGTAGGTACTCATTTCAAGTAACCATGTGTTGCACATATCAGTAACATTGCACTGTAGTTCTGAGTTTGACCACTACCTTGTCAGACTCCAGTTGCCAAAATTAGCATTATGCTGCAAGTTAGCTTTCTATAATGTCGCCAACGTCAGAAAAGTCTATACCATGAGCTGAAGTTTTCTTGATGATACATTTGTAATACTTCAAGTCAATGCATCTTTGCATTTAGTTGGTGGAGCCTATGCATCAATGATGTGTGTATGTTGCAATAACCCTAGACTTTTACAAATTGGTATAAGTGACAAAGTTAAGTTTCTAACTTAATTTACTGTGCTCTAGATGGTTTTTGGAAGTAAGGATGAAAGTAAATTAAAAAAAAAAGAAAGCTTTAATTTGATTTTGGGAGAGTATATATCTACACTAATTTACCCATTTTCTCACTACACGCCTGCTATTATTAACATAGTAGACAATTACTCATTCAAATTATTATTTTTATTTATTATTATCATAATTATTACCTTTATTAGCATATTTTTTCATCTTAATTTCAAATCTGAATTCAGCTTCAGAAAATTTTAGTTTCAATTTCAGTTAATCCTTTTACTTTCAGCATCAAGAAGGATTACCAACTACTTTTTAGATATTGGCAAAGTTAGTTTTAATTCCCTGATGAATATTAGCCATTGGCTCATACCAGAAAGAGTACTTGACAATAGTTTTTAGTGATACAAGAAAAATAGTTGTTGAGGTTGAGCAATAGTACAAGTGTATGCTGGAGTGTTTTAATGTTTCCATCAAATGAGAGAGACTGGAGAACTTTGGTAATGAAATATGGGGCTTTTGAATCTTCCTTCATATTTTCTAAATAATTAGATCACTGCACCGCTCTACAATTCTTCACGGTTCACGTTCTGGGTTCTACCTTTCAAGATGGCATTCTTTATACCCATCTTCTGCGTTCATGTGTTTCAAAAATTCCTATCCGCAATGTTTGATTTCTTATATTACAATATTTTCATACTTTGCCCTTTATGCTCATTTAGGGGTTTATAAAATTAAAATGAAAACTTGGTGATGTATTGTTTGACGTAACACGTATCACAACATTGTAATATTTTTGCAATCTTGTGACATTTCTACCCAATCTGAACCTGCTCAAAATATGCAATTTGGATTTCTGCAATCTATAGTGGCATCCTCTCCTTGGAATGCTTGTTCATAGCTTTTACTGGACCATTCTTAGATCATCTAAGGGAAAACTGATTTTATATCTTGTTGTGGATGCATCTTCTAAATTGGTTGGTGCTAGTTCAAGCCACTACTGCCTTTGCATCCATTTTATTTTTATTCATCTTCTTTGCTTCTTTTGATATCCCTTGGATGATTGTTTTTGCTCATGCTTTTTCTTTCCTAACATTTGCCGTATTGTCAATTCCAATTTCTTTTCAGATTCAAGATTGCATGACGACAAAGATAATTACTGCTCAGGCACCTTAATTTAAAGTGGCTACAGTTCCGTAGCTCCACGACTGCTAGCTCAGTGTAATAGATTTAGAATCTAAATAGATGATTAATAATCATATAGTAAATGTTAATTAATGAATTATTTTCAATAGTATTATGTTCCTTGCACACATGTAGCTTCATTTTTTTTTGGGGGGGGGGGAATTCCTTGCTCCTTTCCTCGCCCTTGAGTTTGGGATTTTTTTAATTTTGCCTCTTTATGTTTTAAGTGCTACATGTGTTTCTCTTTCCTGTTTTTCCTCCTTTTGTGTTTTCTTGTTGGTGTCCTCCCATACTCCCTTCCTTCCTTCCTTCCTCCTCCTCCTCCTCCTCCTCCTCCTCCTCCTCCTCATCCCTTCCTTTCTTCTTGAGGACTTGAGGCTGTCTGCAAAAGCTGGCTGCACTGCAGTCTAGGGCTCATTGTGCTACCCTGTAATAATTGCTACTCCTTCACATTAGTCCTGTGTCCCTCACCAGATTACATAGGTCCTGTAGTGTGTTGGGGAAGTAGTCCTCTGGTTCCATAAAGAATTTCCCAAAGATTTTGTATCTCCTTGATGCTAACACTCCACAGGAGCATAATATGTGATAGGATGTTTCAGTTTCAGACACAATCTACAGTCTGTGCTGCCCTGAAACCTTTCTATTATGTATAGGTGCTTTCTCACTGGTGCATGCCCAGTGGCAAATTTATTATTGTTTTTAACTGAAACTTAAGCAGTCTGTCAAACATTTTCATGGTTCTTTGATAAATAATTTCTCATGCCGAATTCCTAAAATCCTCTTCCAGGTCAGAGAGTGTTGTTTCTTACACCAGTTTGTTATAGCCTCTCTAATGGAACACTTAGATGTGCCTAGAGGTGATTCTGGTTGTTGACATTTCTTTGTTTCCTTTTGCTTTTCTGTTTCTTTTCCTTTGTTCTCGAGGTGTATACATGTTTATGTTTGTGTATATGTGTATTGTAGTTTTGTGTTTTTGTTTATATTTATACCAGCTTATACTTTTAGTGGGCCTACTTTGTTATTTCCTGCAGCTTGTCTATTATTTTAATTTACACAGTTTTCTACCTATATTTGTTTACCACACTAGATTTATGACCCCTACCAGGTTGTTACCTGCAGGTTGAACATTGTTTTTATGAGCTAAAGCTATTTTTTACATATTATATCTGTCTTTCCCCAATAGCTTTTCTTGCAGTTTGTTATTATTACTTGCTGGAGTTCATTTATATACTGCAGTTTATATTTGGGATTTATTGCATTGTTATTATCATTTATATTGTATTTTATATTGTCTCCTTTTAGCCTGATGGTTTTGCCTTTTACTTGGTGTAGTAAGACAATTAATTTATGTGTGTTTTTGCCTGAAACTGTTGTTTGCTTTTGGTTGCTTTCTTACTTTGTTTGCTTTTGCAGCTTAAATTGTTTATTTTACTGTTTCTCCCATCGCTTTGTTGTATTTGCTGTTCTGTGTTGCCTGACTTGCTCTTGCTGGTTTCTTATGTTGGTCTGATTTTTTTCATGTATTCCTCTCCCAGGAGGGACCTGTCATCCATGTGTCATCACAGCTGCCTTGCTTCATTTCCTGTGAGGGGGGGAGCATTAAGCCAGTTTGACCCCCCCCAAGTACTTATAGATGACGACATCAAGAGTATTTTCCATGACCCAGCTAGAGTTGGATGTCGTCATCATGGGCAAATGCATGGTAAAACAATTTCAACGGTTGTCCATGCTTTACTATAGGCTTGAGCAACACACATCAGCAATGACAGCACTCTTACAGGGAAGCAGACAGACATGGTCTCTGGGCCAGACCAGCAAGCATAACTTTATGGTCCAGCTTGGGTGAGCATTTCGGCAGACAAGGTAACAGTAAAGTTTTTTGATTTGTCTAAATTCACTTTACATCTATTAGTAAGCTAACTTATTACCTTTACATTTCTAAATTATTTATCTCACATTGGAGAAGCATTAATCAAGAGATTCATAATATTGTACATAATTTAAATTATGTAACCAAGAACAAACAGAAATCATTTGTTATGTTTCTAAAGCTTATTATTCAAGAAATGTAATTCGTTAATGTTGAAAATGAAGGGAATGAAGCAGTATGTATTTCAATTGTTAATTGAGTGTGTGTATATATATATATATATATATATATATATATATATATATATATATATAATAAATGAAGTAATTTAATTCTGCATTTCATATTTAGTGTTGGTTTTCTATAAAATCCATACCTTGGGCATAAATGGTATAACAGAACTGTTTTAATAGAGTAGCAACTTCCACAGTTGTTGAATCAGGAACAATTGTGAAAGATATGGTTCGTAACATAAGAGGCAGGGGCACATAACCTGTAAACTAATGCAATGGTCATAAACAATTTTATTTTGAGCTTTGCATTAGAGTAGCTACCATTATGACCATTGGGGCAATACCCTTGAGTAAAATATAATCCCCCTGACAGTGTCTAATTTGTACTTATTGTCATTTTAAGAACATATACATTAAGAGTTATCAATAAATTAAAAAACTGATTTATAAATAGGAACACAAAACATTTATATACCTTAAGATATTCATGGATAAGCTGAAGCTGCTGTGGAAGTTCTTCAATAATAAAGCGAAATTTTCCTACTGATGTATGCCAAAAATTGTCCAGGTCTTCCTCAGGAGTAGGATCAATCGGTCGATCATTTTCACCTACTAATGTTGGCCGTGCAACTTGCGCTGTGGCTGTTGCTGCAAAAAGAATTATTGTGATGAGGTTGACAAAAAGAAAATAGTTTACCGTATATGGATTTGCTGATGCTTATGTAACAGAACTCATTGACTACTTGATAACTGAACATTTCTTTCAGTATTAAATGTTTTATGCCAAATGGCTACAGTTTTCAAATAGTGAATGATTCATGGCATAAATGAATCTGGAATCTATCAATAATGCAGCATGCTTTATTTTTCAAAGCGAACAGAAAATCTTTAAAAAAAATCTTACTCAGGCTTTCCTATTGCTTTCTAAATTTACATGTCACCAGTTTCATGGATCTAAAGACAAATGTCCCTAAAAAGAGCTGTGTGCTTGATTGGCACTACAACTGTAAATAAGGGTATTTCAAAAGTCATTTTAACCTTCAAAACATCGTAAATTGATACGGTAATTTGTATCACAAATTACTCAGATGTAATTAATAATAGTAATATGAATATGTATTTTTATGTAACATTGATTTCAGAGGCTTATTAATTATAATTATTATTGGTAAATAATAATATACGGCTTTACTGAAACTGTCAACAATAACGCAATAATGCAGCAAGGGGGTGAGTTGTTTATCATTACCGGGAACCAGGAAGTTACGTAATGTTTCGCGCGTTTTTTTCCGTTTAGAAGCTTCTGGAATGTTTTCTCCCTAAGGAATATGTATTCGTGGTTTTCATTGGATATTAAAATGGACGCTAATGTTGGCGCGTTTTATTAGCCAATAGCAGTTCATTTATAATCTTTAGGCGTATCTTGAGGCAAGCATATAAATAAGCCAGGTTCGAGGTAGCATTCCCCCAGTTCAATGGAATTCTCAGTACACTACATGTCGCCAGTCAGTCCTTCATTTCGTCATAAGTTACGCGCAGCAGAATTACGAGAATTTAAAATATTATACAGTTAAATATACACAAAGTCAAAGAACGTGAGTTAAAAATAAGAAGTTATTACAAACAGTTTCAGTTTGGCGAGTATCTATTTCAATATGTAAAAAAGTGTTAGTGAACGTGTTCGGCAATAAAAGTTATAAAAACAATTTCTTCATCAGTATCATTTCGGAATAAAAGATTCCTTTCCGATTCACACCCTGCAAGAGTTAAATGTCGACCTAAATAGCTAGCCGGGGAACATTTAAAGTGAATTATTTTAAAACTGATACAAATTGCTACGCCAGAGGGAGCTACGAACCAAACAAGGAGTGACGTCACAAGAAGGCTTCAACACACGTGATGTAAACAACATTACGTAAAGCAGCAACCGTTGCATATTGGCTTCAAACCCGGAGCTACAATTAATGTTAAATAATTACAACATTAATACTGCACCAAAATAACATTATAAAATACATATTGTATGTACTATTTGTGCTGGAAATATATATATAAGCATCACTTTATCTGCTAATCAGTAGGATTAGCATTTATAAAGCATTCAAACTACAGGTGGGAAAAATGGCTATTTTTCAGTAACAGCTCCAACCATTCCAGTACCAAAAAGTTGTATGTATTACATTCACATGACATTCTATACCCTCTATCATTTATTAATTGGTATAAAACTATTCTTATGAAAGCTTATTTTTCTGTCTACTTCACTGTAATCGAAACAAACCTTTGCAGAAGTAGTTGCACTATACATTTCAATATAAATGCAAAGGGAATAGCGATGATCAAATGTTTAAGAACTGGATGCTATATGCCGGCCATACAATTCCATACTTTTATGCAACCATGACAAAAACAACTGAATGTCAACAGGATTTAATAGAATAACAAAGAATTGCACAATTTAAACCACAATATCTCGGAAATGACTGATGCCATGAAAAAGTTATTTGAAATAAATTGTGTGGTTGGGAACCCCTGCTTACTTTTCAGTTTGGCATAAATCCAACTAGATGGCACCATACTGAACATTTACACCAACTCACTCAATGTACAGTGAAATTTAGATCTGATGCGAGTATATTTTAGAGTTATATGGATAGAAAAGCTTATTTTCTGTATACATTTATATATTGTGGACTTCTGGCTGAGCTATGGTATATTATGTTATGATACCAAAGATTTAATCATAGAGTGATAAAGACATTTGCAGGAATGAAAAACAGACCATGGAGTTTCTTTTTAAATAGATAGTGTCAGCCATGATGCAATGCTGTTTTCCCTATTTAAGTGTAATGTATAGTGCAATGTAACGTGTATTTGTATTGATTAACTTTTGTGTGGTCTATGTGGAGGGCCAGGACATTTTATAAGAAGGAATTATGCCATTTTCCTGCTTCAGAAAATGAGACTTGGTGAATGGTAATAAGCTATTAATATTAATATTTGGCTGACAAAAGAAAGCAAGTGGAGAGTAGCAAATACGGTAGTATGGCGCTACTATTAAAGCTTACACATTATTTTGTTGTTGCTTTAAAGTGAATTAATTATGTATAAAACAGTAAAATTCCACAAAACAACAAGTTATGTGGTGTTGGTGTTGTTGGAAGTGGCTGCTGTTCTATCAGTTTGTTTATAACCATAACCATTATGCAGTAGATGCTATTTCACATTTTCAAGGCTGTCTGAATCTGACATTTTGTGAACCCTCAAAATGTATACTGACAAGCTGTCACTGAACTCATGTGTCATCAGTGTCCATCGCCTGTGGTGTCATATGCAGTAAAAATGAGCGTTAAACACTACTACTATTCTACTATTAGTATTTTTGTTTTTGTGTTTTATTGTGCTAAGAAGTTTACAATTTGATTGTCTACTGAAATTTGGCCCTGGCCACTCATTCTGTAGACATCCATTACAGTTTATCTACATTTTACAATTTCCCGTCAATAAATTATCTTGCTCCAGTTTTTCATGTCCCATTTCCACTTGTTTTTCACTTGTCAGTTTTTAATTACTTTATCATCAAACATTCACCACAGTTTTCCAATCAAAATTTCATTGAATTAATGATTTCTCACTACCTCTATCCATCATCTATTTTGTAAGCTATACTACCTCTTACTTATCTCTATCCACTGTCTAAAGCCATTTATTTTTGACTTTGCACATAAACTGTCCAATGCTCCTAGCGTCTTTGCACAACATTTCGATTATAACTGTATTTCTATCTCCCTTCAACCACTTCTTTTGGATAAATTCTCTTCTCCAATTTTCTGCTCCTTGACACTTAAATATTGTGTTTAATGTCTTCATTACCACCACATATCAGACATTGGTTTTGAGGAATACCCTGTCTTAACCCTCTTAGGCTTCATGCAATAGATTCTCTCTCTTCTTTATTTACTATATCTATATATTTTTCCCTACCCCATGTATTTTTCATTGGCATATAACAAACCAATGAGCTCTTTTTGGCAATCTCACTAAATATGTTTTGTATTTCTATATCTTCCAGTCTTTTCCTTGCCTTTTTCCAAAAATTTTTCACATTATTTTCTCTCCTTCTCATGTCTCCTAACCCATTTTTCTCCAAAATGTTCCATAAATTACTTACCCATCCACCATTCTTCAAACTATTCTCTTGGTATTCTATATATTGTCTTAACACATTACTTTTTTTTCTAGATTTAAAGTTCTGAACCAAAATTTCAAAGCTCTTTTCATTATCTTCCCCTTAGTTGCCGCTGTGCCCATCTTTAATTGTGCTACCTGTCTTACATTGCATTCGGTAACCCTAGTATTTCTCTACAAAACATCCTGTGCACTTCATCTATACTTTCCCATCCTCTATCTAATCCCCATATTTCTATACCATACATCATTTTTGCCTCCACAACCATCTCATAAACTTTCTCCAGCCATTTAACATTTATATTTGGTACTCTATATTTGCAGCTTCTACTATTAGTAAGGTTAGAGGGAATTTCTGAGATTGTTGTGTCATTCAAGTTAATGTTTACTTACCAACATCGGTGTCTGTAATTGTAACTGCTCTTGCAACTGCAGCAACAACCTTTTCAGCTGGAATAATTGGAGCAAGGTCCAGTTGTTCTGTTACAGTTTCAACGGTTGCAGTCATAATCTGGAAATTTATAAGAGTACATTATTATAACAAACAATTAGAAAAATACTAAAAAGTATAGTGTAGCTTAATTTAAATGCCAGAAAAGTGTTAAAAAGTCTTAGAATGTCCAAGACTGTATTTCTGCAATGAAAGCACCACTTAATTATGTATATAAATTATCAGATCTGTATATACAATGCACCATTTAATTCCTTTAGCAGCATACAGCACTTTCAACATGTACAACAGTATTATAAACAGCTTTTTTGAAAGCATAAACTATGCTGTTAATTAAGCTTATTAAAACATTTTGTGTTTCATCTTAACACAGTATGCTGACATTGAAGTTAAACACAGCTCTTTGTAAATGTGTTGACTAAAGAATGCCTTTAACATTAAATTATTCTATGCTGAAAATCATAACATCAAAACTGATCAGTTTTCACAATACCTAGTGATGATTAGTTATAATCTTACTTTCCTGGGATAATAGGGAGAGGAGAGATCAGCGAGTGAAAGCTATAAACCGATACAATTAAGCTGAACCTCATTTATACATTTTATTCACTCCAATATTTTTGCAGATAAATGCTCAATTTTTAGGCACTGAACTTTTCATTAATATTTAGCTCAATTATGTGCTTTCTCTTAATACATCATATTTTTCTGATCCCCATGTATGAAATATATTGATTTACTTATTGATTTATATGTCATGTTTATGCTAAGATATATTATGCATGGTTTCTGTATACTGTATCCATGTGTTAACAATACAGCCAGGCAAGACCATTCTTCCCTAGGTTGTATCTGATGATGACAGTAATGAAGAATTAGGCCTAAAATGTTGAAAGTGCTCCAGTGTGCATAAGGCAATTCAAGTTCTAGGAATTATGCAACAACTCTTGACAGTCTAACATGATTATATATAATCAATAATTAAATATGCAATTCCATTTTGGGGTTCTTCCAGCAATTTAAAAAATATGAGGTGGTATCCAAAATATTCGAGACTGGTGCTGCCATCTGGTCAAAAACTTACTTTGTGACTAATGACTGCTGTCACGCTTGAAGTAGTTCCCTTCCACATGTATACGCCGGTCCCAGCAATTCTGCCATTTTCCAAATGCATTCTGCAAGTCATGTTCTTTGAGGGTGTTTAGCACAGAGAGTTTCTTCTTGAATCCTCTCAATTGTGTTGAACTTACATCCTTTCAACTTAATTTTCAGTTTGGGGAATAGAGCAAAGTTGCAGGATGCCAAATCGGGTGAGTACAGTGGGTGGGGACAACTGTCATGTTGTTTTTCGTCAAAAAGATCCTGGTGAACAAGGAATTGTGACAGGGCATCTTATCATAATGCAACAGCCAGTTCCTTGCTGTCAAAATTCAGGACCATCATCTCCACACATTTTCAAAGAGGCATCGCAAAACATTACAGTAGTACTTGGAATTCACTGATTGATTTGGTGGGATGCATTCTTTGTGCACAATCCCCTTGGAATCAAAGAAAACAAGGAGCATGCAGCTTGTGCAGCTGACGGGCCTACTGGTGTGAGCATTGTCTTCAATAGCCCTGAACCGAGCATGCCACTCAAATACACGTGTACAGCTCATGCTTTGTCCCCCAAACACTTGTTGAATCATTGCGAGGGTCTCCATAGCATTTTTCACAAGATTTTCACAGAATTTGATGCACACACTCTGCTCTAATCTTGGATCCATCGTAAAATTGCTACACACTATGCACAGAGTGTCATTAAAAGTACTATAGAATCTCAACACACCTACCCAGCTGCATGAAACTTTAAGCACTCATTCATCAGATGTGCTAGTGTTACCACCTAGCAGTACAAAACTCTACTGCAAATACTGTGGAGATGGCAGCACCAGTCCCAAATATTTTGGATACCACTTCTTATATTCAGATTGCAAAAAAAACTTATAATAATTATGTTTAAAGTTCCTTATTGTACTTCCAGTAAGCCATTATTTGAAGAACTAAATGTCCTACCTCTTCCATGTTTATGCATTTTGGAAACTGTCTGTTTTATGCACAACAATATTAAGGAGTTAAAACAAAACACTATTACTATACTTACTTTACAAGGATAACAAATCATATTCATCTCTCATCACAAAGGATTGCTAAAACTTTCAAATCCATTGACCACCAAGGACTAAAATTGTACAATAAATTATGTCAGGGCCTAATTGATTATAGCAAAGTCAAATTCAGGAGAGAAGTTAAAAAAATATTATTACAACATAAAGTTTACTCAATAAAGGATGTGTTATATTAAAATATAACGTATAAGTTCCTAGTATCTTCTGCTAACTTTACTAATTGCACCTATTGTACAATATTGCCATTTGTTAGCCTGTTTATACCCGGTGTTTCAGAAATACTTTTACAAACTTCGGGTATGGGTACCTCACACCAAAAGAAGGAAAACAGTTCATATGAACATATGTCCCATAATCCTTGGTTTTCGCATTATTCCTTTCACAATGAAAGTGTGAGTTTAAAGGCCTTCGGGGTCCAACCTCAAAACTTCATTTCTCTATGCATTCATAGAAGGCGTTGACCCATTGTACTACATACGGTAGATGGCGAAGTGTTGCCATGGAAACTTGTTTACGTTTGTCATTTGGCATTAGTCTGTCTTAAATGTTTCAATTGTGTACATGTAGTGAGTTAAGTGCACGTGTTTCGTTCCACCATGGCTGGATATTCATTTCATGAACAGGCAGACATGATTTTTATGTATGGTCGCGCGAATGGTAATGGACACTAGGCTGCATGGCTCTATCAGATGGAGTTTCCAGACCGAAGACAACCGAGTCATCCAACCTTTGTCGCTGTTTATCGTCGCCTTGCTGAGACAGGAACCGTTGCACCACGGACTATTGATCGAGGAAGACCAAGAGTTCGTACGCCGGAACGCGAAGAACAGATGTTAAAGTGTGTCGAAGACGATCCAGGTATCAATACAAGACAATTGGCTGTGGCATCTGGTACATCACACATGACAGCATGGAGGGTACTTCACGAGCAGCTCCTGTATCCATATCATATTCAACGTGTACAGGGCCTTTCGCCTGCCGATTATCCACCACAGGATAACTTTTGCCGATGGTTTGTAGCACAAATGGGCTCCGGCACATTTTAGTTGCATTATTCGAGATGCACTGACTGGTATCAACCATGACCGATGGATAGGCAGAGGAGGACCAGTTCCATGGCCTGCACATTCTCCCAACCTCAATCCTGTGGATTTTTACCTCTGGGGGCATCTTAAATCATTGGTTTATGGAGCAGCCATCCCAGATGCAGAAACGCTTCATCGACGTGTCATGGAAACCTGCAAAACCATTCGACAACATCCCAGAGGTTTTGACAGGGTGCGACATTCCATGATTCGACGAGTACAGGCATGCATAGAAGCAAGAGGAGGACATTTCGAGCATTTATTATGAGTTTTGTGTGTTATAAGTGTACCACTGTGTTGAACACCTCCTAACGAGAAAACAAAGGATTATGGGACATATGTTCATATGAACTTTTTTCCTTCTTGTGGTGTAAGGAACCCATAACTGAAGTTTGTAAAAGTATTTCTTAAACATCCTGTATTGATGTAATAAAATAATAAAATCAACTGTACTAAACATCACAAAGCCTAAGACAGCATTTTTGCTGTTAGTGCATGTAATTGACTAGTGTATGACTGTGGAAAAATCAAAGAAGTAAAGAAAAATTGACTATTTTTTTTTTAAACCAATCTAAAGCACTAGAACTCTAAAAGCTTTTTGTTTGAAATATGAATTACAGTACTGATATGTATGTACTCTAAATAGTGTGTATGTTTACTATTCATGTGTTTCCTTCATTTATCGCCTTCTTATATTAAATAATACGTAATTCATTTGAGTAATACTCTAATAAAACACTTTCAGCTATATAAGAAAATTCACTTTTATATTTTCTCATTTTAGCCTTCTCCCTTTAAATGTATAACTAAGGTTATACTGCATTTGTAATGCTTCATTGTATTTATTAATTAATTTCAGCTTTCTGATACAATTACATTAAAAAACGTTTTCAATATATGAATAAGCAAATAGTCATTCCCCCTTTCCAGTGCCAACCTCATGTAGATCCTGCCTCTGAAAATGTGTAACACATTCTAGCTTGATGGTGGGGTAGTATGTCTGCCTCATACTCCAGAAATTTCAAGACCAAAACTCAGTTGGGGCAAGTTAGTGGATAAAGTTTCTTCCCTTATCTTAAGACAAATGTCATGTAACTCCAAGACCTATGGAATCCAGGCTCATGCATTCCCATCTGTTTCATTCACTGCCCAATATGATCTGCCTGCTAATTAACAATAAACTCATAAAAAAAAATCTGATGTGATACATGCACAGGACTTTATCTTTATTGGTGAGTATACAAACTATTCTTACTAAAGCTTATTTTTCTACCTAATACATTTTAATCCTAATAAACCTTTGCAGAAATAGTTACATTACACTAGCTATGTTTAAGAACTGTATGCTATATGCTGTCCTTAAAATTCCATACTGTTTCCATGCGATTGCAAGAAACAATTGAATGTTGACAGGACTTTAAGAGAATGACTAAGTAATGAACCATTCAAACCATTAATAACAGATATCTCAGATTTATTTGAAATATATTGAGTGTTTTAAAGAGATCTACATTTTTTTGTGTAGTGCATTTTCATCTATCACTTAACGTTTACATTTCATTTTTCATGTAAATATCTTTAATATATGATATTTTAATTAAAATCATTAGAGCCATTTTTTTAGAAAATCAAAATTTTCAAAGCAAAAGGTAGTTGGGGGTGGGAGGATTTTCTTGAAATCTTCAAGTCACACCCTTGGAAGATACTCAACTTAAATACCAAGTTTGGTACTTATCCAACTTTTTGTTTATGAGGTATGCAAGACACAGACAGACAGGCACATACATGAACCTTTTTCATACATGAACCATGCATTTTTTTTGGATTCAGGTGCCTCAAAACATGTATTTCTGGTGAAATCTCAGTATCAAATTTTTGGGTGGAATGCAGTGCCTTCTATACCTATTATGTATGTCGTAAAGAAAGTAAAAAGTAGTGGTATGCATCTTTCATCTCCTTCCTAACAGGTCATCCCATGGGTCTTAAAATTGGGTTAGCCCATGCTCACCTTATTTACATCCAATTGCAGCAGACTTTCCATAGTTCTTCTTACTCCACTTTTATTTCTCAAGATTTTCCTCAAGTCAGTTCTGATGAAGCATGAGGTTTGTGTGGGGGCAAATGTTTATTTGGGAGGTAACTTTAAGGAAAAATCCCCATAACACAATTTGTGGAGACTGGGAAGATTCTTTGCATGTAACTGTGTGCAGTTTCTTCGCCAACATAAGACAATATTAAAAATGGACATTGTCTCTATTTGATGGAATATAATTTCTGAGAGAATACTGACTTTATGGGCATATATTTGTAACATTAAGCATGGTTTTCTTTTTCTTTTTTCTTTTTCAGGGACAGAGGAGGATTTTAAGCACTGTGGCCAGAGGTTTACTGTACCATATGCAACCTCTGGGAGGAAGAAATGAAATGTAAGATCCAAAGGGATGTGATCCGGACCAAGTAGTGGCAGGTGCAGATATTGCAGGGTCCTTAAAGTTCACAGATGGAAACATTCCTGCAGGCAGCCCCCAGCACTTCTCCGAACTGCCCTGGTTCCATACCATAGGAGGAAGAAACATTCACAGAGCGCATATCCACCATGCACCAAAGTATCCAGTTAAGCCCCACACCCCAAAAGTTATATGAAATGATGGGAAATGATTTGTAATAATAATAATAGTTCTTAAAAAGAAGAAACAAATAAACAGGCTTGTAAGGAATAACAAATCTGAAATGTAGCTATTAGTGACTTATAATTTATATGCTTAACAAAGGATACTACATTTATACAGTATATAACCAATAAATATATACGGTAAATGTGATTACTTTTAAGAGGATTTTATTGCAGCACATTTATGCCCCATTTGAAAAAAAAGCCTTTATCCTTTAGTTTTACTGTTTGTCCAAATACACCTTAATTTAAGAATTCTCACATTCTCTTTCGTCAGGCAGTCAAATTCTCATTTGTCACTATTATTGCTACCTTCAAGTGAATACTTTTAAGCACAAGAGGGAAGGGCTTTAATTCAAGCCAATAATGAACTTTCCTTTAGTAACAAGACTTGCTTATATTTGATTACTTTATATTAATCAGTCATATTACCACATGCTACAGAAACAATAAATAGCATATTTATTTCAGAATCTTTTCCATTTAGTTAAAGCAATAGTGGTACTATATCTAATCACAGGGCTTCTTTAGTCAACACTTTTAAGATTTTCATTGATAGCAAAATATTTCAGAATTATAATACTATGAAAATATTTAGCAAACTGCCTTAGGAGAAAAAGCATATAAAATAAAACAGAACGGAAATATCTGTATTCATTTTATGATTTACTTTATTTCATTTTTCTCCTAAGGAATTATTGCCAGATGCACATGTGAGAGCTTCACGCATACAAATACAATATGGCTAATGCAGAAGTTAAAAGGTGCATTATTTTCTTTCTTTCTCTCGTGTAATTTATATAAACACATCTCTTTGTAATTTTGTTATGGAGCTTTATAAGCATTTATTCTTAAGCTGCACTAAACTTTCTATTATTTTTTTAGTAACATACAACATTTAAGAACAAATAGGCTACAACAAAATTAGCTTGGATAGCAAGAAGTATGAGTTTGGAAAGGTTCGTGGTTTTGGCTTTTGGAAGAAGTGATGGATTTTTGCTGCCATTCTCTTATTTTTTCTTGTTTTTACTTGGCTAGATTTTATTGCGTGCAGTTGGACCACCAGATTTAATTAGTAAAAATCTCAATATTTTAGTTTATTTCTAAGACTCTGTATATTTATAATTTTATAAAAATAATGAAGGCTATATTACTAATTGTCAAAATACAGCTCTGAACAATGTCTCCTAGCCTTTTCTGTCTTTACTTTTCCTACTGACTGCCCACATCACTTAGTTTTGAGTTTGAATAATAGCTGACCTAATTTATGTCAACTTTTTTTAAAATACCTCTTTAATTACAACTCTTTTGTTTTTATTTATTATTATCTGTATTATTTCCCTTCCTCCTTCCAACTTTGTTTCATTGATGTATAAAAGATTAATGAAATGCTTAATTTTAGAACACATATTGACTTTTGAGTTTCTGTATCTTCAACTCATCATCGTTTCTTTTTTACCACCTCTTTGCATTATTCTCACTTAACAATCAT
Source organism: Deroplatys truncata (assembly GCA_030765065.1). Taxonomy (NCBI): domain Eukaryota; kingdom Metazoa; phylum Arthropoda; class Insecta; order Mantodea; family Mantidae; genus Deroplatys; species Deroplatys truncata. Next base: position 122,619,988 of record CM060988.1, on the reverse strand, counting down.
CTCCCTCATTTATAATGGTTTTACTCATTCACCATTTGGAAGAATTTCTCTTGATATTTCAAAATTCCTCCAACTTCCCTTTTATAATTTGAGAACTTAGTATCAATGTTTTAATGCTTTTTATATGATAAACCATTCCCTAGAAGTCTGGTTGTTTCTAAAGGGTTGTAAAAGAAGCACCTACTAGCAATATAGGTGCAGCATGGCTAGGAGATTTGGCCAATTTTAAAACAATAGCTTATGATTCCTATACAATTTCCTAAGCTTGTGAAAGCCATTGGATGATGTCAGTCTAGTGTTTTCTGTGAAGCTCAGGAATGGAATGCTCTAATTTTTGGAGCTTACACAGCAGTAATCTGGAAGATTTGCTTTATCCATGGATAAGCAAATAGAAAACTCAGATATTCTTTCCTGTGAAGAAAGGTGTTCTTCCAACATTTTTAACACTATTTTATAGCAATGCATGAAATTAAAATATATTCAATATATTAATCAGTCAAGAACTATGTGTGCTAAAGACCACCATGAGCTCAACAAAGTTAGGATACCCTAATAATGCCATAAGAAGCAGATTTGGCTCAAGCACATGCAAATGGTAGACACTCCAAGAATTCAGGCATTCCAGCCCTGCATCTCACACAAAACTATCAGCTGTGGCCTCTAATATCTCCTACCAGCGCAAAAGGCTGCATAAGCATGGCTGGCAATAAAGATAAAGATACACACTGGTTATTCTAACATAAACCAACTTGTTTTTCTAAACATAATGCATGTATTGCCAGTACTTTTTACAACCCTAGTTTTTAAGTCACTTCTCTCATTAGAGCTGTCTCATTACTGCTCTATAGAAACTCCCATAAACCAAATTTATTATTTCTCGTGTATCTTCAAGTACCTATAGCATATAATATTTGTGCTTCTAGTGCAGCAAATTCCTAACTGTTTTAATTTTTCACAACTAATTGTTTGTTTGTGACCTGAAATATGTAATGTGTCAACTGTTAACTGACTGGACAACTAGACATTCATCTGAGACAATCTTCAACTTTAATCAAAATTATTCAGTATATTGAATATACATTATTTGAGAAGAACTCATTGCCCAGAGTAGAATATTCTGAACACAGTGCTTAATATTAGTGTCTTGGGTTATGCGTCAATGCCTTTTGACCTTGGGAAATTCTCTGCACTATCAACCTACTGAAGTGCATTCATGCAATTAGCTAATGGCTCAAATACACAGCTTACTGCAGTGTAGTTCCCACCTTCAAAAGAAAAGTATAAATTGCAGCATTTCTGGCCTCTAGGATGATAGATCATTGTTTAGGACATATCCTGCCTTTTTAGTATTTTAAGAGCTTTTGGCCAGTCTTTTTCATGTTCAAGAAAATGTACAGCTATTATGATTTTATGCTAAAAATTAAGTACAACTTAAAATATGCAAGCACTTTATTCATGTTTACAAGTGGAGCCTAAGGAGCTGTATGCTTAATTACCACTTTTCATGGCAAAAATAGTAAATCAGATGTATAAAAGGGAATTTAAAAAATAGGTCATAAACAAGGAAGCCAAGAGGATACATTAGCAGATTTCAGAATATGTAATGAAGCAAGTGGAGAGCTTTAGATACTTGGAATGTACCATCAGTAGAAACATGAGATGTCAATAAGTTATACAGAAAAGCTACAGTAAAGGAAACATTTAAAGATCTAGAAACATCTTCTGTGGACACTTAAAGAAAGAACTAAGGAAGAAATTAGTGACGTGCATTGTGTGGAGCAGGTTTGCCAACTTATACCATAATTATAGTGTATAATTGTGGTACAAGTGGCACAATATGGCACAGTAATTTGAACATTTTTACGATGTAGAACACCAGCAAAACATACAATAATATTCCTGTCATGTTTGTCACCATAGTGAAATGAAACAAATCTGGGAACTCTACCTTCTTCCTCATGCTGATGTTGTATTACTGAATGAGGCAAACCAACTACTATCTGAATTTTTTCCCTCATGATCCGATTACATCCCTCTAAAGCATCAACAACATATCCAACTAAATCTGCTTCCCTTTTTTCTCTCATTGCCGATGTGCCTAGAATTGTTAACCCCAATGAACACAGTACTGTCTAGAAAATTGATGATCAGCAGAGAAAACTCCGAAATAACTGACATTCCCTGCAAAATAAAGAACATATCTGAATCTGATAACTTATGGAGTGCTATTAAACATGTGTGCGACCTTGATAGAAATAATAATTGGAAAGAACTAGCAGAATTTGCACTGAGAGTGACTTCTTTGCTTCATAGCAATGCTTCTTGTGAATAAGTTTTTTCTAAAGTGAGTTTAGTAAAACCTAAAATTTGAAATAGACAGAGCTATAAACAGCAAATGAGCTCATTCTGTTATCCGAGTTTGTGAAAGAATATGGTGGGTCTCACTGAGAAGATGTTAAACTCTGTGACAACTACAGATCTGTACACTACTACAACAGTTCAGAATGAAGATGAGTAGATTGATAGATTGAGAAACAGTCCCTAATCCTGGCTGTCATCATCTATATTGTAAGTAGTATAAAAATGAACATTATTATTGTCAGTGTTAATTTAGTATTATTAAATTTGTTTTGATGTACAATAATTCTGAGCGTAAATCTATAATTCTGAATGCCTGGTATGATGTAATCACATTTTAAAAGTTGGTAAACCTGATGTGGAGAATAGCAAAGTACAGGGTAGAAACTAGGACTTTGCAACCAATTCAAGAAGCATGGTTGAAAGCTTCTGAAGTATAAATGTCAAATGGCAAGATAAACTAGGTGATGCAACTTTTTAGGAAGAGTAGGCAGTTCTGAAGTAATCAAGAAAAGAAATTGGCTGAGACAGTGAGTGAAATAAAACTGCTTGCTAAGAGGTAAACTGAATCGAACAGGAATGGGCAAGAGGTTCAAGGCAGAAGAAAACACTAAATGACAGAGAATTATGCAGATACAAGGAAGAATGAAGAAAAGTGGGAAGGATGAAGGAGTTTTCACTGAAGGACCTACCCTATGACTGACTGATTGATTAAGAAAGAACATGTGCTAACAATGCATTCAGTTTCTGAAACCTCCTCTTGCTCTTTGCTTCACTTCTCACTCTTATACCCATAACAAAGGAATGCTAAAGGTTAAATGTTAATAAAAATTAGATATGAATGATTAAACTGAAGCTCTCTTTCATCAGTCATTACTCTATACTGGCATCAATGATATCCATGGAATATAAAACAACCTTGGAGTGTTTTTGCATTAATCTAATGCCATTTCAGGATTCCTTTAAGAGGTTGAGTACACATACATTTAAAAATATTTTTAATCTGCATTGCAAATGTAGCAATGGCATACCAAAGCAGAGCTATGGTTCAGAAAAGAGTTTCATTTTTTCTTACCTTATATTTGCATTATTATCTCTTATTTTTTTCTTTTTAACTGTCTAAAACACAATTATCAATGGAAGACCTAAAAATTCTAGTTTACTATCTAAGCCTTCCTGAGTTACTTTCTTAATCACTTTTACCATTCTGTTTCCATCTCACTATGCATAAGGCAACACCATTCTTGCTAAAAGAAATATAAATTAACTACATGAGCCTAAAAATTAACTTTCTTTGAAACAATTATGGAAGACTTACTCAAATATCAAGACTAGTTTTCTTAAGTACTTAAAACTGTTAAACCTATTTACTTAGTTATGTATTATTTGATATTCAACTGCACGCACTATTTCAAAAATTAAACCTGAATGTAATAAGGTTTGCGTAACTTTTTTTTAATTCTTAACCTCTTATAGTGAAAATTTTATAACTCAGTCACTTCATAATATAACTTCAACTACTTTATGTTTTTCATCTTCTTTTATTTAATGATGGGTACACAACCTTTATCTATCCTATGTACTACAATTATTTTAGCTCCAATTATACTATACTATTTCTAAGTTTATTCTACGTAAGCTATTTCCATTCTAAACTACTGAATCATTGTTGTAAGATAGTATAAATGCACTAGGATGCTCATGAAAGGAATGCACACCTTTCTTTCCTGAAAAGCCTTGAGTATTAATACATTGCATCAAAAGATATTATTTTATCAGAATATTAGTACAAAAAAATTTAACTTCCTTGTAGCAAACATTAGAGGTCCTAATTGTTAGCATGGATGGTGACTAAGGCTAAAACAATGGACAGTTCAGCATGGCTCATAAACAAGGTGGATATTAAAATTATGATGGTATCACAGACAATGAAGTAACTTTTGTTAAATGGGTTAAGTACAATACTTCAGACGCAACATTCACATTCTTAATTGCTTCGTAATGTTTTGCGGGCACAATTTGATTGTATTATCAGCTGCATGTTGACTGTTGGGAAACTTCCAAGATGGCTCTTGTAGAGGTGCTTTGGTAGTCTTTGGATGAACATGAAGATAAGGTTGTCCACTTTGGGTTTATCAATATTCATTAAATAACATTTAAATGTTTTATATGTATACTTTCTCCAAAACATCTTATTCTTTAGGTTTCCAGAATAGTTTCATTTACTCAGTTTTGTTTAAGAAAGAATAAGAAATTAGAGTAGTCCTGATAGACAATATTCAGTTGAAAATGTAAACAAATGTCCATCAATCATATTTTGCACATTAATTTGGTATGTGAAGCATGTATGAGTGAGAATGTTGACCATTAAGTTAAATGTTTCATTTAAGGTAGATATTGCTTCTATGTAATTAGGTAGTTTACACTTATTATATATATATATATATATATATATATATATATATATATATTATATATTGGGTCTTCAGTACAAAACCTGACTGCTCACATGGTGTTATGTGTTAGAGCCATGCCAGCTGGCTTACTCCCTCTCCATACACTGCACTCATGGTAGGCTTTCTGTCCTTTAGTTACCACATGGTGATTAGCACCAGTAGTCCAATTTCATTTTCAAGATGGTAAGGCATGTATCTTTAGAACAACATATATTTGTATGTAAATGTTATTTTAAATACGAATCAGCTCATCGCATTCATGAAGAATTCATCCCGAAGTTTCCTCCACAATTGCCTCCTTCCAGAACTTCAATTTATGATCTTATGAATAAATTTGAGACAGCTGTTCAGTGCAAAATGAGAAATACATGCAAAGATGCACAGTGTTAAACGGAAAAAACTTTCGACAAAATTGGTGAAAATCTTGAATGTTCGCCACAAAAATCATTACTAAGTTAGCACAACAAGTTGGAGTTTCAGCAACTTCTCCACATACAGAAGTAACATTGTTAAAACTCAAACCTTACAAATGCATGCATGTTCATAATTTAAAACCAGCATGTGTGCATTATTGCAAATGATTTCTGTCATCGGTGACTGAAGGATTAATTGACCTTCAGCTATGTTCTTTACAGACAAGGCATGGCTGCATCTAATGGGGTATGTGAACACTCGAAACGCATGCTATTGGTGCTCTGAAAATCTACATTGTGTAGAGGAATTCCCTTTTTATGAACAGATTTAAGAACTGAAGACAGAGTACTGGCATGGCTTGGCTGGCTGTGGTATGTCATGCTACCCAGACGCAAAACCTTGTGTGAGTGGTCAGGTTTTATAACACACACCCACCCACCCACGCACAAGCGCACGTGCACGCGCACGCACACACGCACACGCACACGCACACACACACAGTGGATTTAGAGCTTCACAAGGTCATTTTTTTCTTTATCTTTTAATTTTCAGTGAATGATTTTAAAATGTTATTCTTAACCAGTTCTTAAAAAAATGGCATTGTCAAATTTGTGAAGTCAAATAAATATTGAGGTAAAAGAAAGAAAACAAAAATAGCCCTAAAATTTTAGTTGCTAAAATGAAGTTTAGGTTTCAGCTTCCCAAAAATATGTTAATTTTTTTCATTCTGATTATATAAGACTCTCGACTGACCGTTTAAAGATCTAGGTGCATGTAGAAATGGACACTGTTTTATTTCATGTCCCATATTCTTACATTGAAACTTTTCAATTTTGGGCATTTTATAGAACATTATAATAGAAAAACTAATGAAGTGACCCTCTTTTAACTTATTACAGATATTCTTGAATGTGTAATGAAAAAAGTGACAACTGCTTACATCTATGCTCTGGTAATTTATCATGACTGTCACCAAGTAAAAAGAAATCATAACAATTTTTTTTTCTAAAATATAAAAACAAACTTTAAAAAGTATACATCACTTCTTAAATGCATATTTATATTTAAATATATTCACCTTTTTAAATAATTTGTCATTATGGGAATTTTATAAAACATTATAGTAATAATTAACGTAATAATTAATTACTTAAACACTATTTAGATAAAGCTACAAAATTATTATATCAATCAATCACATAGTGTGCAGAAAATGTGGTATAACTTTTAAATTTTTAATGAAAGTTGTGAAAAAGAGAATTTCACAACTTCCTCTCTTTAATTGTACAGTGTTTTGTATATTACATAGGAAACATTTATATCCTACCATATTTGGAATACTAAAGGGTAATATATACCTTGTGTATGACAGTTGAATAAAATACTGTTCCACTGTCTTAGCCTTTACTGATGCTATGTGGCTCTTATTTCTAAATGGCAAGAAACAATGAACACTAAACCTGCTGCTAGCAATAACTCTTAACATGTTGAAATTAGATAGTCCTAGAAGAGCAATAATGATGTGTATAATTTAACCCTCCACCAGTTGCACTTTGTCCAGGAAATGCCAGCATTTGTTTCTTGTGCACTGTTTCTTGGTATTTGCCTTTGAAAGGCAGTTGATCCCAGTAGCTTCCTGCCAATGTATCATTATGTACCACTTATTTTTATTGTTACACCTGTTATAATTCAGTTTTGACATCCAATGGATGCAAACAAAACAATTTGTTCATTTATACTGGATGGAATTTGCAATATGTTCTATTCAATCAATCATAGAGACTTACAAGTGGCTCTTCATATTCTGCATGTTGACTAATCAAAAGAACAACTATGATGAACAATTTCAAGAAAGGAGTGACATGTTAAAGATACTGATGAAGATGGTTTCCAACAATGTTGAATGCATTGCAACCAAAAACAACAGAATAGGTTTTCTTTGTGCAAATCAGCCTTGATTTACACGACTTTCACAACCAGAAGCTTCAAGGCTGATAATGCATTTGTTTGTTGTTACTGCTGTTGTACATGCAAGCACATTCAGTTTTATTAACAGAAGAGTTGGTAGTGCCATTTAGATGCCGTGTGACGAACCATGTTTAGATCAGAATGTAACCAATGGAGGGTTAAAACAAATTATTCACTTTAATGTAAAATAAAAATGGTCTGCATAAGAATTAAAAAAGAGAAATGTGAAGAAATCTCAGAGTAAGTCCAGTACTTTGAAAATTCTGACATGAAAATTCACTTCTGGATGCAAAAGAATCTCATTACATAAACTCACTACTTTTGGGGGACTATGAAAAGCTGCTTGCAAGCATTTTTCTCAATGATGAAGGATAACCTCACTGCCTAAAGACATTCTGTTGCCTGTCTATTCTAATTTAGTCTATCTAGCTTAGTAATGATCTATTCTAATCTAGTCTAGTCAGTGTAATTAAATCACCTAAAAGGTGCAAATAAATGTCTGAGTTATGTACTTGATTACTCTGCTTCCGCAGCGCATCAAAGGAAAAAGAAAGCATTAGTTTCAGAAGAATCTAAATTCTTATTATTAATAATAATAATGTAACCTCCAAGAATTCTCTCTGCAATCTATGACTTAATCAGCCATATTGCTCAGGAAAGTGCTGGCTTCAAAATATGTTGAAACACAAGTAAGCATTTAAGGCTTAAATAAATAAAATAAACAAAATCACAAATAACAAAATTTTGGGGTATGTGCCCTATTATATTTTCTCAAGAATTATACCCTTGCTTATGGCTAACAAAAAGTTATTTATATGAACTATAATAACTAAGCTGAAATTACATAGTTATCATCTATTTGATGTCATAATACATGCAAAGAATATAGCTCTAGAAGTAAACCTATCCTGGATAATACAAGTCTGCATACTATACAGTGGTTAAAATAGCCATTTGACATGAAAAGGTTTTCTGAAGACTATTCTTTTTAGGCATAGTAAATATTTATATCACCTGATAATATAAGCTAATTCTGATTAAGCTATTCCCATACATTGTAGTTTTAAATGCAGACAAATGAATGGGAAGAAAGGAATGGATATCAGGAAGATAACAACATTTATGTTTTAGAAACACAGATATATTGGCAGACATCTGAACAAGCAAACATAGAACATCAACAGGCACTTTGGCATCTCTAAGCACATACATTGAAAGGCAAATAAAAAAGCATTGATCTGTGTGCAAAATGCTGCGGTCTAGGCACATTTAACACTTTTTGGAGTATAGCATGAAATCAAACCAATGCTTTTAGCGATTTATTTATGATAGAAGACCTTAGTATGGAGCAATATTGAAATTCAAAACAGAAAATTGTTTTACGATGCTTCCAATTGTTTGATAGACAGTGGAACAAAGATATCTCTCTGAGAGATGCAGTGAGAAGACAAGTCTCTGATTTTTCAAACTCTTAAATGAACAATTAGTCTTCCAACCAAATTCCTTTCCATATGAAGGCCTTAGTAACTGCATGGGGTAACATAACATAAAGTTACTGCAAAAGTGGTACAAGCCACTTAAATACAAAAACTGAAAACATGCTACATAAAATACTAATTAAGGCTTACAACTTCTGTTGGAAACAAACATAAATTACTCATATTACAGAGGCATGCAAGAAAAAACATAAAAATATTCTAATATAACCAAATATGAAAATACTGCATTTTAAAATGCATATATTAAACAATAAACATAAAACAACAAGAATTAAAACTGAGTTTTCTCTGCTAGTGTTAGTTATAGACCATAAAGTGGATTCACCTCATAGTTTTCTTAGCTGGACCATAGGAAGCTTGCACAAACCTAGCAATCGGCAATGATGCATTTTACATTTCAGAAAATAACAGTATTTATGATAAGCTGCAATTTTAAGCATAAAACATACATATTCTTACACTTACAATAATTGTATTAAATAGATTCATACCTGAGTATTATTTCTGCTCTAAATCAATAAGATCAAATCACAGTATAGTACTATTCTTACAGGCGCATGCCCAACAAAAGTAGAAACAGAGTGGACGTACATGCAGTAATCCACCTACACTATGGAACTCGGGTATGGGCATGTTTATCACAACATCAGGCTTAGGTTCTGATTTCTTCTCTGATTCTGGTGGACTCTTTCTTCCATGACCACCTTCATCTTTTGATTCTTCTGTTTGGGACTGAAAGCAATATATACTTATGTATAAAGAGCTATTTTTCTAATCTACTTAGTTAAATGTTTTTTATTATCTATAAAAATAATAATAAATGTCATACTCAAAGATAAGAGTGCAGAGAATTAGTTTTAGGGATGAAATTTAATATTGACTGGTATCTATTATTCTTAGTTGTACCCACATTTCATAGTATTTCCTTGTCCCTGCTGAAGTCCTGCGAAAGCATGTGGATTAGGATGGTGATGTGAATAACAAAACCTAGTGGCAACTATAAGATGATCTTCACTCTCTCTTAACACACATTGCAGGTCACAGTACTCAGCTGTACTGTAAGCCATAGCTGGTTTGTCTTCAAGTACTGTACTTTTAAATCCTCTAGGCAATATCACAGTTCAAACTGATCTTATATGACAGTTTAGAACTGCAAAGTAATGTAAGCATGTGATGTTTACATTATGTGCATCAAGCAGATGCTGGTTTTCAAAACATCCACCCATCTGTTGTCTCATTGAACTGTAATCCTAGCAAGATGTATGACAGTGTCAGGAGTGATGAAAGAAGTTTAGGGTGTTTACTGAGAACATTTGGCAGTTACAGTCTGAGTTTAAAACCAACAGCAACACCCATAGATCTAAAACTTGCCTCATTTGACATTCAGGAAAAACTACAAAATGGAATACTGATTCCTATTTTATTTATGCATGTTTTGATGTGATTTATAATGCCCTTGTATTGGAATATGGCATTTAGAGTATATTTAAACTAAATTTAATTATGCCCAGATCTCACTCTTGGGTTTCTTATTAGAATATGCATAATAATTTTTCTCTTTGTTCTCTGTTAATTCCTCTGTTTTCCCTTTGAAAATTAGAACTAAGGAACACTTCAGGCAATTAAAATATACAAAATCAGAAGAATCAGCAGTGGTCACTCATTTGGACTAAAAATCATTACATAAATCCTATGACTATACTCTTACAACAATTAACAACACTGTCTACTTGGGAACAAATTTACATTTGGAAAAACAAAAATAGAGTTCTCAATTTTGAAACTCTACCGAGATATTATTTCAGTGAGTTCCTGGAACCAGCACAAGAGGTCCACAACTCATCTACATCAACAACGAATAAGCAGTCAAATATAGGTTGAAAATGGAGACAATTGAGATCTGAAACATGTTCCTAGTTATTAATGTAAGTGTTGTATAAAGGATGCTAATTGAGTCAGATTCTTTTCAAATTAATTTATTATAACATTGCTGAAAAGCAAAGAATGAAGAGTAAAAGCTTAAAAATTGCCATTTCCCGTATTACTTGCAGCAAGAGTCCACTGTCACATGGTTGTTTGATTGTATTCACCTCAAGGAGAGGAACATTTGCTGTGCATTTCCAGATTTTATTTCTTGTTAATCACTAAGAAATTTGAATGTGATACATTCAAATGACTTTCTCTGCCCTCTATCTTCTTACTAAAGCTTATTTTTCTGTCTACTACATTTTAATCCAAATAAACCTTTGCAAAAATAACTACATTCACATTTCATTATAGATACAAAGAAAACAATAATAGTCAAATGTTTAAGAACTAGATGCTATATGCTGGCCTTAAACTTCAACTGTTTCCATGAAATCACAAGAAACAACTGAAAATCAATGGGACTTAAAAAGAATGACAAGTATTAAACAACTCAAACCTTTAACAACAGATATCTCAGAAATGGCTTATGCCACAAAAAAAAACTTATTTTAAACAAAGTGTGTGTTTTAAAGAGATCTACATTTTTGTGTGGTACATTTTCATCTATTGCTTAACATTTACCAGTTATGCAACATTATACAAAATTCCTTCCAAATGAAAAGGACTTCCTAGGCTATTTCCAGAAAATTCATGATATGCATTTAATTTGTCATGTAAATATTTTTAATATATGGCATTTTAATCAAAATTGTTAAAGCAATTTTTTAGAAAACAAAACTTTTTGAAGAAAGGGAAAAAAAACAAAAAAACATGCACGTGCGCACACATTTCCAAAAATGCCTTATTTGGATTCAGGGGCCTCAAAACATATATTTCTGGTGAAATCTCTGTATTGGATTTTTGGGCAGAATGCAATATCTTCTCTACCCACTAGGTACATGGTAGAGAAAGTAAAAATGACAACTACTATTATTACATTGTTTGCTGCACTAACATTAGTTTATGTGAAATTATTCATTCAAATTGGAGGGTCCCATTTGGGGCATTCCCTTTTTCTATGAATGTTTGTCCAGGATCTGGGCTTTCTTGCTGATATAGGTTTTTAAACTGTTTATACTGATATGTGATACTTACATCAGGTGGATTAACAGGATTCTCTGGAACAAGGTATTCCACCAATTCTAATGCTAGCTGGTGCCACATTACACTAGATTCGCAGAATACACAGTCATTCTTTGAAGCACAGCTATGAGTTCCCACCCAAGAGGCTGAGACCATATACTTCAATAGGTGACAGACATCCTGTGCTAATGAAGTATGTATTCCATTGTGTTTCTCAACTTCTTGCAGCTGCATCTGATGGAAAAATCAATCAATCTCACATTAAAATTATCAACTGATGATAAATCAGAAACTATATGAGCCAGTAGAATATTAACACATAAAATAAGTTTATATGCTGTTTCATAGACGTATACAGGTTTTTTTATAATAACTGAGGACTAGAAAAGCCAAATGCAGTAAGTACAAAAAGTATTTAAAACCATTGGAACTTTCACACAGTGAAGCAAATAAATTATGGAAAATGAATGATGTTAAGACTTACCAAATTACTGGCAGGGCATGTTTTGAGGACCTATTGCTCCCATTTTTGGCTGCTGGTCAACTATCTGTGATCACTCAATTTTCTTCTTCTTCCCTGGATAACTGTAGCATCATCTGGTGTGGGGTTGGAGAATTTAGAGATTAAACTATCATCTGCTTAATCTCTAAAATCACCAATCCCACACCACATGATGCTACAGCTACCCAAGGTAGGGGGAATCACCAGTTAGTTAACTATCAGCCAAAAATGGGGACAATAGGTCTTCAAAACATGTTCTGCCAGTAATTTGGAAAGTGAAGCAATATGAGTGCTTAAAGTCAATTCATTTTCCATAATACTAAAAGTATATTTTTTAGCCAATCAACGTTTTATATACCCTCATAATACAGTGTAGAATATAGAAACAAATCATTTCATGTGTCTTTCAACAGTGCATCAGACTCAAAATGTTATTTGCAACAAACACAAATTTAGCAGTGTTTTATATAATTTTGTGGTAAATATCTAACTATATTGTAATTGCTCAATTGCTTTACACTAACAAAACTATACCTTGATCAGCGAGAGTTGAGTTGCAATTTAAACAAATTCACATGCTCTTTTATTAGGACGGGTGTCATATTCTTCCTCTTCTACAACCAGTTCCCAAAACATTGGCTCAGTTTAAGCTTTTTGGGGGAGTATTTAATGTTATTTATATACCTATAAAATGGTTGCATATAGCTGGATTAGTTAGAGCTATTCCATAAAGGCTTTATTTAGTGGTACAAGTATCTGTTTCTAAGAAATACCAAGCCAATACGGAAGAGGGAAGATGTCCCTTCCATTGTATTATGCACATGCCTTACTTCCCCACCTCCCTCTCCAAGCGGGACAAGCATTATTTGGTCATTTTCAAGCAAGAACGGGCCTGTTTTTGCATACCAGTAAGTTATTGCCGTTCACTCACAGTATGGACAGTGATGGTAGTGGTTCAAGTTGTGGCAAAAGGACTTAGTTTTATTTAATATTGAAGCAGTGATTTTGTGAACAGGAAAAAAACAAAAGTGATTATTGTTACAGAATATTGTTATGCAGCATCGTAAGTATTTACGAAACAAAGGAGGCAGAACTGGGCGGTTTAACAGACAATGTAGTGGATCGTCTGTTCATTAATATTGCCGAGAATGATTCAGGAGGTGCTTCTGAATCTAATCTGGAAGGAATAGAGCCACTGACAGAATCGGAATAAAAGTAAAAGTGAAAATGTATTATTATTATTATTATTATTATTATTATTATTATTATTATTATTATTATTATTATTATTATTATTATTATTATTATTTGCCTCCAGTAATATATTAGTTATGATCTCCAAAGCAGTGTATTACAAAGAGAACAAATGTTCATTAAGCATATAACCTGCAAGTCCTGCATACTAAGCAATCTCTGTGATGCAATCCCAAATCTGCACCAGTAGCATAGACTGAACAAAATGCCTCCTTTCCTTCTCCCACTGCTCCATCTTCTCCTTTCCACTTATACATGGAAGGATATGTACATATCAACTCTCACTGAACCAAATATAATATGAAAGCAAACGCCCCAAAATTATGAAAATATATTTACTGCTTATTTTTAGTTTTATTTAATGAAAATTGAAAAGTCTACAGTAGGTGTTGTTACTTATCTCCTTTTTCTTGGGAGGGGGGGGCAGCACCTATATTTTCTTCTACCTCTCACAAAACTGAAACTGAATTACGCCATACAGCAATTTCCTTTTTCTTAACACACTGCCTTTCCTACTGAAATTATCAGTATTCTTAGCTAACACAACAGCAATGCTTTCATCTATTACTTTAATGAGTGAGACAAACTAAATGTGAAGATTTGCTGCAAAGAAGCCGCATTAAAATCATGAAACTGATGATAGCACAGAAAGTCTGCTAATGACAATAATTATTTTGATATTAATCATATGAATGAAAATAATTATATTCAAAGTATTAATGTAATTAAAATGGCACTCCATTGTTGAATGGTACTTGTCACATTCAACCAGACAAAGAATGCAACAGCACATGTGCCATCTGATTTTGAATTATTTTGATTATGGTAATCAACCTTTCTTCACAGTTACTATACTTTATGGTTCAGAGCTATATTTCAACAATTTTAGTACTTGCCACATTTGGCTTTTGTAGTTCTCAATAGTTATATAATTTAACTTCCATCTTATAAAGTATAAAGCCCCATTCACCATGAAAAGTAAGCGGAGGCAGACCATAAATGCAACACTTTGCATTCATGTTATTTAATGGAAACCTTCACATAGTCACATAATGTGATATGTCACACAAGAGATTCCAAACTTTATTCTTGTGTGTTGCATACATAGATGAATTCTGCATTTCTCCCTGCATGCCCTGTCTGCTTTACAACAGCATACAATCATGAAGCAAGATTTTATGTCATACATTAGGTCACTTTAATGGTTACCTCTGTTCTTTATTTGTTATATGTTTTTTTTTCTCTCTAACCCACATAGGAAGCAAAGCAAAATAAAAAGATGGCATGTCGGAAATTTAAAATGTTATCCAGTACATGAATCAGGAATCTAGTTCTAATTGTAGAAATTGACCACATAAGACCAAAGAAGGATAAAAGCTCAAAAATGAATTTCATTAGATCGCTGGCAGAACAGATTAACAGAAGGTAACAAATTAACAGATATTATGATAACTACCTGTGCCAAATTTTTAGGGACAGTTATAATTTTAAACTTTTCACACTATGCAACATAACAATATTTGTCTCACCATGTGTTATTTCCATAATCTCCCACTGTCTGTTTCTTAATCCATTTGCATCATACAATGCGTTAATAATGGCATTTAAATTGCATGATGTGCACAGCTTGCAAGTGTGTGCTGGCAAATAAAACTACATATGAGAGAACATAGGCTTGACGGCTGGAGTCAGTATAACAGGAAGTTATTTCTGGGCTGTTTTGCCGTGGTCTGCGAGAGATAATGCTCCAGATGTTTTGTCTACAACTACGGTATACATCTTCAATGGCGCTGTCGAAGAGAAGGTTGTGCTGCATCTGAAATGCCGGTTGTTTGTGCTGCTATATTTATACTAAGAGGGCTCTCCAGCTGACCGGCACCTGGACCAATCAGCGATTATACAATATACTGTTGTCTTTGAAACTGGTTATTATGAATAAACTATCAGTATTGAATATTCAAAAAATAAGACCTTTGCAGTCAAAATTTTTTCAGCGGAAAACAATAAAACTAGATCTATGTAAGAAAAACTTCTGCTTTATAAGAAAAGGAAGATAAGAATATGACTCAATTTCATGCAGGACTGTATCCCTTAAAATCCTGAAATGTTCCTTTTCTTTTGGGCATTGTCCCTCATTTTTCACCAATGGTCAACCTAACAGATACTCGTGTAACATCACAATTATATATCTAAGGCATTACAGAATGTAAAGACATTCTAAAAAAAACAATTCTACAATTTAAAAGGCTATTCCACAGTACTTTTATCCCATACCAAATGTGGAATGAAACCAATTTTCTTAATGTCTTTAGGACAAATTAACCAAAGTATTAAAATTATTTATGATGAATTATTGAAGATGCAGCATACATTCCTGTAGAGCACATCATCATCATCATCATCATCTCACATCACTGACACAGTTAGCCAAGATCATTAAAGCATGGACTCATGAATGGGTGGTCAGCAATTCAAATCCCTCCGGGACTGTCCTACCTGACAGATTTTTTCCAGGTTTTCCTTAGTCCTCATAACTGGGAAATGCCTGGGAGGTACCCTAAACTTAGGCCTGGAAAGTTTCCTTACCAAATTTCCTTTCCCAATTATCATCTCATTTCATGTATCACCAGTGTCACCACCGGAAGTGTTGCATTAAGTAAGAGCATTTAACACCTATTAGAAAGAATTAACACCTAAAGAAACAAAAAAGTTGAAAAGAAAAATCATTATAAGTTTGCTATCGACTTTACATAAACACATTTCAAAGGGTGTATGCAAATAGGCTCAGTGAAATAGTACAGACTAAATATTACACTTACTTTGTTACAAATTTGTGAATGTGACATTTGCTGTCATGGAATTACCCCAATAATTCCCAAAAGCATTGCTTAACTGTGAACAGAGGATATAGAGACAGAAGACATGACCCAGATGAATGGCTGATTACAAAATTCCTTAATTTACAATGAAGAAGAAGAAAACTTTCTGAGTAGTTGACAAAATATTATGAATAATGATAAAAAATCTGGTATTCATTAACTATTAAACTCTATAGGTTATTAGATGCCAAGAAGGTAGTTTCTCCATACATTATCTGTGATTTAAATAGAGAAACTTTCTTTTTTCTAACTTTCTTTCTTTAGAAGCCTTCACGAAACTGTCTAGCATGACAGCAAGCAAACCTGTCTTAAAAGCACATCTAGCATAAGAATGCAGCTAGATAAAGTAAGTTCAGCATCTGTTTCAAATTCCATATGTCTTGTGGTTGGGGCTTCATCATCTGAGAGTCCTGATGTATTTCCTGATGAATCTTCTACAACAGGTCCTGGAGATACATCATCAACTTCCTTGGCTGAAAATTAAACAATAGAACACATAAAGCAAATGCATACATGGGTTACAAAAGATTTCCATGATTTAGATATAACACAAAAAAGTAACTAACAAATAACAGTACAGCTTTTTCTAATGATAACTTACTCAGACTGCTTCGGCGTTCCTCCGTTTTATGGGTTTTGCCTGATTTTTCTTCTTTTGGGCCACCTTTCAACATTCTTACACCATCATTAAACATAGAAAACAATTGATGGAGAGGTATCACAATATCCAGTATTGTTAGAATCTGAAACATTTATATTAATGATTATTGCAATAAGTATATTATATGCATGTCTGTTGATATCTTATTTAGTACTTTTACCTTACTACATTTATTTGTCATCATTGTGCAAGTAGAAAATTAATACTTCCTCATTTTTTTGCTGAACTAATTCCTTGGCATAGTAAATAAGGTATGACCTTGTTATGCAGTAAAATAATCTCCTTTCAGATGAGGGGTTTGATATGAAAATCTTGAGATTAATAAAGGAAAACAATATTTAAGTTTCTCTTAATTTCTTACAGCATTATTAGCAAGTAATCTTAATAAAACTACATTTTGGATGTGCTGCTTACAAAACTGAACACAAAATGACAGGAGAAAGTTCTCTAGATATCTTTTTGTTCACGTGAAACTATTTAATGCTTTTACTCTTCCATTTTATAGATTCCAAGTACAGAACAGTCTTGACAACTAACTGTTCACTGTATTAAGGATATAAAAGCTCCACTGTAGAACCAGCATTTAATTTAAAAATAAACTAATTAGTAAAATCTAACCTGCAGCCAGTTTAAGGCTTGTTCTTGCACTTTTGCTGATGTCTTCTTGAAGCGTATTGCAACAAATTTGTATAGCTTCTTGGCATCAAACCCCAAAGGGCTCATGTCAGGATCAAGAATCTTGCTGCCATGTCAAAATGAAAATGCAGACATTATTAGGATATGAGACAAATCACAAAATGAAATAAGAAAGAAATAGAAAAGATTGTATTCTGTTTAATGTAGTAAAGCTGTACTAACCTTAGTAAATTCTTTAATTCACATAATTCCCTCTCTGGCACATCATTTACCATAGCTTCCATCCAATGCGGCATTACGTAATCCCATATCTCTGGTGTAACTATTTCATATGGCACTAAACTGAAAAGTCGCTTCAGACCATCTCTCAAGTGAAATGTGCGTGAAACAAGTGTGTCCCTATGGGAAGAACATGACAAAATTCTTCACTTTTATTGCTTCAATAAACATGTAAAGAATCTATTATATTTGTTTCAATTTTTTTTAGGATACCCAAGAAAGCACAATTATTACTTTGATTTATGAATTTATACTTACCAATGTCCTCCAACTCGAGAATAATCCGGAGGGTGTGGTAGTAGGCAGGACACAAAAACTTTGAAGTGAGAAGTGCATACATCAGCTAACCAGCCACATACAAAGTCAAGCTTAAGTCGCTCTAAGGTGTTTTCCTGATCTGGAAAACCAAAATAAAAATCTGATGTGTTACACTCACATGACTTTCTCTACTCTTGTACAAACTATTTTTACAAACGCTTATTCTCCATCTACTTCATGTTAATCGAGATAAACATTTGCAGACTCTATCTTATTGCTAATTTTCTTGTAGATGTAAGGGGAATATATATTTACAAGGGCAATATAGAAATACAGTAGCCTTTAAGCACATACATATATCTTAATAGCTAGTTGCTAGGTTCAGCACCATTCTCTTTGCCACAGATTAATACTCTTTACATATACAAGACAAAAAAATGAATAACAAATTCCCATTTGAGAAAATAAGTATTGAAAAATTTAAGAGAATAACAAGCAATATTTCGAAAATGGTTCACTCAACAAAAAAAATGTATATGACATAAATTGTGTATTTTAATGCGATCTACATTTTCTGTGCAGTAAAATTTTGTCTATCTCTTATGGTTTACCAGTTATGCAAAAGTCGTTCACAATGAAGAATACTTTTGGAGACATTCCCAGAAAATTCAAGATATACATTTTATTTGTCATGAAAATATCTTAAACATATGATATTTTAATCAAAATCGTTAGAGGCATTTTTGACAAAATTAAAATTTTCGAAAAATATTCCATGTAAAGGGTAATCTGGGGTGTGGGGATTTTCTTGAAAACCTTTGTGTTGCATCTCTGGAAGATACTGAACCTAAATACCAAGTTTGGTGTTTATCCGACTGTTTGTTTCTGAGTTATGCTGTTCACAGACAGACACACACACAGACACACACATGGACATGTTTCCAAAAATGCTTTTTTTGGATTCAGTGGGTCTCAAAACATATATTTCCGGTGAAATCTCAGTATCAAATTTTTGGGTGGAATACAATACTTCCCCTACTTACTATACGTAGTAGAGAAAGTAAAAATAGCATCACATTTTTGTGTCTGAACTAACTTAACTTGTAATTTAAGGGAAAACTTTAATGTGAAATATCAAGATATCACTGTTGCATGCATTTTATTCCGGTTTTTAAGCTACTTTGGACACACATTAATGTCTGGACTTACCAATATCTTGAGCATATAAATCCTTAAGAGAAAAATCTGATGTGATAAATTCACATGACTTTCTCTACCCTGTATCATTTATTAATGGTAAACAAATTATTCTTACTAAATCCTATTTTTCTATGTATTACATTTTAATCAAGGTAAAGCTTTGCAGAAATAGCTACAGTACACATTTCATTATAGATACAAAGAGGACAGCGATAGTCAAATGTCTAAGAACTGGTTGCTATATGCTGACATTAAAATTACATACTGTTTACATGCAATTGCCATAAACAACTGAATGTTGACAGAACTTTAAGAGAATGACCAAATAATAACAATTCAAACCATTAAGTTTGGTATTTATCCAACTTTTCATTTTTGAGTTATGCTGTTCACAGACACACATGACCTTTTTCTAAAATTGCTTTGTTTTTAGATTCAGCGGGCCTCAAAACATGTATTTCCAGTGAAATCTCTGTATTGAACTTTTGGGTGGAATGCAGTACCTTCTCTGCTTACTATGTAGAGGGTAGAGAAAGTAAAACAGAGAGAGCTATGATTTATTGTCTTTAACAATATATTCCCTACCTGACCCATCATATTGAATTATTATTGTTGTTGTTATAAATATTACTCATTCACACTTCTCAATTAATACAAATAAAGTAAATAATGACTGTTGAAATAACTATGCACACATACAACTCGTCCAATCAACGGGCAGTTGATTGGTCAACTTTAGTCCCTGCCTCCTAGCTTTCACCCAATGGAACTGCAATGGAGTGAAAACTGAAACAATTGTCATTATTTCTCTTTAGGGGTTTTGGTGGTTTTGGAGGTTGAAATCTCCCCCCTTGCTAAAAAATGTAAAATGTAATAGTAAAACCAGCTTTGTTAAAATAAGATCATCTTTCTAGGTTGGCGGGAATGAGATACGTCCTAATCATATTGCTGGTAGTGCTATATTTACGCTGCATGTCTTAGACAGTATCGCCAAAGATAACAGCACAAAAACTGCTGGTACAACCATGTTAAGAAATCAGGAACATGTTTTTATTCTGGTGCGAAATTTGAGTAATTTCCAAATGAGTGCTATTTCTCCTAGTTTAGAATATAACTAGAAACCCTATTTTGTAGTGAAATAAAATGGCCTGCAGCAGTAATATAAAATACCTCACAGTGGTCATTAATTCTCACTTCACAACACATTTGTGCTTAGAATATGCAAAACATCCTATGCTAATTTTAATTCCAATTGCTGCACTCTAATATGTGAATATAAAATCAATTTATTTAAATATTTCAACTAGGATTATTTCATATTTACCATTTCAATTGACACAAGTTGTTTAAAACCTGGATCCCTATACATAATACCCCCCTTAATATTTTTCTGGCTATGCTCCTGGTAACATTATGTTTATTCATTTTCATGACAGTCCTAAAAACGACATATCATCTGAATGGATTTTAATTTTTTTCTCTTCTACTTTTGCAGTGATCCATATTTCACTATCATACATCAAATTTTGTATTCATTAATAGTTTTTTCCAGATTATCTGGATGTTTGTTAATCTGGATTACATATGGTCCCAAATATTACAGATAAACGAGATCGTTGTGTACTTTATACCCATATATATTTTTGACAAAGTTCTTTGCACTACAGTTATATGTGCAGAGCTTTAAAAAGTGCCTGAAAGTTTAGCAAAATCTCTCCCCTGAACAATACTTAACTATGTACAGAATATTGTAATTCAATGAAACAACGTGCACATTATGGTATATATGCAATTTGAGTATTGTACTACATAATTTGACATACATAAATATACAACTAAATTATTACCATCAAACGTGTAAGAAGTAACCTCAAACCAATGAAACAGCATAGAGAGCAGCCGACCAAGTGTTTCTGCTGGTGTGTCCTCATGTGGCGTACATAAGCCTACAATAAGCCACACTCCATAGCGACCAAGTAACTGACGTTCTTCCAGAGAAATTGGATCATCTGTTCTAATTACATTTAACAATGATGCCCTGGCATGAATATCTGTAGGATCCTTTGAAGCTTCTGCATTCACTGATTTGGCTTCTTTAAGTAGGCTAGAAAAGTGTACAAAGAAGCTAATTACAGTGTGCTGTTCACAAATTGGAGGTGAAGTGCAGATTTAGTTACAAACTGCCTAGAAGCTATTAGGAATCAGAAAGAAGAAAAGTTGTTAAAGTTAAAATTGTTTATTAATGCTAATAAAAAAGATGAATAAACCTGATATGACACGTAATACTGCATGTTGGCTGAACATGCTATGAAAATATCATCTAAAAGCTTTATAACATTTTTTTAAGTGATTATTTATGATTTGATGTCTTTTACTAGAATTTATTATGGATATAAAGTTTCTACACAGGGTTAGAGCTTTGAATGTGGCTTCTTTATGTTAAGCTAAACCTGAAAGTCTAATAAGAAAAAATCTAATATGTAATAGTTACATGGCCTTTTCTATCCATTAACATTCATTTTTTATTTTTCATAGTTATTCTATGAATTATTTAAACAAAAGTTTATTTTTCTAATTCCTGTTGCTCAGGGTAAATGTTTGTAAGATATATTAATAAAAATCTAGTGGCAACACACTCTAACTTTAGTCTTTCAAGATAATTACCTTGTACGCATTTCGAAGACAAGTTGTCTTTTTATTTTTATTAATAAAAATTTATTAATATTTTATCTACTTCACTGTGTTTCCCATCAAGTGTTATGTTAAAATTTGTAAGATATGTTTTCAATTATTGCAATACTATAGTAATAAACATTTTAGGTATACAGGAGACTAAGACATCAATCTGGTATTTAAAAAATAGACCAATACATATATGCTTTCTGGGATATTACAAAGTCATTGCAAAATGACTGCTGCTTAACTATTCAAAGTTACTATGTTACAGACATGAAAACTGGCATTATGCATGCCATCACAAGTTTTGGCATAACTACCAAGGTTTGGGTGTTGAGAGTCATTCTTATTCTTATTCTTAACCTTTTTATTACATGTAGCATGATGATGTATGTATAGACTTAGAATGTAATTTCAAGAGATAGGATTTCAAAGGGAACAGGGGAGATGATAGGAATGTTAAGTAATTATTTGGAATTCTTTCTGAAATTACAGTAGTTGATGGCAGGAAACTAGTAGTCAGTTAGAGCTTTATGTGAGGACACAAAGCAGGTTGGTGATGTGTATTTAAAGTAAATGAAAATAAATAATTCGAGGAAAGTGTGATCTTGTGGTCTACAACTTGATATAGGAGTGGCTAGGGCATTACAGAAGAAGAAGATCTCAGTGGTATTAACAATTATCTTAACCCTCACATATGTTCTGATCAATAATTCAGGAACTCTGCTCATCATAAAAATCATATCCCAGTGTACTGAAACATAAAATACTAGTGAAACCTTACCCCATTTCCACTCCACATACACCCAAATCTTTTTTTTATTAGAAACTTTGAAGATGTAAATTTTAATGCCAAAAAGGAAACAACCACATACAAAAGAAGATTAATTCCTTAGCCACCCCCCCCCAAAAAAAGCTTTTGTTCACTTTTCAAATTGCAGTCATCTTTCTTGCAATGAACAATACACAGAAACAAGTAAAATAAATAAAGAGTACATTATTATGCTGTACTATATAAAAATATCATGAATTAGATTTATACCTGACAATTGCTTCCACCATGTAAGTTTGCATTTGTGCATCCATGTCACTCAGTTGAGGTAAACTGGTATGGAAAATGTGATCACCACCTCTTCTATTGTTATGCCTGATATTATGACACTGCTGACAGTATCGGATTGGATGATTTCCATTATAACTTGCACATTCCGTTGAGAAGCAAATAGACACAGCATATTTGTCACTTGCTCTGCAATTCTGTAAAATATAGTGCATTTGGGTATTCCAGTATTGTTTACCATTTCTAATGTGCAGTTAAATTATTCACAAAACCATAATGTGCTAGAAATAAAACCAAGCTCAAATTAATTACCTTGTTTTCACAAGTCATAGAAACTTGCTGCATCGGATGTAAAATGTCAAAGAACATTTGATTTGGATGTTCCCTATGAATTTCATTGGCACACTCAATACACAGATATAGAGGTGGTGGGCTATCACTAGCAAAAGTGATCGAAATGCAGTGATCATAGCACACTTTGGCAGCCTCAGCATTACCAGCATTTGGGCACATGTCCCGCTGACATACAAAAGGAACCAGATCTGTAAAATGCAAATACATGAAAACTACTGGCTAGAAATATATTTCAGTTATCTTTTGCAACTGTTTATTCTATAATCACATAAGAAATAAAACTTGAGCGAAAAAAAAACACATCTATTATTAGCTTATAATATCCTATTGCAGATACTATTTCTCACTTATAGCATATCGAGTTAATTAAGCATCAAATTTATAAAAAAATTACCATGACATTACTTTTCAAAGCATTTTATTCCCACTATATTCTGTACATCTTAAACACAATGCATTTTATTTATAGTCAGGCCATAGATCACGTATATGCTTCTCTCTTTCATTGCAGTGACATCGGTTTTTTTCCACAACGCACTAGTGGTGAATGACCTGCTCGAGGCTACATTTATCAATACAATACAGTTATACAATATCAGTTGTTGCCTTCAGTACAAGTTGTAAATAATTTGAGGTAGTTCTTATTTTAGGAGTGGTGTTGTATTGTATTTCGACTGTTGTGGAGCCGAACATTTGAAGTAGTTGCAACCGCACGTATAGTAAAAAATTTGTGGTAGCCTTTGCCCCAGGTTTAAAAATATTAACTTTGTAATTTGACTGTTTCTTTAATTATTATATATTTATGTTTGCCTCGGCTGCATCCGTATTATTGTTAGAGACATGGATTTCTTTGCAGGGAGTAGTGCGGCTAAGAATGTAGGCTTACACAGATTATAATTTGCACTTCACTCCTTTTTATTAATTCTTGACATGATTTAAAATAACACTTCACTGATATATAGAGAGAGAGAGCTGTGAGATTATTTATTAATTACTAGCATTTTTTAACACGTAAACTATTTTTTTTCTCACACTGAATACGTATTAAACTTCACGAGGACATGTCTCGCGTCCGGTTAGTAACGCTGTCTACTAGCAACTGACTTCTGAATTTGTACAATTTGCCCTGATTGGCTAATCCTACTCCAATAGAATACTTTCATTTAACTTAAGCTTTTTTCTGGTTGTTGAGTGGCTATTTATAAACTGTCTCAAAATTTGCATTCTTGTTGCTCCAATAATGACTAGTAGCATTATTAAACTTTCTTACTCATTATTGCCTCAAGGCTACCTCATTGTTACCTCATTTTTAGCAACTTTTAACCTATTATTCTCACAGCTCCTACATTATTAAATTACGTAATACATTCACATAGCATTATTGAACATGTAGATAATAATATAAATATTAATACAATGACTGTTACATGCATTTTATATATTATATTATACACATATTGCTTTAAGGTGGGCTGTTATCATATTTTATATTATATAATTTGACTGAAATCATTTAAGTGTTAAAAAAATACTGCCTCAACTAGAGTTTGTTCATTGTGCATCTAAAAAGAGGAAATTTATTCAAGATATCCGTGTTGTGTGTGAATTATATTTGATTATTCTATTAGTCTACTGAAATTTCTTCCAAAAAAACTCATGCTTCAATAAAGAATTTTTATGTACGATACATATGTAAAAACCAGCAGATGTGTAGACAACTTCAAGAGAAATTTTCTGGTATTCCAGGTCCAGATATAGAAACTGTTAGATGTCTGATTAATAAGCTTAGGACAACACTAAACCTAAGAAGTGAAAAACAAATGTTCTAACTGAGGAAAGAATTGACAAAATTGATGCATCATTCAAATGCTCTCCAAAGAAGAGTCTAAGACATGTTGCACAGCAAGAGGGTGCTTTAAAAAACTCTGTTCATAGAGTTGCTAAACTTGAAAAATTGAAACAGAGTTTCAGTTCATGAATTGCAACCTAGTGACAAAGAAGAATATCAGGAATGTTTCAATGCAGATGGACAGCACTTTCAACACAATTATAACAAGGTTGGTAGTCATTATAGAGCACTTACTAGCACTCATGAGTAAGCAATGCCAGAGTTTTAAAACAGAGAACCCCCCAGTGTAATGTGGAGCATGCATATGCGTGATCCATGGCCAGTAATATAAAGAATGCACTGTACTTATCCACATAGTTTCCACCATTACTAAGGCACTAATCATGTGAGACAAATTTCTGTAACCCCTCATCATAGGAGCAAAGCCATGTCTGTACATTTTGACTTACGGTCAGTACATTTGGCTACCATTCCTGAGGTTTTACTTTAGGAATTTGTTAATTACAATGATTCTGTGATATCTCTGGACTAGTTAGGTCTCAAGGCCTGCCCTGGCACATCATTTCAATATTCATCTTTACTTTCATGTGCACTAGACTGACATATCTGTGCCTTTCAAGTGGTCCAACTTAAAAAGCCTGCTCAGTTCCTCCTTGCCAGGGGAGAAGACTTGAAGAAGACTATTTTCACCCTGGGTAGGATGGTTAAAAACATCTGATATGTTGTATGCACATAACTTCTCTACTCATTCTTCTACAAACTGTGCTTACAAAAGCTTATTATTCTGTTTACTTCTTGTAGAATACAATAGATAAAGCAATTGTCAGATTTTTAAAAAGTGTATCACTATGCGATGGCTTTGAAATTTCATGCTCTTACATGACCACGAGAAAAAATGAATAGCGACTTACCACTTGAGAAAAGTAAAGTATTTAAAAATTCAAAGCAATAATAAAAAAATCTCAGAAATGGTTAATGGCACAAATGTTTTTATTTGATATAAATTGTGCGCTTTAACAAGATCTACATTTTTTGTGAAATAAGATTTTGACTATCTCTTATGGTTTACTAATTAAACAAAAGTCACTCAGAATGAAGAGGACTTCACTATCTATTGACACAAAATTCAAGACATTCATTTGACATGCAAATATTTTAAACATATGGTATTTTAATCAAAATCATTAATGCTATTTTTAAGAAAATAAAAAAATATCACATTTTCTACATAAGCACAGTTTTGGGGGGAGGGATATTCCTGAAAATCTTTGTGTAACGTCCTTGAAAGATGCTGAACTTGAATACCAGTTTGGTATTTAACAGACTTTTCATTTTTGAGTTATACTGTTCATGGACAGACACATGGGGAAATGTGTGTGTGCAGGCCTTTTTCTAAAAATGCATTTTTTTATTCAGGGGACATCAAAACATAGTGGGAAACCATACTGGATTTTTGGGTGATATGCAATACATCCTCCACTTATTACAGGTATGTAGTGGAGAAAGTAAAAAGTGATAGATCCTTTTCTTGAATTTTGTTTAGTATACAAGGGGGCTATTGTTTTATTCTTTAGTTTTGTTTTTTTCTAAAATTCCACTTAGTTTAATATTGTTTTACTCTTTTATTTTTGTTTTTTTCTAAAACTACACTTAGTTTAATTCTAGGCCATTAAACTAAGCTATGGAAGATTTTATCATTAATCAGTGCCTATTTCGAGCGATTTTGATTTATTACTGTTACATTTCATAATGTTTTGATGAAATACATTATAAATATTTTAGACACATTTATATTGTTCCTTGTTGCACATCTCAATACATGTACTTTCCCAGCATATTCAATGCATTTTTTCCTGATGTTTCCCATGTGTTGTCCACAAGCAATCCTGATAATGACTTTGTCATACACCCTAATATGCAATGAGTAATATGCACACATTTTAATTTACAGTCACTGAAGCTGTTTTTGCTTGAATATAAAAGCATCCACATTAAGAATTCTTTCAATCATTGCTTTTAATAATTATTGGAAATACATCAATACCACATTTTTGTCTTTCAGGCAATTCAGCAGATATTGTTACTTAACAGTCCTAGTGACAGTGTTAGTGAATAAGTAAATAATAGTTTTCTCTAGCAGGTAGAGAAGGTATTGCATTCCACATAAAAATTTGATACCGAGATTTCACTGGATATACATGTTTTGAGGCCCCCTGAATCCAAAAAAAGCATTTTTAGAAAAATGTCATGTGCGTGCGTGCGTGCGTGCGTGCGTGCGTGCGTGCGTGCGTGCGTGCGTGCGTGCGTGCGTGTGTGTGTGAGCGCGCGTGCGCGCACCTTCAAAGATGCAACACAAAGATTTTCAAGAAAAACCCTCCACCTCAAATTACCATTTACATGGAACATTTTTTGATATTTTTAGTTTTCTAAAAAATTGCTCTAGCAATGTTTATTAAAATACCTATATGAAAGGTATTTATATGACAAATAAAATGTATATCTTGAATTTTCTGGAAATAGCCTATGAAGTTCTCTTCATTCGGAAAGAATTTTGTATAATCTTGTATAACTGGTAAACGTTAAGTGATAGACAAAAATGTATTACACAAAAAGTGTAGATATTTTTAAAACACAGAATTTATTTCAAATAACTTTTTGTGGCATCAGCCATTTCTGAGATATCTGTTATTTATGGTTTAAATTGTTCAATATTTTGTCATTTTTTTCATGTTCCATCAATTTTCAGTTGTTTCTTCCAATTGCATGGAAAGAGCGTAAAATTTTACAGTCAGCATATAGCATCCAGTTCTAAAACATTTAACTATCACTATTCCCTTTGTACTGTAATGAAATATGTAACGTAGCTATTTCTGCAGAGGTTTATCTCAATTAAAATGAAGTATATAAAAAAATAACTTTCGTAAGAATAATCTGTATACCAACTAATAAACGATAGTGGGTAGAGAAAGTTATGTGAATGTAACACAGCAGATATTTTTTTTTATTGGTAAGTAATTGTCCTTTCACACAAGCTGTGTGTAGGACAAGGTTGGAAAGGTAGAATCTGATTGAAAAATTCAATGTCATATTTGGGATTTGAAACATAGATCTTCCATTTTCCATGTAGTTGCTTTAATCAACTGAGCTACCTGGCAATATGCCAGTACAACATTAAATTTTCCAACTGATTCACATTTTTCCCAGTAAACCACAAGGAGATCTCAAATTCATGAGAATTTATTGTTATACGAAAAGGTATTGAAGCTCTCAGCCATGCTACCATAACCTAAGTTTTGGAATAATGCATTTCTGAAAACTTACATTGCATGTCATGAATGATTAATCACAAAACAGGGATAAAGATAACAGATTTTGCACTAATTAATTATAATTAGAAACAGCATAAAGAAGTAATGAATCAGTCATGATCAGCTGAGGAAGTTCATGTTCAAAGATATGAAAACCTTAAAGTTGATGTAGATAATGAAAACTTTCATTCAATCTAGTTTTGTGACACACCATAAAAGGAGAAACTAGCAGAATTTCACTAGTACTCACTCATACATTTCTCTCTGATTCAAATTCATCAACATTCCAGCTAAATTTTAATTCATTTCATTAGTTTATATTTACATAAAATATATAATACAGATATTGCTGAATATGTCATGTTTCCATTCTTTCTGCTATTTTGGCAGCATTTAACAATAGTTGAAGAATTTCAGCTTTACAATATTCTTATATTACTACACATACAATCATCGCAAATTGTAAAATTAATTTATTTAGACTCCCTGAAAGCATTATATTCATTAGTATAAAAATGACTTCATAACACATAAATTAAAATTATTTTTAAACCACTTAATCAGCATGTTTCGTTTGTTTCCAGTTTCAACTACATGCAAACTCCAAACTCACAAAGTTGTTGGAGTACATGAATATTTAATACTCAAGTGGGAGCCACAACAATGCACAAGTATGGCTCATATCCAGAACTCCAACAATTGTCATTTAAGGTGATAAAGCTTAGAAGAAACAGTATATAAACAATTGATTGATGTGTAGTTGTGACACCATAAAGATTCCTTTTTGAACTTCAAGTGAAATAAAAACATAATTTGTTCCTATAAGCCAATTGTGACATTTTGAACACCGCAACAGACACATTATGTTACACATTACATTATGGTAGTATGTGTACCATAATTACAGTACTGTCATGGTTGTCCTATCCTTATGTGCACCTTGCAAGTGTTGAGGCTCAAACCTTGCCACACTCTTGATGCAACCTATATTGATTACTGAAATGTAATTATTACGAGAATATGATGGCTACAATGTTATTTAAAGAAGCAAATTACAAAATTTTGTAAAAAGAAAAGAAAATTTACAAGTAAAAATAATTAACAGTAATTTGATTACTTTTAGTCAACCACTTCCCATTTCTGAGAATGACTAATTCAGGTTAGCACTTCTTGCCCTCAAATATGTAACTTTATGTGTTGTTAATAGTTTAAAGATGTATGCATTTAAAGTCCAAATACTCACTTGTGAATTTCTGTAGTACAACCCTACGATCAAAAAGATTTGGGTTGAATGTTGGCCAGTAATAAAACAATAGCTTAGCTGCAGATAGCCTTGCCCCAGATGTTCCATAAGCAATTACACAGAGAAGATCTTGGACTACATTTTTCTTTGTAGTCATCAAACACTCCAGAAGCTGACAATGATGTGCTGTATAACCCAATACAATACAGTATTAATATATAGATCTATAAAACATCTCCTGAAAATGTTGGCATTATAAAACATATCAACATTTACATATTTTATACTCAAAAAGCTTATCATAATGGAAGGCTAGAATAAGATCGAAGAATCCAAAGTCATAGATGGTGTTTGAACCATGAATCTTCAGTTTTGTGTGACATTGCTCTAATCAACTGAGCTAGCATGGCAACATACCAGCACAACATAAAATTCTCCAACTGACTCGCATTTTTCACAAGATGTTCTCAAATTCAATTCAAGATAACACAGGCCAATGGCAACTTACAATCTCATAAGTACTTTAAGCCTCATGTTTCATAGTTAACCACTCTTAGAACAATCAGTGATAATCTGTTTTTCTACACATGCCGTATGTAAGCTCCACTATAACATTGAACTTTTCAGTCTGATTCTAACTTTCCAACCTTACCTACACATGACATATGTGGAAAAACAATTAATTTCCATACTACTTCATAACATTATCCCTTTTATTGGATTCCCTATAAGACTGTATTCTGCACATACACAAAACACAGAACAGGTCTGAGGAGGTTAATACAACCAAAACCAATAATATTTCTTTCAATTCATAAACAGTCTGCATTATTTTAATAGAGAAAATGTAGTTGAGAGTAAAATCCCAAAATATTGTAGCAAACTTACCTGGATTCTCTGAATACTGAAAGATCATCATAATAATTGCTGCAACTGACTGACTAGCATAGTTTTCAGTTTCATTTTCATCTCGCCGTGCTGAAATGTTATTTATGGAAACATTATCATGAGCACCATTATTTTATTTACTGCTACATTTTTAACTATTTTAAAACATATTTAAATTTTTAGTACATGTAAACCATATGTTTAACTATTACAACATATACATGAAGGTATGCTCAAGTGCTATAAAATCTAATAGTTTATTATGTAATATTTTTCTCTGGATTTAAATGCTAACTCATGATTTTCAATTCTGCTCCCTTCATTATACAAGGGTCACTCTGAAAGTTTTGAGAATGGGCAACAATGAGTAGTGGTAAGCCAAAGCAGCTTTTCCTAAATTTCAGATTTAAGTTCAGATAGTAGCATGTGCAAGTCTGGGCATGCTCCAATAATGTGCATCATCAGCACCGCTTGTGTATATGTAGCAGGTGTTGCTACGCCATACGCTAGGATGGATCTCAAGCAAGAGCATTTCCATGCTATGATTTTCTATGACTTTAAAGTCAGTTTAGGGAAGAAAGAATGCATCGTGCATATGGGGATCTTTGCCCTTTGCAATCCACCATTTATTGATGGTATGCATAATTTAGAAGAGGAAGGGGTTCCCTCAAAGATGAACACCGAGCAGAACGGCCAGCTACAGCAACAATGGATGAAAATGTGGCGTAAGCAGAGAGCATGTTGTGGGAAGGTTATCGTTGCACATATGGTCAGATTCAAGAAGCTCTAAATATTGAATTGGCAGCAGTGAAAACAATCTTGAAAGAAAAACTTGACATCAGGAAGCCCTGCAGTCGCTGGAGCCCCCACCACTTCACAAATGACCAGAAACAAGCACATGTGCAATGGTGCCAGGAAATGACTGAAAAATTCAATGGAGAAAGATCCAAAAACATACTTAACACTGTAACAAGTGACGAAAGCTGGATTTACCAGTATGATCCAGAAACTAAACGACAGTCATCTGTCTGGGTCTTCAAAGGAGAAGATCCCCCAACAAAAGTGAAGCGAACGAGAAGGTTGGCTAGAACATGATCTGTTCCTTCTTCTCACCAAGTGGCCACATTATGATGATTCCCCTTGAAAAACAAAAGACTGTTACTGTCAGGTAGTACACCATAAAATGTCTGCCTCAAGTGTTCAATGAACTGAGAGAAAAGCATCCTAAGGTGGCCTGCATGGAATTTTGTTGCACCATAACAGTGCCTCTGCCCATACTACATAAGAAACAACCCAATTTCTGCAGGAGTCAAATATTTTTCCCATCCTCCCTACAGTCCACTTCTGGTCCCATGTGACTTTTTTCTATTCCCCAAAATGAAATAAAAAAATTCAAGGTCAACAATTTGAATCACCTGAAGACGCAGTAGCTGCTTACGAAGAAGAATGGCATTCAGCATTTGAAAAATGGTTTGAAAGGATGAGACAGTGTATAGAATGCAATGGAGAGTATTTTATAAAGATGCAATGATCAGATCTAAATTTTTAATATTTTATTGCATCCATTCTCAAAACTTTTGGAGTGATCCTACGTACCATGTGTTTATTTTCAAACTTCCACAAGAAGAATTTGAATGAATGACATCATTACTAAGAAGCAAGTTTAACAGATCTTAACATTATAGAAGTGAACATTACCATAATTGTTGAAACTATAGATGATGTGCAGGACTCCTGTTTGTGTTTCGTTTTTTGTAAAAATTCAACTTAGTTTTAAAAGCAACATTGAGTCAAAATTAACACTTAATGCTATACCAACTTTTACTTATATGCAGTACATATGTTTCACAGACATCTGCATCATCAGGTACCTTCGACTGCTGGAATGATTTGATGGTTCCCTCTGGAATCTTGAGGCTCTCCTACTGGACATCTGATGAATCTATGGAGTGGGTTCTCTTCAGCAGGAATCTAAAAATTCATTAGCGTTGACTCATATTTTTTCAAGAAAATCTTCTCCCAAGTTTCAAGTTCCATTGGTCTTTGTACTTGTTTCAAAAGATGGAAACTGTTTTTAATGTTGTGGCTGAGTTCCAAAAATGGTATGCTACTGCTGATTGTGTATTTGTACTTTGTGTGCCTAAGGCATTCCTTGAGGTGGGTTTCAATGTTCTAATCATTTCAGGTTGAAAGTTGCTGATGATGTCTGTGAAACATATGTAATATTTGTAAGTAAAAGTTAGTGAAGCATTAAGTGTTAATTTCGACTCAATGCTACTTTTAAAAGTTATCATTTTACTTCACTGTGTACCACTTCCAGTTTGTTTATCTATCATATTCAACTTAGTAATTGTAAATCACATCATATCACCACTAAACTTGATTTTGATGTGTGAATGGCAGAATGGGAAAGGCAATAGCTGGTTAAACCACTTTTCACTTTTACAAACTTATTTTCAGAAACATTTTATCTGATTAATTTAAAATTAAGTATGCATAAATATTAGTTAAAAAATTAGCTAAATAAATAAAAGGGTTCAATGAAGAAAACTAGAGCTGTGAAGAAAAAAAATTGACTTTTCAGCAGAAATTGTTCTGCATTCTCATTACTCATTTCTAAGAACTTTTTATTCATTTAAGCATGTAGGTAGTTTTTAACAGTGACTAGTATCCTTCTCTTTAGAAGGCAGAGGCATATATTTTTTGCTGCACTTCAGCAAATGGCATCCTCATCAGAAAAATTATATCTTAACCATAGAAAGCTTCTTTAGATCCACCTTATATGACTATGTGCTATACAGCAATGCTTATCAACTAGTTATGACACCATTGTTTTCAAATTGATGCCCATAGATGTTCAAAAATAAATTAACACCTGGAGTACAGACTTAATTTATGGTTAGAATTATTTGTAACATTACATAGTTATTAAATTAATTCTGATATAACATGAAAGTAGATAAATTAACATTCAAGTAGATACAACAGAACAAAAAATAAAAAATTAGCCAGAGAATCATGAATCACAAGTATTTTGTTTTCACACCAATACATGATCAGAGAACTAAGTTTAACATCTGTACAGTGCCAAATAGTAAATGTGTTCATGAACTTACTAATGGTAAAAGGAAGAATATAGAAACAAAGGGAATTGATGATCTCCTGATGAAGGCACTTTGGAAGCATAGCTATCAATGATGCTGTCAGGTAAGGAAGAGAGTCAATCATATCATGCTCCAGAAAGGGAAGAAGACAGCCCAGACACTGCAGCATTGCCTGTCCAAATCCTTTAAGAAAAAAGTTCTTTATCAGAGCATAGCAATTTTAATCAAGAAAATACAAGGCATGTTTTTAAAGTATCATTTTAATATTTTGCCACTGCAGCACTGTAGTCGCAATTTTGAGCTTGCACATTCACTTCCTCTATTCATTAGGAAGCCAGACACAGCTGTGAGTGATAGTCACTTTGTGCTTTCCTGTTGTTAGAGCATTTCCAAATGTTCAAAACAATCAAACGACCCACCAACTGTGAAGTCATATCCGTGATTTGGTTTTTGAATGTGTAAACTGTTATGCCAGCAAACATTCATCGCCAATTATGTGAGGTTTATGGGGGAAACAATAACGAGTGATAATGCTCTGCCACACACAGCCAAACAAACTCAAGATCTGATCACATCATTTGGTTGGGAAGAATTCAACCACCCTCCCTACAGTCCGGATTTGGCACCAATCAATTTTTATCTATTTCTTCATTTGAAGAAATCCCTTGATGAAAAACATTTCAACAACGATGATGTTGTGAAATAAGAAGTGCAGATTTGGCTTTCATCACAGGCAGCATCATTCTTTGATGAAGGCCTACAAAAACTAATTTCCTGTTACAGCAAGTGCCTGAATAATAGAGGTGACTATGTGGAGAAGTAGTATAAGGTGTAAGGAAATGAATGATAATAAAGTATTTGGAAATTAATGTTGTTATTTTTTAAAAAAAATTATCAGTACTTACTTTAAAAACATGCCTCATATACTGTATTCATTCAAACTCAAATGTCACAAAATCTACAGGGTAAGATACTTAAATTTACCACCTTAAATGTCTCTTATTATTTCTGATATCAGTGGGTTGCTGGTTTTACTAGAGTGAAGGGCACTAATGTTAAACATTTCTAGCCTATAGAGAATTAATATAATTCAGAAAAACCTTATATGTAGTAATCATATGACTTTCTCCAAGAGTTACCATTTGTTTTCATAATTTTGTACAAATTATTCATAAAAGGTTATTTTTATATGTACTTTCTCTTAAGATAAGTATTCTTCAAAATGGTTTCAATATGTCGCTATAAGTAGGCATCTAAGTTTTCTTTTCCTATCTATTACTCATAAATGCATTTCCACCTTCAGTGACTATTGGCTGAAGCCATACATAGACTTCTTTTGTTCTCCTGTAAAATAACCTATGATGGCATTTTATCAGTGCACGCTTAAGCATTGTGAATAATTACATACAATTTCATAATTACATTTCATAAAGCAGCATTTTGAGTACTGCAAATTCTTACATTTATGAAGACTGTAATGCATTGTTACCCTTAGTGAAACCTCAAATAGTACAAAATTCTTGTGGTGTAAATAAATTAAATTGAATTTAGTTCAGCTCACCATTTAATCCATACTGTATTAGAGGGACCACATCTGTAAGTTCAACAATAGCATTATAAAGTGCTTTGTAATCCAGATTTGGATATAAACCCAGTCTCACAGAATCCTTTTCTTGTGATCTCAGCATTTCCATTGGAGAACTTGGGACATCTTTGAGTACATCTGTACAAAAAACAACATATGTTCAATAATACAACCCATAGTTACTCAGCATTTAATACTAATATTACAAAGGCTTTGACAAGTTTAGAGTGTAATACAAAAAGACCTTTATGTATAATCCACACTTACTCAGGAGCATTTGGGAAAAGTACTTCAGGGTATTTGCTATGTCAATTCCAGAAGGAACTGGCATAATGTTGTGCAGCAGACGCAGCTGGTAATCATGAAGATTACGAATCTTGGCAGTGACTGAAATATTTAGTTAAATATTAATTATTGATTCTTGAGAAAATGTTCAAACATTTACAGATTCTAGGGTCAACATACAAGCAGTATCACATTTATGCATTTATCATCATCTACTTTTAAGGATTTATTTTGAATTCAAGCCAATATATCATTTTGTTAATAGGATAGGATTGTTATGCTACAAAATGGATACAAAAATATAAGAGCACCATGCATTTTGTGGATTTATGTCTGGTAATTGTTCCTTCACACTGGTCACATGTAGCTAAGGTTGAAAAGCTGAGTAGTCACATAAGAAAATTCAATATTATGTCCAGGGTCAAAACACAGATCTTCGGCTTTCCAAGCTGAAGTCCTTCCCTGAGCTAACATGACAATACATCCATATGAGCATTAAACCCTCTAACCTGATTCATGAATCGCAATATACATCCAACCTGAAGGCAATCTCAAATACTCCATGATACCACACATTAACAGTAACATACAATGTTTCAACTGCTTTTAATTCCCTGGAAGTTATCTCACCATTATTAGGGTTAATTTATGTCTAATAATTGATCTTTCACACTGGCTGTGTATAAGCTAAGGTCAGAGAATTGAATCAGATTTGAGAACTTCAGTACCACAGCTAGGACTTGAACCACACGTTTTTGGCCCTCATTGCTGATTCTCTTCCCCTGAGCTACCATGATGAAGTACTGCACCAAACCTTCTCAGCTAATTCATGAACTCCCATAAACCTCCAAGGTGCAAGGTGACCTTAATTACTCCAAAACATTACATCTGTGGCTGAATTATTTGAATCTGATTCAACTTTCCAATTACATGAATAATTAAAAAAAAAAATTACCTCATCAAAATATAAAACTCCACTGAATGTGGAGTTTTCTATCCACAAACCTCTTCTTACAATAAAGCTCTGAAAGAAACTGCTGCATTAAAAATTATTTTTTACTTTGTATTGTAACAAATGAGAATACCATTTACTGTGAAAACATGCTTTACTTATCACTAGGCACTCAGAATAACACAAACGTTACACTTGAGTCACTTTGGCACCCACTTGGAATACAACACAACTACAACTATCTGTAGAATCACAATTGAACTGCTGAATTGCATGACTCACAATTAAACTGCACTGTCCACTTAAACTGTCACTTCTAACAGAACTCAATACTTGACTCAATTCAACACTGCCTCATCCTGCCAACAGGTTCCTTGCCTTGTATGCAAAGAGGAACTTTCAGGAATGATAATCAGAAAGGCCCAAAAGAAATCTTCTGAAGCGTAAAAGTGGCACACAATGACTATTGTTCCAAGCGCCCATTGTTCTAGCCTAACCTGCAGCAGGTAAATGGGCTGGCAGGCGCTCATAACATCTGTCCTTAGCACATGCGGTCACACTACTCCCTCCTCAGAGCTGGTCGGATGGCTAGGTGTACTACCAGCATCTTCCCTCGGGTCAGCCTCTGGATGTGGTAGACTACATCAATGATCCTCTTCACCATGCAGTAGAGTCCTTGCCATAGTCGTTAGAGCTTGGGATAACGCCCTTTGGTCCGGGTAGGGCGATACAGCCACACTAAATCACCTTGCTGGAAACCTTTGCTGTTGGCCTAGCGATCGTAGCGGGTTTTCATCCGGTCCTTCGCTCGCTACCTGGATGTGTTGACAGGCCATTTCGTGCACGTCGTGAAGACGGTCTATGAGGTTCTCCACATAGTCGATTGCTATCTGTTCCGCCCGAGGGGGGGCTTCCAAACAGTCGCATGGAAGACGCAACTCTCTGCCGAAGATAAGCTGGCTGGCTGGTAACAACCCGAGTCGACGAGCGGTAGACCAAAAAGAAAAGCTGCATCCTAATATCCGAGTCCCTCTGGTATCTACGACCTTCCTCGGGTGCTCTTCTAGCGTCTTAATGTACCGCTCAACCATGCCATTTGACTACGGGTGGAGAGGCGTTATACGCGTCTTGTGCTCCAAGCCTCTCCAGCGTTTCCCTCATCAGGTTCGACTCGACAATTTGTGCCCTGATCGCTGTGCAGCTCTAACGGTATCACAAACTGGCAGAACACTTCTTCCATTAGGCACTCCGCGATCATCTTTGCCTCCTGGTTGAGAATTGCGTATACCTCCGGCCACCTGTGAAGTAGACCATGACCACCAACAGATACTTGTTGCCCTGTCGGACACAGGGAAAGGTCCAGCTATATCCATGGCGATGCGTTCGAATGCCACGTTGTACTGCTGCATGCGTCCCCGGCTCCTAGTCTGTGGCCGGACCTGCCGCACACGCATCACTGGGTTACCACCTATCAGTGTCCGCCCATAGTCTCAACCGATAGTACGTTTGTCGGAGCTTATCAATCGTTCGGTCGGGTCCAAGATGTCCTCCCGAAGTCCCCGCATGTACTTCCTCCAGGACTTGCTTCGAAGAAGGGTCAATTCATACTCTGAACAACACATCATCCTTGGTTTTCAGTGAGTCCCGCTGAACCCAGCAGAACTTAAACATACTACTCATACAAGCGATGTCCTCCCAGCTCGGCCTAGTTCCTGCTTCCACTTCTCTCAGGAGCGGTCCCAAGTCGACGTCCGCCAATTACTCCCTCCTCAGACCTGCGCTATCTCATCCATCAGCAGGCACCGCCGAAATCACACGGATAGTTGCGGCACGCTCCTTTTCCTCCACCCTAGTGCACTGGCCGCACTCTTTCGGGCAGGGTCTTCTTGACATGGCATCCGAATTGGAGTGGCTACTGCCGCTGTGAAGCTGTATTCCTGAAGCCTCTGGACCCAACGAGCTGTCTGGTCCTCCAGGTTCTTAAAGCTCAATAACCAGGCGAGGGCGGAGTGGACAGTCCTCAGGTGCAATGGTTGACCGTAAGGTACTTATGGAGGTGTTCCGGCGCCTTCACAGCTGCCAGGAACTCCAACCGAGTAACGCAATAGTCCTTTCCGCCTTGGAGAGCGTCTTCCTGTAGTACGATATTACCTGCCTGCCCATCCTGGGCCTGGGAAAGTACGCCTCAATGCCGCTGTTGCTGGCGTCGGTGTCCACTACGAAGTCGCCGCCCGGTTGGGGAAAACCCAAAACAAGCGCACTGCAGCGTGCTGACTTAAGCGCCTAGAACACGTCCTCGGTCTCCTTTGTCCACACGTAAGGCCGGTGTTCTTGCATCAGACAAATGAGGGGCTTCGCGATGTTGGTGAAGCCCCTGACGGACCGGCGGTATTAGCTACAAAGGCTCACAAAACTGCGCAACTCTCATCATCTTTCGGGCGAGGCCAATCTCTCACAGCCCGAGCCTTCTCCGGGTTCGTGGCCACCCCAGTTGGTGCGACTATATGATCCAAATAGCTGATCTCCTTGCAGAAGAATTGGCGCTTCTTCGCGTTCAGTTTCAGGTTAGCTGTTTGCAGTCTCTGTAATACCTTGATCAGTTTTCTACAAGATCTTTGAAAGTGCTACCAATGACGATGATGTTCAGGTATAGCAGGTAGGCGTCGTATGTCAACCCCCTCATCACTGATTCCATCAAGCGCTGGAAAGTGGCTGGCGCGTTGCAGAGGCAAAGGGCATAACCATAAAGTGCAAAAGTTCTTGGCCTGCTGAGAATGTGTTCTTTTCTTTATCTCTAGGGTTCAGAGCCACTTGCCAGGATCCCGATTTCAGGTCCAAGGTCGAGAACCACTGGGCACGCACCAGCAAGAGTGTCCAGAGTATCATCAATTCGGGTTAGAGGAAAATCGTTTCGGGTGACAGCTTTCGACTTCCTATAATCCACGCATAAGCGTAGCTCGCCGTTCTCCTTCCTCACCAAGACCACGGGGAATACTAAAGGCTGTCGGAGTCTCCGATGATGCCCCTAGATCTCACGTCCTCCAGCATGTCTCGTGCCTCCGCTTGCTTCGACAGAGAAATACGTCTTGGTGGTTGCCGGATAGGCCGGGCATCCCCAGTGTGGACATGGTGGAGTGCTCGGTGGTTGCGGCCATAATCGCCATCCTCTTGGCTGAAAACGGATTGGTATTACCTAAGGAGGTGCCGGACCTTCTTCAGTTGTGCCGCGGTCAGATGGTCGGCCGCCCTCTTCAACTAGTCTTCCAACCGGAGTCCCAGATCTTGAGATAGTGCTGGTTCCTTAGGTCCGGCGCACGGTGATACGCTCGTAGCTGGCTCTCGTTCTCCTAACTTCGTTCCAGCCTGCATGTCCTGATCGGTGTCCGGTGTAGTGGTTACCATGTTAACCCCTAGTTCCTGAGGTCGCGGGTTGAAACCCGGCGGAGGGCGATGGATTTTTTTTCGGTCGTAAAAAATCCTTAGCATGGCTTCCTTCGGAAAGGAAATAAAGCCGATAGTCCCGTGTCGTCCCGTGGCCCAATAAAGAGGTCTTTGATTGAAGTTACCGGTCTTTTATGTCCAATATAGAATGAGACGCTAAGGACCACAGCAGTTAAAGAGCGTCCATAAATAAATAAAAGAAACTCAATTTCAGCGATGGATTCAGCAATCTCCCTGGCATTTCTTCCGGCAAGGCAACAATGACCTGGCGACGCATTATCCATCCAATGATGTTTTCCGGTCCAAAGCCAGGTTCCTTGAGCGCTGGCCTTTCAGAGGCACATTAACCACCTCATCGCTTCTTGCGGACACAATCACATTCTCCGTCAGGATTACCCTGCAGATCCTCGGATGTTCGTTGGGCTCCGGAGCGTCAGCCCCTCTCAGCCGATCTCACGACCTTCCGGTCACGGCTGCACTTGTGTCGACTAGTACCTGGCACAGCTTCCCTTGTGTCTAGCCGTCCGCGAACGAGGCTGTCCATTCTTCTGCGTCACCACAGGGAGTGGCGAAGATGGTCCCGACGTGCCCTTCGCCACGCCGGTGCTTATTCGTTTCTCGCCTGCTCGTCGTCTTGGTGGGGACAGTCCTTTACTATGTCCTGGCTGGTAACACCCTAATAAACACCGCTTGAAAATCTTCGTCGACGTCCTTGGGTTGCTCCTCTGTTCCGTATCGAATGCTCCTGGTCTTCAATGTAGGTGCCACTATTACCTTGGCCGTCTCCATCCTCAACGCGGCCGTTAGCGCCTTGTAGATGGTCTTGTAATCGCCGAGCATCAGACGGTCTCGTATCTCGGCGTTTCGCTCCTCGTCGAAAAAACAGTGGGCAGCTTCCTTGGATACGAAACTGGGCGGGAGGTGCACAAAAGTTTCATTCACTGGCTGTTTAACTGTTCA
The DNA here is from genome assembly GCA_030765065.1 of Deroplatys truncata. Taxonomy (NCBI): domain Eukaryota; kingdom Metazoa; phylum Arthropoda; class Insecta; order Mantodea; family Mantidae; genus Deroplatys; species Deroplatys truncata. Next base: position 122,578,868 of record CM060988.1, on the reverse strand, counting down.
ACAGGGCGAACTCAGGTAGCGTTTCCCCTGGCTATTGCGAGTTGACTACGATAGGCCGAGGCCAAGCGATAGTTCCCGAATCGGTTTTCGAGGGCCTCTCAGATGTCTCCGGACTTCGCCGACTTGGAGTCGCATTCAGAATTTCTGCTGCCCGTCCCTGGAGGCTGGCTATTAGCTGTGTGGCTTGCTCCTCTGCTGACCATCGGTTGTGAGCGGCAAATGCGGGGAATTGTTGGCAGAAGACTTAGAAAGTTGGCGTACCGTCGTATTTGGGTGTTTTGACGCGCATGGATGTCATGTCGTGTCGTGTCTTGACGTTCAAGTCCTTTAGTTTTCTGTTAAGCGTTTCTTCCATGGCCTTCAGTACCTTGGCGCTGCCGTCGACTCTTCCTTCTAGGACGTTAAGCCGTTCCCCGACGTCCTCCAGGGCGTCAACGCGTTGGCCGAGTTGTTTTACCTTTCCGTCGAGCTCCTCCATGTCTTTCTCCGGCCAGTCGCTCGTCAATTTTTGTCGATAGCTCCGTCTTCATCATAGACATTTCTGTCTGCATCTTCTCCTCCATTGCTAAATTTGCTGTCGTTATTTCCCTTCTTATCTTGTCTATTCCAATCTCCATCTTCCACATTCTGGATTTTATGTTCTGGACTTCACTTAATAATTTTTGAAGTAGTTGCTCCATTGCGGGATTTGGATCCCACTCCTGACACCAATGTAACAAATGAGAACACCAGTTGCTGTAAAAACACACTTTATTAATCATTAGAAACTCGGAGTAACACAAACGTTACATTTGAGACATTTTGGCATGCACTCGGAATACAACACAACTGATCCGTTGAATCACAATAATTAAACCGCATTGTCCACTTGCACTGTCGCTTCTAACTGAACTCAACAGTGCCGCATCCCGCCGACGGATCGCATTGTTCCAGAGGGACCGGCCATTAGCCTAAGCCGCGACAGGTAGATGGGCCGGCAGGCGCTCGCACCACTGGTCCGTAGAAACTTAGCGCACGCGGTCACAGTATTCCAAAAATGGAAGGTTTTGCATGGTAGAAAATTATTTATCATTTTTTTTAAGTCTACAAAATGACAAGGTAAGTTTCTCAAAGTTTGGAGATGAAAAAGATGTAGAGCACTGAGCAACACTCAACATTCAGATGTGTTTATGTCGAAACAAGTGAATGAACAAACAATGGAATGGCTTGAAAAAACCAAATAACCTTCCATATCCAAAAGAGATTTTAGTGTCAGTTGTTTGCAACATAACATCAATTAGAGATGGTATTTAAAACAAGAGTCACTGCATGAGGACTTATTATGACTGACAAGCCAACAGACAGTCTTCCAAGAGGGCGATGGATTTTTTCGGGTGCAAAAATCCTTAGCATGGCTTCCTTCGGAAGGGAAGTAAAGCCAGTGGTCCCGTGTCGTAGATTTACGGCACGTAAAAGAACTTCAAGCCTGATAAAGAGGCCTCTGAGCAAAATTATCAGTCTTTCACACCCAATATAGAATGGGACACTAAGGACCATAGTAGTTAAAAGAGCGTCCATAAATAAAAAATTCAATTTTAGTCTTCCAGAGGGCAACCTGGTATGGTTGTACTGCACTACCCAGACCAGACCAGTTTTGAGGAGGGAGCAGTGTCATATAACATTGGACGTCTTTAACCCCTTTTCATGTCAAAGTTAGAGGTAGCATTGAATACATGGTTCTGTCAGATGGTTTTTCTTAAAATTAAGAATCATCCAGAAATGGAGGAGACCAACACCACACTGATTAAGAAGGTTCCTAGCCTTCATAAACAGATGTGACACATGCCAGCAATCTGTTCAGTAGTTCAGATCTATTAGTCACAAAGCAACTTTGCTGAAAGAAAACAATGAAGTGCTGACAGTCAAAACTTTTATTGATTGTTGATTTTACACGAAAAGAGGTTACAAAAATTATATTTTATTTGTTTATTTTGTTTGTGGCACATGGTATTCAGGAATGACATTAAGATAGAAAAACTGTTGGCCAGGCTTTTGAAGAAGATGATCAAAAATAAACAAACTACACTCTATGAAATGAAAAGGATGAACCAGCAGACAAACAGTGGCATGGTGTAAATGAAGAACATAAATCAGGAGATGAAAAGGGAACTGGCCAAAATGAATAAATAGTTTGGCAAAATGACAGCAGACACAAAGGAATAGTTAACCAGCACAATATCGCCAACATGAAGGAAAGGGTTACTGTAATAGAAGGATTTACTTGGGTGTGTTGAGAAGATAGAATATCAAGAAGACACTAATTCCAAGGAGTTGCATGAGCTTGTTGAAAAGTAATTGGCAGGATACTTCAAATTCTGAACAAGGAAGCACAACAATGCTAAACAACACCTGCAACAGCATGCGCCAAACCATGGAAATTCAAAGTCATCTGGGTGCAATAAGTGGTCATTTGAGGTAGAAGCCATTCGGAGCCACTATTGATGGGTGGTGGAGTTTCTAAAAGCATTCTCAACATTAGCAGTAAGGCCTTTGAGAACTGTTTTTGAAACCACTAGCTGGTTGCACCCTGCTTAAATTGAGGCATCAGTAATCAGAGGAGATGCTTCAGAAATTTGCCCTAGCAGTAAATCAGTTCTGAATAAAGCCCCTTGCTTGACCTCCCAGTGGTTTCATGTCCCAGAGGGCTACATACTCCTTCATTGACAAGGTTGCAACAGTGAAATAAGACAACACATGATGCTCAGCAAATATAAGTTCAATCATGTACCACTGATGACCGTACTGAGGATGGAGGCAGCCAAGCTGATAGTTACCCCATTTTCATCAAGGCTGAAGAATTTCTGCCCTAAAGTACAAAATAGGCAATTACAGGGAAGTTATCAGGAAGCATTGAGTGGCATGAGTTGGAACTGTGGCAAACCAATACACTTGTTGAGAGACTGTTGGTAATATGAAGTGCTGACGTGAAGAGAGGTACTTGGTGCAGTCACTACCAGTCTCTTTAATTATGTTGCATGCACAGCTGGGTCCTTGGAAAGGCAGGCCACGTTGTAGTGGGCATCAGGGCTGTAGTAAATGTCATGAAATATGACATGGCAAAGGGATATTGGAACTGTATGCCATCAGAAGCCATGACTATCAACATTAGCACGAAGGTCCTGCAACTAGGATGGTGTAAGGTGAGATTCCGGAGTCCAGATGAATATCCAGTAAACTGTAGGGTGGTGTCAGAGAAAAGTGAGGCAATTATGCTTATGCATCTGGAAGGCCACACAACCCATTGGGTCCGGTGGCAACAAAAAAATAAGATCACATCGGAACTTTGGCACAAAAGGAATCACACCATTGGACTGTCTGAAGATACTTCCAGAAAAGCAACCACTGCACCAAGATAGAAGAAAAGGCCAGTGCTGCAGTTGCACAAGTGAATCTTGAAAAGGGAGTGGCTGGCAGATATCTACATGGGGCTACTCCTGGGAGAAGTGGGGCAGAGAATCAGGCCAAGCTGGCAGGACATCATGCTACTTGACCCAGTGGGAGTTATTGAGTGTCAGTGACAGAGTAGTGATGATAATGTGGAAATCCACCAAAAGGAAAACATAGAAGGAACAGCTAACCCTTTTTTTAAAGCAAGGTTAAAGAAGCTCTGCAGAAAATGCACGTAGGAACATTTGAAAATATCTGGGACACAATCGAACTACAGACAAGCTCCAGCAACAATAATGCTATCTGTGTCTAAGATCAGATGCAAGCAAGACTGGGTGCAGCTAACATGATGCTTGTGTGGCTCACAACAGCATAATATATGAGCACCATTTGAGGGCATCACTATCGATAGTGTAGACTACATCAAGTGGCCTGAGATGTACATCATCCCTAAGAGGTCAACAATCAATTTTAAGCAAACTGCCTTGTGAGAGACCTGACCTGCAGCTTTGAGATCTGCAAGAATTATGCAGTAACCATGTCAACAACTTTGAATCAACCCTGGTGAATTCCTTTAAGAGAGTTTAATGCCTACTTTACTACACAAGGCACGACAGGCAATGACATGGTATACACAAAAAGAAATAACTGGGAAAGGAAATTCAGGCCTAAGTTAAGGGTACCTTACCGGGATTTGCCAGTTATGGGAACTGAGGAAACCTGGTAAAAGCCTGTCAGAGAGTACCCTGGTGAAGAGGTACTATAACAGCTTGGGGTGCACAAAACCCACACCATGTTTCTGCCCAAAGCAAATCCTAGTCTAATGGAGTCCCTGAACCAGTGAGCATCTCAATTAACGTGACCTCGTACCTATTTTACAAATGAAAGCAGTGAATATTTTTATTTTTATTGCAATATGGTAGAATGCCTCAAATGTATCCTTTTTATTTGCTATTTGTTTGTAGCTTTTTTTTTTTTTTTTACATTTTTTAACATATACTTGAACGTATGGCGTCTTATGCAGACCTTTTATATATGCTCTTGTATTTGTTATTTGCTTTGTTTTAATATGGCATTAAGCAAGCCTACTATAGAGTATGTGCCATCCTTTACAGATGATAATAGGTACCTTCTATAGATTATAAGATGCCATAATATCTAATTACCAATCAAATACGTTTCTAATCACTATTTACAAGCCAAGTCCAGGATTTTCTCAGAGAGGAACATCCTATTCTGGAAAGTCTTCTACACTTTGGATCTGTCGTCCAATTGGCTTGGTAATGTCAAATTTTTGTTTGAAGTTATGTTCCAAATAAAGCAGTATCAGATTTTTCTGTAAGGTTATGCCCCCCATGTACACCTCTCTCACTTTTTAGGAGGCTCTATCTATGGCTGAAACTAGCCACATAGTTTCCTGCTCCAGATAATCATGTAAATTGACCCATCTTTAAGATAAAACTATGCTTGTTCCCTAATCCAGATTTTTAGCAAAGAAACAAAACAGAATGCTCAGAAGCATGTTCCCACAGGCACACAAGTCAGCAATTCTCAATCCAAACCTAGCTAAAATACATGATGTACACCTCATGTCCCATAATATAATGCAGAAATTTCGGGTAAATATTATACACTTCATTTTTAGGTGTTTTTCTTATTGTGTGGCTTTATCTTGCTACTCTTTGACAAGATATTCCATAAAGTCCAATTTGTCCACCATTGGTCTAACTACCAAATGCGAGCTTCCTTCTTCGTATTCCCTATTTGCTCAATATACAGCATCTTGTCTTACTTCCAGTTCAAGGTATAAAATCCCTAGTGTAACTAGCATTGCTTGGTGCTATGTGTTAGAGGTGTATATTTAACATCCTCAAAGAGCATCTAAGGAACCACCAATAGAGCTAGGATGTTAGGGACTTTTCCTTCCAGTCTATAATATATTGTCCTCACAACACTAGGTTGAATGCTAGCATTCAGCTACATCCAGAGCCCTATTTACGCAGAGGCCAAAGTGGCCTAGGACCAGGGTGGCAAACTTAGGGGAGCGAAAAATATCCAAACTATAACTAATTTCTTTAAATATAATTTTGGAGAAAAGAGGCAGTTTGTGAACCTTCAACAACAAAGAGATATTTAATAGTTTTAGACACGACTGAGACAATTTGCAATGAAATCTTTAAAACTGCGCCTATTATAATTGGTATGTTTGATTTTACATATAATAAAAAATGGTTAAGAATATGCTTAATGAAATAATTTCTTCACATGTATGAATGTTGCTTGTTCTATTAATTCTTAATATTTTCTTCTATGTTCTCTATTCTTGCACTAAGTTTCATAAAACTATATTTTTTACATTAACATGTGAACTTGAAAAGGGAGGTGCCATTTTCTTTTGAGCCCCGAGGTATATTTTAGTTAAATATGGCTCTGGCTGCACCTATTATGTTAACTATTGCTTGGAAATTCACTTGGCTTAGAACAACCATTCAACTTCCAGTATGTCAAGGAAAATCTGTATGACATGCACTAGATGGCTCCAGAGCACCTACAAAATGAAGATCAATATATCCAGCAAACCAGAAGCAAGGATTTCTATGAGGAAAATTGGATATATGGATGCACTACCCAGTCCAAGCTGCAACAACCCTGGCAAGGGCTCTATTGAATGTTCGAGAGGATCTATGATCTTGTCCATACTCACAAGTGCCCCGAGAAAGTGTTGATGGCCCATCTGGACATCTACCCATTACAGCAGTGATGAAGGAGAAGTGTCATGTAATGTCACTCCCTTTTCAGGAAGTTAGAGGTGGCATCAGGTGCATTATAGGCAACTTTGGATACACAGTTCAAATAGATGTTTATTTCTGGAAAACTGATAGATGCTAGAGCAAATGGTCAAGAGGGCTCCTAGTGCTTTGATCTGGAGCAGCTGCACAGAAACTTTGAGCCAAACAGATTAAGACAAGTGAACATCCAAGCAATGAGTATAAGAAGTTGTTTTGTTGATTTTTATGAGAATAAAGAAGCTAAATTTAAATTATTTATTCAGTTTTCAAGTTACAAAGCGTTTATCTGTCTTCACAGAGCCATCTTATTTGATGGAGTTTACTTTGATGGGAAAATATATTGTTAAAAAATCCATGTAAAGTATCCTGTGTGTTTCTGTACCAATTTTGCAGCATGGCAAACCTTCCCACTGTACCTCATATTGATATTGTTAACTTCAGTTTTAATCAAATTTATTAACAAAATGTCATATCAAATTAATCTTTAAATAGGCCATTTTGATTCAAACTAGTTGGTTAGCATTCTCAAATTTTTCGTTTTCCTTTCTTTCTTTATTTACTTCTACATTGGTATTTTACCTCTTATTTAATATCTATATTTTATTGTAGGATAGTTAAGTGTCCCACCACAATAACAGTGGATTTTGGAAAGAAGTGAGAATGAGGGTAGAAGACATAGAGAAACAAGAGATATGGGCTAGTTTTGAGAAAAAAGTTCATTGATTTGTATAAAACAGTTAAAAGAAATTAGGAGAAGTATGTAGATATATGCAATCAATCTGAAAGAATAAGCCTTGCCTGGAAGTGCATAGGAGTACCATTCTTAAAAAGGATAAGATGCGGAGATGTATTATGTATGACAAATTGGGTAATACTGTCTAATAGAATGTAAAAAGGTTAAAAGATAGAGAGATGATATATATGGAACAAACAAACAAACAAACAAACAAACAAACAAAAAAAGAGGACAATTTAAACAAAGAAACAGGAGCTATTAAAATGCTGGCTAGCCCAAGGGCAGAGACAATTAAAATCGTGGAGATATTTTTAGGAAACATAAGAGATAAGTACACAAGGAGCCTAAGAAAGTGACAACAGAATGATTTTAGCCTGGAAAATGAAGAGATTATACAATAGCTTTAACCCACACATATAACCTAGGGTTAAAGCATGGGAGAGTTAGTTTATAAATGCACTAAATTTTTAAATGTATTTTATATTTGCAATATTGTATTAAAGAAATATATATATATATATATATATATATATATATATAAATAAATCTGATACATTTAGAACATGTTCAAGAAGGTAGAATGGTAAAAATCAGTTAAGTTTGGCTTGTAAAATTAAGAAGTTGCACTCCTGTGATTAAATATTTTTCATTACAAAACATTACTAACATTTAGGCAAATTATCTGACTCCTAAGTCTGAGAGCTGCTTTCTAGATATAAATATGTTTGTCATGCACTGATCTAATATATTATGTGATGAGTACAAACCTACTTTGTAATCAATCTTATGGTTTTCAACAAACTAAAATCAAAATAAGATGAACTATTGTGGTAGGTATTATCTTCTGTTCTACAAACCCCTAGAATTAATATTCATTGTTCAACCAGTGACAGTGGCCATTAGTGTGATAGTTAACTTACAAGCTGCAGCTCTCGTTCCCATGATGTTTATTTTAGCTATAATTATATTCTGCAAACTGTCACTGCCACATGGCTGCCTGAGGAAGGCCTAGTTCCAGCCTCTCACCTACATCACTGCAGCTCAATGGGTCCAGACCAGCCAGCAGCAGCATCCTAAACTTAGCATGAGGATCAATAATATGCAGGACTACAACTGCACCAAATGAAAAGCACTAAGCTCTGTGAAAGGTCTAGTTAGCTTTAGGAGGCACAGAGAATCAATAGCTTACAAATTTTCAAAGAGAAAGCAAAAAAGTTTTTCCTTCTTTTAGCTTGTAAAAAACTTGGAAAAAAGGGGGGGGGGATAAGGAGAAATTGGGTTACAGGATATGTGGTTCACATACATTAATTCAGCCACCCTTACTACATTTTAAATAAACAGTGCCTTAATACACCAACTAATTTTTTTCACTTAAACACTCTGATTTTTATTTATGTACTGGATGAGTCATCTATAACTTCTACTGCAAATATGTCTTTAAAAAATAAATATATATTCACAGGGTGATTTATGAAGAACTGACACATTTATTTCTTTAATTATTCTGTTCAAAATTCATTCAATGCCCCAATTTTAGCACCAAATTAAGCAGAATGTTCTGAAGTTTCGATTGCCTGTCACTAGATGCACAGACGTTCATGTTTTATTCGTAATTGTTAGTTTTATTGTCGGCAACTATTTTTGAGATTTTGTTCTAGTCAATGTGAAAATGGAGTACACATTAAACGAACGACTCTTCCTTGTAAAGAGTACTGGATTACGAATTCAATTACAGCTACTCTAAGGGCATACCAGAGAGAATTTGGTGTTCAGAATCCTCCCCAAAGAAACACAATACTGGGACTGGTAAACAAATTGGAAACAATTAGATCTCTGGTGAGTGAAAAAGGCAAAATTCCTTCATCTAGGCTTCCCACGATTGTTGTTGCTGTAAGAGCACAACTGGATCAGTCACCCAAAAAATCATTAAGATGTTTGTCACAGGAGACAGGACACAGCTATTCAATGTGTCAGAGAGCTGCGAAAAATGCAGGCCTAAAGCCATATACGATTACGGTTGTCATCAGTTACAAGAACCAAATAAGGATAGACGACTGAATTATTGTCATTGGTTTCAGGCATTCTTTGTGCATAATCCTGCCATATTGTCCACCACATAGTTCGCAGATGAAGCATGGTTCCATTTATCCGGCTATATGAACTCACATAAGCACCTGGTTAAAATTGGAGTTTGGTGCGCAATATCTGCATCGAGAATAGCAGGACCAATATTTTTTAAAACAATGTGAACACTGCAGAGTACCTATGGATTTTCATGGAGTTTGCTGAGCAACTAGACGATGTAGAGCTGAGTCTAGGATATTTTCAGCAGGACAGCGCTACATGCCATACATCAAATGAATCCATGGCACTAATTGCAAGCTTTTTTGATGACCGGATAATTTCCAAGAACCTGTGGGCACCAAGATCTTCGGATTTGACATTGCGATCTTCTTTCCATGGGGTTACTTAAAAGACAGGGTTTATGTCAGTCCAGACATTGGACAATCTGAAGCACGACTTTATACAGGAGATTCAAGCTATTGACAACAGAGTCCTCTGAGTGGCCAGTAACATGGAATGACATGTTGAGTTGTGCCTTATGCAGGATGGAGAACTTTTCAACAATTGCTATAGAAGTAAATAATCTCCTAAAATCCCTCTGCACTTCAGGTATAATAAGTTGTCACTAGCATAACTCGTTTTGAAACAATTAAGGAAATAAATGTGTCAGTTCTTAAATCACTCTGTGTGTATATATATATACTGAAAAATGACTGTCACAGGCATGAAGGCAGGGTAGCAGCTCATTAAAGTAAATGATATAGACCATTCAAAAAGCAAGCAAATGTACATAAACATATGTTTTTTTTCATTGAAACCTATATTATTTTTGACATTATTGATAATGTGAAAAGCAACATTAACAATGGTGTAATACGCCCATTACATACTGAGAAATTGCAATGTGGAGTTGATGCTTGAGACACAACAAAACAAAAGTTCCACATTCTGAGGTTCAAGTCTCAAGCATAAACTTCAGGTTGCAGATAATGGCGACGTGATTGATATAGTAGAGTGCAACTAAAGCCATTGTTAATGTTAATTTTGCTGCTATCAACTGAGCTAGAAACAACACAGGATTTCTCGTCACAAAAAAGGAAACATTTACAGAATCCAAAGTTAAAATCATATTTGCTTACATTTTTGAATGGCCTATCATTTACTTTAATGAGCCCCTCTGCTACCTTCATGCCTCTGAAAGTCGTTTTTCAATTCTTATTTTTGTTTCAGAGATACTTGCAGTGGAAGTTTTAGGTGACTCGCCTTGTACGTATTTTACTGTCATCAGGCGGGATAAAAATGTTCAGTCTCTCCCATCATTTACTTCTCAAGAATTGCAATTACAATGGTCTTCATAACAAGAAGTAAAATCACAACTCCATCAGTATTTATTTCATTAGTGCAAGTTAATAAGCAGGTATTTGTTTTGCTCCAGCCATCAATATACTTTCTGCTATTTAGTAAATTCTCCCTTCTTATGATGTTACGAACAACTTCTGAGCCTTGTATCTTCTGAGTTAAACATACCATATTCTGTATAGGAATGGCTACAAAAACTCCCCCAAAGGATCCGAGAACAGCACCTAGAATCTCAGGAATGACAGCCAAATGGGTTACTGTTATACTACTGGCTGTAGTAAGCAAGTGCAAAAAGTACTGTTAAGTTCACATTTTCTTTAACACTTCTAAATTTATTTTCACAAAATGTAGGTATCTTGAAAGTAAATGAATTACACAATGAAAATCTAGAATTTTGGTATAATTCATAGAAAAACATTATTCTGCTTTAAAGGACATCTAAAGTACAAGGTGCGATCATTAAATTCCGGGACTGGTCTCGTTAAAATTACCTGGCTTAAATTTGGCTGCCATCCCCTTCAAAGTAGTCTACTTTGGCAGCTATGCACCGATCCTAGTGCCTCTGCCATTTTTGGAATGCACCCTGGAAGTCTTGTTCTTGAAATGTTAAGCACCTGCTGCAATTCATATTGGATCTCCTCCACCATGCCAAAACAGTGACCTTCAGCTTCAATTTCATATTGGGAAACAAAACGAAGTCGCAGGGGGCCAAATCTGGTGAATATGGGGAGTGAGGAAGGATGACCATGTTGTTATGAGCACAAAACTGGTGTGTTGTGAGAGCTCTGTGAGCTGGTGCCTTGCCATCTTGGAGCATCCAATTTTTCTCTGCCAACAGATGTGGTCATTTCCAACAAATGTCCTCCCTGAGACGTCTCAAAACGTCACAGTAAAAAACAGCAGTCACTGTTTGACCCACAGGAACAAATTCACAGTGCACAATCCCCTGAATGTCAAAAAAAACATCATGCTCTTGACGTGTCTCACCTTCTTCGGTCTTGGAGATCTCGTCTGACTCACTGCTTCACTCCCGTAAGCTTGTTTCAACATTCCATGGATTTCAGTTGTCAATTTCCCAAGTTTCACACAGAATTTGACATTTTCTCTCTGTTCCATATTTTGAGTCCATTTGTGATTTCACCAACGTGAGCATGCACATGCTAGTACAAACTTGCATAACACAAGTATCAATAACGCTAATTTTTTTAAACTTTATGTAGCTCGTCTTCAAGGTTATGATGTGATCCATTTGGTCACAGCAGACACAGTCCCAAGATTTAATTATCGCACCTTGTAAAAATTAAGAGCTTAGGACATTATTTGTATTTTGTTTCATCTTACAGATCACATTGTATTTGAAGGTCTGTAATACTTGATAACTGTTCTTTCACTCTAATCACATGTAGGCAGTAAGCTGGAAAGCTGAATAATTAAAAACTCATATCATGGCAGGGACCCAGTCAATGCTCTTACTACTTGAGCTACCATGGCAAGATGTTCATATATACATTAAACCTCATCATCTGATTCAACAATCCTGCTAAATCTTCAAAATACTCAAAACACCATACCTCTCTTTTAATTTTTGACTTTATAGGTAACCTCTATTATGTTAATTTGTTTCATAATTGCTCTTTCATACTAGCCATGTATAAGGCAGTAAGTTAAAAAGTTGAATCAGAGCCAATGATCTATGATTTGGGTTCCAGCTGTGGCACTGAATGTTTAAAGTCTCATTCAACTTTCTAAAGTTCTGTAAGCTTTTTCAATTTAATAACACTTGATTTTGTGCAGAAATAATCCTTATAATCTGACTAAGGCATATGGAGCTCTGTATGTCACAATGCCAGTAGTAATGGACATTATGTCATTAATACTGAACCATGCTATTATTCATTCTCTGCATTATGCATGACAGTGCAGTAGTTCAATTCTTTCTGTAGATACACTCACCTTGGATGGATTGTAATAAGTACTTAAAATTATCTGATCACCTACAGTGTATCTCAAAAAACAGTATTGGTCTGCGTCACCTTTGTGCTTAGAAGTAAGGTATCAGCCTCACATTCAAGGCTCCCAAGCTCGGTTGGGCGCTGAGTTAACTATGCACATAAGCCTTTTTCCAGGATTTTCCCCTACCCTCAGGAGATGAATGTCAGGTAACTTTCTACAGACCCCAGCTCATTTGCATCATTTTAATCATTTCATTTATTTATCATCTGATATGACCTACCCCATTAAAGAATGCTTAACATTCGACTGCACATTGGCAAACTGGGATGTAATTTTTAGCACATTACCTACTCTGCTTGTTTTAACTGCTCTTCTCTAGTCACATATTTAATACATCAGTATTAAGTGTTGAGCAGATGAAAAATACACAACATTCAGAAATTCAGCTGCCAAATTTCGTGGGGTAACTGAAGAAGCTACTACAAATATTGTTTTTACATGAATAAGCATCATAAATTAGTTACGCTGCACAGCACTGAAATTTACACTTGGCTGAAAATGCATTAGTTAGTTTTATGAAATTTGTTTCAAGATATCACTTGAACTTTTGGAGATAATCACATGGGGACATTATTATATTTTATGCTATAAGAAATACGATAAATCCCTATATTTATTTAAAGGTGAGTCGGAATTGTTACACTAACATCACTTAAGTTTACTCACTTAACATGTTTCGGGAAACATGTTAAGTGAGTAAACTTAAGTGATGTTAGTGTAACAATTCCGACTCACCTTTAAATAAATTCAATACACATCACTGTTTCTAGCTTCTTTTCATTACAATATCAACGTAAATCCCTATAATTTACTGTCCCAATACGCGTGAGATGGCTCCGCAGTAATCTGCGAGACTCGTATTCGGAAGGTACCGGGTTCAATTACCTTCAACCACCCACTCTGAACTTGGGTTTTTCATGGATTTCACTGGTTCACTGGTGAATGCTGGGTGGTCTCTCATCTATAGTGATTTCCTTTCATTCTGTTTTCTTCTCATCTTTCAGGTAAGCTTCCAGGTTTCATGGTGTGTGGCAGTGACAAAAAGATGGTGCAAATGCTTGCTTAAAGGAAAGGGTACTCGCCATGGACACTAGAGGGCTGCTTGGTTGATCTTCTTTAGGCAGCTCCAGCAGTGGGACGGGTCCTTGAACCTGGAACTGATAGGGACTTCCATGCATCTCTGTGGCCTGATTGCTGCGACTTGTAGCATTCATCTCATTTCCTCCCGGGGGTGGTAGCCACAATATATCTATTAGGTCGCAGTACGCAAGGTGTCCCCCTCCATTGTATAACCTATACCATCCCATGGAGATGAATATGAACACATATGTTGTGACGGTAATTTGTATCACAAATTACTCAGATGTGGTTAACGATAATAATATGAATATGTATTTTTATGTAACATTGATTTCAGAGGTTTAATAATTGTAATTATTAATGGTAAATAATAATTTTCGGCTCTACTGAAACTGTTAACAATAACACAATACTTTAGCAAGGGAGTGAGTTGTTTATCGTTACCGGGAACCAGGAAGTTACGTCATGTTTCGCGCCTTTTCAGTAAAAAAGCTTCCAGAATGTTCTATAAAAGTAATATGTATTAGTGGTTTTCATTGGATAGTAAAATAGACGCTAATGTTGGCGCGTTTTATTAGCCAATGGTAATTCATTTATAATCTTTAGGTGTATCTTGGGGTAAGTCTATAAATAAGTCAGGTCGAGGTAAGCGTCCCCCAGTGTTCAACAAGATTCTCAACACGTAGCACGTCAGATCCCAGTTCAACAAGATTCTCATGTCGGTCTCTAAATTCATAAAGTTACGCGCAGCAGAAGTACGAGAAATCTTATAAAGGATTATACAGTTAAATATATAAAGTTGAAGTACGTGAGTTAAAAGTGAGAAGTTATTACAAACAGTTTCAGTATGGCGAGTATCAAAATTAATTTGTGAAAGTGTTCGTGAACGTGTTCTGCAATAAAGATTATAAAACCAGTTTCTTCATCAGTATCATTTATAGACAAAAGATTCCTTTCCGCTTCACAACCTGCAAGAGTTAAATGTCTACCTAAATAGCTAGCCGGAAGACAATATACATAACCTAAAACTGATACCAATTGCTACGTCAGAGGAATCTACAAACAACAAATGAACCAACCAACGTATGACGTCACACGAGATGGTTTCGCGTGAAGTAAACACAAAATTTGCAATGTTCTATCTCAAATTGGCGCCCAACGTGGGGCAGTTAAAGTGAAGTAAACACAAAATTTGCAATGTTCTCTCTCAAATTGGCGCCCAACGTGGGGCGACAACTAGGAAAGGAAGGCTAGACGACTAGGAAAAGTAGCAGAATTAACCAGGAAAAGGCGAATGCAGCAGTGGAACGATCTACAAGATGCAGATTCCAAGACAGCAGGGTAAATCAACTACAAAAACATCGAGACAACGTAGATTCATCACAACACAACGCAGAAGCGACATACAAACCTAGGAGAATGGGGCAGAACGCTGGACATCAAAACTGCAGCATCAGACAGCATCAAAAAGGTAATTAAATGAGACTTAGAAGTGGTAGGATAATAAAAACAATGGCTACCAATAATACAGAAGAAATAATTATGGAGGGAGATAATGTAACAGTTAGTTGTAATTCAATACAGGTTACAGGGAATAGCCCAGATTTTTTGGGATTTGAAGATGAAAATGTTAGTGTAGAAAGTGAGAATAGGATAGCAGGAAATGTTAATCTTGATACTAGTATGATAATGATGGAAATGCTGAGAAATATGCATAGGGAATTAAGAGCAGATATGAAAAAGACTAATGAAAAATTAGATCAAAACAGGGAAGATCTTAGTAAAAAAATAGATCAAAACAGGGAAGATAGTATTAAGAATAATGAGAAATTAGAACAAAAACTAACTCAGAATAGTGAGAAATTAGAAAAACTAACTCAGAATATGGAAAAGAATAATAGGGAATTGAGAGAAGATATTGATAGGAGTTTAGAACAAAAACTAGATCAGAATAAGAGAGAATTGAGGGAAGATATTGGTAAAAGCTTAGAACAAAACAGGGAAGAGATTGAAAAGAAATTCATGGAGCTAGATAGTAGTATGATTAGAATGAAAAATGAAAATCAAGAAATGATAGCACATGAAATAGGTGAAGTTTCAAAGAAAATGTTAGACATGAGTAGGGAAATATCTAACCAAAAAAATGAGGTTAACAATAAAATAGAGCATGTTAATGTAAAATGTACAGAGATAGGTAGCCGAATGAGTAGCATTTCAAGTGAGTTAAAAGATATGATGGAGGCTACAAATGCAGATTTAATACAGGTGCAAGTTAATTTCAGAGGGGAGATATCAGAAATACAAAATGAGTCAGTAATGCAAAGAAATAAATTGTACCAAGATATTCAAAATGAAAACTCCAGTCCAGTACAGTTTAGTACAGATTTGTCAGAGTATTCTCAGATTAAAATGATAGAAGAATTGAAAATGAAAGTTGTTAAAAGATGTGTTGTTCAAGAAACTGTAGATTGTTTTCAAATGTTATCAGGAGATGAAATTTCATATGAATACATGAGGTTATTCATGAACAATAATTTGAAGGTTAGGTTACGGCTACGAGTAATGTTTAGCCACACACAATTTGATCCAGGAGGGTAAATAGCAATGTGATGTAAAGTAAATGCTGGATAGTTAAAGACGACTCGCAGAGACATGTATTGGAACGTAAGAGGGTTAACTAAATATATACGTTATTTGAAAAGAGAAATAAATTATCAAAAAAAAAAAAAAAAAAAAAAAAAAAAAAAAAAAAAAAATAGAGAAATGTTTAAAAAAATAAATAAATAAATTAAAATTTTTGTAACTGTAACAACATTTAAAAATTAAGAATGCAATGATTGAAACTTAATATGATATTAAAGTAAAGGTACGTAAATACAATTCCAAGATTTAAACAAATTAAGAATGCAAAGATTGAAACTTAAGATGATATTAAAGTAATAGTACGTAAATACAATTCCAAGAATTAAAAATAAAGAATACAAAGATTGAAAATTAATATGATATTAAAGTAAAAGTACATAAATACAATTCAAAGAGTATTGTTAAAATAAAATTCAGAATAACAAAAATTGGTAAAAATAAATAAAACAAATACTTATGTAGCAAACAGAAAAGGTGAAACATTGTCAAGATTTAAGAGATTTAAATATATTTGCAAAGTACAAAATAACAAAAAAATTGGTAAATATAATTAAAAATAATTGAAACAAATACTTATGTAGCAAACAGAAAAGGTGAAACATTGTCTAGATTTAAGAGATGTAAATATTTGTGTTGAGGGTGAATATTTTGGTAAATATGTATGGTAATTACAAAAAATCTTAAATGTATAAATTTTATGGTAACAATATAAGAAAGTAAACCATTTTTTGTAACAAAAAATTTATTGTAACGACAGATTAATATTAAAACAAATTAAACCAAAGCCAGTAAGTAGTGGCGAGATAAAACATATGTCGTGTGTTAAACGCGTGTGAAGTGTTAAGTGAAAGTGATAGCGTGTGTTACAAGATTTAGGAGACTAAAAACAAAATTATAAAATTTCCAAACAGGTTATAAATATTTATAATTATATTTCTAGTGGGGCATATGTGACGGTAATTTGTATCACAAATTACTCAGATGTGGTTAACGATAATAATATGAATATGTATTTTTATGTAACATTGATTTCAGAGGTTTAATAATTGTAATTATTAATGGTAAATAATAATTTTCGGCTCTACTGAAACTGTTAACAATAACACAATACTTTAGCAAGGGAGTGAGTTGTTTATCGTTACCGGGAACCAGGAAGTTACGTCATGTTTCGCGCCTTTTCAGTAAAAAAGCTTCCAGAATGTTCTATAAAAGTAATATGTATTAGTGGTTTTCATTGGATAGTAAAATAGACGCTAATGTTGGCGCGTTTTATTAGCCAATGGTAATTCATTTATAATCTTTAGGTGTATCTTGGGGTAAGTCTATAAATAAGTCAGGTCGAGGTAAGCGTCCCCCAGTGTTCAACAAGATTCTCAACACGTAGCACGTCAGATCCCAGTTCAACAAGATTCTCATGTCGGTCTCTAAATTCATAAAGTTACGCGCAGCAGAAGTACGAGAAATCTTATAAAGGATTATACAGTTAAATATATAAAGTTGAAGTACGTGAGTTAAAAGTGAGAAGTTATTACAAACAGTTTCAGTATGGCGAGTATCAAAATTAATTTGTGAAAGTGTTCGTGAACGTGTTCTGCAATAAAGATTATAAAACCAGTTTCTTCATCAGTATCATTTATAGACAAAAGATTCCTTTCCGCTTCACAACCTGCAAGAGTTAAATGTCTACCTAAATAGCTAGCCGGAAGACAATATACATAACCTAAAACTGATACCAATTGCTACGTCAGAGGAATCTACAAACAACAAATGAACCAACCAACGTATGACGTCACACGAGATGGTTTCGCGTGAAGTAAACACAAAATTTGCAATGTTCTATCTCAATGTATTCTAAAACTAATTAAGCATGTTTCAAGAATACAAACATGCTCAAAGTCTGTCTCAATACTCTTTAATTAAATATGAAATATTGTCAGAAGGCTTTAGAACATTACAGGCATTACACATGTAAAATTCATTTCTTCCACAGCTTGAACATTAATCCCTTTATAGTTACAAAATTTCAGACACAAGGCATTCTATTACAATTTTTTCTGTAAATCCTAAAAGATCAGACATTTTACGATTATTTGCATAAATTGTAATACCTGCAATTCTGGGAAATATTTAGCTTTTTCCTGGTATTTGGATAACCCACATTAGTTTCAGATGCTCGCTTTATAAGAACTTATTTCAATACAAGTACTATTTGAAAAACTACAAAAATAAATTATGAAAACACTTTTATAAACCTGTTTTCAGTGTTTAAATATACAGGATGAAGGGAACACAAAAACAAAAAATCTATAACCCTTGGTCCATCTCCAACCATTTGTCTCAAAATGTGTTATTTATAATACAACATTTGATAAAGTTGCACCACTGAGGCAGCTTTGTGAAACACACACATGAACCTCTTTATAAAACTGCTTTTGGTTGGATTCAGGGGCCTCAAAACATGTATTTCTGGAGAAGTCTCTGTAGAGAATTTTTGGGTGAATGGAATACCTTTTCTACCTACTATGTACATGGTAGAGAAAGTAAAATACCATTTTTAGAAAAAGGTGTATGTATGGATGAGAACAGCATAACTCAAAAACAAAACGTTTGTATTTAAGCTTAGCACCTTCCAAAGATGTGACAAAGATTTTCAAGAAACTCCCTCCACCCCCAACTACCCTTTACATGCAACATTTTTCATAATTTTTTATTTTCTCAAAAATGGCTCTAACAACTTTGATTAAGATACCATATAGGTATTAAAGCTATTTACATAACAAATAAAATGTATATCTTGAGTTTTCTGGGAACAGCCTATGAAGTCCTCTTCATTCGAAAGGAATTTCGTAAAATCTTGTATAACTGGTAAATGTTAAGTGACAGACAAAATACACTACACAAAAAATGTAGATCTTTCTCTCAAAATTTATTTCAATAACTTTTTTTGTGGCATAAGCCATTTCCGAGATATCTGGCATTAATGGTTCGAATTTATCAATATTTTGTCATTCTTTTAAGGTCCTGTTAACACTCAGTTATTTCTTGCATATAAGCTCAGTATATAGCAACTATTCTTAAACATTTGGACTATCGCTATTCTCTTTTTATCTATAATGAAGAGTGTAGTTTTAACTATTTCCACAAAGGTTTACTTCAATTAAAATTAAGTATATAGAAAAATAAGTTTTCGTAAAATAATTTGTACATCCACTAATTAACGACAGAGGGTAGAAAAACTCACGTGAATGTAACATATTTCTATCTGATTAGGTTACTAAATTTGTGCAGCTACATTCCAAAATCAAAACAAATAATTTGATCCTTTTGAGTTAGCACAAAAATTTGTATAATTTTGCATTTGAGACATCTTGTAAATAATGGTAACTGATATTTGTTCAAAAGTTATATTTTATTTCCATTTGAAGGCAGAAAGCAACTTGAGTACACATAAAAAGGTTCCCACAAAAGTCAGGTAGCAGTAGAGAAATTAAGCTCCAAAGTTATGGCGCAAGCTCCTAGACTGCAGTACATAATTCATAATAATGATCTGAGGTACAATGTATTAAAAATCTGATGTGTTATACAAACTATTTTTACAAATGCTTATTCTCCATCTACTTCATGTTAATTCAGATAAACATTTGCAGAAACTATCTTATTGCTAATTTTCTTGTATGTGCATGGGGAATATGGTAGGCTTTAAGCGATAGTCAAATCTTTTAAGAGCTGGTTGTTATGTGAAGCATTTCTTTCTCTTTGCATGCAAATTGTGTTTTAACGAACTCTACGTTTTTTGTGTAGAAACATTTTGTCTATCTCTTATGATTTACCAGTTATGCCAAAGCCATTCAGAAATAAGATTTTTGGTAACATTACCAGAAAATTCAAGCTAAACATTTTATTTGTCATGAAAATATCTTTAAAAAAAAAAAACACACGCACCCAGCCAGCCATGCATGCGCGCAGACCTTTTTCTAAAAGTGCTTTTTTTATTATTATTTATTCAGGGGGACTCAAAACACATTTCCGGTGAAATGTTGGCATCAAATTTTTGGGTGGGATACAATGCTTCCCCTACTTACTATATGTAGTAGAAAAAGTAAAAAGGAGCATACAATGCTCTATGCCAATAGGAACTAAAATTATAAAACTAATATTCTGGTCCTGTCAGAATAGCAAATCACTGCACCATTTTGCATACATGTTTGGTATTTTATAACTTGCATTATTGGCTATAATCTGGCTTTTTCTTAAGAAAGCGGCTGTTAAGGAACTCTGGAGTTTCTGTCCAGAATCTCCATTTTTCTGAAACTTTTTTTCTAATTAATAAGCTTGCCTTGCTTTAAAAAACAAAAAGTAAAAACAATATCAAATATTCATATTAATTCAAGGAAATCTTACAGGGTAAGTTTTACATACCAGAACTTCACTAGTATAAATCTCTACTCATTTTATCAGTTTAAAATATATTAGCTAACGAAAGAAAGAAAAGAAAAGAAAAGAAAAGAAAAGAAAAGAAAAGAAAAGAAAAAAAGCATACTTAGGTCTGATAAAGCACATCCTGCAGTTTACGTAATATTGGTTATTAAAATAGAGATTGAGAAATGAATAACAGCAAACTGTTAATTCTGTAAGGCTACTTGTTTGAATAATGTTTATCTCTTACTCTTACTCCATACAACACTACTGATACATGAAATCAAATAACTGGGAAGGAAATGTTCCAGGCCTAATTTTAGAGTACCTCCTCAGGGTTTGCCAGTTACGAGGACTAAGCAAAATCTGAAAAAAAACCTGTCAGAGAGGATGGTCCTGGCAGCGTTTGGAACACAGACCTTACTGATCCCTGCCTTAATGACCTCAGCTACCTCTTTGAGTTCTAAGCTGTGTGTATAATCAAATGGAACATATTTGTTCTTTGGTTAGAACAAACAAAGCATGTGAAGCATGTACAATGCTGGTTTTATTGAATATGGTCCTCAAACACATAATCTCACTATAACAAAATAGTCTGAAATGTAAACATCAAGCAAACAGGAAGCTTGATGCCAAAAACTGTTTGGAAAGAATACAATTTTGGAATACATTTAATGCATTTTAACTTGCTTTGCAAGAATTTCAAGAAACTCAACCCAAAAAGTTGATTTGCAACGCCAGCTGCTCGCAGTATAGTTTTTAATGTACACAAAAGATGCAGGCTTGAAATAGCATGGTAGATGAAAATAGAATTTTATTTATGCTCTATAACTGTGTCCCATTCCATATTGGGTGTGAAACACCAGTAATTTTAATCAGAGGCCTCTATCAGCTTTGAGGTTCTTTTACATGCTGTAAATCTACGATACGGGACCAACAACTTTACTTTCCATCCGAAGGATTTTTATGTCTGTAAAAAATCCATTGTCCTCCGCTGGATTTGAACCCGCGACCTCAGGAACTAGAGGCTAGTATGGTAGATGAAAACCAAGGATAAACACAAACAGTTTGCTTATACTGCAAGCATCTTGGATATAATTAACAAAAATAATTCAGACTTAAACCTATTTCTCTTACTTTACTCTGCGTTCCAATAATAGCACATACTTAGTCCTCTCTTATTGGCTGCTGAACACACAACTCTTATTAGGTATAAATAAGTTCTCTTAAAACATTCTCGGACATTCGAACAATCTCAAGAAGATTATTATTTTTTGGCAAGAAATGCATAAAATAATTATGTGAATGGATGAATTGTCTGTATATTAATGCCATAGTATTATGATATAAATGGGAAGTCACCTCTAACATTAAAACTTGAACTCGTCACACCACCGGTCACCATGAAGCTGCAGTAAGTGTAGCAAGTCTGTTATTCCAAAGGATTAAAGTTGTATGTTTTGTACTTCATGTGTAAATGCTGGATTATGGTGAAATTTGAAAGTACCTTCAAGCTCAAACATCACAGGTGTAGTCCTAATAAAAGTATTGCATGCTTGCCAGATATGAATTTGTTAAAACTCTGTGTGTATGCATGGGTATAGGCTTGTCTTTAAAAATGGATTGCCAATGGGGGAGGGGAAGAAAAGATCCAGTTACCTAGATTCCAGATCCAATATGTGGAGATGGTTTAAAAAGTTCAAACCTGTTAAGTCCAAATAAAGTTTGCTGCTCTGGATTTATAATTGATATTTGCATCTTTAACTTTGCATTACAATGGAATAGGAGGGACCAGTAGAAGCAGAAGCATAGCTGGGGGGGGGGGGGGGGGGGGAATTTGAGGATTGAAACCCTCCCTTGCCAAAAAAATTTAAAAATAACTAGCAAAATATCTTAATTAAAATAACAGCACCTCTCTAGGTTGGCAGGAACAAGATACTTCCTGTAGTGCTATATTTACACCACATGTCTTGGACAATATGATCAAAGGTGACAGCAATAGAATTTGTACTTCAGATGGCATTGGTAAAACCATGTTAAGATATCAGGGGCATGTTTTCATTCTGAGTGATTTCCAAATTAGTGCAACATCTCCCAGTTTAAAACATAACTATAAACCCTATTTTGCAGTGAAATAAAATGCCTTGTAGGGGTGATATAAAATACTTCACAATGATCATTAATTCTCATGTCACAACACATTTGGCGCTTAGAATATGCAAAACATCCTATCCTAATTTTAATACCAATTGCTGCACCTTAATCTGTAAATATAAAATTGATTTATTTAAATATTTCAACTTCAAATTCATATTTATCATTTGAATAGGTACAAATTGTTTAAAAAATGGAACCCTATACATAAGCTCTCCCTTAATAATTTTCTGGCTATGCTACTGAGTAGAAGTAACAAGTGGAAGTGCAATAAGGCTAAATCAATGAATCCAACCGGAATTCGACATGTTTACTCCATGATATGGAGGTAACTGAGTTAAATATTCTTTAATTTGAATTCTTTAATTTAATATTATTTAATTTATCAGAAATAAAGCACACACAAACATCATCTGTCCGCCAAACCTTCCGTGTATTGCGTGAAGTTTACGGTGTGCATAATCGTCCCTGCGAGAGAACGATTTGGCGTTTGATCGATAAATTTGAAAGAAGTGGTTCTGTCAGCGATCAAAGAATGCCTATACGTAATCGACGTAAGCGCTCCAACGAAAACATAGGCGCCGTTCATGAGTACGTACTCGAAAACGTAAACAAATCAATTGCTCGTCGAGCGCAAGAATTGGGGCTTTCGCCGACCACAACTTGGCGAATTCTGCATCTGGACTTGAAGTTTCACGCTTACAAAATGGTGTTAACTCAAGAACTAAAGCCCAACGACCATAGGTTGCGCTGTGTGTTCGCTGACTGGACTATGGAGCAATTGGAAGCTGACACGGATTTTTGTCGAAAAATCATCTTCAGCGATGAAGCCCACTTTTGGATGGATGGATGGTTGTGTTAACAAACAAAATTGCCGCTATTGGAGCAATCACAATCCAATGCAGATTCAAGAACAACCACTTCATCCCCAAAAGGTTACTGTGTGGTGTGGATTTTGGTATGGTGGAATCATTGGTCCATATTTTTTTCCAAGATGAAGATGGAGAAGCTCTAATTGTTAATGGAGAACAATACCGGGCTCTTATAAGGGACTAATTTTTGGCCTCAATTAGATGGTATGGATTTCAGGAACATCTGGTTCCAGCGAGATGGTGCCACATGTCACACTGCTCTCGAAACAATCGATCTTTTGAAGGAGGAGTTCAGAGGTTTCATCATTTCCCGTGGTGGTGATGTTAACTGGCCCCCAAGGTCATGTGATTTAATGCCGTTGGATTACTTCTTGTGGGGTTATGTTAAATCTCGAGTTTATGTCAACAAGCCAGAAACAGTAATGATCTTATGAATAACATCACGCGTGTTATTCGTAAAGTTGGACCTAATTTACGTTCTTCTGTTATTGAAAATTGGGTCAACCGTATACGCGCAAGCCAACGAAGTCACGGCGATCACTTAACTGATGTTCTCTTCCACACGTAATGACATTAATTATGTTCCAAAATAAAAGAAGAAATAAACCTCTATCATTTATAGAACATGTTTTATTTAAGTTCAAAGATAGGACACTCTTGCTGAAAGACCCTATACATATACCATTGGAGAAAGAGGAATACCAGAAAGAATACCAACACATTATCCACATAGCCACCATGAATGGATACCAGAAAACAACAATGGATAAGAAGATTAAAAAGTTTGAAAGACAGAAATACATCCAACAAACGACTACTTTACTCAGACAACAAAAACCACAAGCATTGAGAAAGTTCACTTACCATCCTTGGACACATCATAAATTTCAAAGGATTTTCAAGAAATACATCAATCTGACTCCACAGAATGTCCACAATATACAGAAACTACAATGCAACAGAACAAAAGACCCTATCCCCAATGATAAGTCAGCTGGTATATATCAAATAGTTTGTAATGACTGTAACCTGGTATACATCAGAAGAACCAACAGAAATCTTGAAATAAGACTTAAAGAGCATATGAGATGCATTTACCAAAAACAGACGGATAAATCAGCAGTAGCACATCATTTCTGGTGTTCAGACCATGAAATCACTCCACACACAAAACTTTAAAACTGACCAACACAGCAATGAATTGGACAACTGGGAAAAAATACATATCTTAAACACAGGAATCACCTAATGAATTCCGAACTACCACTGCCCAGCAGCCTTTAGAGGTTCATCAACCCGGCACCAAAGAACACCACTAATCACACACATCCCCCAGACAGTACCAGCAAAATCAGTTGGAAACAAGCTGACAATGGGAGCAAACTGTTCCCCCGAAACACGTTCAAGGTAAGCACCTTTTAGTGATGTAGTGTAAAACCTCCAACTCTATTTTAAATATTCTTTATTAATATTAATAGAATTATGTACTTCTGAGATTTAATTTTCACTGTTGTCCTTCACCTGAATTCATTTGTCCATTGGTCCCACACTCCAAATATTAAGAAAGGTACACATGGCGTGAACATCTAATCAGGAAGAAGGGAACATGGAGGAATGCAGGTTGTTTGTGTACATGCAGAGTTAATTTAGAAGAAACATTGTTTAGATCATGTGTTCTTCTCTGATATGTAAACTTTTCTCAATTCAGAAAAAGTCAACAGATGCAATTGCAGAATCTGGGAAGCAAGATTTTGTGCTCAATAATCCAGGTTGCTCTAGCTTTTAATAATTAACAGTTATTTATTTATTCATTTCTCAGTCTCCATGACAATTATTACACTCTTTGCAAGATATGCACTACCAAACCCAAGTGCATTTATTTCTCTTTGGCTAATACATTTTAAACTATAGTCATTTCATTTACTAGTGTTTCAAGCAGGACACACTGTGCTTTCTACTATAGGAAATATAAGGATTGCCCAAATGAAACAGACTTGTGTAAGGCAAAGTTGTCCAACACAACTAAACAATGTATGCACCAGCAGATGTCATATCCAGGAGTCTTGGTCTCTACAGAAAGTGTTAGTGCTGGAAGGAGAAAAGGCAAGGTCATGTCATAAATATGTCCAAATGTGCTAAGCGAGGATTTATTCAGTTATGATAAAAGGTGTCGTGGTGTTAACAATTATTTTCATAGAAAGATGCATACCCAAGTTCACTATGGCACTTCCAATGGGAGTTCCTCTATCATACTCCCTACAGATTCGACCTGTCACTCTGTGACTACAGTTTCATTGGACACTCACTGAAAAAAGCTCTCCAGGAACACCAGTTTGCAAACAATCATGAGGTAGTTGCCATGGTGGCACAGTGGTTTCATTTCCAGCTCTCATCCTGAGGGTCCAGGTTTGATTCCTGGCTCTGGGGTGGCAATTTTAAGTCGGTCCTATCCACACCTTCACCTCTACTTGGTCATGTGAAGCATCCCCAGGGCCCAATGTAGTTCAGAGTCCACAGTACAAGCTGTAGGTCCTCTCGTTCCACTGCCATCCTCATTATTATCCTACCATCAGGTAATGGACTCTTATCTGCTGGGTGCATCCATCTTAGAAATGGGTCCAGTCATCACTTGGTGGAATGAGGGAACTACACAAAGGCCATTGGCCATATATGGGCAGTGTTAGAGACGATGACAATTATGAAGTCCAAGATACCGTTGAAGATCGATTCCACAGCCAACCATGAACAACTTTCATTCAGGGTAAACATGAATCGATGCTCATAAAAACAAGTCACAAGAGAAAAAAAATCAATCTTGGCAACTGGAAATAGGCATAAATCTCTTACAGTCGCTAAGACTGGAAAGTTTACAGCCTATCAATACCATCTTGATGGCCTCCTGTATAAAAATGTATTCTTGATGCTGATGCAACTTAAGAGTATGTACTTTCTGTAACAGATTCCAGCCTTTAACTCATTTGATGCTTAGCCCATTCAAATGATGCTACAACTATGTCTTGAAAAAGTAGTGCAGTCCTTAACTTAAAAGACAGATGAGACTAATGGTGAGTCTACTGACTGGCATTGGAAACTAAACATCTGCAAACAATTGTGCTCGCAAAAGATCCCATTTGTAGAAAGTGTGATTTAGAGGATGAGATGGCCTCACATTCCAAGTGAAGCATTAGAAGTGAATGCACAAGAACCTTGTTTATTTGGACTAGGAGGACCCAGGTAATCTAGATAAATGAAAACCCAGATAACCCATAAACTATTTAATGAATACAAACGTTGAAATCTGGGTCACTGCAAAGTCAGAAGAAAAAATAATTGAAAGCCATCCAGATGAGAAGTTTATGATAGCTATCAGGACTATCATACAAAAACTACTGAAACACAATTTTATACACTTAAGTCTTCTTGTTCTTTGTAGGTTGAAAAGTGTGGCCAATGGTGATCTCTGCATTATCTGCGGTACCAACATTATTACCTATACAAGGTCTGTTCAAAAAATTCTGGAACATTCGTAATTTTGCACACATGGAGTGTTCAAGCGAAATGTGGTTGGCATCCCTGCAAATGCCTGTGTTTAATGTGTAACTGCCGGAAGTTTCATTATTCTGTCTGTTAGTTATTGTTCAGTGCTGTATTGAGTAGAACGCTGTGTCGCACAGTTTGCGAATTTCGAGATAGCAGAGTTAGAAGAACATGTCTGCATTAAATTTTGCGTGAAACTCTAGAAAATCTTTACAGAGACACACCAAATGACGCAGGAAGCCTATGGTGATGAGTGCTTAAGCTGTAATCGATGTTACAAATAGTTCACACAGTTTAAAAATGGCCGGATGGAAATTAAACATGACCCTCGTTCAGGATGCCCTTTGACATCTACCAACGATGCTCATGTCAGGAACATCAACGAAATTGTGCGTGCCAATCGAAGACTGATTATCGGGATGTGTTGCAATGCCTGCGAGAAAATGTGAAAAGGAAATGGCCTGAAATGTGACGAGACAATTCATGGCTCTTGCATCACAATAATGCACCTGCACATTCATCCCTGTTGGTCTTGACTATTGCACAAAAAACGATATCACTGTGCTGCCTCATCCTCCGTTCTCTCCAGACCTGGCCCCTGTGTACTTCTTTATATTTCCAAAGTTGAAAACCCCGTTGAAAGGACAAAGATTTGCAACAATAGACGAGATAAAAGAAAATACGCATGCAGCACTTTGCGTGATCCAGAAAGAGCTGTATCAAGGCGCTTCCGGAAGTGGAAACAGTGTTGGAAGTGGTGTATCAATTGTGGAGGAGAGTATTTCGGAGACCTTGCACAATAAGTAAAAGGTTAGTGTAGAAAAATGTTGTGGTCAACGTTCCGGAATTTTTTGAACAGACCTAGTATATCCATATGCATTTATCAAAGAATGCACATACTTTCATGATGACAAAGTAAGCAAAAATCAATCCAATAAACTGGGAAACTAGATTGAGAGCCACATAAACAAGGTTCTTATGTAGATACATCAATTTGGGACTTTAACTCAAAAGAAATTGTAACTATTAAAAATCCAATTCATGGAATCCTAAAACTCAATGAAGAATGAGGAGGTTAATTATTAGGGAAACAAAGAGAAATCGTACAATAAACCTGCAGTTTCAAAGCGGGGAGGATGGGGAACGTACATCCTGTTTATCTCCCTGACAATAATCTAATATAAGTTAATCTAGCCCATTCATCACCTTGCAGACCACTGAAACACTTAATTGAAATGACAAGACAAATATGTGTAGGTGATAATTCATTTTATCACCCTTTATTTCTCTATGTGTAACATACACCACACAACAAACCATTATGTAAACCAACTAAACCTTCAGTTTCATTTAGGCAACCCTTTTAACTTATTATTTCGAACAACATTTCTTTGTCATTGAAATTAAATTCTGCTAAACCATTTAAATTTCTAAGACAGAAGAGAATAAAAATATAATCTACTCCTTATACTGTTTTCTAATTAGTGTCTTCCTCTATAAATAACTTCAGCATCTACTGTCAAAGTGTAAAAGTTCTAGTCTCTTGCTCCTTCAGACTAAATGGAGCTTTAAACACTGATTGGACATTAATTTAGCACTAAAAGGTTAGATGTTTAAATAAACACTGTTTATGTCAAGCACATCATAGCCTTTAGAATTCAGTCAGTTCATTTCCCAATATAAGATGTTAGTTACCATTATTTACACGTGATCATATCCAAGTGTAGTGCAAATAATGAACTCAATGCAGGAAGAGCTTTAAGGAATGCTATAATAATAGAATTCTATGTTCTTTTAAGATTAAATCAATAGTTTAGTTCAACCACTTACAAAAATTTCAAAGTTCACAGTTTGCACATCAAAATTATAAATGTAAAACAAATACAGTTTATTCTTTCAAAATACATTTGAATTTTGGTTTTATTTCCATTATCAGCAATATTTCCTTGCTACTATCTAGATATAACATTTCTTAAGAAATTAACAAAAACATTTGATTCCCAAGAAAATGTCCGCAGCACTCTAAGTATGCAATGGAGCATATATTGATTTTATTAAGGCATTTCGAAGGAGCTTACATTTGTTATCTTACAAATTAAAAACAAAATCTTAGGTACAAATACATTGCCAAAGCTTACAATACTGGCAATAATGCACACATGTTTAGGAAGAACGTCATTACGTATGGTTTCTGCATTTATTATGTTAAGTTTTAAATGCACATCCTTTAAACACAATAACTACTATTGGTGGAAGAAAGCAAAGTAATGGATAATATAATGGAAGAAATCTTATCAAATGTTTCACATTTATTCCTTATCACTGTAATGTATGTTATATTGTTTCTAAACCAAAGCTTTTAAGTGTTAAGATGAAAAGAATGAGTGCTTCATGAGTTAATAAAAGTAGTTATTCTGCCAGGGGCATTTATTATGTTTGCTACAAAATAAATAAATGAATAAATTATCTACTTCCAAATAAGCAATAATGCTCAAAATACTGGAAGATTCCAATGATAAAAGTTCCACTAAATGGATGGATTTGAGAATTTTATGTAAAGATGAATATCGGACCTACAGAGCACAAAAAGTCTACTTTTGGTCCTTATGGATGTATTTTATCTTTATTAATTATAAGTAAAGCTGCTCCACTCCAAATACATAGATAAATATGCAGGCAGTACTCCTTGGAATATGTTGTAGAATGTCATTCAATTTAGTGCGTTTTAACTGGTTTATGTCTAGTTTAATGCTATAGGGTTGGCAATTATGGCATTCCCTGTAGTTAACTATTCAGCAAACACTCTGTCATTGTGACTTAATCCCCTTGTGCTCTGAACGTCCCATGTATTACTGCTTTTACTAGAAGTCCACTTTTTTATTTTTTCTCCCAATAAACTGGAATAAAACAGTCTTATGCAGCATTTCAAGGAAGACTGCAATTTTTCATTCCAACATAAAACATGTGCATCATACCCATATGCATACACGAGCATACTTTTGTGCCTGTGCATGCATATATAACACTCACACGCATACATACACACATGCATACATAAACAAATAGCTGTGTCTACAGTAATCATTGAAATTAGCTTGCTTCAACAGTTATAGTGTTCTGTTCTTCTTTTTATAGTCTATCTATTTGGGCTGCTTATCTATGTTAAACTGGTAACAGTAAGAGACTGACCATAATATTAATATCACGTTCCACTCTTTTTTGTTAATTTTCAATATGTCCATAAGTTTCAATATTTCTCACCATTCTGCATCACCATTTGCTTTCTGAAATACATAGTCTTTGCCACTTAAATTCATTATTCCATCCTTTAGATAAAACTTCCATTTATTCCTGGCTCTGGTAATCTAAAACAGAACACAAAATATCATTATGTAAAGGTATCAATTTCTTAAACCCTGCTGCAAAACCAAGTTCTGAAATTTCACTAAAAATAAACAACATTCTATCATAGTTTCTTGCGATATTTAAGTTTAAAGAATGAAACTTATACTGAAATGATTCCCTTGCCAATGCTATACTCGAGTATTAACAGTAAAACCTAAATGCACTAGGCCAATTGCAGAGATGGTAACTTGTGTGAATCTCTTAAGCACTGTCTAGCTAAACAGTAATTAAGTTAGATACACTTTTCCATCACTTAAATAATGTATAAGCAGTGTTTAACAGACAATGTTTAGGTTCAAACATTAGCTGTAAAAAGGAAGTATGTAATATCTTTCTTTACAATATTTGATGATTTCTAGCAACTGTAATTCATTCTGCCCCCCTCCTGTCAGCATCACATTTTTGTTTTAAGAGTTGCTCCCACCTTTTGTTTTATAGTGGGTTCTAAGGAAAAATTGCTCTTAAAAGCATTCCTTCTGGTTTATGTAAACAATAGCATAAACATACATAGGGGAGGTTATTCTGATGGGGGTGCAATCAATGACACCCTTACTCAGGAAAATAATCCGTGAAACAAAATAATAATCAAATAAATAAATAAAATACAATTGTCTCATTTCATTTCCAAAACACATGAATAGACAAAATAATGTCAGTGGTTATGTAACATCAATTTTCTATAATATATGGATACGCTAATAACAGTGACGTGAATTTGAAATTATTTAGAAAAATTGAGTCAAGTTGAAACACTTGTTGAAATACAAACAAGAATACTAACATATATAGGGTGATTTATGAAGAAATGACACATTTCTTTCTTTAATTATCCTGTTCAAAATTCACTCAATATCCCAATTTTACCACCAAATTAAGCGGAATGTACTGGAGTTTCGATTGCCTGTCACTAGATGCTCAGATGTTGTTAGTTTTATTGTCGGCAAACTGCTTTTGAGATTTTGCTCTACTCAACGTGAAAATGGAGTACACATTAAATGAACGACTCTTCCTTGCAAAGCAATACTGGATTACAAATTCAATTACAGCTATTCAAAGCGCATACCAGAGAGAATTTGGTGTTTGGAATCCTCCCCAAAGAAACGCAATACTGGGATTGTTTGTCGCAGGGGACATGGTACAGCTACTCAATGTGTCAGAGAGCTGTGAAAAGTGCAGACCTAAAGCCGTACAGGATTACGGTTGTCCATCAGTTACAGGAACCAGATAAGGATAGACAAATGAACTATTGTTGTTGGTTTCAGGCGTTCATTGTGCAAAATCCTGCCATATTGTCCATCACATGGTTCACAGATGAAGCATGGTTCCGTTTATCCAGCTATGTGAACTTAAATAACTCACCTATTGGGCCAGCAAAAATCCACATGTTATTCATGAAGCACCTATGCACCCGGTTAAAATCGGAGTTTGGTGCGCAATTTCCGCACAGAGAACACTGTAGAGTACTGACGGATTTTTATGGAGTTTGCTGAGCAACTAGACGATGTAGAGCTGAGTCAAGGGTATTTTCAGCAGGACGGCACTACACGCCATATATCAAATGAATCCATGGCACTAATTGCAAGTTTCTTTGACGACCACATAATTTCCAGGAACCTATGGCCACCTACATCTCAGATTTGACATCGCCGGACTTCTTCTATGGGATTACTTACAAGACAGGGTTTATGCCACACGTCCCCAGACACTGGACGATCTGAAGCACTACATTACACAGAGACAATGTTATTCACAATGGAGTCCTCCATTGAGTGGCCAGTAACATTCAACGACATGTTGAGTTGTGCCTATGCAAGATGGAGGACATTTTCAACATTTGCTATAGAGGTAAATAATTGCCCAAAATTCCTCTGCATTTCAGATATAATAAGTTGTCACTAGCATAACTCATTTTGAAATGTTAAAGAAATAAATGTGTCAGTTCTTCATAAATCACCCTGTAGTTAACACAGCTTTAAACAATGGCTTCAGCAAACAAATCGACAAAAAAATAGCACAATTCAAAAAACATAAACGCATTAAGGATGCCACAAAGCTCACCCAACAAAAAACCAAAATGATTTTCAAAAAGTTCACTTTCCCCCAAGGACTCGCTACAAATTCCACATTATCTTCAAAAAGCACATCTGTCTAGCTTCACAAAACAGCTTCAGCCTAGAGAAATTACTCCGCAACAAATCAAAGGACAATCAGAACAAAAAAGCAGGAATCAATCAAATTAATTGTCCAGAATGTGACCAAATCTACATAAGTAAAACAAAAAGAAATTTAGAGACCAGATTAAGAGAGCATATGAGACACAGCAAATACTAACAGATGGGTAAATCTGCAGTTGCACATCACTTTTGGATGACAAATCACAATATCACACCAAATATAAAACTGCTAAATTTGGCAAAACATGCAGCAGAGTTAGATACTTGGGAAAAGTTATTAAACACAAAACATAAACACTGTGTAATGAACTTTGGATTGCCACCACCAGACCCACTATGGAAATTCATCACTTCACCACCAAATGTCACCACACACAAACACACACTGGAAAACAACCATGAGGAACCAGTTGACAACTTTTGAGGATGGGAGCAATAGCTCGTGAGACCGGTCAAGACGAAAAACATGTAAGTGATGTTAAGTGTTTCAACTCCGACTCAAATTTTTCTAAATAGTTTCAATAATTAATGCTCATCTGGAAAGGACAGCATTCATATTTAAAGAAAGGCAGCTCCTCATTGATTGGAAAGTTCTTCATCCTTTCTCTCATACTGTTGATTGCAGGGACCACACATATGAAATCTTGTATATAGTCAATGCATCAACAATTCTGTCACCATTTACAGCACAAATGCACCAGTTCCCAGAACCGTACTATCAAAAGAAACTTCAACATTGTGCACAATGTTCAAGCTCTTGTATAGTGCTGTAGTAGTGCCCAATCTCGCGGAATATTTTCCTTACAGTTTCATTTGAGAAGCAGAAGTATACTTTGAATTTTATTTTGTCATTTAATTCGAAAGGATTGTTGCAGTCAGATAGAAGTTTATGAGGAGGATGTCTTCTAACTTCCAATATATCTCTCCAATTTTGTCTCCACATAGCAATATGGTTAACATGATCCACTGTGTGTACGCACTAACTTCACATTGTAGTATAAATTTTGAAGTGAAACTTGGTTCTTGATGGTGTTTAAATATCAGCTCTTAGATATTGACTTTAGACAATGTTTAATGGTAAACATCATCTTCACAACATAGCAGTCACGCTTGCACAATGTCTTAACCATTTGTCAAAGTATTCTTTCTGTAATTCACCCATTATTACTTTCTCTACTACGTATAGTAAGTAGGGGAAGTATTGCATTCCACCCAAAAATTCGATACCGAGATTTCACAGGAAATACATGTTTTGAGG
Source organism: Deroplatys truncata (assembly GCA_030765065.1). Classification (NCBI taxonomy): domain Eukaryota; kingdom Metazoa; phylum Arthropoda; class Insecta; order Mantodea; family Mantidae; genus Deroplatys; species Deroplatys truncata. The sequence goes on along the minus strand of CM060988.1, from coordinate 122,544,942 downwards.
TGCACTGAATGCATATAAAGCATTTGTGGAAACATGCGCGTGCGTGTGAACAGCATAACTCAGAAACGAACAGTTGGATAAACACCAAACTTGGTATTCAGGTTCAGTATTTTCCAGAGATGCGACACGAAGGTTTTCAAGAAAATCCCCCACCCCAAATTACCCTTTACATGGAACATTTTTCGAAAATTTTAATTTTCTCAAAAATGGCTCTAACAATTTTGAATAAAATACCATAAGTTTAAGACATTTTTATGGCAAATGAATTGTATATCTCGAACTTTCTGGGAATGCCTCCAAAAGTATTCTTCACCACGAACGACTTTTGCATAACAGGTCCATAAGAGATAAAAAAATTTTAGTGCACAAAAAATGTATATCGCGTTAAAATTCACAATTTATGTCATATACATTTTCGAGATATTGCTTGTTATTCCCTTAAATTTTTCAATACTTATACTTTTTCTCAAATGGGAATTCGTTATTCATTTTTTTTTGTCCTGGTAATGCAAAGAGAATGGAATACTCCACACAGCAACCAGCGCTTAAAATATTTGACTATCGCTTAAAGCCTACCAATTCCCCTTGCATCTACAAGAAAATTAACAATAAGATTAACATCTCGATATCTCGATTAACATACTACTGTTAAGTATGCCAGCTTCAGTATGCTCACATCATGTAATTTCTTTCTTTCTTCCTTTGAAAATATATGAGAGTTTGCTTTCTCCAGTTTTGGTTTGAACATTTTTTGTGAATGACATTTTCTGGTATAAATGATATTTTTCTCAGAAACTATTGAAGATGGCTAAATTAAATTTTAGAATGATAAAAACAACTTCTGCTTTGGTGTTAACAACATGCTTGGTTATTTAAAAAAAGCTCATGTGTTACACTCACATGACTTTCTCTACTCTTGTACAAACGCTTATTCTCCATATGCTTCATGTTAATCCAGATATCAAGATGTTAATCTTATTGCTAATTTTCTTGTAGATGCAAGGGGAATTGGTAGACTTTAAGCTATAATCAAATATTTTAAGAGCTGGAGCTGGTTGCTATGTGGAGTATTCCATTCCAAAAAAAAAAAAAAAAAAAAAAAAAATTAATAACAAATTCCCATTTGAGAAAAAGTATAAGTATTGGAAAGTTTAAGGGAATAACAGGCAATATCTCGAAAATGGTTCACTCAACAACAAAAAATGTATATAACATAAATTGTGTATTTTAATGCGATCTACATTTTTTGTGTAGTAAAATTTTGTCTATCTCTTACGGTTTACCAGTTATGCAAAAGTCATTCACAATGAATACTTTTGGAGACATTCCCAGAAAATTCAAGATATACATTTTATTTGCCATAAAAATGTCTTAAACATATGATACTTTAATCAAAATCGTTAGAGCCATTTTTGAGAAACTTAAAATTTTTTGAAAAATGTGTCATGTAAAGGGTAATCTGGGGTGGGGGATTTTCTTGAAAACCTTGGTGTCGCATCTCTGGAAGATGCTGAACCTAAATAGCAAGTTTGGTGTTTATCCGACTGTTCGTTTCTGAGTTATGCTGTTCACAGACACACAGACTCACATAAGGACATGCTTCCAAAAATGCTTTTTTTGGATTCAGGGGGCCTCAAAACATATATTTCCAGTGAAATCTCCGTATAGAATTTTTGGGTGGAATACAATACTTCCCCTACTTACTATACGTAGCAGAGAAAGTAAAAAATTATTGCTGATAAGTTGTAATCAAAAGTTGGTATAATTGAGAAAACAATATCCTATCTTCCTTGATAAACAAACTTATTGGATAAAATTACATGAGAGAACTCAAAAGATATTTATTTATATCTTTCAAACTGCATACAGTGGGTAATATTTTACTCTACTTAAATTTTGTGTGTAAACTTTATACGTTTACTGTGCCATGTTGTATATGTTGTTTTAAAAAATATATTTTACAGTTTGAATATCTGCAGTTTCAGTATAGGTAATTCAGTTTCATAAAGGTTTAGGAAAGTCCTTCTAGGGGATTGCGTAATTATTCTGCATTTCAAGAACCCTACCCTTCTTATAATTTCTTTCCAGTGAAAATGCAAGGGAGGTGTGGCACAGTATTTTAATATTTCAATCTACAATAACTCACCTTGTCATATTGGCACACTACTACGTTATCTGTATCAAATAAATCTGTAGGATCTTCATCACTAACATCATCTTCTGAATTCAGTGGTTCCTGAAACATTGAACAAAGAATTCATTTCAGTGTGGCAAATAATGTTTACAATCACAATAATTCTAAGAATGACTTTTACATCCCACTTTCTTTCAGTAAATATATTTTGATTTGTGAAACATTTTATGTAATTAGTAAATAATTTTTACATTGATATTTGAAAAAGAAGCTAGAAACAGTGATATGTTATTCAATTTATTTAAAGGTGAGTCAAAATTGTTACACTAACATAAAACATAAGTGATGTTAGTGTAACAATTCAGACTCACCTTTAAATAAATTAAATAATTTTTACTTTCCCCATGTGCATACCAGATAGAGAAGGTATTGCATTCCAATAAATAATTTGAGTCACCTGAAATTGATATTTTGAGGCCCCATGAACAAAAAACAAAGCAGTTTTTAAAAAAGGTCCATGTGTGTGTATATCTGTGCCTGTGAACAGCATAACTAAAAATAAAAATCCGGAGAGTACCAAACTTGGTATTTAAGTTCATTATCTTCCAAGGATGCGAAACAAAAATTTTTAAGAAAACTCCCCCACCCCCATCTACCCTTTACATGGAACAGTTTTCAAAAATTTTTATTTTCTAAAAAAATTGATTATGATTAAAGTACCATATATTAAACATACTTAAGTGACAAAAAGTATACCTTGAATTTTCTGGGAATAGTCTGTGAAGTCCTCTTCATTTGGAAGGAATTTTGTATAATCATGTATAACTGGTAAACATTAAAGCAATAAGCAAAAACTTACTACACCAAAAATGTAGATCCCTTTAAAACAATTTCAGAGATATTTGTTATTAATGGATCGAATGGATCATTACTGGGTCATTCTTAAAGTCCTGTCAACATTCAGCATTTTTTTTTTGCAATTGCTTGGAAACAATATGGAATTTTAAGGCACATTTAGCGCCCAGTTCTTAAACATTTGACCATTGCTGAAATGTTTAATATAGCTATTTCAGCAAAGCTTTATTTGGATTAAAATGCATTAGATAGAAAAATAAACTTCAGTAAGAATAGTTTGTATACCCACTAATAAAGAGAGTAGAGAAAGTCATGTGAATGTATCAAATCAGATTTTTAAATTTAAAATTTTGACAACTTTTTAGAGAAAAAACTTTCTGGTTGGACCACTGTCCGGTTTTGGTTTCTATTTGCATTTGCACTTGTCTCCACTGGTACCGAAAACAATGCAATTTGTAACGCAGTATTAATCATTGTAGCTTCATCACTGATGAATGAGTTAACTTCTTTTATATAAGAAAGTTATCAATGGCAGCTCAAATCAATATTTTTACACTTTAAGGCCTAACTCCCAATTAAATGAGCACCATTCGATGAGAATGATTTAATTTCTTGAAACAACATTAATCTTAGCAGCCAACATGTGACAACTGAATGCAGATAAAGTGTGCTGAAATAATAAGTGAACTTTACCATAAGGATTAATAAACAAATACACGAGGGCGACACTGAACATTTTTAGAATGTTATATTTCTAAAAACAAATAAAATTTGTTTATAATTAAAGCTACTTCCTAATGTTTGGCAAGTTGATTTTATAGTTTGTTTAATTTGCTGTAACAGTTTGTTAATTATCATTTCAAGATTTTATGTTCACCCAAAAATTAATTTGATTGGAGAACATTTCCGGGCTATGATTTTTTACAATTTTGATTCGCCATTAACACCTAAACAATGTGAAGATTGGCTTAGAAATGCATTTGATGAATTTTTTAATTTTTGATGTAGAGATTGCTTTAATTTTACCAATAACCATTATCCCTCTTAAATCAAAAATAACATCTTGAATATCTACTGTTAGATTAAATACTTCTTCAATTATTATAACAATATTGTTGGATTGAATGTCTTTAATATTTATAAGTGGATAACAGAATAATTTTTTTTGAAAGTTCATATTGAAAAAAAAGATTATGACCTCGATGTTGGATTAACATTAGTTTTGAATGTAGATGTTTAATAACTGGGTCTGTTCGACCTTATAATTAGCCACATCTAAAGTAACAATTTATAATTGGTACAGTGAATTTAAAACTGACCAGTTTTTTCTTAGTGACAAGTTTTGTGAAGGATGCCCAAGAACTGCTGTTACAGATGAAAATATTGCAGCTGTTGGAGCAATGCTTGAAGAAGATCGACGGACATCTTATGAATTTATTCGGGTGACATTGGGCATTGGTATGAGTCAAATCCAAAACATTTTACATCAAGCAGCTAGACATGAGAAAACTTTGTTGTCAATGGATTTCATATAAACTGACTCCCGATCAAAAACAAAGCATTGATGCAGAAAAACTCTGGAAAAATTCCAAGGCAGCACTTCAAATTTGGTTTGGAAGATCATTACTGATAATGAATCTTGGATTTAGTGTTATGATCCTGAAAAGAAAAGTCAATCAGCTCAATGGGCTTTTCGAACAGAACCCAAGTCTACAAAAGTCTGACGAATTTGCAGTGCTGGTAAGATGTATAGTAGCTTTTTACTTTCTCTACTACGTATAGTAAGTAGGGGAAGTATTGCATTCCACCCAAAAATTCGATACCGAGATTTCGCTGGAAATATATGTTTTGAGACCCACTGAATCCAAAAAAAGCATTTTTGGAAACATGTGCGTGTGTGTGTGTGTGTGTGTGTGTGTGTGTGTGTGTCTGTGAACAGCATAACTCAAAAACGAACAGTCGGATAAACACCAAACTTGGTATTTAGGTTCAGTATCCTCCAGAGATGCGACACGAAAGTTTTCAAGAAAATCCCCCCACCCCAGACTACCCTTTACATGGAACATTTTTCGAAAATTTTAATTTTCTCAAAAATGGCTCTAATGATTTTGATGAAAATATCATATGTTTAAGATAATGTCATGAGAAATGAAATGTATATCTCGAATTTTCTGGGAATGCCTCCAAAAGTATTCTTCATTGTGAACGACTTTTGCATAACTGGTAAACATAAGAGATAGACAGAATTTTACTACACAAAAAATGTAGATCGCGTTAAAATACACAACTTATGTCATATACATTTCTTTTGTTGAGTGAACCGTTTTCGAGATATTGCTTGTTATTTCCTTAAATATTTCAATACTTATACTTTTTCTCAAATTCGTTATTCATTTATTTTATGTCCTGGACATGCAAAGAGAATGAAATGCGCCACATAGCAACCAGCGTTAAAATATTTGACTATCGCTTAAAAGCTACCATATATTACCAATAAGATTGACATCTCGATATCTCGATTAAAATGAAGCATATGGAGAATAAGCGTTTGTAAAATTAGATTGTACAGGAGTAGAGAAAGTCATGTGAGTGTAACACATCAGATTTTTTTTTTCTAAAACAGTCCATATTGCTGCTATACATTAGAACATAGATGTACTGTTACTGCCGATTGGTACACAAACGTCTGTTTACTGCAAATTTTTGAGAAAGTTCATGAAAGATACCCAAAAGGAAAAACAATGTTACGTCATGACAACGGATCGTCGCATACAGCAAAACAACTGGGTATCTGGATGCCCTTAAGGTCAGCACCAACCTGTTGTGGAGGTTGAGAACAGCTAACTCCTAACGGGAAACCTGAAGAAGAAAATTTAAAATGGGGTTTCATTAATTAGAAGGAAAAATGCATTATTACTTAGCATCAATTCATGCAATGTTTCCCTTCTGCTTTCTATTAAACCCTGCTCTGCTGACATGTACTTTCCTTCCCCTTCCGCCTGATTAGCCAATAAAAGCAATAAAAACACATTGTCAAGATAGATGCACATGCCTTCCTCATCCTGAGAGGTAGTTTTAAACTGAAGGATCATCCTACCTATTTGTTGATAAGAATTTTCATGCATTCAAGATGCATTAACTGATACAGTTATAAAACGTAAATCTGACAATTCTCTTTGAATATATTAAGATAAATTATCATGTTAAATAAAGAACTAGTTTGTATTGCTGACAATCTATTCCACAACAGCAACCAATAAGAGGTGAATAGTACACATGACAGTTAAGCGATACAGAGTAAAGTCATATGGAACAAGGTTTGATGAACACCTTCCGTAGCTCAATAAACTGACAGTATCAGCAGTAAAGAAAAGAACCACTTACTTCTTCTCCTCCACCATCATTTTCCTCTTCGTTTTCGTCATCATCTTTATCATCATTTTCATCGTCATCATCCATGTCATCATCTTCATCATCATCGTCTTCCTCATCTGAGGTATCTTGCATGCCATCCAACTGTCTGATTGTTCCTGGTGTCTGCTGGAATCCTTGTCGATTTTGTGATATCACATTTCCATTTGTAGCAGCAGACTGTTGACTAGCTGCTGCTGCAGCTAAGGCAGCATTAGCTATCTGTTGAAGCTGACCGGCTCCAGACGCTGCTTGTCCTTGCAATGCTGCAGTGACATGCTGTTGCAGTAATGACGATGCCAGATGCCGTGGTAGTGCCATTGTTGCTGAGATGATTGGACCCGTAAGTACAGCATGCAGTTGATTTCCTATTAGGGAGCTAAGTTTTAGTATCAGCAATTCATGGCAGAATTTACATTGTAAATAGATTCTTAAAATCTTTAACTTTTACTTGTTTATAACATTGATACTAGGGACCATGCATACTTGCCAACTTCCTGAAGTTGAAACCCATAAAACTTTCCCTCATTCAGCAAAGCGCAATAATATTGCAATGACATGAAATTTAGAGTGTGTAAAATGTTCAGCACACTAAATGTACAACAATTACATGTAAAATAAATAGGAATTCCCATTTTATAAGAATTCTTGAAGACCTAGTAGTACTGCTTCTTTCTGTAACTGTCACAAAAAATGGGAAACTTAAATCCCTCAACCATATAATGCAAATAAGATCAATTTACACAAGGAGATGACTTTTACAATTCACACTGTCCAATACTGAATGTTCGCTCATTGGTTAATAAAGGTACTAGCAATGCAATAAGATTTAAATCCACACGCTATACATTTTGTTGCAGCCCAGTGAAAGGTGGATCTGATTGTGATGGACAGACACATCCATACGCTCTGGTCTATCATAAACCTATGTACCAATTAGCATGGTACCTTCAGGCCTGTAATCTTAAGTTACAATATAATGCAACAGAATTTTATCCTTTGTCATGTCTGTGATGAAAATCTGCAACACCTTGATTTGCCACAAGGTCATAAAAACACCTCCTTTGCCATAGTTGTAAAAAGGCCTCACTTCCTGTACATTTTATGGGCAAACTGTAAAAGTTGGCAAGTATTAGTTCTGTAGAAGTTTTCTTGCACTACTTTCTTAGCAAATCATCCTACCTTGAAGAGCAGATGCTGGTACATGGATGGTTAGAACTCGGGGTTGTGAGTCAGGCACTCCTGCTTGTGCAGGTAGTGTTATGTGAATAGGAACCTGCTTGTTGGGGTCAGTGGTTATAATAGTAGTCTGTTGGGTTTGCTGAACTGCATTCTGCTGCTGTGTTGTTGTTACTGCTGTAGTTACTGTCTGTTGTTGCAATTGCTGTCCTTGTTGCTGGACCACCGATGACATCTGTTGTGGCTGTGTGTTGGAAAGCTGCGCAGATACTTGGTGAACCAGCTGAGCATGTGGTCCTTGTGAGGTTGATGGAAATCCACCCAGAGACACTGAAAAGAGAAAAATTTTATTACGTTCATATAACTTTCTCTACTTTCATCTCCCTTTCACAACTACTCTAACAAGACCTTATAAATGTTTACAGAACTTTTTTTATTACAATTATATAATTAATTATAATTCATTACAACTAACGAAATTAATTGTACTTTTTAAAGAGCTAACCTGGTCTGGACATTATTTTTAATATAGAGTCAGCTGAAAAATTCTGTCACAGCCAGAATTTCAACATGGTTCTCCCGCTTCCTGTGCGGTTGCTCCAACCATTGAGCTACTGTGACAACATGCTGGTGGCACATTGAATTCCCCAACTGACTCAAGATGTTTCCCAGGATGACCACCAAGGCATCTCACTAGAGATAGCAATCTCAATGGTGACTTGCAATCACAAGTACTTTATTACTGGGTACATGGGTTTGTTAGAATGTTTGCTCTAACCATTGTAGCTCAATGGTTAGAGCAACCGCATGGAGAGCAGAAGTACCGTGTTCAAGTTCTGGCTGTGACATTGAATTTTTCAGCTGACTCTATATTAAAAAAAAAGTTTGCAGAAGTGTTTCATTGTACATTTCATTGTAGGTACAGGTGGGATGCAAGAGGCTGAAGCGACATAAACCTTTAAAAAGCACATCAAATATGCTGGCTTTGAAATTCCAATTTCTAGTTCACCAGTAAAAACAAAATGATACAAAATGAAGAGAACTTATTCCACAAAGAGGGTCTATCTCTGTCCCTGTCCATCTGTCTCTCTCTCTCTCCCTCTCCCCCTCTCATTAGAGCAAAATCCCTATTTGTGTCTGAAATTCACGGTGTGCTAAAATGTAAAAAATCCACAATTACATTCGATAACAATAGCAGAGTAAGACAAAGTTTTTCACACTCGGGACCAGTTCTACAATGTCCTGATAAGCTTGCCTATAGTGCTCTCCAAATAAACTTTTCTGGTCGGTAAGCATGCTCTCGTTCTACAATCACATGGCTTTCTCTGGATAGCAGTCCTATAGGTTAACCTGTGATGTGTTGAGTTTGCCAACATTGGGGAATTTATAAAACTAGGAAGCAAACCACAATTTCCTTGCAAAGCAAACAAATAAAATGAAAATGATGAAGCAAAGCAGGGCTCAAAACTTCACTCATGACAACTACAAAAGACTGTTAAACCTCGTAAAAATATGTAAGATTGCACAAGAAAAAGAAGTCTAACACAGTAACCTGGAGGGGAGAGGGGCAAATGCAGATAGAATCGCATCAGAGTTCAGATAGCCTTACCTCTGTGTTGGTGACTATTTGCTGATATATTTCTCATTTCCTTATACTTCTACTGCTAAACCAAAATCTCTCCTATAAAATATTATAAAGGGAGAAAATTAGTATGTATGTGTGCAGGTGGGTTAATCTTAAAAATAACTCAATCGATTTTGATAATTCTTTCATCATTGAAAAGCACAAGTCTTTGCAACAGACAAGTAATATAAAACACCTTGTAATTTCAATTCATAAATTACTAAAATACTAATAAGGGTTTTCAAAGCCTGTGTATTAGAATATGGACACTTTGGAGTTACAAAAGGACATACTTGCAAAGACTGTCGGGGGAGAAGATGTTCCACTTGCATAAATATCAGGATTTTTCATCCATTAGGTATTAGGAATAGGCAGAGCTATACAAGATTACAAAGGGGTAAAGGGGACGATTAGCCATAAAATCCTCTAGATGATTATACAATGGTTTCATAAAGAATGGCAGGAGATATATGAAATAAATAAAAATTTCTTTCAAGTTTAAAAAAAATCTGGTGTGTTACATTCACATTACTTTTCTACCCTGTATCATTTATTAATGGGTATAAAATATAAACTTATTTTACAAAAGCTTACCTTTCTGTCTACTTCATTTTAATCAAGATAAGCCATTGCAGAAATAGCTACATTACACATTTCGTTATAAATGCAAAGGGAATAGTGAAAGTAAAATGTTTCAGAACTGGACGCTATATACTGGCAGACGCTATATACTCTTTACATGCAATTGGGAGAAACAACTGAATGTTGACAGGAATTTAAAAGAGAGACAAAGAATTGAACAATACGAACCATATCTCAGAAATGGCCAATGCCATTAAAAAATTATTTGAAATAAATTATGTGTTTTAAAGAGATCTACATTTTTGTATAGTGTGCCTTTACCAGTTATACAAGATTATACAAAATTCCTTCTGAATGAAGAAGACTTCACAGGCTACTCCTAGAAAATTCAATATATGTCATTTGTCATGTAAATATCTTTAATGTATGGTATTTTAATCAAAACTGTTTCACCCATTTTTGAGAAAATAAAAAATTTTGAAAAATGCTTCACGTTGGGTAGCTGGGGTGAGGGAATTTTCATGAAAATCTTCATGTCTCATCTTTGGAAGGTACGAAACTTAAATAGCAAGTTTGGTATTTATCAGACTTTTTCATTTTCGAGTTATATTGTTCACAAACATCCACACACATCTTTTACTAAAAATGATTTTTTTTGGATTCAGGGGACTTCAAAACATGTATTTCCAGTGAACTCTAGGTATCAAACTTTTGCATAGAATACAATATTCATAACTCCCCTACTTACTACACATAGTAGAAAAAGTAAAAACTACCAGTGACACCTTAGGTAGACCAGCAGTGCAAGCAAGATCATAAATTTTGTCTTCGTCCAATTTTTGGAAATAATTTTGTCTCTCTTATGACCTTAGGCTTTCTCCTATTATGCAGAGACATTATTTCCTTGTTGTCCAATAAATACAAATGATCACTATTCCTAATGATAAGAACTGTATCAGTCCTGAATGAGAAAACATATTTATTAGATAATGGACATATTCGCTATTCCAACTAACTGAAAACTTATCAGCAAAGATACCTTCCGAATATAGCTATCCAGAGATTGTAGAACGTCGATCGCTAAGAAATCCGGAAATAGCTTTATCCGCACTTTATCAATAGATTGTAAAACCAACCCTCAATTCCAGGTTGCATCATGCAGCTTCTCTACTTGCCTGCAAACCTAGCTTGTTATGCATGATGTTATCAGGGATAGTAAAAATGTATAATGAGTTTGGGAATCTTAAGGCAATTACCCAGCACAGTAGAGTGCAGGTAGAAAACTTGCTCTCATTTAGCTGGTCAATCAAAACACATGCATGTAACAAAGGTATGGAGCACAGTTATACAATATGTAATAGTAGGATGGCAAATATTTATCACAATATTCTAATGAGCTATAAAACACAAAGTTTTAACAAATTATAAATAACTGATGTGAAAAAGCGCAGTGAAGTGAATTATAATTACTGAATACGAAACACTCCTAACTTCACCAATTTATGTTAGGAAAAGCTTAAAACTTTAGGAAATGTTCAGAGGGCAACTTGCCTTCATCCTCAGTTACTGCCAATTTATCTACTTGCTACAGAAGTAGTTTTCTGAGTTTTAGGTATTTGTTGACGAGATATGGTTCACTGGGTATATCAAAGTTAATGACTCAATCTGAATTCCACACAATGAGCAGTTTCTCCCAAATGGTTAATTCCATAGGATTTAGTTAACTTAATCTTGCTTGCTACTTTAAACTTAGATATACAAGTGAACTGAAGCTCATCACCAAATATATGTTGTTTCTAATCTACCTATATTGTCTTCTACAACCTAGAGGGAAACCTTATTCCAACAAATGATGACTGAACCCCTTTATTAGCTGAAGGCAACCAGAAAGCAGTGTCTGTTACCATCAATGGTAGAATGACAATTACTGCCCACTTAAATTGAGGTGGCAGCTGAGGAAAGGTGCACACTAAATGATAAGTCTGTTAACTATTCTCAGAGGAGAGTGGGGGCCAGTTATGCATGTGAAGTTGTTGATGATGCACGTGCATTATCTAACCTTCTGTCATTTTTTAAAGCTCATGTCCGTGCACATTATATGTTCATCTATAACAGCATATATACGAAAACAGTTTGCTTTGTTCCGAGTCGTATTCTCCGTAGTATGTGTGTGTATGTATGCATTGAATATTTTCTTGGATAGTAAACTTAAAGGCCAAGTACTGCACTCCCACACCAGGGAAGTTATTAGCAATGTGTATAAATACATATATGAAAAGACATATACAGGCTGGCGTGGTAAACATCATGTGAAAAACATTGTAAAGAGTGTTACTGAGGCAAAGGTGCTTCCAAAAGAAGTGTAAGAATTATTAAGGAAACCAAAGAGATTGATAGTGGCATTTCCCCTTCATTCCCCACACCGCATAAAAACAGATCTAAAAGGTCTTATCATACGAGCTTGATACCTTCAATGAGGCAGTAGTGCGCCTGTGAACGAATTCCATATTCTTCACAAACAAGAACGACACTGAAGAAGGTGCATGCAAAGTTAAAGGACTCAATCAACTTTAAAGGAAGTATATCTACATTAAAAAAGATACTACTAAAGTTGGTTTTCACCTGGAAAAGAACAAAAAAAGAATAGAAAAGTCCTAATGAAGCAGCATGACATCAGAACTAAGCGGCTCCGTTATCTTAGAATGATAAAACAGTACAGAAGTGAGGGCCGTCCCATAATATATATATGTTCATCACACGCTACTCCATATGCTTACAGTGATGACAGCTTCCATGGGCTCTTACCACCGGTTTCCAAAAGTCAGCACCTTGTCATTGTATATGCAGGAGGTGAGCAAGTGTTTATCCCTAAGGTATATGTTCGGTTCAAGTCCCAGCAGAAAACTAGAGACTACCACAATGACATGAACTATGTCAATTATGAGAAGTGAATAAAAAAAAAAAGACTGATCCCTAACCTTCCTGCAAAGTCTGTTCTGGTGATTCACAATGCACCTTACCACAACGTGGTACTTAATAAGGCACCTACTGCAAGTTCCAAAAGACACACAATGATTTCCTGGCTGAGAGAAAACCTCCCCACTGAACATTTTAGTGCCATTGATTCCTCCTCCTTTCACAAACCTGACATCTATAATATGATCATACCTCTCAAACCCAAAATTCCCAAGTACAAAATAGACAGTTTCCTTCAGGCACATAATCATACTGTTTTACGACTACCAACTTATCATCCTGAGCTGAACCCAATCAAACTCATTTGGGCTACAGTGAAGAACTGGGTTGCAGAAAGAAACATCTCTTTCAAAATGGGTGACATAATTAAATTAACTGACGAGAAGTTTCTGATATTTCTACAGAAGAAAAGATGTAGGCACCTCATCAGTGTTGAGCTAGAATTCATTTGCAGTGAAGGCTTGCTGGATGGCATACAGGAAATTATCATTCATCTAGGGGGTGACACCAATGAAAGCAGTGATTCCTCAGAGTTTTCTAGTGAAGAGGAAGGCGAGGACAGTCAAGAGCAAGGAAGAACTGCGGAATTCAACTGGATCTTCTGCTAGTGTTGCGTCTGTTGTCTGAAACCATCCTTAAGGTAAGATGCATGTGATTTCCCCTCCCTCTTGTGGCTGTAGTTGGTCTCCCACCACTCTTAGTTGCCCCCTTGTACTGCGCAGCGAACTGCCATCTCAAGTTAATCAGGCAGTACAATAGCGCTGTAACGAGGACACCTAAAGCTTTAACCATGGACTCCGAGCCATGTGACCCATATGGATACTTCAAATGAACTACTCACAGTTGAAACTTAAAGCCACTACGCTTACAGCCAAGACTCACAATGGATGTTCATTACAAGAGCCGCAAGTGAAACCACTGAGCTACCCTGATGCACTCACTAGATACCTAAAACCCAAGAAACCACCTCTAAAAGAACCAGATGAACTGACAGTCAATCACAGCTGAGGATGAAGGTTTGCTATTGTTTTTGAGGCAATCAGGGCTATTCTGTAACCTCATTGTTAAGAAGGCAACTACAATTATTTGTTACGCTTAAAGAGCCTCTCTTAACAAATGAGCTGCTATTTGGCATTCTATAACTCGTTTGTTATTGTGATATTTGTTTTCTTGTGGTTTGTTAGCTCACTGGAGTGACTAATTGAAAATTTGTGCACTCTGCGACAGCGTTTTATTTCCACACTGCCATCAGCACCATAATACCCACTACAAAGTGCTTTGGTTACTTTTCCTTGCCAAGATGGAGACAAAGCATGCTATGAAAACGTCATATGAACAATATAAAATATATATGGATTTTTAAAACTTACACTCATTGTTTAGAATAGCATGACTTATATTTTCAAGAGATTCCAAATAATTAGATTATGAGGAAAACTTACCAAGTTGTTGAACAACTGTGGCAGTAGCCCTATAAAATGAGTTTAATTTTACGTTGAGAATGACAAGTCATATGAATTAGCAATGCAGTTTAATATTGTTTTGATGCAAGTTTCACTAATTCATATCAACCAACAATTATTGCTTAATTTTCTTTATGGTTTCTTGGCTTTTAATTATACTTTTTAAAGACACCAATGGTCATGCAGATTTTTCTGAAATTTTAATGTATACCATCAAGCATAAGTAAGTACTTATTCTTTTATTGACAATGTTCGTCTTTGGTATTCAGTTCTGTGAACATGTTCTTCTTGCATCTTAAATTTTTAATGAAAATCATTATTAGTATCTGATAATATCCATATTATTTTAGGTAGTTACTTGTCAAGTGAAAGATCATAGTGAAAAGAAAGGTTAGTTTCACTACTTGTGTAATCTGGGGGAATGTTACAGCTATAAGTGTTTTATTTCAGATTGTTTTTCATGTGCAAATTAACATGTATAAATTATCATTTTATAATGCAACTGACTGTTATGTTCTTCCTCTTCCAGCAGCATCAGTATACATTCAATTTCTATGGTTATGAGAAACTGGTAAATAGCTTTCTGCTAGCCAACTCTTTTAGTAGAAAGGAAATTATCTTAAAATAATTCTGGGAACAAAACTGTATCGCTGTACTATCCTACAGCTCTCAAAAATGTTCATTTCCTAACCTTAAACTAAAAACGAGGCAAATGAATGCATGAATCATGCAAATGAATGCAAGTATTATAAAATGAGATTACACAACATTTATTTCCGATTAAAATTCATCTCTTAAAACTTATTTTGGGAGCATCATTTACCAATGCTATAACATGAACATTGCTTACTCAAGCGTAATCCGTAACATTTATATTTTACACTAAAACAAATAAATAAACTTTTGATAATTAAAATGACAAGTTGCTATCGTGTTTTTCCTCTTACAGCAGCATTAAAACGATGGCTATGCGAATCTGTTGTGTAACAAATCGGTTAGCGTTAAGGTTTGTTGCAATCAACAAACAAATCTTTATTCTTAACAGCATTTTGTTTTGTTACAAGTTACAGAATGCCAATCAATTGCTTAGCGGCTTTAACGGTTTGTTAAACCTTAAGAAAATGTTACACAATAGCCCTGAATAGCCAGTTTTGAGTTGCAGATAAACTAAGATAGCACTTTTGTTATAAATACCAATGCTCAATAGATCTGATAAGAGTCAGGATGCACATTTGCTAGAATTTCTTGCAGTTTCATTTTCCCAGCTTACAACTGGAGAGAACTCTAGCAGCTGTTTCATGCCACAGCTGCCTTGAATAATCTCTACTGTAAATATGGATCTAATATGCTGTGCATAGAAATGAAAACAAAGTTAAAATTTGGCCAAGTCTATTTTCCCCTTTCTGGAACCTGGGAAAGCTTCCCATTAATTGAGACCGCTCATATTATAATTGTATTTTAATTTTGTCATTCTTGTTACCATTCTCAATTATTGTGAACCAGCCTAAACCCAGTAAAGTATCTTCAGGATATTCATTTGAAAGACATAAGGCAGTATTTCACATCTAATTATATGACAGCTCTACTCACTTGGTTTACCAACAATATTGTTCTTCTGAGCAATCTGTGGTGGCTGGGGTTCAGGAGGGTCTGTGTTTAATTCCAGAGCTTTGCTGGATATTAGTTTTGCCTCCCATGTTTGCTTCAGTTCTTGCAGCACTTGCTCATCAACTCCTTCGTCCAAAAACGAATCTCTCACACCTGCTATCACATCTTCTATTACACTATGATACAACTTCAACTGGAACAGAAAAGTTCAATTCATAAATTTTTTATTAACTCCAGTGGTGAGTGGCCAAGTACCAAAAGTTCTGCCACTCTCTCTCACTGCCTCTAAAAATGCAACCAATCCCATTAATCTAATGGGACTAGGATTAACCTTAGTCACTATACTTTCACTTATATAGAATATATGATCATCGTATTATAAATTGTCCCTTGAGACAGCTCGTCACCACGGGGTGCGAGTGAAGCTACACTGCAACCTTTTGCATGGAGGGGAACGGGAGGGCGAAATGCTACCTGGCCCATTCAGTTGACAATGCTAACAGTTGATTCATTATTATACATGACTAAATTAATCATTTTACTCACACTGTTAACGAAAGAAGAAATTATAAGTTAACATTTATGCTGCGTAACAACTAATGTGTAAATATAAATCCAGCATAAATAAATCCATCAACAGTAGAAGTATTATGTTATAATGGATGTAACAGATGGAAGGGTGTTGGGCGGTATTGACAGTGATTGGCTGTCGCACACATAGCTGCAGTAACCCTCACTGTCACTGAGCTGTCTCAAGGGACAAAGGGATGATTTTAGTTAGGCTAGTGGTAACGCATTCTACTGTCATTATTACTGCATTGTGTTTTACTTCTCTACTGCTTACCTGTAGTAAGTAGCTATTGCACGCCACCCAAAACAACTAATATGGAGATCTCACTGTAAATAACATTTTGAAGTCCCCAGAATGAATAAATATATTTTAGAAAAAGGTCCACACATGTGTGTATGTTCGCACATGCCCCTGTATAACTCAAAATCAAAAAGTTGGTTACCCTTTATAGCCTGGTGTACCATATTCGTAACAAAGGTGGTATTTTTAGATTTTAGGTTTTTTAATGGGCTTTTTTTTTTTTTTTTTTTTTTCTAATTTCACATTATACTAACCTTCAACAATAAAGTTAAGCTATTTATAGCTGCTTTATATTGTAAAAATATTAATTTCTTTCAGTAAAACTGTAGTGTTTTAATAATAATAATAATCCATGCAACTGCAGTCAAATGCAACCATGTCAGCACCCAAGCGTGCCATTACACCAGTTATTTTACTTGGGCCCTCTACGTCCTTTGCCACAGGCACATTTGACTGCAGGGATTCAAACTCGCAACATTTGGCTTTGAATGAATGGCGAGTCCATTTTGTATCGCTCTAACAATCACGGTTATTCAAATCACTTTGGTTGTGATGCAAGTGAAAGGGATATAAAAGCAGATTTAGGAATTAGATGAAGAGCAGCCTATGCAGCAAAATAATTCCAGTAATAGAGGGTTAAATACCCCAACCTTGTTACTGAACTTCAGCATCTTCCAAGGATGCAACACAAAGATTTTCAGAAATCTCCCCACCCCAAGCCCCCTTTCCATGGAAAATTTGTGATTAATTTTTATTTTCTCAGAAATGGTTCTTAATTATTTTGATTATAGTATCATATATTTAACTTCATAGCAAATAAAATGTACATTGCTTGAATCTTCTGTTAATAGCCTGTTAAGTTCTATTCATTCTGAATTACTTTTATATAATTAGAAAACTGTAAGAGACAGACAAACTCTGACTGTATAAATAATGCAAGTCGCATTAATGCACACATATCATATACAGTTTTTTGTGTCATTAACAATTTCAGAGATATTCTTTGTTATTGATTTTAATTTTCAAACACTTATATTGTTCTCAAGTGGTAAGTCATTGTTCATTTTTTCTCATGGTCATGCAAAGAGCATGGAATTTCAAAGCCCATCACAGAGCAACAAGCTTTTTAAAAAATCTGACATTTGTTTTAGCCGGCTGGTCTTCCTTATACCTACAAAAAATGTGTAATTAAAGTTCATCTCAATTAACAAAAGAGATTGAAAAATAAGCTTCTTTAAGAACAGTTTGTAGAAGAGCGAGTAGAAAAGTCATAGAAATGCAACACATATTTTTAATCATCATTTTTCATCTATAAGAATATCCTCATGGCCAAATCTGGAGAGTGGGAAATAATTCTTTTAGGATTTATTAATCACAAATTTGATTTACTTCCTGCAGTATCTAGTAATAAAAAGTAGGCACTAAAGAAGAGAGAAGGGGGAATTTCTTCAGCACTGTATGATTAATAACATCAATCTACTTCTATTTTAATTGAATGCAGCTCATAAAAGTGATGCCTATAATTTAGTAATATTTTAATTGATTTGTAACAGTACTTCACTTACTGAAATTTGGAAATGCTGAAGATAAATATTAGGTGAAGTATTGTCATAAATCAATTAAAATATTATTGAATTATACATTTATTCATATGTTAAGGAGAGCTTATATAAAAAGCTTCTTAACTTCTATAAATAATGAATGTCCATACTAAATCATGGATTTTTTTAAAAAAAAAAATTACATCTTACCCTCAAATCCTAAAATACAGGGCAAATAGTCATTTCAATTACATTTTCAGGAATATTTCATCATTGCAAAAGGGAACTATCCCATGTACATGCAATGTCTGACTGTTTTAAAAGAACGTCAAACATGCTTGCAATATTCTAGTTCAAGATGTGTGTTCAATTTAACTTCTGTACTAAGCTAGGATTTAAGTAATTTAAATAAACACGCCTATGTATGACAGCAAATGTCGTGAGCTCGCAATTAGTGAAAATCCCAGTTACATCAGAAAGGTGAATTTTAATAATATGAACTACTAGTGCTAGAATCGTTAAACAATTTCATTGGTCACAACAGACAAAAATCTGCAGTACATTTCTAGCCTAACTTTAGTCCTGTGAAAATAGCACCTCTACTTTCAGAATTATAGACAGTAGCAATTTTCACCAGTATGCAAGTGAGCAATTTTACTGGTTCACATGCACTCAAAGCCTAAATTGTTATCTAGAGAAAAAGAGAGTACCTTCTTGTCACACATATCAGCTGGCAGATAACAGCACTGCTTACTTGTTATGTCAGTGTGCATGATTAACAGCTTGTACTGTTACTACTAGCAAATTAGTTAAAGCTTCTATTAAAACATTCTGTTCTGTGCTATCTGTGGGAAATTATCTGGATAATAAATTTAGAGGATGAGCAACAGATCTGTCACACTGGCTTTAATCTATGTTATACTTTCATTTCATATTTTTTCCATCCCTGTTGTTGTACTTCAGATCATTTTAAGGGGAGATTAAAACCCCTATCCCACCTACATTACATTTGCTAACTTTATGACCCATTATCTCAAACTATTTGAACTGAATATCAGATTGAAATTTTTACAGGATATACATGCATGCCTTTTAAGTTTTACTGATCTACTTACAAAATAATGTGGTTTATTAAGGAAGATGGGGAATTTTTTTCTTAATTGCATTTTTTTTTATTATTAAAATTTAACAGCAATTATTTTTTAAAAATATAACCAACTTATTAATACCAGAGTAGATCAGTAACAGAACTGAGGTGGTGTTTTTATACAAATTTAGCTATCTTAAACAATTCCTGAGAAAACGAATCATTTATATCAGAAAATGTCATTCAGAGAAAAAAAAAAGTCGCATGAAAATAGCTACTTCAGCTACAGTATCTGTCTTACTTAAATTTGATTTAGCTTTCCTCTTTTCAAATGTTTCTACATTCAGTCAGCAAATTGTTCAAAATAAAAGCAAGTTTTGCTAACCTGGGCTTCCACTCTTCTAACAAACAAAAAAAGGTTGTTTTAATGGTTCTTTAAGGGGAGGGAGGTGAAATAGCTACTAGTGGATCTTTCTCAGGGTTTGAAAGATAACAAAATTTTAGTATTATATAACCAGTTTAAAACAACCAAACTGTTATAGTAACAGGGACATAATACACTGATGCTGAACATGTGTTATGATGCAACATAAATCAGAATATAAACTGTGTATCTCATCACATTTAATGAATGACTCAATTCATTTTATTTAATAATGGATTATCCTATTCGTGTTTGAGTATACTATCCTCACTATAACACTCAAAATTTCATGTCAATCTGATGTAATATTTAGTAAGAAATATGAAGTATTCATTTTATAACTACAAATCTGTGATATTCCATATGTTGCAATTGCATAAGGAATATATCATAATTAAATGGATTTTTTTTTTTAAGTGGGGGATTTGAAAAATGAAGCTTATGCATTACAATCATACAGTTATCTATACCCACTACAATTATTTTGGTATCCATTCTGCAATATATGTAAGGCAAGCTTGTTTTCCTATTAGCTGTGAAAAATGTTTTCTATATGTTTCATTGTAGCTATACTTATATACCATACATGAGGCTAGGATGAGTCAAGTGTTTAAAAAGGAGTTAAATTGCATACTCTTTGCTTGGACTAATGAAAAATAAGATAATAAACTTACATTTCAAAAGTGTACAACTTGAAATATTACAGAACTCAAATTAACAGAAGGAAATATTCTGCAAACAGCTAAAGTTATTAAAAAGTATTTAAACAATCCATATTTTAATAAATTCTACAATTTTTCTGTAATAAATATCTGATGAACTCCTATAAGAATGAAGAAGACTTCAAAGACTACACACAGAAAATTCAAGATACACATTTCTCTTGTTAGTACCTCAAAGGTGTTTATTTTAATCAGAATGTTCAAGAAAATAAAAAATAATTACTTTTTTCATGTGAAGGATACTTTGGGGTGGGGTTAATTTTCTGAAAGTCTTCATGTTGCATTTGAAAGATGTTAGCTGGGCTTAAATACCAAGTTTGGTATTGATCTTACTTTTCGTCTTAAGTCTCTCACTCTCCAAAAAAGGTTTTATTTGGGTTCAAGGGACCTCAAACGATATAATTCTCAACGTTAAAATTTTTTAGTGGAATACGATAGGTAGTTCCTCTACAGGTACAAGCAGTAGAGAAAGCAAAAAGCTCCACATAATTTTATCTGGTTGGATTAAATTGCTGCAATCACCCTTAATGTCATAATTCAGAAGCCGCAATCAAATTTTGCTAACACAAGTTAAAAACTGATGTGTTACATTTGCATGACTTTCTCCATCCTCTGTTATTTATTAGTGGAGATAAAACTATTCTTACTAAAACTTATTTTTTTATCTACGTAATTTTGATCAGATAAACCTGTGCAGAAATAGCTACATTACACATTTTGTTATAGATACAAAGGGAATGGTGATAGTCAAATGTTTAAGAACTGGTCACTATATGCTGCCCATAAAATTCCACACTCTTTACATGCAATTGTGACAAACAACCGAAAATCACAGGTCTTTAAAAATCTTTAACACGTGATATTTTAATAAAATTCGTTAAGAGCCATTTTTTAGAAAATCAAAACGAAAAATGCTTCATGTAAAGGGTAGTTAGGGTGGGGGGATTTTCTAGAAAATCTTTGTATCACAGCTTTGGAAGATACTGAACTTTAAATATCAAGTTCGGTAGTTTTCCAGCTGTTTGCTTTTGGGTTATATTCTACTCTTCTCTCTCTCTCACATACACGTGCACGTGCATGCACAAACAAACACACGCACATAACCTTTTTCTAAAATGCATTTTTTGGGGGGGATAGGGGCTCAAAACATAATTTCCCATGAAATCTTGGAATTGAATTTTTGGATGGAATACAATACTTCCTCTACTTACTACATGTAATAGAAAAAAGTAAAAAGGTTATTGTTTGATGCTTGGAACATTAATCTTAAAATGTTGGGAACATGGTGAGAAGTAAACTATGCAATTTCTACCATTTCTGCAAGTTAATTATCAGAAGCACACCAAACATCATAACATGGTGTAAACATCAGGTTTTAATTGAATACTGTATTTTTAAATAGCACTTTAGCACTTAAATAAGTTCATTTACATATTAAGCTCATAAATTGTTATGAATTTGTAACAAAACTGATGAATGAATATTTATTAGTGTAAGTTACTTCACTTATTAAGGTTTACATAATATATTACAAGCCAAAAGAAATATAAAATATGGAAATTCCCTAAAGTCTTATTTAAGTATTTTATTTCCTGATTGCAACATTACAGACATAACTTGTCACTGTATACATTGTATTACAAAATATAATCTAAACTAAGCTAATCTTGCTTATCTCCTGAAGTATCTCTTCTGTAAAGATACCTGCCTACACTTATTAGTCACAATACATGCAATTCCAGGCACTGAAGTATTGGTGGTCTAATTCTTACTGCCTTATACTATTGTTATTTATACTCTCTAGCAGAGGTGGGCAGAAGTCAGATTGCACCGACAACACAACGCAACCCTCACAGAAACACGGAAGTAAGGCATTGCTGCGAGGGAAGGGGGGAGCTGCAGTTGTAGAGCTCCTGCAGTGACGCTTGATAGCAGTTTAGTTCACTATTATATAATGTTTAAGTTGATTTTCTAGATTTTTTGAAAGTTTTTTCATCCTCCTTGTAATGGTTCTTCGAGATGAATTAATTATTATTAAAACTGGGAAGTTCTAGAGGTCACATAATTTTAACAGCTTTTGTCAAACATAGTTTCAGAAATTCACCCTCTTGAAAAGGTTTTAGGGACTGAGCGATCTCCCGGGTAAGTACGTAACTAGCATATTTAGTTTTGTATTTACAGCCATCAATTTTCGGGACTTTCTGTGGAATATTCTTTGCAGTTAACTCCTGCAATCTTTTCACATGTTCAATTCCTAAAACAAATAAAATAATAATAAACTTCAATAACTTCCTGTGTAACACATACCTTTAATATCACCACATAAAGCATGAAATCTAATGTGTCTGGATATTGCCTCTAAATGCACCATATAATGTTTTTGAGCAAATTAAACACTACATTTTCTCCTTCTGCACAGCAAAAAAAGCTCATCCTTCCATTCTGCAAGAAATTTCTGTTTTCCAGGAAATTATGGTTTAGTAGACTATGTCATTACAAACTGCACCACTGAACTGTTTACTTCCAACCACCCTCTCACCTCTAGCTAGCAACACTGACCCAGACTGTATGCGCTTTCAGTCGCATTACATTGGATTACACTTTGAGTCATGACACAACCTTTACCCACTTCTGCTCTCTAGCCTATTGCTCTTCTACAATTGCCACATCATCTACCTTCCCCTCTATCATTCTTATCCATTTCTACCTTTACCAAAATAATTTCCTGCAATTTTTATATTTTTCTCTCCTTTTACAGTTAAAATATTTCAAAATAATATTTCCCCATCTGAATAATTCTATTTATGTTGCCACGCAAGTTCTTATCATACTTTTATTTGACTGCAGCATAGTAAACAATGGAAATTTCCCCCACACGTACACTATCAGTTTAAAATTGGGCAGCGTCTGAAAGACTGAACTCGAATCAGGTACCTCCGTGAGTGCTCGGGAAATCAGGCTTTGTTCACAAGACTACATATATTCTTGTAGTACTTATAATGGGAAACACAACTATAATAATCACAAGTCTTCTGAGAAAATAATTCATATACAAGATTTCAAACAGATGTTTCAACACTGAATATTTGTAACCAAAATAAGCTTTATTGATTTATGGTTCTCAAGTTTGTTAAAGTTTGTTACGCAGGTGAGTCAATAAATAAGTCGCAAATGTCAGTTCAACATATGACATATTTAAATTCTGCGGGTGTGCATATATATGCAACAGATAATGGCATATGTATGTTTGTCGTAGCAATTGCATAATATCACATAGGCACGCGGTCAGTCAGTGACTGCCAGAAGATGGCAGGTGTGTTGTAAGAGTGTACATGAGAAGAACAGCATGCAGTTGTGCATTTTTTGTGGGCAAAAGGAGTGCCCACAGAAGTGCATTGCGAAATGCATCCCATGTACGGTGAGAACTGTTTATTACAGAAAGCTGTGTTCAATTGGATTCAGAAGTTTAACATGGGAAGGTGAAGCATCAGAGATCAGAAGCATCCTGGTCGTCCTGCAGAGGTGACAACAGTATGGCGCCTTGCATGTCCCAAAATGGTGAGCAAAATCTTGCGGGCTGATGGAATCTTCTTTAACTTTCAGGGAGGGAGGGGGATGTTTCCCACCGTGCACAAACTTTACAAAACTTCAGCTACTCATGGTTAATGATGTAAGCAGTTACATGTGAACAATCTACAGCACGCACCAAGTCATTGATTGCCACACGCCTGTCATAACGAATGATTTGTTCCATGTGCTGCACTGTGTTCAACTGACACCTCCGTAGGATGACCAGGACGCATCTGATCTCTTATACTTTGCCTTCCCGTGTCAAACGTCTAAATCCAATTGAACCCAGCTTTCCATGATAAACAGTTCTCACCATACACGGAATGCATTTCGTGATGCACGTCTTCTGTGAACAGTCCTTTTGCCCACAAAAAATGCACAACTGCACACTGTTCTTCTCATGTACACTCCTGCAACACAGGCACCATCTTCTTCTGGCTGCCACTGACTGGCCAGGCGCCTACATGATGTCATGCACCCACTACCAAAAGCATACATATGCTATCTGCTGACAAAATACAAACACAAAATTTAAATGCTGTATAGTAAACTGATGTTTGCGACTTATTTATGACTCACCCTCATACAATGCTCTGCTTACTGCAGCTCTCTTAGCTCGGTGGTAAAGAGCTTACTGTTCCTAAGGTTGCAAATTCAAATCCTTGTGGAGCTACTCAGCTTTTTTCCCCCCTTTTATTTTCAATACACGAGTAAGAATATAACAGGTTTTAATTTTTTATGCATGTGGCATTTATTAAGTACCAGTAGATGGCAACGATAACATTAATTTATCAGCTGGGAGGAGGTTACATATTCAGTTAACTTCAATTTATTCACCATTATCGTAATTACATTTATAAGTAAAATAAAGTAAAACGAGCAATGTTATTTAAATATATTACAGTAAAACAAGTTGGCAAAAAACATTTTTTCCTGCCCTATTCTATTTTTATCTCCCTGTGTAACCTCAGAGAACTCTTTTTTCCCATACTACCCAATATTTCCAATCTTAAAGTTTACTTTTCTCCAGAAACTTCTGTTTTGATATTCCCTATTAATCCCTGAATTTCCCAAGCCTTCTGTTGCAGAACTTCCTGCACTTTCAGAAACCATGAAACCTTTCCACTTGTATTTATCCTGGATACGGAAGCATTCTTTAATAATATAACTCTCCTCCAACATGGTAATTCTAAATATGTATTTCCATACTTCTCGCGATAACTTTGTCAGTTTTATTTAAACAAGAAGAGACTTCTAAAAGTTACCAGGGGAGAATCTTTCCATGGTAAAGTATCCTGCACTGGTGTTTCAGTCGCTCCTTTACCTATGCCCACAAGTTAAAACTGAGAGATAGCACAATGTCACGTTAAACATTGCATTTCCTTCCGCTTACTGGCATTCTAATACAGTGTGGCAATACAGCCCCCCCTCTTCTCTGCTCCAAATAAATTGCCACAAGTCACTTCTTGTTCTGAAAGGTGTTTAGTGCCAACTCTTAATACAAACAGCACTACAGGCAGTTGGACATTCCATGAGATTAAATAATTGGAAAAGGAAATGCTACACGCCTAGGTTTAGAGGAACCACCCTGGCATTTGCCAGTTAAAGGACTGAGGAAAACCTGAAAAAAAACCCTAGTCAGGGAGCATGTCCTGGCAGGATTTTTTGAACACCTTCCATTCATGAGTGTGCCATAAATGTTAACTATTGTGTAAATATAGCTGTTACCAGACATAAATACACTTATTTACAACCATAGCAAAAAAAAGTAGAGATTTTTTTTTCAAATTCAGTCTCTTATACAGCAACTTCCTGTTAGAGATAGCATATTTTCAGTTTGATTTTGCAAAACTATTGTGAATTTTTGTTAATTATATATGCAACTTGTGGCACATGATATTCTTTTTTTATACTTGTGGAATTTTCATGTTTCGCCAAGCTCATGATGAAAATGTTTCCACAAGTAAAAAAGTTCCACTTCAGCTACATGTTGTATAAATAACTATTTTAAAATCAATGGGAACATATCTTGGCCTCTTTTGCACCTGTGGTAATCAGTGTTCTACTTTCATATTGTGCCAAATATACGGTAAAAAAGGTGCAAGTTTATAAAATTAAATAACCAACTAAAAGAACTATGCAGCATAAAGACTATGTGATGCTTTTTAGTATATATTTAACAGAAATCAATGAAGGCTCAGAGGTAATATCATTTCACTTAGAACTTATAATTCATCTGAGGAAAAATTCAATTCTCAGACCCCCTTGAATCCAAAAATAGCATTTTTAGAAAGGGAAGGATTATTTATCACCCTCTGTGTGTGTGTGTGTGTGTGTGTGTGTGTGTGTGTGTGTGTGTGTGTCTATAACCCCCCCCAAAAAAACAAAGAAAAAGAAAGCAAAATAGAAAAAAAAAAAATAAAGAAAATTTAAAATAAAAGATGAATACCAAACTTGTAGTTAACTCAACAATACACACAAAATTATTTTTTCAAATTTCATTCTAATTCTTTTAAATAATTGGTTTCTTGAATTGTTCAGGACCTACTTAATGCATGGACATCTCATTCGTGCATCAAGTGACCAGTCTAGGATGGAAATACTGTAACTTTGCAGCCACCATAGTGGTCAATCACACCCATTTATCCCGCCAGTTTTATAATTTGTTTAATTTTTATCCTCTCAATATGCAATTGTTTTCTTTTTTAATGAATGAATAGAAATGCTGAAATTTCAGCCTTCACCTGTTCAACTTCAATTTTTATTACCACTGGTATATTATATCTGCATTTTATAGACACATCACTTTATCCATGGAATAGTCAAAATAATTACAACTCAAGCTTCAGAATCTTTCCAGATAAATTCTAGAGCTTTCATTATATTACTACAGGAGACTTATTCCCAGAAAAATAAGTGAAAAATATTGCAACATATCACCAATATTTTTCAAACTGCCAAAAATCATTAAACATGTTAGTTCCGGAACCATTATGGCTGTTTTGAACTAGAATCAAGTGTCTAAAAATAAATGAACAATTTATTTCTACACATTTACGTTACAGTTTTACAATATGTTTCACTGTTGTTGGACTGCTTGTCATTTTTGGATCCAATACAACTAACACCCTGGTTGTAGTGTACAATGGATCCTCCTTTACTCTAACTATACATTTTATTATATAGTGGGCATTAATATTTTATTTTACTCACAAAAAAATCATCTTTCCATCTCCGTTTCTGTACTTTCTTCATTAATCACATTCCTCCACCACTTTTCTCTTACTTTCTCCAACATAGTTGCCAAATGGTTCCAAAAATTACTTTCTATTTCCAAAATTTCTTTCTGCAAATTATTCCACTTCTTGCTCCATACTTCCTCTCTCCACGCTTTAGTTTCTGAACAATCTGCCATACAATGAAGATCTTTATCTAATTCAAACAAATTCTGGTTGTCCACCATGAATTTCAGGCAGCAGGCAAGCTTTTAATGAAATGCAGGACAAGCAGTTCTTCAATATGAATGTTAAAATTGCACTTAATGTGGTGAAAATTAGCAATTTTCCCATTCACAACATACTGTAGTTTATCAACAAATCATTAAATTTATTAGAAGCATGATCTAAACACATGGGAAACCCACATAAATGGATTTTGTCATTGTGTCACAGCTTCTTTCCCAACAAAATGATTTTTAATGTCACAAGGTGTGCCAAAAACTTAAATTTCAAGAAAGGAGGTTGCTCACCTGTGTGCATTCTAGTAAAAGATAAATAGCTAATGCATTCCTAGTCAGAAAAGTCCATGGCAGTTGTTTCTGCTAACAATTCTGCAAATATGAGTAGTAGTATCCTTTTTTCTTAATTATTTCTGTCTTGTATTGCAACTAGTTGCATTAATTTGGCTGTCTCAGGATAAAAATCGCCTTCTTTAATCACAAATAAGAACACATGAATCACCTTGAAAGTCCTTAAATTCGAGATGGCAACAATGGTAGAGGTATTAAAAGTTTTGCTTCCTTTGCCCTCAGAAGCATAGGGCCTCGATTAAAGTATGTCAAAGGATTCTGTTTTTTGCTAAATGCTTGTCTTCTTTCAACTCCTCCCTGGCTGTTAATCTTTGGTTGGCTGTTTATTAATCATTATTATTATTATTATTATTATTATTATTATTATTATTATTATTATTATTATTATTATTATTATTGCTTCATTTACATGACCTGGGAAATAAATGGTGTTATAACTCAAACTGAAGGGTTTTATTTATTTTTTTTTTTTTTATTTTTTTTTTTAAATACTATGAAACACATTCACCTTCATTCCCACATATATACTTTCACACTCCGGGGGAAGGGTGAAAAGTCTGAACACTGGCCAGCTGATCTCGCAGGTAATCTCAGCTGACGTGTTGCACCATGTAATACTAAGCTTTGTCTAGAAATCTGGTTGCTTTATGAGGGTTCCAAGATAACACACCTATCTCTCCACAATGCATGCCCGATCCATTTCTACCTGCAGAATTTGACCTCCTTCCCAATATCATGTTGGTCAGCTGCTTTCCAAATGAAGTACAAGCATCATGGTAGTAGTTTTAATTTTTTTTTCTCTCGTGTGTACATGACGTATTGGCAGTGTGATAGTTTTCGTCCTTTTGTTGTTTTTTTTTATTTTGTGCTAATAACCTTGAGCATGTTTAGTGTTAAAATAAGTTTTCATCCACTGGCAGCACACACATTAATTTAAATTTGTTTCTTCTGCAGTGTTTAGATTAGCTGGAGAAGGGAGAGAAATGCATCTTCCAGTAAAACATCCATTCTAAACAAACAGCAGAAGTTGAGGCAACAAAATATCATTTTACACAGGAAACTCGTGTCATTCAAATAAATATTTACTTAATCTTTTTCAATTAAATAATTAAGTTTCAACATCTTAATATTTGGTTAGTCTCCTCTGACAAAGTAGTAATAACCAATTAGAGTTAGCAGTTCACTAACAGAAATTATACTGTTAGCTTTTTCAGTGGGGCAAAGCCGTGGCTGAGTGGTTAAACTGCTCGCCTCTCATCGAGGCAGCCCAGGGACCCACATGTGGGATTTGTGGTGGACGTAGTGGCATATGGGCAGGTTTTCTCCAGTTTCACTTGCCATTCATTCCACCAATTGCTCATCATCACCTTTTCTTTAATCCATTTCACCTTCATCTCATATCATCTTCTTCCCTCATGCTCATCCCTGGCTATGGGCCGACCCCCCATTCCACATTCTTCATTTTCTGATTCAATGTTTGTCTGCTCTTCTATAAGCCTCTGACCCTAGGCATGGTTTAAGTCCTAGAGGTGTAGGCTCTACATACAAGGAGGGTAAGCCGACCAAGTAAGCAAGCTTTTCTGTGGATGATAAATTTTGATAAGAAAGAAATTTCAATAACATATGAAATTATTTACATTAAACATGCATTCAATTGATTTGCATAGTTTCTCAGCAACTTTTGTTGCTTTATAGGGGGTGGGTGTGTGTGTGTATTTTTTTTAAACATCCTTTATCCTGTAGGTCATACCAGACAAGGAATGAATACGTGGGCGAAATGATACCCAATGAGCTCGAGATTCATAGAGCACAGACTTAACCGATATTCATTTTTTGACGGTAAGGGGAAACCCTGGAAAACGCATATAGGTACTCACCCTAACCAAGAACCAAACTTGGGACCTCTTGAATGTGGGAGAGACACACTAACCCCAAATTTTGGAGGTGGGCAGAGAAATTTATACTAAATAGCTCATCCATTAACATCCACTACAGCCACTTTTAAAACATTTCTTTTACAATCTGTATTGGCAGGATTCAAATTAAGCAAGACATGCTTAGTTACAGCAAGTAAAAACATATT
This sequence comes from Deroplatys truncata, assembly GCA_030765065.1. Classification (NCBI taxonomy): domain Eukaryota; kingdom Metazoa; phylum Arthropoda; class Insecta; order Mantodea; family Mantidae; genus Deroplatys; species Deroplatys truncata. Next base: position 122,515,004 of record CM060988.1, on the reverse strand, counting down.
CTAAAGTATACTCATGGTAGCAACCTCTTGCTATGAAAAGAAAAGAAAAGGACAGAAAAAAAAATTGCAAACTTTCAAACATGTCCATTACATGACATTTAATGAGATATTTCGAAAACAGCTAACATCATGAAAAATTGCAACAAAAATGATGTATTTTAATGAGCTGTAGATCTTTCCTGTGGCAAGTTTTTGTTTATCTTTTAAGGTTTCCTTGAAATTCAGAATTATACAAGATTCAATAAAATGAATAGGACTTTTCATGTCAATATATTAAACACTTGCCATTTTAATCAAAATCATTAAAGAGCCATTTTGGAAAAAAACAAAGTTTTCCATGTAAAGGGCAGTTTGGGGTAGAGGAATTTCCTTGAAAATCTTTGTGCCCAATCCTTGGAAGATATTAAACTTAAACACCAAGTTTAGTATTTAAATTATTGTTTTTGAGTTATGCTGTTCACAGCCAGAAGGAAGGAAGGGGAAAAAAAATGGTCACCTTCATGTCTTTCTCTTTCAACTCTTCTAAAACCTATTCTTACAAAAGCTTATTCTTATATCTGCTTCATGTTAATCCAGATAAACATTTGTAGGAATTACTTTATTACACACTTCACTATAGATACAAGGGGAATACAGTAGGTTAAGCCATAGCCAAATCCATTACCATGAGCAAACAGTAGTGAATTAGCACTCGAAAAATTTGAACTATTAAAAAATTAAAACCAATAACAAAGAATACCTCGGAAATGGTTAATGCTACAAAAATGTTATTTGACATAAATTGTATACTTTAATGAGATCCACATTTTCTGTGTAATAAGATCATGTCTCTCTCTCTTACGGTTTACCACCTCTACAAAAGTCACTTGATGATGAGGACTTCACAGATTATTTATTCCCAGAAAATTCAATGTATACATTTTGTCACAAAAATATCTTACATATGGTATGTTAATTCAAATCGTTATAGCCTGTTTTGGGAAAATAAAAACAATGTTTGCATATCAAGGACAGCTTGGGATGTGGAGTTTTCTTGAAATCTTCATGTTGCATCCTTGAAAGATGCTGAACCTAAATACAAAGTTTGGTATTTAACCATGTTTTTGAGTTAAATTGTTTACACATACCCATCTCCTTCAAATGCTTTTTTTGGGTTCAGGGAATGCCAAAACATGTATTTCTGTTGAAATCCCAATAATTAATTTTTGAACAGAATGAAATACTTCTTGTTGCCTATTATACGCAGATAGAGAAAGTAAAATAGGTTACAACAATTCAAGTCACACTTTCAGAAGTCAGCAACATCTTATGCTCTACAGTTATCAGAATGATACCTTTTGATTTATTTGATTACAGCTATGAATCTATATATACTACTGTTCATGCAGGTATTTATTTCTCCAAATGAATAGTTACTCATTCAAGTGTCAAATTGTCTCTTTGATCCAATAGCGATTCAAGCAGGTCACTGGCCCTTTGAACATCTACGATGATATAATTTTTACTTTCTCTATTACATATAGTAAGTAGGGGAAATATTGTATTCCACCCAAAAATTTGATGTTGGGATTTCACCAGAAATATGTCTTGAGGTCCTCTGAATCCAAATAAAAAAAATCTAATGTGTTACACTCACATGACTTTCTCTACTCTTGTACAACCTATTTTTACAAACACTTATTCTCCATATGCTTCATATTAATTGAGATATCGAGATGTTAATCTTATTGCTAATTTTCTTGTAGATGCAAGGGGAATTGCTAGGCTTTAAGCATTTAAGAGCTGGTTGCTATGTGGAGTGTTCCATTCTCTTTGTATTACCAGGACAAAAAAAATGAAATAACGAATTTGAGAAAAAGTATAAGTATTGGAAAATTTAAGGCAATAACAAGCAATATCCCGAAAATGGTTCACTCAACAACAAAAATGTATATGACATAAATTGTGTATTTTAACGCGATCTACATTTTTTATAGTAAAATTTTGTCTATCTCTTATGGCTTACCAGTTATGCAAAAGTCGTTCACAATGAAGAACACTTTTGGAGACATTCCCAGAAAATTCGAGATATACATTTCATTTGTCATAAAAATATCTTAAACATATGATATTTTAATCAAAATCCTTAGAGCCATTTTTGAGAAAATTAAAATTTTCGAAAAATGTTCCATGTAAAGGGTAGTCTGGGGTGGGGGGATTTTCTTGAAAACCTTCGTGTCGCATCCGTGGAAGATACTGAACATAAATACCAAGTTTGGTGTTTATCCGACTGTTCGTTTCTGAGTTATGCTGTTCACAGACAGACACACACACACACACACACACACACACACACACACACACACACACAGACACACGGACATGTTTCCAAAAATGCTTTTTTTGGATTCAGGGGGTCTCAAAACATATATTTCCGGTGAAATCTCGGTATCGAATTTTTGGGTGGAATACAATACTTCCCCTACTTACTATACGTAGTAGAGAAAGTAAAAAAACATGTTTAGAAAAAGGTGCACAAATGTGTGTGTGTGTGTGTGTGTGTGTGGGTATGGTGTGTGTGTGTGTGGGTATGGTGTGTGTGTGTGTATGCGCGTGTGTGAACAGCATAACTCAAAAACGAAAAGTGGGATAAGTATAAAACTTGGTATTGAAGTTCAGTATTTTCCAAGGATGCGACAGGAAGATTTTCAAGAAAATTATTTTGATTAAAATACCACATACTAAAAGATATTTACAAAACAAATAAAATGTATATCTTGAATTTTCTGGTAATAGCCTTTGAAGTCCTCTTCATTAGGAAGGAATTTTGTATAATTTCATAGAACTGGTAAACAATGAGCAATAGACGAAAACATATTACACAAAACAATGTAGATCTCTTTAAAACACACAATTTATTTCAAATAAGTTTTTCTTTTTGGCATAAACTATTTCTGAGATACCCATTATTAATGGTTCTAATTGTTTATTTCTTGATCATTCTTTAAAGTTCTTTCAACATTCAGTCGTTTCTTGCAATTGCATGGAAACAGTATGGAATTTTAAGGCCAGCATATAGCATCCAGTTCTTACTTATCTACTGCTGTTCTCTTTGTATCCATAGCAAAATGTGTAATGTAGCTATTTCTGCACGTTTATTTGGATTAGATAGAATGTAGTACATATAAAAATATTTTATAGACTCACTAATAAACAATATAGGGTAGAGAAAGTCACATGAATGTATCACATCAGATTTTTTATATAGTAGAATTCGTCTTCTATCAAATATCTTTCCACCATTTCAAGGCTTTTCATTCCTTTCATTTTTTTGAGAAAGAACTATTCTTACTGGTTAGATTTCTATTCAAGTAACCATTTATATAAGAGTAGTTATAGCAAGAACCACATTTTCCCATACACATCATTTGGAAAGAAGTTCAATTAGATTTAAAAACTTGAGGAATCTAAACATGGATCTGTAAATCTCCATGCTGATGCTCTTGACAAATTATGCTACTTTGTCAGCCACCCTAAATCGAGTTGAGATTCTCTTGCAATTGATTTCTCCTAATCTAAGCCTAAAGAATACTAGTATTTCAAGTTAACTCTTTGGGTACATAGCCTCTTGCAGTTGAGATAAAAGGATCTTTGGAATACACAGCATATTTCATTAATGGCCTGGAATACACAGCATATTTCATTAATGGCCTGGAATACACAGCATATTTCATTAATGGCCTTGTATACCAACACACTTCATTCTATTATCACTTGCTAATGGTCCAATAATTGTGAATAATTTTGTGGCACATATACAGCCCTAACAATTTTTTCAAAATTCTTATAACTTATTTCAATTCATTTTTACTTTCTCTACTACGTATAGTAAGTAGGGGAAGTATTGCATCCCACCCAAAAATTTGATACAGAGATTTCACCAGAAATACATGATTTGAGACCCCCTGAATCCAAAAAAAGCATTTTTGGAAACATGTCCGTGTGTGTGTCTGTATGTGTGTGTGTGTGTGTGTGTGTGTGTGTGTGTGTGTGTGTGTGGGTGTGTGTGTGAACAGCATAACTCAAAAATGAACAATCGGATAAACACCAAACTTGGTATTTAGGTTCAGCATCTGCCAGAGATGCGACACGAAGGTTTTCAAGAAAATCCCCCACCCCAGACTACCCTTTACATGGAACATTTTTCGAAAATTTTAATTTTCTCAAAAATGGCTTTAACGATTTTGATGAAAATATCATATGTTTAAGATATTTTCATGACAAATAAAATGTATATCTCGAATTTTCTGGGAATGTCTCCAAAAGTATTCTTCATTGTGAACGACTTTTGCATAACTGGTAAACCATAAGAGATAGACAAAATTTTAATACACAAAAAATTTAGATCGCATTAAAATACACAATTTATGTTACATACATTTTTTTTGTTGATTGAACCATTTTCGAGATACCAGCTATTAAGAGATATGTATGTGCTTAAAGGCTACTGTATTTCCAAATTGCCCTTGTAAATATATATTCCCCTTACATCTACAAGAAAATTAGCAATAAGATAGACTCTGCAAATGTTTATCTCGATTAACATGAAGTAGATGGAGAATAAGCATTTGTATAAATAGTTTGTACAAGAGTAGAGAAAGTCATGTGAGTGTAACACAGATTTTTTTAACTTCTATGGTATTAATGTGGGTATGACTTAAAATAGCAACTGGTGTTATGGCTCAAGCTAATGGTTTTACTCATTTTTACTGCTAAAAACATGCGCACATATATTTACTCCCACATGCAGTTTTAAGACTCTGGACAAACATCAATGACTGGTTAAACAAAAATTCCTCCAGCTCAACCAGAAATAGAAGCAGAGACCTCCACGTTGTGAAGAAAAAAAGACTGAACCTCTACCACAGATGTAATCTACTTCACATTTGTAAATTGTGTTAAAGAAATTTGAGGATAATGAAACACAAACATCTTTTAAAATATTAAGTTCACCCATTCACCTGTAACCTTTTTAACATCCTTAAAACATCAATAACCTGAAAAGGCCTAGGAGTGTAGAAGGCTGAAAGCTTGATCATAAAACTGCATATTACTAGGTTGCAATACCATGAAGTCATAGTAAATAATCTACGTGGAGAAGGTTAACAATCTCTTTAAAAATTTCAGCCTCACAAAGACAATAAATAAGGTAGTGATTAATGAATGTTCTAATGAGCTAGATATTCCAATAAGCTGAGAATGACTTCACATTCATTTATCAACTCCCCAGGAGAGGGATGATGGGGAAGCCTTATCCAGGCAACTCGATCTACCAAATAATAATATATGAAGCAAATCATGTGCAAAGTATGAATTAGTTACTCTCCAAACTAGTCCCCGAGGGATCATGTTCGCTTTCTGCAGTAGGCTATACAATTGCATTTGTCAGCACACAGTCCCACATGCATGCTACATCTGGATTGTGAGTGCACTTTGACTTTACCTGGGTAAAGTGCTGTAGTGTCTCATGTAGTGCTTATAGGGATATTAAGAGCATTAGGTTGATTAGTTCAAAAAGATTAGCACATGAACAAGGGATAAGCTAGTAATCCAAACTTGTGAAGAAAACAGAACCCACTGGAAATAGCTCGTCCCAAATCAGATTTGAAATATGGTTCACCAAATATTTGACTAGCATACTAGCCATTACACCAAACAGATTGTCTCCGAAAAATTCTGTTCTCATACCCCCTCCCAAACAACTCATAATTTTGCTAGTTAGGTGAAACAACCAAAAAAAAACATGTTAGAGTCTGCATATGATACACCGTGAATTAGTTCAGTTTAATTTTTAGGTACTCTAGTAACATTTAAGGCTTTACTGCATTGCTAGAGCAGAATACAGAACACCATATTTTCCATTCTGTTCAGATATTTCATCCCAATCTCTGCTGCATACCTGTTGTATGCAGAAATGGGTTATATTTATAACCAAAATACGATCTGAATCGGATTAAGCTATTGCAACTTAAAATTTGGCAAAACTGCTACTATCCGCTTAAACGATAGCAACAAGCCTAGAGACTACAATTAAATGTGCCCTATACGACACAGAGAGAAAAATATAATTTTGTCTCAGAGTATTTGAATGTATTTTAAATTGTACTGCGTGTAATTTCAGTGGCTAAAAGTGTAAAACTGCAAGTGAGAAGTACCTTAATATTATCTGCGTATACTTAGCTTTACAATTGTAAAAGAACTTAATTCTTATCAATTCCCTCTTACGATAATAACCTTTATTACATCAACAGAGAACCAGGTCACACTAAAAAGTTAGATACGAGGGACGGCATTTTTAACCTATACCGGTAACGGAAACTCTTAGCTCATTTATCTCAAGGAGGTGTGTAGTTAACATGGAAGATTGCCTTGCAGATAGCCATTTTTCACATTTTGCTGTATACACCGTAACGTGTTTGGTCACTCTTACTAATTTTCTAGCGCACAATTCACTACTCACCACGCTTGTTTGACTCTGTGTTGACATTACAATATCTTCGTCAAGATCTTTAACAATCAAACCCCCCTTCACTTTCCTTTGGCAAGGGCTTATTCGAAGCCAACTGAACAACGAACGGTGCTCTTTTATACTTTCTCTAGCCTTCCCATTCCACCTTATAGGTCTCAAAGTCGTGACATCATATCCGATAATAGAGTCGAATATGTATCCTTTACAACGTAACAGATCTATTGAATTATTTCTTCCTCCTGCTCAAATAATAAAAGTTACTCATTATTTTTAAAATAAACAAGCATAATTACAACTTTTTAGAATGCAGAGTTTCAATGATAATCGCATTTTATGTAAATAATTTAAAAGATTTTGTTTTGACGTTTCCTTCCAGAGTAACCAAGTTTGGCAACAACATTATATGAAATTTACCATTTTCCGTGGAACGATGATCTCGGATTACAGACGTAATTTTACTAAATTAGAACAGTATATTCCTTCCAATAGTTTTTATATTAATGTTAATAAATATGCGATATAAATAAAACGAGATCTATTCAACTGAGAAAAGAAATGAGGAAATATAGGATAGGCATTGGCAAGGGCATTAACCTACACTTTCCATGTTACTTTTATTAATAATTATTACTGCCGTATATGTAGTCAGTTTTTGAATATACAGATATATTTTAAAATAAACTAGATTTATTTAGTATTGTAAATAACATTTGGAGCCTTTCATTGTCCCAAATAATCATTTTGTAACTTTATTTAGTTTTGTATAGTCTGGGCCGTGACCAATAAAAACCAAACCAAACCGAGTACACCCGAAAATGTTCGAAGCTCTAGAAACGCTTCGTCAATGGCATTTTAGTTTGTCGTTCTGTATTTGGTATAGGTAAACAATGGGCAAAACATTAATTGTAGACGCTGTACCCTGCTTTCTATTTCACATTTTTCGGATTGCTTCATTTCTTTATCTAGAAGGATATAGCCAGCTAGTGGCACTGCCAGAAAAGTATTAAACGGGAGGTTTAGTGTAGAGAACCTTTGTTTAAATAATTTGCAACAATTCAAGTGATAAATATCAATTAATTCTGAGTTGAAATATCTAAATAAATCGATTTTATATTCACAGATTAAGGTGTAGGGGCAATTAAATTAAGATAGGATGTTTTAGGTATTCTGAGAAGCAAATGTGATGTGATACATTTAGTGACCAATGTGAATTATTTTATACTGCCGCTGCAGGCCATTTTATTTCCCTACAAAACAGGGGTTCTAGCTATGTTCTAAATTGGGAAATATTGTACTCATTTGGAAATCACTCAAATTCAGAACCAGAACGAAAACATGTCTCCGATATTTTAACATGGTTGTAACCACGCCATAATTATAAAGTAGAGTTTCTGTTGCTGTCACCTTCGGCAATATCGTCTAAGACATGCCACCTAAATATAGCGCTATCAGTGATACGATTAGAAAGTATCTCGCTCCCGCCAACCTATTAAGATATTATTTTTTTAAAATATATTCTTATTAGTTTTCTAATTTTAATGCTAATGTACATTCAGTATGTTTATTGTGTTGCTTATGACTATAATAGTTCATACAATTCATGCTGCATTACTTAAGTTATCTTTCAAATATTCTATTATTATTAATTATTATTATTATTATTATTATTATTATTATTAGTATTATTATCATTATCATTATTATTATCATTATTATTATTGTTGTTGCTTGTACTAAAACATGATACACAGTGAAACAACCGTTCTTATAACTGATTTATTAACACTTGCCAAGTACAGTTGTCAACGCTTTTCCATTACAACAAACAACACACATTTGTTTCACAGAATCTTTATGTCCATGACCACCACTACTACGGTGGTGACGTTAAGAAAGTTATTCCCCACTTATTTTTTCAATTTTTTATTCAATTACAATTAGGTCTTTTTACTTTCTCTACCACGTATAGTAAGTGGGGGAAGTATTGCAATCCACCCAAAAATTCGATACCGAGATTTCATATGAAATATATGTTTTGAGGCCCACTGAATCTATATATATTAAAAAAAAGGCATTTTAGAAAAAAATCGTCTGTGAACAGTATAACTCAAAAACGAAAAGTCGGATAAATACCAAACTTGGTATTTAGGTTCAGCATCTTTCAAAAATGCCACACGAACATTTTCAATAAAATCCCCACCAGACTACCCTTTACATGCAACATTTTGATTTTCTCAAAAATGGTTCTAACGATGTTGATTAAAATCTCATACATTTCAGATATTTTAATGGCAAATGAAATGTATATCTTGAATTTTCTGGGAATGTCGCCAAAAGTCCTCTTCATTCTGAATGACTTTTGCATAACGGGTAAATTGTAAGAGATAACCAAAAGTTTACCACACAAAAAATGTAGATTCGTTAAAACATACAATTTATGTCAAACATTTTTTGCGGAGTGAACCATTTCCGCGATATTCCTTGTTATTTGTTTGAATTTTCCAATACTTACACTTCTTCTCAAATGGGAATTTGTTATTCTTTTTTTATGTCCTGGACATGCAAAGAGATTGGAATGCTCCACATAGCAACCAGCTCTTAAAATATTTGACTGTCGCTTAAAGCCTTCCATATTACCCTTGCACCTACAAGAAAATCAGCAATATGATAGTTTCTGCAAATGTTCATGTTATTTCTGCAACTCTTCGCATGTTATTTTCAAATTCATCTGAACACAAATCTCGGCTTTCACAAGCTCCGTTGATATTCTGTTCCTAGCATCCCACCATAACGCACTCATTACTCTAAACACTCCTGGGCGTTACTGACAGGAACTGCGAGTACATGCTGTATTATTTTGAACAGATTTGGTACAATTGCTTTTTGAAAAACTCATTCCAATCTTTACAAAAGTTATTATCCTTCTTATCAAGATTTGATGCTACCGATTTCAAAACAGAAAGCTAATGATGCAGCTCGTTTCCATCGAAACAAATTTTCAATTTCTTTCCCACTTTGGCCAAGTCATTAAATGAAAATAGTGGTGGTTGACATAAATCCAGCACGAACACAATTTTATACACGTTGTCATTCCTACTAAAGTTGTATTATTTATTAAGGTGGTTTAAAAATCTGTTGTAAACAAGGTGCACTATTTTGCTAGAATATTATTTTCTTCTTCTGTTAGGTGTTCTAAAGACATATTAACTTCAAATTCATAAAACTTATAATTCTTACGACCCTCTATTAGTTTCTTCACTTCCAACATAACCTCGTGAACATTTGTGAAAAGTGTGTCCTCTTTTTCCAAAAGTCTAATTGCTTTAGAAAATACAGGTAAAGTTACATTTTAAAAATACAGAAAACACTCTGGTAATGTTAGTGAATACGCGTTTATTTCGTCTTGTTGTGCACTAATACATTTCCAAATTAGAGCGTGTGTTTTTCTTCGCCCCGTGCTACATAATAAATCTTTAAAACTCGCCACATTTAACGAGACGCTTCACAGCTAACTGCAAAGACAACCATTACCCAACCATGTGGTGCATTATTTCACTAGTCATGATGAACAAACTCGAAAAATGTTTGTAGTTCCTCGGAATTTTTTGATGATGAAGAAAAGTCTGAATATATTTAAGAACTAGACTTACACATAATAGTTTAGACGCTTGAATCCAAATTTAGCACAATTATGTAATATATGACAACAATTGGCTTTGATTATGTTTGCGTTTACGTCTTTTAACCTATAATAGACAAAATTGTGTTTACCGAAATTGACAGAAGCAATCGGCTGAATAAGAAAATACATTGTATAGTGTTAAAACATTTTCAAATAAAATAGATTTTAATTTATATGAAATGGCTTCTGCAGATTCGTTTACATCCTCATAGAAATCGAGAACTTGGTTACATTTCCCTTATCTTTGGAGAAGTATGTTACAACTGTTGGGTAACGATTTTATTGTCCTATTTGAAGCGTCTGAACCTAATGAAAACGGAACATTTTTCTTTAATTTGCTTAGTAGCTTCTCTTTAGTATAAGGCAGAAGCGCATTTTTTACTAACGCTCCACTTTTAGTTCGGCCGCAATTTAAGTTCGAACATGAAAACATGTGTATATAACTTATTGAGAACTGTATGAATGGTGGTGTTTCACACCATGATAAGCCAAAGTTAGTTCCCTTGCAGTGATTTTTTGCCTTCTGCAGAAAATTGTTTTGCCAAGAATTAAAGAAGAGGTTGATTTTGCGCGACAATATTCGATTTCTGTCTTTCTGATTATAATTGTTTATTCACGGCCTTCAATTGTCGGTAAACTGATAACCGACAATGAGCGAACACAAAAAATATACACCTTGACGTATTACCCCATTACTCCAAATTAAACAGTGTCTTTTCATTTGATATTTCCCAGAAGAATATTTAGAATAAGAGGATGCTGTAACTACTTTTCAGCCATAATATACTTGCAAAATTTCCACATTTACTTACGGCACACGTTTCTAAACAATTATTTCTTCACAACATTTGTAATTTTGGTGACCACTCCAGGATTTGAGGGGGTCTTAACTGTCTGTCGAAGTATACTCTGAGTCTGACACTTTAATTAAATTCAATTTCTGCCATATTTTTTTTTTTTTTTAATAGGGGCGGCCCCACACCCGCCGCCCCCGGTGACGATCATCCTCAGAGGCTACATCGTCTCCCCATGCACATGCTGTTAGGCTAATATCATGCTGACATGCAAGAGCAAGGGGTGCTGTGTTAGTGTAGTGCATTCGTTAGTGTTCGGGTTCCGCTGAGCACCCCGGTTAGTTACGGACAGACATTGCTAGCCTGCGCGCAGCGCGCGCAAGCGTCATTGCGAGTGTTTCTGGGTACTGGACATACCGAAGTCTGACCAGGACCCAGGGAGTGCGGGTTGTTAATTTGTTGGAGGTGGATTATGGGTGGTGTTAGTTCGTGTGTGACGGACTGACTGACGGGTGACTGGGTTGATTTTGTGTCATGCTTGAAATAGCGTGCGGTTTGGTATCTAGCTGAAGGGCTGTGACGGACGGACAGACGAATAATGCGGTTGGTGGAGTGTGTAATCCTGAAATGAGGTGGAGGGGGAGGATGTTTTATTGTGTCTTACCTTAGTGTTGTTTGTGCTGGAGGTGTAAGGTAACTGATTTGTGGTGCGTGGAGTTGGACTTACTGTAGTGGTTCGTTAATTCGTTGATCCTGGATACAAGCCTGGTCGTCAAAGAGTGCGCACACGGCTGGCTGCCTGCCAAAGGTGCAGGTGCGGACCCGTGCCACCCGCGGGGGGGCCCTCATCCCCCGGAGCCGCCTTGGCTGTGTTAGCACAAGGACTTGGAGGGCATCTGTGAAGTAGGTGTTCGTGGAGTTCTGAGAGTCTGGAATACTGGGGAGGCAAACCTGTAATCATTGGAGTTATTGAGGGTTTAGTATGCGGAAGAGGTGGATTGCAACATCTATGGCTGAGGTGGGATTGGTAATAGATCTGTCGAATAGCTGTAGCGGACGGGCGTATTTGAGGTTATCTGTGTGGTAAGTACCTATATTTTGGACAAGTGGATTGTGGTTTTGCGCTGTTTTGGCGTAAAGGTCGGAGGCAAGCTTTTTGATGTATTCTTCGAGAGTGTGCATTTTGAGTTCAGTGTGTAGTTTTTCCGCCGGTGCAAACACGGGGACTTTGGCGATGATTCTTAGTATCTTGTTCTGCAGCGTGATTAGTGATTTTATGTAGGTTGGGGCTGCATATCCCCACGCAGGTGATGCGTACGTGAGTATAGGGCGAATTAAGGTTTTGAAGAGCGTAAGGCCTAGGCTTGGGCTTAAGGCGCTGTGGAGGGTGATCAAAGGATACAGATTTCGAAGTTGTGCCTGTGTCTTGTGGCGAGTGTCAGCTATATGAGCCCGCCAGGTGAGACCTTGGTCCATAACGACGCCAAGGTATCGGACCTGGCTAGACCATTCGATGTTTTCATTGAAGAGTTGTAGGGGTGGTAGTTCATGTGTGGGGTGGCGATGGAAGCGTCGTTTGGTGAAAATGATCCTTCGGTAGATAGTAATGGTAAAAAGATACGTACCGCAAAGAGAATTTAACCACTGCATTGTCTTCTGCTCACCTTCTGCTTCTGCGTTTGATTGTGTTTAAGCATTTGGCAGGACTGTTGATGTTGAGAATAAGTGGACGTTACTGAAGTTTTACTTTCTCTACTAGGTATAGTAAGTAGGGGAAGTATTGTATTCCACCCAAAAATTCGATACCGAGATTTCACCGGAAATACATGTTCTGAGACCCCCTGAATAAAAAAAAGCATTTTTAGAAACATGTCCGTGGGTATGTCTGTGTGTCTGTCCGTGTGTCTGTGAACAGCATAACTCAGAAACAAACAGTCGGATAAACACACTTGGTATTTAGGTACAGTATCTTCCAGAGATGCGACACGAAGGTTTTCAAGAAAATTCTCCACCCCAGATTACCCTTTACATGGAACATTTTTTGAAAATTTTAATTTTCTCAAAAATGGCTCATATGTTTAAGATATTTTACTGACAAATGAACTGTATATCTCGAATTATCTGGGAATGTCTCCAAAAGTATTCTTCATTGTGAACGACTTATGCATAACTGGTAAACCATAAGAGATAGACAAAATTTTACTATACAAAAAATGTAGATCGCGTTAAAATACACAATTTATGTCATATACATTTTTTTGTTGAGTGAACAATTTTCGAGATGTTGCTAGTTATTCCCTTAAATTTTCCAATACTCATACTTTTTCTCAAATTCGTTATTCATTTTTACTCTCTCTACTACGTATAGTAAGTAGGGGAAGTATTGCATTCCACCCAAATTTCGATACCGAGATTTCACCGGAAATACATGTTTTGAGACCCCCTGAATCCAAAAAAAGCATTTTTGGAAACATGTCCGTGTGTGTGTCTGTGTGTCTGTGTGTGTGTCTGTGAACAGCATAACTCAGAAACGAACAGTCGGATAAACACCAAACTTGGTATTTGGGTTCACTATCTTCCAAGGATGCGACACGAAGGTTTTCAAGAAAATCCCCCACCCCAGAGTACCCTTTACATGGAAGATTTTTCAAAAATTTTAATTTTCTCAAAAATGGCTCTAACGATTTTGATTAAAATATCATATGTTTAAGATATTTTTATGACAAATAAAATGTATATCTTGAATTTTCTGGGAATGTCTCCAAAAGTATTCTTTATTGTGAACGACTTTTGCATAACTGGTAAACCATAAGAGATAGACAAAATTTTACTACACAAACAATGTAGATCGCGTTAAAGTACACAATTTATGTCATATACATTTTTTACTTTCTCTGCTACGTATAGTAAGTAGGGGAAGTATTGCATTCCACCCAAAAATTCGATACCGAGATTTCACCGGAAATACATGTTTTGAGACCTCCTGAATCCAAAAAAAGCATTTTTGGAAACATGTCCGTGTGTGTGTCTGTCTGTGTGTCTGTGTGTCTGTGTGTCTGTCTGTCTGTGTGTCTGTGTGTCTGTGAACAGCATAACTCAAAAACGAACAGTCGGATAAACACCAAACTTAGTATTTAGGTTCAGTATCTTTCAGAGATGGGACACGAAGGTTTTCAAAAAAATTCCCCCACCCCAGACTACCCTTTACATGGAACATTTTTCGAAAATTTTAATTTTCTCAAAAACGGCTCTAACGATTTTGATTAAAATATCATATGTTTAAGATATTGTCATGACAAATAAAATGTATATCTCGAATTTTCTGGGAATGTCTCCAAAAGTATTCTTCGTTATGAACGACTTTTTCATAACTGGTAAACCATTAGAGATAGACAAAATTTTACTACACAAAAAATGTAGATCGCGTTAAAATACACAATTTATGTCATATACATTTCTTTTGTTGAGTGAACCGTTTGCGAGATATTGCTTGTTATTCCCTTAAATTTTCCAATACTTATACTTTTTCTCAAATTCGTTATTCATTTTTGTATGTCCTGGACTTGCAAAGAGAATGGAATGCGCCGCATAGCAACCAGTGTTAAAATATTTGACCATTGCTTAAAAGCTACCATATTCCCCTTGCATCTACAAGAAAATTAGCAATAAGATTGACATCTCGATATCTCCATTAACATGCAGCATATGGAGAATAAGCGTTTGTAAAAATAGTTTGTACAAGAGTAGAGAAAGTCATGTGAGTGTAACACATCAGATTTTTTTGTTGAGTGAACCATTTTCGAGATATTGCTTGTTATTCCCTTAAATTTTTCAATACTTATTTTCTCAAATGGGAATTCGTTATTCATTTTTTTGTCTTGGATATGCAAAGAGTTATAATTTGTGGCAAAGGGAATGGTGCTGCACCTAGCAACCAGCTATTAAGAGATATGTATGTGCTTAAAGGCTACTGTTTTTCTATATTGCCCTTGTAAATATATTTTCCCCTACATCTACAAGAAAATTAACAATTAGATAAGAGTTTGCAAATGCTTATCCCGATTAACATGAACTAGATGGAGAATAAGCGTTTGTAAAAATACTTTGTACAAGAGTAGAGAAAGTCATGTGAGTGTAACACATCAGATTTTTACTTTCTCTACTACGTATAGTAAGTAGGGGAAGTATTGCATTCCACCCAAAAATTCGATACCGAGATTTCACCGGAAATACATGTTTTGAGACCTCCTGAAACCAAAAAAAGCATTTTTGGAAACATGTCCGTGTGTGTGTCTGTGTGCGTGTGTGTGTGTGTGTGTGTGTCTGTGTGTGTGTGTGTCTGTGTGTCTGTGAACAGCATAACTCAAAAACGAACAGTCGGATAAGCACCAAACTTGGCATTTAGGTTCAGTATCTTCCAGAGATGCGACAAGAAGGTTTTCAAGAAAATCCCCCCACCCCAGACTACCCTTTACATGGAAGATTTTTCGAAACTTTTAATTTTCTCAAAAATGGCTCTAACGATTTTGATGAAAATATCAAATGTTTAACATAATGTCATGAGAAATGAAATGCATATCTCGAATTTTCTGGGAATGTCTCCAAAAGCATTCTTCATTGTGAACGACTTTTGCATAACTGGTAAACCATAAGAGATAGACAAAATTTTACTACACAAATAATGTAGATCGCGTTAAAATACACAACTTATGTCATATACATTTCTTTTGTTGAGTGAACCGTTTTCGAGATATTGCTTGTTATTTCCTTAAATTTTCCAATACTTATACTTTTTCTCAAATGCGTTATTCATTTTTACTTTCTCTACTACGTATAGTAAGTAGGGGAAGTATTGCATTCCACCCAAAAATTCGATACCGAGATTTCACCGGAAATATATGTTTTGAGACCTCCTGAATCCAAAAAAAGCATTTTTGGAAACATGTCCGTGTGTGTGTCTGTGTGTGTGTGTGTGTCTGTGTGTGTGTCTGTGAACAGCATAACTCAAAAACTAACAGTCGGATAAGCACCAAGCTTGGTATTTAGGCTCAGTATCTTCCAGAGATGCGACACGAAGGTTTTCAAGAAAATCCCCCCACCCCAGACTACCCTTTACATGGAAGATTTTTCGAAAATTTTAATTTTCTCAAAAATGGCTCTAACGATTTTGATGAAAATAATATATGTTTAAGATAATGTCATGAGAAATGAAATGTATATCTTGAATTTTCTGGCAATGTCTCCAAAAGTATTCTTCATTGTGAACGACTTTTGCATAACTGGTAAACCATAAGAGATAGACAAAATTTTACTACAGAAAAAATGTAGTTCGCGTTAAAATACACAACTTATATCATATACATTTTTTTAGTTGAGTGAACCGTTTTCGAGATATTGCTTGTTATTTTCTTAAATTTTCCAATACTTATACTTTTTCTCAATTTGTTATTCATTTTTTTATGTCCTGGACATGCAAAGAGAATGGAATGCGCCACATAGCAACCAGCGTTAAAATATTTGACTATTGCTTAAAAGCTGCCATATTCCCCTTGCATCTACAAGAAAATTACAAATAAGATTGACATCTCGATATCTCGATTAATATGAAGCATATGGAGAATAGGTGTTTGTAAAAATAGATTGTACAAGAGTAGAGAAAGTCATGTGAGTGTAACACATCAGATTTTTTACTTTCTCTACTACGTATAGTAAGTAGGGGAAGTATTGTATTCCACCCAAAATTTCGATACCGAGATTTCACCGGAAATAGATGTTTTGAGACTCGCTGAATCCAAAAAAAGCATTTTTGGAAACATGTCCGTGTGTGTGTCTGTCTGTGTGTCTGTCTGTGAACAGCATAACTCAAAAACGAAGAGTCGGATAAACACCAAACTTGGTGTTTAGGTTCAGTATCTTTCAGAGATGCGACTCGAAGGTTTTCAAGAAAATCCCCCCACCCCAGACTACCCTTTACATGGAATATTTTTCGAAAATTTTAATTTTCTCAAAAACGGCTCTTAACGATTTTGATTAAAATATCATATGTTTAAGATATTGTCATGACAAATAAAATGTATATCTCGAATTTTCTGGGAATGTCTCCAAAAGTATTCTTCATTATGAACGACATTTTCATAATTGGTAAACCATAAGAGATAGACAAAATTTTACTACACGAAAAATGTAGATCGCGTTAAAATACACAATTTACGTCATATACATTTCTTTTGTTGAGTGAACCGTTTGCGAGATATTGCTTGTTATTCCCTTAAATTTTCCAATACTTATACTTTTTCTCAAATTCGTTATTCATTTTTGTATGTCCTGGACATGCAAAGAGAATGGAATGCGCCACATACCAACCAGCGTTAAAATATTTGACTATCACTTAAAACCTACCATATTCCCGTTGCATCTACAAGAAAATTACCAATAAGATTGACATCTCGATATCTCCATTAACATGAAGCATATGGAGAATAAGCGTTTGTAAAAATAGTTTGTACAAGAGTAGAGAAAGTCATGTGAATGTAACACATCAGAATTTTTTATGTCCAGGACATGCAAAGAGAATGGAATGCGCCACATAGCAACCAGCGTTAAAATATTTGACTACCGCTTAAAACCTACCATATTCCCCTTGCATCTACAAGAAGATTATCAATAAGATTGACATCTCGATATCTCCATTAACATGAAGCATATGGAGAATAAGCGTTTGTAAAAATAGTTTGTACAAGAGTAGAGAAAGTCATGTGAGTGTAACACATCAGATTTTTTTAAGTCCTGGACATGCAAAGAGAATGGAATGCGCCACATAGCAACCAGCGCTTAAAAGATTTGACTATCGCTTAAAACCTACCATATTCCCCTTGCATCTACAAGAAAATTAGCAATAAGATTGACATCTCGATATCTCGATTAACAGGAAGCATATGGAGAATAGGCGTTTGTAAAAGTAGATTGTACAAGAGTAGAGAAAGTCATGTGAGTGTAACACATCAGATTTTTTTATGTCCTATACATGCAAAGAGAATGGAATGCGTCACATAGCAACCAGCGCTTAAACATTTTACTATCGCTTATAACCTACCATATTCCCCTTGCATGTACAAGAAAATTAGCAATAAGATTGACATCTCGATATCTCCATTAACATGAAGCATATGGAGAATAAGCGTTTGTAAAAATAGTTTGTACAAGAGTAGAGAAACTCATGTGAGTGTAACACATCAGATGGTTTTATGTCCTGGACATGCAAAGAGAATGGAATGCGCCACATAGCAACCAGCGTTAAAATATTTGACTATCGCTTAAAACTTACCATATTCCCCTTGCATCTACAAGAAAATTATCAATAAGATTGACATCTCGATATCTCGATTAACATGAAGCATATGGAGATTAAGCGTTTGTAAAAATAGTTTGTACAAGAGTAGAGAAAGTCATGTGAGTTTTAACACATCAGATTTTTTTTATGCCCTGGACATGCAAAGAGAATGAAATGCGCCACATAGCAACCAGCGTTAAAATATTTGACTATCGCTTAAATCCTACCATATTCTCCTTGCATCTACAAGAAAATTATCAATAAGATCGACATCTCGATATCTCGATTAACATGAAGTATATGGAGAATAAGCGTTTGTAAAAATAGCTTGTACAAGAGTAGAGAAAGTCATGTGAGTGTAACACATCAGATTTTTTACTTTCTCTATTACGTACAGTAAGTAGGGGGAAGTATTGTATTCCACCCAAAAATTCGATACCGAGATTTCACCGGAAATACATGTTTTGAGAACCCTGAATCCAAAAAAAAGGATTTTTAGAAACATGTCCGTGTGTGTGTGTGTGTGTGTCTGTGTGTGTCTGTGAACAGCATAACTCAGAAACGAACAGTCAGATAAACACCAAACTGTATTTAGGTTCAGTATCATCCAGAGATACGACACGAAGATTTTCAAGAAAATCTCCCCACCCCAGGATAGCCTTTACATGGAACATTTATCGAAAATTTTAATTTTTTCAAAAACGGCTGTAACGATTTTGAGTAAAATATCATGATTTTAAGATATTTTCATGACAAAAGAAATGTATATCTTGAATTTTCTGGGAATGTCTCCAAAAGTATTCTTCATTGTGAACCACTTTTGCATAACTGGTAAACCATAAGAGATAGACAAAATTTTACTACACAAAAATGTAGATCGCATTAAAATACACAATTTATGTCATATACATTTTTTTTTGAGCGAACCATTTTCGAGATATTGCTTGTTATTCCCTTAAATTTTTCAATACTTATTTTCTCAAATGGGAATTCGTTATTCATTTTTTTGTCTTGGGTATGCAAAGAGTATTAATCTGTGGCAAAGGGAATGGCGCTGCACCTAGCAACCAGCTATTAAGAGATATGTATGTGCTTAAAGGCTACTGTATTTCTATATTGCCCTTGTAAATATATATTCCCCTTACATCTACAAGAAAATTAGCAATAAGATAGAGTCTGCAAATGTTTATCTCGATTAACATGAAGTAGATGGAGAATAAGCGTTTGTAAAAATAGTTTGTACAAGAGTAGAGAAAGTCATGTGAGTGTAACACATCAGATTTTTTTTTTTTTAGTCCTGGTAATGCAAAGAGAATGAAATACTCCACATAGCAACCAGCTCTTAAAATATTTGACTATCGCTCAAAGCCTACAAATTTCCCTTGCATCTACAAGAAAATTAGGAATAAGATTAACATCTCGATATTTCGACTAACATGAAGCATATGGGGAATAAGCGTTTGTAAAAATAGTTTGTACAAGAGTAGAGAAAGTCATGTGAGTGTAACACATAAGACTTTCTTACTTTCTCTACTACGTATAGTAACTAGGGGAAGTATTGTATTCCACCCAAAAATTCGATACCTAGATTTCAACGGAAATATATGTTTTGAAATCCCCTGAATCCAAAAAAAGCATTTTTGGAAACATGTCCTATGTGTTTCTGTGTGTGTGTGCCTGTGTGTCTGTGAACAGCATAACTCAGAAACGAACAGTCGGATAAACACCAAATTTGGTATTTAGGCTCAGTATCTTTCAGAGATGCGACACGAAGGTTTTCAAGAAAATCCCCCCACCCCAGATTATCCTTTACATGGAAAATTTTTCGAAAATTGTAATTTTCTCAAAAATGGCTATATCGACTTGATTAAAATATCATGTTTAAGATACTCTCATGACAAATAAAATGTATATCTTGAATTTTCTGGGAATGTCCCCAAAAAGTATTCTTCATTGTGAACGACTTTTGCATAACTGGTAAACCATAAGAGATAGACAATATTTTACTACACAAAAAATGTAGATCGCATTAAAATACACAATTTATGTCATATACATTTTTTTTTGAGTGAACCATTTTCGAGATATTGATTGTTATTCCCTTAAAATTTTCAATACTTTCTCAAATGGGAATTCGTTATTCATTTTTTTGTCTTGGATATTGAAGCAGTATATTTTGAGTAGTAAAATAGAATTAAGATCATAGGGAGAATAAATATCAGTAACAACGAGGATAGTATTAAATAGAACTGGCAAGCGAATGTTACTTTAAGTTGAAATAAGGGTTGAGAGACAATGTCTTCAGCGGGCGGAAACGGGTGGTTTTCCCTCTATTGTTAAGCGTCCCGTTAGGTTGCTGGGAACGCAGGCTAGTAGAAAAGGATCAATGTTCGCAAAAAGCCAGATAGCCTTAGGCCTCCAATGAAAGAAGCTAGGAATCAGGTGATAGTGGAATGAGGAGATATAGAACGTTTGAAACAGAGAAACGGAAGATTTGAGAATGAACACTTGGTCGTGAGATGTGAGAATGCACACTTGGTCGTGAGATTTGAGAATGAACACTTCATCGTGAGATTTTGGAAGACACACTTGGTTGTAGTAAGTCTGGGGAGATGCTTGCCAGAAAATTTTAGAAGACAACGGATAGGCGCGATGATATGAAACATTTAACAAATAGGAAATGCGTGTTGGTGTGTCCAAGCAGGGATCAAATGTTAAAACGGTGACGGTAAATAAACGAGCAGAAAAACCAACAGTCGTGTTCACCACTAACCTGAGATCCAAGATCCATGCAAAGAATCCTGAGCTAGTACCGAACCCAGGACCATCCCTAAAAAAATCCTGTACCGTAAAACGACAAGAAGTACCACCGCAAATTGGCCGCCCTAACGTTTGACCCACAACCACCTACGAGAAGTTCTATCGCAAATTGCCGCCCTTACGTGGGGCTACAATCACCGACAAGAAATCCCACCACAATATGCAAAGATATAATCTGTGGCAGAGAGAATGGTGCTGCACCTAGCAACCAGCTATTAAGAGATATGTCTATGCTTAAACGCTACTGTATTTCTATATTGCCCTTGCAAATACAAAACAAGGGGAACATAGTACGCCTTAACCGATAGTCAAATATTTTTAAAACTGGTCGCTATGTGTAAAATGTAATTTTCTTTATATGCCAAAAGATCGTTTCTGCA
This sequence comes from Deroplatys truncata, assembly GCA_030765065.1. Classification (NCBI taxonomy): domain Eukaryota; kingdom Metazoa; phylum Arthropoda; class Insecta; order Mantodea; family Mantidae; genus Deroplatys; species Deroplatys truncata. The sequence goes on along the minus strand of CM060988.1, from coordinate 122,493,490 downwards.
AATGTTTATCTCCATTAATATGAAATAGATGGAGAATAAGAGTTTGTAAAACTGAATCCAGAAAAAGCATTTTTGGAAATATGTCCGTGTGTGTGTCTGTCTGTGTGTGTGTGTGTGTGTGTCTGTCTATGAACAGCATAACTCAGAAACGAACAGTCGGATAAACACCAAACTTGGTATTTAGGTTCAGTATCTTCCAGAGATGCGACACGAAGGTTTTCAAGAAAATCCCCCCACCCCAGATTACCCTTTACATGGGACATTATTCGAAAATTTTAATTTTCTCAAAAACGGCTCTAACGATTTTGAGTAAAATATCATATGTTTAAGATATTTTCATGACAAAAGAAATGTATATCTTGAATTTTCTGGGAATGTCTCCAAAAGTATTCTTCATTGTGAACCACTTTTGCATAACTGGTAAACCATAAGAGATAGACAAAATTTTACTACACAAAAATGTAGATCGCATTAAAATACACAATTTATGTCATATACATTTTTTTTTGAGCGAACCATTTTCGAGATATTGCTTGTTATTCCCTTAAATTTTTCAATACTTATTTTCTCAAATGGGAATTCGTTATTCATTTTTTTTGTCTTGGGTATGCAAAGAGTATTAATCTGTGGCAAAGGGAATGGCGCTGCACCTAGCAACCAGCTATTAAGAGATAAGTATGTGCTTAAAGGCTACTGTATTTCTATATTGCCCTTGTAAATATATATTCCCCTTACATCTACAAGAAAATTAGCAATAAGATAGAGTCTGCAAATGTTTATCTCGATTAACATGAAGTAGATGGAGAATAAGCGTTTGTAAAAATAGTTTGTACAAGAGTAGAGAAAGTCATGTGAGTGTAACACATCAGATTTTTTTTTTTTTAGTCCTGGTAATGCAAAGAGAATGAAATACTCCACATAGCAACCAGCTCTTAAAATATTTGACTATCGCTCAAAGCCTACAAATTTCCCTTGCATCTACAAGAAAATTAGGAATAAGATTAACATCTCGATATTTCGACTAACATGAAGCATATGGGGAATAAGCGTTTGTAAAAATAGTTTGTACAAGAGTAGAGAAAGTCATGTGAGTGTAACACATAAGACTTTCTTACTTTCTCTACTACGTATAGTAACTAGGGGAAGTATTGTATTCCACCCAAAAATTCGATACCTAGATTTCAACGGAAATATATGTTTTGAAATCCCCTGAATCCAAAAAAAGCATTTTTGGAAACATGTCCTATGTGTTTCTGTGTGTGTGTGCCTGTGTGTCTGTGAACAGCATAACTCAGAAACGAACAGTCGGATAAACACCAAATTTGGTATTTAGGCTCAGTATCTTTCAGAGATGTGACACGAAGGTTTTCAAGAAAATTCCCCCACCCCAGATTATCCTTTACATGGAAAATTTTTCGAAAATTGTAATTTTCTCAAAAATGGCTATATCGACTTGATTAAAATATCATGTTTAAGATACTCTCATGACAAATAAAATGTATATCTTGAATTTTCTGGGAATGTCCCCAAAAAGTATTCTTCATTGTGAACGACTTTTGCATAACTGGTAAACCATAAGAGATAGACAATATTTTACTACACAAAAAATGTAGATCGCATTAAAATACACAATTTATGTCATATACATTTTTTTTTGAGTGAACCATTTTCGAGATATTGATTGTTATTCCCTTAAAATTTTCAATACTTTCTCAAATGGGAATTCGTTATTCATTTTTTTGTCTTGGATATTGAAGCAGTATATTTTGAGTAGTAAAATAGAATTAAGATCATAGGGAGAATAAATATCAGTAACAACGAGGATAGTATTAAATAGAACTGGCAAGCGAATGTTACTTTAAGTTGAAATAAGGGTTGAGAGACAATGTCTTCAGCGGGCGGAAACGGGTGGTTTTCCCTCTATTGTTAAGCGTCCCGTTAGGTTGCTGGGAACGCAGGCTAGTAGAAAAGGATCAATGTTCGCAAAAAGCCAGATAGCCTTAGGCCTCCAATGAAAGAAGCTAGGAATCAGGTGATAGTGGAATGAGGAGATATAGAACGTTTGAAACAGAGAAACGGAAGATTTGAGAATGAACACTTGGTCGTGAGATGTGAGAATGCACACTTGGTCGTGAGATTTGAGAATGAACACTTCATCGTGAGATTTTGGAAGACACACTTGGTTGTAGTAAGTCTGGGGAGATGCTTGCCAGAAAATTTTAGAAGACAACGGATAGGCGCGATGATATGAAACATTTAACAAATAGGAAATGCGTGTTGGTGTGTCCAAGCAGGGATCAAATGTTAAAACGGTGACGGTAAATAAACGAGCAGAAAAACCAACAGTCGTGTTCACCACTAACCTGAGATCCAAGATCCATGCAAAGAATCCTGAGCTAGTACCGAACCCAGGACCATCCCTAAAAAAATCCTGTACCGTAAAACGACAAGAAGTACCACCGCAAATTGGCCGCCCTAACGTTTGACCCACAACCACCTACGAGAAGTTCTATCGCAAATTGCCGCCCTTACGTGGGGCTACAATCACCGACAAGAAATCCCACCACAATATGCAAAGATATAATCTGTGGCAGAGAGAATGGTGCTGCACCTAGCAACCAGCTATTAAGAGATATGTCTATGCTTAAACGCTACTGTATTTCTATATTGCCCTTGCAAATACAAAACAAGGGGAACATAGTACGCCTTAACCGATAGTCAAATATTTTTAAAACTGGTCGCTATGTGTAAAATGTAATTTTCTTTATATGCCAAAAGATCGTTTCTGCAAATGTTTATCTCCATTAATATGAAATAGATGGAGAATAAGAGTTTGTAAAACTGAATCCAGAAAAAGCATTTTTGGAAATATGTCCGTGTGTGTGTCTGTCTGTGTGTGTGTGTGTGTGTCTGTCTATGAACAGCATAACTCAGAAACGAACAGTCGGATAAACACCAAACTTGGTATTTAGGTTCAGTATCTTCCAGAGATGCGACACGAAGGTTTTCAAGAAAATCCCCCCACCCCAGATTACCCTTTACATGGGACATTATTCGAAAATTTTAATTTTCTCAAAAATGGCTCTAACGATTTTGATTAAAATACCATATGTTTAAGATATTTTTATGACAAATGAAATGTGTATCTGGAATTTTCTGGCAATGTCTCCGAAAGTATTCTTTATTGTGAACGACTTTTGCATAACTGGTAAACCATAAGAGGACAAAATTTTACTACACAAAAAATGTAGATGGCGTTAAAAGACACAATTTATGTCATATACGTTTTTACTTTCTCTACTACGTATAGTAAGTAGGGGAAGTATTGCATTCCACCCAAAAATTCGATACCGAGATTTCACCGGAAATACATGTTTTGAGACCTCCTGAATCCAAAAAAAGAATTTTTGGAAACATGTCCGTGTGTGTGTCTGTGTGTCTGTGTGTGTGTGTCTGTGTGTGTGTCTGTGTGTGTGAACAGCATAACTCAAAAACGAACAGTCGGATAAGCACCAAACTTGGTATTTAGGTTCAGTATCTTCCAGAGATGCGACACGAAGGTTTTCAAGAAAATCCCCCCACCCCAAACTACCCTTTACATGGAAGATTTTTCGAAAATTTTAATTTTCTCAAAAATGGCTCTAACGATTTTGATGAAAATATCATATGTTTAAGATAATGTCATGGGAAATGAAATGTATATCTCGAATTTTCTGGGAATGTCTTCAAAAGTATTCTTTATTGTGAACAACTTTTGCATAACTGGTAAACCATAAGAGATACACAAAATGTTACTACACAAAAAGTGTAGATCGCGTTAAAATACACAACTTATGTCATATACATTTCTTTTGTTGAGTGAACCGTTTTGGAGATATTGCTTGTTATTTCCTTAAATTTTCCAATACTTATACTTTTTCTCAAATTCGTTATTCATTTTTTTTATGTCCTGGACATGCAAAGAGTATTAATCTGTGGCAAAGGGAATGGCGCTGCACCTAGCAACCAGCTATTAAGAGATATGTCTATACTTAAAGGCTACTGTATTTCTATATTGCCTTTGCAAATACAAAACAAGGGGAACAAGTAGGCCTTAAGCGAGTCACATATTTTTGGAACTGGTCGCTATGTGTAAAATGTAATTCTCTTTGCATGTCAAAAGATCGTTTCTGCAAATGTTTATCTCGATTAATATGAAATAGATGGAGAATAAGAGTTTGTAAAAATAGTTTGTACAAGAGTAGAGGAAGTCATGTGAGTGTAACACATCAGAATTTTTTTTGTGATATTGCCTATGCTGATTATGTCGCAACCTTGAACCCGAACTATGTGTTACATGAACGTTTGTGTTTGATGTGAAAACGTGGCTTTGTAATTGTTGCTAGCCATTGTTACAAATTTACCAGGAAGGTTTTGTAGACCGGTGTTACTGTTAACTAAGTATATTTTGCGTACCTCTGATCTCTTATTTTACAAAAAAGTAGTCGTATTCTAGCATATTACAAGTAATAAGTTCACTCTCTTAGTAAACAATCACCGTTAAGTGCCATATCAATGTTTTTATTTCAGTTTGAATGAAAATGTCGAAACAGAACCTGAATGTAAATGTGTCACACCAAAGTCAGTTCACACAAGCTTCATACTTTTCTGATAAGTGTTTTTGTTACTTAATTGTAATTTGTTATTTAAAAAACTTTTATTATATTAAAGCATAAAACATGTAATTATATATAAGAAGTAAATTCAATACTGTAGTGAAAATGTGCAGATAAAATCAAATAAAAATTCTTAGGTCTGAGAGACCGATGTTACCTATAACGTGACAAAATTTGTTACCACTTGAGGGTTAAACAGGCAAGCTTAAGCAAATATACTGCATAAGCAGTTCTAACTACACTATATGTATTAGAACGCCACAGACTAAATTAAGCAAAGTTATTTTGAAAGACAAACATTTCGCTGCCGCTATAACTATCCACAATCATGAAGTTTAATGATACCGGACTTAAGTGGTTACGCCGCTTCAACCTGTTAGTGCGCGTCTTTGTCATTGTTGCAGACATCAAATTTAAGAATTTGGCTATATATTTAACTATGCTGTTGCTAAATTACAGATGACGGAGATTGAAATGATAATCAGCGCGTCTGTTACCTCAGGGTCATGCCCAGTATTTTGACTTTTATTTTGATACTTCAGTATGAGCATGTTGGCATCAAAGAACGAAATATACACCTTCCGAGCGCGGTGCGCAGTCATCTTCTCGTTAACGTTGTGCCAGAGGCACATGCAACAAGGACATGAAGTACAAGACGGCTGAAACTCATTATTGCGGATGTCGACGCTGATCTTGAATGTACATGCACAGCATTGTTGCAGCAGTATATTAACATGGATATAAAATTTCATAAGAAACAACGGCAGTTCATAAAGGTTGAGGTATAGTAAACAGACCAAGACTCAAAATACACATAAAATCTTATGTGTTACACTCACATGACTTTCTCTACTCTTGTACAAACTATTTTTAGAAACGCTTATTCTCCATCTACTTCATGTTAATCGAGATAAACATTTGCAGACTCTATCTTATTGCTAATTTTCTTGTAGATGTAAGGGGAATATATATTTACAAGGGCAATATAGAAATACAATAGCCTTTAAGCACATACATATCTCTTAATAGCTGGTTGCTAGGTGGAGCACCATTCCCTTTGCCACAGATTAATACTCTCTGCATATCCAAGACAAAAAAATGTGATGTGTAACACTCACATGACTTTCTCTACTCTTGTACAAACTATTTTTACAAACGCTTATTCTCCATATGCTTCATGTTAATCGAGATATCGAGATGTCAATCTTATTGCTAATTTTCCTGTAGATGCAAGGGGAATATGGTAGATTTGAAGCGATAGTACAATATTTTAAGCGCTGGTTGCTATATAGCGCATTCCATTCTCTTTGCATGTCCAGGACATAAAAAAGTGAATAACGAATTTGAGAAAAAGTATAAGTATTGGAAAATTTAAGGGAATAACAAGCAATATCTCGAAAACGGTTCACACAACAAAAAAAATGTATTTGACATAAATTGTATATTTTAACGCCATCTACATTTTTGTGTAGTAAAATTTTGTCTATCTCTTATGGTTTACCAGTTATGCAAAAGTCGTTCAAAATGAAGAATGCTTTTGGAGACATTCCCAGAAAATTCGAGATATACATTTCGTTTCTCATGAAAATATCTTAAAAATATGATATTTTAATCAAAATCGTTAGTCATTTTTGAGAAAATTAAAATTTTCGAAAAATGTTCCATGTAAAGGGTAGTCTGGGGTGGGGGATTTTCTTGAAAACCTTCGTGTCGCATCTCTGGAAGATACTGAACCTAAATACCAAGTTTGGTGTTTATCCGACTGTTCGTTTCTGAGTTATGCTGTTCACAGACACACAGACACACACACGGACATGTTTCCAAAAATGCTTTTTTGGATTCAGGGAGTCTCAAAACATGTATTTCCGGTGAAATCTCGGTATCGAATTTTTGGGTGGAATACAATACTTCCCCTACTTACTATACGTAGTAGAGAAAGTAAAAAAACGAATAACGAATTCCCATTTGAGAAAATAAGTATTGAAAAATTTAAGGGAATAACAAGCAATATCTCGAAAATGGTTCACTCAACAACAAAAATGTATATGACATAAATTGTGTATTTTAACGCGATCTGCATCTTTTGTGTAGTAAAATTTTGTCTATCTCTTATGGTTTACCAGTATGCAAAAGTCGTTCACAATGAAGAATACTTCTGGAGACATTTCCAGAAAATTCAAGATATACATTTTATTTGTCATGAAAATATCTTAAACATATGATATTTTAATCAAAATCGTTAGAGCCATTTTTGAGAACATTAAAATTTTCGAAAAATGTTCCATGTAAAGGGTACTCGTGGTGGGGGGATTTTCTTGAAAACCTTCGTGTCGCATCTCTGGAAGATACTGAACCTAAATACCAAGTTTGGTGTTTATCCGACTGTTCGTTTCTGAGTTATGCTGTTCACAGACACACAGACAGACACATACACACGGACATGTTTCCAAAAATGCTTTTTTTGGATTCAGGGGATCTCAAAACATTTATTTCCGGTGAAATCTCGGTATCGAATTTTTGGGTGGAATACAATACTTCCCCTACTTACTATACGTAGTAGAGAAAGTAAAAATACGCGAATGCTCTTACCGCGCGTGTTTCCTTCGGGTTTCTGATAATATAATATATTTATGACTTCCAGACCTCCCAAAATCCTGCAGCCTCCAAAACGATTCCAGGTTGCCCCCCTCCAATGGGCGGCCCTGCAGTAATATGAAATGGCAGATAATTAGTGTAGGTAATAATAGGGGGCCAAATACTGATCTTTGTGGCACTCCACATTTATTTTCCATGTTGATTTACGCCCCCGACTGGCCTCAGTACCTACACACTGTTTCGGAGTCGAGAGGTATGAATTATGATTGAAACCAGTCAAGGGAGGTGGCTCGAATATTATAAATTATAATATTCTAATTTTCTATTTTTTTAAAAAAATAAGAATTTTATGCCTTATTCAATCGAAAACTTTAGAAATATTCCATATAACTGCGGCTGTCGCTTCGTTTTACTTTCTCTATTACAAATAGTAAGGTGTAGTAAGTAGGGGAACTATTGCATTCCACCCAAAAACTCGATACCGAGATTTCACCGGACATACATGTTCTGAGTTGCCCTAAATCCAAATAAAGCATTTTTTGGAAACATGTCTGTATATGTGTATGTCAGTCTGTGAACAGCATAACTAAAAAACGAAAATTCGGATAAATACCAAACTTGGTATTTGAGTGAAGTATCTTCCAAGGATGCGACACGAAGATTTTCAAGAATATCCCCCCATCCCGACTACCCTTTACACGGATCATTTTTAGAAAATTTCTATTTTCTCAAAAATGTCTAACGATTTCGATTAAAATATCATATGTTAAGATTTTTCATGGCAAATGAAATGTATAGCTTGAATTTTCTGGGACTGTGCCCAAAAGTCCTTTTCATCCTGAGTGACTTTAGCATAACTGGTAAACCGTAAGAGAGACAAAAGTTTACTACACAAAAAACGTAGATCTTGTTAAAACACACAATTTATGTTATATAACCTTTATTTGTCGAGATTTCCAAGATATTCCTTATTATTTGTTTGAATTTTCCAATACTTTTGGAATTCTCCACATAGCAACCAGCTCTTAAAAAATTCGACTATCGCTTAAAGGCACCTTGCAGCTACAAGGAAATTAGTAGTTTATGTTTATCTCGATTAATATGAAGCAGATGGAGAATAAGCACTTGTAAAAAAGAGTTTGTATAAGAGTAGAGAAAGTCATGTGAGTGCAGTGCAACAGATTTTTTTTATATCTACTACATCTTAGATGATAGTTTAATATCTCTAACCACATAAGCTATATTGAACTACATGTACACAATGCTTAAAGAAGCATGCCATCAGATAGGAATTGTCGTCCTGCGTGGTGTAGTGGTTACCATGCTAACCTCTAGTTCCCGAGGTCACGGGTTCAAACCCGGCGGAGGACGATGTATTTTTTCGGGCGTAAAAATCCTTAGCATGGCTTCCTTCGGAAGGGAAGTAAAGCTGGTGGTCACGTGTCGTAGATTTACGGCACGTAAAAGAACCTCAAGCCTGATAAAGAGGCCTCTGTGCAAAATTACCGGTTTTTCACGCCCAATGTACTAGAATGGGACGCTAAGGACCACAACAACTATAGAGTGTTCTAAATAAAACTCAATTTAATTTAATTTTAAGATAAGAATTGAGAAGGGTTTATTGGATGAGATCGAGAAAATTAAGGGTAAAAAGGAATTCAGAAAAGCACTTGCTATAATAAAATCAAAATTACACTTAGGTGATCGTGACCTTAATAATGTAAAATAATGGCAAGCTGATTGTTGGCCCTACATACAACACAAAATGAAACGAGAAAGGGACAGACTCATCTACCAATAGATATGCAGAAAACCAGGTTGTTATAGTAATCTAATAATATGTAACGCAAATCACTATTGTGAGGTGAAGCATAAGCACAAAGGGCAAAGTCGCGTTTGCCAGCACGAGAAATATAGTTACGTCGATACCAATTTAATCATTTACATTTCCTTAAATGGTGAAGTAAGCACTGTGTAAAAATAATACAAAGTAAAAACCATATTTTGTTTGCGATTGTTCTTTATTTCTTGTGAAATAAGAAGTGAAATAAAAAATTACGAATCAAAATCTTTTTATTCTCTTCCGAGAACACGACCCGAGATACAAACGTAGAAATATGTATATTTTTACAGAGATTGCTAACTACCGCTGAACTAACCGAAGCGAGGCATATCAATGTAGCGAATCTACAAATGCCCTTACCACGACGTCCAAACTGCTACGTGTAGCGATACACATAATTCCCACTACACATTTTAATCCAAATAAACCTTTGTAGAAATAGCGACATTACATATTTCGTTATAGATGCAAAGAGAACAGCGATAGTCAAATGTTTGAGAACTGGATACTATATGCTGGCCTTAAAATTCCATACTGTTTCCATGCAATCGAGAGAAGCAACTGAATGTTCAGACTTTTATGAGAATGACCAATTTGAACCATTAATAACGGATATCTCAGAAATGGCTTATGCCACAAAAAACTTATCTGAAATAAATTGTATGTTTTAAAGAGATCTACTTTTTTGTATAGTTGTTGCAGTAATTTGTATCACAAATTATTTAAATGTAAAGAGTGATTATAGTATGAATATGCATTATTATGTGACATTGATTTGAGATGTTTGTTGACTGTAATTATTGTTGGGAAGTAAGTTTATACTGCCTTACTGAAACTGACAATAATAGCGTGCAATAATGCAGCGAGGGGGTGAGCTGTTTATCATTATTGGAAACGAGGAAGTTACGTAATGTTGGCGCGTTTTCCTTTAGAATCTTCTGGAACATTTCCCTAGAGCATATGTATTCATAATTTTCATTGGATATAAAAATAGACGCTAATGTTGGCGCGTTTTATTAGCCAATGGCAGCTCAGTTATAATCTTTAGGCATATCTGGGTGTAAGAGTATAAAAGGTAGGTTAGAGGTAAAAATCCTCGTTTCGGCCTTTTGGAAATGCAGCGGTATGTTGACCGCTTCCTCTCGTGGTTCCACGATTGGAAAGTCGAAATTAATGCAAATAAGTGCCAGCTAATTTATTTCTCTAAGCGGGCACGCCCTCCGGCAATGGACCTAACGGTCGGTGGTCAAAGATTGCACTGCCGTCAGCAAATCAAGTACCTTGGCGTGACCATGGATCACACAATGCGATGGACAACCCACTTAAAAAAATACCGCCAACAAAGGGCGGCAGCGATTAAAGTTATGCGCCCCCGTCTTCCGCAACAAACAGCTTAAATTAAAATCCAAACTTATTTTGTATAAGTCATTTATCTTATCAGTGGTCCTCTACGCCTGTGTGGCTTGGGCGAGCGCCTCTAAAACTGCCCTCCAATACCTCCAGACTGTCCAAAACATTTCCCTCAGGAAAATTCTCCAAGTCCCCTTCTTCACAAACAATAGAACCCTACACGACGAAACCAACATGCCAACAATAGCAGAAGCAATAAACAAAAGAGGCTGCTCCGTATGGGCGCGCATACGACGACATGACAACCATCTCATTTCCAACATCGGCAGTGGCGAGCCAAAACATCGCAAACATGCACGAATTAAAATATTCTGAAACAACTCTGGCTCGTCACTTTGCGCGCCCATCTCACCCGGCCCAAGGCCACTCACAAATACGGCAGAGGCCCCCGCCAGATGGCGTCCCCTCCACGGAGGATACACGCTGCCGCACAGCAAAACCGCGGACTTGTATATATTGTATATAGTCAGTGTTAAGTGTTTTTTATTTATTTCGTGTGCTAGTGTTTCCGTGTGTCGGAACTGGGACGTGCAGCGCATGACCAGGAATGTGTGACCGTCCGTGCGTGTGTGTGTGTGTGTGTGTGTGTGTGTGTGAATGCGTAAAATATGTGTAGTGTATGTATATATGTGTGTGTGTATGTATGTGTGAAAAAAAAATCGGTTTTCAAATTGAAACATAAACCGCAACATACAGAACAAAACTGTCCTCGGCAACCTAAAGATGGTTGCTGTATGGGTTTTTATATTTCTCTTTTCAATAATCTCATACAAACAAGCAATATGTAAATCAATGTAAATTTATGCCTGTAAGCCGGGCCCTTTGTACCGGCACCAGGCCACATTTCTTTAATAAATAAATCTGAATCTGACCCCGTCAGTTCATCAAAAATCTTTGTACACTACACGTCGTCTTCAGTCCGTCAGTTCGTCGAAAATATTTTGTATGATACACGTCGCCTTCAGTCCAGCAGAAATACTACACGTCGGCTATCGATTCGCAAGTTACGCGTATAAGAGTTATGAAAAATCTCAAGTATGGTAAAGTTAATTATACAAAAGGTTGAAGTACGTGGATTAAAAGTGATCAGTAAGAAGTTATTATAACAGTTTCAGTTTGGCGAGTGTTAAGATCAATGTGTAAATGTGATAGTTAACGTGTTCGACAATAAAAGTGTAAAACAAATTTCTTCATCAGTGTTATCTTTGGATAAAAGATTCCTTTCCGTTTACACAACCTGTATAAAGAGAAGTGCTCGACCAAAGGATAATAGCTAGCCGGAGGACAGAGAACCAAAATTAAATAAAATAACAGTAGCATTCTTTCAAACAAAAACTAATACTGCCGCAAATTGCTAACACCAGATGGAGCTAACAAACCTAACAAATGAATCACGTCACAAGATGGCTTCCCCGCGTGAAGTAAACACACATACACAAACATTATAAGTAATACCGTCGCAAATTAGCTCCCAAATGTGGGGCTAACAAATACAAACATATACAATAATGTTACTTCAAATTGGCTCCCAAACGTGGGGCTCAATAAATCAATAAATAAATAAACATTAATAATACCACTTCAAATTGGCTACCACAACGTGGGGCTACACAAAAATGTTAAATACAAACAATAAGTAATTCCACCGCAAATTGGCACCCAGAACGTGGGGCAGAATAACCAGGAAGGAGCAGAATTAACCAGGAAGAAGTGAGATAACCAGGAAGGGGCGAAGGAACCAGGACGTGGAGCGAATGGAGAAGTGAACTGAACTACAAGACGCAGATTCCAGAAACAACAAAAGGGACGACAGACTACGCGGATGATTGGACATCGTAATTCCGAGATTAAAAGGCAACAGGGGAATTCAACTACAGAACACCAAAACGACGTAGATTCATCGTAATACAACGCAGAAGCAACATATAATCTAGGAGAGAGGGGCAGAAAGCTGGACATCAAAGCAACATCAGCAGATAGCATCAGAAAGGTTAGAAAGTGTAAAAATTTAAATGTACCTTAGGAGCGGTAGGATAAAAAAAACAATGTCCACTAATAATACAGAAGAAATAATTATGGAGGGAGATAGTGTAACAGTTAGCTGTAATTCAATACAGATTACAGAAAATAGCTCAAACAATGTAGGATTTGAGGGAGGAAATACTAGTAAAGAAAGTAAGAATAGAATAACAGGAAATATTAATATTGATGCTGGTATGATGATGGAAATTATGGAAATGCTGAGAAAGATTAATGAGAAATTAGATCAAGAAAGGGAAGATATAAAAAAAGCAGGGAAATATTGGAAGATATGGAAAAGAATAATAGGGAATTAAGGGAAGATATTGGTAGGAGTAATGAGAAATTAGAGCAAAAAGTACATCAAAGCAGGGAAGAAATTGAAAAGAAAGTTATGAAGCTAGATAGTAGTATGCCAAAAATGAGAGATGAAAATCAGGAAGTAATAGCAAATGAGATAGGAGAAGTTTCAAAGAAAATGCTAGACATGAGCAGGGAAATAGGTAACAAAAAAAGTGAGGTTAATACTAAAAGTGAACATGTTGATGTAAAATGTACAGAGTTAGGTAGTAGAATGAGTAACATTTCAAGTGAGATAAGAGAGATGAAAGAGGTTATGAATGTAGATGTGAATCAGGCGCAAGTTAATTTCAGAGGGGAGATATCAGAGATACAGAAGGAGTCAGTAATGCAAAGAAATAAATTGTACGAAGAAGTTAAAGTTTTGCCTGTAAATAATCAAAAGCTAACTTCTGAAATTAACAAGTACCAAGATGTTCAAAATGAAAACTCCAATCCAGTACAGATTATGACAGACTTGTCAGAGTATTATCAGATTAAAGAGATAGTAGAAGAATTGAAAATGACAGTTGTTAAAAGATGTGTTGTTCCGGAAACTTTAGATTGTTTTCAAATGTTATCAGGGGACAAAATATCATATGAATCCTTTAAGAGGTTATCCATGAACAAACTTTGGAAGGTTAGGATACGGCTACGAGTAATGTTTAGCCACCGACAATTTGATCCAGGAGGGGAATAGCAATGAGTTGTAAAGTAAATGCTGGATAGTTAAAGATGAAATGCAGAGCAATGTATTGGAATGTAAGAGGGTTAACTATTTATATATGTCATAGGTAAAGAGAAATAAATTATAAAAACAATAATAAATGTTTAAAAAAAATTCTTAGTAACTGTAACAGCATTTGAAACTTAGTATGATATTAAAGTAAAAGTACGTAGATATAATTCCAAGAGTATTGTGAATATACAGTACAAAACAACAAAAATGGGGTAAAAGTCATCAAAATTTATGTAGCAAATAGAACATGTGAAACAGTGTCTAGATTTAAGAGATGTAAATATATTTGTGTAGAGGGTGAATATTTTTAGTAAATATGTTTAATAATTAAAAAAAATTCTTAAATGCACAAATTTTTGTCAACAACTTAAGAAAGTAAGGAAATTTTGTAACAGTAACTAAATAATTCAGGGTACAGTATTTGCTATAAAAAAATTGTAAATGTCAAATTAATGTCTAAACACATTAGACCAGAGCCAGTAAATAGTGGTGAGATAAAGAAAAAACATATGTCATGTGTTAAATGCGTGTGAAGTGTTAAGTGAAGGTGATAAATAGTGTGAGTTCCAAGATTTAGGAGACTAAAAACTCAATTATAAAATTTCCAAAGAAGTTGTAAATATTTATAATTATGTTTCTAGTGGGGCATATGATGCAGTAATTTGTATCACAAATTATTTAAATGTAAAGAGTGATTATAGTATGAATAAGCAATATTATGTGACATTGATTTGAGATGTTTGTTGACTGTAATTATTGTTGGGAAGTAAGTTTATACTGCCTTACTGAAACTGACAATAATAGCGTGCAATAATGCAGCGAGGGGGTGAGCTGTTTATCATTATTGGAAACGAGGAAGTTACGTAATGTTGGCGCGTTTTCCTTTAGAATCTTCTGGAACATTTCCCTAGAGCATATGTATTCATAATTTTCATTGGATATAAAAATAGACGCTAATGTTGGCGCGTTTTATTAGCCAATGGCAGCTCAGTTATAATCTTTAGGCATATCTGGGTGTAGGAGTATAAAAGGTAGGTTAGAGGTAAAGACCCCGTCAGCTCATCAAAAATCTTTGTACACTACACGTCGTCTTCAGTCCGTCAGTTCGTCGAAAATATTTTGTATGATACACGTCGCCTTCAGTCCAGCAGAAATACTACACGTCGGCTATCGATTCGCAAGTTACGCGTATAAGAGTTATGAAAAATCTCAAGTATGGTAAAGTTAATTATACAAAAGGTTGAAGTACGTGGATTAAAAGTGATCAGTAAGAAGTTGTTATAACAGTTTCAGTTTGGCGAGTGTTAAGATCAATGTGTAAATGTGATAGTTAACGTGTTCGACAATAAAAGTGTAAAACAAATTTCTTCATCAGTGTTATCTTTGGATAAAAGATTCCTTTCCGTTTACACAACCTGTATAAAGAGAAGTGCTCGACCAAAGGATAATAGCTAGCCGGAGGACAGAGAACCAAAATTAAATAAAATAACAGTAGCATTCTTTCAAACAAAAACTAATACTGCCGCAAATTGCTAACACCAGATGGAGCTAACAAACCTAACAAATGAATCACGTCACAAGATGGCTTCCCCGCGTGAAGTAAACACACATACACAAACATTATAAGTAATACCGTCGCAAATTAGCTCCCAAATGTGGGGCTAACAAATACAAACATATACAATAATGTTACTTCAAATTGGCTCCCAAACGTGGGGCTCAATAAATCAATAAATAAATAAACATTAATAATACCACTTCAAATTGGCTACCACAACGTGGGGCTACACAAAAATGTTAAATACAAACAATAAGTAATTCCACCGCATAGTACGTTTACGTCTATCGCGTAACGTTTACCAGTTATACAAAATTCCTTCCAAATGAAGAAGACTTCAAAGGCTATTCCCAGAAAATTCAAGATATACATTTTATTTGTCATTTAGATATCTTTAATGTATGATATTTTAATCAAAATCACTGGACTTATTATTATTTTTTTTTTTTAGAAAATAAACATTTTCGAAAAATGTTCCATGTAAAGGGTAGTTGAAGTGGGGTGACCTTTTTGAAAATCTCCGTGTTGCATCTTTGGAAAATACTGAACTGAAATACCAAGTTTGGTACTTATTCAACTTTTCGATCTGTTTTTTTTTTTTTTCGGATCTGTTTTCTAAAAGTGCTTTTTACTTTCTCTACCACGTATAGTAAGTAGGGGAAGTATTGCATTCCACCCAAAAATTCGATACCGAAATTTCACCGGAAATAAATGTTTTGAGACCCCCTGAATCCAAAAAAATCATTTTTGGAAACATGTCCGTGTGTGTGTCTGTGTGTCTGTGAACAGCATAACTCAGAAACGAACAGTCGGATAAACACCAAACTTGGTATTTAGGTTCAGTATCTTCCAGAGATGCGACACGAAGGTTTTCAAGAAAATCCCCCCACCGCAAACTACCCTTTACATGGAACATTTATCGAAAATTTTAATTTTCTCAAAAATGGCTCTAACGATTTTGATTAAAATATCATATACTTAAGATATTTACATGACAAATGAAATGTATATCTCGAATTTTCTGGGAATGTCACCAAAAGTATTCTTCATTGGGAACGACTTTTGCATAACTGATAAACCATAAGAGATAGACAATCTTTTGCTACACAAAAAATGTAGATCGCGTTAAAATACACAATTTATGTCATATACAGTTTTTTTGTTGAGTGAACCATTTTCGAGATATTGCTTGTTATTTCTTTAGATTTTCCAATACCTACTTATACTTTTTCTCAAATACGTTATTCATTTTTACTTTCTCTACTACGTATAGTAAGTAGGGGAAATATTGCATTCCACCCAAAAATTCGATACCGAGATTTCACCGGAAATACATGTTTTGAGACCTCCTGAATCCAAAAAAAGCATTTTTGGAAACATGTTCGTGTGTGTGTGTGTCTGTGTGTGTGTGTGTGTGTGAACAGCATAACTCAAAAACGAACAGTCGGATAAGCACCAAACTTGGTATTTAAGTTCAGTATCTTCCAGAGATGCGACACGAAGGTTTTCAAGAAAATCCCCCCACCCCAGACTACCCTTTACATGGAAGATTTTTCGAAAATTTTAATTTTCTCAAAAACGGCTCTAACGATTTTGATTAAAATATCATATGTTTAAGCTAATGTTATGAGAAATGAAATGTATATCTCGAATTTTCTGGTAATGTCTCCAAAAGTATTCTTCATTGTGAACGACTTTTGCATAACTGGTAAACCATAAGAGATAGACAAAATTTTACAACACAAAAAATGTAGATCACGTTAAAATACACAATTTATGTCATATACATTTCTTTTGTTGAGTGAACCGTTTGCGAGATATTGCTTGTTATTCCCTTAAATTTTCCAATACTTATACTTTTTCTCAAATTCGTTATTCATTTTTTTATGTCCTGGACATGCAAAGAGAATGGAATGCGCCGCATAGCAACCAGTGTTAAAATATTTGACTATCGCTTAAAACCTACCATATTCCCCTTGCATCTACAAGAAAATTATCAATAAGATTGACATCTCGATATCTCCATTAACATGAAGCATATGGAGAATAAGCGTTTGTATAAATAGTTTGTACAAGAGTAGAGAAAGTCATGTGAGTGTAACACATCAGATTTTATGGATACGTGGCAGAGAAAGTAGAAATATGGTGTTGTGTTAGGAAGCATTAATATAAAAATATCACTAAACCTAATGTAAATTTTAATGTAAAACGTTGTGGCTCTATTGTTAGATTTTTGGGCACTCGTTTGATTCTGATTTGGCCTGGGCATCTTATATGCATTACACTATCAGCAAAATAGTCAAAATGACTTATGTCACTACGCTTAGGAAGCGTATTTCCGACAACATATTAGTCATATATAATAATAGGTACTTCAGTGGTGGCTACTTATAAGAGTACAAGAGCACGTGAATAGTCTTTGGACACCTTGCGGATTTATTTGTTATTTTTTCTTTGAATGCCCTTAAACGTAATGTAGGTATAAGCGGCAATGCGTTTAAATCTAACCCGTTACTTCTCTAAACTCAGTGAAATGTTGCAACAAAGTTTGGCAGTACACTTGACTTGCGCACGATTTAAGGAGGTTTTGCGCGTACGCAACTGGTATGCCGCAATTGTCTTAAGGCCCAAACATACGGGTCCTGTACACTTAAAGGCGTGCACGAATCTCACCCGTGCTGTTTCCATATTTTCCCTACAATTTCATGTTAATGCCACTAGATGACAGCACCGAGAGGGACGACTCAGATGGTAACGTCTGTGGCCCGCATTCAGGAGGTCCGGGGTTCAAATCCTGTGGGTGACCAATCTGACTAAGGTTTTTTCGTAGTTTCAGCCGTTAAGGTAAATACCAGATTATATATTTAATATCACAATCCAATATTATTAAGCCTAAAACAATAGTAAAATGAAAAATAGGTGATGATGGCGAAAGCTGTGCCATCTATCCACAGACAATGAAAGCAGGTAAACTGGACGGCACCCTAATGCCATCTGCACGTGACGAAGCAAGATGGTATAGTTACAGGGATGAGACCTAGGAGCGATATTCATAATCGATTTTGGTCCGGACTAACTTGCTACTTCTGGTGGATTTACAGCGGACCATCGATTTTTTTATTCATAGACTGGGACTTGCGTTGGTACGGGGATCAAACGCCTTGGTCGGGTCCAAATTTTGGTCTACCTCAGAGGGTAGATTAAAGGCAGACCATCTTTACAAAATGGATTACTTTGGAGTAATGGGCGTGGCTGCTTGCATAGAATTCGCAAAATGAGACGGTGGAGTAAAGCCATCTACCAAAATTAGACATAATTGGAAAGTATGGCGACTTAAACTTCAAAACAAATACAGGTTTAGTAAAGCAAAGGTTAGAAGGCTGATAAAACGGATTCATCCTAACCTACAGGACAGAGACGATAATCGAAGCTTGAGTATCTCAATTGATACGATGCTAATAGCACTTCCACCTTATGCAAGAGAAGGGTATCAAGAAAACACTATTGACCTTAGTAAGGCGTCAGTAATCCGCATTATAACTAATGACTCATATGCCATTGCTAGATTTACCTTCGTTAAACCGGGATTACTATGCACTTTACGTAACATGACGGGATGTAACGCGAGGTTAAGAAATTCTGTTAAGTAAAAGTTTAATTAGGATGCACTTAACGTAACGGGAATGAATCTTGATTGATTGTTCTTCTATTACTTCATGCTACTGCTTCACACCGATTGGATCTAATTGCCATGCCACATTAAACTTGACGTAACGGGAAGGAAAAGTTTGACACTGCCAAATTCTTAAGTTACGTCGTTAAAGTAAGCCACGTTAAGACAACCCTAAATAGCTCCATTTAATATAATGTATAAGATCTTCACGTTATGTTGCGTTGAGCTAAGTCACTTGGGTTAAGTTCGAAGTAATTCAGGCTTTACTTAGTTTTCCTAGTGAGGAGAGGAGGATTACAACTCCCGGAAGGTTTATGATGTATTAGAATTTCCTCAGGTAATTATTTCTGTATAATTACTATCACACAATATTTATCTGGTTAAGATCCAGGATGAGATTTTAATAACAGCAAATGTTCCTTCCTTTTAAGGATAAAAGTTAATATTCCAGCAAGTTAAATTCTTATTGAAATGATTAACAATACCATGAAACTGTGTATCTGGTGGATAAGAACGTTTCCAAAAAGGAAGGGGTGGCAATAGGTTAGAATCATGCAAGAAACGGCCTATATATGTATTATCTCCCTCCATTCCTCCTCTTTTTTTGGCGTTTGCATTTGTCGAAACCATTTGTTTTCAATAATATCAATCATTTTTTGTATTAAGGAAAACAGTCCTTTTCCTCCCCCGACCATTTTAATGCACGCTTCTAGGTTATCTCCTTTTTTTTGCTTTGGGCGAGGAGTGAGCACCACAGAACACCAAAGTATACGAAAAACTTGATCAGCCTTTGGTCCAGACCAAATGAGTCCAGAGATGGTCCAGACCAACGTCAACTCTATGAATACGGCCCCTAACTGTCCGCCATATGTAAATCCACGGGTTACCTACTAACATCTGTCGCGAAATGACCATGTAGTTAAAGCGACGTAAAATAAATACACTAATAAATAATAATAGCATTACCGCAGAAATAAGTAACGTGCAGGAGCGCGAAACTTCTCCCGGTTATTCCAGACCATTGTAGCGGGGTTAAATAAGGTTTTCTTGGTATAGGGTTTCTGACTCGGAAAGGATATGTTTTGCCGGCTGCTCAGGTAGAAGGTTAATGGTTGGGTATGAACTCTTATCTCAGGGAGTGTGGATAGGAGGTTAATGACTCTCGCATTACTCCTTCACTGGCCCGATTATTGTGAAGATCCACACTGCATTCCTTTTACCGAATCCCCGTCACACAAAACTTGATTCCGCTTATCGTCCCTAGCTATTATTAACGTGTTTCCCCCCTTTCTATTTCTCTTCTCACGTCGAAAAGCATAACGTAAATTTCGTTGACCGGAATTTAGTCATTTCAACCCGCCTTTCCGCACCTTAACTTGACACTAACTTTTACACATATTCTGTCTCGACGCTTGACACGAAGTTCCCGATGGTCAACATGTAATCTACTCCCCTGTACGACACAAAGTGATCTAAGCTCCTACATGTGATCTTCTCCCCTGTACGACACGAAGAAGTTTAGGTTCCTACATGTACTCTGCTCCCCTGTACGACACGAAGTGATCCATCTTACACACGTCTAAAACTCCTCTGCATCTTAGATAATTTGTCTATTTCAAATCAAATCAAATCAAATCGACGGCTGGCAGGCTGAGGGCAGCCCGAAGGAGTGTTGTATAGTGTACCTACCCTTGCTAGGGTTTAACCACTGGTTGGTAGGAAAGGGTTTTGTAGGATGGCGGTTGAGACTGAGGTTGTGGGGGTAATAGGAGGTAGCATTGAGCTCCTCGACGATTGCAGGTCAGGGTGCAACGGCCCTAGTGCACCGCTGGTGGGTGATATTATGAAAATTGTTTGGGTTAAATTTTGGATTTACCAAGCAACTCATGGTAGGACTATAAGGAGTTCAGCTTTTGCTGCTGGTTGTGATCTTCTCCCCTGTACGACACGAAGAAGTTTAGGTTCCTACATGTACTCTGCTCCCCTGTACGACACGAAGTGATCCATCTTACACACGTCTAAAACTCCTCTGCATCTTAGATAATTTGTCTATTTCAAATCAAATCAAATCAAATCAAATCGACGGCTGGCAGGCTGAGGGAGCCCGAAGGAGTGTTGTATAGTGTACCTACCCTTGCTATGGTTTAACCACTGGTTGGTAGGAAAGGGTTTTGTAGGATGGCGGTTGAGACTGAGGTTGTGGGGGTAATAGGAGGTGGCGTTGAGCTCCTCGACGACTGCAGGTCAGGGTGCAACGGCCCTAGTGTACCGCTGGTGGGTGATATTATGAAAATTGTTTGGGTTAAATTTTGGATTTACCAAGCAACTCATGGTAGGACTATAAGGAGTTCAGCTTTTGCTGCTGGTTGGAGTAACTCCTTTGTTACCGGGGGTGGCCGCAAGCCATGCGGGGAACCCGGTGACGCCTGAAGCGGCGTTCTCTGGGGTTATGTCCCCTAGAGACCGAACTAGGGCACTCCGATGGAATGGCAACTGGTCGTATAGTTTTCTAGCCCGGCGCCTAATTTCATCCTCCAGGTATGGAAGAGATGAGGCTTCATGGAGTAGTCTCACAGGGAAAGCGCGGCATACAGAATAGATGGCTCGAAGGCTCCCATTCTGTACCCGCTGCAGTCGGAGCAGTTTGGAGTCTGCGGCCATGCCCCAGATTTCACAGGCGTAGAGCAGGACGGGGATTATAAGTGCTCTGAAGGGACGCAACTTAAGTGGTATCGTCATCACAGACCCCAGCATGGGGTACAGGGCGGCC
This sequence comes from Deroplatys truncata, assembly GCA_030765065.1. Taxonomy (NCBI): domain Eukaryota; kingdom Metazoa; phylum Arthropoda; class Insecta; order Mantodea; family Mantidae; genus Deroplatys; species Deroplatys truncata. The sequence continues at coordinate 122,471,889 of CM060988.1, read as the reverse complement.
GTAGCCGCCATGCCCCGACGCGAGAGATCCGCGATGTGTCCCCGGAAAGTTAGACGTCTGTCTAGCTGAACACCTAAATAGGAGATGGAATTCGTCCACTCTATCCTACGTCGGAGGTAGGTAAATGAGGGGAAGTTGGCGGGGAGGCGGCGCTGTGTAAACACAATGGCGTGGCTTTTCTCCGGGTTGATGGACAATCGCCAGCGCCTACACCACTCTTGGATGAGGAGGGGGTGTCGCTGAATTGGATTGAAGGCTCTGAGGGGGTGTCTGTCTGTGCAGTATAGCAGCACGTCATCAGCATACTGGGCTATATTGACGCGCTGCTCTGTTGGTATGTCGGCCACATACACGCTAAAGAGCGTAGGGGATAAAACAGAACCTTCGGGGACTCCGCCTCGTATTGGCCTGTGTGTTGATTTGTGCCCCGCAACTGAAACAGAAAAAGTTCGGTGTCCGAGGTATGAGTGTAACAGGTGTATGTAGTGTGGTGATAGTTCCAGCTGAATGAGCTTGTAAAGGAGACCTGCATGCCAGATCGTAGAGAAGGCCTTCTCGACGTCCAGAGACACCGCGGCAGTAAAAGCCCTGTCCTGGAAACCGAGGGCAGCGGCCTCCACCACCCGCAGCAGCTGCTGGGGCGTCGAGTGCCCAGGACGGAACCCAAACTGATGGTCAGGGATGGCGTGAATATCGCCCAAAACAGGGGACAAGCGGGCAAGTACTAGCCTCTCGAAGACTTTCGAGGGGACTGACAGGAGACTGATGGAGCGGTAGTTGGAGGGGTGAACCGGATCCTTCCCCGGCTTCAAGATGCAGATCACCCTTGCCTCTCTCCTCCCTCGCGGGAAGTGACATAGGGCAAGACACATGTTGAAGACCTTTGTGAGAACGAGAACGGCTCAGAAGGGAAGGCGGCGGAGCATGGCGGGTGTGAGCCCGTCAGATTCCGCCGCCTTTTTGATGTTGAGACGCCGGACTGCGCCTTGGACTTCGCTGGATTTGATGACAGGAGGCCGAGCCGCCCCGTCCAGGGGACGCCGAACGAATCGGCGAACCTCCTGGCGGACGTGCTCGGAAAAGGCGTCGTCCTGGGGGTCGTCTCGGGGCCTCGTGGTTCGCTCAAGATAGTCCGCAAACACATTTGATTTGGTATGGGATTCATAGGCCAGGCCTAGGGTACCTTGGAGCGGGGAGGTGTATTGGCCTCGCCGGTTCCGAAGTCTTTTGGAGATCTGCCACACGTCTGCACTCTCGAGGTTCGTGCGGGTCATGGTGTCCTCCCACGCGCGCACTCTGTGTTCACGAAGGCGGACCCCGACCTCTCGGCGCAAGCGCCTCAGAAGCGCTCGATTGTGAGCCGTGCGGTGCCGCTGATAAAGTCTGCGGGCTTCCCAGGATCGTCGGATGAGAAGGATAAGTTCTACAGGTAGAACATCTGGGTTTAGGGGCGGAGGGATGAGAACAGTCAGGATTTGGACAGTTTTCACCACGGTGGAAGTGAAGGAAGAGACCGCAGCCTCTAGGGATGGGATGCCGGTGATTCTTGGGTTAGGCGGAATGGAGACGTTGAGGCAATGCCTTACACTGTCCCAGTCAACCTCTCGGTTTTGAACCTTGAGGTCATGACTGGCAATCCGGGTGTTAACCTCAGCCAACACCGGATTATGATCAGTTAAGCGCATTGATCGAAATGAGTGACGTATGAAAGGGGAAGTGCTTGGTGATCACGAAGTTAATAACAGATGACCGTCCTCGTCCTCGTGGATAATGGGTGGGTTGCCAGGGACCCTTTACTCCGAGCTGAGGGTCCGCGTCTGCTATGCGAATAATATCATTGCCTCCTGCATCCGGTCGGGGCCGTAATGCCAACGCGGATGCTTGGCATTGATGTTCCCGGCCATGATGACCTCAGGATGAAGGGCTAAAATGGAGAGGTAATCGTTGGCTACAAACTGCCTCCGAGGAGGGTGATATACAGACACCATCAAGACTTCTGTCTCGCCGAGGTCAACAAAAACAGCCGTAGCCTCTAGGGTATGAAGTGGAGGGAGCTGGACAGATCGGTGGACTACGCTGCTCTTCACGAAGACCGCTGTGCCGCCCCCGGACGGCCCACACGACCAGTCCTGAGGCAGTTGAAGCCCGGTAGGCGGAAAGTGGTATTTGGACGGATATGTGTTTCCGAGACTAGGATGACATCCAGTGCATGCAGGCCGGCAAAGTGCTGGAGCTCACTCCCCTGGAGCGTCAGGCCACACGCGTTCCAAACGCGAACCGGAAAGAGGTACGAAGCCCATTACGATTCGCCATTTTGTCCCATGCGGATGATGCTGGAGAAGAAAGTGAGCCCTTCCATGGCTATAGCCATCCTTGCGGCCGGGTCGGTGGCAGAGAGGAATCTGACCAGCAGATCACAAATGCGCTGGCCGTGGGACTGCAATTGCTGCAGCCACGCGAGCACATCAGGATGCTGTGAGACAGAGGGTGGAGGGGGGTGGTCTTGGGAGGGTGGGAGGTGAAGGGCGCTGAGGCGCCGGTCGGGCAGTGCTTTGACCCGCCCCGACTGACCCGCTCGCGTGGGAGTACCACGATCGCGTGGGGAGACGGGGTCCGAACTCGGCTCCTGATTCACCCGGCGTCGCCTTACCCTTTTGGGGCAGGGTTTAGACCGGGGGCTGGAACTGGTGTTGGTGTTGTGGGTGGCTGTGGTGTTTAAGCCCGTGATCTGCCAGGGCCATCTGCGGCCCTCTGTCACTGCGGCATATTAGGGTCGCTGCTGTTGCTGACGAGTGTTGAATCCTGTCGTGGTTGTTTCGACGGTAAGGGCCCCGGTTGAGTTTCCCTTGCTGGTTTGTCTATTTTCCTGCCCTTTTCTAGTTTTATCCCTCCTTTTTACTATTCACGTGACTTTTATAGTTTCTCATTGGTCATTTTTCTGAGTTTTACGCCGTTTCTAATTGGTTCGTTATATTTTCAAGTTGACCTTAACCGCGTCTAACCTTACTGTCTTATTTCCGCCTGATTACCTTTTCTGTGCGGTTGACTGCATCTGACTTCCCGTCTATTCTCTTCGTTTCCTGGGGATCTCACAAAATTCTATGTAACTTAAGTGCTAGCTAATGCCCCCACCTGTTTCTTTTTATCGTTTTCGCTCGTCTCTCTTCGCTCTGAAATACGCGGTTTCATACATTTTATTTCCATCTATTTTATTTTATTCCCGTTCATTTTATTTATTCGTATCTGTTCTTTACTTAATCTCCGTCGTTATGATTTTATTGCCAACTTTTCTAATCCTTCATATTATCTTTATTCTTCTTTCTTATTATTATTTCCATCCTTATTATTATGATGGTTGTGATTATTATTATTATTCCCTTCTGGCGGATCTTATCACTTCACCATCCATGCTCTCAACTACAATTTAATTTACACATTACTTCGTTCCTTAACCTAAAATATACTTGATTATGTACACAACAACAAACATCTACAAAATAACACTTTTTTCGTCAGACAAATTATTATTATTATTATTATTATTATTATTATTATTATTATTATTGGAGCGGCTGCAGTTATATTAATTGTTCACAATTATAACTTTATGCAGCAGATTCTATTTGACTTTTTCAGGGCTATCCGACTCCAAAATTTTGTGAACACCCAGAATGTGTATTCACGAGCCGCTACTGGGTTCAATCATAGGCGTCGCCAGGATTTTTCCTAAGCAAAGCGAAGATAATTCAAAACACGCAATGTCTTATATCCCAATTTTATGCAAGTTTAATGTATATGCTAACCTTTGTTTTTGGTGCGTTCGCTACTGTGCAGCACCTATTAGTGTTGCTTTGTCCGTGCGTCTGTCCTCACGCATCAAGCAACTCAGGAATCGCTGAGATTTTTATATAGGAGTTTGGAGAAAATTTGTCGACGCATTTCAAATTTGATTAAATTCGATACAGCGTTAAGGTTAGTTTGCATGGTGAGCATTCTAATTTTTTTTTTAATTTTTATGCGTACCAATGTACATAAGGAGTTGAGATTTTTATTAGTTTTAAACAATTGTTCTGTATATTTCAAATATGATTAAAATTGGTGTAAAATTAAGGGTAGAGCAAATTTATAGTTTCCTAAAACTATCTACCCTTTTTAGGATTGTTTCAAAAAATGTCAACTGATTACGAGATTGCATGAGCATGTTTGGCAAAAGCACCCAAAATGTGACGCATTGCGTTCATTTACTATCTTATTAGTATGTCTTTCACTACTACAGTCATATCGGCAGCATTTACCCTTGAAACAACTGGGGCCTATTTCACGAAATACACATTTACATAATTACGCAACAATGCCTTTAGCTCAAAACAACAAACGATTATAAATATGTACGAAGGCTTTCACGGCCGGAGTTAATCGATAAAACATTAAAATCTTCCGGGCTGGAAGGCCGTGGTCTAAGGGTAAAACTACTATAACCCGACGTTTCGGTCAACTCTGTGGTTGCCATCTTCAGGAGTGTAACACCCAGGACAGCTTGATAACGACTGCCGACTAGGCAAGAGAAGTTCCGCAATATATAGCTCACGTCAAGGTCAAAACTGCCGCAGTGGGTCTGCAGTGACGTGTCATCGCTGGTATCCACGTACGATTAAGCTTAAATTTTTCTTCCTTTTTATTAAAGTTATTGGAGTGCTTATAAATTTCAATAGCTTCTCTATGAAGTCTAGCGTGATAATATTTTGTAGAGGATAGTACTTGCGTGTCTTCATATAGGATACGATGACCCATGGTGACAAAGTGTTCATCAACTGCAGACTTATCTGTTTGAGCAAGGCGACAATGTCGTTTATGCTGTCCTGGGTGTTACACTCCTGAAGAAGGCAACCACAGAGTTGACCGAAACGTCGGGTTATAGTAGTTTTACCCTTAGACCACGGCCTTCCAGCCCGGAAGATTTTAATGTTTTATCAACAAACGATTATGTTTCACAAACGTATGTGTATGTATCATGTAATAGCTATTATTTTATAAAGTGGCATTTGATTACAGTTTATAAGACATGGATTCCTCGGAATACACCTTCTTTTCTTTCATTCATAATGTACTTTACATTTCTAATGTGTACTTTCATGAAATAAAATCATGCTGGTGTTCTCATTTTTCTTATGCTGTTTCAGTTTAACGTTAAGATTTATTATTTGTTGGTTAAAAATGCACCAGTGTCCGGGCGCACGCGGACACACAATACGTAATGTGCCTCTGGACTCTTTGCCAGCGAATAAAATGTAATTAAAAAAAACCCTTGAACACTCAGAATGGAACCCGGTAACTCTGGCAGGCTAACCACTGTTGACAGGCTAACCACTGGGTAACAAACGGAACGTGTTATTACTTCATTACTAAAATCTATAACAAATCGTCAAATTATGAACATAATTTAAATAAATCCTGAAAGTTAAATTCTCGATTTATTTACAAAGCAAATTCTCCTGAAAATAATTTGACTGCATATCTTAATTTCTTCTTTCGCTGTCTTCTCTGGAGTTTTGAACGCCAGCTGTAGTTGAAGAGGCTGCAGTGTGAACTTATTGATGACCTCACAAATAAATGTTTGTTTCTCAATGTCAACCCTTTCACGATAAACGCTCAGAAGACAAAGACCATTCAGGCATTATTCGCACATTGTTGATCAGAGCTACGTTTTTACACGGCGGATAGTGCTGAATAATCGTTCAACGACACATATTGTAGCAGGAAGTGTCAATCCAATGAGGATGGCAGAATGTAGAGCTGTGAAGATTGGGCGATAAATCGATTTACATAACTATCTTCATTATCACCATCTTTGTTATTCCATGTTCCACCTTCTGCCAGAATGTTGCCGATGGAGTACATTTCTTTAATCCCTCTCAAATGAGCTACGTAATGGTAATCTTCTTAGTTGAAGAAGGAAAGTATTTTCATCAAGTGAGAATTGGTTACCATAAGAGACAAAGCGTTCGTATTGCATAAAGAAACCCTAATGTTTAGGGATGTGATTAGGGAATCTAAATAGGGAAGCAATATAGAACATATGAACTGCTCCTCCATATCTACTGGATGGTTAGATCGGTGCATTTGTCTAGGCACTTTTCACGGCAATCTCAGTTCTATGCTTAGTTTACTCAAAATGTCCTCCACGGATTTCAGGATGTTGCTGAGGAGTTCAACTAGTCTCTTTCTGTGATACTCAAACATAGCTACCAGATGCAATACGTGTTTCTTGCTCACCGAGAGGATAATTTCAATTTCCTGAAGAATATTAGCCACGGGCTCCAACTGGGAAGAGTATTTTGCGATAATGTATAATGACACCAGAAATACAGAAGTCGAGAGTGAACAAAACAGCATATGCGCACGTTGTTGTTTCCATCAACTGAAGTGTCTGGAGGGCTTCAATAATGGAAGAAAAGTGATCTGAAAGTATGCGAATGACTATATAGTTTTCACTCCACCTAGTTTTTCATAACAGCGGTGTTTGTTTGGAATCAATGCTTTTCGTAGTGGACTTTCTTGGGAAGATTTCATTACTTCCTCTACTGTTCCGATGCAGTTTCTTATTTTTGCAACGCTGTTGAGGTCATTGACTACTAAATTCAAAATTTGCGCACTTGAATGGAAAAATAGAGCCTTTGGATGTAGATCTTTAGTAAGCTTTTGCACTCCGTTTTCCTTATCAGCAATAGCTGAGCAACCGCTGTATCCCTGGCCAACATGTTGTTCATGTCAACACCAGTCAATTATGTACGAGGGCTGATCAACAAAGAATAAGGTTGTTTTTTCCTGTAGCCTCCTCGATAGTTTCCGGTCTGTAACATGAATATTTGAAAAGAGCGGGGTTTTAAGTATAATGTCCATAGTTACAGCATTCTCGTATCAGTAAGTTGGTAGCAATACTGTTTTTAGACCCTGCTTGCATTTCGCATACCAGAAAATGGAGGTGACGCGAGAGGAGCAGTACAGCGCAATAAAATCTGTTTGCGTATAAACCATGCAGCCTCCGAAAGTTACAAAAAACTGTAAGCAAGCATATTGTGAATATGCACTACCTCGCGCAACAGTGTTTAGGTGGTTCAAGGAGCTCAATGAAGGCCGAGTTCTCTGCGTTAAGCCATGTGGGCCTGGTGTTTCGGCTTCTACTGTGACTGAAGTCAACATCAACACGGTTGTTGTGATTGTCCGTGAGATCGGCGGATAACATTACTAAGTTCAGTGAAGTGTTGTGTATTTTATATGGCAGTGTTCTATAATTATGCATCATCAGCTCTATATGACCCGCGTTTGTGCCCGTTGGATGCCACGTCTGTTGACTCCCGAACAAAAGGCTGTGCGAATGGAGACAAGCCTGAGATGCTGTGTGTCTTTGTTGATGAAGGGGATGCGTTTCTGGAATTATCACCGGTGATGAGACGTGGCCGCACCATTACGACCCTGAAGGAAAACAAGCCAGCACAGTGTGGAAATCGTCAGGTTTTCCAACACCAAAAAAAGGCGATAGTTGTTCCAACTGCAGGGAAAGTGATGGTGATCATGTTTTTTGACTGTAGTGGAATGACTTACCAGCCTGCATTTCCTTCTCACATTACGGTTACAGCGTACTACACGTCAGTATTGGTTAAGCTGAGGAAGCACTTGCAAGGAAGCGAGCAGAACTCCATTGAATTGGTTGACTTCATTATAACAACGCGCGGCCTCACGTCGGAAATCAAGTCGTGCAGTTTTTGGCTAAACGTGTATTGTATCCGCCTTATAGCCTCGATCTTGCATCCTGTGATTTTTTATTACAATGATTAAAAGGCAAAGCTCCGGGACATTCGATTATAGAACTATGAAGTAGTGCTCAACAAAAGTGAGGCGATTCTCAAGGACCTTACAAAGAATAGTGCATTGAAGTAGAAGGGGATTACTCGGAAAAAGATCACGCAAACATCATTACACTCTCGTAGGAATGGTGTTTGCTATATTGTTAGCACTCGGGTCATTAAGTGGTGTAAAGCCAAGAAATTCTTCTCGAACAATATAGGCACTGTTATTGCTGTCCCCAAAGTGCATCCCTACAGAGAGCTGCTCTTTTTCCGATATCTGTGGATTCGTCAGCTAGCACTAGGAATGCACTACCTTCATTTAATAGGGAAATCAACGACTTCTGAATAATCTGTCCGCAGAATGTAATTAGTTCATTTTGAATTTGATCAGAAGTGTACTTAGCGTTTCCTCTACAGGTACTAGGGTGATCTTTTAAGATGGTGTCTCCAGCATCGACTCTAAAATCCAGTAGATCATGGAAAACGCCGAAAGATGAATCCTTACCGCGAAGAGGTAAGCCATGAGTTGCACAAAGGAGCAAGAAATTATGGGATAAAGCTTTTAGCTATTTTATTTCATTCCTCATTTGTAAGCATGATCTGTTGCGCCACACTGAGCGATTTATTTTTCCTCACATACATGAAATTGCTAAGTGATTTACAGCCTTACGATGTCAACATGACTTCATATGCTCTCGTCCTATATCATAAAATTCTTGTATTTAGTAAATGTGCGGACTGTAAATGCACCTTGAATACCACAATGCACTTTCGATTAAAAAAATCACGCAATTTCGACATAAAGCACCTTTCTGATTAGCGGAGTATACCAGCCAAGATGAGTGTTCAGCAAGCCATTATATTCGGAACTGCCGATTTCCTACTGCTACATCCGATTTGAAGTTATATGTTGTGGAAGGTGTTCAAAGGCTGTTAAGTACACACCTTAAGTTAATGTTTATTGTTTGACTGTATTTTAAGTAGCATCTTACATACAGAATATTCAAACCATTACCTGCAGAGTAATTATCATCGTTCACTGAATTTGATGAACCGGCTGCTCCTTCTTCTGGTAACGGGTTAACACAAACAGGATTATGCTTAGGTGCGGTGACTGTAGCACTAAAAACCTGCAAAGCATTGTCTCCGCTCATCTTCTTACTCTTAAAAATGTCCTAATATCCATGATGATGGTCACGAAAAGTATAAGTAAAAACTTAAAGTAATTACCTTCAATTTCTGATCAGTCGCACAAGAATAAGTGTGTTATAGAACTGAACTGAACATACCACAAAGAAAAACAACTTAGGTCTTAGGGAATATCAGCTGCTAAATCATGACTTTATGAGTGTTGTTGCATTGTTATGTTCTTTACGAGTTAGCGAGAAAGCATTAAATTTCCTTGCTTCTTCGACTGCACAAGAAGTAGCAGATCTTGTGCATGGCCTTTGCTTCAAACCGTTTACAGTAAACAACATGAAACTGGCACGCAGAACACTATGTCAGACTTGGTTAACGGAACTCATGAAAGGAAATACCTTGTACCACTATTGCAAAATACGAAATCACTTTTCAATGATTCACAGACCTAAGAAAAGAAATAGCTGCTGTTACAGATTATAAAATAGTCAAAATATGGCAATGAATAAGAGAACAGTAAGGACATAGTAATTACGTATAATTATCTGTTACAAAAACGAGAAGTAAGGGTTCGTTTTAATTGCATATTTTCCCTTTCTGACTCCATGAGTGAGAAGCAATAAATCATTAAAGAGACCTTTGGTTTAAAATGTCAGAACCGAGGCAGTCACAGTATTTTGTGGAGCTTATTATAAACTATTTTCACTTCCCTGTATATATGTTTTATATTGTCAGTGATTTTAAACAACAGTTGGTCCATAACTATCTACATTATCGCGATTATAATCACTTGCAGTCATAAATAACCAATAAAGCAAATTTCCACAATTGAGTTAACCGTCCATTCGTTGTTGATTATGTAAGCTTGTAGGTAATTAATTCATCCAAAAAAAATTGAAAAGACGAGACCTACTATAATTCCAGAGAGATTGTAGTTGGTCTTGGAGAAGGAATTTTTTTTATTTAGAGGTTGGCCATAATGGATATGAGGAATTGTACAATTATTTAACACCCGCCATTCCCATTCAAAACAAGCCAACACTTCAATCAAAAGATCAAACAAACTAAACCAGTGTTAAAAACACTGCGATATCTGGCGAACAAAACAAGCGAGGGACTAACCACCAAAGCACTCATACATTTATACAAAGCTCTGGTACGACCAGTACTTACATACGCCGCAACAACCCTAGGACCGATAACGGCACCAACCACAATGCATCTGCTCCAAACAGTTGAACGCAAATGCTTACGCATAGCGGCCAAAGTGCCCTACTGCTACTCAAATAAAAAACTATACAGCCTCGTCAAAACCGAACCACTCCCGGAATTCTTTGAAAGAGGATACCACAACTACGCCAATAAAGCAAATAAACTGCCACATCGCCAGCAACTACTGCAATCATCAACGACGTTTAAGAAGAACGCCGAAATTCAATGCCGAACCTACACACCGTCACCCTTAGCTTTCATCAGAACAAAGATGGAAGAGAAAGAAAGACAAGACCAAACAGATGTGCGAGACTACCTCAACAACCTTCTAAGATAAAAGATGCGCTATCAACAGAGCCAACAGCCTACACAACAGACTGGCCATGGTTTACATACTACCAATAACATAACACCAATAAAAACTAACAACACAGCCCCATGAAAAAAAAAAACACTGACCAAGACATAACCGTGGAAAGAGAAGTGTGTCCACAAACACCACAAAAAAAAATCATACACACACAAGACAAAGAAAGCGATGGTCACACCCACACCATGAAACAAAGACAACCAAACTCCTCAAAACCTCATTCCTCCCCACACCCATACTCATACACCCACAACAGCTGTTGCCGAGTCACTGCGAAAGGTCGATGCCCACATAAGTTAATAAGAAAATCCTGGTTGAAGAGGGAAATAACCCTAAAACAGCCTTGGTTAGTGAAAGCTAATCAGAATTACCTTTTTGATTGATTGATTCCATTTTGCATTTAAAGTTATATTTAAAGTAAAACTCCGTTATTAGTTAATCGTGTAGGGATCAACACACATCGGCGCTGAATTCAATGATCGTAATCATTACGAAAAATTCTACCAGAAAAATTATGTTTTTCCATAATCTTTGAAGGTAAACGACTAATTAAAATGTTTCCAACCCAAATTTCAAACAAACCAGGTACCCTTACAGTAATAAATGGTTGACACTTGGTTGTTAATATTACGTAAATATACATACGGAGATCCATCTCCCAAGTAACTTTCCGTTTCTCCCTGCTATACCAATCCAAGTGTATCTCAAATCATTGAACTGGCTGCAAATAAATGAATTGTTTTGAGTTTTCCAATGAGCATACATTTCATTACGTGCAACACCTTTTAGTTAGGAAATAGTTTTTGCAGTGTTTATGTCTGTGTGTTAAGTAAGCTCTCTAAACTGCAATGTGTAATATTTGCATTTAGTCGATTATTGAATAAAAATGGCTTACTGTGTACCTTACTGTAAGTCAAGTCAAGAAACAGCATGTGGCGTGTTATTCCATGCATTCCCCAAAGATAATGGGCCAAAAAAGAAATGGGCGATTAGTAATTTTAATGCAACGAGACAAGTTAAGGCTATCTGTCTAGGATACTAGGGCCGAAGTCTGTGGCCTGCAGTAAGAATTTCAAACTAATTACAGCATCAGCACATTTACTAAGTGCTTACTTCCTAAAGTTGTGCCATCAATATTTGAAGATTTCCTACCACATAAAAAGTGTTCGATCTTCAAGCTGTAGAAACAAAAGAAACCAAAACACTGAAATGGGAAATGCATTTGCATTTTCTTTCTCTTCCAAATCATTCTTTACAAAATTGTCCCCCATCATGTCAAATTTACGATTAATGACGTGGGGAGGGGGTGGGTTGCTTACTAGGTATTATTTTCAATGTATGCATATTGCATTGCTATATATGGTGTTAAAATTATGAGATGTAAACAAAGCTTACAAGCTTTAGCATCTTAATGTCACTTATATGGGACCATTATACATAATTTACTCCAGAATTTTCGAATAGGGTAAATAAAATCGATATAATCTGGTTTCTTTACAACTTTCATGTTCTGCATACAATTCATTAGCAATGTTTGTATGCGGCTCTAATCTTTCAAATATATCGCTTCAATTATGGGTCTATTATACATCACAGCACAGAGAACTCGAGTGGGCATTTTGTTTAACACGATTAGTAATCCTAGAAAAAAAATACTCTCTATTTCTTTCTAAGTTTCACAACGTAACTAAAATTCTAATAGTAACACTGACAATTCCGTAAATACACAGTAATAGCAATTTACTCGACTTTTAGGGCTTATGTGTGTAGAGGAATCCTAGCGGCAGTAAGTGCAAATACTTCCAGGGACCCTATCAAGAACGAGAATTCACCAATAAGCAATTAATAACACACTTCCTAGCGCAGTCGGATGGGGTAATTCGAAACAAAACTCTCGCAACAAGAATGAACCAGTTGCGAGTTCGCATGCGTGAAAGCGCATACATTGACAGATTAGCTGCGATTACAATTTACAGTAACATTCGTTCATAATTTCACACACACAGTAAACCTAACTAATCTGGGATAATTATAGAAAATCTGCAAACTAAACACAGGCGGATTACAGTCGCTTCCTGCTCGTATCTCAAAATGCGCAATGTTGAATCCACAACCAAGATGCTTTTCTGAGGCAAGATTTTGGTTAATTTGAGTGCTTAGTTGTGCGGAATTTCTGGGAAATATATAACGATGAATAGAAAATTATTGCATCCATTATAAATATACACAGTATACAAAGCTTAGTCTAGTTGCGCGATATTTTCCGTACCACCTAATTCCTATCACACACGTTCTTTCTCCTGTTATTATAATCTCTTTGGCGAAGTTTAGCTTGCGGGTGAAGAATGGCCAACATAATACATTAAAACTTTACTAATGTAAAAATAAAGAAAAGGTGTGTAATAGTAACTACTTTTTCGAATTTAGGGTCTATTACAGTAATATTACGTTTAAATTCATCGGCAGTATTTTTGAGGTGTATCATAATACTGCCTTTAGAGTGCTATTTCATGCATTAACGATAGTACCAATTCTTAATACAGATCAGGGTATACCCAGATCAGCTGTAAGACGAGAAGTAAGAATGCCGATTTAATTTTTAACTAATTTAATGATGTTCTCGTTCGTTTGCAGTGATTAAACCTTTTATTTTCATGCAGCCAATATATGGAAACTAATGGAGCTTATGCAAAGACATGCTGAAACGACTGAACAGCAACGTCAAAACATCTATTCTGTAAATACAGAACTGTCAGTTATGCAGCAATACTAATACATTAGCCGCCGCTTTTTGCAAAACAGGGGGCAGATTTGAATATATATACAAGGTAATGCAGACACGTTTTAAGTAAGATGCAGAAAAAGTATTTTTATTAGATGATTGACAATGCTGAAGCAAGCTTTCAGTTGAATGAAATTAAATATTTGAATTTTTAAAATTAACAGGAGAGCTAATTGGCACAGTTGTTAACAAACAAAATATGTATATAGTTTTAATATGGGATCAGCGTAGATTCTTTCACATTAGGTGTTATTGTTTCCTCATGAGCATTAATTTTTAATTTCCTGTATTACACATAAAGTCTAGTTCTTGTTTATGAATCAAATCAAATCTTTTCATCCATGGATTATATAGACTATGATGGACTGATATTTTCAAAATTTAAAATCACATTGTATCTTAAGTCAAGAAAATATACTGCTAAATATGCATCTAGTGCGTAAAAACAATTTTTTATTAATAGGGACTACACCATTCCCAAATGTTTTTGAATAGCTATTTTCTTTGAAGGTTTGTAAAAGTTTGTTATACAGTTTAATGTCACTGTATAAAGTGCCACATTCAATGTGGTTTATGGATTATACTGCTTAGTTGATAATTATTTCTGGTTCCATGATTGCTCATCTTTGTTTAATTGGAAGGTTGGCAGATGTTTTTGATATATATTAATACTTCTAATATATATTAAGGCAAGGGGCATATGGTATTTTTAAAGCTTTAAGTAGTACCTAATTTGCACAAATAAGTTTTCTTCCCACATTATTTTTCTAAGTATCCATTTTTGGATTTTAAAACTGCCAGCTATTTTCCCTCAGAACAAAATGCCATATCTTAACAGGCTATAGGATTTGGCAAAGTAGAAGCCTGTTCGGTTGTGTGTAATATGGGAGGTTAAAAGATTAAGCATGAATTACGCTTTTATTGATGCATATTTGAACTGCTTTTTCCAACACATATTTCTGCCAAGGCTTTCACAAGTTAAATACAGGACATTACAATAAAAAAGTACATAATCATACCAGCATAGATGTTTCAACAGCTGGAAGCTGGGATGTTTATTTTTGAGGTAACCTGTGAAGAGGTATTTTCACTTCAGCATCCTGAAAGCTAAATGTAATACACCTTTGTTCAAAAGTGTTGTAAGCTCATAAATAAATAAATAAATAAATGAAAATAACTACTGTTGCCAACTTAACAATAAAATTAGCTTTTAGTAGTTTTTATATATATAAAAAACCCTTTCCTATATTTTCATTAATTTCCATAGCACTGGTGATCAGATGATATTGCCAAGCGGTAGCATAGCCAGAAAATTATTACGGGTGGGGGATTAGACATAGGGATCTATTGTTTTAATCATTTTGTATCAGTTCAAATGATAAATATGAATTAATTCTGAGTTGAAATTTTTAATAAATGAATTTTATATTCATGGATTAAGGTGTAGCAATTGGTATTAAGATTAGGAAGGATGTTTTGCGTATTCTAATTGGCAAATGTGTTGTAAGATGAGAATTAATGACCACTGTGAAGTATTTTATTTAACTACAAAATACGGTTTCTAGTTATGTTCTAAACTGGGAGATATTGTACTAATTTGGAAACCACTCAAATTTAGCACTGGAATGAAAACATGTCCCGATATCTTAACATGGTTGTACCAACATAAATCTAAAGTACAGTTTCTGTTGCTGTCACTTTTAGTGATATTTTCCAAGACATGTGGCCTAAATATAGCGCTACCAGTGATACAATTATGAAGTATCTCATTTCCATCAATGTAAAAACAGTGCTATTATTTTAATGAAGCTATTTTTGCTACCAATTTTTACATTTTATAGCAAGGGGGGGATTTCACCCCCAAACCTCTCCCTGGCTATGCCTCTGTAGGCAAGATGCTTTGTGGCATTATTAGGCAGCAGTGTGGGGATTGTGTGTGAATTGAACCCTCCTTCTCTGAGGAAGCAGTTCACTGCAAACTTCCATGAAATTGGAATTCCAATGTGAAACTTAGGGACTACCTTTCACCTCACCCTCCTCTTTGGGGGACAGAGATTTAAATACTAGTCACATGGCTGCAGTGCCGACAATTTCGTAACATAACAACAACAACAATACAAGTATCGACCCACAGTTATTCTTGGCTAATAAAGTATTATATGAACTGCAAAAACAGGATAAAGCACAAAAACAAAGCAAAAATTCAGTGCTATGGCTGGGAATCAATCCACAGATCTTTGACTGTCCATCCTAACCATGGCATTGAATTTTTCAAGGCAATGGGTGCATTACACAGAATTGCTGTGGTTGGTATGGGTATAATCTGCTCGTGGATGGTATGGATGGTCCTATGATTGAAAGCATAATCTTTCATGTGACAATATTAATATCATAAGACATAGCTCTTTGTGGACAAGAGATAAATGCAGGTATACAACATGGATTATTTAGATTTCAGACACTCCTCCATAGATTTGAACCCATACCTCCTTAAGTTAACTTTGCAGATCACAAGTTTTCCTTCCTAAGATTTTCAATTTGCTGTTAAATTTTTTGCATATTTTACTGTAATACCCTCTATAATAGAAAATAATTTATTAAAATAATAGAAGAAAATAATATTTCCTAATGCAGAACAAAAGTGTAATGATGGAATCCTTGCATTAGCAATGCTGAATAAATAAACACTTATAGCTTCTCATATAGCAAGTTTTTACTAACAGCCACTGGATGTATTTGCAGCTTGTTAAGTTGGAATGAGCAAAAGAAACAGTGAAAATGAAAATCTTACAACAGTTTTCCAACAAATAAAGTAAAGTAAGTATAATGACAAAATTTATAAATATAAATACTTAGAAGAAGAATACAGAACTGTAATTTGTAAAACAAGCACATTACATTTATTTCTGCACTAAAATGTTTTTTATTTTTTCTAAAAAGTTAATTTATTCTGATAAACACAAATCTTGAGGAAATTTAATTCACATAATGAAAAAATTGTAATTTTAGAATAAATAAACAAATTTCTACCACCTGCTGCTAGATTCCATGTATTACACAAAGTCGTGTGTATTTTAAGGAGTGTCATAAGTTATTTTATAACCATCACCACCGTTATTAGCTAATGGATTTTTTTTGTTTTTTGTTTTTAAACAAGCTTTATGCCTTGTCAAGTAATTAATTACAAATTCATGTACAACTCCATCTATTCTATACAAGCTTTTTTTTTTATTAGGAATGCTTTTAACTTTGAAATAAGTTAACACTTATTTGGTATCTTGCTTTGTAGGATTTTACCATTGTGAGTAGATCCTTCTCTGTATCTTTTTTATTTACATTATCTCTATAACAGTTATTTTGTGTTCTTGTATCATGAGGGCGACACTGAACATTTTTAGAAAATCAAACAAGGATTAGTTAAAAAAAATTAAATGATTTATTTTTCAAAATATTCCTCTTTAACATCACTACATTTTTGCATTTGATGAAACTAGTCCTTAAAGCAATGATGCCACTCTTCCTGAAGCACTTCAGAAACTAGGTTTTTATAATGTTCCACTGCTTCATTGGGTGACGAAAAAGTGATTCCATGCATTTTATCTATGGAAACAAAAAGGAATCACAAGGTGCTAGGTTAGGGCTATATGGTGGAGGGTCCATGGTGCTGACCTTTAGGGCATCCAGATACTCAATTGTTAGTTTTGCTGTATGCGATGATGCATTGTTATGATGTAACATTATTTTTCCTTTTGGACGTTTTTCATGACTTTTTCTAAAATTTGCAGTAAACAGACAATTTGTGTACCAATTGGCAGTAACGGTACGTCTATCTTTTAATGCTATAATAGCAATATGGCCCATTTTAGAAAACCAACTAACAACTATCTTGCCAGTACTGCAAATTGGTTGGACTTTTGTAGGCTTAGGTTCTGTTCGAAAGACCATTGAGCCGATTGACTTTTCTTTTCAGGATCATAACAATAAATCCAAAATTCATCACCAGTAATGATATTCCAAACTAAATTTGAAGTACTGCCTTGGGAGTTTTTCTGCACCAATCAATGCTTTGTTGCTTTTGATTGGTAGTCAATTTGTGTGGAATCCATTGATAACAAAATTTTCTCATGTGTAATTATGATGTAAAATGTTTTGAATTTGACTCAGATATCAGTCGATCTCTTCAAGCATTGCTTGAACAGCGGCAATATTTTAATCAGTAACAGCAGTTCTTGGGCGTCCTTCATGGAATTAATCACTATATATAAAAAAAAAACTTGCTGTATCTATTATACATTGTTGGCTGCTTAGATGGGGCTTCCTCAAATGCATTTTTAAGCTTATCTTCACATTGTTTAGGCATTAATGATAATTTAAAATCATAAAACATCATAGCCTGTAAATGTTCCTTAGTTAAATTCATTTTGGAGGAACAGAAAATCTTGCAAACTATTAGAGCAAGTCAAATAAACTACATGGCAATCAACTTGCAAAAATTAGACAGTAGCTGTCAAATATAAACAAATTTTGTATGTTTTTTTTTAGCAACATGGGATTCTAAAAATTTTCAGTATTGCTCCTGTAACAAAACAATCATCTTGACTGTACAGTTCAAACATCAAACAGAGCATGTATTTTATGGGAGGAAATACTAATGTATGCTATATTCTATTTCATTGCTCTTAAGCATCTCTAACGACGAAGTCAACATTTAACTTATTTTGCCTTAGATTTTTCATGGAGCCTGAAAGTAGCTTGGATTTATTTAGTGAAGAATACAAAATGATCACCAAAGTAGAAATTAAAGAAGAGCCCTTGTGGGTTGGTGGTAAACCAGTTGAAATGAAGCCTGAGATACAAGACCCGCTTGTCTCAGGTGCTGATTTTCGGAATGAAATAAAGGTAAGAGCTGATTGAAAATGACTTTGTTTCTATATATACAGTAAGCCACCTGTTAATTGAAATAAGCAGGGGAAAACCAACTTAAGATATCAAAGTTTAAAGCAAACTACTATTTTCAGATTACAAAAGTTATGGCTCGCTTATAAGCAATATTTTTGTTTTGTATGTTTCATGGTAAACAGTAATATGCCAAAGGAGTAAAAAGTTAATACTTATGCAGTCAAGAAACCTTTATCTTTTCTCTGTATGTGTTCTTAAAGAAATGTTTATCTAGCCTAAGAGTACACTGTTAACTTGAAAACATATTGATTTGGAAATGAGGCTCATGTTATGAATTTTTAGATACCTTAAATGGACAGCTTTGCCAGAAGGCTTATTAAATCCGTAACGCATGGCTGCTTGATGCTCAATTTTCAGAAAAATGTCCTTTGTTTATCTGAGCAAGAATCTGTTTTTAAAATAGCAGTACATGCCACTATTAGTTATTATAACAAATAAGTACCAAGTGAAGATCTTTCAGTAAATGTATTACTCAAATTGCAAACTCCTGAGAAATTTAATGCTGGCATTTTTTTTTCCAGTACAGCTTTTGCTGCTAAAGATAAAACAAAATGCAAGACTGTCTAAAATAACCAGAATATGCCCGGCATGAAATGAGTTTGTTTAGTCTCAGATAATTAAAACATGATAGGCTATATGGAAATGACCATTATGGGTCATTTCCATATTTGGGTTGTCCTTTCATAGATTGGTTAAAATAATGTATTCTTTGCTTACTGGAGGGTTTTACTGACAAGTAACGGGCCTTAAGGCCAATTGTGCATCATGCCAAAATGCAGCACTCCCAAATGAGTACCATAGTAAAGCTGTCAATCCTCTCATAAAATTCAAATGGCAATGAGCATTGTGTCAGACCTTTCACATTAATTTGAAGCAGATATGTATTAAATACATATTAATTTTAATATTCTGTATATTTCCATCTTAGTTTTTAGAGTTTAAGTCAAATTTTTCAGACAGTTTTGTTGTTTATCTCAAAATAATATTCAAAACAATAGAAATTGAGTCGACTTAACACTCATAGGTTTCACTCATCACATCAATGCTGCTAACATCTTTTTGTAAGCTGTTGATTATGTCGTCAGCTCGATTGACTAATCCTGGTTGGTGCAGATTCAACCATTTTGATAGAAGTTCATATCTTGATGGGAAGTTTCTTCCACACCAACTGTTTTTTTATTCCTGGTGGTTTTTAGCAGCTTTAAATTGGAGTTTATATTGTGGTAATTACATAAAAAATGTTGAGCCGCAGCTGATATATCTGTTTGCTTGAATTTAATGTTTTTAAAATATTCTTTCATCCTGACATTAAAATCTCTTTAATATAGAGTCAACTGAAAAATTCAACGCCACAGCCGGGATTTGAACACAGTTCTCCTGCTCTCCGTGCGGTTGCTCTAACCATTGAGCTACTGTAACAACATGCCAGTGGGGCATTGAATTCCCCAATTGACTCAAGTTGTTTTCCCAGACATACCTACTAAGGCATCTCCCTCGAGATAACAAACTTAGCGGCGACCTGCTTATTGCAAGTAATTCAGTGCTGGGTGCATAGATTATTATTAAGGGTTTTTAATTATTTTGTTGTTGTTATTATATAAATTAATTATACTTTTAATAGACCTTAGCCTGGTCTAGGCAAGTTTTTAATATAGAGTCAACTGAAAAATTCAACACCACAGCCGGGATTTGAACACGGTTCTCCCGCTCTCCGTGCAGTTGCTCTAATCATTGAGCTACTGTGACAACAATTGGGGAATTCAATGCCCCACCGGCATGTTGTCACGGTAACTCAATGGTTAGAGCAACCGCACGGAGAGCGGGAGAACCGTGTTCAAAACCCTTAATAATAATATATGCAGGAATTTTGCCTCAGGAATTTTGACGTGAACACGAAAGAAAACCCAAGTACAAGTTTGTTCTTCCATCAAGAGAATAATCCCAGGTTCTAGTCTACTCACCAAGCACTGGCAGTTGTAGATAGCTGATATGCTGGCAACAACCAGTGAAAACATGTTCCCAAGTAAGCAGCTAGAATAAGTGAAGTGAGAGTGTTTTAAGTGCGACTCATTTCTTAATTAATTAATTAATATCCTTGTTTATCTTTCAATCTTTATTCTTAACATACATGACACTACAACAATACACTATATGCTTACACACACAGTTAAGGTGTTAGCACTCTTAACAGTCTTTACCACGATCCTAAGATACATACGCCGTAATTTATCTCAAAGAAGATATTTTCTTTTGCACAATGAATGGATTTTAACTAACTTATTAAATCTGGAAGATCTAGTAACTTTTTGTTACATTGACGGTAATTTACTCCAAATATAAATTTGAATACATAATGTAGGTACTTCATCACTCAACTGTTTCTGTAGACGTTTTAAGTGCTTGATTGTGATAATTACTTAATTAGAAAATTTGCGACTTATAGAACGAAAAGGAAGATGCCTCAAAGAAAAGGAAGAGGACAGAAAATTACACATTTGAAGAAACTTTAAAGCTGCTGGAATGTGTAAAAAAGTATCAACATATTGTTGAAAACAAGAAGATTGATGCTATTACATGCAAACAGAAGGTAAGGAAAGATAGGTAAAGATAGTACATGTATTAGCAAATATTTTGCAATTCACAGTAAATAAGAATTTGGTTAGAAGGTCATATTCACAGCCTTTTAAATGCAAACTATCTCAAAAAAAAAAATTAACGGTGAATTCTTTTTCAAAATTATACCACCATTAGGGAAATGCAGCTAAGTAATTTTTATTCACCAGCACTATCATTAAATGTACATTCGCATAGATGTCTTTTGGATACTGCTTGTAGTTTTTAAATCTTAGGAACTCTTTCTTTAATTAATGAACTACATTTCAACTGTTGGTTGTTGCATTGTTCTGATAATAATTCAGAATTGCTGTCCATATATTTTTGTAAGTACTTCCTAACACAGAAGTTAATAACATATATTAGAGGAAAATAAATTCAGTATTGACCTACCTCTGTGGTGTGGGGGGTCTCTCACATTCAAGAGGACATGAGTGAGTTACCTTGTTAATTTTCTTTCCCTAGGTTTTCCCTTATCAGATGACCAATGTCAGGTACTTCAAACTGCATGGACCCCAGGCTTGTTTGAGCCTCATTTCACCGGTTTCATTCTTTCACCATCTAATGTGACCTATCCGATTAAAGGATATTAAAAATGTCAATAATGGTGCAGAGATGAGTAATCTTTACTCAGACTTCTAGGCCTTAGGTACATATAATCAATTTCGTAACAGTACCTACATTTACATTAAGATACTTTTATTTGCTCTAACCCCTTCGCCATCAGCAGGTCGGCCAATATTGGTTTAAATCATATGCAGTGGTTGAAATTTTTAGATAATGTCTGTTTAGAGTCTTTTGAGACAGTGGTAGGCATAGGTAGAAAACTGGTTAGTTGCGGCAAGGTCGGGTTCGTGGGTGGCTCTTTGTTATTACTATCATGCCACCTCACAAATTCCTCATCTCCCCTTTCCACTGTCTCAGAAGCCTCTCTGAACAGACATATTAAAGAAGACACAATTTACTTCACCACTTCTCAAGAATTTGAGAGAAACAAAAGTCATATAATAAGTAAAACTATTATCTCTAAGGAAAATAACATGCACACATAAGAATCCATTACTACACTGATTTTGATTTACTTTGTTAATATTAGCATTTAGCATAGGTACAAAAGAATTTGGTTTGTTAGTTTAATTATTTTTGGACTATGCCAGCCCACAGAATGCTCTGTGAGCAAGTCTGTTTTTATTTTGCTCTACTGTTAGCAAAGAACTAGTGGCATAAGAGGAGTCTATATTGTACTTTGTGCCTTTGTGGTTGTAAGACAAAGCCTGCCCTTCCCATCACTCTACACCCTATCAACAAATCCCAAAAATGATCATAAATCATATAACTAATACATCATGCATAATTTAACTGAATTGGCATGCTATAACTTTGCTTGCTTGTAATTTATTTGAACTGAAAATGTTTCAAAAGCAAACACTGCTTTTGAAACATGTTAAAATAAATTACATGTGTCATTTGCTTTCCAAACATATTCAAATAAGTTACAAGTAAGTGAAGTTATAGTGTACAACTGCCTCAAGATTCAATTAAATTATTGTTTCACTTCACTGTCTCCAAACATCTGAATTCCATATTAATATCACATAATTCAGTCGGCTGACTATGCTGTAAAAACTGCATGCTCAGTTACAAGGCAGTGAATGAATTCTTATGCATTGCATTATATATTCTTGATTTCAGAGTAAGAAATGTTTAATATTAACCTCGGTTTGCTTTGCTTTGCGGTTAAATTCCTTTAACTGAGTGGATGGTGAATGAACGAAATGGTTGAAATGATGTTCAAATAGGTCTGTGGTTCTTAAAGCTTAGAGTTAACTGAAATTTGTTTTTTCAGGATGAGGGAAAACCCTGGAAAAAATATCCAGGTTAAGTCACCGAGACAAAAACTTGGGACTTCTTGAATATGAGGCAGACACACTACCTGCACACCACAGAGGTGGGCACATAAAAACCTCTGAATGTGAACATTTTTATAAACAAAAGAAGTTATTTAAAACTCCATGAAATCAGTGAACTCAATAGAAATGTTTTTCATCCCAAGGCCGAAGCAAGCCTTATCCTTTAGGCAAAGTTGAGGTCATTGAACAGAACTTTTGTACCGTTCATCCATTTTTAACTTTTTAGAAGAAGCCAACTGTAAAAATTTGCCGTGATGTAAATTAGTATAAGCGAAAAAATGTTATAAAGGCACAGAGAAACGTTATATGAGGGCCATTTCAAAAGTTCTGCAAACTGTAAGATACAAGTAAAGAAAATAATTTAGTTTACAAAGTACCTTTCCAGGTCTTTAATATAATCCTGCTTATGACAGCTTCCCAATGTTTTTGCAAATTCTGTATTCCAGATAGAGCACCTTCATTGCTGAGCTGTCTGATTACTCGGGTCACCTCACTGGAAGCTTCATCAACTGTATCAAAACGTTTTCTACAGAGTGGTTCCTTCAATTTGGGAAACAAATCAAAGTCTGGGCTCATATCAAGACTGTATGGTGGGTGGGGAAGTATTTCCCATCTATATTTGTCAAGCATTTATCTCACTGGTAGGGCAATATGCGGTCTGGCATTATTGTGCAAAATGAGGACACAAGCTGCAAGCACGCCAGGCCTTCACGAATTTTTGGGCGCAAAACATTTTGTAGAAACGACTTGTAGTATGTGCTTATTACAGATGTCCCCTGGGGCACTCTATTTGTAGCTATGACTCCATTCATGTCGTATGCAAAGATCATCATCAGTTTCACCTTTGATTGTTGGTGGCAGAATTTTTTTGATGTGGAGAGTTGGAACTTTTCCATTGTGACGACTGAGACTTCAGCTCTGGCCCAAAATCTAATATCCAGGTTTAATAAAGTGCAACAGTCCTTTTCAGAAACTGTTCTCCTACTGTTTGATAACATGAAGCAATTCTGCTGCAATTCTTTTGGGACCTGCTTTCTGTTCTTCACTCAGATCATGTAGAACCCATCTGGCAGCAACTTTTCTCATCTTTAACTTTTCAGTAATTATTCCGTAAACTGAAGTGACAGACATACTGGCCTCATATGCAATTTCCTCACATGTTTTTCATTGATCCTCTCTCAAAATGTCTTTAACAATAATCTGAGAGGTGTAGTCTGTTACAGTTGATGGCCTTCCACTTCTTGGGTTGTCCCCAATGCTTACCCAACCTTCACGTAAATGAGGAGACCACCGTGATACTGTGCTACGATCCACTACACTATTTCCACACACCTCTCTCAAAGCATTGTAAATTTCAGTTGGGTTCTTTCGACGTAGGGATTCGATTTCGATGTAGGAATGCTGGTCACTATGTGTAATTTGACTGACTCGGTTTCAGCTTCCATTTTAAAACTGAATTACTCATTACATAGCCACGCAAACCAGCAAACACATATTCAACTGTTAAATCTAAAGTCTGACTCACAACTGACATAAATTTCATCTTGATTACACCACCATAACGGTTGTACATGCATCATGTGCAGGATGTTTGAAATGACTCTCGTATGTAGAAGAAGAAGTTTAAAACTACATGTAATGTATTGGCTGTGAGGTCCATTAGATGTATAATCAATTGTAACCTAAACACGGTAAGATTAGAGAAGATTCTTTCAGTTTCCAAGCACTCTAGGAACAACTCTATCTGCAGGGTGCAGAATACAGTGGAAGTGTAAAGAATGGTTTCATCCGTAACAGTGAAGGGGTTAAACCAATATAATAATGCAACTTCCAAAAGCATACTTTTATTCCTGAAATTATTTCATTTTGTCATGAAAATCAAAAGGTACTACACCAGGAGCTTAGGGAGATAAATTGGCACAAAAGAGGAAGAGTAGTTAATTGTACATCTCTATTAAATTAATGTGATACAGTCCATTAGCTAGGAGTTCCAGGTCGGTTTGATGCCTTAGGGTATGTATGAAGCAGCAAGTGAAATGCTAGTGCCAAAAAACCTCTCTAATTTCATAGCTTCAGTGATACAGACTTCCTTTCAATTAAAATTAACAGCAATAACTAATTTGCATTTGTAGAGTATCTATCAACATTTTATATTATGTACACAAAATAGCATTTGGTTAGGTAGTTGTCTCTGTTGTAAATTGGTGAGCAATTATTTAATTACTTTGAATTTCTAATCTGTTCCCTTTCCATAATATTACAGGATCAAGCATGGGAGAAAATTTGTGAGGAGTACAATAGCTCAAAGACAAACATTAAGACTACAAAAATGCTGCGATGTAAATTTGAGTCTTTGAAAAAAAAGGCCAGAAAATATGCAAATGCACAAAGCCAAAGCAAGCCACAAACAGGAGGAGATTTTCCAAATGAAATAAAATCATGCATGATTTTAGAAAAGGTACAGGAAATAATACAGATGACAGTTGAGGGTCTACCCAGTGTGCCCGATACTGATAAAACACGTAAGTTTGTTTCTGCATTACTTTTTAATTGTTTTAGCTAAGCCAAATACCTAAACTATCTCCATTTGTTACATCTTTCCTTTTTTTTCCAGCTGAAGCAGTAAGAGTAGAGACAGGAAATAATGAAGATGAGGTAGGCAAGCAGAATTGAGATGGACATCACAGTTACACACATTTAAGTTTATTTTTTTCCCAGTGGATTTAAAATTATGGCTTAAAGCGTTACTTATATACGTCTACTAATTTTTAATTTTGTTTTTTCCAGAACTGTGTAACAGTAGAGACTGTTCCTGAACTTGAGAGCTTTGAAGTG
The DNA here is from genome assembly GCA_030765065.1 of Deroplatys truncata. Taxonomy (NCBI): domain Eukaryota; kingdom Metazoa; phylum Arthropoda; class Insecta; order Mantodea; family Mantidae; genus Deroplatys; species Deroplatys truncata. The sequence continues at coordinate 122,446,221 of CM060988.1, read as the reverse complement.
GATGTCCCTGTGATATCACTAGGTTAGTGAGTGTACTTTAAACTTAAGGGCATTCATATTCTGTAAGTGTGCTACTTAGGTAACCTGAAATATGTATGAATGGTAACAAATTCGTAATTGTGATTTTCAGAAAGCTTGTGTAGGTGTAGCTACACAAGTGAAATGAATGCATCGGATGTTGGCAGTTCTTGTACTGCAGGAGACTCTACACAGTGTAAGGAAGTGTTTATCTCAAGATTTTTAGTTTGTAAAGAAAGACATCTATGGATGTAATTGTGTACTTCTCTTTTTAACACCCCAAGGATGCAGAATGAAACTGAAAACTAAATCTTTGTGAGATGCATTGTTCGTAGCAACTTCTCTCTAGATGCATTAGAGCTAGGGTTGCCAGACATACAGTTTTTTTAAGGAATAATCGTTTCCTTTTTTGTTCTGCATCAGGGCTGGCTCAAAGTGGGGTTGAGTCATGCCACTGCTCAGGGTGGCAAAATCTTAAAACAAAAATATTCTGAAAATATGACAGAATTACAAATCATGCTTAAAATCTAGCAACTTTCTGCAGATCTTTTGTTATGATAATGGTGACAAATGAAGTGCTAGAGTGATTTGGATACGACCCTCACTGATGATCGTCAAAACATCCCATGTGCGTTCAACATTAAGCCTCATGTTTATAAACAGTAGTATTTCAAGCCACCAGCTTTAGTTTATTTGCTTACATTGGTGACTTGTGAAACTCTCAGATCAGTTATTGCCCTAGTGGTATCGTAGAAGTGTGTGCATTCAGTTACTTCATGTGCTGTTAGCCCTTTGTTAGTAACTACTGCTTTTAACTCCAGACAAACTCAATTAAATGCAATAAAAAGGCACATCGACGGCTACTACACCCAAAATAAGCACTTTACTATACACAAACTGATTACTTTACTTAAAGAAGCAGAGCTATTTCTGGGAAGTCTTAATTCTTTGAACAAGGTCTTCCAACTTGTGGGAAGCCTCTCCAGTATGCAGACAGTAGAAGAGGTAGGAATTCCATTTTTCAACTGCTACTTAGATAATCACAAATCTAATCTAAAAATGTATGTCAAATTGAAAGTTAAGAGAAGAAGTATACTGGCTGGCATTAAATTTATAAAATTATGTCTTAAATATACAGTCACACCATGCTTTGTTAAAAAATACATAAAATACACTGGTAATGTTCGTCTTCAAAAAACAGCAGAAAGGTGCATTTTAAAAAATGAAATTTCTAGACACTGCGGTAATCTTAATCATTGAATTACAACTATATGAACTACACTTGTTATTGTTATTAATCATTGGTTTTCAAACCTAGAACAATTTTGAAGATAGGTGCTACTTTCATTTTCTTTACTTCATACTGAATAAAAATTACAACTTAAAGAGAAAGCTTTTTCATAAGAACTACAGCTTCCAGAATTCAAACACCATCAGTCAAAAGATTTTCAAGAAGTATTAAAAACCCTAATAGAATAGTTAACTTATCTGACCAAATTTTGGATTTGGAGGAATCAAAAGGATTGAAAGCCTGCATTTTCTTCTCTAATGATATTAAAGATTATGTAGCTAACACAGAATCGGCTACTTATGGCTTAAACCAAACTACAGCAATTGTTCTAAAATCACACAATGCATTGAACTTATAAAGACTATGGATTTCACTATGACTAATAACTTCAGTAACAAGACTATTCAAAACTTAATGCCAAACCAGTTGTATATTTAAAACCTGACAAAGGCAATCAGATTGTTATTTTAAACATAGATGACTATGATAATAGAGTAACTCAACTTTTGGAAAAAGAGGATTTTGCAGCAGTGAGAAAAGACCCTCTCAACTCTTGTATTAAACAGATAAACCAAGCCTTACTGATTCCAACCATAATACAGCTAATAAGAAACAACAGTTAAAAAGCTGTAATCCAATGCTACCAAGGATATATTGCTTACCTAAAACTCACAAAAAAGATAACAGCATGCGACCTATCATCAATAATATAGGTTGCTATGGGTTAGCAAAGCAGTTGACTAAAGAATACTATCTTTTAAAACCTCAACATTAAGTATAAAATACTGCTGAGTTGATAAACAATATTAAAATTGTCAACATTAGTAAGGAAGATTTACTAGTATCTTTTTATGTCATCATTATTTACCAATGTACCTATAGATAGTATTCTGCACTGTTAAAAACTTATTTATCCTCAATTAACTTACAAGAAAATCATATTCAAGATTCAAGATCTGATTGCACTTACGTCTTGTTGTATTGCTCAAAACTATTTTACTTTCAACAGTAAATTTCATAATCAGACACATGGACTGGCTATGGGTAGCCCATTGTCTCCGTTCCTGACAGATCTGTATATGAGCTTTTTGGAGAAAGCTGTGATAACATTTCACCCAGGTATCTTTGAAGTTTGGTTTAGGTATGTCGATGATGTAATATGCCATAATATCTAAACAATGTACAATATTGTATTAAATATTTTGAATAATCAAGACATAAATATTCAATTTACTATGGAAATAGAACAGGACAAGATAATAAATTAAATTAAATTAAATTGAGTTTTATTTATGGCGCTGTTAACTGCTATGGTCCTTAGCATCTCATTCTATATTGGGCGTGAAAGACTGAAAATTTTGCTCAGAGGCCTCTATCAAGCTTGAGGTTCTTTTACATGATGTAACTCTATGACACGGAACTACTTCCCTTCTGAAGGAAGCCATGTTAAGGATTTTTATGCCTGAAAAAATGCATTGCCCTCTGCCAGGTTTGAGTCCGCAACCTCGGGAACTAAAGGCTAGCATGGTAACCACTACACCACAGAGGACGACAAGACAGAATGCTCCTTTTTTGGATTTAATAATAAAAAGGAAGGATAATACTCTAACATTTGGAACTTACAGAAAACCTACCCATGTAGATAATTACACAAAAAATAATTTCTATAACCCTATTTCACATCAACATGCAGTGTTCAGAAGTTTAGTCTTCAGGTTAATTAATACACCTTTGGAAAAAGAAGAATACAAAGAATACATAAAAAATATAGCCATGTAAAATGGATTTAACCCACAATTAATTAATATTTTAATTATTAAATACAAAAAGAAACAAACTCTACATATGACCAGTATTTTACAGAACCCTAATAAATAGGATATGGTGCATAAGAAATTCACATACTACCCAATTATGTTCAAATATTTTGAAAAATTATTTGGGGAATACAACATCCAACTTGCACCTCAAAATACCTTTAATTTAAGAAATATGTTGAATACACCTTGTCCAACACATTAGATAATTTAAAAAAAATCAGGAATATATAAAATGCAATGTCAAGATTGTGAGGATTTCTAATTGGTAGAACTAAGAGATTTAAAGGCATGTTTAGGTGAACACCAAAGGAAACATTAAATTAAAACAATTGGATAAATCTGCAGTTGCCAACCACTTCAAGCTACTAAATACCATACATGTTCCTTCACATATGGAACTTTGAGAAAAGATTTTCATCCATCATAATATCAAGAAAATTTTGAAATCCCACCATCAAATCCTTTGGTGCAGCTTATCCAATCAGCCTGTAGAAGAGAAGAGAGAAGACAAGAGAGCTAGTGGAATTTCCAGTACAAATGGGTAACAACTATTCCCAACAGAGGGTAGCAATTTCATCTTTGAATTCAAACCCTGAGGGTCAGGGGAGAGAGCTGAATTCAGTCAGTTTTAACTGAGGATGGAAGAGCAGTCTCTTCCGAAAGCACTTCAGAGCAAGAAAATCCAAGCGCATATGTGATGTGAGTAAAAACCAACTGACTCAACTTATTTATAAGGTACTCCAAGTTTGAGTTCCAGGCAGTAAGTAAGAGAAAAATAAAACTCAAAAGATTCAATATTGTAACCCTAAGAGCATTATTTTTAAGATAAACATAAAATAAGAATTTGAGGGAAGTAATATGGTTGGATAAAATATGTTAAACGCTGGCTATATCATATCAAAGGGCTGGACTTGTAACAGAACAGAAAACTCCATGAAGTCACCTGCAGGACACTATTATTACCCATGCTGGAGCATATAATTTTTTTTATGGCCACCTACTGCTCTTCAATTTGAGATCTGGGGATTATCATGATGACATTAACCATGACCATTTCTACAGATGGTTTAAGGATAAGTTACTTCTTAACATCCCGTGTTATTGTTAGGAGCAGTGCCAATACCACAGTAACACTAACACTAAAGTACAAATGAAGTGGCTGTCGTGTAATGTGGCATGTAACATTACAATGAAATAAGGGGAACCTTTTAACTTCTGTTACCCATAAACGAAAACAAGCCCAGGTTCAAATACGTTGTAGATAATCAGTGCAGTCGACCATCAATCGTGTTTTCAATTTTATGAGTGTTTTAATCCCCTGATGGAGTAAACCCAAAATATTGAACACTTTTATTGTGTGACTTTGCGTGTTTTATCTTTCACTCAGAACAGTCTCATTCTTTCACTACATATACCTATCGCTTCTATTTTTATTTATTGCTCCTGGAAATAAATAAGTAAATATATACATTTACTTTATGTGAGAATAAGTAGACATAGAGGACTGACATTGCGAATAAAAATACTTATGTCTGAAAGCATGAGGAGGGGCTCGGAATTATCGTACAGAGCAGCAAACTCCTGGAGCTGGCCATGTTCTGCATTCAGTTAATATAGATACAGCAAATGTTCCTTGTTTTTGCTGTTTCAGTTAATAATGGTATGTAATGCTCAAAGAATGTCAATTATCATCATGTAAATGAAAAATAGTTGGAAATATTGATTGTCAGCCTGTCAAATACAAATTGTTGTGCACAGTTCATTTGTTATCATGATCATCAAGCTTAACTAAAACTGAGTTGACACAAATTTTGCTGTGGTTTGATCTCTTTTATTTCTGGTTTTAATTATAATAAATCACGCAGAGAATTTTATGATAGTATTGCTTGCGTTGATGCCTTGTTAAATATAGCTAGAATTGGCATTAAATATATAAAATTGATTTGTTTCAAACCATGTGTTTGAAATGTATACATAATTGGCAAATAATTTATTCCCTAAAGATTAAATACTTACAAGTTTTCTATAACCAGTAACAGACTTTATTTTGGTTTCAGTTAAAAAAATATAATCCTACATGAGACTCCACTACCTGTAATCATCATCTATTTTCGTCTCTACTACCGCACTGTAACAAACTCATTTTTAATTTTTGAATCTGGCAACCCTGACTACAGCTTAAAGTCCTCATGTTCTAGACTTAAGTCATGCTTGTGAGAGTATCTGTATCAAGGAAGGAGGAGTGAGCATTAAAATTCTTCATAGGATTGGTTTTCTGCCTTAAAATCTTATATTCCAGTTAATGCAACTTTGTTTGGCCAAATTTTGGATAAATAAGATTCTACTATGTAAATAAAGTGTAGCATCATGTTTGACAAGAGTCAGGGTTTAGCATTTCCTTGTCTTATGAAAAGCAATATATTTTGTACATATGTTAACAGGTCACCTATCAAAGCTTACATCAGCTTCAGCACGTGGTGAAAAGTTGAGTGTGTTGGCTACATTACAACAGGAGCTGCTAAGGGAGCAATTTGCACAAAGGGAGAGGAGAGAGCAGGAGCTGCATGAATATGACATACAGATAAAAAAGACAGAGCTCCAAATAAAAAAGGCAGAACTGATGAATCAAAGGCTAGACATACGAATTAAGAGAAAGACTTTAAAAAAATTAGATGAGTCACAATAAAGTTAGAGTAATGTAAATATTTGTTAATTTATTGGTTATATATTTTTGCATTTAGTTGATTAAATTTGTTTACTCTGTAGTAATATAAAAAGAGAGGAGGGGAGGGAGAGAGATCTTGAAAACCACCCAACCAGTTTTGATATTTCCCTTGCCCTTCAGAGACAATGTTCTTGTCAGTGACCATAGGCTACAAGATAGTTTCAAAAGCAACTTAGGGTGATTTGGGAGACACTTTCATACTCACATCACCAACTTTAGATCAATTCAGTTAAATATTAATAGAGCATATTTTTGTACATTTATCACAAATATGTTGTATGGTGTTCCAGCTCTAAGGAATAAAGGGGAAGAAGCCTTAAATCTTTAAAATTACAATGTTTAGGGGAGGGTGTGGTCAATTATGTTCATATCACATTTATAGTCTCTATCATGAACAAAGGGGGGATGACAATTGCAAGGAGGGTAGTACATTTATTGTGGTTAAACATTAATGGACTGCATAATTATGTATCTTACTGTTTTTTCCATCACTTTATCATCCTTCAGAATCCTAATTGTAATCAATTTATAGCTTGGAATTGTCAGACTTCACTGTTAAATGGCAAGCAAGTTCACACAAACATATTCTGAAACAAGCTACAGCTGATTGGCTAGAAACACGTGACTTGATGTCACAGGTTTGTTTTTTGCTACTGTATAACCACCTTTGTTCATGACAGAAGACTAATTTCCCTCTGATTTCATTAAACATTAATATCAAGGGATCTTTTGGTATGATTCTGGCAGAACTTTGGACTTTCGTGTTTTAGGGCCAGACAAAAACCACAGGTTACTGCACAACTTTCAGAAACTACTATTTTCAATGCCTTAGATATGTATCTACACCTCTTATCTGATCAATAGTTTGTACATTTAAGGTGCAGGACCTGACAAAAATTTGGGTTATGTTACAACTTTCAGAAACTATCCCTTCCCATATTTCCAGTTCTTTATGTAGAAATCTATACCATTTAACCCTTCTGGATATAACATTACACACTTATGCTAAAGGAGCCTGGCAAAAATTTCTGAATATTTTATACTTAATGAAAGTTAAATATTCAGAAACTACCTTATCCCTTGCTTTCAACCTCCTGCATAGAATCTACATTGTTTGATTGTTTGATGGCATTTCACAAAACTGAAAGGCCATCTTATAACTTTAAAAAAACTACCACTGTCGGCACTTTCAATCTCTTGTTTACAAATCTGCTGTTAATTCTAGATGTTGTTATAGACACTGGCAAAAATTACAGGCTATGGGGACTGAGTAGTGATTTAGGCTCAAAACATTGATTTTTTTGTTTTGCATCTTTAAAAAAAAAAAATAGGAATTTTCCTCTTTAAAATGATATATCTGCACATTTAAGACTTTAAATGTCCATTTAAATATGGTGGCATGCTGGGTCATGCCCACTTAGCCAACATATGACTCACTTTTCTTTAAATGCAGTTCTCTGTAACTTGACATTTTTCAAACATAGATGCACTTTTCTTCAAAACTACTGAACCTATTCTAATGAAACTTACTGTAGTTGCTGAAGTATGTATTCTAAAAACGTAACCGATTATTATTAGAAGAATCAGAAACTTAAAAGTAAATAAATAAATAAATAAATAAATAAAAAATTGTGTAAAAAATTTTTTTGTTTTTAATTTACCAAAGTTCAGAACTTTTTTCTCTTGAATACAGTCAGGTTAGGAATTAAGAATAGACATTGCTTAGTTCCCTAAAACATATTCAAGGAATATACTTGAATATTGTTGAAGTAAAGTGCACTGCAAGTATTAGATACACATTTTTTCCAAAAAAATGTTATTAGTTATGACCTTTTTTGTGGCCATTTTAAATAATTACACAATTGATGTTTATAGCATTGGAATTACAATGAATCACTGTACGTTCATGTCAAATTTCATTTTCATCTAAATAGCTGAGATTTAGAAATGTTCAACTAAAGTTATGCATTGAAATACTGAAATCGTATAAGAATCAGTACCCACTCCCCCCTTAATATCTTTTTTCTTAATACTTTCTAATTATCTCATAACAACTAGCCTAAGTTAAGAAGTAAAATTGAATTGAGTTTTATTTATGGACGCTGTTTAACTGCTATGGTTTTTAGTGTCCCATTGTATATTCGGCATGAAAGATTGGAAATTTTGCTGAGAGGCCTCATTATCAGGCTTGAAGTTCTTTTACGTGCCATAAATCTACAGCACAGGACCATTGGGTTTGAACCCGTGACCTTGGGAAATAGAGGCTAGCATGGTACCACTAGACCATGGAGGACGGTGACAGGAGTGTAATTAAACTACCAAAAGGAAAGCATCGTTGAGTTGCAGTTTTGTTTGCAATTAAATTAAATGGAGTTTTATTTATGGATGCTCTTTAACTGCTGTGGTCCTTTGCGTCCCATTCTATATTGGGCATGAAAGAGCGATTACTGCATTGATTTACCTCTTTCATCTTTCTGAGCAAGACACACACGTTTTATTAATTTTTACTCTAAGCAAAATGTACATATCTAAAATAAACAAACTGAACATTTGAGGTTATAACATAAGAATGACAATTACAGGCAACTGCATGTTTTGTCACTTTTAGTTGAATGAGAGTGGAGATGGAAATGAAACAATTGAACATAGGACAAACAAATTATCACTAATTAACATGATTATCAATATAATTTGGTTGCCATTGGTCATTTGAATAACTCATTGATTGGCTGAAAGGCATATTTGGACAAGACTTAGTTAATTTTTGTTTTAGATTCAGTGAATATTGTAGATTACTATCTTAAAGCTTTTTAAAAATGTTTCCTATCTTATTTTCAACCTCTTACCTACAACAGAAACTACCTATTAGACGAGATCAAAATGTTGTACACTTATGCTTTAGATATGGCAAACATTTTAGGCTACTTCACAACTCTCAGAAACCATTCATACCCGATTTTCAACCCCTGCTTACAAATCTGTCCTGTGTTGTAGTATAATGGGTTACATTTGCATTCCGGTTCCCAGCCATGGAATATGCATAGGTATGAGCCTACCCATGGTGGTGCAGATTGTTTTGTCTCATGTATAAGACTCCTCAGCATCATGAGAAATTTGAAGAGCTATGATAGGCGGCAGTCTGCAGGTCCTGTAGCTGAAATCAATATTCTGGCTAGAGGAAGCACATCTCACCTTATTGAATGGATGTTCGTACATGTCTGTTGTGTGCATGTTGGCATGTGGCCAGCAGTAGGATTAATGGGCCCAGGCCCATCAGGGCAGTTGTGCCACAGATTATTACTTACAAAATTTAAAAATGGTGTGAACTCTCTGAAAAAAAGCTTTGGACTTCTATGTTTTAGGATCGAGCAAAAATCATAGACTAACTTATGACTTTCAGAAGCTATTCCTTATCCTTATTTGCAGTGCTTCATATACAAACCTTATGCCAACTGATCTACTGCCCCCACCGCCCATTCTCAGATCTTTAGATATTGATCTAAAAACTGTTTGCATGAAAAGTTTTATAAAATTTTGGAAGCTTACCCAGCAAAAATTATATGAATGTGTCTGACAATGTGCTTATCCTGTGTTTGAGGTCTAATACGATACATTGATGTTAATATTTTGGTAACCATTATATCACAAAGAATGTAATAAATATTGCTGTTTCCAACGCTCCCCATCTAGTCCATCAAATGATAACTGGAACATATTGATTAGCTGGAGGTATCCTATGGTTAGGGTTGGAAGGCATGGAATGAGGGCCCTACATTCAGCCTTTGGGATACTTCACATAAGCTAGTCAGGCAACTTAAAATCACCACCTCATAGCTGGGATATGAACCCTTGGTATGAGAGCTGCAAATGAAAGTTACCTCAGCACCCATGAAGAAGAGGGAAGAAAAAAAAAAAGCTTGAAAATACAGCTTAATTGTAAGTTTTATTATATTTTTATTTTTTTAATTGTAAATTAATTTTCACAAACCTATATCTTGATTTAAGCACAACTATATATTTTTACATTTCAAATGCATCTGTGCAGCACTACATATAATAGCACGTTTATTATTTTACTCACTTCGCGTGACAAAGTTGTGAAATGAAGCTGTTTTACATCTTCTTTCTGAAAATTTCTGCCTGCTTCCCTCTCTCTCCCACCCTCCTCAACACACACAAAATTGCCAATGGCTGTGAAGAGTAAAATATATGTAGTAACATTTATAACAATATCTCAAAATGTTGAATAAAATCTATCTGATTTTTTGTACTTAAACTTGAATTTTACCTTCCTACTGCATCCTTCCTCAGTATCTGCATCAGGGTCCTGTTGTGCAGTAAACTACATATGAATATTATTAATATTATTTATAGTTTGTAACTTATAAAGAATTTCTAGTGCATAATGATTTGAAGTGAAGTTCAATGTTATTAGTGGATGCTACACGCTTATGTAGAACATTTGCCGTTAATATTGCAAAGTGATAGTGAATGCTAATACCTTTACTGAAAATGCAATCTTCCCTATTAGAAAAAGCTAAAATGCTCATTGCCAGTAAATGCTTTATGTTAATTCAAAAGTGTTTGTGCAAAACAAAACAGAGGAAGTTATTACCATCAGCAAAGTATATTTCATAAAGACAAACATCTTTTTATTGGAGGCTCAAGTTTTGTGGCTTTTTCTTTTTACTACTTACATAACTACCCTCTGTATTAGCTATCAGTTTCTAACAATGCCATAAGGTACAATTTCATACGAGCAATGCTATATTTCTAAGTTTTTCTCCAAACACATAATTTTGTTTTCCACCAGTGCATTTGCTAATGCAATTGAAAATGAAAAAATTGAATTGAATTAGTGAGGTTGAGTGCACAAGTTAAAACGGATTTTATGCATTTCATTCTGTGAAGAGAGATACAAAAAGAAAGCAGAATACTTACACAGTGCATTGCTCTTTTTATTCTTTCTACCAGTACCTAGTAGGTAGAGAAGGCTTGCATTCCACCCAAAATCTTGATACAGAGATTTCACCACAAATAAATATTTTGAGGAATCCCCTACCCTCCCCCCCCCAAAAAAAAATTGAAATTGTGTGAACAGTGTAACTGAAAAATGAAAATTTGGTTAAATACCTGACCTGATATTTACGTTTAGTATCTTACAAAGATGAGACCCCACCCCATCTACCCTTTACATGGAACATTCTTAAAAATTTTTGATTTTCTCAAAAATAGCTTTAACAACTTTGATTACAATACCATATATTAAAGATATTTATATGGTAAATAAAATGTATATCTTCAATTTTCTGTGAATAGCCTATGAAGTCCTCTTTATTCGGGAGGAGTTTTGTATAATCTTGCATACCTGGTAAATGTTGAGCAATAGATGAAAATGAACTACATGGAAAATGTAGGTCTCAAAACACACAGTTCACTTCAGACAATCATTTTTTGTGACATAAGCCATTTCTGAGATATTCGTTATTAATGATTGAATTATTCAATTCTTTTAAAGTCCTGTGGACTTTCAACTGTTTCTCACAATAGCATCGAAAGAGTTTGGAATTTTAAGGCCAGCATCTGGTATCCAGTCCTTAAGCATTTGACTGTCACTATTCGCTTTGTATCTATAACGAAATGTGTGGTTAGCTACTTCTGCAAAGGTTTATCTTGATTAAAATGAAGTAAATAGAAGAATAGTTTCTATGCCCATTGATAAATGACAGAGGGTAGAGCATCTGTAAATGTAATGCATCACACACTTTTAATACCAAAAACATTGGTGCTGACCATATAATTGATAGAGTTTCACTGATACTATTAATTAAAACTTTATGCAACATAAATTAATTATTGATCAGTAAATTGTAATGTTTAAATTTCTTCTAATATATAGCAAAATTATGCAACATGCCCTAAATTAATTGTAATCATTCATTATTACTGATAGCAAGGTTGAATAAAAGTGCACATGCAATTATTACTGCCTCCACATTTGCCAGTTTCTATCATATACCTAATAAAGGCACTCAGAAATGAGACTTCTTTGTGCCATACTCTCTTGCAGTATTCAATCTTCTAATGAATGTTACCTCCTTAAAGTTACTGCACTCTAGTTGTTGAATACAGTTGAGAAAGTAACAGTGTTAGGCAAAGCAATTCCTCTCTCCTAGTGCAGCTCAATGTATCATTCATTGAAAGGAACCAGATCATCTGAAGAGCTCAGTGTTCTATTCAATGAAGCATGGGAAGTATGGGTGCTGTAAAAACCATTACTAAAGAAATGACTTTATTGTTCCAGAATTAATGCAAAAAGGATTTTGTTTTAAAAATTTGGAATTTACTTAGCATTGTCAATTGTGATCAGTACACTTTCATATTAAATGTAAATTATTGTTTATAAAAACATAAATCTTTGGGAATTGTTAAACAGAAGGCACCAGTTATTTTAATACAAAAAATTATGAACAAAAATTTGGCCTCAGCTCATTTATGGGTCCCTTTCATGCTTTAATTTATTGTCTGCTTAAATCACATTAAGGTTTTGAAAGAAAGGGAAGAAAAAAAATTTTGTTTCTCGTTCTGTTTGTTTCTATAATGAACACTGCCTATAGCATTTCACATTTATTAATTTTAAGTTTTAACAGTACCATAAATTTACAATTTTGTAGTAGGAGAGGGTAGGAGAGGAAATGAAATGGAGTTTTATTTATGGATGCACTTTAACTGCTGTAGCTCTTAGCGTCCCATTCTATATTGGGCGTGAAAGACCAGTAATTTTGCTCAGAGGCCTCTTTATCAGGCTTGAGGTTCTTAAATCTATGACACAGGACCACTGGCTTTACTACCCTTCCGAAGGAAGCCATGCTAAGGATTTTTACGCCTGAAAAAAATCCATTGCCCTCCGCCAGATTTGAACCCGCGATCTCAGGAACTAGAGGCTAGCATGGTAACCACTACACCACGGAGGACAATGGGGAGGAGAGGCACTCACCCCTCCATGGATAGTACAAGTACTGTGGGTTCAACTAGTTAATAATAATAATAATAATAATAATAATAATAATAATAATAATAATAATAATAATAATAATAATAATTTAATTTTTGTTTAGCAATATTAGTATTTATAAAAGCTGCTAAAGGAAGTTTCATAACTAACACATGATACCAATAAAGCAAAAATTAAATCCTTGTTTAAAGAATGCTCAGCTGTTATTCTATGGGATAACACATTGACAATATTTTTAAATGGTAATCTGTTTTTTCTACCTTTTTTTTTTTTAAATTATTTTCTTTAGTTGCATGAAAAATTTCATACAGAAATGGTTGCTATGAAAATGGTTTAATTCTTGACTTGTGTATCAGGTTCTGTGTGAAGAAAACTTTTTTTGATTTGTTTGTTCCATTTATACGCTGCCTTTAACATCTAAGGTCATATTGGTGGCTTTGCCTTTGAAAAATTGCCCATCAGCAATGATGTTCACTTGTTTTACTGTTGTCTTAATCTTTGGGTTCGTTTTTTTTGTTTTTTCTACAAAACATTAAATTCACAAACACATTTACACTCTCAATTATAATTCCAAACTCTAAGAAGAATGAGGAATAATCCTGGCTAAAAAAAATTCCCATCTTCCAACTGGGAATTGAACCCAGGACCTCTGGATTTGGGAGGTAGCATTAATTACTAGACACACAGAGACAGTCAAAACTGTTTTATTTGTGATATCAGTATAAAATAAAAGGTTTTAACAAAAACAGAAAGAATTGAAATTCCAAAGCTATAGGAGTTGACGACAGCAACCTTGAGTAGAATAAAACCAAAATTCAAAGAACACAAGGATTTCTGATAGAAAAATAATCCAGAAGGCCTCAAAATATTAAATTTGAGAAGTCCAAGTACTTCTTAAAAACTGAGTAAATCTTAGTTTTATTATGCATTATTTATGTAAAACCCTGTAAATTTTTATTTATGAAGCTCAACGGAGAACAGTTTCAAAAGAACAGGGCAGCCTAATGCAAACTTAGGTTTGGCAGCTGCACCTCTGATTGAGGCTGGTAGTTAAATATTAGCTGAATATTCACTAGAGCAGTCCAAGATAGGATTGCATTCCATTTTGAGCTCTGCCAAGGTAGAAGCTAGGGAGGAACAAGGGTTTTGAAGGTGATGTATCTGGTTCTGATCTAAAGCGCCAATGCTCCAAGTTCAAGAATGAATCAATCCATTGTCAGTAATAGCTAGCTCATTGCTGATACGGTATAATATCTGAAATGAAAAACAATTTGATGTGTTTGTATTCATATAACTTTCTGTACTCTCTCTTCTACAAATTATTCTTATGGAAGCTTAGTAGAGATACACTTTCATTGCAAATGTGCATATCTTATTATGGGTATAAGAAGGATACAATAGGCTAAATCAACTGTTGGATTTTTAAAATTCAGATTGCTATGTGATGGCTTTGAAGTTCTGTTCTCTTTACAAGACAAGAAAAAAAGAAGTGACCCTTTTTTTTTTTTTTTTTTAAATTTTGGTTCAGGGGCCTCAGAACATGTATTTCCGGTGAAATCTTAAAACATCAAATTTTTGGGTGAAATACAATACTTCCTCTACTTACTGTAAGTACATAATAAAGAAAATAAAATTGACTCCTTTAGTTATATTAGTTATACATGAAAGGATATGAATAATAATAATAATAATAATAATAATAATAATAATAAGAATAATAATAATAATAATCTTTATTACAGTCAATAGACTCGTTACAAGAGCATCAGACATTGTCAGAGATTACATCCTACAATTATATACAGATATGCACATATATTATAATTCTGCAACACTGTACAGAAACTTCTTAATTAGGTAAAATGTTAAACGTTTTTAAATTTAATACTTACGTTGTTTTTCACTTGAGTTGGTAGCTTATTATAATATAAGACCTTGTAAATTTTAACATGCAATACCTAACCATTATCTCTACAACATAACATGAAGGTGACATTATGCTCACATTAATAAAGTATTGTCCTATAGACTCAGTGAATAGAAAAACATTCATTGTAAGCGTCGTCATAATGACTACTGGAAGCCCATACATACAGACTTCTACTAGCATGCTCTCCTAGCACAGAGAAATATTTATGCCAAATATAGTCATGTTTATTACTTTGTTTTTCTGTGATCATCATCCATCAGGTAACATATATACTGTTCAGTCTTTCTGAAGCTAGATCTCGGAATTTTAGGCCCTTAAGAATCACTTTTTAGACACCTAAAATGGGCTCTAAAGTTAAGAGCCCATTTAGTGCCTATTTTGATTGTAAGCACCTATAAACACAGTATCCATAACCTAAACATTTGATTTTATGCATTTAAAGAGTATTTCTTCTTTATAAAATCACAATAGATTTAAAAATGCAATTAATTTGTAAGCATTAAAGATTAAACAGTAAGAAACATCAAACTTACTATGGCTAGAAACATTATTATGAATTCATGGTTGGTAATTTGAAAAAACTCTCTCTCAGAATTTAATGAATAGATCACTGAATCGAAATGTACCATATGCTACTGACATTGTGACTTAAAACACTATAGAGTTGATATGGAACAATAGTGATATAGTTTTTTTTAAGAACAGAAATGTAAAATGACTGTTTGAAATATGAGAGAAAACTCAAGAAAAGCTTACGAACATGTGCATAAAGTTCAGCAGTTTTATTGGGAGATGCAGATGGGATTAGTTTACTAGTGATAATGAACATTAGCCAGAAATATCTGCTACTGAAGAGGACAAGGTATGATAAATCCCCTTCTGACCTTCTTGCTCTTTGGAAGGGATTTCTGCAATACTGCAGTCACCACCCAATACAAAAGGATAGCAGACATATAGAGTGCGCAAGTATTCTGTTTCTCTGTCTACAAAATGAGTGACTAACAAGTGAACAACAAAGCACATGAACCCTATCTGCTAAAGTACTAAAATAAACCTGTCCCTTCCCAGGAATTTCTTATTCTTACAACCAAACTGTTACAAAGTATTTGAACCAAACCAACCTCATGATATTAAAGTTATCTTTCACAGCTGCATGAAAAGAATTAATGAAACAACACAGATATTAATAAAATATGCACTTATGACTCTTAAACTTTAAAATAGACCTCAATGGTCAAAATAGGCATTTTAGGTACCACAAAAACCTTTACCATACATTATATTTTTACATAAAACATGTAGATATTTCACTAGTTTTAGTTTATTCCTACACATTAAAAATTGGCATTAACCTAAAATCTGAGGATACTGATAACTAAACTAGAAGATATTCTTCCGGACATTGAACATTTGGAAGGTGTAGTATGCATTTTGAATGTTAGATGAGCATGTAGAGTGTTAGTTATAAATGCAGCTTTCATCTGGTATCTGTAGTGCAAGCTTTAACTCAAGTAATAGTTTACATCATGGTTGGCATAATTTAAATCCTGATGTGATGACACTCAGAGCAAGATGGGTCCATGGTAACATGTAAGGCTTGGATTTAGGAGGTCCCGGGTTCGAATCCTGTCAACTGCCTACTCTCACTTTGGGGTTTTCATGATTTTCCCTGGTCATTAGGCAATTGCTGAATGGTTTCTCATCTAATATGATTTTCTATCGTTCTTATTTTTCAGGTGTGCTTCTAGGTTTTGTGATGTATGGAAGTGCTGGACAGATGGCATGGATGCTTGCTCAAAGGAAAGAGACACTAGAGAGCTGCTTGATCAATGGGTCGTTCATTACTCTCTCTAGGCAGCTCCAGCAATGGGACGGGTCTGAGTCTGGAACCGTTAGGGACTCCACACGTCTCTGTGGTTCCTTAACTTCATTCCTTCCTCTTGGGGGATGGTACACACAATAGTTCTATGTAGGTAACAGTGTGCGAGGTGTCCCCCTCCATTGCATAACCTATACCTATATGTCGTGATTTCATGCAGGCCAATTTAAAGCTCTGAATCCTACTTCATCTGGAAATTGATGCTTTGAGAATGGGCATTATCATAGAATGAAGTTCTGGCCAAGGGAATGACACACAGAAGCAGAATCTGCTCAGTTGTCTGCCATTAAAGATCCATTTTCAGTTAATATGTGGCCAATACTTGCATCATTGCCTATGCATAACTTACCTATACCTTACCTCAATGAAAACATACAAGCAGTATACGAGGTGTGGCAATAAAGAAACCGGACTGATGCTCTAACTCTTTATTGAAAAACCTTACACAACTGAAATATTGTCCCCTTCAATGTAGTCCCCTCCCCGATCCCTGCACCACTCCATGCAAATTTTCCATTGTTGGTAGCAGTGCTGCAAGTCTTTTTCTGTTATGCTGTTGAGGAATCTTGTTGCTTTTTCCTTCACTGCATCCACGGACTCGAACCTGGTTCCTTTGCAGACTTCGCTTTTGAGAAGAGAAAAAAGTCGCATGATGCTAGGTCAGGCAAATACGGTGGATGTTCCATCACTGGAATGTTGTTTTTTGCCAAAAACCTTTTCACAGACTTTGCGTTATGGGCCAGCACGTTATCTTTATGAAGAATCCAAGAGTGATTCTTCCACAGATCTGGTCTCCATCACACATGTTCACAGGGGGTTTTTCAGAACAGTTGTAGAATAAACTTAATTGACAGTCTGACCTTCAGGCGGTCTTCTTGAATAATTCTACCGACTTTCTTCACATTCTCTTCAGTTTTCAAAGTGGAAGGACGGCCCGATTTCGGATCATCTTCGTCTTCCCTACCATCCTTGAACCTCTTAACTCACTTGAAAACTTGTGTACGAGATAGACACTGATCACCATAAACTTGTTTTAAAAACTGTAAGTTTCTGTGGCGGGTTTTCCAAATTTTGTGAGGAATTTGATGTTAACACATTCTACTTTAGAACATAGCATAATTCCAATGGAGCTCAGATACACAACCCGTTTCTAAGAAGGCTCACAGCCAGACTAACCACCACAGCAGCGTGAAATTTTGTACACATGTCAGGGAGAGTCTCAAGGCCAATTCCCCACTCTTCTCTTTATCATTGACAAAACCAGAAATGCGCACAACAATCACTCCGGTTTCTTTATTGCCACACTCCTGGTGTTCTCCAAACTCTCTTTTCATCTGGTATGACCTAATATTGAATTTGGCTTCCTGTTCAAATGCCCATTCCACATGTTCAAGCAAATGGAACACATTCATTTTTAGTACCATGAGGCTAATGCTGATCTGCAGTAGGCCTACATTAGTTCAAATTTACTTTTCTGAATCATCATCTACACTTCTAATTGCTAACCTTGCCTTAACTGCTGTCAAAAGCTCTCACAATTCAAAGTTAAGAAGCAGCATCTAACTGAGCCTGTTATAAAGCAATGTGTTTCCAACATTGCCTTACATTGCAAAACTTGGAGTTAGTCTGTACCATTCTCACTGCAAACTGATAATCGTGTATCCATTCAACTAGTGCAGTAACTTTTGCTCAATCAGCAGGCCATGAATGCATATCTTATAGAGCTTGAGCTCTCAAATCTTTTGCAGATATTGTCTTTTCACTATCACTTCACTAATGTGACTTAGTTCAGTTTCCACTGTCGTCTCACTAATGTGATTTAGCTCAGTTCTGTCACTTCACTTTTACTTGTGCATAGTGGTGCAATTTGAGGCAGTATTTTTAATACTTGAATAATTTTAATTAAATTAAAAAATATGTAAATTCAATAACAGTCCCCCTTGAAGCAATATGTATGTAATAATTTATAAAAATGTATGTAACAGTCATTGCATATACTTATATTATTGAAAACATGTTTTAAAAATGTTATGTGAATACATTACGTACTTTAATAATGTAATTATTACATTAACTGTGAGAATGTAACTGTGAGAATAATAAGTTTTAAAGTTGCTAACAATGAGGTAACAATGAAGTAACCTTGAGGCAATAATGAGTTTGAGAGTTTAAATGTTACTAGTCATGATTAGAGCAACGATAATGTATATTTTGTGACAGTTTAAAATTAGCCAATCAACAGCCAGAAAAAGCTTTAGTAAAATGCAGGTATTCTATTGGACTAGGATTAGCCAATCAGAGACTTGAAATACAGAAGCTTACGGGTTTGGACGGTTGAAATATGTTCAGTTGCTGGCAGACTTTGGTAGTGACCAGATGGAAGGTGTGTTCTCTAAAGAAATATTATGTATTCGTGTGTAACAAAAATTAAGTATACGTGATAACAAAGTGCAAGTTTTAAATTAAAGAATCTCACAGCTCTTAACATCAGTGTAGTGCTAATTTGTGCCAAGGATTAATAAAAAGAAGTGAATTTAAAACTTAAAATCTGTGTAAGCCTACATTCTTGTCATACCATGCCCTGTCTAAGAGATATGTGACTCTAAAACAATACTGAAGCAGCTGAAGCAAACATAAACATAAATACTACCTATAGAAAATGTTTAATAACAAAGTTAATATAATATTTTAAAACTTGGAGCGTAACAATAAAAATACAACATCTTAAAAAAATCGGCTTCTCATACGTAGCAGCATATTACGTAACAAACAATCTTCTTCAAATTGACGCCCAAAGTGTGGTGCAAACTCCTACGTTCTACTATAAGTTGGCTTCCCAAGGTGTGGCTAACATCAAAACAATAAATAAGTAAACAATTCAACATCAACACCTACTACTTCAAATTGCTTCCCAAGTGTGTGGCTAACAACAACAGCAAAACTTCAACAACAATAAACTCCAAAAGTTGAACAACATAACTTCTTCAAATTAAACATGCACAAAGCAGCCTCTTCTTCCTTCTGCTTCACTTGTTGGGGCCTTGAACAAAAGACCTTGCTAATCACCAGTCATTGTACATCCCAACTGTTGTCACAATCAGCACTTATGTCACATCAAGAACAGCAGCTCATTATCTCACTCACTTACTGACTATCTGTCTGCCGTGAGCACTCTCACCAATATATAGCTGCTGGAGTTTTGAGAGAGTTCTAGAATGTCTGCAGGAGAAAGAAACTCCCAGAAAAATCCTGTTATCTCTCGATGGTACTTTTGGAATTTATGTTGGGCTATAAGCACTCTCATCTCCTTATCTCTTCAACTGGCCAGTTGGTCGGTCATTTTCCATGCAATAAGCCAGGCCACAGCTGCATCACAATAATGAGTGAAAAATCACTAAATATGTTCACAATATTTCAGTATTTTATCACATCAATGTCTTAGGTTGAAATCAGGTTAAAACCAGGTTTGTAGAACAGTACAAGTTTTCAAATCTTAGTAAAGATACTAAATACTGCCAACCATTCAAGGAACTATAAAATGCAAAAGAAGCTAGTATCTAAAACTCTACAGCTTGTAGGAAATTATTTACATGCAAATATAAATTTCAGCAATAAACACAAATGCACTGAATACAGACAAGCTTTATTTTACATGATCGTCACTCTTTCTGCCTGACAGTGCATTATACACATAATAAAAATATTAATTTTTGTTAATATACAGTAGAGTCTTGTAAATTTGAGGTTCTGTGAAATCCGAGCTACTTGAAGACACATTTTTTTTAAACCAGAGGCTAGTCATCAGTTTACACGGTCCTGATACATATCTCATACTTTTGTAGCTCCCTACCTTTTGTCTATAGTGTGTGTGTGTTACCTGGTGTGGATAGCTTCCTTTCAATTAGGGACCAGCCGAAAACTGAGAAAACCATTCCATAATATGTACATACATTGCAGCAAACATTCCCCGCCGGAATATGTTTCAGCTGCAATAACAACACACTGGCTAGTTTATGACTGCAAATGTTTGACAGCTATTATAAGATAGCAGCTAGCCTTAATAGTTAACATATGTTTTGTTGAGAGGAAAAGTATCCCATGCAACCCAAACAGCAAGCCAGGGTTGTGTCAAGTTAAAGGAGTGCTTTATTTTAGTATGTTTATAGCCTTCTTTGTGGATAGAGGTTGGTGGAAGTGGTTGCACATCTTATTCACAATTTGTTTCAGCAATGAGTGCTAAATGTAAGGGAAAATTTGTAACATTAAAGGTGTAATTACAAGCTTTAAAAAGACTGGATAAAGGGGAGACAATTAAAAAGCTTACACAGAATTTGGTGTTGGGAAAATAACAATTGGAGACTAGCGATGAAACAGGGATAAATGAGAAGTATTCTTCAACAAAGTGTTCAGATAACTCCTTTAAAAGAAAGTGTATGTGAGAGATTCAGAATACAAAAAAAATAGTGAAGCATTGTTTATCTGGTTCAGTCAACAAAGGTAGAAGGGAAGTCCAATTCCTGGCCCAATGTTGTAAGAAAAAGCATTATGTTTTAGAAATGAGTTTAAAGAAGGTGAAGATGATTTCAGCGCGATTGTAGATTGATTACAGAGATGGAAGAATAGGTATGATGTACGACAGCTTGAGATTTGTGGAGAAAAGCTTTCCAATGATTCTGAAGTTGCAGTGAACTTCTGTAAAAAATTTGAACTTAAAAAGTGAAAACTCACAAATGATCAGTTATACAATTGTGACAAAATAGGGCTAGACTTTAAAATGTTACCTTCTAAAACACTTGCTTCATGCAAAGAACGTCATGCTCCTGGCCAAAAAGAAAAGAAAGAGTGACAGTACTTGCTGCATCAAATGCATCAGGAACACAAATTAAAGGGTGTCGTCATAGGCAAGTTCACAAAGCCTAAGAGTTCTCAAAGATTTTTCCTTGTTGGCTCTGCCTATCTCTTACAAGAACCAAAAAATTGCCTGGATGGACAGAGGAATATTTAAGAAGTTGCTTTATGAAGAATATGTGCCATAAACTAAAAAGTTTTGGAAGAAAAATGGTTTGCCTAGTAAAGCAATCTTATTGATGGATAATGCTGGATCACATCCAGACAAGAGGAACTGCAGGGTAATGAAATTTGGGCTTTGTTTTTGCTGCCTAATGTCCTAAGTTTGATACAACCAATGGATCAGGAAGCTTTGGAATGTTTAAAAAAAAAAAGTGTTGATGCCACCTGTTGCAGTCACTTCTACAAGCAACGGTAGAGGATGGAAACATCACTAATTTTCTAAAATGAGTAACCATGAGGGACCTAGTGTATTGGTTAGCAGAGTCATAGGATGAAGTGAAGCCGGAGACACTTGTGGAATTGTGGAAGAAAATTTTAGAGAGCAAACTCAATGATGCTAAGAAGATGATGTAGCCCTGTTACACTTAATCGCACAGCTTCTAGGTGGTAGTGAAAGTGAAGTTACGGAATGGATGAGAATGATGGCCAGTTTGAACTTACAGAAACATTGTTGGGATGTTGAAGGAGCCAACAGAAGAAAGCGAGGAGGAAGACATGGAAGAGAGAACACCAAAGATGAGTCATAATGAGGGTTTTGCTATGTTGGAGGTGGCATTGCGCTATGTAGAACAACCAGAGGCAACACCATATGACACCATGTTTCTCAAATGATGGCAGGACATTGCTGTGCAAAAGTGATTCAGTATCTTGAAGCAGAAGACGCTTAAAGACTTTTTAAAAAAAATAACCCCATGTATATATGTACATATTGTGTTTATTTCTATACAAAAACTTTTAAAAACTTACAATGAATAACTTCACCTTAATTTGTTATTGGTTTAATTTCGTCTTTAATGAGTTTTGCTAGGGTGCTCCGTATAGTCCGAGTTATCCCAAATCTGAGGTACTTTCACCCCTCCCCCACTTCAGATTAGCGAGACACTACTGTACTGGGTAGAAGGGGAATAGAGGTCATCCTCTTAGGAGGTGATACTATGTAGAAAGATGAATGAAAAATTCAAATATCACTTTAGTCTGCCATGGTGGCTCAGGTAGTGCTGTGACACAGTAAGGCTAAGATCTGGGCTTTAAATTCTGACTGGCAATTGCATTTTTCAGTCTGATTCTACCTTTCCAACTTAAGTGTATACATATAGGTGTGAAAGAACAACCAATTAAAATTGATTGATCTAATAGTGGTTAGCTATAAAGTTGGAACTTAAAGTACTTATGAGACTGTAAGTCACCACTGGGGTATGTTATCTCGAAATGAGTTTAAGAATGCCTTGTGGTTTACCAGGAAAAATATGAGTCCTTTGGAGAATTAAATGTCATGCTAGCATGTTGCATGGTAGCTCAGATAGTTAGAGCAGCAGCATGGTAAACCAAAGATCTGTGGTTCAAATACCGGCTATTACATTGAATTTTTCCGTCTGATTCTACCTTTCCAATCGATCATATGCTGTGCTTATTTCTTTCATAAGCACCTGAACTTTTTTTGTAACTGATAACCTTAAAGCACTGTGCCTATCTGACTTTTACATTAAATGCCTAACAATTAACATTTAAGTTAAACCATTTATTTTCTTTTATTGCTTCATTCAAAGTTAAATGTTTGTTTTAGTTGTCTTCATAAAACATTACACCAAAATACACAAAAGAACTACCTTAGAAATTAAACAGCAACGTTTTAGCACCACTGAAAAAACTGGAGTACATTCTACTCTGCAACAGATGTCACCTTATCTATCAAGTGTTATTTTTCCCACCTACCTGCAAGGGAATGTGCTGTTGCCAAACTTATTTGGGTTTCATAGCATTTTTCTATAAATCTGTGAAAGATAGAGCAAAAGTCTTCATAAACCGTTTTCATTGTACTCATTGGTATCTATGTCTGGTTTAAAGAATATCTTCCCCTTCCACCCAATATAATAAACTGATGTTAAAGCCTTCAAAAATCCTTAAGCTTGTAATATCACTATTTTTCCATAAAGTCACTTCCTGTTGTCTGAAGAGATGGTGCCTGTAATATTGCAAAACACAGTGAAATTTATTGTACTTGTAATTTTCTTACAGTATGCTAGCTCATGGATGGGTGAAATAGGTGAGGACTTTTCATCAACAGAAGAACCAGAACCACCAGGGTAAGGCCTTTGCATCATTATTACTCAACATTTTATCTTTCAGAAGGACTCTCTTTTAGAGACTTCTCTATAATTGCTCTGTCAGTTAAATATGAACCACTTTGATTCTCTTGCTTTTACTTTGAATATTTGCTTTGGAAAACTTCCCTGTGTGTTAAAAGAGGGTTTTGATGTGCACTCTGGTACTATTTAAGGTCGATGCATTCTGCACTGTCTTCAGTGAACAGAATGAAGAGGAAAAACTTCTGTAGAGTCAGAAGTATATTGTTACGATATATGCTTAAACTGTATATGGGCTAAAAATGTTGGTTTTCCAACCAAAATTCTTGTCATTCATCCCTCTGAGAAGCTTATGTTGGAAGTTATGCTTTGGCAGCTTTCATTTGGTTATGAGCATTTGGCAGAACCTCATTTCATTCTTGACACATGATTAACGACAGTTCAGTATACTGTTTGGCCAATATTAACTACCAATGATCATGTTTTGTTATGTCATAAAAGAAAATTGTCTGCTAATCTAATAAATTAATCAGCCAATTTTAATGATTACTTTATTGTTAAAAAAATTCTTTCTTTCCTGGTTTCATATGCAGAATTTTCAAACTTTTGGAAGTGGAGTAGAGATGGCTGACTGGTGAATAGGAGGAAATGTCATATTGTATCTTTTTCAGGCCTTAATGATTATTTTCTATCCTCTTATTATATGAATATAAGATTGTGCTAGACATAATAAAATACCTCATTTAAAAATAAAGTTTCCCTTTTGTTTTGTTTTGCTAATTCTTTATTAAGGTAAAAACAATTTCTACAAAACTGTATATCTGATACTATTTCACTCACTGTTTATTTCATTTTCTTTCAATTTTTGATATATAGGTTTTGGAAGAGATTGGAAAGACAATGAGCAATATATGAAACTACCTATTTTAGTAGCTATAGTACTTGCCATAACACAAAATTTTTAAGAAATAGCCAGACAGCACATAATGCCCTTTTTGGGAGTTCTGTCATTCCAGTTTCTTTGTTTGTTAATACTTTAACGCCCTTTAATGGGGTAGGTCATATCGGATGATCAACAAAATGGGTGAAATGATGCTCACTTGGGTCCAGGTCCATAGAAATTAAAGTTAGCTGACATTTATTTTTTCAGGATAAGGGAAAACCCCAGAAAAAACCTTATCCAGGTCTCACCCTAACTGAGATTTGAACTGGGACTACTTGAATGTGAGGCAGATATGCTATCCCCACACCACGAAGGTGGGCTTAGTCTTCTTTTTATGTTATTTTGTTTGGATCCCCTATTGTTGCTGCCAATCCATGCCTAATGAAGGAAGAGATTGGAATATTGTAAACAGCATGCATTTAAGCTTCTGCAGAAGAATGATAAGCAAATTTCTGTTCAGCTTATCATGCGACATTAACATCTATGCTATAAATGGGGGGGGGGATAGTGATGTGATGCTTTGTTAACAAATATGAATTGGATAGTTGGTTTTCTGAAGAACAAATAATCAATTAGTTTTGCGGTATCGTTGTTTTATTCTTATGCTGGAGAATGTTCAACCTTCTAATTGCTAATGAATTTCTCTGTTTTAGCTTATATGAAGAACCACTGTTTAATTATGGCATCTCCACTTTCTTCACTAACCCAGAATTTGAACAAAAAGACTTCTTAAAATTTGGGGAGGAAAGTCTTGATTGTGAAGAAACAATTACAGGTGACCTTAAAGAAAATGATGAAGAACAAAATATTTATTCACTAAACTCCAAACAAGAAAAAGTTGAGGCTTCTGAAAAGGACTGCAATCCATCTTCAGAACTGAAAGTGCTTAAAGATGGAAAGCACTATATATGTGGAATTTGTGAGAAGAAGTTTTCTCGGCTGTCTCATGTGAAAATGCATAATTTAATTCATGAAGGCAGAAAGCCTCATAAGTGTGGTATCTGCGAGAAGACATTCACTCAGATGTCAGACTTGAGAAGACATAACTTGTTCCATGAAGGCAAAAAACCACACATATGTAAGATATGTGACAAGGGTTTTACTTTGGCATCCCATTTGAAAAGACATTCTTTGATTCATGAAGGCAAGGGGCGATACAACTGTGGAGTTTGTGGCAAGACTTTAGTGGGTTTATCAAGCTTGAAAATGCATAACATGATTCATGAAGGTCAAAAGCCACACAAGTGCGAAATTTGTGGGAAGAGTTTTACTTGGTTATCTTCCTTGAAAAAGCATAGTTCATTTCATGAAGGGAAAAGACCATTCAAGTGTAAACTTTGTGAGAAAAGTTTCACATCATTGGCAGACTTAAAAAAGCATAAATTGTTTGATCACAGTAGAGATTTATACAAATGTAAAATTTGTGAAAAGCGGTTTATGTGGTTGTCAGATTTGAGAAGGCATAATTTTATACATGGAGGTGAAAGACCATATGTATGTGAAATTTGTGAAAAGAAGTTTACTCGTGTATCAGACCTCAAACGACACATTATGATTCATGAAGGCACACGACCATACAAATGTGAAATTTGTGAAAAAAGCTATACTGGGATGTTTGATTTGAAAATGCATAACATAACTCATGAGGGCAAAAGGCCACATCAATGTGAAACTTGTAACAAGAGTTTTGCTCGGCTATCATATTTGAAAATGCATACTTTAATTCATGAGGGAAAGAAACCACACAAGTGTACATTTTGTGACAAAACTTTTACTTGGATATCAGACTTGAAAAAGCATACCTTGGTTCATGAAGGAATAAAGCCACACAAGTGTAACATTTGTGACAAAGCATTTACTGGCTCATCAGACTTGAAGAAGCATATTTTGGTTCATCAACAAAGTAAACAACATACATGTGAAATTTGTGATAAGACATTTATTCGAATATCATCCTTGTTAAAGCATAAGCTTATACATGAAAATGAAAGACAGCATGAACTCAAAGTCGAAAACAAATGAAAGAAAAATTGAGTTCCTTTTCTTACAAATAGTTTGTAACATTGTGTGAACTACCAGAGTCTTTCAGGATTTGAGTGAAACTGATTGTGCAAATGATTCCAGGGTGCTCTGTCATCTAAAGATGTATGTGCAATACTAATTTTTACTAATAAGAGAAAGCTGCAAAAGGAGCTGTAGGCAGGTAACTGGTCTAGTCAAACCTGAGCACTTTCAACAACAGGTAAGCTACCACTTTTGTCAAGGACTTTGCTTATTGGTCTCACTATGGGAGACCAATAAGCTGTGGGTTTTCTTGTAAGAGACTGCAAAGTGTAGGTTATATCAGAAGAAATAAAGAAAAGGAAGGAAGGATGTAGTCAGAATACCTTATAAGCAGAAGGCAAATAAATAGGTTCATTGTCCAGGCTGTATATATACTCCAAGGTGGAGGTCAGGAGCTATAGAAACAATGGCTTATGGCTCAGTATGGCATGGACTAGGGTGCTAGAATACAAATGGACAGCAGCAGGGAATATTAATAACCTCAAGCATTTCCTGTCCGGCCCAATCAGAGAGGACTTGCTTCTCTTTGGCCTGTATCAATTAGCCCCCCTCGCCACTTTATAGTATATATATAGTCCAGGCATGGCACTTAACCACTTCCTGAAAAAGGCCACAGAATAAGCATGGCCAAAAGCTTGAGGGACTTCATTAACATTTACATGGCTGGTAACCTGAGGAGCTCTTATCAAAGGTTCTAAGTATGTTTATTTCCCCAAAATACTAAGAAGTTACTTTCTAAAGTCACTTACTTTAAAGTATTGTAAATAGAGGACTTGAGTGATTACCCTTGTGTCTGCTTCAGTACTGTTCATCATAGGTTTATGGCCTTTTCATTGACATATGATTTTTAGGCTAATATGTATGTATGTATTTATGTTTGTATGTATATGTACCAAATAGTATTCATATGTGTGGCCAGGGAAAACACTAGGAACCTACAGTCTGCTTGGTTGGAAACAATTTTAAGCTAATTCTGCCTGAATTTGAGCTTCAACATTACCATTGAGCCATCTTCCTTGGTTCTTCTATCTTTCTCACTTCATTTCACAAATGATCTTTAGTGTTTTAGAAGAAAAGCTAGCAGATGTATTTATGTGTACTTGAATTATCACACTTCGTAACATTCCAATTTGTTATATTTTTAGAAGAAAAATTTTCCTCACTGCCTGTCTTTTTGTTAGACTGACTAATGAGACTTTTGTAGAAATGCTATATCAGCAGGTGCAACTTGAATTGGATGAGAAAACATACTGCTCTCTGAATGTGAATTTTTAGATTAGTTTTATTATCAAAACTTCCCTTGTTTCTAGTCTCTAATGAGAAAACCAGTGCTTATAGCAAACAGAAAGCAAAATGTATGAATTACCAAAAAATGTGTCCTTTCAGAAAAGAAAGGGAACAGAGAGATAAAAATAACTTTCTAATACACAGCAAATAAATGTGCTATAAAATAATTTATTAGGGCTTGTATGTTGCTAATAAATTTATTATACATTCTGCATTTGTGCAAGATTTCAATATAAACATTTTTATCATAATTTAATTAACATAATCAGAAACATTATATGCTTTTATGTGAAAGTTCTGTATACTGTTTAGACACTCAGTGAGATAGCATGTTTTTGTAAGACATTTATCTGCAGTATTAATACATTGTATTTTGTGCCAAATGAAAGATAAGTATTCAAATTATTATGAATAATTACAAGTTTGCAGAAGTGCAAAGACACAATGAGGTCATATGTGCAGTTACATTCATCATTTAGTCCAGTCAATAAAGGCCAAAAACAGGGCAATGTCGAAATAAATTATTAACAAGCTGAATTATGCACCAGTCATTATGCCCATTTTGAGGTGCATTTCTCAAAAGTCCCCCCGATTTCCCCCTGGTGCTAAACCTGCTTACTCCCTTAATCCCCCTCTCCATTGTAAGCCTTAACAGATCACTCACATCACTGTTACTGAACATCATAGCTCTTTAACTTTTTTTTTGTTTTCTTCATAAGATTCTATTATATAAAAAATCTGAAGTGTTGCACTGACATGACTTTCTCTACTCTTGTACAAACTATTTTTACAAACGCTTATTCTCCACATGCTTCATGTTAATCGAGATGTTAATCTTATTGCTAATTTTCTTGTAGATGCAAGGGGAATATGGTAGGTTTTAAGCGATAGTCAAATCTTTTAAGAGCTGGTTGCTATGTGGCCCATTCCATTCTCTTTGCATGTCCAGGGCATAAAAAAATGAATGACGAATTTGAGAAAAAGTATAAGTATTGGAAAATTTAAGGGAATAACAAGCAATATCTCGAAAATGGTTCACTCAACAACAAAAATTTATATAACATAAATTATGTATTTTAATGCGATCTACATTTTTTGTGCAGTAAAATTTTGTCTCTCTCTTATAATTTAGCAGTTATGCAAAAGTCGTTCAGAATGAAGAACACTTTTGGAGACATTCCCAGAAAATTCGAGATATACATTTCATTTGTCATGAAAATACCTTAAACATATGATATTTTACTCAAAATCGTTAGGGCCATTTTTGATAAAATTAAAATTTTCGAAAAATGTTCCATGTAAAGGGTACTTTGGGGGTGGGGGGATTTTCTTGAAAACCTTCGTGTTGCATCTCTGGAAGATACTGAACGTAAATACCAAGTTTGGTGTTTATCCGACTGTTCGTTTCTGGGTTATGCTGTTCACAGACACACACACACACACACACACACACACACACACATGGACATGTTTCCCAAAATGCTTTTTTTGGAATCAGGGGGTCTCAAAACATGTATTTCCGGTGAAATCTTGGTTTCGAATTTTTGGGTGGAATACAATACTTCCCCTACTTACTATACCTAGTAGAGAAAGTAAAAAATGTTGAGTTAAATTTTTAGTTAGGAATAACCATTTATTAGATATTTGCAAAGGTTTGTGGAATCTTATCTTTGTATTTACTATTTATCTTTTATAGCACTGTGCAATGTGACAACTTCCCTGTTACCCTCCCGTTCTTTTGCAACCACTAGCTCCATTAGAACTATAATTATTCTATAGCATTTAAATATATTAAAATAGTATTTCAACATATATTTGTAGTACAGTGGTTCCAGTAAGTAATGATCTGTATTCTGTCATGAATACTTTGCTTACAGATCGATGGATATAATGGTGTTGGTTTATGTGTGGTATAAATTTTTTAGTGCCAGTTTCTGTTTACATTGGTATGCTTTTAGTATTACTTGTATGATTTTCAAGATAGAATTTTCTATATACAAGGTAAGGCTACAATATAACTCATTATATTACGAGATACAGTAGAGACGATAGTTCTGTGCTGGTGAAGCCTGGATGTGCATTTGTTATCTGGACAATGAGCGAGCCTCAATTCTTGGGCATGTGCAGTGAATACTATGAGTTCAGTCTAACATCTCCCTTGCCAACCTCTGTTTATGCTATCTTGAACTTTTTGTGTATAAATTAATTTCTATAATTGAATTTGAATTGTATATATTGTGTGTTTTGGTGTCTTTATTGGAAGTTCAATTTGATCAAAACTTGCCCAAAAACTTTGCATAGCCAAACTAGGGAAGTTGTGAATAATGGCCATGTGTTCATGAAACATGAAGCAGCTTCTAGCGAGTTACTGATTTTATGAAGAAAGTGCTGCAACTGAAGTGTCTGAAAGAACTATAGAAAAATTGTCAAGAAAGGGAACGAATGCAAAGAACAGGACACTTCTTGGAACTCCTGGCAAAGTGCACTGTGTACAAAGCATGTAACAGATGTAGATGATTAATTTGACAAGTGTGTTATTTGATGTATTATTTACAATTTTTACTTTTTTTTTTAAAAATGCTGCCCACCATCAATAAATTGCTGCCTAAAATTAGGGAGGCCATAAATTTTAATGGAGAGATTAGCTTGTAGCACAGATTGAAAATAATTTTGAGGAATATGGAATTCAAGTGGTAGAAAACAAAAAAGAGCACAAGAATATTGCAGGAAAGGCAACATTGGAACTCTCTGTGTTTCATTCTTGCGGACAATTGCATAATACAGGGAAGAAGGTAGACCCCTTATGAGACCAAACAACTGGAATGATGATAGCACCTCAATTTCCATGTACCTGCTGCAAAAGGGCCAAGAGTAATCATCGTACATGCAGGAGGTAAAACTGGATTTGTACTGGAGCATTTTTGATGCACAAATCAAACAGAAAAAGAGGTGATTACCACCAAAAAATGAATGGAGAAGATTATAAAAAAACGGCTAATGGAAAAATTAATTCCTAATTTGCCTCTCAGATCTTTTTTGGTGATTTGAGTTTTTTTTTTATTTATGGACGCTCTTTAACTACAATGGTCCTTAGCGTCCCATTCTATATTGGGCGTGAAAGACCGGTAATTTTGCTCAGAGGCCTCTTTATTGGGCTTGAGGTTCTTTTACGTGCCGTAAATCTATGACATGGGACCACTGGCTTTACTTTCCTTCCGAAGGAAGCCATGCTAAGGATTTTTACGCCCAAAAAAAATCCATAGCCCTCCGCCGGGTTTGAACCCGCGACCTTGGGAACTAGAGGCTAGCACGGTACCACTAGTCCACGGAAGACGACAACTTTTGGTGATTGATAATGCACCGTACCATAATGTGCAATTGGAAAAGGTCTCAAGAACATCATCTACCAAAAGTGAGATACAGGACTGACTTGCAGCAAATAACATACCATTTCATGAAAGGATGAAGTTAAGAGTTTTATAACTAATTAAGGCTCATAAGTCAGCTCAAAAGAAGTGTGTTTATTGACAGTTTGTTGGCCATGCATGAACACAGTGTCCTCATATTACTAGATCTCAACCCAATAGAGCTAATCTGGGTTGATATAAAGCAATGGGTAGCTGGTCAGAACACAACTTTTAAATCAGATGATGTTATGAAGCTTTGCCAACAGTGTATTAATGACATTAACATGGAAAAATGTCTGTCAATATGTTATAAAGTTGGAGGACAAATATACTGAAAAAGACATGTTTAAAAATGTCATAGAAAGTTTTGTAATCCAAGGTAGCGGATTTAATGTGAAGTAGGTTTTTGCTTCACGTATGGAAAGCCAATTTGAAGTAGGAGTTGTATTGTAGTTCTTGATGTAGTTTTAACCACGTATGGTACCCGGAGGCCTTTACCCCAATGTTTAAAAATATTAACTTTGTAATTTGACTGTTTCTTTAAATATTATATTTATGTTTGCCTTGGCTGCATCAGTATTTATTTTTAGAGACATGAATTTCTTAACAAGGCGTGGTGCGGCTGAAGAATATAGGCTTACACAGATTATAATTTTACTTCACTCCATTTATTAATACTTGACACGATTTAAATCACACTTCACCAATATAGAGAGCTGTAAGATTCTTTTATTAATTACTTGCACTTTTTAACACGTAAACTATTTTCGACTCACACTGAATACGTATTAAACTTCTCGAGGACGCATCTGAATTTGTACAATTTGCCCTATTTCAGTTTCTGATTGGCTAATCCTACTCCAATAGAATACTTTCATTTAACTTAAGCTTTTTTCTGGTTGTTGATTGGCTATTTATAAACTGTCTCAAAATTTACATTATTGTTGCTCCTATAATTACAAGTAGCATTATTAAACTTTCTTACTCATTAGTGCCTCAAGGTTACCTCATTATTGGCAACTTTTAACCTATTATTCTCACAGCTCCTACATTATTAAATACGTAATACAATCACATAACATTATTGAACATGTACATAATAATTTAAGAGCATTAATACAATGACTGTTACATGCATTTTATATATTATATTATACACATATTGCTTTAAGGCGGGCTGTTATTGAATTTATATATTATATAATTAGACTGATATCATTTAAGTGTTAAAAATACTGCCTCAAATGTCAGCGAAGGAGAAGAGAATGAAGATGACCAAAGGGAAATCTCTGAAGAAAATGAAAGGGAAAATCCTGAAGAAGAAAATGATGGTGATATTTCTGGTATAGAGTGTTTATCATATCACTCCAGAAGCTAAATTTTTTTTAAAAAGGATAAATACAAAGTTGTGACTTTATGCAAATATCTAATAAACAGTCGCTCCTAGTTAAAAATTGCACTGGACCTTTTTTGTATAACAATCTCAGAAATAAAAATAAATAAATAAATAAAATAGTTGAAGAGCTATAATGTATGGTAACAGAAATATGAATGATCCTGTATAGCCTTGCAAGGGGGGGGGTGGGCTTTTGAGGAATTATACATCGAAATTGGTACCAACCATTCAGCTTGTTAATAAATTTCTTAAGTTTCCCTTTATTGAGTGGGCTAGTTAGTGCAGTGGCAAAGCATCCATTTATATACTAAAAGGAAATGTTCTTTACAAAATTTTCTAATATCAGCGGTACCTATGAGCAGCATTAAGTTAAAGCTCAGGAATTTCTAAACTGGTTGTCAAACTTGCTGAGGTTATCAATGAACTGCTTGTTTTTAACTATAGCACAATTCCACCATTTTAATACTCAAGCACATAGGGATGAAATATAAAAGTGCAATGCACCATGTTCTCCAAAGGTTTTATAAAACAAAAATCTAATGTGATACATTTTTACACCACTTCCTCTACCAATGATAAATTGGATTCTTTTCTCCATGTGTGATATACTTCTGTCTAGGAATGATTTCAAATGTTAATTCATGGTAAAAAGATATTTGATGCAAAAAAATAAAGAATTGGCCAACTTTGAAGCATGTCTGTAAAATGACATACTAACACTTGGGAAGGGTGTAAACTTGCAACATGGAATATTTTGAAAATGGCTAATGGTATGAAAAAAAAATTATTTGCACAAATGGTTTGCTCTAGCGAGTTGTATTAATCTTTTGTCTATCCCTTATGATTTCCTAATTCTACAAAGTTTAGGCAAATAAAGTGGACTTCACAGCTGTTGAAGATGTACATTTTATTTTTCATGTCAATGTCATTTTTCAGAAAATAAAGAGGAACAAACCTTTTTCCATGTGCAGTGTAGTTTGGGGTGGGGAATTTTCTTGAAAATATTTATGTCATACCCTTGGGGGACATTGAACTTAAGACTAGGACTAACTGCAGAGGGGGATTTAGCACCTCAAACTACAAGATCTTTTGTGCCTGAAGCCCCTGGGAGGGAGGGGCAAGGTGAGAGGAGACAGAGGGCAGCCGGACCAGGAGGCATGACAGGTCAGAGGGTAGGGTCGTTACCCTTTAAAGATTGAAACACTCTGGATGCAATTGGTGCAACCAACTCCCCTCCCCCCTGTGGGCTTGGAGACCACCTCCATTCTGGAGGATGAAGGGATACATGGTGCATCCTTTTTCCCTGCCATGCAACACGGAGGCTCCCACTGACCTTTCAACTCTGAAACAGACCAAGCCGATGAAATGAGAATGTAGGTGAAATGGAGGGACAGGAAATTTGGGGGATGTAATGAACCTTCCCAGCATTTGCCTAGCAACCCAAGGAAATTCCTGAAAAAAACTCATGGGCAAGGAAGGTCGGCTGCTGGAATTGAACCCACGACTCCCAAATCCAGGCCACAGGCATTACCACCTGTGCCGTCCCGCTCAGTAAACTGAACTTAAATACCAAGTTTGGTGTTTATCTGATATTTCATTTTTGAGTTGTACTGTTCTCTCTCACATACACACTCGTTTTTCTAAAAGTGCTTCTTTTTTATTCGAGGGACTCCAAAATCTTCCTTTCCAGTGAAATCTCAAAATCAAATTTTTGGGTGGAATATGCTACTTCATGTACCTGCTGCAGGCAGGTGAAAGATTAAAGGTGGCTACTTTTGGATTTTAATTGGAAGGTTTTCCTGTTTGATACTAGGTACCAATTTTAATTTTTGCACTTCTGTAATACTTTATTAACTTTGATGTAAGTAAGCTATGTTTGTTCTGTATTTTTAATTGATGTTCAGGGGTCTTTCGAAAGTAACTTTAAATTTTAAAGCATTAAATTTGATTACATTTGGGGTAGGAAGGAAACACCATATTTTGTAGGGGGATTTAATTTTCACAAAACTCTTAGAACACTTTTGAATCACTTTTATCCATAGTGAACCATTCGTTCTGTGATGCTCTATATAGGAAATTTTAGCCAAGCATTTTAAGATTCCCACTGAAAGAAATATTACTTACTGAAAGGTTGTTGGGTAAGCCACCAAAACAAATTATTTCATGTCTCAACAGTCAAAAGCCAAATAGATAGAGATTTATAAATTTTGAAGATCAATTTGATGGAATGTGCCCGGCGAAGACATGATTGGCAATTGTTTTACAAATGTAATTTGAACAATTTTTAAAATGCTCTCAATTTTCTCAAACATTGATAAACACTCCTTTTGCATTAAACTGTTTGTACGTTTAACATTTAATGCAAGAACCATGGCTTATATCTTAAAAGTTCCTGTTGCTATAATAACTAAATTATTTCAATTAAAATTATGTAAGTATGCTACTTTAAATCAGTATCCTACATGACAATAAAAAGGAAGTGACCTTCCCTCTCCTGCAAAGAGACAGTTGAGTTTCATGCACAGAGAGTGTGCTTCCCACTCCCCCCTTGAGACCTGAAGGGGGAGGTGGCACAGCAGCTAAAAGTTATTTTTGCCTTCAAAATAATACAGTATGTAAAAGAAAAATGAAAAACAAAAATCACATTAATTGTGCCACACACTGTGGTTTTTATATACCCTAACTACAGTATGATTATTTACATTATGCTTTAAATTTTAAAGAAATTTCTGAGAGGCCCATACTTTAATGTTGTTGATTGTTGTTCTTTAGTTAGGCTTGTAAGCTGTTAAGCAAAACTCACAAATTTATAACAAACCATCATTCAGAAGTATTCACTTCTTGACAAAAGGAAAACAAAACAAAACAATCTATTGTACTGAATTTTCTGTGTTAGCATTTATAACTGTATAACTGTCAGAAAATAAAGCAACATGCAATTATTTTAAAAAATAAAGAAATATGTGCATCTTATCCTCAATGTTATACCTGTTTATATCTTTCCCTTTGTATCAGCTTGTTTATATGCAAGAGTAAATATTTACAGCAACTACACTTTCTAATGGAGTCTACAGCATCTGTCATCCAACTCATGGCCTACAGCTTCCTCTAATTACCTGAACATGAGTTGAACCTGGAACTAATCATTTGAGTATGTATCCCTTAGAATTACAAGTTAGCAGAAATGGTAAATGAGAGTGCTTGTCTTGAAAAGCCTTATAGAGAAACACATCTTATTTTCCTCTGGATAAGATTAAGCATGCTTCTACAATTTTGCCCCCCCCCAAACAAAAGAGATGTAGTTATAATTTTACAGTTAAATAAAACACGACATAAAAGATATGTATTTACAAGTATGTCGTGGATTGCATGTTTTTGAACATCTAAGCTGGGTTTTGTTCTTTTCTGTTTCAGTTTCCAAAAAGCTAGTTAATAGGAATGAAAAACCACCCTCAGCAAAGGATTTCAACCCTTTGTATTTTTGGCCAAAATAAGTTTAAGAATTATAGGCATATCATAAATACTCTTGCCATTAAAATGTTTTGTTATCTGATTTGGAATCTGTTGCTAGGCTCAATTCCGTTGTGATGCTATCAAGGGGTAGCAATGGATGGGATGGGCATACATGAAATAAATGCTGATTGGCATGTGTGGACACACACAGGATTTCTGCAGCATTGTAATGAAACATTAAAAATGAAATATAAGTTTGATTTAAAATGTTAAAACATTTTAAGCTATGCTAATATCTGCAAATTTAAACAATTGCTGAAATATATAACAGTAAAGTTAGAGAAATATCAAAAGTTTATGGAAGCCATATTTTGTTTTGTAGCAAGCTGGTTTTGTGTGAAAAGGTTAAAAGCATATCTGCATCTTTTACAAACATTTCCTTGAAAATACACAAACAGCTCAAATATGGTGCACTGATGAGAGAAATGCTTACAGCACATTGTGACTTGCATGTATGTGCATTGGGTGCAGCACTGTTCTCTTGGATTCAAGAGAAGTTATGAAATCCTAGAGATTCTTGAACTAGAGAAGTTTACAACTCTCCAGGTTAAGTGACGTACAGTGTAGAAAATGACTTGCATTAATTGGTTAATTTTATGCATTTCTGCGGATGATTTTTTTCCATCACAAAGACTGCAACAGTGAAAGGCCCTGCATATCTGTGAAAAAGGAAGGAAGAAAGGGGGGAAAAGGGGGGGGACATTTTTTAATAAATATTTTGTGGATTTAACAAAAACCGATACTGATTTAAACATTGTGTTGTCCCATTTTCTACTTAAGCGCCCTCCTTTTTTTTTATAACTTTTGGCCCAATTTTATACAAGAAAATAATTAGGAATTGGAGGATTATTTTAAAGCACCATAGCACAAATTGCTGTAACTGAGGCACATTAACTACTTAGACTTAATGCAAAATTAAAAACGATTTTAAAATACCTCAATTTCTTTTTATTAAAAAGCTGTGAATCATATTTCATTTTGAAATCAGCAAATTTTTCAAAAATCAATTTTAACAACTCAAAACATTAATGGACTTGCAGAACAGACTATGTTAACCAATGCTTATTATATTATAAGCACGCAAATAAAAAATAATACCAGGCATATGTCTAGAGAGTATAGAAAAACAAAATTTTGCCGTACCTCCCTCTCCTCCAAGCCATGGAAAGTTGGCAAGTCTGCTTGTCCACAGGGTAACATTTTGTCAACATGCAAGGGTGGGTCAAAAAATAACAGGAATTATTTTTTCTGTTTAAACACATATACATAAAATTTCACCAATCATGGTAATGGAGAGGTCTGACCTTAACTGACGCTGGGATATGCACGACATTGTCACGTGCTGTTCAGTTTGTCTGAGGGAACCATTGTGTAAGTACGTGTTTCAGTGATCCGATATAGATTTCAAGTTAGAATGAGCGTCAATTGGGTTTTGTGTTCTGAAAAAAATCAGGAACAGAAATGCTGCAAATGATACAGGAAGCATATGGAGACCAATCTTTATCAAAAACATGTTTTTGAATGGCATAAAAAATTTGAAGATGATGAAAAGTCTTGAAGATGCTCCATGTCCAGGACGGCCCTCAACATCAATGATGTCATGTTGCAGGAAGGTCAACGATTAACAATAGCAAAGATTGCAGACATTATGCACATTTCGTACGAATTGGTTGAATACACGATTCATAATGATTTGGGCTACAGAAAAGGGACCAAAATGGGTTCCACGAGTGCTTTATGAGGAACAGATGTCTCATTGGGTCATGATCTGCCAGCAAGGGATCACAAGGCTTCAGAGGGAACCAATTTTCTGGACAAGGTTGTCATGTGATGAGAGCTGGTTTCATCACTACGATCCGGAAACCAAACAACAAAGTGCACAATGGAAACATCCTTCCAGAACCAAGGCCAAAAAATAGCAAAGGTGCAACCAAATGCAGGGAGAAATGCACCTTGTGTTTCTTCAACAAAATTGTGGTAATCTATGATCACATGGTTCCTAAACATACCAGAGTAGCTGCTCAACACTACAGTAACATCCTTAAAGGATCACTTAAGATGAAAATAGCTAAGAAGAGACCATAACTTACTGCCAATGGATGGATCCCCCACCAGGACAATGCCCTGCTCATTGAGCCATAGCAACAAGCGACAATCACTCAACTAGGTATCAAAATCATGCCCCACCCACTATATACCGGATCTAGCATCCTGCAATTTCTATCTGTTTCCAATGGGTGAAAAAAATACTTTGTGGGTGCCAATTTAAAACCGATAAAGAACTAAATAGTGTTATTTCGGTATACTGAACAGGATGTCAAACAAGGGCTTTTCTGAGTGTTTTGAAAACTGGATAGAACATTGGAACCAGTGTGTAGCCTCAGGAGGAGGGTATTTTGAAAGTTTGCAGTTAAATTCGAATAAAAAAGAAATCATGGTGTCCAAACAAAAAAAATTTTCCTGTTATATTTTTGACCCATCCTTGTATGGTAATTCAATTTCACAGTGACATTGGCAATGTGCTGCCAAGAGACTTCCTCATGCTTATTTTATTGGTGAAAAATAGCACATACCAGCATGTGTTACAATATTACCAATCATTGCTATACGTCTGGGCATGAGTTTATAGCCTTACCTTAAGCACAAGAAGTGGATGTGCCATTTTCTAACACTGGACCACTCAACTTTCATTCCAGACAAGAATGCCTATTTCTTTAGTTGTCATCGTTAAGTTGGTAGTAAGTGAGGGGATAGTTTATTACTCCTGTGTCAGCTACTAAGGATTTTTGTGGTAAAGGTAAATCTGAAAGTACAGAGCTGATAAAAGATTACGATTATCCAAGAACATATATGGCAAAAGTTACTATATTTTGTCTTTTATTACAAACAACCTAACAGTCATGTAACAATGGAACTTACATCATATTTTGTATGTTAGAATATGTACATAATTTGATACAAAAACAACAAATTTTTTTGATTCTATAAATCTAATTCACAGAATAAAATACTGAAGAATTCAGTTTATAAATGTTAGCAAACTTATCACATGTACCCAAGACTGGTCTACAAGCCTGAGAATGATCTTTAACTTAAGAATTTATTTCTATTTCACTAGTACCAAGACATTTTTGAAGCCTAGTTAAATTAATTTGTTGTAATTGACTTACTGGATTGCCATGCACAAGGAAAACTCAAAGAGTGATAATGATTTTATTAATTTCAATAAACTTGGCAAACATTTGCAAACTGTTGTAATAGAGAAATCTCAGCTTGAGTGACATATGCATCAATGTCTTG
Source organism: Deroplatys truncata (assembly GCA_030765065.1). Classification (NCBI taxonomy): domain Eukaryota; kingdom Metazoa; phylum Arthropoda; class Insecta; order Mantodea; family Mantidae; genus Deroplatys; species Deroplatys truncata. The sequence goes on along the minus strand of CM060988.1, from coordinate 122,406,479 downwards.
GTATGATGCAGTTGACAAAAAGGAGACACTGTTTAAACATGGCTTGTGTTCAGTACACCTGATGTGGGGTTAAGGTTGTAACACCATGCAGCAATGAGGTTTTGTGTTCTGCTATAGTCCTTCCAGCCTGAGAATGGGCCTGCACATTAACAATGCACTTAGTATCACACTGCGTTTGACATCACATGAGAGCTTGGAGGAGCTTCCTCTCTTCTCCCCTGCAGTTTGCTTTCGGGAGCTCAAGAAATTGCCATTGTACCTCCTGCTAGCTTTCACTGCATAGCACTGAATGTACTACTGTACTAAACCAAGAGTGGATGAAGAAATGTTCTGAAATATACAGTTTACTGCAGAAAGCAGTAGGGGTAGGGGGCTCATTGTTTAGGAAAAAGCTACCTACCTTGAAGCATACAACACTTTCCACAAAGTCGTCCACATTGCCTAAAACGCTGCACTTAAATTCCTTTCCATTTCCTTCCTAGCATTGGAAACAACATTCACAGACACAACAGTTGCTTCTGATAATTAATGACATCCATAACAATAATGTTCAAACAAAATGTTGAATACGTTCAAAACTATTGTTCTTTCCACCACTTTTATGTTTAATTACACTGCTCTAATCTACAGTGCACTCAGCCACGATCACAACATACTGCATTAGTATGATCATTGCTTCGCTCTGGCAAACAATGTGGTAATAGTGATGGCTGCATGGCCATGCTAATAAATAAAAGCTAATTATTTAAATGAAATGATTATTAAAATATGAGAACAGTCCCAGAAGTACCTGACCTGATGTATAGATAGTGGTAGAAAGTATCAACCTTATAAAGCTTAAGTCTGAAGTTTGATGCTACATTGTTTAGTAATTGTTTGGCAGCCATCAATAATGAATGCTCTCAGCAAATTTGTAAACTGGATAAAACTGGTCATATTTATGTGATACAATACTTCCATTTGAAAGGTCTTAGTTCATGGTCTAGGCTGAGCTAGATTCTACTCTGGAGGAGTCTGCTCCTTCGTTTACAACAGTAAAATATTGGATGGCAGAGTTTAAGTGAGGTCATACGAGCTGCCAAGATGAGCATGCCAGATGAGACGACCGTGCCAGAAATTGTGAGGAAAATCCAAAAAATGGTATTGGATAACTGTGGACTGAATGCGTGAGCTGGCAAACATCGTAGACATTTCAAAAAGTGCTGCACTGACTGAAAATTTAGACATGAGAAAGCTATGCACAAGACGGATACAGCATTTACTCACAATGGAACAAAAGCAGCATTGTAAAGATGTTTCAGTCGAGTGTTTGGTGATGTTTTGCTGCAATAAAGCTGAGTTTTTGTGTCGATTCATAACCATGGATGAAACATGGGTCCATCACTTCACACCTGAGATGAAGGAACAGTAAAGCAGTGGATTGAAAGGGGAGAATCGGCTCCAAAGAAGGTGAGACAGTTCCATTTGCAGGCAAGGTCATGTCATCTGTTTTTTGGAATGTGTGTGGAATAATTTTCATTGATTATCTTCAAAAAGGAAAAGCAATCAATGGCGAGTATTATGCAAACTTATTGCAGCGTTTGAATGATGAAATCAAGCAAAAACGACCACATTTAGTAGAAAAGAAACTGTTTTTTCATCAAGACAATGCACCAGTTCACACATCCATTATCGCCATGGCCAAAATCAATGAGTTAAAGTTCGAATTGCTTCCTTGTGCACCCTATTCGCCAGACTTAGCCTCCTCTGATTATTTTCTGTTTCCAAAGTTGAAGAAATGGCTTGGTGCTAAAAGATTTGTCAACAATGAAGAGCTAGAGTCTGCAGTTGATGACTATTTTGCAGAACTCGATGGTTCTCAGTATAAACAGAGTATCGAAACTATTGAACACCGCTGGGAAAAGTGTATCAAGCTGAAAGGAGTCTATGTAGAAAAATAAAGATGTTTTTTCCCAAAATTTTTGTGTTTTCTTTGTTAGGTCGGGTACTTCTGGGACAGCCCTCATACTATGCTTATTCACCATTTTTATTATTTGAGGTAAAAACAGACGATGATAATACAGTAACAACTATTTTTATTTGCTTGAAAGGTTTGCTGTGGCGAAGGCACATGTGTTTGTTTACACCAGGACCCTTTCTTGGGCTGGGTTAGGTAGAGAGAGACACTTGCAGGGATAAACCTTTATTGAAAACATTTGATTAGGAAAAAACAGACAGAGCTTCACTTGATGATTCTTCAAGTTCCAAATGGACAAACGGATTGAAAACTAAGGTGAACATTAACATTAAAGTGCTCTTATAAACAGGATGTTATAAAAATCTGATGTGTTACACTCACATGACTTTCTCTACTCCTGTACAAACTATTTTTACAAACGCTTATTCTTCATATGCTTCATGTTAGTGGAGATATCGAGATGTCAATCTTATTGATAATTTTCTTGTAGATGCAAGGGGAATATGGTAGCTTTTAAGCGATAGTCAAATATTTTAACGCTGGTTGCTATGTGACGCATTCCATTTTCTTTGCATGTCCAGGACATAAAAAAAATGAATAATGAATTTGAGAAAAAGTATAAGTATTGGAAAATTTAAGGGAATAACAAGCAATATCTCGCAAACGGTTCACTCAACAAAAGAAATGTATATGACATAAATTGTGTATTTTAATGCGATCTACATTTTTCGTGTAGTAAAATTTTGTCTATCTCTTATGGTTTACCAGTTATGAAAAAGTCGTTCATAACGAAGAATACTTTTGGAGACATTCCCAGAAAATTCAAGATATACATTTTATTTGTCATGACAATATCTTAAACATATGATATTTTAATCAAAATCGTTAGAGCCGTTTTTGAGAAAATTAAAATTTTCGAAAAATGTTCCATGTAAAGGGTAGTCTGGGGTGGGGGGATTTTCTTGAAAACCTTCGTGTCGCATCTCTGAAAGATGCTGAACCTAAATACAAGTTTGGTGTTTATCCGACTCTTCGTTTTTGAGTTATGCTGTTCACAGACACACAGACAGACACACACACGGACATGTTTCCAGAAATGCTTTTTTTGGATTCAGTGAGTCTCAAAACATGTATTTCCGGTGAAATCTCGGTATCGAAATTTTGGGTGGAATACAATACTTCCCCTACTTACTATACGTAGTAGAGAAAGTAAAAATAAAATTGTAATAAACTCACAAAATTTCTATACAAAGTGAATAGGAGAGTATAATGCCTGTCTAAGGAAATATTTAAAGACTGGTAATAAAAGCTATTATTTGTGTAGAATTACAAGTGTATAAGGTGCCAGTAAAAAATTCAACATGATTTTGAAAAACGCAACAAAGGAATTAGACCTTGAAGTCATGGTACACCCACATATAGCAATCTGCGATTTCCATCTTTACCCACAAGTTGAAAAAAACTGCACAATTAAATGATCAACTAAACAATGGCATTTCAAACTTACTAATCAGACTATCATAGAGGGGCTTTAAGAGTACTTTGAAAAAAAATCTGATGTGTTACACTCACATGACTTTCTCTACTCTTGTACAATCTATTTTTACAAACGCCTATTCTCCATATGCTTTATGTTAATCGAGATATCGAGATGTCAATCTTATTGCTAATTTTCTTGTAGATGCAAGGGGAATATGGTAGCTTTTAAGCGATGGTCAAATATTTTAACGCTGGTTGCTATGCGGCGCATTCCATTCTCTTTGCAAGTCCAGGACATAAAAAAATGAATAACAAATTTGAGAAAAAGTATAAGTATTGGAAAATTTAAGGGAATAACAAGCAATATCTCGAAAACGGTTCACTCAACAAAAGAAATGTATATGACATAAGTTGTGTATTTTAACGAGATCTACATTTTTTGTATAGTAAAATTTTGTCTATCTCTTATGGTTTACCAGTTATGCAAAAGTCGTTCACAATGAAGAATACTTTTGGAGACATTCCCAGGAAATTCAAGATATACATTTCATTTCTCATGACATTATCTTAAACATATGATATTTTAATCAAAATCGTTAGAGCCATTTTTGAGAAAATTAAAATTTTCGAAAAATGTTCCATGTAAAGGGTAGTCTGGGGTGGGGGGATTTTTTTGAAAACCTTCGTGTCGCATCTCTGGAAGATACTGAACCTAAATACCAAGTTTGGTGTTTATCCGACTGTTCGTTTTTGAGTTATGCTGTTCACAGACACACACACACACACACAGACACACACACACACACACACACACAGACACACAGACGGACATGTTTCCAAAAATGCTTTTTTTGGATTCAGGAGGTTTCAAAACATGTATTTCCGGTGAAATCTCGGTATCGAATTTTTGGGTGTACGTAGTAGAGAAAGTAATAAAGTGAATATTGGAATCACGTATTGCATCAGAAACTCTGCTTTTCAAGCATTTAACTAAGCCATTGTCTTCATATAATACATGATGTTCTGGAATAGGGAGACAGCAGGAACTAAATGCAGTGTTCACATCATAAAGGAACTCCATTTTAATTACTGTTTTTGTCTGTGAAATCTTATGCCTCTAAAGACAACCGACCTGAGTCTACATTATTTACTTTGTTCAAGCAATGCGTAGCTGCAAGGTGTGAGGTGCAATGATACATACTAGTGGATTACGTTCCATTGTATTGCTTACAGTTCTTATATGTAATATTCACAAGTTAAGTTTACAAAAAGGACCATAAAAGACACAATAAAAGGTGCTAGAACAGACAAGAGGAAGATGCAAAAAATAACATAGATATCGAAAGACAACATACTTCTAAAACAAAAGCCCAGTGATGAGCGAAGAAAGTATGAAAACTTAAAATAAATAAAACCTGGAAGTAAACAAATGAGTGTTGCACAAAAACTCTCTTGATTCATGGGATTGTACAAAATATTTTAGAATGAATTCATATTGCATCTCATGATCTTAATTGATATGCATGAGTTTTGTTTACTAAATCTTAAACTAAAAAAATTCTCATAAGCATTTAAGTAAATACATTCATAAACTTGTGGCATAATCAATGCGTTTTATTTTTTCTGTTCAAAACAGTGTTCTTAGCTCAGTTACATTCACGCATAATGAAAAATCATACAGTTGAAATTAATATTAATTTTCTTGGATTTTGCTGAATGTGCTGTGATTTCTTAAGTGATTCCAAAAAGAATCTTCTTCACTGGCCAATATATTATGCAGCTTAAAAATAAATAAAAACAAAATCAGGCTCAACCCTTGTTGACCAGTCCCTGTACTTTCTGTAAATTAAAGTCCATGGAAATTGTTAAGACTTCTTTTATTCCTTACTATTAAAAATGAACGAATTAAGTACTACAGCTTATCCCACAACCCAAATTATACACTAATAACATAAAGATAATCTGTAAAGAGAAATAGTAACACAGCCTAAATGTCATTAGTTGTTCTTTTCAACATTTTTTGTGCAAATTTTAAGCAATACAACAAATCTATTTATTTTTATAAATCACAAGCTTAACTTTCTACTTCCTAAGGCTAGGTTTACAATGCACATATTTTGAAATGTATTACAAGGGTTAGTCAGAAAGTAATGCTTCCTGTTTTTTTTTTATCCTTAAATGCATTAGTTATGTGAAAAACTCAAATTTGGTGCGGTTTCTCAAACGTTCTGCAATCCACTGCAATAACAGCTTCCCAAGTTATCAGGTGACAGCACTGCAGTCTGTTATAAAATGGTGGAAATCGTATGTATCAGGCAACGTTCTGTGATAGAATTCTTGAATGCAGAAGGTGAAACACCCATTTGCATTCATGAAAGCCTGAAAAATGCCTATGAGGATGCAACAGTAGACTTAGCACTGTTAGATGATGGGTTCATTGGTGTAGAGAAGCTGATGGGCAAACATTATTGGTTGATGAAACAAGGAGTGGCAGGCCAGCAGCTACAATGACTCCAAGCAACATTCAGTGAGTTGAGATCATTCATGAAGACCGCTGTAACAAAAATGAATTGAGTCTCATGCTCTCCAATGGTAAGGGCAATGTGATGGAGATTATTGGGAAACTGGGGTACTCAAAATTTGTGCATGATGGGTACCAAGAATGTTAACTGACCACAATACAGAGACGAGAAAAAGAATAGCCTCCAATCTCCTGCAGTGCTTCAATGTGGAGCGAAAGGCATTCTTGGTGAAAATTGCGACTGGAGACGAGACTTGGGTTCATTGTTTTGAACCTGAATCAAAGAGGCAGTCAATGGAATGGCATCACACATCCTCGCCAAGGAAGAAAAAATTCAAAACTGCAATCGGCAGGGAAAGTTAAGGCGACAGTGTTTCGGGACAAGCATGGTATCATTCTGGCTGAATTTTAGCCTCAGGGGTGCACAGTAAATTCTTTCCAGTACATCAGCACCCTCAAGAAGCTTAAAGCACACCTTCGACGAATTCACCCATCAATAGCTATGGCAGATATTCTTCTTTTGCATGAAAATGCAAGACCATACACCATTCTTTGCAACACTCAACAGATTGTGCAAATTAGAATGGAAAATCTTGCCCCATCCACCATACAACCCTGACCTAGCTCCATCAGATTTCTATCTATTCAGGCCACTAAAGGAAGCTCATTGGGAGATTCGCTTTGAAGATGGAGAGACCTTGAAAATGTCTGTGCGCCAATGGCTAAGGAAGACTGTGATTTTTACTGCACTGGAATACGTGCCCTTGTTTCCAGGTGGACCACAACTGTAGAAAAAGACTGAGATTACATTCAAAAGCGACAAATTAAGCCTGAATGTTGTGGCTATCATGCTAGTAATTTTCGATTAATTTTGTTCAAAATTATAAGAGAAAAAAAATAGGATGCATTACTTTCTGATTAACCCTCATACTTCATGTTGTCAGCAGCAGCAACAGGTGAAACAGAAAAGGGGGTTTGATGTCTCATTATAAACTCAGCATAAGGATGAAACCCTCTAATGGTACACAGCTTGCAATCTACAAGGTACAATAGCATTCCTAATAAATTACTGTGTTAGTTACATGGTCAGGATTATTTTCAGTATTGGGAACCAATGATAAGCTACTTAATGAGAAAACAGTGGCTCCAGTCTCACAAATGTTTCTGAAGGAGCCATTGGGAGGTGGCATGCTGACTAAGTGCCACTCCCCATTACTGCCCTCTGCCCATGTGATGTATATGTGGATGGAGGCAGAGGATGCTACATCCTTGTAGACTTTTGCCTTATCAGCTTGTTGCACCACAAGGTTAATTAGCAATGAGAATGAATATTGAATTTAAAAAATTGTGTGTGCCATCACCTTAGGGAAGCATGCTTTGTATGTGCTATGGTTGACCATTGCAGTATGTGATTATACAGAAAGTAGTAGAACTACAAAGCCATGTTTTTTCTAAATATGACATTCCAGTTTTCCTTCTATAAAAATTCTTTACACCATATTCAAGTAATACAAGTGTGAAGTATTTATGAATTGCACAACATATGTACAAAACAGTTTTTATTTACAACCACAATGAAACAGTTTCAAGTGCGAGGATACATTTTTCAAATTCAGTGTCTTAAACAGGAACTTCCACTTTAAGGTAGCTTTCTACATAATCTACCATATTCTGACTGTGCACCGACATGCCCTACCATGTTGTATCATCATGATTTTCACATTTCCTACTGTATTCCAACTATGTACAGACCATGCCCTACCGTGTTGTGATTTCCACATAACCTACTGCATTCTGGCTGTGCACCACTGTAACCCTACCACATCATGTCATAATGATTTCAACATAACTTACCATGTTTAGCTATTTTCATATTTAATTTCAGTCTGTTCATTTTGTCATCTCTGTTTCAATAAGCAATGGATCACGGAGAAGACGACATCATTATAGTCTGAGGTGACAAAAAGAATTTGTTTGTTAATGACACTGTCAATTAGGATCATATCAGCATCACTGGTGCGCCAGAATTTTGTCCTGCAGGAGTTCTTCTACATGCTAGTAAATCTATTGAAATGGGGCAGTCACTTTTTACGCACACTTAAAAACCATTGGTCTGGACTGGGTTTGAACCCGCGACCTTGGGTTTAGAAGGCCAGTGCTTAACCAACTGAGCCACCCAAACCGACATAGTCCGAGGTGTTTATTTGGTTTTACTGAAGAGACAAGATATTTTAAGCCTCTTGTCTATAACCTTCCAGAAGTTATCTTTAACCAATGTGCTATCATAATCTTTATATGGCAGATTGTATAGCTCCTACTGCTGGACCGTCACAATTAACTCTTTGTCCATTGCAAACAGCTTCCCTGAACAATATAATTAGTATGATGCACATTAGTGTATTTGAATAATTATGCCACAAATAGCCAAACTGTAGGAGACTGCCAAATGGCGACAACTGACGCCCTGTGGTAGTTTCGATATAGCCTACCATGTTCTGATAAAATCTCATGATTGGTTGCCAACAGCATGGTCAGTGCATGATAAGTCATGTGGAAATGAACAACTAGCACTGGGACACAGCTGGTGCAGTTGGAACATGGTAGGTTATGTAGAAACCTACCTTTAAGGCACACATTTTTATTTTGCAAAAATGATTATTATGAATTTCTGTTATGGTTTATACACAACTACTATGCATTTATGCTTCTATACGCCAGAAGAGAGAAATTTAGGTTAATTATATATTATTTATATGTACATTTAAATAGTGAATGGGGTGGTAGTTGTGTCTGTCGCCCGCATTCAGGAGGACGTGGGTTCAATTTCTACAGCCAATCCTCCTGGCCCAGGGTTTTTTGGGGGTTTCTCTGGGTCACTAGGCAAATGCTGGGAAGGCTCATTGACTCCCCCAAATTTCTCTTCCCTCATTCCCTCTCATTTTATCTTCCTCTTTCATATTATAGGTTGGTTCCAAAGCTGGGTGTCGGAACAGATGACATAGATGGCTTGCATATTGGACTTTCTTCTTCGCCCCATCAGATGGAGGCTATTTGAGTCTCTGCTGCTGGGTCAAGCTTTCCCCAGCTCCACTCTCCACTGGAGAGGGCCTGTAAGGCACCCTCTGGTGGTTTGGTAGGGTTGCCTTGAGCGCTCACCAGGCTGGGTGGTCAAGTCTGCAATTGTTAGGGCTTCTGCACATCTCTGTTGCCTGCAACAGCCAGTCCTGCAGCCCATACGTCATTTGCGGTAGGTATCTTATCTGTTCCTCCTGGGGGTGTAAGCACAAAAGATCCCTGTGTGGGTCGAGGTCTAGGTGTCCCCACCATAGCGTAATCCTAACCCTAAATTTAAATCCTTGAAAGTTATGTAGCATATGCATTAAAATGACGTTTTTTTAAAAATTAATACACATTCTTGCCAAAATAAAGGGGAGAAAAAAAAAGTGTTGATCTAAACAAACTTTGTGCTTCTATATCTGATCGACCTGACAGGAATACAGCCAGTTGAATGTAAGCTGTTCAAATATGAACATCTAGGGACATCTTGTAGGGCTGGGGAATGAGGGGAGGAATGATGTTTTGATTGCCTGGTTAAAATATGTTACACCTACGCCAATAGCTTGGAAGGCACGAAAGGGTTGACGTTAAATGAGGGAAGGGTCTCTGTCACTTCATTACCAAATCAAATTGATGCACTCCTAAATTGGCAAGATTTTTTTTGTACATAACTGTACTTTGAAAGTTCTTCCCTTGCAGCAGCAGCACTGTTACTGAAAAGCAAACCTTCCCCACTAGGCTAGGTAGATACGTGGACAGATTCATGTAACCAACCTCTTATTATAGTCATTTATGGCATATTATTTACTAAAGTTATGTGACCAGCACATAGCTTAAATACAACAAAGAGAGTGTTGGTATACATTCTTTTTAGACATAGAGATATTACTAGTTTTAGTGAAGCAGTAAGTACTTCATCTAAATGACTTATATGTAATTGCCAATTAAATTAATTGACAGATAAGAGTACCACAACCTGCATGATTTGCATAATAAATATTGTATCCTAGCCTTTATGATTAATGAACAAAATATATGTCTGCAGTAATTTTATGGTGATATTTACATTTTACATCTCAGATGAACTTTTAAAGCAACTATTTTGTTTTATTTTACAGTTTATGATATTACTGAGTGCATTAGGAACCAAAGGAGGGCGCTTATTAGGCATACATAAATAAACAACCTTATAATACAGCAATAAATACAACATTGCAAATTATTTGCTAAGTACCTTTGACATTTTTAAAAACTGGTACCATAATAATATAAGTACACGAGAGCAAAATTTTACAGTAGAATTAACACACTACTGTTTTACAGCAGTTATCTGCAAGTTATTTGAACTTCTTAGCATATTTCTATACATGTTAAACCCAGATCATGAAACTATGACATTCGTACATATTTCCAGTAATATACTCTATATTGTATATTAATACAATATTACTATAGACTTATACAATTACAATTATATTTTGTAATTTAACATTCTCCGATTTAAGGAGTTGTGTTACTTTCATTCCTCCATTATATCTAACACCAGGTTATCTATATAATGGGATTATATATTGGATCTGTCATCCTAAAAGTTAAATTTTTTTCCTCTTGTACTTCACAAACAAGATTAGGTATCTCCATTGTTCTTTCCGTTAATGTTGCCCACCTTCCATACCATTTTTGTCTCACCTTACTTATATACCTTGCTAATTTTTGTATGTTTTCCTCTGATATTATATGTAAAATTCTTCTGCCTCTTATTTCATTTTGTAAGTTTTCCCACTTTTGTTAAAGGAACTCTTTCCTCCAAGTTTTAGTTTGTTTACATTCCAGAGTGCAATGCCATGTTATCTTCTTCTTTGCACACTGGACACTTTCCCTTGATACATCCATTTCTTATCCCAATAAAATGTTATCCCAGTTCTAAACCATGACAACCCTTCCCTTCCTGCTTTGTCACAAATTTCAATACATACATTTTTCACTTCCCCCTCATTTTTTCAATGATCTGTATAGTTTAAAAGATCTTTATACATCTGATAATTTTAAATTAAAACTTATTGTAGAGCAAGCATTTTAGTGCCACTAACACCTGCGAACAATATTACTATAAATAGATACCGGGTGAGTCTTCTCAGCCTGCGGATTGAGAAGTTATGCAGTCACAGCATTGTACAGGCTATGCTGTGATAAACACAGTCCACTGCATCGCTTTGTATCAATTTTGGCCGAAATAACTGCTTTGCACCGCTGTGTGTGCAGGGACTTGCACTCGTAGTGCAACAGTATGGACGTTAGCCTTCAGTGGTGAAGATCCCAGGTTCAAATACTGCCACATGAAGGTACTTTTTGTGTTTAGGAAATTTAATGAGAACTGATAGTTTGGTATGGACATTTCACTTAATTAGTTTAATTATGTGAATTTCATTAAAACATAAATTGTTATTTGTTAGAATATGCAAATCCACTTTCTAGTCCATTCGGAAAGAAATAATGATTTGTTAGATTTATTCGCAGGCCTGATTTGAACTTCCGATCTCCACCATGACTTTCCAGCCTGTTAACCATTGCGCTAGTAAAACATGTTAACACCAAGCACCACCATAACCTTAATCAGCGGGCTGGTGAATGTGGTGTCAGCACCTGCATTTTGTATTGTCTGTAAAATGTAGGGTTGCCTAGTTGCCAATCCGCAGGAAGAGAAGACTCACACGGTATATGGGCCCAAGTCATTACTGTACTACTATACCTGATGAACTCTTTTAAAGCGAGAATGAAGTGCAAAAAGTGTTTTTTTATATATCAAAGCTAGTGACTTCAATTTTTTGCACAGACATTTTTAGCAATTAAAGAAGTATATGTACTAAGTGTTTCTTTAATATGCAATTGCATTTTTGAGATTTTAACTTATATTGACTTTATTAGTTAAAATTGTGGCAATATGTAATCTCTGCCACCTTTTATCTAGAATTTGGGTTGGCAATGTTAAGTTATCACCACAACATGTCGATGTTGGCAACACCTTGTCAGCCTTCTCCTCACCCCTCGTTCCTTCTGATTGTGCTGGTCAACCCGTGCCTAATTTTTATGAAGACAGAGCTACTTCATCCTTCGGTAAGAACACAGCTCCTTCAACCAGCTTTGTCTACTTACATCATAATCTACTCATATTTAGCATCTGTTAGTTTGATGATGTATTCTACTTCACTTAATCACACAGACATTTAATACATCTCGTTAGGATATATTGTACTGTGTTATTATTCAAATTCTAAATTCTGCTTGCATGATGGTAACTATGCTGATTTTTCCAACTCTTTGTAATGTCTGAGTTGCTAGCATCTAGGTAGTTAACTAGGACAAATTCAAGGCAAATATAAATTCATCTTTATATTATTTAGAAAAATGGAGTTGAATTTTAGCTAAGCTAATATATGCAAAGTTAATTCCACTAGTTCCAACTTTTAACTGTTCCTGCAACTGAGTTGATAATTAAAAAGCACATGTATTACATTCACTTTGGCATGAGTGATTAGTTGCACACAGTTAACCAAATTATATTTGTAATTATCAATTGAATAATTACTAATTAAATATCTCTCTCTCTCTCCCTCTCCCTTTTGATCCCGGATTTTATATACACCTCTCCCCCAGTATGATTCTACACAAAACTCCACCACCTAGGAAAGTTAGGGAAAGGCACTTCGGCAATTTCTGAAGGACTTGGCAACTGGTTCACATAATTTGCCAAGAAGGTGGTCCCACAGATGGCAAACTACAATTTTTTTTTGAAAGATGTTTCTTAATGCCTCTGTAATAAACTGTCCAAAGGAAATGCTTATAAAATCCATACTTAAAAAATATAAACTTACTAGATGCAAATTTTAGAACTCATTGAAATATAAAATTTATGCCAAATAACTCTTTTTGTAGCATTATCCATTAAATATTTGTTATTATATCTTTTAAGTTTCCCTAGGTTGAACTGTCAAGCAGCATCTTATGCAACTCTTCCTTTTCCTTGCTTAATTTCAGATTATTTGTAATCAAGAAGTTATTGTAAGTGACTTGAATAAAAGAATAAGTTTTTTATTGAACACTATTAAATATTAGGGATTATGTGAAGCTGTAATGTGACACATAAGATGGTTCCCGTAACAATTTTAAAAAAATCTGATGTTACATTCACGTAACCTTTTGTAACCATCATTTATTTTTATATAGCTTCTGCATACTATTTTTACGAAAGCTTATTTTTTTCTATCTACTTCATGTTAATCAACATACACCTTGCAGAAATGATTTCACTGACATTTTATTGTAGGTACAAGGGGAACAGTCAGATGTTTAAAGGTGGGATGGTGTAAGCTGGCCTTAAATTTTCATACTCTTTCCATGACATAGCAAGAAACAACTGAATGGCAAGTACTTTAATCTTTATAATTGAAGAGGACTTCCCAGAAAATTCAATATATACATTTTATTTGCCATGTACAAGGGCAAATCAAAAAGTCTTTGTCCCTATTTTTTTTGGCAAATTACGAATGCAAAACAAACACCAACATATACATTTGAAGTAGTGGACTTTTCATGGGCCAGTCCTCATAGAGTTTCCATCTGCTGCCAGTGGCAGCGCTGCTGTCAGTGCATTCAAAATGGCAGGTGTGCTTAACACGTCCACGGCTTATGAGCAACGAAGTGTGATCCGTTTTCTATGGAGTAAGGTACGAACGCCCATCGAGATCCACAAGGAAATGCAGCCATCATATGGGGAAAGGTGTCTTACTTTGAGAAGTGTGAGATGGTGGTGTTCTGAGTTTGAAAATGGCCGTGCATATCTGCATGACAATGAGCATGCGGGGAGACCACCTGGATGCGATAGTGAAAGCAGAGCGGCGTATGCGCATCAAAGACATTGCTCAGAAGCTTGACATTTCTTTTGGGAGTGCTTTTGACATCATTCATGAGTGCTTAGGGTACAGGAAGGTTTCATGTCAATGAGTTCCTAAGCAGTTGGATGGCGTGATGTAATGCAAGTGAATGATTGCTTCTTTGAATCATCTGCAACAATATGCTGAGGAGGGTGACAATTTCCTGGATTGCATTGAGACTGGGAGACTGGGTACTGCATTACATGCTGGAATCGGAACAGCAGAGTATGGTGTGGAAATATCCGCAGTCTTCTGGGAAAAAGAAATTCCGTACTGCACCATCTATTCACAAAGTGATGTTAACAGCATTCTGGGATTGCCATGGACCGCTCATGCCGCAAGGTGCCACCATCAATGCCGACAGATATTGTTCCACACTGTCACTTCTGCGGGCTGCGATCAGAAAGAAGCGCTGCAGGATTCTCGATGTTAACGTGATCATCTTCCACGACAATGCGAGACCACATGTGGCAAACAAGACTGTCGGCAAGCTAAGGAACTTTCACTGGGAGTTTCTAGAGCATCCACCATACAGCCCGGATCTTGCCCCTAGTGATTTCCATCCTTTCAGTCCGCTGAAGAAGCTCCTGGCAGGACAGCGATTCACTTGCGATGAGAAGTCAAGACAACAGTGCGACAGTGGTTCCATAGTCAGACGACCGACTTCTACCACAACGACATCGCAAAATTAGTGCTGCGATGGGACAAATGTCTGAACTGGCACAGGGACTATGTGGAAAAATAGTGAAAGGTATAAGGAATAATATCTACATGTTTAGTTGGCTGTATGTATCTTATATTACCAGAAAAAAATAGGGGCAAAGAATATATTATATTTTAATCAAAATAGCTTTTTTGGAGAAAATGAAAAATATAGAAAACATTTTCCATGTAATGGATAGTCAGAGGTGGGAGCATTTTCTTAAAACCTTCGTTCACATCCTTGTAAATGCTGAATTTAAATATCAAGTTTGGTATTTATCTGACTTTTCATTTTTGAGTTATTCCCACGCACACACATACCCAGAACTTTTTAAAAAATGTTTTATTTATTTATTTATTTATTCAGGTGGCCACAAAGCATGTATTTCTAGTGAAATCTCGATATCAAATTTTTGGATGGAAAAGAATGCTGGGGGTTCACAAAACATGACCTAACAAGGTATAAACTAATTTATATGGTGCTTATGTTTGTTACAATCACTTACTAATGGTATCTAATAACGTATTTGTGATATTACTTGGATTATGCAACATGGAAAGTTAGAATTTTAATTAGCAAATGATTTAACATTTTATAAACTTGATTTTTTAACTATCCCAACAATCTAATCATGCTAGTAGCTTAGTCGCTCATTCATTGTATTCAATGCTCTAGACATGTTTATAGAACCACTGGGTGGCTTGCCTGATGCTGTACAGATGGCTTTTTAAAATTCAAATGACAAATTAATTTCATTTATTCCCTCCCCAGTATCCTTATTTAATTATGATATAGATTATTTTTATTAAACTTCCCCTTTACCTCTTACAATTGTAATGTCAATAGCCCTGACATATCCTAATAAATTATGAAAAATCCCAGATATTCAAAGAAATATGTATGAAATATTGAATCATCTGATGTTATGTATCTGATTTCATTAGCCTCACCACTCCCAACAGTTTTCTAGGTTCTGTAATTGTTTTTTTTTTTTTATTTATTTATGGACACTATTTAACTACTATGATCCTTAGCGTCCCATTCTATATTGGGCATGCAAGATCAGAAATTTTGCTCAGAGGCGTCTTTATTAGGCTTGAAGTTCTTTTATGGGACCACTAGCTTTACTTCCCTTCCAAAGGAAGTCATGCTAAGGATTTTTATGCCCGAAAAAAATCCATCGCTCTTAGCTGGGTTTGATTCTGCAACCTTGGGAACAGCCTTTAAGCATCTTTGTAAGGTGAAGCAATTATCGGAAAGGAGTAACTTTTCAGATAGAATACTTTTTAACCTTTGTTTGGACTCTTATTTAATAAAAAAAGGTTACGCAGCTTTCGCATGATGCAGATACTCTATCATCAATACACAATGAAAAAAGGGAAAAAACGGGTGAATATTAACATTCTCAACTCTTCAAGGCACCATTTTAGAAACAGCATATGGTCCACAATTATCTATTTCGTTGTTGACTATAAATATTGCTTGAATAATTTCTGATGATTTGTAGTGCATAATTATACCATAATTCAATATATGTTGGGAATGAACTCAATTACAATACTCAGAGGAAATGCAACAAAACTTTCTTACCCAAAGATTTTGGCATAAGAATTGCATACATATTGCACCATTATAGGCAGATCTGATTGTCTTTTGTTTGGATACACCTTTTGTTTTCTTAGTTGCTAAAATGTTTACTGCTTGAAGTGGAATATCCATAACTTTTGCTTTATTTTTAGACATATTCTCTGTGGAGTAACAACTATATTGTACTCCAGGGCATTCTCAATATAAAGTCAAAGCCTTCTTCATATGTATATTCTTTTATAACCTCAATATGTTCGTATTCTAGTAATAAGCCTTGTAATTCCTTTTAGTGAACTGAAATTAGGTGCTTTAAAGTCTGCAAGGGTGGATTGATAAGTCACGACTTTGATGAGAGATAGGTTCCAATCACAGGTTTCTTGTTTGCACCCAAGTTTTACATCTATTCTGGGTATAATCGCAGAAATTTGTCGTCATTTGTTTCTTAGAACATTGTTGAGAGCATCTAAAAAAGCAATGTGTGTTGCTTCATAGAAAACGGAGAAAAGTGAATTTCGTGTTCTGATAAAATACTACTTTTTGTGTGGTAAGACAGTGGAGGAAATGGAAGAAAAGCTGAACAAGTATTATGGGGACTCTGCTCCATCACATGGCATGGTTCACAGAATTTCGATGTTGCCGTTCGAGCACATGAGATGCCATGTGCACAGGACGACTAGTTGAGGTCACAATAGAAGAAATGGTGAACAAAGTTCACAATGTTGTGTTGGAAGACTGCCGAGAGACAATCTGCGAGATAGCCAAGACCGTAAACATTGAGTGAATGGGTGTATAACATTCTGCACAAATTTTTGGGTATGAGAAAGCTGTCAGCAAGATGGGTGCCATGAATGCTCACAGTTGAGAAAAGTGGTATTGTGTGACCTTTTCACAGGGATGTTTAAACGTGTTCCAGCGCAACCCAAATAAGCTTTGGTTGATGAAACTTGGATCCATTACTAATAAACCAGAAATGAAACAACAATCAAAGTAGTGGATTTCCTTCGGCGAACCTGCTCCAAAGAGAGTTAAAACCATTCCGTCGGCAGAAAAAATCATGGCAGCTGTCTTTTGGGATTCACAAGGGGTGATAGACATACACTACCTGGAAAAGAGTAAAAAGATCACAGCTGCGTATTATGCTAGATCAATTTCAGAAGGAATTGAAAGAAACGATCCCATTTGGTGAAGAAAAAGGTTCTCTTTCACCAGGATAATGCACCCGCACACAAGTCAGCCATTGCCATCACAAAATTTGTGGAATTGGGCTACGAATTGCTAGCTCACCCACCATATTCTCCAGATTTGTCTCCGAGCGACTTCTTCCTCTTTGCAAACCTGAAAAATTGACTTGCTGGAAGAAATTCATGTCTAGTGAGTACATCATGTCAGAAACAACCTCATATTTTGCAGACTTTGAAAAATCATATTTTTTGGAAGGGTTAAAACAATTGGAGAAACGGACGTGTATTGAATTGAAAGGAGACTATGTTGAGAAATAAAATTGATTTTTTGGAAAAAATTGTTATTTTCTTTAAAAAGTCACTGACTCATCAATCTGCCCTCATATGTCCATAATAAAGCACAGTGCTTTTCAATAGTGAAAGAACTATCAAAATTGGTTGAGGGGTTTCAGAGATTATCTTACACACTCACACACGCACACAAATTTTCTCCCTTTATAATATTAGTATAACTTTTAATTTAATGAATCAATAAGTGCATTCTTGCTGGAAGTATTTCTATTTTTGTCATGTATTATCTGTCAAATAAGCAGCAGATCTGCAACATACTGCTACTTGTTGCAAATGCAATAATTCACTTAAATAAGAAAGATTATCAACTTAAAAGTACTAGTGTTTGCTTCTGATGTAAATATCTGTACATGTTGATGGAGCTTTAGAAGCTTTAAAATGAAATCTCATCACGTGTTTGTGCCATGGAACCTTGTATGCCCTGCACAAATTCTACAACTTCTGACTTACTGCTGTATGCTTATGTATCCTCATCCTTTAACCCTATAGACCACAACACGTTGCCATCTGTCTGAACAGTCACAGTTGGATCACCACTGTAAGTGTTTGAAGAGCTAATTAGTTCTCCAAATTGCATCCTCTGATTATCTGGAAGGACAAAGAAAGAAATCTTTTTGGATAGATATTTTTAAATTACACTAACATCTTGTTTTATGTACTGAGGCTTTATGTGCAATTAATTCTGATTATGCAAGGTAGCCATAATCAAACAAAAAGTGCTTGAAGCATGATACGCAAAAATCTGTTACATCAAAGCACAAATTATTTGCACAAGCTTAACAAATATCTAAATACATCATAAACTGTCACTCACACATGTTTAAATACTGGACTCATCTGCTTGACAGTAGTGATATAAAACTATAATATAATCATTTATACAGTTTTGATATTTATTACAATGTATTTTTACCTTATCTACTACATATAGTAAGTAGGGGAAGTACTGTATTCCACTCAAGATATTAGTGTCGAGATTTCACTGGAAGTATATGTTTTGAGGCCCCCTGAACCCAAAAAAGGCATTTTTAGAAAAAGCAAGCCTTTCGTGTGTGCCTATGAATAGCATAACTTAAAAATAAAAAGTTGGATAAATACCATACTTTGTATTTAAGTTCAGTACCTTCCAAAGATGCAACACAAAGATTTTCAAGAAAATCCCCCACCCACACCAATTACCCTTCATAAGGAACATTTTTTAAAATTTTAAATTTTCTCAAAGAATTTTGATTAAGATACCATATATTAAAGATATTTACATGACAAATAAAATGTATATCTCGAACTTTCTGGGAAGAGCCTGTAAAGTCCTCTTCATTCGGAAGGAATTTTGTATAATCATGTATAACTGGTAAACGTTAAATGATAGAAGAAAACATACTACACGAAAAATGTAGATCTCTTTAAAACACACAATTTATTTAAACTAACTTTTTTTTAATGGATAAGCCATTTCTGAGATATAAGTTATTAATGGTTTGAATTATTCAATGCTTTGCCATTCTTTTAAAGTCCTGCTCATTTTCAGCTGTTTCTCGCAATTGCATGAAAAGAGTATGATATTTTAAGACCAGTATATAGTGCCCAATTCTTAAACATTTGACTATTGCTATTCCCTTTGTATCTATAATGTGGCAGTATTTTATATCACAACAATGTAAATGCCAGAGTGATTGTAGTGTAAATAAGCATTATTGTATGACATTGATTTGAGATGTTTGTTAATTATAAGCATTGTTAGGAAATAAGTTTACAGGGCCTCACTGAAATGGACAATAGGAGCGGGTAACAATGAGCGAGGGGGTGAGCTGTTTATTAATTAGAAGAGACAAGCAAATGACGTCAAATTAGCGCGATTTTCTTAGAAATGAAGGGAATATCTTGCCTAGAGCATTTGTGTTCGTAATTTTAATTGGATATAAAAATAGATGCTAATGTTGACGCGTTTTATTAACCAATAGTAGCTCGATTATAATCTTTAGGCATATCGGGTGAGGGAGTATAAATTATGAAGCCAAGAGACGGGTAATGTTCAGTCCAACAGAAGCACTCGCGGGTAATACGTCGTTCAGTCCAACAGAATCATACACAGGTTATACGTCGCTCAGTTCAACAGAAGCATTCGCGGGTTATATGTCGCAAAGTTTGAGAGAATCATTTACGCATTATACATTGCGCAATTCTACAGAATCTCTCGCGTTGTAAAGTTAGTTATAAATGTGAAATACGCAAATTAATAACGTGCAGCAAATAAGTGATTATAGTAACATTAGAAAATATAACAGTTTCAGTCGGGCGTGTATCAAGAACAATTATGTGAAATGAATAAAGTGTGACGGCAATAAAAGTGTAAAAACAAATTCTTTTATCAGTGTTATCTTTCAGTAAAAACTCCTTTCCGTTTACACACCCTGTTTAAGAGATATGCTCGACTGAGAAATAATAATAGCTAGCCGGAGCACAATGAACCCAAAATGCAAAATAATAAAACAATAACAGGCGCTCAGCGAAAGATAACACGAGTTACCGCGACAATAATGAAAAGTGTAATGTAGCTATTTCTGCAAAGGTTTATCTAGATTAAAATGAATAGACAGAAAATAACCTTTAGTAAGGATGGAAAGGTAGAATAAGATAACTGAAAAATTCAATGCCATTGCCGGGATTTGAAGCACGGATCTCCCGGTTTCCGTCTGGTTGCTCTAACCACTGAGCTAGCATGGCAACATGCCAGTATGACATTAACTCCATTAATTGACCTAATAGTGGTAGAAACTATGAAGCCCGGGACTTAAAGTACTTACAGCATTGTAAGTTGCCATTAGGGTATGTCATCTCGACACAATTTGAGATCTCCTTGTGGTTTACTGGGAAAAATGCGAATCAGTTGGTGAATTTAATGTTGTACCAGCATGTTGCCCTGGTATCTCAGTGGTTAGAGCAACTGGATGGAAACCGGGAGATCCGTGGTTCAAATCCCGGCAATGGCATTGAATTTTGCAGTCATCTGATTCTACCTGTCCAACACATGGCTCATGTGGAAGAACAATTAATTCCTTAAGTAAGGATAGTTTATATACCCACTAATAAATGATAGAGAGTAGAGAAAGTCATGTGAATGCAAGACATCAAATTTTTTTCTGAAATTAAAAGGTATATTTAATAACAATAAACTGCAAAATCTTCATGCACATAAAAAAAAGGAAGCTAAATGCCATTCACTCCATCACATCCAATACGAGTTTTTTTTTTGGGGGGGGGGTTGTTTTGTTTTGTTTGTTTCTTTTTTTGTTTTAAATGAGAGGTTGCTGTGATATGCAGAATTTTTGGGGTCATTGATGGTGTGCTGCATTCTTAATGTAAAGTGTTTCAAAGGTTGAGTATTATTAACTTCTTATCTATTTCATTGTTTTCCCCAGTAATATATATATATGAATAATTTACATGCTATTGATATACTCAAACTGTCATTCAGCTACTCTATATTGCTACACAAACACGCACATGCACACAGCCAAGAAAGCAACCAACTGAGATGTGAATCTGGGCCCTCTGCTATTCCAATCCAAGTATCAAAAGGCTCGGTGAACCTAAGCATGTTTTACATTTTGCAAGCATATCTATCTGTGCATATGTGATAGGATGTTTTGTAAAGCTATGAGATTTCACAGCATTTTGTTTACTTTTAACAATAGCACTATGTTAATTCAAGAAGACATCCTAGGTGGTGTCCAGACACTCCTAACATTCTTGGGTGCATTCTACTGGCAATAAATGTAAAAGTAGAAAGCATAATAATTGTGGTGTTTGACAAAACCACAAATGAATGAGAAAATGATTAAGCCTTTAAGGGTTTATAAGGAAGACAAAATAAATCACTTTCTATGCATGGTATCAAACTCCAGACATCCACATGACAGCATAACCATTACACTATGAATATGACATGCCAGTTGGTATGCTACGAGGGTTGGGGCAAAAGTCATGACAACTATTTTTTTACTTGTAGATATGTGAACGGATCACAAACGTATATGTGTCATGTGGAAGTTCTGCAGGCATAGTGTGTATGCAGAACAACAGATGACTTTGTGATAGCTGGTAGGACAGCGAGGGCTGTGAAATCAGTCAGTTGGCGAGTGTCATGCGATATGGAAGTAACCCGTGTTGAGCAGCGCACTTACATCAAAATAGCCGTTCTCCGAGGGAGAAATGCGATGGAATGTCACAGTGAATTAGTGGAAGCCCTTAGGAATAATGCCCTACCATACCCTACAGTAGTACGGTGGGTAGGAAAGTTTTAGCAAGGATGTGTGTCAACCAGTGATGAGCAACGTTCGGGACGGACCTGTCAGTGTATGGACCAATGTGGCATGTGCCGTCATTGAGCAGCTCCTGGATGAAGACAGACGATGGAACGCTACTGAAGTTAGTGATGGCAAGTGGCATCGAGAAACGCACCGTCCACAGGATATTGCATAATAAGCTGCAACTACGCAAAATCGCATTGCGGTGAGTACCGCATGCACTGACAGAAGTTCAAAGGTGGGTGCGCTATGCAATATGCTCCGAACACCTTGCATGCTGGCAACAGGTTAGCGATAAATTCTTGTCACGAATAATCGCCATTGATGAATTTTGGGCCAGGGCATACGAACCAGAACTGAAACATCAGTCCGTGTAGTGGCGACATGCTGGATCACCAAGGAGGCAGAAGTTCCGTCAGAATTCTTCCCCAGTCAAATTGATGGTTATCATCGCGTATGACGTCAGGGATGTCATTGTTTGCCACTTTGTTCCACATGGCAGAACAGTGACTGCACAGAACTACAGGGACTTCCTGGTGCGACAGGTATGACGTGGCATTCGGGAGAAACGTCTGGATCTTGTGGACAGTGCAATAATCCTGCACAACAATGCAAAACCACATAAAGCACAGTGTATAGGGCAGCTACTGCGACGTTGGGGATGGGAAGAATTTGAGAACCCACTGTACTCTCCTGACATTTCGCCCTGTGACTTTGATCTCATTCGAAAGATTAAGGAACCACTACGTGGTAGGCAGTTTGCAACACGAGAGGACATTGCTAATGCTGTGCGCGAACAGGTGACCCGATTCACACATGGTGCGGCAAATGCTGAGGCAGATGGTATTCAGCGCCTCCCACATCGTTGGCAGCGTGAGGTGACAGTAGCAGGGGACTACTTTGAGGGTCTTTAGGCCCAGGTTTGTCATGTCAACTGTATGTGTACTGTGTTGTCATTCTTTTGCACCGTGAAGGCCATATTGCCCTGTTACTATCGTAATAAATTAGTGTGTTACGATATTTCAGTGCTACACATGTAGCTAACACCTTGTCCTTTCATCTGTATATGTCATATTTTCCAACCAGACTGGTATCTTCAAGAAAATAAAAAATTGCCATGACTTTTGCCCCAACCCTCGTATAAAGGCATAAACCTTATGGCAGCTTGCACAGTGGCTCTCCTGTCGGACATATGTTTTGAAATTTACTTTTATTCTGTTTTATTATTATATACAGTCATAAAATGTTAACTTTAATGAATGCATTAGGCGCATTCTCACTTTGTAGGGTTACTTGAAAGCATTGATTTATTAAGGGGCACATTGATGGTTTGGCAATAGAAAGACTAAATATGGCTGCATGTGAAAATACCTTTTGAGATTTGCAGTGATCTGCAGTGAAGTCTATAATCCACAGAATGCAAGGATGACACATTTTACTACATCAGGCTGTATAATAATACAACCTTTTGTCCTTTGGTATTTTTTGTACATCTGATTAGCTCACTATACAGTACTAGTTTCCCTCGTGGTTGATGCTAATTGGAACAAAATGCTTTCTTTTCTATGTTGTACTCCCATGGTCTGGATAGTATATACACCAAATCTGACCTTTTCTGGCTATGTTCTGAACTCTTCGGTTTAATTTACGAAGGGTACATTATGTCTTAAAGGCTAAGAGTAACCAGAATAATATAAACCGCCTAAATAAACATATTAACATTTTAAAAAGTTTTAAAGGTTTTTAAACAAGGGAAATGCTTAACCTACAATATATTTTCATGTTTTTTTCTTTAATATTCAGAACTATCATAACTCTAAAAATCTGATGTGTTATACTCCCATGACTTTCTCTACACTTGTAAAACTATTTTTACAAATACTTATTCTCAATCTACTTCATGTTAATCGAAATAAACATTTGCAGAAACTTATTGCCAATTTTCTTGTAGGTACAAGGGGAATATCGTAGACTTTAAGCGGTAGTCAAATCTTTTAAGAGCTGGTTGCTATGCAGAGCATTCCATTCTCTTTGCATGTCAAGGACATAAAAAAAAAATATCTGATGTGTTACACTCACATGACTTTCTCTATTCTTGTACAAAGTATTTACAAACTCTTATTCTCCATCTATTTCATATTAATCAGGATAAACATTTGCAGAAACGATCTTTTGACACGCAAAGAGAATTACATTTTACACATAGCGACCAGTTCTAAAAATATTTGACTATTGCTTAAGGCCTACTATGTTCTCCTTGTTTTGTATTTGCAAGGGCAATATAGAAATACAGTAGCCTTTAAGCATCGACATATATCTTAATAGCTGGTTGCTAGGTGCAGCACCATTCTCTTTGCCACAGATTTATACTCTTTGCATATCCAAGACAAAAAAATGAATAACGAATTCCCATTTGAGAAAATAAGTATTGGAAAATTTAAGGGAATAACAAGCAATATCTTGAAAATGGTTCACTCAACAAAAAAAATGTATATGACATAAATTGTAGATTTTAATGCAATCTACATTTTTTGTGTAGTAAAATTTTGTCTATCTCTTATGGTTTAGCAGTTATGCAAAAGTCGTTCACAATGAAGAATACTTTTGGAGACATTCCCAGAAAATTTGAGGTATACATTTCATTTGTCATGAAAATATCTTAAACATATGATATTTTAATCAAAATCATTAGAGCCATTATTGAGAAAATTAAAATTTTCGAAAAATGTTCCACGTAAAGGGTAATCTGGGGTGGAGGGATTTTGTTGTAAACCTTCGTATCGCATCTCTGGAAGATACTGAACCTAAATACCAAGTTTGGTGTTTATCTGACTGTTCGTTTCTGAGTTATGCTGTTCACACACACACACAGACATGTTTCTAAAAATGCTTTTTTTGGATTCAGGAGGTCTCAAACATGTATTTCTGGTGAAATACAATACTTCCCCTACTTACTATACGTAGTAGAGAAAGTAAAAGTGTGATGTTACATTCACATGATTTTTGCTACCCTCTATCACTTATTATTAATGGATATAAAAATTATCCTTACAAATGTTTACTTTCCTATCTATTGCATTTTAATCCAGATAAACATTTCCAGAAATAGCTGCATTACACATTTCATTGTATTTTATATTTATTTGTCATTTGGTAATTACAAAACAATTACAATAGACTTTGTCAATGTTAAATTTTAGTATACACATTATATTTACAATATTCTTAAATTAATCAAATATACATATTACTTTACAATTTACTTTTATCTTGATCATAGAATTCTTGTAAACAATAAAATGGATTTTTTGTAAGCCATTCATACATTCTATTCTTTAATGCTACAGCATTTAAAGTCCTTATTTCCTGTGGTAATGCATTAAAAACTTTCATTGCAATTACTTTATGATTTCTAAATGTTTTTTGTAATCTATAGCAAAGCATGTCAATTTTACTGGTATTCCTTGTTTCATGATTATGTATTGAATTTCTTGTACAATTAATTGTGTATGTTTTCTTTGATATTTATCAGTCATAAATATATAAATTTATTACAGTTTGAATTTTTAGTTTCACAAATAATGGTTTACAATGTTCTGTATTTTTTTTTAAATTTTTTAGTATTCTAACAATCCTTTTTTGAATTCTTAAAACATCTATTATCCTTGAACTACCCTCCCTTATAATATTAGATCATATCTTAGAATAGGTCATTAATACAAAATCTATTGAAACTTCTCTTTTTAGATTTGCCAACAAAAATAATACTGTTGACAACTGTTTATACAATTGGTCAATGTTTGAATTCCAAGTTAGTTTTTTTATCAATAATTACGCCTAAAATTGAACTGTTTCATTTTCATTATTACCTATGTGTTGAACATTTTTTAAAATGAAGAAAATACTTTGCGCTTTATTGTTGTTCAAATAAAAACAATTACTTTTAACCTATAATTTTAATTTTTCATTAAGGATTTTTATGTTTTAAAAATATGTTAACATCTTTATGGACATTTAAAAAAGATGTATTATCAGCATATACAACAGTGAGAGACAAAATGCACTTTGAGACATCATTAATCATAATTAAAAAAAGCAGAGACCCCAAAACTGATCCCTGGGGAACTCCTATTGTTACTTTTAGTACTTCAGATTCCTTTCCTCCTACTATTACAGCTTGCTGTTTATTTTCAAGATAGGATTTAAAGATTCTTAGATTAAAGTTTCTTATTCCATAAACTTCTAATTTCTTTAACAAAATGTAATGTCTCACGCAATTGAAAGCTTTCTTAGATCACACAATATTGCATGTGCAAAAATTCCATTTTCAAAAGCTTAATGAATTTTTTGTACTACTGTAAGTATAGATACAAATGCTATAGCAACAGTCAAATGTTTTCGAACTGCTCACTATATGCTGGTCTTAAAATTATGTACTCTTTCCACGACATCAGAGAAACAACTGAAAATTAACAGGACCATAAAGAATGGCAAGTATTGAACAATTCGAACCATTAATAACAGATATCTCGGAAATGGCTGATGCCACAAAAAACGATATTTGAAATCAATTGTGTGTTTTAAAGAGATCTGCATCTTTTGCTTAACATTCACCAGTTATACAAGATTATACCTAATTCCTTCTGAATAAAAAGGCCTTCACAGGCTATTCCCAGAAAATTCAAGATATACATCTTATTTGTTATGTAAATATCTTTAGTATATGATATTTTAATCAAAACTATTAAGAGCCATTTTTCAGAAAATCAAAAATTTCTGAAAATGTTCCATGTAAAGGATAGTTTGGGGTGGGGGAATTTGCATGAAAATCTTTTATGTCGCATCTTTGGAAGGTACTGAACCTAAATATCATGTACGGTATTTATCCTATTCACAGACACACAAACAGACCGTTTTCTGATTTATTTATTTTTTTTTTTTTTTTGCTGGGGTGGTGGAATGCAATACCTTCTCTACCTACTATAGAGGAAGTAAAACTTCTTACCTAAGTTCCACTTGAGTCCAGTTGTTGTAACATGGTCCACCCTGGCACCAACGGGAATAAGGCTACACCATCTACCTTGTTCAACAATCTTTTGCCCTACATGAATGTAGTGCATTCCAGGCCTGAGGAGCCAATTCAAACATTCACTTGAGAATAGGTATACTGGTATATCTCCAACAATATCTTTTGCTTTATGCAATGTGTTGATGTTGGTCAATGTCTGATCCAGCCGACCCGAGTTCTCACACACTGCTACAATACTATCCACCTACGGGTATAAAACAGGTACCTGTTAAAATCTGATGCTTAAAAATTGTAAAAATATCAACATATTAAAGTAGGCTAATTAAACAAACAGGAAAGCATAAATAAATAAACAAATAAATAAAAGATGTGTTACATCCTTTTTATTTATTTTCATTTATGGACGATCTTTAACAGCTATGGTTCTTAGCATCCCATTCTATATTGGGCATGAAAGATCGGAAATGTTTGCTCAGAGGCTTGAAATTCTTTTATGTGCCATAAATCAATGACATGGGACCACAAGCTTCTCTTCCGAAGGAGCCATGCTAAGATTTTCATGCCTGGAAAAAAATCCATCACCCTCTGCCGGGTTGGAACCATGGAGGATGACACATTACATTCACATGACTTCAACTATTATGATTATTTTTAGTCCTCTTCTACAAAGCATTCCTATATAAGCTTGCTTTTTCAATTCACATTAGCCAAGATAAATGTTGAAGCAGAAATAATTTCATTATACATTTTGCTGTGGGTATAGGGACCAAAGCAATAGTCTAATCTAATCTTTAAAAAGTGGATTGCTAAATGCTGGCTTTGAAATTCCACATTCTTTGCATGAACTGCAAGAAACAAATGAATGGTGGCTTAGCACATCATAAGCTGGAGAATTCAAAACGTCAGCAATGAATGTCTCAGAAATTGTTAATGCCACAAAAAGGTTAAACATAAACTGTATGTTTTAAAGAGATTTAAATTTTGTGCATAGTGAGTTTTGTCAACCAGTTATACGGAATTATACAAAATTCATTCAGAATGAAGAGGACTTCCCAAGCTATTCACAAAATATTCAAAATCATTTTATTAACAATGCAAATGTCTGAAGGTATTTTAATCAAAATTGTTAAGAGCCATTTTTTTGAAAAATTTACCATGTAAAGCATAGTTGGAGGGAGGGGATTTTGTTTGGTATTTACCCAACTTTTCATTTTTTGTGTGCATGCACAATCTCCTCCCCACCACACATACATACATACACCTATCTTAGGCTATAATGCGTTTTTTGGGTTTACCTCAAAACGTATTTTTGCTGAAAATTTTGATATAGAATTTTTGGTTGGAATATAATACTTCCTCTAATTAGGTAAGTGATACAAAAAGGAACCAGTCAGATATAAAATAGAAACACCTGGAAAAAGTCAGAAAGAAAGGAGACCGATTTTGTATTTCACAATATATAGATTACTAATACACATGATAGTCAAAGCAAAATATTGGGTTGCTGGAACAGTAAATCACAATTTAACATTTTTCCGTTGACTTAAGGATTTGAAATTCTGATCAATATAAGAAGCAAGAAGGGCATTATGGCACAACTTTTTTTATAATGAACTATAGCCCCCTATTTTTAAACATTTCTTATTATAATTTTTAAAAGTTACCAAAACTTGCATTGTCAAGAGGTCCTGTCATCTATTGCAGAAAATCCTAATGTTAAGTAACTGTGTAACGCAATGACATTTATAAATTTGTTATCACATTGCTAACCTGAATCAAGTAGAATTGTAATGGTGTTGTTGCTAAAGTAGGAAATAATACATCTTTTTTTTTTTCCTGGTTATGCCTTATTTTAAAGAACTGAATAAACGCCCAAATAGTTTTTCAGAAAAACTTCAGCAAATGTCCCCTATTTTATGACTTGGAATAAAATTTCAACTCAAATCATATGAGCCTCCTTTATTTCACAGTTTTAGCATGTGTTACTGCAGTCTTTAAACATGTAGAACCCTTTGATAAATCAACTGCTAAACTTATGGTTTTCCTGTTGCTGTTTGAAACCAATACATATTTACTTCATTTTACAGTGCTGTAAAGCAACTATAAGTGCAATATTCTGCAAATCATTGTTTTAAGTTTGCCTTAAGCCAATTAGAATGTGCTCAAAAGCACGCATAAGTGAATAAAATGTAAGTACAGATCTTTACCTTACAACTAAAAAAACCCTTCAAGTCAAATCCTACTTCAAAATTTTGGTTACACAGGTGACTTATAAAAAGACTGCATACTAAAACTTTTCTGTTAGTTTTAAGCATGAGATTCCAAAACCAAGCACCAAATTTCCCAATGTTTAAAACAGAGGGAAGCAACACTTGGACTCGTGCTGGACGGCCCTGACTGCCTGATTAAGACTGTGCTAGATGCAAGAGACAAAAGTGAAGAGAACCTCAGTACTTGTATAATTCCACTCCCTTGCAAGCAGGTATGTTCATTTGCATCCCAAAATGCAGTGTCATTGTAGGATTCTGCCTTTAACTTAGATACCTTGCAATTGAAACATGAAACTTTACATGAATTTCAGGACAAGCGTCAACATGATGTGTTTGATGCTGATGGTTAGCATGACCTTTATAAAACATATTGGCTCAATTTGAGCAAGCATGTGATCAAAGCATCCTTCTTTAGTACCTAAGAGAGCTT
Source organism: Deroplatys truncata (assembly GCA_030765065.1). Taxonomy (NCBI): domain Eukaryota; kingdom Metazoa; phylum Arthropoda; class Insecta; order Mantodea; family Mantidae; genus Deroplatys; species Deroplatys truncata. The sequence goes on along the minus strand of CM060988.1, from coordinate 122,376,676 downwards.
CCTATGTACATTATGATAATGTTAAGATGGTATTATATATTAACGTACTCATAGCAGGCAGTTATGGTATACTTAATACTGCTGTAATCTCTGCAGTATTAGCATTTTAAAATGCTTTCCTAAAAACAGCCTATAAATAGGATTTTAAACCATAGTGGTGCACTGAAAGTCAGTGGTTTTTTATTTCAAGGAATCTACACAATACTATCAAGTTAGGTAAGTGGAATCTTAAAACACTGACTTCATCTACCAAATAAAGTATCTACCTGTAAGCGAGTGATTGTGGTGCGTTTGGAAACCTCTCTCAATGCTTTTGTAAAGTCTGTCTCATTCTGATCTGGAGTTCTAATGACTTCTGACCCAAGATTCTTGAAGTGTGACAATATATCAATGTCAACTGAATCAAAGTCACCAGTAATGAGCTCCGGAGGTGAACATTCTGCTCCATTAAGGAACTTATACCACCGATTTGTTCCTCCATCTACTGTAACCTTCAGTGATGCTGCAATCAGAAATTGTGAATAAGTAGCGTAATGCATTTGAATTTGATCACAACATTTATCATCAGCAAAACACCCAGATATCACACCCAGCAAGCAATAATATGAAAATTGTTGACTATCTTACATACACCACATGTGTATTATTTACATTTTTTTCTGTATTAAAATGTAACAAACACTTAAATGCTTACCTTTATTCCACAAAGAGAGCAGAAGGTCTCTTGGGATGCATAGAGGCTGGTTAAGTATAAGAAGAGCAAAGCGAAAATCGGAGCTCTTCACATCTAGAACGTCAAGTGGCTTCCAGTGAGTGGTACATGAAAATGTTGAATCAATCGAATTCATCTCCTGAGCGCTTTCTGGCGTGTTCTGAAATTTAAAAATACCAAATGAATACAGCCAAGTTCTAGTACCAAGGAAGCACTGTTATATTTTACAATTGCTGCAAGTGAGAAGCGATTATATGCATAGATACAGACTCAAATGACATGCGTTTCATTATTCTCCAACCTTAAACGTAATGATGCAACATGATATGGTCTTAATCTGAGCTTTTCTGGTTTAAGGTATTCAATTCAGATGTGAACAGTCTATTTCCTGTACCTTGTAAACACCAGACAAGATAGAAGTCCAATATTTTGAGCTTTAACATTCTTACATAACCTTCAATTGACATTCTTAACCTCAATAAATACACGCTACTCATCGATTGTCAATTGTCACTGCCCGTGTTCACAGAGTACACCACAGATAAACCCTCTGCCCATGTCCGAATTAATCATGATGATGACCAACTTTGAACTTACTGCTAAAATGCAACCAGAGGTACCAACCAAATTAAGTGTTCAAATGGTACATTTGATCTGATGTAAAACGCATTTGTTTCAAGTTGTGATTTGCCTTACCTCACTATCGTCATTTTTGTCCAAAAGTTATTGCCACAATCGTTTTAGCGTTACAGGTGAGAATCTGTGCAGTGTTTGAATTTATTTCATTTGTGCATTGCACACTGATCCAGGTATGTTCTCAGGGACCAGTCAAAGTATTAATTGTGAAGCGCTTTAGAAAATTTCTATCACTCTGTTAAACTACTTAACGACATTATATCAATTTATTCCCCTATCAGAACCAAAAGACGCGTGTACTTCGTGAATTGAATAATACAAAACACGCTTTCTAACTTTTAAATGTTGATTTGTCTTTCGTTACTCGAAAATGTTGGCTTTCTATCAATTTGCTATTTTGCCTCATTAACAAAACATAATTAACTGGTAAATATACATGACAGCTGAAAAACATCAACACTGTTTTTAATTCTCTTTTTTACTTTCTCTAATATGCACCTAGTAGCTAGAGAAGGTATTGTATTCCACACAAAAATTCAATACCCAGATTTCAACGGAAATACATGTTTCGAGGCACCCTAATAATAGCATTTTTAGAAAACGTCCATGTGTGTGTGTGTGAACAGCATAACTCAAAAACGAAAAGTCGGATAAATACCAAACTTGTTTAGCTTCGGTACCTTCCAAAGATGTGACACGATTTTCAAGAAACCCCCACCCCAAACTAACCTTTACATGGAACATCTTTCGAAATTTTTGATTTTCTGAAAAATGGCTTTTAGCGATTTTGATTAAAATACTATATATTAAAGATAGTGACATGCAAAATGAAATGCATATTTTTATTTTGTTCTGGGAATAGCCTGTGAAGTCCTCTTTATTCGAAAACAATTTTGTTTAATCTTGTATGACTGGTAGTAAACGTTAAGTGATAGACGAAAACGTTCCACACAAAAAATGTAGACTCTTTTAAAAAACACAATTTATTTCAAATAACCATTTTGCAGCATCACACATTTCCGAGATATCCGTTATTAATGGTTCGATTTGTTAAATATTTTGTGATTCTTTTTAAGTCCCACTGATTTTCAGTTGTTTCTCGCGATTGCTTGGACACAGTAAGGAATTTTAAGGTCAGCAATATAGCGTCCAGTTCTTAAACATTTGACTATCGCTTAGTACCCTTACGAAATGTGTAATGTAGCTATTTCTGCAAAGATTTATCTGGATTAAAATGAAGTAGATAGAAAAATAACTTTTGTATGAATAATTCGTATACTCACTAATAAACGATAGAGGGTACAGAAAGTCGTGTGAATGTAACACATCAGATTTTTCCATTGACTACTGCAATGTATCCTTATACTACTCCCCCTTCAATAACTTGATTGCGAAAACACATTAACAATTACATACAAAAGATTAAGAATGTTATACAAAGTATGAGAAGCAACAATGTTAGGAAACATCATTATACAAAACAGCTTATTTCAAAACCGGGAAGGGAATCTATTGTTCTTCCTTTTAGGGCGGCATTTTCATATTAGGAATAGATTTATCTACAGGGTCATTATGCTTACCATGCCCGTACCCAGAAAAAAAAATTTCGGGGAGGGTTTTCCATAGCTAGATCTAAACTTAACAGTACTCCACACAGTTACCATGTACCTACTCCATAGTAAATAGACATTACGTAGATAAGACAATTGCTTGGAGACATTATAGAGACAGGAAAATATCACCAGAATGAAGATATTCTACCTTACAGCACAAAACATCGAGACTGCTTCGAAAACCCGGATGTATGGTCACCTTACCTATGTAAGGTGACAATATTAAGTTTCCCTTTTTCTTGTAAATGTGCTACAAGCAGTAGACCTACTGTTATCTAACGACTTTTCCCTTATTTGTTTGATATGAATTTAAATAAATAAAGCTGTCAGAAGTTTCGGGGGGGGGTTGAACCCTAAAACACCCCTCTAAATACGGCCCTGATGCTTACTGTTAAGTAAACATTGGGTTCTTCTTGTAGCAACAGGTAAGGTTTAAATCTACTCACTGATATGTTGATGGATTTTCCCTTAACTTCTCCTGTTTTGCTATTAAAGGGAATGGCTCATCATATGTAGGCTCCAAAGGTTTTTGGACCCGGGCACATCACACAAAAACATGGGTACAAGATTTAAGCTCCTTGGGACAAAAATGATCTTGATTATGGTGTTAAGGTGGCACTCTAGATTTGAGATTGTGATGCCATTTTCAGTGGTTGAAGCAACATTGCTGCTGATGTTTTGTCCAGAGTGGAAGAAGTTTCAATAATTTATTATGAGGAAATAGCCAAAAGGTAAAATTCAAGATAATGAGCTTCAACAACTACGGAAAGAAAGTAATTCTTTGCAATTTAAGCAGTACCCTCTTCCATCTGGCCAAATGCTCTGTGTGATACATCTACTAAAAATCTCAGACCTCAGCAAGTCGACAGATATTTCTGATATTCAATAGATTAGTTATTATCGGTATCAAAGCCACAGAAAAGCTGTTAGCCAGCAAATTTATTTGGTCAAACATGAAGCATGATATTCGACAGTGGACAAAATACTGCATTAACTGTCAGAGAAGCAAGATTACTCGCCACACAGAATCGGAACTCTGAGAGTACCAGGAACCTGACGAACTATTCAGTGTGTGATACATTCAATCTCATTGGACCTCTACCTCCTTCAGATGGCATGTCATACTTTTTAACTTGTATTGAAAGATTTGCGTCTTGAATTCCTGATATAACCACTTAAACAGTTTCAAGAGCTGTCTACCAGCATTAGGTATAAAGGTTTGGCATTCCATCACGTCTCATCATAAGCCGTGGGACACATTTTAATTCACAAACATTTAAAATTTTGAGTGTAATGTGTGGAATGAAAATTCAACGCACAACAGCTTATCACCCTCAGTGCAATGGTAAAATTGAGCGGCTCCACAGGAGCTTAAAGTCTTCAATCAGAGTCCACAATTCCATTGAATGGACAGAAATACACTTACTTTTCTCTTGAGATTGTGGTGTGCATTAAGAGATAAACGAAATTCTCAGCAGCACGAATGGTTTATGGAAAAATTATCAGATTGCTTGGTGAATTTTTCTAAGATGCACAGGATCAACTGGAAACGAACAAGGTCAGCATTAAAATTCTACCGCTTTGGTTGGAAAAGCCTGAAATTTGGTTCTACTAAGTAGAAGCGCAGTTTTATATTATGCAAATTAAAACAGAAGACACAAAATTCAATCATTTAGTATTATTATTAAGAGCAACGAGTAAAGTAAATACACTTTAGCTAATGAACAACTCTTGAATATCTTCGAAGTGAGGATAAGAGAATTTAAGAGGTTAGTTATTGGTATACACTTGGAAGATCTGAAACCGAGTCAGTTGCTAAGGAAGATGAAAGCTTTAGCTGGTGTAGGCATCTCAGATAAGGCACTGAAAACTCTATGGTTGGAAAAATTACCAATTTCAATTAATAACATCCTTATAGTGGGCGATGAGGAATTAGAGAAAATAACCACAATTACAGATAAAATAGTAGAATTAGGCGAGTTATGTTCTGTAAACATGATATAGGAAAACTTGAAATTATTGCTATACCTAATGTAACTGACCTTATGGATAAAATAGCAGGATTGGAGCAACAAATTGTAGCCCTGTCTCTTCGTGGCAAGGATAGATCCCATAGTAGAAGTCAAAGCCGCCATCGCAACAAGAGCCAAATCTAGGAGCAGGTAAAACTCTCAAGGAAAATACTGCTACTACCATTTTTGATTTGGGCAACGTTGCAAACCGGAAAAATGCACATCTCCATGCAGTTGGTCGGAGACAGGAAAACTCGACTTAGCAGTTGAATTAGCGGCAAATTCTGATGCTGTTGTCGCAATACTTGCCTATCTGTAACAGACTTCCCCCCCCCAAAAAAAATGTTTGCAGCTTCTGATAGACAGTGGCGCTGATGTACCTAGAATTCCAGCGAAGTTTTGGTGACAATGTTGAGAGTTCGTATAAATTATATGCTGCCGATGGGACTGAAATTACTATATATTGGTGACCCGAAGCGCATGATAAACAAGAAACGTAACAGCATGTCGGAAGACGAAAATGTCGGCTTTATATCAATTTGCTATTTTGTTTTGTTAACGAAACATAATAAACCGGTAAAAATACCATGGCAACTGAGAAACATCGCCACTGTTTTTAATTCTCTTTTTCCATTGTCTACTGCAACGTATCCTTACAATGCATTAAATCGCAGGAGTCTCCCTCTCTCTCAGCATTTGCTTTTGCAGTGAGTGTGTTTTTTGGGGCGTTTCCATAACCAGTAATAAAATTCTTTTCCTGGATTAAGAATAGCTACTTATACGCGTTAACGCCAGTTATTGTTCCAAAATTGAAAATAGCAGGAAAAATATCTGATGGACGCGCTCGAATTTCTCTACCAATGAGACATTTACATATGTATTATACTTTTCATGCCTACACTCACTACGTTTTTCACGGTATATTTTTACCTAGGAATTATTTCAAATTAAGCAAGAGGGATACAGCATGACGAAACGGCATTCATACTCGTATATCCGTAACTAAGAGCCGAAAAAGCGTTGTCCATTTCTGGCAATGTTGAGATATGGTCAGTTTTGAGATCTGGAGAGTGGAATAAACGTTCTATAGCTACACTTTGCAGATATGCAATATAATGTAATGGCGGTTGTCTAGATTGTGTTAAAAAGGAAAAAGAAGCATGTGGGACTTCCGCCAAAGAGTTTAATACTGCAAGGGCGTAGTGGGACATCCGTCTACAGTTTTCTAAAAATACACATAGACATCCGCCCTCTGTGCCAACCAGGAAGACGTCATAAATCATAAAATCACTTATCCTTCAATATTACGAAACGCAACGCAACGCAACGAAACGAAACGAAACGAAACGATTACTTATCCATTTGTTGCCAGCATTGCGTTACAGCCAGAGAATGACATACAGTGCCATCTGTTGCCATCTGTATGACATACAGTGACATCTGTTGGACATATAAGACATCACTTCCGTCCTTAATGTGAGCCCAAGAAAGGAAACTTACCCAAAATAAAAACTGGGTAATATTTAAAAAAACGAACTATGCTGTGTAGTGTATAAACTAGGCATAACCAATGCTCCTAAAATAACTTCCAGCATTACAGTAAACAGAGGTCTTAGTGTGGAAGTGTACATAAATGGTGGTCGTCTACCAAATGAGGTCTTAAAATGTACATCTTCTAACATGTTGATATGTAGAAATGCGTTGTTTACAGAATGGATTCAACTTTCATCCCTAATAGATTTTTGCAATTGTTATGTTTCACCAAATACCAACAACAAAATCTCTCTTGTATCTTAAATTACAGCCTGAAGCTGTTGTTGGTAAACGATGAGAACTGTAATGAATAGTTTTAAAAAGTTAGGTTTTTTATGCAATCAGTTTGAGCTAATATTTATGAAAAATCCTAAGTATGAGACATTCACAATTATAAACTCTTTTTTAATTTATATCCAGAGTGTGAAGTGTTATGATGTGATTAGACTGAACAATATCTTGTCATTACCCATCCTCGATATCTGAGAAAACTGTCTTCCTGTTTTCAAATATCTCTTTCTTCAGAAGCTGAAAATACTCACTTCTTGAAACACGTTGTTAATCAGCTTTCAGAGAGTAATAAAATTGTTAATCTCCTAATAGACGAAATTCATGCTAAAGCGACACTAGATTATAAAAATGGGCAGATGTTTGTGGTTGCTGCAAATAAAGCAGATGATCTTGCAAGAAGTGTAGTAGCTTTTTTAAATGATGTTGCGTTTGGTTAATTTCAAAGAGGTGATAAAACTTGTTCCTGTTAAACAATTCAGAGGTTCAGATTTAGCAGAAAGGTGTAAAAATGTATTATAACACACATATTTATATGGACAGCAAACTTTGTCTGTCATAACTGACAACAATAGCATAAGCCGAGTAATGTTTACTGAACTCACCAAGATTCAGGAAGTAATTTCTTTTTTTCAAACTGAAAATAGCCCCATAAAGTCTTTTGTTCTTTATGACAGTGTGCATGAATTTAAAAATATTCGCAACAACTGGCTCAATGTTAAAAACCCAAGAAAATATTTCAGGTACCTTTTTGGCAAAATCTTGAAAATCCTCTGACTTGTACAGAATCAGTGAAAGAAAGCTGTGACATAAAAGAGGCGTCATTTTCAGATATTTGAAGCTTGTATGTTAACGAGTCTGCCATGCTAGTAAAATCAGCCCCTCATTTAAAGTACAAAAGCCTTTATCCGAATACATTTGAGCGGCAAAAAGTGAACATACTAGTAGACATTTTTAATGAAATGACTGTCTCACCTTCAAAAAAAACATGGATATGCAGATACAGCATACTTTGTAGAAGTTATTTTGATTTGTGGTCGGTTGTTAACATTAAAAGACCTCTAACTTATGTAGTGACGAACAATCCTTTCAAGAAATCATTGGAAAACAGTGGTGATATGAGATTGGCTTTTCTTAGCAATTGCTCAGCTTGGCTTAAAGAATGGAGAGAAATTAGTGACAAATTCCTAGCATGTACTGATTGACAGCAAATACTAATAATGCATTATATCACTGTACATATGTGCTAAGAGAAATATATGCTCTAAATAGTTTAACTGTTAAGTATGTTTTAACTGCTAAATTTCAGACAGACAATCTGGAGTCTAGATTTGGTCAATACAGACAACCAGCAGGTGGTAATTATAATATAAGTGTGGCACAAATATTAGACGCTGAAAGAAAAATTAAAGAGTTAAAAGTGTCTTAGGATTTCATTCAGCAGGTGAGGCTTTCCAGTGAAATTTTAGAGGAAAACTGTGACATTAAGAAACATGACAAAAATAGATACTTTATTTTATGGAATTTTAAATTCCGACTACTTAAGGAATTTAAAATGCGACGAGTCGGGATTTCTTTAAATATGTGGGTATATTTCATTCAAGGCAAATGCAAAAATTAAATGGAACATTTGCAAGTATGCTTTAATAAACACAAATGCATGTGACGATGCATACTTTAATAGCATAAATAGAAGCAAACTCTCTCTCCCTTCCGACATCATTATAGGTGCGTGCGTCTTTGGAATTGTACAGGCTTTGGTTTCAGAAGAGCATGAGCAAAAGTTTTTGTTAACAAATCATCAAAAGAATGTTACTGAAGTGCTTGGTAAACTTGCCGTCATAACAGACGATAATTTGCTGGCAAATTTAAATGAAAGCAAGAGATCTGTGATCATTTGAATGACATTATGATTGAAAATATAACAGCTACTGTCAGCAACATATTATTAAATAATTACTCAAGGGCAAAGAAAGAGTTTTCAGACAAATTGAACAATAGAAGGAAATTAAAAATATTGTCATGAAGTTCTCATGTTAACCAAAATCCTATTAAATAAAGGTGTTTTAATGACTGTATTTAAGCTTGTATTTCAATAATATGCCCCTTCAAAAAAAAATAAAATCAGTAATACAATACAAAAGCAGCCTTAAAAGAAAATGTCCACTGTGTAATAGCAAGTCAATAGCCATGTGCAGTGTGTCAAAGAGAATAACCCAGTTTCCTTACAAAAGCCATGTGGTAGTTTTCAGGCATTTAACAGATGTGTAGCAGGACGCCACCTAACTCGCTGTGCATGTTGCCAGGTAGAGAGAGCCGGGTCTTGACTAGAGACGAGTATGTCAAACGCGATAAAGTCCACACGTGAACGTAAACTATACTCGGCGCCAATCAGGAAGCTGATTGACATTTCGCGGAGAGAGAGAGAGGCAACGTTGCCGCTCATCGCGACCACGTGGAGAGCGTGTTAGAACTGTGACAAAGGCGACTGGGTTGCGCCTGCATTGTAGAGCGGATATTATTTATATTCGTATACGAAGACAATTGTAAAACAATGAATCTACGTAAAGAGGACAGATTATGCAAAAATATATCAGTGTAAAGTTTTGCGTTAACAGAAGAGACATACCTGTGAAATATTGATGCTTATTCTAATGGAAAAAATGCCACTGATTTCAGAATCGCTTGCATCGCTGTTTGTTGTTGTTGTTGTTGCTGCTGCTGCTCGCTTGATAGACAATGTTGCCACCACCACCGTCGTCGTCATCGTCATCATCACCATCACCTGAAGAGCTGCTAGAATTCCCCACGGAAATAACAAGCTGTTCTATAGTTTCTTCCAAAACTCCTTCATTTTCCCAAGCTACACTTATTACACCCTTTGTATGAGTCACAGCTTTTTTCCAGTTTTCAGCTTTTACTGCTGTTAGTGCCTCTTCTGTAAGCTTTATTACCGACGATACAGTGAAACCTTTATTGTTTCACCCAATATAACCCTTTATTTCTTCCCAAATTAATTCAATCGGGTTAAAATGACAATGATGAGGAGGAAGCTTAACTATTTTGTGACCATGTTCTGCAGCAACGCCATCGACTACATAACTTGGAAACCGCGGTTTGTTTGCTTTCACAAATTCTTCAGTCCATCACCGGTATATTGCGTCGAACAAGCCACTGAATTATTTCATTTTTTTTGTTCCCATTGATGGTGTTCTATCAGAAATGACTGAGCGGCATTTGGCATTGTCCATTACTATTACAGATGGTCTGGGTAAATTTGGAAGAAGCTGTTCTTTGAACCATTTAGAAAAGTGTTATGATTCATTTCCTCGTGATAATCCATTGTCTTTTTTGATTTAGAAAGAAGACAACAATTGGAAACAAAACCCATAGCAGTTCCAGCATGGAGAAGTATTATTCTGTCTCCTTTACCTCACGGCACATTCATTCTTCCTTCCAACGTATCGTCCGTCCAGCCTTTGCTGACAGTGATTGCCATTTACCCACGTCTCATCGAGCCAAGCAATGTTTTCAAAATCATGGTTAAGAATCTCCCGAAGGAACCTACAGCGCCAAGCACAGATGTCAGGTTTTTCCATTAGCAATTTTCTGCCATTTACTTTTTTGTAACGAAAACCTAACTTCTTCACTATTCCATGCAAAGAAGACTTGCTACCTTGAAATAGCTCGGCTTCCTTTAAAGACACATGGAGCTTGAAAATAGTAGGATGCTCCTTTCTCCTATAATAGGAATAAATGTGTCTGCGTGTTGCATCCTGCTGGAAAGGATCTAAGTTGGTGACACATTTACATCCTTTTCTTTTCTTTCCAGAAGTTTATAATTTAGACCCTGATGCCTGATTTTCTTCTTTGTAATATTTTTCTTTCCCAATCTTAACCACAGTATTCTTACCGATTCCTACAGCACGCGAGGTCCTATCAAGTACATTAGAGAATGGAATAAGAGGCCCCCCGGCTCAATTTCTCCTCTTCGAAATATTCTCTCACAGAGCATATTATTGCCCGCGCCTGTCCTTTATTTGGGATACGTTCACCAAATACAGTTTTATGTGTGCGCTCAGTTTTTCGTTTGGCTGCTCTATCTTTGTCACTATTTTGGACATTGTTAAATATCCATTATACGTGTTAACACAATTATAAATGCACACATGCACAAATACACGCAACACAAGGCAAATACCATACAAATAGGACGATGCAAAAGAACTTTTCAGTACGCAGGCAATCTCTACACTGATACAAAAACATAAGCAAGCTGGGGCTAAAAGGAGGACATTGTTTACAACTGCAGCGACGGCAGAAGATAGACTGCAGTTCATGTTACTGCAATGGTCGCATCATGTCAATCACGTGTTACAATATCGGCAACAAGGCACTTGTGCCTATCGTTGCTATAGAAATGTCTTAGTTCTAATTCGTCCTTCTAATAGTTGTTATGACGGCTGCTGTGACGTATTCATCCCCTCCCATTCATTTAAAGCTTTCCGCTACGTGGTTAGTAACTGTCAATCACCTATAAGATTGGCTTCGAGTATAGTTTGAAGCGGAGCTCTACTCCAGAAGATGGGCTGCATCAACCTACGGTGTTGCTTCGATTCAAAAACAACTTTTAATCTTTTAAATCAAGTACAAATTTTGGGCTTTAGTTCAAAATGCGATCAGTCCAGCATTGAAATTGGTTCAGACCATGATAAGTCGAACTTGTTGCAATCGCTAATGTATGTTGCACCCAAAATCTAATAAAAATATGGTAAACTGAGGAAGCAAACATTCCAAACAACGTTTTTGGCTGATGCCAGTTATTGTTGTGGCCTAAGTATTGTCATATGCGGCAGGTTTGTTGTATTTTTGCACTAGCCTGCAGTTCATGCAAAGTGTATGACCATAATTTTGAAACAAGAAAACGGGACATTTAAAATTTTTCCCATTGAAACATGGGACAAAAGAGAATGCGTAAAATTGTTTCGTCATAAATACGAAGGTTTTGAAACTAATAATAAAAAAATAATGTGTAACTTGCATACATATACAGTAGCTCTGAATTCACTCCAGCCAAACAATCCTGTAGAATTATTAGTGTAGGAGTCATTCCTAATATATTGGATACGTTTTTACACGTACAGTCCATTGAACCGAAAGATGGGCTGTGGTGGACAGTATGGTAAGTGAACGTCCTTCAACAGCTGGTAATTTCATATCTTTATCAGCAAAGCTTTCATTTTTAAAACAATTAGTCAATACGGTGCTAGAAAAAGCACTTGCATGCACCATTCTTTTATGTTTTCACTGTTTATATGTTGTGATATATCCATGGCTTATGCTGAAAGTAGATGCATACTTATTGCATCTAACATCCGAGTCACATTGTTTTTTTAATGTATGGATATTCCTTTTGTAGGTCATTATTAAAAACACACTTCCTTTTCGGCGGTGACATATTGTTAATTTCAAGTGTTTTAGCACTCGCATTTTACAAAGGTTCACTGTATTTTATTATTTCACAAATGCAGAACACAGTACTGTCTTATACCAAAGTCACAACTGTCATGAATTTCTTTCGACTCAATCATTTGCCTTTACAGTTTTCATTATTGTGATTACGATTTGTTTGTTAATAGGGCAGACCAGCACAGTTCAATTGCCGTCAGCAACTGTACTTTACCAAGCGTCTCCTGTGTTGTAGACTCATAAGCCAGTTGTTAATATCTTTAAATTTTTAATCAAACTGAGCAAACCAGGTCATTTTGAATGTTTGAGAACTATAGTTAATGGCGTTTTAATGCCGATAAGTCATTTCCACAAAAAAGGGACAAGTTTCTACCTTAAGGGGACAAGGTATTCTGAAATGGTAAAAAATCACATTTTTTGTCTTAGGCACTAATACAATTTCTATTATTTATACAGTTTCAGAAAATATATACTTTTTGGGGGTTAAGAGGTTTTTAAGACATTTAAATGTTAGTCTGCATCCCTTTCAAGTTGTGTAACGTCCCTTTTTAGAATATTTTCTATCTTTCAACAATGAACGACCATATCATGCCCAGCGAGCAGTTCAGCAATTAACAAAAGGACAGGATCAAGAGAAGGCAACCAGAATAGCTGAAGCAATCCAGGAATGAAGACGCAGATGATTATGACCCTGGAATGTACTGACGTGTCAGAATTTTAATGTTCAAACTTTAAACTCAACAACGTTTTTAGATACTTATGTACTTTTTTCTCAAAGTATGAGGGGTAGAGAGTTGACATTTTCAGTACATGTATACAACACATAGTTAAACTTTCTGAAACACAATCATAATTTTATAATGTATATTAGTGATATTAAGAAAGCAACAACATTGCAAACTTTCCTCATTTTTACTTTTTTGACTTGCAAATAACTTTTTTTCCAATTTCTAGTGAACTGATATATAAATAATTGAAGTTCACAAGATAGCTGGTTATACTAGGAAGAAGCATGTAAAAGTGTTATTCTGTATTGCAAGTAGTATCAGAGAAAAATGTACATGGATTCACATGTTTTAAGAGTAGATTTTATTATTTTTCTGCTGAATGAAATAATTTTTACGGACTCAACTACATAAGATATCAATGCAAAAAATTGTCATGATTTATAGAATAATTCATAAAAGTTTCAGGAAGAACCATTGCGAACTCTAAGAGCAGTGGTGATTTAACACACTTAAGGTGTAATTTCCATGTATTCAGACTAGCTTGTCTCCTTAAAAAAAGACAGGACAAAGACTCAAAAAAGACTGTCCCGGCTAAGGTCTGGTCACCTTAATGTACACGTAGGGGACTACTCTTCTGGATCTAGAAGTAGCAGAAGGCTTAGTGATCCTTACTGTCAGTTTGATACACTATTAAAATCAGAAAAAAAGAGATTTATTCTTCTGAAACAACACTTTGGTGACAACGGGTAGGTAGATGAAAGTCTGAAATTTTATGTTGATCTACTTGAAAGAGAAGAACAAACAATATTGAAAATTGAGGACGAGGAGTGATTATTTGGAGGAGGACCTGATTATCAAATCCTCTGAAGAGAAGTAAGAGGCATAATATCCATTCAAATTTCAACATTTTAACTAAAAGATCATAATAGTCTGTGGAACTACTTTTAATGGTGATATTTGTCAGGTCAGTATTATTTGATTTTCTAGTACCTGCCTTTATTTTAAAACTGCACAATTTTTACTCCTTCATTTAATGAATATCTAAATTACACTATCTATTAATATTAATTGTTATTGCTTAAATAATGTGCGAGTATAAGCCGAAACAAAACTTGACAGATTGTTTAGGAGGAGATTAATTTTGATGCTGTTGTTAATCATAATATAAGGTGTGAAAAGAACGTGCAGAATTATTAATGATTTTAATATATTTCTTAATGTTTCTTTTTAATTTGAGGAAAGAGATTATAATTAAAGTAGGTAACAATTTCGATGTTTCAATTTCAAAATAATGTTTGAAAGTGTTCTCTTTAATTACAGTTTGATTGGTTAAATAATGTTTAAAGAAAAAGTATGTACCCATTAAAACAAGTGATTATTTTGGTATTATTTAAATAATTGGTTGGGAACTCTTTATAAATTACTAATTTCATTGTATCAATTATTTGATTGATAGAAATCGTTGAATTATTTCTGTATAAATTTGTTTCAGAACACAATTTGTCCCTTTGGTTGGTGCAAGATCAAACAAGTCCACGGACTTTCAAAATTCAATTAGCAACACTGCCTTTAAATAATGAGTTAGATTTTCCCCACTTATCCTATTTTTCTATATTCAGAATTCTTAATTAATCGCCGTACTTAAATTATAAATTATTAAAAACATTACTCAATATTTGTTTTTGGCATCTACTGTAAAATTTGCATTTGTGGATTTATCATGTTTTGATAAGTTATTTATATGCATTTAAAATATTGTGACGCAACAGCTATGGCTCAAGGTTATCGAGAGGTTGACGTCGGCAAGTCGGACGTAAACAGAGATAAGCAACGCTCACGCTCAGAAGTGCTGTGGGCCAATAACCAGAATTTTCTGCAAGTTTCCTCCACCCTCAGAGCGTGTGCCCAGATAGTTTTAGAATGTTCTGTGAAAGGTTGCATTGGCTGTATAAGGAGTCAGTTAATTAGCGACTGCGTTTCTGGTGCTACATCAAGTGCAGTTCTACAAGTGAGTTTGTGATGACAACTGTGACATGCAGTGAACACTACTGCTGCTGCAGGAGAGATTGGAGAAGTCTTCTGTTCTACTACCCAGCAAGTGAACCGTGAGGAAGAATGGGCTACGTCGTGCGTATTGCGTTATGCCGCTTCGCCAAGAAGGTAAGAGATGTGACGGGGATATAACTGTATACATTAGTGAACTGAGAGTGTGAACTAAATGAAGATGAACTGAATAAAAATAATGAAGTGGCATTGAGAACTTGGAGTATGTGACAGTCGAAAAATTGGACCGTTCCCGAAATAAGAGGATTATTATGCTTTATTAATAAGTATTTATATTTTAAGTACATTAAGATCTTCAGTTCGTAAAATATAAAAACTTAATACATTTATATAACAGCTGCAAGAATCATAACCATCATTTGTGTTGTTAACGTGCTTTCTTTCATTTGGTCAGTTTTCTTGAAACGCATTTAGAAAACCCAAGCCACTCTTTCCAGGAAACGAGTCTGGAAAAACTGTCAGGTACAGTTGAACAAAATGTAGCATTTCCTCTGTGACGTCATGTACGAAATTAAACATCCTGTATTCTTGAAGAGTTTTTATTTTTGCGAACCAGTGCTTTTAGTAAAATATTGTAACTAGTATTAAGCAAGGAAAAGCCAAAAAGTAACTTCTTTTTCTTTAGGTTTTACGGTTTTACAATTATTAAAATCTATAAACTCAATGTCATTTTCTGTATTTCATTTGATATTTAGGTATTAAATATGGACAAAATCTATATAACCTATTATTTTCTCTGCCTAGTAGGTAGAGAAGATATTGCATTCCACCCAAAAACTTGATACTGAAATTACTCCGGAAATAAACGCTTTGAAGACCCCTGAATCCCCCTTAAAATAGAAACATTTTTACAAGAAAAGGTAGAAAAGGTTGGGGTGTGTTTGTGGGCCTGTGAACAGCATAACTCAAAAACGAAAAGTTTGATGGATACCAAACTTGGTATTTATATTTATATCTTCCAAAGACGACACGAAGATTTTCAAGAAAATTCTCCCTCCCCAACTACTCTTCACATGGAACATTTTTTTGAAATTTGTTATTTCCTCAAAAATGGCTCTAGCGATTTTGATTAAAATATTGTTATTTGTGCGCCAAATAAAATATATATCCTGAATTTTCTGGAAATAGCCTTCTCTTCATTCGGAACTAGTCTTATATGATGTTGTATAGCTGGTAAACGTTAAACGATAGACGAAAAGGCATTGAACAAAGAAATGTAGATCTCTTTAACATACAATTTATTACGAATAACTTTTTCTGTAGCATCAGCCATTTCCGAGATATCCGTTTTTAATGGTTCGAATGGTTCACTACTTTGACGTTCTTTTAAAGTCCTGTGGATATTCAGTTGTTTCTCGCGATTGTATGGAAAGAGTAAGGCCATCATATAGCGTCCAATTCTTAAACATTTGACTGTCGCGATTCCTATTCTATTTCTGCAAAGTTTTATCCCGATTAAAATGAAATAGATAAAAAAATTAACTTTCGTAAGAATAATTGTTATAGCCAGTAGTAAACGTTAGAGGGTAGAGAATGTCATGCGAGTGTAACAAGTAAGAATTGTTTTGTAACTAATGAAGTGAATCTATTCCAAGTCTTTAAAGTACAATATATTTTGGCTTTAAAAATATATATCATAATATTTTGGGATTTTTTCTCCACGTTTTCATAATATGACAAATGATTTTCATATTCTGGCACATTTGTCCTCATATTTTACCTGTATCTTGTAATGAGTTTGGTGTTATTTTGATGTATTGCTCCTCACCCCATTGCAATAGATCGGTAAACACGTTCTAACCATTTTCGCTAAACAGGCGCAAATGGAACTGAAACGTTGCACAACCGAAAGGGACTAGAACGTAACCGTCAAAGCGTTCATGTAGATGATCTGATTTTACGTTCATAGACGAGGAATAATGTTACAATGCACTAAAGCCGCCCATGTAGCAGGGTGAATATCCAAGATATGCGTAAACACGAAGGCGTCATAGCCCATAACGAGAGGAAGGGGCAAATTTACCTCCCTTCTTGAACACTCATGGCTGCGTTAATCATATTTTAACGAACATCTTCACTGCCTCGTCATCTATTCAGGATCTCTATGCCGCACCATGGATTAAGAGGAGATTAATGACGCAAATTGTCAAAAGAGACATTTTATTTTTTGGTGCAATATTATTGATTGGAATTTCATCTTTAAGGTTATCCATCTGTGAAATTTGACCACAAATTATGAAAAAATAAATGTTATCACAATAAAGTAATATGATTCTAAACCTTGAGAAGATATGTAGTTTTTTTTAATTTGGCACATTTAAACTACCAATAAAATGAAGTTTCAAATGGATAGGCGTATGCTAATTGATAAGCACGTCCAATTTAAGCCTTGTTCTCTTCCAAACTATTTTTCAGCGCTTTTTTATACTGTAAATGCTCCAAATTTATTTGTTGCCAAAAAAATGTAGTGGATCTCAGAAGCAGGTGTATTAAGAAAATGACCACATATTTTTTTGAAAGTAATGCTCCAATTTTGAGAAAAAATATTGAAGTTTGAAAAAACAACAACTTTTGAATGCATAAAAGCTAAGATATTTTTTTAATTAGGGTTTAACAAAAAAAAAAAAAAAGAGGCTATCGATATTTTTTTTAAACTTATTGACCTTGAAACCAGAATTTTTATGCGAGTATTTTTAAAAGATACATGAAGTGGAGCGTTTTGATCAGAGCAGTGAATTTACACAATAAAAATTAATACTTAAATAAACATGCAAGCAAAAATGTTGAAACGTTGCAAAAACATTACTGTTATTGTGTGTAATACCTGGTACAAGTATCAATAAGATATCATATATGCTATGGACTTTTCAAATTTTACAATGCATTATCTCAGTTTGCTATATATTTTGTCATTGTAGACACGATATTTAAACTTTTAATGGTACTGCATCTCCATTTTGTGCTGTGAATTTTTCAATACTTAAAAAAAAACTAACAAAAAACCCTCGTAACTGTTACAAATTTTGAAGTAGAGTGCTAAACTTAACACTGTTGTTAAAAACGGCAGCTTCTGCGTACTCAAGCCATAGGTTTCGTTTTTTGCAAATGTTATGTGAAATTGTTTTCTCCATTTTGCTTTCAACAACTTTTTCTCTTTTATGGTATAAATGACCATTTATCCCAGAAACTATTGAAGATAGCTGATTAAACCGAGCTCGATGGCTCATTCGGTAACGCCTGTGGCCAGCATTCGGGAGGTCCCAGGTTCGATGCCCCGCGATCGGCCACTTTGACCATGGGTTTTTGGGAGTTTTCCCGGGTCAGTGGTTTCTTTCAACCCCGACTGTTTATCCCTCAATTTCATTCCATTAGTCATTCCATTCTTCCTTCACCCCGTTTGGTCTATTTCAGGGTTTAAGGTATCGGCGATGGAGTTTCGGTGCAGTGTGGCAGGGAAAAAGGATGCTCTCTGTAAACTTTCTCTGTCCCTCGGCTGGTTGCCGGGTTATAAGGACCGCCCCGGGAAGGGCATTGGACCCTAAGTCCAACTGCCGGGACGTCTATATCTGGAAACTGTAGGGACGATGTCATTGCTGTGCCGTCACTCCTGGTTCCGGCCGCCCAGTGTCTCCCTTCACCTCTTCCCTTCCTTCCAAGTGCGCCCCCTCGTAGGGTGTCGGTACAATATCCTAATTCCTGGATCAGTGCCGAACCCTCTCCGCTTCGCAATCTTAATTTTAATCCTAGCTGAATTAAATTTTAGGATGATAAAGCTGATCAAGTATTGTTGTGATCTACTTTGGTGCTAATAAGTTGGTTAAGTTAATAAAAGACTTAGATCAGTAGCTCAGTACACCTAGAACGCTTTCATTTTATCTTCTAAAAATGCCAGCCTAATATTCTAAATAGCTTTTCAGATAATGGGTCATAAATTTAACAGATTTAACATCAGCGGGAAAGGGCTTTAAATCACCCCTTAAATTCTTCTGCTTTCTCTGTTTACTACCCCCGTTGTTAGAGCTTACAAACGAGTGTCTGGGGTCATACGCCTGTCGGAGAGCACAGACTATGGATCAGAAAGAACAGGATGGGTGATCAGCCCGAAGCCTGGTATGAGAGCGAGGAAGGAGATGATATGAAATGACAGCGAAATAAATGAAAGAAAAGAAGATGATGGAGCAATCGTGGAATGAATGGCGGGGGAAACCGAAGAAGCCGGAGAAAATCCATCACAAATCCCACATGCGGTTCCCTGGGATTGAGGCGAGCGATCTAACCACTCGGCCACAGCGCAGCCTCCTATTAATTAAAGAGTTTAAAATATTTACAAAAGCATTACAAGTGATGTGGATCGCCATCTTCTCCTTTCAATTCTTAATTTCTTCGCAGAATATCATACAAAACGCCATTATTATGGAAACAAATACTCCAGTAAACGATACTGGAATATGGAATCCCGGCTCGCTCATTCGCGTATCAGTGGACGTTCGTTTCGTATTTGCGTTTCTTCCCCGCAGCGCCCGTCCAAATATCTCTGTGACATGCGTCCAATTAAATCTAAAAATTGCCATTTTCCATTAAGAGAAAGTCTGTCATTAACATGATTACATATAACGATTCGCTGTGTCATTTCCTTGTCGTTTCTCATCACAGCTTCCACATGAGCGATGTTTTAGGGACTACTGACGTTTAAGCTTATTTTTGTTATACATTCAGCTTGCACATTTCAGTTCCTGGGTGTCATATAGGCATCATCAACTAGCCGGCAGATTAGTTTTGCACAGAGGTTCACAGCCCTGTGTGATTTTGTACAGCTATACAGAGACAGTTCGTAAACTGCTGTTTTCAGTGGCTGACGAGTGTTGCGGAAGAGGTAACATCTTACTACAAAGCCACTAAATATGTATTGTTAATTTCAGCATATCAATTATGAGAATTAACTCCGGGATACTGTTAAATTGGGAGAGAAAAGCGTTTGTTTTAATCAATTAAGCAAAACACTAGTTTACTACTGGAACAAAAATTAATAACGATGATTAATTGAAGACAATTTTCATAGTTTAAGAGTGTTTCCTGCAGTTTAAACCACTTTTGTTAAAAGTTTGTTAAAAGTTTGTTAAAAAAAAAGGAGCGAAATGCATTTTGTTTGAAATTTTATAGCTTATAACATATCGGTTCAAAAGAACATGACTCAAACTTGAGGCAGTATTTTATATCACAGCACTGTGAATGCCAGAGTGATTGTAGTGTAAATTAACATTATTGTATGACAATGATTTTAGATGTTTGTTAGCTATAAGCATTGCTAGGAAATAGTTTACACGGCCTCACTGAAACTGACAATAGGAGTGGGTAACAATGAAGTGATGGGGTGAGTTGTTTATCACTTAGAAGAGACAAACAAATGACGTCAGGATAGCGCGCCTTTCTTAATGGAGGGAATATCTTTCCTAGAGCATGTGTGTTTGTAATTATGATTGGCTTATAAAACAGACGCTAATGTTGGCGCGATTTATTAACCAATAGCAACTCGATTATAATGTTTAGGCATATCGGGGTGAGGGAGTATAAATTCTTGAGCCAAAAGCAAGTATCGCGCAGTTCAACAGAATCGTTCACGAGGTAAACGTCGCGCAGTTCTAAGAAATCTCTCTCGCGAGTTACACGTCAGGCAGTTCTAAGGAAGCATTCACGAGGTACACATTACGCAATTCTACAGAATCTGTCGCGTCGTAAAGTTAGTTACAAAATGTGAAGACGCGACAACTATTAAGACAGTAATTACATTCGGAAATATAACAGTTTCAGTCAGGCGTGTATCAAGATTAAATATGTGAAATGAATTAAGTGTGACGGCAATAAAAGTGTAAAAACAAATTCTTTTATCAGTGTTATCTTTTAGTAACAACTCCTTTCCGTTTACACGCCCTGCTCAAGAGATATTTGCTCGACTGAGTAATAATAGCTAGCCGGAGAACAAAGAACCCAAAATTCAAAATTCAGCAAATAAGATAAAACGACAGAATACTGCGACAAACTTGTACAGGAAACTCACCGATAATAACGGAAAAACGCCTATCATTTAGTCTTGGAGAAGGAAAATTCTTGTATACTGATGTGCATAAAATTTGTATCATAATGGAACGGGACTGTTTATGTTAGTATAGACAAAATCTAGCCCCACCCCTACCAACGCAACCACACAGTTTTTCGAGCATAATTCTAGACACTTGATTGGTAAGGTACTTCATCTCCCCAAAAATATGGCAGAACTTACGAAGGGTAACATTACAAACTTAAACCTTATATTTTCGTGCTACATTACCGTTTTTCTAATGCCGGTTTTCGTACTGCCGTTTAGTAGCGGCACAAACTCAACCTTCGTCTCCATGTCTTAGCTATCGTTCAGTTTACCTCGCATGCAAATGATGTTTTACCCCTTCTTCTAGAAGGCCGAATTATATTGTAATTGGTTTAGTCTCTCCTTGTGTACCAATCGTAAAATAAAGTTGAGTTTTAACTACTATGGTTCTCAGCGTCCCATTCTACTGGGTGAGCAGTGCTTGACGCAACCGCGGGAATGGCCGCCAGCGCTGACCACTATGTCGGCAGAGCGGGGTATATTTCCCCTCCGCTGCGCGAAGCTTCAGTGTGAGTTGAAATCTTGCGCAAGTAGCACATACAGCCAATTTCTCATTACAGGAAATTCATGACCTGCTTCAAAACAGAGTTATCACTAACAACATATGGCCCCCTCGTTCTCCCAATTTAACCACCTACGATTATCTCTGGGGGCATTAAGAGAAAGTGTACAAAACAAATCCACACACTTCGGATGCACTTAAATATAACATTCGTCAAGAAATGCTGCCATTTCTCAAAGGGAACTGCAGAGTGTAATGAGAAATTACCTAAGGAGGTGTCAGAAATGCTTGAACAACGAAGAGAGAGAGAGAGAGAGAGTTCCAGCATCTACTTACTTAATATACGCGAGTAATTTACTCTTCTTTGTAAGTGTTTATGTTATATATGTTAGAAATAACTTACGCGACAAACCGTACTATACTTGCTGCGGACTCCCGTCACCTCCACCGCCGACATAGCAGCCAGCCTCGCCGGCCTGTCGCACGCCGCGAAACCGGTTGCGTGAAGGACCGGAAATTTTTCTCAGAGGCCTCTTTATCAGGCTTGAAGTTCCTTCACGTACCTTAAGTCTACAACACGGGACCACCCGCTTTATTCCCCTTCCGAAGGAAGCCATGCTAAGGATTTTTACGCCCGAAAAAATCCATCGGCCGGGAAGAGCTCGCACCGCCGGTCAGTAGGTACTCGCGTACGCTCGGTCAAATATACACTGCCGTTTGTGAAAATTGCAACACCAAGAAAGAATTTCCCGAATAATCAAACGTGGTGGAAATGTAGAAGAGTGTGCAAGCAATAAGCCATTAGGTTTGCAGAGAGATGGGGTACACATAGGCCGAGCAGAGCCCTTTGTCGGTCTGACAAGGCCAGTGTTGTGCCCAGTGTAGTCAGTGCAGAGCTGTCAAACAAGGTGGAAACAATAAAATGAGCGCCAGTATGCCTCGTCGACGTCAAAGGGAGCCATATCGACAAGCGAGTGAGTTCGAACGGGGCAGAATGATCGGTCTCAGGGAAGCGGGTTTGTCATACCGTGACATTTCGGCTCGCTGCTACGACAGTGATGCGTGTGCGGAAGCAGTGGATAGAAGAAGGTCGTACGCAGCGAAGAGCGGATACTGGACCACGGAACATGACCACAGCATGGGATGACCGTCATCTTGTCCGCATGGCCATAACGGACTGTACAGTTTCATCCACAGTGTTGGCTCGACGCTGGAGCACTGTAACAGGCGTGAACTTGTCTGCATCAATGGTTCGTCGCCATCTGCTGCAGGTTGGACTGGTTGCATGCATGCCATTACGTCGGCTTCCATTGTCCAGATACCACAAGTTCCTCCGACGGCAATGGGCACGTCAACACCGTCACTGGTGTGCTGAGTGGCAAAACGTAGTCTTTTCGGACGAGTCCCACTTCAACGTGT
Organism: Deroplatys truncata; assembly: GCA_030765065.1. Taxonomy (NCBI): domain Eukaryota; kingdom Metazoa; phylum Arthropoda; class Insecta; order Mantodea; family Mantidae; genus Deroplatys; species Deroplatys truncata. Next base: position 122,353,558 of record CM060988.1, on the reverse strand, counting down.
CCTACAGTGATGGCCGCATACGTTTCCGGCGGTACCGTGGTGAGCGCAACCTGGAGGGCTGCATTGCTGAGTGGCATATTGGACAAACACCAGGTGTGATGGTATGGGCGCCATTGGTTACAACAAACGATCTCGCCTCCTACGAATTGAGGGCATTTTGAACAGCAACCGGTAGCTAACGGTGGTTGTAGAGCCTGAGGTACTCCTCCTGCTTCAGGCATCTCCACAGGCCACATTTCAACAGGACAATGCCCGTCCACATATTGCGAGGAATGTACAAGACTTCTTCGAAGAGCAACGGGTACCATCGTTTTCCTGGCCTGCACGTTCGCCTGACATGTCGTCCATCGAACATGTCTGGGATATGGTTGGTCGGCACCTGGTGCGTCACGGTCCTCCAGTAACCAGTGTCACGGATTTGTGGGCTCGAATACAAACTGCGTGGAGCAAAACTCTTCAGGAATTTATTCAGAACCTTTGTGATTCAATGCTACGACGTATAGCAGCTCTAATTGCAGCGCATGGAGGCCACACCAAATACTGAATATTAGGGCTCAAAAGTCATGTATAGATTTGAAATGTTTATCATTTGTTACTTGTCATGTACCTAACCTGTGGTATTAAATTCATTGAATTCGTGTATTTCCTTCTTGGTGTTGCAATTTTCACAAACGGCAGTGTATATATGCCAAGTTACAGTTTTCAATAACATCATCATCAAGGAATGGCAATCCAAACAAGTTATGTCACCCTCACCAGTAACAAACTGCTTTCAGATTAAAGTCGCTGCACCTGATCACAGTCAATAGTCGGCCGCCCCATACACATCTTCGTCCTATGGAAGTATGACGTTGTCTCTTAAGCCTTAGGACCAAACATTATAATGTTGGGATGATATTGTTGGCACTGCAAGCAAAGAAAGAACTTTCCCTTTAGAAATATGGTCTCCCTTTTTGCCATACTACTATGAAGCTTTCCATGTACACCCTAATGATAACTTTTATCGTCACATTTTTAAAGGCTTTATAGAGAATAAAAACAAACGCCTAAAACGTCACAGTACAGCAAATGGCGTTTCATTAAAATATTCTTACTAAAGCTTATTCTTCTGTCTGCTTCATTTCAATCCCAATAACCGTTTGCAGAAATAGCTACATTACACATTACGTTATAGATACAAAGACAACAGCGATAGTCAAATGTTTAAGAACTAAACGGTATATGCTGGCGTTAAAATTCCATACTGTTTCCATGTGGTCACGGGGAAACAACTGAATATTGACAGGACTTCAAAAGAATGACTAAGTATTGAAGAAATCGAACCATTAATAACGGATATCTCGGAAATGGTTTATACCACAAAAAGGTATTTGAAGTAGTGTGTTTTAAAGAGCTCTACTTCTTTTGTGCAGTTCCTTTTTCGTCTATTGGTTAATATTTATCAGTTATACAGGATTATAGAAAATTCCGTTCGAATGAAGGATTTCACAGGCTATTCCCATAAAATTCAAGATATGTAATGTAAATATCTTTAATATGTGGTACTTTAATCAAAATCGTTAGAGCCATTTTTGAGAAAATACAAAATTTCGAAAAATATTCCATATAAAGGGTAGTCGGAATGGGGGGAATTTTCTTGAAAATATCTCTGTCGCATCTTTGGAAGATACTAAACATAAATAATAAGTTTGCTATATATCCGACTTTTCCTTTTTGAGTTACGCTGTTTTTTCACACACACACGCACGCACGCACGCACGCACCATTTTCCAAAAATGTTGTGTTTGAATTCAGAGGTCCTCAAAACATATAATTCCAATAAATCTCCGTATCGAATTTTTGGATGGAATGCAGTACCTTCCCCACTGTGTTCCTCTCACGAGAATACGTCTCTAAGGAATGTGTTGACATCAACAATTCTATCGCCATCTAAGAAAGTTTACGGCTATACTTTCAACATATCAACAAGACTTACGGCCTCTTAGAAAACATACGCTCTTCTGCTAGTAATGCTGAATGACCAGTTGCTTTTGTTTACTTTCCTCGTCGCAGATTTTAACAACGTTAGCAATTGTTTCTCGGGTTTGCCTGTGTATAGCTCTTCCTTTCTTACTGAGCATTGTTAATAACTTTATAAATCGATATAAAACACATACTGCTCCAAGTGAAACACGCTGGAATACTACGTTGCGCGCTGTTTTTTTAATGTAGATAGTATATCTATTTATGACATCACTGTAAGCTGCCACGTGATAGTATCCCCCTCACTCCTCCGGAGAGCAGAACATCACGCAAATGTTTTCTCGTCAGAGGCCTACAGTGCCTGCTGTGTACGTGGTAGAGAAAGTAAAAAAGAAGAGACATTGAAGAAAGGAAAATTTCTACAGGAGGCGATGAATGAATGTTCACGTGGGCGTATCACTAGATTTGATTACGTTGAGAAACTATGCTACAAACATAAAATATCAAGAATCTGACATATTTATTGATAATTTTGAGAACATAAGAACATGCTGACGATGGGAACAAGCCGTCTCCCGAAACGCGTTCAAGTAAGAATATTTTAGTGATGTAGTGTAACAACCCTCAACTCTCTTTATCTTAAATCTGACATATTTATTTTATTTTAACTAAGGACTTAATGTCTAGCTGTTTGACAATGTTAAAATAGGGGCGGATTTCTATGACGTCACAATTAGGAAATATGCCTACATTTATGACCAATACTATTCATCAGCATACATATGTGACGTAAGGACATTTTATTGCTATAATATTAATATATTATACACCATTATCATGTAAAATAATAATCCATGCTGGTAAGTTCTGATGCACTGTGAAATGTTTCTCGGCCGTAGCTTTTCCTCGCATAATTTGTAGAATAAGTCCATCGTACTAAATATTTTGTCAAGAAATTTACTAATGTAACACCGCAATTTTTCACTGACTGACATTTCATGTTGAATATAACAGAATGAAAATGCAATGACTTGTCATCAAAGACTTTGAAGGGAGGATGAAGCAATCCAAGATAGGAGCATTTAACGAAAAACCCTTTCAGCCTGCCTGTCCGCTTTTCTTCTTATTTTTTCGGGAGGATGGCGGCGCCGTGGCCGAGTAGTTAGACCGCTCGCCTCCCACCGAGGCGGCCCGGGTTCAATCCCAGGGACCTGCATGTGGGATTTGTGGTGGACGAAGCGGCGTCTGGGCGGGTTTTCTCTGGGTTCTCCGGTTTCCCCCGCCATTCATTCCGCCGATTGCTTCATCATCACCTTTCCTTTCATCCATTTCACCAACATTTCGTTTCATCTACTTCCTTCATCCCATACCAGGCATACCTTCATCACCCATCCTGGATGCTCTGTCTGATCCATGAGTGTCTGCTCCTCGACGGGCCCCTGACCCCAGACACCCGCTTGTAAGTCCTGGGGGGTGTAAGTCCTACATAAGCGGAGGGTAAACAGATAATGAATGACTGAATTTTCGGGAGGACTAAGGGTAAATTCTACCTGCTACTTGAAACTATGCATTTCATTATTATCTGTATTCCAAGAAAATGGAAGTGTTTTTAAAATATCCTGAGAATCCATTAAAAAATTTCACAGCGATTTATAAGAAAATATAGGCATTTTAAAAATATCCTGAAAAATCTAAATGTAGCTTATCGTGGTAATTATAAAATTATTTTTATAAAAAATGTCCAAATATAACATTATAGTGAGTTTTGTCATAAATATACTATATAACATTAAAGATATAAAAATATGCATTTATATGCCTAATAAAGTAACTTTATTTTTATCAGACTGCTATGAAACCTGTATACATCACTTTAAAAGATTATGGGGAGGGGAAAAATATGACAAGTCGTAGAAATCCGACACCTAGTTTAAACAATGGACAAATATATATTTCGTAACCCCACCGGCTGTGTTAAGGTTACTCAGTCCCAAGTCTGTGCTAAGTGGGAGGAAAAATTCTGTCTTTGTAGGAATTTAGAGAATCCAATTTAAACATACAGAGGAAAAATGCTTGCTGTATCAGATTTATATCACCCTTCCCCTTAATGTACAATTTTTAGCACTTCTATGCAAATTATTCTATACTTTCCATATAGGTATGTAAAACGAATCTCTCGATTTTATTACATAAAGTATTTAACGCTTCTAAACCCCTCTACTCCAACCTGTTCGCAAGTGCTCTTTCCAGAAAATCAATAACTGAACCTGGGACCACAATTAAATGATCAAGTCTCGATTATACCACCAGGGCGTGTTTTTAGGGGTATAATAGCACACAGCAATAACCTTTTAATATACGACCATAGAGAAAGGGTTTGGTTCTTCTTTTGTTTGCGAAAGCTTCCATTTTCCCAGTTCTGGGAAAGCGCCGCGCTAAACCCGATCAAGACATCGAGACTTCGCTCTGTCGGCCTGGGAAATGCTATTCCGCGATTTCCGATCTATTTCTCCTAAACAGATGTTTGTGTGAACTCCTTTAGATTTCGTTTATGGATCAACTTTTTCTTTCTTTTATCCTCTATTGACATTTTTTGTTTCGTTTACGAGTTTCTTTCTTCTTTGTTATCGCCTTTTTGACTCAGGTTACGTGTAGAAAGCTCCTTTTATATATTATTCGCTGAAATTCGCTTATAGCATAGCAGGAAAAAACCTGCTCAATAGTGAACAGATAAAGAAGATGAAAGAAGTTTAAAGAGGATAGGAACAAACAAAGCAATATCTGCAACAATCGAAATAAATCACAAATCTTATATTCCAAATGTAACCACGAAATATAGTTTAAAAGAACAATTAAAATATTCGAGGTGTAACATTTACATGAAGCCCATACCTATGGTGTTGGGGTAGCGTATCTGTCTAAAACTTAAGAGGTCCCGAGTTCGAATCTTGGTTAGAGCGAGTTGCCTGCACAAGCTTTTTGGTTTTTCCCCCTTTTTTGAGAATTCGAATGTCGCGTAACTCTAGCACTAGGTCCCATTTGAGCATAATTTAAGCCATATCATTATTCACTGTCTGATATGATGCGGTTAAAAGACGTTAAACGTCAAGCAAAGAAACCTCACAGTTTTTCTACCAATGATCACTTCACAAACTTCCAGTATATATTATATCTGAGTGTAAATTCACCCGAGTTTTTCAACTAGTGAACGCTTCACAAACTCTCAATATATAGGCTGGACCATTTAACTGGAGACGGTAGAATATCTCCAAAACTAAGCCTTGTAGAAAGAAATGTCTTGGCTAAAAGTTGCTTGATATTATGGGGGAAAGTAATTGCTTAGTCGTGTTTTGTTTGGAGGACGTTATGATGGTCATTTTAGGGTCAATTTAAGTTTTTTAAATGCAAACCTACAATTACGGTCAATTTAAATTGAGCCTAAAATGACCACCACAACGATCTCCAAACAAAACACGTCTAATGACATTTACTTTCCCCCCATAATATCGCACAACTTTTATTCAAGACATTTCTTTCTACAACACTTAGTTTTGGAGATATTGTACAGTCTCAGCTTAAATGGTCCACCCTGTATATTGTATTTGAAGTGTAACATTCACAGGAGTTTTTCAAATAGTGAATACTTCACAAATGTTCAATATATATTAGATCTGAGGTGTAACACTCAAATAGGTTTTCAACCAATGAACACTTCACAAATTTCCATTATATACTGTATCTGAGTGTAACATTCACACGAGTTTTTCAACCAATGAACACTTCACACATTTTCAATATATATTATATCTGGGATGTAACACTCACACGAGTTTTTCAACCAGTGAACACTTCACTTATTCCAGTGTTTATTATAACTAGCTGGCTTATACAGAGTTGCACGGTTGCCTTTTCTAACCTCAAATGATGATTTCGTATCGTTTACCTGTCTCCGTATTCTCTATGAAGTTATTATGGGTGAGCTGAGAATGTTTTAATGGTAAATCCTTCTCCTTAATCTTTAGAAACGTAATCGCATGAAGTCGCGAGATATTGCTAATAATATAATGAAAGCTCCCTGATTTGCACACAAAAGGACATTAAATATTCACGAATGTTGTGCTTCTAATCCCCTTCCTCGACAGTTTTCCAGGTTCTGGGATGACTACCACTACCACTACCACTACCACTACTATGTTTATTTTACCTCGCTTTAACTTCCTTGGTCATATCGTGACGGATCTGTTAGTGGATAACTCTTAGAACGATGTGTGATGGACAGTTAGCCTTCTAGGTCTCATCCCTGTAACCACCCGCTCCTCACGTGTCACAGAGACTCTAGTGCATAGCTACCGGATCTTCTGCTTCGTGCCGTGCAGATGGCATCAGGCTAGCGTCCAGTCCAACTGCCGCTCTCTCATATAGAAAGTCGAACACTTAGCCTTCTAGGTCTTATCCTTGTAACCATCTGATTCGTGCCGTGCAGATGGTATTAGGCTGCCCTCCAGTCTAACCACCGCCTTCACACAGAAAGGCGGACAGTTAAGCCTTCTAGATCTCATCCCTGGAAATGCAATCTTGCTTCGTCACGTGCCCACAGAGACACCAGCGCATAGCAGGCGGATCTTCTGCTTCTTGCCGTGCAGATGGCGTTAGGGTGCCGTCCAGTCTAACTGCTTACATTGTCTGTGGCTGGGTGGATGGATGGCATAGCATTAGTCATTACCATTTATTTTTCATTTTACTATTGTTTTAGACTTAAGATGGAACTTTGGGTCGTGGTATTAAATATCCAATCCAGTATTTACCTTAGCGGCTGAGAGAAACAGCGAAAAAACCTCAGTCAAATTGGTCCGGAACCTCCCGAATGCGGGTCACAGACGTTACCCGCTCGGTTCTGGAAATGTTGTAAGTAATTTTAATGGTAAGCAATTATCCGAATGGTCGAGTAAATGTATATGTCATAAATTGTGTATTTGAACGCGATCTACATTTTCTGTGTAGTAAAATTTTGTCTTTCTATTATGGTTTATCAGTTATGTAAAAGTCGTTCACAATGAAGAATACTTTTGGAGACATTCCCAGAAAATTCAAGATATACATTTTATTTGTCATGAAAATATCTTAAACATATGATATTTTAATCAAAATCGTTAGAGCCATTTTTGAGAAAATTAAAATTTTCGAAAAATGTTCCATGTAAAGGGTACTCTGGGGTGGGGGGATTTTCTTGAAAACCTTCGTGTCGCATCTCTGGAAGATACTGAACCTAAATACCAAGTTTAGTGTTTATCCGACTGTTCGTTTCTGAGTTATGCTGTTCAGACAGACACACAGAGAGACAGACAGACACACAGACAGACACACACACGGACATGTTTCCAAAAATGCTTTTTTTGTTTTCAGGGGGTCTCAAAACATATATTTCCGGTGAAATCTCGGTATCGAATTTTTGGGTGGAATGCAATACTTCCCCTACTTACTATACGTAGTAGAGAAAGTAAAAATAGTAATACGCGTGACACCGGCTTTTAAAGTAATACGTAATTTCATAAAAATGGCGAGAAACCGTGAAAATTGTAATCTCACAGAAATACACGCGAGTACTGCGGCTAGTAGTGCAAGTTTGTTAAAGCTGTAACGAGTATTGTGTAATAATAGTGACATACTGAGGCGTTAATATATTCAACACTTAAGTAGTGACACAAACAGTATACATGTGAAACTGTGTGTGATTACTTAGATATTTAATCCTAGCCGCGGCTTATCAAACAATGTTTACACTACACGGGCAATTCTGTAGTTCAGCAACTTAGAAAAAACCCTTAGGAACTCACCTGTTCATGTATTCTCCGTCTAACTGCCTTGGGCTGGCATGACTCTCCTACTCTGCCTCTGAGTCACTGCTTAAGCACCACACGCCATAATTTCGTCTAGCCCGTCTTTTATTTTACTTTATTCTCACAAAATCGTTTATCATTTATCACACCACTTTTATAACTATTCAACTGTAGAGGCAGGACTAAACAAACAAGGGCATTACTCAAAAATGCTATTTGTAGATTGTGGTTACAGGCCACTCAAAGATCAAGTACAGCGGGTGTGAAAGCAAATATTTGCATATAATTAGCGATAGTATTTCACATACATGAGGTATTATCATGGGATATCTTCCAAAAGTTATTTAACACTTTTTCATAGCCTTCACTCCCCCATCTATCTCTTCAAGGAAAAAAGTTCCTCGCTGATTGGTTTTCATAATACAAACTATTTCAATTGAGATTTTACAAAGAAAACTAGAGGTTTTAATTTTTCACAGGGAGACCAATCACACCACATCATCATCATCTCGAAACTGTGCTCTTTAATATACCTCTTACAGAACTGGAATAAGGATTTTAGTTTTTGAGTTATCGCGATATAAACAAGATCCTATTAAATTTTTCTGCACCATAAAATTGCTGTGTTTACACAGTGACGTCACGCTTGTTTCCCGCGTATCAGCCCACTTCCTCTTTAAGACACCTCATTGGATAACTCAGTAACTAAAGGCAAAGGACAAATAGAATGGCGGCGATTTATTCCTCCTGAATACTCGCGCAGTTCATAGGTCGAGGGATTTTACTAAGTTGTTATATTATAATACACACACATAACGTAAACAATAACACACACATACATCATCGTGCAAGCAGAGTGGTATCATCTACCTACAAGACGCTGCAGAGCAGAGAAAACGGCAACACAGGTTAGACCGGCTTTAGAGTCTTACTGTGATTAAAGGGTCACTTCTCACATTAAAAATAATTTGTACGACATTCAATTTATCATCGTTTTAAACAATTTTATGTACAGTTTTGCGATTAAGTTGCAATTTTAGACGTGTTATTTATGAATTCAGTTATGTGTCAGAAATGATCCAACAATTTCATAAGGTATACTATGCTATTTATGCATATTTGAATCTGTTTTAGTAGAAATTAATAATTAGTGTCTGTATTTGTTATTTTGATACTTTGCACCGTGGTAAGCGTTGTATACAGCAGCCTTCGGATTTCAACAGGAAGCAGAATTTTTCAATAAATGCCTTGCAAACATCGAGAAAAGCAATATTCTCAGGTGTTGATTTTACATATCTGTTGAGAGATTTCCGATACCACGCTCGACAGAATTTTCTCTTTTTATATAATTATTTACCATACCATGCTAATGAGCTGAATTACAACATCCGGACGGTTTATTATAGATATAAGGGATATTAGAAGGTTTCTGTTTTCTAAGATACTGAAGCGTAACCATCTATGTGTATTGCTCGAAAAGAAATATCCGCAGTTTTTTGTTATTTTAAGTGTTCTGTAGAGTAACAACTATCTTTTACTGCATGCCATTCTAAACGAAAAGTCAAAGCCTTCTTTGCAAGTATGTTCTTTTATGCCTTAACATGTTTGCCTTCTAAAACCTAGGCATTATAATCCTTTTTAATGTTTTAGTCATTTAGGAGTTGAAAACAGAAGCTGGTTTATAGCCCATGTACGTCGGGAAGAAAATTGGTTATCAACGGTGACATAACCATCCATATCAGTTGAATTGTTTCCGAGATTCTCTTTCTCTCTCTTTTTGTCTCACATTCTCACACACATACTCTTTCTTTTTATAACATGAATATAGATGTTCATATTAAATTACTCTTATATCCGTTTTACGTAAATTATGATGAATATTTTGCTCAGAAATGAGTTGACATTAAAAAATACGGACTTGTTTACATGGAAGATGCACAAATAACACTGAACTGTTTACATCGCAAGTCGATTTTTGTTTGTCATGATTTCACCAGGGAGGTGGATAGAATCGTTCATATTTCATAAATAGCGACCATAGTACACTTCAACTTGGGAAGATCTGAGCACACAAAAATGAGTATTTTAGGAATAGCTAATGCCAAAATATATTTCAGTACCCTCCACATTTTTTCTACAGCAAGCGTTTGTGAATCTCTTAGAGTTTACAAGCTATATAACGTTCAACAAAAATGGAAAAGATTTCACCAACGAATACACGTTTTGTCATGTCAATATTTCAATCAATCAAGATTTTAAACAAAAAGTTACAGCGATGTTAAAAAAATAAAAAAACAAACAGATTTTTTTGTGAAGAGTTGTTTGGGTTGGAGGAATTTCCTGAAAATCTTCGCCCTTCATCCTTGAAGAATGGTAGTTTTAATAGAACGTTGATAATCATCCGACTTGTGTTATGCTACCCCCCCTCCCCCCACACACACTAGGGATGGAAGAAATTGTCAATTATCAATAGCAGTTTCGACCGTTCCAATTCCAAAAAAGTTTCAAATAACCATTTCAATATAACAATCAAGTACGTCTACGAGTATTTACTATATACAAATAACCTAACAGCAAGATACTGTTGCTTGACTAATTCGGGTTCTTTCGCATCGAGTCGTGATTCTTCGTTCTATTATGAATATGCTCCTTTTCTTTCCTCTCCCTCCCATTTTACAGTCATTCATGTGTGAATTCGTAACGTAACGATACATATGCCGCATTACAACTAATAATTTGCAATTACTGTTGATTTAACTCACGTTAAAGGAATTCATCATCACCACCACCACCATCATAGTAACCCTCTTGTATCAGTTTCCATGACGCTAATGATTTTATGTTCCAAAACATAACATCTCGGATAGTTGCCTTTTGCATGTGTATTGGAACAGCTCACTCACTTCTGCACCGGACGTCATGAGAAGGTGTCACTGGATGGCTAAGAAGACCTCGCTGCAACGAAAACAAGCTGAAGCGACTGTGCAGCCACCGTTGATGACTTCGCCTCAATCACGTAGCTACGCCAACGCCCGAAGTAGGAACGTACAACACAGCAGCGTCTCTTCAGCCAACGTCTCCACTCAACCAGATTGCATTACCATCGTGAGCCGATGCCGTTCTGTCTCCGGCTGGTCAAACCAGTTACGAAGTCCAGCCACCGCAGCAGCACTGCAATACTGATTGCGGCCACAATGTGGTTAAAATTGAGTTTTATTTATTGTCGCTCTTTTAACTGCTGTGGTCCTTAGTGTCCCATTCTATATTGGGCGTGAAAGACCGGTAATTTTGCTCAGAGGCTTCTTTATCAGGCTTGAGGTTCTTTTACGTGCCGTAAATATACGACACGGGACTAGCGGTTTTACTTCCCTTCCGAAGGAAACCATGCTAAAGATTTTTACTCCATAGCCCTCCGTCGGGTTTGAACGCGCGACCTCGGGAACTAGAGGCGAGCATGATAACCACTACACAATGTGGTTGTTCAAGCTGTACCCAAGGACTTCCCAGTTTGCTTCGTGCAGGAAGCATGCATGCCTCCAGCAACACCTCGACCAGAGGCCCTACGCTGCCGATACGCATTCACATAAGTGTCGTGTCGGACACGAAAGCGGCCTTGCTGTCCTTATTAAGGTGGAGTTTCCGTTTCGAGGCCAGCAGAAGTAAAAGACTTGCCGAAGCTGCTGTTCCTAAGGCCACTCCGCCGATGTCCGCTCCTCAGTTCCTAGATTCTACTATGGTGGTGTAAACCATCTCACAGCACGACCTGCGACGTTAACGCTGATTTTGCTTCACCTCCACCAGCACAACATACCACACGGGCCAAGCTTAGCGCTCTTTGTATCCATGGAGCAGCCACATCGCGTCACCATAAACAACGCAGACACAACCGTCTCGCCCGCCGCAGCCGCTCAAACACTCAACATCAAGGACCACGTCACTAGGAGGCGCTTCCTTGTCCTGCTCGGACGCTGCCACCGATATCTTAACTACCATAGATGCCTCGATAGGAGGTCTTCAGCAGCTACACGAACTAGCGTACTAAGGCGTTTCGGCTCTTGTCCAGTAATCTTGTGGCTGTCGAAGCCACCCAGCGAAACACCAACAAAACGTAAGCTATGGCTTCCGCTCACCACCTCAAGGTACTCGATCAACTGGCCTCCGGCGATGACATCTCTTGTCCATACAGCGAAGGTGTACAGAATTGAGAAGTACTTCGCGGAAGCCGCTGGCACACCGAGCGACACAACACCAAAGACAATAGTAGCGATGATCGCACCAAGAGCTGAGCGTTGTCCATCCCTCAGTTACAGAGCTTGAAGAGCAACAGGTGCACTCCCACGCAGACATCTCCACCAGACTACAGGAACCTCTGACCTGGCACAACTTCCTCGACAAGGCTACAGGATAAACTGTTCATCCTGTACCGGCACCTCTTTCTACAGTTCTTCTAATAATAAGGAATAAAATGGAAGGAGGTAATAATCAAAATCTTATATTATTTATTCGAGGGAAGGCTATGTCTGTAGCTCCAAGTATTAAAGGAATTAATCAATTACCAAATCTACCAAACTTCATGGAGCAACATGTACTCTACAATTCACCACCAGCGCCACCCAGGCATCACAACAATCGACACTGATTAATAAAATTAATTCGATGATTGAAGTTTTTCAATCCCTCTACTTCTACTCTCCGTCTCTTCCTTGCTATCTCTAAGCCACACCATGCTCTAGGCTATAATCAGGCTCTTGTGTTATGACCATAGCCTAGTCCTAACCGCAAAGCGCTTTAGGCAGGAAGCATCAACAACCGCCAATATCGGAGGTACATAAGCGGTACTCACCAATCCTCAATACTTTCTTTGCTATTCCTTCTTTTTCCCTTTCCCATTTTCTGTCTCTCGTTAAAAAATAAAACAGCATAGTTAAATGTGAGCGGCCGGAAAATTTCTTTTGGGCGTGAGCCTCTATTGGAACTTGAAAGCGGGAACGGTTTTAAGGTTTCGATCATCTATGTAATTTAGTTGAAATATGTCATTTCACAACGATCCTAGCCGACATAATTGTAACTTCATTCTATACACCATCTGACGGACCCTCTAAAGTCCAGCAATTAACAAATTTTAGGTTAGGTTAAGATAGAGGTTAGGTTAGAATAAATCACATTACATGCCTAGCAAGCTCCGTCATTTCATGAAGAACCGCAGCAGAACGTGTATTTTCGCAATTTTTCAGCACACGCCAGCGTTTTATGATCTTCGAGAAATGACGGGTTTCAGAAAAAGCCTGCGGCATATACTTAACATATTGTACATAACTGTTATTACTTTCTCTACTACGTATAGTAAGTAGGGGAAGTATTGTGTTCCACTAAAAAATTCTATACCGGGATTTCGTCGGAGATACGTGCTTTGAGGTGCCCTGAATCCAAATAAAGCATTTTTGGAAACATGTTTGTGCGTATGTGTGTCTATTTGTGAACAGCATAATTCAAAAACGAAAAGTCGGATCTAAACTTGGTATTTGAGTTTAGTATCTTCCAAGGATGCCACCTTGGGTGCGACCATCCCAGACTGCATTTTACATGGAACATTTTTTTAAAAATTTTGATTTTCTCAAAAGTGGCTCTAGCGATTTTTATTAAAATGTCTTATGTTTAAGATATGTTCATGGTAAATAAAATGTATATCTTGAATTTTCTGAGAACGTCGCCAAAAGTCCTCTTCATTCTGAACAACTTTTGCATAAGAGTAAACCGTACGAGAGAGACAAAATTTTACTAAACAAAAAAATGTAGATCTCGTTAAAACACACAATTTATGTCACGTATTTTTTTTCGTCGAGTGAACCATATCTGAGGTATTCCTTGTTATTTGTTTGAATTTGTCAATAACTATACTTTTGCTCAAATGGGAATTCGTTATTCGTTTTTTTATGTCCTGGACATGCAAAGAGAATGGAATGCTCCAAATGCTCTGCAAATGTTTATTTCGATTAACATGAAATAGATGGAGAATAAGTAAAAAGTAAAAATAGTTTGTGCAAGAGTAGAGAAAGTCCCGTGAGTGCAACACACCAGAGTTATTTTTTTGTTGCTTTGTTTATATGCCGCCTTTAACTTCTCGGGTCATATCGGTGGCTTTTTACCTTTGGAACAATTGCTCATTGGCAATTAGCCCTCCCCCCACACACGCATGCACTTTCCCATTCATTCTTCCAAACTCGGGAGGATAGGGAATAATCCTGACTAAAGAAAAGATTCTCACCATCCAACTGGGAATCGAACTCGGCGCTTCCGGATTTGGAGGTTAGCATGTCAACTATCACACTACGGTGGCAGTCAAACTGTGATATTATAACGCAGGTACTCTCTACGATCAAAGTGTTAATTTTGGAACTAGTTATAATATACTGAATGATCGCGTTAGTGCAAAGTTGGACTTATTTTGCAAGATAAGCGGTTCCACCCTCGAATCGTTCCAAAATAAAGGTCATGTTCTCTCTCCCCCTCCCTCTATTTCTCTCACAAACGTTTACTAGGAATAATATTTTTTTTATTCAGCGAAGCTAAACGTTCCCATTTCTGATACATTTCGGTATCAAAGGTTTGGGTGGAAAATTCAGTATTTCTCTAGTCCCCATAGGTAAGCGGTAGAGATACCCGCCAGAAACAGCACAAACCTGGAACAGTCTTTTGTTAGAAGCAAGTCGATTAAACCTCTGCAACATGTTAGCCAAACCCTCTGTGTTATATCCGGCAACGAGTGTTGGACCTCTTGCAAGAAAAATAAAATCGGAATAACAAGTGTGGGACTGCGATTTATACGGAAAAACTGTGGGCTGCAAAAAGAACAGCAGTCAGCAACAGGAACATGGAGCATTTGGGCTAAATGCTAGGAATGAGGGTTAACAGATGATGACTGTCGCCCTCAATCTCCGGTTACAGCTATCGTGTATATGGTCATCAAATAAACATGAAGCATACTTCTATTTTTTAAGAGAGGTAATAGAGTTTGTAATTTCGTTATTGATGTTTATCTTGCTTCCAGTTTATAGGGCTGTATATTGGATTCTGTAATTTAATTATCCAAGTTTCCAATTTTATTTTAACATTTAGCAGCGCAAAATACGCAAATTTTAATTATTAAAAACAACCTTCTCCCCCACAAGAAAAAAAAACTGCAGAGTAAGTTCTTCTTCTTTAATTTATTGCCCTTCTCTTTGTAGGAGTTACACTGACAAGGACTTACAAGGGTCAGTAACCTCTCAAGGAGCAGCAAACTCTGAATCATAGCATATCCAGGATGGGTGATGAACCAATGCCTGGTATGGCGGTGAAGAAGAAACAAATAAAATGTAGTGATGAAAGGGATGATGGGAAAATTCGCGGATCAAATTAATCAATCCAATATTCGCCCAGCGATAGATAAAACTGCGAGAAAAACTTTCGGTCAGATTGGTCGACCCCGGGTGCTTGAACCCGGAACCTCTCGAATTGGGCACAGACGTTACCACCTGAGCCAATCCGCTCGCTAGAGTAAGTTCAACAAGCAAAATTAGTATTTTGTGTGTGAAGTGTAATAACAGGTGTTTCAACTAACCTGAGCATTAATATTCCTAGAATGTTCTTGCATTTTTAACAAAAGGTAAATAATAAGTAATCGTGACAAACCTTTTTAAGTTGGAAAATAATATCTATAAAAAAGCTCTTGTGTGTTACATTCCCTTTCCCTGCCCATTCTCCTTACTGCCAGGACCGTCCTATCTGAGACAGATTTTTTTCTAGGCCTTTCTCAGTCCGTATAATTGGCAAATGGTAGCCTAAACTTAGTTCCGGAACGTTTGCTTCCCAAATTTCTTTTCCCGTTATCGTTTAATTTTATTCTACCTTGCTTATTCACACAATAGCTTATTTTTCTATTTCATGCTAGTCGACATAAGCCTCTGCAGAAATGATGTCATTACATATTGCGGGCGTCTGGGTAGCGCAGTGGTTTCGTTTCCGGCTCTCGTATTGAGGGTCCAGGATTCGATTCCCGGCTCTGGGATGGGATTTTAAGTCGGTCCTATCTTGCCTTCACCTCTTACTTGCTCATATGAAATATCCCCAAGGCCCAACGTAGTTCGGAGTCCATGGTAAACGCTGTAGGTCCTAGCATTCCACAGCCATCCTCATCTCCACCCTACCATCGGAGGCAACAGATTTCGCCCGCTGGGTCTGCCACCTCAGAAATGGATCGCTTGGTGGGATGAGTTATCCCTCAAAAGTCATTGGCCATAGGGCAGCCTTCATTCTGCTTCCCTCCAGGATCGTCCTGCCTGAGATTTTTTATTTGAGGCAGTGTTTTTAACCTTGAATAATTTAAATTAAATTATATAATATATAAATTCAATAACAGCCCGCCTTAAAGCAATATGTATGTAATAATTTTTAAAATGTATGTAACAGTCATTGCATATGGTTATATTATTGTAAACATGTTTAATAATGTTATGTGAATGCACTGCGTAATTTAATAATGTAAGAGCTGTGAGAATAATACGTTTAAGGTTTCTAACAATGAGGTAACCTTGAGGCAATAATGAGTTTGAGAGTTGAATGCTACTAGTCATGATTAGGGCAGCAATAATGTAAATTTTGTTACAGTTTAAAAATAGCCAATCAACAGCCAGAAAAAGCTTTAGTAAAATGCAGGTATTCTATTGGACTAGGATTAGCCAATCAGAGACTTGAAATACAGAAGTTTACGGGCTTGGACGGTTGAAATATGTTCAGTTGCCTGCAGACCTTGGTAGTAACCGGATGGAAGATGTGTTCTCTAAAAAATATTACGTATTCGTGCAAGACGTAAAATAAGTATACGCCTTATTAAAAGTGCAAGTATTAAATAAAAGAATCTCACAGCTCTTGATATCAGTGTAGTGCTATTTAATTTGTGTCAAGGATTAATAATAAAGAAGTGAATTTAGACTTAAAATCTGTGCAAGTCTACACTCTTCTCTTGATTAAGAGAAATGTGTCCCTAAAGTAATACCGGCGCAGCCGCGGCAAACATAAACATAAATAATATCTATAGAAGCAGTTTAATAACAAAGTTAAGAGATATTTTTTTAAACTTGGAGCGTAACAACAAAAATACACCTTCAAATCAACTTTTAATACGTAACAGCATATTACATAACAACAGTAACACTACTTTAAATTGACGCCCAAAGCGTGGTGCAAACTACAACAACAAAACACCTTTCTCTTATTCCAGGTTTTTCTTAGTCCTCATAATTGACAAATGCCAGGGAGCTACCCAAAACTTAGGCCTGAAACGTTTCCTTACTAAACTTCTTTTCAAATTATCATTTCATTTCATGTGCCATCGGTGTCCACCGCCTGCAGTGGCATATTTAGTAAGAAAGGACACTACAGCATTAACCATTCTTCCACAAACTCTTCTACGAAAGCTTATGTTTCTATATATTTAATGCTAATCCAAATAAGCCTTTGCAGAAATGGTTTCATAACATATTTCGTTGTATCTAAAGGGGAGTTAGAGGAGGCTGGATCTGAGTCAAAATCTTTAAAAAGTAGGTCTCTATATGCCAGCTTTGAAATTCCTATCTTTGCATGACCGAGAGAAACAAAGGAATAAAGAGAGTAATGTCATGAAACCGTGTTTTTAATAGACCGAGCGAAGTATACTTAAGAAAGTTATAAAGTATGTTAAAATAAACTCAATAACAACACATATTAAATGGATATATTTTTTTGTATTTACATTAAGTTAGGCGGCGCCGTGGCCGAGTGGTTAGACCGCTCGCCTTCCACCGAGGCGGCCCGGGTTCAATCCCAGGGACCTGCATGTGGGATTTGTGGTGGACGAAGCGGCGTCTGGGCGGGTTTTCTCCGGGTTCTCCGGTTTCCCCCGCCAATGCTCCATCATCACCTTTCCTTTCATCCATTTCACCAACATTTCGTTTCATCTACTTCCTTCATCCCATACCAGGCATACCTTCATCACCCATCCTGGATGCTCTGTCTGATCCATGAGTGTCTGCTCCTCGACGGGCCTCTGACTCCAGGCACCCGCTTGTAAGTCCTGGGGGGCGTAAGTCCTACATAAGAGGAGGGTAAACAGATAATGAATGAATACATGAAGTTATTGTCTATCTCTTACTGTTTACCAGTTATACAAAGTTATACAAGTTCACTCCCAATGAAGTCACAGGCTATACGTAGAAAATTCAAGATAAGGTATTTTATTTATCATGGAAATATCTTAAGACATATGTTTTTATCAATCAAAATCGTTAAAGCCACATTGCGAAAGAAATAACAAAAAACTGTTACATGTGAAAGGTGTTTTGAGGTGGAGAGTTTTTCTTGAAAATCTTGTGTGGCATCCTTGGAAGACACTGAACTTAAATACCAAGTTTGGGATTCACGTGATGGTTTTTGAGTTCTGTTCTCCCTCTCCCTTTGTCTCTCTTCCTCTCACACACAGACAGACAGGCAGAGAAAGTAAAATATAGTTTTAAGATAACTTCATTTTCTTCTTCGAATTACCCTCCTCGTTGTAAGACTTACACCCCCAAGGACTTACAAGCCAATGTTTTAGGTTAGTAGTCTGTCGAGGAGCAAGCAAACTCTGGATCATAGCGTATCCAGGATGGTGACCAGCAATGCCTGGTATGGCGATGAAGAAGAAGCAAATGGAATGTAGTAATGAAACGGATTTTAGGAACCGAGTGGGATGGCTCAGGCGGTAACGTCCGTGGCCCGCATTTGGAAGGTCGCGAGTTCGATTCCCGTGGACGACGTTCCTGACCCATGAGTTTTTTCGGACTTTTCCGGGTCGCCAGGCGAATGCTGGGAAGGACCAAGACATCCGACTTTCCTGTCCCTCCATTTAATCTCCATTCTCATTTCACTTCACCCTTCATCTGTTTGATCTCTTTCAAGGTTGCCAGTGTCGGCGGGAGCTCTCGGCGTGTGCATGGCAGGGGAAAAGATGCTCTAAGGAAGCCTTTGTCCTTCGGATTGCAAGTGGTCTCCGGTTCCCGGACCTCCCAGGGATGTGTAAGTCTAAGGGGGCGGGGGGGGGCGACTGCACTAGCCAGCACCCGGGGCGTTCAAATCTGTAAATGGTAGGGATCCTGCCCTCTGTGGTGCCTCTTGGTCCGGCCCTCTCTGTCTCCTCTCATCTCGTCCCTCCCTCCCGGGGGCTACCCGTCAGGGGTGTGCACAAAAGATCTGCGTAGGTCGGGTGTGCTGTGTATGTCGATTCTGCGGTAGTATGTGGCTATTTTACGGTACAGGATTTGTAGGAATGGTCCCGGGTTCAGTAATAGCTCAGGGTTCTTTGCATGGATCTTGGATCTCAGTTATGAATAAGACTGTTTTGTTTTCCTACTCGTTTATTTACCGTCACCGTTTTTAACATTTGATTCCTGCTATTACTTCGACACTCACACGCGCATTTCCTATTTGTTACACTTCATATCATCGCGCCTATCCGCTGTCTTCTAAACTTTTCTGACAACCATCTCTAAGGAGCTACCACGACCAAGTGTGTATTCTAAAATTTCCTGTTTCTCTATTTCAAACGTTCTATATCTCACCACTATCGCCTGATTTCTAGCTTCTTTCATTGGAGGCCTAAGGCTATCTGTCTTTTGGCGAACATTGACCCTTTTCTACACCTCTGCGTTCCAGCAACCTAACGAGACACTTAACAATAGAGGGTAAAACCACCCGTTTCCGGCCGCTGATGCCACTGTCTCTCTCCACCCTTATTCCCACTTACAGTAACATTCGCTTTCCAGTTTTATTTAACGCTATGCTTACTGTTATTGATACTTATTCTCCCTATGATTATAATTTTATTTAACTACTCAAAAAATACTGCTTCAGATGCTAAGTGCCCCTTCGCTTCTAGTCCTATCCTATCCTAAGGGATGATAGGAATGGCCGCGGATTAAATTATCCAACCCAACATAGCCTAGCGACCGAGGAAAATCGTGAAAAAACCTTCGGTCAGATTTGTCGGCCAATTGAACCCGGTACCTTCCGAATGAAAGCCATTCCGCTCAGTTGGTTTTAAGATAACGAAAGGTTAAAAATGCTACAACATATCCTGTAATAAAATGTGTTTAAACCATATAATTTTTCATAAAAATAATTGTTCGAGTAAAACGTGCAACGCTGGATTATGATAATAAATCCCTATATATGACAAGCACCCTGTTGAAGCTTACAACAATATTAAAAGGAATATCCATATAAGACGTTTTCACGTTTAACATATAAATATGTAAAATATCTTACTCTTTCAGAGTTTATCATGCGATTCAGTGCAAGAGATTTCAAGAAATAAATACTTTAAACGCTACATGTATTTCCCTTCCTCTTTCAATGCGCGTTGAATGATTAAAGATACTTTAGTCACTTGATTTTTGAACCACTGCATCCAGAAATAGAGATTTAACAACCTTGCGCTCGCACTTTACTGGTGTATGTCAAAAGATTTGAGTACGACTGTACACGCCTCCGTTTTACGAACTGCAGCTTCCCAGCCTCTTCATATAACTACTCTTCGCTTAACTACGCCGATGGAGATGCGCGAAGAAAAAAACCAACCATTACTGGCATTGCTTTTCATTTAGATCTCGTGTAATATCTATTTGATGGAAAATGTGCACTTTATTTGCAGCTCATATTGCAGTTGCACGGGCGTATTTTAGGAAGGGACAAAGCTTTTATGGAACTCAAAGAAAATGTGGTTGCGACAGACTGAGGTATAAAAAAATCATGTTTCACACCTACGATCGTTTACTTTTATATAGCGTCTATTAAATATTATTGCAAAAGCTTCTATCTACTTCAAGTTGAGATAAACTTTTACATAAATAGTTTCATTGCACATTTCGTTATAGGTACATAGAGAGAAGTGATAGTCAAACGTTTAAAAATTTATTGCTAATACTGGCTACTCTCTTTCCACTCTCTTTGTATGATCATAAAAGACAACTGAATAGCGACAGCACTTTAAAGAGTACTAACAATTCAAACGGGTAGCTTGGAAATGGCTGATGCTACAAAAGTCTACCTATTTGAAATAAACTGTGTCCTTTCCACAGTTTTTGTGCAGTACGTTTTTGTCTATCTCTTGCGGTTTATCAGTCATACGAAACTATCCAAAAAATTCAAGATATACATTTCATTTGTCATGCAAATATCTTAAATATATTGTATTTTAAACAAAATCGTTATAACCATTTATGAGAAAATAAAGAATATCGAAAACTTGTTCATACAAACAATAGTTTGAGGTGTGGGTTTTCTTGAAAACAGTCGAGTCTTATATTTTAAATTTACGTAACTTAAATCCAAAGTTTGGTATTTATTCGACTTCTCATTTTTTAATTATGTTGCTAACACACTCTCACTCAATCCCTCACTTTTTTTTAAATTGTGCTTATTTGGTTTCAGGGATCTCAAAATATGTATTTTCGGTGAAGACTCTGTAAAATGTTTTTTGATGGTACGCAATACTGCCTCTACCTATTAGGTACACTCGAGTGCATGGAATCGTGCCGATATAATGTGCAGTGGTTTAATTTGGTAAGAACATTCTAAGCCGCCTGTGCCACTCCCAGCCCTTATATTTTATCTGATTCTAGCAATCCACTTAATTGTGTCTTTACTCATACCTTTTCCTTCGCTTCTGAGCCTGAAACCGAACTGTATTCAGAGATAAATGTTTGAGTATTGGACTTTTGACTTCAAACCAATACGAGATGGACTCAACCAGGGGCTGGTGTGGAAGAGTTGCGAAGAATGTCTTCCAACCACTCTGATGAAATGTTTCCCTTTTCCCACTCACGTATGCCCGACTTTCGTTCACAGGCTAATGCCTAGTGTCGGACTTGAATTCAAATCAATAAGAGATTCACTCATCCAGGACTGGTGTGGAACACAGATAAGGAGCTTCTGCCAACGTTGAATTTAAAAAAAAATCTGATGTCATATGACTTTCTCTACTCTATCGCTTATTACGAAGGTTTATTTTCCTATTTACTCCATTTTAATCAAGATAAATCTGTCCGGCAATAGTGGCATTACACATTTTATTATATATATATATATATATATATATATATATATATATAAGGAAATAGCGACAGTCAAAGTTTAAGATCTGGACGCTATATGCTGGCCTTAAAATTCCATACGCGTTCCATGCAATCGCGAGAAACAGCTGAAAATCGACAGGACCTTATGGCTAAGTATTGAAAATTCGAACCATTAATAACGGATATCTCGAAAATAACTTATGCCACAGAAAAGTTAGTTTGAATAAACTGTGTGTTTTAAAGAGATCTACGTGTTTTTGTGCAGTACGTTTTCGTCTATCGCTTAACGTTTATCAGTTAAACAAAATAATGCAAAATTCCTTCCTAATGAAGAGGATTTAACAGATATTCTCAGAAAAATTCAAAACATACTTTATTTTTCGTGTAAATATCTTTAATACGTGGTATTAATCCAAATAGTTATAGCATTTTTTTAGAAAATAAAAGAAATCGAAAAAAATTTCATGTAAGAGTAGTTTGGTGTAACGGGATTGTTTTGAAAATCTTCATATTGGATCTTTGGAAGATACTGAACCTAAATACCAATTGTGGTATTTATCCGATTTCTCATTTTTGAGTTAATGCTGTTCACACACAGACTCATATACGAACCTTTTTCTAAAAATCTGATGTGTTACACTCACATGACTTTCTCTACTCTTGTACAAACTATTTATACAAAAGCTTATTCTCCATCTACTTCATGTTAATCGAGATAAACATTTGCAGACTCTATCTTATTGCTAATTTTCTTGTAGATGTAAGGGGAGTATATATTTACAAGGACAATATAGAAATACAGTAGCCTTTAGGGCACATACATATCTCTTAATAGCTGGTTGCTAGGTGCAGCACCATTCCCTTTCCCACAGATTAATACTCTTTGCATATCCAAGACAAAAAAATCTGATGTGTTACACTCACATGACTTTCCCTACTCTTGTACAATCTATTTTTACAAACGCCAATTCTCCATATGCTTCATGTTAATCGAGATATCGAGATGTCAATCTTATTGGTAATTTTCTTGTAGATGCAAGGGGAATATGGTAGCTTTTAAGCGATAGTCAAATATTTTAACGCTGGTTGCTATGTGACGCATTCCATTCTCTTTGCATGTCCAGGACATATAAAAATGAATAATGACTTTGAGAAAAAGTATAAGTATTGGAAAACTTAAGGATATAACAAGCAATATCTCAAAAACGGTTCACTCAACAAAAGAAATGTATATGACATAAGTTGTGTATTTTAATGCGATCTACATTTTTTGTGTAGTACAATTTTGTCTATCTCTTATGGTTTACCAGTTATGCAAAAGTCGTTCACAGTGAAGAATACTTTTGGAGACATTCCCAGAAAATTCGAGATATACATTTCATTTCTCATGACATTATCTTAAATATATGATATTTTCATCAAAATCGTTAGAGCCATTTTTGAGAAAATTAAAATTTTCGAAAAATCTTCCATGTAAAGGGTAGTCTGGGGTGGGGGGATTCTCTTGAAAACCTTCGTGTCGCATCTCTGGAAGATACTGAACCTAAATACCAAGTTTAGTGTTTATCCGACTGTTCGTTTTTGAGTTATGCTGTTCACAGACACACAGACACACACACAGACACACACACACACACACACACACACACACAGACACACACACGGACATGTTTCCAAAAATGCTTTTTTTGGATTCAGGAGGTCTCAAAACATGTATTTCCGATGAAATCTCAGTATCGAATTTTTGGGTGGAATGCAATACTTCCCCTACTTACTATACGTAGTAGAGAAAGTAAAAATGCCTTGTTTGGATTTAGGAGGTCTCAAAACATGTATATCCGATGAAATCTCGGTATCCAATTTTTGAGTGGAACGCAATATCTTCTCTAGCACTAAAGAAAGTAAAATACACTATAGGGAAGTAAAAGTATCGGCACTGAACTATACGTGGTAGAGAAAGTAAAACTGTATTTGGGTATTTTAAAATACATATTTTTAATGTTTTCTTTCTGTTTGCAGCTTTTACTGTGGCTTCCTTCCAGTAAATGCTCAATCAGAGTAATTTCGTGACATACATTTTCACAGTGTTCACAGCTGTCACTTAAGTTCAGAAATGTAGCTGTTAGTATTCTAAATCGCTTAGAGGGCACTAAGATATATGCAATTTAAAAAGAATAAGAAATTTTCTTCTAAAATACCCATATTCTCTGGTTCTGTTGCTGCGGTGCATTGACGTTGCTATGTCCATCCGTCCATGCGATTTCACATGGAGCATCAAATTCTGCGATAATGAGGGAGGTGGAATGTTATAAAGATACAGCACATTGTAAAATCAGAGCAGCGAAGTTTTGGCTGAGGCTACCGAGCGGGATACTCCTGACCCATGGGGGTTTTCCGGGGCTTTTCGCGGGTCGCCAGGGGAATGCTGGGAAGGATTACTATATCCCCCGAATTTCCTGTCCCTCCATTCTTCTCCATTCTCATTTCACTTCATCTTTCATCCGTTGTCTCTTTCAGGGTTGGAAGTGTCGGCGATGATGTTTCGGTGAAGTGTGGCAGGAGAAGAGGATGCTCTTTGTGACTGTCTCCGTCCCTCGGCTGGCTGCCGGGGTATCCGAAACCCCTTGAAGGGCGTTGGACCTCCTCTGTCCAGGGTTGGGTCCCCGGTCTGTCTGTCCCACTGCCGGGGAGTTTCTATCTGGAAACTTCGGGACCCAACCATTCCTGTACCGTCGCTCCTGGTTCCGGCTGCCCGGGTCCCCTCTCGTCCCATCCTTCCTTCCGGGAACGCCCCTTGCGGGGTGTAGGTACAATATCCCTTATGCGGGTCAGTGTTGAGTCCCAGCGTAGCCAATCCAATCTGGCTGAGGCGATGAAGGGAAATAATTCCACACTACACTCCAAACTCTATAAATACGTACCAAACCTTTCTCTTAAGTTTTGGGCAGATGAACTTGATGCAGTAATTTGTATCACAAATTACTTAAATGTAAATAATGATTGTAATATGAATATGCATTTTTATGTGACATTGATTTGAGATGTTTATTGATTGTAATTATTGTGGGGAAGTAAGTTTATACCGCCTTACTGAAACTGACAATAATAGCGCAATAATGCAGCGAGGGGGTGAGCTGTTTATCATTATTGGAAACGAGGAAGTTACGTAATGTTGGCGCGTTTTTCTTTTAGAATCTTCTGGAACATTTCCCTAGAGCATATGTATTCATAATTTTCATTGGATATAAAAATAGACGCTAATGTTGGCGCGTTTTATTAGCCAATTGCAGTTCAGTTATAATCTTTAGGCATATCGGTGTGTAGGAGTATAAAAAGAGTAGGTTAGAGGTAGACCCCGGCAGTTCATCAAAATTCTTTGTACAATACACGTCGCATTCCCGTCAGTTCGTCGAAAGTATTTGTACGGCACACTTCGAATATCAATTTGCAGGTTACGCGTAACAGAGTTATGAAAATTCTCAAGTATGGTAAAGTTAATTATACAAAAGGTTGAAGTACGTGGATTAAAAGTGATTAGTAAGAAGTTGTTATAACAGTTTCAGTTTGGCGAGTGTCTAGATCAATGTGTAAATGTGATAGTGAGAGTGTTCGACAAAAAAAGTATAAAAGAAATTCTTTCATCAGTGTTATCTTTTGATAAAAGATTCCTTTCCGTTTACACACCCTGATAAAGAGATATGTTCGACCGAGAAATAATAGCTAGCCTGAGGACAGTAAACCAAAATTAATTAAGATAACAATAGCGTTCTTTCAAACGAACACTAATACTGCCGCAAATTGCTAACACCAGATGGAGCTAACAAACCTAACAAATGAATGACGTCACAAGATGGCTCCAACACGTTGAGTAAACACACATACACAAACATTATAAGTAATACCATCGCAAACTGGAAAGAGGTTTGAGGATATTAGGCATGGGGTCAGTATGACATACAGATGAAAGAAATCATAGAAACATATGGAAAGGTGTCAAAAGAAGACTTAATAGATATCAGCCAACAGGACATTGAATCGGAGAACCTTCCTTAAATTTAGCAAATGAAATAAAATTGAATTGAGGTAAAGAGACATACATACTTAGGAAGAATGAAAGGGCTAAGAGGCAGAAAAAGCGGAATTTGAGAACTATGCGGAGGCAGTGGAAGCACAGAGCATTATAAGTCAGAATGCAAAGAATTAGAAGAATGTAGACAAAAAATATGGGAGGAAAAATGGAAAAAATAGATGGAAAAATAGTAGCAAAAAATGTTGACAAGAAAAGAAGAAAGGAAAAAACAAGAGTATGAGGAAGTTTTTAAACAAAGTAATGGTGAAATGGATTAGAAAGTAAGAGAGATAAGAAAGGTAAAAGAGTAAATGCAGGAGGGAGAGGATGGATCATAGGTGATTAAGGGCAGTAAGGGCTACTCAGCTGAACCATAAGGCCAGGTGCCAGGCAAAATTAGCAGTATCGGTAAAACATAGCTGGCAAGAAAATTTGTACATAGGTTAAGTTAGTTTACAAGTGAAATATTATAAAAAATCTGATGTGTTACACTCACATGACTTTCTCTACTCTTGTAAAAACTATTTTTACAAACGCTTATTCTCCATCTACTTCATGTTAATCGAGATAAACATTTGCAGACTCTATCTTATTGCTAAGTTTCTTGTAGATGTAAGGGGAGTATATATTTACAAGAGCAATATAGAAATACAGTAGCCTTTAAGCATATATATATATATATATATATATATATATATCTTAATAGCTGGTTGCTAGGTGCAGCGCCATTCACTTTGCCACAGATTAATACTCTTTGCATATACAAGAAAAAAAATGAATAACGAATTCCCATTCGAGAAAATAACAATATCTCGAAAATGGTTCACTCAACAAACAAAATGTATATGACATAAATTGTGTATTTTAACGCGATCTACATTTTTTGTGTAGTAAAATTTTATCTATCTCTTATGGTTTACCAGTTATGCAAAAGTCGTTCACAATGAAGAATACTTTTGGAGAAATTTCCAGAAAATTCAAGATATACATTTTATTTGTCATGAAAATATCTTAAACATATGATATTTTAATCAAAATCGTTAGAGCCATTTTTGAAAAAATTAAAATTTTCGAAAAATGTTCCATGTAAAGGGTAATCTGGGGTGAGAGGATTTTCTTGGAAACCTTCGTGCCGCATCTCTGGAAGATACTGAACCTAAATACCAAGTTTGGTGTTTATCCGACTGTTCGTTTCTGAGTTATGCTGTTCACAGACAGACACACATACACACACAGACACACACACGGACATGTTTTCAAAAATGTTTTTTTTTGGATTCAGGGGGTCTCAAAACATATATTTTCGGTGAAATCTCGGTATCGAATTTTTGGATGGAATACAATACTTCCCCTACTTACTATACGTAGTAGAGAAAGTAAAAAAGGAATGTGTATAAAAGATGTAGAAATAAAGTTTATTCATTCATACTTAGGAAGAAACGAAAGATCAGGAATGGCATGGTTTAGACTGGGAGGCTGGAAGACATAGAAAATGACTGACGATTCTGGCAGGAGAATCTGTCCATTCATTTGGATGAAGACTGGGCACATTTTTGGTGGAATGCTCACAGTGGAGGAACCAGCGAATAATTAAATTCACAGAAAAATTCGTGAGTCTTGCTAGGAGGAGACTGGCATGTTGAGATCTACTGTTGACCAGAGGAACTGGCAAAACATGGGCAATTTCCTGGCTAAAGTGCGTGAAACCAGGTCAAATTTGTTCAATTAGTCAGGGGCAAACTTATTTAAAATTTTCTTGCTTTTTTATTTTGCTTCTCTTTGTCAGCTACTTGTATCTTAAATATGCATGTATGGTCAATGATCCATGGACTAAGTGTTTGTGCAATAACTTAAATAATTTGACACCAATAAAGATACCGTATCTATCTACTGTCTTGCCCAGCATTGCAGGAATGAGTAAGGTAAACAGCTGACCATTTTCACTCGTAGCTGAACCGGCAGTGTCCAGGTTTTGTCCAGATCGGCCAAGTGTTCCAAATATATACATAAAGGGTTTAAAATGAGTTAAGGCCAGTTTTTTAAGTTGCAATATATCACAAATTTTGTTAAGTCCTATAACTCTAAGTGTACAAATTTGTGGCCTGATTGGCCAAGTCTTGTCTATAAGGGGCAGAAAATAAAATAAATTGTAAGGGTAGTTTTCAAAATTTTGAAGCACTAATGGTAGAAAATAAGGTCTGAGAAGTTGTTGCATACTGTAAGGCAAACTATAAGTTTTGCCACGTCCTATAATATTACTATGCAATTTTCACCACATAGGTCAAACAGTGCAGATTGCAAATATGGTAGGGGTAATAAGTTTGCCTGTAACTTTTGTGCGAGTAATCTAAACTAACAAACTTGTATCGAGCTATAGCCCACAATAACAAAACAAAATTAATGAGGTAAAGAATTAATAACAGTTACCATATTATTGTTTTAGATAAAATAAACAACAAATAAACTTAGTGCTTTTAAATTCGATTCGTTTTTTAATGGTATTAAAATATTTTTGTAACATTTCTCTAAAGTCAGCACGGGAGAGTGCGAGAAAAACAGGTTTCCCATCTTAAATCCCTATGTCCAGTGATTGGATTTTCACCCTGTATAAAACTACACGCCTAAGATACCTCTCGTGGTTTTAGGTGTAAGCGTTGAAGATTTATCGACATATTTTAAACACAGGAGTGATTTATATAGAGAAAATTGTAGAATTATTTTCCACAACAACAACAACAACAACAACAATAATAATAATAATAATAATAATAATAATAATAATAATAATAATAATGCATAGCGTTATAGTGCGTTACTTCCGGCATTAAGAGAAAACGTTTGATGTGTGCATTTACGATGTTGTTTGACTTCTAGCGTTCTCCGTTAACATTGGATCCAGTACCGTGCAACAGGTTTGAGTTGTACACAGTCCAGACTTGATATTTTAAGCCAGCAGCAATTTGTCTATTCCAAGAATACCGTTTTCCCACGCAGCTTTTACTTCCCTTCCATTTCGCATCAAGAGAAATCACTTGGGTATACTAGACTCCCTGAAGCGCACACGCTAGGTGTTTTGTGTAGTCCCTACAGTAACGTTTCAACATTTACACCCAATTTATTAAAACAGCTTTTGTATTCGTAAAAGCAGATATCACTTTTTAAGATTTTTGATATGCAACTACATGACTATAGAAAAGGGCGTTCATGCATATATTGTGAATTTGAGGTCTCCCAGATGACGGAAAAGAGAAGAGAAGCAATCTTCCAATATAAGGATGGACCATTTAAGTTGAGACTGTACAATATCTCCAAAACTAAGCGTTGTAGAAATAAATGTCTTGAATAAAAGTTACTTGATATTATGGGGGAAAGTGAATGCCATGAGTCGTGTTTTGTTTGGAGACTTATGGTGGTCATTTTAGGGTCGACTTAATCTTTTTAAATGGGAAGTTACAATTAGGGTCAATTTAAATTGGCAAAAATGACCATCACAACGTCCTCCAAATAAAACATGACTAATGACATTTACTTTCCCCATAATATCAAGCAACTTTTATTCAGGACATTTATTTCTACAACACTTAGTTTTGGAGATATTGTACAGTCTCAACTTAAATGGTCCACCATGTATAGATATGACTTTTATGGGTTATGTATACACCTTTGGTGATGTAAAAGTAAATTTATTATGGGATATAAAAAGGGAAAAGGATTTCCACAATATTTCACGAGTTTATTTATACAGAAACAAAAATACAAATACAAAGTGGTGATAGAAATAACGAAAATATTTTAACAAATTTAGAGGCTCGACAAGGGTGCCCATGCTGTTTAATTTATATATTGACAAGTAATTAAATAATGGCTAATTTGACAACATTTTTATTAGCTGACAGCCAATTAATGTTAGCTGTTTCAAAAATTAATATAACTTGCAAACCACAGTTTCGAGCTATAATCTAACTATATCTCAAAAAACTCTAGCTTTCGAGGGAAAGGCACAATAGAAGAACAATAGCATAATAGAAGAAGTAAAAGGTTTCAAATATTCAGATTGTGAAATTGATAATACAAGAGAATTAGACTAACAAAGGAAATTACAAAATTTTAATCAAATATGTAGGACAGAAGACAAAACGCGGAAAGATACAGTTTAAAATTTTATGAAGTTTTAGCAGTGCCATTTCTGCTTTATGGTTCAGAATGCTAGAATATTACAAAAACTCAAAAGCAAAAATAGAAGCATTGAACTGAGATTCTTGAGAGCAGGCTCTAGGTATAGGACAGATAAAAAATACAGCGATGCAATAAGGAAAAAACTAAACATCTTTAACCTAAATAATAAATAAAATAATATAAAGAAAAATACTTGTATTATGCTTATAAGCATACCCAAGAAGATCCTAGATACAAAAAAAAAAAGGAAGGAGAGAGAAAGACCCATGAAGAGATGGATGGACTAGTTTCTTTGAGAGACAGAACTGGTCGAAAATTCTAATCTCTGATGATGATGCCTCTGTTGATGATTTTTATCAGCTCATTTATGCTCTTCCTTCACAGTAATTTGTAATGTTTAATGTTGCAAGCATTGTGTGTCCTAGTTCAGGTATTTAAATTAATTAAATTTAATTAAATTTCTGAATTTAATAAAGTTATATGGAAATACAGAAAGGAGCTTAACCTTAATTTTTCGTAAACTTAACCTTTTAAAATCAACTTAATTTAATATCTACGTTGAGGCAGTATTTTATATCACAACACTATGAATGCCAGAGTGATTGTAGTGTAAATTAGCATTATTGTATGATAATGATTTGAGATGTTTGTTAATTATAAGCATTGTTAGGAAATAAGTTTACACGGCCTCACTGAAACTGACAATAGGAGCGGGTAACAATGAAACGAGGGGGTGAGTTGTTTATTAATTATAAGAGACAAACAAATGACGTCAGAGTAGCCTGCCTTTCTTTAGAAATGGAGGGAACATCTTCCCTAGAGCATGTGTGTTCGTAATTTTAATTGGATAAAAAAATAGACGCTAATGTTGGCGCGCTTTATTAACTAATAGCAGCTCCATTATAATCCTAGGCATATCGGGGTGAGGGAGTATAAATTCTAAAGCCAGAGACAAGTATTGCTCAGTTTAATAGAATCATTCACGGGTTACACGTCGCGCAGTTCAACAGACTCATCCACGGGTTACATATCGCGCAATTCTTCAGAATCTCTCACGTCGTAAAGCTAGTTACAAAAATGTGAAATACTCAAATTAATAATGTGCGGCAAATAAGTGATTATAGTTACATTCGAAAATATAACAGTTTCAGTCGGGCGTGTATCAAGAGATAAATATGTGAAATTAATGAAGTGTGACGGCAATAAAAGTGTAAAAACAAATTCTTTTATCAGTGTTATCTTTTAGTAACAACTCCTTTCCGTTTACACACCCTGTTTAAGAGATTTGCTCGAGTGAGTAATAATAGCTAACCGGAGGACAAAGAACTCAAAATTAAAAATAGTAAAACAATAACAGGGATCAGCAAATAAGATAATACGAAAGATACCGCGACAACGTATAACAAAGCAACCAAACATTTTTTTGCGATTTCGATTTTGGATGAATAATTCATATTAACATATAGGTATAATAGGCAACCCAGAAGCCAAAATTACAATTTAAAACCTTTGTTTGTAAGTGTGTGTTTGATTAATGCGCAAGAATACTCAAACCGATTTTCATGAAGCCTGGTATACCTACAGGGTGGACCATTTAAATTGAGACGGTACAATATCTCCAAAACTAAGCGTTGTAGAAAGAAATGTCTTTGATAAAAACTGCTTGATATTATGGGAGAAAGTAAATCCCATTAGTCGTCTTTTATTTGGAGGACGTTGTGATGGTCATTTTAGGGTCAATTTAAATTGACCCCAATTGTAGGTTCACATTTAAGAAAATGGGAACTATCATAACGTCCTCTAAACAAAACATGACTAATGACATTTACTATCCCCCATAATATCAAGCAACTTTTATCCAAGAAATTTCTTTCCACAACGCTTAGTTTTGGAGATATCGTACAGTCTCAACTTAAATGGTCCATCCTGTATAAAATCCTTCGGTCGAACTCGGAAAATACCCTATACTACTGGCATCTGAATTAGTTATCCAAGGAGGGGTTAGTAAACCTTTAGGAGAAGCTTTTCTAACCCGAATTAATAAATAATGCCCTGCTGGTGTGGAAAACTAAGAAGTTAAATTATTACTAAATTTCTTGAAAAAATGTTACATAAAGGAAATTTATAAGCATTATGTTTCTAGCAAGTTTTATTTTCATTTTGTTGTTCTAAATTGAAAGGCACTCACATTCACGCCCCTATGTATACTTCCAGTCTCTTCGGTGGGTAGGGAAACGTTTTAATTAAAGAATAATTTCCCCCATCCCAGCCGAAAATCGAGAGCTGAGAATCCAGAATGCTGACCACTCGACCAGAGGTAGTAGGTCTCTGTAGGAAGAAAGGGATGCAGTGAAGGAACACGCAGGAGGCTATATTCCGCGGGAAGGCCACAGAGACGCGCGGAAGTCCATAACAGTTCCAGGCTGGAAGACCCGTCCCACTGCTGCCTAGAGAGGACGATAAACGACCCGTCGACCAAGCAGTCCTCCAGTGTCGATGGGGAAGAGTAACATTTATATGAAGGTGGAAATAAGAGGGAACATACGATAATTGGGATCTGTAGAGTCCCAGGATTATTAACCTATTGGATGTAAACGTAAATTAAATATCCGTCCACAAAAGATGTGATTGGTCGTTCAAATACCATGTCTTCTTTTTTCTGCTATTGCAGCATCCGAACCACATTGAAGCACACATTAAAAACGCCACTCTTTACGCGCTGGTAATCTTAATGCACGGATAGAAAGGCTTGTTTTTTGATCCAGTAGATTAGTATGTCCCTTATTGACGTAAGTTTCATCTAAATAGTATATTGTTCTATTTTCTTTTTTATATTGACTCATGATTCTCAAATATTTGCATCTCCATAATGATATGTCTTGCTTGTCTATCATCACACTAAATTTATTCCTTTTCATGTTTACGAAACATTAATACTCTATTTATAAGATCAGTTTGTGGGCAAATCTGGATCATTATTGATTGCATTTGAAACTTTGTCTTTTGTTGGTGGTTTATTATCAGAAAGGAAAGCATGAAAACCTTAAAAATCGTCCTGTTTGTCCAACACAGCTCTGGGCTTGTTTTAGAATATATTTCTTTAAATTTCTTGTAAATGTCTGAAACAGGCCACTGAGAAATACCTATAAACTCGGCCGTGAGTTGCACTACATCATTCTCTGGCACGGTGGGATTTCATTTAGCACTATTTGCTTTTTGCTACTCTTAAATGGATGATTTTGACTTTAGACAGGTTCATGTTATTAGCCATGCTTAACAACAGCTCCTTAACTGCATTTTCACTTGACTGAATTGTACTATACTAGTTGCAGAACTGAAAATGGCATTAAAAGTGGCAAACAAGTTCTGCGTAAGTCAAATAAGATACTTTCTTATATTCTTGTAAGTAAATAATACATATATTCTGTAATAATACTTATTTTATTCGTTAACTTTAATAGTACATTTATAACTGTATAACAACTGTGAAGTAATTGGGGAACATTTTTACTTTCTCTACTAAGTATAATAAGCAGGGTAAGTGCTATATTTCATCCCAAAATTCCATGTCGATATTCAACCGGAAATATATGTTTTAGGCCAACTGAATTCCCCAGAAAGCATTTTTAGAAATAAGTCCATGTGGGGTGTGCCGGCGCGTCATAACTCAAAAACGAAATGTCAGATAAATACCAAACTTTGTACTTAATTAAGCAACTTTCTCACCGTGACACGAAGATTTTTAAGAAAAACTCCCCACCCCAACTACCCTTTACATGGAACACTTTTCGAAATTTTTGATTTTATAAAAAAACAGCTAACGATTTTGATTAAAATGCAATATATTAATGACATTTACAGGAAAAATAAAATGTATATTTTGAATCTTGTATGAATATCCTATGAAGTCCTCTTCATTCGAAGGAAATTTGTATAATCTTGTATAACTGGTGGACCTTAAGCGATAGACGAAAACATGTGCACAAAAAATGTAGACCACTTTATAAAACACAACTTATTTCAAATAAACTTTTTTGTGGCATAAGCTATTTCCGAGATATCCGTTAATGATGATTCGAATTGTGCAAGGTCTTGTCGACTTCCAGTTATTCCTCGCGATGTCATGCACATTTTAAGGCCAGTGTATAGCATCAAGTTCTGAAACATTTGACTATCACTATTCCCTTTGTATCTGAAACGAAATGTATAATACAGCTATTTTTGGAAAGGTTAAGGTCTATTAAAATGAAGTAGATAGAAAAATAAAATTTCGTAAGAATAATTTGTATATCCACTAACAAACGATAGAGGGTAGAGAAAGTAATAGGAATGTAACATATCAGAATTTTTGCTTAGTGTTCAATAGTAGACACTTCCAATGATAGGTATTTCGGTCAACGGCCAATGACATTCTATCTCTGTCATGTGTGTTTATTTACGTCCAGTAAATATGGACAAAGAATAGCAGTGACATGCTCAACTGTACAAATGAATAGGCGCCTGGTATAGTGGCAACCACTTTCCCTCGCTTGTATAGCGGGTGGTATCTCAAATCTCAACCGTTAATCCATCCCTGGTTTGATTGTTTACACATGCGCAGCTGCGCCCTTCCCTCAGTACTGCTGCAGTACTCCGAGCTACATTTGGAGAAGCAAAGGTGAGCTGAGCTACATTTGAACATTGGGTAAGATAAATATAAGACGAGTGTGAAGAAAGTTTGAAAAACTGCCTGAAGCCAATTGTACAACGCACGTCAATGTCCCTAGAAGTATAGTCGGACATAAAAGAGTGGAAGACAGAATAAAACATCCAAACAGGGTCTTAAATCATGAAGCAGGACTAGCGTGGCTTAGAGTTTGTACTATTTGTGAAGGATGAGAATCTGGGTTCATATCTTGGCAATCTGTATGAACACAAATACTACATTATAACACACGCATTAGGAAATTATGGGCATGTTGGGTGCCACCGATAGGCGGGGAAGACGAGACTACTCATCTTGGCTTGTGAACAACTAATTCTGAAGCTTTATTTACCTGTTACTGATTCTACGTGAGAAAGCACTCATGTAATGGGGCACAATGGTGTTTCCAGTATTTTAACTTTCGTATTCTCTAAAAAATATGGTATTTTTTATGCTATTTTCCTTTAATCTATTTTTATGTTATTGTTTTAGACTACTGTGTAGTATCAAGATACCGTGTGTTGGTCTCATGCGATTGCAGAATATTGATAACAGCATATTTAAATGGAAATAATACTCCAACTCATTTATAATTGAGGCGATGGGTAAATCTATTCTTAGATTTTGAGAGTGGCTTTAGGCATAAGGTAAATATCTAAACGTCAAAAAACTATTCCCTCCACATAAATGTTCACCATACTAAATATATATTTTTTATATGCAGAAGACGTCCTTAATTTTCGGTATAGTTTTTTTAGAAACGTTGACTTTCAGGTTAAGAATTTTCCGTATGAATTAACGGGGTGCATTTCTGAGATAATCCTTTCTCCTGGAATTTGTAGATCTTAAGCAAGGTCCATACATTCTATGTACACTGATAGAAGATCTCGGACTATGTTGATTTGATTTCTTTTCTTAGCTTTCAATATTTTAGACTCATTAACTGAACTACTGGATTTCTCTCGTTATCGTATGAGGCAGTATTTGTAACACTTGAACACTTTCTGTCTAATTATATAATATGTAAATTCAATAACAGCCCGCCTTGAAGCAATATGTGTATGTAATAATTTGTAAAATGTATATAACAATCATTGCATATGCTTATATTATTGTATACATGTTCAATAATGTTATGTGAATATATTACGTAATTTAATAATGTAGGAGCTGTGAGAACAATAAATTAAACGTTACTAACAATGAGGTAACACTGAGGTAAGCTTGAGGCAATAATGAGTTTGAGAGTTTAAATGTTACTTGTGATTCTTGGAAGCATTAATGTGATTTTAGTGGCAGCTTATAAAAATAGCCAATCAACAACCAGAAAAAGCTTTAGTTAAATGCAGGTATTCTATTGGAGTAAAAATAGCCAATCAGACACTTGAAATGCAGAAATTTACAAGTTTAGGTGCTTGAAATCAGTTCAGTTGCCTGCAGACAGAGTTACTAACCTGACGCGAGATGTGTCGTATTCGTGTGTGACGAAAATAGTATACGTGTTAAAAAGTGCAAGTATTAAATAAAAGAATCACACAGCTCTCGATATCAGTGAAGTGCTATTTAATTTGTGTCAAGGATTAATAAAAAGGAGTGAATTAAAACTTAAGATCTGTGTAAGCCTACATTCTTGTCGCATCACGCCCTGCCAAGACATCCATGTCTGTAAAATAAATACTGACGCAGCCGAAGCAAACATAAATATTAAATATTTAAAGAAACAGTCAAATTACAAAGTTAATATTTTTTTAAACTTGGGGCAAAGGCCACCTGAAAGTACATTTGGGGCGAAGGCTACCAGAAACTGTTTACCATATGTGCGGTTGCAACTACTACAAGTTCCGCTCCCCAACAGTTGAACTACAATACAACTCCTACTTCAAATCGACGTAGCAGCAAACAACGTAAAGAACAATTCTACTTCAAATTGGCGTCCATACGTGGAGCTAATAAAATCTCTTCTTCACATAGGGAAAGTATTGCATTCCACCCAAAAATTCTATACCGAGATTTCACCGGAAATACATATTTTGAGGTGCCCTGAATCCAAATAAAGCATTTTTGGAAACTTGTCCGTGTACCAAACTTGGTATGAGTTTAGCATCTTCCAAGGATACGATACAAAGGTTTTCAAGAAAATCTCCCGCCTCTGACTACCCTTTATATTGAACATTTTTCGAATATTTTGGTTTCCTCAAAAATAGCTCTAAAATATCATATGTTTATGAAATGTATATCTTGAATTTTCTGGGCATGTCCCAAAAGTCCTCTTCATTCTGAATGACTTTCTTATAACTGGTAAACATTAAGAGATAGATAACATTTTACTACACACAATTTATATCATATACATTTTTTGTGGAGTTAACCATTTCCGATTCCTTGTTATCTGTTTGAATTTCCCAATACTTATACTTTTTCTCAAATGAGAATTCGATATTCGCCTTTTATTACTTTTTTTCCTTGACATGCATAGAGAATGGAATGCTCCACATAGCAACCAGCTATTAAAAGGTTTGACTATAGCTTAAAGCCTACCATATTCCCCTTGCACCTTCAAGAAAATTAGCAATAAGATAGCTTGCGAGCTAATAAATTATGAAGCTAATGAAAATGTGAAATGAAGAATTCTACACACATTCAACCGATTAAGTACCTATTTTAATGATTTTCATTGATAAACTGTTGTTCATGTCAAAATATATCCGAAAATTTGGTTACAGAAGCAGAAAGGACACATGCCAAATGTATGTTGCTACTTTAACTGGAAGGTTTGGGAATTGAGCACCAAATCACTTATTTAGGGTTTCGGAAATCAATATTTATATTTATTGCTGGACCGATAGCCTTGATATCGTCCTCCATGGTGTAGTGGTTACCATGCTAACCTCGAGTTCCGGAGGTGGCGGGTTCAAACCCGGTGGAGGACTGTGGCTTCCTTCGGAAGGGAAGTAAACCGGTGGCCTCATGCCGTAGATTTATGGCACGTAAAAGAATCTCAAGCCTGATAAAGGGGTCTCTGAGCAAAATATTCGGCCTTTCACGCCCAATATGGAAAGGGGCGCCAAGGACCACAGCAGTTAAAGAGCGTCCATAAATAAAACTCAATTTATTTATTTTTTATATGTCTATGGGAGGGAGCAAGTTCCGCTCCACTTCAAGCAAGGATATCCATGCGGATAGCATTTCAATCTATATGGAGGCATCTATATCCTTTATACTCAGTATAAAGCACATTTTTTGGGTTATTACCATCCCAAATCAGAAATAAATGCACGATGTTCCAAAATGTTTTAGAACTTTATAGGCTGAAACGAAATTAGAACGAGTTCGAGTATGAATGCACTCGTTTCAATAGATTTAGTATTACGTCAATATTTCTAGGCCATATTGGTACAATACCTGCCATGAAATGAGAGCAGTTTTGACCATCAAAATAATCTGTTTGGCATATGATATAGTTTTTCTAAGCTGTCGAGCTTTACACATTTACAAAATTACCATATTCCATGAATTAATTATACATTCTTCATCATAATAATGATGATAATAATAAAATAAAAAGTGCATATATTTTCATTGCAGTGCAGAATATTGGTATGTTCAAATTTATTTAGGAACTTCAAGTAAAAATCTGATGTGTTACAATCGCTTGACTTTCTCTACCCTATCATTTATTAGTGGGTATACAAACTATTTTTACTAAAGCTTATTTTTCTGTCTACTAATCCAAATAATTTAATCCAAATAAACCTTTGCAGAAACAGCTAGATTATATTTCGTTACAGATTCAAAGGTAACAGCGATAGTCAAATGTTTAAGAACTGGACGCTATACACTGACCTTAAAATTACATACTGTTTCCATGCAATCGCGAGAAACAACTGAATGCTGAAGGGACTTTAAAGAATGACCAAGTAATGAACAATTCGAACCTTTAATAACGGTTATAACAGAAATGGCTTGTGCTACAAAAAATCTTATTTGAAGTAAATTATGTTTTAAAGAGATCTACATTTTTGTGCACTGCGTTTTCATCTATCGCTTAACGTTTACAGTTATATAAGATTATACAAACCTTTTTCCATCTGAAGTGGACTTTACAGGCTATTTCAGAAAATTCAAGATATATACTTTATTTTTTATGCAAATATCTTTAATATATTGTATTTTAGTCATAATCAAAACAATTTTCAAAAAATAAAGAATTTCGAAAAATGTTTCATCTAAAGGGTAGTTTGGTAGCGGGATTTTCTTGAAAATCTTTGTGTCGCGTCCTCGGAAGGTTATGGACGTAAATACCAGGTTGGGTATTATCCAACTTTTCGTTTTTGAGTTATGCTGTTCACAGACACACACACCGGACCTTTTTCTAAAAATTCTTTTTTGGATCCAGGAGGCCTCAAAAATGTATTTCCGATGAAATCTTGGTATCGAATTTTTGGATAGAGAACGTAATAATTTGGTAGTGGTTTTGAGCTACCGGTACATGGCACCGTTGAATACAGGTCCGCTAAACCCGTGACTTTTAACTAAACCTGTGTATGCGCCGAGTTTTCTGCACACATCACGAGCGTCTGTATTTAAAAGTTTAGTTAAAAGGAACTCTAGTTTCTGGATGAGCGCCCCTAAAATGTCACCCGCATGCCGAGTGAGGGTCAGGGCACCATGCATTTCCTGAAAGCGAATCTCTGCCGTGTGTGGCAAATGTCAGGGTTCACCAGACCGAATTCGACGTTTATATCTTACTTTACACTGTCAGTGCTTTCCCAAGGTAACACTTTGTATCTATGCCAACTTTCAAATCACAGAAATCTTTGTTCTTACCAGTCACTGCACCCTAATTAAACAAACGCCAAAATGTATATCATTTGTTTGTTGAGGTACAGTCCTCAAGAAAAAGTGAAGATTAGGTTGAAACTTATACGCCATTCGTCTGAAATAGTCATTTCGTCTGAAGTTCATATTACTAAAAGTCATGTTCTTTAAATTATCTATTTAAAAATTTTATTTTATCGATTCGAAAATTTCTTTCCTGGTCTACTTCCTGTTATTAAATAGACACTATGGAGAAATGGATTAGCAAACCATTTCATGAGCCCATGAAAACAAAATGGCTGCTTCTATAAAGTAAAAATAGAGAGGAACAAATGTCGTTTTAATACAATTCAAGACTGTGTTTGTTGCTCTTTCGATCTCTTCACCCAGTTTCAAACGATGTATACTGAAAATGTGTATGAAATTGAAAAAAAAAAACCTTCAGAATGAGAACTATTTAAAAGTATTAAAAACACAAGAAAACAAGATTACAATAAAACCAACTTTTAAAATGTTACATGATGTTTTCACACACCTGTGTATATTGTGATGTAACTGCTGTGAGCCGAGTTTATCGCACTTGGAAGGCGGTGTTCTACAGCGCCGGTCGACTGGTTAATTGAAGAGATAAAGAGAGTGGCTTTCTCACCTAATGTAAAGGAGCGCTATCGAGAGATAACGATATATTTCTGGTTGTTTATTTCCCCATCTCCCGCGAAATCTCTCGAAGCTCCTGCGACTATTTATAGGCGAGCATGCTCGCGAACTTTAGTGAGTTGGTTGTTGGGACGGACCGAGTGCTGCTCAGTGTGCGAGAGAAGCGAAGTCCTGTATTCAACAGTTAGGGAACGACCGGAAGAGGGAATAGGAGTCCTGTGTTCGACATTCCAGTGAGTGAAGCGGAAGGAAGAAAAGATTGTTCACATTAAGTCATTACACCGCTGCGCGCAAAGAAAGGAAAAGTGAAGTGTGAGGCAGTATTTTTAACACTTAAATGATTTCAGTGAAATTATATAAATATAAATTCAATAACAGCCCGCCTTAAAGCAATATGTGTATGTAACAATATATAAGGATTGTATATTACGGTCATTGTATATGCTTATATTATCGTATCCATGTGTAATAATGTTGTGTGAATGTATTACGTAATTTAATAATGTAGGAGCTGTGAGAATAAGTTAAAAGTTGCTAACAATGAGGTAACCTTGAGGCAATAATGAGTTTGAGAGTTTAACAATACTACTTGTGATTCTTGGAAGCAATAATGTAATTTTAGTGACAGTTTATAAAATAGCCAATCAACAACCAGAAAAAGCTTTAATTAAAAGAAGGTATTCTATTGGATTAGGAATAATAATTGACTGTGTTAATCATGATATTCTGATAGCAAAATTGAAATTCTATGGACTAAAAAATGAAACTCTAAGTTGGTTTGTATCATATCTAAATGAAAGAAAACAAAGTGTTGAAGTTGTCAATGATATTGAATTTGGAAAACAGACATCAAAATGGAAAACAGTAACACATGGAGTGCCCCAAGGTTCAGTCCTAGGACCTTTATTATTCTTGATCTATATAAATGACCTATCACTTTATATAAAGGATATTGCAAGTGTAATTCTGTTTGCTGATGACACGAGTGTTCTGGTGACTAGTAAAAACTTGAATGAGTGTGTAATTAAATTGAATTATGTTTTGAACTGTATGTCACACTGGTTTAAAGCTAACAAATTATCTGTAAATTTAGACAAAACAAAAGTTGTTAAATTTATAACCCATCCATCACTACACACACCAATAGAAATTGGGATTAATGACATGTCACTAGAACAAATAGACAACATTAAATTTCTGGGCCTCCAAGTAGACAGATATTTAGATTGGAAGGTTCACATTAGGTATATCATACCCAAACTCAGTTCTGCATGTTATGCTATCCGAGCATTGGTAAATGTCAGTTCTATAGATACACTTAAATTAGTATACTATGCATATTTTAACTCTATCATTGAATATGGAATATTATTTTGGGGAAATTCGGTAGAAAGTCAACGAATATTCCTCATGCAAAAGAAGGTTATAAGAATCATTTCCAGCACTCATAGCAGACACTCTTGCAAACATCTTTTTAGAAAACTAAAGTTATTAACCCTACCTTGCATGTATATATTTTCAATCTTAAAATTCTATGTATGCAATCGAACCACATTTATTACAAACATGGAAATTCATGAGATAAACACTAGACAAAAGGGTAACATCCATCGTCCCAGTACAAAGCTTTCTTGCTTCCAGAAAGGTGTATATTATGAGACCATAAAAATATTTAATACTCTCCCTAATGATCTTAAGAGAAAAGTTGACAACTTCAATGTCTTTAAAACTGCTGTTAAAGAGTACCTATGCTCAAAAGCATATTATTCTGTACAAGATTATCTTAATGACAAATTATCCTACTGATACTACTTATATAGCTCTGTAAGTAGTATTAGTAAATATTAATGACAATTGCCAGTCATATTTGATATCTGCTCTAGAATTAATGAAGCTATTTAAATGTATGTATATTAAGAACTGACAGTAAATGCTATGCATTACACATCAAATAGAACAAAATGATCAGACTAACAAAGGTAAAATCCTAGTGAATGTTAAAATAACTGTTCTTGCCTATACATATGTTAACCTTATAACAGTAAGGAGGTATACAACTCTGTAATAAATTACACTTGATTTGTTTCATTTTGTATATAATATGTCCTTATTTTATTTTAAATGTTCTGTATACTATGTAATATTTATGTATATATGTAACTTTATTGTACATTTCCTTAACACGCATATAGTATTTGTATTTTATTTCAAATGTTCCATATTCTATGTAATATTTATGTTTATATATAATTTTTGTACATTTCCTTGACATGTTCTATGTTCACAAGTCTTTATGGCTGCTAGTGAACTCACAGAATACAATCTAATCTAATCTAATCTAATCTAACCAATCAGAGACTTGAAATACAGAAATTTACAAATTTTAGACGCTAGAAATCTATTCAGTTGCCTGCAGACAGCGTTACTAACCAGACGCAAAAAGTGTCCTCAAGAAATATAGTATGTATTCGTGTGAGACGAAAAATAAGTTTGCGTGTTAAAAAGTGTAATTAATTAATAAAAAGAATCTCACAGCTCTCTATATCAGTGAAGTGTTATTTAAATCGTTCAAATATTAATAAAAGGAGTGAAGTAAAAATTATACTCTGTGTAAGCCTACATTCTTGTCGCATCACAACCCTGCCAAGATATCCATGTCTCTAAAATAAATACTGACGCAGCCGGGGCAAACATAAATATTAAATATTGAAAGAAACAGTTTAATTACAAAGTTAATATTTTTTTTAAACTTGGGGCAAAGGCCACCTGAAAGTACATTTGGGGCGAAGGCTACCGAAAACTGTTTACTATACGTGCGGTTGCAACTACTACAAGTTCCGCTCCCCAACAGTTGAAATATAATACAACTCCTTCAATACAAACTACTTCAAATTGACGCCCAAAGCGTGGTGCAAACAACGTAAAGACAATATCTACTTCAAGTGACAGTGAAAACAGAACTAAGTTGCAGTACTGATGAATTCGTATTACTGCTTAAAAACTAATAAGTGACGTTACAGCGTAAACTGATTTAAGTCACAATATTTATGTAAATGTGTTTGGGGATTTAAATAGCTACAATGTTAAAAGCGCAATTGGATTCTGATTCTACAGTATTTGAGGTGTTTTTCTATTGAAGTTTTCAAAAGGCGTCCTAAATTCCATTGTCAGGTATTATATAAAAACTGCTCTACCAAACGCATATAAATAATTTTGTAAACACCACACACCAAAAATTTAAAGCAACCCTATGGGAAATCGCCAAAATCCGTAATTCTTAACCAATTGTTTTGAAATTTTAACCACGTGCTTGGAAATTTATCTTATAGCTGAGTACCAAGCTTCATGCAGCTAGTGCAGCAGTTATTTATTATTGTTTATATAGATATTTTTATATAAATGTCTTACACGTCAAATTATTTAAATTAGTGCAATAGTTAAGATGTTAACTAATATATTTATAAGACAATCAAATCGTCCTTTTTTCCATATTTAACTATAGACAAAAATGTTTTCTCTCTGGTTCTACAGAAAAATTCCACAAAAAATTTACTTATTTTACAATTTACACAGTATTATGTGGAAATGATTTGCATGTTTTAAAAATCTGATGTGTTACACTCACATGACTTTCTCTACTCTTGTACAGACTATTTTTACAAACTCTTATTCTCCATATGCTTCATGTTAATCGAGATGATAATCTTATTGCTAATTTTCTTATAGGTGCAAGGGGAATATGGTAGATTTTAAGCGATAATCAAATATTTTAAGAGCTGGTTGCTATGTGGAGTATTCCATTCTCTTTGCGTTACCAGGACAAAAGTATTGGAAAATTTAAGGGAATAACAAGCAATATCTCGAAAAGGGTTCACTCAACAAAGAAGATGTATATGACATAAATTGT
Organism: Deroplatys truncata; assembly: GCA_030765065.1. Classification (NCBI taxonomy): domain Eukaryota; kingdom Metazoa; phylum Arthropoda; class Insecta; order Mantodea; family Mantidae; genus Deroplatys; species Deroplatys truncata. The sequence continues at coordinate 122,309,322 of CM060988.1, read as the reverse complement.
GTATTTTAACGCGATCTACATTTTTTGTGCAGTACAATTTTGTATATCTTTTATGGTTTACCAGTTATGCAAAAGTCGTTCACAACGAAGAATACTTTTGGAGGCATTCCCAGAAAATTCGAAATATACATTTCATTTGTCATGAAAATATCTTAAACATATGATATTTTAATAAAAATCGTTAGAGCTATTTTTGAGAAAATTAAAATTTTCGAAACATTTTCCGTGTAAAGGGTAATCTGGGATGGGGGGATTTTCTTGAAAACCTTCGTGTCGCATCTCTGGAAGATACTGAACCTAAATACCAAGTTTGGTGTTTATCCGACTGTTTGTTTCTGAGTTATGGTGTTCACAGATAGACACGCAGACACACACATGGGCATGTTTCCAAAAATGTTTTTTTGGATTCAGGGGGCCTCAAAACATATATTTCTGGTGAAACTCGGTATGGAATTTTTGGGTGGAATACAATACTTCTCCTACTAACTATACGTAGTAGAGAATGTAAAAAGGGGCGTTTTAAGTTCTTTATAATTTGTATGCCTAGCTTACAAATTTCAGAAAGATCGTGAAAAATTGCATCATGATAGAATTTTATGAGCGTTGTGGAACATTTTGTTTCTTAGAAAATGAAATTTAAAGATTTATATACCACTATTTTTTTGTTTCTGGCCTTGATATAGGTCACGAGATGCTCCATTAAGGTCGTGAATGTGCAATACTAGGCATAATATGTTGATGTAGGCTCTAATAATCAGAAAATGAAAAAAAATCTAATGTGTTACACTCACAGGACTTTCTCTACTCTTGTACAAACTTTTTAAAAACGCTTATTCTCAATCTACTTCATGTTAATCGAGATAAACATTTGCAGACTCTATCTTAATACTAAGTTTCTTGTAGATGTAAGGGGAATATATATTTACAAGGACAATATAGAAATACAGTAGCCTTTAAGCACATACATATCTCTTAATAGCTGGTTGCTAGGTACACCACCATTCCCTTTGTCACAGATTAATACTCTTTGCATATCAAAGACAAAAAATGAATAACGAATTCCCATTTGAGAAAATAAGTATTGAAAAATTTAAGGGAATAACAAGCAATATCTCGAAAATGGTTCACTCAACAAAAAAAAAATGTATATAACATAAATTGTGTATGTTAACGCGATCTACATTTTTTGTATAGTAACATTTTGTCTATGTCTTATGGTTTACCAGTTATGCAAAAGTCGTTCATAATGAAGAATGCTTTTGGAGACATTCCCAGAAAATTCAAGATATGCATTTTATTTGTCGTGAAAATATCTTAAACGTATGATATTTTAATCAAAATCGTTAGAGCCATTTTTGAGAAAATTAAAATTTTCAAAAATGTTCCATGTAAAGGGTACTCTGGGGTGGGGGGATTTTCTTGAAAACCTTCGTGTCGCATCTCTGGAAGATACTGAACCTAAATACCAAGTTTGGTGTTTATCCGACTGTTCGTTTCTGAGTTATGCTGTTCACAGACAGACAGACAGATACATAGACACAAAAACACACAGACACACACACACACGGATGTGTTTCCAAAAATGCTTTTTTTGGATTCAGGGGATATCAAAACATGTATTTTCGATGAAATCTCGGTATCGAATTTTTGGGTGGAATACAATACTTCCCCTACTTACTATACGTAGTAGAGAAAGTAAAAAAGTGTGAAATTTTCAACAAAACTACTGAAATTAAAATGCGATGAAATTTCAGAACACAAACTGTAATACTGTTTGTTATTTCTGTATATTAAAATTAGAATTTATTCGTTAATTTTGCTGCTAAAGTGAATAATTTCTAGAGTCACTGTATTGAACAGAAATTTGCTGTCTTTATTGAAATATTTTCTTTGCTAGAGATGTCTCTAAAGGTTACAGAGAGAGAAAAAGAAGATGTAGCAAATAACTAGAATTACGGAAATTACATTCCAGTATAGCTGTTGTCAGTTATTGGTATCGGAGAAGACCGCTGCTCATTTCTGTAAAGTTGTGGTTGGTGTAGTACATATATCCCTTGGGAATATGGCTCGCAGACTTACTTGTCCGTGGAACTAATTTCCCGGTGCAGGGAATTAAAAAGAAAAAGCTGAGCTATGTGCAGGAGCGGGAGCCCTGATCCCCTGGGAGCAACTCCCACGCACTTTGTGCATACGGACTGTTGAAAGCGTGTAATCCGTACGACATACCCGGGCAATGATGTTAACAATGATGGTGTGTGGGACGATATCTGGAATTATAAACGTTTCGCAGAAAGCAGCATCTGCTCTGGCAATTCTGATTTTGCTGACAAAATCCGACATTCAAACAAAAAATGAGCCAAAGCTTTCCTTTCACTCCTATAGATAAAAACCTAAAGTTGACTTTGTTACTAGGTCCAGTTCATAGCGTTTTTTGCTTTCTCTACCATTTAGCAGTGGGCGAGCAAGTATTACCCTACAACCAACAATTCAACATTTATATTTTAGCGAAACGCGCGTTTTGAAGTCCGAATAAAAAGGACAGTACTTTTGCACAAACGTTCTTGCGTGCTCACGCGTGCTTGTACGTAATCTGTCTGCGAACTGTCCAGCATCTTTCAAGAATACAAAGAGAAAATGTTCGCGAAATTCTATCCACACCAAATCCATCCTATATATGGTAAATGTATCAGTAATTTTTGTTCTCCAAAGTTGACTAATAACTTTGATTAAAATATCACGTTTAAAATATCAAATTTCGACTGACAAGACATATAGCAAGTTATTATGAAATTTAGAACAGCGATAAATAAATAAAAAGAATGATCTTGGAAGATACTGAACTTAATTGCCATAACATTTCGTTTACGAGTTATACTGTTCTCTCTCTCTCTCACACGCACACGCGCGCGGATCTTTTTATAAAAATGCCTTTTTTTATTCAAAACATTTGTATTTCCTGTAAAAGCTCGGTATTGAATTTTTGGTTGAAATGCAACACCTTTTCTACCTACAATGTAAGTGGTGGATAAAGTAAAATTCTGATGTGTTACATTCACATGACTATTTCTACACTCTATCGTTTATTAATGGGTAGATATACAAATTATTCTTACGAAAATTAATTTTTTTATCTACTTCATTTTAGTTGAGATAAACATTTGCAGAAATAGCTGCATTATACATTTCGTTATACGAAACAATAGTTACTTGTTTAAAAACTGGACGCTTTGTACTGACCTTAAAATTCAAGTCCTTTGCATGCAATCGCGAGAAACAACTGACTATCGAAAGGACTTTAAAAGAATGACAAAGTATTGAGCAATTCTTACCATTAATAACTGATATCTCGGAAATGGCTTACAGCTCGAAAAGTTATTTATACTAAAATCTGCGTTTTAAAGAAATATACATTTTTATATAGTACCTACGCTTTCATACGTCGCTTTAACGTTTACCTGTTATACAAGACTATACAAAGTTCCTTCCGAAGAAGACGACTTTACAGGCTATCTTTAGAAAATTCAAGACATACATTTCATTAGTCATGGTACGAGCGAGATGGCTCAAGCTGTTGCGTCTGTGGCCCGCATTCGGGAGGTCTCGGGATCGATCCCGGCGAGCGCCCACTCTGACCTATGGGTTTTTCGTGGTTTCCCCGGGTCGCCAGGCGAATGCTGGGGTGGTTCATCTTCTACCACGACTTTCCTTCATCTCATTTCCTGTACCCATCATCTTCCATGTCATCGTTTCAGGGTTGTAGAACCAGGTGACGGTGTTCGGCTGGTTGCGGCTGGGCAGTGACTTGCGCTCTGTAAGAGTTTCGAGTTTCTTCCCTGGTGTCGCTGTGGTACCGCTCAGTTAGGTCTCTCCTCAGCGTGGGGCACCGCTCCGGGGGATCCTGGAGGTTAGTGACTTGTGGGCAGGGACCGAGCGTATCGGATGCGTTATTTTTGGAAACGTTAGGGGCCCCGTCCATGATTGCGCCCGTCGGCATCCGGATCTAGTCGCCCTTCGAGTCTCTCTCCTCATCCTTCCCTGCCAGGGCCACATTGGAATCACAATGGGCCTACTCGGCTGCGTGATAAGTACCATTATTTGTCATGCTAATATCTTTAATATATGGTGTTTTAATTAATAGTACACCCATTTTTTTAGAAAATAAAAGTTTTCGAAAAATCTTCCATGTAAAGGGAAGTTTGGTGTGGGGGGGATTTTGTTGAAAATCTTTTTGTCACGTCTTTGAAAGATACTGAGCTTAAATACCAAGTTACCTTATTCTAAACATGCCTTTTCTGAATTCAGGGAGTCTCAAAACGTGCATTTCCGGTGAAATATTGATATAAGTTTTTGTGCGGATTGCAATACTTCCTCTACTTAATTTAGGTAAGCAGTAGAGAAAGTAAAAATTGTCGAACAAGTGAATAATTTAAATTATTTGGGTTTTAATTGATCTTACTGTCAAAATGAATAAGTACATATATATATTGATTTATTTTATGAGATGTTATGACTTATGCGGGACAATACACCGCACCATAACAGGTAAGCCGTTCCCATCCACACAACTTAAGTTTAACAAAATAGCGGTGTTACCAGACCAGTCTTAGCATAGGAATTCTGGAGCAGACAAAGTAAAGTTGAAACTGCAGAAATGAAATTCTTATGTTTATCTATACATTCTAAATTCAGACGAGCTAGCTTACTACTCAAACATTCCTCCTGATATTCTCGACATTAGCGTTCATAAGAACATGTGGCTACCAACATACATCAGTACATTAAGAGCACCTGATCTTGATCACTGTCCAGATTTGCCTAAATTTGAGCTACTAACAAAATATACCAGATTAAATATGACACGGCTTCTTACCAGCTTTGTTCCCTGGTCATATTTTAGTCTGCTCTTGATCGTTATTTGCACTCAGCATATCGTCCTTCAACAATAGACGCTGATAATAACTGAAAGTATTTATTCTCGCATCAAAGAATCAATGAGCAACCTTAAGTATCCAAGACCTCGTTTGTATCTACCACTATAATATATTCCATAGTTAATTAAAGAAAAACATCGCATCCGTCGTCAATGGCAATGAAAAAGACAGTCCTGGCAAAATATAACACTTAATAACACAATCAGCATGATAGAAAGTGCGTCAGATCAATTCGGATTAAATTCGTATCAAACATACTTAATCTGCTTCTCCACAGAGACAATTCACTTTGGCAAGCAACTAAGAGGATTATTCCAGAACCAAATATAATTCCACCAATACGTGTAAATGATCAGATTGTTACAGAGACGGAGTCTAAATGAAACTTACTTGCTTCATACTATGAAAACACACCACTCCAAATAATTCAAAGAACACACTACCAGAAAATAATAAAGAAATTTCATCTACATATTAACAAACTTAATGTACTAAAAAGCACTGCTCCCATCTACACGCAAGAACTGAAGCACTTTATTAATCAACTTCCTAATAAAAACACATTTTACATGATCTAATACCAAACATGGTATTAAAATCTGATGTTACACTCACATGACTTTCTCTACTCTTGCACAAACTATTTTTACAAACGCTTATTCTCCATGTTAATCGAGATATCGAGATGTTAATCTTATTGCTAATTTTCTTGTAGATGAAAGGGGAATTGCTAGGCTTTAAGCGATAGTCAAATATTTTAAGAGCTGGTTGCTTTGTGGAGTATTCCATTTTCTTTGCATTACCAGGACAAAATAATTGAATAACGAATTTGAGAAAAAGTATGCGTATTAGAAAATTTAAGGGAATAACAAGCAACATCTTGAAAACGGTTCACTCAACAAAAGAAATGTATGACATAAATTGTGTATTTTAATGCGATCTACATTATTTTTGTAGTAAACTTTTGTCTATCTCTTATAGTTTACCAGTTATGCAAAAATCGTTCACAATGAAGAATACTTTGGAGACATTCCCAGAAAATTCAAGATATACATTTTATTTGTCATGAAAATATCTTAAACTTATGATATTTTAATCAAAATCGTTAGAGCCATTTTTAAGAAAATTAAAATTTTCGAAAAATGTTCCATGTAAAGGGTAATTTGGGGTGGGGATTATCTTGAAAACCTTCGTGTCGCATCTCTGGAAGCTACTGAACCTAAATATCAAGTTTGGTGTTTATCCGACTGTTCGTTTCTGAGTTATGCTGTTCACACACACACACACACACACACACACACACACACACACACGGACATGTTTCCAAAAATGCTTTTATTGGATTTAGGGGGTCTCAAAACATGTATTCCCGGTGAAATCTTGATATCGAATTTTTCGGTGGAATGCAATACTTCCCCTACTTACTATACGTAGTAGAGAAAGTAAAAGAAATTAAAAGAGGATCTAGCTTACTTGGTTCAGATAGTCAATTCTTCGTTAAGAACTGGATACTTTTTACAAGTACAGAAATTTGCTGTAATCACCGTATTTCATAAACCTGCAAACGGAAACATCTACCATTGTCCAGTCAGCTGATTATCGGCACTATCAACATTTTTGGAGAAAACCATAAGAAACGTCTTCCTAAAGTGATTACCTGCAATTATGTTGTTTAAAATGTTCAATTCAGTCTTCGTCTCAAGACATTTTACTATGCGTAAGGTTTTACGGATAACTCGGTATATCATTAATGGATTTGAAAGTAAACAGTACACTGCAGCTGTTTATATAGACATTTCTCAAGCCTTCGACAAAGTGTGGCATGAAGGACTATTACTGAAATTATACGGAATTGGACTAGCAAACTATCGTATCCAAATAATTTATAGCTTCTAACAGGAACGTCTTGAATTGAATTGTTACAAACCAACAACTCGGCCAATATCTGCTGGAGTTCCACAAGGATCGGTTTTTGCGCCCTTGTTATTTAATGTTTTTACTCATGACATTCAAGACGTACAGTGAATTTCCATAGCTATATAAGCAGATGAAACTGTTTTATTCAAACTCCAACTTGGATATATGCACCAGCTCTCTTCAAAAATTCCTGTGTCTACTTAACAAATGATTTACAACATTGTGTATCTCTCTCAATATTAGTAAACCGAGAGCTAAAATATTCTCACTAAGACATTTTCATGACCTCTCTCCATTATACCTCTTCAATAAATAATTGTAATGGTTATCCTCTCACAAACCGGTTAATTACCTTGGAGTGCTCTTCAATACCAAACTAGGTTGAAAGGCTCAAATTGAATATATCAAGACTTGAAGTTTCCAGAATCACTAAATTATATCCTCTAATAAACAAATGCTTCAAACTTGCTTTAGAATACTCTGTTCTTCATACAAATCTTTAATCAAACCTGTTAAAACATCTTCTACTGATAGACACTGAAGAAGACGACTTGTAAAGTCTTGTATTATATTGTTAATTATTGTATTAATTGATAATTGTTGTAACCTTCTACTATAATCTTTAGTTCTTGTTTTATTCACACATGTTTATATTATAATATAGTTGTTAGTGGAGTCAACTTGACCAACCGCATACATTGTTTCATTGTTACGTAAGTTTATTTTATATCACCGAGCAGGATGGTTCAGATTGCATGATAACTAAAAATGAAATAATAATTATTGCAGTTGCGTCTGTGGCCCGCATTCGGAAAGTTGCGAGTTCGATTCCCGTGGCCGACCTTCCTGACCATGTTTTTGGGGAGGGGGTTCCCCAGGTCGCCAGGCGAATGCTGGGAAGGGTCATTACATCCCCCTAATTTCCTGTCCGTCCATTTCATTCCATTAATCATTTCATTCATCCTTCACCCCTTTGGTCTGTTTCAGGGTTGGAAGTGTAGGCGTAGGAGTTTCGGTGCAGCGCAATAGGGAAAAAGGATGCTCTCTGTGAACCTTCTCCGTCCCTCAGCCTTCGGCTGGCTGCCAGGATATAAGAACCGCCCGCGGCGGGGACGTTGGACTCCATGTGAGGCGGAATCCCCGGTCTGCCTGTCCGTCTGACGGGGCATTATATCATATGGGCCATGTCACTGCTGTGCCGTCGCTCGCGGTTCCGGCCACCCGGTGTCTCTTCACCTCATTCCTTCCTCGTATAATGTCCAATCTCCCTGGATCAGTGGGGCATCCCCTCTGCTTCCCATTCGATTATTATCATCTTTGGCCTGTATAGTATATTTGCCGAAATACATTTAAAAAAAAGGTTCTTATGTCGTTTTACTCCTCGCGATAGAAAGATAAAAGAACATATAGGAAGGGCTTTTAATATCTTCAGTTTAACTGAAAGAATAATACAGATGAAAGATAAAGATGTATTTCCACATAGCCTAGCGTATTCTGCACCGGTCATGTCCCTACCATGTCGTTTCGTTTTCATTTCCACATAACCTACCCGTCCCGACTGTGCGTCGGTCGGCTATTTTCATACTTGGTTTGATCCACAGACGGACAAAGGGAGGGGCTAAGAGGGTCTATAATCCCTTCTTAATTACAGAAAGAAACTTTAAAATTGTGTTGCTTTGGTAAGGTTAAAATTAACACTTTTATTTCTGTTAAATTTACTTAAACCAGAAATTAATATCTGTTACGTAGTTCATAGTCAATGAGTGAATTTAACATAATAATGAACTACATCTCAAAAGATATTCTACTAACTAAAGAAAGGAAAGGAAAGAAAAAAAATAGAAACAGACCGAATCAAATATGCTTTACACTTACCATTAAATAACTTCTGGCTTACAATAAAACTGATGATCAAACGACACCGATATTACGTTTAAAATGCATCTTTATTTAATACTTTTAAGAGTTTTCTGAAAAATTTAAATTAAAGCTTCATCCAAAAAATAATTCATAGATCAGGTATATGATGTTTGTAAATTTAGAAATTAAAACTCTCTGTTAGTGAACTACATTTTACTCATTGGTAAGGTATCTTTCAAAACAAGCTTCTTCCTCCCTAAAGGAACCCCGGATCGCCTCTTATTCGATCTGATCACTTTGTCATCTGTTTCAATAAGCAATGGATTACAAAGAAAAAGATATCTTTATACCCTGTGGTGCTTATTTGGTTTTACTGAAGAGAGAAGATATTTTAAGCCTCTCGCCTTCCAGATGTTATGCTTAATCAGCGTGTTATCATTGTCTTTATACGACAGATCGTATAGCTCCGAGTAATGCTGAACCAGCGAATGGCTTCACTGAACAATGCGCGTGTAATATATTCGTATAATTACGGAATATGCCGGAAATAGCCGAACTGCAAGAGGCTGCCCTACCGGACGCCGTTTTGGTCATTTCCCCTTCCACATAGCCCACCGTGTCGTGATGTATCCTGGTCATTTTCATAAAATCAATCTGATGACTGGTCGCCGACAGCATGGTCGGTGCACAGTACGGACACGACAGAGACGGGATAGGTCATGTGGAAATGAACAAAATATTCGCTTCGTAAATTATATGCAAGGTGCTCCTTGGCTGCTCGTAAACACAGCACATAGCCGGGATACAGTCGGAACACGGTAGGCTATGTGGAAATCCACCTTAACTAGTCCAACAAATGTGTATCTAAATTAAGGCAATAAATCCTGAAACTTGATAAAAAAAATCTGATGTACACTCACACGACTTTCTCTACTCTTGTACAAACTATTTTTACAAACGCTTATTCTCCATATGCTTCATGTTAATAATCGAGATGTTGATCTTATTGCTAATTTTCTTATAGGTACAAGGGGAATATGGTAATATTTAAGCGATAGTCAAATCTTTTAAGAGCTGGTTGCTATGTGGCGCATTCCATGCTCTTTGTATGTCCAGGACATAAAACAAATGAATAACGAATTCCCATTTGAGAAAAAGTATTGGAAAATTTAAGGGAATAACAAGCAATATCTCGAAAATGGTTCACTAAAAAAAAATGTATGTATATAAAATAAATTGTGTATTTTAACACGATCTACATTTTTTGTGTAGTAAAATTTAGTCTATCTCTTATGGTTTACCAGTTATGCAAATTCGTTCACAATGAAGAATACTTTTGGAGACATTCGCAGAAAATTCGAGATATACATTTCATTTGCCATGAAAATATCTTAAACATATGATATTTTAATCAAAATCGTTAGAGCCATTTTTGAGAAAATTAAAATTTTCGAAAAATGTTCCATGTAAAGGGTAATCTGGGGTGGGGGGATTTTCTGGAAAACCTTCGTGTCGCATCTCTGGAAGATACTGAACCTAAATACCAAGTTTGGTGTTTATTCGACTGTTTTTCAAGATTATCCGGGACAAATAGCTTGAGCTTTGTTTATGCGTGGCAAAAGCGGGAACTACACGTGTTGTGTCGATGGCTATAGGCTGTGTATTAAGTTGTTAGTCTAGTTGTTAATTGTGTGACGCGCGAGTACCGTAGTGCGTGTGGTGCGTATCACAAAGTGGGTATCTCAAATAAGTTTTAAACACGGAAACCCCAACAAAGTCACAGCGGAGAGTTGTAAACTCCCAAAGTAGAAATATTATTCACAAAGTTTTCCAGTTCTGCACGGAGGAAAAACAAAACGATCTAATTCTTCCTTTGCAAAAGGCAGTGGCTAGAACGGCTACAGCAGTAGGAAAAAGTGAAGCGACAGTAAAGAGCATCGCTAAAGAATTTGAAAAAGTTACTATTCCAGGAAAACAATGGAGTCGGAAAAATAAGTTTGAAATGGACGATTTTGAGAAGTGCGTCGTGCGCAGAACATTTTTGAAGTATTATGAGGTGTTTAAAGAAATTCCAACAGTGAAGAAGTTGTTCTATGCAGTAAAGGAGAAAATCAATTTCGGTGGTGGGCAGAAAACATTCTGGCGAATATTACACGAAATGGGATTTACTTTATAAAAATGCAAGAATATGCGCAGATTTTAGTGGAACGCCAGGATAGAGTTGCTCGCAGAGCAGCCTATTTGCGAGCTCTAAGAAGTAATGAAAAGGGTACCAGAAAGCCGGTAGTTTATACCGACGAAAATTGAGTATACACCCACTACACTGTGAAGAAGTGTTGGCAACATGACGATATTCCTGGAGTTTTGGTGAATAAATCTGCTGGGCAAAGAGCAATTAGTGGTGCATGCTGGCGGTGAGATGGGTTTCATCAAAGGGGTAGAATAAATCTACGACTCTAAGTGTGCAACAAAAGATTACCACAGTGAGATGAACAAGACCAACTACGAAAAATGACTCAGTGAAAGGCTTATACCAAACCTCCCGCCCAGTAGCATTGTTGTACTCGATAATGCGACTTACCACACCGTGCAGGAAAACAAAGCTCCAACGATGGCATCTCGGAGAGAACAGATTGTTCATGGGCTGGAGGATAATGGTTTGGAGTTCGAAGAATGTTTAACGAAGAGGGAGATGTTATAAATTGTCAAAGCAAATAAACCATCTCCAGTGTGTACCGCAGATAAACTTTTGAAACACTATGGATTTGAAGCCCTCAGATTGCCGCCTTATCACTATGATCTAAACGCTATTGAACTGGTATGGAATATAATGAAACAAAAAATAGCAGAAAAAATGTGTCTTCCATTACCTTAAACGCACTTACAGGAATAACCAGACAGTGTTCAAATGATATCACTGAAGAGGATTGGACAAACGCGTGCATCAAAATGAAGTCCATGAGCAAGAATACTGGCATCGAGATGCCTTGATGGAAGAAGTAGAAAGAATAGTAATCAATGTGGATTTGGATAGCAGTGATGAAGAGGAAACAAATAGATTGGTCAGTTTTGTGGATTCCGGAGATGGTAATGGCAGTTCTACAGATACAGCAAGTGATGCAGACATAACAGCAGATTTCCATCCTTTAGATGACAGCGCCACAGATGGAAGCTCTACAGATACAGCAAGTGAGACGGATATGCAGGAATCGGAATCTACACATCAGAATTAAGTAAGTCAATTTTGTTCTGCTCCTTAACGTAGCATAGTTTTCTGCCTTCAATGTTGTACATACTTTTGTGACACACTGTTCACCTCTCCTCCCATCTGCAGGCCAGTCGGACGGTGTAAACAGATAACAGCGCCTCCAACGCGAGGTATCTTGTTAAATGTCTCGGGTTATAAACATTTTATTGTAATGTAGACATATTTAATATCTGGAATTTTAATAAAAATCTTTGCAGCCATTTTAAGAAAATTAAACATTTTGAAAACCGTTCCTTTTAAAGGGTAGTTGGGGTAGGTACTTTCTTGAAAATCTTCGTGTTGCATCTTTGAAAGATGCTGATCTTAAATACCAAGTTTGGTATTTATCTTACTCTTCGTTTTTGAGTTATACTATTCACAGACACAGACACACACACACGCCTCTTTCTCATAGAATTTTTTGGGATTCAGGGGGCCTCAAAACGTGAAATATCGACAAATATCTGGGTGGAAAACAATGCTTACCCTACTTACAGAATGGGATACAGAACAATATATTGAGGCAGTATTTTTAACACTTAAATGATTTCAATCTAATTATATAATATAAAAAAATAACAGCCCACCTTAAAGCAATATGTGTATAATATAACATAAAATGTATATAACAATCATTGTATTATGCTTATATTATTGTGTACATGTATAATACTTTTATGTGAATGTATTAAGTAATTTAATAATGTTGGAGCTGTGAGAATAGAAGCCGAAAGTTGCTAACAGTGAGGTAACAATGAGGTAACCTTGAGGCAATAATGAATTGGAAAGTTTAATAATGCTACTAGTGATTCTTGGAACAATAATCTAATGTTTAAAACAGTTTATAAATAGCCAATCAAAAACCAGAAAAGCTGAAAGTTAAATAAACGTATTCTATTGGAGTAAAATTAGCCAATCAGAGACGTGAAATAGAAAAATTTGCAAATTCAAGCGGTAAACGCGAGTCGCTAGAAGACAGCGTTCCAAACCGGACGCTAGACGAAGCGTGAGACGAATATTCATCACGGCAAGAATAAAATAAAGTTTACGTGTTAAAAAGTGCAATTAATAAAAAATCTCACAGCTCCACAGAGAATATATAAGTGAAGTGCTATTTAATCGTGTGAAGGATTAGTAAAAGGAGTGAACTAAAAATTATAATTCTACATTCTTTAGCCGCATCACACCCTGCTAAGAAATACATGTTTCTACACCTTAATACTGACGCAGCCGAAGCAAACATAAATATATATAATATTTAAAGAAACATAAAAATACAAAGTCGTTGGGGCGAAGGCCACCGGAAACTTTGTACAGTTACTTCATCAAGTTTGGCTTCCCAACAGTGGAACTACATACAACAAAACCTTCTTCAATATTTTGTCCAGAAAGAGAGCCAGCAAGAAAGGGCTTGCTTGGCTCAGACTGGGATCACGGCGAGCGATCAAATTCATTAAGAAGGCTTACGAGTCTGACCCTGATTTAGAGAAGAAGAAACTTGGATTCATACTCTGGCACATTGTACTAAGACAGAACAGTTGAGGAGAAAGTATCTGCCAGGTTTCTTTGTTAACTCAAGGAGAGGGTTACAAGCTTGTTGAACATTGCTGGCTGGGAGGAAGCAATTGGTATATTTTTACGAAAGGTTATGCAGCTCAGGTTGCTGTGTAAGGAAGAGGGTCAAGGGTGGGAGGAGGAGGGTTAGCGGATTAACGACGGCTATTTGTTTGTTTTGTAAACAATAGCGTATGTTTGTGAACAAGTCTTTTTACTCTTCTTCTTCTGTTTTGTTTGTGTGATTTTTGTTGTTAGTTTATCTGCTTTTTCTTCTCTTATAAACATCATTAACTTTAAAGTTCAGTGTGATTAATATAGTCTGAAAAATATGAACTACGGTGTATTATATAAGCACATACGTTCTATCTGACCCTGCTATGTACGAGTTTGAACATGTAAAAGGTTTAAGAGTAATAAATACACCACTGTACTGTACTCTACTTTCTGAAAGTACGAAGTAGAGAAAGCAGAAATAGCTTAAATGTTAAAACAGTTTACTGCAATATGATAAATTAAAATTCCATTTTCTCTCTTTATAATATCCCCCTCAGAAGTGTCTAAACCATAACATTTGGGTGACAGACGCAAAAATATTTAATGTTGCATATCATATATGTGCAAATGTGTAGTAATGAGACAGAACTAGCCGAGTGTCCTTGAACCTCACTCAGCGTGCAGCATGTAAGCTGCGTTGAAAAACAACTTCCCATCCCTACAGTAGTACACGGTACTTTTGGCAAGCGTCCCGAACATTTCAAAGATCGCTAACTGGCAGCCTAGCCTGCCTGTCTCTCAGAGGGTTGGCTGACGTGAAAGAAAGCATCTTGTTAAAATATGTGGAAGTGTTATCCTTACTCTTGTATGCACTGCTGACATCTACGGATACAACTTCCATTGACTCGGCACAAGAAATTAAAGAAATTTCATGGTGAATACTTTGATTTAATTCTACCTTTGTGTGCGGTTTCGACCTACATCCGCAGATATCAGCAGATGCTCTACTGATTTGACTACGGCACATCGCCTTTTTTGGTATCCTCTCAAGCTCATTTGGAGACACTAGTATTTGTGCTTTCACTTTATAGTCTTGCACTGCCGAATGCACCTCATCTGCCCAGAACTGTCCTACTGAGTGGTCCTTGGTTCGTCAGACTTATATTTAATGTGTCACCTGGTAGAGGGAGGAAAGGAATAGTCACTAACACAAACATTCAAATCAATAAATCATGAACACGTATATTGTAAACGTAAGTGGTATATGAATCTAGGGAAAAGAAAATTGCCCCATTATTATAGCATAATATTAAAAAAAAATCGGATGTGTTACATTCACATGACTTTCTCTACTCTTGTACAAACTATTTTTACAAACGTTTATTCTCCATCTACTTCATGTTAATCGAGATAAACATTTGCAGACTCTATCTTATTGCTAATTTTCTTGTAGGTGTAAGGGAATATATATTTACAAGGGCAATATAGAAATACAGTAGCCTTTAAGCACATACATATCTCTTAATAGCAGCACCATTCTCTTTGCCACAGATTAATACTCTTTGCATATCAAAGACAAAAAAAATGAATAACGAATTCCTATTTGGGAAAATTATTGAAAAATTTAAGGGAATAACAAGCAATATCTCGAAAATGGTTCACTCAACAAAAAAAAAAGTATATGACATAAATCGTGTATTTTAATGCGATCTACATTTCTTGTGTAGTAAAATTTTTTCTATCTCTTATGGTATAACAGTTATGCAAAAGTCGTTCACAATGAAGAATACTTTTGGAGACATTCCCAGAAAATTAAAGATATACATTTTATTTGTCATGAAAATATCTTAAACATAAGATATTTTAATCATATGCTCTACGTAGTAGAGAAAGTAAAAAACAATAAAATGGAGCGGTTGAAACTTTAACCTGAAAAGGTGCAGAAATCAGAACGTAAACCCAGCAAAAAATCAATTTTTAAATGGGAACCTACAATTAGGGTCAAATTAAATTGACCCTAAAATGACAATGATGACGTCTTCCAAATAAACCACGACTAATTGCATTTACTTTCCTCATAGTATCAAGCAACTTTTATTCAAGACATTTCTTTTTACAACGCTTAGTTTTGGAGATATTGTACAGTCTCAACTTATATGCTACATTCTATATATGTGGACCATATTGCAAGACAATGGAAAATAGAAGTAAATCTAAGAATAAGACTATACGCCGGAAAAAGATGTATAAGCACACTAATGTTTACAGATGACTAAGTCATTGTACAAAAAAATAAAAAATAAGAATGACATGTAACAAACAATATATCGCTTGGACCAATTACGTGAGAAATAGAATTTCAAAATATCATATTAGAAAACTAAAGTTACTGTATTCAGAAGAAAATACCCTACACGTTCAAAGATTACAATAAATAAATATATATACAAAATAATATAGGTGATAAAATACACCCTTGTCTTATATTTCTATTAAGTTTTTATGTCTTTTCTTTATCAGTATTAATTATAAATTGTTTGTATAGAAACTTTTTATTATTTTTATCCTCTTTTCTTCATACTCTCCCACAATAGATTTCTATCCACCCGATCAAAGGCCTTTTGATAAACGCTATGAATAGATTTCATAGAGACCTGATGCTATTATGCATGGTATAAAAGTCATGCTGTAGTCCTTTGTTTTGTTTACCGTATTCATTTGTCTCGCATCCAACTTGGAGATGCTCGCTTCTCTTGTTTATGTTGTTCTCATTTTTGCAGGAGGACGAAGTTTCTCTTACTTAGGATGTCCGTGCACGCTCAGGAACCTACACTCAGGTAACTACACCAGGAAGTTCTTTCAGAGCCGGAAACGTTCACCCATTACCAGACTAACCAAACGTGTTTCCTTTCCGTTCAGGGCGACGTTACAATGTACAGCGGATTTCGCTTAGCTTGCCCTTCCATCCCTCGTTTCTCCCTCTTTTTTCCGTCTCTTTCCGCTCCTGGCCTACCGTGCGCTCTATACTAAGGGAGAGAACCAAGGAATTCAAAGAAATGCGCTTAAAGCAGCGTACTTTGAAATTGCTGAATAAGAAATGCCGTAAAAAGAATAGTAGTTCCACTGTCATTCGATTGCATATACTCCGAATTCATTTTTTTTCCACCTAGAAAGCTAAGGTAGAGAAAGCATGTACTCGATCAAAAGATTTGATAGAAATACTTCTATCGAGGTGCTTTGAATAAATAAATAAATGAATAAATAAGAGGCACCGGTTCACGAAACCCTATGGGTTAGAAGTTTAATTCCTTGTTCTGGGGTGACGGTTTTAACCAAGCCTTTACCTCTGACTAGCTCATGGACCAAAGTTCAATAAAAACTGTCCACAATAAAAGCTGTAGGTCCTCTCGTTCCATCACCATCCTAACACCCTACTGTCGGAGGTAGCGAACACCGCCCGCAGGCTTGGTAGAATGAGGTTTCCTCGCAGGTCGTAAGATAGATAAATAGAGCACGCGTATGTATGTGTGCGCGCGCAAATGCGCTCATTTGTGAACATCGTAACTAAAAAAAATCTGGTGTGTTGCAGCCAAACAGCTTCCTCTACATATTGTATTACTTATTGCAACATTCATTGTAACTGATTATTCTACCCAGGCTATATTATTCACGATATATTCTTGTTTAGAAATTATTTGAAATTAAGCAGTAAGTATTTGAGCAAAAAGCGTCCAAATGTTGAAGAAGCCTAAATTCAGAAATCTTAGTCAATGAGTAAGTTGGAAAGGTAGAATCAGACTGAAAAGTTCAATGCAATAGCCGGAGTTTGAACCACGGATCTTCAGATTTCCGTGCCGCTGCTCTACCAATTGAGCTACCATGGCAACTAGCAGCCACGGCATTAATTTCCACAATTGACTCACAGTTGTACCGGTAAACCATAAGGCGTTCTCAAATTCATTTTTGAGATAACATACCCCAATGACGACTTACAATCTCGTAAGTACTTTAAGTCCCGAGTTTTATGGTTAACCAAATATTAGTCAATCAATGATTTCAATGATTAGTTGACAGGTTAAGGATCCGATACTGATTTTTGAACACCGGTATTAGATACCAACTTTATGAAAAACTGTAAAGGCGATAGCTGTTCACTGGATTAAACTCATGTAACCAGTTTTGTACTGTATGCTAATTCCGAGAGTGTTCCTGTTTGACATTCCCCAATTGACAGCAATTTTTTTTCTTGATTATGCCACATATGTACTTTTCATCTCGTAATAATAGGTAATTAGCTATATAACAATCGGAAACATAACAGGTTTGTGGATTAAGTCTCTCTACTACTCACCCTCATACATTGGTATATACATGTTTAACACAAAGGTATATTAGACATAATTAACATTTTGAAGAAACAAATCAAGAAAATTAAGTTGAGCTTTATTTATGGACGCTCTTTAACTGGGTCCTTAGCGTCCCATTCTATATTGGGCGTGAAAAATCGGAAATTTTGCTGACAGGTCTCTATCAGGGTTGAGGTTCTTTTACGTGCCGTAAATCTACTGGACGGGACCACCGGCTTTACTTTCTTTCCGAAAAAATCCACTGCCCTCCGCCGGGTTTGAACCCGCGATCTCGGGAGCCAGAGGTACCATAGTACCCCTAGACTACGGAGGACGATATTGAGGAATCAAAGATTTTTGTTTAAAAACACGAGCATTCATGAGAGAACAAATATTTCCATACGCTGTATTATTTCACTTCATAAGTTATGATTTGTTTCTGCTGGAGACACCAAGCCAGACTATTGCAGAAACGTGATTTAATGCATCAGCTATATCAGCTTCATGCTACACGAGACCTCTACTCGTTACCCCATTGTTTTGTGTTTTTTCATTTGAACACAAGAGGCTGTGCAAAGTTACATTCATTGCAGTCAAGGTTTATCAAGAATTATAGCCCAGCATCTCTTTGGGGACACATGCTGGGCAATAATATGAAGTCTCGACTCCTTTCATTCCTTATCTACCATAAAGTTAAACTCAACAACTTTCGATAATGCAAAACTTAAACATTTAAAAGTATCGAAGGTTTATATCAAAGTATTAGACTTACTTCGGTACCGCCGAGTATCGAGAGATCAACGGTATCGAGATTCAATCCCTACTTAAAGAGTGAAGTGAAGCTTACTATGTATCGAATAGGGTGGAGTGAGGTGGCGCATTATGGTGTTAATTACCTGTGAGGCGTGTACAATCCACTTCTGTCTCTCATTCCGATGTATGAGTCCTATTTCATTTTCCCAGCACTATACTTTTTCACTATAAGCTCAAAGGAGAAGTAAACAAAACTTAAATGTATCACTCCGCCGAGCACATGGCAGCACCACGTGGAGGATGACGTGAGAGGAAATTGCTTCATACAGAATGCGAATACAGTATATTGCACAGCTTGGGAATCATTAGCTTTTGAACATTGTATGTCTTATTCCTATATTTTGCCTTACATCCTAAACTTGTAACACATAATACTAAGAGTAGACAAATAAAAGTTGTACCTGAACAGTTCGGCTTCTGTGATTAGAGGTACTGGGTTAAACTGTTCTTAACTTCAGGCTTTAGAAATCATTCATTTAATGACTAATATCAGTATACCACCTTTGCTTTGACTTTTTATGAGTCAACAAGTTAAATAACGATTAGCACTATAGGTTAAAACACAACAGAAAACAAGCGCGATCCAAGTTGTCCGAGTTAACGCATCAGTAACAAAGGCGTTCAATTATTGCTAAACAATGCCCAACCATTATCATTGTCGATTAAAAGTGGATACTTTTCATAGAATTTGTTAAAAGCATTTATCACAACTGTATTCTTTCCATTACCCGCGTTTGTTTTCCACAGTGGCAGAAGTCAGAAGATTCTCAGCCAGGAACCGGAAACGAACTGCAGCGCCTGCGTATAGCCTCTTAAACCCTCTGCTATAACGGTTCATGTAGTTATAGTGACTCTGAACAAACACATTTAGTTTCATGAATTGAACTGTTACAATAATCAGTTTTTTAAACTTCTCTGCACGAGAATAAGCACAAAATGTTAGGATCTGAACCGAACTATTTTTTGTAGAGGAAGAGACGACATGCTAAGCGGGGAGGTTGTAATTTGCCCACCAGCCAATGAGGTGCTGTCTTGTCACGTGGTTTTGTTTACTTCTCCTTTCAGCTTATAGACTGTATTGTTTACAATTGTAAATAAGCAAGCAGTGCTGTGTTTACGGAACTCTATAGTAAGATTGTATGTACATACATTGGTACTAACTTGTCCCGGATCCTTAGCCTGTTAATTATTCTTTCACACAAGGAAAGGTAAAATCAAAATGAAGAATTCAATGATGCTACCTCAGTTGCTTAGAGAAATGGCACGGAAAGTCGAAGATCCGTTGTTCAAATCCTGGCTGAAATTTATGCTGCTTTTTGGTTTACAATTTATAGTATTTTAAACAATACGGTATGTTAAGTATTATGCCCATGTACAAAGAAAGTGTACTATCAAAAGCTACCATGCATACGATCGACTTTATTTAAGCCATCTGTGGTGAATATTTATCAAAATTAATGGGAAGTATAAATTTCTAGATTAGTATGAAAATAAATTATGATGAGCAGAGAGGGTTGTGCGTTGCTGCGCTTACAATTTTAAGTCTAAAATTATATTTTTATTGGAGGTGGGAAGGCATTACCCTTCTTTTCTCCCGAAAACCAATTTTATTGTCAACTTCAAAATGTTTTCATGTTTCTAATTGTACAGCTGACCAAGAGAAATATAGGACTCTCTTAAATCAACTTCTGAAATCTGTAGTTGGCCCTAAGAATTAGTGATGCTCCAGACAAAACATAGTCTCCGAAGAGCTGTACACGGTTAAATTAAAGCAAATAATTGGAGCGAACGACGAGAATTCAATTAAAACATTTGCATCTGCATCTTCTACATAGCATCTATAGAATGTTTTAATCTACAACTGCATAACGCAACATGGTTTTGGGCGTTAATAAAGATGTAGGTCATGGAACACTGTCGGGATAGTGATCTTATTGCAAACCTGCAGAAAATAAATTTAAGACTTTTTGAAAAATATCCTAGATCCTAAGCAGGTATATTTTTATTTTCTCTATTACGAATAGTAAGTATTCCACCCAAAAATTTCATGTCGAGATTTCACGGAAATACGTGTTTTGAGGCCCCTGAAACAAAAAAAAGCAGTTTTTAGAAAAAGGTTCTTGTGTATGCGTGTGTCTGTAAACGGTATAGCTCAAAAACTAAAAGTCGGATAAATACCAAACTTGGTATTTAAGTTCTCTATTTTCCAAAGATACGACAGGAAGATTTTCAAAAAAATCATTCCAACTCCAATTACCCTTTAATGAAACAACTTTCGATTTTTTTTAATTTTATAAAAAGACTAAGAATTTTGATTAAATATATTTTTATGATAAATAAAAAATATATATCTTAAATTTACTGGAAATACCCTGTGAAGTCCTGTTCATTTGGAACAAATTTTATATAATCTTGTATAACTGGTAAACGTTAAGTGATAGACGAAAACGCACTAAACAAAAAATGTAGATATGTTTAAAACACACAATTTATTTCAAATAACTTCTTTTGTGGCATCACCCATTTCTGAGATACCTGTTACTAACGGTTCAAATTGTTCAGTACTTAGCCATTATTTTAGTCTTCAGTCGCTTCTTGCAATGTCATGGAAAGAGTATGATGTTTTAAGGCCACCGTGTAGTGTCCAGTTCTTAAACATTTGACTATCTTGTATCTATAACGAAATATGCAACGTAGCTATTTCCTCAAAGGTTTACCTCGATTAAAAGGAAGTAGGTAGAAAAAAAAATCTGATGTGTTACACTCACATGACTTTCTCTACTCTGTACAATCTAATTTTACAAACGCCTATTCTCCATATGCTTCATGTTAATCGAGATATCGAGATGTCAATCTTATTGGTAATTTTCTTGTAGATGCAAGGGAAATATGGTAGCTTTTAAGCGATAGTCAAATATTTTAACGCTGGTTGCTATGTGGAGCATTCCATTCTCTTTGCATGTCCAGGACATAAAAAAAATGAATAACGCATTTGAGAAAAAGTATAAGTATTGGAAAATTTAAGGAAATAACAAGCAATATCTCGAAAACGGTTCACTCAACAAAAGAAATGTATATGACATAAGTTGAGTATTTTAACGCGATCTACATTTTTTGTGTAGTAAAATTTTGTCTATCTCTTATGGTTTACCAGTTATGCAAAAGTCGTTCACAATGAAGAATACTTTTGGAGACATTCCCAGAAAATTCGAGATATACATTTCATTTCTCATGATATTATCTTAAACATATGATATTTTAATCAAAATCGTTAGAGCCATTTTAGAGAAAATTAAAATTTTCGAAAAATGTTCCATGTAAAGGGTAGTCTGGGGTGGGGGGATTTTCTTGAAAACCTTCGTGTCGCATCTCTGGAAGATACTGAACCTAAATACCAAGTTTGGTACTTATCCGACTGTTCGTTTTTGACTTATGCTGTTCACAGACACACACACAGACACACACACACACAGACACACACACGGACATGTTTCCAAAAATGCTTTTTTTGGATTCAGGAGGTCTCAAAACATATATTTCCGGCGAAATCTCGGTATCGAATTTTTGGGTGGAATGCAATACTTCCCCTACTTACTATACGTAGTAGAGAAAGTAAAAATCTGATGTGTTACACTCACACGACTTTCTCTACACTTGTATAAATTTTTTTAACAAACGCTTATTCTCCAACTACTTCATGTTAATCGAGCTAAACATTTGCAGACTCTATCTTATTGGTAATTTTCTTGTACATGTAAGGGGAATATATATTTACAAGGGCAATATAGAAATACAGTAGCCTTTAAGCACATACATATCTCTTAATAGCTAGTTGCTAGGTGCTAGGTGCAGCACCATTCTCTTTGCCACAGATTAATACTCCTTGCATATCCAAGACAAAAGGATGAATAACGAATCCCCATTTGAGAAAATAAGTATTGAAAAATTTAAGGGAATAACAAGCAACATCTCGAAAATGGTTCACTCAACAAAAAAATGTATATAACATAAATTGTGTATTTTAATGCGATCTACATTTTTTGTTTAGTAAAATTTTGTATATCTCTTATGGTTTACCAGTTATGCAAAAGTCGTTCACAATGAAGAATACTTTTGGAGACATTCCCAGAAAATTCAAGATATACATTTTATTTGTCATGAAAATATCTTAAACATATGATATTTTAATCAAAATCGTTAGAGCCATTTTTGAGAAAATTAAAATTTTCGAAAAATCTTCCATGTAAAGGGTACTCTGAGGTGGAGGGATTTTCTTGAAAACCTTCGTGTCGCATCTCTGGAAGATACTGAACCTAAATACCAAGTTTGGTGTTTATCCGACTGTTCGTTTCTGAGTTATGCTGTTCACAGACAGACACACACACACACACACACACACACACACACACACACACGGACATGTTTCCAAAAATGCTTTTTTTGTATTCAGGGGGTCTCAAAACATGTATTTCCGGTGAAATCTCGCTATCGAATTTTTGGGTGGAATACAATACTTCCCCTACTTACTATACGTAGTAGAGAAAGTAATAAGCTTCAGTAAGAATAATTTGTATACCCATTAATAAAATAGAGGGTACATAAGATTTTTCACCTATGTGCCGAATTTAGCGTGCTTGCATTCGTTTATCCAGATGCGAACACACATATACAGGGGTAGGTATATCTACGAAAATTAGATATAAAGTATGAAAAGATACCCTGATGTAATGTGATATTGATTTATGAATTAACACGTATCAATAGAACATTCTTTTATGAATATCAAAGATGCTAGTCTTCAGCATTTACACATTGCTGTACCCTAGATTTGTCACTCAAGCACATCTTACTCATTTATTGCACCAATTTATTGGAATATGTTCCTAAATAACTGAATCAACAACAGTACGTTATCGTCTTGCAAAATCCTTGTCTTTAAAACATATCCCTATGGATATCTTTTTGGGAGATCTCGTGATCTTCGTGGCCAGTTAGTCGATTCCCTTCGTCCTATTCACTTATTCGGAATTTTGTCGGCTAAAAGTCTTGCACAATTCATACTTAATGGGCAGGAACCCCATCTTGCTGAATATATAACTTCGATATATTAAATTTATAATTGTATACCTACTTTTGCTCAGCTCTGTATAGATGTCAATCATATACAGTGCTTTTCCTTCCACGATGGCCACCACACGGTTGGTTGTGGACCAGCCGCCGGACTCCCTTCGAAAGAGGGAGTCCCGCAACCGCCTCACGTTCTCATAGTTACAGTTACAATTACAATGATAATAATACATACCTTATCATAAAGTATGTTGGAAATGTTGTCCTCACTTTCTATACGTTTCTGCATCCTCTCGGGAAATTTATATTCACACTCGAGAGTTCAACATCTGAAATTTTGTGAATTTCTCGCCTGAGATTTTCTTTTATTTTGGGTTTGTTGCATACATTTTATTTTTCATGTCCCCCATAGATAAAAATCTCATACAGTTAAATCAGGTGATCGCAAGGGCCATAGTCCTTTACTGATTACTGTATTTTCAAAAATTTCTGGAATTAAGTTTAACCACCCATCAGCGATATGCGCGGTAGCAGAGTCTTGTTGGAAAAATCCAGACTGACATTAAACGTCGGTCAGCTATTCAAAAAATTGTGCGAGAGTGACATTTCTGCATCTCTCTACTTTTATTGCTATTATTCTGTATACATTTACTGCACACCAGTTTTCGCGTCATGCAAGGGAATCTCGTGTGTAAAATCGGGTTTCTCTATATTCCAATATCTGTTATTTTGCGACGAAACATAACCATACAAATGGAACCATGCTTCGTCAGAGAAGAATATTAAGCGTGGGTCAATTACCCTACTGCTGACATTTCGCAAAATCTAATTACAGAAATGTACCCACTCTGATGATCACATGAAAAATAAGATGTATGCAACAAACCTTCATATAATGAAAGAACTAAAAGAATTCATCAGGCGAGAAACTCACTCAATTTCGCATATTAAACTCTCGAGAGAGAATAAAAATGTCCGGAAAAGATGTCAGAACTAGAGAAGGAAAACATTTCTTATGTTAAAGTTATGCGCTTATTAACTGTGTAATTAAATATGATAACGTTAGGTGGTTGCAGGAATATTTTAAGAGTTTCGGCGGGAGCCCGAGCTGCGGCGACCGACGTGCGGTGGCTGTACTTTGAGGAAAAAATACTGTGTGTGTGTATATATATACACACGAGGGTGGTCTGAAAAGTTTCCGACCTCAACATGAAGATGGCAGCACTCGTAAATAAAAGCTAGTGAATTTCGTTGTGCATCTGTTGACAGTTACTCACCAAAGTTTCAGCCATTTTGGACGCTCAGTTGTTATGTAACAGTCGTTTGAGTGAGGTGATGTGAGTGTTTTTATGAAAATGGACAAAATCTAGTATCGAGCTGTCATTAAATATTTTTTTTGAAAGGCAAAACGCTTACGCA
Source organism: Deroplatys truncata (assembly GCA_030765065.1). Classification (NCBI taxonomy): domain Eukaryota; kingdom Metazoa; phylum Arthropoda; class Insecta; order Mantodea; family Mantidae; genus Deroplatys; species Deroplatys truncata. The sequence continues at coordinate 122,284,171 of CM060988.1, read as the reverse complement.
AATCAAAGATGAGTTGGATTCTGTGTATGGGGACTCTGCGCCATCATTTACCACAGTGAAATTTAAACGTGGACGTAAGAGCTTGGGAGACGATGAACGTTCGGGACGTCCAAAAATTGCAACTACCGACAAAAACATCGCCAAAGTTCACCAAATGGTGCTAGACGACCACTGAATTAAAGTGAGAGAGATAGCAGAGGGTATGAAAATGTCAAAAGAACGTGTTTGTCACATATTAAATCAACATTTAGACATGAGAAAGCTGTCCGCGCGTTGGGTGCCGCGTTTGCTCACGTTTGACCGAAAGCGTGTTCGAATGAACATTTCCAACGCTCTGTTGGCGCCGTTTAGGCCGAGTTTTGGCGCCGATTAATTACTGTAGATGAAACTTGGATACACCATTATACGCCCGAAACAAAAATACAGTCCAAACAGTGGACTGCAAAGGGGGAACCGTCTCCAAAAAAAGCAAAAACTGTTTTTTCGGCTGGGAAAGTGATGGCGACTGTTTTTTGGGATAGTCATGGAGTTATTTTAATCGATTATCTTCAAAAAGGAAAAAAAAACATTACAGGAGCATACTACGCATCATTACTTGACAAGCTGAAGGCAGAACTTCGGAAAAACAGCCACATTTGCAGAAAAAGAAAATTCTGTTTCACCAAGACAACGCACCGTCTCACACCTCAGCCAGCGGTTGCAATGGCGAAAATCCACGAATTACGGTTTGAACTGCTTGGCCATCCGCCTTACTAACCAGATTTAGCCCCAAGCAACTTCTTTTTGTTCCCTCATCTGAAAATTGCGCTCGGAGGACAGAGATTTTCGTCAAATGAAGAGGCAATCACCTTCGTGAACAATTATTTTGCAGAGAAAAACGCCGAGTACTATTTGGACGGGTTACAGAGATGGGAGTATCGCTAAGAGAAGTGTGTAGAGTTACAAGGAGACTATGCTGAAAAATAAAAAAAAATTCTGAAAAAACTTCCGTATCTTTATTAGGTCGAAAACTTTTCAGACCACCCTCGTATATATATATATATATATATATATATAGAGAGAGAGAGAGAGAGAGAGAGAGATAGAGAGAGAGAGAGGGAGAGCTATAGAAGAGGAGAAAGATTATTTTCCTCCACTACCCGTACTGTCGCTAAAGCAGAAATTATCTGAAAACCGGTATTCACAATCAGGACAGGTTTTCAAATAGGAGAGTGTTGGGATTTCGTGACTATTTCACTAAGTATACAATTTTATACTAATGTCGACCAATAAAACGGAGGGAAACGTTGAATTTCAACCAGTTATGTTTGTCTATTGCTATCGAGTTGCTGATAGCTCTTCTTAGAGGTTATATCTCTGTCATCAGTAATTGTATGTAGTAAAAATGATTATTTCATCATCCTTAACTAAAATTAATCTTCTGTTTTTATTTCTGTGTACACTAGACGCTTGTTAGCTTCTCTTGTGCATGAGATTGAGCATGTTCTTATTTCAACTGTTTGTATGAACTTCCCGCGATAGTGATTTGTTTTTAAATAGCTGACATTTTATTTTAAATTGAGAAAAACCAAGTTGTTAATTTATTTGAAATAGTTACTATATGTATTGTACGAATATATATATATATATATATATATTTAATATAAATATTGTAGGTTATTAGCTAGGTATTTTATAATACAAGCGTAAATAAAATTAACCTGTATTCGTGTTATATTATTAATGTACAGTCCAGAACACCAAACAGTGTTCCAGAATTCTTTTAAAACATATATTACTGCCAGAAATCTGTAACATTTTTCTCTAATTGTATCACTGTGAAAAACGTGTTGTCGCATTTATAAAACTGCCACTGTTACTTTTCAGATATAGACAGTCTCAATTAGCAAAGGAACGAAGGTTCTTCTTGGCATCATCATCTTCCAAGTACAGAATACCTCTAGAAGCTTTCCAGTAATGGAGAAAAACAGAACGCCACGTAACAGGTACGTCTCTTGTGGCGAAAATGGGCAAAAAACCATCCACCCTCTATCCGGCGACCCGATTATGGGACCGAAAAAAGAGATGGCGCATGCGTCGAGACGCTTTTGGCTTTCGCTTCCCGGTGAGATGGGATGCTACGAGCACTAGCTAGTCGGCACTGGACCGGGCAGCATCACACTTTTACGGTAAGTAGTGCAACCTTTTGCTACACGTGTGTTGTTACTTGTGGCGTGACGTTCAACTGTTTTACTTCTGAGAGATGTGGCGTGACATTCAACTGTTTCTCGCAGTGCTTTGTGCTGTAAACTTATCTATAGTAACAACAGACGTTCGCGTATCGTTTGCCCTAGCAGGTTTGGACTCGCACCTAACAGGCGGATATTTATTTGGCAATGTTACATCTAGACGAAAGCTTTTCCTGAACAATTTTATACTAGTTCAATTATTCATAATTAACCTTCAACATTATAATTACGAGTTTTCTAATGAACAGTAAAGCAACGGTAGCCTAGAAAATATTTTGTTCCACACTGTGTCAAATTTCATGTTTCCAAAATATAGAAAATGGGGAAATGCAATCGTACGCCTTAAGAGCTATTTTTCATACTGCATAGTTAACAGCATACTAAAGAAATTCAACATTGAAAGATTTTAGATTACAACAGGATAATACTTAATGCTTAACAATAACATACATATTACAGAACGTTTATGTTACACTTGCAACACTTTAATACTTGATGTTTTCTTTTAATCAATATGCAAATAAGAAATAAACCATAAGGCATTTTCGTTAGCGAACATAACCTACTCTTTAAATCCGAATTTCAGAAAACAAAACAGTGCGGCGTTCAAACCTTTTATTTCTAGTGCAATGAATAGTTTTTTCTGTTTACATCTTCAATATTTATTTTGATATTTAATGAAAATAATGTAGTTTCGATATAATAGGTATATTATTTAGTAAACTGCTAGAAAATGTTGATTTGTTATAGTATGGAAATTTCGGCGCCTGCTAACGATTGTACATAGACATCTCACTCACAAGAAAATGCATAACTATTATAGTAGAATGGTTAAACGTGGCTTGTTAAGTCTTAAATGATTAGGTATTCTACAGAGGGTGTTTTCCCTGTAACTTCCGAATTTGCCAGAAGCCTTTTCATTCTTCAAATTATTTAGTTGAGTTTAATATACCATGCTTTTAAGATTAGTAAGGTTATCGTAAGATTTATACAAATTCATATGCAGTATTTCTTTAATTACTATTCCAAAATTTTTAATTTAATTTAATTTTATAACTGCTTAACTGCCTGGTGCCTGCAAAGCTCTAATTAATTTCCATTTATTAATTATACATAAGATTTAGGTGAAATACGACTTAATTACTTCAATAAATATTTTTCTTGTCTTTAGATACATTAATATAATCGATTACACTACAAATATTTTCAATGATTCACTCTAATTATCTGTAGTTTTAAAGCAAATCAAATGTGCATAGATAAATTTAGATGTGCCGCAGGATGGTTACGGTCTAAAGGCCTTTGTCCCTTAAAAATTTTATTTAAGAAACTTTAGAAAAATTACTCTCAAAGACCATTTGTGTTAGAAGTATGAGCATTTTCCACATTTACTCCAATATTTTTATAAGAACTATTCATGTAAAAAGAAACTATTTGTGTAAGGCTATACGAACATTATTCTTCCATGGTTTCATGCAAGATGCGGAAGCGACAGTCAGCTGTTTCAAGCAGGTTTTTATTTGTCAGGAGCCCTTGTTGGTGGGAGAGGAAAGGTTCAAACGTTTATAAATGGCGACCAATCCAGGCTTTAGCCCGGGAAAACTTAAATTATATTATGATTTTTCATTTAAACAAAATTAAAAAGAAATTAAATCAGAAAGAAGAGGATTTTACATAGAACATTAAAGATATAAATTTTATTTGACGCGTTAGTATCCCAAACATATAATATTTTAGTAAAAGCATTAGAGCCAACTTTGAGGAAATAAAAACGAGGACTTTTTAGAAGTAAAGGATTGTTTGGGGTGGAGAATTTCGTAAAAATCTTCCTGCTGCATCCTTGCTAGAAACTAGACTTAAATACGAGGTTCAGATCATTGCTCTAGATTTAACTTGAGAGCGATGTTCCAAAGTTAAAGTATTATTAAAGTACTAATCTAGAAGGAGACTAGCTTTTTCTTGAAATTCCTTCCTAAATAAATTCATATACCCAAACTCATTTTAGGCAGGTAATTGTTTTTTGCAATGGTGCAATTTCAGCCCATTTAAACCATTAGAAATTTACCTATTTAAAAATAATTGACATCTAATTTTAACTGAACTACTTATCGGAAATTAAACTTTGCTAATTCAGGTGGAATGTAGAATTTGAACATACCGAATGTGACAAAATGCAAAAAGAGCAATAATAGGTTCTAGTTATGTAACTAAATATTTGTTTACCATCTATGCTTAATCACTTTCCTGTAATTATAAACTAAGCTTTTTTGAAGTTGAAACATAATACTTTATAGGCCAAGATTCCGGTTAAATTAGACGGGATATCATTGTATACAGGTAACTTATGATATAACATGAACCATATTACGTGGTGTAGCTGATAATTCTACATTTTCTACGTCCTAATTTACTCTATTTTCCATGCACCTATAGTTGATGGAACAAGTATTGTATTCCACCCAAAATTCGATATAAAGATTTCACTGCAAATATACATTTTGAGGTCTGTTGAAACTAAAGCATGCACTTAGAAGAAGATCCGCGTGTGCGATTGTGAGTATATGAACAGCACAACTATAAAAATCAGATGTGGTTACTTTCACTTGACTTTCTCTACCCTCTATTGTTTTTTTTAGTGGGTATACAGGTTATACTTACGAAATTTTATTTTCCTATGCACTTTATTTTAATCGAGATTAACCTTTCCGGAAATAGCTATATTACATATTTCGTTATAGATACAAAGAGAACAGCGATAGTAAAATGTTTAAGAACTGGACGCTATATGCTTACCTTAAAATTCCATGCTGTTTCCATGCAATCGTGAGAAACAATTAAAAGTCGACTGGACTTTAAACTAATGGAACAATTCAAACCATTAATAACGGATATCTCGGAAATGGTTAATGCCACAAATGCCACAAAAATTTATTTGAAAAAATTGTGTGCTTTAAAGAGGTCTACATTTCTTGTGCAGTGCATTTTCAACCATCGTTTAATTTTTACCAGTTATACATGATTATATAAAAGTCTTTCCGGTTGAAGAGGACCTCACAGGCTATTTCCAGAAAATTCAAGATATACATGTTATTTATGCAAATATCTTTAATATATGGAATTTTAATAAAAATCCTTTAGAGATTTTTTGGAAAACAAGAATATTTAGAAAACAAAAATCTTCTATGTAAAGGGTAGTTTAGGGCGGAAGATTTTCTTCAAAATCTTCGTGTTGCATCTTTGGAAGGTACTGAACTTAAATAACAAGTTTGGTACTTAACCGACTTTTCGTTTTTGAGTTATGTTGTTCACAGACACATACACACATCACATATAGACACACACGGACCTTTATATAAAAATGTTTTTTTTAGATTCAGGGGATCTCAAAACAGTATTCGAGTGTAATACAATACCTTATCTACCTACTAGGTACTGGTATTTTAAGTATACTAGACGAAGTTTCACCCCAAACTACCCTTTAAATGAAACAATTTTTGTTACTTTTCGTTTTTTCAGGAAAGACTGGACGATTTTGATTAAGATATTTACATCAGCAATAAACCGTATATCTTGCATTTTCCTGTCATAGTCTGTGAAGTCCTCCCCATTCGAAAATAATGTTGAATATTTTTTTATGACTGGTAAATCAATAGAGATACACAGGAACCTACTGCACGAAAAATCTAGATTTCGTTAAACTCAAAATTCGTGTCAAATAATTATTTATCGTAGCGTTAGCAAGTTTCGAAATTCTGTGTTGCATGTTTATAGTTACTTTCCCAAAATACGTCTTTCTGCTTAATAGATTTTCTTCTTTTTATCGCAAGAGCTTGTTACTGAATGCTGTTCCCGCATGTTGTATGTAACTAAGCACTTGTTGCTTAATTTGGAATCACTCCTAGGCATTAAATAATGATATAATGACTAGTGTAACGTGAATAAAACAACCATTTTATATAAATATTAAATTGCATAGCGGATATATAAGATTTTTCAGGTGTAGAGAAAGTCGTGTGATTATTCACATATTTTTTGTAATACCTGGCAGGTATAGTTAATGTGAAGTGATGCTGAAATAACCGCGAGGCTCTCAGAGCTTCCTTCATTATACATCCAATTTGGATGTTCAAAACTACTAAAGCCTAGAAATCATGCAAGAATATAAATTGCAGAACATTTACATAACATACAGCAGCGGGTATAAAGCAGGAGGGGAACACTGATGTTTCCTAGGAAACAAACATGTGACGTAGAAACATCTTGCACTCAAAAAACAATGCTACGTGTTTTTACTTTCTCTCCCAGTTATAGAAGGTAGTGGAAGTATTGCATTCTACCCAAAATTTCGATATCGAGTTCATCAGAAATGTTTCGAGGTCCCCTGTATTTAAACAAAGTATTTTCACTTTCTCTACCACATAAATAGTAGTTAGAGAAGGTGACGTATTCCACCCAAAAATTCGATAGAGAAATTTCACCGGAAATACCTGTTTTGAGGCCCTTGAATAAAAAGAAGAAGCATTTTTAGAAAAAGGTCCATGTTGTGTGCCTATGACCATGAACAACATAACTAAAAACGAAAAGTTGGATAAGTACCAACTTGGTATTTAAGTTCAGTATTTTTCAAAGATGCGACATGAAGATGATTTTCAAGAAAATCCCCCACCACCAACTTCCCTTTACACGGAAGATTTGTTGAAATTTATTTTCGAAACGTGACCAACGACTGTAATTAATATACCATATATTTAATATATTTACACGAAAAAATGCATATGTTGAATTTTCTGCGAATACCTGGGAAGTCCTCTTCATTCGGAAATAATTGTATATAATCTTGTGTAACTGGTAAACGTAAAGCGATAGACGAAAAATTTACTCTCTTCAAAACCACAATTTATTTCAAATAAGTTTTTTTGTGGCACGAGTCATTTCTGAGATATTCGCTATTAATAGTTCGAATTGTAGAATACTTGGACATTCTCTTGAAGGCCTGTCAAGATTCAGTTGTTTCTCGGAATTCCATTGAAACAATATGGAATTTTAAGGTCAGCATATAGCGTTCAGCTCTTAAACATTTTACTGTCGTTCTTTTTGTATCTATAACGAAATGTGTAATGTAGCTATTTCTGCAAAGGTGTATTTGGATTAAAATGTAGTAGATAAAAAATAAGTTGGTAAGAATAGTTTATATACCCATTAATAAACGATAGAGGGTAGAGAAAGGCATGTGAATGTAATCACATTGGATTTTCAGAAAAAGTCGTGCACGCGCGTGTCCGTCTAAGCAGCATAATCGAAAAACGAAAAATTGGGTGAAAACCAAACTTCATAAGTTCTGTATCTTTCAAGTATGCAAGACGATTTTCAAATAAATCCTTTCACCCCTAACCATCTTTTACATTGCATATTTATAGGTATTTTTTCAAGGCCGGCTCTGTACATGACTAATAAAATATACATCTTGGTTTTTTTTTTTTGGAAATAATGTATGAAGTCCTCTTCATCGGAATTATTCTTTTACACTCGTATAATTACTAAACCATAAGAAATGCACAATAACTTGCTACACAAACATGTAGATCTGTTCAAAGCACACTATTTCAAATAATTGTTGTGGCATGAGCCATTTCCGAGATATTCGCTGTTTGGTTTGAATTTTGCCAGTACCTTTGTCATTTTTTGACAGTTGTTTCCTAAGTGAATGTGAAAGGAAATAGAGTTAAGAAAATAAGAAATAGAAGGAAGTGATTAGTGAATGCTTATATTGAAGATAAGAATATCACAAACATACGCGATTTCATTAAAAAAAAGGTTAGAGTAATAAATAATTAGGTTTTGATTAGATTGAAGAAACAGAACGATTTTATTACAGGATATAAATAATTAAATCTATTGATAAATAATGATACAAATAAATATTTATGAGCTTTAAATATGTATTAAATAATTTAAAAATTTAATAAATGGAAAGAACTAGTTAGAATATTTAAAATAATTTAAGGTGAAGTAAAATATTAAATAAATTAACGAAATGCACAATTAGGTTAAGAGAGAAGTTGGTTACCAGTATCTAATACTGCTGGATACCAGTAGTTAAAAGTTTCTGTTAGGCCAGAATTAAAGGGGAGTAGATGCCATCTGGCATCCATTTAGAAGAGCTGCTGGCTTCCAATAATAAAAATAATAATTTGAGATATAATGAGAATTAATTATCTTAATGTACATATTTATTTTGTTTTACTATTTTTCATTATTTTAGTTTAGGAGGTTAAGAATATATATGACAATTATGAATAGAAACAATTGGTGTAATAAGTATTGACTGGTAAATACCAAATTTGGAATATACGTCCTGGTTTAGGCAATCAGATGCCATAATTATGTGTTACAGATTTATTTTATTTTGTTTCTCACGAAGCCATGGAATACAGATGTCTTGTTCGCTTCAGCCTCCTCACTTCCCTTTGTGCTCACAACGAAATGTGTAATGAAAACATTTCTACAAACGTTTTCTCCATTAACATGAAATGGAAACAAACTTTTGTATGAATAGTTTGTATAAGAGATATAAACAAATGAAGAAAGTCATATGCGAGTTTAAAACATCAATTGTTTTACAACATTTTCTCCCTTCTATTCCAATTCTCTGAAACAACATTTTAAAACACCTGTTACCTATTTTTCTTTAAAGCGCGCATTTATCTCATGTATTTCTAACGCCCAGATTAGCTAAAATGTAACGACTATGTAACGTTAACTATAGCTGGTGCTTTCTATGATTAAGTAATGAAAAAATCGAATCACCGTATCTTATACCACTAACAGCTGATAGTGTCAGTCAAAAGCTGAACTCGTTTGATGGTTGCTAGGTTACTGCAAAGTTTGTTCAAGGATTTGTGTTTAATTTCTATCGCTAAATATGTACTGTAATAACAATCAAATACTCCTAAAATATCATTTATAAAGCTGAGATAGCATGGAGATAAATCTACACGCACAACTCTCTCTAGCATTAAAAATTAGCATGCATACCTTATATGTTATAATATGCATTAAAAAGTAATTCTTATAGTCAGGTATTTACGATACATTTTTGCTTAGAAATTACTTCAAACTAAGATATGTATTTATCTACATACAATATGAGGAATAAACTTCCAAATTTTTTAGCGCAAACCAGAGGAAACTCAGATGTTGTAGATATGAAAAAATATTCCTCCATGGTGTCGTAAGAACAAGTTCTTGCAAAGGAAAAGAAAAATGAAGTATCGGAAACTTTCAAGAATTTTCTTTCAGATGCTGGATGTCATGTACTCGTGGAATATTACGAAATGGCTAACGCTACGACGAAAATTATTTTACATAAATTGTATATTTGAATGAGGCCTTCATTGTTTCTGAAGTTGAGGCAGTATTTTTAACACTTAAATAATTTCAGTGTAACTATATAATATGTAAATTCAATAACAGCCCGCCTTAAAGCAATATGTGTATGTAACAATATATAAAAAGTGTATATTACAGTCATTATATATGTTTATATTATTGTATACTATTGTATACATGTTCAATAATGTTATATGAAAGTATTACGTAATTTAATAATGTAGGAGCTGTGAGAAATAGGTCAAAATTTGCTAACAAAGAGGTAACAATGAGGTAACCTTGAGGCAATGATGGGTTTGAGAGTTTAAATGTTACTTGTGATTCTTGGAAGCAATAATGTAATTTTAGTGACAGTTAATAAAATGCCAATCAACAACCAGAAAAAGATTTAGTTAAATGAAGGTATTCTATTGGAGTAGGATTAGCCAATCAGAAACTGAAAAGGAGAAATATTTACAAATTCAGAAGTCAGTTGCCTGCAGACAGCGTTGCTAACCAGACGCAAAAAGTGTCCTCGAGAAATATAATACGTATTCGTGTGTAGTTTACGTGTTAAAAAGTGCAAGTATTTAATAATAAAAAGAATCTCACAGCTCTCTATATCAGTGAAGTGTTATATAAATCGTATCAAGCATTAATAAAAGGAGTGAAGTAAAATTATAATCTGTGTAAGCCTACATTCTTAGTCATACCACAACCCTGCTAAGAGAAACGTATCTCTACCAAAAAAATACTGACGCAGCCGAGGCAAACATAAATATTTAATACTCAAAGAAACAGTAAAATTACAAAGTTAATATTTTTAAAAATTGGGGCGAATAACAATACATACTTCTTCAAATTGACGCCCAAAGCGTGGTGCAAATACGTAACAAACCATAGTTTCTCAAAGAAGGTTTTTGGCTATCACTTATGGTTTCCTAGTTACGCAGAAGTATAAAAAATTCAATTAGAAGGATGAGATTTCACTGATTATTCATAGAAAATTAAATATACACGTTTTATTTCTCATGTCAATCTGCAAAACCTATGATATTTTAATAAAAATCGTTGGAGCAGTTGAGAGAAAAAAAGGACTAACTAAGAACTGCCCATGCAAAGAAAAGTTTGGGTTGGGAGAACTTTGTTTGTGCAATAATTCCAATGTCTTTTAATCCAAATACCAATGAATGCGACTTTTCTCCACATATGTTTCCAGATTAGTCTTTTGGACTTAAAACAGTTTAGTTGTTGCATGCATAATATGATCTTCTGGCAGTACCGTTTAATCAGCGGTAAATAAAGTGTATATCTGTATTGTGGCGTATTAATAATCCTTACCAGACACAGTGTTGTTTACGTCATTCCTGGCTGGTAGCTTTGCTAGCCACGAGGGTGGGGAAGATAGCGTCTGTCTGCTGAAGATTCCGTGAGGTGCGAATCACGTGCGCAAGCCAGCTTTTGAATCGGTGGACATCTCCCTTCACCTTTCATATTTAATAATGTAGGAACCCCAAACGGTTGGGAAATAAAGTGTAGAATTGTTTCTTGTTTGAACTTCAGAGTTCATTAAAACAGTAATAAGTTCGCAGTTTATAGCACTGTACATCCGACGTGATTTTTACTTTTGATATGAATGAATTCTAACTGAAAACTCGAAATTACCTACATAACAAGAAGAATGCACTAAATTATCATAAGCAGGCTAAGAATCCCGTACAACTTAAAGAGTAAAGTGAAGTAGGGTGGAGTGAGAGGCACATTGTGGTGTTGTTTACCTGTGAGACTGTGTACAATCCGCTTCGTGACTAGAGGTACAATATATTACACTCTCTCTCATTCCGAACTGTGTGTCTTACTACATTTTCCACCATCACTGGACTGCACTGTTTAAGTAACAAATAAGGCAACACATTGGTGTCTGTGTTTAAATCAGCAGTGCTGTGTTTACTGAACTCTTTAGTAAGGTTGCACAATACATTAGTTGCTAAACTGTCCCGGATCCTTAGCCTGTTCATATGTAATCTCACGAGCTGTTACTAATTTATCTGATGAAACTTGTAACCTCGAACTGGATTTATAGTGTGTTCCATGAAATAAACTTAACAAATTATAAAAATAGTAATTGCTTTCTCATTTTTATTGATTAAACTTAAATCACCATTGTGACAGCTGTCAGATCACGTCATACTAAATGAATGAACAATCAGATGTGTTACGTAACAGGTACTAACCAAATATTGAGAATGCGGAAATAATTAACCTCAAAATGAGCTAAAATCAGCACACAATAAAGATACGTTTTTTTTTGAAGAACATGATTTATTTGGAGGTTGACGCTGAATGTGCACTGATTAAAAACACAATTGGATGACGTAGCCTATTAATCACTGTATGCTGATACGTAACGAGCTGACGTAGATATTATCCGATAAAATCGCATCCTTGCAAGCATATTATAATCACGGCCGTGATTGATCAATATTCGAGGCATTTCTAAAAGTTATTAATCAATATCAAATACGCGGCTTATGAATGAAATAGTCTACGTAACGTTGTAAATGAGATCTGGAGATTTTGTAGTTAACAGAATGGCTTATGTTTCCTTTCACTGTTAGTCAATAGTACTGCTTATAGTTAAAAAAAAATCTTATGTGTTACATTCACATGGCTTTCTCTATCCACTATCGTTTATTTTCATAAGCTTCTACAAAGTATTCTCACGAAAGATTATTTTACTGTCTTCTTTATGCTAATCAAGATAAACATTTATAGAAATAATTTTATTAAAACATTTTGTTGCAGATACAAGGAGATAGAGGAAACCGAATCGACAGTCAGATGTTTAAAAGCATGTCACGTAAATTGGTCTAGAAATTCTGTACTTTTAATATAATATCGCGAGAAACAAACGAATAGCGACAACACTTTAAAAATGAGAAAGCATTCATTCTCTGTTTTACCTCCTCTTATGTAGGATTTACACCCCCCATGACTTACAGGCGGGTGCCTGGGGTCAGAGGCCCGTCGAGGAGCAGACACTCGTGGATCAGACAGAATATCCAGGATGGGTGATCAGCCGATGCCTGGTATGGGAGGAAGGAAGTAGATGAAACGAAATGATGGTGAAATGGATGAAAGGAAAGGTGATGATGGAGCAGTTGGTGGAATGAATGCCGGGGGAAACCGGAGAACCCGGAGAAAACCCGCCCAGACGCCGCGTTGTCCACCACAAATCCCACATGCGGGTCCCTGATTGAACCCGGGCCGCCTCGAGAAAGCATTCAAAGATTCAAACTATTAATAACGAAATGTCTAGTGTCACAAAAACCGGTTAACATTTCATCATCAATTAAGAATTCTTAATGTTTATAAGACAATAACTAGAATACCTAATTAAATCTTTCAAATTCGAGAAGAAGAAAATTATTAATGTAAATGTGCCCTATTATTTGAAATAAATTGTGTTTTAAACAGTTCTGTGTAGTAAGCGTTTGTGCATCTCTTATCCTTTATACAAAATTCCTTTGTAGTGAAGAGGGCTTCACAGGCAATTCCCAGAAAATTTTGGGTGTACATTTTATTTGTCACGTAAGTATGTGTAATATAGTATTTTAGTCAAAACTGTTAGAACCCTCTTAGGGAAAATAATAAACGGTAGTTTGGGAATTTTCTTGGAAACCTGTGTTATACGAGTATTTTGAAAGACATATTGAACTTAAATACCAAGTTTGCTATTTATTGGAATTCTGTTTTAGAGCTATTCTGTTCTTTCTGTCTCTCACACATGCACGCACACACAAACACACACCGTGCCTGGGGTAGTGGACACCATACTATCCTCTAGTTCCCGAAATCCCGAGTTCAAACCCGGAGGAGGGCGATGGATTTTTTCGGGCGTAAAAATCCTTAGCATAGCTTCCTTCGGAAAGAAACTAAAGCCAGCGGTCCCGTGTCGAGAGTTACGGCGCGTAAAAGAACCTCAAGCTTGATAAAGAGGCCTCTGAGCAAAATTACCGGTCTTTCACGCCCAATATAGAATGGGACGCTAAGGACCGCAGCAGTTAAAGGACGTACATAAACACATAAACACACACACAGACACACACACACACACACACACACACACAGAGTTTCTCTAAACTACATTTGTAGGTTCAGGTGGCTCAAAACGTGTATTTTCAATGAAATATTGACATCGATTTATACACTTCCTTTACTTACTTTACGTACATAGTAGAGAAAGTGAACACTTATTTATAGAATTAATGTGTTGAAAGCACTGAAATCTTAGAAGATACATTTAGCTGGAAAATTCAAAAGTTTTTATTGCAAACAATAATAAGGAGGCAAAGGTAGTATAAACCTTGAAGGTCCTTCACAGCCTAATATCGTATATTGAATTATTGTTTGCATCAGAACCAGAGCTAAGAAAACCACACGAAAAAGAACACTTATGTAATGAATACGCACACCTATAAGGATATTCTGAAATATTTGCCTGTACAGGTGTTCATCTGGTTTATTTACCGTAGACAGTTGCTCGTGACTCCGGCAACTTACGACCTTTCTCCTGCCACGACACCTTTGTCCCACGTAGTAAATGTCTAGTTTCTGTCTGCGTTCACATGGTACAATAATTTTATCTAGCAATGTTCGTGTTCATCTGAAACTGTTTGCATACGCATGAATTAACTCTGCACCGTACTATAAATATTTTGGTTGGACCTCTGTCGCCAAATGCACGTTTACATAACTGTCCTAAATAAACACAGCTGTTCTACACGATAAACAGTTATAAAATGTTACTTAGAAACACAAGTCCATTACAGGGTAGAAAAAACCTGCTCCATTTAAATGCCAAATAAAGGGAGTTCGTAGCCTCATTTCTGCAATTTATTGACATAAAATATATCTTACATAAAAGAAAGAAAAAAAATTGTACACATTTATAGCATTTAATTTTAGGTTACCCCCTCACACGTTTCTGGGGTGAGGATTCACAAAAATGCACTACAATACATGACAAGCTTACAAATTTAAATGAGAAGAGGAGGGGAAAAAAGTTAATTTCAAAACATACAGGTACCTTATTTTTTCAAGTATGTTTTCAAGTACTTCCCCCCAAAATCGTTTTCCTTCGTGCTGACTTTTGACCGCTCGGAAATGTCAAACATAAAACACTCTCCTTCTTAAGACATGACCTTGAATTTACGAATTTAACTCGCATTAACCACATGTGGATAACATTTGGTTTTCCAGGAAGATAGAATGTTGGTTGGAAAGGTAGAAACAGATGTCATAGCCACGATTTGAACCACGGGGGTTACCGTACCGCTGCTCTAATCAACTCGGCTACGAAAGCAGCATGGCATTTAATTCCCCGAGTGACCCACATTTTCTCCGGCAAATCACAAGGCCATTGCGGAATGTTATTTCAAAAAATTAATTTGAGAATATTCATAAACATAGTCACAATTCTGGTCATTATTTGTTGTGTAATGCTGTTTATATGGGCAACAAAAGTTACTTATAGAGACAATTGCAACCTTTAAGGAAAACATTTTAAAAGAAAAAAGAATATATAAGTAATACAAAGTACTTTAAAACTCAATTTACCTGTCAAATATTCTGTAGATACAGAGCGTTCGCTATACTGCGGGGCCGCAGATCGTGCGTATGAGTGCTCCGCACACTGTCTACTACACTGGGGGTTTTCCGCTCTAAATCTCCCGTGTTAGTTAATCACGAGTGATAGTAACATGCACTGTAATGAGTACTTGCGTTCGAATTATGCACCAATTTCGCCAACGTTTCTCCCCGTTAAAACATTTCGTTTTCGCTTCTTAGGTTTAGCGATCCGCTGTCATAAATTTATTAGCCAGACGTTTAACAGTTTTTCTACCTGGAACTGGAATACAGGGAACTTCTCCTGAAATTGTCTATACACCTGTTTACATGATTCGGGTTTTACGTATATATCGTACATAAAAATACGCTTTCAAGTGTGAATTTGTTGGTAGGCGTTTTAGTGGACTAATAACAAGACAAGAACAGCAACAATAACAAGAACACTCATCAAACACAGCATAGATGTCTTGAATATAAACTTTTACCTTTGAGATACACATGTACAAGCCCTAATACGTGCAGGACGAACACAAGGTAGCAACTGACGTAGTAGGGGTATAAAATATACGATAAACGTAGCCTTGAGTGGGACATTGACCATTAGTGCGCAGGGGAAAACTACCGATGTCATTGCAGGGCAGGCGGACCATGCGTACACGCGATCTGTGATCCCATCATACAGCGACCGCTCTGTATATAGCGATAGCATCGACCAGGTTACCACTTTAGTGTAAAAGTAAACAAGTAAAGCTTGCCTGCTGTTTGAGCACATCTCATGTATGTTTTACATGCACATTCAAATGAAAATCATGCACTAAGAAGGTAATTACTTTGGCTTCCAATGCATAAAATTACGGAGATGTGAAATAGCGCTGAGGCATGCGAAGGTACGCCAGAGGGGCTGTGCCTTTAGCCTTTTAACCTGAATTTTACAAAAGTGAAATCATCTCCCTTTAATTTCAGTTAGCTCTCGTGTGTTAGCTTGGCCTCTGAGCGTTTATAAAGGAAACTTTTCAAATACCTTGAAGTTACAGGTATGGGTAAATAAAATCCAAAAACCGCAAGTTACACGTGCAGTGAGAGTCAAGCAGAGATAATTAACTCTTGCTTGCTAGAAAAACAACCTTAGTAGGAATTATTTGCATACCCACTAATAAACTAGGGAGTAGAGAAAGTGATGTGAACGTATCAAATCAGATTTGTTTTCTATCTACTTTATTTTAATACAAGCAAACTTTTGCATAAATAGATAGCTACATTACACATTTAGTTATAAACACAAAGAGAACAGCGATAGTCAAATGTTTTAGAACTGGACGCTATATGCGGGCCTTAAAATTACAAAATGTTTCCAAGCAATCGCAAGAAAAAACTGAATGTTGAAAGGACTTTAAGAGAATGACCAAGAAATGAACTTCAAATCTTTAATAACGGATATCTCAGAAATGGCTTATAACAAAAAACTTATTTTATATAAAATTTGTTTTAAAAAGATCTTCATTTTTACTTTCTCTACTACGTATAGTAATTAGGGGAAGTATTGCATTCCACCCAAGAATTCGATACCGAGATTTCACCGGAAATACATGTTTTGAGACCCCCTGAATCCAAAAATAGTATTTTTGGAAACGTCCGTGTGTGTGTCTGTGAACAGCATAACTCAGAAACGAACAGTCGGATAACACCAAACTTGGTATTTAGGTTCAGTATCTTCCAGAGAAGCGACACGAAGGTTTTCAAGAAAATTCCCCACCCCAGATTACCCTTTACATTGAACATTTTTCGAAAATTTTAATTTTCTCAAAAATGGCTCTAACGATTTTGATTAAAATATCATATGTTTAAGATATTTTCATGGCAAATGAAATGTATATCTCGAATTTTCTGGGAATGTCTCCAAAAGTATTCTTCATTGTGAACGACTTTTGCATAACTTGTAAAACATAAGAGATAGACAAAATTTACTACAAAAAAAATGTAGATCGCGTAAAAACACACAATTTATGTCATTTAATTTTTTTGTTAAGTGAACCATTTTCGAGATATTGCTTGTTATTCCCTTAAATTTTCCAATACTTATACTTTTTCTCAAATTCGTTATTCATATTTTTTTGTCCTGGTAATGCAAAGAGAATGGAATGCGCCACATAGCAACCAGCTCTTAAAATATTTGACTATCGCTTAAAGTCTACCGTATTCCCCTTGCATCTACAAGAAAATTAGCAATAAGATTAACATCTCGATATATCGATTAACATCAAGCTTATGGAGAATAAGGGTTTGTAAAAATAGTTGGTACAAGAGTAGAGAAAGGCATGTGAGTGTAACACATCAGTTTTTGTGTGTAGTAGGTTTTAGTGTAGAAAATTATAGAAACTTCCTTCTGAATGAGGAGGATTCAAAGGCTATTCCCAGAAAATTTAAGATATACATTTTATTTGTCATGTAAATATCTTTAAATATCTTTTTTTAGCAATTCTTTAGACAATAAAAATACCGAAAAATGTTCCATGTGAAGGATAGTTTGGAATGGGGGAATCTTGTTGAAAATTTTCGTGTCACTTCTTTGGAAGATATTGAACCTTAACTTCAAGTTCGGTATTTATTGGACTTTTTGTTATTGAGTTACGGTGTTCACAGACACGCACACGATCGTGTTTCCAAAAGTGCCTTATTTGTATACAGGGGGTCTCAAAACATGTATTTATGTGAAATCTTGGTATCAATTTTTGGGTGGAATGCAATACATCTAGTTACTATGCACAGTAGAGAAAGTAAAAATACTTTCGAGAGCAATATTTAACTTTTGAAAGCTACACACCGTATTGATTTTCACTCCTAAAAGTAATTTTTAGCGGTGGAATTTTTAGAGCGTCTTTGCTATCAAGTTCAAGAAACTACGACAAAGCTGTATAATTAAGCCACGCTTTATACAAGGGTAGAATAACCGAACAAGGCAAGGATTGAAACTGAAAGCTATTAAAATCTCGAGAAATGAAAATCTTATTTCGTTTTATTTATTAACTTGCTCTCTAGCAAGGTTGTACGAGACAATGTAGGCCCTTTCCAAAGTAGCTTCAGATTTTAAAGTATAATGGATGTATACTTCTAATTTGGACAAACGTTTAGTTTTATTTTCCGTTTAGAAAGTACATCTATCACTTTAACTGGAGTATCTTTAGTTACGACTGCAACAGAAAATTTTAAGATGCAGATCATTGACTTAACATTATACAATACTCTGGTAGAATTCTATTATAAAACAAAACGAATTTTAAAACTTTATAATATTTAAGGGACCTAGTGATAAAACATGGCCAACAGTGATGAAATTATTGAAGTCTAGATTTTCACACATTAATAGCATCGAGGGTATTTTCATTTTTCCATTTTAAAAGGTGTTCACCAAGTTAAAACAGGCAGCGAATAATACTTTAAAGCTATACACTATACAGTCCTTCCATGTCTCTCCCCAACGTGAATTTTCCAAGATAACCAATAAATTGCTCCTGGCACAACAGTCGTGATCGAATTTTAATGAAAATATTTTTGCTTTATGTGTTCCACACATCACTGCATAGAGAGAAGCAAAAAGGTTTAAAAACACTCTTTAACTAGCATTCAAAGGCTTAAAGCAATGCTGGTTGATTGTAGAATATTGGTGATCATAGGAAAAATAATTTTGTGTACTGCATTTGTTTATGAATCTATTGTTCAAGAGCAACAAGTTACTTCTGTAGTGGATTCAACAAACAGGAACTTTACACATGGCGTAAAACGCTTGATAACTAGGGACCAATAGATTTGCTTGTGGGAAGAAATGGACGATTGCTTTGATGTTTCCGAACAACAAACGCTATACTTGTTAAATGCATACAGCCTCAATGACCACAAAATATACTTTAAACTTTGCTCAATATAGCGACTAACATACAGAATGTGTTTCGATCTTTCATAGTTAATTCCATCTAAAGCAATTGAAATCTGTTCCTTTCTTTTGAATATACCTGTATTTGTGTTGGTTTTGAAATGTCAATGAAACGGTAGTATATACATGGTTTCTTTGGATATGAGAAATAAAAGGGTGCTAAATACTTCAGAAAGAAGGGGGGGGAGGAAATAAGTTTACCAGAAATTTGTGAAATCAGTAACAGTTTCTTCTTTAAAGATTAACTGTATGACAGAAAGCATTAATAAAACAATATTTTATATTTTCTAAAATCCTTACAGTTTATCTGCGCCCCCCCCCCCACACACACACACAATGTGGCTATGAGGTTTTCTCACAAAGCCTGATGAAGCTCTTTATCCTTTTAAGCTTCTTTACCACCTACTCACACCTGGTAGGTAGAGAAGGCATTGCATTCCAACCAAAAATTACATATCAGATTTCATCAGAAATAGTTGTGAGCACCCTGAATAAAATAAGGTCCGTTTGTGTATGTGTGAACAGTATGACCAAAAAACGAAATGTTGGATAAATACCCAACTTGGTATTTAATTCAGCATCTTCCATAGATGCGACACGAAGATTTTCAAGAAAATTCCCCCACCCAAACTATTCTTTACATGGAGGATTTTTCTATTTTCTCAAAACTGGCTCTAACGATTTTGATTAAAGTACGAGCACATTTTGCGATTATAAACCATCGTAGTAACCAAAGTGTTGACACGACTAGAGAAACTTCTTTTTAGATTTCATCAAATAACAAAGTCGTATCGACATTGTACATATCGAAACGCAGTTGCAGCTAATAGTTGCTGATAATCGTTAATGTAATGTAACTGCAAATGTGATAAACATGAAAAGAAATAGCTTAGTCGTTTAGATAAAAAAAATAACAAAAAATTAAAGATAAAGGTAAAAATCTTTTTCATGCCAAATACAGAGTAATTCAGATCTGCAAAAATTCTGAGGAAACATAGATCTTGCAGAGGGGAGCATTTTGTATCCAGCAACCACCATCCTCCGACGCATCGTTGCGGAGTTTTTCACCACTGTTTGAAGCGTATCCGTGTGATAGGTTTGAGAGGCACACCCAGTACACGTTGACTCTGTTTGTTTACAACCGCTGAATCGAGTGACATTACCTCTTTCTTGTCCCTCACGTCTGGTAGGCCTGAGACGCAGCCCATTTTAACTCAGTGTTTGTGAACAACAGCTCCACGCATACCACCTTCAGAGAGTACAGGCACTGGGGCAGAACGACTTCGCATGTCGTATTAAGTTTGTCCAGTGGTTTCTGCAACGAAGTATCGCAGATCCTACGTTTCCCGTGCACGTCTTGTTTACCGATGAGGCCTGCTTTACAAGAGACGGATACTTCAACAGCAAGAACAGCCACATCTGGGATGTTGAAAAACCTCATGCGGTGTTCGTTAGACATCACCAACAAAAGTATTCCGCAAACATCTGGGCTGGTATCGTAGGTGATTATCTGCTGGGATCTTTCGATTTGTCACCCCGATTAAATTAAATTGGGCTGTGCGCAGACGTAAGAGACAAGAAAGAGGCGATGTCACGGGATTCAGCGGTTGTAAACAAGCAGAGAGTCAAAATGTACTGCTGTCTCTCTCAAACCTATCCTACCGGATTCAAACAGGGGTGAATAACTCCGTAACGATACATCGGAGGATGGTGGTTGCTCGACAAAAAATGTTCCCCTCTGCGAGATCTATTGTTCCTCAGAGTTTGTCACAGAGGTCCTGAAACAACCTGTATATTAACTTTTATCGATAAAGTATTGGCAACCGTTACAGGCAACAGTTATCGCACTGTAACTGAGAAAATTATAACAGTGATCCGAAAATAACTGACATCCTATGATCCACTAATTCACGATTTAGCTTTCGATTTCTGTTGTTAAGCTCCACCAGGCCACTAAAACTTCTTTCTTTATTTCCTTCGTTGTTAAGAGCAACTAAAATACTAAAAGCCAACTGCAGCTTCACTAGATAAAAGATCACCCAGACACTATCAATATACAACAACCAATAATCAGGAACCATTCTAAAGTACCACCGTGTATTGGTGAAAAGTTTGAAGTACATACGCAAGGAAAATTCTATGAAGGCTTGTAAAATTACCACGATGAAAAGTTCCTTTGAGTTAAAACTCCACCCAGGTTAGCTCTTAAGGGTTAATTTACTAGAACATGTATGCGAATTCTTTTCGTTCACGTTACGTTTTTTACGTGAATGTTATTACCACATGACTTAATTTTAATCTTTTGAGTTAACTCTGGAGGCAATCAGTGAGTGAAGTGCTGCAGTAGTCCCTTACAAAGCAGACTTCAGCGGAGTCGCCTCAGCGCAGTGCTGGTTAGTGCACCTCACAAACATAATGAAAAATCTTTCGGTAGACGAACCGAACCTAACATGTTGGACGGCTAAATAATACTACCAGGTGTTTTGTATACTATAGCAATAACACCACCTTGCTAATAATATTATCTGCGTTATGTCAGTCATTAACAATCACCACCAGGTACGCCGTATTTTCTAAGTATTGGATGTTTTGAGAAGCGATTTGTTGCTCGATACACGTGGAAATATCCAGAAAATAATATATTTTAATTCAGGGAGATGTGGACAGTCATATATTGGGTGTTAAAAAGATTCCTTTGCAGTCCTTTGGGGACGATAAATACTCCTTGCGTAGTGTTAAAAGTTACATTTATAGTGTTTACGAATTGGTTTTGGGATAATAATAATAATAATAATAATAATAATAATAATAATAATAATAATGCATAACTTGTCTGACGAAAGAAACTTTTTCTTTATGTTTTTTGTGTACATAATTAAGTACACCACGTGAGGGCAGGAACGAGGTAATGTACAAATTAAATTATAGTTGAGATTAAGGTTAGTATGGAGAAACCGGGAGAAGTTTCCGTGCTCGTGCACATTACCTACTTCTGCTACGCTTTAACTTCTGCCGTAGTGTGCTACTACCTAGTGGCATTGACGTAAAATTATAGTGACAATATGGAAGGAGAGTGCAATTCTTCACGTGCGCACAACTTGTATGTATTTGGTCCCATGGTAATTATGTCATACCACTTGAGCATGCGTAGAAGCTCCTTAAAACATGCACATGTCAAGATGTGCTAGCGGCTGTGTTGCCATGTGTCAACGACTTTAGATTTTAAATTACCACATATACCGCATGCACTCAAAAAAAAAGTAACCAAGGTGTCGCGTGCTCTTGTGCCCTTATGCAGCACCGACGCTGTTTAGAGCTGTTATATGCACAGTGGAATTTACTCCTGCGTACTGTTGACTGCCTGATACGCTTAAAAATGACAGGAGTTTGTCGAATAATCTCTGCAATTTCAATAACGCGGGCAACCAGCTCTTCTGCGTGTCAGTACCATGAATCGGAGAAACTTCATTTCTACATACTCGATTCGCCTTAGTTGGTCTGATGCCAATGCCCAACTTTCACATTCAGGTCACAATAGCAGCAGTGAAACCATTTTGTATAATTTAAATGTGTCCCTCCTCACACCGTGTTGCAGTGATCATTATGTTTCTCAATAAAAATGTTAAATATACTCAGAAAACTTTTGCTTCCCCTATTCTTGAATAAATTTCTATGTAGTATCATAAATTCAGACATCTGCTATCAATATTGAACATATTTGGGGTAGTTATCGAGGAGTAATAACCTTAGTGTTGCTTTCTGAATTGTTCATTTCATAATTATTTGTGCTGCTACCTGTATTTCTTTATCGGATCTTCCTATCATTAGCTGGTCATCAGGAAAACATAATGTAAAATGTATGTTTCTAATTTTTGGAAGCCATAATTAAAACTGCGAAAGTATTGAAAATTCGAGTCAATAGCAACAAATATCTTATAAATGGTTAATATCAAAATATTTGCTAAACTGGGTATTTTAACGAGATACACTTTTTGTTTAAGTTAGTTTTTATCTATGTATTACGGCTTATGAGCTATACAAAATTATACACAGTTTTTTCCCCAGAAATTGAAGATGTACATTTTATTAGTCATGCAAATATCATAAACATGTTTTATTTTAATCAATATCGTTGAGCCATGTTGTTACATGCTGGGGTTAGCAGAAAATGATCAATTTAGATCACCCCAACACGCACATGGGGGGCCGCAACTTGTTAGCAGCTACAAGTCCGGGACCTTGGTGTGTAATTAAGGGGAAGGCGTGGGTTTTCATATTACACAAAAACATTACATAACACACATTACCTGGGATTTATTCACAATAACGTTTGGCTTCTCTATATAGTTAACAAAGGAAACAGGATGGAGGGAGATGGCCCAGGCCGTAGATCGGCCACACACGACTCGTTCCAACGACCACTTACTCTCGAGTGACGCTAACTTGCCCCACAACAACCGTGTCTAGCCAGAACCAGACAGGGCTGACGTCATACCAGACAATTTCAAACAGATGTTTCTCTTTGACGTGGTCCGCGCCAAAAGGAAAGACCGCCAAACCGAAATATAACTAAGGAGACCCAATGCTGCTACGTCTGGTAGCAACAATACAGCACAACAGTGCGTCTGGTAATAACAATAAAATTAATATGCCACAATATTGCAGAAAATTATAATTAATGGAACATGATTTCAAGTAAAGCTAGTTTGAAAGGAGGGGGGAGGTGATTTTCTTGAAAGTTTTATACTAATTGGACGTTTCCATCTTGAGTTATGCTGCTCTCTCTCTTGCACACATATATTTAAAAAAATTCTGTCTTTTTTATCCATGGGACCTTAAGAATTAAGCTTAACCACCGAATTTACGGCGAAATCTATAAGAAAGAAAGAAAAAACGAAAGAAAGAAAGAAAGAAAAGAAAAAAAAGGCCAGTGCGTACGTTTGTGTAAAGTGCATAACTCTAAAACGAAGTTTTTGATAACTATAAACTTGGTATTTAAATTTTAGCATCTTCTAAAGATGTAACACGAAGATTTTTTTGAAAATATCTCCCAACCCCAAACCACGCTTTACATTAATTTTGTTTTTGATGTTTTTGATTCTCTCAAAAATGCCACTAACGATTATAATTAAACCATATTTAAGATACATGACAGATAAAATGTATACCTTGAATTTTACACCAATAGCCTTTGAAATTCTCTTCATTCGGAAGGAATTTTGTACAATTTGTATAACTAGTAAACTTCATATACAAAAACACACTACATAAGTACGGGGTTGTACATCTTTTTAAAAATGACAATCTTTTGTGAATAATTTTCATGGCATCAACCATTTCCGAGATATGCATTATTGTTGGTTTGAATTTTGCAAAACGTCATTTTTTAAAAGTTCTGTCGGTATTCAGTTATTTCTCACAATGTCATGGAAAGAGTTTGTGGCAATTTAAGGCTAGCAAGGTGCCGCTTTTAAACATCTTTCATTTGGGTTTCTCTATTTCCCTTGTAATAATAATAATAATAATAATAATAATAATAATAATAATAAAAATAACAATAATAGCAATCCCGTGGTGTTACAGTCCATGAAGGTCCTTGACCTCCAACCCGATGCCGGCCTCACGCCTACGTACGCACAGCATGTGGCGTGTGGCCAACATCACGCACCCTGCAGCCATAATGTGACCGGAATTGCTGCCTATCGCAGCTCCACACTTTCCTCAAGATGCTTTCCTAAACCCGGAACTTAAAATCCACACCCCTCATGGGTGGGATCGAACCCGGACGTATTCCGTGGCTGGGAACCAGAGCACCATGCTTAGCCCACAGCGTCATGGCACAGGATCTACCCATTTTATATACCAACACGAATATAAAATTATTTCTGCTAAGGTTTATGTCGATTAATACGAAGTGGATAGAGAAATAAAGTTTCGTAACAATAGTGTGTAGAAGTAATATAGACGATATTTTTACTTTCTCTACTACGTATAGTAAGTAGGGGAAGTATTGTATTCCACCCAAAATTTCGATACCGAGATTTCACCGAAAATATATGTTTTGAGACCCCCTGAATCCATAAAAAGCATTTTTGGAAACATGTCCGTGTGTGTGTCTGTCTGTGAACAGCATAACTCAGAAACGAACAGTCGGATAAACACCAAACTTGGTATTTAGATTCAGTATCTTCCAGAGATGCGACACGAAGGTTTTCAAGAAAATCCTCCACCCCAGATTACCCTTTACATGGAAGATTTATCCAAAATTTTAATTTTCTCAAAAATGGCCCTAACGATTTTGATTAAAATATCAGATGTTTAAGATATTTTCATGACAAATAAAATGTATATCTTGAATTTTCTGGGAATGTCTCCAAAAGTATTCTTCATTGTGAACGACTTTTGCATAACTGGTAAACCATAAGGGATAGACAAAATGTTACTACACAAAAAATGTAGATCGCGTTAAAATACACAATTTATGCCATATACATTTTTGTTGTTGAGTGAACCATTTTCGAGATATTGCTTATTATTCCTTTAAACTTTTCAATACTTATTTTCTCAAATGGGAATCCGTTATTCATTTTTTTGTCTTGGATATGCAAAGTGTATTAATCTGTGGGAAAGGGAATGGTGCTGTACCTAGCAACCAGCTATTAAGAGATATGCATGTGCTTAAAGGCTACTGTATTTCTATATTGCCCTTGTAAATATATATTCCCCTTACATCTACAAGACAATTAGCAATAAGATAGAGTCTGCAAATGTTTATCTCGATTAACATGAAGTAGATGGAGAATAAGCGTTTGTAAAAATAGTTTGTACAAGAGTAGAGAAAGTCATGTGAGTGTAACATATCAGATTTTTTTTTTCTTTCCATTCCTCTGTTGCCTAATACCCATCATGAAAACTTTACTAACCTTCTTAGTACAATGTTGAGAAATCTGTTTTAAGTTATGGCTATACATTTTTCAGTCGCTGTGTGTTTCCACAAGATACAAATTGCAACGTTACTACGAGTATTATTCTGTAATCTGTATTCAGTCTTGACATTCCTATATCGATCAGTCGGACTTTTCAACCAGCAGACACAGCTGCACATGGTGCGAAGCAAGTGTGCGAGGTTACCGCTGCTTTTCCAGCAGAACAGGAGCGAATATATTAACATTATGGGGAATTCAGGAGCTCGCAGAATGAAATTCCCGGTCAAATAAATTGAAGAAAGTATTAGAACTAACGGTGAATCTGAAATAACTGACAAAATATCGCTAAGATCTTTACCATAGGTCTTGATAGTTAGGTGTTAGTTCGAAGTATAGGGTTGTCTCATAAGTACGTTCGCATTTTTCGTTATGTTTCAATCACTAAGAACGCCTGGGAACACACCTCACCCGCAGCATTGCTACGACAGAGTAGTTGCCGAACTTTCCGTTTACAAACTTTAAACACAAGGTCGTTTAAAAGATAAATAACTACGGCAAACTATTTATTTCCTGCCGTATACACCATTATTGTCGACAATATATTGCCAAGTTCCTGACTATACTAGCACGAGCTAAATAGAGCTCCAATGCCAACACCCTAGTTCGTGGATTGTTGACTATCGTTTCATGAATTCTTTCCACGTCCGTAACCATTGGCCGTCCAGACCGAGGTTTGTCTTTTAGGGAGAAATTCCCAGCTCGAAATCGACTAAACCACTTTTGACATGCTCGCTTCGTTACTGCATCTTCCCCGTAGACAGCACAAATTTTCTGCCGGCATTGTGAGGCGGTTTTACCCTTACGATAAGATGTGGAAATGTTCCTTTTTGCTTTCCATAGTTTGTAACACAAGTTCACGCCGTTCTATCCAATGTCGGTCACAAATACACACTGACATTTCCAATAGTGAGTCTGGTTGTTGTTCTCTAATTCGTAGGGGTGGTTAGGCAACTAGGATAACTTGAGTGTACAGAGCGTTCAAGGTTTTCAGGCGCTATAGATGGGACTTGCGAGCAAAGCGAACGAACTTATCGGACAACCCAATATTCAGCCGTAATAGAATAGTTTAGTTTCAAAACCCTTTTTGATATCCGGCTGTGATTTCATTCGACTAGTGGATGTATTTATGAGCATCTATCAGCACTAACACAACTATTCTATTGTTTCTGCTTAATTCAAAATACCTAAATCAGACATGCTATTCTTTTTGTTTATGGGGAGGTTAAAAGCCCCAACCCACCAATTTTTAAATCTGCTAATTTTATGACCCATATCTCAAAATATTTAAAATATCCGACAGAAATTTTTGCAGAATGTAAATGAATGCCGTTTAAGTCCACCCATCTACTTTTATTCAGCGAGTCTATTTGTTAAGGAATATATAATTATTTTCTTAATTATACAATTTTTTATTATAATTTATCAACAATTATTTTGTTCTCTGTGCCGTGGCTCTGTGGGCTAGAGCGTGGAGCTTTGATTCCCGGCCTCGAATGCGCGCGGGTTCGATCTCACACATGAGGCTGCGGATTTCAAGTCTCAGCTATAGGACTGGTGCCCACTCAGCATCGTGAGGAAAGTGAGGAGCTGCGATAGGCTGCGATCCCGACCACAGAGGCAAAAATTCTGGCTAGGGGATGCGTAATGCTGACCACACCACCTCCCAATATCGTTGGATAATCTCCAACCTCTGTAGTGCGTATGTGGGCGTGAGGCCGGCAGTTGGGTTTCACGTCAAGAACCTTTATGGGCTGTAGCGCCACGGATTGACATTAATTTTATTAAAAATAACCAACAATGCTTTTACCACTACAGTAGATACACAACAGCACTTAGAGATTGTTTTTATCACCCTGAAATTCAATTTAGCTTTCTTCAATAATTTCGGTGAAAGCATGTCATTATATGCCAGAAAATGTTATTCGCAGAAAAAGCTGTTCCAAGTAAAAATGGAGAAAACAAACTCGCATATATTGGAAAAGAAAGGAACCACATGGCTTGAACACAGAATCTGCCATACTTAAGTGTGCAACCAACTTAGTTTAAAACCTTCCCTAAAATATGAGCTTAAGTTTACCACTCTACTCAAAAGTTGGTAGGCGTTGTAATTATTTTCTGTGAACTGCTACAGAATTCCGAGTGGAAAACGGCAGAAGTAATACACTTTAAAAATATGTTTAAAATAATACTATTGTGCCAAAAAAGGTAAAATATGCATGGAATTAAAGACGAAATTCCAATTTATAAGATTGCTTAAAAAACTAAAAATATAATATTTCCGCCTTTAAGTTCTTTAGGTCATATCGGAGGATGAATGAATTAAATAGGTGAAGAAATAAATGCAAAAATGAGCACAGGGCCCATAGAGCTTAAAGTTAGCAATAATTCACCTTTTCCGGATACGGGAAAACCCGGAAATAAACCTTATTCGGATAACTCGTCCCTAACCGAGATTAGAGCTCGGGACCTCCTGAATGCGTGTCAGACACGCGCTACCCCCAGGCTATGGAGGTGGGCAGTAATGCCATTTTGTGACACTCGATGTCAATCTCCTCCTTTCTCTCTCCAGCTTCGTATATTAGGAGCTGTCGGACTTTACGGCGACACAGTGTTAATAGAACAGAAGCTACTATATATGATCAAAGGTATCCGGACACCTGGCCGAAAATGACGTACAAGTTCGTGGCGCCCTCCATCGGTAATGCTGGAAGTCAATATGGTGTTGGCCCACCCTTAGCCTTGATGACAGCGTTCATTCTCGCAGGCATACTTTCAATCAGGTGCTGGAAGGTTTCTTGAGAAATGGCAGCCCATTCTTCACGGAGTGCGGAACTGAGGAGAGGTATCAATGTAGGTCGGTGATGCCTGGCACGAAGTCGGCGTTCCAAAACATCCCAAAGGTGTTCTATAGGATTCAAGTCAGGACTCTGTGCAGGTCAGCCCATTACAGGGATGTTATTGTCGTGTAACCACTCCGCCACAGCCCGTGCAGTATGAACAGGTGCTCGATCGTGTTGAAAGATGCAATCGCCATCCCCGAATTGCTCTTGAACAGTGGGAAGCAAGAAAGTGCTTAAAATATCAATGTAGGTCTGCGCTGTGATCGTGCCACGCAAAACAACAAGGGGTGCAAGGCCCCTCCAGGAAAAACACGACCACACCATAACACCACCACCTCCGAATTTCACTGTTGGCACTACACACGCTGGCAGATGACGTTCACCGGGCATTCGCCATAACCACACCCTGCCATCGGATCGCCACATTGTGTACCGTGATTTGTCACTCCACACAACGTTTTGCCACTGTTCAATCGTGTAATGTTGAAGCTCCTTACACCAAACGAGGCGTCGTTTGGCATTTTCCTGCGCGATGTGTGACTTATGATTAGCCGCTCGACCATGGAATCCAAAGTTTCTCACCTCACGCCTAACTGTCATAGTACTTGGAGTGGATCCTGTTGCAGTTTGGAATTCCTGTGTGATGGTCTAGATAGATGTCTGCCTATTACTCCTTACGACCCTCTTCAAATGTCGGCGGTCTCTGTCAGTCAACAGACGAGGTCGGTCTGTACGCTTTTGTACTGTACATGTCCCTTCACGTTTCCACTTCGCTATCACAGAAACAGTGGACCTAGGGATGTTTAGGAGTGTGGAAATCTCGCGTACAGACTTCTGACACAGGTGACATCCAATCACCTGACCACGTTCCAAGTTCGTGAGTTCCACGGAGCGTCCCATTCTGCTGTTTCACGATGTCTAATGACTACTGAGGTCGCGGATAATGAGTACCAGGCAGTAGATGGCAGCACAATGTACCTAAGATGAAAAATGAATGTTTGTGGGGGAGTCCGGATACTTTTGATCACATAGTGTACGTGAAGTACACAAACTGAAGAACAACTCATGTGGTGGGTTAAAACTCGTATCCCCTCCAGTGGCAACCCTGATTTAAATGAATGTAATTTAAATTAATTACGGTACTTGTAATTAATACTATGTGAT
This sequence comes from Deroplatys truncata, assembly GCA_030765065.1. NCBI lineage: Eukaryota > Metazoa > Arthropoda > Insecta > Mantodea > Mantidae > Deroplatys > Deroplatys truncata. Next base: position 122,254,026 of record CM060988.1, on the reverse strand, counting down.
CTTGAGAAATGAGAATACTTTGTTTCTATCTCAGGTCATGGTATTGAAAACTGCGTCAACTATAATTAGACAATATTCTTTTCAAATCATTTATTTTAATTTCCTAAAGTGTTTTATAAAGATTTGTAAAATTACCAAGGCGAAAACAAAATCCCTTTGGGTTAAATCCGGTGAAAGTCTACCCAGAGTAGACTTTAAGCACTAAGGCACTAGGATGTAAACATTATTTTTGTACATGTTTGTCTTGTCCTGTATGGTATCGTATGTAAAATGAGCTTTCCATAAAATTGATCCTCGCTGGTGACAGCACTACGTAAAATTCATACAAAACCAACGTGTATTGTGCTTTACTGCTTAGAATATTGCATAAAACCATACAATAAGAACATGTCTATTATCGCGAGATCAATTAATGACGAGCTTTGTCCAGCTCACTGCTAATGCCTTGTTGACGGAGGATTTTATGTGAGGTATTATGCGAGAACCATATGCCGTTACGAATTAAATAGTGAGGGGCAAAGACGCGCTATAGTGGGACTGTTGGTTGTTTTAGACTGTACGTGCCACGTGCGGCACGAGTTTAGCACACTGTGTACCACTTCCCACCAGCTAAAGCTTTACCTGAGAGATAAGTCATTTCATCTTACTAGCTAAAACGGCGCTGAATATTAAAATCGCAGAATGATTTTTTTTTGTTTTAGCGTCAGATAAAATACCTATCATTTATTAATTGCACCCTTTTATAAGATACGTCTTACACAAAAACGTTAGCAAAAAAATCCTTATTTTTTCAATACTTATTTTGCTTTAAAACAAATAGCTGTTTTTGGTTCGAAAGTATCATTTTCCTTAAAATAACAGCTTAAATTTATTATAGTGTTTATGTTACTAGGTTGTCGGCCTTGCAGTAGGACACCATTGTTGTCAACCCTCTTCCTTTCTGCACATACACAGTTTCAAAGAACATGTTCGTGCATTGTGTAACCTATACTGTGTTGATGATCTCCGACAGAGTAATACATCCAAGCATCGTTGTCGATATTGTGAGTTTGTCCGGTTTTTCAGCTCTCACTTCTCAAAGATCCCAATCCTACTTCACTAATGTGAACTAGTTCAGTTTCCTCGTCACTTCGCTTTCTTAGTGACGCAGCAGCGTAACGAAATACGCATGACAGCCTCTTCTTCCTATGGTTCACTTGTTGGGGAGTCAAACACAAGACTTCTACAATCTCTCGCTCTGTTGTAGCACTCGCTGCACGTCACAGCAGTCATCACCAACTCGCTCGGAGAACCGCACTTGATGTCGCAGCAGAAATGCGCTCACCAACTCGCTTACTCACTGATTGTCTGACTCCTCTCGCAAGAACGCTCGCTTATATAGCCAATGGAATCTTCCACAGAAAATTCTATAACTATCTGGACACACGTTCTGGAGATGGGGAAGGAAACTTCCGGATGATTTTGTTTATCTGCCGATAATGCTTCTGGTGTTTACGCCGGGCGATAGCGCGACTTATCTTTGTTTATCTCCGACTGTCTGGGGCCGATCTCCCGATAACTTTGGGCCATGGCCTCTACATGACAATATTCATAAAATATCAAACAACATAAGGTGGCTTACACGCTGCAAAGAAAACTGAAGACGTAGTTATTGTAAACCTTTAGCTGAATCTGGTGGTGTTTGGGGTTCTTATGAAATTAGTTTATATAAAGAATATATTGTATTATGGATTACAATTATAATTGCTGCTTAACCAAGTGCATAAACAAATTCATCAATGAATGATTCATCCGTCTCTATCCAGCCTATAGTGATTAAACATGCAAATTGTACTGGATGGTTCGGATGATACTGAGCACTAAGTTGGGTGACCTACTACCCAGTCGCTGCAGGGGCTTCTTTTGTGATGTAGTGGAAACTGAAAGATGATGTTCAGAATAAGATCCGCCCTACTCATGCGCAACAGCTGGTATAAGGATTTGCGGCAACAGTTTCTCTGACGGTGTGTTTCTGTCGCATGTGTAGTGGCCGATTTCATGCATGCAGCCGATCACGATACCGCAGTTGTTGCTCCAATTGATGGAAAAATCTAGTCCAGTCACCTAACTGAAAACCTTTGGCTATGTGCTTGAGAATAATAACAAAATACCAACTAATTCGCTCTTTCCGGATCGTGGCCGCTCCATAACGCGGTTAAAAAGTAATCGCAATAATTTAAAGAGGGTGATCACATAGTCACCAAGCTTCAGCATATGTCCGCTAGGAGGCTAAGTGTTGCGGCTACGCAATAATACCCGTTCCCGAGGACATAAAGCACCTGCACAGGTAGCCCACCCAACCTACTGCTCAGTATCTATTCAAGCATCCAGCACACGAGCTAAGGAGAACTGCTTCTGTTTGTGAATGGGAAATCGCTTGTGAAATCTTGTTCTACACTTAAATGTTTCATACAAACAGTTGAAATCTGCTTCTTCCATTTGAATAACTCTGCACGTAAAAACTAAAGAACGTGTGTAAAATCAACTCCGCGTACAGTTATCATCACTGAACATATCAAACAAAAGCACGCAATCTTAACGCTCTCATTCACTCCGAACTATTATACTTTGACGCATGTCAAAATCGTTTCTTCCAGGTCGCTGTAGCCAAAACACACAATGCGTAATGGGTAATTATCGTCACGCGAATCAGCAATAGTGACCTGAATTAGTCTAGGAATCAATTCTCACCACATTCAGCTGGAGTGACTTCGTACTTCCTCCTTTAGAACTTGCAATAAACTTTGGAACCTCCTTACGAGCCTCCTGGAGAAGCTTAAGCGTAAACCCTTTAAGGAGATCTTTCTGCAATTACATATAAGTATGCGAAGTTACTAAGGCACATTAAATGTCGGAATGACAATGATATGGTAAACGGTAGACGCCATCTTAGCATACTTCTCATATCCCACTATTAAAGACGACTGCTTTTATCGACGTTTGATGTTAAACTTGAGGGAAGCAGAGGGGAGCGCATAAACTTCTGTAAGTGAGGGCTTAACGTCTTTCCGGGCTTTTGCAATATCCTTCCGTATGCTCTATCCGTAAATAATCTTAGATAATGTAATATCTGTCGTAAGCAAGAAACTGGGTTTTGTGTCTTATGTAAGTAGTACTGTTTGGCAGAACTCAATTTCAGTGCCATTCGTTAGGTCTTTGCAAAACTACTAGGAATGACTTCGCTTTTCATTTGGCAAAGCAGTGAGGTAAGTTTCATTTCTGGAGTTATTAAACTCGTGTTCTAAAAAGACAACATGGATGAAATTAAGAGCTAACAAACACAAATGCACATCAGTCTGTTGGACTTCATTCTGTTCATTTGCAAGCATCAATAAAAACAAAAAAACATTGTAGCCTAAGGAGATGAAAATGATCTGTTGCAAAAAATATAAATTATTATTTTTAAAAACCTAGCAGAAGTTCTCCCTTCTCCCCCACAAAAATAAACTCTCAAATTAATCCACGCTGTAGAACGTAGAATCTAAGAAAAATAAATGAGCAACAGCCAGAGAGGGAGTTCAATTCGTAAAACATTGGAAGTATTCGCTAACGCTAGTTTCACAATGCACTATTTAATAGGCATTAAATTCCTATTAAACATCACATTTCAAATTATGCGATAAGTAGGAGGATGCTTTTTAGTTTGGTTGTATAACATGATAGCTAAGCGGTAAAACACAGGTGTCTTGTAATTAGAGCGACCTGGTTCTAATCCTTGCTGTGTGTTCTTATTATTTGCATTTTATTTCGTTAAATATATGACAAGATATTAACCCATAAGAATAAAAACAAATCACTCTTTTCGTTTTCAAAATAAATGCCATATTACTAAGAATTCTAAAGTGAAAACTAAACGAAATATTTGACTTAATATTGCATGTGCAAACTCTATCCCATTTTTCAGTTATGAATGGCGCTGGCGTGATCATGCGCGCACTACATCCTAGCCTTGGAGTTCTGCATGATGTGTCAGCAGTCATACTGACTTATGTTATGGCTGGTCGCACACATAAAGACGAAGCTACAAGGAGATACCTTCTTACTTAAATAACGTGGGTAGACACTATGTATCAGGTCGCAAGGACACCTGAAATCCCTATAACTACAGCTACGAGGTGGGTGCGGTTATCCGGGGAAGGGATAGTTTGTCGTCGACCTGATTCGGGTCGAAAACGTTTGTTCACTCCTCAGCAGGACACTGCATTTCTAGTAGAGGCAGACAGCAAACCCCTTCCAGCATGTGTCTGCGATTAAAAGTAGTTCTAACTTCTCTGGGTCGAACCGCACAGCCTTGCGTCATTTGACTACATCAGGGCTCAATCAGCAGCTAAAAAGCAGCGTCGCGTCTTACAGATGATCACAGATTATGTCGCCTCGTATTTGGAGAAGAAAATGTCAGCCGTAACTGGAATAGGGTTACATTCACCGATAGGACATTTTCATCTACAAATAATACCAAATAAATAACTAATGAATGTAAAACCGCTCGGCTGTCAGTAGCTGGGACTCAGTATGAAAGGTGATAATAGAACAAAGCTGAAGGCACCTGCCCCGAGACACCATGGTGAACCGGCCGCGGAAACGATTTGAACTTCGACAAGTATACGCTTCGAGCATATGCTCAATTTCTTGTCTTAGGATGTACAAACTGCTAACATAAACGTCATAATTAAATGACATAATGTTACAGAGGAACGTTTCTCTTGAAAATAGTCATACTACCTATTGAGACGTGCAAATAAAGTGAATTTTTATGTTTCTGCTTTTTTCTCCTTCTCCAAGATAATTTTTTTGCCTGATCCGGTCTCATATCTGTTGAGCCCGTCTTTTCTAGTTGATCCAGTCGATCTTCGTTTCCTTACGACATTATTTAGAAAGTTTTTTCTATAAAATTTCCCGTGTTTTAAAAGTGGTTGTACTTTGAACTATTCTCTAATTGCCTCATTTATTATATAGATGGCGTCTCACAAGAAAAGTCGGTTTTTAAGTAAAATGTTATTTGGAACGTTTTTTTTGACAAGAAATTAAACTACTCTACAAAGTAGAGACTATCAGATTCTATGGTCTTTAGCCATCTTTCAGTGAGGTTTATTATCCCGCGACGGTACCACTCTGATTTTTGATGATAAGAAGAATTCGGTGAGGCACACTTCCACAACTTCAATGTTTTCGAAACTTCTTCCACGCAAGAAACGGGGCATAGATAGAAACAGATGGTAATATGAAGGCGCAAGATCAGGGCTGTATGCTGGGTGTGGTAGCAGTTCGACTCCTTCCAATTCCTGAATTTTTGTCTTCGTTGTTTGTGCGGTATGGGGTGTTGCATTGTTCTGCTGCAAGAGAGCTCTATTTTGGATAACTAATGAACTCGTTCCAGTTGTTGAAAATAAAGATCCGTATTGACTGCACAAACTCCCAATGAATCACTCCTTCAAAATTCCTCCAGACACACATTACTTTGGGGCAGAACTGATTTTTTTAACGATGACTTTGGCAGGTTGACGGAGACTGAGCATCTTTCTCGAGGCATCAGGGTTGCGTTAAGAGACCCATTTTTCATCACATGTGACAATTCAGTTCTCCTGATAAATCTATCATCCATAGGATTGCCGATAAGCTGACGACAGATATCCACTCTACGTTGAGCCTGTTGAGGTTTCAATTCATGAGGTACAGATCTGCTGCTTCTGTTTGGTTTTCCAAGTTTCTTAATCTGCTATGTATGGTATCTTTTGATGGAAAAGTTCTTCTGACAGCCTACGAGAGCCTTTTTGCGGATTTTCTTTCAAAACTCTGCGTGTATTCTCAATATCCCATAATTTAGGTCTTTCAGAACGTGCTAAATCTTAAGTGTTTTCTTCTCCAGCGTTGAAACTTTGGCACCACGTTGTGCCACACGCTCACTAACGATACATCTCCTTCCACTTCACATACTTTTTGAGTCGCGGCAGCAGCTTTATAATGTTGTTTTCAGTAGTGCTTTGGAAGTCTCTAATCTCAAACTTTGTAACTTCCATTTTATGATTGTGTATTAAACAACTGGCGAGTGACACATTCTCGCAATATATGCAGTACTAGTCGTGGCATCCTGTAAATAACATTGTGAACCAAAGAAAACCAATTCTATCTTATAATACATCAAACTTAAAAACCAATATTACTTATGAGACAACCTATCATGTTCTTTTCTCGTACAGGCCTAGACATCTATGCCACACTTTTTCTGTTTTGTTGTAGTGTTTTAGGTATATGTCTGTTGGTGGAGGGACACCTCTGCACTGCGATCTATATAAATATATTGCGGCTATCACCCGCTCCGGAGGAAGGAATGAAGTGAAGGAACCAAGAGGGCTACAGGATTCAGGCAGACAGACCACAGAGAGGTGCGCATGTCCCAAACCTTTCCCTGGCTCGAAGACCCGACACTACTAAAACTGCCCAGAGGGAACGATGAATGAACCTTGAAGCTATGTAGCACTCTGGTGTCCAAGGGGAATACTCCTTCCTTGGAGGAAATATCTGCGCCATCTGTGCGACACTGTCACACACCACGAAACCAAGAAGCACACCTGAGACATGAAAGGGATATGATGGAAAGAATATCTGGTAGAAGAGAAATCCTACCAGCATTCGCCTACCGACCAGGCAAAACCACGAAATACTCAAGGTTCAGAGTGGGCGGACGACTGAATCGAACATTCGGGACCTCCCAAATGCGAGCTTCACATGTTACAATGGAGCCATTTCGCTAGTTAGATCCATTGGTAATAAATAGATGCCTATAGTAACCACGGAAACCTTTAAAGGAGTGGTGGGGATAACAATGTGCAAAGTCAAGCCTGCCATGTGCAGGTAGAAGTGTAGCACTACCGTACAAGGGGGTACTGGGAACATATACCAGGGCGTATTGATAAGTCCATGACTTTGACGAGAGATAGCGTTCTAATCATAGGTTTTCTGTTTGTACCAAAGTCTTACATCTATTCTGGGCATAATCGCAGAAATTCGTCTTTTGTTTCTTAGAACATTGTTGAGAGCGTCTAAAATAAGTAGATGTGTTTTGCTTCGTAGAAAATGGAGAAAAGTGAATTTCGTGTTCTGATAAAGCACTACTTTTTGCGTAGTAAGAGGGTGAAGGAAACGGAAGAAAATCTGAACAAGTATTATGGGGACTATGCTCCATCACATGGCATGGTTCACAGAATTTCGATGTCGCCGTTTGAGCACAACAGATGCCGTGCACACAGGACGGCCGGTTGAGGTCACAACAGAAGAAATGGTGAACAAAGTTCACGATATTGTGTTGGAAGACCGCCGAGTGAAAATCCGCGAGATAGCCAAGACCGTAAACATCTCGAGTGAACGGGTGTATTACATTCTGCACGAATGTTTGGGTATGAGAAAACTGTCAGCAAGATAGGTGCCGCGACTGCTCACAGTTGAGAACAAGCGGAATCGTGTGATCATTTCACAGGGATGTTTGAACATGTTCCAACGCAACCCAAATAAGTTTTTGCGGCATTATATCACGGTTAATGAAACTTGGATCCATTAATATTAACCTGAAACCAAACAACAAAACAGTGGATTTCCTTCGGCGAAGCTGCTCCAAAAAAGCGAAAACCATTCCGTCGGCAGGAAAAATCATGGCGGCTGTCTTTTGGGATTCACAAGAGGTGACAGACGTTCGTTACCTGGAAAACGGTGAAACGATCACAGGTTGATTTTATGTCGTAATGCTGGATCAGTTTCACAAGGAATTGTTAAAGAAATGATCCCATTTGGTGAAGAAAAAGGTTCTCTTTCACCAGGATGATGCACCCGCACACAATTCAGCCATTGCCATCGCAAAATTTGTGGAATTGGGCTACGAATTGCTAACTCACCCACCATTTTTCTAGATTTGGCTCGGAGCAACTTCCTCCTCTTTGAAAAACCTGAAAAATTGACTCGCTGCGAAGAAATTCACGTCCACGAACACATCATGGCAAAAAAGAAGAAAATCCCATATTTCGTAGACTTCGAAAAATCATATTTTTTGGAAGGGTTATAAAATGGAGAAACGTTGGACAACGTCTATTGAATTGAAAGGAGACTATGTTGAGAAATAAAATTGATTTTTTTTTAAAATAGTTGCTATTTTCTTTAAAAAGTCACTGACTTATCAATCCCGTCGCAGCTCATCACTATATCTGTAAACCTTAACACAGATCTAAACCAAAGTTAAGCTGCTCCACCAAATCAGAGCTAATCAAAACAAAGAAACAACTTTTGAGGTAGACCAGAGAGCTTTACAACAAGGATACAAGGTTTTTCTGCTACCGATGACACTTGTCTAAATCACAGCGAAACGGTTTCTCAATTTAAACTATGAGTAAAATCTGGGAAGCTCTTGACAGAGAAATACTAAGGTGCATGATTTGAATAGCAATCCACTCCTCAAGAGTCAACGCCTAGAAAATCCAGGATTGGATCAACAACTAACACCAAGGCACCACTCAAGGCAGTGGATACAATAAGGAAATATGGAAAGTGTAAAAATCCATCGTGATTTCAACTGACAAAGAAACAATGTCAGATTCGGAATAACTATAATAGTTTAAGAAGACGATTTATTTGTAACGAGTAATTATATACTGCAAGTTTATCCGATGTCTCTCTACTGTGTTTGCGGCTGCCTGCTACCTGAGTACTCCCACCACCTCTTACTCATTTCACAATCAGAGATTTGGGGAAGTGACAAAGGATGGGAGATGATTGATAAAGTACATAGATCGTTCCGTAAATGTATGTTAGGTTATCTATTTCATCACCTAATGGAGCAGCAATGTTGGAGTTGGGAAGAGTAGGTAGCAAGGGCAAGATAGAAAGGATACTTAAATATTCGCAAAGATTGAAATCATTGGACGAGCATATCATCTTGAGGCAATGTTTAATAATACAAGCAAAATCCAGTACTGGGAAGAACTGGGCTCAAGGAATAAGGAGAATTTTATAGGAAATAGAAATGGGTAACTTATGGGAGGAGAGAGAGAGAGGTTAAAGGTTTCTGGAAAGAAGTGAGGAACAGAGTGGAAGACATAGAGAGACAAGAATTATTTCAAAGTCTGGAAGGAAAGAAAAGTTTGGAACTGTATAGACAATTAAAGGTGGACTGGGAAGGGAGAAGTATGTGGATGTAGGTCATAGGTTAGTGAGAGAAGGATGGGCCTGGTCTAGATTAAGTGCACATAGGCTAAGGGGAGATAAGAAGGGAGCGAATTTGGATAGGTGCCCTCTTTGTGGAGAGGCAGATAATGATTTGCATTATATAATTGAATGTGAAGTAACTAAGTCGTGGAGAGATCAGTTTTTACCCAAAGAATGGGAGAATGTTAACAAAGAACTATTAAAAATTAGGATAATGGAAATACAAAAGGAGAGGGATATAAAAAGAATTGGAGAATATCTGGGGAGAGTAAGAGAAAAATGGTTTAGAAAAATAAAGCAATATGAATTTGTTATGAGCTACCATGCATAAATAACCACGGTGTTAAAATGCATGATGGACTAAAGAAAAAAAATAGCAACTTAAAGTATTGTATTGTAATTCACACAAACTTACAACAGTATCCGCACCGGCATGCAATGACGACTGGTTTTTATTTTTTTCCCTCCCTTGCGTAAAGAAACTAGTAACATGATAATGCAGAGCAAGATGGCTCCGCGGTATGGCGTGAGACTTGCATTCGTGAGCTCCTGGGTTCGATTAACGTCAACCGCCCACTCTTAGGGTTTTCGAGGTTTTCCCTGGTTCGTAGGCGAGTACTGGTATGGCTTCCCATCTATCATGATTTCCTTTCCATCATTTCATTTTCATTTCATTTCCTTCTTATGTTCTGAGTGCAAGTATTCCTCGCGGACCTGGAGGGTTGCTTGGTTGATGGGTCGTTCTACGACCGTAGCCCCGTTGTGGGATGGGTCTTCGCTTAGAACTGTAAAGACTTCCGCGCGTCTCTATGGACTGTCTGCCTGCGACTTGTAGCCTCCTGTGGTTCCTTCGTTCCTTCCTCCTGGTGGGGTGGTAGCCGCACAGGTCTCCTGTAGGTCGGTGCGCGAGGGTCCCTCTCCGTTTTACACCCTATTCATAATACACACATTCATAATGCTTTCTCTTGCAACGCCCTTAAGTACTCTGCGTTTCCTATAAGCCTTAAGCACGCAACGTGAATCTTAAACGCCACTGACACAAACGATTTGTTTTTCACACGACTGTCCAATGATAAGACACAAGGGCAGTGGCAGGGAATAGAAACGGTAACCTTTGGACACACACGCTGTATTGTATCTTTTGTTTAGATCCTTGAATGCTAAGCAGCGAAAGAAAGCCTATACTTGGAGTATACACGTGATGTTGGTACACATTTGAAGAAAGAAGAATAGTCCTGCAATCTGAACGTGCCATTAACTCCTGCCCTTGGCTTCTGAGTATTAGCATTAATAGTGCACGCAAATAGTTCTGTTGGAAACGACCAATAAAATTCGATTTTTTTTCTCAGAAACTCCAAGAAATGGTGAAAGTAATTTATTTACAGTATTTCGGCGTGTGTGTTTGTTTCTTTTTAACGCATTGGTACCTATACATTATTCTGTTTGTGATTATGATGATTCGTGATATTATTGCTGTCTGTTTTCATTGTAATTTAATTTTGTTTTCATTTTATCTAAATCAACATCAGGGGTGTTGGACCGCATATAAATAATTCATTTTCAAATCGCAATGGCAGCTACTAAAACAAGTATTTCAAGAAACCTATAAAAATGGCGGCGATATAGAAATGTGTATGAATTTAAACAAACTTCTGCATGTGTCGAAATTCTTAGGTTCGGTCCGTCTCGGTCTGAATCGAGCTCGAATCCGATTGTCTAATTTTGCAATAATAATAATAATAATAATAATAATAATAATAATAATATTATTATTATTATTATTATTATATTATACAGTCACAAAGCGCCGCTGCCTACGATGCGAAGGGACACAGTTTCGATTTCCAGCACCGACATGGGGATTTTTTCCCCTACAGTGAGGAAGGGATGCACTCCGGTCCTTAGGACCAGCTGAGAAGCCATTTTAAGAAACAGTGGTAGTTGAGATCCTGGAATCCGTAAATAGTATGCGGCATGTTGACGGTAAACTGCCTTATTGACCATATATCGCCCCCTATTATTGCACTTTGACCCGGATGTCCTGGGTGTGGGTGACGGAGGGAGTTGGAGTTTGCAACTGTTGTGCTGTTGTCCTAATTGGCAAGCGGGTATTTATTATTACTACTACGATGGATGGGTGTATGCTACGATAATTGTGCTTTCCCTTTACACAGAAAAAAATTCAATGCCATAGCCGGGATATTGTAGGTAGCCATTGGGTATGTCATCTCAATATAATTTGAGATCTCCTTGTGGTTTACCGGGAAACAAGCGAATCAGTTGCAGAACTTAATGTCCTACCGGCATGTTGCCATGGTAACTCAGTGGTTAGAGCAACCGGACTGAGACCGGGAGATCCGCGATTCAAATCCCGGCTATGGCATTGAATGTATCAGTCGTCTGATTCTACCTTTCCAACCTTGTCCAACACACGGCTTGTGTGGAAGAACAATTAATTCCATGTGTAATCATATTTATCTACAGATGACACTTAGGAAAAAGACACAGCATTAACTGTAGGAAAGCTACAGTAAAAACTGCAAAGAAAAAACAAATACGTATTCCAAGGCAGGTTAAAAACAGCATGGAAGGTATAAGTAGAATAACTACCTACAATATGAAATATTGCATTTAATTATTGTTTTTGGCAAACACAAAGGTCTACCAAAATTATGCGTATTGTGTTCTTGTTTTGGGGAGGTGAAACTTATTTCTTTAAATTAAATTAACAATTTTTTGTCTTGGAACATTTAACAGCAATTTCCATTCTCTTAATAGCGAACCATCTTGGCAGTGAAATGTTATGGCTGTCATTTCTTTTCTATTTAGGTCTATATTTGGCCTATAGCTTATTTTTATCCTCTAAATCACCTACTTATGGTAGATAGAGGAAGTATTGTAGTCTACCCAAAACTTTGGTATCGAGATTTCACCATAAATAGTCCCCCGAACCCATAAAAACATTTTTAGAACGAGGGTCGCGTTCGCATTTATCTGTGCGTGTGCCTGTTTGAGAGAGGAAAACATAGAACAAAATAACTCAGAAGAGAGAAGTTGGATGGATACCAAAATTGATATTTGACTTCAGCATCTTATAAAGATCCTACACAAAGATTTAAAACAAATCTGAGGTGTTACACTCACATGACTTTCTCTTCTCTGGTACAAACTATTTTTACAAACGTTTATTCTCCAAATGCTTCATGTTAATGTTAATCTTATTGCTAATTTTCTTGTAGATGCAAGGGGAATATGGTAGGCTTTAAGCGATAGTCAAATCTTTTAAAAGCTTGTTGCTATGTGGCGCATTCCATTCTCTTTGTATGTTCAGGACATAACAAAATGAATAACGAATTCCCATTTGAGAAAAAGTATTGGAAAATTTAAGGGAATAACAAGCAATATCTCGAAAATGGTTCACTCAAAAAAAAAAAAAAAAAAAAAAAAAATGTGTATGACATAAATTGTGTATTTTAACGCGATCTACTTTTCTGTGTAGTAAAATTTTGTCTATCTCTTATGGTTTACCACAAAAGTCGTTCACAATAAAGAATACTTTTGGAGACATTCCCAGAAAATTCGAGATATACAATTCATTTGCCATAAAATGTCTTAAACGTATGGTATTTTATTCAAAATCGTTAGAGCCATTTTTGAGAAAATTAAAATTTTCGAAAAATCTTCCATGTAAAGGGTAATCTGGGTGGGGGAATTTTCTTGAAAACCTTCGTGTCGCATCTCTGGAAGACATTGAACCTAAATACCAAGTTTGGTGTTTATCCGACTGTTCGTTTCTGAGTTGTGTTGTTCAGAGACACACACACACACACACACACACACACACACACACGGACATGTTTCCAAAATTGCTTTTTTTGGATTCAGGGGTCTCAAAACATATATTTCCGGTGAAATCTCGGTTTCGAATTATTGGGTGGAGTACAATACTACCCCTACTTACTATACGTAGTAAAAAGTAAACATATCTGCACTTAAAACTACCCTTTACGTGCAAAATACTTAGAGGTTTTTTGTTTTCTCAAAAATGATTAACGATTTTGATTAGACTGTTTGTATGGTTAATAAAACGTATATCTTGAATTTTCTGTGAATAGTCTTTTGAAGTCCCCTTCTTTCTACATATTTTGCATAATTTCGTATTACTGATAAACCATAAAAGACAAAAACTTACAAAACCATATCAAAACTATAAATAAAAACAAATTGCTACAAAACATATCGAAATACGTTTAAAGTTAGCCAGGTAAATAAAGAGTATCAGTGCACAAATCCGGCTGTAATAGAAATACTGCTTCTAAAGTGTAGATACTATTAAAACAGACAACTCATATCAATATTTTGTGGACTAACCATTTTCGAGTCATTCGTTTCTATGGTTTGAATTTTTAGTACGTTTATCGTACATTTTCGAAATACTAAGTCACCATTTTTCATGGTCATGAAAAGAGTATGGAATTTCAAATCCAACATATAGCTACCGCTTTTTAAGGATTTGAGCATACCTTCAGCAATCGTTCATCTCCATACACTTTCATCTCCATAAGCTTTTGTAACAACAGCACAGAAAAAAAGTCTGATGTGTTGCACTCGCATGACTTTCTCTACTCCTTTACAAAATATTTTTACAAACGCTTATTCTCTATCTACTTCATGTTAATCGAGATAAAACAATTTCAGAAATTCTTTTATTGCTAATTTTCTTGTAGGTGCAAGAGGAATATGGTAGGCTTTAAGCGATAGTCATGTGGAGCATTCCATTCTCATTGCATATCCAGGACACTAAAAAAAAAACAATATCTCGGAAATGGTTCACTCCACAAAAAATGTATGCGACAGAAATTGTGTGTTTTAACGAGATCTACATTCTTTGTGTTGTGCAATTTGTCTATCTTTTACGGTTTACCAGTTATGAAAAGTTATTCAAAATAAAGAGGCTTTTGAGGACATTAACAGGAAATTCAAGATATACATTTTATTCGCCATTAAAATATCTTAAACATATGGTATTTTAATCAAAATCGCTACAGCCATTTTTGGGAAAACCAAAATTTTCGAAAAATGTTCCATATAAAGGGTAGTCTGGGGTGGGGGGATTTTCTTGAGAATCCTGTGTCGCATTTTTTTAAAATACTGAACCTAAATACCAAGTTTGGTGTTAATCCGACTTTTCGTTTTTGAGTTATGCTGTTCACAGACACACACACGGACATTTTCCCTAATTTTTTGTTGAAATTAGGGGCCTCAAAACATGTATTTCCGGTGAAATCTCGATATCGAATTTTTTGTGGAATGCAATACTTCCCCTACTTACTATACGTAATAGGGATAGTAATAAAGTGGGTAGAAAAGTCATATGAATGCAACATATCAAATTTGTAGACGTAATAAAGGAGGAAATTTTGGTAAGGATAGAATGGGAACTTTTTACAACTAAAATCTACGAAATCTCATAAAAATGTAATTTTTCATAATCTATAATACCTGTATCTTACAAATTTAAGGAAAGGAAATTAACACCATCCATCCGTTTCTTTCAGAACCTTTTACTGTGCACAGACATATTCGATATCATATTACTTTTCCATTACAAAAGCGCAAAAAGATGGTACAGTTCTCTTATACATCCCTTAACTAAATCAGACCTTCTGTGTTCTTTTAGAGAGAAAATCTGTGTGCGATAAAACGTTTACCAAGGTAGAATTCTAAGCAGATGAGGGATATGAGTTAAGTTGAAGTAACAGCTGGAAGAGGTAATAGTGCCTTTAGACACGGATAAGGAAGAACGGTATTCCAACACTAGCATGGTAAAAAAGAAAGAAAGAAGAACATATGGGTACGACCCGAAAGATTTTTCGCTTAGCACACATTTATCATTTCATAGGCTTTCCACCTTTCAGCGGTTGCCTTGGATTCCTGCTCAAATCTCTCTCTTTCTCCCTCTCCATTGTCTTCTTCTACCTATTTAACTTGCAGGAGTGACCATTTGGGTCACACGTAGACCATATTAGTCTTATTTTTTGAAATTGTATCTACGAAGTACAAATGCTCATAGTCCATATGCAATGCATTAATTTGCATACGATATGAACTGAGTTTTGATTATCATCATGTACGGTTGTGATCCATGGTAAATGGACCACTTTTTGCATATAATACTGTTTTTCCTTCCGTAATGATTCCATAGTTATTTTCCTAATATCTGACTTCACTCAACCTTATCACTTAATTGTATGGTTGGTTTCAAATAGATCCCTGGACACAAAAATGAACCAATGAGGGATATTATATTCGTTGAGAAAAGAAGGGGGGGTTAACAAATAGCTTTTCTTAATGAATTCCTCTATGATTCGTGTAAATAACAAGAGGTAGTCCAGCAACGTAATACGAGCAAAGCAAAGTTAGTTAAAATACTTAGCTAATACTTATGCTAACCAGCTACACTTGCTACCACTTACCAGTTGCAGTTGCCAGCTACTACTTACATTATATATTTCCTTTGAAGTAGATATGGTAAAGAAGTACAAAATTATACCACCACAGTAGCCCTAGAGGGGTACTAAGTCCGCGTATTTTGAAAAATCGAATCCTTGTTGGAAAAAATTGTATCAAAGAGGCTATATCATTATCCCTATAAATTTGTCAGTTCAATAACAGCGACTCTTCGTAACTATTTAGATACGAATAAATAATAATAAATAATAATAAATAATAATAATAAATAATAATAATAATAATGAGAGAGAACGAAGCCACATATTCCATTTCCAAATTAAATCGTCCCGTTTCTATAAGGAGCATCCTTTTGTATGCAACTGTATCTTCCCTTCTTTAATTTATTGTTTCGTTTTTACAGCTGCCCTTAATAATAGCGATGTCTGTCTACTTCAGCCTTAAATTTAGCGTAATTTTCAAATATGTATTTTTTTAAAAAGCATGTTTATTTATTGTCTTAGCTTTGTGTCCAGAATTATAACAATTATTTAAATATAAAAAAAGAAGTGCTAGTTATTTTTTGTTATATAAATTGTCATACCATAAAGTTGACAATATTAGTTATTTAAGAACACAGGACTTCACGTTCCAAATGTCTCAGCAGAACAGTTATTGGTTTATAGGATTTTAATAGTATTGTACAAAATTCCACATATATTTAAGATGCAATGTTTGTTCGGTAAATCATCTGCATTTTAGCCAACGTTATTTAGCAACATTTTAAATATGTTTATAGCGAATACATTTATAATACACACTCTTTATTATATTTTGCGTTTCTGATTTGGTTGTTTGTCATAGAAGTGTTAAGTGAATACAATAAAAGAAATAAAACGCATAAAATACATAAATAAGAGACGTTAAACTTGAGATATTCCGTTAACAGTACAATGGCCATAAGCCACTTGAAATTTGAGTGTCACAGCAGGTATAAATTCGATATCTGTCCTTTATGTTATGTCGCCCTTACATGTAATGTGATATTAAGGACTTTAATCGCCCGAAATGCATGCAGATGGTAATAACTGGTATATTGTTAGATATTCTTCTCTTTCGTCTACTAGCAGGTGATTTTGCTTTATAGCCGAGTTCACTGATGAAAAGTGCCTATTAATGTAGCTTTCTCCATCTTTTTTATAATCTATATAAGCAAACATTTTAAAACTCTGTTTAGCGAGCTATTAAAGGACCATTTGCTACTTGTCTCATTTATTCTAAATATCTAATAATCTTTTATTAACTTTTTTATTAATTGTATTAAGCACCAATTTTATCTTTTGAAATACGGACTTGGCGGAAACAGGACTCGACTACGTTTATCATTAGAAAATGTTCGAGTCCCTGCGTAAAATGAAGAATCGCATATTTCTATGAATGTTCATAACCGTCATGTTATACGTCCACCTTAAAAAATCCAAAGACGTAAAATCAAATATTTCTGATTGGCTAACGCTGCGAAAAGTTATAGAATAAAACGCGCTAATTTAACGAGCTCTACATATTTACTTTCTCTAAGTACATAGTAGGTAGAGAAGGTATTGCATTCCAACCAAAAATTTGATACTAAGATTTCACCGGAAATACATGTTTTGAGGCATTTTTAGAAAAATGTACATATATGTGTGTCTGTGAACAGCATAACTCGTAAACGAAACGTCGGATAAATACCAAACCTTGGTATTTAGATTCGTACCTTCCAAAGATGCGACATGAAAGTTTTGAAAAGAATTCCCCATCCCAAACCACTATTTACATGGAACATTTTTCGAAATGTTTTGTTTTCTAAAAAATGGTTCTAACGATTTTAATTAATATACTATATATTAAATATATTTACATGGCAAATAAATGTATGTCTTTAATTTTCTGGGAATAACCTGTGATGCCCCATTTTTCGGAAGGAATGTTGTATAATGTTGTATAACTCGTAAACGTTAAGCTATAGACGAAAACGTTCAACACAAAAAATGTAGACCTCTTTTAAACATGCAATTTATTTCAAATAAATTGTTTATGTTTTTTATTTCCGAGATATCCGTTATTAATGGTTCGAATTGTTCAATACTTGGTCATTCTTTTAAAGACCTGTCGATTTTCAGCTGTTTCTCGGGATTGCATGGACACAGTATGGAATTATAAGGTCAGCATATAGCTCCAGTTCTGAAACATTTGACTAATACTATTCTCTTTGTATCTATAACGAAATTTCTAATGCAGTTATTTCTACAAAGGTTTATCTATGTTAAAATGAAGTAGATAGAAAAATAAACTTTCGTAAGAATAGCTTTTATATTCACTAATAAGCACTAAAGAGCAGAGAAAACTGTGAGAGTGTAACACAATAGATTTATTTAGTTATGCTCTACATAGGCACACATGCGCAGACCCTTTTTTTAAAAATACGTTTTGGGGGTTCATGGGACCTCAAAACGCGATTTTTAAACCTGAAACCTCAAGAAATTCGACAGTTATAGAGGTGAAATGGTGTTCCTACCTAAGCGTTTAGTATTTGTCGAAAATGGTACAAAATTACGAGCAATTTATATGCAGAAAGGTGTAAAAGCCCATGATTATAAGTTTCGGTTCCCAATATATCAATAAGGAGCAAATTGTACCGATAATTCTCCACTACTTGCCCACAAAAACCAAATGTACCTGAAATTTAATGCTATACGTGTAATTACGACCCTGTTTTCTCTTATCCACAAAAAATACGACAGTGTTGAAAACGGTAGAATGAATGCAGAGGACGAGTAGAGGGCGGAACAATATTCTCAGTATATAAGGGAAACAGGTGAGACATAACTACGTCGCAAGGATAAAACTGGACGATCAAGTGTGACGCGGTTTCATGCCTGACCGACATGCCATCTATATTTCAAGCTTTGCAGCCTGTCAAATAATGCAAAACCTACCCGAATGATGACCATGGTCCTTTGTGGTAAGAAGTGTATTCTCGTACAGCGTACAGACACACTTTCGTGTGTACTCCGTTACTATTTTAAAAATCTGATGTCATAAATTTACACGAACTACTTTCTCTTCAAATGAGTCTTTGTAGAAATAGCTACATTACACATTTCGTTATAGATACAAAGGAACAGCGATAGTCAAATGTTTAAGAACTGGACGCTATATGCTGGCCTTAAAATTCCATACTGTTTTCATGCAATCGCGAGAAACAACTGAGTGTTGACTGGACTTTGACCAAGAAATGAAACATTGGAACCTTTAATAACGGATATCTCAGAAATGGCTTATGCCACAAAAAAACTCATTTGAAATATGTGTTTTAAACGGAGCTGCATTTTTTGTGTAGTACGTTTTCGCCTATCGCTTAACGTGTACCAGTTATACACGATTATATAAAAGTTCTTTCAAATCAAGCGGACTTCACAGTCTATTCCCAGAAAATTCAAGATGTATATTTTAGTTGTGATGTAAATATCTTTAATATACGGTATTTTAATCAAAATCATTACAGCCAATTTTTAGAAAATAAAAAATTTCGAAAAAAGTCTATGCAAAGGGTAGCCTGGGGTGAAGGGATTTCCTTGAAAATCTTCGTGTTGCATTTTTAAAAGGTGCTGAACCCAAATACCAAGTTTGATATTTATCCAACTTTTCGTTTTTGAGTTATGCTGTTCACAGGCACACACACATTTTCCTAAAAATGCCTTTTAGGATCCAGGGACCTCAAAACATGTATTTCCGTTGAAATCTCGGCATCAAATTTTTGGGTAGAATGCAATACCTTCTCTACCTACTATGAACGTGTTGGAGAAACTAAAAATTACTTGAAATTGTGTGTATTGGGATTAATAAATATAGACAGGTAACCTCGAAAGAGAATATTTAAAGGAGACAACTAAGAGTTATTTTAATTTCTATATTATGCTAGAGAATAAATAATATCAAATTACGTAAACCGAGCGGGGTGGCTCAGGCGGCCTATCTGACTGTTTTTTTTCGTGGTTTCCCCTCAGTCGCTAAGGTAAATACCAGATTGAATATTGAATACTACGACCCAAAGTTTCACCTTAAATCTAAACTAACGGAAAAAAGAAAAAAAAATAGATGGTAGTAGTGATGCTTTGCCATCTATCCACAGATAATGAAAACAGATTGCACCCTAATACCATCTGCCCGGCACGTGTAGAAGCAGAGATACAGTTGCAATGTCTAAAGGTCTGTGTTGGATGGGTGTCGAAGCTGCCTCTCACAGAATGAGAGGTACAGTTTCTATGCACATGCCTCTGTGGACATGTGACGAAGTAAGATGGTATAGTACAGGGATGAGACCTAGAAGGCTAACTGTCCATCACACACCGATTCAACAGATCCATCGCGATATGACCACATAGTTAAAGTGACGTAAAATAAATAGAGAAAAAAGTTGCGCAACTAATATTGTAGGATGAGCGATAAAAATAAATAAAATAAATTTAGCAAATTATGCTCATAACGAAGACCACAGGCTATTATCGCTCAATTTTGTTCTCTTTTGCGCTGCTTCCACTAACACTTTGGCTTGATCGACAATTAATTAATTAGCCTACGTGTTTTGTAAGAATACTGTTACAAGGCACAGCGGAGTAATTTCGATAGGTTAAAATGTACCAATGTACCAAGCATTGAAGTAAGGATGCAAATGGAAATGGCTCACAATGGCATTAATATCACCATCATTAATGATAATTCTAACACTGAAATAAAGCTACCCGCCGAATTGGAAATGTACAGAATCCGAGGGGTAATTGGATAAGACTGTGGGGAAATTTTGATAACAATGAGTACACTAAATGATATCGACAGTTTTGGATCCTGAAACAAATGTAATCTGAAATGATACATACACATGGTTATAGTGGAATTTAATAATGTGGAATTAATACAGATTTGACAATTTTTGCTTTCTCTACTGCGTATAGTAAGTAGGGGAAGCATTGCATTTCCAACCAAAAACCCGATACCGGGATTTCATACATGTTTTGAGGTGCCCTGAACCCAAATAAAGTATTTTTGGAAACACTTCGTGTGTGTGTCAGTCTATATGCGTCTGTCTGTGAACAGTATAACTCAAAGATGAAAAGTCGGATAAATACCAAACTTGCTATTTGAGTTTGGTATCCTCTATGGATACGACACGACGATTTTCAATAAAATCCCCCCACCCCGGACTACCCCCTACATGGAATATTTTTCGAAAATTTTGATTTTCTCAAAAATGGCTCTAACGATTTTGATTATAATATCATAAATTTAAGATCTTTTCATGGCAAATAAAATGTATATTTTGAAATTCCTGGAAATGTCCCCAAAAGTCCTCTTCATTCTGAATGATTTTCGCATGACTGGTAAACCGTAGGAGATAAAGACAAAATATTACTGCACAAAAACTGTAGATCTGGTTAAAACAGACAATTTATGTCATACATATTTTTTTGTCGAGTGAACCATTTCCGAGATATTCTTGTTATTTGTTTGACTTTTTAATTACTTATACTTTTTCTCAATAGGAATTCGTTATTCGTTTTTTTATGTCCTGGACATATAAAGAGAATGAAAGGCTTCTCATAGCAACCAGCTCTTAAAAGATTTGGCCATCGCTTAAAGCCTACCATATTCCCCTTGCACCTACAAGAAAATTAGCAATAAGATAGTTTCTGCAAATGTTTATCTGTTTAATAAGCGTTTGTAAAAATAGAGTGTACAAGAGTAGAGAAAGTGGGTGAAACACATAAGATTTTATGGAATGTGAAACATTTAAAAAATGTGGAAATGTAAGGAATCGTCATCAGAAGTTTAGCTGCTTTTTCCTCCAGGTCTTCTTGTCGTTTTTGCTGAACTGAATTTATTTCTCACGAAATTTCAAGCCCTTCTTTGCCCTAACAATTGCTCCATCTTCTGGTGATGTGCTGTTTCAAGCTCCTTGCTTAGTTCCAACTCTTCTCTTGATTACACCCTCTACAGAACTAGCAAGACCCTCTCGGACAGTTCTTTCTAGAGTATAAGAGTAGGCTCTTTCCCAGTTGGAACAAATCCAGGACTTTCTAATTACTTAACGTGATCCGTAAGAGATTTCTCCGTATCACACGTAAAAACAGAGGATTACCTAATGATGCTGAAGTTGCTGTATCTTGCAAGCCATTCAACTCATTTAATTTTAATTTAACTTATATGCAGGGTCGTATATTGGTGTCTTAAAAACATGAATTGCGCCTGATAATGACAGGTTACCACCTAATACAGATGAGATTACCTGTTTCGTAGCTTCTTTGTCCCACTGTAGCGGCAAATTCTTGCTTTTTATGTCGTACTATATGAAAATCACTATCGAATAATTCATTTTTTACTTTCTCTACTACGTATAGTAAGTAGGGGAAGTATTGTATTCCAAACAAAAATTCGATACCGAGATTTCACCGGAAATACATGTTTTGAGACCCCTTGAATAAAAAAAAGCATTTTTGGAAACATGTCCGTGTGTGTGTCTGTGTGTCTGTGAACAGCATAACTCAGAAACGAACAGTCGGATAAACACCAAACTTGGTATTTAGGTTCCGTATCTTCCAGAGATGCGACACGAAGGTTTTCAAGAAACTCCCCCCACCCCAGACTACCCTTTACAAGGAACATTTTTCGAAAATTTTAATTTACTCAGAAATGGCTCTAACGATTTTGATTAAAATATCATATGTTTAAGATATTGTCATGAGAAATGAAATGTATATCTCGAATTTTCTGGGAATGTCTCAAAAAACGACTTTTGCATAACTGGTAAACCATAAGAGATAGACAAAATTTTACGACACAAAAAATGTAGATCACGTTAAAATACACAATTTATGTCATATACATTTCTTTTGTTGAGTGAACCGTTTTCGAGATATTGCTTGTTATTCCCTTAAATTTTCCAATACTTATACTTTTTTCAAATTCGTTATTCATTTTTTTATGTCCTGGACATGCAAAGAGAATGGAATGCGCCACATAGCAACCAGCGATTAAAATATTTGACTATCGCTTAAAACCTACCATATTCCCCTTGCATCTACAAGAAAATTAGCAATAAGATTGACATCTCGATATCTCGATTAACATGAAGCATATGGAGAATAAGAATCTGTAAAAATAGTTTGTACAAGAGTAGAGAAAGTCATGTGAGTGTAACACGTCAAATTGTTTTTAGTAGTAGTAGAAGGACTGTTATTGTAAACAGTTTCAGTCTCCTCTTTTACAATACAACAATCACATCGGCCTCATTGCCGTATATGCTTTTCCTGTCCCTATAATCTAACACTGTGTATAATACTAAATATATACTCACTATACATGCATAACTATGTACTAGTATGTACTATGAACTAATATAATGAAGGAAGAAAAAAAACAAAAAATAATAATAATATTAAGCATGCGTTACAATTATATTACAAATATATACAGCACTCTGACCCTTAAGAACTCCCTCTTATGTACCGTGCCCCGTCTTCCGTTCTCCAGGGTAATTAACCTGCTTTGCCGAATCTTAGACAAAAAAGAGCCCATTTTATGACAGCCCGCGTCCAACATTACATCCAAGCAGGGCTTCATTCCCCCACTGGAGCCCAGAAACTGTGGTGGTAAATATTGTTTTCTTCATAGTAACAAAAATCTGATGCGTTGCACTCAAATGAGTTTCACTATTTGCTAATTTTCTTGTAGATGCAAGGGGAATTGGTAGGTTTTAAGCGATAGTCAAATATTTTAAGAGCTGGTTGCTATGTGGAGTATTCCATTCTCTTTGCATATCCAGGACATAAAAAAGGAATAACGAATTCGCATTTGAGAAAAAGTGTAAGCATTGGAAAATCCAAACAAATAACAAGGAATCGACTTTTTTTTTATGTAGTAAAATTTTGTGCATCTCTTACGGTTTACTAGTTATGCAACCGTAATTCAGGATGAAGAGGACGTTTGGGGACATTCCCAGAAAATTCAAGTAATCATTTCATTTGCCATAAAATATCTTAAACATATGATATTTTAATCAAAATCGTCGAGTCATTTTTGAGAAAATTAAAATATGTTCCATGTAAGGGGTAGTCTGGCATGGGGGATTTTATTGAAAATCTTTGTGTCGCATCTTTTAAAGATGCTAAACCTAAATACCAAGTTTGGTATTTATCCAAATTTTTGTTTTTGAGTTATGTTGTTCACAGACACACACGTGGACGTGTTTCTAAAAATGCTCTTTTGGGATTCGGGGGGCCTCAGAACATGTATTTCCGATGAAATCTCGTATAGAATTTTTTGGTGGAGTGCAATACTTTTCTTACTCACTATACGTAGTAGAGAAAGTAAAAGTTTTGCATGCCTTATAGTAAACAAATTATTCAAGAGAATCTTACGGAATCTTTAAATACTAGTAGTAGTGGTGGTGGTATTTATTAAGTATTTAGTATTACATTAATTGCATAACACAGTCGCATGGGTCATAAGACCGTACATGCTCTCTAGATAAATACCTGGTCTGTATACGTGACTTGCAGTATCAACCAGAAAACAACTATTTTTTTTTACAATCACCGCACTATATACATACATACATATAAAATTGAAAAAAAAACACACTGAGTCACACACTCAAACACACACACACACACACACACAGTCGCGCACAAGTACTCAAGCACCACATATGTTTAAAGAAAAATTACATAAACACCTTATCTCTTAGTACACGTACTTCCATTAAGTATGTGCCCAAGCTTGGCCAGTTTTGGCTGTTTAGAATCATGTCCCAGCATGCTGTCCTCCGTCTGTTGGAAGCCAAAAATACTTCCGGTAATAGTTTTTTCCTAATACCCTCCGTCTGCACGCATGCTGCCAAAATATGCGTCCAGTCTTCTTGTTCCCCGCATAATGGGCAAATCCTCCTGCCATCGTCATCAACAATCTTGCGAGCTTTCCACCCTCCCAACCTAAGCCATGCTATTCCAGTCCTCTGTTTTTATACTCAATTCCAAAATATATGTTTCCTTACCCCACCTAGTTTTTATTTCATTTTGTAGCTCCAATGTTGATCTTTGTCTACATTCAGATTCGATTTTCTGCCTGTTTATATCGCATAGTCGTCTTTTGACCTTTCTTACAGCACTGTGTGTATTTTCATTACCCCTTTGCCAGATATCATTTAAGCCAATTTTTGATAATTCGCGTTGCAACCCCGCTGCCCACCATTTTGGATGCCCTATGTTGTTTATTTGATGACGATAACATATTGCTCTCAGAGTTGTTTGATCGCCTTTAATTATTCGCAGCCAGTTGCAGAGGAGCAGAAAAAGACGAAGGAAGGCCGCTTTTACACTAAATGCTTTTTAAACAGCATAAAGTCAGAAACGTGTTATCTTAACACTATAATTTTTAAACTCTCCTTTACTGGTTTTTTTATCGGCACATTCTAATTTTCAAATTGTTCCACACGATGTACCTTTTGGTATAAATGATTGAAATTGTATATATCTGGTTATAAGTAACAGGATAATAAAATTATTAATACTATGTCGTTCTTCTGGTGCAATGGTTACCATGCTAACCTATAGTTCCCGAGGTCGCTGTAAAACGGCAACTCTAGGCCGAGCCCGAGAACTGTAATTATAGATAATTTATTAATTAACTTTTATTGATGCTAAATCATACTATGTAAATATCTTTTCTCATACTGCTTGTATATTTTAAGAAGGGTGATTTAACGTTATGTATCTATCTAGGTTACTAATATTAGTAGAGTTATAAATGGTTTAATGTAAATAATTTAAGCGCTATGTTAAAATACTGTCCACGACGAAATGTTTTAGCTACAGGAATAGTGCTTTCGAAGGCAGAAAATCTAGTTTTATGGCGTCTCTTTGGTCGCAGGGCCATTATTCCTACAGCGAGGGTGTAACGCCTTTGTCCCTTTATTTGATAATTCGCCGTGACCAAGTGAGAGAGACAGATAGCTTAACGGTAAATGTAGGAAAAGCCGCGATTTATATTAAACTTGGACCAATGAGATCCCTGGAAGTTTAGACGAAATAGTTAGACGCGTCGAGTGGCGCTAAAAATGGACCAATAGGAAAGGAAGCAGCCCCAGAAGCCTGCGACTATAAATGGATCTGTTTGGAGCAAATTCGGGACAGTTTTGTCATGTCAGTTTAGCATTGCAGTTTGTTTGACGGTTTTGTCATGTGTGGTCAGGGAGAGATGCTGCAGGATGTGTGAGATACGCGCCAAAAAGGGAATAAAGATACTTTTAGAAACACACCTAAGAACCGCTACTCGTAAAGAGATAATAAGCATATTTAAACTTCGTGTCATATCCGCGCCGCGTTTTTTAACAGCGGTGGACAGTATTTTACGGCGACAATAACAGTGTTGTATACTACGTGTGTTAGTTAAATAAAAAAGAAACGGCAGTGTCATCTTTTCATAACCAAAGCACGTCTATGTCTTCCTATATCACCAACCGAGATCTACGCTTCCTTTACCGAGGATAAGTCCATGCTCCCATATAGTTTAAAGAAAACTACTGCAGCTAGCCGAGGATAAAATTGAAGAGAACCAGCACACTGCGAACTTCTGGAACCAACCTGGGAGATGCATCAAGGTAAGCCTACGAACAACGGACAGGAGGAGGTGACAGCCGCAGCTGGTTCAAACCCGGCGGAGGGCTATGAATTTTTTTTGGGGGGGCGTAAAAATCCTTAGCATGGCTTCCTTCGGAAGGGAAGTAAAGCGTAAATTTACGGCACGTTAAAGAACCTCAAGCCTGATAAAGAGGCATCTGAGCTAAATTACCGGTCTTTCACACCCAATATAGAATGGGACGCTAAGAGACACAGCAGTTAAAGAGCGTCTATAAATAAAACTCAATTTAATTTTAATAAAATTATGAGATGAAGTTTAGATCACGTGATTATTTGGTTTGTTATTGAACGACAATATCATATCGTGCAAGATTTAAGCAAATAATTTGTCTCATATTCAACGTTTATTTTCTCCCAAACTACTGGGATAATTAAAAGTTCATAGCTACCATTTAGTAATGCAGTTATTAAGGAGTTTAATTATAAAATATTTATTTCTCAAAAAGAATTGCATCGTGTGGAACAAATTTTCAAAACATAAAACAAATAATAAAAAATTAATAGCTTGAGAAAGAATTTAGATATGCCTGAAATTTAGTGTACCTATTTTAGATTAAACCCTGTTTGCTGTATTACAATTTCAAATAAATTGACCTGAAATTGTCGATTTTAGACATTTCACAAATGGGTAGTCAGTCTTAACAGTGAGGCAGTATTTTTAACACTGGAATGGTTTCGGTCAAATTATATAATATGTAAATTCAATAACAGCCCGCCTTGAAGCAATATGTGTATGTAATAATTTGTAAAATGTCATTGTATATGCTTATATTATTGTATCCATGTGTAATAATGTTATGTGAATATATTACGTAACTTAATAATGTAGGATCTGTGAGAATAATAAGTTAAACGTTGCTAACAATGAGGTAACAATGAGGTAACCTTGAGGCAATAATGAGTTTGAGAGTTTAAATGTTATTTGTGATTCTTGGAAGCAATAATGCAATTTTAGTGACAGTTTATAAAATAGCCAATCAACAACCAGAAAAAGCTTTAGTTAAATGAAGGTATTCTATTGGAGTAGGATTAGCCAATCAGAGACTTGAAATACAGAAATTTACAAGTTTAGACGGTTGAAATCTAGTCAGTTGCCTCCAAACAATGCATAACCAGACGTGTTGGCTGCAGACAGTCTTCATAATTAGATGCGTTGCTTGTGCGTCCTCAAGCAATATAATACGTATTCGTGTGAGACTAAAAATAAGTTTGTGTGTTAAAAAGTACAATTAGTTATATAAATAAAGTGTTATTTAAATCGTATCAAGCATTAATAAAAGGAGTGAAGTAAAAATTATAATCTGTGTAAGCCTACATTCTTGTCGTACCAAAACCCTGCTGAGAGAAACGTGTCTCTAACAAATACTGACGCAGCCGAGGCAAACATAAATATAATATTTAAAGAAAAAGTCAAATTACAAAGTTAATATTCTTTTAAAACTTTGGGCAAAGGCCACCTGAAAGTACATTTGGGGCGAAGGCTACCGGAAGCTGTTTACTATACGTGCGGTTGCAACTACTACAAGTTCGGCTACCCAACAGTTGAAATATAATACAATTCCTTCAATACAAACTATTGCAAATTGACACCCAAAGCGTGGTGCAAACAACGTAATAACGTAACAAAACTCCTACTTCAAATCGGCTTTTCCATACGTGAAACAAACCACCTTCTTCTACAGGTCGTGCTAGATACTGTGATATGTAATCACTTCGCTGGCAAAGTTCTCGCGAAATGAATACCAACCAAAGCCAAGTAAATCAATGTCTCTGTACCTCCCTCCTTCAAAATCTTGAATTTGCAAACAGCTAAAACATAGCTCCCAACAAAGTCTACGCATTTCTTCCTTTAACCTGAATTACCATCTTAACAGGTAATACTCGCTGCTAGATACTGCGATCCCTAGTCGCCTCTCGCTGGCAGAATTTTCGCGGAAGCAAATACCAAGCAAGCAAAGTCAAGTACATCAAAGTCTCTCCCCCTCGGGAATAAACGCTGACCGATTCTCTGGGTTGTTAAACCATCTCTCCACTCAACTAGTAATATAAATAATTTTTTATTTACTGTAGGTTTAGGTTAACCAATTTGAGACGGAACCACAAATTGACTTAGGATTGCGTCCGCAAGTCGTACAACATAACACAAAAATATAACCAAACACAACTGCCGCATATAGGCAAGTGCATCGGTATTACAATATTTTCTTCCCTATATTGTGAAATGCTAGGAAAACAGAAGTATAGTTTCCTCAAAATCTTATGGATGGGACCTTCAAGCGATACGACATGTATATTCAGTTATTAGTGTTGTTATTTTTCTTTATTTATAGTCGCTTTGACTACTAGGTTATATCGCGTCTTATATCCATACATACGAGTACAACAATAATACATTGTATACTTTACATTGATTAAATACTACAATAATTTTAATGCATTGTTACAAACATATTTTACA
Source organism: Deroplatys truncata (assembly GCA_030765065.1). Classification (NCBI taxonomy): domain Eukaryota; kingdom Metazoa; phylum Arthropoda; class Insecta; order Mantodea; family Mantidae; genus Deroplatys; species Deroplatys truncata. The sequence goes on along the minus strand of CM060988.1, from coordinate 122,225,154 downwards.
TTATTAACTCTTGAACACAGCTAGAACAGTATAACCTATTACCTATTATACATTTTTATTTAATGTGTTATGTTTAAATCTAGTTGTACAGTTTGATGTCTTTCAAGAAAAACATAATGCTTTTGAAATGAGTAGGGTTGTTTAAAGCTATAAATATATCTTCAGGGATGTTATGTCTTCTTCTCTCCATGGTATAACTTCTGCATTTAGTGATGAGGTGTTCGATGGTGATACGGCAATTGCAGGTCTCGCAGTGAGGAGCATTTTCCTTGGCGAGTAAGAAGGAATGGGTTAGGCGTGAATGGCCTATTGGTAAACGTGATATAATCAGTTGATTTTTTTCTTTTTAGAGCCTGCGATGTGCAAGGTTTTATGGAGCATTTCCTAACTATGTGGAGTTTGCTTGATGTTTTAATGGCCCAGTTTTGCTTACATTGATAGTTGGTCTACTAAAAGAATAACTTTGAGTATCTCTGTAGGGCACTGGGAATTCTTCCACTGGAGGTAGCAAAGTTGATTTTTTGTTCCCTATCTGCTTCCTCATTTCCTGGTATTCCACAGTGGGACGGAATCCAGAAGAATGCAACTTCTTGGTTATTTGCAGTAATTTGGTTGTAAAGACTTTGGATATTTTGGACTAATGTTAAGTCAGTAGAGGGTCTTGGACACTCTGAAGAGTGTTTCGTGAATCAGTTAGAATTGCACTGTGTTTATGCTGTGCTGGGTTAATGTAAATCAAAGCTTGTTTGACAGCATAGAGCTCAGAGGAGAAAACGGAGAACAAGCCTGGAAGCTTGTACTTAAGTTTAGCATTCAGAGTAATTATAGCACAGCCATTACCCAGGTCAGATTTGGAGCCATCTGTATATATAAATATGTTTTACGGATTTCCTGGTAAATTTGTTTATATATTAAAGAATCTGTATGTGATTTCTGGCGAGTTTTCATATCCATATTAATTCTAGGAATAGTTAACCTCCAGGGTGGAAAATCATGATGATCTCTAGTCATTATTGGAGGTATTTTAATATTAAGTTCATGTGTATATTCAGAAGCATAAAAGTATCACATACCAAAAGAGCTCTTATAGAAATAATATATAACACTTCCAGCAGGTATTCTGTATTTACCAACTGCAATTCCAAGCAGAATGGCAAATGTCCTTGGCAATGGTTTCCTCGTTCTTAGTGCAGTTTTCATTTCGTCTTGCTGAGCTTTGCCAGTGGGAAATTGCGCCGCTGGGATGCTAGACTCATAACTCAAAGCTCCCATAAAGACCGGTGTTTATACGATAGGTAATTTTACAGGCTGAACAAATCCTTGGGGGGAGCAGATAGCCAGGAAAAATGGGAACAGCAAATGCAGTAGCACGTACTCTTGCGTGAGGAGAACCCTGTTAAAGAAAGAACAGGCGGGGTAGCGTTTTACAATCACTGCATTCTCTCTCTTCCTCAGTAAGAAATGTTTAAAAAAGCAAAACAAGAAAATAATAGAAAAGCATTTAGAGAGGGAGAGAGAACGCCAGAAAATTCTACCCGATCCAGAACGAAAATAGAGAAAAATAACTATGTTTTATTCCTTTTCATTTGAATCGCCGTACTTTGGTCATGTAGATGGTAATGAGGATATGCGAAAGTATGAAAAGCTCTCGACTCAGCATTCTCAAGTTCTTGTTGTATTTTCTTTCCAGGAAGGGCTAGGTCATAGTCGTCTCTTTATCACGTTAATTATGCTTCTTCAGGGATGCAGGTCACGTTTACCAGAAAATTGGTTAAGATACGACTTTTTCTACGCAGAGTTTTTATTTCTACAATACTCTAATATTCATAATATTCCAACATAACGAAGATATTGCATTGAGGTTTGAAGAAGACTCGTCTGCTTTTGTAAGAAATTTGACACTGTACCATGTGCCAGAAGTGACGGCCATTTGGATCCAGATAGAAGTGAAATCTGCACTCCAAATTTTGTCATTATCTGAATTTCTTCGTCGATGTTTGCTTTCAAGGCTCCTTTCAGACACCCCTATAAAATAATTAGATGGCATCATATCAGTCATGCGGGGCAATCAAAGTCGTTTCGAATTGACGAGTTCGCTGAAGGACTGAATTTTGGCTAGAGTTGCAGGAAGTTTGGGATGTAGCTTTATTCTACTGAAGATATCCAACGGAGAGTTCCTCATCGTCCAATTTATTTACTAATTAATATTGCCATCATGCAACTATTGAGATGGTTTTATCGAAGAAAATAGGGTCAATTATATATCGTCGAGATTTCAAACAATAATTTCGCACACTTGAATAGTTTCTTCATAAATCACATTTGGATTTTCACTTGCCCAAATTCAGGAATTTTGAGAATTAATGTAACACATCTCGTACGAGAACTAAGTATAGTGCAAAACATAGGATTCTTCCGAAAAAGAGTCTGAAACCATTGACAGTAAGCCAATTAATTTTAATTCGTGGATCAGGAGATATAGTATACAAGTAGCCTCTCGTTTTGGGCAGCACTTTGACGAGTGCTTTTGGACAAACCTGAAGCTTTGAAAGTCGTCGCAATGACTTTTTGGGAGATGCCAGCAGTCAGCAATTTTTGAATGTTTCCTATGATATTTTTAGAGGATTTCCTGAGTAGTCAACCAAAAAAGTATCTTTGATTTCCAGTTTCATCAACACTCCCTTATTTTTAAATTCCTTTAAATAAGACTAAGTAAACATCAAAGAAATATAAAATTGAAGCAAATAGATAAATCAGCAGTGGCCAACCATTTTTGGAATAGTAACCATGAAATAGGACAAGAGATAAAGCTACTAAAATCCATACAGATCACTTCACACTTGGAAATTTGGGAAAAGATTTTTATTCATCTCAACATTAAGAATGCTTTGAATTTTGAAATTCCGCCTACAGACTATTTAATGCAGTTGATCCAATCAGGCTACAAGAAAGAAGATAGAAGAGATATGAGTTCCCAACCTTCACCACAGATGACAACAAATTTAATACCAAGAGTTTCCAATTCTTCACAACAGAATGCAGACCAATCAGACTACAAGACAAAGGAAAGAAGACAATGGGTTCCCAAACTTCACCACAGATAGCAACAACACTACCAGTTTCCAATTTTTCACGACAGAGGGCAGAAAAATCGTCTAATGAAATATTTCTTGGGGTTAGGGGAGAGGAAGAGCCGTTTAGTCGGACTTAGCTGAAGATGGGAGAAACATAGCTCCCGAAAGCGCTCCTTAGGTAACATCTAGCGCCTATGTGATGGGAATTAACATATAACGACTCAAGTTTAAATTATATGATAACATCACAATAAGAAGTACTTCTGTTTTATTATAACATGTAAATCGACTCTATTTTTCATAAGTGCTAATAATAAACACTCGCTCCTCCAGTGTCTACCTATATATTTTAAAACCATACTGTATGAACTCTTGTAACAAGCACTTGCGAGCAACAACAGTATTATGTAGGAACCTCAAGCAAATGACAGATCAGCAGAGTGGAACGTCAGGGAAGCTGGCTCCGAGTTGGTGCCCCACTCGGTCAATGTATTCCGTTTTATTTCTCACATAACGAAAGCACTTCTGTTCAAATTCCATTCCAATATTTTCATTTGTGTTGACATTATTGTGAGATATCTACATATATTATCAGAATTTTTCAGTTTTCTACAAACCCTCAAGATTTCTCACGTCTTGACGGCTTCAAGCTTATTTAGTTCCAAGCCATGTCAAAATGCAATGGTTTACACACTGAAAACGGTACGGAAAATGGAGCTTAGTGCTTCAGTAGTAATTTTTCGTAAACTACTAAACAAACCGACAAAGCATATCGAAACATCTGATATGTTACATTCACATGGCTAAATCTACACTTCCATTATTCTCACGAAAGCTAATATTTTTATCTACTTCATTTTAATTCAAACAAATCTTTGCAGAAATAGTTAAAATTATACATTTCGTTATTGATACAAAGAGAACAGCGATAGTCTAGGTTTAAGAACTGGACGCTATGCGCTTTAAAATTCCACACTCTTTCCATGCAATCGCGATAAACAGCTGAATATTGACAGGACTTCATAGCATTACAAAGTATTGAACAATGCGAACCATTAATAATGGATATCTCGGAAATGGCTTATGCCACAAAAAAGTTATTTGAAATAAATTGTGTTTAAAACAGATCTACAGTTTTTGTGTAGTACCTTTTCGTTTATCGCTCAATGCTTACTAGTTATACAAGATTATACAAAATTCCTCCCGAATGAAAAGGATTTCACAGGCTATTCCCAGAAAATTAACAAATTTCGAAAAATGCTCCATGTAAAGGGTAGTTTTGAGTGGGGGTATTTTTCTGAAAACCTCAGTGTCGCATCTATGTTGTTCAGACAACGGACCTTTTTCCAAAAATTCTTTCTTTGGATTCAGGGGGCCTAAAATATGCATTTCCGCTGAAATCTCGGTAAGTTTTGGGTGTAATTCAATACTTTCTCTAGCCATTATGTACGTGTTAAAGAAAGTGAAAGTACCCGCAACAATGCATAATGTTTACCATTATCGCACTTCCTCCAAGAGCGTTTCAGTCGAAGGACAGCCCCTTCCGATGCAACGTTCACTTTTGCATCACAGTATCCCGAGTTGCTAAGTGAATCTTTTGTGTTTCAACTATCTTTCTATATACCAAGTGTTAGCAAGATGATTGTTGGCAAAATGGTTTCAATATGTTTGCAATTGTACACAAGGGTATAAAGGAGGCTAATACAGAATGAGCTGTTTTGTATATATTAAATGCTGTATGTATGAACCTAGAAGAAACAAAAAGGGCACCTGAACGTGTGCTGCTTAAACTACTGAGAAATTCAAAGAACAACAGCGATTTTAGCGGAAATGGCTAATGCTACGAAAAATATGTTTGAAAGAAACTGCACATTTTAACGGTCTCTTGCATTTTTCTACATTAAGTTTATGTCTATCTCTGATGGTTTCCCAGTTATACAAAACTCAATAAGAATGAAACGGATTTCAGAGGCTACTTATACGAAATTCACGATATTGATTTCATTTTTAAATTTTAGTATCTCTAATCTGTAGTACTTTAAACAAAATTACTAAAATAAAGTTTTATAAAATAGACAATAACAAAAACTATTCCACGTAAAAGGTAGTTTATAATGAGAGGCTTTTAAAAATTCTCTCCTGGCATGCTTAAATGGTGTATTTTCATTTTTAAGTTATGTTGTTTAAGTATAGATAGTCATTTTTTAAAAAAGTATTCTTTGGGGTGATTCAGGGATCTCAAAATGTATGTTTCTGGTGGAATGCAATATTTCCTATCATAGATAAATGTTGGAGAAAGCAATAAGCTTTTAATGAGGTTGTAGAACAACAAACAAAATGGGTGATGTTTGGTAGATAAGGACATTTGGTAGATGCGATTGTTACACATCACATTTATAAAACATGTTTTTCTCGAACGCTTGTGCTCTATGGTTTTTGTGATGTTAGCATTAAATTATTGCAGCACTAGAGCATCACATTCAATCACAAAGCGTACTTCGAATTCTATCTGAACAGCCATTCAGTATCATTTAATTACGCATGTAAAATGTCCGGGAAAGTTCTCATTAATACCCTTTTACTCTTCTATTACCTACAAAAATACTGAAACGATGTAAAACCTTTTGATCAATTATAGCAAATAATCTATCAAATTCGCTGAAGGTTTAGCGTATGTGGGGCATACGATATTTTTTAATAAAAGCTCTCTAAGTTATATTAAATAAAATAAATAAATATAAGTACCGTATAAATATACTGCATATAGGCATAGTCAGTCATCTGTTGACACATTCTCACAGCCACTTGTCACGTATTGTTTTTTAGATGGCGCTCGAATTTGTAAAATATCAATAAAATAATATAATATTGGTTCCTGAAACTAAGAGAAATCGTGTTTAGAACGAGATCAACTCACGTGTACAGAGAAATTCTTGAAACGAGAAATGACATTAAAAACGAGATCAACTCTCGTGTGCAGCGATATGTCAGATGTTTTGTCCATTTACTAGCAGCCATTTTCAGTGAAATTATTTTCAACGTGTTTTGCCTTACATCAGGCAATGAAGCGATTAAATGCTATTTCATATTGCTTTTTGGTCTTTTTTGGATAAGTAGTTCTAGTGTTATTCTTTCTGCTGCTTCTTTAATTTCACCTCCATTTCAGTTTCTTCTGAATTCATAATTTCCGCGTTTAATCTTTATGTAGATTATACTAGACAAAAGACTAACGTTTTAGGATGCCAATATAAGATATAGGTTAATTCCGCAACGATAAATTGAAGTATGACGATTTGTATTGTGAAAGATAATGCGACCACCATGAGAAATTAATCATGTAAAATGACATAATGGAAACTAAAACCTAATCAAACCAAGTCGAATTATTAAACATGTGCAAATACAGGGAGAACCAACAAACCACGAACCGGCTGCGCGGTGTTTTTCCTGTTCGCGTCCTCGGCGCTCGTTGCCGTCTGCCGCTGTCATAGAAAGGCGCGGATGGAACCATACAACATTTTTAAAACTACTTTTAAAGGCTTTACTTACCAACTTTATGAAAGGAGATGCTGAAACTGGCCACCGTCGTTGTCCATACATTTTTAGCACCTCTTTAGGAAACTATCCATCACTCGCCGTAGTTCACGTTGAGAAATGCTGGCAATTTTGTTTTAATTCTTCCAGGGTGTGTGGGTTGGTCTGTACTTTTGTTTTAAGTTGCCCCAGAGGTAGAAATCGTAGGGAGTTAGGCCAGGCGACCGAGTGGGCCACAAATCTCTACTAATAATTCTGTCCTCAAATGTACTTTCAATTGTTCTCATCGAAATAATGGTCTTATGAGCTGTTGCAGAGTCTTGTTGAAAAAAGGCAAAATCACCTTCCCTATCTGTTAATTCTCTAAAAACAGGGGGCAAGATTGTATTCACGTGCACAGGCTTCAACTATTGACTCGAAAAAAATTGGTGCCAAAAATGTATGGACAACGACGGAGGCCAGTTTCAGCATCACCTTTCATATAATTGTTAAGTAAAGTCTTTAAAAGTAGTTTTAAAAATGTTGTATGGTTTCATCCGCGCCTTTCTATGATAGCAGCAGACGACAACGAGCACCGAGGACGCAGACAGGAAAACACCGGGCAGCCGGTTCGTAGTTTTTTGGCTCTCTCTGTACTAAGGATAATTGTCACGTGATTGGACGTGAAAGCAGAGTTGGTCACAATGGAGTGGTATAAACATTTTATCGCACTTGCGATAATGTAAAGCGTTTAGTTTGTGTGCACTGTGTTAAAAGTTCTACTTTTAGCCCATGCTGTCTAAAAACCCATTATTAGCTATTTCAGTTTAACAATAAACAGAATACCATTAGATGAACAAAACTTAAAGCTGCTTTTGGTATAACTTCGTGTGTATTATGTGAAAACTAGCATTTATTCTGGAAAAGCTGCTTATGTGATAACAGATGCTCAAAGTGAATGCTGAGCTGGCATACATAGCTGTTTGCTAAATCATCAGACATATTATGTTAACACTCTTTGGAATTTAGCCAGTTATGTCATCCCACAGAATGCCACATGTATACAGTCGAATGGACAATAACACGGCAGCCGCATAGTGTGTAAAATGTGTGCACATACCACATGTAACGAAATGCCAGAAATAAGAACACGCTTGGAATATATTATGTCATAATAACAAATGTACTAAATTAGAATACTAGTTATTCATAAAATATTTACTGCAAACACTCTAAGTAAATAATATAATTAACAGAATTTTATGGTAATTTTCGACTTTGGGTAAATATTAAAATAACGGGCTAGCCGGAAGCCAGAAATAGTATTTTTAAAAACCTTATGTAACACGAACATTATCTTCTTTACCCTCTGTCGTTTATTGGATGGTATACAAACTAGTCTTACCAACGCTTATTTTTATATCTACTTGATTTTAAACCAAATAAACTTTTGCAGAAATAGCTACATGCACGTTTCGTTAGGATACAGTGATAGTTAAATATTTAAGAAAGGGACGCTATATGCTAACCTTAACATTCTGTAATGTTTCCATGCAATCGTGACAAACAACTAAACATCGATGGGATTTAAAAGATTTGCAAAGTATTGAACAAATCGAACCATTAGTAACGGATATCTCGGAAATGGCTGAAGGTTAGTTCAAAAAAGGTTAGTTGAAATAAAATGTGTGTTTTAAAGAGATCTACATTTTTTATTTAGTACGTTTTTGTCTATCGTTTAACGTTTACCAGTTATACAAGATTATACAAAATTCCTTCGGAATGAAGAGGACTTCATGAATCAAAATCGTTACACTTTTTGGAAAAAAATTAGAAAAATGTTTCATGTAAAGGGAGTTTGGGGTGGGGGATTGTTTTTTAAATCTTCGTGTCGCGCATTTAGAAGGTACTGAACCCAAATAGCAAGTTTGGTATTTATCCGACTTTTCGTTTTTGAGATATACTGTTCGCAGACGCACGGACCTTTTTCTAAAAATGCTGTTATTTTTGTATTCAGGGGGCCTCACAACATGTATTTCCGTGAAATCTTGGTATCGAATTTCTGTGGAATGCAACACCTTCTACCTATTATATACGAGACATACGTGGTAGAGACAATAAAAATGGTCTATATGACATCTTGAATGCCTTTCGCAAAGGGAACTTCCAAAGGGGCGCCCCCCAATAAAGATGTGTTATATTCACATGATTTTCTCTACCCGTATCAATTCATTTATATCGCTTCTACAAACTATTCTTACGCAAGCTTATTTTTCTATCTATTTCATTTTAATCGAAATAAGCATTTGCTTATAAAGTTTCATTACACAGTTCGTTGTAGGTACAAGAGGGATATAGGAAACCGAATCGATAATCAGGTGTTTAAAAGCGCCTCGTTATAACTTTAACATTCCATATACATTTCTGGACTTCGCGAAAAACAAGTGAATAGCGACAGGACTTAAAACTAATAAGAACTGAACAATGGAAACCAATATTAATGGATATCCAGGAAATGGCTGATGCCACAAGAAGTTATTTGAAATAAATTGTCTGATTTAAAGGGATCTACATTTTTGTGAGTTTATTTTTGTTTCTGTTTGCGTTTGCCAACTATACAAAATTCTTTCCAAATGGTATGGACTTCAAGAGCTGTTTACAGAAAATTCAAGATATACATTTTACTTGTTATATAAATATTTTAAATATATCGTATTTTAATTAAAATCACTAGAGCCATTTTGGGTAAATAAATAATATCGAAACCTTTCTCATTTAAGCGGTAGCTTGCGGTAAGAAAATTTCTTGAAACTGTGTCACATTTTTGGAAGATGTTGAATTTAAATAATAGGTTGGTATTTATCTGAATTTTCATTTTAGGTTATCTCTATTTATCTCTCACATACTCATTTTGTTAAAACGGCTTTTTACTTTCTCTACTACGTATAGTAAGTAGGGGAAGTATTGTATTCCACCCAAAAATTCGATACCGAGATTTCACCGGAAATATATGTTTTGAGACCAACTGAATCCAAAAAAATCTGATGTGTTACACTCACATGACTTTCTCTACTCTTGTGCAAACTATTTTTACAAACGCTTATTCTCCATATGCTTTATGTTAATCGAGATATCGAGATGTCAATCTTATTGGTAATTTTCTTGTAGAAGCAAGGGGAATATGGTAGCTTTTAAGCGATAGTCAAATATTTTAACGCTGGTTGCTATGTGGCGCATTCCATTCTCTTTGCATGTCCAGGACATAAAAAAATGAATAACGAATTTGAGAAAAAGTATAAGTATTGGAAAATTTAAGGAAATAACAAGCAATATCTCGAAAACGGTTCACTCAACAAAAGAAATGTATATGACATAAGTTGTGTATTTTAACAAGATCTACATTTTTTGTGTAGTAAAATTTTGTCTATCTCTTATGGTTTACCAGTTATGCAAAAGTCGTTCACAATGAAGAATACTTTTGGAGACATTCCCAGAAAATTCGAGATATACATTTCATTTCTCATGACATTATCTTAAACATATGATATTTTAATCAAAATCGTTAGAGCCATTTTTGAGAAAATTAAAATTTTCGAAAAATGTTCCATGTAAAGGGTAGTCTGGGGTGGGGGGATTTTCTTGAAAACCTTCGTGTCGCATCTCTGGAAGATACTGAACCTAAATACCAAGTTTGGTGTTTATCCGACTGTTCGTTTTTGTGTTATGCTGTTCACAGACACACAGACACACAGACACACACACACACACACAGACACACACACGGACATGTTTCCAAAAATATTTTTTTTGGATTCAGGAGGTCTCAAAACATGTATTTCCGGCGAAATCTCGGTATCGAATTTTTGGGTGGAATGCAATACTTCCCCTACTTACTATACGTAGTAGAGAAAGTAAAAAGCATCTTTGGAAACATGTCCGTGTGTGTGTCTGTGAACAGCATAACTCAGAAACGAACAGTCGGATAAACACCAAACTTGGTATTTAGGTTTAGTATCTTCCAGAGATGCGACACGAAGGTTTTCAAGAAAATCTCCCCACCCCAGATTACCCTTTACATGGGACATTTTTAGAAAATTTTAGTTTTCTCAAAAATGGCTCTAACGATTTTGATTAAAATATCATATGTTTAAGATATTTTCATGACAAATGAAATGTATATCTCGAATTTTCTGGGAATGTCTCCAAAAATATTCTTCATTGTGAACGACTTTTGCATAACTGGTAAACCATAAGTGATAGACAAAATTTTACTACACACAAAATGTAAATCGCGTTAAAATACACAATTTATGTCATATACATATTTTTTTTGTTGAGTGAACCATTTTCGAGATATTGCTTGTTATTCCCTTAAATTTTCCAATACTTATACTTTTTCTCAAATGGAAATTCGTTATTACTTTCTCTACTACGTATAGTAAGTAGGGGAAGTATTGCATTCCACCCAAAAATTCGATACCGAGATTTCGCCGAAAATACATGTTTTGAGACCTCCTGAATCCAAAAAAAGCATTTTTGGAAACATGTCCGTGTGTGTGTCTGTGTGTCTGTGTGTGTGTGTGTGTGTCTGTGTGTGTGTCTGTGTGTGTGTGAACAGCATAACTCAAAAACGAACAGTCGGATAAACACCAAACTTGGTATTTAGGTTCAGTATCTTCCAGAGATGCGACACGAAGGTTTTCAAGAAAATCCCCCCACCCCAGACTACCCTTTACATGGAACATTTTTCGAAAATTTTAATTTTCTCAAAAATGGCTCTAACGATTTTGTTTAAAATATCATATGTTTAAGATAATGCCATGAGAAATGAAATGTATATCTCGAATTTTCTGGGAATGTCTCCAAAAGTATTCTTCATTGTGAACGACTTTTGCATAACTGGTAAACCATAAGAGATAGACAAAATTTTACTACACAAAAAATGTTGATCTCGTTAAAATACACAACTTATGTTATATACATTTCTTTTGTTGAGTGAACCGTTTTCGAGATATTGCTTGTTATTCCCTTAAATTTTCCAATACTTATACTTTTTCTCAAATTCGTTATTCATTTTTTTATGTCCTGGACTTGCAAAGAGAATGGAATTTGACACATAGCAACCAGCGTTAAAATATTTGACCATCGCTTAAAAGCTACCATATTCCCCTTGCATCTACAAGAAAATTAGCAATAAGATTGACATCTCGATATCTCGATTAACATAAAGCATATGGAGAATAGGCGTTTGTAAAAATAGATTGTACAAGAGTAGAGAAAGTCATGTGAGTGTAACACATCAGATTTTTTTTTGTCCTGGTAATGCAAAAAGAATGGAATACTTCACATAGCAACCAGCTCTTAAAATATTTGACTATAGCTTAAAACCTAAGAATTCCCATTGCATCTACAAGAAAATTAGCGATAAGATTAGCATCTCGATATCTCGATTAACATGAAACATATGGAGAATAAGCATTTGTAAAAATAGTTTGTATAAGAGTAGAGAAAGTCATGTGAGTGTAAAATATCAGATTTTTAAATTAGGATCTCAAATGTCGATGAAATCTAGATATCAAAATTTTGGAAGTAATACCAAATTCCTCTAACTTCTTCTACCAATTATAAGTAGGTCCTACAATAAGTAAAAATGTCTATGAAAAGAATTTTTCGTGAAGATAAGACCCATTTAGATTTAGATTGATTTCTCGATCTCCAATATCCCTTTCCAATGGATTTATCAATCGAGCAATTTTGGAGAACAGGCAAACATTTATGTAAGATCAACTCGTGTCTCGTTTAATAATGTAGGCAGGTATGCCCAACCTTACAGACAGAGATAGAGGATGAAGAGTGTTTCCCTTCCCACTCATTTTCACTCGTGCTGACAAGGTGTGAAACTTGATTGGTTTAGTTTGTCAATTTCTTCAAATATAGTATGTGGGGTGAACTATGGACTTTGAACCTCAGCTCTTGAAAGAACAGGCTGGGCTTCACTGAGTATAGGTTATACGGGATGAACAATCCTTGGCGGAACCGGTTTCGCGACTTGCTGTGTCAACGGTGTTGGTGGCAGGAAACCCCAGTAAATATAGTACGGTTTGTTGCATAAATTATTTCTAACACACATAATATCATTTAAAAGGAAAAGAAAATTACTCCCGCCTATCAAGCAAGCAGATGTGGGAACTGCTTCTCTCTGTTGTTCAAGCATTTCTGGTACCTAATTAGAAAATTTCCACTACATTCTGCAGTTCCCTCTGAGAAATGGTAACAATTTTTGACGCATCTTGTTTTTAAGTTCATCTAAAGTGTGTGGATTGGTTTTATAGACTTTCTCTTTTAATGTTTCCCAGAGATAAAAATTGCAGGGGATTAAATCTGGAGGAGGGGGGCATTAAAAGAGAAAGTTTACAAAACAATCCCTCACACTTTAGATGAACTTAAAAGTAACATTTGTCAAGAAATAGCTGCCTTTCCCAAATGGAACGGCAGACAGTTATGGGCAATTTCCTAAGCAGGTACCAGAAATGCTTGAACTAAGGGGGACAGTTCTAACATCACCTTGCTTGATACGTATACGTGAGTAATTTACTTTTATTTTTAAATGTTTATGTTAAGTGTGTTAGAAATAACTTACGTCACAACCGTACTATATTTACTGCGGACATCCTGTCGCCCGCACCGCCGACATAGCACGCCGCGAAACGGTCCCTCCAATGATTGCTCACGTTATATAAATGTACTAAAAGCAAGTAAATTTACAAACAAGTTTTTACTTTCTCTTCTATCTACTATAATAAGCAAGAGGAAGTATTGTATTCCAACCAAAGATCTATGTCAAGATTTCACGCAAAATACATGTTTTGAGGCCCCTGGATAAAATAAAAACATTTTTAGAAAAATGTCGGTAATGTGTGTCTGTCTAGGAGTCTGAAAACTGCATAACTCTAAAACAAAACGTTCGATAAATACCAAACTTTGTATTTAAGAGTATCCTCCAAAGATACAATGAAGATTTTCAAGAAAATCCTCACCCCAAACCAGTGTTTATACGGAAATATTTTCGACATTTTTTATTTTTTCAAAGATTTTTCTAATGATTACAATTAATTGTATAATGAGTAGACTACAACAGAAAAAACACAAAAAGATGCAAACATTTTAAAACACGCAGTTTATTTAAAAAAAAAGTTTTACCGAGATGCATTTTATTATTGGTTTGAATTTTTTAATACTTTATCTTTTGGAAATTCTGTCGCTATTCAGTAGATTATCATGTCATGGAAAAAGTATAAAATTTTAAGGATAGCATATGCATATCCTTCCTGTATCTACAAGAAAAGCATAATGGAAAATTCTGTAAACGATTATCTTGAACATGAAGTAGATGGAAAAATACACCTTGCAAAAATGGTTTGTAGAAGCTTTATAAAAATGAATGATAGGGATAGAGAAAGTCATGTGAATGTAACGTATCAAATTTGTTAATTAAAAACAATCACGAACCAAGAATTAGATTCGACTAATAGATTGTTGACGCTGACGCTCTGATTAGTGGAGCACTCTGTTTTCCTGAATTTACCAAGCAGCTGAATGTAGAGTGGATGAGAATTATAAGTAATGCTACAGATATCTAAAATTGGGAACAATAAGAAGCTCGTTATTAATGGCACAAGATGAATGGAAGGATTCGAAAAATCTTAGCTTCAGCAATCAATACATCACGCATATCTTTAAGTGCTCTCGCTGGCTGTGCACTCAATAAATGGAAAGATGGAAGTACAGACGCTATAAAACTCTGCTTGCTAGGCTCACGCTGGCGTGCAGTACCAATTCTGAAGTATGAAATATTCATGCATGTGACTTTTGTTTGTATGCACATACTGCAGCTTCACGAGACATTGAATCCCACATCTAATCATTCCAGTTTTCTTCGTTTAGTGACAAGCGGTTAGCACTTCTAACGAAAGTACCCTTAAAGTACACCGATTTCATATGTGACGTCACAATTATTTATGTATCAGTACGATGCCCCGAGGACAACGGGGTACAATCATTAACAATTCCGTTGTTGTATACGATAATTTATGGTGCACAAATTTGTTACTGAATTAATAATTTAGAGAGAAAATGAAAATTAAAAATGTGATGTGGCACACTCATATGACTTTCTCGACCCTTTATCGTTTATTATACAAGCTAATTCTTATTAAAGCTTATGTTTCTATCTACTTCATTACAATTCAAATAAACCTTTGCAGAAATAGCTACATTATACCTAAATTTCGTTATAGATACAAAGTGAACAGCAATAGTTAAATGTTTAAGAACTGGTCGCTACACGCTAGCCTTAAAATTCCATACGGTCTTCATGACATCGCGACAACTGAATGTTGACAGGACTAATAAAATGACCAAGAAATTAACTATTCGGACTTTTAATAACGGATATCTGAGAAACGGCTTATGCCACAAAAGTTATTTGGCATAAATTGTGTGTTTTAAAGAGATCTGCAATGTTTGGGTAGTATGTTTTCGTTTATCGCTTAACATTTGCCAGTTGTATAATTTCTTCCGAATAAAGAGGAGTTCACAGGCTGTTCCCGCAATATTCAAAATATACATTTTATTTGTCATGTAAATATCTTTAATATATACTATTTTAATCAAAATCTATAGAGCCATTTTTTAGAAAATAAAACAATTTCGAAAAATGTTCCATGTATAGGGTAGTTTGGGGAGGGAGATTTTCTTGAAAATACTCATGTCGCATCTGTGGAAGGTACTGAACCTAAATACCAAGTTTGGTGTTTATCCGACTTTTAGTTTTTTAGTTATTATGGAATTTTGTATAATCTTGCATAACTGGTAAACGTTAAGTGATACACGAATAGTACTGCACAAAAATATGCAGATCTCTTTAAAACACACAATTTATTTCAAATAAATTTTTGCAGCATCAGCCATTTCCGAAATATCCGTTATTAATGGTTCGAATTTTTAATACTTAGCCATTCTTTTAAACGCTTGTCGATTTTCAGTTGTTTCTCGGGATGTCGTGGAAAGAGTTGGAATATGGAATTTTAAGGCCAGCGTATATCGTCCAGTTCTTAAACACTTTTCCATCACTATTCCCTTTGTATCTATAACAAAATGTGTAATGAGGCTGTTTCCAGAAAGGTTCATCTAGATTTAAATGAAGCAGACAGAAAAATAAAATTTCGTAAAAATAGTTTGTATACCCAATAATCAGCGCTACATGGTAGAGAAATTCACGTAAGTGTAACGCAAGGTTTTTAAAGATTGTCTATGAGTTCAGCTTCTTTATTTTTCGTTTACCTGTAACTGAATGCGTAAAGAAAACATTTTTACAAGTCTTTATTTCGTTTAACATGAGGTAAGGGCACATTGTAGAAAAGTGAAAAAGTAGACGAAATCATATGCATCTAACGATCAGATCCTTCCTTAAAAATGGTATCTTCAGCTTCCAAGGAAACATTTTATTCCAATTTATTCTCGACAACAAATTCTTACATGAAGCTTCTAGTTGAGTATTGTTTATTTTCAAAAAAATGCCAAATAATAGTAACTTACGATACAAATATCGTAACGTATCATATTACAATATGGGATTGGAAGATTGACAAACGAGTATTATAATCTGTGGTATTAGGAATCATTGTAACAGTACACTACATCGATACATAGTTGATACGTGTGTGTAGTGGGCCATACATGGTTTGATTGTTTAAAATAGAAAAACATGGGTCCTAGATGAATTAGATAAGCTTTGAAAAATGAGTTCTAACGAAGATATTGCAAACGCAGCTAATTCTGTTATAGATAGTATAATTCTTAAAAAAATCCCGACTTATAGTAAATAAACGTGGTTCTATTTTGTTTATTATTTAGTATGCTTCACAATATGCAACCAGTTACGTGATAAGTGTTACATTACGAAAATCATTGCGCAATAGAAGCTTCATTACGAAACTAGTTGCGTAATGAGGTGCCATTACGAAATTAGTCAATGAAAATGTTTACAACGTTTTTTTTAGTGTTGTAAAATCGATATTGTGTAACTGAAGTAGATAAATGTCCTTATGGAATCGCCAAAGCAACCTTAAAAAAATGTGTACTTCTATGATAAGTGATAAAGCAAAAATTCTTAATATGACTTTTTGTTACACCCCAGAGCCGCATTTTTAGGTAGAGAATTTCAGTGCACACAGTCTAATTCCTCTGAACTTTAAGGTTATGTCTACCCAATAATTCCCTTCAGGTGTGTTATTTAAAATAGGGCCGTTTTCTCCCGTTTATATAATATTAACTTCTGTAGTCATATCGTTGGCTTTGATTTAGAAACAGTTTCTGGTGAGCACGGTACTGTTTCTGTCTAAAAATTAAAAGCTCTAATAATACATTAAGTTTTGCAGTATTGTTTATTTTTCCACAAAAAAGAATTTTAACTGAATTTTATTTCAGTTGTAGTTTCTCTGAAATTCTGTGTTGGCAAATGATATATGAAAGCTAAAGCTTTTTTGATCTATATTATACTTCCGACGTCTCTCCCATGATGTGACCTCTGGTATCTCTGAAACCAGAAAAAATATTATTAATGCATACGAGCTGGCGTGGAAAATGTAAACATCAATCTGCGGTTTAATTTCATTGTTTGCATACATCCGGTTGATATAAGCAAAGCTTCGTTTTTATTCTCTATTGAAACAGCTTTTGAAGGAAGTTATGCACCGTTCATCTGTAAACATAGCAAAACTATAACAGATGTTTTTTCTTTAATTTTTGATTTTGTAAATAACTAACCTTAACATTATAAGGGGCTACTTGAAGCCAAAAGTGGTATCTTTCAAAACATTAAATTCCTCAGCTGACTTACATGTTGCCATGATAGCTCAGCGGAAGCGCAACAGCACGGAAAACTGAAGATCCGTGTTTAAAATACGGACTATGGCATTGAATTTTTCAGTCTATTCTATCTTTCAAACATCTTAATAACTTTGGATTAAGTTAAAGGGAACGTGAAGAAGTTATAGAGGTCACTACAGTGTAACTTTTACATTTTTCCACCATTATGGGATAAGTCACGAATCTAGTAATATTCAGGTTAGGTTCCATTCATAACCGGCAACTCCTTCCCAAATACGCACCTGTTATGCAGGTTGGAAAGGTTAGTTATATACAGAGTGAGCCAAAACGTTTCCGAACCGCCTGCGCGGTGTTTTTCCTGTCCACGTCCTCGGCGCTTGTCGTCTGCTGCTATCACAGAAAGGCGCGGATGAAACCATACAACTTTTTAAAACTACTTTTAAAGGCTTTACTTAAGAACTTTATGAAAGGAGATGTTGAAACTAGCCACCGTCGTTGTCCATGCATTTTTGGCACCTCTTTAGGAAACTATCCATCATGGAATTTTTTTTGGAGGGGATTTTCCAAACGATGACCGATGTCGTCTAATGTTTCTTCGGTAAGAACCGAACGCCCTTTTAGATTTCTTAGCCTGGACACTTCTGTGGCCTGAAATTTACTGTAAAGTTCATGGATTGATATACGGCCTATAACTTTTACACCTGGAAATCTTTCTACAAATCGTACTTTCACTTGGCGAGCTGACCGAGTTAACACATACGAATCATAAATAAATACACGCTGTGCAGTAGAAAACATATACCGAGCCATAATATACTTTGTGACTAAGTACAGGACAAAATAATAAATAACTCGTAATAACTGAACTACATCACATCACCATCAACTCAAAACTGCACTTCACACTGCACACCAAAACCACAACAGCGTGACTTTGTTTACAACAACAGTGCCTTATCAATTTTTATCATATTTCCACACGCCCAGTGGGAAAACTCCGCGCAGCCGGTAAAATTGTTGATAAAATACCCCTCCGGGGTAACTTAAAGTGTATAAGACAAACCCACACATCCTGGAAGAATTAAAACAAAATATCCGCCAGGAAATTTTTCAAGGCGAGTGATGGATAGTTTCCTAAAGAGGTGCCAAGAATGTATGGACAACGACAGTGGTCAGTTGCAGCATCTCCTTTCGTAAAGTTGGTAAGTAAAGCCTTTAAAAGTAGTTTTAAAAATGTTGTATGGTTTCATCCGCGCCTTTCTATGATAGAGGCAGACGGCAACGAGTGCCGAGGACGCGGACAGGAAAAACACAGCGCAGGCGGTTCGGAGTCTTTTGGCTCACTCTGTAGTATCTGTACGTTGACGCCCTGTTTTCATATTCGCAGGTGTTAAAACTGATTATAATATTAATTATACGAGGATCAGTCAATAAGCAATGCCTCCTATTTTTTTCCTCCTGAGCTAAGTTATGTGAACAATTTGAATTCGGCGCAATTCCTCAGACCTTCTTTTCCACTCCACTGTAACAGTAACTTCCTAGGTCAAACCGTGGCAGCACTGCCGCCTGTTGAAAAATAGCTGACATCGATGTTCGTATTAGACAGCGTTCTGTCATTGATTCTTGAATGCGGACGGTGAACGCCCATTCGCATTCATGAAAGGCTCACAAAGGTGTATGGTGATACAATAGTGGATTTAGCACGGTTAGAACTTGGGTTCGTCGCTGTAACGAAGCTGAAGGGCCAACACTGTTGGCTGATGAACAGCGGAGCGGCAGATCCGTGACCGCAGTGATTCCACGCAACATTGAGTGACTGGATGAGATCATTCGAGATGACCACCGGGTAACAACGCATGAATTGTGTTATATTATTTCCTTCACTAAAGACAGTGTGGTGACGATTATTCATGAACTGGGGCACTCAAAAGTCTGTTCACGAAGGGTACCCCAATGTTAACGGACTAGAATAAGGAGACAGGAAAAACAATAGCCTCCGAACACTTGCAGTGCTTCCATTTGGACAAAATTGTGACTGGAGACGAAACGTGGGTTCATTTTTCTGAACCGAATCAAAGAGCAGTCCATGGAATAGCATCGCACAACCTAACGAGGTAGAAAAAATTCAAAACTGTGCCATCGGCAAGGAAAAAGATGGCGACCGTGTTTTGGAACGCAGAGGGTGTGATTGTGGTTGATTTTTTGGAGCAGGGATGCACAACAAATTCAGTGCAATACTTCAGCTCCCTCAAAAAGCTCAAAGTACGTCTTCAACGAGTTCGACCAACAAAAACCATGGTGGATGTTCTCCGGTTGTCACACCACTGAAGCGATCGTGAACATTGGATGGGAAATCTTGCATCAGCCCTCATACAGCCGTGACCTAGCACCATCAGACTTCCATCAGTTTGGACCGCTAACGGAAGCTCATCGTGGTATTCACTTTCAAGTTGCAGAGGCCATGAAAGCATCTGTGCGTCAATGGCTTCGGAAGCAAGACGTGTGTTTTGCCACACAGGAATACATGCCCTCGTTAAAAGGTGGACTAAAACTGTGGAAAATGACGGGGATCACATTGAAAAACGACAATTTAATCCTGAATGTTGTGGCTTTCATGCCGTGTAATCAAAGTTTAGGTTTCTTGCAAATTACAAGAGAAACAAAATAGGAGGCATTAGTTGTCTGACGCTGTATTACTTTCTCGTATATTTATATTATATTATTAATATATTTATGTTAATTAGTCTAATTATACCAGTATTTGATTAATTATTATTAGGTTATGTTATTAGGCTATTAAGTTATTAATTATTGGGTCTTATCTTTGCATTAACTAGAAATCTGAACTGTTTTTTTAAATTTTTGGTGTAAGCGTTTTCTGTTTGTGTGGGGTTTTATGTTTAGAGGAAGAAGAAAGCCAAAATTTAATTATTTGGTGCAGGTAATTACACCGAAATCACACTGAAACGTAACTATAAGTTTTTCTTCATACTATTATAGTACAGTAGTTTGCAACGTTTAATAATGTACGCATGTTATATAAATTAAGTCCGTAACACGGTTCAGTGCTTAATTTAGCTCTTAAGGTGCATCCAGTGTGTAAAACGTAAAATCTGGGATTAATTTATTTGTTTCTTGTTGGTATTTAAAAAAATTCCTCCATTGTGCCAATACAGAACAACGTAACTTTGGCAGAAAACGAAGACTAACTTGCAATTTGATATTCCGACCTGCCCACATTTTTCTTCTTCCTCCTTATTGTGTATTGAAACAAAATAACATAATTCTCTACTTTATTTAGTATAAGTAATAAGTTTCTATTGTGCCCAAACATTACCAATGTAAGAATAATAAATAAAGTCGAGTTTAATATCGGCACAGTAAAGTATACGATTATATTGAATCATTTATTTCAAAGCACAATATTTTTAATTTTTTTTGTATTTGACACCCGAGGAAAAGCAGTTTTATTAACTGTATTGAGGTGTGAAATAGGAGAGGGAAAAGAGGAAAGATGGAGGGGAAAGAAAGAGAGGTCAAGACGAAGATATGGGGAAAGAAAGAGAGAGCGAGGGAGAGAGAGATAAAGTGAAAATAGGGAGGCATCGAAGGGGGTGGCCGGAGATGTTTAATATGTAAACATTAGGGACCCCCTCCACTGCGTCTGCCGCCGTAAGTTCTGGCCGCCTCAACTCATCCCTTCTTTGGCAAATCAGGTTTCTCTTAGCCACAGTGCTGAAATCTTCCTCCGTTTCTAGCGATACCATAGGTTTCTGGTAATCCCCAATTAAATTTTACTACGTTACTACTGTAATTTTCACAAATCAGCAGTCTAGATGTGAAAATTGCATTTTAAAGTACGACTATCAGTTTTTGCTTTGCTGCTGCTGCTGCGTCCAAAGGACGACTAGGAGTAGAAACTTTCACGTTAATTACTCAAGATGAGGCAGTATTTCTAACATTTAAATAATTTCAGTCTAATTATATAATATATAAATTCAATAAGTGCCGGCCTTAAAGCAATATGTGTATGTAATAATTTGTAAAATGTATGTAACAGTCATTGTATATGTTTATATTATTGTATCCATGTTTAATAATGTTATGTGAATGTATTACGTAATTTAATAATGTAGGAGCTGTGAGAATAATAGATTAAAAGTTGCTAACAATGAGGTAACCTTGAGGCAATAATGAGCAAGAAAGTTTAATAATGCTACTAGTCATTACTGGAGCAACAATAATGTAAATTTTGAGACAGTTTATAAAATACCCAATCAACAACCAGAAAAAGCTTTAGTTAAATGAAGGTATTCTATTGGACTAGGAATAGCCAATCAGACACTTGAAATACAGAAATTTACATATTTAGGCGGTAGAAATCAAGTCAGTTGCTTGTAGACAGCGCTCATAACTGTACGCGTTGGTTGTAGACAGTATTCCTAATCGGATGCGAGATGCGTGCTCGAGAAATTTAATATGTATTCAGTGTGAGACGAAAATAGTTTACGTGTTTAAAAAGTGCAAGTATTTAATAAAAGAATCTTACAGCTCTCTATATCAGTGAAGTGTTATTTAAATCGTGTCAAGAATTAATAAAAAGGAGTGAATTAAAAATTATATAATCTGTGTAAGCCTACGTTCTTCAGCCGCACCACGCTTTGCAAAGAAATCCACGTCTCTAACAATAATACTGACGCAGCCGAGGCAAACATAAATATATAATATTTAAAGAAACAGTAAAAATACAAAGTTAATATTTTTAAACTTGGGGCGAAGGCTACCGGAAATTTTTTACCATACGTGCGGTTGCAACTACTTCAAGTTCGGCTCCCCAACATTTGAAATACAATACAACCAACTTCAAACTGGCGCCCAAAGCGTGGGTCAAATAACAACGTAAAAATAATAATACAACAAAATAACGTTCTTCAAAGATCAGCACTTTTCTTGAATGTAGCAATTGCTACTTTAGAAATAATCGCTTGTATGTGTTAAGTAAATCCTTTAGAATATTTTTGTTGTCGGTTTTCCTCTCTATCCTCAGAGATTTCGACATTTTGGCAATACGTAGGACTGTGTCACCCAACTGAATGTTGAATGACGTCAGTGAGCAAGTCTCTTATTACTACGGCTCTCAGCTAGGAACCCAATGAGAAGCGTAGCTGGCGAAATAAGGGAAAGGGCGAAGTAACTATCAGGAAGCACTAGAAGGGGAAAGGGGGAGTGAATACACACTGTACTTTGTACCTACATAGTTGTAAGACACGACCGCGCTTCCCTACGAATTTCCGAAACGGTGTTACGTCACATGACCGTAACACGTCACAGGTCTTAAAAGCCTTAGTACTATTCTGATATGTAATGTGCAGAGTGGTTTTGCAATTATTTTACGAAGCTGATGTAGTTTAGACCAAACTAAGAGAGAACTTCAAACCTGGTTAAAATTTCACTCATACTGAAAGTGTAGAAGCAACTCGTTGACCAGTCCTTGATAACTTATGCGTTCTCTTGCATTCCTCGCTTTAAATGCATCTTCCTCGTGTTGGTCGTTTACTGATCGTATGCTTATGAAAGTCGTAGAGCAGATGAAAACGTTTTGAGACGGCGGCAGAAGATTGGCTGGTTGGTGGCGGAGACTGACAAGCGCTGCTCTTTATATATTCCGAGGAGGGTGTAATGAAAAGCATTCAGGTCTCCGAGAAACCAATAAGCGCTCGGGGCGAAGCACCCTGAAGTGCCCCGTAAACCGCGGAGCGTGAATCTAGTTGATGACAACGGAGTGGCAGTAAAATGGAATCGTGCTCTACGATCTTTACGCTCGAATTCTGCCTCTTGCTCTTGTAGCTAAGTGAACTTGTCGTTTTCACCTTACGAAATATTTGTCCTGCCCTGCCCCGGGTTCACCGCATAAAAGCGCTTCAATGTTGTTTAGAATACTACTGCTATTCCTTGTGTAGATCATGAATAAAAGCATCTGCCTGGTTTGACCTCAAAGGTGCTTCTAGTCTTTTGTGTCCTTTCCATTGGAAAAGAAATTTTCGAGCAAAAATGTAAACGCCTAAAAGCTTATTAGAAGCGAGTAACATCAGGTAATCATATAAGGGTAGATTTTTGTATAAGGTCCAGAAAATAATAATAATAATAATAATAATAATAATAATAATAATAATAATAATAATAATAATAATAATAATAATAATAATAATAATAATAATAATAATAATAATAATAATAAGCCCAAATTTACGATTAGTAGTAGTGTGTTCCAGAAATCAGGAGCAAGCACAAAGTTATGTCCCTTTAAAACGAAATATTAAACCGGACGGACGCGGTATAGATATCATCTTAGGAAGCATGCACAAAGACGAATGTAAAATGGTATTAAGTTTTTGTCACGTAACGTTTATTTCAGAAGGGAAAAAAATGTTTTCCGTGCTTTTCGTTGCATTATATTTCTGATATGGAATTAGAAGGGGCTGTGTTATTGAAGTATGTGATCGAAGGTAAATTAATTTACATTTTTACTTTCTCTACTACGTATAGTAAGTAGGGGAAGTATTGCATTCCACCCAAAAATTCGATACCGAGATTTCGCCGGAAATACATGTTTTGAGACCTCCTGAATCCAAAAAAAGCATTTTTGGAAACATGTCCGTGTGTGTGTCTGTGTGTGTCTGTGTGTGTGTGTGTGTGTGTGTGTGTGTGTCTGTGTGTGTGTGTCTGTGAACAGCATAACTCAAAAACTAACAGTCGGATAAACACCAAACTTGGTATTTACGTTCAGTATCTTCCAGAGATGCGACACGAAGATTTTCAAGAAAATCCCCCCACCCCAGACTACCCTTTACATGGAACATTTTTAGAAAATTTTAATTTTCTCAAAAATGGCTCTAACGATTTTGATGAAAATATCATATGCTTAAGATAATGTCTTGAGAAATGAAATGAATATCTCGAAATTTCTGGGAATGTCTCCAAAAGTATTCTTCATTATGAACGACTTTTGCATAACTGGTAAACCATAAGAGATAGACAAAATTTTACTACACAAAAAATGTAGATCGCGTTAAAATACACAACTTATATCATATACATTTTTTTTGTTGAGTGAACCGTTTTCGAGATATTGCTTGTTATTTCCTTAAATTTTCCAATACTTATACTTTTTCTCAAATTCGTTATTAATTTTTTTATGTCCTGGACATGCAAAGAGAATGGAATGCGCCACATAGCAACCAGCGATAAAATATTTGACTATCGCTTAAAAGCTACCATATTCCCCTTGCATCTACAAGAAAATTACCAATAAGATTGACATCTCGATATCTCGATTAACATGAAGCATATGGAGAATAGGCGTTTGTAAAATTAGATTGTACAAGAGTAGAGAAAGTCATGTGAGTGTAACACATCAGATTTTTACTTTCTCTACTACGTATAGTAAGTAGGGGAAGTATTGCATTCCACCCAAAAATTCGATACCGAGATTTCACCGGAAATACATGTTTTGAGACCTCCTGAATCCAAAAAAAGCATTTTTGGAAACATGTCCGTGTGTGTGTCTGTGTGTGTGTGTGTGTGTCTGTGTGTGTGTGTGTGTCTGTGTGTGTGTGTGTGTCTGTGAACAGCATAACTCAAAAACAAACAGTCGGATAAGCACTAAACTTGGTATTTAGGTTCAGTATCTTCCAGAGATGCGACACGAAGGTTTTCAAGAAAATCCCCCCACCCCAGACTACCCTTTACATGGAAGATTTTTCGAAAATTTTAATTTTCTCAAGAATGGCTCTAACGATTTTGATGAAAATATCATATGTTTAAGATAATGTCATGGGAAATGAAATGTATATCTCGAATTTTCTGGGAATGTCTCCAAAAGTATTCTTCATTGTGAACGACTTTTGCATAACTGGTAAACCATAAGAGATAGACAAAATTTTACTACACAAAAAATGTAGATCACGTTAAAATACACAACTTATGTCATATACATTTGTTTTGTTGAGTGAACCGTTTTCGAGATATTGCTTGTTATTTCCTTAAATTTTCCAATACTTATACTTTTTCTCAAATTCGTTATTCATTTTTACTTTCTCTACTACGTATAGTAAGTAGGGGAAGTATTGCATTCCACCCAAAAATTCGATACCGAGATTTCACCGGAAATACACGTTTTGAGACCTCCTGAATCCAAAAAAAGCATTTTTAGAAACATGTCGTGTGTGTCTGTGTGTGTGTCTGTGTGTCTGTGTGTGTGTGTCTGTGTGTGTGTGTGTCTGTGAACAGCATAACTCAAAAACGAACAATCGGATAAGCACCAAACTTGGTATTTAGGTTCAGTATCTTCCAGAGATGCGACACGAAGGTTTTCAAGAAAATCCCCCCAACCCAGACTACCCTTTACATGGAACATTTTTCGAAAATTTTAATTTTCTCAAAAACGGCTCTAACGATTTTGATTAAAATATCATATGTTTAAGATATTGTCATGACAAATAAAATGTATATCTCGAATTTTCTGGGAATGTCTCCAAAAGTGTTCTTCATTATGAACGACTTTTTCATAACTGGTAAACCATAAGAGATAGACAAAATTTTACTACACAAAAAATGTAGATCGCGTTAAAATACACTAGTTATGTCATATACATTTCTTTTGTTGAGTGAACCGTTTGCGAGATATTGCTTGTTATTCCCTTAAATTTTCCAATACTTATACTTTTTCTCAAATTCGTTATTCATTTTTTTATGTTCTGGACATGCAAAGAGAATGGAATGCCCCACATAGCAACCAGCGATAAAATATTTGACTATCGCTTAAAAGCTACCATATTCCCCTTGCATCTACAAGATAATTACAAATAAGATTGACATCTCGATATCTCGATTAATATGAAGCATATGGAGAATAGGCGTTTGTAAAAATAGATTGTACAAGAGTAGAGAAAGTCATGTGAGTGTAACACATCAGATTTTTTTATGTCCTGGACATGCAAAGAGAATGAAATGCGCCACATAGCAACCAGCGTTAAAATATTTGACTATCGCTTAAAAGCTTTCATATATTACCAATAAGATTGACATCTCGATATCTCGATTAACATAAAGCATATGGAGAATAAGCGTTTGTAAAATTAGATTGTACAGGAGTAGAGAAAGTCATGTGAGTGTAACACATCAGATTTTTTTTATGTCCTGGACTTGCAAAGAGAATGGAATGCGCCGCATAGCAACCAGCGTTAAAATATTTGACCATCGCTTAAAAGCTACCATATTCCCCTTGCATCTACAAGAAAATTAGCAATAAGATTGACATCTCGATATCTCGATTAACATAAAGCATATGGACAATAGGCGTTTGTAAAAATAGATTGTACAAGAGTAGAGAAAGTCATGTGAGTGTAACACATCAGATTTTTAATTATGTACACGATAACGCTTGATCACCTCGTCTCGCCACAATTGAGCATTTTTGTTTTGTACAATAATTTACGCTCACTATAGTTACGGCATGTGAATAGCTGACCACATACACGCCCCCTATGGCATCTCTTGTTCGCTCGCTTATCATGCGATCTTATCTTAGCTATAAAAATCATTACCAGTTGCAAGTTGTTTTCGTTTCCTTTTATTGAATATTTAAATACAAATAAGATATTTTAGTTGTTAGTCATATTTATTGAATATTTAATTAAAATAATTTACTTTGCTTTAATGCATTTGCTTAAACTGTTAAAGAAAAAGAACATCTTCATTTGTTCTGAAGAAATTCTTCTATAAGTACCTGGTATTTTTATATCTGGTAGTTATAAAGTACTTTACTTATAAAGTGTTTACATTAATGCATAATAAAAGTTTGATTTAAAATACTCACTGTTTCACTGAAACTTAAATAAACATGTTTCGGTTTTAGTTGCTTTCTGCAAACATTAAGCGACTCTGGAAAGAAAATGCACGAAATAATTTAACGCCACTTAAAAAAAACTATTATCTTTCCCGTAATGCAGTAACAACTTCACATCGGCATCAGAAAACAGCATGCATTCTATCTACTCTGAGATGGACCTGACCATACACGTCAAGTGTAATCATTTCATCCACCTGCAAGGACAAATGCGCCGTTGCTAAACGTCTTTTGAGTTAACAGCGTTGTTTTTCCCCTAAATCTATGAAAAATTGAATAACTGTGTTGAACTTTTCCAGAGTACTGATCGAGATGTATCTCTGATTTAAAGGATAATATTCATGCCTTTCCGCTCAGTATTTCAAATCATTTTTTTTGCATGTTCTCCCTGATTCATATGACATAAGCATGAAGTATCATCATTTAGGCCATTTAAAATGCAAAATAATTGAAACATCATGCATATAATTTAGATGTTACTCTACTATTATGAAATCTCATTTTATTTGTTCATAAAGTTTAAATGGAAGCTGGGATTATTATACAAGTATTGTTTCAATAGCAACTTCTAAAAATCTCTCATATTGCGATACTTAGTATTCATTAACCATACAATTCCTTTTTTCAGTTAACTTTATGGTCTCTACGGACGATTCCCCCTTCAAAGCATAACGATATTTATTGTATACAAAATTTCCTATTTTTTCTTCGAGTTACTCAAATTAAAAAAAAACTTAACCTCAGTATACCCTAAACATCTGGTTATTGGTAAAATGAAAATTTCCTGGGCCTAATTATTCTTAAATCTTACACTCCCAGCTTTTTGTTGTTTCGTCAAACATTTGTCTTTAAATTTTCTCAAATAATTGCATATCTCTGTAATGTTAATTGCGCCTTTCACTCTTAAAATATTTAACTATCAAATGAGTTTCTTACTAAAATCTCAGAAAAATACAGTTGCATTATTACGAGGACATTTCAGACGTTAATGTCACAAATGAAATGTATATCTTGAGTTCTCTGAACAGCTTGTGAAATACTTTTCATACTGATTAAATTTATCAAAAATCAAAATAGAGAGAAACGTATTGAAGGAAACATTTAGAACTCATTAAAATACGCAATTTGTGCTATATAAATTTTTATAGCATTAGCTGTTTTCAAAATACTCCACGTTGCACGATTAAGAAGCTTGGATTCATATTCTGGTGAACTGTACTAAGACAGAACAGTTGAAAAGAAAGTACGAGTATGTGCCAGGTTCCTGTGTTAACTCAAGGAGAGGGTTACAAGCTTGTTGGACTTTGCTAGTTGAGAGGGGGAAGCAATTGGTACATTTTTACAAAAGGTCATGCGGTTCAGATCGGATTGTAAGGAAGAGGGTCAAGGGTGAGAGGAGGAGAGTCAGTGTCTTAGGGGCGGGTGTTTGTTTTGTAAACATTAACCTGTGCTTGTGAACAAGTTTTTCTCTTATTCTTCTGTTTTGTTTATGTGACTTTTGTTAATCTACTTTTTATTTTTATTCCTTGTAAATATCATTAAATTTAAAGTTCAGCGTGATGAATATAGTCTGAAACATATGAACTACAGTGTATCATATAAGCACGTACGGTCAATCTGACCCATGCGATGGTATGAGCTTGAACATGTTAAATGTTTAAGATCAATAAATACACCACTCCATCCTACTCTTCCCAAGTAACATCATCTGACGGTTGATTTTGTTTTCCATTGCAAGAGCTTAGTTAGTCGTTACCATGAATTTTGAGTGATTTTTAATGTTGTGCATGATTAAGCACTTCTTGCTTAATTTGAAATCAATTTGGCAAACTATGCATTCCAAATTACAAAACGTGGATGGTAAAATGGCTTTTTGTACGAACACTACTATATAGAATATGTATATTTGAATTTGTAATGGATAGGGAAAGCCGTGGGCGTGTTAAATCATCATATTTGAGTTGTGCTGTTCAGAGACACATGCGCCTGAATTTCTAACTAGAAAGCCTTATTTAGCTTATTAATTCAGTGGGCCTCAAAAGGTTTATTTGCAGTGAAATCTTGACACGAAATATTTATATTAAATGCAACACTTTCTTTACCATAGAAAAAGTAAAAAATTATTTCTACACTGTGTACATTATTACTTTCTCTATCACGTACATAGTAGGTATACAAGGTATTGAACTCCACCTAAAAATGCAATATCGAGATTTCACCGGAAATACATGTTTTGAGACCCCCTGGATAAAAAGAGAGCATTTTTACTTTCTCTAACACGTACATAGTAGCTAGAGAAGGTATTGCATTCCAACCAAAAATTCGTACCGAGATTTCACCGAAAATACATGTTTTGAGACTCCTGGATAAAAAAAGCATGCTTAGACAAAGGTCCATGAGTAAACAGCATAATTCAAAAACGAAAAGTCGGATATATGCCGCACTTTGTATTTAGGTTCAGTACCTTTCAAAGATGCGAGACGAAGATTTTCAAGGAAATTCCCCCTATCTCTAACTACCCTTTACATGGAACACTTTGCAAAAGCTTTTATTTTTTAAAAATGGCTCTAACTATTTGGAATTAAAATATCACATATTAAAGATATTTACATGATAAATAAAATTTATATTTTGAATTTTGTGGGAACAGCCTGTAAAGTCCTCTTCATTCGGAAGGAATTTTGTATAATCTTGTGTAACTGGCAAACGTTAAGCGATAGACGAAAACGTACCATACAAAAGTGTAGATGTCTTTAAAGTAACAGTTTACTTCCAAGAAGTATTTTTTGTGGCATAAGCCGTTTCTGAGATATACGTTATTAAAGGTTCGAATGGTTCAATACTTGTCATTCTTATAAAATCTTATCACTATCATTTCATTCTTTCTCGCGATTGCATGGAAACAGTATGGACTTTAATGTCGAAATATAGTGTCCAATCATAAACATTTGACTATCGCTGTTCTCTTTGTGTCTATAATGAAATGTTTAATGTAGCTATTTTTGCAAAGGTTTATTTGGATTAAAATGTAGTAGACTGAAACATAAGCTTTAGTAAGAATAGTTTGTATACCCACTAATAAGGAAGAGGGTAGAAAAGGTCATTAGAATGTATAATCAGATTTTTAGGAAAAGGTACGAGTCTCTCTCTCTCTCTCTCTCTCTCTCTCTCTCTCTCTCTCTGTGTCTCTATGTCTGTGAACAACATAACTCAAAAACGAAAAGTCGGATAAACACCAAACGTGGTATTTCCATGGTTTATATGAATGATTATATGAATATTTACTTATACCTTAGAATAGTTTTGGCCTCATCAGTTACGATACCTATGCATTTAGTACATGGTTTACTATCATCCAAAGATGCAATACAAAGATGTTCAAGAAAATCCCCCACCCCAAACTACCCTGGACATGGTAGATTTTTTTCAATTTTCTTGTATTTTCTAAAAAAAAACAATAATGATTTTGATTAAAATACGACATATTAAAGATATTTATATGAAAAATAAAATGTATATCTTAAATTTTCTGGGAATTACCTATGAACTCCTCTTCATTCTGAAAAAAAATGTATAAACTTGTTTAGACGATAACGTACTATAGATTGATTTCTTTAAAACACATAATTTGTAAAATTTTTGTGGCATAAGCCATTTCTGAGATATCCGTTATTAATGGTTCGAGTTGTTCATTACTTGGCCATTCCTTCAAAGACCTGTCAACATTCAGTTTTTTCTCGCGATTGCATGGAAACATTATGGAGTTTTAAGGGCAACATACAGCATCCAGTTCTTAAACATTTAAAAATCGCTGTTCCCTTTGTATCTTTAACGACATGTATATAATATAGCTATTTCTGCAAACGTTTATTTGGATTAAAATGAAGTACATAGAAAAATAAGTTTTAGTAAGATTGGTTTTTATACCACTAATAAACAACAGAGGGTAGAGAAAGTCATGCGAGTGTGTAACATCAGATTTTTTAAATTAAGATATTATATGGCGTAAATAGCACACAGAAGTTTTGTCTCCAAGCGAACAATCGAAAGCTGGTCACTCCTGGTCATTTACGTCACGTTGCTGCGTATGATTGCAGCTGTTCTGATTGGGGAAAAAAACAAGGCAATTCAACCAAGCAAAGTTAGATTAAAAGGAGCTCTACGAAATTAACTTCAACAAACCCGGCGGATTTGCTTACACGCTCACTTTATGGTTTTGTTGGTTGCATATTGAAGAAGGGCTTATTTTTAGGAGGAGTTAATTGTATTTCGACTGTTGGGGAGCCGAACACTTGAAGTAGTTGCAACCGCACGTATGGTAGAAAGTTTCCGGTAGCCTTCGCCCCAAGTTTAGAAATATTAACTTTGTAATTTGACTGTTTCTTTAAATATTATATATTTATGTTTGCCTCGGCTGCGTCAGTATTATTGTTAGAGACAGATTTATTTGCAGGGAGTAGTGTGGCTAAGAATGTAGGCATACACAGATTATAATTTGTACTTCACTCCATTTATTAATTCTTTAAACGATTAAAATAACACTTCACTGATATAGAGAGAGCTGTGAGATTATTTATTAATTACTAGCATTTTTTTTAACACGTAAACTATTTTTTTCTCACACTGGATACGTATTAAACTTCTCGAGGACGTGTCTCGGTCCGGCTAGTAACGCTGTCTACAAGCAACTGACTTCTGAATTTGTGCAATTTACCCTATTTCAGTTTCTGATTGGTTAATCCTACTCCAATAGAATACTTCCGTTTAACTTAAGCTTTCTTTCTGGTTGTCGATTGGCTATTTATAAACTGTCTCAAAATGTATTATTGTTACTCCAATTATGATTAGTAGCATTATTAAACTTTGCTACTCATTATTGCCTCAAGTTTACCTCATTGTTAGCAACTTTTAACCTATTATTCTCACAGCTCCTACATTATTAAATTACGTAATACATTCACATAACATTATTGAACATGTACATAGTAATATAAATATCAATACAATGACAGTTACATGCATTTTATATATTATATTATACACATATTGCATTAAGGCGGGCTGTTATTATATTTAATATTATATAATTCGAATGAAATCATTTTAAGTGTTAAAAATACTGCCTCAATATACACAATATATATATATATATATATATATATATAATGTAAGAGTAATTATGCATATCAACTAGAGTTCAAAACATTTGGAAATTGTTTTTCACCGAAACGAAAACAAACTAATAAACAAATGGTTGCATTGAAGGCGGTCTCCGACTTCCCAGTATACTTTCTGTTAAGCGTCCTTCAGAGGATTTGCGTCCAAGATGTAACTGTGGTTGCAAAGGCTGAGAGAGAGGGAGAGAGGGAGAGAGGGAGAGAGAGATGTTGTACAGCTATGGTGAAGGTGTCTTGCTAGACAGTTGTGAACTTTTGCCATCCTGAACTCTGCAATTGCTTTGCTTCTTTGCAATGAGCAATATCAGTGATCTTGAACCATCAAGTTCTGTTTTTATTTCCCCTTTCATTGCTGCGCTTGTATTCTGTAGCGAGATATGCTTTGTGCACGGTCTTTTGTTTATTGATAGTTGGGCTGTCCTGTACCTTTCTTGGCAAGTTCATCTGCCTTTTCATTCCCTTCTTCTGTAGCTGTTTTAGTAAGCTTCTGCGGTCAGCTGTGAAGATACTGTAGCTGCCCCAGAGAAATTAGTAATTGATTCATTAATTGCACTTTGAAATTTAGTTTACTCCCAAGCATCTATCAAATGCAATTTGTGATCCATCTGTAAATATACGAGTCATTCGTTCTGGTTGCACATAGAGCGAGAGGGTTGTTCACAATCTATGGTAACAAACCTTATGAAAAACCACGCCTCCATCAGCAGTGATGTTCTATCTGGCAGCCTTTACCTTGAGCTATCATATGCAGCACAGTTTCCACTGGAGCAAACTGCTACGAAACAGTTTATTCCATTCCTCCTGACAGCTTTCCAGAGATCATCCAGCTTCCAAGGGCTTTTATCAGTAACAAATTCAGAAAAACTATCAGTGAGGCATCAGATGACTTAACGCGATGTCGTTGAAGTGTATGAAATGTATTCTCTTTTCTCTCTCTTGTTTTCCAAAAATTTTTAGGTTGAAGCAGACCTATGGCTTGATGCCTTTTCCTCACGCAACCAGACTTTATTTACGTTTGCACCATAGAGGGTGGGTATTTCTATATGAAAAATTGGTATCAGGACGTTAGTATGATAATATGCCGAGGTAATTTTCACATATTTATGTACACGAATGGTTAATTTGGCATTGTAACTGTACTTTGCTATTGCCATAAAACCATTGGGGAAATTTTCGTTAGTTTCCTAATACCAACTTTCAATTTTTTTCTCCCCTTGGTCAGTAATATATAGCCCAGGGTTTGTTGAAGTCACTTAAATAAACATATGTCTCATCTAAAAAGCCAACAAATATTCACTTTTCAACAGCTAGGTATCGTTCATACAGCCTTCTGCCGTTAGTGGCACGTTCTGCAATGTGTTTAGGCAACAGCTTATATCCCCGGTTCTTATGGCACTTTTCTAGATTCAAATCCTGGCTGATTATGGTGTTCACAGTAGTAACAGAGATGCCTGATTACAGTGCAGTGGCCCTCTGAGTTGTAGGATTTTAGTCCAAAGGCATAGGCCTTCACCTTCCAAATTATCTCCGGGATGCAACTGGTGGCCGGTCGTGGATTTCCCTCTTTCTTGCCCTTTGGAATAAGTTCTTTTTCATTGAGTTCACATGAGATCACTTTCTTTGATATGGTAAAACCATGCCACTTAGGATACAAGTATTTTGCATCGGAATGGTTATGTATTTGATGCAGCAAGAACAAGAACACACAACTGAGCAAACACAGTGATACACTCATACTGCTGAACTTTCATTCGGTTCCACATGTTTCAGCGCGGAGCTATTGTGCTTGTCTGATAATGTTCCTATAGATCGTGAACAACCATCCGTATTATCCTGCCTTGGTTCCCCACCTCAAGTGCGATCGCTGCTTGACAATGATTTGACGCTTTAGTTGAAATGTAAATGGATAAAATCCTAACACATAATCTTTCAAAGTTTCCGCGGCTTTTAGTTATATTGTATTACTTATAATAACTGTAACAACTAATTTCAACTTAGGAATTATTTTCCCAGCTCCAATATCAAAGAACTAAATTGTATAGAAAAAGGGCCTGAGGAATTATGATTGGAGAGATGAACGCATGGTTCTTGTTTACTGTCTTCTTGTCGGTTCCTTAGGCGCCAGACACTACAATTCAAATGATGTATGTTCGTTACTCGACAAAGCGTTACGCGAGAAAGGACTGAAGGTTTATGAAGCAGTTCGCTGCCTGTAGGATGGAAAGACTCCTACGTATTAGGCGAATAGGCAGTTTAGCCATCAACAGAAAGAAACTGGAAGCAGAGATAATCGACCCGACCATAGGTTCAGGTTTGGTGTCAATAAATTCAAAATCAAGAAAAAATAACCCATTTTCAGTGTTATATGTTATATTTGAAATAATATAATGTAAAATAATCTAAGTTGTGAACCTTTTTGGAGCATGTGTTGCAATAGACAAATATTTTGTAAATTGGAGGGACAAATATAAAAATTATAAAAGTATTTGGGATACATTCTGTTATCTATTGTTACAGATACAGCGAATAATAGAACCTAAATTTTAGGAAGACGAAGACTATTTTTAAATTAAATTTTGTTTTTATGCTTCTTTTTACTTCATTATGTATCGCCTCTGGTTCCCGAGGTCGCGGGTTCAATGGCGGAGGACGATGCATTTTTCGGGCGTAAATGGCTACCTTACGAAGGGAAGGCGGCCCCGTGTCGTAGATTTACGGCACATAAAAGAACTTCAAGCATGATAAGAGCAACATTTATGGTCTTTCACGTCCAATATAGCACGGGTGGTAAGAACCATAGTATTTAAACAGTGTCCATAAACAAAACTCTTATTTATTTATTTTCCATCATGTACCTGTAGTAGGTAAAGAGGTATTCCACCCAAACATTCGATTTTGAAATATCACCGGATATATGTTTTGGGATCCTCTGAACACAAAAAACATTCTTTTGAAAATGTCCATTATTTAAGTTCAACATCTTCCAGGAATTTGACAATATTACCAAGCAGACCCGCCTATCTTATACTACCCTTTACATAGAAGCGTTTTCGTTCTTTTTTATTTTCTGAAAAATACAACTCTTAACAGTTTTAATTCAAATGTCACACGTTTAATATATTAACATAAATAATAACATGTACACTTCAATTTTTTGTGAACATCCTATGGTTTTATTATTATTTGATTGCATTTTGCTATAAAAAGGAAATCTTAAAACATAGTCAAACATTAAGTACTATAACAAACACGTAGAGCTCTTTAAAATATACAACTGATATGAAATTATTTTCGAAACATGGAATTTAGATTTCTCCTAAGAGACAGTCATAAAAGTTTGCGATTCTTCTTTCTCCCTTCCCTTTCTTTTCTTCCATCACAAGAGCTTGTTGCCTACAGCATTTGAGTGCTATTTCCACATATTAAAACCTTATTCTTAATGTGAAACGAGTACTGGGTAAAAATATATCACGAGTAACGTAGTGAGGGTAGACGAATCACCATTTATATAAACGAATATATGTGCATTTGTCATTGGTAGAGAAAGTAGTATGAATTTCATAATTGAATATTTATATTAATTACTAATGGTACCTTTTAGAATTTAACTACATCGTTATTAAATATATTTATTATTGTGTCACTTTTCAAACTTTTTGAGCCAGATTAATAAAAAAATAAAATCAATTATTACTTCACAGAGAGGATTCTCTTTAAATACACTACCTATCAGAAAATAAACATCATGGAAACCCGTCATTCATCTCGAACTCGTTCAATAACACCCAAAAGAACAATAAACGAACTTCTATTGGTTTTGCTATGAAGTGGTTTACTTGTAATATTATTTATTTAATTTGTTGAGCCCCACGTTGGGCGCCAATTTGAAGTGGTATATTTGTAATATTTAATTTGTTGAGCCCCACGTTGGGCGCCAATTTGAAGTGGTTTACTTGTAATATTACTTATTTAATTTGTTGAGCCCCACGTTGGGCGCCAATTTGAAGTGGGTTACTTCTGTTATATTTATTTAATTTGTTGAGCCCCACGTTTGGGAGCCAATTTGCGGCGGTATTACTTATAATGTTTGAGTATTTGTGTTTACTCCACGTGATGAAGCCATTTTGTGACGTGATTCTTTGTTAGGTTTATTAGCTCCATCTGGTGTTAGCAATTTGCGGCAGTATTAATGTTTGTTTGAAAGAATGCTACTGTTATTTTATTTACTTTTGGTTCACTGTCCTCCGGCTAGCTATTATCCTTTTTGGTCGAGCACTTCTCCATATACAGGTTATGTAAACGGAAAGGAGTCTTTTATTCAAAGATAATTTGTTTTACACTTTTTATTGTCGAACACATTTACTATCATATTTACACTTTGATCTTGACACTCGCCAAACTGAAACTGTTATAATAACTTATTTACTGATCATTCTTAATTCGCGTACTTCAACTTTTTGTATAATTAACTTTACAACACTTTAGATTTTTCATAACTCTGCTACGCGTAACTTGCGAAATC
The DNA here is from genome assembly GCA_030765065.1 of Deroplatys truncata. NCBI lineage: Eukaryota > Metazoa > Arthropoda > Insecta > Mantodea > Mantidae > Deroplatys > Deroplatys truncata. Next base: position 122,188,071 of record CM060988.1, on the reverse strand, counting down.
GATGGCCGACGTGTACTGTACAAATATTTCTACTGGACTGAAGACGACGTGTAACGTACAAATGTTTTCGACGAACTGACGTGAAGACGACGTGTAGTGTACAAAGATTTTTAATGAACTGACGGACTGAAGGACTTTACCTCTAACCTAGCCCTTTTTATACTCCTACACCCCGATATGCCTAAAGATTATAACTGAGTTGCTATTGGCTAATAAAACGCGCCAACATTAGCGTCTATTTTTATATCCAATGAAAATTATGAATACATATGCTCTAGGGAAAATGTTCCAGCAAATTCTAAAGAAAAACGCGTCAACATTACGTAACTTCCTCGTCTCCAATAATGATAAACAGCTCACCCCCTCGCTGCATTATTGCACGCTATTATTGTCAGTTTCAGTAAGGCCGTATAAACTTACTTCTCAACAATAATTACAATCAACAAACATCTTAAATCAATGTCACATAAAAATGCATATTCATATTATAATCATTCTTTACATTAAATAATTTGTGATACAAATTACTACATCAGCTATTAGATCTTTAAGAATTTGGACGTTTTATTCCACTCTAATGTTTTATGGCTACTAAACTAAAAAATCTGATGTTTTACACTCACGTGACTTTCTCTACTCTTGTACAAACTATTTTTACAAACGCTTATTCCCCATATGCTTCATGTTAATCGAGATATCGAGATGTTAACCTTATTGCTAATTCTCTTGTAGATGGAAGGGGAATTGGTAAGCTTTAAGCTATAGTCAAATATTTTAAGAGCTGGTTGCTATGTGCAGTATTCCATTGTCTTTGCATTACCAGGACAAAAAAAAATGAATAACGAATTTGAGGAAAAAAGTATAAGTATTAGAAAATTTAAGGGAATAACAAGCAATATCTCGAAAACGGTTCACTCAACAAAAATGTATATGACATAAATTGTGTATTTTAACGCGATCTACATTTTTTGTGTAGTAAAATTATGTCTATCTCTTATGGTTTATCAGTTATGCAAAAGTCGTTCACAATGAAGAATACTTTTGGAGACATTCCCAGAAAATTCCAGATGTACATTTCATTTGTCATTAAAATGTCTTAAACATATGATATTTTAATCAAAATCGTTAGAGCCGTTTTTGAGAAAATTAAAATTTTCCAAAAATCTTCCATCTAAAGGGTAATCTGGGGTGGGGGATTTTCTTGAAAACCTTCGTGTCGCATCTCTGGAAGATACTGAACCTAAATACCAAGTTTGGTGTTTATCCGACTGTTTGTTTCTGAGTTATGCTGTTCACAGGCGCGCACGCGCACGCGCACGCGCACACGCACACACACACGGACACGTTTCCAAAATTTTTTTTGGATTCAGGGGGCCTCAAAACATGTATTTCCGGTGAAATCTCGGTATCGAATTTTTGGGTGGAATACAATACTTCCCCTACTTACTATACGTAGTAGAGAAAGTAAAAGTGGCGTTCAGCTGTATTAATATATTTGCTTCAAAAGGCGGCGTTCCATCTCCTCCACTATTCAATAAGCACATTAACAATCCGTTTCATAACTAATTCACAGAAATAAGAATTTATTTAACATAATACAACTTTGAATCTGTAACTTTAAATTTTGACTTTCTCTACCAGTACACAGTAGGTATAGAATATACTACATTTCACCCAAACATTCGATAGAGATTTTAGGAAAAATACATGTTTTGAGGCCTCTAAAATAAAAAAAGCATTTTTATAAAAATGTCCGCGTATGTCGCGAACAGCGTAATTTAAAATTGAAAAGTCGGATAAATACCAAACATAATATTATGGTTCAGTACCTGCCAAAAAATGGACAACAATTTTCAAGAAAATCCCTAACTTATAATGAGCCTTTACATGAAACATTTTAGAATTTTTTATTTTCTGAACATTGGTTCTAATGTTTTTAATTAAAATACCATATATTAAGGATATTTACATGTCAAATAAAACGTATATCTTGAATTTTCTGGGAATAGTGTGTGAAGTCCTTTTAATTCGAAAGGATTTTTTGTGTAATCTTGTACAACTGGTAAACGTTAAACAATCTACACAGAAAATGTAGATGTCTTTAAAGCACACAATTTATTTGAAATGATTTTTTGAAATAACTATTTCCGAGATATCCATTGTTAATGGTTCGAATTGTTCAATACTTAGCCATTCTTTTAAAGTCCTGTGAATTTCCAGTTTCTCTCGAAGTCAGTTCTAAAGTATTTGACTATAGCTATCCATTTGTATTTATAACGAAAAGTGTAATGTAGCTATATCTCGATTAAAATGAAGTAGGAAGATAATTTTTGGTAAGAATAGTTTGTATACCTACTAATAAGCGATAGAGAATAGTGAAAGTCATGTGAATGTAATGCATAAGAGTTTTTAATTTAACTGTGAAATGATTTGTATCTCCCCTGAATGTGTTTCCAAAACCGATGGTTACGTTGCAACGCTTAATGCTCTGAGCTAATGTTTTTAAGGAGTTTTGAAAAAAAATCTGTTTCAGAATGTACTTAATTTTCACACGTATTCATTAATTTTACATGTAAGTTCAACTTTGGCTTACAATTTGGTTTCTAATTCTTAATTTGAATGCAATCACGACAAAACGTTCTACAAAATTTCGAAATGGGCTGAAAAGTGGAAGCTATAAAGTTCGATGAGCTATATTTTCCATAGAGATAGCAATACTATCCTGTATAACTGTAATATTTCATCTTCAGTGTCTGTAGGGTTTTAATTCGATCTTTAATCATAGATTACTGAATTTCTTAATTTCTACCTTTTGGCATAAATACCATAAGGCTAATTTTGGTTTGAAATGAACGTTAATTGAATATTTTACTTGCAGTACCTCTAGCCTTCACCGAGCAGAAGCCAGAAACAAACGAACAGGAACAATAAATGACGATATAGGTGGATAGCGCTGTGCGTTTTCAATTTCATTATTATTCACAAATTTACATAGGAACTGAATCCGAGGTTTCTCTCCCGGCGTTTGCAACTACATTAGCATTACTCTAACATCTGTTTTTGCTAATGTGAAATGTAATAATTTTCCATACAAATATACGATATGCAATAATGATTTTAAATAGAATTAATCTTTATTCATTGCTCTTATTTCAGCGTTTGCGTTATTCATGAGCCAAAATTTACATTTCCCTGAATTTGATTAACAACATTTAAAAACAAACTTCTTAAATACATATTAAGATACAACTTACAGAAGTAGCATTATATCTTGCAAATAAAAGCTCCGCTGAACTCAAACAAGTATTGAGTGTGTGTGAGAGAGAGATACAGAGAGAGAAAATAGTGTAACTTGAAAACAAAAAGTCGAATGAATGCCAAACATTCAACGTCTTTTAAGAATGTAACATTGAGATCCTCATGAAATTCCCGCATCCCAAAATATCGTTGATTAGAAAAATTTGCGATATTTGATTTTATCAAAAAGGATTCTTGTGATTAAATATCACACATTTCAGATACTGACAATAAAACATCCCCATTAAAATACGCAGCATAGCGTTCACCTGTTTTGGAAATATTCCAGCATATGTTTGTGCTTTGATAAGTGTACGTCATCTCACGGAATAGTTTTTAAATTATGTGATTATTCTTCTTTTTCTTTCATTACATGAGCTTATATGGCTTTTAATACAAAATGTAAGTGGTATACATGTGAGTGGAGTAGTTATTGAGGAAAACTCAAAAGGAATCTACACCGCAATGCTTAGACTAAAACCTTATGTATTGCACTCACATGACTTTCTCTACCCTTGTACAAACTATTTTTACAAACGCTTATTCTTCATCTAATTTATGTTAATGGATATAAAAATTTGCAGAAACTGTTATATTGTTAATTTTCATGTAAGTGCAAGGGGAATATGGTAAACTTTAAGCGATAGTCAAACTTTTAAGAGCTGGTTGCTATGTGGAGGATTCTATCCACTTTGCATGTCCAGGGTATAAAAAACGAATAACGAATTTCTACTTGAGAAAAAGTACAAGTATTGGAAAATTCACACAAATAACAAAGAATATCTCGGAAACGGTGCACCCCACAAAGAAAAGTATTTGTTGTAAATTGTGTGTTTTAACGAGATCTACATTTTTTGTGTAGAAACATTTGTCTCTCTCTTACGGTTTACCAGTTATGCAAAATTCATTGAGAATGAAAAGGGCTTTTGGGGACATTCCCAGAATATTCAAGATATACATTTTATTTGCCATGAAAGTATCTTAAACATATAACATTTTAATAAAATCAAAGTTTTTGAAAACTGTCCCATGTAAAGCGTAGTCTGGCGTGGGGGATTTTCTTGAAAATCTTTGTATGGCACCTTTGAAGGATGCTGAACCTAAATACCAAGTCTGATATTTATCCGACTTTTCGTTTTTGAGTTATGCTGTTCACAGTCTCAGATCTTTTTCTAAAAATGACTTTTTTTGGATTCAGGGGTCCTCAAAACATGTATTTCCGGTGAAATCTCGATATAGAATTTTTGGGTGGAATGCAATACTTCCCCTACTTACTCACTGGGTCAGGGGACATACAGGAATGAAAGAGCTATCTGGCCAAGACTACAAAAAGCTACAAAACCATTATTACTGTAGCTCTATCCCTATGTCTCGAGCAAAGAAACTGAAGCTAAAGCGCTAGATAAATATTTGGAACGCGATATATGTAGCATCCCAAACAACACTATTCATCCCCACTTATTATCTCTAGGGCCCAATTACATACTTACCCAATTCTTGACAAATCATGGTGGTTTTTGTTCATGTCTCTACAGGATACACAAAGCAACTGCCCGCAAATGCCGTCACAGACAGCTCGTCATCTGATGAAGAGTGCTCAATATTTTCAAGGGATCGGCCAAAGGTTTTAACCTCGTAACCTCTGCCTCTCAGTGCTGAAGAATATCTTCAACACTGTTCGAGTTATGAACTTGATCAGCAGCATCTTCTGTTACTTCAGGAGTAGCAGTCTTAAAGTCAAGTGCTCTAACAAATATGTAAATATTATTATATACGGGGGTGAGGCCAAAAGGTATGCAGCTAGATATTACATTTTAGTTACCCCAGCATATACATTGGGAGGCATAGCATCAGAGTTAGCGAGAGAACCAGAAACTTTAACTACGCATTCCAGAGCAAGCGTGGGATAGTAATCACAAAATACACAAATTTCACATTAATCACATTACCTGTGGTTTACTGAATATAAGTACGGTGCCCCTAAATCTCACATAAAAGGTAAAAGGAAGAAACTGAATGGAGATGCTACACACACGCGGTCACATTCATACAATTCATATACGACCTTCCACACCAGACATTCGACCAGAAGTGACGCAAACACACAAAGAAAGTAACGCACACTTCCCTCCCTCTCCACCGCTAGTAGGCAGTGGCGAGTCGTCACGCCAGACGAATTTCAAAACACCAGCCGAAAGAATTACACCAACAATACTGTCGCCAACGACGCAATAATCTGTCTGGCGTGACAATACACACACCCGCGCCACAATATGTCCCTGGCAAAACAGGATTAAAATGTTTTTCTGGTAAATAAAACAAGAGGTGTATGTCATCCTTTGAACCAGAGAAAGATCTCAACAGTAGGTACACTGAAAAACTTTAGCAGCATTTTACTTCTTTCATAGATAGAAAGAGGAGGCTTTTGGTAACCGAGCTCTTCATCTGAATGTGAGTGGGAATCTGTGTTGTAAGGGTAGGCCACGTTTCTCACAACAGAAGCTGCAATTAAATTCCAAAACTGCTAGGTCTACATTATGAGAATTATATTAGCTTTTATTGGTAGCATTTAGTACTTAAGGCAATTGTTTCGTGCATTTGCAGCGAATTAACGAAAGAAAGACAGAGAAATGGGTAATAATTTCGTAATTACAGCGTTACAATGAATCAGTTATTTTATTTAATAATTTAACAGAGGAGACTAAAATGATTCCATCTACTTTTATTTGAGCCTATGCAATGTAAAGCATTAGTTATGCCTTCCGCACAGATTGGACCCACAAGTGTGTGGATCAAGTGCTAGATCATGGAAGCATAACAGCTCAGCGTGCGTTTGAAACCTTTTAACTGTTATGAAAATTACTATTTGTATAAAACAAAAATGATAAATTCAAGACGCATGCAAACTTAATTTTACTTGAAAAAATGTTTGTTATTTTTTATTTTGTTAAAAAAATGGTTTAATAATTTTATTTAAAATATCACGTGTTTAAGTTGCGTGACTAAAAAATAAAAAAGTATTATCCTGAATTTTCTGGATGTAGCCTTTGAAGTCTCTTCATTCCAAACGAATTTTGTATAATTTTACATAACTGTAAAATATAAAGATGTACATAAAATTAATGCAAAAAATATGTACATGTTGTTAAAACGCATAATCTATGTATTTTTGGGCATTAACCATTTCCGAGATATCTCCGTTGCTCTTGTTTTTAATTTTCTAAACTGCTTAGTTATTTGTTTCTCGATGTCATGCAAAGTTACAGAACTTCAAAGCCAGCATTTTTAAAGATCTGACCATCGCTTCAGCCTGCCTTATCCCCTTTGATTATAGTATCTTATAACCTTCGGGAGAACCTCATTCCACCAAGCGATGGACAGACCCATTGGTTAGTTGTAGACATCCTGAGTGCGGTATTTCGTTACCTCCGATGATGTGGATGGTTTTGGAATGAGAGGACCTACAGCTTTTAAAGGTACTCCGAACCACATGAGTTATTCGGAGGTAAGGCTTGGATAGGGCCCTCTTAAAATAGCCACTCCAAGGAAGATGGGAATGAAAACACTGACCTACCCGTACGCCTGTTGGCGTTTGCAGACAGCCTCACTAGACCGTGTTTACCTGCCTGTTAGTGAACCTTGGCTGCTGTTTTTTTACATTATTTGGATTGAATATGGTTTGTGTGTGGACAAATTGAAGTCAATTGGTTAAGAATTCCTATGCCTGGTATTTCTAAAAACGTTTATCTCGAATAACATGAAGTTTATAGAAATGTCAGATTTTGTAAGAGTAGTTTGTAGAAGAAAGGGCAGAAAAAATCCAGTGAATATAACACCTTTTTTCCTTCATATCCTAAGGGAGTCATATCCATACTCTTGTACCCAGCAAAAAGAAATGAATGTTGTTTCATCCTGTTGTACGTAAGCTGTATGACAAAGATGCACGTCTATGTGAATTTGTAAAGGACAGAGAAAGTTGTGACGACGTTCCACATCGGGGTTAAAACAAAATGAAAGAAGGAATGCAGAAACACAATGAAAGAGGCAAAAGAGTGCAGTGTTAGATGCTGATGCATTGTCACACAAAGGGATAGATTAGATAGCGTGCAGTTAACTGTCCGAAAGCTTCAGAGTGCGGCAAAGTTCACACTAGCAGAGATAGCTTCGCTAACATTGCTCTACTTCCTTCTTCCATAAATTCATTCAGGAAGCACTCTCCCCTTCCACGAGAGGGCGTGGTGCTAAAGTTTAACTACCGACTCGCATGTCTTTCGGTTCGCGTTTGTTATCCCTTCCATTCTCCTACAAAGTGGTATCGGAAATCTAACCTTCGTCATTTAGATATCGTTTTGCTGTCGCTACCTATTTTAGTGATTTTTGGATGTGCTCGCTACCGCAGGGCACCTTATAGTTCTACTTCCGTACGCACGAAACAACTCACGAACCGCTTCATGCGCGTTATTCGCAGGAGTCTGAATAAACGCCTGTACATCTCAAATTTGGTTGAAACCAATGCAGCAGCACTCTGAAGTCATACCCGGCCCTCCAGCGTGGAGGTTATGCTTCGGAATGGTTACCCGCTCAAACAAAAGGGACTCTACTCTTAAGGCTAATACAAGAAATATCCGGACGGCTTCAGTGGTTATCGACAGTTACATAATAATTGTAGCTGGAGATATGAATCAAGGCACAGATGACATTTTTAAGATCTATGCTAGGAGTGACTGAAGCAGACATACTAAGAAATGTGTATATCGGAGAACAGCTTCTAAAGAACATATAGTCGAGGAAATAGAAAAATACCAGAAAGATGGAAAGAACATATACGTATTAATAATTGGCTCCTTCAAGTTTCCCTAGACAAGTACTGTCTTATAGACCACTTGGTAACAGAGGAATTGGACGACTCCGAAGAAGATGCAGGATCAATTTGAAAATTAACTTCGGAACAGGACATCTAGCCTAAACCGTGTTTTGGAACCGTAGTTTATTTGGAGAGCAACATACTATTTTCAATTTTTATGTGATTAGCAACATGTACAGTTTCAAATGTATTGGGACATGCAGTCACTGTTTGCTTTTGCCTGTACCTAGCACTACAATTCATAAGACTTTTGTCTCTTCAGATAGCTCGTTAAAATGTCGAATTCAGGCCTCGCCTCTTTTCTCTCCCGTAGAAAACTCAATAAGAACTCGCCGAGGAAACAGCAAATAGAACTGAATAGAACGCAAACCACAGCGGCTTCGACATTTCGCATTAGGCCGGGGAGGGTAATCTTAGAAAATTTCTACCCGCATCCCGATAGGAGTTCTGGACAGTACGAAAACTGAACGCACCACCCTTTCCGTTCTCCAATCAAATTCCAGCCGGCGCTGAATCCACGTCCTGCCTGAGGCGGGCAATCAGCTAAATCTTGCCACAGTATAATCTAAACGTATCAGAAATTGCTCAGTTTATTTGAACCATTTCTTCAATGGTGGGTGGCTTAAGCTTGTTCTGAAAAAATGTCTCATCGTTTAAAAAATGTGAATGTGGTATACCACAGAACTTTCTCTACCTATCACAAATTCGCATAAAATACACAATGCAGTATTCATTAAAAAGGGATTCTTCTCTTCATATTACATTACTCTGTCCAGAAACGATTTCAAATTAAGCAGTAGGTATTTAGCTTCATACAAAATGGGAAAAGAAAACGTTCAAATGTTTATCGTAGGCATGGAGGAATAAATTCAGAAGTCATAATAACGAGTTACTGCGAAGGGAAAGAACGAAGGATATGACATTTCAAGCATCTTCGGCGAGATTTCGCTGTTCTATTTGAGAAAATTTATTGATACAGCATGAAATATTTCGATAACTCCCAATACAACAAAAAACAAGAAGAGTTTGATTCGCTCTGTCAGTAACAGGTCGATAACATGCGCTGCCAAACTACTTCTCTTCCCTCCTGCCTGTCAGTAGCCTCCAACATGTCCACAATCCTCCATTTTTGTGACAATGTACAAAATAATATATCATGGACTGTATTTCCAATGAGAGCATTTGTGTGTACTGCGCAATTTTAAATGAAAGGTGGAAATAATCACTGTAAAATTATGAGTCGGTCCATGTATCTTTTGGATTATAGTTATCAGGGAGCAGAAGAGGATATCGGCATTTAAGCGCACAGCCACTTATTGTGCTTCTGGAAACCTCCAGGGGGGGGGAGGGATGAAGCGAAGAACACAGAGGGCGACCAATTTGGGGCTACAGAATGGGACCCAGGTAGAGTCTCTAAGTCTGGGATATTACCTTCTGACGCTGAGGGTACCTCCTACCCCACAGAGCTATATACCTTTCCCCATGGAGAGGTCTCTGAGGGTACTGAACTCCAGGGAAGAGAGTTCCACTCCACCGCCACACGAGTCGCTCGTCTGATCCTTCGATCTTTAAACGTGATATAAGAGATGAAATGATCCTAAATGGGTAGCATGAATCCAGTGAGCAAGAACTGACAACTCAGTTCCATCCTGAACCCAAGGAGGTGAACCTCCATTACCTTTTACATTAGGAGGGTACCTATTTTACCGACTTGTGCAGGGACGGAAGTGTATACCCACATACCCGCGTGAACCCCAGAGGGGAAGACTACCAAAGACGTCGGTGGGGGCGGCAGTGTCTAGTACTCGTCTACTAGCTCCTCCGGTGATGCCCGAGGACATTGAGGTGTCTCATAACGCCGCCTAGGCTTTGCCCGGATGTACCCAATCACCATGGGTATCGGGAACCACTGCCCTGCCGAGCCCAACCCAATCCGAAAGCTCCCCTACCAGACACGGCCCAACGGAAATCGAATACAGGATCATCCAAATAGGTACTTTAACGCTACCACGTAGCCATCTCGCTCGGTTTCGTTTCAGAGTTTGTACACCACCGTGTCCCTTATAAAATAAAGGTGCTTTATTTGCTATGAACTCTCACAAACGCGTTTAAGGTCACAGACATACGCTCGACCTGACATTGCTGCGCTAGGGGTATAGTCGAAGACCTGGCATATTGTATACGCTACGTGGGACTTGAATGCAGCTAAGAGGGGAGGTTGCCAGACTCACGAAATAAGCCGCTTATAAAGGCCCCTTCCGTGACTTCTCGAAGACTTTATCGCATTCTGTTGAGATGTCCTGTCTGCTACACAAGTGCCTCTCAATGGAACTTACAACGTGTTGAACATTCGCTTCCCCGTTTGTCAACAAACCTTTTAAGCAGTCCATAAATACCTAGTTTAGTGGAGCTGTAAGACAGTTTATACTCCCGGTAATTGCGCAGTTCCCTCAAAGTGACCAGGAGGTGAAATATCTTGTTGAAGATATCGTGCGGTGCAGTTGAAGCCAGAAGTCTATTCATGTGTATGAGAGAGGGAGGAGAAGATATGGACCGGAAGCTGCGGACTCAGCAAGGGGCGAATGCCGATGCCAAATCTCCGAGTGCAATGTTGTGCGAATGATATAAGCCTTTGGTAGACGTTCAGATGGAAAACAGCTCCAAAATCCTTGAGATATTTTGATGCGTAAAGCAGTTCAGAAGTCACCCCATCGAACAAATGCAAAAATACATGCTGCCTAAAATTTCGAATACAAAAAAAATCTAATGTGTTACATTCACAAGAATTTCTCCACTCGCTATAGTTCATTTTTATATACCTCTACACAGTATTCTTGAAATTTTATTGTCCATCTGCTTCATGATCGATTATATCAGAAACCACTTAACTTATCAAACTGAAATTTTAACAGGATGTAGATGTATTCCTTCTACGTTTACTGATCTACTTTTATCCAATAAGTTTGTTTATTTAGGAAGATAGGGTTTATTTCCTCAATTATACCATTCTTTTGATTAAAATTTATCATAAATTATTTCTTTAAAAATAACCAACATATTATTAACACCAAAATAGTTGCATAACATTTGGAGATTGCTTTTATCATCCTACAATTTTACTTAGATATTTTGAATAGTTTCTGGGAAAACTGGTCGTTTATACCAAAAAATATCATTCACAGAAAAGCCTGTTCAAAGCAAAAATGAAGAAAATAAACTAGATACATTTGCAAGGAAAGAAAACATATAGCTTGAGCACACAGAACCTGACATAGTTAACAGTAGTGCCAACTTGAGCAATATTTCACCTAAAAGTAAGGGGTTATGATTTTTACCTTATCCACCACGTGCCTAGTAGGTAGAGAAGGTATTGCATTCCACCAAAAATTTCGATACCCAGATTTCACCAGATACACGTGTTTTGAGGACCCTGAATAAAAAAAAGCATTTTTAAAAAAGGATCCGTGTGTATGTGTCTTGTGTCTGTGAACAGCATAACTGAAAAACGAAAAGTCAGATCAACACCAAACTTGGTATTTAAGTTCAGTATCTTCCAAAGATGCAGCACAAAGGTTTCAGGAAACTCTCATACTCCAAACTACCCTTTACATGGAACATTCTCGAAATTATTTTTTTTAAAAATAGCCCTAACGATTTTGATTGAAGTACCATATATTGAACATATATACATGACAAATAAGATGTATATCTTGAATTTTCAGGGAATAGCGTTTGAAGCCCTCTTCATTCGGAAGGGATTCTGTATAATCTTGTATAACTGGTAAAAGTTACCGACAGACGAAAACATACTAAACAAAAAATGTAGATCTCTTTAAAACACACAGTTTATTTAAAATCACTTTTTTTTGTTGCATCAGCGATTTCCGAGATATCCGTTATTAATGACTCGAATTGTTCAATACCTTGTCATTCTTTAAAGTGCTGTGGATTTTCAGTTGTTCCTCATGATGTTCTGGAAAGAGTATGGAATTTTAAGGCTGGCATATAGCGTCCAGTTCTTGAACATTTGACCATCGCTGTTCTCTTTGTATCTACAACGAAGTGTGTAATGTAGCTATTTCCGGAAAGGTTATCTTGATTAAAATTAACTAGATGGGAAAATAAACTTTCGTAAGAATAATTTGTGTACCCACTAATAAGCGATTAAAGGTAGAGAAACATTCTTAGGAAATTAAATTAACTTTCTATTTACTTTATGTTAATCGAGATAAATATTTGAAGATAGTTACATTACAAATTTCATTAAAGATACAAGGGGATAAGAGAAAATGCTTGAATAGATGTTTAAAAATAGGCCAGCATGTGCTTTCATGAACTCTCCAGAAACAGCTGAATAACGAGAGTACTTAATAAAAGTCGACAAAGCATTGAACAATTTAAACCAATAATAACGGATATCTCGGAAATGGATGTACAGAAAAGGTTATTTGAAATAAACTGCATTAAAAATACCTACACTTTTGTTAGTACGATTTTGTCTATTTCTTACGGTTTACCTGTAATACAAAATTATACAAAATTCCTTGAGTGAAAAGGGCTTCACAGACTATTCCCACAAATTTAAAAATATACATTTTATTTCTAATGTAAGTATCGTAAAAATATATGGTATTTTAATAAAAATCGTTAGAACCATTTTTGTGGAAATGAAAATCTCGAAAAATTTTCCATGTAGAGGGTAGTTTTGGGGTGGGGGATTTTCTTGAAAATATTCGTGTTGCATATTTGAAAGTTACCGAACATAAACACCAAATTTAGTATTCATCAAACATTTGGTGTTAAGAGTTATACTATTACATACACTCACGCGCGGATATTTTTCTAAATTTTTTTTATTCAATGGATTTTGTTAAAAATATGTATTTATGGTAAAATCTCGATATCGAATTATTTTAATGGAATAGAATACTTTCTATAGCTAATAGGTACATATATAGTAGACAAAGTAAAGTCATAGGTTTTATAAACAGGTTGTTATAATGGTCAAAAGAGTATGCATAATTGAGTTTTTCTACCACGGGTGTCATAATGGTTGCTTAGCAACAATGACGTAATAAATGTGTTGAATCGTATGCATTTATAATCCATTCTATTACAACTCTCTCTAAACCAGCACAACCCTAAAGCCTTCTATATTATCGCCCTTTTGATTTATTTTCTTTTTAGTTGGCAATGGAAACAGTTACGTTACTGGGCCCCTTACGTTAAGGCAAAGAACAAACGTTTGCCTTATATCATTGCCTACTATTGTATCTAGTAGGAAATAAAGGAACAATCGAAATCTTCATTAATCGATAATCCAACATGAGCTACTACAACACTCATTCCGGCCACAAATATAGATTATTTATTGTTTCGGGTCTTTCTTTCTTAGCAGAATCAATGAAAACCAGTGGCAAAACTACAGGTTTGGAATACAAACAAGGATTAGAGAGTGATTTTAAAAGTTATTAATTTCCTGCATGCTTATATTAATCAGGAAACTTGTTCTCTTCTCCACTCTTCCAGGTACTTAATTTGGCTACTGCACGCATTAATGGGATGCCAGTCAAATGACCTCCCTTGCGTATTCGCCTCCCTGTATCATCTATTTTATTTCTTTTTATTTTATTCTGTGGGGAACTTTGGGTGATGCTAAAATGAATGTCCAAGTCGCAGAAGATTACAAATAATACCAATAGCAGTAGTATGAAACTTTTAGAATTTTATCACTTATCTTGAACCCCTTTTTCCCATTAAAACCTTCTGAGATCTTTGCCAGCTTTTCAGCTTAGTGTAGAATAATAATTATCAAACATAAATTAACGCTAACAGTGTTTAAGTATAAATTTTGGAAATTAAATGCATTTACAAAATTGCAAGACGCCTTTGAGGTATACCTTGAGTATTCGAGGTCGCATTGAAGATTTGCCAGGATACTTGAATAAGATGGAAAGTTTAATGAAATACATTATACTGAAAAAGTTATTTCAAAAGCTAGCAGTGTTGAACAGAAGATATGAATTCAGCTCCCAATATCGATCCGATTATCCAATATGTGACCCGCTGTAGTTTTAGATTACTTTCAATATAGTCTCCCCTAGTTTGCAGTTGCAACGGAATGCAATATAATATCAAAAAGCGCAGTGCAATAATATTGCCAACCGTAGCCAGTTTTAAATCTAGGCATAGAGGGCCACAAGTAAAGTATGAAAGGTAGCAATTTTCTACTGCATAGTTCAGGCATCGTCAACTGACCGAGGCTTAGAGCAGGCCTTACAGCGATGTTGAATAGGTAGGCAGATAGCGTTCCCTCGCATTGGTGGGTTTCTCGATAGGTATGGTGAATGGAGGCACATCAGAGATGGTTATGAAAAGCAATTACCTTTTTAAAAATCTGATGTGTTACACTTACATGGCTTTCTCTACTCTTGTACAAACTATTTTCACAAACGCTTATTTTCCATATATTGCATGCTAATCCAGATAAACATTTCAGAATTATTGCTAATTTTCTTGCAGGGACTAGGTAGGCTTTAAGCGATAGACAAATCTGTTAAGAGCTGCTTGCTATGTGGAGTATTCCATTCTCTTTGCATGTCCAGGACATTAAAAACAAATAACGAATTCCCAATTGAGAAAAACTATAAGTATTGGAAAATTTAAACAAATAACAAGGAATATCTGGGAAATCGTCCATTCCACAAAAAAAATGTATATGACATAAATTGTGTGTTTTAACGAGCTCTATATTTTTGTGTAGAAACACTTTGTCCCTCTCTTACGGTTTATGAGTTATGCAAAAGCCAATCAGAAACAAGAGGATTTTTGAGGACATTCCCAGAAAATTCAAAACATAATTTTATTTGTATGAAAATATCTTAAATTTATGGTATTTTAATCAAAAGCGTTATATTCATTTTTGAGAAAATCAAAATGTTCGAAAAATGTTACACGTAAAGGGTAGTCTGGGGTGAGGGATTATCTTGAAAATCTTTGTGTCGCATTGTTGAAACATACTGAACCTAAGTACGAAACTTGGTATTTATCGGACTTTTCGTTTTCGAGTTAGGCTGTTCACAGACAGACAGACAGACAGACATACACACACACACACGGACATGTTTCCAAAAAGGTTTTATTTCGATTCAAGCGGCCTCAAAACATGTATTTTCGGTGCAATATCGATATGGAACTTCTGGGTGGAATGCAATACCTCCCCTACTTCGAACCATTAATAACGGATATTTCAGAAATAGCTTACGCCACAGAAGGACTTATTGAAATAAATTGTGTGTTTTAAAGAGATATACATTTTTTGTGTGGTACGCTTTCGTCTATCGCTTAACGTTTACGAGTTATACAAGATCATACAAAATTCCTTCCGAAAGGAAAGGACTTTAAAGGCTATTACCAGAAAATTCAAGATATACATTTTTATTTGTTAGGTGAATATCTTTAATATATGGTATTTTAATCAAAATCGTTAGAACAGTTTTTAGAAAATTAAAATATTCGAAACATGTTCCATGCAAAGCGTAGTTGGGAGTGAGAAATTTTCTTGATAATCTTCATGTCGCATCATTGGAAGATACTGATCTTAAATACCAAGTTTGGTACATATGTGACTTTTTATTTTTGAGTTATGCTCTTCACAGACACATCTACACACAATCAGACACGTACACCCTGACATTTTTCTAAAAATGCTTTTTTTAGATACAGGGGCTTCAAAACATGTATTTCCGGTAAAATCTCGGTATCGAATTTTTGGGGGAATGCAATACCTTCTCTACCTACTATGTACGTGGTAGAGAAATAATGAAACCGCAGTGCTACGTGTACTGTAATTCCATTGTCTTGCATTCTTAATAATAAAATAATAATAATCCGTGGCAGTATAGCCCATGAAGGGCCATGACCTACATATCTGATTCCGGTCTCACGGCAGAGGTGCGCGATCATCCAAACGATACGGGGAGGTGATGTGGCCAGCATCATGCATTCCCCGGCCAGAATGTTGTCCTCCGTGGCCTCGATCGCTGCCTATCGCAGCTCCTCACTTTCCTTACGACGAGATCGGGCCCGAGAATCAAAGCTCCAAGTTCAAGCCCCAGCATAACGGCGCACGTCTTGCGTTTTGAAGTGAAAACTATGTTCAGAACCACACACTTTTGTACTGCTTTTTCGATCTTCTCACAGGCTGTTTCACGTACAGGCCTAAGCAGGCCAGGACTTTGGCTGTACTCCTCAGAGCAATGACTTCATAGCCCCTGATGTAATGCAGTCTAGTTCCATCTTAAGAAAACTGGACTATCCTTCTAAGGAGTTTATTTTCATGGTTCAGTTTCTTCTTCCAGCGTCTGTTTAAATTCCAGATCTCTTGGTTAAAGTGCTTGCGTCATAACAACTTCATGGGATTTTAACTTCAATAGTATTTTAGCCATTTGCAGGGAACTGCATAAAGTTCTCTTTGTTGTGAAGGACGGCGAAGAAAAGTTTCTAGTGAGATTTTCCGGTCCATAGAAAACTGTGTTCTAAAGTTTCCTAAGTGAGGAACTTCATACCATTGTTTGGTCTTCATATTTTAACACTCTCCGTTTCCTCGGGTTTGTTTACCGGCAATGCATCACACGACTTGTTAGAGCACTAGCTTCTAAGTTGTAATTAGAGGTTCCATGTTATAAAATATATAGTTGTATGCGTGGGTGTTATACAGATGCATTTTTAAATCTGGAATGGTTTTTTCTTTCTGTACTACAAGGCGCTTTTAAAGTAAATACCGATAAGTTTTTAAAAAATAACACAACATATTTTCCAAATCCTTTGTTATCATTCACTACCAAACACCTTACACTACTTCTCCACATAGTCACCGCCGTTATTCAGGCACTTTTCGTAACGGGAAACCAGTTTTTGTAGGCCTTCGTCAAAGAATGATGCCGCCTGTGATGAAATCCATGTCTGCACTTCTTGTTTCACATCATCATCATCGTCGTTGAAATGTTTTCCGACACAGAATTTCTTCAGATGAGGAAATAGATGAAAACCGGGAAGGTGGTCGAAATGTTCCCAACCAAATGATGCAATCAGATGGTTTGGCTGCGTGTGTCCGGCCATTGTCACTCACTGTTTCTCCATACACTTTACACAATTGGAGATGAATGTTTGCTGGGATAACATTTCTCGCATTCAAAGAATGAATCACTGATCAGACTTCACAGTCGGCGGGTCGTTTGGTTGGTTTGAACATTTCGAAACGCTCTAACAACAAGAAAAATCAAAGTGACGATCACTCACAGCTGCGTCTGGTTTCCTAATGAATGGAGAAAGTCATCGCGCATGCTCAAAATCGCGACTGCATTGCATTCTATCGAAAAAACAATTGATATCGAGATTTCACTGGAAATACACATATTGAGGTCTGCTGAACCCCCCCCCCTCCCCAGACATCCCAAAAGAAGCATCCTAGAGGGAGGTCCGCGCGCGTGTGGCGGTATGTGTAAACAGCATAAATACTAAACTAGGTATGCAAGTACATCTTCCAGGGATGTGAGTGCAGATTTTCAAGAAAATCCCCTTCCTAAAGTATCCTTTACATCGAAAAATTTTTGTTCCTTTTTATTTTCTCAAAATAACTAACGATTTTGATTAAAATACTATATGTTTAAGATATTTACATATCAAATAACTATACGTTGAATTTTCTCTAAATGTTCTCTTCATGCTGACTGAATTTTGTATAATTGGGAGGTCATGATATTGTGATTTTGTCCATTTTTCAACTCTCAGCTCTCTGAGTTATCAACGTCACTACACTGTTTTTATTATCACTTCAATAGGGGTTCACTTAGCTCACACTGTCACCTAACTAATGTGAACTAGTTAAATTTCTCCGTCACTTCACTTTCCTTCTTGACAGAAAGCGGCATAATGCAATACGCGCAACGTAGCCGCTTCTTGGCTCCCTGGAGAGTCAAACAGAAAACTTTTACAATTCCTCGCTAAATTCTCGCTGCACATCACAGCAGTCAATCACCAACTCGCTTGTAGAACCGCTCTTGACGTTGCACCAGAAACCCACTAACTCACTCTTCTCGCGAGAACATTCGCTTATACAGCCAATGGAATCTTCCACAGAACTTTCTTGAACTATCTGGACTCATGTACTGGAGGTGGGGGGAAAGAAGCTTTCAGAAAACTCTGGTTAATTACCGATAGCACTTCCAGTGTTCACGCGGGCACGAGCGCGACTTATCTTTGTTTATTTACAACTGCCTGGCGACGATCTCCCGATAACCGCTGCGTCACAACATATGCGTAGAAAATGTGTCAAAATGTTTGCTAGTGTTATCTCTTTTCTCCCTATTGCTTCACTGATGGAAATACTGAAAGTTTGCAAATCTCTCTTCTTTCCAGCGCAAGAGTCGTACCATTACCACGGCTACCTGCTGTTAGCGCAGTTTTTAAGCAATCAAGATCTTACTGCATAATTTCAAACCAATCCTACGCAAAAAATGTATCGAGAATAACAATTTGAACAGAAGACAGTTTTATAGGATTACTACAATATACAGGCTGGCGCAAAAGTCAGTTTCCCTTACGTAGCACTACATGAACACAAGATTAAATTTAATTTAATTTTAACTTTTTGGCAATACATAAACACATTCATTTTGTTCAAATTGTCCGCCGCCTTGCTCAGCACATTTTTACAATTATTTACAAATGCAGGACAATAAAGGTTTATCTTCATTTATGATATGAAATGCATTCTGAATGGACACACTCAGTTCATCTAAATTTCTTGGCGATACGGAAAACACCATATTCTTCAGTCTCTCCCATAGACTAAAATCACAAGGGCGTAGTAGCCAATCAAAAGTCTCATGGCGTCAAATCCACTCTCTGAATGCATTATTCAAAAGAATTGCGAACGTTCAATCCATCTTGTTGCCAAATGAAATTCTGAATGTGGTTGTTTTCCAGCTCAAGTACTGCAAAGTTGACTTGTGAAGACTTGCCACAAATGCCTGAGCAACTAACTGAACATTTTCTTCATTACGGCCATTACGTGGCCAACTGGATCTCAAAGTATCTGCAACGTTCCGTGTTCTTTTAGATTTCAAGTAGAGTATTTGAAAATGTTGCGGAGTTGGTAACGGCGCATCAGAAAACCTTATATGAAAGTCATCATAAATTCTGACAGTCACTTTATCGTACTTCCACCTTAATTGAAGTATGCAAATGTGTTGTTCATTATCATTAGTAAATTTATGTGCCACTGCAAAGAATGTTACACAGTGCATTAACAATAACCAAAAAAGTTGATTGACAAACAAATCAATGGGTATACCGTGTTGTCAAAATAGACCTTAATTAATTTTACATTCCCACCGGCCCTCAGGATTTACCGAAAAAATTCTGATGTGTTACACTCACATTACTTTCTCTACTCTTGTACAAACCATTTTTACAAACGCTTATTCTCCATATGCTTCATGTTAATCGAGATGTTAATCTTATTGCTAATTTTCTTGTAGGTGCAAGGTGAATTGGCAGGTTTTAAGCGATTTTAAGAGCTGGTTGCTATGTGGAGTATTCCATTATCTTTGCATTACCAGGACAAAAAAAAACGAATAACGAATTTCCATTTGAAAAAATGTGTAAATATTGGAAAATTTAAGGGAATAACAAGCGATATCTCAAAAATAGTTCACTAAACAACAAAAATGTACATGGCATAAATTGTGTATTTTAACGCGATCTACATGTTTTGTGTAGTAAAAGTTTGTCTATTTCTTATGGTTTACCAGTTATGCAAAAGTCGTTCACAATGAAGAATACTTTTGGAGACATTCCCAGAAAATTCGAGATATACATTTCATTTTTCATGAAAATATCTTAAACATATGATATTTTAATCAAAACCGTTAGCCATTTTTGAGAAAATTAAAATTTTCGAAAAATGTTCCATGTAAAGGGTAATCTGGGGTGGGGGATTTCCTTGAAAACCTTCGTTTCGCATCTCTGGAAGATACTGAACCTAAATACCAAGTTTGGTGTTTATCCGACTGTTCGTTTCTGAGTTATGCTGTTCACAGACACACACACACACACACACACACACACACACACGGACATGTTTCCAAAAATGCTTTTTTTTATTCAGGGGGCCTCAAAACATATATTTCCGGTGAAATCTCGGTATCGAATTTTTGGGTGGAATACAATACTTCCCCTACTTTACGTAGTAGAGAAAGTAAAAATTAAGCGGAAACGAAATTGACTTTTACGCCACATTGTATAACGGACATACGCAAATGTGTCATAGGTAGAGAAAGTCAAGTTAGCGCTCGCATCATGTAGTTTTGTTATCTTATGTGATTCTATCATACAAAACATACAGCTTACGAAGCTCGTTTTACAATGCCGTACGACCATTAAATTTACTAGGACTAGAAGTATGCCGTTAGAAACTTATTTCATAATGTTTTGTTATTCTTTAGCAACGTTACGTTGGACACAAACCTTTGCTGAAGTTATAAAGTTATAAAGAAGTTATAAGTTATGTAAATAAGCCCAAGAGATTTGAAACGATCTGCAAAATTAGACTTTCATACTACTATACTGTTTAATACTAATAGAAGAAACGGGTTACGCTCTATATTGTGGCTTTTTCCAAATTTCAAGTATCTCTTCTCTCAGATTTCACTGTCATTGTTTTGATATTGTTCAAATTTCACTGGGACTTCACTTTAGTTCACTTCACTAATGTGAACAGTTAAATTTCCCCATCAGTTCGTCGTGACGTAACATTCTTTCGGACTGTTCACTCGCTGGGGAGTAGAACACAAGGCTTCTACAATCTCTCGCTTCGTAGTAGCACTCGCTGCACGTCATAGCATTCATCACCAACTCGCTCGGAGAACCGCACTTAATGTCGCAGCAGAAACGCGTTCACCAACTTGCTTCCTCGCTGACTGACTGACTCCAGCGAGAACGCTCGCTTATTTAGCCAATAGAATCTTCCACAAAACATTGTAGAACTATCTGGACACATGTTCTGGAGGTGGGGGGAAGAAAAAAATACAGAAGATTCTGGCTATCTGCCGATAGTGCTTTTGGTTATTTACGCTGGGCGAGAGCGCAACTTATCTTTGTTTATCCCCGACTGGCTGGCGCCAACCTCCCGATAATTTTGGGGCAAAGCCGCTGCATTACAATACCTTCCCATACCCTTTAACCACAACCGCTCAAGTGGCGCTTCAATATGTCACTACTTGAAACCATAATTCCATCTTCTCTTGCGAAGGTAAAAGTGGATATGGCGATTGCCACACGGCAAAAGCTACCTTGGTGTCAACCATATCCCTATAGGTATGCCAGCTATCCCGGGTGTTACTGAAGGTCTTAAAGTGATTTATAACCTCGCTGCCAACATTTCTCTACATGGTAAGTCTCAAGTCTCCCATTTGTATAAAGAATCATTGTCCGCCGAATGCAGCCCAACCTTAACACTAAGGAAGAGTTTGGGATTCGGAACATCTTTGATCACGTCGGAGATATCATGGGGGCCCACAACGCTTGCATTAAATCAGTTAAAATCGTTAAAATTTCAAAAGTTTCAGAAATACGTAGTAATTTATTTGGTAGATGTAGATATGTGTCATAATGTCATCAAAAGTCATTACGCCAGCGGCAGGGTGATATGAGGCGCAGCAGAGCCTGTGCGTCATAAGATTGCAGCAAAGGTGCGACTAATGAAAATCGGTACGATGGAAGTGTTTCAAAGTAGTAGGAGTGTAAGTAAGATTAACTACGGAGGGGAATTTAGCTCCTCGACCTAAAGACCTAGCCCCTGACGGGCTGCCCCCAGAAGGAAGGGGTAAGGAAAAAGGAGACAGATGGCGGTTGGAACATCAGGCACAACAGAGCAGAGGGCAGGGACCCTACATTTCACATACTGAAAGTCTCCGATGGCACCGAGTGCAACCAGCTCCACTCCCCCTGCAGGCTTACACAACCTACTGGGGGGGCCCGGGACTCTTGAGACCGCCCCCATTCCGGGGACGAACGGTTACATAGAGCAACCTTGTTCTCTGTCCTGTAACGCCGAGATTCCCACCGATACTCTCAACCCTGAAACAGACAAAGCAGATGAAAGGTGAAGTGAAATGAAAATGTAGGTGAAATGGAGGGATATAAGCACAAGGGGACTGCGCCCCCACGTGACCCAGGGGAGCGAGTGACACTCCCACTTCCGAGAGCTTTTCCATGGGCCGGCATCTGGTTGCCTAATCCGACCCCCCATTACAGGATCGAAGTGGATACGCCACTTACGCGCGCTAAAGGGAAGACTGCCGAAAGCCTCGGTAGGGCAACATGATCTAGCGCCTGTCTACCGGATATCCAAGGCGTTACCGGAGGACCTTGTGGCGTCTCACAACCCCGCCTGGACGGCAAACCGCCCAGACGTACCCTATCTCTCATGGGTATCGGGAACCACTGCCCCGGCGAGTCTAACCCAATCCGAACAACTCCCTATCGGGAGGGACTCGAATGTTCGGCCTGGCGTACTTCTAGTAACGTTTGAAGTACCACGAGTGCTCAGCTGAAAGGGTCGGAACCCCCTCCCTTTACGGGGGAAATGGGGATGTAATGAACCTTCCCAGCATTCGTCTAGCGACCGGGGAAAACCCCACGGGTCAGGAAGGTCGGCCGTGGGAATCGAACCACCTCCCAAATGCGGGCCACAGACGTTACTGCCCTGTGTTTCAGGGTAACTTATATTGCAGATTGTGCAAGAAAGGAACTGAAGCAGCCCAGCATATTATATGCTCCTGTGAGGCGTTGGTTTACAAGAGATATATATTGCTTTTGGGTAAATGTTTTTAGAACCAGAAGAATTTGAAACAATATCTTTCATGAGGCGGTATTCCTTGGTAAAGGGTGCAGGCAGGATGAATTGGCTTTGAAACGATACAAGTAATACAATAAGCCCAAGGCTGAAGTGCGTACGGAGCAATGACGGAAATCTGTATCGAATAAGACAAGACAGAATCGTTGCTAAGAAGTGGAGAGGAAAAGAAAAGGCAAGCTTGTTTTACAAATCCGTATGTATAAAGTACGATATGGATTCCCCTTGCCTATCTAACCCTTCCGTCGGCGATTTCACCTCTCCCCTTACCTCATCTGCCCTACAATTCTCAGCGGAATGCAATTTCTGCGACATGAGCGAGAGAGACATGTTCTTTTATAGCGCTCTCAGTTAGCTAACCTTAATATAGTCTATATACGATTTTTCATTTCTAATTTTCTTTCCTGCTTAAGCATTTGTGTCAATCTCTGGATAGCTTAATTAAAAACGAAAAGTAGGATAAGTATAACATTTTATATTCAGGTATTTTTAACGGAGCAAAGCAAAGATTTTCAAGTAGATCCTTTCACTTCAAATACCGCGTTAGATAGAAGATTTGTTATGTTTAATGTTCTTAAATAGGCTGTAGTAATTCTGTTTAAAATACAAAATTTTTGTTGCCGACGTGAACAAAATGCTTATATGGAATGTTTCCTAAATAGTCGCTGAACAACTTTCCATTCTCATTGCTTTCGTATAGAGATTTGAAAAATATTGTATTGCTTATCTGTAATAAGTTTTTATTTAAAATTTCAATACATCCTGTGAGTGCATGAAGTCAACCGGTGGGTGCATCCCAGCCCGTATCCGGGCTTTCGACCGGACCTTAGATAATAAACTCCTTATATGCAGTCTCCCCGCAGTTTTAGTAATTTCTGCTCCATAAGGTTCCATTTGGCAGGTTCGAGTAGCTTCCCGTTCGAGAAAACTTCGCTTTGTATACGATGCCTATATAAGTGATCTGCTAGCCCCTATTTAGAGATTTAAGAAGTTAAAAGTTGAAGAGTTTGGACAGTTAAAAGTGCACCGTTATGGTTGACAGTTCAGAATACAATTCAGTTGTGATTCGTCAGTTCAGTTGTGTTCTGGGTGTAACATATTGTGTTACCCTGAGTGTCTTAAGTGATAAATATAGTATGTTTCAAAGCAACTGGTGTTCTGATTTGTTATTATGCTTTGAGCAACAGCATATGGCATAAGCAGCATGTTAAATGCATCAGAATGTAGTGCACAACACTCGTGAAATTTGGCAATATACTAAAGCATTTTGCCAGTAGTGCTGGTTAGTTTAACAGTCGAGGATTTAGCAAAGAGAATTAACAATCTAAGTTATATAATTAACTGAAACTATCTACACTCCTCCAGTGTTTTAATGAAATATCTTAATTAAAAAAATTAGTGTATCTAATAAACAATCAAGAATATAAGTACATTAATAGGTCAAGTTGTTTCAAATGGTTACCATTTCCTCTGTTGATTCACAAAATCGCTTGAAAAAATCTTACAGAATTGCTAGTCTATCGAGATATATAAGAACAAATTTATTATGGGTCGCAAAAGTTGGAAATGATGGTAACAAATATTACTGTGAAGTGGAATATTTTTTAGTCGTTGGAAGATGCTTCATGTTTATATGCACCACGTATGGGAGCCAATTTGTCGCGGTCACTTCGTGTTATCTTATTTCTGAGCGCCTGTTATTGTTTTACTACTTTGAATGTTGGGTTCATTGTCCTCCGGCTAGCTATTATTATTATTACTCAGTAAAGCATATCTCTTAATCAGGGTGTGTAAACGGAAAGGAGTTTTTACTAAAAGATAACACTGATAAAAGAATTTGTTTTTACCTTTTATTACCGTCACAATTAGTTAATTTCACATATTGACTCTTGATACACGCCAGACTGAAACTGTTATATTTTCTGTTACTATAATAATTTATTTACTGCACATTATTAATTCGCGTACTTCAACTTTACGACGCCAGAGATTTTGTAGAACTGTGCAACGTGTAACCCGCGAACGATTCTGATGAACTGAGCGACGTTTAACTTCTGAATGATTCTGTTGGACTCAGCGACGTGTAACGCGTGGATGATTTTGTTGAAATGGGCAATACTTGCCTCTGGCTTTAGCTTTTTATACTCCCTCACCCTAATATGCCTAAAGATTATAACCGAGCTGCTATTGGTTAATAAAACGCGCCAACATTAGCGTCTATTTTTATATCCAATCAAAAATTACGAAAACATATGCTCTAGGGAAGAAATTCCCGCCATTTCTAAGAAAAGCGCGCCAATCTGACGTCATTTGCTTGTCTCTAATAATTGATAAACAACTCACCCCCTCGCTCATTGTTACCCGCTGTTATTGTCAGTTTCAGTGAGGCCGTGTAAACTTATTTCCTAACAATGCTTATAATTAACAAACATTTCAAATCAATGTCATACAATAATGCTTATTTACACTACAATCACTCTGGCATTTACATTATTGTGATACAAATTACTGCCACAACTGTCAAAGTGTTGTCTTACCCATTATAGGAAACTGGTTGAGATGGAATAGGGCTTTGGAAAAAATGTATATTCCTTAGAATACAAACTTTATGTAAATTCGAAAGCGACATTTACCATTTCCCAAAAATTAGATTTTTACGTTTAAATTTTGCCCAGTTGAATTCTACACCAAATCTCAGCGCATACGGTAAGACCTCAAGTGTGCTTAATGATTGCCGAAGCCCTCAAACTGTAAAAGTACCAGGTTTACGAGGAAGTTCATAGTATTGGAGAGAATAAATCAAACAGATGATTCGACGTCATAGGCATTCAACCTGGCTCATGTTCCGGCTGAAGTTCTCAAGAAAAGTATATATTCTTTATTGTCGCTTCAACTACGAAGTCAGATCGCGATACTTTAGAATACAGAACATGATTACAATGAAAATACAATATTTTTAACAGTAATAGTACATATAACATTAAATTCTCTAGATAGGTATGCTACACATTGTTATACAATTTTGTCGCTTTCATTAAGTTTAAAGTTCTTTGTTGTGCGCTGAATTTAGGGCGTCTGGTAGGCTGTTGGGGATGTCACATCTTTCTCTGTGTTGTACATAGTGACGGCAGGCTGTAACGAGATGATGAACTGTGAGGTTGGATCTGCAGAGGTCGTACACAGGAGGAAGGTCACTGTTGAGGAGATGTTTGTGTGTTATAGAAGTATGTCTAATACGTAGTCGAGTTAATACAACTTGGTCTTTGCGGTTGAAATGATAGTGTTTAAGTTTGGACTCGGAAGTGTAGACATCGTGTAACTTGCTTCTAGATGCCGCTTTTCATGTTTGTCTCCAAGGATTAATGCAAGTGTTTTTTATGAAGTTGATGAAGTCACGTTTTTTTAATTTATGGACGCCCTTTAACTGCTGTGGTGCTTAGCGTCCCATTCTATATTGGACGTGAAAGACCGCAAATTTTGCTCAGACGCCTCTTTATCAGGCTTGAGGTTGTTTTACGTGCCGTAAATCTACGACACGGGGCCACTAGCTTTACTTCCCTTCCGAAGGAAACCATGCTAAGGAGTTTTACGCCCGAAGAAGCCTATTGCTCTCCACCGGGCTTGAACCCGCAACCTCGGGAACTAGAGGAACATGGCAACCGCTACACCACTGAGGACAACTACTGATGAAGTCGTGTGTGGGATCTTGATATCCTAAGGGGGATGTTTGGTGGCTTCTTTGGCTGTCTGATCAGCTGATTCATTTCCCAGAATTCCGACATGAGACGGAGTCCAGGCGAATGCTACTGATTTACCAGAGATTAGTATTTGGTTGTACAGTTTCTGAAGTTCTTTAACATATTGGGCGGGGGGTTGAGGTTTGTTAAAAGGCTGTTAAAGCACTCAACGAGTTGGAGAATATTATGCAATTATGTAGATTATCTTTTTAAGTATATTCCAATGAGGGTTGAATTGCGAACAATGCACAAGAATAGACAGAAAGATAGTTGGGAAGACTATGTTGTATGGTGTAATCAGGGAATACCGCTGCACATCCATTATGACCATCAAGTCTGGATCCATTAACATTTACCAGCACCATACTTCTGCAATAAATAGCATCTTGCTTCAATTGGTATTATTGGATTATCAATTGGTGCCAGGGGTACTATCCAATGCACTATTGTAACGTGTTGCAGAAAATATAAATTAAAGAACTCATTAATTAAAGCAAAGGTCCTTAGTGTTATTAGAGAGTCATTAGCTATATTGAAAAATCATTTATATTCTACGGAAACGATTTATTATCATATACAGATTTGTTTCGGATTATATTTATTTTCAGATAGTATTTCATATAGTTACAGCTTTATTACAGCACATTTGTATTGTTTACAATTTCAGTAATGTATTTATATCGTTTTGTTGTTACTTTCATTACCAGTATCTAGGAGGTAGAGAAGGTATGCATTCAGCAAAAATTCGATATCAGAAATACATGTTTTGAGGTACCTTGAGTATAAAAAGGCATTTCTAGATAAAGGCCCATGTCTGTGAACAGCATAACTCAAAAATGAAAAGCCGGATAAAAACCAAACTTGGTATTTAGCTCCTGTATCTTCTAAAGATGCTACACAAAGATTTTCAAGAAAATCCTCGCACCCTGAAATACCCTTTACATGGAATATTTATCAAAATCTTTTGTTTTTTAAAAACATCTCTTAACGATTTTGTTTAAAATACTATATATTAAAGATATTTACATGACAAATAAAATATGTATATTGAATTTTTTGAGAATAACCTGTGAAGTCCTCTTCATTCGGAAGGACTTTTTATATAATCTTGTATAACTGATAAACGTTAAGTGATAGACGAAAACGTGTACACAAGAAATGTGGAACACTTTAAAACAAACAATTTATTTCAAACAACTTTTGTCGATTTTTAGTTGTTTCTCGCGATGTCATACAAAGAATATGGAATTTCAAGGCCAGCATACAGCGTCCAGTTCTAAAACATTTGACTATCCCTATTAGATTTGTATCTATAATGAAATGTGTAATGTAGCTATTTCTGCAGAAGTTCATTTGGATTAAAATGAAGTAGATATAAAAATCGGATTTAGTAATACTAGTTTGTATATGTCTTCATAAAGGATAGAGGGCAGAGAAAGGCATGTGAATGTAACCCAAAAAGTTTTAAAAATTCTTTAGTATTGACTTATGCTCAAATGAGATAAGAAAACTTTTAAGTAATGAAACACTTTCAGAATTTCTCATTCTTTATAGTTTAATTACAGAGTATGGCAAGAAACTTGCACAAATATCAGATGTGTAGAAAGAAGCTTTTTCCTAAACTGTGACGGCAAGCAGTTAAGTTGTTGATATCATTCGTCGTGTTACATCAGGACATCTTAACGATTCTGTTTATTTCCCACCACTTTTCTTGGAACCATAATATTTGGCGATTACTTCAACAGAGCTGGAGAATCTGTATTGTAACCTTCAACGCTACAACTCAACAAGCAAATGTCACGTTGACTGACGGATTTCGCTTCCGGAAAAAGCGTATTCAGTTCTCTTTGATAAACGCTTCCAAACAGATCAGGCTTTCGCTAGACCACCTTTTCACCTGGAGAGATTCCAGAATCTCAAACAAGGTTTAGTATGTTATGTCCAAGTCCCAGTGAATTTACTTAATACAGTTTACGAACTCTCATTTTTTTCGCCCACATTTGTTATTCGGAGATTTGTAAGCAGTGAATGTTTATTATCAGTGCTATCTACTACTGCTATTCGAAAAGTTTATGGTCGTGATGAAATTGTAAGATGTGAATACGAGAATTATTTCACAAGTAATGCATAGGACATGGTAGGTAGAGTGTGTATTGCAATAAAATTAAATTATAATTTAGGATTACTTAGCCTTGTTGAATATTGACAATTTTCAATTAATTTTGTAGATGGGGAAAGTCAAAGATGACCACAGTGACTTCTGAACATCTCTAAATAATAATAAGGTATTACATTACACCCATAAATTCGATACCGAAATTTCACCGGAAATACATGTTTTGAGGCTCCCTGAATACAAAAAATAAGCATTTTTAGAAAAAGATCTGTAAGTCTGTCTGCGTATGTGTGTCTGTGAACAGCATAACTCAAAAACGAAAAGTTGGATAAATACCAAACTTGGCATTTAAGTGCAGTACCTTCCAAAGATGCAACTTGAAGATTTTTAAGAAAGTCCCTCACCTCAAACTACTCTTTATATGGAACATTTTCGAAATTATTGATTTTCTAAAAACTCGATCTAAGGATTTTGATTAAAATACCGTATATTAAAGATATTTATATGACAAACAAAATGTATAGCTTGAATTTTCTGGAAATATCCTTTAAAGCCCTCTTCATTCGGAAGGAATGTTGCATAAACTTGTATAACTGGTAAACCTTAAATGATAAACGAAAACGTACAAGATAAACAAAAAAAAAAAAATGTAGATTTCTTTTAAAACATACATTTATTTCAAATAACTTTTTTGTGCATGAGCCATTTCCGAGATATCCATTAATAATGGTTGGAATTGTTCAATACTTAGCCATTCTTGTTTTGTTTGTTTCTCGCGATGACATGGAAAGAGTATAGCATTTTAAAGCTAGCGTGTAGTGTCCAGTTCTGAAACATTTGACTGTTGCTATACCCTTCGTATCTATAACGAAATGTGCAATGCAGCTATTTTCGGAAAGGCTTATCTGGATTAAAATTATTAGATAGAAAAATAAACTTTCGTAAAAATAATTTGTATATACACTAATAAACGATAGAGCGTAGAGAAAGTCATGTGAATGTAACACATCGGATTTTTAATGACGATTTCTCAACGCTGTTTCTTCTGCATGTCGTTTAATTTTCCTCTGGAATATCTCTCTTGATTGCGTCGGGTTATATCTCATGGCCCAACTGCAAGCTGGGCGAGGGAATGTTTCAAATTTGTAATCGGTCAACACCTCATGTCCTCATGTATATCCTTCTCCAATAAAGTTGTGCTCGTACACTCTTAAACAATCATTGAAATGATGCCAGTAGTTTTATCCATTTTTGAACGATCTTCGTTTGGGAAACAATGAATGACCATCCTGTATATTATTATAATTGACTGGGAAATGGCTTTCTGTAGTCGGTATTTCATTCGCAACATATACAACGAAAGAAGTTATAGCGCAAGATTAAAGCTACAATTTTCTACAACTTGCGTCAGTCGTCGCGCCTCTTACTTCAAAAACTGCGCCGTTGGTTGCAGTCCCGGGTTCGATGCCCGCTCGGGTTGGAAACGAACGCGGTGTAGTGGTAGATACAGGAGAAGTACTGGTAAAATTCACTGTACCTGCTTTATGTTCTCCGTCCGACGTGGCTTCGTCTTGTTCCCCTGGCTGGTTGATTTAATTGTACGGTAATTCTCGCTGTTGCGGAGATGTCTGCATGGACTTTGGCTATCAGGATTGCTAATAAGATAGTCGATCTCGGTAGTGGTACAAAGGAGCTCAGAGGTGAATTCACTACTCATCATAATGTTTTGGTAACTGCAATTTATTGTCACTTCTCACTTTAAAAACACCGAATAATATTCCTGTTCACTTATCACTATATAGAACTCGGGAATCACCGATACATTGTTAATTAATATCTGATTGGTCACATTTACACTTCCGCTAAAGAACACCATTTGCGCGCCAACTTTGTCTTCCGGAGCGGCGTGGATTCCTCGTCTGTATCTACAAGTCAACTCCTTGGATTTTGGGATAAATCTCGACTATTTAAAGACCACGATCCCCCACTTGAAATTTTAGGATCGGATTTCTTATTGGAGGAATTTTCGCGGTTCTCTCAGCGTCGCTAAATATTATTTAATTTATATATATTCTTATTGGCTAGTTTGTATATATCACATGACTTTTTCCCGGGCTTCTCTCGGTAATGTTCCGTTCTGTATTATTTTTCCTTACTCCATGCTTCTGGAGCGGAGACAAAGACATAAAACCTTACCCTAGACTAACACAAAAGAACACGGTTTCCTCTGCACATGCGAATAGCATATTTTCTACAAACGGCAGAGTTTAAGACATTCTAAACTATTGACACAGGAACATTATATATAAGACAAATATTACATTATACAAAAATGGCTATTTACATGGTGTTCACATTATACACACATAATAATTCATATATCAAATTAAACACTAAATAAATTAACACATTATAAAATTAATTCAGGCACATTCTGTCTCAAACTTCCTGTCAATACCTTACCAGCATATGAATGTTATCTCATTAAAGTTACAGCTGTCTCATGGTTCCTCAGAGGGCACTGTCGTTCGTCAGATAATATATAATGGGGTTTTAAGATGCTGTTTATAAACAGCATTGCCGCTCAATGTGGCGTTTGCATAAACCTTACAATTTTCAAACGTCCATTTAGCATTCTTTCATTCTTTCAAGATCGTTTAGAATTGTGCTTTCGCTTTCTTGATTCTTCAACAAACTATACGAGCATCGCAAAGTCTGTGTAACATTGGTATATTTACTGTTCTCGCACTTCCCAGAAGAGTTGAGTTGAAGTACAGTCGCTTGCAATGTAACTTATGCACCGAGTTGCTGTGTGTTATTTGCGTATTAATACTGACCTACGCAACGCTGCTGCCACTACTATTTCATAGCTTTTAATAAACAAATGACGAGCGTGACAGTGCTATAAAGGGCGATGGGGACTAGATCTCATCCTTTAAACCAGAGATAAAAATCGACGAGTACAATGAAGAAATTTATGAACACTATTATTCTTTCATAGCTTTCTTGGAGTAAACAACGTTATGAAACTCAGATATGTTTGGTAACAGTGCAAGGGAGAGAAAATAGCATTTAAGATTAGGTCCGTCACAGAGTAGGATGCGCGCTACTTTACCGATTCTGCTGCGAAGCTATTGCTGCATTACTACAACTTTGCTAGTAGCATTTAATTCTCCAGACATTTCTTTCTTTTATTTTCACAAAATGTTTAATGTGGGCAACTAAAACCGAAACAGGTTTGTTTTAGTTAGAAAACCCGAAAACAAAATGAAATACATATTTTTAGTTAAACCTCAATTTAAGGTAAAAATCAAAAGGGTATGGTGCTTTGTAAGTATCAGGTACAAAGAAAGTTAAGTTTTTATTGGAGTATTCAATAATAACAAAAGTAAAATGGATATTTAAGTAAATGCAACAAAAGAAAGATTATCTTACGTTTATTTAAACGTTCAACAAAGGAAATAAAACCGGATTATCGATACGGGTGGCTAAAAACGTTAAAGACACGACTCGTGAATGGAATGTTCAAAGTTCAAATACTGCCAGGACCATGCTCCCTGACGGAGGATTTTTCCAGGATTTCCCCAGTCCTCATAACTGCCAAATACCGGGGACTTACCCTAAACCTATGCCTAGAACGTTTCCTTTCCAAAATTCTTTTCCCAAATATCATTTCATTTCATGCGTCAACACTGTCCACCGCCTGTGGTGACGTATGCAGTAAGAAGGGCGTTAAACACTGCTAAAAAGGTAAAAAATAAAAAAAAAAAAGATAAATAGCACCGACGTAAAATATTGCAACTAGGTTTATACAGAAGGTAGATCACATGATACGTGAACGGCGAGAGATACCACAGCAGTCTGAAGCGCGTATGTGGTCAGTTATTAGGCCGCTGTTGCGAAGTCGGAACTTCGCATTCAGAGCAAATTTCGATTGTACAAAACAAACATTCTAAATTGTAGCAAAATTACTCGCTTAAGGAAGAAAGTGAGGATATATATAGCGTGTTCCATCATATATCCGATATTACTTCAATTGATCTTTCCGTGTTTGAATTTACTGCAAGAAAAGTATGTTAAACCGGTTTTTTATACTAAAGTAAGCCTTCACAAACTAAAGCAGTGTATTCTTTGTATATAGAATTGGTATGTAAAAGGGTGGCATCATTATCACTTCCACCAAGTATTTTCAAGATCGATAATACCCCTGGTCTCTCTAGCATATAGAAATGCTCGCATACGAAGAGTATCTTTCACAAAGGAATTTTTTTAAGCAGTGAAACTTCCTATACGTTTTAACATTTTTCCAGCAAAGAGCTTAAATCATAATACATGAATTTATAACTACATAGTTTAAGGTACATATATGCGTTTAAAATGGCATTTTGGGCTAAACTTTTGTTTTTTAGTTTTTTATACTAGCTTTGTTCTTCTACTTTCAAATGATAAATCATTTATTTGAATCAGCTGTATAATTTTGTATTTAGAGGGATTTAAAGGGGACCCTGTGATACTGTTACACTGAAAGGGGGCGTGTCACCTTACACTGTTATAGCTTTTTTGCTTTGCTTTTGTTTTGTAATTTTAACACCTGAATGGCAGAGTTATGGCTTTCGTTTTACTTCTTTTCCCTGTAATTGTAATACCTGATTTTCTTACATCAAAATTTGGTGATATAAGGTTTACAAGAAATACCATTTTTACATAAAAAGTAAAGTTTATAATGATTTAAAACCTAACTGTAACTTTTAATACAAAAAAAATTTATATGAATGCAACAAGAACCTCACAAAAATCATCGAGTTTGACCAAACATGGATTTTCTTCTCGAAATGTAAATGTGTACCTTATTTAAAATTGCAAAAACTACTTCTGAGCAGTAAAAAACTAAAAAGGAATAAATAAATGGCGTCATACTGCACACCAGCACATTTTCAAGTATCTCTTTGTTGCCTGTACAGGTAGCGTACCTACATATTGCATTTATAAATCTGGGAGTATTTGTGTCTCCAAATTATGATGGAATTTTGGTGTAAGTTGTGGGTCAAAGCCCTGGGAGTAGAGTTTACGTCACTTTGAACTTTGTGAAGCTAATTTAGTTGCTCTCCAGCACTATCTTAACACGACCTTTTTAAGACCTTTTTCGGAAGACTCTCTTAAATCCACATTAACCCCTCCTTTGTGCAAGCTTTATTATTCTCTTAGGACCTTGTAGTAGAGAAGTCGTTTTTGTCACTCTTCTATTTTAGAAGGCACTTACTAGTCTAATGAGGAACGATGCAAAGAAATGAACTTGGGGCTCTGTCTTTTGCAAGATGAGATAAACTTTAAAACACAAGAAACAAACAACAGTGGCGGCATCTTTCTAATATTTTGTTTTTATCTACTTTATGTCGTATACAATTTCGTTCTTTCCTTCCCTTGTAGTTCCGTGCATTATATCTGCACTTTTCTTTGTATGTTTATAGAGTTTTTAATTAAATAAGTTCCTTGAAAAATGTGATATTTGAGACAGTAACTATGTCATATATACCATATATATTAATGTAAATTATAATGTAAAATAATATTAATAAGCAAAATACTTATTATATAAAATATATGTTAAGGAATAAGTTCTATGTATGTGTAAGAGTTTAGCTGGAGATTTGGAACCCTTGTTAAAAGCAGACAAACATGGTTTTGTTAAAATTAGGCCCCAGGCAAAAAGGACTTGTAGTGGGAAGTCATAAAAGCAAAACATTGAGTTATTGTGCAAGAGAAAATGCAACCAGCTAACACAACATATTTTTGTAGAGAGGTCACATGTTTGGAAACAACGAATAATAGCCTGGTAAGTTTTCTAGAAGGTTCAAAGCTGAACGAAGACAGCCAATGAGATTTTAAGAAAAAATATGTTTAAAATGTTTAAGTTTAGGGAAGTTAGTTATAGCGCCCCCCATCAGCAAAGGCAGTTGGTATAAAGTGCGGCGATGTGAAGAACATACGTGTAAGCTCTCCGAAGCAGGTGTTATTAATTACCTCGCATAATGTATTGGGAACATTGAAATGATATCAATTTAAAAGTTCAAGTTATGAGGAGGAAAACAATGTATAGTTTAGGAACGTGTGATAAATACTGCCATTATTACTAGAGCACTTATAAAATACTCGATTGCTAAGCGACCTTTCTACATCTCCAACCAACTCAGTTATTTCTGCGTGTGGCATTAAATATTGTGTTCTTCATTGTCTTAATGTTATGTTAGTGTTGTTACTACTTACCTTCCTTCCCGTACCATATCCTGAAAAGTTGCACATGCTCTACCAAAAATCCAAACAGCAGCAGCCATGGCAGAAAGTATAACAACACCACAAAAACTTTAATAGTAACAAACAAAAACACCAAGATAATCACCATAGTTAATATATTAATTCATATTTTAATATATCGGACATACTGCGAGTTATGCTATCTCACGAGTATACCGCATATCGTAAACTATTCGGAATATTTTTTGCGAAAAACGTTTTTATTTATCTTTGAATGCAATGCTACATTAATGAAACCACATGTTTTTGAGTTTAATAGTAGATCGGAGTAAGTCGTTCCGCGGGTGACAATTGTCTGCTGCTTGTTTCGAGTTTGATCATTGCGTAAACAAGCACGTATAGCTGGCGTTGGAAATGTTAAGCGTGGCAAACAACCCGAAAGATTCTATAAAAAACAAGAAATATCCCAATAATATTCCCATTTTTTTGGGTTCTTTCTCCTTCACAGAATTTTGTGTGTATTTCCCTTCGGTTCATCCATCCAGGTTAAGGGAATAAATAATTTTCTTTCCATGCAGTTAAAACTCCTCAAATTAATGAACGTAAATTTAGGAACCTATTTAAAAATTAATGCAAATGATACCCGAGATTCTACTGAGAGTATAAAGCAAATACCCATAGGAATCTAAATTCTGAAAAATGCCTCGGAAACTATTGAGAAAATCAATATAGCATACCTACGTGGTTTGGGGTTAGCATGTCTGTCTCTCATTCAAGAGGGGTTCCGAGTTCAAATCTTGGCTAAGGTGAGTTACCCCGATAAGATTTTTCTAGGGTTTTCTCTTATCTTGGAAAGATAAACCCGAGCTCATTTTATCATAATTTCACGCATTCCATCCGTCCCCCGCATTTAAAACTTTTAAAGTTTAATATTGTTTTTTTTTACAATCAAAGATTAACTTTTATGTAACATTAAGGCCTTTCGTTGGAAAAAAAATGAAGTGTGTAGCACCGAAATTCCTAAAAACCCTAAATCCAAAACTATATTAACAAAGAAATAGCCCTTTATATGTTTTCATTCACTTTAAAGCAACATTTACTAATGTTTGAAGGAAATTAAATAAAAATCTTATCGGGAATGCTTTAAAATTGGTGACACTGCAAGAAAACAGGATGAGAGAATCAAATTTTAATTTTTGGACGACCACACTATATCAAAATTTGGCTTAAATGATATCTGGCAAAGGGGTAATGAAAATACACACAGTGCCGTGAGAAAGGTCAAAAGACGACTATGCGATATAAACAGGCAGAAAATAGAATCTGAATGTAGACAAAGATCAACATTGGAGCTACAAAATGAAATAAAAACTAGGTGGGGTAAGGAAACATATATTTTGGAATTGAGTATAAAACAGAGGACTGGAATAGCATGGCTTAGGTTGGGAGGGTGGAAAGCTCGCAAGATTGTTGATGACGATGGCAGGAGGATTTGCCCATTATGCGGGGAACAAGAAGACTGGACGCATATTTTGGCAGCATGCGTGCAGACGGAGGGTATTAGGAAAAAACTATTACCGGAAGTATTTTTGGCTTCCAGCAGACGGAGGACAGCATGCTGGGACATGAATCTAAACAGCCAAAACTGGCCAAGCTTGGGCACATACTTAATGGAAGTACGTGTACTAAGAGATAAGGTGTTTATGTAATTTTTCTTTAAACATATGTGGTGCTTGAGTACTTGTGCGCGACTGTGTGTGTGTGTGTGTGTGTGTTTGAGTGTGTGATTTAGAGTGTTTTTTCAATTTTATATGTATGTATATAGTGCGGTGATTATAAAAAAAAATAATTGTTTTCTGGTTGATACTGCAAGTCACGTATACAGACCAGGTATTTTTCTAGAGAGCATGTACGGTCTTATGACCCATGTGACTGTGTTATGCAATTAATGTAATACTAAATACTTAATAAATACCACCACTACTACTAATACTACCCTGATTACATGTGACGTAACTGAACTATAATTGCATCCATTATACTTCAGCTACTCATTATGATCTTACTTGGCGGCTTGCGCAGCTCGCCCATACCTTTTAACACCTTCAAAACAGCAATCCACTAGGATCCATTCTCCAGATAAATAATGAAATATGTGTATTTAAAATAAACATTTCAATATTGTAACAAATGAGTTAATTTCTTTGTTTAAATATTGTTCAGTATATGTTATCTTAAAAAATCAACAAATACGACCTGGACTCAATAGTACTGCCATTTTTTGCGGTACTCGAAAACACGCTCAAGGTCTTGCCATCCGATCAGTATTTAATTACACACAATTAACAAGGTCAAATCATTTTTTAAAAACTCAAAGTTTTGAATTGACTTGAATGACTGAAATGCAAGTTGACTATAATGGTAATTAAGATGCTCGTATGAAAATTATGAAAGTTGGTACTGCTCGTTTCATAAACATACTCGCGTCTTAATTATTACCGTTATAGTCTTGTTGCATAATAACGACTGCGCACATAAATTTAAACATTGTGTTAGGGTATTTAAATCACGAAAAGAGCAACATCGCAATTGGATTCTGATTCTATAGTGTCCGTGGATTTTTTTCGAAAATTCAGTATTGGATACCTTTAAATGAAGTATTTTATGATGCTCCCCAGTCACAGTTAGAATGCTCCCTTAAATAGGCTGTCATTTTGCTGTTTTTACTGTTAGATCTTAAAACACTGTGCACTAGAACATAATTTTATAAGGAATAGCAGATTCTCTTATCACAGGTAGCACGCAACGCTGGCGTTTTTCTCCGAGCATAGATAAAGTTTGAATAATGTACAGAAAGCTCAAGGTGGAGTCAATAAATTAATGTAGGTTCCAGATAACGCAACTCTTTTGTTCGCTAAACACATGCAACTGCCTCTGTAATTAAAATATCTACGCGAGCCGAACTGGTATGGGCTTTTATTAGAGCAGACGCTCGTAGGCGGTGAAAAGGACCCTTCAAGGTAATTCAGGAGGAAGGAAAGGAAGAGCGGAGACCTAAACTCAGCTGGCTTAATGACGTGGAAGAGGAGCCGAGGAATTCGGACGTAGGTCCTAAAGTGTCGGTGAATTAAAGCGTTGGATGAAGCTGAATGGGCTTTGGCGTCAGGGTCAAATTGAAAATGTCAAATAAAACTGTTTGATTTACGTAAATAGCTCCATAAATTAAAACTGAAAATAGAAGTGGATAACAAGTTTACTCTTACATAAATATTTTACCGCTCTTTTACACTGGATATGTGAAGGCTAGGATTGGAAAATAGACATAGATTTGAAAAATAATTGTAACGTCCGGTGTTTGAACCGCGAATATTAGGCTTAATTGACCTAAGCAATGCCACCTTCGGGCTGCCCTAATGGTTGTCTGGGGATGCATACAAATTAAGAGGTAAACCATCCTAGAGTAAATGAAATCGACTTGCAAGTCCATCAGGGTAGGCATCAGTCATATAATACTAGGTCAGCGAACCACTATTGTGCTGGTGTCAGCGCCAAGACGGCACAATATTAATTTGTTGATTACGTTAGTCAGATTCAGCCAAATAAATTATGTGTGACGTATCATGGTTGTCTGACGTAACACCGTTTCGGGATGCGGAATAAGGGTAGAGTGGGGTTTGTGTTTTGCAACTACGTAGGTAGAATATGCAGTATACATTCCCCTTACTCTTCGCTAACAGTAACTCTTTGCCTTTCATCCTATCCCACTTGCCCTGCACTTCTCACTGAGTTCCTAAATGAGAGTCAGGAGCAAGTCTTTGCTGAAGTCATAAAACACTCAGTTGGCTAATACTGAATAAACCGATGATCAGTAAATCGAATCACAGGCTTGGTAAAGAAATCCGATTCAACTGGATACTCGGAAGTAAGAGCATTTGAAGTATCACAAATCGCATTTAGGGTATTTCAGAGCTAC
Source organism: Deroplatys truncata (assembly GCA_030765065.1). Lineage (NCBI taxonomy): Eukaryota > Metazoa > Arthropoda > Insecta > Mantodea > Mantidae > Deroplatys > Deroplatys truncata. Next base: position 122,148,912 of record CM060988.1, on the reverse strand, counting down.
TGAGATCACCTTGGAGGTTTATGAGGTATATGGACTACCAGAAAAGCTCAGTGTGTGTGTTGGCATCTCATCACGATGGATAGATGGATAGATGAAAAAAGTCTCCTCAAGCAGGCCATGGAGTCCTATTATATCCATATTCATAACCTTCTCCAGGTCCACAGTTCCTTAGAATGTCCCTAATATTGACGTTTTGAATATACTCTTTGTCCAAAAATAAGAATCGCAGAGCCAACTTGACGAATTCGCGTTCGACTGAGGAATTACTAAGCCTCTTTATATCTGAGCTGTGTTATTTAATAAGCTCTGGAACTTGTACGGCCCCTATTTGATTGCGCCACAGTTCCACATGCTGCTGGCGAGTCCACCGTCCAAGTGCCAAACTCACTCCTTGTAGAGATACCCCAACAAAGGGGTTCTGGTACAAGAAAAACTGACCATTATCCTGTATACCCGGATAGGTCGGCACCCGCTACAGTGTAACAGATTCTTGTCCATAGGGGTATTCCAAAGTCCTTTGGCAAAGCCAGTTATGATCAACATTTTTACTGCTTTGAGAGCCGTATGGATATCTCAACATATGGTGTAGTCAGTAGCTTAGGGAATTAAATCTGACTGAACATTCAAACCTTATGGCCAGTGAGAAGGAACAATCAATATTATTAACCATATATTGTGTTTGGAAGCCCGAAATTAAACTTAGAATAGAGTAGAGTGGTGTTTGTTGATATTAAACATTTTACATGTTCAAACTCATAATCGCACGGGTTAGATAGACCATACGTGCTTATATAATACACCGTAGTTCATATTTTTCAGACTATATTCATCACAATCAACTTTAAAGTTAATAATAGTTACAAGAAATGAAAAGAAAAGAAAAAACAGATAACTTAACAACAAAATTGAAACAAAACAGAAGAAGGAGAGAAAAAAACATGTTCAAAAGCACATGCTATCGTTAACAAAACAAATAACCGCCCCTAAGCCACTAACTCTCCCCCTCCCTCCCTTGACTCTCTTCCTTACACTTTTGACCTGAGCTGCATAACCTTTTGTTAGCATGTACCAATTGTTTCCCCCTTTCAGTCAGCAAGATCAAACAATTTTGTAACCCTCTCCTTGAGTACAATGTGCCAGAATGCCAGAATATGAATTCAAATTTCTTCTCTCTACGCCAGGGACAGATTCTTATGCCTTCTTCCTTAATTAGATTGCCCGCCATGATCCCATGATTCCTTGCTTGTTGTCTCTATTTATGGACAAAATATATTGTTCCAAACCCCATATTGTTTTTACTTTCGACTGTTAGCTTAATGATACTTTCTCATTACATCCTGACAGCGTCTGCTGTCGATCTATAGCTTTCAGTCGCTTCTGTACTTTTCTCCACACATTTGCTATATTTCCAGGTCCTTCAAACCAAATATTACCCATCCCTATTCTCTCCAGCCCTCTCTTAATTTTCGCTGCTCACGTCTTGTCCCATTCCATTCTAAGCTGTTCCTTATAGTACACTGCTCTCATAAGTGATTGATCCCCTGTCATAATTCTAATCAAATATTTTATTGCCCATATACCTTACATTCAATTGTTTCGCTGTATGCATCATATTCTCTAAAAATGCCACCGTTGCTTGCAGTGTACAGGTTGCCTATAAAGTCCCAATATATTTTCATGTTGCTGGTCTGCTACAACACAAACGGCCTTTGACGCCCTGTATAGAATGGACGCTAAGAACCATAAGAGTTATAGAGCGTCCATAAATAAAACTAAAAAAAAAAAAAAAAAAAAAAAGCGCATTATATTAGGATAGAGCAGGACCCTATAAAGCCTAATGCAGTTCAACGTTATCAACAGGAGAGTATTACCGGGACAATCCACCTGGAAATGTTGCAGTTGTTCCTGAAGCCATAGTTACGGCAGGATGGTATCCTTACCTCTGTCATTCATCAACAAGATGGGGCACCACTCTACTTTACAAACATCATGCAGGTCTCCTGATTGAGACCTTTCCTAACCGGTAGTTTGGAAGAGTGGCAGTTCGCATGTGGACTCCCCGCTCCCCCCGACCTCATTCGTTTTGATTTGTTTGCATGGGGTTTCATCACGAGCCGAGTATACGCTATCAGGGTGCCAAATGTGCACGAGCTGAAACAACAAACAAGAGCAACATGCTTGCTAATAACCCTTCAAATCTTACGGCGTGTGTTCCGTATAATCACAAGGCGTTGGGGACAGTGTTGATAATGAAGGTGGACAAGTTGAACTGCATTAGGCTTTATAAGGTCTACCCTTATATAGGATCCTAGCTATCCTTATATAATGTTTGTGTTATAGCAGACCAGGGACATGAAAATGTATTGGGACTTCATGGACACCCTGTATATGAAACAAATGCGCTTGGGTGAACGTGACGGTACGAAGGTAGCGATTCGGGCTAGAAAGCCTAATAATCTTGATTTAAATTCCAGCTATGGCAATTAGTTTTTCAAATCCGACTGAAGTTTTAAAAACGTGCTTATTTGGTCCTTGTATATTAGTGCCTCCAATCTTCCCAAGTTTCTCAGGACAGTTCTTATTTATTGTAAAATCTATTACTGCCTGGAAGGCTTCACTAGAGAAGCTTAATGCCCTACATTTTGCAACAATCTCTTGCCTACGATTTTAATTTTTTTTTTACTTTCTCTACTACGTATAGTAAGTAGGGGAAGTATTGCATTCCACCCAAAAATTCGATACCGAGATTTCACCAGAAATACATGTTTTGAGACTCACTGAATCCAAAAAAAGCATTTTTGGAAACATGTCCGTGTGTGTGTCTGTGTGTGTGTGTGTGTCTGTGAACAGCATAACTCAAAAACGAACAGTCGGATAAACACCAAACTTGGTATTTAGGTTCAGTATCTTCCAGAGATGCGACACGAAGGTTTTCAAGAAAATCCCTCCACCCCAGACTACCCTTTACATGGAACATTTTTCGAAAATTTTAATTTTCTCAAAAATGGCTCTAACGATTTTGATGAAAATATCATATGTTTAAGATAATGTCATGAGAAATGAAATGTATATCTCGAATTTTCTGGGAATGTCTCCAAAAGTATTCTTCATTGTGAACGACTTTTGCATAACTGGTAAACCATAAGAGATAGACAAAATTTTACAACACAAAAAATGTAGATCGCGTTAAAATACACAACTTAAGTCATATACATTTCTTTTGTTGAGTGAACCGTTTTCGAGATATTGCTTGTTATTTCCTTAAATTTTCCAATACTTATACTTTTTCTCAAATTCGTTATTCATTTTTTTTTGTCCTGGACATGCAAAGAGAATGGAATGCGCCGCATAGCAACCAGCGTTAAAATATTTGACTATCGCTCAAAGCCTACCATATTCCCCTTGCATCTACAAGAAAATTAGCAATAAGATTGACATCTCGATATCTCGATTAACATGAAGCATATGGAGAATAAGCGTTTGTAAAAATAGTTTGTACAAGAGTAGAGAAAGTCATGTGAGTGTAACACATCAGATTTTCTTTTACTTTCTCTATTACGTATAGTAAGTAGGGGAAGTATTGCATTCCACCCAAAAATTCGATACCCAGATTTTATCGGAAATGCATGGCTTTTAGGCCCCTGAATCCAAATAAAGCATTTTTAGAAAGATGTACACGTGTGTGTCTCTGAAAACCGTAACTGAAAAACGAAAATTCGGATAAATACTAAACTTGAAATAAAAACAAAATAAAAGTAAGTATCCAAACTACCCTTTGCATGGAAATTTTTTCAAAATTTTAGCATTTTCCAAAAATGACTAACGATTTTGATTAAAAGACCACATATGAAAGGTATTTGTGTGACAAATAAAATGTATATCTTGAATCTTGTGGGAATAGCTTGTGAAGTCCTCTTCATTCGGAAGAAATTTTACAGAATCTTGTATAACTAGTAAACGTTAAGCGATAGACGAGAACGTACACACAAATGTAGATCTCTTTAAAACACACAATTTATTTCAAATAACTTTTTATAGCATTTTGTAGCTATTTCCAAGATATCCGTTATTAATGGTTCGAATTGTTCATTACTTTGTCATTCCTTTCAAGTCCCATCGATTTTGAGTTGTTTCTTGCAATTCCAAGGAAACAGTGTGAATTATACGTATTTTTAATTTATATTTCAGCGTATAACGTACAGTTCTTTAACATTTGACTATTGTTGTTCTCTTTGTAACTATGAAGAAGTGTGTAAAGTAGCTATTTATGCAATGGTTTGTTTGGATTAAAATATAGGAGGCAAAAAATAAGCTTTAGTATAAAGTTTCTATACTCACTAATAAACGATAGGGGTAGAGAATGTCATGTGAATGTATAACACCAGAATTTTGTTGAAATATTAATGCATATTTTCTCTCCAGTTTGAATTATCATGCTATAAAGCATATAACTAAGGGATACTTTTTCCCCTCAGTGACTTACCATATGCGAACAGTTGTGTTGTGATTTCTATCCTGGCATACAACCGAGTCCGCATCGCTTATAGGTTATACAACGGAGGAGAACTACTTGCAATCTTAGACCTACATAGATTCATAGTGGCTACCATCTCCTAGGAGGAGGAAATGAAGCTAAGTAACCACAGGAAGCTAATACCGCAGGCAGACAGGCCATAGAGACACGCAGAAGTCCCTAACAATTCCAGGTAAAGACCCGTACCTCTGGAGCTGCTTAGATGGGACGATGAAAGACGAGGAGACGGAATGCAAAGGATATAATGGAAAGGAAATCGTAATAGATGAGAAACCAAGCCCAACACTCATCTACCACAAAAAAAAAAAACAACTCAAGGTCAGAGTGAGCGGTCGGCGAGAATCGAACCCTGAATGCAACCTTCACATTACTGTTGAACCATGTCCCTCGGTGTCTATATTGCTTAATTTAATTTCTAGCTATAAATGTACCGTGATTAACCTTAGGTGAATAGTAGAAACGTTTATCTGAATAACATATTGTGTTCCTCTCACGAGAATGTGTCTGTAAGTGTTGACATCAACAATTCTAGCGCTATCTGAGAAAGACTAAGGTTCTTCTTTGAACATATCAACAACACTTAAGACCTCTTAGAAAACATACGCTCTTCTGCTAGTAATGCTGAATGACCAGTTGCATTTGTTTGCTTTCTTGTCACAGATTTTAACAACGTTAGTACTATGTTTTGGGCTTGAATTTGTAGAGTTATTCCTTTATTACTGGGCATTGTAAATAAGTTTAAACATTACTAGAAAACACCTACATACTGCTCCAAGTGAAACACGGTGGAGTACTAACGTTGCGTGATGTTTTTAATGTAGATAGTAGATCTATTTATGACATAACCGTGAGCTGCCACGTGGTACTATTCCCCCATCACCCCTCCAGAGAGCAGAACACCCCGCAAACGTTTTCATCAGAGGTCTACAGTAATATATGTGGGATTATATGGAGTTGTAATGGGTAGAGAGTGTTGCCTAGGTCCAACTTCAGAATTTTTACCTCTGTACTTATAAATTAAACTAATTTAATGAGAGCTGTTTTGCTTATAATCTGTCTTTATTCTCTTATATTTCGATACTTTTCTGAATACTTTACTCACTTATCAGTAACAAAGTATTTCTGCTGCTCCTTATTAAAGCAGTTCTGCGAGAGACTTATGGATGTGGAGTGAAAAGCTTTGGAAGTTATTATTTCTCTACATGTACACTGACGTGCATAAAAAGTGGCCCACTCCCATAGATCGCAATAATCTTTTCCATCGTAATTTCCAGCTTCAGGTAACTAATCTTTGACTGCGGTAGCCATACTCTTTCTACGCTAGCTAGAAAAAACTCAGGGACACAAGAATGAACCAATGGAATACGTTATAATCGATGTGAAATGAAGGGGTGGTTCAGATACTGCCTCTATGAAAGGATTTCACTACGGTTGGTACACAAAGAAAGAGTTAAACAATATAGTTTGGCCTTCTAGAGGAAGAGGTGATGAATTATTTGCATGTGTTATTAAACTGGGCGACAGTTACGACACTTTTCTTTGCGCCAAAATTCAATGAAGCATTGTTTTAACGGTACTCGCTAGTGAGAACACATGTAACAGCTTTTAATATTACCTTTCACAGCTCGGCCATATTTCGGGGGAGGTAAAATACCCTGCCAATCCAGTGGCTAGAACTTAACTCGAGAAACAGAGGTGGTCAAGCTTGCAGGGATGGGGTTAGATAAACAGCCGCGTTTTATTATGGACCACATTTTATTCATGTCAGTGTACACATTAGAGAAGGCACTGCATTCTACCTAAATAATAGGTATCGATATTTCACCGGAAATGCATGTTTCGAGTACCTCTGAATCCAAAAAAAGCTATTTCAGAAACGAAAGGTCCGATAAGTACCAAACTTTGTGTTTTGGTTCAGCATCTTCCGGGGATGTAACAAAAATATTGATGCAATAAAAAGAAAATCCCTTACCCCAAACTACCCTTTATATGGACATTTTTTTGAAATTTTCGATTTTCTGAAAAAATGGCTGCAACAGTTTTAATTAAAATACTAATGTTTAAGATATATGCATGAACAAATAAAATGTATGTATATCTTGAATTTTCTTGGATTAGCCTATGAAGTCCTCTTCGTTCTCTATGACTTTTGTAAAGTAAGAGATAGACATCTTACTGAAAAACAGTGAAATTAGCCATTTCTGAGATGTTCCTAGTAATTGGTTTGATTTTTCAATACTTACACCTTTTGCTAGTGGCAACTAGTTATTTATTTTCCTAGTGCTCATGCAAAGAGAGTGGAATTTCAAGGTCATCATATAGCGAAAGCTCTTTAAAAAATCTGACTATTGCTTTACCTATAGAATGTGTAAACGTGAATTGAAAGTTTAACTGGATTGACAAGAAGTAGATAGAATAATAAGCTTTAGTAAAAATATTTCGTAGATAAATGACCGAGTAGGGAAAGTGACACATAAGTGTTTTTTTAAATGTTCCCTTTTTCATAGAAAATATAACGAAACTAAGTAGTATATGGAATTGACAGAAGGGAGAAATGCCTTAGACACGTAGAAATAAACTAGAGATTTATTCTGGTCGTCATAACAAAGAGGGAGAAAAGGTGGAGAAAGAAAAACAGAGAAAGTAAAGTGGTCAGAGCGATATCAAACAAAATAAGGGCTAAAGAAATAAACATAGACAGTGATAGCTCAGGCAAGAGATGAAAACAATAGAAAAAACAACTCTGCCTTGGGTGATCAAAGTAAGTGGTGTAGCACTAAGAATCGGGGTTGGTGAAAATGCCTTCCTTCCGGAAGTCAACAGATATGCAACACGTGTTACAAGCAGCATGTGGAAAACAAATGCAAAGCCAGCCAGGGAGCCCAAAAGACTGGAGTCTCTTTTTCGTCAAACTTGCTATACTGGGTATTCCTATCAAGTCCACGACACACTGTATGACGTCACTTGTCCAGTCGTCGATTCTAGAATTCAATCCGCCTAGTACTTCAGCATGTGCGTATGACTCGTGTGTAGGAGAACTTGCCTGGGAAGCTCGGCGTTAGGCCTGGACGTGATAAACCTTATACGCCGCAACAGACGGCGTTGTAACCTATCGAAACCTCTTTTGCAGTGTGTATTGTTTGGTCGATACCGAAGATCCGTGAAAACTGTAACGGGGATACTTCTCATCGCTAGAGTAAGGCAACATGAATTTGACAACTGAGTGTGTTGTGTCGTCCGCGAGTGTAAATAAATACATTATGTGGAATGAATTAACGTTATTAGGATTATGCAAGAAAAAATTAAATGTTTTACTATTTATTTTATTACTCTCTCTACTACGTAATGACTGAGATCGGCCAGAGCTGATGACGAGAGAAACACGTCTCTCGAAAGCGCTTCTCAGCTAATACCAAGAGGCATTGTGATTTGAATTAATACGTAACGACTTAAGTCAATTTATTATATGATAACATCACAATAAACAATACTTCTGTCCATTATAATCTAGATTGGGCTTTCAAGCCAGAGAAGTGAATAAAAGAACGATTAACAGGCAATCCATTTCAACATGTGTCAGAAGGTAAGACTTGGATTATTTCAATAAGTATTTAGAAGAACAAAAGTCTAACCTAAAAAATTATGTTAAACTGCAACTTAAAAAAAGAAATTTTGTTAGCCAGTATTAAATTTATACAGCTATGCCTTGCATATATGGTAGTTCCATGTTTTGTTAAGACATATATCAAATATACTGGTAACGGCCAACACCAAAATACAGCATAAAGAAGCATTCCGAAATCTGAAATTGCGAAACACTACAGTAACCTTACCGTATTCAATTACAACTATACGAATTGCTAACAAAGCCTTGGGGCCTCAAATGTGGAATAACTTTGAAGATAGATGTTATTCCCAACTACAATACGTTATGCAGAATAACATTTATATTCTAAAGAAAAAATTTATTATTTAAAAGAAACACAGCTACCATATTGGAATTACAATAACATTAAAAATGCAGGCAAACCCAAAACAGTAGTTAACCAGTCTGATCAACCTTTAGCTTTAGAGGAATTACAAATTTTGGAAAAACGATTTAAAACTTTTATTTCTTTTTTCAACAACGTTCAGGATTAGATAGAAGATATATAAATAGCCACTTGTGGTTTAAATTCAGCTACAGCCAGCGGTTTAAAATTACAATGTACAGATATTATTAAAAATTTGGATTTCACTATGAATAATAACTTTAGCAAAAAATAACATTAAAAAACTCAATGAGAAACCTATTGTATATTTAAAAGTAGACAAAGGCAACCAAATTTTAACTTTAAATACTGACGACTACTATAATAGAATTACATATTTTTTTTAAAAAAATGACTATGAAACAATTAGTAAAAATCCTTTAAATTTGTGCATAAAACAGATTAACTAAGTGATATCACAATCAACTATAATATCAGCTGATAAAAGACGACAGCTTAAAAGTAGCAACCCAACTTTAGCTACCAAAAACCCATAAGACAGACAATGCGACCTATCATCAATAATATAGGTTCGCCCAGCTATGGTGTAGCTAAATGGTTGACAAAAGAATTCACATTCTTAGAACAATTTTCATCATTAAGTATCAAGTACTCTGCAGAATTAATTAATAATATTCAGAACTTCACAATTAGTAAAGAAGATATATTAGTGTCTTTTGACGTTACATCCTTATTCATCAATTATTCGCATGGCCTGGCAATGGGTAACCCACTATCTCCTCTTCTTGCAGACCTTTATATGAGCTCTTTGGAAAAAAAACTGTCACTACTTCATATCCACATATTTTTAAGATTTGGCATAGATATGTAGATGACAGTTTTGCTAATATTCCTCAAGATTGTATAAATCTAGCATTGGATATTTTGAACAAACAAGACATAAATATCAAATTCAGTATGGAAATAGAAACAAATAATACATGACCTTTTTGGGATTTACTTATTAAAAGAAAAGATAACAATATAAAGTTTGGTATTTACAAAAAACCTACGCATGTGGATAATTATATAAAATATTTTTTGTAACCCTACTTCACACCAATATGCTGTCTTTAGAAGCTTGGTTTATAGATTAATTAATGTGCCTTTGGAAAAAGAAGATTATGTTGCTGAATTAAAGTACATTAAGAAGGTAGCTGTTGAAAATGGCTTCAAACCGCAGCTCATTTTCAATTTAATTATTAGATACAAAAAGAAACATACCTTACATACATCCAGTACCTTACAGAACCCGAATAAAAATTATTTAATATACAAGAATTCTACATACCACACAGTGATTTTTAAATATTTTGAAAAATTATTCAGAAAATTTTATATCCAACTTGCACTCCATAACATATAGTTTGAGAAATATGCTGAATACACCTTTAACTAACACAACTGATTATTTAAAAAAGTCAGGTATTTATCAGATTTCATGTCAAGATTGCCAAGGCTCATATATAGGTAGAACAAAAAGAAACTTAAAAATAACGCTAAGTGAACATCGGAGAAATATAAAACTAAAACAAATAGATGAATCAGCAGTTGTCAATCATTTTTGGAACAGTGACCATGAAATAGGACAAGAAATAAAATTATTAAAACTTATACAGATTCCTTCACAACTGGAAATTTGGAAAAAAGATTTTCGTTATCTTAACATCAAGAATATTTTGAATTTTGAAATACCACCTACAGACTACTTGATGCAGCTTGTCCAATCAAATTACAAGAGAGAAAAAAGATGAGTTCCCAACCTTCACTACAGATGGCAGTAAATTCAAAACCACAACTTTTCCCAACAGAGGGCAGAAGAATTATCTACTGAATTACTTCTTGGGGGTCAGGGGAGTGAATGAGAAATCAGTCGGCCAGGGCTGAAGATGAGAGAAACACGTCTCTCGAAAGCGCTTCTCAGCTAATACCAAGTGCCATTGTGATGTGAATTAATATGTAACGACTCACTTCAATTCATTATATGATAACATCACAATCAACAATACTTCTGTCCATTATAATCTGTCCGGTATTGAATTAAAAAAAAGTAGAAAACTTTGTTTCCATAATGATATCAAGGATGATTTACAGTATGAAATTTATGGCCTTGTCTCTATTAATAGGGCGAATTACAATTTTAATATCGGTGGGGAATCCAAACTTGATCTCTCGCATGACAAGGAAGAGCAACAACCATTACATCATGCAACAACCGTTTCGAATGGGAGCCTATAAACAAGGTTTTGACCGTTGCCTGGATTCCATTATGGCTGTTTACTGCTTCTATTGGCAGAACAAGTAAATAAAAACTACGGAAGCAAGTGTAATTATTTCCTCTATTTATGTACTTTATGGCAGCATTTGCTTTTAACTAGCAAAGTCTCCAGGTCTTTAGCCTCTGTTTGGAAATAACTGAGCTTCAATCTTGATTAGGAGACGCTTTATTTTTAATATCCTTAATCTTGAAACAATTTCAACCAAAGTATCACAAAATGTATTGTCCAAAATCCTGTGAATATAATTCCAGCACCAGTGCACAGAGTTTGTCTAAAAATTGAAAATTGTAGGAGGCTCCCCATCTAAACTAAGCTTAAGTTTCCCCGATTTTAACCAAATTTTAAATTTGTAGACAAATTTTGTTCAAACTCCTGTAACTTATAAAATCGCAATTACGTACTTATAGCCGCTGGCGATGCCAAAAACTGAATAAATGTTTGACTTGGTAGAAATTCTTGAATGATACCTATATCTTAGCTGTTTGAGACGTAATTTACAATAAAAAATTCTTAGTATTACATTCATATGACTTTCTCTACCCTCTATCGTTTATCACGTGAATACAAACTATTCTTACGAAAGCTTATATTTCTATGTAATTAATTTTAATCCAGATAAACCCTTGTAGAAATAGCTAGATTGCACATTTCGTTATATACAAAAAGGGAACAAAATCGAATATCTTGGGAGTTGCTTATGCTACAAACAAAAGGCTATTTGAAATAAATTTTGTGTTTTCCAGAGGTCTACATTTTTTGTGTTGTACGTTTATGTCTCGTTTGAAGATTTCGAATTATACAAGATCATACAAAATTCCTTCCGAACGAAAAGGATTTCACAAGCTATTCTCAGAAAATTAAGATAGCTTATTTGCTATGTAAATATCTTTAGTATTGTAGCGTGTGTGAGTGTGTGAGTGTGTGTGTGTGTGTGTGCATTGTCGCGTCGGTTACATTATTGCTGTGTAGCATGGCATTGCTCTGTATAATCATTTTGTTTGGGAGTTTGAATTCCGTCCGGCGTGGCGTTTCTTTCCCCACCTCCTAGTCAGTAGCGTGGCTTCAGTCTTGTGTGTGTCTTCAGGCCGAGTGGATGTGTATATAAGAATGCGTGTGTTTTTCGTGTGAGTATGGAGCATCTCCATCCAATGTTTGTCCTGTAATCTGTTGTGAACGATGTAGTGGCGCCATGTCAATTATTTAATAAATCACAGGTCATGTGTTAAATGTGAATATTTATGAATATCCCACGCCTGCTTTAGATTTGTGCAGCTAAGTTCCTGGTGCTCTCGCTGCCTCAGAGTCTACGTCCCCCAATGTTTATGCCGGGGTAACTAAACTTAGCTAGCCACAAAACCTTTTGGTCTCACCCCGGGGTAATCGTTCACAATAGATAACAGGTAAACATTGGAGGGAGATGCTCCACACGGAAACACGCACACAACCACTCGGTCTGAAGACACACACTCGACTCACGCCACGCTACTGACTATACCTTTTTCGCTATAAGCTGAAAGGAGAAGTAAACAAAACTTAAACGTATCACTCCGCCGAGCACATGACAGCACCACGTGGAGGATGACGTGAGAGGAAATTGCTTCAGACAGAATGAGAATACAGTATATTGCGCAGCTTGGGGATCATTAGCTTTTAAACATTGTATGTCTTATTCCTATATTTTGCCTTACATCCTAAACTTCTAACACACAATACTAAGAGGAGACAAATAAAAGTTGTACCTGAACAGTTCGGCATCTGTGATTAAAGGTACTGGATTAAACTGCTCTTAACTTCAGGCTTTAGAAATGATTCTTGTATGACTAATACCAATATACCTCCTTTGGTTTAACCTTTTATGAGTCAACAAGTTAAATAATGATTAGCACTACAGCTTAAAACACAACAGAAAAGAAACACTGCCCAAGCTATTCTGCATCACTAACAAAGAAGTTCAATTATTGCTAAACAATGGCCAACGATATTCGTTTTCGATTAAAGGTGGGCACTTTCCACAGAATTTGTTAAAAGTCTTTAACAGTATTTAACACAATTGTCTTCTTTCCATTCCCCGCGTTTATGTTTTCACAGTGGCAGAAGATTCTCAGCCGGAAACCGGAAACGAACTGCAGCGCCTGCGTATAGCCTCATAAACCCTCTGCTGTAACGGTTCATCTAGTTATAGCTGAATCTGAACAAACACGTTTAGTTTCATAAATTAAACTGTTACAATAATGACTTTTTTAAATTTCTCTGCACGAGAATAACCACAAAATGTTACGATCTGAACCGAACTGTTTTTTGTAGAGGAAGAGGCGACATGCTAAGCGGGAAAGGTTGTAGTTTGTCCACCAGTCAATGAGGTGCTGTCTTGTCACGTGGTTTTGTTTACTCCTCATTTCAGCTTATAGTGATAGGAGTGTGGGAAGAATTGCCACGCCAGACGGAATTCAAACTCCCAATCAAAATGATTATACAAAACAATGTCATGCTACACAGCAATAATGTGTCCGACGCGACAATGCACACACATACACCCTACAGTACATATATGACATTTTAATCAAAATCATTAAAGCCATTTTTGAGGAAAACAAAAAGTTCGAAAACATGTTCTATGTAGAAGGTAGTTTGGAGTGGGGTAAATTTGTTGAAAAGTTTCGTATCGCTTCTTTGGAAGACATTGAACTACTTTTCGTTTTTGAGTTGTGTAGTTCGCACACACACACCCACACGGATATACTCGTGGACCTTTTTCTAAAAGTGACTTTTTGGATTCAGAGGGCCTCAAAACATACATTTCTGGTGACATCCCGGTAATTATATCCTTACTATGTATATGGTAGAGGAAGTAAGAACAAACAACAAAATTGTGGGGAAAAGAGATGCCTGAATAATCCAAACTATATAAATATACAGGGTGAACCACCTAAAACTTGCACCGCAAATATTTCGGAAATGGAAAGAGCTATTGACGTTCAGTTTTCACAGCATTAATTGGTAGTTAGGGGCTCGTACATTTAGCCTATAAACCGATTTTAATAATACCGAGAAATGTATTTTTTTGAGAAAACATACAATTTTTTTAAATAGAACAATGCCTAGTTACATCAACGGAATAAAGGTAGGGTAAATAAGAATGTCAGTGGCGTTTGTTGCAAGGTTCTAGTGCAAGTGGTTTACGAGAAACCTTATTTTGAATCTTTTACGCACCGACATTTGAACAACCTGTGGTAGCACAAACAAAAAGGGTAGGTGATATAAAAACAAAAGGGAATTACAATATTTTTGTGGATTATTACAAGTAAAGAGAACATAGCTCTTTAAAGGTTGTGTTCAAAATGACCACCGGCAGCTTCAATACACGCTTCTAGTCTTATATGGAAAGACTGCTGCACACGTTCTAGCATTTCAGCGGAAATTTCAGAGCAGGCAACAGTAATACGTCATTTCATATCGTCTGGTGTAGTTGGTACATCCTTGTAGACAGTGTCTTTCAGCCTTCCCCCACAGAGAAAAGTCTTAAGGGTTCAGATCCGGTTAACGGGCCGGCCAAGGTACGGGTCATCTTCGTTCAATCCAACGATTTGGAAACAATCCGTTAAGACAAGCTGTAGTACTTCGTGCACCTTGGGCTGGACAGCCATCATGTTGTTACCACAGGTTCCTCTTAGTCTGCAGAGGAACGTCTTCTAGCATCTGTGGCAGATGGTCTGTCAGGAGGCTGCGATACTTGTGCGAGTTCATTATTCCTTCTATGAACAAAGGCCTATGAGCTGATGGTTCACTATCCCACACAACACGTTTAAACTCCATGGACGCTGACATCCACCTGATGAAGCCAACGGGGATTATCAACAGACCAATAGTGCATGTTTCTGTGGTTTACCTGGCCGTGATTAGTAAATGTTGCCTCATCACTAAACAAGATACCTAATGAATCTGGAGTATCGTGTCTTAACGCCAATGTACAAAAGTTAACACGATTTTCAAAATAGTTTCCATGCAGCCCTGATGGAAAGAGATGTGATAGGGATGGAAGCTATGTCGATGGAGAATGCGCAGTACACTTGCCTGACTTATGCCACTTCCACTTGCGATTGTGCGGGAACTAATTTGCGGATCTACTACAACGGCACCAAAACATTAATTTCTGCCTCTTCTCAAGTCACTTGTTTGTTTCTGTTGCTTTTTCTAGGTTTTACAGTAACAGTTTCACGTAATTGGTTGAAGAGGTTGATAAATAATTACTGAGATGGTTGAAGTCTATTGGGATACTTTTACGCATACACCGTACAGGAACGTACTGCATTCTCCCTACACTCTCCATACAGCATAAGCATGTCGGCTTTTTCTGCATTAGTAAACCTCATCTTCCACTCACGACTTACTGCTTGAACTGTCACAAACTAACTGACCAGAAAGTCGCAATGCAATCAATGAACAGAGAACACAATGCAAACAAACATAACATCGTACCTAGCAACTAAGCTGGTTGAATGGGACAAACAATTGTCGGGGTGGAAGCTTTTCAAAATACGATTTCTCGTAAACCACTTGCACTAGAATCCTGCAACAAGACCACTGACATTCTAATTTACCCTACGTTTATTCTGTTGTATGTTTGCTCAAAAAATACACTTTCTCAGTATTATTAAAATCTGTTTATAGGCTAAAGGTACGAGCCCCTGACTACCAATCAATCAATACTGTGAAAACTATACATCAATAGCACTTTCCATTTCGGAAATATTTGCGGTGCAAGTTTTAGGTGATTCATCCTGTATGTATTATTCTCTGAAGTGCTTTGCAGGAAAATATAATTATACTAATTCAGAAACTGTACCTCTTAACAAACTTATTATATATCTGAAGTCATTCCAACATACGTTAATCATCTCGTAAGATATTATTTCTTTAGCGTCGTTGTAGGAAGTTAGCAGGGAATTTAATGGATACATTTGCTACTCTGTAGCTTTAACAGCACGTGACCTTATTACCTGTGCTTTGAAATCTTACTCTGCCCTTGCACAGCTCAGCTCTTACATTCGTAGAATATCGGAAATGAAATTGATGGCTGATGTAACAAGAACTACTTTCAAGTGATTCCATGCAATCAAATCGATTGAAACGATATTGCTTCCTTCCATTTCTTGATTGTTATTTTAAAAGCTTGTGGACTTCGCCTGATAGCATTATGGTAACGCAGATTTTTTTCTTTTGTATCATCCATTAACAGTTCCAGGGCTTACATTTTTCGTTAAATCTGATATATTATATTACTTATCTTCTTTTTGAGGCACTAAAACTTTTATAGTGAAGTTTTGAACTTCTCAACAATTCTATATTAGATTCTCTTAGATACCAATTAATTGGTTTTAATCTACCACACAATTATGCGCTGATTACATGTAACGTAACTGAACTAGAATGGTATCATTATGCCTCAGCAACTCATTATGATGTAATAATTTTAATACATTTTAACACCTTCAAAGCAGCAGTCCTCTGAGATACACTCCCCGAATAAACAATGAAACAGGTGTACATAAAATAAAATAAATTCTGTTCATTGTAATGTTAATATTCTAATAAACTGAATTCATTTCCTTTATTGTAATACGTATTGTTTTCACATTGCCTACAAAAATTAATAAATATGGCAGTATTTTTAACACTTAAATGACATCAGTATAATTATATAATATAAAATAAAATAACAGCCCACCTTAAAGCAATATGTGTATAATATAATATATAAAAAGTGTATATTACAGCCATTGTATTATGTTTATATTATTATGTAAATGTATAAAAATGTTGTGTATGTATTACGTAGTTTAACAATGTAGGAGCTGTGAGAATAAAGCAAGCTGCTTTCCGTAGCAAACGGAATTACAAAGTAGAAGCCGAAAGTTGCTAATAATGAGGTAACCTTTAGGCAATAATAAATTATAAAGGTTAAAAAGGTTACTAATAGTTCTTGGAACAATAATAATGTAATATTTAAAACAGTTTATAAATAGCCAATTAAAAAAACTAGAGAAGCTTAAAGTTATATAAAGATATTCTATTGGAGCCAATCGGATACTAGAAATAGAGAAAATATACAAATTCAAGCCATAGACGCTACAAGGAAGCGTAACCAAGCAGGTCGGTATGGTAAAGGTTTGGTGCGAGACATGAACATTCATTGCGGCGAGAATAATATAAAGTTTACGATTAAAAACTACAATTAACAATAATCTCACAGCTCTATAGTAAGATATATCAGTGAAGTGTTATTTAATCGTGTGAAGGATTAATAATAATAAAAAAGTACAATTATAATTGTGTAAGCCTACATTCTTTAGCCGTACCAGCCCTGCTAAGAGATACGTGCTCTGCAAATTACTACTGACAAAGCCGAGGCTATATGTATAATATTTAAATACACATTACAATAAAAAGTTGGTTCTTAAACGTGGGGCGAAGGCCACCGGAAAGTTTGTATCGTACGTGTGGCGAACACTCCAAGAAACATATCTCCCGCAAATTAGCATCCATTACGTGCGTGGTCGAAAACAGGTTCAAATTGGTACCCATACGTGGTGCAATCGCTACAACAATTAAACCCCTTCAAATAGTACTGCCAGTATTTAATTACACATAAGGCAAGATATTTTTGTACGAACTCAAAGTTTTGAAATTGTAGTGTGGTCGATCAAAAACAGTCGTATGCAACTTGACTATAACGGTAATTGAAGCGCTCGCATGAAAATTATCAAACTCGCTACCGCTTGTTTCATAAACATACCCCTGTCTTAATTACTACCATTAAGGGCTTGTTACGTAATGTACTATTTTTACTTTCTCTACTACGTATAGAAAAAACACTATACAGGAAATACATTTTTTGAGGTGTCCTGAATCCAATTAAAACTTTTTGAAACATTTCCGGCGTGTGTGTCTGTAAACAGCATAATTCAAAAACGAAAAGTCGGATAAATACCAAACATGGTATTTGAGTTTAACAACTTCCAAGGATGCGACACGAAGATTTTGATTAAATATCATATTTTTTTAGATATTTTCATGGCAAATGAAATGTATATCTTGAATTTTCTGGGAATGTCCTCAAAAGTTCTCTTCATTCCGAATGACTTTGCATAATTAGTAAACCGTCAGAGGTAAACAAAATTATACTATACAAAAATGTAGATCTCATTAAAACACACAATTTATGTCATGTACATTTTTTTGTGGAGTGAACCATTTCTGAGATATTCCTTGTTATTTCTTTGAATTTTGCAGTACTTATTTTTTTCTCAAATGGGAATTCTTATTCGTTTTTTTATGTCCTGGACATGCAAAGAGAATGGAACGCTCCACATAGCAACCAGCTCTTAAAAGATTTGACTATTGCTTTAAGCCTACCATATTCCCTTACATCTACAAGAAAATTAGCAATAAGATGGTTTCTGCAAATATTTATCTCATTAACATGAAGTAGATGGAGAGTAAGCATTTGTAAAAATAATTTGTACAAGAGTAGAGAAGCTCATGTGAGCGCAACACCTTCGGGGGTCTCAAAACATGTATTTCGGCTAAAATCTCGGTAAGGAATTTTTGGGTACTACTTACTAAGTACGTGGTAGGGAAATTAATTTTTTTTTTGTTTGGGGATTCAAGGGGTCTCGAGACGTGTATTTTCGATGAAATCTCAATATCGGGTTTTTGTGTGGAATTCAATAATTCTTCTACCTATACTAATAGGTAAGTATCGGAGAAAGTAATAAATTATCTTTCCTGATTTGCACGTCGTACACATTATCGACGCAACGACTAAAGGGGACGTTTGGTGTGAACGTTTGCTGCACACATGAGTAGCACCTTCAGAATTAAAAAGACCAAAAATAGCCGGTGCAGAGGGCGTAAAAATTGGCTCAACGTCCTTACTTTCAAAACAAAGCCTTTTACGGTGAGTGGGAGCGTTGTCTTGGTAACAGCAGGATTATAAAAGGCCTGTCAACACGAACTCCGAGTAGAGCCGAACAATATGCATTCATCTGTAACGTTCGCTAGTTTTGCGGGCATTCTACCTTTCCATCTATACAATTCTCAAGGGGAAACATTCTACCAGCGTCTTTGTCAAACTCTACTGTGATCTACAAAATCCAAAAGCCTTTTATTTTACAGTACATTGTAAAACACTTACTTATGTAAGAATATTTCTCTTCTCTTACAGTTTTACATTCCTAAAACAATTAGGACGTGGTAAACTAGGATTATAAATTTGTTCATGCTTACCGAGCGGGCCGGCTCAAGAGGTAACGTCTGTAGTCCGCATTCGGAAGGTCCAGGGTTGGGTGTCGTTGGGGAATGCTGGAATAGCTAATTTGATCCGCGAATTTTCCTATCATTCTACATTTCACTTCCTTCTTCTTTACCGCCATACCAGGCATTGGACTGATTACCCATCCTGGATATGTTATAATCCAGAGTTTACTTGCTCCTCGACAGGCTACTAATCCAAGGCATTGGCTAGTAAGTACTTGGGTGTACAAGTCCTACAGAGAGGTGGGTAATCATATGAAGATGTAGTTCGTGTAGAAAAATTTAAATAAAAATTAATTCCATTATAAGCCAATTTTTGTTCAGGAAGTTATATTGACTGTTATTAACCGATATACAGGGTGGACTATTTAAGTTGAGTCTGTACAATATTTCCAAAACTAAGTATTGTAGAAAGAAATGTCTTTAATAAAAGTTGCTTGATATTATGGGGGAAAGTAAATGCCAATAGTCGTGTTTTATTTGGAGGATGTTATGATGGTCATTTTAGGTCAATTTAATGTTTTTAAATGGGAACCTACAATAAGGTCAATTTAAATTGACCCTAAAGTGACCATCACAACGTCCTCAAATAAAACACGACTAATGGCATTTACTTTCCCTCATAATATCAAGAAACTTTTATCAAAGACATTTCTTTCTACAACGCTTAGTTTTGGAGATATTGTACAGTCTCAAGTTAAATGGTCCACCCTATATTTTAAACATGTACTAGATAAAGACCTGTCTTCAAGTCAGTAGCAGACACCAGATTTATCATTATTAAACGCGTTATAATTGTTTTTCGTCTAATCACATGTTCGAATGACTATGGATAAAGTTTGGTTTTATAATTTAGCTATTGACATGTTCAACACATTACTTGTAGCTGCCCATTCTGTAGGTTTCTTTAGATTTAAAAGGGTGTAATGAACAAGTGGCTTGTTTTAAACCCATTTTAAAATATTGATGAATACTTTGATGATGTTTTTAACATGGTGTTTCGAATTGTATACGTGATTTCTATCCAGAGCACTAAATCGGTGCTGATGGTAAATAAAATAAACTGAAACTGATTAAAATTTAAGTTGATTTACTGAGGTGGCTAACCGAACATGATGACTCCGCTGTAACATGTGAGGAGGCATTCGGGAGGTCCCTGGTTCGATTCCCGTTGACCGTCCACTCTGCCATTGAGTATTTCGTGGTTGGTAGGCGAATGCTGGGGTGGTTTCTCATCTGCCATGATTTACTTTTCATAATTTCCCTTTCATTCCATTTCATCACAATTTCAGGCATACTCCTAGGTTTCTGACGTGTGGCCATGTTGGACCGATGGCGCGTACTTGCCCGGAGGAAAGAGTTCTCATCGTGGACACTAGAGAGCTGCTTGTTTGACAGATCATTCATCGCTCTCACTAGACAGCTCCAGCAGTGGGACGTGGGACTAGTCTTCGAGTCTGGAGCTGTTAGGAACTTCGGCGCGTCTCTGTGGCCTGTAGCCTCCAGTGGTTCCTTTATTTAATCTTTTCTTCCTAAGGGGTGGTAGCTGCAATAGATTTATTTAGGTGGAAGTGTGTGAGATGTCCTTTACGGTGTAGAACACTGAGGTATTTTAATATAAGTGGTCAGAATTAGCAACCTTCTGAAGAGCCGTGAAAGAATAGAGTTAGAAAATATATAAGAGTGAAGGGGTATGAGTGGCGACTTTATGCACAAAGACGAAGGGAAGATATGTTACTACAGAATGCTTATTTCAGCAGAAAAAGTAATGATAATTATTCAACAAATTGATAATCTAGATGATATTGGCACGAGCGAATGTTTTTAAAACTCACTGTTTATTCATGTGATGATTTTCACGTGTCATTAAGGTTTTCCAGGAGTTGGATACATTTTATGCAATCTTAGCATTATAAATTATAGGAAGTAATCAGGAGGTAATTCGGACTGTGATCTAGCCTACTTCTTATGACCCATGCAATTAATGTACTACTACTCCTCCTACTCCTACTCCTCCTCCTACTATTATTATTATCAGCACAGCATGGTAAGTAATTATACACTCAGATCTTAATGATTCTAAATTTAATAATCTACAAAGGTTTTTGCATCTTCATTGCTTAGAAAAATAATATCACAAAACGGTTTCATCTTGTCTTTCTAAGCCGCTGCAACTTGTGACGTGTTGGTAGCACTGGGAATGCTAGTGTTGACAACACGACAGTGTAGGTTGGTAACACGGACAGGATGTGACGTGCCGTAAAGGGAGGGGCTAACTTTATAATGGCGGCAAGGCCAGTAGGTGTCTTCTCTCTTTCTGCAAGGCATCTGAAGAGGTAACACGTAATCGAACATGGCAGTCCACGTTGAAACAATTAGGTAAAAGTAATCTGTATATTTCCAGTTAATACAGTGGCCATCCAAAATTAAAATGGATTGATTATTGAAATAGGTGACCTTACCTCATAATCCCATGTAAGTTAAGTGTGATTACATATATTTCTAATGAATATTTAGGCTCGGCCCTGTCGACCTGGTAAGGAATGTGAAGAAATGCAAAGATCCCGGGTTACCTCTCGCTCTTCCATCTAAATTTAAGTGTTGTTTATGTGAGGTACGACAGTTTTACGTCATTACTATAGGAAATACGTCATAGTATGGCATTGAATACAATAATAATCTGTTTATTACGGTCGACCACACTATAATACGTTGATTACATATGAGTAACTGCTATGATTTCTATGAGGCATACTTCAGCGATTCATTATGATCTTACTCGGCGGCGCGCCTAGCTCCCCTATTGCCCATACCTTTTAACACCTTCAAAACAGTAGCCCACTGGGATCCATTCCCCAGATAAACAATGAAATACGTGTATTTAAAATAAAATAAACAATTTAATTATAATTTTAATATTCTGATAAACTGAATTCATTTCCTTCGTTTCAACATCGTTGAACATGCATTATCTGCAAAAAAATCAATAAATAGGGCCTGGACTCAACAGCACTGCCGTCGATTGCAGTACTCGCAAATTCGCTCAAGGTCTTGTCATTATGCTGCATCTATCAGTGTTTAATTACTCACAATAAGATTAACAAGGTAAGAGCTTTTTGCAAAAACTTTGTTTTTGAAATTATAGTGTAATTAACCAAAAACAGTCATCTGCAATTTGAATACAATGGTAATTAAGGCGCTCGTATGAAAATTATGAAACTCGTGTCTTAATTACGACCTTTATAGTATTGGTGCATAATATACAATTTTCGAACCTTTTTTGGCATTATAATTCACTTGCGGAACGATTGAGGCAAATATAATTAAAGCACCTGAAAGCAATTCAACATATTTTTATGTAATTTATGCTGCAATCCGCTTAAAGGAATAACCTTGAACATGCTTCGGACAGCTGAGGTATCACTCGATATGGAGAGCGTTACCAACATTGTACGTCGTTTTTATTTCCTGTTTTACGTTCGAAATAAATAGAAATAGTTAAGTTGTTCGTCAATTTTTATACTTTAAATGGAGTAATTTATTTTATTGCATTTCCTCAAATTGTTTTATAGAATACATTTGCTGTTGCATCATTAAAAAAAACTGATGTGTTACACTCACATGACTTTCTCTACTCTTTTACAAACTATTTTTACAAACTCTTATTCTCCATTTATTTCATATTAATCGAGATAAGCATTTGCAGAAACGATCTTTTGACATGCAAAGGGAATTACATTTTACACATAGCGACCAGTTCTAAAAATATTTGACTATCGCTTAAGGCGCACTATGTTCCCCTTGTTTTGCATTTGCAAGGGCGTTATATAAAAATACAGTAGCCTTTAAGCATAGACATCTCTCTTAATAACTGGTTGCTATGTGCAGCACCATTCTCTTTGCCACAGATTAATACTCTTTGCATATCCAAGACAAAAAAATGAATAACGAATTCCCATTTGAGAAAGTATTGAAAAATTTAAGGGAATAACAAGCAATATCTCGAAATGGTTCACTCAACAAAAAAATGTATATGACAGAAATTGTGTATTTTAACGCGATCTACATTTTTTGTGTAGTAAAAGTTTGTCTATCTCTTATGGTTTACCAGTTATGTAAAAGTCGTTCACAATGAAGAATACTTTTGGAGACATTTCCAGAAAATTCAAAATATACATTTTATTTGTCATGAAAATATCTTAAACGTATGATATTTTAATCAAAATCGTTAGAGAGCCATTTTTGAGAAAATTAAAATTTTTGAAAAATGTTCCGTGTGAAGGGTAATCTGGGGTGGGGGGAGTTTCTTGAAAACCTTCGTGTCGCATCTCTGAAAGATACTGAACCTAAATACCAAGTTCGTTCCGGAGTTATGCTATTCACAGACACACACACGGACATGTTTCCAAAAATGCTTTTTTTTTGGATTCACTGGTTCTCAAAACATATATTCCCCGTGAAATCTCGGTATCGAATTTTTGAGTGGAATACAATACTTCTACTTACTATACGTAGCAGAGAAAGTAATATATCGACGCACTCCCTGAGTACATCCGTTCTCAGATTGTAAACAGGCCAAAAGATGTTAACTGGCTATAGCAGAGGAAGCAATCGTTCATGGTTGACCACGTTGTATACCTTACTTCATCCAATTAGGAATCCTTTGTTTCACTTTTTATACTAGTAACCTACAGTAAGTACAGGAAATATTGTATTCTAACAAAAACACTTGAGAAGGAGATTTCACTAGAAATAGACGTTTAGACGTCCCTTGAACACCCCTCCAAAAATTTAGAAAAATGTCCGACCGCGGGTGTGTGTCAACAGCATAACTAAAATAATAAACTTCGGATAAATAACAAACATCGTATTTCATTTCTACAGCTTCCGAGGAAGTGACATGAAGATGTTTAAGAATCACCTCAACCCAATCAACTGACTTACGATATGCAAACGCTTGTGCTTTTTTTCATTATTGTGCAAGTTCTTAACTATTATTGAGATTATTTGTAGCCAAAAATATATTATTAGTGGCCAGATAAAGCGTAAAGGATAGTTTGGGGTGTAGGGGTTTTCTTGAAAATGTTTGTATAGCATCTTTGGAAGATATTGAACTTAAATACCAAGTTTTGTTTCTGGATTATGCTGTTCACAGATATACGCATATTTTTCTAAATGATAATTTTTTCTTTCTTTCTTTTTTTTAGAGGACCAAAAGAATTTGCGGTGATATCCAGAATTTTTAGGTAGAATGCAATACTTCATTACCTACTAGGTACGTGGTGGGAAAAGTAAAAATGGCGTTTTCGGGTTTAAGATGCTCCAAAAGAGTAGCTTAGGTGAAATAAGAATACTGAACTTTTGTGTGGAATGCCATACTTCCCTGCCTCAGAAGGAGAGAAAGTGTGCATAGAAAACGGACTTTCAGAAACGAATGTTTCCAAACTTCCCCTGGAATAAACATCGAATACAACTTGCCGAAATACAGAAGAGAATACGGAGGTTCTAGAGAGCAAAGTTAATAATCCTAGACCTTAAGTGATGCGTGTGCGGTTGCCGTTGATGGGTATGATGACAGATTACCCGGGCGTGCAGATGTCTTCACGTTGATTTATTACATTGATGGTTTATAATTTGTCCCGGTGGCCAAGCTGAGCCAATACGAGAGCTTTGTAGCCGCAGAACTGCGGCCCCGGGCGTCGTTGAAATTTAATACTTTTTCCTATTGTTCTTTCATTTGCCTTTGTTGTGCAGCGGGTTGCGGAAATGCGCATTGCTGACCACGCTTCGTGCCGTCCCCGCGCCCATCCAAGTCAATGAGCTGCATTTATATTAATTATCTGTCGTTGCAATCTCTTTAGTGGGCGGGGCTAGTGTGATTAAGCTAAGAGCTACACGATCTGCCATTCAGGTGATTGTGAACGTTCGTACTGTCCCTGACGTTTACCCTTTTGGTATATGGACACCTTCAAGGCTTAGATTCTGTATAGGTGCATATGGAACCTGTGACGAGAGCTGTGACTTATCCCGGCTGTAATGCCTGAGGCTGTAGCGTCTGAGCCTTGCATTCGAGAGGTCCTAGGGTTTTTCGTGGTTTTTCCAGGTCGGTAGGCAAAATCGCTGGGGTGAACTTCCTATCCCTCATCTCCTCTCAATTTGCTCTCGTTATAATATTAGTATAGACATACAGGGTGATTCAGGACGTCTGCAAAAGCTTTGTGCAATGACAGGTCTCATAAAGAGGATAATTTTTATCACACAAACAATGTTGACTAATGGGTTTAAGGGGTCACATTATTGACTAGATAAGCTCCAGAGGTTACATTAGTTCATTTACAGCTGAAAGAACAATGCAAATTAAATGAGGTAATCAGAGGAGGCATTCAAAGTGTCCACATTCGGCCTCAATGCATTCACGACACCATCGTTCCACTGACTTTAGAATTCTTACAAATGCGGTCTCTAACGGATGCGGACAACGACAGCGAGTATGCGCACAATCAATTCTTCCCTGGTTGTTATATGCAACACTCTTCATACGCCCACAAAGAAAGAAATGAAGTGGGCTAAGTTTGGACGAGCGCGCTGGCCATGCAACAGGTCCTCCTCTCCCTATCCATTCTCCCTATAGGTGAACATGCATGCTGGAACTACGGCAGTAAGGGGAACATTCTGCATGAGCAGTGACCCTGATTGAAGGACCCCAGGGTACATAGCTCGGTTTAAACGTAGTGGCAACTCAGATGGTGAGGGGGAAGCACTTTATATCCAGTAGTGTGGTCAAACGGTTGCGCAGCTCGTGGAACGGAGTGTCATAGTTCATGCGTTGACTACTTAATCATGTGTCTCCTAAACAATCCACCATCAACATAGATTGTTTGACAAAAATTCCTCTTTTTGAGAGCTGCAATTCCAAAAAGTTTGTTGCAGAGTTCCCGAATCTCCCTCTATAATAAATGTGTGAATTGTATTGGATAAAGAAATTGTGCGAGTGCACCGAAACAAAATTGTTTTTCTCAAAGGAAATTAAATTTTTAGAATGTTCCAAAGTTGCTTCTTATTGTTTTACCGAAATGAATACGAGAAAAAAGCCTTTATGAGTCTATAGTTGCTAATTTTTAACCAATTAAAAAGCTATAAACCTCGAATGTGTACCACACTCTTCTACTTCTACTTTATATGGTCACATATAAAACGTTTCCGGAATTGCAAAATTACTTTTTATTGAATTTCAGGCTACTTGAAACAAAAACAGTCGTATTTGCCTTTTTAGCTTGAGGTTAGAAGGATACGAGCAATTTCTTTCTATCGAATCTTAGAAAGACACAAAATAGTTGAGTTTTTAACTGTAGGCAGTTACGGTCCTTAGAAGAGAAGCAAGAAGAATTTGAAACCTGAATGCAACTTTAGAATGTTGATATTTAAGATAGATTTATTATATGCGAAAATTTACATGTTAGACTATTTTAATGCGAGATAAATTTCCAAGTTTGTCTTGCTAGAAAGTCAATATTTCACTCCATCACTCCTCGAAGCTACCCTGGCTTTAAAATTAACGGAAGACTACCGCAACGTAGTAAAATCATTTTCTAGCTCCTAATCCCAAACCACGAAGCCCCAAGGAAATGTCAAACCTTGAGGTTTCCACTTTATATTCTTCCCACTCATCAATCAACCGATACCTAGAGCTCTTCTGCTAAATTGCTAACGACGTTACTAATTTTCAGACGAGAAATAATGAACTGAGAGCGAGAAGAGTGCAGTTCAGGAAGTTAGGTTACGTAAAATCGATTACTCGCAGATCTCGAATAGTAAAGTGCTGCCGCTAGCTAAATCTGACAGCAGAACATGCTGGTAACAAAAACAAAACACGGCGCAGCCAGGCTTCTCTCCTTTGGAAGACAGATCTGCTTCCGTTTCCTAATCGGTAAAACCAGCTTTCAGCAATATTTCCTTTAACGTCTTCCATGGCAGTTATTTCCATACCAACCGATGTGCTCTTTAATGAAAGAGAACGACGGTAATTCTGTTAGGAACTCCTTTCAGCTCTGTGCTGCAAAATTTGCTTCCAATATCAAGCAATGAGATTTCAAGCCTTAGCTTAACCAATTTTGTTTTTAATTCATAATCCTTCTAGGGTTGCTGAACTTAATTCAGGGCTCAGAGAAGCTGTTTATAACAAAACAGAGGAGTTTTAAAGATAAAAGGGATGTTAAAAATAGGTGCTGAGATTTAGCGCTGTACTGAAAAAACTGGTATCCTACATTCACAAGACTCTTCTACCCACTCTTCTTACAAAAATTTATTCTTCTTTCTAATTATGTCAACCTATATAAACATTTGCAGAAATGGTTTCACTGCGTTGTACACATAAGAAGGGCTAGGGGACCGAAAAACTAGTCAAATATTCAAAAAGCTGTGCAGTGCGCTGGTTTTGAAATCCCACTTGTATGACTACCAGAAAGAAACTAATGGAGACTTTGCACTTCAAAAAGTCTTGTGCTACATTTGTGTGATTTTCTCTATCCACTTCGTTTGATTTCATACAAATTCCACAAACTATTCTGGCAAAAGTTCTTCTTCTATCTACTTCATGTTAATCGAGATAAACGTTTCATAAATAGCTTCCTTATGCATTAGTAAAGTTACAGAGGTGATGAAGTTGATATCTTTGTTGTATTGTTATTTTTTATTTTTACGTTGTTATTTGCCCCACGTTTTGGGAGCCAATTTGAAGTATTGAAGGAGTTGCATTATATTTTAACTATTGGGAGCCGAACTTGAAGCAGTTGCAACCACAAGTATAGTACCCGGTTTACGGTGGCCTTTGCCCCAAATTTTAAAAAATATTAACTTTGTAATTTGACTGTTTCTTTAAATATTATATATTTATGTTTGCCTCGGTTGCGTCAGTATTTTTGTTAGAGACAAGGATGTCTTAGCAGGGCGTGGTGCGTCTGAAGAATGTAGGCTTACACAGATTATAATTTTAATTCACTCCTTTTTATTAATTCTTGACACAATTTAAATAACACTTCTCTGATATAGAGAGCTGTAAGATTCTTTTATTTATTTATTAATTGCACTTTTTAACACGTAAAACTATTTTCGTCTCACACCAATACGTATTAAATTTCTCGAGGAGTGTCTCGCTCCGATTAGGAACACTGTCAACAACCAAGGCGTCCAGTTATGAGCGCGGTCTACAAGCTACACGTCCAGTTACGAGTGCTGTCCAGAAGCATCTGACTTGATTTCAACCACCTAAATTTGTAAATTTCTGTATTTTTGTTTTTATTGGTTATTCCTAATCCAATAGAATACTTTTGTTTAACTGTCACATTATTGATTCCAAGGATCACAAGTAGTATTATTAAACTTTCAAATTCATTATTGCCTCAAGGTTACCTCATAGTTAGCAACTTTTAACCTATTATTCTCACAGCTCCTACATTATTAAATTACGTAATACATACACATAACATTATTGAACATGTATATAATAATAATAATAATAATATAAACATTTACAATGACTGTAGTATACACTTTTTATATATTGTTACACATATTGCTTTAAGGTGGGCTGTTATTATATTTTTATTACATAATTTGACTGAAATCATTTAAGTGTTAAAAATACTGCCTCAGTGAAAACAGTAGTAAAATGTTTAAAAGTGGATCGCTATATACTACACTTGAAAACCCAGTTGTTTCCACGACACCGCGAGGATAACTGAGGACTGGCGTTGCATTGAAAAATTAAACAAAAAAATGAAAAATTGAAGCAAATAACAGTGGATATCTTGGAAATGGCTGATGGCACAAAAAAGCTATTTGAAAGAAAATGGGTTTTAAGGAGATCTATATATTTTCTGTACGTTTTCGCCTATCTCTAAACAAAATTCTATAAAACTTCTTCCGAATGAATCTTTGTAAACTATTACAAGAAATTCAAGATATACATGTTATTCATCATGAAAATGTCTTACATATATTACATTTTAATCAGAATCGTAATAGTAATTTTTGTGAAAATCATAAGTAAACAAAAATGGTCTAAACAAAAGGAGGTTTGAGTTAGGGAGAGTTTCTTAAAAATCTTCATATCGCACCATAGAAAGACACACTGAACTTTTGTTTTGAGTTATGCTGTTCACAAAAACACACACACATCTTTTAAAATCTAACCAAAACCCATGGCGCTACGGACCATGCAGGGCCTTGAACTCCAACCCAACTTCCGGCCTCACTCCCACATACACATGGCAGAGGTCGGCGATCATCCAACCGATACGAGGAGATATGGTCAGCATCACGCATCCCCAGCCGGAATGTACACACATCCTTTTGGATTCAGAGGTCACCGAAACATGTATTTCCGGTAAAATATCGATATTGCGGCAGTTCAGTTTTTCAACTGTTCACTCTTTTCTCTCCAAGTTCTCAGTGTCACTGTTTCGTTTTTATGCAGTTCATCTTCATTGGGAGTTCACTTCAATGTCACTTCACTAAGGTGAACCAGTTCAATTCTCTGTTGCTTCACTCCCTTCGTGACGCAGCCTCTTCTTGCCGGACGGTTCACTACACTGAAGTCGAACACAAGACCTCCACAACCGTCGCTCCGCGGTAATACTCGCTGCACGTCATAGAAGCCATCACCAACTCACTTGGAGAATCGTTCTCGATGTTGCATGGGAAACGCCCGCCAACTCGCTGTTCACCGCGACTCACTCTTCTGTCGGGTAATGGTACTGACTAGTCCGCGAGAGCGCTCGCTTATATAGGCAGTGGAATCTTCCAAATAAAGTTCTTGAACACTCTAGAAGTACTTCACACACTTTCTGGAGGAATGGGAGATAAACCTTCCAGAAAGTTCAGTTATCTTCCGATAGCGCGCTCGGTGTTTACGTGGCAAGCGACGTAATCGCTGTTTACTCGGACCGCTCGTCGACGAACTTCCGATAACTTTAGACCATAGCCGCTGCATCACAATATAGAATTTTTGAGAGAAAAACAAAATTTTCTATACTTACTATAGGGCAGCACTAGAGAAAGTAAAAGAGGAAACAAAATTTATTAATGTTTGTTGATGAGTTGAACCAGAGTTAAAAAATTCAACCGTATAGCTGAGTTAGAATGGTGGATCATCGCTAGAGAATTGCCAAGAAAGCTGAAGATCCGTGGTTCGAGTTCCGGCGGTGACAATGAATTTGTTTAAGAAATCGGAGTGGCGTTCTCAGGAAAAATGTGTGCTCAATAACGTCCAGGGTTACGCAGTACCATTGTAAATTAGTATTACATCATTCCTCCCCTGTAGTTAATTATGCAATTATTATTATTATTATTATTATTATTATTATTATTATTATTATTATTATATAGGAAGTCGCTTATAATAGTTTTGACGAGATACACCAACGACCGTTATTGGTGTTACGGAAAACAGGTCACCTTATTCATATCCACTTTTAAAACATACCTAAAGTTACACATTGAAGTCAAGAGAAGTTAACTTTATGAAGGTTTTTATCGCTACATCTCAAATCATGGACAACTCGACGGGAAAGTGCAATGCCACCATCTCAGCATAGATGCAACCTCGTCAACTAAAACCTATTACAGATCATTGCTTCTCTAATATAATTTATGGATCTAGGGACCATGTACTTCACGGAATAGCAACTTTAGAGTCCCTTGTTCTGACACAAGTTGCAAAGTTAGCCCAACTTGCCTGGTGTATTCACATGACAAGCTACAAACTCCCTTTACTGCCTGCCTGTCTTCCTTTTCCTTGAAAATGAAGGGATCTTTTTAAAGCACTGTGGTAGACATCATCATTGTCGTCGGTCAGTTTCACCCTTAGAAGGCGCTTTCGCATCTTCCCTACAAAATTGTGGTTTTCATTTTCTCTACCAGGTAAGAGGAAGTATTTTCGGTGAAATCTCGATGCTTAGATTTCACCGGAAACACATGTTTTAAGGCCTCCTCAATACAAAAAGGCCCATGATCCTGTTAAATCACCCAATGTATGTCAAATAAACACTTTTGTGCCATTAA
This sequence comes from Deroplatys truncata, assembly GCA_030765065.1. NCBI lineage: Eukaryota > Metazoa > Arthropoda > Insecta > Mantodea > Mantidae > Deroplatys > Deroplatys truncata. The sequence continues at coordinate 122,117,695 of CM060988.1, read as the reverse complement.
CCGCTTCCAGATATTCTTTATTGACTTGAATTGTCAAATACTTTATACTTTTTCAACTGAAAAATCATTATTAGCTCTTTTTTGGGCTTTTTCATAGTCAAATAAAGAGAACTGAACTTCAAAGCCATGACATAGCGACCCTGTATTAAAAGATTTGACTATTGCTTAAGCCTACTGTGTTCTCTTACTCCCCTTATACCTACAATGAAATATGTAATAAAACAATTTTTGCAAAAGTTTGTCTCGATTAATATGTAGTATATGGAAGAATAAGTTTTTGTAACAATAATAGGTTGAAGCATGTGAATTAACACATTAGATTTTTTTAATCTTAAAAACACTTGAGTTGGTATCTTTTAATTTTTAATCGAAATAAGCATTTTAAAATGTGGACATGAACACATCTGTAGAACCGTCATCTCTACCACTATCATGCTTCTCTTTGACCTATTCATGGTCTAATTTTCTGATATTAAAAGTGAAGAACCCGTGAGTAACAATGGATTGTAGCGTATTGTGTGCAGAAAGCATTCTAATTGCATTAGATCACAACAGTGGTTTTGCTTCCATAAGATTTCTTCATTTATCCAGCAGTAGATTCCGTCCAGTCCTATTACTTCTGTGACTGGATTGAAAAAGTTTCAAAGGAGCAAAAAATGAACGAATGAGAGATGTTATACTGAGTGTGAAACGAAGGGTTGTCAGAAATAGCATCTATAATAGAATCCTACTCTGATTGCTGTAAATAACGAGAGGTCGGCTAGCTCGATGTGATAGGATCAGAGATTCCACCTTGTATAGGTAGGGGTGGACAAGGATGAGATATTCGTAGGAGTAAAGTGCACAACAGCTACACTGTTTATGTCAAACTATTCTTGTGAAGCAGAGAGAGAAACGAAGCGCTGCAAGTGTTACTGGATTGTGCAGCAGTCTTGAAGAATTGAATCCCGTTGGTGGAAAAATTATCCAAAAAGATATTATTTAAGACACATTTGTTAATTTCATAAACTACTTTGGTCCATACTCATTTAGATAACAAAATAACAGGCCATAATAATTTGACTAAGTATTACTACAGGGTGATTTATGAAGAACTGACAAATTTATTTCTTTAATTACTCTGTTCGAAATTCATTCAATGCCCCAATTTTAGTATACCAAAATAAGCAGAATCTTCTGGAGTTTCGATTGCCTGTCACTAGATCCGCAGATATTCATGTTTTATTCGCAATTGTTAGTTTTATTGTTGGCAATTGTTTTTGAGAATTTGTTCTAATCATCGTGAAAATGGAGTATACATTAAATGAATGACTCTTCCTTGTAAAGCAATACTGGATTACGAATTCAATTACAGCTACTCATAGGGCATACCAGAGAGAATTTGGTGTTTGGAATCCTCCCCAAAGAAACACAATACTGGGACTGGTAAACAAATTGGAAACAACTGGATCTCTGGTGAGTGTTAAAGGTAAAACTCGTTAATCAAGACTTCCCACAGTTGTTGACGTAAGAGCACGACTGGATCAGTTACTCAAAGAATCATTAAGACGTTTGTCGTAGGAGACAGAGTACAGCTACTCAATGTGTCAGAGAGCTGTGAAAAGTGCAAGCCTAAAGCCGTATAGGATTACGATTGTCCATCAGTTACAGGAACCAGCTAAGGATAAACGACTGAATTATTGTCGTTGGTTTCAGGCATTCATTGTGCAAAATCCTGCCATATTGTCCATCACATGGTTCACAGATGAACCATGGGTCCATTTATCCCGCTATGTGAACTCAAATAACTCATGCTATTGCTCAGCGAAATTCCACATGTTATTCTTGAAGCACCTATGCACCCGGTTAAAATCGGAGTGGGACCAATTTTTTTGAAAACAGCGTGAACACTGCAGAGTACCGATGGATTTTCATGGAGTTTTCTGAGCAACTAGACGGTGTAGAGCTGAGTCAAGGATATTTTCAAAAGGACGGCGCTACATGTCATACATCAAATGAATCCATGGCACTAATTGCAAGTTTCTTTGACGACCGGATAATTTCCACAGTGGCCACCGAGATCTCCGGATTTGACATCGCCGGACTTCTTTCTATGGGGTTACTTAAAAGATAGGGGTTATGCCACAAGTCCCCAGACATTGAACGATCTGAGCACACCATTACACAGAGGATTGAAGTTATTGACAACAGTCCTCCAACGAGTGGCCAGTAACATGGAACGACGTGTTCAGTTGTGGCTTATGTAGAATGGAGGACATTTTCAACATTTACTATAAAGGTAAATAGTCTCCCAAAATTCCTCTGCTTTTTCAAGTATAATACGTTATCGGTAACATAACTCGTTTTGAAAGAATTAAAGAAATAAATGGGTCAGTTCTTCATAAATCACCCTGTACTATTGTCATTATTATTACTGCGTAATGTCAAATTATCTTGATAGTCGACAAGATCTTTAAATGTACTACTCTCAATCTTATTAAAATTATAACTATTGTTAGCTTAACAGTACTCAACTAGCAGGAACGTATATATCATTGGCAATGTTAATCTCCGCCCACCTTTTGGGTTGCTGAAACTAATTTATCATCAAGTGGCTAGAATTATGCAAGAGGGGAGAACTAAGATTTCATTACCAACCTAGATCGCTCCGTTCGTGTATGGGCCAAGATTGTTTTAAAATCCTTAAAGGCTGAAATGGCCAATTGCGCCCACTCGACAGAAGCATATTCTTACTTCATGACCACTGATTTTTACAAAATATAAACATTCTATACAAAAACATCCATACTAGATGACTTTTAAGCTCCTCCTAACGTACTAATTCCGACGTTTTAGCATCAGTGTCACCTTTGTTCTACTTGATTCAAATTGGTAACGTAATGACATGTCCTAGACACCGTAGTACCGTGTCACATAGCATGAGGAATTCCTGCGGTAGTTGGCAGGCTCTTTGCAAAGCATGGACTGACCATAAAGTTTTGCTTTTTTTCGAATTCAAACAAAATAAGCAATCAAACTTTAGAAAAAGAGTACAAGCAAATTCATATAAGATACCTTCCCATTTGCCTTTTAATCATTAGCATGTTGAAGCCTGCCAATAATAAAAAGGTAACAAAATCCATCCCATCCATATCCAACGTAATCTATCTAATTTTTCCATCCATACATTCACACCCTACTCTAATTTGATCTATTTATCTGTTTTTATATGCAATGATACTACAGTTGACGAAAATTACCGATGCTCATGCAGATAACTTCTGGCGATTTGTTGGAAAAAGGAAAACTGATCAAGTTTAGTTTAAGGTTTATCGTTTATCGTTTAATAGCTCTATACATTGTTTATACTACCATCACACATAGCTACGCACTATAGGCACATTCATGCAACTGAGACCGCTTTACAACTTACCCAAGCAGATTAGCTCAGGAAAGTGGCTGCACAACTAAGGCCATCCATGAATCATTAATTACACTCACTACGTGTATATAACCATAGAAAATCAATCACATGACCCCAAAAGTCCACCTTCCGATTAATTCAACAAACACAGGAAGGCGACTATGCAAGACTATCCGTTTGCCACGGACTGAATCGTGGATATCAAAACACCTCCGCGAATTCGTCGGATATAAACTACATAAGATGTTGAAGTAACCTTGTAAAAGCGCCTTCCCCAAAAATAATTATAATACAAATTTATATAATTCCCAGAATGTATATTCGGTTAGAATTAAAGCGTTTCTCATTTTAAAATTTGCATATATAATTCGCTTAAGACTGCAACTCTGATACATCTGTATACCTTAAACTTGCACCACGTTTTTCAAACCCACTATATATTCTGATAACGTATATGCATCGTAACATATTAGTGTATGCTTCACTATTACTAAGAAAAGAAAGTGATGCAGACATTAAGGGAATAATCCTTCAAAGATACAACTAATCTATTCCCCTTAAATTTCGGCTAAAACTCATTACTCCATACCATATTTAAAAAAAAAGGATCCTATGCTTTCAAATGTTCTAACCAGAAATTTGGAACGCGCGCGCGTGTCTGTTTTGCTGATGGGAGCTTGCTTTTCCTTTCACTTTTCGGATGAGTGGATTAAATTTTCATGGCATGGGATTCAAAACGTCCTCTACAACCTTGCCCCTCTGTACAACAGGAAGAGACCGTGCCAACTTCACACTTTAACAATATTACTCTTGTCTCTCTGCCCTGTCACAATGTAGCCTTTTTGATGTGAAATACATTTATTCCTGCCTCTATGTTACATAGAACAAGTAAGGAATCCATCAATTATTAAAATCATATTATTTGTGTATAACTATAAATAATCAAGGATTATAGCAACCTCAGAAACTGTATTGAACGACGGCCAACGTGGATTCAGAAAACGTCATTCTTGCAATGACTGCATCTTTATAACAAAACTAATCGAGAAACGAAGTGAATATAGCTTGCAGACTGTAATAGCTTTTGTCGATTACATATTGAAGTAGTTATATTTATTTACGTTGTTTTCCCCACGTATGGGCGCCAATTTGAAGTAGGTATTTTGTTTCACGTATGGAAAAGCCGGTTTGAAGATGTATTATATTTCGACAGTTGGGGAGCCGAACTTGTAGTAGTTTGTAACCGCACATATAGTAAACAGTTTCCGGTAGCCTTCGCCCTAAGTGTACTTTCAGGTGGCCTTTGCCCCCAAGTTTAAAAAAAATTAACTTTTTAATTTAACTGTTTCTTTAAATATTATATATTTATGTTTGCCTCGGCTGCGTCAGTATTTGTTAGAGACACGTTTCTCTTAGCAGGGTTGTGGTGCGACAAGAATGTAGGCTTACACAGATTATACTTTTACTTCACTCCTTTTTATTAATGCTTGACGCGATTTAAATAACACTTCACTGATATAGAGAGCTGTGAGATTCTTTTATGAATTACTTTGAATTTTTAACACGTAAAGTTATTTTTCGTCTCACACGAATACGTATTAAATCTCTCGAGGACGTGTCTCGCGTCCGGTTAGGAACACTGTTTGCAGGCAACTGAACCGATTTCAACCGCCTAAACTTGGAAATTTCTGTATTTCAAGTCTCTGATTGGCTATTCCTAATCCAATAGAATACCTTCATTTAAATAAAGCTTTTTCTGGTTGTTGATTGGCTATTTTTAAACTGTCTCAAAATTTACATTATTGTTGCTCCAATAATGACTAGTAGCATTTAAACTTTCAAATTCATAATTGCCTCAAGGTTAGCAACTTTTAACCTATTATTCTCACAGCTCCTACATTACTAAATTACGTAATATATTCACATAATATTATTACACATGGATACAATAATTCAAACATATACAATGACTGTTACATATATTTTTATATATTGTTACATACACATATTGCTTTAAGGCGGGCTGTTATTGAATGTATATTTACATATTTAGACTGAAATCATTTAAGTGTTAAAAATACTGCCTCAATATAAGCTTTTGATAAAGCTAAAGTAAATCTGATATAGGATAATAATGCTCAAAAATAGATTTTCTCAACATCCTTTAAGGATAATACGAAACATGTACACAAGCACAACATATAGAATGGAAAAATCAACAGAAATATGTGGAGGCTAATTTAGGAGTAAGACAGGGGTGTCCCTTCTCACCTAATTTGTTATATATATATATATATATATATACCTTATTTACCTTGAAAAGAAAAACTGAAAATACATTTTGTAATAAATTACTACATTGCTATTTGCTGATGCCCAGATTTTGATTGAAAACTGGAAGAAACTTTACAACGCGCTATACATGCGCTACATATCTCAAGTGAATACAACCTTCGAATTTCATATGCTAAAACAAAAATAATTGCTTTTAGAGCAACAAATATGCAAGAGCAAAAGTCTGTTGTTGGATAATTTTATTGTTTATACAAAGTGATTTTAATTATTTTGAATACATTATTCATACATTAATAATAGAGATATGCAAATCAAATTAAATAAATTCCAAATATTTAGTACAATAAAAAGGGGTTTTAAACATTGTAATAAAGTAACTATGCTGAAACTTTAAAGTGAAGGCTATTCCAACATGGGTATGGAGTTGGATGCTGACCACCTCACAACAGAAAAACATAGAGGTTACCAAAACGAGAATTTTAAGATATGTGGTAGGTTACAGACTCTAGGATAAAAAATCTGATGCGACACATTCGCATGACTTTCTCTGACCTGAAACGTTTATTAGTAGGTATACCAATTATTCTTACTAAATCTTATTTTACTATGTACTACATTTTCATTCAACTAATTGCAGAAATAGCTATATTACACATTTCGTTATAGATACAAAGGAAACTCGACAGTCAAACGTTTAAGAACTGGACGCTATATGCTGGCCTTAAAATTCTATACTGTTTCCATGCAATCGCGAGAAACAACTGAATGTTGATAGTACTTTAAGAGAATGAACAATTCGTCCTTACGGTAGTTGTCGGGGTATAGAGACCGTCCCCGGAGGGGGCGTTGGAATCCATGTGGGGGCGAGGTCCATCTGTTTATATCGAAACTTTAGGGACCCTGTCATTGCTGTGCTGTCACTCCTGGTTCCGGCTGCCAGCTGTCTTCCTTCACCTTATCCCTTTCTCACGGGGGCGTTCCATTGTGGGGGCGTAGGGTACAATGTTCGGCCACTTTGGAGTGCCGAAATCCCCTCCGCTTCTCATTCTATCTCTCTTTCCCTTTCTTTATTCGCAAGGGAAGCGCGAGCGCGCGCGCGCACACACACACACACACACACACACATATATCCTTCCAATTCAAACATCGTAACAGGTATTTCTGCTACGTGAGCAAATTCATTTTTACTCAGTAATATTCGTGTCTCTCTCTCTCTTTGTCTATAACTGATTACCCTCCTCTTTGTAGGCGTTAAACCCACAAGGGCTCATAAGTCACTGCTTTGGACAAGTAGTCTGTCGAGGAGCAACCAAACTCTAGATCATAGCATATCCAGGATGCGTAATCAGGCCCAATGTCTGGAATGGCGGTGAATAAGAAGGAAATGACAATTGATGAAAGGAAGGATAGAAAAATTCATGGGTCAAATTATGCAACCCAGCATTTGCCTAGTAACCGAGGAAAACCGCAAAAGCCGGGATTGGTTGGCCCGGGGATTTAAACTCGGGACCTCCCGAATGCGTGTACCTCAAGTTACCACGGCGCCACCACAATCATATTCACAATGGGTGAATTCAGTTCTGCATAATTACGAGGGCTGTACCCGACCTAACAAAGAAAACACAAAAGTTTGGAAAAAAAATCTTTATTTCTCTACATAGTCTCCTTTCAGCTCAATACACTTTTCCCAGCGATGTTCAATAGCTTCGATACTCTGTTTATAGTGAGAAACCTCGAGTTCTGCAAAATATCCATCAACTGCAAACTCCACCTGCTCACTGTTGGTAAATCTTTTACCATCAAGCCATTTCTTGAACTTTGGAAACAGAAAATAATCAGAGACGAATAGGGTGCAGGAGGAAGCAATTCGAACTTTAACTCGTTGATTTTGGTCATGGCGATAATGGAAGTGTGAACTAGTGCATTGTCTTGATGAAACAGAACTCTTTTTTTCGCTAAATGCGGCCGTTTTTGCTTGATTTCACCATTCAAACGCTGCATTAAGTTTGCGTAATACTCGGCATTGATTGCTTTTCCTTTTTGAAAATATTGAACGAAAATTATCCTACTCGCATCCCAAAAAACTGACGCCGTTATCTTGCCTGGAACTGCCTTCGCCTCCTTTGGAGCCGATTCTCCCCTTTCAATCCACTGTTTTGACTGCTCCTTCGTCTCGGGTGTGAAGTGATGGACCCATGTTTCATCCATGGTTATGAATCGACGCAAAAACTCGGCTCTATTGCAGGGAAACATCGCCAAACCCTCGACTGAAACATCTTCACGACGCTGCTTTTGTTCCATTGTGAGTAAACGCGGCACCCATCGCGCACAGCTTTCTCATGTCTAAATTTTCAGTTAGTATGCGATGTACAGAACCTTTTGAAATGCCTATGATGTCAGCTAGCTCGCGCACTTTCAGTCAACAGTCATCCAATACCATTTTGTGGATTTTCTTTACAATTTCTGACGTGGGTACCTCATTTGGTCGACCATTGCGATGTTCATCTTGACAGCTCGTACTGCCTCGCTTAAACTCTGCCACCCAATATTTTGCTATTGCAAACGAAGGAGCAGATTCCCCTAGAGTATAATCTAGGTCAGATTTAATATTAGTTGGACTAAGACCTTTCAAATGAAAGTATTGTATCTCAGAATGACGACCAATTTTATCCATGTTTACAAATTCGCTGAGAGAGTTCACTATTGATGGCTGCCAAACAATTACTAAACAACGTAGCATCGTCAAACTTCAAACTTAAGCTTTATAAGGTTGGTACTTTCTACCATATTCATTTGTTTGAAACATCAACCGGTCGGGTACTTCTGGGATTGCCCTCGTATATATGTAGACATGCTGCATCTAACAGTATCACGAAATACAACTTTTATCTGCTCTTCCTGAGTATTTGCTTGTAAGGGGACAGTATGCTGTAAAAAGATCCATTGATTACGAGCATTGACATTGTTAGGCTCCGCTAATTTTTGGGATGATTTATGTATTCGTAACTTGTCAAGTGGTTAAAGTTATGCAATAGGGGAGCTAGAAAGCGACGTTTTAAGAGAACGAAGCTATAAATTTCAGTATCAATTTAAGCAGTGAAAGCGTTAACAAAAAATTACTTTTTTGTTAACACAGATATAGTGAATAAAATTTGGAGAGGATTGAAGTCGTAGCTCTCAACTGTTGCTTTGTATTTTCGAGGAATGCATTGACGAAGATTGCAGAACATTTATTACTTTTCCCCACCATATGTGATGCAGCTACCGACTTGCAGATGACGACAGAGTGAAGTTCCGATGTAATTAAATTCTGCGGCTCCTGACTTTGTAAAAACCTGTGCGCCAATCGAGTGCGATAACATAAAATAGGAGAAACAATCCCGATAATTTAGCGCGTGACAGTCGGTTTATCTTTTCCCATTTTATCTAACAGCTGATCTGCACAGGGCATACTTACGGCATACTGCTGTCGTGATCCATCATTCACACCTACAGAGAACGTGGTAGACTACATAAAACAGCACAGAAGATGGGTTAGAGTTACTTAGTTTTCAAACAGCAAACTGGTTGTTTCTCAGTGCTGTTCATATAAAATATTTGATCTATTACATTCACATGACTTTCTATGCTATCGTTTATTTTTATACAGCTCCTACAAACTATTCTCACGAAAACTTATTTCTCTATCTTCTGCATTTAATGCAACTATTTTTTACAGAAATAGTTACATTACACAATTCATTGTATACACAAAATCAATAGAGGAAACGAGTAGACAGATATTTCCTCTTGCGTGAAACATCTGGAAAACGATGACAAAAGTATTGAAAAATTCAAACCAATAACAACAGATATCTCGTAAATTGCTGATGCTACAAAAAGTTACCTGAAATAAATTGTAAGTTTTAAAGCTTTCTAATTTTTTTGTATAGTAAGTTTTTTTCTATCCCTAATGGTTTGCCCATTATATAAAATTATACAAAATACCTTACGAATGAAGTGGATTCTGCCTATTCGCAGAAAATTCAAGATATGATTCAAACAAGGCGTCCTCTGCAGTTTTATGTTTCGCGCATATATAGGTGCAAAAGAAGTTGCATCACTGATGTTCAAAAGGGCAGTGCAGGTACGAAGCGAAAGGTCACTGAGATAGTGCTGCTGTCTGCAGATGTTTACGTGGTAGTTTGGTACTGATGAGCGTTGTGTGGTCGCCTGCAAGCAGTTCGAGCCAGGTCATTCACACAAAAAGATAACGTTCACCAATAACGAACACACAGATGTGATTATGATCCATGCGGAGATGCACCAAAATGCAGATGAGGCTCGAAGGCTGTTTTTTTGAACATTTTCAGACGCAGCATGTCATCTGCGTACTTTTTTGACGTACAGAAATACTATTAAGAAATGATGGATAATTCCAGATAGAACGTGGACCTCAGAACCCTACATCAATTCGTTCACCAAGACGGGCATGTTCTTGCACATTTTATTATAAATAATGACTAATAGAAAATAATTTAATTCTAACACACTTTAAAGGTACATAAATGTAATAAAATAGAATTTTGCTTAATCTTGTCAATTGGTGCCATATAGTTGTACTGATTGTCATGGAAATGACCTAACACGTGCGCTCAGGTTTGCGTCAAGAAGCAATCCTGAATTATTGTTAATGAGTGAATTGGTTATTAAATAACCGATAACATCTCCCCACACATCAAGCATCAGACCCTGGGCATACCATGAAATGTTTTTGTTTAAAGACAACTTTCTGGGGCCCAGTCGGGAATCGAAGCCGGAACACCTAATATAGCAAGCAGTTTCTCTACCGAATAAGCTCTGGTATCAGTAATAGTAGTTAAAGTGTTCGTTTTCAAGCATTGGCCTTTTATTTAGTGGTCTCTTCTCCGTCTGTATGGAGTCCCTTTGAGTTCGTTTCGGCAAACCTTTTGCCATCCGCGCTATCCGGTATAAGCTAACTTAAATTAAGGACATCGTTTATTTTCATATCCTTTCTACAAGCTATTTTTACAATATCTTATATTTCTATCTTCCTTATTTTAATAAATATAAAGGCAGAAATGATTTTATTACACATTTACCTCTAGGTACAAAGGCATACAGGAGACAGCGAAGGTCAGTTGTTTAAAAAGGGGTCGCTACATGCTAACTTTGAAATTCCTTGCTCTTTGTTTGACTTCACGAGAAACAAAGGAATGGTGACTTAGAACTTCAAAAAAATTCAAACCAATATCAAAGAATACCTCGGAAATGGTTTAGCTATAAACAGTTTATTTCACATAAACTTGTTTTTTTAAATAAATCTGCATTTTTTTTGTATAATGAGTTTTGTTTATTTCTTATGGTTTACTGTTAAAAAATTACACTAACTTAACTAAAAGTTATTATTCAATACATTCATTTTATTATTCATGCAAATATCTTGAATATGTGGTATTTTAATAAAAATTGTCAACTCATTCTTGAGAAAGCAAAAACTAACGACATTTTTCCATGTAAAGGGTAATACGCGATGGAGGAATTTTCTCAAATTTGGTGTTGCATCCTTGGAGGATACCAAGTTGGAATACAAAGTGTGGTACTCATTCCAGTTTTCGTTTTTGAGTTATACTGCTCCCTCTCTCTTGCTTTCACACACATACAGATACAAATCTAATGGTTTTGTTTTTAGCATGGATTTCTTTATCTCAGTACTTGGCAGATTCCTCCAAAGTGCTTTTTTCCTTTTGTCGCAACGGAAAGATAAGATCGCAAAAGCAGATGATAGCATAAATCCCTAAAAATGTGTTGAAAATCTATGGGACAATTAAATTGTATCTACAGAAATGTTGCAGTTACATTCAAGATTTCATCTAGGTCACTTGGCAATGTTTTACGTCTTTGTTTCAACGGAAGACAAACAAATACATCTAGTTTAAACGAATTCAAGCCACCAGCGTACACCTACTTTAAGATAAAACATTATTTCTGAATTGACTTGTTTTCGGGCACAACTTTTTAGCTTTAAATTACAGAAAGATGAAATGATTAGATTCTCGAATCATTAAAAATGTAACCCCAGCAAGGCCATTAAACACAAGCAGTAAGAACAGCCGGGGACATTCGCATAGCTTGGAGGTTGATGCCTTGTTCCATTAATTATGGATATTAAAATAAAACGTTTTAGCCCGTGTTATACAAATATAAAGAAGTTTAGTATAATTTACGCTTCTTTAAGTGTTGTAAATGTTTAGAAAAAGCTTTTTTATTTTTGTTAACTATAATTATATTGAATAATACACATTTTTACTTTCTCTACTACGTATAGTAAGTAGGGGAAGTATTGTATTCCACCCAAAAATTGATACCGAGATTTCACCGAAAATACATGTTTTGAGACCCCTGAATCCAAAAAAAGCATTTTTGGAAACATGTCCGTGTGTGCGTCTCTTGTGTGTGTGTCTGTGAACAGCATAACTCAGAAACGAAGTCGGATAAACAGCAAACTTGGTATTTAGGTTCAGTATCCTCCAGAGATGCGACACGAAGGTTTTCAAGAAAATCCGCCCACCCCAAATTACCCTTTACATGGAACATTTTTCGAAAATTTTAATTTTCCCAAAAATGGCTCTAACGATTTTGATTAAAATATCGTATGTTTAAGATATTTTCATGACAAATGAAATGTATATCTCGAATTTTCTGGGAATGTCTCCAAAAGTATTCTTCATTGTGAACGACTTTTGCATAACTGGTAAACCATAAGAGATAGAAAAATGTTACTACACAAAAAATGTAGATCGCGTTAAAATACACAATTTATGTCATATACATTTGTTTTGTTGAGTGAACCATTTTGGAGATATTGCTTGTTATTCCCTTAAATTTTCCAACACTTTTTCTCAAATGGGAATTCGTTATTCATTTCTTTATGTCCTGGACATACCAAGAGAATGGAATACTGCACATAGCAACCAGCTCTTAAAATATTTGACTATCGCTTAAAGCTTACCAATTCCCCTTGCATCTACAAGAAAATTAGCAATAAGATTAACATCTCGATATCTCGATTAACATGAAGCACATGGAGAATAAGCGTTTGTAAACATAGTTTGTACAAGAGTAGAGAAAGTGAGTGTAACACATCAGATTTTTTCTCAAACTTGCTTTGGTGTTTATTTTTTTGTGAAACAAATTTGTTTTGCTTTCTTTGTGAAACAAAACAAAATTGTGCATTACCGAACAAGGCTCATATGTGGCTTGCATACAGAGGTCGTGGAATTAATGTCGGTGCATCGGCCAATAAGACTGGTTTTTATTTCTCTACCATGTACATAATAGGTAGAGAAGGCATTACATTCCACTAAAAAATTCCATACCGAGATTTCACCCAAATAATATTTTGAGGACCCTCGAGTAAAAAAGCATTTTTAGAAAAATGTCTGTGGGTATGTTTTGTGTGTGTGTGTGTGTGTGTGTGTGTGTGTGTGTGTGTTTCTGCGAACAGTATTACTCGCCCCAAACTGTCCATTACTGGGAACATTTTTCGACATTTTTGATTTTCCAAAATATAGCTATTTTGATTAAAATATCATATATTAAAGATATTTACATGAGAAATAAAATGTATATCTGGAATTTCCTGGGAATAGCCTGTAAAGTCCTCTTGATTCAGAAATAATTTTATACAATCTTTTACAACTGGTAAACGTTAAGCGATAAACAAAAACATACTATACACAAAATGTTGATCTCTTTAGAATACACAATTTATTTCAAATAACGTTTTGTGGCATCGGCCATTTCCGAGAGATCCATTATTAATGGTTCGAATTGTTCAATACGTATCCATTCTTTTAAAGTCCTGTCGCATTCAGCTGTTTCTCGTGGTCATAAAATTTTAAGGGCAGCTTATAGCATTTAGGTCTTAAACTAATTGACTATCGATATTCCCTTTGTATGTATAACAAAATGTGTAATGCAGCTATTTTCAGAAATATGTATTTCGATTAAAATTAAGTAGATAGGAAAATAAATCCTAAGAATAATTTGAATACGCACTAATAAGCGATGGAGGGTAGAGAAATCATATGAATGTAACACATCAGATGTTTTAGCTGGTTTCCGTCAGTTACTAGGTAAACATCGGATTGGAAATGCAGTACCACTACCAAAAACGCAAAGTATGTAGAAAAAAATATAGATGGTGCGGGAAGGTAACTACGCAACTAAGATTATCTGTCGAGAATCACAATGAGTACGAGTACACACAAGGAATAGCTAGAGTAGGTAGGACGAATGAAGGCGGGTGGAGAGAAAGCTACTGCGCATAGAGAGATAGATATAATGCACTGTCTCTTTCTTTCATTCTCGCTCGCTCTGCACCTCGACTCCTCTCACATCGTAATAATTGTCAAGGAATACCGCTAACGTGCCATTACTTCCGCTCGGGAAGGAGCAATGACTGACTGATGCTCATTGGCTGGCAGGTCATGTGATTCAAATCAGTGCTACTGCGCAATCTGCACGTACCTTGCTTCGTTCATGCTCATCAATAACTGAGGTGAACCAACAAAACCTACAGTAACACATATGCATTAAACCATTGCTACCAATATTTATCATGATCAACCATTAATAAACGAGTTTTTATGTAAATCAATTATTATAGGAAAGGTACGAAAATATAACATGGTAGATATGGAAACTCCCACCACAGAAATATCAATGGATAATGTTTATATCGTATGCAGCAGAAGCCCTAGCTTAAGCAAGTGGTAGAGAAAGTAAGTATGGTTAGCTTTAACACCGAAGGAGACAGTCACAAAGCTTGTAGCGCCGCCAGATATTCGCAATAATAGCTGGAAGTTTAACACCTAAAGCTTTGTTTCAACACAGCCAAGATTTTAAGAATGCATTTTTCAGTAAATCTTTTATCATATCTCTTTGCTTTAAATATTAAGGGTTATAAAAGAGAAAGTACCATGAAAAATAATTAAAACTCCCCTGGATAGTAGTTAATTTTTAATAAAAGAAGCAGTAATTAAAAAGAGCAGCTCGTGAGTCGATACGGGGTTTGCCCCCAACGGCACTTGCGGCCGGTATGGTAAAGGAGAAGTACTAAACTTTGCTCTCTCTCTCTCTCTCTCTCTCTCTCTCTCTCTCTCCACTTCCATTTTTTATAGTGGCCTTAAGTTGCTCGTTAACAAACTACATAATCGTTGATCTGGTTGTTGTGTGCCCCAACGTTTTAATTTGAATTTTACTTCCTTGTAGAGGGCTAAAGGGTATTTTTAATGCCGCTCTAAAGCGATGCGGCCCTATCACTACAGCAATAATTCGGTGTTTGGTTGCGTCTGCTGTTAAAAAGAAATTTGTATGTTACACGTTTTTAAAGCGCTGTCAAAATGAAGTACATAGGAATCAAAAGGGGGAATATTTAAGTCCTAAAAATACGCCATCACTCCAGAAAATAATAGTCACATTAAAACAAGGCCAATGTGTAGCATTCACATTATTTTCTCTACCCAATATCACTTTTTTGTGTAGCTTCTGAATCCAGTCTTACGAAAGCTTATTTTTCTGTCCTCTTCATGGTAATCGAAATAAAGCTTTGCAAAAATTGTTTGATTATATGCTTCATTTTAGGCACAAGGGGTTAGAGACAGTCGAATCGATAGCCTCGTCTGAAATACTGGACGAGTCCGCTAAAGCTTTAGCGTATGTGGTGCATACAATTCAGTTTAGTAAAAGTTGTCTAAATTATATTAAACAAAATAAATAAAATCAATTTGATTGCTGTATAAATGCGAATGTAAATATGTTGGGGAAGATAACCTGACAGGGAAAACAATGTAAATAACGGAAAATCATAAATCAATAATCAAAATAGGAATACGTGACAATATAGCATAAGACTGTAAAGTAACTTGTATGTAGAAATATGTGAGAAACAATTGTAATTAGCTGGGAAGCTGCGAGCTAGTATCAGGGCAAAGATCCACCAACAACACACACTAATGGACACAGGAAAGGCAAAATAGCAGAGAGAGAGAGAGAGAGAGAGAGAGAGAGAGAGAGAGAGCGAGAGAGAGAGAGAGGCCCGAGGAGATACAAGACAGATATAGAGGTACAATTCCAGGAAAAGTTGCAGTTTATAAAGGGTGTTGGATAAGAAGTCAGAAAATAGTAAAAGAAACAAGAGTCTTGAGGGAGACAGAGCTATGTGGGTTTTACCAAAGAAGTCAGAAGCAGCCTGACCGGTAAAAGCGAACAATTTCTTTCTCATAGCATGCCAAGTAAAAAAAACGAACCAACATAGAGATTAGGTACAAGGGCGCAAAAATTAGCGTCATAGCAGCAGGGTATAAAAAGGAGAACTGCGCCAGATTTCTACACTTGCCCAAATACTTTTCTGATGGTCATTCATGTGAATTGTCTAGTGGCAGACTGTCATTACAAATGTGGGAGATGATGTATGACGTAGATGGCTAGGCCCACTGAAATATTTGAAGGAGTGGGAAAATGGACATTACATTACGAGATAACATTATTATTAGTATTCACAGGGGTACAGTTGCTACCCGCTTCAACTATTTGGTTGATTTGGAATAAATCCAATGGTTAAGAAATTCATTGTATTCAGTCACCTTCGCCCAAAATATCCTGAGATTAAGATAGCTAGAAATAGGTATTTATCCACTGCTACCGACTGACGGCCGAGGCAGAAAACTTCTGAGAAGTTGAACCTGGAATCCATTATCATGGCGAGATATCACGTGTGTACGTGGAAGTGATACAACACCCGCCCGCTACAAATAGAAGTCCTATTCTGACGCTCGTTTCTAAACAACAAGCTTGTGGCTGAAAATTTGGGTGAAAATCCCAGGGCAATTTCAATCCGAGCTAGAAAAATTGAATTGCAGTTGCTTACAACAAAATCTTGGCAGAAGTATGAGAAGGAATATGTTGGATTTAAAGACTGGTGAAAAAGAAACATAAAAAAGCAATGTTTGGTTTATATTTCTTGTTTATGATCAAGTGTTTAGTTTAAAATTCTGTTAAAATGACTGGTCACTGCCATCTGGATTTTGTTTATTACGCGCTAAAATGCTATTTTTCGGCGTGTTAACAGTTCAACAAGTAGCTGTTTTAGAGAGCGTGTGCTAAAATATTTACATGGTTATCTTTAATTTACTGTGGATAGCCTGTGAAGTCTTCTTCAAATTGACTAAATTTAATATAATTCTGCATAACTGGGGACATAAGCAAGAACTTACAGGAAAAATTTGGAGCTCATTGAAATATTCTGTGTGAAATTTTTCGTAGCGTTTAGCTTTTCCAAATATTCTACGATATGTTCCACGTTTACACTTCCAGTATGCCATGTGATAGATATGCCTGAAACTTTGCGACTCTGCAGTCTTTACATCGCTTTTACACTAAACATTTGAATGCCGTTTCCGCCTTTTTTATGTAACTATGCACTTATTGCTTAATGTGAAATAATTTTAGGCAGAAATATATAACGAGTATATGTGAATGTCATGGGTAAAGAAAACTGGGCAAGTGTTCTATTAGATTTTCATATTTACTTCCTGTTAAAGATAAATATTCGACAGATATCGTTTAATATACATTTTGTGGACCGACACCACAGCTAAAAGTAAATGAATAACATATATGCTAGCTATGAGGACATGATATACTCGAACCACTATAGTTTTACTCTACAGTGGTATCATATTAAACATTGTAAGAAATCTTGTGTTACTTTCGTATGACTTTCTCTACCAACTATCGTTTATTTGTATATTGCTTCTATAAAGTTTTTCATGAAAGCTTAGTTTTTTCTCTACTACGTGCCTTAGGTAGAGAAGACATTTCTCTATTTCATGTTAATCGAATAAACTCTTGCAGAAAAAATCTCAATACATATGTTTTTGCAGGTACAAGGAGCATAAAGGAAACCGGATCGATAGTTAGATGTTTAAAACAAATATAATGTTTTACACTCATATGACTTTCTCTACTCTTGTACAAACTATTTTTACAAACGCTTATTCTCCATATGCTTCATGTTAATCGAGATGTTAATCTTATTGCTAATTTTCTTGTAGGTGTAAGGGGAATATGGTAGTATTTAAGCGATAGTCAAATCTTTTAAGAGCTGGCTGCTATGTGGCGCATTCCATTTTCTTTGCATTACCAGGACATAAAAAATGAATAACGAATTCTCATTTGAGAAAAATTATTAGAAAATTTTAGGGAATAACAAGCAATATCTCGAAAATGGTTCACTCAAAAAAAATGTATATGACATAAATTGTGTATTTTAATGCGATCTACATTTAGTCAAGCAAAATATTGTCTATCTCTTATGGTTTACCAGTTATGCAAAATTCGTTCACAATGAAGAATACTTTTGGAGACATTCCCAGAAAATTCGAGATATACGTTTCATTTGTCATTAAAATATCTTAAACATATGCTATTTTAATCAAAATCAATAGAGCTATTTTTGAGAAAATTAAAATTTTGGAAAAATATTCCATGTAAAGGGTATTCTGGGGTGGGGGGATTTTCTTGAAAACCTTCGTGTCGCATCTCTGGAAGATACTGAACCTAAATTCCAAGTTTTGTGTTTATCCGACTATTATGCTGTTCACACACACACACACACACACACACACGGACATGTTTCCAAAAATGCTTTTTTTGGATTCAGGGGGTCTCAAAAGATGTATTTCCGGTAAAATCTCGGTATCGAATTTTTGGTTGGAATACAATACTTCCCCTACTTACTATACGTAGTAGAGAAAGTAACGAGTGGCTATATGCTGGCTTTCTAGTTCCACACACTTACTATACTATAGTAACAGTAATGACAGCATTTTAAGAAGCAACGAAAGTATTGAACAATTGAAAACATATTAACGTATATCTCGTAAATGGCTGATGCCACAAAAAGTTATTTAACATCTATTGTGTGGTTTAAAGCAGTCTTACTTTTTGTGTAGTACTTTTTGTCTAACTCTTAATGTTTACCAGTTATACAAAACTATACAAAATGCTTTCCGAATAAAGGCTATTCCCAGAAAATTCAGGATTCACATTTTATTTGTCATATAAATATCTTTATAGTACTTTAATCAAAACGTTAGCGATTTTTGGGAAATCAAAAACTTCGAAACACTTTCCATGTAAACGATAGTTTGGGTTAGGGTGGTTTTCTTGAACATTTTCGTATGGCATCTTTGGAAGATCCTTAATTGAAATACCAACATTTTATTTTAGAGTTATATTGTCTACCTCTCCCCCCCTCTCTCTCTCTCTCTCTCTCTCCACACACAAACACACACACGCGCGCGCATACATTTTCCTAGAAATGTGTTTATATTCATGGGACCTTAAACCATGTAATTTGACTGAAATTTCGATATCAAATTTTTGGGTGGAATACTAGGTACTTGGAAGAGAAAGTAAAAACGTATAAATTTGTATCATATTTAAAGGAGAAAATCGGCAATCTTGATATGGTGTCAGTAGTTTCAAGCTAAAGAGTTTTGTTTGAATAAAAACGAAACTAGACAGTTACTCTATTCCTTGCTTCCCATATCTCAGATGAATGGTGATGTGAATTTTATGAAGTGTAAAAATCAGGAGGTTTTTGACCACCAGCTTATTGAAAATGAATCGTTACCTCTCAATTAATAGGTGCGAACTGCTCATTTTGAAAGCTTCGTTGACTAGCTATCTATCACTATCTAACAGACGAATCTAAGTCTGTGAAATAAGTACAATCAAAAGGAGTTCTCTAGTACAAGGCTTTCTCTTTGCTCAAGCAGAACGCCATAGGATCTTAACTCTTTAGCAGTAATATCGGTCTCTCAGACTCTAACCTATATATTTTGTGTAATATTAGTTTTTCTGATTATGTCGCAACCTTGAACTCCGAGATATATGCCACTTTAATATGTGTCCGTGAAAACGTAGTGTTGCAATTACTTCTGCCTATTGTTGAAAATTTACTAAAAAGGTTTTGAAGATCGGTACTACTGATAAGACAGAGGTGTAGATAAGGGGGTGTCCAGACTCTTCGGGCATCTCCAAAACATAAGAAACGAGAAAAAAATCAGAGTTACAAATAATAAAACAACAGTGTGAACCCTACTTAATTAAAATTATCTCGAATGTATAGCTATAAAACCCCAAAGCTGGGGTAACAACAAATGAAGATCCAGATCGATCAAAATAAACAGTGATATGGTCCTTCTTCGGGATATGAGAAACGTAAACACACTAGCTAGACAGTGACAGGTGGCGGGAGTAATGCCAACCTACCCGCGTAACAACTTTCTTGCAAAAGGTAACATGACCAACATTTATGGGAGCGAGTGTATAGCTGGCTGGAAAGATTGGACAAACCGAATTGCTTGTAGTGCGCGTGCCGACACAAATCTTGCACTTTAATCATTCAATAATTTTAGTATTTAAGCCGTCAAGTAGGCAATAAGACAATACTTCATATAACACAACTGGTTACTGCCTGATTTACACTGTCAATTATTTTAGTTACATACACACACACATATATATATATATATATATATATATATGTATATATATACAAATTTTCTCTCTATAATATTAGTGTGATTCAAGAATTCAATATGGATATGTAAACTGAACTACTGAAATCATACTTGCAAAAAACTAAAGGTTGTTATTGTGCTTTAAGCATTTTGGGGAAGTATGAATATTCATGAGATAAAATTAGACAGCCCCCGAAAAGAAATGTTATAAACACCACTGCGCTAACGTAAATATATATTTTGTATATCGTTGACTTATTGTGCAAAACAGGTCGCTTTATAGTATGTTTTTAGTGATGAGGCGTATACTTCAGATGATTAAGTTTTATAGGATAATGCTCTGTCATATTCTAGTCATGACAATCTCAGAAATTGTTAAACATGAGAGTGAAAACGTGAATACAGTGACAATGACCAGATTCTGACGCAACAGAAGACGATAGCATAATTTTGTAACAAGTAGTTTCTGCTTTATAATTTTAATTTAGTGTTTAAAAATAGTGTTACATTAAAATTATCAAACAATATATTATACAGGGCGATTTATGAAGAACTGACACTTATTTCTTTAATTGTTTCAAAACGAGTTATGCTAGCGACAAAGGAATTTTGGGAGATTATTTATCTCTAGTAAAAGTTGAAAATGTCCTTCATCCTGCATAAGGCACAACTCAACACGTCGTTCCATGTTACTGGCCATTCGTTGGAGGACTCTGTTGTCAATAGTTTGAATCTCTTGTGTAATGTTGTGCTTCAGATCATCCAAAGGCTGGGGATGTGTGGCATAAACCCTGTATTTTAAGTAACCCCATAGAAAGAAGTCCGGCGATGTCAAATCCGGAGATCTCGGTGGCCACAGGTTCTTGGAAATTATCCGGTCGTCAAAGAAACTTACAATTAGTGGCATGAATTCATTTGATGTATGGCATGTAGCGCCGGCCTGCTGAAACTATCCTTGACTCAGCTCTACATCGTCTAGTTGCTCAGCAAACTACAGTACTACGGTACCGTGCAGTGTTCACATTGTTTATAAAAAATAGTCCCACTATTCTCTGTGCGAACATTGCGCACCAAATTACATTTTAACCGGGTGCATAGGTGCTCCATGAATACTATGTGGATTTTTGCTGGCCCAATAGCGTGAGTTATTTGAGTCTACATAGCCGGATAAATGGAACCATGCTTCATCTGTGAACCATGTGATGGACAGTATGACAGGAGTTTGCACAATGAACGCCTGAAACCAACGACAATAATTCAGTCGTCTATCCTTATCTGGTTACTGTAACTGATGGACAACCGTAATCCTATACGGCTTTACGCCTGCACTTTTCACAGCTCTCTACACATTGAGTAACTGTACCCTGTCTCCTGCGACAAACGTCTTAGTGATTTTTTGGGTGACTGATCCAGTCGTGCTCTTGCACGATCAACAACCGTGAGAAGCCTAGATGAACAAGTTTTGCCTTTTTCACTCACCAGAGATCCAGTTGTTTCCAATTTTTTTTACCAGCCCCAGTATTGTATTTCTTTGGGAAGGATTCCGAACACCAAATTCTCTCTGGTATGCCCTTTGAGTAGCTGTAATTGAATTCATAATCCAGTATTGCTTTACAAGGAAGATTGTTCATTTAATGTGTACTCCATTTTCACGTTGACTAGAACAAAATCTCAAAAACAGGTGCTGACAATAAAACTAACAATTACGAATAAAATATGAACATTTGCGCATCTAGTGACAGGCAATCGAAACTCCAGAAAATTCTGCTTAATTGGGTGCTAAAATTGGGGCATTGAGTGAATTTCGAACAGAATAATTAAAGAAAGAAATGTGTCTGTTCATCATAAATCATCCTGTATAAAAATTACATGCAATAATGTAAATAAAGTGCAAATAAAAATTTGCAGGGTTTGACGGACTTGTATTACCGACACCTTAAGTTACCGCTTAAGGGTTAAGAACGTCCATTTGAATTAAACAATATCAGCATTTATGTTTAAATATAAGACGATATAGATTTAACCTGATTGTGGGTTAGATGGGATACCTTAGCTGTACTTGCTTCATGCCATAGTCGGGTCAAGTTATTTTCTTGTTTCATTTAGCAGAAACTCACTTCGCATTAGGACGCTGCATTAAAAGAACCATAGCCACGGTTAACAACAAACTTTTATGTCTAGGACGAGGTCGCCAACCCATTATTATGTCATGTGAAATTATTGTTTTCACGCTTCGGCTAACAAAACCAACATTTTGAAGTACCATATCCGCATAACCAAACAAACTCCAGACCCGTGGAAGTTTGCCAGGGAGAAAGCGATGCATAACCTACGCCACTTTTCAACTTTTTCTTCCCTTGAGTATCTCTTGCTAACTAACAAAAAGTTCCGTTGCTGCTTTTGCAGCTTGAGAACGAAAGTTTTTAATTTACTGCTGTTATCTGGTATTATTACTTTCTATCTAAGGTTTGGAGGTAGGTATTGCACGTGACTAAAAATTCGATATGGGAAGTTTACCTGAGATACATGTTTGGAGCCCCCTCTTGAATTCAAAGATGGTTTTGAGAAAAGGGTCTTTAGATAAATCATACAAAATAAAACATTTCGTATTTACCTCAATCAGAATTTGAAATTTAAATTGAGTTTTATTTTGGACGCTCTTTAACTGCTGTGGCCCTTAGCGTCCCATTCTATATTGGGCATGAACGACCGGTAATTTTTCTCAGAGGCCTCTTTATCAGGCTTGAGGTTCTTTTACGTGTCGTAAATCTACGACACGAGACCGCGGCTTTACTTCCCTTCTGAAAGAAACCATACTAAGGATTTTACGCCCGAAAAAATCCATCGCTCTACGCCGGGTTTGAACCTGCGACCTGGGACTAGAGGCTAACTGGTAGCACTACACCACGGAGGACATCATAATCATTCGAGGGTGTAATACAAAGCTCACTAAGTTTCTCCTAACCTAAACTCTCTACTTGGATTCGTTGCAACTTTGGTGTTATCAGATTGGTTCCCTGATGTTGATAAGCATATCATAACTCTGAAATTATGACTTGCCAAAGCTTATACATATTGAATTTCCATTTAATACATGATGCTTTGTATTCTTTTAAAATTGCGTAGGAATGTGAAGCCATAAAAAGCGAACCTTAGTTATAGTTTTAAAAATTAATGACTGAATCAAGCATTACTTTTAATTCCTAAACTTATCCTTTCCCCCAAGTGTTTGGAGCATTTAAAATTAGATGGTTAACCTAATTGCTGGAGATGCAATAAATAACTTTTATGTCTAAATATTGCAAATTGATTGCCTAATTTTACGTTACCATTGTTAGGATTAAACTGTTTGTAGACGTATAATGAAGGCTAATTAAACACGCATTTTCAGTTATGATGTTAAAAAAACCAATGTGAGAAACTTCCCTTTCTTACGTTTCCTTTGACAAAGACGAAGTGAAATAATCGTTTTTTAAATCTTGAAAACGTGCTCGCAGTTGACTCTGAAAAGGTAATAATGAACTATCATCAGTATAAATTAGACATCATTACACCTGCCAGTGCCTTCCCCTCTCTGCTGACTGTCAATTTGGTGATTCGGCGAACGAAGGTTAACACTAATGCATGTTTGAATTATTGAAAATTGCTGAATATCATGTGGAATATTGCTTTATTCGCCACCATAGAACAAATATACGATTAGAAATATTGTAAAAGCCTATTAATAATTATTTACATTTTCGACAATATTATTAAAAGTTGAAAAATGACTAATACATCTAGAAATCTTATCATACCACCCATCACAATGGAATGACTACTTAGAAAACAAAAACATTACTGGAATGAATTGTTCTTCCGCACAAGCCTATGTAGGACAAGGATGCAAAGTTAGAATCAGGTGACTGTAAAGTTCAATGCAGCCCTACGTCGTACTGAATGCACGGACCCAGGGTTGCACATTCGACAGTCAGTAATTCGCTTGCATTACTGGTATGCTAGAGTTGCTCTCTGCAAGCTCTATGTTTATGTTCTGTTCTACCCCTGACACTTATATCTAAAGTTCTAGGTTATCTAAGGCACCCCCTTCCCCTCGCTGCAATGTCGATACAACTTGCAGCGTGCACATACTGTAAAGCAAATAATATTTGTCCTGGTTCTGGTGATTTCAAAACAATATAAGATCTTGTGGTTGGTTGGGAATTTAATGTCGTACCGGCATGTTACCATGATAGCTCAGTTGGTTAGAGCAACCGTGTTTAAATTCCGGAAATGACATTGAATTTTTCAGTGCCTGATTCTACCTTTCCAAGAACATTACGTTGGGGAAATTGATCTTGTAAAACTTTTTCTGGGGAAACGCCGATTTGTAGGAAATAGGACAAGACTAGCATCTTTCTTAAGTGTTTAGACAACGGAGCTGAAGCACAGGTGCAACCGGCTGCGACATGCTTTGCAATAGAAATGTAAACTACGCTCGAGGTTGTAGGCGTTTATAACTAAAGCTTTGGATTTCTTAAACATCTGTCTGTCAGTATCACCTCCTGTGTATGCAATACTAATTTATGAAACAACGCGATAATGTTGATAATTATGGTACGACGACAGTGAGTTACTTATCCACGAGCCTTGGAAACCCTAAACAATATTTTATACCATCCTTGCATTACAAATTATAGAAAGTAAATCTTGAAATAATTCAGCACCATTAGGTGACATGTTCTAAATGAGACGTTCGTTTCTCTCCCTGCATTTCACGGTCCTGGTGTACTGAACCGATAAACAAGACAGCCACTTGCATGCATACCTTTCCTGGGGGAGAAGTGAGCAGGTGTTACGGACTGTGATGTAGCCTGTTATCGGAATAGCATAGTAAGTAATTATAAACACAGATGTTAATTATTCTATATTTAATAATGTACAAGTTTTTGCATTTTCGTAGCTCAGAAAAATAACCTAACAAAATAGTTTCATCTTCTTTAGACAACTTGGAATAGGAAATACGTCATTGCTAATATTGACATATGAGCCAATCATGCATGATGAATACGGTAACAACCTATTTATAATGCTAAGATTGCATAAAATACATTTCAGTAGCTTTAATTGATGAAATTTAGGGTGCATAAATACTTACCGCGATTAATATGGATTGAAACGTTTATATAGACAACGCTTAGAATTACCAAAAAATGACAATGGGTTCTTTTCTTGCAAGCATCATTTGCTTACCAATAAGAATTTACAGCAGAAGTGTTTCTACTTTTCCAACCAGAAAACGAAAGTTTTCAATTTACTGCTTTTATTTGGCATTATTCGCTCGCACAAATGTAATCCCTCCTGGCGCGCATCACGGACAAGTGAAAGGAGTAGAGGTAGTCATGGCAACCGGATCTGCAATGTCGGACTTGATTTAACGCAGGGCTCAGAGAAAATGAAATTTAACATCTTTTGGAGCAACAAGGAGAAACACTGTCGTGGGCGTCGAACAGAGACGAAGTACAAATTAAATAAAATAAAAAAGAACTTGTAGAGAATTTTTAGTTTAACTTATACAGAGCCCAGTTCTTTTTTTCATTCATCTTTAAGATGAAATATTACAGGTTAGAAGGGAATAAAGTCTGAATCCTAAAGGGTCGATTACTTACAATAAATACAGTTAGTTTATGCACTGTTCGAAGGCATCTAGTGTGCAGCATTTACGTCTATAACAAGTTATTTTTATAGATATTTTGGAAACTATTCACACACATCTTTGTTTTCCCCTTGTAAATCACATTAAATATCCTGAAGAAAGGGTTTACATGGTAAATTGAGACGATAATCAGCTTCACCGAGCCATGGCCCGCATTCGGGAGGTTCCGGGTTCAAATCTTGTGGGTCGACCAAACTGAGTTTTTTGTAGTTTCCCTCAGTTGCCAAGGTAAATTCGGATTAGATATTTAATACTACGATCCAAAGTTCCACCTTAAGTTTAAAATAATAATAATAATAATAATAATAATAATAATAATTAAAACCAATGGTAATGACGAATGTCTGCCCTCTATCCACAGATAATGAAGTCCTAATGCCATCTGTCCGGCACGTGTAGAAGGAGAGATACAGTTGCCTAGCACTAAGGCCTCTGTGGACACGTGACTAAGCTAGATGTTATCTAGCCTCACAGACAGGAGACAGATGGATAATTACTTTCCGTCACATACCGATCCAAGAGGTATATCCTAACAGATCGGTCGCGATATGGCCACGTAGTTAAAGCGATGTAAAATAAATACAGGAAAGAAAACCATCTTTTAAAAAAATAATTAGATACCCAGACATAATGAGAAGCAAATACGGCTACTTGACATTTCAAACAGAGGTGGCCATGAATAATTTATTTTGCTGTAGAAAACCCTTCTAATCTACAGTTACACTAAATAAGTAATCAATATTAAGCGGATAACGCTACGGCATTTGTGCTAGGTAACAGTGTAACAGTAATAAAGTCGAATTGGAGTTTGCGCATACAAAATAAATCATGTCGTGCATCGTCTTGGTGCGATTAACTGTTTTTGCGAGTTCGTTATTCATTGAAAATTGCTAACATGGAAATATAGAACAGGGTGAATACCGTTCATGTAAAATTCGACTCTGACGAGACCAACTGCCTTAGAAGTTCACGTTTTTGTCGCGGATACCTTGAATCTCAATGCAGATCAGGTTGATACCCTGCAATGAATTGCCCTTGATCGAGCTGTATATATAAAACTATTTCGTCGGTGCTAATGAAGAGAATATTAGCAAAATACGTTGGCAGTGCGGTGTTTACTTATGCTAATGAGGGAAGAACAACAGTTACTGTAGAAATGGCAATTTGAAATACTTCCACAGTATGTTTTTTTGGCCTCCCAGTGGAAATACCTAATGATGTGCTACGGCAGAAGTTGGAGTTTTATGACAAAGTGTATGAGGTTAGGAAGGAGCATTAGGTGTAAGGTACCAGTAAACATCGGTATCCTTGCAGCGAAAATGGCTCTGAAAACCACGATTCCTAACAGCATCATGGTGGTGGGTTATCGCCTAATAGTGTGTTACGCTGGGCAGTTGAAGACATGCTATGTCTGCGGGCAAGCAAAGCACGTTAAGGAGAACTGTCCCTACACGATGGCGGTGTTACGTGTTCCACAACAAGTAAGAAGAGGACCAGGTGAGCAACCGCTGGAATTATCGGTACCAGAGGGTGAGGTTCCGACAGAAGAACAAGGGGAAGCAAGTGTTCCCAATGGTACACCAAGCCAAAACGACATCACCCTATCAGCAGTGGAGGAGTCGACTGTAACGATGAGGGAGACCCAACACCAGGAAGCTAGTTCCTCTTCATGCAATGCAGAAGTTGGACAAGGTGTAACGGTGGAAAAGCGTAAATTGGGTACGGAGTCAATCGTCCAGTCTACTTGTATAACAAATGCATCCAAAGAAAACGAAAACTGGTTGGAATATTCTCGGAATGGAAAGACTTAGTTGTGCAGGAGAAGTCCATAACAACTAGCAGGGATGAAACAGCTTTGGAGGAATTAAGTGTGGCTACAATGGACGAGGTATCCAATACAGTCGTTGGAGGAACAGTGAAATCAACATCCAGCAGTTTGGTGGCAATGGCCTCCACCAAAGGTGACTGCCTCAGCAAAAGAGGTGTCTACCTCAGCAACGTCTTAAACCACCGGACAGACTCGCGGCAGTATCTAGTAAACACTAATGTACCTAATATCCTTGGACTCCGCGACTGCAACACTGCTATCATTTCCATCCCCTCGTTAGTGGCTTCTAGTGACTTATGAAAAACGTATTCAAGTTATGCCAACTATCAGTTCGAATGACATTAGAAATCTGTGAAACCAAAAACTGTTACACCAATTCCTAACTACCCAGGATGTGGACGTTTGTTTTTACAGGAGGTTAATACTTACAATATGAATGACCTGTACAATTATGAATATGTCGTTCATCTTGGATCGGAAGGAAGAGGTACAGCCTTGCTGTATGTAAGTTGTAAAAGTTGTATCGGCGACTCTGGAGAACAGTGTACTTATTGATGTATACGCACCCTCAGGTTCACAACGCAGACACGAACGGAAAAACTTTTTTCAACAAGAGTTAACAACTCACTTAATCTCTGGAAGAGAATGCATCATTGTTCGCTTAGCGCTCACGATCAGAAAGGCGCTCCAATCATAAGGCCGAAGCTGGTGACTCAGTTACGTAGTGCTTGGGAGCTTAAGAATGGCAATAAGGATCAGTTCTATCTTTTTCAGAGGCACTTCGTCCGCACGTTAGATCGCCTCTATTATCTGTAACATTGCTACACTGCCGCAGGGAATTGGTGTTCATCCTACTTCTTTTAGTAACCACCATGCGCTCACGTGTCTCATACGGCTCGCGAATGACTCCACTATTAGCTATCGGCAGCGGTTACTGGAAAATCAAAAACATTTTGTTTTCTGATGACGACTGCTTTTCTTCGCGGTGGAAAAATTTAAAAGCGTCCTCTATCGGGTGCCAAGAAAATCAGTACGATGGTACGAAACAGCAAAGCCGGCATCAAAGTTTTCTTTAAACATTTTAAATTTTGCGAAGGCCATCGAAAGAAAGGAGGTCCTGCATTTTTACGAGGTTCTCTAGAAGTTACATGAGCAGCAAAATCGAGGCGATGTTACAGTGACTATTAGAAGAGTTAAAGAAATCATTAAAGGCAAGCAACATCAAATGATGCAGGGATATAATATCAGAACACAATTGACGCATGCATTATCCGATGGACAGGTCTCATTCTATTCTCTGGCAAAAGAAAGGGCACACTCGCAGGCCAAGTACACTTTATCGCTTGTTGACGATAGTATTAGAGATACGTTGAAAGGGGATAGCAATCTATTGCGGCACCTAAAGGATAAATATCAGAATTTGTTTGACGACCGGAAGGTCTGCTTGATTCTAAGCGTCACATTTCTACTGTCTCAGAGGAAGGTATGCAGAGTCTGATATCTGAGAGTGAGAGGTATCATATGGTGCGGGAACTGAAACTGAATACGGCACCAGGTACCGATGGTCTTTACTATGAATTTTATTTTACATTTTGGTGAGTCATAAAAACTAAACTTGTAGCACTACTACAGGAACTTTGGTAAGGTGGCAATATTCCGGATAACTTTGCGGAAGGTATTTTAATTTTGATCCCGAAGAAGAAAACCCCAGGGGTAGCTTTGGACTTCCGTCCTATAATCCTGCTACATGCGAACTATAAAATATTTGCGAAGATTCTGTCAAACAGACTAAAACCAGCATATGAGGAAGTTCTGCATTTGAATCCAACGGCGATGCAGAGGAAGAATATATTAGTACGCTATCAGAACTTAGAGATATGCTAATTCATATCTCTTTTTGCGCAGCAATATAGCAACTTAGCTCCGATTAATCTGTATTTCCAAAGAGCTTTTGACCATGCACAGCACTGGTATATATGGCAACGTTTTACGTGAAGTTGGAGTACCACAACGGGTGGTGTCAACTATACAAGGACTGTACAAACAGGCGACTTCAAAAATTTTTGTAATGGTTTCCTGTCCGCGCAGATTCCAAATACGAGAATCGGTCTGACAAGGATGTCCGCTATCAATGGAACTTCTTGCTTTGAGCTTAAACCCGTTGCTATGGACAATACAGGGCGCAGTACAAGTAATTTCCATGCCTGGAGAATGCTTCAAGATAATGGCTTATGCAGATGACGTGAGGTGTTGGAGATATCAGTGATGTGGGAGAGATAGCTACAGCCATAGACACTTAAAGCCGCAGATCAGGGGCGGAACTTAAACAACAAAAATCTGAAATCCTTACCACCTATAGCCATCCTGAATATGAAGTGGGTTACACGCACACAATACTGAGTGTTGTCTTTACACAGAGTTTCTCAGAAAGGATCACGTTTAACTGGATGCAGAAGATCAACGCGCTCCGTTTCACCGTGCATTAAGAGCGCTCCCGAAATTTAACACTTGTGCAGCGCATTTGGTGTATTCATACCTTTGCATTGAATAAGTTGTGGTATGCGGCATAGATACTGCCTCTATCGAAACAATACGCGCAGCAGGTTGAACAACTACTTGGGTACTTCCTTTGAGCAGGGAAAGATATAGAGTGGTCCGACCTCAATTGCTTCTTCCACTGAAAACAAGTGGCTGTGATATAATTGCAGTAACAACAAATGTTCCGCTCACCTCTCACCGAGGCGGCTAGGGTTCAATCCCAGGGACCCGCATGTGGGATTTGTGGTGGATAAAGCGGCGTCTGGGCGGGTTTTCTCCGGGTTCTCCTTTAGTGGTACCGTGCTAGCCTCTAGTTCCCAAGTTCGCGGGTTCAAACCCGGCGGAGGGCGATGGATTTTTTCGGGTGTAAAAATCCTTAGCATGGCTTCCTTCGGAAGGGGAGTAAAGTCGGTGGTCCCGTGTCGTAGAACCTCAAGCCTGATAAAGAGGCCTCTGAGCAAAATTACCGGTCTTTCAGGCCCAATATGGAATGGGACGCTAAGGACCATAGTAGTTAAAGAGCGTCCATAAATAAAACTCAACTTCAATTTCCGGGTTCTCCGGTTTCCCCCGCCATTCATTCCACCAACTGCTCCATCATCACCTTTCCTTTCGTCCATTTCGCCATCATTTCGTTTCATCTAGTTCCTTCCTCCCATTCAAAGGCATCGGGCTGATCACCCATCATGGATATCCTGTCTGATCCATGAGTGTCTGCTCCTCGACGGGCCTCTGACCCCAGGCACCCGCTGTAAGTCCTGGGTGGTGTAAGTCCTACATAAGAGGAGGTTAAACAGAGAAAGAAGAAGAACATATGTTGCTGGGGAAAACGGCGTCGACTGCATTACTGGGTAGTTTTTCTCCGATTGACAAAGTTTTGGAACGACCAGTTAAACTAAGTGATGGGAACATTGCGGGAATTTCAACGTCTTATCTGCATGCTTAACCTCTCAAAGATTCCTCAAGTATAGAACGTCATTGGAAGTACATTTGGATAAATGCAATATTATCTTAGCCTGGAGGAGTACAGTATACGAGGTTATCAACGAGATAGTTCCTACAGCGAAGAAGTTGTGGCGTCATGGAAGGGTAACCTCGAATCTTTGTAGCATATGTGCGGCAGTGGATACCCTTCAGCACAGGTTGCACTGCTGCCAACGGGCACAAGTGATCTGGAACACGATCAGAGATGCGCTCCACATACTTCGTCCTGAGGAACAACTGGCTCCTGTACAACAGCTGGCTCAACTGGAATTTAAAATGAAAGACACCAAGTTTCATAACTTTACGGCGCGGTTAGTTGCAGGCATATTGCATTGTTTATCAAAGTAAGACTGGGGGAGGCAGTGCATGGGAAACACCTTTTTGTCTTCCTGAAATAGCAACGTTGGAAATATACACGGAAGAAAATGATAAGGCATTTGGAGCCGTGCCTTTTGAAGTTGGAACAGATAAAGTTCTGGTGAGAAAGAGAAGCCAGCTGGAAACTGGAATATAATAACTTTCAATTAATGGAAATCATTCAAATGAATATTAAGATAACTACAAACATGGCTAACGTTTACATATCATTACATTTGAATCTGTATTTAAGATGGAGGTTATCCTTTGTGTTTGTAAACTTTGGAGAAAGTGTGCCATTAACACATATTTGTAGTTTGCTCCAACTGCATATCTACTTAGTGATAAATAAAAAAAAGGTACTTAAAGTACGAGAAAACCTAAAACGAACAGTTATGCTATCTCTAAAAATGCTAATACCTATATTCGTTATTTATATAGTGTAGTTAAACATCAGCTATTGTTTTTAAATTTCTCAAATCTTATAATCCTTGGTAACTTGAAAGATAAGCTAGCTTTGTCTTACAAAAATTCTGCAATATTGTCTTTTTCTACCACTTACCTAAGGCAAGCATTCGATCCAAAACTTCGGAAATAGGGTTTGGGACAACCTAATTACGAAAAGGCCATTTTATAAAAAGGTGCTTTTGTGGGTGAACAATACAATTGAAAAAACTTGTGATACATTCACATGGCTTTCTCTACCCTCTATCGTTTATTAGTGGGTATACAAACACTTCCTACTGAAGCATAATACTTTCTCTACTACGTTAGTAAGTAGGGGAAGTATCTTCCAAGGATGCGACACGAAGATTATCAACAAATGATGCTTCAAGTATGGAAAGCCAATTTGAAGTAGGAGTTATATTGTATTTCGACTGTTGTGGAGCCAAACACTAGGAATAGTTGCAACCGCACGTATAGTAAAAAGTTTACGGTAGCCTTCGCCCCAAGTTTAAAAATATTAACTTTGTAATTTAACTGTATATTTAAATATTATATATTTACGTTTGCCTCGGCTGCGTCAGTATTATTGTTAGAGACATGGATTTCTTTGCAGGGAGTAGTACGGCTAAAAATGTAGGCTTACACACATTATAATTTGTACTTCACTCCATTTATTAATTCTTTAAACGATTAAAATAACACTTCACTGATATATAGAGAGAGCTGTGAGATTATTTATTAATTACTAGCACTTTTTTAACACGTAAACTATTTTTTTCTCACACTGGATATGTATTAAACTTCTCGAGGACGTGTCTCGCGTCCGGTTAGTAACGCTGTCTACTAACAACTGACTTCTGAATTTGTACAATTTGTCCTATTTCAGTTTCTGATTGGCTAATCCTACTCCAATAGAATACTTTTGTTTAACTTAAGCTTTTCTCGTTGTTGATTGGCTACTTATAAACTGTCTAAAAAATTACATTATTGTTGGTCCAATAATGCCTAGTAGCATTATTAAACTTTCTTACTCATTATTGCCTCAAAGTTACCTCATTGTTAGCAACGTTTAACCTACTATTCTTACAGCTCCTACATAATACATTCACATAACATTATTGAACATGTACATAATAATATAAACATTAATACAATGACTGTTACTTGCATCTTATATATTATATTATACACATATTGCTTTAAGGCGGGCTGTTATTACATTTTATATTATATAATTTGACTGAAATCATTTGTGTTAAAAATACTGTCTCAAATTCCCACACTCCAACTACCCTTTACATGGAACACTTTTCAAAAATTTTTATTTTCTAAACACTGGCTAACAACTTTGATTAAAATAATATAAACGAAAGGTATTTACATGACATATAAAATGCTTATCTTGAATTTTATGCCAATAGCTATGAAGTCCCCTTCATCCGGAAGGAATTTTGTATAATCTTGTATAACTTGTAAACTTTAAGCCATAGACGAAAACGTATCACACAAAAAATGTAGATCTCTTTAAAACACACAGTTTACTTCAAATAACTTTTTTTGTGGGATAAGCAGTTTCTAAAATATCCATTATTAAAGGTTCGAGTCGTTCAATACCCGTCATTCTTTTAAAGTCCCATCGATATTAATTGTTATGACGACTGCAAGCATACAGTAGGAATTTTAAGGCCAGCATACAGCGTCCATTTCTTAAAAATCTGACTATCGCTGTTCTCCTTGTATCTATAACGAAATGTCTAATGTAGCTATTTTTGCAAAGGTTTATTTGGATTAAAATGTCATAAATAGAAAAATAAGCTTTAATCTGAATAATCTGTATACGCATTAATAAAAACAGAGGGTGGAGAAAGACATGTGAATCTATATCAGATTTATTTCTCATACTGTTTCCATGAAATCGCAAACAAATGTCAGAGAATAGCCAAGAAATGAACAATTAATGACGGATATCTCAGAAATGCCTTAAGTCACGAAAATGCTTATTTGAAATAAACTGAGTGTTTTAAAGAGATCTACATTTTTTGTGCAGTACATTTTCGTCTATCGCTTATTATTTACCATATACAGGATTATATAAAGGTCCTTCCTTTGAACAGGACTTCATAGGCTATTCTCAGAAAATTCAAGATATACATTTTATTTTTCATGTAAATATCTTTAATATGTGGCATTTTCATCAAAATTCTTTGAGCAAGTTTTTAGAAAATCAAAAGTTTTGAAAATGCTCCACGTAAAGGGTAGTTGGGGTGGGGGAATTTCATGGAAAATCTTCGTGTCGCATCTTTGGAGGATATTGAACTTAAATACCAAGTTTGATATGTATCTGACTTTTCGTTTTTTTTGTTATGTTGCTCTCTCACACACACGCGCGCGCACGCGCACACGCACACGCGCGCGCGTACTTTTTTCTAAATACTTTTTTGTTGGGTTCAGGTGACTCAAAAAATGCATTTCCAATGAAACCTCGGTATCGAATTTTTGGGTCGAATGCAACACCTTCTCCACCTGCTAGAGAGAGAAAGTAAAAAGAAAGACACACATAAGACACAACACCCGAGCAAGGAACGTTTATCTGTTATACTGAGGTGAAAGGTAGAAGCAGGCTGGAGTATAGAAAGGATGGGAAGGGAGTACAGTCGTGATACACACTTCCACGTATAAATACACATACACATAGTGGCGTCAGGCATACGTAAACACTATCGTTGGCCAGCGAATGGGTTGAGAAATTCTTTTAAGGATGCAAATTGGAACTTTGTAGGTGATTATTACAAATCGGATTTGTATGCACTAAAACATATAAAATATGCATACATTTCGAAAATATGTGTTTATTATGAGCTAAATATATCAACTTTAATCTTATACTTTTTGACACTTAAAGACGTGTGTCCTCCCTTAGACATCATTCTGGTGGTTGTAATTTGACTTGAAGTATTACAATGATCATTTTATCCAAATGCTCAGATATAGAGTTATAATGTTTATCGGTTAGCACAGGATTGTAAGCTGAGAAGAGTCTTTACAGGTTTACAGATGTTATTGGGAAAAATTTGAAAGCACTTACTAAGTCTGGGAAAATTTATTCGAGAAGCATTAACTTTTCACCTTGAAGTTATTTATCCTCAGAACACCAAACCTTAAAGTCATTATTTCTCTCTAAAACACTGCGTAATTTAGCACTTAAGTTTTCTGCATATTTTAAAGGAATACACTCAAGTTTATTCTGAACCTCATTGAGAAATTATATGAATGTCTTCATGTTAAAGGCTTCATTATTGGTCACTAATATGTTTAAATACTAAATTTAAAATTAAACATTTAAAATACACGTTATTATATGCTTGATGCATGTACAAATGAATGTGCAATATAGTTTTATAGTGCAATTATATGCACTATAAAACTTTACATTCAAGCACAGAAGACATATGCAAAACTTATTGCATATAACAAGAACAAACTAAATATGAATTTGCATAAAAATCCAATGTTTGGTAATTATATTTTATCTTAAACAACCTTTTACATACAATTTTTCTCATTATTTTGTTGTTTTCCCAAAATTGACACCAACAACGTTGGTTAAAATATTTTACGTCTGAGATAGTAGAATTGTAACATAACGTACATCTCAAATATTTCTGCAAATAAAAGAAAGTCACCTTATTTCTTATTGAATTTTATACACCTATAGAATCAAAAAAAAAATAAATAAAAGGTTACTTCAAGAAAACTGTAGATATCGTTGAAACACAATTTTTGTCATATATTTTTATGGCACCAACTATTTCTGAACTCCTGTATCCTTATAAGGTTTTTTTCGCATTTAAACAGCACACATTAAAATATTCTCTCTCGTGGGTGCACCATAGAGTGTATAATTCACGACTGATAAATGTGGGCTTGCCTTTGAACAGATGATTGTTTGTTTCAGCCTCCTATATAACCAAATAGACATCTTTAGAGCATACTGTCATATTCAGGGCAAGGCCGTCCTGCTTTCCTAACCTAAACCTTAATCAAAGCTAGGCAAACCCGCCATGCGGACATGATATCGTACTCAGATGATATTCTGACGGAGCTATGGCCCAAGGTTATTGGGAGGTCGGCGCCGGGCAGTCGGGATATACAAAGATAAGTAGTGCTTACCAGCGTAAACGCCGGAAGCGCCATCGTCAGATAACCAATATTCTCTGAATTTTTATCCTACTCGAACGTTCTAGAATTCTGTGAAAATTTCCAACAGCTATATAAGCGAGCGCTTTCGCAAATGAGTCAGTCAGTAGCGAGCGCGTTTCTTCCACGACAAGTGCGGTTCTCCGAGCGAGTTGACGACTGCTATGATCTGCTGTGAGCGCTGCTTCCACGAGATATTGTAAAATCTTGTGTTCTACTCCCCAATGGATGAAGAAGAAGCTACGTGTTTCAATACGCCGCTACGTCACGAAGAGACTGAAGTGATATTGGGAACTTAGAAAGTGACAGTTCAAAATACAGACACCATTACAAGATAACTAGCAACTTGTATTTATTTGGCACTTGAAAGAAGTTATAAAAAGGTGCACTGCATTTGGACGGTGACGAAGTGGTAACGGAATCCTTATCTCAAATGCAACAGACCTCTCATGGCTGCACACAAGAAAAATATCTTATATGTTACATTCACATGACTCTCTACCCTCTATCATTTATTAGTGGGTATACGAACTATTCATATGAAAGTTTATTTTTCCAACTTGCAAAGGGAACAGCGATAGTCAAATGTTTAAGAACTGGAAACGTTTAAGGCCTTAAAGCTCCATGCAAATCGCAGGAAACAACTGAATATCGAAAGGACTTTAAAATAATGACGAAATATAGAACAATTCGAACCACTAATAAGAGATATGTTAAGCTTTCAAGAGAATAATTTGTATACTCACTAATAAACGATAGAGGTAGAGAAAGTCGTGTGCATATAACACATCAGATTTTTTTTTTA
Source organism: Deroplatys truncata (assembly GCA_030765065.1). Classification (NCBI taxonomy): domain Eukaryota; kingdom Metazoa; phylum Arthropoda; class Insecta; order Mantodea; family Mantidae; genus Deroplatys; species Deroplatys truncata. Next base: position 122,080,552 of record CM060988.1, on the reverse strand, counting down.
CACCTTTCGAATCTCAAAAGTAGAAAGCATCTTCTGTTACGAAATTTTCCTTACTGGATAGTTTTTCCGAGATTAAGGTAATTGGGCAGCACTCTTATTTTATTTGGGTATATTACAATACTATTACTGGAGTAGAAAGTATCTTCTCCTATGTTAAGTTCTGTTTCATGCTCAAGATCCACGTGTGGTTTAAGACGAACGACGGATCTTTTCAGAACTTTAAGGCTTGATTAAGTTATAGTTGGAACACGGGCTTCCCACGTTTTATATGTTCTTGGAAATTGTGCCTCTGCGGTTTATATACCTCTGACAGTAAGTAGTCTCAGAAATTGTCCTCGTAGGCAGAGCTGCGACTCTGAAGTAAATCAAGATGTGGAGGATAAGCAGGAAATCTTTTGGAATGATGTCGTATTGTCTCAAGACTCGAGACATTTGGTATGATAATCTCAGAGAGTTTGATTTTTTATCGCAACGTGCAACAATTGCGGTTCTTACAGCTCATGACTGTCGATAAAAAGTCGCATCTGTCTGTATGAAATAAAAAACAAGATACCCGGTTTAGCAGCTCATATCTAAAAAGAATAAAAACATACAATAACCAATTTGAGGTTCCCTGAATAAAAAATCCGTTACACCCACGTGACTTTTTCTATCACGTACATAGTAGTTAGAGAAGGTATCGCATTGCAACCAAAAATTCGATAGTGAGATTTCACCGGAAATATATATTTTGAGGCCTTCTGAATTGAAAAAAAGCATTTTTAGAAAAAGATACACGTGTTTGTGAGTGTAAACAGCATAACGTAAACACGAAAAGTCGGATAAATACCACACTTGGTATTTAAGTACAGTACGTTCTAAAAATGCGACACGAAGATTTTAAGAAAATGTCCCCACCCCAAACTACCCTTTACATAGAACATTTTTCGAATTTTTTTTATTTTATAAAGCATGATTCTAACGATTTTGATTAGAACAGTACGCATTAAAGATTTCAAATCAAACCCATGTCGCGCCAGGCCATAATCGGACCAAGGCCTACCGCCCCGACCGCTGAATCCTTCACCTCTGCCACTACAGGCGCCATTGGCGAGGTGCAGTACTGGAGGGTGGGACGTAATCAGCGCCCCTGGTCTCTCCCGGCCGGTGAAGGCGCTATTTTCAACCAAGGCCGCTACGTTTCCATCACGTAGCTCCTCAATTCGCCCCTCAGGGATCTAACGAAGTGAATGCACTCCGTTCCAGACCTCCAGCGAGGGAAAAATCCCCACGTCAGTACTGGGGATCGAACCTGGATCTTCCGGGCCAGAGACAGAAGCGCTACTAAGGCGATCCGAATGAAATGTATATATTGAAATAGCTGTGAAATCCTCTTCATTCGGAAGGAATTTTATATAATCTTGTGTAATTGGTAAACCTAGGTGATAGACGAAAGCATACTACATAAGAAATGCAGGTCTCTTTAATGGTCATTAATGGTTCAAATTGTTCAAAATTTTGTCATTCTTTTAAAGTAGTGTCGACATTAAGTTGCTTCTCGCGATTGCACGGAAAAGGTATATAGGGCTAGCAAGTAGCGTCCAGCTCTTAAAACATTTGACTATAGCCATTTCCTTTGTATTTATAACCTAAATGTGTAATACAGCTATTTCTGCAACGGTTTATCTCGATTAAAATGAAGCAGGTAGAGAAGTAAGCCTTCGTAAGACTAGTTTTATACACATTAATAAATGATATGGGGCAGTGAAAGTCACATGAATATAACACATGAGATATTTGTTTATCCAAGTGTCTATCTACCACATATCTCAAAAATGTCATCTCGGCAACTATCTTTCTGTTGTGAGGCGGTCAGCACCCAACTCTCACACCATACGTCAATGTTGGAATAACCATCACTTCATAAAGATTCAACAATTAGGATTTTTAAAAGTTATTTTTATTGTACGGCATATTATTTCGAATTTATTTAATTTACTTTGCACATCTCTGTTATTGATATATGCCACAAATTAATTAAAATAATTTTTGTTGGATAATTTTATTGTTTGCACAGATTTTTGCTCTTATATGGTCTATTCCTCTAAAAGCCATTATTTTTGTTTTCTCATATGAAATTTGAATTTATAATGGTATATAATGAATAATAGTAGTCATCAACTGTTTTAGTTGTGCTCCGTGGTCTAGGGAGACCAGCCTCTATACTGCATTCACTCTTAAGTTGATCCGCGCCAAAACAAATGCACGTGACCAGTGCACCGAGGTACAACACTGTAGCAATGTGTGCAGGAAAGTAGTCCCACGCTAATAATCTAAATTTTAGAATGAATTTATCCTTGAATGGTATAATATTCTATAGAAATTCCTAAGAGTCTAATTAAAGCTAATTTGTTAAACAGAGCTACAAGTCCCAACATGCAATTCATATAAGTACCTGACATCCGGGTATGCGCAGAATATTGTTTGAAACCAGCAGTTTCTGATAGTATCATAGTGGACGGTGATTTGCTCTTGCGTCTTCGTCGACTTATGTAAAGCATAAGCGGGCAAACCATTGACTAGTGGTGAAAAACAATAGTATTGGAAGTTTATTGTAAGTTATGTGAAAAGTATCTAACACTTCCGTGAAATAAGTGGAGAAATTAACTTCTGAGTTCACCGATGTTTCGAGTACAAGTATAAACAGTGCTCGTGAAGAAAAATCTGAAACGGGAAAGTGGTTACACCCGGAAAAAAATAGAAAGCGTGTGAAATATGCGATACAAGCATGTGACAAGAATGTAATTCACGTAACAACATACAATTTATTTTTAAAAAATGAGCCGCCAACAGTTGATAAAGCGCCGCTTCCAGAGAGCGAATAAATGTAAGATATCGCATACCTGTTACTTCCTTTTTCGCTCGTTTCTTTTAGAATTAACCATTATTATATGTGCAAACATATTTGATTTTGTTACTATTATCAACCTCATCACTTTCAACCCTAACAGAATATGCTAGTCACCGTTTAAGTTGTCGGACACTGTTCTTTTTGCATTACATGCCTGTACTCGTTACTGCATTTGCCTGTACTCGTCACATGGTCGTGAAAATATGACAGTATTTCTGGCGCGAATGGCGGAAGGATACGTTATAACGGTGCACTGGTTACCCGGGTTTTGTATTGGCGCGGATCAACCTAAGAGTGAATACAGTTTAGTTCCCGAGGTCGCGGGTTCAAACCTTGGCTTTCATCACAGGCGGCATTATTCTTTGACGAATGCTAAAAAAACTGGTTTCTCGTTACAAGTGCCTGAATAACTGCGGCGACTATGTGGAGAAGTAGTGTAAGGTAATGAATGATAATAAAGTATTTGGAAAATAATGTTCTGTTATTTTTTTTTAAAATTATCCTTGTTTACTTTAAGAACACGTCTTGTATTACGTCTCTCCCTGCATTTCATTATTACCTGGCGTGTTGAAGCGATAAACAAGATAGCTACTTGTATGCATTTCCTTCCTGGGAGAGAAATGAGCAAGTGCTACGAACTGTGATGTGCATTATCAGCACAGGATAGTAAGTAATTATAAATTTAGATCTTAATTTTTCTATACTTAACAAGTTAGAGATTTTGCATCTCGTTCAGAGAAAGGAGCACAGTAAAATGGTTTCATCTTCTCTCTATAAGGCACGGAAACTTGGAATACCGGTTTTACATCATTGCTATAGGAAATACGGCATTGCTATTATTGGAACGCAGACCATAATGAGCGAATTATGTACATACTGAACACATGAACAAGCTGCTAATAATAAGTTTGTATAAAATTTATTAAAGCATGAAATGTGTGTTTTTCAGAAATTTCAGCAATACTCAAGTATTTGTTCCCGTATCTTATGGTGAATAAGTGAACAGATGAAAAGCGCCTGGGACACTCACAGCTTAGAGCAGGCAACATCAATACGTAGCTTTAGGGAGCCGGCTTTACCTGTTCCGCTGAGCAGTAGGCCGGTTTGTAAACTCAGTGGCGTTTCCTCTAACTGCACGGGAATAACTGTGTGATACAAATTGATCTGAAGTGTTATAATCATATTGTTTTGCGGAACTGTATTGCTCATATGATAATACATTATTATTGCTGATGGTGGCGCCGGCGCTATATAATACAATTGGCACTATTCAATATGGCGAGATATGATTGATTTTAGCATTGCATACAGGAGGATTATACAAGCAACAATAATAAATTATGTAATAAAACTTGATAATTCGTATATTCAAAGGCAATATAAACAAGTTGTGAGTCTGACTAGCATATATAAATTCAGCAATACCAATAAATTACAGTACGATAAAATGTACCGTACATGCATCCTTGTGCATTTTAGTTATTGGCCGAACTTCCTGACCCATAGGTCTTTTTGGGGGTTTATCCGGGTTGCCAGGCGAATGCTGGGAAGTATCATTACATCCCCCGAAGTCCCTGTCCTTCCATTTCCATTCCATTAATAATTTCATTCATCCTTCACCCCGTTTGGTCTGTTTTGTTTCAGGGGTGAGAGTGTCGGGTGCCTTCGGCTTGTTCTCGGGTATAAGGACTGCCCCCGGCAGGGGTGTTGGACCTCATGTGGGGCGGGGTCCCCGGTCTGCCTGTCCGTATGTCGGGGCGTTTATATCTGGAAACTTTAGGGACTGTCATTGCTGTGCCGTCATTCCGGTGCCGGCCGCCCGGTGTCTCCCTTCCCCTCACTCCTTCCTCCTGGGGCGCTCCCCTCGTGGTACACTGTCCGGACTCCGTGGACCAGTGCAGCTTCCCTCCCGCTTCTCACTCCATTAGTTGTTCCAATAAAGCTGATTTTTCTTCACTTTAATATTTTTCATATTGATTTTATAACACGACGAAAAAGGGCGCTGTAGATTAAACTTTTTATATGGTTTAACATCTTATTACAAAATAAACACTTTACACAAGTATACTGTGCTGTAATGAAATATGTTTCTTCCCAAGCAGGGCTGAACCCAGTTGTTGTTTACTTAAGCTTTAACATGCTGTCCTCCATGAAAAATGACAAGTATCCCACAGAACCACCGCTGTGCTAAGGGAGTGTATGAATAACGTCAACATTTTCCCCTTTGCGCCTCTTTCAGTTGCTCCCATCACGCTTATGTACCGAGCAGTTAAGCTCCCAACGGTCTGCTCAGTACTTTACGATAGCTTGGCTTAGAGTACCCCAACATTCGTTTTCTGATAATAAAGGAAATCCTTTGAAAACAAAGGAAGCTTATTCATGTAACGATTAAGGGACCTCATAAATATGAGGCAAAAACGAAACAATGTCAAATGAAACTCTTCTTTAAAAATTTGCCTGAAGAAGGGTTTTGTAAAGTCGAAACATAATAGCGGTTATATGTTCAAAATCTGCTCCTTTCATTTCCTTGGGAACAATGTAGTGGAAGTGTGTATTGCGGAGAAGAATTATCTCAGGCCTGCTTATGGTGAGCCCAGAAGGTTTTAATATTCTAATATCAAACACGGAAGGAACTCGCAATTAAAATGCAGGTTCATCACCGACTGCTGAAAATGCAAAGTCGTTAAAGCGAAAAGCCGTAGGTTACTCTTCGAGAAGTACAACAGCGCACCCTATCAGCGTATTCATTAACTAAGCCTCACTTCAAAGGTCAAACCTCCTTCCTCCTGTTTTGTTTGATGTGTGTGTACTATTGCCGCGTCATACACTGTACATATACACACAGAAAGGCTTGGTAATTCACTTACAGCACAGTTAAAAAGTTGCATCCTAATTTGTAGACTAAAAGCTTCTGGCGGAAAAAGCAACAGGCTCTCGGGGCAAGGGGAAAGGACTACTGGGGTTTGAACTTTCGATGGTATATTCTGTATCTCCTACTTCTCAAAAACAGACTATTAAGCATACGATATGCACAATTTAAAAATTCGTAAGGTAGTGTAAAATTTTGCATTTGTAAAATTTGGAAACTCCATTGTATGAAAGATATCTTGTTGATATCCTACAGTTATACACATAATAAGAGTAGTATTTACGCCATTTTTAAACATTCTAGTTGGCATGGTCGTTTGTTTAAAATTCATTATGCTGATAAAATGCTCAACGCGATGCATTTTTAAAGCTATTCACATAAAAAATTAACATTTTACAGTAAATGAGTCTATTTAGTCATTTTAGAAGTGTCAGCGATGTGGTTTCGGTGTAGCGTGGCAGGGGAAAAGGATGCTCTCTGTGAACTTTCTCCGTCTCTCGGCATTCGGCTGGTTGTCGGGTATTAGAACCGCCCTTTTCTGGGCGTTGGACCCTGTATAGGACGCGTTGAGTTTACAAAAACATCTACAGGATGTAATGTAAAGATCAAAATAAGAGTAAGATGTTATAAAGTGCTTTGTCTGAAATTGCATTATTTTGGAGTTATGATCCATAATGTACTATCTAGGCAAGTCTTAAAAACATGGGCCAGTACAGCCTTTGAATATGTTATGTCGTCGACATAGCGACTGTAATACTGTAGAACACGCCTCTACTACTTTGTTTACTGTATACCTAGATATGTTTTGTTATAGTCTGTAGTATGGCACTGTGGAGCCATAAGCCTGCTACACTGCAATTCGTCATTCACGTGCTGCTTGTGTGATGGCTTACTCAAACAATGAATTCCGGATATGTACCTCCTTTACTTATTACGTGAGTTGTGTGTTATGCTTCATGAAGATGTCCCATTCGCTACGCGATCCACCTTATGGTCTATGCACGATGCAGCCCCTGCACATTTCAGTCGCCATGCCGGGACGTATCTCAATGTTGCATTCCCGGTAAGTGGATAGGTCGTGCAGGACCAGGTTTTTGGCCTGCCAGATCACCGGACCTTAACCCTCTGGACTTCTACTTTGGGACCGTTTCAAGTGGAACCGAAGTTCAGAACGTAGCAGAACTACAGCAGCGAATTTAAAATTGCTGCGTAACTGTGCAGAATGAGTTGAATGATGTCTGCAACATTCTAAAGGTGGTACGACAACGAACCCGTGATTGTGTTAACCATTAGGGACATCACTTTGAACATGTTTTGATGTAAATTATCTTACATAATTTGTGCTGAAGTAGTGATCTCTCTGATTATTGAACTCTGGTACACAATGTTGTTTTGTTTCTGTTACACTCGTGATCCTTACTGTGAGTTTTTATAGATGGCTTATCAGTTTCTTTGTTAACAGTTATTTTGTATGCTATTTCAGTAAGTGTAAACTACCATCAGCTGCATAACTCTGAAATAAAGCATTAATTATGGTAAATTCTACCTGGATAGAATATATCACTCAGCAGATTAATCAGTCGCGTCCTTTTTGTGTGTATTACGGTGTTACATGAAAAAATTGGCCCTTTTGCTAAAAAAAACCCTTGATTGTTGCACTCCAATACCTTTATTTACTCACCGTTATACCGGGTCCTAAAATTTATTCGGACTTTACCGCTAGTCGGTTTAAATAAGGATGTCATCATTAGCTCAGAGAGTAAATTTTCTCAAAGGGGAGGTGCGGAATTGAATCTCGGACTGCATGCGTTTTGTGACTTGTAAGCAGGTTAATTTACTGCGCCGGTGCAGAATATTTTTTCCATTAGGACTTTTGTGCTTTCTTTGCACGCAAGATGAAGTGACCACTAAATTTGCATGGTTGAGTGCTAAACCGAGACACACTACACTACAAAAACAGTCCAATTATTTGAGCATACATGCTGAGATTGCGAGTTTACGAGACGCAAGCGAAGGAAGTTCCAAATGTAAATACTGGAAAGGTACGATACAAGTCCCATTTCACTAAGGTGATCTCGAAACTGTTGACATCCAACCCTTACACTCATCTTTCGCTCTCCTCTGCCAGAGCACTGGTGATAAACTTGCTTCAAGGTATTGAAGTTATGCGCAGACTAGCTACTAGATCCTCACGTCTTCCATTTTCTTTACAATTTTCTTTAATTGCAATTATTTTTTTAATTTTATCGGCGAAGCCCGAATAAATCTGAAGGCGCGTACAAACTATTCTTGCAAAAGCTTATTCTTCTATCTACTTGTTAATACAGATAAACATTCATTAGTAGATTTTCTTGTAGGTATAAGAAGAATATAGTAGGCTAAAGCGATAGTCAAATCTTTTCAAAGTCGATCGTTGTGTGATGACTTTGAAATTTTGTTCTCTTTGCACAAATACGAAACGGAAAGAAAGAAAGACAGAAAAAAAAGAAAAGAAAAATGATTGCGATTTATATTTCATAGAAGCAAAACGCATTTAAAAATGCAGACTAATAACAAAGAATATCTCAGAAATGGTTAGCGCCACCAGAAAAATGTATTGCCATAAAATGTGTGCTTTAACGAGCTCCACTGCACTTTTGTGGAGTAAGATTTGTTTCTCTCTCTTACGGTTTACTAATTATGCAAAGGTAATTCAGAATAAAGATGAATTCAAAGTTATTCTCAGAGTATTCAAGATAAAATGTCTTATTTATCATGAAAATAACTTAAAAATATGGTATTTTAATAAAAATAATACGTAAACAATTTGTAAACTGTAAGAGATAGACAAAATCTTACTACACAAATGTTGAAAATCTCGTTAAACCACACAATGTTTGTCAAATGATTTTTTTTGCATCGTTTTGCATTTCTGAGGCATTCTTTGTTATTGGTCTGAGTTTTCAAATATTTAAAACTTGTTTCAAGTGGTTAGTGGCTATTCGTTATTTCTTGTGTTCATGCAAAGAGCATGGAATTTCAAAGCCATTACACAGTGTTCTGGTTTTTAAAAATCTGACTATCGCTTTAGTATTTTTCTTATACCTACAACGGATGTGTAATGAGCTTGTAAATGAACAAAATGTAGATTGAATAATAATATTTTGTAAGATTAATTTGCAGAATAGCGAGTAAAACATCTGATGTGTTACACTCGCATGACTTTCTCTACTCCTGTACAAACTATTTTTACAAATGCTTATTCTCCATATGCTTCATGTTAATCGAGATGTTAATCTTATTGCTAATTTTCTTGTAGATGCAAGAGGAATTGGTAGATTTTAAACAAAAGTCAAATCTTTTAAGAGCTGGTTGCTATGTGCAGTATTCCATTCTCTTTGTATGTCCAGGACATAAAATAAATGAATAACGAATTTCCATTTGAGAAAAAGTATGTGTTGGAAAATTTAAGGGAATAACAAGTAATATCTCGAAAATGGTTCACTCAAAAAAAATTATATGACATAAATTGTGTATTTTAACGCGATCTACATTTTTTCTGTAGTACAATTTTGTCTATCTCTTATGGTTTACCAGTTATGCAAAAGTCGTTCACAATGAAGAATACTTTTGGAGACATTCCCAGAAAATTCGGGATATACATTTCATTTGAAATGAAAATATCTTAAACATATGATATTTTAATCAAAATCGTTAGAGCCATGTTTGAGAAAATTAAAATTTTCGAAAAATGTTCCACGTAAAGGGTAGTCTGGGGTGGGGGGATTTTCCTGAAAACCTTCGTGTCGCATCTCTGGAAGATACTGAACCTAAATACCAAGTTTGGTGTTTATTGGACTGTTCGTTTCTGAGTTATGCTGTTCACAGACACACACATGCTTTTTTGGATTCAGGGGGTCTCAAAACATGTATTTCCTGTGAAATCTCGGTATCGAATTTTTGGGCGGAATACAATACTTCCCCTACTTACTATGCGTGGTAGAAAAAGTAAAAATGCGACAACTTTTTTCACGTCTCTCCTAGTCACCATTATTGTAAGTAGGTGAGCTTGTCTAAGAGATTGTTATTGGCTGATGGAGTTTGCTGTCTTTACAGCTACAACAGCGCCATCATCTTTAACATTCAGTAATTTCAACAAGTAGCACCATTAGGGGGAGATATTGTTCATAGTATGTACTGCCAGCAGAGATTATGTTTTTCCAGCGAGGTACTCTGGGATTGTTCATTCCCTCTCCTAGAAAAGACAATGGTGTTTAACTCCTCTTTAAGCTGAACTATCCCGAGGGAAAATTGAAATCCACGTAATGAAATTATGCTCCACTGAACTGCTGATTGGCGCACAGCGGACGACGTTAAGCAAGACAGAATTATCCCTTCCCCCTGACGTAGGGAACTTGTTCCGAAATAGAACGCTGCCCTTTTGCGATAAACATTTTCAATTTCAGTAAAGACAATTTTCAATGCCGTCCCTCATTCACTCGCTTCAGTGCAATGTAAGTAATTAACTGTTGGAAAAGTTGGATTTGTAAAACATAAAACGCGCTTTGGTCAGCTCTCAACAGATACCCAACAACCGTTTTATTTCAAATTTAGTGCTCTTTCCAGTAAAGTCTCTATGAAACGTTGGTATAAATACACTGTATTTATACCATAGATGTTTTTGTTTTATCTACCGATTAGCTGCCTAAGGTAGAGGAAATAATGCTTTCGAAATCGAAATGTCATCGTAAATATACGTTTTGGAATACCGTTACTTTCTCTATCACATGCCTATGATAAGCATGTATTGCATTCCACCGAAAAATTCCACCCTAAAAAGTTCTCACCAGAAATACATACAGGATGATTCTGTGACTATGCTACAAAATTTTAGAGATGACAAAGGAGACAATTATGAACAACTTTCTTACAGGAACCGATGTCCAGAAATTCCTAATAATAATAATAATAATGATAATTAACCTAAACCTCTGAATGTTTATTACAAATCTTTATTGAATGCACTTGAAGGTCATAGCACTCACAATAATACAATCAACATACCAACACACTTAAAGAACTGTTGAAAATGTTTCCAGCAACATCAATACAAGCATTACAGCGTCGCATCATCGATTATTGCACTCGTTCAAAGATTTCTTGCGTGTTCTTGTGTCACAGGCAAGTAGTAATCCTGATATTAGGTTCTCTTCCAATTCGTTCGGTGTGTTATAAAGAAGCTTTAGGATGACCTCAAGAGAAAGAAGTCTATTGGCGTCAAATCAGATGAATAGTCAGGCCAATGAACTGCACCACCTCTTCCAATCCATCTCGCCGGAAAACATTCTTGGGAAAGATTTTGGATACCGAAGGAGAAGTGAGTGGTTGCACCATCATGCTGACACTACATGAGCTCACGAGGATTATATGAAATATTCTTCAGTAGCTATTATAATCATATCGAGAACGTTGTAGTAAAATTGTCTATTTAAACCAGCTGGCAGTAGAAATGGCCCTATCAAGTGACCATGCACTACGCCAGCCCACGCGTTGACTGAAAATGCAAATCGGAAAGTTTTCTTAATCTGAATCTTTGTATGTTTACAAAAATTTAATATACCAACATGTAAACATCACTTGGCCTACATTAAAGAAGACACTATGATTTACCAGCGTCCTAATCACTTTAGAATGAAAACCTTCACTCTACCAATCTGTTATAGACAGATACTTGTAACTATCAAACGAGACATTTCGGAAATGGGTTGCTATATGAAAGTTGTTCATAATTGTGTTCTCTATCATCCCTAGATGTTTGTAACATAGCCACAGAAACATCCTGTATATTGGGGTACCTATAAAGTATTTTTAGAAGAATCTGATGTGATACATTCGCACGACTTTCTATACTCTGTCGTTTATTAGTGCGTACGCAAATTATTCTTACTCAAGCTTATTTTTCTATCTACAATATCTTAATCCAAATAAACTTTTGCAGAAATATCTACATTGCACCAATTAATTATAGATACAAAGAGAACATGGATAATCAAATGTTTTAGAACTGGGCGTTATATGCTGGTCTTAAAATTCCATACTGTTTCCATGACATAGCAAGAAACAACTGAATGTCATTTAAGAGAATGACCAAGAAATATACAATTCGAACTATTAATAACGGTTATCTCAGAAACGGCCAATGATACAAAAAAACTTATTTAAAATAAATTGTGTGTTTTAAAGAGATCTACATTTGGTTTTGTGTACTACGTTTTCGTCTATGGCTTAGCGTCTACCAATTATACAAGATTATACAAAATTCCTTCTGAATGAACAGAACTTTATAGGTTACTTCAAGAAATTCAAGATATACATTTTATTTTTCATGTAAATATATTTGGTATATGATATTTTAATAAAAATCGTTAGAGCCATTTTTGGAAAATAAACATTTTCAAAAAATATCCCACATAAAGGGTAATTGGAATGGGGAGATTTTCTTGAAATCTTCGTGCCGCATCCCTGGAAGATGCGAAACCTAAATATCAAGTTTGGTATTTTTCGTTTTTGAGGTATGCTGTTCACAGAAAGACACACACTCAAAGATGTTTAAAAAATGCTTTACTTGGATTCAGGGTGCCTCGGGTATTTCCAGTGAAACCTCGGTATCGAATTTTTGGGTGGAATGCAGTAGGTACTTCTCTACCTACTATATACGTGGTAGAGAAAGTAAAAAGGTCCTTGTATGTGAGTGTCTGTGAACAGCATACCTCAAAAACAAAAGTCAGACACATACCAAACTTCAAGTTCAGCTTCTTTTAAAGTTGCGAAGCATTTCCCTCTCTAAATTATTGCTTACATGGATATTTTTAGTTATCTCTTATTTATTCAAAAAGGGCTCTGACGATTTTGATTACAATTATATTGGTCTTTACATGTTTGCAGACCAATAAAATATATATTGCAACTTTCCCCAGTTCTCGCTGTCACTTCACTCATGTGATTTAGTTCAGTGTTCACTGTAACCTCACTTTTCCTCGCGCGTAGCGGTGTAATGAAACGTTTAGCCAAGTCTTTTTCCCTTCGCTTCGCTCGCTGGGACGTCGAGCACAAGACTTCTCTAATCGCTCTCAGTAGCATCACTCACCTTACGTCGCGAAATGATTATCGCACAACCTCGCTGGAACACTCTGAGTAACCAGCACTTTATGTCACATCAAGAACCACCACTCTACTCGCTCACTTGTCAAATAAAACTCTGAGAGTTAGAGTATGTTCGCGGGAGGTGGGGGGAAAGAAACTTCCAGAAAAATCTCATCTCTCCATAGTGCTTTTGGAACTTACGTCGGATAAGAAGAGAAGCGCTCCTCCTATCATCTTTCCTCATCTCTCTAATCGACCAGTCGGTCGGCGCTAAAGGATGCCGCATTGCACGCAATAAACGCGGCCCATAGTTGCACATCAATATCTTGAATTTTATTTGAATACCCTTGAAATTATTTTCATTCTGAATGAATTTTGTATGTTTTATAACTAGTAGATAGACAAAATCGAACACAAAAATAGACATCGTTAAAACACACAATTTTTATGGCACTAATCAATTCCGGGATATTTATTGCTCTTATATTTTCCAATACTTCATATTTTTTACGTGTTTGGTCGCCAATCTTTTGTTTTCCGTGATGGTCAAAGAGTGTGGAATTTTAAAACCTGCATTGTGTAGCATTAAAGCCCAGACTATCGCTTCATCCTCCTGTATCCCTTTTGTAGCTACCGCGAAATGTGTAATGGAAGCATTTCTGAGAACACGTGTCTCAAGATGAAGATAAGTAACTCTATGAGAATGTTTGCAGCAAAGAAAAGTAAATAATAATGGATAGAGAACGTAACATGAGTATTACACATCATGCTTTTATTAAAAATATCATGTGTGTGAGCAGCATAATTAAAAACTGAATTCGGATAATTCCAAATGTTACTTATATTTATTTTTATGGAAGTAAGGGTAAGATTTTCATCAACTTCGTGTTACCCAAAATAACCCTTTGCATAGACAATTTTTCATAGTGTTCTTAAAGCACGGCTTTAAGGATTTTGATGACAATGTTTCATATTTCAAATTCACAGATATTTAAATGTATTACTTAAATTTTCTAGATATGGCTTGTGTAGTCATGTTTATTCTTCTGAGTGTAATACAACTGTGAAATCATAAGAAATTAGCAAAATCTTGCTACAAGACAAGCCTATCTCATTCAAAAAAATGAACCCTATTTCAAAAGCTTTCGTGGAATTAGCAGTTTTGAAATATTTGCTGATAAAAAGGTTATTTTCTTTTACATATCTTAATATTTTAACTAAGGGGAGAAAAACCTTATTTCGCCAAATTTACATCTGCTAAATTAGTGACCTATTATCCTAGAAATAATTTCAAATATTAGAAATGAAATGCTTACAGGATTTAGATGAATGCTTTCTGAATTCATTACTCTAATTTTATTCAATCAGTTTGCTTATAAGGAATATAAGATTTTTTTTCTCAATTATACAATCTTTTGATTAAAACTTGGCCAACTTATTTTTCTATAAAATTAACCAGTAAAACTATATGGCTTGAATATATAGACGCTGCATTATTTAACAGTAGTATCAAATTTTAGAGCGGAACTTCCCCAAAATATGGGCTAAAGTTTACCTCTCTACTCCAACATGGTAGGCGTAATGGTTTTTTTTCTATGAAGTGGTGCAGAATCTACAGACAAAGTGGTAGATAAGTGTCGTTTTAAAGAACATATTTAAAACATAAATATTGTGCCTAAAATGATAAAGTAAATATGAAATTAAAGAGGGTATTCCAATTTATAAGATTGCATAAAGAAACTAAAAATGTCATTTTTGTGGGAATTTTCGCCATTTGGTCTCCCCTTAAATGATAAACAGGGATAGCTTAGTGAGAAGACGATCTTCACCATCGCTCGCTGCACTTCACCTATCGCCTGACCCTTCTCCGTGAAAGACTCAGAGCAGCAGCGGATCTTCTGAAAACGAGACCCAGATATTACAACTAGGGCCAAGCATTCATCTACTACCTACTCTTAACATTTTTGTAAAGAGAAAACTTAGAAAGGTACAATACTAAATCGGAATATTCTAGGAAGTGCTTCAATTGTAAAAGAAAGCTTGTTGTTCACCCATGGCAGTAATGTACTTAGTGAATATGCTTTTATAATGTTTCAAATAAGAGCAAAGCTATAAATGCAAATGTGTGGCTGTTTGCGTCATGTTTTTCTACGCTGATTACTTTGCATGAACATAGGCAGCAACTTTGAAGCACGCCGTTGTTGTTATGGTTTTAAAAGTGCTGCAAATGTCAGAAAGAATTAATATACGTCATAAAACTACATGCTTCTGCCACCTCTCGCTCTACAGTTATGAGTCGCATTTTTTCGTCCCCTCGTGTATACAAATTATGCGAACGTTCCTTTGCAGTTATTTCATAGCTTGAAGTAGTTTAACCTAAATTCCCTTTTTCACTGGAACTGAAACGTAAAACCTAATTCCTAGAACAGGTTATATTATGAATTAAAACAGCAACATTGCAAGCATAACACAGAATCATCTTACAAAGCTTACTAACATTATTTTACGAGAACGAACGACTTTAATAACTAGTGTAACCTGCAGTTATATTTTTTGCATGTACCTTATCTGCATGGTCTCTTTCTTCTTACTTTAACCTAGTACGGGATTTTCTATTCACATTAAATCAGTATTCGATCAGTATTATACAGGCTGCGTCATAAGTCAGTTAACTGAAAATGCAGTACAGTTCAAAATTGTTCAAGGTGTCCTGCATTGTTATCTAAGCCGTTTAACGCATCGTTTAAACACTAATTTACATATCTTGTCACATAATTATTACCAAAAATGTTTTCAAATTCTGGTTCAATGAAATCCCTTAAATGCTGTAGATTTAATGGTTTTGTAGCGAAAACACTGTCTTTCAATATCCCCCACATTGAAAAATCTGCGAGGTCCGGTGATCTTGGAGGCCAATCGACTTTACCTCGCCTTTCTATCCAATCTTGAAGACTGTCATTCAAAAATGCACAGACGTGTAATCCGTAGTGCGGTGGAGCATCGTCTTGCTTCCAAATGAGGTTTTTTTGTACAGCTTCAAGTACAGGGGTATTGTCTAATTCCATAATAACTTCTCTTAACATTTCACGATACCTTTCCACAGTCACGCTCCCATCGAAAGATAAGGGCCTATCACTGCTTTGCTGCATATACCAGTCCAAACCGTAACTCCAGGTACATTTAACTCCTCAATAAGAAATCGTGGATTTTCAGAAGACTAAAACACGCAATTGTGTTCGTTAACTCTTCCATTTAACTTAAACTTACTTCATCAGGATCACTTTCACTGCGCATCAAATTTCACTCACCGAATTCACGTCTTCGATCAGGATCATCCTTGCTTAGGGCGTGTACTAATGCAGGCGTATAAGGTGAGGCAGTATTTTTAACACTTAAATAATTTCAGTCTAATTATATAATATATAAATTCAATAACAGCCCGCCTTAAAGCTATATGTGTATGTAACAGTATATAAAAAGTGTTTATTACAGTGATTGTATATGTTTATATTATTGTATACATGTTTAATAATGTTTTGTGAATGTATTACGTAATTTAATAATGTAGGAGCTGTGAGAATAATACGTTAAAAGTTGTTAACAATGAGGTAACAATGGGGTAAACTTGAGGCAATAATGAATTTGAAAGTTTAACAATACTACTTGTAATTCTTGTAATTTTTGTGATAGTTTATGAAATAACCAAACAACCACCAGAAAAAGCTTTAGTTAAATGAAGGTATTCTATTGGGTTAGGATTAGCCAATCAGAGACTTGAAATGCAGAAATTTACAAATTTAGGCGGTAGAAATCAAGTCAGTTGCTTGTATACAGCGCTCATAACTGGACGCGTTTCTTGCAGACAGTGTTCCTAATCGGACGCGAGATGCGTCCTGGAGAAATTTAATATGTATTCAGTGTGAGACGAAAATAGTTTACGTGTTTAAAAAGTGCAAGTATTTAATAAAAGAATCTTACAGCTCTCTATATTAATGAAGTGTTATTTAAATCGTGTCAAGAATTAATAAAAAGGAGTGAATAAAAAAATTAAAATCTGTGTAAGCCTACATTCTTCAGCCGCACCACACCTTGCAAAGAAAGCCATGTCTCTAACAATAATACTGACGCAGCCGAAGCAAACATAAATATATAATATTTAAAGAAACAGTAAAAGTTCGGCTCCCCAACAGTCGAAATATAATGCATCTTCAAACTGACTTTCCATACGTAGCAGCAACAAACCTTCAAATTGGCTGCCAAAACGTGGGGCAAATAACATACAAGAACCTACTTTAAAGGATTCAGATATAATGTTTTTAACATTCAGCCTAAACTTCTGTCAGAAAATGGTCGTTCCTTAGAAGCTCTTCTTGCAGACTTCTTGGCTGAACGAATACTGTGCAACGAACTGCAGATTTTCTTCAATAATTACTAATTTTGGGCGGCCAAAGCTGCAGAACCTGTCACCTCGAACCTTCGACTTAATTTTTAGATAGCTTGCCTAAATAGTGGCTGTGTATACGGGAACTTTTCAACAAATGATCATCTTGTACCTTTACAATTTTGATCAAATTTCCACCACATCTGTAAAGCAAATACGTACTGTTCTGTAGAAAATTTTCTATTCATAATTTACACTTTTCACGCTTACAATGAATGCATAAATGATGCCAAGGCACACATTGTCACTTGCTAATAATAAATCAGTTTCGCCATCGCCCTTTAAACAAATTTCACTGAACACAGGTTTCGCGGTTTTTTAGTATGGGGGATATTAATTAATTAGTTAAAATTTGACCACGGACAGAAAATGCCCAGCGTTTAACTGGCTAATGGCGCATCCGGTATACAGCTTCCAAAACTTATAATTCTTTACCAAGTGAAATCAACTAAAAACAAAAGAAAAAAAGAAATAAAAAAATACTATACAAAAGCTGCATATACAGGATCCTTCATAAGTAAGGAACAATGGAAATAAAACTAAAATTAAATTATTTTTATAAAACGATTGAATACATAAAATTTCATTTTTGAAAGGAAAATTTTACAAAAAATAAACATTTTCATCCATTATAGTACAGGTGTGACGTCATTGACAAAACTTTTAAGTGGTAACAAACGTATTTTGACTTTCTCTACTACGTATAGTAAGTAGGGGAAGTATTGTATTCCACCCAAAAATTCGATACCGAGATTTCACTGTAAATATATGTTTTGAGGCCTCCTGAATCCAAAAAAAACATTTTTAGAAACATGTCCGTGTGTGTCTGTGTGTGTGTCTGTCTGTGAAAAGCATTAACTAAAAACGAACAGTCGGATAAACACCAAACTTGTTATTTAGGTTCAGCATCTTCCAGAGATGCGACACGGTTTTCAAGAAAATCCCCCCACCCCAGATTACCCTTTACTTGGAACATTTTTCGAAAATTTTAATTTTCTCAAAAATGGCTCTAACGATTTTGATTAAAATATCATATGTTTAAGATATTTTCATGACAAAATGTATATTTTGAATTTTCTGGGAATGTTTCCAAAAGTATTTTTCATTGTGAACGACTTTTGTATAACTGGTAAACCATAACAGAGAAAATTTTACTACACAAAAAATGTGGATCGCGTTAAAATACACAATTTATGTCATATACTTTTTTTTGTTGAGTGAACCATTTTCGAGATATTGCTTGTTATTCCCTTAAATTTTCCAATACTTATAATTTTTCTCAAATTCGTTATTCATTGTTTTTATGTCCTGGGCATGCAAAGAGAATGGAATGCGCCACATAGCAACCAGCGCTTAAAAGATTTGACTATCGCTTATAACCTACCATGTTCCCCTTGCATCTACAAGAAAATTAGTAATAAGATTAACATCTCAATAACTCGATTAACATGAAGCATATGGAGAATAAGAGTTTGTAAAAATAGTTTGTATAAGAGTAGAGAAAGTCATGTGAGTGTAACACATCAGATTTGTTTCTTTTTTCTCCCTGAATTTCTTCATGCATTTAGTTGCATGAACAATTTCATTTATCTCGCACAAAAGGTTTGGTTGCTGTGGAAACAGTTCTCTCTCCACTTGATTAAACTTTATGTTATATTTGAAATGTAGTCTTTGTTACAAGGCCTGCAAATATGTGAGAGTTAAAAATGAGGATCAGCAAAGAATGTAGAGGCATACCGCCAGCAAAATGTTCAACAAGAATTCACATTTCGACTTAACCACTGTCAAATTGTAAACTGGGAGCATTTTGAACTTATTAACTTATTAAAATCTGAATTGTTACAATATTTGTGTAAATTATGAAGAACATTGTTAAACAAGACAATTAAAACAGTACTTGCATGAGTCAAAATTGCATTTCTACAAATCTTCAAATTGTAATCTTCAAATCTTATTTTTAAGTTGGGTACCACCATACCCAACATTCTGCCCTGGGTAGACCTCTAGCTCCCAAAAGGGAAAATTGGGAAATAAATAAAATTACATTAGTCACGATAAATATTTATCCAGGAATAATTTCGAATCAAGAAATTACCACTAGTAGTCCTAATAACATAATGTTTAAAAGTCGTATATCAAACTCTTGCAATAGAATAAGGAAGAATGGCAAACTTTCGAGCATGTCCAGCAAATGACGTACTTGGGAAGATGTCCAAATCAGCGTGCAGTATTTAAAACGCTAATTCTGATGTTACTTTCACATACGCAACCATCTTCTACGAATTGGTTTCAATTGGAAACTGTTTATGACGAGGCAGCTCATTGTTGAGCTTACAACGAAATGCGCGCTGCAATGAAACAAGGGATTTACTCTTTGCATAATGCGGCACACAAAACGATTTTTCCTGTGGCGGCGCCATTTTCTCGTAAACAAACACAGTGACGCTGTAGGCACTGAATAGAACTAATAGGTGGAAATTAAAACTTTGAACTTTCCTCTATTCAATGTTGTTTCGTATGTGTCTCTATCTATTGTCGTTCATTAGAAATAAACGTTTAAAGTCTGTTCCTTCTTTTGAATAACCCTGTATATTGCAAAACATTTCTTTCTACCTACTTCATATTAATCGGGATAAACGTTTGTAGAAAGAGTTTCATTACATATTTTGTTATAGGTACGAGAGAGAAAGATAAAGAGAGGAAGAGAGAGAGAGAAAGCTGAAGCGATAATAAAATCTTAAAAAATGCTGCTAGTTGTATGCTGACTTTGAAATTCCATACTTTTTGCAGCACACGCGAGAAATTGAATAATGATGCCTTAATTATTATAAAATTTAAAAGGATTGGAAAACTGACACCAATAGCAACTATGCAATATCTCGGGAATGGTTAATGTGGCAACGAATTTTATTTCACATAAATTGTGTGTTTTAACAAGATCTACCATTTTTGTGTGGTAACTTTTTCATGTATCTATTACGATTTAGCAGTTGCACAAAAATAATCAATTTATTCGGTATGAAGAGAAAAGTATAAATATGAAATATATTTTTCATGCAGATATCTAACCACAATGCGATATTTTAATTATAGAGCTTTTTTGAAAAAAAAGAGAAATGACGACAACATTTTATGTAAAGAGTAGTTTGGAGTGGAAATTTCTCGTGTTACGTCCTTAGAAGATGTTGAGCTTAAATACAAAGTTCGGTATTCATCCGAATTTTTGTTTTTGAAATATGCTGTTCATACATATGACTCGTGACATGACTGTGAATCATGGCAGACGCAACTCTGACTCCTGACTGTAACTCAAGATTCGTGATGCATGATAGTGTCTCAATAATAGTGACTTAAGGCGGTGGTTCAAGATTGTGGCTCATGAGCGTAATTCAAAATGCGCGACACATGACTTTATATAAGACTCGTGACGTATAACGATAGCCCATAAATGTACTCAAGGCTCGTGAGTAATGACCGTGATTCAGATTCGTGACTCATGCGGATGAATCAGACTCGTAAGTCACAACTGCGAATCAAGGCTGGATTCATTACTAGTAATTCGTAAGTCACAGTCACGAGTCACATGTCTTGAGTGCGGTGAAGTCATGAGTCACAGTCTAAGACACCGCCATAGGTTACCTAAATTATGAGTTATTGGACTTGAGCCAGCGAGTTCCAGCCTTCAGTAACATCCAAGAGTCACCATACTGGATCACAGTTAAGGGTCACGAACATCCGGGTTGAAGTGACTATAATGAATCACCATGGACGTGAGCACAAGGACTGAAGAAAACAATGAACAGAAATTAAACAGTGTAACATTTCAAGTTATCTTTAGGATACAATATACTTCTGAAAAGATGCTTATCGGCATGTATAAACCGAATTACAGAGGTTTAAAGCATGTTTGAGCATCTCGTCACGGTGGCACAATGCTAAAGTCGGCACATAAAACTGTCTGGCCATGACAATTTTTTTTACATTCTCTACTACGTATAGTATGTAGGGGAAGTATTGTATTCCACCCAAAAATTCGATACCGAGATTTTACCGGAAATATATGTTTTGAGGCCCCCTGAATAAAAAAAAAGCATTTTTGGAAACATATCCGTGTGTGTGTGTCTGAACAGCATAACTCAGAAACGAACAGTCGGATAAACACCAAACTTGGTATTTAGATTCAGTATCTTCCAGAGATGCGACACGAAGGTTTTCAAGAAAATCCCCCCACCCCAGATTACCCTTTAGATGAAACATTTTCGAAAATTTTAATTTTCTCAAAAACGGCTTTAACGATTTTGATTAAAATACCATATGTTTAAGATATTTTCATGACAAATGAAATGTATATCTCGAATGTTCTGGGAATGTCTCCAAAAGTATTCTTCATTGTGAACGACTTTTGAATAACTGGTAAACCATAAGAGATAGAAAAATGTTACCAAACAAAAAATGTAGATCGCGTTAAAATACACAATATATGTCATACATTTGTTTTGTTGAGTGAACCATTTTCGAGATATTGCTTGTTATTCCCTTAAATTTTCCAATACTTTTTCTCAAATGGGAATTCGTTATTCATTTTTTCCCTGGTAGTGCAAAAAGAATGGAATACTCCACATAGCAACCAGCTCTTAAAATATTTGACTATCGCTTAAAGCCTACCAATTCCCCTTGCATCTACAAGAAAATCAGCAATAAGATTAATATCTCGATTAACATGAAGCAAATGGAGAATAAGTGTTTGTAAAAATAGTTTGTACAAGAGTAGAGAAAGTCATCTGATTCAAACATCCACACAGTAAATCTGAAAGAGGAATTAACATATATAAATCGGGGCTTGATAAAAAAATCTGATGTGTTACACTCACATGACTTTCTCTACTCTTGTACAAACTATTTGTACAAACTATTTATACAAACGCTTATTCTCCATCTACTTCATGTTAATCGAGATAAACATTTGCAGAGTCTATCTTATTGCTAAATTTCTTGTAGATGTAAGGTGAATATATATTTACAAGGGCAATTTGGAATTACAGTAGCCTTTAAGCACATACATATCTCTTAATAGCTGGTTGCTAGGTGCAGCACCATTCCCTTTCCCACAGATTAATACTCTTTGCATATTCGAGACAAAAAAAAATGAATAACGAATTCCCATTTGAGAAAATAAGTATTGAAAAATTTAAGGGAATAACAAGTAATATCTCGAAAACGGTTCACTCAACAATAAGAATGTATATGACATAAATTGTGTATTTTAACGCGATCTACATTTTTTGGTAGTAAAATTTTGTCTATCTCTTATGGTTTACCAGTTATGCAAAAGTCGTTCACAATGAAGAATACTTTTGGAGACATTCCCAGGAAATTCAAGATATACATTTTCTTTGTCATAAAAATATCTTAAACATATGATATTTTAATCAAAATCGTTAGAGCCATTTTTGAGAAAATTAAAATTTTCGAAAAATGTTCCATGTAAAGGGTAATCTGGGGTGGGGGATTTTCTTGAAAACCTTCGTGTCGCATCCTTGGAAGATACTGAACCTAAATACCAAGTTTGGTGTTTATCCGACTGTTCGTTTCTGAGTTATGCTGTTCACAGACACACACACGGACATGTTTCCAAAAATGCTTTTTTGGATTCAGGGGGTCTCAAAACATGTATTTCCGGTGAAATCTCTGTATCGAATTTTTGGGTGGAATACAATACTTCCCCTACTTACTATACGTAGTAGAGAAAGTAAAAAAACCTAACATTTCGAAGGAAAATTGTTTCCATTTGTGCGAATAAGCGCAATTTATTCACAAAAAATGCGGTTTCTTATCTAAACATAAGTTGACTTTTAAATAGCCTCCACAAAATAAACATCGCTTATCCCTTTCAAATGAATCGTTTTATTCAATTTTGTTTCCCGTAAACACATATTTTCAACATTTGCTATAAACCACTCGGACTTGTATACAAAAATCTGTTCTACACAACCCTAGCTGTAGGTTTGGACACCCTTAGTCGATAGCAATAACTACGAGGATGAAGTCGATTTCGTCTTCAATCACTACTGGTCTCTCCGTCTCGCTCACCGCTTCTTTGCGAGCTTTCATCCGCCTGAACGAGTTCGAGTACTTGATATTTTCCTCGCAGAAGTACAATCCATTTTAAGTGCTTAGTCTTTCCATTATTGCTTTTATTTGAAGTAATGCTATGTCCATACCTGACCACATCTTAACTTCTCTCTTAAGGTAGGGCCAGATTGCAAACCGATTACTTTCTCTTACCTGTATGTAAGTAGAGAACATATTGCATCCCTTCCAAAAATTCGATACCCAGATTTCATCTGAAATACACATTTTAAGAACCCATAAATAAAAATCCTTTTTTATGTCCTTGTGTGTGCATATCCCCAAAACGAAATTTCTCTTAAATACCAATCTTGGTACTTAAAATCAGCTCTTTCAAGGATACCACACTAATATATAGAAAAAAATCCCCACAAACTACCCTTTACATGCAATTATTGTTAATGTTTTAAAAACTATTTTTAAAGATCCTGATTAAAATGTATCTTTAATATATTTTTATGGCAAACGAAACGTACAACTTCAACTTTATGGGAATAACCTGTGAAGTCCTCTTCATTCTGAATCTTTTGTGTACCTTTAAACGTAAGAAATAGAGAAAATCTTACTACACGAAAAACGTAGATTTAATTAACGTACACAGTTTATGTAAAATAAATATATTTTTGTGGAGTTAACCTTTCCGAGATATTCCTAGCTAATGTTTTGAATTTTCAAACACTTATTAGTTTTCTCAATTGGCAAGTCGCAATTTATTTTTACTTTCTCTACTACTTATAGTAAGTAGGGGAAGTATTGCAATGCATCCAAAAATTCGATACGGAGATTTCACCGGAAATACATGCTTTCAGGAGCCCTGAATCCAAATAAAGCATTTTTTGAAACTTGTCCGTTTGTCTGCTTGTGAACAGCATAACTCAAAAACGAAAATTCCGATAAATACTAAACTTGGCATTTGAGTTTAGTATCTTCCAAGGATGCAACGAGACGATTTTTAAGAAAATCCTCCGCTCCCAGACTACCCTTTATATGGAACATCTTTTGAAAATGTTGATTTCCTCAAAAATGGTCTTAACGATATTGATTAAAATATTATATGTGTAAGACATTTTCATGGCAAATTAAATGTATATCTTGAATTTTCTGGGTATGTCTCCAAAAGTCCTCCTCATTCTGAATGACGTTTGCATAACTGGTAAACCGTAAGATATAAACAAAATTTTACTACACAAAAAATGAGGATCTCGTTAAATCACACAATTTATTTTATATACATTTTTTTGTCGAGTGAATCATTTCCGAGATATTCCTTTTTATTTGTTTGAATTTTCCAATACTTATATTTTTTCTCAAATGAGAATTCGTTATTCGTTTTTATGTCCTGGACATGCAGAGAGAATGGAATGCTCCACATAGCAACCAGCTCTTAAAAGATTTGACTATCGCTTAAAGCCTACCATATTCCCCCTGCACCTACAAGAAAATAGAAATAAGATAGTTTCTGCAAATGTTTATCTCGATTAATGTGAAGTAGATGGAGAATAAGCGTTTGTAAAAATAGTTTGTACCAGAGTAGAGAAAGTTATGTGAGTGCAACAATCGGATTGTTTTCTTGTGGTCTTGCAAAAAGCGTGGAATTTTAAATCCATCACATAACGCCCCATTTTTTTAAAATATGACTGTCACTTTGTTCTACTGTATCCTTCTATGACTACCTATAAAGAAATATGTAAATGTGTAATGAAGGTTTATCTCGATTAACAAGAAGTAGACAGAAGAATATTTAAGTTTTTGTAAGAATAACTTGTAGAAGAATGAGTAGAGATAGTCAGTGAATGTAACAGGTCAGGATTTTATTCATACTTAGATAGTAAATCTAAATACCTTCCGTCCTCCCTCCACAGATTTAGAATACAGAATCCAATGGATGTGATACATGAAATAGTTCCTGCATGTACGTAGATAATAAGTAAACCTTGTACAGAATCCTATAGTATACATTAAGGGAGAGAAATAAATGATTTTCCACGAGGTACATAATTGGAGCCCGAGGGATTTATCCCGAGGGCTACAAATGTACTGAGAGGAAAATCTGTTTCAATCCCGCGGTGTGTATACTATTTTTTCCACAACCGGAGCTAAATTGTCGCATTTTATTTACTTTTATTGAATTTCGCTGGAACTATGTCATTGAGGGGCTTTTGAATGATTGAAAGGATGTTCTTATAAACAACAAAAATGTTGCTATCGTTTGAATTGTTTAGATTCTGAATTTAAATGCAAAATGGATCATTTTGAAGAACCAAAAGATATAAATGATGTAGTCAGTTTGTTACCCCAAAAATTCAGAACGTTATACGAAGATGCATACACTCGTTTTAAACATAGTGTTTATTGAAGAATGTGCAAATGTATTCAGAAAAAGGCTTGGTTTATTTCACGAAAATGGGCAAGAAATACAAGTCTTCTAGATATGTGCACAATATACTAGGTTAAGATCTTGTTTGTAAGGTAATTAGTATATTATTCATTTAAGTTAGATCGCTGTAAAATAAGTAGAAGTAGAGCTGTTAATATTTCTCTCCTTTAGGGAGAGAAATATTACATTACCTTCCTAGGGAGATAATGTCTTATATTTCTCCCGTTTTTGATGACTTAGAAACCGACATTTAGCTCTCGTGGAAGAATTACTTTACGAACAGAAAACTGTATTTTTGTTGTTTCCTTTATTTCTCCGACGTTTAAGACGAATCTAAAAACCATATATCGCCAATGTTAAATTGGCTGATTTTAATACCATCTATCTCAGGACCCATTTAAGACATGATACTGAAGTTTTGCAAGATGTAGTTACATATCTTCCAAGTTCGAGGATCTCCTAGTATACAATAACGATTTGTTAAGCAAGATAGAAATTTTTATTAATAAATTTTTTATTAAAATTTATGAGCAATTAATTGTTTTTAAAAATAACCAACGTAGATCAACAACAGCATTGGTGTGTTTTTATCATATCAAAATTTGATTTAGCTATCTTAATACTTATTGAGAAAACGAGTCATTGATAACAGAGAATTTCATTTACAAAATGACAGTTCAAAGTAATGTTTACAAAGATAGAAGCTGCATTGCCTGGGCATAAAAGGCTATCATTTTCTAAGCCGGTGGTCCCGTGTCGTAGATTTACGGCACGTAAAAGACCCTCAAGCCTGATAAACAGGCCTCTGACAAAAATTACAGGTCTTTCACACCCAATATAGAATGGGACGCTAAGCACCACAGCAGTTATAGAGCGTCCATAAATAAAACTCAATTAATTTATTTATTTTATCAATTTCTAGAGCAAACCTTCCCCATAAGCACGATTTAAACTGTTCCTTTCTACTCCAAATGGTATAGGAGCTGTAGTTTTGTTCTGTAAAGTGCAGAATTCAGATTACAATGAGCTCCATTTTAAACATATATGCAATGAAAAAATGCGTATAAAATTAAAGAGGGAATTACAATAAATAATAACAATAACAAAAACTAAAGTTATATTTTTCTGAAAATTTCACGATTTTCTCCATTTGAGGTGCTAGAAAGGACTCATTTAACATTTCAGAGAATACTACCGTTAATTAATCCCAACTTGAGCTCTGAAGGTTGCTGCATCATTGGTGTCTATTTCTATCCGATTTTTAAACACATCATTTTAGGTTTCTTCCTTTTTTCATTTATTTAAAAGTCAACCGGCATTATATTGCTATACAGACTCATGTTAACAGAAAAATAAGGAATAATACAACAGGTAGATTGAGGTCAGCCAAATGAGGCCCCTCAGTCATGTTAAGTAACAGAAGTCATGGCACGAGTTTACAATTGGTTGGCTTCGGTGTTGGAGTCTTCGTGGGTGATAACAGTAAGTGAATCTTCTTCCAAGTGAGAAATGTACTGCCCCAGGGACATGATGAAGTTGCTGATAAAAGAGTGAGCAAGAACAGATGTGTGATCTGAGATAGTCCATAGTCCAAGTTCGTGGTGAATCTGCGTGGTACAAACGAAGGGGCGTTAAGGTTTGTACACAATGTCTTGTTTTGAAAGACTTGTAAACGGTGAATTGTGCCAGCAGACTGGGCAAGCATATGTGAGCAATCAACGGATTAGAGATTGTATATTAGGGAACCACATTGGAAACTTAATGAAGACTTTCGGTTAAGAAGTGGACAGAGGTGACGTAACCGGGAGTAAACCAAGTTCAAATTTGAATTGATGTGGCACTTCCAGGTTAAGCGACGATCAAAACGAACCCTTCATCATTATCTTAGGTTTCTAAGGGACACCGTATTATTTATGAAGTATAGCGTTATCAGTTTTTAATATTCTAGACGCTGTAAAACGTTCATTACAATTTAAATGACGGTATTGATCATTCATTAGTCATTTATGTTTCTAGCTGTTAATGATCTCACAGTTTATGGTACTTCAGTTTTGTCATGAAGTTATGCTTTACTGTCCCAAGTATGGGAGCCAACTTGAAGTTATTGTCTTTAGGAGTTTTTTGTTTGAGTTTTGCACCACGCTTTGGGCGTTAATTTGAAGTGGATTGTTTGTTACGTAATATGCTGCTACGTATGAGAAGCCGATTTGAAGATGTATTTTTGTTGTTACGCTCCAAGTTTAAAAAAAATATATTTCAACTTTGTTATTAAACTGCTTCTATAGATAGTATTTATGTTTATGTTTGCCTCGGCTGCGTCAGTATTACTTTAGAGACACGTTTCTCTTAATTAGAGCGTGGTGCGACAAGAATGTAGGCTTACACAGATTTTAAGTTTAAATTCACTTCTTTTTATTAATCCTTGACACAAATTAAATAGCACTACACTGATATCAAGAGCTGTGAGATTCTTTTATTTAATACTTGCACTTTGTTAATGCGTATACATAATTTTCGTTTTACACGAATAGTAATATTTCTTTAGAGAACACATCTTCCACCGCTCACTACCAAGATCTACAGGCAACTGAAAATATTTCAACCGTCCAAACCCGTAAACTTTTGTATTTCAAGTCTCTGATTGGCTAATCCTAGTCCAATAGAATACCTGAATTCAACTAAAGCTTTTTCTCGCTATTGGTTGGCTATTTTTAAACTGTCACAAAATTTACGTTATTCCTGTAATCATGACTAGTAACATTTAAACTCTCAAACTTATTATTGCCTCAAGGTTACCTCATTGTTAGCAACGTTAAACTTATTATTCTCACAGCTCTTGCACTATTAAACTACGTAATGCATTCATATACTATTATTGAACGTGTATACAATAATATAAGCATATACAATGATTGTTACATACATTTTAAAAATTATTACATACATATTACTTCAAGGAGAGCTGTTATTGAATTTACATTTTATATAATTTAATTGAAATTACTGAAGTGTTAAACATACTGTCTCAGCCAGGACACTGACAACAGTTAGCGCCCTAAAGCAGTACCACTACCACTACTCAACCGTCACTTTAATATGTGTAATATGCAAATAAAATTATGGAGCATAAACGTTAGCTCAGAATAAAATCTCTGCTTTATCCAAATTTCTGCTTTATTAGTCCAGAGTTGTAAAGGACAATGTCATGAACAACCTATGATGGATTCCATAGGAAAATCACGAGCGTAACAAGTATAGCTAGCGGGAGAAAACAATAGTTCACTTTTGAACCAAAGGTTACGCAGTATTATACCACAGAGGACAAAACAATCCAGCAGAGAGATTAGTGTATTTTAGCATGTCACCGTGCTACTCCCACCACTATGCAACCCTGATAT
Organism: Deroplatys truncata; assembly: GCA_030765065.1. Classification (NCBI taxonomy): domain Eukaryota; kingdom Metazoa; phylum Arthropoda; class Insecta; order Mantodea; family Mantidae; genus Deroplatys; species Deroplatys truncata. Next base: position 122,051,326 of record CM060988.1, on the reverse strand, counting down.
ACCTGCTCCTCTACTGAACAACACACTAAAACTGTGCACTTAACTGCTGAGATAACCAAAAAGGAACATTAGCTCCTGGCAGAAAATATTCCAAAAATTGAAATTGGCCTAGTTGATAAATTTACACTCTATGCCTGACCCGCTAAGAACTATAAGAAGTTACTTTACTCAGGTTGTTTCCTAACTCACCTTCGGAAGTTCAGGAGAATTGTACTAGTCGGCCACGATATGAATGCGCTTGGACAATACTTTTGTTGACAATTTTAGCGTCATTAAGGCTTGGGTTCAAAGGGGAGCAAGGCGATAAGTGAATGTACAGTTTTCTCACCTGACTGTCTTTCCAATACCCCACGCACTTGTTCCGTAACTGTTTAATGTCTGTTACATATAACTTTGCCCTGTATCTCTTAACGGTCACTAACTACTAGTCACCTATCATTGGCTGCCGTCATGGAATAAGTTATGTGCTAAAAATACTTCCTTATTTAACACGATCCTTTACCTTATTGTATTCGAAGATAATTGTCAAATTTACGTTCTCATAACTGTATGAATGAAATATATTACGTAACAAGAGTTAATGCATCTGGAATGTATGCATACTCTTAATCAACAAATATATTTAAACTTGCCTCACAGTACGGCGAAAGTACGTGTATCTATAATGACAATGTGTTTATATCACTTTTATCGCCTACCCTTGCACTGCATACGACTTGTCATCATTCGAAGGTGTAAACTAGCCAACCAGGGAAAAGGAGAAGGAAATGCAACGCGGAAAAATACAGGTCTGCGAGGCAAGATATAAAGAAGCCTGGTTTAGTTCCTCTTCCCACCACACGCACTCATATCGTTACCGACTAGTACCAAAGACAGCTGAGGTGCATAAAAGCAATCACCTGGATAATAATAGTAGTTTTGTTTAGGCAAGCTCTTTAACTACTATTGTTCGTAAAGTCCCATTAGAACTAGTGTCATTATCCTGGAAATGTAAAACTGCAGTTCTGACCGTCTCATCAGCTTCCTCTGTCGGCATGCTGAATGTTTATCATGAACTACTTTTGCCTGTATTACACCAAATAAAATTTGTATTCTCCCGGCTCCTGAACCTATCATGTTACTTAGCTATATGCCTGTTCCCTCTCCAGAATTCAAATCCGCTGCAGGCCAACTTTTCCATGGGCGTCGAAAAATTTCTTCTTCCAATTGGCTTGTGGTTAAAACCTTCACAGAAATTCCTCATTTTCCAATCTTAATAAACGCTGTACCATTGTTGTCTATATAAATCTATAATTTCGCTCTCAGTCTTCAATTCGGAGCGTGTATTTGTGTTTCGTCTTTGATCTTGTAGTCTATATCCTCCCAATAGTCTAAATAATTTCATTTCAGCTGTCTTTATTTTATTTCTTTGACTTTTAGTCTGAGTTCAATTTTCTGATCTATGGGACATCCAACCGAGCGAATAGTTCAGGCAGTAACGTCTTTGTCCCACATTCGGGAGGTCTCAGGTTCGATTCCCGGTGACTGCCCACTCTGATCATGGTTTTTTTATGGTTTTCCTCTGGTCGCCTACGAGAATGCTGGGTTGGTGTATTCTACCACGATTTCTACTTTCCCTTATTTCTTGTCATTTCATCTTTCTCTATTTCATCTTTCAGACAGTGTCTCCGGGTTCCGTAGTGCAGCTAGTGATTGCCAGATGGCATGGTTGCTGCGCTTTGGAAAGATTTCTCCCCGCCAACGACAGACCGCGTAGGCATACCTGCAAGGGTCGGTCGCTTCGTCGCAGGACACCGCGTCTACTGGCGAGAACGAGTGTTTCGTACTGGAAATGATAGGGACTTCCGTGCGTCTCTGCGATCCTGTCTGCCTACGGACGTGCGACGTCCGCGGATCATTCGCTTCATCCCTGCCTTCCAGGGGGGGGGTATCCTATGGGACGTCCATGGTTTTATAGAATTTTAGTGCGGTTTCTTTCCGCGCTTTTCTTATTAGAGTTCTTTTGATTCTTCCAATTATATTATAACGGCGATATTTCTTAAACTAATGATACTTTATGCATCAGTCTATTGCAAAAGCTGCACTTTACTGCTAATATCAAACGTTTTGATCAAGAAAATATTGCAATATTTGTTCTGTTTTATTCAAGAGATTTTTTATTTTATAAGTTTCCTCTCTTCTGTGAAAATGGAGGAAAGAGAAATGAACAGAAGTGCGTGTGTGTTACCATTGAAGTAAGTATTTGCTAAACTTTAATTTGTTTTGTGTATGATTATGATATGTGCATCTTTCAAACGCTGACAGAAAGCTTTTTGCTGTTGTGATAAGGGAACCCGAGTAGTTGCGTGTATTGTCAGTGAAACATGGAAAGGTTTATGCAGCCTTATCATATTCGTGATGGATGGAAAATCATTTTCGATATGACTGTTCCTTATCAAGATCCAAGGACGTTTGCTGTCTAAATACAGGCAATTAGAGATAATCTAATTTCATGAGAGCATTTCTGAAAATTCGGTAAGGAACTCATCTTGGCTGCTTATTCCATTAGTATTACCTGTCATCTATTTTCACTTTCTCTGCGCTTTCTTGTAATGAGTAGATAGTAAACTGCATTCTACCCAAAAACTTGATATCCAGAATTCACCGAAAATTCACGTTATACATAACACACGGAATCCAAAAGCAGTATGAAAACTATGTGTTTGAACAGTCTGATATACGCCAAGTTGAAGTTTAAGTTTAGCATCAAGAAAAAAAAATATATATACATAAATACATACATCAGACCGTTCAAACACATACACACACTTATATACAATGTATGTATATATTCATGAAATTCACCCACTGCTAAACTATATTCGCATGAGAAAAAAATTTATTTTATTTTTCGTAAGCCCCTTGTACACGATCAAACTGTTTTCAGTTCAAGAGTTTACAAGAAAAATTGTCAAATATTTTTCAATATGTGACAAGATTGGACAAGACTTGACAAGACCTAGCAGTGTTATGAAAGTGTATTTACATGTTGACTCTTTGCCAAACTGAAACCCTTCAGAATACATTAATAATTAATCACGCGCAAAGCAATTTACTGTTTGCGTCACGATATAACAATTTGCAATGAAGTACTGCTCTTTACTAATATTATGTAGCACTTTCATGTATTATAGCCAATGAAATCGCATTCGATTAACACCAACTGATAGGTTAACCACGCTATATAACATTGCATTAATGTATACTTAGTTCGGAAATCTGCCTAGCAATTGTTTCTTCATATGCCTTCATCTTGTTGTGGTAATCCACGGAGCCCTCGACGTATACACATGGCCAGTTTATGTATAACCTAATCAGTTCAAATACGACATGCCTTGGCAGGGTATCAATTTTTGTTTACTTTTCGCATTCAGCCATGTTGCAGATTTTGTGACGCACTGTGAATACTCGCATTGCATTGGCCAAAGCCATCAAATCACTGTCAAATCTATGACCGTTTAGAGCATGTCCTTATTTGCTTTCAAGTCTTTCAAACAGTTTAAAAGTACTGGAAGCAATTCGACAAGAAAGGTTGTAAAGTTGCGACAACTCTTGAAAAGTCTTACGAAGTATTGAATTTGACAAATATCCGATGTTGTACATGCGGCTTTAAAAGCAGTTCTATTGATTTTATTTAAATATATATTTCAGATATTGATCCGAAGAATAAAATGCACTCTCCGTAAATTTTTTGTTACGTTTTCTTCATCCTGGTCGAATTTTGTATAATTTTGTTTAATTGGGAATCCATAAAGAGAGAAGTAGAAGCTTGTTGCAGAAAATTTTAGAGCTATTTAAAATCCAAATATGTCCAAAAGATTTTTTTTTTTCGTCATTTTTGAAATTTTTCGGGTCGTATACTTACATTTTCCAGGTGTACTAGTGTCATCTGATGAAACTTTTGAAAGTTGGAAGTTCTTCCTTTCTCTCTTCCTTAGAAACAAGCCGTTACTATGACTTATTCCTATACGCTTCTGATAAGAATATCTGAATATTCTTTCCGCATATTGCATTTAAGTGTCTATGCTTAACTTGAAACCACTTTTAGAAAAAAAGAACATCTGAAACGTACCGTGGGTAGAAGAATTAGTATACCTGCGAATACTGTAACACAGGAGGTAGTGAAAATCCCTTTCTTTTGCGAGTCATAAATATGCAACAGGCCCTATACCACTACGCAGTATGTCAAAAACAAATGGATAGATAGCCTGCCAGAGAGGAAGCGACGCCTATGCGTCACACTGCCTGCGGGTCTCATTTTCACTATTCTGTTATAATATTACACAGGATAGTTCAGGACATCTGCAACGAACTTTGTGGTATCACAAAGAGGTCGATATCGGCTTAAGGGTTGTTTAGAAACCACATGACTGAACAGCACCCAGAGATTACATAAGCGCATTTGTTGCTATAAGAACATGGCAAATTAAATGAAAATTCAGAGAAGGCCTTAAAAGTGCCCACCTTCTACCCCAATGCATTCACGACACTGTCGTTCCATTGACTATCCAAACTTATCTAACATATACAGTCTCTAAGGCAGCGTGTATTCTTCCCTGTGTCAGCTGTCGTGGTACGCACAACACTCTTCACATACCCCGAAAGAAAGAAGTCAAACGGCTTTAAGACGGGCGATCGCGCTGGCCATGCAACAGGTCCTCCTCTCCCTATTCACTTCTCCTTGTAGGTGTGGGTGAGAATGGTTGAAGTGTGGCGGAGTCCCATTATGCTGGAAACATATTCCTTCGCGTAGCAAGGGGCACATTCTCCACCAGCATGTGCTCCTAAACAAGTATACGTGTGTGTGTGTGTGTGTGTGTGTGTGCGCGCGCGCGCGCGTGGGTGGGTGAATTTGTAACGAGTAGAGAAAATCATGACTGACACAGCTTTATGTAGAGAACTTAGATAAACGGTTCGTTATTTCCAATGCATTTTCATCGAAAAAACATTAGTCCTTTTAAGCACAAGATTTACTTAAGGTACTTAACATAGTAGAAATAAATTAAGATTAAAATTTCTGTTCCAACCAGTAACTGACTAATTTAGTGTTTTTTAACGCAGCTATATAGATAAACATTAGATAATAGGGTATGTTACTTGTGTGGCATAAACTAAATGCACACTTCCAGCAAGTACTTGTAAAATAAAACTTAAGTTGTCGCGATGTAGCCGAGAAATTAAGGAAAGCAAGTGCAAATGACGGAAAATGAAAGAATAAAAGAGAGAAAATATCTACAGATTGTTAAATGTACAACCATTTGTTGTTTAAAATTCTGCAATGTACAAGATTATTAACCGGTGAAAGTATATAGTTTAAACTCTGAAGCTTTATTCCCCTGCTTCTTAAATAAAGAATGTTATATTTCTCAGCATTACTGATTTTTGAGGTACAATTAGCAAAGTTTCTAGAAAATAAATACAAACAGAAATAAGAGCATGCATGTCGCAAACATAGGACAAACCAGCAAGCTTATAATAATTACAGAAATAAAAACATTGAATATATTTCACGAAAATAAACATGATTTTAATTAGGAATGGCAGAATAAGGGGATGCAATTCTCAAAATACTATTTTCTAAAGTTCAGAATTAATTTGACTGAAAATTTACCTTACATTTATCCTTCATATTCAGTAGTTTTAAATGTCGTTTCGACATATATTTTTAGTTTTCATGTTAATGGATTTCAAAAACAGATTTTAATGTCCTATTCCAATTGTTACATAGGATGACATTTTAAATATTATCTCTCTTTTAAATGTACATGTCATTTATCTGAATATAACAATCGAATTTGTCAAATAATTTTAGTGCTAGTTCAAAGAAAAGTACTTTTTAAAGAATTAACATTATACGTTTCTATGTTTTTCCAACTCCTTTTTGCCTTAATCTTCAGTAACTCAGAAACCTTTCACAGCGCAAAGAATTGTATAATACTTTTAATTTTTTGGTCTTTAGGAAGCTTCGTGAAAATTTCCAAAAGAATTTGGTGAAAACTTCATTCATGTGGAAAATTTTAAATGAGCAAAAGTGTGTAGAAAAAATTCAAACTAAAGTTTAGAGTGAAAAAAATTCAATTCCGTATCGTTAAACTTGTTGCTTATAAGGTAAGCTTTCACAGAGAAATTAAAATTTAAAATTATAGGCTTTATATGCTTTTTATGGACACGATTCTAAAGTTTATTTTCTGAGATTCTCACCAAATTTCAGCAGTGCATTTCCTTAAAAGCAAGCCTAAGCTCTTAAGCAGAGCTACACGAAGGCAAAGCAATCCGTCATATTCTGCAAATGCTGTTATAGCAAATATTATGGAAATGATAGAAAAGGCAGACACAAAATTAAATAAATTTCAAGCGATCTGCTGAATCATCATTCTCATTTCATTTCACCTTTCATCTGCTTGGTTGTTTCGGGGTTGCAAGTGTCGGCGGGAGCCTCGGCGTTACATGGCAGGGAAAAAAGATGCTCTCTGTAAAACTTCGTCCGCAGAAGGGGGAAGTCTCCGAGTCCCGCCCACCCCTTGGGACGTGCAAGCCTGCAGGGGGAGGGGAGCTGGCTGTACCAGCTGTCACCCAGGGCGTTCAACTTGGAAAATTTAGGGACCATGCCTTCTGCTCTGTCGTGCCTCCTGATCCGGCCACCCTCTGTCTTACCTCACCCCTCCCTCCCGAGGGCGCTCTGTTAGAGGCCATACACAACACAATTACAGTATCAGTCCTTTGTTACGAAAGTGAAAACTGGACCGTAACCAGACAGGACAAAGAAGAATTGAAAGTTCGGAAATTAAATTACTCAGATCACTGGGTGGATATAAATTAATAGATCAGATGAGAAATGCAGAAATAAGAGAGGAACTATAAATATATAACCTAAATGAGCATGTATATATGTGAAGAACAGACTGGTATCAACACCCAAAGCATGCTAGATCACAGATTCCCGAAAATCATATTCATTATGAGCCCCAAGGTTGCAGAAAAAGAGAGAGGTAGGCGTTTATAAGATGGTAAGACCAATTCTTGAAGTCAGAACATGCCCGATGGCCTAATCCTTGAAGAAGAAGAAGAAGAAGAAGAATAAAAATAAGGAAATAAAAAGCCAAAACAATGAATCCATAGCAATAAACTGGTAGCCGTAAACGGTCACCATTGGTTGAAATTCTACATTTTCTTCCGTGTCACTGTTCGAAAGAAGCATGATTAATATGCGAGAAATAGTCCACCAAATCCACTGTTTTTATCGCATAATCATATAACTGCAACTATAAAGTACATAACGAAATGAATCTCCTTCGGTAAAACAGCTAAAGGCTCGATGTTCTGCGGTCCGAAAAGTGGGCGAAATAAGGTTCATCGCCCCGCTTAATGCTCTGTCCAGCATTACTTTGGTGGGAATGGGTGGAGTCGTTTAAATACCTATCACAGCAAAAACCTCCTCGTAACACTGGTAGCGAGGTAGTTAAAAATCATTGTAGTCATGCTCAGTATAAGCAGTATTCTGTTCTGCAAGTCAATAAATTTCAGTCCAGAGACGAAGCAGTGGCGGCTTGTTGGCTATGAGAACTGAAGTCTTTACCTATCCTAATGAGTTTAGGAGAATAATAATTACTTCAATGCTTGATATTCTTAGAATGTCGTCAATATATTAACTTCAGGTTAAAGATATAGAAATATGTACGTGAAAACTTATCAGAACCTTTATGGAAAAGATAATATCCGTGTTAAAATTAAACAAAACGAATTAGATATTGTAAAAATGTTGAAGTTTATTTCATCGAAAATTATATACAAGTATAAATACCCATTTATTTCCACACTATGCCAAGAAAGTACCCATTTTAAAGAAAATCTTGTGTGTTACATTCACATGACTTCCTCTACCCTCTAGCACTGATTCGTGGGTATACAAATTATTCATACGAAGGTTTATTATTTTCTTATCTAGTTAATTTTATTCGCGATATACCTTATAGGAAATAGGTGCATTACACATTTCGCTATAGTGAAATGTTTTAGAACTGGACGCTATACTTTGGCCTTAAAATCTTTCCACGACATCGCCAGAGAAGTATCGAAAAATTCGAACCATTAATAACGCATGTCTCCGAAATGGTTGATGCCATAAAAAATTATTTGAAATAAATGTTGTGTTTTAAACAGATCTACATTGTGTAGTACGTTTTCGTTTATCGCTTAATGTTTATCAGTTATATAAGATTGTACATAATTCCTTCCGAATGAAGGGGAATTCACAGGTTATTCCCAGAAAATTCATTTTATTTGTCTGTAAATATCTTTAAATATGGCATTTTATTCAAAATTGTTAGAGCCATTTTTTGGAATATCAAAATTTTCAAAAAGTATTCCATGTAAAGAGTAGGTTGGGTTGGGAGGATTTTCTTGAAAAATCTTCGTGTCGCATCTTTGAATGGTACTAAACCTAAATACCAAGTTTTTCGGTTTTGAGTTAAGCTGCTCACACACACACACACACACACACACACCATTTTCTCAAACATTTTTTACTCAGGGGCCTCAAAACATGTATTTCCGGTGAAATCTCGGTATCAAATTTTGGGTGGAATGCAATACCTTCTCTACCTACTATGTACGAGGTAGAGAAAGCAGAAAAACAGTACAGAAATGAAGTTCAACATTCAATAGCTCATCATCAAAAATATATGTTAGAATACTTCAAATTACAATACGATAATTCTTAACAAATTAGAGAATAATATGTATATAATACTTGGACGTTCTGCACTTTTTGAATTAATGTGCAAACAAGAAATTTACAATAGAAAATTTTGTTTAGCATACACTTGGCCTACGTAGAAATTAGGGGATTGAAGTTGGTATTGATATGTGTAGCTCTGCCTTCTCCTCGTCTCTTGTTTGGTATCTTGATTGACAAGTTGCTTATGTCATCCTAAAAGATGGGTGGGGCGTAACACTTCCAATGATGTGTCTATGTTCTTGCTGATTGAATGTGGTTAAGCTGACAATCATGATCATATTATTAAAACTATAACGATAATAGTGCATTTGTTTACCGAAGCTTTTTGACTGCTAGGGCCAGATCAATAATTATGCAATAACGATAATAGTAATTATAATATTATATTTGAGATTAATAATGTTCTATTTTCCTATCGATCAAGACGGTATAGGGTAGGAGGAACACCCTTACTACGTAGTTGGTAGGGATGCGAGGACCAGTTTTAACATCTTAAAGTCAGAACAGGCCAAATGGTCAACCTGGTTGAATATAATTATAATAATAACAATAATAATTCGCACTACAAAGTATATATTATTATATCTAACTCTTTATGGACCAAGTAACAGCTGAAATTTACAAATACATCGAAATTATTTCCTCTTCGCGGCAGTGATTTTATATTTCGTTTCCATGGCTACTTCAGAAGAAACGGTTGGTATAACTGTTATGGCTTTTGTGCTTATCAATGCTGCAGATAACTCATTTCTCACTCCCCACCTCCTGTCTCTCCAAGAATGGCGAATCGCGTACTAGTCGGCAACGATGTGAGTGCGTGCGGTGGGAGTTACTAAACAAGTAGGCGGGGCATCGGAAGGACAGCCAGGTAAAGAAAACATCCGCAGTTCCAAGTTACATTTACTAGCGAGGCTGAGACCTACAAATGTAGTATTTTTTTTCATTGTGCAACTGTACATTGCCCTATCGCCTTGCCGCTCACTCCCCTCCGATCCCTAGCCTTGGTGACGTTCATATTATCTACACAACAGTGTCGCCCTCCTCCAAGCACTCATATCGTGGTCGACTAGTACATGGACTAACCACCTCTACTTGTTTAGATAAATAAAGAGTATAATTCATCGAGAAGTTATTTGCCCGTTCTCTTTCGTTACACCGAGTACAACAACGCTCATTGGTGCACGTTATTTTCTTGCGATTTGTTTTAAGCCAGTCATAGAGAGAGGTAATAAACGCTAGTGTTGTTTAGGTAAATGTAGAAACCTTACGAAGAAGAAGACATTACTGCAATCTTGGGAAATGAACCATTTTTTCTGCCCCAAAGTGTACTTCGTGCATCATGGAGAAAATTTCTTAATGATTTATTTTATGCACCAGGGCTACCTTTACTTCGAAATATGATGCTGCTGCTGGTTCTTCACCACAGAACATCGAGTTGAGCCTTCAACAAATACAACTTTCGTCATAAAATAAAATGTTGCAGTAAAGGCAAAATCCTTTCTTCTTTAGAAGCTATTGTTACTCTTGTGTGCTTCAGCTATGTACGATACTGTAATCTGCAGACTGATATTGCACTTGTTCTTGAGTACGACTGGACTGTACTTGTTTTTATTAGAATTTTAAACAATGTAAATATACGCACAGTATTACATTTCAGGAGCCTTCGTTTTAAGGAGCTCGTATTGGGAATACACATTATTACGGATATTTTAGGAAGTTAACCTTAACAATGAGTTTTAATAAACTCTTGAGATAAACTACTCTTAATTTAGTAATTATTTCAACAATATTTAAAATAGTCTCTTGTACAAAAAATATCAAACGTTGTACGTACAGGGATTTCACCAAACAGTGCAAAATACTGTATTCTCCACTACCATATCACCGGGGTAACACCGACCCATAGGATACACTTTTTGGTGGAGGCATTGTTTCGAAAGATCCTTACGACTAGCTGGTTGCAATCCATATAAAAATGCATAAAATTGCAACAACTGGAATGATTCACTACGTAAACTGGATTAAAAGGGTTTGCAGCTGGCTGGGAATTACCAATATTAACACTTGTTTACAGTACAATAAATATGTATTGTTAAACACGAAGTATTTCGAAAGATCAAAGGTCTTTTGGATGTTCATCACTAACTAAATTTGATTGCCTTACTGATCTAAACCCTACACTATACAAATTTGTCTCGTATCTCGGAACTGTCACGTGCATTAGTCACCTCTTATTGCATGCTGTCGGAATAGGTTGTTGTGCGATACAAAATAGTTCCTTATTTAATATTATCGTTTATCTTAAGATATTAGAAGAGAATTGTAAAATTTTCATTCCCATAACCGTATGAATCAAATACAGTTTATTCCGTTGAATCACTAATTATTAAATAAGATTTTAAGTCATTATATTGAAATCATTGATTAAAACCTAACTTTACTTATTAAAACCCTTAAAATAAGATCTTTAAACCTAAATAAAGAAACAAAAAATTTAATAAACTTAAACTGTTTTTAAATGAAAAAGTAAAATGCCGGGTTCAAAAGGGTTTTTGATTCCATACAAATACAAATGTACCAATTCCATACCAATACAAATGTGAATTTCTCCTCACATTGTTAAGGCGCTGGGACGTCATTAGGAATCTAAGGAAGCTAACACCTTGAACTACTTTAAATTCTGATTACACAATAACTACCGAGTCAATGGTAACCAAATTTGAGTTGATTATACTTTAAGTGTTTCTGGAAATAATGATTATAAAAACACTAAATTAACCCTGGCTTAAAAGTTGTGCAAAAATGATATAAGTGACACCCTGCTTCTTAGCTCAATGTTGCAACTCACACAGGCTGATTTTTTTCGTCCTGAACCCGTTCATCTGCATGCGCAGTAGCTGGACAAATACATTATCTTCTGGGAGGGATGTTAGGCCAATAGTAAGAGACTAGTGGGCGCGTACACAACGTGAGATAAGGTGACAGCACCACTCGTTCCGAGTGAGGGTAGTACAGTACAATTCCTGTTGTCGCACATAAGCGGACTATTGCCAGGCGTTCTCCTCCATCCTAGACTATCTTCTCCTCTGCGTTTCTGCAGGGTCAAGTAGAAAAAATACCTGCATGTGCAGTAGCTGGACAAATCCATTTTCTTCTGGGAGGGGTGTTAGGTCAGTAGTAAAAGACTAGCGGGCGCGTACAAAACGTGAGATAAGCTAACAGCACCACTCGTTCCGAGCGAGGGTACAATTTCTGTTGTCGTACACAAGTGGACTATTGCCAGGCGTTCTCCTCCATCCTAGACTATCTTCTCCTCTGCGTTTCTGCAGGATCAGGTAGAAAAAAATCGACCTATACTGCAGGTGTATTTTCTTCCTATGATTTTGTTTCTATGATAACCAGTTTTCCTTAAATCACATAAAATATAATTTTATACAAAATATATTTCCAATATTTTTAACCTATCAAGAATAAAAATAATTTATTTTGTATAACATAAAAGGGCCAATATTTTTGTTCGTAAATAGATTTTTCATTCCCACATTTATTTAAATATCTGAACAAAAGTTAGTTTAGCATAAAGAAATAATTCCCAGAAATATCCATAAATTTGGTGTACATATATCAATACTTTTTGAAGTGCACCTGATGTACACTAAGTTACGGAAACTGGGAAGAGAGAAATAAAACAAAGGACATGGTTATGCGCCGCAATTTTTAAATTGATAAATTTAAAGGGCCAAATCTGACAATAAGCCCAATGATATGTATCATTTTAAAGCTGAAGATTTCTATTTTTTTATCACATAGAAATTTAAAAATCTAAGTTTGGATGCATCTCGCTCCTAGTGCCCTGAGTTGGCAATATGATTTGCATCTTCTCTTGTTTAGAAACGCTCCAAATTTTTGTAACAATGAAAATTAAACGTTAGTGCGCCTGCGCGTGTTATGACGAAGCAAGTTAAAATGGCGGAATTCACAGTTCAGTAGTGTGCACGTAAGGTTTAAAAGGTAACCGAATTTTGTAATTCAACATCGCTGTGAATACAAAGGAAATGTAACACTATGGTTGTATTCACGATATTAATTTTACCTGCCTATAGTAGGCTCTTGGAGTTCATCTCAGCAGAAATACCTAAAGAAGCAGAGAGATATGAGCATCAAGTTTATGAAAAAGCTGCTATGCGAGATAGATGGCAGGAGTTAATAGCGTGGCTAGAAAGGAAAGGTGACTGAAAGAAGGAACCACTTCTGACGCACCATTTGTCAGTGCCTAGTGACAGTGGCAGAAGCTTTGACAGCGCTGTGATAGAGTGCAGAAGTGTCAATGTCAATGGCCCTACTACTGATCGATTGTTGCGCACGTGGGATGTCCTGGATCACATCCCCCACTCAGCTGCAGATGTCATTACAACTTGATAAGAACTGGTTGATAGTGCCCACTTCGATCCCATCCCATATTGGGCGTAGTACAGTTCCTGACAAACAAATTTGCCATTGCTCGCAAACTACAATAGCGCTTCTTCCTTTCTAAGGCACTTCTAATTACATTTTAACATATTATATATTCTGCGTTTACCTGGCAGGTATTTCACATGTATTTCGTCATTTAGGGTACATAATACCAATTTGATCACCTACTTAAGGAAAGGGAATGGTCTAAATTGTCAATTTTTGTTCAAACATTTAAATTTAAAATGTTTAGTGTGCTGAAGCATATATTTTTGACGTAATTACAGAGTTGTTCTAACAGCCAGTTTATTTTTACGTCGTATATTTTGAAGTTAAGCGTTTTTGGACATCATAAATTGTTGCAGTCTAAACCCTTAGTAATAGCATTTCTCAGAAACCTCATGACATAAACTTAACACACAAGTCTTACAATATATTCTTAGCAAATAATGTTTTAATGGTAATTTGCTTAAGCAGGAAGTATTAAAGTTTGTGTGTGGACTGTTAGATGTACGCTTTATCTGTGCTTGTTTTATTGGGACAACGGTATCACGAAACAAATAACATGAAAACGTATGTTTTACACTTGAAATTACAAATTTAAAGATGACATACGCTGGTCTCAAAATTTCATATTATTTCCGTGCAATCGCGAGAAACAACTGAATGTCAACAGGACTTTAAAAGACTGACAAGTATTGAAGAATTCGTATCATTAATACCGTATATCTCAAAACGGCTTATGCCACAAAATAAGTTACTTGAAATAATTGTATGTTTTAGAGATCTCCATTTTTTTTTGTATAGTGCGGTTTCGTCTATCGCTTAATGTTTACAATATACAAGGTTACAGAAAACTCCTTCGCATAAAATTCAATATATACACTTTATTTGTCATGAAAATATGTTTAAGATATGGTATGTTAATAAAAATCGTTAGCCATTTGATAAGAATCCATATTTTCAAAAATGTTCCAAAATACTGAACTTAAATGCAAAGTTTGGTATTTATTTGACTTTTCGTTTTTGAGTTATGCTGCTCACAGACACACATTCAGAAAACACGGACCTCTTCTAAAAATCTTATGTTACACTCACATGACTTTCTCTACTCTTGTAGAAACTATTTTTACAAACGCTTATTGTCCATATGCTTCATGTTAATCGAGATATCGAGATGTTAATTTTATTGCTAATTTTCTTGTAGATACAAGAGGAAATGGTAGGGTTTAAGCGATAGTCAAATATTTTAAGAGGTGGTTGCTGTGTGGAGTATTCCATTCTCTTTGCATTACCAGGACAAAAAAAATGAATAACGAATTCCCATTTGAGAAAAAGTAAAAGTATTGGAAAATTTAAGGGAATAACAAGCAATATCTTGAAAATGGTTCACTCAAAAAAAAGTGTATATGACAAATTGTGTATTTTAACGCGATCTACATAGTAAAGTTTTGTCTATCTCTTATGGTTTACCAGCTATGTAAAAGTCGTTCACAATGAAGAGTACTTTTGGAGACATTCCCACAAAATTCAAGATATGCGTTTTATTCGTCATGAAAGTATCTTAAATGTATGATATTTTAATCAAAATAGTTAGAGCCATTTTTGAGAAAATTAAAATGTTCTATGTAAAGGATAATCTGGGGTGGGGGATTTTTCTTGAAAACCTTCGTGTCGCATCTCTGGAAGATACTGAACCTAAATACCAGTTTGGTGTTTATCCGACTGTTCGTTTCTGAGTTATGCTGTTAACAGACAGACACACACACACACACACACACACACACGGACATGTTTCCAAAAATACTTTTTTTGGATTCAGGAGGCCTCAAAATATGTATTTCCGGTGAAATCTCGGTATAGCATTTTTTGGTGGAATGCAATACTTCCCTTACTTACTATACGCAGTAGAGGAAAGTAAGAACAGTTTGTATCGATAACCCTCCGTTTAAAATTTGGCGTCTAAAATTTATTTGTTTACTAACTTCTACCATTTGGTTAGATATCCACAAGAAAATGGTTCAATCTGCAATACATTAGCAATAGAGTGACGTCCAGAAAATTCCTATTTTCTTTGTTTCTCGATCTTTCTTATACGATTTAGCAACTCACTGATCGTTTTGCGATCAAATATTAAATAATTTGAAAAACAAACGGATCGACTTCTTCACACTGAAACACAGACCTTATCAAGGGGACTCTTACATCAGAGTGAACTTGCTTAAGGCAACATTATGTATATTCAAGTTCCGACTTTGAAAATGAAAGGAAAAGAAGAAGGACGGTTGGCTAAGTAACTGAATTATATTCCGACGCCCACAGCGCCATCAGCAAAAAACAAATTAATCCGCCTGCAGATGAGACGCTGAGGTTGGTTTCTAATCCAATGGCTTAATTCAATTTTAATTTATAAATGAAAGACGTTTTTAATTTTGTTGTTCTGAAACTTTCTTTCTTAGAGCAAAGAAATAAGAAATGAACATATTTAAGAATACTATGAGAGGTATAATAAAGGCTTGTTATTCTTTTGAATTCTATTTGCAATTACGAGGGCTGTTCCAGAAGCATCCGACCTAACAAGAAAACACAAACATTTTGGGGAAAAAAAATTTATTTCTCTACATAGTCTCCTTTCAGCTCGAAACACTTTTCCCAGTGATGTTAAATAGCTGTTTATAGTGAGAACCGTCGAGTTTGCAGTAGATTATCTTTACATTATTAAAACCACGCTTTGGGTGCCAAACGAAGTTGTTTATTACTATTGTTTGCACCACGTATTGCGGGAATCTTGGAGTGTTCGCCCCATATACGATACAAACTTACCGGTGACCTTCGCACCACGCTCACTTTCCGGTTTAAAAATCAACTTTGTAATTTTAATGCTTATTTAAGTATTATACATGTTTGCCTCGGCTGCGTCAGTAGTAATTTGCAGAAATGCGTATCTCTTAGCAGGGCTGGAACGGCTAAGGAATGAGGCTTACACAAATTATATTGTATTGAACTTTGTTTTATTAATCCTTTACACGAATAAATAACACTTCACTGATGTATCCTACTTTAGAGCTGTAAGATTTTTTATTATTTGCACTTTTTAACACATAAACTTTATATTATTCTTGCCGTAATGAATTTTCTCGCACATTGAACACGTCCGTACCGATCGGGTACGCAATCTAATAGCGTCTGCCGCCTGAATTTGTACAATTTTTCTATTTCAAGTTTCTGAATGGCTAAGGCTACTCCAATAGAATACTTTTAACTTAAGCTTTTTCTACTTGTTGATTGGCTATTTATAAACTGTTTTAAATATTACATTATTGTTCCAAGAATTATTAGTAACATTATTAAGCTTTCTAATTTATTGTTGTCCCAAGGTTCCTCATTGTTACCTCATTATTAGCAAATTTTGCTTCTATTCTTACAGCTCCTACATTGTTAAATTACGTAATTTCACATAACATTATTATACATGTACATAATAATATAAACATAATACATTGACTATTACATACACTTTATATGTTATATTACACACATATTGTTTTAAGGCGGGCTGTTACTATATTTTTTATTATATAATTAGACTGATATTATTTAAGTGTTAAAAATACTGTCTCAAGTTCTGAAAAATAGCCATCAACTGAAAACTCCAATTCTTCATTGTTGGCAAACTTTTACCACCAAGCCATTTCTTCAACTTTGGAAACAGAAAATAATCAGGGGGGGGCTAAGTCTGGCTAATAGGGTGCATATGTTCCTCTTGGCAGCTCGTACGGCCTCGCTTAAACTCTGCCACCCAATATTTTACTGTTGTAAACGAAGGAGCAGACTCCCCCAGAGTATAATCTAGCTCAGCTTTAATATTAGTTGCACTAAGACCTTTCAAACGAAAGTATTGTATCACATAACGATGGCCAGTTTTATCCATGTTTACAAATTCGCTGAGAGCGTTCACTATTGATGGCTGCCAAACAATTACTAAACAACGTAGCATCGTCAAACTTCAAACTTAAGCTTTATAAGGGTGGTACTTTCTACCATAGTCATTTTTTTGAAACAACAACAGGTATATATACATCAGGTCGGGTACTTCTGGAACTAATCTCGTACCATGTAATAGAGGATTAATTCAAATTTTCTTGAAAGTAAACAAACAGGTTTATTTTCAGAAGAACTAAGATACTTTATGGAACAATCCGATATAATATGAGAATTGTTTGATGTTGTGGTACATGTGTGGTTATTTTCCAATACGCCAATTCTATATACCTATTGAAGGAGGGTATATTTGTCATCGTTTGAACCGTAGAATAATTTCAATGAATATATGAAAAGTTATGAGCAATTACGTCTTGCAGAAGAGGATTTGGAAAAACAAAAGTTGCAATAGCCCGCTTTTCCTGAAAATGGTTGAGAAAATTCGCAGTTAAGAGCTAAGGTGACGTTGCCCTACGTTAGTATGTGCGGGAGTATCGAAGGGCGCCACGATTACATCACTGATTTATGGTAATTAAATTAATTTTGGCAATTTTCGAGGCAGTTTCATTAGCAGCGAAACATTTTATGTTTAATGAAGTCAATTTGAAACATATTTGTTTTAACTTAGTTTGCTATGACCCCCACTCTGGAACGTCACCATTAATGGTTAGGTTAATTTATAATGTACGGCAGTGATAGGAAAATAGGGCAGTATCCGTAATACTAAAAATCTGATATGTTACATTCACGTGACCTTCTCTAACCTCTATCCCTATTTAGTGGGTATACAAACTATTCTTACTAAACCTTATTTTTCTATCTACTTCATTTTAATCGAGATTAGCGACTAAATCTCGTGTAAAACTCAAACACTGAAACTAAATTCACTCATGTTTGTGATTAGTCAATATTGGTTCATTGTTGGACATTTAGCAGCCAAGTTAATGTGAATGTTTGCTTTTAAAATTGTGTTGTTATTAAAGAAGTTTTAAGGAGTTATGGCGAACCCACAAGAATGTAGTTGGTATGTTTTGGAATATTATAGCACTCAAAGTCTGGTGCAGGTTCAGCGTGCTTTTAGGGGAAGGTTTCAACATCAAGCTCCCACACACACGTCAATTTTGAAGTGGTACCGTGATTTTTTGGATCGTGGCTGAATATGTCATCAAAGGAAAGGCCATTCAGGGAGACCATCTGTCAATGTGGGAATTGTGGAACAAATGCGGGAGGCATTTGTACGAAGTCCTAAGAAGTCTGTCCTTAGAGCTAGTCAGCAGATAAACATCCCTAAATCCACAGTATCTAAGATCCTGCGTATGCGACTGAAGTTTCACCCCTAGAAACTGCAATTACGTAAGTCGAAACCTGATGACCTACAAAACCATGAATATGAAAACAATATGGGGAAAAAAAAGTATCCTGTCCATTTCATCAGATATGTTGGAGCGTGTGTGGCGTGAATGGGAATATCGCCTTGATGTCTGCAGTGTGACTCGTGGGAGTCACATTCAATGTCTATGAGGTATAGTGAAACATATTTGAGTTTTTCTTTCGAATGTCACCAACTTCATCCAAATACCACTATCCAAAGCGACGTAATACCAGTTCAAAGTATGACAGTATTTTTATGGACACACTGTAGTATCGTTTACAAGTCGATGAGTGAAAATTTACAAGAATTTCTCTAATTACTGCCAATTCAGGGTCACTGATGTTGAAGCAGAAATTATAAAGTCAATAATTATCATAATAATCTGGGAAGGATAGCGAAATAAAATAAATAATAAAATATTTAAAATCAGTGCATGTATTAAAAGGAGAAGCATTGGAAAAATTGTTGACTTTTAAAAGCGACAGAAAGACCAGACAGGCACAGCTTAGCTAATTAGGGACCAGCCCCAGGTATAAAGGGTAAAACCGCTGAAGCCAGTTTCTCCTGGAAATAATGGGTACAGTTGCGTTGACCGGAAGTGAAAGTCACTAGAAGCTTCATGACATTCAGTTTTGGGGCGAAATTTAAGGGGAGCGAGGGGAAGTTAGGAGTTCTTCTTTGTATCGCGCGTTGATGAGGATACTCTCGCTGGGGCACTCTTGGAGTGCGGAACAACAGTCTCGCCGAGTTCCGAAGACTGGGTGCGAACTTGCAAGAGGATCGAACGATCAGATGTAATTGATAATCTTCGGTCTTGGAACAGACACAGTAACTTCGTAAGAATTTAAAAGTGATCGATAAATCTTAAGTCTTATTTTAATGGTGAATAAAAGTGTTCCAAGAAAGCGTTCGTGTTTCTATGTACACACACTCACGCAAACCCAGTGATTAAAGTTGCATGATCAAGCAGCCGTGGCAAAGTAAAAAAAAAAGAACAACTAGGAGGAGAAAAGCAGCAATCGTGAGGCAAAGGTATTGCTTCATTGTTTGAGGACGTAGTATGGCTGCGTCAATGTTTATGTAGCAGAATAACTTGCTAAATTATTAAAACAAATTTTAAAGCTTAACATTACTAAGCCGTAACATGTTTGTTTTTGTAAGTAATAAGTCCATGCAAAGAAAGAAAAAAAGAAATAGAATTTTTTTTAACAATTTACATATACTGTGCAGCAACTTCAACCTGGGAAAACTTAAAAGCACAAGAGTGAATAGGTTTTTTGAAAATTGCCAAGTGCTATAGAAAATGTTATGTGACATACGTTTTATATTTATAGGTCTAAATGTTTCCTGCAACAAGCTCTTGTTTGTCTCTTACAACTTCCTCAATTGTATAAAATGCAATATGCCTGGAAAAGACTTAAGATTATTTACAAAATATTGAATACATATGTTTTATTTAGCATGCCAGTGTAGAGAAATATTTAAGAAATAAAAAAACATTTTTTTCTAGTCTAGAGTGTTTCTTGGGGTGTGGGTGGGCCATTAAATTGCCCTGCAACCTAAAAATATCCCGGACTTAAAAAACTAAAGTTAGTATTTATCTGAGTTTTCGTTTTTTACTATAGTATTCATGCAAAATATGACTAATTCATTGGATCATTTTTCTAAAGATGACACTTTTTGGTTTCAGAAAACATCGAGCGATACTTCCTCTTCCTTAAGTAAAATAAAATGGCATGACAAGAGAAATTTAATTTCACTGTGAAGAGGTAGTTAAGAAATTTATAACACAAACAAGCAATAATGTGACTTTTCGTACATTTACATTCAGCATACAAGTACTGATGAAATTGTATTTCTCGGTGTGGAAAATCACTTCGCTTTCAATATTCAATATTTTAAAAAGTCTGTTTGTTACCTTTGTTTTCAAATATAAACACTTCCGCAGAAAATTTATGGTTTATGAATTACTATGTATATTTTCTGATTCTAGCTTGCATTAAAACTATTGATTAGGGAGCCAATATAATTTACCAAATGATGAAATGCTATTAAACGCCAAAATTAATTATTCTCTTTAATTACTTGTTTTAGCTTTGTAAATGCTAACATGCAGTTAAAAGTTAAGAGTGATTGGTTGCAATGAGGTTTATAAAATTTGCAGTCCTCTCTTCATTCGATAACCCCCCTGTAACTAAATTATCTCCAAAAATAGATGAATATCATTAAGTACATATAAATGGAACGAGGGAGGTTCAATTTGGTTACTTTTTATGCACCTGTTGCTGGTACGTATTAGTTCACTTGAGTATTTTCCTGAAGTGTGAAGTGAGCTTCAGAAGAGAGAAGACAAACAAATATATTATGTAAACATAAACGTACTCCCTGTGCGAGCCATTTTGCGCAGATGCATTCAAAACAAAACATTCCACTTAACACTTTCACAGCTTCCTTCGATAATCAACTTTCTTGACAAATGAAACTAGAGACAAGAGTTAGTCTAGAAATATTCTTTGTGATAAGATTAATCTCTTTGGCTGCTTATCTGGCAAAAAGATAAAAGAGTATGAAACATTATCCAAGGAAAATTATTTGCACATGAACACATTACTTGTTGCATTATTTGAAGAAGATTTGTTGCTGCTACGTATGGAAAGCCAGCTTGAAGAAGATGTATTATATTTCGACTGTTGGGGAGCAGAACTTGGAGTAGTTACAACCGCACGTATGGTAAAAAGTTTCCGGTGGCCTTTGCCCCAAGTATAAAAAATATTAACTTTGTAATTTTGACTGTTTCTTTAAAT
Organism: Deroplatys truncata; assembly: GCA_030765065.1. Classification (NCBI taxonomy): domain Eukaryota; kingdom Metazoa; phylum Arthropoda; class Insecta; order Mantodea; family Mantidae; genus Deroplatys; species Deroplatys truncata. Next base: position 122,029,941 of record CM060988.1, on the reverse strand, counting down.
ATTATATATTTATGTTTGCCTCGACTGCGTCAGTATTTATTTTTAGAGACATGAATGTCTTAGCAGGGAGTATTGCGACTGAAGAATGTAGGCTTACACAGATTATAATTTTACTTCACTCTTTTTATTAATGCTTGACACGATTTAAATATCACTTCACTGATATAGGGAGCTGTGAGAATTGTTGTTATTAATTACCTGCACTTTTTAACACTTAAGCTATTTTTTGTCTTTCACTGAATACGTATTAAAATTCTCGAGGAAGCATCTCGCGTCCGGTTAGGAACGCTGTCTGCTAGCAACCGACTTCTGAATTTGTACAATTTGCCCTATTTCAGTTTCTGATTGGCTAATTCTACTCCAATAGAATACTTTCATTTAACTTAAGCTTATTTCTGGTTGTTGATTGGCTATTTTATAAACTGTCTAAAAAATTACATTATTGTTTCCAAGAATTACCAGTAGTATTATTAAACTTTCAAATTCATTATTGCCTCGAGGTTACCTCATTGTTAGCAACTTTTGACCTATTTCTCACAGCTCCTACATTATTAAATTACGTAATACATTCACATAACATTATTACACATGTATATAATAATATAAACATTAATACTTGACTGTTACATACATTTTATATATTATATTATACACATATTGCTTTAAGGCGGGCTGTTATTATATTTTATATTATATAATTTGACTGAAATCATTTAAGTGTTAAAAATACTGCCTCATATTACAATGTCAAACATCTTAAGAGATACATACAGGATATTTGAATAGATTTTAAGAGATATAAATAATAAAAGAGAACGCATAAAAGTTAAATAATATGCACACAGTTACACTATTTCACACTTGTGTTACACAACTTTTGACAAATAAAACCGAGACGAATGAGTGTTTCAACCAATCCTGGCTGCCTAACCCCACAATTTTTATCACTTCCCTAGCATTTGTTTCTTTGTTTGCTGTATGAGATTATCGATAATACGATAAGAAATACATTTGTTTTAATAAAAATCTGATGCGTTACTTTTACATGACATTTTCTACTTTCTATCGTTTGTCAGTGAGTATACAAAATATTCTTACGAAGTTTATTATCCTATCTACTTCATTTTAATCTAGATAAACCTTTCCGGAAATAGCTGCATTACACAATTTGTTATAGATACAAATTGAACCGGTCTGGTCTTAAAATTCCATACTCTTTCCACGACATCGCGGAAACAATTGCAAATCGACAGAACTTTAAAAGAATAGCTAAGTATTGAAAAATTGAACCATTAATAATGGATATATATATATATATATATATATATATATATATATATATATTTGAAATAAATTGTGTGTTTTGAAGAGATCTACATTTCTTTGTAGTGCGCTTTCGTCTATCGCTTGTTCACCAGTTACACAAGATTATACAAGGCTGGCCCCGTAGCTCAGTGCGAAGGGTCCCAGGTTCGATACCCGGCTGGGAGGTGGGAGTTTTTCTCTAGCCAAGATTTATTCCCTAACCTCCACAGAGTATGGAAGTATGAATGTGTGTGATCTAATGATAAAAACCCAAAGTGCAAGAAACCCAACGATTACGATTTAACACCATTGCCAATGGCAATAAGTTCCAAAGGAAAGGCCGCCGATAAGACCAATATAGTTCAAAATTCCTTCCGAATGAAGAGTATTTCAAAGGCTATTCCTATAAAATTCAAGATATAACTTTTATTTGTCATGTAAATATCTTTCATATGCGGTATTTTAATCAAAATCTTACAGCCAATATTTAGAAAGTCAAAAAGTTAGAAAATGTTCCATCTAAAGGGCAGTTTGGGGTGGGGAGATTTTCTTGAATATCTTCGTGTCGTATCTTTGAAAGATATTAAACTTAAAACCGATGTTGGTATTTATCCCACTTTCGTTTTTGAGTTATGGCGGGCGGGCAAGCGGGCACACACCTCTTTCTAAACATATTTTTCCTTGGATTCAGGGGGCTTCAAACTACGTATTTCCGTTAAAATCTCTGTAGCAAATTTTTGGGTGGAATGCAATACCTTCTCTACTTACTAGGTGCGTGGTAGAGAAATTAAAACTGAAAACTTAATCAACAAAGCCTTCTTCACCAGTGTGTTCAATCACTACTCTATAGTTGGCACAAATGGTAGCAAGAGAACAGCTGCCCATAACATACTATTGCCATTTAGCGGAATATTCGCAAGAATTAGATGGTACAATAATACATTTACAACACAGTTCAGTATTTTTGCAAGTCGTTTTAATATTTTATTGTATTTATTTCTCCTAATCTATGTAGGTACTTCTTTCTAATCGTGAAATAATCAATTAAGCCCCACTCGAGTTTTGATTATTTCCGGATAAATAAAACTCTCTAATGAGATTGCTGTTCAAACAGATCTGTTTCACCCTCTCATGATGCTCTCTAGCTATTACAGCTTCACACAAGCCCTTATATATTGCAATATTTTATTCGGGTTACATTATTCATGATAATTTTAAGTAGAAATAATCTGAAATTAAGCAATATAGATTTGGTTACGCAAAACAAAACTGTTCGCATATAATATGGAAGTTGCCTTATTAATGCGCGTCACAGCTTAACCTGAGAGAATAAAAAGATATAAAAACAATGAGCTCTTCGTTTTTTGTGCAGTAAGAAGTTGTTTATCGTTTGTGGTTTACTAGTAATAGAAAATAATATACAAAGTTCATTCATAAATGAAGAAGACTTCAAATGCTATCAAGAAAAAATTCGAGGTATACATTTTATTAGTCATATAAATATTTTAAACATATCAAAATCATTATAGACGTTACCGGAAAATTTTTTATAGATAGGCGACCTTTTTCTAAAAAATGTTTTCTTTTTGGGACCTCAAAACCTATATTTCCAGTGTAATCTGAGTATCGAAGTTTTGGGTAGAATACAATACCTCCTCTACTTACTATAGATACGAAGTAGAGAATCGCCAAACGAAACTTTTTATCTCTATTTATTTTACGTCACTATGTGGACATATCGCGACGGATCTGTAAAGATCTTGTGGATCTGTGTGTGACGAACAGTTAGCCTTCCAGGTCTCATCCCTTAACTATACCACCTTGCTTCGTCACGTGTTCACTGAGACCTTAGTGCTAGGCAACTGTACCTCTACTTCTACACATGACGGGCATATGACAGCTCGATACGTGTCCACAGTGACCTTAGGGCCAGGCAACTGTATCTCTGCTTCTACACATGTCGGGGAGATGGTATTAGGTGCCTTCCAGAGTATTTGCTTTCATTATCTGTGGATAGTTGACACAGCATTCGCTATTACGACCTATTTTCATGTTTATTTGTTTACTATTGTTTTGGACTTAAGGTAGAACTTTGTATCGTGGTATTTGCCTTGGCGACTGAAGGAAACCACAAAAAAGGGGAAAAAAGTCAGATTGTTGGCAGAGAATTTGAACCCGGGACCCCTTAAATGCGGAGGGAGCTCTTGACATCAATGTGGAAATCTTCTTTCTTAAGTTTAGAAGTTTTTATAATAATTCTGGATTACTTATTAATGTTTGTCTTTTCTTTCTAGGCTGACACCCGGATCGTTGAGATTAAAGTGAGGTTATCGACAACAGTGACGAATCTGCATCTACGGGTACGAATAGGTTCGTAATCAATACACTTACCTCTTTTTTCGTTTTACTTTAATGCACTTTTAGTCTAATTTATTTGTCAATGGTTAACGTTTGAGGAAACTCAAATTTCCAATTGGTTTTAAGCATATAATAGTAAAGGTAATCTATCAACTAAGTTGTAATACTCAGTGAAGTGAGAGATTCTAATACGAGCACTCGTACTAGAAATTGAAGATTAAAACACTCAGTGGAATAACATTTTTATGACACCCCATTGCTGCCACCCTTGTTTCTTGCATGGAAATTATGTGTGTATTAAGCGGAGGCATTGGAAATGGCTTTTTCCAATTAATCCAACTGTTTCCAGTACAAACAGCGTAATAAAGATCTTACCAATACCAAGCTGCTGCCTATCCATAAGGAATTAATATTACAAGTTGTAACAATTGTACAGTATCACAATTACACAATAATAACAATGTTTAGCAAAATATGTTTATTAGTAAAATTTGAAGTAGATTATATGTGGGTAGTTGGAAGATGCTTCATGTTTATCTGCCCCACGTATGGGAGCCAATTTCTCGCGGTTACTTCGTGTTATCTATTGCTGGGCGCCTGTTATTGTATTACTAGTTTGAGTTTTGGGTTCTTTGTCCTCCGGCTAGCTATTATTACTACTCAGTCGAGCATATCTCTTGAACAGGGTATGTTGTTTTGATGTCCAGCTTCCAGCCCCTCTCTCCTAGATGTATATGTCGCCTCTGCGTCATACTACGATTGATCTGCGTCGTCTCGCTGTTTTGGTGTCGTAGTTGAATTCCCCTGTTGCCTTCTATTCTCGTAATTACGATGTCCACTCATCCGCGTCGTCGGTCGTTCTTGTAGTTTTTTCTGGAATATACATCTTGTGGTTAATTTCACTGCTCCATTCGCTCCGTGTCCTAGTTCCTTCGTCCCTTCCTGGTTAATTCGCTCCTTCCTGGTTATTTCGCTCCACGTTCTGGTTATTATGTCCCTTCCTGGTTATTTCGCTCCTTCCTGGTTAATTCGCCCCTTCCTGGTTATTTCGCCCCACATTCTGGTTATTTCGCCCCACGTTGGGCGCCAATTTGGAGTAGAATTTTTTTGTAGTTGGAAGATGCTTCATGTTTATCTGCCCCACGTATGGGAGCCAATTTGTCGCGGTTACTTCGTGTTATCTTATTTGATGAGCACCTGTTATTGTATTACTAGTTTGAATTTTTAGTTATTTGTCCTCCGGCTAGCTATTATTACTACTCAGTCGAACATATCTCTTGAACAGGGTGTGTAAACGGAAAGGATTTGTTACTGAAAGATAACACTTATAAAAGAATTTGTTTTTACACTTTTATTACCGTCACAATTAGTTAATTTCACATATTGACTCTTGATACACGCCCCACTCAAACACTTATATTTTCTAATATCACTATAATCACTTATTTGCTGCACATTATTAATTCGCGTATTTCAATTTATAACTAACTTTACAACGCGAGAGATTTTGTAGAATTGCGCGACGTATAACGCGTGAACGATTCTCTTAAACTGTGCGACGTATAACCTTTGTATGATTGTGTTGAATTGAACGACGTATTACCCGCAAATCCTCTTGTTGGACTGAGCGAAACCTGTCTCTGGCACGGAATTTATACTCCCTCACCCGATATGCCTAAACATTATAAACGAGCTGCTATTGGTTAATAAAACGCGCCAACATTAGCGTCTATATTTATATCCAATCAAAATTACGAACACATATGCTCTAGGGAAGAAATTCCCTCCATTTCTAAGAAAAGCGCGCTACTCTGACGTCATTTGCTTGCCTCTTCTAATTAATAAACAACTCACCCCCTCGCTCATTGTTGCCCGCTCTTATTGTCAGTTTCAGTGAGGCCGTGTAAACTTATTTCCTAACAATGCTTATAATTAACAAACATCTCAAATCAATGTCATACAATAATGCTTATTTACACTACAATCACTCTGGCATTTACATTGTTGTGATATAAAATACTGCCACAAATTATTGTTACAGTTATTTTGTTGATTTGGTTTTGCTACAGCCGTCTATGACTGTGCAAGCGATCATGTTGTCCCTACTGGTGCTATTAAGGGCAAACAACAACGAAGGCCCAACAATAACAACAACAGGCTAGAGCTCACCATGGCGCAGGCACGAATGTATATTGCTATTTCCACACAAATTTCAGTTGAACATTTCATTATAATTTAAGGGGAGTCGTCAAACACTATCTCACTAATGTTAAATTAGCTATGTTAATGTCCTGTTTTCTCAGAACCCACTTGACAAAGAAATGTGATATTTTCACTTGACGTTTATTCATTTATTCCGAGTAAACTGATTGATTTCGACTAATTGGAAAAAAAATATGTATTTTAGTAAAATGTTGGACATTTTACTTTTTAAAAAATAAACTATTTCAGCAGCTTCAATTAAAGCAATTCCACACGATGATGGGATTGTTTGATCATTTAGGTTGAAAAATGTTGTTTTGAATAATTTCACATTTAAAGTAAAAATGTCTATAAAATTCACTTAATCGCAATATTCTTAGAAATTAATCTATATTAGTAAGTATTTTAATACTTTAATCAATCAAACAACAAATTAAGCAGAATTAGGCATATTTTCATACAATATAAAAAAATAAAGATGTAATTTTTTCATTTTTTGCTTGACTCTCCCCTTAATATTCAGAATTGTCTAAAACTTTGTATAACAAATGTTAAGTGATTTTATTTTGCTCGTAGGTTTGCTACACTTGCTTCATATAGCTTCGTTCCGAAAATATTACTGCTCGCAAAATAAAACTACACCTTATCATAAATAATTATTAGCCTATATTTCGTAAAGTGTGTTTTCTTTTATCAGAGAGGGCTGTTTAAACAACCAAGCGCCTACCCGTAGTAGTTAGTGGAAGTGTATTCCGCTCCAATACACGTTTTTAGAAAGTGTAAGTCCAAGCTCGCCTGAGTATGTGAATAGCACAACTTAAAAACGAAAAGTCTTTAGTGGTATTCAAGTTCATTTTGGGAAAAGCTCCCAATCCAAACTACACTTTACATGAAAATTTTTTGTTAATTTTTGTTTTGTCAAAAGCGACCATTAACGATTTTTATTGAAATGTCATATGTTTAATAGCTTGACTTTAAAATTAAAACTTATACTTTTAATTTACTGTGTTGGCCTGTGAAGGCCTCTTTATTCGATTCAATTTTGTGTAATCTTGCATAAGAAGCAAATGTTGCAAGCTAGACAACATACATAGGGAAAATGTAGAGGTCAATAGTATACACAATTTGTTTCGAATTTGTTAGTAATGTTAGCCGTTCTCATAATATTCTATAGAATAACGAAGAATATCATAGATAGTAAATAATCAAAATCTACTTCCACATTTTCATCTTGAATAAGACACAACCGTTATATCAAAGTAATATCCCTATTATCAAAATTAAAATCAATTTAATTTTGATAATTGCAGTTTTAACAAGTTTTAACAATTGTTTATATTTAATTAATGTGTACCGTAACAGTAGACAAATGTTAAAAATAAGATTTGATTTCAGGTTACGTAAATGTATTTCTGTTATAACAAGAGAAAGCTACAGTTCGCACAATTACGAGTGTTAAACCAGTATTTCCCTTTGGTCTATTGATACTACCAACAGTAATCGAAATTCGTCTATTGCATCCTCAAGATAATTGAATAAATATGCAATTAGTAATATATATCTTTACTTTTCTACCGCGTATATAGTAGGTAGAGAAGGTATTGCATTCCACCCAAAAATGCTATAGCGAGATTTCACTGGAAATATGTTTCGAGGTATTTTTGGAAAAAGGTACGTGTGTGTCTATGTGTCTGCCTGAGAACGGTACAATTGAAAAACGAAAAGTGGGATAAATACCAAACTTGGTATTTAGGTTTAACTTCCAAAAATGCGACGCAAAGATTTCCAAAAATCCCCCCACACTCCCACATTCTTCGAAATCTTTTATTTTTTTAAAAAATGGTTCTTAAAGATTTTGATTAAAATAGCATATATTAAAGGTATTTACATGACAAATAAAATGTATATCTTGAAATTTCTGGGAATAGCCTGTGAAGCCCTTTTAATTCAAAAGGAACTTTGTATAATCTTGCGTAACTGGTAAATGCTAAGCGACAGACGAAAACGTACTACACAAAAAATGTAGATTTCTTTACAACACGCAATTTATTTTAAATACTTTTTTGTGGCATAAGCCGCTTCTGAGATATCCGTTATTAAATGTTCGAATTGTTCATTTCTTGGTCATTCTCTTAAAGCCCTTTCAACATTCAGTTGTTTCTTACGATGTCATGGAAACAGCATGGAATTTTAAAGCCAGCATATAGCGTCCAGTTCTTAAACATTTGAATATCGCTGTTCGCTTTGTATCTTTAACGAAATGTGTAATATAGGTATTTCGCAAAGGTTTATTTGGATTAAAACGTAGCAGGTAGAAAAATAAGGTTGAGTAAGAATAATTTGTATACCCACTACTAAAGGATAGTTGCTAGAGAAAGTCATGTGAATGTATCACAATAGATTTTTATAGAAGCCAAATGTTTTCGTATTCAAGAACCAGGGAGTTGTAAATCCTTTATAATTTTTTAATATTTATAAAATTAAATTAGGTGTTTATATCCCCATGTCCTTCAGAATGAATTGGGTTTCAATGGTGAAATAATTAACAAAATCGGTTGAGAATACCCTGAGTTTTGAGATTGCCTACATACACAAACAAACAAACTTAGTGTTAATACGCTACTCTGTTTTTAATGCAGCCTGCAAGGGTAATGCGAAATTTGAATACTAAATCACGTGCTAAGAGTAGGATACCAGCAATCGAGTCTACAATGTTATTTGTGCAGGTTACATAGCGAACTACCACTGTGAGCCAAGAGTGAGGCAACAAACGCTAATGCCCGCCTCTTGCCGAATAACAGTGAAATACCATTCTGGCAGAACCTTGTAATGAAGCTCACGGTTCCCAGGGGAGCTTTCCTCTTCCCACATGGTACGCAGAACAAACATTACTCCACATCCCTTCCAGTGGATTTTAGCTGTAAAGATCCGGGAATTACATGGAAGTATCGGAGGAGCAGACCTGGTTCTGTCGTTTGTTGAAGTAAATCGGTTACCAGACTCGGCACAAAATGCTCCTTTTGGGCTGTCACTCGATTATAACGACTTTCTGTCATCGACACATAGCGAGAGAAATCCTGCTTATCTCTAATGTAGGCCAGACATAGACTTTGCTACTTCTCACTATACCCTCTTCCCGCGAGGGGAACTTGTAACAAATTCTATAACTGTTGTACTCGTATATTAATACTAGGATTACTTTCTGTATTAAAATAATGTAGTTGGCGCAACAGTTCGGTATGCCGATTTCACGAAATACACATCTTGAGGCTTCCTGAGTCCCCAAAAATAATGTTTCAAAGAAAGACGCCGGGGTAGCACAGTGGCTTTGTTTCCGAATCTCGTACTGAAGGTCCGGGGTTCGATTCCCGGCGCTAGGGTGGCGATTTTAATTCAGTCCTATCCAGGCCTTCACCTCTGACTTGCTATGTGAAGTATCCAAAAGCCCAACGTGGTTCGGAGTCCTTAGTAAAAGCTGTAGGTCTTCTCATTCCACCGTCATCCTCATCACCCTACCATCGAAGGCAATGGATTTTTCCCGCTGGGTGCCTCCACCTTAGAAATGGGTTCAGTCATTGCTTGGTGGAATGAGGTATCTCCCGAAGGTGATAGGCCATGAGGGGAGGGTTAGAAACAACGATGACATTTCAAAGAAGGTTAGAACAAGCATTGTGTGTGTGTGTGTGTGTGTGTGTGAGAGAGAGAGGGGGAGAGAGAGAGCGCGCAACATAACCTTCCCCAAGGGAGATCGCTCCGCGGTAGCGTGCTAGACTCGCATTTTGGAGGTCCCGGATTTGATTCCCTCAATCTGAACTCTGGTTTTTGTGGTCTTCCCTGGTCGGTAGGCGAACATGGGATGGTTTCTCATCTACCACGATTTCCTTTCTCTTTCATTCTGTTTCCTACTCCTCTTTCAGGCGTGCTTCTAGGTTTCGTGGTTTTGGCAGTGCTCAAAGGAAAGAATACTTCCCGTGAACACTAGAGGGCTGCTTGGTCGACGTGTTGTTCATCGTTCTCTCTAGGCAGCTCCAGCACTGGGACAGGTCTTCGAGCCTCGAATTATTAGGAACTTCTGCGCATCTCTGGCCTATTTGCCTGCAGCCTGTATCCTCTTACGGTCTCCTAACTTCATCCCTTCCTCCCGGGGAGTCCTTGCAGCAGTAGATCCCCGTAGGTTGCAGTGCGCGAGGTGTCCCCCTCCGTTGTATAAAAAATAAAGTTTTTATTTATGGACGCTTCTTAACTGATGTGGTCCTTGGTGTCCCATTCTATATTAGCGTGAAAGACTGGAAACTTTGCTCAGGGGCCGGTTTATCAGGCTTGAGGTTCTTTTACGTGCTGTAAATCTACAACACGGGACACCGGCTTTACTTCCCTTTCGAAGGAAGCCATGCTGAGGATTTTTACGCCCGAAAAAATCCATCGCCCTCCGCTGGTTTTGCCATGTTCCTTATCATTACATCCCGGTTAACAGACTAACGAATATGGAAACTAAAAATAGGATGTTATCACTATTTCCCAATAGCTTGGTTACTGATTTATTGCAGCTTTACTCTCTCTACTATCTATTTAGGCAGAGGAAGTATTGCATTATACCCAAAAATTAATGAGATTTCATGAAAAATACACGCTATTTTTAATTTCTCTACCACGTACCTAGTAGGTTGGAAAGCTATTTCATTTCACTCAAAATATAAATGACAAGATTTTATCCAAAATGCGCGTTTTAAGGCACCCTGAATGTGTCTGTGAACAGCGTAACTCGAAAATGAAAAGTCGGATAAATATCAAACTTTCAAAGATGCGATATGAATATTTTCAAGAGAATCCCCCACCCCAAACTACGATTTGTATGCGACTTTTTTCGGAATTTTCGATTTTCTCAAAAATGACAAACGATTTTGATTAAAATAACATATTAAAGATATTTACTTTACATGTATATCTTGAATTTTCTGGGAATAGCTTATGAAGTCCTCTTCTTTCCAAAGAAATTGTATGTATTCTTGTTGTAACTAGTAAACTCTAAGTGATAGACCAAAACGCACTACACAAAAAATGTAATTGTTTAAAACACACAATTTATTTCAAATATTTTTTTGGGGCATAAGCCATTTCCGAGATTCTGTTATTAATGGAAAGAGTATGGATTTTATGGCCAACGTACACCATTTGAATGTCACTTTTCTCTTTGTACCTATAACGAAATGTGTAATGTAACCATTTCTGCAAAGGTATATCTCGATTAAAATTAAGTACAGAGAGATATAATCTTTCCTAAAATAAGTTTTTATAACCATGATACAGGCTAGAGAAGTTCATGAGAATGTAACATATCAGATTTTTTGTTTAATTCCTATAAAAAACAATTGCATACATTCACGTAGAATAAAGTAATCTAGTTTATTTGGAGGGATACTAATAAAGAAAAGGATGGCAAATTCTTCCTTCTCAACGACACAGTTGCTGTTTTTCATTTTATTAAAACGGTTATGAGGATTTTCAGTAAAATATTACGGGATGGTGATGACATGTCTAATAAAATGTATATATTGAATATTCCGTAAAATGCCATAAGCCCTCTTTATTATAGCTAAATTCTATTGATTTGGGAAATAATTTGAAATACACTATGTTTAATAATTATTTTCTCTGTGGCCATAACTACAGCGCTTTTCTCTCACACTCCCGCTCGGCGCCTCGCGTGCCGACCGCCTCGGTTCGGTCTATCGCCGAAAAAGGTTAATATCCCCGTTATCATAGATATACTCACAATTACAGTGATAATAAGCACACACGTCTTATCATAAGAGATGCTGGAAACATTGTCCTCTAACAACATATTTCTAGCATCTCTCAGGAAACTTTCATTCACACTCGAATATTTGAAATTGAGTAAATTTCTCTTTTTATGTTTTCTTTTAATTATTACAGTGTATGGGAGTTTGTTGCATACGCTTTATTTTTCAAATTCCCCCAAAGATAAAAGTCGCGAGGGTCACAATCCTTTATTAATTACACTATCTTGACTCATCAGCGGTATGTGCGGTAGCAGAGTCTTGTTGGAGAAATCCAGACCAACATTCAGCTGTTCCAAGATTGGCGTGACTAAATAATTCCTGTATCTGTGTGCATTTATTGTTTATTAAACAAATATAGGCCATATTACTCTGTGTGCATTTACTGTACACCAATTTTTGTGTCATGCAAGGGAATTTTGTGTGTAAAATTGGGTTTCTCTGTACTCTAATATCTGTTATCTTGCGACAAAACATAGCCATATAAATGGATCCATAATTAATCAGTGAAGAATATTAAGCGTCGGTCAGTTACTCTTATCATATCGAAAAATCCAATTACACAAATTTACTCGACTCTGGTGTTCACATGAAAAATAAGGTGTATACAATGAACTTTGGTTCTACAAGAACTAAAAGAAAACATAAGGCGAGAAATTTACTTAATTTTGGATAGTGAACTCTCGACTGGAATGAAAATTTCCTGAGAAGATGCCATAAATGTGTGGATGGAAGACATCTTTTCCAACATCTCTTATGATAAGGTATGCGCTTATTATCATTGCAATTGTAACTATGAGAAGTGAGGCGGTTGCGGGGGTATTATAACTGTTTCGACGGGAGTACGAATTGCGGCGGCTGGCGCGCGAGCAGACGTGCGGTGGCCACAGTGTGAAGGAAAAGCTCTGTGTTTTACGAGTTAAACAGAATACCTTGAGGCTTTTAATGAACTCATGGCTACCATACCATTAAAAATGATTTGGTCTTGACTGTCCTTTCACTCAAGTATGAGGCAGTGTTTTTAACACTTAAATGATTTCAGTCAAATTATATAATATTTAATTTCAGTAACAGCCCGCCTTGAAACAATATGTGTATGTAACAGTCATTGCATATGCTTACATTATTGTAAACATATTTAATAATGTTATGTGAATGCATTACGTAATTTAATAATATAGGAGCTGTGAGAATCATAAGTTAAAAGTTGCTAACAATGAGATAACAATGAGGTAACCTTCAGTCAATAATGAGTAAGAAAGTTTAACAGTACTACTTGTGATTCTTGGAGTAACAATAATGTACTTTTAGTGACAGTTTATAAAATAGCCAATCAACAACCAGAAAAGGCTTTAGTTAAATGAAGGTGTTCTATTGGACTAGGATTAGCCAATCAGAAACTGAAAAAGAGAAACATTTACAAATTCAGAAGCCAGTTGCCTGCGGACAGTGTTTGTAACCGGATGCATGATGCGTCCTCGAGAAATATAATACGTATTCGTGTGAGACGAAAATAGTTTACGTATTAAAAAGTGCAAATATTAAATAAAAGTATCTCACAGCTCTCTACATCAGTGAAGTGCTATTTAATTTGTGTCAAGGATTAATAAAAAGGAGTGAATTAAAACTTAAAATCTGTGTAAGCCTACATTCTTGTCGCATCATGCCCTGCCAAGACTTCCATGTCTCTAACAATATACTGACACAGCCGAGGCAAACATAAATATTTAATACTTAGAGAAACAATCAAATTACAGAGTTAATTTTTTTAAACTTGGGGCAAAGACCACCTAAAAATACATTTGGGGCGAATGCTACCGGAAACTATTTACTATACGTGCTGTTGCAACTACTACAAGTTCGGCTCCCCAACAGTTGAAATATAATACAACTCTTTCAATAAACAACTACTTCAAATTGGCGCAAAGCGTGGAGCAACTATAACAATAACAACAAAAACAACTTCTACAAGTATGTATTGTCAAATATTTATAATTATATACTGAGTAGCGAAACTAGTGGCGTACTGAGGAAGTTTGCATCCAATTGAATACTAACAAATCGTGTGTGGTATTTTATGTCGTTTTAAAATAAATAATTACTGTGTTTGCGCCATGTGTGAATGTACTAATTACAATCAGCAATGAAACAAAAGTCTATATTTGGGCTTTAAAAAATAAGAAATCAGAGTGTGATCATTTATATCACAAGCGTAACTATTGCCTATCACTTACAAAATGACAATTTTCCGCGTTTTTTTTTGCAAGATAAAAGGTTCTTAATTTTTTTTAACATTTTAGTTTTCATGACACTAATGAATTCCCAAAGTTTTTAATTTATAAAACGTGTTTATATTCATAGATTCAACATAATGTATACATAACAATAAAACTAACTGAATTTTCTTTGATGATTTTGTATAAATAACTGATGTGAACGATTATAATGGGTTATACTGAAGCTAAAATAATGTTTAATTTTTTCGTTTATACATTACTTATATACAGTAACAAATTAATTGTTCTTCCACACTGACATGTGTATAGGACAAGGTTGGAAGATAGAATCAGAGAACTGTAAAATTCAATGCCATAGCCGGGATTTGAACCACGGATCTTTCGATTTTCATCTGGTTGCTCTAACAACTGAGCTACCGTGGCAACATCCGGTAGAGCACTATATTCTCCAGCATTTTTCTCAGTAAACCACAAAGAGATCTTAAGTTGTTTTGAGATAATATACACCATTGGCGACTTACAATGCTGAAGTCCCGGGCTTCATTAGTTTAGCCTTTATCAGGTCAGTTAATTAATCAATTGTTCTTCTACACTGACATGTGTATAGCACAAGGTTGGAAAGGTAGAATCAGAGAACTGAAAAATTTAATGCCATAGCAGGGATTTGAACCACAGATCCCCCGGTTTCCGTGAGGTTGCTCTAACCACTGAGCTACCATGGCAACATCCAGTAGAACATTAAATTCTTCAGTTGACTCGCATTTTAGAGCAACCGGAAGGAAATCGGGAGATCCGTGGTTCAAATCCCGACTATGGCATTGAACTTTTCAGTTCTCTGATTCTTATATACGGTAACCTTCCACTATAGAATAAGTGAACCGATTAGAATGAAAGCTGATTGTGTATGTATATTTAGAGATTAGGGTGTGTGTTATCCTAATTACTAAACTTATGTTCGGGACCGATAAGAGTGGAGTGCAATGCCTTCAGGTTACCAGTCCCCTTGAAGAAGACCGTATATAACTGGCGCAACAGTTCTAGACATGTGAAAATCTTAATGACAGCTATGAAGCGAGTAACTTACCAGATCAGGAGGTGACCGGTCGTCTGCATATTGCAGGAGTGCGTGGGACAGTCATAGTGAAATATCCGCACGCCGGTTGTGCACTGCGCTGCGCTGATAAACTTATAGTTGTATACAGTATATTTAAATCCACCGCTTAAAAAGCTCTTAATATAAAAACACTGTCAACCATCTGCCTCCAGTTCTTCCACATCTGACAGCCCTTGCTCTTCTGCGGAACATCATTGCCGCTGTCGCTACTTTCTGCACCATCATCCTGGATGAGAATTCTTTGTGTTTGATTTTCTGCAATTCCATCTTTTTCGAAATAATGAGTCTCAATTTATTCAACATGTCCACATACATTTCGCCATTCTGGCCTTCCAATTTCTGCAAATCGCTGCAGGCCACCGATTTTTTGACGTCCGCCCAGATTGATTCTATTGGGTTTAGATCTGGGTGACAGTCTAAGTACATTATGGCATGTTGTATTAAAATCTGATCAAGCATGTAGACTTCTGAAGCTGTTTGTTGGTTTTAATTAAGCTGTATAGCATTGTTTTACTCATGCTTTCATCAAAAGCTATATTATACCTAAGTAACCAAGCTCTCATGTCTTCTTTCAATGAATTTGAGGTAGGTGGTTTGTCAATTTGAATGTCGACGCATTATGAAGCATTGTCGATAACCAGAAAGACCCAGCAGGCATATTAGGTATCAACATGGTTTTGATTCACTTCATGTAATTTTCTGTATTCATTTCTTGATGAAAATATCCTGTTTTTTGATGCGACTCGTCACTCCAACTTTTAGATGTTGTATGACTGCTGTGTATGCATAAGTCATCTTCATACACTATAGTTCGACCCTCTAATTTATACCTTTGAGTAAGGTACTCTTCCAGCTGAGATCGTATATCGTGCTTTTCTATTAGAACTCTTCTATTTGATTTCGTTTTCTTCCACTTGAACCCTAAATCTTTTATAATTTTTCTGAAATTTGTAGCACCACCTTTAAATATATGTGATATAAGTAAGTACATATAAAATTATAGTCATTTGGAAAGGTAGAATCAGATTGAAAAATTCAATGCCATAGCCGGGATTTGAACCAGGGATCTTAGGCTTTCCGTGCCGTTGCTCTAACCGACTAAGCTATCATGGCAGCATGCTCAAAATCCATGGTTCAAATCCCGGCTATGACATTGAATGTTTCAGTCTGATCTGATTGTATGTCGTGCTTTTCTATTCTCTTCTATTTGATTTCGTTTTGTTACAGTTGAACCCTAAATCTTTTATAATTTTTCTGAGATTTGTAGCACCATCTTGAAAAATCTATGCTGTTTTTCAGCTTGTTGAGCAACGTGCTCAATGTTGACAGTTTTTTCTTCCACGTAGAAATTGTGAATCGTGCTTCATGAAGTGGAGCACATTTGCAATTATTTCCCTGCTCTGGCTATGTAATATCTTACCACTTAACTTTGAAAACGTAGGAGCCATTGTTATAAATATACTAAACATAGAATAAGCACTATTTAGGTGCTGCTCTCTTTGAAATTACAACCATAACACATACAGACTTTCTATGCAGACTGTATGTGTTACGCACTGTGAGTAAGCAAAGGTATTATATCGCTTTCGTTGATTAAGCTAAACATAAACCATTTCTAGGCTCGGCAGCTGGGGTCGCAATCAAGGTCACGATTCCAGAAGTTTTGCGCCACCTATATCCCAATTGGCAGGACTGAACAGATTTATACTGAGTGTGAAAAAACAATTTGCAGAACATTGTAGAATAGAATGGCAAAGCCAAGATAAGCATTTTAAGGATAGGAGCATGGGGTCGCAGAAGCTTTTTACTGCGCTACATATGTCAACATTAAATCTGTCATGTTAGAGTCTCCGATTATGGAACCTGTACTGTACTGTACAGTAGGATGTAATTATCGGAGGGGAACACCTCGCCACTGCAACCAACTAGATCTATTATGGCTATAAGCCCCGGGAGTCAGGGATGAAGTGAAAGAGCCGCAGGAGTTCGCAGGCCCGTAGGCAGACAGAATCCCAGAGACGCACGGAGGCCCATATCGCTTCCAGTACGAAACACCCCTTCTCGCCAGTAGACGTGGAGTCCCGCGAAGAGAGCGACGTAGCAGCCATTGTAGGCAGGCCAACGCGCCCTGCCGTTGGCGGGAAGAAATCTTTCAAAGCGCTACAACCATACCACATGGCCATCACTAGATGTACCACGTAACCCGGAGACGCTGCCTGAAGGATGAAAGGGAGAAGTGAAGTGAGAGGAAAGGAGGGAAAGGAGAAATTGTGGTAGAATACACAACCCCAGCATTCGCCTAGGTGACCAGAAGAAAACCACAAAAAAACTCCTTGGTTAGAATGGGCTGTCACCGGAAATCGAACCCGGTACCGCCTGAGCCAACCCGCTCGGTGTAGAGTATAGTACAGTACTATCTGTAGTTATCATGTAATGACTAACAAACTAAACGCAACAATGTTTTTTATCTTACCTAGCGTTAACTAGAGTGCTGATACTTGCCTGGTTTGAAATCTCTAACTTTAATAAAATGAGCATTATAATTTTTTAAATTAAATATTTTCGGAAAATTCTATAACTTTATAATACAAAAATGTACCAGCCAGGATAACTTTTGTTATTGGGTTTACAGCGGAAACCAAGTGAAAACATTTTGAGAAGGGTTGGCAACAGTTTTTAAAAGGAATCCTGCAACTTCTTGCATTCAAAAGTCATTCATCTATTCAGTTAACAGGCGTCTAACATCAGTTGTAAGAAGGTGTGTACGTTTATAGCGTGTGGAACACTGTAGACTGTTATGTAAGTTATTTATTTATTTAACATTTTACGAACATTTATGGTTATGGAGGGAGAAGCTAGCAAGAGATGAAATCTTGGTAAACTAAGAAGCAACGCAAATTAAAAACGAATGTGTTAGATTATTAAAGTAAAATGAGTTAATAACGCAGTAAAAAAAACAGATAAGGCTACAAGGGTGTTCAGAAACAATAGAGTATGGGATAAAAAGGAAACGAATGGACGCCAACAAAAAATATGAGAGAAACTAAATACAATTTGGGTCATCGAAATATTGTGGAATATAGCAAAACGGAGTGCAGTGCATCGTTCATTCTTTGGGTAAATTGTTTTGCGCCGATGGTAAGTTTGTCCCCTGATCCTTTTTCCAGGAAAGTCATTACACCCTTGAGATGCACGATAGGTTTCTAATTATCTTCTTAACAGGTACTAGTATTACGCCGATGAATAGCACACTGTTAAAAGTTCTTCTGGTTTCTATCACTGTCTTCACTAGTCATGTATTCTATGTATAGCAAACGGCACCGCGAGGTGCAAGTATTGAAGATTTATGGATAAAGCACTGATGAAAACCTTTTCCTGCTAATCAAGTTTTAACGGTAAAGCTGTATAACAGAGCTGCCAGACCCAAACCTGGATAAAAGTGTGAGAAAAAGTACTTTTAAGGCAACGAGCCCATGAAAATTAGTGAAAATCATTGTATGATAGAAATTAATTTTTAAAATCTTTAACATAATTATGTAGTTATATCCCAAAATTTCATTTAGCTTCGTTAGTTAATTTCGGCAACAATTAAAGCTTTATGCATATATATATATATATATATATATATATATATATATATATATATATAAATGTTCTTTTGCACAGTACTGCAATGCACATTAAAATTATTTAAAACGCTCTTACTGTTAGTATTTTATATTACGTAAAATGAACCATGTTACATGCTTTTTGACTACTTAAAAGAATTCCATTGTTTCGTATCAAAAGTGATGCTTCAAATCCTACCTTAATAACGCTTAAAATGTTTGGGTAGAAATTATTTCAAGTGAAGCTACTTGACTTGGCTATGTTTATTCTTCCATGCTTATATAAGACAGCTATTTCAGCTGGTTTTTCCTATGGTAGGAAAAGTAGTACAGTACCTACAGTATCTAATCAGCTAATTTACTATTTAATTTTGAGGTGAACACACAGAAGTGTCTTTTATAAGCATAATTTTTTCTGATAAACTTTGTTATTTGTCAGATTTCGGCAGGATGAATGTCTATAACAGGTTTTCGATAGCTGGTGTTGTTTATGAGCTTTAAGCAGTTAATGCTTGATAGATTATAAGCCCTGGGATTTATTGGCGATTTCAAGCTACCAAGGGAAATATTATGTTTGATATCGGGCTTCTAGAATATATCTTTACTACTCTCATGGGGTTTTGCGTCTGGGCTAAGGCTCGTTTCTCTAGGTCGGCCTGCCTGTCTGTTATGGTTTTGGTGTGCGATAAGACCAAGACATAATATCCGTTCTGATTTTATACGAGTAGATGGAGAGCGATACCAAAATGACATTCTCTTCCAATTTTTTAATCGCCTGATGGAAGAAATTATCTGATTCATAAGAAATCATTTTCCACCACTATTGAAACAGCATAGGCGTTTGTGGGTAAAAATAAGCTATCTTTAGTACTGGTATATGCCTTGCTCTCCAGATATAACAGCCTGGGACTTTTAGATTTAGGCCAGCCTGAAGTACAAAGTATACAACAACAAATCTTAACATATAGGAAGAACTCTACGAAAGCATTACATAAATCAGAAACATCATTTGCAAACTGAATCTTGTTAACTGGAGAATTTTTACCCAGTAAAATACCCGTTTTTAGCTCAGGAAGTACAACATTGCCACACTTGATATAACGCAAGATTTGATTCACAATTTTAAGAAGCGAAGCCGAGTAAAGGTGCAGCCGGCTGCTGCATGTTCAACTACTACACCGCATAACTCTCGTGAGCGGTAAGGAAACATGTAATAAACCCGTTACTTATGTTGTGATTTGTACTAGAAGCCAGCAAATGATGTTTTATTAACGGCTTTTATAACTCCACAGGAACGTATAGGTTCCTCAGAGAGAGAGAGAGAGAGAGAGAGAGAGAGAGAGAGAGAGAAACCTTGCATAAAGCAGGCATAAAGCGAACGTAACTCCGGTCTATGGTACACTTTCTTTTTCTACCCACAATAGTCTAAGTTTTGCTTTCTCTACAATTCCAACCAAAAATTCGATATCGATATTTGATCAGAAATGCAACCTGAATCAATAAATATTTTTTAGAAAAGCATTCGTGTGTCTGTGTATGTGCGTGTGAACAGCATACTCCAAGGATAAAATGTCCGATAAATACCAAACTTCGTATTTAGGTTCAGCACCTTTAAAGATGCAAAACAAAGATATTCAAGAAAACCCACACCCCCAAAGTACCCTTTACATGGAAGATTCTTCGAAATTTTCCAGTTTAGAAAATGAATTAAAATACCAAATGTTTAAGATATTTTCCTGACAAATACAAGATTTATCTCGACTTTTCTGGGAACAGCCTGTGAAGCCGTCTTCATTCGGAAGGAATTTTGTATAATTCTTTTTTAACTGCAAACCATAAGAGACATATAAAAACTTGCTACACAAGAAGAGTAGATCTTAGAGTTGAAAACATACAATTTATTTCAAGTAACTTTTTGCTGGTATTAGGTATTTCTGAGATATTCTATTCGTTATTGGTTTGAATTTTCAATACGTGGTCATTTTTGTAAGAATTGTCGCTATTCAGTTATCTCTTGTACCTTAAAAATATGTGTAATGAAATTACTTCTACAAAGTTTTACCTCGATTAACATGAAGTAGGTAGAAAAACAAGCTTTTTTAAGAATGGTTTATAGAATAAACCATAGCGGTAGAGAACTCGTGTGAATGTAACACGAGATTTTTCAGAAATGAAGTACTAGTCGGCCACGATATGTGTGCTTTCGGTGGGAAGAGGTTGCGGAACAAGTGGGAGGGGCATCGGAAGGACGGAGGTAAAGAAAGCCTGTAAATGTAGTACTGTTTTCACTGTGCAACTGTAAATTTCCCTATTTCCTTGCCCCTCACTCCTTTCTGATCCCTAGCCTTATATTATCAACAAAAACAGTGGCGCCCTCTTCCAAGCGCACTCATATCGTGGCGGACTAGTACATGTAGTTATTGTTTTGTCAACAGCATCAAATTCCATATTCTATATACTGTGCATTTGATAAGTTTCCAAGCTAACCAATATACTATCATAAGGACAAATATCATTCGCAAGTTCTGTGAAACAACTTCATCACTGAAGCTTCCCTGGTGGTTAAAAGATTTAGGTGCTGTGAATTAATTTCCATTGCTTCCGAAAGCTGAAAAGAGGACAATATAGTTATTTCCGACATTTATGTCGACACTAACGTAATGTCTTTACGTCGTGACTCGGTTTGCTGGTGCGTCGAGGATACTGCTACTGCATGTTTTAAACCAATTACACCGTCCTAGTTTTATTGGAAGTTAACTCATATACCGTGGCTAATTAAAAGTCTGGCTTAAAAACGTTCATGAAATCGATTCTGCTCTTGCACAGTGGGTTGGTAAGTTTGAAGCCAGCAGAGATGCTATCAGTAAACAGAGCCAATGCAGAATTTGGAATGTTGGATTAGTTCATTCAGTTCAATTATCGAGAGGAAAATCGTTATTTGTTTCCCCCTCCAGTGAAATGAATTCTTATAGAACTACATAACTAGAGAATGAACTTACCGAATCCATGCAACTTACGAAATGTCTTTAAAAAACTACTTTGTTTGGTCTATGAAAATGCTTAAAAATAACATTTTTAGTTTTTATCCACTCTTATTAATTGAAATTTCCTTTTTAATTTGACATACGTTTTATCAGTGCAGAAGTTTTTATATTTTAAATATATTTTTTAAAACCGTACTGCAGCTGCCATTTTGCACAGTGAATTCTGACCGAGCGAGGTGGCACCGCGGTGACATGTGCGACTTGCATTCGGGAGGTCCCGAATTCGATCTCTAGCGACTACCCATTCTGACCCATTGGTTTTTCGGGGTTTTCCCGGGTCGGTAGAGGAATGCTGGGCTGTTTCATCTTCTACCACGACTTTCTTGTCTCCTCATCTCCTGTACCCATCATCTTCCTTGTCAACACTTTCAGGGAGGCGACGGTTCGGTGGTTGCGGCTGCGTGGTCCTGACGTCGTTCCAGGGACGGCTTAGTTAGGATCTGCCTTCAGGTGCCTTCGGGCAGGCACTCTTTTGGGAGACCCCAGGAGTTTAGGGGCTTGTGGGTGGGCCCGAGTGGCGTCGGATGCGTTAAATCAGAAAACATTAGGGGCCCCGTGCATGTTCGCGACTGTCGTCATCCGGATCTGGTTGCCTTTCGGGTCTCTCCCCTCATTCCCTACCAGGGATCACGGTAGGAGCACAAGGGGCCGTATGGCCTATGTGCGGTGCTCTGCCCCGGACAGTACCTTTATCTTTTTAAAGTGAATTCTGCGGCAGTTCACGAAAAAGATAATAAATAACTTTGTAATAGAATGGTAAAGTTTACTCATTTCTTACGGGAAATTTTGCTCCATAAATTGGTAATACTATTAAGTATGGCAAATTCTGTATACTCAAGTAATGTCGTTTGTTTCTTTCTTTGCATATACAGTGCGTTCGCTTCTCCCTGCGGCCGACCCATCGTATGTAAGCTCGGAGCATTAGATAACGACGGGTATCAACTCTCAAGCTTATCCTACTCATTTATTGTTATCACTTGAGAATTAACCTTATCACAGAAGATGTTGAGTGGTGTCCATCTGCATTGATGCATTCTTGACGTTTTTTTATGAAATTCCTATTTACCGCTAAAGATCTTCAATAATTTTCAAAATTCAAAAATTTCGTTTTTAGTTTGAGAGCGAATGGTTGATGCATTAATTTCAAGAGTTTTCCCTCAGTTAGGAGCCTTCTTTGGCTTAGGACATTTAGCGTTTAGGGATCCCGTTGTTCTTAATTTATTACCAAGACACCTGACAGTCTCTCTATTTGAAACTGGAACGGAAGGAAATTTGTCTTGAAATTGCCTACACACCGCTCTGCATGACTCGGTTTTTACATAAGTGTCATACATGAAAATTCTTTGTTCAAGCGTGAATTTCTCGATTGCCATATTAATGGATTTTCAAATAAACCTATGGCACGTCTTATACGCTGCACTACGTTTTATACATTGTAGAGATAAAGGAAAACGGACTACGTCTTCTATACAGTACAGACAAGCGTAAACTGACCATTATACGGAAACCACCATGGTGAGGTAGCATGTATGTAGTCTATATTACTGCTGCTCCGCGCTTGCATGCGATCCCCAGCCGCAGGGGGAAGCGAAGGTACTGTATATGCGAGTTTGTTTTAACCATTCTTGCTTTGAACAGCTTTAAGTATGAATTATTTTTTCTATTATAAATGACCTGGTTACTCAAATTATTAAAATACTAAATTAAATTATAGTATCATAAAATACGCTTTAAGTGCAGTTGGGGATTTAATTTGGTGTTAATAAGATGATTGGCTAATTTTTTTTAGAACACTGCTAATGGATATCAATGAAAAGGTGTTACAATTTAAAAAATCATTCTTTCTTAGTACACAAACTTATTGTATAAAAGTAGATTAGTGAACTTAGAAGACATGCATCTACATGGTGTAAAGGTTTCAGTCTTATATGTTAAATATTTGCAAAATATCTAGAGGAAACTTTGAAACCATTCTCTAGACAAACAGCTGACGAAAACATTGCAGTATCTCGTGAGGATAATCTCAGAAATTAACTTAGTAACACTTAAACAGTTCAAATAGGAAATTTAAAATGTCAGTATAAAAAGAGCTCCGGGACATTAACTAATAACAGTATAGGTGCTTAAAGAGTTATTTGTCGCCCTCCTTGGTCTAGGGCACCATGCTAGCCTCTAGTTCCCGAGGTCGCGGGTTCAAACCCGGCGAAGGGCGATGGAAGTTTTTTTCGGGCGTAAAAATCCTTAGCATGGCTTCCTTCGGAAGGGAAGTAAAGCCGGTGGTCCCTGTCATAGATATAACTGGCGCAACAGTTCTAGACATGTGAAAATCTTAATGGCAGCTATGAAGCGAGTTACATACCAGATCAAGAGGTGACCGGTCGTCTGCATGCTGCAGGAGTGCCTGGGACAGTCATTGTCAAATATCCGCACACCGGTTATGCACTGCACTACACGATAAACTTGTAGTTATATACAGTATATTTAAATCCACCGCTGTAAAATGCCCTTAATATAAAAACACTGTCAACCATCTGCCTCCAGTTCTTCCATACCTGACAGCCCTTCCTCTTCTGCGGAATCACTCACATCATTGCCGCCATCACTGCTGTCGCTACTTTCCGCACCATTATCCTGAATGAGAATTTTTTCTAATTGATTTTCTGCAATTCCGTATTTTTTGAAATAATGATTCTCAATTTATTCAACATGTCGATATACATTTTTCCATTCTGGCCTTCCAATTTCTGCAAATCGCTGGTGACATAACTGCTCCACATCTTTTAGTTTAAAAGTGATATTTCTGCAAGCCACCCAGTTTTTGACATCAGCCCAGATTAATTCGATTGGGTTTAGATCTGGGTGATACGGTGGCAGTCTAAGTACATTATGGCGATGTTGTATTAATATCTGGCCAAGTATTATGAGTTATGACTTCTGAAGGGATTTGTTGGCTTTAACTAAGTTATATTTGTTTTACTCATGCTTTCATCAAAAGCTATATTATGCCTAAGCAACCAGGTTTTTTTTTCAAGGAATTTGAGGTAGGTTGTTCGTCAATTTGAGTTTTGCCACATTGTGCAGCATTATCGATAACCAGAATAGACCCAGCAGGCATATTAGGTATCAACATGGTGTTGATTCACTTCATGTAATTTTCTATATTAATTTCTTGATGAAAATCTCCTGTTTTTTTGTTGCTACTTGTAAAAGAAGGGCATTTGGAACGAACAGCATGAACGATAATAAGTATTTGCCCTTTGGCAACAGGTGCCTGAAAACCTAATTCGCTATCGTCACTTCAACTTTTAGATGTATGAATGCTGTGTATGTACGACTCATCTTCATACACTATAGTTTGACCCTCTAATTTGTACCTCTGAGTAAGCTACTCTTCCAGCTAAGATCGTATGTCGTGCTTTTCTATTAGAACTCTCCTATTTGGTTTCGTTTTCTTCCACTTAAACCCTAAATCTTTTATAATTTTTCTGAGATTTGCAGCAGCATCTTGATATAAGTACATATAAAATTATAGCCATTTGGAAAGTTAGTATCAGACTGCAAAATTCAGTCCCATAGCCGGGATTTGAGACTTGTAGCACCACCTTGAACATTTATGACATCTTTCAGATTGATGAGCAATCTGCTTATTGTTGGCACAGTTTTTTCTTCCACATAGAAATTGTGAATCGTGCACCGAATGACGCATTTGTCGAAATCGTTTATTTCTGTAATACGTTTAGGGACTTATGTTTCTTCACAGGTGTGTCAAATGGTACTCTTTTATCCATATGGTTTTTCTTATCTTTGAGAAATCTGGAAACGGAACTCAGTGAAACACCAGTTGCTTTGGCTACTCTTTCTTTCACTCTCTTAAGGCTTTTGTGGAACTCGGGTAAACATATATTTTCTTCCTTCATATTTTGTTCTTGCTTCATGAAGTCGAGGACATTTGCAATTATTTCCCTGCTTTGAATACGTAATACCTTACCATTTAACTTTGAGAACGTATGAGCCATGGTTATAAATATCACAAATATAAAATAAGCACTATTTACGTACTGCTCTCTTTGAAATTACAAGATGCGGACACTTTCTATGCAGACTGTATGTGTTACGCAGTGTGAGTAAGCAAAGGTATTATATCGCTTTCGTTGATTAAGCTAAAAATAAACCATTCCTAGGCTCGGCAGCTGGGGTGGCAATCAAGGTCACGATTCCAGAAGTTTTGCGCCAGTTATAGGAAACTCAAGCCTGATGAAGAGCCGCTGAGCAAAATTTCCAATCTTTCACGCCCAATATAGAAGGGACACTGAGAACCATAGCAATTAAAGAGCATCCATACATAGAATTCAGCTTATTTTTATTTAAAGATTTATCTAATGAAGCACTAGTGAAGCAGAGGAGGAGTAGACTAGAAACGGAGAGGGAATTAGCACCTCGACCTAAAGTGCCTCCAGGAGGGAGAGGGGACTCAGGGCGGCCGGACCAGGAGGCACGACAGGGCAGAGGGCAGGGCCCATACCTTTTACAGATTGAAATTCCCCGGATGACAGCTGCTGCAACCGGCTCCCCCTGCAGGCTTGCACATCTCTGGGGGGGGGCGGGACAAGGAGACCGCACCCATACTGGGGAACAAAGATTTACTTAAGTGCTAGTGAGACCTCTTCACAACATAAATGCTGTTATTTCCGGCGAAATCTGTGTATCAAAATTCCTATATATTTAACTGATAAGTACAGTGCTTTTCCCTCACACTGTGCCACCACAGGATGGCTCGTGCGCCAGCCGCCTTGGCTTGGTCTACCGCCAAAAGAGGTATATCATCTCCGCAACAGCTTCACCTTCTCATAGTTATAGTTAGAATTTCAATGATAATAAGCACATACTATATCATACGAGATTTTGGAAAGGTCCTACTTTATCCATAGATTAATGCATCTACTCAGGAGTTCAGTATCCGAAATTGAGTGAATTTTTTGCCCGATTTTCTTTTAGCGCTTCCAGTGTATGGATGATTGTTACATACACTTCATTTTTAAGTTCCCCCATAGATAGAAACCTAATCTCTCACTAATTAACCCAT
This sequence comes from Deroplatys truncata, assembly GCA_030765065.1. Taxonomy (NCBI): domain Eukaryota; kingdom Metazoa; phylum Arthropoda; class Insecta; order Mantodea; family Mantidae; genus Deroplatys; species Deroplatys truncata. Next base: position 122,003,192 of record CM060988.1, on the reverse strand, counting down.
TTTCAAATTTTTCCTGAATTAAATTTAACAACTCATCAGCGGTATTCACAGTAGCAGAGTCAAGTTGGAAAAACCAAGATTGACATTCAACGTCGGGTCAGCTGTTCAAAAAATAGTACGAGTATGACATTCCTGATTCTCTCTCTCTGGATATATTGTTTGTTCAAAAAATATAGGTCCCATTATTCTGTATGAATTTACTACAAACCAGTTTTTGCGTATGCAAGAGAATCTCGTGTGTAAAATCGGATTTCTCTGAAAACCAATATGTGTTATTTTCCGACGAAATATAGCCATACAAATGGAATCATTCTTCATCAGAAAAAAATATTAAGCATGGGGTCAGTTACTGAATAATATCGCAAAATTCAATTACAGAAATGCATCCGACTCTAACGATTACATCACAAGAAAAATAAGGTATATGCAACAAACCCCCATACATTGTAAGAACTTAAAAAGACAGACTAGTAAATCACTCAATTTGGATATTCAACTCTAAAGTTTGAATGAAAATGTTCTTAAATGCTAGAAATGTATGAATAGGGAAGGAAAACATTTCCAATATCTCTTATGATAAGGTATGTGCTTCTTATCATTGTAACTATGAGGACGTGAGGCGCTTGCGGGGATGTTGTAACTGTTTCGGCGGGAGTCCGACCTGCAGCGCCAGGCGCACGAGCAGCCTGTTGATATATGAAACTTTTCACAACAAAATCAAACGTAACATTTTTACTTTCCCTACTACGTATGGTAGGTAGCGGAAGTATTGCATTCCACCCAACAATTCGATAACAAGATTTCACCGGAAATACAAGTTTTGTGATCCCCGAATTTAGAAAACCACATTTTAGAGAAAGGTCCGTGTGTGTGTGTGTGTGTGTGTGTGTGTGTGTGTGTGTGTGTGTGTGTGTGTGTGTGTGTGTGGATCTGTATCCAAACATCATAAGCCAAAACGAAAAGTCGGATAAATAACAAACTTGGTATTTGGTTCAGTATGTTTCAAAGATGCGACACGAAGATTTTCAAGATAATTCCCCACTCTAGACTACCCTTTAGATGGAACATTTTTCGAAAACTTTGATTTTCTCAAAAACGGCTCTAACGATTTTGATAAAGTATCAAAATATTTAAGATATTTTTATGGCAAATGAAATGTTTATCTTGAATTTTCTGGATGTCCCCCAAAGTCCTCTTCATTCTGAATGGCTTTTGCATAATTGGTAAACCATAAGAGACAGAAAAAGTTTTTCTTCACAAAAAGTGTAGATCTCGTTAAAAACACACAATTTATGCATATGTATTTTTTGTGGAGTGAATAATCTCCAATTCCTTTTTATTTATTTGAATTTGTCAATAATACTTTTTCTCAAATTGGAATTCGTTATTCGTTTTTTTATGTCCTGGACATGTAAAGAGAATGGAATACTTCACATAGCAAGCAGATCTTAAAAGATTTGACTATCGCTTAAAGCCTACCATATTCGCCTTGCATCTACAAGAAAATTAACAATAAGATAACTTCTGCAAAATCGATTAAGTAGACGGAGAATAAGAGTTTGTAAAAAAAATCTGATGTGTTACACTCACATTGATGCAGTAATTTGTGTCATAAATTACTTAAATGTAAAGAATGATTATATTATGAATATGCATTTTTATGTGACATTGATTTGAGATATTTGTTGATTGTAATTATTGTTGAGAAGTAAGTTTATACCGCCTTACTGAAACTGACAATAATAGCGTGCAATAATGCAGCGTGGGGGTGAGCTGTTTATCATTATTAGAGACGAGGAAGTTACGTAATATTGGCGCGTTTTTCTTTAGAATTTGCTGGAACATTTTCCCTAGAGCATATGTATTCATAATTTTCATTGGATATAAAAATAGACGCTAATGTTGGCGCGTTTTATTAGCCAATAGCAGCTCGGTTATAATCTTTAGGCATATCGGGGTGTAGGAGTATAAAAAGGGCTAGGTTAGAGGTAAAGTCCTTCAGTCCATCAGTTCATCGAAAATCTTTGTACACTACACGTCGTCTTCACGTCAGTTCGTCGAAAATATTTGTACGTTACACGTCGCCTTCAGTCCAACAGAAATATTTGTACAGTACACGTCGGCTATCGATTCGCAGGTTACGCGTAGCAGAGTTATGAAAAATCTCAAGTGTTGTAAAGTTAATTATACAAAAAGTTGAAGTACGCGAATTAAGAATGATCAGTAAAGAAGTTATTATAACAGTTTCAGTTTGGCGAGTGTCAAGATCAAAGTTTAAATGTGATAGTGAATGTGTTCGACAATAAAAAGTGTAAAACAAATTCTTTCATCAGTGTTGTCTTTGGATAAATGACTCCTTTCCGTTTACACAACCTGTATAAAGAGAAGTGCTCGACCAAAAAGACCATAGCTAGCCGGAGGACAGTGAACCAAAATTAAATAAAATAACAGTAGCATTCTTTCAAACAAACACTAATACTGCCTCAAATTGCTAACACAGATGGAGCTAACAAACCTAACAAAGAATCACGTCACAAAATGGCTTCACCACGTGGAGTAAACACAAATACACAAACATTATAAATAATACCGTCGCAAATTGGCTTCCAAACGTGGGGCTCAATAAATAAATAAACACTACAAAATTTACAACTTCAACATGCCTTTCTCTACTCTTGTACAAACTATTTTTATAAGCTCTTATGCTCCATATTAATCGAGATAAAAATTTGCAGAAACGATCTTTTGACATGCAAAGAGAATTACATTTTACACATAGCGACCAGTTCTAAAAATATTTGACTATCGCTTAAGGCGTACTATGTTCCCCTTGTTTTGTATTTGCAAGGGCAATATAGAAATACAGTGCATAGATATATCTCTTAATAGCTGGTTGCTAGGTGCAGCACCATTCTCTTTGCTACAGATTAATACTCTGTGCATATCCAAGACAAAAAGAATTAATAGCGAATTTCCATTTGAGAAAAAAGTATTGAAAAATTTAAGGGAATAACAAGCAATATCTCGAAAATGGCTCAGTCAACGAAAAAAAATATATATGGCATAAATTGTGTATTTTAACGCGATCGCATTTTTTGTGTAGTAACAGTTTGTCTATCTCATATGGTTTACCAGTTATGCAAAAGTCGTTCACAATGAAGAATACTTTTGGAGACATTCCCAGAAAATTCAAGATATACACTTTATTTGTATGAAAATATATTAAACATATGATATTTTAATCAAAATCGTTAGAGCCATTTTTGAGAAAATTAAAATTTTAGAAAAATGTTCCATGTAAAGGGTAATCTGGGGTGGGGGGGATTTTCTTGAAAACCTTTAGTGTCGCATCTCTGGAAGATACTAAACCTAAATACCAAGTTATGCTGTTCACGACACACACATGTACATGTTTCCAAAAATGCTTTTTTTTGGATTCAGGGGGTCTCAAAACATGTATTTCCGGTGAAACCTCGGTATCGAATTTTTGGGTGGAATACAATACTTCCCCTACTTACTATACGTAGTAGAGAAAGTAATAGTGTGTAAAAGAGTTGGGGAAGTCATGTGTGTGTAACACAGATTTTTTCTCATACTGAATTTTTATACATTTCCAGTGGATAGATTTTGTTAGATCTGCTTTTGTGCTAAAGATAAGTAATGCAACATTTCATGTAGGTCGTACCTCAGATGTTCAGTAATGAATTCAACAGCATAAATTCCCTTATGGACGGTTAGGGAAGACATGCGAAGCTGGATGTATATCGCAGCACAGTATCGATTATCGCAATCAAAAAGTACCAGCCAAGACACGTACTGGGCTAGCAAACACTACTTGTAAGTAATAACAGACTGCTGGAAGAATCAGCCGCTCCAGGCTTCCCTTGCTGGTTCAGCAAACAATGCACTGCTCCACCAATAGGAGGAAAGTCTGTGGCAGTTCTTCAGAAGAATGTTCCGCTTCCTCTCTTAATGTAATGAGAGTCCCGGGACAAATGAACGGATGAGAATCGTGGAGACGGCATAAAACGGTGACCTTTGTGAAGCACAATGCCTTTTTCTTGCTCCAGGGCTTAGAGGGCGTGAACCTTATCGGGATATTCCTCACATATAAACTGGTACAAGCTAGCCTGGCGAAAAACTTCAGCTTATATCCGGCAAACTTCCCTTCTTTTGTTTTCTTTCAAGGAGAGATAATACCAGGTCTCTAAATTACTTCAGTCGTTAATTCATTCATCGCTTTCAACCCTTTACTCATTTTCTTGCTTCTGTGCACAGTCAGGAGTTTTATTACCGCGCGAGGCTGATGTGGAGATGCTGATGTGCCGCCTCTATACAAAAGACGGCAAAAATGTGAACTAGATATAATCGGTAACGGTGGCGCAACCGCAGCCAGCAGCTTTATGAAGACGGAGCGTTATTACAGCGCTTCTATGCTTTTGGCATTGGATTAAACAAAGTCCTGTTCTTTAAATAGGTAAATACAGAGGAAGAAATCAAAAGAGCTGAAGGTAGAGACAATTCTATCAAACTCATAAAGATGCTGTAATTTATAATTTAAATCAGTGGATCCTAAACTTTCACAGCTAGCGTACCCCTTGGTGAGCTCTGTAGTTACCATGTCTCTTATAGTGTTTTTCTAAACACTTATGTAGAATAATGTAGACAAGAAACAGTATGTTTCCAGATTCCTAAATACTGCAGTGACTAATTTAACAAAAATAGTACGATATTGGCGAAAAAAGAATGTAAATAGAAGTAAACTTAGGTTCAAAAATCAACATAAATATACTGCTTCCAATTTAGAGTGCTGAGTTGAAGAGAAGCTTAAACAAACTTTCAACTTGCAGAAATAACTCTCTTCGCATTTAGCAGTCATTTTTAATTTGTGTACTACGTATAGTAAGTAGGGGAAGTATTGCATTCCACCTAAAAATTATATACCGAGATTTCACCGGAAATACATGTTTTGAGGGCCCCTGAATAAAAAAAGCACTTTTAGAAATGTGTGTGTGTGTGTGTGTCTGTGTACAGCGTAACTCAAAAAGAAGTTAGTTTCAGTAGCTTTAATAGATGCGACACAAAGATTTTCAATAAAATACCCCAGACTACCCTTTACGTGCAACATTTTTCGAAAGTTTTTATTTTCTCCAAAATGGCTCTGGCGATTTTGATTACAATTTAATGTATTTCAGATACTTTTTTGATAAATGAAATGTATATATTGAATTTTCTGGGAAGTCCCCAAAGGTTCTCTTCTTTCTGAATGGTTTTTGCATAACTGGTAAACCGTAAGAGAGAGAAAATGTTTCTACATAAAAAATGTTTATATCGCTAACACACACAATCTGTCATATACATTTTGTTTGTAGAGTGATGGATTTCCGCGACATTCCTTGTTATTTGTTTGAACTTTCCAATAATTGGAAACTCTGAGAAACCCCCGAAAAATCCATGGGTCAGAAAGGGAATTCTTTTTTTTCTGTAAAGTGGAGGAGTATTCACAATACAGAATGGCAGATGCAATGCCATTTCTAAAGATATATTTAATATATAACTTCTATGCTAACAGTGATAAAGTGATATCAAATTAAGGAGGAAATTTCATTTTATAAGATTGCACCAAAAAATACATAGCACTTTCTTTTTGCCATTTAATCTGGGGTCACTAGATATATATTGAGGCCTGGAAAATTGGCAACCCCTGGGGAAAGCATTGTTGCTTTGTCAAAATAGCCGATTGGTAATGCAATGGTAGGAGGCAGACCATTGTTGCGCCATTCATTTTTGCTAAGTTTATGTTTGAAGTCTAGGAAGTGTGGACGTTTTTTCAAGTGCAATGGACTTTCAGAGAGAGCATTTTCGTGCAATAATTTTGCACGACTTCAAATGTGGCTTAAATAAAACTCAGTCACTTGAGCGTTTGAGGGGGGGGGCTTTTGGGGACTATTCTCCGTCACGTGCCAGTGTTCCGCTGGTTTGCAGAATTTAAGTGGGGGCGGCAATCTTAAAGATGAAGAGAAGAGTGGCAGACCAGCAACAGTAGTGACTGACAAAAACATCACCGCTGTGGAAACAATGTTTAGGGAAGATCCAAGACTAACTTATAAGGAGATTGAGTTGGCATTAGGGATTAGTTTGCCGAGTGTTTCAAGCATTCTTCGTGTAAACAAATTCTTCAAGATGGGTGCCCCATAATTTATCTGAAGCACAGAAGCTCCATAGGGTGGGATAGTGTGAAGAAATGCTGAAAAGATTTAACTGTGGAGAGTCTCGCCGTGTTTCAGATATTGTTGTGGGTGACGAAACATGGATCTATCAGTTTGACCCTGAAACAAAACGCAAGTCCTTCATTTGAGTGTTCCCAGATGACCAACCACCCGTCAAGGTCAAGAGAGCAAGGAGTGCGGAAAGAAAATGGTTACTTCTTTCTTCTCCGCAGGTGGTCACTTGGCACAGTTATACTCGAAAATCAGAAAACTGTTACTCAAAATTGTGCACAAAAGCTTGTCTTCCGAAAATGTTTCAAAGAATCCAAGAAAAGCTTCCAAAGACAGGACTAAGGGGCACATTGCTGCATCATGAAATGCATCAACTCACACCACTAATGTCACAATGGAGTTTCTGCAAGGAACCGAGGCAAAACTATTGATTCGTCCACTCTACAGTCCCGATCTGGAACCATGTGATTTCTTCCTGTTCTCTACGGTGAAGAACCGACTTCGAGGTCACCGATTTTCTAGCCCTGAAGAAACAGCTTCTGCATAGGAAGAGGAGTTATCTACAGTGCCAGAAACTGAGTGGCGTGGATGCTTGCAGAAGTGTTCCCGGAGGATGGAGCGCTGCGTACAGTGCCAGGTAGAATACTTTGATAAACTGAAATAAACAAAACGTTTCTGTGACTATTCATATTTTGCCGTCTCAATGCATATCTAGTGACCCTAAGTGCTATGTTAACAGTGATAAAAAACATAGCAAATTAAGGAGGAAATTTCAATTTATAAGATTGCACAAAAAAACTACATATCACTTTCTTTCTGCCATTTAATCTGCCCTTAATGATGGTTTTTATGGATTACTGCAAGTTGAAGACCGTTCCCCTAATTTTTCTCAAACACATCAATCAAAAGATCGGGTGGGCTAAGCTGGTGATGTACGCCATGCCCTCTGCCGTTTATTAGCCAGTAAGCTATGTATCTGTTGCTTCCAGAAGATATCGATTCTTGGAACCCCTCACTGCGGCGCTTGCAATTTCTAGACGTTATCCCTCCAGAGCCATAAATATCGCCCTGATACGATATTCCTTAAAGCAGTAATGATATTGGATCATTTCGAAGTCTATGTGAAATATTTATAGTCTTTTCTCTTCACTAGGTTTTTCGTACTTTGGATTACTAGTTTTGGTATTTTGATACGTTTAAAATCGCGCAGAATTTGTTCCGTTCAAATCCTGCAATTAAGAACCCTGTTCTTAAATATGCTTTCTTATTCTCCATTTTCTTCTTCCTCTTCTTCCTTTAGTTTAACTTTTTTTTGTAAGATATACAAGGCTAGGGAATTATGATTACTAAGGAATCTTGAGTTCAGAGGTAGGCCTAAAATGATGACAAACAAGCAAAGGGATAGACATCACGTTAATAGGCAAGGAACCTCTGGAATACGTACAAGAAACTGCAAATCATTTCCTTTAAGAACACGGTGGACAAAGTATTAGCACGATGCATCCCAGCAGCATGGTCTAAATTCTGTTCCTTAAAACATATCTATGTATACTCCTGGACAAATCCTACAGTATAAATTTGAATGACCAAACAACGAACATACGATTTTACCAGCTCTGTTATACGGCTCACAAACGGGATGGGATGGCCCAGGCAGCAACATCCTTGGCCTGCATTCGAAAGGTCGTGTGTTCAATTCCTGTAGTCTACCTTCCTATCCATGGGTTTTTTCGGGAGTTTGCCTGGGTCCCCAGGCGAATGTCTTTAACTCCGGTTAAAGACACGTACTTCTCAATAGTCCCCGGTTTTCCCCTTCTTCCTTTCTGAGCGTTGAAAAAAGTAACTTTATTCCTCTACATGCCAGTATAGATTTCATTTTCTATCGCTAACGTACACCAATCACCAATTAGGGCCGTCTGCTACCATGAAGAGCTGAAAATATAAGCCACTTCGACTTGGGAAACAAAATTAAAGAAAAGTTTGGAAACCATAGGGATGAGCTACATTTGGGTGGCGGGTCAGGGAAATAGACGGAGTGTATGGAGAAAGATTAAGAACAGTATTTGTGATATTGACAGGCAACAAACAATTGTGCAATGTACGGAGACGATTTCATTGGAAGTACAGTCGAGGCTAAAACTCTGAATGGGGATATGGAGCAATACGTAAAAAACAGATACCAAACTCATAAAGACACTCGCATGGCTTAGACCGGGAGCATGGTGAATGATAAAAATTACTGGTAAAAATGTTATAAGAATCTGCCCCATTTGTATCTTTGCAAGCTATTGGTGTGTGCAGGAATGGAAACAAAAACATTTACCGCGATCTTTTATCCCTAGAAGGGAGGGTAAAGGGCATGTTGGACGCTACTGGAAGGGAGAGAAGACGTGGGGGGATAGGTAAATTTCTACTTAAGGCAAGACTGCTGAAGGCTGACAGTAAAAAGGGGGGATGTAAGCAGAGCTAAACGTTACCAATTGCGTGTTGTTGCTTTATGTTTATAGTAAATTATACAATTTTGCACTTCTGAAGTTTGTGTTTATTTATATTTCTTAGGTAATAGGATATAACAGTGTATTGTAATATGGTTTTATTTACGATGCTGTATTTAAATATGTTTATCCTTTTTGCGTGTAGTAGCGCTTCCTTGTAGCGATTTTTTCTTTCTATTTTGTTATTTTTGTCTTGCTCATTGCTGAAATTTGGTAAAAATTCTAAAATTAATATCTATGTCCAAAAACACTTTGTGCCTTTAGCTTCAATTAAATACTATGACTTATGCTGTAAGAGTGCTTTGAAGCTTCAACACTTGACCATTTAAATGCTCATGAGCACAGGACCTAATGACCTGAATTTTCTTCCAGTGCCTTTTACTCGGGGCGGCACTGTGGCCGAGTGGTTAGACCGCTCACCTCCCACCAAGGTGGCCCGAACTGATCCCAGGGAACCGTATGTGGGATTTGTGGTGGACAAAGCGGCGTTTGTTCGGGTTTTCTCGGGGTTCTTCAGTTTCCCCCACCATTCATCTCGCCAACTGATTTCTCATCACCTTTCCTTGCATCCACTATTTCATACCATCTCTTAGGTTATCATACCAGGCTTCGGGCTGATCACCCATTCTGCTTCTTCTATTCATTCTGTTGTCTGGTCTGCTCCCCGACAGGCGTCTGACCGCAGGCATTGGCTTGTAAGTCCTGGAGGTGTAAGTCCTCCAAGGGAGAGTAAACAGAGAAAGAAAAAGCCTTTTACTCGGCTTTGATTTTTATTACACTTTTGCGCAATAAAAGTATTCCATACAAAGTAGTTCTTAACCAGGTTTATTCAAATTTTCAGTAGAAACTGAGAGAATGAACTAAAAAGCTCTCATATTGGAATTGCTACATTTTTAATTGTTCATGATGTGACATAATTAATTCGAACACTGAAGATAAACTACATTAAAGTTTAATTTCTTTCTGAAACAACCAGAAGAATTTCTGTATGTCAGTTATGTGTATTAGTATTTAATTATGTGGCAGCATACTTTTTTTAGAATTACGATTTCTGCAAGTTGTGCAATCTCTGATTAATTGGCATAATAAACGTAAAACAAAACGTTTATTTTTATATTTAATACATGTATTAGAAGATATCTACATGCAATTTAAAACACACTTATAATTGTGGTAAACCAGCATGTGAAAAGATTTTGAGAACATTTAGATAAAAATTGGCAGATTTAAACATTTCTATTGTAACACAGTGGCTATGGTCCAAGGTTATCAGGAAGTCGGCGCCGAGCGGTCGCAGTAAACAATTTAACGGCCACTCGCCAGCGTAAACACCGGGCGCGCTATCGGGAGATAATTAGAAGTTTCTGGAAGCTTCTCCCCTCCAGAAAGTATGTCGAAATAGTTCTAGAACGTTCGATAACCTTGTGGAATGATTCCATTCACTGTATAAGCGAGGAGTAGTTGGGGGTCAAGTGCGAGTTGGCGACGGCTGTCGTGACGTGCAGCGGAACGACGGTTATGAAGGTCTTGTGTTCTAATCCCGAGTGAAGTGAACTGTCCGGCGTGAAGCGGCCACATCACGAAGGAAGTGAAATTATGGAGAATTGAATTGGTTCACCTGAATCACGTGACTTAATGAAGTGAAAGTGTGAAGGAAGTGAATCAGATAAGAACTTAGGGATAGTGGCATTGAGAACTGTGTGACAGTTGAAAAACTGGACAAAGTTACACTCTTATGGATATCTTTGTTACTGTATGTATTATAAAAACGCATACGTCTGTTGGATCCGTGCGCTTGATAGGGACTGCATACTAACTAGTTGCAGATAGATCCATTGGAGGTACTGAAATAAACATACCAGTTGCGCACACGACCTTGGTTGGTTACAGTGGAGCGTGGAGTGGGCCTTCAACGACGGCTAACAAGAAATTAAAGCAACTACGTGTGATTGAGGGGTACAAGTTTCGTTTCCATGGAACTCTAAGTGGTGAAGTCATGCTGTAAAAAGACTTGCAAAGCATATCTGAAGACTGATGTAACGGACACGACACGTCATGACGATGTCCTCTCTATATTTTTGCCATAAATGTTACAATATTCAATCACATATTTTTAACCACACCAACCACTTGTAGTGACTTGGTCGCCAGCCTTAGTCTGGTTAACTGGGAAGGAAAATGTGCGATACGCTTTTCTCTAACTGATAGCAACATACAGGGACTAAAAATGCGACAAACTTCACGTGTTCGAAATTCCATATTCTCTGGTTGTAGGTGCTTTAAACATGACTTTCTGTTTAATGTAGCCCCATAAAAAGTAGTCCAAAGGGGTTTTGTCGGGTGGACGAGGAAGCCAGATGATAGCTCCAGCACGTCCAATCCACCTATCACCAAGTTTCACGTTTAGCAGTTGTCGTGTGCATACTGCAAAATGCGGTGGTGCACCATCCTGCTGATACCGCATTTCTCTTCTCACATTGAAGCGCAAATTTTCTAATAAGGAAGGTAATTCATGGTTGAGAAAATGGCATTATGATTCAGTAGTAATTGTGCCTTTAAAGAAGCAAGGGCCGATGACAAGGTTATCAAGAATTCCACAGCAAACATTTAGTGACCAGAAATGCTGAACAGGCACAGTTCTCACTCACTTGGGATTTTCAGATACCCAATAATGTATATTATGCCTATTAATTTGTTCAATATTTGAGAATGTTGCTTCATCCGAAAATAATTTTTGCCAAGAATGAACCATTCTCTGCAATGGCATAGCGCAACCTCCCGCAAAAAGCAACTCGAAGCTGAAAATCTCTTTGTTTGAGCTCTTGATGCAAACACACATGATAAGGATGGTATTTCTTCTGCTTTAGTATCCACTGTACTGAATGCGGCTGATCCCTGTGTCTTTGGACAATTCACGTTGACTTCTCTGTGGATTTACTTCTACAGCTGCAAGAATATTGATAGTATTTTCATCATTCACTTTTGATTTCGCCTCCAAGCGATTCTTGTTCTTTACACATCCATACTTACATAGTCGTGTTTCTAGTTGTTTGAATTTCATATGTGACGTTTACATTCCGTATCTCTCATTGCACACTGCCGATGAGGTTTGATAATCTCTCCTGCATTCACCTAGGGCTAAAATCGTATCTACCTCTACAACAAAATCTACCATAATTTTTTAATTTTGAAGACTCACAGTAAATAATCAACATAATAACTACATATATGTTGGCGAGGGTTACATCTGTGGCCCGCATCGCGAAGTCTCGGAATCGATCCCCGGCGACCGCACTCTGGTCCATGGGTTTTTCGTGGTTTCCCCGGGTCACTAGGCGAATGCTGGGGTGATTCATCTTCTCCCAGACTCTTTCTCTCATTTCCTGCACCGATCATCTTCCTTGTCATCTGTTTCAGGTTTGTAGGACCAGTCAGGTGTTTGGCGCGTTGCGGCTGGGCGGTGGCTTGCGCTCTGTGAAGGTTTCTTTCCTGGCCTCACTGCGGTACCGATCAGTTATCTCTCTCCTCAGCGTGGGGCTCCGCTCCGGGGGATCCTGGAGATTGGTGGCTTTTGGGGAGGGACCGTGCGGCGTCGGATGCGTTCTATCTAGAAATGTTAGGGACACTGTCCATGCTTGCGCCCGTCGGCAACCGGATCTGGTCGTCCTTCGGGTCTCTCCCTTCATCCTTCCCTCCCAAGGGTCACATTGGAAGCAAAAAGGACCCACTGGTCTACTTGCACTGCTCTGCCCCGGTTCCGGGAGTCCCTCCTTGATATGTATATTTATCTTTATATACGGTGTTGTATTTTAGGAGTTCAGGTGGCTTTGAAACCACAATACCCATGTTCTTTCATTTAATATTTAATTTCCTCCCCGAGTTCATGAGAACATCCTATAATAGCTCAACAATTCATTTTAGAAAAAAAAATCTGATGTGTTACACTCACATGACTTTCTCTACTCTTGTACAAACTATTTTTACAAACGCTTATTCTCCATATGCTTCATGTTAATCGAGATGTTAATCTTATTACTAATTTTCATGTAGATGCAAGGGGAATTGGTAGGTTTTAAGCGATAGTTAAATATTTTAAGAGGTTGTTGCTATGTGGCGCATTCTATTCTCTTTGCATGTCCAGGACATAAAAAATTGAATAACGAATTTGAGAAAAAGTGTAAGTATTGGAAAATTTAAGGGAATAACACACAATATCTCTCGAAAATGGTTCACTCAACAAAAAAAAACAGTATATGACATAAATTGTGTATTGTAACGCGATCTACATTTTTTGTGTAGTAAAATTTTGTTTATCTCTTATGGTTTACCAGTTGTGCAAAAGTCGTTCAAAATGAAGAATACTTTTGGAGACATTCCCAGAAAATTCGAGATATAAATTTCATTTGTCACGAAAATATCTTAAACATATGATATTTTAATCAAAATCGTAATCTGGGATGGGGGGATTTTCTTGAAAACCTTCGTGTCGCATCCTTGAAAGATACTGAACCTAAGTACCAAGTTTGGTGTTTATCCGACTGTTCGATTCTTAGTTATGCTGTTCATAGACACACAGACAGACAGACAGACACACACACACACGGACATGTTTCTAAAAATGCTTTTTTTTGGATTCAGGGGTCCTCAAAACATGTATTTCCGGTGAAATTTCGGTATCGAATTTTTGGGTGGAATACAATACTTCCCCTACTTACTATACGTAGTAGAGAAAGTAAAAATTATCAATAACACAATTAGAAAGGCCCCTTGCTTCTATACGATTTGGCATTTTTGGCATTTGTTTTTTTTTCCGTTCCTTTAAGGGATATTCATCTGTAGCACTTTATGTGAGCCACCCTGTATATTACAGCTTCTTAATATTATTAATAATATACATCCATTTATTATGCGTTACTTTCTCTTCTCCTTCTTCCCTTGATGTGAATTTATATAAACATTCTTATGGCAATTCCCGTCTCATACTCAAGGAGCTTTTCGGCATACATTCTCATGTTTGATGTCCAAACTCCCACAACGTATTTGGAAATGGCATGTCTCGCTGACACTTTGGGTGCTTACTTAGTTTTAGGGCTTACTTATAAGAGTTAAACCACTCTATATAAAACTGCGCTGTTTTGGAGTTTACCATATTGTAAGCCAACACGGAACTTTGAAATGTCCGAGGCAATGAAATGTCCGAGGCAATGAATGGATTGCCAACAGCGCAATTGCTCATTTGCAGAGTACGCTTTCAAAAGCACGTGTTGCAGTGCAGCTCTTGAAATTCTCGCAGCATATTACCCAAGGTCGAAACTTCGTTACCCTTAAAGGAATTAAGTTAGAGCGGCGTACTCTAGTGTAAAATTTCATAAGGGTGGCTGCCTTCCATAGTGTACAAATTGCTGTTTCTCCCATCCAATTTTCCACCCCTTCGAGCTTCCGAATCATTTTCTAAAAATGTTCTTTCTTTCCCCCCTTGATAGCCAACTTCCATCCTTTGTAGGACTCCCTTTTTTCCCCAATTGCTAATGTCCGTGTTCATATTTTTAATGGCACTCTCAAGAAACTGAACCTATTTGACATTCATAGAGAAAAATATAAACATGCTCTTCAAATAGATATGTCAAGTTCGTAACGCAAGTAAGAAAACCTGATGTGTTATATTCGCATAACTTTCTCTACTTCGTATCGTCTATTAGTGTGCATATAAATTATTCTTACGAAAGTTAAATTTGTTTATCTACTTAATTTTAATAGAGGTAAACGTTTACTGAAATAGCTACGTTAGATATTTCGTTACAGTACAAAGGCAATAGCGATAGTCACATGTTTAAGAACTGGACGCCCTATGTTGGCCTCAAAATTCTATACGCTTTCCATGCAATCTCGAGAAACAAATGAAAAGATTAACGGACTTGAAAAGATTGACAAACCATTGAACTGAGCGAACCATTAGTAACGGATATCTCGGAAATGGCTGATGCCACAAAAAACGTTATTTGAAATAAACTGAGTCTTTTAATGAAATCTACCTTTTTGTACAGTACGTTTTCGTCTATCTATACTAGTTATACAAGATCATACAAAATTCCTTTCTTACGAAGAGGATTTCACAGGCTATTCCAGAAAATTCGAGATATGCATTTGATTTGTAAGGCAAATATCTTTAATATATGGTATTTTAATAAAAATCGTTATAGTGTTTAGAAAATCCAAAATTTCGAAAACTTTTTCTTGTAAAGGGTAGTTTGAGGTGGGAGGACTGTCTTGAAAATCTTCGTGCCGAACGTGTTGAACCCAAATACCAAAATTAACAAATATACCAAGATTGGATTTACCGACTTTTTATTTTTGAGTTACGCTGTTCTCACACACTCAAAACACAGACCTTTTTTTTAAAAACGCTTCTTTTGGATTCAGAGGCCTCAAAGCATGTATTTCTGGTGAAATTTCGATATCGAATGTTTAGGTGGAATACATTTACCTTCTCTCCCTGCTATGTACGCGGTAGAGAAAGTGAAAACTGATGTTTACATTCACATCACTTTCTCTAACCACTATCGTTTAATTTTATTTAGTTTATATAAACAATTCTTACGTATTTTTCTATCTGCTTCATGTAAATCCAGATAAACCTTTGCAGAAATAGCTTCACTACATATTGCATCATACGTACACAGATCGCCAAAGAAAATCTTGGGCGGATTTTGTATCATTTTCTGGGGTTTTTGGGGCGTATCCTTCACCTTGCCTATCGCAGAGTGTGGTGGCTTGATAACACAGCAATAAGGGGGGAAGGGGGAGTTTAATGCCTTTGCTTTTTCTGGTGTTATTGAAACCAAAACATGTTTATTTTCTCAGAACCAGTCATGCCGTGTACTAGCGGAATTACTCGTGGGAATATCGTGGGTATGTGGGGGGCTGGTCGCACTGTTACACCAATTGCAACAGCAGTGCATAAACGTTTTTTATAGTTAATTGCTGGATAAAAATATTCCAAGAAAGTGGGGGAAGACAGTCTACATACTCATCAGAAATTGAGCGTTCCCCATACAACATCCGCAGATGATATTCGTTTACTAAATGCAAATTACTCTTTTGTTGTAATTGACTGATCATGTTTAGGAACTAGAGATAAATATGTATATGGATATGGTTACATATCCATACATATTCATATGACATATATATTATGGCAATAAAATTGGGTATATTTTCATCTATAACCCTGTTGTATTCTTATGATCAGCAATATGTTAGTAAAGGTATATTAACCAATTATAGTTTGAATTAGAGGGAAAACATGCTGCTTTGTTTATTTATTATTTAGTTATGTTTACTTCTAGGCAGCAACAAGCATTGATACCACTGAGAACACGGTTTTGTTTATTTTTTGTTATAAAGTGCTGCCTTGTTATGTATTTAGTGAATACCATTCAAGTTTTAATTTGCACCGCCTGAAAATCTTCTCACACTACACATGCTACATTTCGCTCATCAAGTTTTCCCCTTAGCTTTTAACCCCTTCAAAAGCGTGTCCTGATTAGCCCATAAGATACGGCTACCATTCACGATAAGAGGTCTGTATGACAAACTGAATGCACTCACTCTACCTCTTTCTCTTTTAGCCAATGCGATCGAGAGCCTTCGCAAGGCCACGCACAACGATAAATAATGTGACATGGACGCGAGCTGTGGTGAGATTTTCTTTGGCACTCTTTGTACAAGGGGGATAGAGGAAACTGAATCGATAATCAGATGTTTAAAGTGAGACGGTTTTGAAATTACACATTTTCTTTCCGCAACATCGCGAGAAACAACTGAATTGCGACGACAACACTTTTAAGAAATGACGAAAGTATTAAAAAATTCAGAAAAACAACAACAGACACCTCGGAAATGGTTGATGCTACAAAAAATTTACCTAAAATAAATTGTGTGTTTTAAACAAATCTACATTTTCGGCAACGTGTTTTTTGGCCTATCTTTTAACATTTACGTTATATAAAATTGTACATTTTTTTCAATGAAGAGACTTTGTACGCTATTTCTAGAAAATTCAAGACATACCTTGTATTTATCATCTAGTTATCTTAAATATGTGGTATTGTAGTCAAAATGTTTATAGCCATTTTTGGGGAAATAATTTTTTTTGAAAAGTATTCTATGTTAAGGGTAGTTTAGTGTGGGTGAATTTTCTTGAAAATTCTTCTTTCGCATCTTTGGAAGATGCTGTACTCAAATACCAAGTTTGGTATTCATAGGGGTTACACAACGGAACGGGACTCCTCGTGCACTGCGACCTATATAGATCTATTGTGGTTATCACTCCCCAGGAGGAAGGGATGAAGTGAGGCACCACAGGAGGCTATGGGCCGCAGGCAGAGAGGCCACACAGAGCGCAGAAGTCCTTAAAAGTTCCGGACTTGAAGACCCGTTCAACTGCTGGAGCTACCTAGAGAGAGAGAGCTATGAACGGCCCGGCGACCAAGCAGCCCTCTGGTTCCATGGTGATACAAAAGCGTCAAACACATATGTAGGTGAATGCTTTCGCATGCTGAGACACTGGGTATAAGTGGGAAGTTTATTAGGTCGCACATGACGGGGATGAAAAACATCCAGCACTTTCAACTATCAGCACTAGATGAAGACAGTATGGCCAGTCTACGCCTTGCCCGGGACCCCAGGGAAATAATTTTAGAGGAAAGGTAATTCCCCAGTTCTTGTCTTGTCCGATACAGATTTCCGTCATTACTCCGGACGCACTTCAGCCTAACTCCCCAGGTACTCATACGTGCAGCACCAGATGGTGCACAGATTGGAGGAAAAAATCTGATTTAAGCTACTGTAGTCCATATTCAACCTTCTCATAGTCCAAGCTTCCTTCCCAGGTACTTTATATTACGTCTACGAGTGTGTCCCTGCGATCGAATGATGAAGATAGTTCCTTCGTTTTGTTATTTGCACCACGCTTTGGGCGTCAACTTGAAGTAGGTTTGTTGCTGCTACGTATGGAAAGTCAGTTTGAAGATGTATTATATTTCGACTGTTGGGGAGCCGAACTTGAAGTAGTAGCAACCGCACGTATGGTAAAAGGTTTCCGGTAGCCTTTGCCCCAAATGTTTAAAAAAATATTAACTTTGTAATTTTGACTGTTTCTTTAAATATTTATATTTATGTTTGCCTCGGTTGCGTCAGTATTTATTTTTAGAGACATGAATTTCTTAAGTTTATGGTGCGACTGAAGAATGTAGGCCTACACAGATTATAAGTTTTACTTCACTCCTTAATAACACTTCACTGATATAGAGAGCTGTGAGATACTTTTATTAATTGCTTGCACTTTTTAACACGTAAACTATTTTCGTCTCACACGAATACGTATTAAATTTCTCGAGGACGCATCTCGCGTCTGATTAGTAACACTGTCTGCTAGCAACGCGTCCAGTTAAGAGCGCTGTCTACAAGCAACTGACTTGATTTCTTCCGCCTAAATTTGTAAATTTCTGTATTTCAAGTCTCTGATTGGCTATTCCTAATCCAATAGAATACTTTTATTTAACTTGAGCTTTTTTTCTGGTTGTTGATTGGGTATTTTATAAACTGTCTCAAAATTTACATTATTGTTGCTCCAATAATGACTAGTAACATTATTAAACATTCTTACTCATTATTGCCTCAAAGTTACCTCATTGTTAGCAACTTTTAACCTATTATTCTCACAGTTCCTACATTATTAAATTACGTAATAAATTCACATAACATTACATGTATGCAATAATATAAACATATACAATGACTGTACTATACACCTTTTATATATTGTTACATACACATATTGCTTTAAGTTGGGCTGTTATTATATTTTTTATTATATAATTTGACTATAATCATTTAAGTGTTAAAAATACTGCCTCAAGAATAAACATGCTGCTTCTTATCTATACATCCAAGGTTCGATTCCTGGGTGGATCTCTCTCTCTCTCTCTCTCTCACACACACACACACACACACACACGGAATTTTTTTTACTAAAAATGCTTTTTGTGGGGCAACAGGAGGCCTGAAAACATGTATTGCCGGTGAAATCTGGGTGGAAAATTATATTTCCCCTACTTACTCCTAGAGTAAGAGTAAATAGAGTAAACAGAACAAAAGAATTAATAAATTACGCAACAAACTGTAATTTTCTGTTTTTTTAGTTCCATTTATACCCCGCCTTTAACTACATTGGTCTTAACGGCGGCCTTTCCTTCGGAACTTATTGCCTATTGGCAATGGTGTTAACTCGTGTTAACTTTTGTCGTTGGGTTTCTTGAACGTTTTTGGGTTTTAACCATTAGATGACTCTCTCATTCATACTTCCAGATTCTGGGGAGGATATGGAATCATTTTGGCTAGAGAAAAATTCCCACCCCAGCCGGGAATCGAACCCAGAGCTCCTCATACAGTGCTCTACCGACTGAGCTACGGGGCAAGCCACTGTAAATTGCTTACAGCAGGTAATAGTTTACTATGGATCATGCCAAAGGAACTAATTTAATAAATGATATGTTTTAATAAACTCTTTCATTTGCACATTTGCTGTTTCAAGCTTTTTCATTTTAAGTTTGAAGTTTCCTGTGTATACAAAATATAAACAGAATGAATGAGTTTATTCACAGACTTTCCTATATAAATTATATTTCCGTTACTGCAATATTACTATAGATTTATTACTACAATACAAATACAGTTATATTTTGTAATTTAAAATTCTCCGATTTATGGAGGTGCGTTACTTCCATTCCCACATTATATTTAACATCTGATTACACACACACACACACACACACACACACACACACACTCACACACACAACACACAGGGTGGAGCATTAGTTGAGACTGTACAGTATCTCCAAAACTAAGCGCTGTAGAAAGAAAAGTCTTGAATAAAAGTTACTTGATATTATTGGGAAAGTAAATGCCATTAGTCGAGTTTTGCTTGGAGGGCATTGTGATCATTTTAGGGCCAATTTTATTATTTTAAATCGGAACCTGCATTTTGTATGTTGTTTCCTCATTAGAAAATGGTTTATAAAAAGCGTTTATTTTGTGATGAGGAATAAGAAAACAAAATAAAAAATGTTGGTTCCCAATTACGAAACGTAACTTGACCCACAAATGAACATCCATGGATGGTACAACCTTTCATTGTGCTCTTCGTACACAGCCATTCAGAATTTTCGTTCTTGTATACGTTGGTGTAAGAATAATTGCAGAGTGCCTTATGCGAATGTTTAGTTTCTTATGAGGAGTGAGAAAACAACATATAAAAGGCGAGTCGAGTTTTGTCCAGAGGGAAACCTTCTCTGAGCTATCGCCGGTGAAACCGGGCCATCAAGCTTGGAATCGTTTGGGACCTCTGCGCATCTCTGTCGCCCGGTCTACCTGCGGTTGCTTCACCTCATCCGTTCCTCCTGAGGCTAGTAACCACAGAAGATCCGCGTTGGATCGAGCTGTCCCCTCCGTTCCCTGGTCATGGTCAAACTGATATCTCGGCAGATACTGTACGTTGTAATAACTTCTTGAGGTGTAGAAAGACGTTCAACTGTTCCACTTTTCAAATCAGAGAATGCTCTGTAAGATTGTTTGGCAATAAAATGTAAGTGATTATTTCCTAATTATTTTAAAACTTCATTGAAATGTCAAAACGCACAAAATCTACAATATCATTTAAGTAAAAAAGTATAGAATGGAGGTTACACAACAGAGATGACACCTCGCACGCTACGACCTACATAATCTATTGTGACTACCATGCTTCAGTAGGAAGGGATGAAGTGAAGAACGACAGGAGACTACAGGCCACAAAGACGCGCAGTTCCAGGCTCAAGACTGCGGGCGATGAACGACCCGTCAATTAAGCAGCCCTCTAGCATCCATGGGGATTACTCTTCCTTTAAGCACGCATCAGCGCCATCTGACTGGCACCGCCATACGCCACGAAACCTAGCAGCACACCCGAAAGATAAGGAAACGGAATGAAAGGGAAATTATGGAAAGGAAATCGTGGTAAATGAAGGTTAGAGATATCAAAATATAAATGCTAAAATTTACGTTTACATAGCAGCGTTAGTTCTAATTTAAATGTAGCGTTCGTTTCATACAAAGTGTACATTAGTACGCATTCTAAAAAAATATCTTGATATCCTTACGCATGTACATTCAGTGAATATTTAAAACACAAAAATCCTATAATGTTTAAGTTTGTTATAATGCGTCTTACGTTTTTCATTACGCACTTTCACGTTCATTATGTACTAAAAATTCATTAAATTCCAGTGGCGTTTGCATGCTTAAAAAGCCAAATTCCTGGCTTTATGCCTTTGATTAAATGCTGAATAATCACAACCTTCATCCGCTCTCAGAATCTCCGTCAAACGTATAAAATATTACGATAAAATGACCCCCTCAATTTGCAGATAATTAGTTTACTCAAGTTAGTAACACAGTGAATTAGAATCCGTGTTAATAATTGCGACGGTATTAGTGTTTGTTTGAAAGAATGCTACTGTTTATCTGCCGCACGTATAAAAGACAATTTGTCGCGGTCACTTCGTGTTATCTTTTACTGAGCTCCTGTTATTGTGTTTAATTTTTGGGTTCACTGTCCTCCGGCTAGCTATGATCTCTCGGTCAAGCACTTATCTTATACAGGTATGTAAACGGAAAGGAGTTTTTATCCAAAGATAACACTGATAAAAGAATTTGTTTTATACTTTTATTGTCTTAACACATTATTCACTTTCTCATATTAATCGTGACACTCGCCAAACTGAAACTGTTATTATAACTGCTTTACTGCACATTATTAATTCGCGTACTTCAACTTTTTGTGTAATTAACTTTACAACACTTGAGATTTTTCATAACTTTGCTACGCGTAACCTGCGAATCGATAAACTATGCTCTGTATTCACCATGACTGCTTTCGTTGAAGTCAGCGACGTGTAATGCACAAATGTTTCCGATGGACTGGAGGAATCTACCTCAGACTTAGCTCTTTTTATACTCCCACACCCCGATATGCCTAAAAATTATAACCGAGCTGCTATTGGTTAATAAAACGCGCCAACATTAGCGTCTATATTTATAGCCAATGAAAATTATGAACACATATGCTCTAGGGAAAATGTTCCCGCAAATTCCTAAGAAAAACGCGCCAATATTACGTCATTTGCTCGTCTCTAATAATGATAAACTGCTCACCCCCTCGCTACATTACTGCACGCTATTATTGTCAGTTTCAGTAAGGCCGTATAAACCCATTTCTCGACAATGCTTATAATCATCAAACATCTCAAATCAATGTCACACAACAATGCATATTCACACTACAATTACTCTTGACATTTACATAATTTGTGATACAAATTACTGCGTCATAATGGGCTTATGTATGGCATTAACTTCTCTATAATTTAAGCTAAATGTATTTCTGTTACTTAAAAATATCATTGCATTACTTCCTTGGTGCCTATTATTACACCCAATTGTTCTTAAAATGGTAACCATACTATACGTATGTTTCTGTATTCTTGTAGAATCCTCCTAAACACGAATTTTAGTTTAGACGTTAAATCCGATTGAATTGTGTGTAGCAATTCATTAGTTAAGTTACATGCGTACAATTTAACAGATTCAAACTTAAATTTCCAGTAAGCGTGATATAAAATATCTTAAAAGTACTATGTTCAAAGCTTCACAGAGATCAAAGAAAGCCCTAAATTTAATAATTATCTTTACTATCGCTTATCGAAGCCAGGTAGACGAAGCACTATATCTAGTATAAGGATTTTATAGAGAGATTTCCCCAGAAATACATGTCTTGGGGTACATTGAATGCAAACAAATATTTCAAGAGAGAAAGAGCGAGAAAGAGCGAGAGAGAGAGAGAGAGAGAGAGAGAAAGATAGTGTTCAAAACTCAACAATATCAAATTTCTCACTAATTTGGGGACGTTTTAATGATGCAAGGCGCAGATTTTATTTCCAAGAAATTTCCTCAACCCAAAACAATCTTTTGCAAAGAAATGTAATTACTTTTACTTTCTTAGTAAGTACAACATGTGAAAATGGAAAATAAAACTATATCTTGAATTTTATATACTAACCTATAAAGTTCTCTTCGTTCACGTTGAATTTTGTACAAAAGGGAAATACGTGACACAAAAATTTAAACCACTCAATTTGCATACGATATTTATGTTGCATTTAGTATTTCCAAAATATTTGCTCTTTAAGTTCTGAAATTAAGCTATAACGTTTACTTAATTATTTTTTTGCACGGGCTTATGACAAACAAAAGACAAATTGTGATATAAAATTGAGGTTTCTCTCCGCCTCCCGCCGATAAACCGTAACGGTACTGCCCAGCTGGAAACTATTTCTAGGCAGAGAGTTGCTGGTATTAATGCAATGTAGGTAGAAGGACGAATCCTTACTTAAACAGTACATGTAAACGTTGCATATTGATGGTACCACAGGCAAAGCCACAATGGTATGCTACAGTCACCCAAATCATACGTTGGGTTTAATGGGGACTGTCGTTTATTCCCATTAGCTTTATGTTCATTAGTTTGTGTTGTGCTACAAAAGCACAGGTTATTCATGACATTAAATTGGTAACCCCGGTATTAGGGAGGTGTTAGACAAAGTCCCATGTGTGTTACCTAACACAGGGCGCGGTTCCTGCGCTGACTGGCATGTAGCTGGTTTGTAGAGAGGTAAGGGCGAACGCTCTCAGCTTTAGAACTGTCAGGTATTCCTATCGGGACGCGAGTGGAAATTTCTAGAATATTCGAGAAGGAAAACTGCGCAGGTAAAAACTAATGGCGACAAGAGAAAATGCGTGCTGTCACATTATTATTATTATTATTATTATTATTATTATTATTATTATTATTGCTCTCTTATAAAGTGTATTTAGATGAATCTGACAAGTATGCAATCAGGCTCCTCGTTTAGAAGCTGTGATGGTGTAGGAATAGTTTCTTACCCCTCACACAGTGGGCCCAGATTTAACTCCCGATTGATCACATATTTTTTTCACGATTTTACTCGATAGCCTTAGGATGAATATCGAATAATCTTAGCACTTTATGACCCTTGTATTTGTTTCACACCGTTCATTCATCGTCCGATATAATCTGACCATCTAATGGACGTCAGAGGGGGGAAAAATATGGAAACGAGACATTTGCATATTTTTCTAAGGAACATTTCGTAATATAAAACTAAATTTTTCCTTTAGAGAATGTTAGCATACCGAATTTTATTCTATCAATGCATGTAAATATGCTCCGTACGTTATGCTCATGGTTTTTAAAAACCTTCAAGGTTTTGCACATTTTTTGTTAAAGTCGATTTTATACTCTAATGTGTACGAAGAGAAGGTGTTGCATTCCACCCAAAACTTCGATATCAAGATTTTACTGGAAATATATTTTTGAGGCCTCCCAAATAAAAAAACAATCATATTTATAAAAGCGTTAGTGTGTGTGTGTGTGTGTGTTTGTGTGAACAGCGTAACTCAAAAACGAAAAGTCGGATTAAGACCAAACTTGGTATTCAAGTTCAGTACCTTCCAAAGATACGACACGAAGACTTTCAAGAAAATCCGCCATCCCAAACTACCCTTTTCAAAATGTTTATTTTCTAAAAAATGGCTCTTAACGATTTTTATTAAACGTCCATACATTAAAGATATTTACATGCCAAATAAAATGTATATCTTTAATTTTCTGAGAATAACTTGTGAAGTTTTTTGTGGTACAGTCATTTCCAAGATATTCCTTATTAATGGTTCGAATTGTTCAATACTTTTCATCTTTTTCCAGTCCTGTCGATTTTCAGCTGTTTCTTGCTATGTTTTATCTTTTTATTTTTATTTGTTGCTTGTTTATTGTGTTTAATTTAACCTTTAATAATTAATATTTTGGTAATTAGTGTTGATTATGGTTTTGTGTTGTACTGAATGAAATTTATTTTATTCACTTTATACTTTACTTTATTGTATTATTATTTACATTTTATTTTATGTTTCTTTGCTAAATTAATGCTCTTATGTATATATATTTTTATTTACTTTAGCTATTTCATTTTATATTATTTATTAGTTTTATATACTTATCTGTAAACTATTGTGCTGTAAATGTATTTAGAAAACGCCAATATATTATAAAGATCTGGTATATAAGCCCTGGTTTAAGGAACTAGGTACCAGGGTTAAGTATTATAGACTTTTATATATTTATTTATTATTTGTTTCTCGCAATGTCATGGAAAGAGTACCTATGGAATTTTAAGGGCAGCATAAGCGTCAAGTTCTTAAACGTTTGACTATTGCTGTTCTCTTTGTATCTATAACGAAATGTGTATGTAGCTATTTCTGCAAAGGTTTATTTGATTAAAATGAATTAGACAGAAAAATAAGCTTTCATAAGAATAATTTGTATAGCAATAATGAACCATAGAGGATAGAAAGTCATGTGAAGGTAACGCATCAGAATTTTTAACGCTTCAAAGCAAGGTTTTATACAAACAAATCAGGAGCATCAGAGAAAGAATTCCTGTCACAGCTACAGTTTTATTCATGAGTTGCTTCAAAATGGAACAAAGTGCATTAACAGCATATTCAACGTAATTAAAGACATGGATTATGGAGTACCTGGTGTAATACGTTCGCAAGAGAATTAAATTAAAGCGAGAGAATACATACCCTTCTCTCCCTCACTCAGTGCCTGCTGTTCGCCATCTGTTTCCCTGCAATGTTTGCGATGTACATTTGTCTCCGACGACAGACAGTATGGAATTGATGGAGCGTTTTGCCTCACGAAATGTTCGCGAGAACTCGCAGCTTGTGGCTTCCTTTTCTTATGCACTAATGAGCTATTCAAATGTGCAAGATCTTTTGATTACATTTATTTAGCGCAGGTTCTCCCTTTTGCTGATACAGTAGCTATCCGGATACTTTCTCTAAAAACTTCGATACCGAGATTTCACCTAAAATACGCGTTTTAAGGTGAATTTGAAATCTAAAACCCTAAATCTTGCAGGTTTTATCCAAACATTGTAAAACTTTTATCACGTACTGCTCTATCTAAATTATAAGCGTGTTTTAAACTTCATGCAGATATCTCTAATATGTTTTAAAAGTATTTCTTAAGTGATACATTCACATGACTTTCTCTACTCTCTATCGTTTACTAGTGGGTATACAAACTAGTCTACTGAAGCTTATTTTTATATCTATTTCATTTTAATCCAAATAAACTTTTCGTTATGGATACAAAGGGAAAAGCCATAGTCAAATGTTCGGAAAAAATCTCTTACTGTTTCAATGGAATCCCAAGAAACAACTGACAACACGGTACTTTAAAATAATGGCTGATTGAACAATTCGAACCTTTAATAACGATATCTCAGAAATGGCTGATGCCACAAGAAAGTCATTTGAAATAAATTGTGCGTTTTAAAGAGATCTACATTTCTTGTGTAGTACGTTTTCGTCTATCGCTTAACAAAATTATACAAAATTCCTTCCGTATGAGTAGGACTTCACAGGTTATTCCCAGAAAATTCAAGATACGCATTTTGTTTGTCATGTAAATGTGTTTAATATATGGTATTTTAGTCAAAATCGTTACAGCCATTTTTTAGAATATAAACAATTTCGCAAAGTGTTCCATGTGAAGGGTATTTTGGGGTGGGGGCATTTTCTTGAAAATCTTCGTGTCGCAACTTTGGAAGGTACTGAACTTAAATATCAAGCTTGTAGTTGACCCCACTTTTCGTTTTTGAGTTACACTGTTCACTGTCACACATGCGCGCGCGAACCTTTTTCTAATCTGATATGATACGTCCACATGACTTTCTCTACGCTCTATCGTTTATTAGTGGATATACAACCTATTCTTACTAAAGCTTATTTTTCTATCTACTACATTTTAACCCAAATAAACCTTTGCAGAAATAGCTACATTACACATTTCGCTATAGATACAAAAAGAACAGCGATAGTCAAATGTTTAGAAACTAGATGCTATCTGCTAGCCTTAAAATTTCATACTGTTTTCAGCAATCGCGAGAAACAAGTGAACGTTATAGGACTTAAAGAGAATGACCAGGAAATGAACAATTCAAACTTTAATAATGGATATCTAAAAAATGACTTATTGCACAAAAATTAATTGAAATAAATTGTGTGTTCTAAAGAGATATACATTTTTGTGGAGTACATACAGGTTTATCGCTTAAGGTTGTGCCAAATTAACCCTCCCCGGAGAAGTCTACTCTAGGCGACTACGGGTTGCACTAAAGGAAGGTTGACGTCTACGGGAACAGTAGTGAAATGAGTATGGTGGTCCTTTGTCAAGGAGACGTCAAGAACAAGAAGAAAGGGCACAGTTAATTTGATTCATGTAGTACGTCGGCGAATGTGGTCGTCGACTGTGCAGGCGCCGGTTCAATCCCAGCTCTAATCAACGTGCAATGGACGAAGCTGAACTCGAGTCTTTCTTCGACGGTGAGGAATGTCACGAGGAAAACAGGAGGACAACGTTTAGACAGAAGGCATTGCGGACGGTATTTCTATATTCCTTTTGGCTTAACTTATTCAAAATTATCTTTAGTAATTATTAACCCGGAAAGATTGATCGTGCGAAATATAGACTTATTGGTGTTATAAATTTGAAATATATCGGTAAATGTGAGAGCAGGAAGCAAGTATGTAATAATTGTAATTTAATTCAATGGATTGAAGCCGCAAGGAATGTAAGAATTTTCGAAGAATAAAAGGGTTTCTGAAATTGCAATTATGTATTTTATAGAAGTGTAAATTTATTAAATGAAAGAAATTCGGCTTCCTAATTAATTTATGTAATATATTGTCAGTAGTGATCTGCCAGCATTCCCACTTTAATCCACTTCCTATTGGGACAGAAACAAACGTTTCAAGGTTTATCAGTTATACAAGATTATACAACACCTCTTCCATATGAAGTGGACTTCAGACTATTCCCAGAAAATTCAAGGTATTCGTTTTATTTGTATGTAAATATCTTTAATACGTGGTATTTTAATCAATAAATTACAACCATTTTTTACAAAATAAAAAAAAAATCGAAAAATCTTTCATCTAAAGGGTAGTCTGGGATGGGAGGATTTTCTTGAAAATAAGACAAATACAAGCATTACTCATCAAGATTATATAAACCATTTTAAATCACCGATTGGACAACTGGAAAAATCAATGGTTCAACAAATTGCGCGATATAATGAACAGCTCCATATCAACACCTCCTCTCCATCAACTAAAACGTTAAGACAAAGTTTTAATGATCAGACTGAGAATCGGCCATAGTAAACTCTCACACTCATACCTGATATCCAAAGCTATAGCACCAGCTGCGAGACCTGGTATACCAATTTGACCACCTCACACCTCATTTCGAAGTGTTTCAGCTTTGTTCAGTGGCGGATGAAGAAAAAGATTCTTTCAGACGACCCTATTGTTCTCAGCGAACCAAAAGTAATCCACAGAATGCTACAATTTTAGAAAGATACCTCAACACCTTAACTTTCGTAATATCGGCTAAACAATATTGCTCATAATTAAACGTCCTTGAAAATTGTTCTATCATATTCTTTAAAATGACTAACCAATTCTGCAACAATCAAAATCTGGAGTATTATAATGAATACTGTAATCAAATATTTATTCACAACAAATAGTGTATTCATACTGTAGCAGATGAGAACAACAGTTGCTGCTAAAGCACACTTTGTCACGTAGGTGCTCAAATAGCACAAACTCTCACTCGAGACACTTTTGACACACACTCAGAACATAACACAACTTATCCGTCGAATCGAACCACTATTGAACCGCTGAGCTTTTTTAAATGGATGCTCTTCTATATTGGGCGTGAAAGACCGGTAATTTTTCTCTTGAGATACAAGGTATGATGACAAAAGAAACAACAGAAAAAGTAGAGTTACAAACCAATAAATTGAACTGCAGTGTCACAACTGAATTTCACTGTGCATTGTACACCTTTAAGTGCCGAAACTCTTCAACTTCTTGGCTGCACTTAACTTCATAACAGAACTGTCTGACTGAGCAGAGCAGTTCTTATGTAGGCCCGTATACAAAGCGTATCCTTCTAAGCGGAACCTACTCGAAACGATCCAAAGGAATCGTCTGGAGCGGGGAAGTGGCACGTAATGGGCTATTCCACACCCTATTGTTCTGAAGGGGACAGGCCATTAGTCCCGCCCGCGACCAGGTAGGCGAGCCTAGAAGCGCTCGCATTGCCGAAGGTAACTTCGCGCGCGCGGTCACAATATGTGCTCTATGTAGTTGCTATAAAAGCCTAACAGTTTGGCGACTCTAAATAAACATTATCAAAAAGCAACAACGTGCTTTTTAAAACTATATTGGCCTATTTTAGTTCTTTTACTCTATGAATGGTGGGAAAATATTGATACTGCTGCTCTGGTGTTGGTACAAACGAAAATTTTGGAGCTTGCTAGCTTCTGTCTTCACGTATTCGTTTTCATATTCAGAAAACTTCTTCTGAATATCGATCGCATTACATAAGCTGATCACTAACTGAATGACCCTCCATTTTACGTTGACTATATAAAATGCGCTTTTATTCTTATTTAAATCGGATCGAAAACGAAACAGTTTTCAGGAAGACACTTGTGCACATGAACACACTAACTTTTCTGTGGCACGACATTTAACAAATGAAGATACAAGGATGTTTGCTTAGTTCTTGTGCAAGACTGTGTAGTAGCAAAGTAAAACTACTGGAGATAAATGTTACATGAACGATGAACCCAAATTAATTAATCCACACTTTTACACGTAAGTATTATACATAATTACTATTTTTTAACAAATTAATGTATTTTGCTTGCGCACGAAAATAAATAAAATATTAAAGCTATAGCCTACAATTAATTATATTAATGGTATTCATTCTAGTAATTAACCAATGCTTCAATTTTTACATTGTTTAACAGACTATTTTTACTTTCTTTACTATCTACCTATAGTAAATAGAATATTGTATTCCACCCAAAAGTTCGATACACTCTGTCTGTGTATGTGTATATATAGAGGGCGGGAGGGACGGAGGGATCGAGGGAGGGAGCGAAGGAGGGAGGGAGGGAGGGAGAGAGAGAGAGGAGAAGAGCAGCATAACTCAAAAAATCGGATAAATGCCAAACTAGGTATTTAAGTTCTACGCCTTCCAAGAATGCGACATGAAGATTAAAAAAAAATTCCCCCCACCCAATAACTACCCTTTACACGAAAGAATTTTCGTTATTTTTGATTTTCTCATAAATGGTATAAACATATGGTATAAATTTAAGATATTTTAATGACAAGTAAAATATATCTTGAATTTTCTGAGAATAGGTGTGAAGTCCTTTCCATTCTCATTGAACTTTTTTTTGTATAGTTGGTAAAATGTAAGGGGGAGAAAATCTTAAAAATTGTAGATCTCGTTAAAGCGTACAATTTATGTTTTTTTTGCAGCGTTAACCATTTTCGAGGTATTCTTTGTTATTGAACAAAACCCTGTCAAGAGAAATGTGTCTAACTAATACTGTTGCAGCCGAGGCAAACATAAATATATAATATTTAAAGAAACAGTAATTTTATTTTTTAAACTTGGGGCAAAGGCCACCTGAAAATACATTTGGGGCAAAGGCTACCGGAAACTGGGTACTATACGTGCGGTTGCAACTATTACAAGTTCGGCTCCCCAACAGTTGAACTACAATACAACTCCTTCAATACAACAACTACTTCAAATTGGCTCCCAAAATGTGGGGCAGAAACAAACCTACCTACTTAAAAATTGACTTTCCATACGTGAAGCAACAATCAAACCTTCAAATTGACACCCAAAGCGTGGTGCAAATAGCGTGAAGTTGCCTTCCTCAATACAAAGAGTGTGGAATTTTAAAGCCAGCATATAGCGTCCAGTTCTTAACCATTTGACTATCGCTGTTCCCTTTATATCTATAACGAAATGTATAATGTAGATATTTCCGGAAATGTTTATCTCGATTAAAATGAAATAGATAGGAAAATAAACTTTCGTAAGAAACTTTGTATACCCACTAATAGAGTAGGGTAGAGGAGGTCATGTGAATCTAATGTATCAGATTTTTAAATAAAAGCTAATCCCAGAAAATCCCTGTACAGCTTTGAATATCGAGCAAAAACTGAACTACCCCCTACTCGATAATGCCTATTAAAGCAATGGGGAGTTTTAACGTTGTTTGTGTGGAAGAAAGCACTTCAGGTAAAGGACGCGCACCAAGTATAGATGGAGAAAGGAATTGACCGTAACTTGGCGTCTGACGTCATCAAGGGTGAAGTAACACTTTGTGGCAATGAATCGGCGCGTTGCTATGGTAACTTTACGTTGAAGGTCAGTTCTCCAATCAGCAGAACAAACAAGCTTCTATGCCTCGCCAGATATTCTCAACACGCTAAGCAAACTCGAGGTTGTCCGTCATAAAGTGGGCGAAATCTACACATTTGCAAACCCAGTTCGCTTAGGGTTACGCAAGAGATCCATATATTAATGAAGAGTCGAATTACCTGCAAATATTTATTTTACTACACGAGCTCAGTAGGAAGTAAATCGCCTGTTGAAGCGACTCCATTTCAATTTCATCTTTCATGTGTAGCGTGTTTAGCAGTATGATGATGATGATGATGATGATGACGATGATGATGATGATAATAATAATAATAATAATAATAATAATAATAATAATAATAATAATAATAATAATAATAATAATAATTCTGGTGCCTTGTTCTTATACTGGAAGATACATCGCAAGCGTTTACAGTTTATTACTCAGTTTCAAAAATTACGTTGCTCTATTATCATTTATCAGATTATATTTATTGCTAGGTTACAATAAAAGAAGTTAAAAGTAAAAGAATATTTTTATAAAATAAAAATAATTAAAGATAAGAAATTATTACATATAGGTAGCATTCTTAACCTTCAACTACGAGGGGCGTCCAGTAAGTAAGTTTCCCTATTTTATAAAAAACATTACATACACTTGATCATGTTGAATTAAATTTATTTATATTGTACAACCCTCCTGTTACTTTTCTACATAGTCAACATAGGTTTCCAAGCATTTTTGGGGACGTGACAAGTTTTCCAAGACAGTGTTGTTGTATTAGTTCGGGTCCTGTGCTCACAAACAGCTGTTCACTGATCTGACTTCATCTTCGGTGTTAAAGTGCTGCTTACCTTTGAGTTGGAGGAACATGTGAAAACCACTTGGGGCAAGCTCCGGTGAATACGGAGGATACGAGAAAACTTCCAAGTTGAATCTTGACCCAGGCGGAGATCAGAAGATTCAACTGGGAAGTTTTCTCGCATCCTCCATATTTACCAGAACTTTTCCCAAGTGATTTTCACATGTTCCCCTAACTCTAAGGTCATCTTGGAGGTAAGCACTTTAACACCGTGACGAAGATGAAACAGAAGTGAACCAGAAGTCGGTTCCTGTGCTCGCAACCAGCTGTTCACTTCTGATTGATCTTCGTCACGGTGTTAAAGTGCTTATCTTAGATGACGTTTGAGCCAGGGGAAACATGTAAAAATCACTTGGGGAAAAGATCTGGTGAATATGGAGGATGCGAAAAAACTTCCCAATTGAATCTTCTGAGCTACGCCTGGGTAATTTTCACATGTTCTTCCAATTCAAAGGTAAGCACCCTTAACACCACGATCAAGTCAAATCAGTGAACAGCTGGTTGCGAGCACAGGACCCGACCAGTACAACACTGGCTTGGAAAAACTTGTGTCACGTCCCCCAAAAATGCTTGGAAAAACATGTTGACTATGTAGAAAAGTAACAGAAGGATTGTGCAATATAAATAAAATTAATTCAACATGTTCAATTATGTGTAATGTTTTTTATAAAATAGAGAAACTTTACTTATTAGACGACCCTCGTGCTTACTAATTTCTGGAATCCGGGGTACTATTCAAAAATTGGAAATAAACTTTAACACTAATTAATTATTTAATTTCTAAACTATTAAACAATCGACATTTGATAAAAACCGTACTCGTTGCCAGTACACTTTATTTTCTTGTCTCCCTACTTATTATTTTAACTAATTCAGTTTCTTCTTATTTTAGCCCCTTTTAATTGTATTATGATTATTTGTGTTATGGATTTATTTCTGTCTATATTTGTACATCAATTTTGTATCTGTTGATATGTATATATTTCTTTACTGTGCATTATAAATATGCTCGCGTAAGTTTTAGATTTCTACCTTAATCCTTATTTATCGACATTACTAAAATTCTCTTATACGTATTGTATACATACCTACATATATAATGGGTCTTCAGAATTATTCGGCTTTTACTGCCAGTCGGTTTAAATGAATGGACGTCATTATTAATTTAGCAAGCCCCTTGTCTCAAAGGGCAGGTGCGGAATGGAATCTCGTATTACATGCGTTTCCGACTTCGTAAACATGTTGATGTATTGCGGCGGTGCAGAACTGATTTTCACTAGGACATTTTCTGCGTTCTTGCACGCGAGATGAAAGTGACCATTGATTACAGAGTTTGCATGTTTGAGTGCTAAGCTGAGATACTCTACGCTACAGGTCCCATTTCACTAAGGTGGCCTCGAAACTGTTGACATCCACCCCTTGTAGGTATCTTTCTCTAGTTTTCCTTGCCAGAGGCACTGTTGATAAACCCCTTCAGAGTATTGGTGTCTTGCGGCATCGGCCGAATGAATCTGAAGACCCCATATAATCAGTAGTTCATAACCTACTATATTTTACAACACTAGTTATATTTGTTTATTAATGCACTGCCTGCAAACACGGAAAGAATGGGGCTGCAGTTTTCAATACCAACATAAATAGCTACAAAACAGCATTTTATTTTTATTTTTTTATCACTCAAATACGGTTATTGCGGGTATCGATAGCAGTCGTACAGTAGGGCTACTTTTCTGTGTCTGCTGTGCTTTCCAATTATTTTAGCACGTGGCTTTCTTTCTGTAGTATTACGTCGTGTTTACGTTGTGCGTACTCTGGCTATGTTTTCGTGCAGCACCCTGTATACTAACATGTACAGTCAAGACATAAGTTTCCTGAAGAAAGGTCTATCCCTGGCTTTGGGTTCAACACCAACTAAATATCGAACTACTCATTTTTATGGTATATACACCGATATACTCTCAAACGTTCACAGATCATTCCAAATGCCCTTGAAGAGTGTAAGTACGCTCAAATGCACCGTCTTCAGATAGCTGAGTTTTGAGATGTATCCATTGCAAACTGTGAGAGATAACAGATATAGAAGTTAATGGCTTGAGAAACTAATGCTCCTCGAAATCATCGTCGACTGCGTTTTCTCGCAATAAATTTAGAACATTCGATTGACCTCGATTAAGTGGTGCCGCATGAGGAAAGCAAATGGCCAGCAACTTTGGTAACAAGAAAAGACCTTCGCCCGAATATAAAGTTTACGAGAGCAGAACTTGAGGAAGTCCAGGAGAATAAAATGAAATAAAATCCAGGATGTACTCCCTAGAACACTAGATGATTTTGAAGAAATTCTGAAAATACGAACTCAAATAGCTAAAATGATATAGGAATTGATGAATATTAAAGGACTTCAATAAAATTAGCACATTAACGAATTTTAATACATTTTAATGGCAAATTTCGCTAGACAGTATTATTGAATTTAATGAAATCCCTTCGATAAAGCGGTAGGAATTTTTTGTTTGGAACTAAAAGCAAAATTTAATAACAAAAATATTAAACAATATTGTTTAAAAACAATTTTTCTAAGACTACCCCTGGACGAATAGTTAGCGAGTTAACTTCTCACCCGTAGCTCCGGGTTCGATTACCGGCCGGAGGTGGGAATTTTTCTTTATTGGATTATTCCTATTGCTCTAGAGCAGTGGTGGCGAAAACGCGACTCGCGAGGCAGTGCGACTCGCAGGCGCCACTCCTTTTCTAACCGTCTCTTCATTTGTTTTCCATGTGCTGCTGAGTGATGTAGTGCGTCTTGCATATTTGATGACTCGAGAGAGAAAGGCATTTTCGCCACCCTTGCTTAAAATCGTTTTCTTAGCTATTTTTTCCTAATTTGCTACAGTAAACAATTTTAAAAGATATTTAGTTGAAATTTAAAACACTTAAAATAACATTCTCGAAATCTTATTACAGAAAAACAGAAAACATATCACACAAAGCTTGGTCAAAAATTCAATTTAGCATTTACTTTAATATATACAGGATAAAAAATTTATTTCTCAATGACGAAAAGTATTAGGATACAGAGTTATCAACTCGTGATCCCCAGTATGTATATGGTCCGCCGAGACGAACTGACTCCTCGGTGATTTATTGCAGTTGGATTGACATACATTTTCTTGAAGCAATATGTGAAGCAATTAGGCATTTTTGCAACAAGCAAGATTTCGTACCTGCATTTGTTATACACCATCGTGTTCTTTAGCTTCCACGTTGTTCACACATACACACATTTTTACTTTCTGTACTACGTACAGTAAGTAGGGGAAGTATTGTATTCCACCAAAAATTCGATACCGAGATTTCACCGCAAATATATGTTTTGAGACTCCCTGAATCCAAAAAAAGCATTTTTGGAAACATGTCCGTGTGTCTGCCTGTGTGTCTGTCTGTCTGTCTTTCTGTGAACAGCATAACTCAGAAACGAACGGTCGGATAAACACCAAACTTGGTATTTAGGTTCAGTATCTTCCAGAGATGCGACACGAAGGTTTTCAAGAATATCCCCCCACCCCAGATTATCCTTTACATGGAACATTTTTCAAAAATTCTATTTTTCTCAATAACAGCTCTAACGATTTTGATTAAAATATCATATGTTTAAGATATTTCTATGACAAATAAAATGTATATCTTGAATTTTCTGGGAATGCCTCCAAAAGTATTCTTCATTGTGAACGACTTTTGCATAACTGGTAAACCATAAGAGATAGACAAAATTTTACTACACAAAAAATGTAGATCGCGTTAAAATACACAATTTATGTCATATATATTTTTTTCTTGAGTGAACCATTTTCGAGACATTGCTTGTTATTCCCTTAAATTTTTCAATACTTATTTTCTCAAATGGGAATTCGTTATTCATTTTTTGTCTTGGATATGCAAAGAATATTAATCTGTGGCAAAGGGAATGGTGCTGCACCTAGCAACCAGCTATTAAGAGATATGTATGTGCTTAAAGGCTACTGTATTTCCAAATTGCCCTTGTAAATATACATTCCCCTTACATCTACAAGAAAATTAGCAATAAGGTAAAGTCTGCAAATGTTTATCTCGATTAACATGAAGTAGATGGAGAATAAGCGTTTGTAAAAATAATTTGTACAGGAGTAGAGAAATTCATATGAGTGTAAAGCATCAGATTTTTAAAACTGTTTTTGGGGGTTCGTATATTTTGGGTGAAATGTCCATGTCAATTATTGCTGTGGAGTGCGATACTTCCCCTACCTACTAAATGCATGTGTAGAGAAAGGAAAACATTGTCTATAGAATTGAGCAAAAACAGATACGGGTGTTTGCATTCATAGCATGACCAAGGGTACTTAATTCCATCATATTATCTACAACATGAAATAGGGTGGACTATTCAAGATGACACTGTACAATATCTCCAAAACTAAACGTTGTAGAAAGAAATGTCTTTAATAAAAGTTGCTTGATATGAGTGAAAGTAAATGCCATTAGTCGTGTTTTGTTTACAGGACGTTATGATGGTCATTTAGGGGTCAATTTAATGTTTTAAAATGGAAACACAGATTTTATATGTTTTTTTTTTCTCATTATAAAAAGCTGCTTATTTTGTGATGAGGAATAAGGCAAAAATAAAAAAATGTTGGTTCTCGATTACGAAACGTAACTTGACTCTCAAATGACCTCCATGGATGGTCTAACCATACATTGCGCTCTTTGTACACAGCAGTTCAGAATTTTTATTGTTATTTACGTTGGTGTAAGAACAATTGCAAAGTGCTTTATACAAATGTTGTTTAGTTTTTACGAGAAGTGAGGAAACAACATAAAAAAGGTAGATTCCCATTTTAAAAAATCTGATGTGCTACACTCACATGACTTTCTCTACTCTTGTACAAACTATTTTTACAAACGCATTTTCCATATGCTTCATGTTGATCGAGATGTTAATCTCATTGCTAATTTTCTTGTAGATGTAAGGGGAATTGGTAGGCTTTAAGCGATACTCAAATATTTTAAGAGCTGGTTGCTATGTGGAGCATTTCATTCTCTTTGTATGTCTAGGACATAAAAAAATCTGATGTGTTACACTCACATGACTTTCTCTACTCTTGTACAAACTATTTATACAAACGCTTATTCTCCATCTACTTCATGTTAATAGAGATAAACATTTGCAGACTCTCTCTTATTGCTAATTTTCTTGTACATGTAAGGGGAATATATATTTACAAGGGCAATATAGAAATACAGTAGCCTTTAGGCAAATACATATCTCTTAAAAGCTGGTTGCTAGCTGCAGTACCATTCCCTTTCCCACAGATTAATACTCTTTGCATATCCAAGACAAAAAAATGAATAACGAATTCCCATTTGAGAAAATAAGTATTGAAAATTTAAGAGAATAACAAGTAATATCCCGAAAATGGTTCACTCAACAAAAAAAAATGTAAAGGACATAAATTGTGTATTTTAACGCGATCTAAATCTTTTGTGTAGTAAACGTTTGTCCATCTCTTATGGTTTACCAGTTATGCAAAAGTCATTCAAAATGAAGAATACTTTTGGAGACATTCCCAGGAAATTCAAGATATACATTTTATTTGTCATAAAAATATCTTAAACATATGATATTTTAATCAAAATCGTTAGAGCCATTTTTGAGAAAATTAAAATGTTCGAAAAATCTTCCATGTAAAGGGTACTCTGGGGTGGGGGAATTTTCTTGAAAACCTTCGTGTCGCATCCCTGGAAGATACTGAACCTAAATTCCAAGTTTGTTGTTTATCCGACTGTTCGTTTCTGAGTTATGCTGTTCACAGACAGACACAGACACACACACGCACACACACAGACACACACACGCACACGCACGCACACACACACACACACACACACACACCCACGGACATGTTTCCAAAAATGCCTTTTTGGATTCAGGGAGTCTCAAAACATGTATTTCCGGTGAAATCTCGGTATCGAATTTTTGGGTTGAATACAATGCTTCCCCTACTTACTATACGTAGTAGAGAAAGTAAAAATGAATAATGAATTTGAGAAAAAGTATAAGTATTGGAAAATTTAAGCGAATAACAAGCAATATCTCGAAAATGGTTCACTCAATAAAAACAATGTATATGACATAAATTGCGTATTTTAACGCGATCTACATTTGTTGTGTAGTAAACTTTTGTCTATCTCTTATGGTTTACCAGTTATGCAAAAGTCGTTCACAATGAAGAATACTTTTGAATACATTCCCAGAAAATTCGAGATATACATTTCATTTCTCATGACAATATCTTACACATATGATATTTTAATCAAAATCGTTTGAGCCGTTTTTGAGAAAATTAAAATTTTCGAAAAATGTTCCATGTAAAGGGTAATCTGAGGTAGGGGGATTTTCTTGAAAACGTTTGCGTCGCATCCTTGGAAAATACTTAACCTAAATACCAAGTTTGGTGTTTATCTGACTGTTCTTTTCTGAGTTATGTTCTTCACAGACCCACACACACACACACACATACACACACACACACACGCGCGCGCGCGCGCGCGCGGATATGTTTCCAAAAATGCTTTTTTTGAATTCAGGGGACCTCAAAACATGTTTCCGGTGAAATTTAGTTTTGAATTTTTGGGTGGAATACAATACTTCCCCTAATTGCTATACGTACTAGAGAAAGTAAAAAATAAATTGATCCTAAAATGACCGTCATCACGTCCTCCAAACAAAACACGACTAATGACATTTACTTTCTCCCAAAATATTAAGCAACTTTTATTAAAGACATCTCTTTCTACAGCGCTTAGTTTTGGATATATTGTACAGACACAACTTATATGGTCCACCCAGTACAAACTTTAACTTCACTTCAGTCGCCCCTTAATAAGAATGTTCTTTAGCATATTAATCAACTCACATACATTTATGAGAAAATGAAAACTGTATAAGTCAAGAAAAGATGATTGTACTATCATCAGTTTCCTTGAATCTCTCTAATAAGGTATTTATTTTTCTGTTTTTACACATATTTTATCTTATTACTTTCTGTACCACGTATAGAAAGTGGGGGAAATATTGCGGTGGCGAGATTTCACCGGAAATATATCTTTTAAGTCCCCCTCTGTATGTGTATCTGTGAACAGCATAACTCAAAATTGAAACGTTAGATGGACACCAAACTTGGTATTTAAGTTCAGTGTATTCCAAAAGATGCGACACAAAATTTTCAAGATAATCCTTCTACCTTAACTAAATTGTATCAGTTTTGGTTAAAATACCACATGTTAAAGGTATTTACATGACAAATAAAATACACGTGGCCGTCCTGTGTTTTATTTTAATCACAGAACCTGTCTCTCTACTGATGGTACCAACGTTAGATGTTTCGTACAGGTGGATCTTTACCAAAACGCATGCGGAAATGTCGTTGTAACTGAATTTGATTTCGCTAGCTCCAAAACATAAGCTTTCTCCTGGTTACTAAACATTTTGTTTTTGCAATAATGATGCACCAGAGAATTGCAAAACAGTTGCAGTAATGTAAAATTTGAGAGTATTTTTACCATAAATAGCGTCTTCATAATAAATACGTTAACTAGTTCCATTTATTACTTTCTCTACTACGTATAGTAAGTAGGGGAAGTATTGCATTCCACCCAAAAATTCGATACCGAGATTTCACCGGAAATACATGTTTTGAGACCTCCTGAATCCAAAAAAAGCATTTTTGGAAACATGTCCGTGTGTGTGTCTGTGTGTGTGTGTCTGTGTGTGTGTGTCTGTGTGTGTGTCTGTGAACAGCATAACTCAAAAACGAACAGTCGGATAAGCACCAAACTTGGTATTTAGGTTCAGTATCTTCCAGAAATGCGACACGAAGGTTTTCAAGAAAATCCCCCCACCCCAGACTACCCTTTACATGGAACATTTTTCGAAAATTTTAATTTTCTCAAAAATGGCTCTAACGATTTTGATGAAAATATCATATGTTTAAGATAATGTCATGAAAAATGAAATGTATATCACGAATTTTCTGGGAATGTCTCCAAAAGTATTCTTCATTGTGAACGACTTTTGCATAACTGGTAAACCATAAGAAATAGACAAAATTTTACTACACAAAAAATGTAGATCGCGTTAAAATACACAACTTATGTCATATACATTTCTTTTGTTGAGTGAACCGTTTTCGAGATATTGCTTGTTATTTCCTTAAATTTTACAATACTTATACTTTTTCTCACATTCGTTATTCATTTTTTTATGTCCTGGACATGCAAAGAGAATGGAATGCGCCACATAGCAACCAGCGTTAAAATATTTGACTATCGCTTAAAAGCTACCATATTCCCCTTGCATCTACAAGAAAATTACCAATAAGATTGACATCTCGATATCTCGGTTAACATGAAGCATATGGAGAATAGGCGTTTGTAAAATTAGGTTGTACAAGAGTAGAGAAAGTTATGTGAGTGTAACACATCAGATTTTTTTTACTTATACTGCATGTGGAAACATCAGGGAAGACGGAACATTACTGAATCTATAGGAATGAACTACATTTTGCATCTAAGTGCACATGTGAGGTTATTGCCCAAACAAATTTAGTCTCAAGTTTTACTACTTTCTCTACCGCACATAGTAGTAGGGGAAGTATTGCATTCCACCCAAAAATTCGATAACGAGATTTCACTGGAAATACATGTTTTGAGGCCCCCGGAATAAAACAAAAGCATTGTAAAAGATGGTCCGTTGTATGTCTGTGTGTCTGAACAGCATAACTCAAAAATGAAAATTCGGATAAATATCAAACTTGGCATTTAGGTTCAGTATCTTTTAAAGATTGGATACAAACATTTTCAAGAAAATCCCCCCACCCCAGATTACCATTTATATTGAACAGTTTTCGAAAATTTTGATTTTCTCAAAATATCTCAAATGATTTTGATTATTTTTATGGCAAATGAAATGTATAACATGAATTTTCTGGGAATGTCCCCAAATTCCTTCATTCTGAATGACTTTTGCATAACAGGTAATCCGTAAGAGGTAAACAAAATTTTGCTATACAAAAAATATAGATCTAGTTAAAACACACAATTTATGTCATATACATTTTTTGTGGCGTGAACCATTTCCGAGATATTCCTTGTTATTTGTTTGAATTTTCCAATACTTCTACTTTATCTCAAATGGGAATTTATTATTCTTTTTTTATGCCCTGGACAAGCAAACAGAATGGAATGCTCCTCACAGCAACCAGCTCTAAAAAGATTTGACTATCGCTTAAAGCCTACCATACTTCCCTTGCACCTACAAGAAAATTAGCAATAAGTTTCTGCAAATGTTTATTTCGAGTAACATGAAGTAGATGGAGAATAAGCGTTTGTAAAAATAGTTTGTACGAGTGTAGAGAAGGTCATGTGAGTGCAACACATCAGAATTTGATTTTCTATCTCCCAAAGGTTTGCACAGTGTGACACCTAGCACTGTATGTTTGATGAACATGTGTAAATTAGGAGTTGTATTGTTTATGTTAATACACGAAGACAAATACTCGATGCATTTGTGATGTTTCCGTTACGATCGCAGTTAAGTTTGTGTTATTAATTATTCTTATACATTTCACAAGGGGATGTGTACAAACACCCCCCTCCCTTGTTGTATGTCCATGTGAATGTGACATGAATTATGAAACAAAGTAATAACTGAACGCTGCCTCTTGCTGTATGTGATTACTTTTTTTTCCATCGTCCCTTGGCGAACATATGAATTTTACACACAGCTGTTTCGAACAGCTCTCTAGAGGTCTTGTTAAGTCCTACCCGCGATGTTTTACTGTCGTATTGCGTACACTCTCAACTAGCTGCCATATGCAGCGTCGCTTCGTCTTTTCAACAGTGACATCATGAGCCTCGTGCACTTCTCATCTGTTAGTGGTAATTTG
This sequence comes from Deroplatys truncata, assembly GCA_030765065.1. Lineage (NCBI taxonomy): Eukaryota > Metazoa > Arthropoda > Insecta > Mantodea > Mantidae > Deroplatys > Deroplatys truncata. Next base: position 121,961,141 of record CM060988.1, on the reverse strand, counting down.
GCTAAATTAATTCTCTTCTCTAAAGCTAAAACAGCTGATGAAATTTATCAGGTTGTTTTAAAACCGAATACATTATGGAATATCCGTAAACAGAAAGGTGTACCACAACATTTGATAACTGCAATAAGATGTTTATATGTAGAGAACAAGATGATAATCAATCTGGAATGCCAAATAAAAAAAGACTTATCAGTCATTATAAACAGAGGCGTAAGAATGTCCTTTTTCGCCTTTCCCTTTTTAATTTATATATTGCTGATGCCATATTTAATTGGCAGATAATTTTAGACTCTCATTTTAAAATAAGCAATAACTTTTTCGGATGGCCAGGTTATATCTAGCTCAGAGCATGTCGATTAAACAATGTTATAAAAATTACAATGAGAGTTTCAGCATTTAAATATTTACATCCCTTAAGAGCCAAAATAATTCTGGATGGAAATTCCATTGAACAGGAGAATAATTTTAATCGCGTCGGTTGCGATATCTCCTATTTAAAAAATATTTGAAATAAACCCAGTAAATTTAACTATATATGTAGGACATTTAAGAGAATGTTAAAAAAATACGAGAAAAGAAACCAAAGTAAAGTTTCACAAAGTGATGGCAGTCCCCGTATGGTTGCGAGTTTTGGGTTTTAACTAAGAGAGAAGAAAAGATCAGAGGCAGACGAGATGAGATTTTTGAGAAGTGTGGCCGGTTGTACCTTCCTGGATAGAAGAAAAAATGAAGATATTAGAAATAAATTAAACATTTTTAAGCTGTTGGATAAAATAAATCAATTTAGAAATAATTTTAAAGAGCATATTCAAAGAATAGAAGTACATCGCATACCAAAGATGGTATTGGAAAGGTAAAAGAAATGTTGGTACCCGAAGAAGAGATGGATTCAACATTTTGATTGAGTACCTATGAGACTGGATCAAACCTTGAAAGGCTTAAGCCGTGAATGTTGATGTTGATCATTTTAAGCTCCGAGTGCTCTGTTGCTTTAAATAGTCATTCGTATTTTACATACTTTTACTTAATTATTATTATATTATTATTATATTATATTATTGTGTATTATTATTATTCATAAAATATTTAAGGAATACACAAAATGGATGCTGTTATTCCAGAAGTATTGCACTTGCTGAATCCATCGCTCTCCTGGACATCCAAGCGACTTCCAGTAGATTCCTAATTGAAAGTACATACATTCTCACCACATGAGCGTACAATGGCTGTGTGTATGCGTCACTGATGTTCATTTTCATATATTTTCATTTCAAAACTTACGTGGCCCATTCCCCTAGATAGCAACGGTGTTTTTGCCTCCATTAGGTTTCTTCCTTCAGGTAGACAGCCTTTGACTCCACTCAGCCGGTATCAGTTATCTGTGAGACTGGGCTGAAAAACAATTCAGTAATATAAAAACAAACCATTGAACAACGTTATAATCCATGTGAAATAAAGGGATGGTTCAGATGCCGCCTCTATGAATGATTTTCACTACGATTGGTGCACAAAGAAAGGCTAAATCAATACAACATAACCCCGCCTTCTAGAGGAAGGGGCGAAGAATTATTTGAATATGTTAACCTGGACGACAGTTTGAGAGCTTTCATCAGCTGCATGGAGACGGAGGTTTAAATTATTGCAATATTGACCGACAATAAGAAAACCGTTAGGATAGAGTAGCTTAAAAATACAAGGTTTAAATGTATGAAAAGAGCTAGAAGGGATAACTTCTTTGCTTTTGTCTTTATTTCTACGCTTTTATTATAGTGCGTTTTATTTTTGTGCTGAAATTCAACGAAATATTGCCTTAATGGATCATGCTCTATTTAGAAAACAGACAAACTAGCCTGTAATCTTACCCTTTGGCAGTTCGGCTATATTTTGGGGGAGAGTGCTATATCCTTGATAATTAGGGACAATAATTTTCGGTCTGTTGTCCATATTCTTTGTTCGTTTCAAATTACATATATAATAAAGGGAAAATTGTTTAAAACCAAATTTAACAAACCACTTCACTTTATTAATTACTTGTAATTAAAGTGTGCCTTATCAATTACATGCACTTAATTTTGAGTCGTAGTTTTACATTACTTATCTTATCTTGTAAGCTCTACAGGATAAAAGTATCTGTCTATCTGTCCATCCATCTAGCTGTTTATCCATCTATTTATTACATAATGTTTGTCTTACCCCCTTACTTCGGCTTCCTTCTCTCTGAACTGTAAATCTACCACTGTTCGTTGGTTAGGGTTTCAGTACCAGACTTTTGACATCAAACCAATAAGAGACGGACACATTTGACGAATTTCTGGCGAGTACATTGCAGTCATTTAGGTAAAATGCTTCCGTTTCCCACCCTTTTCGCGTTCACTTTGTTCAAACCAATAAGAGACTAGGATGTATGGGTAGGTGTGGAACACAGCTGATAAGGGTATTCTGCCAATGTTAAATAAAGAAAAACGCTACGGGAAACCAAAAACATCGGGGCGTATTTTTGCACCGGACTGTGCATCCTAACAGCAATCTCAATGCATCACAGAAGAGTGCTTCTAATCCCGGCATAGTCATAGTTTTGTGGACTTTATTGTTGTTGGAATTTACCTATTAGTCATCTTTTAATGGTTCCTAATAGCTGTAGGGATTTAGCGTATTTCATTTTTTCAAAGCTATAAAACTGATCCAAAAATTTATTATCAATGTTAATTTTTGTTCTTGGAGCCTATAGTCTTTTAAGCCCTAACATTTTTGTTTTCCATTAGGTAATATTTAGAATATTGTCAGGTGATACTATTGTGTTTCCTTAAATCAGAGATGACAGTTAAGTGATCTGCAAAGTTTAAATATTTACAAATATTAGCACTGAAAATTGTTAGTATAGTATTTACAATTACTGTACGATTTATGCTGCAAATGCCTGCCAATTAATTTTAAAACGTCGTCGTCGTTTAGCGTTTCCGTATTACCTTCGGGGGAAACATCATTCCACAAAGCAAAGGCTGGACCCATTTCTGAGATGGAACACCCCCAAATCTGTTGCTTCCGATGGTAGGGTGCCGATGTGCATGATGGTGGAATGAGAGGGCCTACAGCTTTTATCAGGACTCCGAACCATACTTCACACGAGCAAGTCAGAATGAAGGAGTGGATAGGGTGAACTTAAAATCGCCACCCCAAAGCCGGGAATCAAATCCTGACCCTCAGTACGAGAGCGGAAACAAAACCACTGCGCTACCTCGGTGCCCCGATTTAAACTTTGTTTGACGAAAATACATACAAGAGAAATACACCTTTCAGTTTTACTAGAGAAAATTAAAAAAAATGTTAATTGCAACTACAATATAGGTGCTTTATCGTAAGGAAATTACGCGGATTTCAATTAAAGTACAAAACAAAATATGTAGAATGGTTAATTCCAATTGCAATTAATGTTAGTAATCGAAAACCTAGTTCGCTTCGATAATGTAGGTATAAATTAGTAATTAAAACAACATACTTTGAGGCAGTATTTTTAACACTTAAATAATTTCAGTCTAATTATATAATATATAAATTCAATAACAGCCCGCCTTAAAACAATATGCGTATGTAACAATATATAAGGAGAGTATATTACAGTCATTGTGTATGTTTATATTATTGTATCCATGTGTAATCATGTTATATGAATGTATTACGTAAATTAATAATGTAGGAGCTGTGAGAATCATAAGCTAAAAGTTGCTAACAATGAGGTAACCTTGAGGCAATAATGAGTAGGATTGTTTAATAATGCTACTAGTCATTATTGGAGCAACAATAATGTAATTTTTGTGACAGTTTATAAAATAGCCAATCAACAACCAGAAAAAGCTCTAGTTAAATGAAGGCATTATATTGGATTAGGAATAGCCAATCAGAGACTTGATATACAGAAACTTACAAGTTTAGGAGGTTGAAATCAGTTCAGTTGCCTGTGGACAGTGTTTGTAACTCGATGCGTGATAAGTCCTCGAGAAGTATAATACGTATTCGTGCGAGACGAAAATAGTTTACATATTAAAAAGTGCAAGTATTAACTAAAAAGAATCTCGCAGCTCTATATCAGTGAAGTGTTATTTAAATCGTATCAAGCATTAATAAAAGGAGTGAAGTAAAATTATAATCTGTGTAGGCCTACATTCTAGTCTCATCACAACCCTGCTAAGAGAAATGTGTCTGTAACAATAATACTGACGCAGCCGAAGCAAACATAAATATTTAATACTTAGTCAAATTACAAAGATAATATTTTTTAAACTTGGGGCAAAGGCCACCTGAAAGTACATTTGGGGCGAAGGCTAACGGAAACTTTTTACCACAGGTGCGGTTGCAACTACTACAAGTTCGGTTCCCCAACAGTTAAAATACAATACAACAAAACACTCTACTTCAACTTTGCCATTCATATCTTCAAACTAACACTGATGCAAACATTTATTTATATAGTTTTAGTTTAGAGTTAGAGAGAGTTATCTATTCCTTTGCCATTGCTTTCCTCTATGACTTCTTTACAACTTACATTGGTGTTTACAGTACAAGTATCTAAAGCTGTCCATTTTATTCGACTACATAATCACGAATTCCTAAGCGTAGCTTCTTTGCATCTCTTTCTAACCCGTAGCTTTCGTAATATTTACTTTCTCTACCACGTACCTAGTAGGTAGGTATTACATTCGAGATTTCACCGGAAATGCATGGTTTGAGGCTCCCTAAATAAAATAGAAGTTTTAGAAAAAAACGGTCCGTGTGTGTGTGTGTGTGTGTGTGTGTGTGTGTGTGTGAACATCATAACTCAAAAACTGAACTGCCAAACTTGGTAGTTCAGTTCAGCAATTTCCAAACATGTAGCAAAGGAATTCTCCAACCCAAACTGCCTTTTACATGGAAAATTCTTCGAAATGGTTTATTTTCTCAAAAATAGCTGTAAAAGTTTTATCAAAATATAATATTTTAGTTATTTACATGACGGATAAAATGCATATATTTTTCTGGAAATAGTTTAGTCATCTGCATTGGGAAGGAATTTTGTAACATTTTGCATAACGGACAAACGTTAAGATAAGACAAAAAAGAACTACACCAAACACATAGGTATCTCTAAAATACACAATTTCAAATAACGTTTTTATGCCAATAGCCATTTCTGAGATATAGGTTATCTATCATTGATTTGAATTGTTCAGTGCTTTTATTGTCATTCTTTTAAAACTTCTGTCTCTATTCAGTTGTTTCTCGTGATGTAATGGAAAGAATATGGAGTTTCAAGGTAACGTAATATGTGATGAAACTAATTCTGCAAAGATTTAACTCGATTAAGGTGACGTAAACTTTCATATAAATAGTTTGTGGAAGATATATAAAATAAATGATATTAGGTAGAGGGATTCATTGAATGGAACATCAAATATTTCTTAATATTTAGTTTCTGTCATTATAAGAATTAGGAAGTTCCTTTGCACCTTTTTTTGTCCTGATAGAAGAACTATAGCATCAATTCTTCTTCCTCCTATTACCATCACTCCAATTCAACAAATTCCCCAACTAGTTATTGAATAGGATGGATGATGAGCATCCATGGGTATACGGCTTGCTTTAAAACTACTAGATGATGATGGTGTAATGATTGTCAAAATTAGACAGTAACATACACTGGAAAGTCACTATAAGTTCAGCTTGTGTGCGCTAGTGAAATCATTTCATTGCTAAAACCAAACGCCCTTCAAGTGTTTGTAGTCTTATACCCGAAGAGTCGCCTACCCTTAGGATTTCTTACTTTCTCTACTACGTAGAGTAAGTAGGGGTAGTGTTGCACTCCACCCAAAAATTCGATACCTTTATTTCATAGGAAATACATGTTTTGAGGTGCACTGAATGTATATAAAGCATTTTTGGAAACATGTCCGTGTGTGTGTCTGTGAACAGTATAACTCAGAAACGAACAGTCGGATAGACACCAGACTTGGTATTTAGGTTAAGTATCTTCCAGAGATGCGACACCAAGGTTTTCAAGAAAATCCCCCCCACCCCAGATTACCCTTTACATGGAATATTTTTCGAAAATTTTAATTTTCTCAAAAATGGCTAACGATTTTGATTAAAATATCATATATTTAAGATACTTTCATGACAAATAAAAGGTATATCTTGAATTTTCTGGGAATGTCTCCAAAAGTATTCATTGTGAACGACTTTTGCATAACTGGTAAACCATCAGAGATAGACAAAATTTTACTACACAAAAAATGTAGATCGCGTTAAGATACACAATCTATGTCATATACACTTTTTTAATTGAGTGAACCATTTTCAAGATATTGCTTGTTATTCCCTTAAACTTTCCAATACTTATACTTTTTCTAAAATGGGAATTCTTATTCATTTCTTTTTGTTCTGGTAATGCAAAGAGACTGGAATACTCCACATATTAACCAGCTCTGAAAATATTTGACTATCGCTTAAAGCCTACCAATTCCCCTTGCATCTACAAGAAAATAAGCAATAAGATTGACATCTCAATATCTCGATTAACATGAAACATATGGAGATTAAGCGTTTGTAAAAATAGCTTATACAAGAGTAGAGAAAGTCATGTGAGTGTAACACCACAGATTTTTAATTTATGCAGCCTGGTAAGTGAAAATATACTTCAACTTGCCGGCCTACGTAGCCGTGGTCGCTGTAGTGTATAGCTTCGGCGCTCCGCCAAGCTGAGGGTTGCGCGATGTAGTCCCGCCATGGGCATAGGTATTTGAATGTCTGTGTATAGTTGCCGTAATGAAAAACAGTAAAACACAATAATGATAAACTGGGTAAACAAGGGAAAAAGAAAAAGAAAACTTTGTCTTTGTCGCTCACTCTAGTGCTCCTTTTATTCTTAAGAGAAACGAAGGTCCTACAGTAGGTGTAAACGCCTTCTAATAGGCTACATTGTAGTAAGGCCCATCTCAAAACCATGTCGTTCTCCGTGGTGCAGTGGTTACCATGCTAGCCTCTAGTTCCCGAGGTCGCGGGTTCAAACCCGGCGGAGGCGTAAAAATCCTTAGAATGGCTTCCTTAGGAAGGGAAGTAAAGCCGGAGGTCCAGTGTCGTATATTTACTGCACGTAAAAGAACCTCGAGCCTGATAAAGAGGCCTCTGAGCAAAATTACCGGTATTTCTCGCCCAGTATAGAATGGGGCGCTAAGGACCACATCAGTTAAAGAGCGTCCATAAATAAAACTCAATTTAATTTATCTCAAAACCGTGGTCTTTTCTACTACAGCTACACCAGTTTTCGAGCTGACTTCATAAAGTTTTATTATACTGTGTACTTTCATACCTACTTCCGAAACCAGCTATTGCATCACGTGGATACAATATCAAAATCGGTCACCCCAAAGTAGAAAAAGTAGCTGATCTATTTAACTAGAGAAATGATCCAATTAAGGTACACGGCTATACCCAAAATGGGTGCTGCCCAAGACATTCCACGCAGAAGAAACTAAATTAATATTTTAAAACTGGTGTGAGTTACGCCTCTAACATTTGATATACCTTACATAATATCTTATGCCTTTTTATTAATGAAACTGAAAAATATATAGCAGGTAAAATTGTCTTACAGGGCTATAATATCACTTTACGCAAGCAAAGTTTCGGAGCGGAAACAGAATTTCGCCTAGTATTAAGCTAGATTAGAGCTATTTAAAAGCCTTCGAGATTCCATGCATAAATAGCGGAGTGACACAATTTCCATTCGTTCAGTTCTATGAAGTTGCAGCATAGATTCGAATTTTACACAGTAAGCGCTTAACTTTCTCGTCTTTATTTGCTACTTTGAATTTTGGAGTGGACATTTATACATATTTATATAATTATATTGTAGAAAGTCGCACGTGAATTAAATAAGTTAGTTCTGAGTTAGCTAAGAACGATTAAAATTAAATATTTAAGGTTATTTCCTAAGTGCAATTGAAAAATCATAAATGTTAAAGAAACAAATATATTTCGACCACCACCGTATATCGTACACTACATTAATAATTATGTACTCGTAAGCAACATTTTTTCCAATCAGATTATAAAGGATTACACGTGAAAACAAAAGTAATTTTTGATGGAACATGGTTTGAAGCAGGTCTTCCAATCCACTAGAGAACTATCGGACCATTAGTTCACTGTCGAAATGTTCTTCAACGTCAAGTATATCTCTAACATGCTCTTTTCAGATCATTATAAATTTATCTATTTTTAAGTTTCTGGTTTCATTTGAGCAATATTTAGTATTCATATTGTTTATAAAAAATTGTTATAAAAATCTAAACTCTGAACGGGAGGTCTGTGGTTCACATTTCGCCAGGACCGGTCTCCCTGGCTGAGGTTTTTTTTTCAACTTTTCTCGGTCCTTATAACTGGCAAATGGGGGTAAGTATTCTAAACTTAGGCCTGGAACGTTTCATTCCTAAATTTCCTTTACTAATTGTTATTTCATTTCGTGTATCAGCAGTGTCCACCGCCAGTGGTGCTCTCTGCAGTGAGAATGGGTGTTAAATATACTACTAAAAAAAAAGAAATAACAGGAAAGTTCCTTTCAGAACATATTTATATGGAAATAGGACGATGTTTGAAATTCAGATGCCGGAAGCCGGAAACCTAGGAGTGGCTGGTTCACCCGGTATGACATACTGAATGTTTTTTTCTTTCTTTCTTTCTTTTTTTTTTTGGGTGGTTCTGTTTCTTTTTATATTTATGACAAGTCAGCATAACGTGACCGGATACGAGAAATAATAAAAAAAGCAGCTGGAAAATATTTAAAGAAGATTGTTCTTTGTTAATGTTTAGAACTTAATTATAAAAGTAACTGGATCTGTTATTAGGCTGCACGCTTCCTAGCTTGGGTATATTCCCTTATGCCTGGTAGTACAATGACCTTTGCTTTAGACAGAATATGGCGAGTTTATTGTCCGGAATGCAGCAAATTAAACTGGAGGAAAATTTGAAATTGTTTGGCGCTTGTCCCGGCGTGGAAATGAACCATGTCGGCGCCTCTTGTTTCATCAAACAGCCTTTGCATTCTTAATGCCGGCCGCAATCTACTGCAATCGCATATGCGATAAAGGGCATGTTCTGTTATACATTTTCAAAAGTTTCCCTGTATATTTCAACTAAATAATTTTAATATTAACAATTTTATTATTACTTCGAAAGGAAAGTTCCTCACTTTACTATTAACTTGAGAGAAATTAAAAAGAGACACGTTACTGAGATTTTGAAAAGTTTTGTTTCGGTTCAAGTCGGCAGAAAGGAAAAGGGGGTAAGAGGTGTATCAAAATTAAATGCACAACAAAAATGTTGAACCTGCGCAACAACAGAAGCAACAGTCGGAGTTAACATGGTCACGTAAATTAACTGCTTGTACAGAGCCTTCTTTTCCATGCGTAGCCGTATTACGGGGAATTTACTTGTCCTGCACTACACTGTTTCTAACAGATTCTATTCCCCTTCCAATTTCCCTCCTCTCCGTGTACCGGCTAATCAGTCTGCAGCGATTGACACGTCGTGAGACTACATGTTTCAGTGATATAGTGTGTTAGCGTGCGTATAATTCCTTTGTGACAAACTTTTAAAGAAGTGAGACGAAGATTTATAAACAAATTCCCTGCTGTTCAGCGCCTCGCAAAGAAACGATTCGTAATCTTGTGAATAGATTTAGGGAGTACCAGTATCACATGAGTCAATGAGTGTATAACATGCAAAATACTTATATAATCGATGAAATTCAATATGTAGAGTAATCTAGAAGTAACGAGGAGTTGATTGCTCCAACGAAGGTATTTGACCCGCTCTTCCACCCGCCCAAACTAATTGCCTCGGTTAGATAGCAAAATCTGGCGACATTTTGAGGTAGGTTCTGCCAACGTAACAAAGTGAGATTTGCCGAAGCAATCCAGGATGTTTAGAAAGGAGTGAATTACTAGCTGTTACTCGAATGAAGTGGTGCACACTTATATAAATAGTGAATCATAAGCATCGTTAAGGAACACACGCTCGCTTCGCTAGTGTGCTTTGGTGCAACCACTGATTGCTAATTAAGCTAAGTTTATATAAAAAAGCTAAACGTAACCTAACCTCCAGGGAATCATAAGCTTAAACGTATATCATAAACATCGTTAAGGAACGCAAACTCGCTTCGCTCGCGTGCTTCGGTGTAACCACTATCCTCGGTTACGCCTAAAATTTTTGTTGTTGTGTTTTGATACAATGTTGGCAACAGTAGGAAAGCTCCCATATTGGCTCGGGTGGAGTATGTGTGCATGTGACCCTAATGACAGACATTTTTTAAATTGACGAACCACTTGTTTTAATTTTATTGTGTGCAAACAAGGAATGATGTGTTGATCCTTGATGTATTATTCAGATTAATTCAGATGCGTGAGTGTTGTTAGTACTGCGATCGTGAGCCTATTGGCAGATACCGTATATATCCGATTTAGGGAAACGGGATGTATTCTTGATAAGAAAGTAAATCGCCCTGTTCTTCCAGAGAAAAGACTCAATGACAACGGAGGAAGATAAAAATGAAGTCCAAAGAAATCTCTGAGAAAGTTTGCACACGAATTTCATAGACCTCGACTTGGAATACTACTAAACTTTTAAAATGAAAACCCTATAAGATAACTGCATTTCAGGTATTAGAAGGTGGATAATGTGAGTCAAGTTAATTTCTGCAGTTGGGTGTTGGATAATGTTAATGATCGCTCTATTGACTCGCGTTTAATTTTTTTCGAAGCACAGTTGAGGAGTACCAAGTAGTTTTGAGAGGCTGGTTGAAGTTTACTGACGTCTAGCAAAGTCCAGAGCTTTCTTGCTTATTGTTGAAATGAGCTTTAGTTGAGGAACTGGGATTGGGACTGGTAATAGATCCACGTGTGCTTTTCTTGACTGCAGCATCAGCTTCTTCGTTGCCCCTAAACCCAGGTGATGGTTACTTCTTTCCCTTTCCTTTGGAGTGTGACATAAAGTAAGTTTGTCTATAGTTCAAGGGTTTGTGATCGCTGTTATGGAACTCGTGGATTCAAAGAAAATGATGAAATTGTTGCATTTTTGTTTAGAATGTGTAACAAAACTTGCTTTAATGCAGGTAACTCACGGAAATAAAGCTTCGGGCATTTTGAAGCAGTTTCTCTCATTACTTGTTACTATGTCACATGACTACCTTCTGTAAATCTAGGCCAACTGTGTAAATTGCTCGTATGTGTGCTATTAATTTTATTGTATAAACAAGTTATTTAATGACAGTAGTTTCAATTTTATAATGTTTAGCTAGCTGTAGATTGATATTGGACTTTGACACTTCCAGGTATTACTTATTAGGAAATTCTCAGAATTATGCTTCCTATTCTTTGTATTCAGTGTTACGTAGAAGGTAAATGATACATTTATTTGCAATCACAACAAAAACAAAGAATACAGCATAACGAAACAGTTTCAAGTGAGAAGGATGCACACATTCCAAATTCAGTATCTTAAACTGAAACTTCTTGTTTAAGACTCGCTGCGTATCCTATTCAATTGTTTATGCTCAATACCGACTCTAAGCTTAAATTTTACAACATAATTTTCATTTTGATTTCGCAAAATTGTTTAGCGTGCAATTTTGTTCTGGTTTGTAAAGAAAATCTTTATCACTACACTCGTGATTAACATCTTTCAACTAGTAAACATTTCATTTCAGCCACAAGTTACATAAATCAATTTTCATTGATTGACCTAATAGTGGTTAACTATAAACCCGGGACTTAAAAAGTACTTACGACATTGTAAGTTGTCATGGGTATATCATCTCGAAATGAATTTGAGATCTTGTGGTTTACCGGAAAAAATGCGAGTCAGTAAGGGAATGTAATGTAATCCCGGCATGTTGCTATGGTAGCTCAATTGGATAGAGCAACCGCACAGAGAGTGGAAGATCCGTGATTCAAGTTCCAGCTATGGCATTGCATTTTTCAGTCTGATTCTACCTAAGCTTGCAAGTGTTTTACGTCTTGGTCGGCGAGACAAGCAGTGGATTAACTTAGCACCCTTCAGTAAAGGTCACGTTATGCTCCACTGGCACTGCCTTTCTATTGACATGCTTTATACCGGATGGACTAGATATCTGTTCATTTTATCTTGTATCCGGTTTATCTAATCTGACGGCCGCCGGGTTTCCCTTAGAAGATTTCGGTTTGATACCTCACTCTATATCCTAGCTCGTGCGCCTAAGGAGGGTAACGGCATTTGTAGTCCAGTTTAAGGCTTTTGTTTTAGTTCCATTTATACCCTATCTTTAACTACATTGGTCTTATCGACGGCCTTTCCTTTGGAACTTATTGCCTATTGGCAATGGTGTTAACTCCTATTCTCTTGTCATTGGATTTACTACACTTTTGGGGTTTTAATCATTAGATCACACGCACATTCACACTCCCATTCATACTTCCAAACTCTGGGGAGGATAGGGAATAATCTTGGCTAGAGAAAAACTCCCCCCTCCAGCTGGGAATCAAACCTGAAACCCCTCGCACAGCAGGCTGGTACTCTACCGATTGAGCTATGGGGCCAGCCTCTAACGCTTTTTGGTGTAAATAAAGTTATGTGAAGCTGTGTCTTTGTGTAATTATCGTGGTGTATACTACAGAACAGCTTGTGTTTATTGTATTAGGTTTTGCTCGAATGGATTCACATATAGAGTGTCACTTTGAATTATGCAGAAACTCCTAATAGGTTATTGGACACGTTTAAACAGATTAGGCTCCTGTAAGACAAAGAAGTATAGACAGCTAACGGTTCTAATCGAGCAAAAACTAGACGAAGTAGAGGGTGTCATGGAAGGAAAGCCTCGCATTACCTCGCAAGACCTAATCTTAAGGACGAATGTCTTAATTATCTGTCCCTAAATATAAAGTTTATGTAACAAATCCCCATACCTTGGACGACTTCGAAGACAGTATCTGACGTGCCATTTCCAATATTTTGGTTGCAGAAATTAGTTGATTGTTCCAAAATGTGTTCATCAAGTCCCAGGCTTGTATAGATACACAGGGGCATAATTTTAAATACTTTTATAGCAAAAGGTAAGCGTAACTTTCATATTGTTTCACATCGTTAGTATTATCTAAGAGAGTAACACCGGGTCGGTCCGCCGCTACTGCATGAACGGATTTATATCAGTGCTGTCCCGTCGCATCATTCAAGAGAAACCCAAAAAACATACTGTATTTACTATCAGCAAGAAATCAAAGATCAAGAGAAATACTGTACTAATGAGACACGTTCATAAACAACTTTCAAAATAATAGTTATACCAATGTCAACAATTTGGTTTCTCATTTCACTCTGCAGCCCTCAGCACATAAATGCAGTTCTTACAGGTGGTTTCATGCAACTGATGTTATTTTTACAAAGTTTATAATACTTTTTCTTCTTACGCAAATGCAATACTTTTCAATAACGTGACTTGTGTCATACTACCTTCTCGCTCAAAGATTATACTCGTTTATACTTGCTTTGCTCGTTCGTATAGCAATTGTCACAATTTTCTGAAACAATTGTGCAATTCTAATTACAAGTCTTAATATGTTAAATATAAATTATATGGTTTCTAAAAGTCCAGAACGATTTATTGTCTGAAAGTGATTTTCGTCTTGACATCATAACATATGGTTAATTATAACCAAATCTGCAGAATCCTGAGACAGATTTTTCTGCTGATTGTGAACGAGATGTAATTGAATTTAGGTTATCAAGTTCCAATGTATCAAATATCTCAGCAAACTTGATAATGCTACTTGTCCTCCCCCTGTGATACTTTCGTTTATACTCCTAAAGAATTTAATATTTGCTTTTTATACTTCAGGATATGTAATCACTTTTATCCCTTAAACTTCGAGTTAAATTTAATTATTATGAATTAATAATACACTTACTTATAGAACTTATTTTATATTCTTACCGTTTATGGGAAAACATGTGGCAAAGACAGCACAGGGTATTTTTGTTTTCAGAAACTGAAATACAGATACACGCAAGGTAACGAAAAACTACTAAATTTAATTTAGTTTGATAACACTAGTCTGCATTTTCAAACTTTTTGTCAGATGATTTCTTAAAATAGGTGATCTTGAATCAAGGTTTTATGCTGATTCCAAAAATAACTTCCGTTTTTTTCTATCACGTCAGGTTTTTACACAAAATAAGAAGTAATATTTTGACAATTTTACTAGTGAGCGTAGAAAAGTATTCAAATACCATTTCACGCAAGATAAGTTTTTATTCAAGAAACATTTTAAGAATACTCTCAAGAACTCCCCTAATTTATTTCATGACTACATTTTAACAAAACAAGAAGCCAAAGTGTTTCATTTAATTTTTTTCAAACTTTCTCTTCTTTGACTTCCTTGCAGATCCTTGAAGATGACTGTCCCTCCTCAACATCCAACAGTAGTCGGCCATCATAGTTTCATTCCATCTCCCCTGGTACCTCCTCTCCATTTCCTTAATATGTTGGTGAAAACGTTCACCCTGCTCTTCACTATAATGTCCCAGATTTTCTGGATAGTAGTCGATATGTGAATGCAGAAAATGCACCTTTACACTCATGTTACAAACCATTTTCTGGAAATTTTCCAACATTGTTTCGACAATGGCCTTGTAATTAGGATCTTTGTTATTGCCTAAGTAGTCTTCAGTAACTGATCGGAAGACGGTCCATGCTTCTATTTCTCTCTCATTCATTGTCTTCTCAAAATCTTCATCCTTCATCAATTTCTTTATTTGAGGACCAACAAAAATTCCAGCCTTTAATTTGTCTTGTGTAATGAAGGGAAATTTCTTGGAAAGGTACTTGAAGCAAGGTCTATCCTATGGTAGAGCCCTTACAAATTGCTTCATCAAGCCCAATTTTATGTGTAGTGGCGGAAGCAATATCTTTATATCTCTATATTTTGAAGTGAAATTGTGAAAAAACTGTACGTGATAGAAAAAAACTAAAAGCAGTTCTGAAATCAGAAAACAAAAGTGAGCCATAATCACTTATTAGTTTTCAGTCATCCGATACCATGCAGACTAGTGTAATCATAGTCGTAGACCAAATTAATGCTCACAATTTCCAGTATACAGCTTATTAACCAGCCTATTGCACATTCAGCTGAGGTAAAGCATCTGTAAAATTTCACCGAAAAATGAGAAAAATTAAAAAAAATGTTTTTCATAATAAAGTAATATGACTTCTAAACTTTAAGAAAACATATTTATTTTTCCACTTGACGCATGTAAACTACCAATCAACTGGAGCTAGATGTGAACCGCAAGTTTATTAATAGGCACGCGTAACTTTACACCTTGATTTCTCGCAAACCTTTTTTAGCATTTTTCCATAATCAGAATGATCCACGTTTTTACTAATATGTTACAAAATGTTTATATCACCTCTATAAAGTACATTAAAGAAAATGGCCACATACGTTTTAAAATAATGCTCCAATTTTCATAAATAAATTATTAACTTTTGAAAAATCAAGAATTTGAGACTACAAAAAGCAATAATTTTTCTAGAATAATTAAGGAGTTAGTCTAATATCGTATATATAGATCTTTTTGTAAAGTAATTTACTGTAAAATTGAATTTATATGTGAATATTCTTAAAAATACATCGCGTGGAGTATTTTTAATAGAATAATTGATTTACACAATAAAAATAATATTTCAATAACCGTGTAAACTAACATTTTCAAAATCATAACAGAAATATTACTATTATTGCATGTAAGAGCTGGCAAAAATTTCAACAAAATACATTATATAGTGTGAATTTTCCAAATTTCACAAATGCATTAAAGTAGGTTTAGGATAAATTCGGAAATATTTCATGTAACACTGAAAACAACTTCTAAATAATATGAAAACGTAACTGTAGAAGCTGAAAGTCCGTACGATGGGGTTACCAGCATGATATAGTAGTGTATACTTAATTTTAATGCATGTGCTCACGAGAATAGACTTGCCTGTTCTCCTACCGTCGTTTGTGCTCACGAGAGTTAGACTTGCTTGTTCTCCTATCGTCGCTTCACATCACCAAACTCAATATTTTGAGCACAATTAACCGCATGTACATGCACCGTGCCGTTTCAATCCATTACAAATTCTTGCGTTTGCAGGTGATGCCACTTTCCGCTCAGCAAGGAAGCTATGATGCCACACATCCGCTTTACTCCTTAGCCACTTCCCCCAGTGTACACCTAAAAACACACACATCAGTCCCACATTGTAAAAACTTCAGATGATTACATTAAAGAAGAAAACTTTCGGTAGGTTACATAAATTTCATTTCTTAAAGAATAGAAAAGTATACTATTCGTTGATGGATCGCAGTGTTTTCTGAAAGACGTTGGAAATGTATTCTAAAGTTTTAGGGAAGAAGTTTTTATAGCTTACGATTGTTGGCAGTAGCTTTTGTCGAAAATAAAAATGTCTAAGGAAAATAGTAACATAGTATTCTACGTCATTGTTTAAGACTTTCTGGGAGATATTTCGCTGAAAAGACATTTCTATTGAGAGACGATAATCAGCACAAACACTCGCATAAATTCTGTAGAAATAAGTCCCTAACTTGGGAGAACGAAAAAAAGTGAAAAACGATTTTGGATCCTCAATTTCCAGGATCAACTTTCAACTTTGATGGGATAATTCAGGGAAAGTAGTTGGCGTTATCGATGGAAATCATCTTTCTATCAAACTGTAGTAACTTGAATTAGTCACAAAAATAGGACGCGTCTATTAATTCGTCAATGTGAATTTTTAAACCTTTCATCCTGTTAGGTGTCCTGAGCCACAAATACAATCAATAATTTGTAGATAAGAATACCCGATTCCAATACCATTGATTAGTACACAGAAAAGTTGTATTTTACCTATACAGAATTTATTGCACGTAAAATCCCCAAGAAAATTATACCTTTTATACTTTTTGCTGCAGGTACTGTGCAGTGTTTACAGACAATCTTGGAGAAACACTAACAATAAGCCCAAGGCTGAAGTGCGTTCGGAGCAATGACTGAAATCTGTATCGAACAAGACAAGACTAGCTTGGGAATTTTATTACCAATGAAAAATCCGATGTAATACATTCATATAACCTTCTCTACCTTCTATCGTTTATTAGTGGGTATAAAAATTATTCTTACTGAAGCTTTTTTTTGTATCTACTACATTTTAATCCAAATAAATCTTTGCAGAAATAGTTACATCATACATTTCGTTATAGATACAAGAGAACAGCTATAGTGAAATGTTTAAGAACTGGACGATATATGTTGGACTTAAAATTCCATACTGTTTTCCATGCAATCACGAGAAACAACACGAAAATGAATGGTACTTAAAAAGAATGACAAGTATTAAACAATTCGAACTTTTAACAAAGAATACCTCAGAAACGGCTTATGCTACAAAAACAAATCATTTTGAATAAATTCTGTGTTTTAAGGATATCTGCATTTTTGTGTAGTACCTACATTTTCGTCTATCACTTAACGTTTACCAGTTATACAAAATTCCTTCCGAATGAAGAGGACTTTACAGGCTATTCCCAGAAAATTCAAGATATACATTTTATTTGTCATGTAAATATGTTTATGGCATTTTAATCAAAATCGTTGGAGCCATTTTTTAGAAAATGAAAACTTTCGAAAAATGTTTCACATAAAGGGTAATTGGGGTGGGGGACTTGCTTGAAAATCTTCCTGTCACATCCTTGGAAGATACTGAACTCAAATATTTGGTATATATACGACTTTTCATTAAGCTGTTCTCTCTCTCACACTCTCTCACAGAGAGAGAGAGAGAGGACATGTTTCCAAAAATGCTTTATTTGTATTCAGGGGGCCTCAGTAAATGTATTTCCGATGAAATCGAGTATCGAATTTTTGGTGGAATGCTATACCTTATCTACCTACTATGTACGTGACAGAAAAGTAAAAATCAGAAGCATAAAATCCTTCCTTATAATAGCCAAAAAATGTATCTGCTTATGTTGTTCGTTTTCTCTCGTACTTAATCTATAAGCTCACTGACAAACATAGTTGTATCTCAAATGTTTCGCATTCATTACGCTTAAAGTTGTTCGTTTGTTTAGAAGCAGAGAATGTAATAGCAGCTTAATCTGCAGCAGGCATTTTCTATCTTTTAGCATTTATTAAAACACTTAACTCATGGGAAAGCTGAAGATAACTTAACGTGAGGTTTAAAATGTTGTTAAAGACAACGATCAAGTCACTGATACTTTTAATATACTTTTAGGGTTTAAATCTAAAACAAAACAAACCAGTTGAACATCAGCAATCGTTTAAGTAGTATCCATTTTTCCTCAAAGTGTTTCTGGCCGAATTTTAGTTTAAACGACAATTTTAGTTTACACTAAAAATTGCTAAACTGAACTATTGTGTTGACAACCAAAGTAGCATTTAAAGCTTTAAGTTCAATATGATAGCTGATTCAGTAAAAAATTTCTTTCCTTTTCGCTCTTTATGCCATGAGAAGACAAAGAAGAAAAATCTGCTGTGTTACGCTCACATGACTTTCTCTACTCTTGTACAAACTATTTTTACAAACGCTTGTTCTCCATCTACTTCATGTTAATCGGATGTTAATATTATTGCTAATTTTCTTGTAGATGCAAGGGGAATATGGTAGGCTCTAAGCGATAGTCAAATATTTTAAGAGCTGGTTGCTATGTGGAGCATTCCATTTTCTTTGCATGTCCAGGACATAAAAAATGGATAACGAATTCGCATTTGAGAAAAAGTTTAAGTACTGAAAAATTCAAACAAATAACAAGGAATATCTTGGAAATGGTTTACTCTACAAAAAAGTATATGACATAAATTGTGGTTTTAACGAGATCTACATTTTTGTGTTGAAAAATTTTGTCTATCTCTTACGGTTTACCAGTTATGCAAAAGCAATTCAGAATAAAAAGGGCTTTTGGGGACATTCCTAGAAAATTCAAGATATACATTTCATTTGTCATGAAAATATCTTAATATATGATATTTTAATCAAAATAGTTAGTCATTTTTGAGAAAGTAAAAAATTTCGAAAATTTTCCATGTAAAGGGTAGTCGGAGTGGGTAGATTTTCTTGAAAATCTTCGTGTCGCAAATTTGAAAGATATTGAACCTAAATACCAAATTTGGTATTTATCCGACTTTTCGTTTTTGAATTATGCTGTTCACAGACACACATCCACATAGGCACACACGGATCTTTTTTTTAATTTTTTTTATTCAAAACGTCTATTTACGGTGAAATCTCGGTATCAAATTTATGGGTGGAATGCAATACTTCTACTTACTAAAGAGAGTAGAGAAAGTAACAAGGTCGGTGATGTAAAATTAAAGTATGAAGTGTGAAAATTAATAGTTCATAAATGTTAGAAGCATGCAACAACTGATAATGAATAAACCTTGATAATGTTACAGGAAATCTTACTCAACTTGATTTAGTTTCTAACATCTTGTATTTTTTCGATTCGCTATAGGAGCTGTGAGAATAGAAGCAAGCTGCTTTCCGTAGCAAACAGAATTACAAAGTAAAAGCCGAAAGTTGCTAACAATGAGGTTACTTTGAGACAACAATAAATTAGAAAGCTTCATAAAGGCTGCTAATAATTCTTGGAACAATAATAATGCAATATATAGAACAGTTTATAAATAGCCAATCAACAAATAGTAAAGCTAAAAGTTAAATAAAGGTATTCTATTGGAGTAGGATTAGCTAATCAGAGACTTGAAATAGAGGAAATGTACAAATTCAGGCGGTAGACCTACAAGGAAGCGTAAGCAAGCAGTTCGTTTTCGGTACGTACAGGTTCAGTGCGAGACATAAAAATTCATAGCGGTGAGAATATAAAGTTTACGTGTTAAAAAGTACAATTAATAAGATTCTCACATCTCTATTAGTAGGATATATCAATGAAGTGTTGTTTAATCGTGTGAAGGATTAATAAACAAAGTAAAATACAATTATAATTTGTGTAAGCCTTGTTCCTTAGCCATACCAGCCCTGATAAGAGATACGTGTTCTGCAAATTACTACTGACGCAGCCGAGGCATACACTGTATAATATTTAAATAAATAACATTAAAATAGTTATTACACCTAAAGAAAACGTGGGGCGAAGGCCACCGGAAAATTAAACGTGGGGCGAAGGCCACCGGAAAGTTTGTACCGTACGTGAGGCGAACACTCCTAGAAAGAATCTCCCGCAAATTGGCATCCATTACGTGTGGTGTCTAAAAGAGCTTCAAGTTGGTATAACATACGTGTTGCAACGGCTACAATAATTCATTTTAAATAAATTGTGTGCTTTAAAGAGATCCACATTTTTTAGTAGTACGTTTTCGTCTATCGCTTAACGTTTAGCAGCTATACAAGGTTATACAAAATTCTTTCCGAATGAAGGGGACTTCACAGGCTAGCGCAAGAAAATTCAAGATATAGTGCATTTTATTTGCCATATAAAAATCATCGAAGTTTTCTAAAAAATATTCCATGTATAGGGTAGTTAAAGTAGGGGAATTTTCTTTAAAGTCCCCGTGTCGCATCTTTGGAAGATACTGAATTGAACACCAAGTTTGGCATTTATCCGACTTTTGGTTTTTGAGTTATGCTGTTCACACATGCGCGCGATCCTTTTTCTAAAAATGCTTCTTTTTTATTTAGGGGGGCTAAAAACATGTATTTCCGGTGAAATCTCGTTATAGAATTTTTGGGTGGATGCAGTATCTTCTCTACCTATATGCAGGTACGTTGTAGAGAAGCTAACAGGTTTTAGAAAGAATAATTTGTATATCCACTAATAAGCGATAGAGGGTATAGAAGTCATGTGAATGTAACACCTAAGATTTCTTTCAAGTGGATAGCTCGAGTATTGTGTGTACTATTTCAGAAGGTTTTAACTAAAACATGTATAAATCTAACAGACCTTAGTTTAAACCTCAAGAAGTGTTCAAACTAGCTCGAGGAAAGCCATTTCTTGTTTAAACCAAATCTGGTTTAAACCCACTTGGAGAAAATGGCCCTTAGTGTTAACAACTTATACACGCTTAGCAAATGTTGATGACACTACACCTAGATAAACTTCTGAAAACTCTCTGGAGCGAGCTAAAAGAGGTAAATGCACAAAAACCGCAGCTTCTAAAGGACTGCGCACCACAAGTTGGATACCGCAAGTATAAACAGTTTAGCTAATGTTACGCGAGGTTTCTCTCTTTAACCCTGGTAATGGTATGCACAGTAAAATAGAAAAGAGCGTTGCTAATCGAATAACGTTTCCCGATTTTCAGGAACTCTGCAGCCATATCGACCCAGTGTCTGTCGCGATAAATCCAATAAAGCATGTGGATCACATTATGATATCCTCTTCCAGCACAAGTGCTGGATCCCATAATGGGGTAGAAGAGCTCCCATTCAGCGACCAAGGAGACTGTTCGAGTGCAAGGAACATAATGATGTCCTTCGGGGAACAACTGCTCATATCGCGTGATACAGCCGCATTCAGTCCACTCCTAGCCCACATCAAACACGAACAGCGTTGTTTAGATCAACTAGACGTGTTTAAACTGCAAATGTGTTATGTATAATCGAGCCAAATTCAGTATAAGAGAACTTGTACATACATTTATAGGCAGTTTCATCGAGTTTAACTACTGCCTCAAGCCTCCTTAAATAAATTTATGATCCCTTAAGTTATATAATTTGTTCCACCAAACATCGTTGCCGTAAACGCCTCCTTAAAGGCATCGTTAACTTAAAAGTAGATCTTTCTCAGGTTAAATCACATAACGATGGGTTAAGGTGAATTAAAAACCCTATCCTGCTAATGTTAAATTTTAGGTGGTCAAGAATAACGAAGAATTTTTCATGTAACGGTTGTTTGGGATGGGATATGGTTGTGTATTAGTAAGTATTGTCATATCAGATACATTATTGCGTCGCATTGTGGACATTATTATTGGGGTGATTTATTATTTCTTTCGGCTGAACGAGCCTTCTCCTTTGGCGCCGACCACGCCAGAGAGAGCAGGCTCTGTTGGAAGTTCTGTTTGGTATGCCGCCAGCTATGGCTAGCGTGCCTAGCCCGGGTTGGGGAGGGGGAAAGATAGTTAGCGTTACTTATTTGTGTGTGAGAGTCACGTTGTAAGTGTGTAAGGAGTAGGTCACATGTGACCAGTCCTCAACAGCGTGGCATCTCCCCTCAATCCTTTATTCCCCTGTGTTTAATGTAGGGCCCCCAAGAGTTTTATCAATAAATCACAGGTAAGGTGTGTGATGTGAAATTTGTGTATTTTTGTTAAAAAACCTCACGCCTTCATCGGAATGTAGACACCAAGGTCCTGGTCCTCTTGCAGTTTCTGAGCTACATTTCCCCCGTGTGTGTGTGTGTTGGAGTGATTAAGATTTAATAATTTGCTGGGAACCTTTTGATCCTTACCCCAGCATGTAACAATATTTGCTTGAAAATCTTCCGAGACATTTTTGGAAGACGTTGAACCTAAATGCCAAGTTAGGTATTTTAGGGACATTTCGTTTTTGGAAAGTAGCTTAAGCAAGCAACTAAGTACAGAAGAATACTGCTATAATAGGATTCCGAAGAACACTATTAAAAAATACAGGGTTATTCAAAAGAAGGAACAGACTTTAAATATTTATTTCTAATGAACGACAATAGATGGCGTCACATGCGATACAACACTGAATAGAGAAAAGTTCAAAATGTTATTTTGTGTGTTCAACATGAGCACCATTTGTTATGCGAGGACGACCAATGCTTTTCCGTTTGCATACGCAACCATCTTCTACGAATTTATTGTATCAATTGTACATTTTTATGACGAGGTGGCTCGTTGTTAATCTTGCAACGAATGAAATCAAACAATGGATTCACTTTTTGCATAATGCAGCACACAAAACTACTTTTCCTGTGGCGTCGTCATTTTCTCATAAACAAACACAGCGCCGCTGTAGGCACTAAATGGAACTAATAGGTGGGGCTTAAGACTTTGAACTTTCCTCTATTCAGTGATGTGTCTAAAGTGTCGCTATGTATTGTCGTTCACTAAGAATGAATATTTAAAATCTGTTCCTTCTTTTTGAATAACCCTGTATTAAAACAAGAAAGTTTAACAAATTGGGGAAAGCAACAACCAAAGGCCAGGAGACGAAATATCTTCCTACTGTTTTTAACGACAACCTTACAACAATGCTGACAGGAAATGGAAAGCTATGACATACCATTACAGATTTCACATTGCAGAAGACTCAATCTGTCCCTGCAATGGAGAAGAGTAAACAACAGAGAACATATTGTTTGACTGCAGCAATTTTGAGGAGGAAAGGAAAACATTCTTTGAAGAATTTTTCTTCGGAAGAGAAAAATGGCCACCAATTAAAGCCGAAATTGTCAACAGCAATTTTAAAAAATGTGTCCATTTTAAAAACGCTATTGATCTAAGAAAAGTATAATTGAGTTGTATAAACTAATGTAATTATTAGTATATGTAATTATTAAACTTGAAAATCAAGCTGTTTTATAACGATCAATGGCTTAGAAAAGAAAATTACACAATATAATGGAATACGTGGATAAATAAAAGGAGTAAAATGAAACAAAACAAATAAACACACACACTTTTCTAAAAATTCTGTTTTTATTAATAAGCCTCAAAAATATGTATTTCTGGTGAAATCTCGATCGAATTGTTGGGTGGAATGCAACAGCTTCTCTACCTACTAGGTACCTGCTAAAGAAAATAAAAATTGGGATTCCGATATTAAAAAGGTTGACCCGACCACGAAATATGCGCTAAATAAAATTTAATACGTAGTATAATTGTTTTATTTATCATATCATCTGGAATTTCGCGTTGTTTCCAAAGCAGTATGTCAAGTTGAACTTCTCCGATCAGTTACTTTCCGCACTGCCAACGCCAACATACGAATACATTGACCCTGCAATGAGCATATGAAACATGAAGGCGTCCATGTACATTATAATATGCAGTACAATATTTAACCAATATATGAAGTATATTGACTTAGCACGAAACAAAATATGGTACGTAACTGCAAGAAAGTGTCCCTCCCCCTCGGGACTCGTTTCTATATTCCGGCCTCATCTGAAGAAATATTTTGTAGCACCACTGTTGGAGAGCCAAACTTGTAGTTGCTTTCCCACATATGGGAGCCAAACTTGAAGGGTTTAATTGTTATTCCGGTTGCACCACGTTTAGGTACCAATTTGAAGCATGTGTTTTAGACCACGCACGTAATGGACGCGGGAGATCGTTTCTAGGAGGGTTCGCCCCACGTATGGTACAAACTTTCCGGTGGCCTTCGCCCCACGTTTAAAAACCCAACTTTTTATTTAATGTTTATGTAAATATTATACATGTATGCCTCGGCTGCGTCAGTAGTAAATTTTAGAACACTTATCTCTTAGCAGGGCTGGTATGGCTAAAGAACAAGCCTTACACAAATTATAATTGTATTGTATTTTTTTATTAATCCTACACACGAATAAATAACACTTCACTAATAATATATCCTACTATAGAGCTGTGAGATTATTGTTATTTGCACTTTTAACACGTAAACTTTATATAACTCTCACCGCAATAAATTGTCATGTCTCATTCTGAACATGTACCGTACCGATCGGGTACGCAATCTTGTAGCGTTTGCCGCCTGAATTTGTACACTTCCTCTATTTCAGGTCACTGATTGGCTAAGCTTACTCCAATAGAATACTTTTATTTAACTTAAAGCTTTTATAGTTTTTATTGGCTATTTATAAACTGTTTTAAATATTACATTATTATTGTTCCAAGAACTATTAGTAACCTTTATTAAACTTTCTGATTTATTGTTGTCTCAAGGTTACCTCATTGTTAGCAACTTTCGGCTTCTACTTTATATTTCTGCTTGCTACGGAAAGCAGCTTGCTTCTATTCTCACAGCTCCTACATTGTTAAACTACATATGAGCACGTTCACATAACATTATTATACACGTACATAATAAAATAAATATAATACAATGACTGGAACATACACTTTATATATTATATTATACACATATTGCTTTAAGGCGGGCTGTTATTATATATTATATAATTAGACTGATATTTAAGTGTTAAAAATACTGCCTCACATCTTACTCGTCCTGAAAAAACTCGCTTTTCTATACAGTTACGTAAATAACTATTTTCGTTCTCCAATGAAGAAATACCATAAATTGTTTTCTTGTGTTGCTTTCAAGATAATCAGCTGGAAACTTTTAAAAAGCGCCCCCTTTGTTTATGAATAGAAACTGGTAGAAAAAGTCGTGTGAGCGTTATGCATAAAGATTTCCGTCATTGTTAGGCATGGGGTGGCTGCTGTTATAGGCGTTTTTCAAAGATAACCCTGCACACTTAAATGCTTCTTCCAGTAAGATTTCAATCACATTTTGTTGCAAGGAGAAACGAGACAGCATAACGTGCAAAAGGCAAGAGATACGGTGCACAACTTTAGCAAGATGAGTAATTAGTTAGGAGTGCTAAAAAGGTTGACAAAAGGCCAAAGGTTAGCGGCATTAAAGGTAAACACAAATGTCAATGAAGAGAAGAGGACGCCAAAGTTATACCAAAGCGGCAAGCAACAGCAACATTTAGTTGAGGCGGTGTATGCAGGCTCTTTAATGTAGGTAATGAAAACAAGTTTCTTAACATAGTGTGGGGGGCACTTCCATTTTCTAAACAAGTTAGTTACCATAACTGCAAGCTCATGTTCGGAAATAAACATTTTGCGAGGAGGAATGTTTGCGAAACGAAGATTTTCACACTAGTGCCATAATCTAAAGCTTTTAGTTCGTGTGCTCTGTGTTAGAAGTTCTAGTTTTAGACCTTGCTGTCTATAAAAGATATTTATAGCATGAAATGTACACGTATATTACTGTTTCTACTAGTAACCTAGATTTAGTAAAGGAGGTATTGCACTCTACCCAAAACGTCATTACCGATATTTCACCAGAAGTACACGTTTTGAGGCTCCCTGAATAAAAAGGCAATTTTAGAAAAGCCGCCTGTGTGTAGGTATGTGTGTGCTTGAACATTATAACCCAAAACCTAAACCTCTAGTTCCCGAGATCGGGGGTTCAAACCCGGAGGAGGACGATGGCTTTTTTCGGGCGTAAAAATCTTTAGTGTGGTTCCTTCAGAAGGGAAGTAAAGCCGGTGATCCCGTGTCGTAGATTTACAGCACGTAAAAGAACCTCAAGCCTCTGAGCAAAATTACCGGTTATTCACGCCCAGTGTAGAATGGGACGCTAAAGACCATAGTAGTTAAAGAGCGTCCATAAATAAAACTCAATTTAATTTCAAAACCTAAGTCGGTTAAACATCAAACTTGACGTCTTCCATGTGTCTTCCACCCCAAACTACCACATAAATGGAAAAAATTCCATTACTTGTTATTTCATAAGAAATTCGTCATCATCATCATCTGCTACAAGTGGGCCGGTATCGGTCACTTCTAACTCAGAGGTCGTCTTCGCATCGAAGTCGTCGTCGAACAAATACTTGGTTTTCCTTTTGGCCTATATTCATAATGGCATCTAGCTGCCCTTAATGTCGTCATTCTTAATGCGAGGCGTATTTTTAAAGTAAGTGCAATTAATTTTTTTTAAAAATAGAACAATATTTTCCAAATACTTTATTTTCATTCATTACACTACTTCTCCACATAGCCACCGCCGTTATTCAGGCACTTTCATAAGGGAAACCAGTTTTTGTAGGCCTTTGTCAAAGAATAACGTCACCTGTGATGAAACTCTAGTCTACTTCTTGTTCCACAAGATCATCGACATTGAAATGTTTTCCACCAAGAAATTTCTTCAGATGAAAGTCGCTTGGTGCCAAATCCGGACATTATAAAATAAGAATGTTATTTTCTCTACTACTTATCTATAGTAAGTAGAGGAAGTGTAGCATTCCACTCAAAATGTCGATACCGAGATTTTGCCTAAAGCACACGTTATGAGACTCCCTAAACCGCCCCCCTCCAAATAAGCATTCTTAGAAAAACGTCCATGCGTGTATGCTGTGAGCAGCAGGTTTAATACCAAACTTGGTATTTAAGTTAAGCATCTTCCAAGGAAGCTTTTCAAGAAAATTTCTCATCCCAAACTACCCTTTATGTGGAAAAAGTTTCGTTAATTTTGATTTTTTCAAAAATGGCTATAACGATTTTGATTAAAGTAGCATATTTTAAGATGAAGATGTCTGCATGACAAATTAAATTTATATCCGAAGTTTGTGTGCGAAGTCCTCTTCATTCTGAATGATTTTTGTATAACTGTAAACCGTAAGAATAAACAAAATATTATCACAAGTAAACTGTAGATCTCGTTAAAGCACACAATTTATGTCAAACTTTGAGATATTGCTTGTTATTCGTTTGAATTTGCAAATACTTATGCTTTTGGCAAATGGAAAGTAATAATTCGTTTGTTTTTCGTTTCAAAGTCATTACATATGACTCACTGTTTAAACATCTATTTAGACACTGTATTCCTTTTCTTTTTCTGATTAATTGAAGGGGCACTGCTCCAGTGAGGATACTGTATCTATGACTTACACAAGGGGGTGCCCCCGGCAGGGAGGAGGAGGTGAGAGAATACACCGGTGGTCGAACCAGATTTAGGGCACAGCATGGCAGGGTCCTTACAGTTCTCAGATTGAGACGCCCCGACTGTTCCGAAGGGGCGGTCCGTTAACTCCGGCAACCAGCCAAAAACCGAGGACGGAGAAAAGTTCACAGTGCGCAACCTTTTTCCCTACCATGCCGCACCGAAACACCATCGCCTACACTTCCAACTCTAAAACAGACCTAACGGGGTGAAGGTTAAATGAAATGATGAATGCAACGAAATGGAGGGACAGGAAATTCAGAGACTGGAAGAAACCAGGATTGCGGTTGCGGGGAATTGAACCCGAGACCTCTAGAATGCCAGTTGTTCCCGTTACTGCGGCGCCACCTCGCTCGGCGACACTGTACCTTACAACGTAAATGTGAAACGAAAATTTAACTGGATTAATAAGAAGTAGCTAGAATAAATAACTTCTGTAAGAATAATTTCTGCAAGAGTGAGTAGAGTCATGTAACTGCAATCTATCAGATTTTTGATTCGTGCTCATGTAGAACATTGGATTACACACTCATCAGATAACGCCGTACTTTTTAAAAAATCTGACTCTTACTTAAGGCTACTATATGCTTATACCCACAACAAACATGTGTAATGAAAATTTAATTTGATTAGCTAGAAGTAGATAGAAGAATAAGCATTTGTAAGAATGGTTTATAGAAAAGTGAGTAGAGAAAGTCATGTAAACGCAAGTCGGATTTGTATAACTTCGTATTATATCAGGTGTTAAAAAGAAAGTATTCCATATTTTGAGAGGTGGTAGTGTAGACCAAAACAAGCAAATATGTTGAATAAACATGGGTTCTGAAATGTATACCTTAAGAGATATGAGCTCTTGTTCATTTTCGCTACTGTGAAAACTCTTCTACTGCAAGCTCCTTGCTATTACGTACGACCTACAACGGGCAGTAAACAAATGAGGACACAGTACTCTGTTATTGACAATGGATGCATGCAGTGAACATCTGTTAGTGTTGGTACTGTAAACCATATTCACAGTTCTGGGCAAGTGCAAAAATATTCTTATTAGTTCAAAGGCAGTTCTAGTTTGTGTTTTGATAAGCTTGTGAAATGCTTTTACATTGCAGCTGAATCTTTAAATCTTTGGTGTATGCAACCCCTATTAATGATTTACAAACACTACAGAAAGGCGTCACTACTGCCTGCCAGAGCATCCGTGACAACCTGGAGCAGTGAGAGTGTGCGATTCCTTAAGACGTCGGACAGAAGCATGCCATACTATGAATGGGCACCATATTGAGCACCTCGTTTAGCAATGGTTCACAAGTGCAGGTCTTGAGTAATTGCAAGCAGATTAAATTAGAAGCTATGCTGTTTTACAGTAACAGAGTGATATGTCCCATTTGTTTACTCATAGCTTGCAATAGAAGAGATGTTTCACAGTTGCAAAGATGAACAAGTGCTCATAGCTCTTAAGGTATGCATTTCAGAGCCAATGTTTACTGTTTTGGTCCATATTACCACCTCCCAAAGTATGTAATACTTTTCCTTTAACATTCTGTATATACAGAATATAGATTGTATTGCTTTATCCATTATTTTAACACTAATCTCAGTGTTTTCTGTTACAGGAACAGTGTTTTGCTACTTCGCTCTGCTTTTTTCTACATACGCGCGCACATATTCAGCATTAGACCGCTTAATATTGATAAACTGTGTTATGCACTGTCTGGAAACAAGTTTCCCTGTGTGGCAGCTTTTGCTCGTTTAGGTAAGTACACACACTTCATCTGTGTCTTAACGTTCTCTCTTTCTGTACAGCAGTCTAGTGAGTGATCAAACTAGTTCATTCATATCAACTACTTCATTTATTCACATTCCTTGGCTTGAAGCGTTCAAACAAAGTAGTTCATTTTTTGAAGCATTGAAGCTTGATAAAAGTGACGAGATTTTCAGTGTAAAATGACTTTGAGGACTATATTATATGTCACTCAGTTTCTCTTAGCCTAGAAGGAATGTATAGTCCAATATATAGCGTTTGTGTTGTCTCTGCGTTTTAATTATTATATTGGCTATTTATTGTGGTCCTTCTGCACCTGTAGGTTTATTTTACGAGCATATTGCCTGTATGTTTATTTTTTAAACTGTATATATGTATTGCGACTCTGTCCAATTTTTCAACTGTCACTTCTCTCAGTTATCACTTCCACTGTTTTGATCTGATTCAACTTTTACTAGGAGTTGACTTAGTTCACACTGCCACTTCATTAACGTGAACTAGTTTAAGTTCCCTTTCACTTCACTCTCTTCGTGATGTAGCCTATTCTTCAGGAGGGTTAGCTCGCTGGGGTGTCAAACACATGATTTATACGATCTCTCACTTTGCAGTAACAATGGATGCAGGACACAGCAGTGACGTCGTTAACCCGCTCAGAGAACCGCAGAGCAGAAACGCCCTCACCAACTCGCTTACTCACTCACCGACTTGACTCCTCTCGCGAGAATCCTCGCTTATATAGCCAATGGAATCTTCTATTGAACATTCTAGAACTATCTGGACACATTTCTGAAAGCGGGGTGAAAGAAACTTCCAGAAGATTCTGGTTATCTGCTGATACGCTTTTGATGTTTACGCCGGCGAGAGCGCGGCTTATCTTTGTTTATCTCCGACTGCCTGCGCCCGATAACCTCAGGCCATAGCCGCTGTCACATTATTCCTATTGGCTTAGCATTGTATGGGTGGCCTTCCGTATTCTTTATGGAATTATTATGCCTTCCCCGCTACCGTTGTGACTACAATTTCACAACGCCCCGTGATACTCCTGATAACTTATAAAAAAATTCCCCAATATTCATGGAAATGGGTGTGAAATAT
Organism: Deroplatys truncata; assembly: GCA_030765065.1. NCBI lineage: Eukaryota > Metazoa > Arthropoda > Insecta > Mantodea > Mantidae > Deroplatys > Deroplatys truncata. Next base: position 121,930,521 of record CM060988.1, on the reverse strand, counting down.
TGGCAGATGCTTCTCCTTTTTTCTTATCCTCCTCCCGATAATCTTGCAAAGTTGGAAGTTCTGGAAGTGATACATGCCTGTAAACATGTTTTAGTAGTGAAATAAATATCGGAATGGTCGAGTAATTTTTAGATATCACAGGAGATTATATTTTAAGCCGTTGTATAATTAAAACCATGCTTTCTTATCGAGTTAAAATTTGCGAGATGTTTAACAAGATGGGATCCATTTTCTAGTGTTCCTTCACTAGATTACTTCCCTTCCTGGATTTGAGCTGTCTTTCATTAAGGTTTATATTTCTCTCTATGATGTCACCTGAGGTTGGTTGTCCATATTACTATTGTTTATACACTGACAACCTGAAATGACTGAACAATACAACCACACCGCAACCGCATAACTATGTTAAGGTTTGAGGAAACTCATATTTGGTGTATATGACATAAATGTTCGCTATGGCGGAGTAGTGTGCGATGGAAAGAGGAACTAAACAGTTTGCGGAATTAGTGGGCAGGGCATGGAAGGACACTCAATCCGTGATTCTGAGTTGTATTTACCAGCGAGGCTAAGGCTTACAAAATGCAGTACTGTTTTCATTATGTGATTGTACATTCCCACCGCCTTTCCCTCTGATCTCTAACCTTGATGACGTTATGCAGTGTCAACAAGCACACTGATGTCCTCCTTCAAGCGCATTCATAACGTGGCTGACTAGCAAAGGCAACTATATCATCTATAAGAGAAGTTAATAACAACGTTAAATTTGTTTTCTGACATTTTCAAAATATAAACCTCTGTAAATACATTATGTTAGGAATACATATCAAGTCGTACATGGCAAACAGGGCTGTTCGAAATTATTCATCTGTATTTTAAAATGTTTGTTTTCCCTGTTTGCAACTTATTACTAGTTTAACTTTGTCTACTGCTTACTTATAGTAAACAGAGGAAGTATTGCATTCCACCCAAAAATTCGATACGGAGATTTCACTGGTAATGCAGTTCTAAGATCCCCTGAATGAGAAACTTTTTAGAAAAATGTACGTGTGCGAGTCCGTGAACAGCATAACACAAACACGGAAGGTTGGCTAAATACCATACTTTGTATTAAATTCAGCGTCTTTCAAGATGCGACACGAAGATTTTCAAGAAAATCCCCTGCCCCAAACTCCTCTTACATGGAAAAATCTTCGATATTTTTAATTTTCTCAAAAATGGCTGTAATTGTTTTATTAAAATAACATATGTTTAAGATATTTGCATAGAAAATAAAATGTTTATCTTGAATTTTCAGCGAATAAGCTGTAATTCTCTTCATCCTGAATTAGTTCATATAACTACGAGTATTAAACCATAAGAGAGAGAAAATCCTAATGGAAAAAAATCTGATGTGTTACACTCACATGCCTTTCTCTACTCTTGTACAAACTATTTTTACAAAAGCTTATTCTCCATACGCTTCATGTTAATTGAGATATCGAGATGTTAATCTTATTGCTAATTTTCTTGTAGATGCAAGGGGAATTGGTTTAAGCTATAGTCAAACATTTTAGGAGCTGGTTGCTATGTGGAGTATTCCATTCTCTTTGCATTACCAGGACAAAAAATGAATAACGAATTTGATAAAAAGTATAAGTATTGGAAAATTTAAGGGAATAACAAACAATATCTCGAAAATGTTTCACTCAACAAACAAAATGTATGACATAAATTGTGTATTTTAACGCAATCTACATTTTTTGTTCAGTAAAATTTTGTCTATCTCTTATGATTTACCAGTTATACAAAAGTCGTTCACAATGAAGAATACTTTTGGAGACATTTCTAGAAAATTCAAGATATACATTTCATTTGTAATGAAAATATCTTAAACATATGATATTTTAATCAAAATCTTTAGCGATTTTTGAGAAAATTAAAATTTAGGGTAAATGTTCTATGTAAAGGGTAGTGTGGGGTGAGGGGATTTTTCTTAAAAACCTTCGTGTCGCATCTCTGGAAGATACTGAACCTAAATACCAAGTTTGGTGTTTATCCGACTGTTCCTTTCTGAGTTATACTGTTCACAGACACACACAGACATGTTTCCAAAAATGCTTTTCTTTGGGATTCAGGGGGTCTCAAAACACGTGTTTCCGGTGAAATCTCGGTATCGAATTTTTGGATGGAATACAATAGTTCCCCTAATTACTATACGTAGTAGAGAAAGTAAAAAGAAGCTTTGGGAAACACTGCTCCACCTTCAAAGTCGTTTTGCATAAAATTTCGATTTGAAATTAGTAACTGTTGAATGACCCATATATCAAAGTGGGCATGGTATGCTTTAGAACCTTATAGTTCTAGGCACTTATTTGTAAAACGCTGTATGACATTAACTGCCAGTTAAAAGCATATTTTTTGGAATATTCAACTGCTTAAATTTGATTTGTATTCTCATATTGTAATACACCTATGATGTTTACTTCGGTAACTAAATATTCATTCATTCATATCCTCATGCAATTTACACTTAAACTGAAATGTTGTGAACGTATGCCACAGAGCACACGTAACAGCACATACCACCTAACTGCTTTAGTGACGTTACCAGGTGGGAAACGGGCACATTCACGAAATTTAACTGTCAACTCAAGTTTACCGCAGCGAAGCAATCGAGAGCACATGGAGTGGCATGTATCGGCATTGGAATGTGCACAAAGTGGGCGGTGATTATCGGTAGCAACTCCTCTACGATGGCTTATATGGAGGCGAGATTAAGAAACTGTGATACAAGGTCACAGTTAACTAGCTTCTAAAATTACTGTGGTGATTGCGAACTCTGTAGATATCAGGAAATATTTATCGTTAGCATCAAATAAAGAAGAAGTGTGCTCCGAAGTAGTGCTCGAGTAGGATATTACGAACTGAATTCGGTTACTGAATTAAGTTATTCGGTTTTCAATGACATTTCGCTTTTTAGTGCGACTTAATTCAGTTTCACTGTCACTTCACTTCTCTTTGCGTGTAGCGGTGAAATGAATTACGCGGAAAGGGCTCTTTTCCCTTTCAATTTACTCACTGGAGTATCGAACACAAGACCCCCTCTAATCGTTCGCAATAGCAGTTCTCATTGTACGTCACAACCGAGAACAGCACTTTATGTCGCATCAATAACAACTCAACTCACTAGCACCACGAGCACCAATGTTTGCGAGAGCCAAGGGAAAAGAAACGTCCAGAATTATCTGATCGCGTCTCGAAGACGTTGATGGTATTTAGTCGGAGAGAGCACCCCACATAATCTCGCTCTCCAACCAATCGCGGCAAGCTCTGAAAGACACGTTGCCACCCCCCACTGGGCGGAGGCGGATTCCTCACAATATACAAGTATTTAGCTGGAAATAAATTACTTGTCATTAGTTTCCGAATAAAATCTATTCATATAAGACTGTTTTACTTCCTTTAATCAGCCAGGTAGGCCAGGCCTGTCTAGATCTCACGTACTCCTTGTGTACGTTCAGAAAAAACAGAGGAATTGTTTTAAGATATTGTTTAAAATATTGTTAAAATATTAGGAAGTTCAAACGAGCATACCTAATACTTTAGAAATTGCTAAATCTACAGTATAAAAAAAACCACGTAACACGAATATTTTAACGTGCTTTACATTTCTCCCCTGAAGGAAGCCTTTATCCATTTCTTACGGATTCCTAGATATATAGTATTATATAAACTTCAATTAAAAATAAGTATACTTCACAGGCTAATCATAGAAAACTGAAATACATATATATTCATTTCTTACAATAGCTCAAATATTGATAATTTAATAAAAACTGCTTACACTTTTTTAACAAAATAAAGGTAAAGAAAATATGTTTCCTAAAAAAATCTTCGGCTGGCATCCTTAAATATTTTATTCCTTAAAAAGTGAAATTCGAAGTCTATCAGAATTTTCGATTTTAAGTTATAATTTTGAAGACACACACTGATTACTAAAAACGTTCATCTTGATTCAGAGTTTATTTCTGATGAAATCCCGGTATCGAATTTTTGGATGGAGTGCAATACTTTCTATGCTTGCCATAGGCAATCGCTAGAGAAGGAAAACCCTGTGCATCATCATCATCATTCACTTCAAGGATTAGGTCCTATGACATAATCCATGAAGAATCATTCACCCATTTATCGAAGAGGGCTTCGAAATTCCTGTGTACTCGTGGATGATAGCCGAATAGGAACTTGTCATTCTGTGTGTGCGTTTCATTCAGTTTTATGTCACTTATCTCCTACTCTAGGTTATAAATATGTCAACTGGTCTTCCATTTCTATACTTCTTTAAGTGGAAATAAGTGTACGGACCTGAGGATAGCATCTCTGCAGATCCTTTCCATTTTCTACTGTATTTAAGTCTTTTAAGATTGGTATGGTGATTATTTATAAAATACTATTAAAATAAATGTATGCTGATCAAAATGTATCCCCTTTACTGTAATTCTTCTACAGAGCAACATTAACTCTCGCAAATGCTGAGTGTTGTATAATATTCTGCTTAGGAATGGGAACTCGATACCGTCGATATCTCGATACTCGGATGCATTGAAATGTGTCCAGTACTTTGAGATAAACCTTCGATACTACTAAATTTTTAAGTTTTGCATTACTAAAGGCTGCTGCGTTTAACTTTATGGTAGATAAGGAATGAAAGACTTCATCTTATTGTCTCGCACCCTCTCCAAAGAGTTGTTGGACTATAGTTATTGATAGACCTTGACTGCGTTTCCTGTGGTTGAATGCAACATTCCATAGACTCTTGTGTCTAAATGAAAACATGCCAAGCAATGGGAGAAGGAGTAGAGGTACTCGTGTAACATGCAGCGTTAACTGAGTTGTGAATGAAGCTGATTTAGGTGACGCACTAAATCACGTTTCCTAGTTTGGTGACTCACTCTGACGCGTTACATTTACCTACCTATCCAGTAGAAACAAAAATCAGAACTCAAGACGTAAGATAATACAGCGCATGGAAATATTTTTATTTTAGTTGCTTGATTTTCATGTAAAATATACATTAGTTTACATTTTCAAGGTTACAGAGCAAAGAAGAATTGCTAGTGTTTTTTTACTTTCTCTACTATGTATAGTAAGGGGGAAGTATTGTATTCCACCCAAAAATTCGATATCGAGATTTCACTGGAAATATATGTTTTGAGACCCCCTGAATAAAAAAAAAGCATTTTTGGAAACATGTCCGTGTGTATCTGTGTGTCTCTGAACAGCATAACTCAGAAACGAACAGTCAAATAAACACCAAACTTGGTATTTAGGTTCAGTATCTTTCAGAGATGCGACACAAAGGTTTTCAAGAAAATCCCCCACCCCAAATTACGCTGTACATGGATAACCCTAATTTTCTCAGAAATGGCCCTTAACGATTTTGATTAAAATATCATATGTTTAAAATATTTTCATGACAAATAAAATGTATATCTCGAATTTTCTGGGAATGCCTCCAAAAGTATTCTTCATTGTGAACGACTTTTGCATAACTGGTAAACCATAAGAGATAGATAAAATTTTACTACACAAAAAATGTAGATCGCGTTAAAATACACAATTTATGTCATATACATTTGTTTTGTTGAGTGAACCATTTTAGAGATATTGCTTGTTATTCCCTTAAACTTTCCAATAATTTTCTCAAATGGGAATTCGTTATTCATTTTTACTTTCTCTACTACGTATAGTAAGTAGGGGAAGTATTGTATTCCACCCAAAAATTCGATACCGAGATTTCACCGGAAATATTTGGGTTCAAAAGGCTTTAAGCCCATTCCATTCAAATATGTTACGATGCGTTCTTTCACTTGGTATTCAAGCACTCCTTGGTGAAATACATCATTTAGAGCTGATTTGAATTGAGTAGATGCCCCTGGAAATGGCGCGTGTAGAATGTGCTTCCAAATGTATGTAACAACAAACGATAAAAGTAATTACAAAAAGAACACCGTGATATTAATATATCTCACATTTATTTTGAGCTCAGTTTGGATATGCTCCATATTGGGTGAAATCGATAGATTTGCCTGCCTCATTAATGTTGTAAGCTGATTTATGTTATGCCAACATTTACATAACAAATGCTGACATAATTCTTCACTAGAACGGTGGAGAATGCAAATAATTTAAATCAGTCTGGCGCATAATAAGGCTGTTGCTATTGTTGGTGGTTGTATTGTTTCCCAGTTGTGGTGAATAATGTTCTGTGCAAGAATTAATGATGCTGAACTAATATTACAGTTCTGATTTTCGATGTATCTGTAAATAAACCTTGTCACAAGGTGTACTCATAATTGTTAAGTACCAGGTCATCCCCAGAAGTACCCGACTTGACGTATATATAGCGGTTGTTGTTTCAAAAAAATGAGTATGGTAGAAAGTACCACCCTTATAAAGCTTAAGTTTGAAGTTTGACGGTGCTACGTTGTTTAGTAATTGTTTGGTAGCCATTAATAGTGAACTCTCTCAGCGAATTTGTAAACATGGATAAAACTGGCCATCGTTAGGTGATGCAATACTTTCATTTGAAAGGTCTTCATCCAACTAATATTAAAGCTGAGCTAGATTCTACACTGGGGGAGTCTGCTCCTTCGTTTACAACAGTAAAATATTGGGTTGTAGAGTTTAAGCGAGGCCGTACGAGCTGTCAAGATGAACATCGCAGTGGTCGACCAAATGAGGTGACCACGTCAGAAATTGTGAATAAAATCCACAAAATGGTATTGGTGACCGTCAACTGAATGCGCGCGAGCTAGTAGACATCGTAGGCATTTCAAAAGGTGCTGTACATCGCACAATAACTGATAATTTAGACATGAGTAAGCTGTGCGCAAGATGGGTGCCGCGTTTGCTCACAATGGAACAAAAGCAGCGTTGTGAGGATGTGTCAGTTGAGTGTTTGGCGATGTTTCACTGCAATAAAGTCGTGTTTTGCGTCTATTCATAACCATGGATGAAACAGGGGTTCATCACTTCAACCTGAGATGAAGGAACAGTCAAAACAGTGGATTGAAACTGGAGAATCGGCTCCACAGAAGGCGAGACAGTTCCATCTGCAGGCAAGGTCATGACGTCCGTGTTTGGGATGCGCGTGGAATAATTTTCATTGATTATCTTCAAAAAGGAAAATCAATCAATGCCGAGTATTATGAAAACTTATTGCAGCGTTTGAATGATGAATTCTGTCAAAAACGGGCACATTTAACGAAAAATAAAGTTCTGTTTCATCAAGACAATGCACAGTTCACACATCCATTATCTCCATGGCCAAAATCAATGAGTTAAAGTTCGAATTGCCTGCTCATGCATCCTATTCACCAGACTTAGCCCCCTTGATTATTTTCTGTTTTCAAAGTTAAAGAAATAGCTTGGTGGTAAAAGATTTGCCAATAACGAAGAGGTGGAGTCTGCAGTTGATGGCTATTTTGCAGAACTCGATGGTTCTCACTATAAACAGGGCATCGAAGCTATTGACATCACCGGGAAAAGTGTATCGCGCTGAAAGAGACTTTGTAAAGAAATAAAGACCTTTTTCCCCAAAATTTTTGTTATCTTTGTTAGGTCGGGTGCTTCTGGGACAGCCCTCGTCCCAAGAGCATAATGAAGATGTTCGTAGAGCCCTAGTTATGCCCTTGATATGTTATTATCAGACATGGGGGTTTTAATAAGTAAACAGAGCAATCGTGTTACCGCACAGGGTATAGGTGACGTCAAGTATTCAGGTATCTTCCCCTTCCCTTCACAACAACCGATTTTGTTGCGACTGTTCCATGTATTCGCTGCATACGAGGGCGACACTAAATTTTTAGAAAATGAAAAAGGATTAGTTTTAAAAACTTTAAATGAATGTACTGTTTTTCAAAATATTCTGTTTTAACAGTGCATTTTTGCATTCGATGAAACCAGTTCTTATAGCAACGATACCAGTCTTCCTGAGGAACTTCAAAAAACCAGGTTTTTATAATGTTCCACTACTTCATCTGACGGCGAAAGAATAATTCCGCGCATTTTATCTTTGATTTTTGGAAATAAAAATAAATTACAAGGTGCTAGGTCAGGGCTGTATGGTGGAGAGTCCATGATGCTGACCTACAGGGCATCCAGACACTCACTTGTTAGTTTTACTTTATGCAAGGATGCGTTGTCATGATGTAACATTATTTTTCATGTTTCATTGTTTCATGAATTTTTAAAACAATTGTGGCAAACAGGCATTTGTATGCCAATCGACAGTATCGCCACATATATGTTCTAATGCTATAGCAAATATGGCTCGTTTTAGAAGAAAAAAAACTAGCAACCACTATCAGCACTACGAATTCATCGGACTTTTGTAGGCTTAGGTTCTGTTCGAAAGACCCATTGAGCCGATTGACTTTTCTTTTCAGGATCATAACAAATCCAAGATTCATCACCAGTAACGATATCCAAACCAAATTTGAAGTTACGGCTTCGAATTTTTCGAGTGTTTTTCTGCACCAATCAATGTGTTGTTGTTTTTGATCGGGAGTTTATGTGGAATCCATCGACAACAATGTTTTCTCACGTCTAACTGTTGATGTAAAATTTTTTGTGTTTGACTCATACCAATGCGCAATGTCGCCCGAATAAATTCATAAGATGTCCGTTGATCTTCAAGCATTGCTGAAACAGTGGCAACATTTTCATCAGTAACAGCAGTTCTTGAACGTCCTTCACAAAATTCATCACTAAGAAAACCACCGATCTCTCTCGATTTCGCTGTACAAATTATAAATTGTTGCTTTAGATGGGGCTTCTTCGTAAATGCTATTCTAAGCCAATCTTAGATCCTTTAGGCGTTAACGACGATTTAAAAGCGCAATAAATTATAGCCCGGAAAAATTCTCTAGTCAGATTCATTTTTGGGTGAACATAAAATCTTTACATGATGATAATTAAACTATTAGAGCAAATAAATTGAAAAAAAACTACATAGTAATCAACTCGCAAAACATTAGAAAGTGAGAAAGGAGTATTTTAGAAGGAGTTGTATCGTATTTCAACTGTTGGGGAGCCGAACTTGAAGTAGTTGCAACCGCACGTATAGTAAGTAGTTTCCGTTAGCTTTTGCCCCAAGAAACAATATTAACTTTGTAATTTGACTGTTTCTTTAAGTATTATATATTTATGTTTACCTCGGGTGCGTCAGTATTATTGTTAGAGACATGGATGTCTTGCAGGGTTGCGGTACGACTAAGAATGTAGGCTTACACAGATTATAGGTTTACTTCACTCCTTTTATTAATACTTGATACGATTTATATAACACTTCACTGATATAGAGAGCAGGAAATCTTAAGCAACTGAGATATTTCGTTTTTATGTACTCTACTACGTCAAGTGGTATGGAACGTAGTTTTTCAAAATATAACAACTGTCTACGTGCGAATCGCATTCCATTTATGTATTTCTAAAATGCATTATTGTACATTGTAAAACTCACAATGTAATAGAAAAACGAATGTAATTCAGATTTCTATGCGTTAATAACTTAATTTTCTTCCGACAATGCGCAACTATGATCGACCTCCTTTCGAAGCAGGGTGTAGTGCCTTCAACTGTTCATATCTGTTTACAGAAAACACTGCAAGGTCGCAATTCCTCGTCGCCAACATTCGGTGATGGTTTACTTACTAAAACACCTCTGCCTGATAATGGTTATTGATTTATTGTTCATTATTGAGTAAATATTTAGGAAATATTTGTAATTTAGATATATGGAATCTTCGTCAGATTAAAATATATCAGATATTAAGTAGGTGAAATCTTTTCCCAGGAACGAATTTAGAAACAGCTGAATAAATGGTATTCATTAATTTCAAATATTTCTTATGAAATTTGAAGATGTTCTCTGCGACACTTTTGAACCGTACTCTTTGCTTCAAATCTTTATAACATTTAAGGTTACCTGCTCTGTTGATGAAGTTTATGTCATCTCGTAGCTCGTTTTGCATCATCTCGTGCGCTACCCTAGTGATATAGCTATGAGTTATTTATCCCAGGGTATGCGCGAGTATTTTAGAAGGATAACACCAGTTTAATTAGCTGATAAATTTTAATGTTGACCAAAATGTTCAGTGTGAGAAGAATCGCCGACTATTGAATTAACGAATTAAATTATTCATAATTACAATTCTATAATAATTTATTATTATTATTATTATTATTATTATTATTATTATTATTGGAAACGTCAGTTACCCTAAGACGCAGAAATATTACCAGAAAGGTCCCTCGCACTAGTCGCTAAATCTTTCTCACTTAAGCCCGTCACTAGGCGCTAAACACATCGTCATCCATGTATGTCACAGAACTAAGTGAATAAGTAACTCAGATTAATAACAGAAAATGGATGAACAAAATAAACAATCTTGGGGAATCAGAAACTGCAGAAATATAATTTAAACCGGATAAGAGTCCGAGTATACCGTTAAAGATAGTTGGGCTCCATAGTAGATTGGGCTCCATAGTAGATTGGGCTCCATAGTAGAATAACCGCAAGATTGAAACTAGACGGCCACTTATTTACTCGGTAACTCTCGAGAAAGAGTCACTAGTATGTAGTATTGTGAGTTTTACTTTGTTTGGTCAAGAGATTGTAAAGATATTACAATATATATCACATATTACTAACTGGTTAACAAATAAATTCATTCATTCATTCAACTCTGATTTAGAAGCACGTACTTTTCTTAACTTAAGCTCCGCCCATATATCGCTACCCCTTCCAATGTTACTTCTCGCGCGGTCCGATTTTAACACTAAGTATGCGTATCTGGCACTTTTTCTATGCGGAACCTCCCCGAATCTCAGAATTTAATTTCCTTTTCTAATTTACAGAATTCTAGCCTACTCGACTTTGCGAACGTACTGAACCCAATCTCTAAGTGCATTCCAGGAATCTTTAAACTAGTGTGTTCTATCCTCGGCTGTTACTAATGTCTTCCTCATATATCCTTGCTAATTATCTTTTTGTTTCCGCACAAATCCTTAAACTGAGGCAGTATTTTTAACACTTAAATGATTTCAATCTAATTATATAATATAAAATTCAATAACAGCCCGCCTCAAAGCAATATGTATATAATATATAAAATGTATGTAACAGTCATTGTATAACATTTATATTATTAGGTAAATGTATAATGATGTTATGTGAATGTATTACATAATTTAATAATGTAGGAACTGTGAGTGTATAGGTCAAAAGTTGCTAACAATGAGGTAGTAATGAGGAAACCTTGAGGCAATAATGAATTGGAAAGTTTAATAATGCTACTAGTAATTCTTGGAGCAACAATAATGTAATTTTTGAGACAGTTTATAAATAGCCAATCAACAACCAGAAAAACCTTAAGTTAAATAAAAGTATTCGATTGGAGTAGGATTAGCCAATCAGAGACTTGAAATAGATGAAATTTGCAAATCCAGGCGGTAGAAGTCAGGCGCTAGTAGACAGCGTTCACAACCGGACGCTATACGCGTTCACAAGCAGTTAAATACGTATTCAGTGTGAGACGAAAATTCATTATGGCGAGAATATTATAATGTTTACGTGTTAAAAAGTACAAGTAATTAATAAATAACCTCACAGTTCTCTATATAAGTGAAGTGTTATTTAATCGTGTGAAGGAATAATAAAATGAGTGAAGTAAAATTTGTAATTTGTGTAAGCCTACATTCTTTAGCCGCATCACCCCCTGCAAAGAGACACATGTTTCTACAAATTAACACTGACGCAGCCGAGGCAAACCTAAATATATATAATATTTAAAGAAACATAAAATACAAAGTTCATTCCTAATCGTTGGGGCGAAGGCCACCGGAAAATAAACTTGGAGCGAAGGCCACCGGAAACTTTGTACAATACGCGATACAACTCCTAAATAAACCTACTTCAAAACTCGGGCTTATTACATTAAACATTGATTTAATATTTGGAAGTTATTTGCTATTATTTCCTTTATCAGTTATTTAATTATTTATATCTTCCTATAAATAATTACGGTATCATATTCTTGCAAATATTGTTGAAATTTGAACACATTTAAGTAGGTTTTAATGAAATTAATCTTAGACACTGAAACATTTCATTTACAGCAATTTAGATGGTATGTTTCGTACACCTTCTATTATTACTGCTGTTGGTATACAAGAATATTGTGTGAATGAAAGTCAACATCTGGAGTTCGTTAACCACTATAATTCCAAACAATTAATAATTTATTTATGGTAATTAATTGTTCTTTCACATAAGCCGTGTGTAGGGCAAGGTTACAAAGGTAGAATCAATGCTGGAGCCGCGATATGAATCACGGATATTCCGGATTCCGTCCTGTTGTTCAAAGCAACTGGGCTACTATGGAAACATTAATTACCATTGATTGACCTAATAGTTGGTTAAACTATGAAGCCCGGGACTTAAAGTACTCATAACATTGTAAACCGCTATTGATTACCAAAGCCTACAGAGTCTTTTGCACATGTAGAGGTATGCTTGGTAAGACATGGGGTCTGAAACCTAGCATAGTGTATTGGATATACACTGCCATATTCTCTTATGCCGCACTGATGTGGTGGCCTAGAATTAATTTAAAGGTGTGCAGAAACGAAATCTGTAAATTACAGAAGACTTTCTGCATTTCAATTATGGGAGCCTTCAAAACTGCTCTAACTGCGGCAATGGAGATGCTGATTGGACTCATATCTCTCCACATATGGATGAAGGCAGAAGCCATGATCGCGTATCACCGTATTTGTCGCCAAACTAAAGTGTCTAATACTGGACATATTAATCATCTCAAGCTTCCTTGGGATAAGAATGTACAACAGATACTCAACATGGGGACTGCCATTCTTGAAATAAGATTCAAGTTTGATTTGAAATAAGATTCAAGTTTGATTTGAAATTTACGGTCACCTATCCACAGCGAAGTGAATGGGAAAGACTGGTAAAACCTCATAATAACAAAGGCCCAATCTGGTATACTGATGGTTCTAGAAAAAAAATCAGGAACGGGGGCTGAGCTTTACGGTAATGACACCAAGATTTCTTATAGTTAGTACCTTAGCTACAGTTTTCCAGGCTGAGGTTTATGCAATCCTAGCCAGTGTCATGAAAAGCATTAAAAGGAGATATAAGAATAGAAGTTTTCTTATCCTCTCAGACAGTCAAGCTGCTCTTAAAGCACTTGAATCACCATGAATAAAATCAAAGCTCGTCCCAGAATGCCGGGAATCCTTAATGAAACCGGCTGAACACAATAAGGTTCAACATATGTGGGTGCCAGGATACATAGGTATACCAGGCAATGAGAAAGCAGATGAAACAGCCAAGATTGGCAGTGAAATCCCATTTTTTGGTACGGAGCCTGTATTGGGATTGTCCTACAACCAGTGAAACAGGCTATTAAGTGCTGGGCTCAAGCAGAACACAAGAACTACTGGAACTCCATTGAGGGTTGCAGACATTCCAAGTTGTTTATTACAGGCCTGGATAACAGCCGGGCAAAATACTTGCGCGGCCTTAGTAGAAGAAGACTTGCATGGACAACACGATTCATTACAGGACACTGTGCTCTAAAGTCTAATCTATACAGAATGGGATTGTTTAACAACCCTATCTGTAGTAGATGTCTAGAAGGAGATGAGACTGTTACTCATCTACTATGTGATTGCCCTGCTCTTGCGAATCAAAGAGCAAGTATTTTTGGCAATCACTTTCCAAAGATAGATGAACTATCGAAAGCCTCAGTTAGTAGTCTGGTTAAGTTTGTATCGAGCAACAGACTACTTAACTGATGAAAGGGGGGATGCGCAATAGATCTTAAGGTCGCAGTGCTTGGGCATAAAACCCACCCCTTTTCAAACTAGAACTAGAAGCCGTTATTGAGTTAAGTAATCTCAAAATCATTTTGAGATCTCCTCGAAGTTTTATCGGGATAAATGCCAGTCAGTTGGGCAATTTAATGTTGTACCAGCATGTTGTCCTGGAATTTTAAGGCCAGTACATAGTGTCCAATTCTTAAGAACTTGACTATCGCTACTGCCTTTATATTCGCAACAAAATGTGTAATGCAGCTATTTTCGTAAAGTTCTATCTCTATTAAAATGACGTAGATAGGAAAATAAACTTTCTTAAGAATGATTTGTATACCCACCAATAAGCGATAGAGAAAATCATGCGAATGTAATACATCATACACTGTCGTTTGTGAAAGTTGCAACACAAACATTTCCCAAATAACTCCAAACTTGGTGGAAGTGTAGAAGAGTGAGCAAGTAATAAGTGATTACGTTTGCAGAGAGATGGGATACACGTAGGCCGAGTAGAGCCCTCTCGTGTCGGTCCGACAAGGTCAGTGTTGCGCTCAGTGTAGTCAGTGCAGAGCTGTCAAACAAGGTAGAAACAATAAAGTAGGTGCCAATATGCCTCGTTGACGTCAAAGTGAGCCATATCGGCATGTGAGCGAGTTCGAACGGGGCAGAATGGTCGGTCTCCGGGAAGGGGTTTTTTCATACTGTGACATTTCGGCTCGTACAGGGCATGCTGCTACGACAGTGATGCGTGTGTGGAAGCAGTGGATAGAAAGAGCAGGTACTGGATCCTGGAACATGACCACAGCACGGGATGACCGTCATCTTGACCGCATGGCCATAACGGACCGTACAGCTTCATCCACAGTGTTGGCTCGACGCTGGAGCACTGCAACAGGTGTGAACTTGTCTACATCAACGGTTCGTCCCCGTGTGCTGCAGGTTGGACTGGTTGCATGCATGCCATTACGTCGGCTTCCAGTTTCCAAAATCCACTAGCTCCTCCGACTGCAATGGGCACGTGAACCCCGTCACTGGGGTGTTGAGTGGCAAAATGTAGTCCTTTCGGATGAGTCCCACGTCAACGTGTCCTACAGTGATGGCCGCATAGTGTTCGGTGTTAACGTGGTGAGCGCAACTTGGAGGGCTGCATTGTTGAGCGGCATAGCGGACAAACATCAGGTGTGATGGTTTGGGGCGCCATTGCTTACAACAACCGATCTCGCCTTCTACGAATTGAAGGCACTTTGAACAGCAGCTGGTACCTAACGGTGGTTGTAGAGCCTGAGGTACTGCCCCTGCTTCAGGCATCTCCACAGCTATATTTCAACAGGATAATGCCCGTCCACATATTGCGTGGAATGTACAAGATTTCTTCCAAGAGCAACGGGTACCATTGCTTCCCTGTCCTGCATGTTCGTTTGACATGTCGCCCATCGAACATGTCTGGGATATGGTTGGTCGGCGCCTGGTGTGTCACGGTCCTCCAGTAATCAGTGTCACGGATTTGTGGGCTCGAATACAAACTGCGTGGAGGGAAATCCCTCTGGAACTTATTCAGAACCTTTTTGATTCAATGCCACGATATAGCAGCTCTAATTGCAGTGCACGGAGGCCACACCAAATACTGAATATTAGGGCTCAAAGGTCATGTATAGATTTGAAATGTTCATCGTTTGTTAGTTGTCATGTACCTAACTTATAGTATTAAATTAATTGAATTCATGAATTTCCTTCTTAATTTTGCAATTTTCACAAACGGCAATGTATTTTCTAACTTTCAGTTTCTATGCTAAAATATTTGAGGGTGTGAATATTATAAAACAAGTTGAATCATTTACAATTTTTGAAAGATTTATAATCCTAATTGTGCCGTTACCTTCTAATATTAAATAAGCAGTACAATGTTATTAGCTATTTAAAGGTATAACATCAATTGTCAGTATATGCGTTTACAAATAAGCTTTATTTAGCTAGCTGTTAATTGGTTCTAAATCTTTATATTAACGGAGCATTTTAAGTTATGTGTATATGGTTATTTCTATCCAAGCTTCAACCGAAAATTGTAGGAATAGATGAACCGTTTGACGATTAGGCCATACTTACTTATTTCCCCCTTTTATCGATTATGGTTTTAAGTAGATCAATGGATTGTTTACCACAGAAGGAAACTTTTCTAGACGATAGCAAGGGCTTGGCAACGCCTTCAATATTATGTTTAGTGCGGATAGGGAAGGTTTTAATCAGTTCTTTGGCTCTCTGGAAATGTAGACATGTTGCCATTCTGCAGTAAGGGGTTCGTATATACGAGGCGTGTTTTTCTTCTTCTTTTTTAAGTAATACCGTTTTAACATTTTGCCCCTGCAGTCGCTATTTTAGCACGCGTGATCATTTCCTCGATTCATTAGGAAACCAGACGCAGCTGTGAGCGATTTTCACTTTGTGCTTTCCTACTGTTAGAGCGTTTCGAAATGTTCAAAACAATCGAACGACCCGGTGATTGTGTAGTCAGATCAGTGATTCGGTTTTTGAATGCGGGATATTGTTACAGACTTGAGTGAAGGCCAAAAGGTTCCCAGCAAATTACTAAATTTTGATCACCCCAACACGCACATGGGGGAGCGTAGCTCACATACTGCAAGAGGACCGGGACCTTGGTGTCTACATTCAGAAGGCGGCGTGAGCTTTGACAAAATACACAAATATTACATAACACACATTATCTGTAATTTATTGATAAAACACTTGGCGGCTCTACGTTTCACTGAGGGAAACAAAGGAATGAGGGGAGATGCCTCCCAGTCAAAGACTGGCCACACGCGACTGCTGCTTACACTCTCACACACAAAAATGAGCGTACATTCAAGTAACGCTAACTATACGAGGTGCAATCAAACAGTTTTCGGAATAACGTCATAAATACTACACAACAGTTTGTTTTGCCTAATCTGCACTGTCATCCTCGAATGCAGTCTTCTTGGGAGTTGATACAATTGTCTCAGCGCTTCTGTCACTGCTGGAAGCACCTCTGGAAGTCCTCTTCTTTCAACATGTTCAGAGCCTTCTGCGATTCGCGATGGATGACATCAATGTCCTCAAAACGGTGTCCTCGGAGCCGCATTTTAAGTCGCGAAAAAAGAAAAAAGTCCGCCGGTACCAAATCTGGAGAATAGGCGGGATGAGGAACAGTATTCATCCTATTTTTATCCAAAAATTGGCGAACAGAAAGGGCTTTGTGCGCAGGCGCATTGTCATGATGCAGGAACCAGTCACCACTCCTCCATTTCTCCGGCCGTTTGCGTCGCACATTCTCCCTTAATCTTTACAGTATTTGTTTGTAGAACACTTGATTCACTGTGGCACAAATTCTTTATGTACAATGCCTTTAATGTCAAAAAACAATCTTTGACTTCACTTTGGATCGAACTTGTCTGGCCTTTTTCGGGCGTGGAGATGAAGGACTCTTCGATTGTGAAGATTGTTGTTTCTGGATCGTACCCATAAATCCATGTTTCATCACCAGTAATAATTTTCTGCATAAACTGTGAGTCATTTTGTAGCTGTTCTTTAAGAGCTCTGCAGGCTATCACAAGGCTTTCCTTTTGGTCATTTGAAAGCAGGCGGGGCACGAACTTTGGCGGCAATTCTTATCATGTCCAAATTGTCTTTCAAAATGCTTTGAACACTTCAAAAGGAGAGTCCTAATGAGTCAAAGTTCTCTTATTGTAATGCGCCTTTCATTTAAGACCATTTCACTCATCTGATTGATATTTTCATCAGTTTTGCTGGAACAGGGTCGCCCCGAACGATCTGCATCTTTAACTGATGTCACACCACTTTTAAATTTTGAAAACCACTCAAATGCTTCAGTTTTGCACATAACTTCCTTCCCATAAACTGTTCATAACATTTCATAGGCTTCTGTTGCAGTTTTACCGAGTTTAAAGCAAAATTTAATGTTCGTTCTTTGTTCTTCGTAATCTGACAATTTTTCTACGCGGAAAAATCGCAGCACATGCAAAACACGTGTTCACTTCAGAGCGCGTCTACCTCATCACTGCATGATCACAGGAAGTCAAGTGACCTCTCATTTTTATCGGGAAAGAATGCTGCATGTATCTGGGTAGGAATTAAATCTCAGCGTAGGCATTGTTGTGAAGTCATTCCGGAAACTTTTTGATCACACCTCGTGTATCCCTCCTCTCCAACCCTATCTAGATAAGCTAGCTACCTCATACCGGGCGATATTCAAACAAAGCCTTCTCTCTCTGGCGTGTTCCGCGCCAAAGGAGAAGGCTCGTTCAGCCGAAAGAAATAATCAAAGTCGCTCAATAATGCTGTCGACAATGCGACACAATAATGCGTCTGTTATGACAATACTGATACACCACAATATGTTACACTAGCAAACATTCATCGCCAATTGTGAGATTAATGGGGAAACAATAATGAGTGGCCACACAGAGCCAAACAAATTCAAGATATAATCGGATCATTTGGTTAAGAACAATTGAACCACCCTTCCTACAGTCCGGATTTGGAACCAATGATCTTCATCTGTTTCTTCATCTGAACAAGTACTTTGGTGAATAACGTTTTAACAGCAATAAAGTTGTGAAACAAGAAGTTCAGACTTGGCTTTCTCACAGGCGGCACCATTCTTTGACGAAGGCATACAAAAACTGTTTTCCGTTACGAAAGTGACTGAATAACGGCGGTAACCATGTGGAGAAGTAGTGTACGGTGTAAGGTAATGAATGAGAATAAAGCATTTGGAAAATAATGTTCTACTGGCCTTTTTAAAAAATATCGGTACCTACTTTAAAAGCACGCCTCGTATAATCTCTTCTTATAAAAGTTTATTCTCTCTCTGCTTCTTGTTACCAAGATACACATTTTCAGAAATGGTTTTATCATGGATTCCATTGTAGGTACATATCAGATCAATGCAGCAGGGTTAAGCAATAGCCAAATCTTTTATTAACAAGTCGTCTTACGGTATACAAGTTTACAAAATTCATTCAGAATTAGGAGGGCTTCACAGACTATATGTAGGCAATTCAAGATGTACACTTAATTTGTCATGCAAGTATCATAAAAATATGCTATTTTAATCAAAATCGTTGTATTTTTTAGAGAAAATACACAATAACGAAACATTTTCCATGTAAAGGGTAGTTTAGGGTGGGGGAGTTTCTTGATAATCTCCGTGTCACTTTCATAGAAGATGCTGAACTTAATTACAGGTTGGGTATATAGCATACTTTTCGTTTTTGAGCTATGCTTTTCACACTCTCACAGACAGACCACACACGGATCTCTTTTCTAAAAATTTATTTTTTTCAGGAGCCTCAAAACATGCATTGCTGCTAACTGAATTTTTTGGGTGGAATACAATACTTCCTCTACTTACTATAGGTAAGCAGTAGAAAGTAAAATGTTCCAACGGGACAATAAACTTTTAGAAATGGTATACAATATGCGACCTCAGCAAGCACGAAAAAAATTGCAACATTTCCCTTAAATTTAGTAAATTGTACGTAGAAAAGATAAAAATATATGGACTTATAATTAAAGTAGTGTTCGTCAGCACGACCGGAGAATATAGAAGGGATATCATAGTTGACATCTCCCAGTTAACAACAATGCACAATATTAAATTTACTTCGTGTTAGGGCCACTTTAGTTTTGCTTACTGTTATTTCAAACTTGTAGTTCAACTAAAAGTAAGCAATATTTTAAGACCTTTAGCTCAATTAACAAATAACATCATAAATGTAAAAGTACTGCCACTACACAGAGTTGGCCATTTAAGTTGAGACTGTACAACATCTCTAAAACTAAGCGTTGTAGAAACAAATGCCTGGAATAAAAGTTGCTTGGTATTATGGGGGAAAGTAAATGCCATTAGTCACTTGTTTGGGGGACGTTGTGATTGTCATTTTAGCAACAATGGATTTTTTTAAATGGGAACCTATATTTTGTATGTTGTTTTCTCATTAGAAAATAGTTTATAAAAATCACATGACTTTCTCTACTCTTATACAAACTATTTTTACAAACGCTTATTCTCCATATGCTTCATGTTAATCGAGATGTTAATCTTATTGCTAATTTTCTTGTAGGTGCAAGGGGAATATGGTAGGTTATAAGCGATAGTCAAATCTTTTAAGAGCTGGTTGCTATGTGGCGCATTCCATTCTCTTTGTATGACCAGGACATAAAAAAATGAATAACGAATTCCCATTTGAGAAAAAGCATTGGAAAATTTAAGGGAATCACAAGCAATATCTCGAAAATGGTTCACTCAAAAAAAAAAATGTATATGACAAATTGTGTATTTTAACGCGATCTACATTTTTTGTGTGGTACAATTTTGTCTATATCTTATGGTTTACCAGTTATGCAAAAGTCGTTCACAACGAAGAGTACTTTTGGAGACATTCCCAGAAAATTCGAGATATACATTTCATTTGTCATGAAAATATCTTAAACATATGATATTTTAATCAAAATCATTAAGAGCTATTTTTGAGAAAATTAAAATTTTCGGAAAATGTTCCATGTAAAGGGTACTCTAGGGTGGGAGGATTTTCTTGAAAATCTTTGTGTCGCATCTCTGGAAGATACTGAACCTAAATACCAAGTTTGGTGCTTATCCAACTGTTCGTTTCTGAGTTATGCTGTTCAGACAGACAGACACACACACGGACATGTTTCCAAAGATGCATTTTTTGGATTCGGGGTGTCTCAAAACATGTATTTCCGGTGAAATCTCGGTATCGAATTTTTGGGTGGAATACAATACTTCCCCTGCTTACTATACGTAGTAGAGAAAGTAAAAAATGTTAGTTCCCAAATACAAAACGTAACTTGACCCTCAAATGACCATTCATTGCGCTCTTCGTACACAGCCATTCCGAATTTTCGTTGTTATTTACGTTGGTGAAAGATCAATTGCAAAGTGCTCTATATAAATGTTTAGTGTTTTATGAGAAGTGAGAAAACATAAAATTATTGTTGCTGGGTCCTGGAACCCCTATGTATTAAGCGGTCTATTTTACCATATGCTGCCCCTATTAGTACAGTCTGTCTAGGATGTCCTGGTGTTGGTGGATGGAGGGAGGCGGAATTTGCAGCTACCGTGCTGTTGTAACATTAATCGCAATTGGCCTAAGCATTTATTTATTTTACTAGTATTATTACTGCGATGGATGTGTACATTTTGTGATAACTGGATAATTGTGGGGGCTAGGCCGAACCCGTACAGACCTCTAGTATATAGATGCTAACCCTCTAAAGTGACTTATGGATCGGTCTTCGTGTTCGCGCGCATGTTGGAGTGAGGGTTGTTTTTGCCCTTATTGGCCACTCCAGTGACCTTTTGTACGAGGAAATCGTATCGATAAAGCAAACAAGGCTTTTAATAAACGCACCTACCCTGCCACACCTGTCATAGCACCAATCACCCAGCTATCCGAGTTTGTTGACACGTCACACCCAAGGGGTTTCCTTCTGCGAATAAAACGACAAGGCTATGGCTTTGGCCTGGCTTCCTGAACACACAGTTAACACGCTGTTAAAATGCTTTAACACACAAATTAGCAAAATTTTGTTTCACCAACTGATGTTAAACGTGTTAAGTCATTGCGCTAAAAGTATCTTAGAGTTATTTCTAACAAACAGCTACAGATGCAATGAATTTAAACTAATATCTTCTGAACTTAACAGGTAGCAGCCTTGTTTTATCCTAAAATGCTTGGTACGCTTTCTCCCAAATTTTTTTTCCATTTAGTTTAATTTCGTGTATCTTTGGTGTTTATCGCCTGTGGTGCCGGCTGCAGTAAATACGGTATTCAACAGCACGAAAATTATGGGTTTAATGTCGCTTTTAATAACTCAGATTTGCAGAGATGGTAATGGAAATGGGTGGAATGATGCTCAAACGCGGAATTGGACTCAAGAACGGAAGGTCTGCGGTTCCAATCTCAACAAGACCGTCCTCTCCCACTGAGTTTTTTTCATATTTTTCTTAGTCCTTATTAAATGGAATATGCCGGGTAGGTACCTTAAACTTAGGCCTGCAACGCTTGCTTCCCAAATCTCCTTTCACAATTATTATTTCATGTATCACCAGTGTCACCGACGTGGTAAGAACGGATTTTAAACACTATTAAAATATGCACTCGGAACCACTGATTTCTCTTATCTTCATTACACAAATGTCGGATAATTCAAATCCTTATCTAAACAACTCAAGCCAGTCGAGATTCAAACTTGGGCTGTTCAGATTGGAATACAGACACAAATGTGGACACCAATAATGAAGGCGCCTTAATTTACTGACAACCTCAGCAATGGCCTATCGGCCTGAGAAAATCACAATAGAGAAGGAGGAATCGAAACCGCAGCCTTCAGCTATCCTCCTTTTGAACTTAAAAGTAACATGAGGAGTTGGTAATAGGTTAGTGAGAGAACGGTGGGCATGGTCTAGATTAAATGCACATAGGCTAAGGGGAGGTAGGAAGGGAGCGAATTTATATGTGTCCTCTTTGTGGAGAGGCAGATAATGATTTACATTATATAATTCAATGTGAAGAAACTAAGTTGTGGAGAGATCAGTTTTTACCTAAAGAATGGGAGAATGTTAACAAAGAAGTATTAAAAGTTAGGGTAATGAAAATACAAAAGGAGAGGGATATAAAAAGGATAGGAGAATATGTGGGGAAAGTAACAGAAAAATGGTTTAGAAAAATAAAGCAATATGAATTTGTTATAACCCACCATGCATAAATAACCACGGTGTTAAAATGCATGATAGGCTAAAGATAAAAAATAGCAACTCAAAGTAATGTATTAAAAATTATAAGAATTTTGTATAGCATTATGGAAATAAATATATACAAACAGAAACAAATGAAGCTAGGACTATGGCTGAATCATAATAGATTCAGTTCCCTACTCCAGAAGCGTTGTCGCAGCAAATAAAGAGTATTATATGAAAATATATTTAAAAAAACTCTCTTAAGAGGAATATATAAAACTCAACAAGGTACTTATAAGCATATTTGTAACATTGTTCTGTTTTACCTTTCGTGTAAACAAAATTAAATCTAATATAATTTTGAACGAATCTTTATAAAAAATGCACTGGACTTATTTGCTACACTGTGTGTATTTTCTATTAAATATTAGAGACTTTTACCTTGTTTACGTCTTACCTATAATAAGTAGAAGTATTGTATTCCACCAAAATTGTGAGAGATTTAATTAGAAACACACGTCTTGATGTCTCCTAGAGGTCCGTGTGTGCTAGCAGCATAACTCAATAATGAAAACTTTGTTAAATATAAAACATGGTACTTTGTCGCGGTAACTTTCGTGTAGTGTTATTGCTGAGCGCCTGTTATTATTTTATTATTTTGCATTTTGAGTTCTTTGTGCTCCGGCTAGCTATTTTATTACTCAGTCGAGCAAATCTCTTAAACAGGGTGTGTAAACGGAAAGGACTTGTTACTAAAAGATAACACTGATCAAAGAATTTTGTTTTTACACTTTTATTGCCGTCACACGTTATTCATGTCACATAATTACTCTTGATACACGCCCGACTGAAACTGTTATATTTTCGAATGTAACTATAATCACTTATTTGCCGCACATTATTAATTCGCGTATTTCACATCTTTTAACTAACTTTACGACGCGAGAGATTTTGTAGAACTGCGCGACGTTTAACCCGTGGATGATTCTGTTGAACTGTGCGACGTTTGCCTTGTGAATTATTCTGTATAACTACGCGACGTATATCCCACGAATGATTCTGTTGGACAAAGCGACGAGTAACTTGTGAATGTTTCTGTAGAACTGCGCGTTACCCGTCTCTGACACGGAATTTATACTCCCTCACCCCGATATGCCTAAACATTATAACAGAGCTGTTATTGGTTAATAAAACGCGCCAACATTAGCGTCTATTTTTATATCCAATCAAAATTACAAACACATATGCTCTATGGAAGATATTCCCTCCATTTCTAAAGAAAGGCACGCTACCCTGACGTCATTTGTTTGTCTCATCTAATTAATAAACAACTCACCCCCTCGTTACATTGTTACCCGCTCCTATTGTCAGTTTCAGTGAGGCCGTGTAAACTTATTTCCTAACAATGCTTATAATTAACAAACATCTCACATCATTGTCATACAATAATGCTAATTTACACTACAATCACTCTGGCATTTACAGTGTTGTGATATAAAATACTGCCACAACTCTAAGTTCAACACTCTTGAAGGATGTGACATTAAGATTTTCAAGAAAATCCCCCAATCCAAAACTGCATGTATCTATCTTTTATTTTCTCAAAATGACTAACGATTTTGATTAAGATGTATATGCTGTGCTCTTAATCGTGTCTCTTATATTATTAAAATGGAGGCAGGGACCTAGGATACGGGGCGACTGCAAGACCTATACAAGGACTTACCCCAAGCATTTTTTCACAAAAGCCAAATTAGGATATTCTGTATTTAATTAACAACTGTTTGACAGGCAATATGTATCATCATATCCAGCATGAACACACAACATTTCCATACTTATCCATTAGATTGTTACACGAGTTGATACAAATCCCTTAGTTATTGCAGAAAGAGAAATCAGATAAATCATCTTAACGTAAATACAAAGCTCAATCACTACAGCCCTTCACCTCTTTTACATATCAACACTACTATGAAATAATTCCCTTGATGCCGCGAAGTAAGTCACTCACAAAATACAAATGATTAGTTGAACTCTGAACACAGTAACAGTTTACATAAACCCTGAGAAAACTAACAATTTAGGTTAAAGGTGGATAAATTAACAGTTCAGATAAAACTGCGAACAGCTGAACGATTGGATAAAGCTTAACAAAAGCACAAAAATAAAAAACAATTAAATATTGCTAATGGAACTCGCACACTATATATAAAATTCGAATAAACAGGCCAAAACCAAATGAATGATACAAAGTCAAATGTAAATTACGTCTATCACTCCGCAAAATAACTTTAATGCTGAAATATGCTGCTTATTAAAAAATCTGATGTGTTACACTCACATGACTTTCTCTACTCTTGTACAAACTATTTTTACAAACTCTTATTCTCCATCTATTTCATATTAATCGAGATAAACATTTGCAGAAACGATCTTTTGACATGCAAAGAGAATTACATTTTACACATAGCGACCAGTTCTAAAAATATTTGACTATCGCTTAAGGCGTACTATGTTCCCCTTGTTTTGTATTTGCAAGGGCAATATAGAAATACAGTAGCCTTTAAGCCTAGACATACCTCTTAATAGCTGGTTGCTAGGTGCAGCACCATTCCCTTTGCCACAGATTAATACTCTTTGCATATCCAAGACAAAAAAATGAATAACGAATTCCCATATGAGAAAATAAGTATTGAAAAATTTAAGGGGATAACAAGCAATATCTAGAACATGGTTCACTCAACAAAAAATGTATATGACATAAACTGCGTATTTTAACGCGATCTACATTTTTTGTGTAGTAAAATTTTGTCTATATCTTATGGTTTACCAGTCATGTAAAAGTCGTTCACAACGAAGAATACTTTTGGAAACATTCCCAGGAAATTCAAGATATACATTTTGTCATGAAAATATTTTAAACATATGATATTTTAATCAAAATCGTTAGCCATTTTTGAGAAAATTAAAATTTTCGAAAATGTTCCATGTAAAGGGTAATCTGGGGTTGGGGGATTTTCTTGAAAACCTTCGTATCGCATCTCTGGAAAATACTGAACCTAAATACCAAGTTTGGTGTTTATCCGACTGTTCGTTTCTGCGTTATGCTGTTCACAGACATACACACACGGACATGTTTCCAAAAATCCTTTTTTTTTTTTGATTCAGGGGGTCTCAAAACATATATTTCCGGTGAAATCTCGGTATGGAATTTTTGGGTGGAATACAATACTTCCCCTACTTACTATACGTAGTAGAAGTAAAAATGGCAACGGACTAACCCAAATGAATAATACGGTCAGTAATATTTCGCTTACTAAGACGTACAAGAAACTCACCAAAGCGGAGACGTGTCATTCACACTGACAGAATTGAAGTTCTCAAACCAGGTGAAGGACAACCGAACCCAGACACCGAAAACAACCGGCATGTCACATATGGTGATTAATAGAAATACAGTCGGTAAACAACACTGCTCAACGACAACTACCGAAATCATTTGGAATTCGTTAGCCAAAATAACCCAACAAGAAAGGGAGTAATACAATTACATGACAAATAAAATGTGTATCTTTAATTTTCTGGGAATAGCCTCTGAAATACTTTTAATTCTGAATGGCTTTTGCCTAACTGGAAAACCGTAACAAATAGACAAAATCTTCCTTCACAAAAAATGCATATCATGTTAAAACGCACAATTTATATTAATTACATTTGCGACATTAACAGTTTCCGAGATATTCTTTATTTTATTTGTTTACAAATCATACCGTATAATAAAGGTTTGCCATGTAACAGGAATAGCTAGCATTATATTTTTATTACAAAAATAAATAAGTGTTAAAGTGCAAATAGATAAATGAGGAAATTAGTTGTGAATTATGACAAAAGTTATATTAAATTGCTATACTATGTTTACCGTATACATGATTTCGGCAAATAGACAGAGTATTTTATTATAGTTGGAACAACATCGTCCTGTAGCTTTTTGAGGGCTGTATTGTCGTCTCCATTGTGCAAATGATTTTCACACTGTACCCTGGCTTCGTAATACTTGCACAATAAAGTCGTTAGTCGCTGTCCATTTTTTCTCGTAGTAAGGCAGTATTTTTAACACTTAAACGACTTCAGTCAAATTATATAATATATAAATTCAATAACAGCCTGCCATAAAGCAATATGTGTATGTAACAATATATAAAAAGTGTATATTACAGTCATAGTAAATGTTTATATTATTGTATACATTTTGAATAATGTTATGTGAATGTATTACGTAATTTAATAACGTGAGAATAATAGGATAAAAGTTGCTAACAATGAGGTAACCTTGAGGAAATAATGAATTAGAAGGTTTAATAGTGCTATTAGTCATTCTTGGAGCAACAATAATGTAATTTTTGTGACAGTATATAAAATAGCCAATCAACAACCAGAAAAGCTTTAGTTAAATAAATGTATTCTATTGGACTAGGATTAACCAATCAGAGACGTGAAATACAGAAATTTACAAATTTAGGCGCAAGAAATCAAGTCAGTTGCTTGTAGATAGTGCTTATAACTGGACGCGAGACACGTCCTCGAGAAATTTAATACGCATTCTCGTGAGACGAAAATAATTTACGTGTTTAAAGAGTGCAAGTATTTAATAAAAGAATCTCACAGCTCTCTATATCACTAGCTTGCCCCCACCAGCCGTGTCTAGCTAGAACCAGACAGGGCTGACGTCATACCAGACAATTTCAAACAGATCTTTCCCTTTGGCGTAGTCCGCGCCAAAAGGAAAGACCGTCAGGCCGAAATATAACTAACAGTGCGTGTGGTAATGACAATAAAATTAATATACCACAATAATCAGTAGTTCTTATTTTATTGCATAACGGACCCTATTTTAAAAACATCCCTCATAGCATGGAATTTCAAGGCCATCACATAGCGTTCTGCTTTTTACTTTCTCTATCACATACATAGTAGGTAGAGAAGATATTGCATTCCACCCAAAAATTCGATATCGAGATTTCACCGGAATCCAAATAAAGCATTTTTTGAAATATGTCCGTATGTGTGTGTGTGTGTGTGTAATAACGTAACTCAAAGACGAACATTTTCAAGAAAGTCCCCCACCCCAACTACCCTTTACATGGAACATTTAGTTCCCAAGGTCGCGGACTCAAACCCGGCGGAGGGCGATGGATTTTTTCGGGCGCAAAAATCCTTGGCATGACTTCCTTTGGAAGGGAATTAAAGTCAGTGGTCCCGTGTCGTAGATTTACGACACGTAAAAGAACCTCAAACCTGATAAAGAGGCCTCTGGGCAAAATTACCAGTTTTTCACGCCCAATATAGAATGGGACGCTAAGGACCATAGTAGTTAAAGAGCGTCCATAAATGAAACTCAATTTAATTTTATGGAACATTTTTCGAAATTTTGATTTTTTAAAAAATGGCTGTAACGATTTTGATTAAAATGATACATATTAAAGGTATTTACATTTCAGATAAGTTATATATCTTGAATTTTCTGGGAATGCCTGTGAAGTTCTCTTTATTCGGAAGTAATTTTGTATAATCTTGTATAACCGGTAAACGTTAAGCGATAGGCGAAAATATACCATGGAAAAAATGTGGATCTCTTTAAAACACGCAATTTACTTCGTATAAGTTTTTCTGTAGCATAAACCGTTTCTGAGATATCCGTTATTACAGATTCTTATTGTTCAATTCTTGTCATTCTTTTAAAATCTCATCGATTTTCAGTTGTTTATCGCGATTGCATGGAAACAGTAATGAATTTAAGGCCACCATATAGCGTTCAGTTCTTAAACATTTTATTATCACTGTTCTCTCCCTCTCTACGTAGAGAAAGTAGGGGAAGTATTGTATTCCACCCAAAAATTCGATACCGAGTTTTCACCGGAAATATATGTTTTGAGACCCTGAATCCAAAAAAAGCATTTTTGGAAACATGACCGTGTGTGTTCTGTGTGTGTGTGTGTGTGTGTGTGTGTGTGTGTGTGTGTGTGTGTCTGTGTGTCTGTGAACAGCATAGCTAAAAAACGAACAGTCCGATAAACACCAAACTTGGTATTTAGGTTCAGTATCTTCTAGAGATGCGACACGAAGGTTTTCAAGAAAATCCCCCCACCCCAGATTACCCTTTATGGAACACTTTTCGAAAATTTTAATTTTCTCAAAAACGGCTCTAACGATTTTGATTAAAGTATCATATATTTAAGATATTTACATGACAAATGAAACGTATATCTCGAATTTTCTGGGATTGTCCCCAAAAGTATTCCTCATTGTGAACAACTTTTGCATAACTGGTAAACCATAAGAGATAGACAAAATTTTACTACACAAAAATGTAGATCGCGTTAAAATACACAATGTATGTCATACATTTTGTTTGTTGAGTGAACCATTTTCGAGATATTGCTTGTTATTCCCTTAAATTTTCCAGTACTTATACTTTTTCTCAAATTCGATGTTCATTTTTTTATGTCCTGGACATGCAAAGAGAATGGAATGCGCCACAAAGCAACCAGCGCTTAAAAGATTTGACTATCGCTTATAACCTGCCATATTCCCCTTGCATCTACAAGAAAATTAGCAATAGGACTGACATCTCGATATCTCGATTAAAATGAAGCATATGGAGAATAAACGTTTGTAAAAATAGTTTGTACAAGAGTAGAGAAAGTCATGTGAGTGTAACACATCAGATTTTTTTTAGTTCCATTTATACCCCACCTTTAACTACAATGGACTTACCGGCAGCCTTTCCTTTGGAACTTTTGCCTATTGGCAATGGTGTAACTCGTTTGTTTTGTCGTTGGGTTTCTTGCACTTTTTGGATTTTAATTATTAAATCACACACACCTTCACACTCCAGTCATACTTCCAGACTCTGGGGAGGATAGGGAATAATCTTGGCAAGAAAAAAAATCCCTACTCCCAGCCGGGAATCGAACCCGGAACTCCTTTCCTTTCTACCGACTGAGCTATGGGGCCAGCCCGCTGTTCTCTTTGTAGATATAATGAAATCCATAATGTAGCTATTTCTGCAAAGGTTTATTTGGATTAAAATGAAGTAGATAGAAAAATAAGGTTTAGCAAGATTTGTTTGTATATCCATTAATATAGAGGATAGGGAAAGTCATGTGAATGTATCACAAGACTTTTTTAAAAAAATTAGCTATCGCTTTAGATGGTGTATCCTCTTTATATGTAAAACTAAATCTGTAAACGCGCACTGAAATTTTATCTATATTAGAAGCAGATAAAAGAATAAGCTTTTTTAAGAATAGTTTGTACAACAATGATTTGAGAAAGTAATGTGAATGCAACATATCAGATTTTTTTAACTTTTATTATTATTATTATTATTACAAACAAGTCAGTATAACACAACAACTTTTCTGCTATCGAAATGCATCTAGTAAACCCGTTTGTATCTTATAAGAATTCAGATCCTGTTAAAAAATAAAGAAGACACTGGCACAAAAACATTTTCTGTCATCCAGGTCTCGCATGATAAATGCCTCTGCTGTAAATAGGTGAATGCTGCTAATGCATTTTTCAATCAGAATTTTCCACTAACGTTGTTAAGAAACGTTCTGCATGGTACATGGTGCATGAAAAACCTCTACACATCTCAATGTATCATTTTTGATCGATTATGACGTTCCAGCCATTTCTTGCATTGTCACTAGGTTAGTTTTGGCCGCGTTCCAAACCTGAAGACACGCCAACGAGGATGGAAATATGGATAACATCCAGAAATATTTCCTGGAGCCGGTAAACAGGCCATGTGATTTATTTTGGATAGACATTTATGTGGTAATCGCTGCATTGTGCTCATAAGCCAGCAGTAAGAACGCTTTCAGCATAAACCATGTTTTATTGTGGCTCTATATCAAACCTGAGAATATCCCGATGTTATTTATTGATGTCATAAAACTTTACTCACAGGTAAGGTCATTACTGTAATGAGAGATAGAGTACAATTTAAACACTGTCTGTTTTTGTATTGTATTGTATTGTAAATTCTTGAATTTCCCTTTCGTAAATTTGATGTTTTTTACTAACCTTGAGCTCGAACCTCCAACTCTCGCAAAAGTAGTCTTATAATATATAAATCGTTCACAATAAAAACAATATTTATAGTCCTTTCCTTGCAAAACTTCGCATTTTATCATAAGAGACATTTGATTGATCGCCAATTTCAAGTCCTAAGAGTGGAACTTTGATAACACAAGAGGTCCCGGGTTGTATCAGCGACCGTCCACTTTAACCTATGGGTTTTTCGAGGTTTCCTCGGGTCGGTAGGCGAATGCTGGGACGATTGCTATTCTACCACGACTTTCCTGCCTCACATTTACTGTAATCTCCATTGTGTTCGGCGGGCTGCGGCTGGTTAGTGGATAGGCGCTTTGTAGAGGTTCCTTCTCTGGCGTCATTACGGAACTGCTCAGTTAGGACCTACCTTCAGGCGGTGGAAACGTTAGGGACCCCATCCATTCTTGCGCCCGTCGTCATGGCAAAGAAGCAGGATGTCGGTATAGTACATATTTGTATATGACTATTCTAATATCGTGATTATGTTCCACCATTTTCCATCAACAATATCAAAAAATACCTGCAAGTGATCGCGATGCCTGAAAGATATACATTTTTTTTTCTATTGGTCAAATGCTGCAGCAGGTGCGAGATTTCAATAAATTGGTCAAAACAACCTGCACATTTGCTTGTCCAAAAGCGGAGGAAGACTGTCACTTAAGCGCACAGTCGCCTATCCTGCTTCTGGAAAACTTCGGGAAGAAGGGATGAAACGAAGGACATAAGCCGGGCCCTAAGATCTCCAGATATTACATACTGTCGGCGATGGGAGGTCCCGTTCCATACGGAACGTCGGGACAGATGGCTCTTCAAACAAACCCCACCGCCGTACGCCTCGCCTGCCGTCCACTCGCCTGATCCTTCAACCGTGAAACACGAGGAAATAAAATGGCATGAAGTGGGGAACAGGAAAATTCGCGGCATGATATGTATTATCCACCCTAGCATTCGCCTATCAACCAGGGAAGGTCACTAAAATGTCCAAAGTCAGAGTGATGGAACAAAAGGAAATCGAACCCAGGACTTACTAAATGCGAGCCTCACACATTACCACGGAGCCATCGCACTTAGTATGCACAGTTATAGTAGAACCAATGTGTAATATATTGTTAAAATAAGCTTGGAAAAAGCAGGTAATAAAATAATAAAGGAGACGCAACTTAACTCAGGTTAATAAAAAAACAAAGATGGTTCATGTCGCATGTCAGAGTGTCAATGTTCCAAATATATTTATATATATAATTAGCCCATGAAAGATTAGTATTAAACCAATAATCTTAAAGTATATTTAAATGAAAAAGGTATGGATCTCAGAAACATCTGGTTCCAGCAAGATGGTACCACATGTCATACTGCTCTCGAAACAATTTGATGTTTTGAAGAAGTTCAGAGGTTTCACCGTTTGCCGCGGTGGTGATGTTTATATATATATATATATATATATATATATATATATATATATAAACCAGAGAAATCACCAGACAATCTATTCACAGAATATCACTATTTCGGTCTTCTGATAGTATTACTAGTTATTGTCATAAGAACTGCTCTGTAGTCTTTTCTTCATCAACAGGTTTGGTCATCGACTTTTTCCTATAATCGCTGATTATTTATAACTCGTAAACCTGGATGCACCAAACCGTGCTATGTACTTAATTTATATATATATACATATATATATATAATGCATGCTAATAAACGTTGCAAATTATTGTACTATGAAGAACAACGTATGGTTAATTTTAATATCGTTTCGACGTAATTACCTAACCAAACAAATACATTTATTCCTCTAAAAATAAAATCCTACACAGACAAAGCTAAACCGAAAGCTATTCTTATTTCTAGTTAACTGCAAGGGTAAGGCATAATTATTATTAACAACCTAATACCCTAATAACCTTACCTAATAATAATTAAATGCTTCTGTAATTGGTCTAAATAATATAGCTAATCTAATTAATATAAATAATAATATTAGTAATATAATATACAGAGTGGACCATTTAAGTTGAGACTATACATTATCTCCGAAACTAAGCGTTGTAGAAAGAAATGGCTGATATTATGGTGGAAAGTAAATGCCATTAGTCGTTTTTTATTTGGAGGACGTTTGATGGTCATTTTAGTGCCATTTTAACTTTTAGTTTGCATTAAGGAAAAGGAAACAAATTAAAAAAATTTGGTTCTCAATTACGAAATGTAACTTGACCCTCAACTGATCATCGATGGATGGTCCAACCATTCATTGCGCTCTTTGTACACAGCCATTCAGAATTTTCGTTGTTATTTACGTTGGTGTAAGAACAATTGCAAAGTGATTTTTACAAATGTTTAGTTTTATATGAAGGGTGAGAAAACAACATAAAGAGGGTAGGTTCCGATTTAAAAAAATCTGATGTGTTACACTCACATGACTTTCTCTACTCTTGTATACACTATTTTTTACAAACGCTTATTCTCCATATGCTTCATGTTAATCGAGATATCGAGATGTTAACCTTATTGCTAATTTTCTTGTAGATGCAAGGGGAATTGGTAGGCTTTAAGCGATAGTCAAATATTTTAAGAGCTGGTTGCTATGTGGAGTATTCCATTCTCTTTGCATTACCAGGACAAAAAAAGAAATGAATAACGAATTGCCATTTGAGAAAAAAGTATAAGTATTGTAAAATTTAAGGGAATAACAAGCAATTTCTCGAAAATGGTTCACTCAACAAAAAAATGTAAAGGGTAATCTGGGGTGGGGGATTTTCTTGAAAACCTTCGTGTCGCATTTCTGGAACATACTGAACCTAAATACGAAGTTTGGTGTTTGGTGTTTATCCAACTGTTCGTTTCTGAGTTATGCTGTTCACAGACAGACACGAACACACACGGACATGTTTCCAAAAATCCTTTTTTTGGATTCAGGAGGCCTCCAAACATGTATTTCCGGTGAAATCTCAGTATCGAATTTTTGGGTGGAATGCAATACTTCCCTACTTACTATACGTAATAGAGAAAGTAAAAATTAAATGATCCCTAAAATGACCAACTCATAACGTCCTCCAAACAAAACACGACTAATGGCAGTTAGTTTCCCCCATAATATCAAGCAACTTTAATTAAAGATATTTCTTTCTACAACGCTTAGTTTTGGAGATATTGTACAGTCTCAACTTAAATGGTCACCCTGTATAGTATAATATTATAATCAGTGCGTCAGCGTGCAAAGTTTGAACACCTGCGTATATAAAAACAGGACGCCAATGCAACAGATTCAAAATAACTAACCTTCAATACATGTAACAGTGCGTATTTCAAAGGAGTTGCCGTATGAATGAAGCCTAACAACCGGAATAACACTAGATTCTAGTGACTCATCCTATAATGGTGGGAAAATATCAAAGTTGCACTTTAGTAACCTCTCTATATTGTAACCTCTACAGTAATAATCGTTTGAGAGCGTGATAAGTATGCTTTTGATATTTAAGTGCTTGAAAGAGAAGGTGATCCGAGTGAGAGGTGGAGCAGTGAGATGTGAATATAGTTCTATTTCCATTTTATTTTGAAATTCCACACCTGCAGTTCGAAGAATGAGAAGCAGCACTATAAAAAAAGGTTTCCACTTATCGCAATTGCCTCAATTGGAAAACTTGTAAACTTTTTGGTGGAAAACATTAACCTATATAACAATGACATTAAAATATTAGTGGTTTTTGTTTTAATCTACTTATATTTTGCTTCTTGTGTTGTCAAAACCTCTCTCTTGTAGTAAGGGGCAGAATTTTGTGTGGAAAAGTTCTGCCACTGTTTTTATAACGAAGTATTTATATTCTAGGGAAGAATTTTCATACGGTTCTGAGCGTTCTAGACGAAATGCATCCGTTGTAAGTGCCAGGACATAGGGGAATCTATGGCAATGAAAGAGCAGATAACCTAACAAAGAAAGGGTTTTTAGTCCTTTTATAAGTCCTCAACCCAGACTCGGATTGTCCTATGCATTTGTTCGTGGATCAGAGAAGACCATAATAGATATCGGAGGTCCTTAGTAGGACACAAGCATTCCAAAGCTCTTATTAAAGAGATTAAAAGAAGCAGGACACAGGTACTGCTTAAAATGAATGGAGGTATACTCCTTCGAACAGTGGGGATGATCAAAGCACACTGTCAATTACGAGGACACCTCTACAAAATTGGTAAAACGGTTAATTCAAAATGTAGAAGATGAGGGGAAGGGGATGAAACTGCGTCCCCATCTGCTGTGTAACTGTGAAGCTTTAATAGTTCTTAGGGTTAAATACTTTGATCAACAAACCATGCTGTTGCATGAGTTTCAAAAGATACCCGCCAAGAGACTTGTAGAACTTCATTAAGAAGGCAAGAATCTTAGAGGACTAAATGTGGGGAAGCACAATAATTCAGCAATGGTCGCAGTGCTTACGGTAGCATTGCCCTCCCTGTCCCTTAATCTTAATACCTTGTAAGTAGAGCTTGCCTAGCCTGTTATTTACATTTAATTTATTTATTTGTAAACCTTGAATTACTTTTTCTCAATTAACGTAGTGCCTTCTAACCTTTCTAGTATCGGGTGAGCAATCCTTGGTGGGACTGGTTTCGCGGCGCGCGGCCGGGCGAGGAGAGTGTTTGCTGTGTCTGCGGTGGGGTTGCAAGGAAATCCGTAGTAAATATAATACGGTTTATCACCTAAGTTATTTCTAACACATGGTTAAAGCAGGTTGTGTTACAGGCGTGTGCAGTGATGCTGTTGTTCTTCGGCGCCGACTCTCTGGTCCTCTGGGTGTTTAACTACATGTTGATAAACTCCTAAAGTAGGCCTCTGCCGAGAAAACGTTTGCGAGGTGTTCTGCTCTCCGGAGGATAGAGAGGGGATAGTACGACCTGGCAGCTCACGATGATGTCAAATAGATCCACTATCTACATTAAAACATCGCACAACGCTAGTATTGCAGCGTATTTCTCTTGGAGCAGTGTGTAAGTGTTCTCTAGTCATTTATAAAGTTATTTACATTGGCCAGTAAGAAAGGTAGAACTCTTAAACAGTCAAGTCCGAGAAATAGTTGCTAACATTGTTAAAATCTGTGACGAGAAAGCAAACAAAAGCAACTGGTCATTCAGTATTAATAGCAGAAGAGCGTGTGTTTTCTAAGAGGCCTTAAGCCTTGTTGATATGTTGAAAGTAGAGCCGCACTCTTTCTCAGATAGCTATAGAATTGTTGATGTCAACACATGCATTAATGATGCATTCTCGTGAGAGAAATACGATGTGATATAAGTTAACAAGATAGTGGGTGATGTGGGTAGTGTTTCAGTACACTATTCTTAACCATTCCTCGACCAACTTAGCGGCGCAATTATTGTTCTTGCTCAGGTTGTATGAGGTCTACAAGTACTTGGATAAAATATAATTAGAACATCCGTAATCTGGTTTAAAATTGTACGTGTTATTAAATACTTAAAGTTAATAGTATTAATGCATGTTGAATTGGTAGTATAACTGTGATGCGAGCACACGAGCAGTTGTGAATTTTACTAAGCTCCTAACAGTTCTCTATATTTATATACAGGGTGGACCATTTAAGTTGAGACTCTACTATGTCTCCAAAACTAGGCGTTGTAGGAACAAACGTCTTGAATAAAAGTTGCTTGATTTTATGGGGGGAAGTAAATGCCATTAGTCGTGTTTTATTTGGAGGACGTTATGATGCTTATTTAGGATCAATTTAATTGTTTTAAATGGGAACCTACATTTTGTATGTTGTTTTCTCATTAGAAAATGGTTTATAAAAGCTATTTATTTCGTGATGAGGAATAAGGAAACAAAATAAAAGGTGTTGATTCCCAATTACGAAACGTAACTTGACCCTCAAATGACCATCCATGGATGGTCCAACCATTCATTGCGCACTTCGTACACAGCCTTTCAGAATTTTGTTATTTACGTTGGTGTAAGGACAATTGAAAAGTGCGTTATACAAATGTTGTCGAGTATTTTATGAGTAAGAAAAATAAAAAAGATAGGTTCCTATTTAAAAAAAATAAATTGACAAAATGATTATCATAATGTTTTCGAAATAGAACACGATTAATGGCATTTACTTTCCCGCATAATATCAAACAACTTTTATTCAAAACATTTCTTTCTATAACGCTTAGAAGATATTGTACAGTCTCAACTTAAATCGTCTACCCTGTATATGTGCGCGTTGCTAAAAATGTGCGTGTTGTGAATCTACTATTCTGAAAGTATTCTCAGGTGATTTACGACATAAATACCTGCCTAATTATTTTAGCACCATAGCTAACACGTCTCTACACTTCCGGTTTCGGCTGTGAACTGAACCTTCTCTGCCTAGATGTCCCTGACTATCCTATCCTTGTAAATATTACCTTTAAACCTTATTGGCTCCTGTTTCGACGTAGTTCTATTATAAGCTAGCGTTCAAACTCAGTTTAAATGCCGACGTTGAAAAGTAACAATCCTTTTAAAAACGTTGCTGCGCTCGTGTCCTTTTAGCACGAAATTTTCTTCCTGATTTATGACAGTGCACGTTCATTTCGTTGCTGGTGGACTTCAACATAAATGTAGCATTGCCCCTTAATATTGTACAATCTGCTCGGATATGTGTGCGTTGCTTCACATTACTTTCTTATTTACATATAATTGCCATATAGACATGATAATATTACCCTTAACATTACATACAATACCCTTGCATACATATTACTTACTTATTCTTATAACAATAGATTCTATTGTTGCTGGTGTGATACTTTACATACGTGAGAAACAATAAATACGCACAGGATCTGCCATTACCTATAGAGGAGGGGCTTGATTCTGTCTAATAACATAAATAAGAAAGTAAATTAATCACGTACGAGGGCTGTCCTAGAAGTACCTGACCTAACAAAGAAAACGCAAAAATTTTGGGAAAATACACCTTTATTTCCCTACAGACTCCTTTCAGCTCGATTCACTTTTCCCAACGGTGTTCAATCGCTTCGATACCCTGCTTATAGTGAGAATCATCGAGTTCTGCAAAATAGCCATCAACTGCAGATTCCACCTCTTCATTGTTGGCAAATATTTTGCCACCAAGCCGTTTCTTCAACTTTGAAACGGAAAATAATCACAGCGGGCTAAGTCTGGCGAAGAATGCACGAGGAAGCAATTCGAAATTTAACTCATTGATTTTGGCCATAGCGATAATGGATGCGCATTGTCTTGGTGAAACAAAACTTTCTTTTTCGCTAAATGCGGACGTTTTTGCTTGATTTCATCAGTGAAACGCTGCAATAATTTTGCATAATACTCGCCATTGATTGTTTTTCCTTTTTGAAGATAATCAATGAAAATTATCCCACGCGCCTCCCAAAAACTAACACAATGATCTTGCCTGCAGATAGAACTGTCTTCGCTTTCTTTGGAGCCGATTCTCACCTTTCATTCCACTGTTTTGACTGTTCCTTCGTCTCAGGTGTGAAGTGATGGGCCCATGTTTCATCCATGGTTATTAATCGATGCAAAAACGCTGCTTTATTGCAGTGAAATATCGCCAAACACTCGACGAAACACCCTCAAGACGCTGCTTTTGTTCCATTGAGAGTAAACGCGGCACCCATTTTGGACACAGCTTTCTCATGTCTAAATTTTCAGATAGTATGCAATGTACAGCACCTTTTGAAATGCTTAAGATGTCTGTTAGCTCGCTCACTTTCAGTCAACGGTCATCCAATACCATTTTGTGGATTTTCTTCTCAATTTCTGGCGTGGTCACCTCATTCGGTCGACCACTGCGAAGTTCGTCTTGGCAGGTTGTACCGACTTGCTTAAACTCTGCCACCCAATATTTTACTGTTGTAAACGAAGGAGCAGACTCCCCCAGAATAGAATCTAGCTCAGCTTTAATATTAGTTGGACTAAGACCTTTCAAATGAAAGTATTGTATCACATAACGATGGCCAGTTTTATCCATGTTTACAAATTCGCTGAGAGAGTTCACTACTGATGGCTGCCAAACAATTACTAAACAACGTAACATCGTCAAAGTTCAAACTTAAGGTTTATAAGGGTGGACCTTCTACCATAGTCATTTGTTTGAAACAACAACCGCTATATATATGTCAGGTCGGGTACTTCTTGGACTGGCTTGTACATCGAGCAGGGAGATGTTGGAACTGCTTCCCTTTTTTGTTCAAGAATTTTGTGGTACCTACTTAGGAAATTGGCCATTAACGTCTAAAAAATGCAGCAATTTCTTGTGGAATGTTATTTTTAAGTTAATCCAAAATGTGTGGTTTTGTTTTGTAAACTTTATCTTTTAAAGGCACCTCGTTCCCTTGATTTAACCCCTCGCGATATTTAGCTCTGTAACCGTTACTGTTGCCTAATGGAGTATATCCGTCTTGAACAGTGCTTTTCAATGGTTAAAGGATTATCAAAAATCAGGGGCATTTTAAGTTTCCTAAATACTCATATGCACACAAATTCTCTCACTGTTTCTAAACCAAAATAGTAATTAGTCTTTTTAAATATTTACATTTATTTTCTATAAAATACAGTTAAACCAAAAAGGGAAGAAAATACCACCGATGGGACGATAGATTCTTCACTGAATTATGTTCTTATTAGTAGTTTTCTGTGTATAAACACATGTAAGTAATTTTGTGTTGTATGCTAATTACAAACTGTTTCTATTTGACATTCTCGAAATGGCAGAATTCTTTGTATCTTGATAATACCACAGGTTGTAATTGTATCTCCTATTGTTTGTCAAAATAAATAACAATAATTTCCTTACTTCCCTTTATATGTAACTATACCTTCTGCTGAGAACTTTCTTTTAAAGGATTTTATATCCATAGAAAAACAACACTCGCAATTCTTCTTTATTCTACAATCTTAAAAATATAAACTAATAAATACACATTTTACATGAATCTCAAACAATTAAAAATAAGTGTGTTACACTATTCTACCACTATTCACAACTATCACATAACATATGTATTTTTTTTTCATTCGGTAGAAAGTAATTAGTCATATAACACTCGGAAACAGCAAGTATGTGCATTAATGGAATTAATTGTTCTTTCACACAAGCCGTGTGTTGAATAAGGTTGGAAAGGTAGAATCAGAAGACTGAAAAAGTCAATGCTATAGCCGGGATTTAAACCACGGATCTTCCGGTCTCCATCCTTATGTGGATTAAGCCTCTCTATTACCCACCCTCATACATTAGGATATACATTTTTAGTACAAAGGTTTGACTTGCGTAAACACAAACAGATGGAAGAAAAGAACAAACATTTCCATACGCTGTTTTATGTCCTGTCTTGTTTCTGCTGGTTTCACAGATTTTGGTCAATGGAGTAGATAAATGTTATGGCTGAGAATGAGTCACAAAGCCAGACAATTGCAGAAACACAATTTAGTGCGTCAACTAAATCAGCTTCATTCACAACTCAGTTAACGCTGCATGTTACATGAGTACCTATACTCCTTCCCCATTGTTTTATATGCTTTCATTTAGATACAGGAACCAATGGAACGTTGCACTGATTCACACACAGAAACGCAGTCAAGGTTTATCAATAACTATAGTCCAGCAACTCTTTGGGAACAGTTGCGAGACAGTAGTGAAGCCTCGACTGCTTTCATTCCTTCTCTAGCATAAAGCTAAACGAAACAACTTTTGATACTGCAAAATTTAAATGTATGGAAGGTTTGTCACACTTCGGTACCACAATATCAAGAATATCGAGGTATCGAGGCCCCGTCCCTAAAGAAAACACTCTAGTTTTAATGTAAGTTTCTTAAATGCACCTTCCAGGCTTGTGCCGTTGCTCCAGGCAGATATTCAATTTCGCTGGGTGTTGTTCCTTGGAAACCTGTATCTTGATAAATACAGAAGTTGGTAAATGAAAACGTTAGGTTCTCTCCTTTCTTCTAAACTAAGTGAAGCTGTATGCTACGTGTATACAACGTGATCTGGAAGATACAACTTTGCTGCCTGCTCGGAGATGGTGCTGTAAAGTTTTAAATAGGAAAGGAACAGATGATTATGAAGGCGGCTGCTGTCGGGACAATGTGTTCAACATAGCGTGAAGAAGAACGGGTGTCGCTGTAAAACCGATGGCTTCTAAAGGAAGTGGTGCAAAAACGTGCACACGAATGTGTTATTTAAAGACGCCAATTAAAGAAAATCCCAGGAGTATGCTATACCAGGCGTGTTAAGAAAATAAGTCACCGGCGTATGAGGACTGCTATTTTAAATTGGTTTCTCGACGATAGTGTTTTCTTATCCACTTACGCGTGGCAACTCGATATTTCTGCACTCTGTGCGTTTTGCATTTTACCTCAGATGTTAATAAAACATTTAATACTCAAACCATTGATATGTGTATTTATAATTCATATTCCATTTATTTGCAAACACTTTACTTACTACTTAATTCATACAGTATTTAAATGCAGTGCTTTTCCTTTACATTGCAACCACTAGAAGGCTGATCGGGCGGCGGCGGCCGCCGCAGCTCGGACTCCCGCCGAAATCATTATATTATCCCACAACAGCCTTTACAGTTACAGTTACAATGAAAATAAACACATATCTTATCATAAGATGTTGAAAATATTGTCCATTTCTAGCATCTTCTCGAGAACCTTTCATTCACATTGGAGTGTTCAATATCCGAAACTGAGTGAATTTCTCAGCCTTCCTGAGGCTATCTATAGAATGGCTTGTTCACTTTTATATTGGCAAGCTATGCTTTTTTTGGATACAGTTTTATAGGAAGTTAGGCTTGTAAGCAGACATTTAAATCGTTATATAACGGCTTTAAAAGATCGTACAGCTATAAAAAACAACATGGAACTTAAGTATAAGATTTGTTGTATCTTTTTTAATATAGAGTCAACTGAAAGATTCAATGCCTCAGCCGGGATTTGAACACGGTTCTCCGGCTCTCCGTGCGGCTGCACTAACCATTGAGTATTGAGACAACATGCCGGTGTAACACAGAATTCCCCAAATGACTCAAATTGTTTGCCAGATACACCACCAAGACATCTTACTACAGATGACAATACCGGCTTTACTTCCCTTCCTAAGGAAGCCGTGCTAAGGATTTTTACACCCGAAAACATCCATCGCCCTCCGCCGGGTTTGAACCCGCGACCTTGGGAACTAGAGGCTAGCACGGTACAACTAGTCCACGGAGGATGACCTGTCTTCGCAAGTACTTTAACACTGGGTGCTTGTGGGTTTCTTAGGACAAGGTAATATTAAAATATTAATATTAAATTTACCTAACAATAATAATATAATTATTAGTAATAATTACTATATAAATATTATATTAGCAATAATAGTTACGTAATTAAAATTACGACAATTTTCTCGAGTGTGATATTAAAATTATATAAGTTAATTATTTGGATATAACTGGAGGGCGGATTAGAGTGATCTGTGCGCGATTTCAACTTACCGACGCAAATGCATAATGTCTTGGCGCGTGTCCCTGGGTACAGACGGTGGGTAAATAAATATACTGTAATAGTCATGATGTTCCGCTTCGCAAGCAGAGTAAGAAATATATCAGTGATATAAGTGTATTATTCGTATGCACCTATTACCTCTTGCGATGTCGAAAGGAGTTTTTTCTCACGGTAAAGCTTTTGTTTATAAGTGAGACTCGGAGAACGTTCACTTTCGACAATCTCCGCTGCAACCTGTACTAGTACTGCAGGCACACGCCCGTTGTTTACATCTGGACTCCCCCTCTTTCCTTCAACATAGACTATATTAGAAGGTAAGCTAGCCGCATAAAAATGGTCATGGTGACCTGCCCCTTAGATATAACAATTTGTTACATAATATTTGGAATGTCACGCTTTTTTCCATCTCCAAACCAGTACATCAAATTTAAATTTTCCGTTCAGTTACTTTCCGTACCTCAACATCAACATATGAGCACATTGGTCCTGCAATGAGCATATGAAACATACGATTGCGCCAGGTCCAAAAATATCCAGTACCATATTTAACCAATATAAAGTATTTCGACATGGTATGAAACAAACAATTGTACGTAACTGCAGCAAAGCGTTACTTTTTTCCCCATGACTCGTTACGAATTCCGGCAAGGTCTTACTCGTAAGTTACAAATACCAGCCAACAGATATAATTGCAAAATTTCAATAAATAAGTCCAAGGTAATAGCATTAATGGGCAAATACGCAATTACATCAAAATCGTATTAAACAATAAAATAGAAAAATATCGCATTTTCAATGTCTAGGATGTGATATAACTTATTGAGAGAGTAAATATATAAAAAATAAAATAACTAAATTCCAGGTTGTATGTAAAATAATATAAAGAACCTGTGGAAAGCAAGGAAAGATACAAAACTGAAATTAAATAAAATAATGGCAAGCGAAAAACGGGTAATTAAATACAAGCAGCAAAAATAAAGTAAAGGGATGTACAAGAGCGGATAAAATAAGAAATGCAACTATTAGAGAAGACATATATAGGGTGGACCATTCAAGTTGAGACTGTACAATATCTCCAAAACTAAGCGTTGTAGAAAGAAATGTCTTTAATAAAGGTTGCTTGATATTATGTTACTTTCCCCCCACAATATGGAGCAAGCTTTACTCAAGACTTTTCTTTCTATGACGCTTAGTTTTGAAGATATTTTAGTCTCAAATGGTCCACTCTGTGCATATATACACACACACCTATAAGCTTGAGGAAAACAAATCTGATGTGTTACACTCGCATG
Organism: Deroplatys truncata; assembly: GCA_030765065.1. Classification (NCBI taxonomy): domain Eukaryota; kingdom Metazoa; phylum Arthropoda; class Insecta; order Mantodea; family Mantidae; genus Deroplatys; species Deroplatys truncata. The sequence goes on along the minus strand of CM060988.1, from coordinate 121,886,957 downwards.
ACTTTCTCTACTCTTGTACAAACTATTTTTACAAACACTTATTCTCCATGTGCTTCATGTTAATCGAGATGTTAATCTTATTGCTAATTTTCTTGTAGGTGCAAGGGGAATATGGTAGACTTTAAGCGATAGTCAAATATTTTAAGAGCTCTCCATTCTCTTTGCATGTCCAGGACAAAGAGAAAAATCAATAACGAATTCCCATTTGAGAAAAAGCATTGGAAAATCTAAGGGAATAACAAGGAATATCTCGAAAATGGTTCACTCAACAAAACAAATGTATATGACATAAATTGTGTATTTTAACGCGATCTACATTTTTTGTGTAGTAAAATTTTGTCTATCTCTTATGCTTTACCAGTTATGCAAAAGTCATTCACAATGAAGAATACTTGTGGAGACTTTCCCAGAAAATTCAAGATATAAATTTCATTTGTCATGAAAATATCTTAAAACATATAATACTTTAATCAAAATCTTTAGAGCCATTTTTGAGAAAATTAAAATTTTCGTAAAATATTCCATGTAAAGGTTAATCTGGGGTGGGGGATTTTCTTGAAAACCTTCGTGTCACATCTCTGGAAGATACTGAACCTAAATACCAAGTTTGGTGTTTATCCGACTGTTCGTTTCTGAGTTATGCTGTTCACAGACACACACACGGACATGTTCCCAAAAATGTTTTTTTTTTTTTTTGGATTCAGGGGGTCTCAAAACATATATTTCCGTGTGAAATCTCGGTATCGAATTTTTGGGTGGAATACAATACTTCCCCTACTTACTATACGTAGTAGAGAAAGTAAACTTAAAACTTAACAAGAAATGGACAAAACATTTAACCGGAATGAGAAATTAGAGAATATCGAAGAGAACTTTCCTATATTACGCAAGAGGAAAACGAGATGTTGGCCGACCTAGAAGATGGAATCCAAACAGACTGCATAGCTTAAACCACGATTATTAGTACTATATTTAAGAAGAAAAATACAAATTATAATTGGTTTTAAGAAAGACATTCACTGATAGCAAAGATACTATTGCTTTCAGTATATTCTTTAATGAGGTTTAATTGTTTCTGAAGCAGTCTGTAGCCGAGTATACAACCTATTTACCAATAAAACTGCAAGGTCAACAACTGCACACATTTCCCTGTAGTTAAGCTGCTCGGTAGACTTCTTATTTAACTCGCTCTCCATAGTTATCGGTTAATCGCACTGCATACATGAGGTAACTTCTGTGAACTTGCTAATTCTCGGACCATGGCCGAATCAGAATGAGCCATTTTATTATCTCTAATGTACATACAATAAACGTTACGGCAGTTTATTCCATTCTTTGTAAACGGCAACGAGCAGGAATATAGTTGACCGGATTAGAGAGTTCTACCGAAGCGGCTTTAACCCGCCCACAGGAATGTTAAAACAATGGCGAAGCGATAAACTAAAAATACCAAGCACACAGAGCAAGCAAAACGCTTGACACTAAGAGAACAAAAGAGGGGAAGGAGGTGTAAAAACAATGGAATTTCCAAATGGGGGAATATCACGCCTCTATTGAAAATAATTTGAACATAAACTTTAAAAAGAATGCATGTAAACTAGAAGAGTTAAAAATAGTGAAACACTTTTTATGACAATCTCTCATTTTCTTCTATCATTCATACTTCCTTCTTGTTTTAAACTTCTTTGCTTGTCAAAAACAACCAATCAATTTTATATGGAGTCCTTTTATATATTATTAAGAACAGTGTTAGCCAACTAATTGCTCTGTGACGTCAGCGAACAAGTTTCTTCTTGCTCTCGGTTTTCAGAAACTCGTAAGTAAAGCGAAGTTACTGTTAAGTGACAGGCTAGTGGGGAAAGGAGAATGTATCCTGTACTTTGTACCGGCGTTGTTGTCGGACAAAAACCTGTTCTTCTCTTTTCTCCGCAACCCTTGTCTGAATAACCGAAATGCTGTTACAGCACACGTAACTGAATTGGTTGATTCGATCGAATCTCAAGAAATGCCTTGAAATTTGAGCGCTGGAGAATAAATCTTGTGTTACATTCACACGATATTCTATATATACCCTCTATCGTGTATTAGTAGGAATGCAAACCATTCTTACGGAAGCGTATTTTTCTATCTACCTTATTTTAATCCAGGTAAATCATTGCAGAAATAGTTCTAGACATAAAGAAAACAGCGATACTCAAATGTTCAAGAACTGGATGCTATATTATGCCGCTTTTCAATGCAATCGCGAGAAACAACTGAAAATCGACAGGACTTTAAAACAATGGCAAAGTATTGAGCAATTCGAACCATTATTAACGGATATCTTAGTAACTGCTTATGCCACAGAGTTATTTAAAATAAACCCTGTGTTTTAAAGCAATCTACATTTTTTGTGTGGTACGTTTTCGTCTATCGCTTAACGTCTACCAGTTACACAAGATTATACAAAGTTCCTTCCAAATGAATGACTTCAGAGGTTATTCTCGGATAATTCAACATATAAATTTTATTTGTCGTGTAACTATCTTAAGTATATGCTATTTTAACCGTAGTCGCTAGAGCCACTTTTATAAAAACAAAAATTTCGAAAAATGTTCTATCTAAAGGATGGTTTTTGATGAGAGGAATTTTCTTGAAAATCTTCGTGTCGAAAGTTTGGAAGGTGCTGAACTTAAGTGCCGAATTTTCGTTTTTGAGTTATGCTAGTCACATGCGCGAACACGCAGACGCAACACACCGAATGTGTTTCAATTTTTTTTTTTTTTTTGCGAGTTCAGGTGTATATCAGTACACACTCACTATTTATCAACTACAAACTCAGCGTAGCACAAACGTTACACTTGTGTCACTTTTGGCAGGCACCTGGAACACAACTGATCCGTTGAATCAAATCACAACTGAACTGGCACTGTCCACTTTCACTGTCTACTTCCCACTTCGTAATTTGTTAAGTCTCAATTCAACTGAACTCCCGGGCAAGAGCATACAAAGCGGAAACTTCTAGAAGCGGAATCCACTGGAAACTGTCCAAAGGATTCCTCTGGAGCGGCGAAGCGGCACATAGTGACTACTATTCTGCAAGCCTATTGTTCTGTAGGCGACTGGCCATTAACCATACCAGCCGCCCGTGCGTGTGATCACAATACGTAGCAGAGAAAGTAAAACCAAATAAAAAAAACAGATTTAACACTCCAGTAACACTTTGTTTACCTGTCAGAAGTTCAGTTTACAAAAAATAAAAAAATTATTTATTTATACACTTTATATAATCACGATAGATGTTTACCAATAAATGGTTTTAAATTCAACAAAATGGAGCAAAGATAATGGAGCATTAAAGATATAAAAACAAATCACTGTATATATTAGAAATTAATGTAGGCATGTTACTAAAGCGTTCTTACGAATAAAAAGAAGAATCACACATTTTTGAAAATGCACAAAGTAGATTTCAACCTGAAAAACTTAAAGCATACAACAAAGAAAGCTTTGGAACGGTTAATGCTAAGAATAAAGTTCAACTGCCAGAATGTTTAGTTTTACATATTTGTGCAGCTTTTGTCTCTCTTACTATCTCCCAGTTGTGCAAGATTCAAAGTGAAAGAATGGGACTCACTACTTACACAAATTCCATATTACAGTTTATTCGTATTACCAATACTTTTTTTGAGTTGAGGGGAATTCATCGAAAATCTTCGCCTTGTATCCTTAAATGATGTGCCTTAAGCATGGAACTTGTTATTATCGGACCTGCTGTTTTCGAGTTATGCTGCTCTCTGTCTCTTTTACACACACACACACGCACACACACTGTTCACGATGTCGAATTTTTGAGCCTACTTTGCTTTTGTTATCTAAACCTTCTAAAAAGCAAACGAAGAACTGTATATTTTTTTGTTTGATGAACATGAAGAGATGGGTAAATGAGATGTGCAAAGGGAAATAAAAATGAAACTAACATAAAGCAAAATAAACAAACGTGTTTACATAGAAATCACTTGACTTTCAACACATTCCAGCTATGCATCTCGTTGCATATTTTTCCTTTCCAACGATCCAATGTTCCTGAGACCATCGCGCCATTCGAAGTGCAGATGATGTGGGAAGTCATAAATTCTTTGTGGAAGATAAACACGCCGCAAAACTTCTCAAAACATCACACCAGCTGCGAGTGTTATTTTTGGTGGAGTCATTCTTCATATTTAATGGACCAGACGGAGCAAAATGTCCCAGCCACCTGCTCGAAACAAACCCACGGCACTCTTTAAGAGACGTTCACACATCTTACAAGCATTTTATCTTCAGAAACACCATTCTCCATTTGCATGTTAGTTGGGCTTAACAAAACCAAACAACTTTCGGTTCTCGATGCAAGGAAGGCTAACACAACTCTGAAGAGTTTCAAAATTTATTGGCTGTTTAGTCGCTGTCGCTTTCAGTTTTGTTCTCTCGACATTCTGAGAGCTGCCAGGGATCTTGAATATGTTGTTGTAAGTTAGGGTGCAAGAACTACTACTCGTGCTGGTCGAGGCAATTGGGAGGAGGACGTACATTCATTCATTAATTGTGTAAACTAATATCATTCAAATGCAGTAAGACTTAGTGTCATGACTTTCATGTGGATTTTATATTAAAAGCTGAGGTTGTGTGGACTAGCAATTTCGCCTTTTCTGCATACTTCACGCAACCAGCGATCGCTTAAGGCTGCATCATACCCGCCGACCTGTTTCACCTTATGCTTAAAGCTTTCGTGGCAGAATGCTATTTGAGGCTGCTCACTTATATTGCTTGCATTGTTTACATTTACTGATAAAGACTGCTAGTTCTGCTAAATATTCATATGTATCTTACTTCCCTACGGTGTAGGTATCTATTCTCTTTCAGTGCTGTGGTACGGTACCTGCAGCATCAGCTGAACCTCTGCCGTTACTAAAACTGTCAAGCATTTGAGCCTCTGCCTTCGAGGAGCGTTCGGATTGGGTTGGACTCAGCGGTGCAGTAGCCTTAATAGCCATGGGTGTATAGGAACGCCTAGGTAACTGCCAAAGCGGTGAGTTTGCGAGACGCTGTGTTCCTACCGACGTTATTGGTAACTCGTCTTATGGTACCTGTCATTGGGGGCCCTTTTCGGAAAAATAGGCATTAACCTGATGAAAAGGTCACTCCGATGGACTAGTCTCTATCGCTTACAGCGGGAACTTGGTCCGGTGTGGGCCTTTGACATCAATGATTTTCTGCGGATGCAGATTGGGACATGTACCGTGAGTTATGTTTTCTAACTCTGCATTTACAGAAAGCCAAAATGGACCACATTTACGACAGACCAAACTCTTGCTTGGGAAGAAATACAAGACTCCACTAGCATCATATCACATATACTTCGTTCTAAGGCAAATATATTTAAAATTAGTACTTTAGACACTTCGTGAGTTATGTCGTAGTACTTTAATGGAAACTATCTGAAATTACTGATGAAGAGTAATGCTCTATCCACATGGTCAATGGGCAGAAAGGGCCCTACATTGCTAGGCACGATTCCCGCATTGTGCTTGACATTGCTTCCGAGTAGCAGAAAGAATAAACAAAAAGAAAAGAAATAGACAAAAGGTGGAGGATTAGATAGGCAGTATTATTAAAACTATATCAGCATATTGTTCATAAAAGGTAAAATAAGCGTTATGAAGAAGAAAAGATATAAGACTTTTGTAATGCTTCCAATTATGTGAATATAAATAAGGTGTTATTAGACAGAATAAATAGGATAATTATTTCTCCCACGTCACTCTATTCATGTAGGAAGATTGGGCAAAAACAAAACACGCGGATGTGTGTTAGAACGCTCCCTTCTGACACAACAGAAGAAGAAGGGAGAGAATTGGTTTGGAAAACCAATAGTGTAAACAGTGCAGAATATAGTTATAGGGGCTTTTCAATAATGTAATGTTTCTCAATTTCACTTTTCACACCTAAACTATCAACACAGAGAACTTATCAAACCACGAAGCTAAGCCACGGCTTGGATGCTAGTAATTGTTTACGGAGCATGGCACTTGCCAACCAAGCAGGTAAACAGTTCTTACCATCAACCCAATGGCAGCAACAAAATCTTCAGGGATTTTTTACAACTGCATGTTTTGCTCATGTCTCGTATTCTCACTTATATTTTTATTGCAGTAAGCATGGTTCTAAATTATTGTGGAATGCATAAGCAAGACATCTGAGACCCTGAAATATTTTTTAAAAAATTTAAAGCATTATCAGATAGACGTCATCAACGTTTTGAAAAACCATTACCCAATAACTTCAAAAGGTCATTAAGGCCAGATTTTCAAAACTATCTATGAAGTACAGAGTTAAACATTTCATTTCATTATTTTATGTATTTATTTTTTCTTTCAAGTGAACATTAAAACTTTCAGTTCGTTCGTAACAAACTCACACGAATTCTTTTTGCTAGGCCTGATTGATATCCACTTACTGAAATAAAATATAGTCTACTTCAGCCAGAAATGTGCTGTTGATGAGGTGGAACTAGACCTGCAGCGTAGTCTTTCACGATTACGATTTGGATGGGGTGGACCCAGATTAAATAAACGGTGGTGCAGCGTGTCTGGATGCTGACGAGGTAGGTAGAAGAAGCTTGTGTGAGATTAATTTTTATGAACTTTTGAAACACATTACTATACTCACTTTCTTAGATTGTATTTAGGATTAAATCCAAAACGCATCTTCTCAGGACTCACATTTTGCGAACTTTATGTATATTTTACTTAAAAATTGTAAAAACTGCATTTAATCTTTCAAAAGAGGTATTTGAAGCACGGGCACTCCGAGTAGCAATATAAAATTTGCTAAATACGCCATTTGGAAAGCATGTGACACGAGCAGCAGGGAATTGAAAAACCATTATGACTCAACAATGTAGCAGCTTAGTTTCAAAATAGCATCAGTAAAATTTTAACTCTTAAAATGCATCTATCAAAGCCAATGTTGGCTATTAATCACAAAATGAAGCCAAGATTTGATGGGGACCTCAAGTCCCGCTTAGAGTTATCATTAAACTTTTTAAATAATCTTTAAAACTTGCAGTATGGCTCACAAACAACTACACCACATGACCTCAGAAGCACTGCATATGCATTCTAGGGTTAAATATACCGGAAATATAGGATTGGGGATAAACGTTTACAAAGTAGTATAAAAGACCACAAATTGAGGACATCAAAAAGGAAATAAAGAGTTACAGTTGCATAGCCTGTATCTTCGTCATTTTGTACATAAGATTTTATCTCCTGCTTTTACTTCTCTACTCCTTACCTAGAGAAAGTCATTTTCCGGATGCTTATGTAAGCAGGAGTATATCGCGTGATTTTATGGAGAACGTTTTACTGAAGTACCGACGCATGTGTGAAATATGCAAATCATGCTTACGTCAGTGCGGAAAGAAGCACAAACTCAGCATTCGCGACGGTATTTAAAGATAGGTCTTTTTGACGGTCGCTTGCCAGACACGTGCTAACAGGAATCTGCAACGCTCAGTTCTGTAATCTTTAATTTTAATGTTCAGCTACGATCAGTCACGCCGAAACATGGGAGATCGTACCACTTTCGCAATTAGGCAACTTGAGTATCATATTATTCCCTGACATACCTTAGATAATTAAAACTTGCCGACGTGGCCATTGTAGTATAGAATAGTCCTGTAGATAATTAAAGTAAATTTCGGAACCAGAATTCCAAGTCAGAAATCGCCGTCCTTCACGCTTCTCTCCCCTGTAGCTCCCCGCTAAGCTTAACCCTCTCATATAAAAACCTGAATTAACTCCATCCGTCGTCACACCTGGTGAAGGCGCCGTGACATCGTCACAATAACAAATCTGATATTCAAGTTCAGCGCCTTCCAAGAAGGAAACCTGATTTTAAAGAAAATCTCCCCACGTGAAATTACCCTTTACATGGAACATTTTGGTTATTTTAGATTTTCTCAAAAATTGTTGTGACGATTTTTATTAAAATACAATATTTTTAAGATATTTACTTGACAAATGAAATATTTATCTTGATTTTTCTGCTAATAGTCTCTGAAGTCCTTTTCAATCTGAATGCATTTTATAACTAATAGACCGCAAGGGATAGGACAAAATCTCAATACACAAAATGTAGATCTTGTTTAAGCACACAATCTTTCAAACAAACCTTTTTATGGGGTTACCCATTTGCGAGATACTCTTTGTTATTGGTTTGAATTTTGAAGTACTTAAACTTTTCTCAAATGGTAAGTCACTTTTCGTTCTTTCTCGTGGTCATGCAAATAGCATGGAATTTCAAGGCCATCACATAGCGTTTCACTTTTTAACAATCTGACTATCGCTTTAACTTACTGTATCTTTGTAATAACTACAGCGAAATGTGTAAATACATAAAGCTTATGGGTCCTGGGTTCAAACCCCGTGGGCCGACCAATCTGACTGAAGCTTTTCCGTGGTTTCCCTCACTCCCAAGGTAAATACCATATTGTATATTTAACACCACGACCCAAAGTTCCATCGTAAGTCTGAAACAATAGTAAAAACGAAAAATAGATGGCAATAACGAATGGTGTGCTCACTATCCACAGACAATGAAAGGAGGTAGACTGGATGGTACACTAATGCCATCTGCACGGTACGAAACAGAAGATACAGTTTATAAGCACTAAGGTCTCTGTGGACACGTGTCAAAGCAATCATCTGTCCGTCACAGAAGCAGAGATACAGTTTCTACGCACTAAGGTCTCTGGACACCTGTCAAAGCAGCCATCTGCCCGTCACAGAAGCAGAGATATAGTTGCTGTGCACTAAGGCCTCTGTGGACACGTGACGAAGCAAGATGGTATGGTGCCAGGGATGAGGCCTAGAAGGCTAACTGTCCGCCACACATCTATCCACGAGTTATCTACTAACAGATCCGTCGCGATATGACCATGTGCTTAAAGCGACGTAAAATAAATAGTAATAATAGTAATATAGTAATAGATTAAAAAGAAGTAGAATTAGCTTTTAGAGGAAGAGTTTATAGAAGAGGAACTAGAGATGTGGATGCAACATACATTTTTTTCAGCTTTATTCGTGCTGGTTGCGATTCGTTTGCACCTACCCACAGACTGTTCTTATAATAGACTGGATTAATTTATCTCTGCTCTCCTCATGACGTCATATCATGTACTCAATGCAGAATGCAAGTTTCGCTATTCACATGTATACCTGAAGGGTATGCAAGTTACCTCGATGTTCATCACTACTTCAAAATGATCATCCTCCTTTCTTTGAACATTCAATTTCGCTCGTCGTTTGTGAACAGGAATCCTTATAAAGAAACCGAAGCCTGAATATATCTTAGCAGCTGCCATTCTCTTCAATAAAATACCTTTGTAGTAAAACAGATCCCCTCTTTATGTGGGTAGATGCAAGGGTTTCTTTTTTATCAGCAGCATGGTTGCTATGACAACGATTCCATTAACGGTTTTATTGAACCAAGGCTGTATAGACAGGACTTTCTCCATACAATACCAGCACCCTCAATTAGCGTACGGTTAACAAATAACTCCAGGTTACCCAATATTTAACCTTCGTGCCATTTATCTCGCTGAAAGCTTACGGAATATTCCAGTAGCAACATATACTCCCACTTGCAGTTTAACACAGATAATAGCCATGTGTTTTCATTCATTCGTATTCAGTACATCACAAAATAAACACGAAAGGCAGAAATTACAAAGACGTCTTTCATAGACTGGGCATTTAAACCATTGATAAACTTAAACTAACTAACGGTGTAGACTACCTCTGTAGCGTAAACCGTCAGCGTTCTGGCTTCTCAAACCAGAGTTCTCGGGTTAGATTCCCTTCGTGGACGCGGATATTTGTCTACAATCAGAACCATTTCCTACCCTCCGCAGAGTCTGGAAGTATGAATGTGGGAGTGATTACGAGTTTATTTCCTAATGAAAATAAGCAAAAACCTTCATTAAATGAGTTAGTTGTTCTGAAGTCAAAGCCCCCGACATGAACACAGAAGTTAAAGAGAGCTATGCAAATGAAACCAAAAGGACAGGTAGAAACAGTAAATTTTTGAAAAGACGTGTATTCAAATAGTTTATAAAGTTAGCATCTAAAAATGTTGATACACATGGAAAAAGTTGCTAGCCCTACCTGTATTGCACCGCTCATGAGCAAGGATCGTTATACCCGCTCTTGAATCAACCGTCTCGATTCGGCTGGTATCGGTTTTTCCGCGAACACAAAGGAAATCCCCAGTTTAGTTAATCAGCTAGTGGCAGCAGTTTGTAAACAAGACACGATGAACGGAAAAAGAAAGCAGTACAGCTAAAAGAAGTATACGTAGCCTTCGTTTAGACACGTGGCTGGCCTAACGGTAAGTTTCTTGGCACAGGAAGCACGCTGTTTGACGAGGAATCAGATATTCATGTCCCCTTAAATTCAAGCGTTTAGATTTCTGATGCAAATTACAACTACAATAACCATAATGCGGAAACGATGTCTTTGTGTCTCCGCGCCTCTCACATAAATTCTATGAAAATTTGCATTAAAACTCATTAATGTTTTCATGGTAATGTCTACAAGACTGTGCTTCGTCTGTAAAAGAAATTAAACGTGCGTCAATATAGTTGCATTTACATTACTCAACTAACAATTGTAGAAATTAACTCTACTCGCATAATCGCGTTTTAATTGTAAAAGTTTAGTGGGATTCCAGAAGGAGGTTTGCGAAATTCTTGATTCCTATGCAAGATTTTTCAGAGATTTGTTTGGACGTCGATATAAAGTTTGACCGTTCGAACGGGATTTTGCGTATGGGTAGCTCAATATATCGCAGTCGGTCGTATTGTACTCTTGTCTTCGCTTCGTAAATCTGCAAATCAATAAATCTGTACATTAAACATAATAAACCAAACGCTTATCTCATAGAAGTGCTGGAACCGCCTCTTCGTAGCTAAACCGACTTTGTACCGGGTAAACAGACTTCGTTTGACACGATTTAGTCCACCACTGTAATGTTTCTTCTTCATTTAATATTATAGCGGATCATGTGAAATGCACCACATTACGTTCACTTTCGAAAAGTGTCCCAACGAGGTTAGCGCCGACTTTGGGGACACCAGAATGCTAAATCTCGTCTATAAACATATATATTGACCACGAATTTGGGTCATCTCCCGTTCATTTCTTCTCGATATTCAAACGACGCCGAGACCATGTCCGACAAGCGCTCCGAGTCCACACTAATGCGTTAACATTAAACCCTGTGTGTAGGAAAACTCTCCGAGAATTCCACAGGTAAGGAATGTGTGGATATGATTAAGTCCTTGCATACACAGTCCCTCTCAAGAGGGCCCACAACGTTACCTACAGTTATTTAAGAATTTAGTCATTAGATTTTTGTATAACCCCCGGGTTCTTATTTAACTCCCCCTAGAGACCCGACATCCGCTATGGGTCTATTATCCCGATATCGACCTGCTCCACCACGTGAAGCTTTCCCCCTGTTGTAAGCAACTCCTGGGACTAACTGCCTTAAGAGTCGCTACAGTACGTTTTACTTGAATTCTTCCAATGTGTGTGGATTTGTTTGGTATACTTTGTGTTTCAGGGTACCCCACAAATAAACATCAAACTATTAGATCTGGGGAGCGAGAGGGTAATACACCGGCTTCAATCACTATCGTTGAACACTTCAGTAATTGCATCTATACTGTATAACCTGTTGCGGAATCTTATTGAAACAAAAAACGCAAGTTTTCCTCTTCCGTTATTTGATTGTAAAATGAGGTGAGAATGTGATTTCTGTACCGTTCTCCATTTACTGTATCCTCTAAAAGGTGGAAGCGATTAGACGTGTTGCCCTAATTGTACCCCAATTCCCTATCATAAAGAGAGAACTCATCTATACAATGTGGATTTTCATAACACCAATAGTGTGTGTTACGAGTGTTCACATGCCTGGTTAGGTGAAACCACGCTTCGTTTATAAAGGATACAAGACTAGAATCGATTAATCTTCAGTCACTGGTGACAAACCAATCGTAATGCACGTGTGCTACGGGATCACCTGGTTTTAAACATGCGCATTTGTAAGGTTTGAGTTTTAACAGCTTTTTCACTGAAACACAAATTCTTGAGCTAATTTTGGTAGTGATTTTCGTAGAGACGTTCCAGATTTACGCCGATTTCGCCTAATTTTTCTTCTGTTAACAGTGTACGTCTTCGTGTATGCTTGTTTTTTACTGAACCAGTAGTTTCAAATTTCTTCACAATATTGTGAACGAAGTTCTGGAAGGAAGCAATTGTCAAGAGAACTTCAGAATAAACTCCTCACGAGTGCGACGAGCCAATTCGTATTTATAACAACATATACGTAAAAAATATGTTACTCTAATGTTAACTGTCTTCCCATCTTCGCAAACGAAGTGCCATTCAAGAGATAAGAACGTCTTCGGATCTTTGAGACACCGGGCTGCAAAATTCTACCACAGTTTGCCTCAACATCAGAGTAACCTAGTTAGATCTCTTGGGGATTATAATCCTAGAACTTGCTACATCAGACGATACCGGATTCCCCGCATGGTTTACTGGCATACCAGCTAACACTGGAGGCTCGACCTGCAGCTAAAGCAGGGCTCCATTTCTAACCCAGCCAAGATCTGATTGGATTCAGAATTATTCCTATCCAAAATAAATTTAAATCCATTATCCACCAGAAGTGCATAAGAACCTCAGCATCCTAACAATAACCATCGAGGAGCAACCTGCTATCTCATACCCATCGCAATTATCCCATATACATCCCTTTTGGGCAAGGGCCCCTTTCAAGTGAAAAGGAGGTAGATTTTTGCAGTACCGGTTAACTACTCCGGGTAGTTTATTGTCCTACTGGTTATATCTACTAGTTTTTCTCAAGTTTATCTCTCTTTGGCTACATCGTGGTCCACCTGCTGCCGAAGGCCCCCCTCACTACAGCTGCCCTGGGTTCTCTGCCTGTTGATGTTCCTCTGACCAACCCTGAGGTCCTAAGAAGTCACTCTTGTGTGTGCTGTCTTATGACGGATCTTGCAGTAGCTTTAGACAGCTTCCTGTGGTCGCGGCCTTATCCATCCTAAACAAAAACAGCTATCCTTACCCACCCGTAAATAAAAATCCTGCGGTAAAAGATCGAGGATGGACACGTAGCAAAAACACTGAGCCTGAATCTCAGCCTGCCAGAAGTTGTAAGGATTTTACACACAATTAGAAGTTGTGTGCAAAAGATATTTAATCAATCATATCTTCCTTATATGCAGAGGAGAGGTAAACGCTCTATAACGTACATGTCTTTTCTAAAGATAAGTAGTGGTAAACGATAAGCACACTGTATAACCTTACTAACGGACCAGGAATGGAATAGCTGCTTTTATTCCAGAATTATACTCGTATATGGGACCTGTTCTGGTTTCACTGCTCCAGTTATCTTTTACGTAGGTTTCCAACATCTATAGTCTTTCGGTTTATGATTTAGTATTTCTTTCACTTGCATAGCCTCCTTCATATTTTCTATTTGACATTTCCAGGTATTCTTATAATTATGGACTAAAATCTAGATCTGTTAAAACATTAATGTTACTTTTGTGATCCCTTAAAGTGCAACCTCTGAAGTAACTTAAAAATTTCTTTTCACAGGAGTGAAGTTCATTCAAGTCTTCCTTGGTCAATACCGAAGTTTGAGCCATAAAGTAAAACGGGTTCAAGCCATTTTATAAAGTTTTAGTTGTATTTATTTCAATTTTGGTATCTTAATTTTATAGATTTCTCCTCTGAGTTAAACTGGATTCGCATTTGGCTAGTGATTTTGACAAGATTTGAACCCTATAGTTTGCAATTCGTAGGCGAAAAGCATTTCAGCAAATAATTTCACCCACGCGCTTTTCGAATTATCTGCGCATCAAGCTACGTTGGTGAACACACATTTACATACAAACTGCACGAACGTTTTATGTGATGGACCTTGTCACTTCATACAACATGTTAAAACAAACACATTTTCATTAATTATCGAGGAATATGTACAAATGCAAGAGGAAACAGTGTTTTCAGCAGTGTGTTTGTACGTAAACCCGCACTAGCTAGCTGACTTTGAAATGAAATGTACGATACAACTTTCATGTTTTAATCCCCTTTGCTACGACTGTGCGCTCAGGTAGCCGTGAAATTGCAGCTAACCGTTGAGCCACAGCATTAAGATCATGTTGGTCCCAGTTGCATAACCCTGTTTCTGTTGCGTATTATGTTTTTTAACTCTTCGTTCAGTTGGAACTGAGAATTGCAAGCGGTTCTTTAAGAATAACCTAATACAGTTCAACGGACGTTTTTGATGCTCAAATACTTTATGAAGTGAATGCAGTATATATCACTGTATTTACATTATCTATTGTAATCGATTTGAATACATATGAACTGAAATGAATTTGTTTACCGTTCTTTTCCTTCGGGTATAGGTACCCTGCCGTGCATAAAAAGTAGCCCATTCCCCTGGTGTTTTTCCCTCCATAAGGTTTCCACCTTCAAATAACCAACCTTTGATTCCAACCAGCTGGTATCAGTTCTCTATGTAACAGACCTGAAAAACAATTCAGGGACACAAAAAGCAAAGGAATAAGCGATGTTACAATCAATGTGAGATTATATCGGATATCGCCTCAGTGAAAGTATTTCGCTACGATTGGTACACAGGGAAACGCTTAATCAAAGACACATAATTTGGAAGGGTTGAAGAATTATTTGCATGTGCAGTTAAACTGTATGATAACTACATTTGTACGAGAGCTTCTCATCAGCGATATGGAGACGAAGGTTAAAATTATTGCCACCTTAATCGGCAGTAAGAAGACAGTAGTGTAGCAGAAAACACAAGATTGAAGTGTATTAAAAATTAAAACGTTCTTAATTTTCGTTTTATTTCCACGTTTTTAACGTATTCTGTTTTTTGCGTCATAATTCAACGAAGCCTTGCCGTAACAGTACACCTAGTGATAACATGGGCAACTAGCTCGAGATGTTTTCCTTGGACAGTTACTATATTTTGAGGGAGGTAAAGTACCCTACCAATTCAATGCCTAGAATTATGCTAGAGGAATAGAGGGGTCATGCTGGAAAAGGGTGGGGCTAGATTTTTTAGCTGCGTTCCATTATGAGCCATTGTTTATGCAGGTCAGTATACGCTTGAGTGAAAAAAGGGGCCCATTTCCCTAGGCCGCAATAGTGATTCTTTTATTATATCTCACTAACACTAGAACAGACCTAATCCTTATCACTTCCCTTTTGTGTATATACTCTTCGCCACTTGGTTTGGAGATTGGGTTGGTAACACCAAACGTAGCTTAGGTTGACTACGCCACGTCATTCTAACGTGGAAGTTACCCCTTTCATCTACATCCCGTCGGCACGGCTGGCTCGCCCGAGTTTTAACACACACAGAGACTGATTTCAACCTTCGGCGAGTCAAAATTTATGGCTTTGCCCAGTCACTTACGTCGTCGACACCATTGAGACCACATTAGATAATTATTATATTTGGTAATGTATTTATTTGTATTTTGGTAGATATTGAGTATCTCATTAGAATATCACGCCAAGCATTGACGCACGTGCAAATAGCTAAAGCCACTTTGCATGTGTGAAGTGTTTTAAACTTGGTTGAGTGAGTCAAGCTAATACTGACCACAATAAAACACCTACTTCGAAGTACAAGTTATCCACCTGCCAGTGGAAAACATGTCGATTATTCTATTTTGTACACACTTATAATATTATTAAAATGTTATTTATATCATAATATCAAATGATATGCCCAAAGAGATAAAACAAAAGGTAATAAAAAGTTTGAACTTAACCCGAAGTATTTGAACCCAAATTAAAGTAGCACATTGTTAAAGCAACCATGATAATACCATTCGGCGAATGCTACCTTGCGAGCTGAGGTTCCTATACGAATTAGTAATCGCGGAACTATACCCCAACTCGAATCTTTACACGCTTTTTGCAGCGTCATACAGTGTTTTTAGCTCGGTTTGGTAGTTTAAATTCAAACAAATAAACTGCATCAGTCATTACAATTACTATATGATCTGAAATACGTCATAGTTTGTGAAATAAAAGAAATTATCTACCTGATACTTAGCATTTTTGACAAAGCTGTACAATGACTAACGGCTTAAATCCAATTGATCGCACTGCGTAGCTCTGCCATTTTGTTTTCAAATGGTTTTGTCAACCGATGCATGTGATAGGTTGTTCCTTCGGGGCCGTTTTCAAAGGGGTGCATGGATGTATGCTCAAGAATAAAAGTTCGTAAAATTGGCTAAATGTGTTATTGCTGCTCCCAGTATTAGGGTGGGATGTTTTTTTTTTTTTTTGCATCGACATACATAACGATTGCATTCTGTTCCTAAAACACTTATGCACTGAGTTATCTATCCCTCCTCTATAAAGTGTTATGCAAATCAGCCATTAGAAGGCATTCAAGAAAGGCGTAAGTCAAATATGTCGCTTAACACGTTGTATAAATTCAAAAATAAATAGACGCAGCTGACTCACCTGGTATATTGTACTCGCTTTGTATTCAAGCGTGAATGACTTGATTTGAATGCTCCCGTTTAAACATTTGTTTTATGTTGCACACAAGGGTTGTTTATGTATGTCTTTGGCTAACTAAACTTATTACGAAATGCAAGGGATAGTAACGCGATTTCTTAACATCTAAATTCATGTCACTGAATTCTCCATTTGTATATAGCTCACACCTGGTTTTAGTGTTTATTTCCAATAGTCAACTGCGGAGATCACAAGACAAATAATTTATATATAAACACATCTTACTATATTTTGTGTGTGTTAAATTGTTACAAATTGTATTCATATGGTTGTTGAGTAAGTATTATTCATACCAGCTTACCTTTTAAATTGTTTATGTTCCCCTATCGATCTCCGAGTTTTCTTAGCATCTTAGACCCAGTACAATTCCAAGTTAAGGAAGTTAGGGGTTTCCAAAAATACCCTCGTCAAGTGATTTACGTAACTTGGCCATAGGAGGTGCGTTTATTTCAACAAATAAACCAAGATCTATATTATATTGGTGTAAAACAAACGACGGGAGTAAAAAATAACCTCTCTTAATGACCTATGCTGTGATTGGTGTTAACAGATGTGGGCTAGCTCCGCGTACCATGATTAACGATTCGACCTTTTAGAAGGATAGTAAGGGGATAAATGTGTTACCTAGCCACAGTATTTATATAAAACGTTTCTTCTGAGCATGGAAATGAAGTGTAAAGTTATTGCCACCATAGAAAAGAAATTTAACTGAATTATGTATGATTATTATTATTAATAATAATATACGACATATAGAAGACCCTGATAGACAAACGTCGTTAAATGGACTGTTATATATGGACTTCCTCGTTAATATTATTATTATTATTATTATTATTATTATTATTATTATTATTATTATTATTATTATTATTATTATTATTAACTTATTTGTACTCAGCTACCAAGAACAAACAGCTGAGTGACTGTGTTACCCTCCACCCATATTCTGGGATGTAGAAAGCAAAATTTCAATTAAGGGCTTACATTATGCCAGAGGGGTATAGAAGGATGACTCTTTAAAGAGAGCGAACTTACACATTTGATACCTTTAAAGCCAGCCGTTCATATACTGGGCAACTTTTTCCTTTCTTTTGGCGTCCAAATTTAAGTATTCCTAGTTTAAAGAGGATTTAACAAACTGTGAAAATGAAATAAGTGGCTATTACAATTCCATTAACAGTGGCCACTCTAAGTAATCATATGAATATCGGAACGCCATGGTCTTATCAAGACGTATTTGTGATTGGCAGTTGTCATGAAAATCTATGGCTTCCAACATGACTGTCAGCTTCAAAATTAGAATACTACCGCCATAAACTATGAAATTATGGGTAATAGTGATTTGTGAATACCTACATGCCTAAACACGAAATCTGTAATTTAGATAAAATAACACATCCCTTAATTAATCAACCACGTAACCAGGTCAATGCGCGTAGTTAACAATAGCTTGTTAAACAACGCGTAAAATCAAGCATTTATTTTTCCATGCGCATGTAATAGTTGCTTTTGGCACGATAGCACGTTTTCTTGACTTTACAGAAACTATTAATTGATAGTCTGATGGTGCATTTTCACAAGTTTTATTGAAAATGTGCATACCAAAGCTGTATTAACTCATTATCTGATGCATACTATAAGCAAAATCGCTGCCGTCTGCGAACACTAAATGTAACAGCCTCTGCAACGGCTACTCTCTTTGAATCCAGAATAATATTTTGTTTTGTAATGAATCTTTTGGCTGTTCCCGATTAATACAGTAATCAGGAGTACCCATAGGTGAAATGTCTAAATATTTTAGTTTTTAATTTTTTCAAACCAAGATGCTCTTCTAAAATTATAAGTGTGTTTCAAATTGCATAAGTATTTTTTAATAGTTTCAGAAAAAAAAACTTAATTTTACTTTTATTATATTAAACAGATGTTCCACACGATATTGGTGTTGCATACAGGGGTTGTATGTTGCTTTATTATATTAAGCAGGTGTTACGTAATTTTGAAAAACTCCAAATACTAATACATAGAACTAGCATATAGAAACATTTTCGCTCCTCCTCTTTTTAAGACATACAAGCCATTGCCTTTCGAGGAGCAAGCAAGCTTTTGGATCTTGAATATCCAGGATGGGTGATCAGCCCAAAACCTGGTATGGCGGTGAAGGAGAAAACGAAATGTACGAGGACTGTCTCAGAAGTACCCGACCTAACAAAGAAAATGTGAAAAGAATTGGGAAAAACATCTTTATTTCTCTACATAGTATTTCAACTCAATACACTGTTCCCAGCGATGTCCAACTGCTCCGATACTCTTGTTTATAGTGAGAACCATTGAATTCTGCAAAATATCCATAAACTGTAAGCTCCACCTCTTCATTGTTAGCAAATCTTTTACCACCAAGCCATTTCTTCTACTTTGGAAACAGAAAATAATCAAAGGGGGGTAAATCTGGTGAGTAGGGTGCATGAGGATGTAATTTGAACCTTAACTCATTGATTTTGGCCATGCCAATAATGAATGTGTGAACTGGTGCATTGTTTTGATGAAACAAAATTTTCTTTTTTGCCAAATGTGCCGTTTTTTTTCTTAATTTCATAATTCAAACGCTGCAATAAGTTTGCATAATGCTCCCCATTTATTAGTTTTCCTTTTTGAAGATAATCAATGAAAATTATTCCACGCGCATCCCAAACAACTGACGCCATGATCTTGCCTGCAGATGAAACTGTTGTTGCCTTCTTTGGAGCCGTTTCTCGCCTTTCAATCCACTGTTTTGACTGTTCTTTCGTTTCAGGTGTGAAGTGATGGACCCATGTTTTATCCATGGTTATGAATCGATGCAAAACTCGGCTTTATTGCAATGAAACATCGCCAACCGCTCGACTGAAACATCCTCGCGACGCTGCCTTTGTTCCATTGTGAATAAACGCGGCACCCATTTTGCGCATAGCTTTCTCATGTCTAAATTTTCAGTCAGCGTGCGATGTAAGCACTTTTTGAAATGCCTACGATGTCTGCTAGCTCGCGCACTTGCAGTCGACTGTCATCCAATACCGTTTTGTGGATATTCTTCACAATTTCTGGCGTGGTCACTTCATTTGGTCGACCACTGCGATGTTCGTCTTGGCAGTTCGTACGGCCTCGCTTAAACTCTGCCACCCAATATTTTACCGTTGTAAACGAAGGAGCAGACTCCCTCAGAGTAGAATCTAGCTCAGCTTTAATATTACTTGGACTAAGACCTTTCAAATGAAAGTATTGTATGACATAACGATGGCCAGTTTTATCCATGTTTACAAATTTTCTGACAGAGATCACTATTAATGGCTGCCAAACAACATAACATCGTTAAACTTAAGCTTTATAAGGTTAGTACTTTTTACCACTATCTATACATCAAGTCGGGTACTTCTGGGACTGCCCTCGTACTTATGAAAAAGATGACAGTAAAATTCGTAGATCAAATTATTCAACCAAGCATTTGCCTAGCGTCTGAGAAAAGCCGCGAAAAAACCTCCAAGTTGATCGGCCCTGGGGGTTTGTACTGGTTCCTCCCGAACACGAATTGCACACCTTACCGCGGCGTCACCACGCTCAGTAGAATTAGTTTACGCTAAACAAACATAGCTTCCTTTAGCAATTGCTTTAGAGAGGTAAAATCTTCAAGTGCAGCGTAATATAAAACAAATACTCGTCTATGGTCAATGTTACTTTGAATCGTGAGGTTTTCTATTGTAATCCAAAGTTCTATTATTAGATTTTTCCTGATATATATTTTTTATAGAAAACGACTACTGAAGAGTAAATTTCCATTTTTATTGCTATTTTCAGCTTGGTAATAGTAAATTTCGATATTGTTTGAAACAAGAACATCCAATTACAAGGAAAACAGAGAGCATGATAGTACTGCATAACGTCAACTGCCTTTATTTCATTCCTGTTAAACATCAAGGTTAGAACGCAACCCAGGCAAACCTTACTTTTGAAAAATCTGACAAGTAATTACATTCACATGACCTTCACTACCCTCTATCGCTTATTAGAGGGTACACAAGCTATTTTTACTAAAGCTTATTTTCTAACTACTTCATTTTAATCCAAATAAACCTTTGCAGAAATAGCTACATTACACATTTCGTTATAGATACAAAGGGAACAGCGATAGTCAAATGTTTAAGAACTGGACGCTATATGCTGGTCTTGAAATTCCATACCGTTCCCATGCAATCGCGAGAAACAACTGAATGTTAAATGAAATAAATTGTGTGTTTATATAGATTCACACGTCTTGTGTAGCACATTTTCGTCTTATTTAACGCTTACTAATTATACAAGATTATGCAAAATTCTTTCCGAATACAGGACAGGAATAAGGACTTCAAAGGCTATTCTAAGAAAATTCAAGATATATATTTTATTTTTCATTTCAATAATATTAAGACATGCATTAGTCAAAACTGTTACTGCTATTGTTTAAAAAATAAAAAAGTTTTGAAAAATATTCCATGCTAAGGGCTGTTTGGGGTGGGGAATTTTCTTGAAAATCTTCGTGTCGCATTTTTGAAAAGTATTGGACTTAAATACCAAGTTTGGTGTTTATCCAACCTTTCGTTTTTTAATTATGCTGTTCACATTCACACAGGGACCTTTTTCGTTTTATTCAAAGGTCCTCAAAACATGTATTTCCGGAGAAATCTCGGTATAGGATTTTTGGGTGGAATGCAATACATTCTCCACCTACTATGTACATGGTAGAGAAAGTAAAAAATGTAACGCCCGTGTTTAATGCTATAGTAACTTCCAGAACTTTTGGAGCGATCTGAGAAGTGGGTAAAAAATCCAAGATACTAGAGAGAGATCATAGGCCATTCAGTAGCAAGGAATATGAGAAGATGCATGGACACAATGGAAATGCTTATGTTTGGTATCAGAGGTGGGATAAAGTACTCAAAATGAAAGTAACATTGTTTAGCTTCGGGGTGAGATAAAACGAATCAACATACAGAGAACAAGATATTGGTGGAGATAATGATGATTGTTGTTAAGCAATTATATGAGTAATTATTAAGGAAAGAGTAAACAAAAATATTAGTATTCTTTCAGTATGTAACATTCTCCAGGTTTATTGTGCAATCATTGTTATAACAAGTATTATAGTAGTATAAACCTGCAAGCTAAGCATA
This sequence comes from Deroplatys truncata, assembly GCA_030765065.1. Taxonomy (NCBI): domain Eukaryota; kingdom Metazoa; phylum Arthropoda; class Insecta; order Mantodea; family Mantidae; genus Deroplatys; species Deroplatys truncata. The sequence goes on along the minus strand of CM060988.1, from coordinate 121,865,092 downwards.
AAAGGTATACGAGTGATGTGTAATAAAATAAATGCACTATCTATGTAGTAAACTGGTTGACCAGTTTTACTGCAGTTCTGCTGTTTCCTGTGCAGTAACATTTTAAGATAATACGTCAGAAATTCCCAATAAAACGTTCTTTAATGCTTAACATAAAGTTCTACTGTAAATGTAGGCTATAAAGTGGCCTCGAAGATTAAAACACTATACTTAGCTGTAATAAAGATACGTAGAATGTTGACACAAAAATGGCTAAGCATTTTATAGGCAGTACAGGCAGTCACAGAAGAACTGCTTCAAGTAGATACTCCTCATTTTCATTAGTCCAATATCTAACAGAAATCCAGTACAAAAAGATCCTGAAGAAAATATGGTGGTAAAGGCAATATTTATTATCACCATCACCATATTTTGTTAGAAAAAAATCCAAAGTCGAGCTAACCGCGAAACTTAACGTTTAATTGTATAACACTTTTAACGAAATGTCATCAATGCAACACATGTTCCTTCATCACTTGCATATAAAAGGTCAACTCTGTATGTGCAACCGTAACTAAATACTCGCAAATTCTTAGGACCCTTTCTATTTGCTTTCCGGTTCAGTGAATAACAGGCCGTCTGAGTGAAGCTTCAGGTTCGGCGTTGAAATAGCTTTTTAACGCAGATTGTTATTAACATTATTTTATTTTCACAAAAACGTAGTTTTAGGTAATATATCGATTGCAATTTAACGAAAATTTCCTCTTGAATTAAAATAACTCAATTTTAATTCTATTAGAATAAACCAAACATCTTTAGAACAAACCCGGCGGAGGGCGATGGATTTTTTCGGGCGTAAAAGTCCTTATGGCTTATTTCGGAAGGGAAGTAAAGCCGGTAATCCCGTGTCGTAGATTTACAGCTCGTAAAAGAACCTCAAGCCTGATAAAGAAGCCTCTGAGAAAAATTACCGGTCTTTCACGCCCAATATACAATGGGACGCAGTTAGAGAGCACAGCAGTTAAACAGCGTCCATAAATATACACTACCTGATCAAAAGTATCTGGACACCTGGCTGAAAATGACGTACAAGTTCGTGGCGCCCTCCATCGGTAATGATGGAAGTCAATATGGTGTTGGTCCATCCTTAGCATTGATGACAGCGTTCACTCTCGCAGGCATACTTTCAATCAGGTGCTGTAAGGTTTCTTGGGGAATGGCAGCCCATTCTTCACGGAGTGCGGAACTGAGGAGAGGTATCGATGTAGGTCGGCGAGGCCTGGCACGAAGTCGACGTTCCAAAACATCCCAAAGGTGTTCTATAGGATTCAAGTCAGGACTCTGTGTAGGCCAGTCCATTAAGGGATGTTATTGTCGTGTAACCACTGCGCCACAGCCCGTGCAGTATGAACAGGTGCTCGATCGTGTTGAAAGATGCAATCGCCATCCCCGAATTGCTCTTCAACAGTGGGAAGCAAGAAGGTGCTTAAAATATCAATGTAGGTCTGCGCTGTGATCGTGCCACGCAAAACAACAAGGGGTGCAAGCCCCCTCCAGGAAAAAACACGACCACACCATAACACCATCACCTCCGAATTTCACTGTTGGCATTACACACGCTGGCAGATGACGTTCACCGGGCATTCGCTATACCCACACCCTGCCACCGGATCGCTACATTCTGTACCGTGATTCGTCACTCCACACAAGTTTTGCCTGTTTTCAATCGTGTAATGTTGACACTCCTTACACCAAGCGAGGCGTTGTTTGGCATTTTACTGCGTGATATGTGGCTTATGAGCAGCCGCTCGACCATGGAATCCAAGGTTTCTCATCTCACGCCTAACTGTCATAGTACTTGGAGTGGATCCTGATGCAGTTTGGAATTCCTGTGTGATGGTCTGGATAGATGTCTGCCTATTACTCTTTACGACTCTCTTCAAATGTCGGCGGTCTCTGTCAGTCAATGGACGAGGTCGGCCTGTACGCTTTTGTGCTGTACATGTCCCTTCACGTTTCCACTTCACTATCACATCAGAAACAGTGGACCTAGGGATGTTTAGGAGTGTGGAAATCTCGCGTACAGACTTCTGACACAAGTGACACCCAATCACCTGACCACGTTCGAAGTCCGTGAGTTCCATGGAGCGTCCTATTCTGCTGTTTCAGGAGGTCTAATGACTACTGAGTTCGCGGATAATGAGTACCAGGCAGTAGATGGCAGCATAATGCACCTAACATGAAAAACGTATGTTTGTGGGGGTGTCCGGATACTTTGGTCACATAGTGTATATAAAATATTTAGAACAAAAGCTAATAAATTGTTATTCCCAGTAGACGGATCATACTGTGTGATATTTCTTATTGTTCCTTTAAATATCAAGATTTACCCTATATAAACCAATGCAAATTGTACTATCTATTGCTTAGACCGTATATTCATTACTTTATCGATTGCAATAAATTGATTTTGTTACGCATAAACAGTATAATAAAACATAAACCTAAAGGTTCTTCATATGTACCAAATAGCAGCTATGTGTTCACCCTCCCCTTCTATATTTTTACTTTCCAACCAGGCACCTAATTGCTAGAGAAAGCATATTACAAGTATTCCACCTAAGAATTCTATGCTGAGATTTCACCGAATTACGCGTTTTGAGGTTCCCTGAATCCATAAAAAGCATCTTTTGCTTTCTCTACCGTATATCGAGTAGAAGTATTGCATTCCATCCAAAAATTTGATATCGAAGTTTCACCGGAAATACAGGTTTTGAGGCGCCCTGTATCGAATTAAAGCATTTCTGGAGACATGTACGTGTGTGTGTGTGTCTGTCTGTGAACAGCATAACTCAAATACTAAAAGTCGGATAAATACAAAACTTGGTACTCGAGTTAAATATCCTCCAAGGATGCGACACAAAGATTTAAGAAAATACCCCCACCCCAACTACATTTTATATGGAACATTTTTAAAAAATTTTGTTTTCCAATAAAATGGCTAATGATTTTGATTAAAATGGTATATATTAAAGATATTTACATAGCAAATAAAACGTATATATTGAATTTTCTGGAAATAGTCTAGGACGCCCTCTTCATTTGGAAGGAACTTGGCATAATCTTGTATAACTTGTAAATGTTAAGTGATAGACGAAAAGTACTACACAAAAAATATAGATGTCTTTAAAACACAGCTTACTTAAAATAAGTTTTTTGTGCGTGGGATAAGCTGTTTCTGAATTATCGTTATAATAGTTACGAATTGTTCAATACTTGTTATTTTTTTGAAGTCCCATCGATTTTCAGTTGTTTCTCACGATTGCATGGAAACAGTGTGGAATTTTAAGGCCAGCATATAGTGTCCAGTTCTTAAACATTTGACTATCTCTGTTCTCTTTGCATCTATAACAAAATGTATAGTGTAGCTATTTTTGCAGAGATTTATTTGGATTAAATGTAGTAGGTAGAAAAATAAGCTTTAAGAATAGTTTGTGTACACTCTAATAAAGATAGAGGGTAGAGAAAGCCATGTGAATGTATCATTTTTTTTTAGAAAACTACGGCGAGCACAACCCCAAAACGAAGTTTGCTATTTTACTTTTATTTTTCAAGGATACGACACGGGAGTTTCCAAACAAATTACTCCACTTTTCAGATGGAAACATTTTCGTTATTATTTTTTTTCGCAAAAATATCTCTGGGAATTTTTATTAAAATATCATATATTTAAGATGTCTGTATGACAATTAAAATGTATATCTTCAAATTTCTGGGAATAGTCTGTGAAGTCCTCTTGTTGTATATGAGTTTTTGTACAATTGGTAAACCCTAAGAGATAAGACAAAATCTTACTACACAAAATTGCAGATCTGGTTAAAGGAGACAATTTATGTCCAATAAATTCTTTTTATCATTAACCACTTTAGAGCTATTCTTTGATATTAGTTTGAATTTTCAAATACTTATAATTTTTCAACGATCAAGTAGCTATTCGTTTTTTCCGTGATCATGAAAAGAGCTTGTTGTTTCAAAGCCACCACATACTAGTATTGGCCACTTTTTAAACATCTGATTCTCGCTTTGACCTACTGTGTCCTCCTTGTATCTACAACGATATGTAGAGTAATGTGGAATGAAAGTTCATTTCGATTAACAGGAAGAATATGTTTTGTAAAAATAGTTTACAAAACAGTGAGTAGAGAAATTCATATGAATGCAACTCAGACTTTTTAAAAGAGAAAGCTACTACAATTTAGCTTAGCTGAGATATTACCACATCCCTCACTTCATACTTTCTCTACTAACTATAGCAAGTACAGAAAACATTACATTCCACTCCAAAATTCGAAGTGGAGATTTCATCTGAAATACGTTTTGAGACTCCTTGAATAAAAAAAGAATGTGTGCGTGAACAACATAACTCGAAAACGAAAAGTGGGATAAATACTAAACTAGATATTTAAGTTCAGTATTTTCCAAAGATACGAACCAAACTTTTTCAAGAAAATCCTCCAATCCCAAATAGCCCTTTCTATGCAACATTTGCGATATTTTTGCTTTTATAAAAATGGCTCTAATGGTTTTGATTTAAATAACATTAGATACTTGCAAATAAAGTGTGTATCTTGAATTTTCGGAATAGCCTGTTTAGTCCTCTTCATTTGGAAGGAATTTTGTATAACCTTGTGTAACTGGTAAACGTTAAGCGATAGACGAAAACGTACATATTGAAATCGGATGCGATATATTAACATGAGTTTCTATGCCCTCTATCTTTTATTTGTAAGTATACACATTATTCTTATTCAAGCTTATTTTTCTATCTACCATATTTTAATTCAAATAAAATTTTGCAGAAATATCTACATTACATATTACGTGAGCAGCGATAGTCAAGTATTTAAGAACTGGATGCTATATGCTGGCCTTATGATTCCATACCGTTTCCATGCAATCGCGATAAACAATTGAATGTTGAAGGGATTTTTAAGAGAGACAAGAAATGAAGAATACGAACTTTTAATAACGAATATACCAGAAACTGTTTATACGACAGAAAACCTATTTTAAATAAAGTGCGTGTTTTAAAGAGATACACGTTTTTTTGTATAGTATATTTTCGTCTGTCGCTTAATGATAAGTTATACAAGATTACACAAAATGTCTACCAAATAAAGTGGACTTCACAGACCATTTCCAGAAAATTCAAGATATACATCTAATGTTTCACGTAAATATCTTTAATATATGGCGTTTTAATTAAAATCGCTATAGACATTTTTTAGAAAATCAAAATTTTCGAAAAATCTTACATATAAGGGTAGTGTCGCATCTTTGGAAGGTACTGAAATACAAATTAAAATTTTGGTATTGATACGACTTTTCAGACACGGACCTTTTTCTAAAAATGGTGTTTTGGATTCAGAGGACCTCAAAACATGTATCTCCAGTGAAATCTGTATTACGAATTTTTGGGTGGAATAGAATACTTCTCCTACTTACTATACATAGTAGAGAAAATAAAAATGTAGAACACACAATTTACTTCAAACAACTTTTTTGTGGCAACAGCCATTTCCGAGATATCTGTTTTTAATGATTCGAATTGTTCAATTTTCTCGCTATTTCATGGAAACTACACGGAATTGTAAGGCCAACATATAGCGTCCATTACGTAAACATTTGTTCCGTTTGTTATCTATAACTAAATGTGTAATGTGGCTGTTTCTGCAAAGGTTTATCTTGATTAAAATGAAGTGGATAAAAAAGTAAGCTTTCATAAGAATAGTTGGTATGCCTACTAATAAACGATAGAGGGTGAATGTAACGCATAGGATGTTTTGAACAGTAAAAAGTAAAAGACGTCGAGGTCCAATGACAAACGCGCCGTAAAGTTTAGTTTTCCTATTGGAACACCATTAGTATGCCAGTTGATACCAAAATGTGACAAGCATGTCTTCTTTACTTTTTTTGAATACAAAATGAGATATTCTGTCAATAACACCGTGTGCAGTCTGACAAACAGTGAAAAGGTTTATATTACTACATTATATGTCCCAGATATGTGTTATTATCTGCCACAGTGATCATGAACTGGTTTCCATAGAGAAGGATATCTCTCGTGTGTGGGCGCGCACAGCATTGTTTGACAGAGATGCTGGCTCCAGCATGCGATCAACAATCTGCTATTCAAGTGCCATCCCTCAGTGGCGTGCTGTCGCTTGTCAAAGCACATGGAGTCGGAAGTGCAGGTCCAGAGTACATCAACCACCTGGGGTTGCATTATCAATAGGGCCCGGATTTGATCACCTAAATATATTTCAAACATTACCTATAAAATTACTAAAATTTGTAAAAGATGATATAATAATTACAACAAGTCTGATGTGCTACATTCACATAACTTTCTCTATCTACTATTGTTCAATTTTATATAGCTACTACTGAAGTAGGTTTGTTGCTGCTACGTATGGACAGTCAGTTTGAAGATGATGTATTATATTTCGATTGTTGGGGAGCCGAACTTGTAGTAGTAGCAACCGCACGTATGGTAAAAAGTTTTCCGGTAGCCTTTGCCCCAAGTTTAAAAAATATTAACTTTGTAATTTTGACTGTTTCTTTAAATATTATATATTTATGTTTGCCTCGCTGTCAGCATTTATTTTTAGAGACATGAATGTCTTAGCAGGGAGTGGGGCGACTGAGAATGTAGGCTTACACAGATTATAATTTTTACTTCATTAATTTGTTAATCATTGACACAATTTAAATAACACTTCACTGATATAGAGAGCTATGAGATTCTTTTATTAATTACTTGCACTTTTTAACACGTAAACTATTTTTGTCTCACACTGAATAGGTATTATACTTCTCGAGGACGCATCTCGCGTCCGGTTAGGAACGCTGTTTACAAGCAACTGATTTCTGATTTTGAACAATTTGCCCTATTTCAGTTTCTGATTGGCTAATCCTACTCCAATAGAATACTTTCATTAAACTTAAGCTTTTCTCTGGTTGTTGATTGGCTATTTATAAGCTGTCTCAAAATTTACATTATTGTTGCTCCAATAATGACTAGTAGCATTATTAAACTTTCTTACTCATTATTGCCTCAGGGTTACCTCATTGTTAGCAACTTTTAACCTATTATTCTCACAGCTCCTACGTTATTAAATTACGTAATACATTCACATAACATTATTGAACACGTACATAATAATATAAACATTAATACAATGACGTTACATGCATTTGATATGTTATATTATACACATATTGCTTTAAGGCGGGCCGTTATTATATCTTATATTATATAATTTGACTGAAATCATTTAAGTGTTAAAAATACTGCCTCACTACAAACTATTCCTAGGAAAGATTACTTTTCTACCTACCTCATGTTAATCGATATAAACCTTTGCAGAAATAGTTTCAGTTGTAGGTACAAGGGGGATACAGTTATTGAAAATCGATCGGACTTAAACATTTAATCGCGCTTATCCAGAAATGGCTTATGCCAAAGCAAAACTTATTTTAAAAGAATTGAGAGGACTAAAGGGAGAGGACTAAACGCGGGCAAACATAGAGATATGAAAAAACAATTCGTGTGCGACTGAAGGTACGCAGGAAATGGTGAAAATCTTTTACAATTTTGCTGCTATCAGCACATTCGACACCGAATTTCTGGGTGGAAAGGATACTTCCCCTGCTTTACGTAATAGAGAAAGTAAACATGAAAAATCAAACCACTAATAATACATATCTCGGATATGGACAATGACACTCAAAGAAAATACTTTTTTTAAATCAATTGTCAGTTTTATAAATATCTACATTTTTGTGGAGTAAGTTATTGTCTAGATCTTGTGATTAATCCGCTATATGAAATTATATAAAATGCTTCCGATTAAAGAGGACTTCATAAGCTATTGCCAGAACATTTATGAAATATGTTTTGTCATGGAAATATATTAAACATGTGGCATTTTCATCAAAATCGTTAAGAGCCATTTTTGTGAAAATCAAAATTTTCGAAACATGCATGTAAAGTGTAGTTATAGGTGAGGAGATTTTCCTGAAAATCTTGGTATCGCATCCTTTGAAAATGCTGCACTGATTTAATCAACTTTTCGCTTTTGAGTTCTTCTGTTCACTCACACACACATTGTTTTGCAAAGTTCCTTTTTGTATTAAGGATGCGGTCATAACGTGTAATTTTGGTATAGAATTTTTGGGTAGAATAAAATGATTCCTATATTTGCTATAAGTAAGCAGTAGGGAATGTAAACATTACCAAGATAGTGACTAATTTTTTAAATGATATAATTACAAAAGAATCTGGTGGTTACATTCATAGGATTTTCTGTACTCGCTATTAGTTATTTTCATGTATGTATGTTCACAAGCTTATTTTTCTAGCTGTTTCACGTTGATTGAGTTTAACATTTGCAGAGATGAGAATTTTTTCCCACACAAGCCGTGTGTAGGCTAAAGTTGTGAAGTTAAAATTATACTGAAAAAGTCAATACCACAGCCGGATTTGTACCACGGATCCTCAGCTTTCCGTGCTGTTGCTGAAAGATATAAGGGAATAATCCTATAAGGTTGTTATATAAAATAATTGAAAATGTTGAAATACATGGCAACTTGCCGCACGACATCAAAATTCCAAATTGACTCGCATTTTTTCCGGTAAACCACAAGGCGTTCTCAATTTATTTGATGTAAACTCCCCAATGGTGATTTACAATCACTTGAGTGCTTTATAGTTAACCACTATTAGGTCAATCAGTGGTGTGTGTTTCCATACAAACCGTGTGTAAGCCGAAGTTGCACGAGTAGAATCAGCCTGAAAAATACATTTTTAAGCCATAAATCGCTATTCGTTACTTCTCGTGGTCATGCATAAACATCATAGCGACCCGCGTTTTAAAAATCTATGACTTTTGGCTAATGTATTCTTCTTATACCTACAACCAATGTATAAAGAACATTTATGTCAATTAACAAGAAGTAGATAGAAGAATAAGTTTTTAAGAATAATTTGTAGAAAAGTGAGTAAAGAAACTCATCTAAATGCATTACATCAGAATGTTTTTTGTTGCTAGTCATGGTGGTCACTTCGAGCATATGTTCTGTGGTGATGATATTAAACGTTCAAATACGAGTTTATGGAACATTTTCGGATATATGTACACTCGGTCATCTTAAAACTCTCCGGCGTCTGAGAGACGGAGCTGGGTTCGGGTATTGCGTAGATTCTTGTAGTAGTTATAATGGGGAATACAACTATAATCACAAAAATCTTCCGAGAAAATACATATACAAGATTTCAAACACACGTATATTTCAGAGTGTTTCAACACTGAATATTTGTAACCAAAACACACTTCATTCATTTTACAGTTCTCAAGTGGAATATGACTAAAGCTCGTTACAATGCCACGCTTACTGCGGCACTCTTAGCTCAGTGGTACAGAGCTTACTGTTCCTGATGTTTCAGTTTAAATCTCCGTGGAGCTACACAACTTTTATTTCCCCTTTCATTTTAAATACACGAGTAAAAATATAACAGGTTTTCTTCAGTTATGTATATGGCGTTTATTTTGTAGTCCGTCAACCGGTAGATGGCAACCACGACATTAATTAATTGGTCGGGAAGAGTTTCATACTCAGTCAATTTAACCACAATTTTCACCATTGTTGTAATTACAAGTAAAATGAAGTTACAAAGCAATATTATTTAACTATATTACAGTAAAATGAGTTGTAAAAATAAAGATTATGCACTACGGAGAATCAAACTCGAGCTGCTTGTGTAGAAGTTAAGGAGATTAAGCACTGCTCCACGTCAAGCACGGTGAGGTAGCCCAAATCAGTGCCTTGTGACTTGTATTATTGTGTTAGCCATAACGGCGCACAGGACTTGACGGTTGTGAACCGCGCGGTCACTCGAAGCGACTTTGAAAAAATTTAACTGCTCAAGAGATCGGCCACGTTTAGTTTTAAAGAGTGTACACATCCTACACATAGTTTTAGGATTTTGTTGTTGCTCTTCATGCCAAAAATAATTCTCCACAGTTTGTGTCCTTAATTAGTATTCCCGAGTAAACTCTTGTTAAGTAAATCCTGCGGTGAAATTTTCTAATTTCTTAATTCTTAACCAATTGTTTTGAAATTTTAATCACATGTTATGGAGGTTCTCTCATAAGCAGGCATAGGAATTTCTAAGCATTAAAGCCAGGACGAAAGTAAATAAGGTTGAACTGTTACTGGCTATAGGCAGGGAAAAACACCCCTCATCCATCTTATAGTCTGTTGGCGTTTACAAGCAGCACTCCCCAGACCGTGTTTACCTGCCCATCAACGACCTATGGCAGCTGCTTACCTTCTTTGTATTGACACATGATTTGAATGTAGATAACCTGAAGACGCCTGCTTAAGATGTCCTATGCTTGCTTATAAGTTTCTATAAAGTTTCATGTAACTAGTCCATATAATGTGTAGATAAGTAATTTATTGTTATTTATGTATATATTAGTAGTTGTATAAAAGTTCACCCGTCAAATGATTAGGTTTTTGCAATAGACTTTTCCCGAAATTAGCTAAAGGTATTGTTAAGGCGTTCAGATTGGTCTTATATTTATTTAACCCAAAACAAAACATGTTTATTACTATTGAACTACACAAAATTCGTTATTCTATAATTTATACAGTAATATTTCTTTAAATCATTCACACATTACAAAAAATGGCTATTTGCATCTATTTTATGTGGCTAGATTGTAAATTTCGGTAAAATGGACACACATTTCTGGTACTGAAAAAGTGGAAAATTTTGTGCTTTAGAAAATCAGATTTAAATATGGACATGCCATTATTTTGTGTTTCTGACCTAAATATGTGGACGCAGTTCCCGTGCATAACAATCTAATTGACCAAAATAACTGGAATGTGTTTTATAGTGTCTAAATCATTATAAAATGACAAAAAATTGGAAATTTTGAAGTTTTAAATAACATCTCAGATAGGGTTGCCTTAATTAGGAATATTTGTGTGTTTAGTAACTGTAAACTTTCCGATGACACCTTTATTTTTCCCCGAGATTTCTGTTGAAGAGACTGAAGGAAATTTGGACATAAATCAACGTTGCAAAATTCGTGATCAAGGAGCGAGTCTTCATAAATGATTCCAGTACCTTCAATAATGCATGTACAACAGGACAAAGTAAAGAATACACCATCCTTGCGACTAAATTATAGCCAACATATACAACTATATAATCCTTTATGAACAATTTTCGCAGTATTGGCGCCATGTCGGTGAGCTGCTGCATATAAATTCTTGGAAGTAAGTATCCGGAGACAAAAGCCGGAACCAATTCGATATAAGGTCAAGGGAGCAGGAGGCATTGGCAGCCTTTAAAAGCAGCTCTGTGAGATGGGGTATTGTTTAGAGGAAGAAGAAAAGACTGCGGCGGTTTTTACGGTCTTTCCTGGCAAGAGCTTCTATCATGATTGTTTTATTTTCAGCTAACGTAACGCTATGCTTTGAGAGGACCTTCTTCACAAGACCGATATTTGTATAGAAGCCGTTGGTTCAGGGCCAAGGTCGTTTTGGCACATTTTCATAAGTGTTTTTCTTTGAAGCGACCTCTCTCAATAACTACACCCTCTCCATTTTTTGGCAGTTTATCTGTAATGTTTCTTGCAACGGTTGTTCTATTTGTGCCGACATACCGCCTAACGTAGAGCGTCAGTTGCTGTTCACTGTTTTATATTGGCTCGAACTAATTCGTCTCGTAGGCATGGGTAATGCAGTGTTTTTAGGAAAAAACAACACTTACATTGCCCTTTACCGCTAATATTTATATTGTGACCGCGCGCGCGATTTACCTAAGGGCCAGTGCTGCGAGCGCATCCCGACTAGCCCATCTACCGGGCTAGATGCGCCTAATGACCGGTCCCTTCGGAATAACACTCTCGTAATGAGCTCATTATGTCCAATTCCCCCCACTTGAGGAATTACTATTCCAGAAGATTCCTTTGGGCCGGTACTAGTAACGTCCCTTTCTAGAAGGTTCCACTTTGTATGCGGGTTCTATATAAAGGGCTGCCTTCGCCCGGACAGTGCAGTTCAGGTTTAAGAAGTTAAGAAGTGAAAAGTGAACAGTTAAAGTGGGTAGTACCAGTGCAGTGCAGTTCAGTTCAGTTGTGACTCAGCCGTTCAGTTATGGTTTGATTCGACGGATCATTTGTGTTGTGTTCCGAGTGTGTACCAAAACTGACTCAAGTGTAACGTTTGTACTACGTTGAGTGCCCGAGTGATAAATGTGTTTAGCATTAACTGGTGTTTCTTATTTGTTACAATAGTTATTTGCTGGAGTACAGTGAAACTAAACCTTAAAATACGTTACTCCAAGCCAAGCTATTACCACATTACCCGAATCAACATTTTCCTATTGTAGATGTTACTTTCAGGCAATTACGGGTATTCCGGGAGTAACGACTGTTTATGCATTTCCGCTGAGCAGATTGCTATCGAGCTTATATCCAAGGTCGAATGGTTTCCTCGACATTTTTCAGTGTTGAGTTAGTTTCAGAAAAAACATGTCGTTATTGTGCATTCTGTGATTGTTCAAACTGTGTCATACAAGTCCCTCCGACTCTGAGGTGAGAGGTATTTAATTTTTTAATGCTCGGTTGTTGAAACTACAGAAATTTGCAGTCATACTAAAGGGATGTGTATGGTGATAAAGTAATGAACGAAATGAATGTGAGAAAGCGATGTTAAATGTTCAATAATGGACGAAGAAGTGTGTATGACGAAACTCGACCCGAACGTCGGCACTCATCACGGATGAGTTGAAGAATCAAGTGAACAACAGAAGTGCAATACTAGATGATTTACAGAGTTCTTTCCCAAAGATTTCTCGTCCTTTTCTTGACTAAACTGTGTCCGAATATCTTGGTTTGGTGGATTGCGGCAGCCCACTACAACACAGGAAATCTAAAGCTCGCGTATAGATATGACATATGTTTAAATAAGAAGGTGATTATGTGGAGAAATGAAGTGATCTTGAACTTTCTAAGTGATATGATGCTTTAATAAAATATTTTTCTGAGTATATTAAAACAGCGGTCATTATTTCCTGGATACCCTGGTAATATCATTTACTACATGATCTAAGAACACCGTTTCTATCGCTGTGATAAGGTGAGTTGAATATGCGAGAGGCGCGGATTGAGTTCTGAATGCTGAAATGTTTTACGAGGAGCGTTGACACAGGCCTTTTTTATTGCAATTACGCTCCACCTCTCGGCACATTCTCTTATTACTGACGCGTTATCTTACACCCATACTTAGGTACCTGCAATGTGATGGGAGTGGGATGGAAGTGTTTCAGATAACTTAGATTGCAGATTATGCAAGAAAGAAACTGAAACAGCCCAGCGGATTATATGCTCCTCCTTGGCTTACAAGAGATATATTGCTTTTGGGGAAATGTTTTTAGAACCTGAAAAATTTGAAACCGTACCTGAGACTGTATTCCGTGGCTTTAAAACGATACAGATAGTACAATAAGCCCATGACTGAAGTGTATCCGGAGCAATGACGGAAATCTGTATCAAACAAGACAAGACCTGCAATGGTAGGATAGATCTCAGAAATTCTAGTCTATCCTATTCTATCTGGAATTTACCTACTCCATTAAGTTACGAGGAACCCTTACCTTAGACTTGTCGTCTTCCAAAATGTTAGTGTTTACATATTTTACAGTTCAGTTCTTACCAAATATCATATGAATTTTTAAAAAGACTTATTACAGAAGTATTTGAACTGCCACAGTCATATCGTTTATCGTTATTAACATTAAATACTCGCTTTTTCGCTATTACCATTATTATCTGCGTTGCTGTTTCTTATGAGTCACTTTTATATATACAGAGTGATCATCCATTTGTCGTGTTTTATTTGGAGGACGTTGTGATGGCCATTTTAGGGACAATTTAATTTTTACTTTCTCTACTGCGTATAGTAAGTAGGGGAAGTATTGTATTCCACCCAAAAATTCGATACCGATATTTCACCGGAAATATATGTTTTGAGACCCCCTGAATCCAAAAAAAAACATTTTTGGAAACATGTCCGTGTGTGTGTCTGTGAAGAGCATAACTCAGAAACGAACAGTCGGATAAACACCAAACTTGCTATTTAGATTCAGTATCTTCCAGAGATGCGGCACAAAGGTTTTCAGGAAAATCCCCCCACCCCAAACTACCCTTTACATGGAACATTTTTCGAAAATTTAATTTTCTCAAAAATGGCTAACCATTTTGATTAAAATATCATACGTTTAAGATATTTTCATGACAAATGAAATGCATATCTCGAATTTTCTGAGAAAACTGGTAAACCATAAGAGATAGACAAAATTTTACTACACAAAAAATGTAGATCTCGTTAAAATACACAACTTATATCATATACATTGTTTTTGTTGAGTGAACCGTTTTCGAGATATTGCTTGTTATTCCCTTAAATTTTCCAATACTTATACTTTTTCTCAAATTCGTTATTCATTTTTTTTATGTCCTGGACTTGCAAAGAGAATGGAATGCCCCACATAGCAACCAGCGTTAAAATATTTGACCATCGCTTAAAAGCTACCATATTCCCCTTGCATCTACAAGAAAATTAGCAATAAGATTGACATCTCGATATCTTGAGTAACATAAAGCATATGGAGAATAGGCGTTTGTAAAAATAGATTGTACAAGAGTAGAGAAAGTCATGTGAGTGTAACACATCAGATTTTTTCAAATGGGAACCTGCCTTTTTGTGTTCTTTTCGCACTCCTCATAAAAAGCTAAACAACATTTGTATAAAACACTGCAATTGTTCTTACACAAACGTAAACAACAACGAAAACTCTGAATGGCTGTGTACGAAGAGCATATTGAACAGTTACGCTTCGTAATTGGGAATCAACATTTTTACTTTCTCTACTACGCATAGTAAGTAGGGGAAGTATTGTATTCCACCCAAAATTTCGATACCGAAATTTCACCGGAAATACATGTTTTGAGACCCCCTGAATCCAAAAAAAGCATTTTTGGAAACATGTCCGTGTGTGTGTCGGATAAACACCAAACTTGATATTTGGGTTCAGTATCTTCCAAGGATGCGATACGAAGGTTTTCAAGAAAATCCCCCCACCCCAGAGTACCCTTTACATGGAAGATTTGTCGAAAATTTTAATTTTCTCAAAAATGGCTCTAACGATTTTGATTAAAATATCATATGTTTAAGATATTTTTATGACAAATGAAATGTATATCTTGAATTTCCTGGGAATGTCTCCAAAAGTATCCTTTATTGTGAACGACTTTTGCATAACTGGTAAACCATAAGAGATAGACAAAATTTTACTACACAAAAAATCTAGATCGTGTTAAAATACACAATTTATTTCATATACATTTTTACTTTCTCTACTACGTACAGTAAGTAGGGGAAGTATTGCATTCCACCCAAAAATTCGATACCGAGATTTCACTGGAAATACATGTTTTGAGACCTCCTGAATCCAAAAAAAGCATTTTTAGAAACATGTCCGTGTGTGTGTCTGTGTGTCTGTGTGTGTGTGTCTGTGTGTGTGTCTGTGTGTCTGTGAACAGCATATCTCAAAAACGAACAGTCGGATAAACACCAAACTTGGTATTTAGGTTCAGTATCTTCCAGAGATGCGACACGAAGGTTTTCAAGAAAATCCCCCCACCCCAGACTACCCTTTACATGGAACATTTTTCGAAAATTTTAATTTTCTCAAAAATGGCTCTAACGATTTTGATGAAAATATCATATGTTTAAGATAAAGTCATTAGAAATGAAATGTATATCTCGAATTTTCTGGGAATGTCTCCAAAAGTATTCTTCATTGTGAACGACTTTTGCATAACTGGTAAACCATAAGAGATAGACAAAATTTTACTACACAAAAAATGTAGATCGCGTTGAAATACACAACTTATGTCATATACATTTCTTTTGTTGAGTGAACCGTTTTCGAGATATTGCTTGTTATTTCCTTAAATTTTCCAATACTTATACTTTTTCTCAAATTCGTTATTCATTTTTTTATGTCCTAGACATGCAAAGAGAATGGAATGCGCCGCATAGCAACCAGCGTTAAAATATTTGACTATCGCTTAAAAGCTACCATATTCCCCTCGCATCTACAAGAAAATTAGCAATAAGATTGACATCTCGATATCTCGATTAACATGAAGCATTTGGAGAATAGGCGTTTGCAAAAATAGATTGTACAAGAGTAGAGAAAGTCATGTGAGTGTAACACATCAGATTTTTTTAGTTGAGTGAACCATTTTCGAGATATTGCTTGTTATTTCCTTAACTTTTCCAATACTTATACTTTTTCTCAAATTCGTTATTCAATTTTTTATGTCCTGGATATGCAAACAGAATAGAATGCGCCACATAGCAACCAGCGCTTAAAAGATTTGACTATCGCTTATAACCTACCATGTTCCCCTTGCATCTACAAGAAAATTAGCAATAAGATTGATATATCGATATCTCGATTAACATGAAGTATATGGAGAATAAACGTTTTTAAAAATAGTTCGTACAAGAGTAGAGAAAGTCATGTGAGTGTAGCACATCAGATTTTTTATTTCGTTTCCTTATTCCTCATATAAAATAAACAGCTTTTATATGTCATTTTATAATGAGAAAACATACAGAGACTGGCCCCTTGTTCAGTCGGTAGAGCACCTGCCTGCTGTGCGATGGGTCCCGGGTTCGTTTCCCGGCTGGGAGCGGGAATTTTACTCTAGCCAGGATTAATCCCTATCCTCCCCAGAGTCTGGAAGTATGAACGAGAGTGGAATGTGTGTATGATCTAATGATTAAAAATCAAAAGTGCAAGACAAGAGTTACACGAGTTAACACCATTGAAAATATACGATAAGACCTTTGTAGAAAAGGCGGGGTATAAATGGAATGCAGGTTCCCATTTAAAAAAATTAAATTGACCCTAAAATGACCACCTCAACTTCCTCCAAATACAACACGATTAACGTCATTTACTTTCCCCCACAATATCAAACAGCTTTTATTAACGCATTTCTTTCTACAACGCTTAGTTTTGGATATATTGGACAGTCTCAACTTGAATGGGCCACCCCTGTATGTATACTGGTAGAACACTGTATTTATTAATTGCTGAATATAAATTGCTAGCGGAATCTATACTGTCTCAACCTGAGGGGATGTCACCAAATCTAAAAAATTATAGTGGAGCATAACAAGCACCAATCAGGATGCATAGATGTGGAAATGGGGCTTTTGAATCTTCTATTATGGACACGTAATTAATTACTAGGCTGGAGATTACACTCACTGCTAAATAAGTATATTTACAAAATAAATAGCACCTTCTTAATCCAGGCATACATTTTTCATGAAATCTTAGATTTATCAAACGCGTTGAAGCAATAGTAATAAAATTTCTACAATATCTAGGCTTTATTATTAGAAATTATTGAAGTAAAACAAACTCGAATATACAACAAAATTATATTGTTGGACAGAATCTTGAATGTGCAACTATCATTTGAAATTCTATGAATCACAGACTTAATAGAAGGAATATGTTATACATTTTAAAATTTATATAATATTTTTGTAGATTACCCCACATATTTAAATTATTAAATTATTTTGAAAATGGACTCCTCATGGATATTTCTATAACAGAAGACCTTAATGTATCATAGACATTTAAATTCAATTACATTTAAAATAACTGCTAAAGGAGGTTACATGTAAAAACTAAAATTATTACCCTAATTTTAAAAGTCTATTTATGCTTTGTTGGTAACTAGTAATTTCCTAATAGTCTCCTGTTCAGGTCAAGTGCAAACATCTGGATGTTTTTCTGTCTTTTTCTTGGAACATTGGTTGTGTGACATAATCCCTTAACCAAGGCATATCATTACTCTTAACAATTTGTGTACATCTTTCTACTATTTGCAGTGCGTTGCTTTTAAGAAAGGTCTAAAATAGCAATTAAATGTACGCTATTTAACACATTTTTCCAACAGAAAGCTCTGCATTAGACGTGAAAGTTATGCCAGCGCAGACTGCAGGATTCACATTGTTAAAAGTTTCTATTCATTATTACTTCTTTCTCTATCGCGTATATAGTATGTAGAGAAGGTATTGCATTCCATCCCAAAATCTTATTCCGAGATTTTACTGGAAATACACGTTTTGAGGCTCCTTGAATCCAAATAAAGTATTTTTGGAAAGAAGTCCGTGTGTGCGTGTGTGTGCGTGTGTGTGTGTGTGTGTGTGTGTGTGTGTGTGTCTGAACAGCATAACTGAAAAACAAGTCGGATCAACACTACACTTGGTATTTAAGTTCAGTAGCTTCCAAATATGCGACATGAAGGTTTTCAAAGCAATCCCCCCGCCCTAAACTACCCTTTACATGCAACATTTTTCAAATTTTTTTTTTAAAAAATGGCTAACGATTTTGAATAAAATATCATATTATATTGATTATGATTACATGAAAAATAAAATGTATATCTTTCATTTTCTGAGAATAGCCTTTGAAGTCCTCTTAATTCAAAGGAATTTTGTATTATGTATAACTGGTAAACGTTAAGCGATAGACGAAAATTTACTATACAAAAAACGTGGATCTGTTTAAAACACACAATTTATTTCAAATAACGTTTTTTGGCATGAGCCATTTCCGAGATATCCGTTCTTACTGGTTCGAATTGTCAATACTTAGGTGTTCTTTTCAAGTCCTACCAACATACAACTGTTTCTCGCGATTCTATGGAAACAGTATGGAATTTTAGCGCCAGCATATAGGTCCAGTTCTTAAACATTTGACTATTTCCCTTGGTATCTGTAACGAAATGTGAACTATAGCTATTTATGCAAAAGTTTATTTGGATTAAAACGAAGCAGATATAAAAATACGAAGATTTAGTACAACTACCTTGTATAATATCTACTAATAAACGATAGAGAATAGGGAAAGTTATGCGAATGCATTACATCAGAAGTTTTTTTCATATTAATTTACGCATACTTGCTTACTTCACGCACTAATATTCAAAAGGTTTACTCGATGCATTACTGTAGAAAAATGACTTGCATTATGTTTTCTATGGAAGCAATCAATTGAGAGATAGCACATAACTGGATTGATGAAACAAATAGTTTTGGATAACCGATAGACGATACAAGGTTCACGAGTTAATATATACATGCAAAGTGGAGAGTCAGATATATGGCGAGCATGTATAAAGTATATACTGCCGCCTCACAGACCACTAAAAGCCATGTTGGGAAGAGGGAGAGTTAGAAGAGGTCCACTAGTGACAATACGTCACGCTTTGTTGACTCTCACCATCAGGAACTTCGTCCAGTTTGGTCATGTGACACCTCAGACTTCAAGGCTTTAGGTTCAATATTTTCACTTTTTACACGTTATGACTTGTGCTAATAGTACAAGCATCCCTATTGGATTTACGACATAAATACGAGTTCATATTATATTTATAAATATAGGAGACCGTATTAAAAACAGAAAAAAGGGGCTTGGGTGTTACATTCACATGCCTTTCTCTACTCACTCTTTTACAAACCATTCCTAGAAACGCTTATTCATCTGTATACTTTTTGTTAATCGAGATAAAGGTCTTTTAGATATACGTTACCATTTGAAATTAGCATTTGACTGAAAATTTAAATGAATAACAAAGAATAAAGAAATATGTTATTTGACAAATTGTGTGCTTTAATGAGCTTTACATTTTTGAGTAAGATTTTGTATAGCTCTTACGATTTACTAATGATATAAAAGTTATTCAGAGTGAAGAGGATTTCACAGGCTATTTGCAGAAAATTCAAGATATACATTTTATTTGTCTTACAAATATGTTCAACATATTGTGTTTAATCAAAATCGCTAGAGCCGGCTTCAAGAGCATAGAAAAATAAAATAAAAAAGAAAAGAAAGAAAAGAAAAAGAAAAACGCTAAACAAAACAAAAACGAAAAAAATAACCAATTATTTTAATGTAAAAGTTAGTTTGTGATGTAGGGATTTATTTTAAAAGCCTTCGCTTCGTATCCTTCAAAGACGCTTAACTTCGTATCCGACTTTTCGTTTGAGTTATGTTCTCTCTCCCCCTCTCTCTCTCTCTCTCTCCCTCTCTCACTGGATTCAAGGTGCCTCAAAACTTTGATATTGAATTTTTGGTTGAAATGCAATACTCCCCCTACTTACTGTAGCTGAGCGGCAGAGAAATTAAAAATGATTGTAAATTATGGAGAATGTTGGTTTATGCTCGAAACAGCGTTGTACTTTGTCGCTGATGTTATATTTGTATTATATGTAAATGCAGCTGAGTAAGAACTTAAAGAAAAATCTGATGTATTGTCTGTTCACGTGGCTTTCTCTGTTCTCTATCGTTTATAAATTGGTATAAAAACTAATTTTTGCTAAAGCTTATTTTTTTCTATCTACTACATTTTAACTGAAATAAACAGAAATAGTTACGTTACACATTTCGTTATAGATACAAGAGAACAGCGATAGCCAAATGTTTAAGAACTGGACGCTATATGCTGGCCTTAAAATTCCAACACTGTTTCCATGCAATCTCGAGAAACAACTGAATGTTGACAGGACCTAGAAGAATGGCCAAAAATGAAAATTCGAAACTTTAATCACGATATCTCAGAAATGCCTTATGCCACAAAAAACCTTATTTGAAATAAATTGCGTATTTTAAAGAGATCTACATTTTTATTTACGTCTATCGCTTAACGTTTATCAGGTATACAACATTATAAAACAGTCTACAATGAAGAGGACTTCAAAGGCTTTCCCAGAAAATTCAAGATGTACTTTTCATTTGTCATGTAAATGTATTTAATATATGGTATTTTAATCAAAATCGTTAGAGCCATTTTTTACAAAATAAAAAAGTTTGAAAAATGTTCCAGGTGAAGGGTAGTTGTGGGTGGGAGAATATTCTTGAAAATCTTCGTGTCATATCCATGGAAGATACTGAACTTAAAACCAATTTTGGTGGCTATCCGACTTTTCGTTTTTGACTTATGCTGTTCTCTCTCTCTCTCTCTCTCTCTCTCTCTGTCTGACAGACACATGGACCTTTTTCTAAGAATGCTTTGTTCAGAGAGCCTCAAAACACATTTTCGTTGAAATACCGACATTAATTTTCGGTGGAATACAATACTTCCCCTACTTACTATACTAGTAGGGAAAGTAAACGTGAACACAAACAATAACTGTGGTGGCATCAGAGAATTAGTGGAGTATATATAAACCAGTTTTGAAATGGTTTTGATCTATTTTGCACCTCATGGGCGCATTTGTTCACATTTTCAAATTATCTAAATGGAAGTGATAACATCAAAATACACAAGAACCACTGTACTGGGGAATCGGTTGGACCAGTTCAAAGTCACCCCTCTAACATTACAAATAAAAGTTCAGTGAGAAGCTATATATTGTTGAAGATTTTAAATGAACAACACATATAACTTAACATCTTTTTACATTAAAAACTTCGCACATGATTTGGAAAAGTTCTTTTCTTAAGTGAGCAATTGTTCTTCTTTTACATTAAAATTATAATGTGCACAAAGAAGTCGTAACTACATTTAACAAGTTTACCCCATTCTACATTAATGGCCAACACTGATGACCTAAGTCTCTGGCAACAAAATACGCGTGAGGATAACAAACGGTGCGGGGAGAAACTGACGTTACTCCTGCATAGTTCGCTAAATAAATTAACAATTAGAGCCGCAAAAGATTATAAACTTTGAATACATTAAAAATTATAAACTCCTAGAAATTAACGAAGAAAAACTCTTAACATAACAAGCACAATTGCAATGAATTAGACTATAAAACAAAAAATGTGATTTTACACTCACATGACTTTCTACTCTTGTACAAACTATTTTTACAAACGCTTATTCTACATCTACTTCGTGTTAATCGAGATAAACATTTGCAGAAAATTTTTCTTATTGTTAATTTTCTTTTAGGTGCAAGGGGAATGTGATAGGCTTTAAGCAATAGTCAAATTGGGAAAAATTATAAGTACTAGAAAATTCAAACAAATAACAAGAAATATCTAGGAAATAGTTCACTCCCCCCAAAAAATATGTGAGACTAAAATTGTGTGCTTTAACGAGCTCTACATTTTTTGTGTAGAAAATTGTTTATCTCTCTCTTATGGTTTGCCAGTTATTCAAAAGACATTCAGAATAAAGGGGACTTTTGGGGGTACTCGCAGAAAATTCAAGATATATATTATTTTATTTATCATGAAATTATATTAAATATGATATTTTAATCAAAATTGTTAGCCATTTGAGAAAATAAAAATTTTCGAAAAATGTTCCATGTAAAGAGTAGTCTGGGGAGATGGAATTTTCCTGAAAATCTTCGTGTCGCATCTTTGAAAGATACTGAACCTATTACCAAGTTTGGTATTCATCCGACTTTTTGGATAAATTGACTTTTAGTTATGCTGCTCACATACACACTCGTATCTCTTTCTAAATGTGAATTTTCGGATTCAAGGGGCCTAAAACAGTATTTCCGGTGAAATCTCGGTATCGAATTTTTGGATGGAATGCAATATTTCCCCCCACTTACTAACCGTAGTAGAGAAAGTAAAAACAAACAAACAAACATTACACTACGCAATTTAGCAAACCTATACGGGATTTGACACATGAAAAAGTTCCCCTCGATAGGGCATTCTAAAACACGTTTGGCTGCCTAAATCATTTTAGAAATAAACAAACGTGAAATGGCAGTCTTCTCCCAGTAAATTAAAGTTTCGTAGCAGGTAAGATAACGATCAGACCAGAAAACTACAAAGCCATGAATAGTTCTCCATATAAGGACATGAGAACACTTACCGCCTGCCAGACGTGCGCACCGGAAGAGAGCTAAAAGTCTCACACTGCTCAAAAAACGAGCAAACGCGTCTCGTGGCGCTACAAGCGGCAACAAATACGGAATACAGTGGTGTAGCATAACGGAAATAATTAGAACCTTATGAACAAAGCAAATTAGAGAAATTACTTATTAATTTAATGTGGATCAGCATAATCTGTATCAGGGAACAAATGAAATAACACTAAAAAGTCTAACTGGAGAAATTAGATGTTGATAACCAGATAGCGTTAGAACATTACACAATTGAACAACTTAATAACTTTAATTTCTTGTTGTGTCATGTACACTACAGAGTGAAATAGACGATTTTGTTTATAAATTTTTAGGAAAAGATATCACAAAAACAGCAAACTTTGGAAATTATCAACGGATGCTATGGTAATATCCGGCCTCCAAATAGACGGTGAATGTACACTCGGATACAAAAAGATGCCGATATAATGAGCTGTGTTTTAAGTTGGTAAGAGATTAGTAAAGTAGCTCTTGCCAATTTATGGCTCCACCACATCCTTACCTATTTCAAGCAACACAAGTTGATTGGGGGCTTTCGCATAAGTTTTTTTTATTGCGATGGAGTGCAACAGAGGCTAGGATAGGTTCTTTAGGATCTTGAGAAAACATTCAATTCAGTTTTATTAATTGTTCCTGCGTAGGCTAGAAAGGTAGAAGCAGCATGAAAAACATGTAATTCGACATTGGGATATGTTATCTCAAAAGAAGTGAGGATGCTTTGTGTATTACCGGAAAATTGGAGTCACGTGGAGAATTTCATGAGCTATTGTCATATCGACATGTGGCTCAGACGGTGGAGCAGGGTACGTGAAGCTTGAAACGTGCTCTTTTGACCCAAGAGGAAGTGGATTAAATTAGGAATAATGGCAGATTGCTACTTGAAAATACATTCCATAAATTAATTAACAAGCCGAAAGTCTTCCACTTAAATAAGACTCACAATTCAATAACATAAATAATTACAATTTACAAAACTCTTCTTCGTTCACCATTCTTTACGACTTCAATTATTTAAATTAAATTACAATAATTACACAATTGCTTCGTGCTCTCACATTTACCGATATATTTCTAAAATAACAGGAATAAGTCTATAGTTCAGACGATCAATTTTTTCCCAGTAAAGAATTACTTAGGTTAAGCCAAAAACGAATTTAGAAATACCGTTCGGAATGCCTTCTATCTAAACGTTGTCCTGTTGTTTTCCTCGTAACCTAGCTCGCCGTCGAAGAAAGATTGATCAGCCTTGTGGACAGTACATTGAAGAAAGCTGGAACTGATCCGGCGCCTGCGCAGTTGACGACCACAATCGCCTGACGTACTGCGTGACTCAAAATAACTGCGCCCTTTCTTCTTGTTGTCGTCTCCTTGAGAACCACTACCATAGTCGTTTCTGTACATGTCAGCCTTCCTTTAGTACAGCCCAGTCAACTAAAGTAGATTTCTCAGGGGAGGGTCAATTTGGCACAAGCTGAAGATGGATGGTTTGAACCCCCACTATGACAATCAATTTTTTATTCCGATTCTACCTTTCATAGTTAATTCGGAGTTAGTATTATCTTACATAAATTTTATTATTAGAGGTTTGCAAGTAAAGAAATTCAGCCGTATAGGCTATAGCCCCATCTTGCTGAAACCATATTATGTTTAACGGCTATGTTGCAGCTGTGGAATGATGAAATTGTTAATCATAGCCACATATCACTCGCAATCGACAGTCACCGATCGGTCGTTGTCTTAAAAAATACGTATGGCCCAACGATTCCAATAGCTCGCCACGCGACGACCCTCGAGCTACCCTGGGCGTTCCCGTGAATGAGCTGCGGGTTTCTGCTCGAGTACATAAGTAAACTTGAGTTTGTGTTTTTCAGTAATGAAGTGTTTGTAGAACAATTATTTTAAGTTTATTGGCCTAAATATGTACTAAACCTCTTAACGACCAATTGAAAATGTGACCACCCTGTAGTTAAAACCAAATGGGGGCTAAAATCCTCATTACGCATACAAATTAAGTAGTTTCCAATGTATGGAATGCAAGAGGCAAGTGATGTTTAGAAAATTAATGTGTAAAATACTACCATGTTGTGCTCCATGTCGATAAGTATAATGGTTGATGAAGTTTGCGTACATAAAACACACGGTTTATTGTTTTTTAACACTGCTAAGCATTTAGATTTATTGGAGAATGTGTGCATTCAATTAATAGAAATGTAAAAATATGAATTAATTTAAATCTATGAATGTAGCTATTAATATTCGAGCAAGCGATACATTTTTGTTCTCAGTTAAATACGCAATGTAAATATTTCATGCTGTGGTTATTTTTCCATTGAATATTGTGTTTTGTACATTTTAGGAGCTCCGCTGCAGTATTGGAAAATGATCGAATCTATTGTTTATTCTTACTACTACAGTGTTGGGCAAAAATATCCGAACTAGAAATAGTGTTTTACTGTAGCTTTTATAACAATGAAAAATGTGAGGGAGTATTTTTAACACTTAAATGATTTCAGTCTAATTATATAATATAAAAATTCAATAACAGCCCGCCTTAAAGCAATATGTGTATGTAACAAGAAATAAAAAGTGTATATTAAGTCATTATATATGTTTATATTATTGTATACATGTTATGTGAATATATTACCTAATTTAATAATAGGTGAGAATAATAGGTTGAAATTTGCTAACAATGAGGTAACCTTGAGGCAATAATGAATTAGAAAGTTTAAATGCTACTGGCAAGTCTTGGAAACAATGTAATTTTTGTGACAATTTATAAAATAGCCAATCAACAACCAGAAAAAGCTTTAGTTAAATGAAGGTATTCTATTGGAGTAGGATTAGCCAATCATAAATTGAAATATAGCAAAATTTACAAATTCAGAAGTCAGTTGCTTGTAGACAGTGTAACGAGATGCGTCCTCGAGAAATTTAATACGTATTTTGTGAGAGACAAAAATAGTTTACGTTTTAAAAAGTGCAAGTAATCAATTAAAACAATCTCACAGCTCTCTCTCTCTCTATATCAGTAAAGTGTTATTAGTGTCAAGCATTAATAAGTGAAGTAAAAATTATAATCTGCGTAAGCCTACATTCTTGTCGTACCACTCCCTGCTAAGACATTCATGTCTCTAAAAAATATAAATACTGACGCAGCCGAGGGAAACATAAATATATAACATTTAAAGAAGCAGTAAAAATTACAAAGTTAATATTTTTCTAAACATTTGGGCCAAAGGCCACTGGAAAGTACATTTTTTGGGGGGCGAAGGCTACCGGAAACTTTTTACCCTAGCAGCAATAAGCCTTCTTCAAATGAAGCCGAAATTCTTTGCAAGTAATTTAGATTTAGTTCTCCCTTTACTCAGAAAAACTGAAATCGTGGTTGGAGTAAAGCTCGTAAACATTTGGGTTTCTTAATTTTTTATGTTCCTTATGTTCGTTTGTTGTTCCACTTCGTCACCGCTGTAATTGACTCTGAAATGACAACCCCCTGTTTAAACAGGATTGACGGTAAGCTCTGGTGTCTGATCCACTCGTGTCCTACAATATACCGTCGTATTGTCCAAGCATCAAGTGGCGAGCGTGTTCTGACGGAGTGACTCCTAATCCTTTTGGACTGACGTCTGTCATCGATTTTGACAATACGATAATTATTCCGATGCTTAGTTACTCTAATAATTCTACTAACAATAAATTAAACAAGTTTCACAATTTAAACATCTTGATAAAATAATTCAGGAAAATGGAATCGAAACTAAAGCTTATAAATGTATAAGTCAAAATGGAAACACATATTGGTAATGTGACGCTGTAATTAAACCAGGGTGACTCTACGGAGCAGAAACATTAATTTTCAATAGAATGAAAATTAAGAAAAATGTTAGGTCCACAAGTAAAATTGAGGCAGTATTTTTAACACTTAAATGATTTCAGTCTAATTATATATATGTATATATTCAATAACAGCCCCCTCAAAGCAATATGTGTATGTAACAAGATATAAAGTGTATACTACATCATTGTATATGTTTATATTATTGTATACATGTTCAATAATGTTATGTGAATGTATTACGTAACTTAATAATGTAGGAGCTGTGAGAATAATAGGTTAAAAGTTGCTAATAATGAGGTAACAATGAGGTAACCTTGAGACAATAATGAGTAAGAAAGTTTAATAATGCTACTAGTCATTATTGGAGCAACAATAATGTAAATTTTGAGACAGTTTATAAAATAGCCAATCAAAACCGGATAAAAGCTTAAGTTAAATAAAAGTATTCTATTGGATTCGAAATAGCCAATCAGAGACTTGAAATACAGAAATTTACAAATTTAGGCGGTAGAAATCAAGTAGACAGCGCTCATAACTGGACGCGTTGGTTGTAGACAGTGTTCCTAACCGGACGCAATATGTGTCCTCGATAAGTTTAATACGTATTCAGTATGATACGAAAATAGTGTACGCGTTAAAAAGTGCAAGTAATTAATAAAAAAATCTCACAGCTCTCTCTCTATATCAGTGAAGTGTTGTTTAAATCGTGTCAAGCATTAATAAAAGGAGTGAAGTAAAATTATAATCTGTGTAAGCCTACAATCTTCAGTCGCAATACTCCCTGCTAAGACATTCATGTCTCTAAAAAAAATATAAATACTGACGCAGCCGAGGCAAACATAAATATATATTTGAAGAAACAGTCAAAATTACAAAGTTAATATTTTTTAAACATTTGGGGCAAAGAACACCGGAAAGTACACTTGGGGCGAAGACTGCCGGCAAACTCTTTACCATACGTGCGGTTGCTACTACTTCAAGTTCGTTAAACAAAGGTATAAACATTCACAGCGTCATCATAAAACGAAGGTTAACATTTTATGGGCATATTAAATGAATGAACTTCAACAGGCTTACAAAATAATGGAATTCTAAGGGAATAGAAGTTAAGCACAAGCAGATACTCTGAAGTGTATTGATGAAGTAAAAATTACTTAAAATTGGTAGGAATTACGCAAGAAGATATCCTAAACAGAGATATACTTAAAATCAAAGTGCACAAGTAGCAAGTTGACCAAGAGGACAAACCGAAGAAAAAAGCTTGAACATAGACAAGAGAAAGCAACCCCACAGACAAAGAATGAAGCAGAATGAGATGCTCGATGATTTTGCGACAGTTTGATACATGACTGTAGTTGCCAACTTCTCTCGTTGTCTCCAATATCTGCTGTTGATTCTGCTGCCCACTGCTCCAATGGTACTGCTATGAGTACTTTCCCTAAGGGTATGCGTGAGCGTATTGTTAAAGTAGAACACCAATTTAAATTGTGAACTAATATTTGAGTTCTTGAATTGAATTGCCGACCGTTGAAATGAAGAAATAGACTGATTCTGAATTATAGCACCGAAATTATGACAAATTATTATACCTGCTAACTTCTGCAGTATTAAAGTTTCGGTTGGAAATAACTGTTTATCTATACATTAAAATAAACTAACGGATTGCATTAAATTTTACTTTATTAATTTGACATAATAAATTAGATTAAAGTTAAACAACGGATCAATTTAAAAATAAGAAAAAATAATCTTCACAAAAATTAACTAGAGTATAATTTCCAAAATTCCTTTTCCTCAAAAGAAAAACCAATTGAAACTAAATAAAAGAAACTAGAATCATAACCTGCCACGAATCGCTAAAATGTTGCTCGCTAAAATCCCTCGCGATAGCCGCGAAATCTTTCTCTCACAAGCGCATTACTAGTCGCTTAAAATTACACACTAAGTACCGCAGACTGTGCCAGTGAGAGAGTAACACTCTGATTTAATTATGCTCGTCTTATTACTTAAGCCACACCTACATTAGCATTACACACAACATTCTACCTTATACGTTGCCTCTCAAAACTCTAAGTAAGCGTATGTAACAGTTACTAGGTAATGGCTCGTTTTTCTAAGAATCTCCTTCGACACTCTAATTTCCAGAAATTGGCCTAAGTGTATGTTCAAGAGTATTAAATATACCTCTAAGCTGCGTTCCCAGAACTTTTATGCCGAACGTGTTCGTTTCTTCGGCTGTTGCTAATGACTTTATTACATGGTTCACTAATGAGTTTCTTTAACCCGACTCCTAATTACCTTCGTCTAGTGGCAAATCTTTCCAACTCAAGCTTATTATATTATACATTGATGTAACATACCGAAATAACTTACTGCAATTATTTCTTTATCTTACTATCATTTCATTATTTAATTATTTATATTTTCCTGTCAATAATTTCAGTATAAAGAATGAGAGAACTGTAGATTCAAGGAAAAAAAGAAACGTCATTAAATATTTTGCATAATCCTACATGGGCTCATATCGAAATAAACTAAATAATAATAATAATAATAATAATAATAATAATAATAATAATAATGGATATCCGGATCTTGGTTCTTCATCTATAAAATACCCTCTGGTTTGTCTTCATGGTGAAAAAGCAATTTGTCACGTGTTTCAGCTAGTGTTCGCTATTGACATTTATTTTGAACATAATATAACGTAAGCGCCTTTCAACTAATGTACGCTCTTGTCGATATCATTATACCTTACATCATTAAGGCATGTTGCTCAAAAACGAATGATAATAGCTTTTTTCTCCCACATTTTTTATTACTTCTATAATCTCTGCTTCGATTCGACTAGGAATCTCGGAAGCCTATTCCGGTGCGTTTTCCTGTTCACTAGAGACAGTTGGTACAAAGGGTAAAAATATAAAAATTTGATTTGCAAGTTCAAAAATAAAGAAGCAGTACAAATCTTGCGCCGCATAATATAAAAAGATAAGCCACCTTAGTGATTACACTGAAAGCCCCAAAAAAGTGGCAAATTACTCGCATTGTAGTAATTATCTTGCCGAATACCCTTATTGATTAAAAGTTTCCTTAGGCGATTTAAAGGAGCTTTCAAACTCATGGTTATTAGATTGTTATTCCTCGACCTTCGAACTCGAATAATTATGACAACAAGCATTAACATCAATTATATCACCGGAAAAACTATCAACACTCGTGGTATTACTGCAGATGGCTGAATAATTGGGGAGCCAATGTCGGTTAATGATACACTTTGATGACCTACCGCGGGTTCTATTTCAGAGCACATGCAGTGCCTTTATTAGCAGTAAGCAAATTTACTTAAAGCTCTAAAGCTAAGCAAGCTCCATGTCGTTTCCATCCAGTGTAGTCAATACCTAGAGGCACTCTTTTAAATTCCTGGTTGAAGAAGTTATGCCCCACGTTTGGGAACCAATTTGAAGAAGACGGTTTGTTACGTAATATGCTGCTACGTATGAGAAGCCGATTTTTGAAGATGTATTTTTGTTGTTACGCTCCAAGTTTAAAAATATTATATTAACTTTGTTATTAAACTGCTTTTATAGATAGTATTTATGTTCATGGTTGCCTCGGCTGCGTCAGTATTGTTTTAGAGTCACGTATGTCTTAGACAGGGCATGGTACGACAAGAATGTAGGCTTACACAGATTTTAAGTTTAAATTCACTTCTTGTTATTAATCCTTGGCACAAATTAAATAGCACTACACTGATATTAAGAGCTGTGAGATTCTTTAATTTAAAACTTGTGCTTTGTTAACGCGTATATTTAATTTTACGATTCACACGAATACGTAATATTTCTTTAGAGAACATATCTTCCATCCGATTACTACCAAGGTCTACCAGCAACTGAACATATTTCAACCATCCAAACCCGTACACTTCTTTATTTCAAGTCTCTGATTGACTAATTCTAGTCCAATAGAATACCTGCATTTTACTAAAGCTTTTTCTGGCTCTTGATTGGCTAATTTTAAACTGTCACAAAATTTACGTTATTGCTGCCCTAATCATGACTAGTAGTATTTAAACTCTCAAACTCATTGTTGCCTCAAGGTTACCTCATTGTTAGCAACTTTAAACTTTATTCTCACAGCTCTTACATTATTAAATTACGTAATTAATTTACATAACATTATTGAACATGTTTAAAATAATATAAGCATATGCAATGACTGTTACATAACTTTTAAAATATGCAATGAGAGTTACATACATTTTTTTAAAAATTATTGCATACATATTGCTTCAAGGCGGGCTGTTATTGAAATATATATTATATAATTTAATTTAAATTATTCAAGTGTTAAAAATTCTGCCTCATGGTCAGTGACAATATTCTAAATGCGATTTTATAATATTTCTTGCTTTAAAGCTGTACCAAATATTAATTTCAGCGTAGGTTTTTCTCCGCTGGTAATATCTACTGTTCCTAGTCAAATTTATGGGAAATTTAAGATGACTTGAATGCAGAATAGAAATGTTATACAGGATTATTCCCTACCCTAGGATTATTCTAAACTCTGGAAACTGAATGAGTGTGTATGTGAGAGTCATGAACAAGGGTATTTCTACATTGATATCTATTAATACAATTTTAACTAGATTTGTTTTACAATTGAAAAATCGATTAAGTTGTTTCCAGTATTGGATTAAGTTTCTGAATTTGCATTTGGCAAATTAAAATCTCATCAAAATGCATAATCGAACAAAAGAAAACAATAACGTACTGTTAAAGCAGTAGAAAAAAAACACAGAAAGAAAATCGTGTCATTAAATTCGAAAACTACTATTTTATTTCCATTACGCTTTGATATTTTGTTGTAAAGCGGATCTTAAATATTCTTTTTCCCAGGAAACGGTACATTAGGATATGATTTGGCGGAGTCAGATTAGTGAGAATGTATTACAAATATTATCTGCATTTTTACTTCCTCTAGCATCCACTTACAGGAGACGGAGAAGTATTGCGGATTCAGCATGAGATTTCACCAGAAATACACGTTTTGAGGTCTCCTGAATAAAAACACAATTTTTAGAAAAAGCTGCGAGCGTGAGTGAGTGAATGAATGAATGTGTGTGTGTGCCATAACTCTAAAACAGAATGTCAGAAAAGTATTAAAATTTATGTTTTCCATGGATGCGACACGAAGATTTCCATGAAAAGTCCCCCTACAAACTACTAATCGGCCACGATATGACTGCGCTTGGAGGCGATAGAGTAAACTACAGTTGCAGGGCTCAGCCTCGCTAGTAAATGCAAATAGGAACTGCCGACGTTTTCTTTACCTGTCTATCCTTCCGATGGCCCGCTTGTTTTGTAACCTTTAGTTCCTGTTCCCATCACATGCACTCATATATTGGCCTACTAATACTCTTTTAGTTTTCCTAATGTTCATTTCCTCAAGTACAGGTGTAACAATTTTGATTAGAATAACATGTGTTGCCCATATTGGCATGAGTAAATATCTGTTATATGCTTCAAGTTCCTCAAATGGTTAAGGCATTTGATAGATATCCCGACGAGCCAAATTGACTTTATTATAATATATGTAAATACTTCTTCGGAAACTTCCTCTCCTCAAGCGCCCATTCGTGTGTTTAACGTGTTACGACGTTTATTATTAGGTACATTATTTTATTCGAATCTGAATTATTCAGATAAAATAATACTGGCATATTTCAAATATTATAGAAAAGAAAATTTAGTCCCTTGTTATGACCCCTTTTTATGCCGACCCTTTTTTGGTTATCGAGTTTAAGAAATAAAAGTGGAAGGCATTATTTGAAATTAAATGTAATCCTATCTTAGTAGAAAAATATACTATGTGGAGATTTGCATCACAAAATTTTAAAACAATATTACAGAATAATATCGAAGTCCACACTTAGTGTTCTCTTCAGTCTTACTTTATCATTCCATTGATGAATGCTGCATCATCTTCACTTAAAAAGTTATACAAACTTTTTGCATCGTCCACTTTCTTTTGGTTCATGTCTAGGCGTGTTCGTCTTTTTACTTTCTCTACTATGTATAGTAAGTAGAAGTATTGCATTCCACCCAAAAGCTTGATACCAATATTTCACCGGAAATACTTGTTTTGAGGCCCTGAAACAAAAAAGCAATTTAAAACAGGTTCGTGTGTGTGTGTGTGTGTGTGTGTCTGCGTGTTGTGCCTTTTATGCTCCCCCTTGGTCATGGCTTATGCAACCGGCTCATGTACGGCCTAATGCTTCGGAAATTACGACGTGGGTCATCGAGAGAAACAGTTACCATCCGAAGCTTCGAGAAAGATGTCATGCATGACCTAATTCTTCATTCCACAACTTAAAGCGTCGTGCAGAGTTACCATTGGCTGGTTTGCTTCACGCCACTGACGCCAGCGCCATCATGCTCGTGAACAACTCCAGCAACTCCTGGGCAGGCAGAAGAGGTACTCTTCGTTCAGGGACTGAGTGGCTAGAATCCAGACTTGTGTTCTGGTTCTGATGGCGAGATTTGGCGTAAAACATCAAGAGTAACCTTTTTGGTTTTTTCTAAATTATTATCAATTGTTTGGTAAGCTTCAAAATTTAACATTTTTACTCTTGATGTTTCTAAATTCACATTTACGGGAGAAGCATTTATATTTTTCACTTCGTGTAACTTTGCATGTATTAGTCCTGTTTAAGAAAATATTCTCGATTTGTACGGCAACTTAAATTGCAAAAAGGTGTCATCTCCGAGCGTATTATTTGTAAATTACATAACTTTTAATATGTTAAAGCAAGCTGATAATGGAATTGTTAACAAATGCAACACTTTATAATAAATTCTTTTCAATTCCTAGCTCCTACGCAACAGTCCTTTCCACAATATTTAACGCCTCTGGGTATGGGAAAAGCCCAGTGTGTGTCTGTGAACAGCATAACTCAAAAACGAAGAATCGGATAAATACCAAATTGATATTTAGGTTCAATATCTTTAAAAGTTGCGATACGAAAATTTTCAGGAAAATCCACCTACCCCAGACTACCCTTTACCTGGAACATTTTTCGAAAATGGCTCTAACGATTTTGATTAAAATATAATATATATAAGATATTTTCATGACAAACTGTATATCTTGAAATATATAAATTTTTCTGCGCAGAAAATGTAGAGCTCGTTAAAACACACAGTTTGTCATACATGTTTTTGTATGTGGAGTGAACCGTTTATATTCCTTGCTATTTGTTTGAATTTTCCAATACTTTTAGTTTTTCTCAAACGGGAATTCGTTATTCGTTTTTTATGTCCTGGACATGCAAAAAGAATGGAGTGCTCCATATAGCAACCAGCTCTTAAAGGATTTGACTATCGCTTAAAGCCTACCAATTCCCCTTGCATCTACAAGAACATTATCAATTAGATCAACATTAAGTAGATGGAGAATAAGAGTTTTTAAAAATAATTTGTACAAGTGTAGAGAAAGTCATGAGAGTGCAATACATCGGATTTTTAAGTTAAGTATCTATGCCTTTTTATCCCAATTCAATTTTATTTCATTTGCCAGACTCAGAGAAGGTTTAATTTTACAATCCAATTCTATTTCCTGTTTACTGATGTAGTCTTCTTTTTCACTTTTACAAATGTTTTTTTTATTTATTTCATCTCTTTGCCATAATGACTCATGCCTATTCTGCTCGAACTATTTCCAGTTCTGCTCAAAACTTAGGAGACAAGTTTTCTCGCTTAAAAACAACAATAATAATAATAGTAATGATAATATAACATCAGTTCACAAAATATATTTTATTCCATATCTATTAACTGAAGCTTAATATCAACACAAGGGAAATAACAACGGGCTGGTAGAATCACAACTTATCTCGTCATCCAGTTTTCCTCACCATTCGCTCAACTCAATGGCCTAGTGTGAATGGATCATATCCACAATGGGGAGAGGCATTCAAACATAAACAGCACCATGTAACTCGATTGCTTGTGCAATGAGCAGCGCTGTAATAACGTCCTCGCTGATAGGATGTATGCTGGCAGTGTGCTACTCCGATAAATTCAATATTACTCTACACATAAAGGTGGTTTGCATTGACTTAACCAGAATTTGCACCAACAATATAATTTTCGTCTATAGGCTTTAAATAAAATATGTTCAGAAGATATTTAAGATACAAGATAACTTTTAATTAAAATTATACTTGCCTTGAATATGAAAGAGGGATTAAATAAATATTCTATACAATCTGATGTTCACTCTTGAAGTACAAGATCTAATGGAGTTCTCAGTACGATGTATTTTTGGACATCGAAAGTTCTGAACGGTTGAGGAAGTTTTGGTATTAAGTTATTTAATCTTTTACCTACAAAGGCTAGCAATATGTCTTTTAAATTTCAAAAGAACATTATATAAATGGATATTTCTCAAGGCTGTTTATGATATTACGAAATATTTGAAGATGGCTTTATTGATATAAATTTTGGATAATTTCATGTGTAATATTTGCAGGATATTATAACGTATGTGTGCTATAACTTAGCCTATTGTACAAAATTGTATTAAATGACCCAATGAACAGAATTATTATTGTTATTAATATTATTATTAAAATGTTTGATTTATAATTCACTTCACGTGAACAAGCCGGTGCAAACAAGGCGATTTTTCCATTATTTTGTATAATTTTTATTTTTTCAAGTACATATCCATAGTAGGTAGATGAACTATTATGTTCAAACCATACTATCAGGTTTAACCGGATATACAACTTTGAGGCCCCCTGAACAAAACATAACTTTACCCTCTCTACTATGAGCAGTAAGTAGGGGAAATACTGCATTTCACACAAAAATTCAATAGGGAGATTTCACCGGAAATATATACAAATAAAGCATCTTTAGAAACATGTGTGTATGTGTGTCTGTGTCTGTCTGTGAACAGCGTAACCCTAAAACCAAAAAAAGTTTTGAAACTTTTGATTTTCTCAAAAATGGCTCTAACGATTTTAATTAAAATATGTTTAAGATATTTTCATGAAAAACGAAATGCATATCTTGAATTTTCTGGAAAAATCTCCAAAAGTCCTCTTCATTCTGAATGACTTTTGCATAACTGGTAAACCGTAAGAGATAGACAAAATTTTAATATACAAAACATATAGAGCTCGTTAAAACACACAATTTATATTACATACATTTGTTTTGTCGAGTGAACCATTTCCGAGATATTCATTGTTATTTGTTTGAATTTTCGAATACTTATACTTTTTCTCAAATGGGAATTCGTTACTAGTTTATTTATGTCCTCGACATGCAAAAGGGAATGAAATGCTCCACATAGCAACTAGCTCTAAAAACATTTGACTATTGTTTAAAGCCTGCCATATTCCCCTTGCATGTACAAGAAAATTAGCATTATGAGTTTGTCTCGACTAACATGAAGTACACGGAGAATAAGCGTTGTAAAATAGTTTTACAAGAGTAGAGAAAAATCATGCGAGTGCAACACATCAGATTTTTTGAAAAAGGTCTCCGTATGTGGGTTGTAGCTACAAAGAGCATAACTTAGCGGATAAATATTAACTCCGTATTGCATCTTCGACAGATACTGCATTTACAAAGATTTTCAAGAAACACCCCGCCTTTACATGAAAAATTGTTCATTACTTTCTCATTTTCTCAAACATTTCTCCACGGGGTTTGATTAAAATAGGCAGTAGGTTTAAGATATTTCCATAAATAATAAAATGTGCATTTTTAATTTTATTCATATGTTCTATGAATTCCACTTCATCTTGAATGAATTTTGTGTAATTTTGTATTACTGGTACGGCATGCAGATAGACAAAAATTTAATATGCGAAATATGTAGATGTATCACCGCTAATCTCAAATTTTGTGGCATTAATTTTCAAGTACTTTATACTTCTTAATGTCTAAAGTCCTCATTCGTTTGTTCTAGCAACGCCATGCAATGTGTGGGATTTTAAAGCCAGCATATAGCGACTAGCTTGTTAAAGATTTGTCTATCGTTTTTCCAACCTACAACAATATCTTCCCTCTTTTACACAATGTAATTATAACGAAGAAAACTCACTGGCCATTTACAGAAATTCGGTTATACAGGGTGGACCATTTAAGTTGAGACTGTACAATATCTCCAAAACTAAGCGTTGTAGAAAGAAACGTTTTACTTGATATTATGGTGGAAAGTAAATGCCCTTAGTCATGTTTTATTTGGAGGACGTAATGATGGTCATTTTAGGATCAATTTAATTTTTTTTAAATGGGAACCTACAATTAAGGTCAATCTAAACTGATTCTAAAACGACCATCATAGCATCCTCCAAACAAAACACGGCTAATAGCATTTACTTTCTCCCATAATATCAAGCAACTTTTATTAAAAACATTTCTTTCTACAACGTTTAGTTTTGAAGATATTTTACAGTCTCAGCTTAAATAGCCCTTGTATTCATCATTGCAAAATATAAAACATTTGGTGCTTTAATCAACTAACTAGTTAGTTATTTTGAGAAATACAAGTAGAGAAAAAAAAGCCAATGTGTTGCATTTGCATGACTTTTGCTACTCACTCTTCTAAA
Organism: Deroplatys truncata; assembly: GCA_030765065.1. Classification (NCBI taxonomy): domain Eukaryota; kingdom Metazoa; phylum Arthropoda; class Insecta; order Mantodea; family Mantidae; genus Deroplatys; species Deroplatys truncata. The sequence continues at coordinate 121,827,569 of CM060988.1, read as the reverse complement.
ACTATTCCTACAAATCCTTAAACTTCTGTCTACTTCTCGTTAAGACAGATAAGTTTTCATCACACATTTACGTAGTCATTGTATGTATAAGCAGGATACAGTAGACTAAAGCGATACTCAGATTCTTGAAAAGCAGTTGACTTAGTGATGGCTTTAAGATTTCATGCTCTTTGCATGACCACGAGAAAATAAAAAGGAATAGTGCCTTACCACTTCAATAAATTTGATGACTTTCTCTACTCTTGTACAAACTATTTTTACAAACGCTTATTCTCCATATCCTTCATGTTAATCGATATATCGAAATGTTAATCTTATTGCTAGTTTTCTTGTAGATGCAAGAGGAATATGGTAGGCTTTAAGCGATAGTCAAATATTTTAAGCGCTGGTTGCTATGTGGAGTATTCCATTCTCTTTGCATTACCAGGACAAATACAAAAAATGAATAACGAATTCTCATTTGAGAAAAAGTATAAGTATTGGAAAGTTTAAGGGAATAACAAGCATATCTCGAAAATGGTTCACTCAACAAAAAAATGTAAATGACATAAATTGTGTATTTTAACGCGATCTACATTTTTTGTGTAGTAAAATTTTGTCTATCTCTTATGGTTTACCAGTTATGCAAAAGTCGTTCACAATGAAGAATATTTTTGGAGACATTCCCAGAAAATTCAAGATACATTTCATTTGTCATAAAAATATCTTAAAACATATGATATTTTAATCAAAATCGTTAGAGCCATTTTTGCGAAAATTAAAATTTTCGAAAACTGTTCCATATAAAGGGTAATCTGGGGTGGGGTGATTTTCTTGAAAACCTTCGTGTCGCATCTCTGGAAGATACTGAACCTAAATACCAAGTTTGGTGTTTATCTGACTGTTCGTTTGAGTTATGCTGTTCACAGACACACAGACATGCTTCCAAAAATGCTTTTTTTTATTCAGGGGGTCTCAAAACATGTATTTCCGGTGAAATCTCGGTATCGATTTTTTTGGGTGGAATACAATACTTCCCCTACTTACTATACGTAGTAGAGAAAGTAAAAAGTAAAGGTATTTGAAAACTCAAAGCAATAACAAAGACTATCTCGGAAATGGTTAACACCAGAAAAAATTTTATTCCTCATAAATTGTGTCCTTTAATGAGAGATACATTTTTTGTTTAGCAATATTCCATCTCTTACGGTTTACCAGTTATATGTCATTCGGAATGAAGAGGACTTCACGCGCTGTTCACAGGGAATTTGCCATGCAAATATCTTAAACGTATATTTTAACCAACGTTTTTGAGAAAATAAAAAAACAACAAAAATATTTCATGTAAGGTGTACTTTTGGGTGGGGGAATTTTGTTAAAAATATTGGTGTAGCATTCTTTTATATCGCTGGTCTTAAATACCAAGTTTGGTATTCACCCAACTTTTCGTTCTTGAATTGCGCTATTCAGAATCGCGCGTGCACACTCCATACTCACACACTCTCTTCTAAAAATGCTTTTTATTCAGGGAACCTCAAAATGTTAAGTTTTGAATAAGCAAGAACGTTAATAAGGGAACTTAACCCTTTTATTATGATTTCAAAACATAATCTTATTAGGTTTATAGCTTATTTATTGTTAATATTAAAGAATATCGGCGAAATCTCGAATTAAAATTTCCGGATGGAATAGAATGCCTCCTCTGCTTACTATAGGCAAGTAGCAGAGAAAGTAAAAAATATTGTTTGGGGTGAGGGAATTCCATAAAAATATTGGCTGTTATTCCATTAAAATATATCCATTTCGATACGACTTTTTGTAGTTTAGCATACTTTAACCGATTAGGTCATATCGGACGATGAATGAAATAGGAGAAACGATACTTAAATGAGCCCGGGATCCATAGAGCTTAAACGGTTAGCCGACATTTGGGTAACTCAATCTAAGCGAGATTCAAGCTCGGGAGTTCTTGAATATGAGGCAGACACGCTACCACCCCCCCCTGAACCTAAGAGGCGGATGCGCTTTTTTATTTAATGCAGTTTACTTATTCTTTCACTTAGTTTATATTTTTTTATTCTTCTCTGTTTATGTTCAAGTTAGGGGATAGAATACCTCTACCTTAATCAAGTGCACGGAAACGCACCGAGCTTCCGATTTTCTGTAGTGTATGTATTTATTTAATGTTGGCAGAAACTCCTTATTTGTGTTCTACACCAGCCTTGGATCAGCCAATCTCTCACTGGCTTGAATTCAAGCCAAACACACACAAATTAGTATATGAACAAATGTCAGGCCTAGATGAGTGGCGAAAGGGAAGGAGTACGGAACATTTCACCTGAATGGCTCGAAGATATGCTTCGTCACAACTGTCCACACCAGCTCTTGGTTGAGTCCTCCTTGTATTGGGTGTCAAAAGTCCGTTATTCGAACATAAACCTTAAGTCACAGGTTCGTTTCAGGCTCAAGAACGAAGGAAAATGGGGCAGGAGTAATACAAACTAAGGCAGTATTTTATATCACAACACTATGAATGCCAGAGTGATTGTAGTGTAAACTAACATTATTGTATGACAATGGTTTTAGATTTGTTAGCCCTAAGCATTGTTAGGAAGTAAGTTTAACGGCCTCACTGAAGCTGATAATAGAGTGGGTAACAATGAAGCGAGGGGATGAGTTGTTTATCACTAAGAAGAGAAACAAATGACGTCAGGGTAGCGTGCCTTTCTTTAGAAATGGAGGGAATATCTTCTCTAGAGCATATGTGTTAGTAATTATGATTGGCTGACAAAACAGACGCTAATGTTGGTGCGATTTGGTAACCAATAGCAGCTCTATTATAATGTTTAGGCATTTCGGGGAGAAGGAGTATATATTCTCGAGCCAAAAGAAAGTATAACGCAGTTCTAAGAAATCATTCACGAGGTACACATCACGCAGCTCTAAGAAATCATTCGCGAGGTACACATCACGCAGCTCTAAGAAATCATTCACGAGGTACACATCACGCAGTTCTAAGAAATCATTCGCGAGGTACACATCACGCAGCTCTAAGAAATCATTCACGAGGTACACATCACGCAGCTCTAAGAAATCATTCGCGAGGTACACATCACGCAGCTCTAAGAAATCATTCGCGAGGTACACATCACGCAGCTCTAAGAAATCATTCACGAGGTACACATCACGCAGCTCTAAGAAATCATTCACGAGGTACACATCACGCAGCTCTAAGAAATCATTCACGAGGTACACATCACGCAGCTCTAAGAAATCATTCACGAGGTACACATCACGCAGTTCTAAGAAATCATTCGCGAGGTACACATCACGCAGTTCTAAGAAATCATTCACGAGGTACACATCACGCAGCTCTAAGAAATCATTCGCGAGGTACACATCACGCAGTTCTAAGAAATCATTCGCGAGGTACACATCACGCAGTTCTAAGAAATCATTCGCGAGGTACACATCACGCAGCTCTAAGAAATCATTCGCGAGGTACACATCACGCAGCTCTAAGAAATCATTCACGAGGTACACATCACGCAGTTCTAAGAAATCATTCGCGAGGTACACATCACGCAGCTCTAAGAAATCATTCACGAGGTACACATAACGCAGTTCTAAGAAATCATTCACGAGGTACACATCACGCAGTTCTAAGAAATCATTCGCGAGGTACACATCACGCAGCTCTAAGAAATCATTCACGAGGTACACATCACGCAGTTCTAAGAAATCATTCGCGAGGTACACATCACGCAGTTCTAAGAAATCATTCGCGAGGTACACATCACGCAGTTCTAAGAAATCATTCACGAGGTACACATCACGCAGCTCTAAGAAATCATTCACGAGGTACACATCACGCAGTTCTAAGAAATCATTCGCGAGGTACACATCACGCAGTTCTAAGAAATCATTCACGAGGTACACATCACGCAGCTCTAAGAAATCATTCACGAGGTACACATCACGCAGTTCTAAGAAATCATTCACGAGGTACACATAACGCAGTTCTAAGAAATCATTCACGAGGTACACATCACGCAGCTCTAAGAAATCATTCACGAGGTACACATCACGCAGCTCTAAGAAATCATTCACGAGGTACACATAACGCAGTTCTAAGAAATCATTCACGAGGTACACATCACGCAGTTCTAAGAAATCATTCACGAGGTACACATCACGCAGCTCTAAGAAATCATTCACGAGGTACACATCACGCAGTTCTAAGAAATCATTCGCGAGGTACACATCACGCAGTTCTAAATATCATTCACGAAATACACGTCGCGTAGTCTTGAGGAATCTCTCGTGAGGTGAATGTCATACATTTTGGAAGAATCTCTCGCGTCGTAAAGTTAGTTACAAAATGTAAAGTACGCGGCAACTAATACGACAGTAATTACATTCGGAAATATAACAGTTTCAGTCAGGCGTGTATAAAGATTACAGATGTGAACTATTAATTAAGTGTGAAGGCAATAAAAGTGTGAAAAGAAATTCTTTTATCAGCGTTATCTTTTAGTAACAACTCCTTTCCGTTTACACGCCCTGCTCAGAGATATTTGCTCGACTGAGTAATAATAGCTAGCCGGAGGACAAAGAACCCAAATCTTAAAATAATAAAACAATAACAGGCGCCCAGCAAATAAGATAACACGAACAGATTACTGCGACAAAACATTAGCAGAGTGCTAGAACCAGGTAAGGGATGGGGGGCTGGGCTTGGTAGGGACGGTTTACCAACATAAACCACTGCACCTTATATCGGTACAATTGCATGTACTCGACTGCATCTAAGCGGTAGGGAAAATAAAAAAAAAACATTTTTCTTAGTTTTCAGCCTCTTCTCCTTCACAACTTGATGGCTTAAAGTTTGTTACCACTTTTTGTTTTAATGTCCATGTTGCCAAGTATCGCCGCTGTTCTATAGAATGGATTCATGAAATTTACTTGTACCAGGTGTTAGTGAATGTGTGCGTGGGCATCTCTTGAAGGCGAGGGTTACATTGCTATTTAATTAGCTCCCTCCCATCTAGATTTAACAAGCTTCAATTTCACCTCCCACACTACGCGAGGCCTCCGAGAGATACGTGTTCATTCATTAGGCAGCCGTTTATTTCGTAGAAAACTCTGCCGGACAGGTTGATAAAAGATGGTCGAGTTGGTCGCAAAAAGATAGCGTCAATCTTCAAACTTTCTTTATTTACTCGAGCAGCTGCATTTGCAACAAAAAAGCAACTACAAATGATAAGAGTGGTTCTTGCGGCGACCGAACTAGTTCTGGAAGAAACACTTAGTTCAGGAACATTGCCCAATCAAGACTGAATTCTTTTTCCCTCGTTTCTAAACCAAAGGTGGTGCTGCATTCGAGCCACAAGTTCAATACTACGATTTCACTAGAAGTTTGAAAACTCCCTGAACCACAGCTTTTCCCTCGAAAAATACAGGGCCATTCAAGAAGAAGGAACATATTTTGAATATTAATTACTAATGAACGACAATAGATAGCGACACATGCGAGACATCACTGAAGAGAGAAAAGTTCAGAGTTTTAAGTTTCCATCTAATTGTTCCTTTCATTGTCCAGGGGCACTGTTGTTTCTTTAAGAGGAAATGGCGACGCTTCTAGAAGTCGTCGTGTGTGCTGCAGTATGCAAGGAGTTAATCTATTGTTTCAGTGCAACATGCATTTCGTTATAAGTTCATCAAACAGCCGCCTCGTCATAAATAGATTTACAATAGCTACAAGAAATTCGTAGAAGATGATTGTATTTGCAAAGAGAAGACCGCTGATGATCCTCGTATAACAAATAGTGCTCATGATGAACGTATAAAATAAAACTTTGTCATTTCCTCTCCCCAGTGATATATTGTATGTGTCGCTATCTACTATCGTTCATTATAAATTAATGTTCAAACTCTGCTCGTTTTTGAATAACCCTGTATGTTGCCAGACGCTCATCGGATATAACAAAAATCTGATGTGTTGTATTCACATAATTTTCTGCACTCTCGCTTCAACAAACCATTCTTAGTAAAGGAATTAATTTTTCTTCCACACAAGCCGTGTGTTGGACAAGTTCCGAAAGGTAGAATAAGACGACTGAAAAATGCAGTGCCATCGCCGGGATTTGAACCACGGATCTCCCGGCTTCTGTCCGGTTGCTCTAACCACTGAGCTACCATGGCAACATGCCGATACAACATTAAATTCCCCAAATTTTTCCGGTAAACCACAAGGAGATCTCTCTTCATTTTCATATCAACTTGGCAGAGTTAATTTTATCCTAAGATGTTAAAGTTGCAAACTGAAATAATTTTGCCTTTCATTTTTTTTTCTCTATTCATATTGATCATACTTATAAATATAAATAAATTATAAATTAAGTCCTACTTGCCTATTCAAATTTAAAACCACAATTTCTACAAATGGCATCCATATTAACAATGCGAAGCCGATAATTATCTAAACTATGATTTGTGCAATGATTTTTCTGAATGACTCAGGTTTTTAATAAGAATTCTTCAAAAGTCTCCCTTTTTAATGAACACCTGGGAACCTTAGGATACACGCATTTGCTACTCAACATAGAGGGGATTGTGCTGTTTTTCAAAGAAATGCCATATGAAGTTTTATTGAGGTCTTTGGCATATCTTTGTATTCATAGAACCATAGAGACAGAAAATTAATAACTAGTAGGTTAATAGTTGGTTAGAGCAACCACACGGAAAGTAGAAGATCAGTGGCTCAAATCCCGTCTATAGCATTGAATTTTTCGGTACGATTCTACCTTTCCATAACTAGTAGAATTTTCAAAAGCATAACAACAGCTTATCGAACCCGTATTATATAGTTCACTGAAGAAGCAAAGGAAAAATGTTTTAAATGATTATGTTCGTGATATAAAGCATTACAATAGGTTGCATTACGCTTAGCCATGTATTTAAGGGGGAATATTGTTACATTCTGGGTATATGACCTAAAAGCTGACAGGAAAATTAAATTAATTTCTAATATCCAGCACGCACACTGAGGGGACGTATACTTACTTTGCTGCGGAGGACTGAAACGTGGTGTGGAGGTTAAGAGGAAGGCGTGGGTTTTTCGCTGAACAAAATCCATAACACAAATCTACGTACACATTCCTAGATTTATTTCTTAACCGTCTGGAGTTCCTATATTATTAACAACGGAAAGTGTGAGGAAATGTCTACCGATTTAAAGCCCGGCTTACACACGCGGTCCGTTCCTCACGGAATCCTGAGCTGACGATATGCCCCCCCACTACTCTTGGCTAGCGAAAGCTACCAGCCAAGAGTGACGTAAACAACAATGTGTCTGGTAACAATAATGTGACCCTCCAAATTATTAATACGCCATAATATTAATAATTTAAAGCTTTAAACTACAAAAAACTATATTAAAACTATATATTCTGGGTTCTTGTCCTTATGGAGAATTATTTTGTAATACTCGCCATCACAAGATCCTATCAATGATCGCACATGAACTAAAGAAAAAATAGAGGTAATAGGCTACTTAGATGATGGGTGCCCGTGGGAGGATCACTAAGTTCCTCCTTGCCTCGTCGGCAATATGCTCGGCACGAAGAAGAACAAAATAAAGGATATTATAATCATCGCCCTTAGAGGATCAATAACTTTTCTTCGTAATCATTTATACATCAATTAAGTTATCATATGTAATTCATACAAATTTTCTTCTTCTTCCTTCTTCTCTTTCTCTTATTACATTATTATTGTTGTTTCTCTTTATAATTATTTTCTTTGATAACTTTGACCTATACTTACAATACAGGCTTATTTGTTATCCATTTATATGTTCCTTGTTTTTTCTCATTTACATTTTAAATTCAATAAACAATAAATAAATATAGTTGTTCTCGCCTGTAATGGCCTACAGATTTGCTCCTAAGCTTGGTGATGTTGTGTTAATAATTTGCCTTCATTGCCTATGTTTAGTAAAAGTACACACTTATTGAGAATTTTATTTAACATTTTTAAAAGTTTTTAAAATTGTTAAATACTGCTTCAGAATAATATTCTTTCAAATTAAAAACATGGCACGTCAATCACACACCCCTCCTCTACTCATTGTTTTTCATGGCTAATTAAAAATTATTTATACAAAAGTTTCTTTCTTTTTTCTGTTAAGAATTATATATACTCGCCTTAAATGGTTTAAAATAGACAATACTTTGATAATGTTGAATTTTTAAGGCCGAGACAACCAACTGTTTAAAACTCTGGTCTACTATATTTAAGTATTCCTTGCACGAGCTCACGAATAACAGAAGAATGTACCCTTAAACATTCAAAATGCACTGCTTACAGTGTGGAATACAGTGCAAATGAATAGCAATGAATTTTAGTTACATACATTTTATTCACTGTTCCCCACATCTCAGATACGTAATATTTCAATCAAAATCTTTTACGTCGTTTTGACAAAATAAAGGAAATATCCATAATTATAAAGGTTTGAGTTAAACAGTTCCCGCAAGTAAATGCCACTCCATCTACAGACGTTTATCATTCTAGAAAGTTGCTTGTTTCCTGAAACTTTCGGGTTTTGGAAGGCTGTTACAGTTGATCTATAGCAAGGATGAAAATGCCTCACTTTTGCGAGTAACGGAATATGCATCACGCCTCTACACTACTCAGCAGCCTATAAAAAAACAGATGGACCGCCAAAGAGAGGGAAAATGACTCGCAAATTCCTTTTTCCCCATCATGACATGTAGCTTTGAACTTTACCTTTCATGGCCGTACTGCAGTTAACTAGCGAGCCTCAAGAACAAGTTCGACAATCGCTGTCTCGTTGGATATGCAGAAAATGTAAGAGAAGGCAATACTTGGAGGAGTCATTGTATGATCATAAAACTTTTATTTGCAACAAATACATTTAAATTATAACGGTTAGTGCATATAAATAAAGTAATAAAATAATTATGACAAAAAACGTGAAAACTATCTTTACATGGCTAAAACATTACTAAATACAGTCGGAAGCATACACGAAGGCAGCTCAGCATGCAGAGAAAGAGAGAAGGAGAGGGACAACGACAGTACACTGTCTCTTTCTTTCATTCTCGCTCGCTGTACGCTGGCAGGTCACGTAATTCAGAGTAGTACTACTGCAGACCTTCGTGTGTGCTCCCGACTATAATTAATAGAACGCAAAGTATATGAAACACTAAGTTTACAAGCAGCTTTTTACTCTTCCTGTAAAGTCTGAATTTCGTAATATCTACGCCGATAATTCTTATCTGACGAATGTAAGCCTTTTAATACAATGGAACCTCGCTAAACCGAACTAAAGAGGACACAGCCGTTTCGAAAAAAAACAACGATTTTAAACAGCGAACGGGAGAAAATAATTGTATTCCAAATGCATATAACATTGTTTAATAAAAACCTACTAATCTATAGAGTATTAAAATATGGAATACGTACACTACGTGATCAAAAGTATCCAGACACCTGGCTGAAAATAACGTACAAGTTTGTGGCGCCCTCCATCGGTAATGCTGGAAGTCAATATGGTTTGGCCCACCATAGCCTTGATGACAGCGTTCACTCTCGCAGGCATACTTTCAATCAGATGCTGGAAGGTTTCTTGGGGAATGGCAGCCCATTCTTCACGGAGTGCGGAACTGAGGAGAGGTATCGATGTAGATCGGTGAGGCCTGGCACGAAGTCGGCGGTCCAAAACATCCCGAAGGTGTTCTATAGGATTCAAGTCAGGACTCTGTGCAGGCCAGTCCATTACAGGGATATTATAGTCGTGTAACCACTCCACCACAGCCCGTGCAGTATGAACAGGTGCTCGATCGTGTTGAAACATGCAATCGCCATCCCCGAATTGCTCTTCAACAATGGGAAGCAAGAAGGTGCTTAAAATATCAATGTAGGTCTGCACTGTGATCGTGCTACGCAAAACAAGGGGTGCAAGCCCCCTTCAGGAAAACCACGACCACACCATAACACCACCACCTCCGAATTTCACTGTTGGCACTACACACTAGCAGATGACGTTCACCGGGCATTCGTCACTCCATCCAACGTTTTGCCACTGTTCAATCGTGTAATGTTGACGCTCCTTACACCAAGGGGGGCGTCGTTTGGCATTTTCCTGCGTGATGTGCGGCTTATGAGCATGAAATCCAAGGTTTCTCACCTCACGCCTGTCATAGTATTTGGAGTCCTTATGCAGTTTGGAATTCCTGTGTGATGGTCTGGATAGATGTCTACCTATTACTCTTTACGGCCCTCTTCAAATGTCGGCGGCCTCTGTCAGTCAACAGAGGAGGTCGGCCTGTACGCTTTTGTGTTGTACATGTCCCTTCACGCTTTCACTTCACTATCACATCAGAAACAGTGGACCTAGGGATGTTTAGGAGTGAAAATCTCGCGTATAAACTTCTGACGCAAGTGACACCCAATCACCTGATAACGTTCGAATTCCGTGAGTTCCACGGAGCGTCCCATTCTGCTGTTCACGATGTCTAATGACTACTAAGGTCGCGGATAATGAGTTCCAGGCAGTAGGTGGCAGCACAATGCACCTAAAATGAAAAACGTGTTTGTGGGGCTGTCCGGATACTTTTGATCACATAGTGTATATGTTACATCCGATGGTTTTGCCATTTGTGGTGGTGTTCCCTCATTACGCCACAAATTATGCCAATTTTGTTACATAAACTCTTCCTTGCTTTAGGCATTTTTCCACCGTTCTCCCGCTGGCTTATATTATGCAGCAAATAAATGGAACAGCCGCAACGAAATCGGCTGTTGGGGAAGGGAGGAGAGTGTGCGTCACCTATACTCCGTGAGGTAACAGGATTGCTCTGTTTACTTACTAAAACCCCTTTGCCTGGTTATAATGTTAAAAAATTTCTTTGAATGTGGAGTAGGGGGCGAGTATTAACTATATAAAATAGTAAGAACTTTAGGATTGGTGCGAAAAAATATTGACAAGTGTTACAGCAATGTCACTGGTGCGAATTTGAGCATCTCGTATTTTTTTAATCATCCTTTTTCTTTTTTCCCCTCCTCTTTTTCTTGCATTGTTTGTTAAGCGCAGTTCGGAAAAGCGGAGTTTAACTATATTCCCTTCGATATGAATAAACAATCGTAACTTGCGTAATGCATATGCATCCTTTATTTAAGGAATTCAATAGTTGAGATGTACAAGAGGATCACCATTTTCGAAAAGGAAAACCAGAAAAGGCATCTTGTATATATAAAAAAACCGTTAAGTGGATGATGCCTCAAGATTTCACAAATTCTCTTGCTATAAGAGCTTAGTACTCAGGGAGCTGTGGTAGATGCCGAATATAGAATTTTGTGGCTTCAATAAATCATGTGCCACAAATACTAGACGGCTATCACAAAGTCCAAAAACCCTTCTACACCACCTTTTTAACCCCAAAAACCTAACCAAACTTTCGGGTTATGGGGTCTCCACTTGGCTTCACAAATTCTGAAGTTTCAAACATCCTTATTGCAAACACAACAGAAGTAGTTCCGTTCAAGGGTGCCAATGACGCACATGAATTAGCAGGGATAACCAAAGTGTAATTATACGTAGTGATTTTAAATTCGGAACTCGCATTAAAAAAAACGAGGTTAAAATCAAATATATAAGGTTTATGGTTTAAGAACAGCAGTTCTATAGGTTATGTATTGAATTTCTACAGAACCTATTATTCAAATTACCTTCCTCTCAATGTGATCCGAAAAACAATATTTATGTGACATCTAGGGGGCATATTAGTAGAATTTAAAAGTATATAACAAGAAAATATAAATCGCTAAATATTAAATAAGTACAAACTTAAAAACTCGGCAGAACTGAGACAGCAATAAATGTATTTGTAACTCAAAAAATTAGGTTTCTGAAAAATAAGGGATAAAATACGACCGAAGTTATGAAATTTAACGGAGAAGATATTCCATTAGTTCTTTTTACTTTCTCTACTACGTATAGTAAATAGGGGAAGTATTGCATTCCACCAAAAAATTCGATACCAACATTTCACCAGAAATGCATGTTTTGAGACCCCCTGAATAAAAAAACAGCACTTGTAGAAAAAGGTCCGTGTGTGTGTCTATGTACCTGTGAACAACGTAATTCAAAAACGAAAAGTCGGATAAATACCAAAATTGTTATTTGAGTTTATTATCTTCCTAGGATGTGACACGAAGATTTTCAAGCTAATCACCCACCCAGACTACCCATTACATGGAACATATTTTAAAAAAAAATAATTTCTCAAAAATGGGTAATGATTTTGATTAAGTATCATATATTTAAGATACTTTCATGACAAATAAAATGTATATCTTGAATTTTCTGTGAATGTCTCCAAAGTCTTCTTCTTTCTGAATGGCTTTTGCATAACTGGTAAACCGTAAGAGATAGAAAAAAATTCTGCTGCCAAAAAATGTAAAGCTCGTCAAAACACACAATTTATATCACATACATTTTTTTGTCGAGTGAACCATTTTCGAGATATTCCTTGTTATTTGTTTGAATTTTCCAATACTTATGCTTTTTCTCAAAAGGTAATTCGTTATTCGTTTTTTATGTCCTGGACATGCAAAGAGAATGGAATGCTCCACATAGCAACTAGCTCTTAAAATATTTGACTATCGCATTAAAGCCTACCATATTCCCCTTGCACCTACAAGAAAATTAGCGGTACGAACCTAAAATGACCATCACAACGTCCTCCAAATTAAACATGACTAATGACATTTACTTTCCCCCATAATATCAAGTAACTCTTGTTCAAGACATTTCTTTTACAACACTTAGTTTTGGAGATACTCTGCAGGCTCAACTTAACTAGTGCACTCTATATATCGTCCAGTTCTTAAAACGTTTTACTGTCTTTGTTCTCTTTGCATTTATAACGAAATATGCATGTATCTACTTCTGCAAAAGGTTGTCTCTATTAAAATAAAGCAGTGAGTTAAGCTTCCGTAAGAATAGGTCTTATAGTAGTTAATAAATGAGAGAGGGCAGACAGAGACAATTGAACCTAACATTCAATATTTTTTCAGAAGTTTTCAGTAACTGATCTGAGGAAAACACTTCTCTTCCTCAACTAGGAAGATTCTATTAGCTTAGTTATGCTGAATGCAATTTTCTGAAATCACATAGTATACGTACTTCAAAGCAATATTGTGTTGCAAAGTTTTAAGTTATGAAAAAGTTAGCATAGATAATTATTTACTCGGATTTATATGCATTAATTTGTTACACCACACAACACAGTAAACAAATTGACCTTTTTGCATAAGGCCAAGTATATAATAAATTTTCATTATATATCCTTGCGAGTAATTGTTCTATAAAATTCTGTGAATCATATTATTTCCATTATCCATTTTAATGCAATAAAAATATACCCAGAGCTCTTTGTTTGAAATAATGAAATTGTTTCGTCAACTGTACAGAGAATTAAAACCATAATTATTAAAACTGTAGTATTCTCTAAATAAAGCAAAAAAGACATTAATAAATATAGCATATGTAGTACGTTGGTCACAGCATATGGATTCGAGTTCCACCGCAGGCAGAATTCGCGTTATAACAAGCTAGGGAGGGGAACCCAATAGCCGACAAGGGATAGAATGCATTTGTGTGTATAACATTTTAAAAAGAACTAATGTTTAACAGTAAACCGGTACTCTATTCATTAATTGTTTATAGATTATCTGTTATAAATTAAATTTTTATATAAAACCGTATCATTTTATTCACCTGATCATGATAAATGTTTACCTAGAGAGAGTATGAAATTTATTAAACGCAAAACAAGGAAGCGATACTCTTATGTTTATGTCAAAAGTGGGATTTTGTTACTAATGTGTTACTGTGAGGCAGTACTTTTAACACTAAAATAATTTCAGTCTAATTATATAATATATAAACTCAATAACAGCCCCCCTTAAAGCAATGTGTATGTAATAATTTGTAAACTATTGTAAACATGTTCAATAATGTTATGGGAATATAGTACGTACTTTAGTAATGTAGGAGCTGTGAGAATAATAAGTTAAAAGTTGCTAACAATGAGGTAACCTTGAGGCAATAATGAGTTTGAGAGTTTAACAATACTACTTGTGATTCTTGGAAGCAATAATGTAATTTTTGTGACAGTTTATAAAATAGCCAATCAACAACCAGAAAAAGCTTTAGTTAAAAGATGGTATTCTATTGGATTAGGAATAGCCAATCAAGAGACTTGAAATACAGAAATTTACAAGTTTAGGCGGTTGAAATCAGTTCAGTTGCCTGCAGACAGCGTTACTAACCAGACGCAAAAAGTGTCCTCGAGAAGTATAATATGTATTCGTGTGAGACGAAAATAGTTTGTGTTAAAAAGTGCAAGTAATTAATAAAAGAATCTCACAGCACTCTATTATTTAAATCGTGTCAGGCATTAATAAAAGGAGTGAAGTAAAATTATAATCTGTGTAAGCCTACATTATTAGTCGCACCACAACCCTGCCAAGACATCCATGTCTCTAAAATTAATACTGACGCAGTCGAGGCAAACATAAATATATACTATTTAAAGAAACAGTCAAATTACAAAGTTAATATTTTTTTAAACTTGCGGCAAAGGCCACCTGAAAGTACATTTGGGGCGAAGGCTACCGGAAACTGTTTACTATACGTGCGGTTACAACTACTACAAGCTCGGCTCCCCAACAGTTGAAATATAATACAACTCCTTCAATACAAACTACTTCAAATTAACGCCCAAAGTGTGGTACAAATAACGTAACAAACCATCTTTCTCAACTGCAAACAGAAGAAGAAAGGATTTCTTTAAACATGCAGCATAGATGACGCACCAAATTAAGTCTCATCCTTGCAAATTACAAACTTTCAATGAGAAATGTTTCTAAAATGGCTCATGAGCGAAAACAACTGTTTGCCATAAATTGTGTATTTTAATGAGCCCTACTATTTTCATGTAGATGCAGATTAGCTGCCGAGGAGAATTTCGGCACGGGAGCAAGTCTATTGTACTAGTCGGCCATGATATGCGCTTAGAAGAGGGCACCATTATTTTTGTTCACAACACCTAACGTCATCAAGACTAGGGATCAAAGAAGAGCGAGGGTCAACGTATAGGAAAATGTACATTTGCACAATGAAAACAGCACGAACACGCCTCAATATCGCTGGTAAATGCAACCCGGAACTGTGATGTTTTCTTTAGTTGGCTGTCCTTCCGATGTTCATAACTGTTTAGTTCCACTTCCCAACGAAGCGCACTCATATTGTGGCTGAACCTCCAGGAGGAAGGGGTGAAACAAACAACACAGATGATAAGATCCGGGGCCACAGGTGGGGCTACTGTCTCCAGGTGTGAGATACCGACACTGGCGGGACCACTCACACAGCCTCCCTCTCCAAGGAGAGGTCACGTTGGGGTTCGTCACACCGCGGACGCCAAGAGAAAAAGTTACTGGGAGTATATTCCACTGCCACACACCTCGCCACGCCATCCACCCTTCTGATCCTGAAGCATGACGAGGAAATGGAGTACAGGAAAATTCGAGGCACTACAGAAACCTACCGATCTGGGAAACTGAAAAAAACCAAGGCGGTTCGAGGTATCTAACTAGGGGATAGACTGCAAGCCTTGCAGGTTACCACGGAGCCATCTCAATCGGTACATTTTTACTTTCTCTACCACGTACATAGCAGGTAGAGAAGGAATTGCATTTCAACAAAAAAATTCTATACAAAGATTTTACCGGAGATACACGCTTGGAGACCGAATCAAAAAAAAAAAGGATTTTTAGGAAAAGGTCCATGTGTGTGTCGGATAAACACCAAAATTGGTATTCAAGTTAAGTATCTTCCAAGGACGCGACAAGAAGGTTTTCAAGAAAATCCCCAGCCCAACTAGCCTTTACATAGAATATTTTTCGAAAATATTGATTTTCTAAAAAAGGCCAACAATTGTTATTAAAATACCATATACTAAAGATATTTCCTTGACAAATAAAATGCATATCTTCTGGGAATAGCCTGTGAAGTCTTCATTTGGAAGGAATTCTGTATAATCTTGTATAACTGGTAAATGTTAAGCGATAGACGAAAACGTACTTCACAAAAAATGTTGATCTCTTTAAAACACACAATTTATTTCAAATACCGTTTATGTAGCATAAGCCATTTCTGAGATATCCGTTATTAATAGTTCGAATTGTTCAATACTTAGCCATTCTTTTGAAGTCCTGACGATTTTCAATTGTTTCTCGCGATTGCATGGTAACAGTATGGAATTTTAAGGCCAGCGCACGGCATCCAGTTCTAAAAAATATGACTATAGCTATTCCCTTTGCATTTATAACAAAATGCAGGTATTTCCGGAAAGATTTATTTCGATTAAAACAAAGTAGATAGGAAAATCAATTTTCGTAAAATAATTTGTATAGCCATTATGAAGTGATAGAGGGTAGAGAAAACTCATGTGAGTGTAATACATTAAAAATTTTTTTGTAGTAAGTCTATCTAACTCTTTATGATTTCTCAGCTGTGTAAAATTCAATGGGAATTTAAAGGGCTTCGATCGTTATTTAGAGAAAGTTGAGCGTTTTATTCGTCATACCAATAAGTCAAATACCGTATTTGAAATTTAAACTGAAGCATAGCATTTTATCAGTTATGGCAAGCTCTCAAACATATATTTTGAGGCAATATTTTATATCATAACATGCTGTAAATGCCAGAGTGATTATAGTGTAAATTAATATTATTGTATGTACGTGATTTTAGATGTTTGTTAGCCATAAGTATTGTTAGGGAATAATTTACACGGCCTAACTGAAACTGACAATAGAAGTGGGTAACAATAAACCGACGGGGTGAGTTGTTTATCACTAAGAAGACAAACAAAACACGTCAGGGTAGCGTGCCTTTTTTTAGAAATGGAGGGAATATTTTCCCCTAGAGCATATATGTTAGTAGTAATGATTGGCTGACCAAAACAGACGCTTAAGTGGGCGCTATTTGGTAACCAATAGAAACTATATTATAATGTTTAGGGAATTCGAGGTGAAGGAGTATATATTCTCGAGCCATAAGCAAGTGTCGCACAGTTCTGAAGAATCTCTCACGAGGTGCACGTCGCAGAGTTAGTTACAAAAATGTAAAGTACGCGAAGTAATTGGTGCGCGGCAACTAAAACGACTGTAGTTACATTCGGAAATATCAAAGTTTCAGTCAGGCGTGTATAAAGGTTAAATATGTCAATTATTAATTAAGTGTGACGGCAATAAAAATCCAGATTCAAATTTTTTTATCAGTGTTATCTTTTAGCAACAACTCCTTTCCGCTTACACACCTTGTTTAGAGACACGTGTTCGACTGAGTTATAATAGCTAGCCGGAGGACAAAGAACACAAATTTAAAAAAAATTAAACAATAAGCGCCCAACAAATAAGATAACACAAGCCATTGAGAACTGCGACAATTTTAATGAAGATGATTAAAGCAATTTTTTTAGAAAATCGAAAATCAAGAAAATTATTCCATATAAAGGATTGCTGGGGTAAAGGAATTTCGAGAAGTCCATGTGTTACAACCTTGAAAGATGGGGATGTAAATATGTTTGGTATTTATCAGATTTTCCTCTTTTGAGTTATACAATTCCCTGTCTTTCTCAATGCTTTTTGCGGTTCAGGAGATCTCACAGTATATATTTCTGATAAAACCTCAATGTCGAAGTTTCTTCTCTACCACAGGTAAAGGGCAGAAAAGCAAAAATAGATGTGTCTCAAAATATATAATGCATGGCTTGTTCATAATTGCTCCAAGCTTCTTCAGTTGCTCAAACTTTAAATATGTAGCGGTTCCTCCTTGGTAGGCCCCTACTAAGTTGATGATGATGGATGCTGTATTACGTATCTATAGGTCGTCTTGATGTCCGTGCTCTTGTGATGTATCTTGACTGGAATCTGGTGTTCGTGTATTTGTATTCTTGCGTGTGTTAGTATGTATTTATTATTATTATTATTATTATTATTATTATTATTATTATTTTATAATTATGTCACGGCCGCTGTATTTTGTGTCGGAGAGGAATTGTGTCTTGTCAGGGTTAGGTATGGAGAAGGATAAAACATTTCGCACACACGTATTCTGTTAACTATTTCATTTGTGTTTTAGGTAAATCACATGTAAATATTCACAATTCACTATCACCTTTGTCATATTAAATATATATATATATATAAAACTCGTAGACTTTAAATACCTAGTTTTAGCGTCTATTTAGAGATGAGCTTATACATGGCCTTCCTGCTTGAATACAGACAAGCTTCTGTTAGCGTTCCCTCCAACCGTTTTCTTAGCGTGCGTATTTGAATTAAGGTATGTATCAATGTACCTGGTTGGTGCTACTATCCAATAACATTCAATAACAGTTATGTTTCATATATATGTTTACAGTCTTCCATCGGCTTAATTATGAATCCAAGGGACGTTACATGCTTACGTAGACTGGGGATGGGAAAGAGCAGAGCATGTAAATGAAACACAAGTAGCATTTTGGAAGAGAGTTCTTGGAGTTTCACAAGCCACATAAAATTCGGGGGTATTGAGGGAGGTGGGATGTTATGAAGACACAATACAAATAAGAGCAGTGAAGTACTGGCTAAGGCTGATGCATGGGGATAACTCCACACTACGACCCAAATGTTATAGATACCAGCGAGAAAATCTGTCTCCTAAGTTTTGGAAGCTGATTTGGAAAGGGGTTTGAGGAGAATAGGAATGGGTCAGTATGGCTAAGAGCTGAAACAAATGACAAAAATATATGGAAATGTGTCAAAAGAAGACTAAGAGACACCAACCGACAGGAAATAGAAGCGGATTGTAAAATTAAACCTTCTTTATGTCTAGCAAATGAAATAAAATTGAATTGGGTAAAGAGGCATATATTCTAAACTTAGGAAGAAAGGAAAGATCAGGAATGGCATGGGGGGCTGGAGGGCACAGAAAATGACTGAGGATTCTGGCAGAAGTATCTGCCCATTCTGTGATTTGAATCAGGACTGGGTACATATTATGGCGGAATGTGCACAGTGGGGGAACCAGCGAATAATTTAACTCAAAGAAAAATTCTTAAGTCCCTCAAGAAAGACATTGGCATATTGGGATCTACTGGTTGACCAGAGGAACTAGCAAAACATGGGCAATTTCTTGGCTAAAGTGCGCGAAGCTAGGCCAAATTTGTTCAGTTAGACAATGGTAATTTATCTCTATTTTCCTTTTTCTTGTTCTTTTTGTTTTGTTTTCCTTTTCTGTTTATTTTGTCACCATACTTTTATCTTAAATATACATGTACGGTCAATGACCCATGCACTAAATACTTGTGTAATAACTTCAATAATTTGAAACCAGTAAATATACCTTATCTATCTATCTACTACTGCATTTCTCGTAATTTTATATTGCTGGTTATATAGCTAACAAGGGGCTTTCCCTCTCATATTATATTTTATATGTTTTAACGTTATTCTCTACCATGTGTATATTATGAATATATGTGTTTTTAGCTTCCTCTTTATTATTATACGTACAATATTAGCAAAGAAAATACATAACACGTGAAACTTATAACAAAAAAAATATTAAAGAAAGAAATTATTAATGCGTTGGTGCTGAGAAGCTGTGAATTAAATACCTTACTACATTAATGAGTTATCATGTTAGTTTGACCGTGGCTAGTACTGTATGTTGCTTCAAATAATCATAATTTTTCCGGATAAATAAGCAGTTTTTCGTGGGATTTTTCTATATTAATACAGACTCAGACGAATGAACAAAGGTGCTGTATATAGAATCGTCTCGCTCGTAAATAAACGCACACGTTTACTCGAACACAGAACTGTATTTACGTCATAGCTTCTAAATTTGGGGGACTATATAACTACAAAGCAAATAGGGGCAAGAGATACAGCCTTGTATATATGCCAGGGCTGCGGTAACGCAGCATTTATTGCTTACGTAAACAACTGTTGTTTACATACGCTCATGCACCGTCCCTTGCATTAGGTGCTGCTATGTTGCAGTCTTTTTATGCGCATTTTTGACGGAGTGCCCAAAATGCGTGATAGAGTGGAAGGGAATACGAGGTGCCTACCAGTGGTACAACATTAGGTGTATACCCATTTTTCGTAGAGCAGCTATTTGTGCAATCACTATTCCACAAATTATTAATAAAAGCTCATTTTTAGTTCCTCTAGCGCGTACATAGTAGGTAGAGAATTTATTCCACTTCACCCAAAAATTCGATACCGAGATTTCATCGGAAATACATGTTTTGAGGCTCCCTGAAGCGAAAAAAAAACGTTTTTAGAGAAAGGTTGAAGCAACATACAGTACTATCCACGATAAATCATTAATGTATTAAGATATCTAATCCACAACTTCTCAGCATTGAAGATAGGTTATTGTCTTTACGTTGTTTGCACCAAGCTTTGGGCGTTAATTTGAAGTATGTTTTGTTTCTGCCCCACGTATGGAAGCCATTTTGAAGTAAGGTTAATTTTATGGTGGTGATGTATTTTATTTCGACTGTTGTGGAGCCGAACTTAAGTAGTTGCAACCGCATGTATGGTACAAAGTTCTGGTAGCCTTCGCTCCAAGTTTAAAAATATTAACTTTGTAATTTGACTGTTTCTTTAAATATTATATATTTATGGAAAGGTAGAATCAGATGACTGAAAAATTCAATGCCATAGCCGGGATTTGAACCACGGATTTCCCGGTCTCCGTCCGGTTGCTCTAACCACTGAGCTACCATGGCAACATGCCGTCACGCCATTAAATTCTCCAGCTGATTCGCATTTTTCCCGGTAAACCACAAGGATATCTCAAATTGTATTGAGATGACATACCCCAATTTAATGGCGTGCCGGCATGTTGCCATGGTAGCTCAGTGGTTAGAGCAACCGGACGGAGACCGGGAGATCCGTGGTTCAAATCCCGGCTATGGCATTGAATTTTTCAGTCATCTGATTCTACCTTTCCAACCCTGTCCAACACACGGTTTGTGTGAAAGAACAACTAATTCCATTATATATTTATGTTTTCCTTGGCTGCGTCAGTATTATTGTTAGAGACATGGATTTCTTTGCAGGGAGTAGTGCGGCTAAGAAGTAGGCTCACACACATTATAATTTGTACTTCACTCCGTTTATTAATTCTTTAAACGATTAAAATAACACTGATATAGAGAGCTGTGAGATTATTAATTACTAGCACTTTTTTAACACGTAAACTATTTTTTTCTCACACTGGATACGTATTAAACTTCTCGAGGACGTGTCTCGCGTCCGGTTAGTAACGCTGTCTATTAGTAATTGACTTCTGAATTTGTACAATTTGCTTCATTTCAGTTTCTGATTGGCCAATCCTACTCCAATAGAATACGTTCATTTAACTTAAGCTTTTTTCTGGTTGTTGATTGGCTATTTATAAACTGTCTCAAAATTTACGTTATTGTTGCTCCAATAATGACTAGTAGCATTATTAAACGTTCTTACTCATTGTCTCAAGGTTACCTCATTGTTAGCAACTTTTAACCTATTATTCTCACAGCTCCTACATTATTAAATTACATAATGCATTCACATAGCATTATTGAACATGTACATAATAATATAAACATTAATACAATGACTATTACATGCATTTTATATATTATATTATACACATATTGCTTTAAGGCGGGCTGTTATTATATTTTATATTATATAATTTGACTGAAATCATTTAAGTGTTAAAAAATACTGCCTCAGCATCAACACATTAATAATTTCTTTCTTTAACATTTTGCTCTAAGCTTTACGTGTTATGTATTTTCTTTGCTAATGCTTTACGTATAATAATTAAGAGGATGTTAAAATACATACATTCATAATGTACACGTGGTATAAAACAAGTATATAACATTATAACTTAAACATTTTAAGAGGGAAAAAGGCCATTGTTAGCTATATAACAGTAATATAAAATCACGAGAAATGCAATAGTATCTACATAAGCATGTAACGAACCTTGGATTCATAATTAAGATATGGAAGTCTGTAAACATATATATGCAGCATAAACTTTTATTGGATGTTATTGGATAGTAGCACCAATCAGGTACATTGATACATGCCTTTAATTCAAATACGTACGTTAAGAAAACGGTTGGAGGGAACGCTAACAGAAGCTTGTCAGTCTTCAAGCGGGAAAGCCGAGTATAAGATAGTCTCTAAATAGATGCTAAAACTGCGTATTTAAAGCCTACCACTTATACATATTTTAACATGACAAAGGTGATAGTGAATTGTGAATATTTACACGAGTTTTATCTAAAATACAAGTGAAATAGTTAACAGAATGCGTGTGTACAACATACTTTAACCTTCTCCATACCCAACCCTGACAAGACACAAGTGCTCTCCGACACAAATACAACATCTGTGGCAAATTATAAAATAATAATTACAACAAACTAACACACACACAGACACACACAAAAGAAGGAACCCCTACAAGGTTCGTGTGTGTGTATGTGTGTGTCTGAACAGCATAACTCAAAAACGAAAACTGGGATTAATAAGTAACTTAGTATTTAAGTTCAGTATTTTCAAAAGAATCCCCCACTCTATACATTTTCGAATGTTTGTTTTTCTAAAAAATGGCTCGAACCACTTTAATTAAAATTCCGTATATAAAACATATTTACATTACCCATAAAATGTATATCTTCAATTTTATGGGAATAGCCTGTGAAGTCCACTTCATTCGGAAGGAATTATGTATAACTGGTATGCGTTAAGTGATAGTCGAAAACGCACTAAAACAAACAATTTATATTTCTTAAAAAGACATAAAATATTTCAAATAACTTTATTGTGGTATCAACCATTTCCGAGATGTCAGTTACAAACGGTTACAATTGTTCAATTCTTTGTCATTGTTTTAAAGTACTGTCGATATTCAGTTGTTTCTCACGGTTGCATTGAAATAGTATAGGATTTTAAGGCAGAGTATACCGTACAATTCTTAAAAACATCTGACTATTTCTATGCTCTTTGTTTCTAACGTGTAATGTAGCTGCTGCAAAGATTTATCTGGATTAAAAAGAAGTAGAGAAAAAAATAAGGTTTCGTAGGAATAGTTTTTTTACCCATTAATAAATGATAGAGGGTACAGAAAGTCATGTGAATGTAGCAGATTTTTGCATCTGCTTCCTATTAATCTGGGCACATATTTGGTATCAATACACATTTTTCTTTAAGTACACCGCCGTGCGCAAAAAGTGACCCATTCCCCTAGATCGCTATACTGTTTTTCTCTCCGTAAAGTTTCTATCTTCAGGTAACCAACTCCTGACTCCTCTAGCCGGTATCAGTTCTCTATGTAACTGGACTGAAAAACAATTCAGAGACAAAGACTAACCAATGAAAGACCTTTATAATCTATATGGAATAAAGGAATGTTTTGTATACCACCTCTATGAAATATTTTCACTACGATTGATACTCAGGGAAAGGCTAAACCAATTACAAATAATTCAGCCTTCTAGAGGAAGCGGTGAGAATAATTTTCATGTCTGGTCAAAATTAACGACAGCTACGACATTTAGATATAAGAGATCTTTCATGGAGATGAAGGTGAAAGTCGTTGCCGCTATTAAACGGCAATACGAAAACCGGCATTAAGAAAACAATAGTGTACCATGAAAATATAAGGTTTAAGTTATGTTATCCTTCGTCAGCTCGGCCATACTTTGGGGGGGTAAAGTACCCTGCCAATCCTGTGGCTAGAATTATGCTCGAAAAACAGTGATGGTCACGCTGGTATGCTGGGGCTATATTTTGTCAGTACCAACATAAATAACTCAATTTCATTATGAGTCACATTTTATGCACGCGGGTACACGTAGAAGCATGGGAAGAGCTTAAAACAACAATCATCTGTTTAGAAAGCCGTTTTCAACACGGTAGCTTTGATATACAAAAGAATGGTACTTAACATTTTTATTGTACTACTGTAAAAAGATTGGAAAACGTAAACAAATAGAGAACGTTTCGGAAACAATACTACGAACATTTCCGATATTAACTATATATTTTAACCAAATTTAATTGTCCTTATAAAAATTTACGTCTCCGTTTTGTGATTTCCTAGCTATACAAAATTCGTTAAAAATTAAAATAATTCCACAGGGTACTACTAAAAATAAATTCAAGATATAAATTTAGTAACTATATGCCAAATCTCAGCTATAATATTTAATTAAAATCCACTTTCACATTTGAAATAAGACTGTAACCGAAATTTTTTGAAAGTATCAATTTTTTATCCATAACTGATAAGATGTAGGAGTTGTATCGAAACCAAAGAATTGCACTTAAAATTATTTGCTTACTTTAGTTATTTATTAACCTTTCACACATGAATGGCCAAACCGATTGTAGTAAAATTTGATATATAACATACCTTAAGCACCAGTTAGAAAATAGGCTATGTCTTAGATACCTTAATTACTGGTTCCAAAGCAAGATATCTAATGGGGCACAAAAGCAAAATTGTGAAATCTCGATTATAAAAAATATGATTTGTTATTTAAAAATGTCAATAAGGTGCATATTTAAAAACTGTTACATGCTGAGGTGAGGGCCAAAAGGTTTCCAGCAAAATATTAAATTTTAATCACCCCAACATGCACATGGGGGAAACGTAGCACAGACGATGTGAGAGGACCAGGACCTTATTGTTCACATTCCGATGCAGGTGTGGGATTTTGTAACAAATTACACAAATTTCACATCATTCACATTACCTGTGTTTTATTAATAAAGTAATTTGTGACGCTACATTACATACACAAGAAAACAAAGGATTGAGGGGAGATTCCTCACACACACGCAACTTCACCTTACACACCAACTCTCAGACTGACGCTCACACACTAAGAAAGTGGCGCTAACATCTATCCCCCCTCTCTCCAGCTCTGGCTAGGCTCGCCGGCCAGAGGTGGAGTGTGTCATGCCTGACGGAAATTCAAACACAAGCCGAAAGAAATACTAAATTACCCCAACAATGCTATCGCCAATGCGACGCAATAATGTGTCTGGCATGACAATACCTACTAGGTAATACGCCACAGTTAACGCTGTGCAGTTAACAAGTATACGGGGCTCCAAAGGAGGGAGAGAAGCGGAAAGTATTCCTTTAGCTAAGTAGCCGGGCCAGCACCTATGTATGTTACCGCCAAGTTTGTAATGGTAAACTGTGAATCAATATTGTGCTTTTTGAATGATTAATCTTTTAGGTCTGCGAATTATTACACTGACCATAGGAGTGAAATATTTTGTCTCCAGTTTATCTACTGAATAGAATTCTGGAATGTTAGTGAGTGAAATTTTGGACATTCGGAATATACAAATACATTAACTGAGTGGGATGGCTCAGACGGCAATGTCTATGGCTCGCATTCCGAGGTCCCAGGTTCGATTCCTGGTGACCGTCCACCCTGAGCATGGGTTATTTCGTGGTTTTTCCCTGGTCACTTAGGCGAATACCAGAGTGTTGTATCCTACCACGATTTCTATTTCCCCTTTCCTCGCATTTCATCTCTCCCTTTTACGTTTCAGCGTGAATTCGGCCCTGGGGTACTGGCGGTGTCGGACAGATGCTGTAGTTGATTGCGCATTGAAAAGATTTTCCTTGTGAACGCCAGGGAACGTTGTTCCGCCATTAGGGTGACTTCGTCGCCCTTTCTTCGGATTATTCACCTCTACTGGTGCGCGGGTATTCACACTGAAAATATTACGGACCTCTGTGCGTCTTGGTGCGGATTTCTGCCTGCGGACCTGAGACCTCCTTCGTCTCCTTCCCTCATCCCTACCTTTCGGTTTGTGTAACTGTAATAGGTCAAGTTGGTCGCAGTGCGCGAGGTGTCCCCCTCCAATAAACACATCCTACACCCTACGAAAACGTTACTTAGATATAGGTTCTCATCACTATTGCGAGCAATCATAAGGAGAGTCTATAGCTATAAAACATATATATGGTACTTTAAATGTGACTCATACGCATACAAAAATGGCAACACGAGTGAATTACATCAGTTTTTAGAAGCTAAATATTAATTTTAGTGCAAAAATCTCTTATTACATTCACATGACACTCTCTACCGGCTATTTTTGTTTCTATACAGTATCTAGACAGTATTCCTACGAAAGTTTTTTTACTTTCTCTGCTACGTATAGTGACTAGGGGAAGTACTGCATTCCACCCAAAAATTCGATATAGAGATTTCACTGGAAATACATGTTTTGAGACCTCCTGAATCAAAAAAAGTATTTTTGAAACATGTACGCGTGTGTGTCTGCGAACAGCATAACTCAGAAATGAACAGTCGGATAAACACCAAACTTGGTATTTAGGTTCAGTATCTTCCAGATATCCGACACGAAGGTTTTCAAGAAAATCGCCCCCACCCCAGATTACCCTTTACATGGAACATTTTTCGAAAATTATAATTTTCTTAAAAATGGCTATAACGATTTTGATTAAAATGTCATATTTAAGATACTTTTATGACAAATAAAATGTATATCTTGAATTTTCTGGGAATGTCTCCAAAAGTGTTCATTGTGAACGACGTTTGCATAACTGGTAAACCATAAGAGATAGACGAAATTTTACTACGCATAAATGTAGATCGCGTTAAAATACGCAATTTATGTCATAACAATTTTTTTTTGTCGAATGAACCATTTTTGAGATATTGCTTGTTATTCCCTTAAATATTTCAATACTTACACTTTTTCTCAAATGGAAATTCGTTATTCGTTTTTTTTTGTCCTGGTAATGCAAAGAGAATGGAATGTTCCACAAAGCAGCCAGCTCTTAAAATATTTGACTATCGCTTAAAACCTACCAATTCCCCTTGCATCTACAAGAAAACTAGCAATAAGATTAACATCTCGATTAACATGAAGCTTATGGAGAATGAGCGTTTGTAAAAATAGTTTGTACAAGAGTAGAGAAAGTCATGCGAGTGTAACACATCAGTTTTTTTCTATCTTCTTCCGGTTAATCGAGATAAACGTTTACAGAAATATTTTCATTACGTATTTCGTTATAACTACAAGGGGGAAAGAGGAACCCGATTCTACATTCAGATGTTTAAAATATACCTTGAAATGCCAAACTCTTTCCATGACATTGCGAGAAACAACTGAATAGCGATAACCCTTTAAAAGCAATTACAAAGTATTGAAAAATTGAAACAATAATAAGAATGACTCGGAAATAGCTAATGCCACAAAACGCTTGCAAATATATGTTTTGAAGAAGTCTATACTTTGTATGTAGTACGTTTTTGCCCGTTTCCTGAGGTTTAACAATTATATATAGAAGTACATAAAATTCCTTCCGAATGAAGAGGGCTTCACAGGTTATTCACAGAAAAATCAGGATATACATTTTATTACTTATATAAATATCTTAAATATGGAGCATTTTAATCAAAACGTTGAGAGATATTTCTGATAATATCAAGATTTCAAAGAAGTTCCCATGTGGATCTTTCGTAGACATTGAACTTAAGCACCAGGTCTGGTATGTATCCGACATTTTGTTTACGAGTTATTCTGCCCACACAAACACATACATATATGAATGTATGAACCCTTTTCTTAAAATGCTTTCTTTTTGGATTAGGGGACTTCAAAATATGTATTTCCGGTGAATTTATTCACATCGAGTTTTTGCGTTTTTGCAACACCATTTCTACCTTACAGGTACGTGTGAGTAAAAGCTTAAAAACCGGTTTCTTTGGCGACACTTTACCGCTTCTTACTCATCGGTTAGATTTATTTATATCCTAATCCATGGAGGAATACGCTGAAGCTCAGCTGGAAAGTTAAAGACAGCATAACGGCGAGCCAGCGAAGTTTCCAATGCAAGATGTTTTCAACTCTTTTTAAGCTGGTTGCTCTTATTTTGCCCTAACTCCATCCCATCCGCCTTTAAGCGCTGAGTGCAGTTCAAACGACGGGGGTGTTTGCAATGGCATCACGGCACATCAGCCACTTGCAGCAGTGTGTGTGTGTGTGTGTGTGTGTGTGTGTGTGTGTGTGTGTGTGTGTGTGTGTGTGTGTGTGTGTGTGTGTGTGTGTGTGTGTGTTAGAGGTTTACATAGGCATCATCTCACACGAGAAGCTGTAAACGTAAAGTTTGCGATGCACAAACTGAAACCTGCACTTGCTGCATAGCATTTGCATGCCTTCCAAATGGTAATGTGGATGATTGACAGATACATGGGCTGCAGAAGATAAGCTTTCGCGGATTACAGCATTGACTTTAGATAAGTCTGCTGTAGAGAGCTAATGCAGGTCTTGTGTTCGAACTCTTACATGGATTTAAAGTCTTTCGCATGCATTTGCATTTAAAAGCATTGCCACGAGTACAGATTTCGATTTAAAAATATCTAACTTTCTCTACTCTTGTACAAACTATTTTTACAAACGCTTGTTCTCATATGCTTCATGTTAATCGAGATATCGAGATGTTAATCTTATAGCTAATTTTCTTGTAGATGCAAGGGGAATTGGTAGGCTTTAAGTGATAAGTTAAATATTTTAAGAACTGGTTGCTATATAGAGTATTCCATTCTCTTTGCATTACCAGGACAAAAAAAATGAATAACGAATTCCCATTTGAGAAAAAGTATAAGTATTGTAACATTTAAGGGAATAACAAGCAATATCTCGAAAATGGTTCACTCAACAAAAAAATGTATATGACATAAATTGCGTATTTTAACGCGATCTACATTTTTTGTATAGTAACATTTTGTCTATCTCTTATGGTTTACCAGTTATGCAAAAGTTGTTCACAATGAAGAATACTTTTGGAGACATTCCCAGAAAATTCGAAATTGTCAAATTTTATTTGTCATAAAAGTATCTTAAATATATGATATTTTAATCAAAATCGTTAGCCATTTTTGAGAAAATTAAAATTTTCGAAAAATGTTCCATGTAAAGGGTAATCTGGGGTGGGGGATTCTCTTGAAAACTTTCCTGTCGCATCTCTGGAAGTTTGGTGTTTATGCGACTGTTCGTTTCTGAGTTATGCTGTTCACAGACACACACACGGACATGTTTCCAAAAATACTTTTTTATTGGATTCAGGGGGCCTCAAAACATGTATTTCGGGTGAAATCTCGGTATCGAATTTTTGGGTGGAATACAATACTTCCCCTACTTAACTATACGTAGCAGAGAAAGTAATAGCAAAATTAAGTTTATTTACCTATTTAAGTAGATTCAGAATTAAAGGTGAATGTCGCAAGTATATTTTTTGACGACCACACTGTAATACGTTCAGAATATTTGAGTAATGAACTATAATGGCATTCATTTTACTTCAGTGACTCATTATGATGTTACTCAGCGCGCGCGCAGCTCACATTTTAACGCCTTCAAATATTGTAATAAATTGAGTTCCTATGCTTTCCTATGCTATGAAAGAAATCAATAAATACGGCGTGAACTCAGCAGTACTGGCATCTGTTGCACTACTCGCAAACACACTCAAGACCTTGCAATCCGTTCAACATTTAATTACACACAGTTAACAAGGTCAGATATTTCTGTAAAAATCATAAACTTTTGAAATAGTGTGGTCGACTAAAAACAGTCGTATGCAACTTGACTAATGCGAAACAAAATTTGCGGAACTATAAAATAAGGATATGAAGTGTTCCATATTACAAATCTCGGATCATGTTATGTTATGGTCACTTTTTTGGCTTAATTTAACTGTTATGTTTAACACTGCATAACGCTGTACAAACCTGAGTCGAGATTTTGTATCTATACAACTCGTTTCACAAACTTAGTACCATTATAATCTTGTTGCATAATATATTATTATACAATTGTAATATTATAACCCGGTCATTACTGCAGTCAACATAGCGAATAATTGACACATTATGGCACGCGTGCCAACAATAGCAATGGTGTATTTCCCATAGCAATGCTGTAATACCGGTATTCCAAGTTGCCATGGCTCACAGAGAGCAGATGAAATCAGCCAGAACTTTTGTGCATTATTAAATATAAAATAATTAAGATCTCAATTACTATCCTGTGCTGATTTATCACTTCCCTCGCAGGACCGGAATGCATGCAAGTGCCTGTCTTGTTTATCGTTTATCTGCCCTGGTAATTAACAAATGAAATGCAGGAAGAGAAGCTAACAACTCATCATATGAAGACGTTTGCCTTATGCCAGCTATGGTCGCCGGATTATTTAAGGATTTATTACCTAAATTCACAATACTGTTATTGCTTAAAATTTTGCATCCAACTCGTATAATTGTAATGTTACACTCGTGAACACCGAGAGTGTGACAACATTCTCTCGTGCCATAATCATAGATAATATCCACTTGTTACATAAATCACTATTGCGAACCTGCAAGGGACATATGGTTTTCTTTTGGATAACATAACAGAGTAACACATGCCTTGTGCGATTATGAGGGTAACGATGTGTCGTGTTCTTACTGACTCGGAACGTTCCAGAAACAAGTACACCTCGGGTATGTCACTTACGATCATATACATTAAGACCCATTGCAATTCTTCTCTTAACTCTTTCTCTTCATCTTGACTTGCATTGAATTCGGCACCGATCCAGAAATGAAGATATTATACCGACCTCCCATCAAGGGGTCGGAGGTGCAGGGAGACACCGGGCGGCCGGAACCAGGAGTGATGGCACAGCAATGACAGTTTCTAGATATACACAGCCCAGCAGTCGGACAGGCAGACTGGGGAACCTGCCCCCACATGGGGCCCAAGCCCCCCCCCGTGGGAGCGGCCATTATACTCCGGCAACCAGCCGAAGACCGAAGGACAGGGCCTTTTTTCCTGTCACGCTGCACAGAAACACCATTTCCAACACTTCCAATCCTGAAGGTATGATTGAAATGATTACTGTAGCGAAATGGAGGGACAGTAAATTCGGGGGATGAAAGAAAACACTACCCTTGCCTGACCACCTGGGAAACCCCCAAATAAAACCCATGGGTCAGAGTGGGCGGTCGCCGGGAATCGAAACCGGGACCTCCCGAATACGGGTCACGGACGTTACCTCCTAAGCCATCTCGCTCGGTTCATCTTGGCTTAGTCTCTGCTTCTCTTCTGCGTCTGTTAGGTAACAGAAGTTCCTGCAGGTGGTTGCCTGTCGGGCATCACGCTTTGGCTTCTTTGAGAGAGCTCTCTTTGTACGTTTTGGAGCATTAACCTCTGTACTTAGCAAAGTACACTGTCCTTACTATGTTATTAGTACACTTTAATGTCTTATAAGTTTGTTTTTAGTATCAAACATTCCCCCGCTTTTATAATATCTTCAAACTCTGTGTTAGGCTCTCAACCATGTCCGACTCGAAGATGTGTGGCTTGTCTCAGCCTTAAAAGACTCTATGGGGGTAAATGGGCTATCTCTGTGTCTATCTAACGCATACATGTTACCATTAGCTTCGTCCTTTTCTACTTGTCACCAAGTTGCTAATAAGTAATAACAGGCTGTAAATATTCATTTGTTATAAATTTCAGCCTCAACACATTATCCTATGCAGAATATTTTCCTCTATCAGAGTATATATTTTTTAGAGTATCTATAGATTTTTTGGGCACAAATTTCTGAAGAAAACGAGTTTTACTGAAAAAGTACGATATATGCTGTTTCTATGCTTATCATGTGGTAATTAATAAGCTAAAGGGTAGAATGCAACAATATATTTTTCTTAGCTAGAGTATACCTATGCAGTAGAAAAATCAGCAGTGAGAAAACATTTGACTTATTGGGTTTACAATGGGAGCAAGCAAGAACAGAAATATTGAGGAGGATTGGAAATAGTTATTAAAAGAAGCCGGAATCCTGCAACTTCTTGCATTCATTGTAAATTTCAAACAAAATCATACATCTATTCAGGTAATAGGCCAGGCACGCCCTAGAAGTCAGTAAAGGTTGCAAGGAAGTGGGTACGTTTATAGTGTGAAGTGTTATGTAGGCTATTTATTTAACATTTTACGTAAATATTTAGCGTTATGGAAGGAGAAGCTAGGAAGAGATGAAGTGTTGGTAAACTAAGAAAAGTAATATTGAATGTGTTAAGATTATTATTCAAGTAAAATGAGTGTTAGCAAGGCAGCAATAGAAACAGCTAAGGCTACCTTGATGTTCAAAAACATAGTGAATAGGGTAGAAAATGGAACGAATGAAAGGACCTCTAAGGACCCATCAAAAAGAATGCAAAAAGGGTTGTGTAAACAAAAGCACGCCAACATAATGGAATAGCGCAAAGTAGAGCGTTCATTCTTTGCTGTTTGAAAAAATTTCACGCACGTTGAATGTAATTTTATCAAGAGTAAACAGTAATGATACCCTATTAAATTATAGCTTTTATCATTTTATACTGCCATATTTTTTTATAATACGTGCATATTTTTTTGGCTGTAAAATCATATTTCAAAGAACTAAAACTACAAAGAGGAGACAAAGTGCTGGTGAAAATTAAATGTCTTAAATTGTCTTAAATAGCAGTGCAGATATTTCACTATTTGGTGATGTATCATTCACAAGAAAACATTAATTTGGGAAATCTATCGCAGTTGGGCGACTAGTTTGTGAGCATACGTATAGTACATGTGAAACACTGCGCCCCATTTGGCTTGTTCTGTCTTTTAAGTGTGAGGTGCGATATAGAACCTACTGCCTAGTCCTCATAATCGGAATCGCAACAATGTGTTGCTCGAGGTAGTTTTTTTTAATACAGGATGTTTATAAAGTTTCAATACTTTATTTTTTTAAAAAAAAAGGTTCGATTCTGACCAACACACTAAAGTCCTTAGTACACAGTAAGGCGCAGTTTTGCCTCAACCTGTTCCACATGACCACCGTGTAACTCTCGCTTATGAACCGTTGCACTAAATACTTCTAGCCACTGAAGAAGTAATTTTTTTCACTTTAAGAAAATATATCAGCCAAAATAACAGAGGAAAAATAATAATTTTAATATACAGTAATAGCAAATAATATATTAACTATAATTTACGTCATCTGGCGTTTTACAAGACCTTTAATGTTATTTATTTATTATTTTAAATTACGCCGACTTTTCAAGTGTTAGTGTTACGTTTACCAAATTCTTTTAAATGTATCTACTTAGTAGAGAAATGTTTTTCGGCATAATACCTGAAATTGTCGTGAAAATAATTTTCATCTAACAGAGAAACAAAAATGAGTCAACAATTATCAAACTTTTAAACTTCTTTACTTCACAAATTCATTTTTTCTTCCAGTTTAAATCAAATGTCGGCGACACCTTCATATATTATATAAAACACTGCACCAATAGGAATAAGCGTATAAAATAATTGTGAAAATAACAATGAAAAATTGACAAACAAATCGATGCAATTTTTAAGCATGTATATATGTATATATGCATGTATATATTATTATTATTATTATTATTATTATTATTAAAAAGCTAATTAATTATCCTTCAAATCAATAATTAATATTTTAGCTAAAATCCTCACTATCAATTATAAATTCACATTATTCATAAATAATTAATTCATCTGTTCACTTTAACGTTAATAATGAACAATATTCTGAGATATCCGTTATTAAAGGTTTGAATTGTTCATTACTTGGTCATTCCATTACAGTGCTGTCAACATTCAGTTGTTTCTCGAGAACGAATGAAACAGTATGGCCTGCATATAGCGTCCGTTATTAAATATTTGACTATCGCTGTTCCCTACATATGTATAACGAAATGTGTAATGTAGCTATTTCTGCAAAGGTTTATTTGGATTAAAATGTAATAGACAGAAAAATAAGCTTTAGTAAGAATAGATCGCATACCCACTAATAAACGACAGAGGTAGTGAAGTCGTGTGAAGTATCTCCATCACATTGTTTCTTCTAATAACACTTATTTGTTTTTCGGAGACCTTAAAACACACATTTACTGTAAAGTTTTGATATCTAAGGTTAGTAAATATAGGGGTATGGAAATCTTAGGGTACTTAGAAAGTAATGTTATACAAGGTATATGTCCGATTTCTGGAGAAATTGAAGATGGAATGCATATTCTGATAGTATATAAAGAAACAAATGGACGGAGGAACATTTTTATTAGATAGAAATGGCTTAAAAATATAGCACTGTGAAAATTAATAAAATGATTTTAGATCGGTCTCAGGTAGGAGGATTAGGAGAACTTTTGTGTAATATCAGAAGGAAGTGGAAAGTTGAAAAGTTGAAAATAGTATGTAAAAAGATTGAAGTGGGGAGGACTGTAGAATTTAAGAATGTAAGAGACTTAACGCAAAATGTAACGTCGGAGGTCTAGGGAATAAGTGGCCAGGGTCAATTCTAACAGACACCAAATGTGTAAATAACTAATCACCAAAAAATTAAGTTAAATATCATAGTAAATATACCTAAATGTAGTGCAAACTTTTGCTTCAGGCACATAAAATTCTGAAATTAAATTCTTCATCATTTCAAGTTACACAAAAGCTTATAAAATAAGAATATTAACTGAGAAAATGCACATATAAAGATAGTAAAAGAACTTACAATGCAGCTGTAGGTAATGCGTGTTTATCTTCACGATTTTTATTGCCAGACTGAGGGAATGGCCTCGGACTGGGGTGAACGTGGGTCAGCTAAAAATTGCCTGTGTGAAGTCTGGTTTACGATACTGCGAAATTACGCAGCACCGAACAATAGGGAAAATTCGTTACAGACAACTAACTCCTAGAAGTGGCGCACCCCTTAGCAAGAGGATAAACTACTGTATGCATAAGAGCATGGAAACCTTCGTAGATTAAAGTTACATATTACGTGTAAAATTAATGCAAAGAATTCGTTTTTACTTTCTCTACTACGTATAGTAAGTAGGGAAGTATTGTATTCCACCCAAAAATTCGATACCGAGATTTCACCGGAAATACATGTTTTGAGACCCCCTGAATCCAAAAAAAGCATTTTTAGAAATATGTCCGTGTGTGTGTGTGTGTGTGTGTGTGTCTGTCTGAGTGCGTGTCTGTGTGCGTGTCTGTGTCTGTGAACAGCATAACTCAGAAACGAAGAGTCCGATAAACACCAAACTTGGTATTTAGGTTCAGTATCTTCCAGAGATGCGACACGAAGGTTACCAAGAAAATCCCCCCACACCAGACTACCCTTTACATGGAACATTTTTCGAAAATTTTAATTTTCTCAAAAATGGCTCTAACGATTTTGATTAAAATTTCATATGTTTAAGATTTTGGCATGAGAAATGAAATGTATATCTCGAATTTTCTGGAAATGGCTCCAAAAGTGTTCATTGTGAACGACTTTTGCATAACTGGTAAACCATAAGAGATAGGCAAAATTTTACTATACAAAAAATGTAGATCGCGTTAAAATACACAATTTATGTCATACTTTTCTTCTGTTGAGTGAACCGTTTTCGAGATATTGCTTGTTATTCCCTTAGATTTTCCAATACTTACTTTTTCTCAAATTCGTTATTCATTTTCTTATGCCCTGGACATGCAGAGAGAATGGAATGCGCCACATAGCAACCAACGTTAAAATATTTGACTATCGCTTAAAAGCTACGATATTTCCCTTGCATCTACAAGAAAATTACCAATAAGATTGACATCTCGATATCTCCATTAACATGAAGCATATGGAGAATAGGCGTTTGTAAAAATAGTTTGTACAAGAGTAAAGAAAGTCATGTGAGTGTAACACATCAGATTTTTTAGAAAAATATCCGTGTATGTGTGTTTGTGAACAGCTTATAACTAAAAAACGAAAACCGGATAAACACCAAACTTGGTATAAATTCAGTATTCTCCAAAGATGACACGAATATTTTCAAGAAAATATCCCCCACTGCAAACTACACTTTACATGGAAGATGTTTCATTTTTTATTTCTTAAATAATGGCTCTTAACGATTTTGATTAAAATACCGTATATTAAAGATATGTACATGACAAAATGTATATGTTTAACTTCCTAGGAATAGCTTTTGAAGTCCTCTTCATTGAAGGGAATTTTGTATAAATGGTAAACGTTAAGTGATAGACGAAAACGTAATACACAAGAAAAAATGTAGATTTCTTTAAAACACACAATTTATTTCAAATAATATTTTTGTGGCATCAGCCATTTCTGAGATATCCGCTATTAATTGTTCAAATTGTTCAATACTTAGCCATTTTTTTAAGGTCCTGTCGATTTTAAAGTGTTTCTTGTGATGTCATGGAAACGTATAGAATTTTAAGGCCAGTATATAGCGGCCCGTTCTGAAACATTTGGCTATCGCTCTTCCTTTTGTATCCACAGTGTTGGGCAGATAAAACGGCCCCATCTCATTTTATATGATTTGGAAAGAAATTATTTTAGCTATCCTTTCTGCAGCGTGTTTAGTTTTATTGTTGTTGCTTCTTACAAATGATTCACAATGATTTATAAACTGTTGTGTTTGCTGTAAAGAGTTGTTTTGTGCAGTAAATAAGCATGATTTATTCATTAGCAGAGCAAATATTCATTGTAGAGGTGTACATACAGACCAACTCTATCAAGGAATCACGACAAATATCCGCTTCGCCCAGTATCAGCGAAAAGCAGCATTCAAGATTTGGTGCAAAAATGGCGTACGACTGGATCAATTGTAAATGCAACAAGGAACAGAACGCTGCTGTCCGGACACCTCAGTTTTCGGCGCGAATTAATTAAATGATAACTAGGATCCTCGAAAGTTAAGAAGATGGTTTGTTACATTATTTGCACCACGCTTTGGGCGTCAACTTGAAGTAGTTTGTATTGATGTATTGAAGGAGTTGTATTATACTTCAACTGTTGGGGAACCGAACTTGAAGTAGTTGCAACCGCACGTATGGTACCCGGTAGCCTTCGCCCTAAGTTTAAAAATATTAACTTTGTAATTTAAACTGTTTCTTTAAATATTAAATATTTATGTTTGCCTCGGCTGCGTCAGTATTTTTGTTAGAGACACGTTTCTCTTAGCAGGGTTGTGGTGCAACAAGAATGTAGGCTTACACAGATTATAATTTTACTTCACTTCTTTTATTAATGCTTGACACTATTTAAATAGCACTTCACTGATATAGAGAGCTGTGAGATTGTTTTTATTAATTAATTACACTTTTTAACACGTAAACTTACTTTTCGTCTCACACGAATACATATATTTCTTGAGGACACTTTTTGCGTCTGGTTAGTAACACTGTCTGCAGGCAACTGAACTCTAAATTTGTAACATTTTCTCCTTTTCAGTTTCTAATTGGCTAATCCTACTCCAATAGAATACCTTCATTTAACTTAAGCTTTTTCTGGTTGTTGATTGGCTATTTTATAAACTGTCACTAAAATTATATTATTGTTGCTGCAATAATGACTAGTAGCATTATTAAACATCCTTACTCATTATTGCCTCAAGGTTACCTCATTGTTAGCAACTTTTAACCTATTATTTTCACAGCCCCTGCATTATTAAATTACATAATGCATTCACGTAACATTTTTGAACATGTTTACAATAATATAAACATATGCAATGACTGTTACATACATTTTACAAATTATTACATACACATATTACTTATTGAATTTACATATTATATAATTTGACTGAAATCAATTAAGTGTTAAAAATACTACCTCAAAGTCTATCACGGGATTGGCTCGACAGGTTCATGCGAGTATGAGAACTTGCGGACGCGTGTTAGTCTTTGAAATTAAAACTGTACCCAGTGACAGCTGTACAACTGAAGGAGCCCGATAGGATAAACGTATAAATTTCTGCCACTGCTTTTTTTAACATGGTTACAGAAGGTCATATGGGCCCGCTGATGTTTGTCATGAGTGATGAGGCTAGGTTTCATTTATCGGGATATGTAAACTCCAGAACAGTAGGCATTGGGCGACAAAATCCTAACGTATTGTTCGAGCAACCTCTACACGACCGAAAGATCGGTGTGTAGTGCACTGTGACTGCAAAACGCATTATGGGCCCAATATTCTTCGTTACCAAAGTCAATAGAGATGTCTAGTTGACCTTTTTGGATGAAGTTTATTCCAAACTAGCAGAAAAGGAGCGTAATTACTGCTTCTTTCAGCATGATGGGGCAACATGTCACATCTTAGAGGTCACTTACCCGTACTCGTCAGATGTTCACTGAAGGGAGGCTGTGAGCAAAGGCTTATGGCCACCGCGGTCACCAAATTTGTCGATATATGATTTATTTATGGGGGTACTTGAAGAAAAAAGTGTACGAGCAGAATCCCCATTCCATCGATGACCTGAAGGATAGCATCAGCAGTTGCACACTATCACCAATGTGGAATTGACACGTGTTTTTATGAACCTGTTAAGAAGTACACAGAATTGTCTAGATCCAGATGGAGAGCACTTCCAAGATTTATTACGAAGGTAAATACAAGACACATTTTATTGCATTTGAAGTTTGTTTCAAATCAATGTGATAACACGAGCTGGCTTTATCTGCCCAACCATCATCGCTTTCTCTACCCTCTATTGCTTATTAATGGTGTACAAACATTCTTACGAAAGTTTATTTTTCTATCTACTTCATTTTAAACGGGATAAGCTTTTTCGGAATGGTTGCATTACACATTTTGTTATAGATACAATGGGAATAGCTATAGTCCAACGTTTTAGAGCTGGACGCCGTACGCTGGGCTTCAAATTCCATACTGTTTTCAGGACATTGCAAGAAATAACCGAAAATAGACAACACTTGAAGAGAATGAAAAATTCTTACCATTAATAATGCATATCTCGGAAACGGCTGATTCCACAAAGATAGTTATTTGAAATAAAGTGTGTTTTAAGGAGATCTACAATTTTTTATGTAATAAGTGTTGGTCTATAGCTTAATGTTTACCGGCTACACAAAGTTCCTTCCTAATAGAGAGGGCTTCGTAGCCTATTCCTAGAAAATCCAAGATAAGCATTTTATTTGTCATTTAAATGTCTTTAATATATGGTATTTTAATGGAATTTGTTAACCATTTTTACAACTGTTCTATGGAAAGGGTAGTTGGGGTGAAAGATTTTCTTGAAAAATCTTCGTGTCGCATGTTTGGAAGATGCTGAACGTAAATACCAAGTTTGGTATTTATCCGAGTTTTCATTTTTGAATTATGCTGTTCGTAGTCTCTCTCTTCCTCTCTCTCACTCTCTCTCTCTCTCGCACACACACCTTTTTAAAAGTGCTATTTTTGGATTCAGGGGCAATCAAAACATGTATTTCCGGTGAATCTTGGTACCAAATTTTTGAATGGAATGCAATACCTTCTCTACCTACTATATACGTGATAGAGAAGCTAATACAGGTGGTAGGTTAAAAAGGTCATATGAATACAGCACATCAGATTTTTAAATAAAGGTTCCAAATATGTTTGTCAAGATCAGTTCCGTAACTCCCATTAATTAACACAAATACCAATTTTCATATAGGTAAGGGAAGCCCACATCTTCAATGTTTATATTAAATCAGTAAAAGGTAATGTTTTCCCTTACTAAAACATACGTGTTTGTTCTGGATATTATGCTGCATTAAATATAACAGTATCTGTGTTTGCTTGTGTTTACTTAATTAAACATGCATTATAACGTATGCCATTATCCCCAGCTGAGTTACACATGTCAGTATGCAATTCCCATAAGGAAGCGCAAAATACTCACAAAGCATTAGCAATTCAGGAGTTCCTCTTTAACTCGGCGGCTAGCTCATGATTTGGGTTGTAGCAGCAGCACAATTAGTGGGCAAACTCTCCTCAGCATGTCACAACATCACATAAACATGACACGGTATGATCTCTGGGACTCCCAGCTCAGAATTGCACTACCCTTTCCACTCTGACCCCACTAACTGCAATTTATGCCACCAAACGACGGCAATTCTGTGACAGAGTTTGTGCACTTAAGGAAAAGTTATAGCGAATACCTAAATGATGACCAGTGATTTATTTCTTTGGACGTATTTAAAATTGAGGCCATGTAACTTGTGGAAAACAACTGATGCATCGATAAAGACATTTTTGCTAATATTTTCCATAAAGTTTCTATACATTTAAGAATATTATAACTACTGTCATACTACTGTGCGGTCCAAATCTCTTGACGGTTTGCGACAACCAATACAGAGTGACCGGGCGGTTGCCAACCTTCACTTCACTTCAGAACGTTACGCACAATGTTATAATGAAAATGAAATAATGGTTATTCTTTTAAAATCCAGAAGAAGACCCTCGTCTTATGATTTACATTGACGAATCTCGGTTAAATCAAAACCATGCTAGAAGTTTTACCTGGGAGGGTTTTAAATGAAATGGTGATACATAGATTCCATAAGGAAAGGATCATATCTAACAATCTGTCATGCCAAATTGACGAAATATGGTTTCATAGAAGGGGTAGATTTAGTGTTTCAGCCAAAAAGTGGTGGTGATTATCATAAAGAGACGAGTGTATAGAGACTGGAAGGTATATGGTAGTAGTGGACAATGCGAGTTATCAGTCTATGCTTAAAGAAAAAAATCCGCAATGCAAATTCTAGGAAAGCTGTGATTTTGTCATGGCTTCAAAGCAAGAATATACCTTACAATCTAAGACACAATAGCCGACAAATAAAATAATTATTGTAAAACAGACAACAAGGCTTATTATTGTAGTAATTCATTGTTAGTGCATACATTGCACTTGCACTTCACTCGTATCAATTAATTCCATTATCACGCGAACTTGAGCTGCGTATAAGGAAGGCAACAACACTAGTGAAGTAATCAGACTGAGCTTTTCCCTCGGGTCTGGTCACTCTGAGCGTTCGAACAGGAAATGAGACACATGTATACCCGTTCTGTATACCAAATGGAATGGTCTGAGAGGGAGACACCGCTCGGAATGCAATACATCCAACTCGCCTGTATATGTAGGAACTCATTTATGTTCGAAGGCATGAATGCTATAAAATTGTGACCAAAACTCCTTTGATTGAAAGCTCTATTAAGCCTGACTTTCTCAGCTCTATCCATTTCTCTATAGATTATACTAGCGTTCATAAAATGCGGCCCATAATAGAACAGAGCTGTTTATGTTGGTACTGATGAAATCTAGTCTAGCCCTAGCCCTACCCCTGAAGTAGTAGTTGTTTTGTTATAGGAGTTTGCACCAGGCTTGGGCGTCAATTTGAAGAAGTATGTTTTTATTACGTTGTTTGCTGCTACGTATGAAAAGCCGATTTGAAGTAGTTTGTATTGAAGGAGTTATATTATAGTTCAACTGTTGGGGAGCCGAACTTGTAGTAGTATTTGCAACCGCACGTATGGTACCCGGTTTCCGGTAGCCTTCGCCCCAAGTGTATTTTCAGGTGGCCTTTGCCCCAAGTTTAAAAAATATTAACTTTGTAATTTAACTGTTTCTTTTAATATTATTATATATTTATGTTTGCCTCGGCTGCGTCAGTATTATTGTTAGAGACATGAAGTCTTGGCAGGGCGTGATGCGACAAGAATGTAGCCTTACGCAGATTTTAAGTTTTAATTCACTCCTTTTTTATTAATCCTTCACACAAATTAAATAGCACCTCACTGATATAGAGAGCTGTGAGATTATGTTATTTAATACTTGCAATTTTTAACAAGTATACTGTTTTTCGTTTCACATGAACACGTATTAAATCTCTCGAGGACGCACAAGCATCTGGTTACAATCACTGTCTGCAGGCAACTGACTAGACAGTCTTAACTTGTAAATTTCTGTATTTCAAGTCTCTGGCTATTTTACTCCTACAGAATACCTGCATTTAACTAAAGCTTTTTCTGGTTGTTGATTGGCTATTTTTTATAAACTGTCACTAAAACTACATGAATACTTCCAAGAATCACAAATAACGTTTAAACTCTCAAACTCATTATTG
The DNA here is from genome assembly GCA_030765065.1 of Deroplatys truncata. NCBI lineage: Eukaryota > Metazoa > Arthropoda > Insecta > Mantodea > Mantidae > Deroplatys > Deroplatys truncata. The sequence continues at coordinate 121,785,434 of CM060988.1, read as the reverse complement.
CCTCAAAGTTACCTCATGGTTAGCAACGTTTAACTTATTATTCTCACAGCTCCTAATTTATTAAATTACGTAATATATTCACATAACATTATTACACATGGATACAAAAATATAAGCACATGCACTGACTGTTACATACATACATTTTAAAAATTATTGCTTCAAGGCGGGCCGTTATTGAATTTACACATTATATAACCAGACTGAAATCATTGAAGTGATAAAAATACTGCCTCACCCCTACCAGCGTGACCTCTATTTTTCGAGAATAACTTTAGCCACTGTATTGGCAGGTACCTTACCTCCCCCAAAGTTTGGTCAAACTGCCTAAAAGTAACATTGCAACTTAAACCTTATATTTTGATACTACATTACCCTTTTCTTAATGCCGGTTTTCTTATTGCCATTTAGTAGCGGCACAAACTTAACCTTCCTCACCATGTGGGTGATGAAAGCTCTCATATATATAAACATCGTAGTTTCGTTCAGTTTAACTACACATGCAAATAATACTTCACCCCCTTCCTCCAGAAGGCCGAATTATTTTGTAACTGGTTTAGTCTTTTCTTGTGCACCAATCGTAGAGAAACTCTTTCATAGAGTTGGTATTCGAACCATCTCTTCATTACACATAGGTCACAAACATCGTTCATCAGTTCGTTTGTATGTTCCTGTATTGTTTTTCAGGCCAATCACAGAGAACTGGTACTGGTTGGGTGAAGTTTTAAAAGTTGGTTACCTGAAGGTGGAAATCTATGGGGAGGGGAAACACAATGCCGATTTAGGGGAATGGGTCACTATCCACGATAGTGTACATCTTCTGGACTTTATTCCTGTTTATTATTATACCATTCCCTCATTCGACCTATTCTAACCTACGCTGCCCCGATCTGGAATGGAGATTGTAAATTACACCTACATCGCCTGCAGGTAGTTCCGAACAAAGTGCTGCGACTTCTAACAATGCTTTCTGTATTAGTTATACCAGGAACTATACTGTATTCACTCTTAGGCTGATCCGCGCCAAAATAAACCCACATGACCAGTGTACCGTGGTACAATATGGCAGTAATGCACGTAGGAAAGTAGTCCTATGCTAATAATATAAGTTTTAGCATGAATCAATCCTTAAATTGTATAATAATGTATACAAATATCTAAGAGTTTAATTAACCTGAGTTACACCGTTAAACAGAGCTACAAGTTCCAACATGCAATTCGTATGAGTCACCTGACATCCAGGTATGCGCAAAATATTATTTACAAACCAGAAACCAGCAGCTTCTGTTTAGTATCATGGCGGACGGTGAATTTTCTGTTGCACCTTTGTCGATTACGTTAAGCGTAAGCCGGGCAAAATATAACTAGTGGTGAAAACAATATTGCTGAATGTTTATTATATTATGTGAAAAATTATGTGAAAGAAGTGGTGAAATTAACTCCTGAGTTCACAGCTGTTTCGAGTACATGTATAAACAGTGCTCTTAGAAAACTCTGAAACGGGGTAAAGTGGTTACGCCCAGGAAAAAAAGAGAGTGTGTGAAATACATCACACAAGATTGTAACGATTTTGTGAAGAATGCAATTCGCGTAATAATTCACAATTTCTTTTTTAAAAATTAGCCGCCAACAGTTGAAGTGCTACTTCTAGAGATCGAATAAATGTAAGTTATTGCATATCTGTTACTTTCCCTTTCGTACGTTTCTTTTAGAATTAGTCATTATATGTGCAAACGTTCGTGTTGTTGTAAATCAATCTTATCTCCTTTAACCCCTAATAGAGTATGTTAGTCACCGTTTAAGTTGTCGGAATAAGGGCTCCGTTCTTTTTGCATTATCTGCCGTACTCGCTACATTGTCATGAAAGTATTTCTAGCGCGAAAGGCGGAAGGATACATTATAACGGTGCTGGTCACTTGGTTTTGTTTTGTCGCAGATCAACCTAAGAGTGAATACAGTATAGGTCTTCTCGTATACAGCAGTTCATTCGCCAAACATCATGCGTTTCTTCTTCCGCCAGGAGGTTCCTGGAGCTGTGGATTATCATCTACTGCGCGGTCCAAATCTCTTGACGTTTCGTGACAACCAATACGGAATGACCGCGCGGTTGCCAAACTTCACTTCTCTTCGTCAGAACCTTACGGGTTTGTTATAAATGCCATCGCAATGTTCCCTTAAAAACTAAACGAAAACAAGAAGAGACGCAATCATGGAAATGTACCACAAATAGAGAAATAAAAACCATATCTTTCTATGCGTCTTTTGATATTCAAGCGACACAATTAACAGCATATCCTTTTTCGCTTCCTACACACACGTGAAACGGTTGATGTACTTAATGAGCACGTCTCAGCAGCAAGTTCTGGACATTTCGTGAAGTTAAGATTTGTGTTTTTTTCGATGGCACTCTTTTTAAAGAAATTATACACACCGAAGACAATAGCCCTAACCCTACTGCTATATCCAGTGGTGTTCTGGGCTTATTGAGTGACATTTTCATGAAAGAGTTAAGTTTATAAACGTTAGAACAAAGGTGTAAGAACTAAGTAGCTACACCGCAGCTGAATTCACAACTGAGTCGCTTAACCTTCCAGCAAGCGCGCTGCGAAAAGTACACCAGCAGTATTTTTACTTTGTCAATAGTTTAACCTTGAACTATCGCGTCAATGGTGCAATGAATTCCATTATCGATGCTTCCTCGAGAATGTGTTTAACAGTTGGTGATTCTTTGCATAAATTTCTCAGTTGGCTTATTCTTTGTATGCCCTTTGTTGTTGTTGTGTGTTCCAAGTAACGAGATGTTGAATGTTGTAAAAAGTACAACACGGTCCTCTCAGTGCAGCTGGTTCTGGGACTCTGCATTATGCACATTGGTTTTTCAATGGCATTATTCTGCGAACAAAACCATACATGACGTTGTTTATTAAAACACAACGTCATGTAAGGTTTTGTAGACCTGCGTCAGAGGGCTTTGAAGGCATTTTCATGGCGGGTTTGTAGCTGTGTTAGAAAACCTCGTGGAATAACTATTTCTAAATATATTTAGGACTTGGAAAATTGTACATTATTAAGTGATAATTATGTCTATGACATAATATATAAAATAACTACAACAGCAATGGGTTTATTACTATTACAAGCGTAACTATAACAAAGTCTCCGTTTAAATATCACGAAACATAACTATAAATTAATAGCAAACCTTTGGATGTAAAAAATATGATTCTATTTTGCAGTTATTCAGGAAAATGTCGCCTTTTATCCTAGCTATTGTTGCTTTTTTGAAATATGTAATACGCATGCGCGCGCAAGATGGTGCAATTAGAGTTTTACCAGTGGCGATGTGTATTGTCTGTATGAGGCAACGCCGCACTGCTGCTATACGCTACTGCTGTATTAGTGAACACGCCTCAAACGTCAAGAGATTTGGACCGCATAATAGGCTCCGAACACGCCGGTTAACGTGCGTCATGAAACGCTTTTCTCGAGGTATCTTTCTTAGTTTTACTTCAAGCTTCGAAGACTTCAATCTTTTGTTTGACGTTTCGTTCCGTAGTTGCAATGTATCTGATCTATTGTGCTACTTTCTCTTTAGTTTGTTACGTTCGAGGAGCTGCATTTTTCTACTAAACATTCTATTACTAAAAGTCTCATAGATAACTAAAAGCAGACTGTTCCAACGTTGATGACCTAGGCTAGAAATAGGAAAACTTAGCAAATTAAACTACATATGTGGTACAATTAGGAGAACTTACTAGAACAAGAAATCAAACTAAAGTTCTATAACGTGATGGCAGTTCCGTATGACTATATGGTTGCGAGTTTTGGGTTTTAACTAAAAGACTTAAATGTCATAGAGACAGCTTAAATAAGATTTTTGAGAAGTGTGGCTGGCTGTACACTGTCGGATAGAAGAAAAAATGAAGATATTAAAAAGGAGTTACACATTTTAAGCTGGTGGACAAAATAAATCAATTTAGAAATAATTGTAAAGGGCATCAAGAATGAAAAAATATCACATACCAAGAATCATATTGGATTATAAACCAAAAGGTAACAGAAATGTTAGTAAACCGAAGAACCGATGCGTTCAACTTTTTGATTAAGAACCTATGAGACCGGAACAAACCTTAAAAGGCTTAACCCATGAATTTTAATGATGCATTTTTCTACTTACTTTACGTAGTGGAGAAACTAAAAACTGAAGTAATGTATAGTAGTTTGCTGGAAGGAGTCATATTTTACATAATCTTTGGTCTACTAGTATCCATTACAATCCAAGTAATAGCGAATCAAAAGAGTGTACCCTAATGCACTATCCTTCTATATTCTTGTAGAATTTCATCTTAATATATATAATGTTGGACCATTTAAGTTGAGACTGTACAATATCTCCAAAACTAAGCGTTATAGAAAGAAATGTCTTGAGTAAAGGTAGCTTGATATTATGGGAGAAAGTAAATGCCATTAGTCGTGTTTTGTTTGGAGGAAGTGATGAGGGTCATTTTAGGATAAATTTAATTTTTTTTTAATGGGAACCTACATTTAAGATAAGGAATACAAAGAAAAAAAATAAAGAATGTTGGTTTCCAATTACGAAATGCAACTTAACATTCAAATGACCATCCATGGATAGTCCAACTATTCATTGTACTCTTTGTACACAGTCATTCAGAATTTTTGTTGTTACTTACGTTGGCGTAAGAACAATTGCAAAGTGCTTTATATAAATGTTTAGTTTGTTTGCGAGGAGTAACAATACAACATAAAGAAAGTTCCCATTTAAAAAAGTTAAATTGACCCTAAAATGGCCATCACAATGTTCTCTAAATAAAACACGATTAATGCATTTACTTTCCTCCAAAATACCAAGTAACTTTTATTAACAACATTTCTTTCTACAACGCTTAGTTTTGGAGATATTGTATACTCTCAACTTAAATGATCCATCCTATATATAGATGAAATTCTATAAGAATAGAAAAAATATGGTACATGAAGCTATTAAGTTAGGACAAATAAGAGCATTAAATGCTCCTTCTGTTTACGAATGACCTGGTTATAATTTCTGATAAGGAAGACGTACCACATTTCCAATACCTCGGCTGAGATGTAACTTACGACCAAGATCAGGATTTAAACTTAAAAAAAAACAAGCAGGCTTCGAACTAACAAACGAACCTTTGAGAATAAGGTGAGATTTTATACACTTATGCCAGTGCCAATGATAAATTATGGAAGCGAAGAAGAAAGATAAAAGTAAGATACAAACAGCTGAAATGAGGTTTTTACACTCATTTAAGGGCTGTATGAGAGAAGAACGTATTAGAAATGAAGCAATCAGAGAAGAGCTGAACATGTAACCTCTATTAGAATAAATAGAGAAATAAAGGATTCAACATCTCCGCCGTATGCCAGAAGAAGAAATACCCAAACAAGCGTTTAGTTACAAACATATGGGACGAAGACCAGTTGGATGATCCCAAAAGATGCCTTTAACAAATATGAGACAGGAATAGGCAAATGCCTAAATCATGAAGGAAGAAGAAGAGAGTTGGCACAAAAGGCTTGAAAATGATACAGGTTAAAAGAAAGTTGAATGAGGCTGGCAGGTTTTTATTGGCTTTTAACAAAGTTTATGTCAGGCAGACAGGTTTTAATCATCTCCATTTTAGAAACACTAACGAAAAAGTCACGAGATGGCTTTTGAGTTCCTGTATTTAATTATTGCAAACTCAAGGGAGCAGACGTCAGCGGAACTGTCTCGCATTCCCCAGAGAGACGAATTCCGCTATCCCAATTAAATGAAATCAATATTTAATTGCCCTACTAAAGGGAGGATTAATTTACATAATACTTGTTATTTTCCCTTCGTTTCACCAATTCTGTAAATGCGAATTGTTTCCTTGCCATTGCTTTTCCCAGAAAAAGCAATCCCACATGATGAAAGCGCGAACGGTGCAGTGAAGAAAACACAGATAGCGTGCTCAGCCATGGATTCACATAAACTACAGAAGCTGTTCAAGCCATGCCGAAATAAACAGTATAAAGTGTTTTATAGCATCCCCTCCATTAACATGTCTGGGGTTCATTCTCTTTTTGTGCCTCCATTTACAATCTAAACGAATTCGCAGCCTTTCTCAACGATAACGGCTATTTCGAGCATTAAAGGCTATTTTACTCCACTTCTGTAAATTTATGTAAGTAAATGCTCTGTTGACTTGTTTTGCTTATTTTCTGAAGCTCATTGCTGGCCATTCCTATAAAATATGTAATTAATATTGAGATTTCATCAGAAATACTTGCTTTGCGGGCTTTGCGTTCATGGAGTTGTAACAGACAGACAGACAGTTAGATAGATAGATGGATGGATGGATGGATGGATGGATGGATGGATGGATGGATGGATGGATTTATTGGTTTCAAATTATTTAAGTTATTTCACAAGTATTTAGTGCACGGGTCATTTAAGATACAAGGTATGGTGACAAAATAAATAACAGGAAAAGAAACAAAACAGAGAAAAATAAGAAAAGGGAAATGGAGATAAATTACCTTTGACTAACTGAACAAATTTGACCTAGCTTCGCGCACTTTAGCCAAGAAGTTGCCCATGTTTTGCCAGTTTCTCTGGTCAGCCAGTAGATCCCAATATGGCAATCTCTTTCTTGGTAGACTTAAGAATGTTTCTTTGAGTTTAATTGTTCACTGGTTCTCCCACTGAGCGCATTCCATCAAAATAGTACCCAGTTCCTCTAGCAAATCACAGAATGGGCAGATTCTTCTGCCAGAATCATCAGTCATTTTCTGTGTCCTCCAGCCCCCAGTTTAAACCATGACATTCCTGATCTTTCCTTTCTTCATAAATTAAGTATATATGCCTCATTACCCCAGTTCAATTGTATTTCATTTGCTAGACTTAGAGAAGGTTTAATTTTACAGTCCGATTCTATTTCCTGTTGGTTGATGTACTAATTACTTTTATCATTATATTGTTAACAAATTTATTATCAAAAAAATATTGAAGATCGTCTCTTAGTCTTTTTTTGCCACATTTCTATATTTTTTGTCATTTGTTTCAGCTCTTAGCCATACTGACCCCATTCCTATTCTCCTCAAACCTCTTTCCAAATCAGCTGCCCAAAACTCAGGAGACAGGTTTTCTCGCTGGTATTTATAACATTTGGATCGTAGTGTGGAGTTATCCCCCTGCATCAGCCTCAGCTCTTATTTTACAGTGTATTGTGTCTTCATAACATCCCACCTCCCTCAATACCCCCGAATTTGATGTGCCTTGTGAAACTCCAAGAACTCTCTTTCCAAAATGCTACCTGTGTTTTATTTACATGCTCTGCTCTTTCCCATCCCTAGATTTTACTTCCATATAACAAAATCGGCCTTATCATAGAGTTATACATATTTTATAGTGTATCTACTGGTACATCAGGTATCCGCGAGAGGGTACGTAATAATTCATTATGAAATTGTATTTGAAGAGCTGTCCGCACACACGCCTTGTGAACAGCTTAGCTTAAAAACGAAAACCAAACACCAAATCTCATTTGTAATCTAGATACATTCCAATAATGCAAGGCGAAGGATAGGAAATTCTTCGCAGGCCAAACAAACCTTTACATGGAAAATGTCTTGTTGTTTACAATTAAATTAACATATTATGCAATATTGCCACAATAAACACTACAACAATCTTTAATTTTGTGTAAATAAAGGTTACTTCCCCTTCATTCTTGCTCAATTTTATATAAATTGTAAGGGGACATATACCCAATAAAACAGAGAATCGAAATAATGGGAATAATTAATAATGTAAATAAATAGAGAAATAACTGAGATAACTTGTACCTTAGAATGTTATTAATGTGAAATCTATAGGGAAACCTTTCTACAAAGACCTTCTGGATGTGATCATAAAAAGAATACTAATGGTTGTGGAAATTTATCCATGCAGGACATACGAAAATTTAACCAAGCCTATTATGACACACACGAAAATAGGTCAGATTAAATTCATCATGAAATCATCTAAGCTTACTCCTTTTTGAAAGGAGGTGTTCCATAACTGACACTCGTACTAGTAAGTCGGTTACAATAAGTTATTTTGTAAAAACTAGCAAAGGCATGATTTCGGTCTGCACTACTACATCCGTGAAAGTCCTTGGATTTCAAGGTTTCGAGTACAAATCTCAGTCGGAATTCCATGCAAATATTCCGAAGGAAAACGGAGTTGGTGATAGACGCAGAAATATTTTGAATAATCACAGGGAGACTGTTATTACATTCATTTCCAAACCGAAATGCCAAATAAAACTTAAATTGAATTTAAAAAAAAAATTAGCAGAAGGCCTGTGTGTGTGTGTGTGTATGTGTGTCTGTGAACAAAATAACTCAAAAGACAAAAGTCGGATAAATACAAAATTTGGTATTTAAGTTCGGCATCTTCCAATAATGCGACACGAAGATTTTCAAGGAAATACCTCACCCCATTACCCTATACATGGAATACTTTTCGAAATTCTAGATTTTCTGAAAAATGGCTCTAACGAGGTTGATTAAAATACCATATACGAGCTTGTTAACCATTTTATTTATTATATACTATTGCAGCTTTTCTACAATGGGCTAAAAACTTCCAAATGCAATCAGATTTAAATCCGATGGGGTTACGACAGAAAATAACAAATACTTGTGCTGTATCTGGACGAATTCCACGTTCCTTCCCGTTCCTCAAAAATGCAAAAACCTTTCCTTGCTGCATTGTAACCACATGCTGCTCTCTGTGCTTCCTACCGGAAAGAAAAAATCAGGGCGAGTTTTCCGTTCTCTGAAAGTGCTCTTGCTGGAGTCGAGAGGTGGAAATACAGTAAAGCTATGACAGATGTCCCACGCTGATTTCAATTTCCCCTCTCGTGCAGTGGCGTGCATAACCTACCTTTTAAACCTTGGCAGAATGGAATCATGCTCTGCAGGAGCGGTGAGTGATGGATGCTGACGTTTGCAGACGTTAACCACTAACTTAGAACAAGATAAACCTCACTGACCGAGATGGCCAAGTGTAGTATCTATGGCTCGCTATCGTAGGTTCAGATCCCGTGTGCCAACTAATCTGACATAAGTTTTATCGCAGTTTTTCCCTCGGTTGCAATGCTGGAGTGGTCCGAAAGTTTATTACCGTCAATATTTTGAAATAGCCAGTCAAAAATAAGAGAGATTGATTTTATTTTTATAGTGGCCTTCCTTCACTTTTTCAATGAGTTGTTCTCTACTGCGTGGTCTAGGTTGTCTGTATACACTATCCTAAAGTCTGGCCCATAAATTCTCAATGACATTAAGTTTAAGTCTGTGGAGTTTCCTATCCAATCAGCTCCATAGGTCATTGAAGTTCTTCCAAATGACACCCATGGTTCATCAGCGATGTGCTTTGCACATCTTGCATCAGAATCCCAATTGAACGACATGAAAATTGCCTAGGTTCATCCATGGTTTTCTGGTACACGGGCAGAATTTTTTGTCGGTAGTACTCTCCATCCATAGTTTGATTTTGGGGTACGACATGCAATTCTATCTTACTGTATATGCCTCCAGCAACCAGAATTTTCATCGAGAATTTAGGGGTAAATACAGGAAATCTGTTGAGGACTACTGGTCCTGATGCGTCTGTTTTGGCGGTTTGAGACAGTAACTATGGTCATATATACGAGGGGCACTATTTATATTTTGAGCCTTGGCAACCCTGAATGTTGTAGGTGCCATATGACGTTTCCAATGGAAAGTTTGACATTTTTAACCATAATCTACTTCAAAAATTTTGGCAATAGAGCGTCATTTGTTTTGTTTACACTAACTTGAAAATTGTGTGTCAACAAAAACATGGAATTAACTCGTGAAAATGTTCGTGATATGATTTATTAGGACTTTCGACGTGGATTATCAAGACAAGAGTGCATCGATCAACTAACTTCCACATTTGGCGACGAAGCTCCATCCTTTGCCACTGTGAAACGCTGGATTAACGTATTTAATCGTGGCGGCCGTTCGCTCAATGATGAAGTTCGTGAAGGTCGTCCAAAATCAGTTGTTCTGCCAGAAAACATTGATGCTGTGCAAAAACTAATAATGAAAGATCGCCATGCGACATATTGCGAGATTGAGGCAACCCAGGGCATTAGTGCTACCAGCATATATAAAATATTGCATGGTTATTTAGCCGTGAAAAAGGTTTGCTCTCGTTGGATCCCACATAATTTGACGCAATCTCAAAAAGATGCTCGTGTCGATTGGTGTACAAAAATGCTCAATAAATACAATGGCGGTGCCTCAAAAGACGTATATAAGATTGTAACAGGTGACGAATCATGGATCTATGCGGATGAGCCGGAACGTAAACAGCAGTCGACTGTATGGGCGTTTCAAGATGAAGCAAATCCAATAAAAGTTGTTCGCACACGGAGCACTTCGAAGCAATTGGTGTCTGCTTTTTCAGCAAAACTGGCCATGTGGCAACAGTGCCTTTAGGGGAACGTACAACGGTCAATGCCAAATGGTACACAACCATTTGTTTGCCGGAAGTCTTCGGTGAATTAAGGAAAACCAACAAGAACCGTGGGAGCGCACACACATCTCGTCTAACAACAGAGTATTTGAAGCTCAAAAAATCGAATTGATGGATCATCCGCCATACAATCCTGATTTGGCAACCAATGACTTCTTTTTGTTCCCGAACATCAAGAATAAATTGCGTGGACAACGATTTTCGTTGCCAGAAGAAGCCGTTGATGCCTTCAAAAACCTTGTTTTGGAGGTGTCTCAAGAAGACTGGAATAAATGCTTTGACACATGGTTCCAACGAATGCAAAAGTTTATTGATCATATACGAGAATATTTTGAAAAACAATAAAGCAGTTTTCAATCAGAAATTAGTTTGTTTTAATTATTAGGCTCAAAATATAAATAGTGCCCCTCGTACCATGTATATAATGATGTAAATTGTAATGTAAAATAATACTAATAAGCAAAATACTTGTTATATAAATAGGTGTTACAGCACAAGTTTTATGTATGTGTAGGAGTTTAGCTGGAGCTGTGGGATACTAGTTAAAAGCAAACAAACAAATATGTTTTGTTAGAATTAGGGTGCAGGCAAACCGACTTGTAGGGAGATGTAACAATAGCAGTACCTTGAGTCATTGTGTAAGAGAATATGCGACAAGCTGACAACATATTTTTGAACAGAGGCCACATGTTTGGAAACGACGAATAATAGCCTGGAAAGTTTTCTAGAATGTTCCAAGCTGAAGAAACTCAACCAATAAGGTTGTAAGAAAAATATGTTTAAATGTGTACGTTTAGGGAAGTTAGAGATAGCATCCCCAAGCCAAAGTCAGTTGTGTATAAAGTTCGGCGATGTGCAGAACATACGTATAAGCTCTCCGAAGCATGAGTTACTAATTACCTAGCATAATGTAGTTGGAACGTTGAAATTATATCAATTTTAAAGTGCAAGTTATTAGAAGGGAAACAAAGTATAGTTTAGGAACATGTGATAAATACTAATATTATTACTAGAGCACATATAAAATACTTGATTGCTAAGCGACCGTTCTACAGCTCCAACTAATTCGGTTAATTATAAAGTAACTGTATAGCTTCTCACTAAACCAGAAAATGCGTGTATCATTAAAGTATTGTGTTCCTCTACTGATTTAACCTTGTGTTAGTGTTGTTACTACTTACCTTCCTTCCCGTACCAGACCCTGATAAGTTACACATGCTCTACCATAAACCCAAACAACAGCCGTGGCAAGAAGTAAAATAACATCATTAACAATTTAATAGTAACCACCTAAACACCAAAATAATCATAAGATATAATATATGAAATTCATATATTAATATATTGACACGCGGACATACTGCGAGTTACGCTCTCCAGCACGAGCGTATACCGCACATTCCACCCAAAAATTCAATACCGAAGTTTACCGGAAGTATGTATTTTGAGGCTTCCTGAATCCAAATTAAGCATTTTTTGGAAACATGACCGTGGTTTTTTTTGAACAGCACTACTCAAAATCGAAAAGTCTGGTAATTACCAAACATGGTATTTAATTTCAGTATCTTTGAAGGATGATGAAGATTTTCAAGAAAATCGCTACCCCACCTATCTTTCGCATGCAATATTTTTCGAAAGTTTAGATTTTCTAGAAAATGGCTAACGATTTGGATTAAGATGACATATATTAAAGCTATTAAGATGACAGACAAAATGTATATCTTGAATTATCTTGAATAGCCTCTAAAGGAGTTTTCATTCGAAAGGAATTTTGTATAATCTTGTATAAGTGGTAAATGATAGACGAAAACATCACACAAAAAATGTAGATCCCTTTAAAGCACACATTATTTAAAATAAGTTTTTTTGTGGCATAAACCGTTTCTGAAATATCCGATATTAAAGCTTCGAATTGTTCAATATTTACCATTCTTTTAAGTCCCATCAATGTTCAGTTGTTTCTGGCGATTGCATGAAAACAGTATGGAATTTTAAGGCTAGCATATGCGTCCAGTTGTTAAACATCTGACTATCGCTGTTCTCTTTGTATCCTAAAGAAAAGTGTAATGTAGCTATTTCTGCAAACGTTTATTTGGATAAAAATGTACTAGATAAAAACATAAGGTTTAGTAAGAATAGTTTGTATACCCACTAACAAACAATAGAGGTAGAGAAAGTAATGTGAATGTATCAAATCAGATTTTATATTATGCTCTTTACAGATGTTTGTAATTAACAGGACTCAAAATGTACTTCTCCAGTTAAGCCTATACATCGAATTATTTTCTGGAACGAACTAATGTTTCCCTTCAGGCAGTAGGGAAGGTAAAAGCAATTACGAATTATATGGACTAATTATTTTCAACCCACTTATACTGTCGAGAGCACTCAGGTACTTTCAAATTTAATGTTTGTTAGTACACGTTATATTGCGTTTTCCTTCCTAAGAGCAAATCGCTGTTTCTCGTTTCCAGTAGTTCCAACTATGAACTCTTGATTTACTTCAGGGTGCGAACTTCTTTCAGTAAATTCGGTAACATAGAAGTTGTTCTCTCAGCACAACGCTCTTTTCAGCGAAGTAATTTCATACCCATTTCTAAGTCTGGCAGAAAGAGAGGGAAACACTATTATTTACGTTTCGCCTAACTTTATCTCGGACCGGAAGTCGTGGCCACGAAGGACTATGTCGGAAGTCGGATGTCTGCCGGTAAATATAGCATTAGTAGACAACCAGCTGCACATCTAAATCAAAGGAATTGTAGACTATAACAACAATAATCATAATATAATAATACATATTAATGTTCATTATTAATATATAGCATTACATGTCCGGCTCCTGGAAGCTACGACAGGACATATACTTCCAATCTCATATATTATTTATAAAAAATACCCAGTTACGTTTCACATCTTCTTTACATTTCATATTGCAGATATCAATTGAAAACTAAGTTAATACCAAACCAATTAGCTTTTAACGTATGCATTAACTCCACTGCTGACCTAAAATTCTACTTTCCTACCTATCAGTACCTTATTTATTAGTGGAACCCACCAATGCTTCTTTACTACTAAGATTCGCTAACAAAATCACTATTTCTATTACTTTCTCACTATATATCCCCTTTATTGGTCTACATGCACTATTCTTACTTTAAATAATAGTTTCCTACTTTTAATCCTTTGTATCTACCTCATTTCACATTCCACTTTATTTAGTTCTACCATAACACACCATTCTTTCCTTTAAATTTTCAATGCACTTTAATTAAATTTAAACAAACGTTATATATTATAATTAACTACACTTTAAGTCATTAAAATGACACCTTACACTGTGTGAAAATCTTCTTACCAGCAGTTATTGCTAATTCACAACTCATAAATAAAAAGTATAACTCTTTTACTCACTAGAATTACGTCCCTTTCATTAATCACTTCATAGTACATTCTATTCTTATCTATTGGGAGCATGGCGGATGATAAAAATCTCTGATGAAAATAGTAGGAGAATCTGCCCCGTTTGCGAGAAGGAAGAGTCGAGGGTGCTTATCTAGGCAAGATCTCACCGCGATCCTTTACTACCTTGAAATGAAGAGTTAAAGACATGTTGGACGCTACTGGCAGGGAGGGAAGATGTGGAGAGGATAGATACATTTCTACCGAAGGCAAAACAGCTGCGATCTGAGAAGGCTGATTTTAAGGAAGCGGGGGTGTAAGGAGAGCTATCGTTGATGTTAGTGCTTTATTGTTTTTATAATTTTTTAACTTATTGTTAATGTGTTGTGTTGTGTTTATTTATGCTCTAAACCGTTTTGTTTACTTAATAGGGCATAATAATGCATCGAATACGGTTTACCGTTGTCAAGTGGGTTCTTTATATTTAAGTTGCCATATCTGAATGTTTTCTCTTTTACGTGTAATGGTGTTTTCCTACCATATTCCCCTTGTAACTACAAGGCAATTAGCAATAACATAGTTTCTGCAAATGATTATGTCAATTAACATGAAGTAGATGAAGAATAAGCGTTTATAAAATAGTTTTTACAAGAGAGAAAGTCATGCAAGTGCAACACATAAGATTTTTTTAATATTTAATATATCCAATACAAACCATTACATCATCTCTTGTTTTTGTTTAGACCTGACCGCTCTTATAGACCTCACCTCAGAAATTAAAACAATAGTATTTTATGCAATAAGGACATGTTTGTGGCACCAGGAATTTTCACAAATGTCCTACTAAGATAATCCACGAGTTGGATGTAACATTGTTTTCTCAATATAAATTGTAGGAAATTAATCATAAAATAATTTGACAACCATAGCCGACATAAGTTCGTAAATAACACGTTAGTTTTCTTCCTAGTTTTCATTTATTACCTGGCGCGTTGAACCGATAAGCAAGACAGCCACGTTCATGTATTCCCTTCCTGGGAGAGAACTGAGCAAGTGTCACAGACTGTGCTGTAGCCTATTATCAGCACAGCATGGTTAAGTAATGATAAATGCAGATCTTAATTATTCTATATTTAATAACATCTCAATCCTCAGGTTCCTTAAGTGGTTTTGAATCCAGCTGGCTACAATAAAAACACAAAGCAAAGCAGTGAGAGTGGAATAATAAAGCTTACTGTACCTAGTGGGTAAGAACTACGTCATTACAGCAAAGTGATCCCTCTGAAGATTTAAAAGCGAAATGCGCAATGAATATTTCTGGGTTCAGAAGAATTAAAATGTTGTCATACTTGTTGGAAGAGAGGTAAAGTGGAGTGGTAGACAACAAATTTTCAAATATGGGAATCGTTTTGTGCTGTGGGAGCAGTTTAATTAGAATGCATGAATTATATGCGTATTTTGCTTTGAAAAGAGCTAATTTTCTTCCTTTGTGAGCAAACAAAGAGAACCGGATGAGGAAAGTATTTGGGAGTCAAAGAAAGAGATCATGGATAATATTACGAGGCTGAGGATATGCGCCTGGCGTATGCAGGGATTTAGAGAGTGGATTTCCCTTTTATCAGCGGGACGAATATTACCGCGTAGGAGGGAGCACTGCAGTGTGTGCTAGAATAAACGGCAGATGAAAATTAAAAGATGTGAGATACGCAGTGCAAGAGATGGCGTGCATAAGCACTTCGTCAATCTGCCACAAATGAACCTAGTGCTTTCACTTTAATTGCACGAACTACACCACTTTCATATACCATCGATTTTCTCTGATTAAACGAAACAGAAAAAAACTGATGTGTTACATTAACATGACTTTCTGTACCCTCTATCATTTATAACTGGGTATACCAACTCATCTTACGAAAGCTTATTTTTCTATCTACTTCATTTTAATCCAGATAAACCTTTGTAGATATAGCTATATTACAAATATCGTTATAAATGTAAAGGGAATAGCGACACTCAAATGTTTAAGAACTGGGGGCTATATGCTGGCTTTAAAATTCCATACTGTTTCCACGTAATCAATAGAAACAACTGAAAATCTACAGAACTTTAAAAAATGACAAAGTATTGTAGAATTCGAACGTACTAATAACAATATTTCGGAAATGGTAATGTCATAAAAACAATTTTTGAAATAAATTGTGTGTATTAAAGAAATCTACATTTTTTTGTGTAGAACATTTTCGTCTGTCGCTTAACGTTTACTGGTTTACAAGAATAAAAATTCTTTCTGCATGAAGAGAATTTCACAGGCTATTTCCAAAAAGTTCAAGATATAAATATTGTTCGTCATATAAAATATTTGATATATGATATTTTGTTAGTGTCATTTTGTAGAGAATAAAAAATTTTAAAAAATGTTCCGTGCAAACTTAGAGGGTAGCTTGTGGTAGGAAGATTTTCTTAAAAATCTTCGTGTAATTTTTTGGAAGATATGAACTTAAATACTAAGTGTGGTATTTATCTGACTTTTCATTTGAGTTATGAAGTTCAGACACGTACGCACACACACCGACTTTTTTTCAAGTGTTTTAATTATTAATAGAGCGTCAAAACATGTATTTCTGCTGAAATCTTATAAAATTTTTGGTTGAAATATAATACTTCCCCTACTTACTACACGTAGTAGCATTGCATTTTTCCCGTCTAATTCTACCTTTCTAACCTTGTCTAACACACGGCTTGTGTGGAAGAACAATTAAGCCCATTAATTGACCTAATAGTGGTTGAAACTATGACGCCAGGGACTTAAAGTACTTACAACATTGTAAGTCGCCATTGGGGTATGTCATTTCAATACAATTTGATATTTTCTTGTGGTTTACTGGGAAAAATAAGAATCAGCTGGAAATTTAATGCCGTGCTGGCATGTTGTCATGGTAGCTGTGGGTAGTCCAACCGGACGGAGACCGGCAAATCCGTGGCTCAAATCCCGGCTATGGTATTGAATTTTTCAGTCGTCTGATTCTACCTTTCCAACCATTCATTGCGCTCTGCGTACACATCCATTCAGAATTTTCGTTGTCATTTATGTTGGTGTAAGAACAATTGCAAAATGGTTTATACAAATGTTGCTTAGTTTTTTATGAGGAGTGAGAAAACACAAAAAGTAGGGTTACCAATTTAAAAAATTAAACTGACCCTAAAATGACCATCACAAGGTCCTCTAAATAAAACACGGCTAAAGGAATTTACTTTCCCCCATAATATCAAGCAACTTTTATCAAGATATTTCTTTCTACAACGCTTAGTTATGGAGATATTGTACAGTCTCAAATTAAATGGTCCACTCCGTATATAATAAACGAGAAAGGAACTATTAAACCTATAGAACCTGTTAGGTGAATAATTGAGAAAATGAAATTTCGTGCTAATGCACAATATATTAGAGAAATAATAAAATATTTAATACTCAATATAAATAAATAGCATCGTTTCATCTACTTCCTTCATCCCATACCTGATCACCCATCCTGGATGCTCTGTCTGATCCATGAGTGTCTGCTCCTTGACGGGCCTCTGACCCCAGGCACCCGCTTGTAAGTCCTGGGGGGTGTAAGTCCTACATAAGAGGAGGGTAAACATAATGAATGAATGATGAAAATAAGACTTAAATTAAAAGTAAGAATTAAAATAAACAAGCTAGTTGAAGGAAGCAAGCGATTTAGAAATTATAGGGTATACCAGTGGTGCAGGTATATTGAAGAAGTTATGGTGAGATAAATGTAGCTAATAACTGGATGCCAGTTATGTTTATTGCTGGCTACCAGTAATTAGTAAATATCGTTATTAACAATTTTTATATATTCTATGGTTTATTATATAACATTTTTCTCTCCATTTTATAGATTACAAGTATATAGATTATTATGGTGTATTAAATTATGTATTAAATGCACTCAGCTCCTAATTTTTATTTTCTCTACTTCGTATAGTAAGTAGGGGAAGTATTGCATTCCACTCAAAAATTCGATACTCATATTTCAACGGAAATATATAAAGCATTTTTGGAAACACGTCCGTGTGTGTCTTTGAACAGCAGAGCTCAAAAAACGAAAAGTCAGATAAATACAAACTAGGTTTTTGAGTTTAGTATCTTCCAAAAATACGACACTAAGATTTTAAAGAAAATACACCCACTCCAGACTACCGTTTACATGGAACATTATTAAAGAATTTAGATTTTCCCGAAAATGGCTAACGATTTTCAATAAAGTATCATATATTTAAGATATTTTTATGGCAAATGAAGTGCACATCTTGAATTTGAAGGAAATGTCCGCAAAAATCCTCTTATTTTCTGAATGACGTTTGCATAACTGGTACCGTAATAGATACAACATTTGTTTTAGACAAAAAAATTTAGAGCTCATTAAAACACACAATTTTGTCATACATTTTTGGGTGATGTGAACCATTTCTGATATATTCCTTGTTATTTATTTGAATTTTTCAATACTTACGCTTTTTCTCAATGGGAGTTCGTTATTCGTTTTTTTATGTCTAGACATGCAAAGAGAATGGAATGCTCCATATAGCAACCAGCTCTTAAAAGATTTGACTATCGCTTAAATTCTACCACGTTCCCCTTGCACCTACAAGAAAATTAGCAACAAGATAGTTTCTGCAATTGTTTATCTCGATTAATACAAGTAGATGGAGAACAAGCGTTTGTAAAAATAGTTTCTACAAGAGTAGAGAAATCATGTGAGTGTAACACAGATGTTTATATAATGAGCCCAAATCTAAGCTTGGCATATTAAACCACCGCTTACCTTTAGCTGACTTTTGGTAGGAGTAGAGTTGGAATATTTATAAAAATAGACCATTGCGAAACTTTTAAGTTGCATAATTCAGCATCTTCGTCCCCATGTGAAATACTAACGCTGCTCAGTAGCGAACCAATACCTATTCCGGAAACAATGCCCTCGGGAGTTCTGCTTGCGTTTTAAATGGCGCTCTTACCCAAAATGCGAGGCACTCTCCAGCGGCTCATAATTTATCTGCACATCTGCAGCATGAAAAGGCGTCTTTTCTGCTTGCTTCATTAATGTTTCATGTGTTCGCAGGAGGCTTTGCATCTGGTGACGCTGTGTAGCAGGCGGTGATTTCGTGGTGAGGCACTCCGAATTTTGGACAATTTCCAGATTAATTTTGTTCCATTGAGACGGAATTAACTCTTGTTTCTCTGCTAAAAAAAGGAAAGGCTAAAATACTAACTTCTTCAAAGAGGCGAAGTTTGTAATTAGTTTTCGCAGTGATTTATTACTGGGATTTATCTACACGCAATGCTTCTAGTCGGCAATTAGCGGATGCCTTTCGAAAAACTCTGATGCGTTGCATTCACATGACCTTCTCTACTCACTCTGCTAGTAACTGTACTCAAAAACTTATTCTTCTATCTATTTCTTCTTAAGATAAACTTTTATTACATATTTATTTATTCCATTATAGGTATAAAAACAACTCAGTAGGTTAAAGTGATTTTTAAAAATCTGATGCGTTACATTCACATGCCTTTCTCTACCCTCTATCATTTATTAGTGGGTATACAAACTATTATTATTAATTATTATTATTATTATTACGAAAGTTTATTTTCCTATCTACTTCATTTTAATCCAGATAAACGTTTCCAGAAATAGCTACATTACACATTTCGTTATAGATACAAAGGGAACAGCAATAGTCAAATGTTTAAGAACTTGATCCTGTATGCTGGCCTCAAAATTCCATACTGTTTCCATGCAATCACGAAAAACATCTGATAATCGACGGGACTTAAAAAGAATAAACAACGAATTGAACAAATCCAACCATTAATAACGGGTATCTCGGAAATGACCGATGCCACATAAAAGGTTATTTGAAATAATTTGTGTGCTTTAAAGAAATCTATATTTTTTGTGCAGTACGCTTTTGTTTATCGTTTAACGTTTACCAGTTATACAAGATTATACAACATTCCTTCCAAATGAAGTTAGCTTCTAAGGCTATTTCCTGAAAATTTAAGATATACATTTTATTTGTCATGTAAATATCCTTAATATATGGTATTTTAATCAAAGTCGTTATCCATTTTTATGAACGTAACACTTAGGATTTTTTAAACTTATGTTTGTATTGGTTAATTAAAAAGTAGCTTATGTCCTAACTAACCCAAAAAATATTGTAATTTGGTCTACTCTTTCTAGAGTAACTACTTGCTTTTGTTTTTTTTCTGCACGTAGTACTTCAATTGTCCTGTTGTCCGCTAATGAGCTAAACAGGAGTCTCCTCCTCTCCTCACATCGACAGCTGCTACTTGCCCGCACGCTGCAAGAACTCTGAGAGTTAACAGCATAACTTAGTGCCAGCGGCCAGCCTTCGACATATACCACAGTAGCGTTTTCTAGAAGATTCACAGGAAGTCAGAAGGGAAGGAAATTCTGAGTATTCCTATCCGCTTTCCAATACGAGTTTCAAAAGTTCGATATGCTGAGGACACATACCCTCAGCTCTAGGCGGGCAGGCAAGCAGGCAGGCAGCGACACCTGCTCAATTATAAACGTTAACTTTCACGAACAACCAGGAATACTTGAATTTTTGCCTTTTCTACTAAATTATAAAAAATATTTAACAAAGAGCATGTGACTCAAGCTGAAACCTCAAACATAGTAAATTGTGAAAAAGCAAATAAAAACCACGCACTCCTTTAAATATGCTATGCATGCCCTTTTAAAAGTTAGCTCCGTGTGCTTAAAAATGTGGAAGATATGAAGTGATATAATTTTCTCTCAGGAGCATTGATAATTCGTGCACTTTGATGTTTAAGTGCGAAAACCAGTCTCTTCAGGCTTTTATCTTATTCTCTTCCGAAACTTTGGAGTCGCAGAGCAGGGAGTGTTATTTCTTTTGTCGAAAATGCTGCCGAGAGTTCGTTATATGAAACAAAATTTATTCGACTTTTAGCAACATAGGCGTATGCACAGTTTATGAAAATAACGCCAACAAGAATAACATTAAAAAAAATCTGATGTGTTACACTCACATGACTTTCTCTACTCTTGTATAAACTATTTTTACAAACGCTTATTCTCCATATGCTTCATGTTAATCGAGATGTTAATCTTATTGCTAATGTTCTTGTAGATGCAAGGGGAATATGGTAGGCTTTAAGCGATAGTCAAATCTTTTAAGAACTGGTTGCTATGTGGCGCATTCCATTCTCTTTGTATGTCCAGAACATAAATAAATGAATAACGAATTCCCATTTGAGAAAAGGTATAGAAAAATTTAAGGGAATAACAAACAGTATCTCGAAAATGGTTCACTCAACAAAAAAATTATATGACAAATTGTGTATTTTAACACGATCTACATTTTTTGTGTAGTAAAATTTTGTCTATCTCTTATGGTTTACCAGTTATGCAAAAGTCGTTCACAATGAAGAATAGTTTTGGAGGCTTCCCCGAAAATTCAAGATATACATTTCATTTGTCATGAAAATATCTTAAACATGATATTTTAATCAAAATCGTTAGAGCCATTTTTGAGAAAATTAAAAATTTCGAAAAATTTCCCATGTAAAGGGTAATCTGGGGTGGGGGTATTTCTTGAACACCTTCGTGTCGCATCTCTGGAAGATACTGAACCTAAATACCAAGTTTGGTGTTTATCGGACTGTTCGTTTGAGTTATGCTGTTCAGACACACACGGACATGTTTCCAAGAATGCTTTTTTGGATTCAGGGGATCTCAAAACATGTATTTCAGGTGAAATCTCGGTATTGAATTTTTGGGTGGAATACAATACTCCCCCTACTTACTATACGTAGTAGAGAAATAATGACACGCTGAATAATTGCCCATAATCTACAGCTAATGAAATAATCGCTCACTAGTCTACAAAAGTCTGTCCATGGTTTACGTTGTAGCTTTTGGCGTTTGTACCTGCCTTCAGTAAACGAGGAATTTATGATAAAAGTATAAAAAGAGTGATCCCTATTAATGCAGATAATCGCTATTTCGATAAAAACACAACTGTAAAATAACTTTGTACCTTTCGGAAAGGTAGAATCAGACAACTGAAAAATTCATTGCCATACATTTTACTTTATTGCTTACCTAAGTAAGCAGAGGAAGTATTGTATTCCATCTAAAAATCTATGTCGAGGTAATCATCGGAAATACACGTTTTGAGACCGTTTTATCCAGAAAAAGTATTTTTACAAAAAGGTTTTTGTTTGTCTGTGTGAATGTATGCGTGTGAAAAAAGAAAAATCATGTGATTACATTCGCACGACGTTCTCTACCCTTATACAAACTATTTTTACAAACGCTTATTCTCTATCTACTTCGTATTAATTCAGATAAACATTTGCAGAAACTATCTTATTGCTAATTTTTTGTAGTTGCAAGGGAAATATGGTAGGCTTTAAGCGATAGTCAAATCTTTTAAGAGCTGGTTGCTATGTGGCGCAGTCCATTCTCTTTGCGTGTTCAGGACATAAACAAATATCGAATTCCCATTTGAGAAAAAGTATAAGTATTGGAAAATTCAAACAATAACAAGGAATATCTTAGAAATGGTTCACTGGAAAAAAAATAAATTTGGCATAAATTGTGTGTTAAAAATGTTGTCTATCTCTAAAGCTTTACCAGTTATGTAAAATCGTTTCAGAAAGAAGAGGACATTTCCAGAAAATTCAAGATATACATTTTATTTGTCATAAAATATCTTAAATATATGCTACTTTAATAAAAACCGTTAGAACCGTTTGAGAAAATAAAAATTTTCCAAAAATGTTCCATGTAAAGGGTAGTCCAGTGTGAGGGAATTTTTTTGAAAATCTTCATATCGCATCTTTGAAAGATACTGAACCTAAATACCAAGTTTGGTATTTATCCGACTTTAGGCTTTTAATTTATGCTGTTCACAGTCACACACGGACCTGTTTCTAAAAGTGGTATTGTTTTTGGATTCAGGGGCATAAAAACATGTATTTCCGGTGAAATACGATATCGACTTTTTGGGTCAATGCAATATTTCCCCTACTTAGTATACGCAGTACAGAAAGTAAAAACCGAAAAGTCGTTTAAATACGAAAGTTGGCATTTAAGTTCATGATTTTCCAAGGATGCAACACAAAGATGTTCAAGAAATCCCCCCAAACCAAACCATTCTTTACATGGAGGTGTTCCTTATTTTTGACTTTCCCAAAAATTACTTAACGAATTTTATTAAAATATCGCATGTTTAAGCCATTTTAATGACCAAATCTATATCTTGAATTTTCTGGGAATGGTCCGTGAATTCCTCTTTACTCTGAATTACTTTTTTATAACTGGTAATCCGTAAGAGGTAGACAAAATCTTACTACACAAAAGGCACACAGTTAATGCCAAATAAAATCTTTTTGTCGTTAACCATTCCCTAGACACACTGTTATTTGTTTGCACTTTCAAACACTTATACCTTCATCAACTGCTCTTTTTATTTTCTCTACTACGTAGAGTAAGTAGGGGAAGTATTGTATCCCACCCAAAAATTCGATAGCGAAATTTCACCGGAAATACATGTTTTGAGACCCCCTGAATCCAAAAAAGCATTTTTGGAAACATGTCCGTGTGTGCGTCTGAACAGCATAACTCAGAAACGAACAGTCGGATAAACACCAGGTTCAGTATCTTCCAGAGATGCGACACGAAGGTTTTCAAGAAAATCCCACCCACCCCAGATTACCCTTTACATGGAACATTTTTCGAAAATTTTAATTTTCTCAAAAATGGCACTAACGATTTTGATTAAAATATCATATGTTTAAGATATTTTCATGACAAATGAAATCTATAGCTCGAATTTTCTGGGAATGTCTCCAAAAGTATTCTTCATTGTGAGCGACTTTTGCATAACTGGTAAACCATAAGAGATAGACAAACTTTTACTACACAAAGTATGTATATCGCGTTAAAATACACAATTTATGTGATATACAATTTTTTGTTAAGTGAACCATTTTGAAGATATTGCTTGTTATTCCCCTTAAATTTTCCAATACTTATAGTTTTTCTCAAATTCGTTATTCATTTTTTTTGTCCTGGTAATGCCAAGAGAATGGAATACTCCACATAGCAACCAGCTCTTAAAATATTTGACTATCGCTAAAGTCTACCAATTCCCCTTGCATCTACAAGAAAATTAGCAATAAGATTAACATCTCGATTAACATGAAGCAGATGGAGAATAAGCGTTTGTAAAAATGGTTTGTACAAGAGTAGAGAAAGTCATGTGAGTGTAACACATCAGATTTTTTTCTTTCTTTTTCATGTTCATGGAAAGAGAACAGAATTTCAAAGCCATCACATAGCGATTGGCTTTGAAAAGATGTTTTTGTCGCTTTAGTTACCGTATTCTCCTTATATGTACAACGAAATGTATTGAGCAATTAAGGCTTTTGGAGGAATAGTATGTAGAAAAGCGAGTAGATAAAGCCATGTGAATGCAACACACAAGATTTTTTTGCTCTAAACCTATTTATTATTTCCGCAGAGTATTGTACTATTTCAGCTTTAAAATCTACGTAATGCAAGTATATCGGGCATTAGCGGAACTTTTATAGCAAAGAAATAAAATAAAGCCGAGATAAGATTCCATATCATTAAAACTTTTCATATAATCGTTAGCATTGGGAAAAATTTACGCTTCCGGCGCAACCAATATAAATGGAAAAAGAAATGCAATATCCTGGGAGCCCATTTTACGGATAATACTGCTTCAATCTCTGGATTTCCGACTAACTTGCAACTTTTGTGAGAAGCAACCTTGAACTAACTCCTAAGAAATGAAATGACCAATGGCGTGCCAGAGTTACTGCATATCAATAATTAACTAGTTCATTTGGAAACTGTATACATCGGAGAGAGCGGGCAAAGAGAAAGTTAATAGTCGTGTTTGCTTGTAACATTAACTGATAAAGGAAATGAACATTAACTTTATTATTTTATGCTTTTTTTTACAGACCTGTCAAAAAGCTGTTTCAAGACTAAGAAATTGAGAATTCACAGTTTAGTGCAGTAATTGCATATTGAAGACCCAATGATTTTTTTTTATTTTAATTGGAAATGATGTTCAGAAATGTTAGGGAATCGTGTCAAACGAAGCTCAAAACAATCTTGCAGTATTAACTTGTACTGAAGTACTAGTCTGCCACGATATGAATATGCTTGGTGGAGGGCGCCAGTGTGTTTCGTTGACAAAGGTTGGGGATCAGAGGGGAGTGAGGGGCAGGCAATAGGGAAATGTACAGTCACACAATGAAAACAGTATTACGTGTGCAGGCCGCAGCTTCGCTACTAAATACAACTCGGAACTGCGGATATTTGCTTTATCCTGACTGACCTTCCGATGCCCTGCCCGCTTGTTCCGTAACTATTTAGTTCCTCTACCCACCACACACATTCATATCGTGGTCAACTAGTACTGTGTTCCTCTCACGAGACACTGTATGTAAGAAATGTATTGACAACAATTCTAGCGCTATCTGAGAAAGATTACGGCTCTACTTTCAACATAGAAGCATACGCTCTTCTGCTAGTAATGCTGAATGACCAGCTGCTTTTGTTTGGTTTCTCGTCACAGATATTAACAACATTAGCAGCTATTTCTCGGGCTTAACTGTGTGGAGTTCTTCCTTTCTTATTGGGCATTATAAATAACTTTATAAATCACTATAAAACACTTACACACTGCTCCAGGTGAAACAAGCTGGGATACTAACGTTGTGCGATTTTTTTTTATTTTAAATAGCATATCTGTTTATGACATCGTGAGCTGTCACATGGTACTATCCTCCGGAGAGCAGAACACCCCGCAAACGTTTTCTCCTCAGAGGCCTACAGTAGTTGTGTTGTATTTCTTGTCTTGTGCTACATTGCAGTAATGACTTCAGAATAAAGCATGAAAATTCGCCAACGTGTTGGGTTTCCACTGAATTGTTTCCTTCTACAGATGGTTGTAAATCACCTATTTTGCTATATTGATACCAATGTTGCAATTGTTGGTACGTAATCACGGCTTCCATCCTGCTTTGGTCGCTAGAACAAAGCGTAAACCGAGATGGTACATTTCTCGTAGTTAGTATCAATTTGTGGCACCGGTGTTTTAAGAGAAGTATTATGTTTCGACTTCGGACTATTGTCAGTCCGATTTCAGCGCACACCACAAATTCGTATGTAGTAGCAACCGTGTTAGTGACATTGTTTTGCCAGCTCTTTTCCAGCGAGAATAAAAAGAACATAAACAAAACGCAGTTTTAGCAGAATATTGTGTTCAACACTCGCACAACTTTCTCGACTTTTTATTTTCATTAATGTTTTTAATCTTTTCTATTAACAATGGCAAATATTTGTCAGTAAAACGTATCGATGCTCGTTTTTCTCTAAGTACAAAGCAGTATACAGAGGCTGATGCTTCAATTACTGTTTAAAAAATCTGATGTACTCTCATGACTTTCCCTACTCTTGTAAAAACTATTTTACAAACACTTATTCTGCATATGCTTCATGTTAATCGAGATGTTAATCTTATTGCTAATTTTCTTATAGGTGCAAGGGGAATATGGTAGACTTTAAGCGATAGTCAAATCTTTTAAAAGCTGTTTGCTATGTGGCGCATTCCATTCTCTTTGTATGTACAGGACATAAAAAAATGAATAACGAATTCCCATTTGAGAAAAAGTATAAGTATTGGAAAACTTAAGGGAATAACAAGCAATATATCGAAAATGGTTCACTCAACAAAAAAAATGTATATGACATAAATTGTGTATTTTAACGTGATCTACATTTTGTGTGTAGTAAAACTTTATCTTATGGTTTAACAGTTATGCAAAAGTCGTTCACAATGAAGAATACTTCTGAAGACATTCCCAGAAAATTCAAGATATACATTTCATTTGTCATGAAAGTAGCTTAAATATATGATATTTTAATCAAAACCGTTAGAGCCATTTTTGATAAAATTAAAATTTTCGTAAATGTTCCATGTGAAGGCTAATCTGGGGTGGGGAAATTTTCCTGAAAATCTTTGTGTCGCATTTCTGGAAGATACTGAACCTAAATACCAAGTTTGGTGTTTATCCGACTGTTCCATTCTGAGTTAGGCTGTTCACAGACTGACACAGACAGACAGACAGACACGGACATGTTTCCAAAAATACTATTTTTTTGGATTTAGGGGGCCTGAAAACATATATTTCCGGTGAAATCTTGGTATCGAATTTTTGGGTGGAATGCAATACTTCCCCTACTTACTATACGTAGTAGAGAAAGTAAAAATAGGTTTACATGTATTATCCTAGATGTTATAGCAGGTGAATAACTGCTTGTAGATTATATGTTTGATGTGCAATCAACTGAAAAATTCAATGTCATACTGGGGATTTGAACACGGTTCAACCGCTTTCCGTACGTTGCTCTAACCACTGAGCTACTGCAACACGCCGGTAGGACATTGAATTCCTCAGATGACTCGAGCTGTTTTTTTCCAGGTGGCTCATTTCATAAATAATATGAATGGTGACTTGCAATTACCAAGTGTTTTATTCCTGGACAATATGCAGCGTGGACCATTTAAGTTGAGAGTATACAATATCTCTAAAAGTAAGCGTTGTAGAAAGAAATGTCTTAAATAAAACTTGCTTGATATTATGGGGGAAAGTAGATGCCATTAGTCATGTTTTATTTGGAAGACGTTGTGATGGTCATTTTAGAGTCAATTTAATTTGACCCTAATTGTAAGTTCCCATTTAAACAAATACTTCTTTCAAACTTAAGTTGTAATCAAGTTAGTTGGCAGAGCATGCTAAATAATTGTATAAAGTGAGAAAATGCTAACATTAATCAGTAATCCGGATTTTATATTAATAACTGAGAATATTATTTTTCCTAAGTGGTTGCAGACAGAGTCTCTTTTCCAAAGAGGTTTATTTGTAGTCTGGGAGTATGGAATCTTCATTTTCACCAGCTACACCTCTATTTCAATGTATGTTAAGGGTTTCTGCATTATGTAAAAACTATGCAGCCTTTGTGTTATTATATAACTATAGTACGAAAGAGAAGGTACAACTATAATGTATACAACATTACTCATCATTCTTATAATTTTTTCATAGATAATTATGAGCTACACAACATTTGGAGAACTGTCCGGGGGAGGTGAGAAACCATTCCTATGAATATCAGTGGATATTTCCGTCGTTGATGGATATAGGGTACATAACATAGGGGGGACACCTCGGCACTGCGACCTACATAGATCTATTGTGGCTACCACCCTCCAAGATGAAGGGATAAAGTGAAGGAATTACAGAAGGCTAGAAGCCGCAGGCAGACCACTGGCACCCCTAACAGTTCCGGGCTCGAAGACCCGTCCCACTGCTGGAGCTGCCTAAAGAGGGTAATGAACGACCTGCTGACCAAGAAGCCCTTCCGAGTACTCCGCGGGGAATACTCTCTCTCCTTTGAAAAAACATCTGCGCCATCTGTAAAACATAGCACACTTGAAAGATATGAAGAAGAGTGAATAAAAGCGAAATGGTGGAAAGTTAATTATGGTAGATGTGAAACCACACCAGCATTCGCCTACCGACCAGGGAAAACGAGGAAAAATACAAGTTGTTAATGGGTTATCATAAGAACTTTGTCCAGCCCAGTACATCTAATTAACGGCGTAGAAAATTCTCAATGTGCCCTAAATACATTCAGAATTAAACGATTTGCCTTTCAGCAAACTGCTGCATTTAATAAGAATAATGCATAACATACACTAAAAGCTTCAAGAACACAAGTTACACGGTAAATTTAGCAAAATACTAAAGGCAGAGTTGTGACGTCAAACTTGGCAATAAATTGCATTAGGGAAATAAAGAAAAAGCATCAAAACTTACTTAAGGTTCAAAATAGTTTCCCGAATTCCTAATATGAAGAATTTATGAAGAAAAAATCTGATATGTTACACTCGTATCACTTTCTCTACTCTTGTACAAACTATTTTTACAAACGCTTGTTCTCCATATGCTTCATGTTAATCGAGATGATAATCTTATTGCTAATTTTCTTATAGGTGTAAGGGGAATTGGTAGGCTTTAAGCGATAGTCAAATATTTTAAGACCTGGTTGCTGTGTGGAGTATTCCATTCTCTTTGCATTATCAGGACAAAAAAAATGAATAACGAATTTGAGAAAAAGTATAAGTATTGGAAAATTTAAGGGAATAACAAGCAATATCTCAAAAATGGTTCACTCAACAAAAAAATGTATATGACATAAATTGTGTATTTTAACGCGATCTACATTTTTTGTACAGTAAATTTTGTCTATTTCTTATGGTTTACGAGTTATGCAAAAGTCGTTCACAATGAAGAACATTTTTGGAGACATTCCCAGAAAATTCAAGATATACATTTTATGTGTCATGAAAGTGTCTTAAATATATGATATTTTAATCAAAATTGTTAGAGCCATTTTGAGAAAATTAAAACTTTCGAAAACTTTTCCATGTAAAGGGTAATCTGGGGTGGGGGGATTTTCTCGAAAACCCTTGTGTCGCATCTCTGGAAGATACTGAACCTAAATACCAAGTTTGGTGTTAATCCGACTGTTCGTTTCTGAGTTATGCTGTTCACACGCATACACACACACACACACACACACGGGCATGTTTCTAAAAATAGTTTTTTTGGATTCAGGTGACTTCAAAACATGTGTTTTCGGTGAAATCTCGGTATCGAATTTTTGGATGGAATGCAATACTTCCCCTACTTACTACACGTAGTAGAGAAAGTAAAAATATTTCTGAAATTCATCTAAGGGTACGCTTCACGTCGCCAGCAGCAGGAATAAACAGCCTGTGACTTGGCTTTCTCGCAATATAACAGAATTACAACAAAATTCTGCCCGCATTATCAGCGTTTCCACACTTTTACATATTCAGCGAATTGTAAAATTGGCTTGCAGATTATAAAAGGAGCAATAAATAGTTTATGACTCGTAGCTAAAAGAGAGCACTCTGTATTCAAACATTTTGTAAAAATTAAAGGAATTTCCAAGAAGAACAAAATAAAACCTTTATAGTTTCAACCTCTCCAACCAAACACGTACCTGTACAGTCGGGTGAAAAAAACGTGCAGATATGAGCAACCGCGGTTTAAGTTGGCAATCAATAATTAACACGCCTCTGCCGCGCCTTCCATCCCTCATTCGATTATAGAGGTTAATGCTTGAATGACGAACCAATAAGAGCCGGACTCAATCAGAGGCTAGTATGGGCAGTTTTTGGGAAGCATATTGTTTCAACCATACATGTGACATAACCGATTCCCCTCTTTCTTTGCCCAGCAATACCTGACCTTTCTTCATGGCGTAATGTTAGCGTATTAGACTTCAGCTAAAACCAATTAGAAGATAGCACATCTAAGGCAGTCGCGAAACACAAATGAGGAGTAGATTCTGCTAGCATTCAAGAATTTAAAACACAAAAGCAACCAAAGGATAGGCACTTTTGGGGGGCACTCGAATATATGTTGTTACTTACTGGGTAGAGGCCTAAAAGTTCAATTGAAAAATTAAATTAATTTTTAGTACCCAGCACGTACATTGAGGGAACGTATGCTCACTTGGCTGCGGAGGACCTAAACGTGGTGTGGAGGTTAAGAGGAAGGTGTGGGTTTTCACTTTACAAAATCCTTAACACAAATCTACTTACACATTCCTAGATTTACTTCCCAACCGTTTGGGTTCCCTACATTATCAAATATAAAAGGTTAGGAGAGATGTCCACCGATCCAATGCCGGCTTGCACGCGCGATCCGCTTCTCTCGGAATACTCAGCAAGACAGTCGCTATATCACCACCACTCGTGGCTAGCAAAATGACCAGCCAGAAGAGATATCATCCCAGTCAAAGTAAAAGGAAAACAACAATATATCTGGTAATGACAATGAAACCCCCAAATTATTAATACGCCACAATATGCGATACCACAATTACACTCATTAACAGTAAAATACCTTCGCTGACCCGTCACAGGAGTCGAACTAACTAGCTCTCTCTCGCTAGACGTACAAGGTGACCAAAACAAAAGAGGCATCGCAGAAAACGGAAATCATAATTGCCGAAAATTCCCCTTTAGCTTTCGATATATCGATCGTGCAGAGAGGGGGAAAAAGCCACAGAACTTTACAAACTTAGGTTACACGGGTAAAAGGCGTGGCCATAAACATGTTTTATAATATTGCACAATAATTTTGTAAACAATACGAGGTGTAGTAAATTAAATTATCAACAGTGAAGTGGTATTTACTTATAATGTTTGTGTATTTGTGTTTACTTCACGCGTTGAAGCCATCTTGTGACGTCATTCTTTGTTAGGTTTGTGGCTCCATCTGGTGTTAGCAATTTGCGGTAGTATTAATGTTTGTTTGAAAGAATGCGACTGTTATTTTATTCAATTTTGGTTTACTGTCCTCCGGCTAGCTATTATCTTTTTTTGGGTCGAGCACTTCTCTTTATACAGGTTGTGTAAACGGAAAGGAATCTTTTATCCAAAGAGAACACTGATGAAGAAATTTGTTTTACACTTTTATTGTCGAACACGTTAACTATCACATTTATACATTGATCTAACACTCGCCAAACTGAAACTGTTATAACAACTTCTTACTAATCACTTTTAATCCACGTACTTCAACCTTTTGTATAATTAACTTTACCATACTTGAGAATTTTCATAACTCTGTTACGCGTAACCTGCAAATTGATATCCGAAGTGTGCCGTACAAATAATTTCGACGAACTGATGGGAATGCGACGTGTAGTGTACAAAGAATTTTGATGAACTGACGGACTTTACCTCTAACCTACCCTATTTATACTCATACACCGCGATATGCCTAAAGATTATAACTGAACTGCAATTGGCTAATAAAACGCGCCAACATTAGCGTCTATTTTTAATATCCAATGAAAATTATGAATACATATGCTCTAGGGAAACGTTCCAGAAGATTCTCAAGGAAAAACGCGCCAACATTACGTAACTTCCTCGTTTCCAATAATGATAAACAGCTCACCCCCTCGCTGCATTATTGCACGCTATTATTGACAAGTTTCAGTAAGGCAGTATAAACTTACTTCCCAACAATAATTACAGTCAACAAACATCTCAAATCAATGTCACACAAAAATGCATATTTATATTACAATCATTATTTACATTTAAGTAATTTGTGATACAAATTACTGCATCAACAGTATGTTATAATACGTCCTCGATGTGGAATCTGTAAGCCCTATTCAAGCCCCTAGCTATTTTTATTTCCAATACGAAGGTAGAAAAGAAACTAAAGTGTGCAGTATTTTCTGATAAGACCTCGTCCGGCGTTGAACGGGAAGCGCTAGGTTAGCACAGTACCCGGAAAACAACTCACGTAAATTAGTTTTTGTTCTGGAAAAAAAAAGGTATATATTCCCGTGTAGCGGAAACTTCTGCGAGCACTTCCATCAGCTCCGTGAGAGAGTAGGGGGGATATTGAGTTACTTGCTACATAAAACGGAAGTTTTTGAACTTTATTTCGATCCAGCCCAGAGCAACCTAACACGTACGTACCGCGATGTTCCTAATCCCTTGTTTTTCCCTTAGCAAGTTCTCCAGAGCTGTTTTGAATACGTTTACAACTCCCGGGGCACATGACCCTTCTCTTTCATCCATCCGTTCGATCCGCTGCAGTTTTATATTGCCCTGATTAATTGGCTTTAAAAGCTTTACGTCCTTAACAGGGAACTCGTGTCAATGGTTTATAGGATTTAGTGTTACGTCACTATGAGTGGACCGGCGATCTATCGAAACAAAACACCAACACGCATTCTTGCTGTATCACCACAGTCAAGATGATGTTTTAGACTGCCTCTATAGCAGCTGTTCTCGAGAACCATCACCTCTTATAATATGTATGTTTAGTTTCTCTGCTACTTATCTAGTGTAGTGGGAAAACTTTGGGCGTTTTTTGTAGCGGAAAATCGTTGGTACTCTTGGTTGATGCCCTCTACTGCAGTATTCTTGTCTCCGGCTACCTCTGCTCAGCGGCTGATGATTTCCCCATTCCTAATAAATGACCTATCTAACTAATTTCACTGATCTCAGGTTTTCGTAGGTGAGGCAAATTAAAATACACTACACTTCCCTTAAAAATGTGATTTATTATCATTAAAATACTTTGGGCGGCTAGCTTTTCCCATCGGTAACAATTCCCGCCATAATAATAAATTAGGAGCCTAATATAACTGCGCACGCTTCCCCATCCATATGCACACACGTGCATCCGTCGTTCACAGAGTATCACTGAGTGTCGAAGAGATTCTATAAGAGAGTGAAAATCTGGGGCCTGCTTCCCCCTTTTATACCCAAGCCTGGTGACGCTCACCTTCGCGATACAGAATGTAACGATATTTCTAATTGGTCCTCAGACCGCGTTATCTTATTATGTATGAAAATATTCTGCTCCGAAACTTTTCGCATACGCGCCCCAGTGACGCGACCGGAAGCAAATTCAATATCTCTGTCTCTTTCGTATCTATAACTGTCTCTTTCTATTTCTTGTTATTCCTTCAAGTTCCGTGCTCATTAGCTTGGTGAAAGGTGGTGGGCTCTACCTATAATTACTTTTTACTTGGAATTAGCTAGCTCGCCCGTCCCTTACTTATCCAAGTTACTATCTGCTTTGTACAGCTCCTGGCCTGGTAAATATTCTGACATTTTCCTTGCTGAATTATATTATGTACGATTCTTGTGTATATATATATATATATATATATATATATATATGTGTCATAGCATATCCAGGTTGGGCGATCAGCCCCATGCCTGGTATGGCGGTGAAGAAGGAAATGAAACGTAGTGATGAAAGAATGATAGGAAAGTTGTCGGATCAAATTATCCAACCTAATATTCGCCTAGTAACCAAGAAAAAGTACGAAAAAATGTTCAGTCAGGTTGTTCGAGGTTTGAACCCGGGACATACCGAAATGCGAGTCACACGCGTTACCGCGGTACCACCTCGCTTGGTCACAATTTAGGTCAAATAAAGTTTTAGTGGCGTTAACCATTTCCCAGATATTCTTTGTTATTGGTTTGAATTTAAGTTCTTTACACTTTTCTCAACTGCAAATCGCTATTTTTTTCTCCTTCTTCATGTTCATGCAAAGAGAATGACATTACAAAGCCATCACACAACGACCAGCTTTATAAAGATTTGACTATCGTTTTATCTCACTGTGTTCTCCTTTACATACAACGAAATGTGCAAATGAGTAATGAGGTAGACAGAAGAATTAGCTTTTGTAAGAATAGTTTGTATAGGAGTAGAAAATGTCATGGGAGTGCAACATTTGAAATTTTTGTGCGTGGAATAGATATGAAGTGGTAACATGCATATCTGGTTAGGCAAAGGAAGTGGTAGCCATAATTTTCTATACAAGTTATAATAACGAGAGGTTACTAAAGTGCAATTTTAAGATTTTTCCACCATTAAGTCACTAGAACCTTGTAGTATTCAGATTGTTAGGCTCCATTCATAACCGGCAACCCCTCCACAAATACGCACCTGTTAGATGTATTGGTTAATTACTTTGTATCTATTACGTTGGCTACCTATTTTTATATTCTATTTACTCCGACCATTTAGTCACCAAATGACTTTTCTTTATAAATAAATAAAAATGGAATCTATCGTTGTAGGAATAAAGATAGTATAGTTTAGAACAATGCTTTAAAACATTCTTTAAATCGAGTTTGGTCAGATTTGATTTCTTTCTTGGGAAAAACGCTATTTGTTTCGCTTTAGTTATAATATTCTATCTTTAGTAATTAGTTACAATAAAATGTATATGATTCGTTGATTTGTATAGCTAAATAAATCTGAATTTATTATAATATCAAATATATTACTTTAATAACGTATATTACTATTTATATTAGTTTAGTTATAGTTATATTAATTAGACAACCACTTAATTATTAATTATTATTAGATTAGGTTCTTATTAATTATTAAGTCTTATCTTTGCAGTTAACTAGAAATTTGAGCCGTTTTTGAAATTTATGGTGTAAGTATTGTCTGCCTGTGTGGGCCTTTACTTTTAAAGGAAGATCTGCGTAGAATAAAACCAATAAATTTAATTGTTTGGTTTAGTGAAGTAAACCGAAATCATATTAAAACGCAACTATAAGTTGTTCTTCCTACTATTATGGTACCTAAATGGTGCCTCTTTTGTAAACAGGTTGTCTGGTGATTTCTTTGGTTATACAGGGTGGACCACTTAAGTTGAGACTATACAGTATCTCCAAAAGTAAGCGTTGTAGAAAAAAATGTCTCTAATAAACGTTGATTGATATTATAGGGGAAAGTAAATGCCAATTTAATTTTTTTAAATGGAAACTTACAATTATGGTCAATTAAAATTGACCCAAAAATGATCACAACGTCCTCCAAATAAAACACGACTAATTGCATTTACTTTCCCACATAACATCAAGCAACTTTTATTCAAGACATATATTTCTACAACGCTTACGTTTGGAGATATTTTACAGTCTCAACTTAAATGGCCCACCCTGTATCGGTATATCTAGTGACCTAAGTTAGAACGTTGACAGCTCTGAAATGCACCATCAGTCATATTTATTTCTAGTAACCTGAGTTGGGCTGCGTCCCCTAGAACCCAAGTTAAACTTCCATTAATTGGGGGAAAAAATACATTAATTATGTTGCGGAGACTTTCAGTAACGAACGCATCCAAAAATTCCCGCGGAAAGCATACGTTGCTTCTGCTGTATATACTTCGGTTACATAAGGCATTTTCTACCTCCCCGTACCTCGATGACAACACTACACTTCTTTCCGTTTCCTGTGCGATGTTCTTGTTTTGCTGGTCTAGGGTTTGCAAGGATTCTGCCACAACATCCGCTTGAGTGAACGATTTGTGTGAGAGGGGTCGTATAGCTTCAAGGAGCACTAGTTAAAGTTGACGTCATCTTATAGCAAGAATGATACCAAGTTCTCTTGACAGGCGTCGTGTGGTTTCCTAAACGTCTTGTTATATAAATGTGTATCTAAATCAAATAAGTGTCTCTTAAAGTGATAAGGGTATTTTTATGTGCCATAGCATCCAGTCTTTCTGAATTGCACTCCAAAACGTGGATAAGTAATTTCATGTCGGTTTTGTGGGTGCTTTTTGCGCAATTACTTTATGTAATCTAAAAGCATTGACGCCTTTATTAAATTACAGAAACCTTTTTACCGAATTATAGATTACAGTTGACAGCTGGCTTAACGGACAGTGTAAGGGCGTGGAAAGGTAGAATTAGACGAAAAATTCAATGCCATAGCCGGGATTTGAACCACGAATCTTCCGGTTTCCGATCTACCATGGCACATTAAATTTCCCCAACTGACTCACATTTTTTCCGGCAAACCGCACTTCAAGTCTCGGCCTTCATTGTTTAACAGTTACGCCAATAAAGAGCAACATATTCTTCTTTCATACAAGTCATGTGTTTGGAAAATTAGAATCAGCTTGAGAAATTCAGTTATTGTTCAAATTGGAGAATTTAATGTCGTGCCGGTATGTTAGCTCAGTTAGAGCAACCGGACGGAAACGGAAGATCCGCAATTCAAATCTCGGCTATGGCATTGAATTTTTCAGTGTGATTCTATCTTTCCAACCTTATTCTACTCACGGCTTTTGTGAAAGAATAATTAATTGTGTGTATTTCTTTTAGTAGTGTTTAACGCTCGTTCTTGTCTTGTTCGACATAGTTTTCAGTCACTGTGTGGTATTAATAAAAGCGAGCCATGAACTTAAAACTCGCAATTTCTTAGCCATGACTCGCTTCCGTATTAATAAAACGCAACGACTCAAGCTTAGCGTGACCTTCGATTTTTCAACGACTCATCCCCTCCTTCTAGCGAGTCACGGCTCTAGCCTGGTATTAATAAAACGGAACTGAGATTTTACTTTAACAGCCATGGCTTACGATTTCTTAACCACCTCAGTAGCTGTCTCAAACTTGAAGGCGAAGGCTCTTGCAAGTGAACGTCAACCTGAGAAAAGAAAAATACTATAAAATCCGCCGGGATTCTCAACACTACAATTATAAACAACTTAATAGGTTTGAGAAAGATAACGTGAGGTGGCTCGCCCGGAATTTCCTTCCTGAAACTGTGGAGACAAGAGGAAAGGCCCTTACTAAAGATGGAAAAAGAGAATATTTCTACGCTGCATTGGGGACCCCGGATTCCAGTCAGCGTGTCAGAGAACTTGGCGTTTCACGAGGTGCTGTTTAAATATATTTTGGGAAGTTTCTTCCCGCATTAAACAAAATAGAGAAACTGGATCAAACTCCCAGCAACCACTGCAGCACTACAAACTGCTAAATAGGAATGACAGCGTTATTTTACGTTATTGCAACCTCTCAAAAACAGCAGAAAGTTTTGTAACCTTGAATTATTTCATAAAAAAAGAGCTTTACTAATATCAATAAACTGGAGAATAATCGAAAGTCGTCCTTACTATTCTTACCTCTCAACGAAACTATAGATGGATCTGATTCCCCTTGAATAACGTCTAAAAACTTGTTTTCCCAGTTTTTCAGCGTTATGGGCCTGTTGCCTGTCCGTCGCAAATCAGTCTTCACTTTTAGGCGACTTTTCATATTTCTTATTTTCTTCGCTGTCTGGTCTTCTATTAGGCGAAGATTCAGATTCTCTTTTAGTTTTCGCTGCACTTCGGTCATAGCAGAAGCCTTTTCCGTTTCTCCGCAGGCAGCTGAGATTTGCTCATTCTCTCTTTTGGTGGTTAATAAGTTCACAAAAGAAGATGCAAACTGATTGCTTTCTTCAGTCATTTCTGATGGATATACTGCCACAAAAATAGCTAAACTGAATCGAATGTTTACTGCCGCTCGACAATAATGCATTTGCAATCAGGAACAGAGGAAACATGAGTCAGAGACTCGCAATCATAGAGCCAAGGCTCAGAACGGGGGGGTGAAGTTTTTATTAATACCAAATATGTGACTCCCGACTCGCTGCTACCGACGACTCGGTTTTGCTACAAACTCATGAGTCACGGCTCGCTCTTATTAGTACCACCCATTATTCCGTATACACTTCAGCCTTGGGCTTATTGTGTTACCTGTGTCGTTTTAAAGCCAATTCATTATGTCTGCACGCTTTACCAAGGAATACAATCTTAGATATGGTTTCAAATTCTTAAGCATTTTCCCAAAAGCAAAATATCTCCTGTGAGCCAATGTGCTTTCTTTCTTGCACAATCTGCAATCCAAGTTACCCTGAAACACTCCCATTGTGTTAAGATGCAATAATTGTTCTCGGCTGTTACATTTAAATATGTTTTCCTAATAAATACTTTACCATGTTTGTTTCCTGGAATTTTGAACCAGATTTTATGATCTACTTTGGACCAGTTCTTAATGGCCACTCTTACTAAACATCGAGGTGCTCCTAAAGCTGGCTCTATCCCAATAAATTGTGAAGCTGCTCCTTGTCTTGCAAGTTCATCAGCTTTTTCATTTCCGTCTTTGCCACTATGACCCGGTACCCAGATGAGTGGAACTTCATTCTGTTCTGCCAAGCTTGTGAGCATGTTTAGGCAGTTTAGAAACAGTCCTGACGTTACCTTATGAATACTTAGAGCCATAAGTGCAGCCTGGCCCGCCCGTTCTTACTGCGTACGAAACCAGAGACGGTGGACCCTGATGATATTTGTGAAAGGAAATTTGGGAAAGAAACGCTTCAGGCTAAATGGGTACCTCTCCGGCATTTTACATTTATGTCTGAAGAAAACCTGAAAGGAAACCTCAGTCAGGGAGACGGTCCTAGGGGGATTTGAAACACCGACTTCCCATTCATGACTCCGTGCCATAACCACCTCGGCTACCCCTGTCGTTACGGGTGCATTTTGTAAGTAAGGAGTTAAAAATAAGAATAGAAATAATATATTGAAGTCGCAAGATGTCAAAAATTTTCATCCGCCACCTAAAGCATAATTGCGAATTTGTATATAGGGATAGAAAATAAGAAAGACGGCAGTTTTTTGTTTTAAGTTGTAAGGTATCCTATAGCTTTCGCCAAAGTCCAAAAGTGCCAGTAATCCCTACGTTGAATGGCCGTGCAGTATAGTTTTGTCTCTAAGGGTTTGAAAATAAAGTTGTTTTTGAAAACAGTTTCGTGGTGGTATACGATAGAAAATAAGGGTTGGTTGTTTTAGGAAGTGTAAGGTAATTATTATTATTATTATTATTATTATTATTATTATTATTATTATTATTATTATTATTATTATTATTATTCCAGGTCATATAATTATACAGTAGTTTTACCGGATACTCAGAAAGTGCACCTAAAGAATTGAAAATATGTTAAGGATAGTTTCTCCGAGTTGTAAGGTAACCTATGGTTTTCGTTTGATTGTATATTAAAAGCAGACATAGGAATTTCTAAGCATAAAAGCCAGGACAAAAGGAAATAAAGTTCAACTGCTACTAGACTTTAGACAGGGATGTCGCAGATAAGAAACCACCCCCCATCTCTCCTACAGCATTTTGGAGTTTGCAAACAGCGGTTTTACTAGTCGGTCACGATACGAGTGCGTCCGGTAGAAAGAGGAACTAAACAGTTACGGAATAGGTTGGGGGGCATCAGAAGGACAGTCAGGTAAAGAAAACATCCGCAGTTCCGAGTTGATGACGTTCTCATTGTCAACCAAAACAGTGACCCCTCCTCCAAGCGCATGCATATCGTGGCCAGCTGGTACCTGCCTGTCATTGAACCGTGGCCGCTGTTGTTTACGTTCTTTGCAGTGATAATGGTTTGAGCGTAGATAACATAAAGCCAAGTGCCTAATAATTCCTACGCCCGATAGCAAACGTACAAAGTTTCTTCTGGATATGCCAAATATAGATTGTATATTAAGCATTGAAAATATGGATTCAAAATAAGGGCAGGGAAAGTTTCTGAAGGTTTTAGGGTAGTCTAACAGTTTTCCAAGATTCTAAAACTCAAGTAAAATAAGCTTTTTTTTAATAAAAATATACCAAAAAAACTCACATTAAAGCTTAGAGAAATTGGAGGGAAATTTATTCATATAAACAAGATATGCAATTCAGCCTAATTGAACAACTCAATTGTAGAAGATTTAATTGGAATGAGATTCATTAAAAATCTTCCATGTTCGCAATAAAGTGGCATCCTCTGACAAGGGTTGAAACTGGGTGAAAACAATTTGAACATACGCCAACTTCCTATTTTAAAAAGCAGTGGAAGTGTGTATAGCTTACATGTATCCGGAAGAATTAAATTAGTGCATATAAATAGTGCAAATTGGTTGAGTGATTTCTAAGGTTATCTCCCACACATACACACACATTATAAAATTCAAGGCTAAACAAAGAAAAATTCATAAAAATATAAAAAGCTTTGGCTGATAAAGGTACTTCTAAAACAGACAAAACTGCAATATACACAGTATAAAACTGCAAAGAAAATGCTTCTGGCAATTTTTAATTTTGATTAGTTGATATTAACTTGACGCCATGAAACCAAATGCACATTTATTTTTATAATGTTTGTGCGAGTCCTTTCAGATAAAAACGACAATCAATAGTTACAACTTTGTGTGTGTGTGTGTGTGTGTGTTTGGTTATACTTGGATTAAGACTAT
Organism: Deroplatys truncata; assembly: GCA_030765065.1. Classification (NCBI taxonomy): domain Eukaryota; kingdom Metazoa; phylum Arthropoda; class Insecta; order Mantodea; family Mantidae; genus Deroplatys; species Deroplatys truncata. Next base: position 121,744,628 of record CM060988.1, on the reverse strand, counting down.
ATTGCATCTTAATTACTAGCAAACAATGTCAATTTCTGTTGCCGCCATTAGCGAATGTTGCTCCCTTTCTGCCTTTCGTTACCATTTTTTGGGGGGAGACATACGATGTTCCTCTGCTTTCCAGTTCTTGACTATCTACTAATTCCAACGCCCCTTCAATAACAGGCCAACGATAAATATAACAAAGTAGAGAATGATAACAATGCATTGTGACGTAGGATACGTGTGCAGTTACCGGCGAACTACGGAATAATTTGCACTCGAATCTAAAGAGTCTTTGAATGTAATGCGCACCTTAATTTTGAATATTATATTTGTACAAAAAGGTGCGTATTAGATTTGCGAAAATATGGTATAAGTAGATACTACAGAAAGTAAAAATATATGTTATTAGCAGCTGCGCCACAAATAATGGCACTTAATTCATTTAAGTACCATACATACATTTCTGTATCTATCTCTCTCTTACCTAAACACAGAGGAACATTTTGCCCATTTTGAGATAAGTATAGTTAGGTGTAGAAGAGTTTGGAAATGGGCGATTCTCATAGTTTTTTGCTATCACTTGCTATCCTTGTTTAGATAATGCTATATCCACTTTTTACTTTCTCTACTACGTGCATAGTAGGTAGAGAAGGTATTGCACTCCACCAAAAAATTCGGTAGCGAGATTTCACCAGAAACATAGGTTTTGAGGCGCCCTACAAACGAAGCATTTTTAGAAGAAGGTCCGTGTGTGTGTGTCTGAACAGAACTCAAAAACGAAAAGTCGGATAAGTACCAAACTTAAATATTTAAGTTTCACTGTCAACAGAGGATTTTCATGAAGATCCCCCACCCCAAGTACCCTTTATATTGAAACATTTTTCGAAAATTTTTATTTTCTAAAAAAATGGTCTACGAATTTGATTCAAATACCATATGTTAAATATAGTTACATGGAAAATAAATTGTATATCTTGAATTTCCTGAGAATAGCCTGTGAAGTCCTCTTCATTCGAAACGAATAATCTTGTATAACTGTAAACGTTAAGCGATAGGCGAAAACATATTACACAAAAATGTAGATCGCTTTAAAAAACATAATTTATCTCAAACATCTTTTTTGTGGCATTAGCCATTTCTAAGATATACGTTCGAATTGTTCATTACATAGTCATTCTCTTAACAATCCTACCATTAATTTAGTTGTTTCTCGCGATTGCATGGAAACAGTATGGAATTTTAAGGCTAGCATATAGCGTCCAGTTCTTAAACATTTGACGATCACTGTTCTCTTTGCATCCATAGCTAAATGTATGACGCGGCTATTTCTCCAAAGGTTTATTTGGATTAAAATGTAATAGATAGAAAAATAAGCTTTATTAAGAATAGTTTCTGTAGCCACTAATAAGATAAAAGGTAGAGAAAGTCATGTGAATGTATCACATCAACTTTTTTGTCAAGTTCTACTAATGTCGCCATGCCGTTACCCACACCGTCCTCATTATTTTATTGACTTATGCCAGCAATAAACAGACGACGTGCTGCAAACTCCGATATTTTAACGCAACCCAATATCCGACAAACTGTTGGCAACAGATGTGCTTTCACACTGCTGTTGCATTACTGATTCCGTCCTTAGCAGCAGTATTGGATCCACGCGGATGTTTGTACGTGCTTCCAAAATATATAGAGCCTCAGGCCGCTAATCTGAATCGTTCTACCATTGTTTCAAACACAGTCGACTCGCATCCGTTCACCGATAACGGCTTATATAGAGTATCAGCTCAATACTTAACAAGGCTACAACTGAGCTGCTAACTGGCGCCTCCACTTCCACTTGGTTGGGGTTTTACGTCTCCAAGTTGCATCCTGAGCTAAGTGGGAAGAGGGCAGTGACATCGAAATCTACTGTAGCTCTGTATCTCTATGGATGCTACGAAAGCAGATGTAAGACACTGTAGATACTTAGAGGTGACCCAAAAACCACAACATGTTTCAGTAAAAAACTTGCAAAAATAAAACACGAAATACTTTATAGCGAAAAGCTTTCGTAGCACCTATTTTTCGTTTTAAAGTGTTTTACCGCTTAAGCTACATCTTAAGGATTTGCGAAGTAAAAATCCTATGTTTCGAAGACGTTGCAGACTTCCTCTTCAGGGATTTGTCGCCTGACTGGTGCGTGTCAAAGCCACTTGCTGGTAAGAACATGCTGTTAAAGAGTGGGTGGTAGAAAGGGTGGAAGGAGGAAGCAGCTGGTTTAGATGGTCGCCAAGAAGACCAATCTGAACAGCTTTGTTATCCAACCTCCTACCAATTCTCCCTCTCTTCTGTAGGATCGTCTTGCCAGTAAGTGGCTTCGACGCGTGCAATAAAATACTATTCAGTAGGAAGTAACATTTTTTCTGTTTCATTATTAGATAGGGAAGTTGTGTTCCGCGAAGCCAGTTGACGGAGAGAAACTACCTCTAAACTTATATCCTTTGAATAGAATCCAGCTAAAAAGGACAGTGATTGTTGAAAGCAAGAATATCTGTGCATCATTAATGAAATGTTTCCAGAAATAAAAGGAATGAATCTATATTCTATTTGCCTATTCAGGGAATTTCTACCACTTGGACCTTGGTTGTTAAGCTGTGCAATGGAGCATAGCTTCATATATGTTATACATACAAGGTGGACCATTTAAGATGAGACTGTACAATATCTCTAAAATTAAGCGTTGTAGAAAGAAATATATGTAATAAAGTTGCTTAATATTATGGGGGAAAGTAAATACATTAGTCGTGTTATGTTTGGAGGACGTTATGATAGTCATTTTAGGGTCAATTTAATTTTTTAAAATGGGAACCTACAAATAGGATCAACTTTTATTCAAGACAATTCTTTCCACAACACTTAGTTTTGGATATATTGTACAGTCTCAACTTAAATGGTCCACCTTGTATGTATTCATCTTCAGTTTCTTCACTACCTATCTATAGGAAACAGAGAAAGTAGGTACTGCATTCTATCCAAAAATTCAATTCCGAGATTTCTCCGGAAATATACGTCTTGAGGCACACTGCGTTCAAAAGAAAAAGAATTTTTAGAAAAATATCCGTGAAAATGAGTGAGTGAGTGAGTGAGTGAGAGAGAGAGAGAGAGAGAGTGAGGGAGTAGTATAAATCCTCCCACCTCAAACTACCCTTTAATGTAAAAAAATCGCAATTTTCGATTTTCTCAAAAATGGCTGCAACGATTTTGATTCAAATACCTTATTTTAAGATATTTGAATGACTAATAAAATGTATATGTTGAATTTGCTGCGAAGAGCCTGCAAATTTTTCTATACTATAGGTAAGCAATAGCAGAGAGAGTAAAAATGTAATAACCAGGCTACGATTCGGGGACAACTTAAAGAGTGAAGTGAAGTTTATTGTGCATCGAGTAGGGTGGAGTGACATGGCGCATTGGGATGTTGTTTACCTGTGAGACCGTATACAATCTACTTCGTGACTGGAGATACAATGCACTCCGTCTCTCCAATGTATGTGTCATACTTCATTTTCCACCAACACTAGACTGTACTACTTACAGTAGCAACTAAGGCAACACATTGACGTCTTTGGTTACATCAGCAGTACTGTGGTTACATTAGCAGTACATCAGCAGTACAGTACTCTGTAGTAAGGTTGCACAGACAAGTTATCCTTGTCTCGGATCCTTGGCCTCTTAACATGTATTTGCTTGGTAGATGTCAGAATGCAGTTCTAGCATCTTTTTGCATGACAGGAGCAAGTACATGGACTTAACAGACAGACAGATAAAGGTATCTTTATTGGTTACAAATGATTTTAGATATTAAAGTCCTTCTAGTTAACACGAGTGCAGTTCGGTATCCTTCTTTAAGGATACGTTATAAACGTTTTATAACACAGAACCTTCCCTCCTCGGTCCCTTCTGCAGAGTTGCAACCTCTTATCATCTCTTTCTAAACTGACTTTCTCTCTCTACACAACACGTGAAGTGAGCAACATTCCGCAAAAGACTGTGGGAATTCGAAACTTTCTACGTGGAGTCTCAGTTGCCAGTCAGCATGTGTTTGTCACTTCCTTAAAATCACGACTGTTACTGGTCTTCGAGGACAAGGTTCAAAAGTCTCCATTTTCTGGTCTCTGAAGATGGATTTATGACAGTCATTAGTTGTGGGTAGGTTGTCTTTCCTTTGTGAGGCAACTGCACTTACGTTTACTAAAGGACTCTACACAAATATTTAGTGCAGTGTCACTGACCGTACATACATATTTAAGATACAAGTTGAATTAAAGGTAACAAAAATAAACAAAAGAAAAATACTAACAAACAAAAAACAAGAGAGTGGAAAAAAAATAAGAGATAAATTGTCTCCGACTACCGAACGAATTTAATCTGGGTTCGCGCACTTTAGCCAGGAAATTTCCCATGTTTTGCCAGTTCATCTGGTCAGCCAGTAGATCCCAACATGCCAGTCTTCTTTTTAGCAGAATTTAAGAATTTTTCTTTGAATTTAATTGTTCGATGGTTCTCCCACTGTGCGCACTCCACCAAAATATGTACCCAGTGCTCATCCAAACCACAGAATATGCAGATTCTCTTGCCAGAATCGTCAGCTATTTTCTGTGCCCTCCTGCCACCTAGGCCAAACCATGCCATCCCCTATCTTTCGTTTCTTCCTAAGTATATATGCCTCTTTAACCCAATTCAATTTTATCTCGTTTGCAAGACTTAAAGACTTAATTTTACAATCAGATTCTATTTCCTGTCTTCTGATGTCTATTGGTCTTCTTTTGACACCTTTCCGTATGTTTGTCATTTATTTCACCTCTTTGCCATACTGACATCATACCTATTCTCCATAAATCTCTTTCCAAATCAGCTGCCCAAAACTTAGGAGACAGGTTTTCTCGCTGGTATTTATACCGTAAATTTGGACCTTAGTGTTGAATTATCTCCTTGCATCAGCCTCAGCTGCTCTTATTTTACGGTGTATTGTCTCTTCATACACCTCCCTCATTACCCCAGAATTTGATGTGCCTAGTGAAACTCCAAGAACTCTTTTCCAAATGCTTCCTGCGTTTTGTTTACATGCTCTGCTTTTTCCCCAACCCCAAATTTCACTTCCGTATAACAAAATCGGCCTTCTCGTAGAGTTATACATATTTTCTAATGCATCTACCAGTATATCAGGTACACGCGTCAAGGTACGTAATAGTTCATTTAACTGCTCCATGCCTTACACTTACTGAATACCTTTTAAGAACATTAGAAGGCACTACAAATTTACTCCAGCGTTTCTATGACGGGTTCCTGTGGTAACGAGCTTGCTACTGCATGCATTGACGCATTAGTCCAAGCAGTAGCTGCCGCCACCGTCACCGCCACCGTCACCACCACCACCACCACCACCACCACGCGTCTGCTGGATGAAGCGATTTTCATCGTACGGTGGGTAGAGGTACCGCGTTTCTGGGATATTTAAAAGTGGCGAGGACGAGACTTCGTCTACTGAAATATTGCTCCTTCATTCTTTATTCTTTGTAAGCCTGCCTTTGTACATTATGGAAAATAGCCAACTTACTAGTCGACCATGACGATGGAAAGCAGTGCCTCCATTAATAACAAGGCAATGAAAACAGCTATGTATAATAAGCATTCAGTACGCTGTGACCCTAGAACGGAAAAGGTTAAGTTTTAACTTCAAGTCTCCCTTTTCAAGCTCCGGTAAGCTTCCAACTAATTGCGAGCGCTCACGTTTTAATTCTTTCTTGGTCCGCCTTTCTCAGGCTTAAGGTTCACGCAACTGTCTACCCCAAACTAATGAAAGGATTAAAGCACGTATCTTAACCTGAGTGTTATGTGGCTGTAAGCTCAAATGAGACAAATATGTGTGGGTATCCTGGTATAATAGACTATCGGCATGAAAAGCCGCAGATCCGTGGTTTAGTCTCGGCCATAGCACTGGCCCATTCTTAGATAGTGTGAAAACAGCAATTATCAGAAAATATTGGTCAACTATGAAGTACCGAAACTAACTTGTCTTGAAGACTTACGGAATGTACGAGAACATTTGGCCATTTTTATGGATTTCAGAAACGTTTGTGGCAAAGTGAAACACCGAATTTTTTCTACAGAAATTAAAAGTGAATTAAGGGTATTGTTTTGATACATCTTATTTCTTACCTTAGCATCAGAACGCATGCAACCAGAATTGATAATTTGTGATAGAAATAATATACGAGGGCAGTCCTAGAAGTACCCGACCTGACGTACATCGTACTGTACATCGCATACTAACTGAACATTTAGACATGAGAAAGTTGTGCGCAAGATGGGTACCGCGTTTACTCACAATGGAACAAAAGCAGCGTCGTGAAGATGTTTCAGTCGAGTGTTTGGCGATGTTTCGCTGCAATAAAGCCGAGTTTTTGCGTTGATTCATAACCATGGATGAAACATGGGTCCATCACTTACACCTGAGACAAAGGAACAGTCAAAACAGTGGATTGAAAGAGGAGAATCAGCTCCAAAGAAGGCGAAGACAGTTCCTTCTGCAGGCAATGTCATGGCGTCAGTTTTTTTGGATGCACATGGATAATTTTCTTTGATTATCTTCAAAAAGGAAAAGCAATCAATGGTGAGTATTATGCGAACTTATTGCAGCATTTGAATGATGAAATCAAGCAAAAAACGGCCGCATTTAGCGAAAAAGAAAGTTGTTTCATCAAGACAATGCACCAGTTCACCACATCCATTATCGCCATGGCCAAAATCAATGAGTTAAAGTTCGAATTGCTTCCTCATGCACCCTATTCACCAGACTTAGCCCCTCTGATTATTTTCTGTTTCCAAAGTTGAAGGAATGTCTTGGTGGTAAAATATTTGCCAATAATGAGAGCTGGAGTTTGCAGTTGATAGCTAGTTTGCAGAACTCGACGGTTCTCACTATAAACAGGGTAACGAAGCTATTTAACATCGCTGGGAAAAGTGTATCGTGTTGAAAGGAGACTATGTAGAGAAATAAATATTTTTCCCCAAAATTTTTGCGTTTTCTTTGTTAGGTCGGGTACTTCTGGACAGCCCTATAGTTTGCCCAGAAGGAATTACACTGGATCTTCTTTAGTTTCTAATATATATTAGACAAGTATGAACTTAGCAAAATTTAACAGGGTTATATCCACATGCAGATAATACCATTACTGTTAGGCAACTCTATGTATTTTGACTATCGTCGGCCTCGCTCTGCAGCCCACACATCTCCTGCAGTTCCCTCGCCTCATCCGTTCTTCCCGGGAGTGTACGCACAAAAGATCCATTGGGATCGAAGTGCAAGGTGTACCCTTCGTTGACTAGTCTTGTCCTATCCTAATTATAGGATATATTGTTACATGCTGGGTTGAAGGCCAAAAGGGATACCAGAAAATGATCAATTTAGATCACCCCAACACGTACATGCAACTCGCTAGTAGCTAGAAGTCCGGGACCTTGGTGTGTAATTATTAAGGGATGGGGTTTATATTACACAAAATATTACATAACACACATTACCTGGGAACCTTTGGCTTCTCTACATAGTTAACAAAGGAAACAGGATGAAGGGAGATGCCACAGACCGAAGACGGGCCACACGAGCGTCTTGCTACAACGACCATTCCATTTGAGTAACGCTAACTTTTCACCCCACCTTGGTGTCTAGCCAAGCCAGAAAGGGTTGACGTCATACCAGACAATTTCAAACAGATCCCTCCCTTTGGCGTGGTCCGCACCAAAAGGAGAGACCGAGAAGTCGAAATATAACCAGAGAGAGCGAACAGCAATACAACATAACAACACTGGTAGCAACAATACAACACAACAGAACGTCTGGTAATGACAAAATTAATAAAACGCAGCTATATATATATATATATAAACTCAACCCGTTCGTTTTTACATCAATGAAACGTTCTTATGATTGGTGCTATATTATAGGCGTCGTGAAGGTAAAAGCATTGACTAGCATCATGAATCCGTAAAGAAAATAAAGGGAACGTTTAACTTAACATTTCCTTTCGTCTCCTTTATTCCGTGCAGGAATTTAATCCCCAAACTAACGTTGTTCTGCCTATAATTTCTCCACACAATTTAGAGGCCTACGATTTGTTTCATTTCCGCTCCAGTGGTAGTGACCCACATTTGTAATTGGTTTAAATTTACGGACCAAAACAAAATCAGGTTTGTCACTCTGATTTATGACTTGTTTACTTCCTATCATTTCCATTTAGTTCGTGGAACGTGTCCTGTGTTTACAATACTCAACATGCTCAGATTTAGCAGCTATGGTTCATGCATTTTCACAATGAATTAAGAGAAACACAACTGAAAATTTCAGCTTCTACATTTACCAACCGAAAGGTTTTTAAATTTTATCATGCCATTGTGTCATTGATATGTGTAACTATAACAAACCACGGAACTCAAATGGTATTGTAGATAATTACTTGAGAAGGCCTTGCGGCCAAATCAACGAGCGTATTGTTGCTCGACTGTCCAATTACAACTGAATTACACTGATAATTAATAAAAAGCCCCTTAAAAATTAGCAAATAAACTCCCCCCTCCTCTGTTTATTTGTTTTATATCTGTCTGACGCATTGAAAGCGCACGAACAAACTATGTTTTCAATCAAAAGCGCACCAAAATAACGGTGCAAATCCTTTGAAAGCTGCGACGGATCTGTCTCCTGCTGCTCCTGTCGTCTTCCTTCTTAGTGTGGATATGTTTACTTGCTGTAATAGAATGCCCTACAACACTTCTGTGTTGCCCTATGCTCTTAACTTTGATATAGGGCGTGGTAACAGGAGACAAAATAAAAAGTTTAAGCTCAATTTACTCTTTGTTCAGAGTCTTGTTAGAGAGTGGAAGGGGGAGATAAGGACGTCGCGCAGACAGTGCAGCAGCTATCACAAAGAGCTGTCACACGTAGCCGATCCGGGCACGAGCAACCAGTTTTTCATCTTCCCCTATTCACTGTCTCAAAAGACTTACAAAGTAAAACTAATTTATTTATACTTGTTCGCAGCTAGCCGAGTAATCTCTCTCAGAATTACATTACTGGGTTATGGGGGGCCTATCACTTAAGCTGTACCTACCATTCTATATAGCTTTCCTAAACAGCTAACAGCTTCTTCACACGCTCAACCATCTTAAGTGGCATGAAGTTCACTCACTGATTAGAATCTCGGGGCTCTGCTTTAATTCGCAAACGACGCTATTTATTCCATAACTGTTTTAAAGCACTATTGTGTTTGGCTGATCAGTTTAGCGTCGTATGAGAACATTTGTTGTCATCTCTCTCCTCATGATGCGTTTGTACTTTCCACATTTGTCCCAAACTCTCGCTACCTCTCTTCAATCTCTATTTTCTCTCTCTCTCTCTCCCACTCCAACGTTTATGCTGGATATATTCAGCCTATGCCCTGTGCTTCGTGCCACCCTAGAGATATCTCCGCCTGGTACTGCTTGGCTTCATGCACCTAACTTGAACGGCTAGCTGGCTTCCGTTACATATTAACGTATAACATATTCACATTGATGGACCGCACAGTAGAAAGGCGCACTAAATTCTCCTTCCCTCTTCTACAAATCTTTGACTGTATATGATAATTCTATCTTTCAATTTCAAATACGTCTTAGTAGGAAATTTCATTAACACATCAGCGATTGCGTGGATTGATAGGCTAGACGTACAAAAATTCTCCTCGACTCACTTGTAAAAACATTCGCTACATTAGTACTGCGAGGAGTATGTAAACTCACAAAAGCCCAAAGTTCAGGTTGAAACTTGCGTGAAACGCTGATCAAGTCCACCCATTGGTCTACTTCCTCTTTATTCTTGTACAAGCCTGCCAATCTTAACACTGAAATTTTATGGTACCGTTTGTTCTAAATAAAATTGGCACCACTGAATCATGACGGAAGGAAATACCATTTTTGTTGAAACATGTGCAACTGTTTTAAAAACCTAAAATTTTACCGCCGGGAACAAATTGATCATTGCACAAAGAGTAAATCCGTCTCCCCACCCCAAATATTTTCATAACTATCTGCTGATTTAGGTGTTAAAAACAAAATACAAACTGATAATTTTCACCAAAGTAAACATGTAGAGGATGCAGCTTTTGAGGAAAAAATGGTGTACTTGTATAAAATGTTTCACTTGGTAAAACAATTTTCCCATATTTGTAAACATTTTTGATTAGTATCACATGTTAGAAGTACCACGTCGTCGAATAGAAAACAAATATTCGTTGTAATATTCATCTCTTCTAGTTTTATTACGTATTGAAATGAAGTGGGCTTTTTAGGAAACTTCTTCCTCTGTTCCTGATGAATAGCCTGTGTTATATCATTAACATGTCTTGTTGTCATTTTTAATTCACCTTGTTACTGAGGACGTCGTGTAGAATTGTCCAAGGATGGATTACCTGAAGTGTTGTGCGCTTATAATAGGCGAGTTTTAGAGCGCTTTCAATAAAAATCGACCAAGATGAGTTTTCAATATTAAGCCATATGCATTCGTAAGGTTGCGCACAACCTTAAGGAGCCTATAGAGAGGTGGAAACACAATACTTCAGAAAAGGAACTTATGGTATAGGGGTTCAATACCGAGTCATTGAAAACTTGGGAATGTCAGAAACAACAATCAGTTTATTTTCTAGGCACAGCTTAATTAACGACCAATTTTGTTTTACAAAAAGCATTCAAAGTGGCGACCAGCACAGTCACTACAGGTATAACATCGTCTTAGATAATTCTGATGCACTCTACCAAATACCTCGTGTATCTCACCAACCCTAACAGATGCTGTAGAGAAGTGTTTCTTCATTGGGAACACGATACTTATGAAATGTCCCTATGAGACGAAATCAAGAGCCGTTAGAATCAGGGGAGCGAGGTGGCCATGCAATTGGACCTTCTCTTCCTATCCAGCGCCCGGTATGTTTCATGTAATATGTTACGTACTTCAAGGGAAAAGAACATCCATATCTGTTCGGCTTCATCAATCAAACCCAGTGTCTCATTGCAAAATAAGCTAATATCTTTAATGTCCTCGTTTCTAACGCTCTCCAAATGGTCTATGACCTTCGGGGATACCTTATTCCACCAAGTGATCACCGGACACATTTCTCAAGTGGGAAAAGAAGTGTTTTTATTTACGGAAGCTTTTAACTACTGCGATTCTTAGCGTACCATTCTATATTGGGCGTGAAAGACCGGTATTTTTGCTCAGAGGCCTCTTTATCAGGCTTGAGGTTATTTTACGTGGCGTAAATAAACACCGGAATATATGCTAAGAAGCCATGGTAAGAATTTTACGCCCAAAAAGCGGCGTAGCATGGTACTAGATCACGGAGGACGACTCTGAGGTGGAGGGAACCGCAGGAGGAATCCGTTTTCCCCGATGGTACGGCGATGAGGATGGCAATGGAATGAGAGGACCTACAGTTTTTACCGTGGACTCTGAACTACGTTGTGCCTTGTTGATACTTCACATGAGCAAGTCAGAGATGAAGGTGTGGATAGAGCCGACTCAAGATTGCCACCCTAGAGCTGAGAATCGAACTTCGCAGTACAAAAACCGGAAACAAAACCACTGTTACTCCGGCGCCCTATATCCATAATGTTGTTTCCGAGATTCCCAAGCTTGCACTGACTTAGAATTACTTCCTAGACCATGAGTTCCTTTTCTGAAGTAGTTGTATAGGGTCTTTCAACAAGAGTGTCCTATCTTTGAACTTAAATAAAAGACGTTCTATAAATGATAGAGGTTTAGTTCTTTTTTTATTTTGGAACATAATTAATGTCAGTACGTGTGGAAGAGGCCATGAGTTAAGTGACCGCCGCGACTTCGTTGGGTTGCACGTATACGGTTGACCCAATTTTCGATGACAGAAGAACGTAAATTAGGTTCAACTTCACGAATAACACGCATGATGTTGTTCATAAGATCATTTACTATTTCTAGCTCGTTGACAAACTCGAGATTTAACATAACCCCACAAGAAGTAACCCAACGGCGTTAAATCACTGACCTCGGGGGCCACTTAACATCACCACCACGGGAAATTATGAAACCTCTGAATTTATCCTTCAAAAGGTCGATTGTTTCGAGAGCAGTATGACATGTGGCACCATGTTGCTGGAACCAGATGTTTCTGAGAACCATACCATCCAATTGAGGCCAAAAATAGTCCCTTATAAGAGCCCGGTATCTTTCTTCATTGTCAGAGCTTCTCCGGCTTCATCTTGGAAAAATATAGAACAATGATTCCACCATACCAAATCCTCACCACACAGTAACCTTTTTGGGGATAAAGTGGTCGTTCTTGAATCTGCATTGGATTTTGATTGCTCCAATAGCGGCAATTTTGTTTGTTAACACGACCATCCGTCAAAAAGTGGGCTTCGTCGCTGAAGATGATTTTTCGACAAAAATCCGGATCAGTTTCCAATTGCTCCATAACCCAGTAAGCGAACACACGGCGCAACCTATGGTCGTTGGTCTTTAGTTCTTGAGTTAACACCATTTTGTAAGCGTGAAACGTCAAGTCCAGATGCAGAATTCTCCAAGTTGTGGTCGCGAAAGCCCCAATTCTTGCGCTCGACGATCAATTGATTTGTTTCTGTTCTCGCGTACACTCTCACGAACGGCGCCTATATGTTTTCGTTGGAGCGCTTACGTTGATTACGTACAGGCGTTCTTTGATCGCTGACAGAACCACTTCTTTCAAATTTATCGATCAAACGACGAATCGTTCTCTCGCAGGGACGATTATGCACACCGTAAACTTCACGCCAAACAAAGGTTTGGCAAACAGATGATCCATTTTGATAATAAATTTTCACAATTTCTACGCGTTGCTGAATGCTGTAACGTTCCATGGCTATTTGTCAATAACAACTGTAACCACATGAAAAAAATGACTGCTGTAACTCAATATCAACGGCAGCTATCACATGTTAAAGATAGGACACTCTTGTTGAAAGACCCTTTAGTTCGAGCCTGCTATAGGCTCCCTAAAAATTTTGTCCGCAACCTTTTGAATCACTATGTATGTTGTATCCCCAATTCTCAGTAACTTAAGTATCCGGTTCTGCTTGGTTAAACAAGTAATAACATTGTATTCTGAAACAGATATAAAATAGATACTATCGGCTGTGCGTTCGATGAGAAGAGGAACTCAACAGTTACGAAACAAGTGGGCGGGGCATCGAAAGGACAGTCAAGTAAAGAAACATTGGCAGTTCCGAGTTGCGTTTATTAGCGAGGCTGAGGCTGCAAATGTAGTACTGCTTTCATGGTGCGACGGTACATTCCCCTATCGCCTTGTCCCTCACTTCACTCTGATCCGTAGACCTTTATGACGTTAGGCATGTCAACTATACAGTGGCATCCAAGCGCACTTTTAACGTGGCCGAAATACGAAACAAAATACCTTTTAAGGAACTTGTCAATTTCACAGTTTGATTTCGGTTCAATTTCACTTTCAAACTCATCTTTGTTGACAAAGATTAGTTATCTCAATTAAATTAAATTAAATAGGGATAGGACTTCGATATGTCGATACCTCGATCTCGGTACTATCGAACTATGTCTAATACTTTGATACTTTTAAATTTTGCATTAGGTATTGCAAGTTGTTGCGTTTAACTTTATGCTAGGTAAGGAATAAAAGGAGTCAAGACATCACGCTATTGCCTCGCACGTGTCCCCAAAGTGTTGATGGACTGTATTTCTTGATAGATCTTGACTGCGTTTCCTGTGTGTGAATTAATGCAACATTCCATAGACTCTTGTGTCTAAATGAAAGCATGCAAAATAATGGAAGGAGTGAAGATACTCATAACATGTAGTGTTAACTGAGTTGTGGATGAAGCAAGTCAAATTCGGGTCACGAGCGTAGCTTAAAGATACCGTAGGACTAATTTCCATAATATGGATAGAAAATTCTTTAAAAGAAAGTTTTCAGTACAAAATATAGTTACGTAAAAAGGGAAGCAAAGAAATTATAATAGATTATTATTATTATTATTATTAATATTAATTATTATTATTATTATTATTATTATTATTATTATTATTATTATTATTATATGTTACTAACAATGGGGAATACATAACTTGTGGCATTATCAAGATAAAAAATTGTTGCGAATTATAGAATATTGAACAGGAACAATTTCGGAATTAGCATACAATACAAAATAGATTACATGCGTTTATACACAGAACACTACTAATAAGGACATAATTCGTGAATAAACTATCCCTTTTACAGTTTTTTATAAAGTGAGTATCAAATATCGGTGCTTTAAAATCAGTATCGGTATCCAGAAATACTGGTATAATTCCATCACTAAAATTGAACATTTAATTTTTTATTTCGCCAAACGTTTTACTTTTTTATTTACAATTGAAAATCGAATATTATCTTTGTCACATAAACCCAGAATATTTTTACTGCATGCACGTGTAGGACTGTATCTTACATTTCAAAACCACCATGAACAAATTATGATGTAAAAATAATTTTATAAGTAAAAAACGGGACGGTAGAGAGATTTAAAGATTTAGAATAGAACTAAGTTTCATTTTAGCCTTTCAGACTGCTTCTTTCTCTTCTCCACCGATTGACTTTATGCACCTCTTGGATTATTTGGCTTACTTTGATTATTTCTGTTTCTTCTTCACTCTAAATTTAACAGTGTTTATATGACAGAGGGAATGGGACATGTACTCCATGTTTAAGTAAGATATTTAGAATTATAAACATGGATTAATAACACAATTTTATTACAACAGTCACTTGAAAGAGAAATATTTGGAGTATTTTTAAGTACGGAGGTGGGAAAATGGATCAAAGTGGCAGAATTTAGCGCTGTTGTACTAGCTGGAACCCACCAGCAAAAGCAGCTTTTAAGCATGGATTATAAGATCTTGGGTATCGTTGAAAATTCTTTTCATCTATAAAGACTCGGCATATTAGCTTTTATACACGTAAGCAGAAGATAAAACAAAGAAATGTTAGCATAATTTGCAGAACCCGCAGCTCTGCACACGTTATGTTAATTAATATATCATTTTCTCCCTCTCCACTCTTCTCTCTGTCTGCCATTTTCTCATTCTCACTCCCTATTGCCTCCCCTCCTCCCCACACACTCTCTCTCTACATCACCGTATTTATAGTTTATTTATCCTCTCCTCCCTTCTCCGCCCCTCTCTCATTTTCACTCCACTGCACTGAGCCCCAATCTCTCCATTCTTTCTGCTTGTACAACTTACATATTGTTTTGGCAACCGGCAATAAAACTGTTTTTGCTGGGACGTCGATAAATATTAAGATATCAACAAGAAGAGCCAAGAAAAAAAGAAAAGAATTTTGGGTATTGAAATGAAATAGCACAAAGGATTCAATATATCATATAACTTACAGAGAAACTGTAGTATCAAAACATTGGAGTATAATCTCAAGATCTATCGGTACTTACTTCAACATAATTTATTAACTATGTGTTGGCAATGTTTGAGCATTAGAGACTTATGTACATGCATGATTATGTTGAATCCTTTGCGTTATCTATTTCAAAATATAACAAAGAAGAAAGAGAAAAAGGAGGAGGAAGAGGGCGACTAATACTTTGTCAGCAGCATGTTTTGGTTAGCTATATTCTCGTCGATATATAATATCTTTGTTTTCGCTCATTCTTAATGAAAATAAACGCGAGAGAGAGAGAGAGAATGTTGTGCATTGAAAAAAGTCTAACGAGTTTCCTTCACGTGTCCTCTACTCACTCTTCTACATACTAAAGCTCATTCTTCTATATATGTTAGTTGAGAAAATTTCATTACATATTTACATATTCGTTAAAAATATAAGAAGAAAATAGTAGGCTAAAGCGATAGTCGAATTTCTAAAATCGGATCGCTATGTCATGGGTTTGTAAATCCATGCTCTTGCATGACCACAATAAAAAACGAATAACGGCTTCCCACTTCAAAAATGTATAACTATTTAAAACTTCAAACCAAAAACAAAGAATATCTAGGAAATGGTTAGCGTCACAAATAAACATTTTTCGCATAAATTGTGTGCTTTAACGAGATATCAATAAAAGAATTTTATGCACTAAGATTTTATCTGTGTGGTTTACCAATTATAAAAAATCAATTTAGAATGAAGAGTACTTCACAGGCTATTCGCAGAAAGTTCGATATGTATTTTTATTTTATTTATCAAAATATCCTAAACATATGGTATTTTAATAAAAATCGTTAGCCATTTAACAAAAATGAAGAATATTTCATATAAGGGTAGTTCGGGGTGAGCAGATTTTACTGAAAACCTTCGTGTGATATCCTTGAAAGTCGCTAAACTTAACGTAAAGCGAGCGCACGAGGCTACCTGTGGTCCGTCGGTAACCTCCCCTCGGTCCGACACTTGGGCGGGGCCTTAGACCTGCCTTAGAACAATAGGCGGCGTGAAACAATAGCTAGTTAGAAACAATAGCCATGATGTGCCGTTTACTTGTTCAAGAACCTTCCTTTCGGCATGTTCTAGTAGCTTCACTTTCTAGAACATTCCACTTTGTATGCAGGCCTATATAAGAGACTGCTCTGGCCCAGAGTTCTGTCAGCTAAGAAGTGATGAAGTGAAAAGTGGACAGTGTCAATGCAATCCAGTTCAGTTGTGACTCGATTCAACGGATCAGTTGTGTTGTATTCCGAGGATGAACCATATGTGACTGAAGTATAAGTGACTGAAGTATAAGTGACTGAAGTGTATTTCGCAGTAAATGATGCTTCATTTATTACAATACTAATTTTGGTGTTTAACCGAATTTTCGTTTTGAGTTATGCTGTTCACAGACACACGCACGCGCGAGGACATTTTTTTTAAAAACTGTTTCTTTTTATTCAGGAAACCTAATAACGTGTACTTCTGCTGAAATTTTGGTATAGAATTTTTCGCTGGATACGATACTTGGTAGAGAATGCTAAAAATAACAATTTTTTGAAAAAATAATATATTTCTTTTTCAAAATTCTCTGGAAAATTCAGTATCCAGTAACCTTAATCTTGTCATCGATTATTTAAATTCCCTTTAGTATTGTCTAATACTATCACCGCTATTTCAAATACATTTTAGTTTTAAAAACATTGATCTAATTTGTTATTAAGCTCGAAAAGATTGGACAAATGAAACTTTGAAGCTTGTGTGTTTCTAATTTCATCCGAATTGATTTTGAAACGTAAAAGCAATAAAGCAGGGAGGTAACTGTTTTTCCCCTTGAAGGGTAAAATAATGAGCACAGGTCTGTGCGTGTTGTAACTCACGTTGCGTTATGTAAACGCTAATGGGGAAGATGTCCGGCAGTTGTGGGCAGCTCTGTCATCACTCCCAACCCTCGTGTCCCAGTATAATTCCAGATTAATTACGTGAGCGCTCGCTTCCAAACTGCACCTGTGTTTGGACCAGAATTCCTGCTTCCAGCAGTATCATTTCTATTATCCGTACACTTGCGTTATATAATTCGTTAAAAACAGCTCATTTCTTGTGTCGCTTCTATTCAAAGTTATTCACAGTCAAATAATTGCGAGGAGTGTACATAAGCTACTCACTTTCAGAATGATTCCAAAAAAAAAAGTTTACACACATAATGTACATTGAATTAAACAATCTGATGTGTTATATTCGCACGACTTTCTCTACCCCTTATCGCTCATTAGTGGTAATACAAATTATTCTTACGGAAGTTTATTTTCCTGTCTACTTTATTTTAATCGAGATAAATCTTTGCAGAAATAGCTACATTACACATTTTGTTATAGATACAAAGGGAACAGCGATAGTCAAATGTTTAAGAACTGGACGCTATATGCTGGCCTTAAACTTCCAAACCCTTTCCACGACATTGTGAGAATATGAAAATCGACAACACTTTAAGAGAACGGCTAAAGGTAAAGACGAACGGAGGGGCCCCCTAAACTTGGGCAAGTAGGCTATAACGGCCCTTTTTGTTTCCATGACACCTCTGAGGGAGGGATAGGGGAGAGATTCGAAGAGCGAACAGATCGGTTTGCTGAAGGACGCAAGCATGGACGGGATCCCTTAACGTTTCCAGATCGAACGCATCCGACGACATTCGGACCCATCCACAGGTCCCTAATTTACCGGAGAGCACCCGGAGGCAGTCCCCCACGACATCAGAAAGAATCCTGTACAGAGCGCGAATCCACTGCCCAGCCTCAAACTGCCGTACACTGTAGCTTGGTCTTACAGCCCTGAAACAGATAAGGAAGATGCAGGGTACAGGAAATGAGGGGCAAGAAAGTCATAGTAAAACATGAACCACCTTAGCATTCGTCTGCGACCCGAGAAAACCACGAAAAACCACGGATCAGAGTGGGCGAACCCGGGATCTCTCAAACGCGGTCAGATACGTGACCGCGGCGCCACCCCGCCCTGTAAAATGATTTAAGTATTTATCAAATCGAACCATTAAGAACGGATATCTCGGAAATGGCTGATGCCGCAAAAAATGTTATTGGAAATAAGTTGTGTATTTTAAAGAGATCTAAATTTTGTGTTTGGTATGTTTTTGTGTATCGTTTAACGTTTACCATTATGGAAGATTATATAAATTTACTTTCGAATGAGACTTCATAGGCTATTCCTACAATGTTCGAGATATACATGTAAATGGTAATTTGAGGTTTGCTAATTTTCGCGTCGCATGTTTGGAAGGTACTGAACTTAAATACAAAGTTTGAAATTTTCCGAAATTTTGTTTTTGAGTTATGCTGTTACACTAACACGCGCGCGTGCCGCGCACACACACATGTAACTTTTCTAAAAAAAATTTGCTTTTGGATTCAGGGTGCCTCAAAACACGTATTTCCGTTGAAATATCATTATCCAATTTTTGGGTGGAATGCAATTATGTTCTCTACCTACTATTTACGTGGTAGAGAAAGTAAAAATCTGAGGAGTTGGATTCACATGATATTATCCATTCTCTCTTCTACAACCTATTCTTAAAAATCTTATTCTTCTACTTACGTCTTGTTAATCGAGATAAACTTCATTTACACTTCGTTGTAGCTATAAGAAGTATAGAACAGACAAAGTGATAATCAACATTTTAAAAAGCGAAAAGCTATGTGATGGCTTTGAAATTCCGTTCTCTTTGCACGATCACGGAAAAAAATAAAAGCTTACAGTTGAGAAAAGTATAAAGCATTAAAATATTTCAATCCACTAACAAAGAATGTCGTGGAAATGGTTAAATCTACAGAAAAAATTATTTAATGTAAATTGTGTGCTTTAACGAGATTTACATTTGTGGGTGGTAAGATTTTGTCTATCTTTTACGACTTAACAGTTGAAGGAACTGAAGGAAGAAGGATTCACAAGCTATTCCCAAAGAATTCAAGATATACGCTTGTCATAGAAATACTTAATTATATGATATTTTAATTGCTAGAGCCATTTTTGGGAAAATCAAAATTAACGAACATTTTTCCATGTAAAGAATAGTTTGGAGTGAGGGATTTTCTTGAAAATCTTCCTGTCGCATCCTTGGAAGGAAGTAAATTTAGTTTTGTATTTGACTTTTGGTTTTGAATTATGCTGTTCTTTCACATTCTCACACTTATACACTCAAACACATACACACTACTGGTTTGTCTTTATAATCGTTACGGACCCGATTTATTCTCGACCAAACAATTTTTTCTTTTCCAAAGTGGATATATCGTTAGAACTCCAGTGTCCTTAAAATTTTACAGTTAATTCACGAGAAGGCTACAACACTCACCTTATTTCGTTTTTATGCTATACTCTTTGAAAGAAACAAATTTGAAAATTATATGCTCCAATTTCTGAAAATTTGTCTGAAGTTCTAAATTATGGTTGGAACAAATACTTTTTGGATTAAGGTATAGTAAAGTTTTTGGGTATTTTTAATAAATATAATTTAAACAACATGTGTATTATATTTTAAGAAAATATCTGTAAAGGTATTATGCAAGGAGTGTTTTGAACACACATCTGTCCGGAAATCATAAGTGAAGAAAAATAAAGTTTAACTATTAACAAAACTTATATTTAATTAAAACTGAACTACATGTGGGACCTTAACAGCTCCCTTTGGCTTACTTTAGCAATGTTTTAAAACTTAAATCGCTTTCTAGTAGTTCTGTGTGGACGTTTTAACTGTCTAGCACTATACTTTATTGACGCTTATCTCTGACTTAATTTCAACCACACTTTGTTTAATATGCCGTGAAGTTTCAAATTTAATTACTGACAGCAGATTTTACAGTAATTTCAATTTTCTTTTTGACAAAGATGTTTCTTTTGGACACATGTTCGAAATTATGATACGCAAAGCTGCATTAACATTTTGTGTTCTACCTTTTGTTTAAGTTTCTAAAACTTCGTTGGATGCCAATCTGGAATGCCTGGTATCACAGCTTCCACCACATTAGGTAAGATAAATGGTTTTTCTAACATGTTGGATGTCGGAGGTGCCTCACCTTTGGCAAGAGCACGATTTGTAAAAACACCAACTACTAAACTTTAAGAGCTTGTTTTTTAACAACCTAAATGATTTAGCCTTTGAGAAAGGAGTATTTTAGAAGGAGTTGTATCGTATTTCGACTGTTGGGGAGCCGAACTTGTAGTAGCTGCAACCGCACGTATAGTAAACAGTTTCCGGTAGCCTTCGCCCCAAATGTACTTTCAGGTGGCCTTAGCCCCAAGTTTAAAAAAATATTAACTTTGTAATTAAACTGTTTCTTTAAATATTTAATATTTATGTTTGCCTCGGCTGCGTCAGTATTTATTTTAGAGGTATCTTGGCAGGGTTGTGATGCGACAAGAATGTAGGCTTACACAGATTGTAATTTTACTTCACTCCTTTTATTAATACTTGATACGATTGAAATAACGCTTCACTGATATAGAGAGCTGTGAGATTCTTTTATGAATTACTTGCACTTTTTAACACGTAAAATATTTTTCGTCTCACACGAACACGTATTAAATCTCTGGAAGATGTGTCTCGCGTCCGGTTAGGAACACTGTTTGCAGGCAACGGAATTAATTTCAACCTCTAAACTTATAAATTTCCGTATTTCAAGTCTCTGATTGGCTAATCCTACTCCAATAGAATACCTTGATTTAACTAAAGCTTTTTCTGGTTGTTGATTGGCTATTGTATAAACTGTCACTAAAAGTACATTATTGCTTCCAAGAATCACAAGTAGCATTTAAACTTTCAAGTTCATTATTGCCTCAAGGTTATCTCATTGTTAGCAACTTCTGACGTATTTCTCACACTCCTACATTATTAAAGTACGCAATGCATTCACATAACATTATTGAACATGTTTACAATTGTATACAATGACTGTTACATACATTTTTACGAATTATTACATACACATATTGCTTCAAGATGGGCTGTTATTTAATTTATATATTATATAATTAGGCTGAAATCATTTTAGTGTTAAACATACTGCCTCACCTTTTACATTACAGTACAGCTAACGTGTAGTATAAAATTCTTCCAATCCTTCGTTTGAATACAAGCTACACTTGCACAAAGCAAACACACATTTTCACCACGTATGGTCACATACAGTGTGTCCCACAAAGGAGTTTTCACTCTTTAAACATTGATAATTGAGAAAGTATTACAAACAACCTGATGAAACTTTTTTTATCTGGATCTGTCATGATTAGTACTTGGTGCCATTCATTTTGTTTTTCTTGGTATCATCGAGACGTGCGGCAATCCCTGAATGAAACATTTGTCGAGGGGTGGGTAGCTCGACGAGAAAATGTTGAATATTCACCGAAATCTCCCGATCTAACGCCGTTAGACTTCTTTCTGTGGGGAACTCTGAAGAACAGTGTCTACGCCACAAGACCACATACACTGGATGCCATAAGGGAGGCGATTGTGAGTGCCTGTGAATCCATTCCTATGGAAACCATATCACGTGTTTATCGATCTGTTCCACAGCTTTCCAGACGATACATTGCTGCCAATGGAAGACATTATGAACATCTTCCACATTGGAACAGCATCAGTATGTGTTAAACATCTTTGTGACTTACAAAAATCATAATTTTGTTCCGGTTATTCAAGTTCAAAGAGTGTGTAACCCTTTGTGGGCCACGTTACTTCCTTGCACCCAGAAAAAGTAAGCAAGCTTCAGATTTTATAAACAGATGTCTCTCAAATACTAAAGCTAATGTAGCCACTATGTTTCAACAAATTTACAGCAAGAAACCGCGTTATTTAAATGCAAACAGTATGTATTTTGAGCTGGAAAGATACTTCAAGCGCTTCAAGGCATTTAAATTGCCACAACCCTTAGCGCACGGTCTTTGTATTTCCCCTGTCACGCTATTTTAAGGACGCGGATGCGTAAACAAACATGGAAATCAAAGCCAAAGATTAAAAGTTAATTATGGTATAAAAAGTAGAAAAAGAAAATTTGTCATTTCGGTGCATTTTTCACCGATCAGTTATCTGTAACTGCACGCCTGAGCATTTTACTATGCTTAAAATGAACTACCAGCCGATTTATGATGTATGCAAATATCTGCTTTGAAGGTTTGTCATTAGATATACAGGAAGACATTAGAGAGTAGCTTTAAATCATAATTGACTTCTACAATTTCAAAAGATGCTTAAAATATTCACCGTTTATATACAGACACTTTGATTTCGTCGAATACCGCATCAACAACATGGAATATTGCTAGGGATTCCTCGGTCATTTTGTGTCGTTTGTTGACTGTCATCATAGACTTAATTGATGATAGTCTTAACATCTTTATAAACATAATGTTACGTTCTGATGAAACAATTTCATTCGATTTACACAAATGTAGACGGTCACTGTGAAAGTATTTATACATTTTTGGACGGAAACCTTTCTCTGTTGTTGCAAATATATTGATCTCAACAAACAAACAAACAAATATTTGCCTTGAACGAATCATTCACATTAACATCATGTCTGAAGGCACACAGTCTGTGGTCGACCTGCACTCTTTGCGTGCTCACCTGTTGTCTTTCAAATCCAAATCCCTGAATAATTCTTTACCACTTGATAACATCATGGCCAAGAGGGATGAGACCTCTGCCCCACCTACTGACATCAAGACAAGAGGTTCTTGGTGGAGCACAAGCAATAAAATAAATAAAGATTAAAATCTTCAACATCACCTGGTATCTTACATCGCTGCAGAAAGGCACTTCTTAAGAGATGGTGAAGATTTACGTTGGAAGGTACTTTTGAGGTTCATGGATCCCTGCCTTAACTCTTATACTACAATTCATGTGCACGGCTCCATGTATATGGAATCACGATCTAATCTGCGAAGAAATCTGAAACAAATGTAACAATTTGCATTTTATAACAGAAAAAAGTCTGATTTCAGATCTTTTACACACAATTTTCTCTACTGGTTTTTTAATTTATAGTTGTATTAGCACAGGAATTATTATTAAAGCCGGGAGAAATTAAATAAAGTTTAAGTTTTATTAGACTTTAGACAAGGACGTAGCAGGTTACACCCCCCCCCATCTCTCGTACAGTCTGTTGGTGTTTGCAGACAGCAATCACCAGACAGTATTTACCTGCTCGCCAGTGACCCTTGGACGCTGTTTAAATTTTTTGATTTGGCATATGGTTTGAGTATAGGTACTATTCGGCCATGATGTGAATGCGTTCGGTGGGGAGAAACTAAACAGTTACGGAACAAGCGGGCGGGACATCAGTAGAAGAGTCAGGTAAAGAAAACCCACGAAGTTCGAGTTGCATTTACTATAAGCAAAGCTAAGGCGTGTAAATGTACTACTGTTTTCACTGTGCAGCGTATAACTCGACCACAATAGTATTGCACTTCAGAGGGCTACTTCAGTGTGTATTCAAATGCAGGTTTCCTCAAGATCAAGCAAAATAATACAGTGGTCGAGTGGTACACTCCACTATCACCTTGTTGCTTGCTCCCCTCTGATCCCTTGCCTTGATGACGTAATGCAATGTCAACAAAAACAGTGGCGCCCACCAAGTGCACTCATATCTTGGCTGACTAGTAACAGGTAGACAACCGCCAATGCATTCCTATGCCCTTGTATTACAAACTGGGCATAAAAAAGCTTATTGCTTTCTACCACATACACAGTAGGTAGAGAAGATATTGCATTCCACCCAAAATTCGATACTGAGATTTCACTGGAAATATATGTTGTGAGGCCTCCTGAATCCAAATAAAGCATTTTCGAAAACATGCCTGTGTGTGCGAGTGTGAATACCATAACTCAAAAACGAAAAGTCCGATATGTACCAAACTTGGTATATAAGTTCAGTATCTTCCAAGGATGCGACACGAAATTTTCAAGAAAATCCCCACCCTAAACTACTCTTTACATGGAATATTTGCTGAAAGTTTTGATTTTCCAAAAATTCCTCTAACGATCTTGATTAAAATACCATATATTAAAGACATTTGCATGACAAATAAAATGTATATCTTGAATTTTCTGGGAGTAACCTTTTAAGTCTTCATTCGGAAGGAATTTTGTGCATCTTGTATAACTGGTAAACATTAAGTGATAGACGAAAATTGAAGTATGATGGTTTGTTTGTTGTTAGCCCCACGTTGTGGTAGCCAATTTGCGGCGGTATTAATGTTTGTGTTCGAAAGATGCTACTGTTTATCTGCCGCACGTATGGAATACAATTTGTCGCGGTCACTTCGTGTTATCTTTTACTGAGCGCCTGTTATTGTATTTAATTTTGGGTTCACTGTCCTCCGGCTAGCTATGATTTCTCGGTCAAGCACTTCTCTTTTACAGGGTGTGTAAACGGAAAGGAGTTTTTATCTAAAGATAACACTGATGAAAGAATTTGTTTTACACTTTTATTGTCGTAACACATTATTCACTTTCGCCTATTAATCTTGACACTCGCCAAACTGAAACTGTTATAATAACTTCTTTACTGTCCATTATTAATTCCACGTACTTCAACTTTTTGTGTAATTAACTTTACGACACGAGAGATTTTTCATAAATTTGCTACGCGTAACCTGAAAATCGATAAACTGTGCGATGTATTCACCATGACTGCTTCTGTTGAACTCATCGATGTCTTATACGCGAATGCTTCTGTTGGACTACGTGAAACTTGACTCTGACACGAATTTATACTCCTTCGCCCGATATGCCTAAAGATTTATAACCGAGCTGCTATTGGTTAATAAAACGCGCCAACATTAGCGTCTATATTTATATCCAATGAAAATTACGAAAATATATGCTCTAGGGAAAATGTTCCCGCAAATTCTAAGAAAAACACGCCACTCTGACGTCATTTGCTCGTCTCTAATAATGATAAACAGCTGACCCCCTCGCTACATTGTTACACGCTATTATTGTCAGTTTCAGTAAGGCCGTATAAACCCACTTCTCAACAATGATTACAACCAACAAACATCTCAAATCAATGTCACACAACAATGCATATTCACACTACAATCACTCTGACATTTACATTTTTGTGATACAAATTACTGCGTCAAAATAGACTAAACAAAAAATGTAGATCTCTTTAAAACACACAATTTCTTTCAAGTAATTTTTTTTGCCTAAGCTATTTCTGAGATATCCGTTATTAATGGTTTGAATCGTTCATTTGTTGTTCATTTTATATAAAATTCTGAAGATTTTCAGTTGTTTCTTGCAATCTCATGGAAAGAATTTGGAAGTTTCAGGCCAGCATATAGCATCCAGATCTTAAACATTTGACTATCGCTGTTTCCTTTGTATCTTTAACGAAATGTATAATGCTGCTGTTTCTACAAAAGCTAATTTGGATTAAAAGTAATAGATATAAAAATGAGCTTGAGTAAGAATAGTTTGTATACTCGCGAATAAACAATAGAGGCTAGAAAAAGTCATGTGAATGTATCACATAATATTTTTTCTTCTACTCACTTGCTGTTAATCATGATAGATTTTCACCAGAAATGATTTCAGTGTGTTCTTTCAAGAACACAGGCAGTCAAGGAGGAGGTTGAGGCGAAAGTCTACTGTTATGCAAGTTAATATGCGAGGGTTGATAAAGCACTCCCTTTAAGAAAAAAAATAATGCTTTAAAAGCACTGCTTAAGCCACTGGAAACCTGAGACGTTAGGAAATAACTTATAAACGAATAATAATACAATAAGAGGTATTTTTATATAAGTTGAATATTTTCACGAGTTCTAGATTACTTCTATAGTAAATTTTAGATCCTCTCCCATGGTGTTTCAGTTTTATGACAATGAGAATAAGGAGAACTTCGCACGCTATTCCTGTAATACTTTTTGGTTAAATTAAGTATGCGATAAAAAAAATTAAAACTGTGAAGAACTCAAATTAGATTTCATTACAATAGAAGTTTCCAGGGTGCTTATTTTGTGACCCTTTTCTATCCTTTGTTTTTGTTATATCAATACCTATCAAAGTAGCAAATATATTTTAACACCCTATATACTTATTTTTCCTGTTCCCAATTGGGAATTGTTTCGCTTTTTCATCTCCTGCTTCAAATTTAACCAGGATGTTATTATGTTGCAGTTGGTCGATCAAAACTTTTACTCTACAGTATTATTTACATTGTGTGGAAAGTTTCTTAAACTTAGGCGAACATAAATCAGAAGACGTAAAAGAGCATCTTGTAGCTGGATTCGGGAGATATCAGATATAATCCCGTGTGTCATCTTATCTTATTGGGGTATTTATCTGTCTTCCACCAGTCACCAAAGATATATCGAACTAGATGCTTCATTATCATAATGCGAAGTTTCATATACAGATTAAAAGCACTAAAATTAATGGCAAAGGAAGACGATTACGCATCCAGAGTTCTCAACCATTCACTAAAGTAGATGGTACAGGAAGGCTAGTAGCAACTATGACCATCTATCCAGCATTACAGTAACTACGACGACAGAAAAAGATCTTATGTGATGCATTCATATGACCTCCTCTGCCCTCTATCCTTATTAGTGGGTATACAAATTATTCTTACTAAAACTTATTTTTCTATCTACTACAATTTAATTCAAATAAACCTTTGCAGAAATAGCTACATTACACATTTCATTATGGATTCAAATAGAACAGTAATAGTCAAATGTTTAAGACCTGACTCAGTCGGAGGAGCGCCTGCCTGTTGTACGAGGGGTTTTGGTTTCGATTCCCGGATGGGCTCGAGAAAGTTTTCTTTAAATAACGTTTCTCGGCATGCCCAAGATTGTAATTTGAGTGTGCTTGTGTGTGTATGTGCGTGTGTGTGTATTATCCGTTATTTAATAACCAATTCGCCCATTAAAAGTATTTTAGAACTACAGCTGGGCATCCCTAGGCACACGAGCCAGGTCATACAGAGTGGTCGCTGTATAGTGGGACCATAGATCGCGTGTATGTATGCTCCGCCTACACCTCAGTGACTAATTACCTCGGCATTTTGGCGCTGCGCACTAGTGGTGAATGACCCGCTCAAGACTATGTTTAGGTGTACTGCATCAGTTGCTACCTTCTGTTCATATTGTAAGCCCTAGAGTTTGTACATCGTGCATCTCAAAGGTGAAAGTTTATTCAAGAAATCTGTGTTGTGTGTGATTTTCTTAAGAGAGTCAAGTCTTGTTATTAGCCTACTGCAATACCTGCCGACAAATTTATGCTTGAACGAGTTTTTATGTGGATACATACGTAAAAACCGAATCGTGTAGACAGGTGAATGGATAACTTCAGCAGAAATTTCCTGGTATTCCAGTACCAGGTAAAGAAACAGACGTCTAGTTAATAAGTTTAGGATAACGGGATCGCTAAACGCTAAACCTAAGAAGCAAAATCGAAATGCTCCAACACAGGAAAAAAAAGACAAAATTGGTGCATCATTCTAACTTTAAAAGGTAAAGTTTATAGGAACACACCCCACATCATAGACGAACTTAAGGACAATATAAGCACAGAAATTATAAGAATTACTCAAGAATAACTTATGCGTGTGAATGGAAATTTCATAACAAATATGCCAGGAATTTCTCAATGCATATGGACATCACTTTCAACACCGCTTATAACAAGTTTAGCACTCATAGTGCAAGTATCCGGGAGATTTAGAACGGAAAATCCCCCAGTGTAATAGACAGTGCACGGAGCACGCATACGCGCGATCGGCGGCCCCGCAATATAGCGAACGCTCTATATAATTATGACAACTCGTATACAAACAGCACAATACTGCACAGATATATGGCACCACAAAGTTAACAAGAGGGAAAACAAAGTTTTGTTGTTCCTTCTCTGTCAAGCTTCATGTGCAAGTTGGACGGCTAAAACTTAATGTTAAATATATAGATATACCTATAAAAAGGCTCAGAAAGTAGGCTAAATAGATTAAACCTTTCAAAATTCAACTTTACCTGCAAAGACACAACACGTTAAAATGCTCCGGAGGAAAACTGTTAAAGCTTGTACTACTACTGCCTCAAATTTCACATATGGCTACTAGGATAGAACTCGGGTCATTTTGGTGGAATATCGGAAACTAAGCTCTCAGCTATAGTGGTACCATATGGACAAACACATTAAAGGCACTCACACCACTCCTGGTCATTTATATGTCGGTTTGAACTACACATATACATGCAAACTGAGCTTTAAAACTCTCTTTAGGCTAGGTTTACATCAACTTTGTGTGTTCACCTTCAGGTCTGAATGTAGAAAACAATCAGATACTTCTATTTTCCGACATGTATGACAAATCTACAAAGCACTAGGCTAGTGTTTAAAAAAGAGATTCACGAAGTAAGCTACTTTACTCTTCAGGACTGTATTTTAGGGCTCCAAAATTAATTAGTGGTTATTATTATGGAACGGATCAGAGTGACCGTTTTTATGAGGTTAACGTAACTTGTAGTATAGTCTGTTTATGCTGAAGGAAGGAGGGGGAGTCCAGATGTAAACAATGGGCGCGTACCTACAGTGTACGTACAGGTTGTATCAAAAGAATGAGTTTACTATGCTGTACATGACTTAATGTTTTTATTCCGTTATAGAACATACATTTTACATATATGTATAGTAAATACTATATAGTCTATGCATTGCAGTGGACCCTAACGTACATTCGGAGATTGTCGAAAGTGAATGATCTCCGTCTCTCACTTAAAACAAAAAGCTATATCTGAGGAACTCATTTTTATAATCTCAGGAGGTGCATACGAATAATACACTTATATTCACCGAGTATTTTTTACTATTTTGCAAAGCGGAGCATTATGCCTACTACGGTATATTCTTCACGCACCATCTGTACCCAGGGAATTACTTGTCAAGATATTATGCTCTCTGCATCTGTAACTTGAAATCACGGATCAGGTCACTCTAATCCGGCTGTAGTTATTATCTTTAAGAAAAAAGTATTCATAGTTATTTTAGGAAAGGCATTTTCCTGAAACCGTAGCCCAGACGTTTCATAAGCAGAAGCAAATAAAAGTCACTTGGCACTATATCTGATACGATGGCTCCCACAGACAAAAGTTCTCGTGTGAAATGCAATGCAAGTGTTATGTTTTAAAGTTTTACTCTCTCTGCCTTTACCTGTGATAGAAAGAAGGATTTTTTTTCCATCCAAAAGTTTGGTTTCGCGATTTCAACAGGAACACATTTTAAGGCCCCTTAAAAGATGCATGCTTAGAACAAGATATGTATATGAGAGGAGGGAGGGAGGAAGAGAGGGAGAGAGAGACATTAACTCAAGAACGAAAAGTTTGATAAATGCTGTGGCATATTAATTTCATTGTCATTACCAGATGCAGTGTTGTGCGAATTGTTGCTACCAGATGTAGCATTATTGGGTCTCCTTAGCTATATTTCGGCTTAACGGTCTTTCCTTTTGGCACGGACAACACCAAAGGGAAAGATCTATTTCAAATTGTCTGTTGTGACGTAGCCCTGTCCGGCTTTGGCTAGACACGGTTGGTGGAGGGAAAGGATAGCGTAACTCGAGACTAAGTGGTCGTTGGAACCAGTCGTGTGAGGCCGGTCTACGGTCTGTGGCATCCCCCTTCATCCTGTTTCCTTTTTTAACTATGTAGAGAAGCCAAACGTTTTTGTGAATAAATACCAGGCAATGTGCGTTATGTAATCTTTCAAGTAATATAAAACGCACGCCTTCCTCTTATTTCTATACACCAAGGTCTCGGACTTTTGCTGCCAGCGAGTTACGGCTCCCCCATGTGAGTGTTGGGGTGATCTAAATTTTAATCATTAACCTTTTGGCCTTCACTCCAACATGTAACAATACCAAATACTGATTTCCTCCGTGGTCGAGTGTCAGCGATCTAACTTCTCACCCGGAGGCCCCGGGGTCGATTTACGGCCGTGGGTGGAAAGTTTTCCTTAATTAAGATTATTCTCTACCCTCCATAGATCTGGAAGTGTGTATGTGAAAGTGAATGCACGTGTGAAAATAAGTTTAAAAAAACGCCGAAAACCTACAGTAAACTTAACCTAAAAGCTTAAAAAGTAAAAAGAACATCAAATGTTTCAATCAAAGCCCTCGATATGACCTTACTTGGTAGCTATAAAAATGAATAAGAAAGGGATTTCTACCCGAGTTAATTACTAATTAAGGATGCCAGGTAAAGATTTCCAAGAAAATACCCCAACACAAACTACCTATACATTGGGAAAATATTTTGTATTTCTCCAAAATTGCTGTAGCAGTTTTATTGAAGCATCATACGACTGAGATATT
The DNA here is from genome assembly GCA_030765065.1 of Deroplatys truncata. Classification (NCBI taxonomy): domain Eukaryota; kingdom Metazoa; phylum Arthropoda; class Insecta; order Mantodea; family Mantidae; genus Deroplatys; species Deroplatys truncata. The sequence goes on along the minus strand of CM060988.1, from coordinate 121,713,745 downwards.
AACACGATAAATGAAACGTATACCTTCAAATTTCTATGGATAGCCTGTGAAGTGGCTTTCATCCTTATTATTTAACTAAGAAACCGTAGGAAACAGACTAAAATTTACTGCAGGAAAATGTAAAGCCTGTATAAATGTACGATACGATTCATGTGAAGTAATGTTTTGTAGCGTTTGTGATTTTCGAAATATCCACCATTAGTCTGCATTTTCCAACATTTCAAGCAATACAGTTTCAAGTGCCATTCTTTTGTTTCTACCGAGTTCATGTAAAGTGAATTCAATGCAGGCAAACGTACAAAACAGTTCGTATCAGCCTCTTGTACGCTCTTTTGTAACTGCTACAAAATGTGTATTGAAACAGTCTTTTGTGTGTAATGATTAAAGCTTTCGTTAACATATAGGTAGAAAAACAGGCTGCTGTGTAAATAAGGTTTTGGAATATATTTGAAAAAACTACAGTAAGTAGGGAAAATTGTGCAACTATAACACAATTTCAATTGAGAATTCACCTAAGAGATTCGCTTTCTCTAATAGAGAAGGTGTTGTATTCCATCCAGAAATTCGATACCGTGATTTCAGCGAAAATATGTTTTGAGGCCCCCTGAATCCAAAAAAGCCATTTTAGAAAAAGGTGCTTGTGTTGTGTGTGTCTGTGAACAGTGCTAACTCAAAAAGGAAAAGTCTGATAAATACTAAACTTTCAATTTAGGTTCAGTATCTTCCAAAGATGAGACACGAATATTTTAAAGAAAATATCCCACCCCAAACTACCCTTTACATTGAAGAATTTTCGAATTTTTTGTTTTCTAAAAAATGTTTTAACGATTTTGATTAAATGACCACACATTAAAGATATTTACATAACAAATAAAATGTATATATTGATATTTTTGGGAATAACCTGTGAAGTTCGCTTTATTCGGAAGGAATTTTGTATAATCTTGTATAACTGGTAAATGTTAAGCGGTAGACGAAAATGTACCACACAAAAAATGTAGACCTCAAAATTTATTTCAAATAATGTTTTGTGGCATCAGACATTTCGGAAATATCGTTTATTTATGCTTCGGTTTGTTCAATACTTTGTTATTCCTTTTAAGTCCCGTCGATTTTCAGTTGTTTCTCGCGATGGCATGGAAAGATTATGGAAATTTAAGCCCAGCACATCGCCTCCAGTTTATAAACATTTGACTATCACTGTTCTCCTATCTTAATGAAATGTGTAATGTAGCTATTACTGCAAAGGTTTATCTCGATTAAAATGAAGTAGATAGAAAAATAAACTTTCGTAAGAATAATTAGTATACCCACTAATAAACCATACAGGGTAGATAAAATTATGTCAATGTAACATCGGATTTTTTCGTTTATCTAGCACCTACCTATTACAGGTAGAAGAATATTGTATTCCTTCTAAAAATTGGAATACTAAAAAAGCAGTTTTTATAAATGGCATGTTTGTACTTGCATTACATGAGCTCGATACTAACGCTAATAGTAATTGTATAACGGTACACGAAGTCTGTCTCCGGTAAACAAGGTTTATAGAAAGGTAGAATCAGATGACTGAGAAAGTGAATGCCATAACCGGGATTTGAACCACGGATCTCTCGGCCTCCGTCCGGTTGCTCTAACCACAGAGCTACCATGGCAACATGCCGGCACGACATTAAATTCTCCAACTGATTCGCATTTTTCCCGGTAAATCACAAGGAGATTCAAATTATATTGAGATGACATACCCCAATGGCGACTTACAATGCTGTAAGTACTTTAAGTCCCGGACTTCATAGTTTCAACCACTATTAGGTCAATTAATAGCTGTTGCCATGGCAGCTCAGTGGTTAGAGCACCCGGACGGAGACCGGAAGATCCGTGGTTCAAATCCCGGCTATGGCATTGAATTTCTCAGTCATCTGATTCTACATTTCCAACCTTGTCCAACACACGGTTTGTGCGGAAGAACAATTAATTCCATCAAGGTTTATAGAGGCGTGGTTGGTAAGAAATGCCTTAGTGGATATCCTCGACAAAAATAGCGATTTGCACAATCTGAGAACATTAGTTAATTGTTTCGGTAATGTAACTTATGTGAACTTCAATAGCAGGCAATATTGAATTGGTTTAATTTACGGGGTCTTCATATTTATTCGACCGTTGCCGCCAGTCAATTGTCTGCGCATGGCGTCAATACTATGAAGAGAATGTATCACCAGTGACTCTGGCATACACTAGAAGAAGATGACTAGAAGGGTTGGATGTCAACAGTTTCGAGGTCACCTTAGTAAAATGGGACTTGTATAGTACTTTTACAGTATTTACATTTGGAACTTCTTTCGCTTGTGTCTCGTAATCTCGCAATTTCACGTATGCTGATAGGTAACTCAAACAATTGGGCGGTATTTTTAGCGCAGTGTCTCTCGGCTTAGCACTCAACCATGCAAATTCTGTGATAGGTGATCACTTCTATCACGCGTGCTAGTGGAAAAATAATTCTCCACGCCGCAGCAAATCAACCTGTTTACTCAGTCGAAAACGCATGCAGTCCGAGGGTTAATTCCACACCTCCCCTTTGAGACAAGGTTTCGCGGAAATAATAATGACGTTATTCATTTAAATCGACTGGCGGTAAAGACCAAATAAATCTGAAGACCTGTTATAGAATATATAGGCAGAGACGAGTTGAATAATGAACACGCTTAGAATACCAACAGTGTTCTATTGGTCTTAAATAAACAATGAGAAATTAATATAACTTGTCCTAAATCTATTAACTTCATAGTTTTCCAGTGCATCGTTAATGTTTTGCTGCTCAGCAGATTTTATATAATAACAAGTCTGCTAGCTCTGCATACTTTTAGTCCAAATTAGTATGGCAACTTTAAGCATTTTAATCTGTGATTATCAGGTAACGGAGCAGGATTTCGGTACTTAAACGCACATGAAGTCCTATTGTGGTTCTGGAAATCTCAGGAGAAAGGAGTGAAGCGAAAGACAGAAGGCGAGCAAATCCGCGGCGCAGACATCTCCAGATATTCTTACATGCCGGGTAGAGGCCTAAAGTTCACATGAAAAACTTAATTAATTTCTAGTACCCAGCACGCACATTGAGGGGACGTATACTCACTTGGCCGCGGAGGACCGAAACATGGTGTGGGGGTTAAGAGGAAGACGTGGGATTTTCACTGTACAATATCCATAATAATATCTACTTATACATTCCTAGATTTATTTCCCAACCGTTTGGGGTTTCTACATTATTAGATATGAAAGGTGAGGGGAGATGTCCACCGATCCAAAAGCTGGCTTGCACGCATGATCCGCTTCTCTCGGAATACTCAGCAAGACAGACGCTATATCCCCACCACTTGTGGCTAGCAAAACGACCAGCCAGGAGTGACGTCATCCCAGTCAAAATAAAAGGTAAACAACAATACATCTGGTAATGGCAATGAAACCCCCAAATTATTAATACACCACATAATTACATCCTGATGCATTGTAACTCCCCCTCCATACAGTCCTAATTTTCCCCATGAGGCCACGTCAGACAAATCAAACTCCACCGCTATACGTTTCGCCGACCTGTCTCCGTCGACACAAACATAATGACAGGAAATGGACAGGAAAATTCGCGGTATTATATAAACTAACTCAGCACTGGCCTACAAACCAGGGGAAACCGCGAAAAAAACCTAAGGCGGGACTAACCGCCTGTAAGAAAATATATTACAAATGATTTCTATGACAATTTGTATTTATTTTCGAATTTGCTTAGGTTTTGTGTTATTTATAACAAAATGTATTGTGAAATACGTGTATATTCGTAGGTTTGGTAGCGACGAGTTTTGCAGATTAGATGAAAATTCAGATTATACTAACAGTAACCATATTACAGAGCTATATTAATCTTTACATTATATTCTTTTTATACAGCATGGCCTAAAAGAGCACAGAGCACACTAGCTAAAGGCTTTAGATCTTCATTGAGACAAACAACTCGACTTAGTTTGATTATGTTTTACTTTTCACTTTGTCTTTTTACACGATTAATTTCTCATATCGCTCGCATTATCTGTTCATAATACAAATCGTCACACTTCAATTTATCGCAATTGATTGTAGGGTTAACCTATACGTTATATTAGCAGACCTATGCCTTCATTGATCTAAAAAGTATTCTTTTATCTACTATAACCTACAATAAAGATTAATTACGGCAATTATGGATTCAGAAGAAACTGAAATGGAAGAACCAGATGAAATTACAGAAGCAGTAGAAAGAAAAACACTAGATCTACTTACCCCAAATAATCCATAATGTAATATGATATAGCATTTAATCGCTTCATTGCCTGCTGTAAGGCAAAATATGTTGAAATAATTTCACCAAAAATTACTGCTAACGAATCATCTGACATCGCGCTTTTTAACATAATTTCTCTTTTTTCAAGTTAGTTTCAGGAATAAATATAATATTATTGATATTTGCGACGGTATTACTTATAATGTTTGTTTACATCACGTGTTGAAGCCATCTTGTGACGTCATTCATTTGTTTGGTTTGTAGCTCCATCTAGTGTTAGCAATTTGCGGCAGTATTAGCTTTTGTTTGATTTCATTTCAAATGTCCTCCGGCTAGCTATTATCCTGTTGACTTGGGCACGTATCTCTATACAGGCTGTGTAAACGGAAAGGAATCTTTTATCCAAAAATTACACTGATGAAGAAATTTGTTTTACACATTTATTGTCGAACACGTTAACTATCACATTTATACATTGATCTTAACACTCGCCAAACTGAAACTGTTATAATAACTTCTTACTGATAATTCTTTTAATCCACGTACTTCAATCTTTTATATAATTAACCTTACAATACTTTAGATCTTTCATAATTCTGCTGCGCGTAACTTGTGAATCTATATCCGATGTATGACGAACTGACTGACTGAAGACGACGTGTAGTGTACACAGATTTTTGATGAACTGACAACTGAATACGACGTGTAATGTATGAATGCTTTCGGCGAACTGAAGGACTGACTGACTTTACCTCTAACTTGGCTTCTATTTATACTCCCACTCCCCGATATGCCTAAAGATTATAATTGAGCTACAATTGGCTAATAAAACGCGCCAACATTAGCGTCTATTTTAATATCCAATGAAAATTATACATACATATGCTTTAGGGATACATTCCAGAAGTTTCTACCGAAAAACGCGCCAACATTACGTAACTTCCTCGTTTCCAATAATGATAAACAGCTCACCCCCTCGCTGCATTATTGCGCAATTATTGACAGTTTCAGTAAGGTCGTATAAACTTACTTCTCAACAATATTTACAATCAATAAACATCTCAAATCAATGTCACATAAAAATGCATATTCATATTACAATCATTATTTACATTTAAGTAATTTGTGATACAATGTGTTAAAAGTGGTTTTATTTTGCTCCTTGTATCATAAATCACCATTACATATGCATTTAACACATCACGCATACATAAGCTTGCAGAATCTTATAAATTCTAAGTGCTTACTATAACACTGTCTGCTTCATACGATGTGATCCCATAATTATTGACGGGAAGATATAAATAATTAAATAAAGAAATGATAGTGAGATAAAGGAATAACTGCAATCAATAAAGCAATGTATAATGCAAAAAACCTGAGTTGAAAGGTTTGTCCGGAAAGGAAAAGGTAATTAGCAAGTCTTGTAAGGATGACATTAGTAACAGGCGAGTATAGAACACATTTGCTTAAAGATTCTCGCAATGAAGTTAGGGTTTAGACAGTACGTTTGAAAAGTCAGGTAGGCAACAATTCTGTAAATTAGAAAAGTGAAAGGTACAGCATTGCATCAAGTTAAGAGACACGCGTAGAGTTTTAATATTGAACCGCGCGAGAAGGGACGTTGGTAGGATAACGATTGTTAGGCGGAATTTAAGTTAAGAAAAGGGCGTGCAATTTAAATCGGTTACACTTATTCAGTTAGTTCTGTGACTTACTCGGATGACAACTATTGCGGCTGCTCGTGTGTTATTTTAAGTTGTTTAGCGCATAGTGACGCACTTAAGTGAGAAAGATTTAGGGGTCATTGCGAGGGTACTTTCCAAGCAACATTTCTGCGATTTACGCGACTGAAGCTTCACATTATCATCCTAAAAATAATTATATTTGTTAATTCAATAGTCTGCGATTCTCTTCTCAAAGTGAAGATTTTTTTTTAAATGTTGCTAACTAACTCTTCTAGCTAAACGGTTGGTATCCTTTCAGAATACACTCGCGCATATTCTGAGCTAAAGTACTCATAGGTATACCGCTAGAGCAGCTGGCGCATGAGACAACGCAGAACGAGCTACGAGATGACAAAACTCGTCAACAGAACAGGTAACATTAAATATTACAAAACTTTGAAGCAGGGAGCGGCATCAAAATTGTCGCAGAGAACCCCTTCAGATGTGAATACAAATTCAAAATCATGAACGATCAAGATGTTAGTTTTTCCAATGATTTTAACGATACTTAATTACTTGATCAATGAGCTAATTTCTCAGTCGAAGGTACGGGTTCGATTCCCGGACGGAGGTAGGAATTTTTCTTTAATCGGATTATTTCCTGTCCTCCATATAGTTTGGAAATGTGGAAGTGAGTGTGAATGTGCAGGTGAAAACACGTTAAACAAGCGAAATACCTAAAGTAATATAACCTAAATATTTGAGGAGCAAAAACTCCTTCAAATGTTACACCATCAAGTCTCTCAATATGACCATAACAGTTAAACGGGTCTGCAGAAATGAAGAAAGGAAAGTTACTTCATTTCCATTGGTATCTAAGCATAGCGTTTTGTTTCTGCTTCGCCGACATTCTATTCATTAGTCCAGCGTGTTTCTCAAAGATTCTATAAAATAAATTTCTATAATTTACCAATCATGTTTCGTGTTGTGTATGCTAGCTCAGGTCGGCTACGTACACGAAACTGGTATCCGTGTCTTACAAGGTTGTCGGTGCCTAATTGTTGATACGAATTTGTGTCTGCTCAGCAACGTTTTACCTAGTGGGGTGGGGTGGCTTATCTCTCAGGTAAAGCTTTAGCTGGTGGAAGGGATACACAGTATGCTGAACTCCTGCCGCGCGTGACGCGTACAACAGTCTCACACTATTGCGCGTGTTTACCCTTCACTTGCCTCAGACCACCAAACACTACCTCCCTCAATTTGCTAAACCTCTACTTGCTTGGAAGCGCTCACTAACTAAAATGTCACTTGACAGACAGTACATGTAATATATTTATAGAAGTATGCATTAAATAAAATTGAACACAATGAACTTCAAACAATTCTCTTGATTGGAAATTGTTCTTTCCATTAGCACTTATTGACTAACTTAGAAACATATTTATATTAGCTGTAAATAAACAGGCGGCGTTGTGGCCAGTATCAGGCCGCTCTCCTATCACCAAGGCGGCCCGGGTTCAATCCCAGGGACCCGCTTGAGGGATTTGGGTGGAACAAAGCGGTGTCTGGGGGTTTTCTCCAGCCTCTCCGGTTTCCCCCGTCATTTATTGAAGCAAGTGCTCCATCATCTTTCCCTTCATCTATTTCACCATCATTTCATGCCATGACACCTACTTCTCGCTCTTATACCAGGTATCGCTCCGATCACCCATTCTGGATGATGTGGCGTATTAGATTAGTAGTCGTCATGTCAGACACATTATTGCGTCGCATTGGCGACAGAATTGTTGGGGTAATTTTAGTATTTCTTTCGACCTTGTGTTTGAATTTCCGTCTGTGTGATACTCGCCACCTCCTAGCTGGAGAGCCTAGCTAGAAGTGGAGAGAGAGAAGATAATAGTTTTAGTATTACTTTTCTTTGTGTGTTGTGTCGGCAGTCTGGTTTAAGAGTCGAGTGTGTGGGTTTGTGTGTGAAGGAGTGTAAATGTAGTTCGTGTATGAGGTATCTCTCCTGAATTCTTTCTTTATCTATTTTGTGTGATAATGTAGAGACACCATATCATTTATTGGGTAAACCACAGCTAATGTGAATAATGTGAAACCTGTGTAATTTGTTAAAAATACCCCACCCCTGCACCGGAATGTGAATAACAAGGTCCTGGTCCTCTCGATGTTTTTGTAACTACGCTTCCCTATGTGCATGTTGGGCTGATCCAAATTTAGTATTTTTGCTGGAAACCTATAGACTCTCACCCCAGTATGTAACAATATTCTATCTGATCCAAAATGTCTGTTCCTCGGCAGGCTTCTGATCCCAGGCAGTGGCTTGTATACTTTAAAGCGGTTCGAATATTGTCGAAACATTCTCAACACGAAGACAAAGCAACGACTGAGACAGCTCAAAGCTATAAGTGTACCCTTGACACGTTTTGCGCCACCTGTGCGCAGTGACATAATATCGAGGTCACCCCTTGGGGGATGTTAAGACATACATACGAGGGTAAACAGGAAAAGAAGTAAATAAACAAAAAATTGCTGCTTCAATAATAAATAACGTTTCACGGCCCAAAAGGAATTGAACTCTGTACTTCCCGAGCGCCAGCTTTGCGTGTTACCGCAGAAGCTCATATACTTCAACACTATTGATGAAGTAAAGTTCAATTCACGAGCGCTGGCTTAGGACTACAAAGTCGTAAGCTGAGATTTTATTCCGAAGCGCCAGCTCCACCCACGGTAACTTGTGCCATTGTGTTGTGTACACAAAGAGGAATAACCTCAATGCAGATGTTTTATATTTTCCAATCGCACAGAACATCTCCCGGGGGAAAAGGAAGGGCGTGCGAGTGTTGAGCCACGAAAAGGATTTTTTTTCCATGTGCGTTCATTTTATTGTGTTTCATTCATGTTTAGTGCTGCTTTTACCTTCGTTTTTCTGCTATAGTTTTGATTTTGATGTTGTTCCCCCCCCCTTCTTGCTTTAACACTTCTTCACGGTGTTGCTATGGTAATGTTTTTTACTTTCTCTACCACATAGTAGATAGACATGGCATGGCATGGCATTTCACCCAAAAATTCGATATCCAGATTTCACCAAAAATACATGTTTTGAGACCCCCTGAATCCAAAAAAAGCATTTTTAGAAAAAGGTCCGCTGTCTGTGTCTGTGTCTGTGTCTGTGTCTGTGTACGAGGGCTGTCCCAGAAGTACCCAACCTAACAAAGAAAACAAAAATGTTGGGGAAAAAACCATCTTTATTTCTCTGTATAGTCTTCTTTCAGTTCGATACACTTTTCGCAGCGATGTTCAATAGCTTCGATACCCTGTTTATAGTGAGAACCGCCGAGTTCTGCAAAATAGCTATCAACTGCAAACTGCACCTCTTCATTGTTGGCAAATATTTTAGCACCAAGCTATTTCTTCAACTTTGGAAATAGGAATAATCAGAGGGGGCTGAATCTGGCCAATAGGGTGTATGAGGAAGCGATTCGAACTTTAACTCATTCATTGTGATCATGGCGATAATGGATGTGTGAACTGATGCATTTTCTTGATGAAACAAAAGTTTCTTTTCCGCTAAATGCGGCCATTTTTGCTTGATTTCATCGTTCAAATGTTGCAATAAGCTTGCATTATACTCGCCATTGACTTTTTTCCTTTTGAAGATAATCAATGACAATTATTTCACACACATTCCAAAAAGCTGACGCCATGACCTTGCCTGCAAATAGAAATGTCTCATCTTCTTTGCGGCAGATTATCCCTTTCAATACACCGTTTTGAATGTTCCTTCGTCTCAGGTGGGAAGTGATGGACCCATGTTTCATCCATGGTTATGAATCGACGCAAAAATTCTACTTTATTGCAGCAAAATATCGCCAAAAACTCGATTGAAGCATCTTCACGATGCTGCTTTTTTTCCATTGAGAGTAAACACGGCACCCATCTTGCGCTTAGCTTTCTCATGTCTAAATTTTCAGTCAGTATGGGATGTACAGCACTTTTTGAAATACCTACGATGTCTACTAGCTCGCGTACTTTCAGTCGACGGTCATCCAACATCATTTTGTGGATTTGCCTCACAATTTCTGGCGCGGTCACCTCATTTGGTCGACCACGGCGATGGTCGTCTTGGCAGCTCGTACGGCCTCGTTTAAACTCTGCTACCCAATATTTTACTGTTGTAAACGAAGGAGTAGACTCCCCCAGAGTAGAATCTAGCTCAGCTTTAATATTAGTTGGACTAAGACCTTTCAAATGAAAGTATTGTATCACGTAACGATGATCAGTTTTATCCATGTTTATAAATTTACTGATGGCTGCAAAACAATTACTAAACGACGTAGCATTATCAAACTTCAGACTTAAGCTTTATAAGGTTGGTACTTAATACCATAGTCATTTGTTTGAAACAACAACCACTATCTATACTCAGGTCGGGTACTTCTGGGACTCTTCTCGTAGGTCATAACAAAAAGTTATGAAAAGTCGGTAAATACCAAACTTGGTATTTAGGTTCAGTATCTTTCGAACATGTGACACGAGGATTTTCAAGAAAATCCTCCCACTCCAGACTATCCTATACAAAGACAAATTTTTGAAAATTTTGCGTTTCTCACGAATGTCGTATATTTAAGTTATTTTCATGACAAATGTATATCTTGAATTTTCTGGGAATGTCTCCAAAAGTCCTCTTCATTCTGAATGAGTTTTGCACAACTGGTAAATCGTAAGAGATAGACAAAATTTTACTATACAAAAAATGTAGGGCTCGTTAAAACACACAATTTATGTCATATGTTTTTTTGTCCGGTGAACCATTTCTGAGATATTCCTGATTATTTGTCTGAAGTTTTCAATACCTATACTTTTTCTCAAATGGGAATTTGTTATTTATTTTTGTATGTCCTGGACATGCAAACAGAATGGAATGCTCCACTAGTAACCAGGTCTTAAAGGATTTGACTATCGCTTAAAGCCTACCATATTCCCCTTGCACCTACTAGAAAATTAGCAATAAGATTAACATCTCGATTAACATGAAGTGGATGGAGAATAGGTGTTTGTAGAAAGTTTGTACAAGAGTATAGAAAGCCGTGTGAATGCAAAACATCAGATTTTTAAATTATGCATTTTAAGTAAAAATGTACACTTTTTATGAAAAAGTAAATGAGAGCTAATTTTTCACCGCGTTTTTCTCGGTTGTAATGTTTTTAGACATTTTTCAACATTTTCAAGTTATTTGAGTGAAACTTCGGAAATAGTTACTCCAGTACTTACTAATTAAACATGCTATGTGGTTATTAGTGTGAGGTAATACTACGCCACCAAGCTCACCGAGGTTTGGCAAGTGTATATTTCTTCTTGTTCTTATTTTTTTTTGGCTAAAGCGGGAAACTCACAATCGAACAAAAGGTAATTTTTGAAAAAAAGCAATTAATTTAAACGTATTCCTTAACAAAATTGTTTTCCAGCTCAATAAAACAGGGTTGTTTAAAAGTTAAGAAACTTTCATCGTAAAAGCTTTTTTATAAAAAAATAGCTTAACTTTGTGTTTTAAAATGCATAATCCAGGAATTACTTCATATGTGTGTAACAAACTTCGCAACCGCACTTATTTATACGACGTAAGATGTAGAAGTTCAAAAAGCTTAGTAGAGTACTTTGTGTTTTGGAAAATTCATAGACCCGTCCCCACTAAAACTTTATATGTTGCTATTCAAAATTTCTCAAGCTAAGGGAACAATACGTAGCTACAATAGCTTGTAGCCGATGGCTTACCATTCTTGTACTTGATCTGGAGTTGGTTGCTTCTAACGCCGTGATAGTGGCGGCGCTGGAGTAGACTGGGGGTGGCACACTCGCTTCCATCCCTTAAAGGGGGGGTTGCAACCTATTCAGCTTACGTTACTAGAAGTACCTTGGGTCAAACATCTGAGCCCCACCCGGGAGGGTGGTGTTTAGATTGGGTTGGACTCGGCGGAGCAGTGGTTCCTGATACCCCTGGGAGACTGAGTACGTCTGGGCGAATTTCCGTCTAGGCGGGGTAGTGAGACGCCTCAAGGTCCTCCGTATCGCTCTGGAAAGCGGTAGGCGATTCGCTAGTGGACTGTCGGGTCCCACCGAGTTTTTCGGTAGTCTTCCCCTTTAGGGGTTGACTCGCCTAAGTGGCGTGCCCCCTTCCATCTTGTAACTTAAACGGTTTAAATTATACATACCGGCCCACTGGAAAAGCCTCCGAGGGTGAGAAAGCCACTCGAATGGCGCCCTCCTCCCAGGATTCAGCGGAGGCTGTTGCCCCTGGGTCTTACTCACTTCCATATACTAAGCCGTCACCGCAGCTTCAGTAGTACCTATGGCCGTCACAGGAGGAGTATGTATAACAAGGAGGAATTGTATCTGTATACCTTTTCATGCCATGCAACAGTGGTGTCCTGTTTTACGTGCACAGTTCTAGATTATTGGCATATGAATATATAGCTTTGGGCAATATATTTACTTATAATAACCATGTTTAAATATATGATCACAGGTTCAAACCCGGTGGAGGGCGATGTATTTTTTCGGGCGTAAAAATCCTTAGCATTGCTTCCTTTGGAAGAGAAGTAAAGCCGGTGGTCCCTAGTCATATATTTACGGCACGTGAAAGAACCTCAAGCCTGATAGAGGCCTCTGAAAAAAATTTCCGGTATAGAATGGAATGCTAAGACCATAGGAGTTAAACAGCGTCCATAAATAAAACTGAATTTAGTTGTTTGTTTAAATATATTTATAACTAAATAAAACCCTGTTTCGCACAATATCTCCACAAAAAATACCTTTAATAGCAACATAATGTAAAATGAGGTAAATTATCTTTACTCACAAAGAGAACACATTTACTAGACATCATTTTAGTAATCTGTTCAGGCGAATGTTGCATGAAAATGCCCTAGCAATGTCTTCAAATGGAAAATAGTCTTACCAAATATTCACAGTTCTACCCCGATGCACCTCCGAAATACTTGCATACATCGCGTGAGCTACAGTTAACACACACCACTACTTGGTCGAACAACAACAGTGCTCCAGACGCACTCTTCCCTGCTATGTACGCACCCGCTGAGAATGTTGGTAAAATGCCTCTGCGGTGACGACACAAATGGAAGCGAGTGTATTATGTAACGTTGTGGCATATCATGTACTACATTTTTGTCTCGGTGCTCTTTTTTGCAATTTTGCAGAAGTAACTGACATGGTAAACTGAATAGATCAAGCGTTACCGTACTGCAACAGTGGGTGTTAAATAAGCATAATAAAGTCGACTTCTTTACTATTTCTCTCTTTCTCTCTCTCTTTTTTTTATATTTTCCCTAAACAACATATGTATGAAAATGTTATGCAGCAATCCCAGTGAACTTATTTAAATAACAATTCTTAACTTATTTAAACAAGTTCAACAAAATGATGGTTTTTCCACATATAAAATATTGAAGTAGTTAGTTTCTGCCTCACGTATGGAAAGTCAGTTTGAAGAAGATGTATTATTGTAGTTCAACTGTTGGGAAGCAGAACTTGAAGTAGTTGCAACCGCACGTATGGTACCCGCTTTCCGGTAGCCTTTGCCCCCCCCAAAAAATGTTTAAAAATATTAACTTTGTAATTTGACTTTATTTGACTGTTTATTTTACTGTAAATTTTAATTTTCTCAAAAATGGCTCTAACGATTTTGATTAAAATATCATATGTTTAAGATATTGTCATCAGAAATGAAATGTATATCTCGAATTTTCTGGGAATGTCTCCAAAAGTATTCTTCATTGTGAACGACTTTTGCATAACTGGTAAACCATAAGAGATAGACAAACTTTTACTACACAAAAATGTAGATCGCGTTAAAATACACAATTTATGTCATACACATTTCTTTTGTTGAGTAAACCGTTTTCGAGATATTGCTTGTTATTCCCTTAAATTTTCCAATACTTATACTTTTTCTCAAATTCGTTATTCATTTTTTTTATGTCCTGGACATGCAGAGAAAATGGAATGCGCCACATAGCAACCAGCGTTAAAATATTTGACTATCGCTTAAAACCTAGCATAGTCGCCTTGCATCTACATGAAAATTACCAATAAGATTGACATCTCGATATCTCGATTAACATGAAGCATATGGAGAATAAGCGTTTGTAAAAATAGTTTGTACAAGAGTAGAGAAAGTCATGTGAGTGTAACACATCAGATTTTTTTTGTCTTGGATATGCAAAGAGTTATAATCTGTGGCAAAGGGAATGGTGCTGCACCTAGCAACCAGCTATTAAGAGATATGTATGTGCTTAAAGGCTACTGTTTTTCTATATTGCCCTTGTAAATATATTTTCTCCTCACATCTACAAGAAAATTAGCAATAAGATAGAGTCTGCAAATGTTTATCTCGATTAACATGAAGTAGATGGAGAATAAGCGTTTGTAAAAATAGTTTGTACAAGAGTAGAGAAAGTCATGTGAGTGTAACACATCAGATTTTTTTTGTCTTGGATATGCAAAGAGTTATAATCTGTGGCAAAGGGAATGGTGCTGCACCTAGCAACCAGCTATTAAGAGATATGTATGTGCTTAAAGGCTACTGTTTTTCTATATTGCCCTTGTAAATATATTTTCCCCTCACATCTACAAGAAAATTAGCAATAAGATAGAGTCTGCAAATGTTTATCTCGATTAACATTAAGTAGATGGAGAACAAGCGTTTGTAAAAATAGTTTTTACAAGAGTAGAGAAATTCATGTGAGTGTAACACATCAAATTTTTTTTATTCAGGGGGTCTCAAAACATGTATTTCCGGTGAAATCTCGGTATCGAATTTTTGGATGGAATACAATACTTGCCCTACTTACTATACGTAGTAGAGAAAGTAATTATTAAAATTCTTAAAATAAACCATGTTTTTTGGCCGGGGTCTAAACGATAAAACATCGCTTAGATGTAAAACATCGTTTAGACTCCGGCCAAAAAACCCGATTTGTTTTAAGAATTTTAATAATAATTTTTATAATGAGAGCTTATGTATGTGTATTATGAACTAGTTGATGCTAATTTCTCTTGCACTTTTCCTTACATGTTGATAAATGTTACGCGGTATAATTCTCGCTACAAGCTTCATCGCTATACCGCATGTACTCTCTGTATTTACAAAATGTTAAAAGAATGAAATGCGGCATTGGTAGCCGAGTTACATTGAGCGAGACCATGACGTAATGAATGTGCTGTAGCACTTTTACGATCCTTGTGACAAATTGCTTCATTCCGCATCATAAGGAATGACTGCTATCAAGCGCATTGCGTTTAAATTGATGTTTCATTTTATCTGTTTTCCAATGCAGCATGTTGAGAGATGTTGGGAGCGCCCCATTTTTAATTATTTGACTAGCAAAAGAACTGCCTTTTCAAGTCGGATACACAAATTAAATGACTCTTGAAAAATTAGTACTATAGGAAACGCAATGCTGTATACGATAACCCAAGGTTTCCATTGCTTTGCTTAAAAATGAAGAAAGTACTGGATGCCTCAAAAATGTATACTTAATTTTGCGTCCGTACTCGATTCATGTAGCGAAACTTGAAATATTGGTACACTTTGATTATTCTATTTTATCTAATTGCGTTTTTGATTAACAAAATCAGTTTCAGTTATCGGAGTTTTCTTGGCAAATAACGCGTTTCCGCAGGTCAGCTTGTCTCCGAGGAAAGGGTAGTTTCGGATTTGAAGACTTCTCTACATTTATTATTTTTGCAAGGACTTTGCAGGGGCTCATGCAGGTGGTTAATGTGAAATTAGGCTAGCTTAATGACGTAAAGCACTATTCAAGGCTTAAATTTAGTATATCTAAATGTTTTCGTCTTAATTTACTGTTTCAAATTGTTTGGGTTTTATTATTTTCTAAACTATGTAAGATTTTAAAGAAATGCACTTTAAAAACATTCAGCCAAATAAACGAGGGAGAACTCTCATTTTTAATACACAAAAAGAACAGACAATATTACAGCTTATTTTGTTTTTGTTTCTTAGATTTTTCATTTTATTATTTTAATTTTTTGAAAAATGAACAATTTTCTACATTTTTTAGTGTAGTGTTTACAGAACTATTTAATAGATCAGTTATTTTTATATTTAACACATAATGCCAACGTCAAATTAAGACCTGTGTTCACTGCGATCAAGCATATTACCAAAACTATTTGCTCCACTAAATGCGTATAAAGTAAGTTTGTAAATAATACGCATAATAAAAGTAATAAATTAAAAATCTTAAAATGCCAGATCACAAACTGAAATATCGTTTATTGTTTCTGAATATTAAAAATGATAATTTTTTCCATTGATTTGTTTAATGTTTTTATAAGTAGAGACCAATACGAATGCGAAATGGAATCAAAAATTTATCCAAAATAAAGTCGACTACACATGTATTGGCCGACACGTACGTTCATAACAGAACACTATTTAAGCAATTAATTTTATACTCTGTGTTGTATTTTAAGTCTTTCTTTCTGCTATTCCCGTTAATTATCTGAAAACGTTTTTTGTTTACAACTAAGGCCTTTAGATGATCCTCAGTTACCTCTTAGGTTCTAAAAAAGCTACCCTTCACTGGGGTTCAAACTGGCTGATTTAAACGCACACGCTAACTACCAAAGAACCTTCAGTCCGTTATATCAGAGAGCCAATCCCATAAAATTAAGTAAATAAGTGTGCCAAACTTTGTGACAGCAGCACATGGTCCGCATAATGGTGCAGATAACTATAGTCGATCCAGCCTTAGAACCGGACTTGATGTAAACAAGCCATTTGGTATCCCTCTGCGCTAGCCACTTGTTTTTATGGGCTGTGAAGAACAAACGTAAACAAATTTCACGTGGACTCATGCCTCGTGCTAATAATGCAATAAAACTGTGCAATATTTAAGTAGTAGTAGTAATAATAATAATAATAATAATAATAATAATAATAATAATAAACACTTAAACTAAAATTGAATTGAAATTACGTACGGGATAATTAAAATAAAACTCAATCTGTAGCTGCAGTAATATCGGGAAGAAGTGCAACATCTAGATTCTCATCACACGATACCTTCTGTTAGTACCTGCACTTCCTTTATTTTTCTTTATAAATATAAATCCAATTTCTAGTAATAATATATGAAACGTGGATTGCTTAAAAGAAGGCAACATTAGAGAATTGACAGAATTTAAGACTTTGTCTACAGTTAGTGGTTTGTTATTAAAGAAAAACTCCTACACTTTCTACGAATAGCACATTTGGTAATGTCATCTGTTTTTTCTAATTCTGGCTTACGTCTGTTTATTTTCTTCTCCTTCTTTACAGACACATGCAACGCTCAATTGGAAATGCCAGTATAATGTTATTCACAACTATAGTTGGCATCTCCTGAATTAATTTATTATAAACATTCTACACAATTCGTTTCACGTCACTTTTAACGGCTTACTTTTAGAATGCTTTATTATATCACATTTATTGTCACTCACCAAGCTAACAGCATTTGTAGAAGCAGCCATGTTTAACGTCTTAATGATTGCTTACAAGAGAGTGAACGACACCACACAGAAGTAAACGGAAACTATAACATTCTTTAACAGTTTTACTATTCATATTACTATTTCATGGCAATCGAAAGTTTCGAACTGTGATTAACATATTTATTCAAAACCCACAGATAATCGCGAATATTTAAGGCGCTATATTGCGACACAGCGACTATATCGGGGTTTAGCGCCAGGCAGTCGGAAATAAACAAAGATAAGTCGCGCTCTCGTCCGGCGTAAACACCAGAAGCGCTATCGGCAAGCAGCAGAATCTTTAGGAAGTTGCTTTCACCCCGTCTCCAGAATGGATGTCCAGATAGTTCTAGAATGTTCTGTGGAAGATTCCATTATCTATAAGCGATCGTTCTCGCAAGAAGAGTCAGTTGAATCGTGTGAGTGAATAGACCAGTTGGTGAGCGCATTTCTGCTGCGACATCAAGTGCGGTTCTCCGAGCGAGTTGGTGACGACTGCTGTGATGTGCAGAGAGTGTTACTGCGGGGCGAGAGATCGTAGAAGTCTTGTGTTGAACTCCCTAGCGAGTGAACCATCCGGAAGAAGAGGCTACGTAACGAAGAAAGTGAAGTTGAACTATTCACATTAGTGAAGTGGCCGTGTCAACTAAAGTGAAAGTTGAAACAGATCAAAACAGTGACAGTGAGAACTGGGAGAAGCGACAGTTAAAAAACTGGACAAGGTCACAATATGCTGGGTGTGGTTTGGTTTCCCGCGTATGACGTGCTAATTAATAACATAATGTGTTCTAAAAGTGGAGGGAGTATATGTAGTATAGCATTGTCGAAATTCTGAAGGGTAGGTTGATGAGAAAAAAAAGGTCACTGCGGCACATAAGAGACAAAAATCAAAACATTCTATTATGTGAAAGCATGCGGGAGCAGTGTATTCTCTAAAGCCGTTGTCTAGCGTTGGGATACATCCTGATATATCGGAAGACAGCATTTTGGACTTGAGTAACGGTTAAATGATACGGAAGGTGGTAGCACTGGTAAACATCACACGTGTGGAATTGTTGATACATAATTCATCGGGAAAAGCTGCAGTTGTATCAGAGAGGCGCTAACAAGCTCACAGCAATTGTACTTTCATTGCAATCGGTTTCTCCACATGTAAGAAGGGTGTAACTTAGGAAATAAACTGCTGAAAGTCTAATTTGCGACAGATCTCTTGGAGTTAATGTTCTTGTTTTCTTCCTTTTCAGGGTTCAAATTCCTTAATGTTCATCCTCAGCAGAGTTGAAAAGTTGGCCGGAACGCCGCAAAACAAAATTGCAGACGTATAAGGAAAGGCGGTATGCAATTTATTGGAAATTAACTATCCATCATTAAACACGGATTTCGTTCCAAAACTTCCGAATATAAACAATTATTTATTTAATTTTAAGTTAAATAATCTCAATTTACACAGAGGATGATGCTTATACCCAGTGCTGATTTTCTTTTACGTTTCACCCCAAATCTTTTTTAAATTTCAAATGACCCACCCCTATATTTTGACACATTAATTTCTCTGCCACTAAACTATAATGTGCAGAGGAAGTATTGTATTCCACAGAAAAATTTAAGTTTGAGATTTCTTGGAAACACACGCTTTAAGGACCTCCGAATCCAAACAAGCAGCTTTAGAAAAAGGTCCATATGTGTGTCTGTGCGCGTGCCTATCTGTGTGACGTCTTAAACGTCTCAAGTCAAAAATGAAAAGAGAAATACCAAACCTGGTATTTAAGTTTAGTATATCCCATAGATGCGACACGGAGATTTTAAACAAGATTCCCTACCCTAAACTAACGCTTTGTATGGAAAAGTTATCCAAATTTGATTTTGTTAAAATTGGTTCTAGCAAATTTTATTAAAATACCGTAAGTATTCTCGAAAGTGAGGCAAACATGCCAAAATGAATCTTCTGGAACAGTAAACACTGCGGTGAAAGACGCATAATGGGTTCGTTGTGCGGCTACTGTTCTGAGAGCCGATCGAGGGCCCCATCCAGGTGCGGGTCGGAATGCGCAGCAGCTACCGATGGCCTGCAGGTAGCTTCGCGCGTGCAGTCATATTATATACATTTATCATGCAGATATATTCAACACTGAATCCAAATCAAGAGTATTGAATAAAAGTTTAGAAAGTAAATAATAAAGATAAATGTTTCTGTAAAGTTAGTTTGGTGGGGCATTTTTGGATACCCTTAGTATTGCATTCTTAGATGCTGAACTTAAAATACTAAGTTTGATATTTATTGGACCTTTCGTTTTTGAGTTATGCAGTTCTCGGGCAAAAATATTTTTCTGAAAGTATCTTCTTCTTTGGATTCAGGGGGCCTCAAAACGTGTTTTTGTGAAAAATAGATATCAAAATTTTGGGTGGAATACAATACTTGCTCTACTTACTACAGGTAAGATAAACTAAAACCCCCACCCACATAAAAATAAGGAATTGTGTCTAGGTAGTTCACAATATTTAATTCACAAAATATCTGGCTTTGCCAGTCGTAAAGAGCGCAGAGTTATTTCGTTACTGTGCAACATTCTGATGCTACTGTTATGCAAAACGGCTTCCTGTAAATCGTTTTATTCATTGCTTGGCGCTTAAAACCAGGGTGGTGAGGGGTTTGCTCATAAAACCGTTCATCCTTACTGTTCATGGCATGTACCACGGTCATAAAAATGTCTGCTGGGAGCCAGTTCTCACATCCCACCTTGGCACCACACACTGGTTTTATTCAGACTTGCTGCATGTACTGCTCCCATTCCTGTGCTGACAATGTTCACTGCAGAACATACAAGCCGTTGCACAAAGACAGATGAGGCAAACTCACGATTTATGGCACTCCTTTTGGACTAGACGATACTGAGGCGGAGGCTCCGGAATGAAGAAAATATGGGGCGCTTCAATAACTGAGAGTTGAAATTACAAAATTATTACTTCATATACTGTATAGGATAATACAAAATACATTTAATGTCAAAAAACTGAAATTAGTAATAATATTATTTGGGATAAACGTTTTGACCTTAACATTTAACACTAATGCAGAGCGTTCGCTATGTTGCGGGGCTGCGGATCGTGCGTTTGCGTGTTCCGCGCACTGTCTATTACACTGGGAGGGATTCCGTTCTATATCTCCCGCGTTACTTACGAGTGACAGTAACGTGCACTACATTAAGTACTAACCTTGTTATAAGCGACGTTGAAAGTGATGTCCATCTGCACTGAGGGATTCCTGGCATCTTCAGATGAAGTTTCTATTCACACGCATATTTTTTTTTAGTTCCATTTATACCCCGCCTTTAACTGCAAAGGTCTTATCATAACCTTTCTTTGGAACATATTATCTATTAGCAATGGTGTTAACATGTATTTGCTTGTCATTGGATTTCGTTAACTTCGAGTTTCATTCATTAGATCACACACACATTCACACACTCATTCATACTTCCAGACTCTGGGTAGATAGGGAATAATATTGGTGAGAGAAAAATTCCCAAATCCAGCCCGGAATCGAACCTTAGTTCCCTTGGGACAGCACACAGCAAGCAGGTGCTCCACCGACTGAACGCATAAGTTCTTCTCATAATTTCTGTTCCTATATTGTCCTTAAGTTCGTCTAAGGTGCGGGGATTGCTTCTATAAAATGTATATATAAGGGTCTCCCACAAATAGAAGTGCCACACAATAAGCGTAAATTTGTCGGTAGGTATTTCAGTAGACTAATAACAAAACAAGAACAAGAACACACTTAAGCAAAGCACACACAACACAGATGTGTTGAATAAACTTTTGTCTTTGAGATGCACAATGCACAAACTCTAATGCTTAAAGCACGAACAGAAGGTAGCAACTGAAGCAGTACGAGTATAACACAGCTGATAAACGTAGTCATGAGCGGGTCACTCGTACGCAGCGGAAAAATACCGAGGTAATACAGGGCATGCGACGATCTGTGGCCCCAGCGTACGGCAACCACTCTGTGTGTCACCGTAAATCGTTCAGGCTCATTAATGAACTGATCG
This sequence comes from Deroplatys truncata, assembly GCA_030765065.1. Classification (NCBI taxonomy): domain Eukaryota; kingdom Metazoa; phylum Arthropoda; class Insecta; order Mantodea; family Mantidae; genus Deroplatys; species Deroplatys truncata. The sequence goes on along the minus strand of CM060988.1, from coordinate 121,692,158 downwards.
CGACCGAAACAAAACGCAATTGCAACAGGGAGTATAATATAGTTGAACCTTAATTATACGTTACTCACGTCTCCGTTTTTCGCAAATATATGTTTAGTCACCGAACTTTGTCCATTAACATTTAGCCCAGTTATACGTTTTCGATATGTTTTCTTATTAATGACATACACTTTTATGGTCTCCATGTACGAAATATATCCATTTACTTATTTATATATTACATTTAATCCATGTTAAAATATATTATGCATGGTTTCTGTATACTGTATCCTCGCTGTCGCAGCACAAAACAGTAGGTATGTTGGGTGAGGCATCAATATTTTCGGAACGCATTATTGCTACGCAAGTGTTAACAATACGGTACGACAAGGTCATTCTTCCCCAGGTTGTAGCCGATTATAATGATGGTGATAAAGTAGGCCTAAATGATATAGCATTTCTCTTATTAATGCACATAACTAACTAGTGTATGTTTGTGTGGAATAATCAGAGAAATAAAGAAAAGTCTATATTATATATATATATATACGAATACAAGGTGTCATTAAATTTCGGGACTGTGTCTGCTGTGATCGAACGAATCAATGAGTGACAAGCGCGCGCAGCACAGACGAGTAACAACCTTGAAGACAAACCACACGGAGTTTTAAAGCGATAGAGTTATTGATACATGTGTTACACAACTTTGTAATAGCACCTGCACGCTCACCTTGGCGAGATCACGATGGAACTCGAAACTTGGAATAGAGTGTAAACATGAAATCTTGTGTGAAACTCGGGAAATCGGCAACCGAAATCGAAAGGTGGCATTCACGTTTACACCACTGTTTCCTCCCCCCCCCACATCCAGAGGTGTTAAATATTGTGGAAAGGACTATTGCGTAGGAGCTAGGAATTGAAAAGAATCACCGGCACATATGCTGACAATTTATTATAAAGTGTTGCATTTGTTAACAATTCCATGATCAGCTTGCTTTAAAGTTTAAAAGTTATGTAATTTACAAATAATATGCTCGGAGACAATATAATGTACTCTTTCACCTTTTTGCAACGTAAGTTGCCGAACAAATTGAGAATATTTCTGAAACAGCGACTAATACAGCGCTAAGTTACACGAAGTGAACGATATAAACGCTTCTCCAGTAAATATGAATTTAGAAACACCAAGAGTAAAAAGGTTAAATGTTGAAACTTACCAAACATTGAAAATAATTTAGAAAAAGCCAAAAAAGTTACTCTTGGTGGTTTACACCAAATCCCTCCGTCAGACCCAGAACAAGTCTCGTTGTTAGCCACTCGGTCCCTAGCCTCTGCTGCCTGCCCAGGAGTTGTCCACAAGCGTGTTGGCGCTGGCGTCAATGGCGTGAAGAAACCAGCCAATGGTAACTCTGTGCGACACTTTAGTTGTGGTATGTTGAATTACGCCATGCATGACATCTTTCTCGAAGCTTCGGATATTAACTGTTTCTCTCGATGACCCACGTCATCATTTCCGAAGCATTGTGACGTACTTTATGCTGGTTGCATAAGCCATGACCAAGGGGGAGGGGTAAACGGGACACGTTTCACAAATGGCAGAACATCGCTGGAGGACAACCAAGAGCATGATCGTTTTTTTTTCGACATTCACGGGATTGCGCAGCGTGAATTTGTTCCTGCGGGTCAAACAGTGACTGCTGTTTTTACTGTGACGTTTAGTGACTCACAGGGAGAACATTCGTCGGAAACGACCACAATTGTGGACACAGAAAAATTGGATGCTTCAAGACGACAACGCACCAGCTCATACAGCTCTCGCAACACGCCAATTTTGTGCTCGTAACAACATGACTTTCCTTCCTCACTCCCCGTATTCATTAGATTTGGCCCCTTTCTCCAAGATGCAACTGAAGGTCTGCCGTTTTGACACGGTGGAGAAGATCCAACGTGAATCGCAGCAGATGCTTAATACGCTTCAAGAACCAGACTTCCATAGTATATTCCAAAAATGGCAGAGGCGCTGGAATCGGTGTATAGTTGCCCAAGGGGACTACTTTGAAGATAATGGCAGTCAAATTTAAATAAACTAATTCTTTTCCATTTACCGGACCAGTCCCGGAATTTAATGATCGCACCTCGTAACAGTATTGGTATCCATGTAAGTAATACTCTAAATGATGTGTTCATTATTATTAATGTGTTTATTTCATATTGCTGCGTTCTTAAATTAAATTATACGTAATTAGTTTTACTAATAATGTAATAAAAGTTTCAGTTCAGTAAGAAAATCCGCTTTTACATTTTCTCATTTATACATTATATTAGCCGTTTTCCTTTCAAAACGCATAACTTAATTTATACTATGCATGTATTTACTCTGCTCTGTACCAGAGCAGTGAAAAACTAATAAAAGAATAAAACTAGAAAAAATCTGATGTGTTACACTCACATGACTTTCTCTACTCTTGTACAATCTATTGTTACAAACGCTTATTCTCCATATACTTCATGTTAATCGAGATATCGAGATGTCAATCTTATTGGTAATATTCTTGTAGATGCAAGGGGAATATGGTAGCTTTTAAGCGATAGTCAAATATTTTAACGCTGGTTGCTATGTGACGCATTCCATTCTCTTTGCATGTCCAGGACATAAAAAAATGAATAACGAATTTGAGAAAAAGTATAAGTATTGGAAAATTTAAGGAAATAACAAGCAATATCTCGAAAACGGTTCACTCAAAAACAAAAAATGTATATGACATAAGTTGTGTATTTTAACGCGATCTACATTTTTTGTGTAGTAAAATTTTGTCTATCTCTTATGGTTTACCAGTTATGCAAAAGTCGTTCATAATGAAGAATACTTTTGGAGACATTCCCAGAATTTTCGAGATATACATTTCATTTCTCATGACATTATCTTAAACATATGATATTTTCATCAAAATCGTTAGAGCCATTTTTGAGAAAATTAAAATTTTCGAAAAATGTTCCATGTAAAGGGTAGTCTGGGGTGGGGGGATTTTCTTGAAAATCTTCGTGTCGCATCTCTGAAAGATACTGAACCTAAATACCAAGTTTGGTGTTTATCCGACTGTTAGTTTTTGAGTTATGCTGTTCACAGACACACACACACACACACACACACACACAGACACACACACGGACATGTTTCCAAAAATGCTTTTTTTGGATTCAGGAGGTCTCAAAACATATATTTCCGGTGAAATCTCGGTATCGAATTTTTGGGTGGAATGCAATACTTCCCCTACTTACTATACGTAGTAGAGAAAGTAAAAAAATCACTGAAGGGGCTCAGTAACACCTAATTACCTGGAGAGCTGAAAGGCCTCAACACCCAGGTTCCGGCTTCCCTGTACTGAGGATAAAGAGAATTGGCACATGCTTCTGTATTAGAGGTGTGATAATTTAACATAACCATCTTGGTTTCTTTGCGTTAACAGTTGTAAGTAATAATTTGCATATTAACGATACTCATCGGTGAAAAGGGACCAAAAATTGGATTCATAAATATGGATTTTAGCATATCAAATACTACACATATTACTTTAGTGCTATATAGCCTTTATAATTGTACGACATTTTAAAGCATGTTGCAGAGGTGTGAAAATTAAACTCCAGAGTTTTGGTTATTTACTGCGCGAGGTTATGTCTTCAAGGTATTGAAGCTTTAATGTGATAAATGCTTATATAATTTTCCACCAATCAGAAAGAAAATTATCCATTAAAGTGGCATACAATGTATACATTCTGTGGCAATTAGATTGAAGTAAGAATTAACAAAAGCAATTGGATTGAAGCAAAAGCCAAATTGCAAATTATTTCGATACATACACTATTAGCAACCAATCCACAACCTAAAATATTAAGAGTAGGCAGTATCTTAAATAAAAAATATTTATATAGGGTGTTACAGAGAGGTATAGGAACACCTTGATATGGACATCTATGGTATGTGACAACTTTTAAGTTATATTATGATTTTGCGTTTCATATTTGTATCTACTGATAAATGCAAATAAAACAAGTGTCAATTCATCACTGATACCTCCATTTTCACTGAAAAATCGTACGTATATACAGAGAGAGAAACAATAGCTAGCTATAGTAATAGCGCAGTCATTAGCGTATTCGACTCAAACTCAGTACAAGCTGTTAAACGCCTTTTTCAAGTACATGATTGGCTACATTTGGAGTGAACCCAATTTTAATCTCTTGCGTTTCTTTCAAAGTTTAAGTACATTTTAGGGAGGTATTCATATGGAATGTTTCACAATTGCAGGGCCACGATTACCTGCAAGTAGCAGTAACTCAGGGAAGTTTTATCAGTGGAGTACTGGCTCATTATTGACTTTATTCTATTGCAATAACCATGAACTCTAAGACTATAAGCATTCTATATCAAAGTGTTCAACTAACACTCCTCTATAACCCCGAACGTTCGTCAGTTAAGTTCTCTAACATTCTTTATGTTTTAATGCAAGATTTGCCCGTTTTACAGCTCAACTCTACATGTTAAACTGCATTAACTAATGCATCGTTATCAAAACAGAATTATGAGTAACCTTATGTTTTAATCAAACTATGATTATCGGAATTTCAGGACTCCATAATTACCAAGGGCTTGTGCAACGCACCGGGTTACCAGAAGCCAAAATTTTAAACCAAAAAATGTCTTTCCTCTCGCCAGTTGGAGAAGAAGAGCTAAAAGCGAAAGATAATTCCAAGAGAAAACAAAACTAGACCGAGGGACCGTTCATGAAGTTTAGTTAAGCGTTCCTCCTATGGTACATCTAAATCCATCCTTTGCCATTCCACCTTGGAGAATCACTGCCCCCATAATCAACATGGAACTAAATACTGTCGCTAAACATCAAACACATAGAACAATTTATCATCAATTATTCAAGGAAATATGTAACAAATATCTATAACACATACAAAAATTTACCAATGGCTCAATGTGCAATTGTAACACTAATTGTGCTCTAATCTACCCGTATCGTAGTATGCTATTCAAACTGATTTCTACACTGTTTTTTCAAGTGAACAATCCAACTCCAAAAGTTCATTGCTTGCAATTCACAATTTATCATCCTCCAATATTCTCGCAAAGGAAATCCAGCAACTAAATTTTCTTTACATTATCACATATGTGAAAATAAAGATACTTCAGGGGTGGAAGACGAGATGGCTCGACACCTCGCAATCCAAACTGCGAAATATAATGTCCAGTTCTGTAACCCAGCTGCCTGTGAAAAATCTAAGCAAGCAGGTTCAAGTTTTAATATCCGAACTAAGAATAGATCACTCCAAGATTACGCACAGCTATCTTCTTAATCAGGACCCACCTCCGATCTGCCAACAATGTGATGTAAAACTGACCGTCGTGTACATTATCACCGAGTGCCAACTTGACAACCGATAGAGACAGCACTACCACATATCCAGTGAACTTCAATCAGGGCTTAACTCCTCTGTCTCATATCTTCAGAGTATAAAGATGTACAAAAATATATAATGTTTTGTTTTAGTTCCAATGTTCTATGTACAAATAATTGTAAAGTCGCGACATCACTTCAGGCTAAAGTACCAGCCTGAAAATTTCCGTCGAGCCGGACGGTATTAGAGGGGTGTGGGAGGCGTAGTCGCAAGTACCAACCTGGTTAGAATTAATCAATGTAAGCGGCTAAGAATGTAGGTATAATACCATAGCCTGTTTTGCTCAAAGGAGCAGATCCAACTGATAACCTTGGTCTGGCCACCTGAAGCGTGAAACATTTCTCCCTATTTCACTCCGTCCCTTCTGTTTGTGCTAATGTAAATTTGTGCGGCTAGACGTGGGCCCTTGAACCTAATTGCGTATACAGGTATTGATTGTAATGGTGAAATATTCGTATCTACCTAACAAATCTCCAGAATCATAGTTCTAATTAAGAAAAGAGCCTTTTACATTGCACGTTTTGTCAAAAGGTACTCCGTCACCTGTATGGTATGTTAATGAATGATGAACGTTTTCTGGAAACAGTGTCTGTTAGCTGCATTCGAAGACTGTTCTCAGCCTAAATGCAAAGTCATTCGTAATCCCAATAAAATTGGGAGGCAAACAAATTTTACCACCTCTTTTCTGGACCTTCCTGCCTCCCAGGCTAAAGTGATTGCAAACCTCTCTTTTCTCCCTATCATTAGGGTAGTTAAAACAAATAACTGGGATTTAATGGTTTAACGTAGGTTTGTTTACTTTCCGAGAGTCAAGGCGAGAGTAAAAATATTTCGCTTTTGATGAAACTGAGATAGTAAAACACTCTGAATGGGCTAGAAGGCAGTGAAGGTGATGTGCAACGTTTAAGAGCTGCTCTCTTGAAGAGTAAAGCAACCCACAGCACACATATTCCAACAAGTTCACACTTCTGTGCAAGAAATCTTGGCAATACAGGATATTGGCAATTTCAGTTGTTTCTGAAGCGTAAAATTCTAGCTCCCACTAGTAGAGCCAACCTCTTCATCTCTCTTATCTCCTTTCCTTAATGTCCTAGATAAACAACTTCTGTCAAACAGATGTGCCACCAGGTCTCTCCTTAGACTCTATATAGCCGACTACCATTACATTAACAGGAGAGGATAATACATGCTAGTGTTCGTAAGAAATTTAACGGACAAATCCACTTCTACCAATGTACCTGTTTATTGTATGATCCGTCCTCATATACAAAATCTTAGAAAGTCCAACTGTTGTCTTGTAGTGCCAATCTTTTCTCTTTCTCGGCACTCGGTGTAGTACAAACGTTACACTTGAGTAAGCTTTGGCACACACTCGGAACTCAACACAACTGATCCGTCGAAGCACAACTCAAAACTGATGTGCACTGTTTACTTCGTAACTTCTTAACTAACTGAACCCCTCACGGGCAAGAGTAGCCTCCCTTTTATTGGTCCCGCATACAAAGTGGAATGTTTTAGACAGGAAAGCTGCTAGATCATGCCTAAAGGAACAGGTAAGCAACACACAATGACTATTGTTCCGCCTCGAGTTTTGTTCTAACGGTCGGTCGAGGCTCAATCAGGTGCCAGGCCGAGAGCCCTTTACCGGCAGCCCTCAGGTAGTTTCGGGCGCGCGGTCCTATAAGCAGTTTGACTTAAGAAGGTTGGAACACAATGTTTGAAATACTTTACTAGTCGACCACGATATCAGTGCGTGTGGTGGAAAGAGGAACTAAACGGTTACGAAACAAGTGGGTGGGGCATTAGAAAAACGGTAGGTGAAGAGAACATCCGCAGTTCCAAGTTGCATTTACTAGCGAGGCTGAGACCCACAATATAGTACTGTTTTCATTGTGCGACTGTACTTTCCCCTATCGCCTTGCCCTTCACTACATACCGAATACTGAAACGGGTAAATAAACTAGAAACCTGTATTATCATACACAAACCAACTACACTCCTTTGTGACCCAATTTAACATTTTCACATATGAGAACAAGTGTCATTTACTCTCAGCATAACACCCCTAAATTTTCGATTGAAAAGAAGCAAAATCGGATGTGTTACATTCACATAACTTTCTCTGCCCTCTATCGTTTATTAGTGGGTGTACAAAGTATTCTTACTAAATCTTATTTTTCTGTCTACTTCATTTTAATCCAAATAAACCTTTCCAGAAATAGTTACATTACACATCTCGTTATAGATACAAACGGTATAGCGGTAGTGAAATGTTTAAGAACTGGACCTATATGTTGGCCTTAAATTCCATACTGTTTCCATGCAATCGCGAGAATGTGAAAGGACTTTAAAGAATGACCAAGTAATGAACAATACGAACCATCAATAGTGGATATCTCGGAAATGGATGATACCACAAAAAATGTTATTTGAAATAAATTGTGTGTTTTAAGGAGGTCGACATTTCTTATGTAGCACGTTTTCTTTTATCGCTTAAAGTTTACTAATTATACAAGATAATACGAAATTTCTTCCGAATAAAGAGGACTTCAAAGCCCATTACCAGAAAATTCAATACATACATTTTGTCATTTAAGTATCATTACTTTTATTATACTTTATTCAAAATCATTAGCCACTTTTTAGAAAATAAAAAAATTAGGAAAATGTTCCTGTAAAGGGTAGTTAGGAGCGTAGGGATTTTCTTGAAAATATTCGTATCGCATCTTCAGAAGGTTCTGAACCTAAAAATCAAGTTTGGTGTTTATCCAACTTGTCGGTTTTGAGTTATGTAGTTCGCAGAAAAAACAACACACACACGGATCTGTTTTCTAATTTTTTCATTCAGGGGCCTCAAAACGTGTATTTCCAGTGAAATCTCGTTATAGAAGTTTTGGGTGGATTGCAATACCTTCCCTACCCTCCATGTATGTGGCAGAGAAAGTAATAAACCTCCAATCGGCAGAGCTAAAAATAAACCCAGTAAGGCGAATGCGGAAATTGTATGGCAGTCGGAATAATGGCCAAATACGTTACATGATCTTAATGGCCATAAAACGAAAAACAAAAGGCGTTATCTCACTTCCTCTCAAAGCATGCCACTTGCCATCATCTGGCTACCCACCTCCCTCTTCAAACTTCACAAACAAAAACAATACGAGACACAACCGACCTCAGATGAGAGGAACATCTCGCTAACATAACGCGGGCGTTTAGAAAAAAACTACAGAAATGGCAGAGAGAAAGATAATCGGCACAAACGCCTCTCAAAATTAACCCTATAGCAAATGCCGATTAATTTTCTTGGTGGTTACTTTAAGTTTCCAATGGCATAGTAGTCCTAAAATTCCCAGCTTGACCTGTTCTTCTGCATTTAAACACACACATTCGATTAGAGCTGCGAATGGCAGGAATTTATAAGGAAAACTTTAAACCTTACATTTGTAGCGGGAAATCGTCGTTCCTGTGTTATTGTGGTCTTCTGCGGCTAGCTTTTCCTATTATTATAATCCAACCACTTTAGATTAGTCAGGAGCCTAGCTATCTGCACACGCACTCCCACCCTTGTGCACCCACGTGCATCTGTAGCACCTCGTGTCGACGTGATTTCTCGAAGATCAGTGAGAGAGTGAGTGGGGGCTCCGAGGCCTTGCCTGCCCTTATATACGGGAGCCTAGTGACGCTCACCTCTGCGTTTAAAAATGTAACGAAGTTCCCTATTGGTCCTCAGACCGCGTTACCTTAACATGTATGAGAATGTGTGGCTTCAAAACCGTGCGCTTAAGCGTCAGTTCCATATCTCCGTCTTTCTTTTCTCTATCTGTCTCTTTCTATTTCTCCGTACCGTTACCGGTTACCTGCCTGTTGGCTTGGTGAAAGGTACGCTCTTTATGTTTTCCTGGAATTTTTGCTAGCTCGCCCGTTTCTTACAATCAACTCTGTACAAATGTTAGATGCTGAATATTTTAACATGTTAGTGACTTAAATTATTACTGTACAATTCTTATATGTATGGTTCCCCTTTCATATGTACAATTCTTATATATGTATAATGTATCCCCTTTCATACATGTTTGACGAGAAGTATTTAACGCTTCAGGGTATTCTATTATGTGTTAGTTTCAATTAGAACCAATATGGAAAATTCCCAGAAAAAGTTTGCTGTATGCATTGGTAGTGCTGTTGTTCACGTAATTAATAACATAGGCATTTTCTTTAATTTTTAAATACTGTGGTTGTTCAAGATTTGTTCTACAGAATGCTGTGAAACTACTCGTTCAAACTAATACAGGTGGTAGAGAACCAAAACAAATATATTTCGATAAGGAACAAACACATGGTTCCTGAAGGCAATTTCTGATGCTAGGGACGACTTACACAGAAGGTAGCTTAGCATGCTAATTACAGCAGTGGCATTTAGAGGAACTACTCGAATGTGCGACCATTTGCCTGTATGCACGGGCCATTGATTGTCGTGTCTGTTCGAAGACTTCTGGCATGTCCGCAATGGTACCTGCAGCGATGAGGACTTCCGTTTCCACATCGGTTTCATACACCAGCTTCATATGTCCCCAGAGGAAGAAATCCAGACACGTGATGTTAGGTGACCTAGGTGGCCATGCCACAGGGTCACCTCTGCCAATCCATCGATTCCCGAAGTTGGCTCTCAGATGATTCCTCACAGCAATGCCGAAATGGGCTGGCGCCCCATCGTGCTGGAAGTATATCTTTTGTCTAACATTCAGATCTGGCAACACATGTTCCAGAAGATGCGACAGCTCCGTCCGGTGAGGCGGAATGGAAGAAATGTATAGTCCAATCAACCTATCCGAGAGGATGCCGTGTTTCCAAGCAGATCTCGGAGCCAACCGTTCGTACACAGAGCAAGTTTGAAGGTCAATACACATTCCCAGTCAGCACCACTCACAAACAGTTCCGTAACATTACAAGTTGACTTCAGAGAGCATATGTTCCTTATAGAAATATGTTTGTTTTGATGTTCTCTACCACCTGCATTAATGTGAACGAGTAGTTTCAGAGTATCCTGTATATGATTGTGTGTTTCAAGTTATAAAGCAAAATTATTAATGGTCAAGTTGAAGAATGTTTGTTGCTGCTACGTATGGAAAGCCAGTTTGAAGATGTATTATATTTCGACTGTTGGGGAGCCGAACTTGAAGTAGTTGCAACCGCACATATGGTAAAAAGTTTCCGGTAGCCTTCGTCCCAAATTTAAAAATATTAACTTTGTAATTTGACTGTTTCTTTAAATATTATATATTTATGTTTGCCTCGGCTGCGTCAGTATTTGTATTTTAGAGACTTGAATGTCAGCAGGGAGTGGTGCGAATGAAGAATGTAGGCTTACACAAATTATAATTTTACTTCACTCCTTTTATTAATGCTTGACACGATTACATAACACTTCACTGATATAGAGCGAGAGCTGCGAGCTTTTTTTTTATTAATTACTTGCACTTTTTAACACGTAAACTATTTTTGTCTCACACAAAATACGTATTAAAGTTCTCGAGAACGCATCTCGCGTCCGGTTAGTAACCTATCTGCAAGCAACTGACTTCTGAATTTGTAAATTTTGCTCCATTTTAGTTTCTGATTGGCTAATCATTCATTTAACTAAAGCTTTTTCTGGTTGTTGATTGGCTATTTTATAAACTGTCTCAAAAATTACATTATTGTTGCTCCAAGAATTACCAGTAACATTTAAACTTTCTAATTCATTATTGCCTCAAGGTTACATTGTTACCTCATTGTTTGCAACTTTTAACCTATTATTCTCACAGCTACATTATTAAATTACGTAGTACATTCGCATAACATTATTAAACATGTACATATTAATATAAACATTAATACAATGACTGTTACATACATTTTTATATATTGTTACATACACTATTGCTTTAAGGCGGGCTGTTATTGAATTTATATATTATATAATTAGACTGAAATCATCTGGGTTAAAAATATTGTCTCAAAGTCATGGGAATGAAAATCATATTCTTTTCCCTTAACACTTTACTTCCACTTCCTACATTGCTGATAAATTGGAAGTTTCCTCTGAGATCACATACATCATTGTGTGCTAACTGATACAAATTTAAAACTTAATGTTTCCAAATTCTAATCTAAGTAATACAAAGGGTGCGTTATGTTAGAAATAAATGCCACTGATATTGCTTACCGTTTTACATCTAATTGTATGACCCCTTCCCTCTTTTACTTCTTTTCATGTAGTAGACAATCTTGCCTGTTCCAGCTTCAAAGCATGCCATGTATTTCTATTCGAGGTCCATTATGTGCTACGCTCTTGTAGATTCTATTGTCCTTCATTCTTTCAATATGTTCTTTCCAATTCATCTATTTTATTGTTTAATGTGTACATTTTTAGTTCACTTCTAATGTCTAGATTTAGAATTCAATCTAACCTTTGTCGTCCTCCGTGGTCTAGGAGTAAAATGTTAGCCTCTAGTTCCCGAGGGCGATTGATTTTTTTCGGTCGTAAAAATCCTTAGCATGGCTTCCTTCGGAAGGAAAGTAAAACCGATGGTCCCGTGTCTTAGATTTACGGCACGTAAAAGCACCTCAGCCAGAAAGAGGTCAGGGAGCAAAATTTCCGGTCTTTCACGCCCAATATAGAATGGAACGCTAAGGACCACAGCAGTTAAAGTGCGCCCATAAATAAAACTCAATTTAATTTAATTTTAACTAGCCGCGTTAACACTTTTGCCCTTCTTAAAAATCTAGGTTCTACTGCTTCTGTTTTACAGTGTTCTCAATTAGTCGGAACCCAACTTGCCGATGCGTTTAAAAATACTGATCGTCTTTGTGGCTTTACTTTTGTTTTCAAAATTATATTTAATTTATTGAAACGCATTTTATTATGCATATGTGAGTTTTGTCGCATCCTAGATAAAACTACTAGAAATATTTGATCCGGCAATTTTGGTGAATCGCCCAGTACCCCAGGAAAGCCTAACAAACCTTAACGCACCCTGCAACACTTAGCTGCTGTTTCTAGGGCTGATGCTTTGTGCAAACCAACCATGAAAACGCTGCATCTCTTTCGCTGCTTTTAGTTTACCTTTGTACGTAGCTGGAGTTAAATTATGTGCGCAGAAGGCTCAACTAATACATCATGCAAGCCGTGGGTAAACTCGGTTTAGGACAGCAACTGGTTACTGCGGGTATCAAAAAGGGTGTGCTGCAGACATTGTAACATTCCGGTGGATTTATCGTTCGGCAGGCTGCAGATGTGGCAGTGGAAAAGCAACTAAGCTTCACAAGAAAAAATAGATCCAAGGCATTTTATCTGTAGGTACACCCGCTTTGGAAAACGCGTAGTCATAACGTGAGCGCAACTCGCAGTTCCGAGTAATGTGCTTAAAACAGCCAAAAAGTTCACATGACTTTCTCTACTGTCCATCGTTTATTAGTCTGTACACAATTCTCACTAAAGCTTCTGTTTCTATGTACTTCATTTTAATCCATATAAACTTTACACATTACACATTTCGTTATAGATGAACAGCGATAGTCAAATGTTTAGGAACTGGACGCTATACGCTGCCTTAAAATTCCATACTGTTTCCATGCTATCGCCAGAAACAACGATGTTGAAAGATCTTTAAAGAATGACCAAGAAATGAACAATTCCAACCATTAATAACGGATAGTTCAGAAATGACTTATGGCACAAAAATAAAATAAATTGTGTTTTAAAGAGATCTACATTTTTGTGTAGTGCGTTTTCGTCTATCGCTTAACGCTTACCAGTTATAAAAGATCATACAAAATTATAGCCTTGTACAAAAGCTACTCCCAGAAAATTCAAGATATCTCTTACATATTGTCATGTAAATATCTTTAATAATGGTATTTAAATCAAAATCATTGCTATATTTTAGAAATACAAAATTTGCTAAAATTATTCCATGTAAAGGGTAGTTGGAGTGGGGGATTTGCTTGAAAGCTTTCGTGTCGCACCCTTGGAGGATACTGAAATTAAATACCAAGTTTGGTACTTATCCGACTTTTCGTTTTTAGTTACGCTTTTCACAGACACACGAAACATTTGCCAGAAATGCTTTCTTTGGATTAAGGGGCTTCAAAACATATATTTCCGGTGAAATCTCGACAACGAATTTTTGGGTGGAATGCAATACTTCCCCTAATTACTATACGCACTAGAGAAAGTAAAATGCTTTGTTTTATTCAAGGGGCCTCAAAATATGTATTCGTGTGAAATCTCGGTATCGAATTTTTTAGTGTAATGCAATACCTTCTCTGCCACGTACCTAGCAAATATGGGAAGTTTTGTATTCCACCCAAAAGTTCGACAACGACTTCACGGGAAATGCATGCTTTGAGTCCCCCTGAAAACAAAAAAGGCGTTTTAGAAGAAAAATGTCCTCTGTGTGCGTGTGTGTGTGTGTGTGTGTGTGTGTGAGTGAGTGAGTGAGTGAGTGAGTGAGTGAGAGACAGATGAAAACTCGGAGGAATACTAAACTTGGATTCAACTTCAGTATCCTCCAAAGATACAATATGAAAGTTTTAAACAATATTCTTCAACCCAAACTACCCTTTAAATGGATAGTTTTCGAAACATTTTATTTTCTGAGAAATGACCGACGATTTTGATTATAATACCATGTATTTGAGACATTTGTATGTCAAATAAAACGTGTATCTTGAACTTCCTGGGAAATGGACTGAAGTCCCCTTCATTTGGAAGGGCATTTGTATAATCTTGTATAACTGGTAAGCGTTGAGCGATAGACAAAAAAAAAAAAACGTACTACATAAAAATGCAGATCACTTTAAAACACACAATTTGTGTCAGATAGCTTTTTGGTTGCATAAGATATTTCTGAGATATCCGTTATTAATGTATGGAGTTGTTCCAGACTTTTGTCATTTTCTTGAAGTCCTGTCCATTTTCAGTTGTTTCTCGCGATGAAAGAAAAAGTAGGGAATTTTAAAGCCAACATATAGCGTCTTGTTCCAAAACATTTGACTATCGCTATTGCCTTTGTGTCTATAACGAAATATGTAGCTGTTTTTGCACAAATTTATCTGGATTAAAATGAATTAAATAGAAAAATGAGCTTTAGTAAGAACAGTTTTATATACACTAATAAATGATAGAAGGTAGAGAAAGTCACGTGAATGCAATACGCATTTTTTTTGCATTCACTTTTGTACATTTAATGATTGAACATTTTAGCCATTTTAAAATTAATGTAAATGCAAACTTATTACACTTCGCTGCATGAGGGAAAGATTTGCCGATTTCAGTTTCAGGAAGTTGAAAGTACGCATATTGTAGTATACATTGTACTAAGACTAGATAAATCAATCGCTGAATGTTGGTAGGCAGTGAATATTTATTCGTAATCTAATGCAAGTTGGCAAAACACGTTTAGCCATCATAAATGTTGGTTAGCTATTATTCGAGATACGAGCGGGATGGCTCAGGCGGCAACGTCTATAGGCCCGCATTCCGGAAATTGTGGGTTCGATTCCAGCGGCCGACCATCCTGACCTATGGGTTTTCTCAGGGGTTTCCCCGGGTCGCTAGGCGAATGGTGGGAAGATCAAATCAAAATCAAACCAATGGCGCGCCAGCCCAGAATCGGACCAAGGCCTACCGCCCCGACCGCTGCATCCCCCACCTCTGCCCAGTAAAGGCGTAATTGGTAAGGGGCAGTATACTGGAGGGTGGAACGTGGTCAGCGCTTCGGATCCCTCCCGGCCGGTTATGGCGGTGGGAAGGTCAACTACATCCCCCGAATTTCCTGTTCCCCCAGTTCACCTCCATTCTCATTTCACTTCACTTTTCATCTGCTTGGCTCTTTCAGGGTTGCAAGTGTCGGTGAGAATCTCGGCGTTGCATAGCAAGGGAAAAGGATGCTCTACGTAACACTTCATCCCTGGAATAGGGGTAGTCTCTGAATCCTAGTTCTATTATTCTGAGATACTTGGGACATTCAGCTAGATTCGTTGTTAAAAGAACAATCCTATACACGAATTATTAACGCAAGAGGGAATCAGAAGATTTCATATCAACATGCTAAGAAAAAAATCTGATGTGTTACACTCGCATGACTTTCTCTACTCTTGTACAAACTATTTCTACAAATGCATATTCTCCATCTACTTTATGTTAATCGAGATAAATATTTGCAGACTCTACCTTATAACTAATTTTCTTGTAGATGTAAGGGGAATATATATTTGCAAGAGCAATATAGAAATACAGTAGCCTTTTAGCATAGACATATCTCTTAATAGCTGGTTGCTATGTGCAGCACCATTCCCTTTGCCACAGATTAATACTCTTTGCATATCCAAAACAAAAAATTAAATAACGAATTCCCATTTGAGAAAATAAGTATTGAAAAAGTTAAGCTTAACAAGCAATATCTCGAAAATGGTTCACTCAACGAAAAGAAATTTATATGACAAATTGTGTATTGTAACGCGATCTACATTTTTTGTGTAGTAAAATTTTGTCTCTCTTATGGTTTACCAGTTATGAAAAGTCGTTCACAATGAAGAATACTTTTGGAGACATTCGCAGAAAATTCAAGATATACATTTTATTTGTCGTGAAAATATCTTAAACATATGATATTTTAATCAAAATCGTTAGAGCCATTTTTGAGAAAATTAAATTTTTTTCAAAATGTTCCATGCAAAGGGTAATCTGGGGTGGGGGATTTTCTTGAAAACCTTAGTGTCGCATCTCTGGAAGATACTGAACCTAAATACGAAGTTCTGTGTTTATCGGACTGTTCGTTTCTGAGTTATGCGTTTCACACAGACACACACGGGCATGTTTCCAAAAATGCTTTTATTGGATTCAGGGGGTCTCAAAACATGTATTTCCGGTGAAATCTCGGTATCGAATTTTTGGGTGGAATACAATATTCCCCTACTTACTATACGTAGAAGAGAAAGTAAAAATGAACTGTAAAAAAATTGCGTTTTATTTATCGACATTCTTTAAATACTATTCCTTAGCGTCCCATTCTATATTGGGCGTAAAAGACCAGTAATTTTGCTCAGAGGCCTCTATCAGGCTTGAGGTTCTTTTACGTGACGCAAATCTATGACACGAGAAAATCTGCTGTTAGTGTCACATAACTTTCTCTAACCCACTGTTCTAGACTATTCTTATAAAATGTTATTGTACTATCTATACTGTTAATCCAGTTAAACTTTTAATTCGCATTTACACATTTCGTTGCGGGATACATAAGGTAATCAGATTTTAAAGAGCGTGTCAGTATGTGATGGCTTTGAAATCTGTGACATTTGCATGACCACTAGAAAAAAGAAGAACGACTTCCCAGTCGAAAGTATAACGATTTTATAATTCAAACCATTAACAGGGAATATCTCGGAAATAAGTTAACTCCTAAGAAAAAACAATACATTCGTAACAATATGTACATTATTTTTTTGTGTAGGAAAATTTTGTCTATCTCTTGCGGTTCACCAATTATGCAGAAATAATTCAGACTGAAGAAGACTGCAGACGCTAATTTAAGATATGCATCTCATTTGTTATGAACATATCTTAAACATGCGGTATTTTAAGCAAAATCGTTAAGGGCGCTTGGTAGAGATCGCAGGATATTTATAATTCAAAGAAAGCCAGTTTCCTCTAAAATTACACCATCTAGGACAATTTTAATTATAAAAATATTTAAATCTCGTAAAATAATTCGTAAAAAGTTTACTTTCGTTTATAGTTACACTTTTCTCTGAAAGTAAACATCAGAACTCGGCCAATTTTTTATTATGAGTTTTTATAACTAGTTTAAGATATACGGGTAACTATTTGTTCATTTAAAGTACCAATTTAATTTTAAAAAATAGTCACAAGAAAATAATTTTTTGGTGTAGTGTTTTGTTATATTTACCATTTTTTCGTGAAAACCATGCAAATTTAGGTTCAAAATCTTTGACCTACTAAATGGAGCT
Organism: Deroplatys truncata; assembly: GCA_030765065.1. Classification (NCBI taxonomy): domain Eukaryota; kingdom Metazoa; phylum Arthropoda; class Insecta; order Mantodea; family Mantidae; genus Deroplatys; species Deroplatys truncata. The sequence goes on along the minus strand of CM060988.1, from coordinate 121,674,701 downwards.
AAACATTATGTACAACCACAAAAAATTGCAAACTTTCAAATAAAAAATATTGAGAAAAGTGTACCTGAAGTTTAAAAAATAAACAAACTATAACATCTCTGGACCATAAGAGCCCTTTAAAGGTTCAAATAACAATATATATACATATATATATATATATATAGAGAGAGAGAGAGAGAGAGAGAGAGAGAGAGAGAGAGGCATGTTCCTTATATAATTTATAATCCATTACAACAAAACAAAAAACAAAACCTCAATTTTTTTTAACCCAAACATTTACTAAGTGTTGTTAAGAGCCATTTTTGAGAAAATTAAAATTTTCGAAAAAGTTTCAATGCAAAGGGTAGTTTGGGGTGGGGAATTTTCTTGAAAATCTTCATACGATATCCTTAAATGCCAAGATTCTAATTCAAACTTTTCGTTTTTGAGTTATGCTGTTCACACACAACGTCCTTTTCCTAAAATGCTTCTTTATTTGTTCAGGAAGTCTCAAACGTTTATTTTCGGTAAGATCTCGGTATTGAATTTTTAGGTGGAATACAAAATTTTCTCTACTTACTATAGTTAAGTAGAAGAGAAATTAAATAGTAGAGTACCTACTTGACAATTCAAATTAAAATAAATATCTATGAAATTGTTAATGCTGCAAACCTTTGTGTGACTTAAGAACACTTGATGGAGATTTGAGCTCATAAAATTGATTTTTTATTTTTTTGTTGAATGGATTATAAATGGTCTAAGGAACAAACCTATGTATTTTTTGTTTATGTTTGTAGTTTTTTTTGTTTAAAGCGCTTTTATGGTCCAGAGATGTCATAGTATATTGGTATGTAACAATGTGCTCCCTTGTTTTTTGCCATTTCCCTTAAGTTTTATTTTTTAAACGTCAGGTACAATTTTCCCAAAATCTATTTTACTTAGAGGTTTGTAACTTTTTGTGGTTGTACGGAATATTTATCTGCATTTACAGATTAAAGATTTTTAACCTAAATTACATGGTTTTTCGAAAACAAATTGTAAATGTAACAAAAAATTACACCAAAAAGTTATTTTCTTGTGATTGGTTTTTAAATCAAATTAGTCCCTCCAATGCACAAATAGTTAACCGGCTATCTTAAGCTACTTGAAGACACTTTTAATAAAAAATCTAGTGTGTTACACTCACGTGACTTTCTCTACTCTTGTAGAAACTTATTTTTTACAAACGCTTATTCTCCATCTACTTCATGTTAATCGAGATAAACATTTGCAGACTCTATCTTATTGCTAATTTTCTTGTAGATGTAAGGGGAATATATATTTTCAATATAGAAATACAGTAGCCTTTAAGCACATACATATCTCTTAATAGCTGGTTGCTAGGAGCAGTACCATTCCCTTTGCCCAGATTAATACTCTTTGCATATCCAAGGCAAATAACGAATTCCCATTTGAGAAAATAAGTATTGAAAAAATTAAGGGAATAACAAGCAATATCTCGAAAATGGTTCACTCAACAACAAAAATGTATGACATAAGTTGTGTATTTTAATGCGATCTACATTTTTCGTGTAGAATATTTTGTGTATCTGGTTTACCAGTTATACAAAAGTCGTTCACAATGAAGAATACTTTTGGAGACATTCCCAGAAATCTCAAGATATACGTTTTATTTGCCATCAAAATATCTTAAACATATGATATTTAATCAAAATCGTTAGCCATTTTTGAGAAAATTAAAATTTTCAAAAAATCTTCCATGTAAAGAGTAATCTGCGGTGGGAGGATTTTCTTGAAAACCTTCGTATCGCATCTCTGGAAGATACTGAACCTAAATACCAAGTTTGGTGTTTACCCGACTGTTCGTTTCTGAGTTATGCTGTTCACAGACACACACACACACCATTTTCAGGGGGTTTCAAAACATGTATTTCCGGTGAAATCTCGGTAACGAATTTTTGGGTGGAATGCAATACTTCTCCTATTTACTATACGTAGTAGAAAAAGTAAAAATTTGAGGAGTTCTTATCTTTATTTTCAGAGAAAAGTGTACCTTAAATGAAAGTGAATTTTTTTTAGAAATTATTTTATGGTATTTAATTAAAATACTTAAAGCTAGCTAAAAAAACCTTGATACCAGTATACTCAGAAAACCTTTAATAAGCAGTAAAAAGTTCATTGCTGTAAATGGTGTAATTCTAGAAAAAATTGTATTTCTTTCAATCAGGAAAAAGCGTAAAAATACCATGTGATTCTTTACCAACTGTCTTTAAATTGTGTATTTTAACAGTTTCTACAATTTTTTTAAGTGAGCATTTGCCTATCTCTTAAGGTTTACACTTAATGCAAGTTTCATTCAGAATGAAGATGACTTCACAGGCTATTCGCATTTAAGATACACATTTTATTTGTCATGCAGCTATCTTAAATAAGAAAGCTTGAGAAAATAAAAAACAATAAATAATTTTAATTGTACAACGATTTAAAAAAAGATGCCATTAAATTGCTGTGTAAAGCGTTTAAGAAATTTCCACAGATATTTTGTAATAAATTCTCCTAGATTCATTAGTCGATTGTTTTATAAGCATTCCTTTGCCCTGCAGTCCTTAAGGTGCGAAGCCTTGATGCTGTGCTAAGGAATGCGCCCTCGCGATAGGGAGCAGTAGATATTTGAGATGCTGCGCCAACGGAATGTGAAGAAACTGAGGAAATGCGGCAGAAGGCAATGTCGTGCCAACATCGCACCGCTCTTCTGTCCACTAATTTATTATCCTTACAAGGACCGATTTATTTCTAAATCGGTATATACGCAGGTAGATTTTTGATCGATAAAAACATGGTAAATGTGGATGAGAATTAATTGTTCCTTCACACGAGCTGTGTATATGACAACGGTGGAAAAGTAATATCAGACTGAAACATTGTATGCCATAACCGGGATTTGAACCACTGATCATCCGGTTTCCAACTGAGCTACCATGGCAACATGCCGCTACGACTTTAAATTCTCAAAATGACTCCCATTTTTCCACTGAAACACAGATCTCAAATGAGAATCGCAAAAAGCGAGAAATTTTGGGAAAGAAATCTGTAACAATCTGTTACCTACACGCCTGTCATGCACAATTGTTTTGGCCATTTGATTGTTCAAATCTGTGATAAGTAGGGCCCGGATTTTTAGGTTCTAACCTATATTTTTCCTCGCTATTTAATTAACACATTTCAATTTATATACTCGTTTCACACTTCCTGGAGCAGAATATGCGAAATTCACTACACCTATAATAAGAAATTTTTGAAATGAAGAATGTTATTTTCGGATTGAAACTCATTGTAAAATTATTTCCACCACTTATAGCCTGTAGATAGTTCAAGTTACATTTAAACGCAGCACATGTGACGTGGTGAGGATGCAGCTGATAGAAGGTCAGGAGGAGAGTACTTGGCTGTCTGCTGCCATTTACTATGCCGAGCACTTAAAAGACGCTAAAAATGTCGTCAATGAATTCGTTTTTCTTTCTTTTGAACTGTATTTTACTGTTTTTCATTACCGCTTATTGCCGCTATTACACACACACGAAAGCACCCATGCAATCCTCAGCTTGGCGAAGCGCCGAAACTACACACTCCAGCGACCACAGCTACGAGGGCCGGCAAATATCAGCATACAATCATGTGTTTTTGTTTTCTCTTTCTTCTTAAGCTCCCTTGTTTACCCAGTATATGATTACTGTGTTTTATGTTTGCTTTACCGCTTATTACCGCAATTACACATACAAACACCCATGCCCATGGCGGGACTCGAACCCGCAACCCTCAGCTTGGCGGAGCGCCGAAGCTACATGCTCCAGCAACCACGGCTACGAGGGCCGGCATAAATTGGATGAAACAGAAGCTTGCTGCATTGCCAAGGCTGAGAAATCACTCAAGTGCCCACTCTTGCCGCTTCCCTTGCATACATCAAGACACATTTTTGTTTTATATCAGAAGCTACTCTCCGGTTGGAAAGTACAACTTTGCCACTGAAAGATGCTCTACATATTATTGGCAATGTTTCCAGTAAAGAAATACCTGGACCAGAGGGACTTGCATGTTCTTCAAAGTTGCAGAAGGTTCAACGAAATCCTGCTTTTGAAGATATGAAAATCATCAATGTTCTACGCTCCAATGACGTCATGTTTCGTTGAAAAAAGCTTTTCTTGATACAAGATCGTGCTACTGATAACAAGAATAAAATTTGAGAATACCAAAAAAAAGATACGCAAAAATAAATCTTACAACTAAGTAGCAGAAAAGCAAAATTATTTATACCTGTATTAATCCACGAAGTAAAACACTAAAACAACTATTTTAATTAAGAAAAACCTAAAAAAAAATATTTTAAGCATTTAAGATACCTAAAATGAAGGTTTACTCCACCTAAAAATTCGAGCCCTAGTGATGACAGACGTCCTAATTGATTTTCATATGCACATTTGTCCGTCCATTGTTGAACATTTCACACCGCTCACTCACATTTCTTACTTTATACACATCCTTTAGTTGTCAGTAAATTTCTTCATTTACAACATCCAAGTATTAAAGAAAGCAATACCTCTCGCCTCACAGTCTGCGAGCCTTTTTATCACACAGTTCATTCTCAACAATCACAGAATTCACAATAACTTATTTGACTGGTATTTACAACACTGAGAAAAGATGTCGGGGAAACCATTCGACTTTGGATATAAGCACGACAGCGATCTACGCAACGAAATGCGCAAATGGTTATTTTCTGGATTACTCTCGCATTCCTGTTCACCTAAATTACGTTAAAGAATTGTCCCCCATCATCAGTGTATCAGTTTCTATGGCAATATGTTCCAAAATGGCATTTCGGCTAAGCGTCTTTCACATGTGTATTGCAAGCGTTCGATAGTACAATTAAATCCTCAAGATTTTTGGTGAGCACTTCTCTCTAATGGAACTTGGAAGTGGGGACGGTACCGGGTATCGCATACCTTTGGAAGCAGTTATAAAGACACTCGAAATAATTGCATTGGTGCATTGTTGGAGGACAAAGTTTTGAATTGCAGAACTGAACTTTTGTTTAGTTTTCAAGACCGTTGTAAAATAAAGGTTAAGTACTGCTCCCCCCCTACTTCTAGAATATGACGAGTGGAGTAAATGTTCAGATGCAGATAACGACTTGTAAGAGAGTAGAGAGCTAAGGCGATAGAAGCACACAGACGCGAATTAGAACCTAGTAAGTGATTAACACTAATTTTTACTTTCTCTACTACGTATAGTAAGTAGGGGAAGTATTGCATTCCACCCAAAAATTCGATACCGAGATTTCACCGGAAATATATGTTTTGAGACCCCCCGAGTCCAAAAAAAAACATTTTTGGAAACATGTCCGTGTGTGTGTCTGAACAGCATAACTCAGAAACGAACAGTCGGATAAACACCAAACTTAGTATTTAGGTTCAGTATCTTCCAGAGATGCGACACGAAGGTTTTCAAGAAAATCCCCCCACTTTACATGGAACATTTTTCGAAAATTTTAATTTTCTCAAAAATGGCTAACGATTTTGATTAAAATATCATATGTTTAAGATATTTTCATGACAAATAAAATGTATATCTTGAAATTTCTGGGAATGTCTCCAAAAGTATTCTTCATTGTGAACGACTTTTGGTAAACTGGTAAACCATAAGAGATAGACAAAATTTTACTACACAAAAAATGTAGATCGCGTTAAAATACACAATTTATGTCATATATATTTTTTTGTTGAGTGAACCATTTTCGAGATATTGCTTGTTATTCCCTTAAACTTTTCAATACTTATTTTCTCAAATGGGAATTCGTTATTCATTTTTTGTCTTAGATATGCAAAGAGTATTAATCTGTGGCAAAGGGAATAGTGCTGCACCTAGCAACCGGCTATTAAGAGATGTATGTGCTTAAAGGCTACTGTATTTCTATATTGCCCTTGTAAATATATATTCCCCTTACATCTAGGTACAAGAAAATTAGCAATAAGATAGAGTCTGCAAATGTTTATCTCGATTAACATGAAGTAGATGGAGAATAAGCGTTTGTAAAAATAGTTTGTACTAGAGTAGAGAAAGTCATGTGAGTGTAACACATCAGATTTTTTAATTGTACCATTTATACCTGCCTTTAACTGCAATGGTCATCAGCGGCCTTTACCTTTGGAACATATTGCCTGTAGGCAAGGTTAACTCTTATACCGTTCGTTTTTTTTTTAGGTTTGTTATATTAGATTGTATTGTATGTTAGATCACACACATTCATTCATTCTCCCAGACTCTGGGAAGGATAGGGATTAATCTTAGCTAGAGAAAAATTCCCACCCCCAGCCGGGAATCGAACCCGGGACCCCTTGCACAGCAGGCACGTACTCTACCGACTAAGGGCCAGCACTAAATTATAATAAATCGTGCTGTGATAAGACGTGAATACTGGATCCTTCAATTTACACTACTGGTGCTAAATGTTACTGACATCATTATAAAGCTACATGCAGAATGAAATACTCGGAGGATTCGTGTTTTCAACATCCCCGAGCGTTGTACACATAATAGAGGCTGGGTTCATTTATTCAAAATACCGTTCATTAATCATCCGTTTACAACGCCGAGCTTAAAGAACGAGGAAAAAATTCCTAGCGTATCTTTATTTTGACAGGCAGGATAGAGAATGGAATTCCGTGGCGCTGTTGGCATATCCAAAACGGCTCGCCTTTGAAGCGGCTTGAAAGCATCTTTTGGTGATGGTTGTTGGGTGGAAGGAACCTTAAAACGCCTTTATTTACTCACTGAAAGCCTGTTTACATCTCTTTCGCTTCAACCCATCCTTCACCATGCATCAGTCAAAGAACAGCAGCACCTTCCTGCCGCCTCGATCTTTGAAAACATCTGAATGCTGGTAAAGTTACATGTCAAGAACCTCTTTCCTACGTTTTAGAGGTTATGTTGCTCTATTTTTAAGTATTGAGAAATTCAGTTACCGATTTCTTATGTGAATTAAACCCTGACTAGTGAACTTTTACATTTTGGTTTCTAAATCCATGTACATAAAAACTAGAAACGTTTCTGGTAATTTTCAATTTTGGATGAATTACCGGTAACGAAGATAATGGTCCATGAGGGCCAGAAGGGCCGGGTCCTCCATAAAACATTGCGGAAATTGTTTATCATAATTAACCTTCTACTTAAAATTTTATAAATTTTAAACTGAATTTATAAAATAAATTGTGGTTTCTTGGACCTCCCTAGCGCGGGCGCATAAACTTAAATTTTAGTTTCTTTTATCTGTATTGTGTGGACGCAGTAAATATAAATTTCCTCTCTATTATGCTGACATGGGCTAGTCCAGAACATCTAGCCCGAGGACCCACTTAAACTTCATTCATTCATGGATCAGGGTGTGTTTAAAAAGGACATAGTTGCCTTTCCGTAAGACGGGGTTACCTATCTTTGCTTATTATCGTCTTCTCGTAGGCTGGCCCTCATATCTTTCTCTCTTTCACTTGAAAACTCATATTGTCGGCATCACTAGAGCGATACAAAACAGAGATAAAACAACTTTTCTCTTAAGAATCGTGTGGTGTGCATAAAATTTGGCCCACAATGGAACTGCGCAGTTTATGTTGGTACTGACAAAATCTAGCCACATGCCCTACCAGCATGACCACCACCATAATTCTAGCCACTGGATGGTAGGGTACTTACCTCCCCCCAAAAGTATGGCCGAAACCTTATACATGGGTCATTCAATAATTGGTGGCAGCAACGTTTGTATGTGGCTCTATCAGTGGTAAATTATGCAAGCTGATAACAATGAAAAATAAGAGCACCTGATTGTCATCTGTGAGTTTGAAGACGCAATCTTATTTATTAGATATTTGTAGTGAGTTTAACCCTTTATAGGTCAATGGGCTCTATATTAGCCACCTACTTAAGGTTCAAGGTTAAACATAACATGTATATTGTCGTGGGAAAATGAACCTTATAGAAACAATTGAGTTTTATTTATGGACGCTCTTTAATTGCTTTGGTCCTTAGGGTCGCATTCTATATTGGGCCTGAAACACCGACAATTTTGCTCAGAGACCTCTTATCAGGCTTGAGGTTCTTTTACGTGCCAAAAATCTACAACACGGAATAACCAACTTTATTGCCCTTCCGAAGGAAGTCATGTTAAGGATTTTTACGCTCGAAAAAAAATCCATCGCCCTCAGCCGGGTTTGAAGCCGGATCTCGAGAACTGGAGTAACCACTATACCACGGGGGACGACTGAGCCTTATGACTTGTGTATTCGCCACACAATGAAGGTTTAAGTTCAGCATAACATGAATCACTCAAGATTATATGAGCCTTATGGACAGATGGATAAGTTATAAAGGTTTAATTTGTCGACTATTATCCGAGTGTTCTAAAATGTTTAGTAAATACGAACAAAGATGCTTCATTAAAATTCAAGTTTCAAGAGGCAAGAATGCTCGACAATGCCATGCAGCATTACTGGAATCTTATGGTAGAGAGACTTTACTATATCGTACCGTGGCTAGGTGAGCGCATGCATTTCCAGAGATAGGGAAGATGTTCATAAAAATGTGGAGCTGCCAGACCGCAATCAGCAAGTGATGTGCTTGTGGACGCTATTAGAGCACCGCTGGAAGAGCACCGTTGTTGGACTTGTATTGAACTAGCAAGGTGTCGCAGTAATCGGCTCGTGTTATCTTATTTGCTGGGCGCCTGTTATTGTTTTATTATTTTAAGATTTGGGTTCTTTGTCCTCCGGCTAACTATTATTAATCATTCGAGAAAATATCTCTGAGCAGGGCGTGTAAACGGAAAGGAGTTGTTATTAAACGATAACACTGATAAAAGAATTTGTTTTCACACTTTTATTGCCGTCACACTTAATTAATAGTTCACATCTTTAATCTATATACACGCCTGACTGAAACTGTTATATTTCCGAATGTAATTACTCGTATTAGTTGCCGCGCACTTCACAATTTGTAACTAACTTTACGACGTGAGAGATTCTTCCAAACTGTATGACGTGCACTCCACAAGAAATTCTTCAAGACTGCGCGACGTGTACCTCGTGAATGATTCCATAGAACTGCTTGAAACATGCTTATGGCTCGAGAATTTATACTTCACCTCGAAATGCCTAACATTATAATAGAGCTACTATTGGTTACCAAATCGCGCCAACATTAGCGTCTGTTTTGTCAGCCAAACACAATTACTAACACATATGCTCAAGGGAAGATATTCCCTCCATTTCTAAAGAAAGGCACTCTACCCTGACGTCATTTGTTTGTCTCTTGTTAGTGATAAACAACTCACCCCATCGGTTCATTGTTACCCATTTCTATTGTCAGTTTCAGTGAGGCCGTGTAAACTTATTTCCTAACAATGCTTATGGCTAACAAACATCTAAAATCATTGTCATACAATAATGTTAGTTTACACTACAATCACTCTGGCATTCACAGTGTTATGATATAAAATACCGCCTCAAAGGGAAGCTGGAATTGCTCCTGGTACGATTCTTCACAAACTTAAGTTAAAGTTGAGGAAAATCTGCGCACAATCTTGAAGATGAAACATGTGGCAGAGAATGGAAACAGCGAGATTGCACTTCGAACGCTATGGACGTGAAGGCGACCGTTTCCTTCGACGTGTCCTTTAGATGAGATCTAGGCTCGAATGTTACCAACCAAAATTGAAGAGATAATCAAATGAATGGCGGTACAATGATTCACCATGGCCAAAAAAGTATTGGCAAGAACAGGATTCACTTAAAGTCAGGTTCATAGCTTATGATTTTGATGGCGAATGGTGCATATTACAGTTACTTTCTGCAATACCATTTATGACCAGTTGTGTGACGTAAAATCTCCTAAAATCTCACCCTATTGTGCTACATGATAGTGCTCCTGTGGTTAATTTATTTCGCAGATAGAACTGAGAAATTCTTCCATTCTCCCCAGATATGAACTCATGTGATTTTGAAATGAAATCACCACTTTAGAACCAGGCAGGCAATAACAGCAAAAGTAGAGCAGTCTGTTCCAAGGTTAGTACAAGACGCTGTGGATTGCAACCGTGTCTCTCTGAAGTGTGGAGGCGAATTATTCATATTGGAGGTGATTACTTCTGAGCATAGCAACAATTTGACTCTTCCAAAACTGCTTTCTTTGTTAATAATGGAGAATATACTTTATGGCACAAACTACTTTTCCCAAAGGTTTCTAATAGGAATTCAAGCAAGGAATACTTGAATTCGCAAGTACAATTCACTTCCTTTCTTCCGACAAACGTAGCCTTTGAATTTGTGCGTCTGGCTTCAGTTGTACGTTGCAGAAATAGAAATACATGAATAAAAAATCTGATGTTACACTCACGTGACTTTCTCTACTCTTGTAAAAACTATTTTTACAAACGGTTATTCTCCATATGCTTCATGTTAATCAAGATGTTAATCTTAATACTAATTTTCTTGTAGATGCAAGGGAAATTGGTGGGCTTTAAGCTATAGTCAACTATTTTAAGAGCTGGTTGCTATGTGGAGTATTCCATTTTCTTTGCATTACCAGGACAACAAAATTTGAATAAGGAATTTCAGAGAAACTATAAGTATTGGAAAATTTAAGGGAATAACAAGCAATATCTCGAAAATTGTTCACTCAACAAAACCAATGTATATGACAAATTGTGTATTTTAACGTGATCTACATTTTTTGTGTAGTAAAACTTTGTCTATCTCTTATGGTTTACCAGTTATACAACATCGTTCACAATGAAGAATACTTTTGGAGGCTTTCCCAGAAAATTCAGAATATACATTTGATTTGTCATGAAAATATCTTAAATATATGATAATTAATTAAAATCGTTAGAGCCATTTTTGAGAAAATTAAAATTTTCGAAAAACGTCCCATGTAAAGGGTAGTCGGGGTGGGGAGATTTTCTTGAAAACCTTCGTGTCGCATCTCCGGAAGATACTGAATCTAAATACCCAGTTTGGTGTTTATCCGATTGTTCGTTTCTGAGTTATGCTGTTCACAGACACACACATACGGACATGTTTCCAAAAATGTTTTTTTTTGGATTCAGGTGGTCTCAAAACGTGTATTTCCGGTGAAATCTCGGTGTCGAATTTTTGGGTGGAATGCAATACTTCCCCTACTTACTATACGTAGTGTAGAAAGTAAAAGTTTAACAAATTCCAAGCAATTTGTGGAACAATTCAACATACAATTAAAAATCTGATGTGTTACACTCACATGACTTTCTCTACTCTTGTACAAACTATTATTCCCCATCTATTTCATATTAATCGAGATAAACATTTGCAGAAACGATCTTTTGACATGCAAAGAGAATTACATTTTACACATAGTGACAAGTTCTAAAAATATTTGACTATGGTTTAAGGCGTACTATGTTCCCCTTGTTTTGTATTTGCAAGGGCAATATAGAACTACAGTAGCCTTTAAGCATCGACATATATCTTAATAGCTGGTTGCAAGGTGCAGCACCATTCTCTTTGCCACAGATTAATACTCTTTGCATATCCAAGACAAAAAAAATGAATATCGAATTCCCACGTGAGAAAATAAGTATTGAAAAATTTAAGGGAATAACAAGCAATATCTCGAAAATGGTTCACTCAACAAAAAAAATGTATATGACATAAATTGTGTATTTTAACCATATCTACATTTTTTGTGTAGTAAAATGTTGTCTATCTCTTATGGTTTACCAGTTATACAAAAGTCGTTCACAATGAAGAATACTTTTGGAGACATTCCCAGAAAATTGAAGATAGAATAAATTATTATTTTATAATATTTAAATATTATAAAATAATAATTTACATTTTATTTGTCATGAAAGTATCTTAAACATATGATATTTTAATCAAAATCGTTAGAGCCATTTTTGAGAAAATTACAATTTTCGAAAAATCTTCCATGTAAAGGGTAATCTGGGGTGGGGGGATTGTCTTGAAAACCTTCGTGTCGTAACTCTGGAAGATACAGAACCTAAATACTAATTTCGGTGTTTATCCGACTGTTCGTTTCTGAGTTATGCTATTCTCACACACACACGCACGCACGCACGCACGCACACACGCACGCACACGTTTCCAAAAATTCTTTTTTTGGATTCAGGGGGCCTCAAAACATGTATTTCCTGTGAAATCTCGGTATCGAATTTTTGGGTGGAATACAATACTTCCCCTACTTACTATACGTAGTAGAAAAAGTAAAAATGAGACCAAGCTAAGATTTCATTCAAATATGGCCATACCTGTCATTCCGTATGCAAGTGAAGCATGGACAGTGAGTAGTATTAGTAAGGGTTGGAGTCGCCGCTGGATCCTGGTGGATGCTCTGGAAATTTTTGAAGATACAGATGCGGTATACTAGATGCTCGATTTGAATTTACCACGCTGCTCACACAGTTGATATGGCAAGATTATGTCTAGCGCCATAGGATTGACTTCCTGGCGGATAATCTTTACTTAGTAATTGTTGGGGACTTTCATATGTACAAATTCTACTAGCTCTTAGACGTGGCAGTGTTGAACCTAACCTCACGTTTTCGGTGTTTGTAAGTAAGATATTTATTATGTAACTAATAAATCCAATAAGTGAACTATCACTATAATGTGGTTTATTTTATTTCTCATTGTGCTTTAACGACGAACCATATAGACTATTGAATTGAATATTTGCTTACATTATTTGTAGACATTCTTTATATTATAACAATTATTTGTTACTTCTCATTTAGAATGTTTAATAATTCGCGTAGGGAATTAATGTAATGTTTCCGTTTTCCCTGTAAGTGTCTCCTATCCCAGTGAAAATTTTCTTAATACCAAGAGTTGAATCTTGTTTAAGCTATAGTCTGGTTGCTATTAATCGTAAAACAAATACATATAATTCTCCAATTCTTGCATGGAATAAATAATATTCATAAGAATATTACAATCATTATATATATATATAAATTATATTATTAGTTAGATTCTCCTTTCTGTTACGTATTTTGCAACTATAACAATATTTTTTATTGTGAGGCAGTATTTTAATACTTGAATAGTTTCAATTGAATAATATAATATGTAAATCCAATAACAGCCCGCCTTAAAACAATATATATGTAATACTTTTTAAAATGTATGTAACAGTCATTGCAAATGCTTATATTATTGTAAACATGTTATAAATGTTATGTGAATACATTATGTAATTCAACAAGCTGTGAGAATAATAAGTTTAACGTTGCTGAGAATAATAAGTCTAACGTTGCTAACAATGAGGTAACAATGAGTTAACCTTGAGGCAATAATGAGTTTGAGAGTTTAAATGTTACTAGTCATGATTAGAGCAACGATAATTTAAATTTTGTGACAGTTTAAAATTAGCCAATCAACAGCTAAAAAAAAAGCTTTAGTAAAATGCAGATATTCTATTGGACTAGGATTAGCCAATCAGAGACTTGAAATACAAAACGTTAAAAGTTAATACGGTTGAAATATGTTCAGTTGCTGTCAGACCTTGATAGTGACCGGATGGAATGTGTTCTCTAAAGAAATATTACGTATTCGTGTGAAACGAAAATTAAGTATACGCGATAAGATAGTGCAAGTATTAAATAAAAGAACCTCACAGCTCTTAATATCAGTGTAGTGCTATTTAATTTGTGCCAAGGATTAATAAAAAGAAGAGAATTTAAACTTAAAATCTGTGTAAGTCTACATTCACACCACGCCCTGTCCAAGAGATACGCGACTCTAAAACAATACCGACGCAGCCGAGGCAAATATAAACATAAATAATATATATATATATAGAAGCAGTTTAATAACAAAGTTAATATAACATTTTTAAACTTGGAGCGTAACAACAAAAATACATCTTCAAAAATCGGCTTCTCATACGTAGCAGCATATTACGTAATAAACAATCCACTTCAAAATTGACGTTCATACATGGAGCTGATTAAATAAATAAACTTCAAGACAATAACTACTTCAAGTTGGTCTCCCAAGCGTGTGGCTAACAACAACAATAAATTACAACAATTGAAGAACAATACCTTCTTCAATTGTGAAGTCAATCTTTTTCGATGACTAAGGTTTTTTCAACGTATTCAATGATTTTATCTCTCACTTTAGCAATAAATAAAATTTTAATTAATAATTTAACATATATAAATTCCAAGACAAAGTTGATGACACAAATGGTGTTTTAAAACAAGGTAAACGATAATTGTGACACACAATGCAAACATAAACAATACATCAAATTTCCCCATTTATTCCATTAGATTTCCGTTTTAACCATTCCTCAGAAAGTTTCACAAATTATTTTCGATCCTTTTACTAATTTCTGCTTCAACAATTTGAGAGAAACATAAAAGTAAAGTTCAAGCAGCTGAAATGAGATTCTTATGCTAAGTCAAAGGCTGCACAAGAGAAGAACATATAAGGAATAAGAGAATTACAAAATAATTAGGTGTACAGTCCGACTTAGACAGAAATAGACAAGAAACAAAGAATACCAGAAGAACGGGCTCCTAGATAAACCTTCAAGAAGAATAAATACCTTAAAGAGATCACCACTTGCGCATTTTATTCACTGAAGTGTTTTGATATATATTCAAGTTGAGAACTAATACAAGAATTTCTGAGGCAAATAAAACAAAAATCAGATCTGATAGAAATAGTTGTATGTGATTGAGGACCCACTGATATTCAATGTTCTTTATTTTGCAGTTTATTCATAATTTGTATGCCGACAACATCAAGTTAAGGCAGAAGTTAAGGATTAAACGACTGTGGCTATGAAAAGAACCAGCTGCTCCAATGCGTTTTCTGTCTAAACTTTTTTCAATAAAGAAGGCCACCACCAGCCATTGACTGCTGGGTCCAGCTTCGATTTCCGATTGAGATAGGTTGTCTCCGTAAAGTTCTCCAGAGGTTTTTCTTCGACAGAAATCTTTGTCGCTCAAGTGCCCTAGCTTGTTATCCAATTTCATTATTCTGTTGGATATTAACCATCCTGGACCTTTTGATTTTGGTTATTAAACATTGATTTATGCTATGGATTGCGTTGAAGGCAGGACTCAAGATTCTCTTACCGTATGCCTCACTTCCTGCGATTCTTCACCAAAATTATATAGGATAGCATAAAAAAATGTCATGCATTTTACGAGGAGTAGGATTAGTCAAGACATCCAGGCTTGAGCGTGGAGCTCAGGTTCCCGGTCACCGAATGGGGGTGTGGACTTCAAGTCCCGGATATAGAATCGGTGCCTTCTTAGCATCATTAGGAAAGTGAGAAGCTGCGATAGGCAGCGAGGCCTTTGAGGTCAACATAGCTGGGGGATGCGTGAGCTGGCCACATCACCTCCCCATGCCGGTTGGATGATCGCCCACCTCTGCCGTGCGTGGGCGTGAGACCGGCAGTCGGGTTCACAGCCCTCCATGGGCTGTAGTGCTACGGTATTATTTTATTTCTATTATTTGGATTAGTCAGGCGGAGTTGCCTCAAGTCACTGTAGCAGAGTACCGCAAATGACCTCTGGGAGGAAGGGGAGCTCTAAAGAGCGACCAGATCCGGACGACGATGAGCACTAGCAAGTACGGATCCCTAACAATTCCAGAATGATATCAGTCCTGACGCTGGCGATCCTGCCTTAGCCATCTCAACTTGGTGTCCCGGAATGAAATTAGCCATTCCCAGGAAAAGGCCCCAGTCGGCCAGCCAAGCTCCAGGTAGAAATCTTTACAGAGCGCATATTTCACCGTCTCGCCACAACGCACCAAATGCCGTAGCCTGGTCCTACAGTCCTAAACATATGAGATGAAACAAATGAGAAGAAATTTTGGAACAGGAAACAGGAAATTCGTTGTAGACAACCACCCATCACTCGCCTACCGACCTGGGAAACCACGAAAAAGCATGATCTGATGACTGGTCCGACGCAAATTGAACCACGGCCTCCCGAATAAGAGCCTCACGCGTTGTTGCGGAGCTATCAAGCTCGGCATGCATTTTGGATTAAAATTTCATTACGTTGAAAGTCAACATTCAGTTAAGTGGTGTCAAGTATACATACGGACATACTATCAGAGCTACAGCGCCACTTCTGGAGAGGCATGTTACTTCATACTGCTGTACTGGCGTTGCAGTTTCTTACTGTGAACTACCACTTGTCTTCTTGAACATGCCATGATAGCAGGAGTCACAGGGGCTCGGACCAAGCCCTCGGGCCTGGAAATGGCTGGTTTCGAGCTTAATTTGAAAAAGTTACTCGGGCGGGGCTCGGGCTTGAAAATAAGCACGAAAAGAAATAATTTCACATTCACCAAGTGCATCTTACTTAACATGTAAATATCTTAAAACATACATTTTGTGAAGATCACAACGCCATTTTTATAAAATAAAAATAACGAAAACTGTTTTCCATTTAAAGGGCAAATAAAGACCAAAACGACTAATTTATCACATTTTTAGGTTTGCGATATTAAGAAGGCTGGAATAGCACAATTATTACAGAATGCCCTCTTCCATAGCAATGCATAATAATACTAGTAATAATTAATAAATCCTCACTTGTGCCAATTGCGAATAACGTTACAACAGTACGGCAGCTGTAAACTCCATCTCTCTTCGTCCATCCGTACCCAGGACAACCATGGTAGAATGCAGTTATACGGGCGGCATATGGTCAATAAGGCCGTTTACTACACGGGGATTCCAGGACCTCAGCCGCCACTATTTCTGTAAAAATGTTCAATTCGTCCCAAGGACCTAAGTACATAACTTACCAGGCCTTCCAGCAGTGGAAAAAAATCCCTATACTGGTATCGGAAATGGAACTCAGTCCCATCGCACCGTAGGCAGAAGTGTTTCATTGAAGAAATATAGTAGTAAATAATAATAATAATAATAATAATAATAATAATAATAATAATCAAAAATAATTGTATTAAAATAAAAGTGGACAATCAGGCTCGGACCAAGATACAGTACCTGGTGGCCCAAACCCGCTATCTTACGCAGTTTTAAGTTTTCAGCATACAGAAGTGTAAAAGAAGTTGCCGCATCACTGCTGTCAAAGGGGCACTGTAGGTACACAGTAAAAGATCACCGAGATATTGCTGCTCTCTGCATGTACTTGCCATTTCGCACTGATAAGCGTCGCGTGATCGCCTGCTTGCAGTCGAATCAGGTCATTCAGACAAAAAGGTAACGAACACAGGAAATGGTTACGATGTGTGCAGAGACGCACCAAAAATACAGTTGAGGCTCGAAGGCTGTGTTCAGAACAGTTTCAGATGCGGCATGTATGTTCGAAGCACTTTTTATTTATTTTATTTTTCTTTTCGTTCAGAGATGATATTAAGAAATGATGGATTATTCCAGGTAGAACGTGGGCCTGAGATGACATTACATCAGTTCATCCGCCAAGGGGCGGACATGTTTTTGCACATGCTTATTATGAATAATGCACTAATAGAAAATAATCGAAAAACGCAGAGAGTTCAACTTAGAAACACATTCTCTTTATAGATTATAAGAAAGCCTTTGACAAGGTATGCAGAAAAAAATTATGGGAAATATTAGAAAATAAAGGAGTACCAATACACTTAATAAATGTAATTAGAAATTTATATGTGAAAACTAAAATTGTAATAGATAATCGTGAAACCATAACTCTAAAAGGTGTTAGACAAGGTTTTCCAATGTCAACCACTCTTTTTAATCTATATTTTGACATGATTAGATCATGGAAGCAACAAACACTAAGAGCGATTAATTTGGGATCATGAACAGTAAAGACAATGTTCATCGCAGATGACCAGATATTAATAGCGAAAAGTGAAGAAGAACTTCAAAGGATGACATACAAACTAAATTTAATATCAAAAACATACAGCATGGAAATTTCAACTGAAAAACTAAAGTTATGGCATTTAAAGGTCCGGTCCGGTTTAAAATAATTATAGAAAATAAAGGTATAGAACAAGTGTCAATATTTAATTTTCTAGGATGTGAAATAACATATGGGTCTGTAATAGACATTAATAAAAAGCTAAATAAATTCAATTACATAACCGGAACCACAAAGAAAACACTAAAAAATAAAATTAGAAAAGATTCAATAATAAAATTTTATAAAGCAATGGCCATTCCCACAGTAACTTATGGGTCTGAAACATGGACAGTGATAGCAGAAAATAAAAGAAGGATACAGACAGCTGAAATGAAATTTCTCAGACCTATAGCAGGATACACAAGACTAGACAAAAAGCCAAACAACAAAATAAGGCAAACGTTAAAAATAGAAGAGTTAAATAAAGTAACAATAGAATATAGAACTAACCGGAAACAACACTTAGAAAGAATGTCATTAAATAGGATACCCGAGCAACATATAACTATAGACCCCAAAGATACAGAAACCAGGACGACCAAAAAAGAGGACAACAATATTTTGGAGCCGGAACAGGCTAAATACGAATAATACATTACATAAAGGTAAGCATAAAAACAAAAATCAAACTTCTTTACCATTTTTTAATTGCAATAATTTTTTTAATTTTTGATGTAGAAATTGATTGAAATTTTGGTTCTCTTTTAGGTTTGTTTAATTATTCAAATTATTACAGGATTATTTTTAGCTATACATTATTCAGCTCACATTAAAACCGTGAAGTAGAACAAGAAGAAACTAATTTAATTTTACATTTAATGGTACATAGATATAATAAAATATAATTTCCTTTCATGTGGCTAACTTTGCGGCACCAATTGGTTCCACATAATTGTAATGAGTGTAGATTAACTGTCATTTAACTAAATGATTTAACACATGTGCTCAGATTTGCGTCAAACGACAATCCTGAATTCTTGTTAATGGGCGAATTGGTTATTAAATAACCGATAACACCCCCCAAACAAACATACATATATAGGCACTCTCACATCCAAATACCACACTGGGCATACCGTGAAATGTTCTTGTTTAAAAACAACCTTTTCTGGAGCACAGCCGGGAATCGAACCAGGAACACCTCATATAGCAGGCAGTTTCTCTACCAAAGGAGCTCTGGGACCAGTAATAGCAGTTACAGTATTCGTTTGCAAGCATTAGTCTTTCATTGTCTCCTCTCTGTCGGTGTGGAGTCTACTTAGGCAAACCTTTTGGGATCCGCGCTATCCGGTATAAACTAACTTCAATTAAGGACGGCTTGTGTGGGCCACGTGGTATAGCCTGTCACCGAACCGGACCGGGCCGGGCCTAAGAATTTTGGCCCCTACAGACCTCTACCGTATAGAGAAAGTCATCGCAGGTAATCCATAGCACTGACCTCAACATCCCTGTGTTTAGGTAGGTGATTAGCTATGAACTACTGATAGAGAGCTGATAGGATAAATCAAGCCTAACTAATCCTTAAATACATAAACATTTAAATGGCGGTCTAACATGCAGGAAACTTTATTGTAAACACGGATGTCTGTTGGGCTTTGCTTTTTGAGAGGAGAATCCACATATCAAGCTTAGCTTTATTTGGAAGTCTAGTCCACGCAATGGATATACATTTTGGTTCCTGTACCTTTACACAATTATAACAAAATAATTCAAATAGAACAGTAATTCGTATTGCATATGCTTCATCTTCCTACAGAGAAGAATAAAAAAATAATATACTTAATTTCAATGTTTGAATGCTTAGCAACACACAAGTGGAGATTTTTTTATTGTACACTCGCTCAATTTAAAATTGTCCGGCGGGCGTCTGAGAGAGGAGCTGAATCGGATACTTCGGTGAGCACTCGGGATACCAGGCTTTGTTCACAAGACTGCGTATATTCTGGTGGTGGTGGTAGTAATGCCCAATCAACTTGTCGAAAAAATAATTCATAAAGGAGATTTCGAACACATGTTTCAGAGTGTTTCAACACTGAATATCTCTAACCAAAACATACCTTATTGATTTATGGTTCTCAAGTGGAGTACGACTAAACCTAGCTACAACATTGCCACGCTTACTGCAGCGCTGTTAGCTCGTGAAAGAGAATTAGCTTACTGTTTCTGAGGTGGTTGTGGAACTACTCAACTTTTCCGCCTTTTATTTTTAAATGATGCGTAAAAATATAAAAGTTTTTTTATGTTTATTTAAACGTCTGGCGTACCGGTAGATGGCAACCGTGACATTAATTTATCGGTCGGGAGGAGCTTTCATAATCAATTTAATTTTATAACCACAAATTTCACCATTATTGTGTAATTAAGTTTTTAAGTAAAACGAAAAATAGAAGCAATATTAACTATATTACAGTAAAATTAAAAGAAAAAATAAAATATAAAAAACCACTCGAAGTTGAGTAGCTTAAACACTGCTCCACTCCAAGCACGGTGTGTGTGTGGTAGCCCATATCATTGTCTTGTGGCTTGCATTATAGTGTTAGCCAAAGCGGCGCCAGAACTTTACATTTGTGAATCGCGCGCTCACTCGAAGGGGCTTTAAAAACATGTTACTGCTCAGAGTGCGGTCACTTTTAGTTTGACGAGTGTGCAGTCGAGTATATGGAATCGTGCCGATATAATGTGCAGTGGTTTATGTTGGTAAGGAAACACTAAACCGCCTCCGCCGCGCCCGTTTCCACCCTTACCCTGTTCTAACATTCCACTTAATGTTTATCCCATATTTACCTTCGCTCCTGAGCCCGAAACCGAGCTACTTTCATAGGTTAATGCATAAGTCCCCGACTTTTGACATCAAACCAATACGAGGCGAACTCTACGAGGGCTGGTGTGGACCGTCGTTGCGAAGCATGCCTTTCAACCACTCAGATGAAATGTTTCCGTAATCCTCCGCTTTCGCCGCTCACCTAGACCTGGTCTTTGCTCATAGGCTAATGCGTGTGTGTCGGACATGAATTCAAACCAATAAGCGATTATGACCAGCCTTCATCCAGATCTGGTGATAAGAAGTTTCTGCAAAATTAAATAAAGAAATACGCTGTAGGAAACCAGCGGCTTCGGAACGTATCCGTGCACTTGACTGTACCCACTGAAAGTAAATTTTATATAATATTTTCTATACAAAGAAATATCTGATTCCAAAAGTACTTTATGGATCGGTTCCGTTTAAATCACATTTTAAAGACTTAACAATACTTTTAAAACGAGGGTTTATTGTTTGTCCTTAATCTTTATTAGTTCCAACTATATAGTGGCTTTAAAAAGATAAAGATTCTATACTCCATTTGATGGAAACTTTATTTATTTATTTAATTGCTCTGCTACTTGCTTAATCTTGGGTCATTGCTACTACGACTAATGAATAACACAATGCAACAACCAAACAACATTTCATGAAACACTAATTCTTAATACCATAAGACTATTTCTAAGCTGCTTGCCACACAAAATGCTATGTACTATAAATATTAGTATTTATATGAGAACAAATGTGTGTTTCGAGCAACGTGTGCAACTGTGTACATTCAAATGTAGTTCGCAATTAAAATGTGTTTTACATGTGTTTACGAGGGCGGTCTGGAAAGTGTTTGCCTGTTAGTGAAAACAATTTATGCTTCCAAAGTAGTTTTTATTTTTCAACAATCTCCACTAATATCAATACATCTCATCCAGCGGTGTTGGAATGCAATTATCCCCTCTCTGTAGTGTTCCTCTGGAAGTGCTACAAAGTATCCAACTACAGCCGCAATAGCTTCTTGATTGGACGAAAAGCGCTGACCAGCGAGGAATTTCTTCATTTTGAGAATAGATGGAAGTCCGAGGATCCCAAATCTAGGGAATAGGGTTAAGTTCCAGCACTTCATAGTGCAGATCCCTCAGTTTACACATTGCCAAGACACTTTTGTGTGCAGGTGCATTGTCCTGATAGAAAACGATTTTTTTCCTTTAAGCCGGGTCTTTTTTTTTTTTTTTTTTTTTTTCTTTTTTTTTCAATTTTATATGTATGTATATAGTGCGGTGATTGTAAAAAAAAAATAGTTGTTTTCTGGTTGATACTGCAAGTCACGTATACAGACCAGGTATTTATCTAGAGAGCATGTACGGTCTTATGACCCATGCGACTGTGTTATGCAATTAATGTAATACTAAATACTTAATAAATACCACCACTACTACTACTTTCTCTACTACGTATAGTAAGTAGGTAAAGTATTGTATTCCACCCAAAAATTCGATAACGAGATTTCACCGGAAATATATGTTGTGAGACCCCCTGAATCCAAAAAAAAAAACATTTTTGGAAACATGTCCGTGTGTGTGTCTGTCTGTGAACAGCATAACTCAGAAACGAACAGTCGGATAAACACCTAACTTGGTATTTAGGTTCAGTATATTCCATAGATACGACACGAAGGTTTTCAAGAAAATCCCCCGCCCCAGATTACCCTTTACATGGAACATTTTTCGAAAATTTTAATTTTCTCAAAAATAGCTCTAACAATTTTGATTAAAATATTATATGTTAAAGTTATTTTCATGACAAATGATATGTATACCTCGAATTTTCTGGGAAAGTCTCATTGTGAACGACTTTTGCATAACTGGTAAACCATAAGAGATAGACAAAATTTTACTGCACAAAAAATGTAGATCGCGTTAAAATACACAACTTGTCATATACATTGTTTTTGTTGAGTGAACCATTTCCGAGATATTGCTTGTTATTCCCTTAAATTTTTCAGTACTTATACTCAAATTCCTTATTCAATTTTCTTTGCCCTGGTAATGCAAAGAAAATGGAATACTCCACATAGCAACCAGCTCTTAAAATATTTGACCATCGCTTAAGTCTACCAATACCCCTTGCATCCACAAGAAAATTAGCAATAAGATTAACATCTCGATATCTCGATTAACATGAAACATATGGAGAATAAGCGTTTGTAAACATAGTTTGTACAACGGTAGGGAAAGTCATGTGAGTGTAACAATCAGATTTTTCACGAATGCTTGCGTCCAGTTTCGTTAGAAGTTGAGAGTAGTATTCTCCAGTTATGGTTTTACCTTTTTCAAGATAGTCGATCAACAAAATTCATTTCGCACCGACGCCATGATCTTTCCCGCCGATGGCACCGTCCTCGCCTTCTTTGGAGCTGAAGAACCGTTCTTAATTTGAATATAGGCAAATATTTCAGACCTAAAACTGTGCGGTCTTAAGGTGGGAAATAAGCTACAATTCCTTTTACTGGAAAAATTTGAGTGGAATGCTCCTGGATGTAAATATAATAACTTTAAGTAAACAAACTCCTAAGACAGGCACACGAATAAGACCCTGTCAGGTCAGTAACCTCCACTCATTATGCAGCAGAGACTTTGCTGTTGGTTGAGCGGCAGCTTGACTTCACTCTTAAGTAATGCTTGCAATAGTATGTCCTGTTAAAACATCTTCTGTGCTACATTCACACGACTCTACTCACTCTTCTACCAACTATTTCATAAACGCTTATTATTCTATCTACTCTTTGTTAATCCAGATGAACTTCCGGTTCACATTTACACATTTCATAAGTAAGGATACAGTAAGTAAACGATAGTCAGATTTTAAAGAGGTATCGCTATGTAATTACTTTGAAATTTCATACTCTTTGCATGCCACTAGGAAAAAGAAGAGTAGCGACTTCTGAGTTGAAAAAAGTATAAGTATTTGAAATTTCAAACAACAACCAGTAACAACTCAGAAATAGTTATCCCCAAATGTCTTCAGAATAAAGAGGACTTCGAAGGCTATCACAGAAATTTCAAGGTATATTTCATTTGTCATCCAAATAATTAAATATAAGGTATTTTTATCAAAATTCTAAAGAGCCGTTTTGAGAAAATAAAACAGGAACGTTAGTTTTTGGTGGGAGGATTTTCTGGAAAGTCTCCGTGTCGCATTCTTGGAAGATGCTGAACTTAAAAACATCAAGTTTGGTATTTAACCGACTTTTGTTTATGTTGTTCACAGAAGCTTGTACGTGAGCGCACAAGCACACATTTAAATTTAGTTTTATTTATGGACACCCTTTAACTACTATGGTCCTTAGCGTCCCATTATATATTGGGCGTGAAAGACCGGTAATTTTGCTTAGAAGCCTCTATCAGGCTAGAGGTTCTTTAACGTGCCGTAAATCTACGACGCTTTACTTCCCTTCCGAAGGGATCCATGCTAAGGATTGTTACGCCCAAAAAAAACCATCGCCATTCACCGGGTTTGAACCCGCGATCTCGGTAACTAGAGGCTAGCATGTACTCCTAGACCACGGAGATGACACAAATACGCACACCTTTTCTAAAAATATGGTTTGGATTCAGGGAAGCCTCACAACGTGTATTTCCGATGAAATCTCGATATCAAAATTTTGGATGGAATGCAATACTGCCTCTACTTACTTTATTAAGTAGTAGAAAATGAAAAAATATGAGAGCTACCTTCTCAGTGGGACAGCACGAGTGAAACTGCGAGTTCTGTTGTAAATGTTTGGTATTCTCTATCTGACGTTAAGAGACTCACAAACACATAATCTGTTATTGTAACCGCAATTGTTGGCAACAATCACAATTCAGAAATTCTAATCCATACGAGGTTTACGTTATAAATCTCTGCCATGGCACTGAATCTCCGAGATGGGACTGTGATTTTAGTCGTATGTTTGCGCATTGTCACGGAAACCAGCCTGTGTATAGTCAGATTAATCCCAGGAAATAACACAACAAAATAAATCAGTTGACAGTCGTTGTCCATCATTGGTGTGTTAGTCGACTGTCCAATGTTTTGAATACACAGCGACATTATTCCCCCTGCCCCAGACTACCGTCTCCTTCCTATGATGGACTTAATATGTCAGCTGTCAATTCAGGGCTACTAATTCTTCGATCCGAACAGCATGCTACGCTAACCTGATTTACTGGCACACTAGCTGCCAATGCTTGGATTTTGAAGCTAAATTTTGTGTTCAAAATAAATATACAATTTTTAATGACAATGTTAAAACATTATATATCTACGTCAAATAATTCCGTTTTATAATTCCATGAGAGTTCAATTTTCTGTCAACTATGAAAAATGTAGCTTTACGAAAATAAATCTGCTATTGTTTGTTCCCCTTTCCCCTAACGAGCTTGGGTTAAAATAATTTTTGGTATAAGACGATACTTTTCCCTTCCCCCACCCTCTCATGGTGCTTAGGTAATTCCACAGTTGAAATGTGAAGCTTGTTGCAAAAATTCAAGTTTTCAAAAAATCTGAAGTGATACATTCACATGACTTTCTCTACCCTCTATCGTTTAATAGCGAGTATACAAACCATTCTTACTAAAGCTTATTTTTCTACCTAATACATTACTACTTCAAATAAACCTTTGCAGAGATACATAGCTACATTACAAACCTGTCATAGATACAAAGAGAACAGCGATAGTCAAATGTTTAAGAACTGGACGCTATATTCTGGTCTTAAAATCCCACGCAGTCACAAGAAACAACTGAATGTTGAAAGGACTTTAATGGCCAAGAAATTAACAATTCGAAACATTAATAACGGATATCTTGAAAATAGCTTATGCCACAAAAAAACTTTAAATAAATACGATAGTGTGTTTTAAAGAGATATACATTGTTATTTGGTTCGTTTTCGCTTATCGCTTAACGTTTACCAGTTGTACGGGATTATACAAAATTCCTTCCGAATGAAGAGGGCTTCACAGGCTATTCGCAGAAAATTCAAGGTATAGATTTTATTTGTATGTAAATATATTTAAGATACGATATTTTAATCAAAATTAAGCCATTTAAAAAACATTTTCGAAAAGTGTTCCATAATTCCAAGTTTGGTACTTACACGACGTTTCGTTTTTTGAGTTATGCTGTTCACAGACACACAGACACACACACACACACACACATATGTTTATCAAATTGATTTTGATTCAGTGGACCTCAACACGTATTTCCTGTGAAATTTCGGTATCGAATATTTGCTTGGAATGCAAATTAAATGCTTACTATACGTAATAAAGAAAGTAATAAAATATATCACACCATGATATAACTGCATTATTCGTATGCTATCTCTAGCGATTTCGAAAGGAGTTTCTCACCATGTAACTTTTGTTTACATGAGAGACGAAAAACGTTCAGTTTCGACAATCTCTGCATCTATATTATTGTCCACTGCAATGCGCAGATTATGTAGTACTCACTTGACTTATATGTAGAATTTACTGTTCTAAAACGGAATAAAAACTTTTAACAGTACGGCATAGCATATGCATTCTTTTCATACAATTTGTACGAGCACTGCAGACACGCGCCCGTTGTTTACATCTGGAGTCACCCACACTCAAATATGAACAGACTACAGTACACGGTAGGCTAACCCCATAAAAGCAGACACACTGATCCATCCTTTATCACTTTAAATTCTCTGCAGATAATTGCGTTTCCCAATGTTCGTAGTTCGACCCTGCTTAAGTGCAGATTACTTTAATAGCAGCCAACCCCATATTATCAATACATACAACTTAAAAATTTAAAATATTGAATGCAATTTGCGACATCTAGCTCTCTTCCCGAATTCTTAATTATGCAAGTAACTTGTTTACTTTCTCAAGCACCCATTTATAGTAGGTAAAGAAAGTACTGTATTACACTGAAAAATATGTTAACATTTCACCGGAAATTCACGTTTTCAGGTATGTGCGCGTGCGTGCGTGCGTGCGCACATTTATGTTCAGCATATTCCTGAGCGAGACAAAGAATTTCAAAGAAATTCTCTCCACGTCAAAATACCTTTTACATGAAAAAACACGTCATTTTCTCAAAAATGGCAAGTCGTCCTCCGTGAACTAGTAGTACCGTGCTAGCCTCTAGTTCCCAAGGTCGCGGGTTCAAACCCGGCGGAGGGCGATAGATTTTTTCGGACGTAAAAATCCTTAGCATGACTTCCTTCGGAAGGGAAGTATGGCCGGTGGTCCCGTATCGTAGATTTACGGCACGTAAAAGAACCTCAAGCCTGATAGGCCCCTGAGCAAAATTTCCGGCCTTTCACGCCCAATATAGAATGGAACGCTAAGGACCATAGTAGTTAAAGAGCGTCCGTAAATAAAACTCAATTCAATTCAAAAATGGCTGTAACGATATTTATTAAAATGTAAGGTTAAAATATTTTCATGAAAAATAAAATGTATACTTTAAATGTTCAGCCAATAGCCAGGGAGACCTCTTCATTTGGAATAAATTTTGGACATCTTTGTATAGGTGGTAAACCATAAGAGATGGAAAAAAGTTATTGAACGAAAAATGTAGATTTCGTCATAATATAAAATTTATCTATTTTTGTAGCATTAGCCATTTCTGAAATGTTCGATATTGCTTTGAGCTTTCCAATAGTTATACACTTTTTTGAAGCACTGTCATCATTGATTTGTTTCTCGCGATGTCATGCAGAGTGGAACTTCCAAGGCCACACATAGTGACCCACGTTTTATTTTCTCTACCACATACATAGTACGTAGAGAAGCTATTGCATTTCGATACCTAGAGTTCACCGGAAATACACGTTTTGAGGTCCCTGGATAAAAAAAACCTTTTTAGAAAAATGACCGTGTGTATGTCTGTGAATAACATAGCTCAAAACGAAAAGTCGAATAAATACCAAACTTGGTATTTAAGTTCAGTATATTCCAAGGATAGACACGAAAATTATCAAGAAAATCCCGCACCCTAACTACCCCTTACATGAAACATGCTTCGAAAATTTTGAGTTTTTAAAAATGGCTAACAATTTTGATTAAAATATCATTATTTAAGATATTTAAATGACAAATAAAATGTATATCTTGAATTTTCTGGGAATAGCCTGCGAAGTCCTCATTCGGAAGAAATTTTATATAATCTTGTATAACTGGTAAACCTTAAGCGATAGATGAAAACGTGGCACACAAAAAATATATATCTCCTTAAAACACACAATTTGCTTGAAATAAGTTTTTTCTGTGGCACAAGCCGTTTCTAAGATATCCGTTATTAAAGGTTTGAACTGTCGTATAACAAAATGGGTAATGTAGCTATTTTGGGGAAGATTTATTTGGATTACAATGTAGTAGATAGGAAAATAAACTTTAGTAAGAATAGTTTGTATACTCACTAATAAACAAAGATAGTGGGTAGAGAAAGGCATGTGAATGTGCCACATTAGATTTCTTAATTATAGCTTCAGCCCATCTTCTTTGTAACTACAACAAAATGGTTAATGAAGCATATAAACAGTAAGGTTTTCTAAGAATGTTACTTTGGAAATTATAAACGAAAGTAATGTGGATTTTACAGATCAGAATTTTTTTCTCCCTCCTTTTCGTATCTTTTTACTTCATTATTCTTTTCAGTCTCTTTTTTCTCTCTCATTCACGCTTTGTCTTATGCCCCCCTTAGGTTTCTTATCTCCTTCCTTGCTTGGGTTTATATCGCCTGCTCTTCACTTCTTTCAAAGGTGCTGTGAAAGTTTGATGTCGCGAATGAATACTGATGCCGAAGTTGCTCGTGCATTTTGACGCCGCAGTAAAGTGAAGTATGTTGGCTTTTCAATACACTGTCTACCCTTTCTGTCAACTCGTTATTACGAAATGAAATGAGACTAGCTGAATGTTGTATATCCTTAAGAAACTTCGCCATGAAAAAAGACGCGCTTTGCTCAGGCAAGCAAATGGTACAAATGTGAACGGCCCCGACAGCTGTAAAACTTGTGTCGGAAACTTTTACATAAATAGCGCACCAACCGCGAAGTTTTACTCCAATTACTCATATTCGCAGAGGAACAACAGTTCATTTCCCTACCAAATTCAGAGTTCGAGAGCAATGACTTGAGAATTTATTGCCTCTTCATGCAAAATGTTATCTTGTTGGGGAAAGTATTGCTTTTCTTTAGTTTGTATCACACAGAGAGAAGATATATTGCTGTTGCAGCTCTTTCTCCTACATCTCTCGATGAAACTTGCCTGCATCCGTAATAAGAACCGCTTATTAAACCTTGTAGCCCTTCACAAACTTTCCTGCACCGACAGCTGAGAACATTAATTCGGGAGTAGTTCACCTAGGTCCTAGGCCATATATTCGCCTTTATGTGCTGTGTAAATTATATTAATATTCTCTAGAATTTTAAGAATGGGTTTTAGTTTATTGTTAAGGCATGTGCATGTCAGTTAATACTACAATGTGTATGCATGCGTATAATAATAATAATAATAATAATAATAATAATAATAATAATAAAAAATCACGTGTTACGTACACATGACTTTCTCTACCCTCTATATCTTATTAGTGTGCATACAAATTATCCTTACGAAAATTGATTTCCTCATCTACCGCATTATAATCGAGATAAATCTTTCCGGAAATAGCTACATTACACATTTTTTATAGATAGAAAGGGAACAGCGATAGTCAAATGTTTAAGAATGGACGCTATATGCTGGCTTTAAAATTCAATACTCTTTTCCATGTAGCACGTTAAACGAACAAACCAATAAATAAAATAAATCTGAATATACCATCCCGGCACCTTCGTTACTGCACCGGGAAATACATTCAACTTTTCATTTTTTCTCACAACACATTTAAATTCTACACTACATCCAAATTTTTCAGATAAAATAACTACAATGTCTACAAAATAATATAATAATAAATGAAAATAAAAAAAAGCGAACAGAAGTTATTAGATTAGAGTAGCGGCGTAAAAATTCAATTACAATTCTAAATTCTATATTTATCTACACTTGCTGGAAACCAGTAAACTTAGCAACTGGTAATCAGCTCCTGTGGACTCCTATTTAACTATACTCACTGGAAACCAGCGAAAAAACAATAGTAGCCAGCACAATACCTTCTACTAAACTACTAATCATTTTAATAACTTTATTTATATTTTGTGTAAAGTTCTCCTTAATTAAAATTTTTATAAGGTTAAACTTATCCATTTATAACACTCCATTGTTTTCATAGTAATTATTTAATTCATAGTAGTGCAATATTTTATATAATTCATTTATATATTTATTTATGCACTTGTGTTTATTTTTTATTTGATTACCTTATAACATTTTATTTAATCTCCATACAATATAATAATTGCCGAAACAACTGAAATCGAACAGGATTTTAAAAGAATGACAAAATATTGACAATCGGAACCATTAATAACAATTATCTCGGAAATGGATTATGCAACAAAAAAGTTATTTGTAATAACTTGTGTTTTAAACAGCACAGCATTTTTTGTGGAGTACACTTTCGTCTATCAGTTAACGTTTACCAGTTACACAAGATTATATAGAGATGCTTTCGAATGAAGACACTTTAATCTTTAATATATGGTATTTCAATCAAAATTATTAAGTACCATTTTCCAGAAAAATATTTGAAAAAAATCTTCCATGTAATGAAAGGCTGATTTGGAAGTGGGAGGATTTTCTTGAAGACTTTCGTGTCACATCTTTGGAAGATACTGAACTTAAATACCTACCAAGTTTGGTATTTATCCGAATTTTTGTTCTTAAGTTGTGCTAATTCACAGGCAACACACGGACTTTTTTCTAAAAATACCCATTTTGTATTCAGGGGACCTCAAAACAGGTACTTCCTGTATCCTGATCCTGTATCCTGATTCTGTATCGATTTTTTGGGTGGAATTCAATAGCTTCTCTACCTACCATGTGTATACGTGATAGAGGAATTAAAAATATAGTAATACCGATCCCACTGCAAGCATCAGAAATAAGCAAAGTTTTGTATTATTGAACCTTTTACTTCTGCTTTAATGCTTATTAACCCGCAGAAAAACAGTATTATCACCAGTTTTAGAGCATCAAATTACATCCAAGTTGCGCAGAGTGGGGTGATTAGGGTGATGGAGAGACACAAAAAAGAGAGGGGAAAGTAAGAAGGAAGAGAGGAGGAGAAAGGGTAGACTTGTGGAGGGAAAGTGAAGAGATGGGAGAGAATGAAAAAAGAAGAGATAGTGTATAGAAGTAAGAGAGAGGAAGGGGGAGGAGAGAGAGAGAGAGGGGGTGAAAAAGTTAGAGGAGACAAAAATCTCCGCATATAATGCAAACAGAGCTGCGGTTCCTACTATTTTCCAATAAATGTTGTCTTACCTGTTTATTATATGGCCTAGTTCCCTAACGTTAGTTTTCGCTTTCTCTATTACCAACTATAAGTAGTGGAAGTATTACATCCCATCTAAAAGTTCGATACAGAGATTTCACTTGAAATACACGTTTTTAAGTCCCCTGAATGAAAGCTCATTAAAAAAAAAGACCCAGGAGTCTATGTATGTGAACAGCATAACCCAAAAACAAAGAGTGGATTACATACAAACTTGGTACTCAAGTTCAACGTCCTCCAAATATGCGCCACGAAAATTCACAACAAAGTCCTAAACCCAAACTATCTTTTACATGGAAATATTTTTTATTTTCTCAAAACATGCTCTAACAATTTTGACTAAATACCGTACGTTCATTCGATATCGAGGCGTATAAAACAAATGAAAAGAGATGAATAGAGAGGAACATTTTTAGAAAAACTGTGAACTTAAAAACCAAATTATTTCAGTTCAGCATCTTCCAAGGAAGTGACACGGAGAATTTAAAAAAAATTCCCCATTCCAAATCATTCTTTATAAAGTAAATGTATTGTTAATTTTGGCCCTAACCGCTATGATTAAAATACCACGCTGGAAGAGGTGATAGTCACTCTGCGCCAAATCCGGGCTGTATTGTAGATGATCGAAACCTCCCATCCAAGAGCTCTCGGGTACGATTGGCCGTGTGTGGAGGTGCGTTGTCATGAAAAAACAACACATTAAAGTTTGCGATACATTTTAATTGGTTTGTGGTTTTTTGCAATCAAAGACCTAACTACACACCGCACCTAACAAGTGGCGGGATTTTCTACTGCAGCGCACATCTTAATGCATCACAGAGAGCAAAGTAAGGGAGACAGTCCACGCGCCATCACAGCTGGATGCGTACCGAGTGTAGGAACGTTCTGACACCAAGATGGCGCTGCGATAAGCCATAACGTCTGTTACTTTCTGGACGGCCCTCGTAGATCTCTTTAAAACGCAAATTTTGTTTCAAATAGTATTTTTTATTATCAGCCACTTTAGACTTCGTTGTTATTACAACTGAAAGATATTTCCGGGCTGTTTTGCCGTGGTCTGCTGGAGATAGATGTTCCAGATGTTTTGTCTACAACTACGGCAGACTCTTCAATGATAGACATCTCTCATGACTTCGTTGTTATTGTTTTGAATGTTTCAATAATTTATTTTTTGAAGAGCTATCACCATTTAGTTGTTTCTCGCAATCCATTTTTTGTCAAAGCCAGTATATGAACAGCTTGTTGTAAAAAGGTAGCATGTTCACATTTCCTAATTTATCAGTAGAGACAGAACTGAATAAATCCCTCCCTATGTGCAGTAGAGATAAAATTGAAGACATTCCAAGGCCCGTGCTATCGCCCAGAAAAGTTTTCTTTCTGCGTTAAACGATCCATTGACCCATTTGTTACCACTATCATTCAAAACAGGAATTGTGTAAGCGTTGGACTAGTGGTCTTTCTGCAGCAAGTGGTTCATATGGCGATCCAATTTGTAAAGAGATAACTCAGCCTCATGTATCCCATTTGTATCCACAATGAAATGTATAATGAAAGTATTTCTGCCAAAATTTATCTTGATTAATATGAAGTAAATAGAAAAATACGTTTTTGCAAGTATCGCTTGAGAAAACTAAACAAAAAGAAACGCTAGTGGCTTGTGTGAATCTAACATAGCAGTTTTTATTTATTTATATTTATATATATATATATAAATATAAATAAGCTTTGGTACTCGATGGGTTCCAAAAGTCTTTGAAACATTTGGCATCAACGAAGCCAATTTAGAAGACACAAGATCACAGATACTACTTATGTGGTCGAGTGGCCACCGTTCTGACTTCTCAGCCAGAGATCTCGAGTTTGATTTCCGGCCGAGCTGAGGGATCTTTCTTTAATTATAATCCTTGTCTCTCATCCATATAGTCTGGAAGTATGCATGTGGGAGCGAATGTGAGTGTGGTTAAAACAGGAAGGAAAGATCCCAAAATTAAAGAACCTATAATAAACAAATTGTTTCTCAAGTCAAAGCTCTGATATGACCACAGAATTTAAAGGGGCTTATACAAAAGAAACAAGAAAAAACAAAAATACTCCAGAGGTCAAAGAGGTGCGGTATCCTAACATATTACCCTCTTTAACATGTAGATAATTTATGAAGTGAAGTTGCTGTTATCGCCTTTTTATTGTAAAAATGAAATATTCACTTAGCTAAAATAATTATAGTTATAACAATACACATTTTAAGTGTTTAACAATGGAAATTTTAATCTCCAAGTGTTCCCTACACTAAAATTCCGAGTATACTCCCATCATATCCTTAAAATGTTCATTTTTTTATACTGAACTCTGTCACTCTCCATCTTCATAAAATGCGAGAAAATAACGCGGAAAACTGCAAAAGCCGGTTGAAACAAGGTCTATAGTGCCAATAAAACACGCAAACAGAACATTTGACTCAACGAGCTGATTCGCGGATACTTGGCATAAATATGGATGTAAAAATGAGATTACAGCAAAATCTATAGAAATTATAAAGGAACTTACAAAAACGAGATAGAATGTGTGTATTGGGCCTTTTACAATATATGCCCTGGGAAATGACACAACCAAGACTCGAAGTTTTATGTTAAAAGGTTAATAATATATTGTGAGATGATTGATTTTATATTGCTTGAGTAAGGTGCCTACAACTTACAAAACGGTAAAATGTTATCTTCATCTAATTTCATGTTACTTGTTGCAGTTATGGCCATGACGTGCCGCAAGGAGTCAGTGTGTCCACTAGCCAGCGAACTGATCAGCGAGGATTGTCATCATGCCGTCCCTATGTCCACCAACCAGAACGTCTACCCATTTGCTATGGTACTGCGTTTACGTGTGCTGCAAGTTGTCTGCGGCATTTCAGCTCTAGTCATGGGAAGCGTTGCCTTCATCGAAGAACGTGGACATCCTCACAACTTGGCTCTCGCAGTGCCGGCCGGCTGTGCGACAGTTCTTGCTGCAGGTATGTTCTCTCCTATGGGTAGCTACAAACTGGGAACATGCATCAAGACAAAACCCTTTCAGGTATACTATGTCCTGTAGGGACAACCTGGGGATATGAATCAAACAAGGAGACTTCAGGTTTAATATGCTCTATTCCATTGGCTAGGGACAAGCTGGTAATAGAATCAAACAAGGAGCTTTGCAGGTACCCTATGCTCTATAGGTTACCTGCAGCACCTATCTATGGGGTAGGGGCAAACTGGGAATATGAATCAAACGAGGACACTACAGTTCAACTAAGCTTTATTCCATGGAGATAGGGACAAACCGGTAATACAAATGAAACGAGGAGTCTTGCAGGTTTACTATGCTCTATTCTATGAATTTGAAGACAAGCTGGTAATACGGTCAAACGAAGAGTCTTGCAGGTTTACTATATTCTATGGGGCTAGGGACAACCTGGTAATAGGGATCAAACAGGAGCTTTGCAGGTTTACTATGTTCTATTCTATTGGGTAGGAACAAACTGGGAATATGAATCAAACGGGGACACTGTAATTCTGCTATGCTCTATTCTAGGGGTAGGAACAATCTGGAATATGAATCAAACGAGGACACTGTAATTCTGCTATGCTCTATTCTAGGGGTAGGAACAATCTGGAATATGAATCAATTGAGGACCTGTAGGTACACCATGTTCTATTCTATGGGATGGGACAAACTGGCAATTTGAATAAACTGAGCACCCTGTAGGAACAATATGTTCTATTCTATGGATTGAGGGCAAACTGGGAATATAAATAAACTGTGTTCTCTTATATGGGATGGGGACAAAATGGAAATATGAATCAAACGAGCACCCTGTAGATACACAATGTAGGATTATGAATCAAACAGGATCTAAGTCCACTATGTTCTCTTCTATTGGGTAGGAACAATCTGGAATATGAATCAAACGAGAACACTGTAATTCTGCTATGCTCTATTCTAGGGGTAGGAACAATCTGGAATATGAATCAAACGAGGACACTGTAATTCTGCTATGCTCTATTCTAGGGGTAGGAATAATCTGGAATATGAATCAAACGAGAACACTGTAATTCTGCTATGCTCTATTCTAGGGATAGGAACAATCTGGAATATGAATCAAACGAGGACACTGTAATTCTGCTATGCTCTATTCTAGGGGTAGGAACAATCTGGAATATGAATCAAACGAGGACACTGTAATTCTGCTATGCTCTATTCTAGGGGTAGGAACAATCTGGAATATGAATCAAACGAGGACACTAATTCTGCTATGCTCTATTCTAGGGGTAGCAACAATCTGGAATATGAATCAAACGAGGACACTGTAATTCTGCTATGCTCTATTCTAGGGGTAGGAACAATCTGGAATATGAATCAAACGAGGACACTGTAATTCTGCTATGCTCTATTCTAGGGGTAGGAACAATCTGGAATATGAATCAAACGAGGACACTGTAATTCTGCTATGCTCTATTCTAGGGGTAGCAACAATCTGGAATATGAATCAAACGAGGACACTGTAATTTTGCTATGCTCTATTCTAGGGGTAGGAACAATCTGGAATATGAATCAAACGAGGACACTGTAATTCTGCTATGCTCTATTCTAGGGGTAGCAACAATCTGGAATATGAATCAAACGAGGACACTGTAATTTTGCTATGCTCTATTCTAGGGGTAGGAACAATCTGGAATATGAATCAAACGAGGACACTGTAATTCTGCTATGCTCTATTCTAGGGGTAGCAACAATCTGGAATATGAATCAAACGAGGACACTGTAATTTTGCTATGCTCTATTCTAGGGGTGGGAACAATCTGGAATATGAATCAATCGAGGACACTGTAATTTTGCTATGCTCTATTCTAGGGGTAGGGACAATTTGGAATATGAATCAAACGAGGACACTGTAATTCTGATATGCTCTATTCTAGGGGTAGGAACAATCTGGAATATGAATCAATCGAGGACCTGTAGGTACACCATGTTCAATTCTATGGGATGGGACAAACTGGCAATTTGAATAAACTGAGCACCCTGTAGGAACACTATGTTCTATTCTATGGATTGAAGGCAAACTGGGAGTATAAATCAAACGAGCACCTTGTAAATACACTGTGTTCTCTTATATGGGATGGGGACAAAATGGAAATATGAATCAAACGAGCACCCTGTAGATACACAATGTTCTCTTGTATTGGGTAGAAACAAACTAGGATTATAAATCAAACAGGACCCTAAGTCCACTATGTTCTCTTCTATTGGGTAGGAACAATCTGGAATATGAATCAAACGAGGACACTGTAATTCTGCTATGCTCTATTCTAGGGGTAGCAACAATCTGGAATATGAATCAAACGAGGACACTGTAATTCTGCTATGCTCTATTCTAGGGGTAGGGGAAATCTGGAATATGAATCAAACAGGACCCTAAGTCCACTATGTTCTCTTCTATTGGGTAGGAACAAAATGTGACTATGAATCAAACGAAGTCCTGTAAGACCAATTTTTTTTTCCTTGAGTAGGAATAAACTGGGACTATGATTCCAACGAGGACCCTGCAGGTAACTATTTTCGCTTCTATTGGGTAGGAACAAACTGGGACTATGAATCAAACTAGAAGCTGTAGGCACTGTTCTGCTCTATGGGATAGGAGCAAACTGGGAATTTAGATCAAGCGAGGACCCTATTTTAGTTTCTCTACTACGTACTTAACATAGATAAAGTATTATTTTTCACCCCAAAATGCAATGTCGAGGTTTCAACGCAAGTACACGATTTGAAGCCTCCTGGACCTAAAAGCATTTCTAGAAAATCCTGCGTATGTGTGTGTGTATTGAAGAGCCTAACTGAAAAACGAAAACCTCTATAAATACCAAACTTGGTATTTAAGTCCAGTATGTTCCAAAATATGACAAGGATTTTCAAGAAAGAAAGAATGAAAAAATTATCCAAAGCTAAGCTTTTCATAAAAAGTTTTTCATTGCGTGTTGTTTGTTTTCTAAAAAATGGCTCTACTTTTTTATTAAAATACCACATTAAGATATAAGATATTTGTATGGCAACTAAAATCCATAATTTTTATTTTCTTGGAATTTGTCAATATTTTGTCATTTTCTTATTGGTGTCACTATTCACTTTTTTCTGCAAAATCATGGGAAGAGCATGGAATTCAAGCTCAGTTTATACGTACTAGATTTTAAATATATGAATATGATTCAGTTTCTTCTGTTCCATTTTATCAACAATGAAATGTGCAATTAAAATATTTGCAAATATTTATTTCGATTAACACGAAGTGGATAGAAAATAACCTTTCGTAAGAATAGTCTGTAGAAGCTACAAAAATATGCGATATTGTGTAGAGAATGTCATGTGAATGTAACTCATCAAATTCTTGAAAGTATTCTGAAGTTGGCACGGTAAATTAACAGAATTTTGAACGCATAGCGAGACGACAGATTGCAAAATCAGATAGCTTAATGCAATCGGGCTTCATGAATAGTTGTATTAAACTTTTCTCGGGCAATCAAGCAACATTCCTGCTATCAAGTTTTCGAGCGCTGTCATAGATCTCCTCGTCGCGGCGATGTGAAAGTTTGACAGCAGGATCCTAGATACCTTGATTACGTGGTTCTCCGAGAGGAATTTTATAAATGTTGTCGCCATAATTGATTTAAATCAAGATACATGAAGAGTTGAGATTGGGAGACAGTTCAACACGGACATCAAAATCTTATTTAGCAGCGTGTCAGAGAAATAGGAATGCCTGTGTAGTTAAAAGTTACGGTCTTTATCTGGGCCTTATTTACAGACAACGCAGGTTTGTCTTTGAAAGTACATTTTTTCTCTTCTCTTCATGACATAAGCAATGCTGTCTGTTTCGGCTTCATAGCTCCTGCTATCTTTTTCTTGATTACCTAAACTTCATCTACCTGTAGGTCTGTAATTTGATGTATTCTATTGTCCTCTATTTTTACAATATGTTCTTTCCATGTTTATTCCACTTTATAATTTAATGCGTACATTTTTATTCCATTTCTAATGTTCTTGATTTCGAGTTCTATCTAGCCACGTATATTATTTTATCAGTTTTTAAAAAATATCATGCTTCTTCCATTTTACTTGTTCTCGACTAACCAGAACACAAATTTCCGACCCATATTAAAACACTGGTGCTGCCATAACTATATAAATACACATTTGTGTTATTCCTTGTTTTTCTCTTAAAAGTTCCATTTATTGTACCGCATATCACCTGGAAAGCCTGCAATTTATTTTCAATGTCGTTATCACACGTGTGTATATATAACTTTTGTCACATCCTAGGTATTTAAAGTGGGATATTTTTTATTTTAATTTCAACTTCTGTTGCAATTTTGGATTCACTATAAACTTTTCCACAGAAACTGATTACACTGATTTTTTCATACCATCTTCATTATTTAGAAAATTACTTGTTTGTCAGCAAATAAAAGAAGTGTTTACATATAGCACATTTACAGTGTTTACATGCACTTTCAGTCCAAAATGTATTCGGACCAAAATGGATCGCGGAAGAGAGGACTAAATTAAAACAGAGGCCAAACTGATTAGATTTGGGGTAAGGAAGATGAACAAAATCGCCGATGGAAAAGGACAATCTGGAGATTTGCGAGGAGAAAGAATCTTATCTGTAGAGCACGGGAAATTGGAAGTTACAGTAATTGCTACAATCTAATAGAGGATTATGGGCATAAGGTGCGTTACTGGCAGGCAAAGAGCAGAAAAGAATAAATCGAGGTGTTGCGATTAATAGAGACAAGTAAATTTTTCTGAGTGTTTGTACTATATGTTTATATTATGTCATTTAATTATTCAGGTACTTTATTTTTCTGTAATACTCTCTAAGTAACATAATAAAGAGTAACTCTACGTACAGCAATGTTGGCCGTTGTTTCATATATTACAATCTTATTATTTAGGATGTTATATTCGATTATGTGCTTTTTCCTCCATTTTCTCCACTGTTCCACTGTAGCGAGCTATTTCTTACTTTCTTTACCACATTGGGAATTATAAAACAGCAAGCAGTGCATTAGACCCGAGTGATTAAACATTAATCTTTATACACTGAAATTGAAATAACATACCCTTCTATCCAATGTGTGAACGGACTGCTTTGGAGAATGGCAAGCTTTTTTTCTGGTTTCACGGTTCTATAGAGGATTTCTCGAGAAGGTTTAGCAGCGTAAAACGTTAATAAATGACAAAAGGAAGTCAAGCAGAAACATTCGATTGCAAGGAAGGGACAGTAAAGACATTTTTCAGCAGCTTTCTGATATCTTTCAACTTTCAGCGACATTTACTGGAAATATGAACAAGCGATAATCGATTACTTATATCTGTATTCTATGGCTTGAAGAAAACAAGGACATTCAATTATTAAGATATTCAGTATTTTAAAATATAGCTCCTGTAATCGATATGATACTCCAGATATGCATTTAAGTTTATTTAAAATTTAATATTAAATTTCTGTGAATCTCTAGGGGTATTTTCTAAAATTTCAAAAGGATATTTTTTACATCTTAATTAGGAATATGTTAACATCTTTATAGTAATGTTTCGATTTTATTAATGCTATGCTGTACAGAATTTGTTTAATTTATTTGTTTTACTCTGCCCTTGATGCCAGCCCATAAATTCGAGAGTTGTTAATGTTTAATAAATAAATATTACAAATGTAAGAGTAGAGGATATTGAAAAGCAAGAAATTACGAGTAGTTTGAAGGAAAACGGGTCATTAATAGATTATAAATATTTAAAAATGGAATGGGGTAAAAAAGATACATGGAAGTATGCCATAAAGAGGCCAGAATGGGGATATGTATGGGCGAGGACAGGTGTAATGAATTTAAGTTGTCCAACAGAGAAGAAGGGGGGAGGGAGATGTACTAAATGTAATGAATTACATAACAATTGGAATTATATTTTGGAATGCAAGGACACGTATAAACGAAGAGAGAAATTTAATACTAGAGAAATGGAAGAATTTGCCTATAGAGCTAAAAGTTAGGACGCTTTTTACTATAAGATCAAATGAATATATGGAGAAAGCAGGAAAATACTTAGGAAAAATTAGGTTAAAATGATTAAAAGGGATGTGAAGCTAATTTGAGAAAATACGGGAAAGGTGTAATAAAGAAAAAAAGTAAATAGTGGAAAATTATACTTGCCCATTATATATGCCACAGAATGTTAAATATAAGGAGAACTCCATTGTATTGTAAACATTGTATAAATTACATGTAAGTATAAACTAGACAATAAATCATTCATTCATGATGACAAAGTGCTGTGTTTGATGTTTAAATGTCTTATAGCACTTAGGCCGCTATTACATTGATTTAGACACTGATTTGCATATCCATGTAGTCACTGAATTCCTTCACATCGTATGTACTGGAGACTTTCGTATACTACAAGCAATATTTTTGGCTAAACTTCTGGACTTTGGCACATATATGGAACTCAATAGACAGTGATTCTTGCAGACTTGCTTATGTTGGCTGAGAGCACCGTTAATTAGCGCCGACAGCAGAATGGAAACTGGAAGGACGAGCCGGTCAACTCAAATTAGCGGTTTATATCCCGCATTAGTTTCCGTTGTGGCAATCTGCAGCGTTAGTAAGCCTTTGAGAGATTCCATAACCTCCCATCGTTTCATGTTGGCGACTACTATTTTGTAATTGCAAATGCTAATTTCTAGTTTGTAATGTATTAATTAAACAATATACGCCGTTCGGGTGCAGAATAGGTCACAGTTCCAAAAATGCAAATGCAGTGCTTTACCTTCACAAGGTGAGGTAGTATTTTTAACACTTGAATGATTTCAGTTAAATTATATAATATGTAAATTCAATAACAGCCCGCCTTGAAACAATATGTGTATGTAATAATTTGTAAAATGTATGTAACAGTCATTGCAGATTCTTATATTATTGTATCCATGTGTAATAATGTTATGTGAATATATTACGTAATTTAACAATGTAGGAGCTGTGAGAAATAGGTTTAAAGTAGCTAACAATGAGGTAACCTTGAGGCAATAATGAGTAAGAAAGTTTAATAATACTAAAAGTCATTATTAGAGCAGCAATAATGTAAATTTTGAGATAGTTTAAAAATAGCCAATCAACAACCAGAAAAAGCTTTAGGTATTCTATTGGA
The DNA here is from genome assembly GCA_030765065.1 of Deroplatys truncata. Lineage (NCBI taxonomy): Eukaryota > Metazoa > Arthropoda > Insecta > Mantodea > Mantidae > Deroplatys > Deroplatys truncata. The sequence continues at coordinate 121,633,242 of CM060988.1, read as the reverse complement.
CTAGGATTAGCTAATCAGAGACTTGAAATACAGCAATTTACAGGTTTGTGCGGTTGAAATCTATTCAGTTGGTTCCAGACAGCGTTACTAAGCAGACGCAAAACGTGCCCTCAAGAAATTTTATACGTATTTGTGTGAGACGAGAATAGTTTACGTGTTAAAAAGTGCAAGTTAATCTCACAGCTCTGTATATCAGTGAAGTGCTATTTAATTTGTGTCAAGGATTAATAAAAAGGAGTGAATTGAAACTTAAAATCTGTGTAAGCCTACATTCCTCAGTCGCACCAAAAACCCTGCCAGGAGATACGTGTCTCTAACAATAATACTGACGTAGCCGAGACAAATATAAATATATAATATCTAAAGAAACAGTTAAATTACAAAGCTATTATTTTAAACTTGGGGCAAAGGGTACTGGAAACCGGGTGCTATACGTACGATTGCAACGAATTTCAAGTTCGGCTCCCCAACAACTCCTTCAATACGACCTACTTGAAATTGACGTCCATACGTGGTGCAAACAACGTAAAGCAAACATCATCTTCAAACTGGTTTTCAATACGTAAAGACAATATTTACTTCAAATAGGCTTCCATACGTAGGGCCGAAACTACCAACTTCTTCAAAGGTGACCAGGACTGCGGCTCGAACACCGGCCGTCCCAGCTCGGACTCCCGCCGAAACAATTATAATACCCCCAACACACCCCATGATCTCATATTAACAATTACAATGCTAATGTCATAAGAAATTTTGCAAATTTTGTCGTCTATCTACACATTTCTGGCATCTTCACACTCAAGAGTTCAGTACCCGAAATTCAGTGTCTTCTCGCCTGATATTTTCTTTTAGTTCTTACAATATTTGAGAGTTAGTTATGTACGGTTTATTTCTCATGGGATCATGAGAATCGGATATATTTCTATAACTGGATTTTGCAAAATGACAAAGAGCTTACGGTTTGATTTATATTAGCTACACTGGCATACGTTATATTGAACTCATTCAAACCGTGCTTCTTTGTGCGTTTTTAAAGGATTACGCATGCTTTTAAAAAACATAAATGTACAAACATTTTAAAGGAAAATCAGGTATTACTTTTACCTTGTTTCTCATCCACATACTATTCTTACAAAAGCTTATTTTTCTATGTTTCATGTTAACTGAGATAAACGATTGTAGAAGTCTCAGTTGACAATACAGATATCTTTAACTTACAGTGATCCTGATAAATACCCACGATAACAAATCCAAAGAAGCTGCCAAATACACAGTGTATGTAAAAAAAACACCGACAATGCTTAGTATGTTGGGCGGAACATTAAAGTGAACATTTTCAAGCGTGAACCCAGTCCGAAAATACGTCAAAGTTTGTACAGTATTCATATTTGGGCAGAGGAAAATCAGTGTGGACAAGTGGTTAGAACACTGATGCGCAACCTTAAGCGACACAGAGGAAGGCGGATTTACCCCACGCGTTGTTCGCGGAGCTATGACGCATTCATGTGGTCATGAAGATCAAAAAGATTCCCTGTGGAAGAGGATCCCAAACATATTTAACATTGTAATAGGCGACGAAAGCTGGATTTACCAGTATGATCCAGAAACTAAAACGACAGTCATCGGTCTGGGTCTTTTCAGGAGATCCCCCAATTAAAGTGAAGCGAACGAGAAGTGTTGGCAAGAAGATGATCTATTCCTTCTTCTTAGCAAGTGGCCACATTGTGACGGTTCCACCTGAGGGACAAAATACTGTTACTGCCAGATGGTACACCACAAAATGTCTGCCCCAAGTGTTCTATAAACTTAGAAAAAGGCGTCCTAAGACAGGTCTGCGTGGAATTTTGTTGCACTATGACAATGCCTCTGCCCACACTCCGCAAGAAACAACCCAGTTTCTGAAAGAGTCAGGAGTAGGATATAGCTCCCATCCTCCCTACAGTTCAGATCTGGCCTCATACGACTTATTTCTATTGCCCAAAATGAAAGAGAAACTTTGAGGTCAACGATTTGAGTTACCTGAAGTCGCAGTAGCTGCTTATGAAGAATGTATTTCCACTCTTTCCAAAGAAGAATGGTGTTTAGCATTTGAAAAATGGTTTGAAAGGATGAGACAGAGTATAAAATACAATGAAGAATGTTTTGAAAAGATGCAATGATCAGATCTACATTTTTAATATTTTATTGCGTCCATTCTCAAAACTTTTTGAGTGACGCTATGTAACTCTGGGTCATGATTAACACTATTGGAACTGTTTATCGGAGGCAATTTCTAAACAAATGCCTATGCAAATATTTACGCATAGAAAAAGAAAAGTTATCAAATATCCCTCGCAATTTATTTTCGCAGGCAACATGTTTTTCTTCCAAAAACTGTACTATGATATCTGACTCTAAGGCGTCTTGCACTCTACCATTATGTATTATTTATTTACAGAGGATGTGCACTTTTAACCCTGATGAATCTCACTCGATGTTAATGCAATGCGTTACTGAGTTCCAGGTGATAAATAGGTGTTAAGTGATTAAGTTTTAACATGGTAGATGACCTTCCACCTACTTCACATATCTCTGAGCTTCATGGAGTCACGTGCAGAATTCGAACACCACCTCTCACACTCTATATTGCATGCCAGTATAATACAGGTCTTTGGTATAAAACCTGTCCATAAAATACGAAGGCGAATTGATAAGTCTGATTTTTTTAATAAAAAACAATTTTTTTCCAAAAAATCAATTTTATTTCTCAACATAGTTTCCTTTAAATTGAATACACGTTGTTCAACATTTTTCCTATCTTTTTAGCGCTTTCAAAAAATATGATTTTTCGAGGTCTGCAAAATATGAGGTTATTTCTGTCATGAATATGTGTTCACTGGACGTGAATTTCTTCCCAGCGAGCAACTTTTTCAGGATTGCGAACAGGAATAAGTAGCTAGGAGCCAAAAGTGGAGAATATGGTGGGTGAGGTAGCAGTTCGTAGCCCAGTTCTACAAATTTTGCGATGGCAATGGCTTACTTGTGTGCGGTTGCATTATCCTGGTGAAAGAGAACCTTTTACTTCACCAAATGGGGTCGTTTTTTTAACAATTCCTTGTGAAACTGATCCAGCATTGGGGCATAATGTGAACCTGCATCGTTTTTCCCTTTTCCAGGTAGTGAATGTCTATCACCCCTTGTGAATTCCAAAAGACAACCATGATTTTTAGTGCCGACGGAATGGTTTTCGCTTTCTTTGGAGCAGGTTCGCCGAAGGATTTGATTGTTGTTTGGTTTCAGGTTGATAGTAAATGGATCCAAATTTCATCAACCGTGATATAACGGCGCAAAAACTCATTTTTGTGGCGCTGGAACATGTTCAAACATTCCTATGAAATGGTCACAGGATTCCGCTTGTTCTCAACTGTGAGCAGTCGCGGCACCCATGTTGCTGACAGCTTTCTCATACCAAAAATTGTGCAGAATATTATACATCCGTACACTCGAGATGGTTACGGCCTTGGCTATCTGACGGATTTTCACTCGGCGACCTTCCAACAAAATATCGTGAACTTTGTTCACCATTTCTTCTGTTGTGACCTCAACCGACCATCCTGTGCACACGGCATCTCTTGTGCTGAACGACCACATCGAAATTCTGTGAACCATGCCATGTGATGAAGCAGAGTCCCCATAATACTTTTTCAACTTTTCTTCCGTTTCCTTCACCGTCTTACCACGCACAAAGTATTGCTTTATCAGAACACGAAAATCACTTTTCTCCATTTTCTACGAAGCAACACACATCTGCTTATTTTGGCGCTCTCAACAATCCTCTAAGAAACAAATGGCGAATTTCTGCGATAATACCCAAAATCGATGTAAGACGAGTACAAACAAGAAACCTGTGATTAGAACGCTATCTCTCGTCAAAGACGTGGATTTATCAATCTGTGCTCGTATAGCAAAATTAACTCTCACCTTATAGCACATGCTGGAACGTACGTCACGAAAACCATTATAGAAGTTAGCACAACAAGCTGGGGTTTCAGCGACTTCTGCACATACAGAAGTAAAATTGTTAAAACCTTACAAATGCACGCGTGTTCATAATTATATAAAACAGGTGATCCCGTAGCATATATGCGTTATTGCGAGTGATTTCTGTCATTAGTGACTAAGGGATTGACCCTCAGCTTGTGTTCTTCATAGACGAGGAGTGGTTCCATCTAACGCGACATGTGAAAACTTAAAACACACTATTAGTGCTCTGGAAATCCATATTGTGTGTAGGAATTCCCTGTTTATGATAGGAAAATTGGGGTTTGCTCTGCGATTAGCGCAACGCGCATAATCGGCTCGATTTTTTAAGAGAATACAGTAAATGAAGAGCGGTACCGAAATGACATCGCCCCATTTTTCAGTCAGTTAATGGAAGAAGAAAAAATATATTTGTGTTTTCAGCAAGATCCCACAACTGTTCATACAGCAGAGGAGCCCATAAAATTGAGTTTTATTTATGGACGCTCTTTAACTACTATGGTTCGTAGTGTCCCATTCTATATTGGGCATGAAACACCGGTAATTTTGCTCAAAGGCCTCTTTATCAGGCTTGAGGTTCTTTTATGTGCCGTACACCTACGGATATGGGACCACCAGCTTTACTTCCTTTCCAAAGAAAGCCATGCAAAGGGTTTTTACACCCGAAAAAATTCATCGCCCTCCGCCGGGTATGAACCCGCCATTTCGGAAACTAGATGCAGCATGGTGTCCCTAGACCACAGAGGACGACAAGCCATAGATACAATTATGAAAGTGTTTGACGATGGAGTGATCAGTGCTGGTGTGTGGCCCTCCCGCTCTCCAGATCTAACATTGTGATTTTTACCTGTGAGGGTATACTGAAGGATAAAGTATACCAAACAAATCCGGAGGAAAACGTACGAACTAAAATACGAAACATTACAGTGACAGAGTTAAAACATGTCAATCTGTACAGTGCTTCTATAGCTGCGGAAGGACGACATTTTCAACATTTGCTGTGAGGTGAAAGTTAATTTCGTTATATTTTATATACGTGTCTATAGGCACACAGATTTAAGAACCGAAGACAGAGTGCTAGCACGGCCGGCTGTGGCATGGCTACCCAGATGCAAAGCCGCGCGAGCGGACAGGTTTTGTACACATGACCAAGGTAATGCTGAGAGTAACTATTATGGTTATCAGGAAGTGGAAGAGCATTTCGACATTTCAACCTACAGTCACTTATTGTGCTATTGAAAATCTTCAGAAAGAGAGGTGAGGCACACAGAGGACAACCAGTTTTGGAGCACAAGTGGGGTGCCTAACGCCTCCAGATGTTACATCCCGACACCGGTGGGGTCCTACAGGTCTGTCTCTCTTCAAAACAGGTCTCGCTGAGGACCCATTCCACACGAACGCCAGGCAGACGTTTCTTCAATTCAAACTCCACGCCATACGCCAAGCCCGCCGTCCACTCGCCTGATCCTTCGACTCTGAAACATAAGGACAATAAGTGACAGGAAAAGGAGACAGAAAGACTCACGGCATTACCTAATCCACCTAGCATTCACCTATTAAACAGGGGAAAACTGTGAAAAAGCCTCAGGCCAGAGTGGCCGACCAAGCGGAAGTCGAACCCGATACATCCAGAATGCGAACCTCACACATTATCGAGGAATCATCTCTCTCTCTCGCTCTCTCTCTCTCTGTATGTGAGAGAATAACTAGTTACTTGATATCCCCGTTATATTTTAAGCGTTACATTGCATTTTTTTACCCATCCCTGCTTTACTGTACACGACTGAATAGGCCTAAGTTGCGCAGACTGCTCTTATTGTTATTGCATCCAGAGACTCCTTCACACAAGGTTGTTGAAAGAGTGCAGTGGCTAAACAGAACGATTCAGAAACTGCCAACTAGCATTACGCTAATTAGCGAACGCACTTTCACAAGAATCCAGTTCCACCAACTTAAGCACTTCTCTTGCGAGTCTAATAACAGATGCTAATATGATTAGGTGCTCCACAAAACAACACCCTGCCAGAACTTTGCTCGGCTTTCAAACGAGAAATTTCTGCATTGTTATGAAGTAAGTCTCTCAAACCTAACAAGGGATGCACATGGAGCTCTCATTTAGGATTACGACACCTGATGTATTAAAAGAAAATAATACCGTTGGTCACAAATGGGAAATTAATTTCGTATCCTCTCCTTGTGCAAATACAATCATTTTAAAATATTCGCTCTGGTGTGCGGAAGATCGGTATCAATGTTTCGTTTCTACCAAGACTGCCGAAGCACTCTGAACTGACTTGAAGTGCTTTGCCCATACTGTTCTCCTTGCCGACTGTGTAACCACTATAAATAATCCACCCTGTGTGTCTATATTTTATATATATACAGGATGTGCTATTTATGTCGAGACTGTACAATATCTCCAAAACTAAGCGTTGTAGAAATAAATGCCTTGAATAAAAGGTGGTTTATTATTATGGGGGAAAGTAAATGTCATTAGTCCTGTTTTGTTTGGAGGACGTTATGATAGTTATTTTAGGGTCAATTTAATTTTTTTTAAATGGGAACCTTGAAGGTGGTTTAATGTTATTTATTTAACATTATTGTGTAGCCCCACGTTGTGGTAGCCAATTTGAAGTGGTATACTTCTCTTATATTTATTTGTTGAGCCCCACGTTTTGGAAGCCAATTTGCGATGGTAAATTTATAATGTTATTTGTGTATGTGTGTTTACTCCGCGTAGTGAAGCCATTTTGTGACGTGATTCTTTGTTAGGTTTGTAGCCCCATATGGTGTTAGCAATTTGCGGTAGTATTAGGTTTTGTTTGAAAGAATGCTACTTTTATTTTATTTAATTTTGTTTCACTGTCCTCCGGCTAGCTATGATCTTTTTGGGTCGAGCACATCTCTTTATACAGGTTGTGTAAACGGAAAGGAATCTTTTATCCAAAGATAACACTGATGAAGGAATTTGTTTTACACTTTTATTGTCGAACACATTCACTATCACAATTTACACATTGATCTTGACACCCGCCAAACTGAAACTGTTATAACAACTTCTTACTGATAACTTTTAATTCACGTACTTCAACCTTTTGTATAATTAACTTTACAACACTTGAGAATTTTTCATAACTCTTATACGCGTAACTTGCGAATCGATAGCCGACGTGTAATATTTATGCTGGACTGAAGGCGACGTGTAGCATACAAATATTTTCGACGAACTGACAGACTGAAGGACTTTACCTCTAACCTAGCCCTATTTATACTCCTACACCCCGATATGCCTAAAGATTATAACTGAACTGCTATTGGCTAATAAAACGCGCCAACATTAGCGTCTATTTTTATATCCAATGAAAATTATGAATACATATGCTCTAGGAAGAATGTTCCAGAAAATTCTAAGAAAAACGCGCCAACATTACGTAACTTCCTCGTCTCTAATAATGATAAACAGCTCACCCCCTCGCTGCATTATTGCACGCTATTATTGTCAGTTTCAGTAAGGCAGTATAAACTTACTTCCCAACAATAATTACAACCAACAAACATCTCAAATCAATGTCACATAAAAATGCATATTCATACTGTAATCATTCTTTACATTTAAATAATTTGTGATACAAATTACTGCATCAACCTACAATTATTCTCAACTTAATGGTCCACCCGTGTGTATATATGGACAATATAACTCAAAAAATACCAAACTTGGTATTTAAGCTTAGTATTTTCCCAAAGTGCAACACGAAGATTTTAAAGAAAATCCCCAACCCCAAACAACCGTTTGTATGAAAAATATTTCAAAACTTTTATTTTCATAAAAGCGACGAAGGATTTTGATAACACCATATCTTAAAACATATTTATAAGAAAAACAAAATGTATCACTTGACTTATCTGGTTATAACCTGTGAAGCCGTCTTCATTCGGAAGAAACTTGTATAATTGTGAATGACTAGTAAACTTAAAGCACACATAAAATGCAGAGCTGTTTACAACACACAATTCATTTCCAATAACTTTTATGTGGCACAAGAATATGAGATTACAAACAGCATGGAATTTTAAGGCAAGCATATAGATCCAGTTGTTTAACATTTGACTATCGCTTTTCCTTTAGCATCTTTAACGAAATATATAATGTAACAATTCCTACAAAGGTTTATCTCGATTAAAACGCAGTAGATAATGAAAATCTGATGTAATACATTTACATGACTTTCTCTACCTTCTATTGTTTATTAGTGTGTGTACAAATTATTCTTACTCAAGCTTATTTTTCTATATACTACATTTTAATCCAGATAAACCTTTGCAGAAATAGATACATTACACATTTAGTTATAGATACAAAGAGAACAGCGATAGTCAAATGTTTAAGAACTGGACGCTATATGCTGACCTTAAAATTTCATATCGTTTCCATGAAATCTCGAGAAACAAGTGAATGTCGAAGGAACTTCAAGAGAACGACCGAGTAATGAACAATTCGAACCTTTAATAACGGATATCTCAGAAACGGCTTATGCCACAAAAAAACTTATTTGAAATAAATTTTGTATTTTAAAGAGATGCACATTTCATGCATAGTACGTTTTCGTATATCGCTTACCGTTCCACTTATACAAGATTATACAGAATTCCCTTCCAATGAAGGGGACTTCATAAGTTATTCCCCGAAAATAAAACATACATTTTATTCGTTATGTAAATATCTTTGATATATGGAATTAAATCAAAATCGTAGAGAATAAAACATTTCGAAAAATTTTCCATATAAAACCTAGTTTGGAGTGGGGGCATTTTGTTGAAAATCTTCGTATCGCACATGTGGAAGATATTGAGTTTGGTATTTATCCGAATTTTCGTTTTTGAGTTATGCTATTCACAGACAGACAGACACAGACACAGACACACACACAAACACACACACACACACGCACGCACGCACACACATAACGCACGTACATGTTTCCAAAAATGCTTCATTTGGATTCGGAGCACTACAAAACATGTATTTTGGTGAAATATCGGTATCGAATTTTTGGGTGGAATGCAATACTTCTACTTACTACACGTAGTAGAGAAAGCAATAACGTTTCGCAAGAATAGTTTGGGTACGCTAAGTATATAAAAATAAACGTTAGTGGGTACGGAAAGTTATATGAATATAACTACGATTTTTAAACACACACATTTTTTAAGTTTGTTTTCAAATATTGAATTCCGTGAAGAAAACAATTAACTTAAGTACGATAGAAGTGCAGGTAATTTCTTGTGTAAAGCATTGCATTTTGCAAACTGAAATCTACTTCATACATTCTCGAAATCTCTGAAACAACTGTTTCAAAAGGCGTTAAAATACAATTCTGTATTATCTACTCGTGTAAGGTGTATTTGACGTTACAGAACCGAAATGTCCGATGATCTGTGGCCTCGCGTTATTTCGAAGTTATCCATTGTTACTGGTTTGACATACATATCTTTAATATATGGCATTTTAATCAAAATAGTTAGAGCCATTTGAGAAAATAGAAAAATTCGAAAAGTGTTCTATTTAAAGGACAATTGGGTTGGAATATTTTCTTGAAAATCTTCGTGTCTCATCTTTGAAAGATAATGAACTTAAATACCAATTTTAGCATTTATTCGACTCTCCGTTTTCAAGCTGTCCTGTTCACAGACAAACAGGGAAAAATAAAACACACATACAGACCTTTTTCTAAAACTGCTTTTTTTCGGGGTGCCTCAAAACATGTATTGTACCAGAACATATTGGTATCGAAGTTTTGGGTGGAATGCAATACGTAGTAGAGAAATTAATAAGCTTACCTAAGAATAGTTTCTAGAACTATAGGTATAAAAATAAACGATAATATGGAGAGAAATCACTGAATGTAACAGTTTGTGTCTGTAGGTTCTTTGATAATCGCGTCAACGCAAACTATTTGCCTGGTCTCTTAATTTTTCATCTGCACATAAATCTTGCAAGTAAATGTCCTCGGTTGCGCAGACGCATTCCTGTGCCATCGATTTTATCTTTATTTCTATTGATTTAGTCGGAAGCTAAATTATACCCTTAGGGTGGTAATATTTAACTGGTTTGCTGGCTTTATTACATGCAGTGTATTGCCTGACGGATGGATTTAATGACGTAGCCGCCTTACTGCTTAGTAACAAATACATCGAATCAAATTCGGGTTTCAATTTTTGTTTTCCCGACAATGGACAACTTTTAGAAGCATTAACGATTTCCAGTTTCGTTTCGCATTCGGAAATCAAAGCTCACTAAACTCATTGTTCCCTACGGACTGATCACTTATGTTCGGATTTTTAGTTTCCGATCTCTCGGAAAGTTCTAGGCGTTATCATGAAGTTCAGTTAACGGGTTATCTCGAATCTCTTGAATGAAAGACCAGAATAAGTTGTGTAACAAATGCGGAAACAATGCATATCCAATTTCGATGTGGAAAGGGAACGAAAACGAATTGTCTTTCGTTGACTGACACTATATCTTACTGATAAATACCATTAAATGTCTAACTACACGTGCCTTTCAGCCAACGCCTTATCTCAATCAGAATGAACTTAATAGTTTTAAAGCATGGTGCTCAAAAATAATAATAGTGTGCGGATTCTTGGATTTTTAATTTTTTCCTTGCCATTTAATCAACCATTTTCAGGGTATTAGTATTTTCCACACTTCCTGGAGCTAAATATTCTAATTTCAAAATGTATAAATGAAGGGTTGCTATCTAAAATGTCCTAAATCGTGGTTTTCAATTCTTCAGATAATAAAAACACGTTTACCCGAGTTTCCTATTATTGTTGCGCGCGCGCGCACGCGCACACACACACGAAGCCGATTTATATATTCTTTGTCACTTAAACTATAGTCCTGTCCTGACTGCTTTACAATACAGAAGAGGTTTACAACGAAAAATGCAATATTTTAAACAGTAATATTACATACAACATTAAATTCTCTAGATACACGTGTTACACATTGTTATACAATTCTGTGGCTTTCACAAAGTTTCAAGTTCTTTGTTGTGTTGAATTTAGAGCGTCTGGTAGGCTGTTGAGGATGTTACTTCTTTCTCTGTGTTGTACAAAGCGACGACAGGCTGTAACGAAATGATGAACTCTGAGGTTGGATCTGCAGAGGTGGCACACAGGAGGTGTTACGTTATTTATTAACACCACGGTTTGGGTGCCAACTTGTAGAAGTACTTAATTTATTAGCTTTGTTGGAGTTGGTTGTTTATTTATTTAGCTCCACGTATGGACGCCAATTTGAAGAGTTTATTGTGTTTACGTTGTTTGGACCACGCCTTGGGCGTAAATTTGAAGTTGTTTTGATGGAGTTGTTTATTTATTTAGCTCCACATATGGACGCCAATTTGCAGTAGAATTGTTATTTACGTTTACTGTTACGTATGAAAAGCCGATTTGAAGTAGTTTGTATTGAAGGAGTTGTATCGTATTTCAACTGTTGGGGAGCCGAACTTGTAGTAGCAATCGCACGTATAGTAAACAGTTTCCGGTAGCCTTCGGCCCAAAATGTATTTTTAGGTGGCCTTTGTCCCAAGTTTAAAAATAATATTAAGTTTTTAATTAAACTGTTTCTTTAAATATTTAATATTTATGTTTGCTTCGGCTGCGTCAGTATTATTGTTAGAGACATGGAAGTCTTGGCAGAGCGTGATGCGACAAGAATGTAGGCTTACACAGATTTTAAGGTTTTAATTCACTCCTTTTTATTAATCCTTGACACAAATTAAACAGCACTTCACTGATATCGAGAGCTGTGAGATTCTTTTACTTAATACTTGCACTTTTTAACACGTATACTATTTTCGTTTCACATGAACACGTATTAAATCTCTCGAGGACGCACAAGCAACCGGTTACTATCACTGTCTGCAGGGAACTGACTAGATTTCAACCGTCTAAACTTGTAAATTTCTGTATTTCAAGTCTCTGATTGGCTATTTTTACTCCAATAGAATACCTACATTTAACTAAAGCTTTTTCTGGTTGTTGATTGGCTATTTTTTATAAACTGTCACTAAAATTACATTAATGCTTCCAAGAATCACAAATAACATTTAAACTCTCAAACTCATTATTGCCTTAAGGTTACCTCATTGTTACGTCATTGTTAGCAACGTTTAACTTATTATTCTCACAGCTCCTACATTATTAAATTACGTAGTACATTCATATTTCATTATTGAACATGTATACAATAATATAAGCATATGTAATGACTGTTACATATTTTTTACAAATTATTACATACACATATTGAATTTACATATTATATAATTTGACTGAAATCATTTAAGTGTTAAAAACACTGCCTCAGAGGAAGGTCACGGTTGAGGAGATATTTGTGCGTTATAGATGTATACAATACTAGTCAGTTAGTACAACTTGGTCTTTGCGGTTGAAATGATAGTGTTGAACTTTGGACTCGGAAATGTAGACATCGTGAAACTGCACGGTACTGAAGGAAGAAAATTATACAGAAAAATTAGCCCTAGAACCTGAAGCATTGGCATCTATGACCTATGCTTCATGTTTTATGGAGAAAATCTTTCTTCATACAGGAATCTGCTGCGTGATAATAGGAAATGTTCAGGTCAGAAAATTTGGGCACATACTAGCTACCTACTGCATCACCAAAAATGAACAAGAGCAACAGTGAAGTATATTGTATATGTGTGTGTTTTCTTGTAAATAGCTTATGATAGGATGAACTGTTGTAAAATATGCACATTTAAATAAATATCGCTAAAATAAGAAAAGAAAAGTATTGGTGTTCGCATGTATTTATTAAAAAAATTTTCAGCACGTAAAAGCGTTAAGTCATAGGCGAGTAGGCTAAAATAAGAAAAACTAAAAAGTATTGGTGTTAGTAATAATTATTTACAAAGAAAACTTACAAAAGCCTACTCTGAAGCTATATAAAACCTAAAAAAAAGGATCCAGACCCTACTAATAACTGATAGCTTTCTCTTATATTCATTTTTTTAATTCCTATAATATCTGCTTGACTTGATTAAAGATCTAGAAAGCCTGTTCTCATGCATCTTCTTGTTGCTTATTGGTGGATTATACAAACTGAAAAATAGTGACCTCTGCTAATTTGCGAATTCAATATTATATAAAACGGTACATTTAACACCGCATAATACAAAAAGAAACAAAAGTGTGGTATGGAATCAGTTTTCTGAACTTCGCGCCGAATGCATTCTATTACCTCTGCCCGATTCGATTATCTCAGTTTCCCATAAGAAGTCCGCATTACAACACGCATTGTTCAGTCGAATTTTATTTAACTGAAAACTGTGGCTCTGACTGGAATGAAAGCTAAAAAAAGAAATTTATGTGTTTCACTTACATGACTTTCTCTACTATTGTACAAACGATTTTTACAAACGCTTATTTCCCACCTACTTCATATTAATCGAGATAAACATTTGCAAAAACTATCTTATTACTAATTCTCTTGTAGATGCAAGGGGAATATGGTAGGCTTTAAGCGATAGTTAAATCTTCTAAGAGCTGGTTGCTATGTGGAGCATTCCATTCTCGTTGCATGTCCAGGACATAAAAAAACGAATAACGAAATCCCATTTGAGAAAAGTGTAAGTATTGGAAAATTCATATAAATAACCAGGAATATCTTGGTATCACACGACAAAATAATGTATATGACAAATTGTGTGTTTTATACATTTTTGGTGTAGTAATATTTTGTGTTTCTCTTACGGTTTACCATTATGCCAGTCATTTAGGATGAGAGGACCTTTCGGGGACATTTCCATAAAATTCAAGATATACATTTCATTTGCCATGAAAATTTCTTAAACATAGGATATTTTAATCAAAATATTTGGAGCCATTTTTTGCGAAAATCATAATTTTCGAAAAATGTTCTACGTAAAGGGTAGTCTGGGGTGGGCAGATTTTCTTGAAAATCTTCGTGTTGCATCCTTGGAGGATACTAAACTCAAATACCAATTTTGGTGTTTATCCGACTTTTAGTTATGCTGTTGAGACAGACAGACAGACACACATACATAAATACATACGTGTTTCCCAAAATACTTTATTTGGATTCAGGGCACCTCAAAACATGTATTTCCGCTGAAATCGGTATCCAAGTTTTGAGTGGAACGCAGTACTTCCTTTCCCCTATTCCCCATAGAGAAAGTAGAGAAAGTAAAAAATTAGTGTATCTTTTCAGACAGACGAAACAAAAAAGCCATTTTAGTGCTATGCTAAAATTAAAAAACAGAATGGCATCCGTCTCGCATTATCATCTCTTTAGTGATTATACTAAAAGTGCCGACAGAAAATGACATCGTTCTCTCGTTGCATTTATCTCACTGAATCCCCCTCAAGGTTTAAATTTTCTTAGGTAATTAATCGAGTTTTAAAACACATTTGTTAACCTAAAACTCAAAGTGGTATTACTGTGGATAGTTTTAGAAAATGTGTAGATTTATTTCATTAATAACATATTATATTCTGGGTACGCAAAGATTACAGATTTGTGGGTTGACTAATTACAGATTGTCGTGCGGTCCGAGAGATTTCCGGCGCTACTTGCACCAAAGTAGAAATAGCACGTAAGGGTTTTAATACCTTCATTAAGCTCATTTTGCTTGCTTGCTTGCTTGCTGGGTTAAGATGTTATACAAGAGGCAAGCAGAGGTCACAGCAGATTGCATATAAGGGACAGGTAAATCATCCAGTGTAGAAATGTAAGTTTTAATGGACTTCCAAACAGAGTAAAGTTTGCCACAGTTTGAAGTGTCAGATTTCTGGTGCTTTTGTACCATTTCACAGCCATTACAACCACATACTCTCGCAAGCTTCCTCATTCAAGGGTAATGAAGCAGAAAGCGGGAAGGTAGTAACGAGAATTTCCTCTCTGTTTTACAGCTGCAAGTATTCACACAAGCCGAGGTTTTGGAGGTTATAGGCCAGGCAACTGTAATATGCAGCAATTCCGATTCCTGGGTCCTTCAGCACGAGTAGCAGCGCCCCTAGCCGTGCTCTGGACATTAGCCTGCTCCTTACATGCCGCACTGGTCTTCCAAGCTGCAAGGACTCTCAGGTGAGGGTACTAAACCCTGCTCCACATAACTTTGTCCTTAAAAGCTGGTTCACAACCGCCCGAGAACGAGAACGGGAATGCATATCGATCACAAAGTGAAAGTCGATTTTGCGCATTGGGATTTCATTTGTTTTTAACTGACCAATGACATTTTTTCACCTACTTCCAATTTAGCCAAGCCAACGTCAAAATTCGATAGAGTAAACATTATCTAAATGCATATCCATTACATTTCCGATCCCTCCACTTGTGCCAAGATTTCATTCCTTTATTTAATGGCACACATTAAAATTGTTTATTGTTCTTGTTTCATTTCCACGGGTTTTATATGTTCTTTGTAGCTTTTGCCATTGTTTTTAGGTAATAGCCAGTTTTGAGTTACATATAAACAAATTACAAATGATCCCTTCACCAGAGGAACCAACGCTGATTAGATTTGCGGGTGTGGGGATGAGGTTAGGAAGCACATTTACTACTAATTCCTTCCACTTTCATGTTTCCAGCTTGCGACTATAGAGAGCACTAGTGGCTGTTTCATGTCACGGCCACCTAAAACAACCTCTAGAGTGAAGAGTCTAATATGCACAAAAGGGATCTAATATGCCGTTCCCGGGGCTCGGGAAGGTTTCCTGTCGGTTGTGAACATTCCCATTTGAATACATGTATTTCAACTTTCTCGTTCTCATTCTGGTTACCGTTCTCGTTTGTTGTGAACCAGCCTTAACTGTTACGTTCACTAATCAACTCTCATCGGCTGCTGTCGTGGAAAAGGTTGTGGTGCATACAGAATAGTTCCTTAGTTAAATGATCATATATCTTAATACATTCGTAGAGGATTGTTAAACGTACATTTTTATAACCGCAAGAGTCAAATTAAGTAACGGATTTAATGCATCTGGAATGCATGAAACTTATCAACAAATAGGTAGGAGGAACCTTCAGTTTAAACCTGCCTCTCGGATGACGAAAGCGGTGCATCTATGATGACAGTGTTTTTATCGCCTGACCTTGCATTGCAAGGGTTTGCCATGCTATTCAAAGGTGCACATTAACCAGCCAGTCAGGGGAAGGAAAGGAAGTGCGGTAGAATACATGTAAGCGAGCAAGTTTATAGAAAACAGGGTTTAGAATAGCATTTATTAGACCTTACTTTCTCTACCGTCTAATATTTTATTCTAGCCAAGAGTATGATACTAAGATTACATCGGAAACACATACTTCAAAATTTAACTAATCCATAAAGAAATTATAAACGACGCACACGTGCCCAAGACAAAATGTTTCAAGAAATGTTTTCCGCCCCAAAACTATAGTTAATACAACAAAAATAAAATTAGTATTTTCTGTAAACAGCTTAAAAGGCACCTTCATTCTCACTAAATTTTATAACCAGTTAACCATAACACAGATAAAAGCTCACCGTTCAATTTTAAGTTTTACAATATTTAAGTCCACTTGCGAAAGTCAGGTAGCCTCTTTTCATCTTCTCTACTTTACCATTCTGAGCAGAGGAAGCAGATATTGCATTCCACCCAAAAATTCGATACCGAGATTTCATTGGAAGTATATAAAGTATTTTTACTTTCTCTACGTATAGTAAGTAGGGGAAGTATTGTATTCCACCCAAAAATTCGTAACGGAGATTTCACCGGAAATACATGTTTTAAGACCCCCTGAAAACAAAAAAAAGCATTTTTGGAAACACGTCCGTCTGTGTGTGTGTGTGTGTGTGTGTGTGTGTGTCTGTCTGTGAACAGATTAACTCGGAAACGAACAGTCGGATAAATACCAAACTTGGTATTTGGGATCAGTATCTTCCAGAGATGCGACCCGAAGGTTTTCAAGAAAATCCCCCCACCCCAGATTACGCTTTACATGGAACATTTTTCGAAAATTTTAAGTTTCTCAAAAATAGCTTTAACGATTTTGATTAAAATCGATTTTGTTTAAGATATTTTTATGACAAATGAAATGTATATCTTGTATTTTCTGGGAATGGCTCCAAAAGTATTCTTCGTTGTGAACGACTTTTCCATAACTGGTAAACCATAAGAGATAGACAAAGTTTTACCACACAAAAAATGTAGATCGCGTTAAAATACACAATTTATGTCATATACATTTTTATTGAGTGAACCAAATATTTTTAGAACTGGTCGCTATGTGTAAAATGTAATTCTCTTTTCATGTCAAAAGATCGTTTCTGCAAATGTTTATCTCAAATAATATGAAATAGATGGAGAATAGGATTTTGTAAAAATAGTTTGTACAAGAGTAGAGAAAGTCATGTGAGTGTAACACATCAAATTTTTGGAAACATGTCCGTATGTCTGTCCGTGAACAGCATAACTCAGAAACGAAAGATCACATAAATACCAAACTTGGTATTTGAGTTTAGTGTCTTCCTAGGATGCAACAGGAAGATTTACAAGAAAATCCCCCAGACTATTCTTACATGGAAAATTTTTCAAAAATTTTTATTTTCTTAAAAATGGCTAACCATTTTGATTAAAATATATTTAAGATGTTTTCATGACAAATGAAATGTACATCTTAAATTTTCTGGGAATGTTCTCAAAAGTCCTCTTCATTCTGAGTGACTTTTGCATACTGGTAAACCGTAATAGATATAAACATTTACTACGCAAAAAATGCACATCTTGTTAAAACAAACAATTTACATTTGTTTTATCGAGTGACCCATATCCGAGATATTCCTTGTTATTTGATTGAAGTTTCCAATACTTATACTTTTTTTCAAGTGGAAATTGGTCTCTCTCTCTCTCTCTCTCTCTCTCTCTCTCTCTCTGTGTGTGTGTGTGTGTGTCCTGGACATGCAAAGACAATGGAATACTTCACATAGCAACCGGCTCTTAAAAGATTTGGCTATTGTTTAAATCCACCATATTCTCCTTGCACCTACAAGAAAATTGGCAAAAGATAAGTTTTTGAAAATGTTTTCCTGGATTAATATGAAGTAGATGGAAAATAAGCGTTTGTAAAAATAGTTTGTAAAAATAGTTTGTATAAGAATAGAGTTCATGCGAGTTCAACAGATCAGGTTTTTTGTGTAGTACCTACGTTTTAGTCTATCGTTTGACGTTTACCAGTTATACAAGATTATAATAACTTTCCTTAAATGAAGAGGACTTCACAGATTATTCCCCGAAAATTCAAGATATACATTTTGTCATGTAAATATCTTTAATATATGGTATTTTAATCAAAATAGTTAGCCATTTTTGAAAAAATCAACATTTCGAAAAAGTTCCATGTAAAGATAGTTTGGGGCGGGAGATTTTCCTAAAAATTTTCGTCTCATCTTTGGAAGATGTTGAGCCTAAATACCAAGTTTGGTATTTATTTGAGTTTTCATTTTCGAGTTATGCTGTTCACAGACACGCACACGCACACGCACACGCACGCACACACACACTTATGTTTCCAAAATGATTTATTTGCATTCAGGACACCTCAAAACATGTATTTCCGATGAAATCTCGGTATCAACTTTTTGGGTGGAATGCACTACTTCCCCTACTTATTATATGTAGTAGAGAAAGTAAAAGCATGAATAGCGATTTGCAGTTGAAAAAAGTGTAAGTGTTTGAAATTTCAAACCAATAAAAGAAGGTCTCGAAAATAGTTAACGAAAAAAAAATGTATTTGATATAAATTGTGTGTTTTAAGGAGATTTATTTTTTTAAAGTATTTTTGGAAACGTGTGTGTGTCTAGGGTATTTGAGTTTGGTATCTTTCAAGGATGCGACACGAAGATTTTCAAGAAAATCCACCCACCCCAATTATTCTTTACATGGAACATTTTTCGAAAATTTTTATTTTCTAAAAAAGGACTAACGGATTTTTGAAATACCGTATATTAAAGATATTTACATGACAAATAAAATGCACATCTTGCATTTTCTGGAAATAGCCTAGTAAGTCCCCTTCATTTGGAAGGATGTTTTGTATAATCTTGTAAACGTTAAGCAATAGACGAAAACGTGCCACGCAAAACATGTAGATCTCTCTAAAAAACACAATTTACTTCAAATAAGTTTTTGTGGCAAAAGCCGTTTCCGAGATATCCGTTATTAAAGGTTCAAATAGTCCAATAGTTCTCATTCAAGTCCCATTGTTTTTCAGTGCTTTTCGCAATTGCAAGGAAACAGTATGGAATTTTAAGGACAGCATATGTTATCCAGTTCTTAAACATTTGACTATAGCTGTTCTCTTTGTATTTGTAACCAAATGTGTAACGTAACTGTTTTTGCAAAGGTTTATGTGGATTAAATATAACAGATAAAAAATAAGCTTTAGTAAGAATAGTTTGTATATCCACTAATAAAGAAAGAGGATAGAGAAAGCCATATGAATGTATCACAAGATTTTTCATAGTAAGGTTTTATCTAGCTCTTACGATTTACCAATTATACAAAAGTCATCCAGTATGAAGAGAACTTGCAGGCTATACCAGCAAATTCAAGATATAAATTTTATTTGCGATGTTAATGTCTTGAACATTCTGTGTTTTTAAGAAACTCGTTAAGATGTTTTCTCAAAAATGGTTTAAATTCCATATTTTTAAGACATGTGAAAAAATGTTATCTTGAATTTTATGAGAATAGCCTGTGAAGTCTTCATTCGGAAGAAAATTTATGTTATTTTTATAACGAGTAAATATATGAAGTAAACAAAACCTTAGTTCATAAAAAAGAATGTAGATCTTTTTAAAAACACAATTTGCTTCCAAAAGTTTTGTGGCATCAGCCATTTGCAAAATCTGTTATTGGTTCGAATTTTTCAATAAATTGTCTTCTTTTAAAGTGTAGTCGCTAGTCACTTGTTTACCGCGATGTCGTGGAAAAAATATAGAATTTTAAATTCAACATACACTGACCTGGTTTTTTAAACACCCGACTATCCATTCGCTTTCCTCTATCTCCCCTGTACCTATAACGAAATGTGTGACGAGACTAAACGTGCAAAGGTTTATGCCGATTAACATGAAGTATATAGAAAAGTAAGGTTTCGTAAGAATAGTTTGTAGCGGTTGTATAAAAATAAACAATAGTGGGAGGGAAAAACTGCAACACATCAGTTTCTTAGTTCACTAATCGCAAATTGTTGATAATTGTGCAGAAGTTGTGCCGCTCGAAGGAAATAATAATCTACTATTAACATGCACTTCATTAATCTTTTTTTCGAGAGGCCCAAATTCCGCATAATTACAATTTAATTACATAAATCTCTGGCCTCACTGAACTACTTCATAATTTTTGTGTGCATTTATTAATTCCCAGCAGTTTCAGAACGATTTACCTGCGGAATAAGGCAGTGTATAAATAATGACGTAGAGAAAAAACGTTAAAACTACTATATTTACCTTCTCATTAAAATACTAAAAAATCCGATGTGTTATACTCACATGACTTTCTCTACTCTTGTACAAAACTATTTTTACAAACTCTTATTCTCCATCTATTTCATATTAATCGAGATAAACATTTGTAGAAACGATCTTTTGACATGCAAAGAGAATTACATTTTACACATAGCGACCAGTTCTAAAAATATTTGACTATCGCTTAAGGTCATGTTCCCCTTGTTTTGTATTTGCAAGGGCAATATCAGCACAGACATCTCTTAATAGCTGGTTGCTATGTGCAGCACCATTCTATTTGCAACAGATTAATACTCTTTGCATATCCAAGACAAAAAAATGAATAACGAATTCCCATTTGAGAAAATAAGTATTGAAAAATTTAAGGGAATAACAAGCAATATTTCGAAAATGGTTCACTCAACAAAAAAATGCATATAACATAAATTGTGTATTTTAACGCGATCTAAATTTTTGTGTAGTAAAATTTTGTCTATCTCTTATGATTTACCAGTTATGCAAAAGTCGTTCACAATGTAGAATACTTTTGGAGACATTCCCAGAAAATTCGAGATATACATTTCATTTCTCATGAAAATATCTTAAACATAATATATTTTAATAAAATCATTAGAGCAATTTTTGAGAAAATTAAAATTTTCGAAAAATGTTCCATGTAAAGGGTAATCTGGGGTGGAGGGATTTTCTTGAAAAACTTCGTGTCGCATCTCTGGAAGATACTGAACCTAAATACCAAGTTTGGTGTTTATCCGACTGTCCGTTTCTGAGTTATGCTGTTCAGACACACAGACACACACACACACACACACACACACACACACAGACACACACACGGACATGTTTACAAAAATGCTTTTTTTGGATTCAAGGGGTCTCAAAAACGTGTATTTCTGGCGAAATCTTGGTATCGAATTTTTGAGTGGAATACAATACTTCCCCTACTTACTATACGTTGTAGAGAAAGTAAAAAAGCAATCTATAGAATGAAAAATCATACAGAGCGGCTTTAGGAGTTATAAAATTTTGAACTACTGGAAGCTAGCCATGCTTCCTTTGCAAGACACTTTCTTTCACAACAAATTAAATGCGGTATGTCAACAAGGTTCTGCAGTCTGTTAATACTGCACACGCGCAGAGCAAACTGCCAACCCAACCGCATGAATGTAATCCGCGAGAATAGCGAAGTATTTCTAAATACACGTTTTAAGAATGGTGTCAATGAATCGTTAAATGTAAGGTTTAGACATGCGTTTAAAGCTCGCTCTCGGCTCATTTACTGCCCCTTTTATGATTATATTAACCGTTATTTCAATCCAGTTCCTATACACACACACACTAATTGTAACCTAATCTAGGGCTAAATTTCGAAAACACAGGATCCTATTGTTTCACTGCAGCTCACTACGGTCTGACGCCATCCGCTCACCTCATTCTCGTTTCTTTCCATTTTTCTTTCCTTAGTTTAGTGATACCGTTTAATATTAATCAATTGCATTTATTACCCTGGTTTTGTACAAGTTCAATCTTGCGGTATTTTTTGCTCAAATATTGGCGGCCCTTCAGTATGAACTCCATAAATTACGGTAGCCACAGAGGGCTCACTACTGTTCGAACCTTAAACTGAAGAAAAGTTTAGTAAGGTAGTTTGTCGGAAAGAGCTAATAACATTATGCTTCATTCCACTTTTTCTTAGAGATTGTATGTCACTGTGTCCTAGGTCATACGCAACTCAACAGGTAGTTCGTTTGTGATTCTTGAGAAGCCTGACTCGGGAAAACAAATGTCCCCTGCCAGCGTCAGACGACACGCACTCAGAGGACAGAGCTAGCAAACGCCACGGGACGAGAAGTGCCTCCAGTTCACAAAATAAAGCATTTGTTACATGAACATCTTACAATTACAATAAATTAAATATTACACACCAGTTTTAATGGCACCGGGCACACCATATAGACGCGCACACAACCCAAGACCAACGTAAGATGAAAAAATCCATACATCATATTCCGGATGGAAGTAACCACCAAGCTCCACGCGCAATACAAGGGCGCTTGATGAGAACTTGGGTGAAGAGAACAGTTTCTTAAAGCTTTAAGGGTAGTCGATAATGCATTTACGCTGTAAAATCAGGATAGGGTAAAGGATTGCATCATGGGGAGCATTTTGAAGCAGCAAAACCATAAATAAGATTGGAGGTAGTAAGATTTTAAAATAGGTAAGCTGCTTTAGACGCCACGATTACGTATTTACATGCTCAGAAATGCGATTTCATCAATAATTCCATTTAATTTAAAGAGCCTTTGCTTGACATCAAATAGGGTTTTGAATTTACAGTTTTTTTAACTTAATGCATGATTGATATTTTTAAATCAAAAGTGATACATACTTTTTTAGAACATTTTTCATGTTTTACATAATTATATATTTGGTTGTAAACAACTGAATCGATTTTTATAAAACACAAGTTTTTGTCGAAATTGAACTATTAGTGCTAGTTTGTTCCTTTAGTGTCAATCTACGTCTTTCTGCCGTAAGTACATATGTCAGTGCTAAATCTAAGGCTGTGGTGATATCAGGGAACATTCAATGTTTGCATATACTGCACGTCACATGAGTAAGGAACAAAAATTTGTTGTTAAAATGGAATTAATTGTTCTCCCACACAAACCGTGTGTTAGACAGCGTTGGAAAGGTAGAATCAGACACTGAAAAATTCAATACCATAGCCGGGATTTGAACCACGATCTCCCGGTCTCCGACCTACAATGTTTAAGTACTTTAAGTGTAAATAAGGGCTTAAAGTGCTTACAACACTGTCACGATTGGGGTATGTCATCTCAATACAATTTGAGATCTCCTTATGGTTTACCGGGAAAAATGTGAATCAGTTGGAGAATTTAATGTCCTACCAGCATGTTGCTATGGTAGCTCAGTGGTTAGAGTAACCGAACGGAGAACCGGGAGATCCGTGGTTCAAATCCCGGGTATGGCATTGCATTTTTCAGCCGTCTGATTCTATCTTGTTATTAAAATGGTTAAATCGTCCAGTATATTAGATTTTAAGTCTTGGTGGCCACCATGTCTGTTGAATCCAGCAGCCAAGGAGTACCAAGAGATCAAAAATAGATCTTTTCTGATGTGTACTTTCACACACTTCACATATTCGGCTCCTGTGCCCAGCACCGTTATTGCTATTGACTGTGTATATGTAAACATACATACATTTAATTAAATAAGACTTCCAAAACAGTTTATCCACAAGGAAAGATACCTATAAACCACGATAATATAAATGACATTACAAAGATCTTAAGTTTCATTCCAAAGGAATATACTCAGTTTTACGATATCATTATATATCCTGTTACTAAAGATGTAGGCACATAGTTAAATTGGTCTAGGCGAGACTAAACACATTGCAATAAATATTTAAAAGTCATGTGCTGTAATTCATTTTTAACTGCATATATCAGCAGCACAAAAGAGCTGTCAATTTTTCCTTGACACCTCATTGTTCCGTATTCGTCAGTAGGCCAGCCATGTTGGATAACATTCGATATACGAATCCAGGCCGGAGACGTTATTGAGAGCCTTAAGCCGCAAAGCGTAGCTGTAGGATCTGCCCGTCTAAAACTCGAAACTTCCCACTAAATCAACTCCTCGTTACTTCTAGATTCCTCTATATATTGAATATCATCGATTTCGTAAGTATTACGCATGTTACAGCCTTACAGTATACAAAATTTTGTCCCAACTGTTATATTGTAAAATTTACATTTCTCAAACATTTAAGTATCTGCAATATAAATGTGTATTTCGTTCTAAATAACTTTTTAGG
The DNA here is from genome assembly GCA_030765065.1 of Deroplatys truncata. Taxonomy (NCBI): domain Eukaryota; kingdom Metazoa; phylum Arthropoda; class Insecta; order Mantodea; family Mantidae; genus Deroplatys; species Deroplatys truncata. Next base: position 121,608,837 of record CM060988.1, on the reverse strand, counting down.
AAATATTTCGTGTTTATCTAAAAAAAACTGAGAACATTCTAAATTATTAGGGTCCTTTGAAAATGTGATTTAAAACTTAAAGTCGTTAAATTACCTAATTAGTGTGTTTTGGAATAGATTTTGACTGTTGTGCTAACGGCTCCATAAATAATCAGCAAATCATTCGAGTTTTAGACGCGCAGATTCTACGCATACGACCTGTCGTTGCTTCTAAAAAATATTTCTCGGCCACGCTTGGCGGCTTAGAGCCCTCATTAGCTTCTCCGCTCTATCAGAAACCTAAGGTTAGGAACGCCAACACTTTGGAGCACCCTAGTAATTCAGTTTACCTAAAGTAGATTCAACTATGTTCGAGGAATATGTAAAGTTTTAAAGTTTTAGATTTTTAAATGTTCATACCTTGGAAAATTTCATAAGACACTTGATTTTGACTTTTTAATTAATTTCTTGTAAATGTTAACACACGGGACCATGAAAATTAATATTATTATGCAGCGTGGACCACCATTTAAGTTTAGACTGTACAATATATCCAAACCTAAACGTTGTAGAAAGAAATGTGTGGAAAAAAAGTTGCTTGATATTATGGAGGAAAATAAATTCCATTGGCCGTGTTTTGTTTGGGGGACATTGTGATGGTCACTTTAGGGTCAATTTAAATTGACCCTAATTGCAGGTTCCCATTTAAAAATTAGGTTCACACTAAAATGACCATCATAAAGTCCTCCAAACAAAACAAGACTAATGGCATTTACTTTCCTCCATAATATCAAGCAACTTTTATCAAAGACATTTCTTTCTACAACGCTTAGTTTTTAAGATATTTTACAGTCTGTATAATCAGGTCTACGTAAACAGATATTACCTATAACAGCAAATATTAGTGATTCGCTATCCATTATATTTAAAAAAAATCTTATGTGTAACACTCACATGACTTTCTCTATTCTTGTACAAACTATTTTTACAAACGCTTATTCTCCATCTACTTCATGTTAATCGAGATAAACATTTGCAGACTCTATCTTATTGCTAAGTTTCTTGTAGATGTAAGGGGAATATATATTTACCAGGGCAATATAGAAATACAGTAGACTTTAAGCACATACATATCTCTTAATAGCTGGTTGCTAGGTACAGCACTATTCCCTTTGCCACAGATTAATACTCTTTGCATATCCAAGACAAAAAAATGAATAACGAATTCCCATTTGAGAAAATAATTATTGAAAAATTTAAGGGAATAACAAGCAATTATCTCGAAAATGGTTCACTCAACAACAAAAATGTATATGACGTGTATTTTAACGCGATCTACATTTCTGGTGTAGTAAAATTGTGTCTATCTCTTATGGTTTACCCGTTATGCAAAAGTCGTTCACAATGAAGAATACTTTTGGAGACATTCCCAGAAAATTCGAGATATAAATTTCATTTGTCATGAAAATATCTTAAAAATATGATATTCTAATCAAAATCGTTAGAGCCATTTTTGAGAAAATTAAAATTTTCGAAAAATGTTCCATGTAAAGGGTACTCTGTGTTGGGGGATTTTCTTGAAAACCTTCGTGTCGCATCTCTGAAAGATACTGAACCTATATACCAAGTTTGGTGTTTATCCGACTATTCGTTTCTGAGTTATGCTGTTCACAGACACACACACACGGACGGACATGTTTCCAAAAATGCTTTTTTTGGATTCAGGGGATCTCAAAACATGTATTTCCGGTGAAATCTCGGTATCGAATTTTTGGGTGGAATACAATACTTCCCCTACTTACTATACATAGTAGAGAAAGTAAAAAACAGGCACTATATCAAGAGTAATTAATCATTACGTGGGCGTATTCTTATATTTTGTATGAATTCGTATAAAATGCACGATTTTTATTTTATAAATTGAAATCATTATAATTACATATACAATGTATTGATATGTTAAGCTCTATCGGGTGGCAACTTCCTAAATTAAGCAGCTCAATTTTATGTTCTTTGGGTCAATAAATGGCTTTCTTCTTATCTAAAAGAAATGTGATACAACAATTTTGGCTAAGCTAGTTGAAAGGTTTAGAAATTCACAATTCCAATACAGAGAGTTCTCAACATGCGAGCTTGGACCCACGTTGAAATTTCAATACAAATGAACCAAAACAGCCGCGTGTAATACACAGGCGTAGCCGCCACGATCCTCAGAACGTCTCAGAATTTAAAGGATTAAATTAATGTGCAAATGTAAAGAAGCGGATTAATAACAGTAAGTTTTAACAAGCCATAAACCGCCTGAATTATGTTTCCTCTAACACTATAACAAAGATTGCATTAACAAGGTTAACCCCTTTTGACCACACTGCAGGTACGTCACTGGGACAGTCGATTTTCTTTCCTCCTGTGAACGGAAGAGTATAAAGTCGAATTTTCAGAAACTGTATATTACAGAATTTGCTAAAAACCACTCGGACAAGCACACTGGTTTCAAAAATCTAACCACCCCATTGCACGTAAACGAACAGAACCAGCTCACCTGATAGGAGTAACAGCTATGAACCGCCGGAAAACAGAACACTCGACGGGGAAAAAAATCGCTCAAGACCCAACTGCACACTGACCTGTCCAAACGGAATACGACGCGAAAACCGGTACTTGAGTGACGTCAAAAATGTATTCCTCCGCGATAACACAAGAGTGGCCAGAATTCGTAAAACATAAAATGCTGTCAGCATTAACAGCGGAACTGTTATACCCTTCAACCACAGGTTGATTGCCCACAAGTGATTTGAAAATCAAATAAATGCACTGTTTCTAACAGTTGTTTAAGGAATTATTCATATATTTCTTTCTCTACTACTTGCCTATAGTAAACAGACGAAGTACTGCATTCCACCCAACAATTCGATATTGATATTGTACGGAAATACACGTTTTAAACCTCTCCGAATACAAAAGAACTGTATTTTTATTTTCTCTATACGTACAGTAAGTAGAGAAAGTATTGCATTCCAGCCAAAAATTCGATACCAAGATTTTATCGGAAATACATGTTTTGGTGCTTCCTTGATCCAAAAAAAACCCTGCATTTTTAGAAAAAGGTCCGTGTGTGCGTCTGCGAACAGTATAATTCAAAAACGAAAAGTCGGATAAATACCAAACTTGGTATTTAGATTCAGTATCTTTCAAGATTTTCAAGAAAATCCCCCTCTAGACTATCGTTTATATGTAACATTTTTCGAAAGTTTTGATTTTCTCAAAAATGACTAACGATTTTGATTAAAATATCATATACTTAAGATTGTTCACGAAAAATAAAATATATATCTTGAATTTTCTACGAATGTACCCAAAAGTCTTCTTCATTCTGAATCACTTTTGCATAACAGATAAACCGTAAGAGAAAGACAAACGTTTTCTTAACAAAAAATGTAGATCTCGTTAAAACACGCAATTTACGTCATATGCATTTTTTGTCGAGTGAACCATTTCCAAGATATTCCTTGTCATTTTTTTGAATTGTCCAATACTTATACTTTTTCACAAATCGGAATTCGTCATTCGTTTTTGTATGTCCTGGACATGCAAAGAGAATGAATGGAATGCTCCACATAGCAACCAGCTCTTAAAAGATTTGACTATCGCTTAAAGCCTACCATATTCCCCTTGCAGCTACAAGAAAATTAGCAGTAAGTTTACCATGATGTAGATGGAGAATAAGCGTTTGTAAAAATAGTTTTTACAAGAGTAGAGAAAGTCATGTGAATGCAAAGGTCAGCTCTTTAAAAAAAGGCCCGAGCGTTCAGCATCTTCCAAAGACATGACACAAAGTCTTTTAAGAAAATCCCTCTACTCCAAACTATCCTTTTTATGGAAAACATTTGAACATTTTTTATTATTTTCAAAATGCCTCTAACGACTTTGATTAAAATATACTATATTTAAAATATTTCCATGGCAAATAAAATTTATGTCTTGAATTTTCTGAGAATAAGCTGTGAAGCCTCTTTCCTTAATGACTTTTATATAGCTGTAACAAATACACAAAATCTTACTGCACAAAAGCTATATATCTCATTAAATAACACCATTTAGATCAAATAAACCTTTTATAGCATTAACTACGTTCAAGATATTTTATTGTGAATTTTCAAATACTTATGCTTTTCTCAAGAGGAAAATCGTTATTCCTTTTTACTTTCTCTACTAAGTATAATAAGTAGGGGAAGTATTGTATTTCACCCAAAGATTCGATAGCGAGATTTCACCGGAAATACACGTTTTGAGGCCCCCTTAATAAAAAGTACTCCTAGAAACGGTCCGTGTTTGTGTATCCGTGAACAGCATAACTCAAAAACGAAAATTCGGATATATACCAAACTTGGTATTTAGATTCAGTACCTTTCAAACTTGCGACACAAAGATTTTCAAGAAAATCCCCTTATCTAGACTATCCTTTACATGGAGCAATTTTCAAATTTTGATTTTCTCAAAAATAGCTTTTAACAATTTGGATTTCAATATCATATATAAAGATATTTTCATGACGAATAAAATGTATAACTTGAATTTTCTGCGAATGTCCTCAAAAGTCTTCTTCATTCTGAATGACCTTTTTTTTGTGGAGTGAAACATTTCCGAGATATTCCTTGTTATTTGTTTGAATTTTACAATGCTTACACTTTTTCTCAAATGGGAATTTGTTATTCTTTTTTTATGTACTGGACATGCAAAGAGAATGCAAGCTTCACACAGCAACCAGCTCTTAAAAGATTCGACTATCGCTTAAACCCTAACATATCCCCCTTTTTCCTACAAGAAAAGTAGCAATACGATTTTATTAGCAAGTTAAGTAATAACTATTTGTAAAAATAGTTTGTACAAGAGTAGAGAAAGTCATGTGAGTGTAACACATCAGATTTTTCTCATAGTTCATGCAATGAGAACAGAATATCAAAGTCATCATAAGGTCCCCCGCTCTTAAAAGGTTTTACTATTCCTTAAACCTACTGTATTCCTCGTGTCGATTTTTTCGTCGTGACACGGCAGAAACGCACAGGAGAATGTAGTTTAGGGTGTGGGAGAACGGCTGGCAGTATTTCCCTTGCGTGGAACAACGCTCATTCGGAACGCGTGGTGATGTTACCTTATCCCACGTTATGTACGAGCCTGCTGCTCTTCTACTATTGACCCAACACCTCTCTCAGAAGATATATGCACTTTTCCAGCTACTGTGTATACAGATAAGCATGTCACGACGAAAAAAAACGACATGTACCTGCAAAGTAATATGCAATAAAACCATGTTTGCAAATGCTTATCTCGATTAACATGAAGTAGATAGAAGAATAAGCTTTTGTAATAATAGTTTGTCGAATAATGGCTAGAGAGAATCATGTGAGTGTAACACGTCAGATTTTTAGAAAACGATCTGCACGTGTATGTATATGTGTCTGTGAACAGCATAACTCAAAAACCAAAAGAGAGTTAAACACCAAACTTGGTATTTAATTTCAGCACCTTCCAGGGATGCGACACGAAGATTTTCAAAAAGCTCCCCCAACTAAAAATACCGTTTACATGGAAAATGTTTGTTATTTTTTATTTTCCGAAAAATACCTCTAACGATTTTGATTAAAATAACATACGTTTAAGGTATTTTCATAACAAGTATAATGTGTATCTTGAATTTTCTGGGAGAAGCCTGTGAAGTCCTCTTCAATCTGAATGACTTTTATGCTGTATTTGTAAACCGTAAGACATTGATAAAATCTGGCTATACAAAAAAAATGTAGCTCTTATTTGTATGACAATTTATGTGTAATAATTTTTTATGGCGTTAGCCATTTGCGAGATGCTCTTTGTTATTATTTTGAATTTTCTACTGCTTGTGCTTTCTTCAAGTGCTAAGTCGCTATTTGCTTTTTCTCGCCATCATGCAAAGAGCATGAAATATCAAAGCCATCACATAGCACTTACCGCATAGTACAACGAAATGTGTCTTAAATGTGAACTGAAAGTTTTTCTCTATTAACAAGAAGTAGCTAGGATAGTAAGACTTTTGTAAGAATAGAATATAGAAGAGTGAGTAGAGAAAGCCGTGATTTTCTTCTTCGTTGGATGACCCTCCTCTTTGTATGACTTACATCCTCAAGGGCTTAAAAGCCAATGCCTTGTGTCAGTAGCCTGTCGAGGAGCAAGCAAATTCTAGATCATTGAAGCACAACCTTATCTCTTATGAGCTAATGACGTCAAATTGTCGCCTTAGCCCACCTCTTCACTCACTCACTGACGACGGTCGCAATGGCATGTTATAAGGTAACCAAACATTGGAGTTTGGACAACCCATGACTACATGAAAACGCAATAGCTCCGTGAACAATGCGTGGGGGTAAATCCGCCCTCCCTCGTTTCGCTTAAGGTTGGACACCACTGCTCTAGATTCAGGATGAATGATCAGTCAAAAGTCGGGTATGGGTGAAGAAGAAGGAAATCAAATATATTGATGAACGGGATAATAGGAAAATTCGCTGATCAAATTATTCAACCCAACATTCTCTAGTGACCGAGGAAAACTTCGGTCGGATGGTGGCCCCGGGGGGTTTTAATCGGAGGCTTTCGAACGCGAGCTACAGACGTATCCCTGAGCCACCCCGCTCACTTTTTGTTAGAGGGAATAAAATCCATTCGAGATTGCAAGGTTTCTTGCATCAAACGTATTCCCCGAAGGAAGCACAAGCAGATAAAATTCTTTCTTCATTGTTTGATTCCATATTATTATATTTTGAATATCCAGCCCCGAAAGTAAGGTATGTTGACACGTGTTCTTTCCTCTACCCACTTCAATACTAAAAGTGTGCCATGTTTCTTTTGTTATGCAGTGGTGGAGCAACGAGTAACGGCGGTGTGAAGACGGGGCAGAATGGAACCCTTCTGGTGCTCGCCTGCATAGAGATCATCCTCACGGTCATTACCCTGGCTGCCGTGCTGGCCATCCTGAGGATCGACTGCCGGTACGATCCAGACTGACCCGTGCCCTCCGCGTCCTCGTACCACGGCTCGGCCACGGGGACTGGCGTCAGCCTCGTACCTTTGCCGTCCACGTCCTCGGAGCGCCAGCAGCGGGCAGGCACCGCGGAGAACTCCTCCCCGGCAGGGAGCAGCCACAGCGAAGAGAAGACTGCCAGCAGCGCGGACATAGTGGGCAATAGTCCTGGATCGAAGCTTGCAGTGTGACACACGACTGGGACCTTTTAGTGTTTTTGTGCATCGATGGGCATACTCTCGACAAGTGAACGTTTAATGCTTTTGTTACACCAACATCAAAGGATAATATTTATATCTTTCTATTATATTCCACATCTCTAAACAAACAACAGCATTATATGATAGCATTTAAGGCAATGCAGAGGTAAAATTTGGACAGAAATGTTCAACCCCTTTTATACTTTCTCTACCATCTTCCTATAGTAGGTAAGAGGAAGTATTGTATCCCACTCAAAATTTTGATATCGCGATTTCACCGGAAATATATATTTTGATGCCCTATGAATAAAAAACAAGATTCTTTTAAAAAATTCCTCTTGTGTATGTGTGTGAAACAGCATAACTCTAAAACGAAATGCTCGATGAATACCAAATTTGGTGCATATGTTCAGTATTTTGAAGGACGCGACACGAAGATTTTTAAGAAAGTTCTATACTTTTCTATACTTTTTATTTGCTCTAACGATTTTGATTAAAAGACCATAATTTTAAGATATTTCATGAAAATCAAATGTATATTTTGAACTTTCTGAGAATATCCCATGAAACCTCTTTATTCTGCTGCATTGTATAATTTTTAGAACAGGTAAACCATGAAGGATAGGCATAAACATACTGCACTAAAAAATACCAGGTGGCCCAACAAGCCGTGTTTTGCAGTTTTATGTTTTACTGCATACACAGATGCAAAATAAATTGCCGCATCACTGCTGTTCAAAGGGAGAGCGCAGGTACAAAGTGAAAGGTCACCGAGGTAGTGCTGCTGTCTGCAGATGTTTACGTGGTCGCCTGCTTGCAGTTCGAGCCAGATGATTCAGACAAAAAGATAACGTTCGCCAATAACGAACACACGGATATGGTCACAATGTGTGCGGAGACGCACCAAAATGCAGCTGAGACTTGGAGGCTGTGCTCTGAACATTTTCAGACGCGGTATCTGTCTTCTGTGAACGTTTCTTTTTTTTTTGACGTACAGAAATAATATTAAAAAATGATGGACCATTCCAAGTAGAACGTGAGCCTGAGAGGCTATAACATCAATTCGTCCACTAAGGCGGACATATTTCTGCACATGCTTATTATGAATAATACACTAATAGAAAATAATTTAAATGTAATACACATGTAAGGGTACATAAATATAATAAGAATAGAATTTTGTTTGATCTTATTAACTTTGCGGCACCAATTTGTTCACATAGTTGTAGATTAACTGTCATGGAACTAAATGATTTAACACGTGTGCTCAGTTTTGCGTCAAACGGTAATCTTGAATTCTTGTTAATAGGTGAATTGCTTACTAAATAGCCGATAACAACTCCACACACACACACACACACACACACACACACACACACACACAGGTACTCTCACATTCACACTCCATACTCTGGGCATACCGTGAAATAATTTTGTTTAAAGACAACCTTCTGGTGATCAGCGGGATTCGAAGCCTGAACACCCCTTATAGCAGGCATTTTTTCTATCGAATGAGCTCTGGAACCACTAATAGCAGTTAAAGTGTTCGTTTTCAAGCATTGGTCTTTCATTTAGGTCTCCTATCTGTCGGTATAGAACCCTTTTGCAGTCCTGCTTAGGCAAACCTTTTGGCATCCGCGCTATCCGGTATAAACTAACTTCAATTAAGGACGGCTTGCATGGGCGACCTGGTAGATGTTTTTATAGCACCAATTTATTACAAATAATTCTTTTTTCATCAGGTATTTCCGAGATATCTCTTATAATTAGCTTGAAGTTTTCAAAAATTTGTAATTTGTATTATCCTATTACTATTCTTCTATTTCTCGCGATGTACTGGATGGACTATGGAATTTTAAGGCTACCTATAGCGTCCACCTTTTAAAGATCTGACTGTCGATTATGTTCCCTCTATTCCCCTTGTTCCTACAATGAAATGTGCAATAAAAAAACTATTTCTGCAAGGGTTTATTCGATTAGCATGAAACAGATAGAAAAATAAGCTTTCGTAAGAACAGTTTGTAAACATAGTGGATAGAGAAAGTCATGTGAATGTATCGCATCATAGTTTTGTTCTATTCATGGACTTTTATGAGAATCAATGGAAATATCGAAATCAACTTACCCGTATCTTAAACTTCTGTTACAGGAATCATGAGTTTGTTATATTTATACATTTATACATTTATTATAAAGGGTCTTTTTGGAGTAGATAAAGTCAGAGCCCGTAGCTCTTGAGTGAAAAGTTTTTGTGTGATTGAGAAAGAATAGCTCATGAAAAAATTTTAATTTATGTGTACCAAAATTCAACACATTTATCTACATACTTCAATTTTTAAAATTCGCTTTTAAGAGATCGAAATCTAAATAAATAATTTAATTGATTTTGCGAATAAAGGCATTAATATTTTAAGTCAAGGTGTTGTAATGCGCAAACTGAACAATTAATTAAATGAAAATGAATGTATTTTATTTAATGTTTATTTGTTTTGACTGGTATAACAAAAGGTACTCAAATTTTCTAAACACACTAGTCTTTAAATTGACCCTATAGTTACCTTCGTTTCTTCATTATCAAATTTTTTCCAAATTAAAGTTAACTACTTCTGTAAAAATAACCATAATTCTTAATTGTACTTCACAATGATAGTTAATATTTCAGATATAATTATTTAAAAGCACACAGAACGTTTCAGTCTTCTGTCTCAAACTCTTTGTGATATTGCCACTAAATATGAAGAAATTATAAAACTTAGAAAATTATAGTAGAAGAATTAGATTGCCTTAAATAAAATTAATACATTTGGATTCTTCCTCTTTAAATGCTCCTAGAATATTCTTCAAAAGACCGTAAAAATAACATCAAATTATGGTTTAAACATTCCGTGTACCGCATTTGAAGTTTAGTATATTAATTAATTCGCTATTTCCATTAATTAACGTATATGTTTTCCTAAGCGTGTATTTCCGAATTCAGTGTACTCTCCCTGTTTGAGAAGTTTTACATACTCAGCAGCGAGGAAGACCACGCTTGAGTTTAATTTTCAGATTTTAATACATAAATGAAGGGCTCGACTGTAATTGTTCTAACCGTAAGATAAACATGCAAAAGACGTTCAGAAATGAAGAGAAATTTCTGTAAATTCGATAATTATTATAATATACACGAATAAGAAACAGATTTTTATAGAACAGGACTTTTATGAGCTTCTAGATTCCTGAGTTTTGAGAGTTCTTTTAGATCAGAAAACTGGTATTAAATTTGGACGGATAGGGTACGTTAACTTTGAACTTCAGTGTACACTTTATCCTCTCAGGAGGCGATTCTGTATATAGAGGGAATGAACATTATAATAGTATTTTAGTTAAAATTCCAGCAGAAAAGATACGATCCGCGCATATTTCGTGACAAGTATAGAGCGAGTCTTATTGATCTTTATGGCAGAACAGTATCGATCTATTTGTGTTATTTTCACTTTCTTTTGCAAGTTACTGGTTCACCAAAATTTTTATTTTTGTTTTTATAAATGGTAATATTTTTGAGAGTTAATTGGTTACAACCACACAATGACCCTTGTGGTGCCATGACACACACAATGACCCTTGTGGTGCCATGACACATCACAAGAACTTGCAGTTCCACTCTCTGCGAAAGGCATAAGTAGTGATTTACATAGTGTTGTAGTATATTACTTTCTCTACTACGTATAGTAAGCAGGGGAAGTATTGCATTCCATCCTAAAATTCGATACCGAGATTTTACCGTAAATACATGTTTTGAGGCCCCTGAATCCAAAAAAGTACTTTTAGAAAAAGGTCTGTGTGTGTTTTTGTGTGTCTGTGAACAGCATAACTCAAAAACGAAAAGTCGGACAAATGATAAGCTTGATATTTGGGTTCATATCTTTCAAAGATGCGACACAAAGTTTTTCAAGAAAATCCTCCCACTCTAGACTACCCTTTAGATTTTTCAAAATTTATATTTTCTCAAAAATGGCTGTAACGATTTTGATTAAAATATCATTAAAATTTTTCATGGTAATGAAATGAATATCTTGAATTTTCTTGGAATATCCCCAAACGCCTTTTCATTCTGAAAATACTTTTGCATTTTTTTTGTGGAGTGAATTTCGGAAGTATTCCTTGTTATTTGTTTCACTTTTCCAGTACTTATACTTTTTCTCAAATCATAATTTGTTATTCGTGTTTTTAAGTCCTGGACATGCAAATACAATGAAATGCTCCACCAGCCCTTAAAAGATTTGACGCTCGCTTAAAGCCTATCATATTCCCCTTGACCTACAAGAAAATTAGAATAAGATAGTTTCCCCAAATGTTTATCTCGATTAACATGAAGTAGATGGGGAATAAGCGTTTGTAAAAATAGTTTGTACAAGAGTAGTTAAGAGTGGCTAACTGTCCCCACACATCGATCCACAAGGTATCCCCTAAATGATCTGTCACGATATGACCACGTAGTTAAAGGGACGTAAAATAATAGTGGAAAGAAAAAGAATATAAAGAATAATGATGAAAAAAAGTTAGATGGTACATCTGTAAATGTGTCTGCTTTGAATGGAAGTATATCTGTTTAGGCCTTTCTTTTTAGCCTGCTCATAGAACACATTATGGATTTCTTGTCCCTTAGATATAGAAATTTATTCCAGAGTACCAATGTCTACTTGATTACAAGAGGTTTTGATATTGTCGAACAAGTTCTCGAATGCGTAGCACGAGAGAGACGTATTAGCCCAAAACTTCAATTGATATTTAATGCAACTATTTCAGGAATAAAATCGATATAATTAATGGGTTTATTGCTATAATACAATAAAACTAATTTTTACTGTACACCCTGTTTTGTCTTGAATCTCCAGCAATCAGAACCAAATGACGGAGGAAGCATAATTATCGGACGATGATTATCACTTCTACTGGATGCGATAATTTCCTCGTAATTAAGCCTATATTGGTTGATATCCAAGACGATTTTGAACGATATTAGTCTCTGACGTGTTTACATCAGGGGAGTGAAATAATCACAGGATGTCTGGATGTCTGCTGAGCCCTTCAAATTCTTCTTCTTCTTCAGATTACCCTCCTCGTTGTAGACTTACACTCCCAAGGACTTATAAGCCAATGTCTTGGGTCAATAACCTGTCGAGGAGAAAGCAAGCTCTGGATCACGGTATATCCAGGATGAGTGACGAGCCCAATGTCTGATATGGTGGTGAAGAAGAAGAAGAAGGAAATGGAATTGAGTGATGATAAAAGGACTCGCAGGGATGGCTCAGGCGATAACGTCTGTGGCCCGCATTTGGGAGGTCCCGGGTTCAAATCTCATGGGCCGACCAATCTGACTGAGGTTTTTTTGTGGTTTCCCTCAGCCGCTAAGGTAAATACCGGATTGGATAAGTAATACCACGACCCAAAAGTACCACCTTAAGTCTAAAACAATAGTAAAAATCTGATGTGTTACACTCACATGACTTTCTCTACTCTTGTACAAACTATTTTTACAAACGCTTATTCTCCATATGCTTCATGTTAATCGAGATATCGAGATGTCAATCTTATTGGTAATTTTCTTGTAGATGCAAGGGGAATATGGTAGCTTTTAAGCGATAGTCAAATATTTTAAGTGCTGGTTGCTATGTGGCGCATTCCATTCTCTTTGCACATCCAGGACATAAAAAAAATGAATAACGAATATGAGAAAAAGTATAAGTATTGGAAAATTTAAGGGAATAACAAGCAATATCTCGAAAACCGTTCACTCAACAAAAAAAATGTACATGACATATATTGTATATTTTAACGCGATCTACATTTTTTGTGTAGTAAAATTTTGTCTCTCTCTTATGGTTTACCAGTTATGCAAAAGTCGTTCACAATGAAGAACACTTTTGGAGACATTCCCAGAAAATTCGAGATATACATTTCATTTGTCATGAAAATATCTTAAACATATGATATTTTAATCAAAATCGTTAGAGCCATTTTTGAGAAAATTAAAATTTTCGAAAAATGTTCTATGTAAAGGGTAGTCTGGGGTGGGGGGATTTTCTTGAAAACCTTCGTGTCGCATCTCTGGAAGATACTGAACCTAAATACCAAGTTTGGTGTTTATCCGACTGTTCGTTTTTGAGTTATGCTGTTCACAGACACACACACAGACACACACACACACAGACACACACACACAGACACACACACGGACATGTTTCCAAAAATGCTTTTTTTGGATTCAGGAGGTCTCAAAACGTGTATTTCCGGTGAAATCTCGGTATCGAATTTTTGGGTGGAATGCAATACTTCCCCTACTTACTATACGTAGTAGAGAAAGTAAAAATGAAAAATAGATGGTAATAGCGAATGCAATGAAAGCAGGTAGACTGGACGGCATCCTAATGCCATCTGCACGGCAAGAAGCAGAAGATCCAATTGCTATGCACTACACGTAACGAAGCGAGTGGCTACAGGGATGAGACCTAGAAGGCTAATTGTCCACCGCACATCGATCTACGAGTAAAAGACCCACTCGGTCCTTCATATTCTAGGCATTGAGCGTATTTTTATAATATGAATACAATTTTCAAGTAATGCGTAAACCAAGCATTGACATGCCTTTCCTTTAAATATAAATACTTTTTGAAAATATTGAAATTTGAGGTTTTAGTAATATAAAAAGTACTTGGTCCAAGCAATGTGAACTATGTAAGATGCCTTTTGTAGATTATATTATTTATTATATTAATTATTAAATTACACTACTTTGTGCTTGAAGGAAAATGTATTCAAACAAATTTTCAAGTGGCAACCTGCCTGACATTCTTACAGTGACCAGAAATTAGGTTTAACTTTTTTAAACTAATAAACTTAGATACATGTATGAAATTTGAAACGTATACTAATAATGCTAAATAGGACATAAATATAAACACACTTTTGCATTGCCTTAGGTTCTGTCATTCCTTTGGATACATAAAGCACTTCAGTTTATAACAAATTCCATTTTCTGTATTTTACCTCTTGGTTTACCTAATGCAATTTAATGTAAAAGAATGGGCCGCTAAAAAACTCAATGTAAAATGTAATGCACTTGCACATTAAACTGGAGCTAACTCTGGGCATGAGTGCAATACGTTTATCAAGATTCGGCCGATTCTTTATTATGCTGTTGTAGTTCATTTCTTCATTCCTCATGAGCAGGCATAGGAATTCTTAAGCAGTTGGCTTCAAGTAGATACACTCAAACCATTATCAATATATAGAACGCACACAACAGCGACCATGAGTCACTGAGCGCAGGTAAAACGCGGTCTCGTGATGGATCTGCACGCGCCAACAGACTGTACTAGGGATGGGGGTTTGTTTCCTGTAACGTCTGGTAACACTTCAACCTAATTTCCTTTTGTCCTAGTTCTAATGCTTGGAAATTACGTCTGCTCATGAGGAACTACGAGATCAGCAAGTGCATTTATATTTATTTTAAAGAAAGGTAGTATATAATATGCCACTGTTTATTTTATAAAATATGTGAAATTTATGTATCTTGAAGTATAAGCTCATAATATGTCAGTATTACTAAAAATGCCATCCAAGAATCATCAAACTAGAAAATCAACACATGGTCCTGGTTTTCCTCAACTTTTTCCACAATTTAAATTCTTAAAGAAGCAAAAAAGCACAATTAAGACAATTCAACTGAATTTGTGACCAAATCTTCTAAAAAAACATTGTTTTCATTAATAAAACTATAAAAAATCTTCTGAATTCATAATCAAATTGTATTTTCTATCTCGTTCATATTTAAATGCCCTAAGGTATTATTTAATTGATCAACATCAAAGGTTGACAGGGATTTTGCAATTTAATCCTTTGAAAAGTTTTCACAATGCTTTTTCATAGATCCAGTTTTCATCTAATCTGTTTTAAATTTTGAACAAAGTTCTTGAAATTTTAAAAAATAAATAAAATTATGCTTATTTCATTCTTAAAATGGTTTCTAGGTTAGAGATTTACTGTTAGAAAAGGTTTGTACGTATATTTTTTGCTTAAAAGTTAAATTATATACCTTCTTTAGAATAATATCGTAAATGCACAAAAATAACGCACAGTTTTGAAAACAGTATTTTAAAGCTGTTTAAAATTTAGAATTTTCACCTGAGCATTGCCTTAATAACAGCATCCATAATTATTCGTTGATCCCTGAAGCTTCAAGGCAGTATGTTATAACGTCCCTGTATTCTTGAGTGGCATTGTGATGTAGTTAAATGACTGATATCAGTGGTTAGGTTGAAACAATATTTACGGTTCACTCTAACTACGTGTGATTAATCAGGCATCGGAAGTTTGAAGCTGCTAACGTTCAAATCTTTCACAATACAGAGAAAGAAGACAGCACTGTTAATATCTGTCTGACAAATAAATAACTTATCAGCGACCTGTAATGTCATTCTCTGTAGTTAAAAATGGATACAACTTCATTCCCTTCTATTCTGGACTACGTGCTTGGAACTTCCGGTGCAATAAAAGAAACTACAAATAGCACTAAAACCGGGATTAGGATGAACTTAACGTAACGTGATTAAAACGACGTAACGTGAAAGTCTAACATATTGTATTAAACGGAGCTATTTAGGGTTGACAATGTGATTTAACACGACGTAACGTGAAAGTATAATACATTCTATTAAATGAAGCGATTTAGTTCACAATATGACTTAGTTTAACGCGACACAATGTGAATGTATACCACAGTCTATTAAATGAAGCTATTCATAACATAACTTGATTTAACACGATGTAATTGAATGTATAACACATTCTATAAAATGAAGTTATTTACAGTTGACAACATGACTTGATTTAACACGACGTAATGCGAATGTATAACACACTCTATTACATGAAGCTATTTAAAATTGACAATATGACTTGATTTACCGCAAATTAACGTGAAACTCTAAGTGTTGTATTAAATGAAGCTATTTACAGGTGACTTAACGCAACGTAACGTGAAAGTGTAACACATTGTATGAAGCTATATAGAGCTGGTAATACGACTTGATTTAATGCGACATAAAGTGAAAGTCTAACACATTGTATGAAGATATTTAGGGTTGACAACAGGACTAACTTTACGCAACGTAACTTAAGAGTTTGACAATGTCAAACTTTGGTTCCTGTTACGTTGAGTTGAACGTCACATGGCTAATTTAAACCAATTGACATAAAGCACTGGCTTTGAGTAATGAAACAGAATCATTTCGTTACGTTAAGTGCATCCTAATTCAATCTTCAATTTAGCACCGTTTCTTAACTTCACGTTACGTCCCATCACGTGAAACCGTAATCCCAGCTAATGTATTATCAGTGTTACAAGTGTCAAATGTGTGGCACCCAAAATTTTTTCCAATTGTTTTCTTTAGAAAAGTAGATAAGAATTTGTTTCAGCAATATTTTTAATAAAACGTGTGTAATGGAAATATGAACACTAGCATCTTTAAATAACTGCATTTATATACGCTAAAGCACATTTTAAACAGGATTTAGGGTAATATTAAGTGTAAAATGATAATATACGGGTTTAAAATTGTAAAATCTATAAGGGACGCGTAGTTTGAGTTTGCCCATTGATGCTCTAAAGTGTTTGCTATGAACAAGCTGCGATGGGTCTTCTGCAATGGAAACAAACTCTTCTCTGTAAATCAGATAACGTTATTTTATATATCCATTCTTGTTAGCACGTAGAAACGAGCTTCTGGCTAAGAAATCTCGCTTAAATAAATGGTTCTGCCGAAACTCTGAACTCTAATAACGCTATGGACGTTGAGATTACACATATTTATCTTCTTTTGTATGCTATCTTTTTGAACCTTAAGATAAGGTTGCTTTTTACGTATTTCAACACTAGATTTGTATAGTGGAAGTAGTATATTGGCTCACATCTTGAATGCTTACATTTGTATATACATTTCATGTGAGAGAAAAGTTTGATAGACGTAAGCGGTGATTTCCAACTGCATGCCCCATAACTCGCTTCTGTGACGCCCAGCGACACGTCGGGCAAGCCCTGAGGGAGAGATTAAGAACTCAGAACTCGGCAATGAGTTGTGGAAATAAGTCATTACTCTTCTACAGCTTTCTTATCTAGCATTAGAAGCACCAAAATTAACATAAAATGTCATACTAAGATGTTCTATGCAGAACATGTTGTAGAAACTTATCAATGTCTTTCTTTGGAATCTCCTAAATAAGGCTCGGGACTTCGGACTTTGTGTGATCTGTGGTCAGCTGGGGAGTAGGCAAACAAAGCTAACACTACGATTTGAGTGCGTGCGGTGGGAAGAGGAGCTGAACAGTTACGGAACAAATGGGCGGGGCATCATAAGTTAAAGAAAACATCAGCAGTTCTGAGTTGTATTTACCAACAAAGCTGAGGCTTGCAAAATGTAGTATTGTTTTCTTGTGCAACTGTGTATTGCCCTATCGCCTTGCCCTCACTGCCTCTGAATCCTAACCTGGCATTGACAACAAAGACACTGGCGCCCTCTTCCAAGCGCACTCATATTGTGACCGAATAGTACCTCTGTAGTGGTAGGAGGTGTTTGTTGACATTGAGGTCGCTGAGGCACACAAGGTCCCAACTTTCGACCTTAATTCATAAAGATCAACCTTTCATGCAGAATATGTTTTCAGTCATTGACAACTACTCATAAGGAATATACAGGCTTCCGCGGCTATAGTCCATTGTTTTTTTCTCTTTTTTGTATTAAAGGTCGTGTCAATTTTCTTTTACGTTGACGCTTCAGCCTTCATATTGAGAGAAAGGACCAAAAGAAACTCTCACGCAGCCTCTATAGGAATTATAAGAAGAAATAATCAGTTTCTCTGAATGTGGTTCTTGTTCCTAGTTTAGTACGTGGTTAAGTAAATTGTTCTTTATAATTTCCAAATTTAAATTGATTTGCGGCTGTGTAAGAGTCACTGGGAATATGTATAAAAATTGCAGTAAAACACACTATGATGGTAGAAAGTATTTTTTGTGAGTTTAACGTCCTTTAACCGTGTAGCAAGCTCTTGTTAATTTTGATACATGTAGGTAACCTCTTTCGTGGTGTGCTGCCTGTGGAGGATATGTAGGTCGCCATATAAGCTAAGCTTTAACATCCTGTAACGCCTTAGCAAGCTCTTGTTCATGTAGGTAACCATTTTTGTCGTGTGTACTGTCGGTCGTCGCTTCTAGGCCGCCATATAAGTCAGGCGGTTTCATGCTCTCTTGCCAGTGGCTGCTGTTTATGTTTCCGATTAAACATATCCCATTAAGAATATGGTCAAGTTTTACGTCATTAATTTTCATTGTGAATGACCCTTTAAATTTCCGATTATAACGCCAATAATAAGGCGGATGACCACCGCACATAAAGTGGCTCTGGTATCCTACTCTCCGCTACTTCTAAGCCCTCTTTCATATAACTTTGACCTGTATCTCTTAACTGTCACGTGTGCTATAGCTTGCCTCAATCTTAAAAGACAGTATGGAGGTAAATGGAATATCTCGGACTGTATCCAACGCATACATATTCCTATCAGGTGTCCTTTTCTAGTCTCGCGCTGTCGCCAAATTGCTAATAATATTCAGTTGCTAAATATTCAGTTGTTATAAATTTCAGCTTTGAACTCATTATCCTATGAAGAATATTCTTCTCTATCAGGTTATAGCATTTTTAGAGCCTTTATAGATTTCTGTGGGCACAAATTTCTAAAGAAAACTAGTTTTTCAGTGAAAGTCCGATAATTGCTGTCTCTATGCTTATCAAACAGTAACTAATAAACTAAAGGTTAGAACGTAATAATATTTCTGTCTTGACTAGATAAAGCTTGTATGCTAATACCTGCCCAGTTTGGATTCTCTATCTTTAATAAATTGAGCGTTATAATTCTTTAAATTAAACATTTTTATAAAATTCTACATCTATACAGTAGAAAAGTCAGCCATTGAAACTTTTGTGTCATTGGGTTTACAACGGGGATCAAGCGAGAGAAAAAGTTGAGGAGGGTTGGAGACAGTTTTTAAAAGAAGTTGAAATCCTGTAACTACTTGCATTCATTGTGTATAACAAAGTCTATTCAGCTAAGAGGCGCCAGGCGCGAGGCAATTAGGTTAACATCAGTTGTAAGGAAGTGGGTATGTTTATATTTTGTGAAGTGTTATACAGGTTATTTATTTAACATTTTACGTAAATATTTATAGTTATGGAGAGAGGAGCTAGGAAGAGACGAAATGTTGATAAACTAAGAATAAACGCAAAATAATAATGAATTTGTTTGATGTTGAAGCAAAATGAATGTTAGTAAGTTAGTAAAAGAAACAGGCTAAGGCCACCGGAAGTTCAGAAACAGTAGCGTATAGGATAAAAAAAGGAACGAATTAAAGGAATTATA
The DNA here is from genome assembly GCA_030765065.1 of Deroplatys truncata. Taxonomy (NCBI): domain Eukaryota; kingdom Metazoa; phylum Arthropoda; class Insecta; order Mantodea; family Mantidae; genus Deroplatys; species Deroplatys truncata. Next base: position 121,589,157 of record CM060988.1, on the reverse strand, counting down.
AGGACGCCATCAAAAATGAAAGCAAAAAGTGTAGAGAAAACAAACATACGCTAGATTAACGCAATATGATGGAAAGGCGCAAAGCGGAGTGAGGCGCATCGTTCATTCTCTGTTATTTGAAAACATTCCAACCACGTTGAATGTAATTTTGTCAAGGTAAACAGTGATGATACCCTACCAACTTAGATCTTTTATCATTTTATACATCTATATTTCTTTGATAATAGATCTTTGTCGTTTTATGCCTGTAAAGAAGCACTAAAAATACAAAGAGGAGAGATAAAGTACAGGCAAAAATTAAATGTTTTACAATATCCTTAAATAGCAGTACAGATATTTCACTATTTGGTGATGTATCATTCACAAGTTGACATTAAATTGGTAGACGAACCATCTGGGCGCCAAAGTGCGAGTATACATACATATATGTGACAACAGTGTTCCCCGTCTAACCTGCATTGTCTTTTAAGTGTGAGACTCGATATACTCACCTCTTATTGGCTGCTGTCGTGAAATAGATGTTGTGCCATACAAGATAGTTCGTTATTTATTTTCATTTTTATTAATATTTGGAAAATGATTGTCAAATTTACATGCTTATAGCCGTATAAATAAAATATATTACGTAACACAGTGAATGAATTTAAATTCTTATCATCAAATAGTTAGGACGATCCTTCGGTTTAAACCTGACTCTCAAGATAAAAATAGCACGTACATGTATCGTGACAGAGTATTTATATCGCTTTTAACGCCTGACCTTGCATTGCACGTGGTTTGTACTTCGCCATTCAAAGGTGTATATCAGCCAAGCTGGGGAAAAGGGGAAGGAAAGGAAGCGCGGAAGAATATATGTCATTGGGGCAAGGTTATAAGACACAAGGTTTACAGTAGGTGCATGCCGAGTTGCTGGGAACCTAAATATTGCAATCGAGCAACCGTTAACGGACTTAGATTGTAATTTTCAAAAAAGTAATAATAACAGTAGACCCCAATATCAAATATGCACGTAAGTAGTTATAGATAATGGTTATGTTAAGGTGCAAGCAGTTTTGTCCTTTTTAGTTTAAAAAATGGTTAAAGTTTATCTTTAATGTTATATAAAATCAGCAGAAAGTACTCTATCAGCTGCATACTCAAATTAAATTAAATTGAGTTTTATTTGTGACGCTTTTGAACTACTATGGTTCCTAGGGTCCCATTCTATATTAGGCGTGAAAGACCGGACATTTTACTCAAAGAACTCTTTATCAGGCTTGAGCTTTTTTTTACGTGCCGTAAATCTAAGACACGGGGCCACCGGCTTCATTTCCTTCCGCAGGAAGCCAGGCTAAGAATGTTTACGCCCGAAAAAATACACCGCTCTGCGACGGGGTTGAAACCGGAACTATAGATACCACTAGAACTAGAGTGAACTAGCCGGGAACTAGAGGCTAGTATGGTACCACCAGACCACGGAGGACGACAGCTGTATACCCGCCAAGCTTAATAAGCCTAGGCTTACGACCCTGCCACGAACCAGTACACTTTCTTTCTGCAAGAGGTAGTTGTGTTTTTACCCTAATCGTTGCTGAGTTGGAAATCGCTGCATTAGACAATCAAAGTTTTCTAAATTCTTACGGGTATTTTCCTCTATAATAAATTTTCAACATATATTTTTAAAAATAACTCTTTCTTTAATATCTCATTTAATATTGTATTTTGGACATTAAATAACGAAGAGAAGCTCATTTTATTATGCAAAGATAGTGTGTTTTAGAATTGCTTATATAAAATAAAAACGAGGGTGCTTAAAAAGAGATATACCCAATGCTAAATATGTATTAAGATGCAGAATATTTCTAAAGGTAATTTCTGATGTGTTGATGGTACTGAACAGAACATTGTATAGTATAAAACATTCAGAAACGTTAAAAAGGTTATAGTAATGAATAAATGCAAGTATGGTTTAAAGTTCACCTTGCAAAGTTATTGTTCATTTCTGGAATTACTTTGCATTTTAGAAGATACAGGGATATTTCTTTAATAGAAGTCAAACTAAATCTTACTTAAATAAACTTTTTAACAGGTTACTGTTCATTATTATCAGAAAATTCCTTCTTTACTATTTCTAAGTTCTCAGTTTAAATAACGAATTAGTAAGAAAGTCAAATTTATATAATTATACAAGGTGGATCATTTCAGTTGAGACTGTACAATATCTCCAAACCTGAGCGATGTAGAAAGAAATGTTTTGAATAAAAGTTCCTTGATATTATGGGGGAAAGTAAATACCATTGGTTGTGTTTTGTTTGGAGGACGTTATAGTGGTCATTTTAGGGTCAATTAAATTTTTTTAATGGGAACCTACAATTAAGTTCAAATTAAATTGTCCTTAAAATGACCATCACAATGACCAAATAAACCACTTTTACTTTCCCCTGTAATATCAAGAAATTTTATTGCAGACATTTCTTTCCCCAACGCTTAGTTTTGGAGATATTGTACAGTCTCAACTTAAATGATCCACCCTGTATAATACTTCTATATTGCTGTAACAAACCTGTTTAAAGAAGTATACCATTTATTTTGTAATGTTAAAGTTTAAGAAAACTATTGTAACATGTTTGATATTTATTTTTAATATACTTTGCTATTAAACTTCAGGATAAATTTTAAAACAGCATGTACATGCCACAAAATTTGCAATAATCTGGATAGATTGTTTACTGAAAGCTGTAGCTTTATGCAAAGCTCAATTAAATATATGCATAGCATCGCCAATTAACTATAAGAAGTTTAACGGGTGGCATCATAGGGCGTTCCCACTGAACTCCAGGCTTGCTAATAAAGAAAACTTACTCTACACTAAACTCACATCATGATATAAAGAACATCAATTTGGGTGCGTGACCTTGACTTTCTTGGATTCATGGTTAAGGGAGAAAATTTTCAAACATGACAGTTTAGGTTTTTTTTATACAATCTTGTAATTTCAATTTAATCTAAAGTTTATTATTATATGCAATACATCTTAAATATATTTTTTAAAAATTGTGGCGTGTGTCATTTTGTGCGGTGAATTCTACTCCACTTGACAGAAAAAAAATATAACTCCTTACACCAAGCGAGGCGTCGTTTGGCATTTTCCTGCGTGATGTGTGGCTTATGAGCAGCCGCTCGACCATGGAATCCAAGGTTTCTCACCTCACGCCTAACTGTCATAGTACTTGGAGTGGATCTTGATGCAGTTTGGAATTCCTGTGTGATGGTCTGGATAGATGTCTGCCTATTACTCTTTGCGACCCTCTTCAAATGTCGGCGGTCTCTGTCAGTCAACAGACGAGGTCGGCCTGTACGCTTTTGTGCTGTACATGTCCCTTCACGTTTCCACTTCACTATCACATCAGAAACAGTGGATCTAGGGATGTTTAGGAGTGTGGAAATCTCGCGTACAGACTTCTGACACAAGTGACCCAATCACCTGACCACGTTCGAAGTCCGTGAGTTCCACAGAGCGTTCCAATCTGCTGTTTCACGATGTCTAATGACTACTGAGGTGGCGGATAATGACTACCAGGCAGTAGGTGGCAGCATAATGCACCTAAGATGAAAAACTTATGTTTGTGGCGTGTCCGGTTACTTTGGATCACATAGTGTATATATAACAAGAAGGAGGTATTTTTTATCTGGTTTACATTTTCACACATGCAGTGGCGTCCTGCTTCACTACACAGTTTTAGATCATTCTCATATGAATAAACAACTTTGAGCAATAGTTTTACTAATCATAATATATAATAATCATGTTTAAATATATAACTAAATGAAACCCGTTTTGCACAATTTCTGCGTGAAAAAGTATTTTTACTTTTTACTCTGAAATACGATCCATTTATTAGACTATTAAAATTATCTTTGAAAGAATGTTACACGTCTGCCTTGTATGATTTTGATCACTTGTTTCTTCAAATTATCTGCGATGAGTGTCAAACGTCCGGGTCGAGCCCTGTCATGCACATTTGTTCGTACCTTGAACATTTCACACCACTTCCTCGCATTTCTTTCGTTCATTACTGTATCACCATACAATTTTATCAGTTGAAGGTAAATTTCTGCAGGTTTAAATTTCCGAAGATTTAACAATCAGTACTCTCACCTCACAGTCGGCGGAACTTTGTATCACAGTACATTTTGAACAATCACAGAATGCACAATAATTTATTTCGACTGGAACTCACACAACACTGAGAAAAGATGCCAAAGAAATTATTGGACAGAAACCCGACAGCGATCTGCGCAGTGGGAATGCGCAAACGGTCGTTTGCTTCCCGGATTACCCTCACATATCCAACAAATGTATTGTTGTTTTATACATTTTTTGGGACGTTCATTTGATTATGTGAGTATTATACTTTTTAATCAATAAGAGTAGAAATATTTTTCAACAAATTTTACTAGCACTTAACCTTCATGTGAAGCTCGCAAGTAAAACCACGGCAATAATAGGAGTGACAGAATCATAATGGCAATGCTATTCTATCTATAGCAACTTTAGGTAGCTAACGCTTTGAAAAGTTATATTTACCTAACATGCGAGTAAAACCAACATCTTCGAATTATTATGATAATCCTAAATATGATTGGCAACTGATGCAAACATGGCAGCCTATGTACATGTTTAATTGAGACTTATGTACAGCTTTTTCTCAAGTCTTGGTTTTATTCTAGTGTGTAGAAATAGCAGTTCTTGAACCACATATGCAAACAAATAAAAGAGGAGAAATAATTCAAATATTAACAGTGTTCAAAGGATGCTGTGTTTCAAATAGTGGTTTGAATTATCGTTTTGCTTTGCAAAGGTGGATAATTCTAAGTGAGTAGCCATTGTATTGTACATTCAAAATGTGTTATCTTTTAAATATGTAATCTTGACGTCTCGGAAGCCAATAGTTGGGGAACCTCCAGCTTAAAAAAGGGCATACACTTCTGCCTCAACTTACATGTGTCAATGAACTTATTATAAAAAAGCTTAAGTGCTGTTAAACTGTGAAATGTCCATGTTATATGGATCAACGGGAAAATTAAACGACTTTCAACAATGTGTGCTTGAACAATAAACTTATACATATATAATATATATTTTGTGGAAATATTTATCTATATTGTAATGTTCCGAAATGTGTGCATTATTGATGCCAAAAACTGAAATACATAGTGTGACTAATCGTAATAAAATGCTTTCCCGAATGTGTGTATGTAAGTTATTTGCCACAGGAATGCACCAGGTATGTGATTAACTGATAACATGGAAGAATTTACGACGAGATTTTTAGAATAAAACTTCAGCCTCGTTAACAATGTAGGTAGAATGTGCAATAATTAACAGTACATGAGTCACAAAGTCGATTACGTTTAGAGTTTTTCTAATGCCCAATAGGTAGTCCTTTTTCCCCCTCTTGATTAGCGGAGGGGACTCGGCGCTGTTCCAGGAAGGATATTGTACCTACGCCCCGCAAGGGGCCGCTCCAGCCAGGGAGGAGAGGTGAGAGAAGACATCGGGCGGCCGGAACCAGGAGTGATGGCCCAACAATGACAGGGTTCCTACAGTTTCCAATTTGAGACGCCGCGACAGTCGGACAGGCAGATCGGGGATCCCCGCCCCTCATAGAGGGTCCAACATCCCGCTCCGAAGGGGCAGTCCGTATACACCTACAAGCAACCGAAAGCCGAGAGATGGAGAAAATTCACAGAGAGCATCCTTTTTCTCTGCCACGCCGCACCGAAACACCATCGCCGACACTTCCAATACTGAAATAGACCTAACGGGGTGAAGGATGAATGAAATGAATAGAACGAAATGGAGAGACAGGAAATTCGGGGTCAGAAAGAAACCGCTCCAGCACTGGCGTATGGGCGAGAGTGGGCGGTCGCTGGGAATCAAACCCGAGACCTTTCAATGTAATTCTCACGCGTTACCGCGGCGCCACCTCGCTCGGTTTAAGTAGTCTTAATGCCATGTGAGAAAGAACACAGCATACTTTTCAAGCAAATACCAAGGTTTTTCGTAACATTTTGTCATTGTATTTCACATACCTAAAATAACTTCTCCACCATATGTAGTTTCCTTCATAGACAGACCCCGATAATGCGCTTTTACTTTTCCTGCTATTTCTAGGCCAGCATATACCGACCTGGTTTTTAAACATCTGACTACCGATTCGGCTTCCTAGGTCCCCTTTGTACTTTTAACGGAATGTGTAATGTATCCATATCTATTTCTGCAAAGCTTTATCTCAATTAATATGAAGCAGATATGAAAATAAGCTCTCGCAAGAATCGCTTGTAGAAGCTAAATAAAAATAAAGGATAGTACGTAATGAAAGTCATATGAATGTAGAACATCAGATTTTTACTTTTCTACCACATACATAGTAGGTAGAGAAGGTATTGCATTCCCCTCAAAAAATTGATACCGAGATTTTACCGGAAATACATGTTTTGAAGTCTACTGGATAAAAAAACATTTTTTAAAAAAAGCTCCGTGTGTGTGTGTATCTATCTGTTATGTGGCGTGTGTGTGTGTGTGTGTGTGTGTGTGTGTGTGTGTGAACAGCATAACTCAAAAACGAAAAGTCAGATAAATACCAAACTTGGTATTTAGGTTTAGTAGTTTAAAAACTGAGATAGGAAGAATTTAAAGAAAATCCCTCCACCCTAAACTACCCTTTATATGGGACATTTATCGAATTTTTTTAATTTTTAAAAGATGGTTAGCGATTTTTATTAAAACATCATATATTAAAGACATTTACATAACAAATAAAATATATATATATATATCTTGAATCTTCGGGGAATAGCCTTTGAATTCCTCTTCATTTGGAAGAAATTTCGTATAATTTTGTGTAACTGGAAACGTTAAGTGATAGACGAAAACTTCCTACAAAAAAACGTAGGTTTCTTTAAAATACACAATTTATTTAAAATAATTTTTGTGGCACCAAACACTTCCGAGATATTAGTTATTAATTCTCGAATTGTTCATTCCTTAGTCATTTTTAATGTCCTGTCAACTTTCAATTGTTTCTCGCGATGCATGGAAACAGTATGGAGTTTTAAGGCAAGCGTATATTGTCCAGTTTTTGAACATTTGACTATCTCTGTTGCCTTTGTATCTATAATGAAATGTGTAATGTAGCTATTTCTGTAAAGGCTTGGATTACAATGTAGCATATAGAAAAATAAGCTAGTAAATATAGTTTGTATACCCACTAATAAACGCTTTAAGGTTGAGAAAGTCATGTGAATATATAACATCAGATTTTTCCTAAAAGTAGTGGTTCTCTGCCGGGTTACCATGGATTCACGAGCTAAAACAACATCCAATACGCTAGGTGGAGGGACCTTCAAAGACCCATTGAAATAACACTATCTTTTCGGAAAATATTAAGGTAAGTTATCTAGAAGTATATGTAGTTTTAGAAATGTGTGTACTATACTGCGTAAGTGTGTATCATAAAAGGAAAGGTACACCAAATAATAAGAGTATAAGTGTACTTTGCGCGGTGCATGAGCCGAAAACCATTCATGAAATATTAATGTCATGCAGGCGGCATGATAGAATCCACCAAGGAGCAACATCTAACTGAATTATGTAACAAAGGAGAAATGAACAACTACGAACGTAATTCATTATATGGAAACGCTCGCAAAATTCCAGCGAGCGATAAAGTCCAGAAGCGTTCGTCTTCTCTCAGAAGGCACAATCTTCTTCACCGTAAGTCTGGCTGATAATACCAACATTCTAGGAAATGCTGTAGCAACTGCATGAGGATTCGCCATTTAAGTTCCTTTTTTATGCTGTAGCGTGCCCTCAAAAGCAAACGATTCGAATCGGATGATGGCGTGCAAAGCGCATTTCGATAATGGTGCCAGCAGAACTTCCTCTACAAAGGCATTCATCATCCACTTTCATAGCTGGACAAGTGTCCCAACAGGTGCGACCACTATTGTAGGGTAAGTGCACCAGCGACGGAATGATTTTAAGGGCTACATAGGTATCTTGGGGAGGTTCGTTTTATTCTTCTGGATTTTCGGCCTAGAACTCTAATAAATACCATTGTTTCTCTTTCCATTAAGAAAAAAAGAGAGGTTTAGCGTGTTTAGCTCTATCACCAATGTTTAAATGTATTGGTGACCTTGATCTATATAACTGGACCCCAAGGTGAAATTTGAAGTTTGAGTTTTTCATATTCCTGGAATCCTCGAATGAAATTTCCAGCTCATGTATATAAGTATATACGTATGTATGTATGTATGTGCATGTGTGTATGTATGTGCATATGTATGCGCGTATGTATGTGCATGTGTGTATGTATGTATGTGTGTGTATGTATGTAGTGTGTATTATTTGTGTACGTGGGTATGCGTTTATATATGTAGATATGTATGTTTCAGTATATCCTTTTGTCTGGTTGGCTTCATTTGTATTACGCCATACCACTTTTGGCAAATAAAACATAAAGAAGGGTTGAACTTCAACCAATATTTTGCTAACTTCAGTTTAAATTTAACTTAAATTGTCTTTATTATAAACGTTAGCAGATGATTGGAATGCCTGGTTGTAGCTCTGATTTGTTTTCCATATGTATAGCCCCCTTTAACTTTGTTGGTCATATCGGAAGCTTTTGACTTGAGAAATAACAGGATAGTGTTATTACTCGTTGCATTGCAGGACTTCTCAACATTGGGTTTATCAGTTTTAACTATTAAACATACTCACTTCCACATTCATACTTTCAGACTCCGCGAGGGATAGGGAATCATTCTCATTACAGGAAAATTCTTCGCCCCAGCACTGACCACTAAAACTTTAGAGGCAGTCTTTTTTACCTTTTAAAACAATTCGCTTCCCACCCCCACATCATAATTAACATCAAGCTGGCTTTATTTTAAATACCCTTGTTTTTAATTTTGTGGATCCTAGAAGCTCTTTTAGCCTCTCTTAAGCCCCTTGTACACGATAAAAAAAATTTTTCAATTACAGAGTTTACAAGAAAAATTGTTAAATGTTTTTCAATATGTGAGAAGATTGGAAAAGACTTGGCAAGACCTGACAAGACTTGGCAATGTCAAAAATGTGTATTTACAAGTTGTCTCTTCGCCAAACTGAAACCCTTCAGAACACATTGATAATTTATCACGCGCAAAGCAATTTAGTATTTGCGTCACAGTATAACAATTCGCAATGAAATATTGTTCTTTACTAATATTATGTAGCACTTTCACGTATTATATCCAATGAAATCACATTACTATTATGGAATACAATGAAATTAACACCAACCGATAGGTTAACCACACTATATAACATTGCATTAATGTATACTTAGTTCGGAAAACTGCCTGGCAATTATTTCTTCATAACCGCCTTCATCTGCTCCATCTTGTAGTAATCCACGGAGCCTTCGACGTACAGACATGGCCAGCTTATGTATAACCTAATCAGTTCGCATACCTTAGCCGGGTACCCATTTTTGTTTACTTTTCGCTTTCAGCACTGTGAATACTCGTATTTCATTGGTCAAAGCTATCAAATCATTGTGAAATCTTTGACCGTTTAGAGCATGTCCTTATTTGCTTTCAAGACTTTCAAAGACTTTAAAGGTATTGGAAGCAATTTGACAAGAAAAGTTGTGAAGCTGTGACAACTCTTGAAAAGTCTTGTAAAGTATTGATTTTCATTCATTCATTTCTGTTTACCCTCCTCTTATGTAGGACTTACACCCCCCAGGACTTACAAGCGGGTGCCTGGGGTCAGAGGCCCGTCGAGGAGCAGACACTCATGGATCAGACAGAGCATCCAGGATGGGTGATCAGCCCGATGCCTGGTATGGGATGAAGGAAGTAGATGAAACGAAATGTTGGTGAAATGGATGAAAGGAAAGGTGATGATGGAGAAATTGGTGGGATGAATGGCGGGGGAAACCGGAGAACCCGGAGAATACCCGCCCAGACGCCGCTCCGTCCATCACAAATCCCACATGCAGGTCCCTGGGATTGAACCCGGGCCGCCTCGGTGGGAGGCGAGCGGTCTAACCACTCGACCACGGCGCCGCCCGTAAAGTATTGAATTTGATAAAAATTTCATCGTGTACAAGCGGCTTTACATTTGTAGTTAGACTTGCTCTCGTGTCCGCGGCGTGTATTGCATCCGTTGCCGCGATAAAGATTTGCTTTTAAATTCCAGAACTTCTATACGATAGTTGACTAGTTCGTTGCTTTTGTTGATGATAGTTATTGTTTATTTAATCTATTGCGTTTTATTAACTAATTAGTCTAATTTAATTCCAATGGAAACTTTTATGAACTTTCTTCACATAAATTGTACCTTTCTTTAATTCTCACATAATTTGTAACCTAAAAATGCTACAAGCATAATATTCCAAATGAATTTAATGCTGTCTTTACAATTCTGAAGATCTTTAGTTGATTTTGACGTCTGGAAATAGATCAAAGCTGACTAGCCTGAACCAGGTTACCTCTATGGTGGGGATGCCTCATTGTTTCCAGGCCTGCATGATCGTTTAAGTTTTATCTTCTAGAGCATTTTGCCCTCAACGGGCCATTGTATCTCCTCAAGCCGTGTATCCTGGGTTCAGTTTTTTCATAGTTATAAGTTATAAACTGTGGTGCAGGTATTAGAAATTCACCAGCCACTGGGTTCCTTGTAAGTTCACATATTCAAACCACCCCATCACATCTGGTGAGATCCCTCATCCACCAACTGAGGGACGTGCGCGATAGGAAGGCAAAACAAAAGATGAACAGACAGCGAACTAATATGCTCAGTGCTAGTAACAGAAGAAGGGTCAAATACTTCTTTTAATTTGCTCCTGAAAAACTTATTAGAAACGTGGGATATGCCCAAATTTCAGTTGCAGCTACATTATAATGGTGACATTTTCCCTAAGTATGATAGCCAGCAGTTATTTTTCCATTAGCATTTACGATCCTCAATTGGTTTCTGACCCACAAATTCTTCCTACTTATAGAACTTTTGTGTTTCAAACTAAAATGAACCAATGTGAAAGCCCAATGACTTCAGTGTCTTCTCGAGATCCAAATGACATACAGCACTCACATCAGTAATTTGGAAACCGCGTCTTCCAATTCTGTACATAGGTTTAGGCTGCGTTAGGCTTAGAGGGGTCGGGACGAATCCCTGCACCTCGACCATTGCTGATCCAATGTGCACCGTTTTATTTTCTATCTCTCATGTTTGTATCCTTTACATGACAGGCTAGCTTTTTTACTGACACTTTATTAAGGTCATACAGTTGCATAAACCCTTGATTGAAGGTGTAATTCTTTGACCTACAAGTGGCTCGCTTTCACAAAACAAATAATTTGCTGTTTCGTCTGCCTTTTTGGATCTCATACAAGTTGGGTCAACTTCTTTACCCATCTTGTATAAGTATTCCTTGAGATGGCCGTGTCCTGTTATCATTCCAACCGTCCAACAAATTTGGGCTCTATTCTTAGAAAGAAGTTCACAAATCCTGACATTGTTTAAACCAGGGATTGTAATTTTGAGTACCTGCGTCCCCAACTGACTCCCAGTACTTCTTATGTTTTCCAAAGGTCCACCCACCGAGAAACCCTCGAACACATTCATAGGATTCCAAAATCGGATAATTCTATACATAATCTCTATGAGCAGAATAAAAAAATCTGCGATTTCTAAATTCGTATATCTAACATCAAAGTAATACAAAACATTCTGGACGCGAATCTTTTAAAATCTGCAATCTTCAATGATCAGAGAATGCAGCTCTGAAGTTTGAGGTTCTTTGAACTTAACAAATACCATCCAAGGTTCCTAGTTCTCTACAACGAATCAATACTGGAAGACAGTGGGCCAGTAAGTATTCAATCCATCGCAGTCCCTTTGCGCTTTCGATAGAGCTACAATATGGGAACAAAGTACCCTTTCCTCCCTCCCTTGAGGCTTTTGACGTCCCCTGACATGTTATTGGTCTCTGGAGAGACGAAACGAAATGAATTAATCGCAATGCAAATGTATTCGCAGCCCGTCCAGGGCTTAGCTTGACTCGTATTTGCTTTTGCGGGTAGCACGTCGAACCCCGATAAAACTTCAAAGAGCTAATTTATTCCAGTCAGGTATATATTTCAGATAATGCTTCTGGTGGTGTATAGGGACATTTTAAACATAAATACTAGTATATCTAAAAGGAATTCAATAGGGAAAATCTGATGTGTTGCATTTACATGAGCTTCTCTATTCACTCTTCAATAAAGTATTCTTATAAACATTTATTCTTGTATCTGCATTTGTTAATCCAGATAAACTTTAATTACACATTTCGTTGTAGATATAAGAAGATACAATAAGCTAAGATGAAGGTAAATTTTTAAAATGTGGAACGCTACGTAATAGCTTTGAAATTGCATGTTCTTTATCTGACCACAAAAAAGCGAATAGCGAACGTAACACTTGAAAAAGGCAGGAGTATTTTAAAATTCAGATCAATCATAAAAAAAATCTCGAAAATGGATAATGTCACAACAAATTGTATTTGACATAAGCTGCGTGTTTTAACGAGATTTCAATTTTTTATCTGGTAATATTTTATCTAACGCTTACGGTTTACCAATTATGCAAAATCATTAGAATGAAGAGTAATTCACAGGTTATGAGGGTCTGAAAGTGTTGAGAATGAACGCAATAACATTTTAAAAATTTAGATCTGATCATTGCATCTTTACAAGGTATTGTCCTTTGCATTTTATATTACGTCTCATCCTTTCAAACCATTTTTACTTCCTCTAGTACGTATAGTAAGTAGGGGAAGTGTTGCATTGCAACCAAAAATTCGATATCGATATTTTACCGGAAATACATGTTTTGAAGCCTCTGAATCCAAAAAAAAAATCATTTTATAAAAATGTCTGCGTGTGTGTGTCTGTGAACACGGTAACTCAAACACGAAAAGTCAGATAAATGCAACCCTGGTATTTAGATTCAGTATCTTTCAAAGATGCGACACGAACATTTTCAAGAAAATCCCCCATCCCCAACTACCCTTTACATGGAACATTTTTCAAATATTTTGATTTTCTAAAAATGGCTCCAAGGATTTTTATTAAAAAATATCATATTGTAAAGATATTTACATGGCAAATAAAATGAATATCTTGAATTTTCCTGGGAATAGCCTGTGAAGTTCTCTTTATTCAGAAGAAATTTTGTATAATCTGTGTAACCTGTAAACGCTAAGTGATGCACCAAAACGTACTACGCAAAAACGTGGATCTCTTTAAAAACATAGTGTATTTCACACACTTCTTTTTTCGAGATATACGTTATTAATAGTTCAATTGTTCATTACATGGTCCTTCTCTTAAAAGACGTGTCACATTCAGTTGTTTGTCGCGATTGCATGGAAACAGTATGGAATTTTAAGACCAGCGTATAGCGTCCAGTTCTTAAATGTTTGACTATCGCTGTTCTTTTGTATCTGTAACGAAATGTGTAATGCAGCTATTTCTGTAAAGGTTCATTTTGATTGGAATGTAGTAGATAGAAAAGCAAGCTTGAGTAAGAATAGTTTGTATATCCACTAATAAAGATAGAGGGTAGAGAAGTCATGTGAATGTATCACATCGGATGTTTTAGTTATGATGTTCACAAATACACACACCTGCACACAGACCTTCAAAAAAAGTCGGATGTGTTACACTCACATGACTTTCTCTACTCACATTCCTGCAAACTATTCTTACAAAAGCTTATTCTTGTATCTAATTCTTGTTAATACAGATAAACCTTCATTTACTGTCTATTCAACGACGTTTTAGCTAGTGTGGAAAGCCCTTCTAAGCAGGTAGGGGTTTAAATGCTGGAAGAAATCAGTGTTTACTTGCAACTGAGGAGTAAAGATGCGTGATAATGAAAGACTGTTGACTGTTCTCCATTGTACGCGGCACGCGCGGCAGAGTTCAGCATGCTGTGTACCCCTCCCACCAGCTAAACTTTACTAGAGGAATCATCCATCCATCCCACTAGCTAAAACATCACTAAACAGACAGTACACTTTTCGGTATAGGTATAAGGAGAATACATTAAGCTAAAACGACAGTCAGATGTTTTCAAAGCCGATAGCTATGTAATGGCTTTGGAATTCCGCTCTCTTTACATAACACGAAAAAGAAAGAAAGAAAGAACATAAAGGAATAGCAATTTGCCAGTGAGAAAAGTATATTGAGTTTTATTTATGGACGCTCTTTAACTACTGTGGTTCTTAGCGTCCCATTCTATACTGGGCGTGAAAGACCGGAGATTTTGATCGGAGGCCTCTTTATCAGGCTTGAGATTCTTTTACGTACCGTAAATGCCAAGGAAGCCATGCTAACGATTTTTACACCCGAAAAAATCCATCGCCCTCCGCCGGGTTTGAACCCGCGCCTCGGAAACTAGAGGCTATCATGGTAACCACTACACCACGGAGAACGACAGTGAGAAAAGTATAAAGTATCTGGAAGTTCAAACCAATAGCAAAGAATATCTCGGAAATGATTAACGTCACAAAAAAGTTTGACATAAATTGACGAGAACTATATTTTTGTGTAGTAAGACTTTCTCTAGTTCTTACAAACCTGATTCAGAATAAAGAGGACTTCAGAGACTATTCCCAGAGAATTTTAATACATACTTTGGATGATAATTGACATATTTTGGATAGCGATTATAGAATAAAGGAAGGGAGAATTTAATACTAAAGAAATCGAAACATTTACTAATAGAGCCAAAGGTTAGGAAGATTTGTAATTCAAGATCAAATAAATGTATGAAGGAAGAAGCAAACCATTTAAAAAATAAGATACAAATAAATTAGAAACAAATTGCAGAAAATGCGGTAAAACGGTAATAAGATATAGAAGTAAATAGTGGATACATTATACTTCCCCAGTACATGTGGTCGTCCTCTGTGGACTAGTGGTACCGTGCTAGCCTCTAGTTCCCCAGGTCGCGGGTTCAAACCCGGCGGAGGGTGATTGATTTTTTCGGGCTTAAAAACCCTTAGCATGGCTTCCTTCGTAAGGGAAGAAAAGCCGGTGGTCCCGTGTCGTAGATTTACGGTGCGTAAAAGAACCTCAAGCCTGATAAAGAGGCCTCTGAGCAAAATTACCGGTCCCTCACGTCCAATACAGAATGGGACGCTAAGGACCAAAGTAGTTAAAGAGCGTCCGTAAATAAAACTCAATTTAATTTAATTCCCAGTACATGTACAGCAAAATGTTAAATATAAGGGGAAGAAAATAATAAGCAACTTGCGAAGGATGTGTTTGTGGGTTGTTTTCTCAGGCTACAAATAGGTGTGGATGGGTTATTAGCTGCCAAGATGTAGTCTCCGTTGCCCTCCGCTATACGCTCTTATCTCAGGTGTGGTCGTGCAGATGGATGAATGGACACTGATTACTGACACTTGACTTTATTAGCTGTTTGCACTCGGCTTCACTAATTATTTACAGTGCCTTATTAACTGTTAACACTTTATTAATTATTGACGCGACGTCATTGCCACTCGCCAGCCCCTTAACACACCTCACTCTTTTCTATACACATTCTGTTATAAGCGCATAACTTAGCACAAAGCGAGCAGAATGTTAATCTTGAGAATGCGCCCCGTTTCAGCCTCCCACTCCCTTTTATACAAAACTAGCATAACGCTTAGAGACGCTATTCTTTCCGGGCATTTAGATACATTGAATCTCATTCGCTCATTTATATATTTTAAATCTGTTTCATGTATGCTTATTGGCTCACGTCAGCACACATCTTTGGAAACCTCTGGAATCTCGCAACCCCCCCCCATGTCAACGAATTTTCGAGCCATCTGGAAAGTATCAAGTTTCTCTCCCCACTTGTTTCATCCACCCTTGTGTCCATTTGAAGGAGGCGTGTCCAGGAAGACAGCCTAGTGGCACCGCTAGATTCCAGCTTTATACTTACATTCAGTTTCTTAAACAATTTTATAACTTAAACATTTACACATGTAAATCACTATGTATACAATATGTTCCGTCTCAAACTCCAAGAGAGAGAGTAACACATTGTATAAATTGTATGTAAAGTTTAAAGCGGAAAATAAATTATTCATTCATTCATTCATGAAAACGTTTGTCATGAAAATGGCTTAAATGGTTTTTTTTAATAATTTTTACAAATCAAAACTACGAAACTTTTCTAAGTAAAGGGTAGTTTTGAATGAGGAGATTTTCTTCAAAATCTTCGTATGGCATCCTTGAAAAGTTCTGAATATAATCGACTTTTTGTTTTTGGTTTATGCTGTTCACACGCGCACGTGCTCCCACACACACACATGCACAGAGAATATGAGAGAGAGAGAGAGAGAGAGAGAGAGACTACACATAGACGTTCTTTTTTACTTTCTCTACTACGTATAGTAAGTAGGGGAAGTATTGTATTCCACCCAAAAATTCGATACCGAGATTTCATCGGAAATACATGTTTTGAGACCCCTGAATCCAAAAAAAGCATTTTTGGAAACATGTCCGTGTGTGTGTCTGTGAACAGATAACTCAGAAACGAACAGTCGGATAAACATCAAACTTGGTATTTAGGTTCAGTATCTTCCAGAGATGCGGCACAAAGGTTTTTAAGAAAATCCCCGCACCCCAAATTACCCTTTACATGGAGCATTTTTCGAAATGTTTAATTTTCTCAAAAATGGCTCTAACGATTTTGATTAAAATATACTCGTATGTTTAAGATATATTCATGACAAATGAAATGTATATCTTGAATTTTCTGGGAATGTCTCCAAAAGTATTCTTCATTGTGAACGACTTTTGCATAACTGGTAAACCATAAGAGATAGACAAAATTTTACTGCACAGAAAATGTAGATCGCGTTAAAATACACAATTTATTTCATATACACTTTTTTTGTGGAGTGAACCATTTTCGAGATATTGCTTGTTATTCCCTTAAATTTTCCAATACTTAATACTTTTTCTCAAATGGGAATTCGTTATTCATTTTTTTGTCCTGGTAATGCAAAGAGAATGGAATACTCCACATAGCAACCAGCCCTTAAAATATTTGACTTTCGCTTAAAGCCAACCTTGCATCTGCAAGGAAATTAGCAATAAGATTAACATCTCGATATCTTGATTAACATGAAGCATATGGAGAATAAGCGTTTGTTAAAACAGTTTGTACAAGAGTAGAGAAAGTCATCCGATTTTTTAAAGCGCCCTCTTTTGGATTAAGCGAGCATCAAATATATATTTTGTTTGAAATTTCCTGTACTAGCTAGGTAGCCGGTAGAGAAATTACAAGAAAACACTTGTTTATATTCAGGTGATCAGAAACCATGTATTTCCGAAATCTTGATATCGAATTTTTGGTTGGAATGCAATACTTCTCTATTTACCATAGGTATGCGGCAGAAAAAGTAAAAAATAATGTTCTCGTACTTTTATAAAGCTAAATACTCGACGGAAATGAGGCTATAAAAATCTCCTGTGTTGCACTAAAATGAATTTCTCCACTCACTCTTCCTCAAACTATTCTTACAAAAGCCTATTATTCTATTTAATGTTAATCCAGATAAACTTTAATTACAGATTTATGTTGTATGATACAGTAGGTAAAGCGGTATAAATCCAGCGAGCAAGACCTGACAACACAACTCCGCCTTGAACTCAGGAAAGCGAGTCTACGACGGTACCTATTTTATATCCCACCTCCCCTGCTTGCAGAGCGACAGAAGTGAATACGAGGTGTGATCAAAAAATTTCCGGAATGACGTCATAAATACTACACAACAGTCTAATCTGCACGGTCACCCTCGAAGTAGTCTCCTTGGGAGTCGATACACTTATCCCAGCACTTCTGCCAATGCTGGAAACACCTATGGAAGTCCTCTTCTTTCAACATGTTCAGAGTCTTCTGCGATTCGCGATCGATGACATCAGTGTCCTCAAAGCGGTGTCCTCGGAGCCGCATTTTAAGTCGCGGGAAAAGAAAAAAGTCCGTCGGTGCCAAATCTGGAGAATAGGCGGGATGGGGAACAGTATTCATGCTACTTTTATCCAAAAATTGGCGAACAGAAAGGGCTTTGTGCGCGGGCGTATTGTCATGATGCAGGAACCAGTCACCACTCCTCCATTTCTCCGGCCGTTTGCGTCGCGCATTCTACCTTAATCTTTGTAGCACTTGTTTGTAGAACACTTGATTTACTGTTTGACCCTGTGGCACAAATTCCTTATGTACAATTCCTTTAATGTCAAAAAACACAAGCATCACTGACTTCATTTTGGATCTAAATTGTCTGTCCTTTTTCGGGCGTGGAGATGAAGGACTCTTCCATTGTAAAGATTGTTTCTTCGTTTCTGGATCGTACCCATAAATCCATGTAATAATTTTCTCCATAAACTGTGGGTCATTTTGTAGTTGTTCTTTAAGATCTGTGTAGGCAATTACACGTCTTTCCTTTTGGTCATTTGAAAGCAGGCGAGGCACGAACTGGGCGGCAATTCTTCTCATATCCAAATTGTCTTTCAAAATGCTTGGAAAA
Source organism: Deroplatys truncata (assembly GCA_030765065.1). Lineage (NCBI taxonomy): Eukaryota > Metazoa > Arthropoda > Insecta > Mantodea > Mantidae > Deroplatys > Deroplatys truncata. Next base: position 121,570,546 of record CM060988.1, on the reverse strand, counting down.
CTTCCAAAGGAGAGCCCTAATGAGTCAGAAAGTTCTCTTATTGTAATATGCCTATCATTTAAGACCATTTCCCTCACCTGATTGATGCTTTCATCAGTTTTGCTGGAACAGGGTTGCCCGAACGATCTGCATCTTTAACGTATCACACCACTTTTAAATTTCCAAAACCACTCAAATGCTTGAGTTTTGCCCATAACCTCCTCCCCATAAGCTGTTCTTAACATTTCATAGGCTTCTGTTGCAGTTTCACCGATTTTAAAGCAAAATTTGATGTTCGTTCTTTGTTCTTTGTAATCTGACATTTTTGCTACGCGGAAAAATTGCAGCACCTGCAAAACACGTGCTCACTTCAGAGCGTCTACCTCATCACTGCAGGGTCACAGGAAGTCACGTGATCTCTCATTTTTATTGGAAAGAAACGCTGCATGTACAGTCTGGGTAAGAATTAAAGAAATCTCAGCGTCAGCATTGTTGTGAAGCCATTCCGGAAACTTTTTGATCACACCTCGTACATCACTTACGCGTGTGAACCCAGAGAGAAAGGCTACCGATAACCTCGAATGCGGGCGATAGTGTCTACGTAAGTCCAATGCAGCTTTCTTCCAGAAGGGGCTTAGATGTTCGGCCCGGAGTAGTTCTGGTAACGTCAAAAGTTCCACGAGTGCTAGGGGTCCGCAGCACCTCCACCACGGGGCCGGAACGCCCCTACGGAGGGGGGGATTTAAACGACAGCCATATTTTTAAAGAATGTGTCGCTTTGAAATTCCAAGCTCTTTGCATAAGCAGAAGAAGAAAAACGAATAACGGCTTCCTATTTCACAAATGTATAAGTATTTGAAAATTCAAACCAACAACAAGGAATATCTCGGAAATGGTTAACTACACAAAAAGGTTTGTTCTCTTTACATTGTGTGCTTTACGATATTTGCATTTTTGTAGAGTTTACCACTAGTTATTCCGAATAAAGACAACTTCACAGGATAATTTAAAAAAATTCAAGATATGCTACTTAACTCTTATATATGCTCTTAAACAAATGGTATTTTAATTAAAATCGTTGGAGTCATTTTTGAGGAAATGCAATTTTAGAAAAATTTTACCTTAAGGTGTAGTTTGGGGAGGTGGATTTTCTTGAAAATCTTCGTGTCGCATCTTTGGGAGATATTTAAATACCAAGTATGGTATTTACAGACACAGACAGAAACATGTTTCTAAAACAGGTTCAAGCGCCTTAAAAAGTGTATTTCCGGTGAAATCTCGACATGGAGATTTTGGATGGAATATCCACATTACTTCTCTACTTACTATAGGAATAGGAGAAAGTAAAAATGTGTATCTACCTTCTGTTGGGAATTGTACGCATTTATCAAGCACTGTTTACATTTTGGCAATTCGCCACAATCACTATGTAATATGTAATGATTCCCTAGGCACCTTACACAGCATCAGCAATTATACTACAGACAATAAGCTGTACAGGACATCCAGAAATTAATCAGCACCATGCCTGACGTGACAAAAATATAGTATTCATTTGAATTCCTTCCTGTCAAGGAATGAAGGAGAATGAAAGAACGGATGTAGCTGCCAAGGATGCCAGACAGATACCCCAACTAACGAGCATTCCAATCTTATACTCTGATGCCCGATACTGTAATTATTGACGGGAAGATATAAATAATTAAATAAACAAATGATAGTAATACAAAGAAACAATTGCGATAAATAATTTCCTTACATTAAATCAATGTATAAGGTAATAAGCCTGATTTGAAGGATTTTTCCGGAAAGAAAAACGTAATTAGCAAGTCATGTAAGAAAGATATTGGTTAACGGCGACTGTAGAGCACATTAGCTTAAACATTCTTAGAATGCAGTTATGGTTGTGTCCATACGATTGAAAAGTCACGTAGGCAGCAGTTCTATGAATTAGAAAAGTGAAAGGTACGGTTTAGCAACAAGGTAAGAGACGCATACGTAGCATATTATTTCCCATCAGAAAGGAAAATCAACGAGACAGCCCTTCATCACTTGGTTGGGAAGGTAGAAAAGGCATTACAAATACAGGAGATTGCTCTAGGTATATTTACTTTCTCTACTACTATAGCAAGTAGGGGAAGTATTGTATTCCAGCCAAAAATTCGATACCAAGATTTCACCGGAAATATATGTTTTGAGGCCCCCTGAATTAAAAAAAAGCATTTTTGGAAACATGTGTGTGTTTCTGTCTGTCTGTCTGTCTGTCTGTGAACAACATAATTCAGAAATGAACAGTCGGATAAAAGCCAACTTGGTATTTAGGTTCAGTATCTTCCAGAGATGCGACACGAAGGTTTTCAAGAAAATCCTCCCACCCCAGATTACCCTTTACATGGAACATTTTTCGAAAATTTTAATTTTCTCAGAAATGGCTCTAAGGATTTTGATTAAAACATCATATGTTTAAGATACTTTCATGACAAATAAAATGTATATCTTGAATTTTCTGGGAATGTCTCCAAAAGTATTCTTCATTGTGAACGACTTTTGCATAACTGGTAAATCATTAGAGATAGACAAAATTTTACTACACAAAAAATGTATATCGCGTTAAAATACACAATTTATGTCATATACATTTCTTTTGTTGAGTTAACCGTTTTCGAGATATTGCTTGTTATTTCCTTAAATTTTCCAATACTTATACTTTTTCTCAAATGGGAATTCGTTATTCATTTTTTTATGTCCTGGACATGCAAAGAGAATGGAATGCGCCACATAGCAACCAGCGTTAAAATATTTGACTATCGCTTAAAACCTACCATATTCCCCTTGCATCTACAAGAAAATTAGCAATAAGATTAGCATCTCAATTAACATGAAGCATATGGAGAATAAGCATTTGTAAAAATAGTTTGTACAAGAGTAGAGAAAGTCATGTGAGTGTAACACATCAGATTCTTTTATATATCGAAGGGAATGTTAGTAATACGACTTTCGAAGGTATGCATAAGGCTGCGGGAAGGCATAGTGTATATCCCACTGTGTGTAGATAGATTGAAACAATGTTGAAAAACCCCGGAATTGGGGATACCGTCTTAGATGAAGGTATGGTAGTCAACACCACAAAAGATTGTCCTCAGAGGGGAGTGTTGTCCCCATTAGGTCCTTGGAATATATGAAAACACCATTAAAAATACCGGCACAACCTGCTTTAAATATTGTACAGAGATGGTGCCAAAACAGAATCTTGGAGTCAATCCCAAGAAGACTGTGGTGGTACCATTTACAAAGATGTGCATCCCAGAAACATATTGGGAGCTTAAATTATTTGGTGAAATATTGACGGTGAAAGGGAATGTAATGTGTCAAGGATTAATACTAGATTCTGAACTCACTTGGAAACTCCACCTTAAAGCAACATGCACCAAAGCTAACATGGCACTAATGAGTTCCAAAAGAGTCTGTGGTAGAAGCTGATGCATCCACTAGATTTATACCAGCGTCACGAGTCCCATAGTTAGCTATGGGTCTTTCGTCTGGTGGCAAAAGAGTGAATAGGTAGGGGCTGTCAAGAAACTGGGGAAGGTATGGAGATTAGCCTGTCTAGCCATAATCGGGGAAATTGCAGCACACCTACAGCCGAAATGGAAACTATGCTTATTTTGCCTCCGTTGCATGTATGGGTTAAAATGAAGGTAATGGTTGGGGCCAACTGGAAACCTACGGGATATCTGGGACACCGTATAGAATATCAGATGATTTCAGAAATGCCAGGAGACTTTATGAAGCTACTATCTGCTTTAATAAGTCCTTCAATGTTATAATTAAAGATAGAGAGCATTTGGGAGGTTAATCATCAACACCGATCAGGGGACGTTGTGTAGTTCACTGACGGAACCAAAACAAAAGATGGAACGGGAGCTGCTATATATGGAAGACCGCCCAAGTCGGAGAAGTAGCATCCCTTGGGATCTTTGACCACGGCATTCTAGGCAGAATTATATGTCATCAGGACTTGTGTGGCGGAGAGTGAGGATAGGTGCTACAGGGATTGTAGTATAGATATACTCAGACAACCAGACAGCACTGCGGGCATTAACAGTACCCTTCACGAGATCAAAGATCGTTAGAAAATGTTGGGAAGTCTTATAAATGCTTGGGTCCCATGTTCTAGCATGGGATACCTGGCCACACTGGGGTAATTGGAAATTAAAATGCAGACTGACTGGCTAAAATGGAAGCGCTGGCTCCATTTATAGGACCAGAACAGGTCTTGCGTATTATCAAATAAATAGCAATAACAAATCTATTAGACTGGATACAAAGACAACATACCGAATTATGGAAACATAACCAGGAACAAAGACATAGAAAGTTAATGATGCAATAATCATGTCTTAGAAGAAGTACTGCAGTCCTTAAATTAAGTAAGAAGCAGACGAGGCTCATGGTGGGTTTTCTGACTGGTCATGGAAATTTTAAAGAGATAATGGGACTTTCAGAAGACCCAAGATGCAGGATGTGTGATGTAGAGGAGGAAACGGCCTCGCACTTAATATTCCAGAGTGAAGCAAAGTGAATGATACAATAAATTTGAAACTGTTGATCCAAATGAGACAGTATCTAATAAAAACCTAATCAATGGACTCCTGGAACTTATTAGAGTTTAAGGATGTGATGATTGGAAAAATAGGGAGAAAACCGTACAATACACTAAGGTTTCAGTGCGGGCAGATAGGGGTATGTCCTTCCTGATCATGTCCCTGTCAAATATCTAATCTAAGATTGGTCCGCTGGGAAATAATGTTTGGAGGGATAGCGATAGGTAGGCGGAGTTAAGTTAAGAAAAGTTCGTGCATTCTAATCAGATACACATTCACATTCGTGATGTATTCGTGACTCTCCTGAAATTTTGACTCTCGTGTAATTTCTAAGTTGTGTAGCGCACATGAACGCACTGGTGTTAGAAAGATTTAGCGACCATTGAGAGGGATGTTTCCGAGTAACATTTCTGCGATTCATGACAACTAACGCTTTACTTAATTATCGTTATAGAAGTAATTTAATTCGTAAATTCAACAGTCGACGGCGCTTAAAGAGAACATTCTGTCAACATTAAAATTGATTAGCTAACTAAACTGGTGTTATCCTTTCAAAATACACTCACGCATATCCTGAGATAAAGAACTCAAAGCTATACCACCAGAACAGCTAGTGCACGAGACAACGCAGAACGAGCTATGAGATGACATCATAAAACTCATCAACAGAGGAGGTAACAGTAAACGTTATTACTACTTCAAAATTTGCCACACTACGAACAGCTTTGTCTTAAATACTTCTCTAAAACACCAATAGAAAAATGGAAGTATGGGTGGAGTCAGTAACAATTAGGAAAATTGTACCAGGTATGAAGGGGATCCATCGCTTCGCTTACTTGGTCATTCCAACCTTACTTTCTGTTGTCTTCTCTCATAACAGATGCAATTTACGTGTGACCTATGCCAAAGAAACAACACCATCTAAACAGCATGGAATTACGCATGATATGTCAATGATGCTAAACAGCTTCCTAGTACGTCCAAACTTTTTACTTACGTGAAGGATATTGATATATGATATTTAATATCAATGCAAACACGTATTCCTAAAATATGTCTACTGTTACTAACATGTCACCCTCCGTGGTGAAGTGGTTAGCTCTGGTTCCCGAGGTCGCGGCTTCAAACCCGGCGGAAGGCGATGGATTTTTTCTGGCATACAAATCCGTAGCATAGCTTCCTTCGGAAGGGAAGTAAAGCCGGTGGTCCCGTGTCGTAGATTTACGCCACGTAAAAGAACCTCAAGTCTGATAAAAGAGGCCTCTGAGAAAAATTACCGATCTTTCACTCCCAGTGTAGAATGGGACGCTAAGGACCAGAGCATTTAAAGAGCGTCCATAAATAAAACTCAATTTAATTTTTTTGTTACTAACACGTATACTAGGTAGCCCAACCGCGCCGTATTTCAAGTGTGTAGATATCCCGCCGTGCATTGAAAAGAGCTGTAGAACTTAACGGGGCAATTCCAAGAAAACACAGGTCAGTGGGGAACTAGCGAATTAGCTGAGCAAGCTTGGTTTCTTTTCTCAGTTATTTTTTTAAGTTAGATTTATACCCAGCCTTTAACTGCAAAGGTCTTATCGGCCTTTCCTTTGGAACATGTTATTGCATATAGGCAACAGTGTTAACCCGTATTCACTTGTCTTTGGGTTTTTAGCAAACTTTGGCCTGCAATCATTAGATCACACACACGCGTTCACACTCTCATTCATACCTCCAGACTATGGGGAGGATAGGGAATAATCTTGGCTAAAGAAAAATTCTCCCACTCAGCCGGGTATCGAACCCGGAACCTTTCGTACAGATGCTCTACCTACTGAGCTACGGGAGCAATCGAGCTTCGTTCTACGACTCTTGCTTGTCAGCAAAGACGACGAGCGATCGCGTTCATTGAGAGGTACCTCCCAGACTTGTGCTAGAGTGTATTATACGTGATAATAGACAAAAATAGACCGAAAAGATCTTAGAATATTTTCCACTTCAGTTACACAGGTTTTATTTTCGAGAGAATAAACTCACTTTTTAGACTGACTGACAAATGATTAAAATATCTTATTTGACCTATCGGTATCCGCCAATAGCTATTTTAATTGTGTTTACGCTGTTCTTGACTTAAATTATGGAATATAAGCAACAAACATGAGAGCACGCATTGTTTCAGTTCCATTTTTTGGCTTATTATTACGAGGGCTGATCAATAAAGACTGAGACTAATTTTTTTTCACAGATATTTATTACTCCATTTCAATGTTGACATGGTCTTTTTCAAAGTAGTCCTCTCCTACTTGAATACACTTTTTATAGCGTCTCTGGCAGTCCTCGAACACATGGTACAGGCCGTTCTTTGTCAGGTCTTTGAGAATCGCCTCACTTTTCTTCAGCAATCTTCAGTGCCCTCAAATCGAATGCCCCGGAGCTTTGCCTTTAGTGATAGGAATAAAAAGAAATCACACGGGACAAGATTGGGGCTATAAGGCAGATGTGGCGCACAGGTAATGTTGAATTTAGCCAAAAATTCCTGGACTTATTTGCAACGTGAGGCCGCACATTGTTGTGATAAGTTCTGGATGTTTCCTTGCAATGTGCTTCCTCGGTGTAGCCAATACTGACGTGTAGTACGCTGCTGTAACAGTGGTGTGAGTGGGAACAACAATCACAGCAGCTGTGTTGATGTTGACTTCAGTCATAGCAGAAGCCGAAGCACCTTGCTTAGCACAGAGGACTCGCTCTACTTTGAAGTCTTTGAACCATTTATACACTGTTGCATCTTCACCGTATGCTTGCTTCAGCTTTTCCAAAATTTCAGAGGCTGTATGATTTAAAAGGAAACAAAATTTTATTGCTCCTCTTGTGTCACCTTCATTTTGTGGTATGCGAAATTCAACTAGGGTCAACAATATACAGCATTACTACCAACCTACCGATACGAGAGTGGTGCCGCCTATGGACATTATACATGAAACCCCGCTCTTTTCAAATATGCATGGTAGAGACAGGAAAATCTCAAGAAAGCTACAGGAAAAAATCAATCTCAGTCTTTATTGATCAGCCCTCGTATAAACTTTATTGTTACTATTATCATCATCATCTAACGGTACTGTTATGCTGACATTTCTTATTGAATGGGTGCTCAAAGTTTTGCCACTGTTGATTGATATGATGCTCCAACCGTCTCTGTTGACCCATATAGCGTTTTCGAGAACAGTAGTAGTAGTAGTAGTAGTAGTAGTAGTAGTAGTAGTAGTAGTAGTAGTAGTAGTAGTAATGGTGGAGGTAGCGGTAGCGGCTGCGGTAGTGGTGGTGGGGTTTTAGGGCCCTAATGTTCCAGTTCCCCACTGACCTGTGTTTACTTGGAATTACCCCGTTCGATTCTGCAACTGTTTTAACGCACGGAGAGTTATCTGCACACGTCAAATACGGCGCGGTTGGTCCACCTGGTATAAATGTTCGAATGTACACGTTTTATTTCTTAATATAATTGTTAGAAATGCATCAGTCGTGTTATGACTTCGAAGTTGAAGCAACCTTAAATAAACATCTTTAAAAAATGTGTTCTTTGATAACTGGAAAACACCGTACTACAAATAATGCATTACGTGTGTTCCGCTGTAGTGTAAAACCCTGCATGGAGGAAGAGACAGTATTATTAGCTTTCAGAGAAATCATGTCGAACGGCAGAGGTCAGGAAGTTCCGCCTTTCCTCCTCTAACGTTTTATGGGCCAGTTCAACAATCAGCGTCGTAAAACGCTCGAAACAACCAACGGGAGCTTTTTACGACTTTTTTTTCGTACAATCTCTCTCCCTTAGAAGTTTGCTACAGGCATTTTCGATTAATGTGAATCGATATAGAAGTAGAACAAAACTGCATAGAAAGCTGATGCATTCGCTGGTTTAATGGATCAAGTGGATCGAAACTTTTGATACTAACTTACTGTGCACAGCTTAACCAGGTCACAGCGTAGCCTTATTTTCTGTCCATCCTCCTGCTGTAAATATCCTTTTGAATCTTTGGTGCCTCGAGCTTTAAAGAGAATAAACTACAGTGAAGATAGTCAATAGAAACATAAGGACATCTCGTGTATTAATTACAAGTCGATAGCCTTATTACATTCTCAATATGCTGATAAACATGTTTAATTCAAAAATACTTCTTGTCGCAACCAAAAATCGTATGCAAACAAATACAAAATCATTGAGTGTGTAAGAGTTTGAAACTTACAGCATTCGTTACTAAAGAAGCATATATTTTTTACCTACTCTAGTAATTACTATAGGAAAAATCTGATGTGACACACCCACATGACTTTCTCTACTCTTGTACAAACTATTTTTACAAAGCCTTATTCTCCATCTACTTCATGTTAATCGAGATAAATATTTGCAGACTATCTTAATGCGAAGTTTGTTGTAGATGTAAGGGGAATATATATTTACAAGGGCAACATAGAAATACAGTAGCCTTTAAGCACATACATATCTCTTAATAGCTGGTTGCTAGGCACAGCACCATTCCCTTTGCCACAAATTAATACTCTTTGCATATCAAACACAAAACAAATGAATAACGAATTCCCATTTGAGAAAATGAGTATTGGAACATTTAAGGGAATAACAAGCAATATCTCGAAAACGGTTCACTCAACAACAAAAAATGTATATGACATAAATTGTGTATTTTAACGCGATCTACATTTTTTGTGTAGTAAAATTTTGTCTATCTCTTATGGTTTACCAGTTATGCAAAAGTCGTTCACAATGAAGAATACTTTTGGAGACATTCCCAGAAAATTCAAGATATACATTTTATTTGTCATTAAAATATCTTAAACATATATTTTAATAAAAATCGTTAGAGCCATTTTTGAGAAAATTACAATTTTCGAAAAATCTTCCATGTAAAGGGTAATCTAGGGTGGGGGGATTTTCTTGAAAACCTTCGTGTCGCATTTCTGGAAGATACTGAACCTAAATACCAAGTTTGGTGTTTATCCGACTGTTCGTTTCTGAGTTAGCTGTTCACAGACAGACACACACACGGACGTTTCCAAAAATGCTTTTTTTTTATTCAGGGGGTCTCAAAACTTGTATTTCCGGTGAAATCCCGGTATCGAATTTTTGGGTGGAATACAATACTTCCCCTACTTACTATACGTAGTAGAGAAAGTAAAAATTGCATTCCACCAAAAACTAGATATCTCCCCTGAATCCTCTACATTTTTAAGGTCCTTATTTAAACATAAAACTTGGTATTTAAGTTCAGTGTCTTCCAAGGACATAAAGATTTATGAGAAAATCCCTTCACCCGAAACTACGTTTATATGGAAACGTTTTCGAAATGTTTCATTTTCTCAAAAATGTCTTAATATTTTGATTAAAGCACTATATTAATTATACATAATTAATTGAAATTAAAAATACCCTTAGAGATCTTAGCCTAGTCTTGGCAAGTTTTATTATAGAGTCAACTGAAAAATTCAATACCACAGCCGGGATTTGCACACGATTCACCCGCTCTCCGTGCGGGTACTCTAACCATTGAGCTACTGTGACAACATGCCGGTGGGACACTGAATTCCCCAATTGACTCAAGCTTCCAGATAGACCACCATGGCCTCTCATTAGAGATGATAGTCTCAATGGCGACCTGCCATCGCAAGTACTTTAATACTGGGTGCTTATGTAGTTGACATAATAAAAAAAACGTACCATATATTTAGGCTAGAGATACACTCGATACCTCGACACTCTCGATACTATGTAGTATCGAAGTATGTATAACATTTTGAGATTAACCTCCGATAATTTTCGATATTTTAAAATCTTTAAGATTTGCGTTATTGAAAGTTGTTGCACTTAACTTTATGCTAAATAAGGAACAAAAGTACTCAGACTTCACGTTATTATCTCGCATGTGTCCCCAAAGTATTGCCGGACTATAGTTCTTGATAGACCTTGACTGCGTTTCCTGTGGGTGAATCAATGCAACATTTCGTATAATCAATGTGAATAAATGAAAGGATGTAAAACAATGCGAGAAGGAGTAGAGGTACTCATTTAACGTGGAAAACTAACCGAGATGTTAATGAAGCTGATTTAGCTGACGCACTAAGTCACGTTTCTGCAATAGTCTGGTTTGGTGACTCATTCTCAGCCATTACATTTACCTACTCGGTGATCAAAGTCTGTGAATCCAGTAGAAACAAATTTGAACTTAAGGCTGAGATAATACAGCGCATGCAAATGTTTGTTCTTCCCTTCCATATCTTAGTTTATGTTTATGCAAGTCAAATTCGACCACGACAGTAGCTTACAGGTATACGGCACGATTAATTTCCATGCAATGGATAGAAAATCCTTTAAAAGAAAGTTTTCTACACAAAGTATAATTACTTAAATATCTGATGTGTTGCACTCACATGACTTTCTCTACTCTTGTACAAACTATTTTTACAAACGCTTATTCTCGAAAAATGTTCCATGTAAAGGGTAATCTGGGGTGGGGTAACCTACGTGTCGCATCTCTGGAAGATACTGAACCTAAATACCAAGTTTGGTGTTTATCCGACTGTTCGTTTCTGAGTTATGCTGTTCAGAGACACACACACGGACATGTTTCCAAAAATCCTTTTTTACTTTCTCTACTATGAATAGTAAGTAGGGGAAGTATTGTATTCCACCCAAAAATTTGATACCGATATTTCACCGGAAATACATATTTTGAGATTCCCTAAATCCAAAAAAAGCATTTTTGGAAACATGTCCGCGCGTGTGTGTGTGTGTGTGTGTGTGTGTGTGTGTGTGTGTGAACAGCATAACTCAGAAATGAAAAGCCGGATAAACACCAAACTTGGTATTTAGGTTCAGTATCTTCCAGAGATGCGACACGAAGGTTTTCAAGAAAATCCCCCCCACCCCAGACTACCCTTTACATGGAACATTTTTCGAAAATTTTAATATTCTCAAAAATGGCTCTAACGATTTTGATTAAGATATCATATGTTTAAGATATTCTCATGAGAAATGAAATGTATATCTTGAATTTTCTGGGAATGTCTCCAAAACTAATCTTCATTGTGAACGACTTTTGCATAGCTGGTAAAGCATAAGAGATAGACAAAATTTTACTACACAGAAAATGTAGATCGCGTTAAAATACACAATTTATGTCATATACATTTCTTTTGTTGAGTGAACCGTTTTCGAGATATTGCTTGTTATTCCCTTAAATTTTCCAATACTTTATACTTTTTTCTCAAATTCTTTGTTCATTTTTTTATGTCCTGGACATGCAAAGAGAATGGAATGCGCCACATAGCAACCAGCGTTAAAATATTTGACTATCGTTTAAAACCTACCATATTTCCCTTGCATCTACATGAAAATTACTAATAAGATTGACATCTAGATATCTCGATTAACATGAGGCATATGGAGAATAAGCATTTGTAAAAATAGTTTGTACAAGAGTAGAGAAAGTGTGAGTATAACACATCAGATTTATTTTTGTATTTAGGAGGCCTCAAAACATGTAATTCCGCTGAAATGTCGGATCGAATTTTTGGATGGAATGCAATACTTCGCCTACTTACTATACGTAGTAGAGAAAGTAAAGAGGGATGCAAAGAATGATATTATTATTGTTGTTGTTGTTATTGGCCTTGACTAACAATACGGGATACATAACCTATGGCATTATCAAGATGAAAAAAGTCGCTGGCAATTGAAGAATGCCAAACAGGAGTAATCCCGGAATTAGCATACACTACATGGTTACATGCGTTTATACACAGAGAACTTCTACGTAATAACTTAATTCAATGAACAAGCTATACCCTTTACAATTTTCTATAAAGTGAGTATAGAGTATAGAGTATTGGTGCTCAAAAATCAGTATTGGCATCGAGTATCGAGAAATAGTGGTATCGTTTCATCACTAGTTTAAGATATTTGTCTGACTAATCAAGTTGTATATCTTGAATTTTCTGAGAAAGGTCTGAGAAGTGTCCGAATAACGTTTTACTTTCTTTACTACTTTTCTATAGTAATTAAAGCGTTTAATTCCATTCAAAGTTTTGATATCGACTGTTCACTGTAAATATACGTCTTGATGTCTACTGAATCCCAAATAAAAGCATGTTTAAAAAAGGTCCCCGCGCGCGTGTGTCCTTGAACAGCATAATCCAAGAACGCATGGTCTGCTGAATGCCAAATTTGGTATTTAAGTTCTGCGTCGTCCAGGAAAGAAATTGTTATTTTTATTTTCCCAAAAATAGTTCAAACTATTTGGAGGAAAACACCACAATCTTAAAGACTTAGCATTACAAATGAAATAGTGTGTCAAGTCCTCTTCATTTTTATGACTTTTGTATAACTGGCAAACCGCTAGAGATAGACAAAATCTTACTGCACAAAAGATGTAGATCTCGTTAAAGCACACAGTTTATGTCAAACAATTTTTTGTGGCACTATAGAGTTGCGAGATGTTCTATTTTTATTGATTTTAAACACATACATTTCCCAAGTGGTAAGTTGCTCTTCGTTTTTTTTTTTTAATTTTTCTAACACATACATAGTAGGTAGAGAAAGTATTGCATTCCACCCAAAAATTCGACCTGTATGTGTGCGTGTATGTATATGTGTGTGTGTGTGTCGAATAAATACCAAACTTGGTTTTTGGGTTCAATAACTTACAAAAATACGACACAAAGATTTTCAAGAAAATCCCCAATGCAAACTACCGTATATTTGGAAGATATTCCAAATTTTTTATTTTCTAAAAATTAGTTCCAACGATTTTGATTAAAATACCATACATATTAAATATATTTAAATGAAAAATAAAATGCATATCTTGAATTTTCTTAAAATATCCTCTGAAGTCCACTTCATTTGGAAGAAGTTTTGCATAATCTTGTATAAACGTTAAGCGATAGAAGAAAACGTACTACACAAAAAATGTAGATCTCTTTAAAACACACAATTTATGTAAAATAATGTTTTCTGTCATTAACCATTTCCGAGATATTTTTTGTTGGTTTGAATTTTTCAATACTTTACATTTTTAAAGCGCTAAGTCAGTAATCCTTTGCTTTTCGTATGCTATTTTTGCAAAACGACAAAAAGAAAATTTCTCCATGTAGAGGATAGTGTAGGTGGAGCTATTCTCTTGTAAGTCTTCACCTGATATCCTTAAAGGGTTTCTGACTCAAATATGGTTCTTATTTTATCCAAGCAGTAGGTGGTATTCTATATCAATATTTCAACTGAAATAAATTTGGTGTCCTCTGAAAAAAAAACAAGAGCTTTTTCAGTCCAAGTGTTATCTGTGTGAGTCTGGTGAATACTACACCTGATATTTAAGTTCAGCATCCTTCAAGGCTACAATAGAAATATCTTAAAGAAATTCCTCCCACCACAAACCACCCTTTTAATGGAAATTTGTGTATTATTTTTAATAGTCTCAAAAATGGCTATAACTCGTTTGATTAAAATAACACGTTTATGAAATTTGCATGATTAACAAACTGCACAGTTATCTCGCGAAATCTTGTGAAGTCCTCCTCATTTGGAATATGTAATTCTGCATAATTGTTAAATCATATGAAATAAAACCTTGCTACACGAAGAATGTAGATTTGGTTAAAACAACATTTTATGACAAATACTTCTTTTGCATTAACCATTTCCGAAATATTGTTACATGTTGGGGTGAAGGCCGAAAGGTTACCAGAAAGTGATTAATTTAGGACACCCAACACGCACATGGGGGGCGCAACTCGCTGGCAGCAAACGTCCGGGACCTTGGTGTGTAGAATTAAGGGGAAGACGTGGGTTTTATATTACATTGAAAGATTACATAACACACATTAACTGGGATTTATTCACAAACGTTTGGCGACTCTACATAGTTAACAAAGGAAACAGGATGGAGGGAGATGCTCCAGACCGTAGACCGGCCACACACGACCGATTCCAATGACCACTAACTCGAGTGACGCTATCTTGCCCTCACCAACGATGTCTAGCTAAAGCCAGACAGGGCTGACGTCATAACAGACAATTTCAAACAGATCTTTCTCTTTGGCGTGGTCCGCGCCAAAAGGAAAGACCGTCTAACCGAAATATAACTAAGGAGACCCAATAATGCTAGTCTGGTAGCAACAATACAGCGCAACAGTACGTCTAGTAATGACAATAACATTAATATGCCACAATATTTCTCGCTATTGTTTTGAATTTTCCAGTATTTGCCATACATTTTTGAAGTGCTAAGTCAGCATTCTATGGTTTCTTTGATATTTTGCAAAGGTTAGGAATTTCGAAGCCAGCGTACAGCGACCCACGTTTTAAAGATTTGACTGTCGCATTAGCCTCAGTATCCCTCTAATATCTATATACAATGAAATGTGTAACGAAACCATTTTTGGAACTCGATTAACATGAAGTAGACAGAAAAATAAACTTGTGTAAGATTAGCGTGGTAGAGAAAGTCATGTACAAAACGGTTGGAAAGAAACTCTTTTTGGCAACTGGGATTTTAGAGCATTTATTTCCCGTGAAATTTAAGTTGAATTTCGAGTGGAGTGCAATACTTCCTCTACCTGCCAAAGAGTGTTTTAACAGGTATTTTAAAGACATTTATATTTTCTGTGAAGTACTTTTTGTCTATCGTTTAACATTTATCAGTTACACAAGATTATACCAAATTCCTTTCGAATGAAGAGAACTTCAAAGGCTATTCCCAGAAACTTCAAGGTATAAATTTTATTTGTCATATAAGTATCTTTAATATGTAATACTTTAATTGAAATCGTTAGAGCGACTTTTTAGAAAATTAAACATTTTGAAAAATGCTCCATGTAAAGCGTAGTTTGAGGGTGAACGGGTTTTGTTGTAAATCTTCGTGTCCCATTCTTGGAAGGTACTGAACTCAAATACCCATTTTGATATTCATCCGAATTTTCATTTTTAGATATGCTGTTCACACACACACACACGCGCGCGCGCGCGCGCGAGCGCAGATCTTTTTCTAAAAATTTGTTTTCATTCGAAGGGCCTTAAAACATGCATTTCGTTGAAATCACGATATCGAATTTTTGGGTGGAACGCAGTACTTTCTCTACCTATTGTGTACGTGGTAGACAAAGTAAAAATTTTTTTCTTATTATCATAAAAACAAAGATTTTTGCCGAAACGTTCAATTTTCACGAAAATTCGCGTCAAAAATCGGCCACATTTGTGGTAAATTTTGCATGTACTTCTTTCTATATCTTTCCGTTACATTTCGCATTTATCATTAATAATAGCAAAAAAGGGCCCTGGGTATAAGGGTATAGAGTATACAACGGAGGGGGACACCTTACACACTACGACCTTGAAGAAGATGGTTTGTTACGTTATGTTTTACCACGCTTTGGGCGTCAATTTGAAGTAGTTTGTATTGAACGAGTTGTATTATATTTCAACTGTTGGGGAGCCGAACTTGTAGTAGTTGCAACGCACGTATGGTAAACAGTTTCCGCAAATGTACTTTCAGGTGGCCTTTGACCCAAGTTTAAAATAAAAAAATATTAACTTTGTAATTTGACTGTTTCTTTAAGTATTAAATATTTATGTTTGCCTCAGCTGGGTCAGTATTATTTTTAGAGACACGTATCTCTTGGCAGGGTTGTGATGTGACAATGATGTAGGCTTACACAGATTATAAGTTTACTTCACTCCTTTTATTAATGCTTGACACGATTTAAATAACACTTCACTGATATAGAGAGCTGTGAGATTCCTTTTATTAATTAATTACACTTTTTAATACGTAAACTTATTTTTTTGTGTCACACGAATACGTATTAAATCTCTGGAGGACACTTTTTAGGTCTGGTTAGGAACACTGTTTGCTGGCAACTGAATTGATTTTAACCTCTAAACTTGTAAATTTCTGTATTTCAACTCTCTGATTGGCTATTTCTAATCCAATAGAATACCTTCTTTTAGTTAAAGCTTTTTCTGGTTGTTGATTGGCTAGTTTATAAACTGTCACTAAAATTACATTATTGTTACTCCAATAATCAGAAGTAGTATTATTATTAAACTCTCAAACTCATTATTGCCTCAAGGTTACCTCATTGTTAGCAACTTTTAACTTATTATTCTCACAGCTCCTACATTATTAAATTAAGTAATGCATTCACATAACATTATTGAACATGTTTACAATAATATAAGCATACACAATGACTGTTACATACATTTTACAAATTATTACATACACATATTGCTTCAAGGCGGGCTGCTATTGAATTTATATATTATATAATTAGACTGAAATTATTTAAGTGTTAAAAATACTGACTCAACCTATATACGTCTATTGTGGCTGCTACTACCACCCCTAGTAGGAAAAACCATAGGAGGTCATAGATAACAGGCACACAAGCCACATTAAGCGCGCGGAAGTAGCTAACAGTTCTTTGCTCGAAGACCCTCCCACTTCTGAGCTGCCTAGAGAGGGCAATGAACAACCCGTCATCCAAGCAGCCCTCTAGTATTCGAGAGATATAGACGAAACCTAGAAGCTCACGTGAAGCATAAGAAGGAAACAAAATGGCAGGGAAATGATGCCTACCAGGGAAAACGACGAGAAACCCAAGGTCATTGTGGGTGTTCGAAGGGCCTCAGTGGTTACCGCGGAGCCAATTTGCTCGGTGCTTTTGGGGGTAACTGTAAAATAATTAAGGGACAGAGAAGGTGTCGCCACTGTTTGGCCTAAGATATTTTCTCATTTTACGGCACAGATTTGATATTTCGTTAGAATATTATTCTTGTAGCAACATTTTGCAGGAAGAGGTTGCCAGAACCTCTTCCTGTGTTAGTCAACTGAAACGGGGTGATTCCCCGCCCCCATAGAGATGTCGTTACCAGTTTTATGTCATCCTCACGTCCTAGTAAAGTTCGCTCCAACTAAGCTTATAACGACACGTACCTACGTACCGTCTGCAGGAAAGTCGACACGTGCTGTGTACCTGTGTAAGTTACTTTCAGACAGATTCCCTAGGGAGTGCAGTCTCCTTTCCCAGCTTCAGCAAATCTTTAATGGACTGGGGAAACAAGATTTATTCGAACAACATTCACAACACGGTTCACTATCGGCAAGATGGAGCTCTTGTCTCATATCGTTACAGGTATAAAGTAATGTCACTTTAGGTTTAAGGCAATGTAATACTGACATTTATAAAAGCAGTTCTCAGACATTCTGTATGCCACTATACCGCAGCCATTTATACAGGCGTGTATTTAAAGTACCGATCATTTTTAAAAAATTCTGATTGTTATACTCACATGACTTTCTCTACTCTTCTACAAATTATTTTTACAAACGCTTATTCCCCATCTTATTGCTAATTTTCTTGTAGGTGCAAGGGGAATATGGTAGGCTTTAAGCGATAGTCAAATCTTTTAAGAGTAGGTTGCTATGTGGGTCATTCCATTCTCCTTTGAATGTCCAGGACATAAAAAAAACCAATAACCAATTCTCAGTGGAGAAAAAGCATAATATTGGAAAATTCAAAAAAATAACAAGGAATATCTTGGAAATGGTTCACTCTACAGAAAAATTTGTATGACATAAATTGTGTGCTATAACGAAATCTACATTTTTGTGTAGAAACATTTTGTCTATCTCTTACGGTTTACCAGTTATCCAAAAGCCAAGAAAAGGACTTTTGGGGACATTCCCAGAAATTTCAAGATATACATTTTATTTGTCATGAAAATATCTTAAGTATATAATCTATTAATCAAAATTGTTAGTCATTTTTGAGAAAATCAAAATTTTCTAAAAATGTTCCATGTAAAGGGTAGTCTGGATTGGAGGGATTTTCTTGAAAATGTTAGTGTCGCATCTTTGAAAGATACTGAAGCTAAATACCAAGTTTGGTATTTATCCCACTTTTCGGGTTTGAGTTATGCTGTTCACAGACACACAGACAGATACACACACGGATCTTTTTCTAACAGTCCATTTTTTGGATTCATGGGCCCTCAAAACATGTACTTCCGGTGAAATCTCGGTATCGAATATTTGGGTGGAATGCAATACTTCCCCTACTTACTATGTTTGGTATAGAAAGCAATAACAGAGCATTATTGTCGTCCTCCGTGGTGTAGTGGTTACCATGCTATCTTCTAGTTCCCGAGGTCGCGGCTTCAAACCCGGTAGAGGGCGATACATTTTTTCTGGCGTAAAAATCCTTAGCATGGCTTCCTTCGGAAGGCAAGTAAAGCCGGTGATCCCGTGTCGTAGATTTACGGCACGTAAAAGAACCTCAAGCCTGATAAAGAGGCCTCTGAGCTAAATTACCGGTCTTTCACGCTCAGTATTGAATGGGGCGCTAAAGACCACAGCAGTTATAGTGCGTCCATAAATAAAAACTTAATTTAATTCAATTTACAGAGAATTATTTTCTAAATACTTCATAACCATTCATTACCTTATACTTTACAGTACTTTTCTACATAGTCATGGTCGTTATTCAGGCACATGTTGTAGCGGAAAACAAATTTTTGTATGCCTTCGTCAAAGAATGATGCCGCCTGTGATGAAAGCCAAGTCTGCACTTCTTGTTTTACATCGTCATCGTCATTGAAATGTTTTCCATAAAGGAATTTTTTCAGGTGAAGAAACAGATGAAAATCGCTTGGTGCCAAATGCGTGCTGTAGGGAGGATGGTCGAATTATGCAATCAGATCTTGAGTTTGTTTGGCTGTGTGTGGCCGAGTATTGTCGCTCATTGCTCTTTCTTCATAAACCTCGCACAATTAGCAATGAACGTTTGCTGGCGTAACATTCCTCGCATTCAGAAAACAAATCTTGATTTACTTCACTGTCGGCGGGTCGTTCAATTGTTTTGAACATTTCGAAATGCTCTAGCAACAGGAAACACAAAGTGACAAACGCTCACAGCTGCGTCTGGCTTCCTAATGAATGGAGGAAGTGGTCGCGCATGCTCAAAGCGACAAAATATTAAAACGATACTTACTTTAAAATCACGCCTCGTAGGTTGTCTTTGATATAAACATTTGATGGGGTTTCTTAATTACTTGTGTGTTAACTTATTCGAACGTGTTTCGCAAGATGAACACTATTTACTTCATCGATTACCGAGAGGGATGGCTCAGGCGGCAACGTCCCGGGTTCAATCCCCGGCACTGCCCACTCTGTCGGTTTTTTCGGGAGTTCCCCGGATCGTCAGGCGAAATTCCTGTCCTTTTATTTCATTCCATTCACCATTTCAGTCCTCCTTCGTCCCGTTGGACTCTTTCAGAGTCGGAAGTGTCGGCGCTGGTGTTTCCGTGCAGCGCGGCAGGGAGAGATGTTCTCTGCGAACTCTCTCCGTCTCGCGGCTTTCTCCTGGCTTCCGGGGTATCCGAAGCCCTTGAGGGGCGGTATTTCCGGGCTGCCTGTCCGTCTGCCGGAGTGTCTACTTCTGGAAACTTAGGAATCCTGTCATTGCTGCATCGTCGTTCCTGGATCCCGCCGCCCGGCGACTCCTCTCGACTCATCCTTCCTCCTTGTGGGTCGTAGGTACCATATCCACTCTGGATCGGTGCCGAGTCTCCTCCATTAAGGAAGATAAAATAAAGTAGGGGAAAGGTCCCTATATTGAACCGCTTATGCCTAAATAGTAAATAGTAATTATACTTTTAAATCAAAATTTTCAGAAACACAAGTGTTAAAGTGACAAATCCTTGCGCTTTAAATATCCTCAACACAATTTAAAATGAATACAATTATCAATTAAATAACATTTAAACAGTGAGATGGTGTAAATCGGTTCAAATTAGGAACGTGGTCCTTAAATTGAACCACCGGTGTCTTAAAATGAACCATATACTTTTAAGTTTAAAAATATTTTTATTAATACAAAGTGCACATATTTTATAGTACATTCAAAACAAATATGCTATCAGCAACAAAAGTAGTGTCCAAAATTGTGCTAAGAATAGCAATTTCCTTGAACATTTAGAATTTTTATATAATGACAATCACTTGGTTTTTGGAATAGGTATTATTTGCAAATATAGAATTTATACTAATTTTTACTCTCATATAAAAGAGTCCAATTATACACAGTCTTCACAATAAAACACTTTCTTCTTGGCACTAACTTTTGCACACTTTTGGTGAAGCCATATCCTACAACTCATACACTGGATCATGTTCATTATTTCAGACAATTCACATATTCATGTCATCCACTGTTTTTAACATGATTTTTTAACTTAGCATATTATATGGATATTTATTCACAAGATATACTATTCGCAGTTGAGCAATCCTGGAACTTCAATAGGTTTCCTAAATTGGACCAGTTCAATATAGGGTTCAAACAGTGGTTCAATTTACGAGCCACGCCATTGTGGAAGCTTTAGCATCTATGTGACAAGGAGAGACGCTGCTTGAAAAACCGTGTGCATGAATATTGTTGCTAAATAAACACTTCATGGCATGCAATATATAGCTCATCTCAAACTTATCTAATTGGTCGTATAAGCTTAGCTAGACGAGTCAAATATTACTTCTGAACCAAAAACACACAACACTTCATACAATTGAAACCACAGCTCAGAATGCAAATTCAACAACTCCAAGCATTCATAACTGTACACGCTACGCTTCTGCTAGGATTATGGTGCTACCTGTCGAACAGTTTAGAAAATATCGGAGCGGTTCAATTTAAGAGGCGGTTCAAATTAGGGACCTTTCCCCTACTTCATCGACCTAGCATTCAATATTGATCGATCCAATTTACAGTCCGTGTCAGTTTGAATCAATTACGGTCGATAGTCAGTGATATCTTGTTGAAAGAGATTGTTGAAGCTGATTCGTAAATGTTTCTGATTTTGTTTCATTTATAGCCCCCCTCCTTTTTTGCCTTCGGTCGTCCAGGACCAATTAGCCATCAGGATGTCATATTTCTTGCTTTCTTTGATGATTAATGAATGTCCTTTAACTTAGTAGGTCGTATCGGGCGGTGAATGAAAGAAATGATGTCCAAATGGGCCCGGGGTCTCTAGAGCTTAGAGTTACCCGACATTCGTCTTCTCAAGATAGGAGAAACGCCCGGAAAGAAACCTTATCCAGGTAGCTACCCTAACCGAGATTCGAAGTCGGGACCTCTTGAATGTGATTTAGGCACGTTACCCCCAAACCACCGAGGTGTAGTCGCTCTAAGTCTGTGGTCATATCGCGTACTTTGACATGAGAAACAGCTGTCTCGACTAGGTTTTGATTCTTAGTTTTTCTTTTTGAAGCGCACGCACACACAAACACACACGCACAATTTCACTCCCATATTCATACTTCCAGATTCTGCGGAGGGTAGGAAATGATTCTAATTAAAGCAAAGTTCCCCCGCCCCGGCCGGGAATCGAACCCGAGACCTCTGGGATATTTCTGATTCGTAAATTATAGAAATGAAGGAAACTTTGTTAAAGAACATTAAAGGTAGTGCTCGGTATGAAAATTCAATTAAAATATAAAATGCCTATTTATTCATTGTGTGAATATTCTTTATCAAACATTTCAATCAGTGAATAATCTTGGCATCTTTTTACTTTCTGTACTACGTATAGTATTTAGGAAAGGTGTTGCATTCCACCCAAAAATTCTATTTCGAGATTTCACGGGAAATACATGTTTTGAGACTCCCTGAATCCAAAAAAAAAGATTTTAGTAAAATGTCGTATGTGTGTGCGTGTTTGTGTGTGTATATGTATGTATGTGTGTATGTATGTATGTATGTGTAGAGCATAACTCATAAACGAAAAGTCGGATAAATGCCAAATTTGATATTTAGGTTCACTATCTTACAAAGATGCGACACAATTAAAGAAAATCCCCCCATCCTAGACTACCCTTTACATGGAACGCTTTTCGAAAATTTTGATTTTCTCCAAAATGGCTCTATCAATTTTGATTAAAATACCATATGTTTAAGATATTTTTATGGCAAATGAAATGTATATCTTGAGTTTTCTGGGAATGTCCCCAAAAGTCCTCTTCATTCTAAATGACTTTTGCATAACTAGTAAACGTAAAGAGATAGACAAAATTTTACTAAACAAAAATGTAGAGCTCGTTAAAAGACACAATTTATGTCATATATGTTTTTGTGGAGCAAAGATTTCAAAGATATTCCTTGTTATTTGTTTGAATTTTCCAATACTTTTTACTTTTTCTGAAATGGGAATTCGTTGTTCGTGTTTATGCTCGACCATGCCAAGATGTAGTATTTATACGACTGGTAGCAGTACTTTAATGAGGCCCCTGTTAATTAAACTATTGGTATTCAACCAATTAGGAGTGGCCACGTAACATTGTGAAAGCGCAAGTATCGATTATTCTGCGTAGTACTTCTCACAACGCTAGCAACTTTGTTTGACACAGGTGCTACAAGGTCATTGCATTGTAACCATAGATAAAGGAATAACGATTGTAACACATCACTCAAACCAGAAACGAATACTTATGAAACCTTTAATTTAAATACATGGTCGAGCATAAACAGTGGTATGAAACTTGACTATAATGGTGATTAAAACGCTCGTATGATAATTACTGGACATGCTAAGAGAATGAAATGGTCCACATAGCAACCAGCTCTTAAAATATTTGACTATCGCTTAAAGCCCACCATATTCCCCTTGCACCTACAAGAAAATTAGCAATAAGAAGTAGATGTAGAATATTGTACAAGAGCAGAGAAACTCATGCACTGCAACAATTCAGATTTTTTGCCGTAACACCCCATACTCCAACCTTGCAACTTCCACATCATTGCCAAACCGTAATGCTCGTGTCTGTTTTTGGTGCTGCTTTTGCCATGTTAAGTGTTGGTTAAAACTGAAAATGTGTTTACTATATGTCACAACTACTGCCCATACTGCAGCGCTGGAAGCCAGAGCCATATATTAAAGAATGGCTGAGAAGTCATCGAAGTGCAACAGCGCTCCAGGGTTCACCAGGACAAAAGTGCACTTATGTATGAAAAAATCTGATGTGTTACACTCACATGACTTTCTCTACTCTTGTACAAACTATTTTTACAAACGCTTATTCTCCATATGCTTCATGTTAATCGAGATATCGAGATGTTAATCTTATTGCTAATTTTCTTTTAGATGCAAGGGAAATTGCTAGGCTTTAAGCGATAGTCAAGTATTTTAAGAGCTGGTTGCTATTTGGACTAATCCATTCTATTTGCATTACCAGGACAAAAAAAAAATGAATAACGAATTTGAGAAAAAAAGTATTGGAAAATTTAAGGGAATAACAAGCAATGTATCGAAAATGGTTCACTCAACAAAATAAATGTATATGACATAAATTGTGTATTTTAACGCGATCTACATTTTTTGTATAGTTAACATTTGTCTATCTCTTACGGTTTACCAGTTATAAAAAAGTCATTCTCAATGATGAATACTTTTGGAGGCATTCCCAGAAAATACGAGATATACATTTCATTTGTCATAAAAATATCTTAAACATATGATATTTTAATCAAAATCGTTAGAGCCATTTTTGAGAAAATTAAAATTTTCGAAAAATGTTCCATGTAAAGGGTAATCTGGGGTGGAGGGATTTTCTTAAAAGCCTTCATGTCGCATCTCTGGAAGATACTGAACCAAGTTTTGTGTTTATCCGACTGTTCGTTTCTGAGTTATGCTGTTCACAGACACACACACAGACACACAAAGGGACATGTTTCCAAAAATGCTTTTTTTTGGATTCAGGGGGTCTCAGAACACGTATTTCCGGTGAAATCTCGGTATCGAATTTTTGGCTGGAATACAATACTTCCCCTACTTACTATACGTAGTAGAGAAAGTAAAAATCCATTTGGAACATTCATTATTTTCTGTTAAATACTCGTAAGTGGAGAGCTAGCAAGTTAACACTTTATATCCACTAATTGAAACTTTAGCACATAAAATATTTTAAGTTAAAGAACGTTGCATATTGAGGTTGATTCATAACAACATCTTCTAAGATTATTAAGTTTCTATGAATAAAATGAAGCGACATAATAAATCTATATTGATGTTTCGCTGAAGTTTAAATTTGTCATAAAATTTCAATTACCTTGAATACATCCTTAAGTAAAGGAAGTTGTTATTAGGAATGGGAAAGTACGGAAAAAAAAACCACGACAGCATGTAGAAACGTGTGTTTGAAATGGCAACTTCTCGTTATTAGTTATCATCGCATATTCTGGTGGAAAGTACATGTTCTGTAAGGTGGTTCACTGAAACGCGATCACTTTCAAGAACCATGTACATCTGAGAATTTAAGTGATCTTCGTTATCTGCGTCAAGGAATAATCACAGTCATAGGGAATCTAGTCGTAGTCGTAGTCGTAGTCGTAGTAGTAGTAGTAGTAGTAGTAGTAGTAGTAGTAGTAGTAGTAGTAGTAGTAGTAGTATTTATTACGTACTTAGTATTACATTTATTGCGTAACACAATCGCATGGGTCAAAAGACCGTACATGCTCTCTACAAAAAATACCTGATCTGGTAAACTTGACTTGCATTACCATAAACACCTAAGCATACACATAAAACGAAAAATATTCTGAATCATACACTCACATTTAAATGCTCAAGTACCACATATGTTTAAAAAAAATTACCTAAACACCTTATCTCTTAGTACACGTACTACCCTTGAGTATGTACCCAAGCTTGGCCAACTTTGGCTGTTTAGAATCAAGTCCCTACGTTTGTTGGAAGCCAAAAATACTTCCGGTAATAATTTTTTCCCAGCATCCTTCGTCTACATGCAGGCTGCCAAAATATGTGTGCAGTTTTCCTGTTCCCGCATAATGGACAAATCCTCCTACCAGCATCATCAAAAATATTATGAGCTTTCCACCCTAAATCAAAAAAAAAAAAAAAAAAAAAACATTTTTACTTTCTCTACTACGTGTAGTAAGTAGGGTAAGCATTTATTTCTCGATATCGAGATTTCACCAGAAATACATGTTTTGAGGTCCCCTGTGAAGTAGTTTTGTTGTATTGTTATCTGCCCCACGTTTTGGGAGCCAATTTGAAGAAGGTTTGTTGCTGCTACGTATGGAAAGTCAGTGTGAAGAAGATGTATTATATTTCGACTGTTGGGGAGCCGAACTTGAAGTAGTTGCAACCGCACGAATGGTAAAGAGTTTCCGGTAGCCTTCGCCCCAAATGTACTTTCCGGTGGCCTTTGCCCCAAATGTTTTAAAAAAATATTAACTTTGTAATTTTTACCGTTTCTTTAAATATTATATATTTATGTTTGCCTTGGCTGCGTCAGTATTTATATTTTTTAGAGACATGGATGTCTTAGCAGGGAGTGGTGCGACTGAAGAATGTAGGCTTACACAGATTATAATTTTACTTCACTCCTTTTATTAATGCTTGACGCGATTTAAATAACACTTTACTGATATAGAGAAAGAGAGCTGTGAGATTTGTTTTTTATTAATTACTTGCACTTTTTAGCGCGTAAAACTATTTTCGTCTCACACAAATACGTATTAAATTTCTCGAGCACGCATCTCGCGTCTGGTTAGGAACACTGTCTAGAGCAACTGACCTGAATTGTAAATTTTGCTATAATTCAGTTTCTGATTGGCTAATCCTAGTCCAATAGAATACCTTCATTTAACTAAAGCTTTTTCTAGTTGTTGATTGCTGTTTATTGAACTGCCTCAAAAATTACATTATTGTTGCTCCAAGAATTACCAGTAGTATTGTTAAACTTTCAAATTCATTATTGCCTCAAGGTTTCCTCATTGTTAAAAACTTTTGACCTATTTTTCACAGCTCCTACATTATTAAATTACGCAATACATTCACATTACATTATTACATGTATAAAATAATATAAACATATACAATGACTGTAATATACATGTTTATATATTGTTACATACACATATTGCTTTAAGGCGTGCTGTAACTGAATTTATATATTATATAATTAGATTGAAATCATTTAAGTGTTAAAAATACTGCCTCCCTGAATCCAAAAAGGGCATTTTTAGAAAAAAGTCCGCGTGTGTGTGTGTGAATAGGTCAAATATGAATAATCTGATAAATACCAAACTTGGTATTTAAGTTCAGTATCTTCCAAAGATGCGACACGAAGATATTCAAGAAAAAACCCAATCCTAAACTACTGTTTACATGAAACGCTTTTCAAAATTTTTGATTTTCTAAAAACTGACTTTAACGATTTTTATTAAAATGCCGTATATTAAAAGATATTTACACTACAAATAAAATGTATATCTTGAATTTTCTGGGAATAGCCTGTAAAGTCCTCTTCACTTGGAAGGAATTTTGTATAATCTTGTATAACTGATAAACCTTAAGCGATAGATGAAAATGTACTACATAAATGTAGAGCTCCTTAAGGCACACAATTTCAAATAATCTTTATGTGGAGTAAGCCATTTCTGAGACATCCGTTATTAATGGTTCGAATTGTTCATTACTTGGCCATTCTCTTGAAATCCTGTCACCATTCAATAATTTCTCGCGATTGCATGGAAACGGTATGGAATTTAAGGCCAATATATAGCGTCCAGTTCTTCAACATTTGACTATCGCTGTTCCCTTTGTATCTATAACGAAATGTGTAATTAGCTTTTTCTGCAAACGTTTATTTGGTTTAAAATGTGGTGGACAGAAAAATAAACTTTAGTAAGAATAGTTTGCATACCCACTAATAAGTAGGAGAGCGTAGAGAAAGTCATGTGAATCTATCACATCAGATTTTTAGATTATGTTAATCTATACAAATCATTTTTTGTGTTCGAACTAAGAAAGAGTAGTAAAAATGTAGCCCAAAGAAGGTAAAGTTCAAAAAAAAGCCATTAAGACCTAAAAGGAAAAACCTAAAAGAGAGTTAACAACCATAAATAAAAAACTGGAAAATATGACATAAAACACCAAATAAATCCCACCATTTTCTGTATTACAGTGACCCAAAATGAACATATATTAATTTGGACCTCGCCTTCGGACACACGAAAAGAAAAGGTTTTTCCTCCACTTCGAACCTTAAAATTGTCACCATCTGAGAGATGTGATAATCAAGTTATCTTTTGCAATAACCAGATGGCATATATAACTTAACAGTAGTAAATATATTCATTATTAAAACAAAGGATGGGAATGAGGATCTTAAGGTAAGCCAAGGACGATTCCAAGTGTTTTCTCCCCTTCCTTACTAAAATAACATTAAAATGGGCTGTGTTGTTTCGTGAGATAGTATACTGCGAATAAATGAAAGTGGGCTTTCTTTGAGTGACTGTTCAAATGTGAGTTTCTTAAGTATAAGATATGCCTCATGACGATTATAACAGTAATCTGGCCAGATAAGCTTACAGTCCAAAATTATACCTATAAGTTAGGCTTGACAGCTCAACTATTGTGATGCTGTTTAATGTGAATAATATACATTTACTTTATCCCCATTAAGTTTGAAACCTTAATAGCTGGAATTAAAGCTTCTTATTATTATTTATTTATAGACGCCCACGGAGTGTATTTTACTTCGTTTAGCGTAAGTTTATTTTATAATGAAACCATTGACTTTATTAAGCACTCCTTGTTTGCAGAATGATCTAACTAACCTAAATTTTGTATTTGCATTTGTATATGTTTGTTAATTTTTAAATACAAGTTTGGGATTTATTTTAAAATATTAGTTTTTACGGCTCATGTAAAGCATCTTTGTACAGTGAATTTATTAATTCATCATTTTCCTTTTTATTAAGATGACATCCAATTAATACATTTCTACATTACCTATTTCACCACATGTACAATAAAGAATTTCTCTTTTTGTTATTTTATACAATAATAATGGAGTCAGGCTGTATTCAATCTTATTTTCATGATGTTTGTTAAGTCTTGCTTAGGAGCATACACTTTTTTGAACTATGGAAGCTTAACAACTTCCTGTCCAGTTTCTTGACGTATCACCACCATTAAGAGGGCTGCCACTCCTACCAACTTCCAAGTATTAGAGGTTTACCATCGTAGACTTCCTCTTCCCTGAGATGGCCCTCCTGTTTAATTCCCCGGAGTAAGGTATCCAAGCAGCCTTTCGAGCTCCCTTATCCCGTCAGTTCCCCGACCCACTTCACCGAAGGGATTAAAACCACAACCCTCGGGTTAGGAGGTCCAGTGCGAGCGGGTTGGGAATCGTAGCCGTAATGCACTGGCTAAATGTTCGCAGTACTTACATGCATTACCTTAGACCCCAAATAGCTCTTATTGAGAAAAAAATGTGATGTGTTGCACTCACATACCTTTCTCTACTCTTGTACAAACTATTTTTACAAACTCTTATTCTTATTGTTAATTGTGGCAGTAATTTGTATCACAATAATGTAAATGCCAGAATGATTGTAGTGTAAATAAGCATTATTGTATGACATTGATTTGAGATGTTTATTAATTATAAGCATTGTTAGGAAATAAGTTTACACGGCCTCACTGAAACTGACAATAGGAGCGAATAACAATGAGCGAGGGGGTGAGTTGAATATTAATTAGAAGAGACAAACAAATGACATAAGATTGGCGCGCTTTTCTTAGAAATAGCGGGAATATTTTCCCTAGAGCATTTGTGTTCGTAATTTTGATTGGATATAAAAATAGACGCTAATGTTGGCGCGTTTTATTAACCAATAGCAGCTCGGTTATAATCTTTAGGCATATCGGGGTGTGGGAGTATAAAAAGCTAAACTTAGAGGCAGATTTCGTCAGTCCAACAAAAGCATTCGCGTGTAATACGTCGATCAGTTCAACATAAGTATTCGTGAGTTATACGTTCGCGTAGTTCAACGGAAGCATGCATAAAGTACACGTTACGCAATTCTACAGAATCTCTCGCGTCTTATAGTTTGTTATAAATGTGAAACACGCGAATTAATAATGTGCAGTAAATAAGTGATTATAGTGATATTAGAAAATATAACAGTTTCAGTTTGGCGTGTATCACAAGTCAATATGTGAACTTAATTAATTGTGACGGTAATAAAAGTGTAAAAACAAATTCTTTTATCAGAGTTATCTGTGAGTAAGAAATCCTTTCCGTTTACACACCCTGTTCAAGAGATTTGCTTGGCCGAGAAATAATAGCTAGCCGGAGGACAATGAACCCAACATTCAAAGTAGTAATACAATAACAGGCGCCCAGAAATAAGATAACACGAAGTGACCGCGACAAATTGGCTCCCATACGTGGAGCATATAAACATGATGCATCTTCCAACTACCAATAACAAACATTCTACTCCATAATTTTCTTGTAGATGCAAGGGGAATATGGTAGTCTTTTAAGAACTGGTTGCTATGTGGAGCATTTCATTCTCTTTGCATGTCCAGGACATAAAAAAACGAATAACGAATTCCCACTTGAGACAATATATAAGTAAAGGAAAATTCAAACAAATAAAAAAGAATATCTCGGAAATGGTTTCACATCACAAAAAATTTAAATTATATAAACTGTGTGTTTTAACAAACTCTACATTTTCTATGAGAAACATTTGGTCTGCCTTTTACGGTTTATCCGTTATGCAAAAACCATTCAGAATGACGAGGACTTTTGGGGACATTCCCAGAAAGTTCAAGATATACATTTTATTTGTCATGAAAATATCTTAAATATATGATACTTTAATCAATCATTTGAGCCACTTTTAAGAAAATCAATATTTTCGAAAAATTTTCCATGTAAAGGCAAGTCTGAGGCGGGGGGGGGGATTTTCTTGGAAATCTTCGTGTCGCATCTTTGAAAGTTACTGAACATAAATACCAAGTTTGATATTTATCTGACTTTTCGTTTTTGAGTTATGCTGTTCACAGACACACACACACGGATATGTTTCTAAAAATGCTTTTATTTTTTATTTAGGAGGCCTCAAGCCATGTATTTCCGGTGTAATCTCAATATCGAATTTTTGGGTGGAATGCAATACTTCCCCTACTTAATATACGTAGGAGAGAAAGTAAAATAATAATAATAATAATAATAATATAGATAGCATTGAATTATCTTTATTGGTTTCTTAAGTTGACACTCAAAGCTTTGGTGATACAATATTTGATCTTGGTGAAAGAAATCCCGCACAGGTGCTTGCCACTTTTTCGCCTCTAATAACAGAACATAGCGAAGTCGACAGACGCTGAATCGAAACTGTCTGGTGGATGAGAATTCTCCTCATTCTTTCATTCTATATGCGATCCCCGCTGCCTCAACAAACAACAATCAACGCTAAACATAAATAACTTTAAAAACATGTAATGCCAAACATGTTGAGTCTGCAACTCCCATCAACTTTTCGTCCCCACTGCATTAACAAATGAGGCAAAGTAGAAACACTAGGGATGGGACCTCAATCCGTCGATACCTCGATACCCGTGATGTAATACTTTGAGATAAAGTTTCGATACTTTTACATTTTTAAGTTTTTCATTAATAAAAGTTTTTGCGTTTAACTTTATGTTAGGTAAGGAATGAAAGGATTCAAGACTTCCCGTTATTGCCTCTCACGTAATCCCAAAGAGTTGTTGGACTGATGTTCTTCACAAACCCTGTCTACGTTTCGTGTTGATGAATCGGTTCAACATTCCATAGACTCTTGTGTCTGAATGAAAGCACGCAAAACAATGGGGAAAGGAGTAGAAGTACTGATGTATTATGCAGCGTTAACTGAGTTGTGAATGAAGCTGATTTAACTGTGTACTAAATCAAGTTGCTGCAACAGCCTGACTTGGCGAGTCACCCTCAACCATTACATTTACCTACTCCGGTGCATCCAGCAGAAACAAATCAGAACTTAAGACGTGAGAGAATACAGCCAAGTTGGTTACATGCGTTTATGCAAGAAAACTATTAATAAGAAGATAATTCAATGAACAAGCTATTGCCTTTACAGTTTTTTATAAAATGAGTATCGAATATCGATGCTTAAGAATCAACATCGGTAACGAGTATCGAGAAATAATGATATCGTCCCATCAATAATAAACACGTTGCGTTTTTTAATATCAATAATCGCAACGATTCTGACTATGATGACTTAGCCGTTGTGGTCACAATATGTGCTTGGTGGAGAAGACGCAAGAATAAAATCAGGTTATAGATGCGCCTTTTTTCTAAGCAACAGAAGCAATCAGGGCCGTATTTAGACGGGGGGTTTACGGTTCAAACCTCCCCGAAACTTCTGACAGTTTTATTTATTTAAATTCTTAGCAAACTAATATAGGAAAATGTCGATAGATAACAGTAGGTCTATTGCTAGTAGCACATTTACAAGAAAATCTGATGTGTTACACTCACATGGCTTTCTCTACTCTTGTACAAACTATTTTTACAAACGCTTATTCTCCACCTACTTCATGTTAATCGAGATATACATTTGCAGACTCTATCTTATTGCTAATTTTCTTGTATATGTAAGGGGAATATATATTTACAAGAGCAATATAGAAATACAGTAGCCTTTAAGCATAGACATATCTCTTAATAGCTGGTTGCTAGGTGCAGCACCATTCCCTTTGCCACAGATTAATACTCTTTGCATATCAAAGACAAAAAATCTGATGTGTTACACTCACATGACTTTCTCTACTCTTGTACAATCTATTTTTACAAACGCCTTTGTCAATCTTATTGGTAATTTTCTAGTAGATGCAAGGGAAACATGGTAGCTTTTAAGCGATAGTCAAATATTTTAACGCTGGTTGCTAAGTGGCGAATTCCATTCTCTTTGCATGTCCAGGACAAAAAAATGAATAACGAATTTGAGAAGAAGTATAAGTATTGGAACATTTAAGGAAATAACAAGCAACATCTCGAAAACGGTTCACTCAACAAAAGAAATGTATATGACATAAGTTGTGTATTTTAATGCGATCTACATTTTTTGTGTAGTAAAATTTTGTCTATCTCTTATGGTTTACCAGTTATGCAAAAGTCGTTCACAATGAAGAATACTTTTGGAGACATTCCCAGAAAATTCGAGATATACATTTCATTTCTCATGACATTATCTTAAACATATGATATTTTAATCAAAATCGTTAGAGCCATTTTTGAGAAAATTAAAAATTTCGAAAAATGTTCCATGTAAAGGGTAGTCTGGGGTGGGGGGATTTTCTTGAAAACTTTCGTGTCGCATCTCTGGAAGATACTGAACCTAAATACCAAGTTTGGTGTTTATCCGACTGTTCGTTTTTGAGTTATGCTGTTCACAGACACACACACACACACACACACACAGACACACACACGGACATGTTTCCAAAAATGCTTTTTTGGATTCAGGAGGTCTCAAAACATGTATTTCCGGTGAAATCTCGGTATCGAATTTTTGGGTGGAATGCAATACTTCCCCTACTTACTATACGTAGTAGAGAAAGTAAAAAAAAATCTGATGTGTTACACTCACATGACTTTCTCTACTCTTGTACAATCTAATTTTATAAACGCTTATTCTCCATATGCTTCATGTTAATCGAGATATCGAGATGTCAATCTTATTGGTAATATTCATGTAGATGCAAGGGGAATATGGTAGCTTTTAAGCGATAGTCAAATATTTTAACGCTGGTTGCTATGTGGCGCATTCCATTCTCTTTGCATGTCCAGGACATAAAAAAATCTGATGTGTTACACTCACATGACTTTCTCTACTCTTGTACAATCTATCTTTACAAACGCCTATTCTCCATATGCTTCATGTTAATCGAGATATCGAGATGTCAATCTTATAGGTAATTCTCTTGTAGATGCAAGGGAAATATGGTAGCTTTTAAGCGATAGTCAAATATTTTAACGCTGGTTGCTATGTGGCGAATTCCATTCTCTTTGCATGTCTAGGACATAAAAAAAATGAATAACGATTTTGAGAAGAAGTATAAGTATTGGAAAATTTAAGGAAATAACAAGCAATATCTCGAAAACGGTTCACTCAACAAAAGAAATGTATATAACATAAGCTGTGTATTTTAATGCGATCTACATTTTTTGTGTAGTAAAATTTTGTCTATCTCTTATGGTTTACCAGTTATGCAAAAGTCGTTCACAATGAAGAAAAGTTTTGGAGACATTCCCAGAAAATTCGAGATATACATTTCATTTCTCATGACATTATCTTAAACATATGATATTTTAATCAAAATCGTTAGAGCCATTTTTGAGAAAATTAAACGTTTCGAAAAATGTTCCATGTAAAGGGTAGTCTGGGGTTGGGGGATTTTCTTGAAAACCTTCGTGTCGCATCTCTGGAAGATATTGAACCTAAATACTAAGTTTGGTGTTTATCCGACTGTTCGTTTTTGAGTTATGCTGTTCACAGACACACAGACACAGACACACACACACACACACACACACACACACACACACAGACACACACACGGACATGTTTCCAAAAATGCTTTTTTTGGATTCAGGAGGTCTCAAAACATGTATTTCCGGCGAAATCTCGGTATCGAATTTTTGGGTGGAATGCAATACTTCCCCTACTTACTATACGTAGTAGAGAAAGTAAAAAATGAACAACGGATTTGAGAAAAAGTATAAGTATTGGAAAATTTAAGGGAATAACAAGCAATATCTCGAAAACGGTTCACTCAACACAAGAAATGTATATGACATAAGTTGTGTATTTTAACGCGATCTACATTTTTTGTGTAGTAAAATTTTGTCTATCTCTTATGGTTTACCAGTTATGCAAAAGTCGTTCACAATAAAGAATACTTTTGGATACATTCCCAGAAAATTCAAAATATACATTTTATTTGTCATAAAAATATCTTAAACATATGATATTTTAATCAAAATCGTTAGACCCATTTTTGTGAAAATTAAAATTTTCGAAAAATCTTCCATGTAAAGGGTACTCTGGGGTGGGGGGATTTTCTTGAAAACCTTCGTGTCGCATCCTTGGAAGATATTGAACCCAAATACCAAGTTTGGTGTTTATCCGACTGTTCGTTTCTGAGTTATGCTGTTCACAGACACACACACACACACACACACGGACATGTTTCCAAAAATCTTTTTTTTGGATTCAGGGGGTCTCAAAACATGTATTTCCGGTGAAATCTCGGTATCGAAATTTTGGGTGGAATACAATACTTCCCCTACTTACTATACGTAGTAGAGAAAGTAAAAAGGGAAACTTAATATCGTCGCCTTACACATGTAAGGTGACCATACACTTCGGTTTTCGAAGCAGTCTCCATGTTTTGTGCTGTAAGGTGGAATATCCTTATTCTGGTGAGTTTTTCTTGTCTATATAATGTCTCCAAGCAATTTTCTTATCCATGTAATATCTATATACTACGGAGTAGGTACATGGTAACTGTGTGGGGTACTGTTAAGTTTAGATCTACTTGTGGAAACCCCCCCCCCGAAATTTTTTTCTGGGTACGGGCATGGAAGCAATGTAAATAGAATCTTATATGAAGTTGAGGGTAGATTCGGCTTCAAGAATTTTTTAAGAATGTCGAAAGAAGATTTCAATTTTCTGCTGTCTATAATTTCACCAGCAATTGCAAAACAAGCGACGAATTTCAAAGCAGCCATATCAGCGACATTGAAATTAGGGTAAGCTCTTTTGTGCATTCAAAAATACGGACAAGCTCACGTAAACACTTCGTTTTCTTGATTTCATTTCCACAGTATTTTAAGAATATGTCCCAGATGACAGATTTTGTATGAATCTCATTAATTAACTGCATTGTCTTTCGTCCACTCCGTTTTTCTCGCTAGTAAGCAATGAATACTATGCATGGGCCAGTTACCTCTATGCCTGGCCGAAGTTAGTCGGATCTACACGAAGTGAGCCGAATACGTGTTTCCACTGCCGATGGAAAACAATTTTGTTTACCCAAGATTTGTTCCTCAGTTTACCGCCGACATGTTGAAATCAACGTGTTGAAACAACATTTTTGTTGATTGTTGCGGCAGTGCAGTCTCCTTTTAAGGAAAGGATAGGATAGGATCCTATAGAGGTCCTTCCCAAAGCAAAGTAGATGAGCTGTGCTAGCCATGCGTTCATATACATGAGGATCTAAGTGTAGTACTCGTAACCGACACGGGTAGGCGATATCGTTGCGGTTCAAATCCCATCAGGACCATCCTCTCGGACTGACGTTTTCTTTTTTTCAGGTTTTCTCAGTGGTAAAAGCCGGAGAGGTATTCTAAACTGAGCCTGAAACGTTCCTTCTAAAATGTCCTTTCCCAGTTATAATTTAATTTCATGTACAATCAGTGCCCGTCGCCTGTGGTACCGTAGATAGTAAGAACGGGAGATAGACACTACTAAAAAGTAGTACTTCTAACAGAGAAACGATAATCAGATCAGGCTTTAAGGGTTCTTTCTTGTAGGCAGAGAAAGTTAACCACACGAGATTTACAATTACAGTATAATCCAGGTCGCTTTCTCATTGTAGATGCAGCAACAATCTGTGACACGCAGGAATCTGCATATCTGTTTGGTCAGCGGTTGCAGAAATTTCCTGCAAAACGTTTTAGCATTAACATATATATATATATATATATATATATATATATATATATATATATATTAACAATCCTTCTCCAATAAAAATACTTCACAATAAAGATTTACTATCATTTTTGTGGGAAGGGTTGCAGTAACAAAGACGATGGATATGGGCATGTTCAGTTTATTTCGCGACTTGCTCATTTCTACTTTATAGACTGGTCTAAATATCATACACACTTTTCAGTGCTAATTCTGCGTCTTCATAACCAATTATTCAGGTATGTTGATACTCATTTCATGTAGTATAAGAGGAATCTCCTGAAGGATGTAAAGTCCTGCACTTAGTTTCCATATTTATCTATGATAGACTCCAGCAGTTTACGGCTGGCACCAAGGCATCAAATCTTCTGAAAGACAGCAATAAATGGTCCTCTACTACGACAAAAGGTCTCTACTTGCTGGATCATTCATTCCCTTGAAAATTTCCCAACTATCGTGTCTGGTTTGTTAAAAACACTTCATGGTTCCTGTAGATTTGTGGGAAATATCAGTACTGGCGAAGACTCCACTAGCTTTCTGCGCAGCATATTGTGCTTAACTGTGTACAATAGAATGAAGTCAGAAAGCTGTTCTGAGGAATTTAACTTTCTTCTAAAATGCTTCTTGAATATAGATATCATCCTCCCATTTCTTTAGTCGTAATGAACACACCGAACTTTCCAAGTCTCTCGAAGATGCTAGTGTATAGTGAAGAAGTATGTTTTTTGTTTTGTATTTGTTTCAGTTTCTGCCCCACGCATGGGAGCCAACTTGAAGAAGTAGTCTGTATTGTTATTACGTTATTTATTTAGCTCCACGTATGGAAAGTCAGTTTGTATTTAGTTTGAACCACGCTTTGGGCGTCAATTTGAGAATGTTTGTTGTTTCGCGTATGGAAAATCCGATTTGAAGTAATTTGTATTGAAGGAGTTGTGTGTATTTCAACTGTTGGGGAGTCGAACCTGTAGTAGTTGCAACAACACGTATAGTAAACAGTTTCCGGTAGCCTTCGCCCCAAATGTATTTTAGGTGGTCTTTGCCCGAAGTTTAAAAAAAATATTAACTTTGTAATTTGACTGTTTCTTTAAGTATTAAATATTTATGTTTGCCTCGGCTGCGTCAGTATTTGTTAGAGACATGGAAGTCTTGGTAGGGTGTGTTGCGACAAGAATGTAGGCTTACACAGATTTTAAGGTTTAATTCACTCCTTTTTTATTAGTCTTTGGCACAAATTAAATAGTACTTCACTGATATCGAGAGCTGTGAGATTCTTTTTATTTAATTAATTACACTTTTTAACACGTATACTATTTTCGTCTCACACGAATACGTAATTAATTTCTCGAGGACACATCTTGCATGCAATTACTATCACTGTCTGCAGGCAACTGAACTGATTTCAACCGCCCAAACTTTGTAGATTTCTGTATTTTGAGTCTCTGATTGGGTAATCCTAGTCCAATAGAATATCTTCATTTGACTAAAGATTTTTCTGGTTGTTGATTGGCTATTTTTAAACTGTCACTAACATTACATTATTGCTGCTCTAATAATGACTAGTAGCATTTAAACTTCCTTACTCATTATTTCCTCAAGATTACCTCATTGTTACCTCATTGTTAGCAACTTTTAACTCATTATTCTCACAGCTCCTACTTTATTAAATTACGTAATGCATTCATAGTACATTATTGAACATGTTTACACTAATATAACCATATGCAATGACTTACATACATTTTACAAATTATTACATACATACATACATACATACATACATACATACATACATACATACATACATACATACATACATTGCTTTAAGGCGGGCTGTTATTGAATTTACATATTATATAATTTGACTAAAATCATTTAAGTGTTAAAAATACTGCCTAAATAGCGATGTCCATATTGTTTTTGTCTGATCAAATTTCGAGATCGTTAAAATTCATTGGGTAATCAGAGTAATGGTCCGCATAAACCAAAAATGTATGGCATCTTAGTTCCGATATAAACTTTGTTACAGCTGCAGGCTACACAAATACCCATACTCAGAGAGAGGGTCCCGTGTGTCCCTAGTCGGTGTAATGCATTCATAGTTTCCTGGTGGACTTCAATCTGGCTTTCATGTGTTACTAGCAGCACCCGCTGCTCCGCTCACGTTTTTGTACTACATCCGAAGATTCTTCTTTGTCTTTCTCTTCCTCTCACTTCATCAGTGTCTCTCCTTCACTCCCTTTCACGATTCTGTGAGTAATTTTTGAAAAGCGGTAATAAAACTCCTTTTTATTTTCTCTACACCGTATATAATAGATAGATAAGGTATCGCACTCCACCTAAAAATTCGATATGGATATTTCAGCGGAAATGCATCTTTTGAGAAAAAGATTCGTGCATGTACCTGTCTGTGAACAGCATTACTCAAGAACGAAAATTCGGATAAATACCAAACTAGGTATTTAAGTTCAGTATCTCCCAAACATGCGACACGAAGATTTTCAAGAAAATCCTCTACCCCAAACTACTCCTTACGTAGAACAATTTTTGAATACTTTTATTTTCTGAAGACCTTCAAATATCCATGGTTGGTCCAACCATTCATCTTTTCATACACAGCCATTCAGAATTTTCGTTGTTATTTACGTTGGTGTAAGAACAACTGCTAAGTGTTTTATACAAATGTTGTTTAGTTTTTATGAGGAGTGAGAAAACCAACAAAATGTATGTTCACATTTAAAAAATTAAATTGACCCTAAAATGACCCTTACAACGTCCTCCAAATAATACGTGACTAATGTCAAGCAACTTTTATTAAAGACATGTCTTTCTACAACGCTTTTTGGAGATATTGTACAGTCTCAACTTAAATGGTTCATCCTGTATGTTTCAAACTGTACTAATATGCTTGAACTTCAGCATTTTCGTGTAATGTGTACAAGTACGTATCTCTTACTTCAATTGTGATGTGTTGTGTTTATATGTTCTGCATAATCTGATTTGTTCTCTGTGAATGACTTTTGGGTGTATGTTGTATAGCGTATGGAAGGACCTAGGATTGGAATTGTAATTAAGATTCAACAGGACTTAGCACGTCGATCTGTACACATCCCGGGGCGCCCTCGGGAGGGTGGGCGGTCGGACCTGGGGCATGACAGGCAGAGGGCAGGGTCCTCAGCATTTACAGATTTAAACTGGTGCAGCGATTATCCTGCCGCTGTGGGTTTACACATCCCCTGGTAGCCCGGACATCGCCCCCACAGAGCATATTTTTCCCCTGTCATACATACGTCGAGACCTCCTGCCAACATGTATAACCCTGAAAGAGACCAAGCGGATGAAAGATGTAGTTAAATGAGAATCGAAGTGAAATGGAGGGACAGGAAATTCGGGGGACTCATCTAATGATCCTTCCCAGCATTCGCCCAACGACCCGTGGAAACCTCCGAAAAAACTATTGGTCAAGAGGAACATCCAGGAATCGAACCCGCGGCTTCTCGACAGGCGTTAGCGCCTGAGCCATCCCGCTCGGTATGGAAGGATCCCAGAAACTGGGGCAGTCTCGAGTACTCCTGTAGGTATGTACTTGTTGGGTGTGTTTTCTAATAAAATGTATTTATGTGCGATGTTTGTCCTGTGTGTCGTTTTGTGCTCCAGTTTGTGAATGAGTAGCAACTTTAACTTTTATTCCCATTGATCGTGTGTATACGTTTTCTCCTCTAGTGTCTTGTAACACTGTATTCTTTGTTGGAATATACCAAATATACCTTGGGACAGAAACGTGACCCATTCCCTAGCTCACAATATGCTTTCTTCTTTCGTAAAATTTCCACATTTATCTAGCCAACACTAGATACCATCCAGCCCTCATCTCCTCTGCGACTTGAAATAGATCCCAAGAAACAAACATGAACCAATGCACAATGCTATTCTCCGAGTGAAACGAAAGAAGGGTCAGAATAACTTCTTAAAGAATATTCCTGTGATTCGACTAAACAAGTAGAGATGTCTAGTCCAACGTAACGTGCTTGATAGCGGGAGGGTGGGTGAGAAGTTAGTTATGTGCAGCGATGTTATGCACTTCAGTCATAACATTTATATCAAACGCTTCTTCTCTAATAGACAAGAAAATGAGATATAAAATTATTGCCGCCAAGAAGATGTACGAGGGCGGATTGATAAGTCAGTGACTTTTTAAAGAAAATAACAATTTGTCCCAAAAAATAAATTTTATTTCTCAACACAGTCTCCTTTCAATTCAATACACGTTGTCTAACGTTTCTCCATTTTTTTTAACCTTTATTATTTTTCGAAGTTGTTTATTTTTATGAGGTTGATTCTGCCATGATGTGTTCACTGGACGTGAATTTCTTCCCAGCGAGCCAATTTTTCAGGTTTGCGAAGATGAAGTCGTTCGGAGCCAAATCTGGAGAATATGTTGGCTGAGATAGCAGTTCGTATTCCAATTCCATAAATTTTGCGATGGCAATGGCTGACATGTGTGCGGGTGCATTTTCCTGGTGAAGGAGAACCTTTTTCTGCACCAAAATGGGGTCGTTTCTGTAACAATGTAAGTGATCCAACATTGCGGTATAATATGAACATGTGATCATTTTACCCTTTTCCAGATAGTGAATGTCTATCACCCCCTGTGAAACCTAAAAGATAGCTGGCATGATTTTTCCTGCCGACGGAATGGTTTTCGCTTTCTTTGGAGTAGGTTCGCCAAAGGAAATACACTGCTTTGATTGTTGTTTGGTTTTAGGTTGATAGTAATGGATTCAAGTTTCATTAACCGTGATATAACGCCGCAAAAACTTATTTGGGTTGCGCTAGAACATGTTCAAACATCATGTGAAATGGTCACACGATTCCGCTTGTTCTCAACTATGAGCAGTCGCGGCACCCAACTTGCAGACAGCTTTCTCATACCCAAAAATTCATGCAGAATGTTATACACCCGTTCACTCGACATGTTTACGGTCTTGGCTATCTCACGGATTTTCACTCAGCGTTCTTCCAACACAATATCGTAAACTTCGTTCACCACTTCTGTTGTGACCTCAACCGGCCAGCTGTGCGCACGGCATCAGTTGTGCTCGAACGGCCACATCGAAATTCTGTGAACCACTGGTGAGCCATGCCATGTGATGGAGCAGAGTCCCCATAATACTTGTTCAGCTTTTCTTCCATTTCCTTCATCGTCTTACCACGCAAAAAGTAGTGCTTTATGAAAACACGAAATTCATTTTTCTCCATTTTCTACGAAGCAACACACATCTGCTTATTTTAGACACTCTCAACAATGTTATAGGAAACAAATGATGACGAATTTCTGCGATTATATCCAGAATAAACGCAAGACTTGGATGCAAACAAGAAACCTGATCACATTAAATTTCTCAGTCAATTTAAACTGCTGTTATCGTTTAAAATATACTCACCGTACCCTGAGAAAGTACTCTTAGCTCTACTACTGGAGCAGCTGGCGCACGAGACAATAGAACGAGCTGCGAGATAACGACATCAGAAACAGGTAGAGTATACTGCTTCAAAATTGTTGCACCATAGCACGACTATAAAAATTAAGAAAACGAGTCGTTGTCAGAGTTGATAGCTGATCTTTGAGCGCAGCTTCTCTACTGTTTCGTCAGTGAATGCAAGGTCCTTTGGATTCGCCTGAATGCATTCCTTCAGCAATGCTCTCCTGATGGGATTGCCAACTGATAGTGCCATTGTAGACTCGAGCCTCCTGTTAAGTTTTATGCACTTGAATATAACAACGGTGTCGGTGCACTGTTGAAGAAAAAACAGGAATATAGTGGTTTCTTTTTCCATTTGCTTGAATTTTACAGAGCCCTTTCCATAGACACCCCTCATGGCCAGCGTCGATCTAATAGAATTTTATCACCAGACTCTAAGCCATAGTCGTATGAACCCTGTTCTCCTGATGATTCACTCGCTGCTACATCGGACATCTTCAGAGGTGGAGTGTTCTGGCAGAGCGTTAGTCTTTATATAATTTAATATCCTCATCTTTTTTTCATCCTATTACATAAATTCCTCATTATTGGTACATTAAATTACAATTTAAATAAAAGTTATGCCCATTAGTTATTACCAGGCAGAGGGATTTTAGTAAGTAAACCATGAAATTAGGGTTGGTGAAGAGAGAAAGTGGAGGCGCTCGTGACCTTGCAGAGTATCTGTAAACAAATATGAGTAATGAGTACAGTGTGAAGGCAGCATACGATAGCAAGTAAACCAGAATTAAGAAGTATTAGAAGGAAAAAAAACAATTTATATTTAGCCTCTGATATTGTGCAAAAGTTACCTCATAATTTAATTAAAGCTTTAATACACAGAAACCTGAGTTAGTTTGTCTTTTCTTTTACATCGAAAGCTTTGAATTTTTTTAAACCGCTCCCATTGGCGTATGACACAGATCCTCGAAAAATTCTGATACATAGTTTCGAGCTGAGGAGGTTGCAAGTTCACTTTCCTCATTGTTCTTTTCTAATAATGCCACGTGTTCCTTGTGTTTCAATGAATTACAGGTTGTTTAACATGTTTTGAAGATCCTTTGGGTTCTAATGTTACATTCATGGTTTCGCCATCTTGTACTGAAGTGTCCCATGTGAAATTCCGCTACAGACGATGCTTATTGTGATGGTTTTTTTATGTATGAGCACTTCTTTACTTTTGACACATTGCCACAGATCTCCACGGGTTTATACGCGCCGAATAAATGGAACAATCGCAAAGAAACCGGCTGTTTTGGAGGGAAGGGAAGGAGTGCATCCGTCACAGTAACTGACGTTACCTATATACTCCGTGCTGTAACACGATTGCTCTGTTTACTTACTAAAACCCCCCTGCCCGCTTATTACAAAGAGCATACAGTCTCTCTAATCAATATTCTGCTAAATGATATAGTAACTTCTTGTTTTTAATAAATACAGCAGTCACTAGTATTTCATTCCTTTCTGTGTAGTCTGCCAAAGGCATTCGAATATTAACAGTACCGGTTGAAATAGGTTTATTTTGTTGTATTGTTATTTGTCCACGCTTTGGGAGCCAATTTGAAGAATGCGGTTTGTTGCAGCTACATATGGAATGTCAGTTTGAAGATGTATTATATTTCGACTGTTAGGGAGCCGAACTTGAAGTAGTTGCAGCCGCACGCACGTATGGTAAAAAGTAGCCTTCGCCCCCCCAAAAAATGTTTAAAAATATTAACTTTGTAATTTTGACTGTTTCTTTAAATATTATATATTTATGTTTGCCTCGGCTGCGTCAGTATTTATACTTTTAGAGACATGAATGTCTTAGCAGGGAGTGGTGCGACTGAAGAATGTAGGCTTACACAGATTATAATTTTACTTCACTCCTTTTATTAATGCTTGACACGATTTAAATAACACTCCACTGATATAGGGTGAGAGCTGTGAGATTTGTTTTTTAATAAATACTTGCACTTTTGAACACGTAAGCTATTTTCGTCTCACAATGAATACGTATTAAACCTTTCAAGGACACATCTCGCGTCCGGTTAAGAATACTGTCAATAAGCAACTGACTCTGAATTTGTAAATTTTGCTCCATTTTAGTTTGTATTACGTAATACATTCACATAACATTATTACACATGTATAAAATAATATAAACATATACAATGACTGTAATATACACTTTTTATATATTGTTATATACATATATTGCTTTAATGCGGGCTGTTATTGAATTTATATATTATATAATTAGACTGAAATCATTTAAGTGTTAAAAATACTGCCTCA
The DNA here is from genome assembly GCA_030765065.1 of Deroplatys truncata. Classification (NCBI taxonomy): domain Eukaryota; kingdom Metazoa; phylum Arthropoda; class Insecta; order Mantodea; family Mantidae; genus Deroplatys; species Deroplatys truncata. Next base: position 121,526,544 of record CM060988.1, on the reverse strand, counting down.
CTGTATAAATAAATTAATTATGTACATACACACAGACCATAAACCACATATGTCCAATGTAACGTTTCACTGATAGCAACAAATCTTTATATACATTTGTAATTTCAAGGATTTAACAGAAATTGGCATTAGAGATAAGGAGACTTTAGAAAAATCTCCTACGTAATATGCTTAATCAAAAGAAGATCCATATATTGCTAACGAAAACCTTCATTCAATGATCACCACGCTTTACAGAACAACGACGCACTCACAGTCCATAAACATAATCCCAAACAAAAGATTAGCACCCAACCGATGGGAAGTGTTTCTTGGTTTTATCTCAGAAAATGCTGCATCCACTATGTACCCAAACGGTCGGCATAAACTTGTATATAAGTCCAAGCGACCTCGTCTGATCACGTTTCTCGAGAAGACTTAAAGTAATATATTTGCTTGCTCCTGTGCAGTTAGTTCTTCTTTAAACCTGAGCTACTTTTAAGAATCTTCAGATGCCTAAACATCTATGTTTGTAATACAGGTTAGGTTTTAAAGACAGTACAAATAAGATAATTAATGCATGCTCTTTATAATGAAGACGCCCCCCCACTACCTACACTCCACTAGTTAATTATTTTATCTTTATATACCTCAATTTTCTCATTTTTATTAAATGCTCTATTCCATTTCTCCCTTATTTTTCCGAAATACGAAACACATTCACATCACGAAACACAAGAATAAAAGCATCAGAAGCTGCCCGGATACGTAGCAGAATGCCAGATATCTCCGTAAACCTACTGAAGACCGTATACGGACGACAGTTAGGTTCACGATAACATATGGAGCAGAAATATGAAGGTGGGATTAAACAGAGAAATTGGACCAAATGAAGACAAGATTTTTAAAATGAATTCTGGGGGTTGGGATGGGTACGGAATTATGAGGAAATTTGGAGCGCATAGTGAGACAATCGAGTGCAAAATCAGAGCATTGAAATACTGGATGAAAATCGTTCTTGGAGATTAATCAGGACGGTCTGCTACCGTGAACAGTGAGAATGGAAGGAAATTCGACATTACATAGAGGTTTGGAAACCATAGGGATGGGAAATGTTTGGAACGCAGGTCAGGGAAATAGGCGGAGTGCATGGAAAAACATTAAGTACGTCCCTGTGATATTGACAGGCAACAAACAATTGCGCAATGCACGGAGAAGGTTTCATTGGAAGTACGGTCTGCGCTAAAATCTAGGCGGGGTGTGGAGCAATACATCAAAACTTGCACTAAAGTCACGGGCTAGCGTGGCTTAAACTTGGAGCATGGCGGATGATAAAAATTACTGTTGAAAGTGGTAGGAGAATCTGCCCCATTTGCGAGGAGGAGTCATGAGTGCATATCTTGGCAAGGTGTAAGGGTACGGAGGAATGGAGGGAAAAATATTTATTGTGATCCTTTACCACCTCGAGTGGAGAGCTAAGGGCATGTTGGACGCTACTGGAAGGCAGGGAATACAAATGGGATAGGTAAAATTATACTTAAGGCAAGGCAGCTGAGATGTGAGAAGATTGATAGTAGGGAAGCGGAGGTGTAGGAAGAGCTGAAAGTTGTTGTTGGTGCTTTATTTTTTTCCTGTCATTTTGCTCACTCATTCTTAGTGTGCTGGTATATTTATTCACTTAACTGTACTTTTTTACTATAATATGGTGTAATAATGCATCGGGATACGGTTTACCATTATTTTGGGGGTTGTTTATATTTAAGATGGTATATTTGAATATGGTTTACTTTTTTGGTGCAATGATGTTCAAAACTTTTAAACACAGTGCTCCTGGTCGCATACATGCAAATCTTTCCCTCCCCAATTTATCACAACACTTCACATATTTCTCCCTTCCCAAACCTTTTTTAATTATTGTATATAATTTTAAAGAAATAGTATTTAAAACTATACCAAATCTCCTGCCTATCTATATCTTAAATTCATTGCCTAACTTCCTTCCAAACCCTACTCTACTTTGACCTACAAATTTCCACTATTCACCCAATCCAATTTCTTGTAAAATTTCCCATACCCCACCCATGCAGCTATTACTTCTATTTGGAATTTCATACACTCTTTTAAAACATTATGATTCCCTAATTTCAAAATCCTGTTTATAATATTTTTAAATTCTCTGCATCTCCAAACCCCTCCTTCCTAACCTTCCTAACTCAACCAATGCCACTCCCTTTGTTTTATGAAGCTTTAGGCAAGCCATATCTCTCTACAAAACATTCTGTGAATTGAGTCTATTTTAAATCATCCCTTTGAAGGTTCCCACACTTCCACTCCATGTAACATTCTTGATTCTAATACTGCTTCATACAATTTCTCTAAGCACTATACTGACATATTTGGAAATTTATTCTGAGTTAATATTTTATATCACAACACTGTGAATGCCAGAGCGATTGTAGTGTAAAGGAATATTATTGTATGTACAGGATTTTAGATGTTTGTTAGCCATAAGTATTGTTAGGAAATAAGTTTACACGGCCTCGCTGAAACTGACAATAGAAGTGGGTAACAATAAACCAACTGACAACAGAAGTGGGTAACAAGGGGGTGAGTTGTTTATCACTAAGAAGAGGCAAACAGATTACGTCAGGATGGCGTGCCTTTCTTTAGAAATGGAGGGAATATCTTCCCTAGAGTATATATTTTAGTAGTAGTGATTGGTTGACAAAACAGGCGCTAATGTTGGCGCGATTTGGTAACCAATAGCAGCTCTATTATAATGTTTAGGCATTTCGAGGTGAAGGAGTATATATTCTCGAGCCATAAGCAAGTAACGCGCAGTTTTGAAGAATCATTCACGAGGTGCACGTCGCATAGTTTCAAAAATGTGAAGTACGCGAAGTAATTGGTGCACGATACGCAGTTCCAAGGAATCTCTCGTAAGGTGTACGTCATACAGTTTGGAAGAATCTCTCGCGAGGTACACGTCACAAAGTTAGTTACAAAAATATGAAGCACGCGAAGTAATTTGTGCGCGGAAACTATTAAGACTGTAGTTACATTCGGAAATATCTCAGTTTCAGTCAGGCGTGTATAAAGATTAAATATGCGAATTATTAATTAAGTGTGACGGCAATAAAAGTGTAGAAACAAGTTATTTTATCAGTGTTATCTTTTAGTAACAACTCCTTTCCGTTTACACGCCCTGCTCAGAGATACTTGCTTAACTGAGTAATAATAGCTAGCCGGAGGAGAAAGAACCCAAATTTTAAAATAATAAAACAGTAACAGGCGCCCATCAAATAAGATAACACGAGCCGATTACCTCGGCAATTCATACATATTCTCATTGTCCCCATGGCTAACTTACGATAAAATTACTTCCTTGTGGTTCCCGCCCTCACTACTTGATAAACTCACCCCCCAATAATAAAATACCTTAACCACTTTGATTATTAAATATCACAAGTAATTATAATAATAAAACTATGCTTTATCGCATTAACTGCTGCACCGATGGCTGTTTGGACATGGTATAGAAAGGCATTGCATTCATGAATACGTAACATTAATAAAACAATAAAACGTTTTAACATGCTTCCTTGGTATGGAGGCCATTAAAATTATTTGTACTGTGTAGTAGATGAATAGATTATTTCAACACAAACATTATAATATAATTTATATTATATACAATATAAAACAGAATAAAAACTAAAGCATCAAAATAGAATCTTCATTGTCTCTAAAAATTCTCAGGACACTTGTCTAAATCTCCAATCCCAATACACACAACTCCAGGTTGTTATTGTATTTGGTGACCATATGATTTTCTTTACCACGCACATAGAAAACAGAGAAGGTATTGTATGCCACTAAAAAATTCGAACCGAGATTTCAACGGAAATACATGTTAAGAGAACCCCTGAATCCTCCCCCCCCCAAAAAAAATCTTTTTAGAAAAAGTCCGTCTGTGTTTGTGAGCAGCATCACACAAAACGAAAAGTTGCATAAATCCCAAACTTGACATTTAGGCTCAGTACCTTCTACGTGTAAGTATTTTCGAAATTTTTTATTTTCTAAAATATGGCTCTAACGATTTGGATTATAACACCATACATTAAATATATTTAAATGACAAATAAAATGTATATCTTGCATTTTCTGGAAATAGTCTTCTAAGTCCTCTTCATTCGGAAGGAGTTTTGTATAATCTTGCTTAACCAGTAAACGTTAAGCGATAGACGAAAACGTACTGCACAAGAAATTTTAAGATTTCTTTAAAATACACAATTTATTCCAAATAAATTGTTATGTGGCATCAGCAATTTCCGAGATATTCGTTATTAATGGTTGGAATAGTTTATTACTTGTAATTCTCTTAAGGTCCCTTCAACATTCAGTTGTTTCTCGCCATTTCATAGAAACAGCATGGAATTTTAAGGAGCATATAGCGTCCAGTTCTTAAACATTTGACTGTCGCTGTTCTCTTTGTATCTATAACGAAATGTGTAATGTAGCTATTTCTGCAAAGGATTATTTGGATTAAAATGAAGTCTATAGAAAAATAAGCTTTAGTAAGTATAGTTTGTACACACACTAATAAAGATAAAGGGTAGAGAGAAGCATATGAATGTATTACATCGGAATTGTGTATATTATCCTGTCTATATTTGCACTTATCGAATGTACTATTTTTCTAAAAGCGTCTTTCATTCTAAATTCTACGGATCATGTTTTTACTTTTTTATTTTATTACTTACCTATAGTACAGTAGAGCATATATTTGATACTGATATTTCACCGGAAATACATGTTTTGAGACTCCCGATTCCAAAAAAGACACATTTAAAAACGATTTCTGTGTGTTGAAAAAGGTTGTTGCTTCACGTATGGAAAGCCAGTTTGAAGGTGTATTATATTTCGACTGTTGGGGAGCCAAACTTGAAGAAGTTGCAACCGCACGTATGGTAAAAAGTTTCCGGTAGGTTTCGCCCCAAAAACGTACTTTCCGGTGGCCTTTGCCGCAAGTTTAAAAATATTAACTTTGTAGTTTTTACTGTTTCGTTAAATATTATATATTTATGTTTGCTTCGGCTGCGTCAGTAATTATTTTTAGAGACATGAATGTCTTAGCAGGGTTGTGGTGTGATTGAAGAATGTAGGCTTACACAGATTATAATTTTACTTCACTCCATTTATTAATGTTTGACACGATTTAAATAACACTTCACTGTTATAGAGAGCTGCGAGATTCTTTTGATAATTACTTGCACTTTTTAAACACGTAAGCTATTTTTGTCTAAAATTAATACGTATTAAATTTCTCGAGGACGCATCTAGCGTCCGGTTAGGAACACTGTCTACAAGCAACTGATTTCTGAACTTGTAAATTTTGCTCCATTTCAATTTCTGATTGTCTGATCCTAGTCCAATAGAATATCTTCATTTAACTAAAGCTTTTTCTGATTGTTGACTGGCTATTTTATAAACTGTCACAAAAATTACATTATTGCTTCCAAGAATCACAAGCAGCATTATTAAACTTTCAAATTCATTATTGCCTCAAGATTACCTCATTGTTAGCAAATTTTAACACATTATTCTCACAGCTCCTACATTATAAAATTGCGTAATATATTCACATAACATTGTTACACATGTATACAATAATATAAACATATATAATGACTGTAATATACATTTTTATATATTGTTACATACACATATTGCTTTAAGTCGGGCTGTTATTGAATTTATATATTATATAATTAGAATGAAATCATTTAAGTGTTAATAATACTGCCTCAGTGCCTATGTGTGTGCGTGTGTGTCTGTGAGTAATATATCTATGAACGAAAAGTTGGTTAAAAACCAAACCTGCTATTTACATCCATGTCTTCTAAGGATGCGACAGGAATATTTGCAAAAGAATCCCTCCTCCACCCACCGAAACCTACTCTAAACGAGAAAAATGTTCACTGTTTGTTATTTTTTCAAAACTGGCTCTAACGATTTTGATTACATGTTTCTTTCTTTTGTGGTCATACAAAGAGAAAAGAATTTCAAAGCCAGCATATATTGATTCACTTTTAAAAGATTTGACTACCACTTTAGTTCAGTGTATTCTTCTTATATTTAAAATAAATCTGTAAATAACCTCATTATAAAGAAGTAGATGTAAGAGTAACATTTTGTAAGAATAGTTTGTAGAAGAGTAAGTAGAGAAACACATGTGAATGCAACACAGTTTTTCTCTAACTTTGCCCATACAGTCCTCTACAACTTTTATATTTTGTTTTCCTTTTATAGTCAAAATCCTTCTAATTAATATTTCCCCATCTAAACTACTCACTTTTTTCTTGCCTGCGAATTCTCACCATAACTTCATTTGATTAAGTCCAATAAACAATAAAAATTCGTGTTGTTTCTTCCAACATTACACAATTTTCTAAATCTTTATCACACCTTGAACCTTTTAGATTCGCAATTCCAATTCCAGCGCAGGCAAATTCTCCTCGACCTGACTTATCAAGATGTACTATTCCTTACCCCGCACTGTTTTTATTTCCCTATAAAGTCCCCTAGTACTCTTTTCTCTCATGCTATCAAATATCTTCCAGTCTTAAGTTTACTTCTTTCGAGAAACCTTTGATTTGATCGTCCCTTTAATGCACAGTGTCCCTACCTCTGTTGTATAACTTCCTGCACTTCCACAGAGCGTGATCCTTTCCACTTGCATTTCTATTGGGTAGACAAACATTCCTTAATAATGTGGAGTAAAAAAGATCTAATCTGTTACAATCACATGAGTTTCTCTACTCTATATCGTTTACTAGTGGGTATACAAATTATGCCTACGAAAGTTTAGTTCTCTATCTAATACATTTTAATCCAAATAAACCTTTGCAGATATAGCTACATTAACATTTCGTTATAGATACAAAGAGAACAGCGATAGTCAAATGTTTAATAACTGGACGCTATAGACCAGCGTTAAAATAACATTACCATTCAGTCTAGAAAAACAACTGAAAATTGACAGGACTTGAAGAGAATGGCGAAATATTGAACAATTCCAAACATTAATGACATATCTCAGAAATGGCTTATGTCACAAAAAGATTGTTTGATATAAATTGTGTGTTTTAAAGGGATCTACATTTTTTGTAGTACGAATTCTTCTATCACTTAACGTTTACTAGAGGACTTCAGAAGCTATTCGAAGAAAATTCAAGACATACATATTATTTGTCATCTAAATATCTTATATGTATGGTATTTTAATGAAAAGATTATGCTTATTTTAGAAAATCAATACTTTCGAAAAATCTTCAATGTAAACAGTAGTTTAGGGAGGAGAGTTTTTTTTAAAAATCTTCGTATTGCATCTTTAGAAGGTACTGAACCAAAATACCAAGTTTGGTGTTTATCCCATGTTTCGTTTTTTGTTTATTCTGTTCACAGACGCATGGACCTTTTACTAAAAATGCTTCTTTTTATTCAAGGGGCCTCAAAACATGTATTTCTGGTGAAATCTGTGTATCAAAAATTTTGGTACGTTGTAGAGAATGTAAAAACACAAACTGTCTACATCAAGTAATTTCTGATAAAAGGGTACTTGAAAATATGATATTAAGAACTACAAGTTTCCCTCTACCCATAACCAATTCTCATACATGCGGTAAGTAACCTAGAATACATTTAAAAAGTAATTTATTTTTTACGTTATTCTCTACACATAAAAATTCTCATATATTGAGTAAGTAACATCGGATTAATATAAATATTAATTTATTTCTTACTTATTTCCTACCCATAACAAATTCTATATATTCAGTAATATAGGATTAATATACAAAGTGATTTATTTTTACGTTCTTTCCTACTCATAATAAATTCTCATATATCCAGTAAGCATCATAGAATATAAAAAGTGATTTATTTCATACGTTATTCCCAATATATTATACCTGTGAAAGATTTCAAATACAGCAACCTGTGCTTAAGGTAATGCATCCATGAAATCTGTAAATACACTGTATGTAGGATATCTTGTTGAAATGTATGCAATTATTACGCACAGTAACAGTAATATTTCTGCTATTTTTTGAAAATTCTAGCTTCCAGAAACGGTGTAAATATTAATCTTTTATTCCATAAGTTCATTCTTATAATAAATATTCTCCACACGATACATGTTTAAAACATCAAAAATTGAGATTTAGAGTAAATGAGTTTACAAAAGGATTTATCATATAAGATTTTTATGTTAATCGCTAATAATTGTACAAAACATCTATAATTATTCAAAATCTATTAATTATTTATCAAAATTGGAGCATTATTTTTAAAAACTATTCATTTTCTTTAATTCACTTTAAATAGTAAGTGCAAAAAATTTGAAACAACTTGGTAAGAAGTTGCACCGTGTAAAGAATGCTGAGCATAACTAAATGCTGAAAATAACTTTGCCAGGAAACTAAGTTTAAATTTAGGGGTGCTAATTAATATCACCTGCCCATTTATAGCTTCAGTTATTTGGTTGTTTAAATGTGCAAATAGAAAAAACATATATTTTCTTGAAGTTTAGAATTCAGACTACATACTTGATTATGAAAAAATCAATTTATTTTTATTTTTCTCAATTCTTGGCCTAATTTTGCAAATGCATTACTTTAGTTATTTATAACATATGAAAATACAATATAAATATTCATTCTGAATTAAAGGTTATTGTTTATGAATGGCCAAACATAAATGTTTAATCGGTTGAAATATCTTGACTGTATTTTGGATGAGAAAATGACGTTTAAATATCATCTCGAACCGTTAGAAACAAAATAAAAGCCTGCCAGCTCCAGACTTCTTCTCCAGCCAGCTTGCTAGGCCTACTTGGGCATCAATCCGAGGCGCTACGCATTATTTATCAGGAGGTCTTTAAAACTAGTATTATATTGTGTCTGCATTCCAACATATCCTAGAAAAAAAATAGGCTCAACAAAACTACAACGGATTCAAAGTGAGCTAATTTTACAGATTGTACGAGGATATAACACGATTTCAAGTGATGCAGCCAGAATACCTCCTTTACTGTTAATTGCAATAGCCCGAGCCGAGATTACTTGTGTCAAGAAAGTAATTAATGTATTAAATCAACTCTGGATCTTCAAATGGAAAATAATACAATCTTTTTGGAAACGGGCTGCCCTAATTATTTCCCAAAATTCATCAAATTTCTATCGTCATTACCGAACAGCATTTGCAAATGTATAGAGGTGGTTCTCGAAATGTAGCAATATAGCTTGGTCGGATGCGTTAATGTAGTATACTCCAGTAACAATGAAATACATTCAGACACAGCTAATTCTAAGCTGAATTATTTACTATCCAACAGGCTGTAAACTCAATCACCAATAATCACTATATTGCATATATACAGGATGAGTTTGAAATCCACCGACAAACTTCAGGCGGCAATTCCTAACTGGAAATGGAGGACAAACGTTCATATCACCTTGCATCCGGAAATGCATACTTTCCAGGTAGATGGCACTGAAGAATGAGATCAAAAAGGGAGCCCTGGCACACAGTATGTGGCCTGAGTCCCATCCATGTCACAACAGATGTTCTAAGTGGCCTCCATGGGATGCAATGCACGCGTTCACACGTCGCATCATGAATTGCCTCACTCGTTAGAATGTGTCCGAATATTGTCACAGGCTATGTGGACAATCTGTTGATGGGTTTGAAGATCAGGAACAGGCTCACTGTACACAATACTTTTCAGATGCCACCCAAAGTAAATGATGATCGAGCAGCAACATCATGCAACGTGGATTCACGTCCTATCTAACGTCTTGAGCAGGATGTTGTTGAGGTGTCGGCGAACATTAATGCTGCGCTCCATCGTACTGCAGCCACATTGCCTGTTGTATTGCCAAAGACACATTCTCCAGCTATAGAGACGGAGTGTTTTGCAGTCCAGATACGTTTCTTCGTTCAGGCGTTGTGGAAGAAGAACTGGTCCAAGTAGGCGGTCGCCAATAATCCCTGTCTAAAAATTGATGCTGAACCGCTGCTGATGAGACATTCAACCATTCGGTGAGAATTTTCTGCAGCCCACAGATGATGATTATGCAGGTTAATGAGGCCATCTCTACCAAAGGTCACTTCATGGGTGAAGAGGGCCGAAGACAGGTAATGATGCTGTCCTGTTGCACAATCCAGAAACAGAATCTTTCCCATGGAAAATTCGCCGATGATAATCCCTGCACACATTGGAAGTGATAGGGATTATAGCGGTTGTCTTGTACGCTACAGTTAACCGTCTTTTGTTTTACACCATGTTTGCGGGCCAATTGCCTGGAGCTTGTACCAGGATTGTTCTCATATCATGAAAAACATGTTCCTCCATATCTCTTGCACGGCCACCCTGAACGTTCGTCTGTCAAAGGGCCCATGATCACATAAACGTCGAAAAATGGCTCTAATTGTTGTGTGATGTGGGTAGTGCTGTCCGTCAGGGTAAGTGGCTCGGTACATCCGTGCTGCCTCTCGACCGTTTCCACCTGCTTAGCCATACACGAACACCATATCGACTGGAATGAATACCAGACCATTGTGCTTCTACGTTGCTTAAATCACACCATCTGCAACACACAAAACGCACACTGCAAGTTATGAGAGAATATCGCCAGTGCATCTACCATGGAAACTAGTGGATAAGAACTTTTGTACTCCATTTCCAGTCAGGAATCATTCCCTGAAATTTTTTGGTGGACTTAAAACTCATTCTGTACGTATGTGCAGAAAAAACACCGACAACGCTTAGGCGGGACATTAATGTGAACATTTTTCAAGTGGGAACCCATGTTCAAAAACATATGGTTTGGACGCTGTGGTGCATCAAAGTTTCATAGGAATGTTGTTGGTTTCCTTATGTAGTTATGCAACCCTTTCAACCTCAGCGTAAGGTGAATGGACAAACTGTGCCTTAACTTCCCTGTGCACGCACTACATCCGCCCACAGTCCCAGGTTTGCTTCCTAATGGGGTAGTTTGTGTTGTGTACCAGTACAGTAACGCTGTTAAGAGCATTACATGTACCAGTACACAAACATCGAAATGACCGATATGCTACTTGCATACAGCAGAGTTGGTGGCAACGGTGGAGCTACGAGGGCTGTCCCAGAAGTACCCAACCTAACAAAGAAAACAAACAATTTGGGAAAAAAATCTTTATTTCTCTACATAGTCTCATTTCAGCTCGATACACTTTTCCCAGCGATGTTCAATAGCTTCGATACCCTGTTCATAGTGAGAACCGTCGACTTCTACAAAATAGCCATCAACTGCAAACTCCACTTCGTCATTGTTGGCAAATCTTTTATCACCAAGCCATTTCTTCAACTTTGGAAACAGAAAATAATCAGAGGGTGCTAAATCTGGCAAATAGGGTGCATGAAAGGCAATTTGTAGGTGTACGTTGTAAAACGGAAGGGACAACTCGCGTACTGCGACCTGTGTAGATCTATTGTGGCTACCACCATTCAAGAGGAAGGGATAGAGTTCGGGATCACAAGAGGTCACAAGCTGAAAGGTCACAGAAACGCGCAGAAGTCTCTAGCAGTTCCTGGTTCGAAGACCCGTTCCACTGCTGGAGCTGCCTAGAGAGGCGGATGAACCAGCTGTCGACGAAGCTGCCCACCAGAGTCCACGGTGAGTACTCTTTTCCTTGAACAATCCTCCGCGTTATCTTTACGCAACGAAACCTAGAAACACGCCTGAAAAATGAGAAAGAAACGAAACGAAAGGGAAATGTAGATGAGAAACACCCCAGCATTTGCCTACCGACCAGGGAAAACCACGAAAAAACCAAGGTCCGAGTGGTAGGTCAAGGAGGATCGAACACGGGAGCCTCGCACGTTACCGCGGAACATATATATTATATGATAACACATAATTATACTGATGTATCACTTTTTCTACACTTTCCATTAATTACACTCACAAATATGCACATTTTCTGATTGCAATATGTTAAGATAATTCGTACCCTCCTGGTTCCCTAAATTAATTAAATTAACGTTAAGCTTGTGTTGCAAACCAGCTGCAAAAATAACAGGTAATATTACATTGTTCTACAAATGTTCAAAAGTTGAATGTTATGGTGAAGAAAACATGTTTCTTGTAAGTTTTGAAGATGAACGAAAATTATGTTTAAATTTATTTATTAGCTCTCGTTTTTGAGATAAAGCAAAAGCAAACAAAGCAATCTCCGATTACCCTCCCCTATGTAGGTCTTAACGACTTACAAGCCCATGCCTATGGTCAGATGCCTGTCGGGTAGCAGAGGGTATATGGATCACAGAATGACAGGGTGGGGGATCAGCACGATGCCCGGGATGAGAGAGGAGATGATGGATGAGATGCGAGAGATGAATGACAGGAAAGGTGAAGATGGAGCACCGGTGGAATGTTGAACGGCGGGGAAAATCGGAAAAACCCGCCCAGACGCCGTTTTATCCACCACAAATCACACATGCGGGCCCCTGGGATCGAACCCGGGCCGCTTTGGTGGGAGGAGCGGTCTAATCACTCGTCTACGGCGTCGCCCCTTGTTTTTTGAGATAATGATATTTAATTATATATGTATCCTACAAAAGATATGAAAATATGAAAAAAGTCAATTATCTTAAAAACTCTCTTTCAGGTCTATCTGTGGTACATTGTTGCAGGAGCATCCCTTTTCACCATTTAGCAATAATCATTTACCATGGCAAAACTCCATTTCCTTTTATATTTTTGCCCCATCACTGAAATATCCTGGAGGAATCGCTCAACATGTTCATTGCTCACATCACCAGAATTTGATGGAAACAAATCTAAGTATGATTATAAAGGTGCATTTTTAGTGACGTATTACACTACAGCTGTTCATACGTCATCCACAAGTTCTTTGAAAGTTTCAGCTTTGAATTTTTCCAGAAAACTATTCGAAACATTCTTAAATGATTGACAGGCTGCTTTCTCCTTATCATTTAGCACTAATTCAAACTTATTGTCTTTAAAAGGTCTTCTAGTCTGTAGGCCTCAAACACATCTGCTTTCACTTTTTCAAAACTGAGCCTGGGGAATTTTTGACGTACGTAATTGAATACAGAGCCATTTGCATCAAAGCTATTATAACATTTGCCAAGCCCAAGTTTTATATGTAGTGTTGGGAACAAAACTTAGTTTCGTTCTATCAATGATTCATACAACACATTTTTCATTCTAGGACTTAATGATTGTCTCATGAGCCAACTTTTCTGAGAATAGTGTTTATCTCTACACGGCTACTTCACTCGCAAATGAAACAAAGTACTTGATGTAGCCGTATTACAAACCTAATAAAATGGCAATAACTTTAAAATCCCACTGGTATCTCGTGCAGTCTACTCCTATCGGAATGTTTCTTTTGTATTGATGCTATACGCCACAGGAATGGAAAGAAACTGGTTTCCATTATGTAAAAGCACTGTTTTAAGACTTGTCTTCGAAGCATCGATGAACAGTCGCCTTTGCTCAAGACTGTGCTCCATATTCAATGCTTCCATCAGACAAAGTACGTCCTTGCAAAATGTGATGGACCCCTCAGTTTTAAACAACTGCTCAAATGTTGTCCTTTCACGGAGTCGTGTAGATACTTCCACTGTTGTAAATGTTTGTCAAAAGTTCTGAGATCATTGAGCTTCCATTGTGTCATCTTGTGATTCGAGGATGATGTGCTTGGAAAGAAGTCTGCAATTCTTGAAGTTGACGGCTGTTCAGCTTCTGTTATGGAAGCACTGCTATCTTCATCATAGCTCACAGAAACATTCTGGGGGTTCAGGAATAAGAAGTTCGTTCTAATAAGGTACAGGGCGAATTGCAGAGGGTACATTAGAGTATATAACTGTTGATTTTTATCTTCATGGAGAATCCTTTGTTAAATGAACAAATGATTTATTGTCTGCTTTAAATTTTACATACAATTCGTACAGTGTATATAATACAATGAAGCTGGTTATTATTTCCCTTCCCTTATATTTAACATTCTGTTGTATGTATGTATGTATGTATGTATGTATGTATGTATGTATGTATGTATGTATGTATGTATGTATGTATGTATGTATGTACATATACGAGGGCTGATCAACAAAGACAGACTGATTTTTTGTAGCTTTCGTGATAGTTTCGTATCTGTAACATAAATATTTGAAAAGAGAGGGTTTTTATGTATAATGCTGGTAGGCGCCAGCACTATCGTATTGGTAGTTTGGTAGTAATGCTCTATAATTTGTAGACCCTATGTGCATTTCGCATGCAAGCTGCGTCTCTTTGCTGATGGAGGGGATGCATTTTTAAATCTATTATCACAGGTGATGAGTCATGGCTGCATCATTATGATCCTGAATGAAAACAAACCAGCACAGTGTGGAAATCGCCAGGTTCTCCAACACCAAAAAAGGCAAAAGTTGTTCCATCTGCAGGGAAAGTGATGGTGATCACAATTTTTGACTGTAATGGAATGATTTACCAGCATGCAGTTCCCCTACTGTTACAGCAGCATACTACACGTCAGTATTGGCTACACTGAGGAAGCACATTGCAAAGAAACTACCAGAGCTTTCTCGGACTGGGTGGCGACTTCATCATGACAATGCACGACCTCACGTCGCGAATCAAGTCATGCAGTTTCTGGCTCGATTCAACATTATCTGTGTACCACATCCACTTTATAGCCCCGATCTTGCACCCTGTGACTTTTTTTTATTCCCATCACTAAAGGTAAACCTTAGGGATATTCGATTTGAGAACTCTGAAGCAGTGCTCAAGAAAAGTGAGGCGATTCTCAAGGACCTGACAAAGAATGGTCTGCAGCACGTGTTCAAGGACTGGCACAGACGCCATAAAAAGTGCTATATATATATATATATATATATATATATATATATATATATATATATAAAATGGGAAAGTATAATGTATCCACTATTCATTATTTTCTCTACTACGTATAGTAAGTAGGGGAAGTACTGTATTCCACCCAAAAATTCGATACTAAGATTTCACCGGAAATATGTTTTGAGGCGCCCTGAATCCAAAACAAAAATCATTTTTGGAAACATATCCGTGTGTGTGTCTGTGAACAGCATAACTCAGGAACGAACAGTCGGATAAACACCAAACTTGGTATTTAGGTTCAGTATCTTCCAGAGATGCGACACGAAGGTATTCAATAAAATCCCCACCCCAGATTACCCTTTACATGGAAGATTTTTCGAAAATTTTAATTTTCTCTGAAATGGCTCTAACGATTTTGATTAAAATATCATATATTTAAGATACTTTCATGACAAATAAAATATATATCCTGAATTTTCTGGGAATGTCTCCAAAAGTATTCTTCATTGTGAACGACTTTTGCATAACTGGTAAACCATAAGAGATAGACAAAATTTTACTACACAAAAAATTAGATCGCGTTAAAATACACAATTTATGTCATACAGTTTTTGTTGGGTGAACCATTTTCGAGATATTGCTTGTTATTCCCTTAAATTTTCCAATACTTATACTTTTTCTCATATTCGTTATCCATTTTTTTTGTCCTGGTAATGCAAAGAGAATGGAATACTCCACATAGCAACCAGCTCTTAAATTATTTGACTATAGCTTAAAGCCTAGCAATTCCCCTTGCATCTACAAGAAAATTAGCAATAAGATTAACGTCTCGATATCTCGATTAACATGAAGCATATGGAGAATAAGCGTTTGTAAAAATAGTTTGTACAAGAGTAGAGAAAGTCATGTGAGTGTAACACATCAGACTTTTTTATTCTGATCCTCTATCTTACAGCCAAAATGCAATAAATATGGCCTTTTTTATAGAAGGTCTAATTGAACGCTTTCTAGAAAAAATGTTACTTCGCCACAAATATAGTAGAAAGTATCTGAATTATTTACGTATTTACGAGAATTTTTGTAGTTGCCTGAAAATAGTAGATTACCAGCTGGAAGTACCAGTATATCAGCACAATTATCACGAGAGCGCTTCGAGACACGTCAACCCACGATCACTTTCTCACTTATAATACTCATCACAATGCTCTTATATGACCACAAAGCTACAGAACACGTGATGAATATCTGCAGCGATGTACCCGATCACGTGATGATACCACCCTGTGAGAATGATGATATTCTCAAGCAGTGCAGCCGATTAATTATATATGGGACTCGTTATTTTGTGAAAAAGTGTAATTACAAGTAATGGCTGCAATTCGAAAACTAAAGCTAACATGCAAATTTTAACGTCAGTTTCGAAATCTTTGGTACCAAATTAACAAAATTTATCTCATTTCATTTCCATAACATTTTGTGCGTAGAAAAGTATTGTTTTTCTAGGTAAAAACCTTGGGTAAAGTTACTTCAGTGTCCATTCAACTGTCTATTAGTGTAAGACTATTAAAATAAACGCGATTTGCATTTATACGAAAACTAAACTCCAAAACTTCGTTAAGTCTGCAATGAAATGTTGGAATTGTAAATTTTCGCAGGAGCATCAGCTTGATCAACTTAACAGCGAGTTAATGTATTCAGATAACATAACATTTACTTTCTCATTACGAACACCTAAACGAATGCAGTGTAAATGCAATGCGTGTAAAGTGAAAGTTGCCCAAGACCATATTTATCCAGTGGATAGCGAGCCATTGCATAATTACCTTTGATCATATCCAGTGTTATCTAAGCAAACAATGACAGAATGCAATTAATTGTACCTAAACAGATAATTTCCTCTAAAGCTATGATTCCAGAAGTGCGATGTTACATAACAGGGTAGCCCTAACATTATTTTATAATCAGTTGGAAACTCCTAATTATCCTAAATGCACCAGATATAATCATAGATTAAAGCTTATAAATAAAAAATAAGGAGCTCACCAACTATTGAAATCTTTTCGTTTTGAAAGCCCGGAGAACGAACTTTGCAAGTCTATGTACTGTGACCATGCGCGCTAAGCTACCTGCGAGATCCCGGTAAACTCATTCTAGCCCGGCAGTGGTGCCCTCGACCGGCCTTTAGAACATTAGGCCCGCAATGAACGCATTATGTGCCGCTTCCACGTAGTTTTTACTGCTCCAGAAGATGTCTTTCAGTCGTTTCTAGTAGTTTCTCCTTCTAGAACATTTCACTTTGTATGCGGGGTCTATATAAAGAGACGCTACCCAGTGAGGGAGTTAAATTAGTTAGGAAGTTACGAAAAGAAGTGCTGTCAAAAAGTTGAAGTTTGGACAGTTAAAAGTTGACAGTGCCGAGAGCAGTTCAGTTGAGAGTTGTGACTCAACAGTGTAGTTCTGATTCGATTCTCGAATCAGTTGTGTTCTGTTCCGAGTATATGTCAACAAAAGTGTCTCAGGTGTAAAGTTTGTGCTACGTTGAGCCGTAAGTGACAAAATGTGTTTAACAGCAACTGGTGTTATCATTTGTTACAGTATTAATTATCTATGAGCCATTGTTGGCTCCCCTTTTAAGTCGTCTTTCATCTCACCAAGTCAGAGGTTGCTATGCTAGTGGTCACCAGCATCATTGACCTAATCTTTGCCTAATAACGAGACGATGCAACCAGCATGGGTTGTCTACCGTGCCCGCTAGAAGCAACTGCGTTTCACCAACGTAGATGGCGGACTGGTTCCTACGGTGTGGCATAAGTGCTGAGTAGGATGTCTTCATGTGAACTCTCTCCGCAGGTCGTGGCCGATTGGCGAGGGGTACAAAAAGCGTTCGTCAGTCGAGAATTTATCTCGACACGTGGGCTTGCGGCATAGCCATACGCTTTCGGCCTTTTCCAAATTTCTTTTAGTCTTTTCTGTAAGTACTGTACTAAATTACATTTGTATCATGCGTGTGGCGTACCGTGAATACCAGAATTAGAGTGAGTTTCGATTCAAGGAGATAAATACTTGTAATTGATTTAAAATTGGCAAGAAGAACAAAGATTTTAAGAGAATTATACGAATATGTCAAAGCAAATGTAAACTCTGTCGAGAGTTAGTGAATTGTCAAATATATTCAGATTATAGCAGCAAGAATTAATTATTATTTCTTTAAATTGTTTCCTGAACCTTATTAGTCTTCCTTGCTTATTACACGAGTCAACCATTAGATGAGTGTGCACGTACCACGTTAAAAAAGAAGTAACATTAATGGGCCCAGCACGTAATAACTTGTGGACCTTACACATTCTTAGAATCAGAGCTAATAGTTTTAAATATCCTTAATAGAACTGATGCAGTTGGTAAGATGTGAGATCCAGGGACTGTACATCTATGCTTTTTCTGATTTTCCCCCCATTAATAGATACCATTTTTCCACACTCAAAGATCTGCCCTACTTTTATTTAAGTCTTTTCTGAAATTTTCTTTTAGTTTGTCATTCCATTTAAATGATGTTATTCTCTTTATCTTAGTGACCTCTTTTTTGTTTACTTCTTGCTCTACTACCTTTATTTCCATAACTAATGGAAAGTGACTACTGTTTACTATCTCATTTTTTATTTTAAGTGTTGTGATTTTACCCTCCATTTCCCCGCTGCATAACATATAATCTATCTCACTCAGACCGTTAGCATTTGCAAAAGTAAATTCTGCTTCTTTGTCCTCTCCTACTGTTCCATTACAGATTAATAATTGTTTGCCTCACAAAATTCTAATAGTTTTTTTCCTTCTCCATTACTTACTCTATATTTGCTTTTTCTTGCTCTTACCTCATCTTTCCCTCCTCCCTCTTCGAAGTCTTTTCCTATTAATCTACTACTTTCCTCTCCTACTCTAGCATTAAAATCCCCCATCACAATAAACTCTCTGTCAGGCAGTTTATCCCTAATTCCTTCCATTTCCTCTTCTAAACTTTTATATACTTTGTCATAAAAATATGATGTTTCTGGCGGGTTATAAGCTACCCATATCCCTATTCTTAATTTTACTCCATTTATTTGCTTAACTATCAGCCACAACGCTTTGCTGTTCCTATTCTCTGACAACTCTGTGTAAATCATTATATCTATAACTATCCTGATGCTCTCCACCTATCATATCTTTTAATTGCATTTTGTTTACAAATTTGAAATGTGTATCTCTATTGATTCATTTTTTCCTAAACATGTCTCTGCTACACCCACAACGTCCGCATTTCTCGTTACATTTTGCATTTCACCATTATACGAGAACTGTCCCACAAGTACCCGATCTAACAAAGAAAACACAAAAATGTTGGGAAAAAAAGTATCTTTATTTCTCTACATAATTTTCAGCTCGATACATTTTTCCAGCAATTTTCAATAGCTTCGATACCCTGTTTATAGTGAGAACCGTCGAGCTCTGCAAAATACCCATCAACTGCAGACTCCACCTCCTCATTGTTGGCAAATCTTTTACCACCAAACCATTTCTTCAACTTTGGAAATAAAATAATCAGAGGGGGCTAAGTCTGGCAAATAGGGTGCATGAGGAAGAAATGCACCGTCATTTATTTTGGCCATAGCGATAATGGATGCGTGAACTGGTACATTGTGTTGATGAAACAAAACTCTCTTTTTCGCTAAATGCGTCCGATTTTGCTTGATTTCATCATTCAAACGCTGCAGTAAGTTTGCATAATATTTGCTATTGATTGCTTTTCCTTTTTGAAGATAATCAATGAAAATTATCCCACGCGCATACCAAAAACTGATGCAATGACCCTGCCTGCAGATGGAACTTCTTTGGAGCCGATTCTCCCCTTTCAATCCACTGTTTTGACTGTTCCTTCGTCTCAGGTGTGAAGTGATGGACCCATGTTTTATCCATGGTTATGAGTCGACGCAAAAACTTCCGTTTTATTGCAGCGAAACATCGCCAAACACTCGACTGAGACTTCCTCACGACTATGCTTTTGTTCCATTGTGAGTAAACGTGGCACCCATCTTGGGCACAGCTTTCTCATGTCTAAATTTTCAGTTAGTATGCAATGTACAGAACTTTTTGAAATGCCTACAATATCTGCTAGCTCGCGCACTTTCAGTCGACGGTTCATCCAAAACCATTTTGTGGATTTTCTTCACAATTTCTGGCGTGGTCACCTCATTTGGTCGACCACTGCGATGTTCATCTTGGCAGCTCGTACGGCCTCGCTTAAACTCTGCCACCCAATATTTTACTGTTGTAAACGAAGGAGCAAACTCCCCTAGAGTAGAATCTATCCCAGCTTTAATATTAGCTAGACTAAGAGCTTTCAAATGAAAGTATTGTATCACATAACGATGGATACATGTTTGTAAATTCGCTGAGAGAGTTCACTATTAATGCCTACCAAACAATTGCTAAACAACGTAGCATCGTCAAACTTCACCCTTAAGTTTCATAAGGGTGGTACTTTCTAGCATAGTCATTTCTTTGAAACAACCGCTATATATACGTCAGATCGGGTACTTCTGGGACTGCCCTCGTATATCTTCTTTTTTTTTAACTCTTCTAAATTCAAGAAAATCATTTTGTTCATTCTCTATTTGTTTTTTAGTTTATCTTCTCTTTACTTACCTACAGTAAGTAGGGGAATTATTGTATTCCACCCAAAAATTCGATGTCGAGATTTTTGAAATACTCGTTTAGAGACTCTCTGATTCCCCTCAAAGAAAAGCGTTTTTAGAAAAAGCTCCGTGTGTGTGTAAACAGCTTAACTCAGTAACGAAAGGACTGTCGTCATCATCATCAGTATTAACCTTCAAGATAGCCCAAGGCCTGTTTCGGTTCAGAAAGGTTCCTCCCGGGGTCTACGTGATCTTCCAACATCTCTAGTATCAACTGGTTACTTTCTCTACTACGTATAGTAGTAGGGGAAGTATTGTATTCCACCCAAAAATTCGATACCGAGATTTCACCGGAAATACAAGTTTTGAGACACCCTGAATCCAAAAAAAGCATTTTTGGAAACATGTCCGTGTGTGTGTCTGTGTGTGTGTTTGTGAACAGCATAACTCAGAAACGAACAGTCGGATAAACACCAAACTTGGTATTTAGGTTCAGTATCTTCCAAGGATGCGACACGAAGGTTTTCAACAAACTCCCCCTACCCCAAATTACCCTTTACATGGAAGATTTTTCGTAAATTTTAATTTTCTCAAAAATGGCTCTAACGATTTTGATTAAAATATCATATGTTTAAAATATTTTTATGACAAATAAAATGTATATCATGAATTTCCTGGAAATGTCTCCAAAAGTATTCTTTATTGTGAACGACTTTTGCATAACTCGTAAACCATAAGAGATAGACAAAATTTTACTACACAAAAATGTAGATCGCGTTAAAATACACAATTTATATCATATACATTTTTTTGTTGAGTGAACCATTTTCGAGATATTACTTGTTATTCTCTTAAATTTTTCAATACTTATTTTCTCAAATGGAATTCGTTATTCATTTTTTGTCTTGGATATGCAAAGAGTATTAATCTGTGGGAAAGGGAATGGTGCTGCACCTAGCAACCAGCTATTAAGAGATATGTATGTGCTTAAAGGCTACTGTATTTCGATACTGCCCTTGTAAATATATATTCCCCTTACATCTACAAGAAAATTAGCAATAAGATAGAGTCTGCAAATGTTTATCTCGATTAACATGAAGTAGATGGAGAGTAAGCGTTTGTAAAAATAGTTTGTACAACAGTAGAGAAAGTCATGTGAGTGTAACACATCAGATTTTTTGTATTGCAATGGTTAGTTTTCCCCTAGCATTCGAGAGAGATGATATCACCATACTATTTTATATTCCCTGATTTTTGTCGTCTAAATAAAATATTTTAGTTGTTCTTATTGTTTAACTTTTAATGGGAGTTTTAAAGACTACAGTCAGCTACATACCTCAAAATTTTCATTTCAGCCAATTAAGTTATTCTTTTATCAATCCTATCCATGGTCCATGCCTCAGCTCCATAAGATATAACAGGCACTGCCGAAAGGTCGGTTCAATTACGAACTTGGCATTTTTAAGTTCAGCATCTTCCAAGGATGTGACATGAAGATTTTCAAGAAAATCCCACCACATCAAACTACCCTTTACATGGAAAATAGTCCTATTTTCGATATTCTCAAAAATAGGCCCTAACGATTTTGATTAAAACACCATGTGTTTGTGATATTTGCATGATAAATAAAATGCATATCTTGAAATTTCTAGGAAAGATCTGTGAAGATTCGTTATTCTTAATGACTTTGCATATTTGGTAAACCGCAAGAGATAGACAAAATTTGACTGCACAAAAAATGAAGATCTCGTCAAGGCACACGATTTATGTGAACTTTTACTTTCTCTGCTACGTATAGTAAGCAGGGGAAGTATTGCATTCCACCCAAAAGTTCTATACCGAGATTTAATCGCAAATACATGTTTTGAGGCGCCCCGAATCCAATAACGCATTTTTGGAAACATGTCCGTCTGTGTGTCTGTCAACAGCATAACTCAAAAACGAGAAGTCGGATAAATACCAAACTGGTATTTAGATTTAATATCTTCCAAAGATGCGACACGAAAATTTTCAACAAAACCCCCCACCCCAAACTATTTTGATTAAAATACAATATATTAAAGATATTTACATGACGAAATAGTGTATATCTTAAATTTTCGGGGAATAGCTTATGAAGGCCTCTTCATTCGGAAGAATATTGTATAATCTTGTATAACTGGTAAGCGTTAAGTGATAGACGAAAACGTACTACACAAGAAATGTAGATCTCTTTAAAAACACAATTTATTTAAAATAAGTTTTTTGAGGCATAAACCGTTTCTGGAATATCCGTTATTAATGATTAAAATTGTTCATTTCTTGGTCATTCTCTTAAATTCCTTTCAACATTCAGTTGTTTCTCGCGATTGCATGGGAACAGTATGGATTTTTAATGCCAGCGTATAGCGTCCAGTTCTTAAACATATTTGGACTTCCACTGTTCTCTTTGTATCTATAACGAAAGGTGTAATGTACCTATTTCTACAAAGGTTTATTTGGATTAAAATGTAGTAGATGTAAAAATAAGCTTCAGTAAGAATCATTTCTGTACCTACTAATAAACGATAGAGGGTAGAATGTATCACATGTCATATGCATATATCATATCAGGTTTTACTTTTTCTGGCGTTAACCATTTTCGAGATATTCTTTGTTATTGAGATGAATACTCAATTATTCATACTTCTTTACAGTGATGAGTTGTTATTCGTTTTTTCTCGTGACCATGTAAGGAGCTTGGAATTTCAGTTCAATCACATAGCGAACCACTTTTAAAAATCTAACCACCGCTTTAGCCTACAGTATTTTTATTTATCTACAACGAAATATGTACGTGTATAATGCACGTATATCCCGGTTAAAAAGAAGAAATATAACGATAAGATTTTAAACAGTAGTTTGTAAAAGAACGAGTAAAAAAAGTCAGCTAAATGCATACATTATATTTTTATACTTAGAATGTGTTTCAACTGTTTCGTGAAATACTAATATTAATAATAAGGAGGATTAAATAATAAAAAGGCAGAAGAATACGGTAGACTAGTGGTATTCTAATGCTATCTTTCAAACACGTGTGGAAGCAGAGGTATAGTTTCTGTACACATGCCTCTGTAGGCAGGTGTCGAGGCTGCCATCTGCCCGTCACAAAGCAGAGGTACAGTTGCTGTATAGATGCCTCTGTGGACATGTAAGGAAGTAAGTTTGTATGGTACAGGGATGAGACCTAGAAGGCTGAATGTCCGCCTTACACCGATCCACAAGGTATCTCCTAACAGATCCGTCCCGATTTAACCACATAGTTCAAGCGACGTGAAATAATAAATAGGAAAAAGTACTCTATGTAAATTGTGTAGCCCTGGATAACAGCCACGTGTTTCAAAATGAATCCATGAATATATCTCGCATAAATGTGTTTTTGGCTTCTCTGTCAGCTTCTGTAGCTATTTGACTCACCATTTCGAATGGCCTCCATGTTATGCTTCCCTTTTTAAAATGTTTTTAAATGTTCCATTTATATGCCGCCTTTAACATCTACGATCATATAGGTGGCTTTGCCTTTGGAGCAATTGCTCATTGACATTGATGTTCACTGGCTTACTATGGTTTTATCCTTAGGATGGTATTAGTTTTGGTTATTACATTCAGTTCCCACACACATTCACACTGCCATTCATACTTCCAGACTAGGGAGGATGAGGAATAATCCTGAGTAAAGAAAAGTTCGCGTCTAGCCGGGAATTGAACCAGGGATATCTGGATTTGCGGCGAAAATCTCGGTAATGAAGTTTTGGATGCAATGCAATACTTCCTATACATACAAGACGCAATCGAGCAAGATGGCTCTGCGGTAACGTGTGAGGCTCACTATCGGAAGGTCCCAGGTTCGATTCCTGTCTACCGTCCACTCTGGCCTTTGGTTTTTCGTGATTTTCCCCTGTCGGTAGGCAAATTCTGGGGTGGCTTTTCACCTATCACGAGTTCCCTTTCATTGCGTTTGCCTCTCATCTTTCGCATGTGCCTCTAGGCTTCGTGGCGTATGGCAGTGCCAGACAGATAGCGCGCGTGCCTGCTCAAAGAAAAGGGTACTCCATGTGGTTTGTTGCAGGGTCATTCAACTCTAGGCACCTCCATCAGTGGAGCGGAAATTCGAGCCTGGAATTCTTAGACACTTCCGCGTGCTTACATGGCCTGTCTGTAGCCTCCTGTGGTTTCTTCGCCTCGTACTTTCTTCCTGTGGAGTGGTAGGTCACAGTGCGAGGTGTCTCCCTCCAATTAGTAAGTTAGATTGGCTACGAAGGGGACTCACCACTGATCCACACAGGGGATGTTGTACCTATGCCCCACGAATGGGCGACCCTAGAAGGAAGGATGAGGCGAGAAGAGACACCGGGCGGACGGAACCAGGAGTGACGGCACAGTTATAGCAGAGTCCCTAAGTTTCCAGATAGAGATTCCCCGGCATACGGACAGGCAGACCCGGAACCCCACCTCGCACAGAGGGGGTCCAACATCCCTCAAGGGAAAGCCGAGGGACGGAGTGAGTCACACAGAGCATCCTTTTCCCCTGCCACACTGCACCGAAACACCATCGCCGACACTTCTAACCCTAAAAGAGACCAACGAAAGAAAGATGAAGTGAAATGAGATTGGATATGAAATGGAGGGACAATAAATTCGGGGGATGTGAAAGTCCTTCCCAACATTCGCCTGGCGATCTTGGAAAACTCGCTAAAAAAACCCATGGGTCAGGAAAGTCGGCCATGGGAATTGAACCCACGGCCTCCCGAATGCGGGCCACAGACCTAACCGCCTGAGCCATCCCGCTCGGTCCAATTGGTAAGTAGTAGAGAAAGTAATAAAAAGCTGTTAACAACATACAATATTTCTAAATAAATGTGTTATCAAATTAAAATGTAGTAGCGATCAACATTTTAAAAGTACACATATCTAAATCGATGTTTAAAATAATCTCATAGTGAATTTCGTTTGATTTAGAACATTGCTTATTCTTGTTCCATTTCCCCGGTTTGCTTGTGTTTAGTTAACGTAAATTGAATGTTGTTTTCCTTTAAGGCAGCATCTATATTTTATTTCCCATCCTTACTTCGTCAGTACATATTTGCATGTTTATTTTCAATTCGTCTCGACATCCATAGTTTTATTCTTTACATGCTTCTTACTTTTATGAGAGTTAGATTCATGTTAAAATAAGAGATATACTTAAACGTATTAAACTTTAAAGGGAATGGATACGCAACGAAGACAGCGATCGCTTCAAGAACGGGAATTCTTGGCAGTATTATGTTTGCCTATCATGTTATTCGCTAAGACCTTCCTTTACTACTGCTTTCTTTCTCTCTTTCGCTCTTTTTATTGTTGTGTCTGTTAAAAGATTGCTTCAGAAATGTATGATATTCTTCAAACCTTTGAACTTCTATTTTATTGAGAACAAAAGTGTACCTATTCGTTTTGGACTTCCTGACTTGCTCGACATTACTGCAGCATATTCATCTGTGTTTACTTTTTACTTTCTCTACTACGTATAGTAAGTAGGGAAAGTATTGTATTCCACCCAAAAATTCGATATCGAGATTCACCGGAAATACATGTTTTGAGACGCCCTGAATCCAAAAAATGCATTTTGGAAACATTTTCGTCTGTGTGTGTGTGTGTATGTGTGTGTGTGTCTGTGTGAACAGCATAACTCAGAAACGAAAAGTCGGATAAACACCAAACTTGGTATTTAGGTTCAGTATCTTCCAGAGATGCGACACGAAGGTTTTCAAGAAAATCCTCACACTCCAGATTACCCTTTACATGGAACATTTTTCGAAAATTTGAATTTTCCCAAAAATATCTCTAACAATTTTGATTAAAATATCATACGTTTAAGATATTTTCATGAAAAATAAAATTTATATCTTGAACTTTCTGGGAATATCTCCAAACGTATTCTTCTTTGTGAACGACTTTTGCATAACTGGTAAACCATAAATAGACAAAATTTTACTACACAACAAATGTAGATCGCATTAAAATACACAATTTGTGTCATATACATATTTTTGTTGACTGAACCATTTTAGAGATATTGCCTGCTATTCCCTTAAATTTTTCAATACTTATTTTCTCAAATGGGAATTCGTTATTCATTTTTTTGTCTTGGATATGCAAAGAGTATTAATCTGTGGCAAATATAATGGTGCTGCACGTAGCAACCAGCTATTAAGAGATATGTATGTGCTTAAAGGCTACTGTATTTCTATATTGCCCTTGCAAATACAAAACAAGGGGAACATAGTAGGCCTTTAGCAATAGTCAAATATTTTTAGAATTGGTCGCTATGTGTAAAATGTAATTCTCTTTGCATGCCAAAAGATCGTTTCAGCAAATATGTATCTCGATTAATATGAAATAGATGGAGCATAAGAGTTTGTAAAAATAGTTTGTACAAGAGTAGAGAAAGTTATGTGAGTGTAACACATCAGATTTTTTAAACATGTCCTTGTGTTTGAGTACCTATGAACAGCATAACTCAAAAGGAAAAGTCGGATAAATACCACACTTGGTATTTAGGTTCAGTAGCTTCCAAAGATACAAGAAGATTTACAAAAAAGGAAAAAAGTCACCCCAACCGAACTGCCCGTTACATGAAACTCTTTTCGAAATTTTAATTTTCTAAAAAATGTCTATAGTGACTTCTCTGAGATATCCGTTATTAATGGTTCGAATTGCTCATTACTTCGCCCTTCTTTTAAAGTCATGTCAACATTAATTTTTTTTCTCGCGATTACGATTCCATACTATTTCCATTTAAGTAACTAAATGAAAATAGTATGGAATTTTAACGCCAGCATATAGAACGTCCAGTGCATAAAAACATTTGCCTATCGCTGTTCTCTATGTATCTATAAGAAATGTGTAATATAGCTATTTCTGCAAAGGTTAATTTGGATTAAAATGTAGCAGATAGAAAAAAATCCGATGTGTTTCACTCGCATGACTTCCTCTACTCTTTTACAAACTATTTTTACAAACGCTTATTCTCCATTTACTTCATGTTAATCGATATAAAAATTTGCTGAAACTATCGTATTGCTAATTTTCTTACAGGTGTAAGAGGAATATTGTAGACTTTAAGCGATAGTCAAACCTTTTAAGAGCTGGTTGCTATGTGGAGTATTACATTCTCTTTGCATGTCCAGGACATAAACAGAAAGGAGAAAAAAGAATAACGAATTCCCATTTGAGAAAAAGTATAAATATTGGAAAATTCAAACAAATAACAAGGAATATCTCGCAAATGGTTCACTCGATAAACAAAATGCATATGGCATGAATTGTGTGTTTAAACGAGATATACATTATTTTTGAAGTAAAACTCTGTCTAGCTTACGGTTTACCAGTTACGCAAAATTCATTCAGAATAAAGAGGACTTTTGGGGACATTCCCAGAACGTTCAAAATATACATTTCATTTGCCATGAAAATATCTTAAATATATGGCATTTTAATCAAAGTTGTTTGAGCCATTTTTGAGAAAATAAAAATTTTCAAAAAATGTTCCATGTAAAGGGTAGTCTTGGGTGAGGGATTTTCTTGGAAATTTTCGTGTCGCATCTTTGAAAGAGACTGAACCTAATGCCAAGTTTAATATTTATCCGACTAATATTTATTTTGAGTTATACTGTTCACAAACTTATATACAGACCGTTTACTAAAAATGTTTCTTTTTTGGATTTGGGAGTCCTCAAAACATGTATTTCCAGTGTGAACCTATTACACCAGATATTTTTTTCAAGTAGTAGTCGAATGAATCATACTGAAGCAGCCGTTTCTTCCTTACGCTACACTCGCTGGAGTATCGAAACTGGATTTCACTAATTGCACGCCGAGCAACACTCTCTGTATGTCAATATTTGAGAACAGCACTTTGTCTCCCACCGACAACTCGAATTCTTTGACTCACTGTCTCACACTGTTCGTCGGAGGCGGGAAACAGAGCATCCAGAATTTCTGGTCGCGTCTCGAAGGTGCCCCTGCACTTGCGTTGGGGAGAGTGCCGCACCCCCACAATTAATCGCTGGGGAGCACTTAAGAATATGTTGCTAACCGCGGCAGGGCAGAGCTGGGTCGACCACTATACCTCATTTATCCTAAGGGCTGGACGGGGAACAAACTAAAATCTCAGGCAGGAAACTGGGTTTCGAACCTCAGCCATTATCGTGAGAGGAAAGTAATCATGTCTTTAGACGTTTGGAAATAAACTACAGTCCATGATAACCGGAAACGATAAAATATCTCAAATCACTAGCTTGTGTATCCAAATAAAACCAAAAAATTAATACGACTTGTTAAGTACTGATTTTATCGAAAGTTTGTAAAAATGTTGGAAAGTTGTATTTATATATCTTAGTTTGAAATACTTTTACTAAACTAAACAATAAGCGATATGTTGACAAGTCATGACTTTCTGCCCCGTCGTAACCCCCAGTTTTGCGGGGAGTATATAGGATGTATTCCCTAATTGAGACCTGAAATACCTTATACTATACCAAGTTTTGCAGTACACATTTCAGGTATTCAAGTGAAAAGATCTCTCTCTCTCTCTTCCTCACCTGCAAATTAAATTAGATTCCTTTAAACGATATCACAAGTATATAACAACACTTTAGTATAAATTTAAATAACATATTTTCACTTGAGTTAGGCCAACATGTAAACAAGCATACACGAATGGCGTCGGAGACAGTAAGCGCGACATGAAAACGTCTACACGTTTATTTACATGATACCAATTCAAAGTAACTGCCCGCGGACAACCGCTATCCACGGAACAGTTACATCGAGCTGCTACTGAATTTTAAACACATTTTATTAATGTAACATTACATTAAAGATACTAAACCTTATTCAGAATGGGTCTAGTATCATCCGTTTAAAGGGTGAATCTTATTTCAACTACACCTTGTATTTTCAAAATGCAGACTTATTCTTCAGAATATTCCATTATCATACTTTATCCATCCAAAATCAAAATTGCCAGAAAACGTTGGTTACGGTTTTATTCGTTTATATGTAATATGCATGTATAATCTCAAAATTGCATAGTAATGACAGATCTCAATTGGGATACGCTAGAATACAGTGCAACATTATTTCCAGGAAATAACGACTATAATTAAAATAGCCACTGGTTTCACCACCGAGGTCATCATGCCCTTAGGGATTTGCACATGACATGGTAGTAGTGGGGCTAACATGTCGAAATCGTTGTCTAAACTGGTTACCATATTAGCAAAATTAATTAGCACGTATCGTAAATATTGTTGCGTTTAATACCCAGCATTATATATGGTCATTTTCACATAGCCACTTTTGTACTAGCTAATGGTTTTAAGAGATATCTCATTTAAAACTAAGCAAATTGGAGAATGGTGTAGTTAATATGACGAGGGGTGGTTATCTGGAGAAGGAAATTGGCAGAATCGTGAACAATGGAGAGTGGGAATAAGGGTAACGTTTGTGGTCCGCATTCGGGAGGTCCCGGGTTCGATTCCCAGCGACCGCCCATTCTGAACCATGAGTTTTTTCGGGGTTTTCCCGAGTCGTCAGGTGAATGCTACAGTGGTTTCCTTTCATTCCCGAATTTCCTGTCCCTCCATTTCATTCATCCTTCACCCGTTTAATCTGTTTCATGCTGAAATTATCGGAGACGGTGTTTCGTAGCAGCGTGGCAGGGAAGAAGGCTGCTCTCTAAACTTTGTTTGTCCCTGCCGGCCAAATGCCGTACTTACCCCAACGTTTATTAGGTATAAGGAAGTGAAATAAATTACCTTAAGAGTGAGTCTAGAACATGATGTGGTCTCTTCTATGTCTTGTGTCCACCTGCCCGCCCGTTTTAGGTGGTTTACTTATATAGGCAAATCGCGTCAGGAACACAACAAACGTAGCCATTTTTCCGATACATCACATGCAAAGTGGGTACTGCCAACCTAAGTAAAAAGTGAAATGCACTAAATATGTGATGTGCTGTTGTTTCTGCGAACGTGAAATCATTCGAGTTTTAGACGCGCAGATCCCTCGGCTACACTTTGAGGCTGACGGCCCTCAATCTCTCGGCTACGACTTGAGGCTGAGTATCTTACCGGCTTCGGTGGCATTATTCATATGTTGCCGGCATTGCGTTTAAGTCAGAGATACAGTGCCATCTGTATGACACCCAGGGACATCTGTTGGACATCTAAGACATCACTTCAGTCGCTAAAGTCGGGTTAAGTACGACATTTTATCCTCCCTGACTATGGTACCCCCTTAAGGGGAGACGTTGGACCCTGTGTGGGGCGTGGTCCCCGGTCTGCCTGTCCAACTGCCGGGGCGCCTCAATCTGGAAACTGTAAACGTAAAGGTACGTATCACGGAACCGGGGCAGAGCACCGCATGTAGTCGGCCCATTGTGCTCCCAAGGTGAACCCTGGGAGGGAAGGATGAGAGAAGAGGCCTGAAGGGCGACCAGATCCGGATGCCGACGGGTGCAACCATGGACGTGGTCCTTAACGTTTCTGACGTCGCACGGTCCCTGCCCACAGCCACCTACCTCCAGGGTTCCCCGCAGCGGAGCCCCACGCTGAGCAGAGACCTAACTGAGTGGTACCGCGGCGAAGTCAGGGAAGAAATCTTTACAGAGCGCAAGCCACCGCCCAGCCGCAACCCACCGAACACCGTCTCTTGGTCCTAGAACCTGAAACAGATGACAAATACATGGGAGGAGGGAGAGTCTAGGTAGAAAATGAACCACCCCAGCATTCGCCTGGCGACCCGGGGAAACCATGAAACCCATGGGCCAGAGTGGGTGGTCGCTGGGGATTGATCCCGGGACCTCCTGAATGCAGGCCACAGACTTGATGAATTATTACTAAAAATACCCTATGCGCATTTTTGAAGCTATCCAAATATTTGAACTCCTCGTTACATATTTTCATAGTTTCATACTCGTACATAAATGCAAGATGTTTCTCTTTTATTTCTCACATAGCTTTACTGGAAGTTCCACTGCGGTTTTTCCTTAGAAAGACTTGTTAAGGCAAAAACAAAATTCTGATTAAAATTAACAGACCGTTTAATTACAACAATATAATTTATCTGAAACAAATGTACAAAGATAGTTGAAATATTACCCTCATATTATATTATCCTACTGGGATAAAAAATTTAAGTCACTTAAATGAAAACATGGAATTGTAAGGCTTCTCACAAATGCACTGTCTTAAACAGATGTTATAGGAAAACAATTACACAACTAAGGCCATCTACCTATCACACGCTGATCAATGAGCCACAGAGCAAGCTTCCCGATTTCACCTGTTAGTTCAGAAAACCAGAATTGAAACAAATATTGAAGAGTTCAGGAACCGAACTTGAAAGGTTTTCGTGTTCATTCAGAGAAAGATAAAATCTAATTTTTAATTATCGACACAACAGCAAGTTCAAAAGGAACTGCCTCCTCAACCAATGCACTTATTTTGGAAGATGTTAATACAAATTCACATACCAATCTGTAATATAACTCTTTATTTGATTTTAAATTATAATTAAAATACCTTTTTCTGTATATGTTGAAGTGTATCTATAACCCCACTCTCCTGAATCTACCTTTGTGACAATTCATGATAGCACCGATCTTATCGCCACTCAACTGTTTCCTTAAACCAGGCAACCACCCAGAAAAAAATTGTAGATGTTCAACTCAAACTCGACCAGATGATCTGAAGACATTGCAGGCTTTCCGTGTATTGGTAAGTAATTTCTGTGGAAAAGAAAACTATCGTAAAAGCTGTTCCTTGTGATAGAAGCAACAGTAAGATTAGAGATCAACTCGCCACAAGTGTCTATTATTGACCAGAACAGACGTGCCATGTGTCGCAGAAGTTAACCGGAGGCGGTGATCAGCTCAGAGGCAATCCCAGAGAAGGCGGAATTGTCTCAGACCTCCGTCTGACCGCAAAGGCAAGGGGGAGTATTAATGAGTTGGCAGAGAAGATAGGATCAATCCCACTCTGATTGCTAGGGTTCAACAAAAATACCTCACTGCAATGCATTTAAACTGACCTAATTCGCGGATCTGCCATAATCGCTGCAGACATAGTCGCCCCAGCAATTCAATTCGACATGCTTGCTTTTTAATCCTTCCTGGAATGAACTGGAATGTTTTGCTTTACCCAAAGGACAAATAAGAAGGTTGTTCGAGTCCCGGGAGAACGTTTCTGTAATTAGAATCATTCTCTATCCTCCGCAAAGTCTGGAAGGACGAATGTGGGAATGAACGTAGGTGTGTTTTCTATTGAAAATCAATAAAAGGATAACAGCAAATGCTAAAGTCGAGTTAATTATGTCTAAAGCCAAAGCTCTGAAATGAGCACATTTTAAAGGGAGCTATACAAGTATAGTTATAGCTTATATTACAATGGAGGGGGACATTTTTTTCTTTATTTAATTTTATTTATGGACGCTCTTTAACTACTATGGTTCTTAGCGTCCCATTCTATATTGGGCGTGAAAGACTGGAAAGTTTGCTCAGAGGTCTCTTTATCAGGCTTGAGGCTCTTTTACGTGCTGAAAATCTACGACACGGGACCATCGGTTTTACTTCCCTTCCGAAGGAAGCCATGTTAAGGATTTTACGCCCGAAAAAAATCCATCGCCCTCCGCCGGTTTGAACCCGCCACCCTGGAACTAGAGGCTAGCATATAACCACTATACCACGGAGGACATGAGAGGAACCTCACGTACTGCGACCTATACAGGGTGGAAGTGAAATACTCCTGCAGACTGGGGGAGGTGGGAGAGTGGATGTAGACGAACAAAAGCCTCCAACACCTTTTTGTAATTTAATGCACCGTTAACTAGGTAATCCCGTTTAAAAGTAGGAGTATTTGTCAACGTGTCGCAACTTGTTGATTGAGTAGTCTGTTTCTACTGGCGGCGCCCTAAACTATTCCAACACTCTATAAAACCATTTAAGTAACATTGGCCATGTATCTAATTCAGATATTTTGTCGCTGGCGCGCAAGACACTACAAAAATTCCGGGAAAATGTCAGGTTATTGTTCACTGCACTGTATGTAAACATTAACTCGAATTCTACATCCCCATGCTATTACAAATAGTTTGTTTTATATGTTTAAAGCCTGAATATCTGGCAATTTCTGTTTGAGAGGCTTGTGCCATGGTAAGGTAACAACCTCACGTGAAATTGTTATGATACTGAACAGTTTTAAGGTTTGTGTACACATTATACCTATGTATGTAGTTTAAAAGGTACATTTTAATTATTACGCAATGCTATACTGTAGTGATATTTATGTGACAATGCAATGCTTTCCTTGAAGGAAAATAAGTATCCCAAAGATTATGGCACTCATATGTGAAACACCTCTTGTGTTATTAACACCATTATTCCGTGTTGAATTTAACAATGTGGTACTAATAATTGCTAAACGTTTAGGAAAGCATAATTTATAATGTGAATTTATACTCTACTATAATATGCTTAAAGGAAATTTATGTGCAATTGTTTATAGTTTTGACCAACCAGGAAGTCTAACGCTCCTATTCAATTTTAAATATACCCGTTTTAAAATGGGTCTAGCCTGTTTCATGCCATCACGTATAGCGTCTTTCAACAAGAGATCCTATCTTTGAACTTAAATAAAACACGTTCTATAAATGATAGAGGTTTATTTATTTTTTTATTTTGGAACATAATTAATGCCATTACCTGTGGAAGAGAACATCAGTTAAGTGATCGCCGCGACTTCGTTGGGTTGCGCGTATACGGTTGACCCAATTTTCAATGACAGAAGAACGTAAATTAGGTCCAACTTCATGAATAATACGCGTGATGTTATTCATAAGATCATTTACTGTTTCTGGCTTGTTGACATAAACTCGAGATTTAACATAACCCCACAAGAAGTAATCCAACGGCGTTAAATCACATGACCTCGGGGGCCAGTTAATATCACCACCACGGAAAATGATGAAACCTCTGAACTTCTTCAAAAGATCGATTGTTTCGAGAGCAGCATGACATGTGGCACGATCTTGCTGGAACCAAAAGTTTCTGAGATCCATACAATCCAATTGGGGCCAAAAATAGTCCCTTATAACAGCCCGTATCTTTCTCTATTGACAGTTAGAGCTTTTCCATCTTCATATTGGAAAAAATATGGACCAATGATTCCACCATACCAAAATCCACACCACACAGTAGCCTTTTGGGGATGAAGTGGTCGTTCTTGAATCTGTATTGGCTTGTGATTGCTCCAATAGCGGCAACTTTGTTTGTTAACATAACCATCCATCCAAAAGTGGGCTTCGTTGCTGAAGATGATTTTTCGACAAAAATCCGGGTCAGCTTCCAATTGCTCCATAGCCCAGTCAGCGAATACACGGCGCAACCTATGGTCGTTGGGCTTTAGTTCTTGAGTTAACACCATTTTTTAAGCGTGAAACTTCAAGTCCAAATGTAGAATGCGCCAAGTTGTGGTCGGCGAAAGCCCCAATTCTTGCGCTCGACGAGCAATTGATTTGTTTCGTTCTTGAGTACACTCTCACGAACGGCGCCTATGCTTTCGTTGGAGCGCTTACGTCGATTACGCGTTCTTTCAAATTTATCGATCAAACGCCGAATCGTTCTCTCGTAGGGACGATTATGCACATCGTAAACTTCACGCAATACACGGAAGGTTTAGCGAACAGATGATCCATGTTGATAATAAATTTTCATAATTTCTACGCATTGCTGAATGCTGTAACGTTCCAAGGCTATGAGTCAGTAACAACTGTAACCACATGAAAAAAATGACTGCTGTAACTCAATAAAAAAGGCAGCTATCACATGTTAAAGATAGTACACTCTTGTTGAAAGACCCTTTACATCTAGTAATTACTAGCCTAAAAAATGAATCTGTATAACATGATAACGCAGTTTTAGAAGCAATTTCTCCAACGGTTACTCCGATATGATTTAACACTAAGTTTATGAGCGCAAAAAACTCAGTTGGTGATATTTGCAACACTAACGTTACTGATTAGATTTGTGTGCGTGGGTATGTGACAGATATCAAAGTATTTCAAAAAGCGTAGGTAAACAAAATTGACACTCTCTTCTTGCCTAATGAATTCCACAGTCACGGACAACCATTATTTACATGGTAGCTTTAGAAACAAAAAATTACCATAACCTTAATCAGTAGCATTTATAAGCATGCGAAAACATTGAGATTAATTTAAAATATCTAAACTGCCTCCAGTATGTAAATTTGAAGTAAGAGTTTAGAGGAAGTGTGCCATACGCCCTCGATTACAACTCGGAATTACACTACCTGTATCACGGACCCGCTGACAAACTGCAACACATGTGTCTGTACTTGGCACGATCCTGTTAGGAAATCTTTCAGCATAGAGCCCTTGAGCAGATAGAGAGTGCGTTTCTTCGTAAAGTAAGATCATGTCCAGATATTCGGACGTTGAAAATTGCGGCATTGTGTATGTTGTTATTTAACAAGATTTTCTGTCCTTTGTTTTTTTTTATTATTATTCCATGCCTGCTTTAACTGCTCTGATCTGAACTTGTGGCTTTGACAAACAGAAATTGCATGCGATCAAGTAAATATTCCCCGCGATCTACACCGATATCGGAAGTAAATATACGTAGCTGATGCGATGTTGCCAGTTCTAACAGAACTAGGGACAACAAATTATGGACTTTTTAAATTTAATTTACACAAAACCGTTCAGTCTATTGAAATACGCTAAAGTATAAAGTTCAAATTATTCACTTTTCTATGAATACATCATAAATTAGGAACCTATAATCAACAGTAATCCAGCAAGTTGATAATTCTTTTATAAAAGTATTTTTTCTCCAAAACGGTGCATTTAATTACAAAGAAGTGTTGGAGGTTTTTGTTCATCTACCTCCACTCTGCCACTTCCTCCAGTCCGAGGACTATTTCATCCACCCTGTATAGATCTATTGCGGCTACCACCGCCAGAAGGAAGGGATGAAGTGAAGGAACCACAGGAGGCTACAGGCCGCAGGCAGACAGGGCACAGAGACGCGCCAAAGTCCCTTACATTTCCAGTTTCAGAATCCTCTAGTGTCCAGGGGAGTACTCTCCTTTGAGCAAGCATCCACAGTTGGTCCGGCGCCGCCATAGCCACGAAACCTAGAAACATACCGGAAAAATGCAAAGGAAACGAATGAAATGGAAATTATAGAACGGAAATCGTAGTGGATGAGAAACCACCCCAGAATTCGCATACCCACCAGGGAAAATACGAAAAACCGACCGACGGAATTGAACCCGGAACCTCCCGAATACGAGTCTTACCGTTACCGCAAAACCATCTCGTTCAGTGGAGGGCTATACAAATGAATCAATAAAAATAAGGAATTTCTGCTTGCATCTGCTCCGCCCTCACACAAAATTCCATTTCCCCTTCCCTACCATGTACACTCACTTCCACTCGTCATCACCGCAGCTTTGGGAGGGATTTTACTGGCCTACATAGGTGGAGGATCTATAGCAAGGAGGAGGTGTGTGTGTCTGTTTACCTTTTCGGCATGTAGTGGCGTCCTGTTTTACGTGCACAATTCTATATTATTCACATATGGATATATAACTTTAAACAATAGCTTTACTCATTTTAGAAAGTGCTGTCGCTATTCAGTTTGTTTCTCGCAATGTCATGGAGATAGTCTGAAATTTCAAGGCCAGCATATAGCGAGCCGCTTTTAAACATCTGAATATCGATTGGGCTTCCTCTATCCCCCTTGTAGCTACAACGAAATGTATTATTAAAACTGTGTCTGCAACCGTTTGTCGCAGTTAACATGAATTAAATAGAAAAATAAACTTTTGTAAGAGTAGTTTGTAGGACGAAAAATAATTATCCGTGGTGCCACAGCCGATGAAGAGCCTAGAACGGACAATCCGACTGCCAGCCTCACGCACATGTACGCACGGTAGAGGTACGCCGATTATCCAACCGATTCGGGGAGGTGATGTGACCAGCATCATGCATCCCCCAGTCAGAATGTTGGCCTTCGTGGCTGCCTATCGTAGCGCCTCACTTTCCTCACGATCTGATTGGGCACTGATCCTATACCGGGACTTAAAATCCGCAGCCCCATGTGTGAGATCAAATCCAGGCGCATTCCGTGGCCAGAAACTAGATTTCCTGGTTTTTTTTAAACATTGGTCTACTAAAGTATCTTTTTGAGGTCCACGCTCAAGCCCACAGCGCAGGACATAATTTACAAAAGTTCTACAAAAATACACAAGAAAAACGAATCAAGACAGAACAGATAAAGTAATGTCAATGTAATTCATCAGATTTTATGAGTGTAATCCACGCGCCTCCAGATGGAAGCTATTGGTTTTGGATTGTACTTGGTAGGGCAGTGATTTCAGATTTTAATAGATGAGTGAGTACACTGGCGGTAACCACCTTTTAACATCTCTTGTAACTACAGTATCAGAGTGAGATGGCTCCACGGTAACGTGTGAATCTCGCATTCAGGATGTCCCGGGTTCGATTTCCGTGGTGCCGCCCACTCTGACCGTGGGCTTTTTTCGTGGTTCCTCTGAATAGGTAGGCAAATGCTGGAGTGGTTACCCTTCTACCATGAATTTCTTACCTAACATTTCTGGTCCCCATGATTTCCTTTCATCTGTTTCACCTCATCCGTTTCAGGAGTATAGGACCAGGTAATGGCGGTTGGTGTATTGACGGGGCTGCTGGGGCCCCCAGCCTGGGAGGTTGTCTCGATTATTCTCGCGACCTCCAGGTTGCGGGTGGGTTAAGGGATACTGGGACTAAATTTTTTAATTGGCACAATTAATATGACTAAATAAAGAAATGATTGTGCAAAAGCTCTAGCTCAAATGGTTTCCCATATAAACAATTACATATTTTAAATTAGCGAAAAGCTGCTAACTTTCTAAAACTATCTTGCATATTTAAATTTATTAGAGAAGTGTGGTAGTGATATTTTCTAATACTTCAGCACAGTGAAAATGAATTTAAGGATTTGATTGAAGTTTATGTTATTATTTGTTGTTACAGTTTCCCTTGTTTTTCAGTATAAATTGATGTTTGTAGGCCAATGAATAAAGTAGTCATAAAATGCATGCTTGAATCTATAGACAGCAAATTTTAGGTTATGTATAGAAATCTGATCGAAACTGAAACGTAAGAAATAAATTCGATGGGCAAAAATGTAAAACTGAGAATAAAACACATACAGAAAGGGTTCAGTATGGTTAAAACGGGAACGCAGGGCGATTTAATCGTGTTGCTGGGCTTTTAAAAATGCGGATAGTGAAAAAATGTTTGGCCAAAATGATTCGTATGTGTCTTTAATACCTGTATGATAAAACTAAAAAATCGAAAATTTTGTTATTTTCCTTAAAAACTCACTCCCAGTGTCCCTTAAGCAGGGCAGCAGGTCAGCATTGGTCTCATGTTGGAATCGTTGCTAGCGCATATTGTCGTCCGGATTTGATCGCCCTTTCGATCTCCCATTCATCCCTTCCTCCCAGAGAAGCACAAGTTGGAAGCATAAAGGCCCCCATTATGGGCTACGTGCGATGCTGTTCTCCAGTCACTACAGACCCCTCCGTCTCACTACTTCTAACTCTTATAATCTTTTATTGTCTTGGTGGACGACCCGATGTGCCGATTTGCATTGTCCCTTTTTCCGTACAGAAATTAGCAATTATAATGAAAATGCTATACGCCATTTATAAAACCGCCTTTATCTTCAAAACGTCAGACACCTCAATTAATAAAATCTACCCCTCCTATTAAGTGATCTCCATGGTTTTACGAGGCCTATTTTAGGACTGCAAATTTCAATTCTTCCAGTTTAGGTGCTTCGCTTTTCAACAACGGTTTCCCACGTTCTGGGTGGAAGGGAAGTTATTACATTAATTTAAACCAGTTGCAGATCTCATTATTTGGAACCAATTTTGTATCTTTCAATGTTTTCTATGACCATTTTCTGCGGAGATATTTTAGATTTTTCGAGAACATAAAACGCACACGCTGGCAACGTAGCAACACCAACTGGTATCTGTTAGCGGAACTGTCTCTCATTTTCAAAACCAGAAGTAGATCAGCGCGTAAACAGGTTTCACTTTCGCTGTAAGGCTCGTGGTGATTATCCACTAAACACACCTCGGGTTCTTTTATCACTAAATTGTGCGTTTCAATATACAGTACGGTGTTACTCTAATAATTGCTCAACTTCTAGTGCAGATGACAAACACAGTGTGATTTTTAGTCAGCGACCGCGAAACGCTTATTGGATGATGAAGGCATTACCTCCATTACTACCAAGTTGTACTTGTCATTTCGCCAAAATATTACACCACCCTTTGGTCTTTCTTGTTTGTTTGGATTAAAATTCGTATGGAACCGCTAGTCCCCCACCTCCCAGTTCAGGTATGCTGTTTTGTTTACGTCCAGAGTCAGCTCTCACATTGATCTACCTTGACCTAGCAACGTTGTCCATGTCTCCGACCACTTTACGTCTGCAAAACGGTGATCGGAATATGATTAATTATTTCAAAACCCTGTATGAAGTCACATAGTAACTACCGAAAGTAGGTCAGAAATAGATTACTCTACCTATCTTACAAGTAACACACCATTATCTTCATACATTCTCTAGAATAAATCATCTAATTTGGAAAAGCAACTATTGTTTTTTCGAAAACGGCTGATCACAGAATAAAATGCCGTTATACTTTTTGTTTCTAATACCTCTATGAAACAGGTACATATTAGAAGGAATGTAATAAGTTACCTTCCAGCCTGTATTATGCGCCTAATAAAACGGTAATTAGATCCATAACTCGTTTCGAAGGCTCGTTCTTGGAAGCTAATGAATTAAACGTCTGCTAATGTATTTCAGCTGCCTCTGAACTGAATGAAGAGATAGATGCAAAGATATTGCGCATGTTAACGCCATCAATCATTACAAAATTACATGGTAACGTCGTACATTAAATACAACCGAAGCGTTAGGTGCGAAAACGGCTTAACCCCATATTCTCTGCAGTGATTTCCACTCTCACGTTTGTTCGTTTAAGGGAAGACATTGCACTCGCTGCATTTAAAAGGAGACTAAATGGCAAAAACTGTCAAAAAATAACAATTTGGGTTCTGGTGCAGTCTTATAAAATGCAATTTCCTCTTTAAGTTTATAGTTTTTTATCATTGTGGGTACAATACTTCTATTTTAATCATGTTTTTTAAAAATAGTACCGCGAAGCGTGCACCACTTCACGAAAAAGAAATCATAATTCCAAAGCACTTTGAAATAGGGAGGTAAAACTCATCTTTAAGGGGCATTTTGCTCTATAAATTAATACTACTGTTAAGCAGGGCAGCTTCTGCGTGCTCAGAAAATGTGGTTTATTTCTTTGCAAATATACGAGTTTGTTTTCTCCAGTTTTAAAAGCTTTTTCTTGAATTACATCTTCTGGTATGTGCGCCGGGTAGCGTAGTGATATTGTCTCCGGCTCTCGTACTGGGTGCAATTCCCGACTCAGTGGTGGCGATTTTAAGTCGACCATATCCACGCCTTCACCTCTGACTTGCTTATGTGAAGTATCCCCTAGGCCCAACGTGGTCGAAGTCCACGGTAAAAGCTGTAGGTCCTGTCATTCCACCACCACCATCCTCATCATCATCATCATCATCATCATCCCCCGCTGGGTGCCTCCATCTCAAATTGTTCGTCATCGCTTGGTGGAATAAGGTTCCCCCAAAGAGCATAGACCATAGGGGGAGCGTCAGAAACGTCATTTTCTGGTATAAATGACCCGTTTTTCCATAAACTATTGAAGATAGCCAAATTAAATGTCAGGATGATAAAAGAAACCTCTAAGTACTATTGCAGATAGACAATGATGTTAATAATGTGGTTGGTTATCCTTTAAAAAATTTTGATGTGATACATTCACACGACTTTCTCGATCCTTGAAGTAGTTTTGTTGCTTCATGTATGTAAAGCCGATTTGAAGTAGGAGTACGTATTAAATTTCTCGAGGACGCATCTCGCGTCCGGTTAGGAACACTGTCTACAACAAACTGGCTTCTCAATTTGTAAATTTTGCTATATTTCAGTTTCTGATTGACTAATCCTACTCCAGTAGAATACCTTCATTTATCTAAAGCTTTTTCAGGTTGTTGATTGGTTATTTATAAACTGTCTCAAAATTTACATTATTCTTGCTCCAATAATGACTAGTAGCATTATTAAACTTTCTTACTCATTATTGCCTCAAGGTTACCTCATTGTTAGCAACCTTCACCTATTCTTACAGCTCCTACATTATTAAATTATGTAATACATTCACATACATTATTACACATGTGTACAATAATATAAACATATACAATGACTGTAATATACACTTTTAATATCTTTTTACATACACATATTGCTTTAAGGTGGGCTGTTATTGAATTTATATATTATATAATTAGACTGAAATCATTTAAGTGTTAAAAATACTGCCTCATCCTCTATCTTTATTAGTGGGTATACAAACTATTCTTACTAAAGCTTATTTTTCCATCTACTACATTTAATCCAAATAAACATTTACAAAAATAGCGACATTACATATTTCGTTATAAATACAAAGAGAACAGCGAGTCAAATATTTAAGAGCTCGACGCTGAAAATCGATGGGACTAAAAGAATGACAGATATTGAAGAATTCGAACCTTTAATAACGGATCTCTCAGAAACTTATTTGAAGTAAATTATGTGTTTTAAAGAGATCTACATTATTGTGTGGTATTTATCATCTATCGCATGAAGCTTACCAGTTAAACAAGATTATACATAATTCCTTCCGATGAAGAGGACATCCTACGCTATACCCAGAAAATTCAAAATATACATTTTATTTGTGATGTAAATAACTTTAGTATATGGTCTTTTAAATAAAATCATTGCAGTCATTTTTTAGAAAATCAAAATTTTCGAAAAATGTTCCATGTAAAGGGGAGTTGGGGTGAGAGGATTTTCTTGAAAATCTTCGTGTCGTATCCTTGAAAGATATTAAACTCAATACCAAATTTGGTGTTTATCAAACTTTTCGTTTTGTGCTATATAGTTCACAGACACACACACACACACACACTGACATGTTTCCAAAAAAATCATGGCACCTAAAAACATGTATTTGTGGCGAAATCTCGATATCGAGTTTTTGGGTGGAATGCAATACTTTTCCTACTTATTATATGCAGTAGAGAAAATAAAAACACACCTCATATGAAGACATTTTCATTAGATGTTTAGTCTGTATCCAGAAAATAGAAGTTTAGGTGACCACAGAAATATTGTTCTATTACAGGAAATTAAGCTTTGAATTCTTTCAGCTACCTTTAACTGTAAGGAAAGCAGTTAAAATATGTTACGCGTATTAAACATAATGAAATATTTAGGAACGTGATACATCAAAAATAATAATTTCCGCTATAATGAATACGAAACTAAGTTTTGGTGTTTACAGGATATTCGCCGAAATATATTCCAAGTGCTCGTGTTGGCAATCCTGTTTGCGCAATGCAGTATCAAATATGCTGCCCCATTTTTGTAGTTGGAAAATATCCTCTATATTATAATCCGTACTTGGATACATAGCATTAGCATATCCTTCTGCATTCAAAGAGCGTTTCGCCGGCGAGAAATATTCTTAGGATGCAGTCATGGGACTGGTGCAGTTTTGGCTACAAACACGTACACAATCCTTTCTTATGCTAAGTTCCAAAAGCTTGCGACCTAATGGACCAAACACGCTGGAAGGACGACAAGTGCTATGTAAACACTGTCTGTACAAACCAAAGAAAAACAGCCCTGCATCTTCTTGTCTTCTGACGTATAGTCTGGTGCATGGAAACGTGCCGATGCTTTTGGTTACCTGTAGTCATCATCATAATTTAGCATCACGGTTTGGGCCTATAGTCCCGTTTCGGTTCCCTCAGAGTTGTTGGTTCCAGCGTAATCTAGGACGACCAACATTCTTCTCCTTCTTGGGAAGTAGTTGAATGCTCTTTTTGGGATGCGGTATACGTCCATGCTTCTCAGATATACCATCCAGTTCTTTTGACGATCTTCAATTTTTCTGTTATGTTTTCTGTTATGTCTAATACCTTCGTTTCTTATATGTTCCGTCAATTTTATACCTAGCATCGATCTTAGAAACTTCTTTTCTGAAGCTTCCAGGCGTTTTTTATCTTTCTGTCTTAGGGTACATGTTTCTGCTCCATAAATAAGTTGTGGAATTGCTACAGATTTGTAAAATTTTAATTGTGTTTTTTTAAGGTTTCTATTCCCTAAAAATCTTCTTATAGTTCCACATGTATATTGATATTTATGAAGATTCTCTTCTGCATCTATTCGTCTCTGATAAGACGAATAGATGCATTCCACATATTTAATGTTCGTCACCTGTTCAATGATTTGAGAGTTGATTATTATTTTGACCTTTTGTGTTTATTTCCTATGAATGCCATTACATTTGTCTTTGAACATGAACTATTTAAATTCTGCTCTTTAATTGTATTACATAATTTGTGAACATCTATCTGAAATCTGTCCTCTATACTAGCCATAATCACTTGGTCATCCACAAAGAGTAGATAATTCAAAGGTATATTATTAATTTTAAAATTAGTTTCTAAATGACTCAGCTAAGATTCTATGGCATCATTAAGGTATAATATTAAACAATGTGGG
Source organism: Deroplatys truncata (assembly GCA_030765065.1). Lineage (NCBI taxonomy): Eukaryota > Metazoa > Arthropoda > Insecta > Mantodea > Mantidae > Deroplatys > Deroplatys truncata. Next base: position 121,482,151 of record CM060988.1, on the reverse strand, counting down.
TGACAATGGGTACCCTTGTGTGACACCACCATTGATTTCTACCGTTTGTTTTCCAGGTCCGTTTCCTTATAGTGGTATTTCGATATAGACTCTTATTAGTTGGGGTGGATAGCCCTTTTTATTGATTATTTCCCATAATTTTGGGGTTTTTTACAATCTAAGTACAGTGTGTGTGTGTGTGTCTCTAAATTACCCTCCTCTCTTTTCCAGTATCTGATTTTTAGTGAAAATACAATCAAAAGTCAATATTCCTTTTCGGATATCATGTTGTTCATTTATTAACAAAGGTACTTTATTTTATTTAAAAGTTTTCTAATTATTTTGCACAGATTTTATAACACGTTTCCTTTTGTGTTTTTCTTTATTTAATATTGGCAGAATCTCCTTATCATCTGTGGTCCTCACCAGCCCTGAGTAAGCCAATCTCTTATTGGTTTGAATTCAACTCCAAAAACACGCATTAGCCTATGAACAAAGATCGGGCCTAGGTGAGCGGCGAAAGGGGAGGAGTACGAAATATTTCACCTGAGTGGGTGGAAGGCATGCTTCCCAACGACGGTCAACACCATCACCTGAACGAGCCCGTCTCTTATTGGTTTGATGTCAAAAGTCTGGATCTCAAACACTAACCTATGAACACCGGTCTGTTTCAGGCTCAGTAGTGTAGAAAAGGAGTTCTAGCACTCCACTTAAGGGGAATCTGGGCGTGGCAGATGCAGTTTAGCATTTCCTTACCAACATAAGCCACTGTGCATTATATTGGCACGATTCCATGCACTTGACTTTACCTGACTCAGCTTCTCTTATTCTCACTCACCAACAGGAATCGAAAACCACATCTTTCTACGTTAAGACCCAAATGGCGCTGCATTAGATACACCTCAACTAACAGCTACTTCATAAAAACACTGATGTGATACATTCACATGACTTTCTCTACCCTTTATCGTTTATTTGTAGGCATATAAATAATACTAAAGCTTATTTTTCTACCTAATTCATTTTATCCAAATAAACCTTTGGAGAAATATATGTATTACACTTTTCCTTATAGATACAAAGGGAACAGCGATAGTCAAATGTTTAAGAAGTGGACGCTATACTCTGCCTTAAAATTCCATACTGTTTCCATGCAAGCGAGAGACAACTGAATGTTGACAGGACTTTAAAGAATGACTAAGTATTGAACAATCTTAAACATTAATAACGGATATCTCGGAAATTCTGTGCCACTATAAAACTTATTAGAAATAAATTGTGTGTTTTAAAGATATCTACATATTTTATGTGGTGCGTTTTCGTCTATCCTTTAGCGTTTACCAGTTATGCAGGATTATACAAAATTCCTTCCTAATGAAGAGGACTTCATAAGCTATTCCCAAAAAATTCAAGATATATATCTTATTTGTTATGTAAATATCTTTAATATATTTATTTTAATCAAAAGCGCTAAGAGTTCTTTTTTTTAGAAAATTTCGAAAAATCTTCCAGTAAAAGGTAATTTGGTGTGGGGAGATTTCCTTGAACACCTACTTCTTATCCGAGTTTACTTTTGTTTTCGAGTTATGCTGTTCACAGACACACACCCAGACAGATATACAGACATACATACAGTGACACACAGACACGGACCTTTTTCTAAAAAGGCTTCTTTTTATTTCAAGGGGCCACAAAACATGTATTTCCGTTGAAATTTTGGTATCAAATTCATGGGTGGAATGTAATACCTTCTCTGCCTACTACGTACGTGGTAGAGAAACTAAAAATTGCAATATGTGTGACTGCAGCTGAACGTCAAAATCAATATATCAATATATCATTTTAACAGCACTTATTCCCTTATAACCCAGTGGATAAGATCGATTGAGTCAGATGCCGCAGCAATATCTAGGTTAGTTATCAAGCTCACGGCAAACGGCGCGAGTGTTTATCATTTTAGTTCTGGCAGTTGTATGGGATAAAATGTTACGCTTTTTAAGACTTAAATTGTGCTGGTGTTAAATTATTCATTAGGGTTGAGTATACTTTGCAACAGAATATTTTTCTGCATGTTGCATGTGTGAAATATTCCTCTGCAAGAAAGTGTCGGACAGAGTTCCATCATAAGTTTCCAAACGCTGCAATTTCTAGCAGGGCACCTAAAATCTAGTACTAACATTATAGAGAGAGCACATTTGTGTGTGTGTGTGTGTGTGTGTGTGTGTGAGTGAGTGTGTGAGTGTGTGTAGGATAATTTTGTAAACCGCTCAACCTGTTTCGAGTATTCTTTCAGCATTAAAAAGCCCTGTTCTTCACAACGGACTGTCCCTAAGTTACTAAAAGATTAAAAAGGATTTACAAAAACCTGTATACTTGAATACCAACACAGTCACAAAGTAACAACTACAAAAGGGGCTTCGACTTTTCGCCAAAGAGTAGAAAATGATTGGTTGAAAATGGAGTAAATGATAGTGGTTGCTGCACAGAACTAAAATATATAAAATCCGCAGATACTTCATTCCTAACAATATACATAGATTATAATGATTCAGCAACTGATAAAATAGAATACATAACAAAATAAAAAGACAACCGAATATGCTTACAATAGTGCGGGACATATGTAATACTTTTGCAAAACTCTTTTAATAAACCTTGTATTTCTTCTGTAGTTTTAATTCATGTGCTAAATTTTGGATTCTCGGTGGCCGCCCACACTGACTATGGAGCTTTTCGTGGTTTTCCTCTGGTCTCCTAGGCGAATGTTGGGGTGGTGTATTTTACCACGATTTCTCCTTTCCCTCATTTCCTGTCATTTCAGCTCTCCCTTTTATCTTTCAGGAAGTGTCTTCGGGTTCCATGATGCGGCTAGTATCGGGCATATGGTATGGTTGCTGCGCGGGATTCTTCGCCTCTGCTGGTGCAGGCGGGAGTTTCCAATGGAATATTAGGGACTTTTATGCGTCTCTGTGGACGTGTATACCTGCAGATCTGCGGTATCCTGCGGCTCCTTCACTTCATCCCTACCTCCCAGGGGGATGTAGTCACAATAGATCTAGTTGGTCACGTGGCGAGATGTCTCCCTCCGTTGAATTACCTCTAATCATGTGGTAAATAGTGTTATTATGAAAGAAAATGTTTTAATGTAACATCAGAAATTAATCAATCGATATTTTACAATTAACAAATGGGAAGATTTTTGTTTTCTGAATCATTACAAACTATGTGCCATTTCCAAGATACTTAATTTGGAGGTATGGGAGAGAAAAACCCTCACCAGGCTTGCATCCATTTTGTTGAATATTGTTGTCAGGGGTTTCTGTGTTATGTGAAAACTATTAGGTCAAATGAATAACTACTGGGCCAAAGTGAACGTAATTTGTTTTTTAATTTTATCTACTGAGTATTACTCCAACTAATTTTTAAATCGTCAAAAGGCTATACTTCACTTTCAGAATTTGAAATACTGTTACAGGAATTTAAAGAAAACAGAATCACAACATCCGCCAGTTTCATAACCATTTCTATCAATATTAGAGGATTTTTCGTCCGTTTTTAGGAATTTCAAGAGCGTGTACGAGAATACAGTTATTTAGGGTAAATGGAACATTTCACCATAATAATCTTCTAAGTCATTGTACAATAAATCCAAAAGGAACACTAGGAAGGTAAATAAAATAGTTATTCGAAGCTTAAAAAGCAACCGGTAGACAATCTTGCAGAATGTTGTTCTGTACAAAAGATGAGCACAACAAAGTCATACAACAAAAACTTCTTCGAGCAAACAAAATATATTTGGAGATTGTACAAGGAATGCGTATAGGCATTCCTTGTACATAGGCATTTTTATACAGATTTTTGCGTGAATTTTAACTACATTTTCCATGACTTACCGGCCATTTATACGTATTTCGGGCAGAGGGTGCGGCAACTTTCGCCCAATCAGAGCTCGTTACGCCGTCGGTCCAGTCTAACTCTAGCCTCACTGTGTCATAAAAAACTCCTTTTTCCAATACGAAGAAGTACTCTTTTCTGTAACTACCTCTTGCCCGGCCATGAAGCAGAAACTTGCGTAGTTCCTAACACAATAGAAAGGAGTATTTTTATGTGACATTAGATATACACGCACTATTTACTTTTATTTTTTAATTTATGAACGCTCTTTAACTGCTGTGATCCTTAGCATCCTATTCTATATTGGGCGTGAAAGATCGGTAATTTTGCTCAGAGGCCTCTTTATCAGACTTGAGGTTCTTTTACGTGCCGTAGATCTACGACACGGGACCACCGGCTTTACTTCCCTTCCGAAGAAACCCATGCTAAGGATGCCATGCCCTCCGCCAGGTTTGAACTCGCGACCTCTGGAACTAGTGGCTAGTATGGTAACCACTACACCATGGAAGACGTCGCACGTTTTACTATGTAGTTGTTCACAAGCTCAGTTCATAGTTAGTCACCTCGCTACTGTCTAAACAATAAACATTGTTTATTTGCATAACGAACCTAGAAGCTCCAGGTTAAAAAAGGGGAGAAGATTAATTGTTATTATAGTTCTAGTAGAACGTGCAGCTCTGCTTTAGTTATTCTATCAATTGTGTAGATTATTCTCCTCTCTCCCTCCTTCCCTCCCTGCATCCCTCCTTCCCTCCCATTCTTTCACTAACCGTGTCCTCCCCTGTTCATTTCTCACTGTCTACATCCCATTTCTTTCTCTGTGTAACGTATAATTTCTCATAAGGGTTTTGATAACCTATAATAAAATCGATTCTTCTGCGATGTTAATAAGAATTTAAGAAAAGTAATGTGGTCTTTAGATTTTCAATGCTGGACTGCTTCCCATAGTAACTAATTAACGAAATAATAAGTTCAAAATTACGTGTCAAACTTCATGTTTACATAAACAGGTAATATCAATTAGAAGGTGATATGAGAATTTAAATACCCATTTTATAGAATTTTGTAACAAGACTAATCAAAATATCACAAATTTTTAATTTATACGGAAATCCCCCAAAACTAAGAAAGTTATTTCTCTTTCTTTTATTTCGCCTTCATTTGCAATCCCACCCTTTGGAAAAGAAATTAGAATTTCATGTAGTCTATTTTCTAATTGTGGCCTAACGTGTGTTATATTGTATCGACCCTTGGGGCCAGCAGGCCCGTGAGTTGCTAACAACAGGGGTTAGTAGCTCAGAAGGGAGAGGTAGTCGGTGCCGTGGCAAGGGGTGTCAGAGGGAAATGAGTACAACGGATTCTATAAAAAAACTACTTACTATATTATTGAATAAAATAGAATTGAGAGTTTTAGACCATCCGAAGGGGTCTATCGTGCAGGGGCTTAGTCGCATATTACCATTACTCACCTGGATAGCTCCGGCAGGATTTGAAGCACAGTTTCGAGGTAGACTGAAGTAGTTTGAGGGTACGAAAGTTCGACTGACTAGCTGCTGGTCGCGAGAAGAATAGAGCGTCCTGGCCCTCTTACGTGGTCTATAAATACGTTTTGGAGGGACAGATCAGCAAGAGTGCCATCCCCATTGCTAGCACTACCCCATTACAACATGTTTTGAAACTTGACGCAAGTTAATGGAACTTCCCGGTTGTGGATCGACATCCACGCAGGATCATTACATCATTTTTGTATACCACCCGAAAAGGGGAATGTCATACCTGGCATAGCTTTTTGTAAAAAGTAAATTATAAGTTTGAGCACATATTTTGCAGGGAGAGGCCTATGAACAAAAGCTAAAATAAAAGTACATCTACTTGTGCAATTGAGTATTATATTCTTTAAAGTTTCCTAATTGCATACCTTACACCTTTTAGTACTGTAATTGAACTCCTGGAGGGCGAAGATGCATTATTCTGAATGTTCCAATTCATCCTAACCGATTTTCAGCAACAAACTCGAGCTACCTAATAGCGGCAGTCAACTACGCATATCTCGTCTTTCCCCTAGCTATCACGCGATTCCTTATTGCTATTCGGACAGCAAGGTAACACGTGAGAAACTTCCGTCTAATGACTGTTACGACTCTTATTTAATTCTCCAATACACAATACTAATATTGGAAACAGTATGCCATCCAGCAACGGTTAATATTACCTATATATTACAATATATCACTTTTAAAACATATAAATATAAAACACATACAATATCACGTTTCAGACATGATTTAAAATCTTATTAGTTAATCTCTCTTTTCTCATGCTCAATAATTCGACACAAATTCTCTCTTTAAGAACATTAATTAAAGGTGTATTAATTTTCGTTAGTGTAACTAATATCCCTTTATGTCTCAAATAACATCCTTAAATTTATTAATATCAGTTTCATGTTTCAAAGACAGTCTGCACGACTGTTTCCGTTAAATAGAGCAGCAAAATTTGAATTATTTTTCATTCTCAGCTGCCTGCAGAATTTTAGAGAAATCCTAAGGGGCCATTCAGGATGAAAAGTAAGCATTAATGATGTAAACTTAAGCACAAACCTAAACGGATATGTTGTCATTCACAACGACAAAACAAAAACCTTAACAGCTGCCAATTACAAGAAACAGCTGAGCGAACATGGTGGTCACGACAAAAGAGGTTATGTACATATATCGAAATGTATAAGAGATAGCCACCTGGTTAAAGGACTATAAACTCGTAAAAAGCACCACCTACCACCACAATTTTTTACTGTAACTTTTTTATCAGCGATTCCTGGCTCGTGATCTTACACAAAAAGGCAGTTAGCAAGTACACATGGCGACCGAAAATTCTATGTGAGATGGCAAAATTATCACGTGGTGAGGTATATGAATAATTGCCCCCTGATTGTCTAGTTTATGTTTGACGTAGACATAAACAAGAAAGCCTGGAGTTTGCAAACCTCTACGTTTACGTTATAAACAACTAGAGGAATTCTTAAACAATTGGCTTCAAGTTATCTACGCTCAAAATATTATCAGTACAAAGAATGCAAGCAACAAAGGACAAAGATGTATCGGTTCGGACCTCTTGGTTACTTGTGAGGGAAGTTAGCTGCTTTTGATATGCCTGGCTTACATAAGAGGTGACATGGCTCCCTCGCTTCTACCAGCCGGTCGCGCTGGTTTGGGAGGTGGCGAGCAGTTAGTGTGCCTTTGCTGTTCCGCGTTCGGCGGAGGAGCACGTAGTCCGTTTTCAATATGCTTTTACCGTTAATAACCTTTGACCATTTTGTCAATGCATAACCACTTTTTCTGTTTTCCGTGATTGTAGTGACTTATACGTGTTACTGTTGAATTATGCTGATTTTTATTGTTTGTGATACACTGCCGTGATGCTTCATATACATATGTGTTACCTTTGAATTATATTGATTAACTTCGTTTTGTGTTATACTACCGGGATATTGTGAATATGAATTTTCTATTACTGCTATACAATTCCTTACTACCGTGATATTATTCGTCTAATACCGCTTTGTTGAGACGTATTAGCTACCCTGAAGGAGTGGCAGTAGCGTCTAAAAATAATCATAATAATCATCATCAGTTAGTGTGCAGAACAGTTGGCGTCCTGCTTGCCAGAAGGGTAGGTGGTTCCCTCTCCTAGCGTGCTTGGCGTGCTACTTCGCGTAACTTCTCGCGAGATTTGATAAAGTATGCAGCAGCGTAAATCTCACTAGGTTTTCCTATTTAGAATCGTTTCGGCTGTTTTCAAAATGTCTTTTAAAACAAGGTTACTATGTTCCATTTCTGAGCCCGTGTCATAAAAAAATTATCATCCGAACGCTTAGAGAGGTAATAGAGCGACACTGGAAATTCTCAGTATTTTAATTGTTAAAAGGGGGCATATGCTGTAATTACTATGGGTAATAATGGGTAATGTGTCTCTTGTAATTTACATACCATTTTGAGGATTTTCTTCACAATTTCTGGCGTGGTCATCTAATTTGGTCGACCACTGCGATGTTCGTCTTGGCAGCTCGTACGACCTCGCTTAAACTCTCCCACCCAATATTTTAGTGTTGTAAATGGAGCAGACTCCCCCAGAGTATAATCTAGCTCAGCTTTAATATTAGTCGGACTAAGACCTTTCAAATGAAAGTATTGTATCTCATAACGATGGCCAGTTTTATCCATGTTTACAAATTCGCTAAAAGAGTTCACTATTGATGGCTGTCAAACAATTACTAAACAACGTAGCATCGTCAAACTTCAAACTTAAGCTTTATAAGGGTGGTACTTTCTACCAGAGTCATTTGTTTGAAACAACCGCTATATATACGTCAGGTCGGGTACTTCTGGGACTGCCCTCGTATAAAGTGTGGCGAATATGAACCGATATTATTGTATTTTAGTTGTTTTAGAATACGGTCATTGCAGATGTCGTTTAGTGCTATGAATACTGCCCTATTTTCCCATCACTGTCACTTATTATTATTCCGGACAAGGATTAGGTCAATCGGCCTATTCCGGCCTCTATCTTAATCTAGGTCTTCTTGGGTCTCTTCTACCTATTGGTCTATAGTTAAGTATGCTTTTTGGAATCCTTGAATTATCCATTCTGTACAGATGTTCTTCGCAATTTCTCCTGTTTTCTATAAGTTTATCTTGTATTGTAAATATATTTAATTTTTCCCGTAGTTCTTGGTTTCTAATTTTATCTAGTCTTGTGTATCCTAATACTGATCTTAGAAATTTCATTTCAGTACCATGTATGCGGCTATTATTTTTTGTCGTATTATCCAGGATTCGCTGCAAACAATAATACTGGTACTAGCGTTACTTTATAAACCTTAAGCTGAGTGTCGACCCTTGTCTCACATTATTAATTAACATAATAACCGTAAATGTAGATGTTCCATAGAAGGGTTGTACCAAGGGTCACTGATAGACAGGAAAAATCCTGTGAGTGGTGTATACAAACGCCGAAAGACTGCACGAGGGATGGGGGTGGTTTATTACCTGCGACGTCCCTGCCTATAACCCAGTGAGAGTTTCAACCTTATTTCCTTCTGTCCTGACTTTAACGCTTAGAAATTTCTATGCCTGGTTATAAGTTTATGGTCAAGTTCATGACAAAGTCAGCCAATGTGAACGCGACCGTTAAGATAACGTGCAAGAAGCTTCTACGTTTACGTTACGCTTATGTCTGGACTGGACTGCACTGCACTAGTGAACGGAGGCGACACTAGCATTGCGACTCTGAACGGATGAGATGAGGGAAACCTAGGAGACACACGGGTTGCAGAACGAAGCCGGCGCAAGTGAACAGAGTCTCCTAGTAGTTCCAGGCTTGAGCACCCAGCCACGGGACGACCGCTCGGATACGTCCCTCCAGTGGGACCGGGCAAACATTTCCAAAATTCAAGCTTCTGCGCCATCTGCACGACGCCAACCGAACCACAGCCCTGGAGTCAACATGAAATATGAAAAGGATATAAAATGAGAGGAAATGGGGGAAAGAGCAGAACCGTGGTAGAATACATCACTCCAGCATTCGCCTTTCTCAACCAGGGAAAGCCACGAAGAGTCCCCGGGCGACCACCGGGAATCGGTCCCGGGATCTCCCGAATGCGAGTCTCACACGTTACCACGGAGCCATCCCGTTCGGCACGCTTATGTCTGTTCCATTGTAACCCTTAAGGTGTAACAGCATCCACACTCCGTGTATGACATTGAACTTTAGGAACATTAAAGAAACGATGGTGTAGCTAGACCTTTTGAAACGTAATTAGGTTTGTCAGCAAAGCTGACAGGTGTAAACACACAAGCCCTGCAACAGATACCGTACTGCTACCCTAGCGACCAGAAACTCCACCAGGCCTTTGATCCCCTCTGAAATGTTTTTCGCATAAGATTAAAGGCTAAGTAATCAGGACAGAGAAAATTGGTTTTTCTTTTGAGGATTCCTTCCAAAGCGCCCGTACTAATCAAGTTTGGAAACAGACACCTCTTTTTCAAGTTGATCACAAACGCCAGTCATCGGAGTATGACAATGCCACCATAAATCGATTGAAGGTTCATTTAGAAATAAATAGATTTCGAACTTCAGCATTACCCTTCCTGCCGTTCTCATTCTTTTCATCAAAACTTTAAGAGCAATTTTTATCTGTACTCTTTCATATCATCACACAAGGACAGTTGGCATCTCCATTCCATAGAAATGCTGGGAAGAAGACTATTTGAAAGTAAACAAAGTTTCAAGACGAATTATTGAAGAGAAACAAACAAAGGATTGCTACTAAATTGAAGAAACATGTAAAATAAGCAGAGCTAGTTACAGAAATCTCCCTATAGCTATAAACAGCGGTTCCTCCTCAGCAAAATTGTCGCAGCACGGTAATTAACCTTTGGCCCCGTATTTTTTAGTTTCTTACCGCTCACCTATACGGCAGAAAAGTATTCCACTCAAAATTTCGATATGAGATTTCATCAGAAATATGTTTTGAAGCCTTCTGAATATAAAAGACTTTTTAGAAAAGGGTTCGCGCATTGAATGTGCACAACCCAAAAATGAAAGGCAGGATAAACACCAAACTTGGTATTTAAGTATAGCATCTTCCACAGAGATTTTCAAGAGTATCCCCACCCCAAACTACCCTTTACATGGAACATGTTTTATTATTGTTTATTTTCTCAAATATTTTTATTAAAAATGGTACCTTAAGACATTTTCATTACTAATAAAATGCATATTTGTGAATAGCCTGTGAGGTTCTCTTCATTCTAAATACTTCTATATTACACAAACCATAAGATATAGACAAAACCTATTACACAAAAAATGTAGATCTCGTGAAATTAGACTTTGTAACTTTTTCGTGGCATAAACATTTTCAAACTATTTGCTGTTATTGGTTCGAATTTTCCCATACTTTATACAACTTTTAAATGCTTAGCCACTCTTTTGTTTTTCGTAGACGTCATGCAAAGAGTATGGAGGTTCAAAACCAGCGTAAAGCGATACACTTTCTAAATATTTGACTACGCTTCAAGGCTTCTGTATCTCTCTTTTGTAATCAAACCATTTCTGCAGTTTATCTCGATTAACTTGAAGTATATGGAAATATTTGCTTTTGTAAGAATGGTGTATAAAAGGGGTATAAAAATAAACTATATTGAGTAGAGTAAACCGAGCAGTGTGTCTCAGGTGGTAACTCTGTGGCCCGCATTCGGGGATCTCGAGTTCAAACCCCTGGGGCCACCGTCTAACCGAAGGTTCTATCTCGATCCCTAGGCAAATGCTGGGTTTCATAATTTGATCCGCAAATGTTTCTGTCATCCCTTTCATCACTATATTTCATTTCCTTCTACACCGCCACCAGCATTGGGCTGATCACCCATCCTGGATATGCTATGATCCAGAGTTTGCTTGCTCTTCGACAGTCCTCTGACCCAAGGCATTGGCTTAAAGTCCTTGGGATTTAATTCCTACAAAGAGGAGAGTAATCCGTTGAAGAAGAAGAAGAAGAGTAGAGTAAGTTATATGAATGTAACATAAGATTTTTTCTGATTTTGACCTGGGTTAAATCTCCGTAAATGACAGATAACTGAATAAACACTATGGGAATAACAAGGAACATAGCAAGGTTGCTGTCAATGGATGCAAATACTTTTGAAGATCCAGAAGGTTGAGGCACTGAGGGGCGTCAACTGTTTCAATACTTGTGAAGGTAGTGGAGTAAGAAGGTGGGTAAAGGTAAAGGTGCGCATCACGAAGGGGTCGAGCACAGCAAATAGACCAGTCGGTCTTTGTTGCTTCCAATGTGACCTCTGGGAGGGAAGGATAAGGGGAAGAGACCCTAAGGGCGACGAGATCCAGATTCCAGCGGACGCAAGCACGGATGGGGTCCTTAACGTTTCCAAATAGAATGTATATGACGCCACACGGCCCCTGCCAGAAATTCCAGGGTCCCCCGAGCGGAACCCCAACACCGTCGCCCGTCCTACAACCCTGAAACGGATGACAAGAATGATGATGGGTACAGGAAATGAGAGGAAGGGAAGTTGTGGTAGTATATGAACCACCCCAGCATTCGCCTGACGACCAACGGAAACCACGAAGAAACCTCCCGAATGCGAGCCACAGACATAACCGCCTGAGCCATCCCGCTCGGTAAGAAGGTGGCTAGGTGTTTTTTGACAGTTTAGTTCCAAATGAAACCGCCGCGCTACTCTTTCGACAAGACGTTTTGCATGTGGCTATACATTACGTTTAAATATAAGTTTCTTACTTTGATTTAGAACAATGTTTCTCCGAGCACGACAGCTTGTTCACTGAATTATGTACTTGTTAGTTTTTTTATATAAATGCATGTAAACAATTTTGTACTTTATGCTAATTGCGAAATTATTCCTGTTTGACATTCTCCAATTTGCATTAATTTAATTAACTTGATAATACCACGCTTATATATCCCTATTGTTAGTCAAGGTTAATAGTAATAATATTAATAATAATAATAATAATAATAATAACACTCGTTTGGTTTCTTTTCATGTAACTGTATTTTCTACTGAAAACTTTCTTTATTAAGGATTTTCTATCCATAGAAAAGCAAATACTATAAATTCTTCTTTATTGGGCAATCTTGAAAATATAAACAAATATGTGTATTTTACATGAAAATCCAACAACTAAAAATAACAACTATTTCCATGCGCTGTATTATCTCACGTCTGAAGTTTCGATTTGGTCCAGAATTTGGTCTTCGAAATAGGTAAATGTAATGGCTGAAAATCAGTCACTAAGCCAAGCTATTGCAGAAACGTAATTTAGTGCGTCAGCTAAATCAGCTTCACTCACAACTCAGTTAACGCTGCATGTTACACGAGTACCTCTACTCCTTCCCCCATTGTTTCCCATGTTTTCATTTAGACAAAAGGGTCTATGGAATGTTGACTGATTCACTCACAGAAAACGCAGTCAAGGTCTATCAAGAACGTTTGTCCAACAACTCTTTAGGGAAGGCAATAATGTGAAGTCTTGACTCCTTTCATTCCTTATCTATTATAAAGTTAAAGGCGACAACCATCAATAATGCAAAACCTAAAAATTGAAAAGTATCGAAAAAGTATCGAAGGTTTATCTCAAAATATTAGACATATTTCGATACCACCGAGTATCGAGGTCCCAACTCGTTAAGACAAAGGTGTAGCTTATCACCGACTTTGTTTTATACATGCACCACATTTTAAATAATTGGACAGTTATGCATAAATAAACTTTTGTTTGCATACGATCTGATCGTAATTCAGAAAACCGAAAATAACTTACACAAATCCTAGCATGAGTTAAATATCCATTCATTCATTCATTCATTATCTGTTTACCCTTCTCTTATGTAGGACTTACACCCCCCAGGACTTACAAGCGGGTGCCTGGGGTCAGAGGCCCGTCGAGGAGCAGACACTCATGGATCAGACAGAACATCCAGGATGTGTGATCAGCCCGATGCCTGGTATGGGATGAAGGAAGTAGATGAAACGAAATGTTGGTGAAATGGATGAAAGGAAAGGTGATGATGGAGCAGTTGGTGGAATGAATGGCGGGGGAAACCGGAGAACCCGGACATGAGTTAAATAAAGTATGTAAATTGTATGATTTTAGGATATCGGCAACAAAAACAAGATCATAGCTCTTAAAGGCAAAAATCCAGCGTGATCTAAAATTGTTCTAGAGGGTCAAAGCTAGAAAAATATCGAGTTTCAAATATTTAGGATGTGATATCAGCTTTGATGTAGAAAGGGATATTGACTCTAAAATAAATAAATTCCAGACATTATGTGGAACTATACAGAGAAGTTTTAAAATCAAAGTAACGAAATAACCAAGAAAACTCTCTAGAAATAGATATACCTACAAGATTATGCGGCTGTGAAACTTGGGTTCCAACGGAAAAAAAAACGGAAAGATAAAATTCAGACGGAGGAGATGAGGTTCCTTAGGCAAGTAAAGAGTTGCACCAAACTTGACAGATTTAAAAGTAATGAAATAAGAGAGAAACTAAAAGTAGAGCCTTTATATAGTAAGTAATGAAACGTAGGCAAAAATGGATTGATTAGTGAAGCCCAACCTTGTCTCTTATGAGCTAATGACGTCATATTGCTCCTTCATTTTGTGTTATGTAGCATTTTCCCTTCACTCACTCACTCACTGACGGCTGGTCGCAATGACATGTTACAAGGTAACCAAAAATCGCAGATTGCACAACCCATGCTCACATGAATGCATCATAGCTCCGTGAACAATGCCTGGAGGTAAATCCGCCCTCCCTGTTTAGCTTAAGGTTGAGCAACACTGTCGATTGAACATATGAATAGAATGAGTGGGATTAGGTACCCATTACCAAGCAAGAGGACGACGAGATGTTGGACGTCCTAGAAAGCGTTGAGCTGATGTTTTCTAAATCCGGAATGGGCATTTGCACTTGCAATGATGATGATCTTTTATTGTGCACACAGTATAGTAAGTTGGATTCCCTGCTGCCAAGTTATGATGTTTTATTTATTGATTTTTAATTCTTGTCAAGTGAGAGTTAAGGATTAGCCCAAATACTAATTATAATGGAACAATTATTGTGTGGTAATACATCCAGTGTTACACGTTAAATTTTATTTAATTAATATTAATTTTTGCGCAAGCGCGTCAAGAAGAACACTACAGGTGTAATTTTAATTCTTTCCCATGGACTTTAAAAATCTCAGCTAAGATATATATATTTGTAATTTCCATACTTTTATAAACATACGAATATTTTTACTTTCTCTACTACGTATAGTAACTAGGGGAGGTATTGTATTCCACCCAAAAATTCGATACCGAGATTTCACCGGAAATACATGTTTTGAGACCCCCTGAATCCAAAAAAAGCATTTTTGGAAACATGTCCGTGTGTGTGTCTGTCTGTGAACAGCATAACTCAGAAACGAACAGTCGGATAAACACCAAACTTGGTATCTAGGTTCAGTATCTTCCAAGGATGCGACACGAAGGTTTTCAAGAAAATCCCCCATTCGAGAGTACCCTGTACATGGAAGATTTTTCGAAATTTTTAATTTTCTCAAAAATGGTTCTAACGATTTTGATTAAAATATCATATGTTTAAGATATTTATATGACAAATAAAATGTATATCTTGAATTTTCTGGGAATGTCTCCAAAAGTATTCTTCATTGTGAAGGACTTTTGCATAACTGGTAAACCATAAGAGATAGACAAAATTTTACTCCACAAAAAATGTAGATCGCGTTAAAATACACAATTTATGTCATATACATTTTTTTTGTTGAGTGAACCTTTTTCGAGATATTGCTTGTTATTCCCTTAAATTTTTCAATACTTATTTTCTCAAATGGGAATTCGTTATTCATTTTTACTTTCTCTACTACGTATAGTAAATAGGGGAAGTATTGTATTCCATCCAAAAATTCGATACTGAGATTTCAGCGGAAATACATGTTTTGAGACCCCATGAATCCAAAAATATCATTTTTGGAAACATGTCCGTGTGTGTGTCTGTGTGTCTGTGTGTCTGTCTGTGTCTGTGTGTGTGTGTCAGTCTGTGAACAGCGTAACTCAGAAACGAACAGTCGGATAAACACCAAACTTGGTATTTAGGTTCCGTATCTTCCAAGGATGCGACACGGAGGTTTTCAAGAAAATCCCCCCACCACAGATTACCCTTTACATGGAAAATTTTTCGAAAGTTTTAATTTTCTCAAAAATGGCTCTAACGATTTTGATTAAAATATCATATATTTAAGATACTTTTATGACAAATGAAATGTATATCTCGAATTTTCTGGTAATGTCTCCAAAAGTATTCTTCATTGTGAACGACTTTTGCATAACTGGTAAACCATAAGAGAAATACAAAATTTTACTACACAAAAAATGTAGATCGCGTTAAAATACACAATTTATGTCATATGCATTTTTTGTTGGATGAACCATCTTCGAGATATTGCTTGTTATTCTGTTAAATTTTCCAATACTTATTTTCTCAAATTCGTTATTAATTTTTTTTGTCCTGGTAATGGAAAGAGAATGGAATACTCCACATAGCAACTAGCTCTTAAAATATTTGACTATCGCTTAAAGCCTACCAATTCCCCTTGCATCTTCAAGAAAATCAGCAATAAGATTAACATCTCGATATCTCGATTAACATGGAGCATATGGAGAATAAGCGTTTGTAAAATTAGTTTTTACAAGAATAGAGAAAGTCATGCGAGTGTAACACATAAGATTTTTTAATTTTGTGTGTTTAGAATCGCTTTAACAACTTGGTCATATTGCAACCATATATAAGTTTACATTATATAGGATACAGAATAGTATCTAAATATGAAGTTAATAATGTTATGCAATTTAAAATTAGGTTACAAATGTTACATTTTTAATATATGTTAATGTCCTTCCATTTCTTTTTATGTTTTGTTTAGAAATTATCTACCATATAATAGTTTTGTTACAACCCATTCATAATGTTACTTCTCCATAAATTCTTATCCTCTGCATCTTTATGTGTTAGTCTTCTAGGCGCCATGCTTCTTCGGATACCATTCATCCGTTATTCTCTTGGTTTTTCCTGTCCTCTGTTTCCTTCAGCTTACCATTCTAGCACCATTCTTGCTATTCTAGCGTTTCTCATTCTTTTCACATGGCCAAAGCATTTTAATCTTCTCTCTTCTATATGTCCAATACATTCTTTTTTACACGCATTATTTCCCTATATTTTATTATTAATTATTTCCCTTCTTGAGATTCGAGAAGCCCTCCATCCATCTCTGTGGTCAATAATTTTCTTTCTTGTTGCTTACTCCAGGTTTCTGCTCTATGCAGTAATATACTTCGAACTAATAATTATGTCTTTTTTGCTGTGTGTTTATTGTGGGAGCATTTGTTAGGTCGCTGATGCCAGTCTGTAGTCTCCACTTGGTGTACTTGGGGCAGTGCACTGTATAATATGTATCATACTGAGGAGTATGTTGAAAATTGGTTAAATGGGATTGCAAATTTTAGATGAACTGCTACATTTGCCGAAATGAAATGTTATTAAAAAATTCCAAGCACATTTTTCGTCAACCTTTTTATCTATACTAACACTATACAATAGCTGCATATGCGGTTAATATATTGTAGTCGTCGGTTGAAGATTATTCACATCTCATCATTATGCTGAAGTAATCTGACATTTTTGGGTAGTCATACGAGTATACTGGACAAACTACGTATCCTAAATTGTAATTTTATATCAAATGCATGCTCTGTGACGTTATAGCACGTCTCTTGCTGGCAGCAAATACACAGGAAATTGTTGAGAAACGTAGGTTAGTAAGGCAAGGGAGAAAACGAAGTTCTTGACAAAGGAAGGGCTAGTAAGGTAAGAGAAACGCATGTTGTACTTTGTACATACGTGATTTTAGGCATGACGCAGCTGATTAGCTCCTCTTGTCAACGGTTCTCCGGAATAGCTCCGTTGCTGGGCCACATTTCGCATACGTCACTCGTAATCCAACTGGCTGATCCTACTCGTACAAAGAGCGCCAAAGAAAATCTCATTGCACTTCGCGTCTATGTCATATCATTAATCGTTGCACGTGGCCTTGCGAAGCCATGACCATTTCATTGGTTGCTTTAGGGTACGGTGCAAGGGTGCGCCAGTCCTTCTGATAAATAGTTATACCAATAACCACAACAGAGGTTACAAAATGGAGTAGAAACGAAATATAAGTTTATGCTCTCGATCGTATTGGCTAAAAGAGAAACAAGTAGAGCCGGTGCATTCGGTTTGTCATACAGACCTCTTATCGTGATTGGTAGCCCATACCTTATCGGCTAGTGGAGAGAGTTAAAAGCTAAGGGGAAAACTTAATGTATAAGGTGTAGTGTGAGAAGATTTTATGGGGGTGCAAACTAAAGCTTGAATGGTATTCATTAAATAGATAGCAAGGCGGCACTGTATACCAAAAAATAAAAAGAAGTGTATTCTCAAAGAGATATCAATGCTTGTTGCTGTATAGAAGCAAACATAACTAAATAATAAATAAATAAAGCAGCATGTTTTTCCTCTAATTCAAACTATAATTGATTAATATACCTTTACTAACATATTGCTGATCATCGGAATACAACAGAACTACAGACAAAAATAAACCCAATTTTATTGCCATAATATGTATGACATATTCGGTAATCTATATAGATATACATATGTATCTCTAGTTTCTAAACATAATCAGTCAATTATAACAAAGGAGTAATTTGCATTTAGTAAACGAATATCATTATTTTCGGATGTTTTACAGAGAGTGCCCACTTTCTGGAATATTTTTATCCAGCAATTTACTATGAAAACACTTTTATGCACTGCCGTTGCAATTGCTGCAACAGTGCGACCAGCCTCCCACATACCCACGATACGTTCACGAGTAATTTTGCTAGCATACGGCAAAATACTGGTTCTGAGACAATAAACATGTTTTGGTTTCAATAACACCAGAAAAAGCAAAGGCATTAAACTCCCCCTTTCCCCCTTATTACTGTTATCAAGCCATCACGCTCTGCGATAAGTAAGATGAAGGACACGGCTCAAAAGACCCCAAAAACGATACAAAATCCGCCGAAGATTTTCTTTGTTGCTCTGTGTACATCACAGATGATTTATCCAAAACTGGGTTCTATGAAATAGAGCATATTTCCAAAATACGTCAAAACATAACTAAAAGAGTAAGGGATATGGTTTCAGACGACAAATAGTAACCAGAAAAGTCCTAAAATGCAGTGTAATTAGACGAGACACACACAAAAGTTATGATAGCATTTAATGACCAAAGACTGCACCTGTCTTAAAATGCAGTGAACGTACTCCGCTGCGCCTGATATATTATTGAATATGGAGAGAGGTAAGCAAACAGAAGATGCAAACAGCTTCCTTCCTTTAAGAGGTTTCCGCCCACACTGGACCTCTAAATGTGCAATAAATGCAAACAAGCGAACAGAGTTGTGTGCTTTGAGACTCGAGATCAAAAACATATTTCAGAACGAGCTGGAAATATAAAACGGTACAATGGTATAAATAACGTTTGAATCTCACGTGGTTTTCAGTTTTCTTATTTTCCGAGGGCTTAGATACCAGTGAAGAGGAAGATGTGAGCATTATACGAAAAGGTGTATCTCTATCAAAGTTAAACTGCCTTCAAAGCGACTCCAGCATGGACATGATTGGTATGGATTTCAGTCCCATTTAGCGCGAGGAGAAATTCTAGTACTACTCCAGCAAATCAAAAAATCTGATGTGTTACATTCACATAACTTTCTATAACCCCTATCGTGGGTATACAAATTATTCTTACGAAAGTTAATTCTTTTATCTACTTCATTTCAATCGAGACAAACCCCTGCAGAAATACCTACGTAAGATATTTCTTACCATACAAAGGGAACAGCGATAGTCGAATGTTTAAGAACCGGACCGCTATATGCTGGTCTTAAAATGCATACTGTTTCTATGCAGTCGTAAGAAACAACTGAAAATCCACGGGATTGAAAAGAATGACGAAGTATTGAACAACGTTAATCATTAATAACGGACATCACGGAAATGGCTAATGCCACAAAAAAGTTATTTGAATTAAATTGTGGTATTAAAAAGGTGTACACTTTCTTCACTTAACGCTTACCAGTTATACAAGATTATACAAAATTTCTTCTGAATGAAGAAGCCAGAAGACTGTGGAGTCCTTTTCCGAATGAAGAGGATTTCAATATAGATACAAAGTGAATAGCAATGGTCAAATGTTTTTCTAGAGCTGGACGCTCTATGCTGACCCGAAAATGTACTCTTTGAATGACATCACGAGAAACAGCTGAAAATCCACAGGATTTGAAAAGAATGACTGAGTATTAAACAATTCGAACCATTAATAACCAATATTTCAGAAATGACTGATACGGCAAAAAAAGTTATTGGAAAAAACCTGTGCGTTTTAAATAGTTTTGCATTTTTTCTGTAATACCTTTCGTGTATCGGTTAACGCTTACCAATTGTACAAGATTATACAAAATTCCTTCTGAATGAAAAGAACTTCCAGGGTTATTCCTATAAAATTCAAGACATACATTTTGTCACTAAATATCTTTAATATGTGGTATTTTAATCAAAATCGTTAGCACCATTTTTTAGAAAATAAAAGATTTCAAAACCTGATCCATGTAAAGGGTAATTGGGTTGGGGAATTTTCTTTAAAATCGTGTCGTATCTTTAGAAGATACTAACTTAAATATCAAGTTTGGTATTTATCCGACTTTTAGTTTTTGAGTTATGCTGCCCACAGACACATACACACACACCTACGTTTTTCTAAAAATCTTATGTGTTACACTCACATGACTTTCTCTACTCTTGTACAAACTATTTTTACAAAATCTTATTCTCCATCTATTTCATATTAATCCAGATAAACATTTGCAGAAACGATCTTTTGATATGCAAAGAGAATTACATTTTACACATAGCGACCAGTTCTAAAAATATTTGACTATCGCTTAAGGCCTCCTATGTTCCCCTTGTTTTGTATTGGCAAGGACAATATACAAATGCAGTAGCCTTTAAGCAGAGACATAGCTCTTAACATCTGGTAGCTATCTACAGCACCATTCTCTTTGCCACAGATTAATACTCTTTGCATATCTAAGACAAAAAAATTAATAACGAATTCACATTTGAGAAAATAAGTATTGAAAAATTTAAGGGAATAACAAGCAATATCTCGAAATTGGTTCACTCAACAACAAAAATGTATAAAACATAAATTGTGTATTTTAACGCGATCTACATTTTTTGTGTAGTAAAATTTTGTCTCTCTCTTATGGTTTACCAGTTATGCAAAAATCGTTCACAATGAAGAATACTTTTGGGACATTCCCAGAAAATTCGAGATATACATTTCATTTTTCATGAAAATATCTTAAACATATGATATTTTAATCAAAATCGTTAGAGCCATTTTTGAGAAAATTAAAATTTTCGATAAATGTTCCATGTAAAGGGTAATCTGGGGTGGAGGGATTTTCTTAAAACCTTCGTATCGCATCTCTGGAAGATACTGAACCTAAATACTAAGTTTGGTGTTTATCCGACTGTTCGTTTCTGACTTATGTTGTTCACAGACACACACACGGACATGTTTCCAAAAATGCTTTTTTTGGATTCAGAGGGTCTCAAAACATATATTACCGATGAAATCTCGGTATCGAATTTTTGGGTGGAATACAATACTTCCCCTACTTACTATACATAGTAGAGAAAGTAATACTTCTAAACATACTTCTAGTGAATCTAGACATCCAATTTTTGGGTGTAATATAATACTTTCCCTATTTACTAAAGTAAAAGGATAGGATAGGACACGAAGCGGAGGGGGCTTAGCACCTCGACCTATGCAGATCTTTAGTACCTGGGTTCCTGGTCGCCCCCGGGAGGGATGAGGTGACAGGAGACAGAGGTTGGCCGGACCAGGAGGCACGACAGGCAGAAGGCAGGGTCCCTGCCGTTTACAGATTTGAACTCCCTGGTGGCTAGCTGGTGCAGCCAGCCTTCACCCACTTAGGCTTACACATACGCTGGGGGCGCGAGACCTGGAGACCGTTCGCAGTTCGGAGGACGAAGGTTCCGAGAGAGCATCCTTTTCCCCTGCCATGCACACGCCAACAACTCCCCCGACACTTGCAACCCTGAAAGAGACCAAGCAGATGAATGGTGAAGTGAAATGAAATGGAGGGACAGGAAATTCGGAGGATGTAATGATCATTCGCAGCATTCGCCTGGTGAGCCGGGGAAACACCGGAAAAGACCCATGGGTCAGGAAGATCGGTCATGGGAATTGAACCCACGTCCTCCCGTAACCGCCTGTGCCACCTCGCTCGGTTTACTAAAATAAAAAGACGTACTAAACTGGAACCCAATCCATCCGCGACTGGTTATATCTGTAAGTAAAGCGAAGTAGCTGGTATATCGCTCTTTACCTCACAACTATCAACTCTCAGGTTATCACAGTTTGCGAAAGGATAGGCTGGGAGACAACGGCAATATTGCATACCCGAGTAACTGCGACTGCTCCCTCAAGAATTGCAAAATCAGGCTTCCAAATCCTGCGACAGAAGCAGCTATTGTTTTTCCCGTGAATCCATTATTCATCAACCAATGTAGTAAAATATTTAGACAGGATTTTCATTGTTATGTGCAACAACCTTTAATAAACAAGCAGCAATCTTGCTACGCTAAACCTACAGCAGCGCCAATATTGTCGCAGAGTTTCAAAACAGTAACGGCCCATATTCCCCATCTAAGTGCCACACACAGGCTGAATAATGCAGCGAGAACAAAATTAGGCCAAAGTCTGAGTATCTTATTTATATCGTAAATTAACTTTCAGTTTATTTGAACTGAAGGAAACTCTTCGAGAGCTAGTGCGGTACCCTAGCAGTAAAGCAGGCAGGGTCGTAACAGGAATTGAAATTAATGAAGCCATAGGTTCCTCAGTAGAAAGAGAAATAAATGAAGAGGAGCTCACAATAAAGTGCATCGAGCTGTGATTAAAATCAGCAAGGAGAAAGAGGGACAAAGATAGAGAAAACAAACCAAGCTCTTTCATCGCCACTATACAGTAAACTTAAATAGAGCCAAAACGTTTGCAATTCAAAGCCTTAAAGTTTGATTCTGTTTGTTTTGTTCTGCTGGCACTACGGAGTCGACAAATACAGCTCTTATTTTCATTTAATATTAGGCATAGTAGCACAGTTTAGCAACTCTGTAAGTCGCAGTATTCAGTAAGCAGAATTTCATGGAATATTCTAAATAACAGAATCATAATTTTATATGTGATGCTTTTGAGAATTTAGTTCCAAAGATATACAGTTTTATTAACTTGGTAGCTTTCCCCAAAAGCAGAATAAAAAATTTGATGTGTTACACTCACATGACTTTCTCTATTCTTGTACAAACTATTTTTACAAACGCTTATTCTCCATATGCTTCATGTTAATCGAGATGTTAATCTTGTTCCTAATTTTCTTGTAGATGCAAGGGGAATATGGTAGTATTTAACCGATAGTCAAATATTTTAAGAGCTGGTTGCTATGTGGCGCATTCCATTCTCTTTGCATGTCCAGGACATAAAAAAATGAATAACGAATTCCCATTTGAGAAAAAGTATGAGTATTGGAAAATTTAAGGTAATAACAAGCAATATCTCGAAAATGGTTCTCTCAACAAAAAAAATGTATCCGACATAAATTGTGTATTTTAACGTGATCTACATTTTTTGTGTAGTAAACGTTTGTCTCTCTCTTATGGTTTACCAGTTATGCAAAAGTCGTTCACAATGAAAAATACTTTTGGAGACATTCCCAGAAAATTCAAGATATACATTTTATTTCTCATGAAAGTATCTTAAATATATGATATTGTAATCAAAATCGTTAGAGCCATTTCTGAGAAAATTAAAATTTTCGAAAAATATTCCATGTAAAGGGTAATCTGGGGTGGGGGATTTTTTTGAAAACCTTCGTGTCGCATCTCTGGAAGATACTGAACCTAAATACCAAGTTTGGTGTTTATCCGACTATTCGTTTCTGAATTATGCTGTTCACACACACACACACACACACACACACACACACACACGGAGATGTTTCCAAAAATGCTTTTTTTGGATTCAGGGGTCTCAAAGCACATATTTCAGGTGAAATCTCGGTATCGAATTTTTGAGTGGAATACGATACTTCCACTACTTACTATACGTAGTAGAGAAAGTAAAAAAGTCTAATGTGTTACATTTGCATGGCATTCCCTATCCTGTATCGTTTATTAGTAGGTATACAAATTATTCTTACAAAAGCTTATTTTTCTACCAACTTCATTTTAATCGAGATGAGCCTTTGCAGAAATAGCTACATTACACATTTTGTTGTATCTACAAAGGGAACAGCGATAGTCAAATGTTTAAGAACTGGGCGCTATATGCTGGCCTTAAAATTCCATATGTAGGAATGATAGAAAGATGCATGTATTTCCATGCAATCGCGAGAAACAAGTGAATATCGATATGACTTTAAAGAATGAAAAAGTATTGAACAATTCCAACCAATAATAACGGATATCTCGGAAATGGTTTATGCCACAAAAACGTTATTTGAAATAAATTGTCTGTTTTAAATTCCTTCGGATGAACAGGACTTCACAGGTTACTCCCAGAAAATTCAAGATATATGTTTTATTTCTCGTGTAAATATCTTTAATGTGTGGTATTTTAACCCAAATCGTTAGAGCCACTTTTGTGAAAGTCAAAATTTTCAACAAACTGTTCTATGTAGTTGAAGAGGGGGAATTTTCTGTCGTAGCCTCTGAAAATACTGAATTTAAATACCAAATTTGGTATTTATCTGACATTTTGATTTTGATCTATACTGTTCACAGACTCATACACATACCCGCAGCTTTTTCTAAAAATGCTTTTTTGAGGGATTCAGGGCGCCTCAAAACATGTATTTCCGGTGAAATCTCGATATAGAATTTTTGGGTGGAATGCAATACCTTCTCTACCTACTATGTGCGTGGTAGAGATTGAAATATATATCGGAGGGAACTCGGCACCGATCCAATGAATGAGGACATTGTGCCTATGCCCTATGAGGGGGCGCCCCTGTGAGGGAGGGAAGAGGTGAAAGGAGACACCAGGCGACCGGAGTCAGCAGTGATGGCACGGCAATGACAGGGTCTTTACAGTTTCCAAATTGAGACAATCGGACAGGCAGAACCGGGACCCCGACCCACACAGATGGTCCAACTACTCCCAAGGGACCGTACACACTGGCAACCAGCCGTAGGCCGAGAGACGAAGAAAGTTCCTCAGAGAGCATCCTTTTTCCCTACAACGCCGCACCGGAATACCATCGTCAACACTTCCAACCCTGAAATAGTCTTAACGGGGTGAAGGATGAGTAAAATAATTAATGCAATGAAGTGGAGGTACAGGAAATTCGGGGGCTGAGAGAAACCACCAGCATTCGCCTGACGACCCGGGAAAACATTGAGTAAGCCCATGAGTCAGAGTGGGCTGTCGCCGGGATACGAACCCGGGACATCCCCAATGCGAGTCGCACGGTTTACCGCGGAGCCAACTTCTTCGGTACGTGGTAGAGAAAGTAAAAATAACAAATTGCTGAACGTAGGTGATTTCATAAAAAAAAAGATGATATATGAATTGCCTTAAAGATCTCAGAGAACCTTTAGAATCTTTCTTACTGACGTTTTACCATCTCATGAAGTATACACTTACATATCATTCAACGGCTTTTAAAGTTTACCTTCAAATTATGAGTAATGATTAACACATGTTAAAAGACTGGAAGGAAGACATTCTAGAACTTGTTATTCCATCTTTAGTTGCAACTGTATCTTTATAAATTACAGCTTGTTCCTTATGTAAATGCAGAACCAAAATATACCAATAATGCTATTACCAACGAGCTAAACGTATCTTGGTTTATCTGGATTTTGCTGCCCTTCAACTTCTGTTACTCATTTTATTTTATCTGCTGTTTTAACTGTTTAATATAAATTACCGCCACCAATTGAACCCGTTACAATATAACAGAGTTGCTATGCAACGTGTTCAGGCATCTGTCCAGCTGCCTGTTCTCAAATACGCTAATTGGTGGATTGAATTTGGCTAAAGCTATGTTTGTGCATTTTAAAGCCATTGATCATTTTTTGTTTAGTGCGTAATAGGCACTTTTGGCACATTTCCACAGCCACTTAAAATGTTAATGATTATTCTGGAGTACCTAAAGAAGATTTAAATGAAAAGAAGCCTGTAAGGTGTGTAAGAGCTTAAATATAACTGATTTCTATTATTCATTATAAGACAATGAAGATAACTAAATTTATGTCCTTAACGATCATAGATGAAAAGAGTGGGCCGACCCCAAGAAAAGAAACTAGAATCTCTCGAATGTGAGCCTTGTTTGGAAAGCCGAATTTGGAAAACTCTGCATTAATTGGTGATAGCTGTGTCTCATGAGAGAAAATCGCCAGTGAGCATGAAGACCTGCAAACGTTCTCAACATTTAGGATCTTACCCTTGCATGCCCTTAGCCTCCTGTACTCCTGCCCTGGCAGAGATCGAGCTCTAGCTCTTGTTCTAAATCTAACAGTAGCGCTAACCCTAATTGTTTTATGGTACTTTTTTCTAAGTATTCAACTAGCCAATTGTGCGATAATAAATCTTTATGTACATTCTCAGCAAAGAACATTGAGGATTTGCCCTTGCGCTCCACCTTCAGCTCCAGTTCCTGCGCTAAATTTACTGTAGCCCTAACTCCCTCTCTCTCTCTCTTTCATGCATGTTTATAAACAATAGCTCTAACTTCCAAAGTTTTTAAGATAATATAATGAAACTTGGCATCGGAATTTGTCATACATCTGTTCAATTATGCTGAAAGTTCAAACATTCTCCTGGGATGTTAAGATCATTGATAAAGAACGTTTAAAAATAAAAAATATGTTTGGTATCTTTTTCTAAGTATTTAATCAGTCAATTGTAATAAGCATCTATGTCCAAGATCCTTATGCAGCAAACTTTTGATTACGCTACTAGTTTTTCAAATTAAAAAATTTAACTGCTGGTTTGAAAAAAATTCCTTAGATTTTGCGACGGATGGGTTGCTGGGCCGTTTTCTCTGGCGATAAGTATGTTTAATGGGTTATTAGCTGCCAAGATGTAGTCTCCGTTGCCACCGGCTATCGCTCTTATCTTAGGTGTGGTCGTGCAGGTGGATGAGTGGACACTGATTACACTAGTCTGCATTTTCAAACTTTTTGTCAGATGATTTCTTAAAAGTAGATGTTCTTGAATTAAGTTTTTATGCTGATTTCAGAAATAACTTCCGTTTTTTTTCTATCACTTCAGGTTTTTACACAAAATAAGTCATGTTTTGACAATTTTACTAATGAGCGCAGAAAAGTATTCAAATACCATTTCACACAACCTAAGTTTTTATTCAAGAAACATTTTCAGAACACTCTCAAGAACTTCCCTAATATATTTCATGACTACATTTTAACAAACCAAGAAGCCAAAGTGTTTCATTTAATTTTTTTCAAACTTTCTCTTCTTTGCAGATCCTTGAAGATGACTGTCCCTCCTCAACATCCAACAGTAGTCGGCCATCATAGTTTCATTCCATCTTCCCTGGTACCTCCTCTCCATTTCGTTAATATCTTTGTGAAACGTTCATCCTGCTCTTTACTATAATGTCCCAGATTTTCTGGAAAGTAGTCGATATGTGAATACAGAAAATGCACCTTTAAACTCATGCTACAACCCATCTTCTTGAAATGTTCCAACATTGTTTCGACAATGACCTTGTAATTAGGATCTTTGTTATTGCCTAAGAAGTTTTCAGTAACTGCTCGGAAGACGGTTCATGCTTCTATTTCTCTCTGATTCGTTGTCTTCTCAAAATATTCATCCTTCATCAATTTCTTTATTTGAGGACCAACAAAATTTCCAGCTTTTAATTTGTCTTGCGTAATGAAGGGAAATTTCTTGGAATGGTACCTGAAGCAGGGTCCATCCTGTGGTAGAGCCCTTACAAATTGCTTCATCAGGCCCAATTTTATGTGTAGTGCCGGAAGCAATATCTTTATATCTCTATATTTTTAAAGTGAAATTGTGAAAAAAGCTGTACGTGATAGGGAAAAACTAAAAGCAATCCTGAAATCAGTATAAAGAGTAAGTCAGAATCATTTATTAGTTTTCAGTCATCCGATATCATGCAGACTAGTGTTATCGACGCTTGGCTTTATTGAATGACACTTGACTTTATTAACTGTTGGTATTTGACTTCACTAATTATTTACACTGCTTTATTAACTGTTAGCACTTTATCAATTATTGACGCCACTCGCCAAACCCTTAACACTCCTCCTTCTTTTATATACATATCCTGTTATAAGCGGATGAGTTACACGAAGCTAGCAGAATGTTAATCTTGAGAATGCACCCCGTTTCAGCCTCGCACTCCCTTTTATACAAAACTAGCCATAACGCTTACAGACGCTGTTTTTCCCGGGCGTTTAGATACATTGAATCTCATTCGCTCATTTATATATTTTAAATCTGTTTCATGTATGCTTATTGGCTCACGTCAGCACACATCTTTAGTAACTTCTGGAATATCTCACCCCCATGTCAACGAATTTTCCAGTCATCTGGAAAATGTCATGTTTCTCTCCCCACTTGTTTCGTCCACCCTTGTTCTTTTGAAGGAGGCGTGTCCAGGAAGTCAGACTAGTAACACCACTAGATTATTTACACTGCTTTATTAACTGTTAACACTTTACTTATTATAAATGCGACGTCATTGCCACTCGCCAACCCTTTAACACGTCTCATTCTTTTCTATACACACCCTGTTATAAGCGAATGAGTTACACCAGAAGTGGCGAAAACGTGACTCGCGAGTTATTTTGACTCGCAGGCGCCGTTCCCTCTCTGCAACCGTCCGTTTGTTTTTCACATGCTGCTGAGTGATGCAGTGCGTGTTGCATATTTGGTGACTCACGGGAGGAAGTCGTTTTCGCCACCCTTGAGTTACACGAGGCAAGCAGAATGTTAATCTTGAGAATGCGCGCTGTTTCATCCGCACACTCCCTTTGATACAAAACTAGCCATAACGCTTACAGACGCTATTTTTCCCGGGCGTTTAGATACATTGAATCTCATTCGCTCATTTATATATTTTAAATCTGTTTCATGTATGCTTATTGGCTCACCTCAGCACACATCTTTGGAAACCTCTGGAATCACGCACCCCCCAAGTCAACGAATTTTCGAGCCATCTGGAAACTGTCATGTCTCTATGTTTGGTCTCAATTTATTTATATGCGTAATTATAAACACTATTATTTTCAAAATATAAAACAAAACCTGCTGCATATAATTACTCGTAGAACATGGCAGAACACAATGTAATAATTTGTAGTTTATTCATCTAATTTTGGAGCTAAACATTGAAGTTGGGGACTTCAGGCAAACAGAAACAGTTGTGATAAGACATATTTCAGATTTATTTAATAGGTTCTTAACACATTTTCTCTGAAAACACGCCATGCCATTTAAATGTCATTTGAACTGTTGGAAATGGATTTAGTAACATGATATTGCCACTGCCTCCTCTTGCTGTTCTACCCAACTAGTGATAGTCCCATTTCATCAGAGGAAATCGTCGGCGAACCTGAAGATCTATAAATGTCTTCAGCAGAGAATATTGAGGATACTAGAATGTGATAAGAACCCAATTTTCATTAAAAAAAAAAGAAAGAAAAATGCTCAAAATATGAGTATTATACACTAACGTCCAACATGTTTTGCTCGCTATACTTTAAAAACACGCCTACATTTCACTTTGAGAACTTCGCTTTCCCACGTTCGTTCTGACAGCTCAAATACGAGATTGCAGGTCGCCCTGCGCTTTCTTGTAAATGGTACAGTGCGTTCCTTGTATTATCGGGCCGTGAAACGTGCTATGCATGCTCTGCGCACCGTCTATTGCACTGAGGGCTTACCGTTCCAAAACTCCCGCGTTACTTACGAGTGATAATAACATGCACTATAATGGGCACTAACCTTGTTATAAGTTGTGTTGAAAGTGGTATCCATCTGCCGTGAGACATTCCCGGCATTCCTCGTCACGTCGTTGCAATTCATGCGCAACGTAGGGTTGCTATAGGGTTCTGTAGGGTTTAGTTTTGAAAACTAGGAGCTCTATGAACAGAGGTTTTTGAAACATCCACTTGCTGTGCAACACATCACTCTTCTTTAGAGTGTGTTCAAATAATGAATCAATTTCGTCAATTTTTTCTCTGTTAGAACATTTCTTTCTCGCTTCTTAGGTTTAGCGGTCCCGATGACCTAATTTTATTAACCAGGCAACTAACAGTTCATCTACCTGGAACTGGAATGTTAGGATATTTCTTCTGAAATTGTCTACACACCTGTCTACATGATTATTACTTTCTCTACTACGTATAGTAAGTAGGGGAAGTATTGTATTCCACCCAAAAATTCGATACAGAGATTTCACCGGAAATACATGTTTTGGGACCCCCTGAATCCAAAAAAAAGATTTTTGGAAACATGTCCATGTGTGTGTGTGTCTGTGTGTGTGTGTCTGTGAACAGCATAACTCAAAAACGAACAGTCGGATAAACACCGAACTTGGTATTTAGGTTCAGAATCTTCCAGAGATGCGACACGAAGGTTTTCAAGAAAATCCTCCCACCACAGACTACGCTTTATATGGAACATTTTTCGAAACTTTTAATTTTCTCAAAAATGGCTAACGATTTTGATTAAAATGTCATAAGTTTAAAATATTTTCATAACAAATGAAATGTATATCTCGAATTTTCTGGGAATGTCTCCAAAAGTGTTCTTCATTGTGAACGACTTTTGCATAACTGATAAACCATAAGAGATAGACAAAATTTTACTACACAAAAAATGTAGATCGCGTTAAAATACACAATTTATATCCTATACATTTTTTTGTTGAGTGAACCATTTTCGAGATATTGCGTGTTATTCACTTAAATTTTCCAATACTTATACTTTTTCTCAAATTCGTTATTCATTTTTTTTATTTCCTGGACATGCAAAGACATTAGAATGCGCCACATATCAACCAACGCTTAAAAGAATTTACAATCGCTTAAAGCCTACCATATTCCCCTTGCATCTACAAGAAAATTAGCAATAAGATTGACATCTCGATATCTCGATATATCGATTAACATGAAGCATATGGAGAATAAACGTTTGTAAAAATAGTTTGTACAAGAGTAGAGAAAGTCATGTGAGTGTAGCACATCAGAATTTTTTATATCCTGGACATGCAAAGAGAATGGAATGCGCCACATAGCAACCAGCGTTAAAATATTTGACTATCGCTTAAAACCTACCACATTCCCCTTGCATCTACAAGAAAATTAGCAATAAGATTGACATCTCGATTAACATGAAGCATATGGAGAATATGCGTTTGTAAAAATAGTTTGTAAAAGAGTAGAGAAAGTCATGTGAGTGTAACACATCAGATTTTTTTTACTTATGTATCGTACATAAAAATTCTTTGCTAATCGTGAATTTTTAAATAAGAATTTCGCTGGACTACTAAGAACAAACTAATGTAATTCACACACAAATGTCTTGAATAAACTTTCAGTTTTGAGATGCACAATGCACAAACTCTAGTCTTTACAGCTTGAACTGAAGGCAGCAACTGACACAGTATAACAACTGATAAACGCAGTCTTAAGCTGGTTATTCACTACTAGTGTGCTGCTGAAGAATGCCAAGGTCACTGCCGTGAAAGCAAAATACGCGTATACGCGATATGTGACCCGGCTATGGTACTTTATTGTTTACTTTACATAGTCTAAACTTGTAAGGATATTTGGTCCGACGTCATGTCGCCTAAAATAGCATGCGGAACTTAGGTCTATTGTGTTCCGACCTTCACAGAAGCTCATTTATATTCAAGATTTTGCCTAACACTAACAGAAAGCTTTTACAATATAGGTCTTCTTTATTTAGTTATATTATTATTACCTCGTATTAATTGGGGCTGGATGGACGGTTACAATGTGCGTGTTCATCACATGCTATGCTTTGTATCCTGGGGATATTCCTGAAGCTGGATTGCACTCCAAATCTGCGAATGTCTTGAGTCAATTCTTACAAGTAGAATATCTAGTTGTCAGAGAACAGATCTGAACTATTTATCTTCAGCAGCCTCAGGGATTGAGTCAATGTAACCGTTCCCTCTTCAATCTGTGTACGAGTTAGTCCCTCCATTGCACTTTGGGGCCTTCTTTGCTTCTCTTTCCGTCTCTTGGGATGCTACATGGAAGGTGGCTTCTTAGGTTGTTCATTCTCAAAATGTCTTTATTCTCATCTCTTAATCTGAACAGTTTTCTTTAAAATAAGCGTTTTAATTCCCTATTGTTTGAGATTTTAGTAATAGATTTCAGAGCTTCAACTCCGAAAATGAATTCTTTGTTGGTATTTCTATTACTCGAGATCGCCAAACAACTCAGGCACTGCCATCATGTTATATAAAATTCCCTGACTATTCTCTCTAGTTTTATTTAAAAGAATTGTTTTATCATTACCCATTATTATCTTTTACTTCTACATTATGAAATATTTAAATAAAATAATTAAACGAGCACTACCAAGAATAGTGTCAAATGGTTGCTATCTTTGCTCTTCAGAAATCCCTTCCAAGAAATATCACTTTTTACAATATATTTAGACCATAATTCTCCATTATTTTGGCCATGGGGGCATCACCATCGGAGGTTCTTTTCTTTAAAAGCAGCTAGGACTGGTTTATAAGGACGCGAAAATGTTTGACAGAGGATACTCCTGCCAGAGTCCTCATATAAAAATAAATTTAATTCCTTCCACTTTCCCAATGAGGAAAGTGAATTATCTTTCATGCCTCATGACAACGCTACCTAATAGAAAATAAAGTGAATAATAAAAACAATTACAAACAACAAACATAGTACAAAATATGAGATTATAATATAAACAACATTATAGTGCAAGAAATTCAGTTTGAACCTATAGAAGGACAAATATGCTCATAAATAAATATAAATTATACATTTTAAAATTGATATAAAACCTTTCAGTACCACGATAACTATACTGTGACTGATTTTGTTTTCGATACCGAATTCACGTCAGAATTTGACTTTTTTTCGAGTGGAGGAGAAAATGGTGTTAGGCACTTACCCAGTCCTGATGGGAGTCGGAGACTGAGAGCATGGGACTCGCGAGTACATAGCCATACCCACTAAAAATTCCTCCGCCAGAAGAGGACAAAGGATAAGAAAGGACTACGTAGGAAAAGGTAGTGAGGTCCCGCATAGCACCCGCGTTAGTCTCACGAACGATATTTTACTGCCGCCCAATGGGCGGGACCGGGCGTAAGGTAAGGTCCTAGGTTATAGCCATGACAGATTGCTCTGAGTGCAGCCTAGAGGTTGAAAGGTGATTTTGATGTGATGTTAGTGGCGTCGTCTTCTCTAATCTTCGTTGAAGTGCGGTACTTCTCTATTATACGCCGGTGTTCTGGTGATATGGTACATGTTGTTGTTGTGCTGGTTGAACGGTATGGTGATCGATGGTTGTACTCTGGTGTTGTGCTACAGAGTCAGCAGGTAGCTGGCGATAGTGTCCAGTCGAGCTGGCATCTCAGATGTGACGGTCTGATGGTGAAGGTTGGCGGCGGGTCCTAAAGCTTCTGGGTGATAATACCGGTGATGCTCTCTTCTAGAGCGGCTAAACGGGCACCGATGTTAAGTAACTCCGCACGAAATGTCCTAAATGGTGTCCAGTGTCGCTGCTCCGTTCGAGGATGCCGGTAATGAATTCCAGTTTGCCGCCGTGACGGTCCGAACTGTGGCTGATTCCGGTCGTGGCGCCCTCACTGAGGAAGTTGTAGGCTGGTGGCGACTGCGCGGGTAAAGTGGACACTGCGCCTGGCTCGTGAAATGGCCAAAGCCATCACAGGTGGCGCAGTACCGGCGGCAGTTCCGCAGCGAGGGTGCCGTGCAAACGGCGGAGAGGCAGGAGGCAACACAGTAGTGGCGCCTAGGTTCAGTGGTGGTGAATGAGGCTTTGTGCCGAAGACACAAGCGTCGGCAGGGTGCCTGACGATCCACTCGGCTGACCTCGATGCGTAAGCACACCCTAACAAGGGCAGGCCCGCCCTCAAGGCCGCTTCGCAGTTGTCAGGGTCTGCAAGATCCAATCGGACAAACGACGGTTCCTTGGCGGTGTAGATCCGGATAGCCCTCGGTGCTGAAGAAGGTGCTAGAGGAGGTGGCTGAGGTCCCACGGGAGATGCGGCGGAGGTCGGCGGTTGCCTCAGCAATTGTGGCTGCAGTCCCTGTGGTGTTGCTCTGGGCGGAGTCGTCGTCCTCCGTGGACTAGTGGTACCGTGCTAGCCTCTAGTTCCCAAGGTCGCGGGTTCAAACCCGGCGGAGGGCGATGGATTTTTTCGGGCGTAAAAATCGTTAGCATGGCTTCCTTCGGAAGGGAAGTAAAGCCGATGGTCCCGTGTCGTAGATTTACGGCACGTAAAAGAACCTCAAGCCTCATAAAGAGGCCTCTGAGCAAAATTACCGGTGTTTCACGCCCAATATAGAATGGGACGCTAAGAACCATAGTAGTTAAAGAGCGTCCATAAATAAAACTAAAAAAAAACTGGCCGGAGGCGAAGCGGCAACCAAGGCCTAGGTAGCCTCGGTTGGCATCGGTCAGTTCTGTTTCTCTCGGCACTTGCCGGGGGAGAGCGGAGGTCCCTGATGAAGTAGACTCGGCGGCTCTGCGTTGCTTCCTGTTCGCCATCTCAGCTGTGTCTGAGACTTAACCAACAGTCCCTGGCACCAATCATTAAATGTATTTATTCTTATAGTATGGAATGGTTGGTTCATAGTTGGATTTCTTTTCTTCATGGACGTCCTGAAGCTGGCTGTCATAAGGTTCATAAGATTCTATTCTAACAGTAGGATTAGTAATGCTTCTTTAGAAGAAATGGACTTAAATGCAGTTACATCAATGTTTCTGTTGCTGCGTTCTCTGCTGCTCCGTGATCCTCTTCGTGGACTTTTAATCCTTCTTCTTAACGCATCTGCTAATATTGTTCATATTTTATGGTGTCTACGTTTCTTAGAAGCTCGCCTTAAGGACGGGAGCCCAGACGTGTCCGAGGTGGTAACTCCTATAGTGATTACCGTCTTGGGAACTGCCAGGAATGCTTCTAAGAGAAGAAACATTAGCAGTCATTTCCAGCAACTCTTACCATTCTGAGCTGTTTTACATCTCTATTACGATATGTTTACATCTTGTACTTTCGTTGATACTTTGTTGGTCTCTGTAAAAGCTCGAAGAGGCTCCTATTTAGTTTTACGGATGACTAATTTGTAGAATTTTCCATACGTGTAGTCTTTCAACCCTTTCAAATGCTTACAGGATCTATCCTAAAAATGTAGGAATATTGCTTTCTCTCCTAGTTCTCTATTTTCAATAAAAACATAATGTATATCCAGGAATATCTTTTGGGAGATCCATGCTTTTGTCTTATGAGTTGTAACTATAAAATTAATCTCACACGTTTGCGTACTTTCACGTCGCTACGAATCGTAAACGCTGAACCCTATCCGTGTCTGAAATTCTACAGTACGCAATACATATAGGACAGGAGACAAGAAAGGGATACAACATAATTGTCTATCATTACCTTAGGCAAAAATATACATTTTCAGGGTATTTAAGCGAATGCTCCACTGAAACGTTGTCAAAAATCTTCAAGAGGGCATTAGGAAAAATATATTAATCCAGTAGATTCATAGTCTGTGTGTATTATCTACCTCCTTTGCATTTAAACGTGTTTAAGCATGAATCCAACTTACCTGCAACTGAATGAAGAAATGAATACAACGCTCCAAGTAACCACCCCCTGCAATAGGCGGCAGCCTTCGTTTGTTTACATCGCTTACTGTGCCTGTATCTTGAAAATATTTGCTACTCGAAAATATTAAATATGAAAGCACAAAATCATAAACACGCAAATAAACAACAGATACTTGGTTGGTGTGTGAGGCACTAGTTGGCCACGATATGAGTGCGTGCGGTGGGAAGGGAACTAAACAGTTACGGAACAAGTGGGCGGGTCATCGGAAAGATAGATGAAAACATCCCAGTTCGGAGTTGCATTTACAAGCGGGGTTGAGGATTGTAAATGTAGTACCGTCTTCATTGTGCAATTGTACATTCCTCTACCACCTTGCCCCTCACTCCCTAGCATAACGCGTAGGTATTGTCAACAAAAACAGTGATGCCCTCCTCCAAGCGCACTCATATCGTGAGTGACTAGTACTTTTCACTTATCAAACCCATATTTCTTTTCTCATAACGGAAACAAAGTTTGGCTATTATAATTATTTATGACCTTCCTCCGTATTCTTTGAGGTAACAAATCCACGTTATCATGTAAAATCAATACAATCTTATGGAAATACCTAAAAACATTCAGTACATTCGCTGTATTATTTGGATGTACAGCAAAATAATACTGATCACGTGCGGTAAGTGTAATTAAACTCTTTTTATCTGAAAGGTAAACTCCGTAAGGCCCCATTTACACTGAAAATTAAGTGTAAGAATAACGTATACTTAAAAATTAAATTTAAAATGAATACGTAAACATAAAAATAAACGTTAAATTAAATGTAAACTAATAAGCTTGTAAGGCCCAAGCTTTTAGTTTTATATCTACGCCAATCATAATAAACTAGCCAACCAGAGACCGATTCTCATCACATGATTATTCTGCCATATCACACCAGATTTCCACTAGAAATATTTCGGCCAATCAGATTTAATTACGCTGTTGAGCTCTTGCAGCATGGTTGTCTCCGTATTACTTGTTTAAAGTGACTTTTATATACTTGAAGATTCATAAAATGTGTGTTGGTTTGTACTACAGACGATGGCGAAAATGTGGTTTTCTTAAGGAACCCCATGATGAAATTTCCAAAATCCGTAATTCTTAACCAATTGTTTTGAAATTTTAACCACATGCTTGAGAGGTTATTTTATAACGAACTAAACAGCCTTATGCAGCTATTGTAGATACTTTAGCGGTTATTAATTATTCTTTATATAAATATTGTTAGTTATACAAAATGGTCAAATTATTTATGTTGGTACAATAACATTTTTTCTAATCTTAGCTAAAATATTGCTAAGTCACTCAAATTGGCCATACCCCATGTTTGTTTAAGTATAGACAAAAATTCTTTTGTTCTACAGAAAAAAAACCAAAAATTTCACTTTTTCAGAATCTATATAATATTACTTGAAAACGATTCATATATTTTAAAAAAGGGCTTTTTGGATCTCTTTTTCTATATTTTTCATGCCTAGTTGTTTAAGAACAATTGGGGAAATTTGCGTCGTGAGAGACATTCTAAGTACTGAAAAATGTGTAAAATTTTGTTTCTTAGAAAATTAAGTTTAAAATTCACATGCTACCATTTTGTGTTTCTGGCCTTGATATGGGTTCAGGAGATGCTCCATTAAGGACGTAAATAGGAAATACTACAGCATAATATGTTGCTATAGACTCTAAATAATTAGAAAACGCAAAACCGAAAAAGATAAGCTTTTGAATTTGCAACCAAAATCTCACCATAGAGTTGCCTTAAGACGGGTTAACTCAGCAGTAATTATAATGAGCAATGAATGTATGTTGTTACAAATAATACGTTATGACTCAAAGTTGGTGGGGACTTGGTGAGAGAAAAGAGGGGTATGGTTATCAGGAAGCGGAGGAGGTGAAACGAAGACTTAGAGGGCAACCAGGTGCAGGACGGCAGATTCGAACGAACGCGGGGACCCTAACATCTCCAGTCCTCGGCGGTACCCTCCTCCACCGGCCTACCTTATCTGTTTCTCCCTTGAGTCCATCGGACTTTCCTAAAAGGAAAATAATGTAGTAGATTCACAGTCTTACCCAGTATCAAAGTCCTCAGCCCGAATCGAACCGATGTCCATGAATACTTACCTTTCCTTTTAATAAGATTGCACGGGACAGTTACGGGCTTCTGCTGTTGTGTGCTACCCGACCATATCCCAAAATAATCTTGTCAAAAAAGAAAGAAAGAAGAACGTCGCGTGTTTATATGACTGTAGATTTTTTCCTGAGAATAATTCATGTGAATTATTAATTTTTCACTTTTGAAACATTAAGGGAGATACTAATAAGACATTTGTTTGATAAGGATCTGAGGACTTCATTTATGACTCGGTGACATTAAGTAAATCGAGAATGGTGGTCGAAGTCGTTACGGGAGGTCCGCGCTTCAAATCTCGCTAGGATCTTTCTCCTTGAATGAGGTTTTTCCAGCTTTTCCTTATTTCTCGTAACTAGAAGATGCCGGGGAAGTACCTAAGCTTAGGTCTGGAATGGTTCCTATCCAAAAATTCACTTCCCAAATACCATTTCATGCCATGTATCATCAATTCCCACCACCTGTGATACCGTATGTAGTAATAACGAGTATTAAACAGCACTAAAAAATCTGATATGATGCATTCACGTGATTTTCTCTACCCTCTATCGTTCATTAGTGGATATACAAACCATTCTTACTAAAGCTTAATTTTCTACTTCATTTTAATCCAAATAAACTTTTGCAGAAATAGCTACATTACTCATTTCGTTATAAACACAAAGAAAACAGCAACAATCAAATGTTTAAGAACTGAAGCTATATACTGGCCCTAAAATTCCTTACTGTTTCCATGCAATCGACAGAAACAACTGAAAATCGACAGCTCTTGAAAAGTGTTGAACAATTCGAACCATTAATAACCGATATCTCGAAAATGGCTTATGCCAGAAAAAAAATTATTTGAAGTAAATTGTAATTTTTAAAGAAATATGCATTGTTTTGCGTCATCTATCCCTCAACGTTTCCCAGTCATGCAGGATTATACAAAATTCCTTCTGAATGAAGAGGATTTCGCAGGATATTCTCAAAAATTCATTATATACATTTTATTTGTCGTGTAAATCTGTGGTATTTTAATAAAAATCGAGCCATTTTTTTAGAAAATAAGGAATTACAAAAAATGTTCCATTTAAAGGTTGGTTGGAGTGGGGAATTTTCTTGAAAATCTTCGTGTAGCATCTTTGGAAGATACTGAACTTAAAGAGCAAATTTGGCATTTATCCGACTTTTATTTTGTGAGTTAGGCTGTTCACAGACACACACAGGATATTTTTCTAAACATGCCTTTTTATACAGGGACCTCAAAACATGTATTTCCGGTGAAATATCTATATCGAATGTTTGGATGGAATGCTATGTACATGGTAGAGAAAGCAAAAGGTAACATATATTTATCAACAGTCTAAAATCTTCTAAAATAATGAATTTGACCATCTTATCTGATAATGGCATGAATGTATTAGCAGCTATGGGATTACTTTTGAGGTAATAAGTGTTCCGTGACTCTTTTTGTGACCTATCCGTTCTCTTTTGACTGTTCTGCATAAAAAGGCCATAAGACCTGTAGCCTTCTCTGAACGATGGACCTGTTGCAGAGACAGGAATGATCCGCTCCCGGATTTTGCTAATCGATTGCTGAATGCCCCGAAATGCCTCGCAGAGCGTGCATCACACTCGTTACTTGCGAGATCCTGAGCCGTCAATACGCTCAGCGAGCTACCGAGGTTTGTACAGCGGTCAGCTGCATCTCCAGGGTATCACACCGAGCCCTGCGCTGTCCTAATATAAAAACATGAGTTGGAAACACAAATGCTAATATTATTCTTCCGCCTTCACGCATGAAATGCACGCCGCTACTTCGCCTTCCGTCTCTCAATGGCAGGGCACAAAAACAGAAGGGATGTTCCTTTTGCTCCACTTAGCTCGCTTTATATAGAGTGCAAGAAGTACAAAAAACATCGTCTGCTTATAGCTCGTTATATACCTTGCTGAAGTTGCTTGTTATATAGCAAAATATGATACGCCTGTAATGTCTTCTAACTGCACAAAAAATGTACTATACGGTGTAAACTTAGGCTACGCTAGGAAGTCGAAACAAATATATAAATGTCACAGGCTTTTGCTGAAAATTGTCATTTCCCGAAGTCCTAGGCAGATCATGAAAAGCCCGCGATTCTTCGTGAAATTACGGAGCTTGTTAGGCATATAGTATGTGTAAGCTAACTCTAACCTAACCTAACCCAACCCAACCTAACCTTTCGCTATCTGCCAGCTGCGATATATTGTTACATACTGGGTAGAGGCCTAAAAGTTCACATGAAAAATTAAATTAATTTTAGTACCCAGCACGTACATTGAAGGGACGTATACTGACTTGGCTGCAAAGGACCGGAACGTGGTGTGGAGTTTAAGAGAAAGGCGTGGGTTTCACTGTGCAAAATCCATAACACAAATGTACTTTAACATTCCTGGATTTATTCCTCAACCGCTTGGAGTTTCTACATTATTAACAATGAAAGCTGAGGGGAGATGTTTACCGATCCAAGGGCACACGCACACGCGAACCGCTCCTCACGGAATACTCAGTAAGAATGACGCTATATCTCCACCACTCGTGGCTAGCAAAAAAAAAAACAGCCAGGAGTGACGTCATTTCAGTCAACATCAAAGTGCCTTCCGGCTGGCGTGATTAATGCCCAGGAGGAAGGGGTGTCTATGGCCAAAACTGACTGAGAGACGAAAACCTCAATATGTTCTGATAATGACAATACAGAACAACAATATGTCTGCTAATGACAATGGAACTTCCAAATTATCAATACGCCACTTCATTTAGCCGTAAAACCCCGCTTAAAAGAAACGGCGGAGGGAAAAAGTAAAAAAGAATCAAAGAAAAAAGAACGAGGTGCTCAAATTCGTGCTGGGAACGTTGCTGTGACGATTGTCAAAGTTCTTTTGCCCCAAATCTAAATTCCAATATGGGTACTTGTTGCTGTATGCAGTTAATCCCCACCCCGTCACCCCATACCCCCATTCCAAGAAATATTATACTATTATAATAAGCGTTAAGTGCTTCCACACGCATTCACTGCGGAGGCTATGTTATTTTATTGTTAGTGTTGGTCAGTGTGGTTTATGTGTGTTCAAGATGCCAGTGAAAAGAAAGCGTGTTGTAATAAGCACTTTGCACAACCCGAAACTTAGCGACAGAGTGACAGCGGACGCAAGGCAGTCGAAACAAAATCTATTGTCGTGGTCTTTTGTTGCAACATGTCATTTCGCAAAGATCGTAGACAGATCATAAAAAACTCGCGGTTCTTCCTGAAATGACGGAGCTTGTTAGGCATGTAGTGTAACTGTATGTAAGCAGTGCGAGAAACAAACAAATAGCATTAACTAAAGGGTTACTGGCGTTGAAGTTAATCAATAGATGTTTGTTTGTTGCACCAGATCTGAAGGTAAACTGGTTTGAAAGAACATATAGGGCATTGATCGAAGCGAGATAGGAGTATAGTATTGAAGTATGGGGAATAGAGGAAAGTTGGAAAAGTATGGATAGGATAGAAAGGCAGAGTCAGACGATTGAAGAATTCAATGCCATAGCCGGGATTTGAATCACGGATCTCCCGGGCTCGTCCGGTTGCTCTAACCACTGAGCTACCATGGCAACCTGCCGGTACGACATTAAATTGCCCAACTGATTCACATTTTTTCCGGTAAACTACAAGGAGATCTCAAATTGTATTCAGAAGACATACCCCAATGGCGACTTACAATGTGTAAGTACTTTAAGTCCCGGACTTCATAGTTTCAGTCACTATTAGG
The DNA here is from genome assembly GCA_030765065.1 of Deroplatys truncata. Classification (NCBI taxonomy): domain Eukaryota; kingdom Metazoa; phylum Arthropoda; class Insecta; order Mantodea; family Mantidae; genus Deroplatys; species Deroplatys truncata. The sequence continues at coordinate 121,440,702 of CM060988.1, read as the reverse complement.
TCAATTAATGGAATTTCTTGTTCTTCCATACAAACCCTGTCCAACACACGGCTTGTGTGGAAGAACAATTAATTCTATGGATAGGATAATTAGTAATTTTTGTAAAAATATGCTGGGAATCCCACAAAGTGCAGCGAATGCAGGTGCACTGTGGGAAATGGGGAGGGTAAGTTTAAGAGTGTGGATAACAGAGAGAGTTCTTAAATACTGGTTCAGAATTCAACAGATCCTGGAGGACTCCATGTTGAAGTAATGTTAAAAATTCCAGAATTCTGTGTTAGGGGAACTTTATTGGGATCACAAAGTTGGGAAGGAGTTAACTAGGAATTGAATGGATGATGTGTGGCTGCGAAGAAGGGAATTGGAGAGAGGTTTCTGGAAATTGGTCAGAATTAGGTTTGGGGAATAGTTATCGCATTCTATACTGAGGGAAAATAAGCCACTAATGTTTTATTAGGAGATAATAAAGGATGCTAGAAGAGAAATGTACATTATTATGTGTAACAAGCAAGAGAGGGAGGGATTGGCATGGTTATTATTGAGAATGTGGAACTTAAGGGGGGTTAGGGGAAATTGGGATAATGGAATGTATCCTATTTGTGCAAATGTAGAACATGCAAAACTTATTTGAATGCCCGCGACGAAGGGAATGGCGTCAACAGGCAATATAAGGTAAAGGATTAAAATTAAACAAATAGCAGTGAGAAAAAAGTTTAGTGATAAAATGCAAACCAGGATACTTGGGAAATGTTTGTATAGGATGAAGAAAAAATGGTTATGGTCAGCAAGGAGAGGAGAAAGTGGTTGAGTTTGATCGGGTTCGCTTTATGAAAGTGGTTAGTGGTGTTAATTTTGTTGAATGTGTAGTGTATCGAATTGGACTGAAAATATGTAAACCTAGTGGGGTATTTAATTTGATGAATACTGCAGTATAAAATTGTTTCTTTGTCGTTTCATTGTAATTCTGTGTGGTGGGGTCCGGTACAAGGGCCAGGGCTGTAACCGGATCTAAACCAAAGTATTAAACTTAGTACAAATAAATAAACTAAACTAACCTAACTCAACCTAACCTTTCGCAATCTGCCGGCCTGCGATATATATAAAACCCCGCTTATGAGAAAGGGCGGAGGGGAAAATAAGAAAGAATCAACGGAAAAAAAGAACGAGATGTTCGCGCTGGCAACTTGTTGCGACATTGAGTTCTTTTGCCCCAACCCTAAATGCCAACACTGGTATTTGGTATTGCATGCAGTTAATCCTCAGCTCTGCCCCACATTCCAAGAAATATTGAACCATTATAATAAGTGTTAACTGCTTCTACAGACATTTAATGCACCATGGTAGCCTCTAGTTCCCGAGGACGCGGGTTCAAACTCGGCGGAGGGCTATGGATTTTTTCAGGCGTAAAAATCCTTAGCATGACTTCCTTTGGAAAGGAAGTAAAGCCGGTTGTCCCGAGTCGTAGATTTACGTCACATAACAGAACCTCAAGCCTGATAAAGGGGTCTTTCACGCCCAATATAGAATGGGACGCTAAGGACCACAGCAGTAAAAGAGCGTCCATAAATAAAATCGCTACTCCAATGGCAAAACTGCTAGCTACTTCTCCAATAATGGCGAAACTACTAGCTGATCCTCCAATAATGGTAAACCAGCGCCCCAACACCGTCATCTTCTCCCCTTTCTCCATCCTTGCTCTATAATCACCACATTTCACTCCTCCCCGTCGTCTTAATTAAAATCTTCCTCTCTTCACCCATTCCTCCTCCTCCATCTCTAAATACTGGATTGAATAATTAATACCATGACCCAGTTTCACCTTAAATATAATAGTAAACACGAAAATAGATGGCAATAGTGAATGCTCTGTCATCTATCCACAGACAATGAAAGCAGGTAGACTGGACCTATGCCATCAATCCAGCACTTGTAGAAACATAGATGCTGGCACTATGGTTCCTGTGGAATGCGAGAAACAAGATGGTATGGTACAGGGATGAGACCTAGAAGGCTAACTGTTCAGCACAAAACGATCCACAAGGTGTCCTCTAACACATTCGTCGTGATATGAATCACGTAGTTAAAGTGGTTTTAAAATAAATAGAGAAACATTTGATGGTGAGACCAAAACATAAGGCTGATGTTCACCATCAACATCTGATAATTGTTTAATAGTGTACACAATGCATGTAGGGTTTTCAAGTAGTATCTGCCTTATCTCCCTCAGGATTTCACCACGACTCCCGCATCTACACCTACTCAGGATTTGGATCTTGGAAGCACTTCAGCGAACTGTCAAAATTCACGGATGAACTTCGTACTATGTAGCACCTAGCGTTAACAAAATACTACATGTTAGCATATCATGCAACAAGTCTATAATAATAGTAGTTAAGATGTGAGTATACTTATGAAACGAGCGGTAGCGAGTGATAGGATCATCACGCTGATTGGATGGCATCGCCTTGAGCGTGTATGCGAGTAGTACAACAGATGGCACTACTGTTGAGCCCACTCCGTATTTATTTATTCTTGCAGATGACCTGATAGCAACACATACTGAAGCAAAGAAGATGAGCTCAATATATTAGATTTAAAATTACAATGAACAGAATTTATTTTATCTTAAATACGCATATTTCATTAGTTATCTGGGGAATGGATTCCAGTGGACTGCTGCTTTCAAGGCATTAAAAGATATGGGCGATAGGGAAGCTGCGCACGCGGCCGAGTAAGATCACAATAAGACGCTGAAGAATTATGAATGCCATAACAGTTCAGTTACATCATATGTAATCAGCGTATTGTGACGTAAGCTCGGTGACCACGTGATCAGCGCCTTCACCAGACGTCACGTAGAGGATGGGGCAACAGGATGGCTTCGAGACGGTTACAGGTTGCGGTAGTAAGCGTGGTGAAAGTGTGCCTTTATAAGACGTGTAACTTTTTTCCAATCTTTCTCATCTTTAGTTTGTCTAATATAGCTCAAACTATATTTCAAAAAGAAAGAATTAAATAACTGGTGAATTTACCTGTATGGCAGAGGAGATCCAATGGTCCGTCGTCGTCAGGCCTAGCGCATACGTCGAGATTGTAAATTAACACTAAATGAATTTAAAGAACTAGCCAACAAAGGTTCCTGCTAGGCACGTTTGGTCGAGAGAGCACCATCAAAAATCCCTAAGTTTAAACATCCAACAAAATGCTGATTAGTGCCTGACTAGTAACCGACGTAAGCGTGTGTCAGCATAAATTACGTCACTCACGTGTCGCACAAGAAGTGATCTTTCACCGTAAACCGCATGTCAACTAATTTCTGCTTACTTCAACATCCGGGAAATGGCTAACAAGGAATCTAAAGCCAAATTTCCTTAACTTACTTAAATGAAGTTTGTCCTGAATATTTAAAACTGTATAAAATTATATTTATCAAAATCTGTTAAAATAAAATTATAACCATCACGGTATTACAGTGTGGTCAACCGAAAATTACTTTATGCAATTCTAGCATTATAAACAGGATGTTGCTGTATTCAATATCGTGCATAATTGGCTCATTATGGTACGCGTGCACATAATAGCAATGACGAACTTCCTATAGCAATTTCGTAATACCGGTATTCCAAGTTGCGGCGGTTAATAGAGAGAAGGTGAAACGAGTTTGTGTTATTTTTTTTCTCTGAGCAATGAAGATGCAAAACCTTTGTGTATTATTAACTATAGAATAATTAAGATTTGAGTTTATAATTACTTACCATGCTATGCTGATAATGGGCTACATCACAGTCCGTAACACCTCCTCACTTCTCTTCCAGGAAGGGAATGCATGCAAGTGGCTGTCTTGTTACGGTTAAACATGCTAGGTAGTAACAAACGAAATGGAGGTAGAGAAGCTAACTTTCATTTACGAACATATGAAGACGCTCTCACTTATGTCAGCTATGGACACCGAATTATTTCATTATCTTCTGTCATTTATGATGCTAAGATTGCATAAAATGCTGTAGTGTACAACTCGTGGATAATCTTAATAGGACATTCGTGAACACATTCACTCGTGCCATAATCTTCAAGAGCATCCCCTATTACATAAATTACTATTATTCGGGGATAAAACTCCTTAGCATAGCTTCGTTTTAGAAGTAAAAGTGTTGGTCCTGTGCAGTGTGTCTTAAAATAACTTAAAGAGAATATCCTTTAGCAAAGTGATTATTTTACTCCTGCAGTGTCCTGTTTCTCCCCCCTGGTGCCATTTTTGGGCGATGGACTAATCGCCTGCCACCATGCACTAGTCACGGAATCAGTGACAATATAAATTCACCTCATTACAGAAAGCATCACCAGAATGTCCCTATACGCCAACTGCATGACAACAAACTAACACATCCTGAGAGAACAGTGTTGCCAGAAAGCTCGCTATTTCCCTTCATATGAAAGTACAATCAGGGTAAGAAAACTGCATACTTAGTCCGAGGTACGTCCACTTGCACATCAGTAAGGAAACACAAAAGCAGAAATATACAAGTAAATAAGATAAATATTGTATTGCGGTCGGTATCCGAGGTTTGTGTGACAGAACATCCAGCTGCTACATCTATCGAGACTGGGTTTCCTCTTTTCTTCCAAGAGAAAATAGGATATAAGCAATGATGTGTTCTTCCATTTCCTTAAGCCTGATAAAGAGGCGTCTGAGCAAAATTTCCGGTCGTTCACGCCCAATATAGAATGGACCGGTAAGGACCACTTCAGCCCCGTATTTACGCATAGGTCATATGGGCCCGGGCCCAGGACGACAAATTCTTAGGGAGGGCAACATTGAGAAAATAATGAAATATATACTGAAAATAAATTTTCACATGTGCTAAAAAAAGAGCAGCAATGGTAGGGGGAATTCTTATTACTGAGAGGGAAATTGTAGGTAGGCGGATGCAGATCTTACATGCATGGTGCAACTGGCAAAACTGCCTTCCTGCATGCTCCTGTGCGATTTTTTGAGTGGGCCGTGCTGACGGGGAGGGGCACAAAACATTTTGGGCCCATGGGTGTAACATTACCTAAATACGGGGCTGACAAAAGTAGTTAAATAAATAAAATAAATAAATAAAAACTCAATTCAATTTTCCGTTTCCAGAGATATAAGAAATTTAATGCAAGTTGTCATAAAATAAATGCAATCTTATAGTAGTGTCGTATAATCAGGCATACAAATTTTTAAGCAATTGGCTTCAAGTTATATACACTCTTATCACTTATCACAAACACCATTTATCGCAGAGGTCAAGGATCACTGACAGGCAGGTAAAAACCGGTCCGAGTGCTGTCTGTGAACCGCGAAAAATTGTACGAGGGATGGGGGTTTGTATATACGTCCTGTCTGAACTATCCAGTGACAGCTCAACTTTATTTCCTTCCATCCTGGCTTTAATGCTTAAAAATTCCTATGCGTGCTTATAAGAATGACTGCATTGGGGATGATAAAGCAGACGGTAAAATAGAGGCAAAGTACATAACACTTGGGATTCTTTCGTAGCGCTGGACGGTCACAGCTCGTGTCGTCCCTGAATCCATTGCTGCATCCTGCATTCAAGCTACGCTTGTATAGGAGTTTTCACTGCTGATTTTCTTTTATAGAAGATACCGTGGTAGTTCCCTTCATGCTGGAAGTAGCTGCTTTAGATCTTGTTCATTCACGAAAAATACTTTTCTTATCAGTTCATATGCAAGTCTTGCCAGCATACAACGTTCATGGGCCACTCTATTTAGGAATAGTGTGTTTACCTTGTGTAGTTTCCTATATGTGTCTCCCCATGTACAGGATGTTTACAAAGTCACGCACTAATCCCCTAGAAACGCATTTTAGAAACGAATTATTTATTTTATACCGTATCTTCAGAATTAATCGGCCGTTGCCGCCAGTCCGTTGTCTGACGTCAATACTTTAGAGCAAGTTTATCACCAGAGCCACTGGCAGAAGACTAGTGAAAGATGAGAGGGAGTGGATGTCAACATTTCTAGGTCACCTTAGTGAAATGGGTCTTGTATTCTACCTTTCCAGTATTACATTTGGAACTTCTTTCGCTTGCGTCTCTTCAACTCGCAATCTCAGCATATATACTGATAGGTAACTCAATAATTACACGGGTTTTATAGCGCAGAGTGTTTGGACTTTAACGGCACAACCTTAACTTTTTAATAAAAAAAACAACTGAATTAATCTGAATAAATGTTTTAAATATTTTAGTTATTTCTCCTTTTTTACTTTCTCTACTACGCATAGTAAGTAGGGGAAGTATTGTATTCCACCCAAAATTTCGATACCGAGATTTCACCGGAAATACATGTTTTGAGACCTCCTGAATCCAAAAAAGCATTTTTGGAAACATGTCCGTGTGTGTGTCTGTCTGTCTGTCTGTGTCTGTGAACAGCATAACTCAGAAACGAACAGTCGGATAAACACCAAACTTGGTATTTAGGTTCAGTATCTTCCAAGGATGCGACACGAAGGTTTTCAAGAAAATCCCCCCATCCCAGACTACCCTTTACATGGAAGATTTTTCGAAAATTTTAATTTTCTCAAAAATGGCTCTAACGATTTTGATTAAAATATCTTGAATTTCCTGGGAATGTCTCCAAAAGCATTCTTTATTGTGAACGACTTTTGCATAACTGGTAAACCATAAGAGATAGACAAAATTTTACTACACAAAAAATGAAGATCGCGTTAAAATACACAATTTATGTCATATACATTTTTTTTGTTGAGTGAACCATTTTCGAGATATTGCTTGTTATTTCCCTAAATTTTCCAATACTTATACTTTTCTCAAATTCGTTATTCAATTTTTTATGTCCTGGATATGCAAACAGAATAGAATGCGCCACATAGCAACCAGCGCTTAAAAGATTTGACTATCGCTTATAACCTACCATGTTCCCCTTGCATCTACAAGAAAATTAGCAACAAGATTGACATCTCGATATCTCGAGTAACACGAAGCATATGGAGAATAAACGTTTGTAAAAATAGTTTGTACAAGAGTAGAGAAAGTCATGTGAGTGTAACACATCAGATTTTCCTTTCTGTTCTTTTTGTTAAATGAAAAACGACTATTTTCTTATCCCGTTTTGTCTCGGGGCTTGATGAAATTCTGGGCAAGAACAGAGAAAATCATTCACACAGCGATCAACATGTAACTATAAACCTCAAACAACAACATCTATACCCAAAATTAATCTGTCACACATTACACTACATATAAATCTGCTCTGTGGTCTTTAGATTTGACGGTGCTGCAGCAGCACTTTAACCAGACCACCATCGCGAAACCTAAATCAAACACTTGTTTAAATTACACTGTTTACCATGCTGAGAAAGCGATGACGACATTCATATGAATTACTGCATAAAGTACAATGCAGGTTTAAATTAGGATGTTTTGATTTAGATACTTCAATTTTTGCTAGCGACCAGATATTCCTCTCAGATTCTGTAGGTCTTCAGAAGGCAGTACGTAAATTACAAAAAATACTAACAAACTATAATTACTATCTAAAGTAAAAAAGCAAAGTAATGACTTTTAGAGGAATTACCCTATTAGAACGAAAATAGAACTAACTAAATATAAGTATAATTGAGTATATTAAGAAAAGTTATTATCTGTTTAATTATTTCAGAAGACTGTGATTTAAAACAAAAGTTATCTAAATTTCGATGTATGTGTGGTACTATTTACAGAACTTTGAAAAAACAAACAATAATAGAGACTAGTGATGGGACGACCACTATTTCTCGATACTCTATATTCGATATCGATACTTATTTTTAAGCACCGATACTCGATTCTCACTTTATAATAAACTTAATTATCGATAGCTTGTTCACTGAATTATGTTCTTGTTAGTAGTTTTCTGTGTATAAAAACGCATGTAACCAATTTTGTATTGTGTGCTAATTCTGAAATCGTTCTTGTTTGACGTTCTCCAATTGACAGAAATTTGTTTATCTTGACAACGCCATAGGTTATACATCTCCTATTGCTAGTTAAGGCTAATAATAATAATAATAATAATAATAATAATAATAATAATAATAATAGCTTTGCTTCCCTTTCTATATAACCTAATTTTGTGATGAAAACTTTATTTTAAAAGGATTTTCTAACCACATTTTAAGCTACGCTCGTGACCAGAGTTAGACTTGCATAAACAAACTAACAGATGGAAGCAAAAACACATATTCCCATACGCTGTATTATCTCGCATATTAAGTGCTGGTTGTTTCTGCTGGATTCACAGATTTTGGTCACCGGAGTAGGTAAATGTAATGGCTGAGAGTGAGTCACCAAGCCAGACTGTTGCAGAAACGTGATTTAGTGCGTCAGCTAAATCAGCTTCATTCACAACTAAGTTAACGCTGCATGTTACACGAGTACTCTACTCCTTCCCCCATTGTTTCGCATGTTTTTATTTAGACACAAAAGTCTATGGAATGTTGCATTGATTCAGCCACAGGAACTGCAGTCAAGGTCTATCAATAACTATAGTCCGGTAACACTGGGACACGTGAGAGGCAATAACGTGAAGTCTCGACTCCTTTCATTCCTTATCAAGCATAAAGTTAAACGTAACAACTTTCAGTAATGCAAAACTTAAACATTTTGAAGTATCGAAGGCTTATCTGAAAGTATTAGACATATCAAGGTCTACATAGGGAGTATCAAGGTATCGGTGGTATCGAGATCCTATCCCTAATAGAGACAATTTTAAGAGTTTTTAAAGTTCACTGTTCCACTTCTAACATACGGTAATGAGAACTGGGCCCTAAATAGACTAAAAAAAGAAAAACAAATCTGAAGATATGAGAATCTTAAGACGAATAGAGATCTAAGACACACATAAGAGAACAATTACAAATCAATAATTTACAAGAAAAAATTGATTCCTTAAAACAATGGTATGAAGACATTGAAAGAATGGATCTAAATATACTGACAAAGTAAGAATTGCCTTGCTTTCCACGAGGTAAAATATCAACAGGAAGACCGTTACTACGTTGGAAAGACAGACTTTAAAGTCTACCCTTGTGGTAGAAGAAGTATAATGTCAACGCTTTTTAAGGTGATTTTCCCTTAAAACATAAGCCCTCTTAGCCGGTTGCCAGACTTAATTCTTTCAAATCCATTCGACAGCTAGCAAAACTATATTTGAGTGACAGGGTGAATAGCATCTCCTAAAACATTTGAGACAACACCCGATAGCCATATTTATAGCTCAAATACCTGTATTGGCTATTTCCTTCGCAAGCAAATATACTGGAGCCGTATTTGTATATCTCCCAGTGTAATCTGTCGCGTTTAATTACGTAAGTGTAATAATGCACAAACGACTACCAATAAAGGGACTATTTTTTTCGCAGGTCGCATACATCGGGCCACAGTTGCGTTTTCGCCCACAACCAATTATATTCACTCACTTAAATGTGTATTTGCTTGCATACAGTATTTTAGTTATGCTGGACGGAAAGTAGAGGGCGACTGGATTCTCCCCTTCTTACAATCTTACGTCCACAACATAAGAGTTCCTAAAGAATAATTTCTTTTTACTTTCTCTACTACGTGTAGTCTGCGTCTGTATGCGTCTGTGTGTCTGTGAACAGCATAACTCAGAAAAGAACAGTCGGATAAACACCAAACTTGGCATTTCGGTTCAGTATCTTCCAGAGATGCGACACGAAGGTTTTCAAGAAAATCCTCCCACCCCAGACTACCGTTTACATGGAACATTTTTCGAAAATATTAATTTTCTCAAAAAACGGCTCTAACGATTTTTATTAAAATATCATATGTTCAAGATATTTTCATGAAAAATGAAATGTATATCTCGAATTTTCTGGGAATGTCTCCAAAACTATTCCTCATTGTGAATGACTTTTGCATAACTGGTAAACCATAAGAGATAGACAAAATTTTACTGCACAAAAAATGTAGATCGCGTTAAAATACACAATTTATGCCATATACATTTTTTTAGTGAACCATTTTCGAGATATTGCTTGGTATTCCCTTAAATTTTTCAATACTTATTTTCTCATATGGGAATTCGTTATTAATTTTTACTTTCTCTACTACGTATAGTAAGTAGGGAAAGTATTGTATTCCACCCAAAAATTTGATACCGAGATTTCACCGGAAATACATGTTTTCAGACCCCCTGAATCCAAAAAAAACATTTTTGGAAACATATCCGTGCGCGTGTCTGTGTGTGTGTTTGTGTGTCTGTGAACAGCATAACTCATAAACGAACAGTTGGATAAACAACAAACTTGGTATTTAGGTTCAGTATCTTCCAAGGATGCGACACGAAGGTTTTCAAGAAAATCCCCCCACCCCAGACTACCCTTTACATGGAACATTTTTCGAAAATTTTAATTTTCTCAAAAATGGCTCTAACGATTTTGATTAAAATATCATATGTTTAAGATATTCTCATGAGAAATGAAATGCATATCTCGAATTTTCTGGGAATGTCACCAAAAGTATTCTTCATTGTGAACGACATTTGCATAACTGGTAAACCATAAGAGATAGACAAAATTTTCATACACAAAAAATGCAGATCGCGTTAAAATACACAATTTATGCCATATACATTTTTCTTTGTTGAGTGAACCGTTTTGGAGATATTGCTTGTTATTCCCTTAAATTTTCCAATACTTATACTTTTTCTCAAATTCGTTATTCATTTTTTTTTATGTCCTGGACATGCAAAGAGAATGGAATGCGGCACATAGCAACCAGCGTTAAAATATTTGACTATCGCTTAAAACCTACCATATTCCCCTTGCATCTACAAGAAAATTATCAATAAGATTCACATCTTGATATCTCGATTAACATGAAGCATGTGGAGAATAAGCGTTTGTAAAAATAGTTTGTACAAGAGTAGAGAAAGTCATGTGAGTGTAACACATCAGATTTTTTTGTCTTGTATATGCAAAGAGTATTAATCTGTGGGAAAGGGAATAGTGCTGCAACTAGCTATTAAGAGATATGTATGTTCTTAAAGGCTACTGTATTTCTATATTGCCCTTGTAAATATATATTCCCCTTACATCTACAAGAAAATTAGCAATAAGATAGAGTCTGCAAATGTTTATCTCGATTAACATAAAGTAGATGGAGAATAAGCGTTTGTAAAAATAGTTTTTACAAGAGTAGAGAAAGTCATGTGAGTGTAGCACATCAGATTTTTCATTTTATCTTCAGTTCTTTAGAGAAGGGGAGCAATACCTACAATGTTACTGAGAGCAATACTCCATGTGCTTGATTCATACCCTATCCTTAGTAATTTAAACTTTTTGGAAATGGCACATACTCTGTAGTAACCGAGAAAACTCGTCTTCTCAGTTAATAAACATCGGTTGAGTAATTTCTCATATTAAACTGGATACAACTTTCTCTTTGTAGCTATAGTAATTTAACATACCCTGGTAACGAACTTGATTATTGCATACAGAGGAAACGCGGTAAAACTTTCATGCAAAAAGTTTATTACAAGGCACGTTTTTAAAGTAACTAGAGATATTTTTTTAAAATATAACAGAACATCATTTTCCATATACTTTAACCAAGTCTGCACTTCTTATTTCATAACATCATTGTCGTTGAAACTTTTTCCACCAAGGAAACTCTTCAGATGAATTAAAACAAATGAAAATTTCTTGGTGCCAAATCCAAGCTTTTGTGAAACAAGAAGTGCAGTCTTGGTAGGTGGCATCATTCTTTGACGAAGGCATACAAAAACGGGTTTCCCGTTACGACAAGTACCTGAGTAACGGCATGACTATGTGGAGTAGTAGTGTAGCAAGTAAAATAATAAATTATAATAAAGTATTTCTAAAATAATGTTCTGTTATTTTTAAAACAATTATTGATTACTTTAAAAACACACCTAGAATAGCTTTTGAAACCCATAAGCTTCTGTAGTATTAGAATAAAAGATACTGAGAAGCTTAAACTTTGAATCCTGCACACATCCGCACACGTCACGCCGCAGGAGTGAACCTCGAGTTCAACATTGCGCATGCGTGTAAACTGAATAGGAGGCGAACGTAGGCTGTTAGGCCGTAGCGAGGTGCAGTGAAACGAAGAGGTGCTATGTCTTGTAGATTTAAACCGAGGTAACCTCAGATTTAATGCGTGTGTTTGTTTTATTACTGCAATTACACATCAAAACTGAGGTGGGGTTTATCACGCATGCATAACTGAACTAGCAGGCAGCTCATTCCTGCAGCGAGTCACTTGTTTATAAACGAATCCGTGTTATAATTGTGACCATAATGTATATTGATTGAATTAATACCCGCGCTGTTGCCTGTTTTTATGTACATTTCCTGTGGACTAACAACATAGCTATTAAAACTATTTTCTACTCCAAGACAACTTCTTCACAAATGCTATTTTTGACACTAAAGTACTCATATTCTCGTATCCAAATCTTGTGAACCCTTTTAAGTATTTTATAAAGTTATAAAATGAAATTACGAGCTGTATTGTAGCCAATATCCCTTGGGAAGAAGAACGCTTTTCAATGGCGAAAATATAATTGTCAAAATCGGGCACGCGCAAATTTTCTCTCTTTATCATATTAATTTAAAAGTACCTTTTGTTTAAGTACTACGCAAAACAAAATAATCCTTTGAAATATAAGGATATGGGGTGTATCAGCTATTAGTTTCCTTTTGTTTGTGTTTCAGGGAATTCTAATATTTTTAGTCGTTAGTTCAGTTCATTGCGGCGGATTACTTGTTATATTTATTTATTGAGCCCCACGTTTGGGAGCCAATTTGCGATGGTAAATTTATAATGTTATTTGTGTATGTATGTTTACTTCACGTGGTGAAGCCATTTTGTGACGTGATTCTTTGTTAGGTTTGTAGCTCCATCTGGTGTTAGCAATTTGCGGTAGTATTAGTGTTTGAAAGAATGCTACTGCTATTTTATTTAATTTTTGGTTTACTGTCTTCCGGCTAGCTATTATCCTTTTGGGTCGAGCACTTCTCTTTATACAGGTTGTGTAAACGGAAAGGAATCTTTTATCCAAAGATAACACTGATGAAAGAATTTCTTTTATACTTTTATTGTCGAACACTTTCACTATCACATTTACACATTGATCTAGACACTCGCCAAACTGAAACTGTTATAACAACTTCTTACTGATCACTTTTAATTCACGTACTTCAACCTTTTGTATAATTAACTTTACCATACTTGAGATTTTTCATAACTCTCATACGCGTAACTTGCGAATCGATAGCCGACGTGTAATATTTCTGCTGGACTGAAGGACTGAAGGCGACGTGTATCATACAAATATTTTCGACGAACTGAAGGACTGAAGGCGACGTGTATCATGCAAATATTTTCGACGAACTGACGGGGTCTACCTCTAACCTACTCTTTTTATACTCATACACTCCGATATGCCTAAAGATTATAACTGAGCTGCAATTGGCTAATAAAACGCGCCAACATTAGCGTCTATTTTTATATCCAATAATGATAAACAGCTCACCCCCTCGCTACATTATTGCACGCTATTATTGTCAGCTTCAGTAAGGCAGTATAAACTTACTTCTCAACAATAATTACAATAAACAAACATCTTAAATCAATGACACATAAAAATGCATATTCATACTGTAATCATTCTTTACATTTAAATAATTTGTGATACAAATTACTGCATCATCATAGAATTTCCTTAGCAAGGATGTCTAATGTAGTTCCTGCAAACGACTTATACTTCAACAACATTGCTGCTTTTAGAAATGCAAGCCCCATAAATGGTAGATGAAGTTATATAAACGCAAATAGTTTTAAAAGGTTAATACCAAATCATTATAGCAAGAAATGGATATGCCTAAAGAGCCGTATTAGTGCTAAGAATTAGCACAAATGCATCAAATAAGACAATTGACACTATAAAACTAAATTTTCCGCCTCCGATACGGGGAAATGGGTTTGTAACTCAAAAGGCTGACTTTTTGAATAGAAGATTCAAATACTCAAACAGGGCAAACGCCTCCCGTTGTTCATACGATAGGAAACAATCTTACGAAGCGTTAATACCAAAAGGGCCAAGTAAGTATATGCATGCATAAACAGATAATGATTGATGAAGCTGACAGGAGAAATCCAGCATGCTGAATATAAAGAGGAAAGAAATCAGAGGGAAGTTGACATCGCATACAAATGAACATCGGGAACACTTTGCAAAGAGAAATGTCGCCAGAGGGTCATATCCATGCACTGCTCCACGTCTATGGGGATAAAATATTACTTTTAACTGGTTTAAATCAAAAATAAAATGCGCGAAAGAAAAAGAAGTATTATGCAATTAGGAGAGACCATTTGTTCATGTAGCGTGCCTTCTTTTATTTCATTTTTACCTCTGCAGATTTCTTTCATTAATTTCGTTTCATTTGCAACATTCTAGTTGCTGAATGCTGATTTTACTGCAAGCTGTCCCTCTTTCCACCAGCCCTCCAAATCTTAGCTTACCATTTCCAGTTCAGAGGACTGGAAAAATCTGCTTTTTAATCATTACCAGAAACCAAATGAAAAAGTTTCCCAAATTGCATTGCAAATCACAGTGTGACGTTGACAAAAGAGCAGAGTACAAAATATACACTAGTGCGCCTTATTGCACAATACCATATATTTTCCATTAAAATAAAATGAAAACATCTAATGTGTTTACATGGCTTTCTCTAACCGGTATCGTTTACTTTTATTTCTCTTCTATAAATTATTCTTACAGAATCGTATTTTCTATCTAATCATGTTCATTGAAATAAACATTTTCAGAAATGGCCATTTCGCATTTTGTTGTAGGTATAAGGGGTATGCAGAAGACCGAAGCGATAGTCAAATGTTTATATGATTAAAGGCTACATGTGGGTTTGCATCTTCATGCTCTGTGCGACATCGGGAAAAACAAAAGAATGGTAACAGCGGTTCAAACAGCATATGATGAAAGTGTAGTGAAATGCATGCCACTTCATGTTATTTTATGTAATTCTTCACCTATTGTTAGTGTGCTGTGCTTATTTACGTGTTCCTTGGGTAAAATAATAGATAACAATGCACCATAATATGGTTCACCGTTATTTTTGGATTGTTTATATTTAAATGCTATATTTGAATATGCTTATTTTACTTTCTTTCGTACGATAGTGTTTTCTTGTAGAGAATGTTTTTCCTTCCATTTTGATCTTGCGTTATTTCTAGCGACAGGCAAAACATGAAGAAAATTTTGCCAATATATGAAAGTAGATGAAAAAGAAACTCCAAAAATAATGTGAAATATACTTTTTTAAAACCAAAACATCGTCTACTTTAAGGGTTTGGGTCAGTTCACTTCATTAATGTTTAAAAAAAACGGATTTGAAGATTTTTGACCATATTTAATAATAAAAGCATCGGTTCGCGAAAACAGAAACACTTCAAGTACATAAAGTGTTTAATTTCATATGTAAAATCTGATAGTGTAGATAAATGCTATATGTTTTTAACCGTACCTGACTTGTTAGAAAAGGTATGCGGATTTCTTTCTTTTTTCAGACGGAAAAAGTAGCTCGGCTTTTCTAAATGCAGCTCTCCATAGAGCTATGACCTTCAGGGATATCTCATTCCACCAAACTCCCAGCGGAGGAATATATTTCCTCCAATGGTAGGGTGAGAATGAGAATGGCGGTGGAATGAGAGGACCTACAGCTTTTACCATGGACTCCGAACTACGTTGGGCCTTGATGATACTTCACACGAGAAAGTTAGAGGTGAAGGCGTGGATAGGGCCGACTTAAAATCGCCACCCCAGAGTCGGGAATCGAACCCCTAACCCTCAGCACGAGAACCAGAAACGACACCAGCGTGCTACCCCGGCGCTCTGGTTTTCTAAATGTGTTTCACAGAAAACTGTCCGAATGGAATATCTGGAAAATCTGGTTCATTGCTAAAGGGTGTTATTTTAAAACGAAAAATCATAAATCGTACAAAATATGAACATTTTACCAAAATATTATGAAATATGAAATGTTCTATCACGTTCATTGAATTCTACACACTGCAAAACGTAAAAATACATGTTCCCATAATGATAGCAAACATGGTTTAGAGTACGAAATTTCATATTTTGCCTAACTCCAGTTATTACTCTGTATTATACGAGGCGTGTTTTTAAAGTAAGTATTGTTTTAATATTTTGCCGCTGCACTCACGATTTTAAACATGCGCGATCACTCCCTCCATTCATTAGGAAGCAGGTAC
This sequence comes from Deroplatys truncata, assembly GCA_030765065.1. Taxonomy (NCBI): domain Eukaryota; kingdom Metazoa; phylum Arthropoda; class Insecta; order Mantodea; family Mantidae; genus Deroplatys; species Deroplatys truncata. Next base: position 121,424,371 of record CM060988.1, on the reverse strand, counting down.
GGCTGCGAGCGATCGTCACTTTGTGTTTTCCTGTTATTAGAGCGTTTCTAAATATTCTAAGCCATCAACGACCCGCCGATTGTGAAGTAGGTTAATGATTCTGTTTTTTTTGTTTTTTTTTTTTGTTTTTTTTGAATGCGAGAAATGTTACCCACAAACATTTATCGCCAACTGCGTGAGGTTTATGGGGAAACAATGAGTGACAATGCCCGGCCACACAGCCATACAAACTCAAAATCTGATCGCATCATTTCTTGGGAACAATTCGACCACCCTCCCTACAGTCCGACGATTTTCATCTGTTTCTTCATCTGAAGAAATTCCTTGGTGGAAAACATTTCAACGACGATATTGTGAAACGAGAAGTGCAAACTTGACTTTCATCAAGGCGGCATCATTCTTTGACGAAGTTTCCGTTACTACAAGTGCCTGAATAACGGCGGTGACTTTGTGGAGAAGTAGTGTACAAGATATAAGTTAATAAATGATAATAAAGTATTTGGAAAATAATGTTATTTTTTAAAAAAAATCACCGGTATTAATTTAAAAACATGCCTCGTAAAAGCAGTTACAGTCTGTTGAACCCGGGCGATTAATGGGTATCAAGTATGCGTACCTTTGTTTAAATAAATATACTCATTCATTCATTATTCACCCATTTGTCATTCTTGTAATTAGAGAGATGTCTAAAATATATTTTAAATGGACAATGAGTTCAGCCGCTGCAAGAAGAACGAACGCCAATGGGTATATCCAGATGCTTGAGGAATATTCTCTTGCAAAATTTTCCTTCGAGGAACCAAAATTGTTTCAGGAAGTTGCTGCAAAATCACACACTTGTACAATTTCTATGCCAGCTGTATGTAAGCTCTTCGGAAATCACGTCATTTCTGGGTTCTCAGATCCCCAGATTTGTCTGTCTGCGGCTGCTTTCTCTGGAGATATCTGAGGCGTGCAGTTTATTCAAGTAGTTCATAAAACACTGAAGAACTGAGAAACGCAGAGAAATTTTTGCTATACCAGCTGAACTGTTACTAGGGCTCGAAGTTGAAGACCTATAAATTGCCTAAAACTTAATATAAAAAGGCCTAAAAATACAGTCGAATGTTTAAGAACTAGACGCTGTATGCTCGTCTTAAAATTCCATACTGTTTCCATGCAATCGCGAGAAACAACTGAAACTCGACAGGACTTGTAAAAAATGACAAAGTATTGAACAAATCGAACCTTTAATAATGGATATGTCGGAAATGGCTGATGCCATAAAATAGCTATTTATAATAAATTGCGTGTTTTTAAGAGATCCATATTTTTTGTAGTACATTTTCGTCTATCGCTTAACGTATATCAGTTATACAAGATTATATAAAAATTCCTTTCGAACGAAGAGGACTTCAAGGCTATTTCCAGAAAATATAAGACATACATATTTATAAGTCATGTAATGTGAATATCTTTAATATATGGGATTATGACCAAAATCGTTACAGCCATATTTGAGAAGACAAAAAATGTTGAAGCATCTTCCATGTAAATGGTAATTTAGTGTGGGGGAATTTTCTTGAAAATCTACAATATAATTCGCCTTGGGAATCGACACAAGATTTTAACTTTTATTTTTTACTTTCTCTACTACGTATAGTAAGCAGGGGAAGTATTGCATTCCACCCAAAAATTCGATACCGAGATTTCACCGGAAATACATGTTTTGAGACCTCCTGAATCCAAAAAAAGCATTTTTGGAAACATGTCCGTGTGTGTGTCTGTGTGTCTGTGTGTGTGTGTGTCTGTGTGTGTGTGTGTGTCTGTGTGTGTGTGAACAGCATAACTCAAAAACGAACAGTCGGATAAGCACCAAACTTGGTATTTAGGTTCAGTATCTTCCAGAGATGCGACACGAAGGTTTTCAAGAAAATCCCCCCACCCCAGACTACCCTTTACATGGAACATTTTTCGAAAATTTTAATTTTCTCAAAAATGGCTCTAACGATTTTGTTTAAAATATCATATGTTTAAGATAATGCCATGAGAAATGAAATGTATATCTCGAATTTTCTGGGAATGTCTCCAAAAGTATTCTTCATTGTGAACGACTTTTGCATAACTGGTAAACCATAAGAGATAGACAAAATTTTACTACACAAAAAATGTTGATCTCGTTAAAATACACAACTTATGTTATATACATTTCTTTTGTTGAGTGAACCGTTTTCGAGATATTGCTTGTTATTCCCTTAAATTTTCCAATACTTATACTTTTTCTCAAATTCGTTATTCATTTTTTTATGTCCTGGACTTGCAAAGAGAATGGAATTCGACACATAGCAACCAGCGTTAAAATATTTGACCATCGCTTAAAAGCTACCATATTCCCCTTGCATCTACAAGAAAATTAGCAATAAGATTGACATCTCGATATCTCGATTAACATAAAGCATATGGAGAATAGGCGTTTGTAAAAATAGATTGTACAAGAGTAGAGAAAGTCATGTGAGTGTAACACATCAGATTTTTTTTTTATAAATCGTCTTCTTCCTCATAAACATTTTAACAGTGCTTAACAAAGTTGAAATTTGTTTACTTTTCCATCTTGGTGCTAATCATAACAAAATAAACACATTTAATTTACGATTTCCTGCAGTTAAATAAATCATAATGATAATATATTTACAATTCTAATTCATTTTCAAACATATTTCAGTTCAGATTTTCTCACTAGTTATGTTTATTAGGTTTCACAATGTTTGTTTTTTTTGCAACACTTTTTGTTCGTTCTTTATAATGTATTTCGCTTTTGACGTCATTCATTTTTCTTTTTCTTTCTCTATTTACAATTAATACATTTTAAGATTTTTACAGCATACAAATGCTTTATGCAAATATTATTATACAAATGAATTTTCAAACAATAATAACCATTATGACACAATGCATCTATAATAATACATGTGAATTCTTGTCCACTCCCTTGGATTTGCGATTATAGTATGGCTTAATTAATTTATTTAATACATATATTAGTTTAAGAGATTAACACAGCTCAAGTTTAACAAAAGAAAATCTGATGTGTTACAGTCACATGATTTTCTTCTCTACTCTTGTACAAACTATTTTTACAAACGCTTATTCTCCATGTGCTTCATGTTAATCGAGATATCGAGATGTTAATCTTATTGATAATTTTCTTGTAGATGCAAGGGGAATTGGTAGGCTTTAAGCCATAGTAAAATTTTTTAAGAGCTGGTTGCTATGTGGAGCATTCCATTCTCCTTACATATCCAGGACATAAAAAAATCTGATGTGTTACACTCACATGACTTTCTCAACTCTTGTACAAACTATTTTTACAAAATCCTATTCTCCATCAATTTCATATTAATCGAGATAAACATTTGCAGAAACGATCTTTTGACATGCAAAGAGAATTACATTTTACACATAGCGACCAATACTAAAAATATTTGATTATGGTTTAAGGCGTACTATGTTCCCCTTGTTTTGTATTTGCAAGGGCAATATAGAACTACAGTAGCCTTTAAGCGCACACATCTCTCTTAACAGCTGGTTACTATGTGCAGCACCATTCTCTTTGCCACAGATTAATACTCTTTGCATATCCAAGACAAGAAAATGAATAACGAATTTCCATTTGAGAAAGCAAGTATTGAAAAATTTAAAGGAATAACAAGCAATATCTCGAAAATGGTTTACTCAACAACAAAAATGTATATGACATAAATTGTGTATTTTAACGCGATCTACATTTTTTGTGTAGTAAACTTTTGTCTATCTCTTATGGTTTACCAGTTATACAAAAGTCATTCACAATGAAGAATACTTTTGGAGACATTCCCAGAAAATTCGAGATATACATTTCATTTGTCATGAAAATATCTTGAACATATGATATTTTAATCAAAATCGTTAGAGGCATTTTTGAGAAAATTAAAATTTTCGAAAAAAGTTAAATGTAAAGGGTAATCTGGGGTGGGGGGATTTTCTTGAAAACCTTCGTTTCGCATCTCTGGAAGATACCGAATCTAAATACCAAGTTTGGTGTTTATCCGACTGTTCGTTTCTGAGTTATGCTGTTCACAGACATGTTTCAAAAATGCTTTTTTACTTTCTCTACTACGTATTATAAGTAGGGGAAGTATGGTATTCCACCCAAAATTTCGATACCGAGATTTCACCGGAAATACATGTTTTGAGACCTCCTGAATCCAAAAAAAGCATTTTTGGAAACATGTCCGTGTGTGTGTCTGTGTGTGTCTGTGTGTCTGTGTGTCTGTCTGTGAACAGCATAACTCAGAAACGAACAGTCGGATAAACACCAAACTTGGTATTTAGGTTCAGTATCTTCCAAGGATGCGACACTGTGGGGTGAGGGGATTTTCAAGAAAATCCCCTCACCCCACAGTACCCTTTACATGGAAGATTTTTCGAAAATTTTAATTTTCTCAAAAATGGCTCTAACGATTTTGATGAAAATATCATATGTTTAAGATATTTTTATGACAAATAAAATGTATATCTCGAATTTTCTGGGAATGTCTCCAAAAGTATTCTTCATTGTGAACGACTTTTGCATAACTGGTAAACCATAAGAGATAGACCAAATTTTACTACACAAAAAATGTAGATCGCGTTAAAATACACAATTTATGTCATATACATTTCTTTTGTTGAGTGAACCGTTTTCGAGATATTGCTTGTTATTTCCTTAAATTTTCCAATACTTATACTTTTTCTCAAATTCGTTATTCATTTTTACTTTCTCTACTACGTATAGTAAGTAGGGGAAGTATTGCATTCCACCCAAAAATTCGATACCGAGATTTCACCGGAAATACATGTTTTGAGACCTCCTGAATCCAAAAAAAGCATTTTTGGAAACATGTCCGTGTGTGTGTCTGTGTGTGTGTCTGTGTGTGTGTGTGTCTGTGTGTGTGTGTGTGTCTGTGTGTCTGTGAACAGCATAACTCAAAAACGAACAGTCGGATAACCACTACACTTGGTATTTAGGTTCAGTATCTTCCAGAGATGCGACACGAAGATTTTCAAGAAAATCCCCCCACCCCAGACTACCCTTTACATGGAACATTTTTCGAAAATTTTAATTTTCTCAAAAATGGCTCTAACGATTTTGATGAAAATATCATATGTTTAAGATAATGTCATGAGAAATGAAATGTATATCTCGAATTTTCTGGGAATGTCTCCAAAAGTATTCTTCATTGTGAACGACTTTTGCATAACTGGTAAACCGTAAGAGATAGACAGAATTTTACTACACAAAAAATGTAGATCGCGTTAAAATACACAACTTATGTCATATACATTTCTTTTGTTGAGTGAACCGTTTTCGAGATATTGCTTGTTATTTCCTTAAATTTTTCAATACTTATACTTTTTCTCAAATTCGTTATTCATTTTTTTTATGTCCTGGACATGCAAAGAGAATGAAATGCGCCACATAGCAACCAGCGTTAAAATATTTGACTATCGCTTATAACCTATCATATTCCCCTTGCATCTACAAGAAAATTACAAATAAGATTGACATTTCGATATCTCGATTAACATGAAGCATATGGAGAATAAGCGTTTGTAAAAATACATTGTACAAGAGTAGAGAAAGTCATGTGAGTGTAACACATCAGATTTTTTATGTCCTGGACATGCAAAGAGAATGGAATGCGCCACATAGCAACCAGCGCTTAAAAGATTTGACTATCGCTTATAACCTACCATGTTCCCCTTGCATCTACAAGAAAATTGCCAATAAGATTGACATCTCGATATCTCGATTAACATGAAGCATATGGAGAATAGGCGTTTGTAAAAATAGATTGTACAAGAGCAGAGAAAGTCATGTGAGTGTAACACATCAGATTTTTACATTCTCTACTACGCATAGTAAGTAGGGGAAGTATTGTATTCCACCCAAAATTTCGATACCGAGATTTCACCGGAAATACATGTTTTGAGACTCACTGAATCCAAAAAAAGCATTTTTGGAAACATGTCCGTGTGTGTGTCTGTTTGTGTTTGTGTGTCTGTATGTCTGTGTGTCTGTGAACAGCATAACTCAAAAACGAAGTGTCGGATAAACACCAAACTTGGTATTTAGGTTCAGTATCTTTCAGAGATGCGACACGAAGGTTTTCAAGAAAATCCCCCCACCCCAGACTACCCTTTACATGGAACATTTTTCAAAAATTTTAATTTTCTCAAAAACGGCTCTAACGATTTTGATTAAAATATCATATGTTTAAGATGTTGTCATGGCAAATAAAATGTATATCTCGAATTTTCTGGGAATGTCTCCAAAAGTATTCTTCATTGTGAACGACTTTTTCATAACTGGTAAACCATAAGAGATAGACAAAATTTTACTACACGAAAAATGTAGATCGCCTTAAAATACACAACTTATGTCATATACGTTTCTTTTGTTGAGTGAAGCGTTTGCGAGATATTGCTTGTTATTCCCTTACATTTTCCAATACTTATACTTTTTCTCAAATTCGTTATTCATTTTTACTTTCTCTACTACGTATAGTAAGTAGGGGAAGTATTGCATTCCACCCAAAAATTCGATACCGAGATTTCACCGGAAATACATGTTTTGAGACCTCCTGAATCCAAAAAAAGCATTTTTGGAAACATGTCCGTGTGTGTGTCTGTGTGTCTGTGTGTGTGTGTCTGTGTGTGTGTGTGTCTGTGTGTGTGTGAACAGCATAACTCAAAAACGAACAGTCGGATAAACACCAAACTTGGTATTTAGGTTCAGTATCTTCCAGAGATGCGACACGAAGGTTTTCAAGAAAATCCCCCCACCCCAGACTACCCTTTACATGGAACATTTTTCGAAAATTTTAATTTTCTCAAAAATGGCTCTAACGATTTTGTTTAAAATATCATATGTTTAAGATAATGCCATGAGAAATGAAATGTATATCTCGAATTTTCTGGGAATGTCTCCAAAAGTATTCTTCATTGTGAACGACTTTTGCATAACTGGTAAACCATAAGAGATAGACAAAATTTTACTACACAAAAAATGTTGATCTCGTTAAAATACAGAACTTATGTTATATACATTTCTTTTGTTGAGTGAACCGTTTTCGAGATATTGCTTGTTATTCCCTTAAATTTTCCAATACTTATACTTTTTCTCAAATTCGTTATTCATTTTTTTATGTCCTGGACTTGCAAAGAGAATGGAATTCGACACATAGCAACCAGCGTTAAAATATTTGACCATCGCTTAAAAGCTACCATATTCCCCTTGCATCTACAAGAAAATTAGCAATAAGATTGGCATCTCGATATCTCGATTAACATAAAGCATATGGAGAATAGGCGTTTGTAAAAATAGATTGTACAAGAGTAGAGAAAGTCATGTGAGTGTAACACATCAGATTTTTTTATGTTCTGGACATGCAAAGAGAATGGAATGCGCCACATAGCAACCAGCGCTTAAAATATTTGACTATCGCTTAAAAGCTACCATATTCCCCTTGCGTCTACAAGAAAATTATCAATAAGATTGACATCTCGATATCTCCATTAACATGAAGCATATGGAGAATAAGCGTTTGTAAAAATAGTTTGTACAAGAGTAGAGAAAGTCATGTGAGTGTAACACATCAGATTTTTTTGGTTTCAGGGGTTCTCAAAACATGTATTTTCGGTGAAATCTCGGTATCGAATTTTTGGGTGGAATACATTTACTTCCCCTACTTACTATACATAGTAGAGAAAGTAAAAGTTAACACCATAAACAGCTACACGTTTCCTGTGACGTTCTAAAACGTATGCTGCGTTAAGACAAATAGCTGCATTACATATTTCTTTAGATACAAATGGAACAGCGGTAGTCAAATGTTTTAAAACTGGACGCTGGCCTTAAAATTCCATACTTTTTCCATGACTTATCGAGAAACAGCTGAAAATTGACAGTGCTTTAAAAGAATGTCTAAGTGTTGAACAGTTCGAACCATTAATAACGAATATTTCGGAAATGGCTAATGCCACAAGAAAAGTTATTTGAAATAAATTGTGTGTTTTAAAGAGAACTACATATTTTGTGTATACGTTTTCTTTTATCGTGTAACGTTTACCAGTTATACGAAATTGCTTCCCAATGAAGGCTTCACATACGTTTTATTTGTCATGTTAATATCTTCAATATATGGTATTTTAATCAAAATCGTTTAGAAAATAAAAAATTTCGAAAAACGTTCCATGTAAAAGGTAGTTTGGGGCTGTGGGATTTTCTTGAAAATCTTCATATCGCATTTGTTGAAGATACTGTACCCAAATACCAAGTTTGGTGTTGATCCAACTTTTCGTTTTTAAGTTATTCTGTTCACAAACAAACACACACACACACGGACGTTTTTCTAAAAATGTTTTTTTTTTCATTCAGAGAAGCTAAAAACATGTATTTCCGGTGAAATCTCCATATGGAATTTTTGAGTGGAATGCAATACCTTCTTTGCTTACTATGTACGTGGTAAATAAAGTAATAAACTATCGTAAAATATGTTGCAAAAACGTTGTTGCAAAACGGACCTCATTTCTAAAACACCTCTTCTATAATGCTTGTTCCTAATTTTTATATTCTAACACATTGCACCTTGTAAATACACGTTCTACTTGTCTCCAAAGTTTTGTTATTTAAAATGATATACAGATATAAAACATGGAGAAGCCGTTGTCGTCGAAAATGTTGATTTTATTCCGAAGAGACAATATTATTTCCTCGCGGGCAGGCAGCTAGCTGTATCTTTACGAGTGAGGCAGTTTGAATTCCCAAGACAACATTCGCATATCGACCACTCACTCCATTACACCAAACAAACCAACATTTGCTTGCTGCCCAGACGGGACATTGTTGGCACGCCTTTCTCAGCAGACCCAACAATTGCAATCCCAGATATCGATCGAAGCCCGTGCCTCCTGCACCGAGCTACAAGTATAAAACGCAAGATTCCCAGCTCAGGGCAGCACTTTCACTCCTGCTTATCTTCAAAGCCACGCTATAGACCAGACATTGCCACTTTTTCCGTCACATGAGGCATTATCTATGCTGCGTGAAAGGCAGAGAAAAGCTGGGGGAGCAGATGATAAGTCTGCAAAGTATAACGATATACTAACACCTAATGCAGGTCATGAGGCTCACATCCCCTTTTCTTCTTCTTCTTCCTCTTCTTGTTTTAGCTTGTATCCGAGCAGGTCAAACAGACTGTGAATGAGTGTAACGAATAGATCTTTAAGTGCATAAATAAGCTAATATTAGTTAAATATCTTCACGTTACATTCAAAACATAAATGTATGGAAGGAATTTTGTAGTACATAAAATGCCTAATTTGACCTTGCGACCTATTTTAAGGCTTTATAGCGTAAAAGTGTCGGTTTACCATTTGTATTGTTTCATTAATTTTTACTTTCTCTACTAACTATAATAAGTATTGCATTCCATCTAAAAATTCGATATCAAGTTTTCACCGAAAATACATATTTTGAGGTGCCTTGAATCCAAAAAAAAAAACATTTTTAGAAAAAGGTCCGTATCTGTGTATGTGTGTCTATGAACAACGTAACTCAAAAATGAAAAGTCCGATAAATACCCAACTATATTTAGGTTCAGTATCTTCCCCCCAGACTACCCTTTACATGGAACATGGTTCGAAAATTTTGAGTTTCACAAAAATGGCTCTAACGATTTTTATTAAAATATCAAATGATTAAGATATTTTCATCGCAAATGGACTGTATATGATTAATTTTCTGGGAATTTCCCCAAAAGTCCTCTTCATTCTGAAAGACTTTTGCATAACTGGTAAACCGTAAGAGATAGACAAAATGTTTCTACACAAAAAAAGTCGATCTTGTTAAAACACACAATTTATGTCATACTTTTTTTGTCGAGTGAACCATTTCCGAGATATTCCTTCTTATTTGCTTTAACTTTTCAATACATACTTTTTCTCAAATGAGTACTCGTTATTCGCTTCTGTTTTTCTTTTTTATGCCCCGGACAAGCAAAGAGAATGGAATTCTCCATATAACAACCAGCTCTTAAAAAATTGGACTATCGTTTAAAGCCTACTGTATTTCCATATTCCCCTTGTACCTACAAGAAAATTAGCAATAAGATAGTTTCTGCAAATGTTTATCTCGATTAACATTAAGTAGATGGAGAATAAGCGTTGGTAAAATTAGCTTGTACAGGAGTCCAAAATAGAGAGTAGAGAAAGTCATGTGAGTGTAACACATCAGATTTTTACTTTCTCTACCGAGTACATAGTAGGTAGGAAGGAACAATCTACAAATTTCATATTATAACCCATGCTTGCTGTCATTATGGGAACAAGTATTTTTACTTTCTCTACTACGTATAGTAAGTAGGGGAAGTATTGCATTCCACCCAAAAATTCGATACCGAGATTTCACCGGAAATACATGTTTTGAGGTGCACTGAATGCATATAAGGCCTTTTTGGAAACATGTCCGTGTGTGTGTCCGTGTGTCTGTGAACAGCATAACTCAGAAACGAACAGTCGGAAAAACTCAAACTTGGTATTTAGGTTCAGTATCTTCCAGAGATGCGACACGAAGGTTTTCAAGAAAATCCCCTACCCCAGATTACCCTTTACATGGAACATTTTTCGAAAATTTAATTTTCTCAAAAATGTTTTTAACGATTTTTAATAAAATGCCATAAGTTTGAGACATTTTATGGCAAATGAAATGTATATCTCAAATTTTCTGGGAATGTCTCCAAAAGTATTCTTCATTGTGAACGACTTTTGCATAACTGGTAAATCATAAGAGATAGACAAAATTTTACTGTCAAAAAATGTAGATCGCGTTAAAATACGCAATTTATGTCATATGCATTGGTTTTGTTGAGTGAACTATTTTCGAGATATTGCTTGTTATTCCCTTAAATTTTCCAATACTTATACTTTTTTCCAAATGGGAATTCGTTATTCATTATTTTTGCCCTGGTAATGCAAAGAGAATGGAATACTCCACATAGCAACCAGTTCTTAAAATATTTGACTATAGCTTAAAACCTACCATATTCCCCTTGCATCTACAAGAAAATTAGCAATAAGATTGACATCTCGATTAACATGAAGCATATGGAGAATAAGCGTTTGTAAAAATAGTGTTACAAGAGTAGAGAAAGTCATGTGAGTGTAATACATCAAATTTTTAAGTTTTGCACTGAACGGTATGTCCCAGGCGGTAATATCTGTGGCCCGCATTCGGGAGGTCATGGGTTCCATTCCCGCGGCCGGCTTTCCTGGCCCATGGTTTTTTTCAGGGGTTTCCCCGGGTCGCTAGGCGAATGCTAGTAAGGTTCATTACATCTCCGAATTTGCTGTGCCTCCATTTCACCCCCAATCTCATTTCACTTCGCCTTTCATCTGCTTGGTTGTTTCAGGGTTGCAAGTGTCGGCGGGAAACTGAATTTCGGCGTTGCATGGCAGAGGAAAAGGAAGCTCTAAGTAACATTTCGTACCCGGAATGGGGCGGTGTCCAAATCCTGGGCCCCACGTGGGATTGCAAGCCTGCAGGACGGAAGGGAGCCGGTTGCACCAGCTGCCATCCTGGGAGTTTCAATCTGTAAGAAGTAGGGACCCTGCCCTCTATCCTGTCTTGCCTCTTGGCTCGGCCGCTCTGTCTCCTCTCACCTCACCCCTCGCTCATGGGGGCGCCCCGTCAGGGGCTTAGACATAAAAGACCTTCATAGCTCGAGGTGCGAACTCCCCCTCCGCTCTTAGTCCCAGTTCTAACTGCTTTGAGTTGGATTTCAAAATCATATGCTTTCTTTAGCTGATCAAACTTTACTTTCCAATTCTTAAGATATGCTTCACTTCCTAAGCCACCGGTTGTTTTGCTTGCAGTTACGATATTTGCTTTATACCAGGGGCACTACTTATATTTTGAGACTAATAATTGAAAAAAAGTAATTTCTGATTGAAAACTGCTTTATTGTTTTTCAAAATATTCTCCTGTATGATCAATACACTTTTGCATCCGTTTGAACCATTTGTCAAAGCATTTATTCCAGTCTTCTTGAGACACCTCCAAAATATGGTTTTTGAAAGCATCAACGGCTTCTTCTGCCAACGAAAATCGTTGTCCACGCTATTTATTCTTGATGTTGGGAACAAAAAGAAGTCATTGGCTGCCAAATCAGGATCCATCAATTCGATTTTTTGAGCCTTCAAATACTCTGTTGTTAGACGAGATGTGTGTGCGCTCGCATTGTCTTGATGAAGAACGATCCTACGGTTCTTGTTGGTTTTCCTTACTTCACCCAAGACTTCCGCCAAACAAATGGTTGTGTACCATTCGGCATTGACCGTTTTACGTTCTTCTAAAGGCACTGTTGCCACATGGCCAGTTTTGCTGCAAAAGCAGGGAACCATTTGCTTCGAAGTGCTTCGAGTGCGAACAACTTTTGTTGGGTTTGCTTCATCTTGAAACACCCATACAGTCGACTGCTGTTTACGTTCCGACCCATAAGCATAGATCCATGATTCGTCACCTGTTACAATCTTATATACGTCTTTTAAGGCACCGCGATTGTATTTCTTGAGCATTTTTGTACACCAATCGACACGAGCATCTTTTTGAGATTGCGTCAAATTATGTGGGATCCAACGAGGGCAAACCTTTTTCACGGCTAAATAATCATGCAGTATTTTATATATGCTGGTGAAACTAATGCCTAGGGTTGCCTCAATATCACAATATGTTGCATGACGATCTTTTATTATTAGGTTTTGCACAGCATCAATGTTTTCTGGCACAACAACTGATTTTGGACGACCTTCACGAACTTCATCATTGAGCGAACGGCGGCCACGATTAAATTCGTTATACCAGCGTTTCACAGTGGCAAAGGATGGAGCTTCGTCGCCAAATGTGGAAGTTAGTTGATCGATGCACTCTTGACTTGATAATCCACGTCGAAAGTTGTAATAAATCATTGCACGAACATTTTTACGAGTTAATTCCATGTTTTTGTAAATTTCAAGTTAGTGTAAACAAAACAAATGACGCTCTTTTGACAAAATGTTTGAAGTAGATTATGGTCAAAAATGTCAAAATTTCCATTAGAAACGTCAGATGGCACCTACAATATTCAGGGTTGCCAAGTCTCAAAATATAAATAGTGCCCCTCGTATTCTATTATTTTGTAACTGATCACCTTTCATTTTTCCTCTTTCTTTGCAATGAAAACATTTACAAGACATCCGTTTTAATAGTTCGAATTGTTCAATACTTAGCCTTTGTATTTGTAATGAAATATGCAATGCAGCTGTTTCCAGAAAGGAATTAAACAAAAAGGATAGGAAAATAAACAATTTGTATATCCACTAATAAGCGATAGATGGTAGGAAAGTCATGTGAATGTACTATCAGATTTTCTTCAAATTTTCGTATCTTTAATAATTGCATATTTTTCGCAGCTTCAAAATCAACGAGGAACGAGAACGTAGAATCATAAAAATAAAATTATGTTAAATCAACAAATCAAGCAAGCTTCAAACTTAAAAAGGGGTAAGATCAGTTTGGTCCAAAAAAAGGAAGATCCAAGAGTTAAACGACTTTACAGAAACACAAAGTAATTATTGCGAACTAATAAATAGCAACCCTCAGCAGCTCAGAAGAATAATTGTATATTTAACTTATGGTAATAATCCTGCTGCGAAGTTTTATTCTCAAACTTTAAAATGTTCCCTACACTATCTGAAAGTTTTAAAATATCCCAAAGTCCTCAATTACTTTTTCTTATTTGCTCTTTTCTTCTTTTCGGTTTAGTAACTTCCGTGCGGAGACATAATAGAAGAATTTCAACATCTCTGCCTCATCTGAAATACTGGAAGTTTTACCAGAACACGCAGTGAAGCGACAAACTGCATAATTTAAACTAAAGCCAAACTTAAACGTGTCGAAAAGTTTTTGTTATTTGCCTCCATACAACATAGCGATGCCGGGTTTATGTTGAATTTATTTTTAAAAAAATGTGATGTGTTGCATTCACACGACTTCCTCTACTCACTTTTATACAAGCTATTCTTACGAAAGTTAATTATTCCACCTACTTCTTGTTAAATGGGACGCAGTCTAACTCAGGTTACTAAAAATGCAAGTCTTCTGCTAGTATTATAATTAATTGTCACATCATTTACAGGGTGGATCATTTGAGACTCCAAAACTAGGCGTTATAGAAAGAAATGTCTTTAAAAAGTTGTTTGACATTATGGGGGAAAGTAAATGCCATTAGTCGTCTTTTATTTGCAGGACGTTCTGATGATCGTTTTATGGTAAATTAATTTTTTTTAAAATGGGAACCTACCTTTTTTGTTGTTTTCTCACTCCTCATAAAAAATCAAAACACATTTTTATAAATCACTTTGCAATTGTTCTTACACCAACGTAAATAACAACGAAAATTCTGAATGACTGTGTACGAAGAGTACAATGAATGGTTGGACTATCCATGGATGGTCATTTGAGAGATAAGCTACGTTTCGTAATTGGGAACCAACATGTTTTATTTTGTTTACGTATTCCTCATCACAAAAACAGTTTTTTATAAAACATTTTCTAATGAGAAAACAATATACAAAATGTAGGTTTCATTTAGAAAGATAAAATTAGCCCTAAAATAGCCATCATAACGTCCTCCGAACGAAACACGACTAATGACATTTACTTTCCCCATAAAATCAAGCAACTGTTATTAAAGGCATATCCTTCTAAAACGCTTAATTTTGGAGATGTTGTACAGTCTCAACTTAAATGGTCCACCCTGTTCCTTCAATGCAAAGGTTTGGTCATCACGTTCCTTCTCCGCCATAATTGCTGATTACCTATTCTAACGTATAACCTGGATGCATGTTAAATAAAGCATGAAACCTGCTATGGATTCAATTCATATAATATGCGTGTGTTATTAAACGTTGCAAATTACTATACTGTAATAGTATGAAGAACTTATAGTTACGTTTTAAATGTGATTAGGGCGTAATTACCTACACCAAACAAGTACATTTCTTGGTTTTCTTATACGCAAAGGAAAATAAAACCCTCTAAAACTAAAATCCCATACAATCACACAGCGCTTACACCAAAAATTGCAAAACAATTCCAGTTTCTAGTTAACTGCAAAGTAAGACCTAATAATTAATTAATAACCTTATAATCTAACGTAATAATAATACTTAAATGCTCGTATAAATAGCCTAATTCATATAACTAATATAATATAAATTGTAATATAATTAATATAATAATTTATATTATAATGAGTGGTGACAAAATGGTCGGCGTGCAAAGTTTGAACAACTACGAATATAAAAACAGGCGCCAACGTAAAAATATACAATACAATATACAGGAATACACAAGGAATATATATATATATATATATATATTAAATCAATGTGTAATGTAATAAGCCTTGCGTTGAAATGTGTGTCCCGAAAGAAGAAGGTAATTAGTAAGTCAGGTTAGCGAAAATCATTAGTAACAGCCGAGAATAGAGAACGCATTAGCTTAAAGATTCTGGAAATTCAGTTAGCTTATAAGCTCACTGCGTTTGCAGGGTCACGTAGACAGAATTCTGGAAAAGAGAAAGGCACTTAGATTCTGAGATTTTATCCAAGCCCCCTGGTAACAAAGTTATAGTCACACGTAGGACTTAAGTATTGGATGCACGTGAAAAAATACTGTTGGTGGGGGTAATGAAGTAGGTGAGCTAAAAGTAATAAAGAGTGTAATTTTAAATCAGAGTGTCACTGTTTAATAATAGCACTAGTACTTACAGTCGTTCGTCCACACGTTGTGTATACTCTCGCTGGTACCGTCACCGGTACGTACTGATCGTGTGATATTTTAAGCGCTCAGTGACGCGCTTGTGTGAATAAGCTTTCGCAACTATTATGAAAGGTCTCGCAGATAAGCGTTTTAGCGACTCGCGGGAGGTTACGCTATTAGTTTCCTTTAATACGGAAACAGTTCTTTCAAATAGTAAAATTGATACTGTAGAAGTTAGCAGGTATAGTAATTCAGTTGTTACAATTTCTAATGCTGAACCTCAGAGCCAGTCTATTTCCTCATCTCAAACGTCAGCAACTCACTTCAATAATTCAAATATTAGTTCACAATAAATTTCTCAGTCATTTTAAACTGGTGTTATCATCAGAACCATTTTTTAAAAATTCTAAAATCTAGAAAAATCTTCCATGTAAGGTGTAATTTGGGGTGAAGGGATTATTTGAAAATCTTCGTGTTGCATCTTTAGAAGATACTGAACTTAAATACCAAGTTTGGTATCTATCCGACTGTTCGTTGTTGAGTTATGCTGTTCACAGACACACAAACGGACCTTTTTCTAACAATGCTTTTCTTTGAGGAGTCTCAATACGTGTATTTCTAGTGAAATCTCGGCATTGAATTCCTATTGGAATGCAATACTTCCTTTACTTCCTATAGGCAAGTCGTAAAGAAAATAAAAATTGGGCTTAAAAATGAGCGCACTGCTCCGTTGCTACATTTGAATGAAGGCTTTAAATACAGATGAATCATCTATTTGTCCTATTCCGTTGGCATGGAAACAAGCGGACAATGTGGGGGAAAATAAATAAAGATTTTCATTTATTTATTTTCGTCTCCTTTTCTTTTGAGCTGTGCAGTACGAGTGAAAGAAACAGTGCCAGGAAATTTATGAAGCCTTACACAAAAGAGCTTTTCTGCAGTGGCGACTTTGGCTCTATAGGATACACAATATATATCACATGTTTGTACGTATGTGATAAAAGAATATAGCCTTCTTTGTGGAGATCTCTAAACACACAAAGTAAGAGGACTATTGACCACAGATGTGTTTAATTTGTCTAGGTCTTCCGTAAACCATAGCTAAGCAATTTAAAGCCCGCTAGTTTGCGTTGTTTTTTATTTATTCTATTTAATTTACATCGCTTTAACTACATGGTCTTATTGTGACCTCTTGGATCGATATGTGACGGACAGTTAGCCTTCTAGGTCTCATCCCTGCACCATACCATCTGCATCGTCACGTGTCTACAGAAGCTTTAGTGCTGGGCAACTGCACCTCTGCTTCTATACGTGACGGGCAGATGGCAGCTTCGATACCTGCCCACAAGACTTTAGTGCTAGACAACTGTATCTATGCTTCTATACTTGCCGGGCATCCTAATGTTATCTGTGGATAGATAGAGCATTAGCTATTACCATCTATTTTCATTTTACTACTGTTTTAGACTTAAGATGGAGTTAAATATCCAATCCGGTATTTACCTTGGCGACTGAGAGAAACGACGAAGAAAGAAAAAGAAAAAAAATCTGATGTGTTACACTCACATGACTTTCTCTACTCTTGTACAATCTATTTTTACAAACGCCTATTCTCCATATGCTTTATGTTAATCGATATGTCAAGCTTATTGCTAATTTTCTTGTAGATGCAAGGGGAATATGGTAGCTTAAGCGATGGTCAAATATTTTAACGCTGGTTGCTATGCGGCACATTCCATTCTCTTTGCAAGTCCAGGACATAAAAAAATGAATAACGAATTTGAGAAAAAGTATAAGTATTGGAAAATTTAAGGGAATAACAAGCAATATCTCGAAAACGGTTCACTCAACAAAAGAAATGTATATGACATAAGTTGTGTATTTTAACGACATCTACATTTTTTGTGTAGTAAAATTTTGTCTATCTCTTATGGTTTACCAGTTATGCAAAACTCGTTCACAATGAAGAATACTTTTGGAGACATTCCCAGAAAATTCGAGATATACATTTCATTTCTCATGACATTATCTTAAACATATGATATTTTAATCAAAATCGTTAGAGCCATTTTTGAGAAAATTTAAATTTTCGAAAAATGTTCCATGTAAAGGGTAGTCTGGGGTGGGGGGATTTTCTTGAAAACCTTCGTGTCGCATATACGGAAGATACTGAACCTAAATACCAAGTTTGGTGTTTATCCGACTGTTCGTTTTTGAGTTATGCTGTTCACAGACACACACACAGACACACACACACACACAGACACACACACAGACACACACACAGACACACACACGGACATGTTTCCAAAAATGCTTTTTTTGGATTCAGGAGGTCTCAAAACATGTATTTCCGGTGAAATCTCGGTATCGAATTTTTGGGTGGAATGCATACTTCCCCTACTTACTATACGTAGTAGAGAAAGTAAAAATATATTGATGTGATACATTCACATGACTCTACCCTCTATCATTTATTAGGTGGTATAGAAACTATTCTTACTCAAGCTTATTTTTCTATCTACAACATTTAATCTAAATAAATCTTTGCAGAAATAGCTAACATTATACATTTCGTTATAAATACAAAGCGAACAGCGATAGTCAAATGTTTAAGAACTGGATGCTACACGCTGCCTTAAAATTTCATACTCTTTCAGAAACGGATTATTCCATAAAAAACGTATTTTAAATAAATTGTATGTTTTAAAGAGATCTACAATTTTTGTCTATTACGTTTTCGTCTATCGCTTCACGTTTACCAGTTGTACAAGATTATATAAAACTACTTCCGAAAGAAGAGGACTTCATGGGCTATTCTCTGAAAATTCAAGACATACATTTTATTTTTCACGTAAATAAATTTCACATATGGCGGTTTAATCAAATTCGTTAGATTCATTTTTTAGAAAATAAAAAATTTGGGAAAAAGTACCATGTAAAGGGTAGTTTGGTGTGGGGGATTTTGTTGAAAATCTTCGTATTGTAATACTTGGAAGATATTGAACTAAATACCAAGTGTGGTATTTATCAGATTATTCGTTTTTGGGTTATCGTGTTCACAAACACATAGACACACACGCGGACATGTTTCCAAAATGCTTTATTTGGATTTAGAGGCCTCAAAACATGTATTTACGGTGAAATCTCGCTATCTAATTTTTGGGTAGAATGCAATACTTACAATACGTTAGGCAAAGTAAAAAGCAGTCAGATTGGTCGGCCCATGAAATTTAAACCCCCACTTCTAGACTCTACCACCTGAGCCATCCCGCTCGTTTCCGCTAGTTGCTAATGGTTTTATGTACATTCTCAACCGCTAACCTGTGGTATTTGGAAATATTGACACCAAAACGGTCTGAAATTTCGTCGGAAGTATAGTAGGATTTTTTCACCTGACATTGCAGAAACGCAAATGAGGAGGTTGGAGAGTGGAGGGGAGAAAAGACCACCAGTACTCCCCAAGAGCGCTGCAACAGGAATGCCTAAGTTACGTAACGGCTGTTCTCCTACAACTAACCCAAAACACCTCCAGGGAGATAATGGGTTCGTCCAACTACTGCGCATCCAGCTGAGTAAGACCAGGAAGAAAAAATCATACTGTACACATCTTGAGGCAGTATTTTTACTTTCTCTATTACGTATAGTAAGTAGGGAAAGTATTGTATTCCACCCAAAAATTCGATACCGAGATTTCACCGGAAATACATGTTTTGAGACCCCCTGAATCCAAAAAAAGCATTTTTGGAAACATGTCCGTGTGTGTGTCTGTCTGTGTGTGTGTCTGTGAACAGCATAACTCAGAAACGAACAGTCGGATAAACACCAAACTTGGTATTTAGGTTCAGTATCTTCCAGAGATGCGACACGAAGGTTTTCAAGAAAATCTCCCCACCCCAGATTACCCTTTCATGGAAGATTTTTCGAAAATTTTAATTTTCTCAAAAATGGCTCTAACGATTTTTATTAAAATATCATATGTTTAAGATATTTTATGACAAATAAAATGTATATCTTGAATTTCCTGGGAATGTCCCCAAAAGTGTTCTTCATTGTGAACGACTTTTGCATAACTGGTAAACCATACGAGACAGACAAAAGTTTACTACACAAAAAATGTAGATCGCGTTAAAATACACAATTTATGTCATATACATTTTTTTTTGTTGAGTGAACCATTTTCGAGATATTGCTTGTTATTCCCTTAAATGTTTCAATACTTATTTTCTCAAATGGGAATTCGTTAATCATTTTTTTGTCTTGGATATGCAGAGAGTATTAATCTGTGGCAAAGGGAATGGTGCTGCACCTAGCAACCAGCTATTAAGAGATATGTTTGTGCTTAAAGGCTACTGTATTTCCAAATTGTCCTTGTAAATATATATTCCCCTTACATCTACAAGAAAATTAGCAATAAGATAGCCTCCGCAAATGTTTATCTCGATTAACATGAAGTAGATGGAGAATAAGCGTTTGTATAAATAGTTTGTACAAGAGTAGAGAAAGTCATGTGAGTGTAACAAATCAGATTTTTTAACACTTAAATGATTTCAGTCAAATTATGTAATATAAAATATAATAACAGCCCGCCTTAAAGCAATATGTGTATGTAACAACATATAAAAAGTGTATATTACAGTCATTGTATATGTTTATATTATTGTATAAATGTGTAACAATGTTATGTGAATGTATTACGCAATTTAATAATGTAGGAGCTGTGAGAATAATAGGTTAGAGGTTGCTAACAATGAGGAAACAATGAGCTAACCATGAGTCAACAATGAGTAAGAGAGTGTAATATTGCTACTAGTCATTCTTGAGCAACAACAATCTAATTTTGTGACAGTTTATAAAATAGCCAATCAACAACCAGAAAAAAACTTAAGTTAAATAAAAGTATTCTATTGGATTAGGAATAGCCAATCAGAGACTTGAAATACAGAAATTTACAAATTTTAGCGGTTGAAATCAAGTCAGTTGCTTGTAGACAGTGCTCATAACTGGACGCGTTGGCTGTTCACAGTGTTTCTGATCAGACACGAGATGCATCCTCGAGAAATTTAATACGTATTCGTGTGAGACAAAAAATAGTTTATGTGTTAAAAGGTGCAAATAATTAATAAAAGAATCCCATAGCTCTCTATATCAATGAAGTGTTATTTAAATCGTGTCAAGCATTAATAAAGGGAGTGAAGTAAAAATTATAATCTGTGTAAGCCTACATTCTTAGTCACACCACAACCCTGCTAAGAGAAACGTGTCTCTAACAATAATACTTGCGCAGCCGAGGCAAACATAAATATATAATATTTAAAGAAACAGTCAAAATTAAAAAGTTAATATTTTTAAATTTGGGACGAAGGCTACCGGGTACCATACGTGCGGTTGCAACTACTTCAAGTTCGGCTCCCCAACAGTCGAAATATAATACAACTCCTCCTAAAATTAACGTTTCTCAATCTACTTCATGATAGTCGAGACAAACGTTTACAGAACTGATTTCATTACACATTTCTTTATAGGTACAAAGGAGATGCAAACGACTGGAGCGATAGTAAGTTTTTACTTTCTCCACAACGTATTTGTAGTAATTAGAAGAAGTATTTGTATTCGACCCAAAAATTCATTGTCGAGATTTCACCGGAACTTGTCCTCACCAAAACAAAACAGTTTTAGAAAAAGGACCGTATGTGTGTGCGTGTATGTGACCAGCATAACTCCAAAATGAAAAGCACAATAAACGCCACTTTGGTATTATAAGTGTGATCTGCTGGAGGGAATGGAATGAGAAGTGGAGGGAATGCGGCACTGATCCAGGGGGTCCGGACATTGCACCGTATACCACTTGTGGTCGCACCGGGGAGGAATGGATGATGTGAAGGGAGATACCGCTCGGCCGGAACTAGGATCGACGGCACAGCAATGACAGGGTCCCTAAAGTTTCCAGATATACCCGCCCCAGCAGACAGACAGGCAGCCCGGGGACTCCGCACCACATGGGGACTAAAACCCCCACCGGGAGCGGTACTTATTCCTGGCAACCAGCCGAAGGCCGATGGACGAAAAGGTTCACAGAGAGCATTCTTTTTCCCCGTCGTGCTGCACCGAAACTATATCGCCGACACTCCCAACTCTGAAACAGACCAAACGGGGTGAAAAATGAATGAAATGAGTAATGGAACGAAATGAAGAGACAGGAAATTCGGGGGATGTGCTGATCCTTTCCAGTTTTTGCCTGGCGACCCGGGGAAGCCCCGAAAAAAACCCATGGGTCAGGAACATAGGCCACGGGAATCCAATCCACCATCTCCCAAATGAGGACCAGAGACGCAACCCCCTCGGTTGCTGGAGGGAAGTTAGATCATTCAACAGATCTATTTATTTGTGATGAAAATAGGACTGAACGATTAGAACTTATGCTTCTTCTTGCTCTATTTACCCTCCCCTGGTTAAGGCTTACACCCCCAGGACTTACAAGCGGGTGCCTAGAGCCATTGCCTGTCGGGGAGCACAGACTATGGATCAGAGAGAAGAGCCAGGATGGGTGATTAGCCCGAAGCCTGGTATGAGAACGAGGAAGGGGATGATATGAAATGACGGGGAGATAAATGAAAGAAAAGGTGATAATGAAGGTTGGAATAAATGGAGAAACCGGAGAAAATCCGCCGAGATGCTGCTTTGTCCACCACAAATCCCATATGCGGTCCCCTGGGATTGAACCCGGGCCGCCGGATGAGAGGCGAGTGGCCTAACCACTCGATCACGACGCCGGCCTTAGAATTATACTTCGTCATAAAATAAAAAGTTCTACCTTCTATCGTTTATTAATGTGTATAAAAACTATTCTTACGAAAGCCTGTTTCTCTATCTACTTCATTTTAATCGAGATAAACCTTTGCAGAAATAGAAACATTACACACATTATAGAGGGTCTTTCAACAAGAGGGTCCTATCTTTAACATGTGATAGCTGCCGTTGTTGTTGAGTTACAACAGTCATTTTTTTCATGTGGTTACAGTTGTTATTGACAAATAGCCACGGAACGGTACAGCATTCAGCAACGCGTAGAAATTGTGAAAATTTATTATCAAAATGGATCATCTGTTTGCCAAACCTTCCGTGTATTGCGTGAAGTTTACGGTGTGCATAATCGACCCTGCGAGAGAACGATTCGGCGTTTGATCGATAAATTTGAAAGAAGTCCTGTCAGTGATCAAAGAACGCCTGTACGTAAGCACTTCAACGAAAACATAGGCGCCGTTCGTGAGTGTGTACGCGAGAACGGAAACAAATCAATTGCTCGTCGAGCGCAAGAATTGGGGCTTTCGCCGACCTCAACTTGGCGAATTCTGCATCTGGACTTGAAATTTCACGCTTACAAACAAAATTGGCACTATTAGAGCAATCACAATCCAATGCAGATTCAAGAACGACCACTTCATCCCCAAAAGGTTACTGTGTGGTGTGGATTTTGGTATGGTGGAATCATTGGTCCATATTTTTTCCAACATGAAGATGGAGAAGCTCTAACTGTCAATGGAGAAAGATACTGGGCTCTTATAAGGGACTATTTTTGGCCTCAATTGGATGGTATGGATCTCAGAAACATCTGGTTCCAGCAAGATGGTGCCACATGTCATACTGCTCTCGAAACAATCGATCTTTTGAAGGAGAAGTTCAGAGGTGTCATCAATTCCCGTGGTGGTGATGTTAACAGATCCCCGAGGTCGTGTGATTTAACGCCGTTGTATTATTTCTTGTGGGGTTATGTTAAATCTCGAGTTTATGTCAACAAGCCAGAAACAGTAAATAATCTTATGAATAACATCACGCGTATTGTTCGTGAAGTTGGACCTAATTTACGTTCTTCTGTCATTGAAAATTGGGTTAACCATATACGCCCAAACCTACGAAGTCGCAGCGGTCACTTAACTGATGTTCTCTTCCACATGTAATGACATTAATTATGTTCCAAAATAAAAAAAGAAATAAACCTCTATCATTTATAGAACGTGTTTTATTTAAGTTCAAAGATAGGTCACTCTTGTTGAAGGAGCCTATACATTACGAAGAGAGCAGCAATAGTCAAATGTTTAAGTCAAATGGATGCTGAATGCTGGCTTTAAATTCATACTCTTATACCATTAATAACGGATATCTCGGAAATGCCTTATGCCACAGAAAAAGGTGTTTGAAATACATTGTGTGTTTTAAAGAGAACTACATTTTTGAGTATTGCGTTTACGTCTATCGCTTAACGTTGACCACTTATACAAGATTACATAAAATTCCTTCCGAAAGAAGAGGACTTCATGGGCCATTCCCAGAAAGTTTAAGTATATATTTTTATTTGTCAGTATATATATGGTATTTTAATTAAAATCGTTAGAGCCATTTTTGAGAAAATCAATAATTTCAGAATATTTGTTGGGGTGGGGGATTTTCACGAAAATCTTCGTGTCGCATGCTTGGAAGGTACTGAGCTTGAATACCAAATTTGGTATTTAATCGACTTTTAGTTTTGAGTTCTGCTGTTCACTGAGACAAACACACACACACACACACACACACACACACAACACGGACCTGTTTCTTTTTTGGATTCTGGGTGCTATAAAATACGTATTACCGGTTAAATGTCGGTTACGAATTTTTAATTGAAATGCAATACGTTCTCTACATACTAGGTAGTGTTAGGGAATGTAAAACTGAATACAGGAATCCTATATTGATAAAATACTTTTTAGACAGCAAGGCCTAAAAGTAGAACTTCTAATACAGCACTCACGAGCTAAAAGCTTTAGATGATTGCCTAATGTAGATCCCATATAAAAATAACAATAGTGGGCAGCGAATGTAACTGATAATAATTTTTTAAAAGGTGGATCGTTATGCTTATGGATTTGAAATTCCATTCTTTGCATGACCACAAGGCTTAAGTATTTGAAAACTTAAATGAATAATAAAGAATATATTTAAGATGTATAGTGTCACAAAATATGTCGTAAACTGTGTGTTTTAATGAGATATACATTTCTTGTGTTGTAAGCTTTTGTCTGTTTCTTATTTTATATCAGTTATAACGTCCTTTACCGCCAGTCGGTTTAAATGAATGGCATCATAATTAGTTCAACGAGCCCTTTGTCTCAAAGGGGAGATGCAGAATTGAACCTCGGACTGCATGCGTTTCCGACTTCGTCAACAGGTTGATGCACTGCGACGGTGCAGAACTGGTTTTCACTAGGACATTTTGTGCGTTCTTTACACACGAGATGGAAGTGGTCTCCGATCACAGAATTTGCAAGGTTGAGTGCTAAGTCGAGACATTCGTACGCTACAAAAAGCGTCCAATTATTTGAGTTACCTATCAGCATACATGCTGAGATTGCGAGTTTACGAGACGCAGACGAAAAATGTTCCAAATGTAAATACTGGAAAGGTACGATACAAGTCCCATTTTACTAAATTACCTCGAAACTGTTCACATCAACCCCTTTCACTCATCTTTCCTCCGACAGAGACACTAGTGATCAACTCGCTTCAAAGTATTGACAACCCACTGGCGGCAACTTCCGAATAAATTTGTAGATTCCGTATAAAAGTATACAAATTTAATTCAATTATGGTATTTTAATTAACACCGTTTCAGCCATTCTTAAGGAAACCAAAAATAATTAAAATGTTTCGTTTAAAGGTTATTTTGGAATGAGGGAAGTTTATCTTCCTGTGGAGTCCTTAGAAAATTGGATCACTATGGTTGCGCCACTTGTAATATACAAGTTGCGCCAGTAAGTCATAAACAAACTCGAGAACATTTTTGGTTTAAGTTTGTACCACGTTGCGATGTTAGGGCACAAGTTTACCTCCCACTTTCCCAGACTGTGAATTGGCATGCAAATAAGCCCGTGGTGTGGTTAAAATTGAGTTTTTATATGTTAACGTTTCAAACTACGTAATAAAACAAGTCAAATTATATTTTTACTTTCTCTACCACGTACATAGTAGGTAGAGAAGGTATTGCATTCCACCCAAAAATTCGATGCGGAGATTTCTAGACCCCTGAATAAAAAAAAGGCGTTTTTAGAAAAAGGTCCATGTGTGTGTCAACGAAAAGTCGAATAAACATCAAACTCGGTATTTAGGTTCACTACTTTCCAAAGATGCAATACGAAGATTTTCAAGAAAATCCTCCAACCCAAACTACCCTTTATAAGAAACTTTTTCGAAAACTTTTTTTCTCAAAAATGGCTCTAGCGATTTTTATTACAATACCATATGTTTGACATTTTCATTACAAATTAAATGTATATTTTGAATTTTCTGGGAATGTCCTCAGAAGTCCTCTGCATTCTCAATGATGTTTACATAACTGGTTAACCGTAAGAGATAGAGAACATTTTACTACACGAAAAGTGCATATCTCATTAAAACACTCAGTTTATGTTATATACACTTCTTTTGTCGAGTGAACCTTGTTATTTGTTTGAATTTTCCAATGCTTACATTTTTCTCAAATGGGAATTCGTTATTTATTTTGTTATTCAATATCCTGGCCATGCAAAGAGAATGGAGTGCTACACATAACGACCGGCTCTTAAAAGATTTGACTATCACTTAGTCTACTGTAATCCCATATTCCCCTTGCAACTACAAGAAAATTAGCGTAACAAGTTAATTTCTGCAATGTTTATCTAGATTAACATGAAGTAGATGGAGAATAAGCGTTTTTAAAAATACTTTTTACAAGAGTAGAGAAACTCATGTGCGTGCAACACATCAGATTTTTTAACTATTGAGAGGTTCTGTTTGAATAAGAAGTGTACTTCACAAAAGCATTACGCGAAAGTTTGCCTTCTTTGTATTTTTATTTTCTCTTATAGGTGCTTACAGTAAGTAGGAAAAGTGTTTTTTTCCACCCAAAATTTCGATATCTAGATTTCACCGGAAACAGTACCTCTCAAAGGTACGAATCGAAGATTTCCAAAAAAATCCCCCACTCCAAACTACCATTTACATAGAAACTTTTTCAAAATTTTCGATTCTTAAAAATGGCTCTAACGATTCTGATTAAAATACTATATATTAATTACATTTACATAAGAAATAAAACGTGTATCTTGAATTTTCTGGAATAGGCTGTGAAGCTCTCTGCATTCGGAAGGATTTTTGTATATTTTGTATAACTGGTAAACGTTAAGCTATCCACAAAAAACTAGACCTCTTTAAAACACGCAGTTTGTTTTCAATAACTTTTTTGTGGCATCAGCCATTTCGAAGCTATCCGTTATTACATGTTGAATTTTTCAATAGTTGTCTTTTTAAACTGCCGTCGCTACTCAATGTTTCTCGGATGAATAGAATTTCAAGTCCGACATATAGCGAACAGTTATTAAAACACTTGACTATTCCTGTATCCTCTTGTGCCTATAACGAAATGCAAGAGTTTATCTCTATTAACGTAAAGCAGACAGAAAAATAAAGCTTTTGCAACAATAGATTGCAGAAGATACATAAAAATCTGATGTGTTACCCTCACATGACTTTCTCTACTCTTGTACATACTATTTTTACGAACGCTTATTCTCCATCTACTCCATGTTAATCGAGATAAACATTTACAGACTCTATCTTATTGCTAATTTTCTTGTAGAGGTAAGGGGAGTATGTATTTACAAGGGCAATATAGAAATACAGTAGCCCTTAAGCATAGACATATCTCTTAATAGCTGGTTGCTATGTGCAGCACCATTCTCTTTGCCACAGATTAATACTCTTTGCATATTGAAACGGCAACTCTAGGCCGGGCCCGAGAACAGTAATTCTAGATAATTTATTAATTAACTTTTATTGATGTTAAATCGTACTATGTAAATATCTTTTTCTCAATACTGCTTGTATATTTTAAGAAGGGTGATTTAACATTATGTATCTATCTAGGTTACTAATATTAGTAGAGTTATAAATGGTTTAATGTAAATAATTTAAGCGCTATGTTAAAATACTGTCCACGGTGGAAAATTTTAGCTACAGGAATAGTGCTTTCGAAGGCAGAAAACCTAGTTTTATTACCTCTCTCCGGTCGCAGTGCTATTATTCCTACAGCGAGGGTGTAGAGCCTTTGTCCCATTATTTGATAATTCGCCGTGACCAAGTGAGTGAGAAGGACAATCTAACGGTACATGTAGGAAAAGCCGCGATTTATATTAAAATTGGACCAATGAGATCCCTGAAAGTTTATTCGAAATAGTTAGACGCGTCGAGTCGCGCTAAAAAATGGACCAATAGGAAAGGAAGCAGCCTCAGGAGCCTGGGACTATAAATGGATCTGTTTGGGGAAAATTCGGGGCAGTTCATGTCATGTGTGGTCAGGGAGAGATGCTGCAGGATGCGTGAGATATCGCGCCAAGAAGGGAATCAAGTCAGCTTTGTAATGTCAGCTTAGTATTGCATTTTATTCGACAGTTTATGTCATGTGTGGTCAGGGAGAGATGCTGCAGGATGTGTGAGATATCGCGCCAAAAAGGGAATCAAGTCAAATTTGTCATGTCAGCTTAGTATTGCATTTTATTCGAGAGTTTTCGTAATGTGTGGTCAGGGAGAGATGCTGCAGGATGTGTGAGATATCGCGCCAAAACAGGGAATCAAAAATAGTTTTAGCAACACACCTAAGATCCGCTACTCTGAAAGCGACAATAAGAATAGTTATATTTCGTGCCATATCCACGCCATAGTTTAACAGCGGTGGACAGTATTTTACAGCGGCAATACCAGTTTTGTATACTACGAGTGTTAATTAAATAAAAAGGAAACGGCAGTGTCATCTTTTCATAAACAAAACAAGTCTATGTCTTCCTATATCACCACCCGAGATCTACGTTTTCCTTTACCGAGGATAAGTCCATGCTCCCATATAATTTAAGGAAAATTACTGCAGCTAGCCGAGGATAAATTGAAGAACCAACACGCTGAGAACTTCTGGAAGCAACGGGAGAAGCATCAAGGTAAGCTACAGCAACGGATGAGGAGGTGATCGCCGCAAACTGGCGCCATAACGTGGAGCTCGAAGGGAAGAACGACACAAACGGAGGACTAGGAAACAACGAACAGACGAAGAATCTTCAGAGGAAAGGGGCACAGCAGAACAAAATTACAACGCGAACTTCTAGTCTACCTACGTGGGACAACAAAACAGCTGAGAGCATCGCTTCTAGAACTTCACCAGGATTCGAACCCGGAACGCATCAGTTAACATTGAAAAAAAATACAGGTTAGAACATTTATTCAAAAAACAAACAAAAAGGCATGCAGAGTAGTGACTCAGTTTTGTGAACACATGTTATTGAGAGGGGGTAAAGTGATTACTAGGGAGGTAGAACTTGCTAACGGAACCATGAGTAGGTCAAGGGAAGATTTGAAAGAACTGAATGGGGAGGCTATTGTCAGCATAACAACAGATGGAGAAAATATGGGCGCAGCAGAGGTAGAAGTTAGGCTGGGAAGGCAATCACCGAATAAGCAGGTCATTGACGCAGGTCAAAACCAGCTGCTAATATTGCTTCAACAGTTGAGCGCAAAGATAGATGAGCGGGGTAAAAGGTTAGAAAGCATAATAGATGAGCAGAGTAAGGAGTCAAAAAGAAATTTCAATGAACATAGTAAGAACTTAGAAAGCATATTCAATGAACATAGTAAGAACTTAGAAAGCATATTCAATGAACATAATAAGAACTTAGAAAGCATATTCAATGAATCTAGTAAAGACTTAGAAAGTGTCGTAAGGGAACAAGACAAGAATTTAGAAGGGGAAGTAAAGAAGCAGAGTAAAGACGTAGAAAGAATCGTAAGTGAACTAGATAAGAATTTAGAAGGGGAATCAAATGAGAATAATGAATACTTAGAAAGAATCATAAGTAAGCAGAATAAGGACTTAGAAAGAATCGTAAGTGAACAAGATAAGAATCTAGAAGGGGAAGCAGATGAGCATAATAAGGACTTAGAAAGAATCGTAAGTAAGCAGAATAAGGACTTAGAAAGAATCGTAAGTCAACCAGATAAGAATCTAGAAGGGAAATCAAATGAGCATAATAAGGACTTAGAAAGAATCGCAAATGAGCAGAGTAAAGACTTAGAAAGAATCGTAAGTGAACAAGATAAGAATGTAGAAGGGAAATCAAATGAGCATAATATGGACTTAGAAAGAATCGTAAGTAAGCAAAGTAAGGGCTTAGAAAGAATCGTAAGGGAACAAGATAAGAATGTAGAAGGGAAATCAAATGAGCAGAGTAGGAACTTAGAAAGAATCGTAAATGAGCAGAGTAAGGACTTAGAAAGAAAACTGAGCGAACAAAAGGATTTCGAAGGGAAATTAAGTAAGCAGGGTCAGGACTTAGAAAGAAACTTAAGTGAACAAAATGAGAGTTTAGAGGGGAAATTAGTTGAGCTGATGAAGGGGAAGTTAATAGAAACACTTGAAGGGAAATTACTACAGATACTAGAAACTAAAGATCCGAAAACACTAACGGGAGAAGAGACGTTAAAGAAAGCTTTTGAAAGAATGTCAAAGAGGGCGCAGAAAAGAAAGCAGGAATTTAAAACAAGGAAGCGAAAGAAAGGGTTGATCGAACTTGCAGAATTAGTATGGATAAAAAAAAAAAATCCAGCATTCAAATTAAAAAAAAAAAAGACATAATATCATTAATCCTGACTCTACAGTGCCTGGAAAGGAGAGCTTTCACATGTGAATTAATGAATTATCGTAAGCAGTTGTGCAGAACATTTTTTTTGCATTACTAAAGAGACTTGAGTATTAAATGATCATTAGTGATAGTGAAGAAGAACAAGAAACACCTTTGACATTAATATGTTTCAGTTTCTTTCTGCTTGAATAAGTTTGTGTTAAGGTTGAAACAGCTTTTATTGTCAGAATATTTGTTATTTTTTTGATATTTAGCAATAGTTGTAAATTATTAATTGGTTGGTATGCTAGCAATATGCTGACAGTTTTCTTTAAACATATAAATTAGTTTTATTAATTATAAAAAAAAAAAAAAAAGGTATCATAGAATGGCAAATTTATTTAAAGGTCCATACAGGGTGATTAACATTTTTGGCTCGGATACATTTGAGTTACAAGAAACAAAGAATTCCAAGATCGTAGGGAGATATCATAAACAGTTGCTCAAACCATATAAATGTTTAGAGAATGAGAAGGGTGAAAAATGTAATGAAAATAATCAGGTCAGTTTTACTCGAAATGAGGTAGCAACCCTGTGAACAAATAGTAAAGGTAATACACCCGATAAATAAGGATGTAAAGAAATAAATAAATGCATAATAATTATGTACCAATATGTATGTAAATAGATTTAATTTTAGAACTTAATTTGGGTATTAGAGTATTTGTTGCGTTACAAGTTATTCGTGTGCGCGAAATGTATTGAGTATAAGAATGTCTCTCGGAAACCTGTTTTTAAATGGTGAGAGGGGATCAACCATAACAAATGTAGAGTGAATGACCCAAATATAAACACCACTGGTTGGGCAGAACCCTTGTGAAGAAACAGGTATAGCGAAGGGTCTCTGTCAACAAAACAAACCTACAAAGGCCATAATCAGAGGAATTATTCTGGAAAAGAAAATTGTATCAAGTGCTGAAAAATTTATTCTTTTCCAGAACAGGGCAATTTGAAACGGCAACTCTAGGCCGGGCCCGAGAACAGTAATTCTAGATAATTTATTAATTAACTTTTATTGATGTTAAATCGTACTATGTAAATATCTTTTTCTCAATACTGCTTGTATATTTTAAGAAGGGTGATTTAACATTATGTATCTATCTAGGTTACTAATATTAGTAGAGTTATAAATGGTTTAATGTAAATAATTTAAGCGCTATGTTAAAATACTGTCCACGGTGGAAAATTTTAGCTACAGGAATAGTGCTTTCGAAGGCAGAAAACCTAGTTTTATTACCTCTCTCCGGTCGCAGTGCTATTATTCCTACAGCGAGGGTGTAGAGCCTTTGTCCCATTATTTGATAATTCGCCGTGACCAAGTGAGTGAGAAGGACAATCTAACGGTACATGTAGGAAAAGCCGCGATTTATATTAAAATTGGACCAATGAGATCCCTGAAAGTTTATTCGAAATAGTTAGACGCGTCGAGTCGCGCTAAAAAATGGACCAATAGGAAAGGAAGCAGCCTCAGGAGCCTGGGACTATAAATGGATCTGTTTGGGGAAAATTCGGGGCAGTTCATGTCATGTGTGGTCAGGGAGAGATGCTGCAGGATGCGTGAGATATCGCGCCAAGAAGGGAATCAAGTCAGCTTTGTAATGTCAGCTTAGTATTGCATTTTATTCGACAGTTTATGTCATGTGTGGTCAGGGAGAGATGCTGCAGGATGTGTGAGATATCGCGCCAAAAAGGGAATCAAGTCAAATTTGTCATGTCAGCTTAGTATTGCATTTTATTCGAGAGTTTTCGTAATGTGTGGTCAGGGAGAGATGCTGCAGGATGTGTGAGATATCGCGCCAAAACAGGGAATCAAAAATAGTTTTAGCAACACACCTAAGATCCGCTACTCTGAAAGCGACAATAAGAATAGTTATATTTCGTGCCATATCCACGCCATAGTTTAACAGCGGTGGACAGTATTTTACAGCGGCAATACCAGTTTTGTATACTACGAGTGTTAATTAAATAAAAAGGAAACGGCAGTGTCATCTTTTCATAAACAAAACAAGTCTATGTCTTCCTATATCACCACCCGAGATCTACGTTTTCCTTTACCGAGGATAAGTCCATGCTCCCATATAATTTAAGGAAAATTACTGCAGCTAGCCGAGGATAAATTGAAGAACCAACACGCTGAGAACTTCTGGAAGCAACGGGAGAAGCATCAAGGTAAGCTACAGCAACGGATGAGGAGGTGATCGCCGCAATATCCAAGACAAAAAAATGAATAACAAATTCCCATTTGAGAAAATAAGTATTGAAAAATTTAAGAGAATAACAAGCAATATCTCGAAAATGGTTCACTCAACAAAAAAATGTATATGACATAAATTGTGTATTTTAACGCGATCTACATTTCTGGTGTAGTAAAATTGTGTCTATCTCTTATGGTTTACCAGTTATGCAAAAGTCGTTCACAATGAAGAATACTTTTGGAGACATTCCCAGAAAATTCGAGATATACATTTCATTTGTCATGAAAATATCTTAAACATATGATATTCTAATCAAAATCGTTAGAGCCATTTTTGAGAAAATTAAAATTTCCGAAAAATGTTCCATGTAAAGGGTAATCTCGGGTAGGGGTATTTTCTTGAAAACCTTCGTGTCGCATCTCTAGAAGACACTGAACCTAAATACCAAGTTTGGTGTTTATCCGACTGTTCGTTTCTGAGTTATGCTGTTCACAGACACATACACGGACATGTTTCCAAAAATGCTTTTTTTGGATTCAGGGGGTCTCAAAACATATATTTACGGGGAAATCTTGGTATCGAATTTTTGGGTGGAATAGATACTTCCCCTACTTACTATACGTAGAAAGTAAAAATAAGTGATGGTGAATGGAGAAATCCTGTGAACGTAACACATCAGATTTTGTTATTGTAATTTTCAACCTTCAGTTGTTTGTTTTCTATTTTCTTCTTTTATGGACCTGCAGGTGCATGCCATTAATTTCTAGTGTCGGTTTGAGGTTTTTACTTTCTCTTCTACGTATAATAAGTAGGGGAAGTATTGTATTCCACCCAAAAATTCGATACCGAGATTTCACCGGAAATATATGTTTTGAGATCCCCTCAATCCAAACAAAGTATTTTTAGAAAAATGCCCGTGTGTGTCTGCGAACAGCGCAACTCAAAAACGAAATGTTTCAAAAAACTCCTCCCCACCCCAAACTACACTTTGTATAGTATATTTTTCGTAATTTTTAATTTTCTAAAAGATGGCACTAATGATTTTGATTAAAACACCGCATATTAAATATATTTACCTAACAGATAAAATTTATATTTTGAATTTTCTGGGATTAACCTGTGAAGTCCTCTTCACTCGGAAGGTGTTTTGTATAATCTTATATAACTGGTAAACATACTACATAAAAAATGAAGATCTCTTTAAAATACACAATTTATTTCGAATAACCTTTTTGTGGCATAAGCCATTTCTGAGATATCTGTTTAAAATGCTTCGAATTGTTCAATACTTGGTCATTCTTGTAAAGTGCTGTCGATTTTCTGTTGTTTCTCGCGATTGCATGGAAACAGTATCGAATTTAAGCCCAGCATATAGCGTTCAGTTCTTAAACATTCGACTATCGCTATTCCCTTTGTATCTAACGAAATGTGTAATGCAGCTGTTTCCGAAAAGATTTATTTCGATTAAAATGAAGTAGATAGACAAATAAGCTTTAGTAAGAATTGTTTGTATGGTCAATAATAAACGATAGAGTTAGAGAAAGTCATATGAATGTAACACATCAGATTTTTACTTTCTCTACTACGTATAGTAAGTAGGGGAAGTATTTGTATTCGACCCAAAAATTCGGCAGAGATTTCACCGGAAATATATGTTTTGAGGCCCCCTGAATCCAAAAAAAGCATTTTTGGAAACATGTCCGTGTGTGTGTCTGTGAACAGCATAACTCAGAAAAGAACAGTCGGATAAACGCCAAACTTGGTATTTAGGTTCAGTATCTTCCAGAGATCAAAAATATCCCCCCACCCCAGATTATCCTTTACATGTAACATTTTTCGAAAATTTTAATTTTCTCAAAAATGGCTCAACGATTTTGATTAAAATCTCATATGTTTAAGATATTTTCATGACAAATGAAATGTATATCTCGAATTTTCTGAGAATGCCTCCAAAAGTATTCTTCATTGTGAACGACTTTTTCATAACTGGTAAACCATAAGAGATAGACAAAATTTTACTACACAAAAAATGTAGATCGCGTTAAAATACACAATTTATGTCGTATACATTTTTTTGTTGAGTTAACCATTTTCGAGATATTGCTTGTTATTCCCTTAAATTTTCCAATACTTATACTTTTTCTCAAATGGGAATTCGTTATTCAATTTTTTTTCCTGGACATGCAAAGAGAATCGAATGCGCCACATAGCAACCAGCTCTTAAAATATTTGACCATCGCTTAAAGCCTAGCAATTCCCCTTGCACCAACAAGAAAATTAGCAATAAGATTAACATCTCGTTATCTCGATTAACATGAAGCATATGGAGAATAAGCATTTGTAAAAACAGTTTGTACAAGAGTAGAGAAATTATCTACAAGATAGTTGCTAAAGTGTTCCAGTGTTGGACACGTTGATTTATTCTTAGTTATATCAAAATCAAAACAATCATCTACTCCCTGTACGGGTAAACAAGACAAACCAAAGCAATGTGTAAGCCACTTACCAGAATGGGACGAATTGTCTTTAGACACACTTGCTAGGTCAGTTCTTTGCAGTTCACGACACCATGCCTGACCTAGTTGAAGCTTACAATCCATTGCCTCACCCCATGTTGACTCAACTGCTTCATGTATAGCAACTTCGAAATCTATTTCTAATTTTTTAGGTTGAAGTTTCAACCCTAAACACTCACACTTTTCTTTTACGGAACGAAACACCAAGTAAACATAATACTATCGGAATGTATTGTAAACAACTCTGTAAAATATACTGTCTCCTTGAACCACTTCCGTGACAATATTCCCGAGAATGCCTCACAATGTTTGTATCTCCCAACTCGATATGCCTGCTACTCAATGCAAACACGCCACCTAGGAATAATGCACTAATAGACAGAAGGATACTATGTGCGTCACCAACTTCACAAAAAAAATCGGATGTGATACATTCACTTGGCGTTCACTACCCTGTTCGTTTATTAGTGGGTATACAAAACTAGTCTTACTAAAGCTTATTCTTATATCCACGCGAGAATTGCGAAAAACAACTGAATATTGATAGGACTTTAAAAGAATGGCTAAGTATTAAACAATTTGGACCATTAATAACGGATATCTCGGAAATGGCTGATGCCACAAAAATACTTGTTTGAAATAAATTGTGCGTTTTAAAGAGATCTATATTTCTTGTGTAGTACGTTTTCGTCTATCGCTTAACGTTTAGCAGTTATATAAGATTATACAAAACTCCTTCCGAATGAAAAGGACTACAAAGGATATTCCCATAAAAATCAAGATATACATTTTATTTGTCATTTAAATATCTTTAATGCATGGTATTTTAATCAAAATCGTGGGAGTCATTATTTAGACAATTAAAAATTTCGAAAAATGTTCCATGTTAAGGGTAGTTTGCGGTAGGGAGGATTTCCTGAAAATCTTCGTGTCGCATCTTTGGCAGGTACTGAACTTAAATACCAAGTTTAGTGTTCATAAGACTTTTCGTTTTTGAGTTATACTGTTCACAGACACACAAACGGGCCATTTTCTAAAAATGCTTTTTTGGATTCAGGGGGCCTAAAAACATGTATTTCTGCTGAAATCTCTGTATAAAATTTGGTGCAATGCAATACCTTATCTGCCTACTATGTACGTGGTAGAGAAAGTAAAAAATCTGATGTGATACATTCATATGACTTTCTCTACCCTCTATCGTTTATTAGTGAGTATACGAACTATTCTTACTAAAGCTTATTTTAACATCTAATGCGTTTTAATCCAAATAAACCTTCGCAGAAATGTCTACATTACACATTTCGTTATAGATCAGCCATAGTCAAATTTTAAGAATGGACGCTACATGTTAGTATAAAAATTGCATACCTACTATTTCCATGTAATCGCAAGAAATAACTGAATGTTGAAAGGACTTTAAGAATGGCCAAGAAATGAACAATTTAAATCATTAATAACGGATATCTCAGAATTTGATTATGTCATAAAAACTTATTTGAATTTTTTTTTTTTTTTTTTTTGCTTTAAAGAGATCTACATTTCTTGTGTGGTATGTTTTCGTCTATCGCTTAACGTTTACCAGTTATACCAAACTATAAAAAATGTCTTCCAAATGAAGAAGACTTCAAAGCCTACTCCCACAAAATTCAAACATATATTTTATTTGTCAAGTAAATATCTTTAATATATAATATTTTCATCATAATCGTTAGAGCCATTTTTTATAAAATCAAAATTTTCGAAAACTGTTCCATGTAAAGCGCAGTTGGGGTGGGGTAGTTTCTTGAAAATCTACGTGTCGCATCCTTGGAAAATATTGAATTAAAATACCAAGCTTAATACCTATCCAGCTTTTCGTTTTTGAGTTATGCTGTTCACAGACACACACACACACACACACACACACACACACACACACACACAAGGTCCTTTTTCTAAAAATGTTTTTTTTTTTTATACAGGGAACCTCGTAACATAGATTTCCAGTGAAATCTCGACACTGAATTTTTGGGTGGAATGGAATACTTCCCCTACTAAACTACAGTAGTAGAGAAAGTAAAACGGCCAAAAATTCATAAATATAGATTTTAGTGTTATTAAACATTACAAACCTCTTACTTTAGTTCTATGTTGCTATTATAGATGTACAATCTTTCAAAACCTGTCACATAGTGGTTAAAATGTCTGCCTCTTACAAAGCTTTGCCTATATAAAAGTGAACTAAACAGAGGCCCCAGGAATTTTCAAACACTAAATTAGCCGCAAAGGAGAAGAAAAAGATGGAGTGTCTGTATAAGTGTTATATGCTTTGTGAACAGGATGAAGTCAGAAACAGTTTTATTTTAGCGTTAAACTTTTCTCGGGTTTTTATTTTTCACCGTCTTCTCATTTTTAAGTTGCTGCATACGATATTCTTTTCTGTATAAATTAATTAAATGTTGTATATCTACGTGTTAATAACAGGAAAAGTAGCGGCGCCGTTGCCAAGTAGTTAGACCGCTCGTCTCTCAACTAGGGGCCTGCATTCGATCTCAGGGAACAATATGTGGGATTTGTGATGGACGAAGCAGCGTCTGGGCGGGTTTTCTCCTGGTTCTCCGGTTTCCTCTCGCCATTCATTCCACCAACTGCTCCATAATCGCCTTTCCTTTCATCCATTTTCACCGTCGTTTCATATCGTCTCCTTCCTCGCTTTCACACCAGGCTTCGGGCTGACCAGCCATCCTGTTTCTTCTATCCCATCAAAATAGTCTGACTGCTCCCCGACGGACGTCTGACCCCAGGCATTGGGCTGTAAATCCTGGGGAGTGTAAACAAAAAGAGAAAATAACAGGATAAAAATTGTTGATAGAAGTTTCGTTAAA
The DNA here is from genome assembly GCA_030765065.1 of Deroplatys truncata. Lineage (NCBI taxonomy): Eukaryota > Metazoa > Arthropoda > Insecta > Mantodea > Mantidae > Deroplatys > Deroplatys truncata. The sequence continues at coordinate 121,386,199 of CM060988.1, read as the reverse complement.
TGCTTAGTTGTGACGTTATTAAAAATATTACTCATTTTTTGTAAGTTTTTAAGCAAAAATAGAAGTCTCTTATTTAAAATTTATTTTCTACTAAACTAGTAGGATATTAGAAAATCATCTCTACAGTTTATTGTTATAGTATTAAAGTATTTAATTATAAAATGTTCATTTAAAAATAATTAATCAATGGAGCAATTTTTCAAATCGGTAAAAAAATGATGAATAAATTAATGTCTCTGGAATTATTTTAAAAACAAGCAGAAAATTGTGGCTATATATTATAAATTAAATCCTGATTGATGTATTAAAATTTCAAATAAATCGAAATGAAAATGTGGATTTTTTAAATTTCACAGATGAACATCCTCAAATACCATGTTTGATACTTACCCTTTGTTTTGAGTCAGGGTGTTTACGTGCGCGCGTGCGCATGAACCTTTTTTATAGAGTTATAATTTTTATTGTAAATACAAACCGAGCGAAGTGGCGCTGCGGTAATGTGTGGGACTTGCATTCGGGAGGGCCCGGGGCCGACCAACCTGACCGAAGGTTTCTTCGGGCTTTCCTCGGCCACTAGGCAAACGCTGGGTTGGATAATTTGATCCGCAAATTTTCCTATCATTTCTTTCATCACTACACTTCATTTCCTTCTTCTTCACCGCCATACAGGCATTGAGCTGATCACTCATCCTGGTTATGCTATGATCCAGCGTTTGTTTGCTCCTCGACAGGCTATTGACCCAAGGCATTGGCTTGTAAGTCCTTGGGAGTGTAAGTACTACAAAGAGAAGCACAATCTGTTAAAGTAGAAAAAGATTCTACATATAATTGTAAAACTGCAAAGTGAAAATATGCTAAACTTTATTCAATAGATATCTCAACATACTAAGCGTGTTTTTAAAGTAAGTACAAATAATGTTTCTTTTTAAAATAAGAAAGCATTATTTTCCAAATGCTTTTTCATCATTCATCACCTTATACCTTACACCTCTGCGCATACCGTCGTTATTTAGGCCCTTGTAAGGGGAAACCAGCTTTTATATGCCTTCGTCAAGGAATATGCCGCATGTGATGAAAGCCAAGTCTGCACATCTTATTTCACAGTATTATCGCCAATGAAATCTTTTTCACCAAGCAATTTCTTCAGATGAAGAAACAGATGACAATCGCTTGGTGCCAAATCCGGACTGTTGTAAACCAAGAAGTGCAGACTTAGTTTTCATCACGGGCGGCATCATTCTTTGACAAAGGCATAAAACTGGTTTCCCGTTGCGACATTTGCCTGAGTAACTATGTGGGGAAGCAGTGTAAGGTGTAAGATAATGAATGATAATAATGCATTTGGAAAATAATGTAATTCGTTTGAAAAGGCCATTATACAAGCTCCAAACATATTCAAGTGTAAAGGGCGTTCCCTCGTACAAACTTCTCCTCTGAATTATGCGCCCAATATTGCAGATCAGTTATGTTAATGAAGACAGAGCAACAAAAATATTTCAGAAAACTGCAAGTCAGTACAAAATCAAACAAAACTACATTATTCAGCTCGTAAATTCTCTGTCAACTCTCAGGATGTGGTAATAAAGAAGAAGCTAAAGACAAAGCGATAAAATGACTTTAGTGGTCCACATCTTTTTTTCCTGCCACCTCAGCTAATTCAATTTCACAGGAATGTATTTTCTTATTACTCTTAGCTTTCCTACATCACCTCATTACTTCTTTATGATTCTGTCTGCTCATGTAATGAGATTTCTCTACCAGCTCGTAAATCTTGACTGAGAAACACCCAAAGGGGATGGATATCTTGAATACTACTGATATGATTGGCTGCAACTTCTTTGGATGTAACGAACCCGTTTCCAATGAGGTCCCGTGTGCGGTCACACCCAAAACGGGCTCCTGATATGCCCTGGAGCTCAAAGAACGCGCACATTTTTACATGGTTTGTTCCCAATCTCCATTAGATTAGTCGGCTTCTACAAGCAAAAGATTTTCTATGGATGTTCTAAATATGTCTCCATAAAAATTCATTAGAGTCAAACAGGGAGTGAAGGTCTGTCGAGCCCTGGTAGTGTGTCAAGGGACAGTCACGTGTGTGCCTCTCCAAGATTAATCAAGTATCGTAAGCAAGAACGGTGTTAAACCTGAGAAAACGTATAATTTTTACTTTCTCAAGTACCTACTTGTGATAGAGTAAGTGCTGCAGCAACCTAAACATTCAATATTCAATATTTCACCGGAAATAATATTTTAAGATCCCCTGAATAAAAAAATACGTTTTAAAAGAGGTCCTGTATAAGCGGTGGGCGTGACAGCATAGCTTAAAAAAACTAATATGTTACATTCATACTCAACTCTCTCTTTTGACATTCTTGCCTATACCTTATGGTTTACCAAATTATACAAGGATCATTCAGAATAAAGACTCTACACAGGCTATTCCTAGAGAATTCAAGATATACATTTTATTAAGCATGAAAATATCTTAAACATATGGTATTTTAATCAAAGTTGTTGAGTCTCATTTTTATAAGACCAAAAAAAAAACGAACAATTTTCCATGCAAAGTCAAATAAAAAGTTAATGAAACGAAGTGGTTAGCCGAAGATCCAAACCCAAGCACTCTTGTGAATATATTCTTGGTATTTACGTTCAGCATCTCCCAAGGAAGCGACATGAAAATTTTCAAGAAAAACCTCCAACCCAAAACTACCCCTTACGTGGAATATTTTTCTAAATGTTCGATTTTCCCAAATTTGTCTGACGATTTTTATTAAAATACGTATGTTTAAGGTTTACATGTAAAATAAAATGTATATCTTGAAATTTTCTGACATTAGCCTCTGACATCCTCTTCATTTGGAAAGAATTTTGTATAAGAGGTAAACCATAAGAGATAAACAGAAAAGTGCTACAGGTAAAGCGTAGATCATTTTAAAACACGGAATTTCTTTCAAATAACTTGTTATGGCATTTGCAATTTCTGAGATATACATGTTATTTTTTAAAAACGGTGTTGCTCTTCAGCTGTTTCTCGCGAGGTCATGTAAAAGTATGAATTTTCTAGGCCATATTATAGCGACAAGATTTTAAACTATGGGTGTGGTTACCTCTATCCCCCTTTCGTGTAATGAAACTATTTCTGCAAGATCTCGATTAACACGAAGATAGAAAAATAAACCTTCGTAAAAAGGGTTGTAGAAGCTATATAAAAATAAACAATAGTAGGTAGAGAAAGTCATATGAATGTAAAATTACCCTTTTTTACAGAGTAAACGTATCGTTAATAAAACAAACATCACCAATATGGTAGGTAGGGAAAAAACATTTGAAGGGGTATCACTATTTAAATACCTAGGGGCATTTGTAAACAATAATAATACTAATAATAATCATCATAATTTAAAGAGTGTGTGAAAGAAAGAATTCATAGTGGGAATGAAGCTTATGCCTAATATACAATTATTAAGAAATAGATAAATTAGTAGAAGTACAAAGTACGAGTATAAAATCTACAAAACATTAACAAGACCAGTAGTAACACACTGCATTGCCCTCTCTCGGCGGCTTTTGCGGTGACAGACGGGTCTGCAAGCTTGGAAATGTTAGGGACCTACGCGCGTCTCTATGCCTGTCTGCCTGTGTGGTTCCTTTACTTCATCCTTTCCTCCTGGGGTGGTAGGCACATAACCATAACGAGCTAGGGCTGACAACTTAGCCCAGCCCTCTTACCCAGGAATCAACTCCGTGGGCTTTTCCATTAGGACGTTACCTATTTTAAATGTCACCCTTCCTTGTTTTCACAGCGACGGAAGTGGATACGCCGTTTACGCGCGTCAATCCCATGCGGGAAAGATTACCGAAGAACCTCGGTGAGGCCGACAGTGTCTAGCCACCGTCTAGCAGCTTTCCAGGTTGGTGCCGGAGGACATTAAGGCGTCTCACAACCCCGTACGTACCCAATTTCCCATGGGTTTCGTGGCTACTACCCCACCGAGCCCAACCCAATCCGAGCAGGCTCCCTTCCAGGAGCGGCTCAGATGTTCGGCCCGGCGCGGCGTACTTCTAGTAACGTCAGAAGTACCACGAGTGCTAAGGGTCTGCAGCACCCACCCACCCAGTAGAGGGGTCGGACACCCTCTTAAGAGGGTGGTAGGCACAATAAACCTCTGTAGGTCGGGGTGCCGAGGTGTTCCTCTCCTTTGAACAACCTATAACATATACTGCAGAAACATGGACTCTGAACACATTAATGAAATACTGCGAAAATTTGAAAGGAAAATGCTGAGAAGAATCTATGGACCAGTAAAGGATCAATGGAGAATAATGTATATCTATGAACTGGAAGAATTAATAGATAAGCAAGGCACTGTGAAGTTTATAAAGGCACAAAGAATAAGATGGCTAAGCCATATTGACAGAATGACGAAAAATACGAGGGCCGTCCAGAAAGTAACAGACGGTGGGCGGGGCTAGAGCCGCCATCTTGGTGTCAGAACGTTCTTACGCTCAGTACGCATCCAGCTGTGATAGCGCGTGGACTGTACTTCCCGTACTTTGCTCTCTGTGATGTGTCAAAATGTGCAAAAATCGCGCCACTTATGAGGTGCAGTCTGTGTTTAGGTTTTTGTTGGCAAAAAATCACAAACCGATTGAAATGTATCGCCAAATTTGTGATGTGTTGGTTCTTTTCACAATAACTCACGTCCACACACGGCCAATCGTACCCGAGGGCTCTTGGATGTTTTGGATGGGAGGTTTCGAGCATCCACCATAGAGCCCAGATTTGGCTCAGAGCGATTACCACCTCTTTCCAGCGATGAAGAAATTGCTCGCTACGCAACGCTTTGACAATGACGCCGAACTGCACGCCGGTGTATACCAGGCGGCAGATTTCTACATAGACGATATTGAAAACGTGTGCCACGGTATGATAAGTGCCTTAATTTGAATGGCGATTATGTAGGAAAATAGCCTAAGAGTGTACCTTTCAAATGTACATAATAAACTTTGGTTTTTATCATTTTGTTAATTTTTTTATTTCAAAACGTCTGTTACTTTCTGGAACTCTTTCGAAGAATCTCAAAAAGAATATTGAAATGAAGATTGTATGTCAGAATAAAAAAGGAAGGCCCAAAACAAGATGGCTAGATGATGTAATAGAAGGTTTAAGGAAGATTGGAATTAGAGGATGGAAAAGTAAAGAGAAAGACAGAGATTTGTGGAGGAAGATTGTGCAGGAGGACAAAGCTCAACAGGGGCTGTAGAGCCAGAAGAGAAGAAACGTGTCATTGACGAAAAAGTTAGGTATGAAACCAAATAAATAACTCACCCAACAAAGCCATTGGGAACAACATTGAGGTATTTTAACTACCGACATTTTCTCAATAAGATGCCAGCTGGACATCATTTCTCGCAATGAAACGACTGCAATAAAGAGTACTTTTTTTTCTAACCCAAAAGGTTATGTTTACGCTTGTTACGTAGTTTGAACTATTCGATTATCACAGGCGATATAAAACATAACTCCAGGTTGGCATGGACATAAACAGTTGAATGGAGTGTGGCAAGTTGCCAGTGTGATTTCGAGTGGCATCACAAAAGAACAGAAAAACGAACAACAAGAAGCGTATAGGATAAGTCACAATGGAGATAGCAAAAATAAACTAAGTGCAACAATTAATTGCTTTAGTGGCCAAGCATCTCCACTTCTAGACGACAGCTAACATGGAGTTGGCGGGAAAGAGCAATGTACTTCCATTCATCCCTGCTGCACCGTTGGAACATGGAGAACACGGCCAAAAGGCCTACCGTCTGTGGAATAAGTCACAGAGAAACGTATTTTAAAAAAACTATGTGTTACACTCACATGACTTTCTCTACTATTGTACACACTATTTTTACAAACGCCTATTCTCCATATGCTTCATGTTAATCGAGATGTCGAGATGTCAATCTTATTGGTAATTTTCTTGTAGATGCAAGGGGAATATGGTAGCTTTTAAGCGATAGGCAAATATTTTAACGCTGGTTGCTATGTGGCGCATTCCATTCTCCTTGCATGTCCAGGACATAAAAAAATCTGATGTGTTACACTCACATGACTTTCTCTACTCTTGTACAATCTAATTTTACAAACGCCTATTCTCCATATGCTTCATGTTAATCGAGATATCGAGATGTCAATCTTATTGGTAATTTTCTTGAAGAAGCAAGGGAAATATGGTAGCTTTTAAGCGATAGTCAAATATTTTAACGCTGGTTGCTATGTGGCGCATTCCATTCTCTTTGCATGTCCAGGACATAAAAAAAATAAATAACGTATTTGAGAAAAAGTATAAGTATTGAAACATTTAAGGAAATAACAAGCAATATCTCGAAAACGGTTCACTCAACAAAAGAAATGTATATGACATAAGTTGTGTATTTTAACGCGATCTACATTTTTTGTGTAGTAAAATTTTGTCTATCTTTTATGGTTTAACAGTTATGCAAAAGTCGTTCACAATGAAGAATACTTTTGGAGACATTCCCAGAAAATTCGAGATATACATTTCATTTCTCATGCGAATATCTTAAACATATGATATTTTCATCAAACTCGTTAGAGCCATTTTTGAGAAAATTAAAATTTTCGAAAAATCTTCCATGTAAAGGGTAGTCTGGGGTGGGGGGATTTTCTTGAAAACCTTCGTGTCGCATCTCTGGAAGATACTGAACCTAAATACCAAGTTTGGTGCTTATCCGACTGTTCGTTTTTGAGTTATGCTGTTCACAGACACACACACAGACACACACACACACACACACAGACACACACACGGACATGTTTCCAAAAATGCTTTTTTTGGATTCAGGAGGTCTCAAAACATGTATTTCCGGTGAAATCTCGGTATCGAATATTTGGGTGGAATGCAATACTTCCCCTACTTACTATACGTAGTAGAGAAAGTAAAAAATCTGATGTGTTACACTCACATGACTTTCTCTACTCTTGTACAAACTATTTTTACAAACGTTTATTCTCCATATGTTTCATGTTAATCGAGATGTCAATCTTATTGCTAATTTTCTTGTAGATGCAAGGGGAACATGATAGGTTATAAGCGATAGTCAAATCTTTTAAGCGCTGGTTGCTATGTGGCGCATTCTATTCTGTTTGCATATCCAGGACATAAAAATTGAATAACGAATTTGAGAAAAAGTATAAGTATTGGAAAATTTAAGGAAATAACAAGCAATATCTCGAAAATGGTTCACTCAACTAAAAAAATGTAGATGACATAAATTGTGTATTTTAACGCGATGTACATTTTTTGTGTAGTAAAATTTTGTCTATCTCTTATGGTTTACCAGTTATGCAAAAGTCGTTCACAATAAAGAATACTTTTGGAGACATTCCCAGGAAATCCAAGATATAAAGTTTATTTGTCATAAAAATATCTTAAACATATGATATTTTAATCAAAATCGTTAGAGCCATTTTTGAGAAAATTAAAATTTTCGAAAAATCTTCCATGTAAAGGGTAGACTGGGGTGGGGGGATTTTCTTGAAAATCTTCGTGTCGCATCTCTGGAAGATACTGAACGTAAATACCAAGTTTGGTGTTTATCCGACTGTTAGTTTTTGAGCTATGCTGTTCACAGACACACACTGACACACAGACACACACACACACACACACACACACACACACACAGACACACACACGGACATGTTTCCAAAAATGCTTTTTTTGGATTCAGTAGGTCTCAAAACATGTATTTCCGGTGAAATCTCGGTATCGAATTTTTGGGTGGAATGCAATACTTCCCCTACTTACTATACGTAGTAGAGAAAGTAAAAATGAATAACGAATTTGAGAAAAAGTATAAGTATTGGAAAATTTAAGGAAATAACAAGCAATATCTCGAAAATGGTTCACTCAACAAAAGAAATGTATATGATATAAGTTGTGTATTTTAACGTGATCTACATCTTTTGTGTGGTAAAATTTTGTCTATCTCTTATGGTTTACCAGTTATGCAAAAGTCGTTCACAAAGAAGAATACGTTTGGAGACATTCCCAGAAAATTCGAGATATACATTTCATTTCTCATGACATTATCTTAAACATATGATATTTTCATCAAAATCGTTAGAGCCATTTTTAAGAAAATTAAAATTTTCGAAAACTCTTCCATGTAAAGGGTAGTCTGGGGTGGGGGGATTTTCCCTGAAAACCTTCGTGTCGCATCTCTGGAAGATACTGAACCTAAATACCAAGTTTGGTGCTTATCCGACTGTTCGTTTTTGAGTTATGCTGTTCACAGACACACAGACACACACACACACAGACACTCACACGGACATGTTTCCAAAAATGCTTTTTTTGGATTCAGGAGGTCTCAAAACATGTATTTCCGGTGAAATCTCGGTATTGAATTTTTTGGGTGGAATGCAATACTTCCCCTACTTACTATACGTAGTAGAGAAAGTAAAAATCTATGTTACATTCACATGACTTTCTCTACTCGTGTACAAACAATTTTTTAAACGCTTATTCTCCATCTACTTCATGTTAATCGAGATAAACATTTGCAGACTCTATCTTATTGCTAGCTTTCTTGTAGATGCAAGCGGAATATATATTTACAAGGGCAATATAGAAATGCAGTAGCCTTTAAGCATAGACATTACTCTTAATAGCTGGTTGCTATGTACAGCACGATTCTCTTTGTCATAGATTAATACTCTTTGCATATACAAGACAAAAAATGAATAACGAACTCCCATTTGAGAAAATAAGTATTGAAAAATTTAATGGAATAACAAGCAATATCTCGAAAATGGTTCACTCAACAACAAAAATGTATATGACATAAATTGTGTATTTTAACGCGATCTATATTTTTTGTGTAGTAAACTTTTGTCTATCTCTTATGGTTTACCAGTTATGCAAAAGTCGTTCACAATGAAGAATACTTTTGGAGACATTTCCAGAAAATTCGACATATACATTTTATTTGTCATGAAAATATCTTAAACAAATGATATTTTAATCGAAATCGTTAGAGCCATTTTTGAGAAAATTAAAATTTTCGAAAAATGTTCCATGTAAAGGGTAATCTGTGGTGGGGGGATTTTCTTGAAACCTTCGTGTCGCATCTCTGGAATATACTGAACCTAAATACCAAGTTTGGTGTTTATCCGACTGTTCGTTTCTGAGTTATGCTGTTCACAGACACACTCACACACACAGACAGACAACACGGACATGTTTCCAAAAATGCTTTTTTAGGAATCAGGGGTTCTCAAAACATATATTTCCGGTGAAATCTCGGTATCTAATTTTTGGGTGGAATACAATACTTCCCCTACTTACTATATGTAGTGGAGAAAGTAAAAATCTGATGTGTTACATTCACATGATTCCTCTGCCATCTGTAATTTATTAATAGATATAAAAATTATTCTTACGAAAGCTTATTTCTCTACTTACTTCATTTTAATCGACACAAACATTTGCAGAAGTAGATACATTACAAATTTCGTTATAAATACAAATGAAATAGCAATAGCCAAATGTTTAATAACGACGCTATATGCTGGCCTTAAAATTCCATACTGTTTTCATGCAATCGCGGGAAACACCTGAATGTCGACAGAACTTAAAAAGAATGGCAAATAATTGACAATTCAAACTATTAATAAAGGACATCTCGGAAATGGTTGATGACACAAAAAAGTTATTTGAAATAAATTTTGGTTTTTAAAGAGATCTACGTTTTTTGTGTAGGCAGTGCGTTTTCGTCTATCACTTAATGCTTACCAGTCATACAAGATTATACAAAATTCGTCCCCAATGAAGGGGACCTCACAGAATATTTCCAAAAAACTCAAGATATTTTATATCCTGTAGACTTAAAAGGGTTTCAAAATTTTATCTATGAAGTATTTTAAGTCTTAATGAATACAAACACTTAGAGAAGCCCTTGTACTTTCTCTAGCATTTATCTGTTTTAGAGAATTCCATTCGTTTCCGAAAGCTCTGCACGACTTTTCACCGAAAGCATAGTATTATATATTAGCTGAATTTAAAAAAAAGACAAGGTTATTTTAGTATCAAAATATATGTATGTGTGAGAGAGGAGACAGGTGAAAGGGAGAATAGCATAGCGTAATTCAAAAAGTTGAATAACACCTCAGTTTTTTACTTAAGCTGGGCAAAGATGGAACGCGAATATTTTCAAGGGATTCCTCCCATCGAAACTCGCCCTTTGCATGGCATCAGATTGTGTTTTTATTATCTCATAAGTGCTTAACGAATGCTATTGAAATGCAAAGCGTTTTCTTCACAATGTGGCCACCGCACGAAGGCTCGTGCGCCGGCCGCCGCAGGTCGAACTCCTGCTGAAACAATTATAATATCCCGCAACCACTTCACGCTCTAATAAGCATAAACACATATCTTATCATAAGAGATGTGGTAAATGTCCTTCTCTATCCCCATAATACTGGCGTCTTTTCAGGAAACTTTCATTTACACTGGAGAGTTCAATATCCGAAACTGATATTTTCTTTTAGTTCTTACAATGTATGGGGTTTGTTGCACACACCTTATTTTTCATGTCCCCCATGACAAAAATCACATACAGTTAGATGAGGGAATCGTGAGTACCATAATTCCTTACTAATAATTTCCTGAAATAAATCGGCTTTATGTCCCGTAACACAGTTTTGTTGGAAAAATCCAGACTAATATTCAACGTCCGTCAGCTGTTGTGTGCGTAAAAGGTAAAGGTAAAGCTACGTATCACGGAAGAAATCCATTCTTCTTTGAAGAGAGTGCCTCGAAATCGTTGACCTCATATTTTTTCATTCATTTTGGGGAATATAAAAAAGTCGCATGAGGCCAGATCTGGACTGTAGGGAGGATGGGGCAAATATCTGGCTCCTGCAGAAATTGAGTTATTTCTTGTGGAGTCTGGGCAGAGGTACTGTCATGATGCAACAAAATTCCACGCAGACCAGTCTTAAGACGTTCATTCAACACTTGTGGCAGACATTTTTAGGTGTACCATCTGGCAGTTACATTATTTTGTCCCTCAAGCGGAATCGTCACAACGTAGTCACTTGCTGAGAAGAAGGAGCAGATCATCTTCTTGACAACACTTCTCATTCGCTTCACTTTTGTTGGGGGATCTTCTCCTGGGAAGACCCAGACCGATGACTGTCATTTAGTTTCTGGGTCATACTGTTAAATCTAGCTTTCGTCACCTGTTACAATGTTAAATATGTTTTTGGATCCTCCTCCATTGAATTTTTCAATCATTTCCTGACACCATTGCACACATGCTTGTTTCTGCTCATTTGTGAGGTGGTGGAGTTCCAGCGACTGCAGTGCTTCCTGACGTCAAGTTTTTCTTTCAGGATTGTTTTCACCGCTGCCGATCCAAAATTTGGGGCTTCTTGAATCTCACCATATGGGCAACGATGATCTTCCTGTAACATGCGCTCTGCTTTCACCACATTTTCATCCATTGTTGCTGTAACCGGCCATCCTTCTCGGTCTTCATCTTCGAGGGAATTCCTTCCTCTTCTAAACTCTGCCTACCATCGATAAATGGTGGATTGCGAAGACGGAAATGCTCTCGCTTGAGATCCATCCTAGCGTATGGCGTAGCAACACCTGCTATACATACACACGCGGTGCTGACGATGCACATTGTTGCAGCGCGCCCAGACTTGCACATGTTGCTATTGGAACTTCAAAGTGAAGTTAAGAAAAACTGCTTTTGGCTTACCACTACTCATTGTTGCCCATTCTCAAAGCATTTAGAGTGACCATTCCAGTTCCAAGTAAAAAAACTGTTAGAAGTATGGTTAATAAGTTTAGGAGAACCGGATCGCTAAACGCTAAACCTAAGAAGAAAATCAAATGTTCTAACAGAAGGGGAAAAATTGATGAAAGTGGTGCATCTTCGAAAGCCCTACAAAGAAGTGTCTAAGATGTGTTGAACAGCAAGTGGGTGCCTCAAAAATCTCTGTTCATGAAGCTGTTAAAGTTTTAAAATTGAAAGCCTGCAAGGTGACTATTGTTCATGAATTACAACGTCGTGACAACGAGGAATGTCTCAATGCAGTGGTGTTGAAATTGGTGTCCATCTATATTGAGACATTCCTATAACGAGGTTAGTACTCATTATAGTGAATGTTACTATCACCCGTAAGTAACGCGGGAGTTTTAGAGCGGTGAATTCCCTCCGTGTATAGACAGCGCGCGATCCGCGGCCCGACAATATCTTTATTCACCATTAGAAATACTTTACAATTTCATGGTTTCATCAAAATTTATAATATGTGTGTATATAAATGTATATAATAGGAAATATAATAACATAGTCTTAAACACAAAGTACCAACACAGCAAAAATGAAGTTAAAATAGAATACAATAAGAATATATATATATATATATATCCTATACAATGTACTGGACAAAATAGATTACATCGGACATACTGCAATTACACAGTCTTATCTCCTTAGAAAAGATCATCAACCTACATGCAACTGTCACTCCATTCTCACAGTTCAGCACATAGTTGCAGAGTGCCCTATCTACGATGTTCATCGGCTTCAGTGTGGTATTCCTGCTAACCTCTCGGTGGCCTTGAGTGATCCAACCATGTCACAACATAGTAAAGTTCTTAAAAGAAATAAAATTGTATAATGTTATATAATCAATGTTGTAATTTGTTTCAATATTGTAATTAAAGTTTATTGTAGTCGCGTTATGACTTTATTGTTAAAGCGACAATAATAAATTAATATAAAAATAGATTAATTAATGCAATAACACAAAAAATATATACGTAAAAACCAAGAAAGAAAATTACAGGAAAAATACAATCATAATGTTCACTATAGTACATAATGAAGAGTTTTGATACAAATGCTATTGGAACGTGAAATCTCTAGATATTATTCAAATAAATACACGTATAATAACAAAGGGTTAAATACAAGTCTGCTATCTCACATCTAACAATGATATCCGAAATATTGAAAAAATAATTGAGTACTATAGAAACTATGATTAATTAGAAAAATCTTTTTGCACCTCTTCTGAATTTTTTTTATTCTTGCATTTTATTTTCTCAGTGATTAAGATGTACATATCAATATCTTTATGTAAAATGGAGTCAACTCTTTTAGTAAATCTGGAACCTTGTAAATGTATTTTATTGCTGTTCCTTGTTTTATGATCATGTACTTAATTATTCATCTGGAAATTTTGAATGTTGTTATTTATGAAACAAACAGTTTATAAAATATATAAGAGGGTAAGTTCAGTACGTCGTTTTCTTTAAAATGAGCTTTACAGTGAGTCATCCTATTTATACTAAACATCTTTCTTATTATTTTCTTTTGTGCTACAAAAAGAGCTTTTATTAACAACCACACTGTACATAACAACTTTCCTAGGTAAACGGTAACCTGGGTGCAAGATCTTTCTTGAAAATCTTCACCTGCTATGTAACGTATGAAATTTGGCATTATTGAATGATTCGTTTCTTACGCCCCTTGTACACAATCAAACTTTTTTTTCAATTCAAGAGTTTACAAGAAAAAGTTTCAAACATTTTTTCAATACGTGCCAAGATTGGACAAGACTTCACAATGTCATAAATGTGTATTTACAAGTTGTCTTTTTTCAAACTGAAACCCTTCAGAACACATTAATAAATAATTTATCACGCACAAAGCAATTTACTATTTGCGTCACGCATTAACAGTTTGCAATGAAATACTGTTCTATACCAATATTATGTAGCACTTTCATGTATTATATCCAATGAAATCACATTACGATTATGGATACAATGGAAATAACATCAACTGATAGGTTAACCACACTATATAATATTGCATTAATGTATACTTAGTTCGGAAATCTGCCTGGCAATTATTTTTCTTCATATGCCTTCATCTGTTTCATCTTTTGGTAACCCACAGAGTCCTAGACATACGAACATGACCAGCTTATGTATAACCTAATCAATTCGCATTCAACATACCTTGGCCAGGTAGCCATCTTTGTTTACTTTTCACTTTCCGCCATGTTGCAGATTTCGTGACGAACTGTAAATACTCGCATTTCATTGGCTAAAGCCATCAAATCATTGTCAAATATTTGATCGTTTAGAGCATGTTTCTATTTGTTTTCAAGACTTTTAAAGAGTTTAAAGTATTGGAAGCAATTTGACAAGAAAAGTTGTAAAGTTGTGACAACTCTTGAAAGGTCTTGTAAAGTATTGAATTTGACAAAAATTTGATCGTGTACAAGCGGCTTTAGTTATGCTTGTTTTTCTCTCACTCTCAGTTTGCCTTTCTCGCTCTCTCCCCGCACAGCTTATTTGTAATATGCTTATTTTGGTTTCAAAAGACCTCAATAATCTTTATATCAATTTTTAGTGGAATACAAACTATTATATCCCTAAATAGATAAATACAGAGAAAGTAAAAACGTGTAATGCTGGTTAAAACATACAGTTTATATCGAGTATTATAGCGATCTATAAAGCAGTCATGGTCGATCATTTCATCGCACTGAACAAAGAAGTTTATTAATCCTGGAATTCGGAGCATCCAAGCTGGAAGCAATCTTCAAGGTTTTTTCAAGCCACAGCGGCTGCAACTGGTGGTGGTTTTCTACCCGCTTATTGCCCTAGCTTTTATTCTGCCCCACAGATGTTAAGACCATAGTTATCTTTCCACAGTTAACGGTATTTTTCTGAAAAGTTTCAAAGTTGCGTAACTTGGAGGAATGGAACCGTCAAGAGAAACCGGTGCGGACGGCCTACGGTTATAAAGATGCGATGGTATTAGTTACAGAGGCAAACAAAAGACGAGAAATGTTCCAAACAAACTTTCTCTTCTCCGTGATGTTTATTTGTTCTGTTCCGCAGACCGACGTCGTTTTGTTAACGAAGCGCTGCTTGTAATTGATCGACGGAGAATTTAAGTCTGTTTTACGCCGCGCCAGATGTTTTGAAATTCCTCTGCTAAAGAGGTTTGTGTCACCTATTTAAAGATACTCGTTTCTCTGGAGTTTTGATGGTATGATGTGAATGTATTACGAAGGAGAATTGTGAATATTTAACACACCATAACCTGTTACGGAAAAAAGTGTCATCAGACAGTGATCAGGACCTATAAAGGTTTCAATATCTTAATACCTGGCATAAGTAACTTAACATTGATGAATAAATTGTGTATGTTCACATTTAAAGCGTTTAAAGAGCAACACATAAAAAATTATGTGTGCTGCATTCATATGAATTTCTTTATTCACTATTATACCAACTATTCTTACAAAAGCTTATTAATCTATCTGCTTCTTGTTAATCCAGATGAACCTTCAATTCACTTTACACATTTTGTTGCAGAAGATAAAGCGATAGTCAGATTTTTAAAGAGCGTGTCGCTATGTGATGGCTTTGAAATTCCATGCTCTTTGCATGACCACGAGAAGAAAACGAACTTTTCATTTGAGAAAAGTGTAAGTATTTTAAAATAAAAATCAATAACAAGGAGTATATTGGAAATGCTTAACTCCACAAACAAACAAAAATTATTTTTCATAAACCATGTACTTTAACGAGATCTACAATGCTTGTTTTAAAAACTTCAGAACGAAGAAGATTCACAGTCTATTCCCAGGAAATTCAAGATATGCAAATATCTTAAACATATGATAGCCTTTGAGAAAATTATATAATGATATTTAGAACATCGTTTATGTTTAACTACCAATGAATAAATAAATACACATACTGATCAGAAAATAGTAATAAGTGTTTGCGTTGCTTCCGTAATTCTAAATTAGTAAACTTGCACATTATTTCAAAATTATAACAATTTAAATGAGAGATGAAGAGTCTTGATGAGACAGATGGGCTGATAGGTATATTAAGACAGCATGGCATACTCTTATTATTTCATATAAAAATTACATAAAACAGCATACAATATGATGTACAATTTTCAAATGCTACGATTTTCAAATATTGAAATTGATACCGCAATTATTGACGGCGGATATAAATAATTAAGTAAAGAAATAACAGTAAGGTAGAGAAATAATTGCAATAAATAATTTCCGTATATTCAATCAATGAATAATGTAACAAGCTTAAGTTAAAAGATTTGTCCAGGAAGAAGGTAATTAGGAGATCGGGTTAACAAAAGGCATTAGTATCAGCAGAGGAGAGAATGCATTATTTTAGGATTCTGGAAATTCAGTTAGGTTATAAGCGTAGCACGTCTGCAGTTGCGCAGGCCAATTCTGTAAATTAAAGGGTCAAAAGAGGTGAAAGGCTCAGTTAACAACAAAGTCAGAGACGTGCATGAAGAGAGTCTGATATTGGCCCGAGCAAGATGTAAAGTTGGAAGGGGGAATAATATGTTGACGGAGCTAAATGTGATAAATGCGTGCAATTTCAGATCAGAGAGTTACACTGACACTGGCACCGGCACTGGTACTTAAATTGGATCGTGCACACCTTCATGCACACAGTCGTGCATGCATTGACTCTCTCTGGCACCGTCACCGGTACGTGCTGCTCGTGCTATATTTTAAGTGCTCACTGGCGCGCTTGTGTGGGTAAGATTTCGCGGCTATTGCTAATTTTAACGACTCATGGCAAGTTACGCTAATAGTTTGTTTTACTGCGGAAACAGTATTTCAAACCATAAAATTGAAGTTAGCAGATACAACAATTAAGTTATTACAATTTAGAGTATTACAATCAGAACCAGACTATTTCTTCATCTCAAACGGTCGGTAACTGACTTCAGTAACTCAAATATTAGTTTACAGCATATTTCATAGTTAATTTAAACTGGTGTTGTCGTTTACAATATATCCACGCATACCCTGAGAAAAAGATCTCACAGCTTACCACTAGTGCAGCTGGCGCACGAGACAACAGAACGAGCCTCAAGATCACGGCAGTAGAATCAATAACGAAGTAGGTAAAGTAAACGGCTTCAAGTATTTATCAACGTTATTGCTTAAATTGTCGCGCCGTCGCGGCATCGTTGATACTGCTTCAAAATTGAAAGCTTCAGAGGTAAAAAATGCTCTCCTGAAAAACTGATAAAGTAGGCTTAGCGGTTTCTTTACGTGTACATTTAATTTTATATCACACACATTCTTATTACTCTATTTATTTTACGTCGCTTTAACTTCCTTGGTCATATCGCGACGGATCTGTTAGTGGATAACCCTTAGAACGATGTGTGACGGACAGTTAGCCTTCTAGGTCTCATCCCTGTAACCACCGCTCCGTCACGTGCTACAGAGACCCTAGCGCATAGCTACCGGATCTTCTTCAGAGTGCCGTCCAGTACAATTGCCGCTCTCATATAGAAAGGCGGACAGTGAGCATTCAAGGTCTCATCCCTGTAATCACCCGTTTCGTGTCGTGCAGATGGCTTTAGGGTGCCATCCAGTCTAACCGCCGCCTTCACACAGAAAGGCGGAAAGTTAGCCTTCTAGGTCTCATTCCTGTAGCCACCCGCTTCGTGCCGTGCAGATAGCATAAGGGAGCCGCCCAGTCTAACCGCCGCCTACACACAGAAAGGCGGACAATTAGCCTTCTAGGTCTCATCCCTGTAACCACTCGCTTCGTGCCGTAAAGATAGCATTAGGGAGCCGACCAGTCTAACCGCCGCCTTCACACAGAAAGGCGGACAATTAGCCTTCTAGGTCTCATCCCTGTAACCACTCGCTTCGTGCCGTAAAGATAGCATTAGGGAGCCGACCAGTCTAACCGCCGCCTACACACAGAAAGGCGGACAATTAGCCTTCTAGGTCTCACCCCTGTAACCACCCGCTTGGTGCCGTAAAGATAGCATTAGGGAGCCGACCAGTCTAACCGCTGCCTTCACACAGAAAGGCGGACAGTTAGCCTTCTAGGTCTCATCCTTGTAACCACCCGCTTAGTGCCGTGCAGTTGGCATTAGGGTGCCATCCAGTCTAACCGCTGCCCTCACAGAGAAAGGCGGACAGTTAGCCTTCTAGATCTCATCCCTGGAAATGCCATTTTGCTTCGTCACGTGCCCACAGTGACACCAGCGCATGGCAGCCGGATCTTCTGCTTCGTGCCGTGCAGATGGCATTATGGTGCCGTCCAGTCTAACTGCTTACATTGTCTGTGGATAGATGGCATAGCATTCGCTATTACCACTTATTTTTCATTTTACTACTGTTTTAGACTTAAGATGGAACTTTGGGTCGTGGTATTAAATATCCAATCCGGTATTTACCTTGGCGACTGAGGGAAACTACGAAAAAACCTCAGACAGAGGACCTCCCGAATGCGGGCCCCAGATGTTACCGCACATACTTGTGAGAATTAATAAGCTAAATCCTTTAAAGAAATCCTCCTCTGCTTATTTCAGTTCTGGAAAATTCTCAAATAATTTCACAGTATTTTCAGCAGGCTTCGTGAAATTTAACGTACATTTGATTTCGGTTAGCTTGCAATTGTTATAATGTATTACATAGCTCCACAGCGGGACTGTGGAATATCAACTGAACCCTCTGGAAAATAACCTGCGGGTACCCATTTCCATACGTATTTTGTGGTCCATTTTAGCTTATCAAAGCAGTTATTCTCCTCGGTCAGAAATGTGAACAACAAGCATGTGAGAGCTTTTTGTAACAAAAGTTAGACGCCATAAAATTTACAACCGGTGCCGTATTTTGATTATCTCCATAAAACACAATAAAAGTTTGCCAGGAATTGTGCATAAACTCAACTGTTATAAATATTTTCTTTTTCTACCGCTTACCTATGATAGAGGAAGCACGTATTTCAAGTTAGACACTATAAATCCCTCAAAGTGCATATTTTGATGTCCCATGATTACAGAGAATGAGAGTAGGAGAGACAAAAGAGAGAAAAAGTGTATGTGTGTGAATAACATTAAAATAAAAACAAAAACTCTGATGTGTTGTATCACATGACTTTCTCTACACACTCTTCTACAAACTATTCTTACATAAGCTTATTCTTTTATCTATTTTTGTTAATACGGATGAACCTTTATTACTAATTTACACATTTCGTTGTAGGTGTAAGAAAACTCTGGTGTGTCACATTTATATGTCTTTCTCTATGCTCTATAGTTTATTAGCGGGTATACAAACTATTCTTAAAGTTATTACTTTCCCTACCACGTACCTAGAAGGTAGAGAATATATTGCAAATCATCCAAAAATTCGATACCGAGATTTCACGGAAATACATGTTTTGATGCCCCCTGAATAAAAAAATAAGCTTTTTAGAAAAAGGTGCGACTGTGTGTGTGTTTATGCATGTGTCTGTGAACAGCATAACTCAAAATTGAAAAGTCGGATAAACACCAAACTTGGTATTTAGATTCAGTACCTTCCAAAGATGCGACACGAAGATTTTCAATAATATCCCCCACTTCAAACTACCCTTTACATGGAATAGTTTTTCGACATTTTTTATCTTCTAAAATGGCTTTAATCAATTTGATTCAAATGCCACATATTAAAGTATTTACATGATAAATGAAATGTATATCTTGAGTTTTCTGGAATTAGCCTTAGAAGTACACTTTATTCTGAAGGAATTTTGTGTATTCTTGTATAACTGGTAAATGTTAACCGATAGACGAAAATTCTATGCAGGAAATGTAGATCTCTTTAAAAACACACAACCCGGTAAAACTCCCGAAAAAATACTATAGGTCAGAGCAGCGGTCGCAGGGGCTGAGACTTCCCGAATGCGGGCCATAAACGTTACCGCCTGAGCCATCCCCCTCGGTATAATAAGTGAGATATCTAACTTTCTCTACTACCCATCTAGAGTAGAGGAAGTATTGTATTCCACCCAAAAATTCGATGCCGAGATTTCACCGGAAACACATATTTTGAGATTTCCTAACTTAAAAAAAAAACATTTTTAGAACAATATCTGTGTGAGAGAGAGAGAGAGGGAGAAGCATAACTCAAAACCGAAAAGTCTATTAAGTACCAAACTTGGTATTTAAGTTCAGTGTCTTTCAAGGATGCGACACGAAAATTTTCATGAAAATCCTTCATCCAAAACTACCCTTTATGTGGAAAAAATTTCGTTACTTTCGATTTTTAAACCATTTTGATTAAAATATCATATGTTTAATATATTTACATGACAAATAAAATGTATATATTGAACTTTCTGGGAATAGCCTGTGAACTTCTCTTCTTTGTAAATATATATATATATAAACCGTAAAGAGTCAAAATGCCGATCTCGTTGAAGCACACAATTTATGTCAAATGTCCGAAATATTCCTTGTTATTTCTTTGAGTTTTCAAATATTTATGCTTCTCTCAAATGTTAACTAACTATTAGTTCCCTCCTCTCTTGTCATGCAAAGCCATCACAAAGGGGTAGAACGTTAGTAGATAGAAATGTAGTAAATAAAAAATAAGCTTTAGTAAAAACAGTTTATATTCCCATTAATGAACCACAAATGGTAGAGAAAATCATATGAATGTAACACATCAGATATTTTGTTAAATCTATTGCTTTAGCCTACTGTATTCTTCTTAGGCATACAACGAATGTGTAAACCTGTAATTAAAATGTATCTGGTTTAACAATAATTAGATAGGAGAAGAATAATTTGCAGAAGAATAGTAGAGAAGGTCATATGAATGCAACATATCAAATTTTTAAGTAGTAAAAGCAGTAACATAGCAGGAAATTGTTCATTAAATACCTGCTATAAATAGTTTTTGCATAACTACATAGTTTTATGCAATGTACATGACATCTAGAATGAATTTTGGCATACTTTGTCTTAAAATAGAGAGAATATAAAAAAGTAAAAGTCCACAAGGACTGTATTGTTTTCTTAGATGTAAATTCACTGTAATAACCAAACAAATTAAACAAGCCGAGTGAAATCAGTTGAACGATGTATCTGATTATGCTTTTCAAAAATTGTGTAGTTCTTATTTCACTTCATAAGTCTCAGCCTTGGTCCCATTTCACCACATCCATTAAAACTACTGAGGGGAGGGCAAGGAATGAGACTGCTAATTGCCCAACTCACTCTAAGAGGACAAAAGATATACCGTTAACATCAGTAGCATGTTTTTAGTTGCTTGATGTGTTCACAAACCGTGGCTCACTATGATTTACGGGCTGTCAGCGAAGAAGAAAGTGCCTTGCTAATGCGACGCTCGAATTTGCATCACAAATTAAAAGTAAGATGGAGGATGCATACATTTACTTGCGTGAAGGTTTGCCCGCGCACACCAATAAGGAAAGCAACATTTGAAGTATCTGTTGGAGTTGCAAACTTAATAATAAGTCGAGAAAATTAACAAAACAAGAAAATTCAACAAAGCATCGCTAAGTACCCTCGTATTCACCTTAATATTTCCTCCTTTATTTCGAAATTTTCTTTTATTTACCACAAATGAGAACAAAAGGTAAGCAGCTGGAAACAAACAGAACATTCTCGGGCGGTGTCGGTGGAAACCATGATTACAGCAGATTTTACGCACTCTTTCCTTCCTTTGTTTTTCCGCGAACCAATTTAACACAACTCGTGTGCCAGGCACATGTTCAGAATTTGCGTTAATAATGACGATAACAAACGTATGGATTTTTAGTTCTTTGTATGGCTACACAATACAATAAGCCGCACGGATTTGAAACCAAAATTTACGTCCATAACACTGAAACAGCAGTGCTGGCAGAGTTTAGGTAGGGGGGAGGTAGCTTTGTAGTCGTGAAGCTAGCCTGGAAATTACATTTTAAAAAACTGTTGAATTCAATGTTCAAATAAAGTCACCCACAAACAAAGAATATTATAGTCATGTTACTTTTAAAACCACTGAAAGTTACATTCTCATAGCGTCGAAAATAATTTTGCCTTTACGCCTTTTCTGCCATGTTTACGAGGCGAACTACTATATTCTTCTGTTAGGTTGAGAACAGGCATAATGGAATAATTTAGATGGAGGCATTAATTAGAACATTTTAAGGGTACTGAAGCGGGAACAATAGGATTCAATGTAAATATCTGCATTAATGAAAATAATGTTATGCAAGTGTAAAATGTTATATGTAAATGTAGCGGAAGCTAGCTAGCCATACAACTTTGCAATTTAGGTGCCTGAAGCCAAGCAGTTACTAGGCGGAGATATCTCTAGGGTGACTCGAAGCACAGGGTATCGGCTGAGTATGACCAGCAGGGACGCCTGAGTGAGAGAGAGACAAGTAGAGTTTGAAAAGAGATAGCGAGAGGCCGGGACAGAAACGGGAAGTCCGAAATTCATCATGATGTAAAATACGAGACCATAAATTCTCATACGACGATAATGTTATCAGCCAATCACAATATTGTTTGTTGTGGGAAGAGCAGCGTCTTTAGCGCGGTATATAAATAAAGCACGGCCCCGGCATTCGCACGACTTGATACAATTTCCTAGGAGGTGAACTTCATGCCACTTAGAAGCCCAAGCGTGTGAAGGAGCTTTTTAGCAATTTAGGAAAGCAACATAGAGTGTGAGGTGCAGCTGGATAGATAGGTCCCATACCCCAGTAAAATAATTGTGGGATAGAATTCAGCTGTGAACAAGTAAATAAATTACAGTTAAAGTGGATTTAAACTTTTTTCATATCGCCTCCTGTGACCATTTCCTAGATCAGAATTGAGAGCAGAGGCCAACACAGAAGTGTTGTAGGGCATTCTCTTACAGCAAATAAACAACCACACCAGGAACGAAGATGAGGAGATGAGCCAGAGAGGAGGTCCGTCGCAGTATCCATAGGCGAAATTTTAAATATTTCAGTTTTTATCTAAATGTTTTCAAAATTTTGTTATACGCTGTTCTACCACAATATAAGTATGTTTTAAATTTAATGTAATTATCTTTTAATATTCTGAGGAAAAACATTTTACTTTTATTATAATAATTAATCCGATGTGCACACGATGCAAAGTCGTAATTTTGAAAAATAAATAAAAATACTACCACATTATTTAAATACTAATACACAAAACTGACATACAGAATTTGCGCATTCTTCCGTTTGTCTCAGAAAAATGTATTTTATACCCAGAGCGATTTCAAAGAGTAACAAAATCCATATACCAATTTTTTTAGGTTAATTCTCTCGAGTTTCTGCTGAAAATTTAAACAACATTACTTACAAGCTACATCTTTAATTCGCAAAAGTGTAAGAAAAATTAAAGTCAATAATAAAAGGCATTGGAAGTAAATACAGTTGATGTGTTCTACCAATGCCCTCTCTGCCTTAACCCAAGCACCATTAACAACCTTATACCATGTAAAACAACTTTGGAAGAAATGAGGGTTACAACCTTGTTCGGGCGGCTATTCAATTGCAGCTAAACGTTCAAAGTATTTTTTGGACATAAAACTTAGTTCTTGAAGTTGTTAAAAATTTTGAGAAATTTCAAGTATGGGTATCCTTGAGTGTAAAAGGTGAGAGAGCTATAACATTGTATAGAACTATTTGGGCACAGTTAGAGAGAAATGGATAAGAATGATCAAACGGAAGGTAGACGGTGAGACAGCCATAAAGAGCAATAGGCTAGATAAATATAAATAAAAATAGAGTACGACAGTGATAGCGTCATTATTGATAGACAGATATAAATAAATAAAGAAATAACCTAAATAGATAAATAATTGCAATAAATAATTTCCGTATGTTAAACCAGTGTTTAATGTAATAAACTTCAGTTGAAACGTTTATCCGGAAAGACGAAGGTAATTAGGAAGTCAGGTTAGCGAAAGTCATTAATATCATCCGAGAATAGAGAACGCATTAGCTTAAAGATTCTGGGAGTTCAGTTAGGTTATGAGCTCAATAGTTTGCAGTCACATAGGCCTGAATTCTGAAAAAGAGAAGTGAAAATCCGAGATTTTAGTCAAGTCCCCTATTAACAGAGTTAAGAGAAGAGATGAAGAGATTATAACTATTGGTTGTGCTGAAAAATAAGTTAAGTGGGGAATAATGAAATAGGCGGAGCTAAAAGTAATAAAGGCGTGCAATTTTAAATTAGAGGGTTACTTTTGGTGCCGGCACTGGTACGTACGTACATTCGCTCCTGCATACCTTCGTGCACACAGTTGTGCATACATTAGATACTCTGGTACCGTCTTCAGTACTTACTGCTCGTATGGTATTTTAAGCGTCCAGTGACGCGCTTGTGTGAGAAAGATTTCGTGGCTTTGCGGGAGGTCTCGCCGATAAGCAGTTTAGCGACTCACGGCAAGTTACACTAATAGTTTTTTTATTGCAGAAACAATTATTTCCAACCACAACTTTGATACTGCAGAAGTTAACAGGTATAATAATTAAGTTGTTACAATTTCGAGTGCTACGATTCATAATAGGTTCCATTATTTTTTTCTTAAAACGGTCGGTAACTTGCCTCAATTCAAATATTAGCTCACAATGAATTTCTCCGTCAATTTAAACTGGTGTTATCCTTTAACAATACATCCATGCATACCCTGAGGGAAAGATCCCATAGCTTACCACGGGAGCAGCTGACGCACGAGACAACAGAAGGGGCTACGAGATTACGGCAACAGAAACAACGACGAAGCAGGTAAAGTGCTGATCATCTGGTGCTTCAGCAGTAAACTTTAAAAACCAATACACTAATAACCCGAAGTTTCGTACTTTGGGACTAATAAGTGTAGACAAGCATCTTTAGAGAAGAGGTACTTCAGGAGATAAGAAAGATTAGCTTAGTTTAGATTATATCTTGTAATAGGATGTATACAACAGCAAGCTATGTATTTAACGTTACAATGAGGAAATAAATATCAGTGTGACTAAATATTATTTTGTCCTTCGAGAAACCATTTGATTATTGACAGTATAACGTTCATTTTTGCACTATTACTAGTAACAATTCAAATCCTGAAATACTTAGCAATTAAAAATTTACAAAATGTCGTTCACTGGGATGCAGAAATGCAAACAGTTCAAACACCAGTAATATCAGCTGAAAAGTGATCTGTGTTAACTTAATATGTTTTACTCTTTTGGAGATAAAATGGTCAATCTGGTGTTTTAAATCTTAGGCTGCTATCAGCTTCACGATGTTACACATTCGAATGCAATTAAGAACACAAATTATTCGCACATCGGTTTAAAACATTCCAGAAACCAAATAAATGAAGAGAAAATTTAATCATGTTTTGTTTGTACAAGGGTCGTTCTACAATAGATTATGTATTCATAATACTCCAATTAATATAAAAAAGAAAAGAATTTAACCTACCCCTTATATCGCATTTATTGATTATATAAAAGCATTCCACAGTATATATAGAAACATATTAAGGAATATACTGAATAGAAAAAAAGGTCCCCCCAACTCTAATACAGCAATCCAGAGTCTTTATGTAGATGCAAACTTTAAAATAGACTGCGGAGAAAGACTTGTAAAAAAAATAAAACATTAAAAAATCCGGTAGTTAGATAGAGACTGCCCATTGTCGCCGGCATTGTTTAATTTATGCTTGAACCATCATATCAATGAATGGTAAAAGTCAACGGTTCAATCATTTATGTGAAATAATCAAAAGAACTTTGTTAAACAAAGCTAAAACATCTTATATGTTACACACATGACTTTCTCTACTCCTGTACAAACTTTTTTACAAACGCTTATTCTCCATCTACTTCATGTAAATCGAAATTAACATTCACAGAAGCTATCTTATTGCTAATTTTCTTGTAAGTACAAGGGGAATATGGTAGGCTTGAGCGATAGTCAAATCGTTTAAATCTACGTTTTTGTGTAGTAAAGTTTTGTTTATCTCTTGCGGTTTACCAGTTATGCAAAAGTTATTTGGAATGAAGAGGACGTCTGAGGATATTTCCAGAAAATTTAATATGTACATTTCATTTGTCAAGAAAATATCTTAAACATATGGTATTTTAATCAAAATGATTAGAGCCATTCTTGAGGAAATCAAGTTTTTTGAAAAATGTTCTATGTAAAGGATAGTCTGGGGTGGGGAGATTTCCTAGAAAATCTTGTGTCGCACCTTTGAAAGATACTGAGCCTAAATACCAAGTTTGGTATTTACCCGACTTTTCTTTTTAAGTTATGCTGTTCACAGACACACACACACACGGATCTTTTTCTAAAAATGCTTTTTTTTTATTCAGGGGGCCTCAAAACACGTACTTCCGGTGAAATCTCGATATAGAATTTTGGATTTACTTACTATACGTAGTAAAGAAAGTAAAAAGGAAAGAATTATAAAATTTCATAAAGTACTGTATTATCTCTCTTGAACGAATGTGAATGCTGCACTTTAACAAAGAAAGGCATCAAAAATAGAGCAACATATATATTTGCTCAAGGATGTTCCACGTATTCCTGCTCAAGCACCAAATATAAAATATAGTGTTACAATGTTTTATGACTTGTTGAGCATAATAAAAGATTAACGGGTAAACCACATAGAACCTGAGAAAATAATAATTCTACAATATTTAAATATATTAAAATAATAATTTAATCTCTATGAAATTATTATTTTCATAGAGATGAGATTGTTGTAAACGGTGGCAGTCTATCAATGAATAAACAGACAGAAAAAATGAAGACTTTAGGATACATTTAAAGATGTTCAGTGTTAATGAGAAAATAAAACCATATAAAAACTTGTGTTGTGAACAATTTTAAGAAGGGAAGACCTTCGACTCCCAAAAGGATCTTATATACACAAACCTATACACAAGGTTGAATGATGAAGAGGTGATTTGATATCCGGAAGAGGCCATCAGGTCTAAACGGTGCTACTATGTTGCTTATGATGAAATTTTATCTGCATTTCGAAACGTGACAGATGTCCCTTCTTTAAAGTTGATCCTTAACTAAGATAACTGCAATGTTTCAAAAATATTACGGAGTTGGTATCGGTCATAGACGAGCCAGCCTACTGTTGTTGGATAAAGTCTTGGTAGTTACCTTGATTGTCCTTTCAAGAGGTGTTTTCTTCCCTGAGAGTATTCCTCTCCACAAACAGTATCTCTTTGTGATTTGGTTATTAACAAGGTAGAAGTTGGAAATGCGGACAGAAGCTCTCCCTAAGTTATTATTAGTTACCGGAACTTTGTAGACAGATCCGGTTTCATAAGATCTATCCATAGCGTTCAATATGTGCTTCATGTCCACTTTGATAGGAACTGATCAATGGCGGTCATAACAAAATTAATTGCTGCACACACATACACACAGACAGGTCTTATATTATGTACAGTAAACACTGTGTAATTCAAATAATGAAGGGCCTAAGAAAATACTCGAACTATTTAGAATTTAAAAAAAAATGTCATACACATTCTATATAACATATATTCTAAAGCCAGAAATTAAATTGAGTTTTATTTATGGACGCTCTTTAACTACTATGGTTCTTAGTGTCCCATTCTATATTGAACTGGAAATTTTGCTCAGAGGCCTCTTTATCAGGCTTGAGGTTCTTTTACGTGCCGTAAATCTATGACACGGGACCACCGGCTTTACTTCCCTTCCAGGAAGCATTGCTAAGGACTTTTACACCCGATAAAAATCCTTGCCCTCCGCTGGGTTTGAACCCGCAATCTCGGGAATTATAGGCTAGCATGGTACCCTAGACCACGAAGGACGACATTCTGAAGTCAGCAGAGTATATTGTATAGTAATACGAAAACATACAGTACATTTTGGGCGGGTTCGGACTTATATTGAAAAATGTTTGCCGGGCTCGACCTGGGCTCGGGCTTGAAAATAAAGGCGAAGAAAAATTAATTTATTACATTCAACATAATATTTTATTTGTCATGTAAATATCTTAAACGTATATCATTTTAATCAAAATCATTAAGCGACAAAATAAAAAATAACGAAAGCTTCTACATGTAAAGGGAAAATAAAGACAAAACAATTAATTTCATATTTTTTGGCTCGCGATGTTGAGATTATCGCAATATGCACACCTCCATAGCAGTAGCAATCCTAATAAACATAAATAAATGCTCGCTTGAGTCAATTGCCAATAACGCTACATAGCAAGGCAGCTGAAAACTCCACCTCCCTCCGTCCACTCACACCAGGACTCCTAAGTAGAGTGCAGTAGATAATGAGGCTGTATGCCGTCAGCATGGCGCTTACTACATGCGGATTCCAAGACCTAAATCGTCACTATTTCGTAAAGTCTCAGTTGGTCCCGAGTGCCTGAGAGCATCTCTTACCAGGAGAAAGAGCATCTCTTACAGGAGAAAAAATTCCCTTGTCGGTCCCGGAAATCGAAACCCAGCGGAGTGACTCAGACGGTAACTCTGTGGTCCGCATTCGAGAGGTCCCGGGTTCGATCCCGGCGACCGTGCACTACGAAACATCGTTTTTTCGAGGTTTCACGGGGTCGGCCGGCAAATGCTGGGGTGGTTCATGTTCTAACACGACTTTCCAGCCCCTCATTTCCTGCACCCGTCATCTTCCTTATCTGTTTCAGGGTTGTAGGGCCGGACGACGGTGTTCGGGGTTGCGGCTGGGCGGTGGTTTGCGTCGCTGTGGGGACTCTCAGAGGTCTCTACAACAAGTGGGCTCCACCCAATAGGGGACTGCCGGGGTTTGGTTGCTTTTGGGTAGGACCGGGCGGAGCTTGCGTTCAATCTGGAAACGTTAGGGACTCCACCCATGCTTGCGCCCGTCGACATCCGGATCTGGTCACCCTTCGCGTCCCTCCCCTCATCCCTCCCTCCTCGGGTCATGTTGGAAGCAAAAAGAACCGCTATGGCCTACTTGCGGTGTTCTGCCTCGGTTCCGGGGCCCCTGCGTGATATATACCTTTACCAGAAATCGAATCCGACTCCCTTCCCACCACCGCCTTCGTGGAATAATAATAATAATATAATAATAAACAATATTAAAGCAACAATATTGGAAAATAATGTTATATAAAACAAAATTAGAGAATCGGACCCGGCCCGGGTGGTACAGTAGGTATAATCTATTCTCGGGCTCACGCCGGCCCTAAGAATTTCGACCCATGCAGACCTCTAATTCACGTGTCAAGATATCGTACACATATACTTTAATCACAACTAACACAGTCAAGGAAACAAAAAATAAAGAAAAATGTTCCATTTAAAAGACCGCTTAGGGTGAGGTTTTCTTGAAAACATTCTCCTGGCATTCTTGGACAGTTTCCGACTTAAATTGATATTTGGTATTTATACTAATTTTGGTTTTCGTTTGCATGTGTGTATGTGTGTGCGTGTATTTTATAGAGACCTAGAAATGAAATGAACAGAAATCACGATATCTAATTTTGGGGTGAAATATAACATAGGTAAGTGGCAGAGAATGTAAAAAACAAATAAAAAGAAAGAAAGAAACCAACAAAGAGACCTTTTAAACAAAGTGTGAAACATATACTTTATTTCATCTTGAGGGATCTGTACACTATGTGATCAAAAGTATCCGGACACTTCACAAATATACGTTTTTCATCTTAGGTGCATTGTGCTGCCACCTACTGCCTGGTACTCATTATCCGCGACCTCAGTAGTCATTATACATCGCGAAACAGCAGAATGGGACGCTCCGTGGAACTCACGGACTTCGAACGTGGTCAGGTGATTGGTGTCACTTGTGTCAGAAGTCTGTACGCGAGATTTCCACACTCCTAAACATCCCTAGGTCCACTGTTTCTGATGTGATAGTGAAGTGGAAACGTGAAGGGACTCAAAAGCGTACAGGCCGGCCTCGTCTGTTGACTGACAGAGACCGCCGAGATTTGAAGAGGGTCATAAAGAGTAATAGGTAGACATCTATCCAGACCATCATACAGGAATTCCAAACTGCATCAGGATCCACTCCAAGTACTATGACAGGCGTGAGGTGAGAAACCTTGGATTTCATGGTCGAGCGGCTGCTCATAAGCCACACATCACGCAGGAAAATGCCAAAAGACGCCTCGCTTGGTGTAAGGAGCGTCAACATTACACGATTGAACAGTGGCAAAACGTTGTGTGGAGTGACGAATCACGGTACACAATGTGGCGATCCGATGGCAGGGTGTGGGTATGGCTAATGCCCGGTGAACGTCATCTGCCAGCATGTGTAATGCCAACAGTGAAATTCGGAGGTGGTGGTGTTATGGTGTGGTCGTATTTTTCCTGGAGGTGGCTTGCAACCCTTGTTGTTTTGCGTGGCACGATCACAGTGCAGACCTACATTGATATTTTAAGCACCTTTTTGCTTCCCACTGCTGAAGAGCAATTCGGGGATGGCGAATGCATCTTTCAACACGATCGAGCACCTGTTCATACTGCACGGACTGTGGCGGAGTGGTTACACGACAATAACATCCCTGTAATTGACTGGCCAGCACAGAGTTCTGACTTGAATCCTATAGAACACCTTTGGGGTGTTTTGGAACGCCGACTTCGTGCCAGGCCTCACCGACCTACATCGATACCTCTCCTCAGTTCCGCACTCCGTGAAGAATGGGCTGCCATTCTACAAGAAACCTTCCGGCACTTGATTGAAAGTATGCCTGCGAGAGTGAACGCTGCTATCAAGGCTAAGGTTGGGCCAACACCATATTGACTTCCAGCATTACCGATGGAGGGGGCCACGAACTTGTACGTCATTTTTAACCAGGTGTCCGGATACTTTTGATCACGTAGTGTATTTCCCAAACTGCTTGTAGCTTATTGGATTACAAATTACAAAACATAAACACTGTGCGTGCCCATTCTTGTGATCCATCGTGTATCTGGATTCAATCGCTCAAAAAATAGCATGGGTGTTGGAACCGTCTCGGACTGTCACATAACCATTCTTAGCAAATGTAACCAAAATCAACAACTTAATTTGTGGCTCTAATGAAATAATGGTGAACTTTTCGACTATGGCAAATACGCTAAGCTCACTTTTATCGCGTTTTGAGCCCATTTAACCCATTTTTGTGGGGTTCGTAAAAGGAAGTTTGGCCAAAATGTATATCTTCAATTTTATGGGAGGAGCCTGTAAATTTCTCTTCATTCATAAGGAATTTTCTATTATTTTATGTAACCGGTAAACCATAAGTGACAGACCAAAACCAAGTGGACAAAGAATGTATATTGTTTAAAAACACAATTTGTTTCAAATAAATGTTTTGTTCAACAATTTCCGAGATATCCGTTATTATTGGTTAGAATTTTTCAATAAAAGTTTTCTTTTTTTAAACTACCTTTGTTGTTTACTTGTTTCCCCCGATCGCATGAGAACAACATGAAATTTTAAGATCAGCATATAGCGACCCGGTTTTTGAACAACTGACTATCCATTTTCATAGTTTTTTTCATTATGGCTTTCTTCCATTCCCCTTGTACTTACAAGCAAATGTGTAATGAAACTAATTCTGCAAAGGTTTATTCCGATTAACATGAAGCAGACAGAAGAAAAAAAGTCTGATGTGTTACACTCACATGACTTTATCTACTCTTGTACAAACTATTTTTACAAACGCTTATTCTCCATCTACTTCATCTTAATCGAGATAAACATTTGCAGAGTCTATCTTATTGCTAATTTTCTTGTAGATGTAAGGGAAATATGTATTTACAAGGGCAATATAGAAATACAGTAGCCTTTAAGCATATACATATCTCCTAATAGCTGCTTGCTAGGTGCAGCACCATTCCCTTTCCCACAGATTAATACTCTTTGCATACCCAAGACGAAAAAATTAATAACGAATTCCCATTTGAGAAAATAAGTACTGAAAATTTTAAGGGAATAACAAGCAATATCTCGAAAATGGTTCACTCAAAAAAAAATGTATATGACATAAATTGTGTATTTTAACGCGATCTACATTTTTTGTGTAGTCAAATTTTGTCTATCTCTTATGGTTTACAGTTATGCAAAAGTCGTTCACAATAAAGAACACTTTTGGAGACATTCCCAGAAAATTCAAGATATACATTTCATTTGTCATAAAAATAACTTAAACATATGATATTTTAATCAAAATCATTAGAGCCGTTTTTGAGAAAATTAAAATTTTCGAAAAATCTTCCATGTAAAGGGTAATTTGGGTGGGTGGATTTTCTTGAAAAGCTTCGTGTCGCATCTCTGGAAGATACTGAAGCTAAATACCAAGTTTGGTGTTTATCCGACTGTTCGTTTCTGAGTTATGCTGTTCACAGACAGACACACAGACACACACACACGGACATGATTCCAAAAATGCTTTTTTTTGGATTCAGGGGATCTCAAAACATGTATTTCCGGTGAAATCTCGGTTTCGAATTTTTGGGTGGAATACAATACTTCCCCTACTTACTATACGTAGTAAAGAAAGTAATAGAATGTGTTTCATTTACATAACTTTCTCTACTTATTCTTCTAGAAACTACTCTTTCAAAAGATTATTCTTTTGCTACTTCTTGTTAATCGAGATAAACTTCCATTACACATTTACATATTCTTTGTAGATAGAAGAAGGATACAGTAAGCTGGAGCAAGTCATATTTTTAAAAAGTGGATGGCTTTGAAATTCCATGCTCCTTGCTTGACCACGAGAAAAAATCTGATGTGTTACACTCACATGACTTTCTCTACTCTTGTACAAACTATTTTTACAAACGCTTATTCTCCATATGCTTCATGTTAATGGGGATATCGAGTTGTCAATCTTATTGATAATTTTCTTGTAGATGCAAGGGAAATAGGGTAGCTTTTAAGCGATAGTCAAATATTTTAACGCTGGTTGCTATGTGGCGCATTCCATTCTCTTTGCATGTCCAGGACATAAAAAAATGAATAATGAATTTGAGAAAAAGTATAAGTATTGGAAAATTTAAGGAAATAACAAGCAATATCTCGAAAACGGTTCACTCAACAAAAGAAATGTATATGACATAAGTTGTGTATTTTAACGCGATCTACATTTTTTGTGTAGTAAAATTCTGTCTATCTCTTATGGTTTACCAGTTATGCAAAAGTCGTTCATAATGAAGAATACTTTTGGAGACATTCCCAGAAAATTCAAGATATACATTTTATTTGTCATAAAAGTATCTTAAACATATAATATTTTAATCAAAATCGTTAGAGCCATTTTTGAGAAAATTAAAATTTTCGAAAAATGTTCCATGTAAAGGGTAGTCTGGGGTGGGGGGATTTTCTTGAAAACCTTCGTGTCGCATCTCTGGAAGATACTGAACCTAAATACCAAGTTTGGTGTTTATACGACTGCTCGTTTCTGAGTTATGCTGTTCACAGACACACAGGCAGACACACAGACAGACACACACACGGACATGTTTCCAAAAATGCTTTTTTTGGATTCAGTGAGTCTCAAAACATGTATTTCCGGTGAAATCTCGGTATCGAATTTTTGGGTGGAATGCAATACTTCCCCTACTTACTATACGTAGTAGAGAAAGTAAAAAAATCTGATGTGTTACACTCACATGACTTTCTCTACTCTTGTACAATCTATTTTTACAAACGCCTATTCTCCATATGCCTCATATTAATCGAGATATCGAGATGTCAATCTTATTTGTAATTTTCTTGTAGATGCAAGGGGAATATCGTAGCTTTTAAGCGATAGTCAAATATTTTAACGCTGGTTGCTATGTGGCGCATTCCATTCTATTTGCATGTCCAGGACATAAAAAAAAAATCTGATGTGTTACACTCACATGACTTTCTCTACTCTTGTACAATCTATTTTTACAAACGCCTATTCTCCATATGCTTCATATTAATCGAGATATCGAGATGTCAATCTTACTTGTAATTTTCTTGTAGATGCAAGGGGAATATGGTAGCTTTTAAGCGATAGTCAAATATTTTATCGCTGGTTGCTATGTGGCGCATTCCATTCTCTTTGCATGTCCAGGACATAAAAAAATGAATAACGAATTTGAGAAAAAGTATAAGTATTGGAAAATTTAAGGAAATAACAAGCAATATCTCGAAAACGGTTCACTCAACAAAAAAAATGTATATGATATAAGTTGTGTATTTTAACGCGATCTACATTTTTTGTGTAGTAAAATTTTGTCTATCTCTTATGGTTTACCAGTTATGCAAAAGTCGTTCATAATGAAGAATACTTTTGGAGACATTCCCAGAAATTTCGAGATATACATTTCATTTCTCATGACATTATCTTAAACATATGATATTTTCATCAAAATCGTTAGAGCCATTTTTGAGAAAATTAAAATTTTCGAAAAATGTTCCATGTAAAGGGTAGTCTGGGGTGGGGGGATTTTCTTGAAAATCTTCGTGTCGCATCTCTGGAAGATACTGAACGTAAATACCAAGTTTGGTGTTTATCCGACTGTTAGTTTTTGAGTTATGCTGTTCACAGACACACACACAGACACACACACAGACACACAGACACACACACAGACACACACACGGACATGTTTCCAAAAATGCTTTTTTTGGATTCAGGAGGTCTCAAAACATGTATTTCCGGTGAAATCTCGGTATCGAATTTTTGGGTGGAATGCAATACTTCCCCTACTTACTATACGTAGTAGAGAAAGTAATTAATAACGAATTTGAGAAAAAGTATAAGTATTGGAAAATTTAAGGAAATAACAAGCAATATCTCGAAAACGGTTCACTCAACAAAAAAAAAATATATGATATAAGTTGTGTATTTTAACGCGATCTACATTTTTTGTGTGGTAAAATTTTGTCTATCTCTTATGGTTTACCAGTTATGCAAAAGTCATTCATAATGAAGAATACTTTTGGAGACATTCCCAGAAATTTCGAGATATACATTTCATTTCTCATGACATTATCTTAAACATATGATACTTTCATCAAAATCGTTAGAGCCATTTTTGAGAAAATTAAAATTTTCGAAAAATGTTCCATGTAAAGGGTAGTCTGGGGTGGGAGGATTTTCTTGAAAATCTTCGTGTCGCATCTCTGGAAGATACTGAACGTAAATGCCAAGTTTGGTGTTTATCCGACTGTTCGTTTTTGACTTATGCTGTTCACAGACACACACACAGACACACACACACACAAACACACACACAGACACACACACAGACACACACACGGACATGTTTCCAAAAATGCTTTTTTGGGATTCAGGAGGTCTCAAAACATGTATTTCCGGTGAAATCTCGGTATCGAATTTTTGGGTGGAATGCAATACTTCCCCTACTTACTATACGTAGTAGAGAAAGTAAAAAATCTGATGTGTTACATTCACATGACTTTCTCTACTCTTGTACAATCTATTTTTACAAACACCTATTCTCCATATGCTTCATGTTAATCGAGATATCGAGATGTCAATCTTATTGCTAATTTTCTTGTAGATGCAAGGGGAATATGGTAGGTTTTAAGCGATAGTCAAATATTTTAACGCTGGTTGCTATGTGGCGCATTCCATTCTCTTTGCATGTCCAGGACATAAAAAAAATGAATAACGAAATTGAGAAAAAGTATAAGTATTGGAAAATTTAAGGGAATAACAAGCAATATCTCGCATACGGTTCACTCAAGAAAAGAAATGTATATGACATAAGTTGTGTATTTTAACGAGATCTACATTTTTCGTGTAGTAAAATTTTGTCTATCTCTTATGGTTTACCAGTTATGAAAAAGTCGTTCATAATGAAGAATACTTTTGGAGACATTCCCAGAAAATTCGAGATATACATTTTATTTGTCATGACAATATCTTAAACATATGATATTTTAATCAAAATCGTTAGAGACGTTTTTGAGAAAATTAAAATTTTCGAAAAATGTTCCATGTAAAGGGTAGTCTGGGGTGGGGGGATTTTCTTGAAAACCGTCGTGTCGCATCTATGAAAGATACTGAACCTAAATACCAAGTTTGGTGTTTATCCGACTCTTCGTTTTTGAGTTATGCTGTTCACAGACACACAGACAGACACACAGACACACAGGCACACAGACAGACACACACACGGACATGTTTCCAAAAATGCTTTTTGTGGATTCAGTGAGTCTCAAATCATGTATTTCCGGTGAAATCTCGGTATCGAAATTTTGGGTGGAATACAATACTTCCCCTACTTACTATACGTAGTAGAGAAAGTAAAAATCTGATGTGTTACACTCACATGACTTTCTCTACTCTTGTACAATCTAATTTTACAAACGCCTATTCTCCATATGCTTCATGTTAATCGAGATATTGAGATGTCAATCTTATTGATAATTTTCTTGTAGATGCAAGGGGAATATGGTAGGTTTTAAGCGATAGTCAAATATTTTAACGCTGGTTGCTATGTGGTGCATTCCATTCTCTTTGCATGTCCAGGACATAAAAAAAATCTGACGTGTTACACTCACATGACTTTCTCTACTCTTGTACAAGCTATTTTTACAAACGCTTATTCTCCATCTACTTCATGTTAATCGAGATAAACATTTGCAGAGTCTATCTTATTGCTAATTTTCTTGTAGATTTAAGGGGAATATATATTTACAAGGGCAATATAGAAATACAGTAGCCTTTAAGCACATACATATCTCTTAATAGCTGATTGCTAGGTGCAGCACCATTCCCTTTGCCACAGATTAATACTCTTTGCATATCCAAGACAAAAAAATGAATAACGAATTCCCATTTGAGAAAATAAGTATTGAAAAATCTGATGTGTTACACTCACATGACTTTCTCTACTCTTGTACAAACTATTTTTACAAACGCTTATTCTCCATCTACTTCAAGTTAATCGAGATAAACATTTGCAGACTCTATCTTATTGCTAATTTTCTTGTAGATGTAAGGGGAATATATATTTCCAAGGGCAATATAGAAATACAGTAGTCTTTAAGCACATACATATCTCTTAATAGCAGATTGCTATGTGCAGCACCATTCCCTTTCCCACAGATTAATACTCTTTGCATATCCAAGATAAAAATCTGATGTGTTACACTCACATGACTTTCTCTACTCTTGTACAATCTAATTTTACAAACGCCTATTCTCCATATGCTTCATGTTAATCGAGATATCGAGATGTCAATCTTATTGGTAATTTTGTTGTAGATGCAAGGGGAATATGGTAGCTTTTAAGCGATAGTCAAATATTTTAACGCTGGTTGCTATGTGGCGCATTTCATTCTCTTTGCATGTCCAGGACATAAAAAAAATGAATAACGAATTTGAGAAAAAGTATAAGTATTGAAAAATTTAAGAAAATCACAAGCAATATCTCGAAAACGGTTCACTCAACAAAAGAAATGTATATGACATAAGTTGTGTATTTTAACGTGATCTACATTTTTTGTGAAGTAAAATTCTGTCTATCTCTTACGGTTTACCAGTTATGCAAAAGTCGTTCACAATAAAGAATACTTTTGGAGACATTCCCAGAAAATTCGAGATATACATTTCATTTCTCATGACGATATCTTAAACATATGATATTTTCATCAAAATCGTTAGAGCCATTTTTGAGAAAATTAAAATTTTCGAAAAACGTTCCATGTAAAGGGTAGTCTGTGGTGGGGGGATTTTCTTGAAAACCTTCGTGTCGCATCTCTGGAAGATACTGAACCTAAATACCAAGTTTGGTGTTTATCCGACTGTTCGTTTTTGAGTTATGCTGTTCACAGACACACAGACACACACAGACACACACACACACACACAGACACACAGACACACACACGGACATGTTTCCAAAAATGCTTTTTTTGGATTCAGTGGGTCTCAAAACATGTATTTCCAGTGAAATCTCGGTATCGAATTTTTGGGTGGAATGCAATACTTCCCCTACTTACTATACGTAGTAGAGAAAGTAAAAAACTGAATAACGAATTCCCATTTGAGAGAATAAGTATTGAAAAATTTAAGGAAATAAGAAGCAATATCTCGAAAATGGTTCACTCAACAACAAAAATGTATATGACATAAATTGTGTATTTTAACGCGATCTACATTTTTTGTGTAGTAAACTTTTGTCTATCTCTGATGGTTTACCAGTTATGCTAAAGACGTTCACAATGAAGAATAGTTTTGCAGACATTCCCAGAAAATTCGAGATATACATTTCATTTCCCATGACAATATCTTAAACATATGATATTTTAATCAAAATCGTTAGAGTCATTTTTGAGAAAATTAAAACTTTCGAAAAAT
This sequence comes from Deroplatys truncata, assembly GCA_030765065.1. NCBI lineage: Eukaryota > Metazoa > Arthropoda > Insecta > Mantodea > Mantidae > Deroplatys > Deroplatys truncata. The sequence continues at coordinate 121,347,960 of CM060988.1, read as the reverse complement.
GTTCCATGTAAAGGGTAGTCTGGGGTGGGGGGATTTTCTTGAAAACCTTCGTGTCGCATCTCTGGAAGATACTGAACCTAAATACCTAGTTTGGTGTTTATCTTACTGTTCCTTTCTGAGTTATGCTGTTCACAGACACACAGACACACAGACACACACACACACACACACACAGACACACACACGGACATGTTTCCAAAAATGCTTTTTTTGGATTCAGGGAGTCTCAAAACATGTATTTCCGGTGAAAGCTCGGTATCGAATTTTTGGGTGGAATGCAATACTTCCCCTACTTACTATACGTAGTAGAGAAAGTAAAAATGAATAACGAATTTGAGAAAAAGTATAAGTATTGGAAAATTTAAGGGAATAACAAGCAATATCTCGAAAACGGTTCACTCAACAAAAAAAATGTATACGACATAAGTTGTGTATTTTAACGAGATCTACATTTTTTGTGTAGTAAAATTTTGTCTATCTCTTATGGTTTACCAGTTATGCAAAAGTCGTTCACAATGAAGAATACTTTTGGAGACATTCCCAGAAAATTCGAGATATACATTTCATTTCTCATGACATTATCTTAAACATATGATATTTTCATCAAAATCGTTAGAGCCATTTTTGAGAAAATTAAAATTTTCGAAAAATGTTCCATGTAAAGGGTAGTCTGGGGTGGGGGGATTTTCTTGAAAACCTTCGTGTCGCATCTCTGGAAGATACTGAACCTAAATACCAAGTTTGGTGTTTATCCGACTGTTCGTTTTTGAGTTATGCTGTTCACAGACACACACACACACACACACACAAACACACAGACACACACACACACACACACAGACAGACACACACACGGACATGTTTCCAAAAATGCTTTTTTTGGATTCAGGAGGTCTCAAAACATGTATTTCCGGTGAAATCTCGTATCGAATTTTTGGGTGGAATGCAATACTTCCCCTACTTACTATACGTAGTAGAGAAAGTAATGAATAACGAATTTGAGAAAAAGTATAAGTATTGGAAAATTTAAGGGAATAACAAGCAATATCTAGCAAACGGTTGACTCAACAAAAGAAATGTATATGACATAAATTGTGTATATTAACGCGATCTACATTTTTTGTGTTGTAAACTTTTGTCTATCTCTTACGGTTTACCAGTTATGAAAAAGTCGTTCATAACGAAGAATACTTTTGGAGACATTCCCAGAAAATTCGAGATATACATTTTATTTGTCATGACAATATCTTAAACATATGATATTTTAATCAAAATCGTTAGAGCTGTTTTTGAGAAAATTAAAATTTTCCAAAAATCTTCCATGTAAAGGGTTGTCTGGGGTGGGGGGATTTTCTTGAAAACCTTCGTGTCGCATCTCTGAAAGATACTAAACCTAAATACCAAGTTTGGTGTTTATCCGACTGTTCGTTTCTGAGTTATGCTGTTCACAGACATAGACAGACAGACACACAGACACACAGACACACAGACAGACACACACACGGACATGTTTCCAAAAATGCTTTGTTTGGATTCAGTGAGTCTCAAAACATGTATTTCCGGTGAAATCTCGGTATTGAAATTTTGGGTGGAATACAATACTTCCCCTACTTACTATACGTAGTAGAGAAAGTAAAAATGAATAGCAACTTCCCACTTGGAAAAAGTTTAAGTATTAGAAAGTTTAAACCAATAACAAATAATATCTCGAAAGTGGTTTACTCTACAAAAAAAATGTATTATATATAAATTGTGGGCTTTAACGAGATCCACATCCCAGAATATTCAAGATGTACATTTTTTTTTTGTCCCGTGAGTGTCTTAATAATATAACATTTTAATCACAATCGTTAGAGCCAGTTTTGAAAAAAGAAAAAATAACGCAAATTTGTCCATGTAAAGGTAGTTTTGAGTGAAGGAATTTTCTTGGTATTTAACTGATTTTTCGTTTTTGAGTTCTGCTGTTCACAGACACACATAAATCTTTTTCTAAAAATGCTTTCTTTTTTATTCAAGGAGCCTCAAACGGTGTATTTCCGGTAAAATCTCGGTATCAATTTTTACTTTCTCTACTGTATATAGTAAGTAGGGGAAGTATTGTATTCCACCCAAAAATTCGATACCGAGATTTCACCGGAAATATATGTTTTGAGGCCCCCTAAATAAAAAAAGCATTTTTGGAAACATGTCCGTGTTTGTGCCTGTGTCTGTGCGTGTGTGTGTCTGTCTGTGAAGAGCATAACTCAGAAACGAACAGTCGGATAAACACCAAACTTGGTATTTAGGTTCAGTATCTTCCAGAGATGCGACACGAAGGTTTTCAAGAAAATCCCCCACCCCAGATTACCCTTTACATGGAACATTTTTCGAAAATTTTAGTTTTCTCAGAAATGGCTTTAACGATTTTGATTAAAATATAATATATTTAAGATACTTTCATGACAAATAAAATGTATATCTTGAATTTTCTGGAAATGTCTCCAAAAGTATTGTTCATTGTGAACGACATTTGCATTACTGGTAAACCATAAGAGTTAGACAAAATTTTACTAAACAAAAAATGTAGGTCACGTTAAAATACACAATTTATGTCATATACATTGTTTTATTGAGTGAACCATTTTAGAGATATTGCTTGTTATTCCCTTAAATTTTCCAATACTCAAATGGGAATTCGTTATTCATTTTTTTTATGTCCTGGGCATGCAAAGAGAATGTAATGCGCCACATAGCAACCAACTCTTAAAAGATTTTACTATCGCTTAAAGCCTACCATATTCCCCTTGCATCTACAAGAAAATTAGCAATAAGATTAACATTTCGATTAACATGAAGCATATGGAGAATAAGCGTTTGTAAATATAGTTTGTACAATAGTAGAGAAAGACTCGTGAGTATAACACATCAGATTTTTTGGGTGGAATTCAATACTTTCGCTGTTTACTATATGTAAGTAGTAGAGAAAGAAATAAGCTTTTGTAAAAATCATTTGTAGAAGCTATATAAAATAAGTGATAGTGGATAGAGAAAGTCATGTGAATGTAACACAAGATTTTTCTGTTTGAAATACAAATGCATACATCATTAATTAAATACGGAAGAACTTTCAGAGTTATAGAACTCTTTTCAAGCTTGTACTAGTGTTATAAGTAGGCATAAACTGGGAATTGAATGGTTAAAGGCAGGACGGAAGGAAATAAGCTTGAACTGTCACTGACTATAGGCAGAGAAGTTAACAAACCAACCCCACTCCTCTTACAGTCTTTTGAGGTTTGCAGACAGCACTCGGACCGGTTTTTCTCCCCTGCCAATAACCTTTGACCTCTAATGTTTTCATTCTAGTGATAACGGTTGAGTGTAGATAACTTGTAGCCAACTGCTTAAGAATTCCTATGCCAGGTTATAAATAAAGACATAATTTACTAAGCGCATTATCTGCAGGAAATTGAATGTTTCTATGCTGTTGCATTCGCTAGATGGTGTTGTCCACGAAACAGTGAGGGACCATGGAGTAATAAATCTACAGTAAAACTCGACAGTCATTTATTTGTTGACTAAAAAACAGCGTGCCTCAGCATTTAAAATCTACGGCAATTTAATGATAATGAGAAAGTTTTGTTTAATTGCTGCTGACATTGGAAAACCGTATTTTGCAGCAACAGAAATTTCGAGCGAGGGTGAGAATAAATGTGGTATCCGTCTTTGATTGTTTGCTAACTGGAAATGGTTGAGTTCATTCACTCGCAATACAACGACGTTTCTCAATACTCGTCTCTTATTCACAGTTAGCCGCACTCAGACTGTAATTAGACCAGGCAGGAAATGTGCCAAGTCTTGTTAATTACATTGCAAGCACTGCTCCAGAATCGAACTGCTACTTGCATTGCATCTGAAGCTGATTCGTTTGTGCGTTCGTTAGGGTTACCAGACGCCCGAGAAATCCGGAACAAGCCTTATATTTTTACCTTCTGTACGGCGTCCGAGATGAATTTCTGACAAAATATTTCATATTCTACATTTCCTGACATTCTCTACCCTCTATCGCTTTTTACTGGATATAAAAATTATTCTTACGCAAGTTTATTTGCCTATCTACTTCATTTTAATCGAGATAAACCTTTCTGGAAATAGCTACAATACACATTTCGTTACAGATACAAAGGGAATAGTGATAATCAAAGTTTAAGAACTGAACGCTATACGCTGGCTTTAAAATTCCATACTCTTTCCATCACATCGTGAGAAAGAATTGAAAATCGACAGGAGTTTAAAAGAATGACTAACCAATTCGAACCATTAATAACGGATATCTCGGAAATGGCTCATGCCACAAAAAGTTATTTGAAATAAATTGTGTTTTAAGAAGATCTACATCTTTTGTGTAGTACGTTTTCATCTATCGCTCAATCTTTACTAGTTATTCAAGATTATATAAATTTCCTTCCGAATGAAGAGGACTACACAGGAATCTCAGAAAATTCGTAATACACATTTTATTTGTCATGTAAATATCTTTAACGTATGGTATTTTAATCATTAGAGACATTTTTCAGCAAAAGGCTCTCAAATATAAAGTGACTCATCTTGCACTAGCCTTCTCTACGCTTACATGACTTTCTCTACCCATTATCGTTTATTTTATATAGCCTCTACAAACTGCTCATAACGAAAACTTATTTACTATCTACTTCATGTTAATCGAGATAAACATTTTCCAAATTCAGTTTCATTAAACATTTTGTTGTTGGTACAAGGAGGATAGGACAAAGCGAATCGATAGTCAGGTATTTAAAATAAGAATCGTTTTTTGCTGGCCTTAAAATTCCATACCCGCACCCCCATCGTGAGAAACAAGTGAATAGCAACAATACTTTAAAAAATGACAACGTATTGAAATATTGAAACAGTAATAATGGATATCTCGGAAATAGCTGATGCCAACAAATAAACTTATTTGAAATAAACTGTGTGCTTTAAGGATATCTAATGTTTTGCGTAGTATGTCTTTGTCTATCTGTTATACAAAATTATAGAAAATTTCTTTCGAATGAAGGGAACTTCACAGGCTATTCCATATAATTGAATATTTACATTTCATTTGTAATATAAATATCTTAAATATAGTATTTTAATCGATATCCTTTGAAAAGATGAAAAAATATCGAAAAACTTTCCATGTAAACGATAGTTTGGGGTACGAAATTTTCTGAAAACCTTCGTGTTGTATCCTTGAAATATGCTAAACTTAAAATACCAAGTTTGTTGATGATGGACATGTTCCTACTTTTTTTTATCAAAACACTTAAAAACATGTAGTGAAATGTCTATACCAAATTTTGGGGAATGCAATACTTTCTTCGCGTACTATTAAGATGCTAGATAAAGTATAAACCAAATCCAAACGCCATTATGCATCATGCAGCTAAGATTGAAAACGACATCTACTGGAAAATATAAAAGTATAAATAAGAGCAACACCAAATGACTGCAGTCGCTCTATTAGTAATGGAATTAAACACAGAGATTCCTGCAGTTGAATACATTATTCCTTGCCTTAACATTAATCCTGCCGAGAAGCCATTTGCTCCGTACTTTCATAGAACATTTCCGTTTTCTTAATTACCCTTGCAAAGGAATCAGAAAGGACGAGATGAGTCTGAACGTACGAAACTGTACCCTCGAGGATACCGCAAATCGGATAGAAACCTCATTTCTAATCAATAACTTTAATAAAGGTTCCTTATTAAGAACGTTAACCGTTGACAATGGAGTGATACATTAACTACTATCTCACCGTAAATGCATATAATACAGCAGAATATGCAAACGGTAGCAATTACTTTACAATCTTCATTCCATTTCCACCGTTAACTTATTGAGTAACGATTCCGTAAATACCTTCCAAATTAAATGCAGAAGAGGAAAATGCCTATATTACACATTAAAAAGGAGATGTGAACGGTCAGAAAGTCTGTGAGCCACCCATCCTCCCTTTTTAAGACGCTTTCTTATATACGAAATAAATCGCTAAATCAACAAAGTGCTCCATTTTGTTACTGCGTATGCGCGGAAGAAAGTGACAACCCACGAGTACTAGCGAAATCCGCGAAAATAGCGATAGTTTTAGTTCTTCTTCCAAACATATTCGTTACCTACATCTATCCCATCATATTAAGTGTAATAATTCTCCATTGGAATTTAGCCCTACATCCCTTGGCTACGCTTTGTCGTCGTTCTACATTCCTCTACTTACCTTGGGCTATGCTTTGCGGCTTCAGGCCCTCAACCCTGGGCTATGCATTGGGGTTTAGAGCCCTAAATCAGTAATTCGCGTTAGGCTCGCTGTAGTTTTCGTTCAAGTATTGGCGGCTCTTGCGTGTGAACAGCACAGCCACAAAGTGCCCGCTTACCGGCCAAAGCGTGAACTAATTCTGGAAAGTATAGTCCATTTTATAATTAGACTGGCATCGCACTAAGGTGTTCACAGCAGTAAAACGGAACCAACTGCTACCACGTGAATTACTCCACGTGGAGAAGATATTCTGATGGTTTTTATTGGTTAAAAATTGAGTTTCATTTATGGACGCTCTTTAACTGCTGTGACACTTAGCGTCCTATTCTATATTGGGCGTGAAAGACCGGTAATTTTGCTCAGAGGCCTCTTTATCAGGCTTGAGGTTCTTTTAAGTGGAGTGAATCTACAACATGGGACCACTGGCTTTACTGCCTTTCCGAAGAAAACCATGCTAATTATTTTTACGCCCGAAAAAACCCATCGCCCTCCGCCGGGTTTGAACCCGCGATCTCGCATGATAACCACTACACCGCGTAGGACGACTTTGATTGGCTAAAGTTAGATATAAAGGATTTCTACTGCATAGAGTCGGGGTAGCAGCGAACTGTACTCTACCCAATGGAGGATGCCACAACGACTGAAGTAGAGTTTGCTGCTACTCCAACTCCATCCAGTAGGAATCCATATATAACTTTAGCCAATCAAAGCCATCAGAATATCTTCCCCGCGTAGAGTAAATCACGTGGTAGCAGTTGGTTCCGCTTTACTGCTGTAAACACCTTAGATGCGATGTCAGTCTAATTATAAAATGGAATAAAGACTAGGAACAAAGTCCAATTGTTATACAAAACGTGCATCAATATAACGACAAACCTGAAACTATAATCTTAAACACATATAACTGGCACCGTGACCTAAACACATAACAGTTTTAAAATCTTAAACATATAAACACAGTTAACCAACAGTGCATATAGCAGAATAAAAATATTAAAAAGTTAAACACATTTAAATATGTGAATCAGGGCTAATCTAAGTCACTGGATTCCCATTAGTTGAATCACCTATGCCCATTTTACTGGCAGCTTGCTTTCTTCACTCCACTTGCAGCGATTATCAAGTGGAGAACGGAGTCGAAAGAAACCTTTAAAGCCGAAACTACCTTACCCTCGGTTACCACTGACAGGTTGGGGCGCATGATCTTCCTACTCAGGTAAATGCGGCTTTCTCAAAAAGCATTGGCTACTTGAGGTCTAAAAGACTTTAAAGATGAATTAATATTGGTGTTTGAACTCTGTATATAATACAATTGTAACCGAACCTTTTCTATAACTTTCGTTTTTACTTTCTCTACTACGTATAGTAAGTAGGGGAAGTATTGCATTCCACCCAAAAATTCGATACCGAGATTTCACCGGAAATACGTGTTTTGAGACCTCCTGAATCCAAAAAAAGCATTTTTGGAAACATGTCCGTGTGTGTGTCTGTGTGTGTGTGTGTCTGTGTGTGTGTGTGTGTCTGTGTGTCTGTGAACAGCATAACTCAAAAACGAACAGTCGGATAAGCACCAAACTTGGTATTTAGGTTCAGTATCTTCCAGAGATGCGACACGAAGGTTTTCAAGAAAATCCCCCCACCCCAGACTACCCTTTACATGGAAGATTTTTCGAAAATTTTAATTTTCTCAAAAATGGCTAACGATTTTGATGAAAATATCATATGTTTAAGATAATGTCATGAGAAATGAAATGTATATCTCGAATTTTCTGGGAATGTCTCCAAAAGTATTCTTCATTGTGAACGACTTTTGCATAACTGGTAAACCATAAGAGATAGACAAAATTTTACTACACAAAAAATGTAGATCGCGTTAAAATACACAACTTATGTCATATACATTTCTTTTGTTGAGTGAACCGTTTTCGAGATATTGCTTGTTATTTCCTTAAATTTTACAATACTTATACTTTTTCTCACATTCGTTATTCATTTTTTTTATGTCCTGGACATGCAAAGAGAATGGAATGCGCCACATAGCAACCAGCGTTAAAATATTTGACTATCGCTTAAAAGCTACCATATTTCCCTTGCATCTACAAGAAAATTACCAATAAGATTGACATCTCGATATCTCGATTAACATGAACCATATGGAGAATAAGCGTTTGTAAAATTAGATTGTACAAGAGTAGAGAAAGTCATGTGAGTGTAACACATCAGATTTTTAAATAAACAACGATGTTAATGTATTTACTTGGATACTCAGAAACCAAATTCAATTTTATTTATTTTGTAAGTGTGTATGCTTACCTTTTAGGAACGGCTGAACCGATTACTATAAAATTATTAAGTAACTTAGGTTATAACTTTAATATTTACAATTATTTATTTATTACTACTATGCAAATGATGCCTCTGTGAAACTTCTATAGTCCTTCAATGTAGTACCCAGCATCGTCTACAACTCATTGCCAGCGATGTGGAAGTCCTAGTACCCCTGTAGAAGCTCCTGTTCTGTTGATGTTTCTAATGGACCGCCCTACTGCCTGCAGAATCTCGGGAACAGTCCGGAATCGAACGTCACGAAGTGGTTCCTTCATCTTTGGAATCAAGTCATAATCATAGAGACTTAAGTCCGGCGAATGTGATGAATGGAAAAACACTTCCCATCCCCAGAGACGACACAGCATTATTCTGCAAAATTTGGGAGGGTTCTGCAAAACGTGCGAGAGCTTCCTTCGCAACGCTGATCTCAGGCCATTCTCCAAAAACTGACTGAAATACCTACTGTGCATTAACATTCTGTCTTTGCGGGACCGTATGTGTTGAAATGATGCCATCACAGTCGTATTCAGAATCAGCATAACCTTCAAATTTGTAGGGGTACAATGCACCACTGTTTTGCATGGTGACCCGTAATAACGCCACTCATTGGATTGGCGCTTAAGTAGAGGTTCATATGACCTATACTGCATTCACAGTTTGATCCGCGCCAAAACAAACGCACGTGACCAGTGTACCGTGGTACAACAATGGTAGCAATGCGTGCAGGAAAGTAGTATCATGCTAATAATCTAAATTTTAGAATGAATTTATCCTTAAATGGTATAATATTCTGTACAAATTTCTTAAAGTCTAATTAACGCTAATTTGTGCCGTTAAACAGAGCTACAAGTCCAACATGCAATTCATATATGTGCCTGACATCCGGGTATGCTCAGAATATTGTTTGTAGCCAGGAACCAGCAGTTTCTGTTTAGTATCATGGCGGGAGGTGATTTGCTCTTGCGTTTTCGTCGATTTACGTAAAGCATAAGCGACAAACCATTGACTAGTGCAAAAACAATAGGGTTGGAAGTTTGTTGTAAGTTATATCAGAAATATCTAATCTTCCCGTGAAAGAAGTGGTGGAATTAACTTCTGAGTTCTCCGGTGTTCCGAGTACAAGTATAAACAGTGCTCGTTAAAAAAAACCTGAAACGGGAAAGTGGTTACACGCGGGAAAAACAGAAAGTGTGTGAAATACGTGATGCAAGAATCTAACAAGAATACAATTCACGTAACAATATAGAATTTCTTTTTTAAAAATGAGCCGCCAACAGTTCATAAGCGTCGCTTCCAGAGAGCGAATAAATGTAAGATATCGCATACCTATTACTTTCTTTTTTGCTCGTTTCTTTTAGCATTAGCTAACATATGTGCAAACATTTTGTTGCAAATATGAATCTTATCACCTTCAACCCTAACAGAGTATGCTAGTCATCGTTTAAGTTTTCGGACCCTGTTCTCTTTGTATTACGTGCCGCCTGTGCTCTGTCACATGGTCGTGAAAGTATGTCAGTATTTCTGGCGCGAATAGCGGAGGGTGCACCGCTTACCTGGGTTTTGTTTTGGTGCGGATCAACCTAAGAGTGAATACAGTTTAGTCCATGTCTCATCAAGTGCCATAATGCACCGTAAGAAGGCGTCTCCATCACGACCATAACGCTCCAAATGAGTTTGAGTGGAGTCGTATCGCAATCATCACCGCACCTCCGTCAAATCCCGGGGAACTCACCCAAATGCAATTTTTCGCATTCTCAGGCGATTCTTTGGAATACGAAACACAGTCATATGCCATATTCCTATCTCCAGGGCTAACTCACGTACCGTCTGTCGTCGATTGGTGACTAGTAGTGCGGAAACAGCTTGCATGTCCTCTTCACTGACACTCGGACAACCGGCCGATGTGTTCCACGCGGCCACGCCCCTCGTTGAGGCTCTAATCTACCTTGCCACAGTCCTATATGGTAACGCCATCTCCCCACATTCCTCAACAAGCCTTCATGACATTGTCGTGGTGTACGACCACGGGTACGTTGAATTTTCAGCCAAGATCGCTGTTCCTGCTTTGTAAACATGGTGAAACACAACAGCTTAGAGCGGTAAATAACAGGAGACTAACTTCCTCTCTCCACAGCGCATGTACTGCGAGTCTGACGGAAGAGTCCATTTACTAGGGGGAGGTCGGACATAGACAACATGTGGTAGAAGTGACAACAAATAATTCGCGAGAGGAACAGAGTAACAAGGTAGGAATTAAAATAATAATTATAATAAATTAATAAATATTGATGTGTTATAGTCATATGAGTTTCCCTATCTACTCTTCTAAAACCGTATTTACAAACGTTGTTACCTTAACTACTTCACGTTAATCAAAATGAATGTAGAAACGCTTTCGTTGCACGTTTCCTTGTAAGCTCAAGGGGAATAAAAGAGGCGAAGCGATACTCAGATCTTTAAAAAGCGTGTCGCTATATGCTGGCCTTAAAATCCTACTATTTTCATGACCACGAGAAACAAACGAATTACGACTTTAGCTCCTCAAAAAAGTATAAACTACTTTAAAAGTCAGGCCAATAACAACAAATATCTCGGAAACGGTCAACCCCACAATATATATTAGACACAAATTATGTCCTTTAACGGAAGCTACAATCTTTGTGTTGCCTATCCCTTACGGTTTACCAGTTATACAAAATTCATTTCAATGAAGAGGACCTCACAGACTGTTGGCAGAAAATTCAAGATATGCATTTTATTTGTCATACAGTAATGTCTTAAACGTATGGCGTTTTAATCAAATCTTGTGAGTTATTTTTGAGAAAATAAAAAAATAACTGAAAATGTTCCATGTAAAGGCTAGTTTGGTTTTCTTGTAAATCTTCGAGTCGCATCCTAGGAAGAGTTTAAATGCCGAGTGTGTATTATCGTACTTTTCACTTTTGAGTTATGTTGTTCACACACACACACACACACACACAATTTTGTATAAAATGCTTATTTGTTTATCGCGATTCCATTGAAACAGTATGGGATTTTAAGGCCAGCGTTAGCGTCAGTTTTAAACATTTGACTATCTGTATCTTTAACGAAATGTGTAATGTAGCTATTTCTGCAAAAGTTTATTTGGATTAAAATGAAGTGGATATAAAAATAAGCTTTAGTAAGGCTAGTTTGTATACCCACTAATAAACGATAGAGTAGAGAACGTCATGTGCATGTATCACTTCAGATTTTTTTAATGCTAAGAGTGCATAAATAAATATATAAATATTTCACATAGGTACACGTTATTCAATGGAAGAGGACACCTCGTGCCTGCGACTTGCACATATCTGTTGTGGCTATCACCCTCCATAGAGAAGGAATGAGGTGAAAGAATCACAGGAGGCTACAGGCCGAAGGAAGAGAGACCACAGAGACGCGCAGAAGTCCCTAACATTTCAAAGCTAGCAGACCCGTCCCACTACTGGTGCCACCGAGGGCGATGGATGGCCCACCAATCAAGCAGACCTCTGGTGACTACGGGAAGTAGGTATTCTTTCTATTAAGTATGCATCCGCGCCATCTGTCCGCCATACGCCACGAAACCTATAAGCACGCCTACCTGAAAGATGAGAAGGAAACGGAAGGAAAGTGAAATAATGGAAAAGAAATCGTGGTGAGAACAAGCCACCCCAGCATTCGCCTGCCGACTCGGAGAAACACAAAAAACGCATCGGTTAGAGCAGACGGTTGCCGGTATCAAATCCAGGACCTCCCGAATGCGAGTGGCACAGTAACCGCGGCGCCACCTTGCTCGATAAATATCACATTCACATTCTACCGTTACAAGAAGGATATGGTTGTCATTTGTTGCGCTCTGTCTTGCTTACTGAGTATTTCTCTAAGGCTTAGCTGTTATATCGTGACCAGTATGTATACTTCTTGGAATAAAAGTTGTTATTATTATTATTATTATTATTATTATTATTATTATTAATGGAACTATACCATGCGACGGTATTATTAATGCTATTTGTGTATTTGTGTTTACTCCACGTGGTGAAGCCATTTTGTGACGTGATTCTTTGTTAGGTTTGTTAGCTCCATCTAGTGTTAGCAATTTGCGGCAGTATTAGTGTTTGTTTGAAAGAATGCTACTGTTATTTTATTTACTTTTGGTTCACTGTCCTCCGGCTAGCTATTATCCTTTTGGTCGAGCACTTCTCTTTATACAGGTTGTGTAAACGGAAAGGAGTCTTTTATCCAAAGATAACACTGATGAAAGAATTTGTTTTACACTTTTATTGTCGAACACATTCACTATCACATTTACACATTGATCTTGACACTCGCCAAACTGAAACTGTTATAATAACTTCATTACTGATCATTCTTAATTCGCGTACTTCAAGTTTTTGTGTAATTAACTTTACCACTTTTGAGAATTTTCATAACTCTGCTACGCGTAACCTGCGAATCGATAAACGACGTGTACTGTACAAATATTTCTGCTGGACTGAAGGCGACGTGTAACGTACAAATGTTTTCGACGAACTGACAGCGACGTGTAGCGTACAAATATTTTCGACGAACTGACGTGAAGACGACGTGTAGTGTACAAAGATTTTCGATGAACTGACGGGGTCTACTTTTTTTTTTTTTGGGGGGGGGGGTCTACCTCTAATCTAGCCCTTTTTATACTCCTACACCCCGATATGCCTAAAGATTATAACTGAGCTGCTATTGGCTAATAAAACGCGCCAACATTAGCGTCTATTTTTATATCCAATGAAAATTAAGAATACATATGCTCTAGGGAAAATGTTCCAGCAAATTCTAAAGAAAAACGCGCCAACATTACGTAACTTCCTCGTCTCTAATAATGATAAACAGCTCACCCCCTCGCTGCATTATTGCACGCTATTATTGTCAGTTTCAGTAAGGCAGTATAAACTTACTTCTCAACAATAATTACAATCAACAAACATCTCAAATCAATGTCACATAAAAATGCATATTCATACTGTAATCACTCTTTACATTTAAATAATTTATGATACAAATTACTGCATCAACCACTGTTTCTCGATACCAATATTAAATTTTGAGCACGATGCTCGATACTTTATTAAAAAACTGTAAAGGCGATAGCTTGTTCTTTGAATTATATTCTTATTATTAGATTTCTGTGTATAAACGCATTTAACCAATTTTGTATTGTAAGCTAATTCCGAAATTGTTTTTGACATTTTCCAAATGGAAGCAAATTTTTTACCTTCATAATGCCACAGGTTATGTAACCCCTATTGTTAAGCAAGGTTAATAATAATAATTATTATTATTATTATTTATTTGCTTCCCTTTTCATGTAACTATGTCTTGTGCTGAAAACTTTACTTTAAAGGGTTTTATATATGTAGAAAAACAAACACTAGCAATTCTTCTTTATTCTGCAATCTTCAAAATATAAATTAATATATATTTTACATGAAACTCAAACAACTAAAAATAATTTGTTTGTTACACCATTTTACCACTATCTACAACTACCACATAACATCTATTTTTTTCGGTAATAAATAATTAGTCATATAACACTGGGAAACATAATAAATTTGTGGATTAAGCCTCATTATTACCCACCCTCATTCATTAACATATGCATGTTTAATACATAAGTTTGACTTGCATAAACACAAACTAACAGATGGAAGAAAAAACAAACATTTCCATGCGCTATATTATCTACGTTTTAAGTTCTGATTTGTTTCTGCTGGATTGACAGATTTTTGTCACCGGAGTAGGTATATGTGATGCCTGAGGAGTTACCAAACCAGGCTATTGCAGAAACGTGATTTAGTGCGTCAGCTAAATCAGCTTCATTCATAACTCAGTTAACGTTGCACGTTACACGAGTACCTCTACTCCATTCCCCGTTGTTTTGACTGTTTTCATTTAGACACAATAGACTATGGAATGTTGCATTGATTCATCCTCAGTAAACACAGTCAAAGTCTATCTTGGGGACATCTGTGAAGCAATAACTTAAGTCTCGACCCCGTTCATTCCTTATCTAGCATAAAGTTAAACGCAACAACTTTCAATAAAGCAAAACTTAAACATTTAGAAGTATCGAAGGTTTATCTCAAAGTTTTGGACATACTTCGATACCACCGAGTAAAGAGAGTATCGGGGTCCTATCCTATTATTAATTTCTATAGCCTCCTTTAACTTCTATAGTCATATCGGGGGCTTTGACTGAAACATTAAATTTGATGGTGTTTTTACTCTTTGAAGTTTTAGGTTAGGTTAATATAGGTTTTCGTCGATTTTTAACTTATTTTCACACGTATATTCACTCCCACATCCACGCTTCCAGACTCTACGGAGCGTAGAGAATAAATCCAATTACAAAAAACTTCCCATTCCTCTCCAGCTGGGAATCGAACTCAGGACCACCCAACCACGGAGGCAATCCAAAACAGCTCTTTTAAACGTGGTATCCTGCTTACATCTCCATACTTGCAAATTGTCCGATACCTCAAAGGTCAAACTCTCGAGATATCTAATGCGTAATTTATGAAGTCTGAAATGAAAACGGTGTTACTGGAGGCTATTGTCAATACTAATGTACAAATCTCGTTTCTCGAGGTTTCTAACTGTGCAAGGAATATTAGGTCAACCATTCTTGTGAGATCTGTGTGTGTGGCTTTGTCAAATGTCATCCTCAGCGCTGGGCTTACCCGTCGAGTACAGCCTGAAGAGAAATTTCTGAAAATTTACGAATTCTTCACACAATGTCTGACAAATTCAACCAAATAAAACGAAAATTACAAAATGACGCATCTGAAGTTTACAAACTCATGAAAAATCACTTTTTTTTTCATAATAAAATAGCACAAATTTCAAGCTTTAGGAAAACGTGTATTTTTCTGTTTTGGCACATTGAAACTACTAGCAAGTGAAATGTTAAATGGACAGGCGCACACTCATCACCAGTAACTCCAAAGTTTATACTCTTTACTTTCCCTACCATAGATTAGTAGGTAGAAAAGGTATTGGATTCCATCCAAAAATTCGATATCAAGATTAAACCGGAAATGCGTGTTTTGAGATCCCTGAATCCAAAAAAAACTTTTTAGAACAAGATCGTGCGTGTGTCTGAACAGCGTAACTAAAAAAATGAAAAGTCGGATAAATACCAAACTTCATACTTAGGTTCAGTACCTTCCAAAGATGCCCCACCCCAAACTATCCTTTGCGAACATTTTCGAAATTATTATTTTCTAAAAAATGGCTAACGATTTTGAATAAAATTACCATATATTAAACATATATACATTACAAATAAAATGTACATCTTGAATTGTATGGAGTAGCCTGTGAAGTCCACTTTATTCAGGAGGAATTTTGTATAATCTTGTATAACTGGTAAACGTTAAGCAATAGATGAAAATGAAATATACTGCATAAAAAATGTATTTAAAGCTCACAATTTATAACAAATATATTTTTTTTTTTGTGATAAGCCATTTCTGAGATATCCGTTAGTAATGGTTCGAATTGTTCATTACTTGGCCATTCTCTTGAACTCCTGTGAACATTCAGTTGTTTCTCGCAATTGCATTGGAACAGTATGGAATTTTAAGACCAGCGTATAGCCTCCAGCTCTTAAACATTTATCACTATTCCCTTTGTATATGTAACGAAATGTGTAATGTAGCTATTTCTGCAAACGTTTATTTGGATTAAAATGTAGTAGGTAGATAGTAAATTAAGCTTTAATAATAGTTTGTATACCACTAATAAACGATAGAGGGTAGTGAAAGTCATGTAAATGTATCACAGACTATTGTTTTTGGGCATTTTGTTTTTCTTTCCTCCCAGCAGTTTGTATATAGAATATCCACATGATGCAGCTTCTTGCTTATTTCTTTCAACCTTTAAATAGACAGGGGCATACCTAATAACTCCACGAGGGGGAGCTTCAAGAAGCTATCACTTACCTATGAGGTAGAGAAGGTATTACATTCCACCCGAAAATTTGATATCGAGATTTCACCAGAAACACATTTTGAGGCCCTTGAATAAAAAAAAAAGCATTGTTAGAAAAACATTCTTCAAAATTTATTTGCTCCAAAATGATAAAACGATTTTTATTAAAATACCATTTAGTAAAGATATTTACACGACAAATAAAATCTATATATTCAATTTTCTCGGAATAGCCTGCGAAGTCCTCTTCATTCAGAAGGATTTTTTATATTATTTTGTAACTGGTAAATGAAAACGTACTAAATAAAAAATGTGGATCTCTTTAAAACTCAAAATTTACTTCAAATCAGTTTTTTATGGCATAAGCCATTTCTGATATATCCTCTATTAATGGTTCGAATAGTTGAATAATTGCCATTCTTTTAAAGCCCTGTCAATATTCAATAGTTTCTTGCGCTTCATGGAAACAGTATAGAATTTTAAGGCCAGCATATAACATCCAGTTCTTAAACATTTGACTATCGCTGTTCTCTTTGTATCTATGATAAGTATAATGAAGCTATTTCTGCAAAACTTTACCTCGATTAAAATGAAGAACTATTCTTAAGAATAGTTTGTATACCCAATAAGCGACAGCGGGTAGAGAAGGTCATGTGAATGCAACACAAGACTTTTTAAAAACTAACAAATGTATTACATTCACATGGCTTTCTCTACATACTCATTGTAAGTAGAGGGAGTAGCTTTTCACCCAAAATTCGATACTGAAATTTCACCAAAATACGCGGAATACGTTGGAAAGAAAGAAAGAAAGAAAGAGAGAAAAACAGAAAGAAAAAAGCAAGGCGAGAAAGAGAGAAAGAAAGCTAGCAAAGGAAGGAGGGAGGGAGAGAGAGAGACAGAAAGAAAGAAAGAAAGAAAGAGAAAGAAAGAAAGAAAGAAAGAAAGAAAGAAAGAAAGAAAGAAAGAAAAAAGGAAAAAAGGCCTGTTTAGAAAAAGGTCAGTGTGTGGCTATGAACATAACTCAAAAACGAAAAGTCCATCAGATACCAAAGTTGGTATTTAAGTCTTTTAAGGATGCAACACAAAGATTTTCAAGAAAATCCCCCCACCCAAACTACCCTTTGTATGGAAAAAATTTCATTATTTCTCATTTTCTCAAAAGTAGTTCAAACGATTTGGATTAAAATATTATGTTTTAAGAATTTGCATAGAAAATAAAATGTATTTCTTAAATTTTCTTTGAATATCCTGTGAAGTCCGACTCATTCTAAATTACTTTTTGCACAACTGGTAAACCATAAGAGATAGATATAATTTTACTACACAAAAAAATGTATATCTCCTTAAAGCACACAATTTGTCAAAGTTTTTTGTAATGTTAAACAATTCTGAGTTACTGGTTTGAATTTTCAAATATTAATGCTTTTTATATTCTCTATTGAATAAGAAGACAATAGACATTGTTAATATCATTAAATTAGAACATTATTATACGAAAATGCAAGAAAAGATATTAATTTCAATGCGCAAATAGTGCCATTTCATAACATAATATAATGGATTGTTATTTGTATTTCCATTAGTAACAAAGGGCAAGATACAAACAATTTTAAGAATAAACATACATTGTACATTAATTTTCAGTATTTCCATTTCTTTTCTGCAAGCCATGACCGAGAAGGAAGAATCTCATTGCACTGAGCATAACCAAAAATCTGTAAACTAAATAATTATTTCAAAACAATCACAAAATGCACCTTATAATTATGATTTCAAGTGTTGTGCTAAGAACAATGCCTTAGGGCTTAGGGTAATCCATGGTGAATCAGTATTTAAAGATGTAGTTATTGTGTTTGGTCACAATAATCTATATTAGGAAATAAGAGTTCCAGGTAAACATATAGCTTGTATATCTAAATCTTATAGTTTTAGTAATTTGACTGTATAAATATAGATATGGGTGCTTTGGAAATCTATAAATGTTGTAATTTATCTTCTTTGTTTTTAAAAAGAATGTTTATTTCTTGGCTTTATAAGAATTTCTTCATTTGTACAGTGGAATTCCATCTACAAGGTAAAATTAAATTACGAGATTCCAAACACCAATTCAGTGCATCATTTTTTCCTAACTTATTATACTGGTTATTGATATAGGTCTATATTGTTTATGTCAGAGGTAATGTTTGTCTTTTTTGTTTTTTTTTATAATAATTGCTTTCTTCTATTTAGAAGGAACTGTAGTTTTCCAATATAAATTATAGTTTTTGAAGTTCTATTCAGCAATTTTTCCAATGTTTTTAAGAAATTTTACGTGTATTTTATCTGTATCTGGTGACTTACTTTTGTTTATTATAGTAGTTCTTTCATAGTAAAATGTAATCAAAGAATTGAATTATTGCTTTTAGGATCAGGTTTTGAAAGTTTGATTTTTAATTTTTTTTTTCTAGTTTCTTATGATCTATTAATTTATGAACAATGGTGTAATGTTTATTGAATTTTTCTGCAATATCTGTATCTCGCACAATGATTTTGTTATTGTGAATGAAAAATGATTTTACATTATCATGATTACTCTTAATACTGTTTATACATTTATGAACGTTTTTTTGCTTAACTTCTCTTTTAAATATAGCACACTTTTTACACCACTTTTATATTTTAGAAGCACATTTTCTTTTTTCTACAGTAGATCTAGCTACATATTTTCTTGTTCTAAGTTTTCTAAATTGCTATTTCAAAATGGTTATAGTTCTTACTTTTGCCATGTGGGATACATTAAATTCTTGTTTGAAGAATTATAACAAAGAATTTTTTATTTAAAAAGCCTACTTGTTCTAGTTCTTTAGACTGCTTTTTTTAGTTTATTTTCCAACTCATCTCTATATCCATTCCAATCCACTTTTTTGAAATTCCAGCATAATCTGGAATTACAGTATTACTGATCAAACTGTCAGGCTGTACAATGGTGATTATTGTTCTATGTCTGGAGCCTGGACCTTCTGACTTTGAATTATCTTCTCAGCAATATCTGAAGTAGATAGTAAAATATCTGGATTACTTCCTGTTCCCAAATAATGAAGAAAAGTCGGTGGATCTTTATGATATACAGAATGTCTCAAAATTAGACCAACAAACTTGGGAAATAATAGGTAACATTATTTGGAACACTTTTTTGTTTAGGCGCATTTTTTGCTGCAGTACTTTGTTTAAGTGCTAGACAGTTAATGCCATAACTGCCTACTACCAGTTTGTTTAAATACAACAAAATGAACAATGCAAATTACAGTATTGTATTTATCTCAGTAAAAGTACTTAACCTTAGTTCAAGGAACAAAAACAGAATACACAAACACCTCAATGTTTACAGTATACCACAGCTTTCCCATTCAAAGCAAATGTTGGAACGTGTCCATTACCATGAACACAAACAGTATATTGGCATGCCATATTCTACCACGCTCTCACAAAGACACCAGTCATTTCTCTGATTTCACCAACTGTGCAAGCTATGCGTGCAACAAGTTCCTCTTCAGATTCAACAGCTGTGTCAAACTACAGTAGTAGTTTGAAAAAGGGGTGGGTTTTATGCCCAAGCACTGCGACCTTAAAGATCTATTGCACATCCCCCCTTTCATCAGTTAAGTAGTCTGTTGCTCGTTATGAGCTTAACCAGACTGCTAACTGAGGCTTTCGCTAGTTCATCTATCTTTGGAAAGTGATTGCCAAAAATAATTGCTCTTTGATTCGCAAGAGCAGGGCAATCACACAGCAGATGAGTAACAGTTCATCTCCTTCTAATCTACTGCAGATAGGGTTGTTAAACAATCCCATTCTGTATAGATTAAACTTTAGGGCACAGTGTCCTGTAATGAAACCTGTTGCCCATGCAAGCCTTCTTCTACTAAGACCGTGCAGGTACTTTGCCCTGCTGTTATCCAAGTCTGTAATAAACAACTTGGAATGTCTGCAACACTCAATGGAATTCCAGTAGTTCTTGTGTTCTGCTTGAGTCCAGCACTTAATAGCCTGTTTCACTGGTCTGTAAGACACCCCCAGTACAGGCTCCGGACCCAAAAATGGGATTTGGCTGCCAATCTTGTTTGCTTCATCTGCTTTCTCATTGCCTGATATATCTGTATGTCCTGGCATCCATATAAGTTGAACCTTATTGTGTTCAGTCAGTGTCATTAAGGATTCCCGGCATTCTGAGACGAACTTTGATTTTATTGATGGTGATTCAAGTGCTTTAAGAGCAGCTTGACTGTCTGAGAGGATAAGAACACTTCTTATATCTCTTTTTAATGCTTTCCATGACACTGGCTAGGAATGCATAAACCTCAGCCTGGAAAACTGTAGCTAGGGTACCCAGACTATAAGAAATCTTGATGCCATTACCGTAAAGCCCAACCCCCGTTCCTGATTTGGTTCTAGAACCATCAGTATACCAGATTGGACCTTTGTTATTATGAGTTTTTACCAGTCTTTCCCATTCACCCCACTGTGGATAGGAGACCGTAAATTTCAATTCAAACTTGAATCTTGGTTCAAGAATGTCAGTCCTCATGTTGAGTATCTGTTGTACATTCTTATCCCAAGAAAGCTTGAGATGACTTCATGTGTCTCCACAAAAAACGCCAAGTGGGGTAAGATTAGGGAACAACATTCCATGTTGTAAATAAACTAAGGCCTGGCTGAGAATATGCAGTGTGCATGTGCTCTGGAAAACAATAATGCACAATTTCAAGGAATACTAAACACCAAGCTCAAGAAGTAAACATAGAATAAACCAACTGAAGCATTTGTGTTTTGTTTCTTTCATATATTCTGTTTTTGTTAATTGGAGTAAGATTGTGTACCTTACCAAAATGCACACAGTATTGTAATTTGCATATTTAAACAAACTGGGGAGATGGCAGTAATGACGTCTAGTACTTTATCACAGCAAAAAACGTGCCTTAACAAATACTCTCCTCTATAATACAGAAGGGAGCCATCAGTATAGATATGAATCCAGTTACTGCGTGGGTATATTGTATTGAGGGTTTCAAAGGTAAATCTTTGACTTGAACAGGATTAGCACCATTTTATTGAATATTTCATTAAGATGAAGTCGATAGTCAAGAATCTGAAAAACTATCCAAATGAAACATCTTGTTATAAACCAATTAATAAAATTATAGTTGACTGTGTGTATAAATCCAATGTGTTTTCATATTTTGTATAGAATTTTCGTAACTATACCACTTCTTATAATCTAGCAGTCTTATTAACTTCTCATAAGTTAGAAGGGCTTGCATTGGAAGATTCTATCATGATGGGTTTGTTGAATTTAACAGTTAATATTCAATTGGAGTAGATTTAATGGCACCAATTATAAATCATAATGCTTGATTTTGTTTTTCAGGATTTTTCTGTCTGAAGATGAAGTTATAAGCACTTCGCCAAATATTTTAAAATGGGTTTAATGTACATGTTGCAAGTTGTATTTAAAGTTGTCTTAGAGTAACCCCAATTTTTACCAGCAAGTCTTATTAATATTTTAAATCTATCAGTTGGTTTTTTACTAATGCTTTCAATATGTTTTCGCCAAGTTAGTTTATTGTCAAAAATCACTCCTAGGTATTTAGCCTTTTTGGTTCTTAATAAGTTAATGTTTCCATATGTTAGATGGATATCCACTAGTTTCTTTTGTAATGAGAAGAGTTGGAAGTTGCTTTTATCTGCGTTTACAGACATTAAATTGTTTTAACACCAGGATTTAAGCTTGTTTAATGATCCTTGTACTAATATTTCAATTTCTTTTAAATTTACGACACTCTTGAGAATACCAAATAACCAGATCATAGCAAAAAGGGCAGTTTTTGTACCTTCATTTTGCAACTGGTTTGGTAAATCATTTTAAATATATAAAATAAAGTTGTGCTTGGTACTGCATTTTGGGGTAGACCAAGGTGTCTGTTTAAACCTGGAGGTTGTTGAACCATAGATGTTGCACAAAATCTTACAAGTTATAGATTCTGATATCTATCGAAGCATATTTGATTTAATTCCAAAATTTTGGAGTTTATTTATAAGCTTGCATTGCCAAACATTATCATAACCTGATTTAAGATCTATAAACACTGCCAAGGTATCTGCATGTTTGTTAAATTCTTCTTTAATTGATGTAGATTGAGTCACACGTTTTTACACTCACCTTCACTAATTAAAGTTACATAAAACAGGAAACGTTTTCGAGGGCATTCGTCCTCATTGTCAGCGATTGGGTGACTAAGGGTCGCTTTCTCCTGTGTCCTCTTCTTCCTCATCCTGCGAATTCCGACCCTGTTGCCATCTGGTGTTGGAGCACAAAGTTTTAACACATTGCTTATAAGCAAGATTTCAAAATTAATGACTTAGTCACCCAGTCGCTGATGATCGAGGACGAATGCCCTCGAAAACGTTTCCTGTTTTATGTAACTTTAATTAGTGAAGGTGAGTGTAAAAAAGTGTGACTCATTCTACATCATGATGAATACTTCACTGTTAATAACGCTTCTGTTTTTAATCTTTAATCTTCTTTAATTTCTTGATTTCTCCTAAATCCTGCTTGACATAACAAAATATTGTTTGATTCTAGGAACCAATTTAATCTTGTAGGAAACATTTTAACCATAATTTTCGCCAAATTATTAGCTAGTGAAATAGGTCTATGATTATTTTCTGGTGGTTTATTTCATTTTAAGATTGGAATAATTATAGCTTTCTTCCAGTATGTAGGCAGGGAAGATTTCCAAACATGATTGTAAAAATATGCCTTATTGCCAATTGTTTGATAAATTCAATGTAAATGTAATTCAGGACTAGGCGCCTTATGTTCTGAAGTTTTATTTATAGCAAAATCAAGTTCTGGGAGAGAATTCTTGATAAAATATTTCATCTGTTGTATTCAAGTAGGAAGTGTGATTGGTTATATTTGCATTAATGTCCTTTTTTACTGTTTTTTTTTTTCAATCCTTTTATATTCTTTGGGTACTTTTGATGATGTAAAGATTGTATTAAAGGCAGCAGCAATCTCTTTCTCTTCTGTTAATTCTGTATCTTTAAATCTTAATGGTGCTTGGATTATTTTATTAACTAATGGAATATTTTGTAGAATTTGTTACCATCATTACAAAAGTCTATACTTTGAATCAATTTGTTGAAACAATTTCTTTTAGCATTGATTATATTTCTTTCAAAAGATGGTGTTTTCTTTTTCTAATTATACTTTTACTGTCTTTTTTTATCTTGGCTTTTTTTCTGGGCTGTTCTTAATCATTTTTTGTTTTGCAATTCTTTAGACTAAAAGGGTTTATACTGTTGAATTTTGCCTCTAGGTATGTATTTTTTTACTGTTTGATTTAATAATAGACAGAGTTCATTATTAATTTTATCTGAAGAACAATTATCAACTTTGACCATATCAATAACTTCTCTTCTAATTTTTGTTCATATTTTTGCCAATTGGCCTTTTTAAAATTTCAAGATGTTTTTGTTTGTGCTGTAGGTGTAATATTAATCTGTAAATTTGAAATATTTTAATTGATCAGCTGAAAATTTGTCTTTTGGATAAAAAATGTGCAAGTTTTCTTATTCGTCATAATTTTGAAAAGTTCTAATCATTTGGGTTGAGTAAGAACACAGCATTCCACCTATTTCATTCCGCTTGAAGTCATGAGTAGTCCCTGATTGGAGATCCAATTGGAGAACTTGTTTTATCTTCATAAAGTTTTACTCATCGTGACATTAATGTATAATTATAAGATCTGGAGGGAGAGGGAGAGAGTGGGAGGAGGAGAGATAGAGAGATGAAGCATTGGGTGTAACAGTTTTGGTGTAGGCACCATATTTTTATATTTTTGTGGTTACTTCACCTACTCACACCCTCAAATTGTTTAGAGGACAACACCTATCTTTGGATATAGGTTGAATTTTAAATATTTACAATTTTCTCAAGGGATAAGTTATTTGTTTTTCCTCATGGTCATGCAAGGAGCATAGAATTCCAAAGCCATCACATAGTTCTTTTAAGACTATCACTTTAGCCTACTGTATTCATCTTATACCTACAATGAAATATTTAATGAAAATTAGGTGAATTTCTTTTTATATGTAAATGCATATAACTAGTTTAACGTGCATTTTACTACACACGACACCACAGGCAGTGGTCACTGGTGATATATGCTATGAAATGATAAAGGAAGTTTGAGAAGTAAATGTTTTAGGCCTAAATGGGAGATTGGTAGATTAAATTCAATTGTTATAGCGTTATCATCAGATTCAATATTGTGTATAAGTTTAGCTGTATTAATTTCTGTGTATTTAAGCTCCACAAACAGCTTTACGCTCTTTCATAGAACCAATGGCTACATATGCCTTGCTGGCTATCGCAGTCCATTTTCATGGCAGAACATAGAATTTTGACGAACATCAAATAACTATAGCTTACAGACAGTGTCAGTGTCTTGCTGGCTTCACAGCCGATTGTGTCAGCAGAGCATGTAATTCGGAAAAGTGTTTGGAGCCTAAGTCAAGGCTTGTTACCTTGCCGTGTATTTGCAGCTAGTTATGTTGATGAAACATGAAGTTTCAACCCATCTCAAGAATGTAAGGCGTAATGTTGTCGACTAGGTCAAAAGGAACTCTTATGTGGGCTCACATGCTTTATTGCATAGATTGTATTTCCGAGAAGGTGGTACATCTGAAATTGTATGATTTTATAATGAGAGGCAGTTAGAATTTCACTTATTGCTTGAAATCTATGTGGGATGTGTACATCAACTTTTTTTGAAGAAAATACCACATGAATAAATGAATAGTTTTGTGTTAAGTTTCATGAATAATTGTGAAAACGGAATTGTATTACCGTGTAATACCATCATTATATAAATACAAAATTTATAAATTTAATAGACATACATATATGTATACATATAATAATTATGGAACATTTCTGAAGTTGATTATCACAGTGATTCAAACGAACTTGGGTAGAAAATATCCCCAGGGCATGTCACATAAAGGATAAATCTACCAGGCCCTAGCATCCCCATATATGTGTGTGTACTGCCATATATATACTTCCACATTTCTGTATGCCTTGTAGGTAGTTTACATTTAGGCTGGGGAAAATATTACACTGCAGATTTTGGCATGATTAGGGATATGACTTTTGAGTATTTTTTGGAATAAGCTAAACTTAACACAAACAGGAGATGGGAGGGAGAGGAAGGGTGGAGTGCATTTGAGCACATGTGGCTGAGAGAAATTTGAGAATACACTGATACAGCAAAATATGTATTCAAGTGTACTTAGGATAGTCTATTTAGGCTAGGGAAATATTACTTGAATATGAATATAGACTACGATAGGGTAAGGAAATTATATTTAAATATAATGGGGATAGAATAGACTAGCATAATCAGTTGAATGTGCTGAGCATGCTGGGGAAAATGGTACCTGAATATACTGAGTATAGGCTAAGGTAAGGTGTCACACTATGGAAATATTACTTGGATACAGGCTGGTTCATAATAACCGAGAAAGTAACCAAACAAGAACAACGAATTTAAATTACTTGTATTATAATGTGAGTATTCACAATTAATGAGAACCTTCCCTGGGGCCGGGAAATGGAAAGAAATCTTGGTTAAGTTACAACTTCATTTTCATTCCTGAGCAGGGCATACTAAATCCATATTGTGTATATTACTCTTCACTGTTGAAATTATTCAAGGCGGCCATAACATGCAACAGCCGTAAGGCTCTCTCTAGTCACAAGTTGGGAAAATGTAACTGGAATATATTCTAGCAAATGTGCTCGCTCCTTCAAAATTCACTGAACATTGGTTCTCGCGAAAGCATAGTCTTTGTTTGTTTATTGGCTATTGCCTCAAAAACAATAGCAAACAAAACAGGTAGAAATTAACAACTTTAATGTATGCTATTAATAAAGGAATGAAGCTTGGTACCACTAGAGGAATCAGCATTTAGAAAAGGTTCACACTCTTATTGAGTTTTGATATTGGCTAACCTGCATTATGTTGGCTGAACTGGAAGCGGGTGAAAACATATTGTTGGTCAGTTACAAACACATGACCCTCCCAATGCACAAAATTGACTTTGCACTTTGCTATCGATATGGTCATTGATATGCACTCCTGTTCTCATTACTGGGGTATTGTGAACCAGCCTTACAACCAGGTAGACTGACAATCTGGGGACACTGTACTTGAATACAAGGATATGCTAAGGAAGGGCAACACACTCTAGGAAAATCCTAATTCAATACACAACATATAGGCTAGGTATGCTAGGTAACTGTTATTTCAACATACTAAGGATAGTCGTCTAGTTGGTAGTTACGAAAGATTTCGGTGAGGGCTATAGCCTCATTAGGCTAGTTTAGGTTTTAGTTTCAATTTTCTACAGCATATCCTTCATACATCTTTTTCACTTCAAGTTTAAAGTAAACCAAACTTAATGCACTCCGCACAACACCACATGGAGGGTGGGAGATTGCATTGTGCAGTTTGTGTATCATTAGCTTTTAAATATTTTATGTCTTACCCCTATGTTTTGCCTTACAACCTAAACTTTTAACACACAATACTAAGAGCAGACAAATATAAGTGGTACCTGAACAGTTCGGTATCTCTGATCAAAGGTACTGGATTAAATTGTCATAACTTCAGGTTTTAGAAATCATTCATTTAATATCGGTATACCACTTATACTTAAATCTTTAATGAGTCAAGAAAATTATTAATAATATGTTATAAAACATGACAGGAAAACGCGACTCAAGCAACAATTCTGCAACACTTACAAAGAAGTTCAATTATTGCTAAACAACAGCGAACCCTATTCATTTTAACTAAAGTTGAGAACTTTACAAAGAATTTATTAAAAAGATTTAACACAATTGTCTTTTTCTATTTTCCAAAGTGGCAGAGGATTCTCGCCATGACACTCTCAAAAGTAATATTATCTCAACTCATGACAAAGAGTATATTGGTGGCTTATCGGGAAACCAGAAACAAACTGCAGCGCCTGCACATAGCGTCTCTGCTATAACAGTTCAGTTAATTATAGGTGAATCTGAACGAACACTCTGTATTTCATAAATTGAACTATGAGGCATGTCCGTAAAATATGGTCTCCAAGGTGCTGGAGCCGTGAGGAACACTTTTGCCGAGATCCATCAACATGTAGCTTGGTTACCCCCTCCCCTCTCAAATCTCCACCAAACCGAGTGCACTGCGATGCTCAGTCTTGACTGGGCAGCCGTTCACGATGGAGCTCCCCCTCGCTTCTCCCGCCAGGTGCAAGTTGTATCAGTGATCCGTTTTTTGAGTGGCAAGGGCACTACCCTCATTGGCAGTCATCATCAGTTATGCAAGGTCTATGGGCCACAGTGTATGGACGTTCAAAAATGTGCAAAAGTGGGTAAGAGAATTCAAGGACAGACGTACAGATGTCCATGACGAACAGCATTCTGGTCGGCCTTCAGTTTCGGCCCAAACAATTGCAAAAGTGGAGAAAGAAATGCTTGAAGATTGGCATGTGACAGTTCGCAAGCTGTGCGAACGGATCCTTAAGTCAGTAAGAGTACGATTGACAAGATTTTGACCAAACATTTGCATTATCGCAAGGTGTGTGCAAGGTGGGTCCACAAAATTCTTACCAAAGACCATAAACAGCAAAGTGTTGAAGTAGCACTGGATTCCTGGAGCACTATGCAGAACAGGGAGAGGAATTTTTGAATTCAATTGTCACTGCGACAAAACCTGGGTATGCTACATGACACCTGAAACTAAGGAACAGTCTTGTCAGTGGGGGCATTCGAATTCACCGAAGTTGCGAAAGTTCAAACAAGCATTGTCTGCTGACAAAGTGATGGCCAGTGTGTTCTGGGAGAGAAAAGGTGTATTGTTGTGCAAATTTATGCCTACCGGGACAACAATAGATGGCTGCTTGCTACTGTGAGACTTAAAAAAAAACTGTGCCGTGCCATTCAAAATCGGAGGAGAATGCTGACAAAGGGAGTATGTTTTCATCAAGACAATGCTAGTCCCCATAATGCCATGCAACAGCTGATCTCCTGGCCCAGTTTGGATGGGACATCCTCACCCATCCCCTACTGCCCAGACTTAGCACCTAGTGATTTATCACCCATTTCCTGAGTTGAAGTCACAGCTGGGTGGAATGCATTTTCAGACAGACAAGTTGAAAAATGAGGTCGAGCGTTACCTGTACAACATGGCGGGAGAGTTCTATGACAGCGCATGCAAGTGCACATTGATCACAATGGTGATTACATCGAAAAATAACTGAAAGTCCAGCCTTTCCATCAATGTAATATTCATTGGCAATAAACATGCTTTCAATGTGAAAAAAATTGCAGACCTTATTTTACGGACACGCCTTGTATTATAATAGTGGGTTTTTTAAATTTCTCTGCACAGGAATAACCACAAAATGTTTACAATCTGAACTGTTTTATGTAGAGGAAGAGATGACATGCTAGGCAAGAAAAGCTGTAGTTTGCCCACCAGCCAATGAGGCATTTCCTTGTCATGCAGGTTTGTTTATAACTTCTTTGAACTTAAAGTGAAACCACTTTACATATCCATCTTTCATCCCTAGCTTGAGTTGGGCGTAAATCCTCTCAGGAAAGAACACACTGAAACCTGTCAGCATTGGAATCCATCCATTTCCTACCTCAAAAGGAGGAGGAGGTAGAGGAGGAAGATTAAGTGGAGTAATGATGATGAAAGAATTAAAACACTTCCAGGTTAATGTTTTATTGCAATATGCATTACAAAAAGCCCAAAACAGTGTGGTTTCAGGCATCTTCACAGTACATTTAAGCACCTTGCCAGTCAAATTAAACTTAACTTACTTATGGTGGCTCCTTCTCCTGCTCCTTCCTGAAATTCCATAAAAGATTTGTTAGGACATGTTATCACAAAAAATGTACTTTCATTCCTCATTTAGGAATTGGAAACGGAATTCTGATTAACACTAGAATCTGAAACTTCAAAACCTTTAAAAAATAAATAAATCAAAGCATATTGCGCAACCATACACAATTCAATATGTAGCATTGCGCAATTATACTGCAAAGTTATTACTTCAATGTTTTAACTACAAGCAATAATAGTTTAACTTATATGTTAGAAACATAAATTGTTTAGGCACCGTACTCTAAATATTTTTTTGTGCCAAAACCATTTCAATTTATGAGAAGCATACCACCTTAGCCAGCTATTCGTGTGACCCAAACAAGATTCCAGTTTTGAAAGAATATTCTTTATCGCCGTAATAGTTTCTTTGTTCAGAAAAGAAGAAAATGGCTAGGAAAACAGAAATTACATACAATGTAGTCTATTATAATTATTAAAGAGTTGGTTAAGCAAGCCCAATAAAGAAAGGATGAAAGAATGGGCACATTTAGGTTGTTTCTTACCGAAAACTGTTTAGTATGTAGCAGAGAAAATTTATACACACACTAAAATCACTATTTTACGCATCATTTATGTAAAATAAAGACTTTAGAAGACAAATTCAGTGTTTCAGGAGAGATTTAAGCCTAATCCCGAATATGTACAAATTAAAACAAATGAATGTCAATTTATAGCCATAGTGTGTTCATTAGATTTGTTACTCTAACTTTTACAGTAATGAGTTACTAAAACAAGGAAAACAGCAAATAAAATAATTAAAACTGTGGTTTTTACATTAAATGGTTATTATTTTCATCAAATTTGTTAAAAAACATGGTCAACCTTTAAAACACTTTTGCTCTACTTACTTGTCCCTTATGGCAGAACATGTGTTCATCCTCATCATCAGCTATTCGGTCAACTGGCTCTTGTTCTGGTGTCTTTCCCCTTCCCCATTGCTTGACCTGCTATTGTTCCTATTGGTAAGTTGTATGCTGTTATCTGATGCCAGTATTTCAAAATTCGTGACTCTATTTGAATTCTTGATAATGTGTATATTCTCCCACACTATTAATTCCAAATGATTCTTGGGCGGTTTTAAAAGTTTTATTTTTGTGCTGATGTTATCATGGTCTAACCAAAAATGATGAGCTATGGCTTAAAGTGTTTTAAAGGTTGGCCAAGTTTTTTAACAAATTTAATTACCATTCTTCACTGTTTCAAATACTTCATTAGTTTTAATTTTAATTTATTTTTATTTTTATGTTTATCGGCTATATACGCATATGGACTTAATTTGTAAACAATGGTACATATGATGTGGTTTATTTATGAAGTCATTATTTGTAGTAGTTTTGTGAAAAATAAATAATAAAAAAAGTATGACCTTTATTCTTATTTTTCATTAGTGTTGATAAATATGCTTTCTTCTCAATTAATATAATGCAGAGTATCTTTTAAGCATCTGCAAGAGCACTTACTGTTATTCTCAGATTATGCATTCTGCTAGTAGGAATTAGTTATGGATGCGTGCAGCTAAAACAATTGACACAGTAGAACTGTGAATATTTGCATGCCCAAAAGCAATTTCTGCATTGTGAAATGTATTTACATGATGATCCTAGCCTAAGCCTTGGTATTTAGCATTTATGGGCAACTTTAAGTTGTCTTTAGTTCAACTTAAGAACAAAACTAACTTAGCATGCAAATGAAAAAAAATCTATGAATGTAACGTCCTGTACTGTAGAGCCAATGTAGAATGGAACATCAAGTACTAATTCCTATATTGTTTAAAATAATGCATCCATTAAATTCCTTCTCCTAAAACTGGTTCTAGTTTGACAATTACTGAAATTGTTTTTTGAACAGTGGTTTTCATCATCAGGTTATCAAAGGTCCTTTCTAACTACCTGAAATCGAAACATTAAAAGTTTCCTTCATCCAGCAAAGTGTAGTAATCAGGCATTGGAATTCTTAAACACTGGCTTCATGTTAACTCTCAAACCACTGTCAACACAAAGAATGTAAACAACAGCTGCCATGAATCACAGATAGGCAGATAAACTCTAGTCCGGTGAGCGCCGTCTGTAAATGCCAATAGACTACACAAGGCATGAGGTGATTTGTAACCTATGAAGTCACTGCTTCAAGTCCAGTAATTTTCCACTTCATTTCCTTTCATCCTGGCTTTAATGCTTAGAAATTCCCATGCTTTGGACCAGATTTTCTCAAATCCACCATATAGATTTGTTTTACCATGTAGTCACATGTTCCTTAGTCTCGTAGTTCTCCAGGTCATCACCAGGAATCAGTGGTGCTCTCTTGCTCTCAATTATTCACAAGTTGGGGGTGGCGCTGCTGTCTTCAGCTGGGGTCTGGCTGTGCCTTTTTTTAAATCACTCAGTGAGTTGTGTTCTGGAACTCCCAGGTGTGATTGCATTTCCCTGGGTAAGTCCGTCAATACCTTGTACATAATTTTGCTTGTAATGTACCTAACTCTCTTGACTTCACATTTTCCGACCATTTTCTTAATATGCTCCTATTTGATCGTTTATATGACAGCTCTCTGTTAGTTGGAAGTTTGCATTGAGCAGCCGGTATATGGGACATTTTCAATTATAAATTATAATGAGTAATCAGTTTCTGAGCTGAGTTGTATGGTTGATGGGCTTTCTCATAAATGTTTAATGGAAATATGTTGTATTGAACATAGAATCGGGGAGCAGAATTGCAACTACAGTAAAATCTCGTTAGTACGTTTTTGCGGGGACCCAAGGATTTGGACGTCATAGATGGGAAAACGTGTTAACGAAAATACATAATCTGCAACTTAAGAACATATTTATGTAATAAAATCTAATAATACATCTTACCTCAAAAATGGATGTGAAATATAGACACTATTTACATTGGTTTGAAATACATATCGATAGTTGATTGCTTTGTTGGTTTTAATGCCAAAATTTTACAGTCCATCTTGTTTAGTAAAGTCATTACATCATCATCAACTTCGAAACTGCACACATATCGCTTCACTATGTCCATTGCCTGCATGGCTTCTGACACTGTAGGTACTGGCTCAGGATCTGGTTCATCGTCACTTTCGTCTCCCACTAATGCTTCATCTTTCACTTGTTCTTCAAGTATTTCATCTATCGTCACTGTTTCACACACTGGAATTTCATTGTCAATGTTTACAATGTTTTCGAAAGATACGCCGGCATCGTCTGCTATTTGGCGCCATTCTTCACTCTCAGAAAATTCGTCTTCCTGCGTAATTTCATCACCAAGAACTCGGCAAAAACCGGCTTTATTAAAGCAGTTCCTAATGGTATCTTGCGTCACACAATCCCAAGCAGTTCTAATAAAATGCATGGCATCTAAGACGGTGATTTTTCTTGTCGTCGATTTCAGTGACGCCAACCTTCTCTGTACCAGCCTCTTACGATACGCATGTTTCATGCACCGAATTATGCCTTGATCTAAAGGTTGTAGCTTACTCGTGCAGTTTGCTGGGAAGAAAATGATCTTTATGTTACGTATGTATTGTAATGAAAAGAAGCTAGAAACAGTGATGTGTATTGAATTTATTTAAAGGTGAGTCGAAATTGTAACACTAACATCACTTAAGTTTACTCACTTAACATGTTTCGGGAAACCGTTGTTCCCATCCTCAGAAGGTTAACTCGACTGGCCCGTGTTGTTGGTGTTTCAGTTTTTTGGACTGGATCCTGTGGTGGCATCTTGTGGTGGAGAAATGTACTTCCAGAGAGGATTTGGTGGCGGCAAATCAAAATTCATTAGATGTGTGTTGTGTTTTAAAATGGTGATCTTCTCCCATGCATCTAATTCGGCTGCAAATTTGGCTGGTTTGACTAATGTAATATTGGGTTTGATGTTGTGATTAGTGATCCAAAAATGGTGTGAAACTGCAGATTTGTCCATTTGTTTGTATTTAATACATCTCATGTGCTCCTTTAGCCTAGTTTCTAAGTTTCTTTTTGTCTTACCAATGTATACTTTATTGCAATCTGAACAATTGATTTTATAGATTCCAGCTTTTTTGTCTTGTGGAATGGGATCTTTTAACTTGTTACAAAGTAATTTCTCTATGTTAAATTTGTTCTGTGGAGCTAGGCTGATGTTATGTTTCATGAAAATCTTCTTAAATTTGTGAAATGTTCCTGGGTGGTATGTGAATTTCTTGAACTTTAGTTCTTTATCTTGCTGGTTGAGATTAGTTGTGTTTCTGATGTGCATCTGTCGTTTGAATTTTGCAATTTTTTTGTCAATAGTTGCTTTGTTGTACCCATTATGTATTGCTGTGTCTACTATATGCTGGTATTCTAACTGGTATTCTTTTTTATTTAAGGGGGTATATACCAGTCTATGTGTTAGGCTGTTTAGTACTGCATGTTTGTGTGTGATTGGATTGAAACTCTTATTTTTTATGTAATTAGTAGAGTGTGTTGGCTTCCTGTATATGCCAAAGGTTAGGTTCTTTTGTTCTCTGATGATTTTTAGGTCTAAAAATGGTAGCATGCCTTCTTTTTCTATTTCTATGGTGAATTTTATTGATTGGTTCTGTAGGTTTAATAAGGCTAAGGAGTCTTGTATGAACCTATTAGGGACAACAGCGAAGATGTCGTCAACATATCTGTGCCAAACTTTAAACATGTATGGCACAGATATGTTGACGACATCTTCACTGTTGTCCCTAATAGGTTCATACAAGACTCCTTAGCCTTACTAAACCTACAGAACCAATCAATAAAATTCACCATAGAAATAGAAAAAGAAGGCATGCTACCATTTTTAGACCTAAAAATCATCAGAGAACAAAAGAACCTAACCTTTGGCATATACAGGAAGCCAACACACTCTACTAATTACATAAAAAATAAGAGTTTCAATCCAATCACACACAAACATGCAGTACTAAACAGCCTAACACATAGACTGGTATATACCCCCTTAAATAAAAAAGAATACCAGTTAGAATACCAGCATATAGTAGACACAGCAATACATAATGGGTACAACAAAGCAACTATTGACAAAAAAATTGCAAAATTCAAACGACAGATGCACATCAGAAACACAACTAATCTCAGCCAGCAAGATAAAGAACTAAAGTTCAAGAAATTCACATACCACCCAGGAACATTTCACAAATTTAAGAAGATTTTCATGAAACATAACATCAGCCTAGCTCCACAGAACAAATTTAACATAGAGAAATTACTTTGTAACAAGTTAAAAGACCCCATTCCACAAGACAAAAAAGCTGGAATCTATAAAATCAATTGTTCAGATTGCAATAAAGTATACATTGGTAAGACAAAAAGAAACTTAGAAACTAGGCTAAAGGAGCACATGAGATGTATTAAATACAAACAAATGGACAAATCTGCAGTTTCACACCATTTTTGGATCACTAATCACAACATCAAACCCAATATTACATTAGTCAAACCAGCCAAATTTGCAGCCGAATTAGATGCATGGGAGAAGATCACCATTTTAAAACACAACACACATCTAATGAATTTTGATTTGCCGCCACCAAATCCTCTCTGGAAGTACATTTCTCCACCACAAGATGCCACCACAGGATCCAGTCCAAAAAACGGAAACACCAACAACACGGGCCAGTCGAGTTAACCTTCTGAGGATGGGAACAATGGTTTCCCGAAACATGTTAAGTGAGTAAACTTAAGTGATGTTAGTGTTACAATTTCGACTCACCTTTAAATAGATCTTTATGTTTCTTAAATTTGAAACAGTTGGTGGATGAGCAGCACACTGATCAATAAACAGTGCAATTTTCCTGCTTCTTATGCCCAGTCTTGCGTCCCATGCTCGTAAGAAATTTTCAAAGACGGCAGAAGTTATCCAGGCTTTTGTGTTGGAAGTGTACTTACATGGAAAAGATCTCACATTCTTAAAACATCGCGGATTGCGTGCTTTTCCAATAACCAGTGGTACCAATTTCTCCGTTCCGCTTTCGTTACAGCACAACAAAACTGTAATCCTCTCCTTGTTAAGTTTCCCACCGTGGCACTTAGTGCCCTTAAAATTCAGGGTTTTGTCTGGCAAAAGATGGAAAAATAGTCCTGTTTCATCTGCATTATACACATCATTGGGGCTATAGTCTTTCAAAATTGACGGGAGCGTTGTATTTTTCCACATTTCTATGTTTTCACACAGGGTAGCGTCAATATCTACGGCAGCAGCCTCACCTCGCAAACATCTGTAGACTAAGCCATGTCGATTCTTGAACCTTTCAATCCAGCCATTGGACGCTTTGAAATCATCCAGTCCCATCTTCTGTGCTAAATGTGTTACCTGAGCTCGAACCACAGTACCGTCTATTGGCACATTTGAAGCTCTAGCTTGTGTAAACCACTTTAGCAGAACATCTTCTAATTCTGGAAACTGGCCAGGGCGATTACGTTTTCTTTTAGCATTTTTTCTTTCTTCAAAAGCAGTTTCAATTAGTTTACGTTTGCTAACAATTGTGTTTAAGGTTGACGGAGGAATGTTTAACTTCCGCGCTATATCCACACGTTTCATATTTGGACTGCGATCTACTTCCTCAAGGATTTTCAGTTTTTCACTGTTGGTTATTTGCCGCACTTTGTTTTTCTCCATTGCGAACAAAAAGTTAAAATACTTTTACGTTTCGTCAACACTCAACAGCATAAACTAACCACACCAAGCCACTGTTAAACTAAAGCGTCACCGCAGAACACCAAAGAGCGTCACTAAAGCATCCCCCCCCCACACACACACACACAAAACGCGTCCCACAAATACGTACATGCATGGTATTGGCTGCCGGTTCCACCCCGCCTGGTTTGACCAAAGTAGCGAATGAGAACGTCTAACTTTGAATGTAGTAAATCTACTCCCACTGGACCGTAACTTTTATGTTCTCTAAAATGACTATTAATACCGACCGACCAAGCATTGGCATTGGCCAAAATAGCGAATGAGGGCATCAAACTTCGAACGCCGTAAGCGGGAGCGAGAAAACGTACTAAACGAACGTTACTAATGCATTTGATGCATTTTGTGCCGGGACTTTTATAATTCAACGCAATACACGGGAAAACGTGTTAATGAGGAACGTGCTAACGAGATTCCACTGTATATTGTAACCATACCCACACCTCAAGATTAGAAACTTTATGAAATTATGCATGCAGCAAGAAGCCTCAAGAATAGAGTTTGTAAACTTGTTTGCTATTTCAAAAATAGTCTTCTATTATTGCAGCTGACCACATCGAAATTATTTGAAAAATTAAGGAATAGCAAAATACAACTGGCAGCAAAGACCATAAAATTATAAGGATACACTGATAGCACGGCAGCATACAGAATTAATGCTCACTGACAGAACAGATCACACGAAAAGAGTGGCCTTTGACTGAAGCAAGAGTTCTATATTGTGACTAGTGTTGGGCAATCCAAATGAAAACCATCAAAGTATTCGATAATCGAAAACAACCAAATTATTTGGTGGTTTCTGTCTGTTTACTGATTATACTTACTGTGCTTCAAAACAATAGTATTTTCCATTCAGTTTAACCAACCAATAAGATTGGAGGAATATATGGCCCTGCCATCTTCATTACTACATCTAAAACAATGAATGATGCACTTTCCCATGCCACTAATTTTGATACCATTTGCATACAGATAATGCTGTCATCTACTGAGAGATTTTCAGACCATTAATCCCTCCCCTCTGAATCTCACAATCACAACCTGTTGTGTGTATGGTGGAATACATTCACAGAAAAGCATGCAATCATAGCTAAGAAGGAATTAGCAAATAAGATACTATATTAACTTAAATTGTAGGGGGGGGGGCAGAAAATTAAGAATATGAAACTGCTTAACTTATTTTAAGGCTGCCGTAATACCGTCAACTTTGGTGCGAATTACAATAATGAAAATTTGTTCATAAAATTTCGCTTTTTTCACCCCTGTTAATTATATTTCAAAATAAATGGCAATAAAATTAATATCATAAGTTAGGTAACAAAAGGAAAATAAATAAATTAAGCAAAACAAAAATGGTTAAATAATTTAGGTTATAATAGTACATGGTTAATTTTGGAGGTTAAATGACACAGATTTGGACTTGTGCCAGCAACAATATATTCAATTACTTAATTTTAACTCAAAGTAAAGTTATACAAGTGTTTAAAATAAATGCCACAAATAATGTGGTGTGTGGTGCAATGCTGAGTATAAATACAGAAATGTTGTTTTGATAATTCTGTGTGTATTGGCACTGTTGTTATTGTTCAAGTTCTAATATTCTACAAAATGCATGAATGATGCCGGAGCTTTATTTAAAATATCATTCACTTGATTACACTACAGATCTGTTAAAAAAAATAAATAAATAAATAAATTCCTCTACCATTGCACCATTTAGTAATAAATTTTTTTTATTGGGACTGCACTGTGAATTTTGCAAATATTTGGCATTAAATCTTGTAAACCATTTATAATAATTTTAGTTAAAGAGCAAAAATAGAAAAATCTATGATAAATCTGAGCACAAAAGGGTTACAAAAACTGAATAACATGTTTGGATTTGATATGCATACTCAATAAAAACAATTAGCCAAATTGCTATTATACTTTAGCATGCCAGTCCAATTTCGAAAATTATAAGTATATTTCAGCGATCATAACCTAATGCAGCATATCATTATACACATTATGAATAAACCCAGCAATTAATAACTGTGTAATGTACATATTTAACTTCACTGATTACTTAATTACAACTTTAAGGCCAAAATTCCATTTCCGGACCACATTAACAGCGTGTTTACATCTGTGCTGCGAATATCATTTAAAAGCAATGCAAAACCAAATACTACCGACAATCTATTAAGCAAATATCAAGTGAAAACCATTTTCACTGCTATGACTACAGTTCAACATGTTTATATGAATGACGAACCAAATGAAAACATTCAGTTGGCCCATCACTAATTGTGACATCAATGGAGTACTACTAAAGCATTGTATTATTAGGAAACGTTGAATAAGCATAGGTATAAATTGAAATATACCCCTGCTTTCCCTTTGGAAACACTCTTCAGGATGTATTTTTTGTGGTTCTCTCACTTTGCTATGACAGACAGTTACAATAAGATAAGAGCTGCGTGTCCAGAGACAATGCATTTCTCAACCTAGGGATACCCCTTTCTTTAATCCTCTGTAGAGCGTCCATAAATAAAACTTAATTTAATTTCTGTGTAACCCCCAACATGCCATAGATGATTAATTCCCTTAGGTTAAGGAAATCACAATATAATCATATGTGATATAACAGCTGAAGTAATAAGATGGAAATTTACCCTCTGAACAGAGATGTAACTTATAATACAAACTTAAATTGGTAGTGATAGATTGTCATAATTGGTTGAAATTCAGTGTTACATTTCATTTTAAGCATCAAAAGCAATTTGGTGTAAAAGTGTAGTAATCTATTTAACTCAAACTTTGTATAAATGACAGATTTTGTTGGACTGCTGGGCAAGCCTATGGTAATGAATTGAGTGCCTCATCTCAAGAGGAGAATAACGAACGAATGCATGCAAAATGATTACCCCTCCTTAGCTTTTGCTTTATTAAGCTAAGTACATTTTACAAACACAATAAAGTGCAATTGTGTATGTACGCCAAGGTTGCCAACTTTTAAATGTAAATACAGTGTACCAGCCACTCAGAATTATAGACTTCACTCAAAATTATTAATAATACTAAAATAACGCTGATGACAATGGTTCTTTATAATATCTTATTATAGGCAGGATTAGCACAAGTGTTTCTCGACCTACTCATCAGAGTGTCCATCTTCATTTTGAACTGCTGCAGCACCACACAAATTCTATATTGTCACAGAGTTCAATTTCTCAGGAAGTTGGAAATTTTCAGATCCACCCCATTCTTTCATCAACTGAGATGGCGAATTAGCCCATTTACTGTATCTACTGAAAGTCTATTCCAAATTTCATTTTTACTTTCTCTACTACGTATAGTAAGTAGGGGAAGTATTGTATTCCACCCAAAATTTCGATACCGAGATTTCACCGGAAATACATGTTTTGAGACCCCCTGAATCCAAAAAAAGCATTTTTGGAAACATGTCCGTGTGTGTGTCTGTCTGTGTGTCTGTGAACAGCATTACTCAGAAACGAACAGTCGGATAAACACCAAACTTGGTATTTGGGTTCAGTATCTTCCAAGGATGCGACACGAAGGTTTTCAAGAAAATCCCCCCACCCCAGAGTACCCTTTACATGGAACATTTTTCGAAAATTTTAGTTTTGTCAAAAATGGCTCTTAACGATTTTGATTAAAATATCATATGTTTAAGATATTTTTATGACAAATAAAATGTATATCTTGAATTTTCTGGGAATGTCTCCAAAAGTATTCTTTATTGCGAACGACTTTTGCATAACTGGTAAACCATAAGAGATAGACAAAATGTTACTACACAAAAAATGTAGATCGCGTTAAAATACACAATTTATGTCATATACATTTTTTATGTTGAGTGAACCATTTTCGAGATATTGCTTGTTATTCCCTTAAACTTTTCAATACTTATTTTCTCAAATGGGAATTCGTTATTCATTTTTTTTGTCTTGGATATGCAAAGAGATAATCTGTGGCAAAGGGAATGGTGCTGCACCTAGCAACCAGCTATTAAGAGATATGTATGTGCTTAAAGGCTACTGTTTTTCTATATTGCCCTTGTAAGTATATTTTCCCCTACATCTACAAGAAAATTAGCAATAAGATAGAGTTTGCAAATATTTATCTCGATTAACATGAACTAGATGGAGAATAAGCGTTTGTAAAAATACTTTGTACAAGAGTAGAGAAAGTTATGTGAGTGTAACACATCAGATTTTTTATTAAACCCACATTGAAAAATAACTTCTTCACAAGAAGTGTTGTTATGAGGCAACGAAATCACTGCCAATGCAGATTTAGCTAGTTCCTTGAAATTATTATTTCCAACATATGCACATGTGTTTAATACTACTCCAGAAACTATCAGATTCAGACATGTTCTTTATTTTGCAGGGAATGTTAGTTATTCCAAGTTTTCTCCAATGATCAACTCTGGACAGTACTGTAGTAACAATTGGAATGAAAATGCCTGAACAAAAAACGCAACAGTGACTGAAAATAATTATCTTATAGGTCTGCTGTCTTCCGTATACAAGTCTTAGACCTAATGACCTGTTACAATCTCACAGATGAGTTTTGTGTCCAGCAATTCCTTGGATGGCCCAGAGACCTCTTCCCTGCTGGACAATAACAAAGCATAGCTTTGGATACTCTATCCGAACTAATTCATCACAAATGATTCATCTAGTTATTCTGGTATTCTTGTATGTACATGATGACTGGTTCTAGGTGTAGTTGTTTCATTGCATCATCATTGCGTTGAAATCCCACTTGGTGAATCTCTTTCCACTAGTAGTTATTCTCCTTTCCTCTCTTGTCCAAGTCCATTCCTCGCTGCCTTAAAGTGCAGGGCTTGCTAATGTTAAGTATAAGGTAACTCTAGTATCTCTCTGCACTAATGAAGGTTTCATTATTGTATTTATTATTTCCATAGTTTTATTAAAATTATTAATTTTGTCAGCGCCGTGCTTGAGTGGTTAGACTGCTGGCCTGGATTTGATCCCAGGGACCCGCATGTGGGATTTGTGGAGGACTAAGCAGTATCTGGGCAGGTTTTCTCTGGGTTTCCCCACCATTCACTCCACCAATTGCTCCATCACCAACTTTCCTTTCATTCATTTTGCCTTCATTTCATATCATCTTCCCTCACTATCATAGCTGGCTACAGGCCGATCTGCCATTCCGGGGTTCTTCATTCTATGATTCCATGTTCATCTGCTCTACAGGCCTCTGACCCTAAGTACGGTTGTAAATCCTAGGGGTGTAAGCCCTACTTACGAGGAGGGTAGGCTAAGTAAATAATTTTGTCCGAGATGTCTACTTCATCCAAATACGTTAAAGTATATCAAAGATAGGTTGTTAGCCTGAAAGGGTGAAGTGATAGGGTTTCCACTCATGCAGCATTTCCTCTGCAAGTGATGTTCTGGTTATACCCGCAATACTCAGTCCCCAAAGCCTCATCTTATAGGTCTGCTGCTTGCTGCACAAGTACATGTCAGAGGGTCAAGAGGCAACATCCGGAGTTGTTGCATCAAAGAATGCAAATCAGCATAAGGAAGAAGAAAATGTTTTGTTTTTTATTTTATCTGCAGTTTAGGTTTTAGATAGGAGTCAGGTTTGGTTGCATCATTCAATAACACAACATCAGCGCAAGAAATAAGAAGTGTTGCAATATTACATTCCAGTGTTCGTATCATTTCACTGTTGTGACTAACATAACATGGACATTATTGTAAGTTTAGTCGGTATCGTGCAAACATCCAAAATATCATACGCTCCCATAATTATGGTATGAGTTGCCAACCCTGATGTTTGCCATACATTATATAATATATATATATATATATATATAAAAGACAAAGCAAATATGTGGATGAGTGGCTCAGTATGTCATTACACTGCTGTCTTTAATGGCAGCTAAGGCTTTCACGTTTTGATTAGTAGAAAGAGAAACTGACTGCTTATA
This sequence comes from Deroplatys truncata, assembly GCA_030765065.1. Classification (NCBI taxonomy): domain Eukaryota; kingdom Metazoa; phylum Arthropoda; class Insecta; order Mantodea; family Mantidae; genus Deroplatys; species Deroplatys truncata. The sequence goes on along the minus strand of CM060988.1, from coordinate 121,305,683 downwards.
ACTAAGCCCCAGATTTTTAGGTTCTAAAAAGTTAAAATTAGGTTCTATGTATCAGTGTATTAGGATATTAAAAGATCTTATATGTTGAATTTAGGAATTTATAGGATCCTTGGCATATATATATATATATATATATATATATATTCATGCAAATCACTGGGCACTTTGTTTAAAACACTAACTTTAAATTCTAAAAAGTTAAATTAACTGTAACTTTAGTATGTATTTGAAATTAAAAAATGTTGTGTTAGAAACTCCCTATAACGGAAGAAGCAATAATGCATACCACTCAACAGCGCTATTAAAATGTTTGCTTCTAGTTTTCCCCTATTGTTGCGGCATGTAAACATCACACGTTTTAGAAATGCCGCGTGCCACTGACCACCTCTTTCGACTATAGCTAGAAAATGATAACTGAAGGCGGCGAACGTTTTAATTACTTTATTATTGTGGCGGACGGTTTAATTAAAGTTTATTATTGTAAGGTATTGCGCAAGATTTCATAATCTAATTATTTAATAGTTTCCTTATTCAAATGGTCTCCCTTCATTTCAAAAATACTTTTATATTCATAAATCTACTCTTATTTGCTTAAATAACCGAATTAGGCACTTTTAGATTGTATCACGAAAAATAGGTTTTATTAGTTCCTAACGTAAAATTAGGTCAATTTAGGCTCTATAAAATTGAAGTATATTACTTGTTGGTAACTAAAACATTAGAATAAACCGAAGTTTGGAGCGTAGTAGGTCAGGAATAAAATAGGTCAGAACCTAAGAATCCGGGGCTTACTTATAACATACAGCTTTGCTAGCTTTAAAAAGTTTGTGTTACATATATTGTTGGAATTTACAAAACTGTAGTGCTGTAGTTTTGAGCATGCTGCTACCTAACACTGCAAATCCTAACTTCATGTAATGCATGAATTAAAACTGCAACTTGTTTGGAAACTTGAAACCAATTCCTAATTCATTTTTTGGAAGTTGATCATTCCACAGTCTAATGAAACATTCCGACATTATGCTTTATGTTCCCAAAGGACCCCTACAGGCAAATTCCAATCCTGTTGAATCCAAAGAGTCATCAATATTAAGGTCTTCAGAGGATATAGTTTGAGTATTCTCTTCATTAAGATACTTGTCTTAAAATTATGCACAGCACATCCCTATATTTGAAAAGAAATCAACATGAATGAGCTTCTAGCGTATAGTTACAGTAACTTTAAGATATCTTTGTCCTTAAGATTAAATTTTGATAATCAACAGCTTCTTCATTGGTTGAAATATATTTTGCAAAGTTTTATCTACTTTTACAGACATGCAAGAGGCGGTAAAAGGTTTTCTTTTTCTAAATATTACAAACTTACCTTTATTACTGTTAATAATATGGGGAAAAGTATATTTTGGGATACCTGGGTACTGTGAAATAGTCTCCACTGTTTGTTGTTAAACAGCCCAATGATTTCCAAACCAATCCCATTATGAAGAAGCTAGAAAAGAAAGTACAAATTAGACAGCTCTCTGTAATAAAGCTGGTGGAGAAAGTCAGTATGGCTCAATGTCAAAATACTGAATGCCAACTGATTAAAAAACAGGAATGGAACTTATAAATATCTCAATACATCAAGCTCAACAAAACAATTTACTGGCAATTATAATTATAAAATGCCAAAATAGAAACTGGCTCAGTGGAAACTTTTCATTCATCTAAAAGATGACAGAATAATGATGCAATAAAACAATGGTTGGTACAAGAGGTCTCATAGAAAAAAGCAGTGCTATTTTACAATAATTAGAAAGGAAATCTAAGTATCCATACACAGTTTTTCACATTCGCTCATGCATGCACATTGCAGAAATTTTTTAGGCACTTAAGTAATACAATTTGCAATTCAGAATTTTGTATATTTTAGTCATCATTCTTTTGGTCCATCCACAGTTTTTCTAACATTACCTAAATAAGGCATTTTTTGTTTGCTTTGTGCACAATAAAAAACTGTTCAGTACTAATGACTTTGTATAGATGCCAAGTGACTGAACAACTGCAGCTGATGAACAAAGCATACATGTTTTAATCAAGTTTGGTTAGTTCAAATCCTTTTTATTCTTCCCGCGGGTTAAAATATTGTCGAAGAAAAGCAAACAAACCTGAGTTTCATATGGTGTAACACATTCACATAACCAACTTCATTATTAGTGCTGGTAACAAAATACAAGTAGGATAAAACAAACCATAAATTTAACTAGGTATATGTTAAGACACTCAAAGCTATGCTAATAACAACTGCTTATTAAACAAGATTGATATGTTTTCATCAGAAAGGTGACTTGCTTACTGATAAGACACTTTTCTCTGACCCCACACTCTTACCCATTTCCCAAAGGACAAATGTCACTTATTTCTTTTTTTTTGGTGGGGGGGTTTGCAATAAGCATGGAATTTCAAAGCCGCCACATACTGACATGCTTTTTAGAATCTGACTAGCTTCAGCCTATTGTATCCTTCTTATACCTACAACGAAATTATCTTGATTATCAAGAAGTAGATAGAAGAATAAACTTTTGTAAGAATAGTTTGTAGAAGAATGGGAAGAGAAAGTAATGTGAATGCAACACGTCAGATATTTTTTAACTTTACGATTTCAAATCTTAACTGTCTGCAAAATATGAACGCATCACAAGCACGCAAACAGCTATTTCCTCATATGTGAATAAGTGTGAGCTTCTTAAGCAGATCAGCAACGTAATTTGCTCAAGTGTTTACATAATTTAATAGTAGTTCAATGGCCTAGATAAACAGTATTTTACATCTGGGGAAAAATCTGATACATCACATTTGCACGATTTCTCTACCAATTACAACTTTGCATAATCCCCTATACATTACAGTATTGATACAAAAAGGGACTCTTCTATTAATAATTATGTCATGATAAATTTTTGACTAGAAATAATCTCAATTCAGAGAACATGGGCTTGGTTACATGTCTCTCATGGAAACATAACATGGAAATACATTAGTATAAAACACAGATAAGCTAGTAACAGTGATGTGAATTTGAAATTATTTAGAAAATTTGAGTCAGAGTTGAAACACTTAACATCACTTAAATATTTTTTCATCTTGACCGGCTTTGAGAACTAATTGCTCCCATCCTCGGAGTGGCCCACTTCAAACGATGGGAGCAATTAGCGCTCGAAACCGGTCAGAATGGAAATACATGTTTGCATTTCTTTAGTCTGTTTTCGCTGGTAATAAACCTATGGAAGAAAAAATAATAATAATAAAATTTCTATGGTGCTTTATATCATGACAGTTCAACATGGGAAAGCTTAAAAAAAGATGTAACAACAAATATTTTGAAAATGGCTAACGTTAAAAGAAAAGTTATTTAACATAAGTTCTGTTATTTCAATGAGTTCTACATTTTTCATGTGGTAAACTTTTATCTCTTTGTTACAATTACCAGTTATACAAAATTAATTCAGAATCAAGGGGACTTCATAGATCATTTCAAGAAAATGTAAGATTGGCAGTTATTAGTAATGCAAATAAAATATATTATTTTAATCAATATAGTTAAGAGCCATTTTTAAACACAAAATTTTTCATGCAAAGGGTAGTTTGATGTGGAGGAATTTTCTTGAAAATTATGTACCATCTTTGGAAGATGCTGAACATAAATAAAAATAGTTCACATCCAGCTTTTGTTTTTGAATTATGCTACTTACAGATAAGCAAGCAGACAGGCCTTTTCTAGGTTCAAGGGATCTTCAGTGAAATCGCAACATCAAATTTTTGGGTGGAATGCAATACTTCGTCTACCTACCACAGGTAAGTAATAGAGAAGCAAAAAACACTTTTTCTTTCATGCACAGTAAATTGAGATAATAAGCAATAACTAATCTTTTAATTCTTCATGCCAATTATTACAGTGGTAAATTTGTTCCTTTGCAATATCAAGTAGATGAAACTACGTTAACACAATGAATGGAGCTCTCTGATTTTATTTCATCTCAAATTTCATCAGAAAAAAAAAAATATTTGAATTACTGTTCAAGACAAAGATTTTTTTTGTTTAAAGAAAATCCATACCCCCACTAAAGCTTATGTGGAAAATTTTCATTTATGCAAAAATAGCTTTAACAGTTCTAGTTAAAATATCATGGGTTTAAGATATTTGATGGTAATAGCCTGTCTGTTCATCCTAGTTGATTATTCTATATAACTAAGTAACAATTAAGAGAAACACAAGCCCTTACTTTGGAAAAATGTAGAAATGCCATAAATATCAAATAATTTTCTTACAGTGTTAGTCATTTTCTATTTCCTGCTGTATGTTTCAAATTTAAATATGTTATTTGACAGAAGATGCTTGTCAATTGAGTATTCTTTTTTATTTTCTTTACTATGGCTTCTGAATTTACTTCACCATGCTTCCAATAAACAAATTTGTTTTGTTATGTTGTATATTAATAAAGTACTTTTTGCTTAATCTAAAAATGTTCTGAAACAACACGTATTGTACATAAAATAACATAACATGAATAGAAGAATCAGTTTTTAGTAACTCCTATAATGCATAAGGAATGCCTATGAATTTGTAATAAACAAAATTATGTGACTGTACAATACAAGATTCTTTTTAAGTATTTTAATGTACCTGCAAACAACTTTTAATATTCTATGAGTAACCTCTTTAAAACATTTAAATTACAAAAAAATTCTTTAATAACTATTGTCATGTTTCTAAGACTGGTTCAAATCTGATTTGGGAGAAGATATTTGCTATAACGAATAGAAATCTCATGTAATGAATTTTGAAATGCCACCAACTGATTCTATCAATAAATTTCTTTTACTTCTAGTAGATGATGGCAGTACCACAAACAACTGGTCAGCTAGCAGCAGCCTAACAGGATGTCTACTGCCTTTGGAGATTTGAAATTCCAATATATTTCCAGCACAAGTTTTGATAAAATTCCAATACTGCATTGAATCAAATTGCAGTAAAAATATTCAAATACGTGGCTAGCTTAACATCTTAAGTGGTTTTATTTGTTTTTGCAGCCATAATATGAAGCTGTGTTCATTACTAGCTGCCATACCTGATGTTGCACGGGTGGCTTTTTAAATCTTGAATGATGATTTAATTACATTTACTCTCTGTAATCTTTATGAAATTATTGTATAATCATCTAGAAAAATTTTTATACTGAATTCTCCCCTATACAACTTAGAACTGTAATTTATAAAATTCGCATCCATGCTATTCATAATAATAGACCAAAAATTCAGATATTCGTGGAAATGATAATGAAATATCAGCAGATTTTGTATTTCTAATCTTAGCCTCCACCATTCACTCCACGCAACAATCTTCATAATTCTGGAAATGTTGTATAGACTGTAAAAAATTTTAGGGGTGAAAGATTATCCAAATGTTTGTGTCATTTTAAATAAGATAAAAGATCATAGAAAAAAAATATATCGTGCAAAATTGTAACATTCAAAGAATACTTATTTGAGTTAACAAAGTTTGAAATAAATCAATGTTTGTGGTATTTCATCCAATTTTTCCAGTATGTATTCAATAATTCCAGTATAATTTCAGTTTATCCAGTATGCAAAAAAATGCAAGTATATTTCCAGTATATCCAGCATTTCCAGTATCAGTAGACACCTTACTTAGTGACTTATTGACCAATGAATGGGTGCTCCAAAAAAAAAAAAAGTTGCATGCAATACATCATCTTTGAGTTTAGCTAACCTTAAGGAAATCTGTGTGATGAGAAACAAATTTTAAGGCAGTTTATGAAAACATGCCATTTTGTTTTGTTACAGCAAAATTAAGCTAACTTGGCACTTTAGATGGACCACTACACAGATGACATAACTGTGTATCATGATTGTATTGCTATTTTATTTCTGCATGTGCTAGAATCTACGGGATTTGTTTTACTGGCATTTGTAAAGGTTGACTTTTCTTGGCTCTGATAAGCATGTTTTTGCAAACACCCATTCAATTGTGAAATATGTCATGTATTTGAATATGGTTAAAGATAATTTATATAGCTAATATATTTTTAGGCTCAAGTTCATTAAGCAGTTCTGTATTAACAGTGCTTTGAGTATTTCTATTAGACTGATGAATCGGCCACCTTTAGTTAGTAATTTCAATGCAACCCACAGAATACAGTTGTGTGCAAAAACACCAGCACCCTTTTTGTCAAACATCAGTGCTTCCTACAGATATATTCATTTTTATGCCTTAGTGAATGAACACACTATAAAAAGTCTAAAAAATCAGTTTTGCATATATCTTTACGAAAGTGTGATGATCCCAGAAAGCTTTTGTAGTAGAAAATCTCAACAACGGTGATGCACAGTCACATGAAATAGCAGCATGTAAAAACTTAGGTGGGTCTGGGAATCAACTGGTTCTATAAGTGTCTTCAGGACAGACTTTTGACTGCATCTACAATGCATGAGAATTGATAAAGTAGCAATTTGAAACAAGTATACTGCAGTGCACTTTTAACTATAAGACTAATTGTATATATGATGTGCCAAAACTAATGCAGAATTTAAATTGAATACCACCTGTATTCTGATTGGGTTGGTAGTATTGATGAAATGCTATCTTGTAGTGAACACATTGTGGTTAAGCATTAAGCATGTAGCAATACTTATTAAAACATATGAAAAACATGGTAAATGCTTCGCTGGAGAATGTGCGCAAACTGTATAGCATTTTTGGACAGTGGAGTGCACCAAACAAGACTGGAAAGAGACTTGTTCAAAGATTTGAACAAATCTGTCCAGTTATGGATGACAAAAGAACCAGCTAAATTTGTACTGGATGTTTGATGGAAAACACTGTTGTTGTGAATGCTCATGTACCTAATGTCTGAAAATACCTATTTGCTGTCCCTCCCTTGAATTGTAAATTAGCATCTGAAGCCAAATGATCACTAGATGTAATAGCTATTTGTTCATTGGGCTCTGGCGAATCTGCAAATTGGCACCAATTTTGCCAAGAAAACCATCTTCAGTGATGAGGCATACATCCATATCAGAGTTGAAGCATTTATGTATTGGGAGCATCAATCATACAGGGAGAGCCAAAAGACTATGAACCAGCTGCGCAGTGTTTTTCCTGTCCGCATCCTCAGCGCTCGTTGCCATCTGCCGCTATCATAGAAAAGCGCGGATCAAACCATACAACATGTTTTACACTACTTTTATAGGTTTTACTTAACAACTTTATAAAGTGTGTTTGAGAACAGAATTATTAGTAGAGATTTGTGACCCCCTCGGTCCCCCGACCTAACCCCTGCGATTACAAGTGTACGAGACAAACCCACACACCCTGGAAGAATTAAAACAAAATATCTGCCATGAAATTGCCAGCCTTTCTCAATGTGAACTGTGGTGAGTGATGAATAGTTTCCTAAAGAGGTGCCAAAATGTATGGACGACGACGGTGGCCAGTTTCAACATTTCCTTTCATAAAGTTGATAAGTAAAGCCTTTAAAAGTAGTTTTAAAAATGTTGTGTGATTTCATCTGCACCTTTCTATGATAGCGGCAGATGGCGACCGCCGAGGATGCGGACAGGAAAAACACTGTGCAGCCGGTTCATAGTTTTTTGGCTCTCTCTGTACTTGGATCATTCAACTGCATCCCATTCATATCCAAAAAGCAACCACTTGCTATGGATTTTCAAAATATCTACCTCTTTGAAAATGAGACTGAACATGCTATAACTCTCAATGTATATGTTACTGCATGATGATATAAGAATTATTGTGACCTCAGTTGGAAGAGATGGATTTATTTGATGTGATTACAGTAGAACTGCACCATGTGTTTTCATAAGGTCCTGTAACCTGGGATGATGCACATTTTTCTGTAGGTATTTTTCAAGTCCAAATTTTATGCAGAAGAATAAGAAAGATTCTGGAATTGAAAACATAAATTTGAAAAGTTAACGAGTTTGAGCTGCAAAATGAGTCAAAAGTTTGTAAACAGAATGCAAGTGTGTTAAGATGATATGTAGGAAACATTTGACAAAAGTTTTATTGCATTTAATTGTAATGCTTACTCTTTAAAATTATGCAACGACTTTGCCTAATCGATGGGTAAATAAAAGTCATATTTTTAAACTTAAATCCTGCCTTAAGATGCCCTTTACCTAAACTTGCCTGGAAGTGTACTTCTTATAAGACTGAGTTATAAGATTTAATGATCCTTCACTCAAACCTTACTACTATGATGAATTACCTCTCAACATGTTTCAGTGCTGACATGCTTCAGCAGCTTTCATTTAGTTATGAGAGCATTCATGAAAGCTTCGTTATCATTCTTGACACCTTAGTGCCCAATAATTTGCCTCAATGAACAACAAAATGTTACATTTTGTTTGTGCAAGACTGTAAGCTACTGAAATTGCAATGTAGTTCATTAGAAATCAGTGACCAGACTGAAATATTTTGAATAGTGTGCATTTGAACCCCTGTAGAAAAAGTTTCCTCTCTGCTCATGGCAGGCCTTTGTGATTTAGTATTTCCTTCCAACTTGTAAACCTAAGCAAACCTGATAGCGGATGAATGACAGATCTAATGTACATAACTCTTACTTAGTAGGTTGCGTGCATTAAAAACTAACGAAGAGTGGCTGATTCAGACTGTAAAACCTAATAGTTTATTAGTTATTTTTCTATGTGTATAAAATGTCCATTTTAAAGATCATTCTTATCTAAAAACTTAACTATTTAGGAACAACATTTCCTCAATAACAGGACTCCAATATTAAGGAACAGAGCAGACAACCTCTTTATCTACTCTTAATGATTATGAAATGAGCTCACATTGCTATTTTCCATGGGACCCTTGATATCTTGTATCTTGCACTTATCATCATTTCCAAAGCTTAACTATCGGGTTAATGGGGATGTATGTAGACTTGTAAAGCCTGCAAATATAAATGTTATTACAGTAATTACCAAAATGTGAGGTGGTGACGTTCAGTAACAGATACCACTGATACATTCAAAATAAGCTAGTGTCTATATACAATTTCAAACCCTTCCAGTTTGTATCAGCAATACCTTTCAACAGCGAGAAAATGCAACGTCTCTGCTGAAGTTACGGCATCCTCAGCCAAGAGCTGACAAAGGCATAGCAGCTATGCCCCTCGCCTGTAGTCTGGAACAAGAATTGCCAGAGTAACAATCTCATGACACTCCAGTAACAACATGGCTATTCAAATTTACACTGTATGCACTTGTTTGCATTTATAAATTTCAGTCAAAAATGAAAATGTTTCAAAATATTTTAAGGAGAGGAACAAGGAAGAAACTTATGATAGCAGCAAGGGAAATATTATGATACAATTTATCACAATCACTTTCATACCAGTGGACAGACAAAACTGAATGTCATGGTTCATTGTTGGCACCTCTTAACCCATTGATGTTTTATTTTAGGTAGCTAAAGCACTAGAGTAAAAAGACTAACATCTTTGTATATATCAGGAGACATTAACAGTGCCTCTAGTCACTACCATCTACCTCGTTTATTACGTTATATGATTAAATTTAACTAGTTAACTTTCACATTCTTGAATGGAAACTTGTAGAGTGATGTATTAAAAATCTTTTAATAACACTATTGAGAGTGAGTTATTGACACATCATTCACTTTTTATAAAAATGAGACTTTTTGGAGGGCTCAGCCCTCATACTGCTAAATCTACAAGAACCTACTATCAAGTTCAGCATTGAAAATAAACTGAAAAACAACTACTATTCCTAGACCTCAACATCCAGAAATGCAATGGAAATCTCACATTTGGCATATTTAGAAAACCCACACACACACAGACAACTTTATAAAATTCAACAATTACAATCCAAAACCACACTAGTATACAGTCTTCAACAGTTTGATACAAAGATTTTTTCACCTACTTTGCAGAATTCAACAAAGAAAAAGGAACTATATGCAGAACAAAAGAAATAACTGGATTCAAACAGGAACACAACATACAAAAAAATTCAGTAGGCAAGAAAACTGAAAACAATTTAAGAAGCCAGTAAATTGTCAGAAGAAAAAAAATACACATACAGAAAGTTCACATACCACCCCGAAGCCCATGACCAGTTCCAGATAATATTCTAAGGGCATAACATTATTTTAGCACCCATAAAACCATACTCCATCCAAAACTTGCTACAGTCAGAACTAAAGAATACCATATCAACAATAGAAAAATCAGAAATATTTCAATTCAACTACTAAGAAGATATAAAATTCATATTGGGAAAACAAAAAAGAAACTAAAAAAAGAACAAAGGACATCTGGAATTTGAAATATAAACACAAAGAAAAATAGGCCGTAGCAGCTGCTTCTGGCAAGAAAACCATTAAATTGATTCAGATTGTTGCTTTTAAAAAATGAGGATTGAATCTTCAATTCTGAATTATCGCCAAGTGACAACCTGAGCAGGAAATTCCTCAACCATTTTCCAGCAGTACACAACTGGTTGATGATAGGGGTAGTTTAGCTTTCAAAAAATATCCATTTTTACAAAAAGTGAGTGATGTAGAATGTTTCGTTTTTGTTTGATTTTATTTATACCTCTTATGATAGGTAATGCAGATGCCCGAAAAAAAAAAAAAATGCTTGGAAAGGAATGTAGTGTAATAATCGGGAAATACAGTACACCGAAATTTTGTTCATTTTCAGGAGAATAAGCTACTATATTTTGCTATCAATGTTTTGAATTTAATTTAATTTTGCATATAATTAACAACTTTGGAACAATTGGCCTGAAATTTTACTGTTATAATTGGAGTGCTCATGTACAAATCATTCATGAACAATGTGAGAATACAAATGAATCGCAAAAGTAGATTTGAAACATGGTCACCCATGCACATGTGACAAAGCTGAATTGTGCCAAGTTCCTACAGAGAAAGTGAACTAATGACAGCAGCATGTCAGCTTCAGCTACTGACATAATGGCAGAAATTTTATGTTGGAGACAGATGTTATTTTACATGTAATTTCATTTCCAGTTTTTGGTAATGAATTTGTTTTGTGACTTGTATTGCTGTATTTGAGTCATTAAACATTCAGGATCCCTAGTATGAAAATTTGTAAGTATTAGTTGAATTTTACTTTTTAAATCAACTGTTAAGCAAAAACAAGTCTACACTATGTCATTTGAATTAAATTAGTGACTAAAAGTTTCACTTATCTTTTTTTAAAATAATTAAACTGAGGACATATTTCATGAATCTTCATGAATCATCATTCACATCTTCAGCCCTCAGTTGATTTACATCACTATGGCTACTGTTGCTAGACGACTCATCGTTTATGACAGAGCCCTCTACTGGAAGCAAAACAAATTTATTTACACAATCATCAATGGGTGGTATACAAGAAATTCAGAACATATTCTACTCTTTAAAAGATTTTCTCCCAAATTATTAATTTTACAGTTTTACTTAATAAATGTTACACAATTTATCTTTTCTGTTTATTTGTTTACAAAAAATGTTTAAGATAAAACCCCTGTTCCAGATGGCTATGTGTTGTGCATCTAGGCTGGTAACCCAACCATGTAAAAGTGCATCTTACTCATTTTCCCCAGTGTACACCTACGAGAAGATGAAAGGAACAACTGTGAGAACGGATCAGGCAATTTGCTTAGTCTATGAAGTAGAGAAAAAAATGTTCTTTCATTCTGATTTCCAAGTTACATTTAGCTTCAACCTAAATTTGATCATAATTCATAAAATTGATTCGATGTATGTCAGGCTGATTTATCTTCTCAAATTCCATATATATTTTAGCACTATGTTTGTTTTGAGGAACTATTATTAAATTATGTTCTTTAAAGCTTTCAGTGAATCTATTATTTGCACAAGGGTAGCAAGCCAAAAGATATCAATTATTTACAAACAAGTGCCCTCAGCTTAGTTACTTTAAAAGGATTAGTGAAGCTTTTAGTTATTAATTAATTTAAGTCTGTGCAATTTGCTATTATTGTTAAACCTAGTTTACACCATAATACTGTTTCCAATCATGCTATCTCAGTTTCTAAATGCAATCATTGGGTTTTGAACTTTTTCTTAAATAGTGTTTAATGCCCGCTATTACTACATAGGGCACCACAGGCAGTAACACTGGCGATACATGAAATGAAATTACAATTGGGAAAGGAAATTTGGGAAGGAAACCTTTCAGGCCCAAGTTTAGGATACCTCCCCAGCATTTGCCAATTATGATGACTGAGGAAAACCTGGAAAACACCTGTCAGAGAGAATAGTCCTAGCAGGATTTGACCCAGACCTGTGTGATTCACGAGCCTGTTTTAAAGTGCATTATATGTTAAATACATCAGAGGTCTTATCAAACTTTATCAATGAAAATATTTATATAAAATCACTTGAAGGAAAAAGAGTAAAGAAACAAGAAAGCTTAAGTTTGACTTTATTCCAAAAAGTATATCAGAATCTGATTAGAAGCTGCATTTACTTTTTCCTTCCTTTTAATTGCTCTTTTAAAACAATCTAAGTTAAATACTGAAAAAGGTAAGTAGTTGCCTGCTCAAAAATTTACTTTCCTATTAAAAGAGCAGTTTGAAATCCTACCAATTTAGAAAGGTCGTGCCGCTAGAAGTGCCATATATAAGCTGCCTGCCAATTACCATACAAAGATGCCATTCTTTCTACTATAGACCACAAAAAGGCTTTCTAATTGCATACACTTTCTGAATGAAAGGCCAGGAAAATAAGAGCATCTGAAAAAAACCTGGCCATATTCTTCCTGTACGTTTCAAACTGGTTCTCTGAAAGGCTAGTAACTGCCTCAAAAGTGACATTTAAACTTCTAAAATGACTGAAGAGAAGTTGGGCTCTGAATTCAACTACTAAATGGATTTTACCTTCAAGCTATCCATTTTAATTATAGGTATTACTGATGAAAAATTTTGATTGTGCTAATACAGAACCAGTATTACTATTAAAATACATACTGCATTCAACATCAATATCAAAGTTTAACTAAGCTGTAAAAAGATCTAACAATTTGAAATGTTTAAGGCAAAAGAATGGTAAACAGCAAAGCGACCCAGATGATCAAATTTCCTAGCAGCCAAGAGTAACTTTAAGGATTATTTCACTACAGTATTATTCTAGGTAAGATGCTATAGGGTCATAAATGGCATTCAATGATATGCTGATTTTCACAAATAACATAATTTATTCTTTTTAAAATAATGGACACGTAACAAATGAAATTAAACAATCATGAATTGTGTTTCCTTTTTTTATTTCAGTTCCTTGCACCCACATAACTTTCTACCATTATTGTTTTAACTATTTTTCTTTTTTAACTATTATTAATATTAACATATGCAACTAAAATTTCCACAGTGGTGTGCAAGTAAACATAATATTATGGTACTTCGTGGTTCAAACAAAGAGTTCATAAAAATTAAATACTAAAAATAACACGAACACTCTGTTTTCCCATTTCTAATCACTAGAACACTTTCCGTATGGACCTTAAGTTTATGATAATCAGATTTAAATGCTAGCTCGACTTCAAGTCACAAACTGCTGAGATATAAAACAAAGTCCCACTTTATTTTCCAGTTTAGGAACAAGTATCTAAATGTTTACAATAGTTAATTTAAAATAAAAGCTGGTGTCGTGGCCCCATTTGTTCTCTAACATTTAAAATGTTTTCACAGATGTGCATTGATATTCTTAAACTACCAACACTTTTCTGCTGGAGGCACTCCCGAGACGGTTAGTTACCTCTCTCTTTAAAATTCTCAACCCTTGATCTTAAATCTTCTCTTGGATAAAGGGGTGCGTCAGTGCCTGGTTGATAGCAACACGCTTTGAGGAGTCCAGCATCAAAATCCTCTCTAGCAAATCCTTCAGCTGATTCACTTTTCTGAGCTGGTCCTCTGGTAAGTTCTGGTTGCCTATCAACTCTGCCAGAAGGTCTCGGGATGGGTTCAATGTAGACATAACCACAACCTTCTCCTGCAACAAAGCATGCAAAGTACTATAACAAGCATGTTTCCCTTATAACAAGCATGATTTTTTATTTTGTTGCAAAATGCTCTGCATATTTAACACTTTTAACAGTGCATACAAATACTTTGATAGCTATTTAAGTAACAAGTATGCAAAATAAAGCTTTAGAGGGTGAATTAAGTAGTTACAAAAGTCAGGATACAGGATATGCGATAGTCAAACATTTTAAAATGGTCACTATATATTGGCCATAAAACACCATATTCTTTCCATAACATTGCCAGAAACAACTGTATAGGTACAGCACTTTTAAAAAATCAGAAGTGCTACATTCACACGACTTTCTATACCCACTATCATTTATTTTTATATAACTTCTTCAAATTATTCCTATGAAAGTTTATTTTTCTATCTACTTCATATTAATCGACATAAACCTTTGCAGAAATATTTTCATGACACATTTCGCTATAGGTACAAGTGGGATAAAGGAAATCTGATCAAGTTAGATGTTAAGCGGGACGCTATATGATGCCTTAAAATTCCACAGTCCTTCCATGAAATCACAAGAAACAACTAAATAGCAACAACACTTTAATATACAAAAGTATACAAAATTTCTTCTGAATGAAGAGCACTTCACAGACTATTACGAAAAAGTTTGATATACTTTTTATTTTTCATGTAAATATGTTAAAACCTGTGATATTATAATCAAAATGTTTAGAGCCATTTTTCAGGATATATAAAATATTGAACTTTCTTTGATGTAAAGGGACTGTGGGGTTGGGTTATTTTCTGAAAATCTTTATGTCCCATCTGTGGAAGATACTGAAATTAAATACCAAATAATACAAAGTTTGGTATTTATTGGAATTTTTGGTTTAGAGTGAACTGTTCAAAGACAAAGACACACACACAAAGACTCTCTAACAATGTTTTTATTCATTTATTTATCCAGGGGGCCTCAAAACAAGTATAGAATTTTTGGTTGGAATACAATAGTTCCTCTTACTACTATAGGTGGGTGGCAGAGAATGAAAAATGGATTCTTTTTTTCACGTTACATTACAATAAATTTTCATTAGAAGTCTCAAATTAAGCGTATATGCTTGGTTGCATGCACCATATGGAGACAGAGTACAACTGTTCCCATTTAGTAGTCAATTTTTGTTACTAAGAACCTGTGTAGGAAAAAATAGTCCGCATACGATGCTTTATAGATGCCTCATCATGAAAGCTCAACCTGAGAAAACTTAAAAGATTTAATAACAAATATTTAGAAAATGGCTATCCTATAGAAAACGCTGTTGGACATACACCATAATTTCAATGAGTTCTGGATTTTTTGTTCAATATTATTTTGTCTACTTCTTATGGTTTATTGGTTACACAAAATTTAGAGGATTCAGAATGAATGATTTCATAAGCTATTTGCAAAAATTCAAAATATATATACATATTTTTAGTCATGTAAATATCTTGCTGCTTTAATCAAAATTGTTTAGAACCATTTTAAATGAAAAAACTTTAAAATATTCCATGTAAATGGAGTTTGAGATGAGGAATTTTTTTTTAAAATCTTGGACTCAAATATGAATTAAAACTGGAAGTAGTATACAAGAAATCGTCATTTTATAGAACACTACTTGAGCCGAATTTACTTTAACAAACCTCACTAACAGGGTTCTCCTTTGTGAAGCTACAACCTTCCCTGTGACAGCCGTCTGCTAAGTCTTAGTGAAGCCAATTCCTCCCCTGGAGTTGCCAGTACTAAAAGAGATGAAGTCAACACCCACTACCTCTTCCCCTTCGAGGGCATTTAAATTCCATTGAAATGAATTCACTGTAGCAGCCTGTCAATCTTCAGTTAAGTGTTTAGGAGAGGAGGTTGTTGGAATTGCAAGAGCTCATTTTAAAAAGTGTGTTCAGTTTAAACAGTTTGATCCTAAAAGCATACTGGGAGCAATAGTGCTTAATTCTATGCAATATTTACAGTCTATTCATTTCAAAACCTTAATACTTCAGGAGAAATATGAAATAAACCATTGTGGCTGGTCTACACCTATGCTAGACAACAAAAATCTTTAACTCACTAGAAAACAGTACAGAAGTAGCTTCAACTAGGAAGTGCGCAAAAAGTGTGAATGGTTGTACAGTTGTGATGTAAAAAATGCACTATTCCATTTACCGAGTCCCTTGTTTGGTGGTGACTCTAGCTGGACTCAGAAAGGTATGCGAGATCTTAGAAAACTGAGCAAAAAGATCAATTAGCATGCAAATTTGGAGAAGCACTTAAATAACACGAGTTTGGCCATGCTTGGAAAGTGAATATTGAACAGAGTTTAAAATCATCTCATGAGCAAGCACTTGAACATTGTAATAAAGATGTTAGAAAAAACTGAGAAACACTGTCAAGAAATATTGATTTTATTACATTTTGTGGTACCAATGAGCCCACATTAATACGACACGAGAAAGCAGATTTTTACAACCAAGGCATCTTACTTGGTGAAATACATAATGAGTTGGATTTGATGCTCAAGTCAGATCTGGAGAACTCTTCACTTTTTAAAGGGCTGCCAAAATCAACACAAAATGAACTACAGAAGTGTATGCTGAAAGCTTTCAGAGAGAAAATTTTGTTCAAGACTGAGAAATCAAAATTTAATTACAGGTTTAATTAATTGCTGATGAGACCAAAAATATATCCGTAAAAGTTTAGCTCCTAGTTTAATTTCACAGAGAAGAAAGCCATGGAGAGGTTGTGAGGTTTCTTTAACCCAACCAGCCAAGATGCAAATTCAATATCATAGTGCATGTTCTCTGAATGGAAGCACAACAAAGATAAGCTTATAGGAGAGCGATATGATGGAGCTGCTGTGATGAGCGGTGTGTTAAACACAATGCAAGCAAAAGTCAGAGAATGCTATTATATATATTTTGTACATTGTAGATTATTACACCCATCAACTGGACCTGATAATGAAAAAAGCTGCTAAACAGAACATCTATTGCTAGAATGTTTTCAGACTATATTAGAATCTGAATCCTCAAATAGCTTAATATAAATTAGGTGCCCTGGTGCACACTAGAGAAGATCCTGAATTTAGCTTCTGTCTCAGATTTTTCCACTTTCTGAACCCTCATGTAGATATACAGGGTACATCAAAATGCGGACCTGATTTCAGTAATTCATTGTCTGAAATCCAATGAATGTATCACATGATGACATGTGTGGTTCAAAGATAAACTTTTGAAGTTTACTTTACTTGTATTGTTTCTACTTTCGCGCGCAAGGTGCCAGCAGCAAAGCAGTTAAGGGAAATGGCACTGACTGGAGAACAGAAATCCTTCTGTGTGCTCGATTATCACGTTACAAATTCTGTGATTAGTGTTCAGCGGCATTTTTGAACCAAATATTGGATAGATCCAACCATTGGGAAGAACATTTGTAAGTGGTATGTAAAATTCAGAGATTCAGGCTGCATTGTTAACAAAAATCGACTGGCCGTCCTTCAACTGGGGAAGAGAGAGTGGAATGAGTTCACACATGTTTCGCATAAAGTTCACAGAAGTCTACCTACCAGGCAGCAAGAGAACTTCATCCACCACAGAAAACTGTATGGCGGATTCTTCGAAAATGATTAAAATGAAACCTACCACTTGCAACTGCTTCAAGTTTTAAAAGATACCGACTATGCGATGCAAGCATTCTTTGTACTGATCTCGTTGCATGAATGGATGAGGATGGGTTCATTGAAAGGTTCATTTACAATGACGAAGTGGCTTTCCACCCCATGTGATTTCTTCATGTGGGGTTGTAAAGGATCATGTTTACATACCACCACTTCCGACACTGAATGACTGCGCGATCACATTACAGCAGTCATTGTTGAGACTGACCGTGGCATGCTACAAAGGGTTTGGCAGGAGATGGACTATTGACTTGATGTGTGTCGTGTTACGTGGGGTGCACATAGAACACTCGTGATAAGTCTGAAGAGAACTTTTGAGAGTTTACATTTCAAACCACACAGCTCATAATACAATACGTTCATTACATTTCACACAATATATTTTGAAATTGGGTCCATCATTTTGACTTGCCCTGTATTATACAACCAGAGGATTGAAAGGATTGTAGGTGTACAAGCTACGTATACAAAGGCCTTGAGAGAAGATAATGGAGAAGGGTGCATTATGTGTGGGGAGCTTGAAGGAATATTTCATTATTTATTAGAAATTGATGGGGCAAAGAAATGGAGGGAATGGGAAATATAATGGAACAAATCACATAAAGAAATTACAGCACTTAAAATGTTAACTGGTATGGGGAAAAACAGGAATAAAATGATGGGAGAATATTTGGGAAAAGCAAGGGAGAAATGGGTTGTAGCAGTTAAGATGAGAAAATTAAGATATAAATTGATAAAATAGTTAAATAGTATGGGGGGGGACATTATACAGATAACCCTGGGGTTGTGTGTAAGGAAGCCTTATATAGATGGACTTAGACTTACTAGATTGTAAATTTAGGTTTAGCATTTTAGTTGTAATCATAATAAATGTTTCTGTTGTTTTGCTTGTATTTTGTATACTTATGAATAGGGAGTGGATTCTTATATAAATAAATATTTTTCCTGCAAACGCTTACAAAGGGAAAAACTCTAAATAAAGGTTCACGAACATAAATATGAAATCTTATTTCACATAAAAATACATATTTTCATATAATCTTACAAAAATACAAAAATCTGAATTAATCTTTTGATCTTTGCTATTATAAATCCTGCATAATTTTTAATTTATTCTATTACAAATATATAAGATGCATTTATGAATTACTTGTATTGTATTACAGGTATCAGAGATGTTCACCATATCATGGTACCTAAGAAAATAGAATAGATTAGGCCATTATCAAACTTGCTCACACCCTGGTTATTCCCCGCCTCGTATATGTATATTTCATAATATCTTTATACTGCTACACAGAGCACTTGAGATAAAGTGTGTGAATGATGCATACAGACCACGTTCATCCTTTAGTTCTTATGAACAAGTGTTTTGTGTAACCTGGGCATCTTGAAAACATGCTGAAAGTTAAATACAGTGTTAAATTGAGTTTTTAGCAATACGTACACAAATTTAAAAACATGTTTACCACGGACAGTAAGTTTTGTTTTGCCAACCATGCGGAAAAACAGTAAGTGCAGATCAGCATTCACAAGTCACTCAACATTTATCTGGAAATAAGCATATTGCTACTGTGACTCGTGTGAATTCACGACAATTATTGATAGATGAACCACCTTATTCAAGTGTAGGACAATCAAAGTGTTCCCAGTATTATTTAGATTTATGCAGAACATTTGTAGCAGGCAATATCCCAGTGAAAAAAGTCAATAAGTTTCAATTTAAGAACTTGTTACTAAATACATCTACAGTGAGCCTCCTGAAGAATCAACATTAAGAAAGAACTACCTTTCTAAGTGCTAAGATGAAACCTGGCAAAAAATTAGGGCAGCATGTGAAAATGTTAAATTGAGTTTTTATTTATGGACACTCTTTAACTGCTGTGGTCCTTAGTATCCCATTCTATATTGGGTGTGAAAGACCAGTAATATTGCTCAGAGGCCCCTTTATCAGGCCTGAGGTTCTTTTACATGCCATAAATCTACAACACGGGACCACCGGCTTCACTTCCCTTCTGAAGGAAGCCATGCTAAGGACTTTTACGCCCGAAAAATATTTACCACTCTCCACCAGGTTTGAACCCACGACCTATCAGGACACTTGTGCAACAATGGAACGAGTGTATTGAGAAGCAACGGGGGACTACGTTGAAAAATTAGATATTTTTACTTTCTCTACTACGTATAGTAAGTAGGGGAAGTATTGCATTCCACCCAAAAATTCGATACCGAGATTTCACCGGAAATACACGTTTTGAGACCTCCTGAATCCAAAAAAAGCATTTTTGGAAACATGTCCGTGTGTGTGTCTGTGTGTGTGTGTGTGTGTGTGTGTGTGTGTGTTTGTGTGTGTCTGTGTGTCTGTGAACAGCATAACTCAAAAACGAACAATCGGATAAGCACCAAACTTGGTATTTAGGTTCAGTATCTTCCAGAGATGCGACACGAAGGTTTTCAATAAAATCCCCCCACCCCAGACTACCCTTTACATGGAAGATTTTTCGAAAATTTTAATTTTCTCAAAAATGGCTCTAATGATTTTGATGAAAATATCATATGTTTAGGATAATGTCATGACAAATAAAATGTATATCTCGAATTTTCTGGGAATGTCTCCAAAAGTATTCTTCATTGTGAACGACTTTTGCATAACTGGTAAACCATAAGAGATAGACAAAATTTTACTGCACAAAAAATGTAGATCGCGTTAAAATACACAACTTATGTCATATACATTTCTTTTGTTGAGTGAACCGTTTTCGAGATATTGCTTGTTATTTCCTTAAATTTTCCAATACTTATACTTTTTCTCAAATTCGTTATTCATTTTTTATGTCCTGGACATGCAAAGAGAATGGAATGCGTCACATAGCAACCAGCGTTAAAATATTTGACTATCGCTTAAAAGCTACCATATTTTCCTTGCATCTACAAGAAAATTACCAATAAGATTGACATCTCGATATCTCGATTAACATGAAGCATATGGAGAATAGGCGTTTGTAAAATTAGGTTGTACAAGAGTAGAGAAAGTTATGCGAGTGTAACACATCATATTTTTTCTATTGTTGTTATAATAAATTTAAAAAACTTGTGTGGATACTTACTGAACTTACCCTTGTAATACAAATAATATATTCTGCCATTATTTTATAAACTTTTCTGTCCATCCTGTTTCCATTGCATACATATAAGATAATACAAAAGATGATAAATTGAATTTTGGCATTTGAAGATTGTCAACTCATACTGATAATTGCATAAAAAATCTGATGTGTTACACACACATGACTTTCTCTACTCTTGTACAAACTATTTTTACAAACACTTATTCTCCATATGTTTCATGTTAATCGAGATATCGAGATGTTAATATTATTGCTAATTTTCTTGTAGATGCAAGGGAAATTGCTAGGCTTTAAGCAATTGTCAAATATTTAAAGAGGTGGTTGCTATGTAGCACATTCCATTCTCTTTGTATGCCCAGGACATAAAAAAATGAATAACAAATTCCCATTTGAGAAAAAGTATTGGAGAATTTAAGGGAATAACAAGCAATATCTCGAAAATGGTTCACTCAACAAAAACAAATGTATATAACATAAATTGTGTATTTTAATGCGATCTACATTTTTTGTGTAGTAAAATTTTGTCTATCTCTTATGGTTTACAAGTTATGCATAAGTCGTTCACAATGAAGAATACTTTTGGAGACATTCCCAGAAAATTCAAGATATACATTTCATTTGTCATGAAAATATCTTAAACATATGATATTTTAATCAAAATCGTTAGCCATTTTTGAGAAAATTAAAATGTTCGAAAAATGTTCCATGTAAAGGGTAATCTGGGGTGGGGGGATTTTCTTGAAAACCTTTGTGTTGCATCTCTGGAAGATACTGAACCTAAATACCAAGTTTGGTGTTTATCCGACTGTTCGTTTCCGAGTTATGCTGTTCACAGACACACACACGGCATGTTTCCAAAATGCTTTTTTTGGATTCAGGGGACCTCAAAACATGTATTCCTGGTGAAATCTCGGTATCGAATTTTTGGGTGGAATACAATACTTCCCCTACTTACTATACGTAGTAGAGAAAGTAAAAATAAGATTTTGACTTCTTTACATAAATCTCCTGTGATTAATAGTTTAATTTACAGATTGATAAATATCGCCTTAACAAATATGAATTTGACAGAGAACATACATACATCATGAAAACTGCATTAAACATTCTGGTTTTAACATTCATTTTATAAATAAAAAGATCAAGAAATTTAAATACCAGAAAGCTATTCAGAATATGTCCACACTTATAAAAATCTGATGTGATACATCCATGAATTTCTCTATCCTTTTAATTAGTGGGTAAACAGACTATTCTTACTAAAGCTTATTTTTCTATCTACCATGTTTTAATCCAAATAAACCTTTGCAAAAATAGCTACATTACACATTTTGTTATAGATACAAAGAGAATAGTAATAGCCAAATGTTTACGAACTGGACGCTATATACTGACCTTAAAATTCCATACTGCTTCTACGCAATTGCAAGAAACAACTGAAACTCAATGAGACTAAAAGAATGACAAGTACTGAACAATTCGAACCTTTAGTAACGGATATCTCAGAAACGGCTTATGTCGCAGAAAAACTTATTTGAAGTAAATTGTGTGTTTTAGAGATCTACAATTTTTGTACATTTTCGTCTATTGCTTAACACTTACCAGTTATACAAAATTCCTTCCGAATGAAGAGAACTTCATAGGCTATTCACAGAAAATTCAAGGCGCGCGCGCACACACGCACAAAAATGGACCTTTTCCTAAAAATGCTTTCTTTTTTATTCGGGGGCCTCAAAACATGTATTTCTGGTAAAATCTTGGTATCAAATTTTGGGGTTGAATGCAATACCTCTCTACCTACTATGTATGTGGTAGAGAAAGCTAAAATGAAATCTGATTATAAATTTTAAAAATTTACTTGTAATCCTTGGACAAATAACAAATTTACAAACATTTTAAACACCATTCCATAACATTAGTTCCTCAAAATAAATACAATATAAAAATCTGTAAGATCATTTTTTATCATTCAACTAACCCAGAAGTTTTAATTTAAACATTTAAATGGATCTAGATTTAATAATTTGGAAGAAAATATTTATTTTAAAGAATAAAGATCAGATATTGAACTTTGAAATACTGCCAATTGATTCTATCCACAAATATGTTTTACTTCCAATAGATAACAATACTATAGCAAACACTCTCATCTAGAGGCAGTAACCTGTAACAGTTCAGATTGCAATGCATCTAACATTGAAAGCGCCGGTTTGAAATTACAGTTCTCCGTTGCCATGTGTTAATTCTTCATTCTTATCCTTCATTTTTATCCTTTAAATAAATCTTAAATTTATTGTAAACAAATACTATTACGTTGATATTGTAATGAAAAGAAGCTAGAAACAGTGATGTGTATTGAATTTATTTAAAGGTGAATTTATTTACTATGAGTAAACTTAAGTGATGTTAGTGTAACAATTCCGACTCACCTTTAAATAAATTCAAATACTATTATCTTCGCGATGGATGTTATATTCATGATTATTCTATAAGCTTCTGTCAAATACTTTTGAAGCAAGCAACAAAAAGTCTTCACTCTTCAAAATTTGTCGAACAGTAAGTAACTTGTTTGGAAAAGTTTCTATTTAATATGTGTTCCTTTAGTGACCTTATGTCGCAAAGTAAAAATAAATAACTTGTTTATTTAGTTGTATTATTGAAAAAGGTTGCTATTTGCAAAGTTACTGAAAATTTAACTTGTTTACATGAAAACAACTATGAATTTTAAATTATGCAGCTGCAATGGCTTTGAGGTTGTGCCTATGTTGCAAATATATGCTAATGCATAACAGCTATAATTATTTAGAGCTATCCTAGAATTTAACAACTGAAACACAAATATAAATGAGGATTGGGCAGACTTAGGCACTTTGTGCTTGCACATGTACTGCAAGAGTACTGTGGTAAACCGTGCAGGAAAAACTGGTTTATTCAAGTTGCAGTATTGTATTTTTAAAAAGAAAATGTTATTCTACCGAACTAAATACAAACACAAAGTAATGAAACACTTCCTTAAACACAAAAAATAAAACATGTCTGTTGCACATTAATTCATGTAACTCAGTTTCTCAAGATTTGGAGAAATTGTATTAGTACAAGCTATGCGAAGAACTGCTGTTAAAAGCTTATCTGCAAGCTAATTTCTTGTTGGAGATTTATTTTCATAACAGAATATATCTGTTATATCTATTAATGGAACCAAATGAACCAAAACTTTCGCAAACAGCTTGTGTAGATTGGGAAACGTGCACTTGAGAATCCTTCATAAAACTGCATAAGACTCAACCTTGAATTATACAAGAGCACCAAAAAACTACAAACCAGCTGCGCCATGTTTTTCCTGTCAGCTCCTCGGTGCTTGTTGCAATCTGCCACTATCATAGAAAGGTGTGGATGAACCATACAACATTTTTAAAACTACTTTTAAAAGCTTTACTTACCAACTTTATGAAAGGAGATGCTGAAACTGGTCACCGTCGTTGTCCATACATTTTTGGCACCTCTTTAGGAAACTATCCATCACTCGCCATAGTTCATGTTGAGAAATGCTGGCAATTTCCTAGCGGATATTTTGTTTTAATTCTTCTAGAGTGTGTGGATTTGCCTTGTACACTTTGTTTTAAGTTATCCCAGAGATAGAAATTGCAGGGGTTTAGGTCGGGGCAACGAAGGGGCCACAAATCTCTACTAGTAATTCTGTCCTCAAACGCACTTTCAATTGTTCTCATCGAAATATTGGCATATAAACTGTTGCAGTCTTGTTAAAAAAAGGCAAAATCACGCTCCCTGGTTGTTAATTCTCTAAAAAACAGGGGGGCCAAATTGTATTCACATATGTACAGGCATCAACTGCTGACTCGAAAAAAAATTGAAAGGGTGTTTGTGGATAGAACTGCAATTTCTATCTCTAGGGTAACTTAAAACAAAGTGTACAAGACAAACCCACACACCCTAGAAGAATTAAAACGAAATATCCACCAGGAAATTGCCAGCACTTCTCAAGGTGAACTACGGAGTGATGGATAGTTTCCTAAAGAGGTGCCAAAAATGTATGGACAACAACGGTGGCCAGTTTCAGCATCTCCTTTCATAAAGTTGGTAAGTACAGCCTTTAAAAATAGTTTCAAAAATGTTGTATGGTTACATCTGTGCCTTTCTATGATAGCGGCAGATAGCAATAAGTGTCGAGGATGCAGACAGGCAAAACACAGCGCAGCCGATTCATACCTTTTTGACTCTCCCTGTATTTCACTCGCATCTCTCGATCATGTCTCAATTCAATTCACATAGTAATGAAGGGGGCACGTTATCAATAATCAGTTTGGAATCAAAACACACAGAAAAAATATGCAACTCCATTTCCAGGCAATCTAAATCACTGAATCTGGATGTAAATTCCTGTAATGGACCAATTAGAATACATGCATAATTTTGAATCTTTTTTTGTTCAATAATTCTTTATGTCTTAAGGACAGGAAATTATATATTTTGCCCATTTTCATTTGACATATCCATAAAAGTTGCAATTCTATCTGCAAATGTATAATAAGAACTTCTTTTCCCTGAAGTTCTAAATTTAGTTCATTTAAATGTTGTGCAATATCTGTTAAGAATGTCAAATCAGAAATCCAATCCAAATCACTCAGTCGGGAACAGGTTCATGTTTCATTTCCATGTACACTTTTATTTCTTCAATTAGTTCCAGGAAGCAATGCAACATTTTCCCCCTGCTCAACAATCGAACTTAAGTAAAATAAGTGTATCACCATATGAAGTATCTATCTCAGTGAGGAAACTTTTGAAGTGTCTGTAATTTAAAGCTCGAAATTGATGAAATTCACTATTTTCACTAACAATTGCCATAACCTCTTTCATTATAATACCCTTTGCACAGAGATTCTCCTGATGAACAATGCAGTGAATCAGAATAAATTAGGAACTTTGATTTTCCAACTTTGCTTTCAGACGCCCTACATAGTCTGCAGGCGGTCCTACCAGAGGGGGTACCATTTGCAATAATAGATATTAACTTGTCCCATGTGAGTTGAAATTTTTTAAATGCACTCTCAGCACTGTTCATATCGTAACTTGTGGTTGTGTCCTTCATTGGAACAACATCAAGCAACTCCTCTGTAACTGATAAGTTTTCGTCTACACCTTATATATAATAGCAAGCTGTGCTGTGTTCAGTAACATTAGTGCTTTCGTCCATAGCTATAGAAAAGCAGACAAATTTCCACACTCTAGCAGCTAACCGTTCCGTCATCTCATTTGCTAAGTGTTCAATTCGTTGTATAACAGTGCCATGAGACAGACGTAAAGTTTCAGCTGTACAGGACATTTGGGGGCATAAGGCATTTATAACCACTTGTATACACTCTTTCACAAAATCTCCATCACTAAGTGGACGAGATGACTAGGTTATAAGGTGTGCAGCTTGGTAACCAGCTAGCAAGATTTTATTGCTAAGCTCACCATTACCTTACTGAAAAATGCAAATACAAATGCCTGTAAGTTACGAAAAAATATCCATGTTAACAATATATAAAACATTCATGATATCTATCGTCCTCTGTGGTGTAGTGGTTACCATGCTAGCCTCTAGTTCCCAACGCCGCGGGTTCAAACCCAGAGAACGGCGTTGGACTTTTTTCAGGCGTAAAAATCCTTAGCATGGCTTCCTTTGGAAGGGAAGAAATGCCAGTGGTCCCGTATCGTAGATTTATGGCATGTAAAAGAAACTCAAGCCTGATAAAGAGGTCTCTGAGCAAAATTACTGGTCTTTCATGCCCAATATAGAATGGGACACTAAGGACAACAGCTAAAGAAAGTCCATAAATAAAACTCAATTTTATTTTTCTTTTTTCATATCTCATGGGATTAACGAAATGCTTATCAATTTTACAGCTTGTGCCTTACAAAGATCATTGAGAAGTTCATGATCGTCACTTACAACATCCCCAAATTGAATAATATGATACATTTTATAATGACGGTATAAATGTATTTTCTAACAGTTGTAATCACTTTTCTACAAACTTAACACTGTGCTGTTTTCTACTACCTAACACAAATAACCACTTTCCCACAAAGTATTAAACTGCGATGTTGAGTGTTGCTTAACATTGCTCATGGCAGCCAACCCACATCTGACCGACTAGCTGTTAACATACTACAGCACACGCACATGGAAGTCACCATGCGCACATAGGGCAAATGTACTCAAATTCCCATCTCTGATATAAATACACAAATATAACAAATATAATATGTATTAAAGAAATAAGGCCTAAATGTCAATTTAAATCATTTTATGCAATTACAAAAATTATTAGTGTTTTCAACTTTTAAAATCTGTTACAAATGTCCTTTCTTTATTTATATGTTGTAGTTGAACATGTTCACAAAATGAAAGGAAAGAAATTCTTCCCCACTAAACACATACATTAAAAATGTTTGCATCTTTTGTTTGTTGTGTTAAAGTTTAGTCATGTGTTTGTTGATGGTCTATTTAGCAGTCAGATTTCCATTATTTTCTTCTTCTTTTTCAACTTCATTTTCTAATGTTTTGAAAGGTCTCAAATGTTGTTCATGATGTGTTCCACAATACCTTATTATTTTTATCAGATAATTTGTATATGTGGTTTCCATATTGTTTTGTAATGGTCCTTTATATAATAATTCCATCTTATAACTTCACTTCTTGGATGCTTTTGAAATCTTATCGCCAATTTGTGGCTCCCGCTTACGTTTTCTCTTCTTTTACTTCTTTTCTCTGATCTTTCTTGAATCCTTTTAAAAGCAATTCTGTACTTCTCCTGCTCTAATAGCTCACCGTTTATAGCAATTGTATAAGGAACACTGGAAACAATGGGTGATGGTTTCTCATTCATCATTAATTCTGTTGGCATGAAAGTTGTCATCACATTTATCATATTATGCAACATGTTCTCAATGTAGGTGCAATGCTGTATCCATTCTGCACGATTCCTTTGGCATATTATTTGAAGATAAATGGAAATGTCCTTAGGATCCTCTCACATGCATTACTTGAGGAAGGTATGCTGACGAATTATACAGCTTGATGCCTTCGTTACAGTGAGCTTCAGTGAATAATTGGTTTTGTGGACTGTTGCATTATCTAATAGGATAGCTCAGATCCCTCCATATTTAGGAATATACTCCTCTATAATTTTTTTTTAAACATGTTTTACTAGAGATGTTGCAAACTGGGTAAATCTTAAATTTAGTAAAAATGTTGAACATGATAAAAATGTATTTAAAATTGTTTCTTCCAACTGGCATTTCCCTATGAGTATCTATTACAGTGAGTGCATTCTTTTCATCCCTTATGATAGTTCCAGGTTCAATGTCATACTTGACGTTTATGGTTTTGACTTTCTGGCTTAGTTCGCACGCAGATAAGTATTTCATTAATTTCTTGTTTAAGCGTTTCATGTGCAAGTTTTAGCTTATGGTTAATGCAGTTTCCTCTGAACCAGTGTGTGCTGATGCTTGGTGAAAGGTTAGTATACTATCCTTTTCAATGGATTTTGGAATTATAACTTTCCACTTCAACATGGTTCCATGTTTTTATGTAATATTCCGAATAACCTCCCTACTTTTCCCAGGGTACTTAGTCACGTTTCCGGTGCAGCAGCTAATAATTTTGACAATTCCGGATCTAAGTTTTTTTAAGTTTTTTTGTCTTGAAAAATTGTTGTCTGCTCTTAAGTTTAGGTTCAAAATCTTTAACTCATGGTGTGGGTTGTGTAAGGTCTCTGAAATGTGTCTGCCAGTTTTCAATCTTCACAATATGTCACTGAATATATTGTCTTTTCTGTGATATGCTCTATTTCTATATTATTTATGAATGTTATTTCATGAATGTATCATAAAATTTTGGAACTGGTAAGTTTACATTTTTGAATGAAAGATAAGCCCATATGATCTGTATGTAGAATGATTTTAGAGTTGTATTCATATTGTCAAAGTTTTACTAAGGTGAAACATATAGCTGATATTTGCTGTTTCTGATAAGCGTTTGCTTGTTTTTGTTAAGGTTCTCCACTTCCCAAATTTGAAGGAGAACAGCACTGTTGCCTGGCAACAAAGCGTCAGTTAAGATGTGGAAAGTAAGTTCAGATCTAGGCCTTCCTAATAAAATTGGATTTTTGAACAATTCTTTAGATTTTAGGAATGCTATTTGGTGTTGCTCTTCACATACCCATTTTGTTTCCTTTTTGAGTACTTCACATAGGGGTGAAATTTCTGCGAATATTATAAAAGAACTTGCTCTAGTACTGTAGAATGCCTAAGTATTTTCTTAGATGTTTTATATTTTTAGGTAGAGGAATTTCATATATTGCTGCTACTCTGGATTGGGTTTTAATCCTTCTGCCAAAAAATATACAGAAAAAATTCAGTTTCTTTAGTGGAAAATTTTGATTTTGATAAACTGATGTCATTCCACTCTTCTCAAAATTACTCAGGATGTAATCTATATGTTTCAAATGGGTATGGGCATTGTCATAAATTAGGATTTTGCCACACTCCACTACTTGTAGACAAACCATAAGCACATCTTTTAAAATGGTAAATTTTCCCATTGTGTCTAAAAGTAGTACATTTTTTGATATCTTTTGCTAAAGGTATTTGCCAGAAGATGAGTTTAAGTTTATTGTAGAGAAATATTTCCCTCTGGTCAATTTTCCAACAATGTGATCTAAAATGGTCAGTAGCACGTAAGCATTCATGGTACAGGCACTGATCGTCCATCTAAGCTTGTTCTCTTCCTTGTGTACCCAACAAAGCGCACTGACATAAGGTGAATATGAAAGTTTGATCCTGCCATCATTTAGCATAGTTTTTATAACCTTGTCTGCCTGTTTCCTAATGTTATTTGGAATCAGTCTGCATTTATGTGAACAAGGCTTAATATCCTTCACATGGAAATAATTTGTGTGCCTGTTGCATTTCCCTGCCATGCTTGCTCTTATGCTTTGTTAAAATTCCTAATAAGCTGTTTCTTTGTTTGAGGGCAATATTGTATCCTTTGTTTATTTTAGACATAATTGTTTCTTCAATGTGTGTACTTTTGTATATTACAAAGGTATTTTGCATCCTAGTGTGATCTTGGTATTGTATGGCATATCTTCATTTTTGCAATTAATGTAGAATACATTGTTACATGTACTAGTGAGCCTAAAATTCTCCTTTAATTTTTCCTCATACATATTTATTCTCAATACAATATTTAATTCATCCTTAAATAAAAAATCTCATTTATTTCTGAAAACTTCTATTTTCATTTACATCATTGTTTCCTTCTAACAATGGAATAATAAGATGACTGCCATAATCTCTAATCATCGATATTCTCTTTCTGAAATCTGGTACTCAGTCAATAATATATCACTATCAATATTAGTTACCGATTTGGGTGGCACTAAAGTAATTCTTTCGCTTTTCCAACTATTTATTTCTATTTCTAACATAACTTGGTGTCTTATTCTCTCCTTTCTTTTCTCAATAGCCACATTGCAAACAGGTAAATATTTGATTTTGCCAGTACTCTGCAAATCTTGGAATAAATTTTCTTCATAAAAAAAAAATAAGTACTTTGTTAACAACACTGTCAATTATCAGGATCATATCAGCGCCACCATGTGTTGGAATTTCAACCTGCAGGAGTTCTTTTACATGCTAGTACATCTACTGACATGGGGCTGGCACTTTTAAGCAAACTTAAAAACCATCAGTCTGGGCCAGGTTTGAACATGCAACCTTGGGGTCAGAAAGCCAGCGTCTAACCAACTGAATCACCCAGACCAACTCTCCCCACACATACTGTTTTAACTCCTGTGTCGATCATGGCTTCATTTGTTTTTTCTAATATATTCACGTTAATGAATGATGTATTTAATAGTTATTGTGGTTTGCTTTACTTTCTTTTTGAATGTTAGGGTTTCCTGATGATTTTACCATTGTTTTTAAGGACTTCCTATACAGGATTGCTGTAGTTTGTGCCATAGGATCATAAAGTGGAGTTGTACTATGATCCTTTATTGATTTTCCGCAAGCAGGACTGTAGATCTAATGTCCACGCCCGTGACTTGATCGGTATTCATTTGGCCATCGACTTAAGTATTTCGGTTAATTTCTCTGTAACCAATATCGTGTTCTGCAAACCTTGGATTGATTTGTATTTCCAATGTGTTCGCCAATTACCTTGGTTTTGGTTTCTGTTGCAACGGTTATATGGGTTTTGTCTGAAATCAATTGTGTTCCTTCTGCCAAAATTGGTGTGATTTATGTGTGTGTTCCCGAAGTTTGTCGTGATCTCGGAATGTTGTTATATCTGTTCCTAGTATCTTGGTAGTTTGTTCTTCCTGGTCTGATTATGTCCGATGGTGGAGGGGAGGAAGTGTGTAATTGTAGCAGTAATTATTTCTTGTTTACACAAAGGAGGTTCAATCATTTTGCATCTATTTACAATTTTCAAGAAATTATCTGCTAAGCTCATTTTCCCCCCCTTGAGTCATACTTTCCAGTGGCATGTCTGGTTCTGTCTATCTGGACCCCAATATCTGGCTAGGAATAAGTTTCAGAATGAGGTTTAAGCTTCATTCTCGGCAAAAGTTGATTTCAGCCATTGCAAACTTTTCCATTTCAAACTATGTTTTAAGACCACCATTCTTAATTCTAAAGGGATTTCCTTAACTTGGAAATACAAGTCCATTTCTTTAAGAAATTGTTTCGAACTGTTGCCTAATTCTTCATTGAAAACTGAAGGAGTGATCTCACTGAGAATTTGGTTGGTGTAATTTATGTCATTGTGTGTATAAGGCACATCATTTTGCATCTGTCCATGTTGTAAATGCTTTAGTTCAGTTGAATATATACGATCCAACGAGTTGTTCACCTACATATACATCATGGTTTTCACTACATTCGTCCGGTACATCATCATTTACTCCATTTACAATATCTATATTATCTATATTTATATTATCACATGATTTACCTTTTGTTTGAAATGCTATGACCATTCGGGTTATGTTATTTATATTTTCTTTCTCTTTATTTAAACTTCATTGTAATCGTTTTACTTCATTTTCTATTTGGTTCCTGTGGCTTTACATTTCAAGCACAAGGTTGTCTTTCATATTTATGTTCTTAACTCTGATAGTTTCTATTTTATAGTTTACATTTATATTTAATTCCTGAATATTCTTCTTTACATTTTCAAGCTGTTGGTTGACTAAGTTTTTAAATTCAATTACGGCTGCTGATTGCATTGTGTTATGTTCTGTGTGTTCTGCCCTTACCTTATGTATCTCATCAGCCTGTTGATCTATTTTATTATTGACTTCAGCAATCACCTTCTGATGTTGACTTTTGAAATTCTGTATTATGTCTGAATTAGCTTTTGCTAATCTAGATTGTTCTTTCCTAAGCTCTACAATCACATTTCTAAGCTCACAGGCTTGTGATTCAATTTACAAGTTTAGTTCCTGGTTCTGAATAGTTATTTCTTACCTTAATTCATTGCTTTGGCTAGCTAGACTAACTATTCTGATTTTAGTACACTTTTGACTAGCCAAACTAGCCATTTCTGATTTTAGTTTGCTATGTATGCAGGCTAAACCAGCTATTTTTTATTTTAATTAGCTATTTCTGATTTTAACTCCTTAAACATGTCATTCATATTATACTATTAGTTGATTCCACTTTATTTTAATGGATCTCCCCACTCATTTGATTTCTCTCATCCCCCATCCTATGCACTCTGATATCCATTCCTATAAGCTGATTTATTACTTTGCCGAGGCAAAAATTCATACATTGGTTGTGACACTATCTTAAAAATGATCGTGCACTGACTTACTTTTTGAAGTCTTCTCACTTATCTGGTATTTCTGCAATGCAGAATCTAGATGTTGCAGGCCATGTTGTTTTGGTGTCGCTTGGGTCCTGGCGTTGATGTTCTACCTTCAAAGTCGTGGTGTTGGTCTGAAGTTATGAAGATCTCTTGGTCCCCTCAAAGTACACTTTATTTGTTTCCTGTTAATCTAACTCCTCTCTCGAGTACCAAAATTGGGTCACCCAAACTTTTAACAGATTGGGTTGCAGTGCATCAAATACCAAAAGTGCCGCTTGAAACAGGCAGTTCATCACTGTTGTGTGTTGATGTTGGTGCACTGTATGTTGGAATGTAGTCAGTGCCTATCTCTCTCAAATGGCTAATCTTGTCGTATAGTATGCCCGTAGAAAATGCTTATAAAATCAAAAGGAAAGCGAATAAATTACCTTAGGAGTGAGTTTAGAACATGTGGTCTCTTCTATATCTGGTACCCACCTGCCCGCCGGTTTTAGGGGTTTACGTATATAGGCAAATCGCGTCAGGAACACAGCAAACGTAGCCATTTTTTCGATAAATCACATGCAAAGTGGGTACTGCCAACCTAAACAAAAAGTGAAATGCACTAAATATGCGATGTGCTGTTGTTTCTGCGAACGTGAATCATTCAAGTTTTAGACGAGCAGATCCCTCGGCTACGCTTTGAGGCTGAGGGCCCTCAATCTCTCGGCTACGCCTTGAGGCTGAGTATCTTCCGGCTTCGGTGGCATTATTCATATATTGGAAGCATTACATTAGAGCAAGCGTATGACATAGAGTGACATCTGTTTGACTTACGACACATTTTCATCGCTGTGGGGCACACTGTAAGAGGAGATTATCGTATGTTTTCTTGCAGTTGCCAGGTAATCTCACAAGCTAATTGCTTGCAAGAACTTTAAACAGTCGGTAGATGAGAAAGTTTAAAACTCACGCCATCAAGGTTTCAAGGAGAGAAATATTTTAAAATTAAGTAAAGAATTACTGTCCAAAGGTGAGAGTTACGTTTTTAATTATATTTCAGCACTGAAGTAATTTACAAGACTTAAGGTTTAAATTTTAATCCTTTACATACATCTTCATATTCATCGTAAACAAATACTATTATCTTCATGATGGATGCTATATTCCGTGAATATTCTATGATAGCTCTTGTTGAATAATTTGAAGTGAACAGTGAATGTGTCTATGTCTGATGACTTATCAAACAGAAACTTGTTTGGAAAAATTTCTCTTTTATAATGTGTTCATTTAGATCGCGGATAACTTGTTTATTCAGTGTTATTCAACCATATTATTGAAAAAGGTTGCTAATCGGAAAGTTAATGAAAATTCATGAACTTATTTACACGAAAACAAATATTAATTTTAAAGTATGCTGCTGTAATGACTTTTGAGGTTGTGCTTATGTTGCAAACACATGCTAATGCTCTCTCCCTCCCTCCCTCCCTCCCTCCCTCCCTCCCTCCCTCCCTCCCTCCCTCCCTCTCTCTCTCTCTCTCTCTCTCTCTCTCTCTCTCTCTCTCTCTCTCTCTCTCTAAATTAGAGCTATCCTTGAATTTAACAATTGAAACCAAAATATAAATACACTAACATAATACTTATAGTACATATTAAGGAAATAAGCATAAATGTCAAATTAACTTGTTTTATGCAATTACAAAATTTTTAGGGTTTTCAACTATTAAAATCTGTTACAAACCTTAACTATGTAAATTTAACAACCAATAAAAAGAAGCTCATGATGAGATCAAGTGATTGTGAAATTTGTCCTTCTGAATTATATTTTTAAAAAGGTAAATGAACATTGCCACAATATATATAAGTAATTTTATAACTTAGGTATTTGCTTTGCTGTTATTAGCTTCAATTTATACTTATTATTAGCATACATATGTGTAAATGTTTACTTACCCTTTCTGTAACTTTATCTACTTCATGATAAAGGAAGTTGCAATTGGTATCAAAATGCTGTTCCTTGAAAGTTCCTTTTCTTATTAACTTATTTGGCATCTTTCCCTTTAAATCCATGAAAAATTTCAACATCTGAAACACACACTCTATGTTATTTAAGAACAAAGAACAATTATGTGGAAAAAAGAGAGAATTAGCTGATGTTAAACTAATAACTTTTATTCTTTATTTATCACCCTCCCTCAGGTTTGCTGTATCTACAAATTCCATTACGCATAATCAAGACATGTTGAAATGATGAATACAACCTTTAAAAGGCCTATTAATTTCCAAAGTTTAGTATACCAATGATTTTTTTCCGAAGGCTCACTAGAGCAAGAGAAGCTGTTCATTCAGGAGATTTTTAAAACAAACCTCTTAAACAAAAATAATTGCTATTTTTTAACATTTTATTTTACATACACTGCATAAAATAATTAAAAACGAAATATGAAACATTGCTAACAATGCTGATGGACTTTGGCATTGTTCCCAAATTAATTTTAAAAATAATTTTAAATTGAAATTTTAAATCTGGATTCTTTCTTGAAGATTTGCTGCAAAAGAGTGCTTAGGCCACTTTTGTATTAGTGCATCACACTTTCATTTTCTAGTTTACATATTAACTAATGAACCTAAATTAGGTACTCTGATAGTTGTCATCTGGACATTTGTTAACATTTTAGCTCGATTCTCTTATTACATACATGATGTACATACCTGGTTGTTTGTCTTTCCTGGAAACATTATTTTCCCGGTGTAAAGCTCATAAATGGTACAGCCAGCTGACCACATATCAATGCCGAAATCATATGGAATGCCTAAAACTATTAACACAAAAACGTATTATAAACTTCAATTAGCATTACAAAGTAGCACTTTGTATAATAAGATTGTGTATTACATTACTTGTAATTACATTTGCTATAATTTTAAAAAACAATATCTTTAAAATTAGTGAAAGTAGACTATTCTTAATTATTCAATTCAGACAATTCTTGTTTAGGATTATAGACATAAGCCAGTAACTGTTACTAGCATCACTATACTAGCTTATACATATATTATATAAGTTCTTGTTAACATTTTTTACTTTCTCTACTACGTATAGTAAGTAGGGGAAGTATTGTATTCCACCCAAAAATTCGATACCGAGATTTCACCGGAAATATATGTTTTGAGATCCCCTGAATCCAAAAAAAAGCATTTTTGGAAACATGTCCATGTGTGTGTCTGTCTGTGAACAGCATTACTCAGAAACGAACAGTCGGATAAACACCAAACTTGGTATTTAGGTTCAGTATCTTCCAGAGATGCGACACGAAGGTTTTCAACAAAATTCCCCCACTCCAGGTTACCCTTTATATGGAACATTTTTCGAAAATTTTAATTTCCTCAAAAATGGCTCTAACGATTTTGATTAAAATATCATATGTTTAAGATATTTTCATGACAAATAAAATGTATATCTTGAATGTTCTGGGAATCTCTCCAAAAGTATTCTTCATTGTGAACGACTTTGCATAATTGGTAAACCATAAGAGATAGACAAAATTTTGCTACACAAAAAATGTAGATCGCATTAAAATACACAATTTATGTCATATACATTTTTTTTGTTGAGTGAACCATTTTCCAGATAATACTTTTTATTCCCTTAAATTTTTCAATACTTATTTTCTCAAATGGGAATTCGTTATTCATTTTTTTTGTCTTGGATATGCAAAGAGTATTAATCTGTGGCAAAGGGAATGGTGCTGCAACCAGCTATTAAGAGATATGTATGTGCTTAAAGGCTACTGTATTACTATATTGCCCTTGTAAATATATATTCCCCTTACATCTACAAGAAAATTAGCAATAAGATAAGAGTCTGCAAATGTTTATCTCGATTAACATTAAGTAGATGGAGAATAAGAGTTTGTAAAAATAGTTTGTACAAGAGTAGAGAAAGTCATGTAAGTGTAACACATCAGATTTTTTTCTATCTGTAATGTAATAACTGTAGGCATTTAACTGTGTAGTAGATCAGTATCAGTTATTCCCAAAAACAGCAAATGCTACTGGCTTGCTTGGTACCTTGACTTTGTTTTCTTTTTATGCCCCTCCCTCCAACTTAACGAACTATGATGTCACACACCTCATCAATTGTATGGGTTAAGGCATAGCTACCAGTACAATGCTACAGACAACTCCCGAGCATCCAACAAATACTTTTTCATCATATTCTTTAAAACTACTGAGGAGAGAAATGTTAGTAACATAATTTAATTAGAATTAAGGCTGGCGCACAATAACCTGAGAACAGAAATAGGAACCGAAGGCAAAACAACAGGCAACATTTTGGTTATCAATACACAAGGAATGTATATCAATAACCACATTGTTAGCAAAGTGGAAAGATGATTTTGCATTTCCATCATCATTTACATCACATATTGGACCATATACAGCATTACATCGTAGTCTGCCTCCACGAGGTGTTCCCTGGGTAACACTAAATGGACTACAAAACAGGTATGCTTCCCAAGCCTAAAAAGTTAATACTTGACCAAGTCTTCTTTCACAATCCTGGTACTTGTTAAAGTTTCTCATTAATAGTGAATGCTCACACTGTAATACATGTAATTTAACTTTTGTCACTCCTGTTCTGGTTTTTGATTGTGGTCTTGTTTCCAATTATTGTGAACCAGTCTTTATCTGTTCTATCAATAGTGAAAAGGAACCTTATTTCAATTACAACCTGTGCATGAATGCAACTAACCTTCACAGCAGCCTCTAGAAGTAATTTTGTATTAACTGTGGACAATTATTTTAAAAATACACTGAAAACAATTCCCATATTATTTGGAAGATAACCGACTGAATTTAATGAAAAACTTCATGACTATTTTGTGTTTTACTCCAGAATTTATTTACATGTATGAAATTTCTATTCTTTGAAGAACATTAGTTCATCTCAATTTCTTTAGGACTTACATATGAAATGAAGAAACACTTTAAACGATAAAGGAAAATGACAAAAATAAAACAACTGCAAGCTGAAGACATGGGCATAACATAGAGAATGGGTACAACCATTGAATGACATTGTGGTAATGTAGCGTCAGTAATACCAGCAACAGGTGTGCTACACTTACTTGTTTTTGTAACAGTGGTACTGACTGTCATAATCCCAACACTTGAAATCAGAAGTATGGTGGTATTTAAACACATATGCAGAAGCTAAATAAACTGAAGTGATGAATAATAGTAATACAACACTGAGTCAGGTTTAAATACACCCACTTAACTAAAACTACACAATTACACAAGGTAAACATGTAGTTTTGGTGAGGTCTGTGTATTTAAGGCAATGCATCGGTGAAGTTTGGTAAAAAAACAAAACAAAAACAAACAAAAGTGAGCATTTTCAATTTTTTGTTTTTTGCATTTTTATTATACTTACAACTTATATTTTCATATTACAAAATTTGGTTTTTTTAATACCAACAATTTTAAAGCCACAAACAGATATTTAATTGATCTTTTACCATTTAAAGCACCGCATTGAACTTTTAAACTCCATTTTTTCAATTTCTCCTTTTACTATTCAAAATGCTCCTTAGACCACAGTTTATAACGTGTTAGGTTGAAATTTTCAGAATAGCTTCAGGAATTATGGATTTAAAAATTGTTGTGCTACAGTTAAAAATATTAAATAGTTCAGTTGAAATTAACTGTTTTCCATAACTCACACTGAAAAAGTTGAAAAATTCAATAACGTGTATAAAAAAAAAGTTTCTCTTAAACTAATTATAATTAAAAAATGACTGTGCAACAGTTTCTTTAGGTTTGTTTACTAAGCTCAAATTAAAAATGTGGGAGTGATGTAACCATAGGATCCAAGGAGCATTTCATATTACAATATAAAAAATGATTAATTATGAATAAAACACATTAATATTTTACAAATAGTTTGACAGTGCTCATTAAATTTTGTGTGCACTATATGTTTTTATGTTCTGAGCATATAGCAAACAAGTCCAAGCAATCACAAGAAAACTACGGATTTTTGGATTATCACAGATGCATTGCCTTAAACCCCACTGAGTGTATTGTTATGGTGATATTTGTTGGGACACACAGATTCTATCGAAACACTAGCAATGAAAAACTATGCGGACAAGTATAAATTAAAGTGTCAAACTTACTGATTTCTGGAGCCCTGTAGAAACGACTCACTAGATATGGAGTTATTTCATTTTCTGCTACATGTGATGCAGATCCAAAATCACATAGTTTGAGCACCAATTTGCTTTCACTGACCTGCAATGAAAGCAACACTATTATGAATTAAGTGGCTAAGCATTTGAAGATTTCATATGCAATTCTTTTAATTTTCATTTCTGCTAATTTGGCATTTGGTTGTTATCATTAAGATATGAAACTGCAATCTTTTATTCCTTGCTTAAGAATATTCAGATACTAAACACAATGATAAAGCAATATTCCAGCATTTTCTTATTAATTTTAAGTTTTTAAGGATCAAATGGATTTTAGTTTAATTATCACAAAAATAAGCTAATAGCTATTTTTACACAAAAGTTTAAGAAAATCAATGGCTTACAACCATTACTATTTTCATTTTCAATATTAATTGCATTAAAGTTCGTATAAGTACCGAAAAGATTTGGAACATAAAAGAATCAACAAGATCTATTGTTATACAAATATATAATTTTGCTTTAATCAAAGTTACACTAAGTACTTATTTACAAAAAGTCAGCATGTATCATTCTGTACTTCCCACAAACAGCAACAATACACAACCATATTAATAACAAAAAGGTTGTTTAAAATATAATATTGTTAAAGAGTTGACCAATCATTTTTTGTTTTGATTTCAAAACGGTAGAATGAAAACCCAGTATGCTCTATTCTTCTGTACTTACTTAAAAGCTGACAATGAAAAAATATGAGAGGAGGAGGGGATTAAATTTCTACAATTTATATATTTATGATATCTTAGGACATATTAAAGAAACATATAACACACCCACAACTCCAGAAATATGAATATTTTGGAGTTGCCTTTCTATGAAATTATAAGAAAACTATTCGGTAACACAAACTGGAATAAGGCTTTTTAACACACTGAATACCTGAGTAACTGAATACCTGAGTATTGTAAGAATGATTGTATAATTTAAAATAAAGAGAGTTCAAGGTTGTTACACTACATCAATAAAATGTTCTTACTTGAACGCGTTTTGGGAGACGGTTTGCTCTCGTCAGCATGTTTTCAACTAGTGATGTAGTGTAACAACCTTCAACTCTCTTTATTTTAAATTATTACACATCACTGTTACTAGCTTCTAATTCTTCAAAATTAATTGATTGTATAAATTTGTCACAAGAAAAGATTAAATAAGAAATACAGGGTAAATTGATTATTATAGTGGAGGCCTGCACAACATACACCCCGCAGGCCACTTGTAGCCTGCAATGCTATTTATTTTGGCCGTCTGCCTGATTGAAATTATTTAATACAAGAAACTATTAAATTAGACAAATTTAATTTAATAAAGATTAAAAACAGAAGCGTTATTAACAGTGAAGTATTCATCATGATTTAGATTGAGTCACACTTTTTTACACTCACCTTCACTAATTAAAGTTACATAAAACAGGAAACGTTTTCGAGGGCATTCGTCCTCATCGTCAGTGAGAAGTACTTGTTTAGCTGTAGCAACTGATGATGTGCTGGTTGTTTTACATTTTCACAATTAACACTAAAAATATATGTGTAAACTTTTCTCTTAAAGTCTACCTAACTTCAATAATAATTATTATTCTTGCCATTTAAAGCAGGTTTTATAATTAACCTAGCCAATTATAACCACTAAAAACTTGACAAATACTGAAATATCAGCTGCACATACGTAATGGAATAGTAAAGGGGCGATCTGCAAGCTAAGTGTTAAAAATGCTAATCCTACATTAACTCTAAAAATTGTTGGTCATCAATGACTGAATTTGATTCTTATACAATTCCTCAGTCCTTGCAAAATATAACTATATACTCCCCTTACAAACCAAGTTCTAGCAAGGTAGAACTTTAATACTTGGATTATATGCTACATAAATAAATGTGCAGCCTGTAACTTTTCAGCTAATTATAGGTGGTGGCAATAAAGCTAAATGACATGGTTTGAAATTACAGAGCTGAAACCCTTCATTCTTTTCCATGAAACTGTCATAACAAATAATTCTGGTTTATTTATGTAAGCAAATGCTTATAATTAGTAATTATTGAGTCAATTGTAACACTACCTCACTTACTTATTATAACGAATACATGTTTCAGGAGCTAATTGCTCCCAACCTAAGTTCCCTGTTGACTGCCCGCATCCTTCGTCTTGGTTGATAGCTTGATTTCTGGTGACAGTTGGAAGAACTTCAGAAGTAAATCTCCTGGTGGGGTTTCAAAATTATAAGTGCAGTTTCTGTTTTTCCAAATATAAATGTTTTCCCAAGTTGTAAGTTCTGCTTTTCTCGAGATGTTTTCTAGTATTTTTGGGTTTCTGTCTATGGTGTGTGTGACTCTCCAAAAATGCCAAGCCACTGCTGATTTATCTTCCTGTTTTTGCTTTATGTAACTGAAGTGTTCTTTTGTTTCTGTTTTTATATTTCTTTTGGTTTGCCCAATGTAGATTTTTTCGCAGTCATTGCAGCTGATCTGGTATATTCCTGGTTTGTTCTCCTGTGGGATGTCATCTTTTAGTTTGGAGTTTAGTAGGTTTTTGATGGTATAATTGTTTTTTGGGGGGCAAAGAGATGTTGTGTTTCTTGAAGATTCTCTGGAATTTGTAGAAAGCTGTTGTATGTGAATTTTTTAAAGATCATCTTTTCTTTTCCAGTAGGGATGAGTGTGGTAACTTCTTTTATTTTCTTTTTGCTCATGGCTCTGTTTATTTTCTTATGTATTGTTTCTGGCCTGAATCCATTTTCTATAGCTATGTCCAATATGTGGTTTAGCTCAAGTATGTATTCCTCTTTGTTCATAGGGACGTTGACCAGTCAGTGTGTCAGACTGTTGAGTGCTGCATGCTGGTGGGGAATGGGATTAAACTACTTTGTTTTATGTAGCTATTTGTGTGTGTGGGTTGCCTGTAGATGCCGAATGTTGGGTTGTTTTCTTTCTTGATGATTTTAAGGTCAAGGAAGGGGAGTTGTCCATTTTGTTCTTTTTCCATTGTGAAGTTTATAGATTTTTCCTGAAGGTTCAATAATTTTAGTGGGTCTTCCAAGTGTTTTTCCGGGACTATTGCAAAAATATAATCAATGTAGCAGTACCATCGTTTGAAAATCCAGGGGAAAGCCTTCATAACCCTTGTCTCTATATTGCTCATGAAGAGTTCTGCTAGTAGTGGTGAAAGTGGACTGCCCATAGATGGCCTGAATTCTGCTTGTAGTAGTTCCCATTAAAAGTGAAATAATTTTGCCGTATACACAGATTAGTTAGTGTTATGTATTCTTGGATTTCTTCTGTAGTCTTTCCTATTGCTTGCAGCCAGTTTTTGATGTGTTGGTAGAGTTTCTGTTAGTATGCTGGGGAAGAGAGCCGTGACATCAAAGGAAACTATGGAATCTGTTTTTTCTATTTCAACATTTTTTATTTTTTTAATTAACTCCAGGGAGTTTTTTATGCCTAAAAAAAAAAAAGAAAAATGGAAAAAGAACAGAATGGACAATTGCCCTTCCTCGACCTTAAAATCATCAAGAAATAAAACCACCTAACATTCGGTATCTACAGGAGACCCACACACACAAATAGTTACATAAAACAAAGTAGTTTCAATCCTGTTCCCCACCAGCATGCAGCACTCAACAGTCTGACACACCTACTGGTCAACGTCACTATGAACAAAGAGGAATACATTCTTGAGCTAAACAACATATTGGACATAGCTACAGAAAATAGATTCAGGCCAGAAACAATACATAAGAAAATAAACCGTGAGCAAAAAGAAAATAAAAGAAGTTACCACACTCATCCCCACTGGAAAAGAAAAGATAATCTTCAAAAAATTTACATACCACCCAACAGTTTTCTACAAATTCCAGAGAATCTTTAAGCAACACAACTTCTCTTTGGCCCCAAAAAGCAATTACACCATCAAAAAACCTACTAAACACCAAACTAAAAGAAGTGATCCCACAGGAGAACAAACCAGGAATATAC
Organism: Deroplatys truncata; assembly: GCA_030765065.1. Lineage (NCBI taxonomy): Eukaryota > Metazoa > Arthropoda > Insecta > Mantodea > Mantidae > Deroplatys > Deroplatys truncata. The sequence continues at coordinate 121,262,710 of CM060988.1, read as the reverse complement.
CAGATCAGCTGCAATGACTGCGAAAAAATCTACATTGGGCAAACCAAAAGAAATATAAAAACAAGAAAAAAAGAACACTCCAGTTACATAAAGCAAAAACAGGAAGCTAAATCAGCAGTAGCTTGGCATTTTTGGAGAGACACACATACCATAGACAGAAACCCAAAAATACTAAAAAACATGTCGGGAAAAGCAGAACTTACAACTTGGGAAAACATTTATATTTGGAAAAACAGAAACTGCACTTATAATTTTGAAACCCTGTCAGGAGACTACTTCTGAAGAAGTTCTTCCAACCGTCACCAGAAATCAAGCTAACAACCAAAACGAAGGATGCGGGCAGTCGACAGGGAACTGAGGATGGGAGCAATTAGCTCCTGAAACATGTATTCGTTATAATAACAAGTAAGTGAGGTAGTGTTACAATTGAATCAATAATTACTAATTATAGACAACATCACTGTCACAAAGTCCACCAAAGAAACTTTATTGTGAATTAAAATGCTTATAACTTTTAAGTCTACATCAAAAGTTTTTTATAAGTGTTAAAAAAAGAAAATCTCATTTTCTCTTTTTAAAAAATCAGTCATATCAATAAAGGAAGAAAGGAGGGAGAGAGAATGAGAGATTGTATTTACCAAAATATTATCTGGCTTAATGTCTGCGTGAAGTATGTTAGCCTTTTTCAAAAGCTTTAAAGCAAGAAATAATTGTTGACTATATGATCTAACTGCTTTAACATGGAGTCCAACATCCTTCCCATATTTCTTGAGCACCTGCAAGAAAAAAATTGAAACATTTCTCACTTTGGTAACAACTATATGCCTTTCAATGTGTTTCATAAATTCTACTCAGCAATTTCCTACTACTTACCTCACGCAGATTCATGCTGAGTGGTTCGAAAACCATGCACAAATGATTTTTGTGGAAGAAATGACGGAATAGCCGAAGACAGTGAAATCTGTCATCAGGGTCTGCATCATTTAGCCGTCGTAGCACCTCCAACTCTTTCAACCCTGTCTTGTGCCTAAAATGTAAGCATGGAAATTAGCAATGACATCAAAAGTAGTAATCCACAATGGCATCATTTGTGTTTAAATATGAGGCATGCAGAACACAAGCTAATCTGTAATATTCTTTAACTTTTGGCAAATAGTTTTCTCATGTTAGACTTTTGTGGTAAGGGGTAAAAGTGAAATTTTTTTCTAATTGGGTGCTTTTAATACTGGGATTTACTCTTGTAGGATAAAAAAAATAGTACTCTATAGAAGTAACAGCTGTTTACAAATAATATACACAGAGTAAAGTACAACGGTTGGAATTTGAAGAGGATTAGGAAAAAAACAGAACCATATTAAAAATAACGTAAAAAAGAAAAGTTAATATGCAAATGATTAGTTAATGAAAAGGAATTGTTAAATTTATTACTTTTGCAATGTGTTTCATCTACTTATTTTTCTTCTTTAAAAATATCACATGAATGTATTGGCCTGCATAATATTCATGCATGTGTCTGAAAGTTGCACTTAGGATTTGCCTCAGCAAGATTTTAATCAAGACTTATCTTAGCTTACGAGATTCCAAGTGCTGCCAGTGGGCTTGACATCAATCTCTAGCCAGCCACAGATTGAGAAACTCTTCCCTTAGTGTGACTACTCAGCCTGAAAACAATGACACACGCAGCCTACTGGCTAGATCACTCTGAAATGATAAGTCACAGTCCTAGTAAGTATCAATTAACTAATAGGGAAATAAAAAATGTAAAAACTTAAGAAAATACAATAGCTGAAACATGCAAACATACGCAGGCCAATACAGAGCTTAACATATGGTTATTACATACTAGTTCTTAGCAATACAAATTTATGTTTTCCCTACATAAGTAAAACTGCTAGCTATTTTTTTCTTTTACTAAAAAATAAAAATCCAAATTTGGAAATAGTGCTTTTCAAGGAAGCCTCAACAACCAAAGTATAGAAAGTCACAATTTCTTTTTTTTTTTTTAAATTATGTTATTCAATATCACAAAGTTGCAGTTTTAAATCTCTAATGATATCTATCCCACTGAGCTCTTTAGGCAGAGAATATATGTATGATTTAAATTAATACTCATGCATTAAATCTTGGCACTTCATTTGCTCCTTAAAACTGCAATTCTATAAAGACCAATGATATATTCATAATGGGTTATTAGCCCATCTAAAAAATTTAATTGAGTTTTATTTATGGATGCTCCTTAGCTGTTGCGGTCCTTAGCGTCCCACTCTATACTGGACGTGAAAGATGAGTAATTTTGCTCAGAGACCTCTTTATCAGGCTTGAGGTTCTTTTACGTACCGTAAATCTATGACACAGGACCACGGGCTTCACTTCCCTTCCGAAGGAAGCCATGCTATGGATTTTTACGCCCAAAAAAATCCATCGCCCTCTGCCGGGTTTGAACCCACGACCTTGGGAACTTGAGGCTAGCATGGTAACCACTACACAACATTACCCATCTGCATCATATGACAAACTGTACTCATATAAGTCAGCAATGGTGTGTAAATTGTATAATGAGCACAATTCACAAGGTATATTGGTCATTAAAAACGACATATATTTCCATTTTTAACTTATGGGTGGCATTCAAAGGATCTGCATCTCTCTTTAAAAGACTAACAAACAGAATAAATAATGCAGTTGGTACCATGAGAACAAATAAGCAGCATATATCATCTGATAAATCTCATAAAAAACTGAAACGCAGCAAGTATTAATTGTGGTTTGCAAAGAATACGCTGTGTATGAAGTGAAAGGATAACAAAGATGTTTATTTCCTATCAATAAAACACGAATGGATATTACAGCAATAGACACAGTGAGAAGGAAAAAGGAGATAAAGAAACCAAAGAGTGCCCTTGAGTACCAGAAGCGAATGGGAGGTTTCAATTTGTAAGATCAGGTGACAGCTTTGTTTCCTATAATGTGAAACAAAGCTAAGCATGTGCATATTCAATTGTTTATATTTCATAAATGACTGCTAAGAGAAAGACCACTACACAGACTTTACAACTGTCACTCATCAGCTGATTCGAAGTGTAACACTACCAGAGTTTGCTTGAGATTCATCTTCATCCCATCGAGACTGCAAGCTAAGGAATGTTAAGTTAAAGCAAGAAGACAAATCAGCAGTAGCATCTCACTTCTGGATTGAAAACCATAACCTGGACTAAATCCAAAATTATTAAAAAGCATGACAGGCTCCAACTCACGTGGAAAAACATTTTAATGTGGAAGCACAAAGACTGTCATAAATTTTTAAATCCTGCCAGTTGACATCTTAGTGAATGAAGTTCAAGTTGCACCACCAGAGAGAAGGCTGCAGGCAACTACAGTCAGCAAAAGCAGTTGGACCCCCGAAGTTGAAAATGGAAGCAATGGCTCCACAAACTAGTCCCTCATAACCATGAAAACTGTAAATAGCATGTTTACACACATTCACAGTAATGGTGGAACTGGCAAAAATGCCTTTCTTGGTTGCACAAAACATAAGCACCAGAGACAAAGTGGCCGGACTGTAGTAAGTTTAAAAAGAATATTACACATACTAATAAATCAAATGCATATAGGCACTGCTATTCAGGAGCTTCACTACAGGCTTTAGTGCTAACTATAGACTTCACTATAAACATCTGATGCATCTGAATAACATTCCAATTGAAGAAACAAACACCAAAAGTATACCCTATCAATATTAATAACATCTGCTATGTTGGTTTTCCTGTTATCTTCTTAATTATATTGCTACCACCTATAAAGTAGAAAGGCTAATAAAAGTCCACAGTTGTGATTCTGCATAACATGGTGTAGAATAAAATATAGTAACATTTCTTTTTTACTTTCTCCAGTACGTTTAGTAAGTAGGGGAAGTATTGTATTCCACCCAAAAATTTGATACCGAGATTTCACCAGAAATACATGTTTTGAGACCTCCTGAATCCAAAAAAAGCATTTTTGGAAACATGTCCGTGTGTGTGTCTATGTGTGAACAGCATAACTCAGAAATGAACAGTTGGATAAACACCAAACTTGGTATTTAGGTTCAGTATCTTCCAAGGATGCGACATGAAAGTTTTCAAGAAAATCCCCCCACCCCAGAGTACCCTTTACATGGAACATTTTTCGAAAATTTTAATTTTCTCAAAAATGGCTCTAACAATTTTGATTAAAATATTATAAGTTTAAGATGTTTTTATGACAAATAAAATGTATATCTTGAATTTCCTGGGAATGTCTCCAAAAGTATTCTTTATTGTGAACGACTTTTGCATAACTGGTAAACCATAAGAGAGACAAAATTTTACTACACAAAAACTGTAGATCGCATTAAAATACACAATTTATGTCATATACATTTTTTTTGTTGAGTGAACCATTTTCGAGATATTGCTTGTTATTCCCTTAATTTTTTCAATACTTATTTTCTAAAATGGGAATTCGTTATTCATTTTTTGTCTTGGATATGCAAAGAGTTATAATCTGTGGCAAAGGGAATGGTGCTGCACCTAGCAACCAGCTATTAAGAGATATGTATGCGCTTAAAGGCTACTGTTTTTCTATATTGCCCTTGTAAATATATTTTCCCCTTACATCTACAAGAAAATTAGCAATAAGATAGAGTCTGCAAATGTTTATCTCGATTAACATGAAGTAGATGGAGAATAAGTGTTTGTAAAAATAGTTTGTACAAGAGTAGAGAAAGTCATGTGAGTGTAACACATCAGATTTTTTTTCTCCAAACACCGGTGTAACTACAAGTTAATTTTTATACAAATTTCATTATATCATTACAGTGTGATAACTTTATCAAAACATGCTGAGGGCCACGGACCGTTTGAAAGATATTTAATAGATTTTTTCTCTCTCTACATTCGGACCTCAATCTATCATTCTCAGAACTATAATTTTTCCACATTCATCGTTCAATTTATGCAGTCCCTGCTGGTTTGTATTATAACTTTATGTAAATAAAACCCATATTCATTGTTCCTCGTAACATTTTCCCACATTATTCGTTAAAAAAAGTCAGCCCCAAGCAAATTTTATCTTTGAATGATAGAACAATAAAATAATAGGAGCAGCAATCGTAATTAACAAGTAGCTATTGGACAAAGAAGAATTTTTAAAAGAACAACAACATATAGAAAAAATAGCAGTAACTAATGGATTTAACTTGGATCTCATAAGGAACATGATAAACAAGAAGAAGAAGAAACTCAAAGCAATTTCACATACCACCACTCTAACCCCTCTCTCAAACACAAATTTGAAACACAAGAAATTCACATACCACCCTTGGGCCTTTAGAAAATTTGAACGAATCTTCAACAAATTTAGCATAACACTAGCTCCACAAAACAAATTCAGCTTGAAGAACTTGCTAAACACACCTCTCAAAAATACCATCCCAAACACATTAAAATCCAGAATTTACCAGATTGTGATGAATGGGAGAAATACTACACAGGAAAAACAAAAAGAAACCAGACTTAAGGAACATAAAACTTAAACAAATAGAGAAATCCGCTGTATCACACCATTGGCCAAAGTATAAAATTGTTAAAACCCCTCACCACACCAACAGAATTGAACATCCCAGAAAAAAATACACATCAAAAACGGCATCATTAATTTTGAAATCCCACTGGTGAACAATGTGTTAAAACTTCGCACCCCCAACAACAGATGGCAACAGGTTCAGAATCCACAGGAAGAGGAAGAAGAGGATACAGGAGAAAGAGACCTTTAGTCACCCAGTCGCTGACAATGAGGACGAATGCCCTCGAAAACGTTTCTGTTTTATACAACTTTTAATTAGTGAAGGTGAGTGTCAAAAAGTGTTACTCAATCTACCATCATGAAGAATACTTCACTGTTAATAGTGCTTCTGTTTTCAATCTTTAACAAGTAGTTGCGGATATTTTTGGAGTAGCCTATTTCAGCTGGAGTGAGGAATTCAAAAAGCAACGTTCATGCTCATTAGGTTATGGTACGGGGTAGATGAAGTGCGTGATGAGGTGAGAGAAGCACCATATGATATGATAAGGATAAGGGGAGTCAGGAAGAGGGGGAGACGAGGCAAGAGCCAAAACAGTGCTGACTTTTCCTGAAGCTTTGGGAGTGTATGAAACTATGGGCATTTATCCATGTTCATGACAGTGACAGAAGCAAGCAACAGAATGCTTGTTGAACATGGAAAGTTCGTTTTCACATGCCCCCCCCCCAAAAAGCAGCTAAGAAGCAAATGTCAATTAAAAACTTTTTTTAAAAATAAGTGACAAACATGTAAAACATGCAAAACATGTTTGCTTATATATTGGCTTTATTTATTTTTGCAAATTATTCATGCATTTCTCAGATCCATTGTTTCTTTTTATGCACCCCTTTGGAAAACAATTGAGGTTCGACTGTAATTACAGTAACGAAGTATCCCATTCCACCCAAAAATTGGATACTGAGATTTCACTGCAAACACAAATTTTGTTGAGACTTCCAGAATAAATAAATAAATTTAAAAAAAAAAGTATTTTGAAAAAATGGTCTAGATATTTGTGTGTGTGGGTGGGTGGGTGTGGATGTGTGTGCACGCACACTTCTGTCTATGTGTCTGTCCGTCATCAGTCCTGTCTGCTGTGAACAGCATAATTCAAAAATGAAAAGTTAGTTAAATACCCAACTTGATATTTAAGTTCAGTGTTTTCTATGGGTGCAGTAAGAAAATTTTCAGAAAATCCTCCCCAATTCAAAATATCCTTCACCCTTTACATGGAAAATTGTTCATTTATTTATTTTATTTAATCAAAAATGACCCTAATGATTTTCATTAAAATACCATATGTTTAAGATATTTGCATCACAAAATGTGTATCTTGAATTTATTGCAAATAGCCTCTGAAGTCCTCTTATGAATTAATTTTGTGTAACTGATTAACCATAAGAGATAGACAAAATTTAACACACAACAAATGAAGGTCTCATTAAAGCATAAAATTTACACCAAAAAACAAAATTGTTTGTGGCATTAACCATTTCCACAACATTCTTTTTTAGTCATTTGAGTTTTCAAACACTTATACTTTTCCAATTCCACAACATTCTGTTTTACTGATTTGAGTTTTCAAATACTTACACTTTTCTTCAAGTGTTAAGTCGTTAATTCGCTTTTTCTCATGATCATGCTAAGAGCATGAAATTTTGACTAATGCTTTAGTCTGCTGTATCATTCAACGAAATATGTAATGGAAACTTATCCCAATTAACATTAAGTAGTTAAAAGAATAAGCTTTGATAAGAATGGTTTGAGGAGAGTGAGTAAAAACAGTCAAGTGAATGCAACACATCACGTTTTTTTCTCTGCATGTTTCTTGTAAAATTAATGGATTCATATGATTTACTATTTAAATTTCTAAAAATGTTGCACTATGACAGCAATGTCTAACATGTACACAAACGTGCATAATATCTTATCACTGAAGCTCGGCATTTGCCTATTTTGTTCCTTTGTTTAGAATTGTAGGCTTTGTATATATAAATATGCTTCACACCTGCTGGAGTAAAATACACTAATTTTGTAGTGCCTGTAACTGTCTATTTTCATAGTGTATGCCTTTTCGTAGCTTAAGCAGCTGTTATACCATTTTTTTTTTGTAATTTTATCACTGTTTTTGGTTATCATAATTTCATTATTTGTTATTGGCGGTTATTTATTAATATTACTTATTAATGTGAAGTTAACCTTAGTTTTGCAATTAATATTTCGCGCTCTGAGCCAATGAGCCAACACGCCTGACAAAGTTTGTAATACCAGCAATCCCTTCCTAACATCAGCAGTTGTAATATATCGTGTAATAATAAAATAGTAGCTAATGAAGCATACAGTATATAGTCGGCTAGAAAAATCTATTGGTTTACAAGTGGGAAATCGACTTTGATATTAACTCATCGCTTTGTTCACTAATATGATGGATTTAATGTTTTCTACTTCCTACATGGACAAAATCACAGTACTGACCTGAAAAGATCAGATTGATATATGCAAACTCAACAATATAATACATAACAAAACTCAATAACATTACAAACTGGTGCAGAAGTGTAAAGCATATTCAAGAGAGAAATCGTTTAAAACCTGATATAGTATTTGCCATAAAAAACACATTGTAACTGTAGAGTGCAAATTTGAAGAAATAGTATTTACAATTTACACTTCATTAAAATAATAGTGGAATTTAATAAATTTGGTATATGGCTATTTGATATTTCTATACTGTTCTGTGGAAATTATGTCATGTCAAAATGTATTTTTAAGTGGTAAATGAATAAATGATTATGCTTAATTCAATGTTTATCATTACTGATAGTGCCTATTTTAAACATGTTATAATGCCTATTTAAAGCTTTTTAGCACCTAATGCACTGAGCTCTACTTATCACAATATTCTCTAATAAAAACGACATGATTTCATGCACAGTAATGCAACTTAGTTTTAAGTGTGGCAATATAATAGGTGGGTATATTTGTTATATTCACTTACCAGCACTATTTAGTAAAATATACTTGCAAAACTACTTGGGTGGTGCAACATGGCAAAATGTAATGTGAGGTAATGAATCTTTAGTAGTATATAGGTCTGAGTTTTTTTATCTATTACTTAACAGGAAAATTTACTGAACCAACAAAGTAGCAGAGCAAACTAGTATATGCTGAGGGGCTGATAGGATCAATAGCATTTAATAAATCAATAAACATATGCTTACCACTTGACCTATGAAGGAATAAAATGTGTATGAAGGTTTAAAGCTAAATGAAAGCCTCAAAATATTCTTCTTTTTAAGAGATTAAAGACAATATTGTAATTTAATAATCTGGGAAGAATTTGAATCCATTATTGATCATTATACATCACTTACACTAACAACAAGGAACATGTTTCAGAGATCAATTGTCTCCATTTTCAACAATGTTTCACAGTTGAAAATGGAGACAATCTCCAAAACATGTTCCTAGTTATTAGTATAAGCGAAGTATCAATCGATTCAAATTCTTTCCAAATTCTCAAAATATTCATTGATTTCTTTTGCACGTAAGAAGGTTACTATTTATTGCTTTCTAGACCTCAATTGAAAAATGTGTGTTCAGCGTGTAAAACAAATCACCAACATTACGGTAGAATTTAACAACATGAGACTTCTGACATTTCTTGGAGGGGTAGGTTTCCCTGGCTATGTCTCTTCTACTATTGCTCTAGCCAGTAAGGTGCCACCACCCCAATTTCTCTTTGCCTACAAGCTGAGCTTCGAGGGATAACTGATGCCATGTTATACTGCATTGTAGCCATGGTTTATTACTGCTTACCAGCACTCATTTATGTTCCCTTTATTTTCATTATTTACTGTTTGTTGTGGAGTGGTTGTGTGTATGGACAGAATAGCAATTTATAACAATTACTAAATAGCCCTTAACATATAATAAGAATAGTGCCATGTATAACCAGGTATTGCAGCAATTGTAATATTGTGTTACAATGTCTCAACCACTGCACAAACAAAGAACACCTGCAATATATGTTACAATACATATAAGGTTACATGGCCGAAAATAATAAAAGTAATAAAAGTTTCTTCGTCAAAATGGAGCAGCTAACAATGAAAGCATAATTGAGTGGGGCAGTATCACAGAGCAAGAAACTTATCAAAGAAAAACGGGGAAAAAGAAGGAATTTTAGACGAATGCATAGATAAAATTATGTACATCAGCGGTTCTTATGCTAACTTCTTCCTCTTCTTCTGCTAAAAAAGAATCCGACTCATCCCTCGAGTTGCTCTGCCATCACATGAACATGAACAATTTAATTGTAGTGGTGTTAATTCACTGTATATAAAAGTAATTTGAGCTAAATCGACCTTATTACAGATTATGAAAGTTGGTTATTTCTACATATTTCGTATGCTACACATCTAGATGCTTGCTGCAAAGTCATATAAAACAGAAACATTTTCAAGGGCATTCGTCCTCAACTGTTGAGTCACCCAGTCGCTGACGATGAGGATGAATGCCCTCGAAAATGTTTCTGTTTTATACGACTTTTAATTAGTGAAGATGAGTGTCAAAAAGTGTGACTCAATCTACCATCATGAAGAATACTTCACTGTTAATAGTGCTTCTGTTTTTAATCTTTAGCATTGAACTTATTAAATGATAAATCCCTATGAGATGTTTGCTATTGGCGCGCTCCTAAACAGCTGACAGATGCTCTAATACAGCGTGGCAATGCAGCTCTCCCGATTCTCCGCTTCGAATGAGCTGTAAGGAGTCTCAGGTTGTTTAAATGGCATTGTAATTGCATGGTCTATTTCAGATTCAGTTTGAAAAAAGCAAAGAAACGATTCTGATTTAACAGAATGCATTACATTGCAACTGACATCTCTACATAATCCATAGTGACATTTTGGTATATTTTCTAATGGTTTTTTAAACACTGATAGATGGTAACAACTAACACTACAAGCAAGAAAATAGCAGTGTGTAGCGCAAAACTACATTAGTCATATATGCAATAATATTATAAAAATGTAATTTGAACATATAAGTTGTGAAGTCAATAGGTTTCTTACTGCTGCCATAATGTTCATGGCTCTTACATGGCACGCCAGTTTTCAAATCCACTTGTGTCAAGTTGCCTGAGAGGTTTTACCTTTCTCCTTCTGATGTATACGAGATAGCTTTGACACTTTAAATCCCTGAACTAATTTGCATATTCATTTCATTCACCATCTAAACAAAAACAACTCTCTAGCTAAATGACATCAAAACTCATTTGCATTTAAAAACAATCCAGCTGTTTTTGAAATGATGCAAATGAATATGAAACTATTTTATATCCATTATAACTAGCCTACTGGATGTAAATAAATACTGCGGCACAGAAAGAATATTATTGGCCATTCGCTGAAATATAGTTACTACTGCAACTGTCTCTTAATGGATGCTAAGCAAGAAACAGTTCCAAAATTATTTCACAACTGTCATGCAATTATTAAGGTATTCATCATTGAAGTATTATTAACGAATACCTATGGACCCCAGATATTCGCAAATGTGTTTTTGCATGAATTTTTTTTTATTTTTGGCGGGAAAGTTACTGTTTTGTTTTTCGAGCTTCATTGACACATAATAAATGCTTTTCTTGTTTGCAAACTGCACCAAAATTCTGTGAAGAAATTTTTTCCAACAAAATATTAGTTTTTACAGCATTATGCAATTTTTGTCCCAAAACAATGCAAAGTCAAAGATTTTAATATGATTTCAGTAGTATTGTATGGAGCACCTTGCTAACCTCTAATTCCCGAGGTCGCGGGTTCGAACCCAGTGGAGGGCGATGGATTTTTTCGGGCGTAAAAATCCTTAGCATGGCTTCCTTCGGAAGGGAAGTAAAGCCAGTGGTCCCGTGTCATACAGTTAACAAGCGTCCATAAATTAAGCTTCATTTAATTTTTATGGAGTGCCATCCAATGACTACTGGATACGGATTACAGAAATGTTAGTCACGTGTTGAGTGTAATCCATAAGGGTAATGAGCGCACCTAGATTCTTTGTTCCTTGATGTGTTTGAAAACAGCTACTGACGCTGCAGTGAACTGTGAAATACAAGATGCTGAAAGTTGTTAGCTGAATATTTGAAAGTGAAGGATTTTTACATATTTGATTTGAAGAATAAAATACTGTGTAAATTTCGTAATATATGAATAGATTGGTGCCAAGAGATACATGTATGAAACATGTGCAATGCAGCTTTAAGCACAAAGATAAAGTCAAGGAACCTGTGCTTGCCAATAAACAACAGCTATCTACAAGGTCAGTCCCAGAAGTACCCGACCTGGCATATACAGCAGTTGTTGTTTCAAACAAACGACTATGGTAGAAAGTATCACCTTTATAAAGCTTAAGTTTAAAGTTTGACAATGCTACATTCTTTAGTAATTGTTTGACATCCATTAATAGCGCACCTCTCAGCGAATTTGTAAACATGGATAAAACTGGCCATCGTTATGTGATACAATACTTTCATTTGAAAGGTCTAAATCCAACTAATGTTAAAAGCTGAACTAGATTCTACTCTGTGGGAGTCTGCTCCTTCGTTTACAGCAGTAAAATACTGGGTGGCAGAGTTTAAGCGAGGGCGTATGGGCTGCCAAGACAAACATTGCAGTGGTTGACCAAATGAGGTGACCACGCCAGAAATTGTGAAGAAAATCCACAAAATACTATCGGATGACCATCGACTGAAAGTACACGAGCTAGCAGACATCGTAGGCATTTCAAAAAGTGCTGTACATCGCACACTAACCAAAAATTTAGACTCGAGAAATCTGTGCGCAAGATGGGTGTCGCATTTACTCACAATGGAACAAAGGCAGCGTCATGAGGATGTTTCAGTCGAGTGTTTAGCGATCTTTTGCTGCAATAAAGCAAGTTTTTGCATCGATTCATAACCATGGATGAAATATGGGTGCATCATTTCACACCTGAGATGAAGGAACAATTAAAACAGTGGATTGAAAGCGGAGAATCGGCTCCAAAGGCAAAGACAGTTGCATCTGCATGCAAGTCATGGCGTCAGCTTTTTGGGATGCACATAGGATAATTTTCATCGATTATCTCAAAAAGGAAAAGCAATCAATGGCAAGTATTATGCAAACTTGCTGCAGTGTTTGAATGATGAAATCAAGCAAAAACAGCTGCATTTAGCAAAAAAGAAAGTTCTGTTTCATCAAGTCAATGCACCAGTTCAGACATCCATTATCGCCATGGCCAAAATCCATGAATTAAAGTTTGAGTTGCCTCCTCATGCACCCTATTTGTCGGACTTAGCCCGCTCTGATTATTTTCTGTTTCCAAACTTGAAGAAATGGCTTGGTGGTAAAAGATTTGCCAACAATGAAGAATGAGGTGGAGTTTGTAGTTGATGGCTATTTTGCAGAACTCGGCAGTTCTCACTGTAAACAGGGTATCGAAGCTATTGAACATCGCTGGGAAAAGTGTATCGAGCTGAAAGGAGATTATGTAGAGAAATAAAGATTTTTTTTCACAAAATTTTTGTGTTTTCTTTGTTAGGTTGGGTACTTCTGGGACAGTCCTCGTATATCAGAAACAATTAGCAATGCCAAAAAAAAATTAGAGCATAAAGATGAATATTGATAAAGTGAGCAAGCTCATAAAAACACATGTACCATTGAAAAAGTTGCATAATCCAAATATGAACAGATACATAGTCGTATATATCTTTTAATCATATTAAGTTGATGTCGGTATTTGGGTACTGTTTACTATGTATGGGTGTCTCTTCCTGCTGCTGCTCAGCAATGCAAAGCTATTAATATGACCCAGTATTCAATTTTTCGCACAATTTTTTATTTTGGCAGCTTTCGTATGTACAGCTAGTCTGCACATTGTGTGGGAAGGCATGCATATGTGACATGAAGTATGTTTACCATTTTGAAATCTTCATGAAAACAGGGATTCAAAACATTTACAGTCTAATTTCAATACTTCTGAAAAGTGGGATCGGATCGTTTTGAGATGCACGAAAACGCTATCAGTATTCAAAGCATTTTCAATACACTAATCGCATGGACTGGTATTTGTTTCTTCGAGGTAGTTTTGCTGTTTAATCAACCGACAAGGTCACATAATTTGCTTAAAATGAATGAGGTCATAACGTGATTAACTAGTTTTCAATTGTATTTGTATTACGTTTTGATAAATAGGTGCTTTTAAATTGGCAGGTATAAACTGCTAATATGCTAATGAAATGTTAACCAACATAACTGCTTCAAAAATTGTTTCCATACTAAATTCATTAGCAAACAGTATTGGAATTTGCATGAAAGGAGGATTATATTCAAAGCGGTACATTTTTTATAGGGAGAGGAGTGCACAGCAACCTTATGTTGCAAATCTGATGTTTCTTTAATTCACACAAAAAAGCAAACTTAGTTCATTGTTTTAAGAGCTGGAGATATGCCTCTGCAGATACTTGTAGAACTGTGTATGCAACGCATGTTGCACAAAAAAGTAAAGAGGAAATCATGGAATGCAACAAAACCCAGCATGTTGTGCTATTTGATGAGACAATATACAGGAATGGCTGCTGTGTGTTTGTAATACTGTGGGCTGTTCTGCAGGACAGAACATTTTTGTTGGAGGGTTAAAATGCTGGAGCAAGCAAATGCTACTGAGTATTCCAGGACAGTAGTGGCTGTGCTTCAGGAATATGAAATCCAGTACAACAATATTGTGGCCCTTGTGACGTACTCAGAGATATACGAGGGTCGTCCAGAAACTAAGTAAGTCCCGATCGCATCCAGAGAGGGCACCATCAGTCAGATAGGAATGCATGTTGGCAGGAGTAGAGAGGAAGTATGTGGGAATAATGCAGTACAGTTTCAGTCTTGTGACGGCAATGGTTATTGCACACTACTCAGAGAAAATGGCCGCTCCAATACTGTCTCCTGACAACTGCAAAGTTCGTGCAGTAATCCGATTTTTGCACGCTCAAAAGCAATCCTCCAGCAGAGATCCATCGCTAATTGTGCCGCGTGTATGGACACGACATTATGTGCGACAGTATGGTAAGACAATGGTGCAGGCAATTTACTGAAGGACGAACTACTATTTACGATGAAGACCGTAGTGGACGACCATCCTTGGTGATGCCAGAACTGATGGAAAGTGTGCGGCAAACATTTGTGCAGAACCGGCGCTTGACAATTTCAGAACTCTCTTGCAAATTCCCCCAGATGTCTCACTTGCTTTTGCACGAAATTGTCTCCCAGTGACTTGGTTTTGACAAGATGGGTGCCAAGCCAACTGACTGATGAACACAAAACGAAACATCTGGCCACAGCATTGACATTCCTACACGGTACGCAGAGAAAAGGGGCAAGTTTCTCAACAAAATTGTAACTGGAGATGAAACATGGGTGTCGCATGCCACACCAGAGACAAAGCAACAATCAATGCATTGGCGGCATAGTGGCTCACCTGTAAAGACCAAATTCAAGCAGAGAATCTCTGTCAAAAAAAATCATGAGCATTGTCTTCTGGGATAGACGTAGTGTGCAAGTTTTTACCACGAGGGGAGACCGTAAATGCTAATCGGTATTATCAGACATTGCATAAACTGAGGAGAGCAATGCAGAACAAGAGACGTAGGATGTTGACAAGAGGCATTACGTTATTGCATTACAATGCAAGACCCCATACAGCCAACACTGCACAAAATGTGTTGAATCAGTTTGGATTGGAGATCTTTGACCATCCACCCTACAGCCCTAACCTCGTTCCAAGTGATTTTCATCTCTTCCGTCTCATGAAGCATTTTCTGGCAGGAAAATGTTTCCGCAAGGACGCTGAGGTGCAGAATGAAGTGACTTTGTGGCTCTGGACATTGGTGGCAGACTCCTATGACTTGGGCATACAATCGATGGTGCACCGTTACGATAAATGCCTCAACAATGGTGGTGACTATGTTGAAAAGTAGCCAGTGAATCTATGTAATTATTCCAATAAATACCCTTTACTTAGTGATGATTTTGTTCTCTTTATCGCTCATTGGTACTTAAGTTCCCGGATGACCCTCGTACATGACTGTGTGCACAAATGTGTGGTGTTCTGTGCCCCACCATGATTCATATTCAATGTTGGGCGCACATGCTGAACCTAGTGACTGGCCTGTGGTCCTCCGAGCTCAGTCACCTAAATAGTGCAGTTTCCAATGTCAAACTGCTGTTCAACACTTGGAAAAGGAAACACAGGTTTCTTGCATTCCTGTGAGAGCACTACAAGGGAGATGAAGCCAGAACTGCAGCCTTACCATCCCCAGTTGTAACCATGTGGAACTCTTGGTTTAAGTCGGCCCTTTATCTTGGCAAACATATCCAAGATTTGGTTGATTTTAGCAATTCCATGAAGATGGAGCTGTAGTCAGATTCTTTACTGAGCTGGAAAAGGAAACTGTGATGATAGTTGCAAAAGTTCCTTGTTTCTGAAAGAACATGGTCAGCAACTTGACTGCATCACCTGTTTACTAGCCTCTTCATATCCTTTCTGCCATAAACTTGTAAGCAGAATTGTTAACCTGATACATGGGTTAAAGTTGGTCAGCAAAGTAGTGTTTAGGCCACAAACTGTTGCTTTCAACTGCAGTAGGTCAACAGTAGAGGGCACAATTAAAGCAGCAGCTTGAAAATCTGAGGTGCCTTTGTGAAACAAAAATGGGCTAATGATGACTGAAACACAAAAGTTTTACTAATTAAATATTGGAAACGTTTACAATGTAACAAATGGTAGACATGTGTCCTGGAAAGCATTGCAAAGACTCCACTTTTGAAGCAGCTAGACCAGCAGCTGCTTCAGGATATCTACATTTGCAGACAATTGTAAAGGAAACTTAAAAAGGGAGAGACTGTCAACTTGTTTGATGTGATGCTCAGTATCAAAGAACACCACAACAAGTATGTTGAGTGTTCCGTTAAGATACTGTGGGTACCTTACTTGAATGTGGACAGTGAGCATGTAATTCATTCTTAAGCCCTGTCCACACAGATTAACATTTAACAAAACTTGTCAAGTGCAACGTGTTAACAGTTTGCATGTTGGCCAAATTTCGATTTCAGAATTGACTTAACATGTTAATCGAAAGAGTTGTGCTTGACATTTTTAACATGTTGGATGTTTTTCACTTTTAATGGAAAACTTGTT
This sequence comes from Deroplatys truncata, assembly GCA_030765065.1. Taxonomy (NCBI): domain Eukaryota; kingdom Metazoa; phylum Arthropoda; class Insecta; order Mantodea; family Mantidae; genus Deroplatys; species Deroplatys truncata. Next base: position 121,245,906 of record CM060988.1, on the reverse strand, counting down.
AAGTCAATTTGCTCTCTGTATATGTGATTGGATGAACTTCGGAAGTATCCAGACTGTAAACATGGCAGTTATTGTGTTCGGTAGTTCCATGTTGACTCGTTCTTTGATTTGGTTTGCTTCATGTGAAGTTATTGAATGGACAAAAGAAAAGACACTTTCATTAATAAAATCTTTGTGGAGGCTATCATTATGGAATATTATAATATATGTTATAAAAAGGATGGACAATTATACCAAACTATATGCAATTTATTATTGTTCCAGAGGCAATATCAGAAAAAGAAAAATAATAACCTCACTTTGCTAGAGAATTGCAAAAAGGGCTCAAGTCTGGCAGCTGCAATGGCTGCTCTCAAATGTGTGCTTTTTGTGAATTATAGGTTAGAAAGCTTGCTCAAAACAAAGTTGAAGTCACTTTGACTTGTTCTCAAGAAACTGAAGTCAAACCAGCTCCAAATTTTAAACTCATTCAAAATATTTTACTCCTGCGCCGATTAACAAGATAAACCTCATCACCTTCCATTTTTCCTTTTATTACATATCAAGCACAGATACAAATAGCAATAGTCAAATCCTAATCACTGGAGTCCATTTTGCTTTTAGTTAAGAGGTTTTGTTGCCCCAACAAGTCAACTGGTGTGGATAGAATGTTAAACATTCACAGTTGCAACATGTTGAAGGCATTGAACATGTTGAATGAGACATTTTGTTAATTGTTGAATGTTAACTGTTAATATGTTGAACAGTGTGGACTCACCTTTATGGGAACATACTTACAGACTTAAGAACCAATGCTCTGCTAGAGACATTAGAAATGGAACTGAGTGTATTCTTTGCTTCAGCGTAAATAAGGTTTAATAGGAATTCAACAAATGTCAGTATAAATAGGTTTTTCTAATGTGAACCTAATTTTAATACGTGCAATTCAATTTTTTGTCTTGTGTATCTGTAATTTTCCTTTCCTGTTTTCCTTTGTTATAATTTGTAGCTTTCTGTTCATTTTATAATCTTAAGCATAGTTTTCAATCAAAAAGCTTATTTTTATTTACCAGCAAGACACACACACATACCCACTCCTCCCCCCCCCCAAAAACACAACTTGCTGTGATCCACATTTTTGTACTCTTTCCTGTGATTTTATTTACCACTTTTCCGGGTTCCTACGGATATCTTAAAGGCTTATTAAAACGAATTAATAAAATATTATAATAAGTAAAGAGTATGGGCAGCATTTACTAAAGAAGTCTGTGCTATAGAATTAGGTCACTATGAGAGCAATTTACTCCAGAAGTAACGGAGAGCTCAATTACAATTTACTCTTTTAATTACGAATACGGAAGTAAGAGCTCATTACTCCCTGAAATATTGCTTTGTTTGCGCAATTTACTTGATGCGATCATGGATAAGATTATGTGCGATAGAAAAAGGGAAGAACATTGGTGAAAGAGAGAAACATTTGCTGGTAGAGATAAAGAAAATCAATTTAAACAATGTCAGTGTAAAAAGCGTGATATAAAGAAACTTGGAAAGTTGTGACAGGCAAGTTTAATGCTTTGAACGATGGAAAATGTACTGAAGAACAGCTTAAAATTCTGGAAACATGTTTCTAATCTTCACTTCACATCGCAAGTCACTTCGTGTTATGGAGAAATACCCTCTCCAATTTCTGAAAAGTTCTTTATACTTACGGATGGAACATGCCTGCAGTCAATTGCACCCACAATGCGTGAGAAATCGGCAAAAGTGAAGAATTGCTTTTCTGTTCTGAACACTCATGTATATTTATTTATGTAAGTACCGTGCTCTTAACCTCAAAAGAACTCTAACAACACGATAAAAGATATGACCAGCAGGCGCATGGTGAACGTTTATTTATAAGGTCACCTGTAATGCCGGTATTATGATGACCTTTACTTAATGACATTAAGTTAAGAAATACTGGTAAACTGAAGGTCTAATTAGGATGCACTTAACTTCACGTAATGGGAATGACTCTTGATTGGTAGTCTTTTATTACTCTTCTTACTTCAAGTTTGACATTGCCAAACTCTTAAATTATATCACGTTAAGTCAATTCTAAACATCCCCATTTAATACACTGTCACATTACATTAAATTCATAGTAATCCTGGCTTAACTATCTGAAATGTTCCAGTACGAAACACTCGCAGGACACATAATAATTGCAGTTTGAGTTATAAGGCTGAATTCCTGTCTGAGTTTTGTTATAAATGCTCTCCAAGAAGGTTCAAAAGCACATATAAGATTATTTCCTAATACCAAAATGTTTGTTGAACTCTCTTTCCCACTCCATCTCTGTATATCATATGGTTTTTGCATACTACTATCGCATTCCCATTGTTTTCTTTGCCGAGATCATCAATGTAATCTAAGGAATCGCTGTTTTCTTCAGGAGATCATCAACGTAATGTAATCCATGAACACGTCAAAATCTCTTCCTTCAAATATGATACAGTATTCAATCAACAGGTTAGTTACTCCATCCAAGTCGCGAGAGTAAATTCTAAACTATATTTGTGCTCTATTTAATCCCATGATAACACACTACATTGACAGTGCTCTCCAACATCTACTTCTGGAGTAATTTACTCTGGGAGTATCTGAAAGGAGCAAAAGCTTCAGAGGTAGTTTAACTCTCGTATGGAAGTTGCCAAGTGTTGACTTGAATAGTAGTTTGCTACAAAAGTAGACACCGCCACTTATGTATTTTTTGACCATATTTACTTAGGAGAAAGTAGACAATTAACATGCTCGACTTACATAACACTTATTTACTGCTTTTAGGTGCAATTTTAAGTGCTACAACTGATTTAGTACAATTCAATCAGTCAAGTGCATGTATGGTTAAGGAGCCATTGCTAAGCATTGCTTGCCCAGCATCAAAAAACATTCATTAAGAGTAGTAAACAGCAAATAGTGCTATATGTGTTCAAATCCCATGCAGAGAAATCCACAGTGCCAGTGAATGATATACTGCAACTCAAGGCTGAATTGACAGGTGTTTCTCATTGGTCTGTGATACACATTTGCAGGAATTTACAGAAACAGGTATGCTAAAGTAACTCCACAACTGTGTTGGACAAAGTGGACAATTTTGTTAAGTGTGCTGTCTGTTCCAAAGTTTATGCTTTCTTTTTACTTTCTCTACTACGTATAGTAAGTAGGGGAAGTATTGTATTCCACCCAAAAATTCGATACCAAGATTTCACCGGAAATACACGTTTTGAGACCCCCTGAATCAAAAAAAAAAAAAAAAGCATTTGTGGAAACATGTCCGTGTGTGTGTATGCGTGCCTGTGAACAGCATAACTCAGAAACGAACAGTCGGATAAACACCAAACTTGGTATTTAGGTTCAGTATCTTCCAGAGATGCGACACAAAGGTTTTCAAGAAAATCCCCCCACCCCAGACTACCCTTTACATGGAACATTTCTCGAAAATTTTAATTTTCTCAAAAATGGCTCAAACGATTTTGATTAAAATATCATATGTTTAAGATATTGTCATGAGAAATGAAATGTATATCTCGAATTTTCTGGGAATGTCTCCAAAAGTATTCTTCATTGTGAGCGACTTTTGCATAACTGGTAAACCATAAGAGATAGACAAAATTTTACTACACAAAAAATGTAGATTGCATTAAAATACGCAATTTATGTCATATACATTTCTTTTGTTGAGCGAACCGTTTTCAAGCTATTGCTTGTTATTCCCTTAAATTTTCCAATACTTATACTTTTTCTCAAATTCGTTATTCATTTTTTTTATGTCCTGGACATGCAAAAAGAATGAAATGCTCCACATAGCATCCAGCGTTAAAATATTTGACTATCGCTTAAAACCTACGATATTCTCCTTGCATCTACAAGAAAATTAGCAATAAGATTAACATCTCGATATCTCCATTAACATGAAGCATATGGAGAATAAACTTTTGTAAAAATAGTTTGTACAAGAGTAGAGAAAGTCATGTGAATGTAACACATCAGATTTTTTTAAAACTGACCACCAACAATAGGCAAAGTTATAAATGCAGTCAATAATGACTCAGATTTGCCGGACCATTAAGAGGTTGACATTTGACGAACTGCTCTTAGAAATAAGTTTCGTGAACATGAAAAGAACGTAAGTTAATGTGATAATAGACATTATGAAGGCGCAAATATTTTAGAGCTATGCATCATTACTTGACAGCACTTTGGATTAAACGTGAGTCAATCAAATTAGTTGTTGCGTGTTTAAATGTTGCAATGTGCAAAATTGATTTTTTTATGATTGAACATTAAGATTACCTGCAGGTTAAGAATGCCACTTCCAACACGTACTTCAAAGTCAAATGCTGGTTGAGTTATGGCAGTAGAAGTAGTATGGTAATTCAACAACCAATCACAACACACTCAGAGAGACTGATATTTAACATTATGTTCACATCCAGTAAGTTAATAATTCTGGATAGAGTATAGCACATACAATTTGCAGACAGTCGGTAATATTACTTTTCTTTGAAATTTCTAAGATGTGATATAAACTTTCCCCACCCCATTTTATACTTCAACTTTCAAATGTTATGATCATATTGGCAGCTCTGACATAATAAGAATTTTTGGCATTGTTTACTTATTACATTCAGTAACATTGGGTTACTTCCTTTTCTATCTATTTGAAATACTTTTCATTTATTGCTGCATTTACATTCTCCAGGTTCTTAGAATAGAGGGAGTCATCCTAATCAAAGAAAAATTCCCCAATTTCAAATGGGAATTGCTGAGAAGCCAAAACAGTGACCACTCAACTGCAGAGACAATCATGAATATTTTTTTTCCTAAATATACTTGGTTCATATGATAACTCATAAAACAGATAATTACATGGATGTGTCTTAAACTGCAAGCTTTTTCCGGGGGGGGATTAATTTGTTACATTTTAGTAACTCTCATAAAAGCAATAACACAAAGCAGAAACCTAATTAAGTGAAATGATGAGTAATAACATTACACAGAGTTGGGTTTAAACACACAAACTTTAAAAGCTAACCTTGTTTACCTTGTGTAACTAAAAACATGTTTTCAGGGTAGTTAATCCATCCTCAAGCTAGGTTCCAACTGCCAAATAATCTCCTGTTGCTGGACTACTCTCTGGCAACAGTTGAAAGAAGCAACTGAAGTGCTAGATTAAAAACAATGAATAATGCACTTTGCCATGCTGGTGGTTTTATAAACCATTCGCGAATGTGTAGATAATGCTGCCAGCTTATGAGAGATTTCCAACACTTACCCCTTCCTCTCTATACCACCCAAACAGTTAACAATACGATAAGTGTTAATATGATATAGTGTTGGTGGTGTGCATTCAAAATCACAGGATATATATAATCATATTTATGAAGAAATGAGCAAATATATTAGATTTAATTGCATGGGAGGCTGGAAATTAACAGGAAATTGCTTAATTCATCTTATGGCTATTATAATGTTGACTTCAGTGCATATTACAATAATACTAATTTGTACATAAGTTTTTACTTTTTCATTATATTTATTAAATTTCAAAATAAATGTCAGCCACTAAAATTTGTATCATTGCATATTAATAGCTGTCAAGTTACAATTAATGACAGAAACAAAAGTTTCTGAAACATGTCCCGTATAAATTACAGAATAATTGAAGCAAACATGTCCCAAATTCAACTTAAAAACCAAATTGATATTATGCTTAAGCACATCAGTCCAAAACCACATGCTTAAACCTGTATTGAGAATATCATTATAACGCAGAGCCAAATACTATCCTACAATCTACTGTATGGCTATCAAGTGAAAACCATACTCTTTCCTACTGCCAAGACTGCGTTTATATGAATGTCAAACCAAATGAAAATTTTCGGTTACTACAGGAAACCATTATTTTAACAATTGATAGTGTAAATCATTTGATTTGACCATTACTACATATAGGAGATTTGCCTCACATTTAAGTGATTTCGAGTTTGAATCTCATTTAGGATGAGTTATCCAGATAAGGTTTTCTTTTAAAGAATTTTCCCTTATCCTGAAAAAGGTTAATATCAGTTAACTTTAAGCTCTAATGGACTCTGGACTCATTTGAGCATCAATTCACCTATTTCATTCATTCATCGTACGATATGACCTACCCGGTTAAAGTGTATACTCGTTAGCATGTTCCTCATTAACACGTTTTCCCGTGTATTACGTTGAATTATAAAAGTTACATCACAAAATGCACCAAATGTAATAAATAACATTTGTTTAGCACATTTTCTTGATCCTGCTTACTACGTTTGAAGTTTGACGTCCTCATTCGATGTTTCGACCAATCCTTGGTCGGTCCAGTGGGAGGAGGTAGAACACGTTTGAAGTCCTCATTCGCTACTTTGGTCAATCCTTGGTCACGGAGTGGAGACAGACAGCCAATAACATTCATGTATGTACATTGTGACGCGATTAGTGTGGGCAGAATAAAGCATGCTTTAGCTTGGCATGGTAAACACCAACAATAGTTTCTACTGTTGAGTGCTAACCAAATGCAACATAGATAGTATTTTAACTTTTCGTTTCCAATGGAGAAAAAGAACGTGCTGCAAATAATCAACAATGAAAAACAAAATCCTTGAAGAAGTAGATCGCAATCCAAATATGAAATGTGTGGATTTAGCATGGAAGTTAAACATTCCCTCATCAACCTTAAACACAATTATTAGCAAACATAAACTGATTGCCTCTTGAAAAGTAGGATTGGAAGAGGAATGAATCAAAGTTTGTTGCATGGAAACACCTACCATATTCAAATCGTGTTGAATACGCCAAAAATACTATCTTCTACTGTACTCTTTTAACACGATGCTTGATTGCCATTTTTTGTTTTGTTTTTTTTAGTGGAAATTGTTATCACATGTGTAAAAAAACACACAGCAAAGCTACTTTTAACGCTTCCATAATTTGCCATTTGTTCTTCTCAAAAATATTCACTAACCTCAAAACCTGCTTAAATTATACAAGAAACTATGTTTAATAGGTTCGCCAACAAATCCAAGTTGACCAACATAAAAGCTTGAATTAAATATTCTCTGTGTATCCAAATCGATCTCAATACATACTGAATTTAGCATGGAAACATGAATAGTATTCAGCATGGAATTGGACTCAAATCGATTTCAATTCCCCATGGAAACGTAGTAATTATTTGATTTTGTTACATAATTATGTTCTTAAATTGCAGATTTTGTATTTTCGTTAACACGTTTTTCCCATCCATGACGTCCAAATCCTTAGATCCCTGCAAAAACATACTAACGAGATTTTTACTGCATATATTTCATTGTGAAAAATACCCAAGTAATGAACTTTGAAACCCCTAAAGAAGACCTAATTAGTTGCGTCTTCCAACCATTACAAGAAGGTAGCCCAGCAACAGGAGAGGTTGATGCAGCAGTCGGAATCTTGCTGAAGATGGAGTAACTACCCCCAAAATGTATTTTAATTACACAGGGGTAAATGTGCAGTTTGTATGTTTAAACCCAACTCATGTAATATTGTTACACAAAAAATCTTTGACAATGCAGAAAATGTAGTATGATGGTGCTTTTGATTTTGAATCCAGAGTAAAATGAGAGATCAATGAGCTTTGAATACACTGCAAATAATTAGCTGCATGACAAAGGTCTACAGTTTATTACTAAGGTACGATTCAAAGTGATTTTACCACATCTGGTCCTAAAGATCTGAAATAATCATATTTAAAAGAGAAACCATACCAATTTTCCTATCATTCCAAAGCATCATACACTACAGAATCATCACTTGCACACTAAATAATTTCAAGCAAACTATGATTTTGTCTGCTTTATTTGAATTTCTTGACTCACATGATTTCGTTGTTTCTAATGATTTTCACAGCCACATCTTGATTACCCCTTGCACCATCTCTGGCTCTAATTACATTAGAGAATACTCCTTGTCCTGTATAGCCATAAACGACATAACGTCCATCCATGACTTCACCAATGCGGACACGATAATAACCTTCAGCATCATCCCAATTGTCTGTGAGACTTGGGTTTTCTGCGGCTCCATGGGCTTTGTCTACTGTGCCTGGACTCTGGAAGAAACACAAATGTACAGTCAGTAAAACCTGTCTTATTATTAACTTTCTAAAATGAAAGCAGTATACTTGATTATCATATTTCTCCAAATACAAGATGATCCCCATTTTTCTTGAACCTTCTTTTTAGGAACTTAGGATGTTATAAAGAAAACGATAACTATATACAATAAATAATCTTGAAAAGGAACTTTACATCGTGAAACCATAAACAATGTAAAGAACAGAGTTGGAGCAGACTAAACACCCATGAGGTTTCACTTACCATACATATGCATACTGCAGGAGCATGTTTTCGTAGGTTGTTACCCTATATCATCAGCTGCTGTCTACGGGTCTGAAAATCTGGGTCTCTCATGGCTCAACCAAGTTTCCTGACAGGTTGGCTTGAACAAGTTCACATATCTATCCACACCCATAGGAATATAAGACTTCTTGATAAAAAGTTCTCCCATGCATCTAACTCCTTGATATTTCTCTCAAGGTTTTTTTTAGTTTTATATCATTGTTTATGTTGTCATGTGTGTTCCAAAAATGGTCAGCTACTGCAGATTTGTCTATTTGCTTATATTATGTTTCTAAGGTGTTGTTTCAATCTGACTTCTTTTTGTTTTTCTAATGTATACAATTTTACACTCAGAGCACTTATTTTAATTAAATAACATTAAACAACATTTCAAAAGACAGCAGAGACTTGATGAAGAAGACAAATTAAAAGATAAAGATAAGAATATTAAAGATAGAGTTGATATACAAAAAATGCCAAGGAAGACTGCAGTGGCCTTATTTAGGGTGGCAACTGACCACGATTGCCTCGCAGAACATCTCTACAAGATACGATGCCTACCTACACCCAAGTGCTGTGAAGGTGTCATCCTGAACAAACAACATCTCGCCAAATGCAAAGGCCTTAAAAGTGATAACTTACAGACTTTATATTGTGAAGCCAGAGGGAAAATGATGCAGATCAATTAATCCCCAGTGTCATTGGTGAACAACAACAACAACACTTATGCCAGGTTTCATCAACCGTTGTCAAGATATTTAAAGATCGTTAAGCTGTTGATGGTTCGTTAAAAGTGGAAGTTCTGTTCCACCATTGTGAATCATCCTTTTGACAGTCGAAGTTCCCATCAACTTTTGAGGCTCCATTTTCCTGCCTTCAAATCATTGACTAGTTTAAAGGTTATGTACGTACTCTAGCTCTTGAGCAACAGTATCGCATTTACTTTCATTCCAATAACTGAACATGAATATTTTCGGTATCAAAATGTTGTTCAACAAATTTATTGAAACTATGAGTCCAGAATGTGTTATAAGGGATAGAAATAACCATACCTATAAAGTGAATGACGTAAAATTTGTGACTTGTTACAGATATCAAAACAGGAGTGTTGAAAATATTGGAAGATACGGAACTAAGATAGAATACCCTATGAACAGAAATCTGTTACTTTTACCGATTCAACAGTTATTAGTAACAGATATTTCTCCAGGGGGTCATTCCAAATTAATGGTGACTGCAACGGAGTTTCAAAATCCGCAGTGTGCAGATATATCGAGAAAGAAACTGAAGTAATCACTTTGTTATAACCACAGTGATTCGAGAATTTTATGCAATTGCAAATTTTCCGCATTATAGACACCTCTGACTGAACTCATGTGCCGATTTTTGTCACCCAGTGGGCATAATGCCAAAGTATATAATATATTCAGACAGTTTGCAGCGCAAATTTACTAATTACCAATATTGTGGTACGCTGGTCAGATTCTGCTCCTGACAGCTTATATTCGACAACAGTTGATTGAGAATGCTGTTTGAGACAGGGGAATGGCATTTCGAGCTTAGTGACAGTGGTTACAGAAGGGGCGTGGCATGGTTTAAACATGTGTTGCTCTTCTGTTTTGTTTTTGAAGCCACAATCTCAGGCAATAAAAAAATATGTAGCAAACATTATTACCATCGCTAACCTTTACAAACTTATGTAATGAGTCGTCATAGTTTATGAACCGTCATTTTGATGTGATTGTCCTTGACGATACAGCAAAAATTGACGAAGTGTTAGTTTGACGTCCCTTAAGCTACATTTTCTGAAGCTTGGTGAAACCTGGCATTAATCTGATAGCCTAATAGTATATCTTTTTCTTTTTGGTCTACCAAAGCAAACTCCATAAAATGTGTAATTCTTTCAAATTTAGTTTGTTAAGTATAGCTTCTACATTTAAAACGTTCATTAAATCAATGCAAAAGTATAATTATAATTAATTTCTAGCAATGTAATGCAATTTATGCAAACCCCCCCATTTTTAATGAAATTGTTAAAAAAGGCATCTGTGTATTTCTGTGCAATCACTGACTACCATTATGGATTAAAAAGTGGACATTTTTAAATTTATACTTTGGCTCTGTAGAGAAAACATTTACCAAGGGGTATATTTACAACCCTCAAATATTCTCTAAAATCTGTTAGGCCTCCTGGTATACTGTTGTACTTAAACACGTGCAAACAAGCTCTAACCTTCAGCAGTTCATGCTGGCATCTCATTCCCCAGAACCAAACTAGTCTTATTTGAAGCTTATTTCTTTGCAAGTGCAACTCAGAAAGTATACGTTGCAAATATAAGTTCAACAGTGGTTTTAAACATGAGTATTCTAGAAAAAAGAGTCGTGTATTTGGAGAAATATGGTATTCAAAACTATGAAAATGAACGAGTAGGAAAACTCATTTACACTCTTCACTTAAGTAGAATTACCTGGACATAAGTCCCTTGCTCTCATCGTCAGCTGCTGACCTAAATGAGTTTTCCTACTTGTCATTCATTTTCATTTGAAATACTTCACTATTAACCGCTTCTACCTTGTTACTTATAATTCATAACTATGTCTCAGAATGTGATTTACCTTTGTGTGCATTATGAACATACAAACAGCAAAAGTAATACTGCTTATAGAAAATGAATAATTATTTAAGCAACTAATAAAAAACTCTGATGTGATACATGCACATGACTTTCTATACCTTCTATCTATATTAGTGGGCATACAAACTTCCTTACTAAAACTTATTTTTCTACTACATTTCAATCCAAATAAACCTTTGCAGAAATAGCTACATTATACATATCATTATAGTACAAAAATAACAGCAATAGTCAAATGTTTAAGAATTGGATGCCATATAACAGCCTTAAATTTCCATACTGTTTCCATGCAATCGTGAAAAACTACTGAAAATCAATGCGACTTTAATAGATGGCAAGTATTGAACAATTCAAACCTTTAATAACACATATCTCAGAAACGGCTTATGCCACAGAAAAACTTAGTTGAAGTAAATTGTGTGTTTTAAAGAGATCTACATTTTTTTGTATTACTTAATGTTTACCAGTTATACAAGATTATACAAAATTTCTTCTAAATGAAGAGGACTTCATAGGCTATTCCCAAAAAATTCAATACATACATTTTATTTGTCATGTAAACATCTTTTAATATATAATATTTTAATCAAAATCATTAGCCATCATTTAAAAACTAAAAATTTTCGAAAAATGTTCCATGTAAAGGGTAGTTGGGGTGGGAGGATTTTCTTGAAATTCTTCATGTTGCATGTTTGGAAGGCTCTGAACCTAAATAACAAGTGTGGTATTCCTCCAACTTTTCATTTTTGAGATATGCTGTTCACACGCGCATGCACGCGCGCACTAACCTTTTTCTAAAAATGCTTCTTTTATTCAGGGGGCCTCAAAACATGTATTTCTGATAAAATCTCAGTATAAAATTTTTGAGTGGAATGTGATACCTTCTCTACCAACTATGTATGTGGTAGAAAAAGTAAAAAATGGTCCATTTCCTTGTAGTTAAATATGCAGTTTGTTCTACAATGTCATGTAATTTTAGTTGAATGGTAGAATCTGTTCAATACACAATAATATACTTTCGTTTTCTGAGAATTGCATTTAGAAGACAATGACCAAGTTATAAAAATATCTATCAAACTTCTTCTTTACAATTATTTCAAAGACATCCAGTTCTCAAAATAGTTTTACAATTTTTACTTCTATAGCATTATGCATTGTCCTGTTGTACGCTAAGTATTCCAGTACAGGATTTCTGCTCCTATATATTGGCAAACCTGTAATGTGAAATGCAGTTGCTAAAGCTAAATTGTCATTTTCAGTCTAGAAACAAATTTCAGGATAGAGTAAAACAAAAAAACATTTAAATGCACAAGTGATGAAAAGTGTTTTTAAATCAGCCGTTTGTGGGATAAAAATGGAAAGTTGAATCTGACTTGAGAAACTCAATGCCATGGATTTTCACTATGGACCTTTGGCTCCCCATGTTGACATGTTCTCCAATTAAGCTACTGCAAAAACAGCCGTCAACCTAGCAATGAGTCTCTCTTCTCTCAGCGATATACTGCCCAGCAAGATTCTAAGGCAAACTCAATTACACAGGTGTTATCTCTATACAGGTTATCTCTAAGGTAACTTGCTATTGCAAATATTTTTATTATTAGACTTCTAGGCATACGAGGTCTGCTCAAAAAACTCCGGAACTTTGTCCACAACATTTTTCCATGCTTACCTTTTACTTATTGTGTGTGGTCTACTTTGAAATACTCTCCTTCACAATTGATACACCTCTCCCAACATCGTTTTCACTTCCGGAAGCAGTTGGTAATCTTTTTCTGGATTGCACAAAGTGCCGTATGCAAATTTTCTTTTATCTCATCTATCGTTGCAAATCTTTGTCCTTTCAACAGGGTTTTCAACTCTGGAAATAATAAAAAAAAAAGCCTGCAGGGGCCACGTCTGGAGAGTACGAAGGATGAGGCACCACAGTGATTTCATTTTTTGTGCAATAGTCATGCACCAACAAGGATGAATGTGCAGGTGCATTATCGTGATGCAAGAGCCATAAATTGTCTTGCCACATTTCAGGCCATTTCCTAATCGATAGTACCATCGATTAACAGTTTGTCCCTGTGGCATGAATTCATGATGAACTAATCCTTCAAAGTCAAAGAAAACTATCAGCATGGTTTTGACATTTGACCTGACCTATTGAGCTTTTTTTGGTCTTGTAGAAGCTTTCCCGACCCATTGTGAAGACTGAACCTTGGTCTCAACATCATAACCATAGACCCACATCTCATCACCAGTTATGATTCTCTTAAGGAACATCTCGTTCTCCTTTGCGCGATCCAAAAACTCTTCACAGATTGCAAGGCGATGGTCTTTCTGGTGTTGACTCATGAGCCGTGGGACGAACTAGGCGGCAACATGATGCATTCCAAGATGCTGTGTCAGGATTTCATGACATGATTCAACTGAAATGTTACATTCTTCTGCAATCTCTCGGACAGTCAGTCTTCAATTGGCACGCACAATTTCGTTGACGTTCCTGACATGAGCATCGTCGGTAGACATCGAAGGGCGTCATCTTTAACTTCCATCCGATCATTTTTAAACGGCGCGAACCATTTGTAAAACAGAGTACTACTTAAGCACTCATCACCATAGGCTTCCTGCATTATTTGGTTTGTCTCTATAAAGGTTTTCTCGAGTTTCACGAAAAATTTAATGCAAACGAGTTGCTCCTCTAACTCTGTCATCTCGAAATTTGCAAACTGTGCAACACAACGTTCTACTCAATACAGCACTGAACAATAACTGACATAGAATAAAGAAACTTCTGGCAGTTACACATTAAACACAAGCGTGTGCAGGGATGCCAACCGCATTTTGCTCCAACACTCCATTGGCGCAAAATTATGAATGTTCCAGAATTTTTTGAATAGACCTCATACTTAGGACCAGTTTTAACAATACTGTAACCTCTTGTTTATTATATTAAAGCTCTTATGTTTCATCAACTTTTACAGAGAATTGTTAGCAAAATCTTGTTAACATCAAAGACAACTGCAAACAACAGCTTTCAAGAAGGTAGTGACTAAACTACATGGCTTATGAATGCACCAATGCACTTTTGTCTATGCATTGCAGTACTCTATTTCAGTAGTGGACAACTAGTTATGTTCATACACAATTATTGCTGTGTGATTTTCTTGACTGTTTGAGATTAGAATCTCATAACTGAAAAATTTAGGTACAGAGGATCTAAGGTTTCACCATTCAAATAGGAGAACTGGTTACTAAAGTATAGAGGAATTATCAAGAGCAAAAGGCCAACGTACAAATTAAATGACATAGCATGGGAGGATATCTGCGAGGAATTTAGTTGCAATGCATGTGTTTCTGCCAAGTCAAATATGAGCTACTGCATTGATATTATGCTAACCTAAAATGCAGGACCAAAAATAGCCAGGTGCAAAGAGCCTTTAGAACAATTTAAAACTGGTGGCGGACACTGCATTGAAACTAGAGTGAACAAAAGTGTGTTACCACTGATTAAGAATTAAACAGGCCCCAAAAAATATATTGTTCACTTCTTGAAGCAAATGCTTTGGAAATCTTCAAGATAAGCCCACAAACAGTAGCTTTGGAAATGCCAACACTTATCACCTACCATAGAATGGAAAGTAGTTGTAGCATAAAATCTCAAGAGTAATTAATACTTGTAGCATATCAAAACAGGCATGTTTCTGTGGTAGTATTCTAACCTCTCATTTCTTTTATAACCCTACTCCAGACCACTATAAACAGTCTGTTTCTCTATAAAAATTCCTCCTTTTGCAAGTTCTCAAATTCATTAGGATGCATAGCTCCTCTTTGGTTGAGAACAACATTAAAGAATTCCAACTAAAGCAACTCAGCACCAATAGCTTGGTTTGTGGCAACCGTTTTTACAAATTTAACAATTGTTAAATGTCTTAACATAAAGCATTGTTACTTTTTACGAAGTTTAACATAATGTTGCACCTAACATTGTTTGATAAAACAGAATTTGCGTTAACTTCAGTGTTAAATTTCTTTAACAATGTATTAAAATTTAACAACAGTTGGTGAAACTGGCACCTAGAGTAGTTTATATATGGAAAGAATTTGTAGAAATTCTTCTTCTTGTATGTGGGCTCAAGATGGAGAGGTAAGTACAATTCTTGTGAATTTTTCCACATCTGTTCACAGATTCTACTTACATTGTATTCTTCAAGGGTATCAGCCTCTGCAAACATATCCCATTCATTCTTCTTCCCATCCTTCCGTTCCCTTTTGTCTGTCTTATTTTTACTATCCTCACTATTTTCCTGGGAATTTATCTGATTGCTTCTCTTTTCCAGTTCTGAATTGCTTTTGTCTTTAGGTCGATTAGTTTCATTAGATCCAAAGGAATGTTCATTAATACTATTATCTTCTGATGCCATAGTTGGTCTTTCTGATGGACTACTTGGTCCAGAAATATTGATGTTGGATATGTTGGAATCTTCACTAATAGCTCCCAATCTCTGAAAACAATATGTTACTATTAATGAAGGCTATTTGAGTACAGACATAAAAATCTGATGTGTTACACTAACATAATTAACAAAATGGAGAACATTTTGAATACTACTTGTAATTTCTAATAACATTATAATGAACAGCAATTAGTTTTAAAAGTAATTTCCATTTTTATGTTTATGATTATCAGAAAGGTAAACCAAAGAAACTTAACTTCTTAAACTGCAAGTGCGTTTTGTTAAATTCAAGTAACTGAAATCTAAGTTAGACTTTCAATTTATTAATCATTTTTTCAAACTTCTTACATATTTTATAAAATAATGGTTGGTTTAATAAAAAATATTTCAGATAAAAGTTGTTTTACTTTTATATGCAAAACCAAAATGTATTAAAAGATATCGAGGTTCCCATTTAAAATACTGAGCTGACCATGAAATGACCTTGGGAATAAGCACTAAATAAAATGTAACCAACATCACTGCTTTCCCTCCTCAAATGAAGAAACGTTCAGCATAAATTGTTTTCTTGAAAATATGTTGCTTTTGAGGTAATCAGCTGGAGGGAAAACAAAAAAACCATTAGTGTATGTGTGGGAGAAAAATTATTTAAACAAAGAAACTGACTTACAGGATTTGATTCCAAGCATAAATTTCATTTGCAACCACTAGATGGCTTTAATATACAAAAATGGTCTGTCACATAGCAGTGTAACTATTACCACATAAAATAAAGCAACAAAGATATACTGTAATTGTTAAAAACATAATAAGTGAAGCCTTCATCTCTACTTTAATATAATTTTAATATAAAGTGGGTTTCAGTGTTACTAAGCTTCATTTGCTATTTATTGCTAATTATTCACCTGTTAACGTTATACTTTGCTTTGAGGAGGTACATTATCTAACTGACACCCCAATCAATAGTATGGTCACAACAGATACAAAAATAAAATAACATTGCAGTTACCCTTAAAAGTTCCTCTCGCTGTTTTCTTCGTTTCTGAATGATCTGTTCCTCATCTTCATCTTCCTCTATGTTTATGTCTCCAAGTTCTTCTTCTGAGGATGAAGAAGACTTCTCTGCCTTTAGACCTTCAGATAAACTATCCTTGAAAAGGTCATTCTTATCTCCACTCCTGCCCTTGTTTTGTGACCTAGGATTGAAAAATGTTAAAAAATTGTAATCAGTCTAGCCTCTTACGCATTTACAGTCATTTTTATAAATATTTCCATTTAAATGCCAAGGATGAGGCAATGTCAAGGATGAGGCAATCATTCAAACTACAGATGTTTGTATATAAACTTTACCATGTGGACTCTTGTGAAATTCTTATTTGTCATTCCTCTAACACATTTTTATGCATGTTATTGTTATTCTTCAGTAATGCTTTAATTATGCTTAATGCACTACGTAACCAGATATTAAAGAGAAACAGAAAAAATTAAAAATTAGCATAAGCAAGCATTCTGCTTGTATTTTTAAAATCATAATTTTCCCTTAACAGCTTGGTCAAAAAAAAACACTTTGTTTTACTTCTTAAAATTTAGTTGGGCTTACTTGTTGGAAAAAGCTTAAAACTGTACAATAAAAAGGTATAAGGATAAAAATATTTCATTTTCCTGGTACTCATCAAACATTTTAATTCATACACAGAGAAACAGAAGCGCTTCAGGGTATTTCCCGTGTGGGATGGTGAGGACATGTCAGAAACTACAGTTTTAGAGAGAACAATACATAAGTAGCTGTCATATTGAAATTGTGAATGGAATTGACACTTTTAAATTTTCACTCAGATAGTTTTGAAGATTTTCATCTCCATTTTCAGCTGTGCACCCACTGGTTTCTTAAGGGTATCCACCTAGTTTTACTATCTAGCGGAGAACTTCACTGTCATCTACCAGTGGGATTTCAAAATTCATTACACTGTGCACATTACTCTGTGAACTTTTTCCTACACTATGAGTTCTGCTGGTGTTTTGGCATGTTTTAAAACCTTATTTCCCATTTAATGTGGTCTATTGGCCAAAAATGGTGAGCTACTGCAGATTTGCGTTTGCTCATGTTTTAGATTATTAGCCTTAGTCTGGTTTGTAGGTTTCTCTTAGTTTTTCCCGTGTACCCTTTAGGGATGACACCTTGCTACCGTCGATACCTCAAAACTCGGTGGTATCGAAGTATGTCTAATACTTGAAGAAAAACCTTCAACACTTAATTTTTTTAAGTTTTGCATTATAACTTTATGCCAGATAAGGAATGAAAGGAGTCAAGACTTCACGTTATTGCCTCACATGTGTCCCCAAACAGTTGCAGGACTAAGTTCTTGATAGAACTTGACTATGTTTCCTGTGGGTGAATGCTACACTCCATAGATTCTTGTGTCTAAATGAAAAATACAAAATGATGGGGGAAGGAGTGAAGGTACTCGTGTAACATGCAGCATTAACTTAGTTGTGAATGAAACTGATTTAGCTGATGCACTAAATCAGATTTCTGCAATAGCCTGGCTTACTCTCAGCCATACATTTACCTACTCTAATGTCCAAAATTTGTGAACACAAGAGAAACAAATCATAACTTAAGACATGAGAAAATACAGTGCATGGAACTATTTGCTCTTTCTTTCCATCTCTTAAGTTTGTGTTTACGCACTCAGGTTACAAGCATAGCTTACAGGTATACCGTACAACCAATTTCCATAACATGGAATAAAAATTCTCTAAAAGAAAGTTTTCAGCACAAAATGCAGTTACATAAAAAGAGAAGCAAAAACTATGATGATAATTATTATTATTATTATTATTATTATTATTATTATTATTATTATTATTATTATTGTTATTATTAGCCTTGATGATAACCTGTGGCATTATCAAGATAAAAAAAATTGCTGCCAATTGGAGAATGACAAACAGGAACATTTTCGGAATTAGTATGCAATACAAAGTTGGTTGCATGCATTTGTTTATGCACAGAAAACTACTATTAAGAACATACTTCAGTGAACAAGCTTTCACCTTCTACAGTTTTTTTTATAAAGTATCAAGTATCAGCGCTAAAAAATCAGTATCTGTATAAGTATCGAGAAATGGTGGTATCGTTCCATCACTAGTATCCATATTATATTTCATGGCAGTCTTCAAAATCAATATGGTAAATCTCTGATTTCTTAGAGTTCAGTATGCTCTTTGGTAGATGATGATGAAAGTTTGTGATCTGTTTATTGTAGATGACATAGCGAAGTTCTCCTCTAGACATCTTGATGGCAGTACAACCATCAATAAAGTAGGGGATCCGTTTCAGATGCCAGTGGAACATACAGCTGACCATGAAGACGAACATTTTTTAAACATGTTCTGATTGAAAACTATTAAGTCAAATTGAAACGTCATATATATTTTTTTTCCCAAATACATGACTATTTTTTTTGTTTTTCCAAAATATCAATTCTTCAAAAACCACATGTCACTTTTCATTTCCAATACATACTTTTGGAACAATGTATGCAAGGAAATAAGCTTCAAACTTTGATAACAAAATGCATGTGAGGAATGCTGAAGATTGACACAGCATATCAGCTGGTTTCTGCATATTTTATTTGCATTGGTATGTTAAGCAATTCACCAACAAACCCAGCAGTTTTCAAAAATTATCAAGATATCCATTGGCATAAAATTTTTCTTTCTAGAGTCTAATTAGATTTTATAAGGTCCCCTTTTCTAATTGGTGGCTACGCAGAAACAGAGAGGTATCCCTGTGTACTCCTTCCCTCCCTACTAAGCCAACTGCCTTCAAACAATTCATTGTAAATTCATAGCAGCAATGCCTCTTAAAGGGACAAAGCAGTCTGAACACATGGAAATTACACCTTAAGTGTGTTAAATTACCACTGCTCTTGAAGTTCTCAATAGTTTTTCCTGAAAATTTTATGAATTATTCTAAATATCATGACAATTATTTAAAGTGGTTGTTTGCATTGATAGCTTGTATCGTTGAGTCTGTAAAAATGATTTCATTCCGCAGAAACATAATAAAATTTACTCTTAAAACACGTGAATTCATGTACCTTTTTCTCTGATACTACTTGCAATACAGAATCACACTTTTATATGCTTGTTCTTAGTATAATGAGCTATCTTCTGAACCTCAATTATGTAGTTATGTATATTGAAAAAAAATTATTTGCAAAGTTAAAAAAGTAAAAACATGGAAAATTTGCAATGGTGTTGCTTTCTTAATATCACTAATACGCATTATAAAATTATGATTGTAGTTCAGAAAGTTTAACTAAGTGTTATATACATTTACTGAAAATTTCAGCTCTCTACCTCTCATACTTTCTGAGAAAAGGGTACAAAAGTATCCAAAAATGTTGTTTTGAAAAAACTGAATTTAAAGTTTGAACATTAAAATTCTGACACACTTCAGTATATTCCAAGATGATCATCTGCATCTTCATTCCTAGATTGTTTCAGCTTTTCTGATTGCCTACTCTTGGTCCTGGCCTCTCTTGTTAATTGCTGAACTGCTCACAGCATGATATAGCGTTTGTTGTTGAAAGATACAAAAATGTTCTAAAAAGGGACATTGCATGACAGCTTTAAAGGAATGCAGACTAGCATTTAAATGGTATTTAAATGTCTTACAAACCTCTTAACCCCCAAAAAGTATATATTTTCTGAAACTGGAAATAATTGATATTTTATTAGTGCCTAAAACAAAAAAATATTATTTTTGACCATTTCAGAGTACCTTGTCCCCTTAAAGAAAGTCTCATTCATCACCTGCTTCTGGTTCCAATGAATTAGAAACCATTTCTTAAGAAGGTGGAAAGGCTAAACATCTGATTGGGGATGTTACCTTTGTCACTGTGCATTAATTGTCATTGATTAGAAATTGAAAGCCACTGTTTTGTTAATTTTTGAGTCCCTGCATCATCACTACAGTCTTAATTTATTAAAAACCATACGCAAGCCAATTTTGTATTTCATCATTTTAAAGCATTAAGTTACTGCACCATTTTATTTCATTTTTTGAAAAAGGAGGGTTATCTTGTACTCCGAGAAATACAGTATATGCATTTAACAGAAATCCACACAAAAAGCAACACCTGCTGTTGCCAAATAGCTCTTGAAATATGTCTGAGATTTAAAAAAAGGTTAACTTCTTTCAATTTCAAATTAATAGGTATATATACTGATGTTTATAAAATACTTTCCAATTAACTTTGTTTTAATTTTTTTTTTCATTGTTCTCTTAAAGACTTAAGTGTATAACTGCTTATGCAAATTTATAACATGTAACTGGAAAAGTTATTGATATCATATAAGTTACAAAAACTGGGTCAATTGAAGCCTACCTCTGTGGTGTGGGGAAAGCACGTCTACCTCACATTCAAGAGGTCCTGAGCTCAAATCTCAGTTAGGGTGAGTTACCCAGATAAGGTTTTTTTTTCCGGAGTTAAGTTGTTTAAAATTTCTATTGCTGCTTTTTTTTTGGGGAGTGACAAAGGGGTGGCTTAAGACTGATGTAGTCCATAGAATGTTTTGTAGAGAAGTTCTGGGTCCACCCAAGAGCTCACCAAAGGGCGTGGCTCTGGCAGTGTTAGGAAGGGTAGGAAGAAAAGGCATAATAGTGGGGGGAATTTTGAAGTATTGGTACAGATGTTTAAATTTAGATGACAGTAATATAATAAAAGAACGCATACAGTTCCAAAAAGATGTTTTAGAAAGAGAAAGTCGGTTTGGGGAGACAGGAAATGTGTTAGAAGAAATTGGCATGAGGAATATTTGGCTATTTGACAAAAACAATAACAGTGGATTCTGGAAAGAAATGAGAATGAGGGTGGAAGTCATAGAGAAACAAAAGATATGGGCTAGTTTTGAGGACAAAGTTTGTTGACTTTGTATAAAACAGTTAAAAGAAATTGGAGGGAGAAGTATGTAGACATATGTCTTTGAAAGAGTAAGTGCACAGGTGGATGTCCACAGTAGTATTATTGTTTTTAAAAAGAATAGGAAATAATTGGTCAGGGAGATATATTGTGTGAGACAACAAATTCGGAAGTATTTTCAATTGGCTGATAGAATGTGAAAAGGTTAAAAGATGGGGGATGTATTGTGTATAACAAATTGGATAGTATTTTCCATTGGCTGATAAAATGAAAAAGGTTAAAAGATGAAAAGATGATATATCGAATAAAAAATTGGATAAGTTATACAAAGTAATAATAGCAGTTAAAATGCAGGCAAGCCCAAAGGCAGAAACAATTAAAATGATGGCGACGTTTTTAGGAAATGTAATTTTTTTTAAAAAATTTATTTATGAACTCTTAACTGCTGTGGTCCTTAGCATCCCATTCTATATTGGGCGTGAAAGACCGGTAATTTTTGCTCAGAGGGCTCTTTATCAGGCTTGAGGTTCTTTTACGTGCCGTAAATCTATGACACGCAACCACCAGCTTTACTTCCCTTCCAAAGGAAGCCATGCTAAGGATTTTTACGCCCAAAAAAATCCATCGCCCTCCACCAGGTTTGAACCCACGACCTCAGGTACAGCAATGTAATAGATAAGTGGACAAGGAGCCTAAGAAATGAGCAACAGAATAGTTTCAGCCTGAAAAGTTGCTTGTTTTGTTAAGGGCGTTCAATGCTAGGTCATTAGCACCCACCTGGAAAGTGAAGAGATGGTATAGTAGCTGGGTTAAGGTATGGGAGAGCTAGTTTATAGATGCACTAGATTTTTAACATTTTTAGGTGTAAGTTTTATTTGTAATATTGTATCAAAGATGATAATAAACCTAAATCTATTGCTGCTTTTAACTACTACAGTCATATCGGTAGTTTTGGCTTCGGGAATAAATTCAGATTTGAATAATTCATTTTACATTGAATGAAACAAAAAGTGAATTAATTTCAGTTATATTTCTTACTTGGGAAGTTAAGAGTGAAATAGTACCCTCATGTTATCTTAACAGTTGGACTCAAACTTGGTGTAGAAAGCAGACTGTAATAAAAATGTCAGTTTTGCTTTTCAGGTTAATAACTAAACAACAACAAACCTCCCACATACTACCTGTTTGACAAAAGAGTGCAGTTTTCAGGCGAGGTTGCTAGTGTGCCATGACTAGGTTTAGACAGGAGAGATAACACCAGAACAAGAGTACTGATGAGAGTCTATCAACACAATGTACACTATGGAATAGTTAGATATTTTATGTTTCTCTTCTTTATAAAACTGTAACACATTGAATATTATTTTTTTACTTTGTGAGCGTATGACTTCAAGTGGCAATATTTGCATTTTATCTTGTTTACTAACCTGTTCACTGTAACTAATAGACTCAAATGCTGTATTTCCCTACTGCAGACTGTACAAGCTACGCACCGGGAATGGTGATGTAATACAGCCTGTCTGTTATGTTTCTGCGCAAGTTTCCTCTGCCTCCCATCTGCACGTATTCCGCAGACAGGCAGTAAGTGAATAAAACATGTATTGACAAGCAATTTAATTGGAAAAGTGGAATCTGACTGAATAATTCAATGCCATAGACACGATTTGAACCATGGTCTTTGCCTTATAATGTTGCTACTTTAACCACTGAGCCATCATAGTAACATCGGCACAACATTAAGTTCCCAAATGACTCACATTTTTCACATAAACAGAAGGCATTTTAAATTCATTTTGTAATAACATACTTCAGTGGCAACTTACAATATCTTAGGTATGTCCCAGTGTTCATAGTTAACCACTATTAGGTCAATCAATGATAATTGTTCTTTCAGACATGAGATGTGTATGCTAAAGTTGAAAAGGTAGTATCAGGCTGAAAAATTCAATGCAACAGCCGGGATTAAAACCATGGATCTTCAGCTTACCATACTGGTCACTCTCATTTTCACACTTTTGATATCTATGAAGGTTGGGGAATAATCATATTTAAGCAAAAATTCTGAGCAACCAGGAATCAAACTCAGGATCACACGGATAAACTGGAGCAGCAGTCACAACACACTTGCAGGGTTTACACAACACTTTTTGCTCCATCTTCCTGTTTTCTTCTATTATATTCTATTTTTTTTTATTGTATAATATGTCAATAACTCACCTGGATCCATGATGACGGGAACGACGATCTCTCTCTCGTTCCCTGTCTCGCTCCCTATCTCTATCCCTCTCTCTTTCCCGCTCTCTATCTCTGTTGCGTGGTGAGTCTGATCTTCCTCCATGTGGCCATCTCCTACTTCGCTCCCTTTCTAACCTTTCCCGCTCTCTTTCCCTCTCACGTTCCCTTTCCCTTTCTGAATCCTTTGGTCTATTTCCTTGATGCTGATTTCCAACTTCCCGACCTCTACTATATGAGGGTGTTACTGATGTCCCTGGAGAAATACAACAGAAATGTAATGAACTGTGTATTCAGAATCAGTAAATAGAGCTAAAAATTTCATGGACTGAAAAATGTTATAATTAGTGTTGAGAAATATACAGAATGTTTCAGAAATACTTTTACAAACTTCGGGTATGGGTTCCTTACATCACAAGAAGGAAAAAAGTTCATATGAACATATGTCCCATAATCCTTTGTTTTCTCGTTAGGAGGTGTCCAACACAGTGGTACACTTATAACACACAAAACTCATGCTCGAAATGTCCTCCTCTTGCTTCTATGCATGCCTGTACTCATCGAATCATGGAATGTCGCACCCTGTCAAAAACTCCGGGATGGTGTCGAATGGTTTCGCAGGCTTTCATGACACGTCGATGAAATGTTTCTGCATCCGGGATAGCTGCTCCATAAACCAATGATTTAAGATGCCCTAGAGGTAAAAATCCACAGGATTGAGGTCGGGAGAATGTGCAGGCCATGCAACTGGTCCTCCTCTGCCTATCCATCGGTCATGGTAGATACCAGTCAGTGCATCTCAAACAATGCGACTAAAATGTGCCGGAGCCAGGCATTTATCACATTTATCAGCAAGGTGACGATAAACAGCAACAAAGGTTGGATGACTCGGTTGTCTTCGGTCTGGAAACTCCATCTGATAGAGCTGTGCAGCCTCGCGTCCATTACCATTCGCGCGACCATACATAAAAATTGTCTGCCTGTTCACGAAATGAATATCCAGCAATGGTGGAACAAAACACGTGCAGTTAAGTCACTACATGTACACAATTGAAACGTTGAAGACAGACTAATGACAAACGTAAACAAGTCTCCATGGCAACACTTCGCCATCTACCGTATGTAGTACAATGGGTCATTTTGAGGTTGGATCCCGAAGGCGGTTGAACTCACACTTTCATTGTGACAGGAACAACACAAAAACCAAGGATTATGGGACATATGTTCATATGAATTTTTTCCTTCTTTTGGTGTGAGGAACCCATACCTGAAGTTTGTAAACGTATTTCTGAAACACCCGGTATGCAAATGCATATTTGAAATGCAGCCATATATCTTAATAAAGCTTAAGACATAATTATATGTTTCATATTAAAGTAAGATGATTGAAGTGTGTTTGGTCGTACACATTTGTGCATATTCAACGATAAGAGCATATTTATTAATTTTTAGAGCAGGATATCATTTTGGGTTTTCTGAACTTTGATAAAACCTTTGTTAATGTCAGGAGTGCTGTCAGAGCATTATTGTGGTAATGCTGGTAATGCAGTGCAGGAAACAACTAAATGCCATCTTTGTTTATCCTCTTTGTCTCATTTATTGTGCTTTGTTCAAGATAGTACATGTAGATATTTAGGATGCTAAAAGAAAGATCAAGCAAGAAGTCAAGCGGAAGAGTTTGAAGGAGCTTGATGCTACCACTGAAAGTGCAAACACAGTAAGTGAAAAATGCTGCAATGATATGAAGAAAAAAATGGCAAACTTCTTTGAAAAGAATAATGGACTTATTGATGGTGTTGTGGACATTAACTAGTTTATTCACCAATTTTAAGTTTTGTCTCATCACTTTGTGCGATGTTCAATGGTCAATTTCTGCTCATAAGTATATTTTTACGGATAGGAGGAATAAACCAGAACCAATAAATACGGAAAAAATTATTGTATGTCATAGTTTCATCAGTTGAGGTTGTTTAGCAAGAAAGGGTACGTGAAACAACTTGTATGAAACAACTTGTAAAAGTGTTTATCTTTAAGATTTATGTGGTTCTATTGTAGCACTAAATGGCATATTATAGAGCATATTCAGACATTTTAGTGCATGTTTGTGCAATTATATAGACATATTTGCATGCATTTTTTTTATTTTTATAATTCTCAACACTATACCTACGCCACTGTATCTCTGGCCCTGACGTTTATGAGGGTAAAGAAAGAGATAGGCATATATCAGAATGGCCACCTTTAGCAATACTAGCACTGTGAATTTCCATACTAAAGGAAACTATTCTGATTTGCTTCAACAGATAAGTCGGGACTGTAATTTGATTTCTTGTAAGCCTGTAATAAATACAGTCTACTGTTGTTGCTTAAAGCTTTGCTGCGCATAAAACACAACACGAAAGAAAAGAATAAAAAATCTGGCAAGGTTTACAGTGCTGGGTTGAATCACACAACAAAGGGTGGAAGCTGTCTGCTAGGACCAATTACAGGCTCCCTCTCCATGTGTGTACACTGCGGTTTGGGCTGGGTTGCCGATCCTCTTATAAGTGAAACAAGTGTTGTCAATAGCTGTTTGCTTTAGTCCAGGTGAAGTTTGTTTTCTGCGCACATGCGATTTAGTGCATTACCCTTGTTTAAGTTTCCGTAAATGCTATCTCTATACTTTAAATACTCTAACATAGGCAACTATTTCATCGTTTGCATTTTATGATGAGATGGCAGAGGTATACACACTTGTTCACAGTAGAGGTAAGAATTGGTAACACTACCTCTCTCAGTAGCACTAAATGTCAGAGCCGGAGATAAAACGGTGGTAGTATAGTCATAATAAAGGAGAGAACAATAAAATAAATTATAATAATAAAGAAACAGTATTGGTCACATCTACTTACTTATCGGAGTTCTGCTTCTACTAGACCTTCTTCTGGGAGGCTCTCTACTTGAAGGACGTTTTCTTCTAATGGAATCAATAGGTTGATCTCGTCTGTTACTTCTGTCACCCTGTGATCTGTAATGATTATCTCTATTAGTATGATATTCCCCTTCTCTTGGCCTTTTAATTTCTCGCTCAATAACAATTCTCTTCCTGTCCCTCTCCCTGTCGTCTCTGATAATTCTTCTATGAGGTTCATGGGCATCCTCTATCCTAATTTCTCGTTCCCTACTCCTACTCCTGTGTAAAAAAGAAAAGACGAACATTACATTCTTTCCAGCAGCAACCAATTTAAAAATTACTTTCTAAAGGAACCAATGGCAACCTTTCAAAGCATGAACTTAATGAACTCCTGAAATTCTTGATGCTTCAGTACCCAATGAGTAATGACTGAATGGAAACATGAAAATACTTACAATTATTTACAGGGGCTATTAACAGGTACAAAAATATTGGACGACAAATGATAGTAAATGACAGCTGTATTCAAGTTCTGTCGTGTTTAATATGAAATGTTTCAACCGAGTTTTAAAATGAATTTGCAGCAATTTGTAACAGCGCTTACCGGCTATACTTTCTTTTCTTTTTCTCATGCTTCTTTCTAGGTACATCTGCAGTTTCTGAGTCGTCATCTGCTATATTGATGACTTCAGGAACTGGTTTAACAACTTTGTTGCCTGTGCTGCTATCATCCTCATCATCCTCCTCTGACATATATGCACCTAGCCTGGCTTGAAGCAATGCCTAAAAGCAAAACAATATTTTAAAGAAGGAACCAAAAGTAATAATTTCCTGAAATTCTATATGTATATGACTTGATAAATCTTGAAAGCAGAATTTTACAGGATGTAACAAAAAGAAACTATTGTGCATCAGCCAATACCAGAATGGTCAGCATACAAGGAGAAGCTCTTATGTAAATTTACTTTGAACATAGTGGGAAGGGAGGACCACTATCAATGTTTTTTGTTGCTATTGCAAGAAGTTCATCTTTACATTTGAACCACTTCATTACTTTAAAAGCACCAATCAGTATACATCATGAATTAGGTTTTGTAATAAAGTATAATTCAAGGGTACTCAAATGTGGAGTTGGCAGATTTTATTTGCTGTGCGAGATAGTAGATGCTCAACATATTGAGAGAGAGTTTGGAAATGACAATGCCCAGATAGGAGTAAGAGTGTGTGCAATGACTAAATTTGGCAGTCTTTTTCCTTCTAGCTTCCCATATTTAGCAACAATATCTAGATACGTGTTCAAACTTGGCATGATTTTAGATATTCCATATTCATGATCTCTTCTCCTCTACACAGCGGATAGTCTGGTGACTTTGAAAGGCCAATTCTATGCAAAAGGCTGCACAGGCAATCATGACCACTGATGAGACGAAAGATGGCAATTACTAATTTTCTTTTCTTCGTGGATTTTGTGCAATTTGTATCCTTTTCTTGTGTTTTATAGTTATAATTACAATTTATTGTTATTTTTACAATATATTCATAT
Source organism: Deroplatys truncata (assembly GCA_030765065.1). NCBI lineage: Eukaryota > Metazoa > Arthropoda > Insecta > Mantodea > Mantidae > Deroplatys > Deroplatys truncata. Next base: position 121,217,801 of record CM060988.1, on the reverse strand, counting down.
AATTTTGTAATAGTTGTTTAATTTGGGTTCCCAATTTTCTTAGTAGTTAATTACTCTTGGATTTTGTGCAATTTGTATCCTCTTCTTGTGTTTTATAGTTATAATTGCAATGTATTGTTATTTTTACAATAAATTTGGTCGATTCATATAATTCTGTAATAGTTGTTTAATCTAGGTCCCTTTCTTTGCCAGTAAATCAACATTTTCATTACACACAAATACAGATGTCATTAAAACACACAATTTGAATCACATGCTTATTTGTGGTATTAAAGATTTCCAAGATACTTTTTTGTTATTAGTTTTAATTTTTCAATACTTTTTACTTTTTTTAAGCCCTAAATCACTATTCATTTTTCTCTCATCATGCAAACAGCATAATCTCAAAGCCTTCACATAGTGCCCACTTATCAATGCCTCAACCTTCTGTATCCTCTTTGTATATATAACAAAATGCATAATAAAACTATTTCTGCGAAATTTTATGTTCAAATAAAAACAAGAGATACATTGAAGGATAAGCCATTGTAAGAATAGGTTCTAGAAGAGGGGTAGAGAAAGTCATATGAATGTAACATACAAGGGAAAAAAAAAATTCATATGATTCAACTCCTTGCCTTATGTTTCATTATGACAGAAAGTAACTCCTTTCCCTCAATGTTTCATTCTTTTTCCTCTCTCTTGTGTTTTAGTGAATGTAATATAAACCACAGTAACAAAATACAAAACTCCACATACTACCATATTTTCCGGAATATAAGAGCACTGGCGCATAAGATGCATCTCATCTTTAACACACATTTTTAGGGAAAAGTTAATTTATCTACTGTAATTGAAACAATTGTAACAAATGTATGCTATATGTATAGAAACTGAAATTCCTGCTCGTTTGTTGTCTAAAATTAAAGTATAGCAGTTCCACTTCTTAGATTAAGTTACTGTGAATCTCTTTCTTTGAAACCTCTTCCTGATTCTGCCAAGTTCTTATCATTTTTCTCAGTTGGAGGAGGCCTGAAATGGTTTTCTGCAGCCCTGTTTCGCTGTCCTTTAGCATACACTTGCAGCTTATGCCACTGTATAGCAATGTCATTTTCCAGCCATAATTTGCAAATTACCGTAATTAAAGACACAAGTGGATCACACTAATCAGAATATTTGAAGTTTGAACAAATATGAAAATCATTAACAACAGTGCGTGTGCATCCACTGAACTCTATATACAACTGTGAATGCTCTCATCTCCGCAAGAAGCCAACAAGGAATTGCTTCAAATCGAAACATGCCAATTTTGAAGGAATGGAGGTGATAAATAATTTGCTATCGGTGTATAAGAACCTGCTTTTGAAAGTATTTTTGGAGGAAAAAAAGTGCATCTTATGCCAGCAAATATGGTATTTTAGTTGAATGTTTATAAATTAATTTCTATAATGTTTCTCACAATTGTAATCCCTCCTCAAGAAGGAAACATAAAGCACCAACTTCCCCCACCCCATCAGCTTACTGCTGTCACCTGATTAATGCATAGGTCAGCATTTACATTGGAGGTTATGATGCAGCAATTTTGTAATCCTCTTTGATACTCCAATTTCAGACCATCAACAAATGTAGCTTGAGGGACCTTAAGCTAACATTTTATTGGCTTCATCGCCAGTGTTAATCACAGAAAACTGACGGCACAACAACTGTGAGGGCTGGCAACAGAAATATTTGCATTATAGTTTAACATCCTAAAGAATTAACTTGATATAAGATATAGCAGATAAAGGGGGAATGTCAGTAAAAAATCGAAAGCAGATAACCAAACCATACAGCATTCTTTGTTTTGCACATAAGCTATAAAGGCAATATGGTCAAAGTTTTAACATTTGTTTCCTGTAAAAACATCTTTCTATGACATTCACCCTTCTTCTTTACCCTTTATATTTTAAGAAACCAAATAACATACCTTTTGCCTCATGAGATCTTCCAAGTCAATATCATCTTCTATTACTGCCACCTCAATATCAGACTCACTGTCCTTTGCTTTGGTTTCTGGCTCGGACTCTGATGATTCTGTCTCTTGTGACTTTGGTAATGGAGGCAATGCAATTGCAAGAGATGACTTCGGTTTTGTGTTGCTCATAATTGCATTTGCAGCAACTGTGCCATTTCCATTCACAATAAGGTCCTTTTCACTCCCCTTTATTATCCCTTCTCCCTTAACCTCTCTTTTTGAGCTTCCTGCGGATATCTTGATAGAAATGTTATCCTTTGGCTTACTGAGCTGCTTATTGTCATCAACTTGAGCTGCATCACCATTTTCATTTTCCTTCTTATGTTTGTGCTTCTTGTGGTGTTTCCTACAAGAGATGAACAGGAATTAAGTTTATACATAACGGATGCCCACATCAAAAATAAATAATTTTATTTACATCTATCTATTGGCTCTGAATTTCACAGAAAATTGCATGCACTTTTTTCTTAACATCTTTTGTCTATAAAATTCTCTATAAAACTTAAAGGTTTGTATGTGTGCAAATATTGATAAAATTTACTATGCATATTTTTGAAAAAATCCTAAAAAACAAACATTTTAGGGGTTCTCCATATAACTTAACCTTAACTTTGTAGTGATTTAAATAAATTTTGAAGTGTATTAACAAATTTTTCTTTAATCTCTGATGGATGATTCCAAGTTATTGAGGAAATGATAATACAAAACTAAGTGTATTTGTGATAATTTATTTCATTCATCATGTGCATCACCTATAACCAAGGTTCCTTTGACTTTACTGGCAGTTCTTAAACTGCTAAACTTCTTCAAATGTCAAAAAGCAGAAATTTAAAACAGTTTGCAATCATCAAAAGATGCGAGTAAAGGCTGGTTCACAATAACCAAAATGGTAACCAGAATGAGAACAACAAAGTTAAAATACATCTATTACAATGTGAGCATTCACAATTAAGGGGAAGATTTCCCAGATCCCTGGAACATCGTCCTCTGTGGTGTAGTGGTTAACATGATAGCTTCTAGTTCCCGAGGTCGCAGGTTTTCGGCCATAAAAACCTTAGCATGGCTTCCTTTAGAAGGGAAGTAAAGCCAGCAATCCCGTGTTGTAGATTTACAGCATGTAACAGAACCTCAAGCCTGATAAAGAGGCCTCTTGAACAAAATTACCTGTTTCTCACACCCAATATAGAATGGGATGCCAAGGAGCACAGCAGTTAGAGCATCCATAAATAAACCTCAATTTAATTCTGGAACGGGAAAGACTTGGTCAAGTTCTAACTTTCTTGTTCTTGTTCCCAGGTATGGCATCTTAGATCCGCATTGTGCATATTAGAATCTTCACTGCATAAACTATTCAAGACAGCCATGATAGGAAACAGCCACTAGAGCTCTCTCTAGTTGCAAACTGGGAAAATGAAACTGGAAGAGATTCCAGCAAATGTGCATCCTGACCACAGATTCTGACTCCCTCAAATCCAATGATTGTTGATTCTTCTAGCAAAACATCTGTAATTTGTTTATATGCAATTGAAAACTGGCTATTGCCTCAGAAACTATAGCAAAAATTGGTAGAAACTAACCAAGTACAACAAAACTATAGGCTGCTATACTCGCTACCAAAGAAGAAAGAGATTAACATTTTGCGGAGAGAGAGAGAGAGGCGATGTTGCTGCTTATTGCGACTACGTGGAGCGCGCATTAAAATTTTGTGTATGAAGGCATTGCCTACATTATAGGGCAGGTATTATTTATAGTCGTGTATTAAGACAATTATAAAATAATGAGTCTACATGTAAAGGATAGAACATGCAAGCATATATATCAGCGTAAAGATCTGCATTGACAAAAGAGACATACCTGCAAAATATTGATACTTATTCTAATGGGAAAAATGCTGCTGGTTCTCTCACAGAGCATATCATTTCCCGTGCTTGTCCTTTAATTGGGATACCTTTACCAAATACAGTTTTATTTGTTACCAAGTATGCTCCGTTTTTCATTTGGCTCGCTGCCCTTATCACTATTTCTTGGGATATTGTTAAATATCCATTAAAAGTGTTAACACAATTACAAATGCTCATAACACACGCACAGATAGACAAACTCAAACACATAAACACAAAGCAAATAAACGTACAAATAGGATGCAAAATAACTTGTCAGTACACAGGCAATCTCTAAACTGATGCAAATACATTAAGCTGTGGCTAAAGGAAGCATTGTTTATAACTGCAGCGACAGCAGAAAAGACGTGCAGTATATTACTGCAACTGTCGCTCGCCAGGCACGTTATGCTAATCACGCGTTACAATATTGGCAATAAGGTTTTTGCATCTATCATTGCTATGGAAACATCTTAGTTCTAATTGGTCCTTCTAATCATTGCTATGATGACCGCTATGACATATCCATCTCCTCATAGATATTTAAAGCTTTCCGCCATGTGGTTAGTGACTGTCAATCCCTTTCTTGATTGGCACTGACTATAACAGTGGCAGCTTATGGCCTAAATGATAGCTGAGGCATGCAACTTACCTATTTTTTTTTCCTGGAACAGTCTCAAAAAGCTACAGGCAGCTCTGAGAAAAGTTCAACAGTGGTGTGACATGTGAATTATCTGTCAACCCAACTAGAATGGCAATAACTGTCAATTATTGTACCCTTACTAGACTCAAAGATCCAAAGGGTCTTACGGAACTCGTCTCTGAGGAACAAGGATACAATTCTTGATGAGGTTAAATACCTTGGTATAATTCTGAACAAGGGATTAACCTGGAAGAAATACTTGGAGGCAAGCATTAATAGGGCATATGGTCCTTAGGGATCTGTAGAAGTATGCTTGGCAAAACGTGGGGATTGCGGTGGTATTCCTTCTTGTTGTTCGTGGGCACCATGTTAGGGCGACAATTTGCTGTGGTATGTGGTTATTTTACGGTACAGGATTTGTAGGAATGGTCCCGGGTTCGGTACTAGCTCAGGGTTCTTTGCATGGATCTTGGATTAGTGGTGAATGCGACTGTTTGTTTTCCTGCTTGTTTATTTACAGTCACCGTTTTAAACATTTGATTCCTGCTATTTACTTCGACACACACACACAAGCATTTCCTATTTGTATTCTAAAATCTCCTGTTTCTCTATTTCAAACGTTCTAAATCTCCCCATTCCACTATCGCCTGATTTCTAGCTTCTTTCATTGGAGGCCTAAGGCTATCTGTCTTTTGGCGAACATTGACCCTTTTCTACACCTCTGTGTTACAGCAATCTAACGGGATGCTTAACAATAGAGGGAAAAACCACCCAATTCGGGCCGCTGATGGCACTGTCTAACCCTGCTCATTTAGTAACATTCGCTTCCCAGTCTTTTTCAATAGTATTCCTAGTGTTATTAATATTTATTTTCCCTATGATTATAATTTTATTTTACTACTCAAAACATACTGCTTCAGGATTAAAACCTAGAGTTATGTATTGCATATACTTCTCAATTGTTAAACCTAGATCTCCTATGCTGCTGTAATTCGATAGCCTAGGATTAAACTTAGTACTTTGTGACGGTATAAAGTTTTTTTAAGTTTGTTAGCTCCACGTTGTGGTAGCCAATTTGCGATGGTATTAGTGTTTGTTTGTTAGATGCTACTGTTTATTTGCCGCATGTATAAAAGACAATTTGTCGCTGTCACTTCATGTTATCATTTACTGAGCGCCTATTATTGTATTTAATATTTTTTTGTTCACTGTCCTCCGGCTAGCTATGATCTCTCGGTCAAGCAAATCTATTAATCAGGTGTGTAAACGGAAAGGAGTTTTTATCCAAAGATAACACTGATGAAAGAATTTTGTTTTACACTTTTATTGTCGTAACATATTATGCACTTTCACATATTAATCTTGACACTCGCCAAACTGAAACTGTTATAATAACTTATTTACTGCTCATTATTAATTTGTGTACTTCAACTTTTTGTGTAATTAACTTTACAACACTTGAGATTTTTTTATAACTTTGCTATGCGTACACCGTAAATCGATAAACTATGCTATGTATTCACCATGACTTTTTCTGTTGAATTCGACGACGTATAATGTACAAATGTTTCCGATGGACTGAACGAATTTGACTCTGACCTAGCCCTTTTTATACTCCTACACCCCGATATGCCTAAAGATTATAACCGAGCTGCTATTGGTTAATAAAACGCGCCAACATTAGCGTCTATTTTTATATCCAATGAAAATTATGAACACATATGGTCTAGGGAAAAATGTTCCAGCAAATTCTAAGAAAAACGCGCCAATATTACATCATTTGCTCGTCTCTAATAATGATAAACAGCTCACCCCCTCGCTACATTATTGCACGCTATTATTGTCAGTTTCAGTAAGGCCGTATAAACCCACTTCTCGACAATGCTTATAATCAACAAACATCTCAAATCAATGTCACACAAAAATGCATATTCACACTACAATCACTCTGACATTTACATAATTTGTGATACAAATTACTGCGTCAACTTGTAGGAAATAACTTTTTAAATTGCAAAGGCTAGCCTGCAATAGTATAACCAGAGATTTAGGACTACTACCATTAAAGGCTTATACGAGGGGCACTATTTATATTTTGAGCCTAATAATTAAAACAAAGTAATTTCTGATTGAAAACTGCTTTATTGTTTTTCAAAATATTCTCCTTTATGATCGATACACTTTTGCATCTGTTTGAACCATTTGTTAAAGCATTTATTCCAGTCTTCTTGAGACACCTCCAAAACATGGATTTTGAAGGCATCAACGGCTTCTTCTGCCAACGAAAATCATGTTCAGGAACAAAAAGAAGTCGCTGGGTGCCAAATCAGGACTGTATGGCAGATGACCCATCAATTCAATTTTTTGAGCCTTCAAATATCTGTTGTTAGACGAGATGTGTGTGCGCTCTCATTGTCTTGATGAAGAATGATCCTATAGTTCTTGTTGGTTTTCCTAACTTCACCGAAGACTTCCGGCAAACAAATGTTGTGTACCATTCGGCATTAACCGTTTTACGTTCCTCTAAAGGCACTGTTGCCACATGACCAGTTTTGCTGAAAAAGCAGGCGACCATTTGCTTCAAAGTGCTTTGAGTGCGAACACCTTTTGTTGGATTTGCATCATCTTGAAAACACCCATACAGTCGACTGCTGTTTACGTTCTGGCTCCTACACATACATTCATGATTCGTCACCTGTTACAATCTTATATACGTCTTTGAGGCACCGCCATTGTATTTCTTGAGCATTTTTGTACACCAATCGACACGAGCATCTTTTTGAGATTGCGTCAAATTATGCGGGATCCAACGAGAGCAAACCTTTTTCACGGCTAAATAATCATGCAATATTTTATATATGCCAGTGGAACTAATGCCTAGGGTTGCCTCAATCTCACAATATGTCACATGATGATCTTTCATTATTAGTTTTTGCACAACATCAATGTTTTCTGGCACAACTGATTTTGAATGACCTTCACAAACTTCATCATTGAGCGGATGGCGGCCATGATTAAATTCATTATATAAGCATTTCACAGTGGCAAAGGATGGAGCTTCGTCGCCAAATGTGGAAGTTAGCTGATCGATGCACTATTGTCTTGATAATCCACGTTGAAAGTTGTAATAAATCATTGCATGAACATTTTCACAAGTTAATCCCATGTTTTTGTTGACACACAATTTTCAAGTCAGTGTAAACAAAACAAATGATGCTCTATTGACAAAATGTTTGAAGTAGATTATGGTCAAAAATGTCAAACCTTCCATTGGAAACGTCAGATGGCATCTACAACATTCAGGGTTGCCAAGACTCAAAATATAAATAGTGCCCCTCGTAGAGACTTATATGTAAAGGCACTGAGAAACTGAAGTCCACGTGCTATGGACACCTGAATTATTCTAGGGGGATGTGGTAAAGAGCTTTCTTTCAGCCTTGGATAATAAGCCACTGTCTTTCAAGCAGAAATGTACACCTGTATATGGGAAAGCTTAATGACTATAAAAATAAACATTTCCAATACACAAGCAGACTTAAAGGCTCTTAAGGGCAGGATAACCAAATCTAAACTGGCCTGGGAATGTATGGAGGCTCTAACGGCACTCACCCTGCACAATTCAGTGAAGTTGTTGTGGGTGCCAAGAAACAAGTGGAATCCATGGCAATGAAAGAGCAGATGATTTGGCAAAGAAAGGAGCAGAGAACCCTTTTACAATCATGAACCTACACTTGGGTTGTCCTATGGACTACTCCAGGGGGTAATCTGGGAATGGATCAGAAAAAGCACAATGAGTACTGGAAGTCTTTATCAGGATACAAGGATTCCAAGGCTCTTATTAAAGAGACAATAAAAAGCAGGACACAATCACTGCTTAAAACGAGTGGAAGTGCACTACGACAGTTGGTCAGGACACTGTCATTTGCATGGGTATCTCTACAAAATTGACAAAGCAGTTGATTTAGTATGTAGAAGATGCAGGAGAGCAAATAAAACTGTTTATCATTTGCTGTGTCACTGTGAAGCTCTCACAGTTCTTAGGATTAAATATTTTAATCAGGAAATCATGCAATTACAAGGATTTCAAGGAGTTCCTACTAAAAGACTTGCAGATTTTGTAAAGGAGGCAAGATCTTAGAAAATTAAATGAAGGGAAGCACAACAGATCACAACTGGTCAAAGTATATAGGGCATTTATTGCCCTCCCTTTCCCTTAAAATAATAATAAAAAAAAATAATAATAATAAACCCATTTCTTGCGTATTAAGTTGACTCTTCTTTTGGTTGGAATACTTCTCAATAATGTCATTGTGAAATGGCTATAAAATAAATAAATATTTCATTTGTTAACAACACTGTCAATTGCCAGTGCCGCCAGTGTGCCGAAATTTCATCCCACAGGAGTGCTAGTAAATCTACTGACTGCTTTTTGCACATTGTCTGTCACTTTTAAGCACACTTAAAAACCATCGGTCTGGGCCAAGTTTCATGAAATCGCTGTCTCCACATTAAGCACAGTACTGCTTCAATTACTGTCTTACAGAATAATTTGTTTAGCTTAACATTTTCATTATACTATGCTATATAAAGAAGTAAATTTTCTTTTAGAGTGTTATCAATTACTGTATTCTGATTTTTCTCGGGCTGTTTTAACTGCAGCGCACATTTGAGAAGTTCAGCAGAATCTGAATGTTTATGCAATGACCGATAATAATCAGAATGTTCACAAAAGCCATCAGAATTCCACACTGTTTTCTTGACATTTGTAAGGGTATATATGTTATATTATTTATTTAACATTATTGTAGCCCCACGTTTGGGAGCCAAATTTGTAACGGTATTACTTATAATGTTTGTGTATTTATGTTTACTTCATGCGTTGAAGCCATCTTGTGACGTCATTCATTTGTTCGGTTTGTAGCTCCATCTGGTGTTAGCAATTTGCGGCAGTATTATTTTTTTTGTTTAAAAAATAATATGCTGTTATTTGATTTAATTTTGGTTCTTTGTCCTCCGGCTAGCTTTTGAGTCGAGCACGTCTCTATATACAGGTTGTGTAAATGGAAAGGAATCTTTTATCCAAAGATAACACTGATGAAGAAATTTGTTTTACACTTTTATTGTCGAACACGTTAACTATCACATTTACACATTGATCTTGACACTCGCCAAACTGAAACTGTTATAATAACTTCATTACTGATAATTCTTAATTCGCATACTTCAACTTTTTGTATAATTAACTTTATAACACTTAAGATTTTTCCTAATTCTGGTACGCGTAACCTGCAAATACTGACGGGTCGAAGACGACATGTAGTGTGCAAAGATTTTTGATAAACTGAGCGACTGACGGACGTGTAATGTACTAAGAATTTTGATGAACTGGCTTGACTTTACCTCTAACCTACTGCTTTTATACCCATACACTCCGATATGCCTAAAGATTATAACTGAGTTACTATTGGCTAATAAACCGCGCCAACATTAGCGTCTATTTTTATATCCAATGAAAATTATGAACACATATGCTCTAGGGAAATATTCCAGAAGATTCTCAAGGAAAAAACGCGCCAACATTACGTAACTTCCTCGTTTCCAATAATGATAAACAGCTCACCCCCCCTCGCTGCATTATTGCGCGCTATTATTGACAGTTTCAGTAAGGTCGTATAAACTTACTTATCAACAATAATTACAGTCAAGAAACATCTCAAATCAATGTCACATAAAAATGCATATTCATATTACAATCATTATTTACATTTAAGTAATTTGTGATACAAATTACTGCATCACAATCCAACAAAATAGCTTTTGCAAATAGTTACTACTGCAAAACCACTCATATTCACTATGCCACAAACTTTTAAAATTTCTTATGTAACACATCAAACCTTTCCTTTCACTTTATGTGCCAATACATTAAGAATTGGTTTAGGTCTACCCGTAAATATCACGCCTCGTCCTCAGTCCACCATGAAAAACATTTTTGTAACATGCAACACACCATGTAATTTTGTTGCAGATTCATTGCAAATTGCCATGGTATAAATGTTTTTGGGTAGAATATGGCAAGATAACAGCCTGATGTGTAGCCATATTCTAAGGAAGATTGCTAGCACAAATAAATAAATAAAAAATAAATGTTTTCAAGACAAACTTACTGTTGATATTTTACTTCACAATAGCGGACTTCCAAAACCATATACACGACAATAATTGCTATGTACAGACTGTTTTTGCACACGAACTGAACTGATGAATTAACAGTGAATGACAGAGTCCAATTACTTAAGTATGAAAGGTAATTTGAAAGGGAAAACACCCTTGTTACCCAAGGGAAGGAATATTTTTAAGTCTACATAAGTTTTCAATGATCACCGAATAGCCTCTACAAGGGATCTTTCTACTCCAAAAAACTCCAGGATTTTAGCTTCACCGCAGCCTTGAAGCAAATAGTTTGCGGGAGGTATACAGCACTCATACAGTTCAAGCTTAAGTTAGTTGCCATGACATACACAGTGTAGCTGAACATCCCAGAGCCAAGAATAGCTGCACCAACCCTCTATACCCACTCTTGGGCATTGTAGCTTTCTCATTTTCATTTTCTTTATTCCCTGCTACTGCAGCAACACTTCAGAATGGGCAATTTTTGCTTTAAAAATAGTGATTCATAAAATGATGTTCCTCTATGTGAGTGGTAGAATATTTAAATATAAAATGTTTAAAATAGAAATAAAATTATATTTGAATGCACCTAATTAGGAAACAGGCTGGAGCGGTACTTCATTAGCATCACCTGAGGAACCATCCCTGACTATTAATAAAGGAATGAAGCTTGGTACAGCTAAAGAAATTGGAAACACTAATGAATCTGCACTAGAAAATGTTTACTCTATCAAATTTTGGTTAGCTAATCTCATTATGTTGGGTGAATTGAAAGCAGGTAAAAAAATAGTATTGGTCAGTTACAAACAAATGACATTTCAATGTGCAAAATCAACTTTCCACTTTGCTATCAATATGCATTTCTATTTTTGTTACCGGAGCATTATGAACCAAAATGTTATATGCTGCTTTGCTTCCCATTCCCGAGTTATTGTAAACCAACCTTTACTCGAATTATAGTTTCTAGTCTTCTAACATAAAGAAGGAATTTTAATGATGTTTGTTTATAAAGCTGAAGACCATTTAAGATTAGTGAATAAACAAGCATATTAGATCTAACCTGTAAAGTATAAAGCTTACAAAGTGTCATGCGAATTACCAAAAATTATTTTATGTTTTGCATATGGGTAAGGTCTTCATTTGTACGCCCATTCTGTTCTCAGACAAATACTGCTAATCATAAAAGTCAAATTTCTAATCAAATTCTTCATCTTTGCTGTTTTAGAACACACTTCCTCTGTTAATTTGTTAAGTTCAGTCAACAATGCTGAGAACTGCCAGGGTCACTGGCATACCAGTATTTTGTCCTGCAAGAGTTCCTTTACCTGTCAGTAAATGTAGTGACATGACGCATAAGTTTGAGCATAGTTAAATGCCATCGTCCAAAGCTGGAATTGAACTGCAACCTTGGGAACAGAAAGCTAGCGCTTAACCAACTGTGTCACTCAGAGCAAAAGCTTCTGTATTATTTTGTAACGTGAGTTACCATGGAGTGACTTGTATATAATTTCAACCACATATTAAAGTTAATAGATTTTCTTCACATCCTTAAGGGTTAAATACTCACTCACAAATTTTTTTCATACTTTATGTTAAATAGTCACTCTTGACAAAATTTACTTTCGAGAGACTTGTTTGTCTAGACTTGCCCCTGGAAGATATATAAAAACAAGCAGTTGCTCACTCATGCACAAAATTATATGATATATTAAGAAGCTGGTAGAAGCAGTTGAACACATGTGATCATATTTCACCATTAATTATTACAAAACAGTGTAAAAACATACGCAAAAACTTCTCCACCAATCAGTTTCCCTTTGTTACTCTAAAACAGCTTTTATAAAGAAATAATATTTTAAATTGAACCAATGCTTAATTGCAGGATGTTTTTAACGAACACATTTGTACTAAGGTACACACATGCAGTGACATAACTCTCGTAAAACCACATTTGCATGTGCTTTTCTTATTCTTTTTCTACCTGCTAGGCTCTAGTCTTTAAGTCTGCAATTTTATGGCAATACACACAGAGGCACGCCTAGGAAAACTAGTTTGCAAAGATCTACCACAAACTAAATTGGAAATTTCCGGAATTTTATATATACATTAGCCACTCTTAATTTCATACCAATTTCAATCAAATTTGAAACATACCAAACATTTCTCAAACTCTAAGGGCCGGTTTCACCAACTGGTGTTAAAAATACTCTAACATCTTGTTTGCTAACAAGGTATTCAAAGTTTAACATAAGGTTAAAACTTTTACGTTTCATCAAGCTTTTACAGCAAACTGTTAGCTAGCATTTTGATATCGTCAAAGACAACTGCGAACACTAGCTTTCGAGAAGGTGGCGGCCGAACTACACTGCTTCTGAACGTACTCCAATGCACTTTTGTCTATGTATCACAACACTCTCTGTGTTAGTAGCTGACAACTATTTACATTCATGGCAATGGCCATGTGATGTTCCTAATTGCTTGTGGTTAGAATCACGATGTCAAATAAATGTTTCACCGTTTGAAACATGTTAATTAACACCTGGTTAATAAGTATAGACGTATTATCAAGTGCAAAAAAGCTGATGGTCTTACATTAAAGGATAAGATTGCAGCCTGGGACAAAATCCACGAGTAATAGGGAATCAACATGTTTCTCTTATATCCAGTAAGCAACTACAGCAATTTTATGCTAACATTAAGTGCAGCACCAGAAACATTAGGTGCGAAGAGCGTTTAAGATGGTTTAAAACCAGTGGTGAACACTGTATTGAAACTAAAGTGGACAAAAATGTGTTATTGCTGATTAATCAAGCAGACCTGAAAAAATAGTAGTTTGCTTCTTGAAGCAATTGCTTTGGAAACCCTCTGGATAAACCCGCAAACGGTAGCTTAGGAAATACCAACTTATCACAAGTAAATGAAAAATGTTAGTAGCATAAAATCTAAGTACCTAATTAACACTTAGGAGAAAAGGCATGCTTCTGTTGATAGTATTCTAACCTCTAACCCCTCGTATTTCCCATAAAACTATGCTCATGACCCCTTGGACAGTCCATATTGCTTTAAAAATTCCTCCTTTTGCAGGGTTTCAAATTTATTATGATGTACAACTACTCTTCTATTAGGAATGACATTAAAAAATGCCATTTGTAGCAAACTCGCATCGACAGCTTGGTTTGCGGCAGCCATTTTCCAACTTCTAACATTTGATAAATGCCTTAACACAGGGGTATGGGGATGTTAACTTAACACCAACTTAAACACATTGTTAAAGTTAACATTGCTTGATGAAACAGAATTTGTGTTAACTTCAGTGTTAAAATTTAGCACACGTTGGTAAAACCGGCCCTAACAGAAAAACTTTCAACCATATATATGCAGCAGCTTGACTAAACATAGCAGTTTTTTCAGAGGTTCTCCATATAAACTACTCTTAATTTTGTACCAATTTTCATCAAATCTGAAGTTGATAAATTTGATTCAAACTACTGTATCTAAGCTGTTAACTCAGTACATGCTGCAGTTCATGGGTTATCTCATACGGTTGACTCTTGATTATCCAAACTAATTGTGACCAAGACTAACTTGGATATGGAAATTCTCTAACACAGAGATGTGCTAATAGATCATAAAAATTGTGAAAAAATGCTTAAGGTTGTGTAGTAATTGTTTATTACAACATAATTTCTTAAAACTTCAGTTATCACGAGTTTGCTGTATGTATGAATGGATGGACAAATTTATAAGACGTTTTGCAGTAATGAACACACCTAAAAAAATACATTACATGCAGTTTTATTTATCAGTTTTTAAATGAAAGCAAATCCAAGCATATTTTAGAAGCTGCAAGAAGAAAAGCTTAAGACACACACCCTGCACAAATCTATTGTAAAATGGCATAAATACTAAATAAACTGTTTAATAAGTCTAAAGCCTACCTTTCGTGCTTTTCTCCTGAGTGCTTTTTGTGCTTATGATGGTGATGCTTATGCTTCTTTTTCTTCTTTTTCTTTGCAATGTTAAGGTCATCTGCTACAACTTCCTTTCTTTTATGCTTTAAAAGTTCAGCCGATTCAGACTCCTCAGAACCAGAGGACCTGAAATTAAAATTAGTATTAAACTGCTTTTTCTTTCTACCAATTCTGTCTTAAGAAATAATATTTGTTTCAATTTACTTAGAAAAGAACACTGGTTAAAAATCCTGCTCATTACAAAAGATAATTAATAAAAGGAAACAATGACAAGTAACATGGTAACACCATTGCTCTTAATTGTACTTTTATTGCATGGGCAGGAGTTGCTCATAACCACTGTAAACACTTTGCTATGTGGTTTAATTTTAAAGTTAACATAACTGAAGGTATTATTGGTTCATATGGTTACCAAAGAATTCATAAGTGACAAGCTTATATGCAACATATTTATTCTGCATGTATGATCACATTATCCAGCTGCGCCAAACTGTGCTATTAGTGCCAGTAAAAATAAATAATTGAAATACTATAGATATAGACATAATATCTGTTTTCCTAGAGATGCAGAATTAGCAGTGCCTGGGTACATGTTTGGGAATGCGAGGATAAAATTAATATTCTTCAGATAATACTGTATAGTATAAGTTTCTTGAAGATTGTCTCCAAGATACATAGGTTAAATCATTACAGAATGACAAATGGATGATGTTACTGCATATAACAATTAATGTCTAAGGGTTTGAGAAAAATGCATGAAAATCTTAAGTCGGAATTACCTGACATAACATGGCAGGAGGTAACGTGGAGTTAAGAATGGAGCTAAACTAAAGATCTAATTAGGATACTGTTAACATAACAGAAATGACTATGATTGGTAGTTTTTTTTATTACTTCATGGCACTATCTCATGCCAACGGATATTGCCCTCCATGGTGCAGTGGTTACCATGCTAACCTTTAGTTCCCGAGGTCACAGATTCAAACCGGCAGAGGGCGATGGATTTTTTCGGACATAAAAATCCTTAGCATGGCTTCTTTCAAAAAGGAAGTAAAGCTGGTGGTCCCATGTCGTAGATTTATGGCATGTAAAACAACCTCAAGCCTCATAAAGAGGCCTCTGAACAAAATTACCAGTCTTTCATGCCCAATATATAGGGTCTTTCAACAAGAATGTCCTATCTTTGAACTTGAATAAAACACGTTCCATAATTGATAAGAGGTTTATTTCTTTTTTTATTTTGGAACATAATTAATGTCATTATGTGTGGAAGAGAACATCAGTTAAGTGACCACCGCGACTTCGTTGTGTTGCGTGTATACGGTTAATCTAATTTTCAATGACAGAAGAACATAAATTAGGTCCAACTTCATGAATAACACGCGTGATGTTATTCATAAGATCATTTACTGTTTCTGGCTTGTTGACAAACTCGAGATTTAACATAACCCCACAAGAATCCAACGGTGTTAAATCACATGAACTTGGGGGCCAGTTAACATCACCACCATGGGAAATGATGAAACTTCTTCAAAAGATCGATTCTTTCGAGAGCACTATGACATGTGGCACCATCTTGCTGGAACCAGATGTTTCCAAGATCCATACCATCCAATTGAGGCCAAAAATAGTCCCTTATAAGAGCCCAGTATCTTTCTCCATTGACAGTTAGGGCTTCTCCATCTTCATCTTGGAAAAAATATGGACCAATGATTCCACCATACCAAAATCCACACCACACAGTAACCTTTTGGGGATGAAGTGGTATTGTCCCAGTGTTTTGGAATACACCAATCTCCTCTAACCATGGAATCAATGACAAACTGTTTCAATGCAATGGAAATGCTCATTAAAAACTTAATCTACAGAAGATAAAGCAGAACATGAAGTATGGCCTTGTCCAAGATAGCAGAACACAAAATTTTATGCTGCAGATATAACAGGATTCATAAAGTGACGGGATGATTGTTTTCATAGTTTGGGCTTGGAGAAATACAGATATACGTTAACCGAATATCCTTAGATTTCACTTACAAAACAAGTTGTAGGTATCTTAATTACTTTCCCCAAAGGAGGGAGACAGTGTTTCTAATGGGACAGCAAATCAAAATACTCAAGTACAGCAGCTTTAAAGGAAAATGCTCAATTATTCTTTTTTTATTTTCTCAAAAATGACAAACAATTTTGATTAAACTATCCCATGCTTAAGATATTTGCATGACTAATAAAATGTATACCTTCAATTTCCTGTGCTGCCTGTGAGGTTCTCTGAACTCTGAATAAAGTTTGGGTAATACTGCTGCCAAAGCATCCAGTAGCACAATCCCGCTAAATCATGCCAAATGAAGACAAGGAAATCTGCGAAGAGGAACAAGTGGATTGTTGCAGTGATTTAGGGGTCTAATTCGAAAGGTGTAGCTGAAGGATGTTTTTTATAAGTAGAGGAGTGAATTTCATCACAAATGCGGAGCAACAACAGGGCATAGCCATAGGATCTGTGAAATTAAACCCAAACATTAACCTGTACAGAAGCAATGCATACATAATAGCAACAAAATGCTTACTACGACATTCCCCTTATGCCACAATTGCACTAGAATCAGTTTTCATAGGTTGCGTGCCTAACATTATGAAGCCTTGGCAGCAACATTACTTTATATACCTAATTTAATAAAACTGATAAACCATTACAGATAAATAAAACACAATAATTGTAGATCTTGCTAAACACATAATTTAAATAAAAAAACGTTGTGGTATTTAGCCATATATTTGTTGCTTATTGCCTTGAATTTCTATGACTTTTCATATATTTTTTGAAGTGCAGAGCCACCATTCTTTTGTTCCTCATGATCATATAAATGGTATGGAATTCAAAGTCAGCACATAGAAATCTCATTTTTAAACATTTGACTCGCTTCTGCCTCCTCTATCTCCCTTGCACCTACAGTGAAACTTGTAAAGAAGCCATTTGCGCAATGTTTATTTCAGTTAAGATGAACCAGAGAAAAACAAGCTTTCGTAAGAATAGTTCATACAGCAGATATAAAAATAAATGATACTGGATAGAGAAAATCATGTGTATGTAGCATCCAAATTTGTACAGCCCTTTGGAATGTAATGACTTCCCCTAGTATAACAGGTAATTCCATTTGTGGCAAAGGCAACCTGATGCAAACAAAAAAACAGTGCAGGAAATACTGGTCTGAAATTGTATTACTACACCCTGGGTGGAACATACGCACTATCTGAAGACACATGCTTCTGACCTGAACCACCTGATAGGCATAAATGCACATCAGCAGTGTTTATTTCTGAACGATCCTCTTTTCATTAACACTGCTTTTTCCATTTGACAACAAATGGTTACTTTACATTTGTTGCACTGTAACATGACCAAAACACACATTGAAATAACTTGGTGTTGGGAATGGAATAAGATTCAAGAACAACATACTTTAATTAACACATTTCCTGCAGACCGAGAATGAGTTACAAAATGTTTAAAATATTGAAGCAGTGATACAGTGTGATTTATGAAGAACTGTGTCGCGGTATCGTTCGTGTTATCTTATTTGCTGAGCGCCTGTTATTGTTTTACTATTTTGAATTTTGGGCTCTTTGTCCTCTGGCTAGCTATTATTAGTCAGTCGAGCAAATCTCTTGAACAGGGTGTGTAAACGGAAAAGAGTTGTTACTAAAAGATAACACTGATAAAAGAATTTGTTTTTACACTTTTACTGCCGTCACACTTTATTAATTTTACATAATTACTCTTGATACACGCCTGACTGAAACTGTTATATTTTCGAATGTAACTATAATCACTTATTTGCCGCGCATTATTAATTCGCGTATTTCACATTTTGTAACTAACTTTACGATGGAGATATTCTGTAGAATTGCGTAACGTGTACTTCGTGAATGCTTCTGTTGAACTGTGCGACGTGTAACTCGTGAATGATTCTGTAGAACTGCGCGACGTGTAACTCGTGAATGATTCTGTAGAACTGCGCGATACCTGTCTTTGGCTCTAGAATTTATACTCCCTCACCCCGATATGCCTAAACATTATAACAGAGCTGCTATTGGTTAATAAAGCGCGCCAATATTAGCGTCTATTTGTTTTATCCAATCAAAATTACGAACACATATGCTCGAAGGAAGATATTCCCTCCATTTCTAAAGAAAGGCATGCTACTCTGACATCATTTGTTTGCCTCTTCTAATTGATAAACAACTCATCCCCTCATTTCATTGTTATCCGCTCCTATTGTCAGTTTCAGTGAGGCTGTGTAAACTTATTTCCTAACAATGCTTATAATTAACAAACATCTCAAATCATTGTCATACAATAATGTTAATTTACACTACAATCACTCTGGCATTCACAGTGTTGTGATATAAAATACTGCCTCAACTGACACATTTCTTTCTTTAATTACTCTGTTCAAAATTCACTCAATACCCAAATTTTAGCACCAAATTAAGCAAAATATTCTGGACTTTCGATTGCCTGTCACTAGATGTGCAGATGTTCATGTGTTATTCGTAATTGTTAGTTTTATTGTCAGCAACTGTTTGAGATTTTGTTCTAGTCAACGTGAAAATGGAATACACATTAAATGAACTAATCTTCCTTGTAAAGCAATACTGGATTACGAATTCAATTACAGCTAGTCAAAGGGCATACCAGAGAGAATTTGGTGTTTGGAATCCTCCCCAAAGAAACAATACTGGGACTGGTAAACAAATTGGAAACAACCCGATCTCTGATGAGTGAAAAAGGCAAAACTCGTTCATGTAGGCTTCTCACGGTTGTTGTTGACGCAAGAGCATGACTGGATCAGTCATCCAAAATATCATTAAGACGTTTATCACAGGAGACAGAGTACAGCTACTCAATGTGTCAGAGAGCTGTGAAAAGTGCAGGCCTAAAGCCGTATAGGATTACGGTTCTCCAACGGTTACAGGAACCAGATAAGGATACACGACTGAATTATTATTGTTGGTTTCAGGCATTCATTGTGCAAAATCCTGCCATATTGTACATCACATGGTTCACAGATGAAGCGTGGTTCCATTTATCCGGCTATGTGGACTCAAATAACTCACGCTATTGGGCCAGCGAAAATCTACATGTTATTCATGAAGCACCTATGCACCCAGTTAAAATCGGAGTTTGGTGCGCAATATCCGCACAGAGAACAGTGGGACTAATTTTGTTGAAAACAATGTGAACACTGCAGAGTATTGATGGATCTTCATGGAGTTTGAGCAACTAGACAATGTAAAACTGAGTCAAGGACATTTTCAGCAGGACAGCATCAAATGAATCCACGGCACTAATTGCAAGTGTCTTTGACGAATGGATAATTTCCAAGAACCTGTGGCCACCGAGATCCCCGGATTTGACATCGCCGGACTTCTTTCTATGGGGTTACTTAAAAGACAGGGTTTATGCCACATATCCCCAGACATTGGATGATCTGAAGCACAACATTACACAGGTGATTCAAGCTATTGACAACAGAGTCCTCCAATGAGTAGCCAGTAACATGGAACGACGTGTTGAGTTGTGCCTTATGCAGGATGGAGGACATTTTCAACATTTGCCATAGAGGTAAATAATCTCCCAAAATTCCTCTGCATTTCGTGTATAATAATGTGTCGCTAGCATAACTCGTTTTGAAAGAATTAAAGAAATAAATGTGTTAGTTCTTTATAAATCACCCTGTATATACAGTATAGAATGAAGATAAAATTTAAAATGTACCTTATTAATCAGAATATGAAAGTGGTCCAATCCCATTTATTTCATCACATTTCATGCCAAGCAAGTTTTTTCACGTTTCCTTTTCTTTAAAGGTGATAACAGATTTCCAGTTTTGTGCTTTTCCATGTGAATGGAGTTGACATTTTTACACAAACATCAGTAACTCGGATGTTAAATTAATAATGTCTTTAATGCTAAATCCAGATACTTCTTCCAACAGTTTATGAACACATTCAATACATGGTTTTTTCATCACTTCTAAAAATTTTCCTTTTGAGATGTTTCACACACACGTTTTGATTACTCTATTAACCTTAACCCCATTAAACCATGCTGCAATAAACAATTTCAAAACAAGCGGGTGCCACTAAATGCAACAAGACTGACTAACTGTATTTTAGTAACAGAAAATGGTGCATATACATATCTCCATTCATTAAGTTTTTATTAATTATATACATATTTTTCAAATGCAGTGTGAACTAAAATGTAATATTCTAACAATGCTTTATAACAAAATAAACTCTTAATTAATGTAAAACAAAATTAATTTCTGTAGTCCCAACATGGAACTATATAATCTGCAACTGATGCACACAGCTTACCATGTGCTTTGGTTTACATCAGGTTCCCTTCTAAGGCCGGCGGGACTTACAGTGAAACAAATATTTATCTTTTCTTTAATAAAACATCTGCATGGAAATCATACATTATGCACACTTTTGCATAAGCAACAAGAAAAACAAATATTTATTTTTTCTTTAAAAAAAATGGAATATCACACATAATACATATTGTGCATAAATACTTTTACATAGGGAATTTTTGTCATTGTTTATTATGGATATACAATAGTACAAATATACACAATGCTGTGACAGACAACAAAAAGGAAGTTGAAATTGATAACTCATTTAACTTTCTAGAATATCTTGTAATCTTTGGAGCTTGTTCAATACTTTTGACACTAAATATGATTATATATTGCACCCCATCACAACTGCTATGACAAGATACTACATAGTGCAAACATTTACACAATATTTCATACAGTGCCAGTTAAGAAGCCAGAAGTCATGATTATTGCTACACTTCCAGTAAAAATTAAATATTGACATCCACCAAAAACCACATTACCAAAATTAAAGCAAGATAACATGAAACATGTGTTGAAGGTATCTTCCAGCAAAGACCTTCTGTTAAATAATGAGGACAGCAGTGTGTGTTTTCCATTTTAATTTTCTTTTTTCTTCTAGAATAAGGCATCTGTGTTGGAATTTCATTTCAGTAATATGTTAGAATGGTCAAAGTGTTCTGTAGTGTTACTTAAGAACTTCAATGACTTCAGCAACCTCCATGGATAATAGCATTGCTAACAAATCAAGGTACATTAACTATATTCTTAAAATCTAATTTTGGATTGTTTCTATTTTCTCAACATTTGCATTTGCTGCAGGGCCCCATATACCACAGGAATAGGCCCAAATTGATTTAATTTGGCATAGTAGATTAGTTTCTTAAACTGTAGAGGAAACCAGGTGTTTCCTTGTATTAAGATTTTATTAAGGTTTAGTTAAGTATATTTTTACTTAAGAGTCTTCCACACTACACATTAAGAGTTTTACCCGGTAAACACTGCTTTTTAGCTTTTTGGATTGTATGTGCAATATGTGTCTTCCATGTTAATTGGGTTCAGACCCAGTTATATTGCCGTTTGGCTCTGTAGTATGATTGTTCCAAGGAAAACACATGCTCAATAACGTGCTTTTTGTATGCAAATGTTACTATTTTAGATTTCTGAGGGTTCATCTTAACTCTCCAAACCTTAGGCCAATTGCAGATCATGTTAACAAAATTTTGTAGTTCATTTACTGAAGTTTCAAAAGTTCCTTTGCTCAAATTAACATATCAGCAAATTGTGCAAATGAAATGCTGTTCGAAATTGGTTTCGGAAAACTGTGAGTATATACAAGGTATAAAGGGGACCAAGAATATTTCTCTGTGGAACACTGCTTCTATTTTGTGAAATCCTTATAAGCAACTTTCAATCTTGACAGTAGCCTTCTATTAGTGAGATAGGACTGCAAAAACCTATAATATGTGTCTAGAAGGTGAGTTTTCATTTTATAGAGCAAATCTTGGTGCAAAATTTGTCAATATCCTTCTCGGTGCCAGGCGCATGCATACTTGATTTTCTTCATGTATTTAGGATAACAAACTACTCAATGGAGCAAAACTGAATGTCAAGAATAAGTTGAAAGATATGGGATAATACAGGGTGAGCCAAAAGACTCCAAACCACCTGCGCTGTGTATTTATCCTGTCCTTGCCCTCTGCGCTTGTTGGCGTCTGCTGCTATCATAGAAAGGCGCGGATGAAACTAAAAAACATTTTTAAAACTACTTTTAAAGGCTTTACTTACCAACTTTATGAAAGGAAATGCTGAAACTGCCCACTGTCGTCCATTCATTTTTGGCAACTCTAGGAAACTATCGTGGAATTTTTGGGGGGAATTTTCCAAACGATGACCAATGTCATCTGTTTCTTCGGTAAGAACCAAATGCTGTCTTTTAGATTTCTTAGCCTGAACACTTCCTGTGGTCAAATTTACTGTTAAGTTCATGGATTGTTGTACGGCCTGGAACTTTTACACCTGGAAATCTTTCTGCAAATCGTACTTTCACTTGGTGAGCTGACTGAGTTAATACATACGAATCATAAATAAATACATGCTGTGCAGTAGAAAACATATACTGAGCCATAATATACTTTGTGACTAATTACAGGACAAAATAATAAATAACTCCTAATAACTGAAGTAAATCACATCACTGTCAACTCAAAACTGCACTTCAAAACCACAACAGCGTGACTTTGTTTATAGCAGCAGTGCGTTATCATTTTTATCATATTTCCACATGCTCAGTTGAAAAACGCTGCACAGCTGGTAATATTGTTCATAAAATACCCCTACGGAGTAACTTAAAACATAAAGTGTACAAGACAAACCCACACACCCTGGAAAAATCAAAACAAAATATCTGTCAGGAAATTTCTCAACGTGAACTACGACGAGTGATAGATAGTTTACTAAAGAGGTGCCAAAAATGTATGGACAATGATGGTGGCCAGTTTCAACATCTCCTTTCATAAAATTGGTATGGTTTCATCCACGCCTTTCTATGATAGCGGCAGATGGCAACAAGCGCCGAGGACATGGACAGGAAAAACACTGCACAGCCAGTTCGGAGTCTTTTGGCTCACTCTGTAGCTGAGGAAGCAAGAGCCTTTCAAATATCTTCAAAAAGATAAGAAAACCCGCTGGACAATATTTAAAGGGTTCTCTGTAGGCTTATCCGCTTTTGGTATTATAATTATATTTGTGTTTCCAGCTACACTATGTGATTAAAAGTATCCAGACACCCCCACAAACATACGTTTTGTGCTGCCACCTACTGCCTGGTACTCATTATCCGCGAACCTAGTAGTCATTAACCATCGTGAAACAACAGAATGGGACGCTCCATGGAACTCACAACTTTGAACGTGGTCAGGTGATTGGGTGTCACTTGCGTCAGAAGTCTGTACGCAAGATTTCCACACTCCTAAACATCCCTAGGTCCACTGTTTCTGATGTGATAGTGAAGTGGAAACGTGAAGGGACATAAACAGCACAAAAGTGTACAGGCCAACCTCATCCGTTGACTAACAGAGACCGCCGACATTTGAAGAAGCTTGTAAGAGTAATAGGCAGACATCTATTCACACCATCACACAGGAATTCCAAACTGCATCAGGATCCACTCCAAGTACTATGACAGTTAGGCATGAGGTGAGAAACCTTGGATTCCATGGTCGAGCGGCTGCTCATAAGCCACACATCACGTAGGATGCTCATAAGCCACACATCACGTAGGAAAGTGCCAAACGACACGTCACTTGGTGTAAGGAGCGTCAACATTACACAATTGAATAGTGGCAAAACGTTGTGTGGAGTGACGAATCATGGTATACAATGTGGCGATCCGATGGCAGAGTGTGGGTATGGCGAATGCCCGGTGAACGTCATCTTTCAGCATGTGTAGTGCCAACTGTGAAATTCGGAGGTGGTGGTGTTATGGTGTGGTCGTGTTTTTCCTGGAGGGGGCTTGCACCCCTTGTTGTTTTGCATGGCACGATCACAGCGCAGACCTACATTGATATTTTAAGCACCTTCTTGCTTCCCACTGTTGAAGAGCAATTCGGGGATGGCAATTGCATCTTTCAACACGATCGAGCACCTGTCATACTGCACGGGCTGTGGCGGAGTGGTTACACGACAATAACATCCCTGTAATGGACTGGTCTGCACAGAGTCCTGACTTGAATCCTATAGAACACCTTTGGGATGTTTTGGAACGCCGCCTTCGTGCCAGGCCTCACCGACCTACATCGATATCTCTCCTCAGTTCTGCACTCCATGAAGAATGGGCTGCCATTCCCCAAGAAACCTTCCAGCACCTGATTGAAAGTATGCCTGCAAGAGTGAACGCTGTCATCAAGGCTAAGGGTGGGCCAACACCATATAGACTTCCAGTATTACCGATGGAGGGCGCCACAAACTTGTACGTCATTTTCAGCCAGGTGTCCGGATACTTTTGATCACATAGTGTATGTGGAAAATGTGTGTCTTAACAAGTCATCATAGATTTGAGTCGGTAAGAGAGTTCTTTTCAGAAACACTTGCATCACTTGTTGAACTATTAAGTCATGTCCCAGAGCTTTCTTTGAAGGTGTCCTCATAATGACGTTGTCAACTTGTGACGGAGTAAAATGATAGGAAAAAGGAGACAGCTGTATTGGTTAGACATGTTTTTAGCCACAATGTCTATAAAGTCTAGGTTAATAATTAGATTGGTATTAAACTGACGTTTGGAAATTTCACTAAATATGTTGGCTTTTCTTGCATGAGTGTAGCATCTATTGTTTATTTTCAGTGGTGATATTCTTTTATATGATTTTATTAGGTATTTTGCCTTCCTCCATAGGCTTCCATCTTCTGCATTCAGTCGGCTGAGCTCAAAATTGCTAACCTCACTTCACTTGTTGATCTGTTATATGGCATTCATTTTATGCACAGGGTATTTAGTACATTTCCAAAGCCAGCAACATTTTTTTTGGATATTATTCAATATGTGGGTAGGGGCTATAAAATTTAAAGATATTTACGGAATCTTTTTTTTTAACTATATATGGAGAGTTGATTGTGTAGTACGTTGAGTTGTTGCTTGATCAAAATCATTGGGCCCACCCACCAAACGACCATTCTTAGCGTCTATTCTTATATGGTGGCCTGGTGGACATTTTGTCTGGAACTATTGCCAACATTAAAAAAAAATGACTAACAGAATGGTGCTAAGCAATGAAAATGTCCCTAAATTGGATATTTGAGTTTAGGCGTGCAAATCCTATGGCTGCGGCCTTCAGCAACAAATGCTCCACTCCTCTCCTTTTAATAAACATCCCTCAGCTACGCTTTATGACTTAAGGCTCTCAATCTCTCAGCTACGCTTTACAGCTTAGAGCCCTCAAGTTGCAATGTTGGCAGCAGAAGCACAACAGCAGCAATACTCCCATGATGCCTCAGTTGAGATGTGTGTGTTGCCCAATTTGTGTAATTAGTGAAAAGGAACAAAAGTGACAATAGACATATCTCAGAAATGTCATTAAATATGTTAACCACAAGGTGAGCTAGTCTTCATTATGTGTAATCATGCTATAAAAGTAATAAAGATGACCTTGTAGGTGTGTGTGTGTTCCATGTTAATAGCAAAAGTGATTCCTATCCACATACTGAATATTATCCAATTTTTCTCCTCTTGATGTAATAACTGAATGTGAGGGAGAAAGAAACCTAGAACAGTGTTTGTTAGTTTGTTACTAGCTGATTGCTGGTTACTTGGTTCATTTGTTAAACAAAGAATACTTCTCGTTAGCTTACAAAACAGCAATGTCTATTTTATCATGTGAGGTCTTCAGTGGAATTCTCAAATCGCTAACTTCTTCCAGAGCTTCTGCATAGTAATACCACTCAAAGGGATGTCATGTGCCATCTCATTGTTTACATTGCTATTGCTATTGCCACAACAGGGTAATGGTTGGAACAGAGTTCATGTAAAATGGATGGGAATGAACAAAAACCATTTATTCCTTTTCCAATGAAAAAGTCAAGAAGATCTGGAACACCACCTGAGAGTGGATAATAAGTGGACTTATTTAGATGTATGACCTTTAAGTAGAGACTGCCTCGTGCATTACTTGGCCTCTAGGGTTGATCACATTCAAGCCCCATCTTGAAATTTCCCAGAAAA
This sequence comes from Deroplatys truncata, assembly GCA_030765065.1. NCBI lineage: Eukaryota > Metazoa > Arthropoda > Insecta > Mantodea > Mantidae > Deroplatys > Deroplatys truncata. The sequence goes on along the minus strand of CM060988.1, from coordinate 121,191,017 downwards.
TTGCTGCAGTTATTTTATTGCTGGAGCAGAATAGAATGATCCAATTTGTAATGTTAAATTATTAGCATGTAGGTTTATTTGAGCTAACTGGATTCATCTTCTCTAATAGATGGCAGTTGGTCATGAAGTGAGTTTATGATTGTTGAACCACTTTTTCTAGTATTTGATAGATAATCAGATCTGTATATTTTATAACTGGCATTACGAAACTAATATATGGTGAAAGAGTTGCCTCAGTTGCTAAATGATGCATAATAAAATAGTTTGGTTCAAAATATTTATTAATTCCCTTGAAATTCTAAATGCAAATGTTAATGTTTCTCTGAGAAAGGTTAAAATTAATTTTTTGGTAACAATCTTGTCATAATACTTATTGCAGGTGTTCATGAGGGGCAAAAATAGATAACAGTGAGTCTACTTTGTTCACGGTTTGGAAATAAAGCTTTCTTCATTACTTGAAGCAAATTTTAAAACTACACTCCACTTTTGGTGTAAACATGGGATAACTACTGAAATTTGATTCCTTTGATCTGGTTTGAGGCTGCTTGTTCCAAAAAAATCTGATGTGTTACACTCATATGACTTTCTCTACTCTTGTACAAACTATTTTTACAAACACTTAATCTCCATATGCTTCATGTTAATCGAGATATCGAGATGTCAATCTTATTGATAATTTTCTTGTAGATGCAAGGGGAATATGGTAAGTTTTAAGCGATAGTCAAATATTTTAATGCTGGTTGCTATGTGGCGCATTCCATTCTCTTTGCATGTCCAGGACATAAAAAAATGAATAACGAATTTGAGAAAAAGTATAAGTATTGGAAAATTTAAGGTAATAACAAGCAATATCTCGCAAACGGTTCACTCAACAAAAGAAATGTATATGACATAAATTGTGTATTTTAACGCGATCTACATTTTTTGTGTAGTAAACTTTTGTCTATCTCTTATGGTTTACCAGTTATGAAAAAGTCGTTCATAATGAACACTTTTGGAGACATTGCCACAAAATTCGAGATATACATTTTATTTGTCATGACAATATCTTAAACATATGATAGTTTAATCAAAATCGTTAGAGCCGTTTTTGAGAAAATTAAAATTTTCGAAAAATGTTCCATGTAAAGGGTAGTCTGGGGTGGGGGGATTTTCTTGAAAACCTTCGTGTCGCATCTCTGGAAGATACTGAACCTAAATACCAAGTTTGGTCTTTATCCCACTGTTCGTTTCTGAGTTATGCTGTTCACAGACACACACACACAGACGTGTTTCCAAAAATGCTCTTTTTGGATTCAGGGGGTCTCAAAACATATATTTCCGGTGAAATCTCGGTATCGAATTTTTGGGTGGAATACAATACTTCCCCTACTTACTATACGTAGTAGAGAAAGTAAAAATATTATCTGAATGAGCATCATTCATTCTTGGGATAGGGCATGTACAATTTTATAGATTTTTGTACATTGGGCAGACTCTGTAATTAGCAATACAAAGGCCCTATAGTTGACACACACACTTGTAGCATTTTGGGATCTTTGTTGCATATGTTAGTTGTAACCAAGAAACCTGTACTGGTTCTTTATCTACTGCATGTTGAGTTTTTCAAAGAATAAGTGAAATATTTAACAAGAACAACAAAGTTTTTTATATTAATTCTGATAATTTCTAGTCACAATGCATCAAAAATGAACTGAATTTCATATTTTTGTTGCAGCTTTTTTGGATTTACAACACTTCAGCAACCATAAGCTGGCTGACATTGCATTCTTGCCGGTTGACACTGGAAAGCATGACACTATTGCTGTTACATGTGCAAATGAGTTCAGTGTTGATTTTGAAATGTCTGTGGTATCACCTAGATGTCATATGACCATGTTGAGATTAAAAAGCCATTAAAAGAAGGCTTATCATATGGAGATAAAATTTTCTTCACTTATTTATCTACAATGACCAAACAAATGGAAAGAAAGATAGAAGCAGCAGAGATGCGCTTTTTAAGACATGTAGCAGGATATACTTTAAAAGATAGGAGAAGTGAAGACATACGTAAAGAATTAAGAATTTTCATATCACTAGGAAGTATTAAAAAAAATCAAAACTGGAAATAACATGTGGAGAGGATGGATGATAACAGTTATACGAAGTTGGTTTTAAGATATACACCAAAAGGCCAAAGAAACATTGGCACACCTAAAAAAAGACGGACGGAACAGTTTAAATGATGAGACTGGAACAAGCCAAAGGGCTTAAACCATGAAAGATGATTTACCTACACTGTTTAATAAATAAATGTAAGAAATTGAATCAGACTTCAGCTTTAGGTTACACATATTTTTAACGTAAATAAACACTGCTATTCATAAATTAACCCCAGTATTTGGGAGAGAAGTCTGGTAATAAAGCACTTGCAGTTGCAAGTTGCCATTGAAGTTAAATATCAAGAAAAAGGCATATCGAATACAGAAACGGAATATGAGGTTTAACAATAGCAATAATGATTCTGCCAGACAATATAAATACAAATTTAAATAGTTTGGAAACTTAACTCAAAGTAGTTTACCTTTTAAAGCTTAAATTCTCACGATTATATGCAACCACTTAAAATTGATAATTTCCAAAAATGTTTATCATTCCAAACCCCATAAATGATCTAAGAAACGAATGGCATGGCTCCAAAGGAAATGCAGTATTTACACTCCTGAAACATGTTTTAGGTAGCACAAACATCAGTAAAATGGTACATCGGTGCAACAACACATCAGGCAGGAATTCTATGTAAACCACACTCATCATAGTGCAGTCTTACTCTTATAAAGAACTAGTATGATGGTTATGGTACTTCTCTATTTAGCAGGATTCGCAAGTCAGTAATGGCAAATATGCCCTATGCTCACCAAACTACGTGAGTGTAAAAGCATTTACACTTATAATTGGCGCAACAGTTCTAGACATGTGAAAATCTTAATGACAGCTATGAAGCAAGTTGCATACCAGATCAGGTGGTGACCGGTCGTCTGCAAGCTGCAGGAGTGCGTGGGACAGTCATTGTCAAATATCCGCACACCGGTTATGCACTACACTGCGCTGATAAACTTATAGTTATATACAGTATATTTAAATCCACCGCTGTAAAAAACGCTTAATATAAAAATCTGTCAATCACCTGATAGCATTCCTCTTCTGCGGAATCACTCACATCATTGCCGTCATCACTGCTGTCACTACTTTCTGCACCATCCAGGATGAGAATTCTTTCTATTTGATTTTCTGCAATTCCATTTTTTTTTTTTTTTCGAAATAATGATTTTCAATTTATTCAACATGTTGACATACATTTTCCCATTCTGCAATTCTGCAAATTGTGACATAACTGCTCCACATCTTTTAATTTAAAAATGAAATTTCTGCATGCCACCCATCAGCCCAGATTAATGCGATTGGGTTTAGATTGTGATACGGTGGCAGTCTAAGTACGTTATGACCATGTGCATTAATATCTGGCCAAGTATGTATGACTTCTGAAGCGGTTTGTTGGCTTTAATTAAGTTATATAGCTTTGTTTTACTCGTGCTTTCATCTAAAGCTTGATTATGCCTAAGTAACCAAGCTCTCATTTCTTCTTTCAAGGAATTTGAGGTAGGTGGTTTGTCAATTTGAGTGCTGACCATTGCAAAGCATTGTTGATAACCAGAACAGACCCAGCAGACATATTAGGTATCAACATAGTGTTGATTCACTTCATGTAATTTTCTGTATTCATTTCTTGATGAAAATCTCCTATTTTCTGTTGCGACTCGTAAAAGAAGGGCATTTGGAATAAAGCCGATCTTTCCAACACTATGAACGATAACAAGTATTTGCCCTTTGGCAACAGGTGCCTGCAAACCTAATTCGCTATCATCACTACAACTTTTAGATGTTGTATGACTGCTTTGTGTGTATGACTATGTAATATATTACCACTTAACTTTGAAAATGCAGGAGCCAAGGTTATAAATATAATAAATATAAAATAGGTACTGCTCTCTTTGAAATTACGGACACTTTCTATGCAGACTATATGTGTTACGCAATGTGAGTAAACAAAGGTATTATTTCGCTTTCGTTGATTAAGCTAAACATAAACTATTCCTAGGCTCGGCAGCTGGGTTGGCAATCAGGGTCACGATTCCAGAAGTTTTGCGCCAGCTGTAAGTAGCTACCTATGTAACAAATTTCATTTACTCACTTTTTGACAGCAACATTTTAAAGAGTTAACCTCCTTGTCCTTGCTAACTATGTCCTCTAATTTTTATGATTTCTAATAGCAACAGCACACATTGAAAAGCAAATATTTCTAAAAACGATTTTATAGTATGTGCTATACAAAATGAACAAATATGAAGTTAAAACATTACAGAGGTTATAAAATATAAACCATAAATTGAATATTTGGCAGGTGGAATTTAATTTCATTTAAAAGCAACAAAGCAACTTGAGCACAGGGCCGCTATGATATGAAATCAAGTTATGCAGCATGTAAACCTTTGTGAATTTAACCCTAACAATAACTATTGAGTGTGCATGAAGTGGCATATTTATCTTTAAGTTCTTTCCCTTAAAAATAAGAATTTCTTAGTTACCTAATGAAGAATATCTAAACCACTTCGGTATCTTTTCATTTGGACCAAATCATATTGGCTAAAAAAAAATAAACAAACGTTTATTTCTTCAGCGTTACAAACATTCACCCATCTCCATCAGATTTAAAATCTAAAAAGAATTTGCAGCCTTATAAAGCTATTTCATACGAATAATTACGTATAATGTATTAGAAATGAATTAAAAACAACTTATAGCAAGGAATGCTTCAGTGATTTTACGGTAAACATGTCCCTTTAACACTCAAAATAACAATGTTAACCTGTCCTTAAGTTAAACCCCTACTGCACGATTAAGTATTATAATAAACTACACTCACCTCATTTTCAAAAATGTAGACCTACGTGGAAAAGTGATTTGTTTTCCTTTATTTCATGTACTATTTCTAATTACTCGCTGCACTTTCCACCATTTTGGTTACAGTCAGTTCGACAGGATCTTACGTCACAACATGTCTTAAATACCCATAGAACCATGCGCGCAGTTTACTGTTCCGTTGAAGGTTGTATGATTTAGATCAAAGGATCTCTTCCATTGGGAATTTCAAGAATTTATCAAAGTGGAATGATGTGTTATGTCAACAGGGAGTTATTTTAAAAAACGCTCTTCTGAGAAAGGTTTACTGTACTGGAAGAAATTAAACTGTCCCGGGCAAGAAAACGCTTTTCTCTATCAGCTGATTTTTAAAGACAAAGAACGTCACGCCTGAGAGGTGACGTATATGGAGATTTAAAATCATAATAATCGAAAGATTTATTCATCCTTCAGCTTTCCCAATTCAGGGGTTGCCTTTGTAGATAAAGCATGATGAACAAGTGTCTACTAAAACTAAAGAATTAATAAAATGCTTACTGCAGTTCAGTAAAGAAACTGATTCAACGACGCCGTTTATTTATGTACTTATTTTAATGCTTGTTGCTTAGCTCATTAAAGATAGACGCGATTCTTGTAGTCTTGTTTTACAGAATTAAATTATTATACACAGAATTATTTGCACAACACATGTAAACGATATCCATAACCACAATACACGTGGTAGTCGCAATTTACAAAAATGTAGACATAAATTATGACACTATATAATCAGGGACAGTGTCACGGATAGTCTTCGACAAGTTTGAAGCGCCCTTAGATGAAAAGGAATAATTATATATTGTTTAAAAAGTTGTGCTTACGATAAAATAATTCTTTAATGACGTCGCAATGAATTTACTTTAATTGTTACCACAGATTGTTACTATGCAATTTACCTAGCTATAAAACAATGAAAAGAGAAGGTGTTCGGTGAAGAGTTCTTGTTCTTTACTAAGTTTCTTAAGGGGTTTTATTTGGAATTTTACGAAATTATAGCAATAGCTATAATCTGACCACCCCTGGATTAAATTTCGGGTGTGAAAGACAATTTTCCGCTATAAGAAGGGCAAAAACGATCGTGGTAACGTCAAATGGGGTGAATTTGACCACTGGGGTGGATGAAGCTGACTGAAAAATTGAAAAATGTTTATAGATCATTTATTTTACACAATTCTTGAAATGATATCTTTAAAATGCTGGTGATTCGTTTTTCAAAGTCTGTGTAAGCTGCGTTAATGATTCTAGTATCAAAATTTTTATGCATAGGTAGTAGGTTATACAACGGAGGGGGACACCGCGCACACTGTGACCTACATAGATATAGTGTTGCTACCACACCTCAGGGGGAAGGGATGAAGTGAAGGAACCACAGGAGGCTGCAAATCACAGAGACGCGCGGAAGTCCCTAACAGTTACAAGCTCGAAGACCCGTTGTAGTTAGAGAGGGCGATGAACGACTTGAACAGGTAGCCCTCTAGTGTCCACGGAGAGTACTCTTTCCTTTGAGCAAGCATCTGCGCTATCCGAAAGATAAGAAGGTACGGAAAGAAAGGAAAATCGTGATAGATGAGAAACCATACCGGTATTCGCCTACCGACCAGGGAAAACACGAATAACCTAAGATCAGAGTGGGCATCGACAGGAATCGAACACGGGACCTCCCGAATGCGAGCCTCGCACGTTACCGCGGAGACATCTCGCTCAGTATTTTGATGCATTATTAAATATTAAGTGTTTTAAGTCATTAACTTCTGAAATTTTGAAATGTTTATAACTTTTAAATTGGCAACTAGGACAAAACAGTACACAAGTCCAAGATTTGCGTACATATTGTTTTGATTACTTGCAACGATAGCTAAAACAAGAAACTATGTAAGTAAATCAGTTCCTTGATGGGCAAGGCCTACTATAAAAGGGGATGACTCGTTAAGTTCTTGCTCGGTGAACCATTCCAAGCGCGGTAACGTACTGTCGGTTGCTTATCCCTAAAACTTATACCCTATTTAATTTTAACACTGTAAACATCTGTAGCTAATGCTAATTGGATCCTGTAATTTCTAACACTTTAACCAGTGATAGTTTGTAATATGCTACGTCCTAGTTCTTCCAAAGTTCTGTTTTTAGCTTCTTGGCTCTGACAGAAAGCTAAAGACAGAACTAATTTAACTAATGTTTGTTGGGTCCTATTTAACTCTAACACTGTAACACTTTAGCTAACAGTAGTTTGTAATAGGTTACTTCCTGGTTCTTTCCAATGAGTTTTGTCTTTTGCTTTTCTAAACTGAAAAAAAAATATTAAAACATATTTTGATTCAAATGCAAAGCAACAATTTTCTTATCCCATTTTTGGCTGCCTTGTCTATTATCATGAAGGAATAAGGAATCAAAACTAATGTTCAAATCCACGCTTCTGACACCAGGACCAAACAGTTTCCATATTGAAGCCATTAACACCAAAGACTCAGGATCCTTATATTATTGTGCGTTTGTTCCATGAATTACCAACATAAATAAAAAAGAAATATTTATTTATTTAAGAGAAAATTAATATATGTATATTTAATAATCTTATGTATTTCATACACTGATTCATTTATTGTTAGTAGTATTAATGTGTGTTTCTTATACCGGGTGGTCGGGAAGTTATTGCATCTATTTAAACCATTGTTTGGAAGACATTTTGTAACTTGAATTTGTTTCTATGACTATTTCCTGCTGAGACATTTTCGGTTTTTCGAGAAAATAAAACAAGACATGCTGGTAATGTTGTAGGATTTGCTGATCCATGGTAGCGGGAGTGCTACTTTCACTTTTAAAATCAGTTGGAGGACACCTTGTAAACAGGTTGCACTTTCGCTTTCACAGTGGCATGTGTCTCATGAGCGTAAACAAACAAATGTTTCGTGTCTGCTACCTTCTAATAATAGCATCTGAATATTCCAATGACGTATTTTGTTTCCTAAACTCACAATCCACGGATACTTTTATCAGCACGTTTAACGTTAGACCTAAATACATTTTGCAATTGTAATGTAATCAAGAAAACCATCTTTCTTACATGTAAACACAAAAGAACTGCAGCGTTAGGCCCTTATTGGGCGCTGAAAGTCTTTCCATTTTACACCGTTCTAGTATATGGCAATAGTATGCCAGTTGTATTGTTATCTCGCCAAAACATCGCATCACCCTTTCGTCGTGTTTGTTTGGATTAAGGGGAGTGTGGAAAACTAAAACTGCCAATCACCCTTCAGCCAAAGGAGGGAAGTATAGTAGGCTATATTTTGTTTACGTCCAGAACCGGTTCAGATTGCGTGACCTACCTGGACCCGTTTGCAATGTTGCCGAGTTCTACAGCCACATTACGTCTGCAAAAAGGTGCTCGGAATATTCGCTTTAAGCGATTAATTATTTAAAAACCTTGTATGATGCCACATAATTACTACCGAAGCTATGTCAGAAATAGGTTACTCTACTCATCTTACAAGTAATAAACTATTATCTCCATACATTCTCGTTGAATTAAACATCTAATTTGGAACAAATATTATATGTTTTCTTTTCGAAAACGGCTAATCAAAGAACAAAATGTCATTACACCGTTTTTGTTTGTAATACTTCTATGAAGCATATATTGGAAGGAATGTAACAAGTTCTCTTCCACCCGGCATAATTTAAAATTACTGATATACTGACGTCGGAAAACGTTAACCTAAGTTTTATTTTTATTGACATTTTATTTAAAGTCGCTTAACTGCTTGGTCTTATAGCTACTTCAGAAACAATTGTTTTAACCTTTTGTGTATTAACAGAATTAATATATAATATGTTACAATATTCTCTGTTGTTGACGAAATGCATAAAGCAAGATGATACTCTGTTACAATATTTTGTTATATCATTTTGCACATTTGAACAACTGTATTAGGTTTTTACAAGCACTTAACTCCTTCAACGAGTGGCTTAAGTTCTCAGGAATATTGAGGGCGTTCCTTCAGTGGCAGTAATGCCGACGGTTTTTAATTGTATGTTGGACAATTTCTTTTGCGTTGTAGTTTGTGAGTTCAGGTATTTGATCCTTAGAGAGGATGTAGGAGTGCATAAGTTTGTTATGTCCAATCCGGGTTCTCGTGATGAGTATCTGATCCCGGCGGTTTGGGTAGTTGACTGGAAAGGGTACGGTGGAGTCGTTTCTTGCTTCGTGTAGTTTACTGTTTGGCGAAGCAACCCAAGAGTTTTTCCAGGTCGTGTGGAGAATTTGTTTCAAATTATTTTTGACATTTCGGAATGGAATTTTGACAAGAGTTAATACTTGAAAGAATTATCGCGCCCTTGGCAGCTTTATTGGCTAAGTAGTTTCCAGAAATGTTAGTGTGAGATGGAATCCAGATTGACTCAATGGTGGCTTTCTTCATGGAGATAGAATAAAGTATCTGATGTGTTTCCATAAAGAGAGGGTGGGTTGTTGTACAATCTTGAAGTATTAAAAGAACTTCTGGAGTCAGTGCATACTACGAGGGCTGTTCCAGAACTAAAAAAGAAAACACAAACATTTTGGGGGGAAAACATCTTTATTTCTCTAAATAGTCTCCTTTCAGCTCGTTGCACTTTTCCCAGCGATGTTCAATAGTTTCGATACCCTGTTTTTGTGAAAACCGTCGAGTTCTGCAAATAGCCATCAACTGCAAACTCCACCTCTTCATTGCTGGCAAATCTTTTACTGCCAAGCCACTTCTTCAACTTTGGAAACCGAAAACAATCAGAGGGGGCTAAGTCTGGCGAATAGGGTGCATGAGGAAGCAATTCGAACTTTAACTCATTCATTTTGGCCATGACGATAATGGATGTATGAACTGGTGCATTGTCTTGATGAAACAGAACTTTCTTTTTCGCTAAATACGGCAGTTTTTGCTTGATTTCATCATTCAAATGCTTCAATAAGTTTGCGTAATTGTCGCTATTGATTGATTTTTCTTTTTGAAGATAATCAATGAAAATTATTCCACACACACATTCCAAAAAACTGACGCCTTGACCTTGCACGCAGATGGAACTGTCTCACTTTCTTTGGAGCCGATTCTCCCCTTTCAATCCACAGTTTTGACTGTTCCTTCGTCTCAGGTGTGAAGTGATGGACCCATGTTTCACCCATGGTTATGAATCGACACAAAAACTCGGCTTTATTGCAGCAAAACATCCCAAACACTCGACTGAAACATCTTTACGATGTTGCTTTTGTTTCATTATGAATAAACGCGGCACCCATCTGCATTTCTCATGTCTAAATTTTCACTCAGTATGCGATGTACCGCATTTTTTGAAATGCCTATAATGTCTGCTAGCTCGCGCACTCAGTCAACGGTCATCCAATATCATTTTGTGGATTTTCCTCACAATTTCTGGCGTGGTCATCTCATTTGGTCGACCACTGCGATGTTGGCCTTCGCAGCTCCTACAGCCTCGTTTAAACTCTGCCACCCAATATTTTACTGTTGTAAACGAACGAGCAGACTCCACCAGAGTAGAATCTAGCTCAGCTTTAATATTAGTTGGACTAAGACCTCTCAACTGAAAGTATTGATGACCAGTTTGATCCATGTTTACAGATTAGCTGAGAGCATTCACTGTCGATGGCTGCCAAACAATTACTAAACGACGTAGCATCACCAAACTTCAGACTTAGGCTTTATAAGGTTGGTACTTTCTACCACAGTCATTTGTTTGAAACAACAAGCACTATCTATACATCAGGTCGGGGACTACCTTAGTAATTCACATATATAGAACAGGGCTTCCTTGATGGCGAACAGCTCACAAGTGAAGGCAGAAATTACTTCTGGCAGGCTGTAGAGTATCTTTTGTTCGGAATCAGTTATGATGGCACAGCCACTGCCACTATTTGCTTTAGAATGTCAGTGTATATTGTTCTTCAGATCTGGATAGTTCTTTAGTAGTTCATTGACTAGTTGTGTGTCTATAAATGGTGCTGTGGTGTTAGGCTTAGTATTATTGTTTTGAGTTCAAAGTTTATTTGTACGGTTGTAATTTCCATGAAGGGATTTCGCACTTAGAACTTATTTCCAAAATGAGAGATATTGTGAACTTCATCTCCTGCATTATTTGTTGAATCTTGACACGAAATGGCGCAGACTGTGTATGGTTGGGACATATTCTTTTCTGGAAAGGCATAATCTTACATTCTACTTTTCGGTTTAGCTCTAATTTTCATTGCATAATAAACTGTTAACTGTCTTCTACGAATAGCTAGAGAAGCTGCTTTAGCTTCAAGTAATTTACTGTTAACAGGAATGATCCGAAAGGCTCAAGTGCTATCATTAATGCAGATATACGAATGGGATCCAGCATCTTCAGGGTTGAGGGCTTGGCAGCGTTATAAACTGCGCAAGGGTAGTCCAGTTTAGATCTTACAATAGATCTGCATGAGGTGGTCAGTATATAAAAACCAGTTTCCTAGTTTTATGCAGCTAAAGATTTAAGAATATTTAGTCTTCTGTAGCATTCATCACGTAAGAACTTTAGGTGCGATATCCATGTTAATGTTTTGTAGAAGATGATTCCTAAAATTTTGATGATTTCTTCCTGTGACATTATCTTAGTTGTCATGGTAAAAAATGGAGCTTGAGGTATAAATATTCTTCTAGAGAATATTATTTTTAGGTTTTGGCGACCGAAAATTTGAAGCCTGAAAGTTTTGACCATTTCTCAAGGAATTTCAGAATTGAGAGAGGTGACTGTAGGTATTGTTCGTATCACCGAATTTTCGCCCAATTTTGTTGAACGTTGATATTGGGGCGAATTTTTAGTATGGTTAGGATAAACGTTTATACACTTGGGTTTCAGGACCCAGAGAAAATGGTTTATATTTTACAACTTTCTTATTTTCAGTCCCATACATACAAGTCAGCGCTTGATGCTACACAGACAAAAATTCATGCACGTAATAGGGTACGAAAAAGCTAAAAACTGATCAATTGAACAAAATGTTGGGCACTTCGCTATAGGATCGGGAAAAAATTATACACATTCTATGGTTTTAAGAACAAATCATCATAATTTTCAACCCATGAGTAATTCTTAATCCAATTTTCAGAAACTACTCCAATTCGTATTTTCAATCCCTTATATACAAATCTATAGTCTGATCTATGTGTGCACTTGGATTTGTGGAAATGGCAGGGATTACCTATAACTTACCCAACAAATTCTAACTATTGTTTCTAACCATGTTTTGAACCACTGTGTAGAAATTTGCAACTTTTTGACCGATTTGGACGAAAATGTACTCTTACGCTTTAGGACCCGGTTATAGGCACCGAGGGTGATGCTCAGGTGATAGGTGTTGGTGATCATATTCGGGAGGTCGCGGGTTCAATTAGCGCTGTTGTGGCCACTCTGACGTTGGGTTTTATGTAATTCTCCTATGTTGGTAGGCGAATGCTGGGATGTATTATATACTACCACGAATTTTGAAGACCCTCATTTCATTTGCTTTCATATTTCAGGACTTTAGGGCCTGGCGCGATGTATGCCTGGTGATATGTGGCGCAAGCGATAGGGTGCTTTAAGGAGAGAATTGTTTCTTCCCTAACATAGGACCTTCTGCCCAAAACTGTCCGTCCCGAAACTGTCCCCAATAGAGGGGTCATTGAAGAGGCGTTCGGGGATGCTCAATCTGGAAGCATTAGAAACCGCTATGCGCCTGCCGCTATCAGATCTGGCTATTCTTCGTACACTTTCATCTGATTCCTTCCTCCTGGATATCTAGTTAACGCAATAGGCCTACCCTCGGCCGCAGTGCTGAAATCCTCTTCCGCTATCACCTCTAACTTGTAGAACTCCCATACCCCTACCTTATCTCCAACCCATACATACTAGATATAAACCATTTACTGATCTAGCAAAACATTGGAAGCTTATGTTTTAGGACTCGCAAAATAATTATAAGAATGTTGCAGACAATTTGTCTGCTGTGTGTACTACGAGCTCTAATTTTATGTTTCGATTACTACGTGTTCACTGAATTACTAATGTATGACAAAATCACGATGAATAGCAATTACTGTTATGTTTATTACTGTTTGTAGAGTCATCACTATGACTCTGAATTCTATAAAAATGAGCAGGAGTTCTAAGAATGGGCAGTGTTCCTAATTACTGCTGTTGTCTCTTCGGCTGATGACAATAAATCCATGACAAACTCAGGTAGGCGTATGCCTTTTCGGGAGTATTAATCAGTTTTCTGGATCATTAACGACGTTTGTTAGGTTAGGGGGGCACGCGGTGTGTGAATCACGGGTATGTCGGTCAGCGTCCGACCGGGATGCCCCCATCCCCCCCCCCAAAGTGTACTATAATAGTCTTCAAGTAAAGGCGAAGGGAATGAGGTTTCAGAGAGGCAGGCGTGACGCTACTGTGTGTGTGTGGGTAGCAAATAGCCGAGGTATTAAGCACAAGCTCTTCAGTTACCTCTAGGGAAGGATCTCGTCGGTAGCAGTGTTATCAGCAACAACGTGAGGGTCTCAACATCGTGTGCATGCTTGCATGTGTGTGATTAGTGTTCAGTTTACGCTGTGTTCTTCATTAAAACGATTTACAGTAGTTCCGGAGGCAAATGAGACTGTCTAAACCAGCACATCTTGTATACGAACGCAGTGCTAAAGGATTAACAGAAGAAAGTGCTCTCTCGATGTTCTTTTATCACTCAGTGAAACAGGAAGTAAACTAGCGCTCTTCCTGCCATCTGCTTGATAACGGAAGGGGAATGCTATTTATAATGCTTTGATTCAGATAAAGCAATTGATTCTTGGCAGGAAAAAGACGGAGGTCACCTGGTGGATGACCGCCAATTGGGAGGCGGGGCGAGGCTCCTGGGGGGGATTGGTGCAATTGGTTCCGGTCGTATTGTCAATCAGAGGTGCCCTACGATTAGAAAATGTTAATTACCACGAGCGACATCAAATTAACGTGTGGTTCGGATACGGCGAGCCAACTGCAGCGAACAGGGCTCGTGGCTAAATTTAGACCTAACCTCTGGGTGATTACCTACACCTCGGCAGCGCAGCGTGTAGCGCAGGAATTTACATTTCTGAAATGGCCTATCTCACCAAGTGACACATTTGTCTAGACCGAAGACAAAATAGCATTATGATACTTTTTCTCGAAAAAAATAATTATACCTTCTTCGTTTCTGTACTGTTTCAAAACTTGGGAAATAAATATTTTCGCTATTATTTCAAACAATATTCTCAACAAATGTAGATAGAAAATAGGTGATAAATGTTTCATTTGAGTTTTCAGAATTTGGCCAAGAAAATAATTTAAGAAAACTCGCTTTTACTTTCTCTACGCCCAAAAAGTCATTGAGATTTCACCAGAAATGCATGTTACGAGATCTCTGAACCTACAAGAAAACATTTTTAGACAAAAAGGTCATTGTATGTGTCTGGTGAATAGTGTAACTAAACAATCTGATACGATACATTCACATGACTTTCCTACCCTATATCTTTATTAGTGAGTATACAAACTATTCTTATCATAGCTTATTTTTATGCTACATTTTAATCAAAATAAGCCTTTGCAGAAATAGCTACATTACACATTTCGATATAGATGCAAAGAAAACAGCGATAGTCAAATATTTAAAAGCTGTACGCTATGCGCTGGCTTTAAAATTCGATACTGCTACCATGCAATCGGGAGAAACAATTGAATGTTAACAGGACTTTAAGAAATTAAATTTCGTTTTATTTATGGACGCCCTTTAACTACTATGGTTCTAAGTGTCCCATTCTATATTGGGCGTGAAAAACCGTAAATTTTGCTTAGAAGCCTCTTTATCAGGTTAAGGTTCTTTTATGTGTCGTAACTGTACGACACGGGACGACCGGCGTTACTTCTCTTCCGAAGGAAGCCATGCTAAGTGTTTTTACGTCCGAAAAATCCATCGCCCTCCGCCAGGTTTAAACCCGCGACCTCGAGAATTGGAGGCTAGCATGGTACCCGTAGACCACGGAGGACGATGATAAGACATTAAGAGAATGATCAAGTAAAAACAATTCCAACCATTAATAACGGATATCTCAGAAATAGCTTATTTGAAATAAATTCTGTATTTTAAGAGAACTACATTTTTTGTGTAGCACGTTTTCGTCTATCGCTTAACGTTTACCAGTTATATAAGATTATACAAAATTCCTTCCGAATGAAAAGGACTTCACAGGCTATTCCCAGAAAATTCAAGATATACATTTTATTTGTCATATAAATATCTTTAATATACGCATTTTAATCAAAATCGTTAGAGCCATTTTTAGTAAATAAAAAAGTCCTAAAAATATTCCATGTAAAGGGTAGTTGAGGTGGGGGTTTTCCTGAAAATTTTCCTGTCGCCTCCTTGGATATTGAACTTAAATATCATGTTTTGTACTTATCCGACTTTTAGTTTTTAAGTTATGCTGTTCATAGGCTCACACATACGAACCTTTTTCTAAAAATGCCTTTTTTATTCAGAGGGCCTCAAAACATGTATTCCTGGTAAAATCTCAGTATGAAATTTTTGGGTGGAAATTAATACCTTCTTTATCTACTATTTACATGGTAGTCAAGTAAAAATGAAAAGTTTCATAAATATCAAACTTGGTTCTTAAGCTCGCAATCTTCCAAGGATGGACACGAATGCTTTTAATAAAATCTCCCTACCTCAATCTCTCTTTTAATGTAAAATGTTTCATTATTTTTAATTTTCTCAAAAAATATAAAAAAACGTTGACATTTTATACACAAGAATTTGAACAACATTTGTCCACACATTTCAAATTTGCTTTAAATTTATGTAAAATTAAGAGTAGTTAAAATAAAGATTGCAGCTGAATATTTTTGAAACCGAGGCTTTGAAACTTCATTAGCTAAAAGAAATATGTGCATGAAGTATGCGTAAGAGTAATTGAATGCAAACCGACAGAAGACAATAAAAATATATTTTAAATGTTCATTTAGTTTTTGTTATCATTAGAATATAACCATAATGCAATCCAGGGCAGTGGCCGAAACACTGTTTATAGACGCTTATTCCAAAAAACTACTGTGTGATGTAATGTCACTTGTCACGTGTAAGATCGATTCCACTCTGATTATTAAAGGTTTAAATTTGCATAGCTTATCACGCGTTAAATGGATTAAAAGTATTTTTAATTATCTCCAGCTAGACTGATGTGCATAACTGCGCTTTTTATTTTGAATTTGAAGTTATTGTTGGTAAATACAGGTGACACACAATCGAACCATGTCATGCATAAATTATACATAGTTAATGTACAACATATTGGTACCAGCTATCGGACTATGTCATGCACTACATTAATATACAACAAATAAGGTAATAAATTATATAAAGTATAGATACAATGTACACACTTAAAATTACGAGACATACAAGCACATTTCTTATGCATTTGGTTAATGCAATGTGCAAAAACAAACTGTGTCACATATAAAAACTAAAATCTAGTGTAAATGATTTTGATTATGTACTATAGGAGAAGCAAACACTCATGAATATATACGTAATAAATTACAAGTCATGTACAAATTAATATCACAGTGCAAAATGTAGTATTTATAGGTTGATGTTACCATGTAGGTATGCACAAGTTAATTAAGAATGTAAGGTTTAAATATTCATCCACGCTATAAAAATATTCATTTATTAAGTAGTTTTTTAATTTGTTATAATTTACACAAGTTTTTATATATTGAGGCAGTGTATTATAAAACTTTGCTCCCATATAACTAGGCATCTTTTCTGATAAAATATAATCTGATTCTAGGGAGGGTAAGTGATAGCTTTCCCCTTGTATTGTGGGTGTGAATGTCTGGCATAATTTCCTTGGAAATTTGTATTTCAATAAATATAAAACTGTTCTGTAAATGAACAAGTTTGGTAATGTGAGAGTTTTCTGTGCTGTGAATGTGCTTTTGCAGGATTCGTTGTACTTTCAGTATACCTAATAGCTTTTTAGATTTATTGCCAGGAATTGAGACTTTTAAAACATCTAAAGTTCATCGACATGCGCCCGGAAATGCAAGATTTGCCTGGGCATTCTTTAACATATCTTCACCAATTAGAACGACACAATCTAACATTAAAAACAAATAAAACATTGGGGTATATTATAAATTTACAAAACAGCCTATCTCACATAAACGTTAGGCTTACAAAATGCCAATTGCACCCTGACGTATGTAAAGAAATAGCATTATATTATATGATGAGAAAACAAGTGAAGTAGTTAAATGAAGAATATTAACAAATGCTAAGAGAATATTTAGGAATGTAGTCCATAGAATTTTATACTCATATTTTGTGTCTTACCAGAACGTAAGACACAAAATGTTGCGAATGCACCTAAAATGTATCGCTTGGTGTACATTTACAATCTTATTACTTTCCCTGCCAACTAAGGTAAGAGGATGTTTTGTATTCCATTCAAAAATACGATGTCCAGATTTTACCGGAAATATATGTACATTTTCAGGCCCCTTGAAAACAAAATCATTTTTTGAAAAAGTTCCGTGTGTGTTTGCGAATAGCATAACTCAAAAATGAAAAGTCCAATAAATACCACATTTGGTATTTAAGTTCAGTATCTTACAAAGATGCGACACGAAGATTTTCAAGAAAATCCTCAACCCTAAACTACCCTTTACATGGATCTTTTTCGATATTTTTTTTCTGAAAAACAGCTCAAACGATTTTGATTAAAAAGCCGTATGTTTAAACTATTTTAATGAAAAATAAAAGTTATATATTGAATTTTCTGAGAATAACCAGAAGTCCTTTTCATTTGAAACTATAAAAATAGACAAAAACGTACAAAATCTGCAGACCTCTTTAAAACACAACTTATTTGAAATAACATGTTTGTAGCATCAGCCATTTTCGATATACCTAGCTTGGTTTGACGTTTTCAACACTTGGAATTTTCTTAGGATGCTATCGCTATTCAATTGTTTCTCACGGTGTCATAGAAAGAGTATGGAATTTCAAGACCAGCGTATAACAACACGCTTTTACCCATAACGAAAAGCGTAACTATCTCTGCAAATATTTATTTCTATTAATGTGAAGCAGACCGAAAATATAAGCTTTCGTGTGGATAACTTGTAGAAGCCATATAAAAATAAGCGATTGTGGGTAGAGAAAGTCATGTGAATGTAACATATCTGATTATGTTATAACTTGCCGTACAGACAGCGAAACTGAAAATTCATGTTCATTCATTCTTAGAAGTTACCCACAGCCACAGTTTAATATATCTTGTAATTAGTATTATATAATAATTTAAAATAATAAAACTATAGTTAGCATAAGAATTACATGTTCTAAGTTTTGTAATGTGTGTGTGTGTGTGACAGACAGAGAGAGAGAGAGAGAGAGAGAGAGAGAGAGAGAGAGAGAAGTGGTTGCAGAAATATACATAACAAATATGTAGTCCCACTTCCCTTGACACTGTGTCCATTGCGACTATTTTCTATGCTGTTACACGGGGAATCGTATTTGCTTGTCGACAGAGTGCCTCATAAACAAAATTCGAGTACCGTGTGCAAATGTAACAATGCAATGTTACTAAAATTGTTTGCAGAGCAGGACGGTGCTTAATTTGACTCGTTTGAGTTTCCAGTATATGACAATTGAAGCCCTTGCTGCGTGCATGGGTAGGCTACCGCTTTTATTGCTCAATATCTGTCCGAGACAGTCTATGCATGCGTGTTCTGTAATACTAATGATACATAACTAACACCAAGAATTCGGTGTTGCCAACTACACATGTTAGCCAAAAGTCACCAAATTCTGAGTTAAAAGTCGCTAAAGCAAATTGAAAACCATTGGATGTGAAAGGGAAGAAATGTAAATGCATTTCCCCGCAAATCAACAGTGAAATCTACAACTTTCAAACCGTTTAAGGATAGCAGGGACATTTTTTTTGCAGTACTTGAAAATTATTTGGGAGTTTGTACTTCAGTTCTTCTTCTTTAACTGATTACACTCTTCTTTGTAGGACTTTCAAGCCAATGCCTTGTGTCAGTAGCCTGTCGAGGACCAAGCAAGATCTGGATCATAGCATAACTATGATGGGAGATCAGTCCAATGCCTGGTGTGTGGCGGTGATCATTCAATAATTTAATGGTGAAACCCACGCATGGTTTCAGTAACTGAATGCAAACAGTTATATCAGATACATTTTCCAAATTCGCACCCCAAGTAGGGTTCTGAATTAAGATAACTGTCAGCTTTAGTTGTTGCAATCAAGTTATCCACTCGAGCAGTAGAACTAACTATTGTCGATCGTTCTGAGACTGTTTAAATCATCCAGTAAACGTATACAGTGATTATTTTCAGCCTCAAACGGTTTCGTTGTTCACTGAACCTGAGAGAATGGTAAGAAGTCAAACACAATTAATTGAATAAATCCAAATATTTCTGTAGTGTAGCAATTCTCTGTAGATCGAACTATGGGAGAGCAAAGCATCATCTAGTACAACATTTCGCGAAGGATCACACCTGAAGGCATTTATTTAATATTACATCTATGCAAAACACGAAAAATGTTTTACAGTGCATAATTTTATATTTAAAAATTAAATTCTTCAGCCAACAAACTATCAATCCATAAATTGAAATCCGTAAGAATCATCTTCAAATAGTTCCTAAAATTGTCAGAAGTCACTAGACGTTATTTTCGAAATTCTCTCCCTAAATGACTTTAAAAAGATTCCAGATCTAGCGATTTGTGGCTAGGGTTGGCAACACTGCCAGCGATCTAACAGAATGTCATTTATCAAGCATGTTATTTGTTTACATATTCCAGTAACTCCAAGCTTGCCTTGTAGAATTCTTGAAGCTGTTGTCGCCATGCTGGCAAGTATTTGGCTGTTTGCCCCGCTCGTCACATTCTAGTCGTGATTATAATACTCATCACAGACAATTACTCACTGGTTTCCTAACTGACAAGCCTTTGACGTCGACATGCTTGACTCTAAGGAATGATTCCTTGCAATGTCGGGCGTGATTCCTGCGAATGTGATGTAAACTGGGTTGGGCTAACAACTCCTTTGTATGTTGGTTATGTGTATGTTTTGTAACATGTGTGTTTCTATATACGGCTTTTCAAATGTAAATATTATGTTACATAGTCATCAAAACTTTCTTAAGGAGTAACAAAAATTCTCGTCAGTCTTTCGTAATCTGATGGAAAACATTAAGGTTTTATTATTTATTTTGTTCATGTGCGAGTTACCAAAGCAAACAAGCGTTTTGTTGATTTACGTATTTATATAGCAAAAGTAAGTCGTGGATGTCTGAAAAATAATATACTGCTTAAAACATTGACAATAATTATGCATTAAGGGCTCTTGAAGCAAATGAACTGAAATAAAAACTTGTTTGAGAGTGATAAGAGTCCCTCGTGAAACTGGCTGAACACAATGCAGTATCACGGTTATGGGTACCGCGACATATGGAAATTCGTGGCAATGAAAGATCAGATGATTTGGCTAGAAAAGGATCAGCTACTCCATCAATCGTATTGGAACCCATTATCGGACTATTCTATGGATATATTTTAGGGGTTATCGGTAGCTGGACTGCTGAAAAACACAAGGAGCACTGGGAAACAATTGCGGACACATACTAAAAAATAACAATCCCGATTTAAACAATGGCAGGATTCATGAACTGCTTCCAATTTCGCTGGACAGTAGGAAGGATAAAAGGACACGGCTATATCAAGGGACACTTAAATAAGATGGGTAAATCCAACTTGTATGCGATGCATAAAGGCAGATGAAACGACAGGTCATCTGTTGTGTGACTGCGAGCCACTTGCAGGTCAAAGTATTAAACACTTTAAACAAGGGTTTATGCAATTGCATTACCTTAATAAGGTGTTAATAAGAAAGCTAGCGTCCTTTATAAAGGATGCAGGTATTTGAGAGATTTAGAAAAAAAAAAGGAGTGCACAATGGTCAAGGTGCTTCGATAGCCCACTCCTTCTGAACCTAACCTAACTTAACCTATCCTAACCTAACCTAAGGGTATTCTTTATAAATATGATAAGAAACCTACTGAAATTTGTTTACCGAGCTGCCAAGAGATTTGTTGAAGCTTCCTCTATTGAAGACTTACCTAATAATATCTGATAGGCCTGTACCATAAGGACTTATAGAGTTGTCAAAGCAGTAAGAGAACAAACACGTCGAAACCCACTCCGGGAGAAAAAAATAATGACCCGAGAGTTAAATGTATCCGCCAAATCCATGTCTCGGATTATCAGAGAAGATCTTCATATGAGATCTTATTGCCGGTCAGTGGACATTTGTTAACCTCGAACCTAAAAAAGATCAGTTACGAACGATCAAAGAGGCTCTTACAGTAGCATGCTCAGAATGATCATGAAAATATCCTCTTCACAGATTAAAAAATTTTCACAGTGGAGAAGTACAATAAGCAAAATTATAAAATATATTATGCACGGAGCTCAGAGGAAGCTAAAATATCAGTCCCTCGTGTCCAGAGAGGGCACCACCCAGCATCAGTGATGGGGCGGTCACATCAAGGAGCAACAGCTCTCCATTTCTGCAAACAAGGAGTAAAAACAGCAGCCAGACGGTACCTAGAGAGAGTTGTGAGATCCTTGAACACCACACTCTTCAATGGAAGTCATTGGGTCTTTCAGCAAACCTCAGTCCCAGCTCACAAGACTAGAAGAACTCAAGCATGGTTCAGGGACAATGTTCGAGAATTCATTGCAGCAGAAGACTGGCCCTCTGGCAGCCCAGACCAGAACCCACTGGACTATAGGCTTTGGGATATCTTGGAGAGTAAGGCCTGTGCTAAACCTCACTCCAGTCTGGAATCTCTAAAACGAGATCTCGTAAAGGCAGCGCAAGAAATTCCTCTAGGTGTCATCATGCTGCAGTACCAGACTGCCCTAACAGATTAAAGTCTTGTGTAAAGGCCAGAGGTATCATTTTGAATGACTTATAGTGTAAGAACTGTTCATTAGTCATTGAATTAAAATATAGACCTATGTTATATCTTTTTGTGTCTTTTATTTTAAGACATCGCTTAATCATAGGACAGAACTTATGAATGGACTGTTTACATTATATATGTATATATAAATGAAATACATAATGCTTCATAACGCCTGTTATGGAGGAAAAAAAGGAATAAGGAATAAAATCAAACACTGGAACTACTGAACGTAATACAGGCGCAACGCCGTGCTGAGGGAGTAGTGTGTCTGCTTCATATCCTCGAGGTCCTGAGATCTTATATCGGTTTGGAAGAGTTGCCTTTCACCAACTTTTATTGTTTATATTAATACTATCACCTCTCAAAATAATTAATAGTATTACATTTTCTACTACGTGTACTAAGTAGGGGAAGTATTATATTCCACCCAAAAATCCGATACCGGGATTTTACCGGAAATACATGTTTTGAGGCCATCTGAATTTAAAAAGCATTTTTAGAAAAAGGTCCGTCTGCCTGTGTGTGTGTGTGTGTGTGTGTGTGTGTGTGTGCGCGCGATTATGAACAGCATAACTCAAAAACGAAAAGTCAAATAAATATTAAGTTCAGTTGTCTTCAGAAGCGACACGAAGATTTTCAAGAAAATCCCCCACCCCAGCAACCCTTTACATAAACATTTTTTGAAATTTACTTTCTAAA
The DNA here is from genome assembly GCA_030765065.1 of Deroplatys truncata. NCBI lineage: Eukaryota > Metazoa > Arthropoda > Insecta > Mantodea > Mantidae > Deroplatys > Deroplatys truncata. The sequence goes on along the minus strand of CM060988.1, from coordinate 121,168,264 downwards.
AATTTCTCTAAAGATTTTTATTAATACCATATATTAAAGATGCTCACATGGCAAAAATAATGTACATCTGGAATTTTCTTGGAATTGTCTATGAAGTCCTCTTCATTCGGAAGAAAATTTATATAATCTTGTATAACTGGCAAACGTTAAGCGATAGACGAAGATGCACCACTCCAAAAATGCATTTCTCTTTAAAACACATAATTTATTCAAAATAACTTTTTCTGTGGCATAAGCCATTTCCGAGATATCCGTTATTAATGGTTCCAGTTTTTCATTACTTGATCATTCTCTTGAAGTCCTGTCAACATTCAGTTGTTTCTCGCGATATCATGGAAACAGTATGGAATTTTAAGGCCAGCGTATAGCGTCCAGTCCTTAAACATTTGACTATCGCTGTTCCCTTTATATCTGTAGTGAAATATGTAATGTAGCTAGTTCTGCAGATATTTATCTCGATTAAAATAATGTAGACACAAATATAAGCTTTTGGAAGAATAGATTGTATACTCACTAATAAACAATAAAGGGTAGATAAAGTCATCTGAAAATAACACATACTTTAAAATGTGCAGCATGTGTAGGAAGATGTTGAACCTATAGTTTTGCTCCATACGCCCAGATTCCAGCTAAGTGGTATGAGAGCAGAAACTGCCAAGTAACCTTCTGCAGTAGACGGTAATGTTCTGGTTGGAGAGATTTTATTTTTTCTCTGAGGATCACTGTCCAACATCAACATAAGCTTTAGAGCCAACAAGATGGCCACTGGGAAAGATTAATCACTTCAGTTTAAACGGAACACCTGCTACGAGGTATCTGAACTCGGAGGCGGTATGAAGCGAATCCCTTTTTTTACGAATCCCTCGCACCCTCTCTTATTCATTTTAAGTATCACTGCTCTTAGTTACGCTAGATTTTTAGAATGTAAATTGAATATTAAAAGCCTATCTGAATTTAGGACGCCTTTTGGTGTTAAATTCTACGAGTATTTTTTCACCAGTAGGCGATTTTTTTTTCAAAACTTCAGAAAAATGTTTACATTACTATTTCTGCCCATTAAAATCTTATATAGTCCATTATATATTACAGTATTCATATAAAAAGTGCTTATTCTATTAATGTTACGTTACTGACGATTTGGATTAGAAATAATCTCAAATTAAGAGACATCGGGGCTCAGTTTTTAGCCGAAAATGACATTTTCGATTTTTGCATTACATCACTGAATATTCTATAGGCTCATGTTAATAATTTTGGCCAAATATTCTTCACGATCCGCCATTTTTAAAAGCCCAGCGACATGTTTAAATCACTCTTGCGCTCACTTTCAACCATACGGGACCTTTCCGTATGTTTTTTTTTTGTCAGTTTTACATTTTTGCGCATGAAATTTATTCCTTACATTTCAGTTTTGCTTTGATTTCTGTGAAAATTTGCATATATAATATAAAAGTGTTATCTAAAGATTCAAGCATTCTATAATTTATCTAATCATTGACTCAAAAAAGAAAATCAATTTATCTTGAAAAACAAGGAAAATTTTAATACCAACTTCAGAAAAACAAAACTTTATTTCTCTACAACTAATGACAACTTCAATCAAATCTTTAAATTTATTTTAATGTAAAGTATTAGAAAATGGCATTATCATACTTCTCTGTCAAATTTGAATGAGTAAGGCAGTTAGAACTTTTGAGCTTTTGCCCAGCCATTTCTTTATTTACTCATATTACTACCTATTTTCAAAGTGAATAGTTTTAAAATTAAAAAGTTGGAAAATTTAGTCCCAGTGTCTCGTAATCAATGTGGACAATACACATGTACAAATGTTCGCATAGGTAAGTCAATTTTTGTTACTGTTGGAGAAAAGTTGCGGGAAAAAAAGAGGAATTGCGTATTATATGCTTTATATATACCGCATGGCAGTTCACTAGGAAAACTTAAAGAACTAAGAATTAAAACTTCGAAAATGGATAATGCTACAGAAAAATCTTTTGAAATAATTTATATGCATTGATTTTTTGTGTAGGGTAAGAAGACAAATTATATTATAATGAACAGAAGAAATTTTTATTGTGATGTTATTATATGATAATTTAAACTGAGTCGTTACTTATTAATTCCCATCACATTGGCGCCAGATGTTAACTAAGGAGCGCTTTCGGGAGATATGTTTCTCCCATCATCAGCGCCGGCCGACTACCGGACCTGTCTCACCCCTAACCCCAAGAAATATTTCATCAGACGATTCTTCTGCCCTCTGTTGTGAAGAATTGGAAACTGTTGGTGTTGGATTTGTTGCCATCTGTGGTGAAGGTTGGGAACTCATCTATCTTATTTTTTCTCTCTTGTAATCTGATTGGATCAGCTGCATCAAGATTACAAGAGAAAAAAAAGAAGACAGATGAGTTCCAAACCTTCACCACAGATGGCAACAAATCCAACACCACCAGTTCCCAATTCTTCACAACAGAGGGCAGAAGAATCGTCTGATGAAATACTTCTTGGGGTTAGGGATGAGACCAGTCCGGTAGTCGGCCGTAGCTGATGATGGGAGAAACATATCTCCCAAAAGCGCTCCATAGTTTTAGCGCTAATGTGATGGGAATTAATAAGTAACGACTCGTTTAAATTATCATAAGAAGACAAATCCCTATCACCCTGTTTACAGCGTGTTCTTAAACACACTCCAGAATGTACGCATTTTCCGTTTACTTTTCACTTGGATAGGGGAAGTTTCTCTGGCAGACACGCAACGTCATGTATAGTTGCTGTTTTGTTTTCAATACCAATAATACTATCTTTATATAAATCACTAAACCTTTAACTATAAAATTCGTGTCGTATACGGCTGGAGCACCATTACTTTTTTTAAAGAACGCATTGCATTTGTACTACGGTATACTACAATGTGGACATTACTATAGGGTTAAGGTTATAAATACCCTGCACAATACTTGAAAAGAAAATTCAAGAAATAGAAATATTAAACCACAAAGTGAAATAAGAAACTTCTATGATGCAGATGAGTAAATTGAGAGAGGTGGCCATAAAAGAATATGAGTAAGCCAGAAGATAAAGATATATTGGAAAGGCGATTTGAATATTTTAGACCTTTTTCGAGTAAAGATAGACATGCATTAATAAACCAAAATAAAAAACCAGGGGATGGAAGTAAAGAAAATGAATCAGTGGAAGTATCAAGTTATTGAAATACGAAAATAATAATTCTGAATAAGAAAATAAAAATACCAGGAGACGATGAGTGATAGTTGAATTTTTAAAATGTGACGAAGACGAAATTGATCATTATAAAAGTATGAAGATTATTCAGAAAGGTGGAAAGTGAAAATAATATGGCCTACATATTAAAGCAAAAATAAAGTATTCATGGAATTATATTGTTAAAAGTAATAATTTTTTCCGAAATGTTGAATAATATAGCTAAAAAGCAAACAAAGAAGTATTGGGTGAATAACATTGTGGATGTAGAGAAGGAAAGAGTACAACATTTATGGAAATATTTTATGCGCACTGAATAGATTTGTTTATTTGTTTATTAATATAGTGGAAAAACATAGAGAACTCAATAAAGAGATATATTTAGCCTTTATAGATTTTACAAAGGCTTTTGATAAAGTAGACAGGAGAAAATTATTTGACATTTTTGTAGAATATAATACTTCAAATAAATCGCTAAGAGGCAACATTTTAATTATACTGCGAAAATTATACTTCAATGAGGGTAGGAAACAGCCACACAGCATAGAAGTCAATAATAGGTATTCGACAAGGCTGCAGTCTATCCCCATTACGAGCACACGAATAAAATAATGGAAAACACTAGAGTGTGGAAAATTGGATATAAGTATAGATTTTAAGCCCGTTATACTATTGCTTGCAGATGATGTGAAGTTACGACATATTCTGAAACTGACCTCCAGTGATCTATTTTTCACCTGCAACTTATCTATGAAAAACACAACACGGATGTATTAATACGTAATAAAGCTAAACTAATATTTTTGTTGAAAAAATTCATCTCTGTACTAATATCTACCTAGACAATAAACCCACAGAACAGGTTTCATATTTCAAATATTTAAAGTACCTATCTCTTCAGTTGTGAAAAAGAAAATATATTTGTGTTTAATTATGCAAAAAGTAAAATTAATAATACTTTAAATCATCCCTTGTCCAAAGATACACAAGGTACAAAGGCGATAAAACACTGACGAGACCAATTCTCATGTATAAATGTGAAGCTTGTGTGTTGATACGAAAAGGAATGGTGGCGTAGAAGGACGACCATCCGCTCCGAGCGCCCACTCTCATCTATGTTTTTAACTGCAGTGCAAATTGGCAGCCTGCCTGCTTACATCACACCTGTCTCAAAAGTAATATCGACTCTTTGAAAGAATGAAAAAGAAAAACTAATATACATGGAATAAAATAATGTCTGTCTGCCCGGACCTTTGGTAATCTAGGGTTTTAAACCTTAAATTTGTTGTAAAGACAAGAAAGTGGTTCACTAATTCTTGTGAAAATCTGCATCGTCTGTGAAATTCACTATAATTGCTTGTATTACAATTTTAGTATCACATTACTTTCGCCCTTGCATATAAATTCTAATTTACTCTTCACCTGCCTTCAGATCATTTATTCTATCCATTTTGTTAAACTCTGGACAAGGTAAAAATGAAAATCCCATAGGATGACTCCACGATTGAAGACGGCACATGGCAAGCCGCATTTTAATAAACATAATCGATATTTAAGCCGACATTAAAACACTGTTGTCACTATTGAAGTATATTGCACTGTTGTAATATACCTACATTTCATATGCGAAGGCTTATTCAAAATGTTCTAATGTAGTTTTAATTTGTTATTACTCTTAATATTTACATACAAGTTTATCCTTCTGTTGACATTTTAACTTTAGTATGGCACTCTACCCAAAAATTCCATACCGAGATTTCACAGGAAATAGTGAGTCCACTGAACTCCCCTCTCCCTACTAAAAGCATTGCTAAAAAAGTTGAATGAATGCCACACTCGGTATTTAAATTCAGAGACAAAAATGCGACACGAAAATAATAAAGAAAATATCCCACACACCAAACCACCCTTATATGCAAAACACTTAGTGATCTTTTACTTCCTCAAATCTGGCTTTAACGAGCTTAAGATATCTGATGACCAATAAAATGTGTATCTTGAATTTTATGTGAATAGCATGTGAAGTCTTAATTGTGATTCATTTTTTCCTTTCTCTACTACGTATAGTAAGTAGGGGAAGTATTGCATTCCACCCAAAAATTCGATACTGAGATTTCACCGGAAATACATGTTTTGAGACCTCCTGAATCCAAAAAAGCATTTTTAGAAACATGTCCGTGTGTGTCTGTGAACAGCATAACTCAGAAACGAACAGTCGGATAAACACCAAACATGTTATTTAGGTTCAGTATCTTCCAGAGATGCGACACGAAGGTTTTCAAGAAAATCTCCCCAACCCAGATTACCCTTTTCATGGAACATTTTTCGAAAATTTTCATTTTCTCAAAAATGGCTCTAATGATTTTGATTAAAATATCATATGTTTAAGATATTTTCATGACAAATAAAATGTATATCTTGAATTTTCTCGGAATGTCTCCAAGAGTATTCTTCATTGTGAACGACTTTTGCATAACTGGTAAACCATAAGAGATAAACAAAATTTTACTACACAAAAAATGTAGATCGCGTTAAAATACACAATTTATGTCATATAATTTTTGTTGTTGAGTTAACCATTTTTGAGATATTGCTTGTTATTCCCTTAAATTTTCCAATACTTATACTTTTTCTCAAATTCGTTATTCATTTTTTTATGTCCTGGACATGCAAAGAGAATGGAATGCGCCACATAGCAACCAGCGCTTAAAAGATTTGACTATCGCTTAAAACCTACCATAATCCCCTTGCATCTACAAGAAAATTAGCAATAAGATTAACATCTCGATTAACATGAAGTATATGGAGAATAAGCGTTTGTAAAAATAGTTTGTACAAGAGTAGAGAATGTCATGTGAATGTAACACATCAGATTTTTATAATTAGTAAACCATAAGAGATAGACAAACACTTACTATACGAAACATGTGGAACTCATTGAAATGCACATTTTATGTCAATTTTTGTGGCATTGCTTGTTTCCAAGATACTCATTGCTCTTGGTTTGAACTTTGCAATACTTCATCATACGTATTTTGAAGTCTTAAAACAATAGTCTTGTTTCTCGCCATGTCAGGAAAGTGGAGTTTCAAACTTAGCATTTATCGATCCGCTTTCTACTTTCTTTACCACATACATAGTAGGTAGAGAAGGTATTGTATTCCACCCAAAAATTCGACACTGAGATTTCAGCAGAAATACATGTTTTGAGGTCCCTTTAATAAAAAGCACCTTTAGAAGATTGTCCACGTGTGAGTATGTGTGTCTGTGAAAAGCATAACTCAAAAACGAAAAGTAGGATAATAGTAAACCTTATATATAGGTTCAGTACCTTCTAAAGATGCGACACGAAGATTTTCAAGAAAGATCCCACCCCAAACTCCCCCAATCCAAATTTACATGGAACATTTTTCCAAATTTTTTATTTTCTAAAAGATGGCTCTAACGATTTTGGTTAAAATGCCATATATTAAAGATATTTACATGACAAATAAAATGCATACCTGTCTTAACTTTGCTGAGAAGACTGTCTTAACTTTGCTGTCTTAACTAACCTGTGAAGACCTCTTCATTCGTAAGGAATTTTGTATAATCTTGTGTAACTGGTAAACGTTAAGCGATAAACGAAAATGTGCTGCACAAAACATGTAGATCTCTTTAAAACATACAATTTATTTCAAATAACTTTTTGTGTCATAAGCCATTTCCGCGATATCTATTATTAATGGTAGAGAAAGTTATGTGAATGTAACACGTTAGGTTTTTAAAGATTTGAGTAACAGCCTGTATTACAGTGAAATGTGTAGAATAACACCTTTTCTGTAAACGAATATCTTGATTAACATGAAGTAAATCGAAAAACTAAACTTTGCAGGAATAGTAGAGAGATTTAACAAGCAATATCTCCAAAATGGTTCACTCAACAAAAAAAAGTATATGACATAAATTGTGTATTTTAACGCTATCTACATTTTTTGTGTAGTAAAATTTTGTCTATCTCTTATGGTTTACCAGTTATGCAAAAGTCGTTCACAATGAAGAATACTTTTGGAGACATTCCCAGAAAATTCGAGATATACATTTCATTTGTCATGAAAATATCTTAAACATATGATATTTTAATCAAAATCGTTACAGCCATTTTTGAGAAAATTAAAATTTTCGAAAAATGTTCCATGTAAAGGGTAATCTGTGGTGGGGGGAATTTTCTTGAAAACATTCGTGTCGCATCTCTGGAAGATACTGAACCTAAATACCAAGTTTGGTGTTTATCCGACTGTTCGTTTCTGAGTTATGCTGTTCACAGACACACACACACACACACACACACACACACACACAGACACACACGGACATGTTTCCAAAAATGCTTTTTTTGGATTCAGGGGGTCTCAAAACATATATTCCCGGTGAAATCTCGGTATCGAATCTTTGGGTGATTTACAATACTTCCCCTACTTACTATACGTAGTAGAGAAAGTAATTACATTTTGTGGGGACGAACATACCACCATAATGCTACTTTAGAACCTCTTATAGGACAATATGTCTTTGATGTCGTAAAGATAATCCACATTTTTGCAATAAATTGTGCATATTAACTTTTAGAAAATCCTACTTCTGCCTTTGTTATGTCTTAATAAAAGTGTTCAGTAAGCTTTAGACAACTTAAGATTGATTTACATGTTATAAATATTTTACAAGGAAGAAATGGATAACAAACTTGGCAAATTTCACAGTGGCTGCATAGGGCATTTTATATCTCCTTAAAACCACGGGTCATGAAAATCGCGCTCAGCTATCGCATTAGAATTCCGTCATTTATATCGGACACTTGGATTTTAGAAATCGCGTATTTTGAGGACAGTTATATTTTGCCTTGCCATACATTGTTCGATGATCAAGATAGACAACTTTTTGGTGAAACTATATTGACAGAAACGAGATGCTTGACCTTGGACAGACCTTAGGTTTCAGTTCCTTCTTGCACATACGTACGTGGCAGCAGGGTCATCCACGGGGAGGAATCATGACCCAAGTTGCGCTATCATGAACCATTTTTGGGGGGATGGGATTCAAAATATTTGGTAATACAAACATATTGAAGTAAATTAACGCAGGTAATATAAATACATTTACTACAACTCTTAATCGAGCACTGTAATTGTTAACTCAGTTTGTATCTTTAAGCTCATTAATCTTAATGTGCTATATCCCCGAAAAGTAATGTTAAGTACAATTCATAATATGGCACAACAAATCATAATTTTTGGAAATGTATAAAAGGAGCTATAGCATTATAGGTAGGTAGATGTTCAGAACGTAACCAATGATAAAACCAATTATAATGTTATTGGTCTATTTAGATACACTACGTGATCAAAAGTACCCGGACACCTGGCTGAAAATGACGTACAAGTTCGTGGCGCCCTCCATCGGTAATGCTGGAAGTCAATATGGTGTTGGCCCACCCTTAGCCTTGATGATAGCGTTCACTCTCGCAGGCATACTTTCAATCAGGTGCTGGAAGGTTTTTGGGGAATGGCAGCCCATTCTTCACGGAGTGCGGAACTGAGCAGAGGTATCGATGTAGGTCGGTGAGGCCTGGCACGAAGTCGGCGTTCCAAAACATCCCAAAGGTGTTCTATAGGATTCAAGTCAGGACTCTGTGCAGACAGTCCATTACAGGGATGTTATTGTCGTGTAACCACTCCGCCATAGCCTCTGCAGTATGATCAGGTGCTCGATCGTGTTGAAAGATGCAATCGCCATCCCCGAATTGCTCTTCAACAGTGGGAAGCACGAAGGTGCTTAAAATATCAATGCAGGTCTGCCCTGTGATCGTGCCACGCAAAACAACAAGGGGTGCAAGTCCCCTCCAGGAAAAACACGACCACACCATAACACCACCACCTCCGAATTTCACTGTTGGTACTACACACGCTGGCAGATGACGTTCACCGGGCATTCGCCATAGTCACACCCTGCCATCGGATCGCCACATTGTGTACCGTGATTCGTCACTCCACACAACGTTTTGTCACTGTACAATCGTGTAATGTTGACGCTCCTTACACCAAACGAGGCGTCATTTGGCATTTTCCTGCGTGGTGTGTGGCTTATGAGCAGCCGCTCGACCATGGAATCCAAGGTTTCTCACCTCACGCCTAACTGTCATAGTACTTGGAGTGGGTCCTGATGCAGTTTGGAATTGCTGTGTGATGGTCTGGATAGATGTCTGCCTATTACTCTTTACGACCGTCTTCAAATGTCGGCGGTCTCTGTCAGTCAACAGACGAGGTCGGCCTGTACGCTATTGTGCTGTACATGTCTCTTCACTATCACATCAGAAACAGTGGACCTAGGGATGTTTAGGAATGTGGAAATCTCGCGTACAGACTTCTGACACAAGTGACACCCAATCACCTGACCACGTGCGAAGTCCGCGAGTTCTACGGAGCGTCCCATTCTGCTGTTTCACGATGTCTAATGACTACTGAGGTCGCAGATAATGAGTACCAGGCAGTAGGTGGCAGCGCAATGCACCTAAGATGAAAAACATATGTTTGTGGGGGTATCCGGTACTTTTGATCGCATAGTGTAGATACAATTTGATACATTCAAATAGCAAGTAATAAAATACAGCGCCTGCCAAATATTCTGTTTGTAATTTTTGGTGTATAAATTGTAATTTGTTATTGATTTTAACTTTCCAATTATTTCTTTAAGTTATTGTGTGCCGGTATCACAATAGCTACTATAGTACCTACAAGACAGAACCTTTGTGAAGCTTTCCAGCAACAAAGGAACTAAATGGTTTGAAGATAATTGCTTTGGGGGATGCGCCGTAGTCTGCATGAAAAACGTATTAGTGTCGCACGTACTACCTTAATCAAAGCTCAGAAGTTAACAAAAAATGAATAAAAGTAACGGTGCACAAAGCATAGGTTGATGGTGCAGAGTTCAGGCTTCAGGAGAGGTCAGTGAGATATACGCATATGGGACATTCCATTTCAAATCGTCCGAAATAGAAGGAAAATCTACCTTGCATTCTTTAAACGAAACGAAACTCTTTCTATTTGTAGACAAGCCCGATACAATGTCTTATGCAAACTCTTAAAATTTATAGCATCATATTTTTGCAATTAAAACTGTTCAAATATATGGCATCTTCTTAAAGTTTCCAACTTCAAGCTGTGATAGCTCTGAAAGCTTTAAATATAATTATTTAAATCGAGCTTTAGTTTGATTACCTAAACTTTAATTTCATATGATAAGTAAACAAGTTCTTATTTTATTTAAATGAAGAAATTTCTATTTTTTCTAATGTAGGTAGTTACGCATTAAGAAAAATAATTTTATTATATGTGGTAAGATTCTGTAATTTAAACACAATCAAACATTTATTTAGTATAATGGTTACTAATAAGGTTTCGTCTAAAATAATTAAAGAAGTAAATTACTTTACGCACTCCATGGTCGCTCTCGCACGTTTGTTTTGAACTGAAGGTCAAGCAAGCTGCTGTACATGGTTAAACAATGAGAAAGCTTACTAAGCAGTATGCGGTCCTGAGTATTTCATCACAGATTCACAGATGCTTGGTAATGATCGTGCATCAACTACGCAAATTGCTGCGTTTATTCACTTTTTGTGTTATAACTACAAACATCCAAACATAACCACTTTACCAACATTGCCGATTTCTCTTAATGATACTATTTATTATTCTGAACCTAATATTTTAGTTTTGTAAAAATCCGGAGACGCTTAGAATAAGTAAAAACTGTGTATACATTTTTGTGAATATTATAAGAATTTAAATACATGCTGTAATAAAATGCAGACTTCTATCTACAAAATGAGATTTGGTACAATATTCTGAAATAAATGATTCCGGAACTATGTGTACTTAAAGTGCGACAAAATGAATTAATACGATACGTTTATCGTTCAATGACGTGACAACCGTTGGGTTTTAGATGCTCATATTTGATAAATATGCTTTCTTTAACACTCCTTATTAATAGTACAAATTGCAACGCAAAAAAACACTTGAAATGTCCCAAATGGGAGAGACTTCATTGCCAGTTGATCACTACAATGTTGATGTAATATGGAGCACAGAGGACGTCCTTTTTATTAATCAGGAATAAATCTACCGATGGACCACTTCTGATGATACAACCAAAACCTAAAGATATTCCCCCAAAAAGAAAACGTAATTCATAGCAATAAGACTTACACCTAAATATAAACCAGTATGCACCCTAAGAGTTCTATGATACCACTCCTGCCAAAAATATTTATACAGATAAGATGTTTCTACTGAGGAAATTCATTCATCCCGAAGTTTGAAAGAGTGTAAAATTATACACATATGCATTATACATGTAACCAGCACTGTTTCATATTTTTATTTACAGCAGGTTATACCCAGTTTCCTATAACCTTGGGCCGCTGTCATGTATTCTTCCGTGCTCCCTTTCCTTCCCCTTTCCCCTGATTGGCTAATGTACACATTTGAATGGCGATGGATGACAAACAAGCCCTGTGTAATGCAAGGTCAGGTGATAAAAGCAATAAAAACACTTCTTAATGATAGATGCACGTACTTTCGTCATCCTGAAAGGCAGGTTTCAACCGAAGGAAGCTCCTGCCTATTTTGTTAAGATTTTACATGTATTCCAGATGCATTAATCTGTTACCGAGAGAGACGAATCAGCGAGGCTCGCATTCGGGAGGTTATGGGTTCGATTCCTGGAAAGGCGAATGCTGGGGTGGTTTCTCTTCTACTATATATTGCCTTTCCCTCATTTCCTATCATTTCGCTCTCATGTTTCTGGTAGGTTTAGGGGCTGTGCAGTGTCGGACGAATGATACGGATGCTTTTTCGTTGGAAAGTTCTTCTCGAACCTGTCAGACGTCAGCCTCCGATGGGTCGAGTTTTCCTCGGTTCCGCCGGAGGTAAGCCTTTTCTGAGCAACCCGCCGGTGTGACAGGACCATCTAGCTTGGAATCGTTAGATACCTCTCTGTCGGTCTCGGCCTTTCTGTGGCCTATAGCCTCATGCGATTCCTTCACCTCATCCGTTCCTCCTGAGACTGGTAAGCACAAAAGATCCGCGTTTGCTCGAAATGCGAGGTGTCCCGTTCCCTGGTGATAGTCAAGTCTATTACGTAATATTTTTATTCACACGGCTATGAGAATGTAATTTAAACAATTTTCATCGAATATATGAAGATAAATGATCATTTAAATAAGTAACTACTTTGAATTGCGTAACAACTCGTTCAATGCAGCAACCAATAAGAGTGATTAGTGACGTGAACCCGGAACAAAGTTAAATGGAACAGGGTTTAGACGATGTTTACTTTAACTTACGAGAATGATTTGCATGTAGCTACATAGACTATGAACCCAGTACCCAAACTTACGGGGGGACATCATATAACTTGCAAGTAATATTGTTTGGCTAAACTTCCAGGTTTTATGTTCATACTATGTCACAAAACATAGCAGTCATTTTGCAATTTTCATACTCCTTAAGCATAGCATTTTTCTGGGGGAGGGAACAATAAGGCATATGTCTCATTTATTTTCGATAAATTCCTAGATAAGGTCCAACATCATCTCAAACATCCTCCTTTGTAGCTTATGAAATTTAACATTTTGGACTAAACTGGGATAGCTCATTTTGAAGGTATAAATTACCTCAATTAATACTTGATTCTTTTTTAACAGGTAACATGACGTCACGCTCAGTGTTGGGGCGCCCCAGGCGCACCAAGGTGTATGACTGCAACTTTAACATGGGCGAGAGATATTATAAGCCAGTCGTCGACTCACTGGACAGAAAACATGCACCCGGCGTCTCATCAAGCATCCGTACTCCTTCTCCAGAGCGCAGCGCCATCAACCACATGCGAGCTACCCTTCTCGCCAATGACGATGAAGCATCTTCATCCAGAGCTCGCAGAGCTGCTGAACTCGATCTAGATTCCGATGAACCTCTTCTCCCACGTCGACAGCAGAGGAAACTCCTCGATGAATACGATTCATTATATGAGGGCCGGAAGAAAGCTACTGGAGGCGGTGAATCAGTTTCCAGGTCACTAAGATCTATTGAAGATGATGTCGATCAGCAAATTTCAGATTCAATGAAACGCATCAAAATGAGAGTTGCTGAATCGAGTCTGGAAGATGATTTTGTTTCCAATGTGGCCCTAAAAGGAAGCAAACGACGAGAGATGGTGGATTTCCAGGACAAATTGCTCGACACAGTGGGACTCAAGAGCTCTGACAAATCTCGACTTTCGGCTTTGGACGATGAATCTTCCTCTTCATCGTCACTTTTCAAGAGACGCGCCTTGAATCTGTCAGAGGAAGAAGACTCACCTAGGCGACTGAGCAAATGGACTGCACTTAAGATGGACGGAGAAGCAGATGACTTCAGCGCTGCAGAAGCTGCAGCTGCAGCAAGAGCTCGTAAGACCAGGGCGCGTCTTGCTGACCTTGATTCTGAAATGGAGGAACTCAGTGCTCGATCTGCAGCCCGTGATAAGAGAGTTCAGCAGCTAAGAGATCTAATTAAGGAAAGCGAATCCACAACGCCAGATTCCGCGTCTTCAAGTTCATCAATGAAGAGCAGTATGGTGCAGAAATCTTCACTTCGCTCCGAGAAGAAAACCGTGACTTTCTAGATATCTGTCGCTCAACAATTACGCCTTAAGATTCGTTCTAGTTAACATTTAATTACTTTACCTTCTAAAACTTCGTCATTTGCAATGCGTCAAAACAACAAACTGTATACTGGTGTCACAACTATGAATGTGGACTCGTTTGAGCGTAACTTACAAGAGAATTAATAAAATGTTGTGATAATCTATATGTAATAATTTGGGATGGTTTCCATTTGTATGCACATTTTGTATATACTAATTAAGGTATATGATTTAAGTCATGTCTTTCTTGATACGCGCACGAGTACATACAACAATAAACTTGAGAACTTGACAGTTCATTGCCTTCTTCATTTGTTTGTTAAATGTTGCTCAAATAAGCAAACTAATGGTTATATTCTGAATATGCCCTTCCCTTTGAACTAAATAAACATCTACTAGAATCGAAACCTTCAGATCCATTCTATAAAAATTTCCCAAAATTTAAAGAACGCTGCGAAAAATACTCTTAATACATGTATGATAGTGTAACATCCGGAGCATTTGTATTTCCTGTGAAGTTAAATTATCGAGCATTTTTAACAGAAAAATTCTGAATCTTTTAATGACTAATTTCATCTAAAAGTATATATTAGAATACTTAGTTCGTAGATCTTCTTTCCTCGATAAAACACAATAAATTTTGTGAATAAATAGATAACAAAATTAAAGGCAGAAATTATCGCACGTAGAAAGCAAATACAATTCTTTTTTCAGGGCATTAAAAAAATCAATAATATGAGGCATTATTCCACAAATTAAAGCAATGAAAAAAAAACATAAAATTATATTAAATTAATATCTTCCGGGATGTAGTCACTTTGAACCTTATTTTTAGTATGGACATCTTTTAATTTGAGCTCTATGCTTACTTAATACTATACAAGTTATAATTATCTACAATGCATAAATAAAAGGAATGTCATCAGTTATTATCAATACATTTCTTTGCAATCTCGACACAATTTAAGCAATTGATTAAAGTAACCAAACCAAAAACGAAATGCTTACTATAGGGACAGATGGCTGCAAACTTTGTTACTCTTTTGTTTAGTGACAATATAAATAAAATAAAAGAAAAAAGGCGGAAGCCAAAAGCTCCGAGATTATGCGATTAAGATTTTCAAAGCGTTTACCTCAGGGAATATATTCATTTTAGGGTCGATGATTATCAGAAGTTTACCTAGTTTCATGAAGGTTACCATAACTCAAAGTATAAAAAAATTAAATCTTTATATATAGAAACGTTCGTTGATAACTATCCTTTTAGAAAGATAACAAGTTAACTGGATTTACTCCACATATTCATACGAAACTTCTTTGAATAGTCAAGCATTTGAATAACAGACATTATCTTTAGCATATAAACATAATCTTTGACAGCTAAAAACTGATACAGAATAAGGACAAAAGTGTAGGTACATTATAAAAAATTGAAGAGAAAGTTGTATTCATAAGTGATAATATCATTAATGGAGCACATAAAGTTACTTTACTATTTAAAAGCACTTGAGTTATTTTAGCATGATCATGTATTGGCCTTTGATGCACACAGTGAAAGCGGATTTTACACATTCTTTAGAGATTTAGAAAAACCAGAGTTACATAATGATGCCGAGGTGTACGGTAAAATTGTTATCTTCTGAGTATGCTAATTGTCGGAGCACTATGAATGATTTTGTTCACTGCCCCGATGGCTTTTTTTTTTTTTTTTTTTTTTTTTTTGCGAATCAAAAGTTTTTGATCGACGGTAGCGAGGTTGGAATTTCGATACGAGTAAGGAAGTGGGACTTTTTTGATAGTTGAGTAATACACTTTGTTCTATACTATGTAGACATAAAGATAGGTGAGCAAATCTAGTCGCAAGTTGTTACCAACAATCATAAGGGAATATGTTCGTGACGCTGCTCAAGCTGAACTATTTTTCAAACCGAGCCGAGTCCCTATGAGCGAACATCAGAGCGTACCACCAGCTCAGGAAATGATGTATAGAAAACAACATGGAAATAACTCAGCACGCACTCAAACTCTGTACGCATACAAACATATGGGAGATTCAGCGCGAGCATTCTTTTGATGTACGAAGGAAAACGACCAGCCATGGAATATGGGCGAGCGTCTCTTCGTGCTTGGAGTGGCAAGGTCAGACTTAGATTACGCTACGGAATTACACGAAAAGAACAAGCTGCAGCTCGCGACGAAGCTCGGCTAGTAAATGTGTACCCAGCATAATACTCTTCTAATTAAATATTGAAATCTATGTTGAAGGTGTATCACCCATTACATATAAACAACTGAATATTGTAGCGATTTGTTTTCTAAGAGTTAGAGTTACTAACAGAGAAATCTTTGAGATCTAGTATACAACAAACTAGTAATTTAGTTTTTACTCAATTATTTAAATAACTAAAATACCCAGGTTGAACAGAGTAAGGAACAGAGGTTTTACTGCAATTGATATTTTTACGAGGGTGGCGCCGTGGCGGTCCGGGTTCAATCCCAGGGACCCGCATGTGGGATTTGTGGTGGACAAAGCGGCGTCTGGGCGGGTTTTCTCCGGGTTCTCCGGTTTCCCCCGCCATTCATTCCACCAACTGCTCCATCATCACCTTTCCTTTCATCCATTTCACCATCATTTCGTTTCATCTACTTCCTTCATCCCATACCAGGGATCGGGCTGATCACCCATCCTGGATATTCTGTCTGATCCATGAGTGTCTGCTCCTCGACGGGCCTCTGACCCCAGGCACCCGCATGTAAGTCCTGGGGGTGTAAGTCCTACATAAGAGGAGGATAATGAATGTAGTTCAATAAATTAAGAACTACTGAATATTTTGCTTAAATATTTTTTTATTCCATTGTATATACCTTAAGCGTTCTTTCCATACAGATTTTTACTATCAATTGAATTCTCATTCAGGTGTAAAATAAATTTTAGTGACTCCTCCTAATAGAAGGTCGCCACCAATCCATAAAACTATTGTGGATACAGTTTCTGGGATGCATTTTCCTGTGACTAAGATTCCATTGCAGAAGAAATTGCGTTATTGGTACCGTTGGTTTCAGAAGGGAAATCAAACTAGTAGTCCGGAAGTCAGAACATTATCACAAAGCACCTGAAAGAAAACAATTGTGAATCTGCAAGTTAATGTCAGCCAAAACATATAACTTATTCTTTATGTACTTCACGAAGCTTTCATACATGTACCGGAAATGTTCCCTATGAATTATCGCAGCTCTTTTGATACAGAAAAATTTAACCCCAGAAACACTACAAGTCCCGCCTAGATGGATGGCGGGAAAGTCTGTGGCGAGGTTCTAAAAAGGTATGCTACGATAAGAGAGTGTTTGAAAAACATTGATAGCTAGTAGAAAAGTAGTGTAAGGTAAAAAATAAATAATGGAAAAATATTTAGTAGTTCGTGCTTTATTGCAAAACAGAGCTTACTTTTAAAATACACCTAGTATATTATTGTGAACTATTATCCTGTTGTAATATAATATTCCAATATTAGGTTTTTTCTTGGAGTATATTGGTAAATGTAGCTTAGGAAAGAACTATAATTCAGCGTAAAGTTCCATGTTCTACAATGTCTACACTTTGTTATATTTAGAAATATCACTATACAGCATACCTACTGTACAAACTAAGCTGAGAATACTTGAAGAGAAATCTATTTACGGGCTAAGAACGCTACGTTGTTTACCACAGTTTGTAAGTGGGTTGATTTTAAATTGAGCACAAGAATGGATTAAAAAAGAAAACATTTGGTGCTGTAATCAACCCATTGCACAAATTTCGTTGACGAGAATAAGGTTTTGAGCACAGCAATGAACTAATTTTTACCTGCTATTTTTGTTCGCAGACTTGGAGTGACCCAGTTAATCATTCGTTAATGATGGTGTCTGGCTGACTTCCACAGGAGCCAAGAAGAATTTATTGAATTTAACAGACATTGAATACCGTTCTTAATTCGGAATTTATTTTTATCGCAATAAAAGCATTTGAATTTAAAAAATTAATCAAAACAAAAATAAATAACACCTTCCCAATCTATTTTTGGAATTGTATTTTTATCTTCCCTAACCTTGCATTTGCTGTCACATTTCTTTTGTTTCTTTGCAAACTTTACTTGCTTACTGATGAAAATATCAAATTAAAATTAAACAGTAAGCCCGTAGCCAAATAGTAACGAATGTGATTGTAATCAAAGGGATCAAGTGTTATTCCGCCGAGAAAAGTAATTTTTTTGTTTTTCCGCATATACCTGGTCACCGTTTAAGTAATTATATCAGCATTATTTAGTAGACCAATTAAGCATCGTCATTTCTTATAGATTAATATGGTTGGTAATAATAGATTTAGAATTGATACTAAAATCAATTATGATAAACCCAGTTTAGGTTACTTCAATGGAATGCACAGACATTAAGACCATTCTTGAAGGACAACGATTTGGTGGTAATGTATTGTTGTTTAGAGCATCAAAATAATGCCATTATTAACCTAACTTTATTACTTTCTCTACTACGTATAGTAAGTAGGGGAAGTATTGTATTCCACCCGAAAATTCGATACCGAGATTTCATTGGAAATATATGTTTTGAGATCCCCTGGATCCAAAAAAGCATTTTTGGAAATATGTCCGTGTGTGTGTCTGTGAACAGCATAACTCAGAAACGAACAGTCGGATAAACATCAAACTTGGTATTTAGGTTCAGTATCTTCCGGAGATGCGACACGAAGGTTTTCAAGAAAATCCCCCCACCCAGATTAACCTTTACCTGGAACATTTTTCGAAAATTTTAATTTTCTCAAAAATGGCTCTAACGATTTTGATTAAAATATCATATGTTTAAGATATTTTCATGACAAATAAAATGTATATCTTGAATTTTCTGGGAATGTCTCCAAAAGTATTCTTCATTGTGAACGACTTTTGCAAAACTGGTAAACCATAAGAGATAGACAAAATTTTACTACACAAAAAATGTACATCGCGTTAAAATACACAATTTATGTCATATACATTTTTTTGTTGAGTGAACCATTTTCGAGATATTGCTTGTTATTCCCTTAAATTTTTCAATACTTATTTTCTCAAATGGGAATTCGTTATTCATTTTTTTTGTCTTGTATATGCAAAGAGTATTAATCTGTGGCAAAGAGAACGGTGCTGCACCTAGCAACCAGCTATTAAGACATATGTATATGCTTAAAGGCTACTGTATTTCTATATTGCCCTGTAAATATATATGCCCCTTACATCTACAAGAAACTTAGCAATAAGATAGAGTCTGCAAATGTTTATCTCGATTAACATGAAGTAGATGGAGATTAGGCGTTTATAAAAATAGTTTGTACAAGAGTAGAGAAAGTCATGTGAGTGTAACACATCAGAATTTTTTTTATCTTGGCTACATTTAAGACCATGTTCCACTTAAATGTATTTAGTTTATGGTGAGAATAGTTTCCTTACAGGCCGAATTCGTGAGCTCCTATTTGTCCTTCACGCCGGTTTCGTGCTACACAGAAGGCTATCTGCAACAGTTTCTCCTAAGATGTTTTGAAAGTATCGGTGCCATGTAGCCTAACATATATCTGCACACTGGAGTGTAGATGAATTTATCTGCTGAAGGCTCAAACTCATTCAATTCACGACACATATATGCGAGTAATCGCAACTGTTGGCACAGCAAACATTAGTTAGGATGGAAGGTTTGTGTTACACAACCAACTAGAGCAGACCAAAATATTGTAACAAAAAATTGACACATTAGCCTCTAAAAACCTTTAACAGTTATTTGTAGAGCAGTGATAATTCCAAGGGGAAATAAATTCAGAATGAACAAAATACCTTAACACAGAGAACGAATTTCAGAACAAACAGCTGTGCAGCCCTGACAGACGTTAGTAAGATCATTTTATATGCAGAAGGCATTTGCATAGTGTATAACCGGCTCAGTCTAGTGACAACAAATTCAAGTGTGTCCATAGTAAGGAGATATCTAAGATGTCTTCTAACTGCCTCACCATATACGAACAAAAAGTTATGACATTCACTTTTCGGGTCTGCTGTCCTATAGCCTCTTGAGTACATTTTTACTTTCTCTACTACGTATAGTAAGTGGGGGAAGTATTGCATTCCACCAAAAATTCGATACCGAGATTTCACAGGAAATACATGTTTTGAGGTGCACTGAATGCACATAAAGCATTTTTGGAAACATGTCCATGTGTGTGTGTCTGTCTGTCTGTCTGTGAACAGCATAACTCAGAAACGAACCGTTGGATAAACACCAAACTTGATATTTAGGTTCAGTATCTTCCAGAGATGCGACACAAAGGTTTTCAAGAAAATCTCCCCACCCCAGATTACCCTTTACATGGAACAGTTCTCGAAAATTTTAATTTTCTCAAAAATGGCTTTAACGATTTTGAATAAATACGATAAGTTTAAGACATGTTTATGGCGAATGAATTCTATATCTCGAAATTTCTGGGAATGTCTCCAAAAGTATTCATTGTGAACGACTTTTGCATAACTGGTAAACAATAAGAGATAAACAAAATTTTACTACACAAAAAATGTAGATCGCGTTAAAATACACAATTTATGTCATATACATTTCTTTTTGAGTGAAAAAAATGCTTGTTATTCCTTTAAATGTTCCAATACTTATACTTTTTCTCAAATGGGAATTCGTTATTCATTTTCTCAAATGGAAATTCGTTATTCGTTTTTTTATAGCCTGGACATGCAAAGAGAATGGAATGCTCCACATAGCAACATAAAAGATTTGACTATCGCTTAAAGCCTACAATATTCCCCTTGCACCTACAAGAAAACTAGCAATACGTTTCTGCAAATGTTTATCTCTTTAACACGAAGTAGAATAAGCGTTTGTAAAAACTGTTTATATAAGAGTAGAGAAAGTCATGTGAGTGTAACACATTAGATTTTTTTATTTGTTCCATTTATACTTGTATGCCGCCTTTAACATCTAGGTTATATCAGCGGCTTTGCCTTTGGAATAACTGTTCATCGCCAATGGTGTTCACTCCTTTCATTATGGTGTTAATCTTTGGGTTTGCTATTTAAACATTAATTTCACACACACATTTACACCCTCATTCATACCTCCAGACTCTAGGGAGGATGGAGAATAATCTTGGCTAAAGAAAAATGTCCATCCTTCAGTCGGGAACTGAACCCGAGACCTCTGAATTTGGAAGCTAGCATACTCATTATCAGACACAGATGCATTCATCGATACTCTTTTTTCCACTATACAAGTACAAGTATTCACATAATCTACTGCTTACTAAGAACATGGTGAATTATTAATTTTCCTTCATAACCCAATTTTGTTCATTATACTCATATATACTCAATTTAATATTTGAATTGTAACGAAGTTAGGATTGAGAAATCGCCATTCGCTTACCACTGCTTGTTTTCGCTCCTCCGGATCCAAGATTGAAATATCCTATGTTTATTTAGTTTTTTAGCAATTGGAATTCTGCCATGACGTCTATATTCGTTGCTGGTGTTGAGGTTTCTCTCCGAATACATAACATCGTGAGGAATGCATTACTTCACATCACGACAATAACAATGGTGGTTCTACTTGATAATAATAGACGTAACATTTGATATTATCCATTTTTTTCCATTCCAGATACTCGAAGAACAAGCTGTATGTTTGTCAAAGTTTAACAGGAACAATCTTTCCTAGACAAGTGTTGGTTAATATATTTTAACTTAAAACAATAGATGATGTTTCATAAGTAATGCCAGTTTTTAAGCAAAACTTTATTTCAAATGTTTTGTTAAAGAAAATTATTCTAATCTACAAAGTAAAGATTCTAAGCCAACTTTCAACGAGGTTTGCTATCCCGCAACGGTACCAGTTTCTGGTTTTTGATGCAAAGAATTTGTTGATACCATTTCAACTGCTTCAATGTTTTCAAAATTTCTTCCACGTAGGAAATAGGCCATGGTAATCTGTGGCTATATGCTGGATGTGGTAGCAGTTCGATTCCTTCCAATTCCGATTGCACGTCCATTTGGAACAAATTACCAGTGAATTACATCTTCAAAATTCCACCAGACACATATTATTTTGAGACCAAACCAATTTTTTTAACAACGTTTGCAGACTGAGGGTATCGAGCAATTGTTTCGAGATTTCAGGATTGTGGTATTACACCAACTTTTCATAATATGTGACAGTTCTCCTGATAAATCTGTCATCCCAGGGGTTAGCGATAATCTGACAACAGATATCCACTCTATGTTGAGCTTGATCATGTGTCAATACATGTGGTACAAATTTACAGCTTCTGAATGAATTTTAAGTGTTTTAATACGCGATGTATGGTATCTTTTGAAGCACCAAGATATTCTGAAAACCTAGGAGTGCTTGTTTGTGGATTTTCTTCCAAAACTCTATGTGTATTTTCAATATTCCATAACTTAGGTCTTCCAGAACGCTGTAAACCTTTAATGTTCTCTCCATTATTGAAACGTTGTGCTACATGCTAACGACACCTTCACCTTCGACCTCATATATTCTTCGTGCCGCGGCAAAAGCTTTATAATCCTGTTTCCAGTAGTGCTTTAGAAGGATTCTAACCTCAAACTTTGTTACCTCCATTTTAAAATCTTATATTGCCAACTGCTGGCTGTCAACAGGTTAACAATTCGGAGCAATAACCGTAGCACCTAAGAAATAAAAGCATATACATATGCTTATACTTACGAGAAAACGCAATATTTGCACTTCCAGGAAATAATTTGCATTATTCATAAAGTAACTGTATAAATCAGCCACGTGTTTTTTTCTATTCTTTCTTTGTCATATTTAGTGCTCAGGAACAAATGAATTATAGACTAGTTTACTTAAGTTATAGCCTAATACAAGAACTTAGGTTTAAAATTAGATGAAGATGAGGGTTGCTAGTGTTTTATCTTAAAGAGAAGTATCGCTGAAGGTCAAGCTTTCTTATTAGAGCTTTCGAGTCCCCAAGAAAATAAATTCTTTTTACAAGAAACTTCAATCACGAAAACATATTCGCCCGTATCTAACTACGAAATGGAAAATCCTTAAATACTCGAAAAGAGACCAATTATAAGGGAGTCTTCTAACAGCTGATATAAAAATCATCCAACGGCAATCATCCTGGTCGGCACGCGTATAGGTATTCTCCCGGGATAGCTCAGCATGCACACGTTCCTCCAACTTTTAACGATAAACGGAAAATTAAACACCTACAGAAATTTCAAATACTGTATAGAATGCAATAAAACATATCAAACTTCAATCTGAATATTCTTACTTGATATGTTTAAAATAACGGAATTTCCTTAAAAATCTTTGCCTAGCATACTTAAATAGCGTTAGTTCAATATGAAATTTGGGTTTTTAGTTAAGTTTCTCACGGACACAGTGCGCGAAGCTTTTATTTAAAATGCTTTGGGGGGTAGGTAAATCTCACTATCTAGTTTTTGAGTGGAGTACAATACTTCCTCTAAGTGCTATAGGCAAACTGTAGAGGAAGTAAAAATAGCGTGCTCTAAGCAAGTTCATCCCCAATATCGTTGCTGCTTTCTATTAAACAGTCAAAGTCCAACCATAATTAGGAGGGATATCATCTTGTACCTTTGTTCTAAGATCCATTTTTACTTTCTCTACTACGTATAGTAAGCAGGGGAAGTATTGCATTCCACCCAAAAATTCGGTACCGAGATTTCGCCGGAAATACATGTTTTGAGGTGTCCTGAATCCAAATAAAGCATAGTGTGAACAGCTAACTCAAAAACGAAAAGTTGGATAAACACCAAACTTGGTATTTAAGTTTAGTATCTTCCAAGAATGCGACACGAAGATTTTCAAGAAAATCCCCGCACCCCAGACTATGCTTTAAATGGAACATTTTTCGAAAATTTTTATTTTATCAAAAATGGCTCTAACTATTTTAATTAAAATGGCATATCTTTAAGATACTTTCATGGCATATTAAACGTATATCTTGAATTTTCTGGGAATGTCCCAAATGTCCTCTTCATTCTGAATTAATTTCGCATAACTGGTAAACCGTAAGAGATAGACAAAATGTTACTACACAGAAAATGTAAATCTCGTTAAAGCACACAATTTATGTCATATCCTACATTTACTTTGTCTAGTGAGCCATTTCCGAGATATTCCTTGTTATTTGTTTGGATTTTCCAAAACACTTTTCTCAAATGGGTATTCGTTATTCGTTTTTTTATGTCCTGGACATGCAAAGAGAATGAAATGCTCCACATAGCAACCAGTTCTTAAAACATTTGGCTATCGCTTAAAGCCTACCATATTCCCCATGTACCTACAAGAAAATTAGCAATAAGATAGTTTCTGCAAACGTTTATCTCGATTAACATGAAGTAGATGGAGGAATAAGCGTTTGTAAAAATAGTTTGTACGAGAGTACAGAAAGTCATGTGAGTGCAACATGTCAGATTTTTTCTTGTTGCATTTATCAGTAAATGCCGCTTAAACATCTACGGCCATATCAAAGGATTTTGACTGTGGAACAATTGTCCATCGCAATGATGTCCGCTTGTTTACAAGTTTTGTATAATTTTGTATAACTCTTAAGAGATAGGCAAAAATTTACTGCACAAAAATGAAGATATGGTTAAAGTACACAATTAATGTGAAAACAAACGTTTGTGGCATTAACCATTTCCTAGATATTCTTTGTTACTGGTTTGAATTTTCAAATACGCCATACGTTTTTCAAGGGCTAAGTGATTCGTTTTTTTCCCTTTCCTTCCTTGTGCACTCATTATAAGAGTGAACTTTTAAAGCCATCGCATAGCCAGTATCGCTTCAGCCTACTGTATTCCTCTTGTGCATGCAACAAAATTTGCAATGAAAGCATTTCTGTAAATGTTTACCTCAATTAACAAAAAGTAGCTACGAGAGCACTCCCAGAAGTACCCAGCCTGATGTATAGATGGTGGTTGTTGTTTCAAGCAAATGTCTGTGGTAGAAAGTACCAACCTTATAAAGCTTAAGTTTGAAGTTTGACGATGCTACATTGTTTAGTAATTGTTTGGCAGCCATTAATAATGAACTCTCTCAGCGAATTTGTAAACATGGATAAAACTGGCCATCGTTATTGATACAATACTTTCATTTGAAAGGTTTTAGTCCAACTAATATTAAAGCTGAGCTAGATTCTACTCTGGGGGAGCCTGCTCCTTCGTTTACAACAGTAAAATATTGGGTGGCAGAGTTTAAGCGAGGCTGTACGAGCTGCCAAGACGAGCATCGCAGTGGTCGACCAAATGAGGTGACCACGCCAGAAATTGTGAAGAAAATCCACAAAATGGTATTGGATGACCGTCAGCTGAAAGTGCGCGAGCTGGCAGACATCGTAGGCATTTCAAATAATGCTGTACATCGCACACTAACTGAAAATTTAGACATGAGAAAGCTGTGTGCAAGATGGGTGCCGCGTTTACTCACAATGGAACAAAAGGAGCGTCGTGAGGATGTTTCAGTCGAGTGTTTGGGGAAGTTTCGCTGCAATAAAGACGCGTTTTTGCGTCGATTCATAACCGTGGATGAAACATGGGTCCATCACTTCACACCTGAGACGAAGGAACAGTCAAAACTGTGGATTGAAAGGGGAGAATTGGCTCCAAAGAAGGTGAGACAGTTCCATCTGCAGGCAAGGTCATGGCGTCAGTTTTTTGGAATGTGTGTGGAATAATTTTCGTTGATTATCTTCAAAAAGGAAAAGCAATCAATAGCAACAATTACGCAAACTTATTGAAGCATTTGAATGATGAAGTCGAGCAAAAACTGCCGCATTTAGCAATTCACACATCCATTATCGCCAAGGCCAAAATCAACGCGTTAAAGTTCGAATTGCTTCCTCATGCATCCTATTCGCCAGATTTAGCATCCTCCGACTATTTTCTATTTCCAAAGTTGAAGAAATAGCTTAGTGCTAAAAGATTTGCCAAGAGTGAAGAACTGGAGTCTGAAGTTGAAGGGTATTTTGCAGAACTCGACGGTTCGCACTATTAACAGGGTATCGAAGCTATTGAACACCGCTGGGAAACGTGTATCGAGCTGAAAGGAGACTATGTAGAGAAATAAAGATGTTTTTTCCCAACATTTTTGTTTTTTCTTTAAGTCGGGTACTTCTGGGACAACCCTCATAGAAGAATACACTTTTGTAAGAATAGTTTATAGAAGATTAGATATAAAAAGTCACGAGAAAAAACACAAGAGAAGTATTGCATTCCACCCAAAAATTCGATACAGGCATACGAACGAACATCAGATACGAGATACGAACAGACATCAGTGGCAAATAATGAACTAACTACCGGCTGGGTGTACGCCATGCCATAAATGGATCCATATTTAGCACCTCAAAATTTGTGTTATGGTAACTTCCAAAACTTTTCTTCATTTTAATTTATGATTCAAAATTATATGTATACCGTAGAAAAATATATAAGTTTAAGACCCCTATAATCGTTTGTGCACTCCCTGTATTTCTGCAAATGACAGAATTCTTGGTTTCAAATGTAAGATGTTTCTAGCATTCTATGGTAAATAGAAAACACCTACTCCGTAACCTCTCCCACACTTTTGGCAGCCAGAGCAGGTCATGACCGGCCATCAAGTCGTGTAATGATTACTTATATTAGCTCATATTAGCTCGTGTATGCTGCAGATATTACCACTAATTTATTTACTTCAGAAATGCATGCTTTACAAAATATTTAAATGACCTTATGGTAAGATATTCTTAATATGGGACAGTTAAAAATAAGATACAGCCGATTTAGAAGTAAAATAAATATGTCTAAGTAATTTATTGCGTTATTAACCACCAAGGCTGCCTATAATGAATATTTATTAGACAAATGTTAATAAAACGACAAAAAGTAAACTCTCTATGGTTGCATTCGTAATTGCCACTTATAATACATATCTGATCAATAAACAATTAATTTTGTGTCTTGAATGATACATTTATTCTTAAAGTATGATACAGATTAGTCCAAGAAAGGTAGCAGTTTCTAAAATTGTTGTAGTGACAATGTTGAGTAGGAACATAGAACTGCTCTAAAACACAGCCAAGTATAATCCAGATTAAGAAATGTCCTACTGCAGATCAGGGAGAAATGCAACATATGTTTGCAGCACTAGGGAAAATAGGATACATGCTTACATCATTGTTTCCATCGTTTGTCTCATTTTAAGGGGAGTCTAAATGGTGATTTTTGTGTTTTTATTTATTTATTATTTTGTTCTATTTTCAAGTTTTGATTGCTTATGAATATTTCAGCTTTCTGGTCATTTTGGTGTTACTTTATTACTGAATGTAACGCTGAATAGCACCTTTTTAGAATTTTCAGGCTATTTTATTGTTAAAACATCAATAACTTTGGTAAATATTAGTGCTACCGAGCGGGATGGTCAGGCGATTACGCCTATGGCCCGCATTCGGGAGTCATAGGTTCGATTCCCGTGGTCGACCTTTCTAACCTATGAATTTTTTGGAGTTTCCCTGGATCGACAGGAGATGCTGTGAAGGATCATGGCATCCTGCGAATTTCTTGTCCTTCCATTTCATCTCCATTCTCATTTCACTTCATCCTTCATCTGCTTGGTCTCTTTCAGTGTTGCAAGTGTCGGCGGGAGGTCTCGGTCACCTACTCCGGTCACCATCAGTCTTCTCTCACTTCATCCCTACCTCCCGGGGGCGCCCGGTAAGGGGCCTAGGCACAAAGGATCTGCGTAGATGGGGTGCTAAGTCCCCCTCCGCTTTTAGTCCTATCCTATCCTAAATATTAGTGCTACAGGGACTTTCTATTGGGAGATTTTACTGCAGTTATTGGCAGAACCAAGTAGATGACACAGATAACTATGAACCTAAAGGATTATGAGATACAGTATTAACTGTGCATTTTCTTTAAATTTTACAGCAATCTGTAAAGAACTAAAACTTAATATACAAACGCCCTAATTTATCCATAGTGCTGAAATTCCACCCATTTGTAGCTAAAACACCTTATTTTAATGAAAAAGTTTTCATATGCACTCTATAGTTACTTTTAATTTCTCTACTGCTAAAGTATAGTAAGTATAGGAAATATTGTATTCCACCCTAAAATTCTATACCAAAATCTCATTGAAAATACACGTTTTGACGTCCCCTGAATCCAAATAAGGCATTTTTACTTTCTCCATCACGTACATAGTAGGTAGAGAAGGTAGTGCATTCCATTCAAAAATTCTATACAGAGATTTCACCGGAAATACATGTTTTGAGGTCTCTTGTATCCATAAAAAGCATTTTTATAAAATTGTCAGTGTCAGTCTGTGTGTGTGTGTGTGTGTGAGTCTGTAAACAGTATAACTCAAAAACGAAAACTCGGATAAATACCAAACCTGGTATTTGGGTTCAGTGCCTTCTAAAGATGTGACACGAAGATTTTCAAGAAAATCCCCCACCATCCCAAAGTACCCTTTACATGGAACATTTTCCGAAATTGTTTTGTTTTCTAAAATGGCTCTAACGATTTTGATTAAAATACCATATATTTTCACTACAAATAAATTCTATAACTTGAATTTTCTGGAAATAGCCTGTGAAGTCCATTTCATTCGAAGGGAATTGTATATAAACTTGTGTACGGAAACATTAAGCGATAGCCGAAAACGTACCACACAAAAACAATAGATCTCTTTATAACACGCAATTTGTTTCAAATAAGTTTTTGTGGTAAAAGCCGTTTCTGAGATATCCGTTATTAAAGGTTTGAATTGTTCAATACTTGCCGTTATTTTTGTCCCATCGATTTCCAGTTGTTTCTCGCGATTGCATGAAAACAGTATGGAATTTTAAGGCCAGCATATAGCGTCCAGACCTTAAACATTTGGTTATTACTGTTCCCTATGTATCTATAACGAAATGTGTAATGTAGCTGTTTCTGCAAGGATTTATTTGGATTAAAATGTAGTACATAGAAAAATAGCCTTTAGTAAGAATAGTTTGTATGCCCACTAATAAAGTTAGAAGGTGGAGAAAGTCTTGAGAATGTATCACATCAGGTTTTTAGAAAAACGTTAGTGTATGTGTGTCTGTAAAGAGCATAACTCAAACACGAAGAGTCGGTTAAATACCAAAGTTGGTATTTAAGTTCAGTAACTTTCAAGGATACGACAGGAGGATTTTCACAAAATTCTTCCACCCAAAACCATCCTTTAAATTGATAAGTTCTCGAAAATTTTTATTTTTTTCCAAATGGCTTTAACGAGGATAATTAAAGTACCATACGTTTAATATATTTTCATCACGGATGAAATGCATATTTTGAATTTTATGGGAACAGCCTTCGCAGTCCTCTTCTAAATGACTTTTACATAATTGTAAACGTAAGAGATAGACAAAATCTTACTGCACAAATATGTAAATCTCGTTAAAGCATACAGATTACGTCAAACAATTTTTCTAAGTTAAATATTCCTGAAATATTTGTTGTTATTGGTTGAAATTTTCAAATACTTATACTTTTCTCAAATGGGCAGTTATTATTCGCTTTTTTCTTCTGGTCAAGTAAAGAGAACGAAATTTTTACCACCACATAATGTCCAGTTCTTAAAAGATTTGACTTTCGCTTGAGACTACTGTATTCCTCTATTCCCATTGTACCTACCAGCAAGTATGTAATAAAAGTATTTTTAAAAAAATTTGGGCCGTATGGCCTAAAAGTACAACTTTTAACATAGTGCATACCAACTAAAAGCTTTACATTATCGCACTAGTGCGATAAAATGTTTATACCACTCCATTGTGACCAACTTTGGTTTCAAGTCCAATCACATGGCAATTGCCCTTTGTATTTGCATATGCTTAATAATTCGACTTAGTCTGATTAGGTTTTAGTTTTCATTATGCCTTTTTACATGATTAATTTCTTGTGGTGATTCATTATATGTTCACAATACAAATCGTCATACTTCAATTTATTGAAATTCGTTGTGGAGTTAACCTAATCTTATACTGACAGCTTTGTGCTTTCTTTGATCTACAACGTTATTCTTTTATCTAGTATAACCTACATAAATATTAAATGGGGCATTTATGAATTCAGAAGAAACTGAAATGGAAGAGCCAGCTGAAATTACAGAAGCAGCAGAAAGAATAACACTAGAGCTACTTATTCGTGGATCAAATTATCTAACCCTAGTGACCGAGAAAAACCGTGGGAAAACCTTCGGTCAGATTGGTCAGGCATGCCGCTCGGTAACTTATAACTATAAATATTTATTTAGGTTACTATGGACCATCTATTAGTGCATCTTTGTCCGTGCGTACGCATAAAAGAACAACAGGTACAAGTATGGAGTTGATATTTTATAGATATTATAAACCTTTGTACCTTCTCTTTGATCCCATAATTATTTGACAACATAAAAGCTACACAGTTTTCACATAATACATAGAGTCTTAACATATACAACGAAATAGACGTGAAGTTGGTGAATTAGAATTTTCCCCACTTCTAGGCCACCAAGTTAATCGCTTTAGAAAAAATGCCTTGTCTGCGACTATCAAGAAAAATAATATTCTCAAGTGCTGATTATGAAATATCGGTTGACTGTATTCTAATGTTATCTGGGCCAAATTTTCTTTCTTTATACAATTATTTGACATACCCTGCTACGATCTTGATTATAAACACAAAGGAAATAAAGCAAAACTTTGTTACTTTGTGGTTGTGAAAATATCATGGCAATGGCAAATTCGATTCTATTTTGTTTTACTGTGTCTTAGTTGCTAAATCGTTGCTAGTGGCTAAGCCCCACCTATTGGTTCCATTCAGTGCCTACAGCGGTGCTGTGTTTGTTTACAAGAGAATGGCGATGCCACAGGAAAAGTCGTTTTGTGTGCTGCATTATGCAAAGAGTGAATACACTTTTTCATTGCAGCGTGAATCTCGTTGTAAGTTCAACAACGAGCCACTTCGTCATACAAAATTTGCAATTGATACAACAAATTCGTAGAAGATGGTTGGGTATTCAAACGGAAAAGTACTGCTCGTCCTCGCATAACAAATAGTGCTCATTTGGAACACATAGAATACAACTCTGAACTTATCTCTATTCAGTAATGTATCGCATGTGTCGCCATCTATTGTCGTTCATTAGAAATAAATATGTAAACTCTGCTCCTTTTTTAATAACCCTGTATATATATATATATATATATATATATATATATATATATATATATATATATATATTATTCTCAACCAAAATTCAAAGCCTTCTTCTTAAACAAGTTCTTGTATAACACTAGTGGGTTCGTTTTCAAATAGAGGGGCTTTGTAAATCCTTTTTAATCTTTTAGTAATTTATGAAGTGAAATTATATAGTGTTTTATAACCCCATGTCCGTCAGAAAGATTTGGGCTTTTCAAGGTGAAAGAATTAACAAAATCGATTGAATGATTTTTGAGATTACACTCCATACTCTCTCTCTCTCTCTCTCTCTCTCTCTCTCACACACACACACACACACACACACACACATATTCAATTTTTTCTCTTTATAATATTAATAAATGTGTTTCACACTGACGTACTGATCAGCGGAAATATGTACGAAGCAATGATATTAATATCATCATTTGTAGAAACTTTTCAGAAGTTGAGTTTATCCTGCAGAAGAGCAATTGAGAAGCTGCCAGAACCATTAAAATCTCTTTCACTTGATGGCATGTCGTCGCTAAATTTGTTAGCCTCTCAGCTTACCAACTTCATGCCAATGTATTGGACTCACGCTGAGCGCTTATCTCAATGCAAACATTTCATCTTCCGTGTTGCTTGTGAAATAAGCTCACCAGTTTAAGTTACCTCTGGCATTTTTTGCATATCCCTTCTCTACAGTAAATAAAGTTAAGGAAGATATAACATATTTCAAGAAATGAAACAAAAATAATCTGATACGAAACATTCACACAATTGTCTCTATCAATGAAAAATTCAAACCCATCTATTATGTGCTTTAACTAATAATATTAAACTGATTCTTCGATATCCTCATACATTGCGTTACTCAGGATGTACATATTTTTAATTACGAATGATTTTAAATTAAGGAAGAAGCACTTAGTTACGAGCTTACAACATGCGGAGTAAATCTCTTGTAATGGAAAGAAAGAAAGAAAGAAAAAAAAGCAAATTTCAAGTAATCACTCTTGAGAAAGTTGTAAACTTGCAACAAGGAATATTTCGAAAATGGCTAACACTATGAAAAAGTTTAACACAAATTATGTCTTTTGTAAATTATGTCGTGTTTTATTTGGAGGACATTATGATGGTCATTTTAGGGTTAACCTAAATTGACCCTAATTGTAGGTTCGCATTTAAAAAAATTAAATTCACCCTAAAATGACCATTGTATGTCCTCCAAATAAAACACGACTACTGGCATTTACGTTCTTCCCATAATATCAAGCAACATTTATAAAATACATTTCTTTCTACAACGCTTAGTTTTTGAAATACTGTACAGTCTTAACTTGAATTGTCCATCCTATATGTGTATGGAGCAGAAACATTTGTCTAGATGGAACCTTCAAATGCTGCACCAAATACTTTACGCAATTGTTTACGATATATTTTTTTCAGAACGGACATTAAATTCCGGTGGTGTTTTACTTATTACCAAGTAAAATTAAAGGTATGTATTCCGGTATGTTTTGTTTCTTAAACCAAAAATGCGATAGTTTAGGATTGAGAGTTGAACCAATGAGAATAGTAGCAGATTTTGATTTTTATTCATCATGCAGTTAAATAAACATGGGGAGAGACATCTCAACAACTCTTAGGATGTCGATTTCATCGTGTCAGTCCTAGTGGCGTTAACTTAAAAGTATGGGCTACAAAAACAATTCTTTTCCAGCCGTTAGGTGACTCACTCACTGTTTTGGTTTATCTATTCATCTGCAGTAGAATTAGGAGACTGTTTTATATTTGAAATGGTTGAGAATAACCAGGTTGCCCAAAAATCACTCTGTTCTGTGACTAACTTGTAGATTATTCCATATTCCCACCTACAATGTGGGCCGAACATTAATCTGAAACCATTTACATTACCAGCGCCTGCGAAGCTATCCATAAGAAATTTAATAGCTTATTTTATAGTACACATTAATTAAATATATGAAACAATGACAGCATTAAATGAAATCCAATCATAAATGAACCTTAAAATTAATGAAATCCATATACCGTGTAAGAGGAGAAGGAAAACGAAAACAGGCAATTACAGATAGAAAATTATATAAAAAAATCTGATGTGTTGCATAACTTTGTCTACTCTTGTACCAACTATTTTTACAAACGCTTATTCTCCATCTACTTAATATTAATTGAGATAAACATTTGCAGAAACTACCAATCTTATTGCTAATTTTCTTGTAGGTGCAAGGGGAATATGGTAGGCTTTAAGCGATAGTCAAATCCTTTAACAGCTGGTTGCTATGTGGAGCATTTCATTCTCTTTGCATGTCCAGGACATAAAAACACGAATAACGAATTTCCATTTGAGAAAAAGTATAAATATGGGAAAATTCAAGCAAATAACAAGGAATGTCTCGGAAATTGATCACTTCACAAATATAAATTGTGTGTTTTAACGAACTCTACATTTTTTGTGCAGGAACATTTTGTGCATCTCTTACGGTTTACCAGTTATGCAAAAGTCATTCTGAATGAAGAGGTGTTTTGGGGTGACATTCCCGGAAAATTCAAGATATACATTTCATTTGTTACAAAAATATATTAAATATATGAAATTGTTACAGCAATTTTTAAGAAAATCAAAACTTTTATAATATGTTCCATGTAAAGGGTAGTCTGGGTTGTGGAATTTCTTGAAAATCTTCGTGTCTCATGTTTGAAAGATACTGAATCTAAATACCAAGTTTGGTGTTTATCCGAGTTTTCGTTTTTGAGTTATGCTGTTCCAGACACACATAGCACACACGAACCTTTTTAAAAAATTCTTTTTTTTTATTCAGGGAGCATCAAAACATGTATTTCCGGTGAAATCTCGACATGGAATTTTTGGGTGGAATGCAATACTTTCCCTACTTACTATACGTCGTAGAGAAAGTAAAAAGTATAGTGAAAATGCATTAAGTCGCCTTGATTTTGTAAAACATTTATCTTATTTAAACAGACTGATAATGACAGTGATAGTTTTAAATTTTCTAAAAAATAAACGAAGTTTTTACGCTTGTAAAATAGATATATATTAATTATCGTCATAATTTTCAACCACACCAGCTGAGAATTTCATGTTTCATCTGTCAGTCCGCAGTCTGAAAAGGTCGAACGGAAAATTGTGCCAAAACGTTTCTACATGGTACCAAACTAAATACAAATACCTGAGTGACGCAATCACATTGTGGCGCTAAAGCAAATACTGCTTTCGGTGGCGCAATAGCATTGTCCCAATGGTGCAACTGGCACAAACGCGGTGCTCCGCTTCCATTAAGGTGCCTGTGACATGGTTATAAAAACAAGTTTAACAATTAGAGGAACAGCGGCATACGTAGCAAACAAATTCATGCAACAAAGCGTTAAAGTAGATGATATAGGCTATACAAAAATGTATTTTTTTTATAAAATTGTGTTTTTAAAGTAAACACTATTGTCTTTACGTAACTGATAACATGGAAAATTGATTAAAACTGATGGTTTTTGCATCGCAATAGGTCAATTACATCACCAGAAACTGCAGCGTGACATTGACGTTTGAGATACAACGAAAGAACCTTTGTTAATTTTCCTTTCTCTGTGACTGAAAACCATGTGTTATTTTCGGCGTAAAAACAGCATCCAGAACAGCTTTTGTCGCATCGTGATACGCCATTGATATCGCGATTAACTGCAACGTAAAGTTCGCACTTGAGATTCAACGCCCATCCGGACCTCAGAATGTGCAACTGAAATACGTTTCGATATATCTCAAGCGTCAACTTCGCGTCATAATTCCTCGGGATGTAGTTGGTCTAATGCTATGCAACAAACAAGGTGACTCACTCTGTATATGTAGTTAGCAGTAAAAAGGTCAATTTCCAGTTTTGTATTCGTAAGATATGCTATACCACCATATACGACAGCTCAAGAATACGTAACTGGATTACTTCAAGGTTGGCCAGCAACGCCTTCAAGACCACGGAGCCGCATGTCGGAGAAGACCGATCTGTTAGATCTACTTTAATCTGAAACATCCATGTGGAAGAATTTCAGATTCAGCACTGCACTGTTCGGAAAGGAAAATACTGTGTTTTGAGTATGTCCTGGAGCATAAGATCGATGCCCTGGTGAAGCTGGTTTCTATATGTGGCCTGACGCTTGCCCTTTAGGAATGTGAGGACACAGACCGGACAGAAATAAAGCTCGATTCTTTTGTGTTTGTGTCTCTGCCAAGTTCGGACAAGTTAGTGTCCATTTCTTCTCCCTGTGGCAAGCTTCAACTCGACGCTTTTCGTTGCGCTATTTCTCAACGCGCGATCTACTCCAGCCAGCCAAACGGCTTTTCCATTGCTCCTTACTTTACATTCTAGTTAGTGTTGCCAAGCTTTTAACCAGACAGAAAACTGGCATATGTTTGCTTCTCTGTCAGTGTGATTAGATTACGGCGATATTTATATGTGATATCTATTACAATCTTGACATTAAAGGTTACATTCGAATACTCCTAAATGTGGATAAAGTTCCGCAGCACTTAAATATCGCATAAATATGAACTCCGTATTTGGAGGTATCTAAATACTAGGAATTAAAATAATGTCCTCAATTTTGTATCATTTTTGGTCTTAATGTAAGTGATCCCAACTATTTTAAACTCTTAGAATCCTCAGCAAGTGGCGTGTGGCCGAGTGGTTAGATAGCTCGCCTCTCACCCTGGGTTCGATCCCAGAGACCTGCATGTGGAATTTATGATTGACAAAGTGATGTCTTGTCGGGTTTTCTCCGGGTTCTCCGGTTTCCCCCGCCATGCATTCCACAAACTGCTACATAATCACCTTTCCTTCCATCCATTTCACCATAATTACATGTCATCTACTTTCTCGCTTTTATAGCAGGTATCGGGATGATTACCCATTCTGGATATTCTATCTGATCCAAAATGGCTGCTCCTCGACAGGACTCTGAACTCAGGCACCCACTTGTGTACCTGGGGATGTAAGTCCTATATACGTGGAGGGTAAACAGAGAATGAAGATGAAGAACCCTCAGCACGGAGCGGAATGGTTCAGGCAGTAACTTCTGTGCCCGCATTCGGGATGTCTCGGGTTCAAACCCTCGCTGCCAACCAATCTGAGCGAAGGCTTTTCCTCAGTCGCTAGGCGAATGCTGGATTGGACAATTTGATCTACTAAATTTTCCATTTTCATTTCCTCCTCCTTCGCCTCCTTCTTCTTCACCCCAATAACAAGCTTTGAGCTGATCATCCATCCTGCATTATGCTATAGTCCAGAGTTTGCTTGCTCCTCGATAAGCTACTGACCCACGGGGGTGTAAATCCTACTAATTGGAGGATAAAACGTTAAAGAAAAAGAACCCTGCTCGAGTTATTGCGTTAATTATAAAAAGCGTTTCCTCTCTTCATTTCTCACTGTTTCTCCGAACTCTATCCGAGTTTCTCATTCCCTCCCTTTGGTTACTGTCTTTCTTTCTCTTTATTCCCCCTCTCAATCTTTATACTGTCTCCTACACCATTATCCAACTGATGCAGAGACAAAGTGCAAGCAAATACAGGCTGTGGCACATTAACTCCTATAAGATCGTATTCTTCGTAAAAATCGGAAATAAAAATCTCACATATATTATTTTCTGAGGTAAATGCTTGCATATTATATAGAAAAAAGAAGACTTGAGTCAAAAATGTAGTTTTGTAGTTTTTTTATATTAGACTGAAGCAGAAATTGAAAACCACATAACAGTACAATAAACATGAATTCATATACATAGTATGTATTTCGTTAAAGTACTGTTGTCCAGATAAGAATGAATTTAAAAAAAAGAGTCCCCCCTTTAAAAACGACGTTTGACTTATGTGCATTTTCCCGCCGGCCAAAGACAAGTAACCAGTTAATAAGTGCAAATGCCGATGGCGCTTTCGTGCCGGGCACTTCCTTGTCTGTAGCCTAATGTTTACACCGGGCCGGCTAGCCAAGTGAAGGTCAACATGTACTTCCTTCTCTACCACTTAGTTCATTAAGCTTGTAAGCTAAGTAATATCAATAAAGGGAGATGGAATTCACACCTTCTGATTGATTAATCTTTTAGGGCTAAAATATGAGAACCGCTATACCTACAAGATAATGTCTTACAAGTGCTTTTCTCTGAATTGTTCCGAAAATACGACAAACGGGCTGGCGCCGAGGGGAACAGAGTTTCACTCGTTCCTTTGATTTGTTCTGTAGTTTGCCTATCATCCTAATAGTTCCTATTCTGTTAGCACATCACTGTGTACTCCAGCTAAACGCGGACTCGACGTTGGAGGGAGAAAAGAGAGGAATGACATCAAGTGACACAAAACGGTAAGCCTGCTTTATAGTCATCAATTACTTATGATTCAGGTGAGTATATACGCAAACGGCACATATACTGCTGAAGGTTCTTAAGGACAGCTTAGTTTTTACTTTCTCTACTACGTATAGTAAGTAGGGGAAGTATTGTATTCCACACAAAAATTCGATTCCGAGATTTCACCGGAAATACATGTTTTGAGACCCCCTGAATCCAAAAAAAGCATTTTTGGAAACATGTCCGTGTGTGTCTGTGAACAGCATAACTCAGAAATGAACAGTCGGATAAGCACCAAACTTGGTATTTAGGTTCAGTATCTTCCAGAGATGCGACACGAAGGTTTTCAAGAAAATTCCCCCACCCCAGATTACCCTTTACATGGAACATTTTTCGGAAATTTTAATTTTCTCAAAAATGGCTGTTAACGATTTTGTTTAAAATATCATATGTTTAAGATATTTTTATTACAAATGAAATGTATATCTCGAATTTTCTGGGAGTGTCTCCAAAAGTATTCTTCATTGTGAACGACTTTTGCATAACTGATAAACCATAAGAGATAGACAAAATTTTACTACACAAAAAATGTAGGTCGCGTTAAAATACACAATTTATATCATATACATTTTTTTCTTGAGTGAACCATTTACGATATATTGCTTGTTATTCCATTAAATTTTCCAATACTTATACTTTTTCTCAAATTCGGTATTCATTTTTTTATGTCCTGGACATGCAAAGAGAATGGAATGCGTCATATAGCAAACAGCGCTTAAAAGATTTGACTATCGCTTATAACCTATCATATTCCCCTTGCATCTACAAGAAAATTAGCAATAAGACTAACATCTGGATTAACAGAAGCATATGGAGAATAAACGTTTGTAAAAATAGTGTGTACAAGAGTAGAGAAAGTCATGTGAATGTAACACATCAGATTTTTTGAAAACAATTTCGTAAATCAAGTTAAAATTACTACACACCAGTAAGTTCTGGCAAGCATTCTGTAATACGAAGAAAAAGCTATTAAATGCCAATAAACATTTTTCCACGTTGCTACATTGTAGTTAACGGTTTAGAAAAAATCTAATATGTTACAATCAAATGGCTTTCTCTAACCAACTATAATTTAGCTTTTACAGTTCTGCATGCTATTCTAAACAAGCTTATTACTTTCTCTACCACCTATATAGTAGGCAGAAAAGGTATTACATTCCACCCAAAATGCCGATACCGAGATTTCACCGGAAATACATCTTTAGAGGCTCCCTGAATCCAAAAAGTGCATTTTTAGAAAAAGGTCCGTGTGTTTGTCTGTGAACAGCATAACTCAAAAACGAAAAGTTGGATAAACATCAAACTTGGTATTTAGGTTCAGTATCTTCCAAAGCTGCGAGACAAAGATTTTCAAGAAAATCCTCCCACATCAAACTACCATTTATATGAAACGTTTTTCAAAAAATAGCTCAAACGATTTTGATTAAAATAGCGTATATGAAAGGTATTTACATGGCAAATAAAATGTATATGTTGAATTTTCTGGGAATAACCTATAAAGTCCTCTTCATTTGGAAGAAATTTTGTATAATCTTGTATAACTGGTAAACTTAAGCGATAGACGAAAAAGTACTACATAAAAAATGTAGATCTCTTTAAACTGCATAACCTATTTCAAATAACTTATTTTGTGGTATCAACCATTTCCGAGATATCCGTTATTAATGGTTCGAATTATTGTTGAATACTTCGTCGTTCTTTTAAATTCCTGTCGATTTTAGGTTGTTTCTCGCGATTGCATGGAAACAGTATGGAATTTTAAGGCCAGCATATAGAGTCCAGTTCTTAAACATATGACTATCGCTGTTCCCTTTGTGTCTATAACGAAATATGTAATAAAGCTATTTCTACAAAGGTTTATTTGGATTAAAATGTAGTAGATAGAAAAATAAGCTTTAGTAAGAATAGTTTGTATACCCGCTTATAATAAACAATAGAGGGCAGAGAAAGTCATGTGAATGATAACATCAGACTTTTTTCTATCTAAACCTTTGTAGAAAAGGTTTCATTGCATATTTGGTAGATGTATACTAGAGATATGAAAGGCTGAAGCGTTAGTAAAATTTTTAAAAACATGTTGCTATATGATTGCTTTGAACTTCCATGATCTTTACTGAGATCGCGAGAAACAAAAGAAAGGGGACTCAGCGCTTCAAAAACGTATGGTAAAAGAATGGGAAAATTCAAACTAATGGCAACAGGCGTTCGCAGACATTTCACGATATACATTTTAATTTTCATAAAAAATCTCAAATATACGGCATTGTAATTAAAATCGTTAGAGTCAGTTTTGTGAAATTCAAAAACTACGAAAAATCTTCCTGCAAAGTGCAGCTGTGTAGGGTGAAATTTTGTGAAAATCTTCGTGTCGCATCCTTGGAAGATGTTTAGTATTCATACGCCCTTTATATTTTTTTCAGAGCATCTCAAAACACACAGGTATTTCCGCTGAAGTCCCTTCGTGATTTTTGAGTGGTATATAATACTTCCTCTCAGATAAACGGTAGTAAAACTGAAACGTCGTATTGTGTATATTGCATGGAACCAGAACATATTAAAAATGTTAGGGTTTATATTTAAAGCAAGAAGTTTGACCTTGTAAGGACCATTTAATTTTTCTCTGCTTAATTGTTATGTTAGTTTCTTTTCCCCAAAAATGAAAAATACAATACATTTATTCAAAAACATTTTTTGCAGACGTTTTGTTTTCGAGATAACCAGGTAGAAAGTTATAAAAAGGCGCACCTTATATGTCTGTATATTTAAGAATGGGAGAAAATTCCAATACTTCTATAGATAAAGGTACGTTCATGAAAGCACCCCAGTGTACACAGCTGCACTCTGTTGAAAAACTTGTAAACATTGTCGTTAGGTCAAGTAGTTCAGCAAACGAGCAGGTGTCGCGGAGGACAAGGTAAAAATACCTATAAGCCAACATGCTCTCTGTCGACGGAGCTGGGTACCACGATCTAAAATCCTGGTCTATTTATTTAGTGATATCATTCATGGATAATAATTATAATAATAATAATAATAATAATAATAATAATAATAATAATAATAATAATAATAATAAAAGTACAAATCTCTCGAAACTGGAAATATCGCAAAACTCCAAACTCTGCTTTTAATGATAAACATCTTCATTCAATATTTAGGAAAAAATATGATATGTTACATACATATGATTTTCTCCATCCTCTATAGTTTACTAATGCGTAAAAAATATTCTTACTAAAGATTATTCTTCTACTTTACTTTAATCGAGATAAACATTTACAGAAATAACTACATTACACATTTCATTATAGATGCAAAGGGAAAGGCGATAGTCAAATGTTTAAGAACTGGACGTTATATGCTGGCCTTAAAATTCCATACTGTTTTTATGATATCGCGAGAAACAACCTAAAGTTGACAGCACTTTAAACAATGACAACAGATAACGAATATCTCTAAAATGGCTTATGCCACATAAAAATTTTACTTGAAAGAAATTGTATGTTTTAAAGAGATCTACAATGTTCGTGTAGTACGTTTTCGTCTATCGCTTAACGTTTACCAGTTAAACAAGATTATACAAAATTCCTTTCGAATAAACAGGACTTCACAGGCTATTCCCAGAAAATTCGAGATATACATTTTGTTTGTCGTATAAATATCCTTAATGCATGGTATTTTAGTCAAAATCGTTAGAGCCATTTTTTAGAAAATCATAAATTTCGAAAAATGTTCTATGTAAAGTGTAGGTTGAGTTGGGGGGACCATTTTGAAAATTTTTGTGTCGCATCTTCGTAGTTGGAAGATATCGCACTCAAATGCTATGTTTGGTATTTCCCGACTTATAGCGCACTAACTCTTTATTTAAAAAAGTATTTAATTTGTGGGGGATCAAGAGACTCAAAACCTGCATTTCCGAAGAAATCTTGATATTGAAGCTTTGGATGGATGCAATATTTCCTTTGCCTAATACAGGTAAGTGGTGGAGAAGGTAAAAAGCACTGCTTTATCTTTATTTTTTGGGTTTAAATTAAAGAAATTATTTTAGGAATTATTAATGTGACAATCTATGTTACTTACACATAACATAAATGTTGCGAATGAGGGATCAGACTTCAAGCTAACGTAAATATGTAGCCAAACATGTACGATTATTGTGGATAATGTGGCAATACACGTAAGTCAATGTTGCACACAAACGGTATCAAATACAAGCAGTATTAATGAGTGAGTGACTGACACACTAACTGTATTAGTTCAATGGATGCAAAGAGAGCGACGCTCAGGGGTACTAAAATCGTCATGTTATAAAGGAC
Organism: Deroplatys truncata; assembly: GCA_030765065.1. Lineage (NCBI taxonomy): Eukaryota > Metazoa > Arthropoda > Insecta > Mantodea > Mantidae > Deroplatys > Deroplatys truncata. Next base: position 121,126,311 of record CM060988.1, on the reverse strand, counting down.
CTTAAGTTCGCTGTGTAATCAGCAGGCAGAGGGGTTTTAGTATGTACCTATATATATATATATATATATATATATATATATATATATATGTATGTATATTTATTTCCATAATGCTATACAAAATTCTTACAATTGTTAACACAGTACTTTGAGTTTCTATTTTTTTTCTTTCTTTAGTCCATCATGCATTTTAACCCGTGGTTATTTATGCATGGTGCGTCATAACAAATTCATATTGCTTTATTTTTCTAAACCATTTTTCTCTTAATCTCCCCATATATTCTCCTATTCTTTTTACATCCCTCTCCTTTTGTATTTTCATTATCCTAACCTTTTAGGTAAAAAATGATCTCTCCACAACTTAGTTTCTTCACATTCAATTATATAATGCAAATCATTATTTGCCTCTCCATAAAAAGGACACCTATTCAAGTTCGCTCCCTTCCTATCTCCCCTTAGCCTATATGCACTTAATCTAGACCGGGCCCATCCTTTTCTCACTAACCTATTACCTACATCTACATACCTCTCCCTTCCCCAGTCCACCTTTAATTGACTATATAGTTCCAAACTTTTCTTTCCTTCTAGACTTTGAAATAATTCTTGTTTCTCTATATCTTCTACTCTGTTCCTCACTTCTTTCCAGAAACCTTTAATTAACCCCTCTCTCTCCTCCCATAAGTTACCCATTCCTATATAGAATTCTCCTTATTCCTTGAGCCCAGTTCATCCCATCACTGGATTTTTCTTGGGTTATTAAACATTGGTTTTAGTAAGTAAACAGAGCAATCGTGTTACCGCACGGTGTATTGTGACGAACACCCTCCTCTCCAGCCCAACAGACGTTGCGACTGTTCCATTTATTCCATGCATAATATATAGACCAATGGAGAACTGTGGCAATATATCTAAAGTAAATAAGAGTTTATATATAAAAACATTATCACATTAAGCATCGCTTGTAGCCGAATTTGACATGGTACATTTCAGTACAAATGGCGAAACCATCGTAACATTGGAACTCAAAGGATATTTAAAACATCATGCTAAACAACCTGTAATTCAATGAAACACAAGGAGCATGCGACATTATTAGAAATAAACAATGAGGAAAGTGGACTTTTAACCTCCCCCAGCTTCAAACTATGGATAAAATTTTTTCAAGAATCCGAGTCATGCGCTAATAAGAGCGGATATTGCTTTAAAAATGAACAGCTTTCGATGTAAAGGAAAAGACAGTGTAACTAAAGTTTCTCTACATCAATGCCTTAATTAAATCATGACATATGTTCATATGAACTTTTTCCCTTCTTGTGGTGTAAGGAACCCATACCGGAAGTTTGTAAGAGTATTTCTGAAACATCCTGTATATTAAAAATCCCAGACGCAACTGACGTCTGATTTTTCGTAAATATGTTTATGTGGGCGCAACTGACATAGCCTGAATAGTTAAACATACACTTTTTTCCCTTTAATACTCGTTAATTCTGGTCTACCTGCTGTCGAAGTAGGGTGTGTTGCTTTTGAACTGTGCATCATATTTGTTTACAGGGAACACTACAAGATCACAAGCTCTTCCACCTTTTCTCGCCACCAACTCTATCCTAACTTAAATGGTTTACTTATTAAAACTCCTCTGCCTGGTAATCAGATACTGCATTTGCCTTCAGGGTATCGGTAAGTGAATGCAGAAGAACCGGTATTTCAGCGTACGAGGGCGACACTGAAAAGTTTTAGAAAACCAAACAAATATTAGTTTTAAAAATTTAAATGATTTTATTCTTTTTCAAAATGTTCTCCTTTAACATCAATGCATTTATACATTCGATGAAACCAGTCCTTAAAGTAATGGTGCCACTCTTCCTGAAGCACATCAGAAACCAGAAAAGGGTTTTTATAATGTTCCACTGCTTCATCTGATGACGAAAAAGCGATTCCACGCAGTTTACCTTTAATTTATGGAAACAAAAATAAATCACAAGGTGCTGGGTCAGGGCTGTATGGTGGAGTGTCCCTGGTACAGACCTTTAGGGCATCCAGATACTCAGTTGTTAGTTTTGCTATATGCGACGATGCGTTGTCATGATGTGACTATATCTTTCCTTTTGGGCATTTTTCACGAACTTTTTCAAACATTTGCTGTAAACAGACATCTGTGTACCAATTGGCAGTAACGGTACGTCTATCTTCTAATGCTATAGCAGCAATATGGCCAGTTTTATAAAAAGAACTAGCAACTATCTTCTTACCAGCATTGCGAATTCGTCGGAATTTTGCTTAGGTTATGTTTGAAAGACCCATTGAACCTATTGACTTTTCTTTTCAGGATCATAACGACAAATCCAAGATTCATCACCAGTAAGGATATTCCAAACCAAATTTGAAGCACCACCTTGAAATTTTTACAAAGTTCTACACCAATCAATGCGTTGTTGTTTTTGATCTGGAGTCAGTTTATGCGAAATCCATCGACAACAAAGTTTTCTCACGTCTTGAAGAAGGTAGTATCTTTAGCTCCACGTATGGAAGCCAATTTGAGAAAGTAGTTGTTATTTATTATTTATTAGCACCACTTATGGATGCCAATTTGAAGTAGATATTGTCTTTCAACTGTTGAGGAGCCGAACTTGAAATTCTTTGCAACCTCACGTATAGTAAACAGTTTCCGGTAGCCTTCGGCCCAAGTTTAAAAATATTAGCTTTGTAATTTGACTGTTTCTTTAGATATTATATTTATGTTTGCCTCGGCTGCGTCAGTATTATTGTTAGAGACATGTTTCTCTTGGTAGGGTTGTGGTACGACTGAAGAATGTAGGTTTACACAGATTTTTTGTTTTAATTCACTTCTTTTTATTAATCTTTGACACAAATTAAATAGCACTTCACTGATATAGAGAGCTGTGAGATTATTTGATTTAATACTTGCACTTTATAACACGTAAACTATTTTCGTCTCACACGAATACATATTTGATTTCTCGAGGACACGTCTCGCGTCTGGTTATGAGCACTGTCTAGAAGCAACACGTCTGGTTATGAGCACTGTTTGGAGGCAACTGAACTCTAAATTTGTAAAATTTTCTCCTTTTCAGTTTCTGATTGGCTAATCCTACTCCAATAGAATACCTTCATTTAACTAAAGCTTTTTCTGGTTGTTGATTGGCTATTTTTAAACTGTCTCAAAATTTACATTATTGCTGCTCTAATAATGACTAGTAGCATTTAAACTTCCTTACTCATTACTACCTCAAGGCTACCTCATTGTTACCTCATTGTTAGCAACGTTTAACTTATTATTCTCACAGCTCCTACATTATTAAATTACGTAATGCATTCACATAACATTATTACACGTGGATACAATAATATAAGCATATGCAATGACTGTTACATACATTTTACAAATTATTGTTACATACACATTGTTTTAAGGCGGGCTGTTATTGAATTTACATATTTATATAATTGGACTGAAATTATTCAAGTGTTAAAAATACTGCCTCAGTCTTTACTACTGATGTAAAACGTTTGGATTTGACTCATACCAATGCCCAATGTCACCCGAATAAATTCATAAGATGTCCGTCGATCTTCTTCAAGCATTGCTCGAAGAGCGGCAATATTTCCATCAGTAACAGCAGCTCTTGGGGGCACTTCACGAAATCCATCACTAAGAAAAACGTGATTTCTTTGGGATTCGCTGTATCAGTTGTAAGTTGTTGCCTTAGATGGGGCTTCTTCGTCAAATGCCTTTCTAAGCCGATCTTCACATTTTATATCGTTAATAAGAATTTAAAATCGTAAAACATCATAGTCCGGGAATGTTCTCTAGTCAAATTAATTTTTGGGTGAAGTCAAAATCTTTAAATGATGTTAATTAACGAAGTATTAGAGCTAATCAAACAAACTAAGCGGCAATCAACTCGCAAAACATTAGAAAGTAGCTTCCAAATGTAAACAAATCTCATTTGGTTTTAAAAACATGGCATTCTAAAAATGTTCAGCATCGCCCTCGTACTACGTACTAATGCAATATCTCTGCGAACTGGAGAGCTTGAATAACACTATCACCAATCAATTAGTGTGGCAAGATTGCATTAAATTACGTGCCCTTTACACTCATTAGCGTTTGTCACTGTATGATCTAAGAACACACAGTGACAATTAATAAACTAATAGCTTTCTTAGGCAGGGAAGTAAGGGGTTGAAAATAAGGATGGTGAGGCTTTTGAAAGTCGTGAGTAGCTACAATTTTCACTGATACGCATTAAGTATCCAAATTTTTTCTTATAGTGCTCAAATGGCGCACCTTTGAAATTAAGGGGCTGAAAATATGGGATGGGAACGTTTTTTTGAAATTGTAAGGTATCCTATAGGTGATTTTTGTTAATCTCAAGTGCACAAATCTGTACCCTGATGGCTTAGAAATGGTTTTGTCTGTAAGGAATTGAAAATAAAGAATAAGAGTAAATCTCAACACGATTGAAAATAAGATTGGGTAGTATTTGGTAGTTGTAACATAAACCATTATCTTTGTCAAGTTATGTGTTGATATATAAAAAGACCGTGTAAAAATCCGAATTATGGCTTCTGTTTACCATCAGTGTTTTATCTAACATCGAAGATTACCAGAACGGTTTTGGTTATGGTTTTACTATGTTAAGCCGTATTTCCAAACTATATTTAGTTTTGGCTGATACCTAAAAATCATAAGTGATAACCGTTAGTTGGGCATTCATGCATGACCAACAACCAGTAGAAAATGATGTAAGGTAATCTGACTTTCTGAACTCATTATTCTGAAATGCAAATGCTATTAGTTAAATGTATGCGAGTTTATTATTTCATTCACCTCACTTAGTAGTCATTCACAATGAAACTTATACTTATAAGTAGAGGGCGGATTAGAATGACCTGGTCCATGATTTCAAGTCACCGGTGCAGAGAACATGTATTGGCACGTGTTCCCTGAATACAGATCGTGGGTAAAAAATATACTAGTAGGCATGATGTTCCGCTTCACAAACAGTAAGAAATACATCAGACAGTGGTATAAGTGTATTATTCGTATGCAACTGTTACCTCTTGCGATGTCGAAAGGAGTTCCTCTAGGATGCTGATGACCTAGCAGTTGAGCGCCCTTAAACATAAATCATCAAGGAATTTCTCACGATATAGCTTTTGTTTAAATGAGAGACAGAAAACATTCCCTTTCAACAATCTCCGCATGTATGTGCATTATTGTCCACCGCAATGCACAGACTATGTAGTAGTCATTTTACATATATGTACAATGTACTGTTCTATAACGAATAAAAACATTAACAGTCGTCGTGTACACAATATATATGAATTCTTTTGATACAACTGCACAAGCACAGCAGGCACGCGCCCGTTGTTTACATCTGGACTCTTTCCTTCCACACAAACGGACTACAGTACAAGGTAAGTTAACCTCATAAAAACGGTCACTCTGATCCGTTGTTTACTTTCAAGTATAAATAAACATAGAAGCTTGGTCGTATTATTTCAATGCACACTTTTACAGCGGCTGATGTTGACATAAACATGACAATTAACTTTAAAGTAAACATAGATATTTGTAAGCTCCAAGTTTACATCTTTATTTCTACATCCAAAGCAAGAAACTGGTCCATCAGAGAGCGATTCTTATCACGTATCTTTCTGCCATCCCATATAAGATTTTTCATTGCCAATATTGATTCGCTAACTGCTTCTCGTCAAGATCACGGACACGAAATCACTGGGATATCTAAAAGAAAATCGCAGTAATACAAATTGTGACGGTAGGTGGTGCTTTTTTGTGAGGTTAAATTCTTTAACCGGATAGCTATGTAGCTCTTCATATGTAGACTTAACCTCTTTTGTCGTGTATACTGTCGGTGGTCACTTGTACCTCCGGAGAAGAGTAAGGTACTCTTCCCGCTGAGATCGTATGTCATGCTTTTCTATTAGAGCTCTTCTATTTGATTTGGTTTTCTTCCACTTGAACCCTAATCTTTTTTAACTTTTCTGAGACTTGTAGCACCACCTTGAAAATTTATGCTGTCTTTCAGCTTGATGAGCAATCTGCTTATTGTTGGCACAGTTTTTTCTTCCACGTAGAAATTGTGAATCGTGCGCCGAATGACGCATTTGTCGAAATCGTCTATTTCTGTAACACGTTTAGGAACCTTATGTGTCTTCCCAGGTGTGTCAAATGGTACTCCTTCATCATGTGTTTTTTCTTAACTTTGAGAACTCTGGAAACGGAACTCGGTGAAACACCAGTTGCTTTGGCTACTCTTTCTTTCACTTTCTTAAGGCTTTTTTGGAACTCGGATGAACATATATTTTCTTCCTTCATCTCTGCTTCTTGCTTCATGAAGTCGAGGACATTTGCAATTATTTCCCTGCTTTGACTATGTAATACCTTACCACTTAACTTTGAAAATGCAGGAGCCATGGTTATAAATATCACAAATAAGCACTATTTAGGCACTACTCTCTTTGAAATTACAACCAGATGCGGACACTTTCTATGAAGACTGTATGTGTTACGCACTGTGATAAGCAAAGGTGTTATATTGCTTTCGTTGATTAAGCTGAACATAAACCATTCCTAGGCTCGGCAACTGGGGTGGCAGTCAAGGTCACGATTCTAGAAGTTTTGCGCCAGTTATAACGCTGCATGTTTCGTCACTACCTCTACTCCTTCCCCGATTGTTTGTCATGTTTTCATTTAGACACTAGACTCTATGAAATGTTGCATTCTTTCACCCACAGGAGGTGCGGTCAAAGTCTATCAAGAACTATACTTCAACAGCTCTTTGGGGACGTGCGAAGCAATAACGTGAAGTTTCAAATTCTTTCATTCCTTATCATCAAGCATGAAGTTAAACGCAAGAACTTTCAATAATGCAAAATTTAACAATTTAAAAGTATCTAAAAATTATCGACGGTTTGCTTCAAAATTATTAGACATAATTCGATACCACCGAGTATCGAGAGTATATGTCTTGCAATGGAAATTACATGTATATTAAGCGAAGGTCTTGCATCGATTAACGTAATGACGGATTTTTTTTCTTTTTCTTTTTACTTTCTCTACTAAGTATATTAAGTAGGGGAAGTATAGTATTCCACCCAAAAATTCGATACCGAAATTACACCGGAAATACATGTTTTGAGATCCCCTGAATCCAAAAAAAAGCATTTTTGGAAATATGTCCGTGTGTGTGTCTGTCTGTGAACAGCATAACTCAGAAACGAACTGTCGGATAAACACCTAACTTGGTATTTAGGTTCAGTATCCTCCAGAGATGCCACACGGAGAAGGTTTTCAAGAAAATCCCCCCACCCCAGATTACCCTTTACATGGAATATTTTTTCGAAAATTTTATTTTTCTCAAAAATGGTTCTAACGATTTTGATTAAAATGTAATATGTTTAAGATATTTTCATGACAAATAAAATGTATATCTCGAATTTTCTAAGAATGTCTCCAAAAGTACTCTTCACTGTGAACGACTTTTGCATAACTGGTAAACCATAAGAGATAGACAAAATTTTACTACACAGAAATTTAGATCGCGTTAAAATACACAATTTATGTCATATACATTTTTTTTGTTGAGTGAACCATTTTCGAGATATTGCTTGTTATTCCCTTAAATTTTCCAATACTTATACTTTTTCTCAAATGGGAATTAGTTATTCATTTTTTTATGTACTGGGCATGCAAAGAGAATGGAATACTCGACATAGCAACCAGTTCTTAAAAGATTTGATTATCGCTTAAAGCCTAGCAATTTCCCTTGCACCTACGAAAAAATTAGCAATAAGATTAACAACTCTATTAACATGAAGCATATGGAGAATAAGCGTTTGTAAAAATAGTTTGTACAAGAGTAGAGAAAGTCATGTGAGTGTAACACATGAGATTTTTTTACTTGATTATCGGAGGGCACCCGGCACTGCTTCAGTCAGGATATTGTACCTACGCCCCATCATAAGGGGACGCCCGAGAGGAAGAAGGAGGAGGTGAGAGGAGACAATAGGCGATCGGATAAAGGAGTGACAGTACAGCAATGACAGGGTCCCTACTGTTTCCAGATTGAAACGCCCCGACAGTCGGACAGGCTGGCCGGAGACCCCTGCCCACACAGAGGGTCCAACACCCCGCTATAAAGGGCCTGTCCGTATATCACGTAGCCATCCGAAAGCTAAGGGACGGAGAAGCTTCCACAGAAAGCATCCTTTTCCCTACCACGCCGCACCCGAATGCGAGTCGCAGGCGTTACCACAGCGCCAAGTCGCTCGGTTAATGGGGGATTATTTGAATGATTCGGACATGGATTCGGCAGAACCAGAAGAAATTTTTCAAGCAGCGGAGAGATTAAGGTATAATTGTTACAAAACAGGTCGAGGAAAGAATATGACATTGCATACAACAGTTTCTTGAATGATGTTATCAACACCAATGCTACTTATTCTGCAATTAATAATTACGGCAAATTGTAATAATTGCACAGTCATTATTACAATTACAGAATAGGAATAATAATAATAATGTTAAATAAAATACGTGTTTACTAATAAATTTATTGTTACACTTTTCTGTTGATTTATTTTTGCCACAGCGTTGTATATTATAGAATGTTGTGGCAGTATTTTTAACACTTAAATAATTTCAATCTAATTATATAATATGTAAAATATAATAACAGCCTACCTTAGAGCAATATGTGTATGTAACAATAATTTGTAAAATGTATGTAACAGTCATTGTATATGCTTATATTATTGTATACATGTTCAATAATGTTATGTGAATGTATTACGTAATTTAATAACGTAGGAGCTGTGAGAATAATAGGTTAAAAGTTGCTAACAATGAGGTAACCTTGAGGTAATAACGAATTTTAAATTTTAACAATACTACTAGTCATTATTGGAGCAACAATAATGTAAATTTTGTGACAGTTTATAAAATAGCCAATCAACAACCAGAAAAAAGCTTAAGTCAAATAAAAGTATTCTATTGGATTAGGAATAGCCAATCAGAGACTTGAAATACAGAAATTTACATATTTAGGCGGTAGAAATAAAGTCAGTTGCTTGTACACAGTCTCATAACTGGACGCGTTGCTTGCAGACAGTGTTCCTAACCGGACGCGAGACACGTCCTCGAGAAATTTAATGCATATTCGTGTGAGATGAAAATAGTTTTACGTGTTAAAAAGTGGAAGTAATTAATTAAAGAATCTCACAGCTCTCTCTATATATATATATATATCAGTGAAGTGTTATTTAAATCGTGTCAAGCCTTAATAAAAAGCGTGAAGTAAAAATTATAATCTGTGTAAGCCCACATTCTTCAGCCGCACCACACTCTATTAAGAAATTCATGTCTCTAAAAATAAATACTGACGCAGCCGAGGCAAACATAAATGTATGTAATATTTAAAGAAACAGTCAAATTACAAAGTTAATATTTTTAAACTTGGAGCAAAGGCCACCGGAAAGTACATTTTGGGCGAAGGCTACCGGAAACTTTTTACCATACGTGCGGTTGCAACTACTTCAAGTTCGGCTCCCCAACAGTTGAAATATAATACAACTCCTTCAATACAACCTACTTCAAATTGGCTCCCAAAGCGTGGGGCAAATAATGTAAATTAACTCCTGCTTCAATGTTATGATAGTGGAAGTGATCATATTGTCAGTAGTGGTCCTGTAAAGGTCAAACAACAACTAAGGCTTAACAACAACTGACTAAGGCTCACCATTGTGCATGTAGCTGGATACCCTATAATTTAATATTCAGAGCTTTATAAATTGAAAATAAAATTATAGAACAAGTTATGCACTTCGACTACCTGGGTGTTAACTTTACAAGCAAAGTTGATCTAATAGAAGAAGTTAAACATCAAATTTTAAAAGTAGCAAAAATATGTAGATTAAATTTGGTGTAGAGAAATAAATATATGAGAAAAGAAACAAAAGTTAAAATTTATAAAGCTGTTTTCCGACCAGTAATGATATGCTTTGGAAACAAAGGCAATGACTACAAGAACACAACGAGTGATGGAAATAACGAAATGAGAGTGCTGAGAAAAATAGCTGGAAAGACACCGAGTAAGACATGAAGATAGAGAGATGTGTAAGATCCAGCCTTGGACAGAATGAGTTGCAAGAAAGAATGGAATGAACATGTATCCCAGATGTCGGAGGAAAGACCTGCACGAATAGTAAGGGACGTCCCAGAAGGGAAAAGAAGTGCAGGAAGGCAAAAAAAAGTTGGAAGGAAAGCACGATTCACCCACGGAACGGGCGGCTGCGCCTAACTCAAAAAGAAGAAGGATTACTACTCATAAAATAAAACACTACTTTCAAAACGTCCTGTACAATAACTATTACGTTTTATACTTGTTTATACCCATCCACCCACCTGCCATCATCATCCTCAGGGATTAGGCCTTTCGCCTGTTCCGTCCTTTCAAAGAAACTGTGAGGCAGTATTTTTAACACTTATAATTATATAACATATAATTCAATAACAGCCCGCCTTAAAGCAATATATGTATGTAACAATATATAAAAAGTGTATATTACAGACATTTTATATGTTTATATTATTGTATACATGTAATAATATTATGTGAATGTATTACATAATTTAATAATGTAGGAGCTGTGAGAATAATAGGTTAAAAGTTACTAACAATGAGGTAACAATGAGGTAGCCTTGAGGCAATAATGAATTTGAAAGTTTAAATGCTACTAGTCATTATTGGAGCAAGAATAATGTAAATTTTGAGACAGTTTAATAAATAGCCAATCAACAGCCAGAAAAAGGTATTCTATTGGAGTAGGATTAGCCAATCAGAGACTTGAAATACACAAATTTACAAATTTAGGCGGTAGAAATCAATTCAGTTGCTTGTAGACAGCGATCATAACTGGACGCGTTTCTTGCAGACAGTGTTCCTAACTGCACGCGAGATGCGTCCTCGAAAAGTATAATACGTATTCAGTGTGAGATGAAAATAGTTTACGTATTAAAAAGTGCAAGTAATTAATAAAAAAAATCTCACAGCTCTCTATATCAGTGAAGTGTTATTTAAATCGTGTCAAGCATTAATAAAAGGAGTGAAGTAAAATTATAATCTGTGTAAGCCTACATTCTTCAGTCGCACCACTCCCTGCTAAGATATTCATGTCTCTAAAAAAATACAAATACTGACGCAGCCGAGGCAAACATACATAAATAATATTTAAAGAAACAGCCAAAATTACAAAGTTAATATTTTTTAAACATTTTTGGGGCAAACGCCACCGGAAAGTACATTTGGGGCAAAGGCCACCGGAAAGTACATTTTTGGGGCGAAGGCTACCGGAAACGTTTTACCATACGTGCGGTTGCAAAGAACTTCAAGTTCGGCTCCCAACAGTTGAAATATAATACAACTCTTTCAATACAACCTACTTCAAATTGACGCCCAAAACGTGGGGCAAATAATGTAAAGATACTATCTACTTCAACTGGTCCATCCATCTCTTCACTGTCTTCCTTTTTTTCTCTTTCCTTTGGATTTGTATTCTAGGATCTTCTTGGGAATGCAAGATTCTGTCATCCATTGCACATGAGCATAATATTTCTCTTGATATTGTTTTATTCTTTCACTTAGAAATACGTTAATTTCTTTCTTTATTTCATTACTGTATTTTTTATCTGTCCTCTTATACCCAGCGACCGCACTCAAGAATCTCATTTCTGATGCTTCTGTATTTTGCTTTTAACTTTTTGTGATAATCCCAACATTCTGAGCCATAAAGAAGAGATGGTGCTGCTAAAACTTCATAACATTCAAAAACAGTATCTTTTCGAGTTTTGTTTATGAGGGTTTTTCCAATTGTCCCTCATATTTGATTAAAATTTTGTAATTTCCTTTGTTGGTCTCTTATATTGCTAATTTCACAACCTAAACATTTAAGGTATTTTGCTGTTATATTATATTAATATTATTATTAAAATATTACTATTCTACACCGCACTTGTGTATTTCCCTTAAAAGCTAGATTTTTTTTAGATATACTTACATTATAGCTAGACGCTATGCTTTATAATTCCTAAATTAATTTCAAGAGGCTATCTTGTGAGGCAGCTATTATTCGTTGATCGGCAGCGAACAGAGGAGTTATAGAGTCAATTTTATAAAATTTCTTTGTGGAATCCTTGTCGAACCCCTAAATTTGTTAAGATGTTTTCTTTATTTCTTGAGGCAGTATTTTTAACACAAATGATTTCAGTCTAATTATATAATATATATATATATACAATAACAGTCCGCCTTAAAGCAATATGTGTATGTAACAAGATATAAAAAATGTATGTAACAGTCATTGTATTAATGTTTACATTATTGTATAAATGTGTAATGTTATGTGAATGTATTACATAATTTAATAATGTAGGAGCTGTGAGAATAATAGATTAAACGTTGCTAACAATGAAGTAACCCTGAGGCAATAATCAGCAAGAAAGTTTAATAATGCTACTAGTCATTATTGGAGCAACAATAATGTAATTTTTGAGATAGTTTATAAATAGGCAATCAACAACTAGAAAAAGCTTTAGTTAAATGAAGGTATTCTATTAGAGTAGGATTAGCCAATCGGAAACTGAAATATAGCAAAATTTACAAATTCAGAAGCCAGTTGGTTGTAGACAGTGTTCCTAACCGGACGTGAGATGTGTCCTCGAGAAATTTAATACGTATTCAGTGTGAGACGAAAAATTGTTTACGTGTTAAAAAGTGCAAGTAATTAATAAAAAAATCTCACAGCTCTCTCTCTCTCTCTCTCTCTATATATATATATATATATATATATATATATATATATCAGTGAAGTGTTATTTAAATCTTGTCAAGCATTAATAAATGGAGTGAAGTAAAATTATAATCTGTGTAAGCCTACATTCTTCAGTCGCACCACTCCCTGCTAAGACATTCATGTCTCTAAAAATAAATACTGACGCAGCCAAGGCAAACATAAATATATAATATTTAAAGAAACAGTAAAAATTACAAAGTTAATATTTTTTAAACATTTTTTGGGGCAAAGGCCACCGGAAAGTACATTTAGGGCGAGGGCAGCCGGAGACTTTTTACCATACGTGAAGCAACTTCATTCTTTATCACAACTTTTTATTTGTATTTTTGTTTCTGTATAAGATATGTACAATTGATTAATTTAATGTATCTGTTAATCATCTTTCACTCCATAACGCCAAGGCTGCTCGGGTAACGCTGCGATTACATTCCTCTCTCAGTTGCGGAAGATCTAAGAGGAAGCAGCTAAAAATACTTCAGTAAAATCAGTGCTTCTGGCTATAACAAACTCGCACACATAATCCATTTATAGCGACGATAAACGTGCCACTGTCTTGATGAAAGCGTAAATGCTCCAGAAGATATTATCATGGTGAAGACGCCGTAAAGAGCGAGGAAGCGCTTATGGATTTGGATGAAATATTCCGATGACGTAGTGAGCCACTGTTCACCACGTCGTCTCTAGTTTTAGAGCACATCCTATTTGAGGCGCCAACATCTGTTTCAGCTTACTTTGAACTTGGTACACAAATGGGTGTACAGCTTGGAGATTCGCTCAAATATTAATGAGAAGGTACGCCCTAATACTGGAATAATACTGCAACAAAACTCAATCCGAGGTGTGCATTTGGAATCGATAGCTTGGTCGTTTGTTTTCCATAACTGACTAATAGAGGTACAGTCCCTAATAATCGTTTGTGTAGTATAGTGAGCATGAGTTTTTCCCTGAATGATCATACACGATAAATCTGTAAATCTATCGGTACATTCCAAATACGCCAACTAACCTGGCAGGAAGATGAATCATTGTCAACGTGATGCAATAAATGAGTTGTATTTCATAGGACAAAAGCTTAGCGAGTGTCTTTACACAGAAATGTTAACTTCTGTAACATCATTACAAATGACCAGGATGTGCAAGATTCCAGAGATGAATGTACCTGAAGGGTCGCTTAAAATTATTAAAACAACAATCATTGCCACAAAATGTACTGCTAATAAAGGCAGCATCGCTTCACTCACTGAATACACACTCACGAAATACAGTATTGTTTAAAGTAGAGCTGGGAAATAATTATTTTTCAGTAACAATTTCAGAGTTGGGCTAAGCTTGTATCGCGATTCAGAGTGTAGTCACAGCCTGCGTCAGTGTTGCTAGCAAGAGGCGAGAGGGTGTTTGGAAGTAAACAATCCAGTAGCAGAGTTCGTGATGGTGTATCTACGAAACCATCGTTTTCCGGAAAACGGAAATTTTGTACAGAATGGGAGTTTTTTTTCCCTGCTGTGCAGAAGGAGCACTCTATTTTGTTTCATTTTAATAGTTATAGTTAATTACTTGTACAATAATAATGTGTTTTTGTAGTTAATAAACTAAAATTTTGTTAATAACGTCCCGGTTTAGGTAACAAGGTGCCAGGATGAAGTATACAAATTTTATTTATTTATTTGTGCAGAGGAAGAGAACCTGAAGTGTTTAATTTGCTCAAAACCCTACATGCCGTATCTAGAGTAAACATCCAAAGACACTGCGTTAGATGTCATGCTTCATGTGCTGAAATTAAAGACATATGTTGCACGGGGAAGTTATTGTGGTTTATTATTATTATTATTATTATTATTAGTAGTAGTAGTAGTAGTAGTAGTAGTAGTAGTAGTAGTAGTAGTAGTAGTAGTAGTAGTAGTAGTAGTAGTAGTATTTGTATTTGTTTTAGGAATTGAACGTGCGAAATTATTGCAGGAGCTAACTGCAAAGATCCTTGCACGAAAGTCCCGAAAACTTATGGCTGTAAATACAAAAGTAAATATATATTAGTTACATACTTACCTAGGAGATATCTTGGTCTCTAAAACCTTGTTATGTCTAACAAAAGCTGTGGAAACCATGTGGTCTCAAGAACTTTCCAATTTTAATAATATTTATTTATTACATGGAGAGTGGAAATCGTTATAAAATGTAGAAAGTCAACTTAAACACAATATAATAGTGAACCAAACTGCTTTCAACCGTCATTGCAGGAGCTCTATAACCGTGACTCCCTTCGCTCAGCAATGCCTTACTTCCGTGTTTCTGTGAGGGTTACGTTGTGTTGTGTTGTCGGCGCAAAACTTCTGCTCATCTGTAAACAACTTCATCAGTTCTAATTAAAAAAAAATTAGATTCCAAATAAACACTTCAAATGTATAGCACACCCACGAATATATATGCATAATCGTAACAGCAATATACTCTTGATTCTCTGTTAGAGCCTGACTCAGATTCTTTCGCATCAAGTCGTGATTCTTCGTTCTGTTTGCATTGAGGCAAGACGATGCTCTCCTTCTTTCCTCTTTCTCTCCCATATAACATTAACCTTGCAAACACGAATTTGTTACGTAGTGTTAAAAATACATTATGTCATGTTAGCATTTAAATTCTTATTATAATTACTGCTCACTTAACTCAGGTTTAAGGAATTCACGTCCGTCATCCTCATCGTTAACTGTGTTGTATTAGATGCCATGACGCTAATGTTCTAAAAGCATCTCGGGTAGTTGCCTTTCTCATGTATATCTCAAGAACTTATCACGATTAAGTCTGATTGGGTAAAGATTTCTAGTAGACGTTGCTCTCTATTGGAACTTGGGAGCGAGGAACGATGCCAAGATCTCGCATAATAGACAATTTTATTTAACGCAACGCGTTCTCTATGGTGAGAATGTTACTTTGGAACTGATTATAAAAAATACTCGTACAATAGCGTTAGTGAAAAGTTGTACGGCTAGTATTTTGGAACTGTGCCTACTTTTCTGGAACGGTTCCATCCTCGGAACCGTTCCTAAATGATTACGTTATTTTTTCCTGCCTCTAATAGAAAGTCAGCACCCTGAACTATCGCATCAACCTTTCGTGCCGAAATCTACGAAGAAATTTGTTTCAGAAATGATTTTCCATAAAAGTTCCACATGCAAAAAAATTGGCTGTTCACTTTAAACGTAAGAATCTGGCATCCATTTAAGCACAGGGAAGCAATACTTGTATTGACTGACTGGATCGGTCAGCCCTGATGCCTGCTTCAAGGTCATATTGACAGCGAGAAAGGGGCTTTTCTGCTCTACTCCGCTGCGAGCAGATACACAATGTGATCAAAAGTATTCGGACACTCCCACAAATATAGGTTTTTCATCTTAGGTACATTGTGCTGCCACCTACTGCCTGGTACTCATTATCCGCGACCTCAGTAGTCATTAGACATCGTGAAACAGCAGAATGAGACGCTGCGTGGAACTCACGGACTTCAAACGTGGTTCAGGTGATTGGTGTCACTTGTGTCAGAAGTCTGTACGCGAGATTTCCACACTCCTAAACATCCCTAGGTCCACTGTTTCTGATGTGATAGTGAAGTGGAAACGTGAAGGAACATGTACAGCACAAAAGCGTACATACCGACCTCGTCTGTTGACTGACAGAGACCGCCGACATTTGAAGAGGGTCGTAAAGAGTAATAGGCAGACATCTATCCAGACCATCACACAGAAATTCCAAACTGCAAGGCGTAAGGTGAGAAACCTTGGATTCCATGGTCGAGCAGCTGCTCATAAGCCGCACATCACGCAAGAAAATGCCAAACGACGCCTCACTTGGTGTAAGGAGCGTCAACATTACACGATTGAACAGTGGCAAAACGTTGTGTGGAGTGACGAATCACGGTACACAATGTGGCGATCCGATGGCAGGGTGTGGGTATGGCGAATGCCCGGTGAACGTCATCTGCTAGCGTGTGTATTGCCAACAGTGAAATTCGGAGGTGGTGGTGTTATGGTGTGGTCGTGTTTTTCCTGGAGGGGGCTTACACCCCTTGTTGTTTTGCGTGGCACGATCACAGCGCAGACCTACATTGATATTTTAAGCACCTTCTTGCTTCCCACTGTTGAAGAGCAATTTGGGGATGGCGATTGCATCTTTCAACACCTGTTCATACTGCACGGGCTGTGGCGGAGTGGTTATACGACAATAACATCCCTGTAATGGACTGGCCTGCACAGAGTCCTGACTTGAATCCTATAGAATACCTTTGGGATGTTTTGGAACGCCGACTTCGTGTCAGGCCTCACCGACCTACACCGATACCTCTCCTCAGTTCCGCACTCCGTGAAGAATGGGCTGCCATTCCCCAAGAAACCTTCCAGCACCTGATTGAAAATATGCCTGCAAGAGTGAACGCTGTCATCAAGGCTAAAGGTGGGCCAACACCATATTGACTTCCAGCATTACTGATGGAGGGAGCCACGAACTTGTACGTCATTTTCAGCCAGGTGTCCGGATACTTTTGATCACGTAGTGTATCTGCATCATATATTGTCGTTGCAAGATTCTAACTTAAATTTCGAAACAGACACTGGCAACTTAATTTGTGAGTGTGGTGTTTTAATCCCATACGAATTTCAAGACAAACTTCGGCATGTAGTGTTTGTTAATTGTCTTCTCAGCTGAGACATGGCAGACGTTGCTTTCCTATTCATACACGAAATAAAACTGAAATTTTAACCACTATCCAGGTTCATGATTTATCTTAAGTAGCATTTATTATGTGAGGTATCCTATACTCGTAATTTCTAGTGTGAAATTAATATAATACAAGCTATCCGACATCTGCTTTGAGAATTTGGCGGAGTTGTTTCCCGAATAAGGGAGGAGTGGTATAAGGATGAAGACGAATAAAAATGCACAAGGTTTGCTGAAGATATGGCTTTGTTGCAAAAGAAAAGACGGCTTGGCAACATGGTATGGTAGCAAAAGCAACAGTGAGAAGTACCGACGAAGATAAATGAATACGAGACAAAGAGTAAGGTAACTGAAAGAAAACCAAAGAAATGCACTTGGGGATTCGGTATGAAGTAGTGAAACAATTGGACAGTTTTAGTCTAAAATAGATAGTACTAACATTAGCTGTTATCAGGAAATCGCACAGAAAATAATTCTAACAATGGAAACTTCAGGAACCATTTAATAGAAAAATAAACATTTTGTGGAAATTTGGGCACTTCGACGTATTAAGCAAATCCAATGGAAGCATTTGAAATGTGGATACGGAGAAGAATCGAATATGTGAAATGGACAAATACAATGAGCAATAAAGCTTTTATAGAATGAGTGAGCGAAGGAAGAACAATGCTGAAAATTATCAGGACGGGGAGGATGAAGAGAAAGAGGAATTGATTCAGAGAATGTATGAGAACAAACTGCTTACTAAGATGCACTGGAAGGAAGTTAAATGGGAAAAACGTTCGGGCAGAAAATATACTAATTTATAGTATACTTTTAAAGTAGTTCATACGCGAAGTCAAAGAGGAAAACGGAACAGAAGAATGAGTGCAGGAGACTGGATTTGCAGTGAAGGATATACTTTTGAGTAGAAGAGCATGATTGATTGATTGATTGATTGATTGATTGGCATAAAAGATTCACCTCCAGACAACGATTATATTGCAGAATTACGAACCAAATAACCACATCCCCAGGGCATCTCTGCTGTAACTTCACATATAAACAAAAATAGCCTTGTTAAAAATTCCGTAAGCGCATTCTCTGCCTTATAATTGAAGATAAATCATTTCACGGCTGATGCTGTCTTGGCACTCTATCTCTCGAAGCCGCAAAAGAGTTAATGAATTGTTTTCCATTAAAAATGGGAACGTTAATTAATGAACACATGCTCCTCCCGCGCATGCGTGGCTTAGTTCCCAGGCCCAGTCACCACCTTCTCGATTTTACACGCTCTTCTGCTACACTGCCAAGGTCTAGCTATGATTAATGAACCGGGAGCAATATTCTGGCTGACGATTTTTCGAGCAACAATAACTCCATAATGTCCCCATGTGCCCTCTGGTGGTAGTATCAATGAGTTTAGTAGTATTTAACGTCTATTATTACTACATATGGCACCACAGGCGATGGACGCGATCATACAAGAATTTAAATAATATTTTCGAAAGGAATTTTGAGAAAGAAACGTTCCAGGTCTAACTTTAGGGCCTCCCCGGCATTTTCCAGTTATGAGAACTGAGGAAAACCTGCAAAAAAACCTCAGTCAGGTAGGGCGGTCATGTTGGGATTTGAACGCGGACCTCTCGTTCATTAGTCCGTGTCTTAACGACTTCAGCAACCCGTGCCGATGACTTTTAGGTGAATACACGTCTAAAATAGTGCGACAGTATCGACATTCTCATCCATAGGCCTTCATTTGGTAGAAAGTTTAAGTTCACTTTTAGTGATGTGACCTTAACCAAAGCATTCCCTCCAGCTAAGTAGACAAATATACAGGGAAATAATATTTTATTTGGAATTATGTACCATACAGTAGTTTTCCCACAACTCATTCATAATTTTATTTCTCCATAAATCCCTATCTCTACATCTTCATCCTCTTGTATTCCAGAAGCCATGCTTTCGCACACCCCATCCATCCATTGATCTACTGTTGTTTTGGTCTTCCCTGTCCTCTCTTTCCTTCATCTTCTAGTACGATTCTTAATATTCTTTTCACATGGCCGAACCATTTTAATCTTTCTCGTCTATTATTTCTGAAACATTTTTTACATGCATTATTTCAAGAATTTTTTTATTTCTAATTTAATCCCTTCTTGAGATTCGAAAAGCCCCCCCACCAAAAATCCATCTCTGTTGTTAATAATGTTCTTTCTTGTTACCCTTTCTTGTCCATATCTCTGCTCCAAAGAGTAATTTATATTGTATTATTGAATTTAAAGTGAACTTTTTCGTTTTATTAAAAGTGTTTCTGATCCATAATACAAAATTAAGGGTGACCAAAGAATCAAAACAGATGTTGATCAAGAATTGATTCCCGATATGTACTTTCTCGTACTACATCTCGTCATCAATGAAGTGTAAAAAGAAAATAATATTAATGAAAAAATCTAATAAAACATAATCGAGTTCAACACTCCAATTGCTTTCTTCCTTCACTTAGTCTTTTTACGTTTATAATCTACTAAGGCCAGAAGATTAACTCTGGACAGGAAAATAATGAGAAACAAAGAGGCTGAGTGGAAACTGGAAGTTTAAGGTCAGTCTTGGCAGAGCACTCCCTAACTCTCAAACATAATAGACTATGACAATGTCCGTGTACTGGCCTAATAATAACTTAAACAACGCTTAGTTCGGGAGGCTATCGAAGTGTTTAAAAGTCCAGACATCAATAGAGATGATGAATCAGTTTGAGTAACATTTGATTTATCATTCTGGCACCCTTACAATAAATGAAACCAATAACAGCTGCCTTGTGCTTACCACCCCCAGGAGGAACGGATGTGGTGAAGGAACTGCAGGCTATAGACTTCAGGCAGGCCGGCCGACAAAGATGCAAGACGCCCCTAACGATTCCATGCTGATGACTCCGTCATCCGGTGAGCTGCTGAGAAGGCTTCCCTTTGGCCGGGTGGAGAACTCGATCCACCTGAGCCGGCCCAGAGAAGGGTGCCATCTGACAGGACCGAGAATAAGTTTCCAACGAGCAAGCATTTGTACCATCTGTCCAACTCCGATCGACACTGTGTAGCGCAGTCTACCTGAAATTTGAAAGAGGAAGCGAAATGATAGAAAATGAGGTAAGGCAATCCACCCAAACATTTGCCTTGTCAACCAGGGAAAGCCACGAAAAACCCATGGTCAGAGTGGCCGGCCCCAGGACCTTCAGAATGCGAACCTCGCACATTACCACGGAGCCTTTAGCTCGGTTTCGGTGGAATACAATACTTACTCTTACCTACCAGATGACTCAGACGGCAACGACTGTGGTCCGCAGTCTGGAGGTCTCGGGTTCGATCCCCGGTGATCGCCCACTTTGACTTGGGTTTTTTCGTGGTTTTCCCTTGTTGCCAGGCGAATGCTGGAGTGGTTTGTCTAATACCAAGAACTGTTCCGGTCCCTCATTCCCTATCATTTGACTTCCTATCACATTTCAGGGTACGGGGCTTGACTGGGCAGATTGGTAGTGTGTGGTGCGTGGTGGATATGCGCTCTGTGAATGTTTCTTTCTCCTCTGTACGGATCCAGCGCAATTCGGACCTGTTCGTCAGGAGGAGCGCCGGGGGGCTGTAGGAGTGATTCCATCTGAGAACTTAAGGGACCCCGCAATATCCGCATCTCGGGCTCGGGCTACCACCCTTCGGATCTTTCATCTCATTCCTTCCTCCCAGAGGTTGCATACCGCATAATAGGCCTCTGACCGCAGTGCTTAAATCCTCTTATTCACCTTGCGAGAAAAAGACAATACTGCCGCTGCATTAGTCAACCGATTAGAGATTACTTACGGAATTACCCTTAGCCCATTAGCCAAATAATAAGCTTCGGCGCGTCGTGGAAAGTCGCACCGAGAAGAGACTCCAAGCTGCATATGCTAGATCTTCAACACGTATATTACGAGAGATATTTGAGTAGAGATTCATGAGTAGAATAAAGCACGTCAAGGTCCAAAGCTATGGTCTTTCTTATTTTCTTTTTCTGCTGTGGTCCTTAGCGTCCCATTCTACATTGGGCGTGAAAGGCCGGTCATTTTGCTCAGCCTCTTTAATAGGCTTGAGGTTCTTTTACGTGCCGTAAATCTACGACACGGGACCACCGGCTTTGCTTCCCTTCCGAAGGAAGCCATGCTAAAGATTTTTACGCCCTAGAAAAATCCATCGCCCTCCGCCGGGTTTGAAACCTCGACCTCGGAAACTAGAGGAATGGTAACCACTACACCGCGGAGGACGACAAAGCTATGCTGGAATGAAGCTAGTTTGTTATAGCAATGGTTACTATACACTTTTCTGATTAAGATTCTTAATTAGTAATTTTAAATAACAAACAAGAAGCGCTCGCATAAACCGACGTTTGTCTTGTAGAACGAGAGAGAAAAGATGAAAGAATAAACATTTTAACCAGCTGCCCCTTAGCATGATTCAGGCCTGTGCTATTCGCGCATGCACTTGGCTTGGATCCTTGCCCCAGTTTCGTGACTCATCTGAAGGTAATTACAGCTTTTGTGAGACGGCAAATATTTCACTCGATTCAAGTTCAAACCGACTTGAAAACATTTCCAATTTCCTTTACATTTTCTCAATGTGCAGAGAATTTAGATACAAAATTTTGCTTACTGCAATGAGATGCAAATGGATATGAAAGTTTTGCTTTATATGCTAGCATTTGACCGAGCGGGATGGCTGAGGTGGCAGCATAAGAGGTTAGCATGCGGGAGGTCCAGTGTTCTGACCTCGAAGTGAATCACCATCCTGACTAAGGGATTTCCTTTCATCTTTCAAGGTTGTAGAGTCAGCCACAGTGATCGATGATGTGGGGCGTATTTGGCGAGCGTGCTTTGAGGAGAAAACTGCTTCAACCCTGATATCCAAAACTTCTGCATGAACCCCCCAGGAGAATGAGAAGGGCATCGAAAGCAGATCTGCCGGAATGCACAATCTGGAGGCATTTATGATCGCATTGCACTGTGCCTGCCGATCTCAGATCTAACCGTTCTATGCAACCTTAAATCAGTAAGTGTTGGGCAATGTACTATTAACACAGAAAATTGTATTATACAGAATGTAACAAACATGTACGGCACAAATTGCAGTACACATTCCTCACACGTGGACGAAGAAATTATGTTATATGAATATGGTTCTGGAAACGCTTTGTTTCCGTGTTACAACTCATTTTCTCCAACTCATTAATCATGGGTAACACACACGAACAGAACGTTAGAATCATGGGGAACATGCACTCTTAATTACGTCTGGCTAGTTGTCATTATCGTATGTGTACCGCCAGTGTTTTGTTTTACATGTCCCTGTCGCCATGCGACTTACGCCATTGCTTGTTTACAGGTAACATCAACTGTTCCAGTGAGCAGTACGACCTTGGCAAGCACACGGGTTACGTACTAGTAGAGTTGATCCCAGACTTGGCTCGTGCAATGGCAGTGTACACAAATGCAGAAATGGCAGATACCTATTTGATATATGGATCAGCAGACGCAATGGTGCTTGCGCTCAACGTTTGTACCAGGAGAGATTTCCAGGACGAAGGTGCCCCGACAGGAAAACGTTTGAAGCCATTGATCATCGTCTTAGTGAACATGGCGTATTTCAACCTGATACTCGCGACCGGAGGAGGCCTAGAAGGACGAGGACACCGCAATTCTTACAGTTGACGACCTTAGTGTCAGTACAGGACAAGTAGCTGCAACAATGAATGTTGACTACATAACTGTCTGGCGAGTGTTACACGAGGTCCAGCTGTATCCATACCATTTACAGCGTATGCAGGCACTTTCAGCAGCTGATTTTCCTGCACGGGTACGCTTCTGCGAATGGTTTATGCAAAAAGTGTCAACCATAATTTTAATGCAACGGTGCTGTTCACAGATGAGGCGTCGTTTCAACGAGATCGGATGTAAATTACCGCAATCGCCATGTATGGGCTGACGTCAATCCTCACGCAACTGTTGCAGCAAGTCATTAACAAAGATTTTCTGTCAATGTTTGGACCGGCATTGTTGGTGACTATTTGGTAGGGCCTCACGTTCTTCTACCCAGGTTCAACGGACAAAGTTACCATAATGTCGCAGAGAATGTTCTACCTGATCTGTTAGCAGATGTGCCTTTAGCTGTGCGACAAAACATGTACTTCATGCACGATGGAGTACATCCTCATTTTAGTGTTAATGTCCGTCGGCTTCTAAATAACAGATTCGGTGACAGATGGATAGGTAGAGGTGGACCAATTTCCTGGCGTCCTCACTCCTCGGACCTAAACCCACTGGACTTTTATTTGTGGGGGCATTTGAAAGCTCTGGTTTATCGAACCCCAGTGCCAGATAATCAGAGTCTCCGTGCCCGTATTATGGAAGGCTGCGAAACCATACGCAATACTCCAGGTATATATCAGCGCATCCGTGATTCACTACGACGGCGGGTTGATGCATGTATCAATGCTCACGGAGAGCATATTGAACATCTCCTGTGAGAAACAGTTGCATATGGTAAGCTGATACATTCTGTTCTTATGTGTTTCCCATGATTAATGAGTTTTGGAAAATGAGTTGTATCATGGTATCCAAGCGTTTCCAGTCCCATGTTTATATAAATAATTTCTTCGTCTACGTGTGAGGAATGTGTAAATTTTTGTTACAGCCGGTATAATACAACTGTGCTCATGATGAATACAGTTGTTATGTAATTACATAGTCACATGTTTTGAGGTAGCAGTCCTGTGGCTGTCCTAAGCGTACAGGGAAGCAGGCATTGCCATTCATATGTCAATGAAGTCGATATATCTGTTTCTCTTTAGTCTTTTTAAATGCCGAAGTGCAGAAGTTTGGCTAGAATGCCGTTGAGTAGATTGTTTAGATGGTCCTCCAATGAATAGTAAAGATGTGCATAACAGTAGCGTCATATTTATTCTACAGTGGGTACGCTTAGGTATCTGTGCAGGTTGTCGTTGCGGACGTACTACAGCACGTCCGCTGTAAGTGGAGGAGCCTGAATTTGTATACTCGTTTTTTTTTAATCTCGTTAACTTTTCAGCACATAAATGTGTGCCATATAGTTGTGCTGGTCGTATATTAGAGTGGCATATAACTACATTTCACTTGGCACATGTGCTCAGGTTTTGCCAGCATCATTCCTGAAAATATTTGTAATGGGCGAATTGGTTATTAAACACACGATTACACACACACACACACACACACACACACACACACAAGCACACTCACATTCACACACCAGGCTCTGGGCATAGCTACCGAGAAATCGTATTTAAAGAAACATTCCTCGAGCCCAGAAAGGAACTGAACCCAGGACCCATAGCACAACACACAGGTGCTCTACCGATTGTATTTGTATGGTTTGAACTCTTTCTATTGAGAATTAGTTGCACAGCCATACATCCATATAAATGTGAGGAAAGATAAGTATATTATTCTTTTTAGTTGATGAATAGCAAAGGATAAGCACCTTTGATTAGGTGTCTGTTACGGAGTCTTCGAATTAAATTATTTATGTGTACTCTCCAGTTTAACTTGGCGTCCAAATGAAATCCTGGGTACCTCAGTGATTCATCATGCAAGATTTCCTCGCTCTGCAGAGTGACATATTAATATTGAGTGTTTTTGTAGGTGAAAACTACAGCATAAACATTTTTGGTATTCCTGCTCATCTTCCACTTGCTGCACCATTCATCTACCGCGGTTAGAACTTGCTGCATTTATTACTTTCTCTACTACGTACAGTAAGTAGGGGAAGTATTGTATTCCACCCAAAAATTCGATACCGAGATTTCACCGGAAATACATGTTTAGAGGCCCCCTGAATCAAAAAAAGCATTTTTGGAAACATATCCGTGTGTGTGTCTGTGTGTCTGTGAGTGTGTCTGTGTGTGTGTCTGTCTGTGAACAGCATAACTCAGAAACGAACAGTCGGATAAACACCAAACTTGGTCTTCAGGTTCAGTATCTTCCAAGGATGCGACACGAAGGTTTTCAAGAAAATCCCCACACCCCAGATTACCCTTTACATGGAAGATTTTTTGAAAATTTTAATTTTCTCAAAAATGGCTGTAACGATTATTATGTTTAAGATGTTTTCATGACAAATAAAATGTATATCTTGAATTTCCTGGGAATGTCTCCAAAAGAATTCTTCATTGTGAACAACTTTTGCATAACTGGTAAACCATAAGAGATAGACAAAATTTTACTACACAAAAAATGTAGATCGCGTTAAAATACACAATTTATGTTATATACATTTGTTTTGTTGAGTGTACCATTTTCGAGATATTACTTCTTATTCCCTTAAATTTTTCAATACTTATTTTCTCAAATGGGAATTCGTTATTCATTTTTTTGTCTTGGATATGCAAAGAGTATTAATCTGTGGCAAAGGAATGGTGCTGCACCTAGTAACCAGCTATTAAGAGATATGTATGTGCTTAAAGCTACTGTATTTCTATATTGCCCTTGTAAATATATATTCCCCTTACATCTACAAGAAAGTTAGCAATAAGATAGAGTCTGCAAATGTTTATCTCGATTAACATGAAGTAGATGGAGAATAAGCGTTTGTATAAATAGTTTGTACAAGAGTAGAGAAAGTCATGTGAGTGTAACACATCAGATATTTTTGTTGCTGGTGTCAAATAAGTATCTCTATGAAGGACCACAACATCATCTGCAAACTGAAATCGTTAAGCTGTCATTCTTAGAAAAATCTGAGAAATTAGTAGAGAAACCCTCCAAGTACGCTTCGTTGTGAAACATCTGGTTTTATGCTTCTATCTTGGGAAGTTTTATTCATGTGTTTCACTGTAAATGATCTGTTTGCAAGATATTATTGTATTATTTTTAAAAAATCTTCAGAGACAAGTGGTTTTATTTGTCATCTTTAGGAAGAACTCAGAAAATTAGGTAGAGAAATGTTTCAAGTAGGCTTCCTTGTTATACTTCTATCTTGGGAAGTTGCATTCATGTGTTTTACTGTAAATGATCTGTTTGCAAGACATGGTTGTATTATTTTGAAAAAAGTTCAGAGACCAATGGTTTTATTTTAAATAAGAGGCCCTCAAGCCAAGCTTTGTCGAGAGCTTTTTCTGTATCCAAGGAGACACCTAGACGAGTATCATTTTCGAACGTGTCCAGGTTGATACCCACTACTCGATATAGCTGTTGTGGGCTCGGCACGAGTGTGAAGGTCTAAACCCGAATTGATTACTGGATATAATGGGGCCAAGTAAATCCAGAAGTCGTGGAAGGAGAAGACTAATTGGAGTGTAGTTTCTGGAATCATTCCTTTGTATTTCAGGCTTTGGAATCATTATAATAATCGCATGTTTTCTACTGTTTGAAAAATAAGTTAGTCGCAGAATTGTATTATATAACTGTGTCCAAAATACTATCGCCTTCTTAGGAAATGGTTTAAGCAGTGATTGCACTATGAGGTGCACCTGATGCCTTGTTAGATGGTGTACGTGTTATTACGTTGATTACCTGATATGGTGTAAACGAAGTAATAGAAAGGTATAAGCCGCCGTAGTATTATTAATTCCTCAGTGACTTTTCTTTCATGCTAAGGTGAGGAAGGTAGGTTGTATTGTTGTTGCTTCACATATGATAAGCTAATTTGAAGAAGGTTTGTATTATATTTTGACTTTTGGGGAGTCGAACTTGAATTACTGGCAACCGCAAGTATGGTAAAAAGTTTCCGGTAGCCTTCGCCCCAAGTTTAAAAAATGTTAGCTTTGTAATTTTGACTGTTTCTTTAAATATTATATATTTATGTTTGGCTCGGCTGCGTCAGTACTTATATTTTTTTAGAGACATGAATGTCTTAGCAGGGAGTGGTGGGACTGAAGAATGTAGGCTTACACAGATTATAATTTTACTTCACTCGTTTTATTAATGCTTGACACGATTTAAATAACACTTCACTGATATATATATATATATATATATAGAGAGAGAGAGAGAGAGAGAGAGAGCTGTGAGATTTTTTTTTAATTAATTACTTGCACTTTTTAACACGTAAACTATTTTTGTCTCACACTGGATACGTATTAAACTTCTCGAGACACATCTCGCGTCCGGTTAGGAACACGGTCTACAAGCAACTGACTTCTGAATTTGTACAATTTACCCTATTTCAGTTTCTAATTGGCTAATCCTACTCCAATAGAATACTTTAATTTAACTTAAGCTTCTTTCTGGTTGTTGATTGGCTATTTTATAAACTGTCTCAAAAATTACATTATTGTTTCCAAGAATTACCAGTAGCACTATTAAACCTTCTAATTCATTATTGCCTCAAGGCTACCTCATTGTTAGCAACTTTTAACCTATTATTCTTACAGCTCCTACATTATTAAATTACGTAACATTCACATTACATTATTGAACATGCACATAATAATATAAACATTAATACTATGACCGTTACATGCATTTTATATATTATATTATACGCATATTGCTTTAAGGCGGGCTGTTGTTATATTTTATATTATATAGTTTAACTGAAATCATTTAATTGTTAAAAATACTGGCTCAATTGGTTGTTAGTCTTGTTATTTCGAGCATTAAATTGCCAGGTCGCCGCTGCAGGACACTGTGCATGCTCAGATGTCGATGTCTCCTATTGTTATGGAAATCTCTCCTATTACTAACGCCATCGTAGCCTATAAGTAAAGTTGGAGCACGTTAAGAAACGGTGTACATAATAAATAGTTGCTCATAAACCTTTAGATTGTGACACGAGTGCAAATTTAAGGCATGAGCAATAGTCAATTTGCGATTTTCATGAATGGCAAAAATAGGATATATACACGAGTTGCATGTAGTGTTTAAATGCAATCCTAGCATTAGAAATTGATGATAAATTCTAAAATTTTCTTATTAGCCAAAATGGTTTCTTAGCGACAGAAAGAAGCTTGCTTAATTAATAATACTATTTTGTTTGTTAACAACGATGTCAATTGCAAGGATCATATCATTGCGGTGTGCCGGAATTTCACCCGCGGGAGTTCTTTTATACGCCAGTAAATCCACTACACGGGGCTGTCGCTTTTAAGCACATTACCAAACCATCGGTCTTGGCCGGGTTTGAACCCGCGACTTTGGGTTGAGAAACTGAGCCACCCAGATTGACACTTGCTTAATTGCTTATATAGTGTGAAACGTATTTTGTTTATTTGTAGTTATAAAATGAACTAAGGTGGTAACAATTCACTGAAGTTGAGAAAGGTTATTTTGTTGTTTTCTTTACGTTGTTTGCCCCACGTATGGGCGCCAATTTGAGAGACGTTATTTTGTTTTATATTTCAACTGTTGGGGAGTTGAACTTACAGTAGTTTCAACCGCACGTACGGTACCCGGTGTCCGGTAGCCTTTGCCCCGAATGTACTTTCAGGTAGTCTTTGCCCCAAGTTTAACAAAAAAAAAATAACTTTGTAATTTGACTGTTTCTTTAAATATTTAATATTTATGTTTGCCTCGGCTGCGTCAGTAATATTTTAGAGACATGGATCTCTTAGCAAGGTTGTGGTGGGACTAAGAATGTAGGCTTACACAGATTTTAAGTTTTAATTCACTCCTTTTTATTAATCCTTGACACAAATTAAATAGCACTTCACTGATATCGAGAGCTGTGAGATTCTTTTATTTAATACGTAAACTATTTTCGTCTCACACGAATACGTATTATATTTCTCGAGGACGCATCACGCATCCGGTTACAAACACTGTCTGCAGGCAACTGAACTGATTTCAAGCGCATAAACTTTGTAAATTTCTGTATTTCAAGTCTCTGATTGGCTAATCCTACTCCAATAGAATACCTTCATTTAACTGAAGCCTTTTCTGGTTGTTGATTGGCTATTTTATAAACTGTCACTAAAATTACATTATTGCTTCCAAGAATCACAAATAGTATTTAAACTTCCTTACTCATTATTGTCTCAAGGTTACCTCATTGTTACCTCATTGTTAGCAACCTTTAACTTATTATTCTCACAGCTCATATATTATTAAATTACATAAACATTCACATAACATTATTGAACATGTATAAAATAATATAAGCATATGCAATGACTGTTACATACATGTTACATATTATTACATACACATATTGCTTCAAGGCGGGCTGTTATTGTATTTACATATTATATAGTTTGACTGAAATCATTTAAGTATTAAAATCACTGCCTCAAAGTGGAAGGTATTCCAAGAAGCCGAAGCTCAACTAATTCCACAGAAATCTAAAACAATCATATGAGAGAGGTCATAAAATAATTTGTGAGCAGAAAAGAGCAAAACAAGCATGACTGTAATCAGGCATAGGAATTCTCAAGCAGTTGGCTTCAAATTGTCTGCATTCAAACCATTATGACAACAACAGAGACCAAGGGACAATGACAGGCAGGTAAAACCGGTCCGAGTGCTGTCTGCAAACGCCAAAAGACTATACGAGGGATGGGGATGGTTTGTTATCTGTGATCTCCCTGCCTAAAGCTCGGTGGCAGTTCAACTCTAATTCCTTCCAACTTGTTTTACCTCACAGAAATTCCTAAGCCTGGTTACAAAATATGTTACCCATTACTACAAATATGCAAGAGCTTAATGAAACTCTAATCTTTGTGTGCATTTTAAACTGCTGCTTTTCCACTAGTTTTCATTGACTCAGCAAGAAAGGTTTGTTTAACAGAAATGTATAAGCAACCTATATTGATAGCCAGGATGAGTGTAACATTTATAACTCATATCGGTTAATGACGAGTTCGACTGTTACTTTACATATGCATTGGATATAGATAAAATAGTAAGCAAAACTGTGGTGTTTTGAGGCATTACCAACTCAAATAAAAACATCTGAAGTATTACACTCACATGACTTTCTCTACTCTTGTACAAACTATTTTTACAAACGCTTATTCTCCATATGCTTCATGTTAATCGAGATGTTAATCTTATTGCTAATTTTCTTGTAGATGCAAGGGGAATTGGTAGGCTTTAAGCGATAGTCAAATATTTTAAGAGCTGGTTGCTATGTGGCGCATTCCATTCTCTTTGCATGTCCAGGACATAATAAAATGAATAACGAATTTGAGAAAAAGTATAAGTATTGGAAAATTTAAGGGAATCACAAGCAATATCTCGAAAACGGTTCACTCAACAAAACAAATGTATATGACATAAATTGTGTATTTTAACGCGATCTACATTTTTTGTATAGTAAAATTATTTTCTATCTCTTATGGTTTATCAGTTATGCGAAAGTCGTTCACAATGAAGAATACTTTTGGAGACATTCCCAGAAAATTCGAGATATACATTTTATTTGTCATGAAAATATCTTAAACATATGATGTTTTAATCAAAATCGTTAGAGCCATTTTTGAGAAAATTAAAATTTTCGAAAAATGTTCCATGTAAAGGGTAATCTGGGGTGGAGGAATTTTCTTGTAAACCTTCGTGTCGCATCTCTGGAAGATACGAACCTAAATACCAAGTTTGGTGTTTATCCGAGTGTTCGTTTCTGAGTTATGCTGTTCAGAGACACACACACGGACATGTTTCCAAACATGTTTTTTTTTTGATTCAGGGGATCTCAAAACATGTATTTCCAGTGAAATCTCGGTATCGAATTTTTGGGTGGAATACAATACTTCCCCTACTTACTATGCGTAGTAGAGAAAGTAAAAGGAGTCAACACGGCGATATTTAAGAAGGCTTTAAAACTTTGCGGGTTAAGAGGGAACTAGAATGCAATTGATTACACAATTGATCAACATATTTATTACTTCATTGTTGGTAAGCAACGTTTTTAGCAGCCGTTTAGAAAAACCTAATAATGCACCATTGTGACCATGATAACTTCAGGATTGCATAAAATGATTTTTGTCACAATGTAGGGTGGGCGGGAAGTCACTATCTGTTTTTAAATAGCCAATTTCTTTTAATTGTTGATCGATTTGCGAATTTTTTTATATTGTAGGTTCTCTGAGAAAATCTTCTATTGTACGAAATCTACTTTCATCATCAGTATTTGAGATAATGACATATGAACTGCGTTTGCGTGATCGCGCTATGATAGCATCAGGTTATGAAGTATTAAAATCCATCGTCCTTGTGAAGTGATGGTGGCGAGGTGTTCACGTTCAACATGCTACACTTCATCTCAACACGATCCGCAATTGCCACACAAAATTAATGACGAGTGAGTCAGTTGCAGATACAAAAAGAAGCAGACGACCGAAGACAGTGCGATCGCCGGAGAATGTTGCGGTAGTAAGGGAACTGTTCACACGCAGCCAAGAAAAATCAACGCGACAGGCCTCACGTGAGAACAAACTCTCCAGATACGCCGTGCGTGAAGTGTTGAAGAAATACCTGTGCCATGACCTTGGAAACCTCATTATGTTTGTGATAGGTGTGTGGAATTTGGTGAGATTATGATTTCGTGGGACAATGACTGTGCGACGTCCTCTTCCTTTATTTATATTTACCTGGAGAAGTCAGTCCGTCGATCACCTCCTGATTACGTGTTGCTCATCACCTCGGCTACTCATTGAAGATCGTGTTGTTGGGGTTCGAATATCTGTTGTAATTATTTTTTGTGGTAGAAACATATTTTCATTGATCTCCAGGGCGTGATACGTAAAGGTTCAACTACTAGCAAAATAACAGTGTATACGACACAGCATATGCAATTCAACACATTCTTCTTTGTATGGTTTCATATTGTAACAGGAAACCTACAACCAACCCTTCAAATACTTGGTTACACTTCGACTTCCACCAGCGCATTACTTAATCACTTGTCTAACAGCGTATAACAAGACTTATGCATGTTTAGTTACTCTCTCCGCGAATTTCTTGTCGCTCTTAATACATATATTAATCGCGCGTCTATGTTCAAAACTGAGTTACATTCTTAAAGTAATTCCGAAGCAAAAATTTTGTTGTGAGGAGCACAGGTTCCTAATGCTTTTGAAATAAAAAACTGACTGAAATTTTGACAAGCACCTCAAATATATACAGTTCTGAGAGGCACGAATGTGAAGCTTGCAAACTAATTCTATTGGTCCTCAAGCTGGCGCGAATATACTCTATGTTTAAACACTAACAAATTTCTGTTAACTGAGTGGTTAAGTAGGGGTCACATGGTAGAATACAGTGAAAAATTCCCTGCTTCTGGAATATTCTGGGCTTTCCGTAGCGTCAAGTTACTTGTGTCCTATTTGCACGTCAACTATAAAGACTTTTACGAACATGTAACACACAGTGCAATAGCCTTTACTGTTGTTATTTCTAACGCTTGTTACATTTCTGCTGGTGCGAAACCTTAAGTTCCTAAAAATAAAACATAGGTACAGACATATTTCTCTAGACTGCAAAGTGAATGGTTATAGTATAATGATAACACAAATGAGACAAATATAATTAAATCGTAAGAGAGCTGTAAATATTAACTCAACTGAGCGGATCTCTTTCGGAGCATTGTCTGGAGCAATGAGGCAGTTTTCCACGTCGTGGCATCGTGAATCGCCACAACTGTCATTATTGGGCAGAATAGATCCAAAAAGGACAGTTGAAAATACAACATCGTTCAAAGGTGTGGAATTACTTTAGATTTGTCATTGGTCCTGTCCTCATGCCAGATAACATGAACGGTGAACGGCACTTGAACATGTTGAGGCAGTATTTTATATCACAACACTGTGAATGCCAGAGTGATTGTAGTGTAAATAAACATTATTGTATCACAATGATTTGAGATGTTTGTTAGCTATAAGCATTGTTAGGAAATAAGTTTACACGGCCTCACTGAAACTGACAATAGAAGTGGGTAACAATGAACCGATGGGGTGAGTTGTTTATCACTAAGAAGAGACAAACATGGGTTACCTCAGCCAAATACCTCGGAGTCACGCTCGACCG
The DNA here is from genome assembly GCA_030765065.1 of Deroplatys truncata. Taxonomy (NCBI): domain Eukaryota; kingdom Metazoa; phylum Arthropoda; class Insecta; order Mantodea; family Mantidae; genus Deroplatys; species Deroplatys truncata. Next base: position 121,092,719 of record CM060988.1, on the reverse strand, counting down.
CGGCCTCACTTTCGCGCCACATGTCAGGGCAAAGGTCGGCCTCGGCCACTCCGCGCTCAGGCAGCTGTACCCTGTATTCCGCTCCACAATGCCCATACGCCTCAAACTACGCCTATATCAGGCGATTATCCCGCCCCTAATTCTGTACGGCTGCGAGGTCTGGGGATCGGCGGCAGCGACCACCATCCGCAGACTGCAAACCGTTCAGAACAGGGCGCTTCGGATGATCTATGATACCGGGCGTAGATTCCCATCCATATCCTACATACCCATTCCGGTCTCCCATACATCGTGGACGTGGTGCGGGAGAGAACCCGCACCATGTACACGAAACTCACCTTCCATACCAACCAGCTGGTTAACTCTTTGGGCCGCTATGACCATAAGGCGCCGCGGCGGAGGAAGAGCTACCGGTTGCCGAAAGACGGCTTGGGCCCCCGAGGCTGAGGTCTGCCAATCCCTCATTTCACAGACTTCCCCAAGTTAAGCAGCATTGGGTCCAGTCGCTAGCTGGATGAGTGACCATTTAGCAGCGATCCGCCCTGCCGCCATCTTGAGTACCCCCATCCCATTACCTACATTCCCATCGTGCTTTGCTGCCATGCCGGCCTGCTTAACTTGACGACCACACAAGTGGTCGCCCAAGTTAAGCAGCATTGGGCTTGGTCACCACGTGGTCGCTAGTCCGCCCATGAGGGGACACCGAGACCCAGCCAATGGCCCGCCCAAGACAGACATAAATCAAAAGCTTGTGTACATTCTTTTTATCCTTCTATATCGCACAGGTAAAGCCGCATACGCGGCTAGGTACTGTGGCGAATATATTCCGCCCAGGTGAACCTGGGCGACCTGTTCTCGATTGCTGGATTGCTGGATTGCTGGAAATGACGTCAGGGTAGCGTGCCTTTCTTTAGAAATGGAGGGAATATTTTCCCTTGAGCATATGTGTTAGTAATTGTGATTGGCTGACAAAACAGACGCTAATGTTGGCGCGATTTGGTAGCCAATAGTAGCTCTATTATAATGTTTAAGCATTTCGGGGAGAAGGAGTATATATTCTCGAGCTATAAGCATGTTTCACGCAGTTCTATGGAAACATTCACGAGGTACACGTCGCGCAGTCTTGAAGAATCTATCGTGAAGTGCACATAATACAGTTTGGAAGAATCTCTCGTGTCGTAAAGTTAGTTACAAAATGTGAAGTACGCGGCAACTAATACCAGTAATTACATTTGGAAATATAACAGTTTCAGTCAGGCGTGTGTAAAGATTAAAGATGTGAACTAATAAGTGTGACGGCAATAAAAGTGTGAAAATAAATTCTTTTATCAGTGTTATCTTTTAGTAACAACTCCTTTCCGTTTACACGCCCTACTCAGAGATATTTGCTCGACTGAGCAATAATAGCTAGCCGGAGGACAAAGCACCCAAATCTTAAAATAATAAAACAATAACAGGCGCCCAGCAAATAAGATGACACGAAAGATTACTGCGCAATGTTACGCCAAGATGCGTGGGCAGTGAACTCCCAATGGGACAATGCTGACAATGTTATTTTCCAACAGGACGGGTTTCCTTGCCATTTCGCCATCGTTGTTCGTGAATGACTTGATGAACACTTTCCTGGGCGTTGTTTGTGTCGACGGGACCACATCAAAGGCCTGCCAGAAGTCCTGACCTCCCGCCATATGTATTTCTTTTGTTGGGTTGCGCAGAATACGAAATCTACCGTACAAAACCAGGCACTCTGGAAGAGTTGGAGGAACGTATCAATGCTGAAAACTACAGCCATTTAAAAATAGATAGTGACGTTCCACCTACCCTATACAATTCATATAAATTGTTCTGTCTACTTCTTTGCAGATAAATCTTCATTACTCATTTACACATTTCGTTGCGGGTGTAAGAAGAACGCAGTAAGCTAAAAGGTTAGTCAGAGCTTTTCGAAGCCGATCAGTTAATGGGTTTAATATTCTGTTTCAGCCACCTCTCTATTGTTAGGGTAACGTATCTGCTTTACATTTAAGAGGTTCGAATTTCGGTTAGGGTGAGTTACCTGGATAAAGTCTCTTCTAGGGGTTTTCGACGAATGTCCGGTAACTCTTAGGCTCTCCCCCGGCTAATTTGAGCGTCATTTCAACATTTCGTTCTTTCATCGTCTATTATGAGCTGGACAGTAAAAGGGCGTTAATTAGTCATTAAAGCAAGCAAGAAATAAGACATCCTGAGGGATAAATGGACCTTGATCGAAGCCCAAAAATAAATAAATAAATAAATTTGTTCTGTTTGAATGAACGCGATAAAGAAAGAAAGAATAAAACAAGAATAGTGATTTGCAGTTGAAAAAACTGAAGTATTTGAATATTCAAACCAATAACAAAGAATATCTCGAAAATGGTTAACGCTACAAAAAAATTTATTTGACATAAATTGAGTGCTTTAACAAGATTTAAATTTCTTGGTAGTAAGACTTTGTGTATCTCTTATGGTTTACCAATTATACAAAAGCCATTCAGAATAAAGAGGACTTCAACGGCTATTCCCTTAAGTTGAAGATATAGGTACATTTTATGTCATGAAAATAGATTAAACACATGGTAATTTAATCAAAATCGTTAGAGATATTTTTGAGAAAAACAAAAATTTCGAAAGATGTTTCATGTAAAATGTAGTTTGGGATGGGGGCGTTTCTTGGAAATCTTCGTGTCGAATTCTTGGGAGATCCTGAACTTAAATACCAAGTTTCGTATTTAACTGAATTTTCGTTTTTGAGTTATGTTGTTCATACACAGAAACACATGGACCTTTTCTAAAAATGTTTTATTTTTAATCAGGGTGCCGTAAAATATGTAATTTCGGTGAAATCTCGACATCGAATTTTGGGTGAAATACAATCCTTCCTCTTACCTGCTATACGTAGGTGGCAGAGAAAGTTAAAACGAAAGATAAATCACAAGTATCCATGTTTTGTTTCTTTCAAAGTTCTAACATGAAACGTGTGGCAGATGCATAGCAATGCATCATTGAGGAGAGCATCTGTGCAAGGTCGTTTGATTTATGTGCTCACTGCTGACTGCATGTTGGATGGTGCTCTAGCCAACCACTGTGGAATGTTAAGAGTTAACAATATTAAAGCTGACACGATTTTGTAAATAGCCGGAGGTACCATGGTCAATGCCAGGTGCTGGTGTTGCCATAACTATAATTATAAACGCCAGCGACTGTCCAGAAATTCCCGGGTTGAGCGAATCGTAACGTTTAGAATTTTGATAAAAATCTTCAAAAGAAAACAACTTAAAATGCTTCATTTTTCGACTTCCACGCGCAGTAAATAGAAATTAACACAACACGACTTGCCTTGCTAGTTGAAAAAAAATTCCTTATACCAATGCAACGATCGCGTCTCCTTGAAGCATTTTTTCAGAGACTATTTCATTCACTGGCTGCGTATTTGATACTGACCAATAACGTTTAGCAATGCTTGAGAATCGTCCTATTATGGTCGCTTTATCTTATAATGTGCTTGCAAGGTTGCAATATCTATCGTATAAAACGTCGTACTCAGCTGAACCTAGTAGTATCAGTATCAGTGATTAACAAACTACGTCATCCAATTATGGTTTTAATTGCTCTATCACGTACACAGTAAGCAGAGAAGGTACTCCATTCCACGCAAAAATTCATACCGAGATTTCACCGGAAATGCATGTTTTGAGGTTATGGTTTTACTTGCTCTATCACGTACATAGTAAGCAGAGAAGGTACTCCATTCCACGCAAAAATTCATACCGAGATTTCACCGGAAATGCATGTTTTGAGGTTATGGTTTTACTTGCTCTATCACGTACATAGTAAGCAGAGAAGGTACTCCATTCCACCAAAAAATTCATACCGAGATTTCACCGGAAATGCATGTTTTGAGGTTATGGTTTTACTTGCTCTATCACGTACATAGTAAGCAGAGAAGGTACTGCATTCGACCCAAAAATTCATACCGAGATTTCACCGGAAATGCATGTTTTGAGGTTATGGTTTTACTTGCTCTATCACGTACATAGTAAGCAGAGAAGGTACTGCATTCGACCCAAAAATTCATATCGAGATTTCACCGGAAATGCATGTTTTGAGGTTCTCTGAATAAAAAGAAAGCTTTTTTACATACATGAACACCATAATTCAAAAACGAAAATTCGGATAAATACTAAACTTGGTATTTAGGTTGAGTTGTCTTCCAAAGATGCGACACGAAGGTTTTCAAGAAAATTCCCCACCCAAAACTACCCTTTACATGAAACATTTTTTCGAAATTTTTATTTTCTCAAAAACGGCTGTAACGATTTTGATTATAATACCATATATCATAGATATTTACATGACAAATAAAATGCACATGTTGAATTTTCTGGGAATAGCCTGTGAAGACCTCTTTATTCGGAAGGAATTTTGTATAATCTTCTGTAACTGATAAACGTTAAGCGATAGACGAAGACGCACTACAAAGAAATGGAGATCTCTTTAAAGCTTACAATTTATTTGAAATAACGTTTTGTGTCATGAGTCATATTCAATATTTTGTCATTCTTTAAAGTCCTGTCGACATTCAATTGTTTCTTGCGATTGCATGGAAAGAGTAAAGCCAACATACAGGGTGGACCATTTAAGTTGAGACTGTATAATATCTCCAAAACTAAGCGTTATAGAAATAAATGTCTTTAATAAAAGTTGCTTGACATTATGAGGGATTGACCCTAATTGTAGCTTACCCATTTAAAAAATTAAATTGGACCTAAAATGACCATCATAACGTCCTCCAAACAAAACACGACTAATGGTATTTACTTTCCCCCATAATATCAAGCAACTTTTATTCAAGACATTTCTTTCCACAACGTTTAGTTTTAGAGATATTGTACAGTCATAACTTAAATGGTCCTCTCTGTATAACGCCCAGTTCTTAAACATTTGACAATCGTTATTATCTTTGTACGTACATCGAAGCGTGTAATATGATATTTCTGTAAAGATTTATCTCGATTAAAATTAAGTAGATAGAAAAATACATATTCGTAAGAATAGTTTTTATAATCACTAATAAACGAAAGAAAGTAGAATATAACACATATTTTTAATCAATGTAGATTCAAATAGTGTCAATTTCCAAATATATAATGCTCTTGAAAAAATTATAAAAATAATGTATTCTACTTTTAACCTATTCTGAGGTTAAACAGTTTCTCAATTCCACGATTGGTAGTATTTGGTAGTATTCCGTAACACATTCGATTGCTCATTCATTTAGTAAATGCCGTGGCCTGACAGCTGAATAAAATGATTTTAAACTACGTAAGTAAGAAAGTAACGACATTATTCCGTATGCGGGTAGGAGGTATTAAATGTTAAGAAATTTACGGAATCGGGGTTTCAACATTGTAACATCGAGGGCCCTAAACCGCAAGGCGTAGCCGAGGGATCTTCGCGTCTAAACTCGAATGAGAACCCAGGATTCTACACAATCAACTCTGCGTACTAAACAACCCTGATTCCGTAAGTTTCTTAACATTTCATACCTCCTAACCACATACGGAATAATGTTATTATTTATACTATCTGTTACATTTTAATAGTCTTAATAATTTCCATTATGATAAAAAGCTGATATGTAACAGCTAGGCGAATTTCTCTACCAAATACCAATTCACAGATATTATATACAGACTTTCCTATGTATAAGATAAGGAGAAAACACCCAACTGTTTTTATCAAAAGCGTTTTTCTTTGTCATTGGCTTAAAGAGAACAATATCAAACGTTTTCAAACATGTTGCATAAATTATACATCAACACTTTTCAATGCGGGAATATTTAAACTTACAACAGCGAATATTTCGGAGATAGCTTCTGCTACGAAAAGCATTACTTGACAATTGTTTTAAACACCTGCACGCGTCGCCTTGGTAAGCTTTTAGTACCTCCTATGACTACCTAGTACAAATATTCTAAGAGAATGAAGGGAATTTCACTCTATATTTGTATAAAATAAACTTAACCGTTATTTTAACATCTAAACATATTTTGTTTAAAACTTAAGAACACCGAACGGTGAAAATTGGGTAAAATGGTCAAATATTAAATTTTAGGCGTTTTAACTTATTGTTAAGTTCTTTTCTCTAGCAACGTTTTCGTGTAAATATTTGTTACTGGAGTGAAAACGACGGAGCTACATTGCGATTTAAATAATCCTGAGCAGAGGACATAATAGCGCATTTGAGGTCTTTTCTTTTTTCCCCCTAAATTTCTATATGCTAATCAGTTTCTAAATTATGCATTTTAAGTAAATTGTACACTATTTTGTGAAAAATACATAATAGAATTTTAGATTAGTTAATGTGTACGAATTATGCAGTCAGCTTTTCTCGGTTGTAATATTTTAGACATTTCTCAGCATTTAAATGCTCCTTACGATGCAAATTTTAAGTAGTATAGTTGAAGAGGAGTTTCCTTAATACATGCTAACTAAAACTTGCTATGCAGTTATTATTCTAAGTCAAGTGTTTTAACCGAGCAAGCTCACCCAAATTTTGATAAGTATACCGGGTGTTTCAGAAATACTTTTACAACCTTCGGGTATGGGTTCATCACACCAAAAGAAGGAAAAAAGTTCATATGAACATATGTCTCATAATCCTTGGTTTTCGCGTTATTCCTGTCACAGTGAAAGTGTGAGTTCAACGGCCTTCGGGGTCCAAACTCAAAACTTCATTTCTCTATGCATTAATAGAAGGCGTTGACCCATTGTACTACATACGGTAGATGGCGAAGTGTTGCCGTGGAGACTTGTTTACGTTTGTCATTTGTCATTAGTCTGTCTTCAACGTTTCAATTGTGTACATGTAGTGAGTTAACTGCACATGTTTCGTTCCACCATGGCTGGATATTCATTTCGTGAACAGGCAGACATGATTTTTATGTATGGTCGCGCGAAAGATAATAGACGCGAGGCTGCACGGCTCATCAGATGGAGTTTCCAGACCGAAGACAACCGAGTCATCCAACCTTTGTCGCTGTTTATCGTCGCCTTGCTGAGACAGGAACCGTTGCACCACGGACTATCGATCGAGGAAGACCAAGAGACCGATGGATAGGCAAAGGAGGACCAGTTCCATGGCCTGCACGTTCTGCCGATCTCAATCCTGTGGATTTTTACCTCTGGGGGCATCTTAAATCATTGGTTTATGGAGCAGCCATCCCGGATGCAGAAACGCTTCATCGACGTGTCATGGAAGCCTGCGAAACCATTCGACACCATCCCGGAGGTTTTGACAGGGTGCGACATTCCATGATCGACGAGTACAGGCATGCATAGAAGCAAGAAGAGGACATTTCGAGCATTTATTATGAGTGTTGTGTGTTATAAGTGTACCACTGTGTTGAACACCTAACGCGAAAACAAAGGATTATGGGACATATGTTCATATTACCTTTTTTTCTCCTTGCGGTGTAAGGAACCCATACCCGAAGTTTGTCAAAGTATTTCTGAAACACGCTGTATATATTTTTTATACTCGCAAATGAACGAAAATTGTTTTTTTAACAAAATTAGTTTGAAAGGATATTTCTGAACAAATTTATTTTCCATCCCATAAGGCATATGAATATGAAAAATTATGAAAATTCCATCATAAGGAGCATTTTTTATAAAATACCGGGTGCCCATAAAGTCCCAAATACACTTTCATGTTCCTGGTCTGCTACAACACAAACATTATATAGGGATAGAGCAGGACCCTATAAAGCCTAATGCAGTAATGTCCACGTTCATTATCAATACAAGACAATTACTCGGACAATCTATCTGGACATGCAGCATGTTCCTGGAGCCACACTTACGACAGGATGTATCATCGCGTCTGTCATGCATCAACAAGATGGGGCACTGCCCCACTTTGCAAACACTGTGCAGGACTGCATGAATGAGACCTTTCCTAACCGGTGGATCGGAAGAGCGATGGAACGCATATGGACTCCCCGTTCCCCCGACCTCTTTCCCCTTGACTTTTTTGCTTGGGGTTTCAACAAGATCCGAGTTTATGCTACCAGGGTGCCAGATGTGCATTAGCTAAAACAACGAATAAGAGCGGCATGCTTACTAAGAGTGCCTCAATCTTACGGCGCGTGTTCCTTACAACCACAAGGCGATGGAAACAGTGTGTTGATAATGAAGGTGGACGTGTTGAGCTGCATTAAGCTTTATAAAATCCTACCTACTCTATCCTAATATAATGTTAATTGTGTTGTAGCAGACAGGAACATGAAAATCTATTAGAACTTTATGGGCACCCTGTAATTCAAATTTATATTTTAAAATGCATAATCCAGAAAAAACTTGATTTGTGTACATGAAGCTTTGTAACCATACTTCTTTATACAGACATGAGATGTGGTAAAAAATTCGAAGAGCTCAGTAGAGTACTTTGGGTTTTTGAAAATCCACGGTTCGGTTCCCTTATAACAGAGCTTTTACGGCATGAAATCAATCAATTAATAATTTTTGTACTCATGGTCGGGACCGTCACTGCTTCAAAGCATTTTTCTCAAAAAAATTCTGATGTGTTACACTCACATGACTTTCTCTACTCTTGTACAAACTATTTTTACAAACGCGTATTCTCCATATGCTTCATGTTAATCCAGATACCGAGATGTTAATCTTATTGCTAATTTTCTTGTAGATGCAAGGTGAATTGGTAGGCTTTAACCCATAGTCAAATATTTTAAGAGCTGGTTGCTATGTGGAGTATTCCATTCTCTTTGCATTACCAGGACCAAAGAAAAAAAAATGAATAACGAATTCCCATTTGAGAAAAGAGTATAAGTATTGGAAAATTTAAGGGAATAACAAGCAATATCTCGAAAATGTTTCACTCAACAATAAAAATGTATATGAAATAAATTGTGTATTTTAACGCGATCTACATTTTTTGTGTAGTAAAATTTTGTTTATCTCTTATGGTTTACCAATTATGCAAAAGTCGTTCACAATTAAGAATACTTTTGGAGGCATTCCCAGAAAATTCAAGATATACATTTCATTTGACATAAAAACATCTTAAACATGTGATATTTAAATCAAAATCTTTAGAGCCGGTTTTAAGAAAATTAACATTTTCGAAAAATTTTCGAAAAATTTGCCATGTAAAGGGTAATCTGGGGTGGGGGGATTTTCTTGAAAACCTTCGTGTCGCATCTTTGGAAGATGCTGAACCTAAATACCAAGTTTGGTGTTTATCCAACTGTTCGTTTCTGAGTTATGCTGTTCACAGACAGACACACAGACACACACACACGGACATGTTTCCAAAAATGTTTTTTTTGGATTCAGGGGGTCTCAAAACATGTATTTCCGGCGAAATCTCGGTATCGAATTTTTTAGTGGAATACACTACTTCTCCTACTTTACTATACGTAGTAGAGAAAGTAAAAAGAAGAAGAAGAAAAAGAAGAAGAAAGAAAGAAAGAAAGAAAGAAAGAAAGAAAAAAGTAAGAAAGAGAAAAGTAAGAAAGAGAGCAACGAAAGCTTAGCCACGTGAAGGGTTGTTTGGGGTGATAATTTCCAGAAAAATTCTTGCTTTACTGGATTAAAAAGTCCCGGGTTAAGCACGAAATTTGGTGTTTATCCGACAACATTTTTGGGATACACTGTTCAAAGTCGTGCACTCGCGCTTGTACCTTTTCCTGCAACAAGAATAGGCATATAGTAAGGAGTTAAGCATGGGACTTTGGTACATTTGTACCGAGCGGGATGGCTAAGGGGGTTACGTCTGTGGTCCGTATTCGGGAGGTCCCGGGATCTATCTCCGGCGACCGCCCACTCTGACTCATGGATTTTTTGTGATTTCCCCGGGCTGGAAAATGCGGTTCTTTTCTACCACGACTCTCCTTCCTCTCATTTCCTATACCCATCATCTTCCTTGTCATCTGTTTCAGGGCTGTAGGAACAGGTGCTGGTGTTCTGCGGGTTGCGGCTGGGCGGTGACTTGCGCTCTGTAAAGGTTTCTTCCCTGGCGTCGATGCGGCACCGCTCAACGTGGGGCTCCGCTCCGGGATATCCTGGATGTTGGTGGCTCGTGGGCCGGGACCGTGCGGTATCGGATGCATTTTATCTGGAAACGAGACCCTTCTCTCCCAGGGATCACGTTGGAAGCAAAAAGGGCCGACTAGCCTACTTGTGGTGCTCTAATCCGATTTCGGGGGCCACTCCGTGTTACGTATGTTTACTTTTGGTACAGTTATAAAATGTCACGTTTGGAGGCTGTTACGTTATACAACGTAGGGGGACACCTCGCGCACTGCAACCTATATAGAACGTTTGTGGCTACTACTTCCTCCACGGGGAAGGGATGAAGTGAAGGAACCCCAAGAGGCTACAGGTGCAGAAAGACATGCCACAGAGACACGCTGAAGCCCTAACAGTTTCAGACTCGAAGACCCCTCCCACTGCCGGAGCTGCCTAGAGAGGACGATGAAGACCTGTCGAATAAGCAGTCCTCTAATGTCCACGGGAAGTATTTTTTCTTTTGAGCAAGCATTTGCGACGTCTGTCCGACACCGCCACACGCCACGAAACCTAGCAGGACATCTGAAAGTTAAGAAGGAAACGGAATGAAAGGGAAATGATGAAAAGGAAATCGTGGTAGATAAAAAAACCACCTCAGATTCGCCTACCGGCCAGGGCAAACCACGAAAACCCCAAGTTCAGAGTGGATGGTCGACGAGAATCGAATCCGGGATCTCCCGAATACGAACCTCATACTTTACCGCGGTGCCATCTCGCTCAGGAAGTTGTTAATAGGTTTACACTCCAATTTATTTCTAGACATATCTGCCTGTCAGAGAGCAAATTTGCCTTCAGATCTGCTCTTAAGATTAGGTTGCCATTAAGAAAAGGCTAATGTAGTATTTATGAACGAAGGACTCTCTAAATTTGAAATGACATGACACTTATCAGAGCACTAGATCCACTTCCTCTGGGTGGAGTATATATAGCTCTGTTGATCTATTACCCCACCACAGAGAAAAAAAAAGGTGCAGACAAATGCTGCAACATCAGAATCAAAAGAAGGTCAAGTGCAAAGCATTTTAGTACCCAATGTTGTAACGTGCATAGTGGACGTCTTTATGTAGACGAGTTTATGATTGACGTTAGGCTCTGTTGCTGATTTCATTGTTTGAAATGTATAAATTAAATGGAGATAACTGCATAGTGTACAATGTAACTTCGTAATGCTTTAATATTCCTTCCTAAGTAACTTGTTGCTTTCAGAAGCTGAATTTTCAGTAAAAATGGTCGAAAGCTGTTTGTTTCCACCCAAAAATTTGATACCGAGATATCACCGGAAATACATGTTTTGAGGCCCCAGAATCCAAAAAAAATTCACTATTAGAAAAAGGCCCGTGTGAGAGTCTGTGTGTCTGTGAACAGCATAACCCAAATACTAAAAGTCGAGTAAATACCAAAATTGGTATTTAGGTTCAGTATCCTTCAAGGATATGACATGAAGATTTTCAAGAAAACCGCCCCCTAGACTACACTTTACATGCAATATTTTTCGAAATTTATTATTTTCCGAAAACGGCTCTAACGATTTGATTAAAGTATCATATATTTAAGATATTTTCATTATAAATTAAATGTATAATTTTAATTTTCTGGGAATTTCCCCAAACGTCCTCTTCATTCTGAATGGCTTTTGCATAACCGGTAAACCCTAAGAGAGAGACAAACCTTTTCTACACAAAAAAATGTAGAGTTCGCTAAAACAGATAATTTATGTCATATATAAATATATATATATATATACATTTTTTTGTAGAGTGAACCATTTAGGATATACTCCTTGTTATTTGTTTTAATTTTCCAATACTTATACTTTTTCCCAAATGCAAATTCGTTATTACTTTCTCTACTACGTATAGTAAGTAGGGGAAGTATTGTATTCCACCCAAAAATTCGATACCCAGATTTCGTCGGAAATACATGTTTGGAGACCCTCTGAATCCAAAAAAAACATTTTTGGAAACATGTCCGGTGTGTCTGTCTGTCTGTCTGTCTGTCTGTGAACAGCATAACTCAGAAACGAACAGTCGAATAAACACCAAACTTGGTACTTAGGTTCAGTATCTTCCAGAGTTGCCACACGAAGGTTTTCAACAAAATCCCCCCACCCCAGATTACCCTTTACCCTTTACATGGAACATTTAATTTTATCAAAAATGACTCTAACGATTTTGATTAAAATATCGTATGTTTAAGATGTTTTCATTACAAATAAAATGTATATCTTGAATTTTCTGGGAATGTGTCCAAAAGTATTCTTCATTGTGAACGACTTTTGCATAACTGTAAACCATAAGAGATAGACAAAATGTTACTACACAAAAAATGTAGATCGCGTTAAAACACACGATTTATGTCATATACATTTTTTTTTGTTGAGTGAACCATTTTCGAGATATTGCTTGTTATTCCCTTAAATTTTTCAATACTTATTTTCTCAAATGGGAATTCGTTTATTCATTTTTTGTCTTGGATATGCAAAGAGTTATAATCTGTGGCAAAGGGAATGGTGCTGCACCTAGCAACCAGCTATTAAGAGATATGTATGTGCTTAAAGGCTACTGTTTTTCTATATTGCCCTTGTAAATATATATTCCCCTTACATCTACTAGAAAATTAGCAATAAGATAGAGTCTGCAAATGTTTATATCGATTAACATGAAGTAGATGGAAAATAAGCGTTTGTAAAAATAGTAAGTACAAGAGTAGAGAAAGTCATGTGAGTGTAACACATCAGATTTTTTAATAAAATTAGTCACTAAACCTTCGGAAACGGCAGAAGCAGTTCCTGAATAGCGTGCTCTGGCACATTAGAGAGTTGAACTTCAAAAGAGAAGTCCATATGCTGGACGGCATCCAGCAGTACTACAAGAATCAGTCACAAAACTACAGAGCCGGCGGAGTCGGATATTCATTGTCCCTTAAATTCAAGTGCATAGATTTCTGATGCAAATTATAACTACAATAACCACATACCTTCGCCATAGTAGATATTGGAAATGATGCCCTTGTGCCGACCCTCATCTCTCACACATTTTTAAAAAGTTTGCAATCATACTCATTAATTCATCAATTTGCATTCTTATATTGTTTTCAATTCTTCCAGCGTATGCGGCTTATGCCGATGCACTTTATTCCATTCTCTACCACGTAGATAGTAGGTAGAGAAAGTATTGCACTCCCCTCAAAACTTCCATACCGAGATTTCATCGGAAATATATGTTTTGAGACCTCCTGAATCCCAAAATAGCATTTTTGGAAACATCCGTGTGTGTGTCTGTGAACAGCATAACTCAGAAACGAACAGTCGGATAAACACCAAACTTGGTATTTAGGTTCAGTATCTTCCAGAGATGCGACACGAAGGTTCTCAAGAAAATCCCCCCCACCCCAGATTACCCTTTACATGGAACATTTTAATTTTCTCAAAAATGTTTAAGATATTTTATGACAAATAAAATGTATATCTTGAATTTTCTGGGAATGTCTCCAAAAGTATTCTTCATTGTGAACGGCTTTTGCATAACTGGTAAACCACAAGAGATAGACAAATTTTACTGCACAAAAAATGTAGATCGCGTTAAAATACACAATTTATGTCATATACATTTGTTTTGTTGAGTGAACCGTTTTCGAGATATTGCTTGTTATTCCCTTAAATTTTCCAATACTTATACTTTTTCTCAAATGGGAATTCGTTATTCATTTTTTTTTTTTTTTGGTCCTGGTAATGCAAAGAGAATGGAATGCTCCACATAGCAAACAGCTTTTAAAATATTTGACTATCGCTTATCCTACCATATTCCCCTTGCATCTACAAGAAAATTAGCAATAAGATTAACATCTCGATTAACATGAAGCATATGGAGAATAAGCGTTTGTAAAAATAGTTTGTACAAGAGTAGAGAAAGTCATGGGAGTGTAACACATGAGATACGTTTTACTTTCTGTACCACATTTAACAAGTAGGGGAAGTATTGCAATTCACTCAAAAATTTGATCCCGAGATTTCGCCGGAAATACATGTTTTGAGGCCCCTGAATCCAAATAAAGAATTTTTGTAAACATATCTGTGTGTTATATGTCGGTGAACACCATTATTCAAAAACAAAAAGTCGGATACATGCCATAGTTGATATTTAGGATCAATAACTTCCAAAGTTGCAACACGAAGATTTTTAACAAAATGTCTCCATCCCAAACTACCCTTTACATAAACAATTTTCGAAACGTTTGATTTTCTGAAAATGGCTGTAACGATTTTTATTAAAATACCATATATAAAAGATACTTACATGACTAATAAAATGTATATCTTAAATTTTCGTGGAATAATCAATGATGGCCTCTTCATTCGAAAGAAATTGTGTATAATCCTGTGTAACTGGTAAACATTAAGCGATAAACGTAACGTAGTACACAAAAATGTAGATCTCTTTAAAGACGCAGTTTATTTAAAACAAGCCTTTTTGTGGCAAAACCGTTTCTGAGATATCCGTTACTAAAGGTTCTGAACTGTTTATTTCAAAGTCATTTTAACATTCAGTTATTTCTCGCGATTGCATGAAAACAGTATGTAATTTGAAGGCCAGTGTATAGCGTCCAGTTCTTGAACATTTGACTATCACTGTTCTATTTGTATTTATAACGAAATGTCTAATGTAGCTATTTATACAACTGTTTATTTGGATTAAAATGTAGTAGATAGAAAAGTAAGATATAGTAAGAATAGTTTGTATACCCAATAATAAACGTTGAGGGTATAGAAAGTCATGTGGACGTATCCTATAATATTTTTATTCAGCGGACCTCAGAACGTGTATTTCACTGATATCTCGGTATCAAATTTTTGGGTGAAAGGGCAATACCGTCTCGACCTACTATGTACGTAGATGTAGATGTAGATGTAGATGTAGATGTAGATGTAGATAAAGTAATAAAGTGCATCGGAATAGTCCTGATACTTTGGAAGAACTGAAAGACAATTTAAGAGAAGCTGTAATTTCAAAACAAGAATTAGTGAATGCAAATGCAAATTTTCTTTAAAATGTGTAGCGGTACAAGAATATCATTTGCAACATCTTTTATGACAAATGCGATAACTGTGGCTATAATTTGCATAAGAAATCTATGCACTTAAATGTAAGGGACTATGAATATCCGATTCCGCCAGCAAACATCGCGCTTCCAGCGCCAAGAAAATTCGAGTCAGTCGGCCACCCGTACAAATGAAGGCTATGTATAAGTTATTTATTTTTAATCATGGCGATATTAGTAAATTTTAAAAATGAAATATATGATAACCGAGTTACCATGTTTATTAGTTCTCGGATCACTCTTACACGATGTTTAAGATATCGTTACTGAAATTGCTATTTAATTCCTATACATTTCAACCAGTTTAGTTGAAAGCCTTTTGTTTTACAGATTTGTTCAACATATATACTTATAACAGAAAATTAATTTTCATTGTTTTATGTACCCACCATTTGAATAAAATGATTTTCAAAATATGAAAATCTAATTATACGTGAAATGCCCACGTGAAGAAAACTTGAACATGTTATAATTTTAAATTTTACTTATTATTCCTCGAATACACATAGTTCTTTACAAATAAAGATTAAACTTTGTGTAACATTAAAAGTTTCCCTGGAAGAAGGTGATAATGCATATAACTCCTTCAAATTTCTAAAAATTATTAACATTTTAAATCCGAAACCAATCTTGATATCGAGAAAAGACTCTTTAGATCTCTTCATTCAGCTTAAGACAAGGCTTACTGGAAATTTAAAAGCATCAAGTAAACGTTTCACAGTGGGGAGTATTTTAAAGTGGAAAAATGGCAAACAATAAAGATTATAAAAAATTAAAGCTTTTGAATTTCAAGCGCTGTTCTCTCTCTCTCTCTCTCTCACACACACACACACACACACACACACACACACACACACACACACACCTCCATATCTATTTCGTCACCTCAAGAATATAAACAGTTAGAAGGGTAAAACTGCAATATGGTATTTCAGAGTTTTCCTGCGAATTTTAAAAGGTTTTTCTCTCGAAATTTTTGAAAAATTCTGTATCGAGTACCCTTAAACTACATACCTTTCTTTGCTTCTTCCATTTTCCATTCCTCTGCACACTAAGACACTACAAGTTTTCCTTCACACAACTCAAAAAGTAACTGAAAGCACCGATGCGCATTTAACATCTCATTCCTAAACACGAGTCAGGGTCCAAACCTGTGAGTACCACAGCGGTTCTTTGTGTGCTAAATATAGTTCTGGAATGAATCATAAAATTACTTTTGTCCAGTTGGATCATTAAAGCGACTCCTAGGAGACAGCACCATTTATATATTTAGTGTTCAGAAATTAATCCTGAATATAATAATGAAACATATATATATATATATATATATATATATATATATATATATATATATATATATTGACTTTGAAAAAGCCTTCGATCGAACAAATAAAATTAAATTAACAAAAATACTGCAATAAAAAGGATACCCTCAAGAACTTATAAAAGCTATATAACGCCTCTTTCAACAAACGAAAATAATCATTAAAAATAATTTAAAGACTTTTCAGGAAGTATCTGTAAATCACGGTGTTCTACAGGGGCGCAGCATGTAACCCACCATTTTTAATACTTTTATTCACGATCTAATGAGAAAATCTAAAACGTTAATGATGCTGGTTTTAAAATATCACGAGGCAAGTACCTATTTGCTTATTTGTTGCAATGGGGATATCATTTAGGAAAATGAATTTGCCCTACAATATACAGTCTTTAAATTCCATCAGATCTGCAGAGAGTACCGAGTGTCCCAGAGCGCCCGTATCAGCCGCTTTTCTCTAAAACTACAATACTTGTTGTTCGCAGAAACAATTTGATAACAAAAGCTATGTAAAGAATTGATTGGTGGTATTTCCATTTTCCGGAACAAACCGGAAGTTGAAGAACGTTTGTTGTATTGTATTTCGACTGTTGGTGAGCCGAGCCTGAAGTAGTTGCAACCGCACGTATGGTAAAACGTTTCCGTTAGCCTTCGTCCCAAATGTATAAAAAATATTAACTTTTTAATTTTGACTGTTTCTTCAAATATTATATATTTATGTTTGCCTCGGCTGCGTCAGTATTTATATATTTTTTAGAGACATGAATATCTTAGCAGGGAGTGGTGCGACTGAAGAATGTAGGCTTACACAGATTTTATGTTTTTCTTCACTTCATTTATTAATGCTTGACACGATTTAAAAAACACTTCACTCATATAGAGAGCTATAAGATTTTTTTTATTAATTACTTGCACTTTTTAACACGTAAAACTATTTTCGTCTCGCACGAATACGTATTAAATTTCTCGAGGACGCATCTCGCGTCCGGTTAGGAACACTGTCTACAACCAACTAACTTCTGAATTTGTAACTTTTTCTCCATTTTAGTTTCAGATTGGCTAATCTTAGTCCAACAGAATACCTTCATTTAACTAAAGCTTTTTCTGGTTGTTGATTGGCTATTTTATAAACTGTCACAAAAATTACATTATTGCTTCCAAGAATCAAGTAGCATTGTTACCTCATTGTTAGCAACGTTTGACCTATTCTCACAGCTCCTACATTATTAAATTACGTAATACATTCACATAACATTATTACACATGTATACAATAATGTAAACATATATAATGACTGTTATATACACTTTATACACATATTGCTTTAAGGCGGGCTGTTATTGAATATATATATATATATTATATATATAATTGGACTGAAATCATTCAAATGTTAACAATACTGCCTCAAAGTGCTCTGAAATTTTAAATGGGAACATGAGTTGTTTAAATTATCATTGATAGTGCTTTTAAAATGAAACAAGGCCAATTTAATTCAAACGGTCCCAGTAGATGATCAACAATTTCAGCCTAGATGTTTGCGGAATACTTCTGTTGGTGATGTCTAACGAACACTGCATGAGAGTTCTCAACGTCCCAGATGTGTGGCTGTTCTTGCTATAGAAGTGTCCGTCTCGTTCAGGCCTCATTGGTAAAACGAAGACGTGCGCGGGAAATGTAGGATCTGCGATAATTCGTTGCAGAAACCACTGGACAAACTGAACACGAGGTGCGAAGTTGTTCGGGCCCAGTCCCTGTACTTTCTGGGGGTGGTGCGAAGCTGTTGTTCACAAACACTGAGTTAAATTGGGCTGTGCCTCTCAGACCTACCAAACCTAACCAGACGTAAGGGGCAAGAAAGAGGCGATGTCACTTGATTCAGTGGTTGTAAACAAACAAAGTCAAAGTGTACTGGCTGTTCCTCTCAAACTTATCCTACTGGATAGACTTCAAACGCCATTTTATACAAGGAACCACCACCTGTCAACATTATCACAGGATGCCCAGCTTACGAGGAAAAAAAACCGTACAATATAGCAAGCTCATCTTCCATCAGTATTCAATAACCCGAATACTGTCCAAACCACCCTTTAATTTCTTCACTCCACATCATTGTATAACCGCCTGTGACTGTACAACGGCTGAATAGGCTTTATTTTGTAAAATGTTGTATGTTTTATTATGTTGAATTAATTTATTATGCATATATTGCACTGTAATGATATTGTTGCATTGTATTCGCATTGTTGTATTGTTCCATGATTTGTACGTCGCAATATAACCGCTTATAGTTAAGAGACAATAAATAAATTTAAAGAAATAATCTTTATCCGACGGCTCTATTTTATAAAATGTAGAAATTAAAATTAATATTTTTGTTTTAATAATCAAAGAGGAATGTTGACTGTATACACCATAAGTATTTAAAGTTCATATTGCATACGACTTTAAGTAACTAGTTAGCACATTTATATAACATAAGTCGTAGTTTTTATTTATTTTAATATAAATATAACTAGGTATATCAAAATTGTGATTATTATCCTTTAGAGTATAAACAATAATTCCCTAACTATTGTGTTTAAATATTAAAACTGTATTAATATAGTTATTAAATTTAAATTTAAATATTACCTGATCGAGTATATTCCAATGATGACATTATGACTCATTCTTACAAGCTGCTAGAGATCATCAATGTACAGTATCTGTAATTAAAATAATGTTTTTAGTAGTATAAGTGCTAGAAAAACATAAACTTTGCAAGTGTATATCTCCCACTGGATATGAGAGTGATACTTAAGTTTAACTACTGTACTTTACAACTCCCTCCCAACTTCTATAAGCTATAAAATTTTCAGAAGAGTGTCAAGGGGAAACTGTGAATCATTTCTGAATTATTACTTTCTCTATCATTTACCTATAGTAGGTACAAGAAATATTGTGTTCCGCCCAAAAATTCAAAATGGGCATTTCTCCGGAAATACATGTATTGAGGTCCCCAGAACCAAGAAAATGGGGTTTTAAGAACAAGGTCTGTGTATGAGTGTGTAAGGTGCTGGAAGCAAAGCTCAAAAACGAAACGTTTAATAAATATCAAGCTTGGTGTTTAATTTCAGCATCTTCCAAGGATGCAACAAAAGATTAATTTTAAAAAGGCCTACTGCAAACTAGCCTTTGCATGTAAATTTTTTATTTATTTTTTATTTTCTATAAAACAGCCCCAACTATTTTGATTAAATACGTTAAGTTTAAGATGGTTGCATGAATAACAAAATGCATACATTAAATTTTCCCTCAATATGGAGTCTATGGAATCCTCTTCCTTTTAATTAATTTGTATAACTTGTAAACCATGAGAAATATAAGGTTATTAAAAAAGAAGGAACAGACTTTAAATATTTATTTCTAATAAACGACAATAGATGGCGACACATGCGATACATCACTGAATAGAGAAAACTTCAAAATTTTATTTTATGTGTTCAAAATGAGCAGCATTTGTTATGCGAGGACGACCAGTGCTTTTTATGACGAGGTGGCTCGTTGTTGAACTTACAACGAAATGTACGCTGTAATGAAACAATGTATTCACTCTTTGCATAATGCAGCACACAAAACCTTTCCAGTGGCGTCGCCATTTTCTCGTAATCAAATCCAGCGCCGCTGTAGGTGCTGAGTGGAACTAATAGGGGGGGGCTTAAAACCTTGAACTTTCCTGTATTCAGTGATGTTTTGTATGTCTCGCTATCTATTGTTGTTCATTAAAAATGCATATTTAAAATCTGCTCCTTCTTTTTGAATAACCCTGTAGATAAAAAATTACTAAGCAGAAATGCAAGCTCATTAAAATATATCATTTCTGTCACATATTCTTTTCTGGGCAATTCTTTCCAAAATATTCCATTTTTGTTCCCAACTATAAGAAGCCATCTGTTAAAACCTGTTTGAAAGAGTGACACACCAATTTTTCTTTCTTTTCCCTCCAATGAGGTGTTTACTATGATTTATTATAACGGGTCTAAAGATTTATTTGATCCTTATCGCCAGTCGGTTTAAATTTATGACATCATTATTAGTTTAGGGAGCCCCTTGTCTCAAAGGGGAGGTGGGGAATTAAACCTCGAACTGCATGCGTTTCCGTCTTCGCAAACAGGTTGTTGTACTGCGGCAGTGCAGAATTGCTTTCATTAGGACATTTCTGCGTTCTTGCACGCTAGATGGAAGTGACTACCTGTCACAGAATTTGCATGGTTGAGTGCTAAGCCGAGACACTCTACTTTTTCGGGCGTAAAGATCCTTAGCATGGCTTTCTTCGGAAGGGAAGTAAAGCCGGTGGTCCAGATTTACGGCATATTAAAGAACCTCAAGCCTGATAAAGAGGCAACTGAGCAAACTTCGGTCTTTCACACCCAGTATAGAATGGGATGCTAAGGACCACAGCAGTTAAAGAGCGTCCATAAATAAAACTCAATTTTGAGACACTCTGCGCTACAAAAACCGCCCAAGTATTTGAGTTATCTCTCCGTATACATGCGGAGATTGCGAGTTTACGAGACGCATGCGAAAAAAAGGAAAGGTACCATGCAAGTCCCATTTCACTAGGGTGACCTCGAAACTGTTGACGTCCACCTCTTCCACTCATCTTTCGCTAATCCACTGCCAGAGGCACTGGTGATAACGCTTCAAAGTATTGACGTCATGCACAAACAACCAACTGCGGCAACGGCCGAATAAGTCTGGAGACTTGTATAAACTGTTGACTTTTCTCCCTGCATGCTGTAACTACAATCTATACCAGGTAATTATGAAGTAACAGTAATAAAATAAGCACTTTTGAGAATCCAAATATTTATTATTCTGTAGATACAAAGTATTTCTGTCCCCTTTCACATCGTATACCATTATTGACTATCGCCATACTAGTTCCCAAAGAGCGTTAAGTACCATATTCTCTTGATAGCTATAGGGAGCAGATAATAGAGCCATACTGCTTATTTGAATCATTTATCTTTATCAAACATTCATCGTGAATAATTTATTACTGTTAGAAGAATAACATAAGTAGGATATATAGGACAGATCGAGCACAGTTTTTTGCGTTTATATGGGAAAAGATAGGGAAAACGAGGGTATATGCGGCGGTTCACGGAGGAAAATGCGTTTATATGGGGAAGATATATGCACATCCTCATCCTTCAACCTCTATCTAGCCTAGCAGCGATCCTCGTAGTCCCTATCTTCCCCATATAAACGCATTTTCCTCCGTGAACCGCCGCATATACCCTCGTTTTCCCTATCTTTTCCCATATAAACGCAAAAAACTGTGCTCGATCTGTCCTATATATCCTACTAACATACATATGGGATGTGTGTGAATTTGTAATGGTTAGAAAAATTCATGCGAATGTTTCAGTAAGACATTTAAAAATATTTCTTGTTACTTTCTTTACCACAACAAATAAAATATATATTTCTGGGTACAGCCTACGAAGTATAGCTGGTAAATTATAAGATGTAGACAAAAACATACTACACAAAGAATGTCGAGGTATTTGTCATTTTTATTTTCTCTACTACGTACCAGTAAGTAGAAAAGGTACTGTATTCCACACAAAAATTAGATACCGAGATTTCACCGGAAATACATTTTTGAGGCCCCCTGAATCCAGAAAAAGAATTTTTAGAAAAATGTCCATGTGTGTGCGTCTGTATGTGTTCTATGAACAGCTAATTCAAAAACGAAATGTATGATAAATACCATTCCAAACTACCCTTTATATGGAACCTTTTTCGAAACCTTTTCTTTTCTAAAAATGACTAACGACATTGATTAAAATACCACTAATTAAATATTTTTACGTTACAAATAAACCGCATATCTTGAAATTTCTAGGAAATGCATGTGAAGTCTTCTTCATTCGGGAGGAAGTTTTTATACTCTTGCATAACTGTAAACGTTAAGCGACAGACGAAAACGTACTACAAAAAAAGAATGTAAATCTCCTTAAGACATACAACGTATTTCTACATGGTAGAGAAAGTTATAAACGTTAATGGGAAGGAGTCATTTGAATGTAACACCTTAAAGTTTTACTTTCTCTACCACGTGAATAATAGTTGGAGAAGGGTTTTCACCGGAAATACATGTTTTGGGGACCTCTGAATACAAAAAAGAAGTATTTTTAGAAAAAGCTCCGCGTGTGTGTTGGTGTGAACAGCATAACTCAAAAACGAAAAGTCGGATAAACACCAAACTTGGTATTTAGGGGTTTTTTTTGTTTCGTGCCTCCCAAAGGTGCGACACCAAGATTTTAAAGAAAATCTCTCCAATGAAAACTAACCTTTACATGGAACATTCTTCGAAATTTTTTTATTTTCTAAAAAGTGGTTCTAACGCTTTTGACTAAAATGTCGTATATTAAAGATATTTACAAGACAAATAAAATGTATATCCTGAATTTTCTGGTAATAGCCTGTAAAGTCCCCTTCATTGAATATTTTGGTTTAACTGATGAACGTTAAGGATTAACGAAAACGCACTACACAAAAAATGTAGATCTCTTTAAAACACACAATTTATTTCAAATAAACTTTTTGTGGCATAAGAAGTCCTGCCAACATTCAGTTGGTTCTCGCGATTGCGTGGAAACAGTATGAATTTTAGGCCAGCGTGTAGCGTCCAGTTCTTAAACATTTGACTATCGCTATTCTCTTTATATCTGTAACGAAATGTGTGATGTAGCTATTTCTGCTGCGGTTTATTTGGATTAAAATGTAGTAGATTGAAAAATAAGCTTTAGTAAGAGTTTGTATATCCACTAATAAGCGCCAGAGAGTAGAGAAAGCTGTGTGAATGTAACACATCAGAATTTTTTTCTTCAGTTTGTTCACTGTAGCTTTTGCAGAGGAAGGGGGTGTTTGAGGAAGTGAATATGTAATCGCTATCAGAGCGGCCAGTTAATCTCAAACTATTTCGGACACAAAAGCCGGACTCTGGAGTTGTGCCAGCTACCACAATGAGCTCGAGCACGAGAATAGCCCCAGCTACCGTTTTCTGCTTTGTTGGTGCTGCCACACCTTCACGATAATGCTACTCGCTCCTCAAATGGTACAGCCAACGAGTTAATTTTATAGCTTATACTTCCCATACACTTTACCAATATTATACGTTACTGCAATGTATTTCTTTGCTACTCTGTAATAAATATTTGTGAAACTAAGCCTACTTCAGCGGAAAGTATAATGTTAAATTTACTCTCTATATCACAATAAAGAAATTCGATACTAAGGAAACAATGCTCTTTAGCAGTTGGTGAACAAGTTGTTTATCATATATTTTTAATTTCTCTATTTGTATTTTAGCTTAAAATTAGATATCGTGATTTCACCGGAAATACAATTTTAGATTCTATTGAACACAAAACATTAGCATCCTCACTTTCTCTACCTTATTTAGTATTGCAATCCATTTTAAAAAAATAGATATCAAAATATCACCGGAAATACATCTTTTGAGGCTTCTTGAAAAATGATTGTATTCCTTCCATAAATGGTTTATGGTAATTAGTATGCTAGCCTCCAAATTCAGAGGTCCCAGGTTCGATTCCCGGCTGTAGGATGGTAATTTTTCTTTATCCTCCCTACAGTCTGGAAGTATGAAAGAGACTGTGAATTTAAAGACAGCCCAAAGATTAACACGGACAATAAACGGGTGATATGCATTACCACCATATGCAATTGTTCCAAAGGCAAAGCTGCTGATGTGACCTTAGATGTTAAAGGATACATATAAATTGAACAAGAAATGATTTCATCAATGTGTGTGAACGACAACTCCAAAATGAAAACTCAGCTGAATACCATACTTACTACATAGGATAAGACTAACTGCGGAGGAGGAGTTAGCACCTCAACCTACAAGATCTTTTGTGCCTGAGCCCTGACGTGATAAGGTGAGAGGAGATAGAGGGCGGCCGGACGTGGAGGCACGACAGGGCAGAGGACAGGGGCCTTAACTTTTACAGACTCCCCGAATGGTAGCTGATCCAGCCGGCTCCCCTCCCCTACAGGCTTGTACATCCCCTACCCCATTCCGGGGATGAAGGTTTACAGAGAGCATCCTTTTCCCCTGTAACGCAATGCCGATACTCCCGCCGACACTTTCAACCCTAAAACAGACCAAGCACATGGAAGGTGAAGTGAAATGGAAATATAGGTGAAATGGAGGGACAGGAAATTTGGGGGATGTAATGAACCTTCCCAGCATTTACCTAGTGACCCGGGGAAACACCCGAAAAAACCCATGGTTCAGCCGCGGGATTCGAACCCATGACCTCCCGAATGCGGGCAACAGACATTACTGCCTGGGCCAATCCATTCGGCATTTACAACACAACTGCAGCATCCTTTAAGAATTCAACGGGAAGTCTTGTATGGGATCTCCCCTCGGTACCTTGCAACCATTTACCTGAAAAAAGTTTCGTAATTTATGTTAAATGCATCACAGAAAAGCACTGAACTGCATATAAATCCATTTTTATTACTAATGAACTCAGGGCACCTAAAAGATAAATTCAATTTTCAAACGTCTTTCAGGCGCACCAAACCTAGTAAAACATACATATAAAACAAGAAACATCTTAGTAACGCCTCATGCTTAAAAAAAGTTATTTCATAAACTTTGTACATTCTAATGAGTTCTACTGGTTTTGCAGGAGTTTTTGTACATATATTATGATTTCCAATTGTATAAAATGCTTTAAGAATTGAAGAGGGCTTCACAGACTATTGACAGAGAATTTGAGATAAACATTTTATCCCTTAGTGCATTTTTTCTTGATAGGTCAGAACTGTTACAGCCATGTTTACGAAAATAAAAGAAAAAGAACCATATTTTTCATGGAAAGAGTTGTTTGGGTTAGGCAACTTCCATGAAAGGCTTCGCCTTGGATTTTTCAATGAAATAAGTTATGCTATTTTCCTCTTCCTCCCTCTCTCTCTCTCTCTCTCTCCCTCTCTCTCTCTCTCTCTCTCTCTATCTCTATCTCTCTCATACACAACATATTTTTCTTAAAATGTGTTTCTTGGTTCGGAAAACCGAGCTGCGGTAACATGTGTGACTGGCATTCGGGAGGTCCCGGGTTCAATACCCGACCACCGCCCACTCTATCCCATGGTTTCCTCGGAGCCGGCAGGCGATTGCGGGATATTTTCTTCTCTTCCATGATTTCTTTCTTTCTTATCTTTCAGGCGCATGACGGTGCTGAACAAATGTTGCGGATGCTTTTTCAATGGAAATAGTTTTCCCCGTGGACACCAGAGGGCTGCTTGGCTGGTGGGTCGTTCACCACCCTCTCTCAGCGGCTCCAACAGTGGAACAGGTATGCGAGCTTGGAAGTGTTAGAGACTTCCGCGTGTCTCTGTGGCCTGTCTTCCTACGGCCTGTAGCCTCTTGTGGTTCCTTCACCTCTTCCCTTCCTCCTGGGGGGTGGTAGCCGCAATAGATACATGCAATTCGCAGCGCGCGAGGTTGAATCGCCTATACCTACACCTTGGTTCGGAAAACAAACTTGTGCTTCCGGTAAAACCTCGGTATTCATAGATAAGTGGTAGAGAAAGTTGGTAAACCTCACCGATAGGTAATTGAGACTGATGTGACATGGTAAACTAAACTTAAGCTCAACTGGTATAAAGAGATATGTAGGTACACTTATTCCGAGGAGAAAGACAACACGAACAGTCTGGTCTAAACTAGCGTTTAGAGAGCAATAAAAATACAATTATGGCAGTAGAATCTGCTCATTTTGGCCATCTTAGCTCATAACGTCACGCTTTTCTGTTCGTTCTTTGATATACAGTACACTATGCGTTGCGGACAGATTAACTGTTTGCATTCTGGATGGTGATAGTGATTATCCAAAAATTCGATACCGAGATTTCACCAGAAATACATGTTTTGAAGCCCCCTGAATAAAAAGAGCATTTTTAGAAAAAGGTCCGTGTATGCTTCTGTGTCTGTGAACAGCATAACTCAAAAGCGAAAAGCCGGATAAATACCAAATTTGATATTAAGGTTCAGTATGTTTCAAAGATGCGACAGGAAGATTTTCAATAAAATCTTCCCATTCTAGACTGCCCTTTACATGGAACATTTTTCGAAAGTTTTGATTTTCTCAAAAATAGCTCTTAACGTTTTTGATTAAAGTATGATACTTTAATGGCAAATAACATGTATATCTTGAATTTTCTGGGAATTCTCTAAAAGTCCTCTTCATTCTGAATGTGTTTTGCATGCATAACTGGTAAACCATAAGAGATAGACAAAATTTTGCTACACAAAAAATGTAGACCTCGTTTTATTTTATTTATTTTTTTTTTTTGGTCGAGTGAATCATTTCCTAGATATTCCTCGTTATTTGTTTGAATTTTCCAATACTTACACTTTTTCTCAAATGGGAATTCGTTATTCGTTTTTTTTTACGTTCTGGACATACAAAGAGAATGGAATACTCCACATAACAACCAGCTCTTAAAATATTGACTATCGCATAAGGCCTAACATATTCTCCTTGTGCCTACAGGAAAATTAGCAATGAGATAGTTTCTGCCAATGTTTATCTCGATTAACATGAAATAGATGGAGAATAAGCGTTTGTAAAAATAGTTTGTAGAAGAGTAGAGAAAGTCATGAGAGTGCAACATATCATATTATTTACTTTACCTGTAGTGGATAGATATAAGCTACTCAATGGAGGGGGACACCTCACGCGCTGCAATCTGCACAGATCGATTGCGGCTACCACCCCTCAGGAGGAAGCGTCGAGTTGAAGGAACATCAGGAGGCTACAGGTCGTAGGCAGACATGCCGCAGAGACGCGTGGAAGTCAATATTTTCAAGCTCGCAGACCCATACCAATGCTGGAGCCGCCGAAAGAGAAATCTAGAAGCACACCTGAAAGATGAGAAGGAAACGGAATGAAAGGGAAATTATGGAATGGAAATACTGGTAGATAAGAAACCACCGCACCATTCGCCTGTCCACCCCAGAGAAACCAAGAAAAATCTATGGGTCAGAGTGGGCGGTCGACGGGGATCGAACCCAGGACCTCCCGAATGCGAGCTGCACACGTTACCGCGGTGCTACCTTGCCCGGTTTACCTGTAGTAAGCAGAGAAAGTACTAGTTGTAGTTTTTGAAGTTACCCAAAACTTCAATACGAGATTTCAACTGAAATATATTTTTTAAACTCCCTGAATCCAAACAATCAAACAAAACATTTTAGAAAGATATGTATTTGTATTTGTTCGGTGTGTGTGTGTGTGTGTGTGTGTGTGTAACTCAAAAACGAAATGTTCAATAAATGCCAAACTTGGTTTTTAAGTTCATCTTCCAAAGATGCGACAGGAAGATTTTCTAGCAGCTTCTGTTTGATAACACATCTTCTTAGTTTTAATTTTTATTGCTTTCCTTTCTCTTCGCATTCTTTACTTAATTGATGCAAACTTCAAGCCCCATACCTGAAACTACCCTTTACATGTAAAAATGTTTGTGATTTTATCAAAAATACTTTTAACGATTTTGATAAAAACCATATATTTAATATATTTACATACAAAAACTAGGGATGGGACCTAGTACCGTCAATACCTCGATACTCTCGATGCTTGGTGGTACCGAAGTATGTCTAATAATTTGAGATAAACCTTAGATACTTTTAATTTTTTAAGTTTTGCATTATTGGAATTTGGTGCGCTTAACTTCATGCTAGACAAGGAATGAAAGGAGTCGAGTCTTCACGTTATTGCCTTGCACTTGTCCCAAAAGAGTTGCTGGACTATAGTTCTTGATAGATCTTGACTGCGTTTCCTGTGGATAAATGAATGCAACATTCCATAGACTCTTGTATCTAAATGAAAACATGCAAAACTATGGGTGGAGTAAGGTGTTTATGTAACATGCAGCGTTAACTGAGTTGTGAATGAAGCTGATTTCGCTGTACGCACTAAATAACGTTTCTGCAATAGCCTGGATTTGTGACTCACTTTCAGCCATTATATTTATCTACTCCGTGACCAAAATCTGTCAATCCAGCAGAAACAAATCAGAACTGAAGACGTTCTTGAACAAAAATCTTTGTTTCCGTTATATATTTGCATTTCATATAAAATACTTCCTTGATTTTTTTCTTCAAAATTATAATTGTGTCTAATATGCCGTTGTATTAAACAAGTATATGCTAATATGGGTAGATAGTAGAGAGGTTTAACCACAAACTTACTATTTCTTATTACCACATGAAAAACTACGTATGTTATGTAATAGTTGTGAATAGTGGTAGACTCGTGTAACACACACATACATTATTTTCATTTGAGTTCCATGTAAAACACATATTAGATTCCATAATAAGGAAGAATTGATACTATTTGTTTTTCTATGGATAGAAAATACATTAAAAGAAAGTTTTCAGCACAAAACATAGTTACATAAACAGGAAAGCATAGAAATAATAATAATTATTAATTATTATTATTATTATTATTATTATACTTCACTAACAATAAAATATGTATAATCTGTGGCATTATCAAGATAAAAAAAATTGCTGCCAATTAAAGAATGTCAAACAGGAACAATTTTGGAATTAGCATACAATACAAAACTGGTTATATGCGTTAAACACAGAAAACTACTAAGAACGCAATTCAGAGAACAAGCTATCGCCTTTAGAGTTTTTTTACAAAGCGAGTATCGAGTATGGAGTATCGGTGCTCAAAAATCAGTATCGGTATCGAGTATCCAGAAATAGTGGTATCATGCCATCACTACAAGAAAAGTATATCTCGAATTTTCTGCGAATAGCCCTTGAAGTGCTTATCATTTTGTATAGCGAATAAGCCATAGTATAAACATAAAATTAACTACACAAATTAGATACGTGTATAACACAAAATTTATTTTGAATAACTTCTTTATGGCATCAGCCTTTCTGAGACATTTGTTTTTATTGGTTTAAATTTGTCAATACTTCCTCACTTTTCTAAAGTGCTGTTGTTATTCAGTTCTTTCTCGCGATGTCATGGGAAGAGTGTGGAATTTCAAGGCATGTAAGTAGCTATCAGTTTGTAAACATTTGACTGTCACTATTCCCTTTGTACCTACAACGAAATAAAACCATTTATTTAAGCGTGGATATAACATTCTGATGTTCTTTAATTCGAAACCATGGAGATTTAAATACTGAGACCTGTTTTCTGACCACAGGAATTGGTAAAATGTGGGTATTTTCCTAATTAAAGTGTGCAAGACCAGACCTTATTTACTTAATTTGCCTTAAAACATTATAAAGAGTTGGAATGCTTTGCATTTTCGTTTCCTTCTCTTTGTCACATCTTATTCTTTTTGGTATCAAAACCCAAGCAAGCATGTACGGCAACGTCTTCGATTTGTTACGTGATATTAGGTTGACATAAAAAAATTCACATAATCATTTTTTGGGGGTCAGTCCTTCCTCAAGATTGTATTTATACAACGATGCAAGTTTCTAATGAGCCAGACTGTCCTCGAACTTGGCGTTGAATTCTTTTCCTAAAACAAATGACTGCACTTGCAATGCAGCTGTTCATGGTAATTTTTGTAGTCACGTGCAGTTCAATCTACTCAAAACATGACCAGCTCTAATTTTATTTTCTTTGCCTACACAACAATTGCTCCTAGCATCTAAATTAGTGTATTAAAAAAATAAAAAAAAGCATAGCAAATAAAGTGGTTGTAACGCTCGAAGATATATCAGTTCTATTATGCATATACTTTTCTTGTACAGAAGGAAGAAGAAATAAAAGGAAATAATGGATTTACGAATAAATCCCGATTAAAGTTATACAACCACTTAGACATGTACTATAATGAACTTTTCAAGTCTCTGCAACAAGTATTCGAAAAAAGTAGACACATACATAGAATCTCTAAGATTTCTCTAATTGCAAACTGCTAATTTCAAACTTCCAAAATAGCCCTGACTGCATTTATACACCAATGACTAATAAACTGAGGATATACAAAGCGCAGTAAATTATTCTAACTTTTCCCCAATTCCTATCACTATCTTCGACTAAACTACTGAACCTCCATGCATTCTAATGCCTGTAATATTCTGTCAATAGAAGGCTCCATTACTATGGTTGGATTCACTAGTACCCCAAGTTCTCCAAAAGTTCTGGAATTAAAGAAGTGAATTATATATTAGGAATCACCATAAAATTCTGGTCTTACCATGGATTCCAGGGCTCTCTTATCCCCAAGAAAATGGTGAAAAAGATGCAATGAACCCTCATACATTTAGTAAAGATATCAGTTATTACAATCCTCGAATTTACTTCTCTGCAAAATTCAATGATAACGAAATAAACTTATGCGCTGAGTTAGATTCGCATAATTTTCTCTAACCATTATCGTTTTATTTTATATATCTTCTACAAATTATTCTTACGAAAGCTTATTTTGCTGATTACTGCATTTAATCCAGATAAACGTTTGCAGAAATAGTTTCATTACACATTTCGTTGTAGATGGACAGGAGACTGGAGGGATTGTTAAATATTTAAAAACGTTTTGCTATATGTTGCTTTTGAAATTCCAAACTCTTTCTATTATATGGCGAGAAACTAAACAATAAAACAAAATGAAATCTGCAATATGCCATTCTCGTACCTTGTTTCCTGCACCAGGACGTGTATTCCAAATTTGTGACTTAGTTAACACTTATTTCGTTTTATACGTTATTATTGTACACATTTTTTATTTATAATCTACGAAATAAAAATAAATTAGATAAGAATGTATAAAATGAAAAATAAAAATCTGATGTGTTACACTTACATAACTTTCTCTACTCTTGTACAAACTATTTTTACAAACGCTTATACTCCATATGCTTCATGTTAATCGAGATGTTAATCTTAATGCTAATTTTCTTGTAGATGCAAGGGGAATATGGAAGGCTTTAAGCGATAGTCAAATATTTTAAGCGTTGGATGCTATGTGGTGCATTCCAATCTTTGCATGTCCAGGACATAAAAAAATGAATAGCGAATTTGAGAAAAAGTATAAGTATTGGAAAATTTTATGGGAATAACAAGCAATATCTCGAAAATGGTTTACTCAACAAAAAAAATGTATATGACATAAATTGTGTATTTTAACGCGATCTACATTTTTATGTACTAAAATTTTGTCTATCTCTTATGGTTTACCAGTTATGCAAAGGTCGTTTACAATGAAGAATACTTTTGGAGACATTCCCAGAAAATTCGAGACATAAATTTCATTTGTCATGAAAATATCTTAAACATATGATATTTTAATCATATTTTAGCCATTTTCTGAAAAAATTAACATTTTCGAAAAATATTCCATGTAAAGTGTAATCTGGGGTGGGGGAATTTTCTTGAAAACCTTCGTGTCGCATCTCTGGAAGATACTGGACCTAAATACCAAGTTTGATGTTTATCTGACTGCTCGTTTCTGAGTTATGCTGTTCACAGACACACAGACGCACACACGGACATGTTTCCAAAAATTGTTTTTTTGTATTCACGGGTCTCAAAACATATATTTCCGGTGAAATCTCGGTATCGAATTTTTGGGTGGAATACAATACTTCACCTACTTACTATACGTAGTAGAGAAAGTAAAAATAATGGAGTAAAAATCCAAAACGTAATAATTATAATTGAAATTTAAATAAAAAAATCTGATGTGTTACACTCACATGACTTTCTCTACTCTTGTACAAACTATTTTTACAAACGCTTATTCTCCATCTACTTCATGTTAATCGAGACTATCTTATTGCTAATTTTCTTGTAGATGGGGAATATATATTTACAAGGGCAATATAGAAAAACAGTAGCCTTTAAGCACATACATATCTCTTAATGGCTGGTTGCTAGGTGCAGCACCATTCCCTTTGCCACAGATTATAACTCTTTGCATATCCAAGACAAAAAAATGAATAACGAATTCCCATTTTAGAAAATAATTATTGAAAAATTTAAGGGAATAACAAGCAATATCTCGAAAATGGTTCACTCAACAAAAAAATGTATATGACATAAATTGTGTATTTTAACGCGATATACATTTTTTGTGTAGTAAACGTTTGTCTATCTCTTATGGTTTATCAGTTATGCAAATGTCGTTCACAATGAAGAATACTTTTGGAGACATTTCCAGAAACTTCAAGATATACATTTTATTTGTCATGAAAATATCTTAAACATATGATGTTTTAATCAAAATCGTTAGAGCCATTTTTGAGAAAATTAATATTTTCGAAAAATGTTCCATGTAAAGGGTAATCTGGGGTGGGGGGATTTTCTTGATAACCTTCATGTCGCATCTCTGGAAGATACTGGACCTAAATACCAAGTTTGGTGTTTATCCGACTGTTTGTTTCTGAGTTATTCTGTTCACAGGTAGACACACACACGGACATGTTTCCAAAAATGCTTTTTTTTGGATTCAGGGGGTCTCAAAACATGTATTTCCGGTGAAATCTCGGTATCGAATTTTTGGGTGGAATACAATACTTCTCCTACTTACTATACGTAGTAGAAAAAGTAAAAATACGAGATTCAGCTACTGTTACTGGAAGCCGGCAACATAAAATAACTGGTATTTTCATAATTTCTAGTAAATAATTCGTAAATTAAACAAGATAAATGTAACAATATTTACAAACTAATTTAAACTACACTCTACTCGTTTTCAGTGGTAAAGATACTGGTATTCATTCTTACGTATGGAATGACCGAAAATTCTACGAGATATTTCGATTAAACTCGACAATGATGGCAACAGAAATTATTGATAACAGAATCAAACATAAAACAGTCTGAGAAACAAAAATTAATATTTATACTGCATATTTTTATGGATTACACTGTCGGTTTCCTTGCCAGCACATCTGCATATAACGTATTAATTTATAATTCAGTAACAAAACCTTCTCGCCAGAATCAATGCCAACATTGAGGTTATATGCAAGAGGAAGCATGCGGATTGCGCTGGACATTTTTCCGGCGTCTCAAAATCTACAGCATGCAGAGCTGCCAAAATTGTTTCACACGCTTCTAATCCACTCTTCGTATCGCAGTTTTCCTCCACGTTTCATTTTTCTTACTCCATAGTAATTTGTCCGATTGCTTGCACTGTATCACATATTTATGCTGCTTCACAATTTCTAGGAGAATACTGACCCAATAGGTTTCGACTCTGATTTTTCGGTTCATTTTAACGTTATGTTGCTGTATAACCTACAAATGCTTATTAGGAACAGCGTCGTCGTAAACAAACGATGGGAGTTCACTCCATGTGCGTGCGCAAGAGTTACCAACTTTACTGTTATTCAGCTCAGTAAAGCCGAACGTGGTTGCCCTACTCTGAAACTCCCGAAGCTTTAACTGAAACTGAACCTTGCTTAAGCGGTGTCTGTAGCTTACTAAACCTTCGGCTTAAGCCTAAACTGTGAAACCGGCTATAAAGCAGACCCACAGCAAGCGCCACAAACACTAACCATCGTGCCAGAACCTGCAACCCACTGAAAGATGAAATTAATGGAATGAGAACAATTAAGGAGCAGCTTACAATATTCGCCTACCGTCCTAGGAAAACTATGAGATAAAACCAAGGTCAGGATTGTCGGTCCAAAGGATGTCGAACCCGGGATCTCCTGAAAAAGAGCAACTATAATTAATTCCACATTTGGGATCGCTCCTGAAAAGCAATGTCTGGAACAACAACGTATTATTAAATAGTCAAAGTAAGTCTCATTTAATAGTAATTTACCCACTTTAGTTAAGTGATATCGGTTTTACAATACTAAAAAGAAAACTTGTAAACCTATTCACTACCTAACTAGTTTCCTAATGGAACCTCGTTACGCAACTAGTTTCATAATGAAGTTTCTATTACGCAACGATTTTCGTAATGTAACTCTTATCACGAAACTGGCTGCATATTGTGAACCATACATAAATAATAAACAAAATAGAACCAATTTTATTTACTATAAACATTGCCAGCAATATTTAAACCATATTTTAAGTCGGGATTTATTAGGAATTAAACTATCTATAAGAGAACTAGCTGCGTTTGAAATATCTTCGTCAGAACTCATTTTACAAAATTTATTTAATTCGTCTAGTGCTCATGTTCTTCTGTTTCAAACAAAAACCTAACAAACAAATCGTCTATCAAATGTGGCAGTAATTTGTATCACAATAATGTAAATGCCAGAGTGATTGTAGTGTAAATAAGCATTATTGTATGACATTGATTTGAGATGTTTGTTAATTATAAGCATTGTTAGGAAATAAGTTTACACGGCCTCACTGAAACCGACAATAAGAGCGAGTAACAATGAGCGAGGGGGTGAGTTGTTTATCAATTAGAAGGGACAAACAAATGACGTCAGATTGGCGCGCTTTTCTGTAGAAATGGAGGGAATATCTTCCTTAGAGCATATGTTTTCGTAATTTTTGATTGGATATAAAAATAGACGCTAATGTTGGCGCGTTTTATTAACCAATAGCAGCTCGGTTATAATCTTTAGGCATATCGGGGTGTGGGAGTATAAAAAGCTAAAGTCAGAGGCAGATTTTCGTCAGTCCAACAGAAGCATTCGCATGTAATACGTCGATCAGTTCAACATAAGTATTCGTGAGTTATACGTCGCGTAGTTCAACGGAAGCATACATAAAGTACACGTTACGCAATTCTACAGAATCTCTCGCGTCTTAAAGTTTGTAATAAATGTGAAACACGCGAATTAATAATGTGCAGTAAATAAGTGATTATAGTGATATTAGAAAATATAACAGTTTCAGTCTGGCGTGCATCCAGAGTCAATATGTGAACTTAATTGTGACGGTAATAAAAGTGTAAAAACAAATTCTTTTATCAGGGTTATCTTTGAGTAACAAATCCTTTCCGTTTACACACCTTGTTCAAGAGATTTGCTCGACTGAATAATAATAATAATAATAATAATAATAATAATAATAATAATAATAATAATAATAGCTAGCCGGAGGACAATGAACCCAACATTCAAAATAATAAAACAATAACAGGCGCCTAGCAATAAGATAACACGAAGTGACCGCGACAAATTGGTTTCCATACGTGGTGCATATATACATGAAGCATCTTACAACTACCTAAAAAATCCCCCACGTTGGGCGCTAATTTGAAGTGGATTATAATTTTTAGGAGTTGTAAGATGCTTCATGTTTATATGCACCACGTATGGAAACCAATTTGTCACGGTCACTTCGTGTTATCTTATTGCTGGGCGCCTGTTATTGTTTTACTATTTTGAATGTTGGGTTCATTGTCCTCCGGCTAGCTATTATTATTATTATTATTATTATTATTATTCAGTCGAGCAAATCTCTTGAACAAGGTGTGTAAACGGAAAGGATTTGTTACTCAAAGATAACACTGATAAAAGAATTTGTTTTTACACTTTTATTACCGTCACAATTAATTAAGTTCACATATTGACTCTGGATGCACGCCAGACTGAAACTGTTATATTTTCTAATATCACTATAATCACTTATTTACTGCACATTATTAATTCGCGTGTTTCACATTTATTACAAACTTTAAGACGCGAGAGATTCTGTAGAATTGCGTAACGTGTACTTTATGTATGCTTCCGTTGAACTACGCGACGTATAACTCACGAATACTTATGTTGAACTGATCGACGTATTACATGCGAATGCTTCTGTTGGACTGACGAAAATCTGCCTCTGACTTATTTTTTTATACTCCCACACCCCGATATGCCTAAAGGTTATAACCGAGCTGCTATTGGTTAATAAAACGCGCCAACATTAGCGTCTATTTTTATATCCAATCAAAAATTACGAAAACATATGCTCTAAGGAAGATATTCCCTCCATTTCTACAGAAAAGCGCGCCAATCTGACGTCATTTGTTTGTCTCTTCTAATTGATAAACAACTCACCCCCTCGCTCATTGTTACTCGCTCTTATTGTCGGTTTCAGTGAGGCCGTGTAAACTTATTTCCTAACAATGCTTATAATTAACAAACATCTCAAATCAATGTCATACAATAATGCTTATTTACACTACAATCACTCTGGCATTTACATTATTGTGATACAAATTACTGCATGGCTCACTACATACACATAGCAACTATGTATCAATGTAGCGTACTGTTTCAGTGATTCCTAATACTACATCTGAAATAAAATTGTAATTTACTAAGATAAATAAAAAAATCGATATTACGTAACTAAAGCATATAAAATGTTGTACGATACACATATCGTAGCTACACAATACAATACTCGATTGGTTATCAAACTCGGCCTCCGCCTCGTTTGTCAATCTTCCAATCTCATATTGTAATATGATACGTTACGATATTCGTATCGTAAATTACTATTACGTAACTTGTGGTTGAGTTTACGAGTTGAAAGTGTATTTAAAATACCACAAGTTGTGTAAACGATTTTATTTACAAACTGTTTAGTTATGCTGTGTTTCTTTTATGGCTGTAAACAAAATAAATATACTAATGATCACTGGGGAGAAACTCAGAAGTAGCTCACTGAAAGACGGAGCTGAAACTAAATGATCAACTTTTATCGACACTGACGCTGACCTCTGACGCATCTGTGTTGTTCCTGGCAGTTGCTTCAGTGGACTCAGAGTCCTGGGTTCGTTGGTTGGATGGCAGGGATTTGGGATTGGATTCGGTAGAGCTGAGGTTCTTGTTTTTCAGGGGTAGTGACACTGCCTTGATGAGATTAATAATACTGCCGGAGAAGTTTGGGTGATATCTTTATTTTGTTACGTAGATTCCTATCTGGTCAACCCGCCACCTTCGTCGTCGAAACCACTCTTATTCTTATCACTTTCGAAGTCGCTACTTATGTGTTTCTCCGACTAACCCTCGAATTGCCTAGATTTCATAACTTCATTTTTACACTATAAACTTTTCTGATTATTTTCTTCTTATTTTGCTTCGTCAACCGTCCTTATGGTTAGTTTGTACCCGACTGTCCCCGTGTGTCTTTCCTCCTTCACGCCTTTCGCCAAACTTAGAATTTCCCCCCTCTCCCTTTCTTAAGTTTCGTTCTGTTTTAAGTTCAAACGTATCATGTGATGCCTACGCGATCTTCGATTGGCTATCATTTTTGTTTCATGATTTTTATTATTGGCTACCCCCACTTAACAACTTTCACATCTGCTTCTTACAGCTTATTTTGAGTTTTAAAATCTTCCCACGAACATTCTTGGATCGTAGATAAGGCACACATACTTCCTCACCCTTTTAAGCTTTGAAACCCTGTCCGAGCCAAAAGTATAAAGGCGAGACTTCCGGTATGCAGGTTCGTTGACCATCG
The DNA here is from genome assembly GCA_030765065.1 of Deroplatys truncata. Taxonomy (NCBI): domain Eukaryota; kingdom Metazoa; phylum Arthropoda; class Insecta; order Mantodea; family Mantidae; genus Deroplatys; species Deroplatys truncata. The sequence continues at coordinate 121,054,736 of CM060988.1, read as the reverse complement.
CAGGTAAAATACCTCTGCTTCGAGGAAGCAGACTTTGTTTCTCTGTCTTCCCTACAAAACCCATTTCTAATATGACTTCAGCACATTTTCGTCGCTATGTTCGATCGTATATTATTATTATTATTATTATTATTATTATTATTATTATTATTATTATTATTATTATTATTATTATTATTATTATTATTATTTCTCCTGGGTCTCGATAACCAGCTTCAACACTCATGGGTGCAAGTACATAATGGCTGAAAGGACACTCTTTACATTATACAGTAGTGTACTACTATGGTCTGTTTCCTTTCTTTTACTTTCTCTACTACGTATAGTAAGTAGGGGAAGTATTGTATTCCACCCAAAAATTCGATACCGAGATATTACCGGAAATACATGTTTTGAGACTCCCTGAATCCCAAATAAGCATTTTTGGAAACATGTCCGTGTGTGTGTGTGTGTGTGTGTGTGTGTGTGTGTCTCAGAAACGAACAGTCGGATAAACACCAAACTTGGTATTTAGGTTCAGTATATTCCAGAGATGAGACACGAAGGTTTTTAAGAAAATCCCCCATCCCAGATTACCCTTTAAATGGAACATTTTTCGAAAATTTTAATTTTCTCAAAAATGGCTCTAACGATGTTGATTAAAATATCATATGTTTAAGATATTTTCGTGACAAATGAAATGTATATCTCGAATGTATATACATTTTTGTTGTTGAGTGAAACATTTTCGAGACATTGCTTGTTATGCCCTTAAATTTTCCAATATTTATACTTTATCTCAAATTCGTTATTCATTTTTTTGTCCTGGTAATGCAAAGAGAATGGAATACTCCACATAGCAACCAGCTCTTAAAATATTTGACTATAGCTTAAAGCCTACCAATTCCTCTTGCATCTACAAGAAAATTAGCAATAAGATTAACACCTCGATATCTCGATTAAAATGAAGCATATGGAGAATAAGCGTTTGTAAAAATAGTTTGTACAAGAGTAGAGAAAGTCATGTGAGTGTAACACATCAGATTTTTTTACTTCCTCTACCACGTACCCATAGGTACAAAAGTTATTTTTATTAAGTTTTATTTAGGGTCATTCTAACTTTCCTGGGTCTTATAACGACCTTCTATGGCTTACGATATTGGATTACAATGATGTTCAACCTATACATTATACACAGGTTACAATTTGATTAATTATACTGATGTATATTAATTCCTTTCAGAAAACTAATTACTTTCTGGATGAAAGCTGCATCACTGTTAATGTTGCTTTACATACTTCACATATTATCTGAGAGCCTCTATTTAACAAATAAAATGTGTGAGTTTGGTATGTCCAATTCAGTCGGGATATTAAAATTTGGTTTCGTCGCTGTAGCTGTCTTATTGGACATTCTTGAGTTGAAGTTCCACGCACATCATGAAATTTACTAGAGTTGTCCATCCAGTTGGTCAACCATTCTTTGTGTATTTTGTTCTTAAAGTGTGTGACTGCATCTTGGAGAATTATTTTGATACGAGTATCTTGTGTTGGTAGTTTTCTTGCTTGTTTTGCTGTAGTATCAGCTCTTTTATCTCAGGTATGTCTTTACGAGATGGTATCCACATAAAATTGACTGCCTTATCCAAATTATAAAGTATGGTAACAAGACTATGTATTTCTATTACAATACCACTGTTAGAGAACGTGTCTTGCATTGCGTTTAAGGCTCATAGAGAGTCACTTATAATTATGTAAGGGTTACTATGTGGGGTTTCCTGGGCGTATTCTAGTGCCTTCTTAATAGCATACAATCCAACAATTAAATATGGAAAACATGTATGATAACCTGTATTGAAGGATAATATCTCCACCTACCACAGCACATTCATTGCCTTTTTCCGTTTTAGATCCATCTGCATAGATGCAGAGATTGGTTGTGTGTTTTCTAGCTTTTCTTTAAATAACTGTTGGTAGATTTGGTGGGTATTTGTCTGATTATGCTTGCTTAAATCTATATCAATGGGAGGTTTTTCTACTTTTTGGGTGGATGATTCGACTGTTTTTGCCTTGAGAGATATTAGGAATTGTGGTGTTCATTTCTTTGAGATGTCTTTATTCTAATTTGAAATGGCAATAAATGTGATTGTTGTGTGGATAAAGCATAACAAAGGAGATTTGAGAAAATCGGTGGGTACATTCTAGATTTCCGTGTTGCCGGTATTTTGAGAGCGTAGGTGATGCTTAATTGGTTTATACGGTATTGTAGCGGAGTTTCACTGACTTATATTAATATGCTATGTACATGGCTGGTGCGACAAGCACCTGTTGCAAAGACTAAAGTCTGTATTGAATTCAGTATTATTTATTGTTGATGGCTTGGCACTACTGTATATTGCATACCACCCAAAAATTCTGTACCGAAATTTCACCGGAAATACATGTCTTGTGGTGCCCTAAATTCAAATAAAGCAGTTTTAGAAAATTGTCTGTGTGTTTGTCTGTGTGTCTGTGAGCAGCATAACTCAAAAATGAAAAGTCGGATAAGTACCAAACTTGGTGTTCAACTTAAGTATCTTTCAAGAATGCGATACGAAGAATTTCAAGAAAATTTCGCCACTTCCAATTACTCTTTACATGAAAGTTTTCAAACATTTTGATTTTATAAAAAATGCCTCTTAAGGATTTTGATTAAATACCATAAATGAAAGATATTTACATAACAAGTAAATCATATCTGGAATTTTCTGGGAATAACTTGTGAGGTCCTCTTCATTCGGAAGGAATTTTGTCTAATGTTGTATAAATGGTACAGGTTAAGTGATAGACGAAACGTACTACACAAAAAATGTAGATCTCTTTTAAAACACACCATTTATTTCAAATGCTTTTTATGGCATAAGCCATTTCTGAGATATCCGTTATTAAAGGTTAAAATTGTTCATTTCTTGGTCATTCTCTTAAAGTCCTGTCAACATTCAGTTGTTTTCGTGATTGCATGGAAACAGTAAGAAATTTTATGGCCAGCATATAGCGTTCAGTTATTAAACATTTGACTGTCCCCCTTCTTTTGTATACATAACAAAATGTGTATTGTAGCTATTTCTGAAAAGGTTTATTTGGATTTAAATATAGTAGATAGAAAAATAAGCTTTAGTAAGAATAGTTTGCATACCTACTAGTAAAGATAGAGGGAGGAGAAAGTCAGGTGAATGTACGAGGGGCACTATTTATATTTTGGGTCTTGGCAACCCTGAATGTTGTAGGGCCATCTGACGTTTCCAATGGAAATTTTTACATTTTGTCCATAATCTACTTCAAACCTTTTGTAATAGAGCGTCATTTGTTTTGTTTACACTAACTTGTAAATTCTGTGTCAACAAAAACATGGAATTAACTCGTGAAAATGTTGGTGCAATGATTAATTACGACTTTCGATGTGGATTATCAAGACAAGAGTACATCGATCAACTAACTTCCACATTTGGCGACGAAGCTCCATCCTTTGCCACTGTGAAACGCTGGTATAATTAATCGTGGCCGCCGTTTGCTCAATGATGAAGTTCGTGAAGGTCGTCCAAAATCAGTTGTTGTGCCAGAAAACATTGATGTTGTGCAAAAACTAATAATGAAGGATCGTCATGCGACATATTGTGAGATTGAGGCAACCATAGGCATTAGCTCCATTAGCATATATAAAATATTGCATCATTATTTAGCCGTGAAAGAGGTTTGCTCTCGTTGGATCCCACATACTTTAACGCAATCTCAAAAAGATGCTCGTGTCGATTGTTGTACAACAATGCTCAAGAAATACAATGGCGTATTGTAAGAGGTGACGAATGATGGATCTATGCATATGAGTCGGAACGTAAACAACAGTCGACTGTATGGGTGTTTCAAGATGAAGCAAATCCAACAAAAGTTGTTCGCACTCGAAGCTCTCCGAAGCAAATGGTCGCCTCCTTTTCAACAAAACTGGTCATGTGGCAACAGTGCCTTTAGAGGATCATAAAACCGTCAATGCCGAATGGTACACAACCATTTGTTTGTCGGAAGTCTTCGGTAAAGTAAGGAAAACCAACAAGAACCGTAGGATCGTTCATCAAGACAATGCAAGCGCACACACATCTCGTCTAACAACAGAATGTTTGAAGACTCAAAAAATCGAATTGAAGGCTTATAAAATCGATTTGATGGGTCATCCGCCATACAGTCCTGATTTGGCACCCAATGATTTCTTTTTGTTCCCGAACATCAAGAATAAATTGCGTGGACAACGATTTCCGTTGGCAGAAGAAGCCGTTGATGCCTTCAAAAACCATGTTTTGGAGGTGTTTCAAGAATACTGGAATAAATGCTTTGACAAATGGTTCAAACGGATGCAAAAGTGCATTGATCATAAAGGAGAATATTTTGAAAAAATAAAGCAGTTTTCAATCAGAAATTACTTTGTTTTAATTATTAGGCTCAAAAAATAAATAGTGCCCCTCGTAACGCATAAGATTTCTTCCAGTGTGTTTCTGTTGTTTTCCGTTTATACTTACACACATATAAATACATTAACACCCATGTTTGAGGCAGGAACCAAACTGCTACACCACGATGAATCAAAGTTAGGTACTACAACTGAGCGCAGAGAAGGGAAGGCAGGGTTTGTGCAGTGGATCTAATTGACGTTCGCAGGTAAATGTTTTGCAATTTATTTACTGCATGAACAGAGTTAAGAGTATGCCCCTTTTACTTTCTTTAGCACCTAGTTATAGTAGCTAGGCAAGTATTGCATTCCATCCAAAAATTAAATATCAAGATTTCATTGGAAATACATGTTTCGAGGCCATTGAATGAAAAAGGTATTTTTATGAAAAGTCCCAAATGTGTGTGTGTGTGTGTGTGTGTGTGTGTGTGTGTGTGTGTGCGTACGCGCGCATAACTCAAAACGAAAAGTTCAATGAAGCCCAAGCTTGGTATATAAGATCAGCATCTTCCAAAGATTCAAGTTTTTTCAAGAATCCCCCCTCCACATAGGTTATAGGTTAAACAATGGAGCTATAAAAATCTAACACCCCCAGGCGGAAGGGCTATTTTGAGGAACCACAGGAGGTTATAGGTCGCAGACAGGCCACATAGACCCGCGGAAATCCGTAACAGTTTCAGATCCACTGCTGGAGCTGCCTAGAAAATCGTGATAGAAGAGAAACCACCCCAGCCCCTACCGACCAGATAAAATCATGAAAAACCAAGGTCAGAGTGGGTGGTCGACGGGAATCGAACCCGGGATCTCCCGGATGCGAGCCTCACACGTTGCCACGGAGCCATCTCGCACGCCACATACTACCCTTTGCATGGAAAAAATCGTTATTTTATACTCTCAAGAATAGCTCAAGCGATTTTTAAAATGCCACATCTTTAAGATATTTGGGTGACTAATAAAATTTATATTTTCAGTTTTCTACGAATAGCCTGGAAGATCCGCTTCATTCTGAATGAGTTCTCAATAATTTTGTATAACCGTTACACCATAAGGGGATAAAATACAATTTACCACATTAAAAATGTATATCCGGTTAACACACTTTGTTAAATATTTTTGTGGAATTAATCATTTCGGAGATATTTGTAGTTACTGGCTGGACTTTACAAATGCTTAATATATTTTGAAGCGTCCAGTCACAAGCTATTTGTTACTCGTCATCATAAAAAAAATGTGTAATTTCAAAGTCAGATTGTAGTGACCCAGTTTTTACAAATTTGACTATCGCTTCAGCTTCCTATATTCTTCTTGCACACAATATATATATATATATATATATATATATATATATATATATTACTTAAACTTGTATCTAGATTAATATGAAATATATGGAAACAAACTTTTGTAAAATATTTTGTAGAAAAATGGGTAGAGAAACTCATGTGAATGTAACACTAAAATAAAAAAAAATATATATATACATTTAAATGAAACTTAACTTAATAGATTTTATTAATATGCAATTTTATGAAAAGTTCTCGTTTAGAATGTGACTATAGCAAATTATATCTTTATTAATACACACATTTTATAAAAATTTATCATCCCTTCATTATATAACTCAGGTATAATCAGATGTTTCAGAAGAAGTTGCACTCTGTTACACAAATGCTCGCTTCTTTGGGGTGTCTAATATCAAGTATCACAAATACTTGATATTAGACACCCTTGAATGGTTGCATTCCCGCAGCGTAGTTGTGACAGAGAAGTTGCCGCATCATCAGGGGCAGACAAAGATGAGGAAAGCTTTCAATATACAGGTCATTTCCATTTGAACCTAAAAATGGAAGATGGGAAATTTTGGGCATACTAATGTTAACTGTAGTAGTAATACTTGAAAGTAATCGAAGCTATCGAATCCACTAGCTCCTAAACTTATAGAATGAAAAATGTAGACGGTTCAGTCCGACGTAATTTAACTGCCGTTGTGGCAGTATTTTATATCACAACAATGTAAATGCCAGAGTGATTATAGTGTAAATAAGCATTATTGTATGACATTGATTTGAGATGTTTGTTAATTATAAGCATTGTTAGGAAATAAGTTTACACGGCCTCACTGAAACTGACAATAAGAGCGGGCAACAATGAGCGAGGGGGTGAGTTGTTTATGAATTATTAGAGACAAGCAAATTACGTCAGATTAGCGCGCATTTCTTTAGAAATTGGGAATTTCTTGCCTAGAGCATATGTGTTCGTAATTTTGATTGGATATAAAAATAGACGCTAATGTTGGTACGTTTTATTAACCAATAGCAGCTCGGTTATAATCTTTAGGCATATCGGGTGAGGGAGTATAAATTCCGTGCTAGAGACAGGTTTCGTTCAGTCCAACAGAAGGATTCGCGGGCAATACGTCGTTCAGTCCAACAGAATCATAGAAAGGTTATACGTCGCACAGTTTAAGAGAATCGTTCACGCGTTATACGTCGCACAATTCTACAGAATCTTTCGCGTTGTAAAGTTAGTTATAAATGTGAAATACGCGAATTAATAATGTGCATCAAATAAGTGATTATAGTAACAATCGAAAATATAACAGTTTCAGTCTGGCGTTTATCAAGAGTCAATATGTGAAATTAATTAATTGTGACGATAATAAAAGTGTAAAAACAAATTATTTTATAAGTGTTATCTTTCAGTAACATATCCTTTCCGTTTACACACCCTGTTCAAGAGATATGCTCGATTGAGTAGTAATAATAGCTAGCCGGAGGACAAAGAACCCAAAATTTGAACTAGTAATACAATAACAGGCGCTCAGCAAAAGATAACACGAAGTGACCGCGACAAATTATCTCCCATACGTGGGGCAGATAAACATGAAGCATTTTCCAACTACCAACAAATATTCTACTTCATCGTTGAAGTGTAATTTTGCATTTCTTTTAGGAATTTTACAACTGCTGGATAAAAGATCACCACCTCAAACACCTTGTGTAGCACTACAGCTCTAAAGTACGCAGAATCCTATTAGCCACGACCATTTTTATGTATTGAAAAATCGACCGTTGCGTATGGTGCTCTGTTCATTGTAGATATGTCCTGGATTAATTTAGTTTCATCCATCAGACTGTAATGTTCATTTTATTTTTCGGAATTCAACGTATTGGTAGCTTTATATATGTTTACTGTATATTGTTGCATTCCCGGCTTACACTTATTCCATTTTATTACTTATGCCAATTCAGAAATTATACACGAAATATACTTTTTTTTCTTCTAATTTTTACTTTCCATAGCACTGATTTACAGTACGTGAAGGAAGAATTGTATTACACCCAAAATCGATATAGGGATTTCACAGGAAACACATTTTGAGGTTCCTTGAATAAAAAGTATCATTTAGAAAAACGTCCACGCGCGGGCGTGTTTGTCTGTGCACAGCATAACTAAAAACTGAAATGTCGGATAAGTAGCAAGCTTGGCGTTTAAGTTCAGGATCCTCCAAGGATGTGACACGAAGATTTTTAAGAAAATCTACCATACCAAAATACTCTTTACATGGAAAAAGTTCGTTATCTTTTTTTCTAAAAAATACCTGTAAGGATTTTGATTAAAATACCGCATGTTTAAACCGTTTACACGACAAAACTGGTTCTTTGGAATTTTCTGCGGATAGCTTGTGGTGTTATCTGCATTTGTAATGGATTTTGAGTAATGTTATATAATGAATATGTCCCGGTTTCGAACCCCGGCGACCGCCCATTCTGACCCATGGTTTTTTGGGGGTTTTCCCGGGTCGTTAGCGAATGCTGGAGTGGTTCCCTAGAATTTCCTGTCCCTCCATATCGTTCCATTAATCTTTCATTCATCCTTAACCCCGTTTGGTCTATTTCAGGGTTGGAAGTGTCAGCGATGGTGTTTCGGTGCAGCGTGTCGGAAAAAAGGATGCTCTCTGGGAACATTCTCCGTCCCTTGACCTTCGAATGATTGCCGGTGAATAGGGACCGCCCCTTGGGGGTTATTGGACCATGTGGGGTGGGGTCCCTGATGTGCCTGTTCGACTGCCGGGGAGCCTATTTCTGAAAAATATAGCAGGACTGTCATTGCTGTGTCATCACGCTCGGTGTCTCCTTTCACCCATCCCTCCCCATGGGGCGTCGGTACAATATCCTCATTCCTGGATCATTACCGAATCCCCTACGCTTCACCGTCCAACCAAAAGCCATAAGAGGTGGACAAATCTTACTATAGATATATAAAACTGTAAATCTCGTTAAAACACAATTTATTAACCATTCAAGAGATATTCTTTGTTATTGGTTTGAATTTTACAATACTTCAAGTGCTAACGCATATAGCGACTCGATTTTTAAAGATTTTACAGTCGCTTTAACCTCCCGTATCTCCTACAATGAAATGTATAATAAAAGCATTTCTGCTTTAAAGTGTATTTCGATTAACAAGAAGTAGATAAATGAATAAGCTTCTGTAAGAGTATTTTGTAGAAGGGTGGGTAGAGAAAACAATGTGAAAATAACACAAACATTTTAGTAAAAAAATAAAGTAAAAGTTAAATTGTGGAAATCAGTTACAGAGGAATTTTGACAGCGATCCAAACAAACAATTAGCGAAGGAAATGTTCTCGTAATGGATGGAAAAATAGCAGATATGCAGAGAGATATCTTTAAATATGGGCTATATTTTACAAAATACCGTTACATATTCAGCCGTTACAGTTGATATAGGAACGAGCACATAAATTATAAAACTGTGTTGAGAAACCATACGTTTTTGGCTACATGTAGGCTCCCGTAAGCCGTTTGTTCCAAAGAAGTGTCTGCCCATGGCATGCTAGAGAAAGATAAATTAGTGCCGTAATCGCTGGCACCTGTATCTCGCCCATTAATTGCACATTTACAACCATTGCAGGTGGATTCAAGTGGTGTGCCGCCAATTTGCTGGATATATATTTTATAAGGAAGAACAAATGGGATAGCGTGTTCGGGGAGCGGCGAGGCCCACAGCAACAGAAATAGCAACACATCTGCTTTGCAGAATTTATCGGCGAGTACAAGGCACCCAGAACAAAGCAGTACAGAAATCGGTTTGTAGAAACGTGCTTAGGTTGCTAAAGGTTAGGTAAACGATGTCAAGGCTATGTCCCTAATCATTTCGTTTTCACGCTTTGCTTTTTAAAATTATATTTTAAATTAAAAGAAATCTGATGTGTTACATTCACTTGGCTTTCTCTACCCACTATCGTTTATTTTTATATAGCTTTTACAAACTATTCTTACGAAAGCTTGATTATCTATCTACTTCACGAAATAGTTATACCGTAATTATTGACGAGAATATACAAATAAATAAATAAAAGCAAGACAATTGCAATAAATTGAAATGTTTGTCCGTAAAGATGAAGGTAATTAGGCAGTCAGGTTAACCAGAGTCATTAGTGAGCCGAGAAGGAGCGAAAAAGTGGCTTAAGGATTTCTGAGAAGGCAGTTTAGAGTTAAGTTCAGTACGTTACACAAGCACGTAGGTAAATTCTGGAAAAGAGAAAGACACTTACATTAGGAATTTTAGCTAAGACCCTAGTAAGTGTCACATTCGTATACTAAGAGTTTTGAGATTTGGCAACGTATAAGATAGAAGTTGGTGGGAGTAATTCTAATGTAGGATGGTTTAAGTAATAGGAAGACATGTAATTAAAAGCAAGGAGTTACTCTTCTCTGGTACCACCAGCGATACTTGCTCGTGTGATATTTTAAGCGCCCAGCGACGCGCTTATGTGAGTAGCGGATAGCGTGAGGGATCTTGCCGGTCAACATTTTAGCGAATCACGGCGAGTTACACTATTAGTTTCTTTTATTGCGGAAAGTTATTTCCAACTGTAACTTTGATACTGCAGAAGTTAGCAGGTGTAATAATTCAGTTGTTATAGTTTAGATTGCTGCATTTCAGAGTCAATATATTTCTTCATTTCAAACGGCCAGCAACTCAGTTCAAGAAATCAAATATTAGTTCACAATAAATTTCTGAGTCAAGTCAAATTAGTGTTACGCTTCACAATACATCCACGCATACTCTGAGGAAAATACTTATAGCTCTAACATTGCAGCAGCCGGCAGAGAATCAACTCACATATTGCAGACAACGAAAAAAGTTGGCAACTACATTCTTGCTTCAAATAGTCGCACCATCGCGGTATTGCTGTATCATAATAGTGTATTATGCAACGAGACTATAATGGTAGTAATTAAAACGCGAGTATTATTATTAACCGAGCTTCGCTCGCTCGGTTAATAATTATCTACGAGCGTTTTAATCACCATTATAGTCAAGTTTCATACGACTGTTTATGCTCGACCATGTATCTAAATTTAAGGTTTCATAAGTATTCGTTTCTGATTTGAGTGATGTGTTACAATCGTCATTCCTTTATCTTTGGTTAGAATAAAATGACCTTGTAGCACCTGTGTCAAACAAAGTTGCTAGCGTTGTGAGACGTACTACACAGAATAATCGATACTTGCGCTTTCACAATGTTACGTGGCCACTTCTGATTGGTCGAATACCAATACTTTAAAACAGGCGTACTTTAATGAAGCCCATTAAAGTACTGCTACCAGTCGTATAAATACTACATTTTGGCATGGTCGAGCATAAATACTGCTTCAATCGATATAAGCATTTGCAGAAATAGTTTCATCGCACATTTTATTCTAGGTATAAGGCGTAAATAGGAAATCGTATCGTTAGTTAGATGTTTCAAAGCGACTCTATATTATAACTTTAAAATCCCATACTCTTTCCTTAAAATCGCGAGAAACTCAGTAGCGACATCACTTAAAGCGTGTTTTAATTGGCTGATGCTGCAAAAAAGTTATTTGAAATAAATTATGTATTCTGAAGATGTCTGCGTTGTTTTTATAGTATATTTATGTGCATTTATTATGGTTTGCACGTTACACAAAATTATACAAAATTCCTTCCGAATTAAGAGGGCTTCATTGGCTACGTCCAGAAAACTCGAGATATACTACATTATTTTAAATGTAAATGTCTTAGATGTGTGTTATTTTAATCAAAATCGTTACAGCCATTTTGAAAAATACAAAATTATCAAAAAAATACATTTAATGATAGTTTGGACTGGGGGATTTTCTTAAAAGTTTTGGATCGCATCCTGAGAAAGACGCTGAACTTAAATATAAAATTGTGAATTTATCGACTTTTGCTTTTTGAGTTATGGTGTTCACACACACACGCACGCACGAGCAGATCTTTTTCTAAAAATTATTATTTATGACTTAGGAGCCTCAAAACGGATATTTCCGATGAAACCCTGCAATTCAATTTTTGTGTGTATACAATACCTCCTCTACCTACTGGGTACGTGGCAGAGAAATTAATTACGTTAAGTTTTAAACACTGTTTAGCGTGCAACGATAAGAATAAAGAAACTGATTATAATATGATCTGGCATTAATGATAAAAATCATGTTTTATGGTGCAAGATAGGTCAATGTAATAGGGCATCCTATAGTTGCAAATAAGATCCAACTAAACGTTTCTTTAGCTGCTATAAGTACATAAAGGATCATAAAATAAAAAGTATCAAATTTTGAGAGGTAAAAGGACTAATCAAAAAACCGAGTGGGATGGCTCAAGCGGCAAAGTCTGTGGCCCGCATTCGGGAGGTCTCGGGTTCGATTCCCGGTGACCGCCCACTTTGACTATAGGGTTTTTCGTAGTTTTCCCCTGGTCGCCTAAGCTAATGCCGGGTGTGTATTCTACCACGATTTCTACTTCTCATTTCACCTCTCCCTTTCACGTTTCAGGTGTGTCTTCGGGCCTGCGGTGCTAGCGATGTCGGGCAGAAGGCATAGTTGCTTGCGCAATAGAAAGATTTCTCTGTGTGAACACCAGGGTGCGTCCTGCCACCTGTTAGGGTCACCCCGTTGCCCTCTCTCGGGATTCTTCGCCTCTACTGGTAAGCGGGTGTGCAAACTGGAAGTATTAGAGACTTCTGCACGTTTCTGTGAACCTGTCTGCACCTCCTATGGCTCCTTCAGCTCATCCGTGCCTCCCGAAGGGTGTAGCCACAATGGATCAAAGGGATCGCAGTGTTTAGGTGCCCCTCTCCGATAAACAAATCCTACATCCTACTAATCAAAATAAGAAATATTTTCTATACCTATATGCTTTATAAAATTAATTTAATCACACAGTAGAACTCCAGCAGCATCTTTTCTATTTGGATAACTGCTGCTACAGAAAAAAGTAGAAAAATTATTTACTATGACTAAAAAATAACTACGTTTACAACGAAAACAACATTTAAAGTGGTATTCAAAAAACAGGTATAAAGTATCAGAGGATTTGTATTTATTTCCTTAACCGCGGTAACATGTATGGATCTCATTCGGGAGGTCTTTGATTTGATTCCCGGCGACCGTCCACTCTGATCATATCGTTCGTGGTTTCCCCGGATCGGTAGGCGAGTAGTTTCTCATCTACCAGATTTCCTTTCGATCATTTTCCCTTTATTCCATTTTCTTTTCAACTTTCACCAATGTACAACAAAATAGAGACAAAACTGACAAGTGTGAAGATTCTCAGTTCCCAAACCAAGTTACGTTTTGGAAATGACACAACGTCTGCTATCATCGAGACAAATAACATTCCCGGTTGCTAATTATGAAATACGAATGACTAACTTCTTATATTAGGCTGGGTACAATGTTATATCCTTATGTAATTTATGGTTTAGCATATACAAGTAATGAAACAGATTACAGCATACAGAGCAAAGAGAGGAAATCTTTCTTACATAAGGGTAATTAAAATTTTTTAGCAAAAGCATCGTATAGATATAACATCGTTATAAGGAGATCCGATTGTCTTTGGTTTTGCTGTCTTCTGTTTTCTGACTTGCTAAATCGTGAGCATATTGTTTGGAATGAAATATCTGCGGCTTAAGTCTTATACTTGCGTGCATTTTCTTTGGAATAACAACAACCATGTTTTACTTCATGGCGAAAAATCAAAGCCATTTTCGCAGGCACATTCGTTTATTAAATGTAACGTGTTCTAATATCAAGGACTTATAAATTCGCAGCCTCTTAGTCATTTATGAATTAAAATTAGATATCTATGAGCTATGATCTATGTCTATCTGGAAGGAGATTGATTTTCAATGCAAAAACAAATTATCAAAGTCGGTTTAGTGGTTTCGAGATTATCTTTCTGCCGCCCACCCCTTCCCACACCTTCACATAAATGTTCTCTCTTTATAATACTAAAATACAGGGTTATTCAAAAAGAAGGAACAGACTTTAAATATTTATTTCTAATGAATGACAATAGATGGCGATACATGCGATACATCGCTGAATAGAGAAAAATTAAAAATTTAATGTTATGTGTTCAAAATGAGCGCCGCTGTGGGCATTGAATGGAACTAATAAGTGGAACTTAAAACTTTGAACTTTCCTCTATTCAATTATGTTTCGTATGTGTCGCTATCTATTTCGTTCTTTAGAAATAAATATTTAAAGTCTGTTCCTTCTTTTTGAATAACCTTGGTATATGATCCATGCTTGTTTTTTACCCTAGGTTTGATAGCATCATTATCTCGCAAAATATTGAGCGTTTTTATCACTCTGTATACAGTTGCAGATTTTATTTAACACTACTGCTAGCATTTATTGCTCGTTTTACATCTGCTGTAACTGGCAGCTTGGAATAATACGATCCAAGAATACCAATCCATCCTTTTGACTCTCATTAAGTCTGTGTAGTTTTCAAACACGTGGACCTGGCTGCAAATTTCACGTGTCGCTATTGATCGAGTCCATGATGTAATAACGTTTTCGCTTGCTCATCCCGCCATAAATGTTGCATAAACATAGGGATTTTACAAAATACTAGCTTTTATCTGATACTTAATAAATATCAAAATGTTTTTGAGGTAGAGGTATACTGCTCATCTGCTTCTACTTTTAGAGAGAAATAAACACGTTAGCAATTATAATATAACTAAACATTTTAATGTGAAAAAAATCAGGTGCTAAAATTACAGAAAAAAACTCAACGAAAGGAAAAAAATTCAATGAAAATAACTATTATTTAGGGGTTAAAAGTAGAGAACAAAAATACAGTGAAATAATGACAGCAAATTTATAAAATGATAAAGTATTAAAAAACCCAAACCAATAATAACGGATATATCGAAAAAGGCTCACACCAGAAAGCAAGGCGTAAATCTGCAATTTTTTCCTTAAAATAAATCCGTTAGAACAAAATAAAAAAATTAAAAAGATGATGATTATCACAGTAAATTTTGATGAAGCAATAAGTCATGTCAAGGTCTTTGCTTTTTTGTTTACTATCCTATTATTTTCTTTAAATTACCTAGTGTTAAAGTCAAAGTTAAAGGTACGTGTCACGGAGGGGTCCCCGAAACGGTGGCAGAACACCGCACGCAGGCCAGTCGGACTTTCATGCTTCCAACGTGACCGCTGGGAGGGATGAGGGGAGAGACCCGAAGGGCGACTAGATACTGATACCGACGGCGCAAGCATGGGCGGGGTCTCTAACGTTTCCAGATAGAACGCATCCGACGCTGCACGGTCCCTGTCCACAAGTCACCAACCTCCAGGGTCCCCGGAGCGGAGCCTCACGCGGAGATGTCTGAACGGTACCGCTGCGACGCCAGTGAAGAAACCTTTACAGAGTGCAAGACACCGCACAGCCGCAACCCGCTGAACACCGTTGCCTGGTCTATAACCCTGAAACAGACGACAAGGAAGATGAGGGGTATAGGAAATGAGAGGAAGCAGAGTCGTGGTAGAGCATGAACCACACCGGCGACCCGGGGAAACCACGAAAAACCCATGGGCCAGAGTGGGACCTCCCTAATGCGAGCCCGAGACATACCGCCTGAGCCATCCCGCTCTCGATATTACCTAGTGTTACACTTACTACCCTGAGTGTCCAAAAACTTTTGACCGGTGTATATGTTTGGAAATAAAAAAGAATGTGAGATACAGTCATATGACTTTCTCCATCCACTATAACTTACTTGCATTCTATTCTGTAAATTCTATTTATTGTAAATGCTCATCAGGTGTTTAGGCACGGTTGAAACTGCTGTTTTTTTTCCAACCAATAATGAAATACAAGTATAATGATGCAACATTAACATTCTGAATGCAAATATTAACATGCGTATTGAGAGTAAGATCAGGATGTTACCAGATCATGCACAAGACTTAATATTATCAACGTTTAAATTTATGTACGATATTAAAATTTTCATTCATTATTTCGACAGCCTCCCACGTGCATTGAAGAGGGCAGGGATCTCCTTGCTGGAAACTGGCCATTCTAAACAAATGAACGCAGAAGCAACATAAACATCTGAAGCACGGAGGTGCCGATATATTTCCCTCATGAGTGCCAAGAAATCAACACGAAGCCAATGGTGCCAATGTCAACGACCAAATCGCAGCAGTTGTTAACATTTCATTACTTTTTTGCACACGCTGTTTTCGTTATTTTAATAAAATAAATCACAAAGTTCAAAGGAACATCTATTGCGGCTAAAACGGGTGGGCGTTTGACGCTAAGTAGGAATGCTTCATCACTATGCACAGGGTGAGTTTTAAGTCCACCAACAAACTTCATGGGTGATTCCAGACTGGAAGTGGAGCACAAAAGTTCGTATCACCTTGGGTCCGGAAATGCATAGTTTCCACGGTAGATGGCACTGACGACATTCTCTCATAACTTGCCATGTGCGTTTTGTGTGTTGCAGATACGAGGGCTATCCCGGAAGTACTCGATCTAGCAAAGAAAACACAAACATTTTGGGAAAAAAGAATCTTTATTTCCCTACATAGTCTCCTTTCAGCTCGAGCTATGGTGAGAACCGTCGTGTTTTGCAAAACAGCCATCAACTGCAAACACCACCTCTTCATTGCTGGCAAATCATTTATCATCAAGCCATTTCTTCAACTTTGTAACAGAAAATATTCAGAAGAGACTAAGACTGGGCAATAAGGTGCATGAGGAAGCAATTCGAACTTTAACTCATTGATTTTGGCCTTGGCAATAATGGATGTGTGAACTAGTGCATTGTCTTGATGAAACAGAACTTTCTTTTTCGCTAAATGCGGCCGTTTTTACTTGATTGCATCATTGAAACGCTACAATAAGTGCATAATACTCCCCATTGATTACTTTTAGAAGATAATCAATGAAAATTATGCCACGCGCATCCCAAAAAACTGATGCCATGACCTTGCCTGCAGCTGAAACTGCTTTCGCCTTCTTTAGAGCCGATTCTCCCCTTTCAATCCACTGTTTTGACACTTCCTTCGTCTCAAGTGTGAAATTATGGACGCATGTTTATCCATGGTTACGAATCGACGCAAAAACTCGGCTTTATTGCAGTGAAACATCCCCAAACACTTGACTGAAACATCCTCACGACGCTGCTTTTGTTCCATTGTGAGTAAACGCTGCACCCATCTTGCGCACAGCTTTCTCATGTCTAAATTTACAGTTAGTATGTGATGTACAGCACTTCTCGAAATGCCTGCGATATCTGCTAGCTCGCTCACTTTCAGTCGACGGTCCTCCAATACCATTTTGTGGATTTTCTTCACAATTTATGGTGTGGTCGACCACTGCGATGTTCGTCTTCACAGCTCGTACGGCCTCGCTTAAACTCTGCCACCCAATATTTTACTGTTGTAAACGAAGGAATAGACCCCAGAGTAGAATCTAGCTCAGCTTTAATATTAGTTGGACTAAGACCTTTCAAATGAAAGTATTTTATCACTATTAATGCTAACAAACAATTACTACTAAACGATGTAGCATCGTCAAACTTCAAACTTAAGCTTTATAAGGGTGGTACTTTCTACCATAGTCATTTGTTTGAAACAACCGCCATATATACGCCAGGTCGGGTACTTCTGGGACAACCCTGGTAGTGTGATTTATGCAACGTAGAAGCTCAATGTCCCGTTTTTCATTCCAGGAACGAACCCAGATAGTGCTGTTTATGGACAAGCAGGTGAAAACGGTTGAGAGGCACACGGAGTAACGAGCCACATACTCTGACGGACAGCACCATCCACATCACACAACATTTGGAGCCAGTTTTCGGCGTTTGTATGAGCATGGGTCCATTCAGACAGACGAACGTTCTGGGTGGCTGCGAACTCTGCGTACATCAGATGTGGAGGAACATGATATTGAGAACACCCTGGTACACGCTCCAGGCAATTGCCCGCCAACATGGTGTAAGCCAAAGGCCGGTTACCTGTATTCTATATGATAACCGCTATTATTCCTATCACCTCCAACGTGTGCAGGGCAGGGTCCCTACATTTTCCAGATTGAAACTCCGCGGTGGTATCTGGTACAACCAGCTGCCCTCCCCCATGCAGGCTTGCACATCCCATAGGGAGCCAGGGACTAGGACACCACCCCCATCCGGGGGAAGAAGTATTACACATAGCATTCTTTTTCTCTGCCATGCAACGTCGAGATTCCGCCGACTCTTGCAACCTGAAACACTAAGCAGACGAAAGGTAAAGTGAAATGGAGAAAATTCGGGGGGTGTAATTAACCTTCCCAGCATTCGCCTAACGACCCTTGGGAAACCCTGAAACAATTGATAAAAAATATTTGATTTTCCAAGAAATATGTAATGCGTATACTTACGTATTGTTGTATGGGAAGCATACCATATTATCCAAGGGAGATGGCTCAGGTGGCCCGCACTCGGCAGGTCCAGGGTTCGATCTCTAACTACCGCCCACTCTGACCCATGGGCTTTTTCGGAGGTTTTCCCGGGTCGTCAGGCAAATGCTGGAGTTGTTTCTTCCATCCCCCGAATTTCCTGTTCCTCAGTTTCGTTTCATTGCATTTCATCCTTCATCATATAGGTCTCTTTACAGTGTCGGAAGTGTCGGCGATGGTGTTTGGTGCAGCATGGCAGGGTAAAAGGATGCTCTTTGTAACTCCCTCCGTCCCTCGGCTTTCGGCTGGTTGCCGGGTAGAAGAGTGTGCAAGCAATAAGTGATTAGGTATGCAGAGAGATGGAGTACACGTAGACCGAGCAGAACCCTCTCGTGTCGGTCCGACAAGGTCAGTATTGCGCCCAGTGCAGTCAGTGCAGAGCTGTCAAACAAGGTGGAAACAATAAAGTGAGTACCAGTATGCCTTGTCGACGTCAAAGTTAGCCATATCGGCATGTGAATGAGTTCGAACGGGGCAGAATGATCGGCCTCCGAATAGCGTGTTTGTCATACCGTGACATTTAGGCTCGTACAGGGCATGCTGCTACGACAGTGATGCGTGCGTGGAAGCAATGGATAGATGAAGGTCGTACTGGACCACGGAACATGATCACACCACGGGATGACAGGCATCTTGTCTGCATGGCCATAACGGCCGTACAGCTTTCATCCACAGTGTTGGCTCGACGCTGGAGCGCTGCAACAGGTGTGAACTTGTCTGCATCAACGGTTCGTCATCTGCTACAGGTTGGACTGGTTGCATGCATGCCATTACGTCGGCTTCCATTGTCCAGAAACCACAAGCTCCTTCGACTGCAATGGGCACGTGAACACCGTCACTGGGGTGCTGAGTGGCAAAATGTAATCTTTTCGGACGAGTCCCGCTTTAACGTGTCCTACAGTGATGGCCGCATACGTGTCCGTCGGTACCGTGGTGAACGCAACCTGGAGGGCTGTATTGTTGAGCGGCATAACGGACAAACGCCAGATGTGATGGTTTGGGGCGCCATTGGTTACAACAATCGATCTCGCTTCCTGTGAATTGAGGGCACTTGAACAGCAACAGGTCCTTAACGGTGGTTTTAGAGCCTGAGATATTCCCACTGATTCAGGCATCTCCAAGGTCACATTTCAACAGGACAATGCCCGGCCACATATTGCGAGGAATGCACAAGCCTTCTTCGAAGAGCGACGGGTACCATTGCTTCCCTGGCCTGCACGTTCGCCTGACATGTCGCCCATCGAGCATCTCTGGCATATAGTTGGTCGGCACTGTTGCGTCACGGTCCTCCAGTAATCAGTGTCACGGATTTGTGGGCTCGAATACAAACAATGTGGAAGAAAATCCCTCAGGAGCTTATTTAGAACCTTTTTTATTCAATTCCACGGCGTATAGCAGCTCTAATTGCAGCGCATGGAGGCCACACCGAATACTGAATATTAGGGCTCAAAGGTCATGTATAGATTTGAAATGTTCATTATTTGTTACTTGTCATGTACCCAACCAGTGGTATTAAATTCATTGAATTCGTGTGTTTCCTTCTTGGTGTTGCAATTTCACAAACGTTGTGATGGTCATTTTAGGTTCAATTTAACTTTTTTAAGTGGGAACCTACATTTTTAATGTATTTTATCACTCATCATAAAAACCTTAACAACATTTTAATAAAGTACTTTGCAATTGTTCTTACTCCAACGCAAATAACAACGAAAATTCTGAATGGTTGTTTATTACGAATAGCGCAATGAATGGTTGGTCATTTGAGGTTAAATTACGTTTCGTAATTTGGAACCAACGCTTTTTATTTTGTTTCCTTATTCATCACAATACAAACAGTTTTTATAAACCATTTTATAATGGAAAACAACATACAAAATGTTGGTTCCCATTTAAAAAAATTAAATTTACCCTAAAATGACCATCATAACGCCCTCCAAACAAAACACGACTAATGCCATTTACTTTCCCCCAAAATATCAAGCAACGTTTATTCAAGACATTTGTTTCTCCAACACTTAGTTTTGGAGATATTGTACAGTCTCAACTTAAATGGAGCACCCTGTATATTACACATACAGTGTATGACATATTATATGTTTTTAATTACTCTGAGTACCTTAAATTTCTAATATAACAATATGACAATCAACTACTATTAAATCATTTTTAACATCACTTAGCTAAGGTACGAGTTTACAGTTATTAAGCAATTAAGCATGTTTGGGTAATTTCACAAATTATATATTTTACATTGTTTATCTTTGTCTCATAGGCGCTTCTTTTCCCCTTTGTCATATTCAGAGCAATTAAACTAAATATATTATTAAACGTTCACTGCAAATTGTTCACAGTGTTATTCCTGATACACACAGATTCTATTTATTCTGAATTATCAGATTCTATTACTTTCTCTGTTGTGTACATAGTAGGTAGAGAACGTATTGCATTCCACCCAAAAAATTCAATAGCGAGATTTCACCGTCAATGCATGTTTTGAAGCTCCTGAATTAAAAAACAAGACTTTTAGAAAGGAATCCCTATGTGTGTGTGTGTCTGTGACCAGCATAACTCAAAACGAAAAGTCGGATCATCACCAAACTTGGTATTTAAGTTCAGTACCTTCCAAAGATGTGACACGAAGATTTTCAAGAAAATCCTCCTACCCATACGAACCTTGACGTTGAACATTTTTCGAAATTTTTCATTTTAAAAAAAAAACCGGGTCTAACAATTTTGATTAAAATACCACATATCAAGGATATTTACATGACAAATAAAATTATATCTTGAATTTTCTGAGAATAGACTGTGAAGTCCTCTTCATTCGGAAGGAATTTTGTATAATCTTGTATAACTGGTAAACGTTAAGCGATAGACGATAAAGTACTACACAAAAAACGTGGATCTCTTAAAAATACACAATTTATTTCAAATGCTTTTTTGTGACATAAGACATTTCTGAGATATCCGTTATTAATGGTTCCAATCATTTTCTTAGGTCCTGTCAACATTCAACTGTTTCTCACGATTGCATGGAAACAGTATGGAATTTTAAGGCCAGCGTATAGCATACAGTTCTTAAACATTTGACTATCGCTCTTCTCTTTGTATCTATAATAAAATGTGTAATGCAGCTACTTCTGAAAGGTTTATTTGAATTAAAATGTAGTAGATAGAAAAATAAGCTTTAGTAAGCCTAGTTTGTATAGCACTAATAAACGATAGAGGGTAGAGATAGTCATGGGAATGTAGCATATCGGGTTTTTTTCGGTACTTGCTTTTGATCAATCACAGAAGGAAGACTTAGAATTCTACACAGGAATAAATCAGTGTGTTTAGGTGCGGTATGGGCAAAACGTTTTGGATATAAGTGTCAGTGGGTAGCGTAAGGGTAGACTTTGAGACTGAGTCTACCTAAATAAATTGCCAAGAAACTAAGTAAATTTTTAAACATATAAATAAAGACACCCTCAGACAAGTTACGAAAAACTAATTAATACAGTCACCTTCACTACTGCTTACCCCAACGCCCCAACTCCTACTGCTAAGTGTCAGACTGTAAGGCTGCGTTCTTAGGCAGCTTCGAAATCTCATGATGCAGCAAAGTCGAGTTGAGACTGGGATGGCTGAGAGAGTGCAGGTCTCATCAAGAGTGGACTTATATAGCTTTTCCTACTAAATTTCTACCTCTCGTTGTAGGAAAACATGCCTATATTTTGTTGTGCATTAAGGGCACAAAGGCAGCAGCAGAGTAAAGGGCACAAATGCAGCACGTTTAATGAGGTGTTTAGTCTCTGTGTACCTGCTCTCTCCAAAGTCCAGAAATAGAACAATAGGGGTTGGAGACAAGAGTAGGGCAAGGCATAACACACACATTTCATTCCTCAGTTATTGGTGAACCAGCATTATGTGCGTGCAATGCAGCAAGGTGTTGATTTTACATAAACCTGTGTATTGCTTGTTGTGCTTGTTTTATGTTATGCTTTTAGAAATATGGACAATTCCATCGATTTAGTGGATTAGTTATTTAAAACACTTATGACAAAAAGTATGAACTTAAAGACCAATTCCTAAGCTTGGCATTGTCTTCCAGGAAAAGAACCATAAACGAACATTTCAAACATGCTGGAACAGTAAATTTAATTGGTTAACTGACAGTTACATTCTTAACGAAGTGTGTTGCTTCGTATGCTTGCTTTTTGGCAAACGAATGGAGTGTTGAAGGAATATCAAATATTAAAAACATTGAAAGAAAAGATTGCAATAAAAATCGCCATCTGGAGCTTATATACAAGAAAATCTAAGTGAGTACCCAAATTGTTTTCATGATTTACGATCATACAATGTTTTGTAGGCATTTTGTAAAGTTAGACCTAACGCTATATTTTTATAATCTAGTTTAGTTTAAAATGTATGATTTTGGCAATTAATCGTGATGCTAATGACTACTAAAACAAGAACTAATAATAATATTAATAATAACAATAATAGAATCGTAATATAAAATTCACACCATTTTATGAAACGCTAATATATGGGAATTGAAGTAATTATTGTCTTTACGTTGTTTGCACCACGCTTTGGGCGTCAATTTGAAGTAGGTTGTATTGAAGGAGTTGTATTATAGTTCAACTGTTGGGGAGCCGAACTTGTAGTAGTTGCAACCGCATGTATAGTAAACAGTTTCCGGTAGCCTTCGCCCCAAATGTACTTTCAGGTGTCCTTTGCCCCAAATTTAAAAAAATATTAACTTTGTAATTTGATTGTTTCTTTAAATATTAAATATTTATGTTTGCCTCGGCTGCGTCAGTATTTGTTAGAGACACGTTTCTCTTAGTAGGTTTTGGTACGACAAGAATGTAAGCTTACACAGATTATAATTTTTACTTCACTCCTTTTATTAATACTTGATACGATTTAAATAGCACTTCACTGATATAGAGAGCTGTGAGATTCTTTAATTAATTAATTAATTGCACTTTTTAACACGTAAACTTATTTTTGGTCTCACACGAATACGTATTATATTTCTTGAGGACGCACAAGCAACGCATCCAGTTATGAGCACTGTCTGCAGGCAACTGACTAGATTTCAACCGTCTAAACTTGTAAATTTCTGTATTTCAAGTCTCTGGTTGGCTAAACCTACTCCAATAGAACACCTTCATAACTAAAGTTTTTCTGGTTGTTGGTTGGCTATTTTATAAACTGTCACTAAAATTACATTATTGCTTCCAAGAATCATAAATAACATTTAAACTCTCAAACTCATTACTGCCTCAAGCTTACCTCATTGTTACCTCATTGTTAGCAACGTTTAACTTATTATTCTCACAGCTCCTACATTATTAAATTACGTAGTATATTTACATAACATTATTACACATGGATACAATAATATAAGCATATGCAATGACTGTTACATACATTTTACGAATTATTACATACACATATTGCTTCAATGTGGGCTGTTATTGAATTTACATACCATATAATTTGACTGAAATCATTCAAGTGTTAAAAATACCGCCTCAGAATTTGTGGATCATTTAAAAAATTCTAAATTCAATTTTTAAAATCTAGTATTCCCAGAAGAAAGTATCAAGCTACGACACTGGTAAGTGTACAAGGCATGTAAGGAAGATCAGTGTGTTACATAATCTAATCCTTGAAAACACCTTGCAGCTGGAACATCCGTCCTTGCATAGCACTGGTTCAGTTAAATATGAAATACAGCGTCCACGGAATGTGTTTGTGAAGAAGCAGAGCGGAAAATTAAGGTGCTGGTGTTGGCAGCCATTGTATCCCTCACACATACACAAAACAGATGATATGTTGCATGCTTGTGACGCAAAAGATGTCAACTCTGTGGCACGCCTGACAGGTCCCGCTGCGAACAGCAGCAACAGCAGCAGCAACATGGATATTCTTATAACTTCTTAGAAAACCACTACAAAATTAACAACCTGCAAAAAAAGTGTTATCTCCCTGTTACTCGATTTCTGGGCTACTATTAATGTTGTGCCAAACACCCTTACTGCCTCTGTAAATCTTTGTACCTCTCCAGAGCTTGCTTTTCTCAGACTATGCTAATTTCGAATTTAATGCAAATGGGCAAAATAAATTTTTAAAAAATATGTCTTACATTTACGTGACTTTCTCTGTTTTCTATATCGCTTATTGTTCTTACAAAATTTTATTTTCCTATCTGCTTCATTTTAATGTACGAGATAAACATTTACAGAAATAGCTACGTTACACATTTCGTTACGATACCAAGAGAACAGCGATAGTCAAATGTTTAAGAACTGGACGCTATATGCTGGCCTTAAAATGCCATACTCTTTCAATGACATCGCGAAAAACAACTGAAAACCGACAGGATTTTAAAAGAACGACTAAGCCTTGAACAATTGGAACCATTAAGAACAGATATCTCGGAAATGGCTTATGCCACGAAAAAGCTATTTGGAATCCATGCTAGCCTCTAGTTCCCGAGGTCGCGGGTTCAAACCCGGCGGAGGGCGATGGAATTTTTCGGGTGTAAAAATCCATAGCATGGCTTCCTTCGGAAGGGAGGTAAAGCCGGTGGTGCTGTGTCGTATATTTACGGCACGTAAAAGAACTTCAAACCTAATAAAGAGGCCTCTGAGCAAAATTACCGGTCTTTAAAGCCCAATATGGAATGGGACGCTAAGGACCACAGCAGTTAAAGAGCGTCCATAAATAAAACTTAATTTAATTTAATTTAATTTTGGAATGCATAGTGTGGTTTAAAGAGATTACCAGTTATACAAGATTATATAAAATTCCTTCCGAATGAAGAGGAGGCTATTCCAAGAAAATTCAAGTTATACATTTTGTTTGGCATGTCAATAATTAAAGTTAAAATTAAAATAAGTCATTTTTCGAAGTATAAAATGTCGAAAATATTCCATGTAAAGGGTAGTTAGGTTGGTGGGATTTTCTTGAAAATCTTCATGTCATATTTTTGGAAGATACTGCATTTAAATGCCAAGTTTGGTCTCTGCCCAACTTTTGTTTTTGAGTTATGCTGTTCACAGACAGACACACACACGGACCTTTTTCTAAAAATGCTTTTTATTTTATTTAGAGGGCCTCAAAACATGTCTTTCAGGTTAAATTTCGGTATCGAATATTAGTGGTAGAAAAACTAAATAGTGGTAGAGAAACTAAAAATAAAATCTGATGTGTTGCATCCACATGATTTTCTCTACTCACTCTTGTATAAACTATTCTTGTAAAAAGATATTCTTCCAGCTATATTTCCTGTTAATGGAGATAAACTTGCATTATACATATACACATTTTTGTAGGTATAAGGATATAGCAATCTAAAGCCATAGTCAGTTTTTTAAAATTCGGATTGCTATGTGATGGCTTTGAAATTCTACGTATCTTACATAACCACCAGAAAAATCTGATGTGTTACACTCACATGACTTTCTCTACTCTTGTACAAACTATTTTTACGAACGCTTATTCTCGTCTACTTCACCTAATTTTCTTGTAGTCGCAAGGGGAATATGGTAAGCTTTAAGCGATAGTCGAATGTTTTAAGAGCTGGTTGCTATTTGGAGCATTCCATTCTCTTTGCATGAACAGAACATAAAAAAGAAACGAATAACAATTTCCCATTTGAGAATAAGTACAAGTAGAAAATTCAAACAAATAACAAGAAATGTCTCAGAAATGGTTCACTCCACAAAAAAGCATATGACATAAATTGTGTGTTTTAACGAGCTCTACATTGCTGGTACAGAAAAAATGTTGTCTATCTCTTACGGTTTACCAGTTATGCAAAAAGTATTCTGAAAGAAGAGGACCTATGGAGACATTCCCAGAAAATTTAAGATATACAGTTTATTTGTCATAAGAATATCTTAAATATATTATATTTTAATCAAAATCGTTAAGAGCCATTTTTGAGAAAATAAAAATTTTCGAAAATGTTCCATAGAAAAGGTAGTCTGGGGTGGGGGATTTTCTTGAAAATCCTCGTGTCGCATCTTTGAGAGTTACTGAACTCAAATACCATGTTTGGTATTTAGCCGACTTTTCGTTTTTGAGATATGCTGTTCACACACACACACACACACAATTTTCTAAAAATGCCTTTGTGGATTCAGGGCGATGGATATATTTCCGGTAAAATTTCGATATCGAATTTGGGTGGAATGCAATACTTCGCCTACTTACTATACGTAGTAGTGAAAAGTAAAAACCGAATAACGACTTATCACTTCAAATTTAAAAAACAATAACTGTGTTACATTCACATGACTTTCTCTACCCCTATCGTTTATCTTTATATAGCTTCTTCGGTCTACTCTTACGAAAACTTACTTTCCTATCTGCTTTATGTTAATCTAAAAACACCCCTGCAGAAATAATTCAATTTTATATTTCGTTGTAGGTACAAGGGTAGAGGAAGTACAATCGATAGTCAGATGTTTAAAAGCCAGTCGGTGTATGCTAACGTTAATATTCTATACTCTTTCCATGACATTGTGAGTAACAACTAACGACAGCACTTTAAAAAAAATGGCATTATTGAAAAATAACCACGGATATCTTGGAAATGGTTGATACTACAGAAAGACTTCGGGGGTGGGGCTGGTTTGAAGTTTAACGTCTTTTAACCGGGTAGGTCGTATCGGACGGTAAATGAATGAAATCGTTGAAATGATGTTCAAATGGGCCCGAAGTCCCTAGAGCTTAGAACTACGAGAAATTCGTCTTCTCAGCTAGAAGAAACCCTTGAAAAAGAACCTTATCGTGATAACTCAACCTAACCGAGATTCGAACTCGGAAATTCTTGAATGTGAGGTAGATGCGCTACCCCAACTCCCAGAGTGCACCACATTTGAAATAAACTGCGTGTTTTAAAGGGGTCTACATTTTTGTGTACTATATTTTTGTCTATTTCTAATACATAAGCCATAAGGTGTATAAAATTAAAAAATTTCTTCCGAATGAAGATGATTTCTTAAGCTATTCCCACAAAATTTAACACAATCAGTTTATTTGTCATGTATATATTTTAAAAATATGCATTTTTTTAATTGTTCCATTTAACCTCGCCTTTTATTGCAGCGGTCATATCGGCGGCAGTTTACCCTTGGAACACTTTGCCTATTCGGCGGTGGTGATTGGATTTGGTGTTTCTTTGGATTTTATACATTAGATCACACACACACACACATACATACATACATACATACATACACATTCATTCACACTCTCATTCATACTCTCAGACTCGAGAAAAATTCCCATCCCCAGCCGGGAATCGAACTCCGGACGCCTTGCATATCAAAATATTAGACATTTTTGATAGAATAAAAAAAATCGAAACTTTTTCTTGTAAAGAGTAATTTAGGGTGGAGGAAATTTTCTTGCAAGCCTTAGTGTCTAATCTCTGAGACACTGAATATAAGTATCAAGTTTGGTATTTATAGGACCCTTTACTTTAACTTTCGCTACTACGCATAGATTCGAAACCGATATTTCAACGGAAATACTGTTTTGAGGCCCCTGAATAAAACAATTTTTTAGAAAAAGCTCGTGTATATGTCTGTGAACATCATAGCTCAAAAACGAAAAGTTGGATAAATACCAAATTTGGTATTTAGGTTTAGTATCTTTCAAAGATGCAACACAAAGATTTTCAACAAAATCCCACCATAGACTACGCTTTACGTGAAACGTTTTCGAAAATTATTTATTTTTCAAAACAGGGTCTAACGATTTTGATTAAAATGTCATATGTTTAAGATATTTTCATGACAAATGAAATGTAAATCTAATTTTCTTGGAATGTCCCCCTTCATTGTGAATGAATTTGTGTAACTGGTAAACCCTAAGAGACAGATAAAATGTTTGTACACAAAAAGTGTAGGTCTCGTTAAGACACACAATTTATGTCATATACATTTTTTTTCAGTGAACCATTTCCGAGATATTCCTTGTTATTTGTTTGAATTTTCCAGTAGTTATACTTTTCTCAAATGGGAATTCGTTAATCTCTTTTTTATGCCCTGACCATGCAAAGAGAATTAAATGCTCCACATAGCAACCAGCTCTTAAAAGATTTGACTGTCGCTTAAATACTACCACATTCCCCTTGTATCTACGAGAAAATTAGCAATAAGATTAGCATGAAGTAGATGGAGAATAAGCGTTTGTAAAAATAGTTTGTACAAGAGTAGATAAAGTAATGTGAGACAACACATCAGATTTTTAAATATGCCGTTCAAAGATAGACACACACAGACCTTGGTTTTTTTATTAGGGGGCCTCAAAACGTGTATTTCCGGTGAAATATCGATGTCGAATTTTTGGCTGGAATGCAATACTTCCTCTACTACTAAGGGTAACTAGCAGAGAAAGTGGAAATGTAGAGCTTTCTCTTTCTTGTCATTTTGTTTAGTGCACTCCCTTAATGCAAGTAATCGCTCTTGTTTGATGGAACCTGATCTATTATTCTCGTTTCAGCCACTGCAGCGATGCTCTTCTGACACACAGAAGCTTACATTTTTCGCCACTAGTAGCATGGCGATGCATTTCCTCTCTGTACACACAGAGACTAGATTTTTGCTTGCTTAACATAACCCTTTCCACACAATTCCGATATTTCAGCTTCCCATTTGCAATAACGTCTGTATTATCTAATTTCATTTATATATTTTTAGAGATTAGCATGAAATAATAGAAAAAATAAACTTTTCAATAAGTAGTTCGTATAATCCCTATGAACGGTTACAGAAAGTCTTCTAAATATCCGATTTTTGTAAGAACTCAAGCCTTGCAGACTATACTTCACTCCTGATGATCTGAAGCCTAGTGGAATGACAATTTACGATCCATTCTCACTCCCAGGTGGTAGGGAATGTTGCTCCTATTCGGGTAGCCTGGGGCCGCCCACAGGGTATACATAGACCTAGGTGTCCCGCCTAAAGATACACACAACAACCGGCCTGGCACACCGCTACAAATAAACACCTCGCATCTTACATTCTGGAAACCTGTGAAACAAATGATATTTGCTTAACAGCCATAGAGACACAAAGTATGAATTTTATGTATTATCTTCTCTGCCTACCTAAAATAGGGCAATTATTATGTTTCAACCCAAAATTCCAGAGATTTCAATGACTTTAAAAGGTTTTAATTTCCACTGAATATGAACCCATATTTTTAGAAACAGAAAAAGGTTTAACTGTGTCTGTGTGTTTGAACAGCACAACCTAAAAACGAAATGTTTCATCCTTTAAGGATGAAACTGAAGACTTCTAGGAAATCACCAAGCCAGATACTATGACACAATGTTTTTTGTTTGTGTTTTTACTTTCTCTAGCACTTAATAAGGAAGAGGAAGCATTATATTCCACCCAAAAATTCGATACCGAGATTTTACCGGAAATACATACTTTGAGGTCTACGAAACCCCCCAAAGCATTATCAGAATACTGTTCGTGCTGTGTACAAGTGTGAACAGCATTACTCAAAAATCTGATACGCTGCCTTCACATGACTTTCTCTATCTACCCTTTTATTAACTTTTCTTGCAAAGCTTATACTTCTATTTATTTCTTGTCTATCGACATAAATTCCATTAAATATGCACACACTCGTTGAAGGTATAGGAAAGATACAGTAGGCTAGAGCGATAGTCAGATTTTTAAAAAGCGGATCACCACGTAATGATTTTGAAATTCCATGTTCCTTGCATGACCACAATAAAAAACTGAGGCAGTATTTTTAACACTTGCATAATTTCAATTAAATTATATAATATGTAAATTATAACAGCCCGCCTTGAAGCAATATGTATGCAATAATTTTTAAAATGTATGTAGCAGTCATTGCAAATGCTTATATTATTATAAACATGTTCTATAATGTTATGTGAATGCATTACGTAGTTTAATAGTGTAAGAGCTGTGAGAATAATAAATTTAAAGTTGCTAACAATGAGACAATAATGCGTTTGAGAGTTTAAATGTTACTAATCATGATTAGAGCAACGATAATGTAAATTTTGCGACAGTTTAAAATTAGCCAATCAACAGCCAGATAAAGCTTTAGTAAAATGCAGGTATTCTATTGGACTAGGATTAGCCAATCAGAGACTTCAAATACAAAAGTTTACGGGTTTGGACGGTTGAAATATATTCAGTTGCCTGAAGACCTTGGTAGTAACCAGATGGAAGATGTTTTCTCTAAAGAAATATTACGTATTCGTGTGTAACGAAAATTAAGTATACGCGTTAACAAAGTGCAAGATATTAAATAAAAGATTCTCACAGCCCATGATATCAGTGTAGTGCTATTTAATTTGTGTCAAGAATTAATAAAAAGAAGTGAATCAAAACTTAAAATCTGTGTAAGCCTACATTCTTTTCGCACCACGCCCTGATTAAGAGAAACGTGTCTCTAAAGTAATACTGAAGCAGCCGAGGCAAAAACAAACATAAATAATATCTTTAGAACCAGTTTAATAACAAAGTAATATAATATTTTTAAACTTAGAATGTAATAAAAAATACAACATGTTCAAAAAAATCGACTTCTCATACGTAGCAGCATATTACGTAAACAAACAATCTTCTTCAAAATTGACGCCCAAAGCGTGGTGCAAACTCTAACTCCTACATAAATAACATAATACTACTTCAAGTTGACGTACATACATGGAGCTTACATCAACAAGCTACAACAGTAAACAAAATAACTTCTTCAAAACAAATAGCGACTATCATTGAAAAGAAGTATTTGAAAATTCAAACCAATAAAACGAGTATTTCGAAGAGGGTTGACATTACAAAAAGTTCTTTTTTAGTTCCACTTATACCCCGTCTTTAAGTACATTGGTCTTATCGGCGGAATTTCCTTTGGAACGTATTGCATATCATCTTCACTTGTCGTTGGGTGTCTTGCACTTTTGGGTTTTAGTCACTAGATCACACACACATTCACACTCTCATTCATACTTTCAGAATCTGGGGAGGATAGGAAATAATCTTGGCTAGAGAAAAATTCTCATCCCCCAGCCGGGAATCGAATCCGGAACCCCTTGCAGAGCAGGCAGGTGCTCTACCGACTGAGCTACGGGGCCAGCCTAAATAGTTTTATTTGAAATAAATTGTGTGCTTTAACGAGATCTTCATATTTGCTATGGTAACATTTTGTCTATCTCTTACGATTTACCAATTATACAAAATAATTTAGAATAAACAGAACTTCATGGACTATTCGTACAAAAATAAAGATACCTACGCGTACACTCTATTTTTCCTGCAGATATCTTACACTTAGGATATTAAATTAAAATCGTTGGAGACATTTTTGAGAAAACGTTTAAATAACGAAAAGTTTCCTATGTAAAAGAATGGGAGGAAAAGAGAGTTTCCTGAAAATCTTTGTATTGCATCCTTGCAAGACACTGAACCTATATACCATGTTTGGTATTTATAGAACTTTTCATTTTTACTTTCCCTACTACGTATAGTAAGTAGGGAAGTATTGTATTCCGCCCAAAAGTTCCATGTCGAGATTTCCGGAAATATATATTTTGAGGTCCCCTGAAACCAAAAAAAAAGCACTTTTAGAAAAACGTCCGTGTGTGTGTGTTTGTTGTGTGAACATCCTAACTTAAAAACGATAAGTTGGCTAAGTAGCAAGCATAGTACTTAAGTTCAGTATTTTCCAAGGATGCGACACGAATTTTTAAGAAAATCCCCCATCTCCAACTACTCTTTATGGAATATTTTTCGAAAATTTTGATTTCCTAAAAAATGGCTATAACGAATTTTGATTAAAATATCATATATTAAACATATTTAGTTGACAAATAGAAAATATATCTTGAATTTTCTGGGAATAGACTTTAAAGTTCTCTTCATTCGAAAGGAACTTGACATAATCTTGTATAACTGGTAAACGTTAAGCGATAGACGAAATCTACTACACAAGAAACTTAGATCTCTTTAAAACACACAATTTATTTCCAGTAAGCTTTTTGTGACATAGGCCATTTCTAAGATAACGGTTATTAATGGTTCGAATTGTTCATTTCCTGGTCATTAAACAAAGTCCTTTCAACATTCAGTTGTTACTCGCGATTATACGAAAACAGTATGGAATTTCAAGGTCAGCATATAGCGTCCAGTTCTTAAACATTGTGGCAGTTTTTTTAACACTTAAATGATTTCATTCAAATTATATAATATAAAAATTCAATAACAGCCCGCCTTAAAGCAATATGTGTATGTAACAATATATAAAAAGTGTATATTACAGTCATTGTAAATGTTTATATTATTGTATACATGTTCAATAATGTTATGTGACTGTAGGAGCTTTAATAATGTAGGAGCTGTGAGAAATAGGTCAAAAGTTGCTAACAATGAGGTAACCTTGAGCCAATAATGAGTAAGAAGGTTTAATAATGCTACTAGTCATTCTTGGAAATAATGATGTAATTTTTGAGACAGTTTATAAAATAGCCAATCATCAACCAGAAAGAAGAAGCTTAAGTTAAATGAAAGTATTCTATTGGAGGAGGAATAGCCAATCAGAGACTTCAAATACAGAAATTTACAAATTTAGGGGGTAGAAATCAAGTCAGTTGCTTGTAGACAGCGATCATAACTGGACGCGTTGGTTGTAGACAGTGTTTCTAACCGGATGCGAGATGTGTCCTCGAGAAATTTAATATTCGTGTGAGACGAAAATAGTTTACGTGTTAAAAAGTGCAATTAATTAACAGCTCTCTATGTCAGTGAAGTGTTATTAAAATCGTGCCAATAATTAATAAAAAGGAGTGAATTAAAAATTATAATCTGTGTAAGCCTACATTCTTCAGTCGCACCACCTCCTTGCTAAGACATTCATGTCTCTAAAAATAAATACTGACGCAGCCGAGGCAAGCATAAATACATAACATTTAAAGAAACAGTAAAAATTACAAAGTTAATTATTTTTTAAACATTTGGGGCAAAGGCCACCGGAAAGTACATTTGGGGCGAAGGTTACCGGAAACTTTTTACTATACGTGCGGTTGCTACTACTTCAAGTTCAGCTCCCCAACAGTCGAAATATAATACATCTTCAAACTGACTTTCCATACGTGAAGCAACAAGCTCCTTTCTCAACAGTTAATATCACTGTTCCCTTTTTATCTATAACAAAATATGTACTGTAGCTATTTCTGTAAAGGTTTATTTGGATTAAAACATAGTAGGTATAAAAATAAGCTTTAGTAAGAATAGTTTGTATACTCACTAATAAACGATGGAGGGTAAAGAAAGTCATGTGAACGTATCACATCAGAGTTTTTAGTTATGCTGTTCACAGACAGACACACCCACACACACACACGCGCGCGCAAGGATATTTTTTCTAAAAATGCTTTACTTGGATTCAGGGGGCTCCAAACATTATTTACGGGAAATCTTTGTGGCTAATATTTTGGTAAAACACAATACTTCCTCTACCTACTAGTAGAAACATTTCAAAAAGTTTC
This sequence comes from Deroplatys truncata, assembly GCA_030765065.1. Taxonomy (NCBI): domain Eukaryota; kingdom Metazoa; phylum Arthropoda; class Insecta; order Mantodea; family Mantidae; genus Deroplatys; species Deroplatys truncata. The sequence goes on along the minus strand of CM060988.1, from coordinate 121,020,903 downwards.
ACCCTCCCCAAATTGAAATTTGTTTTGCTATTTTTCGTTTTGCAAAAATGCCTCCAAGGATTTTGTTAAAAATGTCTTGCGTTTAAGATATTTGCATTTCTAATATAATGTGCCTATTCCATATTCTGTGAATACCCTGTGAAATCATCTTTCTGAATGAATTTTGTGTAATATTGGATTGCTGAGAAATCATGAGGAGATACACAAAAGTTTACCATACGAAAAAGGTAGACATCATTAAAATACACAATGTTTGTGAATGTTTCCTGGATTAGCGGGTTTCAAATTAATATCCCATGCCTATGTCTACACTTACATCTAAAAGACATTCTACACTTTTTCGTTTCATTGCAGAGTTCCTAACGTTACCTAGGCTAAACGTTTGAGTGCTGGTTCCACATGTTCCATGTAACAAAGCAATTATTAGTAATTTTATATCATTCCTCAGAAAAAAAAATGTACCCTGAATAACCCAATGTGAATAGAAAAATCGTTTTTCATATGAATACTATAATATGTTGGGTCCTTCATATTGCCGGGCCGCGGATTACGCATAAATGTACTCCGCGCTCTGTCTATTTACACTGGGGGATTTCCCGTTCTAAAACACCCGCGTTACTTAATTATGAGTGATAGTAACACTAGTCATTCCAGAACTATGGTCACTCTGTAGTATTTCAATTTTAAAACTTTGGCAATTCCTTGAACAGAGATTTTTAAAAACACACTTGCTATGCAACGAGCATTAGACTTTTCTTTGAAGAGTGTTTGAATGATGCACCAATTTCATAAATTTTTCCTGTGTTAGAACATTTCTTTTTCGCTTCCTAGGTTTAGCGATCCCGTTACCCTAAACTTATTAACCATACTTCTAACAGTTTCTCTACCTGGAACTGGAATACAAGGAAATTTCTCCTGAAATTGTCTACACACCAGCTATATGATCATGTTTTTACATACCAGGTGGCCAATCTGCGCCGTATTTCAAGTGTGCAGATATCCCTTCGTGCGTTAAACCAGTTGCAAAACTTAATGGGGTAATTTCAAGTAAACACAAGTCAGTGGGGAACTGGCGCATCAGCGTCAGAGACCTTCGTTCTACTACTCTTCTTATAAGATGAGCGGATCGCGCTCATAGAGAGGCAGTTTCCAGGTGTGCACTAGAGTGTACAGTCTGTGATGATAGACAAAAACAGACCGGAAAGGTCTTAGAATGTTTTCCACCCCAGTTTACACAGGCTTTATTTTCGAAGGAATAAACTCACTTTTTAGATTGACAAATAATTAAAATGTCATTATTTGACCTATTCGTATCCGCCCATAGCTATTTATACTTTCCCACGTACATAGTAAGAGAGAAGGTACTGCATTACATCCAAAAATTCGATATCGGATTTCACCGGAAGTATATGTTTTGAAACCCACTGAATGCAAAAAAAAAAGTTTTTAGAAAAAGATTCGTATGTGTGTGTTTGTAAACAGCATAACTCAAAAACGAAACGTCGGACCAACACTAAACTTGGTATTTAAGTTCAGTACCTCCAAAAGTCGCGACACGAAGATTTTTAAAAAATCTCCCCAAACGAAGCTAGCCTTTACATGGAACATTTTTCGAAATGGTTTATTTTCTAAAAATGGTTCTAACGATTTTGATAAAAATAACACATATTAAATATATTTATATGATAAATAAAATGTATATCTTGAATTTTCTGGTATAGCCTTTCAAGTCCTCTTCATTCGTGAGGAATTTTTTGTAATCGTGTATAACTGGTGAACCTTAGGCGATAGACGAAAACGTACTTCACAAAAAATGTAGATCTCTTTAAAATATACAATTTATTTCAAGTAGCTTTTCTGTGGCATCAGTGATTTTCGAGATATCCGTTATTAATGGTTGGAATTGTTCAATATTTTGTCACAGTGAGTAGAGCACCTGCCTGCTGTGCGAGGGGTACCGGGTTCAATTCCCGAGTGGGAGTGGGAATTTTTCTCTAAGATTATTCCCTGTCATCCCCAGAATCTGGAAGTATGGTTGAGAGTGTAAATGTGTGATCTAATGAATAAAACCCAAAGTTTACCAGAAATCCAATGACAAGCGAATACGAGTTAACGCCATTGCCTATAGGTAATATTTTCCACGGGAAATGCCGCGATACAATCATTGTAGTTAAAGGCGGGGTATAAATGGAACTAAAACAAAACATAATACTTTGTATTTTGTCAGTTGTTTCTCACGATGTCATGGAAAGAGTAAGGTATTTTAAGGCCAGCATATAGCGTCCAGCTCTTAAACGATAGATTATTGCTATTTCCCTTGTATCTATAACGAAATCTGTAATACAGCTATTTCAAAAACGTTTTATCTAGATTAAAATGAAGTAGATGGGAAAATAAACTTTCATAAGAATAATTTGTAAACCCATTAATAAGGATATAGGGTAGAGAAAGTCATGTGAATGTAACACATCAGATTTTTAAATTGTTTTTAGGCTGTTATTGTCTAACATTGCAGACAATATGCAGCAAACATGATGAGAGCATGAAGTACTTCACTGCCAGTTTTTTCGCTTGTTACTATAATTATTTTATTATACCTCGTCCTCCAAATAAAATACGACTAATGACATTTACTTTCCCCCATAATATCAAGCAACTTTTATTAAAGTCATTTCTTTCTACAAAGCTTAGTTTTGGAGATACTGTACGGTCTGAACTTAAATGGTCCACCCTGTATACTATGCCCACGATTAAAGACGAAATACGAGCCAATAGGCTCTGGTAGCCATTTATACACATTAGACTTAAGTTTAATGTTGCATGCATGCAACCTGATGGTTTGGATTGATGCCCTCCTGGCACTTAACCAGCTCTGGTTTCTTCCATGCACGTGAACAAAAGTTAACTCTTCTAGAATTCTCTCCACAAAGGCGCTACGAATTTATGCCGAGACATACTTTTTTATTCAGCGATTGAATATGCACCTGAATATACTGAAACACGATCAGTGTTCTAGTTGAACCACCGTAACCATCTCTGAAAGGCATTGCTGAAGTATTTTAAAAGGAATATACTGCCCTTGGAAAGAGCGGATAGGACCAACTGTTGACCGCCTTTAACATCGGGTCATATCGGCAACTTTTAACCTTTGTAAACATTTCTCTTCGGCAATGACATTCCCTCGCATACATTTGTGTTAATCTTTCGATTGGTATTACTTTTGGTAATAACATTAAATTCAAAAAGTAACAATTTGTAAAAAACACATTTAAGCATTTTTCTGAATCAGTACGAAGAACATTGGGATACAGGGTGAGAAAGGAAACCTTACTGAAGTTTTATACGTAATGACACTTGCGATACGGCTGCGAATGACAAGAAAGAAGCAAAAATTAAAGCAGGACAAATGAACTTTCTCAGATTCGTAACTGGATAAAAAGGAAGTGAATATATTAGAAACGAACTGAAAGTATAAAATATTCTACAAATAATAAAATAATGTCAATATAATTGGAAAGAGCACGTAAATAGAATGCCAATCACAAAAACGACAATAAACGACAACCCAAAAGAAAGAAGATCAATTGGAAGGCCAACAAAAGGATGAAAAGCAGAGACACAGTTGCCTAGCCCTAAGATCTTTGTGAACAGTATTGAAGTTGCCATCTACCCGTCACAGAAGCAGAAGAAGGCACTAAGACCTCTGAGGGCACGTGGCGCAGCAAGATGGTATGGTACAGGAATGAGACCTAGAAGGCTAATTGACCGCAACAAACCGAGCCACGTGGTATCTCCTTACACATCCGCCGCGATATAACCACGAAGTTACAGCGACGTAAAATAAATAGAGAAAAAGAAGATGGCAGCACCAATTTGACGCAGGCGGAACAGATCAATAGATCTATCTATACCTTGAAGAAGAAGTTGAAGATACAGTATATGGAAAGTGAGGCAATATTTTATATCATAACATGTTGTGAATGCCAGAGTGATTGTAGTGTAAATTAATATTATTGCATGTACAGGATTTTAGATGTTTGTTAGCCATAAGTATTGTTAGGAAATAAGTTTACACGGCCTAACTGAAACTGACAATAGAAGTGGGTAGCAATAAACCGAGGGGGTGAGTTGTTTATCACTAAAAAGAGATAAACAAATGGCGTCAGGGTAGCGTGCTTTTTTATAAATGGAGGGAATACCTTCCCTAGAGCATATATGTTAGTGGTTGGCTAACCAAAATAGACGCTAAAGTGGGCGCAATTTGGTAACCAATAGGAGCTATACTATAATGTTTAGGCAATTCGAGGTGAAGGAGTATATATTCTCGAGCCATAAGCAAGTGTCGCACAGTTCGGAAGAATCTCTCATGAGGTGCACGTCACACAGTTCTGAAGAATCTCTCACGAGGTGCACGTCGCAGAATTAGTTACAAAAAAGTAAAGTACGCGAAGTAATTGGTGCGAGGCAACTATAATGACTGTAGTTACATTAAAAAATATCACACTTTCAGTCAGGCGTGTATAAAGATTAAATATGTGAATTATTAATTAAGTGTGACGGCATAAAAGTGTAGAAACAATTTTTTTATCAGTGTTATCTTTTAGCAACAACTCCTTTCCGTTTACACGTCCTGCTTAGAGATACTTGCTCGACTGAGTTATAATAGCTAGCCGGAGGACAATGAACCCAAATTTAAAATAATAAAACAAGAGGCGCCAGTAAATAAGATAACACGAGCCATGAGAACTGCAACAAAAGCGATACGGAAATTACATTCTCGTGCATTTTTCAAGTAGCAAAGGAAGAGGAAAAATCATAAACTTGGATTGAGTTTCGGTCAGACACCGCAACTGCTAGTACAGCAGAGGAGTCTATGCATCTAGGAAGTGTTTGAAGATAGAATGAATAGTATTACTGTACGGTCCCCCCGCTCCACAGATCTAATAGCCCGTGACTTTTATTTGAGGGGGTGCCCTGAAAGATAAAGTGTACCAAACAAATCCTCATACATTGAAGGAACTCAAACAAAGCTTACGAAATGAAATAAACATTACAGTGGCCGAGCTAAATCTGTCAATCCAAATGTCTTTATCCGGTACAGTGCCTGTTTAGTTGTGGAGGGTAGCCATTTGAAGCACTTGCTGTGAGGTATAGGAGTTGAGGCAGTGTTTTTAACACTTAAATGATTTCAGTCTAATTATATAATATATAAATTCAATAACAGCCCGCCTTAATCCAATATGTGTATGTAACAATATATAAAAAGTGTATATTACAGTTATTGTATATGTTTATATTATTGTATACGTGTGTAATAATGTTATGTGAATGTATTACGTAATTTAATAATGTAGGAGCTGTGAGAATAATAGGTTAAAAGTTGCTAACAATGAGGTAACAATGAGGAACCTTGAGGCAATAATGAGTAAGAATGTTTAATAATGCTACTAGTCATTATTGGAGCAACGATAATGTAAATTTTGAAACAGTTTAATAAATAGCCAATCACAACCAGAAAAAGCTTTAGTTAAATGAAGGTATTCTATTGGAGTAGGATTAGCCAATCAGAAACTGAAATATAGCAAAATTTACAAATTTAGAATTCAGTTGCTAGCAGACAGTGTTACTAATCAGAACTACTGACGCAGCCGAGGCAAACATAAATATATAATATTTAAAGAAACAGTCAAAAATTACAAAGTGAACATTTTTTTAAAAAAAAATTTTCGGCGAAGGCTACCGGAAACTATTTACCATACGTGCAGTTGCAACTACTTCAAGTTCGGTTCCCCAACAGTTGAAATACAATACAACTCCTACTTCAAATCGGCTTTCCATACGTGAAGCAACAACCTACTTCAAATTGGCTCCCAAAACGTGGGGCAAATAACAACGTAAAAATAACAATACAACAAAATAACCTACCTCAGAGTTTAGTTTGTTATGTTGTATTTAAGAAGTGAAGACTGAGTACAGACATGACCGGCTGTGACGTATCGAGCTGAACCCGTGCGAGCGGTCAGGTTTTATACCGAAAGCCCTCTATTCGGAACTACCGAGCGGGATGGGCCAGGCAGTAGTGTCTGAGATCCCGGGTTCGATTGCCGTTGGACTGGACACCCTGACTTTGGGTTTTTTCGTGGTTTTTCCTGGCATGAACTTTTGTGTTCGAACCTGCCCGTGAGAACGTGAGGGACATTAGAGGAGTATCTGCAAAGGTTAGGGACCCACTGTGCTGCGCCTGCCGCCGTAAGATCTGGTCGCCCTTCGTACCTTCTCTCTCTCTCTCTCTCTCTCTCTCTCTCTCTCTGAGATATAGTAGGCGCAGTAAGCCTGTCCTTAGCCATAGTGCTCAAAGCTTACTCCCTTTCTAATCCCTACCCCTATTATTTGGGAGTTGTAAGGAAACCTATGATTTTCCCAGGTCCTACAGTACACGTACAGTATTGTGTCCATATAAGCTAAACGGTGCAGATTTCTACATAAGGGGTTGAAATTATAGGTAAAGATGGCTTTTGATAATTTAAAGGCAGGTACCAAATCATTAAAATAAAAAAAATGAATTCCAAATGATAGCACATTCTTAGCTATCTCTAGAATGTAAAATCTATTTCTCTAAAAAAAAGTATCAAATCTCTCCAGAGATCACTCAATATTGTGTTTTACGGCAGTAAATACCAAATCCATGCTGAATTTTATGCCAAAAGAAACCAAATCTGAAGCGATTCCCCATCTGTTTTCGATTTGGACGAGGATAATATTGTGACTTTCTTCCGTTTTTAATTGTCACTTCACAAAAATGTTCTCACCGACACTTCTCTAAGTTCTCATTTCAATTCACTTGCTTTGTGACGTAGTGGCGTATTGAAATACGCACGACGTAGCCTCTTCTTCCGGACGGTTCACTTGCTGCGGAGTGGAACACAAGACTTCTCCGGTCTCTCGCTCCGCAGCAGCACTCGCTGCACATAACAGCAGTCGTCATCAATTCGCTCGGAAAACCGCGCTTGATGCAGCAGAAGCGCGCTCACCAACCTGCTTACTCACTGGCTGACCGGCTGGCGACTGTCTTGCGAGAGCGCTCGCTTATATAGCCATTGGAAACTTCCAGAGCGTTCTAGAACGTTTGAGAAGGAGAAACGTAAAGAAGACGATAACGCTTCCGATTTTTACGCTGGCGAGCGCTACTTATCTTTGTTTATCTCCGACTGCCCGTCGCCGATCTCTCGAAAACCTTGATCCTTGACTGCTGCATCACAATATTGACGTTCATTATTGTGATTAGAGCAGAAATTATAGGCTACATATGCTTTGAAATAAATAATAACCAGTAATGTATTAAATTTTAGTGATAGTAAATAATTCTTGTGTAGTCCATTCATAATACTGTATTATTTAGTGTTAACGCATACCATATCCAATTTTGTAGTGTCCGTTGAAAAAGCTTCATAGAATTAGTGTGTTAGGAGGTTAAAAAGATTTGAAGGCTTTGTTAGTACCCATAGGCAATTGAGACATTAAGAAACTCCCATTTTACAGTAATATATAAATTCTAGGTTTTGTCAGAACAGAGGCGAGGATAATATTCAAGTTCATTATTAAGATTAGAGCAGCAAACATAATCTACATATTTTGAAATAAGTAATGTTTAACAATGTATTCAATTTTACAATGATAGTAATTTATTTATTTTTCCTCATTTATAAGTTGATTGTTATAGTTTTATTTTACAAGAATTTGATAAATACAACTTTATTAAGTTTGGAATATTCGGACGAAGTTTAAGTAACTCTAAGAAATTGGCTTTAGAACTCTTCCAGACGTGGAACTAGTGTCTCACACCAGATGTGACGTCACGGCGACTTCACTGGATAGGACGAGGACAGGGAAGTAGTTCAGGTTTCAAGACAGGAGATCAAAGCTTGGCCGAAGGGTGGCGAGAAGCAGTGGTGAGGAGTGGCACATTATTGACGTGTAACTTTTGTTCCAAATTTAGTTTAAGTATTTACAATACAATAAACATGTTGGCAAGATTTAGTTCACTGAAGTTCTACTCTACATTACTACAAACACGTCTACCAACTATAAGGCTGCACCAGACAAGTTACCTGGGCTGCACAGAAGGTTGGGCTTTCCAAGTTCCAGGGGTCTTACGGCGTAGCTGAAGATTAGGTTAATGATTAAAAGAGTGTTGCAGATTCCTGTTAGCACGTGTCTAGCAGAGCGCGAGCCGTCAAAAACTCTTAAGTTTAAATATCCGGGATGTATGCTGATCAGTACTTTATATAGCACTGACGTAAGCGGCTGTCAGAATGTATTGCATTATCCACTCACGTGTCGAAATTTTCATGAACCTGAGGTAATCATTTCCCCTAAAATGTCGTCCTCCATTTATAGTTGTACGAATAATTTGATATATATATATATATATATATATATATATATATATGTCAAAGTAAACTATAAGGGTTACGACCAGGCATAGGAATTTCTAAAACTAAAAGCCAGGACGAAAGGAAATATAGTTCAACTGTTACTGGTCTTTACCCAAAAACGTTGCAGGTTACAAACCATCCCACATCCTTCGGCAGTCTGTTGGCATTTGCAGACTGCACTCATCGGACCGTCTTTACCTGCCAGTGACCCTTGGCCGCTATTGTTTACGTTCTTTGTATTCACATATGCTTTGAATATAGACAACTTGAAGGCAAACGACTAAGAATCCTATGCCTGGATTTTTTTTCATTTATTTCATGCTTTCTTTCCTTACCAGGGTGTTAAACTTCCAAAAAAGAAGTTTCTAAAATATTTTATATTATTTAAGCGAAATATTTAGATTTTAACTTGGTTAATGCGAACGGGACAGAGAAATAAGTCAAGGCGTTACTCTGAAATGGTAAGAGAAGAAGTATATGACTTTAACACATCTTGGCTTTTTATTTTTTGAAAGTGAATTAGTTAAATGTGGACTTAATGTTCGAGGAGACCTTAAATCCCACGCGGTTAGCATTCCAAGGATAACACTAGCCCGACTGTTCGATTGGTCTAGTGTTCCGCTTAATAAAGCTAAACGCTCATTTGCTGAAGGATTAATGTAGCCCGAATTATAAGGACATATTTCATTGGAATATTTGCGTAATGTGCTTGGCACCTTTACATCGAAAATTCTTGGCAGATTTTCTCTTTTGATAAAGCAGACAGTTCTTTAATGGCATCAGTTTAAACAACATTTCGCACATCATATGAACTACACAGCTGTGCATTTAACATTCTGTATTTTACGAGGACGGATTGAAAAGTAACGCACAATATTTTGTTTACAGAAAGGTTTAATAGTTAAAACAACAACAAAAAATCACAAATGAACTTATACCTTTTACCTACTTTTCGACATAGTCACCAAGTTTCTCAACACATTTCCCCTATCGTGATACCAGTTTCAATATGCCCTGTTCGTAGAAGTCCGTTTCCTTGGAGTATAGCCATCTGCGGACTGCTGATTTCACTTCTGCATATGTCGCAAAGCGTTGGGCGGCCAGGAATTTCTTCAAGGGACCAAATAGATGAAAATCCGAAGATGCAAGGTCCGGAATGTATGGTGGATGCTGGAGCACCTCCCAACGAAATTTGGTGATTTTCTGACGAACAGCAGCAGCAACATGGGGGCGAGCATTGTCATGAAGGATTCTGACACCGTGAGCATTCATGTTGTGGCGTTTGTCACGAACGGCACGACGCAACTTCACCAAAGTTTTCATGTAGGCTACACGTTCACAGTGGTCCCGTGTTCAGCAAAGTCCACCAATTCAACACTATGCATATCCCAGAACACCGTCACAAGCACCTTTCTAGAATGTGTCAATTTGAATGTTTTCTTCACTGAGGAACCAGCATGTTTCCACTCCATACTTGCCTGATTGGTTTCGGGCGTGTAGTGGTATGCCCACGACTCATCACCACTGACGATTCCTTTCAGAAAGTCATGCCCTTCTGCGGTGTACCGCGTTAGGTGATCCAAACTCGTCATCATTCGCTGACCCTTGTAGTTGTCTGTCAGGTTCTTAGGCAGCCAGTGAGCACTAACTTTACGAAATTTCAACGTGTCATGAACAATATCGTGCTCTGCACCATACGAAATGTTAAGGTTCGCAGTTGCACACACCAATCGTTCAAAATTGCCGCCTCAATGCCTCTGACATTCTGCGGGGTTGCAGCTGTTACCGGCCTCCCGGAGCGTGGCGAATCACTAAGGTTCACTCGGCTCTCTAGGAAGAATACACATCATCTGGAGACATTGCTACAGTCCATACAATCATCCTCATACACGCCACGCATGTCCCTGTGAATATCACTCGGTGTATGACCCGTTAAGGATTTTTATGCCCCAAAATGAAATCCATCGCCCTACGCCAGGTTTGAACCCACGACCTCCTAGAGGATGCCATGGTACCCCTAGACCACGGAGGACGACATGAAATGAAACTGAGAGAAGTGACAGTTGAAAAATTGGACAAAGTCACAATATGCTTACAAAAGCTTATTCTTCTTTCCAGTTATTGTTAATCGAGATAAGCGCTTTCAAAAATTCTTTCATTACACATTTTGTTGGAGGTACAAGGGTTACAGGAGGCTGAAGCGGCAGTCAAATCTTTAAAAAGTGAGTCGCTATATGATGGCTTTGACATTCCATTGGTTGCATGACCAGGAGAGAAATCATCGAATATCGGCTTAGCACGTAAAAATATATTGTTTGAAAATTCAAACCAATAACAAAGAATATCTTGGAAATTGTAAATGTCACAAAAATAGTTGACATAATTAACGAGATCTACACGTTTTGTTTTGTTCCATTTATATGTCACCTTTAACATCTAAGGTCACTCGGCGGTTTTGCCTTTGGAACAATTGCTCATCGTCAATGACGTTCACTTGTTTACTTTCGTGCTAATCTTTAGGGTTGTTTACTTTGGATTTTCTATTTAAACATTGTCCTGACCCGTGGCGCTGTGGGGTAGAATGAAAGCTCTGGTTCCCAGCTGAAATCGTATAGCACCACGGCGTCAATTTTGAAGCCGTGTGTTGGTCGTCACTTTTTTGAAGTCATACCTTTAGCTTTATTATCTGCTGTTTATTCTGCTGCCGGCTGTTCAGTGGTTTGCTATGAGATCTTTCCCTCAGGGTATGCGTGGGCGGGTAGGAAAGGATAGCTTCAGCTTAAATTGACTGAGAAGTTTAATGTGATCTAATACTTGAGCTATTGAATTAGTTGCCAACCGTCTGAAGAGAAAGAATGAAACTGATTATAAGTCGTAGCACTCGAAACTATAACAGTTGGCTAATTGCACCTCCTAGCCTCTTCAGTATCAATTTTACAGTCTGAAATAACCGTTTCCGCAATAAAATTAAACAAGAAGCGTAATTTGCCGTGAGTCGCTAAAATGCTAACCGGCTACGCTAAGTAACTGATAACCTAGCGCAGTCTTAGGCGCTGCCAACTGCCGATCACCGCAAAAGACTGTAAGCCCCTAAGGCTGTACACGAACAAACGAAAGGACGACAAGACCCTAACACGTTCTTTTATTACTTGAGCTCTGCCTATTTAGAACCACCCACCAAACTTCCTACATTATATGTTGCCAAATCTACCAATTCTAAGAATTCTTTCACTTTCTCAATTTTTCCGAACTGGTCTACCTGCAGTTTCAAACGTACTGAACTTATAACCTAACAGCATTCCAAGCATCTTTATGCCTAATGCTTTCACAACTCAAGCTAGTACCTACTAATGACTTTGCTTACTAATTACCTTTTTCTTTTCGTATAAATCTTTCAACTCAGGCTGATTTGATTATATTTTGATTTAATATAGGGAAATTATTTATTGCAATTATTTTTTATCTTGCTATAATTTCTTTATTTAATTATTTATATCTTTCTATCATTAATTACCGTATCACGACCATGGAATGCACCTGGGTTCGATCCCACTCATAGGGGTGTGAGTTTTAAGCCCCGGTATAGGACCAGTGCCCACTCAGCATCGCGAGGAAAGTGAGGAGCTGCGATAGGCAGTGATCCCGGCCACGGAGGGCAACATTCTAGCTGGGGATGCGTGATGCTCACCACATCACCTCGTCGAATCGGTATGATGATCGCCCACCTCCACCCTGCATATTGAGCGTGAGGCCGGCAGTGGGGTTGACAGGTCTGTAGCGCCACGGGATTATTATTCAAACATTAATTCCACACACACACACACACACACACACACACATTTAAACTCACACACATACTTCCAGACTTTAGGCAGGATGGGGAATAATAAAAAGAAAGATTCCCATCTTTCAGTCGGAAATCGTACCGGGGACCTCTAGCATTACACTTTTGTGTAGCAAGTTTTGTCTGTCTCTTTCGGTTTACAAATTATACAAAATTCATTCCGATGGAAACGGAGTTCATAGGTTATTCGCAGAAAATTGCAGATATACATTATTTCTGATGTAAATGTCTTAAAATATAATATTTTAATCAAAATCCTTACAGCCATTTTGAGAAAGTAGAAAATGATGACACATTTTTGCTCCCATAAATGGTAATTTGAGACAAGGGGATTTTCTTGAAAATCTTAAAATCTTTGGGAAGCGCTTAAATGCCAAATTCGTTATTTAACCGATTTTTACTTTCTCTACTACGTAGAGTAAGTAGGGAAAGTATTGTATTCCACCCAAAAATTCCATACCGAGATTTCACCGGAAAAATATATTTTGAGACCCCCTGAATCCCCCCCAAAAAACATTTTTGGAAACATGTCTGTGTGTGTGTGTGTGTGTGTGTGTGTGTGTGTCTGTGAACAGCATAACTCAGAAACGAACAGTCGGATAAACACCAAACTTGGTATTTAGGTTCAGTATCTTCCAGAGATGCGACACGAAGGTTTTCAAGAAAATCCCCCCATGTCAGATTACCCTTTACATGTAACATTTTTAGAAAATTTTAATTTTCTCAAAAATGACTAACGATTTTGATTAAAATATTATATGTTTAAGACATATTCATGACAAATGAAATCTATATCTCGAATTTTCTGGGAATGTCTCCAAAAGCATTCTTCATTATGAACGATTTTTGCATAACTGGTAAACCATAAGAGATAGACAAAATTTTACTACACAAAAAATGTAGATCGCGTTAAAATACACAATTTATGTCATATACCTTTTTTTTGTTGAGTGAACCATTTTCGAGATATTGCTTGTTATTCCCTTAAATTTTCCAATACTTATACTTTTTTCTCAAATTCGTTATTCATTTTTTTTGTCCTGGACATGCAAAGAATGGAATGCGCCACATAGCAAGCAGCGCTTAAAAGATTTGACTATCGCTTAAAGCCCACCAATTCCCCTTGCATCTACAAGAAAATTAGCAATAAGATTGACATCTCGATATCTCGATTAACATGAAGCATATGGAGAATAAGCGTTTGTAAAAATAGTTTTTGAGTAGAGAAAGTCATGTGAGTGTAACACATCAGATTTTTCGTTTCAGAGTCATATTTCTCACAGACATAGACACGAATGGACAGACAAAAACACGGATTTTGTATTCAAGGAACCTCAGAAACGTTTATACCCGGCAACTTCTCAATATCGATTTTTGCATAAATATAGCGCTTCCTCTTCTTAAGCAGCAAGCAGTAGAGAATAAAAAAGAACGGCTGCCGTGTCGGAAGAAATCTGTATATCTAAAGTGTGAAGATTAATGATGGATTCCAACGAGGCTGAAAACGAGTGGCAGGACGCCCATTTCCTGTATAATGCTAGCTTGTTACCACAATGTTACGGCTCATTTCTGACAAATGTACATCAGCAGGTGTATTCCACTTTCTTTATCATAACATCTTTTCTCCTTCTCGTTGACATTGCATCATTCGTATAAATACAATAATATTTCTTTTCAGCAAGAAGAATATCTGCGATTTGTAAGCAGAAAAATGTGCTTCTTTTGATGCATTATACTAGAAAACAGGTATTCTAGCATTTTATGCTATAACAGGTCTTCATATTTATTCGGCTTTACTGCCAGTCGGTTTAAATGAATGACGCCATTATTAATTCAGCGATCCCCTTGTCTCAAAGGGGAGATGCGGAATTGAACCTCGAACTGCTGCGTTTCTGACTTGTAATCTGGTGGATATACTGCGGCGGTGCAGAACTGTTTTACTAGACATTCTGCACGCGAGATGGAAGTGATCACCTATCACAGAATTTCCATGGTTGAATGCTACTTCCGAACTGGAATGATACGACGGAGAGTCTATTGTTACGATATTGAGAATGATTTTCTCCGTTCTTGTCCAGAATTAAGTCTCGAGACAAAACATGATAAAAAACAAAAAATAATTCTTTTTATTCACAAAAAAAGGAGAAAATACTAAAATATTTAAAATATGTATAAAGGTTACTTCAGTTGTTTTTTATTTAAAACGTTAAAGTTGTGCTACAATCTATTAAACCGTCCAATTGTTTGAATTATCAATCAGCATACCGCTGAGATTGCGAGTTTACGAGACGCAACAAGCGAAAGAAGTTCCAAATGAAAATACTGGAAAGGTATGACAAGTCCCATTTCACTAAGGTGACCTCGAAACTGTTGATATCTACCCCTTCCACTCATCTTTCGCTAGTTCCTTGCTATAGGTACTGGTGATAAACGCACTTCAAAGTATTGACGTCATATACAACTGATTAGGGGCAACGGCCGAATAAATCTGAAGACCCCATATTTCTGGGCCCTTCTAAATAGGGACGAACACGCGTAGGTAAGATTCTTCGGCACCTAGAAAAGCAAACAGCGTCTCAAAATTATGCATAGAGCACCATAGCAAAGTGTGGAAATATTGCAATGATCGAAAATGATCCACAAACACAATCCATTTAATGGCGTCTTTCACGTGTTATATCATATCGGCGGCTTTGCCTTTAGAAAAATTGCTCATTGTCAATGATGTTCACTGTTTAACATTTGAAAATCACTATGTTTTATTACGTTGGGTTGTCTTTAAATTCACATTCACATTCAACACACACACACACACACACACACATACACACACATTCACAATGTCTTTCATACTTCCATAGTCTAGGGAGGATGGGGATATGCAGAAGCCATAATGCAAAGAACCCAATAGACAATCGTAATACTACATAAAGAGCACCCTCAGTCGCTCTCTCACTCTCAGTTGCCTTGGTGTCTGCCCGGTTCACCACCGAATAGCCTGCATAAATCCCTCTACCGTGGTGACACACTCATAAAGGAAAGAAACTTTAAGGGAGAATTTACGCTCATGTTTCTCATAGTTGTAATGTGTTAGGATGGCAGTAATAAAAAAATCTGATGTGTTACACACACATGACTTTCTCTACTCTTGTACAAACTATTTTTATAAACGCTTATTCTCCATCTACTTCATGTTAATCGAGATAAACATTTTCAGACTCTATCTTATTGCTAATTTTCTTGTAGATGTAAGGGAAAAATATATTTACAAGGGCAATATAGAAAAACAGTAGCCTTTAAGCACATACATATCTCTTAATAACTGGTTGCTAGGTGCAGCACCATTCCCTTTCCCACAGATTAATACTCTTTGCATATCCAAAACAAAAAATGAATAACGAATTCCCATTTGAGAAAATAAGTATTGAAAAATTTAAGAGAATAACAATTAATATCTCGAAAATGGTTCACTCAACAACAAAAAATGTATATACCATAAATTGTGTATTTTAACGCGATCTACATTTTTTGTGTAGCAAAATTTTGTCTATCTCTTATGGTTTACCAGTTATGCAAAAGTCGTTCACAATGAAGAATACTTTTGGAGACATTCCCAGAAAATTAAAGATATACATTTCATTTGTCATGAAAATATCTTAAACATATGATATTTTAATCAAAATCGTTAGAGCCATTTTTGAGAAAATTAAAGTTTTCGAAAAATGTTCCATGCAAAGGGTAATCTGGGGTGGGGGGATTTTCTTGAAAACCTTCGTGTCGCATCTCTGGAAGATACTGAACCTACAAAGTTTGGTGTTTATCAGACTTCGTTTCTGAGTTATGCTGTTCACAGACAGACAGACACACAGACACGCACACGGACATGTTTCCAAAAATGCTTTTTTTGGATTCAGGGGGTCTCAAAACATGTATTTCCGGTGAAATCTCGGTATCGAATTTTTGGGTGGAATACAATACTTCTACTTACTATACGTAGTAGAGAAAGTAAAAACAGTGGCATACCATAAGAGGTAGTTTGTCTCTACCGTCCCCTTTTGATCTTGACCCTTAGGGAAGCGCGGCAATGCTTGCTGGAAAACCAACGTATCACTATCTTTAGTTCTTCTGTAATAAACACGTATCACTTTACTTAACAGACTACGGTAACAGAACGACAGCTGCTCAGATTTATTTCCAGCATGTCGTCACTCTCACCCGTCATTCTCACATCACGGTAGGTGTCAAACTTTAAAAACCTTTGTTCTTCCCCTTTTTTCTGGAAGCAAGTCTACAGGCAACATACATAATAATGCAAAGGGACGGAGTGAGCTTATCAAGGTTTCTCCTAGAATATACCTGGAAACCTCTGGTAAACTGTATGACATACATATTCGAAGAACCGAATCCCGTTAACAGAAACAATTACCAAGAAAGAGGCTATTATTTTGATGTATTTGTCAATTTCAGCAACTACTCTAGTCAATAAGCATTCAATACTACCTGTAATAACAATAATAATAGTAATGATACAATTCTATGCAATTATTATGTCACTGGTGAGACTGGTATTCAAGATGCGCCATTAAATAACTGATCAACAGTCATAATTCTATTAATATCACCGTGATTATTATAAACTAACAGTATTCAACTGGCAAGAACATTAAACAAGACATTGGCAGTATTCGCCTCCGCCCACCTTTTGGAACAAAGTAATAAAATGTTTGGAATTATTCAAGAGGGAAGGTAGGAAGGTGACGCTTGGAGAGGCCGGAAGCACACATTTCACCAGCAAAGAATCATGGTACTCAGAGATGACCAAACATGACTTTTTTAATTTGTCATCAAAAATTCCCTGAAGTCTGCCGCTCAAGAAAATATATACTCCATTTTAAGGCATTTAAACTACATTGGTGTGCAAAACCTAAGAACGAAAGTAATCTTCGCATGCTGTGACACTGCCAAGTAACATAGCTCGATGAAACTTGAATCATACAGAGGGAACTGCTACGGTATGCAATTAAACGAAATATGCAATGAGACGAATAGAAATACCACTTTTATTCATAGATCATAAGGTACACTAAAGTCAATACGACATATGATGGCTCTGTAGATTTACAGAAACAGATACATGGTGCTTAAAAGGTGTATGATCACCACGGACAGCATCGTGCCCCCATGCTGGCCACAAGGTTGGTAAGCAGTTCTTGTGGTAGGGCGTTCCATTCCACCACCAGCGCTGTTGACAACTGTTGGATGGTCGTTGGTGCATGTGGATATACTGCAATGCGTCTGCCCAAACCATTCCACACGTGTTCGATGGAATATAAATCGGGGGAACGGGCAGGCCAATCCATTCGCCGAATATCCTCTCCTTCCAAGAGATTCTCCACCTGCACTGTTCGATGCGGTCGCGCATTGTCATCCATAAAAATGAACTCAGAGCCGACTGCACCCCTGAAAAGACACACATGTGGAAGGAGTACAGTATCACCATAACGTTGACCAGTGAGCGTACCGTGTTCAAAGACTTAGACGTCGGTGCGCCCATACAACATTATGCCTCTCCAAACTATAACATCCGGACCACCAAAACGATCATGTTCAAGGATGTTCCTGGGTTCATTACGTGTTCCCACCTCTCACCAGATAAGGGTACGTTGAGACTGAATCTGCTCTCATCCGAGAAGAGCACGCGACCCCATTCCTCGTTGGTCCAATTTTGATGCTCTTGGGACCATCACAAACGGTACCTCCGATGTGCGGATGTCAATGGAACACAATGTATTGGCCGTCGTACAAAGAGACCACCTCTGTGTAGTCGCCGTGCCACTGTGTTTCGTGATATTGCGTGACTAGCTGTCCTGTTAAATGTGGTTGCAATTGCACCCGCTGTTTGGCGTGGATCCCTTCTTGCCTGTTGCACAATGTAGCGGTCATCTGCTACTGTAGTTGAACGTGGTCGACCACCACCTCTCCTTGGGACAGCAGTGCCTTTGGTATGGAAGGTGTCCCATTCACGTGAAACAATGCTGTGAGCAATTCCAAACTCCTGAGCAACACTCGTCACACTTCGCCCTTCTTCGAATTTTCCGATGATTCTTCCCCGTGTGAAGTCATCCAAATGGTGTCTACGGACCATGTTGCAACGAAGAACACCACAACAGTGCACAGTAACAGCTCGCTAATTGACACACACCGTCTTGCCCTATTTCTTCAACTGCCCCGTGTTGCGGGACCAGACCCATTTGGCACTATAGGCTCGCTACACTCACGCCATGTGACGTACAGCTTTCTGCGTAGTGTGAGAGACCTCTGGCAATATGCTCCCGCACCTTCATCTACTTCCACCAAGTAGTTCATTTGTTATGTTATTTTACCCATCTCATTCTTAGGTTTTGCACACCAGTGTAGTTTTGAGTATGGACTGCATCCACAGCGTCCTTTTAAATCATGTGTGATACCCCCAACTTTGATTTTGAAAGTTTCTCGTTGCCTGAGGTGATAGAAACGCCTGGTAAATTTTATTCTACAATTGTGGGACTATGGCATAAATGTTAGGTTAGCGTATGGTCTCAGATACATAGGAAAAGGTAAGAAAAGTAGGGATCTTCTTTGTGAAATGTTAAGCCTTCTTCCTCCTTCTTCCCCTTCAAAGTTCATTGATTACATTGGCTTAAACAGAAACCGAACAGGATTAAGAGGTTAGTTACACAGAGAGTCCAGAAATGAAGATCCAGATTGTTATGATCCTGGAATGCGTTGAAGTTGTAAGGTTAAAATACTGAAGTTAATTTTCAAACTCTTTTACATCTTTAGATACTTAGGAACCATTTTCTCATAAACTATTCAAGCCATAAAGCTTACATTTTACACACTTATACTAAGTATATTAATAACCGAGTGGGAAGGCTTAGGCGGCAACGTCTGTGACCATCATTCGGGAGGTAACGGGTTCGATCCCCAGCGATCACCCACTCTGACCCATGGGTGTTTTCGGGGGATTTCCCGGGTATTCAGGAGAATGCTGGAGAGGTTTTTCTTTCATCCCCCAAATTTCCTGTCCTTCCATTTCGTTCCATTCTTCATCTTCCTTGGTCTCTTTCAGGACTGGAAGTGTCGGCAATGGTGTTTCGGTGCAGCAGAAAATGATGATCTCTGTAAACTCTCTCCGCTGGCTGCCGGGGTATCCGAACCCACTTGAGGGGCGATAGAACCCTCTGTATGCTGCCTGTCCGTCTGCCGGAATGTCTTCTTCTGTAAACTTGGGACCTGTTGCTGTACCGTAGCTCCTTAATCCACCTGCCCGGTGTTTCCTTTCGCCTCATCCTTCCCTCCGGGGACACACCCTCGTGGGGGTAGATACAATATCCCCTCTGGATCGGTGTCTAGTCCCCTCCGTTAAGGAAGATAAGATAAATATATTAATAAACATTTTTGCTACTTTCATAAAATTATAATCGAAATAGCAGATGTTAGAGGAATCAAAAGGAATATATAAAATTAAGATTTTCAAAATAATGCTTTTCCAGTGAAAAACAAAGTTAAATGATTTTAGCGACACATATGGTTAAGTATACTTAAAATATGTATAAAAATTGTGATTTGATATTGGAAAAGCGTTTAGAGAAAAATGTACCTATAATATCACCACGTTTTAAACAAGCATTTTCAATTTTAAAATTATTTATAAAATCAGTCAAATGGGTACAAACGTAAACTATGAGGCAGTATTTTTAACACTTAAAAATATTTCAGTCTAATTATATAATACATAAATTCAATAACAGCCCGCCTTAAAGCAATGTGTGTATAAAATAACCTATAAAATGTATGTAACAGTCATTGTATTAATGTTTATATTATTATGTACATGCTTAACAATGTTATGTGAATGTATTATGTAATTTAATAATATAGGAGCTGTGAGGTCAAAAGTTGCTAACAATGAGGTAACCTTGAGGCAATAATGAATTAGAAACTTTAATAATGCTACTAGTAATTCTTGGTAACAATAATGTAATTTTTGAGACACTTTACAAATAGTCAATCAACAACCAGAAAAAGCTTAAGTTAAATGAATAGAGCAAATTGTACAAATTTAGGCGCCAGTTGCTTGTAGACAATGTTCCTAACTGGACGCGAGACGCGTCCTCGAGAAGTTTAATACGTATCCAGTGTGAGACAAAAATTCAAAAATTCATATTATAAAGTTTACATGTTTAAAAAGTGCAAGTAATTAATAAATAATCTCACAGCTCCCTATATCAGTGAAGTGTTATTTAATCGTGTCAAGGATTAATAAAAGGAGTGAAGTAAAAATTATCTGTGTAAGCCTACATTCTTTAGCCGTATCACACCCTGTTAAGAGAAACAAGTTTCTACAAATTAATACTGACGCAGCCGAAACAAACATAAATATATATAATATTTAAAGAAACATTAAAATACAAAGTTGAAAGTAAAGTTGGGGCGAAGGCCACCGGAAAGTAAAGTTGGGGCGAAGACCACCGGAAAATGAACATTGGGGCGAAGGCCACCGGAAACTTTGTACCATACGTGAAGCAACAACCTAAAATTTCAAAATACAACTTCTACTTCAACTAAAAGTCAAAATACTCCTTTAAATCTTATTTATAAGCCATAAAACCTTCAGAAACCTTCATTTAGTAGTTAATGAGATACATAAAATAATACGCTTTGAGTACATGTTGCTTTATATTGGCCACATTTTGCATCCAAATGTACTACTATCGGTGAAAGCAAGGACAAGCATTTTCTTTGTACCATTGTGTCTAAACCTTGGACTCAGCTGCAAGCATATTTATTGCTTGAAATCCCCCACAGAGTTTAGTAGAAGACACCAAGAAAGCTGGAAATTTTGCAAGAAATATTTTTAGGTACCAAAGGTAGCCATACTCATAAATATTAGTAACACAGTATCAATGACTTTGCTTCTTTTGTCGTTGGAAAGTATTCAGTAAAGTTTGTTCGGCCTAAAACTGATTAACTTGGCCGTCGACCAAGCCGCGATCTTTTGATCTAGAGCATTGCTAAGCAGTTCAATCCTCTGAATCTCTTAAGAATGCCATGACTGTAACGTTTGATGTATCTACTGCAAGAATGAGGAAATGCAAGGCAGCCATTGCACAATAAGTGAGGCCAAGAGGACAAATGAATAAAACATAATTTCATTAATTTCCACTTTTTTACTTTCTCTACCACCTAGGTAAGATGAAGTTTTGTATTCCATCGAAGAATTCTATATCCAGATTTCATAAAAAAATATTTTGGAATACCCTGAACCTAAAAAGAAATTAAAAAGAATTTTTAGAAAAAGGCACGTGTGTGTCTGTTGTCAACAACATAACCCAAAAACTAAAGTTGGCAAATACAAAACTTTGTATTTAAGTTAAGCGTCTTCAAAGACACTATAAGAAGATTTTCGAGGAAATCCCTTCCCTCCAGACTACATGGACAAATTTTCGTTATTTTTTATTTTCTCAAAAGCTGGCTCAATCAATTTTTATTAAAATACATGTTTTAAGATATTTTCATGACGAATAAAAAGTATATCTTGAATTTTCTGAGAATAGCTTGTGAACTCCCCTTTATTTGGTTGACTTCTGTATAATTTTTCATTACAAGGAAACCTTAAAAAATCTGATGTCATACGCTCACATGACTTTCTCTACTCTTGTACAAACTATTTTTACAAACGCTTATTCTCCACATGCTTCATGTTAATCGAGATATCGAGATGTTAATCTTATTGCTATTCTTCTTGTAGATTCAAGGGGAATTGGTAGGCTTTAAGCTATAGTCAAATATTTTAAGAGCTGGTTGCTATGTGGAGTATTCCATTCTCTTTGCATTACCAGGACAAAAAAATGAATAACGAATTTGAGAAAAAGTATAAGTATTGGAAAATTTAAGGGAATAACAATAATATCTCGAAAATGGTTCACTCAACAAAAAAATGTATATGACATAAATTGTGTATTTTAATGGGATCTACGTCTTTTTTGTGTAGTAAAATTTTGTCTATCTCTTATGGTTTACCAGTTACGCAAAACGTCATTCACAATGAAGAATACTTTTGGAGACATTCCCAGAAAATTCGAGATATACATTTCATTTGTCATGAAAATATCTTAAACATATGATATTTTAATCAAAATCGTTAGAGCTATTTTTGAGAAAATTAAAATTTTCGAAAAATGTTCCATGTAAAGGGTAATTTTCTTGAAAAGTATCGCATCTTTGGAAGATACTGAACCTAAATACCAAGTTTGGAGTTTATCCGACTGTTCGTTTCTGAGTTATCCTGTTCACAGTCACACACACACACACACACACACACACACACACACACACACACACAGTCACACACGGACATGTTTCCAAAAATGCTTTTTTTGGATTCAAGGTATCTCAAAACATATATTTCCGGTGAAATGTCGGTATCGAATCTTTGTGGTTGTAGTCCTCCTTGGACTAGTACCGTGCTAGCCTCTAGTTCCCAAGATCGCGGGTTCAAACCCGGCGGAGGCGATGGATTTTTTCGGGCGTAAAAATCCTTAGCATGTCTTCCTTCGGAAGGGAAGTAAAGCCGGTGGTCCCGTGTCGTAGATTTACGGCACGTAAAAAAACCTCAAGCCTGATAAAGAGGCCTCTGAACAAAATTACTGGTCTTTCACGCCCAATATGGAATGGGACGCTAAGAACCATAGCAGTTAAAGAGCGTCCATAAATAAAACTCAATTTCAATTTTTTACAATATGTCCCTATTTACTATACGTAGTAGAGAAAGTAAAAATGAGACTACACCGGCAGACGTGGGCGATTATCCAGTTGATACGAGGAGATTATGTGGCCAGCATCACGCATCCCCCAGCCCCGATGTAAAAATAGTCTGTACAAGAGCAGAGAAAGTCATGTGAGTGATACGCATCAGATTTTTCCTTTCGTCCGTTAGCTTTCTTTCCTTAACTTCAGCTTCAAATGAGTTCTTACCGACTGCATACACATCACAGGAACTGCATGTATCAGTTCGGGGCTACCAAAACTAATATTAAAGTGATTGTTGAAAATAGTACGGTAACTTTCGTAGCTAACATTCAACCCAGGATGCGTCTGTTTAAACGTATTTGAAACATTTAACTCTTCAGGAAGATATGTTTTACTAGAATCCTTTAAGCTTTAGTGGCTCTCCCTGCCTTGAAATGATTTAATGTGGCGATCTACAGCCTCTTTCATTATTTCACTTATTTTATTCGCCCCGTTTTCTAACCTTCGGAGGTGTACCTGTGTTTTTCATCTGAGGCGAGATGTAACTAACTTTGCCTCTACTTATACCATAAATAAATGCTTTCTTGCAGACAACAATTTCCCTCTCTGCATCATTTTCAGCAATAAGTAGAACTCTGTAGTTATATATGACATCTCTGAAATAAGCTTCACCTTAATTTTTACGCGGCCTTCGACGCTGAACAGGGATAATCGACACAGTTCCACCAAGGAGTAAGTTAATTTCATCTTGAGATTTCCTATCATTCATGTATTGAATTATTTGCATTTCTCTCAGGGATAAAATCAAAACATTTACGTTAGCATTCATATGGTGATCCAGTTACATGACTCTGTAGTTTTAATTTCTTTATATTGAAGCAGTGTTTTATATCACAACACTGTGATTGCCAGAGTAGCTGTAGTGTAAATTAATATTTTTGTATGTACAGGATTTTCGATGTTTGTTAGCCATAAGTATTGTTAGAAAATAAGTTTACACGGCCTCACTGAAACTGACAATAGAAGTGGGTAACAATAAACCGAATGACAATGGGAGTGGGTAACAATAAAACGATGGGGTGAATTGTTTATCACTAAGAAGAGACAAACAAATGACGTCAGGGTAGCGTGAGTTTCTTTATAAATGGAGGGAATTTCTTTCCTAGAGCATATATGTTAGTAGTAGTGATTGGCTGACAAAACAGACGCTAATGTTGGCGCGATTTGGTAACGAATAGCAGCTCTATTATAATGTTTAGGCATTTCGGGGAAAAGAAGTATATATTCTCGAGCTATAAGCATGTTTCACGCAGTTCTAAGGAATCTCTCGTGAGGTGCAAGTCATACAGTTTGGAAGAATCTCTCGTCGCAGTGTTAGTTACAAAATGTGAAGTACGCGGCAACTAATACGACAGTAATTACGTTTGGAAATACCACAGTTTCAGTCAGGTGTGTATAAAGATTACAGATGTGAATTATTAAGTGTGACGGCAATAAAAGTGTAAAAACAAATTCTTTTATCAGTGTTATCTTTTAGTAACAACTCCTTTCCGTTTACACGCCCTGCTCAGAGATACTTGCTTAACTGAGTAATAATAGCTAGCCAGAGGACAAAGAACCCAGATCTTAAAATAATAAAACAGTAACAGGCGCCCAGCAAATAAGATAACACGAGCCGATTACCGCGCAATATTCTTTAACCGCCCATAATTCTTTCGCATTTTTGTAAGATGCTTCTTTACACTGCTTTCTTCTGATGGCATTACTGTATTCAAACCTATTCTGCTGTAAAACACCGTAAAATCACTTGAAAATAACGCACATTAAAAACACAGAGCAAGATTAAACGTCTTGACTGACATTATTGACAACAAAGACCTAATCGATGGTAACGCATTATTACAAACGTAGAACAATCAGGCTATGCAGTCTTTTGGAACCAAACGTAACATGATTATTTTAATCTACCATGTGCTTGTCAAGTTTTCCCCTTGTTTACGTGGATATGACATGTTTTTCCCTGTATACCGATTCTTTCTCGGTCAATATCTCTGAACTGAACGAGTTTTTCCCCAGTGTAAATAATTCATTGAAAGTACATGCTATGCTCTAAAACATGACACCAATATCTCAAAATTGAAAACAATGATATTTATCATGTTTTATCCCATGGATCCTTCAATTATTAGAGCCATTTTTAAGAAACTCGAAAATTTCTAAAAATGTTCCATACAAAGTATAGTTGGGCTAAGGAATCTTTCTTGAAAATCTTCGTGTCGCATCTTTCATAAGTACTGAACTTAAATACTAAGTCTGGTATCTATCCGATATTTCGTTTTTAAGTTGTGCTGTTCACACACAGGTGCCTCAAAACATGCATTTCCGGTGAAATCTCGGTATCTAATTACTTTCTCTACTACGTATAGTAAGTAGGGGAAGTATTGTATTCCACCCAAAAATTCGCTACCGAGGTACCTGTTTTAAGACCCCCTGAATCCAAAAAAAGCCTTTTTGGAAACATGTCCGTGTGTGTGTCTGTGAACAGATAACTCAGAAACGAACAGTCGGATAAACACCAAACTTGGTATTTAGGTTCAGTATCTTCCAGAGATGCGACACGAAGGTTTTCAAGAAAATCCCCCCACCCCAGATTAACCTTTACATGGAACATTTTAAGAAAATTTTAATTTTCTCAAAAATGGCTCTAACGATTTTGATTAAAATATCGTTTGTTTAAGATATTTTAATGACAAATAAAATTTATATCTCGAATTTTCTGGGAATGTCTCCAAAAGTATTCTTCCTTGTGAACGACTTTTGCATAACTGGTAAACCATAAGAGATACACAAAATTTTACTACACAAAAAATGTTAATCGCGTTAAAATACACAATTTATGTCATATACATTTGTTTTTGTTGAGTGAACCATTTTCGAGATATTGCTTGTTATTCCCTTAAATTTTCCAATACTTATATTTTTTTCTCAAATGGGAATTCGTTATTCATTTTTTTTTATGTCTTGGACATGCAAAGAGAATGGAATACCCCACATAGCAACCAGCTCTTAAAAGATTTGTCTATCGCTTAAAGTTTACCATATTCTTCTAGCACCTACAAGAAAATTAGCAATAAGATTAGGATCTCGATTAACATGAAGCACATGGAGAATAAGCGTTTGTAAAAGTAGTTTGTACAAGAGTAGAGAAAGTCATGTGAGTGTGACAGAGATTTTTTTTGGTGGAATGCAATGGTTCCCTTACTATACATAGTAGAGAAAGTGAAAATATTAGTAGTGGCGGACCCAAGAGGATTTTCCATAGTGACGCCGTCTTGTTGATAAAACACTTCGTTTCGCTGAAAGTAGGAAGTCGCTAAATAATTCTTAAAAAGGTTAAAAATGTTTGTAAGAAAGATGCCATCAATCTGAAATAAGACTTCATCTACAGGCACATTTATAAAAAAGATCTATACTGACTGAAATTTAAACTTTAAAGAACATAATTTCTTCAAGAAGTGTTAGGAGTTTTTAATATAGCTTACGATTGCCCAATGTGAGGCTGTACTTACTATAGGAGGGAGAGGAGTATTTTAGTAACTTCGGCAGTCTGTGCAGGCGTGGCGCATGAGCTTCTGATATGGAAGTAACTTTTTCTTTGTATCTGAATTTAATGAAGTAGAATTTTTAATTGGTGTGATGATTTTTCTAAAGCCCAAATGGACCGAGCTAAACGCATTTACACGAGGCGATATTTAAACGTTTAGGGTGGTTGTGTTAGACTTTAGAGCAAAGATTTTAATAGAACAATCCACCCTTAAAGGAATTCAAACCAAGGTCACGAATTGCCTGTATATAAGGGGAAAGTTTTCTTGCCCTTTTTTAAAAGCTACAGACAACACTGAGATAGCATTTAAAAGTATATAATCAACATAATTTAAAAACCAAGTAAAATTCAACAAACTTTAAAATCCACTAAAGATAAGAGAGACTCCCTATGTGTCCTGGGGTAATATAATATTTTGCTCTTGCGGTTTTTTTATATCCACACAACTAAACCTAGTATTAAGACTTGAATAACAGAGAATAGCGACGTTACTGTCTTGCACAGACGGGTGGTCATTGGTCATTGTATCCTCTATGAAGATACTAAAGTTTAGCAAAATATTATCGTGCTAGACTTTATAGAGAAGCTATTGGGATATACAAGCAATCCAACATCAATAAAAAAAAGGTAAAAAGTTGAAACACAATCACGCATGGATAGCAGCGAGGGCACGTCATTGCACACCCATCATTCATGAGCTACACTCACCTTGTCCTGAGATATAAATTGCGAAGAGTTTGACGCTTAGGGAATTGTTCAGATTGGGTTGGACTCAGCGGGTAGTCGGAGAATGGGTACGTTTGGGTGAAGCCCAGGCGTCGTGAGACACCTCAGTTTCCTCCGGCACCAGCCTGGAGAGCCTAGTGGGCAGCGAGATAAAATGTCTGTTGGCCCTATGGAGGTTATTGGGCAATATGGGGTTGATGGGCGAGTGGCGTATCCACTTCCGTCTCTGCACAAGCCGGGGAGTGGGACCATATAAAGTAATAAAATAATTGGCCTAATTAAAACACCTACGGGAGAAACAACTTTTGGGCGCCTCCCCTGGACTTCTAAATGAGGTAGACCTTCTTTCTCTGTCATTGTTAAGTGCTCCAGGATCTTGTCCTTTGAATATGGCAACCACACAGTAGACCGAAACGTAGATGGACAATTTCATACATAGACCACGGTCTTCCAGTCCGGAAGATTTTAATCATTTATCAATTGTACTAAATATTAGATTGAATTGGGCAGTCAAACTCCGGACACAGGTTCTCTTTTTCATTATCTTTATGTTTTTATTTTATTTTACGACCAATATAATACAAATTACAGTCATTCTCAATAAAGTGGCTTTATTTCATATCTGCAGCATACCGCACCTAAGTATTGAGCCCTGGACTATAAGGCCCAATAATTCCATTTCTGTGGTATCCATAGTTATCTTAATGCAGTGCATTAACTAAGTACAGAAATATTAACGTTACCTGGGGCTCTACTCCAGGTCGCCATTAGTATAATTTTGGTTGTGGTTACTCACTTCCAAGAAAAGTCTTTGTATATGATAGACTGACGGAAAGCTACACAGAGGCGCCCTTCTTTAGTATAGTAAATACTGATTATGAAAAAGTTTAGGCAAACTTTACCCCAATGCTGTCTTTCATCTGGTATCTTCTTCTTTTCCCATTCACCTTTCCTTCTGCCCATATCTTAGCAAGCAGCCAATTTCTCTTCCTCTTCTTGATCAATTTCGGTATTATTCCTTTGCTCAGTATTTCTAAATAGTTAATTACTTATTTGTCTGTTAATTTTACACTCTATATTCATATCCATATTCACATTTCAAAGCCCTCAATCGATTTTCAGGCTTCCTCATGCTGTCCTGCACCGAAAGCACTCCAAAAGCCCATATAAAATATTTCATTTTGTATTAGAAGCTTTCCTGTTGACTTCTTGACATCAGATGATGTCACTACTCATTGTATACCTCAAGTTCATAAAGCTGTCCACTAGCTACATTCACGGTAAATGTTCCAAAAAGAGCGGAACGTTATGAGGCCACTATCAACTTCCAGTAGAAACAAAGGATAGTAGATAGCCAGTGGCATCTTCAATTTTTCCTCAGCACGTTAATCACTAGACCTACTTTGTTCGCATGCCAGCTTATTTCGTTATACAAGCGTTTTCAGTACTGTTACACTCATTTTTATGCTTTTACCTCTTGTAAATCGCAGCATTTAAGTGCCAATAAAACCTCTGCTGCTCCATAGTTTTCTTAAGGCGTTTTTTTATTCTCTTTGTTGTTGCACGAAGCCAATTGGCATGGTCAAGAAATCGTATGCTTACCAAAATATTTCGTTGTGTATTTATTTAGATCCTGTTAGAGACCCTAGACGGGTGTCACTGTGTTGGAGAAGAGCCTGACAGACCGGGGGCAGCTCCAGAAGCTCGTAACGTCGTATTAATGTCGACCCAGGTGATTTATGGTTTCAAGCATTCTCAGAGAGGCATAGTCCAATGTCCGTCCCAACGAATTTCACTGACTCATCTGCCTATATTGTGCGCTCAAATGTTCTCTTACTTTCTTTGCTGTATTCCACCGCGTCTGGTGTGTTTTATGAAGTATGCTGACAGAAATGTTAAAAACTCTTAACTGTCGTTTGCTGAAGCTAATAGTTCCCGGATGTTTATGCTAGTTAAAACGCTAAGCAAAAGACTTGGAGAACTTCGTTTGAGAATCAACAATGTTGTTAATTGCATGATAGAGTCCATGCATCTATCTATGTAAAAACACCAATAATTACTGGAGTAACGTTTGGGTGGTGACTTCAAGTATTAGTATAAAATAAATAGGCTTATTTGAGGCAAAAGGACGTCGAGGAGCGAAAGTAAAGTCAAGCATGTGGAGATTTTACGTTCATAAATAATAAAATACTTCTCTGAACGGATAAAACAGGGAAAGCTTGCCTACAAAAGAATATCTTAATAATATTATGAAAGAATAATGTATTAAGTGTGTGAGTAAGCGATATTTGCAAGAAGGTACTTATTAAATCAATATACGAATATGATCCCATAAACACCTAAACTAACAAAAAGCACCGATATCTTCGGGGATTAATTAAAATGTCTTAAAATATAGGTCGAAAACCGGACCATAAAATGCCAATAGTTGGCTAACTCGCATCAACATTCAAGTAATTTTGTAAATATACTATAATTAGATATTGCTGCTAAGTGAATGTAACGTATATTACAACTGCTATATACATTATTTATCGTTTCTAATAATACCTTTTTTTATAATTTCATATAGAATTTTAAGATTCTAACTGCTATTTTATGTATCCTTTCTATACTTACTACTTCAATACACTTTCTCCAAAACGTATACTTTAACAATTCACTTTTCTTAATACACTTTAAGTAAATGACAGTACTTGTAATTTTATTGAATTTATCACTCACTATGGATTAAACATATCTTTACTTATTCTTTTTATCGCGCACTTAACACTCAAATTATTTCTTTATAGTTTTTCATACAATAATCACTATTTTTATCACTCCTCTATGAAAATATTACTTCAGTTTACTTTTAAAATATAAAATTTCCTTCACTTACCACTACATTAACTTTATCTCCACTTACCACCATTTTTACTCCACTTTCCCTCGCCACCATCCTCTTCTTCTCGCTCAAAACATAACTAACTTTCCTAACTCCTCCATTCACCACCTCCCGTCCCAGGCTCCCATTCCTATATGCTATCAGCTCCTCCCCTTGATCACCATCCTCTTTGTCCATTGTTTTCCTCGCTCTTATCCTCCTCTCTGCTCTAGACTCCATCTCCTCCTCCATCCTCTTCTTCACTTCTTTTTTCGTTTTCAATTCTCCTTCATTTTCAACTATTTCCCCCTTTTCCCTCCCCATTTTTCTGCCTGAAATTATCCAGAGCTATTTCCTTTAGTTAGTTTAAATTATTATATTCTTCTCTTTCATCACTGTATACCTACGCCTATTTCTAAAATATGATTATCGGTATCACATGTTTGCATCGGTATCTCTGCTGCAGTAGACTTGAATTCTCTCCGATCTTCTTATTTCCTCATTAATTACAGGCACTGATGTTAAAATTTCATCTTGTTCAATATCTTGTCCCCAAGCTATTTTGCTAATTGTTTTATCTAATATGTCAAGTTTCATGTATACTTTTTATTATTAAAATAATATATACATTCAAATAATATATCCTCCGGCGTTTCTTGCTGATTACAGTAATTACATATGCCGTTCTGTTTTATTAATTTTATTCCAATAGGTTTTATAGGGGCTATGTACGTTAAATAATGTATTAATCACATTGCTGGTTGGATATGTTTTAATATTAACTTTTACTAAACGTTATTAAATAAATAAATAAAAAGTTCTCCTTCCTGTATCAACATTTTTCCATTCTTGCTGCCAACTTGACTTTATGGTTTCCGTTATAGCCTTACATCTTTTCCCAATTATATCCTTGACTTTATCTAATTCATCCTTCTACAACCAAAAAAAAAAAAATGCACCCCTCAATTTTATTGCTAAATTTATTGGCCTAAATCTTAGTATAATTGTTCATTGTGTTCTTCTTAGTAAGGTTTTAATTTGTGAGAAAAGACGAAAATCAACAGGAGTTTAAAAGAATGGCTAAGTATTGAACAATTCGAACGATTAATGAAGGATATCTCGGAAATGGCTGATGACACAAAAATTAATTTGAAATAAATTTGTGTGTTTTAAAAATACCTCATTTTTGTATAGTATACGTTTTATGTAGCGCTTGACGTTTACCGGTTATTCAAAATTATACAAAATTCCTTCCGAATGAAAAGAACTTCACAGGATATTCCCATAAATATCAAGCTATACATTTTATTTATCATCCACCTTTAATGTATTGAATTTTAATCAAAATTGTAAGATTCACTTTTTAGAAAATAAAAATTTTCTAAAAATTTTCCATATAAAAAGTAGTTTGGAGTGGGGGATTTTCTTGAAAATCTTTGTATTGCATTTTTGGAAGGTACTGAATGTAAATAACAAGTTTGGTGTTATTCGACATTT
Source organism: Deroplatys truncata (assembly GCA_030765065.1). Taxonomy (NCBI): domain Eukaryota; kingdom Metazoa; phylum Arthropoda; class Insecta; order Mantodea; family Mantidae; genus Deroplatys; species Deroplatys truncata. The sequence goes on along the minus strand of CM060988.1, from coordinate 120,989,137 downwards.
CGTTTTTGAGTTATGCTGTTCACAAACATGACTTTTTCTTAAAATACTTTTTATGGATTCAAGTGCCTTAAAACATGCATTTCCGGTGACATCTCGGTATTGAATTCTTAGGTGGAATGCAGTACCTTCTCTATCTACTATGTACGTGGTTGAGAAGTAAAAATATAAAACTAATGAAACGCAAAATCTTGAAGAATGCTAGAACACGCAAAGTGTAAGATGGTCTGTTCTTTCTAAATGTTAAGATTGAGAATTTTCTCTGTGTTAACTTGGCTGTTGGAATTTTTAAAACGGAGACGAAGCTACTGTACGAGGCGTGTTTTTAAAATAAGTACCGTTTTAATATTTTGCCGCTGCAGTCGCGATTATGAGCATGCGCGATCCCTTCCTCCATTCATTAGGAAGCCAGACTCAGCTGTGAGCGATCGTCACGTTGTGTTTTCCTGTTTAGAGCGTTTCGAAACGTTCAAAACAATCGAACGACCCGCCGACTGTGAAGTTTTTTGAATGCGAGAAATCTGAAGAAACTCCTTGGTGGAAAACATTTCAACGACAATGATGTTATGAGACAAGAAGTACTTTCATCATAGGCAGTATCATTCTTTGACCAAGTATACAAAAACAGGTTTCCGTTACGACAAGTGCCTGAGTAACGGCGGTGACTATGTGGAGAAACACTGTAAGGTAATGAATGATAATAAAGTATTTGGAAAATAATGTTCTATTATTTTTTAAACAAATGTAGTTGCTTACTTTAAAAACACGCCTCGTATTATGCACCCTGCATTGTTCTTTTTTAGCTTGGGTTCTACTAGTTGTATTAGTACACTTAACTCTATGGTTTAGAATTTATTTTTGTCTCTGGCTGTTTTTAAAGTCTAGATACCCAGACAAGAAAGAAAAACGAACTTGTTAAAATTAGCTCTAGACCTATCATCCACGAACACCTGGTTTTTGCCTTTAATCGCTGACATCAAAACTCCCAACTAGTAACTTGACCGTATGGCGAATGTCGAAATAGTAGATCTGCGACAGGCAATTTATCTTTATTCCTCTTTTATTTGTTACCTTCATCACAAGAGATCCTCGCTTCCTTTCAGCAACATGATTTCATAGTATCTCTGAAACGAATTCCATTTAACTCTCAAATAAGACATTTTTGTGAGCAAAAATCATTACTTGCTTAGAGTGACTATACAGAGTGAACCATTTAAGTTGAGGCTGTACAATATCTCCAAAACTAAGCGTTGTAGAAAGAAATGTCTTGAACAAAAGTTTCTGATATTGTGGGGGAAAGTAAATATCATTAGTCGTGTTTTGTTTGAAGGTCGTTATGATGGTCATTTTACGGTCAAATTAATTTTTTAAAATGGGAACCTACATTTTATATGTTGTCTTCTCACTAGAAAATTGTTTATAAAAATATGTTTATTTTTTGATAGGAATAAGGAAACAAAATAAAAAATTTTGGTTTCCAATTGCGAACGGAACTTGACCTTCAAATGACCATCCATGATGGTTCAATCATTCGTACACTGCCATTCAGAATTTTCGTTATTAGTTACATTGGTGTGAGAACAATTTGCAAAGTGCTTTATACAAATGTTTTTATGAAGAGTGAGAAAACAATATAAAAAAGGTAGATTCCAATTTAAAAAAAATTAAACTGACCGTAAAATGACCTTTACAATGTCCTCCAAATAAAACACGACTAATGGCATTTACTTCCTCCCCCCATAATATCAAGCAGCTTTTATTTAGCATATTTATTTCTACAACGCTTAGTTTTGGAGATACTGTACAGTCTCAACTTAAATGGTCCAGCCTGTATAGGACAATCGAAAATACAATGCACCAAGCATTTAGTGACAATATTTTATTTTTATATCTTAACGAACTCAAATGTTTATTATAAGAATACTTTACAAACTTTACTGATAACTGGTGCTAGGCTCATTAATACTAACACTAATAACTTTTATTTGTACTAAGCTCTTTACAACGTTCATATGGAACTGACCCAGGTTCTATTCCAGGTTATACAAGATAATTAATAAAACTACTTTCTACAATATTAGCTCATACATTGCTGTTACATGATTAAAAATTATGATTAATTAGTTTTTACTGCGTACAGTTTAATTTACTGACAAGATCCATTTTTCTTGACTTAAATAGGAACTCTCCCAAATTAATAATCTGAGATTGTTCACAAATAAAATTTTGAATTACTAATATTTTTGCCATCTTCAACCACTTATTTTGGATAAACTCTTTCCTCCAAATGTCCGTACCTTTATATTCTAATAAAATATGGATTGCATTTTATTTATCCCTGCATGTGGAGCAAATTCCTTCTTCTGTCTCTCCCCTTAACCTTTTAACGTTCAAACTCCCAGTTTAAACCACGCAATATCTTCTCTTTGGTCTCTATTAAACCTTTCGAGGTGCATGTCTTTACCATAATTACTTCTAAAATCCTTATAACATTTTGAAGAAAATATTTTTCCACCATTGCCCATAGATTCGGTCTGTTCGTATCTTCCAACTGGCATCTAACTAATTCCCAGAATCCTGTCTACATATCCTCTCTTCCTAACCATATTTTATCCATACGATTTATTGTAAGTTGGTACTACCTGATTTCACCTATCAATTCTTTGAGTGAATACACTTTTGTTGTGCATTTAAGCAATCTTTCAAAATGTGCCCCTATGGTAAGTGATAAATTATAAACTAATATTTTAGTACTGTTACCATAATCATCCCTCGTACACTCACTCTGCCTAATTCTAACATACTCCTTTCCCTGCAGAATTATATAGTAATAGTAAGAATACTGCACAAGTTTTCTTTGTTAGTTTTTTTTGTATTCACTACATTAGATGATATTAGTGTCACAATTTGAACCTCAGTTTGCACTTGCACTTGTCTTCCAGCTCGTGCAACTTCTCTGTCTGTCATATCCGGTGATAGAAACCATGTATACCAAATTTCGTCACGGTATGTCGTAGGTCATACCTGGCTTGAGTCCAATCCCTGTAGATCATCGCATCCATGGAGAAAAATCCGGCCATATCTCTTGTTTCTTCTTGTTACTAGTGTTAAAAGCATTGAACAAATCTAATCATTAATAACGGATATCTCGGAAATGGCTGATGCTACAAAAAAGTTTATTTGAAATAAATTGTGTGTTTTGAAGAGATCTATGTTTTTGTATAGTGCGTATTCGTCTATCGCTTAACTTTACCAGTATAAAATATTATACAAAATTCCCTCCGAATGAAGAGGACTTCATAGGCTATTCCCAGAAAATTAAAAATATAATTTTATTTTTCATATAAATATCCTTAATATACGGTATTTTAATCAAAATCGTTACAGGCATTTTTCAAATAATCAAAAATTTCTAAAGGTGCTCCACGTAAAGTGTAGTTTGAGGTGGGGGACTTTCTTGAAAATCTTCGTGTCGCATCTTTGAAAGGTACTGAACCAAAATACCAAGTTTGGTATTTATCCGACTGTTCACACACACGCGAGCGCGCGCGCGCAAATCTTTTTCTAAAAAATTTTCTTTTTATTTTGTTTTGTTCAGGAGTCCTTAAAACGTGTATTTCCCGTGAAATCTCCGTATGGTATGGGTGAAATGCAAAAACTTCTCTACCTACTAGGTACGTGGCAGAGAAAGTAAAAACAAAAATGAAACAAAAACGAGTGACTTATCGTTAGAATAACAAAGTACATTTAAAACATGGTTAATATTACAAAAACTGTATTTGACTAAAATTTTGTGGTTAACGTGATCTAAGCTTGTACCTATATATCTTTGAATATGAATATTTCGTAAACAGCTAATGCTACAGAAAAAGCTATTCGACAAATTGCATATCATAACGAACTCTACTCTCATGAGGTACGCCTATATTGAAAATTGGTTCAAATGAGACGACTTCATAGCCTACATGCAGAAAAGGTTTATGAGTCATAAAAATATGTTACACATGTGGTGTGTTCGTCAAAATACTTAATAATGTTTGAGAAAATTAAAAATAATGAAACATCTCTGTGTAAAGAGTAATAAGGAGTGAAAGAATTTTCTCAAAAATCTTCACCTGGCTTGCTTAAATGGTGCCTGACCAAAATGAAATTCTAGGTGGAATACAATAATTCCTCCACTATAGATAAGTGGGAGTGAAATTATCATTTTATATCTCCACTTTTGAACTTCCTTACTGGTTTTAAAAGCCATGTCTAAAAAAATCATTCATAGTATAGAAAACTCATATGGCAGTTTTAATTGCTTGATTTTCGAATGTGCTTGGCACATTTTACAAAAGGTGGATGGAAACTCCATCGATTTTTTAGCACACACACACACTTTTCACTTTTGGCCAATGTAATAGAAAATTGCCACATTGTGTCGACATCCATAGCGGTAGCCATCGAATGCTTTTGGGGAAAGAACAGTCCGTCCCAAAAAGTTCGTTTTAACAGTTGAAGGATTAAATATTGCTGTCATTCTATTTTATTCAGTACATAAAGAAATATTAAAACAGATTTAGGACTGGGGCTAAATTCGATGGCATTGATACCAAACTATCATTTAGCTTGGAGAATATGCCAGGATCTTTCAAGCAGAGAAATCTGCTAAATTTTACTTTAGTTTGTGTAACTGATTTTGTTTCGTTTAAAAAAGATCATGTTGATACAAGGATTAATTTATTTTTAAAAAGTGGTGTGGACACCGTTCATCTATAATTTGATGTGACCCAACGTTTTATTTAGTGTTTTCGAAAGTCTATTTTTGCTAGTATTTGAGAGATTGTAATAAGATGCTATAGAAATAGATTCTTATACTTCCAGACAGTCAGGAAGTCTGAAGGCCCTCTATAACCATTTGCTTAATTCAAGTTGGTTATAGTAAACCGCGAGTTCCTCACGGCACTAGCTGTAGAAGCAATTTAATGGCAGTTCCCAAGAATTCAAAATGGCCGACTTTACACCAACTAAAGACTGTCAACCTTACATGGAATTACTACTTTCAAGTCAGTGAATCAAATCTAATTCTGAAACAATACAAGTTGATTAAATCACTTCCTAGCACTAAATATTTAATGGGAAATTGTGTGTAAAAAGAACAATAAAAATGTGGAACACTTATGTAATTTGAAAGTAAGACTGAGTGAACACCAAAGAAATATAAAACTGAAGCAAATAGATAAATCAGCAGTGGCCAACCATTTTTGGAATAGTAATCACGAAATAGGACAGGAGATAAAACTATTAAAATCCATTTCACACTTGGAAATTTGGGAAAAGATTTTTATTCATCTCAATATTAAGAATGCTTTGAATTTTGAAATACCGCCTACAGACCACTTAATGCAGTTGATCCAATCAAGCTACAACAGAGAAGATAGAAGATACACGAGTTCCCAAACTTCACCACAGATGGCAACAAATCCAACACCAAGAGTTTCCAATTCTTCACAACAGAATGCAGACCAATCAGACTACAAGAGAGAAGATAGAAAATACATGAATTCCCAATCTTCACCACAGATGGCAACAAATCCAACACCAAGAGTTTCCAATTCTTCACAACAGAATGCAGAACCAATCAGACTACAAGGGAGAGGAAAGCAGACAGAGGAGTTCCCAACCTTCATCACATGGCAACAAATCTAACACTACTAGGTTCCAATTCTTCACGACAGAGGGCAGAAGAATCGTCTAATGAAAATTTTCTTGGGGTTAGGGGAGAGGACGAGCCATTCAGTCGGCCGTAGCTGAAGATGGAACAAACATCTCCCGAAAGCGCCCCTTAGTTAACATCTAGCGCTAATGTGATGGGAATTGACATATAAAGACTCAGTTTAAATTATTAAACCAAACTAAACTAATGTTAAGTTCTTCGCTACTCAATAGGAATAATAGGGAATTAATTAAGTTACAAAGATATATCCCCTCTGCCCGAGCGAGTCGACCCCACGGTAATGTATGAGGCTCGCCTTCGGAGGTCCCGGGTTCGATTCATGTGCCGTCCACTCTGAACATGAGTTTTTCGTGTTTTCCCTGGTTGAGACAGGTGAATGCTGGAGTGGTGTATTCTATCACGGATTTTCTCTCATTTCATTTCCCTTTCATGTTTCAGGTCGACTCCGGGGTTGTGATTCGGTCGGTGTCGGGCAGATGGCGCAGAGGCATGCAATTTGGAACTGTTTCTCGGGCCTGCCAGAGGGCGGCCTGTCCAGCCTCCACTGCTGGGTCGTGTTTCCCCGGTCCCACTAGAGGGACCTCTCCAAGCGACGCTCCCGTGAACGAATGGTCAAACCTGCAACTGTTAGGGAACTCTCAGAATATACACCATACCTAGTCTCAGCCCTTGTATGAGGAATGTTTTTGAAGTAGGGTCCGTTATGCAATAAAATAAGAAGCACTAAACATCTTGGGTTCCTAACTAATTACTTTCTTTGTTACCTTCTAGTAGGTAAGAGGAAGTATTGTGTGCCACCCAAAAATTCGATGTCGAGATTTCACCAGAAATACATGTTTTGATGCCACGTAAATCTAAAAACAAGCATTTTTTTAGAATGACCATGTCTGTGTGTGAACATAACTAAAAAATGAAAAGTGGCATCTTCCAAAGATACGATACGAAGATTTTCAAGAAAAAATCCTCCCACCCCAGACTATCCTATTAGAAGATTTTTCGAAAGTGTTGATTTTCTCAAAAATGGCTGTAACGATTTTTATTAAAATATCATATGTTTAAGATACTTTCATGGAAAATAAAATGATTATCATGAATTTTCTGAAAATGTCCCCAAAAGCCCTCTTCATTTCTGAATGACTTTGTATAACTGGTAAACTGTAAGAGATGCATGAAGTTTTACTACACAAAAAATTTACATCTCATTAAAACACACAATTTATGTCAGATACATTTTTTTTGTCGAGTGAACCATTTCCGGAAAATTCTTTGTTTTTTTTTTTAATTTTCCATTACTTATACTTTTTCTCAAATGGGAGTTCGTTATTCGTTTTTTATGTCCTGGATATGCAAAGAGAATGGCATTAGCCACATAGCAACCAGCTCTTAAAAGATTTTACTATCGCTTAAAGTCTACCATATTCCCCTTGCACCAACAGGAAAATTAGCAATAAGATATTTCTGCAAATGTTTATTCCGATTAATATGAAGTAGATGGAGAATTAGCGTTTGTAAAAATAGTTTTTACAACTCATGTGAGTGCAACACATCAGATTTTGTATTGTATTTTGCTGGAACTATTTCATTGAAGTGCTTTAGCAACACTGATAAGGGATGAGGTACTTGGAATGATTGAAAGTATATTCGTAGCAACGTTGTGGTTTATATCGTCTGCATTGTTTACATTAAATTAAATTGAGTTTTATTTATGGACGCTCTTTAACTGCTGTGCTCCTTAGTGTCCCATTCTATATTGGGCGTGAAAGACCGGTAATTTTGTTCACAGGCCTCTTTATCAGGCTTGAGGTTCATTTTACGTGCCATAAATATCGTTTACATTGTTAATTTAAGGACCAAAGGATATAACGTGTGCTGCTAGCGAAGTAGTTAGTGGTTACCGAAAAACTCCAGATTATACGAAGAATCGTACACTCGTTTTAAATGATGAAGAATGTACAAATGTGGTTGAGAATTATATAGAGAATTCTATTGCGAATAAAATGAACATTACTTATCAGGTCTTACAAAGTACAGTAGATTTTTCAGTTGACTCTACATTAAAAACTTGTCTAGCCAGGCTAAGGTCTATTAAAAGTATAATTAATTTATACAATAACAATAAAAAATACAGTAGATTCACTAATGATCCCATTTCATCAAGTAATGAAATTCCCCAGCTTAACGAATAACTGCGCGTATTTTACGTACACAATCAATGTTAATAAATGGCAAAGTTGATGTTTTACTTTTTCATTCTTAATTAATATTAAAAAAATACTTCTCGTTCTCGACCAAAAGTAATGGACTGTATTGTTTCTGAAGGTGTTTTATATTGCTTACTTAGTTGGCTTAACCTCCTCGTATGTAGGGCTTACGCCCCTTAGGACTTACAACCGTGCCTAGGTCAGAGGCCTATAGAGGAGCAGACGAACATTGCATCAGAGAATGAAGGACTCGGAATGGGGTATCGGCCCGTAACCAGGTGTGAGAGTGAGGGAAGAACATGATATAAAATGAAGCCGAAATGGATGAAAGGAAAGGTGTTGTTGGAGCAATTGGTGAAATGAACGGCGGAGAAATCGGAGAAAACCCACCCAGACGCCGCTTCGTCCTCAAAAAATCCGACATGCGGGATCCTAGAATCGAACCCTTGGTGGGAGACGAGCGGTCTAACCACTCGGCCACGGTAACGGCCGTTTTGATATTAAGTGTAAAATAATTTCCTTGAAAGGAATAGAGATCCTTAACTAAATCTTGTACTATTTAAAACAATGAATGAGATATACTAAGTTTTTATTTGTCCCGTGGATGAACTTGGGGGGGGGTCTGGTATGTTGAATTCTCCTTACTTTCTCTATTTGCTCTTCTACGAAGTAAGCTTACAAAAGCGTATTATTGTATCTAATTTTTGATAATCGGGACAGACCTGCATTACACACTTAGAATATTTTCCTTTTAAGTATAATAAAGATAGATAGGCTAAAACGATATTTGGATTTTTAAAAAGCAGGTCCTATTTGATAGCTTTGAAATTCCGTGCTCTTTACAAAACCACGACAAAAAACAAATAGCGATTTACACTTTCAAGAGAATATGAAGTATTTGAAAAATTTAACCAATTACAACAAATATCTCGGAAATGGTTAATTTTTAAAAACTGACTTAAATTGTGTGCTTTAATGAGGTCTACTTTTTTTGTGTAACAAGATTCTATCACTTACGGTTTACCACAAAATTCTTTCAGAATGAAGAGGACTTTTCACAGGTTATTCCCAGAAAATTCAAGATATACATTTTATTTGTCATGCAAATATCTTGAACATATACTATTTTAATCAAAATCGTTTCAGCTATTTTTGAGGAAATTAAAAATAACCAATTTTTTCCATATTAAGGGTAATTGTATGGGAAGATTTTCTTCAAACATTTTGTGTTGCATCTCTGTAAAATGCTAAAATTAAATACCAAGTTTAGTGTTTATCCGAGATTTCGTTTTCAAGTTATTCTGTTCGCGGACACACACACACGCGCACACCTTTTTCTAAAAATGTTATGTTTGGATTCGGGGTACCTCAAAACCTGTGTTCCTTATGAAATCTTGATATCTAATTTTTGAATGGGATACCATACTTCACTACTTACTATAGGGAAGCAGTAGAAAAATTAAAAATCATTAGAGGATGTCCTGAAAGAAAATGATTGGGAAAACGCGTTTTTACGACTTTTTATCCAGTTCTTTTTATAAGGTTGTGTTACATATATTTTCAAAGCAAAAAAAGTCCCATTGAACTTGTTGGACCAGATTGTAGTACGTTCTAATTTTACATAAGCACTCTTTGTTCACCCGCACACCGTGAAGCATCCAAAACAACCTCACAATAGACGCTGATTATGCACCGACCTTCATCCTCCGACCGGGGTCGGCGAATGGCCAGGATCGCGCTTCAGCTGTCACCTGTTGTCGGATGTGTATTGTAAAATTACCTTGTTATGAAATTTGCACGAATGTACACTTTAGGACAAAAATATTTGCCGATCCCTCAAGATCACAAATTTCGTTTTCCTCCACAGTGCTGTCACAATTGCATCTCTCCATCTACTCTATATGCTTCTTAATGAGACTGTATGAAGTAAACTTCAAGAAATTAAAGTTAATCATTCAACAATATTATGGAACGTAGCAATAGTTGCAAGTGTGAGCCTGCTGCGTGTGAGATTCTAGTATTCACCACTTGCTTCTTTTAGGTGAGGCGAAGACAACATAGTTTGTATGGGCTAAGAAGGAGAATCTAAGACCTCATCTTTCTGACAGATATTTATGAATGAATGCATCAAGAAATGTAAACGATCAGGTAGTCCGTAGCACTATTTTCCCAATGTCTAAGCATTTTCGTGACGGTTGTGTGACTACAGAAGATAGTCAACATCCCAGACGACTGAGATCATCCGGGCGTATGATTATCCAAGTGGGCATAACAGTTATTGCACATTACTGCTCCATATTTTTACGAGAGATTCTTTTTTATTTGGGAATTATCTACCTTTGTCGCGGTATCGTTCGTGTTATCTTATTTGCTGAGCGCCTGTTATTGGTTTACTATTTTGAATTTTGAGTTCTTTATCCTCCGGCTAGCTATTATTACTCAGTCGAGCAAATCTCTTGAACAGGGTGTGTAAACGGAAAGGAGTTGTTACTAAAAGATAATACTGATAAAAGAATTTGTTTTTACACTTTTATTGCCGCCACACGTTATTAATTTCACATATTTACTCTTGATACACGCCCGACTGAAACTGTTATATTTTCAAATGTAAATATAATCACTTATTTCCTACATATTATTAATTCGCGTATTACACTTTTTTGTAACTAACTTTACGACGCGAGAGATTCTGTAGAATTGCGTAACGTGTACTTCGTGAATGATTCTGTTAAACTGCGCGACGTGTAACCCGTGAGTGATTCTGTTGAACTGTGTGACGTGTAACCCGCGAATGATTCTCTTAAACTGTGCGTTACTTGTCTTTGGCTCAAGAATTTATACTCCCTCACCCCGATATGCCTAAACATTATAACAGAGCTGCTATTGGTTAATAAAGCGCGCCAACATTAGCGTCTATTTTTATATCCAATCAAAATTAAGAACACATATGCTCTAGGGAAGATATTCCCTCCATTTATAAAGAAAGGCACGCTACTCTGACGTCATTTGTTTGTCTCATCTAATTGATAAACAACTCACCCCCTCGTTTCATTGTTATCCGCTCCTATTGTCAGTTTCAGTGAGGCCGTGTAAACTTATTTCTTATCAATGCTTATAATTAACAAACATCTCAAATCATTGCCATACAATAATGCTAATTTACACTACAATCACTCTGGCATTTACAGTGTTGTGATATAAAATACTGCCTCACCTTATAGTATTTTTTTCTAACACTCATTCAAAATTTTATTTCTCCATAAATCGCTATTCACTGCATCTTCATCTGTTGGTCCTCTAGACATCAAGCTTCTTCGGAGCCCATGCATCCACTGTTCTTTTAGTCTTCACCATTCCTGTTACCTTCAACTTCATATTCTAACACCATTCTTATTATTCTATCGTTTCCCATTCCTTTTACATGGCCGAACCATTTTAATCTTCTCTCTTCTATCATTTCCAATATATTTTTCTTTTACATCTTGAATTTTCTGGGAATGTCTCCAAAAGTATTCTCCATTGTGAACGACTTTTGCATAACTGGTAAACCATAAGAGATAGACAAAATTTTACTACACAAAAAATGTAGATAGTGTTAAAATACACAATTTATGTCGTATACATTTTTGTTGTTGAGTGAACCATTTTAGAGATATTACTTGTTATTCCCTTAAATTTTTCAATACTTATTTTCTCAAATGCGAATTCGTTATTCATTTTTTTGTCTTGGATATGCAAAGAGTATTAATCTGTGGCAAAGAGAATGGTGCTGCACATAGCAACCAGCTGTTAAGAGATATGTCTGTGCTTATGTTGCCCTTGCAAATACAAAACAAGGGGAACATAGTAGGCCTTAAGCGGTAGTCAAATATTTTTAGAACTGGTCGCTATGTGGAAAATGTAATTCTATTTGCATGTCAAAAGATCGTTTCTGCAAATGTTTATCTCGATTAATATGAAATAGATGGAGAATAAGAGTTTGTAAAAATAGTTTGTACAAGAGTAGAGAAAGTCATGTGAGTGTAACACATCAGATTTTTCATTAAGAAAAGCTCCAAACATTGTAGGTTCATAATTAATGTTACATCATTCACATTGAAATGGTCCTCAGGATAATTTAAACTGTCAGCATTCTGGCTAGTTCATAGGGAATCATTATCATCTTCACTTCATGGTGTGGACATGTTTGTCTGTTCCGTCTTCACAGTAATCCTTCCATATCTCGTAGATGGTTTGTAATTGTAGACTTATTTTGATGTGGAACTTGCATCTTAATTCGACTTTTCGGGTATAAATATATTTTTCAACATTGCAAATGTTCCACATGATGCAGTTTCCATACTATCTGTTTCGAATGCTCAGCCTAGAGTAATTGAAGGATCCACAAAGCAGCCCAGTGATGATCTTTTTATAGAGTAATTCCTTGGTTAAAGCTTTAGTTTTTTAAACGTGAAATGGCGTACCTTTAAACCTTTTATTCTGGAAATCCATAAAGAATACAGAAAAAATAAAGCTTAATTTTGAAGGAAGCAACTTCAAAACTCGACACTTACATTTTAAAATTACACAAGTTTGGAAGACTCTTAACAAAATATTAAAATTTTATTTTAAATCTTATGTCTAGAAATGTTGAAAATATAATGAACTGAAATATGAACATCACCTATATGTAATTCAGAATAAATTTCAGTTAGAGATACTGCGACTATTTCCTAACTTTTTTTTTTAATTTTAAAGCTATTCATTTTAAACTAGGCACACTATGCGCAAACAAAGAAACGACTGTGCAAAAGCTCAAAGCTCTAGCTCAAATGGTTTCTCTATAATGCAACTAAATATTTATATTAGTGATAAAATGCAAATTTTCTAAAACTGCTTCGCGGACTCAAGGTATGATAGTGACATATTTTAATACTTTAGTACAGTGAAAACAAACGTAAGGATTGGATTAAAACTGATGCTATTAGTTATAGAGGAATAACTTATTGTTTTTATGAAGTTGATGTTAAATTTTCTTTGTTTTTCAGCATAAATTAATTTTTGTGAGGCAATAAATTAAGAAATTATAATATACATCCTTGATTCTTAGAATGACACATTTTTTATTGTGTATGCAAATTTTCATACAAATCAGATCAAAACTGAAATGCAAGGAATCAATTACATGCGCAAAAAGGTAAAACTGTGAAAACACACCAGGTGTCCAGTGGGGTTAAAAGGTAGCGTACAGATTATTTAAACATAACGATGGGCTTTTAAAAATAGCGACTCATGAAAAATATTTGGTGAAAATGATTCGCAGTGTCTGTAGAATATGTATATGATTTAATTAAAAAATCGAAAATTTTGTAACTTTCGCCTAAAAACTCACTCCTGGTGTCTCTAAGTTGATTGAAAATGGTGGAATTTAGCATTTTCGATGGAGGATTCCCCTGAATTTTTCAGGTCGAAGACATGTGGTTCGCCATCATAAATTAACATGTAAAATATTTGAAAATTACATTATTTTTCTTTCACGTGAGCTGAGATCACATTAAAATCGATGAGTGTTTTCTCCGCAATCAGCTTGTAAAATGTATTTTTTACATAATTTTAAAGCGTTGTATTTGTTATGCTTAAGGTTGAGTGAGTGAATGAGTTTTTAATAGGATCGGTGTATGTGGGCTGACCGTGAATGGATAGATTAATAGTGTGACTATTGTATGCCAAAGTTCTGAAGGTTGCATTTCTATTCATTAACACGATACAAATCATTAAATAAAACAGACAATTCAAATAACTATTAAATCAACGAGAAATCATGCAACAAGAGCAAAAAGGGTCTCCCAGTATGTTTAAAAATAGGGCAAATGCATTTCAGTGTGTTTTGTATAGAACAAGAGACACTAAACACCCACGAAATCGCGGGCACTTCCGTCAAGCACTAGTAACACTTTCCAAAGATAGAGACCCAAACCTCAGCCACTGTCGCCCGGGACAATGGGATTAATCTAGCTTCAAGGATATGTCAAGGACCTACACACGTTCCTGGCCTTCAATGTGTGCGTTCTTTGCCTGTAGCTTCATTAAACAATTGCAGAACTCCATAAAAATATTGGATCAGCAGGTAAAGAAGTCCCTTTCTATTCCTCTCAATGTACAGGGTTATTCAAAAAGAAGGAACATACTTTAAATATTCAGTTTTAATGAACGACAATAGATAGCAACACATACTACACATCATTAAATAGAGTAAAGTTCAAAGTTTTAAGCCCCAATTTATTAGTTCCATTCAGTGCCTACAGCGGCGCTGGATTTGTTTACGAGAAAATGGCAACGCCACAGGAAAAGCCTTTTGTGTGCTGCAGCAAAGTGAATCTATAGTTTCATTGCAGCTGCATTTCTTTGTAAGTTCAACAAAGAGCCACCTCGTCATAAAAAAATTTACAATTGATACTATAAATTCGTAGGAGATGGTTGCCTATGCAAACGGAAAAGCACTGGTCGTCCTCGCATAACAAATGGTGCTCATTTTGAACACATAAAATAAAATGCTGAACTTTCCTCTATTCAGTGATGTATGGCATGTGTCATCATCATATATACGTTTACATCATATATGGTACACAGTTGTATAATATGGAGTTATTAATTTTATACATTTTCAAATCCTAATATATAAAAGTCACCGTGTGTGTGTATCTGTGTGTGGGTGTGGGCGTGTGTGGGTGTGGGCATGTGTGTGTATCTACGTATGTATGTTCCTTATAGGTTATTATACCGTTGCACCGATTTTCGACCAAACTTGGCACAGATAACTTTTGACACAAGGCGAAAATTAAAGTTTAGTTTAAAATTCGAAATTCCGCCCAATTTCACAGATTAATTATTATTTTATATACAATATCTCCAAAACTATGCGATGTAGAAAGAAATGTCTTAAATAAAAGTTGCTTGATATCATGGGGGAAAGTGAATGCCATTAATCGTGTTTTGTTTGGTGTACATTGTGATTGTCATTTTACGGTCAATGTAAGTTTTATAAATGGGAACCTGCCTTTTTATTTGTTTTCTCAATCCTCATAAACAACTAAATAACATTTGTATAAATCACGTTGCAATTGCTCTTACACCAATGCAAATAACAACAAAAATTCTGAATGGCTGTGTACGAAGAGCGCAATGAATGGTTGGACCATCCATGGATGGTCATTTGAGTGTTAAGCTACATTTCGTAATTGGGAACCAACATTTTTTATTTTGTTTCCTTATTCCTCATCACAAAATAAACCATTTTCTAATGAGAAAACAACATACAAGTGCTCTTTATTGCTAAATTTCTTGTAGGTGGAAGGGGAATATGGTAGGCTTTAAGCTATAGTCAAATATTTTAAGAGCTGGTTGCTATGTAGAGCATTCCATTCTCTTTGCATGTCCAGGACATAAAAGAAAGGAATAACGAATTTGCATTTGAGAAAAAGTATAAGTGTTGGAAAATTGAAAAAAATAACAAGACATATCTCATAAATGGTTCACTCGAAAAAAAAAACTGATGTGTTACACTCACATGACTTTCTCTACTCTTGTAAAAACTATTTTTACAAACGCTTATTCTCCATCTACTTCATGTTAATCGAGATAAACATTTGCAGACTCTATCTTATTGCTAATTTTCTTGTAGATGTAAGGGGAATATATATTTACAAGGGTAATATAGAAATACAGTAGCCTTTAAGCACATACATATCTCTTAATAGCTGGTTGCTGGGTGCAGCACTATTCCCTTTGCCACATATTAATACTCTTTGCATATCCAAGACAAAAAATGAATAACGAATTCCCATTTGAGAAAATATTGAAAATTTTAGGGAATAACAAGCAATATCTCGAAAATGGTTCACTCAACAACAAAAATGTATATGACATAAATTGTGTATTTTAACGCGATCTACATCTTTTGTGTAGTACAATTTTGTCTATCTCTTACGTTTTACCAGTTATGCAAAAGTCGTTCACAATGAAGAATACTTTTGGAGACATTCCCAGAAAATTCAAGATATACATTTTATTTGTCAATAAAATATCTTAAACATATGATATTTTAATCAAAATCGTTAGAGCCATTTTTGAGAAAATTAAAATTTTCGAAAAATCTTCCATGTAAAGGGTACTCTGGAGTGGGGGGATTTTCTTGAAAACCTTCGTGTCACATCTCTGGAAGATACTGAACCTAAATACCAAGTTTGCTGTTTATCCGACTGTTCATTTCTGAGTTATGCTGTTCACAGACAGACACTCAGACACACACACGGACATGTTTCCAAAAATGCTTTTTTTGGATTCAGGGGATCTCAAAACATGTATTTCCGGTGAAATCTCGGTATCGAATTTTTGGGTGGAATACAATACCTCCCCTACTTACTATACGTAGTAGAGAAAGTAAAAATGTGTATGACAAATTGTCTGTTTTAATGAGATCTACATTTTTTATGTAGTAAACTTTTGTCTATCTCTTATGGTTTACCAGAATGAAGAGAACTTTTGGGGACATTCCCAGAAAATTCAAGATATACATTTTATTTGCCATGAAAATATCTTAAATATATGATATTTAAATCAAAATCGTTACAGCCATTTTTGAGAAAATAAACATTTTTGAAAAACTTTCCATGTAAGGAGTAGTCTGGGGTGAGGGGATTTTCTTGAAAATGTTGGTGTCGCATCCTTAGGAGATACTAACCTCAAATACCAAGTTTGGCATTTACACGACTTTTCGTTTTTGAGTTATGTTCGCAGACACACACACACACACACACACACACACACACACACACACACTGATGCAGAATTTGTATCACAAATTACTTAAATGTAAATAATGATTGTAATATGAACATGCATTTTTATGTGACATTGATTTCAGATGTTTATTAATTGTAATTATTATTGGGAAATAAGTTTATACGACCTTGCTGAAACTGTCAATAATAGCGCAATAATGCAGCGAGGGGGTGAGCTGTTTATCATTATTGGAAATGAGGAAGTTACGTAATGTTGGCGCGTTTTTCCGTTTAGAACCTTCTGGAATATTTTCTCCTTAGAGCATATGTATTCATAATTTTCATTGGATATTAAAATAGACGCTAATGTTGGCGCGTTTTATTAGCCAATTGCAGTTCAGTTATAATCTTTAGGCGTATCTGGATGAAGGCGTATAAATAGGGTAGGTTAGAGGTAGCTTGCGTGCAGTTCATCGAAAATCTCAATACATTACACGTCGCCTTCAGTTTGCAGTTCATCAAAAATCTGTGTACACTACACGTCGTCTTCAGTCAGTCAGTTGTCGAAAGTATTAGTACGGCATACATCGGATATAAATTCACAAGTTACGCGCAGCAAAATTATGAATAATGTAAAGTGTTGTAAGGTTAATTATACAAAAATTTGAAGTACGTGGATTAAAAGTGATCAGTAAGAAGTTATTATAACAGTTTCAGTTTGGCGAGTGTTAAGATCAATGTATAAATGTGATAGTTAACGTGTTTGACAATAAATGTGTAAAACAAATTTCTTCATCAGTGTTATATTCGGATAAAAGATTCCTTTCCGTTTACACACTCTGATTCAAGAGACATGTTCGACTGAGAAATAATAGCTAGCCGGAGGACAGTAAACAAAACTTAAAATTCTTTCAAACAAAACTAATACTGCCGCAAATTGCCAACACCAGATGGAGCTACGAACCTAACAAAGAATGACGTCACAAGATGGCTTCAACACACGTGATGTAAACAAACATTATAAGTAATACCGCAACAAATTGGCTCCCAAACGTGGGGATACAATAATGTTAAATAAATAAACATTTACAAGAAAACCGTCGCAACACACACACACACACACACACACACACACACACACACACACACACATGGACATGTTTCCAAAAATGCTTTATTTGGATTCAGGGCACCTCATAGCATGTATTTCTGGTGAAATCTCGGTATCGAATTATTGAGTGAATGCAATACTTCCCCTATTTACTGTACGTAGTAGAGAAAGTAAAAAGGCAAATATCAGATGCGACAATTTTCAAACAATTGTTAATCAGGTGCGAAGATTTCAGTGACAATTACACTCGAGCGCTTTTCAGCCTAAGATGTGGTACAAGATGTAATGCTGCAAAATACAAAAAGAAAGAGAAAAAGGTCCAGTAAGTCGCTGTCTCCCTAAAGAAGTTCTCATTACAACACGTATTGTTCAGCTGCATTTTATTTAATTCAGATCTACGGTTCCGCTTGGAATAAAATATAAAAAAATAGTGTATTTTTCAGAAAGATGAAACAGGTAAACCTCTTCGTATCGAGCAAGGTAGCACTGTGGTAACGCGTGCAACTCGCATGTGGGAGGTCCCGGGTTCGATTCCCGGCGACCGCCCACTCTGGGTTTTTTTCCCAAGTCGTCAGGTGAATGCTGGAATGGTTTCTTTCATCCCCGAATTTCCTGTCCCTGCTTTTCGTTCCATTCATTCTTGACCCTTTTAGCTCAGGGTTGGAAGTGTCGGGGATGGTATGCGGCGTGACAAGGGAAAAGGATGCTCTCTGTGGAAATTTCTCCGTCCCTCGGCTTTCGACTGGTTTCCTGGGTAAAATAGACCACCCCTTCGGAGCGGGGTATTGGAACCTCTGTGTGGGTTGGGGTCCCAGTTTGTCTGCCTGACTGCCGGGGCGTTTCAATCTGGAAACTTTAGGGTCCCTGTCATTTCTGTGCCGTCACTCCTTGTTCCAGCCTCCCGGTGTCTCCTCTCACCTCCTCCTCCTCCCTACCGGAAGCGCTCCCTTGTGGGGGCACAGGTACAATATCCTCCGTGGAGTAGTGCCGAGACCCCTCTGATCATCGAAAAAAATGCCACTTCATGATTATATTGAAAGTACAAAAATAAAAGAATAAAAAATGGCATCGTTTTCGCATTATAATCATTTTAACCTGCTTAAAATGTTTCTTAGGTAAGTTGTTTGTTGTCATTAGATATCTACTGACAAAAGCATTCGTTAATTTCAGTTAAATTACCGTAAAATGATCAGCACTCGTGGTGTTACCGAAGATAGTCTCCCGCGATTGGTTGAAACTGACACCGACTATGCCAACCCCTTCAGCTGCTGTGATGTGAGCGCTGCGGACCCCTAGCACTCGTGGTACATCTGACGTCACTAGAAGTACGCTGGGCAGAACATTCGAGCTCCTTCCGGAAAGAAATTGTTCGGATTGGGTTGGACTCAGCGGACAGTGGTTCCCCGAACCCATGGTTGATTGGGTACGCCTGGTTAGAAATTCCATCCAAGCGGGGTTGTGAGGGCACCGATGTTCTTCATGGTTTTGCCGGAAATACACGTTTTGAGGCCAACTGAATAAAAAACAACTTTTTAGCAAAAGATTTGTGTGTGTGTTTATCTGTGAATTGCACAACGGAAAAGTTGGATAAATGGAACATTTGGTATTTAAATTCATCATCTTCCAAGAATACGACAGGAAGAGTTTCCAGAAAATTTCCCTACCCCAAACCACTCTTTACAAGGAAACTTTCTCGTTAATGTTTACCTTCTCAAAATTACTTTAAAGATCTTGATTAAAATAACATTATTGTGATGTTATGATGTTTAAGATATTTGCTCGACTAATAACAAACATAATACTCTGAATTTTCTGTGGTCCTCTTCTTTCTAAATTCGAGATAAGCAAATACTACACCAAAAGTGTAGAGCTTACTGAAATATGCAATTTATCTCATTTATGTAGTGTTTAACGTTCGTTCTTACTACATATGGCACTACAGGCGGTAGACACTGATGTTACATGAAATGAAATTATATTTGAAAAAGAATTTTGTGAAGGAAACGTTCCCGGCCTAAGTTTAGGGTACCTCCCCGGGCATTTTCCAGTTATGAGGACGAGGAAAACCAAGAAGAAACCTCAGACAGGGAGGGCGGTCCTAGCGAGATTTGAACCGAATGCGATCCTGTAGCGTTACCACTGAGCTCGTTTCAGTTTATCTCAAACTTTCTCTGTAACATCAGTACTTTTCGAAATATTCCTTGTAAAATCGTTAAGTTTTCGTAAATAGAACTGTCATGCGCCATCTATAATCCATCTTAGGTGATTCTTGCTTTTACTCCCGCATAGGTACATTAACCGAAAACTGAACTACTATACGCGAACTATGTGCTTTCTTTTCTTTTCCGTACTGTATCTACAACCAAGACCATATGGCTTAATTTGAAGCTATTTCTGATTAAAAATGAATCGTGATAAACGTAACGTGAATACATTCTTTTTTTCTCTCTCTACCACGTACATAATAGATAGGAAAGGTATTGCATTCCATCCAAAAATTTGATACCGATATTTCACCGGAAATACATGTTTTGAGGACCCCTGAATAAATAAAAAAACTTTTTGGGAAAAAGGCTCGTGTGTCTATGAACAGCGTAACTCAAAAACGAAAAGTTGGATAAATACCAAACTTGGAATTTAGGTTCAACACTTTCCAAAGGTGGGACACAAAGATTTTCAAGAAAATCCCTTCTCCCCAAACTACCCTTTACATGGAACTTTTTTAGAAATTTGTTATTTTATAAAAAATGACTGTAAAGATTTTGTTTAAAATATCATATATTAAAGATATTTACTAAATCAAATATATATGTTGAATTTTCAAAGAATAGCCTGTGAAGTCCTCTTCATTCGGAAGCAATTTTATATAATCTTGTATAACTGGTAAACGTTATGCGATAGACGAAAACATACTACACAAGAAATGTAGATCTCTTTAAAACACACAATTTATTACAAATAACTTCTTATGTGACTTAGCCATTTTTTCAGATATCCGTTATTAATGATTCGATTTGTTCAATACTTTGTCATACCTTTTAACTCTCGTCGATTTTCTGTTTTCTCGCGATTGCATGGAAAGAGCATGGAGCTTTAAGGCCAGCATATAGCGTCCAGAAACATTTGAATATCGGTGTTCCCTTTATACCTATAACGAAATATGTAATATAATTTCTGCAAAGGTTTATCTTGATTAAAATGAAGTAGATGGAATAAACTTACGTAAGGATACTTTGTATAGCCATAAATAAACGATAGAGACCGGAGAAAGTCACGTGAATGTAACAAACCGGAATATTTTTTTAGAATACTATAATATACATGTGAAGCTGTAATGGTAGTATTTCAAATATTTTAACAGTTATTTGCTGGTACACTTCTGCCTGACACAAGGTTTGTAAAAAGGATTCAAAGTGAAGAAACGGTTACTGCTTTTTCGTGTTTTCACTCAAGAACATAGTTGTAACCAAGTGAAGTGTGACAGTCTAGGAATACATCAAACTGTCACTAGAAAACAACATTAGTGTTAACATGCCGTGATTCAAATGGCGGTAACCTCGGATGTTGGACGTGTAAAAATGAGGTGGACGATATCCCAGGATAAGACTAAAGCAGTGGAGGGGTAGGGGAAGGGCAAAGAGAGGGAGAGGGCAAGAAAAATTCGAGTTTGAGCTTAGGACCGGGCTCGTGTGCCTCCAGTTGCTACTCAAACGTCGAATACAACTCACCGCCTGCGTCTTTGCTGAGTGTAGGTGAGTGGTGGAGATTATGTACTCGAGAATGTTTGTGAGTGTGTATGTATGGACACCACACAGGTAACAAAGAGAAACCGTTGGCAATACTCCTGGTTATGTCACATCCCTCCCCTTCCTCCACTGCAACACGTCTTATAAATCTCGTGAACCGCCGAGAGAACACCTGAACACAGTTTTCATACAGAAATAACATTTGACTGCTGTATTAACGTTTGTCATCGTTCAGGTGAGTGAAGAGTGAACTTGACCTTACACCCAAGTCCTGTAATTACCTCTCTCTAACAACGGAGCAGCTGTTCTTGTGCCAAAATCAAGATATGTGAATACCGGAGGTGTAGAAGAAAAGCATGGCAACAAAATTCTTTGTGCATACGTGTTCTTAAGGTAAGCGAGAAGATCAGCGTTGATCTGCCGCTGATTCTCCACAAGCTGCGGTTTATGTGATGATAATCGAGCGTGTGAACGGAAACGGCGTGCGGAGACAGGCTCCATATTCCAAAATGTGGTTTTTTTTTTCAAAAACGTATTCCTATTGCAATATCTCCTAAATTTGTATTATACACCAGCAGCAATTCCTGGCTTTGCCCGCGTCTTTAACGGTTCGGTAGGTTTAAGTAAAGATTTCCAAATATGTGTTTACCTACACTTAACTCAAAATTACCCCCACTCCTGACAGAAGTAGTGTTTAACGCCCGTTCTTACTACAATGATAATTTGTGAAGGAAACATCCCAGGCCTAAGTTTCGGGCATCTACCCGGCATTAGTCACTTACGAGGACTAAGAAAAACCTAGAAAAAAACCTCAGACAGGTCTGAGCGGGATTTGAACCGCAGACTCCCGCTTTTGCCGCTGGGGGTGATTTTTGTTATGCCACATCTAAAAGAAATGTAAGAGTATATGATATATAATTTTATTTCACAAAAGCATTGCTGAGAATCCTCAAAATGCCTTCTGCCGAACATTTTCCGCCTCTCTTCCGTTGGAAGGTGGTTTATGTGATACCACCTCTACAGTAGTATTACTAAATTACTATATTTTAAAATATGTTTTTTAGGTTTAAATATGCTCGTAGAAAACTAGCTGTGGAAAAAATGGGTTATGAATTATGCTTTCAGAAAAATAATTTTGTTTGAGAGTGTGTTATTTATTTTTGTTAGTTTAATGCCCTTTTTAAAATCTCAGGCTTACAGAGACAATGAAGTTTTGCTTAGGGAGCATTCAAATAAGCCCAGGGTCCAAGAATAAGAGTAACTCTAATACAAAAAAAAACTTATCCAGGATACACACGTCAACCGATTTAAGTTCTGAACCTCCCTACCAATTACACCATGTAGGTGTGCTAAAATACCCCCTTAACAAGAAATCTTTATGTTTATTTTTATATAAGAATGGAGGTTCACAGAATTAACAACGTGCAAATAAGTTATGAGCAGCCTGTAAGATGAATTTATCTTCTTTCATAGATTTTTTTCCTTTCTTTGTGTAGCCACCATTAACTTCAGCGGTTATATTGGGGGCTTTGGCTTGAGAAACAACTGATGGTGTTAAAAATTATCCGAACTGTACACAATCACAGTTTCAGACTCTGCAGCCCCAGTCGATAATCGAAACCGGAACCATTGGACTACGTATACTCTCTATTTTAAATTGTGTTAATCTTCACTCAGTAATCTCAGCTCTACTTTGCTTTTTTCCCTCGTCATTTCAACTTCCTTTCTTAACTTTGTTTTTATATTGTTAAACAACATATTTTCGGGATTCTCGATATTTGTTTGGCCATTATCTTTCCTTATAACAGAAGATTTGATAACAAAACATCAAACATAAATTAAATGTTTTCACAACGTGTTCGTCATGGTGAAATAAAAAATGATTACACACTTTTTCTCAAACAAGGTTCGTTAATTCAAGGATGTTTCTCTGAAATTTCCAGTGTAATATACCTGATAGACCTAAAAGGTAGTCTCAAAACCCGAATGCCTTTTGTTTATGTGGTCATTTTTATTAAGATAAAGCCACAGAATTTACATAAAAAATTCCCAGTCATCGAATTAAGTAACTTATCCCAACTGTCTTAAACTGAGTGATTCTTTGTACTTCAGTAGCATTTGAAATTTCCAATTTTTTTTACTGTGAATAGCTCTTAATTTAACTGAGATGACTCAGGTGTTAACATCTGTGGCCCTCATGCAGAAGGTCCCGGGTTCAAACCCCCAGGGCCAACCAATCTGACCGAAGGTTGTTTCGTTGTTTTTCTCGGTCGCTAGGCGAATGCTGAGTTAGATAATTTGATTCACGAATTTTCCTATCATCACTGCATTTCATTTTCTTCTTCTTCATCCTCATTTTAAATATAGCATCCTGAAATGACTTAATGGAAACGGATGAAGAGCGCAGAGTCCGTTGTCAATGTAGATGATACTATAATGGATTCAAGTGAGTCAAGTAATTCCGAAGGCCATGACAGTTGGCATACACAGAAAGCAGTAATTCTAATTACAACATACAATTCAAGTAATGAGTTTTCTACAGAATTTTTATAACTCGCTTCCAAAGTTTGCGTCCGTTCCCTGTAAGACCTTAAGTTTGATGCGCTACTATCACACGGATTTCGGTACACATTATTCAAGATATTTCACAAATTATTCATTAAAACCTTAGGTTTTTATATCTAAATCCATCAAACATGATAAAATCCATCATTCGATGTTGGCCTAAATACTTACAATATATATTTTGTTGTTGCTATACAGGAGACCATCAGACAGACAAATGTTTCAAAAGAAGCCTATGTTGGCCTTGATATTGCATACACTTGACTTCAAGAGAAACTAAAGATGGTTAACTTAGCACTTCAAAAATGTATGATATGATATTGTAGAACTCCTATTAACAACTGCGAATATCTCGGAAAGGATTAATGCTACAACTATCTGTATATTTTAACAATATGTACACTTTTCCTGTAGTAGGGTTTTATTTATCTCTTACTGTTTACCCATATTATACCATTCTTTTCTTCTCTTCTCCATTCCAGGGATTGATAATAACATTCTCTAAAATTAAATTAGAACGAAAAGGACTGCATGGTTACAAAAAATTCATGATATACGAGTTTTATTTGCGATGCCTGTATGACACTTTAATCAAAATCGTTAACGTTTCAGTGAAAATAAAATAAAAAACAGCAACGAAATAATATTAACAGGGAAGAATTTCATAAAATCTTCCTGTTGTATCCTTGAACGAGGTGAAGTTAAATACGAAATTTGGTAGGTACACTTCTGATCTTAATTGTAAGTTTTACTCTCTCTCTTTCTTTCTTTCTTTCTTTCTTTCTTTCTCTCTCTCTCTCTCTCTCTCTCTCTCTCAAACACACGCACAGGAAAGTCTTTTTTTCGAAAATACTTATTTCGGTTTTAGGTAACCTCAAAAAGTGCATTTCCAGCGAAATTTTGATATCAAATGTTTGAGTGAAATAAAATTATTCCTCTATCTACTATAGGTAATTGGTATAGAAAGTAATTAGAGCATCTGTGATCAAATTTTGATGAAAGTATAACATATACCGTATGACCTTTTCCAAACTGAGTAATCGTGAATTAGCAATTGACGATTATTTCCTGCAGGCAGGACAACGTGCATGACATAGTGTTTTACTAATGGAATGATTTAGGTAACTTCAATAACCCCAAGTTACTTCTAATTATAAAAGCTATTTAACCAAAAGTTTATGCGTTTATTCATTATATATTTCATGAGGGTGAGAGTGAGCCTAGATATCAAAATTAAAATCCAAACACTTAGCGACTTACATTGATTAGCTTCACAAAAAGGATGAGTTTGATTGCGTATTGGGAAATTTATCCCCCTATTTTAATAATTATTGTTATTATTTTACAGGTTGCTGTCCAAACCTAGCAGAACACTAAATTTTAAGTGCGTTAAATCTAAACTTCACGAATAACATTTATTCAAATAAGTTTTATTCTTAGATCTGATGGATTTGCTAGATTTACTTTGGCAAGAGTTACGTTTGTAGACAATCCTTTCGATGCTTTGAACCTTTGTTAGATCACTGAGACAGTACTTTATTTCGAATTTGAACAAATGCAGCGTCATAAACCGTGCCCTTCTTATTCCTCTTTCTCTTTTTCTCCTTCAACTCTTTCTTTTTATTCTTACGAAAATTACACACAGTAGATTTATTAATTTTGGGCACTATGACTCACTGCTAAAGCTGGCTGAGAAAGTCATCGTCTGTTTGATAAACTGTGAATGAGTTTGCCAACAGCTTTATGGGCTTTACTTCATAAAGCGAAATAGCTTTAATGTAATGTCGCATTAACAGTTTGAAATAATACTCAAATAAATGCTACAAACTTCCGGTATTTAATGAAATGGCTACTTGAGTTTGTATCCTTAACACTCGCAACTGTCAACTGTCAACATAACCAAAATGTCAAAGTTGCTTCCAGAAGAACTGCTTTTAATCCTGAATCCCCCAATTGCTATATAATGCAGTATAAATGAACCATTTATGCAACATAACCGAGCGGGTTGGCTCAAATGGTAACTTTGTGGCCCACATTCGCGAGGTTTCGAGTTTGATTCCCGGCGACCGCACACTCTGACCCATGTTTTTTTCTCGGGGATTTTCCTAGGTCGTCATTCAGCCCCCGAACTCACTCTCTCTCTCCATTTCATTTTATTCATCCTTCATCCCGTTGGTCTCCTTCAGGGTCGGAAGTGTCGGCGATGGTATTTCGGTGCAGCGTGACAAGGGACAAAGATACTCTCTGTATCTCTCTCCGTTCCTCGACTTTCGGCTAGCTGCCGGCGGAGTGGGTGGGCGGGGTCACCGGTCTGCCTGTCTGTCTGCCGGGGTGTCTTCTAAAAACTTAGGGACCCTATCATTGATGTACCCTCGCTCCTGGATCCGGCCGCCCGGTGTATTCTCTCGCCTCATCCTTCCTCCAGGGAACGCCCCCTTGTCCCCTTGTAGAGCGTAGGTACCATATCCCCTTGGATCGGTGCCGAGTCCCCGTTAAGGAAGATGCAAGATATGCAACATAAGTTTAAATTGTGACTGTCTGTTTACATTCTCTACCGCTTATCTGCGATAGACATATTTCATATGTTGTATTCCAAAGAAAAATGTTATATCACACGAAAATACACGTTGATGTTACCGGAACCCTCGCCACAACAAAAGCATCTTTAGTAAAAGTCAATAGGTGAGTCTGTAAGTGTCCCTGAACAGCATAACTCAAAAACGAAAACTTGGATAAATACTTCAAACTTTGTATTTAAGCCCAGAGCCTACTAATGATGCGACACGAAGATTTTAACAATATTTTGTTACTCTATTTTTTTTTTACGTTGCTTGAACTCCGTGGTCATATCGCGACGGATCTGTTGGTGGATATCTCTTAGAACGATATGTGATGGACAGTTAGCCTTCTAAGTCTCATTCCTGTAACCCCTGTTTCATGCTGTGAAGATGGCATTAGGGTGCCGTCCAGTCTAACCGCCGCCCTCACACAGAAAGGCGGACAGTTAGCCTTCTAGGACTCATCCCTGTAACCCCTGCTTCATGCCGTGCAAATGACATTAGGGTGCCGTCCAGTCTAACTGCCGCCCGCACACAGAAAGGCGGACAGTTAGCTTTCTAGGTCTCATTCCTGTA
Organism: Deroplatys truncata; assembly: GCA_030765065.1. Classification (NCBI taxonomy): domain Eukaryota; kingdom Metazoa; phylum Arthropoda; class Insecta; order Mantodea; family Mantidae; genus Deroplatys; species Deroplatys truncata. The sequence goes on along the minus strand of CM060988.1, from coordinate 120,961,905 downwards.
ACCCCTGCTTCATGCTGTGCAGATGGCATTAGGGTGCCGTCCAGTCTAACTGCCGCCCGCACACAGAAAGGCGGACAGTTAGCTTTCTAGGTCTCATTCTTGTAACCCCTGCTTCATGCCGTGCAAATGGCATTAGGGTGCCGTCCAGTCTAACTGCTTACATTGTCTGTAGATAGATGGCATAGCATTTGCTATTATCACTTTTTTTTCATTTTACTATTGTTTTAGACTTAAGATGGAGTATTAAATATCCAATCCGGTATTTACCTTGGCGACTGAGGAAAACCACGAAAAAACCTCACACAGATTGGTCGGCCCACGGGATTTGAACCCGGGACCTCACGAATGCGACTTTACCGCCTGAGCCATCCCGCTCGGTCTTAATAATATTCCCTTCAAACCAAACTAGGTTTTACATGGATCAGGATTTAAGATATTTCAAAACATTTGGATTAATGTAAATTAAAATACGGTGTATTGAAATTATTTCTGTGTCTAGTAAAATGTATCTTGAATCTTCTGTAAATATTCTGTGAAGGCCTCTTCATTCTGAGTGAGTGCTGTATAATTACTGATAAAACAACTATAAACTGGAACTCGCCAATAATTTGGACTCCACTCCGCTCTGCTCTCGCGTTCTCTCTCTCTCTCTCTCTCTCTCTCTCTCTCTCTCTCTCTGGCTCGCTGTATATTTGTTTTTCATATGTTGCGAGTGGTGTAACGTAACTCGCGGAAGGAAGGCATTTTCGTCATCACCTGCTATAAAACAAATAAAAACTTGCTCCGCGAAAAATCTAAATATCACTAAAATACACAATTTATGTCAAATAACTTTACTGTAGCACTAGCGGTAAGTTGTTTCAGCTTGAAATATCATTCGGCATTCATAAAGCATCTTTCACGATTCTCATTTTTTCTCCCTGCATGATTTCATTGGTAACAAAAACTTACTTACGAAATGTAAACGGTTGTATTTTGTTTTCTCCACCGTGCATGCAACCAAGTCCTTATTGCTTAAATTGAGATTATTTCTAGTCGTATATCATGAGTAACAAACATGAATATAAATTCTATAGTATATAAGGGATTATATGAAGTTGTAATGGCTAGAGAAAATCGTCTGAGAGATAAATATCAGATTTTTCAAATACTTTATTATTGTTGTTATTATTAACATTATTATTCATTTATTTAGTGCCGGTTTAACTTATTCAATGAGACTTCAACATCTACGTCATACCCCGACGCTTGCTTCAACATGACAGCCTTAGTTGCTTAGTCACATTCCTACACCGAGTAACTTGCTACCAGATGCCCTCAGTTGCGTAGTCTGCTATTCATTTTATCGGAGGACTCGTGTTCTGTGGTTCCATGAAGTAGTCAGAGTAATCCAAGCCGTGACCTTAGACGAGTTATCTCTTCCCTGTATTGTCTGTTTTATTTATACTTCTTGTCTCCTGTTTGTGAACTTTATTTCTTAATATTAATTAATATCCATTCCAGTATTTATCTAGCGACTGAGGAAAAATACGAAAAAATCTAATTCAGTTTAGACAGCATACGGGATTTAAATCCCCGACCTCCCGAATATGAGCCAGAGACATCACTGCTGAGGCCTCTCGCTTGGTGTTTTAACTTCTGAAGGTCTATCGCAACATCGTTAGAAGCTTAATCGGATATTCTTGTGTAAACTATTTCGCTTATGCCAGACGGTGCCTTAGTTACCTTATTGAGGTGTCAGACTCACCTTAGTTTCATTGCCCTTTTACTATCACGTGGACTTATATGCGTCGTAATTGTATACTTTACCAGCATTCTTCTGTACTGCTAAGGAAGAGTACGAGAATCGCAAGTCAATTTTGTCGGAACAAGCACTTAAATTGAATTCCTCCTGAATGCGAGTCTCAACGACACCAGTAGGTCTTCTGAATCGATAAATAATACAATATGTTCAACTGGGACACAGTAAAGCAAAATAATGGCTTAAAGCTTTTAACGGGATGGAAATATGTCAGCTATAAATCACATAGTTCATCAACGTTGACTGAAATTAACTGAATATTTCAATCCACAATCAATGCGAAAGTACTATTTGTTCATGCAGTGCTTTATGTCTTCTATGATTAATATAATTTTGTGTTGTAAGAGTATATTTACACTTTTTCCAGCCTTTCTTAGATTTAAATCCAATATATTTATTCCAACGGAAAGTCGTGAATAAATGCAAATCCATTCTGCTTTCCTTGCCCCCTTTATATACGGCATATCTATACAAACCCCGACGACTTCTGCTACCGGCTTTCGATGTACCCAGTGGTTTTATTGGGTTGTCTTGATATTGCTTTACTTTAAGGCGCTATCTATATCTATACATAACGCCCATCCGTTTGCACGATCACTATTGGATACTGCCGCTGTACTGCAGAGCACTGGTAGCCTGCTATGGATTTTCATTTTATAACCTATTACAAACTTGTCTGTTGCGAATATGTTTAAAATAATGTGTATTAATACTGGGTATCCACTTTTTGAGTCACTTTGTATAGGTATAGGTTATATAACGGAGGGAGACAACTCGCGCACCGCTATTGTGGCTATCACCCGCAGAGGAAGGGATGAAGTGAAGGAACTACAGGAGGCTATCCCTAACAGTTCCAGGCTCGAAGAACCTCCCACTGCTGGAGCTGCCTACGGAGGCTGATGAACGTCCCGTCGACTAAAGCAGCCCTCTAGTGTCCACGGGGAGTATTCTATCCTTTGAGCAAGCATCCGCACCATCTATCCAGCACCACCATACACTAGGAAACCTAGAAGTACACCTGAATGATGAGAAGGAAACGGGATGAAAGGAAAATGACGAAAAGGAAATCGTGGTAGATGAGAAAACACCCCAGCATTCGCCAACAGACCTGGGAAAACCATGAAAACCAAAGGTCAAAGTCGGACCTTCCCGAATGCGAGCCTCACGCGTTACCGCGGAGCTATTTCGCTCGGTGTCACTTTGTATAGTTAAAATACATATGCTGTTGATGAGAGTGGCTTCTTAAACTATAACTACATGGGTCGATTACCTTTCTATCAGAGAAGCAGAGATTTGTGTACGAATTTACGAGTAAGCGTCCCCGGCGCTCTATTTATTCATATTTTATTAACAAAGATCTCGGATGTTACTCTTAAATGATGGTAAACATTACTTATGTTTTAAAGGTATTAATTTCAGGCCCCATACCTCCAGCGCCTAATTAAATAGAGGAAGTATTGCTTCTACCCAAAACTTCCATATAGAGATTTCATCGGAAATATATGTGTTGAAGTCCCCTGAATAAAAGGTTACTTTCTCTGCTACCTACCTATACTAGGTTAAAGGAGGTATTGTATTCCACCAAAAAATTAGATGTCGCGATTTTGAGACCTCTGAATCCAAAAGAACATTTTTACATAAAGGCCATGTGTGTCCCTGTGAACAGCATAACCCAGAAACGAAATGTTGAATAAATACCGAACTTAGTTTGTACATTCAGTATCTTCCAAGGATGCGACAGGAATATTTTCGAGAAAATACCCCCACCCTGATCATGCTTTACATGCAGGAGTTTTCGATTCTGGATTTTCTCAAAAATAGTTCTAGCGATTTTGATTAAAATGCCATATGTTTCAGATATTCATATGACAAATAAAATTTATATCTTGAATTGTCTGGGAATAGCCTGTGAAGTTCTCCTCATTCGGCAGAATTTTCTATGATTTTGTATAAATAGTAAACGATAAGGGATTGAGAAAAACGTAGTATACAGAAAACTTCGATCTCTTTAAAACACGCACTTTATTTCGAATAACTGTTGATTGTGACGTCAGCCATTTTCGATACAACTATTATTATTGTTTTAATACATTTTCGTTTTGGATAGTGTTGTCGCTATTCAATTGTTTCTCGCAATTCTTGGGAAGAGTATGGAATTTCAAGGCCAGCATATAACGAACCGGTTTTTAAACATCTGACTATCGATTCGGTTTCCTCTATTCCCCTTGTGCCTACAACGAAGTGTGTAAGAAACAATCTCTGCAAAAGTTTATTTCGATTAAAACGAAGTACACAGAAGGGCACAAAAGCGATATCCCTACTCAGTGGGATACCATGAGACAGGCATATCACGAAAATAACAAACAGTATATTTATGATTCACTAGTTAAGAAAATAATACAAGAAGTGAAGAAAGGAAATTATTTGCAACAGAAATGGATTTTTGGAAAAGAGCAAATAGAAATTCTAGGATGGAAAGAATTAGAAATGAAGTATTTCAGGAACAAATGGATGTACAACACACTATAATAGAGGAATTTAAAAAAATTTATGGTATGGTCATGTGAGAAGGATGGGGGACGAAAGATTACCAAAAATGATCTTCAGATGGAATCCTAAGGGCAGAAAGAAGAGATGCAGACCCAAGAAGACATGAAGAAGAAAACATATGTGAGAACCTTTGGAAGGATAGAAAAGCTTGGAGATTGAAAATTTGGAAGATGTAGACATACATAAAAAATCTGATGTTACAGATTTCTCTACTCTTGTACAAACTATTTTTACAAATGCTTATTCTCCATATGCTTCATGTTAATCGAGATATCGAGATGTTAATCTTATTGGTAATTTTCTTATAGAAGCAAGGGGAATCCATAGGCTTTAAGCTGTAGTCAAATATTTTAAGAGCTGGTTGCTATGTGCAGTATTCCATTCTTTTGCATAGCCAGGACAAAAAAAAATGAATAACGGATTTGAGAAAAAGTATAAGTATTGGAAAATTTAAGCAATACCTCGAAAATGGTTCACTTAAAAAAATGTATGTGACAAATATTGTGTATTTTAATGCGATCTACATTCTTTGTGTAATAAAATTTTGTGTATCTCTTATGGTTTACCAGTTATGCAAGTCTTTCACAATGAAGAATACTTTTGGAGACATTCCCAGAAAATTCGAGACATACATTTCATTTGTCATGAAAATATCATAAACATATGATATTTTTATCAAAATCGTTAGTCATTTTTGAGAAAATTAAAATTTTGGAAAAATGTTCCATGTAAAGGGTAATCTGGGGTGGGGGGATTTTCTTGAAAACCTTCGTGTCGCATCTCTGGAAGATACTGAATCTAAATACCAAGTTTGGTGTTTATCCGACTGCACGTTTCTGAGTTATGCTGTTCACAGACACACACACGGACATGTTTCCAAAAATGCCTTTTTGGATTCAGGGGGCCTCAAAACATATATTTCCGGTGAAATCTGGGTATCGAATTTTTGGGTGGAATGCAATACTTCCCCTACTTACTATACGTAGTAGAGAAAGTAAAAAAAAACCTGATTATGATGATGAATAGAAAAATATTATTTTATAAGAATAGTTTGTAGAAGTTGCATAAAAAAACGATAGTGGGTGGGAAATCCATATGAATATAACACCTAAGATTTTTAGGAAAAAAGTGTTTGCATGAAAATGAAAAGCTGAATGAATACCAAACTTCATATTCAAGCTCAGCACCTTGCGAAGATGCAACATGAAGGTTTTTAAGAAAATATCCCCACTTCAGATCACCCTTTACATGGAACATATTTTATTTTCTCAAAAATGGCTCTAACAATTTTGATTAAAATACCATTAACATGTTTGCACGACTAATAAAAGGCGAAGAAATTGCACATTAACGGACGCTCCATAAGCCTGCTGAATGCTTCACTAATTTTGTATAGTTTAATACCTTAAAACATTTCATTTGCATGTTTAAAACTGTTTTTGCATGTTCACGATGGTCATGTTTGTTGTCCACTCCTCGTGCTAGGCAAAACACTTGAACAGCTTTAGACAATCAGCAGACGGAAACGCTAAAGAGAACTGTTTTGTATGTGTATGTGCAGTGTTTAGAGGCTGTTACATGTAACAACTACTGTTCGCACATGCTACATGAACTTTAACTACACGCAGCTAATTTTTATGGAGAAGCAACGGATGGTGTTGTTGAACTGCTGACAATGGAAGTACTCCAACTGGGCAGACCGGATTTCTTTCTAAACCGGTAGATAGGTAGACGTTTGATGGATAAAAGCATAGGTGAAGTCATTTCGCTAGCTCTTTTGCCTGTCGCCAGATATCGCCATTCAAGCTTGCGCTAATCCCAGTGTAGCCCTAACACGTAAAGGGTGCAGATATAGGCATATTCGTTCGATGTTACGAACAACACATTGCTCCTTTTGCATTTTTAGGGTGGACAGACTGATAATCTTCAAATAATTACCCGCCTTATTGTAGGAGCTACACAAGTGGACTTACAAGCCAATGTCTTGGGTCAGTAGCCTGTCGAGGAGCAAGCAAACTCTGGATCATTCAGAAAGAGTGATCAGCCCAATACTTGATACGGCGGTGAAGAAGGAAATGAAATGTAGTGATGACAGGGATAAAAGGGAACTTCTCTGATCAAATTACTCAACCCAGCATTCACGTAGTGACCGAGGAAAACCGCGAAAAAACCTTCATAAATTGAGTTTTATTTATGGACGCTCTTTGACTACTGTGGTTCTAGCGTCCCATTCTATACTGGGCTGGCCAGAAATTTTGCTCAGATGCCTCTTTATCAAGCTTGGGGTCCTTTTACGTGCCCTAAATCTACCATACGGGACCACCGGCTTTATCTCCCTTAGGAAGCCATGCTAAGGATTTTTACAGCCGAAAAAAATCCATCGCTCTCCACCGGGTTTGAACCAGCAACCTCAGGAACTAGAGCATGGCAAACATTACACAACGGAGGAACAAAAACCTCTACGGTTCTGCAAACTCCACCTCTTCACTGTTGGCAAAACTTTACCACCAAGCCATTCCTTCAACTTTGGAAACAGAAAATAATCTGAGGGGGCTAAGTCTGGCGAATAGGGTGCATGGGGAAGCAATTCGTACTTTAACTCGTTGATTTTGACCATGGCGATAATGGATGTGTGAACTGGTGCATTGTCTTGCTGAAACAGAACTTTCTTTTTCGCTAAATGCGGCCGTTTTAGCTTGAGTTTATCATTCAAACGCTGCAATAAGTTTGCATAGTACTCGCCATTGATTGATTTTCCTTTTTGAAGATAACCAATAAAAATTATCCCACGCGCACCCCTCCCCCCCAAAAAAACTGACGCCATGACCTTGCATGCAGATGGAACTGTCTTCTTCTTTGGAGCCGATTCCCTCCTTTCAATCCACTCTTTTGACTGTTCCTTCGTTACAGGTGTAAGTGATGGACCCATATTTCATCCATGGTTATAAGTCGACGCAAAAATTCGGTTTTATTGCGGCAAAACATCGCCAAACACTCGACTGAAACATCCGCACGATGCTGCTTTTCTTTTATTGAGAGTAAACGCAGCAACCATCTTGCGCTCAGCTTTCTCGTGTCTAAATTTCAGTTAGTGTGCGATGTACAGCACTTTTTGAAATGCCTACGGTGTCTGCTAGCTCGCGCACTTTCAGTCGACGGTCATCCAATACCATTTTGGGATTTTCCTCACAATTTCTGGCGTGGTCAAACTCATTTGGTCCACCATTGCGATGTTCGTCTTGGCAGCTCGTTCGGCCTCGCTTAAACTCTGCCACCCAATATTTTACTATTGTGAACGAAGGAACAGACTCCCCCAGAGTAGAATCTACCTCAGCTTTAATATTAGTTGGACTAAAACCTTTCAAATGAAAGTATTGTATCACATAACGATGGCCAGTTTTATCCATGTTTACAAATTCGCTGAGAGAGTTCATTATTAATGGCTGCCAAACATTTACTAAACAACATAGCATCGTCAAACTTCAAACTTAAGCTTTATAAAGTTGGTACTTTCTACTGTAGTCATTTGTTTGAAACAACAACCACTATATACACGTCAGGTCGGGTACTTCTGGGACTGCCCTTGTATAAGAATGACTTACTTACGCAATTAAGTTAAATGTCACCACGACGTTAAATCTCAGTCTGGATTTTTCCAATAAGACTTTGCTATCGTACATACAACTGATGACTCATTAAATTTAATCCAGAAATTTTTTGAAGTAGTGTCATTACATTAGTAAACGATTACGGCCTCGCGATCTTCTGATTTAACTGCATGTGATTTTTATCTACAGGGAGCTTGAAATATAAGGTGTGTGCAACAAACCCCATACATTGAAAGAGCTAAAAGAAAACATCAAGAGAGAAATTCACTCGAACTCTCCATGGTATACGAAAATTTTCCAAAAAGTGCCAGAAATATATGGATATAGAAGCACAACATTTCCAACATTTTTTACTTTCTCTATTAGTATAGTATATAGGGGAAGTATTGTATTCCACCCAAAAGTTCTGTACGATATTTCGCCGGAAATACATATTCTTAGGCCCCCTGAATCCAAATAAAGTACTTTTGGAAACATGTCCTTTTTGTGTCTGTGAACACGATAACTCAAAAACGAAAAGTAGTATGAATACCAAACTTGGTATTTGGGATCAATTTCTTCCAAAGATCTTACACGAAGATTTTCAACAAAATCCTCCCACCTCAGACTACCGTTTACATGGAAAATTTTTCGAAATGTTTTATTTTCTATAAAATGGCTAACGATTTTGGTTAAAATACCATATCAAGATATTTACATGAAAAAATGTATTTCTTAATTTTCTGGGAATAGCCTATGAAGTCCTCTTCATTGGGAAGGAATCTTGAAGCGTTAAGCGATATACGAAGACGTACTGAGATATCCATTATTAAAGGTTCTAATAGTTCATTTCTTGGTCATTTTCTTGAAGTCCTGTCAACATTCAGTTGTTTCTCGCGATTGTATGGAAACAGCATGGAATTTTAAGGCCAGCATATAGCGCCCAGTTCTTAAACATTTGACTATCGCTGTTTTCTTTATATCTATAACGAAATGTGTAATGTAGGTATTTCTGCAAAAGCTTATTTGGATTAAAATGTAGTAGATATGATACATTCACATGACTTTCGCTACCCTCTATAATTTATGGATGGGTACAGAAACTATTTTTACTAAAGCTTATTTTTCTATCAGGAAATCATGCATTTGTAAGGATTTCAAGAAGTTCCTAATAAAAGACGTGCAGACTTTGCGAAGGAGACAAAGATCTTAGGAGATTAAATAGAGGGAAGCATAACAACTGGTTATTGTGCTCCCTTTCCTTTATAATTAAAAAAACCAACATAGCAATTGTAGATAGTTCCTTAAGATCCTGTGCAAGGACCCCAATTCATCTACAAGTATTTAGTTTATATGGGTAACTAACATAATTCACTTTTAAGCTACGACATAATAACTTTTACAAACTCTTTTTTCGAAGGCTTATTTTTTTTATCTACTCGATGTTAATCAATTTAAACGTTTGCACAAATAATTTCATTATACACTTCGTTGTATAAGAGGCATAATGGAGGCTGTAGCGATAGTCAAATGTTAAAAAACGCAACATAAACCAATTCATAAGTTCAAGCCTCCTTTTGGCCGTTTTCTTCAAAGAACTTTAATATTTGGTGACCTATTTAATGACAAATTGATTTTAGAAACCAAACAAACTATCTGAACGCCCAAAATTCCACCGGTGACGTAACAGTTTCCCTGAAGTTTGAGAGCTTTTAAGATCTGTTGTTCTACCCAATTAAGCCAAAATCATTAACAGTTGTCAAGAATGGGAGTAGATAAACATATAATTAGGTGCTTTTACTGTTTTAAAATTGATCTCAGAATAACTTAAATGACTTTTTTAGTTAAAATAAATGTTTTAGGATTTACAGAAAGTGTATGCACAGCAATTGTCATTAATTGTACGGTAGCAATTCCACGCATGATAATTCTCTACAGCCCCTTCTTGCCCACCGTTTCTTCGGACCGCTGAAAATAACTCTAGGAACAGCAGTTCGTAAACGATGATGAGGAGCAAGGCACCGTTGAAAAATACTTACACGGTCAAAAATAGACGTTTATGGATCAAGGTTTACATAAACTTCAAGACCCCTGACGTTTCACTCTCTACCATTAACGAAAACAAGAAGAATCCCAGTCTATAATTAAATTCAAAATAGTTCTCAATGTTTAACATTAAAATAACATAACATAAAATGCAATTTCAATTTGTAAATCCTACAATGAGTATGACCAACTCTTAGAACGGTTACTCTTAAACGTAAAGTAAACTTTACTACATTATGTACGTCTAATGAAATTGCCACACACTTTGCATTTACCAAGTGTTACTCTGTCATAGAGAGATGGAAATTTGTATATAATTTGCATTTATTTGTCAGGTTAAAAACAAATTACCTATCACTAGAACTTTATTTGCATCTAAAAAATGCCAACAAAGCATTTAAATTTGACATATTTAAACAACTGGATTAATTCGATGCAGAAACAATTTTATTTTGAATTAAAGCCTGCTGTGTACACAGGTGAGTGATAGGGTGTCGCTTTTAATGCCAACCTGAACTAATTTTATTAGTATGCAGTTCAATTACAGGAGATGGAAGATCAAACTATACAATTAAATTCCTTTTTAGAATGCCTGCAAATTGTTATTTGACCAGCAGTTCTTTCTGTGTATGTCTTGACTTTTTTTTAAACTTATCGGTTGTCTGCTACTAATAAAAGCACAGTTATATTGTACTACTCACAAGTTGATGTAAAATTCCAGATGTTTTGAACAGTAATTTACAATGCGTTGATTGTTTTGTCCCTACCGGCATCTACAGAATTTCCCCAGAGCATAGTGCGTTGTATAAGCATGTGCAGAGTCTTCGTTTGTACGCGTGGCCGGCCTAAGGGAATTCCCTCGGCACCAGGAAGCACTCTGCCGGCCCATCGATTTCTCATGAAAATTATAACAATAGATACATACCCTCGCCATAGAAAATGTAAACGATGGCCTTGTGCTGTCATACATCTCTCACAAAACTTGCATTAATTTTCCATAGCTATGCAATTAAAGCTATACTTCGCACGTTAAAAAATGTAAACTGGTCAACATAGCTATCATTAACATTATCCAAATTGCCTAAATTAACTCTACCCGCATGATCGTGCGGTTGTAATTCCTGAACTACAGCTAACTTGTAGGGCTTTAGTTTTAAAAATTTAGTGGCATTTCAAGCCGAAGTTTGCCAAATTCCGGATTCCTGTGTAAACTTTCTCAGAGATTTCTTTGGACTTTGTTCAACTTTTCTCCAATGTCATTGAGTTTTTTCTCCTAAGAACACTCGATTTAATTTCGGTTTGTTATCAAAAATAGATCCTATTTCCCTAAATCTATTCATAAAATTACGACCTGTTTCTCTGCGAGGCGCAAAAACAGCAGGGAATTCGTCTTTAAATCGCCTTCTCTCTTCTCTACAAAAGTTTGTTTTCCCTTAGGAATCATACTTGAAGATTCCGTGTGCCGAAGTATACTGATTTGTTGGCACTATAACGGCACTTACACACTATAACGCTGAAACACGTAGTCTCACAACATATCAACCTCTGTACAGCACAGACTTTGCGTCAATTGGTTACCCGGCACACGGAGAGGAGAGGAAGCGAAGGGGCAACATAACCGGTTAGAAACAACGCAATGTAGGACAAATAAATTCTTCATAATACGGCCACGCTAGAAACGAAGGCTCTGTATATTTCTGAACACACAGAAATCAAATTATTTGAATTATAATAGGGTTAATTTACGATTCAAACGCAGCACTAATCGTGTAGTAACCCTGTGCCTTCTGCACACAGAAAACAATTAATGCATTATGAGTAATAAAATGTGTGTGTGTTGCAGGTATCAGCATGGCTGAAGAAGCCCCAGCAGCTCCAGCGGAGGCTGCCCCTCCTGTGGAGGGAGCACCTCCATCAGCCTCCAGAAGCCGAGACCCGAACCGCCCTCTGTTGTTCAGGTATTGGAGCAGACCTACCCATCTGCAGTATAGGTACTTGTACGACTACCGCCACAACTACTACAATGATGTTATCGACTATCTGGATAGAAAGAACAGGGGTCTCCAGAGGGAAATTCCACGACCACAGACTTGGCCAGAGAGAGTGCTTCGCTCTTACAAGTATGGTACTGCCTTCACCGAGACCAGGGACAAGGACTGGGAGCTCATTCACAACATCCGCGCCAGCAACCACTACTACCACTACCACACTAGGGATTACTTGATGAGGAGATACCCTGCCCTGGCTCTGTGAATGAATGCACTCAGCAAAGAGATTTCTATTGGCCAAGTAAAAAAGTGCGAATACGTAGCTTACAATCAGCGAAAAAAAAAGAGAGCTCGTTAAATTTCAACAATCAAATATCTCCACAAATTCCCCCGTTTATTTGAAATATAGCATCAACGATAAGTAAACTAAACTTGCCATTTTTTACACCTTTGGAAAAAGGAGCAATGGCAGGTAATGAAAGGAAGCAAAAGACTTAACCAATTTCGTCTACCTTTGTACAAAGGTTAGACTGCAGAACCAAATATAAATGTGTTTCAATCCATCTCATTAATAACAACTCTTATTTATTTATTAAAAAGTGTATTCATTACATTCATTGCTCATTGTATTTAACTGTCTGCTTACGATACATAGTATTGTATTGTTTTATTTCGTTCTTTTCTTATGTGACAATTGATATGTATGAAGCTGCAGCATGTCTTCTTTCTTCCAGATCATAAAATGATTACTAAAATAAGATCCAATTAATAAGTATCCTAGATTAGTGCACAAGTTAAGAATTAATATCCTTTATGAACATGTTTGTAACTGCCATCTATTAGCAAATAGAATGTAATAAACATCTCCAGATAAGTTAACTGTACAAAACTGAGGATGCTCAATGTTTGGATTTTAAAATAAATACATTTTTAAAAACGAAGCTGTAATAAAAATGGTGCTTCCTTCAATCCTATAATGTCATTATTGATCACATCTCTGAATGTTGATTACTACATATGAAATAATGATCTCTCGAAGTTTGGTTTAGGAATCCTCTTCCTCCCTTACTGGGAAAGTACTACGCTTCTGTTATATAGTTCCGGAGTCTTGATAGCACAAATAGCTGAAACGTCTTCTGCGCATGTGTGTGGCAGGACAGATTGATTCAATGAACGCTAGGCGTGAGAGAGGGAAGAAGTGGAAAGTGCAGCTCCACGGCATCTCAGTGTGGAGGGGGGGCGAAAATGAATAAACAGAAGTAATTTTGCTCATTCATTACTTTCCTTTTCAACAATTTCTGCCTACATGCACTTATCTAAAAACTTGAGAATTAAACAATTTGCACTATATAGGTTGGACCATTTAAGCTGAGACTGTACAATATCTCCAAAACTAAGCGTTGTAGAAAGAAATGTCTTCAATAAAAGTTACTTGATATTATGGGGGAAAGTAAATGCCATTAGTCGTGTTTTATTTGGAGGACGTTGTGATGGTCAATTTACGGTCAATATAATTTTTTTAATGGGAACCTAGCTTTTTTGTGTTGTTTTATCACTCCTCATAAAAAACTAAAAAACATTTGTATAAAGCACTTTGCAATTGTTCTTATGCCAACATAAATAACAACGAAAATTCTTAATGGCTGCGTACGAAGAGCGCAATGAATGATTGAACCATCCATGGAAGGTCATTTGAGGGTCAAGTTACGTTTCGTAATTGGGAACATTTTTTAATTCGTTTCCTTATTCCTCATCACAAAATAAACAGCTTTTTATAAACAATTCTCTAATGAGAAAACAACATACAAAATGTGGGTTCCCATTTAAAAAAGTTAAATTGACCCTAAAATGACAATCATAACTCCTCCAAACAAAACACGACTAATGGCATTTACTTTCTGCCATAATATATAATTTATGCACATACCATTTTTAGAAAATGAAATAATCATTGTAGCAATATAAAAATTCTTAACAAAAGAAAAACAATCAAATTACAAAAAAAGTAAAATTTTTCAGAAATCGTTCGTCCCTGGAGGTTAGGAATTCTGCCCAATTCAATTCGATTTAAAGTTTTTCTTAAAGCATTGGTTCTACTAAAGTAATGTTTCTTACAAATAGACAGATCAGCAACTTTTATTAAAGACATTTCTTTCTCAACGCTTAGTTTTGGAGATACTGTACAGTCTCAACTTAAATGGTCCACCCTGTGTAAATACAGATTAGAGATCGAAAAATGGTCAGTGAGAGTTAAGTCTCAAGCGACTTTCTCTAACCAATGTCAGTTAACAGTTATCTCTATGACACAAACGCGATTCTTCTATCCACAATGTTAAACACGATAAATGCCCAGAAATGCTTTCAAATTTGGCAATACTGACTTGTTTGTGTACACGACGTAAAAGAACCGTTTATATCACAAGTAAATTTTATCGCCAAGCATAGGAATTCCTAAGCGTTAAAGCCAGGATGAAAGGAAATAAGATTGAATGTTACTGGATTTAGGCAGGGACGTTCGCAGGTAACAAACCACCCCATCCCTCGTATAGTGTGTTGGCGTTTGCAGACAGCACTCGCAAGACCGTGTTTTCCTGTCATCTGTGACCCTTGGCCGCTATTGTTTATATCCTCTGAATTGCTATATGATTTGTGTACCGAGCGGGATGGCTCAGGCGGTTGCGTCTGTGGCCCGCATTCGGGAGCAACCTTCCTGACCCATGAGATCTTTCGGGGTTTCCTCTGGTCGCCAGACGAATGCTGGGAACGCTCACTACATCCCCCGAATTACCTGCCCCTCCATTTCATTCATCCTTCACCCCGTTTGGTCTGTTTCAGGATTGGAAGTGTCGGCGATGGAGTTTCGGTGCAGCGTGGTAGGGAAAAAGGATGCTCTCTGTGAACCTTCTCCGTCCCTCGGCCTTCGGCTGGTTGCCGGGGTATAAGGACCGCCCCCGGCGGTGGCTTTGGATCCCATGTCGGGCGGGGTCCCCGGTCTGCCTGTCCGTCTGTATATCTAGAAACTATAGGAAACCTGCCATTTCTGTACCGTCATTCCTGGTTCCGGCCGCCCGGTGTCTCCCTTCACTTCATCCCTTCGGCGCCGGGGGCGCCTCCTTTTGAGGGGCGTACGATACAATGTCCGACCCCTCTGGATCGCTGCCGAAATCCCCTCCACTTCTGATTCCATTCCATGTTTTGTGTTGATAACAAAGTCAACTGCTTAAGAATTCCTATGTTTGTTTAACACTAATGAGCTAATGGGGGAATAAAGACGAATTAGCTATTTTCAAATCCTTGCTTGTATAACGCACCAGCTTAATTTGGCAAATAACGAATAGCCGGAAACGGTTAATGCCAAGATGTATTTGGCACAAATTGTATTTTTAATGAAGTCTAAGGGGATTTCGCGGGCTATTCACAGAAAATTCAAGATACCATTTTATTTTCTTCAAGTAAATACTCAAAAGATGCACTTCAATTAAAACGATAGAGTCACAAAAACAAAAACTGTTGTATGTAAAGGGTAGTTTGGGACGAGGATTTTGTTAAAAATCCTCATTTGGCATCCGTAAAAAGTGTATGGACCAACTATGACTTTTCGTTTTAGAGTTATGCTGTTCAGAATAGGACAGACAGAAAGACGCGTGCGCACATTTAGGTAAAAAAATGCTTTTATAGTTTTTATTAGTGAGATCTCAAAACATGTATTTCCTAGAAATTTCTGTAAGTAAAGTGGAATCATTTCTCTATTTATGGTGCCTGGTGATAGAAAAAAGTAAAAGTTTGCTATCTCTTTGAAAGGATACACAAGCATGTTTATTTTGTGATAATAATTATTTCATATTATAAAATAATCACTACATTTGTTGATGACAAAAAACGAGAGCATTTCTCTAGATGTTTTCTCCATCATGAAAAAACACTTTAATACATTACCCTGCCATTTATAGTCAATTTTGAAAATGTCTTTCATAAAATCAAATCTAAATAATCGACTGAAATTACTGTCGTATATGAAAAATAGATACTCAAATTTTTCGGTCACCCCTTGTCTTAAATTATCTCTGCATGTAGGTACTGTACCTCCCACAAACTTACTGGCCTGAAGTGTTTTTTATTACCAGGTGCGAAAACATCACATGTACTAGTCGATCATGATATGAATGCGCTTGGAGGAGGGCGACATTGATTGTTTGTTCGGTTTCTTTTTTTTTTTTTTTTTGTTAATAATCAAAGCTAAAGATCAGAGGGAAATGGTCTGCAAGGCGAAAGGGGAATGTACAGTCGCACAATGAAAACAGCACTTTACTGGCCTCAACCTCGTTAGTAAATGCAACGCGGAACTGTGAATGCTTTCTTTACCTTATTGTCCTTCCGATACCCCGTCCACTTGTTTCATAACCGTTTAGTTCCTCTTCCCATCACACGCACTTATATTGTGACCGCCTAGTAAAAGTACGGAACGAAAGGGAGGAGTGAGGGTATGGGAGAGTGGAAAATGAGAGGGAGAAATGGGGAGGGAAAAGAAAGGGAAAGGTAAAGATGAAGATGCAGGAAGAGAAAGGAGGAAAAAGGATGAGTGAGAGATGTAACCGAGAGGGAGGGAGAGGAGAGGTTCATCTTCAAATTTAACGTCATTACACGACTTAGCTGCAGGTTGAGCTAGTTGCATACAAACCCTTGCTCTCGAAAGTTCGAAAATAAATTACAGATCACGAAATCACAGGCTCTATTGGTTTGTAGTTAATAGCCAATTTCCTTCACTTTTATGTAAATTCAGTCATTTTACAAACTATTCTAGCGAGCAAGATGTGTTCGCGGTAACGCTAGAGACTCGCATTCGGAAGGTCCGCGGTTCAAATCTCGCCAGGACCGTCTTCCCTGACAAATCTTTTTTTCAGGTTTTCCTCCGTTCCTCATAACTGGCACAATACCGGGGAGATAACGTGAACTTAGGCCTAGAACGTTTCCCTCCCAAAATTTCTTTCCCAAATATTTCATTCCAAGCATCATTAGTGTCCACCGCCTGTGGTGCCCTATATATAGAAGAATGGGCGTTAAACATTATAAAATAAAAGCTATTCTGATAGGAGTTGGTTTATGGAATCATTAATGCTTCAGTAGCGAAGGACTTCGACCTCTAGCCTGCCCCTGTTCCTTCAAGTAAAATGGGAAAGAAAAGAAGAAAAGGAAAAATGAGAGAAAGGCAACATATATGTAAGTGTGTTTTAACACAAGCTCTCCCCAAAACATTGCATAAGACGTCTGCCTCCACTGCTGAATTGCTCATTGATACTTTTAAACCCAGACACGTGGAGAGATGCCAATAAACAGACACGCCCCCTTCATCACCTGCAGACCAAGTACTTATTTCAACAGTTTTGTTTCCGAACCAAACACAGCGCCTAGATATCTATGCTTACATTGACTTTAAAAGCTAAAGTTAAGTGAGTAACTGTAGTCCTATGCCGATAATGCTAAATTTATCAAACTGGTGATCCACTTTCTCGGGGTGATATTATGACACTTCCAGGGTAATATTTCTCGCATTACACTTTAACTTTAAGCGTCGAGTTTAAGCTTTTATCAATTTTTAAATATCTATTTTACATAATAAAAATAAATAAGTTTAAAAACTCTAAGTCAAAATATGCAGCATTCGTCAGCAAAAGGATGGCAAAAGCTTAATAGAATTAGTATTATGTAATTATGGCAAAAATGGTTGTAGCAAAGACAAACAATGGTTGATTTTTAGAACCAAGTAGATTTTTAGAAAAAATTATTTGATGTATTGCATTCACATGACTTTCTCTAGTCACTCTTCTACAAGCTATTCTTAGAAACTATTATTCTTCTACTTTTTCTTAATAGAGATAAACTTTCATTACACATTTGCTGTAGGTATAAGAAAATTGAGGCCGCTGTGTGATGCTTATAAATTCCATGCTCTTTGTATGGTCACGAGAGAGAGAAAAACCAATAGCACACTTACCATTTGAAAAGAGCACAAGTATTTAAGTATTCAAATCATTAACGAAGAATATCTCGGAAATGTTTAACGCCACAAAAATATATGTTGACATAAACTGTGTGCTTTAGCAACATCTACGTTTTTTGTGCAGCAATGTTTTGTTCGTAATTTACTGTTTACCAATTAAACAAAAGTGATTCAGAATAAACAGACTATTACCAGGAAATTCAAGATATACATTCTATTCAGTATTTTAATCAAAATCGTTAGAGCCATGTTTGATCAAATAAAAAATATATAAAACGTTTGCATGTAAAGGATAGTTTGGGTTGGGAGATTTTCTTGAAAATCTTCAGGCATATCCTTGGAAAAACCTTAATTTAAATACCAAGTATTGTATTTAACCGACTTTTAGTTTTTGAGTTATGTTGTTCACAGGCACATGACAGACACCTTTTTCTGAAAATTCTCTTCTTCTTCTTTTTCTTCTTTTTTGGATTAAAGGAAAACGCATGTTTTCGAATTTCCTGTGAAATCTCGTTATCGAATTTTTGAAATGCAATAGTTCCTCTACTTACAATAGATAAGTAGCAGAGAAAGTAAAAATTGTTTTAAAAAAAACAGTTGAACGTATCTGTCAGTCAACGTGAAAGGCAAGGAAAACACCTGTAAATTTTAAAAAAATCTATTCTTTATAGACGGAAAAAAGAATAATTCGGCATGGAGATAGCACTGCATTCTGAGAAAACCGAACACGTATAAAAAAAATCTAATGTGTTAGACTCACATGACTTTCTCTACTCTTGTATAAACTATTTTTACAAACGCTTATTCTCCATATGCTTCATGTTAATCGAGATATCGAGATGTCAATCTTATTGCTAATTTTCTTGTAGATGTAAGGGGAATTGGTACGCTTTAAGCGATAGTCAAATATTTTAAGAGCTAATTGCTATGGGCAGTATTCCATTCTCTTGGCATTACCAGGGAAAAAAAAGAATAACGAATTCCCATTTGAGAAAAAGTATTGGAAAATTTAAGGGAATAATAAGCAATATCTTGAAAATGGTTCACTCAACAAACAAAAACAAATGTATATGACAAATTGTGTATTTTAACGCGATCTACATTTTTGTGTAGTAAAATTTTGTTTATCTCTTATGGTTTACCAGTTATGCAAAAGTCGTTCACAATGAAGAATACTTTTGGAAACATTCCCAGAAAATTCGAGATATACATTTCATTTGTCATGAAGGTATCTTAAATATATGATATTTTAATTAAAATCGTTAGAGCCGTTATCGAGAAAATTAAAATTTTCAAAAACTTTTCCATGTAAAGGGTAATCTGGGGTGGGGGGATTTTCTTGAAAACCTTCGTGTCGCATCTCTGGAAGATACTGAACCTAAATACCAAGTTTGGTGTTTATCCGACTGTTCGTTTCCGAGTTATGCTGTTCACAGACACACTCACACGGACATGTTTCCAAAAATGCTTTTTTTTTGGATTCAGGGGGCCTCAAAACATATATTTCCTGTGTAATCTCGGTATCGAATGTTTGGGTGAAATACAATACTTCCCCTACTTACTATACGTAGTAGAGAAAGTAATAAATTATCGTCGTCAAAAGAGATGTGGTCAGGAAGTATTAGTTTTATTTACTTTTGACGTTCTGGAGGTCGCAGGACTATGTTTGAGTAATGCTGATTTATATATTGCACTTTATTTCAGTTAGTGGAAAAAAATAGACAAGTTAAACTTATTAGTGATTACCAGGTTTGTAATCTTGGGCACCGATAACATAAGTTTATTGCAAAATAGTAGGGTAAGTTAGGTTAGGTTATACAACAGAGAGGGACACCTCGCGCACTACGACTTACTGCAGTGGCCGTCAGAATTTTTCGGCAAGGATGGTCTGTATGTGTAATATCCCTCACAATAAACTCGAAATTGCTAAAAATCTGAATTTTTTGCACTTAATAGGTACTGTAGATCATTTGTAGACCATTTTACAAAGTAGTAACACCTGTTTTTTGCTTGAGATACGAAAATGTGCACGTCAATATTTTTCGGACAGGAGATGTTTAGCAACTCAAGGCATGCTTTGCACTTGTTATGCGCCGTGTGGGGAGGTCTCAGTTAGTGCACAAAGCGGGCGGAAGCATTCATGAGTAAAATGGGACGCAGAGGAAAGAACAGTACATTTGAGCAAAGACAATTAGTGATATTTTACCATGAAAAAGGAAAAAGAAAAGTACTGTTAGCGACATTATCTGCCGATACAAATATCAAATAGAATTTAGAGCTTGTCACAGACAGGTCGCTCGAGGGCCCTTACTAGGAGAGAGGAGAGGTAAACAAAAATCCACGTCTTTCTGCAACCGCCAGTGCTGCTGAGGCTGACGAGTTTGGAAGGAAGATCAGTGCAAGTACAACCCGGAGGGTGTTATGTAGGGATGATTTTCACGGGCGAACTGCAAGAAGAACGCCCTTATCAATAAAAGAAATAGGATCAAAAGGCAACGATTTGCTAAGGAGCATCTTAGCAAAGACATGACCTTGGAAGATGGTAATTTTCTGCGATGATTCAAAATTCAACGTTTCTGGCTCAGATGGCGTATCATAGTTTGGAGACCGCCCAATTCAGAGTTTGAAGAAAGAAATATGCAGGCAGTAAAACATGGAGGTGGACATGTTATGGTATGGGACTGTATGTCGGCTCAAGGAGTAGGTGAGCTCGCTTTTATAGACGGAAACATGGACCACCACCAGTATCTTAACATTTTAAAGAATAACCTGAACAAAAGTGCAGAAAATATGAGTATAGGAGACTGTTTTAAATTTTATCAGGACAACGACATATAATGTACGGCTAGGGTTGCTGTACAACTGTCCTAAAGTTGTGAATCCTCCCCCACACAGTCCGGATATTAACCTGATAGAGAATATATGGATATATTGCAGAACAACGTAAGGAAAGTTCCCATAAATTCCAAAGCTGATGTCAGGAAACGACTGCAGGAGGACTGCCAGTCACTGTAGGTGGACAAAGGTTTTGTGACCGTAATATAACCAGCCAGCATGCAGATCACGCGACTTGCCACAACTGTTTGCACAGTTCAGTTGTATAAAATGGAAAAAAATGTTTTTAAATTACTGTCAAATGCATTAAAATGCGAATCATGAAACGTTAAATGATCAGACCGTATATGCATTACTATTCCTATCGTGTAAAATGCTACGGCAGAAGAAAAAAAGCATGTTACCTATCAAAATTATGAAATAACAACCAAGTACCGGGTGACGCATGTCAGTCGGCACTAGCCGTATACAGTTGACTAGCATAGTAGATATTTAATTTGACAACAGACAAATCAATGTTTAGAATGGTGATATTAGTTTTCAAGTCACCGATAGTCGACTACACATTTTAGAAAATGCAACTAATTATTTTCAAAAGCTGTAGTAACACTGTGAACATTGTAACTTGAAAAACTGTAATTATAACCCTGTTTTCACCACATCTGCAGTACAAAAATGCGCTGCTCTGTAGATAGTTTTCTATTCATTGCCTCTTGAATATGAAACAGACACGGTACCCCCACACCACAGAGGCGGGCCTCCTACAGTTTACTATTATTAACGGTTTTAAATATTGGTATTTTAATCAAAATTATTAGAGCCATTTTTGAGAAAATCATAATTATCCAAAACTTGTCCATGTAAAGGATAGTTTGGCGTGGGGATTTTCTTGAAAATCTTCGCGTCACATCTTTGAACTTAAATACTAAGATTGGTATTTATCCGACTTTTCGTTTTCAAGTTATGCTATATACCGATCTTTTTTTCTGAAAATGCCCATTTTGGATTCATGGGACCTCAAAACGTGTATATATGCAGTGAAATCTCTAGATATAATTTCCGAGATTTCTCTGTATGGTAGAAATATTGGTCAGTTACAAACAAAATGTCCCAATGTACAAAACCGACTTTCCACTTTGCTATCGAAGTGGTCATCGATATACATTCCCATTCTCGTTCCGGTGCATTGTGAACCAACATGTGTTTTGCTTTCCGTTCTAGAGTTATTGTGAACCAGGATTAATTCGATCACGAAGGCAATAGAATGAAAACGTTCCTCTCCAGTAACTGTCACCAGACACTTCTGGTTTACAACAAATTACCTACTGCCCCATTGGAATTGCCGAGGAGCATCCGCCACATGGTTGAAGTGAGACATATCTGTGTCACCCTAATTTCAGATCAACGCCATTCTATTGCTTCTACTTTCTTTGCTAATTATCTATAGGAAGTAGATGAAGAATTGCATTTCACCCAAAGTTCCACACCGAGATTTCACTAGAAATACACGTTTTTTAGGCTCCCTGAATCCGAAACATAAACACTTTTAGAAAAAGTCAGTGTGTGTTGAACAGCATAACTCAAAAAATGAAAAATCGGTTGGGAATTTACAAGGATGTGACACGAAAATTTTCAAGAAAATCCCCTAAGTCCATACTGCATTTACATGAAAAATATTACGTTATTTATTTTCTAAAAAATGGCCAATTTTTTAAATTAAAATATTATCATGTTTAAGATATTTGCATGACAAACAACATTTTTATCTCGAATTTTCTGCGAAGTCTGTGAAATTTTCTTCATTGAGAATGACTTTTGTGCCTTTCTGTTATTATCTATCAGGATTCCAAATTTTGTTCGTGTATCGTACTCACTTATTATGTATTTTGCATTTGTTTTTTGTAATATTCCTGTTATGCGTGCAATTTCTTTATATCCCCGTTTAGAAAGGTATGTAGTTAGTACTCTTTGTCTAGGCAGCCTGTAGTAACTGTTAAGGAATAAAATAAATATATACTACACAGTAGCAAACCAAGAATGAAAATGAGAAAAAAAAATCAACAATTATCCGAAACAAACCTTCAAACACAATCCTAACCTTGTGACTGCATAATATTTTGTTCCCGTTTTACAATAGGTACCTACTGAGTGCCCGGTTTTACACAGCTGTTATTAGAAGAACATTGTGCATCCAGTGGGCAAACAAGCAAGTTTTCAAAATGTGAGGAGGTTGAAAATAATAAAAAATTCTTATACCTTTTAAAGCTAGTTTACTTTTTACTTTTCAACAAAGAATGTTTACCTGGCGCCATCCTCCAACACGAACCCATCCTTCTCGAAGTTTAATGTTGCCAAAGATGTCAAACTTCCACAGGTTTTCGTTTTCACACTTGAACTGGTCACAAAACATCAACATTACGGCACTACCGTATGGCAGACATGAGTAATGTGCCTCATCAAACACTTTAAACCTCTGTTCTTGCGTCACTACTTCACCTCGCGGTAACAACACAATGCAGTAACAAAAAACGATCGTCTATATTTTCCCCCTTAAATATTTGCGTCTGCTATGTCCCGTATCGTAATAAGCAACACAACTAGATTGTTTGTACTCAACGTTTGTCTATACATTACCATTTTACAGACATTCCATATTTCGTTCATATAAAAATTTTATTTTTTTACCCATTTTTAACTATAACTTCTTATCTTCACAAAATTGGCTAGTTTTATCCTATTTTACCAGTCTAATATAAAATAACACGATGTACCTTGTTTGTATTGTTAGTGTGAAGCAGGTCTGCTTTGAATATTCAGTTCAACATTTGTGTCTATTACTAAATGAAAGGAACGTTACTTCTGTTGTCTGCATTGAACCAAATGCTTTTTATTTCAGATTTATCCATCGTACATATTGTACATAGCGCTTCAGAATTATCTGTTAACTTCGTGACTCGTTTCTCGGTTGTTAGGTTTCGATTTTAACTCTCCTCATTTCAGGCCTTCACCATTGACTAGCGCAAGCAAAGTATCCTCAAGGTCCAACGTGATACTGAAATCACGACAAATGCCGTAGGTCACATCGTTTCATCGTCACCCTACCGGAGAAACCTGAAAGAATGCCTCCAAAAAATAAATCGGTCCAGTTATCACTTGGTGAAGTGAGATTTTCCTTACGATCATATGGAATATGTGTAGGGGAGGTTAAGGAACTTAGCATTTTGGAATTACTATACTATAAGAACACTGTCCAGGCAATTTTTAATTCATTACTGATCATATTTCATTACCATATTCAACGACTGGCAATGCTTTTTAGTTATAGCTTTGAAGATGTACCTATATCTAAGCTTATTTTGCATAGATATATGAAGTCGACACAGTTGCTCAAATGATGGCTTACTCTTCATAGAATGTGTATGGTGAGCACTAGCTGATGCAGCTTTCAATTGATAAATCTGACATTATGGTCACAGTAAACAGTTCTGTAGTAGGAGAAATTCTTTAGTATAACTTTCCTAATTTGGTACAGCCTTCTTCTTAATGCATCAATCACTTATATATTTCAGAATTTTGAGTAGAATATTTAGATAGGATATATTTTATTATCTTTATAACGTTTATAGTTATGTTTGAATCTGAAATTAAATGGAACAAATGTTAACAGAGGAATAACACCTTTGGTAATTTTCATAATGTGCAAAATCATCCTGAAAAGTACTTCCATTCTTTTTTCAGTCAGAGAAGCATGTGATCAAAGTAGATTTTGTTGCTGAAGAGTTGGGACATTAATTCTATGATTTTCAAAAAAATAATGATTACATATCACATCCATTCAAATAAAAAGTGGAATGGATTTCAGTTCTACCTTTGTTACTATGACAAGTTAGTTACCTTTAAACACGTTTTTGAGGCTCATTGTATTCTTGATGTGGATGTATATATTAGGTGATCTTTGGTTGGATATGTTTTGAGAGGAGATGATAATCATATGGAATGCTAAGTTTGCCAGTTGTGGATTGCTTTTGTTAATTTGACCTCATTTTCTATGCTGTGGTTTGTTTCCCAAAAATGTTACTATAAAAGACAAATTATCAGTAATAGCATTACTGGTAAATAAACCACAACTTGGAAAATTACACACAACTAACATTATCCAATTTTCATTACAGTTAACCATTATGGGAAAATCCCTTTACAGAAGAACAAAAGCCAGCTAATAAACTTCAATTTCCAAACAATGTAACCATATGCAATGCACCATCAACTGCATGTAGATCTCCACGCAGTTGATAGGGACAATGGCCTTCGAAACATGTACTGAGAAATGCTAAGTGAAGCTGGAGATAAATAAACAAAGTGGATATGTTAGGACAAAAAAGCAAGCAAAGTATCAGAAGGCCACTCATAGCTACTTTAACTCAATTTAAAATCCAAATAAACTTTTAAGATTGACAAGCTACTTTACCACAGAATACTGAAAATGCTAATGTGTGTGTGTGTGTGTGTGTGTGTTCGATAAAAAACAAATGTGGTATTTGGGTTCAGTATCTTCCTAAGATGCCACATGATTTTCACAGAAATCGCATAAGCCCAAAACTACCCTTTACAAAGAACACATTTTTATATTTTTTTGTATCATCATCTCAGAAATGGTCTAACAACCTGCATTAAAATACATTATATGTAAGATATTTACATGACAAATTACATGTATATTCTGAATTTTCTGGAAATTGGAAGGAATCTTATATAATTTTATAAAATGGGTAAATCATATGAGATAGATAAAAACTTACTGCACAAAAGCATAGACTCTTTAAAGCACACAATTTATTTCAAATAGCTTTCTCTGTGACAAGCCATTTCAGAGATATCTGTTATTATCTATTTAAATGTTGAATACTTTGTTATTTGTTTAAGGTTCTGTTGCTATTCAGTTATTTCTCAGAAGGTCTTGGAAGTAGTATGGAATTTTAAGGCTAGCATATGCATCTCACTTTTAGACATCTGACCAACATTTCAGTTTTCTTTTAATACTTTTTTTTAAGTGCTAAGTCACTATTTGTTTTTGCTTGTGATAATGCAAACAGAATAGAATTTTAAACACATCACATAGCGACCCAATTTTAAAAGATTTGACCATCATTTAAGCCTACTGTAATCCCCTTGTGCCAACAGCAAAATGTGTAATAAAACCATTTCTGCAAATGTTTATCTTGGATAGCATGAAGGAGATAGAAGAATAAGCTTCACATGCAAGAGGTCCCGAGTTCAAATCTCGGTTAGGGTGAGTTACCTGGATAAGGTTTTTTTTCTGGAGTCTTACCTTATCCTAAAAAGACAACGGTCAAGTAACTCTAAACTCTAGCGACTCTGGGCCCATTTGAGCATCATTTCAACCATTTCGTTCATTCACTATACAATATGATCTATCCATTTAAAGGATGTTAAATTTCAAAAAAGGAAACTTTGCCCTAGTTGACCATGCTTGGAAAATGCTACAATAGCGGAAATGCACACCTGTGCTAGGTTAGCTTGGGCAAAATTTCATTTAGAGATTCAAGCCATTCAGCATGCTTTATAATGTGATATCTCTCACATGCTATGCTTCACAAGAAAGAAAGAAAAAAAATGGAAGTTGTTTCCATTCCTAGTTTGGCTCAAGCCAGTAAACGAAGATGGTTCTTTGGCTAGTTTCGCCTAGTGTATTGATGTAAATATATATATGACTGTGTAAATTAAAAGCATTGAGAAAGTCATATGTAAAGACAGAGGAAATTTAACTAAAAATATACTGTATTCCATCTCTATAATAAAAACATTAAATGTCTGTGGCTGTGATACGACAGTGCCTATGGGCAAAAGAGGTAGGGAAGTTAGGTTGGCTGCAATGAATGCAACAAATTTGACTTACCAGTCATGATGGGTAGCAAGTCCATTTACAAAAAAGATACTAGACATTATTAAATAAAACGAAAATTTCCTGTTTCGAACTAAGTCTTAAATTACAGGATGGAGATCATAAATATGATTTTTGTCCATTTAAACTTTAGTTTGCTTAATTAACAAGTGCTAAAGCTGGACCCCGAGTCCTTCCTTACTACTTGGTTTATTGTGTACTTTACGCATTGATAGGCAATACTTTCATATGTCTTTTAAATAAAACACAATTAACTGAGTTATACAGCACACTAGAGCTACTATACCAGTTGAAAGGAGTATAGATATTCATTTAGGTGGCGATTCTGTGTACGGAGACAAATGAAAAATTATATTATTAATAATCAAAATACTTTTGTGGATGCTTTTACAGCACTATTGTTAAAATTCATAATGATTAAAGTTAATTCTTATTAAAATAACAGCAGCTGATTAACATTTTTTGTTCTCTTCATTTTTTTGTTAGGAGTCTTCTTTTTATTTTCATTCTAAATTAAAACAGATGTGTTTTGATTTAATTGCTTTCATTAAATATTGAGTATTTTGCCACAAATGCATGAAGGTACTCAATTGCACAAATCTTGTGACTCGCCAGGTTTTCTACTATGGGACAGTTGTCACCTTACCCTCAATCACAAAAGTTCTCATCCATCTGTAAGGGAAGAAGCATGATCTCTTTCTTCCTAAGGTGTTTCCTATTAAGCTAAAAACTAGAAGAAAACAAAGCATTTAAAAAGTTTTTTTGCTGTCTTTTTGAGTTCTGTCTCTAGATTAGGGATGACATATTTACCCCTTTCACCTGGTATATCCCCAAATAATGACAAAGGAATTTGCCAAAATATTGTAGTAATTATGAATAAGAGGAATACCTCCACTGGAGATGAAATGATCCAAGAATGGTAATTGGGATGGACAAGTCGCTACACATTACTGGCCTGATGTAAGCTGTCATTAATGTGTTAGATTCCAATTTTTGAAGGGAAGAACAACAAAAAGCAAAATTTAAGAGCCAGCATTCACTTTTATGTGCTGTGATTGATTATTCGTAGTGCCTGGAAGAATATACAGCTTATTTGCTTGATACTTACTGGTGTAAGGGTTCATCTCTCCCAAAAGCAAGAAGCAGGATGTGGTTTACAGACAGTTGCCACCTTGGTGGCAGGACAGAAGCTGTGGCCTGGAGCCCTAGAACCAGGCTTATCATTCCCCTTGGTCAAGTTGCCATGCTTTTTCAGGCTGAGGTATATGCAATCTTAGCCTGTGCTATGCTATTTATACTATGCCATGCAGATGAGCAGATATGTACATCTGTTTAGATAGCATGGCAGCTTTGAAAGCCTTTACGGCAGTTAAAACTATGTTCAGATTGGTGTAACAATTTCAGAGGATGTTGGATAGGCTCTGTACCAGTGTCCGTTTACACTTTTTGGGTTCCTGGGCATGCTGGTATTAGAAGAAATGAGATGGCAGACACTCTTGCAAAGAGGAGATCAGAGCTCGATTTTATTGGGCCTGAGCCCTTCTGCGGTGTATTGATTAAAATTGTCAAGTATGAGATAACCCAGGTGAGGGCCCATCTTGAAATCTGGAGTAAGCAAACCACTGCCAGGCAGGTCCATGCTTTGATATCTGGGCCTGACTGGAAGGTGAGCAACTTTCTCCTGAATTTGACCAGATTTAAACTCAGAGGAGTTGTGAGCTTTCTTACAGGTCACAACACTGTACAGACATTTACATATAATGGGGCTTACACAAGACCCTTTATGTCGGAAATGGGGGGAGGGATTTTAAGATCTAACAGAATATACTATGTGAATGCCATGGTTTCGCTATGCATAGATATGTATCCCTTGGGTCCTTCTGTTTGGAACCTGAGAATATAAAAACGGCAGATATCAAGGATGTGGTCTATCTTATATGGACCATTGAACTTGAGTAATGCCTAGAATAAAAGGCACAAAGGACTCCAAGAGCCTTTAAGAGGCCACTCAGTAATCATCATCGTCATCATCATCATCATCATCATCATCAAGAGTTCATACTCATCAAGCACTGCCAAATCTTTGAGAAGTCCAAGCTCTTTTTCTCTCTCAACTGACATCATTTCATCCCACTGTATGCTAAGAAACTATGTATCATTATTTGGGTATAGTTGGGAACAAAGTTGACATATTCTATTTATTAGTATGGACCACTGTGTTGGAAATATTTATGGTAAAAATAATTGGAAAGCTGAAATAAAAAAATAATTGTAATGGTCAGGACTCAAATTGCAAGTTCTGACTTCTTATAATAATGCTGAGCTACCATATGCATTAAACTTCTCTCATTTTCCCCTTAAAGTTGACTTGCGATTTTGATGTTGAATCTCGGCAATAAATTTTTCAAATCTGATTCAGGTTTCCAGATTTAGTTACACACGGCCAGCGTGAAATAACAATTATGAGAAATCAATTAATTCTAATAGTATGGTTAATTAGGAGCCTGGAAATTAAAAAGGTACTTGCAATATTGCAGTTTGCATTTAAGGTATATCTTGTAGCAATTGAGATTACCTTGGGTATTTACGGCGATATGAAAGAAGTTTAATGCATATATTGGTGTCTCATCATGGTAGCTCTCAGTGGTAGAGCATTGGCATGGAAAGCAAGGTTCTGTGGTTACCATCCTGGTTGTAGCAATGGATTTTTCAAACTCTTACTAATTCAGTCTGCACATGGCAGTGACATGGAGTTAAAATTATCAGATGAAATAATTCTTTTTATTGTTGTGTATCAATAATTTCACTGCTAATTTCTTCCATCACTACTTTGCATATCAACTCGCCTATGATATATCTTGATATAGTGTGGTAAAGTAATTGTTTTCACAGTCAATTTTATTCAAGTTATCAGTGCTGCCCAAATATATGCAAGTGGTGGTATCTCTAGTTTTATGCAGACATGTGTGACAGTGAGTGTCATTACCACTATAATGATGAAATTAACCTTTTGAATATGATTGGACATTGGTAGAGGATCAGAAATGGGAAGTCAATGACCAGCCAATCATAGCTTACCTCCCCTTGATACTTCTATTAGTGTGCCTAGAAACTCACAAGCATCTAACATCTCTAAGAAGATGGGAATGCAGTTGTGTCACATCCGCAGTAGAATTAATTTAACGTATATACTGAATATTGGCACATATCAATATCTTGGAACTTATAGAAATATTGTTTATGTCAACTAGTATTGACAATGTCAAAAAAAATGATTGTGCATCTTTAATATTTTGGATTTTGTGAATAAATACCATGTTTGCTTAATGATGCTACTCTGTGAGTGTTTTGCATCTAGCAACCACTGCTAACAGCAAAGTGATCATATGCTCCTTTATGAAGTGATCCTGAAGATCTCTACCAGCTGAGGCAGAATTTCTTAAGTCTGCACAGTTGCCCTCACCACACCAGTCCATGCAGAACTGGGAATTTCCTTTGGTAGCATCATCATTTGAACACAGACATGAAGCCCACCAGAACCAAGGATCCTCCTGAGGCATCTGCCTGAAGAGTAAGTACCTTAAAACTCCTTCATGTTGGCACCCAAACCTTTAAAACCCCCCCTTCACATTGAAAAGTTTGTAACTTTTTTTTTATTATTACATAATTATGACTTATACATAGGGTTACCAGACATATGGAAAATCCTGTACATGTCCTACATTTTTACCTTCTGTCTGGTGTCTGGGGGAAATTTCTGAAAAACCTGGAATGTCCTACATATCGAGGAACGTAAACATTCTTTAGTTTCAAACTGATTAGCAAGTCAAGAAGAATTAAAAAAATATTTGCTGAAAGTAGTGGCATTACTATGTTATTCCTGCACACAATGCTAATGTTGAGAGGGCGTTTCACTGGTGTCAGCGATAGCCTGCTACTATGCGTAAGAGCCTCAGCAAATTTCGGATCTTTATGGGACTAAATGAATGGAAGAAGTTTCTGAGTGCAGATGGCAGAGGCGTTGATAGCCGACTATTGAATTCATTGCTCTCTTGGTGTGATAATTATGGTTAGTGATTCTCCAAATCTACTTTGGATTATTAAAGGGTAAATGGTAGATGCTTTTAACATATATTAGGTATAAGAGAAAGCACATTAAATATAAATTTACAGAACAAAATTACTAAGATACTTTTTGCACTCTTTTCATTGATGTGTGCCGTTTTGTAATAATATGAAGGGCAAAACAATAGAAGTTAAGTTATCATGAATTTTCTGTAAATCACTACTTAGGGTGGCTGTAGTTAAAAGAAATTTCTCGGTTAGACTGCAAACCAAACACTACATCCAATTATTTTGTAATTTGTAACACACATTTTAATGAAAGCAAACACAAACCTGACTGTAAAATAAGAATACTTAAAGGCAAGAGCAGTACTATTTTTCCTAATTATCTAGCTCATAAAATATCCAAAGTAGTAACACAAAGGAAAGAAATTGTAAAAACAAGAACAACAGAATAGTAAAGAAAATTTCTCTACTGTTTGAATAATAATCCACCATTAAATTTATCATCATCATCATCTCTTTATCTATATGTAGATTAT
Organism: Deroplatys truncata; assembly: GCA_030765065.1. Classification (NCBI taxonomy): domain Eukaryota; kingdom Metazoa; phylum Arthropoda; class Insecta; order Mantodea; family Mantidae; genus Deroplatys; species Deroplatys truncata. Next base: position 120,930,570 of record CM060988.1, on the reverse strand, counting down.
GTTGCTTTTCTTTTATAGCTCCTAATGAGATATAAATTCATTGTTCCATTTCTGGCTTGTAATGGAGGAGGATTTATAGTGAGTAAAACAATTGCAAAAATCATTTGTTTGCTGTGTAGCCATACAGTATCTATCATGCAGTGAAATTCCTCTCTCACAGAAGCCTTATAATATAAGGCTATATTATAACAAGAGGATGAAAAAAATTCAATTCCTTCTCCTTCTCTTCCCTGCTAGAAGAGTTTAATGTGAGTGCTACAGCAAAACTGTCAAAATTGTGTGTCACGACGACACTAGAAATGTATGTATTACCAGTATTATTTGTTACAAGTTTTCTTGCGTGTGAAGCTGTTTCATAGGCGATTTGTGAACCTATATGGAGACACTTCATTCCCATTATTCTCAGCAACATTGCTGCAGCTACACAGAAATTATAGAGAATCCAAATACTTTAATCTCAATTCTCTAAGTCAGAAAGTTCTGTGATTATAACGTTACATGAGCGAGTCATTGGACGCACAATGGCTAAAGTTATGTACAGAGAACTTTTGCGAGGTTGGTGTTCAGTGCCAATCGGCAAGTAGTAGGCTATGTATCAGTGCAGTACACAAATGAAAGAAACAGGCCATTGATTGACTCTGTCAAGGGTATTGTTCTTGTATAATATAACTTTATATATTTTAAGTTGTGTAGAATGTCATGATTATATCAAGTTAGATGTTTTGTACAAAATATGTTCTCATACAAGTATACTTGTTAAGGTTCTTTGACAGCTGCTGCTAATCTTTTTACTGTATAAATACTTAAGAAAACACAGAACCCCTGTCTGCATTTGAGTAGTAATTTAGGTTTGGAGTTTCCCCCCCCCTTCTACAAGATATACACTATTTTAGAATGGAATATTTAAAGGAAAATTGTTGTGGCAGTTATGTAGTTTATTTAAATACTCTTATGTTATGTACAGAACACAATGCTTATTCAAGGTATTTGGGACTGAGGATACCTCAGACAGCAAAAGACACTTATAAGATGGAATGGATAGCAAACAGGGCTGGCTCAAGGGCAGGGTCGAGCTGTGCCACCGCTCAGGGTGGCAGGTTTCAGGCACTGCAAAATCTTAAATCATGCTTAAATTCTAGCGACTTTCTGGAGATTTTTTGTTATGAAACTGATGACAAATTAAGCGCCAAGTTGGTCACTTTGGAGATGATCCTCATTGGTGATTATTGTCAAAACATCCCATGCATGGCAGGTGTTCAACAATAAGCATAACAAAAAGTGTTATTCAGAAGTTAGAGACAGTGAAGTGAAACAATAATTTAATTAAATCCTGAGTCGGTGACTACACTAAAACTTCACTTACTTTAAAAGTTTTAAAGTAAGTGAAGTTTTATTCAAAATTCAATTAAAATAAGCATAATGTTTATAAACAGGAATGTTTTAAGCCACTATAGCTTTATCCCATTCTCCTGGAAGGTGGTAGCCAAACAGATCTCTTTTTGGTCGCAATGACCAAGGTGTCCCCCTCCTTGTACACACTATAATAAAGTAATCAGTGCAATTGACCGTCAAATGGTTTCTATTTTTTGTATGTTTTTAATCTTTTAATCTCCTGATGAATGGAAAACCGAAATAGATATTCTCTTGGGTTCTTCTCTTCTAAGGTTCTATTTATTGATCACCCATGAATTGATCAGCACAATTATGTGTGTAAGTGTGCGTGTGTGTGTGTGTGTATGAGAGAATAAATAGTCATGGAGGACTGATATTGTAGATGAAAGTTAGGTTATGTCTGAAAGCGTGAGAGGGTGATACTTGCAATTATCGCATGGGGTGGCAAAACTCCTGGAGCCAGCCCTGATAGCAAATCATGGTTTTAGGGTAGAAATGATAAAATTGTTGCCACTGATGTAATGCTAATATTTAATTCAACTTGTGTTATAAAAATGGATATTTTTTGTACAGTACTTAACAGAATAAGTCCTAATAAACTTTTTAAAGTCATGTTAAACTTTCTATGCAGTAAAGATCTGTTTTGTCTGTTACCTCTTATTTGCTGCATCATCATCTCTCCTAAAGCAAACTGAAGTGGACTCCTGATGTTCTATGTAGGCCAAGGCTGCTTTGGTCATCTGTGTGAGAAATGCACTTAAAGCCCTTCACTGAACATCAAACTTCAGCAGTCACATTATCCGTTAGTTTCTGCTGCATGTCTCTATTCGGGAAACCTATGACATCTTCTTGGCTCTCAGCCTCAATAATTAAGAAATAAACTTCTTAAAAATCTGAACTATTGCTTTAGCATATTGTATCTTTCTTATACCCACAAGAAAGTGTATAAATGTGTAATAAAAGCTTATCTTGATTAACAAGAAGTAAATAGAAGAAAATATTTTTGTAATAATAGAGAGAAGTGTAAAAGAGTGAGTAGAGAAAGTTATGTGTATGTAACACGTCAGATTTTTCCATATAGGAATATCTTGTTGTATTTATCAGCAATGTAATGGCAAGAAGCATTAAAAATCATTGTTTATCTGTTATTAGCAAATGAATGTTGTCAGATATTCCTATGAAGGCGTTTTAAAATGCAGTTTTTGTGTAATTTCTGTGTGTATAGCAAATTAAAGTGACCACTGTAAAAATAAAATTCTTTATAGGTAGAGAAAATCATGTGAATGTATGCTTGTATGTTTTCTGAAAATGTACTTATCACATATAAGATTAAGGTGCATAAGCTTCAATCAGTTTATTTTAGTGTGATCCAGCGCTTTTGTATCAGCATTTTACTTCTTTCCCTTTTGAGCATGCTCTGCTTCTGTAGTTACAGACAGAAAAAATGTTCATCTTGGCTCAATAATTTAGAGTTTAGTGTGCGACAGTTCTCTCACAGAAATGTTTACATGGCAAGAGCTCAGTCTTCTCTAATCTGGATTTGCAGCCCTTTTCAACACTGAAGACAGCTAAACTTTTTAACTGTAATATTGAAACTCTTGCCATATAATTGTGGCATAAGAGAGAGAACGTAAACAAAATTTGTAACATTTATCTTATAAAATTATGTGTCTACCTTACACATGCATTAAAATCTTCTATATTCCATCCAGTCCAAGAAAGGATCCTGGTGTAACCAAATGCATGTGTCACCGCTGCAGCACATCTTTCAAGTGAGTGAAAATAGTTTGTTATTGCATGCACTGCATTATTATCACCCATTTTGTACTTCAAATAATAAAGATGGTGAACAATGATAGTATTTTAATAATACTCCTATTTATTATCATGGCCATGCAGACATCAGCATTGTTTGTGTTGAGATCATGGCTGAATGCGCAGCAGTTTGGAGGAATGTAATTAAGTATAGAAGTGGCAAAGCCCTTAAAAAAAAGTGCGACAACAATAGTTTTGAATATGTTCAACTTATTGTTTGAGCTTTGTGACTAAGTTGTAGACAGACTGATTATAAACCTGGAAAGCAATATCACAGTTTCTGATTTTGAGCTGGGTGTTGCTCTAGTACCCAAGGCATCTGACTATCACATACGTTTTAATTAATAAAAAATATTTCATAAACTTTTTTCACCCATTCTTGAATTAGTACATTTAGTTTAACAAGTATAAGGGGTATACACGAGGGCTGTCCAAAAGTAATCTCCATTCATTCATAGCACAAGAAGTAGTGGGGGTAGTGCTGCTATTTCAACATCAGTGTGCGCAGTGGCTTAGTACGCTTTTAGCTATGCAAGGTGGAGCATCGTACTGTCGCATATTTGCTAGTTATAACCTAACATCATGAACGCCAAAATAACAAATTCTGCCAAGTGTGAAGTGTGAAAAGGCTAAGAAGAGTATCCAAAACAAGCATCTTTTGACATCTGTTGTTGTATTTTTGCATGACAACACTTGCCCTCACACAGCAAACAACACAAATGAACTTTTGGACAAGTTCAAATGGGACATTTTTGAACATTCCCCACTTGGCCCCTAGTGACTTTCATCTGTTCCTGTACATGAAAAAGTGGCTTGCAGCTCAGCGCTTTGGCAATGACAAAGAGTTTCAAAACACTGTGACAGATTGGCTTGATTCACAAGCAGAAGAATTTTATGCAGAGGGTACTTCAAAGACTGTGAAAAGTTATGGCAAGTGGTTGAATCTGTTTGGAGACTATGTAGAAAAATAGAGAAAAGCTGTAGTTTCCGGATGTATATAACAACACTTTTGTATGTATATCAGTTTCATGTTTATTTCAAAATGGAGGTTACTTTCTGGACAGCCCTTGTATTTCTTTAAGACTCGGTGCTAGTGTGGTGTAAGATAGTACATGGTTAACATAACACTGTGAAGTAACAATGGCAATTTCTTGAACTTCCGAAAGTAAACAATTGAGCACCTGTTGAAGGGGAAGAGAGGAAGCTCCACCATGTGTTCATGGAATGTCAAGCACAGAATGACACCATGTGCATTTAATTAATTTATTTAGAAGTTTTGTAACAGTGCAGGCGAGGTTAAATACTTGAGTATTAGGAGTCGAATTTGGAACATGCTTGCTTCACTTATTCTATTATTATACAGGACATGTTTCAGCTGATGATGGTAGGGAAGGTTTCTGAAACATGTCCAGAGTAAGTGAAACATATGTAACCCAACTAGATTCCTAATCCTCAAGTGTTTAACTACGTGCACTGTTTATGTTAGGACCCATTCTCGGATGAGGATTATAAATCTTCATTCTCATTATAATGGTGGACTCCAGTACCTAACCATAAACTTTAAATTCAGTCCCAGTGGTAGCAGAGCTAACCAAGATACCAGAGATTCCGTATGTCATAGGGAAGTGTGAGCTTAGAGGTAGATCAAGTTTCCTTGAATAGCAGAGTGGTTTTCCCAAATATAGTAATTTTATTTACTTCCCATTTCTGCACGAGACCACCTTTACAACTAGAAATAAGAGAGATCCTAGCAAAGATGGGAGGTGTAGCGATCTTAAGCATAGACTCCAGGAAACAATGTGATAAACAAGATGATAGATGTCCTCTCCTTTTACCCCCGGTCTTTCCATTCCTACATTTTTTATATTCGTGATTTCTCTAAAGCAATGGTTTCAGTTTTCCTTTCTTTTTCCTTATTTATTCAACATCCTGTTCCAGTGAGATATTGTGTTAAGGACAGCAATCACACAGAGGAGGAAAATAATACTTCCTGACAATTGCATTATGAGGTTATTTCAAAATGGATTTGTTTAAAACTACAACATGCCAAGGTGTTTGGAATTCTCTTACTTCCATACCAAATACTGAAATTTGGCTACTCAGTCCTTATGATCACTTTTAAAGAAGGGTTAAAACCTTCAACGCTGGTACCTGCACCAAATATAAAATGCAGTGATCAGGAAGCTATAGCTTTTATGTACTACACACCTAGCAAGATGGACCTGCAGTAATGTATGAGACTCGCATTTGGGAGATTCATGGTTCAAATCCTGCCGGACTGTCCTCCCTGAATGAGGCTTTTTTCAACTTTCCTCAATCCTCATAACTGGCAAATGCTGGAGAGGTACACTAAACTCGGGCCAGGAATGATTCCTTCCCAGAATTTGTTTCCCAAATATCATTTCATTGCATGTGGTGTTGTATGTAGTAAAACCGGGCATTAAACACTACTAAAGAAAACTAAGTACTTAAACAAGCTTCAAAATGGAATGAAGAAGACCGAAGTAGCATTCCACTTTATGAATTTCTGGAATTCTTTTATTTAATTTTGTAGTAAACAACCATGGACATTGATGTTATTTTTTATGCAACCTAATGCTGTATTGCTATAGAAGTGTTGTGAGTATATGGAATATTTTAAATTTGTATACTTTACTTGTGCAATGAATGAGAGGAAGTATTTTCATAATTGTGTCAACCAATATACAAATTCTAACAGAGTCAGGCTTTGAGAAAAAACCGAAATTGTGTTTTAAAAATGTTTATTTTGATGAAATGGATGATAAGTATGATCATTACAGTAACAAAAGATGAGTAATTTGCAAATGGGTGTAGTTCAGTATAAAATACCTTCTGTGCTGGTTGTCATAATTGTTGCATTTTGTCTGATAGATGAATATGGCTTAATACATATTTTCTAAATGCTTAAAAGTTAATGAGTTATATTTTGTCTTATTAGGATAATCACAGCAATAATGCAATTTTCCTACATTCCAACATTCATTCATTCTCTGTTTAACCTCCTCTTATGTAGGACTTACACCCCCAGGACTTACAGGCAGGTGCCTGGGATTAGAGGCCCGTCGAGGAGCAGACACTCATGGATCAGACAGAATATCCAGGATGGGTGATCAGCCCGATGCCTGGTAGGGGAGGAAGGAAGTAGATGAAACGAAATGATGGTGAAATGGATGAAAGGAAAGGTGATGATGGAGCAGTTGGTGGAATGAATAGTGGGGGAAACCGGAGAACCCAGAGAAAACCCGCCCAGACGCCATTTTGTCCACCACATATCCCACATGTGGGTCCCTGGGATTGAACCTGGGCCGCCTTGATGAGAGGTGAGTGGTCTAACCACTCGGCCACGGCGCCACCACTACATTCCAACATACATATTTTAATAAGTTAAAGGGCCTTCATTTTCAGTTTTTATTCTTTCAATATCCGTCACAGGAGTATTTATACTGATATATCCATATTAAATGATTGATATTATGTATAAATGTATTTCATATATAGCATTCTATGCAAGCTTTCTGATGTTATGTTGGTGGAGAGTAAATCATGTTTTACATTAGTTGTTTGTCAAAAATTAAATTATCCTAGGATGATTGTGGGGTGTGGATCACAGTGATGATTGAGCAATAGACAGAATAAATGGCAGGGCAAATGAGAGTGCCTGGAGGAAATCTGCCCAAGCACTGCAACATCCACTGCGCATGCTGGGAATGAACTTGATTGCCACATGCTTCAATTAAGTGCTGATTATGGCAAGAGTATACATGAAATGCTGTTTCTCAAGGTACCTATAAATTAGTGATGGGATGATACCACTATTTCTTGAAACTTGATACTGATTTTTGAGCACCGATACCTGATACTCACATTATAAAAAAACCGTAAAGGCAATGGCTTATTCACTGAATTATACACATGTAACCAGTTTTGTATCGCAGGCTAATTCCAAAATTCTTCCTGTTTGACATTCTCCATTTTTTTCTTGATAATATGACATACATACTTTTTCATCTGGTAATAAGTAATTAGCCATATAACACTCAGAAACATAGTAAGTCTGTAGATTAAACCTCCCTACTACCCACCCTCATACATTAGTATACATGCATTTAATACAATGGTACATTAGACACAATTAAAATTTTCAAGAAAAGAACCAAGGAACTATTACATGAGATGTGAAGGAATCAAAGAGTTTTGTTTAAGAACATGAACATTCATGAAAGAATAAATATTTCCATATGCTGTATTATTTCACTTCATGAGTTCATTTTTTTTACTTTCTCTACTACGTAGAGAAAGTAGAGAAAGTAGGGGATCTATTGCATTCCACCCAAAAATTCGATGCAGAGATTTTACCAGAAATACATGTTTGGAGACCCCCTGAATCCAAAAAAAGCATTTTTGGAAACATGTCCCTATGTGTGTCTGTCTGTGAACAGCATAACTCAGAAACGAACAGTCGGATAAACACCAAACTTGGTATTTAGGTTCAGTATCTTCCAGTGATGCGACACGAAGGTTTTCAAGAAAATCCCCCCACCCCAGATTACCCTTTACATGGAACATTTTTCGAAAATTTTAATTTTCTCAAAAATGACTAACAATTTTGATTAAAATATCATATGTTTAAGATATTTTCATGACAAATAAAATGTATATCCTGAATATTCTGGGAATGTCTCCAAAAGTATTCTTCATTGTGAACAACTTTTGCATAACTGTAAACCATAAGAGATACACACAATTTTACTACACAAAAAATATAGATCGCGTTAAAATACACAATTTATATCATATACATTTTTTTTGTTGAGTGAACCATTTTCGAGATATTGCTTGTTATTCCCTTAAATTTTTCAATACTTATTTTCTCAAATGGGAATTCATTATTCATTTTTTTGTCTTGGATATGCAAAGAGTATTAATCTGTGGCAAAGAGAATGGTGCTGTACCTAGCAACCAGCTATTAAGAGATGTGTCTATGCTTAAAGGCTACTGTATTTCTATATTGCCCTTGCAAATACAAAACAAGGGGAACATAGTAGGCCTTAAGCGGTAGTCAAATATTTTTAGAACTGGTCGCAATGTGTAAAATGTAACTCTCTTTGCATGTCAAAAGATCGTTTCTGCAAATATTTATCTCAATTAATATGAAATAGATGGAGAATAAGATTTATTTTTTTTTTTTTTTTTTGCTGTAGTCACCAAGCCAGGCTACTGCAGAAATTTGATTTACTGTGTCAGCTAAATCAGATTCATTCACAATTCAGTTAACACTGCATGTTACATGAGTACCTCTACTCCTTCCCTCATTCTTCTGCATGTTTTCATTTAGACACAAGTGTCTAAGGAAAGCTTCATTCATCGCAGTCAAGGTCTATCAAGAATTATAGTCCACCAACTCTTTGGTGACATGTGCGAGGCAGTAACATGAAGTCTTGATTCCTTTCATTCCTTATCTAGCATACAGTTAAATTCAACAACCTTTGATAACGCAAAACTTAAAAGTACTGAAGGTTTATCTAAAAGTGTTAGACCTGCTTTGTTACCACCAAGTATTGAGAGTATCAAGGTATCGATGGTATTGAGGTCACATCCTTACTATAAATAATAATGATAAAGCATGCAAATTTCGAACACTCTCTTAAGAACATTTTGTTTTTTTTTCCTATAGCTTACCTATGTAAGGTAAGGTAGGTATTGAACTCTATTAAAATATTTAATATGTTAAATTCACGATAAATATGTTTTAAGGTCCTATGAAACCCCAAAAAGCATTTCCATAAATGAGCTCTGTCTATGTGCACGAGTGGCATACCTCAAAAATGAAAAGTTGAATAAAATTTCAAATTTCAGCCCAGTATCTTTCAAGGCTCCAAAAAGAAAACTTTATCAAAAAAATTCTTACATCACATCACTCACTGTAGTTTACCACAGGCATATTTGACTCCAGTTGCTGAAGCTCAAACTTGCAATGTTTGACTCTGGATGTGGCATTTCATTTTGCTTTAATGATCATGGCTATTCAAATTGCTTCAGATATAAAAGTTGGTTTAGGAAATTAGAGAAAGAGCGGCATATGTACCAAAATAATTCTGACAGTAAGGAGTTAAATAAAGATACTTTTAAGGTTAATGTTTTAGTAGTTTGATTACTCAGTTTTGCTGTAAGTTATTGGTGCTCATTATTTGAGAGCTTAATTCTTATTCAGAAGTTATTTAATAGTAAAAAGTAAAGCACACTTAATTTGAACTATCTGTTTTTCTTTTCTTCTTTCTTTCTTTTTTTTTCAAGTTAGTCAAACATTGATGGAATTAATTCTTCTTTCACACAAGCCGTGTGTTGGGCAGGGTTGGAAAGCTAGAATCAGATGACTGAAAAATTCAATGCCATAGACGGGATTTGAACCACGGATCTCCCGGTCTCCGTCCAGTTGCTCTAACCACTGAGCTACCATGGCAACATGCCGACATGACATTAAATTCTCCAGCTGATTCGCATTTTTCCCGGTAAACCACGTGGAGATCTCAAATTGTATTGAGATGTCATACCCCAATGGCAACTTACATTCATTGTAAGTACTTTGGGTCCCGGGCTTTATAGTTGCAACCACTATTAGGTCAATTAATGGAATTAATTGTTCTTTCACACAAGCAGTATGTTGGACAGGGTTGGAAAGGTAGAATCAGATGACTGAAAAATTCAGTCAAACATTATTTGAGAGATAATTCACCCTACGTTAAATTCATTCCCTGACTGTGAGCGGATAGTTGCTTATCTGGTTTAAGCAAATAAAATAATAGTAGTTTTGATTTTACCACTGCAAAGTGACCTTAAGTATACCATCATATTTTTTCTATTATTAAGAGGCAGCCAGCCCCTCTTAGCCCCTTCTGGATCCACCTATGGCACCAATGAATGAATTTCAACTTAACTTGTTTCACTAATTCCATCACTTATAATAGGAGATGTTTCATAGACTTATTGTCCACATCCTCAGATATATTCAACTACTAGAAGTGTTGGTGTCCTGGATGGGCTCTTGAAGTCCCTTTCCTGGATGTCTGATGAGCCTGTATTAGAGGTTTTCTTTGGAGGGAATTTCAAAACTCATCAAAGTTGTTTATTTGACATGCATCAAGTTCTTTCAGTTGTTGCGCTTGTTTCATAATTTAAAATCTTTTTTGTTTCGTGTTTATGATTCTAAGAATGTGGAGCTATTGCTGATTTTTTTGTATATTGTACTTTCGGTGCCTTAGATGCTCTTTCAGTAAGTTCCAATGTTTCCTTTTGTTTTTCCTGGGTAGATTTTATCACACTCTATGCATCTGATTTTTTGGATCATGATGGTTTTTCCAGAATGCTTAATTTTATCAGAAGTTTTATACTGTGTTTATTTTGTGTGACTAGAGTTATGTTGTAACTACTGAAAATCGTTTGAAATTTCTTCATAGCCCAAGAGTGGTATGTGAATTTCTTGAATTTTTCTTTTCTTTCTCTACTGTGGGTGTGATTATATGTGTGATTAGTTTCTTCCTTTTTACAGTCCAAAACTTATTGTTTACTAGTGATTTGTTCAATGCGTTATTGCTGTTTTTATTATCAGTGTATATTCAGTTAGTTTTTGTGGAATGTTTATTAATCTGTATACAAGGCTAGTGATGATTGCATGTTTATGGCTCATTGGATTAAAACTATTGGCTTTTATGTGTGAATCCCTTATTCTCAGTTGCAAAGAAACGACAAACTCTTCAAAGGAAAAACAAAAATAAACACTGGAATGCACCTGAAAGAATATCCAAGGCTTACAAAATAAGCATATTAGAAAAACAGCAATAGTTTCACATTTTTTGGAATCATAACAATACAGAAAACAGTCTCCGCCTTATGAAATTGATACAGTACCTAGGATAGGATAGGATACAACAGGACTAGAAGTGGAGGGGTACTTAGCATCTCGACCTATGCAGATCTTTTGTACCTAGGCCCCTGAGGGGAGCCCCGGAGGGAGGGATGAGGTAAGAGGGGATGAAGGGTGGACAGATCAGTAGGCACAACAGACAGAGGGCAGGGTCTCTACTGTTTACAGATTTAAATTCCCCGAATGGCAACTTATGCAGCTGGCTTTCCTCCCCCCCCTGTGGGCTTATATATCTCCTGGGGGGGCCTGGGACCAAGAGACCACCCCCATCCTGGGGGACAAAGAGCATCAGAGCATCCTTTTCCCCTGCCATGCACATGCCGAGACCTCCCACTGACACTTGAAACCCTGAAGGAGACCAAGCAGATGAAAGGTGAAGTGAAATGAGAATGTAGGTGAAATGGAGGGATGGGAAATTTGGTGGATCCTTCCCAGTATTCGCCTAGCAACCTGGGGAAACCTCTGATAAAACCCATGAATCGGGAAGGTCGGCCATGAGAGTCAAACCCACAACCTCCCAAATGTGGGCAACAGACATTAGCCCCTGCCATCCTGCTCAGTAATACAATACCTAACTGAAAGAACTTGACATATGGAAAATCTTTATAAAAATACTAAACAATCTTGATGAATTTTGAAATTCTCACCAATGAGTATGATTATGACCAGGGAATGGGGGACACCTCGCATCTTGACCCAATGTGGATCTTTTGTGCTTACCAACACCAGGAGGAACGGATGAGGTGAAGGAACCACAGGAGGCTATAGGCTGACTGACAGAAATGTGCAGAGATCCCTAACGATTCTAAGCTTGATGACCTCGTCACACTGGCAGCTCAGAGAAGGCTGCCATCTAGCAGGGCCGAGAAGAATTTTCCAACAAGCAAGCATCTGCGCCATCTGTCCAACACCAACTGACACTGCACAGCCCCTCAGCCCATCTGAAACATGAAAGGGGAAGCGAAATCATAGGAAATGAAGGAAAGGAAATTCATGGTAAGACAGAAACCACACCAGCATTCGCATTACCAACCAAGGAAAAACCATGAAAAACTCATGGTTAGAGTAACTGGCCCCAGGAATCAAGCCCAGGACCTTCGAAATGTGGCTCTTGCACATTACTGCAGTCATTTTTTTCAGTAAATGTTAACCAAAGAAATCCCCTACATAGGTTCATTTACTGGACATCTGGATGTCTGCTGAGGATTCGGGCAACATGTCTGTGTACTATCTCCTATCATAACAGGTTTAGTGGTGTTAAGCGCGAAACTGACTCACTGGTGCTTAAAAATAATCATTTCACTTCACCTTGCAGTGCTTCCAGTTGTAATGCTTATGTCAAGTACTGTTTTATACTTTCTTCATCATTATTTATATAAATATTGTTTTTATACAAAACACTTCATTAAAATGTTCACTTAATACCTAATCTTCCAACTACTTATTTCCAGAGTCATATACACACATGGGTAAACCTTTGCAGGTGAACAGCACTATAAGAAAGAACATAGAGATGAACATATGTGTGCATGCACATGCTGAGAATACCAATGTCTTTTTCTTTCTTCCACCATTTACTGTAGTCTCATTTGCAACTATTGCCCTTATAACTGCGTTAATAACTAAATATACCCAGTAGAATTTCTGTTGGTAATGAGGCCATGAATTTATTTACACCATGCTAAATGCAAGGAAATGAACTAGTCTAAAGTTCCATTGTAAATTAGCCATTTCTGCTCTTATAATATCGTAGAACTTAGTAATTTAACATACAGCACAGATTTGATTCCACTGTCATTATCCTTCAGTTTAGATAACTGAAGATCATTTTCTTTCTTAGTCACTGTTTGCATTTGCAGCTGACAGTTACATATCTGCCCCTTGCAGAGTGGAGTACAGCATTAAAACATATCTTCTCGTAATTATATAGAAAATTTGAGTCGGAATTGAAACACTTAACATCACTTACATGTTTTATAACTTGACTGGTTTCAGAAGCTAATTGTTACCATCATCGGAAGTGGCCGACTTTCATAATAAAACATGTAAGTGATGTTAAGTGTTTCAATTCCGACTCAAATTTTCTATATAATTTCAAATTCACATCACTGTTACTAGCTTATCCATGTTTTATACTAATATCTTCTCGTATTTCTTAATAGTGCCAAAAAAAAAAAAAATGTGACAACAGGACACTGCCTATAAGAGATAAGGCACATTTAAATGTGAGGAGATAAGCAGCATCTTATGCTGGTGGTGACCTTAACTTAATTAGTAGAGACCCGGAAAATTCCCCAGTTGCAAATTTGGAAAAGTGCATTGAAAGCATTTTTACAGCAAGAGTAAGTGTGTGTGTGTGTGTGTGTGTGTGTGTGGAATGGTTTTCCACTCACAAATTGGTCATCAATTTTCAAAAAAATGGATTCTAGTTGCAAATTTTTAATTTATTTGTAAAAAAATACAAGCTTTTTGAAAAAATTATGCAATATGCTGATTGAAAAACAAAGTTAATTACAAAGCAGCTTGAGTTTCTATTGTACTACTGTGAGTTTTTATACAAAGGGGTTGGAAATACTATCAAAAATGTGATACAACCAGAGAAGAATATCACCAGTATTCAGCTCCCTGTGATTCAGGCAGATGTCCTCATTGGTAACATTGGTTTACGTCTGTTAGTTTTGTAGAGCACACTTACATAACTAAAAGAAGAAAAAGGAAAAACAGTTTCCCAAATTTGCATTTCTCTTCCATTTTCAACATTATTTACTGAAGTTCTCAAAAGTGTAAAAAGAGAGCATTATTAACCGTTTGTAGTTTGCATGGTTTGGTGAAAGATAAGTCTTAAATTGGCTTATAACTTAACACTGTCTACATAGTGCCTTCCATTCAGTTAATGCCAAAATTATAAAAAAATATGACACTGACAAATTACTCTTTAATGATACTGCAGGGCATATAAATATAGTTGTTCTTTTAGCATAATAGCATTAAGCTGTTTTAAGTAAATTAAAATGAATTGGGATTTTTTTTTCAATTTAATCAATAATTTTTCACTTAAACTCAATTAAGCAGATTACCTCTGAAGTCTTCAAGAATTCAAGAAGTATTTAAGAATTTCAGGGCAATCTACACACAAATTTTCCGGGGCTCTAACAATGAACAATGAACTTTATGGAACTGAAGAGATAGCTAGAGATGAGTCATTTTTGCTAGTTGTCCATCAATGTCCTTCCGATGTTCTAAAAAAATTCCAACCTGGACGAGACAAAATAGAATCTCCATCCTTTCAACATTCCACAACTAAATAAAATGACATGAAACTATGGCTCAAATTAACCACAGTTAACCTTTGTCTTAGAAGTACACACATAGAGTTGAACAGGGCATCATCACCTTATGGCTACATAGGGCAAGAGATTTCATAAACTTGAATCTGTTCTTCTGTATGACCTCAAAACAACAGCAGTCTACACCTCTCCCAGGTTAACCCCCTAGGGTAAATTCATGGCTGTATTAGGTTTTTAAAGGTGTCATTAAAACTGTTTATTTCTATAATTATTTCTGCATTTTTTAAATTTAAGTTTACTATTATCAGAAATTAAAAGAGTGGAAGTTATTGTGAAAGTACATGCATCTTTCTTATAACACTTTAATTCAATGAAGGCAGTTTTACAAATAATATTTGAAGCTTTGGGATTTTTATACATATAATATGATAAAATCCACAAAACAATAATGTTCTGAACTGAATTACTGATTTTTCAGGCATTCTTATGAACAAACAGAGTTTTGGCGAAAACATCAATGAAACATGAGCTTTTCTGTTTTAAAGAATACAATAATAATAGGAAGAAATTCTGAGAAAGAATGAAGGTAAAGAACAGTGACACACTTACACGGGAAAAACGCATAAATGTGCTCGCATTTTGTGCTTCCAAAAGTGCAAATGCTGATTAATAAACAACACACCAAAATTTCTATAAAACAAGTTCATTAATGTACCTGATTTAGCTTCAGTGTACTAATTTTAACTATCTCTACATCTTCAAGATGCCAACGAGAGCCAAAGCCAAAACTGGGAATGGTTTACAAGCACTTCACTGTGATTGGCATTTTTCTACTGTATCATATTGCTCAGCACTAAATGAAATCTAGATCCTCTGACACAAACTGTCCTAAACAAATGGTGTTTACTTATTAACCAGTTTGCACAAAGCAATATTATTTTGTTTTATTAGTTTGGATATTATGAATAAACTTTTTTGTAATTAATTTAGAAGCCATCACTGGATAATTATTGGAATTATTTTAGCTTTATTTGTTATACCTACTGAAGAAACAGCAAGAGATATTTTAAAAAAAATTACTAGATCTATGGACTAGAATATAATAATTCATTGTCAAATTAGGCCTTATAGATCTTTTTTCCATTACGCTACTTACATTTTAATTATTCTATGTATTCAACTTGTCACTTTCCCTCCATCCGACTTTCTTTGTTGGTGATGGCACTATTATGACAATTACAAAAGTAAGTGCAACATGTTTTTATGAGCAAATGGATAACATAATTGAAATCAGGAAATATAAGAAAGGAAAAGGAAGATTAAGTCTCAAACTAAACCATTGAAAACCTTGTACCTACAGAGAAGAAACTGATAGTAAATAAATTAAAAACAGATTTTTCCAGAAAAATTAAGATTTTTTTAAATATATAATAGTAAATAAATTTTGCTATAGGATATAATGCCAATGCTTTGTTTCTAATGAATTTTATCTTTCAGTTTCATATAAAAATGGATCTGTTAAGTACACAGTGTTATTTCTAGCTAGATTTTAGTATTCTTAATTAACATTCTGATATAATTTGATTGGTTTAGTTTGAATATCTTTGTTTTTGCCGAGTAATGACATGCATTGCATTATTAAACATTTTGAAATCCCATCTCCCTATGTCTTGCTTTGGCTGGAAATGAACAAACTGGAAATTGTAAATGGCAAATATTAACATGGAATCATAAAGTCAATGCTACAAAACAGCAGCATCACCCAAAAATTACCACACACCACACAAGAATATAATTAAAAATACATTTAACACACTGAAAATTCACAGTGGCCAGAAAAACTGTACGCTATTGAATGCAAAACCAGTATGAATAACAAATTTTTTTCTGCCCCAGAAATCCTCCAAAATTTTTTTGAATTTATATCTAGTTAACACTCTAGAAACGTTCAACGTTCTGAGTTTCAGATTGCTTATCAGTCTAGGTCAACTAGCCGATTCACATAAATGTAAATTTGATCACAATTTGGGGCATCTTCACAATATTTTTGAACAATAACAAGTCTCGCTGAATTACGATGTTTTGTGCTTTCAAGGATTGATTTGTGGATTCACTTTGTTATTCATTTAATCATTTTTTTCTCTGCAATAGCTTTCCCCCCTGGAATGGGCAGATTTTCATCCTGCAAGTGAACGCATTTATTCAACACAAATGTATGTCAGACAACAGCTTACAGCCCTGTCTAACCTGCACACTCAGTAAAGGGATGTTGAACATCATGCAAAAAGCTTTAAGAACAAATATCCTGCAGAGCGTAAGATGGCACATGTATGGAAATCTAAAGAAACACTCAAATTATATGAAAGCTAAGGGTCTGGCAAAGCTAGGGATAGATGCTTCAGAAATGTCATCAATCCCATGAAAATAAATCTACATTATTCACACAATATATTCATTTAAATATTCAAAAAACATTTCAACCAACAAGTACAAATTTTTTGGATTTCTTGTTTTGAAATACTCTCTTAAATGTTCCTGAGAAGAGAGCTAAGAAATATGTACAGGACATTAAAAAAACCACATGTAACACTTTGCTTATCCAGCCATCAACAACGAATCCACATGATTTGGTGAAGGGAAGATAGTTACTCTAATCTCACATGCATTAAAAAAGGCATGTAGTTTTACTTAGTTATCAAGAAATTACTATGTGGAAGAAGTCCAGAAGATAACTATTGATTATAATAACAAGATCTTTCAAACGAGTGACAGGCTATTAGAAATACTCAGCCATGTATAGCAATTGTCTTTAGAAGTGTTAAAGAGTTTCATGCCATTAGTTCATAATTGTTGCCTTCCGTACAAGTCCATATTACTACTTACTTTATGACATACACGTTGTATGAGCAAAGATAACCGTGCTTCTGTACCAGTCAAGCAATTCAACATCAAACAAAACAGCTTCATGGGTTAGGTTAGAAAATACATCATTTTAAATGATGTCTGTCATTTATCAAAAGTTTGTCATTAACATAATGCCTTTCCTGACAAAGCCTGCTTGAAATTATAGCAATTTGAAATTTAGGCTTCACACAAAACATGCAGGTTTACTGATTGACTGACTGCATATTATATTGTCATAAATTTTAAAAGAATTAAGAAAACACAAGCTAAGGAGGAGTGGTTGGATTCCTAAAGAAGTCTGTTTTATTAACAAGCAGAAAATGTTTAAAAAGAGCAATTAAGTGCATATGCAGAAACTTTCAAAGTGGAATTTTAAAGTCCATTGAAAAAAACAGAAAAAAGAATTGGAAAAAAATATAATGTATTATCGCATTTTCTCCCTTGGCATCTTTTGATGCATACATACACACATTCACCCAAAACGGGAGATAAACCTGATTTCAAGCACTCCCACAAATTATGCTGTCACACCAATACTGTTCCTCTTTGATTAAATTAAATAACCTAAAAAAAATGTGTTGGTTCCTCAGAACATGATTCCCCGTGCCTTTCACCCCCTAATGGCTGGGATCTCCTAAAGAACCACCAAAGGCTCCCTCCTGATGTTTACATGCCTTTCAAGGAGGACAAAACAAGCACTTCTCCAAACGCAGGTATAGTGCTTCATCAAACATGGCCTATGGTTTGTAAAGTCTTTGCACCGGATATCTTCCTGTGTGTATAGTACAACAATGTAACAGCCCTCTTAATTAACATGGCTGCCATATCAGCCGTTTTAATGTCAAGTGTTCCCA
This sequence comes from Deroplatys truncata, assembly GCA_030765065.1. Classification (NCBI taxonomy): domain Eukaryota; kingdom Metazoa; phylum Arthropoda; class Insecta; order Mantodea; family Mantidae; genus Deroplatys; species Deroplatys truncata. Next base: position 120,912,376 of record CM060988.1, on the reverse strand, counting down.
AACATTGCAAACCAGTTCACTGAGCTTGTGGATCACACTGCAGCAGTCGTACAATTGATGGGTCACTCTTGGCTCCTTCAATGAACTCTTCCAGGGAAAGCTTTCCATCATTGTTCTTGTCCATCTGGCGAAATATCTTGTCAGTCCGTTTCTCAGGTGTTGACTCGTCCTCAGGCATTTTCATCACAGATCCAACCATTTTGTAGATGGCCTAAAACATCTTGAAACTTAAGCATATTTTCCAAAATAGCTCTACCTTAGTTTAAATTACATACAGGGCTTTAATTTAAGAATTCTCCAATCTAAAACTTATTTTATTTATTTATTTATTGCACCATTAGCCCATAATGAGCTGCTGCTCTTCCCTGGGCAGTACATATAGTAATTTACAAAACATAACAAAATTGACAGTATAAATGTTTACTTTCTCTACTGCTTACTATAGAAAGTAGAGGAAGTATTGTATTCCACCCAAAAATTTGATACTTAGGTTTCACTGGAAATATACATTTTGACACTCCCTAAAGCAGCATTTTTGGAAAAAGGTGTGTTTGCAAGTGTTTGTGTGTGTGTGTGTGTGTGTGTGTGTGTGTGTGTGTGTGTGTGTGTGTGTGTGTGTGTGTGTGTCTGTGAACAGCATAACTCAAAAATGAAAACAGGTTACATACCAAACTTGGTATTTAAGTTCAGCTTCTTCCAAGGACGTAATACATCGATTTTAAAGAAAATCTCCCCTCCTCAGATTATCCTTTATATAGAAAATGTTTTAAAAATTTTAATTTTCTCAAAAATAGCTCTATTTTGATTAAAAATGCCATATGTTTAACATATTTTCATAACAAATGAAATTTATTGATACTGTGACTCCGCGGCTATGGCCCAAGGTTATCGGGAGGTCGGCTCCGAGCCGTCCGAGTAAATGATAACGGCCGCTTGCCAGCGTAAACACCGGGTCCGCTATCGGGAGATAATTAGAACTTTTTGGAAGCTTTATCTCCGCCTCCTCCTCCAGAAAGTGTGTCGAAATAGTTCTAGAACGTTCAAGAACCTTCTGTAGAAGATTCCACTACCTATATAAGCGAGCGATCTCGCACAGTCCAGTCAGTCGCGAGTTGAAGGCGAATCGAGTGCGACAGAGTTGTCAGTGTGAGTTGAGTTGCATCGGTCAATCAGTGAGTGAGCGAGCAAGTTAGCGACTGTGTTTTTATGATGCGACATCAAGAGCGATTCTCTGTGCCAGTTGGTGACGACTGTTGTGACGTGCAGCGAGTGCTACTGCGAGCGACGGGTTGTGGAGGTCGTGTTCGATTCCCGAGCGAGTGAATTGTTCGGCGTGAAGAGACTGCGTCACGAAGGAAGTGAAGTGGTGGAGAATTGAACTAGTTCACCTTAGTGAAGTGAAGTCCCAGTGAAGGTGAATTACATAGGAACTTAGAACAGTGACAGTGTGAACTGAGAGAAATGACAGTTTAAAAAACCTGGACAGAATCACAATACCAAAATTTCATTGGAAATACACATTGTAACCTCCCTGAATCCTAAAATAACATTTTTAGAAAATGGTCTGCAGGCAAGTGTGTGTGTTTGTCATCAGCATAACCCAAAAATGAAAAGTAAGCTAAATACCAAATTTGGTAATTAAGTTCAGCATCTTCCAAGGATGCGACACAAAGATTTTCAAGAAAATCCCCTCACCCCAGATCAACCCTTTATATGGAAAATGTTTTTGAAAATTCTGATTCTCTCAAAAATGGCTGTAATGATTTTGATTAAAATATTACGTGTTTAAGACACCTTTATGACAAATGAAATTTATATCTTTAATTTTCTGGAAACAGCCTGAGAACCTCTTCATTCTGAATGACTTTTGTATAATTGATAAGCCATAAGATATAGACAAAATCTTACTACAAAAAATAAAGTAGACCTCATTAAAGAACACAATTTATGTCATATAACTGTTATTGGTTTGAATTTTCAAATACTTATACTTCACCTGGGAAGTTGTTATTCACTTTTTTCTCATACCAACATGTTTTTTAAAACTCTACCTACCATATCCTATAATGAAAAGTGTAAAAGTGAATTAAAAGTTTATCTGATTAACAAGAAGTAGATAGAATAACAAACTTTTGTATGGATAGTTTATAGAAAGGTGAGTAGAGAAGGCCATATGAATGCAATACATTAGATTTTTATATTTGAATTACAATATATTGTTTATTATAATTGTTTAAAGTATGACTGGCCTCTGGGTCGAGTGGTCAGCACTCTGGCTTCTCAACTCAGAGGTCCCGGGTTCAATTCCTGGCTTGAGTGGGAATTTTACTCTAACCAGAATCATTTCCTACTACAGAGTATGATTGAATGAAAGCGAGCGTTTTTGTAAAATTAATGAAAAAATCAACGTTTCAAAAAGCCTTACAGTTCAGAGAGTGAGAACACCCTCAGTAAGTTCTTTCTTAGATCAAAGCCCCCAATATGTCCATAGGAGTTCAAGGCGGCTATACAAATGAAACAACTAAAGTAACAAAAAGCGTAATACAAGATATATCCTAGATAATATTTCTCCCTCTTTTTAAATTGCTTAAATTTGGATACATTTTTTATTTCCATTGGTAATGAATTGTAATACTTGGAACCAATATAAAGTATAGATATGATACCATATTTTGTTGTATTTCATATTATATACGAAGCTTATATTACAATAAATAAAAATTTAGAACCACATGTAATCAAGTAACACCACTGATAATGATGTCAAAGCCACTGATATATATGTTAAAAGGAGCATATAAATGAAAAGAGAGAATTATTTATTTAATATGATTTAAATAAACATTTAGATACTGAGGGGTGAAGTTTAAAAGCAGTGTTGTTTGCATTTTAGATTTCAACCCTTTAATCCCTGCTACTTGCACTGAAATTTCAGACAATTAAATCTGAGATTATTCATTTCTTTATACATTTGATTCATTTTACCTAACACTTCTGTTTTTCAAATAATTGCTTGAAAAGCCTTAGCACCTGCTTATAGCAGAATAAATTATTGTGTTCCACCCACAAGTTTTACATTGAGATTTCACTGGAAATTGTTTTGAGGCTCACTGAAATAAAAGAGCATTTTTAAAAAACCTGATGTGTTACACCCACATGACTTTCTCTACTCTTGTACAAACTATTTTTACAAATGCTTATTCTCTGTATGCTTCATGTTAATCTTATTGCTAATTTTCTTGTAGATGCAAGGGGAATTGGTAGGCTTTAAGCTATAGTCAAATATTTTAAGAGCTGGTTGTTATGTGGAGTGTTCAATTCTCTTTGCATTACCAGGACAAAAAAATAAATGAATAACGAATTACCATTTGAGAAAAAGTATAAGTATTGGAAAATTTAAGGGAATAACAAGCAATATCTCGAAAATGGTTCACTCAACAAAAAAGATGTATATGACATAAATTGTGTATTTTAACGCGATCTACATTTTTTGTGTAGTAAAATTGTGTCTATCTCTTATGGTTTACCAGTTATGCAAAAGCCGTTCACAATGGAGACATTCCCAGAAAATTCAAGATATACATTTTATTTGCCATAAAAATGTCTTAAACATATGATACTTTAATCAAAATCATTAGAGCCGTTTTTGAGAAAATTAAATTTTTCGAAAAATGTTCCATATAAAGGATAATCTGGGGCGGGGGGATTTCCTTGAAAACCTTCGTGTTGCATCTCTGGAAGATACTGAACTTAAATACCAAGTTTGGTGTTTATCCGACTGTTCGTTTCTGAGTTATGCTGTTCACAGACACACAGAGAGACAGACAGACAGACAGACACACATATGGACATGTTTCCAAAAATACTGTTTTTTGGATACCGGAGGCCTCCAAACATGTATTTCTGGTGAAATCTAGTATCGAATTTTTGAGTGGAATGCAATACTTCCCCTACATACTATACGTAGTATAGAAAGTAAAAAGTATTTCTAGAAGGAAAGAAAGAAAGAAAGACAGAGAGAAATGTGTATGTGTGTGGGGGGGGCATATTTTTATTTAGTACCTTCCAAAACTGTGACATGAAGATGTTTATGATAATCCCAACCTTAACTACTCTTTACATGGATAAATGGTCAATATTTCTAAGCTTCTCAAAAATGCTCAAACAATGTTTATTAAAATACCATATATTAAAGATTTTACATGACAAATAAAATGTATATCTTGAATTTTCTGGGGATAACCGTGAAGTCCTCTTCATTCAAAAGGAATTTTGTATAACAGGCATACTAGAAGTTATAGAGAAAAATTTACACAAAAAATGCAGATCTGTTTGAAATGCAGAATTTATTTCATATAACTTTCTTTCTTCTATTTCAAACCTATAAATAATTATTGGTTTGAATTTATTAATACTTTGTCAATTTTTTTAAAGTGATGTTGCTGTTCAGTTGTTTCTAGCAATGTTAAGAAAAGAGAATGGAATTTCAAAGCCAGCATATAGTGATCTGCTTTTCTTTCCATTGCAAGAGCTTGTTACCATGAATCAACATTTAGAATGGAATTTCAAAGCCAGCATATAGTGATCTGCTTTTCTTTCCATTGCAAGAGCTTGTTACCATGAATCAACATTTTAATACTGTCTGCATGGTGTAACCAAATACATCTTGCTTAATTTGAAATCATTCCTAAGCAAATATATATTTTGAATAACATACCATGGTTAGAAGAATCATTTTTATATGTATACTATAACCAGGGCTAGGTTTTTTTGTTATTAACGATAAATGCAAAACTCAATGGAGAGATGCACCAAGAAGTATATGCATGATTTATGACAAATGTGACCAATTTATGGCTATAATTTTGTTGCAAATTTTTGCAAAAATTGATTGTTTCTGCAAAAATCTTTATTTTTACAACAAAACACCCAAAAATGGCATTTTTAAAAAAAAGTATCCATTTTGAGGATGTTGAATGTAAAGGAATGAGAATTCATTTGGAAAGGTACATTAACTAAAAAATTTAGACTATGTTGTTATTCTATTTTATGACCAGCAGGACCATCCATGACAGCTGACAGGGTTTTCCTGAGCTTTTGGAACATTCCGTTAGAAATACTTTCATTTTAAAGTTCTTGAAGTAATTGCCATGGCAGAAAAATAAATGACTACCTTAAAACAGAAATAAATTAATGGAAATGCAACCATAAGCAGTGCATGTGATAACAATCGATAATCATTGAAAGCTTGTCTTCAGTCAGATTTCAAAAACATTATGATATAGCTGCGACAATGAGAGCTATTGCCTATGAGATTAAACATTACCTCAAAATTTTCATGAAATTTATATCATATTTTAAACTATAAATAAGACATTTTACATATTTTTCACGCAATTTTTAAAAATAAACACAAAAAAGCTTTACCCTGACATTAACTGTAACAGATATGTGTGAGTTTGTCATTGGTAGAGATGAGCTTGTGAGTGTATCACATCAGATGTTTTAAAAATGATGCATAACATCTAACTGAAAATAGAGTCAGTCGTTGATTCAAGTTAATCTTAGGATATTCATGAATTGAAAAACAAAATAGCCCAAGAGTGTAAGCATACTACTAAGGAAGAATTAAAAGCATTCACGAGAGGTTCGAAATTAGATGGTATAATTCTCTAGCCAATAATGGAATACATTTAAGAGCACTTAATTTATAAAATTAGTAATTAAATGTTGTAAATTATCCAAAATAAACTGTTTTCATCCTGCCCCCAAGTGATTTTTCTTTATTTGCGGTTGATTGACCAGCTTTCTAGCTTCTCACCCCAGGGGTTCCAGGTATAATGTTTCTTTACTTAGAATCGCTTCCAAATTAAAAACTCAAGAGTGAACACGCTTCAAGCAGTATCAGTTGTTTCAAAGCCCCTGATATGACCATAGAAATTAAAAATATAAGTGAAATTAAAATTAATTGATTTCACGATATCAGGCAAAGATAGCAGAAATGTTACAACCAATGAATAAGAACTGCATAGTCTTCCAAATTTAATGCTAATATTAATTAAGTTTCTAAATGAGGGTGGCTGGTATGTTGGAGTGAAAGCTGAAAATACAAAAACATTTCTTTTTTAAACTTTGCCTTAATATCTGAGTTGAAGTGTTTTTTTAAAGCAAATTTAAATAAATAGCTACAGTAAAATGATTATCCACCACTCGGTTAACTGTTTGGCTCATTAACTGTCATCAGCTTTTTATTAAGTATTCTAGAATGAAAATTTCCTGTATGTGGCAATAACATGCACCTGCCACGGCTTAACCTAAACTGTAATTGGAGGTTAAACCTATGTATTGGTTTTACAGAACAAAAGTGTGTGTTACCTCTTCCCACACAGCACTGTCCCATGGACAACAATCACCTTTATTGCCATTTTTCTAAATTATACAAAAAATGTAACATAGGACTCATGTGTTTAATGAGTTTTTTTAGTTATTATTTATTAAACATTTTGTTTGTATTAAGTAAGATGGAATATCTACTATTTTCGGTTAACTGTCAACTCCACCACTTCCATTATAATGGTTAATCAGTGTTCTACTGCATTTAGGCAAGGAAGTTTTGAAATGAAAGCCCTACATGTGAAAATATACAAGAGAGTAAATAAAGTAGCACTATACACACTAAGTTGAAAATGCTATGTGAACAATTTTCTGATAATGAACGTGAAGTGCTTTTTTATACAAAAATTAAATGCATTCACTCTTCTGTTCTCAAGACTGGCCCAAGAGTTAATATAATAAAGGAACTTTTGGTATGCTACACAGTACTAAGTTAATGTTTGATGCAGTAATTTGTATCACAAATTACCTAAATGTAAATAATGATTGTAATATGAATATGCATTTTTATGTGACATTGATTTGAGATGTTTCTTGACTGTAATTATTGTTGAGAAGTAAGTTTTTAATGCCTTACTGAAACTGTCAATAATAGCGCGCAATAATGCAGCGAGGGGGTGAGCTGTTTATCATTATTGGAAACGAGGAAGTTACGTAATGTTGGCGCGTTTTTCCGTTGAGAATCTTCTGGAACGTTTCCCTAGAGCATATGTATTCATAATTTTCATTGGATATTAAAATAGACGCTAATGTTGGCGCGTTTTATTAGCCAATAGTAGTTCAGTTATAATCTTTAGGCGTATCTGGATGCAGGAGTATAAATAGGGTAGGTTAGAGGTAGCTTCATGCTCAGTTCATCGAAAATCTCAATACATTACACGTCGCCTTCAGTCGGCCAGTTCATCAAAAATCTGTGTACACTACACGTCGTCTTCAGTCAGTCAATTCGTCGAAAGTATTTGTACGGAAACGTCGGGTATCGATTCACAAGTTACGCGCAGCAGAATTATGAATAATCTAAAGTGTTGTAAGGTTAATTATACAAAAGGTTGAAGTACGTGGATTAAAAGTGATCAGTAAGAAGTTATTATAACAGTTTCAGTTTGGCGAGTGTTAAGATCAATGTATAAATGTGATAGTTAACGTGTTCGACAATAAATGTGTAAAACAAATTTCTTCATCAGTGTTATATTTGGATAAAAGATTCCTTTCCGTTTACACAACCCTGATCAAGAGACATGTTCGACCGAGAAATAATAGCTAGCCGGAGGACAGTAAACAAAAATTAAATCAAATAACAGTCGCATTCTTTCAAACACTAATACTACCACAAATTGCTAACACTAGATGGAGCTACAAACCGAACAAATGAATGACGTCACAAGATGGCTTCACATGAAGTAAACACACATACACAAACATCACAAGTAATAACATTATAAGTAATACCACCGCAAATTGGCCACCACAACGTGGGGCTACGCAATAATGTTAAATAAACAAACTTTATAAGAATACACTCGCATGTTTCATAAAAATTCTTTCTCATGTGAACTTCACAGTTTTAGTTGTAAAAGGAGTGCTACTTTTTACTTTCTCTACTATGTATAGTAAGTAGGGGAAGTATTGTATTCCACCCAAGAATTTGATACCGAGATTTCACCAGAAATACATGTTTTGAAACCTCCTGAAACCAAAAAACAGTATTTTTGGAAACATGTCCGTGTGTGTGTGTCTGTCTATGAACAGCATAACTCAGAAACGAACAGTCGAATAAACACCAAACTTGGTATTTAGGTTCAGTATCTTCCAGATATGTGACACGGAGGTTTTCAAGGAAATCCCCCAACCCCAGATTATCCTTTATATGGAACATTTTGAGAAAATTTTAATTTTCTCAAAAACGGCTCTAACGATTTTGATTAAAGTATCAAATGTTTAAGACATTTTTATGGCAAATAAAATGTATATCTTGAATTTTCTGGGAATGTCTCCAAAAGTATTCTTCATTGTGAACAACTTTTGCATAACTGGTAAACCATAAGAGATAGACAAAATTTTACTACACAAAAAATGTAGATCGCATTAAAATACACAGTTTATGTCATATACATTTTTTTGTTGAGTGAACCATTTTTGAGATATTGTTTGTTATTCCCTTAAATTTTCATTACCTATTTTCTCAAATAGGAATTCGTTGTTCATTTTTTTGTTTTGGTTATGCAAAGAGTATTAATGGAAAAAAGAATGGTGCTGCACCTAGCAACCAGCTATTAAGAGGTATGTTTATGCTTAAAGCTACTGTATTTCTATATTGCCCTTGCAAATAGAAACAAGGAGAACATAGTAAGCCTTAAGCGAAAGTCAAATATTTTTAGAACTGGTCGCTATGTGTAAAATGTAATTCGCTTTGCATGTCAAAAGATCGTTTATCTCAATTAATATGAAATAGATGGAGAATAAGAGTTTGTAAAAATAGTTTGTACAAGAGTAGAGAAAGTCATGTGAGTCTAACACATCAGATTTTTTAAAATTTGATCCATTACTACATTTTGTGAAAGCATTATACTACTGTGTGTGTTGAACTTCCAAGAACATCACTAATTATTGTTATGAGAGCAATAACTTCTGTTGCTGTTAGCATAATTATGCAATCTTTAAACTTTCATGTGTTTGTGTTTCCTTGCAATATCAAGAACTCATTGTTATGAACATAAATTTTTTCATCTGTCAGTTCAAACTTGATCTACTACTTCCAGTAGAGACCACTTCTTGTTTGGTAAAACAGTTGTCTTTTTCCAGTCAGTCACCTTATTATATATATATATATATATATATATATATATATATATATATATATATATGTTACAAGGTTCAATGGTAGATAATAATAGGTTACCATGTCATTATATTTTGTTGCTAAACCATGACCAGAAACACTTTGTTTATTCATTAGAGTTTCTAAGATATGAGGAGATTGTAGGCAGCAAGGTTCACAAAACAAACTGAGATACTGTAAGTAAGCCAATAACATTTGAATCAACTATTGAAGGTGCTCAAAATGACTGCTGCCAGTTTAGATAAATTTTGTGCATCTGATTATATGATGTTGAACTCTTGGAAAGAGTTCAAACTATGGTGTACAGCATGTCTGCAGATGTCCACGGTGAAGTTTGTTAAGATATAAGCTGCCTGTTTCACTTAAACCTCTCTCCAATCTTGGAAACATGGTGTGGGCTGGGCAATGCCTGTTGGGGTAATGTTGTTGATAGAGCCAGTCAGCAAACCTTTCTTGCATTCCATCAGGCTTCCCCATAGATAAGATAAATCTTGCTGTACTTTGCATTTATGTACAATTCCACCATTGTTCATTCCCACTTGATGTGGATAATGTAAAGCAGAGGTGGCGAAAACGGGACTCATGAGTTATTTTGACTTGTAGGCACTGTTCCCTCTCTGGCACTGTCCCTTTGTTTTTCACATGCTGCTGAGTGATGCAGTGCATATTGCATATTTGGTGACTCGCAGAAGGAAGGCGTTTTCGCCACCCATGATGTAAAGTATGAAACTAATAAACAGAATAATATGGTTAATGCTACCATTGCCTGTAGTATGGTGAAGGACTCTGTGCATCCATAACGGAGGCTCTAGAGAGAAAAAAAAAGGAGTTTCTGGACATGGGTCTCTAAACAAATATAATCATATGGCGCACATCTATCTACCAATGAGCATTGTAACATATATTTTTACAGCTTGTATAGTGGCATTGAGGTGGTGGATGGTGCTGCTTACTCGCATACTATTGGTGGATGCAACTAGTGGGCCACTTGTTCAGTGTTCCGTATGAGTTTCCAGAGGGGATTCAGAGGCTTGCTTAGTGATTAATGTTGTTTCTCCTTTATAAATTTCAATACTTTCCTTTCTTATTCTTTGTGTGTTACAGAAGCAGCAGATCAAGTTAAATACTAACATCAGCCATGAAAGCCTATGCTATAGTCACCTTGGCTTTCAGTGCACTGCAATGGTGTTATGGTACGTCCAATCTAAACTTTAATTACCAGGAAGTAAGTGATATTTTGGTGTCTGAATGCATTTCTACATGTTAGTCATGTGAGTCTGCATTGCTTATATAAAGATTTTCTAACAAATCAGATTGTTTAAACTAATAGAGCCTTTAAGAATTCCAACTAGTGTATTTGTATATGTGTGTTTTTTTTTCCAAGAAATTTTCAAATGACTAACATATCAGGGGGTTGTTAAGACTAATAATGACAATGATAAGATATTCATTAAAAATTTAAATAGCTTTATAGCAAACCAGAGTATTCAATATGTTTATTCAGGGGAACACAATTGGGCTGTCAATCAAAACATATGTTTTTAAGTATAATATTGCTAACAATTACCCTTACCGTAACAATTTCCAGCATTTCTTGCCTTGAGATGTATCCATTTCCATCTAAATCATACATACTGAATGCCCATTTGAGCTTCTGCTCTAGTTTACCACGGGATGTAACCGACAGTGCACATAGGAACTCTCGGAAATCAATGGTTCCATCGCCATTTGCATCAAATGTCCTAAACACATGCTCTGCAAACTAAAATACAAATTTCCTATTAACATTTAAATTTATACATACGACAGATATGTGATCACAGTTTAATGTAGAACATGCAATTAACACAAATTCACTTTATTAATTGTTCTGTAACTTGGATAACCTTAAGGGTAATCATTATGCCTGTAATAACAATGTTACTGACAAACAAAGTAGGTGATGTGTTACAAAGAATAAATAAACTAAAAATATACTTCTGGAGTTTATTTTTTCCTGATATATATACTTAAGATTTTCATTTTGCTGCGCAATCAGACATGAGGTTTGCCATCGTGACACTGCCAAATGAATGCAAAAGTACCAGCACTCCAGCATGGTACTTATTAGTCCAACAATTCTGTGAATTAAGACCCTATATAATAAGTATGACATTCACCATCATCAATCTGTTTGCCCCAGTAACTCTAGTGAGATTTTGTGTAATCATTCAACTTTCTAATGCAGACCTATTGTTTGGACGTGTGGCCATATTACAGGGAATTGCTTGCCCTGCACCACTGTTTCTAACTGGTTCTGTTGCCTCTCACTTTCCCTCCTCTACATGTGCCATTAACTCATTGTACACAAGTTGATACGTTGTGAGACCATGTGTTTCAGTAGTACAGTTGTTAGTGCTGTTATAATGTCAAACAGAATCTGCATGTATGATTATTATGTGACAACAAACTCTTGTAGAGGAATGAGGCAACAATTTATAGACAGATTCCCTGCTGTTCATGTGCCCCGCAGAAAAATGATTCCTAATCTTGTTAACAGAATTAGGGAAACGAGATATAATCTTGATTGGAAACCATAAATAAATCATTGTGTTTTTACAGAGGCAAAACATTATAACATCTGAGAAAACTTATAACTAAGTAAAAGAAATCTTTGAGAAAGCTTGCACAAGAATCAGGAATTTCACATACTTCGGCTTGGGGTGCCACAAACTTTTCAAATTAAAACCATGTGAGACAACTGTAATAAAATTGGGTGTTGGATAACATTAATGATCACTCTAATGACCTGCATTTAATTGTTTTTATGGAGGAAGCATGGTTTGATTTATATGGCCATGAAGACAGTGTTAATGCAAATTTTCTTAAAAGGTGTGTGAGACAAGTGGCAGCACAAGAACATTATTTCCAACATCTTCCAACATGATGAAGGTATTGGTTATTGTAGTTATAATTTGCATGAGAAATCTATGCGCTTAAATTTAAGGGGCTATGAATATCCAACTCTGACAACCAACGGTGTGCTTTGCATGCCAAGATTCCTATTCGGCCAGCCATGCAGACAAATGAAGGCTCTGTAGTATCTGACATATGCCACTGCAGTCTAGTGACAAGTGATTAGCTCTGTGGCAGTTTTTTATTTTGGTCAAAGCGCATTGAGTTCTTATATCTGCCGAGTTTGCATGGTACAGACAGACAAAAATTAAATGATTACACCACTTTTAATTTCTTTTTGTATTTTACATATATTCAACAAATAAAACATGCTGTCTTTTTATGTAGTATTCAGTTTTAATTTACTCATCACATATGTCTGGAAAAATATAGTCTTCTTTTCTATGTGGATGTCTAAAAATGTATATGTTAATCATTTGTCAGTAAAACAAGTTATAGTGTGGAAAAAGTTTCTACTTGCACATAACTACTGTTCCTATAGAGATGTTAATAGAATTTTTTTTTCTTATTTTCTCCTTCACATGTTAACAAACAAACTGGGTTCTTTACACTGACAGTAACTATTAAGGTAGGTCAGTTTTGAATTCTTAAGGTTATAGTATTTCTTTGGTTATGTTTACTGAATATTTCTCCTGATTATTTTATTTTATACCTTTTTTTCTCAGACACATGCGTTTTAACATACAAAATAATATCACTGGCAAGCAATAATCATAATCCTCATATAAATCAAGTAACCTCCCCAATCATGTATGCACTTAAATGAAACAAAACTCCCATTAACATATTGAAAAATATCTCAATCTAATAATCAACAAATATATAGTAAACATCCCTTTGAGGTGTTATATAAACTGTTACAGCTCAATACCTGCTAGAAGGTGTTAAAGGAAAGTGGTGTCTCTATGTGCCAATAATTTTACTCAGTGAACTTTTTTCTTAGGATACAAGTTGTTTTATAAGTCAATGAAATCACTTTCCTTCTGGGGCTCCCATAATCTGACAATCCTAAACCATGACATTTTTTACCCTTAGGTAAAATTGATTTAAGGAAATGAAATTTTGAGAAATAAGGAGCCCAAATGTAGAAGAAATGTGCATTTGATTAATAATCCAGAGTTATGGAAGGACTTTTAATGTATTTCAACTAAAGCAAGCACTATTATAAAAAGTGTATTAAATGTATTCAGTACCAACATTTAAGCATTTTCTTTACACCATTGTATTTCTAGAACCTGGAACAGAAGAAATGAGCTTGGTATTGTTCATAATAAGTTTATGATACTCAACTATATTTTTCATATTGTTTTGTATTTTCAGCATTGCAAAAACTGAATTTACTGTTAAACTATTTCTTTCTTCTGTCCACTGAGCACTCAATGAGGGAAAAACTATCTCTACATTGCTGTTATGACCAGGAATGAACAAATAATATCTCAATTTTTAGCAACTCTAAATAATGCTCACTAGAAATGCAACTATGAATGAAAAAATTAAATTGAGTTTTATTTATGGATGCTCTTTAACTGTTATGGTCCTTAGCTACCCATTCTATGTTGAGCGTGAAAGACCAGTAATTTTGCTCAGAGGCCTCTTTATCAGGCTTGAGGTTCTTTTATGTGCCGTAAATCTATGACACAGGACCACCGGCTTTACTTCCCTTCTGAAGGAAGCTATGCTGGAATTTTACGGCTGAAAGAATCCATCGCCCTCCGCCGACTATGAATGAAGGTAACCCATTTCTTATGTGACAACAAATTCTCAAAACTATTATCCTTGTTCTCCTTGCATTAAATTTGTTGAAGTTGAAATAAAATATAATAAAAACGTGGGCATTTGCCTTTTTTGACCTGGAGTTTTCATTTACCATAAAATTATGAACAGTCAAAGAAATTAATGGCATATGGCAACCCTATTTCCTTCTGAAGTCATGCTAAGGATGGAAAGTGTTTCAAAGGGTTTTTCCCTTGGAGCAGCTGATGATAAAGAAGATCCTTTGAAACATGTTGTGAAATAGAAATAGTGGTTAATTTGTGTGTATAAAACTTTTTTAACAGTTAATGATATTTAGGAGAAGATATTTACCTTTGAGGCATCCCCATATGGGAAAAAATTTCCATAAATTTTTTTGAATTCCTCTACACTCAGATGACCACTTGGGCAGTCTTTTAGGAAGCCTTTGTACCATTCCTGGATTTCTGCATCTAAAATTGAAACATAACAGTATAAATGTATTAGGAATGTATTTACATACTTCACAATTACATTTTTAATAATATTATTAGTTTCTAGGACAGACATGCAGAACTTGAACACAATTGTATAGCCTTGTTAGAAGTTGAATACATAATCTAATCCCTTCTTTGAAAGCCTTGATGAGTGTTACATTCCCAAAGTGTGATGAATAGAAACTGAGTAAAAGTAATCCAGTTACTGTTTACAATTATGCTTTATTAAGTTTTACTTGTAATAGTTACTTTTTACAAAATGTCATTTTCACTTGTAATTAACTTCTTGAAATAAATACATTCTAGTAAACTTTGGTAATCGATTTACATTACATCAAGAGTTTGGTAATGTTGGAGCCCCAGCATTTGCATGGAGCATTAAGATTGGTTTAAATTAATTATAGTTGTAATAAAGTTTACAGCTTCTATAATTCTAGATATACCTGCAAGATATAAACAAAAGATTGTTAAGTCAAAGGTGAGTCCTACATAGCAGTTCTTGCTGAAAGAGGATAAACAGATCATTCTGTACCAGTTCCTCTTTCTACTATTCTTCTAATTACATGACCAGATCAGCCAACTGTACCATAATTATGGTACATCATAATATGACCAATTTTACCAGTATAGTAATACATGCCATGGCCTGAACTGAACCACAGCTATGGCATTGAAAGTTTGATTCAAAGCACCAAATTATTGTCTACAAGTGTGAAAGTATGAAAGAAAATTTATCAAATATAAATCATCCAATTACTTTTTTGGTACTTTACCCATCACTGCTTAATAAGATACATATGGACTATGGAAGGACAATCTATGCCTCACTCTCTCTCCCTCCCTCCCTCCAAGTTCTGTATCTCTGTCCTAGAATGTTTTGAACTAATTCCTAAAACTATAATAATCATCGCTAAAGGAGAGTAAGTGAATAAACAGTAATACTTACCTGAAAATTCAGTGTTTTGTCTCAGATCTTCCAGAACTTCTGGCTTCAGTTTGCTATTTTGCTTACCCATTTTTCTCTTTATTCCTAACTACAAGCTACTGATGAATATAAAGGTTTAATTCTGCCACTGCACCTAAAAATATATATTCACTTATTATTCTTCAAATAGACAGAAAATTGGCATATATATTGTCATTTCCAAGGACTAAAATAAAAACATAATAAAGAAAAGTCTCTGAAGTGATCTGCATTCATTATTTGAAAGTGCACTTATGATAAACAAAAAATTTTGGAAGTTGCATGAGGAAAAGGGAAATTTGTGCTTTAATGAAACCTATAATGCTTTCTAAATCAAGCTTTAAAATGGGATTGCTGTAAATAACATTTACAACAAAAATATTTGCAATTAATGCTTCATTTTTCATGATAGTTTCAATTCATGATTACAAGAATTATAGCAAAATTCCACCCTCATTTAATTGCCATTCCATTCAATCAAAACTGTAAGCAACACAACACAACACACCTCTTCTTTTCACTTTATGCTTGTGTCCAACTTTGTTATATCAATAAAGTGTACACATGAAAATGAACGTTCAGACACAGAGGGCTCCATAAATTGCCTGTAAATATGTTCAGTATAATCTTGGGAACAAGATTAATGCTGAGGATACGTTTCAAAATATTGACATTCTTTTTATAGAGTAAAATACAATAGGATGATAGCACCAGTTCTTAGGTAACAGATACTTGCGAAGGCAACGCTACAAGGTTATGACTGAAAAGTAGGGTGTATTGAAAGAGTACAAAAAATTTTCTTTTTCCAAAATTAAAAAATGGAGTGTTTGCAAAATTGTACACTACATAATGATAACATTCCATTAAAAAAAAATGTTGGCTGCTCATCGTTTCTTATATTAAATTATTTTGTTCCACACTATGTTGATATTTGTTTTGAAACTAAAAACCATGCAGTAAACAGAACTTTACACTTTAGTATCTATTTGCCATACTGTATGTTTAACAACACACATAAGGTAAAAATATTTTATTGGAATATTTCAAATTACAAATTTATATTTGCCACATTATGTTTTACTTGATTTTAAGGAGCCTAAAATGGAAATGTTCAATCAACTTCTGCACACTTAAAAACTGTTGTTATAAAAAAGAAAATTGCAATCAGAAAATTAATGATTTTTTTACATTATAATGCATCCTTTAGGAATATTACAAGCCATGATTCTTGGTTGAAAAGCTTTTCTTCGACTGGCCATCATTTAAGAAAAAAGATTAATTAATCTGGTCTCAAAACTCAATTTGACTTAGGAACTTCAATCTTTTGTTCTGTTCTAAACATAATATTTAAAGCAGACTGTTGTGATAGTGCCTTGTTAGTTACTTGTTGATAAAATTTTGCTTTCTTCACTTGTAACATTTTTTTAAATTAAAATGTATAATTTCTGTACAAATAAACCGAATTTTTAATTATATTTCACAATAATGATGTGTATTTTAAGTATAGGCACTTACTTTAAAAGCATACACATCATTTCAGCTTCTATCTGAAATAGATTTTGAGATCTGCGCATCTCAATAAGAAGAAGAAAAAACTGCTAAATTTTGAAAATTCAACTTGAAACTTTACTTTTAAATGAAATCAAAATGTTGGGATAGTTTAAAATACTCCCTAAAGATTCTTTATAAGAGTGTATAAATAGTATTATATTATGCCTCAAACTTTTAGCATATCTGTTGTTTAAAATATGAGTGCATTTATTTTGCTAGTTGCATCTATTCATGTACTAGTCCCCTTATCAATATGCAAAGAAGAAATTTATGTTTAGTGTACCTAACCTAACTCTTCTAAACCCAAGTCCCAGGAAATAAAACAATGCAACATTCAGAGTTTATATTGAACTGCCTCTATGGCCAAGTGGTCAGCATTCTGGCTTCTGGATCCCAGAGGCCCCGCGTTCGATTCCTAGGGAATTTTTCTTTATTCAGAATAATTCCCTGTCCTCTACAGAGTCTGGAAGTATGAATGTGAGTGTATTTAAGTGTAAAAAGTAATAAAACCCAATATTAAGAAACCTACAGTTCAGTGTGTAAAAACACCAACACCATCAGTTGTTTCTCAAGCCAAAGCCCCTGGTATTAAAAGGGGTTTAATACTTTTTATACAAATATAAAATAAAAAAAAATAAATAATTATGCAATGAACAGTATTGTTGCCTACATCTTCAACATGGATTCCAATATTTAATCAGAATAATGTAACTTCAATACAGTATGGAACAATATATTACACGGCTGTTAAGTGTAGTTTCATTACTCGTATCAAAATTCCAACCTTGTATTGGACTCAACTGTAAAAATTTGAAATATATCACTTTCTTTAGCAGATGTGCCAACATCTACAGTTTTAGACCTCAGGAGATTATAGGTATGCAAAGGAATTCCGTAAGCTGCATAAAAATGTCATGAATGGTGGTTTCACAAGCTATCAACCAAGTATAAAAATATTCTTCCTCCAAGCTTTTGCCATCTTTGCATAGCCTTCTTTGCAGTGCTAAAATTCAATGCATTTTGGGACAATATTTATACTAAAAATAAAAAAATGGAATGGTGCAATAAAACCACCAATTATGTGTCAAATATTAAAAGTTAAAACCAATTATGTGCTTCGTCCATTACTGACCAATCATGTAATACTTAAAATTAGTTTTCTGTGGAGTCTGTGTCCTTTGCTATACTAATGTGTATCTGTATTTGTTGATTGAGTACTGGCGGTTGAAGGGCACTTATTTGCCGGTCCCTTGGTCTCTGCTCAAGTATTGCTAATGCTGGCTTCCATGCTTCACTGAAATTAAGTCTTTATTAAAGTTTCCTCATTTAAAAGTTTTATAAGTGGTTGCACATATACAAATTCACTGAATTGCTTACCTCAGAACTAATTTCAAGGAACCTCCTCCTCATCGTCAGCTGACTGCAACTTATTTGTCTGTATTTCAAAGGCTTCTTTAATTATTACACGGTCCCAGTAACTGCTGGTTTTGGCAATGGGAGTGACTTGTTCAAGGGGTATTCTATGCCCAGATATTCTATACAATGCTGGATAATGCAACCTAATATAGTGCCCATATTCACTGTATTGTTCTATTGTCCTGCCAGTTCCCACGTATACATAGCTACATTGATTATTTTGTATAGGCTCAAGTTTTCAAGCCAAGGTCATTGTTAACAGGTTGCAACATTTATCTCAGTTTCCTGTATAGTTCTATGCAACTTTATTACATACACTGCCACAATATGAAATGAAAGCATTTTATATTTTTTTGAACATAACTGGTTGTTGTAGCACACCAATCGCATGATTTTATTTTTAGTATAAACATGGGCACTGAATTTTAGTATTCTCAAGAAGGCCATAGAGTTGAGATAGCCAAAAGCTTGGTGGAGAATGTTTTTATACCTGGTTGATAGTCTGTGAAACCTTCATTTATAACCAACACTGAGAAAATTTTAAGTTTTCAGAAGTGTTTCAATATCCTGCAGTTCAGTGAAAGTCATATAGTTTTTAATGCATATAGTAGAGCCTACACCTAATGTTTGATTTTTAGAAAAATATTTCTTTTTATTTCAATACACTCTACCTCAAGAAAAATTCATGGTCCCAAAGAAAGTTGATAGAAAAAGGGAACAATGGAAGTGCACACACTTAATTGTATAACAAGAATCATTTATCATTACTTTCTTTTCTTTAACACATAAATGTCTGAGTCAACAACAACTGACTTGTTACCTTTATCAAATAACCTGAACCTGTAGCACAATTATTTTAAAACTGACATCAATTTTGTTGCACATCAGCTCTCTCATGTACTGGGAGGGGCTCTCATGCTGAAACTTTGTAGTCCTAATAGGCTTTCCCCCTTGGGTACAGAAAATTCAGCTAATATGCAATCTAAAGGATGAAGATCCACATTTTAAATGTTTACTCTTAATGGAATAAACAACATTCAATATTACAACAACGCTCATGACTGCAAAATGGCGCAAGTAGTATTTATTTCAGCAAGTTAGTAAGGAAGTACTAGTTTGTAAAAACAGTATAAAGAAACATAATTAAAAATTAAAAGATCAGTTCATTATTTCCACTTGTTGCCCACAGTATTTTAAACTGTGGTAATCAACTTTAAGTAGTTTACTGCTGTCAACAAGACATCAAGGTTGTGCTTCTGTTTGGCTTAAAGCCAATTATTTATTTAACAATACAGCATTTTTATATTTTATGACATGAATCCCATTTTCATATGATATTTCAAACCAACTAAAATAGCCCTGGCTTTGTCTTCATAGCCAACAGAAGTACATATTTCTTGAGTACTTTAAATGTTGCATAGTTCTTTTTGTTCATTTGTTTTGTGTACTTTCCTTCACATGCATTGCCAGTGGGTGCACAAGGTATTTCTTGTTTAACTTCTTTTATGCTCCAGAAATTCTCATTGCTTTGCATTGGCTAAAACACTGCTGCAGAGATCTGTAGAAGATTTCTATTATCAAGTTCACTTATAACCATCAATACATTAAACTGCGTTAAATTTAGGTTCCTTACAATGTTTGAAATAAATGGAGATTGGGAAAGGACAGCTAACAATAGAATGTCAGACCTAATGTAATAGAAATGGTACACTAATTGGATTTTAAATAATTGGGTCTGCTTCACCAGAAACTACACTATAAAATAATTGCTTAGCCGTATTGTTACAGTTAATTTGTCTTCATTCAAATCATTTGAAGATGAAAAGTATGAAGTAAAATGAGTAAAAGAGTATAAGCAAACAATGGTCTACAAATGAACAGCTTTTGAAAGAACACCACCTGCCGCTTGTTGGGATCCACCAAACTGTACAACAAAACAAGTACTTTGAATGTAACAACTACTTTGGCTCCGCTGTATAACAGGTGACATCTTAATTGTACTGGTTGTCATTAATTATTGTTTTGTTTACCTATGCACCTTCTCTTCCCTTACTCTCTTGCAATTTTATGAGCCTGCAGTTCAGATATCACCACTATAAGCTAAAGAGCATATATAAATAAAAAATTAATTTTTTTCCACTATACAGCTGAAGCAAATACTGTGTTATTGCACAGATTTTGATTCCACAGTAAGATATCTCTAAGCAAAGGTCATTGTAAATTATTTTTCTGCAATAAAATTCTTTACTGCTTATATTTACATAGATAATTACAAATGAATTCCAAGGAAGCTGGAGTACTAGTCTGTTACCTTGTTTTGAGAGAAAAGCAAAGCTTGGCAACAAGCCGCTGACAATAAGGCAATAAAATGTTTAAACACAAGGTGCTAAAAGCATTATTTTTCTCTTGCCGAGTTGGTAATGTTGAAATCGTAACTAGATAGTTGTTAGTTTGGAAAATGTCCACTTGCAGACCAATGATTGCTGGAACTTAGTGACTGTTTTAGCTCATGTTTTTCATCTTCAAACAATTATTACTTTTGAATCACCCTCTGTTTGAACTTGCCTATACAGCTAGCTAGTTTTCCAGATCTGACACTTAATAATTTTGCCCTCAAAATGAATCTTTTATAAAGCTGCACAAGTAAGCATATATGTATAAACTGCAGTGCAAATATGTACACACTTGTATTTTTAAATTACATGAGAGAGGTGAAGAGTTACATCATGAAGGACAAAAAGTAATTGAATTGGAATCTCAATGGCAGATTCCCAAAGCTAATATTACTGTCATTATTTGAAAGCTTAAATAGGTACTGCTGATGGAGCCTCTGAATCTGTTACAATAATGGTACAAAAATACTGCAGCAGAAAATCATGGCCAATTTACAGGATTATACACACCAATATATACACACTTAAAACTGTAAAGTACATCTTGACATACACCATACATGTAATGCTCTTTCCAGCAGGAAAATCAAATGCAGCTTTGAAAGAGAGAAAACTTATCCATTGTTAAAATTCATTTAAATAGCATCTCTTATACATATATATACATTTCAATATGTGCAGAAAAGTACAAAAATATAAAAGTGCATTAACAGCATTATTCAAATTCTTAAGGACCTTCTATTTATGAACAATAAAGCCTTTAAGAATTCGGAGTTAAATTAACGTAAAAGAACATTATAGAAATAAATAAGAACTATGGCACTTATATGCAGAGTGTGCAAAGCAAAAGCCACTGTCACAATTTATATTGCATAGCTGCTGAATCAGTTGTGATAAAAAAAAATAATTTATTAACTGCTGGAGCATTTCTGTATTTTATAATTAGAAAATACTGTTTAAGAAAGTAAAATAAAATAAAAAGTTCAACCACAATACAACAACAATTTGAAAGTGAATGCCAAGTACCATTTTATCTGTGTTTGTCATATTATACCTAAATGTGAATGTTTAACTGTTTTCTCTTTATGTTTTTAAGTCACAATAACAATCTCAATATAAATAAACAACACATTAGCAGCATATTAATTATGTATTATAAATGAACAGAGCAGCATGCTCTACTATGTAAACTATGTTACCATTCCATAAGTACTTTATTGTAACCCTAATCCATACGGTCACCTTTAGAGGTCAAATTAAACTGAGTTTAATTTATGGATGCTCTTTAACTGCTGTAGTCCTTAACATCACATTCTATATTGGGCATGAAAGATCGGCAATTTTACTCAGAGACCTTTTTATCAGGCTTGAGATTCTTTTACGTGCTGTAAATCTATGACACTGCACCACCAGCTTCACTTCCCTTCCAAAGAAAGCCATGCTAAGGATTTTTATGCCTGAAAAAAATAAATCGCCCTCCGCTGGGTTTTAACCCGTGACCTTGGGAACTAGAAACTAGCATGGTAACCACTACACCACGGAGGACGACTTAGAGGTCAAGATGATAGAGTAGCCACTTAGCACTCACAATACCAAGAGATAGAAGATCATTCATTCAATTAAGTAGTGATACTTTTGTTAATATGACAAACAACCTGTATTAATGCGGGTTTTGATTCACTGAATATTACTGAAAAAAAATTTTCAATGTCTTACACTCATATGACTTTCTCTACAAACTTTTCTATCAACTACACTTACAAAATTTTACTCTTCTATTAACTTCCTGTTAAATGTTTGTAGACATGCTTTTTATTACACATTTTGTTTTAGGTACAAGAGAAATACAGAGTGCTGAAGAGATAGTTAAATTTTTTAAAAGTGAGTTGCTATGTATGGCTTTGAAATTCAATGTTCCTTGCATGGGCATGAGAAAAAAAAAATGAATACGAACTAGTACTTGAATAGAAGTATTTGAAAATTTAAACCAATAACAATGAATATATTGGAAATCATTAATGATAAAAGGATTTATTTGAAATAAACTTTTTGTTTTAACAAGATCTATGTGTTTGTGTAATAAGTTTTTGTCTATCTTATGATTTACCAGTTGTACCCAATTACACAGAATTCATAGAATGAAAAGGTTTTCACAGAAAATTCAAAATGTAAATTTTCTTTGTCATGCAAATATCTTAAAACATATGGTATTTTAATCAAAATTGTTAAGACCCATTTTGAGGAAAATAAAAAAATAGCAAAAATTTTTCCACATAAATGGTAGCATGGAGTGGGGAGATTTTCATAAATATCTTTATGTCCCAACCTTGTAATATGCTGAGCTTAAATACCAAGTTTAGTATTTAACAGGCATTCAGTTTTTGAATTACAGACACAAGGACAAACACACATGCAGACCTTTTTCTAAAAATATTTTGTCTAGGCTCTGGGGATCCCAAAACGTATATTTCCAAAAAAAATCTTGATATAAAGCTTTTGGGTGAAATATAATACTTCTTACCTGCTATATATAGATGGCAGAAAAGTAAAATGAGTTCAACAAAGCAATAGGATAATGGAAGGCAGAAATAGCTGCAGCAATTGTTTGCACTGGACTTACTGATTTACAGAAGCAAATACTAGAACTTAAGTGAACAATGAAAATGATACAGATGTTAACAAAGCTTGATCTCATTAATTCTGTGGGTATAGAAGATATAATAAAAATAGCCAGCCATACAAACTCCAGTTAGCTGCTACTTTCCATATGACTGACTAATTTTAGAGATTTTTCTCTCACTACTGTATAATCTTTGCTTCTCTGTCTTGCCACTATTTTAAACTAGGCTATAACGTGCCTATTCATCCCATCAAATTGCATTAATAAAGACAAATAGAGGCTTCTATTATTTTTAATTTTTCTACTGCTTACCTAAAGCATTTTTAGAAAGAAGTGTGTGGGTGTGTGTGTCTGTGAATAGCATACTGAAAAATGAAAAGTCGGTTAAATACCAAACTTGGCAAGTTCAGCATCTTCCAAAGATGCTACATAAAGATTTTCAAGAAAATCTCTTGGCTCCAAATTAACCTTTACATGGGAGATTATTCAAATATTTTTATTTTTCAAAAATGGCTGTTACAAATTTGATTTATAATATTTTAATGACAAATAAAATGTACCTATATCTTGAATTTTTGGGAATAGCCTGTGAAGTTCTCTTCATTTGAAGGGCATTTTATACAATTCTGCATACTGTTAAACATTAAGCAATTTACAAAAATGTACTGCACATTAAATATACATAGATCTCTTTAAAAAACAAAATTTATTCCAATTACTTTTTTTGTGCCATAAGCTATTTTTGAGATATCCATTATTAATCACTCAAATTGTTCAATACTTTGTCATTCTTTTAAAGTCATTTTGTTATTCAGTTGTTTCTCATGATTGCATGGAAACCGTTTAAGGTCAGTATATAGCATCCAGTTCTAAAAATTTGACTAACACTATTCCGTTTGTGTCTGTAACAAAATGTGTAATGTAGCTATTTCTACAAAGGTTTATCTTGATTAAAATGAAATGGACAGAAAAATAAACTTTAGTAAGAATAGTATGTATATTATTGTTATGGTTTTTATCATTAAACTGCATGAAACTGGCTCTAGCATACAAACTATGAATCTAAGATTGCTAGAATCATGATGTCCTGTTTTATGTGTGTTGTTTCCAGTTGTTTTGATCAAGAGGAGAAAGTAAATAAATTATGTTATTGACAGGGTTGATAATACTGTCAGATGTCACTGATTCACTGAATGAAGTATTATGTGAAATTTTGATTTTGTATGGTTGCAGCAAATTAATAATACAGAATTTTTACCACAATTAGTAAATAGTTTGTGTCGACAATTCACTTATGTAGCTCTACGAATTGTGAATAAAAGCAACAGTGTTTAAATCTATTTTGTGATTCTTTTTGGAAATGCAAATACACTAACAGTAAGTGTTAGGTGACTCAGATGCTAGGTTTGTTGTGAGGGGTACCATTCAGTCTTGTGAATAACCTTTTTATGAGTGTCAGAAACCTAAATACTTTCTTATTCTGTGATACTACTGCCTTCTTTAATTCATCTTAGTGTTATTTAACTTCAATTATTTCTCCGATATTCCCTTCCATACATAATATTAAAGCCTACATGTCATTAATCAGAAATGTTATGCCTCTGAATCTAAATCTAGTATAATCTGCTCCAGCATGACACTTTATAACTGCCACCTCATTAAAAAACATACTGCCCTATTACATTAAGTGGTTCAGTTGCTCACTCTGCATAAGTATTCCATGCATTTAAAATGCAACAAAATTAGAAGCAATGTAAATATTCAAGGAATAGCATAAATCTTCTCATATTTGCATTCAAACAAATGCAGCCACTTATAAGAGTTGAATTAGTATTGTATGTTATAGGTAATTGGTTTAGGTTTAGTGGCCCCAAAGTTATCATTTCCAAATAATATTAAAAAATGAAGTGCTGTAAATATCTAAAGAACACTGCAGAAATATTACGGAGACTCTTTAAACAGTATACAGGTTACTGTGTTAATATTTACGGTGATTTTCAGTTTCATTCATGGCAAATTGACATTACATGCACAGTAATTCTTATTGGATAGTGTTCATCACTGCAAGCATATGCCTTTTTTAAGTCTTAATATTATCACCACATATTATTATTCCAGAACATGAGGATGTATTACTCATATTTTAAATATTTTCTTCCTGTTATCTTTGTAAGAATTGACTATATGTGTGTATTAAATATAAGGGCAATGAATACCACATCAGAGGCAAGAAAGATGACAGTTTAACTTGTTTATCTACCATCTACCATTAACCATTAAGTCAATAATCACAATTAACACAACATAAAGAAGAATCAGTAAATAATAAGAAACTTTCTACATATGTTGGCAAATCTTCTATACCTGATATAAAACATGAGTCGCCAAACATTAAAGCACTAATACATTATTTTAGGAGTACATGTAAACATTTTGTCTATTTTTAACTCAAAATTGTGCAGCATAAGCATGTAGTAACATCATTTTGGTGCAAGGACTATAATGTAAAATGATACTACACTTGTCATGTAATATCTTACAGTTATTACTATTAGAAATCTAAGGGGTTTGCACTGTAAGGTAAATATGTAGCACTCATTTGTGCAATTGTATATTCATTTAAAAACATCCTTTTGGTGCAGTGAGCGCTGTGTGAAATAAATATGACATTGGTTTGCGTTCAACTTAGAATTGTGAGACAGGATTTCATACAATGTTATTAATTTGGAGAAGGAACATTGTGAAACAAGACTAGATTTATCATAGCATGAACTTATGCCCCTTTTCCACTACATTTATATCAGTTCATATATGCATATTAAAGCTTTGTGTGCAAGCTCAGAAGATTATTAAATTATTTTATGTACTTATTGTCTGCTGAAGAAAATCTCAATAGTGATGATTACTGCAGAGCATAATCTAATGCCAAATATGGAAGCTAATGAAGTATATCAGGTATAGAAGTTTTATTATTTCCAATTAAATTTTCCTTGAAAACTGTTTGAGGACTGGATGCATTACAGGCATCTATTTTTACCAAAGCATTTGCAGCAGAAGGTACAGTAATCAACACTGCAAATAAGGAAAGTAAACTGTTATATGTCCACAAAGCTGAAAACTTCAAGTGGTTTCAATATGTCAGTAACTGGACACTGAAAACAAATCTGAATGATAACCTACAAATTTCTACACCAACAATAATCACCAATCTCAAGTAGCCCATGTTTAGTAATCACAATGCCCCTTAAGGAATACCCTGTGAAGAATAGAGCTCATCATTTAAAAAACAGTCAACATTTTTACAAACTGTTTTTCAAAAATTGAGCTTTTAACTATCCCACTCGTTTTCATTTTGAAGGTTAACTATTCTAAATATCTTGTGCATTGCATAAAATGCTGAATGTCTTTCACAAAGCTGTTCTTAATAGCTTAAACTGTGCATGCATAAGCTGGGATACCCACAAGTTAGAAATTACCAGTTAGGTCAAAATTATATCTTTCCTTCACATGTATTTAGAAAAAGTTGAAAAATTCTAGGTGAGTAGACTATCAGTCTGAAGTAGTTCAATACCACTAATTTAGGAGTCTATAATGAGTGAGTTTCCTATATGAATGTGGCTGTGATATGTCATGTGAAGAACTAGATGAGGCATTAGCAAAACACACCTAAATAGTAACCAGTGATCTCTACTACCAAGATGGAAAATATGACAGGTGAAGCCAGTCTTTATAAAGTACTACTTTCATTTACATATCTAGTTTATATAAGATGCACATAATGTTTTGGAAACAGATTTTATATCAAAAGAACAATTATTTTACATAAAGGGAAAGCAATGAGTTTGAATTATAAATTATGATACAAGATAACCTAACAGAGAGTTTGATCTGAGAGCAGTATCAGCCACTGCCCTCTACATAAAAAGATCTGTTGTTTTGAGCCTTGTGCTGCTATATTTTCTTATCCCAATGCAATATATTTAATGTAAAACTAAAACTTTAACCTGCAAGCTATCTGAGCTATCACAAAAATGAAAACAACCCCAACTTGCTGCCTGATAGACAAAACAGAAAAAGAAAATAAGATACTTAGCCTTCCAAATATTTATCCATTTTGTGCCAATTAATGCCTTAATGGCAGTGTTGTTATTTTCAGGCACTTTACTTCCACTTATAATTATACTTTTATTACTCTTTTTCTCCTTAAAGAAGTTACTTGGCTGTTTATGAGCAATCAGTAATAACATCAATGAATTTAGAAGAAAATATAGTACCTAGCTGTTATGATCTCACAAGCTGTTTTGAAATAATGCTGAAACACAAAACCCAAAGCTTTGAACTTCTCTGAAAAAATAAGCACCGTAACTTGGGGTGACTTTTAAAAGTCCTTTAATTATAAACTGTTGAAATTTGTTTGCCTTTGACTTATCTTCTGAAAGTTTAAGAATTCTCTTATCTCTAAGCAGATTTATAAAGTATTTATTTATTTCTTTACCCCTAAATATTCCACGAAAATTCTCACTGTTTCTGAACTAGAATTCTGCGCTCTAAGCTTCCTTCATTACTGATCGCTTGCACTCATATTAGTGTAAATAGCGCAAGTGTTAATGTAACCAGAAGTGCATTTGGAAGTGATGATTCTGGAAAATGCCACAAAAAAAAAAGCCTGCAAGTGTCACCTAGGTGCATTCATAGTCCTCTGGGACTGCAGCAGGCTAACAGAGCTAAAACAAAGCAAACTTTGTTTTATTTTATGAACTTTATTGGTTTTGGAAGTGATATCACTGAGAAAGGAAACTGAAAGTCAGGTGGAACAGAGTATGAAAATAAGGCCAATTTTCTGGAGAGGAACTCTTGCATTCATTTTTAAAAACATTGTTTTCAGCCCAGAATCCAGTGGAATAGCATGACAATATAATATGAGTTTAGTAGATTTTTAAAAGTGAGAATCTTACTTAGTTATAGATACAAATTTCCAAAGACTGCTGCTTAATTCAATAAATGGTCATCTGAAATGTGATTTGACTTCATTTAGATAAGATTATAATGTATTATTATTGTTATTATTATTATTATTATTATTATTATTATTATTATTATTATTATTCATTTTTGTTGTTGATGACATGAAGTCAAGATTTTAAGCTAGAGTATTAAAAGGGTATTTTATAAATAAAATTACCACAAAAAAGAAAAACAAGAAAAGAAAACTCAAAGACAGCGTCAAAAGTAGAGCATAAATAAAAGTATAATTTTTACTTTTCGGGCTACTAAACCAACCACAAACCTCCCAGCTGAAATGGATACAAGACACATGTTGAGAAGCATGGGAACATGTTTTTACCAGGGGAATGCTTTTTATGAGTTGGATTTAAGCTTCTTAATTGTTTGCAAAACACTGTGCAGAAAAAGCCCAAGAAGGGAGTGCTGTTATAAATCTGAAAGCAAAGGAGACCGCCTGTTACCCATGATAGTGCATCAGTAATACTCACTTAGATTTTCTTGTATACCTATAAGCACGGAAGAATCATTCGGATTTCCAAAACAGTTTAAACACTTATTTAAATTTGGTTAAGCTAGTTTACACTGTACAAAAAGCCGTTTCAGCATGTATTGAGCAATGCTATGTTTGCTAGATCGCAATCCATCTCCTGTTGTTCTTGAAGAGAGCAGTTAAATGCTGAAATTAATTCTGAAAAACCTTCTCTAGTCTCAGAAGCTGCTACCCATGTTGCTTATTCAAAACAACAAGCAGATTAAAATTTAGTGGGTAAAAGCTATGTAACTCACATTTATTTGAGGTTTCCGTCCACCTCCGAGTAGTCAACTATATTACCCATCACATAATTTCAAGGCTGCCTAAACAAATGGTGCCACAAGTTAATGGATAATAATCTTGTCGTCCCATATACTATCATGATGGTGATGGTACTGTTAGGGGTTTACTATGGCCTGTTAGTCACTATCTTAATTTTATTTATTTAATTATTTGGGCAGATTCAGTCTTAAAATCATTCTTGATGCTATTCTGTTGCAACTCAAGAATCAGATGAACAAAAAAAGTGGTAGTTGCTTAAACTAACCTCAAAATATGAGGCAACTCCAGAAAATTTTTCTTTGTTTAAAACTAAGAGTGGAAAATGTTATATCCATAGACTTTTTTTACCTTCCATTGATACACTACCAATGATGCATTTTGACACCAATAAAACATTCTGAAACTGCAAAGATTAACCCCAAGTTACGGTACTTTTTCAGAATCAGTCTTCATTTTAACACCTTTCTGTATACCCAAAAGAAGACAATTTTAAAAACTTAGCAATGCATGAGATGAATGAATCCATTCCTTTAATTTAGCAAATGATGTAATGTTGCACGACAAAGACAGGTTTGCAAGCTTACACCTGAACTAAGGGCTAAGCCAATAAATGAAGCAATGCGTAAACACACTTGGAAACAGGCCCATAGTTCTTTGAGACTTAAGTATCACAAACTGGAATGTTGAAGGAATGTGGCTCCAACCTGGTTTTTACAATGAGATAAAAGTGATATAAAACATTTTGTTTGTAATGACAATTTGATTACATTACAGAATGTGGGTTATATAGCCTATAATCATGGTGTTTCAGTGTAGCACTTAATAGCTTCTGTTCCAAAAGAGTTTCCATCACTCATGAGTTCACTATAAACAGTGAACATAATCTGCAGCTTTCAAACAACATAATCTCAGTTTCATATTAATATCATAAAAAGAGAAGACATGTATTTTATACGAATGTCTTGTGTGTTGAGGGGTTTTGATTTCTGCTCATTATGGAGCAAGCATTTTGGAGAGTTCCTCGTCTTGCAGGCAACCTTTGAGGAATTCGTCCTGAGTCAACTGACCATCGTTGTTTTCATCCATCTTGGCAAAAATGTTTTTGGCTCGCTCCTCAGCAGAGTCCGCTGGCCGGTTGGATGAGCAGGCACCCAGCATGTCATAAATAGCCTTGAAAGAAAAAAAGTTTTAATTAGAAAACAGAGAATGTGCTGTATTTAAGTTCCTACAAGACTACAAACCCATATATTTAATGTGAAGTTACTGAAAATATAGCAGACAAACCATTATATCACTATGTTTTACACAGGGTTGCATCATTACACACAGAATACTAATTTTCTACTTACATGTAGCAAATAGTGTCGAAAATTGAACAATTTTAGTTTAACTATGGAAAGTTTAACTTAAATAATGACTGCTTATTTGAATACCATGAGAATAACCTATGCTTACTGGGCTATTAATGTCATGTACATATTTTAATACAATATAACATTTTTGAAACAATTTTGCATTAATAGTAGATTATAATACACTGGGTAAAAGTACGTTTTTTTTTGTTTTTTTTTGGAGTAAGAATGTTTGTGAAACAAAGGCCTATAGTGTTTTGCAAGTCTATGAACAAAATAAAACCACTTTTAAAATGTGTGGCATATACTATTTTTAGGCAGCGCTCAAATTTGTAAAATATCAATAATATTATATTAATTCCTGAAATTAGCAGATATGACATTTAGGACACATTCTTGAAACAAGAGAAATAACATTAAAAGATGAGATGTAAGATATTTTGATGTTTTGTTCATTTGCTAGCAGTCATTTTCAGTGAAATTATTTTCACCATGTTTTGCTTTACACCAGGCAATGAAGTGATTAAATACTATATCATATTACGTTTTTGATTTTTTGGGTAAGTACTTCTAGTGTTATTCTTTCTGCGGCTTCTGTAATTTCACTTCCATTTCAGTTTCTTCTGAATTCATAATTTCCACCATTTAACCTTTATGTAGGTTAGATAAAAGGATAGCATTTTAGATCAAGGAAAGCTGCCAATATAATGTATAGGTTAACTCTACAACGAATTGCGCTATACTGAAGTATGATGATTTCTATTGTGAAAAGATAATTGAGCGCCATAAGAAATGAATCATATAAAAAGGCACAGTGAAAAGTAAAACCTAATCAAACCAGGTCAAGTTATTAAATATGTGCAAATACAAAGGGTAATTACCATGTGATTGGACTTGAAACCAAAGTTGGTCACACTAAAGATTATCGCACTAGTGTGATAATCTAAAGCTTTTAGCTCATATTCTGTTTTAGAAGTTTTACTTTTAGGCCATGCTGTAAGCCATGAAGTAAGCATTTTTCATTAGTTACATAATATACACATATTTTAAATAAAAACAAATAAAAATTTAAACTAATAATCTATGCAATTCCAACTTGTTCTAGCTGAATTTAACAATTTTTCTGGAGAAAATATCTTTCTTAAATTAAAAATCTCATGTGATACATTAACTTGACTTTCTCTATCCTCTATCGTTTATTAGTGGGTATACAAACTATTCTTAGTATAGCTTATTTTCCAAATAAGCTTAATCCAAATAAACCCTTGCAGAAATAGCTACATTACATATTTCATTATAGATACAAAGGGAACAGCGATAGTCAAATGTTTAAGAACTGGACGCTATATGCTTAAAATGTCATACTGTTTCCATGCAATCGTGAAAAACAACTAATGTTCACAGGACTTCAAGAGAATGGCCAAGTAATGAACAATTCGAACCAGTAATAACGGTTATCTCAGAAATGGCTTATGCCACAAAAAAACTTATTTAAAATAAACTGTGTGTTTTAAAGAAATCTACATTTTTTGTGTAGTGTGTTTTCGTCTATCACTTGAAGCTTACCAGTTACAGAACATTATACAAAATTTCTTCCAAATGAAGAGGACTTCACAGGCTATTCCCAGAAAATTCAAGGTAGACATTTTATTTGTCATGTAAATATCTTTGATATGTGGTATTTTAATCAAACTTGTTAGAGCCATTCTTAAGAAAATCAAACATTTTTAAGAATGTTCCATGTAGTTTGTAGTGGGGGGACTTTATTTAAAATCTTTGTGTTGCATCTTTGGAAGGTACTGAACCTAAATACCAATGGAATTTATAACACACACACAGACTTTTTTCTAAAGATTCTCTTTTTTTATTCAGGGGGCCTCAAAACATGTGTTTCTTGTGAAATCTCAGTATCGAATTTTTTGGGTGGAGTGCAATATCTTATCTACCTACTATGTACATAGTAGAGAAAGTAAAAATTAATGTGCTAAAGCTCTAATCTGCTTCCTAGAGCGTTGCTACATGCAGACATACAAAACTTGGCTAAGCTTGCACAGAATGTACTAAATATTCCTGTTGCCACTGCATACTTCAAGAGAGTTTTCTGCTATTGGTCTTATGTGTGTTTTATATAAAGAACATTAATTTGACAGGTAAAAAAGGTTTTTGCACAGTTAAAAATGTTCTATCTAATGAACATCAATTAAATGAATGAAAACTGTGAAAGATATTTTATATTGCCATTAATTCTGCCTTGTACTCTAAAAACACAGGCTGCTCAGTAATTTAGAAGCAAGCTGTCAGCTAGCCAAGTAACTTGCAATAATCCAACTCATGGGCATAGATTTCTCAACTCAATTACAATATCTCCTAGCTTAGTCACAGAACATGTTGAAAATGCTATCCTAAACCTCCACAAATTTCTGGTGTTTATTTTAACAACATTTGCATTCACATTTGTGAAATTGCAGCATGTTATATTGTCTTTTGGTTCTTATAATATACCTGGGGTATTCTTGTAAACTTTATTTTTCAAGTTCATGAACTATCAGTTAAAGCTCCAGGTGGCTCTTACACCATGACTGTTGCCCAGGAACCATAAGATAAGATGGTGTTTTTATTAGCAAATGTTCCCACAACCCAGTGTTATAGTACAAAAATAATGGCATTGTACTAAATCTTCTTCCTCAAACAGCATTTGGAGCCACTTTTCAGCGTTTGTATGAGCATAGGTCCTTCGAGACAGACGCACGTTCAGGGCGCCGCGGACTCGCGCACTCCAGATGTGGAGGAACATGTTCTCCATGATATTGAGAATAACCCTGGTACAAACTCCAGGCAATTGGCCCGCCAGCATGGTGTAAGGCAAAGGATGGTTATCTGTATTCTACATGGCAACCGTTATTATCCCTATCACCTCCAACGAGCATAGGGACTATCACCGGCGGATTTTCTTCCACGGGAAAGATTCTGTCGCTGGTTTGTGCCAACAGGCTATCACTATTATGGGAAATCTATCTTCAGTCTTCTTCACCGATGAAGTGACCTATGGTAGAGATGGTATCATTAACCTGCATAGTCGTCATCTGTGGGCTACAGAAAATCCTCACGGAATGGTTGAAGGGTCTCATCAGCAGCGGTTCAGCATCAATGTCTGGGCAGGGATTATTGGCGACCGCCTACTTTGAGGCAGTATTTTATATCACAACACTGTGAATGCCAGAGTGATTGTAGTGTAAATTAACATTATTGTATGACAATGATTTTAGATGTTTGTTAGGAAATAAGTTTACACAGCCTCACTGAAACTGACAATAGGAGTGGGTAACAACGAAGCGGTGGGGTGAGTTGTTTATCACTTAGAAGAGACAAACAAATGACGTCAGGGTAGCGTGCCTTTCTTTAGAAATGGAGGGAATATCTTCCCTAGAGCATATGTGTTAGTAATTATGATTGGCTGACAAAACAGACGCTAATGTTGGCGCGATTTGGTAACCAATAGCAGCTCTATTATAATGTTTAGGCATATCGGGGTGAGGGAGTATAAATTCTAGAGCCAAAAGCAAGTATCGCGTAGTTCTACAGAATCCTTCACGAGGTACACATCACGCAGTTCTACAGAATCATTCACGAGATACACGTCGCACAGTCTTGAGGAATCTCTCGTGAGGTGAATATCATACAGTTTGGATTAATCTCTCGCGTCGTAAAGTTAGTTACAAAATGTGAAGTACGTGGCAACTAATACGGCAGTAATTACATTCGGAAATATAACAGTTTCAGTCAGGGTGTATAAAGATTTAAGATGTGAACTATTAATTAAGTGTGACGGCAATAAAAGTGTGAAAATAAATTCTTTTATCAGTGTTATCTTTTTGTAACAACTCCTTTCCGTTTACACGCCCTGCTCAGCGATATTTGCTCGACTGAGTAATAATAGCTAGCCGGAAGACAAAGAACCCAAAATTCAAAATAGTAAAACAATAACAGGCGCCCAGCAAATAAGATAACACGAACAGATTACCGCGACAACTTGGACCAATTTTTCTTCCACGCCTAAACGGAGAAATATATAAGGATTTCCTACAAAGCACTCTATCTCCATTGTTGGAGAATGTGTCTTTCGCAATGTGGCTGCAGCACGATAGAGCGCCAGCCCACTTCCGCATTAATGTTCGCCAACACCACTACAACTTCCCCAAACGTTGGGTAGGACGTGGAGGCCCTGCTCGATCAACGCACTTAAACCCCCTGGATTTTTACTTGTGGGGCATGTGAAAAGCATGTGTCAGGTGAGCCTGTGGCGATATTCGGAAGACTTGAACGAGTGAGGCAATCCATGATGCGAAATATGAACGCGTGCATTGCATCACGGAGGCTACTTTGAACTTCTGTTGTGGCACGGATGGGATTCAGGCCATGTACTGTGTGCCAGGATTCCTTGTTTGATGTGGCTCTTCAGTGCCATTTACCGTGGAAATTATGCATTTCCGGACAGAAGGTGATATGAACTTTGGTGCTCCATTTCCAGTCAGGAATCATCCCCTGAAGTTTGTAGGTGGACTTCAAACTCATTATGTATATTTCAGGAATGTGCCCTTATACTAAGCGATGCGTTCCAAATTTATCAGCTACTGAAAGCTGCTTATCATATTGTGACCAGGTTTATGTGACGGATTCGTCCGTAGTACGTAGAAAATTATGCACATCTAAGTATTAATCTACATAGGAGCACAGTAAGGATGACGTTTTATATTGTAAAGTCGTTTGTAACACTATGACACTTACTACCGAACGAGTTGGCACCGCGGTATCGTGTGAGAAACTTTCATAAGATTCCAGGTTCAATTCCCGTCGACCGCCCACTCTGACCTTAGGTTTTTCGTGGTTTTCCCTGGTCGGTAGGCGAATTCCAGGTAGTTTCTCGTCTGCCTCGATTTCCTTTCCCTTTCATTCCGTTTCCTTCCCATCTTTCAGGTAGACTTTTAGGTTTCGTGGTATGTGGCGGTGCCGGAGAGATGGCATGGATGCTTGCTCCAAGGAAAGGATATTCCCTGTGGACACTAGTGGGCAGCTTGGTTTGGACAGGTCATTCATCGCCCTCTCTGGGTAGCTATAGTAGTGCGACGGGTCTTCGAGCCAGGAACTGTTAGGAACTTCCGTGCGTTTCTGTGGCCTGTCTGCCTGCGGTCTGTAGCCTCCTGTGGTTCCTTCACTTCATCCCTTCCTCCTGGGGGATGGTGGTAGCCACAACAGATCTCCTGTAGGCTTTAGTGGGCGAGGTATCCCTTTCCGTTGTATACTCTATTGTGAGGGACTGGTTTTTCTCACCTACTTGCAGTGAAGCATACTTTTGTCAAACATCTTTTTTAGAGGAAAGCTCAAACTTTTTCAAATTATCCATTAAGATTTCTGTCTGGTTTAAAGAGAATGTATAACTATCTCTATAACATTGATTTATAATAACTGTTTATTAAACAGTATGGAAATGTATCTCTCAGACGTGCGATATGAACCATTACCTGGTAGAATCTGCTCTTTCCTGATGTTTGAAACTTCCTTTTCAACACATAAAAATGTTGACTTGTATAAGTCACATGCTACTTACCTGAACTATTTTGGTCATTTCTTGAATGTCTATTACACCATTACCATCAACGTCATACATTCGGAATGCCCACTTAAGTTTCTCTTCTGGTGTGCCAGATGAGGTAACATCTATGGCCAACAGGAATTCCTACAAACGAAAGAATAAAAAATGTATTAATAACAAAACAGTTAATACAAACTTAAAAATTTGTTTCAGTTAGAAGTATACATGACTATTATTACCTCACCTCCGTGAGGCAGTATTTTTGACACTTAAATGATTTCAGTCTAATAATATAATATAAAATATAATAACAGCCCGCCTTAAAGCAATATGTGTATAATATAATATATAAAATGTATGTAACAGTCATTGTATTAATATTTATATTATTGTGTACATGTTTAATAACGTTATGTGAATGTATTACGTAATTTAATAATGTAGGAGCTGAGAGAATATAGGTTAAAAGTTGCTAACAATGAGGTAACCTTGAGGCAATAATGAATTGGAAAGTTTAATAATGCTACTAGTAATTCTTGGAAACGATAATGTAATATTTTTAAAACAGTTTATAAATAGCCAATCAACAACCAGAAAAAACCTTAAGGTAAATAAAAGTATTCTATTGGAGTAGGATTAGCCAATCAGAAACTGAAACAGAGCAAACTTTACAAATTCAGGCGGTAGAAGTCAGTTGCTTGTAGACAGTGTTCCTAACTGGACGCGAGACGCGTCCTCGAGAAGTTTAATACGTATCCAGTGTGAGACAAAAATTCATTACCGCGAGAATATTATAAAGTTTACGTGTTTAAAAAGTGCAAGTAATTAATAAATAATCTCACAGCTCTCTATATCAGTGAAGTGTTATTTAATCGTGTCAAGGATTAATAAATGGAGTGAAGTAAAAATTTTAATTTGTGTAAGCCCACATTCTTTAGCCGTATAACACCCTGTTATGAGAAATATGTTTCTACAAATTAATACTGATGCAGCCGAGGCAAATATAAATATATATAATATTTAAAGAAACATTAAAATACAAAGTTGATTCCTAAACGTTGGGGCGAAGGCCACCGAAAAGTAAAGTTGGGGCTAAGGCCACCGGAAAGTTAACTTGGGGCGAAGTCCCCGGAAACTTTGTACCATACGTGGGGCAGTTACTTCATCAAGCTTGGCTACACAACAGTCGAACTACAATACAACTCCTCCTAAAATAACACCTACTTCATCCGTTATTAACGAACCACAGTGGACAAAATCATAGCCTTATAATTAAAACCACATGGCTTGCAATGATCTACGATTACAATCACGTGTCTTTCAAAATTCATTACAAAATTTACGGTAGGAAGTAGTTGAAATTTCTGTTTTCTATGGTATTTGAGCTAAAAGCTTAACTTTTGGCACACAGACGTTCCATTGCATACTAATAGCTATTAAAGCTTCATCTTGCTGGAGTTCATTGTTTTTGAGTTATGTAATGTGTTTTATTAAAAAACATACACTTCTTCAAAATCAAAATATTTTTAAAAATCCTGCATTAACATTCACTAGTGTATAACACTTTTAAGTATTCAGCTTTTTAATATTTGTCTCCTGAGATGAATAAAAACAATAATGAATGTACTAAACATTCAAATTGCAAACTTTTTGAGAATTATAAGATATTTTATTTAGACAACAAAAGATATAACACATCTGATACTTAGGTTCACTAATCACTTTTTGTAGAACATCCAGTAAAAATTACAAGTTAATCATATGAAACTTGTAGGAGGAGCAAGTGCTTCAAAAGCAGAACCGCGGTAAAGTAATTTAAGGCCTGCATTGCAGGTAATTAGAATAGGGCATTCTTTTAAAAATATCATATCTTAAGGATCCAAGCATGGGCTTCGAAACTTTCTCTACTCTTGTACAACTATTTTTACAAACGCTTATTCTCCATCTAGTTCATGTTAATCGAGATGTTAATCTTGTTGCTAATTTTCATGTAGATGCAAGGGGAATAGGTAGGCTTTAAGCGTTAGTCAAACATTTAAAGAGCTGGTTGCTATGTGGAGCATTCCATTCTCTTTGCATGTCCAGGACATAAAAAAAAGTAACGAAATTACATAGATTGTGTGTTTTAACGAGATCTACATTTTTTGGTAGCAAACATTTGTCTATCTCTTACGGTTTACCAGTTATGCGAAAGTCATTCAGAATGAACAGGACTTTTGGGGACATTCCCAGAAAATTTAAGATATACACTTCATTTGCCACGAAAATATTGTAAACATTTGATATTTTAATAAAAATCATTAGAGCCATTTTTGAGAAAATCGAAATTTTCGAGAAATGTTCCATGTAAAGGGTAGTCTGGGATGGGGGGATTTTCCTGAAAATTTTCGTGTCGCATCCATGAAAGATAGTTTGGTATTTATCCAACTTTTCGTTTTTGAGTTACACTGTTCACAGACACACACACACACGAATCTTTTTTCTAAAAATGTTTTTTTTTGGGTGGGGGATTCAGGGGGCCTGAAAACATGTATTTCCAGTGAAATCTCTATATTGAATTTTTGGGTGGAATACAATACTTTCCCTAAAGAAAGTAAAATTTACGATATTAAGCAAACAATTGGGTTGGTGTTTACAAAACACTGGGAATATGTCTGCTACTCTCTTGTTTAACATAACCCATTCTTCCTGTAATATCATGCATAGCACTTTGCAGATAATGCCTTGGAATATTGGCAGCTTCTTGTGAGATGACATCATTCAGTAGTTGGAAAGCCAGGAAAGTTCATTCTTTAAGATAATCAGAAGATGGCCAGAATGAGAACATCCATTATGCTACGGCATAATATTGGGAAAAGCCTACTGATGACATGATCACCAGAGACCTGCGCCTCTAACGCTCTAATTAAATCCCATAATTATGAACTAAACATGGGCATATCCCCAAGCTGTCAAGTTCTAAATTTTCTCACACATTGAGAACCTTCCTTAACCCTTTACTAGCTGTATTTGAACATTTAGTGCTAGAGCCGTGGCTTGCAAAATACAAATCATGAACTTACATTCAACAAAATGCTAACTACACTAACAGTGGAATCAAAGAGAGAGAAATGAAAACATAACCCTGTTGTTTGCCCAATACAGTAATGTTCTTTTTTCTCACCTAACTCAGCTTTTTACTTCTCTACTACGTGTAGTAAGTAGGGGAAGTATTGAATTTCATCCAAAAATTCGATACCGAAGTTTTACCGGAAATATATGTTTTGAGGTGCCGTGAATCCAAATGCAGCATTTTCTGAAACATGTCCGTGTGTGTCTGTCTGTGAACAGCGTTACTCAAAAACGAAAAGTCGGATAAATACCAAACTTGGTATTTGGATTTAGTATCTTTCAAAGATGCGACACGAAGATTTTTCAACAAAATCCCCCACCCCAGAACATATTTAGAAAATGTTGATTCTCACAAAAATGGCTCTAACGATTTTGATTAAAATATCATATGTTTAAGATATTGTTACGCAAAATTAAATGTCTATCTTGAATTTTTTGGGAATGCCCCCAAAAGTCCTCTTCATTCTGAATGATTTTTGCATAACTGGTAAACAGTAAGAGATAGACAAAATTTTACCCCCCCAAAATGTAGAACTCGTTAAAACACTCAATTTATGCCACAATTTTTTTTTGTCAAGTGAACCATTTCCGAGATACTCCTTGTTATTTGTTTGAATTTTTCAATACTAATACTATTTCTGAAATGGGAATTCGTTATTCGTTTCTTTTTATGTCCTGGACATAATTAATGGAATACTCCACATAGCAACCAGCGTTAAAATATTTGACTATCGCTTATAACCTACCATATTCCCCTTGCATCTACAAGAAAATTAGCAATAAGATTAATATCTCGATTAACACGAAGCATATGGAGAATAAGCGTTTGTAAAATGGTTTGTACAAGAGTAGAGAAAGTCATGTGAGTGTAACACATCAGATTTTTTTATCTTGAAGTTTGTTATATCGGACGATGAATTAAATGAAATGGGTGAAATGATGCTCAAACGAGCCGGGAGTAATAGAGCTCAAAGTTACTGGTATAGGTTACACAACGGAGGGGGACACCTGGCGCACTGCGACCTACATAGATCTATTGTGGCCACCACGCCTCAGGAGAAATGGATGAAGTAAAGGAATCACAGGAGGCTACAGGCCACAGAGACACTGGAAGTCTCTAATATTCCAGGCTAGAACACCCGTCCTACTGCTGGAGCTGTCTAAAGAGGTCGATGAACACAGCCCTCCAGTGTCCACGGGGAGTACTCTTTCCTTTTGAGTAAGCATCCGCACCATCTGTCCGGCACCGCCATATGTCCCGAAATCTAGAATCACACCTGAAAGATAAGAAGGAAACTGAATGAAACGGAAATAATGGAAACGAAATCGCGGTAGATGAGACACCGCCGATCATTCGCCTATCGACCAGGAAAACTACGAAAAACCCAAGGTTAGAGTGGGCAGTCGACGGGAATCGAACCTGGAACTTCCCGAATGCGAGCCTCATGCGTTTCCGCGGAGCCATCTCGCTCGGTGAACTTAGAGTTACATGACATTCGTATTCTCAGGATAAGCGCAAACTTCGGAAAGATCTTATCCGGGTAACACCCTAACGAGCTTCGAGCTCGGGATTTCTTGAATGTGAAGCAAACACGCTACATCTACACCATGGGGGTGGGGAATTGAAATAATTATTATAATGCCTTAATGTTTGAAGTGCTGAAATATGTGTATAATTAATGACATTTTAGGTTACATTTTCTTAGTAATTTCTTTCGGTCTGAACTTAAGAAACTCAATGCAGAAACAGAAAATGGAAGATATAAAAGAAAAATGAAGTTTAAAAGAAAAATAGTAATGAATCATCATCCATTTACCACCTGCAGAGACGTAGACCAAATCAAATTGTAGATACAAATAATATATACCTCAATATTTACAGAAAGAATCACTGTATTCCAGGTATATTTCAGCATTACCAATGTTTAATAGGTCCCTTCATGCTTTAGATTCTGGAAGGATTAGGGTATGATCGTAATTAAAGAAACATTCCCTCCCACCGGTGGGAATGGTACCCAGGATCTCTGGGTTTAGAGCATACAATACTAACACTAAACTGGAAATACAGAGAAGAGGTTTTATTTAAGTGCTCAAAAAACTCTACTGTCACCCTGCGATTTATTATCGCTGCTTGACACATTCCAAAGAGCCAATGGGGCCGGTTGCGCTATGCTTTCTTAAGACTTCGAATGTTCGAAGAGATTGGTCCTCCCATCGACACACCGAGATTGCCGCTCTTCCAAAGAGCAGCTATAAAAGGACGACCGCCATCCTCCAAGAAATGCTTGGATATCAAAATTCACATTGGCAACCCCAAAAATACATAAAACTTTGGAAATCACATTACACTAGTAGCCGTTGAGCAATTTTGCTACCTCCTTTCATCCCCCCCACCTCATTCTCTCACCATCCATCCGACAACCCCCATCCAATAAGCCGGTAAACCCATCACGGATAGGTACCTTCATAATACTCTCGGGCTGCCATCATGTCAACTTTAGTGGTACTGAACAGCTGATTTTATCACCGGAAGACCCGTGGATCAATTTCCGGCTATGGCATTGAAATTTTCAGTCTGATTCTACCTTTTCAACCTTGTCCTACACATGGATTATGAAAAAGAATAATTACCATTTAGCAGCAATTGTTTATAATC
This sequence comes from Deroplatys truncata, assembly GCA_030765065.1. NCBI lineage: Eukaryota > Metazoa > Arthropoda > Insecta > Mantodea > Mantidae > Deroplatys > Deroplatys truncata. The sequence goes on along the minus strand of CM060988.1, from coordinate 120,870,490 downwards.
ACGATAATAGGGTTTTAGCATTATTTATGTAAAGGCATGTATGTAGTTATAGATACTAGGAAAGGAAAATATAAATTATAACATAAATGCGTTATAAAATTATTATAAATATGAATATAAATAAGGTATGTGTTTTTTTGTAATTTAAAGGAAATTAATAAATAAAATGTGCATGAAGGAAATATTGTTAATTGGTATATATTTATCTTAGTGTGAAAGTGTAAATTTAAAAATAGAAGTAAATTTGTAAATTATTATTATAATAATAATGTATTAAGCAGTTTTATTATATATTAATTTAATTGCATAATAGAAAAAAGAACTTATTTAAGCTAGAAGATTTTGGTAAATAGTACTGGATACCAGTATGTAACCGCTGGATACCAGTGGAGTAGTTTTTAGCTTTGTAGTAAATTTTTATTATGCCGGTAACCAGTCTTAGTGTAGATTTATAGATTTTTGTAATTATTATTTATTTACACCTTTACTATCTATTATTCCTTTTCCTTACTTATGTTTTCTTTGTTTGTAGTTAAGTAGTAGTTATGGACTTAATCTGTAAAATGAATGTATATAAGAACTACAAAATTTGATTCAATAAACAGAAAATTTGGATATATGCTCCGGTATAGTAACCTAGATGCCGGGGTGGAATATTCACATTTTATTTTTTTGTTTATAATCACGATATTGCGTCGATTTCGGTTTCTTGAACTGTGAAGCGATTACAGCAAAGAATAAGGAGAGGAAAGAGGATAAACAAGAAGCATATGGCGTCTACTAACGATTCAGTTGTTGTAACAAGAAGAAATAAAGATCACAGTGCAGTTAAAACATAATCGGTGAACCTAAAGAAAAAACACTGAACAATTTCTTCTTAAAATGCGCAATGCGATTTTGAAGCGAAATAAATAACAGTAATGTATTTTTTGCAAGAGCGTGAGTTTTCTATGCCTTCCCAGAGATTTTTTTCTCGCAGAGCAGAAGAGGATTTGAACACTGCGGCCAGAGGCCTATTGAGCCGTATGCAACCTCCGGGAGGAAGAGCTGAGATGAAAGTTCAAATAGCGGCAGGTACGGATATTGCGGGGTCCCTCAAGTTCACAGATGGAAACACTCCTGCACACACCCCCCAATGCTCCTCCTGACGAACAGGTCCGAACTGCCCTTGTTCCATACTAGAGGAGCAAGAAAGTCACAAAGTGCATATCTACAGAGTACTATAAACTACCAAACTACACAGTCAAGCCTCCCCTACTCCGAAAGGTGACACGAAATGAAATTGTGGGAAATGAGGGAAAATTCATGGTATTAGAAAAACCACCCCATCATTCGCCTGGCGACAAGGTAAAACCACAAAAAAGGTCAGAGTAGGCGGTAGCCGGGGATAGAACTCGGGACCTCCCGAATGCAGGCCACAGACGCTACCGCCTGAGCCATCCCGCCCGGTCCCAATGATATTCACTCGGAAGAAAATTTAGAATTCCAGCACATGAATTCATTTGCAAGGAAATTCATGTCTATTAAATATTTTGGTGTCTGTAATGACATACAATATACATATAGTTCCGTTGTTGGGGAGCCGAACTTGATGAAGTAACTGCCGCACGTATGGTACAAAGTTCCGGTGGCCTTCGCCCCAATGTTCACTTTCCGGTGGCCTTCGCCCCAAGTTTACTTTCCAGTGGCCTTCGCTCCAACGTTTAGGAATCAACTTTGTATTTTAATGTTTCTTTAAATATTATATACATTTAGGTTTGCTTCGGCTACGTCAGTATTAATTTGTAGAAACATATGTCTCTCTGCAGGGAGTGTTGCGGCTAAAGAATGTAGGCTTACACAAATTATAATTTTTACTTCATTCCTTTTATTAACCCTTGGCACGATTAAATAACACTTCACTGATATAGAGAGCTGTGAGATTATTTATTAATTACTTGCACTTTTTAACACGTAAACTTTATTTTATTCTTGCCGTAATGAATTTTCGTCTCACACTGAATACGTACCGAGCGAACGAACTGCTCAGGTACGTTGCCTTCTAGCGACTGGCATTTACCGCTTAAATTTGTAAATTTTTCTATTTTAGGTCTCTGATTGGCTAATTTTACTCCAATAGAATACTTTTATTTAACTTTCAGTTTTTCTGGTTGTTGATTGACTAATTATAAACTGTTTTAAATATTACATTATTGTTTCCAAGAATTACTAGTAGCATTATTAAACTTTCCAATTCATTATTGCCTCAAGGTTATCTCATTGTTAGCAAGTTTCGACCTCTATTCTCACAGCTCCAACATTATTAAATTACTTAATACATTCACATAACATTATTATACATGTACACAATAATATAAACATTAATACAATGACAGTTACATACATTTTATATATTATTTATACACATATTGCTTTAAGGCGGGCTGTTATTTTTATTATATTATATAATTAGACTGAAATCAATAAGTGTTAAAAATACTGCCTCATGTTACAGTTTCCTTATTTTTCCATGCACATGGATCACTGATTTAATGGTAGGAAATCTGGGAAAAGGCATTACAATGGACTGTTTGCGTTTTGCATTATGGTATGGCATGTCTAAAAGATGTTAGCTCCATTCTTTAGATGGCTCTACCCGCCACTGGTGTGATTGCAATCATTATTGTTTCGAAGAACTGTCGTCAGGACGTAATATTAGGAATAATTGTTATTCTCCGACGCTGCAAGACTTGTTTCTCCCTTCCTCAATTAGTACTGATGCTAAACTTGGACTTGATTACTGTTCAACCAAGGAAGATATGCCATTATAGTAATATACCCTAGTCACGGGATCTGACATCATACCGTTTCTTTCTATGGAGATAACTCAAGTCTTCCAATACAGTCGAACTGAACAGCCGCTTCAGAACTGCCCTTTCCCCCGAAAGGGGCGCTCTTTGCTCGTTGGGCTCTCTCGCCTCCCAAATACGAGGGCTGTCCCAGAAGTACCCGACCTAACAAAGAAAACACAAAAATTTTGGGAGAAAACATCTTTATTTCTCTAAGTCTGCTTTCAGCTCGATACACTTTTCCCAGCGATGTTCAATAGCTTCGATTCCCTGTTTATATTGAGAACCATCGAGTTCTGCAAAATAGCCATCATCTGCAAACTCCACCTCTTCAATGTTGGCAAATCTTTTACCACCATTTCCTCAACTTTGGAAACAGAAAATAACCATAGGGGGCTAAATCTGGCGAATAGGGTGCATAGGAAGCAATTCGAACTTTAACTCATTGATTTTGGCCATGGCGATAATGGATGTGTGAGCTGGTGCATTGTCTTGATGAAACAGAACTTCCTAAATGCGGCCGTTTTTGCTTGATTTCCCCCTTCAAACGCTGCAATAAGTTTGCATAATACTCACCTCTCATTGCCTTTCCTTTTTGAATACAATCAATGAAAATTATTCCACACACATTCCAAAAAACTGACGCCATGAGCTTACCTAGAGATGCAACTGACTTCGCCTTCTTTGGAGCCGATTCTCCCCTTTCAATCCACTGTTTTGACCGTTCCTTCGTCGCAGGTATGAACTGATGGACCCATGTTCCGTCTATGGTTATGAATCGATGCAAAAACTCGGCTTTATTGCAGCGAAACATCGCCAAACACTCGACTGAAACATCTTCACGACGCTGCTTTTGTTCCATTGTGAGTAAACGCGGCACCCATCTTGCACACAGCTTTCTCATGTCTAAATTTTCAGTTAGTGTGCGATGTACAGCACTTTTTGAAATACCTACGATGTCTGCTAGCTCGCGCACCTTCAATCGACGGTCATCCGATGCCATTTTGTGGATTTTCTTCACAATTTCTGGCGTGGTCACTTCATTTGGTCGACCACTGCGATGTTCGTCTTGGCAGCTCGTACGGCCTCGCTTAAACTCTGCCACCCAATATCTTACTGTTGTAAACGAAGGGGCAGACTTCCCCCAGAGTAGAACCTAGCTCAGCTTTAATATTAGTTGGACTAAGACCTTTCAAATGAAAGTATTGTATCACATAACGATGACCAGTTTTATCCATGTTTACAAATTCGCTGAGTGAGTTCACTATTAATGGTTGCCAAACAATTATTAAACAACGTAGCATCGTCAAACTTCAGCTTTATAAGGGTAATGCTTTCTACCATAGTCGTTTTTTTGAAACAACAACCGCTATATACGTCAGGTCGGGTACTTCTGGGACTGCCCTCGTACCGTCGCCAACTGTTCCTGTTTTATCGGCGACTCCCGTTTAAGAAAATTGTTTTTCCGACCATCACCTTATCCATGTCTTACTTGGAGGTATCCCCTAGTTACACAGGAAGCAATTGACGAATGTAGCTATACATAAAACAATAAAACTGTAACCGATACTTTCCTGGCAATAGGTAACTAGTGTTAACGTAGGTATATGTTCGGGATAACCTGGTGTAAAAAATTGCATAAATTGTTTGTGTGTTATCTTTTCACTCAAGAATAGCTGAACCGATTATTATGAAAGTTGATACATACAACAGACTATATGGTACGTACGGTATGACTCGAGTGTATTTACAGGTAGTCAGGCAGGACCTGTTAACTCTCGAGGCTTGACAACAGGCAGTGTTTATTACAGTTGGTGCACGAAGCCATTAAAATCCCCCTGGCGTCATTTCCGCGCCATCAGCGTCACAGTCACGCTCCCGCCCTCTGCTTGCGAAATGTGCTGTCGGCGCCGACAATGTGCTGGCCTAACACACACATCACGCACTAGGGGAGAACACACTTGCAACTTGGACTTTACTCTGTCCTTTGTCTGATGACAGAAGAAGGAACTCAAGTTCCAAGAAACTAACAAAACACAATATGTGCCTACGTCAAAACTATCTCAGAAAGAAATGTACAGAAGTCTATTCCAGGCAACAATTCTCCACTGCAGTTTACATATAATGTCGAGTGGCGTTCCATTATTATTTAATGTTTCTGCATATTACGTTCTCTATTGCTTATTAAACTGAAGGATATATTCATAGTTAAAAAACCTGACTCTCTCTACCCTGTATCATTTATTAATGGGTATAACATCTTATGAACACTTATTTTTCTGTCCACTTCATTTTAATCGACACAAACCTTTGCAGGAATGGCTGCATTACACATTTCATTATAGATACAAAGGAAATTGTGATAGTCAATTAATGTTTAACAACTGGACGCTATACGCTGGCTTTAAAATGTCATACTCTTTGCTTGACATCGCGAAAACAATTGAATGTCGACAGCACTTTAAAAGAATGGAACGTATTGAAAAATTCGAACCATTAATATCGGATACCTCGGAAATGGCTTGTACCACAAAAAAGTTATTTAAAATAAATTGCTGTTTTAAAGAAATCTACATTTTGTGTGGTGCGTTTTCGTCTATCACTTAACTGTATAACAATTACACAAGAATTAAAAAAAAAAATTCTTCGGAATAAAGAGGACTTCACAGGCTATTCCCAGAAAATTCAAGATACATACTTTATGTCATGTAAATATCTTAAATATGTGGTATTTTAATCATAATCGTTAGTCATTTTTAAGAAAATCAAAGTTTTCGAAAAAGTTTCCATGTAAAGGGTAGTTTGGGGTGGGGATTTTCTTGAAAAGCTTCGATTTGCATCCCTGAAAGACACTGAAAACTTAAATATTAAGCTTAGTACTTAACTGATTTACGTTTTTGAGTTACGTTGTTCAAAGTCACACACACGGATCATTTTCTAAAAATGCTTTTTTTTTACTTTCTCTACTACGTATAGTAAGTAGGGGAAGTATTGTATTCCACCAAAAATTCGATACCGAGATTTCACCGGAAATACATGTTTTGAGACCCCCTGAATCCAAAAAAAAGCATTTTTGAAAACATGTCCGTGTGTGTGAACAGCATAACTCAGAAACGAACACTCGGATAAACACCAAACTAGGTATTTAGGTTCAGTATCTTCCAGAGATACGACACGAAGGTTTTCAAGAAAATCCCCCCACCCCAAATTACCGTTTACATGGAACATTTTTCGAACATTTTAATTTTCTCAAAAATGGCTCTAACGATTTTGATTAAAATATCATATGTTTAAGATATTTTCATGACAAATAAAATGTATATCTTGAATTTTCTGGGAATGTCTCCAAAAGTATTCTTCATTGTCAACGACTTTTGCGTAACTGGTAAACCATAAGAGATAGACAAAATTTAACTACATAAAAATGTAGATCGCGTTAAAATACACAATTTATGTCATATACATTTTTTTTTGTTCAGTGAACCAGTTTCGAGATATTGCTTGTTATTCCCTTAAATTTTTCAATAATTTTCTCAAATGGGAATTCGTTATTAATTTTTTTTGTCTTGGATATGCAAAGAGTATTACTCTGTGGCAAAGAGAATGGTGCTGCACCTAGCAACCAGCTATTAAGAGATATGTCTATGCTTAAAGGCTACTGTATTTCTATATTGCCCTTGCAAATACAAAACAAGGGGAACATAGTAGGCCTTAAGCGATAGTCAAATATTTTTAGAACTGGTCGCTATGTGTAAAATGTAATTCTCTTTGCATTTCAAAAGATCGTTTCTGCAAATGTTTATCTCGATTAATATGAAATAGATGGAGAATAAGAGTTTGTAAAAATAGTTTGTACAAGAGTAGAGAAAGTCATATGAGTGTAACACATCAGAGTTTTTACTCGGGGATTCTCAAAACATATATTTCCAGTGAAATCTCAGCATCGAAATTTTGGTTGGAATGCAATACTATCAAGAGAGAGCGCAAAAAGAAAGAAAGGGGAGAAAAAATTACGCTGCTTCTAAGGTAACTAGTTCATGGACAAACAAATAAACATACGTACATTCTCATTGATATTACTTATCCGGACAGAAAAATTTACTTTCGAATATGCATGGTTTCTAAAAGCTTTAATGGGTGCATTACACATTTACTTTATGTAGGTTATAGGTTACACAACGGAGGGGGACACCTCCCGCACTACGACCTACATAGATTTATTGTGACTAACACTCCACAAGTGGAAGTGATGGAAACACAGGAGGCTTAAATTAAAATGAGTTTTATTAATGGACGCTCTTTAACTACTGTGGTTCTTAGATCCCATTCTATATTGAGCGTGAAAGACTGGAAATTTTGCTCACAGGCCTCTTTATCAGGCTTGAGGCTCTTTTACGTGCCGTAAATCTACGACACGGAACCACTAGCTTTACTTCCCTTCCGAAGGAAGCCATGCTACGGATTTTTACGCCCGAAAAGATCCATCGCCTTCCCCCGAGCTTGAACCCGCGACCTCGGGAACTAGAGGCTAGCATGGTACCTCTAGACCACGGAGGATGACCACAGGAGGGCATACAGGCCACAGAGACGCGCGGAAGACCCGTCCCACTGCTGAAGCTGCCTAGAGAGAGGGAGAGAGCAATCTACGATCCATCCAAACAAGCAGCCCTCTGGTGTCCTTTGAGCAAGCATCCGCACCATCTGTCCGGCACCGCTATACGTCTCGAATCACAAATGAAAAATGAGGAGACGGAATGAAAGGGAAATGTTGGAAAGGAAATCATGGTAGACGAAAAACCATCCCAGCATTCGCCTACGAAAAACCCAAGGTCGACGGGAATCGAACCCGGGATCTCCCGAATGCGAGTCTCATACTTTACCGCAGAACCATGTCACATGTATACATTTACTTTACTTACAGATGAGAGCTTACTAAAGTGTAACTTTGACATCTTCCCACCAATCTGCGACATTCGTTTTGTTAGTTACACTCATAAACGGTAACACTCTCATGCAATGTTTCATGCAATGGGAAGGTTAGTTATGTTATATTTGTGACGTTGGAGGCTTGTTTTTTATACTCGCAGGTGTTCAAAATTTACATTAGTCGTCAACTGATGCACTGATTATATTAATTATATTACATTAAACTATATTATTATTGGAAAGGTAGAATCAGATGACTGAAAAATTCAATGCCATAGCCGGGATTTGAACCACGGATCTCCCGGTCTCCGTCCGGTTGCTCTAACCACTGAGCTACCATGGCAACATACCGACACGACATTAAATTCTCCAGCTGATTCGCATTTTCCCGGTAAACCACAAGGAGATCTCAAATTGTATTGAGATGTCATACAATGGCGACTTACAAACATTGTAAGTACTTAAGCCCCGGGCTTTAGAGTTGCAACCACTATTAGGTCAATTAATGGAATTAATTGTTCTTTAACACAAGCCGTGTGGTGGACAAGGATCCGTGGTTCAAATCCCGACTATGGCATTGAATTTTTCAGTCATCTGATTCTACCTTTCTAACCTTGTCCACCACACGGCTTGTGTGAAAGAACAATTAATTACATTATATTATTATTAATTATTAGGTCTTACCTTTACAGTTAACTAGAAATATGAATTGTTTTTGCAGTTTTGTCTGTCTGCGTGGAGTTTTAGTTTTAAAAGAAGATCTGCGTAGAAGAAAACCAAGAAATTAAATTGTTTGGTTTAGGTAAGTACGACGAAATCATATTAAAACGTAACTAAAGTCGTTCTTCATGTTATTGCAGTACATTTGCAACATTTAATAACTTACGCACGTTGTGTGAATTAAGTCTATAGCACAGTTCGGGGCTTAATTTAACACTTAAGGTGCATCTAGGTTATAGGGAATCAATGATTATGGGGAGGAGGAGGGTGATGACCAAAACTTTGCACCGAAGAAAAGAATATTACAGAGCAGTAGGTACATATAATTCTATCAGAAGACCGAAATAGTGCGTCTTTTGTAAATAGATGGTCTAGTGTTTTCTCTGGTTATACAGAGTGATTTATGATGAACTGACACATTTATTTCTTTAATTGTTTCAAAACGAGTTATGCTAGCGACAACTTATTATACATGAAAGGCAGAGGAATTTTGGGAGATTATTTACCTCTATAGCAAATGTTGAACATGTCCTCCATTCTGCATAAGGTACAATTCAACATGTCGTTCCATGTTACTGACCACTCGTTGGAGGACTCTGCTGTCAATAGCTTGAATCTCCTGTGCAATGTTGTGCTTCAGATCGTCCAATGTCTGGGGACGTGTGGCATAAACCCTGTCTCTTAAGTAACTTCATGGAAAGAAGTCCGGCGATGTCAAATTCGGAGATCTCGGTGGTCATAAGTTCTTGGAAATTATCCGGTCGTCAAACAAACTTGGAATTAGTGCCATGGATTCATTTGATGTATGGCATGTAGCGCCGTCCTGCTGAAAATATCCTTTGACTAAGCTCTACACATCGTCTAGTTGCTCAGCAAACTCCATGAAAATCCGTCGGTACTCTGCAGTGCTCACATCGCTTAAAAAAATGGTCCCACTATTCTCTGTGCGGATATTGCGCACCAAACTCCGAATTTAACCGGGCGCATAGGTGCATAGCCGGATAAATGGAATCATGCAATGGACAATATGGCAGGATTCTGCACAATGAACGCCTGAAACCAACGACAATAATTCAGTCGTCTATCCTTTTCTGGTTCCTGTAGCTGATGGACAACCGTAATACTATACGGCTTTAGGCCTGCACTTTTCACAGCTCTCTGACACATTGAGTAGCTGTACCCTGTCTCCTGTGACAAACGTCTTAATGATTTTTTGGCTGACTGATCCAGTCGTACTCTTACGTCAACAACCGCGGGAAGCCAAGATGAACGAGTTTTTGCCTTTTTCACTCACAAGAGATCCAGTTGTTTCCAATTTGTTTACCAGTCCCAGTATTGTGGTTCTTTGGGGAGGATTCCGAACACCAAATTCTCTCTGGTATGCCCTTTGAGTAGCTGTAATTGAATTCGTAATCCAGTATTGCTTTACAAGGCAGAGTCGCTCATTGAATGTGTACTCCTTTTTCACGTTATATTAGAACAAAATCTCAAAAACAGTTGCCGACAATGAAACTCCAGAACAGTCTGCTTAATTTGGTGTTAAAATTGGGGCACTGAGTGAATTTCAAACGGAATAATTAAAGAAGGAAATGCGTCAGTTCTTCATAAATCACTCTGTATATCTAGTGGCAAATGAAAACGTTGACCGCCCTGACAAGTGACATCAGCCATCTTTGTTTTTCAGTAAACAGAGTTAGGCTGAGTCTCCATTACTGCGTATTGTATTTCCATATTTTATTAAAATTTGAATACAACAAATTAACACTGGAGGTTCGTTTCACGTGTCTTTGTTATACATTTGTGTGGACTCACGCGCCAATAATTTTAACCAAAGATTCGCAGAAATTAATTACCCACGGATGTTGCTTTTATCATTCAGCAACGAAGAACGTTACAAAAATGTTTCATTTTGCATGCATGTTATCTCGTACTACGAGAGGGCTAACCCTCAAGCAGTTTTTTTCAAGATAATTATGAATGCCTTCTTTAAACATGCAGAGCGAAGAAACAGAAACAGAATCATGCGCTTCTGGCATGTTAGGACGTCGGAAAGGATCCGAATGATAAAAGCAGTGGGGTTCGCCGTCCTTTGAAAAACGTAGGCGATGACAAAGTGCGTTTTCAAGTGGAAATTGCTTTGCCATGGACTGGTTTTTGTGTGCGTTTTAGAAAAAGGATACTTCATTTCAGCCGAGAATAAAAATAAACAATAACTGGAGGAGGATATCGCATTTTCAAGCGCGCTCTCTGCGCCTTCATCTGTCTTTTCCATGTAAATAGCTTGCTTCCTTCGCCTTTACGAGGAAACAATTGCCGAGCGGAAGTTACAAGAATTGCTGCAAGTGGTAATTAAACAGTGTTTACTGTGCTTCTGTAGAGAATTCTTCCCTCTTATGTGCGGAAAAGGGAACTATGTCTGAGGCCAACACACGTCTCTACACGTGTTTGGGATTTTTAAGGGGCGTATCAGAAATGTTCTAAACACAGGAAAAGTAATATATTAACTTTCTAAATTTATGTAACCATACCAAGCGAAATGGTTCTGCAGTAAGCCGTGAGGTTCGCATTCAGGAGGTCCCGGGTTCGATTCCCGTCGACCGCCCACCTTGATCTTGGGTTTTTCATGGTTGCACCTGGTCGGAAGGCGAATACTGGAGTGGTTTCTCAACTACGCGTGGACACTAGAGGTTGCTAGGTCGACGGGTCGTTCATCGCCCTCTCTAGCAGTTCCAGCAGTGCGAGTGTCTTCTAGCCTGGAACTGTTAGGGACTTCCGCGCGCCTCTGTAGCCTGTCTGCCTACGGCCTGTAGGCTCCTGTGGTTTCTTCACTTTCGCCTGGGAGTGGTAGCAGCAATAGATCTATATAGGTATTGTGACACTTTAAAAGAATAAGTATTGAACAATTCGAACCTTTAATAATGGATATCCCAGAGACGGCTTATAAATACTACAAAAAAACTTATTTGAAAAAAATTGTGTGTTTTGAAGAGATCTACATTTTTTGTGCAGTGCATTTTCATCCATCGCTTAACGTTTACCAGTTATACAAGATTATACAAAATTCCTTCCGAATGAAGAGGACTTCACAGGCTATTCCCAGAAAATTCAAAATATACATTTTATTTGTCATGTAAACATCTTTAATATATGGTATTTTAATCAAAATCGTTAGCTACTTTTTTTTAGAAATTTTCGAAAAACTTTCCATGTAAAGGGTAGTTGGGGTGGGGAGATTTTCTTGAAAATCTTCGTGTAGCATCCTTGAAAGAGACTAAACTCAAATGTCACTTTTCGCTGTCGAGTTACGCAGTTCACATGCACACAGACAGACACACACGGACATGTTCCCAAATTGTTTTATTTGTTTTCAGGGCACGTCAAAGCATGTACTTCCGGTGAAATCCCGACATCGAATTTTTTGATGGAATACAATACTTAGTAGAGAAAGTAAAAATGGAGTTCATCATGAATTGAGCTTGAAATATGCACTAAATAAAATATAGCACATACAGACATAAAAACATTAGATATTTTTGGCTTCATGATAGCTCATAATATTACACCTTAATATAATTGAAAATGTAATTTTGACTGCATGTATTCCACCCCAAAATTTCATGCTAAGATTTTACTAAAAATACTCGTTTTCAAAAAGAGCATGTTAAGAAAAGGTCCGCCCGCGCGTTTGAACAGGCCGGTTCACAACAGCCGGAGAACGATAACCAAAATGGAAACGAGAACGACAAGAAATGCAGCATACAAGGTTTGTAAGGCTGGTTTTCAGGTTTTCACAATAGCCAGTAACGAGAACGGGAATGCACATCTATGATCATATGGATCAAAAGTGGAAAGTCGATTTTGTGCAGTATTTCATTTGTTTTTAACTGACCAATGATATCTTTTCATCTGCTTCCATCCAATTCAGCCATCATAATGCGGATTAGCCAACGTCAAAATTCGATAGAGTAAACATTGTCTAATTGTATATCCATTATATTTTAGAATCTTCTAGTCGTACGAAGCTTTCATTGCATTAAAGTTGTTGATTGTTATTTGTTAATTTCTAACGGTTTTTGCTGTTCTTTGTAGCTTTTGCCATGTTTTTGAGGCAATAGCCAGCACTGAGTTGCATATAAAAAAACTAAGATGGCCCTTTCACTAGAAGAACCAGCGCTCAATGGATCTGCGGGTGTCAGAATCTGAGGTTAGGACGACATATGATAGAATTTCTTCCAGTTTGCGATTACAGAGAGCACTAGCGGCTCTTTCACGAGCTCACGGCCGCATAGAATAATCTCTACAGTGTAGAGTCTAATATGCACATATGAGCCTAATGTGCCGTGCCCGGGAACGAGAACGAGTTAAAATGTAGCCAAGTCTTCTTTCACGTTCTCGGGTTCCGGGAAAGATTCCCATCGGTTGTGAACGCTCTCATTAAAATACACATGTATTGAATTTTGTCGTTCTCGTTCTGGTTACCGTTCTCGGTGGTTGTGAACCAGGCTTATATGTAAATCTATGAACACCATAACCCAAAAACGAAAAGTTGGTAAACACCAAACTTGGTATTTAAGTTCAGCATCTTTCAAGAATACGTCACGAAGATTTTAAACAAAATCCCCTCTCGCCAAACTATCATTTACATGGAAACATTTTCGAAAATGTTGATTTTCTCAAATATGGCTCCTACGGTTTTAATTAAAATACCATATGTTTATGGCAAAATTATACAGTGGTTCACAAGCAGCGTCTACCTCAATAAATGATAAGTACAATGCAAACCTAGTAGCCACGACACGCAGGTATTGTCGGAAATGAGAAAGCAGACCTACTAGCAAAACAAGTTGCAAAATCTACTATGGAAGTTTCGTATAGTAGAACTCCTACATGTTACCTGAAAAGGAAAATTAATGCCCACACGACTCTCCAATGGAATAACACCTGGACCACAACCCGAAAGAACATGTTACGATAAATATTTTTTTCCTGAGATCTAGCATTGAATTTACGGCAAAATACTTGTGCCCAATTACTACTTACTCAGTTCCTATTTGGCTATGGCAAATTTAAGTCTAATTTTGAGCGATCTAAGATCAATGTCGTAGATGGCTATTCATGCTTCTATGGATCCCCTCAAACTATGCAGCACCTCATTTTTTGTGTGCGCTGTATTTGAAAGATCAAGATTTGCCCTGGACAATCGCCTAAACTTTTGTGACAATGAACTAGAAAACAACTCTATTTCATATATTCAAAAAATAATATTATTCTCACTTTCTAACATTCATTCATCGCACCTTTAATAAGCCTTCATCATGATGTTCAATCTGTTTATTATCGGTATATAATCGTCAAATTATAACCCTAATATGCTCTGCAGAATAGTTTCTTTTCTGTTCTTTTAGTTTGAAATTCAATAGTAATAATAATAATAATAATAATAATAATAATATTAAGATACGTTTATGACAATTGAAACCCATATCATGAAATTTGTGGGAGTAGCTTCTTAAGTGCTCATCGTTCTGAATGACTTTTGTATAATCCGTAAAGCATACTATTTATGTCAAATCTTTTTTGTGGAGTTAACCATTTCCGAGATATCAGTTGTTATTGGTTTGAATTTTCAAATACACTTTTCCTCACCGGGAAGTCGTTATTCGCTTTTTTCTCGTGATGATGCAAAGAGGATGGAATTTCAAAGCCATGACACAGCCACACGCTTTTTAAAAACCTGACTATCCTACAACGAAATGTGTAAATGTGAATTCAAAGTTTATCTGGATTGACAAGAAGTATCTAGAATAATAAACTTGTATAAGAGCGAGTAGAGAAAGTCGTGTGAATGTAACACATCCGATGTTACAGTTCTCGACAGTCACTGGAATAAAGATGCTGTAATGATAAGCGTGCGTATCGATCCGCTCTGTAGCTTCCTGTTTGGTTTCTAACAGCCACAGGGAACAAAGTGACGTCCTTCCGAGGGTAAACTGCTGTGGCTGCCCGACCTGCCCACTCCGGAGACAAAGCAAAGTGTATGTCAACAGCAAGGCTACTGTAAACAACTCCTCTGTGAAAGCGCAACAAGCATCACACCTATATCACCCCTCTGAGTTTTCTGTCATATCAGGTATTTCAAAATTAAAACAACGTTACTTAGGGTCGGTATTATAAACTATATTTAAACCCTGTGTTAGGTTTAAGCTATCAATTTTAGTTTTACTGAGCATTACTCAGGGTCACTCCAAAACTCTTGAGAATGGACGCAATAAAATAATCATTGCATGTTTTCAAAATATTCTCCATTGCATTCTATACGCCGTCTCATCCTTTCAAACCATTTTTCAAATGCTGAATGCCATTCTTCTTTGGGGAGAGTGTAAATACATTCTTCGTAAGCAGCTACTGCGGCTTCAGGTGATTAAATTGTTGACCTCGAATTTTTTGTTTCATTTTGAGGAATAGAAAAAAGTTGAAAGGGGCCAGATCTGGATGGGATAAATATCTGACTACTGACTTTTGCAGAAATTGGTTTGTTTCTCGTGCAATGTGGGCAGAGGCTTTTGTCACGCTGCAAAATTCCACGCAGGCCAGTCTTAGGACGCTTTTTTCTCAGTTCATTGAACACTTGTGGCAGACATTTTGTAGTATGACATCTGGCAGTAAGTCTTTTGTCCCTCAACCGGAATCGTCACAATGTGGTCACATGCTCAGAAGAAGGAACAGATCTTCTTGCCAACACTTCTCGTTCGCTTCACTTTTGTTGGGAGATCTCCTGGAAGACTCAAACCGATGACTGTAGTTCAATTTTTTAATCATACCGGTAAATCCAGCTTTCGTCACCTGTTACAATGTTAAATGTGTTTTTGGATCTTCCTCTATTGAATTTTTCAATCATTTCCTGGCACGATTGCACAAGTGCTTGTTTCTGTTCATTTGTGAGGTGGTGGGGTATCCAGCGACTATAGAGCTACCTTGTCGCGGTATCGTTCGTGTTATTTATTTGCTGAGCGCCTGTTATTGTTTTACTATTTTTGGATTTTGAGTTCTTTGTCCTCCGACTAGATATTATTACTCAGTCGAGCAAATCTCTTAAACAGGGTGTGTAAACGGAAAGGGGTTGTTACTAAAAGATAACACTGATAAAAGAATTTGTTTTTACACTTTTATTGCCGTCACACTTTATTCATTTCACATAATTACTCTTGATACACGCCCGACTGAAACTGTTATATTTTCGAATGTAACTATAATCACTTATTTGCCGCAGATTATTAATTCGCGTATTTCACATCTTTTAACTAACTTTACGACGCGAGAGATTCTGTAGAACTGCGCGACGTGTAACCCGTGAATGATTCTGTGGAACTGTGCGGCGTTTGCCTTGTGAATTATTCTGTAGAACTACGCGTTACCCGTCTCTGGCACGGAATTTATACTCCCTCACCCCGATATGCCTAAAGATTATAATCGAGCTGCTATTGGTTAATAAAGCGCGCCAACATTAGCGTCTATTTTTATATCCAATCAAAATTACGAACACATATGCTCTAGGGAAGATATTCCCTCCATTTCTAAAGAAAAGCGCGCTACTCTGACGTCATTTGTTTGTCTCTTATAATTGATAAACAACTCATCCCCATGCTCATTGTTACCCTTTCCTATTGTCAGTTTCAGTGAGGACATGTAAACTTATTTCATAACAATGCTTATAATTAACAAACATCTCAAATCATTGTCATACAATAATGTTTATTTACACTACAATCACTCTGGCATTCACAGTGTTGTGATATAAAATAATGCCTCAACCTGACGTCAAGTTTTTCTTTCAGGATTGTTTTCACTGCTGCCGATTCAATATTTAGGGCTTCTTGAATCTGATCATATGTACAACGATGATATTCCCGCAACATGCGCTCTGCTTTCAACATTTTCACCCATTGTTGCTGTAGCCGGACCTCCTGCTCGGTCTACCTCTTCTAAATTCTGCATACCATCAATAAATGGTGAATTGCGAAGGGCAAAGATCCCCAAATTCACGATGCAGTCCTTCAAGACATTCTCTCTCCCCTAAACCGATTTTGAAGTCATAGAAAATCACAGCACGGAAATGCTCTGTCTTGAGATCCATCCTAGCGTATGGCGTAGCAACACCTGCTATACATACACACGCGGTACTGACGATGCACATTGTTGGAACGCGCCCACACCTGCACATGTTGCTATCTGAACTTAAATTTGAAGTTTGGAAAAGCTGCTTTAGCTTACCACTACTCACTGTTGCCCAGTTTCAAAACTTTCAGTGATCCTCGTATAAATTTTAATGTTCAGTTGAACTAAAGTTTAAGTTAACTGGAACTCGTCCTCCGTTTAACTACAGTTTAATGCTATATTGTAAGATGCACATGTGGACATTGGGGAGGTATTTGAGAAATTGAGTAATAATAAAGCCCTTCAAGATAGAGGAAAGACCACGGAGTTTCAGAATTTTCCTAAATAGACCTCATTACTTTTAGATGTGGAATGACCATGGGTTCTGTAACAGATTCAGACTTATGAAGCAAACAGTTCCAACCTCGTTTGGTCAAATTCGAAACCGGATACAACGAGAAGGTATGAGATGTCAAATCATGTATTAACATTAAAGTTAAAAGGCAAAATAATGATGTTTGCTGATGAAATATGTTCATTATACGTAGAGAACTCTAAGAATCCGCTCCTACTTGACATACAGCAAGATGTAAAAATACTAAATAACTGGTTCAATTATAGTAAGTTAACTTTAAACGTATCAAAAATTAAATATATGCTTTTTCATAAAAATCTGATACACCATCTTCAGCCAATAATGTATATATTCATAACATGTTAAGTGAAAGAGTAACTAAAATCACCAGATTGATTCTAGACAGCATTCTTTCTTGGAAAGCTCATATTATACGTACATGTTAAGAGCGTGAATTTACCTGTGCTAGCTGTAATTCATAGACTGCAATTAAAGGACTAAGTGAGAATGATTTACGAAGTATCTGCTATGCTTTAATTCAATCTCACTTTGACTATTTAAATGTTTTAATTCCGATCTTTAAGTACTCGAAAATCGTGCCCTGAAAATAATTTATAATTTATCCTATAGGACTCGCACAAAAGCATTATACAACGTAACTAACATTTTACCTTTACAAATAATCTTTGATAATATACCTTCATAAAATAAACAATATTCTGCTAAAGACTAATTTAAATTTTCAAAGCTCAAGGTATGCATATAGTAAAAGAAACCATAAAAACTTAATAAAACCAAGCATGATTACTTCTACATATGGCCTAAACAGCTTAACCTCACATGTCATTAATTATACAGTGCACTGGCTATAGATTTAAATGCTTGTAATTTTAAAAAAACAATCATTGAAATCTTAAAGAAGAAATATTTTGATAAGTGTCGTTTAAAAATGCTCTTTATGTGGATCATTTTGTCAGCCATAATCTGTTTATACTATAATATTGTTATTATAAATTCCTATTTGAAAT
Source organism: Deroplatys truncata (assembly GCA_030765065.1). NCBI lineage: Eukaryota > Metazoa > Arthropoda > Insecta > Mantodea > Mantidae > Deroplatys > Deroplatys truncata. The sequence continues at coordinate 120,852,479 of CM060988.1, read as the reverse complement.
TGTTGCATGGTGCTCTGCATCTCGCCCTCAGTGCTACTGTACTATATCAGAATTGGTTCTTGATCTCATCACCCTGCATTTTTTATGTGACTGTTTATATATGTCATTAGTTTGCATTACAATATTATAATGCGTTAAATTTAGAGGGGTTGTTTGTTCACCATCATTTCATTTGTAATGTTCCCAATTTATGAGCTCTGGCTCAGGGGAACGTGTAAAACTAAATAAATAAGTAAAAGACTGCGGGTTCAAACCCGGCGGAGGGCATGGCTTCCTTCGGAAGGGAAGTAAGATTTACGGCACGTAAAAGAACCTCAAGCCTGATAAAGAGGCCTATGAGGAATATTTCCGGTCTTTTCACACGCAATATTGAATGTGAAGCTAAGAACCATAGTAGTTAAAGAGCGTCCATAAATAAAACTCAATTTGTTTTTATTTTGGGCTCACTTAATATGTTACGTAAACATAAGAACATCATCCTTTTATAGACATCTACTTGTCGCCTAGCCTCCTATATGTTCTGTATACCGAAATGTTTCATTTTGGTCAACGTTTACCTATCTTTGCCGTTGAAAAACTTGGACATCTCTTTGCTACCTTTTCGTTCATTTCTGCCATTTTCGCTTCAACTGCAGAAACAAAGATTATCTATTGTGTGGAAGGCCTACCAATAGCATTTAGTAGAGGTATACGAAGAAGATTGGCAATCGCCTTCTTTTCTTAGCATTCAGGTATATCAACATCATCGCACTTAACCGGACGATTATAAAACGGCACCTGCAGTTGAACCTTTGGTTCGGTTTAACTAAACCTCCAGTCAAACTACGTCTATACTTGGCCTCAAGCGCTTTTTACTGTCCCGATAGGCGCGAACAAATAGATTTATTCCAGATGCATATGGTGCATAAGAATGAAGTTGTGACACGACTTCCTTTATTAATGACAAATTCAATCCTTTACATGGAAAAACCTTTGCGCCTTTTGTTTTTTTTCCCCAAAATGACTAACGTTTTGATTAAAATACCATATAGTTTAGATATTTACATGACAAATAAAATGCATATCTTGAATTTTATGCGTATAGCCTCCGAATTCTCTCTTTAAAACACACAATTTATTTCAAATACATTTTTTGTGGCATCGGCCATTTCTGAAATATTCGTTATTAATGATGTGAATTTTCAATACTTTGTCATGTTTTTAGCACACTGTCCCATATTCAGCTGTTTCTCGCGATGTCATGGAAAGAGTATGGAATTTTAAGGCCAGTATGTATAGCGACCTGTTTAACATTTGACTATCATTATTCCCTTTGTACCTATACGAAATCTGTAAAAATATTTATGGAAGCCTTCATCCCAATCAGCTTGAAGTAGCATAAGCTTTTGCAAGCATAGTTGTAGATGCTATATAAAAATACAGGATAGTGGGTAGAGAAAGTCATGTGAGTATAACCCCCGAATGATTTTTTAAAAAAAATTGTTTCATTTGCACAGTCCCCTTTAACTTCTATGGTCATATCTTGGATTTTGACTTGAAAAAGAAAAACGACTTACTGATGGTGTGTTTACTCTCTAAACCGTAGGATTTATTAACTTTTTTATATGTCACATACGAGGGTTGGAACTTAAATAGTGGCAACTATTTATTTACAGCCGATACAAAAGAGTTACATGTTAGCAACCTTTACTGCCCTTCAATGTAGTCACCAGCGTTGTGTATAACCCGTTGTCAGCGATGTGGAAGTCGTAGTATACCTTTAGCAGAGCCTGTTCTGTTGATAGTGCGAATGGAGAGGTCTACTGTGACGAATCTCTGGAACATCTCTGAAGAGAATGCCACGAGTGGTTCCTTCATCTTCGGAATCAAATCAAAGTCACAAGGACTTAAGTCCGGGGAGTATGATGGATGGTACAGCACTTCCCAGTCCCATCGACCGAATAAATCAGTCACAGCTTGCGCTGTAGGCGCCCGAGCATTGTGTAAAATGATGGGTGGATTCTGCAGAAAGTGTTGCTGCTTCTTTCTCACAGCTGGTCGCAGGTGGTGCTCCAAAAACGAACGGTAATATTGTGCACTGACGGTCTGCTGTGGAGGAATGTAATGCGTTAGGATAACACCACCACAGTCGTACACGAGAATCACCATAACCTTCACATTGCTGGGGCTCTGACGAACTTTCGATTTTCGTAGCGACCCATAATAACGCCATTCGTTCGATGGCGTTTCAGTTTTGACTCATACGATTTGGCCCATGTCTCATCCAGCGTTATGATATGGCGTAAGAAAGCCTCTCCTTCGCGCTCATAGCGTTCCAAGTGCGTTCTAGCAGCGTCGTAACACAATCATTTTTGCATTTTCGTCAAATCATGCGGAACCCATCGTGATGCAATTTTTCGCATGCCGAGGTGATCCTTCAGGATATGAAGCACAGTCGTATGCGCTAATCCGGTTTCTTGGGCGAGCTCACGAATCGTCTGGCGTCAATCACTGTCCAGCAACGCGGCAAGAGCATGCACTTCTTCTTCATTAACGCTAGGACCTGCCACAGGTGCATGTCTGCCACAGTTTGCCACCATCGTTGAAGGCTTTTACCCAACTTGCCACTGTTCTGTAAGGCAATGCAGAGTCCCCGCAAGCCTCTTGAAGACCTTAATGACACTGTCGTGCTGTACGACCTCTGGCACATTCAATCTTGATCCAACTCCGTTGTTCCTGTTTTGAAACCATCGTGACGACACTACGTTAGAGCGCTAGCTCACAAGTGACTCTTTCTCTACACTGTGCGCACGCAGGTGAAGTGGGAAGGGAGAGTCCATTTGCTCTGAGGTAAGGTAGGTATGTAACTAACGTGTGCTATTAGATTCCGTTGCATAGCGTCTCTACAGCAGTGTTGCCACTATTTAAGTCCCAATCCTCGTATATTCTTACTAACAAACTCTGCGGAGGATACGGGGTGATTCTGGATAAAGAAAAATTTCCCGTCCAGTCGAGAATCGAACCCGGAACCTCTGGGTTGAGAAATCAGAACGCTGACTACTCGATCACAGAGACAATCAGAGTGATCAATAACAACTCATTCACGATATACGAGTTGTCTAGGAAGGATATCAAATTAAAAAATAAGTGCTCAGTTACATATGGAAACAGCATTAAAATTGCTATTCTTGGCAACAAGTTCTCGCAACAGATGGTAAAAGAAATCGAATCACAAACTTTGAAACATGTCTGGTATATGAAGGACTCGCACTTGGGAGAAGCATAAATTTGTAACAGGGAATATTTCGGAAACGCTAATGCTGCAAAATAAATAAATAAATAAATAAACTAAAATAAAAAAAATCTTGACAAATTGTGTATTTCTACACATACACTTTTACTGCTGTAAGGTTTTGACTATTTCTTACACAAAATTGTTAGAGCTCAATCAAATAAATGAGACTTCACAGGTTATCAGAAAATTAAAGATATACATTATCGTTTTTCATGTAAATATCTCAAGCAAATGATATTTTAATCAAAATCGTTAGAGCCATTTTGAAAAAAAAACAAAAATAATAAAAATGTGTCCATGTAAAGGATGGTTTGGGTTGAGACGTTTTTGAAAATATTCGTGTTGCATCCTCGGAAGATGCTGAATCAAAATACCAAGTTTGGTATTTATCCAAGTTTTCGGGTTTTTTTGTCATGTTTTACACACATATATCTTTCGATTCAGTGACCTCAAAACATGTCTTTCCGGTGAAATTTCGATATAGAAGTTTTGGGTGGATTCCAGTACTAGAACTATAACACCTACATTCTCAGTGGGTGCTAGAGAAAGCAAAATGTAAGTACGTTCTTGAAGTTCATATTCGTGATTATGAACACTTTCTGCGATTATATGTGTATTCATTTCCAGAGCAATCTTAAGCATTTAAATGTCATCTACACTCTCTGACTATGCACTACCATTGATCGTGTCGTGTTGCTTGACTGCTTGGGGTTCCGGGTCAGCGGTGCAGATTTTTTGTGCTGTTTGTCTGCTTCGTTTTGCTGTAATCGATTCGTCTCATCAATAATCTTTGCGAACCCGCTGAGGGAACATCTGTTGTTTAACAAGTCCCAGCTACTCACTGTAATGAAGGGCAAATGTAAAGCCCTCCAAGAATTGCCTTAAGACTCAAGCATTGTGCAGAAGAGCAGATATGAACATTCATCAAAATATTCAATAAATAATATGAAGGCGGGAGGGAAAATCTTTGAAAACTTTGATGTCAGTGATCCTGGCAAAAAGTCATTACTTTCTCTACCACGTATCTAGTAGGTAGATAAGGTATTGCATTCCATCCAAAAATTTGATATGGAGATTTCACCGGAAATACATCTTTTGAGGCCCTCTGGATCCAAATAAAGCATTTTTAGAAAAAATGTGTTTGTGTGTGTCTGTGAACAGCATGACTCAGAAACGAAAAGTGGATAAATGCCAGACTTGGTATTTAGGTTTAGTATAATTCGGCATCATGGAACATTTTTCGAAATTTTCGATTTTCTAAAAAATGGCTATAAGGATTTTGAATAAAATACTATATATGAAAGATTTTTATATGATAAACAAAATACATATCTGGAATTTTCTGGGAATAGCCTATGAAAACCTCTTCATTCGGAAGGAATTTTGTATAACCTTGTACGAGTAAACGTTAAGCGATAGACAAAAGCGTACTACACACAATTTATTTCAAATAACTTTTTTGTGGCATAAGCCATTTCTGACATATCCGTTATTAAAAGATCGAAATGTTAATTTCTTAATCATTCTCTAAGTCATTTGGGTTGCTCTGGAACATGTTCAAACATCCCTGTGAAACGGTCACACGATTCCGCTTGTTCTCAACTGTGAGCAGTCGCGGCACCCACCTTGCTGACAGTTTTCTCATACCCAAAAATTTGTGCAGAATGTTATACACCCGTTCACTGGAGATGTTTAGGTCTTGGCTATCTCACGGATTTTCACTCGACGGTCTTCCAAAACAATATCGTGAACTTTGTTCACCATTTCTTCTGTTGTGACCTCAACCGGCCACATCGAAATTCTATGAACCACTTGTGAACCATGCCATGTGATGGAAGAGAGTCCTTATAATAGTTGTTCAGCTTTTCTTCCATTTCCTTCACCGTCTTACCACGCAAAAAGCAGTGCTTTATCAGAACACGAAATTCACTTTTCTCCATTTTCTACGAAGCAACACACATCTGCTTATTTGAGACGCTCTCAACAATGTTCTAAGAAACAAATGACGTATTTCTGCTATTATACCCAGAATTAATGTAAGAATTGGGTGTACACAAGAAACCTTTGATCAGAACGCTATCTCTCGTCAAAGTCATGGACTTATCAATCCGCCCTCGTAACTATCATTATTTTTCCCTTTAAATGAAGAAACAATCACTATAAATTATTCTCTTGAAAAGGCGTTGCCTTTAAGATAATCAGCTGATATTTTTAAAAAGAACAGCCTATATAAATTAAATTGGGATTTTTATTTTGTGTGGTTTATTAGATCAGACATTTTAAAAGAATTCTCTGAATGTTGAGAAAATCTCATTCAGAAAGTGCTAATTTCTTCAAAATAATATCAGTATACGAGAGTTTCAAGTGGTTGAAGTTAATTTGAATCGCCTCTTGCACTGTGAAAATGTACACGGGAGCACATCAGTCGCAGGTTGAAACAAGCACGTCGCGGTATGACAAGTCATTAAGGACCATGTTGGTAATGTGCTAGGAAGAGGTCCTGCCGCAAGTGTTGAGATAAGTGTTGGTGTGGGGACAGAAGAGGCGCCCTCTAGGCACGCTTTCAATGGCGAGACGTGCCTGTGTTGGCTTTTATTTCCAAGTAGAGCAGTTGATGAAGGGAGGCATTCCCTCCTCCACTAATATTTATTTTAGCAACAAGGATCAATAAGGCAAGCAAGCAACAGCACTGAAACACCTGAATGCGGTTGAGAGTTGGTGCGGATCGGGATTTGAACCTTCCCTACGTAAACTCCAAAGTTTCTCTGCTGTTGATTTATTGAAACCTGTCTGAGAATTAGTCTTTACACAAAGTAAAGAGGACACACACTCCATAATGCATAAATCCCAGGCAGGTCCCTTACATCACTAAGGGAGAGAGTGAAGTTCAAGACGTGGTTGTCTAAGAACACTAACGACAGAAGCTTCAATTTTGCATAGACATTACTAGCAAGTAAGTATGTGTACAAAGTTTCACTTCAGTACATAAGTAATTGCATTCTTACTTTCTCTACTACTTATCTACATTTAGTAGAGGAAGTATTGCATTCCAACCAGAAATTCTATTCTGAGATTTCACCGAAAATACACGTTTTGAGACTCCCTGAATTAAGACAACAAAAAAGGTCTTTGTGAGGCGAACATCATAACTAAAACATCTGATACGTTACATTTACATACCTTTCTCTACCGTCTATTGCTTATTATTGCTATGTTAGAACTGGACGCTATGCGCTGGCCTCAAACTCCACACGCTTTCCACTGCATCGCGAGAAACAACTGAAAATCGACAGGACTTGAAAAGGATGACTAGTGTTTAACAATTCAAACAATTAATAACGTATATTTCGGAAGCGGCTGATGCCACAATAAAAGAAGATATTTGTAGCAACTTGTGTGTTTTAAAGAGATCTACATTTTTTTGTGTAGTACGTTTCCATCTATTGCTTAACGTTTTCCAGGTATGCAAGATTATATAAATTTCCTTCCTAATGAAGAGGACTTCACAAACTATTCCCAAAAAATTCAAGATATAATTTTTTTTGGTCATGTAAACTCTTTAATGTATGGTTTTTTAATCGAAATCCTTAGCCATTTTTCGAAAAAATAAAAAATTCTAAAAATGTAAAGAGTATTTTGGGTTGGTGGGATTTTCTTGAACACCTTGGTGTGCTGTGCTGTGCGTCAGATGGCAGGTTGAGGGCAACCCGATGGTGTGCTTAGGCGTGTACCTTCCCTAATTAGGGCTTTACCACGTAGTGACGGGATATGGGGGTTACAGGATGGCGGTTGTTCTTTAGGTAGGGGGAGAGAAAGGAGGTAACAAAGTTTGTTCCTCAACGGTAGCCGGTCATGGTGCAACTACCCTTGTGCACCGCTGGTGGTATGAATTTTGTAATTATAAACATGTTGGGATTTTAATTTTGAAGTCCAAGCTACTCTTTGGTGTCGTATTCTTGGAAGGTATTGAAACTAAATGTCCAGTTTGGTATTTATCTGACATTTCGTTTTTGAGTTATGGTGTACAAACACATACACCAAACGGACATTTTTCTAAACATGACTTTTGGACCAAGGGACCTCAAAACATGTATTTCCGGTGAAACGTCGATATTTTTTGTGAAATATCGATATAGAGTTTCTGGGTGGAATGCAACACCTTCTCTATCTAATATGTACGGGTAGAGAAAATAAAAAACGAAAACGCGGTTAAATACCAAACCAGCATCTTCCAAGGTTGCGAGACGAAGATTTTCAACAAAATCCCCCACCTGAAACTACTCTTTGCATATACAAATTTTAGTTATTTTCGATTTTCTTAAAAATAGCTAACGTGTTTTTAATAAAATATATGTTTAAGACATTTGCATGAAAAATTAACTGTATAGCTTGCATTTTCTGGGAATAGCCTGTGAAGTCCTCTTCATTCTGAATGACTTGAATAATAATTCGTAAACGGCAAGAGATGACAAAATTTTACTAAACAAAAATACAGATCTCTAAAACTACAGGGTAAATCACCTAAAACTTGCACCGCAAATATTTTGAAAATGGAAAGTGCTATTGAGGTGCAGTTTTCACAGCATTGATTGGTAGTCAGGGGCTCGTACATTTAGCCTATAAATACATTTTAATAATACTGAGAAAGTGTATTTAACATGCAATTTTTTAAATGGAACAATGTCTAGTTACATAACAGAATAAAGGTAGGGTAAATTAGAATGTCAGTGGCGTTTGTTGCAAGATTCTAATGCAAGTGGTTTACGAGAAATCTTATTTTGAAACTTTTACGCACCGACACTTGTACAACCTGTGGTAGCACAAACTAAAGAAAAACAAAAGGGAATTACAATACTTCTGTGGATTCTTACAATTAAAGAGAACATAGCCCTTCAAAGGTTGTGTTCAAAATGACGACCGGCAGCTTCAATACACGCTTCCAGTCTGCTATGAAAAGACTGCTGCACATGTTCTAGCATTTCAGCGGAAATTTCAGAGCAGGCAGCAGTAATACGTCGTTTCATATCGTCTGGTGTAGTTGGTACATCCTTGTAGACAATGTCTTTCAACCTTCCCCACAGAAAAAGAAAGTCTAAAGGGGTCAGATCCGGTGAATGGGCTGGCCAGGATACAGGTCCTCTTCGTCCAATCCAAAGATTTGTAAACAATCCGTTAAGACAAGCTGTAGTACTTCGTGCACTATGGACTGCACAGCCATCATATTGGTACCATAGGTTCCTCCTAGTCTGCAAAGGAACGCTTCTAGCATCTGTGGCAGATGGTCTGTCAGGAGGCTGCGATACTTGTGCGAGTTCATTGTTCCTTCTATGAACAAAGGTCCTATGAGCTGATGGTTCTCTATCCCACACCACTCGTTTAAACTCCATGGACGCTGACGTTCCACCTGACGAAGCCAACGGGGATTGTCAATAGACCAATATTGTATGTTTCTGCGGTTTACCTGCCATGATTAGTAAATGTTGACTCATCACTAAACAAGAATACATGATGAATCTGGAGTATCCTGTCTTAATGCGCATGTACAAATGCCAGTCTTCTGCTGCAATGAATTCTGGAACATTGCCCCTGAACCATGCTTGAGTTGCTCTAGCCTTGTGAGCTGGGGCTGAGGTTTGCTGAAAGACACAATGGCTTCCATTGAAGAGTGGACATCTCTAGGATGTCCTCTTGGTACCGTTTGGATCCTGTTTTAATTCCTTGCTTGCAGAAATGGAGAGATTATTCCTTGATGTGACACGCCCCAACAAACCATCCCTGATGCTGGATGGTGCCCTCTCTGGACATGGGGGACTGACATTTTAGCTTCCTCTGAGCTCCGTGCATGTATTTTATCATTTTGCTTATTGTACCTCTCCTCTACTGTGAAAATTTTCTCATCTCTGAAGAGGATATATGCATGACCATTCTGAGCATGCCACTGTAAGAGGCTCTTTGATCTTTCGTATCTGATCTTCTTTAGGTTGGAGGTTAACGAATGTCCCACTGGCCGTCGATAAGCTTTCATATGAAGGTCTTCTCTGATAATCCGAGACATGAATTTGGCGGACACATTTAACTCTCGGGCCATTATTTTTTGCTTTTGGAGTGGGTTTCGACGTATTCGTTCTCTTACTGCTTTGACCACTCCTGAAGTCCTTATGACACGTGGCCTGCCAGATCTTGCTAAGTTTTCAATAGAGGAAGCTTCAACGAATCTCTTGACAGTTGGGTAAACAAATTGTAATGAAATTTTCAGTTGTTTTAACAACTTGAAAATTTCAGTAGGTTTCTTAGCACACTTATAAAGAGCAATCACTGCAATTCTACTTTCATTTACACCCCATTCCATATTCATTGGTTGATGTAGGAAATTACACAAAGCAAATGTGTTTAGAATAATCCTGCTACCATGGTAACTTGTAACAATACCATTACATCATTTATATTTAAGTTGTAGAGCTTAAAACATAGAGGACAGCACTTATGACTGGTTTTGGCAAAAGGAGTTTGATTATGTTTGCATTCGTACTTACATATTCGTCAATTCACATCTTTTGCATTTTGCGCTTTGGATGCAGCAGCCTCCAGTGGAAGGAAGCAGATTTTACAAAATAAATGAATCAGAAATGTTCAAAGCACTGGGAAATCAAGACTGCAAGCGAGGATGTTTGGAATAAGCTACCATTGCATCGAAAGGTTATAAGCTTAAAAGACTAGAACCTAAGTTAATGGGATTACGTCTTGTATGAATGGAATATAATAGAAAGTTAGCATTAAGGAATGAAAAATAGAGGAAGCTGAAGAATATGCATTCATAACGACATTCTCACGTTAATGTTTTATGATCAGGTGCACGGTGATGTAAGGGAGACCGGGGGCGATGCAGGCGGCCTTGTCCTAGTGAGAGAAATCTGAACTTGAAGATCTACTATTACTTGTATCTTTCACTGCCCACAAAGATAACTGTTACGGGTGTGCCTTAAAGGAATTCTGAACCCCATTTAACGTCCATAACGTCTGTGTTACAACTGACAGGATATAAAAAGGTAACTTTTACATTGATGGTATGCACTTACAATGACTATTTCACATTCACTACGTCATATATCTTCAGCAAATAAAACAGATGAATTAGTTTGCTTTTGTCTAAGAAAACTCTGCGTTTCAGAACTCTAGTACCTTTGATAATTACATTGCTGTGAATACTAGTGGAATAACTTGTTTTAGCAACAATCAAATTGGATTAATGAAGCTATAACATCCATCTCCAACAATTTCCCTTGCTTTATTTATTTACAGAAGACGGCGAAAGCGATTCAGTTGCACTAGCCCTGCTTAGATTTCAATTATAGACGCCGGAAATGTTGAAGAGAGATGTGGGAGTGCGCAGATAGCAGGCTACCGCAAACACAGAAATGTGACAAGCAGGACTGCGTTGTTACATCTCGGCCCTTCTCTGTATGGAAAATGCTATGTCATACTGCATACTGTCTTTCCGCGTGTTTTCCTTTTATTTATTACTTTAGCAAATCCGTATTAACACATCCTCAAAACATGTAATAGTAAACATTCTCTGCAACAAGTTACACATCTTTATCTACAATGTTTATTATTCCGAAATCGAACATGCATCGTTGGTTAGTGAACTTACTACAGGGTTTACACTTTTCACTGTTGTTTTTTCTTCGTGGTTTGCGTCTGATACAATACCCCCAGCCCGTAGATAGTAGACGTGTGGTAGGTCAGTGGCTGAGTGTCCAGCAGTCAGGCTAATTTTAAGTTAGCTATGCACGTCCGGTTGTCCGTCTAGCAGCCAGACTATGTTAGTTATGCACGTCCCATTTGCAATCGGGCTAGCCAGCAGTCACGAGGTATAACAGTGGTTGTCCGTCCAACAGCCAGGCTATGCATGTCCCGTTTGCAGTCGGACCGGCCAGTAGTCAAGCGAAATGACTGGTTGTCCGTTCAGCAGCCAGGCTGTATTAGCTATGCATGTCCCGTTTGCAGTCGGGCCGGCCAGTAGTCACGCGGTATGCCTGGTTATCCGTTCAGCAGCCAAGCTATGTTAGCTATGCACGTCCCGTTTGCAGTCGGGCCGGCCAGTAGTCACGCGGTATGACTGGTTGTCCGTTCAGCAGCCAAGCTATGTTAGCTATGCACGTCCCGTTTGCAGTCGGGCCGGCCAGTAGTCACGCAGTATGACAGTGGCTGTCCGTTCAGCAGCCAGGCTGTTAACTATGCACGTTCCGTTCGTAGTCGGACCGCCGAGTAGATCTACGGTGTAACAGCGTTGTCCATCCAGCAGCTAGGCCATATTAGCTACACTATGTGATCAAAAGTATCCGGACACCCCCACAAACATACGTCTTTCATCTTAGGTGCATTGTCCTGCCACCTACTGCCTGGTACTCATTATCCGCGACCTCAGTAGTCATTAACCATCGTGAAACAGCAGAATGGGACGCTCCGTGGAACTCACGGACTTCGAACGTGGTCAGGTGATTGGGTGTCACTTGTGTCAGAAGTCTGTACGCGAGATTTCCACACTCCTAAACATCCCTAGGGCCACTGTTTCTGATGTGATAGTGAAGTGGAAACGTGAAGGGACATGTAAAGCATAAAAGCGTACAGGTCGACCTCGTCTGTTGACTGACAGAGACCGCCGACATTTAAAGAGGGTCATAAAGAGTAATAGGCAGACATCTATCCAGACCATCACACAGGAATTCCAAACTGCATCAGGATCCACTCCAAGTACTATGAAAGTTAGGCGGGAGGTGAGAACCTAGGATTCCATGGTTGAGCGGCTGCTCATAAGCCACACATCACGCAGGAAAATGCCAAACGACGCTTCGCTTGGTGTAAGGAGCGTCAACATTACACGATTGAACAGTGGCAAAACGTTGTGTGGAGTGACGAATCACGGTACACAATGTGGCGATCCGATGGCAGAGTGTGGGTATGGCGAATGCCCGGTGAACGTCATCTGCCAGCGTGTGTAGTGCCAATAGTGAAATTCGAGTGTGGTGGTGTTATGGTGTGGTCGCGTTTTTCCTGGAGGGGGACTGGACCCCTTGTTGTTTTGCGTGGCACAATCACAGCGCAGACCTACATTGGTATTTTAAGCACCTTCTTGCTTCCCACTGTTGAAGAGCAATTCGGGGATGGGGATTGCATATTTCAACACAATCGAGCACCTGTTCATACTGCACGGGCTGTGGCGGAGTGGTTACACGACAATAACATTCCTGTAACGGACTGGCCTGCACAGAGCCCTGACTTGAATCCTATAGAACACCTTTGGGATGTTTTGGAACGCCGACTTCGTGACAGGTCTCACCGACCTACATCGATACCTCTCCTCAGTTCCGCACTCCGTGAAGAATGGGCTGCCATTCCCAAAGAAACCTTCCAGCACCTGATTGAAAGTATGCCTGCGAGAGTGAACGCTGTCATCAAGGCTAAGGGTGGGGCAACACCATATTGACTTCCAGCATTACTGATGGAGGGCGCCACGAACTTGTACGTCATTTTCAGCCAGGTGTCCGGATACTTTTGATCATGTAGTGTGTGTACTTAAGTCCCGTTTGCAGCCGGACCCGCTAGCAGAATGCGCAGCAAGACAGAGTGGCTGTCCTTTCAGCGGCCCGGCAAGAGTAACAGGTTCCCAAATAGAGTCAGGAATATTTATGCTACTCTCATCTTAACACAAAGCAGGTACAACCGATCTGCTATACTATGTAAAGCTGGAAGAAAATTCCTGTTATTAGCAATACAGGCAGGCTTCCCATAGCCTGGCTAGGCCGAGCTTTGCTTAACAAGGCGAATGTGAAGCAGCCTGCAATGTATCTGTACTCCAACAGGCTGGGAAAGTTAAAAGTAGACTTTTTTCTCCATGTTGTTTGTTTATAGGCTAATAAACGGAATAAATGTAGTGATTAATATTTATGTAGGTACCTTTAGGTCTGGTCCGCTAGACCCGCCACTCTCTTAAATAGTTTCGTTGTCAATATAGTATTGACTCGGGTCTATCTTTGTACCCGAGCTATGATAAACTTCCTGTCTTTGGTACAGGGTGTAGCCGTAAAGCGGGTGATTTCGTAACAGCGCTTATTTGGATTTGGCACGAGTTGGGAGAATGTGACTGCCGCTGTCTGAACAAATTGTTGTGGACTGAATGCTTGTAAGTATACTTTGTGTTCCTATGTGATAAAGGTGAATAAATCTAGCCATGCCCCCCATGAGAACGCTTTTAAAATTAACGATTCACGACCGCACCATAAGGTATCTATCTTCAAAAATCTTTGATAACATGCAATACTTTTAAGTTTAAATATACACATAAGAATATGAAAGAAATGAAATCACCACATTTAAGTAGTACGCTTGGTTTACAAAAGTTTGTGCTTCTGGCGAGCTGCACCAAATCGCGACTCCTGTTGATATTCGCAAAATATGCGAATGAAGACAATTCCGAAGGCAAAGGAAGTGGAAGAGAAAACGGAAGTACTCTGAGGGAATCTGCCGGGGAGCTGCTTTGTCCATATATCCCACGTCAGGTGCTGGGCAAGGGAGACAATTATCGCGCATAATGAGCAAAAAGAATAAAAACTGCTTTGTATTTATCTAGCGTTAACAGCTTAGCAGACGGCCACTTATTTAAACAAAAAAAATCTCCCTTGGGCTTGTGGAATGTTACAAAAGCCTCTGTGGTTGCTGTAACGACAGCACTTATTCTACGGTTTTAAAAACAAAATAAAAACTATTATTTTTTACCCCATACAACCTATGCCTCTCTAAACTCTTAAAAACCACGTTCAAATGTATAGAATCATTTTTTTTCACAAATGAATTATCTTAAATATCTAACGTGAACACCAACACGACTTTCTCTACTCATGGCATGGACACATATAATGCTTAAATATGTATATAAAGCGTTATTTATATCGAAGTTAAATTATTTACGACGTATTTTTACCTCCTTGGAGTGATTTCAAATTAAGAAAAAAGTGCCTGGATATACAGGATGGACAATTTAAGTTGAGACTGTATAAAAGTTGCTTGCTTTATGCCATCAGTCGTGTTTTATTTGGAGGACGTTGTGATAGTCATTTTAAGGCAAATTTAATTTTTATATGGAAACCTAGAATTAGGACCAATTTAAAGTGATCCTAAACTGGCCATCATAAAGTCTTCCAAAACACAACTAATGACATTTACTTTCACCCATAATATCAAGCAACTTTTATTCAAGATATTTCTTTCTACAACGCTTAGTTTTGGAGATATCGTACAATCTCGACTTAAATGGTTCACCCTCTATATACCCCGAGGAAACAGCATTAAAATTTTTAATCATGATAACGAGCTCTTGCGATAGAAAATACAGCCTGAGTTACAATAACCGGGAACGGAAACCAGAACGAGAACGACCAAGTTAATAATACCTGTATTACATTGTGAAAACTGACAATTAACGCTAAGTTTACCGGAACCGGGAACGAAAACGGGAAATGCGGCCAAGTTTTAACTCTTTAATTCGCTTTCCAAAAATGGCGTATTGATTTCTTATTGAGAGTAGTTGTCTTCGTGTTAAAAATGGCTCATGGATGCCTGAACTAACACTGCTGCTAGAGTTCTCTCTCTTCGGAAGTCCTCGGAACAAATAGCGGAAAACAACATTAAACAAACAGGCTTTAAAGTACGCCATTTATTACAAATGTATTAGAAGTTTCGCAAGAGGAATCAGAAATAGTAATGGCACTGCTTTTATAAAATGTTTAAGTTGATTAAACTGCGTTATATGTGCCTGAATTCCAAGTGGCTGAAAACCTGTCATTGTAAACTCACAAACAAATATATTCATGTATATAATCGACTTGCCACGTTGTTATGGATAAACTTTCTAGTTTCCGGTTATTATGAAACAACCTATCAAAGGATGAACCGCAATCTTCCAGGCACGTGCCTCAAATGACATACTTGAGAAAGTGTGAACATTCAACATGGATAAAGCTATGAAGAAAGGTATTTGATACAAATTGTATACGTTAATGAGCTCTACGTTTTTCTTGTACGTTTGTTCCTATTTCTCATGGTTTAAGATTTATACAACATTAATTCCAAATGAAGAGGACATCACATGCTATTCACAGTAAATGCAATTTATACATTTAGTTTGTGAAATTAATATCCCTACTTCGTGACTCTGAAATGTGGTTCCGAAGATAAACAGATAAGAGCAAAATTGAAACATCAGAAGTGATATTTTTAAGATCACCTCTGGGAGTATCGTTAAGGGTCAGGAGTTATGACGATTTAATGTAACCACCAGTATTATTGAGGACATTCAAAATTATCACATTAAATGGTTAAACCGCGTAAGCAAAATTTCCCCTGACGCCTCCCTGAAAGTTTTTATTTATATGGGACGTTGAAAGCCCAGAACACGCTGGAGACATTGGTTTTAATCATTTGCTACCTTCGGAACGGGTTTTCCGTTATTCACTACTTGCAGAAGAAGAATAAGATCTCAACTGTAACATATTAAAATCAAAATAGAAAATGGAAAATAACAAAACATTTGACACAAAAGAAAAGCTTCGAGTGGGAGATTTGTTCAAAATCTTCACCTGGCATACTTAAAAGTGTCCGATTTAAATGTGAAATTTTGTATTATCCGACTTTTCAGTTTTGAATTATGCTCTCTCTCTCTCTCTCTCTCTCTCAAGGTGGGTCTCCACTGCCTCAACAATCAACATGTCAAAGGTGAACGAATGGCTCCACTGACCATCAAGTGTTGTGTAACATGTTGATTCAACATGTCTTGGTTAAACAATTTTGAGGGATATGTATTCGGCTCACTTCGTGCAGATACGACTAACTTCGGCCAGACAGATGCAGACAATTGGCCCATGCATATTATTCATTGCTTACCTGCAAGAAAAATGAGGTGGACGAAATAAAAGACAACACAGTTAAGAAACGAGATTCATACAAGACCCGTTATCTGGGACTTGTCCTCTAAAAGATTATGTAGATAAAATCAAGAAAACGGAGGGTTTACGTGACTTTGGTCAAATTTTTTAAGAGAGAGAGGAGGAGGTTGAGGATAATCTCAATTCAGTTGATATGACTGCTCTGAAATTCGTCTCCTGTTTTGCAGTTGCTGGTGAAATTATAGTCAGCAACAAATTAAAATCTTCTTCCGACATTCTTAGAAAATTCTTGAAGTCGAATTTACCCTCAGTTCAGACAAGATGCTATTTACATTATTTCTGTTGCTTGGAAAAGCCCACACCCGTAAGTTTATTGCTTTATTCTTGCGTCTTTTCCACCAATTGTGTTTTTTTTAATTTCATTTATTTATGTTCGATCTTGAACCGCTGTGGTCCTTAGCGTCCCATTCTATATCGGGCGTAAAGACCTGTAATTTTGCCCAGAGGTCTCTTTATCAGGCTTGAGGTTCTTTCACGTATAGTAAATCTACGACACGGGACATCCGGGGCTTTACTTCCCTTCCGAAGGAAGCCATGATACGGATTTTTAGCCCCTAAAAAAAGCCATCGCTCTCCACCGGGAGGCTAGATATTCATAATCAGAATTCATGATGTTATTTATACTTTGCCTCACTTGCTGATGCAGTGGAGACGGGATGATGGGAATTCCAACTACACGTATGATGCAACATGCTTAATATTACATTGTCTTTGAAGTTGTTTATTGTTGAGTGTTGTGTGTTGATTGTTGAGGCAGGAGACCCGCCTTTACACACATGCAGGCACACACACTTGACCTTTTCTTTTTACCAAACGTGTGGTTTTGGAGGGGACCTCAAGCCGCGTGTTTGCTGTGAAATGTCAATGTCGAACTGTGGATGGAATAGAATACCTCCTCTTTACAGGGTAGATAAAAATACTTTGAATTCACATTGATTCTTTGGACAGAAAATATTAGACGGATTTTACTCTTTATTTTTCATTAAGGAAAATGTTTGAATTGCATTAGATTTGTTTCTTGGAAGAGAGACATATAATGTATATTGCAAAATGTGTGACCCCGTCATTTTGCCCAAATTATGAAAACTGAGTTTTTATTTATGGACGCTCTTTAACTGCTGTGATCCTTAGCGTCCCATTCTATTTTGGACGTGAAAGACCGGTATTTTTGCTCAGAGGCCTCTTTATCAGCCTTGAGGTTCTTTTACATGCAGTAAATCTACGACACGGGGCCACCGGCTTTACTTCCCTTCCGAAGGAAGCCATGCTAAGGATGTTTACGCTCGAAAAAATTCATCGCCCTCTGTCGTGTTTGAACCCGCCACCTCGGGAACTAGAGGCTAGCATGATAACCACTACACCACGGAGGGCGAAAAAATTATGAAAAGCCAGCGTATGCTGAAAAAAATGCGAAAGTGCACGTTCTGCTGCGATTCTTCCTGAAATGACGGAGCTTGTAGTATATAGTGTAAAACTAACCCTAACCTAACCTAACCTTTCACTATCTGCTGGCTTAACGCCCCGTCAATGGTGTATAGAATGAAGTTCACACACCCTTATTTTTTATGAATTGCATTGGATCTTGCGAAACAGAATTTCAGTAAAAGCCTACGACAAATGTACATTAGTTTTATTTACAAAGGAATATAACACTAAGCCAAACTTGACTGGTTCATGTATATAATCACAATATTCATAATTTAGCATTAAAATATGCTTCGGCATTCCCTGTAGTGGCCAATAACTCCCTCCCAAAACCATTTTTTCTCTCTTTATGAATAGAATCCATGCATACCCATTTATGCATTAGGTACTCCTAAGTTATTAAACGAATCTGTATTTGCAAATGCGTCTAGTACGATTCTTGAAAGAGCCTTCATTAAAACAAGCTCTTTTATGTTTGCATGGCTTCTGTCAGCAATATGAATTAAACATTTGTTTCAATTCTTTTGAAGTTGGCAAACTTCAGAGCCTAGAACAAATGGATGCAGTTGAATGAATGCTGCCGCTGGATCCGCATCGGAGATCAAATGCCCGTTATCTCTGGCATCAGTGTTTTGTTTGTAGTGCAGATATTATATGCTGATGCATGTACGTCTAATTTCAAATGGTGCGCAATAAAATACTGTTTGTATTTGCTGCCAAAACAAAATGGTTATTAAAAAGTTGTGTTTAATTACAACTTGGGCCTTTGTGTATGTGTGCAGATTGTCAGTTGCAACAATGTAATTATTTTACGGACCAACGAGTAATGAACTTTCTAACGGTATATAGGAATGACTGTTTTGCACAAGATTATTCGTTTTGAAAACAGTATGATTTTGAGGCAAGTTCATAGCTATGATCAGAGCATACAACTAAAAATCGGTGATACATTCACACGACTTTCTCTACGCTGTATCGCTTATTAGTGGGCGTAAAATTATTATTTCCCAAGTTTATTTTAATTTTAATCGAGATAAACCTCCCCGGAAACAGCTGCATTACACATTTCATTATAGATACAAAGGGAAGAGCAACAGTCAAAGGTTTAAGAACTGGACGCTATGTACGGGACTACAAACTCTATGCTCTGCATGCAATCGCGTTAAAAAACTGATTGAAAGGACTCGAAAAGAATGACAGTGTTGAACAATTCGAACCCTTAATAACGCATATCTCAGAAATGGCTAATGCCACAAAAAATGCATTTGAAATAAATTGCGTGTTTTAAAGAGATCTACAGTTTTTGTATAGTACGTTTTCTCTATGGCTTAACGTTTATCACTTATATACAATTCACTCCGAATAAAATGGAACTTCACAGGTTATTCCCAGAAAATTCAAGATATACATTTTATTTTTATATAAATATATTTATATATGCTATTTTAATTAAAGTTGTTACACCTATTTTTGAGAAAATAAAAAATTTCGAAAAAATGTTCCAAGTTGAGGGTAATTTGGGATTTTCTTGAAAAATCTTCGTATCTCGGTATCGATATGTTGGGTGGAATACAATACCTTCTCTACCTACTAGGTAGGTAAAAAATAAATAAAATAAAAATATCTGATGTGATTACATTAACATGACTTTCTCTACCCTCTATCGTTTATTAGTGAGTATACAAACTATTCTTACTAAAGCTTACTTTTACATCTACTGCGTTTTAATCCAAATAAACCTTTGCAGAAATAGCTACATTATACATTTCATTATGGATATAAAGAGAACAGAGATAGTCACATGTTTAAGACCTGAACGCTATATGCTGGCCTTAAAATTCCATACTGTTTCCATGCAATCGCGAGAAATAACTGAATGTTGAAAGGACTTTTAAGAGAATGACCAAGAAATGAACAATTCGAGCCTTTAATAACGGATATGACAGAAACGACTTATGCCACAGAAAACTTATTTTAAATAAATTGAGTGTTTTAAAGAGATCTACATTTTTGTGTAGTAGTTTCTATCTATCACTTAACGTTTACAAGTTATATATGATTATACAAAATTCCTTCCTAATGAAGAGGACTTCAAAGGCTGTTCCCAAAAAATTCAAGATATACTTTTTATTTGTGATGTAAATATTTTTAATATATGATATTTTAATCAAAATCGTAAGAGTCATTGTTCGAACAATATTCCATGTAAAGAGTAGTCGTGGTGGGGGGGATTTTCTTGAAAATTTTCGTGTCGCATTCTTAGAACATATTGAACTTAAATACCAAGTTTGGTACTAATCCGACTTTTTGGTTTTTGAGCTATGCTGTTCATACACACACACACACACACAATACAATACAATATAATACTTCCCCTACTTACTATACGTAGTAGAGAAAGTAAACATTTTAACACTAAAATAAACGCTAGGTACCAGCATCATGCAATATTCGAACACGAGACGGGGATACAAGAGAGAACAGTAGAACAGTAACTTGTTCTACAGGACGTAAATAAATGTATGTTAGAAGCTTCGGTGGTAAGTAAATGGGTACCATGTGAATGTATTTTATTAGTAAACCCAAGTCCAGAAGCATTTGTTTACGTGCTAGGGTCCTTGAAATATGGAGGATGTAGGCAGTACGGATCACAAAAGATAGGAAATAAATAAATAAATAAATAAATAACAGGACTGAAATACTGTAAGTAAACAGATAAAGTTCTAATCAATCGCAGAAGTGTTCAAAATGGCTGCCGCTAACTTCATACATTTTGTGCATCGCACAATGTGATGTCGATCTCTTGAAAAGAGCTCTAACTCTGGTGTACAGCGTGTCCGTAGACCTCCACAAGAGTGTTCTTAAACGCCTCTCCTATCTTAGAACTTAGTGTGGGCTGGGTGAGGCCTGTTTGGGTAACGTTGTTGATAGAGTTTACAAGTTGTCCTTCAGTCTTCCACGTAAATCTCGGTGTACTCTGCATTTGTGTACAAGGCCGGCATTGTTCATTTACACGTGATAGCCACACAAATGAATACGGTAAAGTATGAAACTGCTAAACACAGAAATGCCGTAGACACTACCGTAGGTATGCTGAAGAACTGTTGTGTATCACGTAACAGCTGATGTGACTCTTAACTACTGAATGCCAGATCTACTACTTATGGGGAGTCTACGGTTTGCTTACCTACAGTTATTCGAAGTCTCTAGGGGCGCAAATAAAGATTTTCTGGAAATGGGTTTATGCACACAATATTGCATAGTATACATCAATGTATCTTGAACCGTATAACATACGTATACTTATTTTACATCCTGTATATGTAACTAGCAATGCGTAAAAGTGGAGGCGTAATACGTTCAAATGTAATGGGGGAAGTCCGGGATTCTTATACTGCACATTTTATATAGTCAAATAAGGCCCGTTAGCTCAGGAATAATAAATATCATATCAACATACAATTTTTACAGTACACTATTTCAAGCTAATTCTTTTAGCCATAGTAAAATGTTTTATTTCTAGCAAATAGTAAATAAGTTGTAATTGTTTTAATAAACTCAAAATCTAAAAATAAAACTAGTATTTACAATTTATTTTTGTGTATATTCATACAAGTATTTTCATAAAAAGATTACCAGATATTTAGTAGGATATGTTCAAAAGTTCTTAACAGTTTCACTTACGTATCTTAAATATAAGAGAAGCCTGGCAACGTCGGAATAAGCGCACTGGTGAGGGACTCCACGTGCTGACCGCTCAGAACTTCAATGCTCGAAGGTAACCTTAAATATCACTCTGGACCACAACCGTTTCAGTTTGTGAGAAGAACATCACCTCAGCATATCAATCAAACTATATGTACTGTTCGCCAACGGAAAGAAAGTCCCTAACAGGAATGTGCTATCTTTATCTGTTTGGAAAAAGTGCGACAAGGACAGCGAATGTGTAACGGAGAACGCATGCTACGCAAGGAGTAAAACTATTCAACTGAGCTGTCGTGTGTGTCATACATAAGGGTAACAAAAGCTAGTAGGCAGGGTTCGGACCGTGTCTAATCAGCAATTTCCCCTCTGCCCTTCATTCCCCGGGGACTTTCTTTGCTGTGGAATACAAATTTCTACAATGGAGTACAGCGGAATGTGAGTTAAACCCAGTTTAGTCTGAACTTATACTTGAACTTAAGACTATCATTGTGCGGCGATCACCTCCTCATCCGTTGCTGTAGCTTACCTTGATGCTTCTCCCGTTGCTTCCAGAAGTTCTCAGCGTGTTGGTTCTTCAATTTATCCTCGGCTAGCTGCAGTAATTTTCCTTAAATTATATGGGAGCATGGACTTATCCTCGGTAAAGGAAAACGTAGATCTCGGGTGGTGATATAGGAAGACATAGACTTGCTTTGTTTATGAAAAGATGACACTGCCGTTTCTTTTTATTTAATTTAACACTCGTAGTATACAAAACTGGTATTGCCGCTGTAAAATACTGTCCACCGCTGTTAGACTATGGCGTGGATATGTCACGAAATATAACTATTCTTATTGTCGCTTTCAGAGTAGCGGATCTTAGGTGTGTTGCTAAAACTATTTTGATTCCCTGTTTTGGCGCGATATCTCACACATCCTGCAGCATCTCTCCCTGACCACACATTACGAAAACTCTCGAATAAAATGCAATACTAAGCTGACATGACAAATTTGACTTGATTCCCTTTTTGGCGCGATATCTCACACATCCTGCAGCATCTCTCCCTGACCACACATGACATAAACTGCCCCGAATTTTCCCCAAACAGATCCATTTATAGTCTCAGGCTCCTGAGGCTGCTTCCTTTCCTATTGGTCCATTTTTAGCGCGACTCGACGCGTCTAACTATTTCGAATAAACTTTCAGGGATCTCATTGGTCCAATTTTAATATAAATCGCGGCTTTTCCTACATTTACCGTTAAGGTTGTCTTTCTCACTCACTTGGTCACGGCGAATTATCAAATAATGGGACAAAGGCTCTACACCCTCGCTGTAGGAATAATAGCACAGCGACCGGAGAGAGGTAATAAAACTAGGTTTTCTGCCTTCGAAAGCACTATTCCTGTAGCTAAAACTTTCCCTCGTGGACAGTATTTTAACATAGCGCTTAAATTATTTACATTAAACCATTTATAACTCTACTAATATTAATAACCTAGATAGATACATAATGTTAAATCACCCTTCTTAAAATATACAAGCAGTATGAGAAAAAGATATTTACATAATACGATTTAACATCACTAAAAGTTAATTAATAAGTTATCTGTAATTATAGTTCTTGGGCTCGGCCTAGAGTTGCCGTTTCAAATTGCCCTGTTCTGGAAAAGAATAAATTTTTCAACACTTGATACAATTTTCTTTTACAGAATAATTCCTCTGATTATGGCCTTTGTTCGTTTGTTTTGTTGACAGAGACCCTTCGCTATACCTGCTCCTTCACAAGGGCTCTGACAAACCGGTGATGTTTATATTTGGGTCATTCACTCTACACTCTCCCTTTAAAAACAGGTTTCCGAGAGACATTCTTATACACAATACATTTCCCGCACACGAATAACTTGTGACGCATACAAATACTCTAATACCCAAATTAAGTTCTAAAATTAAATCTATTTACATACATATTGGTACATAATTATTATGCCTTTATTTATTTCTTTACATCCTTATTTATCGGGTGTATTACCTTTACTATTTGTTCACAGGGGTGTTACCTCATTTCGAGTAAAACTAACCTGATTCTTTTCATTATATTCTTCACCCTTCTCATTCTCTAAACATTTGTACGGTTTGAGCAACTGTTTATGGTATCTCCCTACGATCTTGGAATTCTTTATTTCTTGTAACTCAAATGTATCCGAGCCAAAAATGTTAATCACCCGGTATGGACCTTTAAATAAATTTTCCATTCTATGATACCTTTTGTTCAGAATGCTAGACTTTTTCTTGTCCCGTACCAATACTAAGTCTCCCAATTTGATCAACCAGTGTTTTCGTTTCTTTTTCTTAAACTTTTCTTTTCTTTTCTGCGCCTTATTGGCCATTCTTTCAAAAGCTTTCTTAAACATCTCTTCTTCCGTTAGTGCTTTCGGATCTTTAGCTTCTAGTGTCTGTGGTAATTCCCCTTCAAGTGTTTCCATTAATTTCCCCTTCATCAGCTCGATGGGCTTATAACCGGTAGTAGGGCTCACACTTTCATTTAAAATACTTTCGATGCGCTGATAGTGATTTGCCCAATCACTGTGTTTTTTATTGGCCAAAAGTCTCAAATAAACCGAAATGTCCCGTATTATTCTTTCGCAGGGATTGCTTTGTGGGTGGTATTTTGAGCAATGATACAACGTGATTTCGTTTTCTTTTAAGGTGTCTACAAATTTTCTGCTGGTAAATATTGAAGCATTATCACATAAAATTGCCTTCATCTTTCCAAATTGTGGAACATACGACTTCATTATCTTCCTTAGGCATGTTTCACTTGTAATCTTCCTGACTGGGTAAATTTTCACAAATTTTGAAAATACATCTATTAACACCACTATATACCTAAATCCAAATTTACTACAAGGCATCTCACCATGACAGTCCAAGGTCACTAACATGCCTGGTTTTTCCCTTAGTATGGAGTTTGTCTCGTATTCATATTGTATATTCAATGGCTTTGCTTTTTGACATTGTAAGCATGTCGAAATTATTCTCCTTACTTTATGGTGTAATTTTGGAATATACAGATTTTCTTGGATCATTAAAGCTGTGCGTTCTGAGCCAGAATGTGCTAGAGCTTGATGGAACGTGCTTATGAGTTCATTCTCCATGTTCTTAGGTATATATGTCTTCCATTTCTGTATTTCGCTGCCATGTAGTTTATATAACACGCCCCCTTTTACCCCTATGTTTCCCTTGATATTTTCATCTATTTCTGGGGCCCTTTTTATTAATTTATTTAACTTCTCATCTCGTCGCTGCTGGTCCCCTATTCCTTTTAATTCTTTTATCAATCCTTTACTCAAGGGTATTTCAATACTCATTAATGTTACTTCATTTTTAGGGCGTTCTATTCTCTCCGGTATTTCACTGTTGTTATGTAACCTAGACAGCAAATCGCTAAAAACATTTGTTTTTCCTGGAATGTGTTTCACCTCAACATCATACGAAAGAATCTCATGGATGTACCTAGATAATTTAGTACTCGTAAGCCGACAACGTTTCATAAATGAAAGACTCACATGATCTGTGTATATAATAACCTTCTGTAGATATATATATGATCTAAATTTCTGTAGTGCGTAATACACAGCACAGATCTCTAATTCGGTGACCGAAGCATTTTTCTCTATTTGACTTAAACCTCTTGAAGCGGTACTTATCACGTGCAGTTGATTTTCCTCATCTGATTGGGCTAGGACACACCCATACCCGTGACCTGAAGCATCCACGTAAATTACATATGGTAGGTTGTCCTTGGGTCTCTCTAGTAGAATTGATTTCGCAAATAGTTCTTTTATCTTTTCAAAAGCTTTCTGGTGTACCTCGTCCCATTTCCATCGCACTTTCTTTTTAAGTAATTCGCGCAAAGGCGCTATTTCTGCGGCGTACCTCAGGATAAATTTGCTTTGATAATTTAGCACTCCAAGAAAGGACCTAACCTGCTTAACACTCTTGGGCGCTGGTATTCTTCTCACAGCCGCTACTCTTTCTTCGTTTGGCTTCATTCCTCTATCATTAATTACATAGCCTAGAAATTCCACCTCACGGATGCAAAATTTGGATTTATTAATGTTCACCGTCATACCGTTTTCTCTCAGCTTTCTAAGCACATAATTCACATGTTTAATATGCTCATCAAAATTTGCATCAACTATTAGAAAATCGTCGATATATTGGATCAAAAATTCGTCGGCTGAGTCGCCAAATATTTTATCGATGGCTCTTAATAGTCCACTACATGACGTAAGCATACCAAAAGGCATTCTCAAAAATTCGAACTGTTTCCCAAAAAATAAAAAAGAAGTATACTTTCTAACATCCTCGTGAAGCTCAATCTGCCAGTATGACGCCGTTAAATCAATAGTGGAGAAATACTTGCCTTTGGTTATTTTTGACAGCAATTTTTCTACACTTTCGCTCCGAAATCTGTCTGGTTGTGTATATTTATTTATCCTTCGAGCATCTATTGTCATCCTAAGTTCGCCATTGCGTTTCGTCACCCAACATAATGGACTGCTGTACGGAGAATTTGACGTTTGTATTATTCGGTCTCTCAACATCTTATCGATCACCTGTTTGGCTCTCTCCCTTAATGCAATCGGAATATCCCGATACTTGTGTGTGAAGGGTGCAATATCTTGTACCTTAAAACTGTGTTTGTATGCTTTGCACTTGCCTGGGACGTCCGAAAATACCGCTTTGTTTTCTTGTAACATTCGCCTTAATAGATGCCTTTGTGTCTCTGTGAGGTTCTCGGCAAGGGTCACTTTCTCCTCTACTGCTTCTACCTGGCTGCCGGTATCTTGGAATTCTTTATTTCGGGCGTAACCATAATCTTTCTCATTGTGCTCCGTATACCCGTTGTAAAACCTGTCAGCGAACGCATGCATCTCATCGGTTTCTTCCCCTTGTACTATAGCAATTAATTTCTCACTCCTACCTGTTTGTAATAATTGTACGAAAAATCTTTCTTCGGCTATATCTTCTTCTCCTTGGGTTTTGTTATAAGTATCCTGCTTCATACCCTCTACAAAAGGGATTTCTAATGTTTTTCTGTTCTTCTCTATTTTCAAAACTTTATCAGCAAAATCAACCCTAGCTCTTAATTCAAACAAAACGTCACACCCAATCAAAATGTCACAAATCAAATTATTGATTACCAGAAAAATAAACTCAAAATTTTCTTCTCCTATTTTCATGTTCAACATTACTTGCATTTTTATTCGGGTAACCTCTTTGTTAACTGCTACCCGGCATACCGTGTTCCTTATGGGTAATGTCATTAGCTTAATTCCTTTATTTACCAGGTTCTGATATAACCTCAGGCTGCATACACTCACATTGGCTCCAGAGTCTATTAAAGCGTTATATTCTTCATCCAATAATACTACTTTTATGCTAGGGGAATCTGTCAGATCCTTTTCCGAGTGATTTTGAATAGTAGTTATCAGTTCTCCCAGTATAAATTCATTTTTGAGCCCTGTTTCACATTTTCTGTTTATTTGAGAATTTTGCGCGCTTAGAATCCGCTCCGAGCTCTTGAATGGATCCTGTCTTAGTTTTCCGGGTTATCGACACTATTTGGTGCTCCGCTAGTCTCTTCCACATTTCCCTCTCTCTGCATTTGCCTATAGTTTCCTCTGCTTCCTCTAAAATGTCCCCGGGAATGTCTCTCTCTCCTTTCGTTTCTTTCGGGATAATTTTCGTCATACCTTTCTCCTACATCACTTTCCCCTCGGTCAGAAAAATAATGTTCTCTGGATCTGTTTTCATTGTTTCTGCCTCTCCTATAATTAAAACGGCCACTATATCTTGGTCTGGTTTGTATAGCATTTATGTGATATTGGTTATCACCTTCCCTCCTGAAACGGTTATTTTGACAGTTTCTGTTCCCGGATTGAGGTACGTCGTTCCAGTATCTCTCTCTGGGGTTATAGTTCCCTCTCGCGTTTCCTCTCCAATTCGCATTCCTTGAATTATCCGGTAATGTTCGAACTGTATAGTTTTGTACGTGGTTCCTACTACTTGTCTCGAATGATGATACCAACTCAATCAATTCGGGAATAGAATTTGGCTTCGCAATGAGTAGGTAATGGTGTATACGTTCTGGATAATGTGGTACAATCATATTAATGAAATCCCTCTCGCTTATGGGTGGCTCGATTAGTCTACTACTCTGTGCTTTAGTTAGCAAATAATCTACCATGCTTAGGTTTCCGCGTTCATCGTACTTGCCATTAACTAGGATAGATCTCACCTGGTTCTGAGTATTAGTACTCCAGTACTTATTCAAAAATGCCCTTCTGAAATATTCAAAATTATTATTCTCCCCCAAAGTCAATCTTACCCATTGGAGAACCCTTTGACGTAAACCTTTACGAACGATTAACATCTTTAGCTCGTCCGGAATCTGCTTCAAACGGAAATACTCCTCAAGGTCATTTAGGTATTGTTTAGGATTATCAGCCGAATTTTCCTCGAAAGTAGGTACCCCTATCTCATTTAATAAATGGTAGTTTGCATTACTTGCATGGTTAGATGTACATTGGTGCCCTGAATTAAAATTATATGGGTCGGCAGCTGGACTTTGGCCTCCATTTACCTCCCTAAAAGTGGTGCTAGTTTCACTGGGTGAGCTATCATCACTCTGTCTCACACTTATCCCTAGTCTACCAATAGAGCGTTTTAACTCCTTTACACAATTTTCATGCTCTTCCACCCTCTTCACAATTTCATGATGATTTGAGAGCTGTTCAGTCATTTTTGACGAAAGTTCATTCATCTTTCCCTGATCCTTTTCTAACACTGTTCTAAATTCTCTGAACTCCCTTTGAATGTTAGATTCTAATGTACTTTGTTTTTTTTCTAAAGAAACATTTACAGCTCTTAAGTCATCATCCAATTGCTCCTTTATGGCTAAGCTGGTAACACTTAATTCTGTTTCTACATCCTTCCTTAGTTTTTCTACATCGTTTCTTAGACATAGTTGTCCTGCCTGAATTTCTTGCACTACCTTCCCTTGCTGACTGAATTTGGAGTCCAATTGACTTTGTAATCGGGTGACCTGTTCACCTAAATATTCCCTCATCTCCTGAGCTAATTCCCCTCTCATCTTCCTGTTTTCCTCTCTGACATATTCACCTATATGTATACTCTGCTCATTTAATTTCCCTTCTAAATTTTTACTTTGTTCACTTAATTTTTCTAAGTTTTTACTGTGCTCACCTAATTTCCCCTCTAAATTTTTATTTTGTTCACGTGAGTCCTTCCTCTGCTCATTTAAGTCCTTACCCATCTCGTCTATCTTTGTGCTCAAATGTTGAAGCAATATTAGCAGCTGGTTTTGACCTGCGTCAATGACCTGCTCAATCGGTGATTGCCTTTCTAGCCTAACTTCTACTTCTGCTGCACCCATATTTTTTCCATCTGTTGTTATGCTGACAATAGCCTCCCCATCCAGTTCTTCTGAACCTTCCCTTGACCTACTCATGGTTCCGTTAGCAAGTTCTACCTCCCTAGTAATGACTTTACCCCCTCTCAATAGCATGTGTTCACCAAACCTGAGTCACTACTCTGCATGCCTTTTTGTTTGTTTTTGAATAAATGTTCTAACCTGTATTTTTTTTTATGTTAACTGATGCGTTCCGGGTTCGAATCCTGGTGAAGTTCTAGAAGCGATGCTCTCAGCTGTTTTGTTGTCCCACGTAGGTAGACTAGAAGTTCGCGTTGTAATTTTGTTCTGCTGTGCCCCTTTCCTCTGAAGATTCTTCGTCTGTTCGTTGTTTCCTAGTCCTCCGTTTGTGTCGTTCTTCCCTTCGAGCTCCACGTTATGGCGCCAGTTTGCGGCGATCACCTCCTCATCCGTTGCTGTAGCTTACCTTGATGCTTCTCCCGTTGCTTCCAGAAGTTCTCAGCGTGTTGGTTCTTCAATTTATCCTCGGCTAGCTGCAGTAATTTTCCTTAAATTATATGGGAGCATGGACTTATCCTCGGTAAAGGAAAACGTAGATCTCAGGTGGTGATATAGGAAGACATAGACTTGCTTTGTTTATGAAAAGATGACACTGCCGTTTCTTTTTATTTAATTTAACACTCGTAGTATACAAAACTGGTATTGCCGCTGTAAAATACTGTCCACCGCTGTTAGACTATGGCGTGGATATGTCACGAAATATAACTATTCTTATTGTCGCTTTCAGAGTAGCGGATCTTAGGTGTGTTGCTAAAACTATTTTGATTCCCTGTTTTGGCGCGATATCTCACACATCCTGCAGCATCTCTCCCTGACCACACATTACGAAAACTCTCGAATAAAATGCAATACTAAGCTGACATGACAAATTTGACTTGATTCCCTTTTTGGCGCGATATCTCACACATCCTGCAGCATCTCTCCCTGACCACACATGACATAAACTGCCCCGAATTTTCCCCAAACAGATCCATTTATAGTCTCAGGCTCCTGAGGCTGCTTCCTTTCCTATTGGTCCATTTTTAGCGCGACTCGACGCGTCTAACTATTTCGAATAAACTTTCAGGGATCTCATTGGTCCAATTTTAATATAAATCGCGGCTTTTCCTACATTTACCGTTAAGGTTGTCTTTCTGACTCACTTGGTCACGGCGAATTATCAAATAATGGGACAAAGGCTCTACACCCTCGCTGTAGGAATAATAGCACAGCGACCGGAGAGAGGTAATAAAACTAGGTTTTCTGCCTTCGAAAGCACTATTCCTGTAGCTAAAACTTTCCCTCGTGGACAGTATTTTAACATAGCGCTTAAATTATTTACATTAAACCATTTATAACTCTACTAATATTAATAACCTAGATAGATACATAATGTTAAATCACCCTTCTTAAAATATACAAGCAGTATGAGAAAAAGATATTTACATAATACGATTTAACATCACTAAAAGTTAATTAATAAGTTATCTGTAATTATAGTTCTTGGGCTCGGCCTAGAGTTGCCGTTTCAATTGGGTATAAAATCTTAAACCGTAAACAGTTTCAAAAGTTACACATTTAAGATGATGGGCTTACAATTACTTTCAGTATGGGTGGGACCTCGAATCCCTCGATACTCGTGGTATCGAAGTATATCTAATACTTTGATATAAACCTTCGATATTACTTTCAATACCTTTAAATTGTTACGTTTTGCTTTATTGAAGGTAGTTCCATATAACTTTAACTTAACTTGCTGGATAAAGAATGAAAGGTGTTGAAATTTTATGTTATTGCCTCGAACGTGTCCCCAAAGAGTTGCTGGACTATAGTTCTTGATAGACCTTGACTGCGATCAATGCAACATTCCATAGATTGTGTCTAAATGAAAACATGCAAAACAATGTTACCCCATTGTAGAGTTACTCGTGTAACATTAAAGGAGTTGTGCATGAAGCTGATTTAGCTGGCGCACTAATCACATTTCTGCAATAGCCTGACTTCGTGACTCGCTATTAGCCATTACCTACTCCGTGACCAAAATCTGTGAATTCAGCAGAAGCAAATCAGAACTTAAAACGTGAGATAATACAACGCATGGAAATGTTTGTTATTTTTAGTTGTTTGAGTTTCGTGTAAAATATATTATAATATTAGTCATACATTATATTACTTTTAGTTTCATGTAAAATATATATTTGTTTATACTTTCAAGATTGCAGAATAACGAAGAATTCCTAGCATTTGTTTTTCTATGGATAGAAAATCCTTAAAAAGAAAGCTTTCAGCACAATATATAGTTACATAAAAAGGGGAAATGATAATAATTATTATTATTGTTATTATTAACCTCTATTAACGATAGGGGAAATATAACGTGTTTCTGATCAAGATAAAAACATTGCTGCCAATTGGAGAATGTCAAACAGGAATAATTTCGGAATTAGCATACAATTCAAACTTGGTTACATGCGTTTATACACAGAAAACTACTAATAAGAGCAAAATTTAGTGAACAAGCTATCACCTTTAAAGTTTTTACTTTCTCTATTACGTATAGTAAGTAGGGGAAGTATTGTATTCCACCCAAAAATTCGATACCGAGATTTCACCGGAAATATATGTTTTGAGACCCTCTGAATCCAAAAAAAGCATTTTTGGAAACGTCCGTGCGTGTGTGTCTGTGAACAGCATAACTCAGAAACGAACAGTCGGATAAACACCAAACTTGGTATTTAGGTTCAGTATCTTCCAGAGATGCGACACGAAGGTTTTCAAGAAAATCCCCCCACCCCAGATTACACTGTACATGGAACATTTTTCGAAAATTTTAATTTTCTCAAAAATGGTTCTAACGATTTTGATTAAAATATCATATGTTTAAGATATTTTCATGACAAATAAAATGTATATCTTGAATTTTCTGGGAATGTCTCCAAAAGTATTCTTTATTGTAAACGACTTTCGCATAACTGGTAAACCATAAGAGATAGACAAAATTTTACAACACAAAAAATGTAGATCGCGTTAAAATACACAATTTATGTCATATACATTTTTTTGTTGAGTGAACCATTTTCGAGATATTGCTTGTTATTCCCTTAAATTTTTCAATACTTATTTTCTCAAATGGGAATTCGTTATTAATTTTTTGTCTTGTATATGTAAAGAGTATTAGTCTGTCGCAAAGAGAATGGTGCTGCACTTCTATATACAAAACAAGGAGAACATAGTACGCCTTAAGCGATAGTCAAATATTTTTAGAACTGGTCGCTATGTGTAAAATGTAATTCTCTTTGCATGTCAAAAGATCGTTTCTGCAAATGTTTATCTCGATTAATATGAAATAGATGGAGAATAAGAGTTTGTAAATAGTTAGTACAAGAGTAGAGAAAGTCATGTGAGTGTAACACATCAGATGTTTTATAAAGTATCGAGTATCGGTGCTCAAAAACAGTATCGGTATCGAGAAATAGTGGTATCGTCCCATCACTAATTTTCAGTAAAATAACTTCAATCAAAAAAAAAGAGTTATTCAATTAAAATACTACTGCCCTACACCTTTTTCTATGCATAATCTTTGTCCTTGTTCTTTTTCTGAAGTTTATTTACAAGGAATTATCAGTGTCCTCCATTCCAACATACTGCGTCACTGAATTAGAGGGGGAGAGCTGCAGAGCCTTGGTTCTTAAAAACAATGTTACAAACACTATTTCAAAGGTTATGACACCCAAAAAGTATGTCAGCAAAAAACAACTTCAGAGAATGACAAAGATATTTCTGTAACAGTTAACAACTTACTGGTAGGTTTATGAATGGAACCAGTCATTTGTGCTGCAAGTAGAACTAAATGTTTATTTTATTGTAAACACACTTCTAAATTCCATGCTTTTTACTGAGAATGTATTGACCCTCTCAGATGAGCACAATTTACAAAAACTAGTCTTAAGGTTGTAGGGACTGCTTTCGATTATAATTTAAAGATATCTACGAAGACGATAAAAACTAGCAAATTCATATGGTCTAAACCCAAACGAGCCAAAATTACAATTAATAATGTTAATTTAGAGTAGGCCCCTAATTTTAATTAGGATGCAACTTCCAGGTTTCAGGAGCGATGAAACGAAATGAGTGCGGAGGAGAAATGACTATTCCATTATTTACATGCTGCGATAAAACTTTGGTCGGCGGTTGTGGGCCCCACGTTTGGCAGCCAATTTGTGGCGGTACTTCTGTTTTACGGTACGGGATTTTTAGGAAAGGTCCCGGGTTCGGTACTAGCTCAGGGTTCTTTGCATGGATCTTGGATCTCGGGTTAGTGGTGAACACGACTGTTGGTTTTTCTGCTCGTTTATTTACCGTCACCGTTTTAACATTTGATCCCTGCTATTTCTTCGACACACACGCATTTCCTATTTGTTAAATGTTTCATATCATCGTGCCTATCCGCTGCCTTCTAAACTTTTCTGACAAGCATCTTCCCAGACTTACTACAACCAAGTGTCTTCTAAAATCTCACGACCAAGTGTTCCTCAAATCTCACGACCAAGTGAGCATTCTAAAATCTTCCGTTTCTCTGTTTCAAACGTTCTATATCTCCTCATTCCACTATCACCTGATTCCTAGCTTCTTTCATTGGAGGCCTAAGACTATCTGGCTTTTGGCGAACATTGACCCTTTTCTACTAGCCAGCGTTCCCAGCAACCTAACGGGACGCTTAACAATAGAGGGAACAACCACCCGTTTCCGGCCGCTGATGGCCCTGCCTCTCAACCCTTATTTCAACTTACAGTAACATTCGCTTGCCAGTTTTATTTAATACTATCCTCGCCGTTACTGATATTTATTCTTCCTGTGATCTTAATTTTATTTTACTACGCAAAATATACTGCTTCAATACACAGCTGAAAATGAGGTTCTTAACAAACAACACGGTAGATTGAGTTTACTAAGATCACTTGCTGGTTACAGGTTGAAAGACTAGATATGAAATTTGTGAAGAGTTACAAATGCAGAGATTTCTTGACTTCATTGACTCCTCTTGACAAAAGTAGCATCATCATCTGTTGAGAATGATACAAATGACACTCCAGTAAGGTGTTTTGCAATCAACCAACAGGCAAAAGAGATTCTAGTAGGCCCAGAATGAGGTGGAGAGAACAGTTTTGATTTCTTGGAACTGGAACACGCCTAAGGGTCTAATCCATTAAGTGTTTGATCACAAAAACGAAAGTCATTATTCTTCCCTCATTTACAGCGATGTAATATCATATGAATGCCATTACAGTTCTGACTGTAGCAGTAAAGAGTGACTATCGGCTAAATTACTGCGGAAAATTCGGTTTGCCGTAGCCGATTATCTGTTAAAATCTAACCTTAAAATAGTTTCTAGGAAGAGAGTGTAAAAACAATTAGCGATTGCACGCAACCAACTCAGCGGGATTTTATGCTGAAGATCATTACTTTCTGAACCAGTCCCAGCAGGAGACGAGCACCGGAAGCATATATTCCGTTTTTTACACCAGAAGAAACATTGAGACTTCCTGACAGCAGAGGTACAAAATCAGCGAGTTGAGGCGACTTTATGGTGAAATTTCAAATCTCTGTTAAGTCTTAACTGATTGCTCTGAAATTTAACCACAGGCTAGGAAGGTTATCAAATAACACTACAAAACGCTCATTTATTGCTACTCCAAGTATTTAGGAGCTTCGGAAAATATATTTGCCAGATTTGCAGGCAGTAATCCAATTTTAAGATTCGCTGAGTACTACGCACATTTAACAATCTGCTTAAAAAAAGCGTTACATTCACATAGCACTCTTCACCCTGTATCGTTTATTAGTGGGTATACAAATTATTCTTACGAAAGTTTATTTTTCTATCTACTTCATTTTAATCGAGATAAACATTTGAAGAAATAACTACATTACACACTTCGGAAGGGTAGAATAGGACGCTATTTTCAGGCCTTAAAATTCCATACTCTTTCCAAAACAACTGAAAATGGACAGGACTTAAAAGAATGACTAAGTATTAAACAATACGAATAATTAATAGCGGATATCTCACAAATGCCTTATGTCAGTTATTTGAAATAAATTGTGTGCTTTTAAGAAATCTACAGTTTTTGTGTAGTATGTTTTTGTCTATAGCTTAACCTTTACCAGTTTTATAAGATTTTACAAAATTCCTTCAGAATGAAGCATACTTCAAAGGGTATTCCAGGAAATTCAAGATATATATTTTATTTGTCAGGTAAATATCTTTAATATGTGGTATTTTAATCAAAATCGTTAAGAGCCATTTTTTTTAGAAAATCAAACATTTCGAAAAATGTTCCGAGTAAACGGTCGTTTGGGGTAGGGGGATTTTTTTGAAATCTTTGCTCACATCTTTGGAAGGTACTGCACTTAAATACCAAGTTTGGTGTTGATCCGACTTTTCGTTTTTTGAGTTATGCTGTTCACAGACAGACACACACACACACACGGACCTATTTTAAAAATGCTTCTGTTGTATTCAGGGGGCCTCAAAACATGTATTTCCGGTGAAATCTCGGTATCTAATTTCTGCGTGCAATGCAATACCTTCTCCACCTACTAGGTACGTGGTGGAGAAAGTAAAAATTGATATTTAAAGGACCTTTTAGTTTTGTATTGCGTTGGTGATAAATGAAATTAATTGAGTTTTATTTATGAACACTCTTTAACTGCTGTAGTCCTTAGCGTCCCATTCTATATTGGGCGTGAAAGACCTGTAATTTTGCTCAGAAGCCTCTTTATCAAGCTTGAGGTTCTTTTACGTGCCGTAAATCTACGACACGGGACCACCGGCTTTACTTCCCTTCCGAAGGAAGCCATGCTAAGGATTTTTACGCCCGAAAAAAAATCCATTGCCCTCCGCCGGGTATGAACCCGCGACCTCGGGAACTAGAGGCTAGCATGGTACCACGGAGGATAGCTACACACACGTGGAGTCTCTTTAAAGCTTTCGTATTCTACCCATATTGTACCTTGGTTCGAAAGCAATACTTTTCGTCAGCCCTAGGTGAGAACTACGGAAATTAATAACAGGCACAAAGAGAACAGAGGCATCAGGGAAGCGAAAGAAAAGAAAAGAAAGAAAAAAAACTATCAACTGAGGTCAAATGGAGCAAAATGAGTTGATGGAGGGAATGATAATAGGAAGGTAATATTTTCTCTATCTAGGCAAGAGTTGACGGAGGTAAAAAAAAAAGCTCTCACAAAAAGGGCTGAATGGCAAATTAATGAAGAGCAGAAACGCTGAAGTCAAAAGGGGCAAAATCAATGGAAGGAAGGGACTAGAGAGAAAAATAATTGACTTTTAATCACGATACGAAGAGTTACGTAAGTTCTTGAGGGGTAAAACAGAATAAACAATTTAAATCAAAGATGTTTAGCAACAAGCTATTTGCTTAAACGCTTTCCCGCTTGTTACCTAGGTAATTTCAGTTATTAAATGTAGCATGAATCCCAGAGGTAAGGGCCCGTACTACAGACAATGGCGAATTACGTCGAATGGCTTGATTCATTAAAGGGGCTATTTCACAGCCATTATCTTAAATTACTAAATTTAACCTAGTCCATGACAATGAACTGCCTCACTGCATTATAATCCAGGTGCTAATTAAGGTTACCCTGCCCAAGCGAATACACAGTTCCAGCTTAGAACATACGGATAAAGAAGTATGAGAATTATTAATGTAAAAAAAATCTTGTCAACCCTAATGACTTTCTCCACCTATAACAAATTCAGCTGTAATGTACGAGGGCTGTCCCAGAAGTACCCGGCCTAACAAAGAAAATTTTGGTAAAAAACATCTTTATTTCACTACATAGTCTTCTTTCAGCTCGATACACTTTTCCCAGTGATATCAATAGCCTCGATACCCTGTTTATAGTGAGAACCGTCGAGTTCTGCAAAATAGCCATCAACTGCAAACTCCACCTCTTCATTGTTGGCAAATATTTTGCCACCAAGTTATTTTTTTCAACTTTGGAAACAGAAAATAATCAGAGGGGACTAGTTCTGGCGAATAGTGTGCATGAGGAAGCAATTCGAACTTTAACTCATTGATTATGGCCATGGGGATAACGGATGTGTGAACTGGTGCATTATCTTGATGAAACGGAACTTTCTTTTGCGCTAATGCGGCCGTTTTTGCTTGATTCCATCATTAAAACGCTGCAATAAGTTTGCATAATACTCGCCATTGATTGCTTTTCCTTTTTGAAGATAATCAATGAAAATTATCCTACGCGCATCTCAAAACACTGATGCCATGACCTTGCCTGCAGATGGAACTGTCTTCGCCTTCTTTGGAGACGATTATCCCCTTTCAATCCACTGTTTTGACTGTTCCTTCGTCTCAGGCGTGAAGTGATGGACCTATGTTTCATTCGAGCTCACGCACTTTCACTCGACGGTCATCCAATACCATTTTGTGGATTTTCTTCACAATTTCTAGTGTGGTCACCTCATTTGGTCGACCACTGCAATGTTCGTCTTGGCATCTCGTACGGCTTCGCTTTAACTCCGCCACTCTATATTTTACTGTTGTAAACGAAGGAGCAGGCTCCCCCAGAGTAGAATATAGCTCAGCTTTAATATTAGTTGGACTAAGACCTTTCAAATGAAAGTATTGTATCACATAACGATGGCTAGTTTTATCCATGTTTACAAATTCGCTGAGAGAGTTCACTATTAATGGCTGCCAAACAATTACTAAACAACGTAGCATCGTCAAACTTAAGCTTTATAAGGTTGGTACTTTCTACCATAGTCATTTGTTTGAAACAACAACCGCTATATATATCAGGTGAGTCAGCTGCGCCTATTTATTTTTGAATTTGTGCAACGGCTAAGCGACATGTGACTTACGCCTTTCTTGAATGCCTTCTAATGGTTGATTTGCGTAACATCTTACAGAGGAGGGATACATAACTCAGTGCATAAGTGTTTTACGGGACAGAATGCAATCGCTATGAATGTCGATACAAAAAACATTTCGCCCTGACACTGAGAGTTGCAGTAGCAATTTTAGCCAATTTTACAAACTTTTATTCTTTAGCATACATCCATGCATCCCTTTGAAAACGCCTCAGAAGGAACAACCTATCACATGCATCGGTTGACAAAACCATTTGAAAACAAAATGGCACATTTTCGCAGTGTGATCAATTGGATTTAAGCCGTTAGTCAATGTACAGCCTTGTCAAAATATGCTAAGTATTAGGTAGATAATTTCTCTTATGTGACAAACTGTGGCGTAATTCAGATCATACAGTAATTGTTATGACTCGTGCACTTTATTTATTTGAATTAAAACTACCAAACTGAGCTCAAAACACTGTATGATGTAGCAAAAAGCGTGTAAAGATTCGAGGTGGGGTCTAGTTCTACGATTACTAATTAGTATAGGAACCTCGGCTCGCAAGGTAACATTCGCCGAATGGTATTATCATAGTTGCCGTAACACTGTGCCATTTGCATTCTGGTTCAAATCCTTCGAGTTAAGTTCAAACTTTGTATTACCTTTTGTTTTATCTCTTTGGACCTATAATTTTATATTATGATATAAATAACATTTATGATAACATTATAAGTGTGTACAAAATAGAATAATCGTCATGTTTTCCACCGCAAAGAAGAAGAACCGCAAAGCTCAAATCATATACGGGCACATTCATACGTGAAGAATGCAGGCAGATTACACCGCGCATGTTACAGCATGCAAGGAGGTCTCTCCGACAACGTACACAAATGTGCATTGATGAAGGGGATCGTCATTTTGAACATTTACTTCCTTGATGAAATCCACGCTCTTTAACAATTTATTATTCTGTTTACCCGTGAACTTAGTACATTTACAACTCCTTTGTCAATAGAATAAGTGAAACATCAGGTTTAAACATGAAACAAAAACTGTTATATTTAATAGCGTCGGTATGCGCCCAAGAGAATGAAAACTAACTACGTAACAGGTTTACAACACCAGATACGGTACAGATTATTAGGGTAAATATGATACACAACTATCTGATTGTAATTCTTAGGTCTTTGGCTCACAGGAGAGCCAGTAACAAAAATAAATAATTTGGTATACTAAAATACAGAAAATAAACACAAGGGGAGAAAAAAATAACAAAAACAATGTTATGTTTGTATCAGATTCGAAACTCCGAAGCTAACCTTTGCTTCGCCACATTCCGGCAGCTAAACCACTCGGCCAGAACCCACTCTTCGGGAAAACGTTCCTCTATCACCTTGCAAGCATTATAGCCATGAAACGCCGTCTTTTTAAGGCTTTCGCAGCTCTTTGGTTCTCATTTAAGCCTTTAATCATTAATGGGGATTGCGTAAGGTAGCAAATAGAAGGGTAGAGCTACAATAACAGTCTGTTTGCTAAAAGGGTCAATGTTTTCACATTAGACTATAAACTGCGGGTTGCATAGATACGAATACCTGGGGGCAGCTGACTCACACGTCAGGTCGGGTACTTCTGGGACTGCCCTCGTAGTGCTGCACTCAAATAAAAAATGATTCTTTCATCTAGCTTACATTATTCACGACAAACAAAACAGAATCATACTAAACTTTGAATTATCTCCATCACGCCTTAGGAAAACGTGGACATGCAGAATGGATTCTTTGAAAATGGCTAATATCTGATAATATTTATTTCATAAAAATTGCGTGTTTTAATGAGCTTTATAATTTTCTTCTTCTAAGCTTTTTACTTTCTATACTACATATAATATATAGGGAAAATACTGTACTTCTCCCAAAAATTCGATGTCAAGCTGGAAATGTGTTTTGAGGCACCCTAAACTCCCCCCAAAAAGAAAAACATTTTTAGGAAAAGGTTCGTGTATGTGTGTCTGTGAGCAGAATGCCTCAAAAACGAAAAGTCGGATGAAGGCCAAACTTGACAATTAAGTTAAGTACCTTCCAAAGATGCCACAAGAGTTTCAAGAAAATCCTCCCCACCTCCAACTACCCTCTACATGGAACATCTTTCGAAATGTTTTATTTTCTAAAAATTGGCTCCTAGGTTTTATATTAAAATACCATATATTAAAGATACTTATAAGACAAATAAAATAGGTACATATCTTCAATTTTCAGGGAATGGCCTGTGAAGTCTTTATTCGGAAGGAAATTGATATAACCTTGCACACCTGGTAAACGTTAAGCGATAGACGAAAACGTACTCCACAAAAAAATGTAGATCTCCTTAAAACACAGAATTTATTTTAAGTAACTTATTTCTGGCATCAGCCATTTCGTGATATCTGTTACTGATGATTCGAATTGTTCAATTCTTTGTCATTCTTTGCAAGTCCTGTCGATTTTCAGTTGTTTCTCGTAATGTCATGGAAAGGGTAAGGGATTTGAAGGCCAGCATACAGCGTACAGTTCTTAAACATTTGACTATCGCTAAGTTTTAAATACAAATGGGATTATTATCACGATGTTACTGTGATAACTTTTATTTTATTTGTGCTAATTTACAAACAAAGATTTCTTAAATTAATTACAATCAGTAAGTTTAGTATAGATACAAGCAGTTTTCAAAACTTAATAACAATAGTAATTATTTTAAATACCTTGGATCTAAAGCTTTACATAAACTTTTAATCTCTAATCCTGTTTTAGACACGCGTAGCTTAAGAAAAATCTGCTTCCGAAAACTTCAGAAATCCTAGGGAAGATACTCAAGAGATAATTCTACTTAAAAATAAATTGAAAGATCGCAAACATGAACCTTCACATCCTCAAAAAATTTCTGAACAGCTGAGTTTAGTTCGGCAACCTAGTGCCAGGAAAAACAGTACCGACAAGCCTATGAGATGTTTCGCCTACTATTTTGACTCTATGACGAAGAACAACGCCATAGCTTACTCCCGTAGAATTTTGGACAGAGAAGCCTATTATGTATATGCATTCCGCCCATTTCACCAAAGAGCTCTCAGTAAAAGCATTTTTCCCCGTTTCTTTCCATTCTGCATTATATGGACAAGCTGTAATCGATGAAAAAGGTCAGAAAGGATTACCACCGGTCTAGTGCTTACTGCGCTAGTCGCTAAATCCAAAGATAGTGGATCTAGTTTAGGCTGGATAGAGGTTTCCTTTGGCTGGAATTATTCCAGTCGTTCCTTCACTGTATGAATGAGACAATTTGTCTGAGATTTTATATTTACAAAGTTACACGCCGAACGAGGTGACGCCGTGAAGTGTGCGACTAGGGAGGTCCCGCGTTCAAACCCCACGGTAGCTAAGCGAATTGTGGGTAGGGTAATTTTATATCCCCGATTTTTTCCGTCTTCCCTTTCATCACTACATTTCAGGAATCGGCCTATTCGCCCATCCCGAATATGCTATGATCCAAAAGTTTGGTTTTTCCTCGATAGGCTACTGACCTAAGGCATTGGCTTGTAGGTCATTGGGGTGTAGGCCATATAAAGAGGAGGGTAACCCGTTGAAGAAGAAGAAAGTTACACCACTTTACTTTGGCTTAAGGAGAAGCACACATTTATCTTTGTGAACTGAAGCCGACTCACTCCTGCTTATAGGAGATCCTTGGTTAATTTGCAATTACATAGTATTTTTTGCTACATTTAGGGCTATACTGAAGGTAACACAAATTCTGTTTCATCAAGCAAGGTTAGCTTTGACAATGTGTTAAAGTCGGTGTTAAGTTAACATCGCGATATCCCTGTGTTAAGGCGTTTAACAAATGTTAGGAGTTGGAAAATGGCTGCCGCAAACCAAGCTATTGATGCGAGTTTGCTACAATTGACATTTTTAATGCCATTCCTAATACAAGAGTAGTCGTACGTCATAGTAAATTTGAAACCCTGCAAAAGGAGGAATTTTTAAAGCAATATAGACTGTTCAAGGGATCATAAGGATGGTTTTATGGGAAATACGAGAGGTTAAAATACTACCATGCCGCTTTCTCCTAAGCTACAAGTGTTCTTAGATTTTATGCTACTAACATTTTTCATTTACTTGGTGGGTGATAATGTTAGTATTTCCAAATCTACCGTTTGATTCTTGAAGGAATTCCTTTGGAAACCTTCCGGATAAACCACAAACACTATTTTTTTCTTCGGATCTGCTTGATGAATCAGCGATAACACACTTTTCGTCCATTTTATTTTCAATGCAGTGTTCACCGCCAGTTTTAAACCGTCTTACACGCTCTTTGCACCTAACGTTTCTGGTGCTGCACTTTATGTTAGAATAAAATTGCCGCAGTTGCTTACTGGTCTTAAGAGAAGCGCGTTCATTCCAATTAAATTACTCGCGAATTTTGTCCGAGGCTGCAATTTTATCCTTTAATGTAATGCCTCAGATTTTTCGCACTTAATAATACGTTTATGCTTATTAACCAGATGTTTAGTTAACGCGTTTCAAACGGTGAAACATTTTTTGCAGCGACATCGCGACTCTAACCTCAAACAATCGCGAACATCACATGGCAATTGACATGAATATAAATGGTTTGCTGCTACTGACACAGAGAGCGCAGCGAAGCGTAGGCAAAAGAGCATCGGAGCACGTTCAGAAGCGGTGTAGTTCGGTCACCGCCTTCTCTAAAGCTCGCGGTCGCAGTTGCCTTTAACAATATGTTAGCTAACAATTTGCAGTAAAAGCTTGAGGAAACGTAAAAGTTTTAACCTTATGTTAAACTTTGAACACCGCGTTAACAAACAAGATGTTGGAGCACTTTTAACATCGGTTGGCGAAATCGGCCCTTACTGACTTAGATACTCTGAAGAAGTCCATCCCAGTAAAGAAAATACTTGGAAATAATTGGGACGATCTGGGAACTAGGAGTGCAAGAGAAAGGTGACGAAACACCTGAAGAATAGGGACAGATAACTTTGCAGTACACGAAAAACAATTCTAGAAATTAACTCTGATTAGAGCAGTACATTCAAGCCAGGGACAAACCGGAGGCGTTCGCCCTGCCCACGGCGGATGGTCAAGTTCACCGATGGAAATGGTTTGAGAATCTGTTCTATTTCGGTTCCTGTAAGAACATCAGGGCACAGAAGA
Organism: Deroplatys truncata; assembly: GCA_030765065.1. Classification (NCBI taxonomy): domain Eukaryota; kingdom Metazoa; phylum Arthropoda; class Insecta; order Mantodea; family Mantidae; genus Deroplatys; species Deroplatys truncata. The sequence continues at coordinate 120,809,506 of CM060988.1, read as the reverse complement.
ATCCAACATTCAAATGGCCTCGGAGCAAGCATTTTCGATGAAATTCCAATTTAGAATGAGTGGAGTACAATACTTCCTCTACCTGCTATAGAGAAAGTAAAAACTGCACTGGTGAGTAGTTCCTCAACGCACTGACGCACTAACTTTGTGATGAATTACAGCGACTGCTGCGAACAATCAACCACCTGAGGGGCAAACGGTACAGCCTGCTGGTGTGATGGATTTAGTGGCAACGACCTAGCACCCACGGCATCTGGTGCGACCAAGACAGAGCGATGTGCAGAGCAGACTGCATGTTTGCCACTTCCTGAAACCAAACTCGTAAAACTTTCCCTCGTCCAGCGAAACAAAATAATTTTACGGTTATACGAAATTTAGAATGCATAAAATCTTCAGTGCAATAAATGTAAAATTCTGTTGTAACACACTCACATGGCTTTTTTTTACCGTCTGTCGTTTATTAATGGGTACACAAACTACTCCCATTAAAGCTTACTTTATTGTCTACTTTACTATAATCCAAATAAACCTTTGCAGAAATAGCTACATTACACATTTCGTTATAGATACAGGGAACAGCGACAGTCAAATGTTTAAGAACTGGACGCTATAAGCTGCCTTAAACTTCCATACTGATTCCATGCAATCGCGAGAAACAAGTGAAAATCGGCAATACTTTAAAAGAATAAGTATTGAACAATTCGAACCATTGATAATGGATATCTCGGAAATGGCTGATGCCAAAGAAAAGTTGTTTGCAATAAATTATGTGTTTTAAAGAGATTACATTTTTCTGTAGTACGTTTTCGTCTATCACTTAACGTTTAGTAGTTATACAAAATTATTAAAAGTTCTTTCCGAATGAACAGGACTTCATAGGTCATTACCAGAAAATTCAGGATATACGTTTTGTTTGTCATTTAAATATATTTAATATATATATATTATTTTAATCAAAATCCTTAAGAGGTATTTTTTATAAAATAAAAACTTTCGAAAAATGTTCCGTGTAAAAGGTAGTTTGGGGTGGGGGATTTTCTTGAAAATTTTCGTGTCCCATCTTTGGAACATACTAAAGCTAAATACCATGTTTGGTATTTATCCGACTTTTTGTTTTTGAGTTCTGCTGTTCACAGACACACGCATGACGCTTTTTCTAATTTATGTGTGTTCATGGGCCTCAAAACATGCATTTCCGGTGAAATATCGGTATTGAATTTTTGGGTGGAATGCAATACCTTCTCTACCTAATATGTACGTGGTAGAGAAAGAAATAACAAATAAATCCTCAAGGTGTTCACGTGCTCTTATGTTCTTGAACATAAGCAGCACTGACTGTAACACTTCTTCAAACTTGAAAACTGTAAAACAAATCATCACGAAATTAATTTAGCTCCTTCCGGAGGTACCATAACACAGATTCAGAGTAATGGATGCCCAGAACAAACGAGAAACTAACCACATAGCTGCCGACCTTCTTAAACACAGACACGTTTGCCAGTACTAAACCGACCGACATTTCTGCTTGAAGTTACGTACATACATAAAGGCAGATAACCCTTCACATACAGTGCACGTTTTCCTCTCCTGGAGCAGACCACGCCCGGCTCGCTTTAGAACATCCCAAAGGGAAAAGGATGGCGCTTTCAGAGTTACAAGAACCTTCTGTGGCATGTAGCGGAATATGCTGCTACACGAATTTACGTTTCCCTAGGTATGAGAACATTGGTTATTAGTATTTGCTCTGTGTCCAGGTATCCTGTGTTGAACAGTAGCTTCTGAGGAGCATCACATGAAGGCTACATACAGATAAACTGGCAATATAATATCACTAAATATATTTATAATGTAGCAACTCTACAACATTATAAATGAGTTTTATAGGCTATTTCTAATTTCCCTACCACGTATCTAGTGTATTCCACCCAAAAACTGCTTGTCGAGCTTTCACCACAAAATACAAGATTTGAGGTTCTCCTAGTAAAAAACATCTGGAAAAAGGCGCCTGAGTATGAGTGTGTGAGTGTGTGTGAACAGCATATCTCAAAAACAAAATCTCGATTAAATATCAAACGTGGTATTAGGGGAAAACGTACCTTCTATCTCCACAATGTTAGATTGATCATTTTCAGTGTACCTTTTTTCAGGCGTGTATTTAAGTAGATAATTTTTTTTAAAAAAATAATAGAACATGATTTTCCAAATACTTTACTATCATTATTACCTTACACTACTTCTCTACATAGGCACCACCGTTATTCAGGTACTTGTCGTAACGAGAAACCAATTTCTGTATGCCTTCGTCAAAGAATGATGCCGCCTGTAATGAAAGCCAAGTCTGCACTTCCTGTTTCACATCGTCTTCTTTGAAATATTTTCCGCCAAGGAATTTCTTCGGATGAAATGAAGATGAAAATCACTTGGCGCCAAATACGGACTGTAGGCAGGATGGTCGAATTGTTCCCAACCAAATGATCCGATCAGATCTTTAGTTTATTTGGCTCTGTGTGGCCGAAATTGTCAGTTTTTTTTCCCTCGTAAACCTCGCATAATTGGCGATAGATGTTTGCTGGCATAACATTTCTCGCATTCAAAAAACGTATCACTGATCTGACTTTACAGTCGTTCGATTGTTTTGAACATTTCTAAACGCTCTAACAACACCAAGTGACAATCGCTCACAGCTGCGCCTGGTTTCCTAATCAATGGAGGAAGACATTACGCATGCTCAAAATCGCGACTGCAGCGTCGGCACCATATTAAAACGGCACTTACTTTAAAAACACGCCTCTTGTTCTAAGTAGAACACGGAATTTTTTTTCACATACACTTACACTATTTGCCAGTAAACTCACATTTATTTAAAGAATATTACATTGAATACTTGATTTTGAAACATGTTCTAATAATGACCCTTTTTGGATACACTTTTAAAAGAAAAAATATTATGGGGTCTTCATAATATAGCTAGAAAGCTACAAAAGAGGGGGAAGCACTTCACGCATATACATTAAACAAATGAATTGTCAAAATTAATTGCTCTGGGGGAGATAGAAGGTACCTTCTCCCCTTTTCAGCGACTTCCAAAGGTTCGACACAGAAACTTTCAGTAAAATTTCCCCACTGCAAACTATCCCTTACAAAGCAAACTTTATTTTTAAATTTTTAATTTTCTCATAAATGGCTTTAACGATTTTAAATGAAATATCACATGTATAAGGTATTTAGATGACAGATGAATGTAAATCTTAAATTTTCTGAAAATATCCTGTGAAAGCTCTTCGTTCGGAAGGAATTTTGTAAACTTTATATAACTGGAAAAGCATAAGAGACAGACAAAAAGCCACTGCACCAAAAATATACATCTCTTTAAAACACACAATTTTTTCAACTAACTTGTTTATGACGTCAACCATTTCTGAGTGGTTATTGGTTTGAATTTTTCAATACAATTGCCATTCAGCTGTTTCTCGTGATGGAGAGAACATGGAATTTCAAGACCAGCATATAGCGACCAGTGTGTAAACATTGTTCGGAAACAATTTATGCAAACTTTTACCGTAATGTAAATAACTTGATGTAGATAGAGGAACAAACTTTTTCAAGAATAGCTGGAAGAAGATTTATAAAAATACAAGGTAATGGGTAGAAGAAGTCTTAAGATTTTTGGGTAAAACAGAATTATGAAACTTCAATAAAAATAAAATGAGGAATTACTCTGAAGGTGAATGGGTGTGTTTGTTTATACGACGTCATAATATCTATGGAGCTTAGTGTAGATCATTGGTTAATAATGGAAGATATAATCGCAATACCTACTGTTGAAATGGATACGTTCGGGAAAATTCCAAAGCTGGTTGCTAAATATCTGAAGATTTGAGATGCAGATACATTTCAGGCCACTCGTTTCGAAGGACCTCAGGGATCCTGCCGGAAGATCGTGGAGCCAATATAATAATCCTAAAAGGCCGTGGTGGATGACGTCTCTTTAAGGTAGCGGATGTTATGTGGAGGAATCTCTAGAAAAAAGACACGTATTGCCAAAAGGTTTGTGTTGGGGGAGGGGGGGTTCAAGAAACCGCAAAATCAGTAATGTATTTCCTTTATTTGCTATGTTTGGTAGGTATTTACCCAAATTTTCGTTTTTGTTTTGTTTTGCAACACTGTTCACAGAATTATTTTTGCTTTCTCTACCACGTACATAGGAGGCAGAAAAAGTACTACATTCCACCCAGAAATTCGATAGCGACATTTCACCTGAAATGCATGTTTTGAGGCCATTTGAATTAAAAAAAATAGAACAAAATCCTTGTGTGTGAACAGCATAATGAAAAACGAAAAGTGGGGTAAATACCAAACTTGGTATTTAGGTTCAGTTACCTTCTAAAGATGCGACAGGAGATCTTCAAGAAACTTCATCTATAGCTACCCTTTACATGGAAAATTTTCCATATTTTTTATTTTCTGAAAATGGCTCATGATTTTAATTAAAATACCATATATTAAAGAGACAAAGTGTATATCTTGCATTTTCTAGGAAGAGCCTCTGAAGCCCACTTCATGAGTAAACAGTTTTGTATACTCTTGTATAACTGGTAAACGTTAAGAAACCCCAAACATTGTACGAACTAAAAATAAATAAATAAATAAATAAAAACACCATGCGAGAAACACACTATCGTCCTCCGTGGTGTAGTGGTTACCATGCTAGCCTCTATTTCCCGAGGTCGCGGGTTCAAACCCGGAGGAGGGCGTTGGATTTTTTTCGGGCGTAAAAATCCTTAGCATGCCTTCCTTCGGAAGGGAAGTAAAGCCGGTGGTCCAGTGTCGTAGATTTACGGCGCGTAAAAAGAACCTCAAACCTGATAAATAGGCCTCTGAGCAAAATTACCGGTCTTTCACGTCCAATATAGAATGGAACGCTAAGGACCACAGCAGTTAAAGAGCTTCCATAAATAAAACTCAACTTTTTTCACGAATGTGAATGAAAATTTCTTCGAAGATGCCAGAAATATGCGGATAAAGAAGGACAACATTTCGAAAATATCTTATGATAAGGTTCGTGTGTAATTGTAACTATAATAACGTGAAAGGATTGCGGGGATATCAGAACTACTTCGGCGGGAGTCTCAGCTGCCGCGGCCGGCGCGCGAGACGCTATGCGGTGGCCACAGTGTGAAGGAAAGGCACTGTAGTATTAGTGGCTTATGTTAAAAGGTCTGCTTTTGGTGCTAGCTGTATAAAAAGTAGATTTGAAGTCGTCATATTTTGTTAAGATAAATGTAAACTGAGGCCTGAATTTGATTAGGTCAGTTACAATGGAAATTACCTAAATTATAGTCCCAATCTTTTATTCGAAATGTTCTGTCATTCCCTTAGAGCCCAAGAGTAAATAGCCTTTCTGATTTTTAACGAGGTTGCAAACATTCTCTTCGTTGTCAGTTGATAAATACGAGGTAATTGCGAACGCAGTATAATGGAGCCTGTGGTTAAGAAAGCATAGAGGCAGCATTGCTACACCCCTGAAAACCAGAAGAATCGCACACACGACAGTGTGGATCGATAAATCAATATTTATGTAACGCTACTGTACCGCTAGAAGCATGAAACAACGCTGTGCCATGTTCTTGGCAAATGAACGGCTCCGAGTTACGTTTTAATGGAGAAACGCTGCTCCAAATTGTGCGCCGGTTCGACTCACCCTCGCAGACGCCTTCTGTTTTTACAGAAAGCCAATGGCAAAGGTGAACCGTTGTCGGATCCGGTGAAAATAAACTAAAACGCGATCCTCTTTATTCTTCGCGAGTTCCGGCTCCTTTTTCACGATAATAACATGCTTCTGCGATAAACTAGAACTACAATCAGTGACTTTGAACGTCTAAACGGTAGAGTCTGTATAAGAACTTTCTCCTGCCGTTTTACGTCCATTGTTATTGGTGCGATATCGCACAAGTCGAATGCAACGGTTGATTACTGATGCCACAGAAGACTTTCATGTCCAAAGTTAGTAATATTTATGCTTTTAAGACAAGGGAAAACTCTCAAAAACAGATAAGCAACCAGAAAACGTATTACCGAAAATCAAACCAGATTCGGTAGTATTTACATTTGAGAGCCTCGGCTCGAACAGCAAGGGGCACACGGCTTGCTGCTTAGTTATTTAGGCGAGTTTCAAAAGGTTTTAAATGTAATTCATTAACTTATTACTTTGCCCCCTTGTTGCCCCTTTGCCCTTTCAGCGGCTTTCATTTAGAGCGGAGTTTATTGGGCGAAATAGCTCCTCGGTAAAATGGGGGGCTCCATTTGGAAGGTCCCGGGTTCGATTCCCGTCGACCACCCACTCTGATCTAGAATTTTTTGTAGTTTTCCCTGGTCGGTAGACCAATGCTAGGGTGGTTTATATCTATCACATTTTACTTTCCCTCATTTCCCTATCATTCCGTTTCCTTCTTATCCTTCAGGCGTGCTTCTGGGTTTCGTGACGTGTGGTGGTGACCCATAGATGGCGCGGATGTTTGCTTCAAGTAAAGAGTAATGTCCGTGGAATAGAGGGCTACTTAGATGAACGGGTCGTTTATCGCCTCTGGGTAGCCCCAGTAATGGGAAGGGTATTCCAGCTAGGAACTGCTGGGATTTCCATGCCTGCCTGCGGCTCCTTCACTTCATCCCTTCCTCCTGGGGTGTGGTAGCCGCAAAAAATCTCACGTAGGTCGCAGTGTGCGTTGTATACTGTATATACTATACCCCTACACAGCGGAGTTTGGAACACGTAATGTTCCCTGCAGATGTACTGAGCAGGGTCACGGACTCGTGTCGCTGTCGCCCTCTCCGAGGGGTAACGTAATACGTGAGGGACCGCTTTGATGTCTACCTGTCTCTCGTTGTGGCAGGATAAAAACAATATGTCATCCCTGGGAGCGAGGCCGCGTTTTCTAATGCTCTTTATCCTTGCCTCTACAGCACCTACATTGTGGGATTTTGCTGAAATCGTACTTTTGCGAAAATCCTATGCAGAGCATGAAAAGCCGGCATGTGCTGAAACAATGCGAAAGCACACGTTCTGCTGCAGTTCTTTATAAGTTATATATGGCATAACTCTAACCCACCTCTAACCTAACCTTTCGCTACCTGCCGATATTTGGAGGTCCCTTCAGATGGTGTATAGAAAGAACTTACCTACACTACATGCCTGCTTTTCATAACCTATCTAGGATCTTCGCAAAATTACTGATTTCAGCAAAACTTTTGATTTCAGCAAAACTTTTGATATATATTATACATTCATCTGAATAACAACAATTCTGGCGATATACTTTTATATGATTTTCTCTACCAATCCCACACATATCTGTTATAGTATCCATATAAAATGATTTTTCTAACTTCATTATGTTACTGAAGATATATTTTTACTTAGAGGTAATTTCAAATTAAGCAAGAAGTGCTTATTTACAATATGCGAAAACAGGATACAGATGCTTGTTCGTGGCAACAAGTTCTTGCGATCGAAGAAAATAAAGAAAGGGTCTCTATACGCTAACTTTAAAATGTTATACTCTTTCTCTCTCTCACACACACCTACATACCAAACTCTTTCTTTTCTGCTTTTGTATTCAGGGACGAATTAAGTTTAAGGAGATTATCTCATATTTTAATAATTCAAGTATTTAAAATATAATAAAGAAAGTATAGAATAGTAAGAATTTGTCCTGTTAAGATATAAGGATCTTCTAAGGATCTTCATTCACATTTTTGAACCGAATGCAATATATCCTCTACCTCATATTAAGGGTAAGGGAAGTAACACGTTTTATATGAACATTCAATAGAAATCTTAGAAAACGGTAATGGGTATAAAAGTATTTTTCTGTTAGGCATTAGACTTTCCTTTACTGTTAAACACTTAATTTCCAAGAACTGTAACTTTGTAAACTATTTCTTGTAAACACGAACATACCGAGAAAAAAGAACAATATTTTGCAAGCGGCTTGAAACTTATGGAGACATCTTCCAGTACTTCAGTAACAGAATACTTCGACGGTCAAATGATTCTCCATGCATTAAAGAAAGTTACTCTTTTACTGAGTAAAAACACTTTCCCAAAAAGAATAATAGGATTTTGTGCAGCGCATCCAGCTCTGAAGCGGTAAACACTCCAAATGAAACAGAAATAAAACTTTATTTTATTTCTTAATCGTAAATTTGTTAGCACAGAGCAACCGCGATGCAATTTTCATGTTCTCTTTGGGAACCTCTGTTCACAACACACGTAGTTTTCACCATTACTGCTCTGCTAATTCCATTCATTTGCATCTGCTACCTACTTCCTGAAAGTAATTACGTGAACTCTTGTTAAGTGTGTTACATCCGAAAATTAACCTATGTTGCGAACGTCATGTTCTCTGAAATAGTCGAATTTAAATACAAGAAGGAAGCACTCCAGAGCAAGCACATATACGTGCTTGCTTTTATTACCTAACTCATTTGATCGCATTTTACACACTTAGAAAAAAATCTGATGTGTTACACTCGTATGACTTCCCTCATCTATTCTTCAAAAAATATTCTTACAAAAGCTTATTCTTCGTGATAAACATTTGCAAAGTGGTTTATTTGACATGTTTGCTTTCTCTACCACCACCCAAAAATTCTATAACGAGAGATCACCGGAAATACATGTTTTGAGGCTCCCTGAATACAACAAACAACATTTTTAGAAAAAGGTCCGTGTGATTGTGAACAGCATAACTCAAAAACAAAAAGTCGGATAAATACCAAACTTGGATTTAGGTTCAGATTCTTCTTTCTCTGTTTAACCTCCTCTTATGTAGGACTTACACCCCCCAGGACTTACAGGCGGGTGCCTGGGGTCAAAGGCCCGTCGAGGAGCAGACACTCATGGAACAGACAGAATATCCAGTATGGGTGATCGCCCGATGCCTGGTAGGGGAGGAAGGAAGTAGATGAAACGAAATGATAGTGAAATGGATGAAAGGAAAGGTGATGATGGAGCAGTTGGTGGAATGAAAGGCGGGGGAAACCGGAGAACCCGGAGAAAACCCGCCCAGACACCGCTTTGTCCACCACAAAACCCACATGCGGGTCCCTGGGATTGAACCCGGGCCGCCTCGGTGAGAGGTCTGACCACTCGACCACGGCCATGGCTCTAACGATTTCGACTAAAATACCACATATTACACATATTTACACGACACACACAAACATACACGGGCCTTTTCCTAAAAATGCTTTGGATTCAGGATGTTTCAAAATTTCAGTACGAATTTTTTAGTGCAATACAATACTCCCTCTACTGTAGGTAAGTCGTAGAGAAAGTAAAAAAAAAAATACTGTCTACTGAATCCTAAATTTGCGTATACAAGCTCGACTCCGCGGTCGATTCACACTGGTATCTCTGCGTGCGAGTTTTAATCATCAGTTATATGGAGCAATGAATGTGAAATGTGTGCTGACAAACGAGCGATTATAAGCAAGATATCTAGCAGTGAGAAAACTCTACGCATTAAATTGATGACTTTGTATCACACTCTACCACGTACTTACTAGGTAGAGAAGGTATTGCATTCCACCAAAAAGTTAGACATCGGGACTTCAACGGAAATATATGTTTTGAAGCACTCTGTATAACAAAAAACATTTTTAGAAAAAATTCCGCGCGCGCGAGTGTGCGTGTGTGTGAAAAGTATAACCCAAAAACAAAAAGTCATGAATGCCAAATTTGGTATTTAGGTTCAACATCTTCCGAAAATGCAACACGAAATTTTTCAAGAAATTCTCCCACCCCAAATTACCCTTTACATAGACGAATTTTCAAAATTTTCGATTTTCTCAAAAATACCTTTAAAAACTTTGATTAAAATCGTGTTTAAGACATTTTACATGACAAATAAAATGTACATGTTGAACTGAATGAAATTTTGGTTCATTCTGAAAGATAAAATAGAGATAATTGCTTCTTAACTGAATAAATTTCATTTTAACTGGTAGACTGTAAGGATTAGGCAAAAACCATAAATGAAGATCTCGTTAAAGCACACAATTTATATAAAATACTTTCCTTTTTGGGTATTTACGTTTCAGAGATATTCTTTGATATTGGTTTGAATTTTCATATAAAATTTATTTGGGTTATCAATAAGTAGAACAATACACCTTTGTTAGAATATTTGAGAAGCGTGAGTAGAGAAAGACATGTATATGTAACAGATCATATATTGTTTAGACTAAACGCAGTAGTTAGTATACGTGTGGTAATATAATTTCCAAGTGCAAAAGCTTGTCTGATTCTTAACACATTTTTGCTCTTTCAAAAAAACTGAAATAGTCTTCGTCTTCAAAATAAATATGAAATTCAAAAACATTCTTACTAAAATACGAAATAAAAATACATTTTAACTTAATATCGGACTGAAAACGGGGATGTAGAATGATTTATAATTAAAATTTCATTGTACACCAAAATGTACAGTGTTGCGTATATTAAACATTTATTTTACTTGCAAAAGGATTCGAACGTAGATGTTTCTAATTACCCAACATGTACGTTTGACCAATCTGCCATCAGGGTAAATAACTATGTATTTTACATAATGACATATTATGTATGTGACATAAATTGTGTATTTTAAGGAGATCTACATTTTTTTGTGTAGTATTTTGTCTATCTCTTACGGTTTACCACTTATGCAAAAGTCGTTCAGAATGAAGAGGACTTTTGGGGACATTCCCAGAAAATTCAAGATTTACATTTAATTTGTCATGAAAGTATCTTAAACATATGATATTTTAATTCAAAATCGTTTGAGCCATTTTTGAGAAAATCAAAATTTTCCAAAAATGTTTCATATAAACGGTAGCCTGAGGTAGGGGGACTTTCTTAAAAATCTTCGTGTTGCGTCTCTGTAAGATACTGAACCTAAATACCGAGCTTGGTATTTATCTGACTTTTCGTTTTTGAGTTATGCTGTTCACGGACACACACACAGACCTTTTTCTAAAAATATTTTGTTTATGGATTTAGGGGTCTCAAAACATGTATTTCCGGTGAAATTTCGGTATCGAATTTTTTGTTGGAATGCAATACCTTCTTTACTATTATGTACGTGGTAGAGAAAGTCATGTGAGTGTGTCACATCAGATTTTTGCTGCTCATATTTCGTTGTGTACAGCACCATACAGTACAAACAAAATTGCCGAAAAAGAACTGCAACAGACAAGAAACTGTTTCCGGCCATGCTATTTAAATGCAGTTCTTAATTTCCCTTGAGGTAAAAACAAATATAAACATGACAGTTGACGTTTTCAGACATTTACGGATTTTCAAGATACGTTTTGAAACAGGGTGTTGACAAGGCATGCTGAGCACTTTTATTATACGCAATCTCAATTTCACAGAAACCTCGGCAAAGCTTGGGAGGAATGCCGATGTCTCCTAATGCCCCCTGGCACGCAGTAGCGGACAATGGCTTAAGATTGAGGATGCCGATCACGTACACAGACCATGTCAGGTTTCCATTGTGATACTTCTCCGTGCTGGTGACAATATCGTAGCTCTTCTTTAACATGCTACCCTCCCCTTTCCAGTACGCCCTCTGGTGCTGGACACAGCGCTTCATTTCCTTTACGTTTTACGCTTTCTGCTCGGCAACAAGCTAACCTGACGACATAAATCCACTGTAACCTCATCTAGCGTTTGCATAACCAATAAGGACAACGCTCACAGTTCATTATTTGAGTATTTCAGATGCGTTCACTATTATCTAGCATCCTTAGTATCGCTATATCCGTCTGCACGCTAGAAACAACTCACAAACCGCTACATTAATATTATAAAGAAAGAACATTTGTGTGTGTGTATTTAGGATAATCTCAAAAACCACTCAACCAATTTTGCTAATTCTTTCACCACTGAAAAGTCCATTTCTTTCTGACGGACATGATCTAAAAACCAACTTCTAATTTAATTTCATAAATTACCAACAAGATTATGATACAGGGGGTAAAAGTAGAGTAATATTTTGCTCCTACTTGCAAAATAAAACCACTTTTAATACTTGTGGCATATACTATATTTTAGACAGCGTTAGGATTTGTAAAATATCAATCATATTATATTGATTCCTGAAACTATAACAGAGATCATGTTTAGAATACGTTTTTTGTCGCAGTATTCTCTCGTGTTATCTTATTTTCTGGCGCCTGTTATTGTTTTACTATTTTGAATTTTGGGTTCTTTGTCCTCCGGCTAGCTATTATTACTCAGTCGAGCAAATATCTCTAAGGAGGGCGTGTAAACGGAAAGGGGTTGTTACTAAAAGATAACAGTAATAAAAGAATCTATTTTCACACTTTTATTGCCGTCACACTTAATTAATTTCACATCTTTAATCTTGATACACGCCTGACAAACTGTTATATTTCCGAATGTAATTACTGTCGTAATAGTTGTCGCGTACCTACTTCACATTTTGTAACTTAACTTTACGACGCGAGAGATTCTGTAGAACTGCGTAATGTGTACCTCGCGAGAGATTGCTGAGAACTGCGTGTTGTGTACCTTGTGAATGATTCTGTAGAACTGCGTGATACTTGCTTTTGGCTCAAGAATTTATACTCCCTCACCCCGATATGCCTAAACATTATAATAGAGCTGCTATTGGTGACTAAATCGCGCCAACATTAGTGTCTGTTTTGTCAGCCAATCATAATTACTAACACATATGCTCTAGGGAAGATATTCCCTCCATTTCTAAAGAAAGGCATGCTACCCTGACGTCATTTGTTTGTCTCTTCTAAATGATAAACAACTCACCCCATCGCTTCATTGTTACCCACTCCTATTGTCAGTTTCAGTGAGGCCGTGTAAACTTATTTCCTAACAATGCTTATAGCTAACAAACATCTAAAATCATTGTCATACAATAATGCTAATTTACACTACAATCACTTTGGTATTTACAGTGTTGTGATATAAAATACTGCCTCATCTTGAAACAACAGAAATGACATTAAAAAAGCGATATGTCAGATGTTTTGTTGATTCGCTAGTAGACATTTTCAATGAAATTATTTTCACAACGTTTTGCTTCACATGGGGCAATGGAGTGATTAAATGCTATATCATATTGTTTTCTGGATTTTTTGGGTAAGTACTTCTAGTGTTATTCTTTCTGCTGCTTCTGTAATTTCACTTTCATTTCAGTTTCTTCTGAATTCATAATTTCCGCCATTTAATCTTTATGTAGGTTAGATAAAAGGGTAACGTTTTAGATCAAAGAAAGCTGCCAATATATCGACGAATTGAGATAAACTGAAGTATGACGATTTGTATTGTGAACAAATAATGCGAGTGCCATGAGCAATTAACCATGTAAAAAGACACAATGAAAAGTGAAACCTAATCAGACTAAGAAGAGTTATTAAACACATGCAAATATGAAGGATAAATGCCATGTGATTGGATTTGAAACCAAAGTTGGTCACACTGAAGATTATCGCACTAGTGCGATAATGTAAAGCTTTTAGGTCGTGTGCACTGTGTTAGGAGTTCTAATTTTAGGCCTTGCAAAGGTAGAATGAGACAGAAAAATTCAACGCCATAGCCGGAATATCAACCACAGATCTTCGGCTTCCCGTACCGTTACTATAACCAGCGGAGCTACCACGCCAACATACCAGCATGACATTAAATTCTCCAAAAGATTGAACTTTTTTCCGGTAAACCACAACGCGTTCTTAAATTCATTTTGATATAACATATCCTAAAGGCGAGATATAATCTCGTAAGTACTTAAGTCCAGGCTTGATAGCCAACAACTATTAGGTCGAAATTACTTCGGCTGGCTGACTAAATGGCGCATCAAAGTAAATCCCGCAAAATCCCGGCAACTGTATTCACGAAACGCGTCAAACATCGACTACAAGCGCGGACCCTGACGCCAATTCACTCTTCGGTATACCCATACCATGAACCAACACTGCGACCTATGTGGGCATTGCCATGGAATAGGGTTCTAACCTGGAAACAACAAGTTCTCAACGTACGCAGAAAAAACAACGCACAAATGCGCAAATTCTATCCGCTCATCAGCTGTAACACCATAATGCAACTACGCTTGGGACTAACTCTTTACAACACGCTACTCCGTCCAATTTTCACCTATGCGGCCCCCGTCTGGGGATATACAGCAAAAAGCCACATCAACACGCTCCAATCCCTCCAAAACAAAATCCTCCGCATAATCGCTAAAGTTCCAAAACTTGCAGCCTCAAAACTCCTCCACCAATAACTCCGAATGCACACCATTGCGGAGTACATAAAAAATTTGCAGCAGGTCTATACAACAACTGCGCCAAAATCTCAAATCCTCTAATACAAATATTGGGCACCTATGAAACCACACTTAACAAGCATAAGCGGCTCCTCTCACTTTTCGACCACGACATATCCGATGAAACCCCAGCTGAGAAGGTTCTTGAATACCTAAACCACCTAGTACCTACCGAATAACTCCCTTACGCTAACCCACTGACACTGATTCGCACCGTCAGCTTCAGACACACCCTAAGACAGGTCTCCACTAGATGCCAATTCCTGCCAAAGCAGCAGATGACATCACGCGCAGCATCACACCTACCCTACAATATCAAAGACATGAGCAGGCAGCTCACTGACCACACAACGCAGGATGACCGGACCAGCACCACGGCAACCGACAGTTGCCTTACCATTCATTTCACACACTGCATGACATTAACACACTCACGCCATCTCATTTAAAAATTAAGCCGTAGTTCTAAAAGCATCCCTTAACACTAACACGTTAGCTCATTGCACGTACTAACCCCCTGGCGCCAGTCAGGACTTGTCATCTCTGGCGCCGGAAAATCACCCTAACGCGCTTGTATGCACCGCATGCCAGCACGAGTAGACTAACCAACACTAACCGGGGTGCTTCTGCGGAACCCGAGCACTATTCTTACTTCTCCTTCACGCACGCCACTACTAACAAAGCACCTCCTTTTGCCTGCATGTTTAGATACTAACAGCATGTCCATGGGGATACGATGTAGCCTCTGAGAATGATCGTCACCGAGAATGGCGAGTGTGGGGCCGCCCCCAGAAAAAAAAAAAAAAAAACAAAGCCGAAGATCCGTGGTTGAAAATGCGGGTATGGCGTTGGACTTTTCAGTCTCATTCTACCATCCTAACTTAAGCCTACACCATGCTTGTGTGGAAGAACAATTAATTAAAATTGAAGCTCTTTAATACGGAGAATCTAGCAAACGTTTACAAGTTTTAGGCGAGCCGCTACACATGCGGTGTTGAAAATTTGTATACAAGAATTGGAAAATAGTAAATTGCATTTCGCCGGAGTTGGATGTAAAATAAGGTTTAGTTTATATCAGAAACATTTAAGATTTCAGACTTTATATGGTATTTTCAAAAATGTCTTACTATTTTTTTTTCATTAATGGAACCACTACCTCTGACAAAAAAGATAATTTTGTTTACTTGTGTAGAACGAACTGGCTTTATCACATTGGTTGAGCGGTGCATCTGTGCATACTGCAAATCGATATTATATGAGCGCTCCCCAAGAAAATATCCAATATTCCCCAATATATTGGTTGCAGAAACTCGTCAAGTATTCAATAAAGTGTGCAAGAGCAGTTTTAAAAATAGACTTCATTTACATCTTTTATAACAAAGCTAAGCTTAATACACTCATTTTTACTAGCTCTACCACGTGCCTAGTAAGAAGAGCAGGTATTGTGTTCCACCCAAAAATTAGATACCAAGATTTCACCGGAAATACACGTTTTGAGGTTCCTTGAATAAAAGGAAAAGGTTTGTGTATGTGAGCTTTGAGCAGCATAACTAAAAAACGAAAAGTCTGATAAAAACCAATAGCACCTTCCAAAGATACAAATCAAGAATTTTCAAGAACATCCTTTACATGGAAGATTTTTAAACAATTTTATTTTCTAAAAACGGCTCTTACGATTTTGAATAAGATACCATATATTAAAGATATTTACATGACAAATAAGATGTATATATTGAATTTTCTGGGAATAGTCTGTGAAGTCTTCTTCATTCGGGAGGAATTTTTGTATTATCTGGTGTAACATTAAGCCATAGAAGAAAATGTACGACACAAAAAACGTAGATCTCTTAAAAACACACAATGTATTTCAAATGTCCGTTATTAATGGTTCGAACTGTTCAATACTTAGCCATTCTTTTAAAGCCCTGTCAATTTTCAGTTGTTTCTTGCAATGTCATGGGAAGAGTATGAAATTTTAAGGCCGGCATATAGCGTCCTTTTCTTAAACATTTGACAATCGCTGTTATTTTTGTACCCCAACGAAATGTGTAATATAGCTATTACTGCAAAGGTTTATGTCGATTACAATGAAGTAGAAAGAAAAATAAATTTTCGTAAGAATAATTTGTATATTCAATACACATTTACTACTTCACTACATAAACGATGGAGGGTAGAGAATTTTATGTAAATGTAACACATCAGACTTTTTATCTTACACATTACTGGTAGCCCTCCGCTGCTACATGCGCAGGCCACGCTAGAAATGCAGTACAGAACTTTAGTTATAAATATAGGCCGCTAACGGCTTGGTGTCCACTACTAAGCGTGCCGCAGCCAGCCGCGCCTGTGCTTCAAGCACGTGCGAGCTCTTTCGTTTATAGAATATTAGCTGCTTATCTTAAGTTGCAGGAATGGCTTTCTAAACCTTGAATGACGATTTAATTAATTTTATTTAAACATTCCGCTTTCTTTGAAATTTGAGGCAGTGTTTTTAACACTCAAATGATTTCAGTCTAATTATATAATATATAATTCAATAACAGTCCGCCATAAAGCAATATGTGTATGTAACAATATATAAAAAGTGTATATTACAGTCATTGTAAATGTTTATATTATTGCATACATGTTCAATAATGTTATGCGAATATATTACGTAATTTAATAATGTAGGAGCTGTGAGAATAATAGGTTAAAAATTGCTAACAATGAGGTAACCTTGAGACAATAATGAATAAGAAAGTGTAATAATACTACTAGTCATTCTTGGAGCAACAATAATGTAATTTTTGTGACAGTTTATAAAAAAGCCAATCAACAACCAGAAAAAAGCTTAAGTTAAATAAAAGTATTCTATTGGATTAGGAATAACCAATCAGAGACTTGAAATACAGAAATTTACAAATTTAGGCGGTTGAAATCAAGTCAGTTGCTTGTAGACAGCGCTCATAACTGGACGCGTTGCTTGAAGACAGTGTTCCGGACGCGAGACACGTCCTCGAGAAATTTAATACGTATTCGTGTGAGACGAAAATAGTTTTACGTGTTAAAACGTGCAAGTAATTAATTAATAAAAGGATCTTAGAGCTCTCTATGTCAGTGAAGTGTTATTTAAATTGTGTCAAGAATTAATAAAAAGGAGTGAATTAAAAATTATAATGTGTGTAAGCCTACATTCTTCAGCCGTATCACGCCCTGCTAAGACATCTATGTCTCTAACAAAACTACTGACGCAGCGGAGGCAAACATAAATATATAACATTTAAAGAAACAGTCAAAAAGTACAAAGTTAATATTTTTTAAACATTTGGGTCAAAGGCCACCGGAAAGTACATTTGGGGCGAAGGCTACCGGAA
Organism: Deroplatys truncata; assembly: GCA_030765065.1. Classification (NCBI taxonomy): domain Eukaryota; kingdom Metazoa; phylum Arthropoda; class Insecta; order Mantodea; family Mantidae; genus Deroplatys; species Deroplatys truncata. The sequence continues at coordinate 120,791,796 of CM060988.1, read as the reverse complement.
ACCGGGTACTATACGTGCGGTTGCAACGAGCTTCAAGTTCGGCTCCCAACAGTTAAAATATAATAAAACTCCTTCAATACAATCTACTTCAAATTTGCTCCCAAAGCGTGGGGGCAAATAACAACGTAAAAACCATCAACTTCAAATTATTGTACAATTATCTAGTAGGTATTTATGGTGAATCCTCAGCTTTACCCCTTATAACTCCATTTTCGTAACGCTGCGCGATAACCTAATAACGGAATAAATATTCCCCAAGATTCACGGAAATGAATATGCAACAGATGGTGGTTGTATCTTTGGAGCAATTACAGCAATCAATTTTTGCAAATTTTCAAACTGTTTTGTCTATAAACTGTGGTAACTATGCCAGTAAACCGTGTGACATAAACAATAAAGTTTTTCGGTATACAAAAAATGTTTTACAATGGCATATACCCTTATAGTATTTTTTAAAACAATATAAAATTACAGCTGTACATCATGCACGCAATTTCTCTAATACTTCAGCTACTTTTCAACTTTTTGCAAACTCTTTATTTTACTACAATGTTAAATTAATGTTGAAAATACACAAGCGTATTAATGAATAATACTTTTAGTTCACTACTGGGTATTAAATGTTGTTTTACAGCAGTTCTTAATTTTAAATTATTTTTCAAAACAGAACTAAGTGAGAGAGGGCATGATTTTACATCACCTGAATATATAACCGCCATAAATACGCAAACAAGACACTAGTCTACGGTCAATAATTCATGAGGTATCAATGAAACAGTGTTTGAAAATTCTATTTGTATAACGTGAGCATGAATATTTGGCTACGTATGCTGATTACTTTTATTGCTTAAACGTTATCATAACTTTAAAAAAATCTGACACATTCACATGCCTTTCTCTACCCTCTATCGTTTATTAGGGGTATACAAACTATTCTTTCTAAAGCTTATTTTTCTGTCATTTTAATCCAAATAAGCGTTTGCACTGCATTACATATTTCATAATTGATAGTGAGGCAGCATTTTTAACACTAAAATGATTTAATTCTGATTATATACTATAAAATAATAACAGCCCGCCTTAAAAGCAATTTGTGTATAATATAATACATAAAATATAAGTAACAGTCATTGTATTTATGTTTATATTATTGTGTAGGTACATGTATAATAATGTCATGTGAATGTATTACGTAATTTAACAATGTTGGAGCTTTGAGAGTAGAGGCCGAAAGTTGCTAACAATGAGGTAACCTTGAGGCAATCATGAATTGGAAAGTTTAATAATGCTACTAGTAATTCTTGGAACAATAATGTAATTTTTAAAACAGTTTATAAATAGCCAATCAACAACCAGAAAATCTGAAAATTAAATAAAGGTATTCTATTGGAGTAAAATTAGCCAATTACAGACTGAAATAGAAACATTTACAAATTTAAGCGGTAAATGCCAGTCGCTAGAAGGCAACGTACCTGAGCAGTTCGTTTGCTCGGTATGTATTCAGTGAGACGAAAATTCATTACGGCAAGAATATTATAAAGTTTAGGTGTTGAAAAGTGCAAGTAATTAATAAATAATCTCACAGCTCTCTATATAAGTGAAGTGTTATTTAATCGTGTGAAGGATTAATAAAAGGAGTGAAGTAAAAATTATAATTTGTGTAAGCCTACATTCTTTAGCCGCATCACCCATAAAAATACAAAGTTGATTCCTGAACGTTGGGGCGAAGAACGTGGGGCAGTTATTTCATCAAGTTTGGCTCCCCAACAGTAAAACTACAATATAACTCCTCCTAAAATAAAACCTTCAATACAAAGAGAATAGCGATGGTCAAATGTTTAAAAACTGGGCGTTATACGCCGGCCTTAAAATTCCATACTGTTTTCATGCAATCGCGAGAAACAACTGAATGTTAACAGAACTGAAGAGAATGGCCAAGAAATGAGCAATTCGAATCTTTAATAATGGATACCTCAGAAACGGCTTATACCAGAAAAAATTTATTTGAAATAAATTGTGTTTGTTAAAGAGATCTACATTTTTTGTGTTGTGCGTTTTTTGTCAATCGCTTAACGTTTACCAATTATACACGATTGTACAAAACGTATTCCAAACGAAATGGACTTCACAAGCTATTCTCAGAAAATTCAAGTTATACATTTTATTTGTATTGTAAATATCTTTTAAATTGTATTTTAATCAAAATCGTTAGGGACATTTTATTTAGAAAATCAAAATTTTCGAAATATGTTCCATGTAAAGCGTAGTCTGGGATCGTGGGATTTCCGTGAAAATCACACACACACACACACACACACACACACACACACACACACACACACACACACAGGCATACATACACGCATACACACACAGACATACATACACACATACACACACCCGCACGCATACACAGACACGGACTTTTTTCAAAAATGTTTTAATTTGGCTCAAGGGAGCCTCAAAACATGCATTTCTGGTGAAATCTCGATCGAATTACTACACGCAATAGGGAAAGTAAAAGGTATAGCACACTGTAAAATGAAATCTTTATATTTTTTATTCTTAAGTAATCACTTTATCAAATAAATAATATTTTAAAAAGTATGTTTCTTGAAAGCGTTTGATTCTTATGCAACTAGTTAAAATGGAAATAGTACGAGTTAGATTATTGAATATCAAATCTCTCTCTCTCTCTTCTTGAGTACTAAGATTAGTCTTAGGAGTTTTCTTTCTGTTTCCATTCGGTCTTTGTATAATAATAATAATAATAATAATAATAATAATAATAATAATAATTATTATTATTCTATTTTATATATTATTATTATACCTTTTCATACACACTTCAGATACTTCATGTGTATAAAATAATCTATATTTTCGGAAATCAGCAGCAAAATTTGCTTGGTTCTAAATAAACCAATACACCCTTTTGCCAAATAAGTATTCTTTTAAATCATTCCGTGATATCTTTATGCCTTGAAATACCTTACTGGTTTACATCTATTAATTGCTCTGTGATTCCACTTCGGTCGTGATATTGAATTTACAAGATTTAATTCGACTTTCCTGATATTCGATAGATGTAAATTTTTTCAACTTTGCAAATAGCGATTCCTTCTTGGCCAATACGCTCTTACGAGAGAGGCAGCAGTGACGTTTGGCATGTAAGATAAAATCAAGAGATCAAGAACTAAAGGTTAAAAAGCTCAAGAGCAAAAACCTGGGAGAACGACTTTTAATGACGTCAATGAGCAAAATCAACGGTTGACGGGTACAATGACAACATGAATAGCAAATACTTTTAGCAACATGTGACCCTAAATAACATGCTGAAGAAATTTATATGAGGTAGATGCACATCGGATTTTTTTTTCACACAACATAGACGAACATACACTCTTTGGAAACATACATAATGTATTGAAAACCGTATTTCATCAAAACTCTGAAGTTGTCTATAATCCCTTAGTTTTCTTTGTAATTTTTTCACAACTATTAGGCTAACCAACTTATACTTTGCAGCAGAAGAAGAGGAACATTTATTTCCTGCTGGTTTACATCGGGGCTTTGTCAGATCTATCTTCAAGATACCTACTGAATCTGCTCCATTTGGGAGGAGGTATTGGTGCATATCTTGACAAGGTGCAAGGATAAGAAGAATGGAGGGAAAATAATTATTTACCGCGATCCTTTACAACCTCGAATAGAGGGTTAAGGGCGCGTTGGACGCTACTGTCAGGCAGGCAAAACGTGAAGGGGATAGGTAAATTTCTATTTAAGGCGAGACAGCCGAGGTCTGAAAAAGCTGATGGTAGGGAACGGTGCTTTATTTTTTGATGTCTATTATATCATTTTTCACTTATTGGTAATGTGTTGTGTTTATTTATCTTAACTATCCTTGTATAATATAATCGAATACAATTAAGCATCGTAATACGGTTTATCTTTGTTTTGTGGGTCGCTTATTTTCAGATGTTATGTTTCAATATATTTGTCTATGTGCAATGGTGTTTTCTTGTGGCGATGTGGCGATATTTTTTCTTTTCCTTCTAGTATTTGTCTTTTTTATGTTGTTACGTTATTCTGTGTAGTATAAAAGCAAGTACGAACTCTTGAACCAGCGTGACCTAGTTTTATTTAAATAAATACTCATTCATTCATCATAAGATTTCTTTTTGTGAAAGTATGTCGACAATTTACTTCCGTAGGCATTGGTTAAACATAATATAGTTACAAACCCGATTTTAGTTCGCTCATGGCACTATACTTCACAGATCTACCCATCAGGTCAGGTAGTTCGGGGCAAAGCTAAAAAAAGTAATGCTATCCCTTCCAGCTTCGAAAATTCAAAATTGATATCAAGATTTACTTCGTTGTACCCCAACTTTTTAGAACAAACAGACATGATGCGGATCATTTTATTTTCGTTTATTTGCATTCTACGGCGGTTATGTTGTAATAAGATACAGATATACTTAATTGCCGTACATATTTTATTTTATCCACAAAAATAAAGAGGAAAAAGTCCCCGCGTCTCTGTGTCTGTGCACAACATAACTTAAAGACAAAAAGCTTGGTATTCAAGTTCGGCGTTTCGCAAAGATGCGACATGAATATTTTCCCCATCCCAAATTACCATTCATATGCAAAATGTTTCGTTATTTTTTATTTTCACAAAAATGGCTCTAATGATTTTGCTTAAAATATGTACACACGAGGAACAAAATGTGTATTTTGAATTCTGTGTGCAAAACCTGATTGAATTTCATGTAACTATTAGACCATAGGATATAGATGAAAGCTAACTTCAGGAAAAATGTAGAGTTTCTTAAAATGTCAAATTTATGGTAAATCCTTTCTCTAGCCTTAGCTGTTTATGAGATAATTTCTATTGTTGCTTGGAATTTTCCAGTTGTTTCAACCTACACACTTTTAAAATGTTCTGCCCATTCTTTTGTTTCCCATCAGGCAATGACTGACTTCTGTATGTTTCTATGTAGCTGCAACAAAATCTTTATTGAAACCATTTCGGAAAAGAGTTATCAGATTAACAAAAAATAGAAAAAAAAAAGTTTTTTTATGAATAATTTGCGTAGAATGTGTTTATTGCCCGCTCTTTCTTCATACGGCACCACATATACTTATCATTACATAAAATGAAATGATAATTGGGAAAGGAAATTTGAGAACGAAAAGTTCCAGGCCTAAGTTTAGGGTACCTCATTCAGGGAGCATCGTCCTGGTGAGATTTCAACCGCAGACCTTCCGTTCACGAGCGCGTGCCTTGACGACCTTGGCTACGCGTGTCGATGATCAATTTGAAGAACAGATATGAAAGTAAAATAGTGGGTACAGAAAGTCGTGTAATTTGTTTCTTACCTGTTCGCTTACTTCTGCTTCGTAAAAATTATCCCCCCGGGGTTTAATGGCTGCATTCAAATCTGTGGTAGCTGCTGGATGCCGTTTAATTCTCCTTTGAAGTTTAACTCTCTGACACGTCGGGTCACAATGGCATTAAAGTCATTTAATGTTTTAAAACACTGGTCCGAAGGGAAATCTTCTGTCTACGGAGAAGGGCATAATTAGTTGGACTGGATGAGGGACTATTTCCCATTGCAATCGATCAATACGTACGTCAACGGTTCGATGGTGTGCGGTCTTGCATTATCGTGGAGAAATAGATGTGATCGATTCTGGGGATTTATAAATCTAAACTTTTACACAAAGATTCTGAGTAATATTGTGCAAATACTGATGGGCCAGCAGAAAAATTATTAATAGAAATAATGTCACAATGACGTCGGTATTCCGAGGTAATGACTGTCTTCTACGACGTACGCGAAAACGATTAGGCCGCAGAGAAATGGAGTTGATGTCCCTGTATAATTCTGGAACAAATTATAAACACTCTTTAAACTGTTTCTAGTCATCCATTTCTGGTGTCGACAAAAGTTTTTGAGCAATGGAGGTAAACAACAATGTTTGCTGTATTTATTGTAACCTGTTGAACGCTACTTACAAGAATTGTACCATAACAGTTGTACCTTAGGACAAATATTATAAGTAAATGCCTTGTTTGCGGAAGAACAATGTGATTTCCGAAAAGAACGCGAATGTTGATCTGTGCATTTGTAATTCAACATCTATTCGGAAGGAATTTAGTCTACGACATTTATGTTATTGTAGATTATGTCAAAGCCTTTGATAAAGTTTATAGACGTAAAGTATGGATTATAATGGATTTGATAAATTAAATTAAAAGTTTATATATAATGCTATTGGTGTTGATAACGGGATTAAACACAGCAATTTATAAATATAAACTAAGGAGTTAAACAAGGCTGCTCGCTATCTCCAGCAGCTCGCTATATATTTTAACATGTATAGATGAGGTCATAAAAAGTGACAGAATTTGTATGTAAACAAAATAATAGGGAACTTTATACCATCCTGATAAAGTCATATTTGCTTGTACAAATTGCAGCATACCTTCTGGACAAAATAGCCGCAAAATACACCGCAACAACAGAGCATCTTAACACAAAAGCTGTGGCACTTCAGGGTAAAAGAACCTTAAGATGTAAAACAGAAAACAATGACAAAATTATTGACCAGGCACCTAACCAATTTATTATTTAGGTTGTAACATACTGTAAAAAGCAAAATATAAATTGAAGCTAAACAAATTCTAAAACCTCTGAAGAACAACTACAAAAATAAATAAATAAACAGTTTCACATTGCAGGGTAGAATATATGGTATATATGAATGGGGACACCTCACACACTACGAGCTACGTGATCTACTGCGGCTACCACCCACCAAGAAGCTACAAGCCACACGCAGACAGGCTAGAGAGACGCACGGAAGACCTAATAGTTCCTGGTTCGAAGACCAGAGGGCGATGAACAACCCTTTCAACCAAGCAATCTTCTAATGTCCACGGGAACTACTTTAGAGCAACCATCCGCGCCTCTGTCGACGCCGCCTCACATCACGAAACCTAAAAACATACTTGAAACATGAGAAGGAAACGGAATGAAAGGAAAATGATGGAAAGGAAGTCGTGGTAAATGAGATACCACCTTAGTATTGGCCTACCGATCAGGTAAAGCCAAGGTCAGAGTGGGAATCGAATCCGGGACCTCCCTAATACGAGCCTCACCGCGGAGCCATCTCGTTCGGTTGCAGGGTAGAGCGTTTGCCATGTAGTTCTACAAAGAAATTATTCCACGATGGGATTGCCTTCTTTCATAATGTCACAATTTCACGGTCAATATAGGAATGACAATTCTTTTGCGGATGATGTAACACACGCGTTACTCAACATGGGAGTGTTTTATCAGACTAAGACATGAAATGCAAGACCGTCACGCCATATTTTGCGAAACTGAAGATACCTTATTAAATCATTTTATCTATATACTTCTCAAAGAAAAGGCAATAATTCTCTACAGGAAGTACATGAAAGCCAAGAATGGTAGTTGAGTTTACTGTGTAGAAGTATAGGCGTCATCCTCTTAGGAGATTCTATATAGAAAGACGAATTATAACAGTCTTGTATTCTTTTAAATTAGATTAGATATTTAACAAGCAGATGAACAGGAGGAACATACCGCTACCTGCCCACACCCATACACCTACCTGGCCGCAACGAAACCTTAGGTTTATTGTAACCGAGCGGGACGGAACGGCGGTAACGTCTGTGGCCGGATTCGGGAGATCGTGGGTTCGATTTCCATGACCAACCTTTCTGACCCATGGGTTTCATTCGGGGGCTTCCCCGGTCCTAGGCGAATGCTCAGAAGGATCATTAATTCCACCGAATTTCCTGTCCCTCCATTTCACCTCCATTCTCAATTCACTTACTTCACCTTTCATCCGCTTGATCTCTTTGAGGGTTGTAGTGGTGGCAGGAGAAAAACATCTCTGTGGAAACCTTCGTCCCGTGGAATTGGGGCGTTCTCCGGGTTCCCCAGAGGATGTATATGTCCACAGGAGGGATGGGAGCCGTTGCACCAGTGTCCATCCCGGGAGTTTAAATCTGTAAATGGTAGGGACCCTGCCCTCTACCTGTCGTGCCCCCTGTTTTGGTCGCTCTCTGCCTCCTCTCCCACCCGGGGGCGTCCCGTCCGAGGCATAGGTACAAAAGATCTATGTAGGTCGACGTGCTAAGTCCTCCTCCGCGTTGAATCCTAATCCTACGTTTATTGTACAATTTCCTCCCTGTTTCTTCTAATTATCACCTCCCTAAACTCCAACATGTCTCAGGAGTTCATAGATTAGGTTTCTACTACAGACAATCGCATTTGGATCACCGCTCCAAATTGATTGCTTCACACTGGAATATTAAGTGCGAGACCGTTTCCTCCTCTATAACACACGTCCTGCATATTCGGTCTTCTGAGAACCACGTTGTCTGCAGGTATCTTGTATAGGTCTGGTTCAGAGGGGAAAAAAGCCTTAAGCACTTTTATGGTATAAATTTCACAAGGAACGATTAAGGTAGACCTTGTTGAAGTATATGATAGAACAGCAACTTATCTACATTTTTTGTTATTTTCACATTCATCCTTAAGCGCCTAGTTTTGGTTACAATTTAGCATTTTTGCTTTGTATAAATCGTAATTCACGCTGGAGTTACAACGTCGCAGCAGCGTGCTGCAGCACTACATACAGTATGTGATCAAAAGCATCCGGACACACCACAAACATACGTTTTTTCATCTTAGGTGCAATGTGCTGCCACCTACTGCCTGGTACTCATCATCCGCGACCTCAGTAGTCATTAAACATCGTGAAACAGCAGAATGGGACGCTCCGTGAAACTCACGGACTTCGAACGTGGTCAGGTGATTGGGTGTCACTTGTGTCAGAAATCTGTACGCGAGATTTCCACACTCCTAAACATCCCTAGGTCCACTGTTTCTAATGTGATAGTGAAGTGGAAACGTGAAGGGACATGTTCAACACAAAAGCGTACAGGCCGACCTCGCCTGTTAACTGACAGAGATCGTCGACATTTGAAGAGGGTCGTAAAGAATAATAGGCAGACATCTATCCAAACCATCACACAGGAATTCCAAACTGCATCAGGATTCACTCCAAGTACTATTACAGTTAGGCGTGATGTGAGAAACCTTGGATTCCATGGTCGAGCGGCTGCTCATAAGCCACACATCACGCAGGAAATGCCAAACGACGCCTCGCTTGTTGTAAGGAGCGTCAACATTACACGATTGAACAGTGGCAAAACGTTGTGTGAAGTGAGGAATCACGGTACACAATGTGGCGATCCGATGGCAGGGTGTGGGTATGGCCAATGCCCGGTGAACGTCATCTGCCAGCATGTGAAATTCGGAGGTGGTGGTGTTATAGTGCGGACGTGTTTTTCCTGGAGGAAGCTTGCACCCCTTGTTGTTTTGCGTGGCGCAATCACAGCGCAGACCTACATTGATATTTTAAGCACCTTCTTGCTTCCCACCGTTGAAGAGCAATTCGGGGATGGCGATTGTATCTTTCAACACGATCGAGCACTTGTTCATACTGCACGGACTGTGGCGGAGTGGTTACACGACAACATCCCTGTAATGGACTGGCCTGCACAGAGTCCTGACTTGAATCCTATAGAACACCTTTGGGATGTTTTGGAACGCCAACTTCGTCCCAGACCTCACCGACCTACATCGATACCTCTCCTCAGTTCCGCACTCCGTGAAGAATGGGCTGCCATTCCCAAAGAAACCCTCCAGCACCTGACTGAAAGTAAGATTGCGAGAGTAAACGCTGTCATCAAGGCTAAGGGTGGGCCAACACCATATTGACTTCCAGCATTAGCGATGGAGGGCGTCGCGAACTTGTACATCATTTTCAGCAAGGTGCCCCTATACTTTTGATCACGTAGTGTATCAGCCACACGCGGTTATAGTATCTCGACCGCACGCTTTGTCACCAACAGTGAGCGTCTTTTTCATTTCGTTTTATTCAGTGACTGATAAATAAAAAAAAATCTTGTGTCGTATGATCTATTTTAAACGCCGTCGTTTATTTTTGTACAGCTTCTACAAGCATTGCTTTTTTTTTTGTTTTGTTTGTTGCCTACTTCATGCTAATTCAGTTACAAAAACGGCTCATTACATGTTTCATTGAGGGTACAAGAGGGATACAGGGGCTGAAGCAATTGTCAAATTTTCGAGGTCGCGGGTATAAACTCGGCGGAGGGCGATGGCTTATTTCGGGCGTAAAAATCCTTAGCATGCCTTCCTTCGGAAGGGAAGTATAGCTAGTAGTCCCGTGTCGTAAAAGAACCTCAATTCTGATAAAGAGGCTTCCGAGGAAATTTCCGGTCTTTCACTCCCAATGTAGAATGGGACGCTAAGGACTATAGTAGTTAAAGAGCTCTATAAATAAAACTCAATTTAACTTAAGTCATATCTTTGAAAGACCACAAGAAATACAAATAATGGTCAGCAACCCAAAACGGTACGAAATATTTGAAAATTCAATCCATTAAAATCACATATTTAAGAAATGGTTTATGCTACAAACAAAAAATGTTGGGGAAAAATGTTAAATTGACTCCCACAAATATTGTGAAAAGTTGACTTTTCAATCAACTTGAAATTAATGATAATCCGGTAAATAAGGGATATCAATGAACAAATCCTGCTATTATAGCAAAAACTGCTCCTATTGAAAGTACATAATGAAAGTGATAAATAGCTGAACCAAATTATGTGTTAACGAGATTTACACTTTCCTGCAGTAGATAATTTAGTTCATTTCTTAGGATTTCCTAATTATACAACATTTAAATAAATAAAGGAGTCCTCACAGGCTATTCGCAAATAATTTAAGCTATACGTCTTATTTATTATACTAGCATCTTTATATTGTATTTTCATAAAAACTGTAAGAGCCAAAAAATAAAAAAGGAGCTTTTTTTTTACTTTCTCTACTACGTATAGTAAGTAGGGGAAGTATTGTATTCCACCCAAAAATTCGTTTCCGAGATTTCACCGGAAATATATGTTTTGAAACCCCCTGAATCCAAAAAAAAGCTTTTCTGGAAACATGCCCGTGTGTGTGTGTGTGTGTGTGTGTGTGTGTGTGTGTGTGTGTGTGTGTGTCTGTGAACAGCATAACTCAGAAACGAACAGTTGGATAAACACCAAACTTGGTATTTAGGTTCAGTATCTTCCAGAGATGCGACACGAAGGTTTTCAAGAAAATCCCCCAACGTAGATTACCCTTTACATGGAACATTTTCGAAAATTTTAATTTTCTCAAAAATGCCTCTAACGATTTTGATTAAAATATCATATGTTTAAGATATTTTCATGACAAATAAAATGTATATCTTGAATTTTCTGGGAATGTCTCCAAAAATATTCTTCATTGTGAACGACTTTTGCATAACTGGTAAACTATAAGAGAAAGACAGAATTTTACTACACAAAAAATGTAGATCGCGTTAAAATACACAATTTATGTCATATAAATTTTTTTGTTGAGTGAACCATTTTCGAGATATTGCTTGTTATTCCCTTAAATTTTCCAATACTTATACTTTTTCTCAAATTCGTTATTCATTTTTTACTTTCTCTACTACGTATAGTAAGTAGGGGAACTATTGCATTCAACCCAAAAATTCGATACCGAGATTTCACCGGAAATACATGTTTTGAGACTCACTGAATCCAAAAAAAGCATTTTTGGAAACATGTCCGTGTGTGTGTCTGTCTGTGTGTCTGTGTCTGTGTGTCCGTGTGTCTGTGTGTCTGTGAACAGCATAACTCAGAAACGAACAGTCATATAAACACCAAACTTGGTATTTAGGTTCAGTATCTTCCAGAGATGCGACACGAAGGTTTTCAAGAAAATCCCCCCACCCCAGACTACCCTTTACATGGAACATTTTTCGAAAATTTTAATTTTCTCAAAAATGGCTCTAACGATTTTGATTAAAATATTATATGTTTAAGATATTGTAATGAGAAATGAAATGTATATCACGAATTTTCTGGGAATGTCACCAAAAGTATTCTTCATTGTGAACGACTTTTGCATAACTGGTAAACCATAAGAGAAAGACAGAATTTTACTACACAAAAAATGTATATCGCGTTAAAATACACAATTTATGTCATATACATTTTTTTGTTGAGTGAACCATTTTCGAGATATTGCTTGTTATTCCCTTAAATTTTCCAATACTTATACTTTTTCTCAAATTCGTTATTCATTTTTACTTTCTCTACTACGTATAGTAAGTAGGGGAAGTATTGCATTCCACCCAAAAATTCGATACCGAGATTTCACCGGAAATACATGTTTTGAGAATCACTGAATCCAAAAAAAGCATTTTTGGAAACATGTCCGTGTGTGTGTCTGTCTGTGTGTCTGTGTGTCTGTGAACAGCATAACTCAAAAACGAACAGTCGGATAAACACCAAACTTGGTATTTAGGTTCAGTATCTTCCAGAGATGCGACACGAAGGTTTTCAAGAAAATCCCCCCACCCCAGACTACCCTTTACATGGAACATTTTTCGAAAATTTTAATTTTCTCAAAAACGGCTCTAACGATTTTGATTAAAATATCATATGTTTAAGATATTGTCATGACAAATAAAATGTATATCTCGAATTTTCTGGGAAGGTCTCCAAAAATATTCTTCATTGTGAACGACTTTTGCATAACTGGTAAACCATAAGAGATAGACAAAATTTTACTACACAAAAAATGTAGATCGCGTTAAAATACACAACTTATGTCATATAAGTTTCTTTTGTTGAGTGAACCGTTTTAGAGATATTGCTTGTTATTTCCTTAAATTTTCCAATACTTATACTTTTTCTCAAATTCGTTATTCATTTTTTTATGTCCTGAACATGCAAAGAGAATGGAATTCGCCACATAGCAACCAGCGTTAAAATATTTGACTATCGCTTAAAAGCTACCATATTCCCCTTGCATCTACAAGAAAATTACCAATAAGATTGACATCTCGATATCTCGATTAACATGAAGCATATGGAGAATAGGCGTTTGTAAAATTAGATTGTACAAGAGTAGAGAAAGTCATGTGAGTGTAACACATCAGATTTTTTTTATGTCCTGGACATACAAAGAGAATGGAATGCGCCACATAGCAACCAGCTGTTAAAATATTTGACTATCGCTTAAAACCTACCATATTCCCCTTGCACCTAGAAGAAAATTAGCAATAAGATTGACATCTCGATTAACATGAAGCATATGGAGAATAAGCATTTGTAAAAATAGTTTGTACAAGAGTAGAGAAAGTCATGTGAGTGTAACACATCAGATTTTTTTTTATTAATTTAAACCTAACTAGACTGGCGGGTGCATTGGATTTGAACCTCTGGCCTACCAAATGCGAACCACAGACGCTACCTACTGAGCCATCTCTCTTATCCTCTTAGATGCCTGACAAGTCAGAAACAGCAACATTTGTGAATGTATTTGTATGGAGAGAATAAAGATACACACATTCGACTCACAGGTTCGTCACTATGTGATGAAAGCAGCCGTTGCGAATTCAGAACGGGCTTCAACAATATTACATAAACATTGATTTTCTATGATGAATTATTTATGAATTTCCGAGAGACAGCCACGACACACCTGCCACAGTCGCTTCCATGCCAAATGCATCCTCTGTCGGAATACTGTGAAGACCGTACATGTTTTACATATGTATATGTTGATTTTATCCCGGAGTGGAAATGAAATAACAATCTGATAGTGTCTTTGCTGAGTTAAAGTTTGCAGCGCTTTCAACTCAAATCGGTAATTCATAGGACTACACCTATTTTTTAATACATTTAACACGAAAGTTTAAAAAAATACCAGATTCTACTTTTATTTAAAATGTTTTACAGAAAGTTGTTTGCCTTTATGCGTAAAACCATAAAGAGTTGGGGTTCCCGTTAAAAAACAAATAGCTGACCATAAAATTACCTTGAAAATATGACCAAATAAAATGTAACTAATACCATTGCCCCACTCAAATGAAGAAACATTCGCCATAAATTGTTTTCTTGAAAGCTTGTTGCTTTCAAGATAATCACCTGAGAAGTTTTTGAAAACAGAAACACCCTGTATATTTCGATAAGACTCGATCACTATTGTATTAGGATGATAGGAAACATGCACACAACTATTTTTAATGCTGTAATAAGGCCTCAAATACTAAAATGGTATTATAACCTTCCAATTATCTTTGCAATTAGATTCAGAGTGCAAGAGGATGCCCTTTCTACCCGTTATATACTCACATTGAAACGTTTACAGTTTATTTTAAACAAGTCACTCGTGACAGTCACTGGAGGGGCATGTTTCCATGGCAACCTTCCCTCCGATATTTCTTTCCCTTCGCCCAAAAGCTGAACTTTGAGAGTCATATTGCACTTCATGCAGCACGTGCATTCATACAGCGTAGTAACTTTCTAATACAAACTGGCAACGCTGTTTACTCACTTCCTTGCCACGAGTTAACTGTCACAAGTCGCTTCTTTTTAAATATTACTTTTAATTCACTGTGTGACATGAAAGCTTGCGACATGTTATTAGACTTCGATGGTAATCAGGGGCGGCTCCGAGGGTAGTGCCTCCATGCCATAGCACTATCTTAATAAAATGAAGAACTATGTATTTGAAATTTCGTAAATTTGAAATTTGTATACTCTACGATTATATCAAGAGTACGGTCATGTTTGTTATTTTTAAAGGCGCAATGGAATGGCTTGTCTGACAGAAAACCATTGAAGCTGAAGGAAGCGACTGCAAATTGCGAGTTTGCAATTATTATTCTATGGATCCGTGCCACTTCTATCCTGGCACGGATTCATAGCACTCTGGGCTTTCAGTCTGAAGCAGTGTTTTCATTATGATAAGGATATCAGAATATCTTAATTAAGCATGTAACCAATATGTATGTATCTGGGTTAATTACTGTGTTTATTTGCTATATATGTATGTATATTATTTCATGTAAAATGTTTGCGTAAGTTAAGACGCAAAACTCCAAAAGCTACGAAACTTTCCAATGACGCATATGTGGGGGTGAACTTGCTGTAGAGACAATAGCCCTTTGTAAGACATCAGTGCTAAGAGGACACACGTACATCGACTGGCGAAAATATCCTCTGAATTCGGAACCCGGGGATTCTTCTTTATGCAAAACCATGTGATAGTCCAGGAACTAATTACAATGAATTACCTTCCACCTAAAAGAATTTACGATTGGCGACTGCCAATCAGAATACAACTGAACGTAGAATCACCAAACTGTAAGGATATATAAACAAAAAATTCTGGTAGGAACGCCAGTCTCTTCTGGACGCACTTGACAGCAAAATCTACGTTACCCACAGGAATTATTAAGCACCAAAACTTCGACAGTTTACGAAGTAAATTAATTAATTGTTCGCGAAGTAAAATAGGTGCGATAATATGTAATTGTGATACTTACGTGGAGAACATGTTAAATACCTGCAGAATTTAGAATTAGTGCGACATAAAAAAAAACGCGGCATCAATATTCAGCCGTCTGAACTCAAAGTACGGTATTGGAGTTACGTTGCGCGAATTCATTCGAACAGTTCGCGTTTCTAATAATGACTCAGTGGAAACATTAAAGTGTCGACCGACATAAGCTTAGTCACCAATGTCTAAATCATAAATTGTTACTCATCTTATATAGCAAACACCGAGGCAATAAATAAAGATAGCACCGCCATTATGTATTTCACATATTGCCTTTGTTATCTTCATCTCAAACAAAGAGAAATCAGATATGAATGCACATATATTTTCCATAAATTTAAGCATCAATAAACTCAGCTCTAAGAGTTAAAAAATCTGATGTGCTACACTCACATGACTTTCTCTACGCTTGTACAAACTATTTTTACAAACGCTTATTCTCCATATGCTTCATGTTAATCGAGATGTTAATCTTACTGCTAATTTTCTTGTAGGTGCAAGGGGAATATGGTAGGCTTTAAGCGATAGTCAAATCTTTTAAGAGATGGTTGCTATGTGGCGCATTCCATTCTCTTTGCATGTCCAGGACATAAAAAAAATGAATAAAGAATTTGAGAAAAAGTATTATTGGAAAATTTAAGGGAATAACAAGCAATATCTCGAAAATGGTTCACTCAACAACAAAAAAATGTATATGACATAAATTGTGTATTTTAACGCGATCTACATTTTTTGTGTAGTAACAACATTTTGTCTATCTTATGGCTTACCAGTTATGCAAAAATCGTTCACAATGAAGAATACTTTTGGAGACATTCCCAGAAAATTCGAGATATACATTTAATTTGTCATGAAAATATCTTAAACATATGACATTTTAATCAAAATCGTTAGAGCCATTTTTGAGAAAATTAAAATTTTCGAAAACTTGTCCATGTAAAGGGTAATCTGGGGTAGGGGAGATTTTCTTGAAAACCTTCGTGTCGCATCTCTGGAAGATACTGAACCTAAATACCAAGTTTGGTGTTTATCGGACTGTTCGTTTTTGAGTTATGCTGTTCACAGACACACAGACACACACACACGAACATGTTTCTAAAAATGCTGTTTTTTTATTCAGGGGGTCTCAAAACATGTACTTCCGGTGAAATCTCGGTATCGAATGTTTGGGTGGAATACAATACTTCCCCTACTTACTATACATAGTAGAGAAAGTAAAAATAGCGTCATCCTTCTAGCTATCTTCTCATGTCACACGTCCTGAGATCTTCGATAAAGCTCTTGCTCTCATTGGGCGTTAGAACCCTGGAGCAGCCGAGGAAACACATCTCAACTACTACAGATGCAGCAAACCTAAAGGAAGAAGGCAAAGCACTAGGAATCTGCCCGACTCTAATTATCCCACTGAATTTAAACAGAGTCGAGCAACAACATATCAGGTTCTTATCCTTCGACTAGGACGCTGAATCAATAATAAACAACAGGAAGGAGAAGACCGCAAGTCTAGACTCTAGCGGGAATTGGAGGGGCAAGAGAATAGGCCATATCTGTGCCAGTTAGTACTTGTCAAGGCTTATCTGGGCAGCACATGAGAATAATAAGTACCAACTTTATCGTACAACTACGACAAAGTGTGCTATACTGAGACGTGAGAAATGAGGTACCAATCACTTGCAGTGTAGGAAATCGTCCTTTGTTATGTCATATTCGTCATTAATTTGTCATTGTTTATACTTAAAATTAATTATTTTTATAATGCCATCTGCACTGTCAACAGTCCAGCAGGCGATTGAAAGAGAAGAAAAACTCTACAGATAGTACCTCAACCAGCCAGCGCGATTTGAACCTGAACCATGGCTTAGTTTCATCAGTGTGTACTTGCTCTATAATAGTACCTCTCTATTACGATCTCCGGTTAAGGTTTCGGTTACGTATTAACTGGGAGTCAGGGCAAGTTTTCGTATTACGCACCTCGGGTAGCGTTAAGGGTACTAACTTGGAGGCAACCATATAAAAATGGCGTGGTGGTATTGTGGCATGTGCACAGATGATAATAATATTAAGACGCTCTCTGGACACCGAAGCACGGCAGTTTGTCTGCGAGTAGGGGCGAATCAGGGGAAACAGTGTCAAAGGAGGGGATAGCGTTACTGACGCCCGAGTTTGGCGTGGGGTCTTGTATGATTCAGTGAGTAGGCTTCGAGTGAAACAGACGGGAAACTGCTAAAACACGATGTCCTCGTCGGCAGGCAATGGGCAAAGATATGTGAGTATTTAATTTCATTTAATAAACGGTGTTCCATCCATATCTGGAAATCTTAATTATGGTAGAATAGAATCCTTTCCTCTCCCTTAAGCCAGGCATTGTATTGGTGTAGCAATTATTTTGGAATTTAACTTTAGCTGCGTCCCTCGTCGTTGCCTCGTAAGTTGAAGTTTTGTTTGATTTAACGATCCCTCTCGCAAGCGAGTAGCTCCCCTCTGAAGTTGAAAAATAATACAAAGTGAGGCATACGACAATTGGTGTTGAGTCGCCGGGTAGAGTTTGGTTTTTTGTGAGATTTTCAAGTGTAAAATTTTTTTTCCCTCTGAAATGTAACGGTTTGTGGTCCTCCACGTGGTCGCGAAAAATCTAAATTTGTTTCTGGCTTAAGGGTAAGGATTTTTATACTTTAATTTGAGATTCTCTTATTCTAAATTTTGTTAGATACTATCATATCTGAAAGTCTGGTTTCGAAATTTTAATTTTGAGCTCATTTTTGCATTTTTCCCATTGTCTGCCGGCGTGACGCTAAAACTTCTGACTTCATTTTCCCCTTGTTTTGGCTTCATTTCCTAAATTCTATCACTGTGTTAAGTTCTTCGTGCTGGTAATTTTGAAGTATAAATTTTCGTAAATTGTGGAAAGTGAATTGTGAAATTGGGTGATATTTGTGTCGTTGATAGCGTGGTTGGGTATGTGAGCTGATTTACGTAACATTGCATTCTAGATTGCGTCATATTGAAAGTATTAACGACTTGAAAGTGCAACAAATTAGTTCAAAATTCGTGTGTTGCGTGTTTAAAATTTGCGTGCGTATAAAAAATATGGTGCATCTGTTTGAAATATTTAAAGTAATAAAATGAAAGAGGTCACGTATATATATTGAAAATTTCTTGCATTGTACACTCGCGGAAAAATAGTGATAATAATAATGATGATAATTTTGCTTTACCGTTGCCCAGTTTGGTTTATTTAATTACGCAATGCATATTTTTAGGGGAAAATGCTTCACAATTACTCATGTAAGTAAACGTTTCAGGAGCTGCTACCAGCCTTGCCAGTATCTTCACCTAATTAGGTTTGATGTGCCTTTAATATGGACCAGTACGATGTGGATGTTGATGAACCAGCTGTACGTGTGTTACCAGATTTTGGAAAACTGCACTGGAATTTTTTTTTGGTAAAAAGAGTAAAAAGAAAAAATCACCTGTAAGTATGTAAACATTGTGAGTGCTAAAGTTTGGACGAATGAAACAGTTTTACAACTCACACAGGTATGCTAAATTTATTGTTTCACTGACTGATGCTTAATTAAGCTTTGCTTTTCAGGAATAATATGTGCTATGAATGTCTCTGCTAAATTAAAAGTGTATTATTATTTTGGGTGTAACTTAAATTTTAAATTATGTTTTGGGAACTGCAAATCATTTGTTTTGTTGTATTATGCTGCAGGAATGTATTTCATGTGTACTATGTGCTTAATTGAGCTTTCATTTTCAGGAATGTTATGTGATAATATTGTTTTGAGTAATGATGTGATGTTGTTTTGTTGCATTCGATTTGATATGATTTGATTTGATTTGACTCGATTTGATTTTGGGTTTCATAATGATGCTGTGATTTTTATTTGCAGAAAATTGTTGCATGAATAGTGTGTGTATGTATGTATGTGTGTATTTGAGGTTATGTGATATATGGGAGATTTGCCTCGGTGGATGTGCGTAAGAGTAACCCCGATGGTGCTAATGTGAGAGATGAGATGAGGAGAGATGAGAAGAGATGAGATGATGTCAGCTTCGGTGGAAGTACCAAAGAGTAACCCCGACAGTTGTATGAATGTGTTGATTTTTCAGGAGGGCTACATGTACCTGGAAAGTTGATGTGATGTGATGATTTCAGAGATTTTGGCTTATTGGTGTTGCTGTAACGTGCCCAGTATAGCGTGTGTGCTGAATTCACACGAGAGATTAAATGGATGGAAGTGATTGTAATGTGAATAATTTTTTTTCCTGTTTATGCAACAAGTTTATTACCATCTTAGATAGCAAATTTTAATACTAACTGTTTTCCAGCTTAATTTTCATTTGGAGGATGTGGATGCAACAGTATAATGTCATGTTATTTGTGTCATTCCTGAAATATTAATGTGATTTTTTTGAAGGTTATGCCTATGTTAGATGTTTTGAATTTACAGCATGTTAAATGAGACACGTCAGTGAAGATGTTTTGTTTTTGAAGACAAAATTGAAAGTTGAGATGAAGATGTTAATGACTGAAGTAATGATGCTGATTGAAATACTGCTGATGATGATGATGATTATGATTGAGTTGATGATAATAATGAGATGAGGAAGATAGTACTGTGGACGAGAAACTGTATTAGTGACAAGAGTATGACAATAGTAGTTGATAGCATGTCACGTGGCGTAGTTTGGAGATGTATTGTGGATGTAGTTTGTAGTGATGCATACACTAGTTTGAGTAGATAGTTAAGTGAGTGTTGTGTGTAATTTGGGCCATGGTCAGTGTGAATGAGTTCATTTCATTGTCATGTGTGATTGTCTTGTAAGTGCACTTATTTTCTTTTGTTAGTGATACCAGCTGGTCATTAAGCTTTAATAGTGGGATCCCAAATAAGGTTATGTTTTTCTGTCATGTTCATGTATTCTGAGTTTGTTTTACTGTTTTATTTGGATTGTGAAGCATTGTGAGTTAAATTTTGGATGGCAACTCTATAAAATCTAGTTCTTATGCCAATTTGTACTTATTTTTTCTCTTTCTTTGCCCAATGTCAAAAGAATTTTTAGTGCACACTTTTCAACCTTTAAAATATTTAATTGTACATGACATACCGTTCTTTTTATGTGTGATTGTTTGTTGGAGCACCCTTTTTATTGTTTGGTGGTTTTGTTCTAGTATTTTGCTGTGGCGGAGCTCGGGAGACTCCAGGAGCATCCCCGTGGCACACCAGAAGTCAAGAAACACCACAGGGAAGCTGTCGGGCAGCCACTACACTGCCGTGGCATAAGGAGCCACCATGTCGGGGGGCAATCCAAGCCAGCGACTGCCCACCCTGTTCTCATCACCAGAGACCTGCAGTGATAATTCTACACCAGGACAAATCGTCGTTGTGGGCACTGTATAAAATCACCCACAAACAGTTACAGCAGACCATCGATATTTTGCGCAGTGTAGTGTGCCTGTGAACTGAGGCAGCGTGGTGTGTGCGTGTGCGGGGTGCTCAAGTATAAGTGCAGTAACAATATTAGTCGACAGCACTTAAGTTTCTCGAAACTCTACTCCGCCCAGTAACATTGTGTCGTCGTCTGGGTGCTCATCACACATGTATATTATTCTGTTTTATTTTGGCTCATCACACATGTTGTATGTCATTTTTTTGTTCTTTTCATGTTTCTTATTATCTTTATTTTCCTTGTGTCGACGAGGGCGTCGACTTCGGTGGCCAGGGGGAGATGTGGCATGTGCACAGATGATAATAATATTAAGACGCTCTCTGGACACCGAAGCACGGCAGTTTGTCTGTGAGTAGGGGCGAATCAGGGGAAACAGTGTCAAAGGAGGGGATAGCGTTACTGACGCCCGAGTTTGGCGTGGAGTCTTGTATGATTCAGTGAGTAGGCTTCGAGTGAAACAGACGGGAAACTGCTAAAACACGATGTCCTCGTCGGCAGGCAATGGGCAAAGATATGCGAGTATTTAATTTCATTTAATAAACGGTGTTCCATCCATATCTGGAAATCTTAATTATGGTAGAATAGAATCCTTTCCTCTCCCTTAAGCCAGGCATTGTATTGGTGTAGCAATTATTTTGGAATTTAACTTTAGCTGCGTCCCTCGTCGTTGCCTCGTAAGTTGAAGTTTTGTTTGATTTAACGATCCCTCTCGCAAGCGAGTAGCTCCCCTCTGAAGTTGAAAAATAATACAAAGTGAGGCATACGACAGTATATTTATTGCATCACATGAGATTTCGGGGAGGTATTCCTGGCACTACCACTGCATTCACGCTTCCTCCGCTAGTGATGGTAGTGGATTAGCTCGTTGACACAGACGGATGGAAAAACGGACGGATATTTCCTCTTTTGCTGTTTACAGGAACAAACGATATTCTCAATTTAAACTGGGATATCCCAGTGAAATGGTTCCCTATTTAGTAAATATGCAGGCGTTCTTGCATTTCATGGCGTCCTGCTGCACTGCGTGACTAGTTCTAGTTGCAGCTGTTGCATTATCTGGATGGGTGGGCGCGCTACTAATGCGCCATTACATTACAGGTGTGAAGCACTATTTAAATCAAAACGAGGAACAATGAGATTATACTGCACATACATTACCTACTTACGCTTGAACATTTCACACTTGAGATTTACATAATTAGCATGCGCAAACCGGTACCTGACAAAGGAACACACAGAGCTGGTTATTTCATAACTCCTCTTTATCTCTCTCAAATATTTTCTAGCTCAAAGTATACATTAATACACGCATTTATATGAAACTGCTTAATTAAAAAGCCTCAAGCGACTTTAACTCCAGACTTTCCATACATATTCACTTTTACTTCATCAGGGTGTCTACTGCCTTGAATTCCAGTATTTTCAGTATACATTTTGACAAAATTTCATTATTGCGTCCAGTAACGTTGCAATAAAAGTATTGTGCAAAATTTCATCGAGTTTTCTAGCTTTATTGCTCACAGAACCAGTTTCTTCAAATGTACGTACTATATGACATATCGGTGAGTTACGTCGCCCTCCCTGGTGTAGTGATTACCATGCTAGCCTCTAGTTCCCGAGGTCGCGGGTTCAAACCCGGCGGAGGACGATGGATGTTTTCGGGCGTAAAATTCTTAGCATGGCTTCCTTCGGAAGGGAAGTAAAGCCGGTGGTCCCGTGTCGTAAATTTACGGCACGTGAAAGAACCTCAAGCCTGATAATGAGGCCTCTGAGCAACATTTCCGGTCGTTCACGCCCAATATAGAAGGACCATAGTAGTTAAAGAGCTTCCATAAATAAAACTTAATTTAATTTCGGTGAGTTGCGTTTTCCTCAGAATACCTCTCGTTAAAAGCAGTAGCAGTTCTGCGGACACAACGATTTTCAGCTCTTAAATAAATGTGATTGTGTTCTTTCGTCAATGGAATACGCCATTTTACAAACATTTAATACACAAGAAATGTTCAAAATGGTCTTCCACAATAACAATCCAGCTTGCTAGGCAACGATTTAATACAAAACATGTAAAATAAATGAATGAGATAAATAAACAATTGAATACTCTTTGATATTTAAGTATAAAAATATAGGGGTGCCATTTGAAATTTCAAAGTGGGGGTGACTGGGGGTGAGGGGGTGGAACCTAAAAAGTAAACAAGACCAGTTTTAAGGTTCCCCCTTAATATGCAAGTTGACGTGTTTGTTTGTTTAAATTAAATTTAAATTAATTGTAACTTAGACTGGGAAGTTTTGAAATGAAAGCCCTGTATATAAGCCTACGATTCTAAATATGGTAACAAAATAGACAACAGATGCCGAGCTCTATTTGTAATTCTGGATCTTTTAGTAGGTTTTTGGTACCACCAGAAACAGTAGCGCGCAGCATAATAATACATAAGGAATAGGTATCAGCTGGTGGATTATAAAACCTTTTACTTATCTTTTAATTTTTATTAACATGGCATTTGTATTGCCGATTTTCGATGCATTATATGACACAGTTTGTTTTGAACTAGAAGAGACTTATGGCAGTTACTGAAGGGTCATGCCTCTGTGTGGTTTCCATGGCAACTTACCCTCCACTATTGCTCTAGCCACGGAAGTTCCATTACGCTCCTTTCCCTTCATCTATAAGCTGAAGTTTGAGGGGTAGCACGTTGTCATATTATACTAGGTACATTGTAACGCGTGCTTTCAAACTGTTTACCAGCTTTTTAATTCAACCCGACAACCTCTAACTTCCCAGCTATGTGTTAACTATCACAAGTCACTTCTTCTTTAAACGATACTGTAATTACGTTGCGCAGACCAACGAAAGAGAGTGAGAGACAGAAAGAGAGAGAGAGAGAGAGATGGGGAGAATGGGAGAGATAATCACACATTACCAGTAAGCAAATTAACACGAATTTTCATTACATCAGAAAATGTAATTCATTGATGACAACACCAGGAATTTAGCTCAAACTAAAATTAATTATCTCATATATTTAAATATGTTAAAATAATAATAATTCAATCGATATTTACATAAAATCCAACAATCTCATTAAAACTGGCAGCTACTGCCTGAATATTACATTTTGGAAGATGAAATTTTGTTTTTTTTATTTAGATTGTATAATAAATGTGTATGAATTAGGCTTTATCAGCCTAAACAGTTGTCACTATGAAGGGCATTAAAGTACGTAGACAGAGTGACAAGGGAAGCGGAACAGTGGAAGAGGGAGAGACAGAAGAACTTCATGTTTATCAAGTATCATTTTCACGGCAAATGCAAATGTTCTATTAAGACGGTACAGAATATCTCTATCTTGCCAATATTAAAATAGCTTATGAAAGTAATATTTTCTCAGAATGTATTTAGAATAGGAGATTTTTATAGGTTATTTATGAAGCCCTTGGCTTTAATTTAACACAGGTATTTTTTTATTCGTGGTATGGTTAAATAAATAGATATTTTCCCTAATGCCATACATTTTAGTACATTTTATCTAATTTTTGTAAGAAATTCCAATACAAATTACTTAGCGAGAAAAAGCTAAGCACAAGTACTTGCAAAACACATTCTGAAAATTTAAGAAAACATCTGAATTTACTAGCGAGGCTGAGGCCTGCAATTGCAGTACTGTTTTCATTGTGTAACTGTACATTTTCCTACCGCCTTGCGCTCCTACCCTTCTGATACCTAGCCTTGATGAGGTTACACATTGTCAACAAAAACAGTGACGCCATCCTTCAAGCGCAGTCATATCGTGGCTGACTAGTACATAAACCACATACATTATACGTTTGTTTAATGTTATTTCAAATATTTCGTTCACGTCTAATTCATTAAAAAAATACGTAACAGTATTTCCACTAAGTTGCTTACATGAAGTGCCAGTTTGTATAATTTACATACATGCTGAGATTGCGAGTTTACGAGACGCAAAAGACGTTCCAAATGTAAATACTGGAAAGGTACGATACAGGTTCCATTTCACTAAGGTGATCTTGAAACTGTTGACATCCACCCCTTCCACTCATATTTCGTTAGCCCTCTGCCGGAGGAACTGGTGATAAACTCGGTTCAAAGTATTGACGTCATGCGCAGACAACTGACTGGCGGCAACGGCCGAATGATTTTAAGACCCCATAAAATTAGGGACAAGATTTTAATGCAAATGCATATTTCTTGTATGCTGTTAGAACGTAAGCTCAGTTGGCTTAATTTTCAATAATTTAAACAGTATTTTATGTTGCATATAAAGCACATTTTTTTGCTTTACATGCAAGTATATTCTGTAAATGTATTTTTACTTTATTCATTTTTCATATTTGCTTTAAAAACTATATTTTCCAGTAACATGTGCCAATGAGTCAGTTTTGAAACTTGGCAACATTGATGGTAGCTCTCACGCAACCTAATGAATAGCTCACGTCATAGGTGAATCCCCGTCTTGTCTGGTCGTTGATGCAGTAATTTGTATCACAAATTACTTAAATGTAAAGAATGATTATAGTATGAATATGCATTATTATGTGACATTGATTTGAGATGTTTGTTAATTGTAATTATTGTTGAGAAGTAAGTTTATACTGCCTTACTGAAACTGACAATAATAGCGTGCAATAATGCAGCGAGGGGGTGAGCTGTTTATCATTATTGGAAACGAGGAAGTTACGTAATGTTGGTGCGTTTTTCTTTAGAATCTTCTGGAACATTTCCCTAGAGCATATGTATTCATAATTTTCATTGGATATTAAAATAGACGCTAATGTTGGCGCGTTTTATTAGCCAATTGCAGCTCAGTTATAATCTTTAGGCATATCAGGGTGTATGAGTATAAAAAGCCAAGTCAGAGGTAGATCGCTCCCAGTTCATCAAAATTCTTTGTACACTACACGTCGCATTCCCGTCAGTTCGTCGAAAATATTTTGTATGATACACGTCGCCTTCAGTCCAGCAGAAATATTACACGTCGGCTATCGATTCGCAAGTTACGCGTATAAGAGTTATGAAAAATCTCAAGTATGGTAAAGTTAATTATACAAAAGGTTGAAGTACGTGAATTAAAAGTGATCAGTAAGAAGTTGTTATAACAGTTTCAGTTTGGCGAGTGTCAAGATCAATGTGTAAATGTGATAGTAAATGTGTTCGACAATAAAAGTGTAAAACAAATTCCTTCATCAGTGTTATCTTTGGATAAAAGATTCCTTTCCGTTTACACAACCTGTATAAAGAGAAGTGCTTGACCAAAAGATCATAGCTAGCCGGAGAACAGTGAAACAAAATTAAGTAAAATAAAAGCAGCATTCTTTCAAACAAAAACTAATACTGCCGCAAATTGCTAACACCAGATGGAGCTACAAACCTAACAAAGAATCACGTCACAAAATGGCTTCACCACATGAAGTAAACACACATATACAAATACATTAATAATACCGTCACAAATTGGCTTCCAAACGTGGGGCTCAACAAATTAAATAAATAACATTAAAACACCCGCATCGTAGCCGTTCCCTCGCGTTATGAAGATGGCTGTTAAGGAGTTCTCGGAATTGAGTTAAAGTGTGGTAGTTATAACTATACGCAATATTAAATTTAATTTAAAACTTCTCTTTTAGTGTCTTTTAAGATTCATAAATCTGTAACCTACTAATTTACACAAAAGAAAGCATTTCAAAATATTCAACCGTCAATAATTTTAGAAATTAAATTCCCAAACACTCCTGCAGGTTCACAAACGTTCTCCAGTTGAAACTTCAGGGCATTCAATTCAATGGTGTGGTACTTATATATGTAAAAGCCTTGTTTTCGTGTAATCATGCCAAAAGTAAAAGTGAGCGACAAAAGTAGGTTACAAGAGTAAGTATACCTCTTCAATATCAAAGATAAGTTAATTCTTATGGTGTTTAGAATAGTTTCATTCACGTAGAAAGTGCATAAAACTGCTCTAAAAGTTTTATTTTATGTCAATATAGTGTCTTAAACTTTTTATGTGGGCTTATTTATGTGCATATTATGTATCATTTTGATACAATACATATAAAATGGATTGTTAGAGCATAAAATTCCCGTCCCTATGTGTAGGTAATGTATTCTGTGATGATTTGCCCAACAGTAGTTTCTCTAAATAGTCCTCATGAATAGGAAGTTATGCTATATTATGCTTTAAGTTTCAAGTAACGTTTGGAACATCCGCGTCCAGCCTTTTCTTTTATGCAGACTGAACACATTTACTGCTACTGCATAGTTGATGTTAATCTCAAATCCCCCCCCCCCAAAAAACAGCAGCTACTCGCCAGTCGACACGATATGCCTCTCAAGTTTAGTTCTACTCAATTCTGCGCACGACAGGTTTTGTTTCCGAAGCTTGAGCCTCGTCCAAACGCACGCTTTCACATTTCTCACTCGGACACCTCTTTTTGTGTGCAACGAAAACCAAATGGCTCCCATTGAACGTAAGTGTTGCTCTTTTATCTTCCTAACCTGCCCCTGTAGGGACATCTCGTGAGCATAAAAGTAACAAGCGTCTTGCATATTGGTTCCAGCTTGAGATATTTTTACTTTGGTCATTTCTCACCTAGAAGAGAGATCTATAATTTGAGATTTCTTCAGAAATATGAACGAATATAGAAAAGATGGTGAATTTGGATCTTCCAGAGATGCAAGGCTAAGCTTTTCAAGAAATGTTATCCACTCTGTGTAATTCTTAATGAGAATAACAGTTTTGCTGGTTTTTATTTCAACAAGAAATTTTTATTAAAATATCTCTGGCATAAGTAAAAAGTACATCTGGAATTCTCAATAAACTTTATTTTGTCCTGGGGAACATAATAAAATACAAGAAAACTGTAGAGCATGTTAAAATGCACTATTTATGCAAAATCTGTTTGATGGCAATACTATTTCTGAAATGTTTTCTGCTGTATACCAACACTTTCTAAGATTTAAATATATCAAGATGCTTTATAAATAGTTGACTGATGGCAAAGCCTCTTATATATAACAAGTTACACTTGTTTGAAACAAAATAAGTTCTACGCAGATATTTATCGTTATTAACGTAAAAGCATCGGTGATTTTGGTTCAAAACAGAAAAACTTAATTCTTATTTATTTTCATTTATTTTAGTTTCATACCTTTTTTCCTTTTTGGGATAAAAAAGAAATGCTGGAGAAGGACCAGATTTTATAGACAGAACTAAAAAACCTCCTTGTCAATGCCACGAAGTTTCATCGTTGTCGTCGTGTTGAAAAATGACTACTGCAGCTGAAGTACATACAAAACGGAACTCTGTGGAGCAGACCATTGCAAACATCCACAGGCGCTTAAAATGTCTATGGAGAGCAGATAATGGATAGTGCAGTCTTAGTTGGATAAGCAGAGAATCAGCGTCACATCTAAGTAAAGCGAGACTGTTTGGGAGGGTCGCATGCAGCTGTGACACCGTCAGATAGATTTATTTGGGGCGATAAGCGATTATCAACCAAATACGTAGCTACTCAACTTATCTAGAGATATTGCCCACATAATAATTATCCACCTATTCAAAGCTTTCTCTCAAATAGGTCCGTAGGTACCCACCTGACGAACATATGGAACAAAGGGGAACCATTTGTACACAGTTACTTGAATATCACTAAGCTGCTCATGCTTTCTCATCCAAAATGTTGCAGAGGTTAAACCATGGATTTATCATTTTGACCCTGAGATTACACAATTTTCTTCGGAAGAAAACATTCAAGTCATTACCTCAATCGGTAATGTTACCGCCTCAGTTTGTAGGATTCTGAAGGAGTGATTCCGATTGATACATTACCTGCTGGTCACCAAATAACCTCAGAACTTTACATCGAGAGTCCGACAAAAATTGAAGCGACAATTTCTGCGTCTTTGTCTTCATAAAGATATCAACATCACTCTCCTTCAACATGACAACGCAAAGCCACACACACACAAGCCTGTGCAGCTGTGAAGCAGTCGCAAAACTTGAGTGAACGTAGAACCGGATCTTGCACCATTGGTCCCTTGAAAATGCACTCTGTAAGAGACGGTACGATACAATGAGCATGTCACACGCGAAATCCGGACGTGGCTGAGAAGAAAACCAGCTGAATGGTACCACAGTATACAGGTTCTCACATTTCGGTACAAGAAAGTCATATCTTCGTACGGAGACTACGTCGAATTAAAGATCTGTAGCTAATGAATTGAGGAATAAAATGGTATACTTCCTGTTGCAAATAAACAAAATATCTCCACAGAAAAATAAAACGATCGTATTATTTATTGAACCATGTAGTACTTTGCACATAGAGATTTTTAATAGGGCACAAAATAATAAAATCTAAATACTTCGCTAATTATTTACATTTTTGAAAATGCTACTGACAGAAATTTGTGAACATGTTTATAACTAGTTCTGCCAATGATCATGAATATTGTAGCATTTTTCTGTATCTAGAATCATTCCCTACTCTCAGCAGTTTTTTCTCAAGAGAAAAGCCTGGATATGACTACAGTAATTAAAGGAGGCTATACAAATGAAACAAAAACATTAAGAAGAAATAAAGGAACACGTTTCTTTGTGCTAAAATTGTTATTTATGCTTTAATTTTTTTAAACCCAAAACAAAGCAAGTTTGATTTCTGATTTACAATACAGCCGATGACAATGTAATAGAAAGAAGAGAGAGGATGAGGGCGATGAAGGGAGGGAGGGAGAGAGGAAAACGTCAGACAGGAAGAATATCGTATTTAACGCAATCACGCGAGGAAAGCTGCGGGTTCTGCGTGTTTTAAAAATATACGCGTGAAAAAAAAAATTGTACACTCGTGTATCGAATCCCATATTAATACTATTACATAAAGAATCTGCAGAATCGTTCTTTAACAGTAATGAACATATAGCTCTAGCACTGTACAGCTGGGTCAAGGGTTTAAAGACCAGCTCTAAGCACAGTTTACTGTCGGTTCAGTGTGAAGGCAAAGAAATAGTGATACCGTTGCCTAAGAGCGCGAAGATGGAAGACAGAAGGCAAAAGTCGTAAACTAAGACAGCATCGTAGATCAAGATATTCTCAGAAACCAGCAATAAACATGCAGAGGGCAGCACTCGTCCTACTAGTTTGCGCATGTTCATAACTCAACCCAGGACCAGTAGCCTCGATGTTTGCGTCTTCTCTGTCTAATGTGGACTCAACATTCGATTCCTAATCGATAACGTTTAACACATACGCAGTTTGGTTTCACGATGTTCTATGCAAATCTCATACTAATCCTTTGAGTCGAGGATATCCTATCCAGGTTAATATCAGGCAAACGTTTGGGATAAATCCCACCAGAGATCATATACATATACAAAACGTCTGATAAACTACAATTAAGATGTTACTCCCTAGCAATCATCATCTTCATATCTATCCCATAAATGATTTACACAAAAGCTAAATGTTGGCAGAAATGGTTGAAGTCCACATTTTGTAGCAGGTGCACAAGGGAACAAAGGAAACAGAACAGTCAAATCACATATGCTCCTTGCATGAGCTCAATAGAAACAAAAGAACGCGAGAATGCATCGTTTAAACTGGTGGGAAATTCGAACGAGCAACAGCGAATATACCAGAATTTTTCCTCAACTAAGTTTTTGCCTATTTCTTATGACTGACCAATTCTGTTGCAAAATTGTATAAAATGCAATACATATGAAAAGGCTCTCTTAGTCCATTTACAGAAAATTCAAGATATACATTTCATTTTTCATGTTAATACCCCAAAACATATGAGATTTTAATATCAACGTTAGTCAATTAATGAAATTAACATAAACTAAAATTTTGTAAGAATAGTTTGTAGAAGAGTCGGCAGAGAAAGTCAAGTGAATGTAGCACATCAACATTTTTCTTTTTTTTCTTTCATGGTAAACAATCATCTGGTTGTATAAGTATTCGAGACGAAAGATTTGCTGAACAAACGTTAAACGACTTGAAACTGCTCAAGAATTATAGCTTAATAATAATGTAGCGAATGAAAATATAACAGTGACATACCATTTGCTTAGTTATTGCCATTTGCAGACTTAATCCGGGAATAGGAGCTTATTTCTCCAACTTTAAGGGTAAAATACAGCGAGACATTTAACTTCCTCCACAGTGATAGAATTAGCAAGATACGGGTATGTGGTGGTAACCATTAATCCCTGCAGTTGCTGTTTGAAATTAATTTGGAGAAAGCAACAAAGAGCGAAAACAAATAAATATATATCATAATTAGCTTACCCGTTCCCAAAATATGTTAAAAATGCCTTCCACTCTGTAAAGACACAGACTGACACGTTTAATTTTATTGTTAAACATGTATTAAAGTTTCTTTTCTCTGTGAATTACTGTAATTTATTACCAATTTCATTTCATCTATTGTCTTTAGACTATCTTTATACATTGTTGACTTTACAGTACACAAAAGAAATAATCTGGGTGTGCCAATTCTTGCAACGTCATGAACCAGTATCACGAAATGTATTTATTAAATAGTAAACAGTATCCGCAAACGATCTGGAATTTGGTAAACTATTCAGGTAAATTTTTGTTTCAGTTTTAATTCTCCACTAAAACACACGCTGTTCAATAGAGAAATAGAAAACTTAAATTAAATAAAAGCATGTTTACACACTGGCAGACCTTGTTACAATAAAGATGCTACCTTGGGCATGGAAGATGACCGCAGTGTTTTTGAAAGGCACTAAACAATAGCTTGCTACCAACAGTTTTTGAAATGCACTAAAGGCTACTGATCTGCGGTACTGTGGAAGGACTAAAAGATCAACTTGTACTTTATACATTCCACATTTGATCACTGGTAATTTACCTATCACGTTACGTGACATGCTGAATGGATTACCACGTAGAAAGCAGTTCCCGACTACCTTAGTTCTACAAACACAATTAAATTCCTGTTTTAAGCAATTATATTCACCTCCCTCATCAAAACTATAATACTTAAGTCATTGATAATGCTGTGCTGAGCCACTAGTCTCTATACAACAATAAGAGGCGTCAGTTGTTACTTCTTGTGATAAGTCTATAAAGCTTTAGTACTTACCTTGAAATCAATGTAGCCATTCTTGTCCATGTCAAATGTCCGGAAGACATGGTCGCAGAATTCTTCTGCGTTTCCACTAGGAAAGAACATCTTGTACATATCGACGAACTTGGCTGGGGTTAACCTCCCGTTAGGACAATCTTGCTGTAAAACAAAACAAACACAAACTTAATTAGAGAATACATATATTTTATTCCTGGCATATTTTACAAAACATTTTAACTGGACAAGAAGTATAACGTGATTACATCTGGCATTTTCTATTTTTATGACACTTACTAACTCAGACTATATATGGTTTATTGCAAGGCTAAAGCATTCAAACGTTCAGTTATTAAAACGGAATGTTTAAAGATTGCTTTGACACAAAACCTTTATTGGGCTTCTGCGTATTTAATGTACAGACACTTTGAGGAAACTTCAATCAGTCTTTCTGGTTTAAAATCTAACAAGACATACTAGACAATACAGATTGCAACTGAGTATCCTTTGGAATTCTAAAAAGCGGGAAGTGCTTCTCTAGTTAAATTTAAATTGAGACGGTCTGGAAGCTACGTTTTCTAACATATGTAACCTTTCCTCAAAGACTGCAAAAGGTGGTTGAACATTTCTTAACTCCGATAAGTTAAACTGTTACTAGAGTTATATTTTGGGGTGTATGTTTTAAAATAAAGAATATTTTTCCTAAACATTTTAATTCGTTTTCCTAAGAGAGAAAAAAACTGAATTTTGTTATCAGCTCAATGCTTTCATTTAAGTGGTATACAATAGAATGTCTTAAAGTGTAGTAGAAACCTCATCTCCTTGCTTCAAGTAGTTTCTGAGAAAAAGTTACCCAAACTTCAATATTTTTGTCACTTTTCTCCCAGTGATTTTTTAGAGTTTTATATTTTCCCCAGGCTAACTACCAACTTAGGAACATAAAATTTCAAGATATGTACGTATAATATTAGTATAAGGTAAACAACGGAGGTGGACACCTCGCGCACTTTGACCTACATAGATCTATTGTGGTTATCGCTCCCCATGAGGGATGAAGTGAAGGAATCGCAAGAGCAGGCATACAGGCCACAGAGACTCGTGGAGGTCCGTAACACTTACAGGCTCGAAAATTCGTCCCACTACTGGGGCTGCCCAGAGTGCGATGAACGACCCGTCAACCAAGCAGTCCTCTAGTGTCCACGGGGAGTATCCCTTCCTTTGAGCAAGCATCCGCACCATTTGTCCGGTAACGACATACACCACGAAACACTCCTAAAAGATGAGAAGGAAACGGAATTAAAGGGAAATGATGGAAAGGAATCAGGTAGATGGGAAACCATCCCAGCATTCGCCTGCCAACCACGAAAAACCTAAGGTCAGAATGGGCAGTGAACGGGAATCGAACCCGAGATCTCCCAAAAGCGAGCCGTACAAGTTACCGCGGAGCCACCTCGCTTGGTAAAGTATATTACAGGTATTACAGTACTTTTTCATACTGATATTGTGGTGTGTATATGTGTGTATTGTCACGCCAGACACATTATTGTGTCGTTGGCGACGGTATTGTTGGGGTAATTCTTTCAGCTCTGGGTTTGAAGTTCGTCTGGCGTGGCGACTCGCCACCTTTTTGCTGGCGATCCTAGCCAGAGGTGGAGAGAGTGTGGGAAGTGAGCGTTACTTCTTTGTGTGTTGTGTGCTGAGCGTCACTTTTGGTCGAGTGTTGAGTCTGAAAGGTTGTATGTGAAGTGTGAATGTAACCTCGTGTGTGTAGCATCTCCCCTCAATTTCTTCCTTTATCGTTTGTGTGTGATGTAGGGGCACCGTGCTTATACTGAATAAACCACAGGTAAAGTGATTAATGTGAAATTCTGTGTATTTTGTTATAACTATCCCACGCCTACTCTGGAATGTGTTGTTTAAGATTCCGGTAATCTTGCTGCCTCTACAGCTATGCCTTCCAATGTGCATGCTAGGGTAACTAAAATTTAATATCTAGCTATAAACCTTTTTGGCCTCCCCCCAATATTATATCCAAAGAAAGAAGCATACATGCTTGCTGGGTCAGTGCATGTCCAGATAAATCAACACTTCCCAACCCATAGTTTTCCTAGCATATTGCACGACTGATCTGTAGAAGTAAACGTCTTATTTATTGGGAATGATTCTAAGTATAAGGCAAATATACTCGGGCATGGTAGATAACCTAAAGTGGATGTAATAGCGAATTGTTGGACCATGGACGAATGAAATATTCCAAACGCACAGATGCATAGATACCCAAGTGGTTGTAAGTACAGTCCATTAGGTTATGCTAATTCTCTAGAATTAGCAATACTGATATATGGCAGACAGACACGCTGAAATTAGGTTTACATTTATTTAAATTTTAAAAAATCTCCGAAATTGATACTGGCCAACAGTTATCAAATATCAATAACTACACAGTAAATATGTTCAACACACTGCTCTGCAAGTAGTAGAGAAAAGAGTACACAAGCTGGACAATATATTTTATGACTATTGTCCACTCTGTATAATAATTGTTAGTAATCTACCGTATTATATCTGCAATGTTTAAAAAATGTAATATTTAATAAAACAATACGCATATCCTCAGTCCTTTATTAATATTAAATTATGTTTTTCTGTTTCCATCCGGAGGGCGATGGACATGGTGAGCGCTACTGCCAAACGCAAAAATGGATTAAGTAGGAAGATTTCTGCTTAAGGCGAGATAGCTCTGGTCTGTTAAACTACTAATACAATTCTGTGTTTTACTTTGTTTCATTCTATGAAGGTTTCTTCACTAATCTAGACAGAAAGGAAATCAAAGCGATTATTAAAATAGTCTGTTTTCCCCCTCTCCAAAATAAAGTCAGCGTTGTTATAGCTGAGTAAAACACCAAATCTTAAGGGAAGTATACAATTTTGTCATGCGAAAATCGAACCTGAGGAAACGTGGAAACAGCTATTTAAATCATATAGCTAGTCTGTAAATATTACCTACCAATCTAGCGTATAATAAAATAATAATAATAATAATAATAATAATAATAATAATAATAAAATCCTTAATGTATACAGCTACGTAAATTAGTTCTAATGAATGTCGAGTAGACCTTTTACTTCATAGCGAGCTGCGCCTGCTGCGCTCCTGTCTCCTGCGGCTTCAAGGTACACTGCCACATACTCCTGTAAACTTGAGGCTTGAACATAAGGTAAAGTAGGCTTTTTACTATACGAAGTTGTGGCACGCGTGGCTTGCATTTTTGGTCAAAACACAAGTCACTCTGGAGCAAGCATACGGATTCATAGACAGTGTGATCATGCTCCCTGTAGAGTCAATGTCACCAACGAAAGCGGTTGCGCATTAGCAAAAACTTTGCGACGTCATAGTTGGGTGCCTCCAAACCAATTAATCGTAGTCCGGTATTCGGACTCTGAAGCTGAATCAAAGGCTGAATATGCATTAACGTTTAACAAAACATTGTTCGGTTTGCGCCAAAGCGCCACGTACTTGCCACCACTTTATTTTCCCCTACTTGCAATGGTCTGCATGGCAGCTGTCATTTACCGTCTTGGTTCGTGATGGAGACTTTAATTACTATTTCAACCTTATTGGTATTATAGTCTGTTAACGCAACACTTAGTTACAGTTCGATATAGCGGGTAATATTGAATGTTATCTTTGACATTTACAATTCCAAATACATGCAAAGTACCAAATATTGCTTTGGGATGATAGAATAGTGTTTCTCTCGTTAGGTCCCCAAAAGCGAAGCTTAGATACATCCATGCGCGTCTCAACGGCACATAGTGGAAGCTGCCTCAGGTCTCCTGCGTCATCTACAAACCTCGAATATTTTCAGACGAAATGTCTGCCTAAGATGACAAAAGCTTGTCATACCTGCCACTATAAGGAACTACACACACTAGGTGTACTATGAAAGGATGTGGTTGCTTAGCTGCTGCAGCATTCAACTAGATCCTAGGCAAATTCCTCTAGGGATATGGAATCCAATATATGCAGGAATTTCCACACAAGAGATTGTAGATCATTATTACACCACGGCAACCTTTATGGCAACATCGTTCATTCTCTGCTATGGCAGATGACGTTGAAATATGCTTCATATAGTCAGCCCTTTATATCATTCGGCTAAAATTAGTCACATTTTATAGGTAAACTAGCGGCTCGCTATGTCGTCGCCCGGTGTCATTTCGGAAATAATGCTTTATTGAGAAATGTGGGCTGTGTGCAGTCAGGGTCAGAAAAATATCTTGATTCTAGCAACACTGAGCTAGTTTCTACACACAGAGGTTGAAGGAATTGTCGCTTTCCCCACGTGCTATCTCTTGCTTACTTCAACATTTATTGTTATTACTATTATATTAATACTGGCGCCGATATAGCCAGTGGTTTCGTTCGCGGTTCTTGTGCTGAGAGCCCGTGGTTCGGTTTCCGACTCTGAGCTGGCGATTTTAAGTGAGCCTTATCCAGTCTTCACCTCTTGACTACCTCATATGAAGTATCAAGACGCAACGTGGTTTTCAGAGTCCACGGCAAAAGCTGTAGATCCTCTCGTTCTATCGCCATCCTCGTTATCATCTTACCGCACAGTGGGCACCTGCTGTTGATAAATGGCTCCAGCTATCACTTGGTGGAATGAGGTTTCTCCGAAGGTCGTTGACCAAATGGGGAGCGCAGGAAACATCATTACTGATTATAATTGCTTATTATTGTTTCGCCGTATTTTGACTTCCATTTTACTTGTTGATGCGTGAAGACACTTCACTTCTGTCCTCTATGTACGGCTTATTCCTTCATCGTCTTACTCAGTTTATGGATTCTTCTATACAATAGGCTGCCAACTGGTTTGAAGTCAATTGTTTTAACTGAATGATAAAACTTGTCACGTATTGCTCTCTTTAAGGGGAGTTCCTGACTTGAATTCATGGGTTAAATTTATTGGCATGGTATTATATTTTAAATTTACTTGGACAAGTCAAATTATTTGTGTTTGTAATAGACTATCCCGTGCAGTATGAATGTTAGATCATTGAAAGCCTTACTTTCAAAACATTATCTTCTACACACTTATTGCAGTAAGTATACCGACTAGGAATACACATATGGGTTTTTAGAGACCACCTTCAGAAAAGGTAATAATAATGGTTATTACTGGGTCTACTTATGAGCTTAGTGTTCTCTTTTTCGTAATTTAAGTACTTTTACAGTTAATAATCAGTGCATTTTAATAGTTTAGTAATTACCAAGGTCAATCAGCATAATCTTCAAGCTCAAAGTCAGCACCATATAGTCATCTGTTGTTTAAACCTAAAGTAAGATTCATTATAAGCAAACTATGTTTTACTAACATGATGCCATGTAGGTGCCCATTCCGTTTGAGGCAGTGTTTTTAACACTTAAATGATTTCAGTCAAATTATATAATATGTAAATTCAATAACAGCCCGCCTTGAAGCAATATGTGTATGTAATAATTTGTAAAATGTATTTAACAGTCATTGCATATGCTTATATTATTGTATCCATGTGTAATAATCTTATGCGAATATATTACTTAATTTAATAATGTAGGAACTGTGAGAATAATAAGTTAAAAGTTCCTAACAATGAGGTAACAATGAGGTAACCTTGAGTCAATAATGAGTTTAAGAGTTTAAATGTTATTTGTGATTCTTGGAAGCAATAATGTAATTTTAGTGACAGTTTATAAAATAGGCAATCAACAACCAGAAAAAGCTTTAGTTAAAAGCAGGTATTCTACTGGAGTAGGATTAGCCAATCAGAGACTTGAAATACAGAAATTTACAACTTTAGACGGTTGAAATCAATTCAGTTGCCTGAGGACAGTGCTCATAACTGGATGCGTTGCTTGTGCGTCCTCGAGAGATTTAATACGTATTCGTGTGAAACGAAAAATACTTTACGTGTTAAAAAGTGTAATTAATTAAATAAAAGAATCTCACAGCTCTCGATATCAGTGAAGTGCTATTTAATTTGTGTCAAGGATTAATAAAAAGGAGTGAATTAAAACTTAAAAATCTGCGTAAGCCTACATTCTTGTCGCATCACGTCCTGCCAAGATATCCATGTCTCCAAAATAATACTGACGCAGCCGAGGCAAACATAAATATATAATATTTAAAGAAACAGTTAAATCACAAAGCTATTATTTTTAAACTTGGGGCAAAGACCACCTGAAAGTACATCTGGGGCGAAGGCTACCGGAAACTGTTTATCATACGTGCGGTTGCAGCTACTACAAGTTCGGCTCCCCAACAGTTGAAGTACGATACAACTCCTTCAATACAAACTACTTCAAATTGACGCCCAAAGCGTGGTGAAATTAACGTAACAATAACATCTACTTCACGTTAAGACCACATAGATTTAGATTGATTTTACGACCTTGATAATTTCTTTTACAAAGTCAAGGAGAATCTTCCTTGAAATTTGCGCATTTCTATAAAATACAATTGAGAAATATCTTCAACTGCAAAGGAAAAACACCAACAGGCAGTAGAAGTAGGGGCATGACAAAATTCAGAGTATCTAAACAAAAAGTAAGGTAAACAGAAAGCGAAACGTAAAAGTAAAGTGAAAAGTAAAATTTTCATGATATTCCAGCTTTGGTGACTGAAGATGAAGGTCGACCTTCATAGGTAAGAAAGAGGCGGCAAGGCATGGAAGAAAATGCATTTCTACATGCATATAAACACATAGAGAATGAACCAGAATTCCATCGAAAAAGTTTCGGAAGTTATTCAGGGATACCTTCCGAGTATTTTGATGTAAGGGATCCACGTCTCCAGCGGCTCGTTACAGAGTACTGCATTTTGTTTGGTTTCTTGCCCCAATTAGCTTTGTATCTGTATTGTACTGAAAATGCTGCTACGGCACGTTAAAGAACCTCAAGCCTGTAAAAGAGGCCCTTGAGCAAAATTTCGGTCTTTCACACCAAAACGTGGAAAACGCCTTATATATTGTTTTACGTGAAATATGAGCTGTTGTTAGATGAGTTTACCGAGTTGGATGGCTCAAGCGGTAGCGTCTGATACTCGATTCGGAAGGTTCCGGGTTAGACTCCCGTTGGACTGATCACCCTGACCTGGGGGTTTTCCCAGGTCGGTAAGCGAATTCTGAGTGGATTATATACTAGCACGAATTTTCCTTAAATTCATTTCGTTTCATCTTTTAGGGTTGCAAGTCCAAGTGCGAGTGACAGCGATTTGCAGGGCAAAGAAGAGAACTGTTTCTTCAGAGGCACAGAACCTTCTGTGCGAACATCGAAGGGGCGTCAATCCGGAGGTTTAGTAGGGCGCAATGGTCCTTGTCTGGGCCACAATCTGAAACCCTCCTGCGTTTCTAGATTCTAAACTTATGTAAGAGTGTAGAATGAACACAATCAAATGTTGAAAAGGAAGTAGTGGAAGCACGATTGGAAATATAAGAAAATCTAGCTTGAAGACTGGCGGCCAGGGGAAAGAATGCTTTATATAACACTGTGTATAAGTGTTTTATTTCTCGCTCTTTTAGGGGGGGTTGCGACCCCTTCAGCTGCCGTGGTGCGGGCGCTGCGGACCCTTAGCACTCGTGGTACTTCTGACGTTACCAGAAGTACGCCGGGCCGAACATCTGAGCCCCTCCCGAATGGGAGTTGTTCGCATTGGGTTGGACTCGGCGGGGCAGTGGTTCTCGATACCCATGGGTGATTGGGTACGCCTGGCTATGTTAATTCCACCCAGGCGGGGTTGTGAGACGCCTCGAGAATCTCCGGCACCAGCCATGAGGGATAGCTGGTAGACGGTAGCTAGAAACTGTCGGCCCCACCGAGGTTGTTCGGTAGTCTCCCCCAGTTAGGGTTCGCCCTGCTGGCCTGACGCGAGTAAGTGGCGTATCCACTTCCGTCCCTGCTTGGAAGGGTCGGTGCGGGAGGTTTCCTTGCCCGATTTCGACCAGGCAGGGGGGACGGTATATAAAATAGGCACCGCTCCTAATGGAAAGCCCCACGAGTTTACTCCTGGGTTTGCGAGGGCGTGGTCTCTGCGTTGGCAGACCCGGTCCCGTCTCTTTGTCGCCAGCCATCTCTAAAGCTACATTAGCATGTCAGGGCGGCGCTCTGACCCGAATGGTTCGACCGCTCGCCTCTCACCAAGGCGGTAACGGTTTGAGGTGGAATTTGCAATGAACAAAACGCGCCTGGAAGGGTTTACTCTGGGTACTCCAATTTCCCCTAAAACCTGTAATATCCATCCCTACTCACTTTATCATTCATAGTAAGGCGCACGAATTGTATAACGTTCTTCGCAAGGAGTTCCAATAAATGGATGGCACACATCAGGGAATGGGACATGCTTTATCAACACTGGCGTGAATACCTGACGCTATAATACACAGTCAAATGCCTCATTTAGAACACTTAAACCTTATGGTAGTGTTTCAAATCTTATACCTACACTTTATGAACATTGTTTTGGAGTGCTTGGTAGCAACAATAAAGAGGAAAGAGCCCTTTACACTAACTTAGTATGTGTCGGAGGCATCCCGGAGATGTATGAATACACAAAATTATGGTTTAGTTCAGAATAAGTTGATGAAAATTGGAAAAGTGTAAACGTCATCGTTTTCTCCACTGTTTGAATTT
Organism: Deroplatys truncata; assembly: GCA_030765065.1. NCBI lineage: Eukaryota > Metazoa > Arthropoda > Insecta > Mantodea > Mantidae > Deroplatys > Deroplatys truncata. Next base: position 120,751,040 of record CM060988.1, on the reverse strand, counting down.
ATGCAATACAATGGTATGAAGGGCCTGGTGCTATAATCAAAGATGGAACCTTTGAGATCTACTTGGTGTAGTGTGTTGTTTACTTCCTGCGCATACTTCAAAGTAAAATGGTATGGCTCAAGTAAGATAATCACTTGGTAATTATTAGCATTCAGCAAATTAAAGGTAATTATATTTTTTAATTTTTAACCTTTCTATAAACTGTAACTCCTGCAATTACATTCCCAAGCCTGATGGACTGAATATCAACATTAATTGAATTTCGTGGATAGAAAACAGTGAACGATCGTGGATTTGGGAGTACTAGAGCAACTGTGTTCATCAAAGACGAAGTACGAGGGGCGTCCAATAAGTTAGTTTCCCTATTTTATAAAAGAACGCTACACACAATTTTATCATGTTGAATTATTTTATTTATATTGTACAATCCTTCTGTTGCTTTTCTACATAGTCAACATGTTTTTCCAAGCATTTTTCGGGATGTGACCCAAGCTTTACCAAGCCAGTGTTGTACCAGGTCGGGTCCTGTGCTCGTAACCAGCTGTTCACCTCTGATTGATCTTCGTCACGGTGTTAAAGTGCTTACCTCTATGATGACCTTTGAGTGAGGGGAACGTGAAAATCACTTGGGAAAAGTTCTGGCGAATATGGAGGATACGAGAAAACCTCCCAGTTGAATCTTCTGAGCTCCGCCTGGATCAAGATTCAATTTGGAAGTTTTCTCGTATCATCCGTATTCACCGGAGCTTGCCCCAAGTGATTTTCACATTTTCCTCCAACTCAAAGGTAAGCACTTCTAACACCGATGATGAAGTCAAATCAGTGAACAGCTGGTTGCGAGCACAGGACCCGACCTGGTATAACCTGGAAAAACTTGTGTCACGTCCCCAAAAATGCTTGGAAAAACATGTTGGCTATGTAGAAAAGTAACGGAAGGATTGTACAATATAAATAAAATTAATTCAATATGATCAATTGTGTGTAATATTTTTTATGAAATAGGAAAACTTACTTATTGGATGACCCTCGTACAATTCATATGGTACAGCAGTTCTAGGAGAGAGCAGTGTTAGCCAAATGAATGCTCTCTGACGTCAGGGTACATTATTCTTCCTCGCGGCTCTGAAAAAGGAACCCATTGTGAAGTGCAGGGCAGGTGCGGCGAGGCGAAGCCTAAGTTATTCTTATGGAAGGACTAGCGAGAAAGGGTAAAGCACATTGTACTTTGTACCTATGTGGTTGTAAGACACAAAACAGGCCCTTCCCTTCCCGCTGCACTCCTTGCCAACAAATCCCCGAAACGCTATTACGTCACACGACTGTGACCCGTCACACGTAATTTAGTTGTTTGGCCCTAACAGAAAATGTTTAATATGACCCTATATATGCTAATATATAGTACTGAAACTGATAGTACCCACGTATCGCAAATAAATCCAAGTGATTTTTGTTTTGGCTTTACATTTAAAACATATTAATTTTAATTCTTATTTAAAATAAGAAGTTTAAACATAGAGAACACAAGGTTCCAATTCCTGTATTTCTCGCTTTTAAATAAGTCATATTTCAATTTAGTGTTGAAAAAGATGTACAACTGACATTAAGAAAATGTAATTTCCTGTACTAGCAAATTCCAAATAGGATTGAATGTAAATAGCAGTATAGGTTGAAAGGGGATATTGTAGATAACAATACACGAACTTAAATAAAAAATAGAAACTTTCATGAATACTTGAGCATCTTAAAGAACCCTGTACATTTTCTTCTCATGAATTAAGATAAGAGCGCAATTGCTATAGAGACAATGGCATGTGCTATAGCCTGCGAGCACCGATAAGATCGGACTGATAACGTATCGACCCATTTATTCCGTTTCGTAAGTCCACAGGACAATCGAGACGTCTCGATTCTCTATTTTAGCCGCAACACGACAAGCCACATATTGCATGCTTCAAAATAGAACCAATGTTTGTGTTTTAAAAAATTACACAATTATCAAATTGATATCAGCTGCTGCAATGCACTGCTGAAGAATATATAATACTGTTTTCAGACTTCTGCTACGTTTATCTCTTCACGTCTAAACCTGCCTGTCGAGTGGACTGTTTCCAATTTCGTTTGTTCTCAGATCGTTAGACTATTAAGAGATAGGAGAAAAAATGTGGCAAAGGTGTGTTCCGACTCCACATGGAGGTGATATGTAGCTGTAAAGTGTACAGTCGTGTAGATGTTGACAAAATGAAGGATTTTATGTGGAATGTTGTTTAAACCAATTTGAATTCTAAACAACCTGCCAGAAAATAGAAATGCTGAACCTTCAGCTTATGAGCGTAATGATAGTATAGGGTATACAATGGAGAGGGACACCTCGCTCACTACTACCTACGGGAGATCTATTCCGGCTACAACTCCCAAGGAGGAAGGGATGAAGTCGAGAAACCCAGGAGGCTATAGACTTTAGGCAGACAGGCTTACAGATATGCTCACAAGATATGCTCACAAGACTCGCTACTGGAGCTGTCCAGAAGAGGGCAATGAACGACCCTAAAACCAAGCAGCCCTCTAGGGTCCACAGGTACACCCATTCCTTCGAGCAAGCATCCCGCCATCTGTCCGGCACTATTCTATGCCACGAAACCGAATGAAAGGGAAACGATGGAAAGAAATTCGTAGTAGAATCATCCCAGTATTCGCCTACCGACCAGGGAAACCACGAAAACCCCAAGGTCAGAGTGGTCGGTCGACAGGTCGCACCCGGGATCTCCCGAATGTTAAAACTATTGCGTAGCTACCTCGCTTGGTGCGTACTGGTAGTAATTTAATTATGTTTATGAGTATGTGACGTTTAATAAAACCTGCATACAGAAGTTTATTTAAAATTTATACCAATATTCTATTCCACCATCAAGATCACACACACGGACTTCAACTTCATCAGAAAGACTTGCATTAATCAATGGTGACAAACATGAAAAGTCACATCTAGAAGCAAGTTACATTTCCGAGTCCAAACTTCAACACTATCATTTCAACCGCAAACACCAAGCTGTATTAACTCGACTACGTATTGGACATACTTCAATAACGCACAAACATCTCTTCAACCGTGACCCTCCTCATCTGCAGATTCAACCTCACAGTTCAACATCTCGTTACAGCCTGCCGTCGCTATGTACAACACAAATAAAGATGTGACATCCCCAACAACCTACCAGACACTCTAAATTCAGCACAACAAAGAACTTTAAAACTTTGTGAAAGCGATAAAATTATATAATAATGTATAGCACACCTATCCAAAGAATTTAATGTAGTATGTACCATTACTGTTTTAAAATGCTGTCTTTTCATTGTAATCATGTTCTGTATTCTAAAGAAGTCGCGATATGGCTTTACAGTTGAAGCGACAATAAAGAATATAATAATAATAATAATAATAATAATAATAATAATAATAATAATAATAATAATAATAATAATAATAATAATAATAATAATAATAATAATAATAATAAAATTCACGTGCTTCCCAAAATGCTCTCCATTAGCCGAAGCGATTAACCAGAGGTATGAACGCGTGATAGAAACTTATAGGACTCGAAATGCAAAGTTATATAGCTCTGGATTATAACTAATAACACGACAGGCGAACGAGGAAACATCCGGACCTCATTTTACCATGCATGATGGACTGCAGCCATTTAATTCCATCATGTTAAACACTTCTATTCCTGTGCCGAAAATCTGCCTTTGTGAATAATTACAAGCTGATTACCGGAATTCAACATTGACTCTCTCAAGAGATATGATTATGGCTTCCACATTAAATTTCATATGCGCAGATACATATGTAACATAATTATACGGTCGATGGTAAAATGGGAATCTAGAATTGCGTTATTTGTATAGATTTATGTGTGCCTCTCAATTCACATGCCATTTTAATGAGTAACAGTATCACCAATCCACTCGCAGATTAACGTTTCAAAGGATTTCTACAAGTTATGCGTATTCACAAACAATTTATCGTGTCTTCACTTCAAAGTTTAAGTTATTATATTTGCATTAGAAAAAAAATACTGAGGCGTCACATTCACATAAATTTCTCTACCCATTCTTCAAAAAACATTCTTACAAAAGCTTATTGCACTATCTACTTTATTTAATGGAGTTAAACGTTTGTAGAAATGGCTTTGTTACATATTTTCTTGTTGGCACAATGGAAATAGGGGGACACAGTAGGCTTAACGGACAGTCAAAACTTTTAAGAGTTGGCCGATATGTGATGGCTTTAAAATTTCGTTCTAGGAATATCTCGGAAATGATTAACTCCAAAAGGAAATTATTTGACGTAAATTGTGTATTTTAACGAAATCTACAGTTTTTGTGCCTTAAGATATTGCCTATCTCTTATGGTTTACCAATTATGCAAAAAGTCATTCAGAATGAACAGTGCTTCAGAGCCTACTCCCAATAATTCAAGATATACATTTCATTTGTCATGAACATACGTGGTATTTTAATTAAAACCTTAGAGCCATCGTTGAGAAAAACAAAATGTTTCGAAATTTTTTCGATATAAAGGGTAGTTTGGAGTGGGGGGATTTTCTTGAATCGCATTCATGGAAAATGCTGAACTTAAATGAATTTTATATTTAACCGACTTTTCCTTTTTGAGTTATGCTGTTCACAGACAGACAGACAGACAGACACACTCACACACACACACACAGACGCGCGCGCGCGAGCACCTTTTTTTCTAAAAACACTTCTTTTTTTCAGGGAGTCTCAAAACATGAATTTCCGGTGAAATCTAGGTATCAAAATTTTGGCTGGATTACAATTTTTCATCTACTTAGGTACTGGAAGTAAAGAGTGTGTGTGTGTGTGTGTGTGTGTGTGTGTGTGTGTGTGTGTGTGTGCGTGTGCGTGTGTATATGAACATAACTCAAAATGTAATGTCCGTTAAATCCCAACCTTGGTATGGAAGTTTGGAATCTTTCAAAGACGCGATAGAAGATTTGCAAAAAATCTTGTGTTACGTTCACATGACTTTTTCTAACCTCCATCTTTATAAGTGGGTAAACAAATTATTCTTACGAAAGTTTATTTTTCTATTTACTTCAATTTAATCCAGATAAACTTTGCTGAAATAGCTACATTACATATTTCGTTATAGATACAAAGGCAACAGCGATAGTCTACTGTTTAAGAACTGGACGCTATATGCTGGCCTTAAAATTCCATACTGTTTAAATCGCCAGAAGCAACTGAAAATCAATGGGACCTAAAAAAAATGACGAAGTATTGAACAAATCGAACAATTAATAATGGGTATCTCGGAAAAGTTATTTGAAATAAATTATGTGATTTAAAGAGATCCACATTTTTTGTGTAGTTCGTTTTCGTTTATCCTTAACGTTTACCAGTTGCACAAGATTATATAAAATTCCTTCCGAATAAAGAGGATATCAAGGCTATTCCTAGAAAATTGAAAATTGACGCAGTATTTTAAATCACAACACTGTGAATGCCAGAGTGATTGTAGTGTAAATTAGCATTATTGTATAACAATGATTTGAGATGTTTGTTAATTATAAGCATTGTTAGGAAATAAGTTTACACGACCTCACTGAAACTGACAATAGGAGCAGATAACAATGAGTGAGGGGGTGAGTTGTTTATTAATTAGAAGAGACAAGCAAATGACGTCAGATTAGCGCGCTTTTCTGTAGAAATGGAGGGAATATCTTCCCTAGAGCATATGTGTTCGTAATTTTGATTGGATATAAAAAAGACGCTAATGTTGGCGCGTTTTATTAACCAATAGCAGCTCGATTATAATCTTTAGGCATATCGGGGTGAGGGAGTATAAATATATGAAGCCAGAGACAAGTATTGTCCAGTTCATCAGAATCATTCACACGTTACACGTCGCCTAGTTCAACAGAATCATTCAAGGGTTACACGTCGCGCAGTTCTATAGAATCTCTCGCGTCGTAAAGTTAGTTAAAAGATGTGAAATACTAGAATTAATAATGAGCGGCAAATAAGTGATTATAGTTACATTCGAAAATATAACAGTTTCAGTCGGGCGTGTATCAAGAGTAATTATGTGAAATTAATTAATTGTGACGGCAATAAAAATGTATAAACAAATTCTTTTATCATTGTTATCTTTTAGTAACAACTCCTTTCCGTTTACACACCCTGTTCAAGAGATTTGTTCGACTGAATAATAATAATAGCTAGCCGGAGGACAAAGAACCCAAAATTCATAACAGCAAAACAATAACGGGCGCTCATCAAACAGATAACACGAAGTTACCGCAACAAAATATGTTTTATTTTTCATGTACATATATTTAATATTTTAATAACAATTGTTAAAGCCATTTTTTAGAAAATCTAAAATTTCGAAAAATGTTCAATGTAAAGAGTAATTTGGGATGAAGGATTTTCCCGAAAATCCTCGTGTCGCAACTTTGAAAGGTACTGAACCGAAATATGAAGTTTGGTACTTTCCGAAGTTTCGTTTTTCACTTCCCCCATTTACACACACACACACACACACACACACACACACACACACACACACACACACACACACACACACGGACCTTTTTCTAGAAATATTTGTTTTTATTCAGGGAGCCTCAAAACATGTATATCCGGTGAAATCTCCATATCGAATTTCTCGGTGGATTGCAATACCTTCTCTACTTATGTACGTAGTGGAGAAAGTATAAAAGTCCCTACTCCAAACTACCCTTTACTGGAAGATTTTTCGTTATCATTGATTTTTATAATGTCATGTGTTTTAAGACATTTGTAGGATTAATAAAATATATATTTTCATTTATCTGTGAAGAGTGTGAAGTAATCTTCATTCTGAATGAATTTTGTATCATACGCATTACTTCTAAACCATAAGAGATAGACACAACTTACCACATAAAAATGTAGATCTGGTGTCTGTCTGTGAACAGCATAACTCAGAAACGAACAGTCGGATAAACACCAAACTTGGTATTTAGGTTCAGTATCTTCCAGAGATGCGACATGAAGGTTTTCAAGAAAATCCCCCACCCCAGATTACCCTTTACATGGAACATTTTTCGAAAATTTTAATTTTCTCAAAAATGGCTCTAACGATTTTAATTAAAATATCATATGTTTAAGATATTTTCATGAAAAATGAAATGTATATCTCGAATTTTCTGGGAATGTCTCCAAAAGTATTCTTCATTGTGAACGACTTTTGCATAACTGGAAACCATAACAGATAGACAAAATTTTACTACACAAAAAATGTAGATCGCATTAAAATACACAATTTATGTCATATACTTTTTTTTGTTGTTGAGTGAACCATTTTCGATATATTGCTTGTTATTCCCTTAAATTTTCCAATACTTATACTTTTTCTCAAATGGGAATTCGTTATTCATTTTTTTTATGTCCTGGACATGCAAAGAGAATGGAATGCTCCACATAGCAACCAGCGCTTAAAAGATTTGACTATCGCTTAAAACCTACCATATTCAGCTTGCACCTACAAGAAAATTAGCAATAAGATTAACATCTCGATTAACATGAAGCATATGGAGAATAAGCGTTTGTAAAAATAGTTTGTACAAGAGTAGAGAAAGTCATGTGAGTGTAACACATCATAATTTCTTAAGTACTCTTCCATAACTCTCTTGTTTCTCGTGATGTGCAAAGAAATTGACATTTAAGTGAGCATAAAACTACCGCCGTTTAAACATTTCACTATCGCTTCAGCCAGGGTGCCCATTCCCCAAAACAATCATGCTTATGCTGCTCTTATACTCTTTCCATGCAGCTCAAGAAGCAACTGAATATTGACAGAACTTTAAAAGAAAGAAAAGGTATTGAACAATTCGAACTATTAATGAGGATATCTCGGAAATGATTTACGGCACAAAAAGAGTAATTTGAAGTAAATTGTGTGCTTTAAAGGGACCTACATTTTTAGTGTAATGCGTTTTCGTCTATCGTTAATGCCTACCAGTTAAACAAGATTCTACAAAATTCCTTCCGAATGAAAACTTCACAGGCTATTCCCAGAAAATTCAAGATACACATTTTATTTGCCATGTAAATAGTTTTAATACATAGTGTTTAATCATAATCGTTAAGCATCATTTTTGAGAAAATAAAAATTTTCGAAAAAAATCTTCCATGTAAAGGGTAGTTAGTTCATGTCGCTCTCTTGTGACATGTGACGAAGTAAGATGGTAATGTACAGGGATGGGACCTAGAAAGCTATGTTCACTATACACCGATCCAAAGGTAACTTCTAACAGATCGTTGGGATATGACCACGTAGTTAAAGTGATGTAAAATAAGCGGAGGAAAAAAATTGCAAAACAACGTTATAAAAATTGTAACCTGTGGAGCATTTTAAGTATGCAAAAATGCTGAAATAAAGTTTGAGAGAAAACATGGCCAAATGAAAAAACTAGGGTTTTCTTAATGTTTAGAATTGAAGCTTCCACAATTTTTGGCCAAATTTAACAGATGCATTACCTTAAATATTTACTGTCATCGAATACTCATAAGTAACACTTTAACTGCAGTGTTACAGAGTGTTATCCTTGGCGACAGGCGGCCCCCTTTCCTTTCAATTTTAAAGCAGCACTTCCTGATTAGGCTTTCTCCCCATAATGGCACTGCTTGACAATATACTTCTTGTATTCAGTTCAGATGTTAGGTTTGTGGTTGAAAATAAAGCTTATTAGTCCGAAAAACAAAAATGGCACTTTCATTACGGTCTACTTTCGACACCGTCTTTGAGTCCAACTGTCGCTGAGGATAGCGCGTGTATAATACTGTTGCAGTTTATGCTGCATCGCTAATTGAATACTTCTACCCATGTATCAGGTATATATGTTTTTATGCAGCAAAAGTAATCTTAATGTATGTAAATACTCAGCTGAATCTGGAAATGTTAGCAACAATTTTATTAGTAAATACATTAAGAATATTTTGGAAACAGTTAAGGTTTCACTGTATAGCTAATGCTCGTTCTTAAATTAGCATTTTAAGGAATTACTGCAGATAATTTTTGAAAAACACGAACCCAAAGCTTACACATTTGACACTGAACATATAGGCTAGCAAACCTCCCTTAATGAGAATATGATCTTAGTTCAAGCGAGATGATCTTCTCCTTGAGTCTTCGGAACGTCTAATGACAGGCATTAACGACGAGAATGAAGGAAAACAAAAAACTCGCGCCCAATCTGTTCAATCGATCCCGGAACCATCTGCTGCTTAATTCCTGATCCATAATGCTGGTAAAAGGCAATGGAAGTGTTTTTACATCAGTATCCACTAAAATGTGAAATGTGAAACTCTTTTGCTCTGATCCTAACCTGAATTTTCATTTCGAATAAAAAACTTTTTTACTTTCTCTACTACGTATAGTAAGTAGGGGAAGTATTGCATTCCATCCAAAAATTCGATACCGAGATTTCACCGGAAATACATGTTTTGAGACCTCCTGAATCCAAAAAAAGCATTTTTGGAAACATGTCCGTGTGTGTGTCTGTGTGTGTGTGTGTGTCTGTGTCTGTGTGTGTGTGTGTGTGTGTGTGTCTGTGTGTGTGTGTGTGTCTGTGAACAGCATAACTCAAAAACGAACAGTCGGATAAGCACCAAACTTGGTATTTAGGTTCAGTATCTTCCGGAGATGCGACACGAAGGTTTTCAAGAAAATCCCCCCACCCCAGACTACCCTTTACATGGAACATTTTTCGAAAATTTTAATTTTCTCAAAAATGGCTCTAACGATTTTGATGAAAATATCATATGTTTAAGATAATGTCATGAGAAATGAAATGTATATCTCGAATTTTCTGGGAATGTCTCCAAAAGTATTCTTCATTGTGAACGACTTTTGCATAACTGGTAAACCATAAGAGATAGACAAAATTTTACTACACAAAAAATATAGATCGTGTTAAAATACACAACTTATGTCATATACATTTCTTTTGCTGAGTGAACCGTTTTCGAGATATTGCTTGTTATTTCCTTAAATTTTCCAATACTTATACTTTTTCTCAAATTCGTTATTCATTTTTTTTATGTCCTGGACATGCAAAGAGAATGCAATGCGCCACATAGCAACCAGCGTTAAAATATTTGACTATCGCTTAAAAGCTACCATATTTCCCTTGCATCTACAAGAAAATTACCAATAAGATTGACATCTCGATATCTCGATTAACATGAAGCACATGGAGAATAGGCGTTTGTAAAATTAGATTGTACAAGAGTAGAGAAAGTCATGTGAGTGTAACACATCAGATTTTTTAAATTTATTTCTGGGCTACTCTGTCTCCATAATCAGACATTTTTTGGTATAATTTTACTTAACAAAACAAGATAGAAAAATCTAATGTGTTGCACTAACATGACTTTCTCTACTCTTGTACAAACTATTTTTTACAAATGCTAATTCTCTTATTTATAAACTATTTTATTGCTAGTTTTCTTCTAGGTGCAAGGGGAATATGATAGTCAAAACTTAAGAGCTGGTTGCTACGTGGAGTATTCCATTCTCTTTGCATGTCCAGACATAAAGAAACGAATAAGGAAATCCCATTTGAGAAAAAGTTAAGCATTGAAACATTCAAATAAATAACAAGGAATATCTCGGAAATGGTTCACTCGAAAAAAAAAAGTATACGACATAAATTGTGTGTTTTAACGAGATCTACATTTTTTGAGGTAAAATTTGTGAGAATGATAAGTACTTTTGGGGAAATTCCTAGAAAATTCAAGATATGCATCCAATTTCCCATGAAAACATCCTAAACATATGACACTTTAATCAAAATCGTTAGAGCCAGTTTTTAAAAAATCAAAATTTTCGAAAAATATGCCATGTAAAGGTTGTCTAGATGGGGAATTGTCTTGAAAATCTTCGTGTTGCATCCTTGGAAGATACTAAACTCAAATACCAAGTTTTGCATTATCCAACTTTTCGTTTTTGAGTTATGCTGTTCACAGATAGACACGGATACATACTGACATATTTCCAAAAATGCTTTATTTGGACTCAGGGCAACTAAAAACACGTATTTTTGGTGAAAAATCGGTATCGAAGTTTTGGGTGAAATGCAATAACAGAGAAAATAAAACTAAGCTTTCGTAATAATAGTTTGTAGAAGTCATATAAAAATAAGGAACCGTGGGTAGAGAACGCCATGTGAATTTAACAGATTAGATTTATGCCCTAGCAACCAAAATCTTAATGAATCTTCTGTGCTCGTGTTTGCTAAACATGCTTTTAGGGAACTAAGATAACAGTATATTATTAAACTCAGTGTAAATGCCTTATAAATGCGAGTATTGCCCTCTGACTCACAGTTAAACGACTTCAAAGATCTTGCACATTTTACGACTCTCTCATTACTTACCGATATTTGCGCTAAATAGGGTAATTAATTTTCGAATGACCATTATAATAGACATAAAGCATAATACAAAATGAAATTCCAGCATAAAAGAGATTAGATTTATGCCATCATAAATAATCTATTACATGGAATTATATTTCTCGTTTTATAGTCCCGTGATCTTCATCTGTATGTACCTTCTTTTCCATCTGCATTCTCGTTGTTTTTACTTTGTCTACTACATATAGTAAGTAGGGGAAGTATTGTATTCCACCCAAAAATCCGATACAGAGACTTCACCGGAAACACATGTTTTGAGGCCCCCTGAATCCAAATAAAGCATTTTTGGAAACATGTCCGTGTGTGTGTCTCTGAACAGCATAACTCAGAAACGAACAGTCGGATAAACACCAAACTTGGTATTTAGGTTCAGTATCTTCCAGAGATGTGTCACGAAGGTTTTCAAGAAAATCCCCCCACCCCAGATTATACTTTACATGGAACATTTTTCGAAAATTTTAATTTTCTCAAAAATGGCCCTAACGATTTTGATTAAAATATCATATGTTTAAGATATTTTCATGACAAATGAAATGTATATCTCGAATTTTCTGGGAATGTCTCCAAAAGTATTCTTCATTGTGAACGACTTTTGCATAACTGGTAAACCATAAGAGATAGACAAAATTTTACTACACAAAAAACGTAGATCGCGTTAAAATACACAATTTATGTCATATACATTTTTTTGTTGAGTGAACCATATTCGAGATATTGCTGGTTGTTCCCTTAAATTTTCCAATACTTATACTTTTTCTCAAATGGGAATTCGTTATTCATTTTTTTTGTCCTGGTAATGCAAAGAGAATGAAAGACTGCACATAACAACCAGCTCTTAAAATATTTGACTATCGCTTAAAACCTACCAATTCTCCTTGCATCTACAAGAAAATTAGCAATAAGATTAACATCTCGATATCTCGATTAACATGAAGCATATGAAAAATAAGCGTTTATAAAAATATTTTGTACAAGAGTAGAGAAAGTCTTGTGAGTGTAACACATCAGATTTTTTTATATTCTAACTCTACCAAGTACACTTTCTTGCATAAAAACAGGCCGATTACCCTAGATCGCTATAGTGTTTTTCTCTTCGTAAGGTATCCACCTTCAGGTAACCAACTTTTGACCCCACCCAGCCGGCATCAGTTCTCTGTCACTGACCAGAAAAACAATTCAGGGACATACAAACTAACCAATAATCAATATATATAATATATGTGAAGTGGAGGTGGTTAGGATACCACCTGTATGGAAGAGTTTCGTTACTATTGGCATACAAGGGAAGGCTAAACGAATTACAATTAATTCGTCCTGCTAGAGGAAAGGAGGAACAATTACTGGCATGAGGTTGAACGACCGCTAGGACATTTATTTACATATATACATATACATGATGGTTAAGTTTTTGCTGCTACCAAACGGCAATAAGGAAACCTGCATTAAGAAAGCGGCAGTGTAGCATGAAAATATAAGGTTTAAGTTTTAATGTTACCCATCGGCAGTTCGGCCATACTTTGGGGGAGGAAAAGTACCTTGCGAATCCAGTGTCTAGAATTATGCTCGAAAAACAGGGTGGTCACGCTGGTAGGGGGTGTGGCTATATTTTATTCTGTATCAACATAATACCTACGTTCCATTATGGGTCACATTTTGTGCACGTTAGTGTGCATAGTAGGTAGAGAAGGTATTGCATCTCACCTAAAAATTCTATGTCGAAATGTCACCATAAATACCGTTTTGAGGTCCTCATGAATAAAAAATGCAGTTTAGAAAAAGGTCGTGTGAACAGAATATACACACTCAAAAACAAAAAGTCGGATATATACCAAAATTGATATTTAAGTTCAGTATCTTCCAAGGATATCTAGGTCTCTAAACCACATAATTTATTTCAAATAAGTCTTTTTGAGCCGTAAGCCATTACCGAGATATCCCTTACTAATGGCTCGAATTGTTCAACACTTTGAACATTCAGTGTTTCTCGCGATTGCACGGAAAGAGTGAAGCCAGCGTATAGTGTCCAGTTCTTAAACATTTGACTATTGCTATTCCCTTTGTATTTGTAACGACCTACGTAATGTGGCTGTTACTGCAAAGGTTTATCTCGATTAAAATAAAGTAGATAGGAAAATAACTTTCATAAGAATAATTTCTATACCCACTAATAAGCGATACATGGTAGAGAAATTCATGTGAATGTAACACATCAGCTTTTTATATCTTCACTTTTCACTTTCTCTACTACGTATGGTAAGTAGGGGAAGTATTGTATTCCACTCAAAAATTCGATACCGAGATTTCACCGGAAATATATGTTTTGAGACACCCTGAATCCAAAAAAAGCATTTTTGGAAACATGTCCGTGTGTATGTCTGTGTGTCTGTGTGTATGTGTATCTGTCTGTGTGTCTGTGTGTGTGCATCTGTGTGTCTTGAACAGCATAACTCAGAAACACACAGTCGGATAAACACCAAACTTGGTATTTAGGTTCAATATCTTCCAGAGATGCGACACGAAGGTTTTCAAGAAAATCCCCCACTCCAGATTACCCTTTACATGGAACATTTTTCGAAATTTTAATTTTCTCAAAAATGGCTAACGATTTTGATTAAAATATCATATATTTAAGATATTTTCATGACAAATGAAATGTATATCTCGAATTTTCTGGGAATGTCTCCAAAAGTATTCTTCATTGTGAACGACTTTTGCATAACTGGTAAACCATAAGAGATAGACAATATTTTACTACACAAAAAAATGTAGATCGCGTTAAAATACTCAACTTATGTCATACACATTTTTTTTGTTGAGTAAATCATTTTTTTGGATATTGCTTGTTGTTCCCTTAAATTTTCCAATACTTTCCCTGAAATGGGAATTCGTTATTAATTCTTTTTATGTCCTGGACATACAAAGAGAATGGAATACTGCACATAGCAACCAGCTCTTAAAATATTTGACTATCGCTTAAAGCCTAGCAATTCTCTTTGCATCTACAAGAAAATTAGCAATAAGATTAACATCTCGATTAACATGAAGCATATGGAGAATAAGCTTTTGTAAAAACAGTTTGTACAAGAGTAGAAAAAGTCATGTGAGTGTAACACATCAGATTTTTTAAGTTTCTTGACAATCTTACTCTTTGGTTTTGGCTTTTTCTCTTCTTCAGTGAGCACATTTATCTTCTATTCAATATACACATCATGCCTTCTTTAACTCAGTCAAGTATATGGCTTCAATCAATCGTTGTACATAATTCTGCTCAATTCTTTGGTAGATTACGCAGTGTACACGGGGGCTTTCTAAGAGTAGAGATTCTTTGACTGAAAATTCACTTTCCAGAGATTTATTTCGTTTATACAACCAGAAATATCTTATTTATACGAGACGGCTCCTCATACTTTCTAAAATTTTAACTGATGAGATGGAAAATGTATCCATTATAGGTTTTATTGTCATATGCAGTCTACGTGGATATTTTGAACACCGGCTCTAGAAATATGATTGCCCTTTTTCACACAAGTTGGCATGTTTCTTTTTGACCTTTTAAATCAGTTTTTCAAAGATTCTGATGGTATAAACCTATACAAGCTGTCCGTATATAATAACCAACTTTTTGATTGTATTGAACATTTCCACAAGTCTCCCTCACCCGTTCAAAATTCTCTCACTCTTGTAGTCTCCCTGACTTCCTGTGCTGTGGACATTCCACATAGCAAGCAATGCCCACTGCATGCTAATAAAGAAACATCATTTCCCCTATTCTAAATTCAGTTCTACAACTGTCTTTGAAGATGACCCATTTTCTCCTACACGTTCTCCCAGACATCGGATGACTCTCCTAAGATGACGACAACAGTGATGCAAGATGTATGAAGCATGCTGATGAATAATCCATTTGAACAGAACGTGACCTGTAGTTTGTGTAACTGCATTACGTTTCTGCCTGGGGCGTGACAGAAATTCATGTGTGGATAACTTGAACAGCTTCTAAATGAATAGGTTCATCTATTTAATGATGGCAAACCAACCGAGAACAGAGTTCTTCAGTGCTGAAGAATGGCTTTAACTTTTGTAGCTCAAAAGTTCACTTAATTTTTATTTTCTCTACCATGTAAACACTTAGGAGGTATAAACGATATCGAAAGTTCAGCGAAAATACATGTTTTGAAGCCGCGTGAATCAGAAAAAAAATATTTTTATTAAAACGTCCGCGTGCGACACACAGCTCTGTGAACAGCATGACTCAAAAACAAAAAAAGAATATATCCAAACTTGGTATTTAAGCTCAGCATCATGTTCAAAAAATGCGACACGAAGATTTTCAAGAAAATTCCTACTCCCAAAACCACATTTTAAATGAACATTTTTGAAATTTTGATTTTTTTAAAAAATGCTACATTTAAATGACAAAATGTATACCTTGAAACAACCTGTCAAATCCTCTTCGTTCAGAAATAATTCTATGTAATTTTGTTTAACTGGTAAACACTAACAGGTAGACAAAGCTGTATTAAAAAACAATGTGATGCATTCACATGACTTTCTCTATCCTCTATTAATGGGTATACAAACTATTCTTATTACAACTTATTTTTCTGTCTACTATATTTTAATCCAAATAAGCCCTTGCTGAAACAGCTACATTACACATTTCTTTAGATGCAAAGGGAACGACAGTCAAATGTTTAAGGACTAGGCGCGATATGCCGGCCTTAAAATTCTACACTATTTCCATGCAATCGAGAGAAACAACTGAACAAAGTAACAAAGAGATGAACAATTCGAAACCTTAATAACGGATATCTCAGAAACGGTTTATGCTACAAAAAATTACTTTAAGTAAAATGTGTGTTTTAAGGATATCTACTTTTTTATATCGTGCGTTTTCGTTTATCGATTAGCGGTTGCTAGTTATACAAGATTCTACAAAATTATACACAATTTCTTCCAAATGAAGTGAACTTCACAGAAAATTTCCGTTCGCAGCTATTCTCAGAAAATTCAAGATATACATTTTATTTGCAAGTTAAATATTTTTAAAATATGGTATTTTAATCAAAGTCGTTAAGCGATTTGTTAGAAAATAAAAAATTTCGAAAAATCTTCCATCTAAAGGGTAGTCTGGAGTAGATGATATTCCTGAAAAACTTCGTGTCACATCTTTGAAAGGTACTAAACCTAATCATCAAGTTTGGTTTTTCTCAGACTTTTCGTTTTTATGTTGTTTACTCATACACACAGACCTTTTTCTCAAAATGTTTTTTTTTTAATTCAGAGGGTCCCAAAACATGTATTTCCGGTGTAATCTCGATATTTAATTTTTGGTGGAATACAATACTTCCCCTACTTACTATACCTAGTAGAGGAAGCAAAAAAAACCTTTACTCCTTAACAAATAACTTTTTTTTGTGGCATCAGCCATTTCTGAGATAACCGTTATTACTGGTTTGAATTTTTCAATACTTAATTTTTTAAAAATGCTGTCGCTTTTCAGTCGTTTCTTTGCGATGCCTTGGAAAGAGTGTGTAATTTCAAGGTCAGCATACAGCTGCCCGCTAACATGGAGTACTGTACGATTTTTTCGACCTGAGCCTGCAGAAACGCAAACGAGGAGAAGGTTAGAGAGAGGAGGGGAGAAAAGACCGGCATTTCTCCTACCGCGGTGCAACAGGAATGCCTAAGGTGCGTACCGGCTGTTCTACAACTAACCAAAAACCCCTCCCGGGAGATAATGGGCTCGTCCAGCCACTGCACATCTAGCTGAGTAGGGCCAGGAGGACATAATCGTACTGTACCTAGGTAGACAGAAAAACAAGTTTTCGTAAGAATATCGTGTAGAAGTTATATAAAAATAACGGTAGTGGATTGATATAAATATATCAGATTTTCTTCTTCTTCTTCAAAATAACCAGGTTGTCTTGGGGAGGAGGCGCACGAGAGATTTCTCAGTTCAAATATTTGTTTACCATTTAAATTCACTTTTATGGCAAAATAATTCAATCTCTGTTTCTCTTCTTTCTTTCCACTATCAAGGAATTACAACTTTGTATTCCCAACATAATTAAGTTCACTACTATTTATGATTTAACTACGTAGTCATATCTGCTAGGAGATACCTCGTGGATCGGTGTGTGGCGGATAGGTCTCATCCCTGCATCATACCACCTTGTCTCGTCACGTGTCAACAGAAGCCTTAGTACTAGGCAACCGTACCTTTGCTTCTGTGACGGGCAGATTGCAGCTTCGACAAGAGTCGACAAAGAACCTTAGTGCTAGGCAACTGTATCTCTGCATCTACACGTGCAAGGGTTAATAGCATTAGGGTGCCGTCCAGTATACCTGTTTTCATTATAATTGGATAGATAGCAGAGCTTTCGCTAATGCCAAGTATTTTCATTTTACTATTGTTTTAGAACGAGAGCAGGGAATACCGAGGAAGCGCTGGAAAGAATCTATGTGAAGCCGGAACAGGTTGAAAGCCTCATCCTTAAAATGAAGAAGAGAAGAACTACTGTTTTAGACTTAAGATGGAACTTTTGGTTAAGGTATTAAATATCCAATCCGGTATTTACCTGGCCGACTGAGGTAAACTACGAAAATAATTCTAGTCAGACTGGTCGACCCATGAGTCTAATGGTTAGGTCTTTTCAATTCTTGCACTTCACACCTCTTTAGCAATTTCAGCATTTTGATGTTCTCATGATGTTACTTTGCATTGTTTATTTTTTTCTCCGAAATTGACTACGTCAAATGAAGCCTTATGTATATAATCATTGCTTCGTATTTAATTTTTTGTCTTCTTCACTTCAGGGATTAGGCATTCCAACAAATGTTCTCATCTTCTTCTAGGAGCCCTACATGTCTTCCATGAGGATTTTATCTTCTTATTAAAACTAGTATTATTTCTTCATTCATGTTCTTTTCAATTCTGTTTATTTCTTCCATTTTATCTTGTAATTTACATATTTCCAATTCCTCTCGAATTCTTTCGTTTCTTATTAAATATCGTCTGATGCATTCTTTAATTCTTCTTAAAAACCAAATTTCTACTTTTGTCTCTTCTTTTAATATCCAGGATCCATGAGCGCTGGAACTGCCATGATTTTATTGATTTTATAAAATTTCAATTTCGCTTCTTTCCTTATTTGATTATTCAAAATCCTTTCTATGGTTCCACATATCTGCTGAAACTTATTTATCTTGTTTTCTAAATCCTTTTCTAAATTAAAGTTTACTTCACAGCCCAAATAGCTAAAATTCCAGAGCTGTTCCAGGTATTTATTTTCAATAGTTGTTTTTTTTATCTTACCGGATATTTTCTTGGACGTGTCATCATTTTTGTCTTTAATTATAGTCTTTAAGTTGTTTACGTAAGCTCATTTAGGACAACAAAAGCTCACAATATCGGAAAACGTACGATAACATACAACATTGTGGGGCGTGCGATAGCATCCTGGCTATGATTAAACAGTCTAGCCCCAATACGGCTTCCGGTCAGTAGATCTCAACAGTATCAATTCATCGAGGCAATGCAATATCTTGAGTGTCATATCGTTAACACCCTCCGTCTTGATGGTTATACTATATGTATACACAAGGAAGTCAATGAATGGTATCGTCCTACTATACTTTCCCATTACGCGTTAGGAATTCATTAGCAACAAGCCTAACTTATGAAAGGGTATTCCTTAATGTTATTGATATATATAGGTGGCCCAAACAAGCTGTCCTTTGCAGTTTTATGTTTCCCCACATACATAGGTGCAAAAGAAGTTGCCGCATCACTGCTGTTCAAAGGGGCACTGCAGGCAAAAAGCGTAAGGTTACTGAGGTAGTGCTGCTGTCTGCAGGTGTTTACGTGGTAGTTTTGCACTGATAAGCGTTGCGTGGTCGCCTGTATCAGTTCGAGCCAGGTCATTCAGACAAAAAGGTAACGTTCACCAATAACGAACACAGATATGGTTACTATCTATGCGGAGACGCACCAAAATGCAGCTGAGACTCGAAAGCTGTATTCTGAGCATTTTCAAACGCGACGTCTTCTTCTGTGCACTTTTTTTTTTAAAGTAACTTAATAATATTAAGAAATTATGGAACATTCCAAGTAGAACGTTGGACTGAGAGGCCCTTACATCAATTTGTTCACCAAGGCGGGCATGGTTTTGTGCATGCTTATTATGAACAATGCACTAATAGAAAATAATTTAATTCTAACGTACCTTTAAGGATACACAAATTTAATAAAAGTATAATTTTGTTTAATATTGTAGTTCTACTAATTCTAGATTGTCATGGAACTAAATGACTTCACTTCACGTCAAGCGGCAATCCTGAATTCTTGTTAATGAGAGAATTGCTTATTAAATAATCGATAACATTTCCCCTACACACACACTCACACACACACACACACACACACACACACATAGGTATTCTCACATTCAAACACCAGACTCTGGGCACACCGTGAAAGGCTTTTGTTTAAAGACAACTTTCTGGACCAAACCGAGAATCGAACTCGGAACACCTCAATAGCAGATAATTACTTTACCGAAGGAGCTCTGGGACCAGTAATAGCAGTTGGTCTTTCATTTAGCGGTCTCCTCTCTGTCGGTATGGTTCTGCTTTAAGTTCTGCTTAGGCAAACCTTTTGGCATGCGCGCTATCCGGTATACGCTAACTTCAACTAAGGATAGCTTGTATAAATAATATCATCTCCTTTCTAACACCATCCTTGAATAAGAAAACTCTAGTGTTTAGGGAAGGGGAATTTCTCACAAATAGACGTATATACCGAAAAATGATTACTAAATAATGACTAAATAAGTATTTGTGACGATAAAAATAGTAAGAAATAACACAATATTATTATAAAAGCTAATTTTATTATACAAATTCTTTACTAATTAACACTCAAGTGTAAAAGAAAAAAAAGTGTAGCATGCAAGATGATTTCTTATTATCACAAACAACCTAATACAATTAACTCTGCAAAAATAATTTTCGTTATCAAAATTAAAGTAAGGGCGCTTTGGGCGTCAAATTGAAGTCACGTTATGCTTCTGCCCCACGTATGGTAGCCAATTTGAATAAGGTTGATTTTAGATGGTGTTGTATTGTATTTCAAATGTTGGGGAGCCGAAATTGAAGTAGTTGCAACCGCACGTATGGTACAAAGTTCCGGTAGCCTTCGCCCCAAGTTTAAAAATATTAACTTTGTAATTTGACTGTTTCTTTAAATATTATATATTTATGTTTGCCTCGGCTGCGTCAGTATTATTGTTAGAGACATGGATTTCTTTGCAGGGTGTAGTGCGGCTGAAGAATGTAGGCTTACATAGATTATAATTTGTACTTCACTCCATTTATTAATTCTTTAAACCATTAAAATAACACTTCACTGATATAGAGAGCGATGAGATTCTTTTATTAATTACTTGCACTTTTTAACACGTAAACTATTTTTTTCTCACACTGGATACGTATTAAACTTCTTGAGAACGTGTCTCGCGTCCGGTTAGGAACGCTGTCTGCTAGCAACTGACTTCTGAATGTGTACAATTTGCCCTATTTCAGTTTCTGATTGGCTAATCCTACTCAAATAGAATACTTTCATTTAACTTAAGCTTCTTTCTGGATGTTGATTGGCTATTTTATAAACTGTTTCAAAATTACTTATTGTTTCCAAGAATGGCTAGTAGCATTATTAAACCTTGCAATTCATTATTGCCTCAAGGCTACCTCATTGTTAGCAACCTTTAACCTATTATTTTCACTGCTCCTACATTATTAAATTACGTACTACATTCACATAACATTGTTGAACATGTACATAATAATATAAACATTAATACAATGACTGTTACATGGATTTTATATATTATATTATACACATATGGCTTTAAGGCGGGCTGTTATTATATTTTATAATTTAACTGAAATCATTTAAGTGTTAAAAATACTGCCTCAAAACGTTTTCCTGATGATAACATCGCCAAGCTTGCTACTGTGGTTGAAGGCTCCAGTTGTTAAAGATCTAGCTTCAGACAAACTAAGCAGATCGTTTAACTGTTTTCCCACACGAGCCATGTGTAGGACAAGGTTGGAAAGGTAAGTAGAATCAGACGACTGAGAAATTCAATGCCACAGCCGGGATTTGAACCACGGATCTTCGGTTTCTCTCCGGTTAGTCTAACCAAATTAGCTACCATGGCAACATACCGGTACGACATTAAATTTCCCAACAGATTGTTTAGTTTTGTAATTATGGCAACACAAGATGAATTTATTTCGATAAAATAAAATTGAGTTTTATTTATGAACCATTATAACTGCTATGGTCCTTAGCGACCCTGTCGTCCTCCATAGTGTAATGGTTACTTGATAGCCTTTAGTTCCCGAGGTCGCAGGTTCAAACCCGGCGGAGGGCGATGGATTTTTTTCTGGCGTAAAAATCCTTAGCATGGCTTCCTTTGGAAGCGAAGTAAAGCTGGTGGTCCCGTGTCGTATATTCACGACACTTAAAAGAACATCAAGCCTGATAAAGAGGCCTCTGAGCAAAATTACCAGTCTTTCGTGCCCAAAATAGAATTGGACGCTAAGAACCACAGCAGTTAAAGAGCGTCCATAAATAAAACTCAACCTATTTTTTATTTTTACTTAGCTACCCATTCTATATTGGGCGTGAAAGACCAAAATTTTGCTCAGAGATTTCTTTATCAGGCTTGAAGTTCTTTTACGTGCGTAAATCTAGACACGGGCCCACCGGCTTTACTTCTCTTCCGAAGGAACCCAAGCTAGGGATTTTTACGCCCGAAAATATCTATCGCCCCCCTCCGCTGGGTTTGAACTCGCGACCCTGGGAACTAGAGGCTAGCATGGTAACCACTACACCACGATAAATGCGATATTTTGATAAACATGAAAATTAATTTAATGGATTTTGATTAATTTGATGCGTTGAATTCAAAACAAATTATTGTTAGGAGTTTTGTGACATATTTTGATTGAACTTGTTTTAATAACATTAAATGTTAAACGAATTGCCCTTTGTTATAATACCGTGTTGAAGAACGAACTGATCCAAAGATAAAATATACCAGACGAAAAGATCAGAAGGCGTATACAGTACTTAAGAAAGTATTAGTCTGTATCTTAAAAATTCTAGCATCCAAATTAATGGAGAGAAAAATCTAATTTTTTTTATACATAAAGATCAAACGGTAATACAGTTTACGCTTTAGGCGGTTTTTTGGATTATTCATTTTATCAGTTTTACAGTTTTTTGAAAAGTATGCCAAAATTGCAACTCTTTTGTACGTGTGTTTTCAAGATTATCTTATGTGCACAGAGTAGAGCCATTTGTGTGTATGTGTGTGTGTATTACTTGATTTTGCGGTGAAAATAGGATTTTATTTGTGAAGAAATATGTCAAAGTTGGGAATTTTCAACACGTTTTTCTTAATTCCTCATTTTCTTACGACTTCACGAATTCATTTTTCCACTAGTTTGTCACATGTCGATTAAAGTGTGTGGATGCACGCACAAAAAAAATGTTCTGTCCAATGCACGTATGATCATTTTGAAAACACCAGCTACAAAAAGGTTGCAATTTTGACATATTTTTGAAAATTCATACCTAAAATGAACGTCTGAAAAACTGCCAAAACACGTTAACTGTATTACCACTTGATCTTCATGTCAAAAAAAAAAAAAGATTTTTTCCTCCATTAATTTAACTGCTGTAATTTTTTAAAGGGCAGATGAATACTTTCTTGAGTAACTGTATGCATGTCTACAGCACGATATACAAGAAGAAGAAGAAGAAGAAGAAGAAGGTTAAATATGACGAATTATGTGTTTGTCACAAGGTATGTGCTGGTTTAAATATTTTATTTGGGGTATATGCTTTGTAACAGTGCATGTATAGTTACTAAGACAGCAATCATCATTAGACACATTTGAGAAGGTTGTTTATTTTAGGAGGAGTTATATTTCGACTGTTGGGGAGCCGAACTTGAAGTAGTTGCAACCGCACGTATGGTACCCGGTGGCCTTCGCCCCAAGTTTAAGAATCAACTTTCTATTTTGAATGTGTCTTTAAATATTATATATATATATATATTTATATATATATTTGCCTCGGTTGCGTCAGTATTAGTTTGTAGAGACATGGATTTCTTAATAGGGCGTAGTGCGGCTGAAGAATGTACGCTTACACAGATTATAATTTTTACTTCACTCCTTTTATTAATCCTTGACAGGATTTAAATAACACTTTCCTGATATAGAGAGCTGTGAGATTATTTATTAGTTACTTGCACTTTTTAACACGTAAACTATATTTTGTCTCACACTGAATACGTATTAACTTCTCGAGGACGCGTCACGCGTCCAGTTAGGAACGCTGTCTACTAGCAACTGACTTCTGAATTTGTAAATTTTGTTCCATTTCAGTTTCTGATTAGCTAATCCTACTCCAATAGAATACTTTTATTTAACTTAAGCTTTTTTCTGGTTGATGATTGGCTATTTATAAACTGTCTCATAAATTACATTATTGTTGTTCCAAGAATTACTAGTAGTATTAGTAAACTTTCTAATTCATTATTGCCTCAAGGTTACCTCATTGTTAGCAACTTTTCACTTATTATTCTCACAGCTCCTACATTATTAAATTACGTAATACATTCACATAACATTATTAAACATGTACATAATAATATAAACATTAATACAATGACTGTTACATACATTATATATATATATATATATTATACACATATTGCTTTAAGACAGGCTGTTATTATATTTTATATTATATAATTTGACTGAAATAATTTAAGTGTTAAAAATACTGCCTCACATTAATGTTGCCATTTGACAGCGACCACTAGGAGTGGCTTCAGTTTAAACCAATTACAGCCTTATTTGGTTGTATACCTACCGAAATTAAATTATCGAACATGACGACCTACTTTCTTCGGTAATACTGGTACTGATAATTTTCTGGTAAATTAATTGAGTTTAAGAAATAATCGGTACTAAGATACAAAGACAGAAAATGTGTGTGCGCGTGCGCGTGTATGTGTGTAATAGCATAGTACCGCCAAAAAGAGCAAATTACATTACAAAAAAGATGTTTAATTAATACTCCAGTGCTGGTAGGTATATTTAATGTGATATACAGAATAATATCTGCCATTTAGTAAATGACTTTATAACATCTAACAGAAATTTAAAACAGTGCTAAAAGGTTATCCAACAAGAATGGTTACAAAGCCACATTATGGTTTCTCAGGTAAACACCTAGAGTAGAATTTAAAAGCCCCTCTTCTTGAAGCTTTAAAGTAGCTCAGTGGTATACTGTCCCCTTCGTCCACTGTTCCATAATAATAGAATGGGTTCATACGTGATGCAAAAGCTTAACTTTCTTTACTCTCTTTTTTCGACAGGGGGGGGGGAGGCTTGCGACTAGATACTTCTGCATAACAATATTGTATGAAAGTTACAAATAATTTATACTGCTAAGATTTTTTAAATGCATCAGTTAGACATATAACTAATATTTGTGGCGGTTTCCTATGCGGCTTTGACAGAGATTTAACTTTAAATTAATAAAAACTATTCTCCAGCACTGGATACAGATACATTAGTTTAACAAGTATGTTATCAAAATAACTTGGTTTTAAACTCTTCGGCTCAAAAGGTAGAAGCATTAAAATGTAATAAATAAATTTTAAAAAAACTTATCATGGCGCGGTATTTCATCATTGTCTTTTGACTCCCTTTTCAGAGCAAAATTAAATTGAGTTTTATTTATGGGCGCTCTTTAACTGCTGTGGTCCTTAACGTCCCATTCTATATTGAGCGTGAAAGACCTGCAATTTTGCTCAGAGACCTCTTTATCAGGCTTGAGGTTCTTTTACGTGCTATTTTACAC
This sequence comes from Deroplatys truncata, assembly GCA_030765065.1. NCBI lineage: Eukaryota > Metazoa > Arthropoda > Insecta > Mantodea > Mantidae > Deroplatys > Deroplatys truncata. The sequence continues at coordinate 120,725,597 of CM060988.1, read as the reverse complement.
CGGAACACCGGCGTTACTTCCCTTCCGAAGGAAGCCAGGCTAAGAATTTTATACCCGAAAAAATCCATCGTCTTCCGCCGGGTTTGAAATTGCGACCTCCGGAACTAGAGGCTAGCATGGTAACTATTACACCACGGAAGACGACGTGTTTCAAAGTGGTAATCCACTCGACTACATGGAACCTTTACTCATATGCTCAAAACGGAGCATTTCTGTATTATCCTACTTTGGGTTTTACTCCAAATTATTGCTTTTAAAACTTTCTCTAGCTTCTCTGCAGCTGTGCAACATGTAATAATTCATGTTGGTTAGCCGCCACGGACGAATTAATATTACACGAAGCGTAGTTATAGAGGAAAGCATTCGCTTGGATTTATATCTGGGTAGTCAGCCACTCATGTCATCAAAAACAGCTTTTCTACGACAGTGTTTCTTTTTATCCACTTCCTGTTCATGCTGTCATGGTGGAAAGTTGTATTCCATGCATTCAATGTTGATAACCTAACTTACTTCCGTGTTTTGCATTATTTACTGCAGGTATATGCATGAACTATATTAAATCCTTCAACTTCTTATATATGTATTATTGTAGATTTGTAATATAATTATATTTTTATATTTGAATTTTACAATTTAAATCTAACCAGGATCTTTACTTCCTTCTTAATTTCTAATATTTGTTTACGATTTAATTCATGCAGCAGCTAGGTTTGAGCTGTAAGTTATTGATTCTTTAAGGTCATTAACCAGGCGTAAATTAATATATCGCGAGTTAGTCACCAAGGTTAATGCTGGTAACCTTGCTGCTGGAACTACTATGTGTACACAGTATTTTCGTATAAGTACTACTTATCTTATTCACTATCCTCATAAAATAGTAGGCAATACACATGCTTTAAGTGCATTGGAGGTTTTCGGAAGTAGAAAATACTCGACTTCGTCTCATCCTCATTCTCCATGAGACATTTATCGCACTTGCACTGCAATATACTACTATAATTATGATGTAGACCAAGGTGGCGAAAGCATCTTTCTCTCTCGAGTCATCAAATATGCAACACGCACTACACTACTCAGCAGCACATGGAAAACAAATGAATAGACGGCTAGAAAAGGAGTTGCGCCTGCGAGTCACAGTGCCACCACTGATGTAGACGACTGAAATACACACTGGCGCTGTTGTGTGCCAGATAATCAAGGCACTTAAGCAAGTTCTCTTATAAAAGGACACTGCATTACACTATATTCACTCTTAGGTTGATCCGCGGCAAAACAAACCCACGTGGTCAGTGCACCGTGGTGCAACACGGTAGCAATGCGCTCAGGAAAGTGGCCCCATGCTAATCTCTGAATTTTAGAATGAATTTATCCTTAAATAGTATAATATTCTATATAAATACCTAAGATTTTATTTAACGCTGATTTATACCGTAAAACAGAGCTACAAGTCCCATGACGCAATTCGTATGAGTCAGCTGACATCGGGGTAGGCGCAGAATATTGTTTACAGCCAGAAACCAGCAGTTCTGTTTAGTATTATGGCGGGCGGTGAATTTGCTCTTGTGTTTTCGTCGAATTACGTAAAGCATTAGCATTGACTAGTGGTGAAAAAACAATAGTGTTGAATGTTTATTATAAGTTATGTGAGAAATACCCAACACTTTCCGCGAAAGAAATTGTGAAATTAACTTCTGAGTTCACCGGTGTTTCGAGTACAGGTATAAACAGTGCTTGTGCAGAAAAATCTGAAACGAGAAAAGTGGCTACACCCGAAAAAAAAAGCACATGAAAGACGCGATGCAAGAAGTAGTAACAGTGCACAATTTCTTTTTTTAAAATGAGCCGCCAACAGTTAATAAAGTGCCGATTCCAGAGAGCGAATAAATTAGGTTATCACATACCTGTTACTTTATTTTTCGCTCATTTATTTTAGAATTAACTATTATTATATGTGCAAACGTTTATTTTGTTGCAACTATCAATCTTATCACCTTTAGCCCTTAATAGAATATGCTAGTCACTGTTTCAGTTGTCGAAATAAGGACTCTGTTCTTTTTTGCACTACGTGCTGCTTGTACTCGCCACACGGTCTGAAACTGTGACAGTATTTCTAGCGCGAATGGCGGAAGGATACATTATAGCGGTGCACTGGTCACCTGTGGTTTGTTTTGACGGGATCAACCTAAGAGTGAATACAGAGTAGCAACGCGTACGGAGTCAAACCGTAGTCGACGTCATGGATTCTGAGTAAGATGACACATCAAGAACTGCACCATTTGTATATTACTGAAAAAGAATGGGATGAACGTGCTGAGAGAGATGTAGATCCGGAATCAAGCATGTTGCAAGTAACCGGATGGAATGAATGACACGGTATACATATTTGCTGATATCTATTGATGAGTCCGATACAACTGTGCCTGCGATTGTTTCCAACACAAGCAGCAGGTGTTGGTGTAGGATCACTGCTGAGTTAGCTTGTATTGCAATATGTTCCACTAAATGGCAGTAATGTACGCTTCGTGTAACCCGCTAGCCGTAACAACGTAGCTACACAGTGTGTGCTCTGCGGGCTTCCCGCTTCTCCGATAATATCCCATTATTAATGACTCTCCTCTAACTAACTGCTGACAAATTCAAACGGAACGCTTCGCTGATTTCCAAGAAAGGGGTAAGATCTACCAGATTCGTTTCTGCATTGTTTTAAATCCTGAGAGAAGTATTTATGAACCAGAATGACAGAGAAAGAAAAGTATTTTGGTTTTCCGGGCAATTTGAGTCATAGCTATATAAATAATAAAATAATAACAATAATTGATATTTATTAGTCTCTTTGCCACTAAATACAAATAGAGTTGTTGTAACTAGTCATTTATGAGCTAGAATTAAAGAAAAGAATCATTGAGACCTTGATAATATTCCTTAAGGTCATAAAGTGGATTTGCCAATAGCGTTGAACGAATACTCTCTTGAGTACGTACACTTTTTACATGTAATGGCAGGACATTACAAAATTTGTAAGAAATATAACAAAACTGTTTTTAGTGTACCCATATTTGCATTTGTGTACACAGAATTATTAAAAAGCACCTTCACAAAGTTTTTTCATGTAAACAGTGTCCCAAAATCCTTCGTTTTCGATTTATTAAAGTTCAGAATGTTATTAATGAAAGAATTTTAAAGTGATACAATCTATTTTTGACGTCAGCTTGTTAGGAAGTGTTGAACACATGAACTCATAGCAGATGCTCGAAATGTCTTCTTATATCTAGATACGCCTGCACTCATCGAATCATGGCCTGTAGCATCCTGTCAAACACTCCCTGGTGGTATATAACGGTTTTGCAGGCTTCCATGACACATCGAAGAGTTTCTTATTCCGGGTTGTCTCCTGCATAAAACAATTGGGAACGTGCAAGCCACGGAACTGGTCCTCCTCTACCTATTCAACCTCGCGACGTTAAACACTGGAAAGATTGGATGACTCGGCTGTCTTCGGTGTGGAAATTTTACGCTATTAGGAATACAGTAGTGCAGTCTCGTGTCCATTACCACTGACCTGCAGATTTTACGACCTATAGAAACCCTCTTTGTGGGAAGTATATAAGATACGCGTATATGTATACTATTTTCTGTATAGGACCTAAGGCACGTTATATACCAAGTTTCGTTTACTCTTCTTTGCGTACACGCAAACAAATGTGATTTTTCGTTTCAAGGTATACCATTAGATCCCTTAGTGTCAGTTTATCATCTAGGATAGAAAATTATAGTAAATCCTCGTATAGTTTTATTATGTATAACAAAAAATACTCGGCGTCGTTCGAGGCTTTGAGGTTTTCCAAATATTTGTTTATTATACTTAAATGAAATACCGCAATTCAATATTGACGGTATTCAATAACATTTTTGTTACTCCATTTCCATTTAGGGTGGTTTTTCATATTAACAATACAATAATAATGAAGAGAGCAACATTTATAGTAGTATTGTGCACACAAGACCATTCGCCCTGAATATCTTAAAATTGCCTCCACCGAACATTTACCACTTCCTCTCCCGTTAGGGGTAGTTTTTGTTATACCACCCCCAAAAGAATGTAGGAAACAGCCTTATATTTTTATTTCACAAAAGTATAGAGAAAATAGGCCCGTTTGTGCTGAAAACCTAAAAATTGCCTCCCACCAAATATTTACTTTCAGTCCCCTCTTCCGTTAGGGGTGGTTTTATGTGATAGCAACCCCACAGTATTGATGTCAAAATTTCCCATTTCCTTTGAAATTCCTTCTCCCATGGAACATTAATCACTACATCTCCTAGGGGTGGTTTTCTAGATTACAAGTAAAAGAATGCAGGGAGGATATAAAATGTTTTTATTTAGCAAAACTATTGAGAAGACATGCAGAGAATCCTCAAAACTACCTCTCGCCGGAAATTTTCTGTCCCTCTTCTGTTGGGGATGGTTTTTTTGTGTTACACCCATCGTATTTTTACTATTTTGTTTTAATTGTTTGATTTATAAAGCCCCCTTTAACTTTTATGGTTACATCGTTGACTGCAGGCTATTTCAAGTTGGGCTTTAATCAATTTTAACTTGAAACATACTTACAGACTCTACGGAGGTAGGGAACGTTTCTAATTAAAAAAACACCGCCATAGCCGAGAATTGAAGCCGGGACCTCTGAGTTATTACTATTGTCTTAAGAATGTGTGTGTCAAATTTCTTCGAAATCGGTGGAAAGCAGTAGGAGCCAGATAGACAGGCAGAGACACCTTTAAAAGAAAAAAAATACATGATTTTAAAAACGCCACATTTTATTAGGGAAACATAAACACTATGTTTAGTTTCCGCTGCAGACAATAAGCGGAAAGAATGCCATAATAAAACATCCCCAGGGAAGGGTTTTCTCCCGGCTGCACCTCCTACGGGAGACGCGATTAATGGGATTACATAGGCCGCGGCGCCGGATATCCTACAGCAACATATCAAAGTCAAAATGGAGCACGGGGGCTGAACAGGTACCAATTCAAGTAATTTGGCTGTTCGCTGGCAACGTCTACTTCGACTCGATTAGCCAATTCTCGATATCCGCGATTGCGGAAATGCGATTCTGCCACTCAGCAAGAAACCATTGCTTTTCTAATTTCCGGAGCTCGATATCTTCGGAGTGCTTACCATAAATTACATTGGCAGAAGGAACAAGTCGAAGGTAAAAGCATTTGCTTCAGGCCTTGGCAATGTTCACGAGCACAGCCATTAAATACGCTATTAGTTTCAAACACCATCTTCCTTAAGCGAGCGAATATGAATTACAAAGTTTGTGTAAAGAAATTCTTAGCAACGATAGAATGCAATGGATTACTATATCAGGTTAAGACAACTATAAAAGGTTATACATTTGCAAGAAACATGTTACTGAAAGTAGAGCTCGTTAAACAATAAAATAAGCAGTACTAAATATTTTGGCTAATTGCGTTTATATTCCATTCTACATACCTTAAGCTTTCCTTCTACACAATTTTCATAATAATTTAAATCTCATTGTAGTGTAGAATGAATGTTAGTGACTCTTCCTCATAGAAATTCGCCATATAACCTTCGTGTCTCTTTCTATATGCATTTTTACTTTCTCTACTACGTATAGTAAGTAGAGGAAGTATTGTATTCCACCCAAAAACTCGATACCGAGATTTCATAAAAAATATATGGTTTATGGTCCCCTGAACCCAAATAAAGCATTTTTTGGAAAAAGGTTCTGCGTGTATGAACAGCACTCGTAACTCAAAAACGAAATGTCGGATAAATATCAAACTTCGCATCTAGGTTCAGTACCCTCAAAAGATGCGACAGGAAGATTTTCCAGGAAATCTCCCCCCAAACTACCCTTTACGTGTAACATTTTTCGAATTTTTTTTATTTTCTATAAAATGGCTCCAACGATTTTGATTAAAACACAATATATTAAAGATATTTAAATTATAAATAAAATATACATCTTGAATATTCTGGAATAGCCTGTAAAGTGCACTTGATTCGGAAGGAATGTTGTGTAATCTTGTATAACTGATAAACGTTAAGCAATAAACGAAAACGTACTACACAAAAAATTTAGATCTCCTTAAAAACCACAATTTATCCGAACTAACTCTCATTTCCGATATCCGTTATTAATGGTTCGATTTCTTCAGTGCTTCGTTCTTTTTAAGTCCCGTCGATTTTCAATTGTTTCTCGTGATTGCGTGGAAAGAGTATGGAATTTTAAGGCCAGCACACAGCATATTGGGGAACGCTTACCAGATACGACGGGTACCAGGGAAATAAAATACTCGGGGCGGACCGAAACACCTACTGCTTTGTAGAGAGATATTGAGTTATCAAAGGCCAAAGAAAGAAAACCTTGATTAAAAAAAAATCACCTGATCCTCCAGGTTGGGGGGTGATGTGACGGTCCATTGAAAAAAAAAAAAAAAAGGAATGTTAAAAAACCCAACGAATTACAGCCGGACAGATTTAAGTCAATTTTAGATGTTATTCAATACACACAATTAGAATGGAATGAGCATGCTAAAAGAATGGAAGATAAAAGATTACCGAATAATGGAGTGGACGCCACCAGGAAGGAGGAGAAAAGAAAGACCGCGTAGCACGTGGGCTCAAGGAATTCAGGGCAATGATTGGGAAATTGAGGAAGATTTATGGTCCAACAGACAAGAATGGAAAAAAGTAATAAGATGATGTTAAAGACTGTAGTCTTGGGTGCCGGAAAAATGTTTGCACATTGTAAAACTGGAAATGTATATATAGCTATTTCTGCAGAGGTTTATCTCGATTAAAATGAACTAGTTAGAAATATTAACTTCCGTAAGAATAATTTGTATACTGAAGAAGATATTTTGTTTACGTAATTTATTAGCCTCACGCTTGGGAAGCCAACTTGAAGTAGTTATTGTCTTGGAGTTTATTTATTTAATCAGCTCCATGTATGAACGTCAATTTTGAAGTGGATTGTGCTACGTATGAGAATCCGATTTTTGAAGATGTATTTTTGTTGTTACGCTCCAAGTTTTAAAATATTATATTAACTTTGTTATTAAACTGCTTCTATAGGTAGTATTTATGTTTATGTTTGCCTCGGCTGCGTCTGTATTGTTTTAGAGTCACGTATCTCTTAATCATGGCGTGGTACGACAAGAATGTAGGCACTACACTGATTTTAAGAGCTGTGAGATTCTTTAATTTAGACCTTGCACTTTGTTATCGCGTATACTTAATTTTCGTTACACACGAATACGTAATATTTCTTTAGAGAACACATCTTCCATCTGGTCACTACCAATGTCTACAGGTAACTGAAAGATTTCAACCGTCCAAACCCGTAAGCTTCTGTATTTCAAGTCTCTGATTAGCTATTTTTAAACTGTCACAAAATTTACATTATCGTTGCTCTAATCATGACTAGTAGCATTTAAACTCTCAAACTCATTATTGCCTCAAGGTTACCTCATTGTTAGCAACGTTAAACTTATTATTCTCACAACTCTTACATTATGAAAGTATGTAATGTATTCACATAACATTTTTGAACATGTTTACAATAATATAATCATTTGCAGTGACTGTTACATACATTTTTACAAATTATTACATACATATTGCTTCAAGGCAGGCTGTTATTGAATTTATATATTATATAATCTAATTGAAATTATTCAAGTGTTAAAAATACTGCCTCAATAATAAACGATAGAGAGTGCCATGTGAATGAAACACAGATTTTTTCCGTATCTAAGCTGTCGTACCAGAAGAAAGTGATTTATTGCTAATCAGGGGAGTTAAAGCTGGTGGTCCAGAGGTCCGATTCATTCCATTTAACAATTGGTAATCTGATGTTCGCCGACTCGTTATTTATCTCCATCAAGGAGCTTTCGTAAAATAATCGAGACTGCCCCCCCCCCTAAGTGATTATCACAGCCCATTTTCAATATAGGAAATGTAACTCCTAAAACAGTTGCAGGTTTCTCTAACGGACTGGCGGAGAAAGTGCAAATAGGCCATAACAAGGTATGCTATGCCAAGACAAATTCTTGAAAAGACATTGCTAACTGGTAGAAAAATAACGTAAGATTTGAAGAATTGGGTAAAAAATAAACTATAGAACAATATTTAGTAGTTCGTACTTTATTGCAAAACGATCTTATTAAAAAAAAAACAGCCCTCGTATTCAAACCTCTGGCGGCGCCGTGGCCGAATGATTAGGCCTCTCGCCTCTCATCAAGTTCGATCTCAGGGACCCGCAAGCGGGATTTGTAGTGGACAAAGAGGCGTCTGGGCGGGTTTTCTCCGGGTTCTCCGGTTTCCCCCGCCATTTCTTTCCACCAATTGCTCCATCTTCACTTTTCCTGTCATTCATCTCGCTCACTTTCATTTATGATCTACTTCCTTGCTTTCATCCTGAGCGTCGGGCTGATCACCCATCCTGGTTGTTCACTCTCTCGGTTCCAGAATCCCTCTGCTCCTCGACAGGCATCTGACCCCCAGGCACTGGCTTGAAGTCCTACATAAGAGGAGGGTAAGCAGGTGGAGAAGAAGCAGAGAGGATTATTCTCTCTACCATTTACCACCATTGTAGAAGGACTTTATTTTGAAGTTTAATATCTAGGTTTCACTGGAGATATGGTTCTGAATAAAAAAAAAATTAGAAGGAAGCAGAAAATTATGCATTACATTCACATAATTTTCTCTACCCGTTATCGTTTATTTTGATGTAGTTCTACAAACCATTTTTACGAGATAAACCTTTGCAGAAATAGTTTCATTACGCATTTCGTTGAGGGTAAAAGGGGGATGGAGGAAACAAATCGATAGCAATAATCGATCAAAACCGGGACGCTATATGCTGGCCTAGAAATTTCAACCTCTTTCCGTGACATCGCGAGAAACAACTGAATAGCGACAGAACTTTAAATTGATAAAGTATCGAAAAATGCAAAGCAATAACAACGGATATGTAGCAAATAACTGACTTCAAAAAACTTATTTGAAATAAATTAGTGCTTTAAATAGATCAACTTCATATAGTACGATTTTGTCTGTCTGTTATGGTTTGCCAAGTATACAAAACTAATATCAAATGCCTTCAGTATGAGGAGGGCTTTAGAGCCTATTCCCAGAACGCCTCTTGCTCTCTTGATGATAGAAGCAGTCTAAACTTCTTTTTTAGTTTCTCTACCACGTATACTGACGAACATAAAATGTGGTCCATAATGGAAGGGAGCTGTTTATGTTGGTACTGAGAAAACATAGCCCCACCTATTACCCGCATGACCACCTCTGTTTTTCGAGTGTAATTCTAGCCACTGGATTGGCAGCGTACTTTGCCTCCCCCAAAGTATGGCTGAATTGCCGAAGGGTAACATTACAACTTAAACCTTATGTTTTCATGCTACACTACTGTTTTCTTAATGCCAGTTTTCTTATTGCCGTTTAGCAGCAGCAAAAACTTAAGCTTCGTCTCCATGTCCTGATGAAAGCTCTCATAGATGCAAATGTCATAACTGTTGTTCAGTTTAAATAATAATCCTTCACCCGTTCCTCTAGAAGGCCGAATTATATTGCAATTCGTTTGTGTACCAATCCCAGTGAATTTTTTTTATAGAGATGATAACCTAATTACCTCAGATTGTACATAGGTTACAAACATCCTCCACTGGTTAGTATTTACGTCCATGAATTGTTTTTCAGGCCAGTTACATAGACAACTGATACCGGCCGGGCGGGGTCAAAAGTTGGTTACATAAAGGTGGAAACCTTAGGGAGGGAAAATCACTACTGCAATCTAGGGGAATGGGATAATTTTTATGCACTACAGTGTACACTCGCTTCCATTTATGCCGTCCCCGCAGCTTTGGGAGGCATTACTGACTTTCACATGTGTGTATAGCAAGGAGGAGGAGTGTATATCTGTTTACCTTTTCGTGGCGTCCTGTTTTACGTGCACAATTCTGGATTATTCTCATATGAATGTACAACATTGAGCAGTAGCTTTACTCGCCATCTCTCACATATAATAACCATGTTTAAAAATAACACTAAATAAAACCCTGGTTTATACAACTTCTCCATGAAAACGAATTTTTAATGACAATATAACGTAAAACTTAAATACATATATTTTACTTCGAAATAGGATACATTTACTAGATGTCTGTTACATCTGTGGATATACAAGCTATTCTTACTAAAGCTTATTTCACTATTTGATTGTAAACGATATGAATCTTTGCAGAAATAGCTGCATTACATATTTTGTTATAGACACAAAGGGAATAGTGAAGGTCAGATGTTCAAAAACTGAACGCTGATTTAGATCCTGACACAGTCCATACTTTTTCCTTGACATGCGAGAAACAAGTGAATGTGGACAGGACTTTAAAAGAATGACGAAGTATTGAACAATTCGAACTTAATAACGGATATCTCGGAAACGGCTTATGCACAAAAAGGTTACTTTAAATAAACTGTGTGTTTAAAACAGATCTATTCCCAGAAAATTCATGATATACATTTTTCATTTAAGTATCTTTAATGTATGGAATTTTTCATTAAAATTGTTAGCCATTTTTCATAAAATCAACAAATTTGAAAAAATGTTCAGTGTAAAGGAAGTTGGTGCTGAGAGAATATTCTTGAAAAAATTCGCGTTACATCTTTGGAAGATATTGAACTTAAATAAGAAGTTTGGTATTTATCCAATTTTTCATTTTTAAGTTATGTTGTTCATAGGCACAAACACACACACACACACACAAACACGTAGGTACATTTTTTTCTAAAAATGACTTTTTTATATTCAGGTGCCTCAAAACATGTATTCCCGGGTGAAATCTCGAAATCGAATTTCTGTGTGGAATGCAATACCTTCTCTACCTACTAGGTATGCGGTACAGAAAGTAATAAAACTTTTTTAAAGAATGGTTTGTAGATGATATAAAAAATCTGATGTGTTACACTCACATGACTTTCTCTACCGTTGTACAAACTATTTTTACAAACGCTTATTCTCCATCTACTTCATGTTAATCGAGATAAACATTTGCAGACTCTATCTCATTTCTAATTTTCTTGTAGATGTAAGGGGAATATATATTTACAAGTGCAATATAGAAATTCAGTAGCCTTTAAGCAGAGACATTACTCTTAATAGCTGGTTGCTATGTGCAGCACCATTCTCTTTGCCACAGATTAATACTCTTTGCATATCAAAGACAAAAAAATTAATAACGAAATCCCATTTCAGAAAATAAGTATTGAAACATTTAAGGGAATAACAAGCAATATCTCGAAAATGATTCACTCAACAACAAAAAATGTATATGACATAAATTGTGTATTTTAACGCGATCTACATTTTTTGTGTAGTAAAATTTTGTCTATCTCCTATGGTTTACCAGTTTACCAAAAGTCGTTTACAATGAAGAATAATTTTGGAGACATTCCCAGAAAATTCAAGATATACATTTTATTTGTCATGAAAATATCTTAAACATATGATATTTTAATCAAAATCGTTAGAGCCATTTTTGAGAAAATTAAAATTTTCGAAATATGTTCAATGTAAAGGGTAATCTGGGGTGGGTGGATTTTCTTGAAAACCTTCGTGTCGCATCTCTGGAAGATACTGAACCTAAATACCAAGTTTGGTGTTTATCCAACTGTTCGTTTCTGAGTGATGCTGTTCACAGACACAAGAACATGTTTCCAAAAATGCTTTTTTTGGATTCAGGGGGTCTCAAAACATATATTTCCGGTGAAATCTCGGTATCGAATTTTTGGGTGGAATACAATACTTCCCCTACTTACTATACGTAGTAGAGAAAGTAATAAAGGATAGCAGGTACAGAAAATCGTGTCAATGTAAGACATTTTTATAGGTCAGGCTTGCCTTGAATAATGGACAAGACGTAATGATCGAAGAAAGGTACTGACATATAGCGTGAGAGAAGGCGGTGCCATACTCTAGAGAAACAATGGCTGCATTATTCATAGTTACTGCTTCGATTTACTTTCCATTACTATAACGTAGCTTGTTATTGAATAGTCACTTCATTAACAGTGATTGCTTCGCTTCATTGTTTGTATCCCCATTCATCTGTCATTAATGACAATCCGCCATTCTCTAAACGCTGTGCCGTTCTTATTGAAAACATTTTGTTTTGTGTTTGGGAAATATACAAAATTATCACTTGGTAGGTAGTGGTAGCTAAAGTTGTGCTCATCAATACTGGATCATACAAAGGTTTTGCAGTCCATTGACAAGTGATTTTAAATGCATTCAAACAGTTTCTTTCACGATGCGTTTCAGAACGAATTTAGGTTAATAACACCAGAAACTGGATATAGAGATTCCATCGGAAACACATTTTGACGTCCCCAACACCAAAAAAGCATTTCTAGAGAAAAAAAAAGCCTCGTTGTTCTTTCATGTTCGTATCGGCATGCCGCCATGGTAACTCGGTTAGAGCAACCGCAAGAAAATCGAAAGATCTGTGGTTCAAATCCCGCCTAAGGCACTGAATTTTTCAGTCGTCTGATTCTTCCTTTCTAACCTTGTCCTATACACGGCTTGTGTGAAAAAACAATTAATTACCATTGATTGACCTAATAGTTGGTTAAACTATGAAGACCGAGACTTAAAGTACTCACAGTATTGTAGGTCGCCATTGGGGGATGTCATTTAAAAAGAATTCGGTATCTCCTTATGGTTTACCGGAAAAAATGCGAGTCAATTGGGGAATTTAATGTCGTGCCCGCATGTTGCTAAGGTAGGTCAGTTATTTAGGGCAACAAAACGGAAATCGGAAGATACGCGGTTCAAATTCCGGCTAAGGCATTGAATTTTTCAGTCTGATTCTACCTTTCTAACCAAATTCGTACGTATGTCCATCATCTCTCAGAGATGGAAGGAAAATATTTTAGAAGTAATTTCGTCTACCCCAAACATTTACAGGGAAAGGTTTACTTATTTACTTTCTCAAAAAACGCTCTAACGATTTAGATTAAAAAGTTTCAGATTTTGACATGTCTTGAAATTTTTGTGAATAGCCTTAAAGTTCCCTCTTATTAAGTGCTATATAAAAGGAAATTATAAGAGAGACAAAAAAATTAAAGAAAAATTGTGATGTGCTACATTCACATAAGTTTCTATACCCACTATCGTTTATTTTTATATATTTTCTACACAGTTCTTATACGATTTCATTTTTCTGTCTTCTTTATGTTAATCGAGATAAGTATTTGCAGAAATTGTTTCATTACGCCTTTCGTTGTAGGTAAAAGGGAATGCAGGAGGCTCAAGCAACACGCAAATGTTTAAAAAGTTAGTCGCTTTATGCTGGTTTTGAAATTCCATACCGCTTCCATGAAATTGCAAGAAACACAATAATGGTGACTTAGCACTTCAACCCAAGTACAAATATCTCGGAAATGATAAATGACACAAAAACGGGTCTAAATTAAGTATTTTTACGAGATTAGTTTTTCGTGTAATAAGCTTTTATCCTGTTATAGTTTACCAGTCATATAGGTATATTTTACAAAAATTAATCCAGAATGAAGATAACATAACAGGTTGTTCCCAGAAAATTAAAGATATACACTTTATTAGTAATGCAAATATCTTACACATTTAGGACATTTTAAACAAAATTGTTAGGTCCATTTTTGAGAAAATCAAATAAGGAAATGTTATCATGTAAACCGTAGTTTGGGTTGGGGGAGTTCTTGAAAATCTTCGTGTCGCATCTTTGGAAAATACTGTACTTAAATACCAAGTTTGGTATTTATCCGACTTTTAGTTTTTAAGTTATGCTGTTCCCCTCCCCTCTCTCTCTCTCTCTCTCTCTCTCTCACATACACAAAGCTTGGAACTGTTTCTAAAAATAACTTTTTTTTGTGTTTAAAACGTGAATTTCCAGTGAAACTTATATATTGAAGTTTTGATTCGAATACAATACGTCTTCTAAGAACTATAGGTATGTGGTAGACCGACTGAACTCAGAAATTGCTCTCTAATGAAGAGTGTCTCGATATGGCTAGAATCTGGTATATGAATATGTGTGTGTACTACCGCTTATTTAATAACAAATTCGCCCAACAAGACTTTTAGGATTGCCGCTGGGTAAAATCCTGTGCAACGTGTCAATTCACATAATTATATGGCAATAAAATCTAGAATAAGCACAACTATATGGCGCCAATAGTTGCCGCAAAGTTAAATTAAATAAAATATGCAATTATTAAACAACTCCTTCAACGGATTACTCTCTTCTTTGGAAGGACTTACAAGTCAATGCCTTGGGTCAATAGCCTGTCGAGGAACAAGCAAACTCTGAATCACAGCATATCCAGGATGGGTGATCAGCTCAATGTCTGGTATGACGGTGAAGAAGAAAGAAATGAAACGCAATGACGAAAGGGATGATAAGAAAATTCGTGGAACAAATTATCCAACCCACCATTCCCCTAGCGAAAGAGGAAAACCAGAAAAAATCTGTAACACGCCAGATTTTTAATACAAGTTTGCAGAAGAATATTTCATTACGATGTAGAGAACTCAAGCCTATGCACGTTAGCTCAAAGAGAGCTAACATTATTGACGTAGGGCTTCACATAATTCAGGTGAACAGCAATTGTATATATTTGAATAAATATCAAGTTACCTAAACGACATATTATGACTGATTGCCTTGACCGACCTAGCATTTTTTGTATACTGCAATTTTCACGCTATAAGCTGGAATGTCACATAAAAAGAGACAGTGAGCTTCACAATGACAGAAATTTCCAGGAGCTGCCATAAAAAGCCCCGCCCTTCCCGGGGGCATCGTAATTCTCTCAGAGTGGCACAACAGAGAAAAAGTCCATTTATGGCTATACTACCTCCTGGGAATACATTATTCCGACAGGGGCTGTGCACCAAAATGTACAATATACCTACTGTCAAATCTACTCGTGATGTAAAACTGCAACCGAAATGTTTCCGATAATTTTCGATTTCGATAAAAAAAAATAAATAAACCGATGTTCACGTGTGTAGTGGGCTACCCTGATGCCAAAAATTGTTCGTTTTTTATTTTTGTTCATGTATATGTTGCCTTTTCACTCAAGTGCTAACCGATTATTATGAAATTTGGTATACAACATAGCTGAGATCGCAACAACCGAATGCCTACACGCTATCGTAATTGCTTCCACCAAAAGGGAATTGGAACTGGAATTTTAACACAAATGGTAAATAATAACGCAATAGCTCATAAATGTGCATAGTTTATTCCTTGCTGTATTCTATTACTGTCTTTGCCGTTTTAGTACATTTACTGCAACGAAAGCGATCGCACTTTTTGTTGGACAGAACGCACACAAAGTCTATGGAAGGTTCATGACAAACTTTTTCGAGTGCATACATTGTGGTGGAATCCGTGGACTGTCAGTCTGTTCAGTGGGTTCCTCATGTGGTTCGAACCCGGTCCAGCTCCTGTTAGTCATGGCCTCTTGAGTAGAGGTCAAGATCGAGTTCTTCTCCTTTTCTCCCTCTCATTCGGAGGAATTCTGTTTCCCGTTTGATCCAGCAATCGGGAGGAGGTCTCCCAGGTTTGCCTGGGCTGGATGTAAATCGCCACAGTACCTAGCCGCAACTGCTGCTTTACCTGTGTGATACAGCACGTAAATAAAGATTTACGCAAGCTTTTTGTTTGTTGTCAATGGGCGGAGTTTAGCTTTCTGCGCTGCCATTGGCTCGGTCTTGGCGAACCCATCTGGACGGTCATATGTGGAAGATGAAATTAGGCGCCGGGCTACAAAATTCAACGCAAGTGTGCCAAATCATCAGAGCATCCTGGTCAGTTCTCTTGGGGATTACGACCCTAGCACTCGGCGTCTTCGGCGTCATCGGGTTCCCCGCATGGCATGCGGGTATATCGGATAACCGAGGTGAAACACCAACAGCAGCAAAAAGCTGACCTCCATTGTAATCCAATTCAAGAGATGACTGGTCTCAAAATTAACCCAAACCAACTAAAGAAAATTGACAAATTCACATTTACACCAGGGTGCATAAGGGTTGCCGCACCCTAAAAAGCAGTTGTCGAGGAGCTACATGCTACCTCCCTTCTTTCTACTCAATCTAAAACTAAACCGCCATCCCAAAAATATCATTCCTTAAAATAGTCTTCCTGTGGTAAAACCCTATTGAGGGTGGGTACACAGCTAATTCACTCAGGCTAAAACTTAGCCTGCCAGCAGGCAGTCGGAGTCGGATGCATCCAAGTGGTGCTCAAGCACAATAGTGCTTAACTTTGGCGGCCGCTTGCGTGGTCGTCAAGCTAAGCAAGTCGGCATGGCAGCGAAGCAGGATGGAAATTGGGGTTAGGGTTTAAGGAATATCCAAGGTAGCAGGCGGGCGGTCACCGCTAGACGGTCACTCATCTGCTTAACTTGGGGAAACTTGTGATGGATAGAAGTGGTAGACATTAACCCTCGGTAGCCCAAGGCGTCCTTTGGTAACCGACAGCTCTTTCGTCGTCTTGTTGCCCTGTGGTCATAGGGCCCAGGGAGTGCAACAGCTGGTTGGTACAGTAAGCCAGTTTCGTGCACATGGTACGAGTTCTCTCCCGCACCATGTACACGATATATGGGTGACCAGAGTGGGCGTGTACGATGTGTGGCGGGAATCTACTCCCAGTATCATCGATCATCCGAAGCGCCCTGTTCTGGAAGGTCTGCAACCTGCGGATGGTGGTTGCTGCCGCGGATCCCCAGGCCTCGCAGCCATACAGAATCAGAGGCGGAATAATCGCCTCGTATAGGTGTAGTTTAAGGTGTGTAGGAATGGTGGAACGAAATACAGGGTGCAGCTGTCTGAGAGCGGCGTGGCAGAGGGCAACCATTGCCCTGACATGTGGAGCGAAAGTGAGCCCGCGGTCGAGGGTGACTCCGAGGTAACCTAAGGGATTCCTCTCCGCCGCAGCCTCAAGAGACCGCTCGGACTGCCAGCGATGGACCTTCGCCAGGAGAAGCGCAGAGCTCTTCCCCGGGTTGATGGCCATCCTCCACTTCTCGCTCCACCTGCCAATGGCTCGGAGCTGTCGCTGTAGTGGAGGGAAACAGAATCGGGCATTCAGAAGGCTTGGTTATTCCATGAGAAAGGCTCCTGTGCCAATACGTAGGCCATTCTGGTTGGCCCCATTTTTGAAACACCTAGTGTTCTTTTGAGAAACCGGCTTTCACGTTCTCCGTGCAATTTAGATCACTTAATGTGAGATAGTCCCAAATTAGTTCCAGTCCACAACTACTTTTAAGTCAAATATATATTAGTCCCTTGCTGAAAGGTTGTTCAGAGAACAGGAGACATACTGGAAATCATCTGTAGGTTTCAAGCACTCCAAAGCTGTCACATCGAGATTGGAGAGAAACAGGACGCGAGAACTGGTAAAATTAAGCAGGGAAAAGCTCTCATTGACAGCGGGTCTCTTTACAGGACACTCTCCCTTAGAAGACACCTGCAGAGAATGGAGCACAGGTAAACACTGCCTATAGACGATGTCAACAATCAGATGAGATAGGTGACCATCTATTGTGCGAGTGCCCAGCATTTACTCACCAACGAGCCTTGATTTTTGGGAGTTATTTCCAAAATTGGAGGAGCTTTCAACCACCACGATCCAGAGTCTGATTCAGTTCATTATGGATGTTAGAATTCTGGATCGATGATAATAACAGGATGCGCAATGGACGTAAATGTCGCAGCACAAGGGAGTGTTGTCCCTATCAAACTCACACTCATTCGCTCCTAAAAGGTAATTCAGCTATGAAATTTGACCAAAATTTTGTGAGAAGTTAAAAAATGATATCTTTTCATAACAAATAATCCGAATTCTACACTTTAAGAAAACAAAGTTTTTTTCTACTTGGTACATTTAATGCTAATTAACTGCAGCAATAAGTGCTTGCTAATAGGCACGCCCAACTTTAAATTTTGCTTTCTGGCAAACTTTTTTTCAGTATTTTTCCATACTCAAAATGCTACATGATGCAATTATTTACTAATGTATTTCAAAATATTTGTACTTTTTAAAAATAATCCTCCAATTTTGAAAAATAAATTAACTTTTTGAAAAATCAGGAATGTTGGTTAAAACAAGTAATTTTTCTACAACAATTAGGGATAAATATATATCGTCAGATATGACAGAAAATTAAAAAAATTAAACAGTTTGATTTATGGACGCTCTTCTACTATGGTCCTTAGCGTCCTATTCTATATTTGGCATGAAAAGACAGTAAATTCTGTTCAGAGGCCTCTTTATCAGGCTTGAGGTTCTTTTACCTGCCGTAATCTACGACACGGGACCTCCGTCTTTGCTTCCCTTCCGAGGGAAGCCATGCTAAGAACTTTTACGCCCGAAATAATCCATAGCCGTCGCCGGGTTTCAACCCGGACCTCGGGAACTAGAAACTAGCATGGTAGGTACCCCTAGACCACGAAGGACGACTGATATGACAGATCTTTCCTAAAACTCATTTACTATAAAACCTATATT
Source organism: Deroplatys truncata (assembly GCA_030765065.1). Classification (NCBI taxonomy): domain Eukaryota; kingdom Metazoa; phylum Arthropoda; class Insecta; order Mantodea; family Mantidae; genus Deroplatys; species Deroplatys truncata. Next base: position 120,707,000 of record CM060988.1, on the reverse strand, counting down.
TTTATGTGAATATTTTTAAAAATGTATCGTGTGGAGCAGTTTTATTGGAACACTGAATTTACGAAATAAAAATTAATATTTAAATCACTATACAAGCTAGAATTTTAAAACATGGCAAAAGGAATACTGTAATTGTGTGTAATAAGTCGGATAAATTTCAACAAGATATCTGAGATACTATGGATTTTTCAGATTTTACAGGTGCGTTACCTTAAGAAACAAAATTCTGGACGTTTACGAATAATGAAACTATTAAGCCTATTGAATCCACTTGTTATACTGCTTGAAATGACCTAACATTGTAGCTTATGCCTATTTTAATGCTTTACCTACAACTACTGAAACGAACTACGAGTACAATACCTAAAGTGTTATAATAGGCTGATTAACGCCCATAGAGAAGTATTGTAAAATTCCGATATCGAGATTCCAGAAATACATGTTTGTTTAGAGTTCTCCTCAACCTCCCTCACAAAAAGAAGAAAGAAAAAAAAGCGCTTGATATTTAAGTTCATTTCAAGAATGTGACGCGAAATTTTCAAGAAAATTCCCCCATGCCCGTCCTTCACGAATGGATTTTACGGCGATGGATTTTTCTGAAGGGAAGTAAAGCCGGTGGTCCCGTGTCGTAGATTTAGGGTACGTAAAAGAACCTCAAGCCTGATAAAAAGGCCTCTGAGCAAAATTACCGGTCTTTCACGCCCAATATAGAATGGGTCGCTAAGGACCACAGCAGTTAAAGAGCGCCCATAAACAAAACATTTCAATTTCAACTTTAAACGGAACTTTTTTCGCTGTTGCCCCCCCTCTAAAATGATTTAGGATGTCCATTAAATGACCATATATTTAACACATTTGCGTGACTAATAAAATGTATGGGCTAGAGCATGGTGCTCTGGTTCCTGGAATGCGTCCGGGTATCATTCCTTCCATTGGGTTGCGGATTTTAAGTTCCGGGTATAGTTGAACTATAGGTGCCCACGCAGCATCACGAGGAAAGTGAAAAGCTGCGATAGGCAGCAATCCCGGCCACGGAGGCCATCATTCTGGCTGGGGGATGCGTGGTGCCCACCTCACCTACCTGTATCAGTTGGGTGATAGCCCACCTCCGGCGTGCATACGTGGGTACGAGGTCGGCAGTCGGTTTGGCAGATCTAGGTCCTTCATGGGCTAGCGCCACGCGATTATTATTATTATTATTATTATTATTATCATTATTATTAACTCTATATCTTGAATTTTCTATTAATAGCCGTCAAAAGCACTTCATTCTGAATTTTATATAACTAGTAAAATAAAACACAAAATAAACTTACCACGCAACAAATCTAGAAGGCGTTATTTCAAATGCATTTTTGTGGCCCTGACCACTTTTGGCATATTTGTTGCTATTGGTCTACATTTTCAAATATTTTTATAATGCTTATTTTTCCAAGTCCTTCGTTTCTTGAGTTGTAATGCAAAAAAGTGTGGAATTTCAAGGCCAGCATAAAGAGATCCGCTTTTTATCATTTGACTCTTCAGCTTACTCTATTCCTCTTGTACCTACAACGAAATATGTAATAACATTTCTGCAAAGTTTATCTCCATTCACATACAGTAGATAGAAAAGAAAAACATGTTGTCTTACATTTACATCACTTTCCCTATCCTCTATCGTTTACTGGTAGCTATATAAACTATATTTATGAAAGCTTATTTTTCTATCTACTACATTTCAATCGAGATAAACGTTTGCAAAAATAGCTACATTACACATTTCGTTATAGAAAAGGGAACAGCGACAGTCAAATGTTTATGAACTGGGCGCTACATGCTAGCCTAAAAGTTCCATACTCTTTCCATACAATTGCCAGAAAACTGAGTAGCACTTTAAAAGAATGACAAAGTACCTATTCAATAATTCAAACCATTGATAAAGGATACCTCAGAAAAGGCGTTTATGACAAAAATATTTGTGTAGTACATTTTCGTATATCGCTTAACGTTAACAGTTTATAGAAGATTGTAAAAAATTCCTTAGCGGCTATTCCCAGAAAATGCAAGATGCATATTTTATTTGTCATGTAAATATCTTAATATATGGTATTTTAATCAAAATAGCTACAGATATTTTTGAAAAAATAAAAAAAAAATTGAAATGTTCTATTTAAAGGTTAGTTTGGGACAGTAGGACTTTCCTGAAAAGCTTCGTGTCGCATCTTTAGAAGATCCTAAACTAAAGTACCAAGTTTGGTGTTTATCTGACTTCTCATTTTTTAGTTATGCACACACAAGTATACTCATGTTTTTTTTAAATACTTCTTTTTGTTTTAGGGGGCCTCAAAACATGCATTTCTGGTGAAACCTCGGTATAAATTTTTGGGTGGAATACAATAACTTCTCCATCTGCTATGTACATGGTAGAGAAAGTTTAATAAGCCTTGCTGAGAATGGCTTGTAGAAGCTATACAAACATGAAGGATAGTGAGTAGAGAAAGTCATGTGAATTTAACACACCAGTTACTTTGATATTTACAGATAGTAGCAGTTTCTTCGAGAAATAGATGCTCTTTCCGTACTCTAATACCTGGTCCTTGTAGGTCACATTTGTTTTTAGTTTATTTGGGATAGAAACCCTAAAACTGAGGCCTAGGAGTCCGTCCTCGCCTGACGACAGTAATTATGTTGGAACTCTTCACAGATTGCATCTTTTTAATGAAGCCTGTGCTACGGTTCATCCCTGTTGGAAAGAAGATAAAATTACTTTTCAACATTGTTAGCGCCTTCAAAAGGGTCGCAAAATTGTTGTCACATGGCCATCGGTGCTAGGTACTTCGATGAGGGATAAAAAACGCCAGCACCAATTATCGTATAGCTGCTGGGCACACAATCATACGTGAATGTTCTCATTAGAAACGGACATTCTCGACAAGTGTGTGTGTGCGTGTCTTTCTCTAGGTCACAGCAGGTTCGAGCTCTGGTGCAGACTGCTTGTCTGTTTTAGCTGAGATCCAAAGAAACGATGGTGAAACGAATGCCTAAACAATCTGAACCCTGGAACGATTACATTTACCCAATAGTGTTGACGTTTTCAGAGTGTGAAAAACCCCCAGAATATTACCAAACTGAGGTTCGAACCCAAAACCTCTGGTTTTACAGTCAAACATCCTGAACTAAGCGCATATGGAGTTCAGTTAATTCAGTTAACTCGAAAAGTTAAGTTCAGGCACAGAAATAACAGCGGTTCATCAATAACAACTATTTTTCTTTCTCACCACCTTAGGTAGAGGAAGTATAAGATTAAACCCAAAAATGCTCATCGAAAATTAATGTTTTGAGGTCCCTGAATAAAACAGAAAATATTTGAAACAATTTGTGTTGTGTGTGAACAGCATAACTAGAAAGTCTGATGAATACCAAACTTCATACTCAAATCAACATTGCTGAAAAATTTCCGACTCCAAATTATTCTTTACAAGAAAATCTTTTCGTTATTTTTCATTATCTTACAAATCTGATGTGATACACTGACATGGCTTTCTTTACCCTCTATCTGTATTAGTAGGTATACATACTATACTTACTAAAGCTTATTTTCCTATCTACTACATTTAGTATAAACATCTGCAAAAATAGCTACATTACAAATTTTGCTATTAATATAAAGAGAACAGCGATAGTCAAATGTTTAAGAACTGGGCTCTATATGCTGGCCTTAAAATTCCATACTGTTTTTTCATGCAATCGGGACAAACAACTGAAAATTGATAGGACTTTAAAAGAATGAAAAGTATTCAACAATTCAAGCTTTAATAACAGATATCTCAGAAACGGCTCATGCCACAAAAAACTTAGTAAATTGTGTGTTTTAAAAAGATCTACATTTTTTGTGTGGTAATTTTCGTCTCTCTCTTAACGTTTACAAGTTATACGAGATTATACAAAATGCCTTCCTGGTGAAGAGGATTTCCTAGGCTCTTCTCGGTATTGAATTTTTGGATGGAATGCAATAATTCACCTTTTTACTATACCTAGTAGAGAAAGTAAAAATGAATTTAACACTTTTAATTAATATATACTTGGATAATAAAGGTGACAGATTATATGCATATCTTTAATTTTTGATGAACAGCCGGGAAAGTTCTTGTCATGATGAGTGTATTTTGCACTTACTACAGGAAATATGTAGAAGATATTAAAATATACAGTTTGTGTGAATTTTTTTCTAGCTTTAGCCATTTTCGGAAATACTCTATATTCCATATTTGCATTTTCCCAAGTACGTCATCTAACGTACACGCTTAAACGTTTGTGATTCTGCTTTTTTCTTTACATCTCTCTAGGTCGTTATGACTTCTAGGCAGTTTAATGCTGTTTCCGTATGTTGTAACTAAATACTTCATGCCTAAGTTGAAATCATTCCTAGGTAAAAATAAATCGTGAATAGTGTAACATGGATGGAGTAATAATTTTTATATAAATATATACAGAGTGCCGAAAATCAATGTGTAAAGAATAGTGTAGAGCAGAAACACAGTAACAAAATAAGCACTCAACACTAAATTCGTCATGTTAGAGTCTCCGATTATGAATCCTGTTTGTGGACTGTTAGATGTAAACAAAACATACTCTTGTTCAGTACCGGTTACGCTCCTTAGGTGTGTCTGATGTGAAGCCTGCTGGATGTTAAGGTAATACTGAACGCTCGTCTTATTCAGTACAGTACACGAAAGTAATGGTTAGTTCTCATTGTGTGCCGGTACTGGTAGTTGACACAATACGTACACACTTGTCATGTGAGTTACATTTCATTTTGATTGGCAAATGAAGATGTCTCAAGTCAGATTTAAGTTATGTTCATACAGCGCTCCTTTTACTACACTGAATCTACTCCTAACCTCAAAAGGCTTGGTTTGGTACTGCCTTTTCAACTTACAATTTTCTGCTCACTGTTTTTTCGCATCCTATACAGGGTGTACCATTTAAGTTGAGACTGTACGTATCTCCAGAACTAAGTGTTGTAGAAAGAAATGTCTTTAAAAAAGTTGCTTGATATTATGGAGGAAAGTAAATGCCATTAGTCGTGTTTTGTTTGGAGGACGTTATGATGGTCATTTTAGGGTAAATTTAATATTTTTACATGAGAACCTACAATTAAGATCAGTTGTAGGTTCCTTTTATTTAAGACATTTCTTTCTACAACACTTAGTTTTGGAGATATTGTACAGGCTCAACTTAAATGGTCCACCCTGTATAAAGGATATACCTATGTGAATTTGTCATGGGTAGGTAACATCGTGTATTAGTTCACATAAGCGTTTTACTTTTAATCCCGTACCAGGGATTCCCGTCCGACCTTCCTTTCTTCACTTAAACTGCGATACTATGCAGCGTATTACTATTAGTTTCAAATGGGAAGAGTTCTGAGCTACAGCGAATAAGATGCATTTGCGTGCACAGCGTTGCCACCTCGTTACCCCCACTCTTTTCATATTTCCCTCTCACTCTCACATCTGCCTGTCGCTAGAATGGTCGACGTAAAGCAACCCAAACTGAATTATCTAAACTTTTATAATTCTCCTGGTGTTTAAATTCATAATTGGGAATATACTCGCATGCTACGTACGTATTTTTTAAGTGTTATATAATTATAGGATATGAATTACCTGTGCTTTTAATCCAATGGAACTGCCAGTGGCTCATCCGTTTACTGGCATCAGTTACGTGAAGAGGCAATTCGTCACTGACACTGTCTTCATCGTCTGAGTCTTGCAAATTTATGATGATAGGTTCCAAAATATCGTCACGGCCTATTTCTTTCCAAAAGTCGTCTTCTTGTAGTTTTTCTGCATGTCTCACGCAGGCTTCCCAGTCTTGTTGAGTTACCTTGTCAATTTCTTCGTGAATAAGACGTTCAACGTCAGTCAGTTTAAAAGTGTTATTTCTGTTTGCAACCCCTCGTTTTATTTGAGCCCATACTAACTCAATTGGATTATACTGGCAGTGATAAGGGGGGAGGCGGATTACCTCGTGTCCCATTTCCATTGCAAGTTGATCCAGCTGATACACTTTTCCCTGGTTTTTAAATGGAAGTACTCGTTGCAGTAACTCATTTTTAGTTTCTGTTGCCGAAAATTCAACCCCCTTTTTTTGCAACCATTCAACAATTTCGTTCTTTCTACTGGCAGTATTCGGTACTTTGTTTTCAATAACCGAATGATATGGTGCATTATCCATTATAATTATGCTTCCCTCTTCTAAATAATTTAGGAATCTGTTCAAAAACCATTCTTTAAACGTATCAGCTGTCATCTCTTCGTGATAATCTGAGGTGGTTTTGGACAGAAAAATCCATTTGCTTTCAGGTACAAATCCTGTCTTAGCGGACCCTACATGACAAATGATAAGTCGACTGCCTTTTCCAACAGGTACCTTCAGGCCACCCTTTTTTGAGGAATCTTGCCAGATTGAATTTTGAGTGTGGTTTTTATTTACCCATGTCTCATCTAAGTAAAATATAGGTCTCGTATCGCAAGAATTGCGAATTTCGTGCATTTTGCGTAAGAATTTTATTCTTGCCGCAACAATGTCACTCCTCTCCATTAAAAATTGTCGCCCATCATTTGTCTTTCTGTACCTGAACCCTAATCCTCTCAAAATTCTATAAGTAGATGAATTTGAACCAGTGTATGATATTTTAGTTCTAAGGGCACAAGTTATTTTCTGTATTGTTGGGAATTCACCTTGGTCATAAAACTCGAAAACAGTTCTGCGTACAACGTCCTTGTCAAAGTCAGTTAAATTTGTAATCCTCTTCGGAGGTCCAATGTGCTTTCTGGGCGATACAAACACTGGAGTATCACTGGGAACAGATTTTCTTGCCTCTCCGCAAATGCGAGACACACTTGCTTTACCGACACAACACGCTTTAGCAGTAAGCTGTTGAGGATTTTTGAAATCAAGTTGATTTCTGTGTTCCTCATTGTTACATTTTTTAAAAAACGAGTAGACCCTAAATATAATACTTCGAGCCTGACTTCGCAATACCTGCCTCTTTGACTCGCCACTAAATTCACCACAATAAGCCATTGCACTATTTTACTCTTGCTGCTTGCTCTCTGAACAACAACTGAATACTGATATTAACTGTGTAGGGTAAATAAACTCCAACCCAGATTTAAAAATAACACACAATCATAAACATGTGACGGCTCACGTTCTGCAGATTCTACAAGTAACACAAGTGAGCTTGGTGGGCTGTTTGCTCTCTTTCAGCTTTAACAAACGCCTTGGTTTTACAACATAATTCTTTATCACCATCAAGTCAGTAGTTCTGTATAATTACAAATATATATACATAATGTATACAATAATGCATACATACAAATAATGTGACCATTACAGTGCTTACGTGGTTATATTATAACATATGGGAATGTTTATTTGTTTGTATTATGAAAACTATTTGAGCTAAAAATATGTGGTTTTTACGGTTGTGTTACGAAAATTACTCCCTACCTTCTAGTGGGTTACTTTTTGCAAAATTTGAATTTTTGTCTTAGCGCAAATTATATGTATTAGAAACACATTCGCTTAGCACGCGTCATGCTTAGCTTACGGCGAATGCAATATGACAACACAGCGGAACTCCGATTGGTTGCCGCTCTGGCCGCGCTCAAGGACAAACATCATCCCATTTGAAAAACACAGTAGACTTATATTTGAAACACACAGAATAGTCCAAAAGTATACATTATTGATATAATACACTTAATTTACGCTGTCCAGAGGTTTCATTTAACTGTTTCGCTTGCCGGTAACCCCATTTCTATACTGCATTTTACGCTGTCTAGTACAAAATATATGGGAGCTTCGTTAACTACAGCCTGCTATCTGGACTCCATAAATACAACATTTTTAAAATAGTATAAGTTACTTCACTTGTGTTGCAATTTATTATCACTGTTTATTACACCTGTAAATATGACGTCATAGGCACGGGGTCATTAAAAGGATTTACTGGCTCTTTAGGCACTAGTAGGTATATAAATTATTGGCAACACGAATGACAGACATAAATATTGCTTCTTGCTTCAAGCACACACATGGCGTAACAGAGTTCTGAAAACTAGAACGATCCTGTTACTATTTTTCGCAGTTGTTTGTACATTTCATCGTATAACAAGGCCATTGCCCCTAATGTTTTATGGGGCAACTTAATGAGCATTTTGAATATGATCATTCAAACATCTAACTGAAACACAACAATTAAAGAAGAGTTAAATAGTTATAGCTTAAATGAGAAACCAAAAGAAAATAAAAATAATTGGAAAGGACATTTACTGAGAATGGAAGACTCAAGAATAACAAAGATGTTAGGACTATAACCCAAAACGGAAAAGAAAAGTTGGATATCTATATCAGAGATGGCGAGACCAGACTTTCCTTCTAGAGGACGGAATAGTTCAATGATGGAATAAACCAACTATTGGCGAGCCGCGTGTCACATCCAGGAGGGAGTACCATGGAGGAGTACTGTGACGTAACATAGCTACCCCTCTTTCGAAGCAGTTACGTAATGCTGATTCTTAATTTTGAAATGCTAGAAATGCCTATTTATTAACATGCAGGTATGCATTAAACGACAAAACAAAATCAAGTGCTTTATTCATTATTATTGATAAAATAAAGGTTTGAAACTCAAAATATCTCATTTCTTATCAAATTAAAGAAATATTATATTTAATACCGCTTATAAACTAGCAGAAAAAATTAATTAACAATCAATGCTCAACACTTACAGTTTGACAATACTTTCACACAGTATATTGCACCATATTCGTTTGCTACACAATAAGAAAGAGCCCATTCTTCCCCAAATGTCCGAACATTTCCAATCTTCGCAATATGCTCAAGAAGACGCTACAGTTTCTAATGGATACAAAACTCTCTGATTTACTATAAATGTTTACGTAATTCCATGTTTGAGCAATTGTAAACTAATGTTCAAAATGTATTTTTATGATAACAGGTCGTGATAAGACCATGTAGTCAAAACACCTTAAATAAGCCTATAATAAAAAAAAAGACCTGTAGAATGTACCTCGTAAATGCGTACAGCATTGTTCCACACCACTGGGCTAGAAGACTGTTCGTGTGCTGTAAACCTGTCGCCTGACAGGGTGACACGCGAGGTCAAGAATAACCATACCTGGACTAAACCGTGACGATGATGATAATGATGAAGAAATATGTTTTTCTGTGCCTTGCCTAGTGTGGAGCGTCACAGTTTGTCCGTCTGTAGGCATTAAACTCACGAACTGCTACACGTACAATACCATAGGTATATAAGAATCAAAATTGTGGATATTATGTAGGTATATGTGTATCTATATTGAATTTGCTTGAAGCAATTTAAAAAAATAAAGATAGTTTGTATAATGGCTCGACCGACCGAGGTAGCGCCGCGGTAACGTGTGCGAATTGCATTCGGAAGGTACCGGTTTCGATCCCCGGGGACCGCCCATCTAAGTCCATCTGACACATGGAGTTTTCGCGGTTTCCCTGGAGTCGGCAAGCGAATGCTGGTGTTCTTTCTTCTCTGCCGCGATTTCCTTTCATTCCATTTCCCTTTCATCTTTGAAGTGTGCTTCTATCTTTCATGGTGCATAACGGTGCCGGACAGATGGCGCAGATGCATGTTCAGTGGAAAGAGTACTTCCGGTGGACACCAGAGAGCTGCCTGATTGGTGGGTCGTTGACCGCCCTCTCTCGGCGACTCCAGCAGTGACAGAATCTACTTGCATTTTCATGCCAGAATACACTACTGCTTTTTTACGGTATTACAGTCAGAGTTATACTGCTCACTAGACTCGGTATTTGTCTATTTTCTTCCTTTGTTTGGAACGGTAGGCTTTATATAAATATGAGTCATGTATACCGGAGTAAAATATACTAATTTGTAGTGAACATAACCTTAAATTTTAATAGTGTGTTGTATCTTTTCGTAGCTTAGCAGACAAACAAAAACGTTTATCAAAATTTTTGCCAATCTAATTTCATTATTTCTATAATTGGCTGTTGTTTATTAATATTATTTATTAATATTATGTATTAATGTGATGCTAACCTTAGTAATTTTTCGCGTTCTGAGCCATGAACATTGTTGACATCAACCTGAAAAGAAGTTTCTAATACCAGTGCTTTTTTCCTACCGTCAGCAGTTGCATTGTTTCGTGTAATAATAAAATAGTAGCGACTTAGCACAATGAAGCATAGGATAAACGGTCAACTTACAAAAAACTATTGGATTACAACTGGGAAATAGATCTTTTTAGATTTAACTCGACGTCTTCTTCATTAATGCGATGACCTTATTGTTTTCTACTGTCCACATGGGCGAAAAAAAGAGTACGCACCTAAAAAGCAACAACAGCCTGTTTAACAATTAATACATAACAGACTCACTAACAATTACAAACCAGCGAGGGAGTGTAAAACGTATTCAAGAGAGAGATTGCTTAAAAACTGATAATAGGTTTGTCATAAAAAATGCATGTAACTGAATAGAGTTCTGCGCCATGCGTGTGGGCTAGAGCGTGGAGCTCTGGTTCCTGGCCACGGAGTGTGCCTAGGGGTGCGGGTTTTAAGTCTGGTATAAGATCGGTGCCCATTCAGCATCGTGAGGAAAGCAAAGAGCTGCGATAGGTAGCGATCCCGGCCACGGAGGTCAACATTCTGGCTGAGGGATACGTGATGCTGGCCACATCGTCTCCTCGTATCGGTTGGAAGATCGCCCGCCTCTACCATGCGTGTGTGGGCGTGTGGCCGATAGTCGGGTTGGCTAGTATGGACCCTTCATGCACTGTAGCGCCATGGTGTTATTATAAATAAAGAGTTCGAATTTAAAGAAATAATGTTTACAGTTTACACTTCATTAAGAAGTGGAATTTAGTAAACTTAATTTATGGTGTCTACATGGTAGAGGCTATTGGATAATTCTATACTGTTCTGTCATTCAAAATGTGTTTTTCACGTGATAAATGAATAAATGAAAATGCCTACTTCAATGCTTATCATTGTGATAAGCGCATACTGCGCCAAGCTCTGCTCCTAACTATCGCATAAACCAATAGGGAGAAAAGAACCTGGCATCTGGTGCTTAGATAGCAAAGGGGAAGGGGGAAAGAGAGGTGTTTGCTTTCGATATGGGATAAAGCTCGTTACTGCTGAGCAAATTGAATCAGAGTTGACTTAGCCAGACTGCAGACGCGATTGATCCGTTTTCATTTTCAGCTTCTCACTTCTTTCTCCAAAGGTTTCAATTTATGGACAATTCTGTTCATCCACGTTACTGGTGTTTGTTCCAAATTACTTTCCGAAGGCAATGCATCAAAACCGATATATAAAGTGATTCGTGTAAACCTTTATTGTGCACTCACACCTCTCTCTTTGCATTTTGTAATGTGTTCGAAGCGTTAGGCACAAAGTCGCGCTTTAACTTCCGGTTGTATCTTGCTGCGCGCACCCGACTTTCTCGTTTTCATGCCCTATGGACGCCTTTGCCGCGAACAAGAGAACGGCATGGAAGCAGCGTGAATCACGGGAACCTCTTGTTCTCGTCCGGCAACCAACAACGCTAATTAGTATGGCTTCTACGGATATACTCTCTGTTTAATATAAGGGTGGCTCGGATAGATACTGAGCAGTGGGTTGGGTGGGCTACTTGTGCAGGGGCTTTATGTACTCGGGAGTGAATATTACTGCGGACACATGCTGAAACTAACCACTTTAGAGGTTACTGAAGCGCAACTTTGACATTTTCCCACCATTATGGCATAAGTCATTAGAATCTGGTGATACCTATTCGGGATGATAGGTCTTAGGTTAGGTTCCATTCATAACCGGCAACTCCTCCGCAAATACGCACGTGTTACATGTATTAGGAAGGTTAGTTATATTGCATCTGCTACGTTGGCGCCCTGTTTTTATACTTGCAGATGTTCAAACTTTGTACGCCGGTCATTTAGCCACCAACTGACGCATTGATTATATTAAATATATTATATTCATTATATTATACTAATTATATTACTATTTATATTAGATTAGTTATAGTTATATTAATTAGGCCAATTATGTGATAGGCTAGGTTATTATTATTATTATTATTATTATTATTATTATGTCTTACCTTTGCAGTTAAATAGAAATTTGATTTGTTTTTTTTTTCAATTTATGGTGTAAGCGTTGTCTGTGTGGGGTTTTATTTTTAGAGGAAGAAGATTTGTAGAAGCAAACCAAGAAATTTGGTTTATGTAAGCACGCTGAAATTATATTAAAACCAACTATAAGTTGTTGTTCATACCACTGCAGTACAGTAATTTGCAACGAAATGAAAATAAGTTTTATTTATGGAACGCTCTTTAACTGCTATGGTTCTTAGCGTCTCATTCTATATTGGCAGTGAAAGACCGGAAATTTTGCTCAGTGGCCTCTTTTATCAGCTTGAGGCGTTTTTACGTGCCGTAAAACCTACGACACGGGACCACCGGCTTTACTTCCCTTCCAAAGGAGGCCATAGACTGTGTCCCCTATAATGTAAAGGAGAAAGTGTAGAACACCAACATAGAAATGTTTTCCTCCGGCTCACAAAATACAGATGACATCCGACAGATGCTTTGGGAAATCATTGCTACAACCTATAGAAGAACGATACGGTATTCTAATGCTTATTAAAATATATTACACAACGTGGTTAAGAGCATGTTTTAGGAAATGCGGGGATGCAAGAGACTTTATAAATATCTTACTTTCTCTCCTCATTACCATTTTAGTCATCCATTTTATACTACACTAATTGTATAACGAGTGATACTGCTATTCACTTCGCGTTAATCAAAACAAATGCCTGTCTAGAATTCATTTCACATCAGACAGTACTGACTTAAGAACCTCAAAACACTCAAAACGTATTTTTGTTAGTAACGAACCTATACAAAATAGAAGAATCGCATATAATTAGTAAATTTTGTGTATCTCTAATGCAGTTATTTAGCATTCATTGAGTGAAGAGGGCTTCAGAGTTCTTTAGAAAAACAATTGAGACCTACATTTTATCTTTCACATTCTACCATGTTATTTTAACAAAACTATTAGTCATTTTTGAGAAAATAATAAATAACGGACGTTTCTCAGCGCAAGGACTTGTTTGGTTGTATAGTTTCCCTTTAAATCTCCATCATATATCGCCACAGTGCCGAATTTAAGTGTACAATTCCTATTTATCCACATTTTTGCTTTTAAGTGTACCCTCTCTCTCTCTTTCTCTCTCTCTCTCTCTCTCTGAACAGTTTTCGGGGGTTCTTTAAGCCTCGAAACTATATTTTCCGTGAAATTTTTTGGTCGAATACAGTACTTCCCCTCTACTACTGATATGTAGTAAGAAAGTAAAACACGAGTGAAGGTACGTTTTTACTTTCACACAATTGACAAAAAGGCTGTGCAATATTTTTATGACTGCCCCTGTGGTTTGGTGGTTAGCACGCTAGCTTACACATAAATGAAATATATATATATATATATATATATATATATATGTGTGTGTGTTTGCATTTTCATGATCGTAATTTTCCATAAATTTAAATACTGAAGATAATTTGGATAATTGGAAAATTCATAAGGTGAAATTATCGTACAAAAAAGAGCGATTTTACTTATAGCCCATGAGAAATGACGAAATATTAAGATAGCTATACAAGTTGGCAAACTTGGCTTTGTATAGAAGTTTTTAAAGTCCAGTCAAGAAAACATAGGATTATGAAAGTGTGTACACTAGGTAAACTAAATGTTATAAGTTATACGTCATACAATGGAGGGGTCACCTCGCGCACCGCGACCTACATACATCTACTGTGACTACCATCTCCCAGGAGGAAAGGGTGAAGTGAGGGAACCATAGGTGGTTACGGGTCACAGAGACGCGCGAAACTCTCTAACAGTTCCAAGGCTCAAAGACCGGTTCTACTGCTGATCGTCTGGAGAGGGCATTGAACGAGTTATCGATCAATCTAGTGTGCACGGGGAGCACTCTTTTCTTTGAGCAAGCATCCGCGCCATCTCTCTGGCACCGGCATATGCCACGAAACCTAGAAGCACACCCGAAAGATGAGAAGAAAACGAAATGAAGGGGAAACGATAAAAAGGAAATCATAGAGGATGAGAAATCACTCCAATATTCGCCTACCGGACAGGGAAAACCAAGAAAAACCCAAGGTCAAAGTGAGCAGTTTACGGGAATCAAACCGGACCTCCCGAATGTAAGCCTTACGCCTTACCGCGGAGCCAACTCGCTCGGTAAATTAAATATTAAGTGTGGTCAACATTTTCATCTGTCACTTTGATATTTAGCAAAATTTTATTATTCTCAATATTACAAAATGTTAAACACTTTAAGGAGATTTTCTATATAAACTATCCTTAATTTTTAGATGTCAACCAAATTTGAAGTGTATCAAAAATATCTGTTACATGATTATTATAAAAATGTCATGCAATACGTGCAGTGATTCGTGAATTCTGTCATAATCACAAACGGAATAAGACAGATACCAAGTGTAGCGGGGGTTTGGAAAATAAGGAACGTTTTCTGGTGTGTATGATCTTGGTTTAGGGTTTCGGGTACGGAAAGATTATTGCCGGCTACTCAGGTAGAGGATAAGTGATTGTGAGATTCTAATTTCAGGGATTGTGTGGATGGGAGATGAATTATACTCACAGCTCCTCTCAGTGGCCCATTTATTCTGAAGATCCACACTTGTTGTCGTACTGAAGACCCTTTACACAAGACGCGTTCCTATCTGTTTTTCCCCGTTACAGTTTCCGTGCTTCTACCCTGGATTTTATTCTCTTTCTTATTTATTCACAATATGACTTTTGTCATTCCTAGCTACCCTATCTCTCACTGTTATATTATGACGATTTCCTATCGTATATCTCTTTCCCTAGTTATAATATAAACTGTTACACGTTGCTGATTTCCCTATCTTTTACTACACTAAGTATTTCATCTTGTTCTCCCTGACCCTTCACGACACACAGTTTTTACGTCCTCATCCTAGCTGTTCCCGACACAAAGTTTTTACATCCTCATCCTAGCTCTTCCCGACACAAAGTTTTTACGTCCTCATCCTAGCTCTTCCCGACACAGAGTTTTTACGTCCTCATCCTAGCTCTTCCCGACACAAAGTTTTTACATCCTCATCCTAGCTCTTCCCGACACAAAGTGTTCCATGTTTCGCGTGTCGAAAACTCGCTCCTGCTCCTAGACAAAAATCTATTTCACGCCTCTTTTCTAGTTTCATTCCCTTGCGTTACTATTCACGTGACTTTTGTTATTCCTTATTGACTATTTCGCTACTTTGCGCTTTTTCTACCATTGGTTCAATTTCAACAACCTTATGCGCTGCGAGCGTCTCTACTGTTTCACATTATTAACGGCTGATTTGATTTTCTGTCCGCATGAATGCCTAGCGCATCCGTTTCATTGTTCCGCTTTCCGGCGAGTCGCCGTCGATTTCAATAGAACTTAACTGTTTCTCCTGCTAGCCTTTCCTGTATTTATTAAAGGGTTTTGCCCTCTGGCATATTTCCTTGTGTCTTTTCTTTTCCTGCGTTTCCTTTCACATTCTGATTTATTTATACGTGTCTTTACTTTATTTTTATTTCATCTGTAATAATGTTTATTCCCCCCTTTTCTTAATCTTTAATATTCTCTTTTATCTCCATCTTATTTTGTTTTATTAGCGGATTAGTCTTAAACCTTTATTCTGGCTGTGATTATTATTGTACTCGCGGATCTTATCACTTCACAAGGTAATCCGCATAGCGGACGCACCTAAAAAGAGTTATTGTATACTCCCGCAAACAACGAAATTTCAGCTGGGCAATAATTAATTCTATCAGAGTGATGAAACTACGTTGATCCACATCGCATAAACGAGCCACTGATTATTCCCCCCAAAATATGAAATTAAAATGAGGGCAGTGATAAATCCAATAGTCTCTGAAAAACAATATGCATTATTTTGTTAATAAATATTTATGCGTGTTGATTAACACAAAATATACAGTACATAAATTGAATCAACGTGGGATAATTGGACTGTTGTTAGTATTTATTGCATTTAATAGAAGGATGTGGTTTGTTATTGTTATTCGTATGAGGTCGATAACAGAAATAATCAACACCGCGCTTTACTATCATTTCCATGGAGATCCCTTGTTCTATATTGCTTTATTGCTTGGTCCATACTGAACAAATCTGTCAACTTTAACTCAAATACTTAAAGGCTTCTTTACCTACAGGGTACGCCAGAGGAACGGGTGATTTTAAAAGTCGCGCTTTCCTGCTATGCAGTAGTGGGGTAAGTGCCACCGGTATTCTTTTTACAGTCATCTGTGGACAAGGAGTACCATCAAGGAGTATAACAAGAATTGTGGAGGACTGTCTCAAGAGGTCGAGTGGTCAGGTATCTGGCTTCTCAACCCTGAGATCTCCGGTTAAATTCCAGGCTGGAGCGGGATAATTTTGCTTTAATCAGAACATTTCCCCATCCTTCGCGGAGTCTGAAGTATGCACGTGGTAAAGAATGTGTGTTTTAACGTTAAAAATCATTTTAAAAAAAACGAAATTAAACATTAGTACTCAAGTCAAAGCCGCCGATATGACCACAGAAGTTAAAACGAGCTATGCAAAATAAACGACGAAAACAAAACTAACAAACAATTGGTGCAGCTTTGCCAGCAGGGATAACCCCAACTGATACTTGGTTATTGCAAAATCCGATTGCAGTGTTCGAAAGCGCAAGTGATGATTTGATGTTTACTCCAGCTTGGGCACCTTTGCTTCCGTTGATTTTTTATATCAAAACAAACATTTCCTGATATACTGTTAATGCGCGCGCGTGTGTTAGTTTTATTTGTTTACCTACAATATTTCAGTTTGAAGTTTTACTTTTATGATCTTTACTGCCTACGTTCTCCTCCATATTACAGAGTTTTGTCACGTAAACAAAGCGTTTCTGGACATGGTTTATCAACGAAATACGATCAAATGGTACTCCTCTACCTACCACCGGACCTTTTAACATATTATATTTACTTATAACCTGTATGAGGATTTATGAAATGGTCAAAAAGACTTTTAAAACAAAGCAACTAATCAGGCGACTGAAAACTTCAATGTCATGGGCGGGATTCGCCTGATTCTACCTTTCCAACCCTGTCCAACACACGGCTTGTGTGGAAGAACAAATTCGAAAGCAACTAATGTTTTGACTAAAACTAATTGGAACACAGCACCATGATAGTTAACCCAATGAAACAAAGCTGACAGTTTTATTAGGAAGAGATGTATTCCGTGTTCACCAATTTGCAGACACGTTATGCCAATCTCGGTCATCTTACGCCCAATTTCTCGTTGTCGTGTAAAGGTTGCTATCTCATTCGAGAACGTGACAGAATGAATGAGGCTTTTGCCAGCTCTAACCGAGAGTTCACACCAGTCTGCGGCATTTGGTGAAGTGTACGGCCGCCAATATTGTTAACTTCATTAAGATGTTCTCTCGGAGTTGTGTTAAGCGTGCTCGAACGACTTTTGTACACTCGCCCCCGGCTAGGCGACGCTTGGGAATTTATGTGGCCGACGAGGAGAAAATGAGCACTGGTCATAGCACCAAAACTAATTCAGTGCAGACGTTAGTGCCAGTCTTGAGCGTCTCTTGAAGATGACATAATCCTTACTAACTGGCGGCCCTGGAAGAACGCGTGTATCACAGAGATCGGAATTCTTGTATGACTCACAGCTCCAGAATAAGCCCAGTAACTCCAGAAGAGATGCAATGTAGTGATGAAACGGATGATAGGAAAATTTGCGGATCAAATTATCCAACCCGGCATTCGCCTAGCGACCGAAGAAAACCTCTATAAACCTTCGCCATACCAGGCATTGGGCTGATTAGTTATCCTGGATATGCTCTGATCCAGAGTTTGCTTGCTCCTCGACAGGCTACTGACCCAAGGCTTTAAAGTGCTACACGGAGGAGGGTAATACATTAAAGCAGAACTTCAGAAGGATACAGCGCAGTAAACCATCAATTATGCAATCCGTTTTTCTTTCTTTCTTTTCTAATTTTGTAGTTTTGGAGTTAATTTCATTTTTAAAAAGCTAACAATACCCACACTTACTGGGTGTCTTACCCAGGATGTTATAGAATTCAACCGACAAACCATCTGTGGTTACAGAGGAGCGTTAGACGAGCATTTCATATAGGGCACTTATGATCAACCTAAACTGTATTCACTCTTAAGAAGATCGGCGTCAAAACAAACCCCAGGTGACCAGTGCACCTTTATAATGTATCCTTCCGCCATTCGCGCTAGATATACTGTCACGCTTTCAAACCATGTGGCGAGTTCAAGCGCTACGCAATGCAAAAAAGAACAGAGTCCTTATTTCGACAACTGAAACGGTGACTAGCATATTGTGTTAAGGGTTAAAGGTGATCAGATTGATAGTTGTAACAAAATAAACGTTTGCACATATAATAATAGTTTATTCTAAAATAAAGGAGCGAAAAATAAAGTAACACGTTTGCGATAACTTAATTTATACGCTCTCTGGAAGCGGTACTTTATTAACTGTTGGCGACTAATTTTAAAAAAGAAAATGTGCAGTTACGCGAACTGCATTCTTCTCAAAATCGCTACATTCCTGCATCGCGTATTTCATATGCTGTCTTGTTTTTTTTCCGGGATGTAACCACTTTTCCCGTTTCAGATTTTTCTTCACAAGCAGTGTTTATACTTGTACTTGAAACATCAGTGAACTCAGAAGTTAATTTCACCATTTCTTTCACGGAAAGTGTTGGATATTTCTCACATTTGGATATTTCTAACTTATAATAAAGATTCAACACTATTGTTTTTTCACCACTAGTCAATGGTTGGCGCGGCTAATGCTTTACGTAATTCGACGAAAACACAAGAGCAAATTCACCGTTCTCCATGATACTAAACACAACTGCTGGCTTCTAGCTGTAAACAATATTCTGCACCTCCCCGGATGTCAGGTGACTCATACGAATTGCATCATGGGACATAACGGCATAAATCAGCGTTAAATAAAACCTTAGGTATTTGTAAAGAATATTATGCTATTTAAGAATAAATTCATTCTAAAATTCAGATTATTAGTATGGGACTACTTTCCTGCGCGCGTGGCTACCGTGTTGTACCACGGTGCACTGACCATGTAGGTTTGTTTTGCCGCGGATCAATCTAAGAGTGAATACAGAGTAAGGATCCGGAACAAGTTAGCAACCAATGTATGTGCAATCTTACTATAGAGTTCCGTAAACACAATACTGCTGACGCAAACAAAGATGCCATTGCGCTAGCTTATTTCCAACTGTAAACAGTACAGTCTAGTGATGGTGGAAAATGAAGTAGGACACTGACGCTGACCTTTGACGCATCTGTGTTGTTCCTTGCTGTCACTTCAGGAGACTCAGAGTCCCGGGTTCGATTGTTGGATGGCAGGAATTAGGAACTTGTTCTGGTAGAGCTGAGGTTCTGGTTTTCAGGGGTGGTGACACCACCTTGATGATATTAATAATGCTGCCGGCGAAGATTGAGTTATTTCTTTATTTTGTTACGAATCTGGTCGACCCGCCACCTTCGTCGTCAAAACCACTGTTATTATTGTCATCACTTTCGAAGTCGCTACTTATGTGTTCCTCCGACTAGCGCACGAATTGCCCAGATTTCACAATTTCATTTCACACTTCAAACTTTCTGATTATTTTCTTCTTATTTTGTTTCATCAACCGTCCTCGTGGTTAGTTTTTATCCGAATGAAGGCTCGGCGTTTCTTTTCTTTTTTCACGCCTTTCGCCAAACTTAGAATTTTCCTCCACCTTTCTTATGTGTCGTTCCGTTTTAAGTTCAACGTATCATAGTGATGTATACGCGATCTTTTACTGGCTATCATTTTTGTTTGATGATTTTATTATTGGCGACCCCCACTTTGACAACTTTCACGTCTGCTTCTTACAACTTATTTTGAGTTTAAAATCTTCCCACGAATATTCTTAGATCGGAGATAAAGACACGTATACTTTCTGACCCTGCTAAGCTTTGAGACCATTGTTAACTTCACGTCCGAGCCAAAGTACAAAAGCGAAACTTCCGGTAGACTTCTTGTCGCCGATAGCAGGTACATCTGCTTTCCTTTCGAGGAAAACAGAAATTGATTTTCTGCCTTTTCAACAAAATCCATTCCCAGTATGAATTTACAGAGCGGGCATCTTTTTATTTTATAAATTCTCTTTATACCCTTTATCTCTTTTCAGCATGTTTTGGTCGTTATGTTTGATTCGATCGTATGTTATTATTATTATTATTATTATTATTATTATTATTATTATTATTATCTCTCCTGGATCTCGATAACCGGCTTTAGCATATAAATCGGAATAGGATTGTACATGGCCTCAAAGGTAAACAACACCCCAATGCGCCGCCTCACGCCACCCTACTCGATGCAGGGTATACTTCACTTCACTCTTTCAACTGTCCCGGATCCTTAACCTGCTTACGATCCTTGATTTCTGGTTGTTTCCCTGAGTTGAATATAATCACGGCTACCTCCCGATATTTTATACCCTATGCCCTAAAGGCTGGTTCACAATAAGCGGAAACGGGAACGGGACGCAAGATAGCATGCAACATTTTGGTTCACAATACACTGGGAACGAGAACGCATATCGATCGCCAAGTGTAAAGTCGATTTTGCGCAATGGGAATTTGCTACTTAGGGGCTAATGATTCCCCCCTACCTCCTTCTTTCAATTCGGCCAACATAATACACGCTAGCAGACTTCAAAATTCAATACGGCAAACAAATTCTAAACGTAGATCCATTACTGTTCCAATTCCTCTAGCGAAAGTGTCGTACCAAGCGTGATTCGTTTAATAATAGTGTACACTCCTCAAACTAAAAGTGGCCGGTCTCTTGAGCGGTTAAATTTTGTCAAAGTCCCTTTGAGTGAGCGCGCGGTTCACAACCGTCAACTTTTGTGCGCCGCTTTGACTAACTATAATAAAAACTACAAGGGACTGGTTTGGACTACTTCCACACAGTGCACACAGTGGAGCTACTTAACTTCTGCGCAAGCACTTCGAGTTCGATTCTCCGTAGTGGATTGTTATATTTTATTTTTTACAACTCCTTTTACTGTAATATTGTTAATTAATATTGACTGTGTTACTTCTCATTTTACTTACAAATACAATTACACACCAATGGTGAAATTTGTTATAGAATTAAACTGAGTATGGAACCTCCTCCGACCGATAAATTAATGACAATGTTGCCAACTACCGGTATGACGGACTACTAAATAAACGCCACATATGTAAAAAAATTAAGAAAACTTGTTATACTTTTACTCATATATTTAAAACGAAAAGGGGAAAAAGCTGAGTAGCTCCACGGAGATTTGAACTTGTAAACTACCACTGGGCTAAGAGTGTTTCAGTAAGCGTGGCATTGTAACGAGCTTTAGTCATACTTCATTTGGGATCCATAAATCAATACACTGTGCTCTGGTTACAAATATTCAGTGTTGAAACACTCTGAAACATCCATCTGCTTATTTGAAATCTCGTATATAAATTATTTTCTCGGGAGATTTTGTGATTATAGTTGTGTTCCCCATTATTACTACTACAAGAATATACGCAGACTTGTGAACAAAGCCTGCTTGTTCCGAGCGCTAAAGAAAGTACTCGATTCGAGCTCTGCCTCTCAGACGCCATTCAGTTTTAAATTGACCGAGTGTACATTAAAATTATTATGATTCTTGTTAATTTATACAGATTTTTGCTGTTCTTTGTAGTTTTTGTTATTGTTTTTTGAAACATTGGTCAGATTTGAGTTACACAGAAAGAAACTACAAGTGATGTTTTCCCTAGAAGAACAGCGATCAATGAATCTGACGGAGCCAGGGAGCACATTTGCCAGAATTTCTTACACTTTAATTTTCCCAACTTGCGACTACAGTTCTAGCGGCTATTTCATGTCGTGCCCACATTTGGATAATTTCTACAATGAAGAGTGTAGTGTGCACAATATGGATCTAATATTCCGGAACGGTAACGAAACAGTTGAAGTTTGCCAAGTGTCCTTTCCCGTTCCCGGAACCTGGTAAAAGTTCTCATTAATTGTGAACGCTCGCATTGTAGTACATGTATTTTAACTTTATGGTTGTTCTTGTTTCCGTTCCCAATTATTGTGAACAAGCCTCAAATCTTAAACCTGGCACACAATATTACACCTTTGTGTCTAGATATTCGTCAGAAACATTACATCGCATTTACTTGACTTGACTATCGTTGAGATGGGTTGTAATTGTCTTTAACATTGAAATCTAAGGATTTGTTGTATTATCTCATATTGCTATTCCTTTACTTAAATAGTCCTGTCCCTTTAATTAGGAACAGTAGTTTAATAATAAGTTCTTTAGGAAAATCATCATCTGGGTTTATAAGACATAAAAGTTCATATCTTTTCCTACCCAATGCTTCACATTTGAGGATTATATGAGAGGCAGTTTCATCCTCTTTGTTACATAGCCTACATACTGGTACTTCTCTAAAGATTGTATGTAGATGTTTCCGTAATCTACAATGTCCCGTCAAGAGTCCAGTTAACAGGTTTATTTCAGATCCATCAAGGTTAAGTGCACCTTCAGTGAGTGAGGAGGATATACTGCTATCATTCTCTGACGTGTTTGCACCCCCATGTTTGAACCCATCACAATTGGTGTTTATAATTAATCCACTCAGCAATGGTTTTTCGAACAGAGTTTAAGGGTATGTAAAACACCAGTTCAGGTCCAGTAAATGTTTGAGAAGATCTTTTTCTTGCCAGGATCTGCTTTATCATTGCCTAAAATTCCCTTATGTCCAGGCACCCACCCAAGATTAACATTGTAGTGTTTTGTCAATTGCATAAGGTTTATTAGACAATTCCAAACTAATTTAGATGATATATGATAACTTAAATTGCTTTTCACGTAGCCTGTCAGAGAATACCCAAATTTTGCTTCCTTTGTAGCCAATTTTTAGATTCTCCCTGACAGGGTTTAAATGTTAGTGCAACAAACAGCAACATAAATATCACAGATTGTGCTTCCCCTTATATTCAATCTCCAGCTCCAATGTCCATTTTAGAGCCATCTGTGTACCAGATTAGGCTACCTTAAGGTCATTGCAACTTTTTCTGACTTCATTTTAACAATACTCTGAATGACTTGAAAAAACATAATTTTGGTAACATATTGCTAGCCTTAGACAACTAGAATATCGCGAGTAGCTTAAACTGATGCAAAAACAGGAATTTTTTTGTAGGTCACCACAGGAAAGCAGCACTCCGTAATGCGCTTCCAGTTAGGAAACCAAATCGACGTCATTGATGGAATTGGCGCTTGGGGAATAGAGCAGCCCGCGTCTGCCGAGTAGAACAGCAATTTCACGAATGGTCACACAAATGTTCCTGAGCTCCTCGATCAAATCAACCGGAAGATAGCATTCGCCGGACCATTTTGGTCGCTGATGAGCGACGTGTAACAACTGACACAGCGGTGAAACTACTGGTGACATGGTCCTACGTGCTACTTTTTAAAATAAAAGTTGATCTGCACCGTTGACCACAATGCGTCGCGTTTACGCTGTAAAAGAGCGTCTACTTTCGCAATTACACCCTTGTATAACGAGCGAGATGGATCCGCGGTTATGTGTAAGCTCGCGTTGGGGAGGTGCCGGGTTCAATTCTCGTCCGGGCCAGCTACTTCTACTTATGGTTTTTTTCTGGCTTCTCCGTGTCCGTAGGTAATGCCGGAGTGGTTCTACCACGAATTTCCAGTCCATCATTTCCTTTCATCTGTTTCAGGGTTGTAGGACCAGGCGACGGCGGTTGGTATGTTGCAGCAGGGCTGCGGAATTTGCGTTCTGGAAAGATTTCTCCCTGATGTTTGCTAGGACTACTGGGGCCCCCTTTCTGGGAGCTATATCGATTGCCACAGGACTCTAGATTCCATAGGACTTAAGCAGAGCTAGCCGACGTATGATTGGCACTATGTTGGAAACGTTAGGGACCTCGTCCTTAGTAGCGCACATCGTCGTCCGGATCTGGTCGCCCTTCGGGTCTCCCCTTAATCCTCTCTCGCAGAGTCACGTTGGAAACAAGACATTCGCCATACGGTTATCCTAAAGGAATACACAGTACATACAGTGCCTGAGACAAAATTTTTCAATCTATACACTATGAAATATTAAGTAGTCATTTTCTTGTCTTTCATGAGCTCAAATTCTGTAAACCATTATCGACTAACAGCTAAATGCCGCATTTGCGGCGAATATTTTCATGCTTTAATAGCAAGTAGATAGAAGAATAAGCCTTTATGGGAATCTTTTGCAGAATATACCGGTGGACCCTTTAAGTTGACCTGTACAATATCTCCAAAACTAAGCGTTGTAGAAATAACTGTCTTGAATACACAAGAAATGTCTTGTTACTGCTGAATATTTGGGTCTAGAGATAGTATCATTACTTCACAAAAACAGTTGATTCCTAATGCGGGGGCAATGACACAGTTCTTGAAATGGAGAAGAGAGGTCCTCAGAGGTGATCGCCCACAAAAATCTAATCTCCTTAGCTTTGTAGGCCACTCAGAACGAGTTTCTCGTCCTATTTGCGGAATGAGTGAATCAATGTCACGCACGAGCACTGACCTTGACATGGCTTTTTATTTATATCTCTAGTTCCCATGACGTACGCCAACAGAGTTATGCAATGTTAAAGATCGATCATTAACTTGAAAGTTTGATGACGATGGGCTAGGTCGCTTGCACTGCAGCTGTATAGGTATACGCCACCGGTAACACAAACTGCGAGCTAATCGGTGCATAAATAAAAGCTTCCTCATAATTTTAGTTGATAAGTTCCTAGCATGGTTTGTCTGGTGCCGTTTCTAACAACTTTTAAAAGGAAAATACTGAAGTATGTTGGGCAGTCAAAATATGTAAGTACAGATTAAAATTGTTTAATAGTTCAACGTCCTTTAACCTTGCATATCACATCGGACGATGAATGAAATGGGTTGGGATCCATAGAGCTTAAAGATAGCCGGCATTCATAAGGGAAAACCCCTATAAAGCTTATCTGGATAACTCACCGTAACCGCGATTCGAACTGGGACCTCTTGACTGCGAGGCAGACAAACTACCCCCACTCAGTGGAGGCGTTAATTTTTTTCTCTGAGTACAAGATTCGCCGTAAACTTAGTTTACGTTGGGATTTCATCACGGATTTATTCTGCGGTGCCTTGGTTACGGTGTGTTTAAAAGAAACAAAACAGCAATTATCATCCTCTGCACCATTATATGAAATAAATTTAGTTTCGCAGAGTTTACAATGAAAGCACAGTCATAATGCCCGTGACATAGCATATTTGGCAACGCCGACACAGCGTGTCCGTAAATTTCAACGCTGACATATGTCACGTAGGTCAACAGTGAGTGAGTTAGACTTGAAGTAGGTGTTTTGTTAGGTTATTTGCATCACGCTTTGGGCGCCAATTTGATGATGTTGTATTGAAGGAGTTGTATTATATTTCAACTGTTGGGGAACCGAACACTTGAAGTAGTTGCAACCGCGCGTATGGTACCCGGTAGCCTTTGCCCCATTTTTTTAAAAATATTAACTTTGTAATTTGACTGTGACTTTATGTATTAAATATTTATGTTTGCCTCGGCTGCGTCAGTATTATTGTTAGATACACGTTTCTCTTAGCAGGGTTGTGGTGCGACTGAAGAATGTAGGCTTACACAGATTATAATTTTATTTCACTCCTTTTATTAATGTTTGATACGATTTATATAACACTTCACTGATATAGAGAGCTGTGAGATTCTTTTAATTAATTACTTGCCCTTTTTAACACGTAAACTATTTTTTTTGTCTCACACGATAACGTACTAAATCTCTCGAGGACGCATCTCGCATCCGGTTACAAACACTGTCTGCAGGCAACTGAGCTGATTTCAACCGCCTAAACTTGTAAATTTCTGTATTTCAAGTCTTTGATTCGCTATTTATAATCCAATAGAATACCTTCATTTAACTAAAGCTTTTTCTGGTTGTTGATTGGCTATTTTTAAACTGTCTCAAAATTTACATTATTGTTGCTCCAATAATGACTAGTAGCATTTAAACTTTCAAACTCATTATTGCCTCAAGGTTACCTCATTGTTACCTCATTGTTAGCCATTTTTAACTTCTTATTCTCACAGCTCCTACATTATTAAATTACGTAATATATTCACATAACATTATTACATGTATACAATAATATAAACATATACAATGACTAATATACACTTTTATATATTGTTACATACACATATTGCTTTAAGGCGGGCTGTTATTGAATTTATATATTTATATAATTAGATTGAAATCATTTAAGTGTTAAAAATACTGCCTCAGACTAGTTGATAAAGAGAGTTGCATCAAGATGTTGCATTGAGAAGACGATAGACGATGATTGTGTAAAATGTAAACTGCTGTAGTCTTCGCAAATTTGAATGACTTGAATACTATTTTAATTTACTGGAAATTAGGATGCGCGCTAGAGATGCAGTTGAAAATTTGTATTGCTAAAATTACTATCAAAGTTTTTCAGATCGTTGAATGACCATTTTTTCCCCAACAAAGACGCAGTTAGTGGAAAGCCTCCTATCAAGACAAAGTATCTAAAATCGTCGAAGCGGGAGGCTGTATTCTGTAGCCAGTGCAACAGACCTATAAAGGAGTAACGAACAATGAATAATTGGAGTTATTCACCGAGTTGTTTGAGAGACATTAACAGTTTAGAAATTTGTCAACAAAATGCACAGTTACGTGTGTTTCAGTACCGTAGTGAACGGTATTTTGAACTGTGGAAAGGATTTCGTCCATAGGAGATGAATCAGATGAGCCAAGTTACTGATGTGACGGCACGTTTTACAAAAACCATTATATTTCTTGTTGGCAACAAACAAGTGGGACAGAGGGATACGCAAATGTCAACAGACAAGAGCATTTTCAAGAACGATTTGCCATAAACAACCTATATCACACCATCAATATATCAAACCTGAATATTTGCTTCCTTACGACACAACAAACACCTCGGACTTAACAAGTCTTCTTATGTCTCAACCGAAGGCGACTACTCGACAACCGACTAATGGGGGCGGAAGTATTCGTTCTCACATTCTTGGAAGGGCGACAGCAGTGAAAATTGGCGATGTTACGCATACTTTCTAATACGCTTGGTTTATTGAGTACTAGCAGAGTGTGTAGTGGTTACCATGCTAGCCTCTAGTTCCCGTAGTCACGGGTTCAAACCCGGCGGAGGGCGATGGATTGTTTTCGGGCGTAAAAATCCTTAGCATGGCTTCCTTTGGAAGGGAATTAAAGCCAGTGGTACCGTGTCGTAGATTTACGGCACGTAAAAGAAGCCCAAGCCTGATGAAGAGGTATCTGAGCAAAATTCCGGACTTTCACGTCCAATATAGAATGGGACGCTAAGGACCACAGCCATTAAAGAGCGTCTCGAACACTACTGCCAGCTTTGACCGCGTATTACTTCATGACCCATCTCAAGGACCCTAACGCGCGTCCAGGATGTAGCCTCACTATTGCAGCGCTCTCGAATATTGTACTGTAGATCATTCATTTGTAGATAAACGCTTGGAGACAGACCAAAGGTTGTTAAATATCATAAGTTCTCTTACTTGCCTTAAGTTTGACATATACACTCCTTCACAGACATCAAATGCTCATTTAAAAATCGCATGTAAAAATCCACCCTTAGTCAACGATTCAGCTACACTAAGTATCATTTTCTATGTATTCTCGTCAAATTAGCTTCTATTTAAACCCTATTAGCGGAAGTACATCCAGGAAGCAATTAATGAACAGTTATAGTTTCAAAACAAAAGTCTCTGCACTAGAATTAAGAAAATAATTAGCAATATTGGTTTTAATCAAGGCAGTTTTTTCAATAAAATAGGTGCTATGAAATATTTTGGGGCAATTCAGCATATCTTAAAACTAACCTTCCAAGTATCCACTGCCATTATGAATTCTGTCTCCAATACATTTATTCAACTACGCTTTTCGGTATCCAATAAGTTATAGGCCAAAAGAAAGTCCATCAGTAGTGACATTTGTTTCAAGAGGGTCAACAATGGTCGATATAGACGTTCGTCTGTTATTACAGAAGAGTTAATGAACCTTATGTTGACCAAAACAGGTGTCTTTACCGATTAGCTTCATAAAAGTTTTCATGTGTATTTCACGTGTAAAATTAAATTACATTTAGTTTTATTTATGGACGCTGTTTAACTGCTGTGGTCCTTAGCGTCCCATTCTATATTGGGCGTGAAAGACCGGTAATTTTGCTCAGAGGCCTCTTTATCAGGCTTGAGGTCCATTATGCACTGTAAATCTACGACACGGGACCACCGGCTTTACTCCCCTTTCGAAGGAAGTCACGCTAAGGAGTTTTACGCCCGAAAAAGATCCATCGCCCTCCGCCGGGTTTGAACCCGCGACATCGGGAACTACAACATGGTAACCACTACATCACGTCGGACGACTTTCACGGTGTCACATTCAGTTTCAGCAGAGAAAAAGTTTAGTCCAGAATCTGTCACTCGCTTGCTAAATAGTTACAGTGGAGTCTACGGCGAAGAGAGTCTAAGAAAGCTTGTCCCAAAACTTGAAATACTCATAATAGTAGCAGAAACTAGCTGGGAACTAGCTTCTTAAGATATACAAAATAAACTAAAATGTTTAGGAATTATTTTACTGCAAAACGGAGCTTAAGGGATATTCCCAGTATTTGTGCAATTGTTTTTGGGTGTTAATTTGTGTATATGAGAAATCTTGTTTTTGATAGTACTAACTACTGGCATCAAAATTGCTCGGAGAAGCAAGCAATATGGGTAATATTTTATCTCTGATGCTAAAACGTATGGTCGTCACTTTGGAAGCCGTACCCTTTGCTTCAAATTTAGATAACGATTAATGTTACATATCTTCTTGATGAGTTCCATGATGTCATCCCGTAGTTCGTTCTGCGTTGTCTCGTGCCTAGCTGTTCTAGTGGTATGGCCTTGTGTTCCTTATATTAGAATATGCGCGAGTGTATTTTGAAAGGATAACACCAACTCTGTTAGGTGGGAAATTTTAATGTTGATTAAAATTTTGAGAAGAGTCTCCCCACTGTTAAAATTTACGAATTAATTACTCCTATCACAATAATTAAGTGAAGCGTCAGTTGCCTTAACTTGCAGAAATGTTGCTCGGGAAGATCCCCCGCAATTGCTGCTAAATATTTCTCACACAAGCGCGACACTAGCGTTGTCGCACGAGTAAGTCACATAATGAACTGAATTAAGCCTCATGGGAGAGCGTCATGAATGTATGCACGAATGTGCGCACGAACGAATGTGTCTCTAATTAGAATGCACGCCCTTATATTAACTCAAGCTCTGCCTACATTCGCTACTCCCACCAACGTTGTTACACACGCGTCCCAATCGTAAAAATCCTATGTATACGTCTCTGAACTGTTACTAGGCCGTACCTCACTAAGAATTTCTCTCACTTTTCTCTTTCGCAGTATTTCTAGTCTACATGTCTGCAAAGGTCCTGAACTTATAATCTTAAATGCATTCCAGGAATCTTTATACTCACGCGTTCGCTCCTTCGGTTATTACTAATGTATATGCTTGCTAATTACCTTTTTCTTTCCGGACAAATCTTTCAACTCCAGCTTATTATATTACGCATTGGTTTAATATACAGAACTTGTTTATTTCTTTATCTTACTATCATTTCTTTATTTAATTATTTATATTAACAATAATTACGGTATCGTGTAAAATGATCTTCTGGAAGAAGACAGTTCTGGAATGTATTGCTACTTTCGTCGTGTTATTTGAAGACGGTATTTCTAGCAAGAGTATGAGTGTCACTGAAAAGAACGAAAAGTATGCTTTTAGCCCAAATATAAACAAAATACAGAATGCTTAGTAAAGGGAATTTGTCTTGTGTTGGAGCACTTATCTAAACCTTCCAGGTGGAAATAAAGGGAGTAAAGATATATCCAGTAACAAGTAGAATTTGGAAAAGTGTTTGAAACCATTGTTATAGAACAAAGGACTTTAGAAATCTGAAATGGGATATAGATTATACAATGAAAGTGACGTTGTGGAACTTTGAGGGAATCCAGCATGAAGGAGATGACGCAGGAGGGCCGAACCAGCAGGGTTAATTATATTTGTAGGTTACTAAGGAATGTCTAACCGAATAAAAGCCATTTGGTATTGTTCTAAATTGCTACAAAGCACTATTGGGTAATTCTCAAGTCAGACGAGTGCTTCAAAGGCACTGTTTTATATGGCATTTCGCTCAAGCATTGCTGAAGGGAATTGGAATATTCTTTGATTCTGTTTCCAAAATGCTTATGATACATTTTGTAACGTCATCCTTCGATGTAATCTCCCGTATGTTTTTTTAAGAGATATGTAAAACATTTAGTTTAAATACCGTCGAACAAATACTGAAAAAAAAAAAATTTACTGTCATGTTTTTTGCTGGAGACGTGTGTGTTCAACACTACTTTATATTGATATCTTGAAACCTGTTGAGGTTCAGAATTGTATGCATGTCAAATTTCACCAAATATATGTTTTTCCTGGGCACTAATACTCGGAGTTTGAAAGTAAATGATTCAGTATGTCAAACTATCAAATGTTAAAGAGGGGAAAAAGTCAAGAGTTTTCATCGAAAATATTAACTTTAAGTCTACTTGTACAACAAATGGAATTGCATTTCTTGGAAAAAATTTGTTTTAATCTTGGATGTGATTTTGGAGAATAAACAGTAATAATGACATAAAATTTAGACATATTTAGTACTTATAGCATTTCTGTTGTTTTCAAAATGTCTGCAAGAGAGAAATGAGTTTGCAAAGACGTTTGTGCAAGGTGGAAACCGAAGACATATTGTAGCGTATGTGTATGCATTGCCGCGTCGAACACATTATTGCTGTGTGGCATGACATTGTTGTGTATAATCATTTCGATTGGGAGTTTGAATTCCGTCCGACGTGGCATTTCCCTCACCATCTCCTAGTCGTGAGGGGGGTTAGGGCAAGTAGAGGGACTAGCCTGTTTGTTCTGTGGTGTCAGTCGAGTAGTAGCGTGAGTCTTGTGTGTGTCTTCAGAGTGAGTGGGTGTATATGTAGCGTGCGTGGACCGCGCGCGTGTGTGTGGAGCATCTCCCTCCAATGTCTTTCCTGAAATCTGTTGTGAACGATGTAGTGGCACCATATCAATTTTAATAAACCACAGGTAATGTGTTAAATGTGTATTTTGTTATGAATATCCCACGACTGCTCTAGCTTTGTGCAGCTAAGTTCCTGGTCCTCTTGTTTGCCTATGCTACGTCCCCCAATGCTTATGCCGGGGTAACTAAATTTAATATTTTGGGTGCGAAACCTTTCGGCCTCACCCCGGTGTATAACAATACCTATAAACAGGTGTGAAAGTACATACCTTGAATCCCTTATACCACTCCTTTATTGTTGCTTCGTCATATCTCGTGTGCGATTTAAGGAAATCCATATCCTCTTTGGAGAGCTTGTCTTTACTCCCGAAGCAGCCCATTGCTCCGCCTTTGTGCGATCTGGAAAAAGAAGAACAATAGCGTCAGACATGCGGAACTCATATGCGGCAGTGACATAATGAAAAGCACACCGTACGACAAGTGTAGAAAGAATGCCAAAACTACAAAAGCAGAAACTGTCATTACACAGAATGGCAGGGATATAAATAGGAATAATTTGACATTCTGTTCATCGGCCATTTACTATGTCGTGTTAGTTAACCTATTCGGCCGCATTTTTCTGATCCTAACGTATTGCGAAGTGTAGGAGTACAAAAATGCTTGGAAGACTAAAATACCGTTCTATCTAGTGCAGCTGGAATAGAGTTACTGCTATTTTTGGTCCCGTTCCAGCATGCACGAGATCAGGAAGGGGAAGGTAAACGGCCTCAAAACATTGTATCTTCAAGTACATGGGCACACCGTTCAAAGATCAAAAGTGAATGTGTTGGTTCATCATACTGCTCTCATTTGATGCTACAAGGGTTTAAATTTATCTGATTCAACGCCTATAGCCCGTAATCTGAGCTAACGGACACCTCCCTACCCCTCAGTACACCACAGCGCCTTTGGATGTAACTTTATCCGTTACAGTTTGTTTTAAACAAGAAGGCACTTCTGATAGTTACTAGGATTTTCATGGCAGCCTTCGCTCCGCTGCAGTGCTGCTGTTCTAGCCAGTAAGAATCCACCAGCCTCCTTTCCCTTTGTCTCCAAGTTGAACTTTGAGGGTTAGCGTGTTGCCATGTTGTACTAGATTGTAGGAAACACGTGCTTTCATACAGCTTACTAGCTTTTTATTACAACCCGACAACACTGTTCTCCCACTTTCATGTTGTGTGAACTGTCACATGTGCTTCTTGCTTTAATTTTACAGTAGAACCCGACAATCTCTTACGTAACCTGTTGCTCTGATGCTCAATGTCTGAAGCCACTGGAAGGGTGTTTGAAGGTTATATATCACGAAACCAAGCGTTTGGCGTTACTTGGGTGTCGTGTAATGCCAAAAAGCATAGTACACATTAGAACATTAAGGAGCGTAACATGTTTCCAGCCCGAGCCGAACACTTGAGCGTTCACAAAATGCAGCAGCAGGCTCGTGTGGGAAATGCAGCACTAACGCAACAGCAGTTGATCGGGTCGAGCTTCTCTCTGTATTGTTAAAGGTACTAAGGCCAGGCTCGGATACACACAGAATTCGCGATAAGAACACCGGATAGCTTTCGTAACACTGTTCAGCTCGCCCGTGTGTCCCGAACCTACGAGTTTTCCTGTATGATTACTATGTGCGGGGAAAACAGAAAACAAAACAGTTATAGACGGGTGAGGTGGTGATCAATGAACAAATTCATTCTCTTAGGCTTCCGCGGGCAATGTCGTTCATGTGGCTATTTTCTGGTTGCTGCCGCGTGATTCGTTCCACATTCCAACGTTCAGCAATGCAGCCTTAAAGCCGACCTCAACAAGAGCTCGAAACGTTGGAGTAAGGAACCCATGACGCGGCGTAAACCAGAAAACAGCCACATGAATAAACAAATTCCTCAGTGTTCCTGCAGTTTATATACTATTACTACTGTGAAAATATGTAGGAAAATGGGATCTAATTTTCATAAGAAACAGAGTGTCAACCGTGGTATCCTTACCGCGGAGAGCTCGATTATACTTTAACTAAATTTGTTAATGGCAACTTTTCTAAAGCGTTTAAGAGATACATGATGGTACAAGGACATAATTTCTAACATCAACTATGACGAACACACGTAAGTTATATATATATATATATATATATATATATATATATGTTTATAAATCCGCCTTTAACTTTGTTCATGCCTACACTTTGATGTTAGAAAAAAAATCCTTGTTAATTCGCCAGCTTTAAACTTGTACTTGATTATTTCATTCTCAATTTCAAACTCCGTGGATGGAGTATTTAAAGAACTCCCTTCTCCTCAGTTGGGAATCCAACCGAGGATCTCTGGGCTGCAAGCAGGGTGCTAACCACTCGACCGCAAATGTCTAATGAGCTAACTGTAAATTTTTTTTGTGTGTAAAAACGTGTGCTCCTGAGTTAAACGGGATATTAATATCCGACTCTGGCAGCAAACAGCGCTCTAACAGCCGCTATTACAGATTAACGTCTATTTGAAGGCAGAGTAACATACACTTAATCATATTTACTGTATGTATACGGGCAGTACGAAGATTGTCTCCACGTTTGGCTACTATTATCTTGAGAAACGCTAAATTTCCGAAGCGTATGCTCTGGCTTAAGGTTTAAAAATAGAATGCTAGCTCGCTAACTTTCTACGTGAACAATACATGCAACGCTCCAATTTGAATTTTACTCCCGTAAATGTATTATAACCTGCTTCTGACAAAAAAAAAATGTTACACGTTATACATGCAACGAACTACTTGACCTGGTAAGATGTTGAAGGTTGTAATTTGGCCATTACCAGAAGCAGATACATGTAAAGATTATTATTCTTGCTTTTAATCCAATTATCAGCAGAGACCATTTTATGGAAAATGGGTAAAACTTCAAGTTTTCCAATGTCAGCAAATATTTATGTAAGCCTACTAAGTCTGGCTTATGTTCTGGTAGCGCACTGTTTGCCGAGTGATGTGACCCAGGTTCGTGAGGTCCTTGGTGACCAAATGAGTTACTTGATTGAAAAGTAGCGGCCCATGATTTAGGGAATCGAGCCTTAGCGACCGGGATGGGGTAGGGGAGGTCTCTTGCGTGCTAACCACATGCCACATGCCCTGGACCTAGTTGGATCATTGACTTTGGTTACAGACTTACAAGCACCAAACTGCAGCTCGAAAAGATTAACCTCAGCACACATTACTTACGCTTTACTTCTATTCTAATACCATTTAAAGTTGCAAAACAATAGTAGGCGACATTAAACAGAATTAGAGAGAATTGCAAACTGAAGGCCCATGAAAAGAAACGTTAGATAATAATGGGATAAACGTATTTTAAAATAAAAATAAATGTATATAAAACGCCAGTTAGGATTGCGATCACTTATGGAACAGAAGTCTGGGTAATAAATTCAAGAATAAGATTTCAACTAGAATCTACAGAAATAGATTCCCTCAGATTTTTTCGATGTTCAAAATCAGATAAAAGTACAAATGGAGAAATTAAGAGAAGGATGGATTAGCAACATTTAGTAATGATTTGTATTAATTGACAATCGCTTGGTATGGACATGTTCGGCGGAGGGAGAATGAAAGATTGAATGCAACGGATTTTGGAATGGATACCAACGAAAGAAGAAACAAGGGAAGACCAAGGGTTACACGATGGAGATTGGCAAGACAGGGAAATATGGAGAATAATAATTTGGAGACAGGAAGATGCATAGTAAACCTGCGGGTTGCGTACTGGCTAATTATTTATCGTTGGAGATGTTTAATTTATATTGGGGTATAAGATGTTTGATATTTATGTATGTTACTTTTGGGTTCATTTATTATTCAATATTTCTAGCAATTAGCCCTCGGCTGCATCAATCCTAGTTGGTCGAGCAATACTGTTACCAGGGCGTGGTACGGGTAAAAA
Source organism: Deroplatys truncata (assembly GCA_030765065.1). NCBI lineage: Eukaryota > Metazoa > Arthropoda > Insecta > Mantodea > Mantidae > Deroplatys > Deroplatys truncata. Next base: position 120,671,595 of record CM060988.1, on the reverse strand, counting down.
AAAGTTTAGTTCTAGTAACATACAAATGATAAGATCGACGGTTCTCTGTAACAAAATCCCGTAGCCCTTTTATTCACATAAACACCCTGCAGTCAGCACTATAAAACATGTTACACATATAAATACAGTTGGTTGAAGCTGTAAGTTAATTACGAATTATGAAGTTGCCTTTATTTCGCTAGCTTACGTGAATAATTTAAGTCACTTGTACTACATATTTATATCAATGATATAGTTATGTTGTATATTTTCACGTTGTAGTGTTGTTATTAACCAAACTACATTTATGGCGGAGCTTAATTATTCTCACTTCATTACGTTAACTAGTAAGGCATTGCACGTCTACGCCATAAGAATCACCAACACGAACTAACTTGGCTTGAGTACACTCTTGCTGGCGTCCTATACTTTCAAATCTCCTCTCATCTCACTCTCATTGGCTACTTATCTACTAGCAGAACACGGCTTTTCTGTATCGTATTGAGTTTTAACTTACATGTGACTATATTAAAAACTCTTATGTTAGCAACGTCCTCTGCTGTTGACTGGCCACTCATTCTGTAGACATCCACTACAGTATATCTACATTTTACAATTTCCCGTCAATAAAGAGTCTTTCTTCAGTTTTTCATGTCCCATTTCCTCTTGTTTTACACTTGTCACTTTTTAATTATTTTACCATCAAACATTCACCGCAGTTTTCCAATCAAAGTTTCATTCAATTAATGATTTCTCACTACCTCTATCCATCTTCTATATTGTAAGCTTCACTACCTCATACTTATCTCTATCCACTGTCCAAGCCATTTATTTTTGACTTTACACAAAAACTGTCCAATGTTCCTAGCGTCTTTGCACATCATTTCGATTATAACTATTTCTATCCCCCTTCAACCACTTTTTTTTTTAATAAATTCTCTTCTCCAATTTTCTGTTCCTTGGCACTTAAATATTATGTGATCAAAGTCTTCATTACCACCACATATCGGACATTGGTTTTGAGGAATACCCTGTCTTAGCCCTCTTAGCCTCCATGCTCCGGTTCTTACACATGCAATAGATTCTCTCTCTTCTTTATTAACTATATCTATGTATTTTTCCCTACCCCATGCGCTATTGTTACTTCCCCTAGGGTTTGCATTTTATGACTGTCGATTTAACACAACTTGTTGCTATTCTAGCATCTTACAGTCCAACTTTTATACACGTGAATACATTGGACAAACTATTTTACTCTTATTTCCAATAATATACTGTATACACTATCTGTTACATACATAATTACATGGATTATTTATCAGTGGTAGGTGAGCTGCTATTTTATTACATTAATATAAATATTATCAACATGATAATTGCTTAAGGCCAGAAATATTGGTTCATAATAATAAGAAATACTTTTCTATTGTGCTTATAATAATGTTAAAGGAAATTGGTTATTCCCACTGAAATAACTAAAAAATATATCAAGCCACGGATATAATAAATTTAGTATTTTTAATATTTTCCAATCAAGAGTAAAATTGAGAAAAATCTCCTCTGTGCCCATCTCTTGCGCTCCGTGTTAAATTTTCCTCAAACGAAGTCTCCATACACGTAGCACGTTTTCGAGATGAGGCTTCAAGAAACAGACTGCAATGTTGTATGTGAAGTTCTACATAACAACCGCAGAAGTGCGCTAGTGTTTGCCATCCCTCGTCTTATCGTGAGACTCGTTTTGTAAACACGCAAGAAGACCTAAATATCTTTGTTTGCTTTTCATTACAAACAGAAAACACCTCCTTTAGATACTGCTTGCTGTAGTTCATAATAAAGCATGCCACTGCCAAGGGAGGTTTAGCTTTAAATATTTAACCATCTATGGTAAACAAACTTTCTTATGCTTCCATACAACGTTATTCGTCATAGAAGTAGAAAATTGCTTGCTGCATGGCGCTTGCATGGATTAATCATCAACTAGCATTTCTTCCTCTTTATGAGGGAACCAATAGTGAACCAGATTAAATGTCTCTTGGTTCTTCTGGGGAACATAACAGAGTTTGTAGTGCTATGCAACGCTGAGGTTACTCATTCCATGTGAGGCAGTATTTCTGGTCTAAAGCACTTATTATATTGAGAATATTTATATTAATGTAATAAAATAATAGCCCAGCTACCAATGATGAATAATCTATGCAATTATGTGTGTCAGTATACTGTTCGAAAAAGAGTAAAATATTTTAGTGCAATGTAGGTATTTACGTGTATAAAAGCTGAAGCTGTAAGATGCTAGATGGCAACAGTTTGTGTGAAGACAACAGCAATAGAAGCAAACCCTAGGGGGAAGTAACAATAGCGTTAACCTTGGTGTGGGACTCCAACAGTGGAAATGCTTCGAGAAAGTTCTCTAACAGTCAACAGCAGAGAACGTTGCTAACATAAGAACTTTGAATATACTCACGTGTAAGTTAAAACTCAATAGGATACAGAAAAACAGTGTTCTGCTAGTAGATAAGTAGCCAATGAGAGTGAGATGATAGGAGATTTAAAAAAATTAAGTATAGGGCGCCAGGAGGAGCCCCAAGCCAGGTTAGTGTTGGAGATCTCTTATGGTACAGATGCTTAATGTGTTTACATTAATAAAACTGAAAGATGATTTTGTTAGAGAACCGTCGATCTTATTATTTGTATGTTACTACAACTAAACTTTCCTTACCCGTACCACACCCTCGTAAGAGTATTGTTCGACCAACTAGGACTGATGCAGCCGAGGCCTAATTACTAGAGATATTGAATCAATGAACTCAAAAGTAACATAAGTATCAAACATCCTGTAGCCCCATATAAATTAAACAACTTAGAGGAGAAATTAATTAGCTGGTGCGCAACCCGAACATACTAAGTTAAGCTTGAACGCTTTTCAACGTTAATATTGTGACGCAGCAATGTGCCGAGCTTATCAAGTGGTTGGCGCCGAAAAACTGGTCGGTTGAAGAGATATGGAGGAGCTCTTTTCCCCCGACATAAATTTCAGAAGCGCTCCAGACGCAATGAGATAATTCTTCTAGAAGCTCCCAGAAACTCTTGCAATGGTATATAATCAGGCGTGCTCGCGAGTCATCAGTGAGTTAGTGAGTGCGTTTCTGATGTGATATAAGGTGATGGTGACTCAGTGTGTTCTACAAGAGAGGTGACGACAAATGTGACATATAGTGAGTGCTGAAACTGCAAGCGATTAGAGGGGTCTTGTGTTCGATGCCCCAGAGAGTGGAGCGAAAGGAAGAAAAAGCTATCTCGCACGTGTCTCATTGCGCCGCTACATCGCGAGGAAAACAGTGAAGTGACAGTGAAAACTGAACCAAATCACATTAGTGAAGTAACGTGAAAACTAAAGTATATCAATAGTGAAGCGACAGTGAAAACCAAATTAATAATTCTATTATTATTATTATTATTATTATTATTATTTCACATATAAAAAGTGTAATACAAATTTTGTTGTAAAGTTTCTAGAAAGTTACTGATACGACTTGGTCAGTTTTTTTCAATTGTGAATAGCTCAAACGTTTGTGCTTTTAACTGACTGACTCACCGAGCAAGAACAACCCCTTATATATCACCCGCATAGAAACTGGAATGTTCTAGAGAGGGAAATTACTAGAACCGGCCCAAACGAATCTTCTATAGTAATAATCACCCAAACTACGGGGAAGTGGCATATAATGAGCTACTGTTCCGCACTGGCTATTATTCCGACGGCCGGTCGAAGGCCTCCCACATAGAGCCCGGACCGAGAGGGGCTTACCGGGACCAACAGAAACATTATTCAAATACTTACCCCAAACACGGAGGAACAAATTTAGAAGTCGTCATCGTGGGTGAATAAATTACCTCTCCATGGCCCTACACTAACAAGCTCTTGCGAAGAAAAATAATATTTTGGAAGTAAACTTTGTCTCTCGTTGTATCTTAGCTATACAGAAGCATAGACAATTCAATGAGCAGAAGGTAGACTTCATAGGGTATTCAAAATATACATTTTCTTCTCAATGTCGATTAGTCAAGTATATGATACTTTAACAAATAAATGAAAACAAAGATTTGGGCATATGAGAAAATAGAAAAAGTAAAGAACTATTCTCCATAATGGTTAGCTTGGGGTTGGAGGAACTTCATGAAAATCTTCGTGTTGCTCAGATTCTTTGAAGATGGGCTTTAAATACAAAGTTTAGCATTTATTCGACTTTTCGTCCACAGTTGTGTAAAAATGCCTGGTGGAACTCAAAACATGTACTTCCTACGAAATCTTGATATCAAGTGTTGGGTATTACACAATACTTCCTCTACTTACAAGACTATGATGTACAGAAAGAATAAAGGAGTGCTTTGCTCTTTATTTAATTCTCTTTAATACTATTATTGGGAACTTATCAATACCCAAAAAGGAGGCGCAAATGGAGTTGGAGCACATCTGTTTTTCTTCTAAACCTCTAATCGGAGAATAAAATATTGCACTCTTTTGTTAGCTACACCGTTGTCTTAGGGTTAGGTTTATAGAACGGAGGGGGACACCTCGGCACTTAAATCCATTTTAGCTACACATCCCCCCAGGAGGAAAGAATGAATTTAGGGAACCAAGGAGGTTACAGACCGCAGGCAGGCCTCAGAGATGCACGGAAGTCCTCAACAATTCCAGGATCTAACACCCGTGCCGCTGCTGGAACTGTCTAGGGAGCAGCCCAGTAGTGTCCAAGGGAAGTTCTTTTTCCTTTGAACAAGCATCCGCGTAATCTATCCTGCACCGCTATACACCACGAAACCTAGCACACCTGAAAAATGAGAAGGAAACGGAATGAAGAAGAAATTATGGAAAGGAAATAGAGGTAGATGAGAAACCCCAGCATTCACCTACCGACCCGGGGAAACCACGAAAAACAGAGGCAGAATGGAACGATCGCCGGGAATCGAACTCGCGACCTCCTAAATGCGGGCCTAACACGTTACCATAGAAACACTCGCCCGGTTCGCCTTCTCTTAAAGTGAATACATTAATTCTCCTTCCATTCGCACAGAAAACTGCAAATATGCAGTAATAAAGTTGGAAAGTTATGCATTCGAAATGTTTCTCAGACGACTTGAGTTGAGAACAAGCGTCTTGTGTTATTAGGACCACATAAAATAGGCGCTATTTGCATATGTACAAGAACGTCGAACTTTGCCCTCACGTGCCAAGCAGTTGCATGAAACGAAAGATAAACTGACCTGGGACTTGCTCTATTTTCAGAAGTACCTGTTTAGTGCGGAAGCAACAAAGAAACACGCCTTTACCTTACACGCGCCTCGGTTTATTGCTAGATATGCAAACTGACACAAAGAACCATTTGCACCAAAAGTTATTTCTGTCCGTAGTATCGTATCTCGAGTAAGTTATTGCCCATAAATCCTGCACAAACATACTGCATGCCATTTTATCCCTCCATTCTATTTTTACCATTACTCGTTTCAATATGATGTACTGGTTCTCCGAACTGTGCAAACATGCAGCACTTCCAATAACTACACTTAAATAATAAGCTCTGGTATAAGGCACACACTTACTCGATTGTGAAATATATATCTGCAATGGGCATTTGCAGGTCATTCTTGTATTTAAACGTCAGTAAACGAAATCTTGTTTTTTGAAAAGAGAGGGAGAGAGTTATTTAGGATAAAATTTACAAAAGTAAATATTTAGTAACGATAACCAAGCGAGATGACTCTCGCATTCGGGAGGCTCTTTGTTCTATTCCTGTGGACGACCACTCTGATTATGTTTCTTTTTTCGTGGTTTTACGTGGTTAGCAAGGCGAATGCTGGGGTGGTTTCTCCTCTACCATGAATTTCCCTTATTTCCTCCCTGCAAGTGGGGAGTTCCGAACCCTTCAGCTGCCGTGGTGTGGGCACTTAGCACTCGTGATACTTCTGATGTTACTAGAAGTACGCCAGGCCGAACATAAGAGCACTACCGGAAGGGAGCTGTTCGGATTGGGTTGGACTCGGCGGAGCAGCGGTTCCCGAAACTCTGTGATCACCTTGTGATTTTTTTTTTTGCCATTTTCCGTTAGTTTTATTTTTTAAACTTCAGATGCACTTTTCTCAAAATCGATTAACTTAGAAGTTTGACATTTTTTGCGGTTGTGCAGAATGTTTAGCTGCATTTAGTAGGTTAGAGACTTTTATCCTAAATTACATAGTTTCCACGAAAAAATTAAATATACAAAAGTTACATCAAAAATTTTCTTATTACCATTTTTTAGAATTAAATTATTGCCTCGAATGGACAAATAATTAACCAGCTATCTTAAGCCACTTATAAAAACTCATAATAAAATTGGCAGAGTTCTGGTCTTTAGTTTCAGAGGAAAGTACGCCTATAAATGAAAAAAATAGAAATTAGTTTACAATATTTAAATATTTTTATAATGAAAAGATTTAAAGCTAGCTAAAAATCTTGATACCAGTATACCCAGAAAACCCTCTTTAATAATTTCCATTGTTGCAGGACATTTCGTTTTATATACTATTGGTAGTCCTGATGAGGAATTTTTACTACCGCTACCTGAGGCTGTCTGGTGGCGTTATCTTCATCACTGCATAGTAAAGTCCGGTAACAGTTCAACCCGTGCCCCAACGCAGAAAAAATTTCGGGGGAGGTTTCTATAACTAGATTTAAACTTAACAAACCCTATACAATTACCATGTACACTCTGTAGTATATAGACGTTATGTGGACAAGAAAATTGCTTGGAAACATTATATAGACTTGAAAATATCAACAGAATGAAGATATTTCACCTTGCAACACAAAACGTCGATAACCGGGACGTATGGTCAACCTACGTACGTAAGGCAACAATATTAAGTTTCTCTTTTCCTTTTAAATGTGCTACTAGCAGTAGGCCTAGTGTTATCTAACACAATTTTCCCATATTAAATTGATATGAATTTAAATAAATAAAACTGTCAGCAGTTTCGAGGGAGGTTTGAATGCTAAAAAGTTCCCCTCTAAATACGGCCCTGGTTCAACCTAATTTCCTTTCGTCCTGGCTCTAATGCTTGGAAATTCCTATGCCTGCTCATTAGGGCAGACACAAAATTTAATGGCGACTGGTAATGACCACTACGGGAGAAGCGCGACGTTGTCACACGTTTAAAGGGCGGAACGAAGTTACACACAGTAATAAGACGAAATGAAAACAATTTATAGGGTATTACTGTAGTATTCAAGCAAACAAACTTGGTGTGCATTGCTAGGTTAACCAGTAAAGTAATCTAAAAGTATACCTTAATAACAGTAATAAAAACCTTGCGCAGACCAAGTAAACAGAAGAAAGTACATCCATTGCAAATGCAGTGTTGCGAACCAAAACCATGAATCTCGCTAAAGATTGAACAAAATTCCGCTACATTTTACTATAAAAATACTACATTACATCATTACTATAAGCCGTAAAAATTATTATAGTCTCTCTGTTAGTAATTTAGGCCTATTTTATTGGCGGTAATTTAGCTTTTGATTAGGTGAATAATTAAGTTAAAACGAATTTAATAGTTGTACATTTCTTAGTAAAATGTAAATAAATCAATGTAAGTACTAGTTCCCTGCATGTTCCTTTAAATGTTTCAAAAGATCACTTTTTCCACTCCAAAAACATTACATGCTCTGTACTTTGCTTTAGCACTGTCTTTTTTAACTGATTCGTCATCCTCCTAGGTGTAGTGGTTACCATGCTAGCTTCTAATTCCAGGTCGCGGGTTCAAACTCGGCGGAGGACGATGGATTTTTTCGGGTGTAAAAATCCTTAGCATGGCTTCCTTCAGAAGGGAAGTAAAGACGGTGGTTCCGTGTTGGTCGTAGATTTACGGCACGTGAAAGAACCTCAAGCCTGATAAAGAGCCCTCTGAGCAAAATTACCGGTCTTTAACTGCTGTACTCCTTAGCGTCCCATTCTATGCTGGCGTGAAAGAGCGTCTATAAATAAAACTCAATTTAATTAATTTAATTTAGACAAAATATATCGTTATAAGCAGTTATCGGAAAACAGTTGTTTTCTCACTTTATTTTTCGACATTTCTCCGCGGTATTCTGCTTTTTTCTTGGGATAGGAATGCCGTTTATCACTTATTATTACATAATTGGTAATATTTAAAATGACTAAACTAATTTTGTTGAATATAATTGAAACTTTTACATTTTTATTTTAGTACTAATGATAAATTTTTTTTTTTAAACGAAAGTTAAGAAAATGTTTTAGTTTTTCGCCGCAATGTCTCCCGAAGACACAAATTTTACTACGCGCAGCGGAATTCCGCTGCAGCTGGCAATACTGTGTAAATGATATTCCTGCTTTGGTGAGGCAACATCACGTATATGTATTATTGGTTGACTTTCACGAATCCTATTTGTTCGTTAAGTAACATTTGACTAAACACCAATAAAATAACACAACACAATCACTAGAACTGAAAACTGAAATAACCTGCACTAATGCGATAGTAAAAGTCTACTGCAGCTATAATAGCATCAGCAACTTAAGCCTTTTCTTCCTTAGCGCTTAGGTACCTCATGCTGGTTCTGTTATCCGTTTTGAATCACATGCTGACAACAAACACAACAGAGGCACGAAGCGAGTTGTAGCAGAATCCCTTGTTAAAAGACGAGTTCAGTGCACATCCATATCTTTGCAACCAGTTGACGTAAGAAATTGGTTTTTAGACGGCAAGCTTCAATATAAAATGCTCTTCATGAACATGTTATTCTCTTCCCTGGAGCACAAGTAAATTTTGTGGGCGTAAATGATATTTGTGTCACCGATTTTACCGCGTGATTTCACAGCGCCATAACTAAGCAATGCTGCAAGGTGGGACAAGCTTCTCACAGGATTCCGTGATCACCAGCTCCTCCAGGAGTGTTTTAAGAACCGCAAGTTACTGAAGATAATTTTACCTAAGTTTCGTAGTAAAAATGCACTTTCATCAAATTATGTGCCTCTTATAAATAAAATTTCAGAACTAGCGTACAATCTATTTATTCATCGTTTCCAGGAAACAAAGCCTAATCGTTATTGCTTATAAATCTCCACATCGAATTTTTGGGTGAAATACGGCACTTCCACTACTTACTATATGTAGGAGTAGAGTAAAAACGTTTTTTTGGATTCAGGGGGCCTCAAAACATGTATTTCAGGTGAAATCTCGATATCGAATATTTTAGTGGAATGCAACACTTCCCCTACTATGTAGTAGAGAAAGTAAAAATACTTCGTTTGGATTCAGGGGACCTCAAAACATGTATTTCCGTGAAATCTCGACATCGAATTTTTGGGTGGAATGCAATACTTCCTCTACTACGTAGTATAGAAAATATGTTTGGATTCAGGGGCCTCAAAACATGTATTTACGGTGAAATCTCGACATCGAATTTTTGGGTGGAATGCAATACTTCCCCTACTTATATACGTAGTAGAGAAAGTAAAAATAGTACCTTTGAAGTTGAAACTAAAACTCTTAAGCTAGCGTTTTACTTCAAGGAAATGCTTTAAACGTAGTTCCTATTTATCAAATGACTCAAAGCCCTATGGTGTATGCTCTGCTCGAAATATATTTAAAAACAAATTTAAAAAGATCTGATGTGTTACATTCACATGGCTTTTTTAAATCATTATATTTTATTTTTGTATCTCTTCTACAAATCAGCGAGATGGTTCCACGGTAACGTCTGAGGCTCGCATTCGGGAGGTCCCGGGTTCGAGACCCATCGATCACTCACTCTAACCTCGGTTTTTTCACCGTTTTCCCCGTCGGGAGGCGAATTATGGGATGGTTTATCATCTAACACGATTACTTTTCCATCATTTCCCTTTCATTCCATTTCCTTCTCATGTTTTAGGTATGCTTCTAGGTTTCATGGTGTAGGGCGGTGCCGAACAGATGTTGTGAGTGTTTTCTCAAAGAAAAGAGTACTCTTCTTCGGATACTAGAGGGCTACTTGGTCGAACGGGTCGTTCATCGCCCTCTTTGGCAGCTCCAGTAATGGGACGGGTCTTCGAGCTAGGTACAGTCTCTGTGGCTTGTCTGCTTGCGGACTGTAGCCTCCTGTGATTCCTTCACTTCATGCTTGCTTTTACATAACAACGCTGCTATTTCATTTTTGTAAACAAATATGTTTTTTCAAGTTTAGATAGGATGAACCCAAAAGAGATGAATTTTGATCTTAAAACCTGTTGCGTTACATTCTAATGACATTTTCTAACCACCATAGTTTATTTTGATATAATTTTTACCAACTATCCTTACAAAAGCCTTTTCTTTAACTACTTCTTTTGAGATAAACTTTCATGATTACACATTCACATATTTTGTTTAGGTATAAGAAGGATACAACAGGCTAAAGCGAGTGTCAGTTTTAAAAAACGGTTCATTATGTCACTGCTTTGAAATTTCCTTGCTTGACACGAGAAAAAACATTATAGCGACTTATCATTTGAAAAACAATTAGAAGTATATCAAAATTCAAACCAATACCACATAACATCTCGGAAATAGTTAAAGCCATAAAACGTTTTGTCTGACAAGCTGTGCGCTTTAACGAGATTTAAATTTATTGTGTAGCAAGATTTTGTGTAAGTCTTACATTTACCAATTATACAAAAGTTATTCGGAATGATGAGGACTTGACATATTTGCAGAAAATTCAAGGTATACATGTTTTTTGTCAAGGAAAAATCTTAAGCATATGGTATTTTAATATAAATTGTTAGAGTAATTTTTGAGAAAATCAAAAAAATAAGAAATTTTTTTGGGGGGATGGAATGCAGTACATCCTCTACTTACTAAAGGTAATGCGGAGAAAGTAAAACTCTGATGCGTAGCACTCGCATGAGTTTCTCTATTTATTATCCTACCTTTGATTAAATATACCAAAGTGAATCTTCTTTCAGTTACGATAAATATTTGACTAACCGAGCGGGGTGGTTCAGGCGCCAGTCTCAGGATTGAATTCGGGAGGTAAAGGGGTTTTTCGTGGTTTTCTCCAGGTCGGAAGACGAAATGAGATGGAATATATATGTTGTTACACGCTGGGTAGATGGCCTAAAAGTTCCATGAAAATTAAATTCATTTTGAGTACCCAGCACGTACATTGAGAGGACGTATACTTACTTGGCGGCGGAGGACCGAAACGTGGTGTGGAGGTTAAGAGGAAGGTGTGGGTTTTTCACTGTACAAAATCCATAACACAAATCTGCTTACACATTCCTAGATTTATTTCTCAAACGTTTGGGACTCCTACATTATTAAAAATGGATGGTGGGAGGAAATGTCCACCGATCCAAAGTCCGGCTTACACACGCGGTCCGTTCCTCACGGAATCATAACTGAGACAGACGCAACAATGTGTCTGGTAATAACAATGTAGAACAGTAATGTACCCCCCCCCCCCAAATTATTAATACACCACAATATTACCAGGAATTTTTCTCTTCCCTATTCCAGTTCATCTTTCAGGGTTGCAAAGCCCGTTGCGATGGAGGGTGGTTTGTGTCGCATACAGTGGGTGTGTTTAAGGAGAGAACTGCATTTTTTTCTGACACGGAAACGTCTGCTTGAACCTGTCCGTGCGGGAGGCGGTTCGAAGGTGCATCCGGGGATAATACACGATCTGGAAACTTCAGCGCTTGGCGCCATTATGTCTGGCCGCCTTCGTGCTCTCCGAAAGTTTAGTAATGCAACAGGCCTAACGTTGGCCGCAGTGTTGAAATCCTGCACCACTTCTTAACCTGAAACCTAAACTTTAGACCAGAAATAGCATCAAATTAAGCAATATGAGCTTAATTTATGCACAATGCTTCTGTTCGTATAGCGTGAGTCGCTTCTTGTTACTAATAAATCCACGAGGGAGAAAAAAAAGTCGGTTAAGTTGCCGCATGACAGTTCAACCTGAGGGAACTTAATGACGTATAACAAATATTTCGAAAACTTTTTTTTTGCTGTGATTTTTCAGTCTCACTCTCTCTCTCTCTCTCTCTCTCTCTCTCTCTCTGACACACACATTGTATGTATGTATGTATTGTATATACACTTTGTAACATTATCCGTTTTCGAAATATTCTATGTTGTAAATTTAACCTTTCCTAAATGCCACCTAACGAACATGATTGAAAACTCCGATCCTTGCTTAATTGTCGATTTCTTTTTTCATTTTGTTTTTCCATCCCAAGCAAGAGCTTGTTGCAGTTTTCGCAACTTGAAATAATTCCTAGGTAAAAGTATCTACATATGTATATCGTAAGTAACATAGTGAGGATAGAAGAATCAGTTTTTATATTAATAGTAGGTATAATATATAATGGATATATGTGAATTTGCAATGCTAGAGAAGGTCGTGTAAATGTATGAAATCAGAATTTTAATAGTTGGCTGTCTATCCAACTAAATGCTCTACAGGGGTAGAAATAGAGACGCCTTAATTTCTGCAAAGATGCATAAAACGATTCTTTCTTGCGCATTAATAATAATAATAATAATAATAATAATAATAATAATAATAATAATAATAATAATATCGGGGCGCTACAGTCCATGAAGGGCCTAGACCTACCAACCCTAATGCTGGCCTCACGCCCACTTACGCACAGCAGAGATGAGCGAACATCCGACCGATACGTAATGTGGCCAGCATCACGCATCCCCCAGCGAGAATGTTGGCCTCCATGGCCGGGATCGCTGCCTATCGCAGCTCCTCTCTTTCCTCACGATGATGAGTGGGCACCGGTCCTAATCTGCACCACCAAGGGTGGGATCGAACCCTGGCGCATTCTATTTCCGGGAACCAGCCCCCACGCTGTAGCCCACGGTGCCATGGTGCAGGACTTTCTCGTATATTAAGACATCGTGATTCCATTTCAAAAGACCGCTTCACATTTCATTCATACAAAGAGGTGACCTTGCAACCACTTGAGAAGGTCCAGTTGCTCTGGAATGGTATGTTTTAATGAGGATACCTTGTTAAGTATTTGCGCCAAGAGTTATGCAGAAGCGACATTGGTTGTTGGGAGTACGAATTTAATGTACATTTTTACTTTCTCTGCACGTACATAGTAGGTAGACGAGGTATTGCATTCCACCAAAAAATTCGATAACAGATTTCAATGTTTTGAGACCCCTGAATAAAAAAAATTAGAAAAAGGTTCGTGTGTTTATGCCAGTGAACAGCAGAACTCAAAAACGAAAAGTCGAATGAACACCACACTTGGTATTTAAGTTCAGTATCTTCCAAGGATACGACACGAAACTTTTCAATAAAATCTCCCATCCCCAACTACCCTTTACATGCAAGATTTTTCGACATTTAGATTTTCTAAAAAACAGCTCTAATGAACTTGATTAAAATACCATATATTAAAAATATATTTTGAATTTTTTGGGAATATCGTGTGAAGTCCTCTTCATTCGCTAGAAATTTTGTATAATCTTGTATAACTGGTAAACGTTAAGCGATAGCTGAAATCGGACTACACAAGAAATGTAGATCTCTTTAAGTCCTTTCAACATTCAGTTGTTTCTCGCGATTGTATGGAAACAGTATGCAATTTTAAGACCAGCATATAGAGTCCAGGTCTTAAACATTTCAATGTCACTGTTCTCTTTGTATCTATAATGAAATGTGTAATGTAGCTATTTCTGTAAAGGTTTATTTGGATTAAAATGTAGTAGATAGAAAAATAAGCTTTAGTAAGAATAATGTATATACCCACTAATGAACGATTAAGGGAAGAGAAAGTAATGTGGAGTACTGTTATATACCGGGGTGACGCCAAAAGTTTTGCAGCTAGATATTAAATTTTAGTTACCCCAGCATATACATTAGGAGGCATAGCATCAGAGGTAGCGAGAGGACCAGAAACTTTAACTACACATTCCAGAGCAGACATGGGATAGTTATAACAAAATACACAGAATTTCACATTAATCACATTACCTGTGGTTTATTAAATATAAGCTCGGTACCTCTACATCACACACAAAAGATTAAAAGGAAGACATTGAGGGGAGATGCTACACACACTGGTTACATTCATACGATTTCACATACGACTTTCCACACCAGACACTTGACCAAAAGTGACGCTAACATATAACACGCAGAAAGTAACGCTTACTACCCCCACTCTAACCCTCGCCACGCCAGGCGAACTACAAAACCCCAACCGAAAGTATTACCCCACAATACTGTCGCCAACGGCGCAATAATGTGTCTGGCGTGACAATACACACACATACACGCCAAAGTATCACATACATTTTTACTTTCCATACTACTTATCTATAGTAAGTATTTCTCCTAAAAATTCGATACCGAGATTTCACCAGAAATACACGTTTTAATATTCCCCGAATCCAAAAATCCCTTTACATGAAAACATGTTCGTTAGTTTTTATTTTCTCAAAAATGGTTGCAACGCTTTTAATTAAAATACCACACGTTTAAGATATCTGCATTACAAATGAAATGTTAACCTTGAATTTAAGTCCTCTTAATACGGTTTTTAAAAATTTGGCTATCGCCTTGCAGTACTGTATCCTTATTATACGTATAACTAAATGCGTAGATGTGCAATGAAAGTTTGTATCGATTAACAGGAAGTAGAGAGAAGAACAAGATTTTATAAAAATAGTTTGTAGAATTGCGAGTAGAGAAAGTGTCATGCGAATAAATCAGATTTTTATTCCATGGAACAGATAACCCATAATTAATGTTATTAATGTATCGCTGGATTCACTTGTCGACTCGTAGAAGTGAACTCGTAAGAATCGAATTCAAACATGCATCGCCACTGTGCAGTTCTCTAACATTTCGCTTTCCAGAATTTTCGGGCCAACTTACCGTTTACTTCTTTAAAACCTTCTACCGACCGCCGCGGTTTTCGGCATCTCTTTCCGCTCCCAACCAAACCACGTACCCTGTAACGGTTGGCGGCGACAGCTGGCTTGACAATGCGCCGGTTACTTTGTAACATGATTTCAGAAACCGCATCTCTGCTGCATTCAACTGTTTTCTGCAAATCTGCCATTCTTTAATAAACCTTACTTGTTTTAATTAAATCTGTTTACATGTTTTCCCAATATTACTTCAGTACTGTCTGTTTCATGCAGATAACCAACAAATAAAATAATTTTAGTTCAGCAGTGCTTTTCATAGGCTGTCTGTATCATATGGTTTCTTTTCTAAAATATGTCACGAATGACAGGTTTACTTTTCGATGATAGTACACGTACATAGTAGTAAAAAAGGTGTTGCATTCCACCCAAAGGTTCGATACACAGATTTCACCGGAAATACATGTTTTGAGGACCCCTGACGCCAACGTGCTCTGTGCTGTGTGTCTGTGAACATCATAACTCAAAAACAAAAGGTTGAATAAACACCCAACATGGTATTTACGTTCAGTAGCTTCCAAAGATGCAACATGAAGATTTTCAAGAAAATCCCCCTACCCTGAACTACCCTTTACATGGAAAATTTTTCTAAATTTTTTATTTTCTAAAAAATAGCTCTTATAATTGTGATAAAATATTATATATTAAAGATATTTGCATGACAAATAAAATCTATATTCTGAATTTTCTGGGAATAGCCTTACAAGTCCACTTCATTTGGAAGGAATTTTGTATAATCTTGTATAACTGCTAAACGACAAGCGATAGACGAAAACGTAGTACACAAAGTTGCAGATCACTTTAAAACATATAATTTATGTCAAATAACTTTGTTGTGGCATAAGCCATTTCTGAGATATCCATTATTAATGGTTTGAATTGTTGATTACTTGGTCATTCTTTTAAAATTCTGTCTACATTCAGCTGTTCCTCGCGATTGCACGGAAGCAATACTGAAGTTAAGGCCAGCATATAGCGTCGAGTTCTTAAACAATTCACTATCGTTATTTCCTTTGTATTCTAGTTTTTCTATCCACTTCTCGTACATGCTGTTGTGATGAAAAACTTAAATTTCTGCATGAACTATGTTAAATCCTGTAACTTTTGGTGTATTTACAAGGGCTGTCCAGAAAGTAGCCTCCGTTCATGCAAAGCACAATTAGTAGTCTGGGTACCGTCGTCATTTCGACATCAGCGCTTCTAAAACTGCAAGGTGGAGCATCGTACTGTCGCGTGTTTGCTAGTTATAAACTAACAACATGAGCGGCAAAATAACAAATCCCGCCAAGTGTGAAAAGACTAAAAAGAGCAATCCAAAACAAACGTCTTGGTCTTCTGACATATGGTGTTGTGTTTTTGCATGTCAACGCTCGTCCTCACACACCAAACAACACAAATGAACTTTTGGCCAAATTCAAATGGGACGTTTTTGACCATCCCCCGTACAGTCCGGACTTGGGCCGTAGCGACTTCCATCTGTTCCCGTACATGAAAAAGTGGCTTACAGCTCAGCGCTTTGGCAATGACAAGGAGCTCCAAAACGCCGTGACAGTTTGACTTAATTTACAGGTGGCAGAATTTTATGCAGAGGGTATTTCAAAGACTGTGAAAAGGTATGAAAAGTGTTTGAATCTGTTTGGAGACTATACAGAAAAATAGGGAAAAGGTGTAGTTTTCAGATGTATATAATACAAATTTTGTATGTATACCGGTTTCATGTTTATTTCCAAACGGAGGCTACTTTCTGGACAGCCCTCACGCTATCGCACATATGGAATATAATCGCACTTGTTAGGTAAATTTTTCCATTTAAATCTTTACTTACGTTTTATTTCTTAAATATTTACTTATAATTTAATTTATGTAACGGCTAAGGATGAGGTCTAGGTAATTTTCTTGTTTAAGAACAACAACCAGGCGTGGCTAATCGATCGCCAGTTCGCCACAGGGTGGCCCTGATACTAGAACCACCATGTTGTGAACTCCTAATAATTTGTTTTATTTTCGCATAGGTACTATTTATATTGGAAAGGTAGAATCAGACTGAAAAATTCAATGCCACAACGGAGATTTGAGCCACGGATCTTATGGTTTCCGTTGCATTGCCCTAACCAACTGGGCTACCATGGCAACATGCCAGTACGGCATTAAATTCCCGAACTCATATTTTCCTCGAAAAAAACACAAAGAGATCTCAAATTCATTTTTAGGGTACAAACCCGAATGGAGACTTCCAATTTCTTAAGTGCTTTAAGCTCAGGGGTTCATAGTTTAACCAACTATTAGGTCAATTAATGGTAATTGTTTCATACAAGCCATGCTTAGGATAAGGTTGGACAGGTGGAATCAGACTCAAAAATTCAATACCATAACCAGGATTTAAACCACGGATCTTCCGGGTGCTCCGACAACTGAGCTACCATGGCAATATGCCAGCACGACATTTAACTTCCCAGCTGACTCCTATTTTTCCTAATAAACCACAAGGAAGTCCGGGACGTAAAACTTACGACATTGTAAGTCGCCATTGAGGTACGTTATCTCAAAATGAATTTGAGATATCCGTGTGGTTTATCGGGAAAAATGCAAGTCAGCTGCGGAAATTAATGTCGTATTCATGTTGCCATGGTAGCTCAGTTGGTTAGAGTATCCGGACGGAAACCTGAAGATCCGGGTTCAAATCCCCACTATGGCATTCCATTTTTCAGTCTGATTTTAAGATTTCAACCTTGTCCTACACATGCTTGTATGAAAGAACAATTAATTACCACTATTTATATTATTCACAATTGTCGAGAGGTATGCCACATTATGTTAGTCGTCCTCCGTGGTGTAGTGATTACCATGCTAGTTTCTAGTTTCCGAGGTCGCGGGTTCAAACCCGGCGGAGGCGATGGATTTTTTTTTCGGGCGTAAAAATTCTTAGCATGGCTGGCTTCCTTCCTTCGGAAGGGAAGTAAACACACGGCCCCGTGCCGTAGGACCTGAAGCCTTAAAGAGGCCTCTGTGCAAAAATGGGACGCTAAGGACCAGCACTTAAAAAGCGTCCATAATTAAAACTCAATTTAATTTTTTCATGTTATGTTAGGTACATTGGAGAATCGCGCAAGTAGAAAACACTCGATTTCGTCTCTCATTTCAAACGCTTCTTCGTTCTCCAATTATGGACTTCCCGCACTTAGATCGCAATGTACATATCCTCAACCGTAGTCACTTTTTGTCTTTGTGTTTTGAGGTTCTTTTTATTCTACTCCCATGAATGCGATCTGTCGCATTACTGGCATTGTGTTTTGTTACTTGATTGGCTGAACTGTTCGCCTCATTCCAATGCGATCCGAGTTCGATACAATCCGCCACAAATGGGATTTGTGGTGGACCAAGCGGTGCTTGACCAGTTGCCCCCGTTTCCATCTCCATTCATTCCAACCACTGCTCCATATAACCTTCATCCTATTCCCATTATTAGAGTTAAGGCGTCCGAGCGGAAAATGGACCATAGTAATGCTGTCTGTGTGCTCTGAGGTACACATGCTTATAGATCAGATAGGCTCAGTTTTTAAATGAATAGAAGTTTATGGAAGAAGGTAATCAGTTGGATATGTGAAGCCATAAAAAGTCATGTGAATGTAACACAGATTTTTTTTCTCGCGTGCGGTACCTTTTGGTATCACATACGATGGCATGGCAAAATGCCGATACGATATTAAATTCCCCAAATGATTAGAATTTTTTCCTGTAAACCACAAGGAGATCTCAAATTGTATTGTATTTTGGGGGATTTAATGTCGTACCGGCATGTTGCCTTGGTAGCTCAGTGGTTACAGCAATCGGACGGAAACCGGGAGGTCTGTGGTTCAAATCCCGGCGATGACATTGAATTTTTCAGTCGTCTGATTCTACCTTTCCAAGCTTGTCAAACACACACCTTGTGTGGAAGAACAATTAATTCTATCTTTATTTCCTTTTACTTTTCTCTTCTTTCTGTCACCTTTAACTTCTATCTTAAATATGCATGTACAGTCAATGACGGATGCACTAAGTGTTAACCATTACCAAAATCTAAAACAGCTGTCATTAATAAAATAAGCTAGTACTTCAAACCACACGGAATAGAGAAGATACGGTGGATCATTTTTCAGAATAAAGAAACGAAAGGGTAAGAGTAAGAACTTTGTCTCTTCGGCGATTGTTTATCTCACCTCGTTGACTGTTCAGTGCAGGGATGGCGAAAATATCTTCTTTCTATGAGTCACAAAATATGCAGCAAGCGTTACACCTCTTAGCAGCTGTTAAAAACAAATGCACAGCCAGTTAAACGGGGAGCAGCACCTGAGTCCAAATGACTCGCGAGTCCCGTTTTCGCCACCTCCGGTGTAATGACTTCAATGCCTAGCTCAGAAACTAGATGTCAGTGGACATCATTCTCTTTAAAAAAAAAAAAAAAAAGATACTCGTGTCGTAGATTTTCCGGAGAATTCGGCGTTATATTGACACATTTTGTATATCGATTGCAGGACTCAAGTGAGAAAAATCAGTCAAGGGTTACACAAAATTTTAGAGCAACTCTAATACCAGAAATCAAGAAGAATTAGAAGTAAACTCAATTTTTGAAGGTACTGATAGAGACCCAAGAATTTTCTTATATTTTATTCTCAAAATCTTGAAAAGCTACAGTGGAAATTCTTAGGCAAACCGTAAACTTCCTCGGGGAAGAGTTGGAAAAATCTGGGTTATTATTTTACTTAAATAGCTACAGACTGCTACTGATATAATACATTTTTTAAATGCTACCAACGTATACTATTAAGGTGTGATTTGTTAACACATTTTTATATCGTCCAAGTTAATGGAAATGGACAGTGATCTACAATGTGAATTTACAACCTATTTAAGGACTTTTGCCCATCATCTATGCACACAAAATAACTCAGAAGCGCAACGAACACCTCGAAAACCATGATGCTTTTTAATATGTAATATAGAATGTCGGGATCCTTTTTATCGCAAACATAGCTAACAGTTCACGACTGGAGCTAAATGTGAGAAAATTTCTGAGTAGTCCGCAGTTGGAAAATCACTCCAAACACCAAATACCTACTGCCGCATAAACGTTTTTATGCTTTTGTTATGCAAATTTTTCGGGTCTCTGTAATTATTAACACGAGGACTTGCGTTCAGAATGGAATTTTGGCGAACATGAGCAAATATAATCCAGAAATATCTTTTCTGCTCCCTGGATCATTGGTGATTGGTTAACTGACAATGTACATGTCTAGGGCATTTTAGTACCACATCAGATGTTACATGAAGAAGCCCGTATGCACTAGAACTTCACTTTGATTCACATACGAAAGAACAAATCAATGTTCGAGTCAACGGGAGGCAGCGGGAGCCTTGTCTCTTTGCAAGTAGTGCTGCGGCTCGTATTGAGAAATTTACTTCCATGCAGCGATAAATTCCCACTTTATAAGCTGGAAGACCACACAGTAGCAATAAAAGAAAGGAGAACGTTAATATTTAAATATAAAAGTTACCATCTGGATGGGTATCTGTCTGTATACCAAAATCTTCCCTTTCACCACTTGAGCCCATGTTTAGATTAGGTTTTCATTGCTGACGAATGTTTTATTTGAAACTGAAGTTACCAATCATAACCTCAATAACTGTTTGGTATTTAAATAAATTGGTTTACATTCAGTGATAGTGGTTCAACAATTCGAAACATCTTAGGAGTAACAAAATGCATTTATAGCAAATGCGAGTAGCTTATAGTTTTTGCCTAATAAACTCTAATTACATATGTAATCAAAACAAATGTAGATCTTACATGACGGATTTAAGTATAAGCTTCTGGCCCTTTCACTTCAGTAGTACAGTGATCTAACATTTTCACATTTGCGATGGCTTCTTTGTGAACGATTAAGCGGTGTTTCACGAACCGTCACTTCGGTATCGCTCTAATACGTAAAATCACAACCACAGGTTTTTCCAAGCAATCAACGTTAGCTGTGATTTTTAGAATTCAGATAAAGAAATACAGTTTTTACTTTCTCTACCACGTACATAGTAGGTAGAGAAGGTCCTGCATTCCACCCAACAATTCGATACCAGTTTTCATCGAAAATACCTGTTTTGAGGCACCTGAAACCAATTTTTTTTAGAAAACATCCGTTTGTGTGTGTGTGTGTGTGTGTGTGTGTCTATGAACAGCATAACTCAAATACGAAATGTCGCATAAACACCAAACTTGGTATTTAGGTTCAGTACGTTCCAAAGATGCGACACGAATATTTTGAAGAAAATCTCCCAACACAAACTACGTTTTTCATTGAAGACTTTACGAAATTTTTTATTTTTTCTAAAAACTGGTTCTAACGACTTTAATTAAAATACCACATATTAAATATATTTACATGACAAATAAAATGTATATCTTCAATTTTCGGGGAATAGCCTTGAAAGTCCTCTTCATTCGGAAGGAATTTTGTATAACCTCGTATAACTTGTAAACGTTAAGCGATAGACGAAAACATATTACACAAGAAATGTAGATCTCTTTAAGGCACACAATTTATTTCAAATAACTTTCTTAGTGGCATCAGCCATTTCCGAGACATCCGTCATTAAAGGTTCGAATTGTTAAATATTTGCTTATTCTTTAAGTCGTTTCAACATTTCGTTGTTTCACGCGATTGCATGGAAAGAGTGCGGAATTTTAAGGCCAGCGTATAACGTCCAGTTCTTAACATTTGATATTGCTGTTCCCTTTGCATCTATAACGAAATGTATAATGCAGCTATTTCGGAAACTTTTATCTCAAAACGAAGAAGATAGGAAAATAGACTTTCGTAAGTATATTTTGGTGTACCCGCTAATAAACGCTAGAGGGCAGAGAAAGTCATGTGAATATAAGACACAATTTTTTTTAAATATTCCTCATTTCGTCAACAGGTTAACAAATTAAGGCAGCAGCTATATACGAGAAGAAGGAAATTGCTAAAGGATTCGCTGGAAAAAGAAAATGGTTAGCGCATACAAAAAAGAGGAAAGAAAAAGAAGGGAAGGAATTAGATACAGGAGCTTTCATCCAAGATCCATCTCCTTCCTTAATGCGAGTGAAATCGGATCTGGTAGTAGGCGTAATTAGCTGAGATGAAACTGGGGAAATGTCTGGATCGGGATGAGCTCCTGACAAGCCCTTGCAGTATTGTATTACCTCGCTACAGTTCCTGCTTAGCCCTGGCATGTAAAGGCAATTAACTTACTCTGAAACACCCCAGAGATACAGGTGTGCTCATCAGCAGATGCAGCACTTGAGGATTATAACAGACTTATAGCAACGGACTACCTGCAGCACATGGCTGAAGCTAGGTCTGAAGGTTTGCTGACCACTGATGTACGGATTCGCCGGCTTTCATAGACGATTAACTTGATTAAAACGAGAGCGGTTTGAGTCACTTATGGCACCAAAGCACAGTTAGAAGTTGCTGCTATTTCACAAAATTGAGGAAATCATCAGCTCTTTGCAACGGTATGGGCATAAATATTATCATATGTTGTATTCTCTGCTTTTCGCTGAAGACCAGGTGATAGCAGGACAAAACCCCGACGATATTGAGTATATGTTTCGAAAACATACAGGAATATGGTTTAGTACATTTTATCAACATAGAATATATAGTTGTTGGAGGGAAGGAAGAATATTTGGTTTTAAATGAAGTAACAATTAGAAACGTCAGCGGTTTCAGATATTTAGGTACAATCATAGATACTTCGGGTAACTATGAAAAAGAAATTGAGGACAGAAAAGTCTTTGAATAATGTCCTATGGGATATAGAAATGACGAAAACAAGAAAACGAAGATGGAGAGTGTTCATATGTAGGGCAGAGTGTTGGACCCTGAATGATACATGGAAGAAAAAGTTTTGAGTACCGAAATGGATGGGTTACGTAGAAGTGTGAGAGTATCTTGACTACAGCATATAAGGAATGATGTTATTAGAAGAGGGATGAAGGCAGAAGATATGACGACAAATCCAATTCAAGAACGGATATTGCACTGGTTCGGACATGTACAAAGAGTGAAGCAGAGATGGACCAAACGAACCATTGATTGGTCTCCCACAGGAAGAAGGAAAAGAGGAGTTCGTTATTGGTGTGATAGTGTGGCAAAAGTTATGGCTAAGTTTGGCTTAAAAGACGGACAGAGGAACGGTAGATCACTATGGCTGGCAAGGAGTAGGAAGCAATCGCTGAAAAGTGGAGAGCTGAATTAAAAAGATATTGTGGCATACCTGGTTATTTTAAAGATCACAGTACATGCACTTATAATAAGACATTATGTACTTTGCTGCATCATGGTTCAAGTCTATGATTCTACTTGACCTCTAAGTACTTTATGTCCCTACACGAACTGGCCATCATGCACATACTGGATGGCTCGGGTAGATACGTCGTCCTCCGTGGTGTAGTGCCTACCACGCTAGCCTCTAGTTCAAGAAGTCGCGGGTTCAAACCCGGCGGAGGTCGATGGATTTTTTCGGGCGTAAAAATCCTTAGCATGGCTTCCTTCGGAAGGGAAGTAAAGCCGGTGGTCCCGTGTCGTAGATTTACGGCACGTAAAAGAACCTCAAGGTTGATAAAGAGGCCTCTGAGCAAAATAACCAATCGTACACGCCCAATATAGAATACGACGCTAAGGACCACAGCAGTTAAAGAGCGTCCATAAATAAAAACTCAATTTAATTTTTTTTCGGGTAGTTACTGAGGAGTAAGTTGAGTGGCCTACTTCTGCAGGGGCTTTATGTCATTGGGAGTGGGTATTACTGCGCAGCTGTGACACACAGCTTCCTGAAAGCTTGAAAACTAGTGATTCGCGCCCCGTAACTGTCACCAGTTTTTCATTCGGTTATCACGGAGGTTAACACGCCATGCTTCAAATCGCCACTACGCGTACGAAAGAAATATCCCGTGGTTGTAAATTCCGTAAGTAAAGTTGCTGCCGCAAATCCTCATACCAGCTGCAGTACTGTTGCAGCATGAGCAAAACAGATCTTGTTTTGAATAACTTTTGAGTTCCCAGTGCATCTCAAAAGAAGCGCTTGCAGCTACCGGGGGAGGGTGATTGGGTACATTTGGACTAAGGCTAGGCGGGATTGTGACCGGGAGAGCTGGTACACGCTGTGCTAGATCACTGTCGCCCCTACCGAGGTTATTCGGTAGTCTTCCCCTTTGGGGTTGACGCGTGTAAGTAGCGTATCCACTTCGTCCATGCGCAAGCGGGGGGTTGTTTTAAGCAATAAGGTATTGCCTAATGGAAAACCCCACGGGAGGGAGTGTCACTCGGTTGACGCCTTCCCGTGGGCACAGAAGGAGAGCTTCGTCTCCGGGTAGGCCTTCGACGCGAACTGTATGCTTACTGAGTTTCAAAGTACATAATAAGCAGTTATGCTGTTTGATTTTTATTAATATCGCAGAACAAGTAACTCTTTTGTAAATATTTCATTAACAGACACTGCGTGTGTGTATTGCCACGCCAGACACATTATTGCGTCGTTGGCAACAGTATTGTTGGGATAATTCTTTCGGCTGGGGTTTTGAAGTTCGTTTGGCGTGGCAACTCACCACTATCTAGCTGGTAACTCTAGCTAGCGGTGGAGAGTGGGGGTAGTAAGCGTTTTTTCCTTAGTGTGTTGTATGGTGAGTGTCACTTCTGGTCGAGGGTCTGCTGTGGAAGGTCGTATGTGAATCGTGTTAATGAAACCGCGTGTGTGTAGCATCTCTCCTCAAATTGCTCCCTTTTAATATTTTGTGTGAGATGGAGGGGCACCGTGCTTATATTCAATACACCAGAATGTGAAATTCTGTGTATTTTGTGATAACTATCCCACGCCTGCTCTGGAACGTAGTTTAAAATTCTGGTCCTCTTGTTGCCTCTGCAGCTATGCCTCCCAATGTATATGCCGGGGTAACTAAAATGTAATATATAGCTGCAAACCATTTGGCTCACCCTGTTATATAACAGCTGTGCTATTTCTTGGGCAAAAACGATATAGGACTGTTCGTATTTTGTCTACAATTTAGGGGAACGTCAAAGTATTTTGCTGTAAATCATAGACAGAATAGGTCTGCGCGACGACTACTCACTTCTCCAGGAAACCAGCCCAGAGAACTGGGGACTAGGAATGTCTACTAAAATCCAGGAGCGTTTTCTACTATGAACGGATTTCGCCTTCGATTGTAATGTCACCCTATTCCCTTGCAATCGATGCCTCCAATCTCCAGCATTTAATTTCCCTTGATTGCGAATCGGTTTCCCTCGTCTACGCGCGTTCGTGTGGCTTTCCATTAAAATGGTATATAGCTAATCTGGCCTCCTTCTGCGGCGGTAATACACCGCAGTCATGCAATATTTCTGTTGCTCTTTGTTACTAGAAATAATCTTGGAAATAAATGTTCATACAATAGCCTCTTTTTGTAGCTTATTATTCATTATTTTTCTCCGTTCTTATATTTTTCGATACAACTATAATTTCTAGACGTTCAGGTTTAATAAGACTTGACTAAGTATATTTTATCCATCTTCTTTCGGTTTAAAATTGGCTATTCGTGCGTTCCGAATCTACAGACACTACAGTAGGTTTAATTGGAGCATTGTGCATATACATTTTGGAATGAACGCCATGGCAGCTGTATTACATGATAATAAATCTTCTCTAATGTTCTGCTCATATTTCCCACCTTCAAGTTAATGTGGTTTCTGCTACAGCCGAAGAAGTCATTGGTGGTAGGCACGTTTTAAACTTTCTGCGTGCCTTATTAGCATAAATAATACGTCAATCTTCATAGAACTTATATTCTTCAGAAAAGAACATTTCTACAGTTTCCAAATACCAAAAGGGCAAAACCGCCTTCATATTTGATGGACATGTGATTCATATATCCAGTTACATCTTAGAGGTACCATTCATGCATAAAACAAATTTGAAAATATTAAGAAAAAATGTCAGTGTCTTAGTCCTGATATTCAGAGTAGCAGTTGAAGAAATAAAACAGAAATTTTTATCAATTCTCCAATAGTTCTAGCCTGGGAAAAACGTTTCTGTTAATCCTTTTCTCTTTTCTAAGTTACACTTTATTTAATCTCATTGTGAAAATTACAAAAACGTTGGACTGAAGGTTTCAAAACTTTTGCTCCTACCTCTGTATATCGAGGTTGGTTATAAAACCTGGGCACTCAATTGGCGTTTTTCAGTTGCAAGTGTATACAGATAGTTTCCAACTCCAAGAGAAGTAGGTGATCTGGTGGAATGCGATTTTGTTGTATACTCCAACAACAATGAAATACATTCAGATACATATAAGTTGACTCCTTTATGCTCCATATTCCAAGCTGAATTATCTGCCATTCAACAGGCTGTTAACTGAATCATCAGCAATGACTATACTGCGACTCTCAGTCTGTTATTAACGCGGTTACAGATAAATTCAATCTACACCCCATAGCCATAGCTATCAGGAAAAACAAAAAAACAAATTATAATAATTTTATATCCTTGTTATGGGTTAAGGACCATGAAGGATTACTAGGCAATAAAAGAACACATGAATTAGCAAAGGTAGCTCCGAACAGTCAAAATGTCCAGTATTTGAAGATGGAATATTGGAAGCAATTAATAAACACTTGGGACAGATAAATAGCATCAAAGGACATATCATAAACACTTTATTTTTTCTGGGCTTAAGTGTTCGCTTTAAATGCAAAAACTTAAATCCAAATTTTGTACACACACAGTTCATGACGGGCCGTGGAACATTTCAAGACTATTTCAAAAGGTTCCACATCAATGTTAGGAGTACCTACTAATGTCTGTGGTAGTGAACAGGGAGTGAAACATTTATTATTCGACTGTCCGGTTTTCGAAATTAAAAGATATTTCTTTATTAATCATTTATGTTACTGTACTGAACAATTTTGTACATCTCTGTGTCATTTATTTAAAAAGCAATGTTGTTATAACAGTTTCTTATATGTTTTATCCAACACATTAATGCCAAATTGTAATGTTATTGTTTTTAGTATTTAGTTTTTATTTTTGTAAACTATAACTCTAATATACATCTATATGTAAAACAGGGTTGACAATTGTGCAAATAATAAAAAAGAAACGCAATTTGTGAATTATGCGGAGGCAGTGAAAACACAGAGCATTATATGACAGAATGCAAAGGATTAGCAGAATGGAGACAAGAAGTATGGGAGGAAAAATGGGAAAAAATGGATAGAAAAATAGTAGCAATTAAAATGTTAACAAGAAAAGCAGGAAAGCAAAATAAGAATATGGGGGAGTTCTTAAAGAAAGTAAAAGAGAGATGGATTAGAAAAGTAAAAGAGAAAAGAAAGGTAGAAACGCAAATGTAGGAAGGAGAGGATGGTCAATAGGGATTAAGGGTAGCAAGGGATGCTCAGATGAGCCAGAAGACCAGGGTGCCAGGCAAAAAGAGCAGCATAGCTGGCAAGGAAATTTGTACATAGGTTAAGTTAGTTTATAAGCGGAATATTGTAAAAAGAATTGTGTATAAAATGTACAAATAGAGTATCTATCTGTCTAAAATTTCTTCTTTAAAGAATTTGGAAAACGGAGTTGACCACACGCGCCAGCATCAGCTAAGTTTTATAAATGAATAATTGTATGTCACAAAAATATTTAAAAAAAACTAAGTATCGGCATGAAATAGGGTTGACAAAGGTACTCGCATGTGGCATCGAATATTACAAACTCCATAGGTTAAAAAAGTATTACCATAAAAAAAAGAAAGCACATTAATGTTAGCATACTCATCTCCAGAACTGGAACGGACGTACGACGAAGGTGAAGATTGATGTCTTTAAAAGCCTACACGTAGCTCATGGATACCTTCGTTCCTCATAATCTAGGTTCTCGTTCAAGGCCTATGGTCCCGATAAAACGGACCACATCCTCAATGCTTAACCTTCTTACATCCTCAGATTCCGCGAAAAAGAAACCTAAGGTTACGTATCTTTATGCGGCGAAACCTTCGCATTCGCATAGAACATGATGGGAGATTTCGTCCTCTCTGCTTATTTCATAAATAATGTCCCAGTGTGTCGAAATGTCTACGCAGTGTATTGTGGGCTGTAAGCAGCCAACAAAGCTTTGAGTTTATAGGGAGTTTAATTTAGAAGAAGCTTACCCTGCTAACCACCAGGGCTCAAAATTAATTCATGGACTTGCCAGGCAGTAATTTGCCAAAATTCAACATTAGACCTCCTTGTTAACCGAATTATCAGGAAGTTATATTCTTCTGGATTCCGTCCCACCGTGGAATATCAGGAAATGAGGAAGCAGATAGGGAAGCCAAAAAAGCAACTTTGCTACCTCCAGTGGAAGAATTGCCAGTGCCCTACAGAGATGCTCAAAGTTATTTTTTTAGCAGACCAACTGTCAAATGGAAGCAAGACTGGGCCATTAAAACATCAAGCAAACTCCACATAGGAAAGGCTTCAGAAAATCTTGGGCATTGTAGACCCTAAAAAGAAAAGATCAGCTGATTATACCACGTTTACGAACACGCCATTCACGCCTAACCCATTCCTTCTTACTCACCAAAGAAAATACTGCTCACTGCGAGACCTGCAATTGCCGAATCACCATCGAACACCTCATCACTAAATGCAGAAGTTATACCATGGAGAGAGGAAGGCATAACATCCCTGAAGATATATTTTTAGCTTTAAACAACCCTACCCATTTCAAAAACATTATTTTTATCTTGAAAGACATCAAACCGTATAACAAGATTTAAATGTAACACATCAAATAGAATGTATGATGGCAATACGTTATACTGTTCTAGCTGTGTTCAAGAGTTAATGTGTTACAATTATTGTATTATTTAACCAATGTAAAATATTCAATGTATTATTATTAGTGTACTCGTATGTATGGATATAAGTCGCGATATGACCAGGTAGTCAAAGCATAACAACAATTCATACATAATACTTCTGGAGATATACCACTAAAGGTTTCGGGGCCTATAAAATTAATTACAGAGCTCTCCTTAAGGAGCACACCCGCCATCTCATTTTTTCCAATGTCTGTTTGCCTGGGGGTCCAAAAAGCAGGTAGCATAGAGTTTATTCAACATGCTTTGGCACTGCCAAACTAATTTTGACGTTGTTTTAACCGCAATAAGAGCCTTTAAAGCTGCCTGACTATCTGAGCAAGTTGTTACTTCCGCCCACTTTGCTTGGCAGGTTAGGAGCGCATGAAAAGCAGTGCTTACCTGACCTGGAATGGCAAGCTTGGTGCTGGGACCAAGACCCCAACACCCTCCTTTCCCATCTGCATAACACGTATGGTCCCCGGATTTCAGGGGAGACCCTCTCTGTGGGTCCACTCATTCCTGAGGAGTATTTCCATCGAATAGAGCTGTTTTACGTTGAACCTAAGAGTAATTTGGTCCCCTCGCATCAGTGGAGCATAATCTTTGAAGCCTGGTTAAAATCTCTATCATTTCGCCGGTCTACCGTTATCTCTTTTTCTTTTTAAATTGAGTTTTATTTATGGACGCTCTTTAACTGCTGTGGTCCTTAGCGTCCCATTCTATACTGGGCATGAAAGACCGGCACTTTTGCTCAGAGGCCTCTTCATCAGGCTTGAGGTTCTTTTACGTGCCGTAAATATAAGACACTGGGTCATTGACCTTCCTTCCCTTCCGAAGGAAGCCACTCTAAGGAATTTTACGACCGACAAAATCCATCGCCCTCCGCCAGGTTTGAACCCGCGACTCAGGAACTAGAGGTTAGTATGGCAGCCACTACACCCGGAGGACGACTCTTTTTCTTTTTGGTTTATATTCTAAAGTCAATTCAACATTTTAAGACCTTTCCATTTTCTTTCTATTGTTTTATTCTCTCAATTATTGAGAATATACATTGCACTTCTCTAATTTTCTAGTTATGTATTACGTCTCCTCTATGTAGCTCTTACTATTCTGAGAAAGTTCATTTCTATTCCTTGAAAATGAGTGAAATCATTCTTTCTCACAACTATAGATTAACTGTAATATAGTACCTCTGTCACGAACGAAGATGTTGCCCAGTAGCAAAGTTATGCAACCTCACAGTCAGGTCAGATAGCCTGTTTCAGAGTATGTTTATGTGACCTTGCTTAATGTTTTAACACTGAAGTTTGGCAATTTGAAATTATAAATCGACTTCATTATGGGGTCATTTTCGGAATTCCGACGAAGAATAAGATAGGATACGGATGTGTATTATGTATGGCATGAAATTTTGTCAACAAAATAGTGTCGTCCGGTTCGCCCAAAACCGCCACCGGTTACGATCGCAACTGTCATCTACCGCATTCGTTTGCTACTAAGGCTATGTAGTACAGGGATAGACATTAACTTAAAAAGTTTTATCGGTATATCTTTACTGATATATTTTAATATTTTGCTTATTTTCCACAAATCCTTCGGTATCTTGGTTGCTTAATATATAGATACTGGCCCTCAGAGACAAGAATGTAGCTCCCCAATTAATTAAAATTCTGGGTTTTTACTAATTTTGGTGAATATCTTCGCTCAATTTTTATTGAAATCTTCAAAATACATGCTTTTGGAATTTAACAGACGCATTGATTTCTGCAGATTGAGATTGTCTTCAAAATGTTGAATTATTATTATGTCATCTACAAATAGAGGTATGGTAATATATGATTACTGAATTGGGCTTCTCTGGTGTTTTTACTTTTGATTTCCAAAGGAATCATCTATGTAAATATTGAACAAAATGCAACCTTGTCGTACAACACGATTTGTTAAACCATTTCTCTCCTGAATTTCTGGTGGTTTAAATGTCTTAAACTTTGTTTCTCTATTCTAAACCATAACCTTACACACACACACACACACACACACACACACACGCACACACACACACTCTCTCTCTCTCTCTCAATGTAAAATCCCTTTGTATACCGTTCGATCCATTTAGCTGCATACTCGGTGGAGATTAGCAAAGAGCATTGTGAATTAACGTAAAGTAACCATTTGCATTAAGCTCCTCTTCTTTAATTTGAATAGGCAGCAAGGAGCTACACAACGTCGCAATCTACTGATTTCCCATGGCGAGTAAAGACGGAAGATAATAACAACACATTCAAAGGCGAGGTAAATGTATGTAGCTCTGGTTTAGGAAATACGTGGAGAAGTTAAGGCCTTAAGAATACGACAGGTATGCTCTAAGTGCACATATTAGAATATCTCATCAGTATAGCCGAATCTGGGTAATAAAATTTAATTGCCTTCGTTTAGCTAAAACGTGATTCGTTCATCCTGCATCTTCCATTTAAAATGAGTGAATACTCTTTCCATGTCATTGCGAGAAACAACTACATGATGACACCTCAAAAAATGACAGGAGTATTGAAGGTTATAAATAAAAACGAATATCTCGGAAATGGGTAATGCCACAAATAATTATTTAAAATAAATTGTTTATATTTTTTGTGCAGTATGTTTTTTCAATCTCTTATCCTTACCTTTATACAAAATTCGTTGTCATTTTTTGAAAAAATAAAGCATTTCTAAATATTTTCCAAGAGTAGTTTGGGGTGGGGATGGGTGGGAGATTTCCTTGAAAATCTTCGTGTAGCATCTTTGTAAAATGCTAAAATTAAATACATGCGTTTTGGTATTTATCCGAGTTTTTGTTTTGAGTCATGCTATTCAGACTACATACACACACTTTTTTTCACATAGGGGCCTCAAAATATGTATTGCCAGTGACATTTCGCTATGGATTTTTGGTGGAATGTAATACTTCCTCTACCAGCTAAGTACCAACAACAGAAATAAATGCAAAGCCACCAAAACCTCGACTTTTAATTTGTACTTCATTTAACAAATTTAGGAATATCTTAGCCTGGAAACTCTGTACACTACAGGCTCACTTGGTTGTGTTTCATGAGCCCAGATAACACGGCAAGTCTACTACATTTATGTCGCATTTAGCTAGAGAGCTGAAAGGAAAATTAAAAAAAAATTATACCATAAAGAAAATGAGAGAGGCAATAAAAGGAACTGCGTGTTTCACTGCCTGAACAAGGCCGGTGAGCAGGTGTCCAGCGATGACCTGAGAGTTTTAAACATCTAAAACTTTAAACCGTAGTTTGCCGCAATAACGAATTAATACTGTTAACTGCAGTTTTATGGACCCAGCGACCATTGCAGGCAAGACATACTTAATGTGTTTGGTCACAGATGGGACTCGAGCATTTATAAGCAGCGTTGTATAAAAGTGAGCACCGACAAACCATTTACTGTACATAGATCTGCGATAAAAACCTGTTTGAACGTTTAAAAATGGGGATAAATGTACTGAAGTTTTTGCTAGCAGAACGGCGATAGTGAGATTCCATTAAATGCAATAAATTCCACAACTCCCCCCTAAATCCCTTTACTAAGCTAAAATTTTAATGAATGTGAACTGTTGACTAAATTCAAGAAATTCTATAACAATATTGGCATTAATATGTTTAACAGATTGCCAAGAGCTGCTTATTCAGAGAACTTAAATAGATTTAAACTTGTTTTGAAAGAATAGCTTGCTCTAATCCCATTTTATGTTAATGGGAATGTTACCATTTTTCAAGCTAATATTGATATTGCATTTTGAAGTGTCCTGTTTTATATTTTTACTTTCCCTACCATTACATGACAGGTAGAGAAGTACTGCATTCTACCCAAAGATTCAATATTGAAATTTCACCGGTAATACATGCTTTGAGCTCCCCTGACTCTCCCAAAAAAGCAGTTCAGAAAAACGTCGTGCGTGTATCTGTGAACTGCGTAATTCAAAAACGAAAAGGATAACTACAAAACTTGGTATTTAAGTTCAGTATCTTTCAAAGATATGACACGAAGATTTTCAAGAAAATTCCCAAAACCGAAACTATCCTTTACATGGAGATTTTTCGATTTTTTTATTTTATAGCTAATGATCGAAATTTAAAAAAAAAACATATATTAAAGATATTAACACGACAAATAAAATACATTATCCTGAATTTTCTGGCAATAGCCTGTGAACTATTATTGTTCATTTGGAAGTCATCGTGTATAATCTTGTATAACTGGTAAACGTCGAGCAATAGGGAAAACGTATTACAAAAAAAAAAAACAAAAACAAATGTAAACCTGTTTAAAACACACAATTTATTCCATATAACTTTTTTGTGGCATAAACAATTTAAGAGATATCCTTCATTAATGGTTCGCATGGCTCAATACTTGTCATTCTTTTGAAGTCCTGTCGGTATTCAGTTGTTTCTTGCGATTGCATAGAAAGAGTGTGGAATTTTCAAGCTAGCATATAGCGTTGAGTTCTTAAACATTTGACTATCGCTATTCCGTTTATTGTCTATAACGACAATTTATTGTCTATGTGTAATTTAGCTATTTCTGCAATGGCATATCTCGATTAAAACGAAATACTTAGAAAAATATGCTTTCGTAAGAATAATTGGTATACCCATTAATAAACGATAAAGGGCAGGGAAAGTCAGCTAAATAACACATCTGACTTTTATCGTGTGTGCAAAAATTACATAGCAGGCTTAGTGCTCAGACAAAGAGAACTATGCAAAACATAATTATGTCTCTTAATTTGAAATATGTCGATAACAAATTTCCGTAAATATCACATTTTAATTGAGGATTATATTTTCAATAAGGATTTAGAGTGAAATTCTAATGAACACAGGGTATTAAAAGTTCATTTATCAGTATGCTCACTACACACGTGCGAAATTATGTTTACATTTTTACTTTCTCTACTAGGTATAGTAAGTAGGGGAAGATTGCGTTCCACCCAAAAATTCGATACCGAGATTTCACCGGAAATACATGTTTTGAGGTGCATTGAATCCAAAAAAAAAAAAAGGATTTTTGCAAACATGTCCGTGTGTGTGTGTCTGTGAACAGCATAACTCGGAAACGAACAGTCGGATAAACACCAAACTTGGTATTTAGGTTCAGTATCTTCCAGAGATGCGACACGAAGGTTTTCAAGACAATCCCCCCACCCCAGATTACCCTTTACATGGAACATTTTTCGAAAATTTTAATTTTCTCAAAAATGGCTCTAACGATTTTGAATAAAATGCCATAAGTTTACGACATTTTTATGGAAAATGAGTTGTATTTCTCGAATATTCTGGGAATGTCTCCAAAAGTATTCTTCATTATGAACGACTTTTGCATAACTGGTAAACCATAAGAGATAGACAAAATTTTCCTACATAAAGAATGTAGATCGCATTAAAATACATAATTTATGTCATATACATTTTTTATTGAGTGAACCATTTTCGAGATATTGCTTGTTATTCCCTTAAATTTTCCAATACTTATACCTTTTCTCAAATTCGTTATTCATTTTTTTTGTCCTGGTAATGCAAAGAGAATGGAATACTCCACATAGCAACCAGGTCCTAAAATATTTGACTATCACTTAAACCCTAGCAATTCCCCTTGCATCTATAAGAAAATTAGCAATAAGATTAACATCTCGATTAACATGAAGTATATGGAGAATAAGCGTCTGTAAAAATAGTTTGTACAAGAGTAGAGAAAGCGATGTGAGTGTAACACAACAGATTTTTTTCATTTTTTCCTCTTTCTTTTTTTTTTGGATATAACTCAGTAATCTCTTTCTGAGCTCCTTCTGCATGCAACATCAATCTTCACTAAGTAATTCTTTCATTAGTTTGTATGTTTGAAGGTAGTCCAAGATGCTTTCGTATTTTTCTCTTCACTTAGGGCTTTCAAGCTTTTGTCCTACATCAAACATAAATGTTCTTCTGCCGTGCGCAAGATCCTTCTGACTTACACAGAAAATTAGCAATAGTGTGACAAAATTTTAACCTAATAATCATTGCCGTTGTGCGCGGCGACGATGTCACACTGCATTCGCAATTTTGCTGTAACCTACATAACTGCTTTCTTGTCAGGTATCACAGAGTTTTAAATATGTAAACTCTGCGTAACAGGTAAGAGTAAACAAATACTTTGGGATACCGCAAAATGCAGCAGGGTTAGCTGGATTAAGCTTAAAGAGCTAACTATAATTATGAAAATAATGTGAGCGACGTGACGATGCTGCTCGATGGTACCGAAATAGAGGAGGTAGATGAATTTTAGCATCTAGGAAGTATTACATCAAAGATGGGAGGTTCAGATGAGGACGTAAAGACCAGAACAAGGTTGCACTCTCATTGTTGTACCATATAGAGATCTAAGTAAATCTGCATTAAAATGAGATTGTTTAACAGCAATGCTAAATTATACTGTTATATGGATGTGACTTGGAAGAGATCTACTGGCAGGTTCATATAAACAGATGCTTGAAATTATGGTACCCAGTGCCCATATCTAATAAACAATTATGCAAGAAAACATCTCAACATGAAATTTGGCAGCAGATCAAATATAGGAAGGGATAGTGCATATTTTCAGAAGAGAACCTCAACGTATTCCAAAGAGAGCCCTGGAATGGAATCCTCATGGACTACCGAGAAAAACTTGACAAAAAAATATGAGTCCGATGGCGCACTTTCATTAAGGCCCTACGCTTCCAAGAGAAATAACAGGAACTACTACATTGGTATGTGGAAGCTTAACCTCAATGGTCATATGGGAGGGCGGTCGACTTGATGGTGTTAGAACTCTCTGGGTTATAAGTTTCAATATTAGTTATAATATGAAACACATTTTCATTCACTCTCACATTCATATCTCCAGACTATATGGAGGGTAAATGGTTCTCATTAAAGAAAAATTTCCCCGCCACTGGCCGGAATCGAAGCTAACATCTCTTGTGTTAAGCATGACCGCATAAGTGGTCTGCATGTCCTGTCTTGTAAAGGTGATGTACGAGGGACATCCACAATTGCACATCATGCTCGGTGCCGGTCGCTCACCACCACAATTGCATGCACGCTAGTTAGCTCCTTACTCCACTTCAGTGTGAGTCGAGTTTCGTTGCTGCGAGGACACGCTTGTCTATTCTACAACATATCCAAATGGCGGCGCCAATTGAAAATCCCGTCAAATGTGAAGTGCGTTGTGTGATTCATTTTTTTATGCACAAAATGTTAGGCAATAGAAATGTATAGGCAAATAATACAAGTGTATAGTGATAATGCAATGAACGAGTCTGCAGTGAGGAAATTGTGCATAATGTTTAACCAAGGAAGAACCAGTATGCACGACGAAGACCGGTGTGGGAGGCCATCATCCATTACGGAGGAGTTGAAAGCAAACGTGGATGAAAGAATTCAGGATATTCACTCCTTTCCCAAATAAAGGACGTTTTGGGTGGAAAAGAGTTTTCAACCGATGAAGACCACAAAGAGGTAGTGACGTCTTTGGCGGTAGAAGAATATAACATCAGCATTGAAAAACTGGTACCACGTTACAATAAATGCCTTGATAGCATATCAATTACACTGAGAAATAGAGTAAGGTACTGTATTTTTTTAAATAAAGTTTTGTGTTGATATGTTTCATTATTATTTAGTTATGCTAAATCGTTCTTTAATTTTATGTTTGAGAACCATGACTTGGACTGTTATCCACAGGTCTGTAATCTTGGAAACCGAAAACAAAAATAGACTGCAACACAATGTTGTGGCCTCGTGATACAGTCGGCCAAGCTATGGAACAGGCTTTGCCTAACTACTCTTCGAGAAAGTTCACCATCTGCATTCTGGAACAATGCATTAATATCTCTCCCTAGCAACAGGGCCTATAAAAATACGGCAGAAAATAAAGGTGCGTCAGTTACGAGATTGCGAGCGAGTAACAAGCGATTTCTAAGTCTGACCTGCAAAGCGAGGCTTCTAACGCATTTCACATAATAAATAATTGTGTTACCAGTTAACCGGTGTTATACATGTCACAGTATATAAAATAGGTTCACTACCGGACTACTACACACTTCGTTAAGGGGACAGTTAACCTGAAGCAGCACTCCCGAAGATTACAAACCTAGTTATCCGTTTGAACAGTCATCAAATGGACTAGCAGATGCAAGAAGCCATTACCGCATTTAAATCTTAAGCGAGAAGTCA
Organism: Deroplatys truncata; assembly: GCA_030765065.1. NCBI lineage: Eukaryota > Metazoa > Arthropoda > Insecta > Mantodea > Mantidae > Deroplatys > Deroplatys truncata. The sequence continues at coordinate 120,634,473 of CM060988.1, read as the reverse complement.
TATTTTCAAGTACATATTATCAATAAAGACATGCAAAATATAACATTTGCCGGTTAATTGACCTAATAGTGGTTAAACTATGAAGCCCGGGACAATGTAGGTCGCCATTAGGATATGTCATCTCAATACATTTTGAGAACTCCTTGTGGTTTACCGGAAAAAATGCGAATCAGTTGGGGAATTTATTGTCGTACCGGCATGTTGCCGTGGTAGCTCAGTGGTTAGAGCAACCGGACGGAGACCCGGAGATCCGTGGTTCAAATCCCGGCTATAGCATTGAATGTTATTTTATTACTGAATATGAACAAAATCTACAAAGCCTGCTCCAAACGTTTGGCCTTATAAAATATATTTCCAATATTTTGGGATTTTTTCTTCATATTTTTATATTTTGGCAAACTTCTGTTCATATTTTACCTGCCTCTTAAATAACCCTTAAATATCCGAGCTGCTTATCGCAATTACGTAGAAAACACCTCTGATTGGTCCTGGGATGTGTTCTTAAATAATGTTAAGGCATTACGGACGGATGGTGATCCAAAACACAATACAAACATACACTTGACAAGTGATGTAGACAGATCTATGCACTGTCGGTTGCCGACAGTTATCACGATGGAACAATGGCTTCTTTCGCACAACACATCCCCCTGCATTATACTGCAATTTATTTCAACTTACGTAATTTATTCGTTAACACCCAATAACTTACAACGACTTAAAAATGCTACTGAATTAAGTAGAATGATTTAAAATATTATCTATCATTGGCTCCAGGAAACAAAGTATCGAAAAGGAACTTTTGGTAAGATTATTTGGGACAAATAATACCTAAATGACCTGGATCTATGTTTTGCTGAATTTATTGTAACTTTTTATGTTATGAAAGGCAGTGTGTAAAAGCGTTTCCCAGAACTTCTGCGAATCTGTTTTGTTTTATTTACTCTAGGAAAGTCCTCGTAAAAGTCGTATTTTAAATCGATACTGTACACTCTGTCAAACTAAAAATGTTCTGCCTCTTGAGGAATTATATTTTTTCAAAGTCCCTTCAAATGAACCTGATGTTCACAACCGTCAACTTCTGTGCGCCACTTTCGCTAACTCTATAGCAATACAAGTCACATGGTACTGATTTGTGCTACCTCCACATCGTGCTTGGCGTGAAGCAGCAGGTAAATTAAACTTCTACGTAAGCAGCACGAGTTCCATTCTCAATAGTGGATTATCTTTATCTTCTACAACTCGTTTATTGTAACAAACCATAAATCAATAAACTGGGTTTTGGTTCAAATATTCAGTGTTTAGACACTCTGAAACCTGTATCTGAAATCTCGTGCATGATTATTTTCTCAGAGGACTTTTACGATTATAGTTGTGTTCCCCATTATAACTACTACAAGTATATACACATTCTTGTACACAAAGCCTGGCTGCCGCGAGCGCTCACAGAAGTACCCGGTTCGAGCCAGTTTTAAATTGCGTGTATGTTAGGCAATAAGCCGGATCAAGATTAAGCCGTTCTTCCAAATTACTTACTCATACAAATGAAGAGAAGTATTACAAGCGCATGAATGGACAATTAAATTACCATAAATCGTAAAGATGTTCAACTAAAAATGTGGAATAATGTAAGATCGTTTACAATAATTTTATTGCTTTCAGTTCCATGATTCCAGAATTTTTGTTTTGCATGCTACCGAGTTATAAATTGTTGTAAACTTATAACCTACACTGGCAATGCTACAGATAAAGAACATTTCTACAAAACCATAATAGATATGGTATTGATATTTTGCACACAGTTGTTACGTATATATTATAAAATATTGATTATTTATTTTTAGGAAAATAATAGTTATTACTATTAATTTTTAAAAATGAACACTTCTATCTCTAGGGCAAATACTATAAATTGACATACAGAAACAGCATGGGGAATGTCAGTATTTTCTCTTTAACAGTTTTTTAGACAATGTTCCCTAAGGTATAAATATTTGTTCCAGAAAACGAATTCCAAAGTTTGCAAACAGAAACAGCTGAAACAATATTGGTATGTCTGTTCACAGCCTCTCAATAGAAAGACAACTCATTCCCACAGTCAAAGGGGGCGTGTCAGTGCGCAGGCCGCGGCTGTTTAAACCCATTTAGAGTAATAACTTGACCACAAAACTATATCTTCACTTTAGACTGAAGTTGTGAAATATGTTTTTTTTGGAACCTACATCTCTCTTTAACCATTATCAAAGCAACCACAATTAACAAGGAAGAGTTGATTTTGTATATCAACAATTCTATTACCTATGTAATTGCTAATTGTCAGTGTAATTTAAGTATTAGGCAATAATTAATGACCTTAACAGCCGTTATTAATGTTATTCAAGAGAATAAAATTATTATTACGGTAAGGCGTGCTTTAAAATTTCCCCTTTTGAATCATTTAGTGAAGCATTCATCAAAGTGACAGCAAAACATGTTCTTCAGTGGAAGCTGTTAGCGAAGTTGTGAATATTCAAGGATGGAAAGCAGGAAAAAATAAAACAAGGAATGTTTGATTATCTGTCAATTACAGACTGGAACTGGGTGGAAAAGTACAGTAACGGCTTAGAAGAATAAATCATTTAAACACAATTTTGAAGGAAGAAAACAGCTGTTGTAGACAGCTTCATAATAATAGCAAATTAGTATGGTAAAATAAGTGAAAATAATTATATTTTTGACATTAGTCAATTTTCCCAAACTTACTTATCTAACTTTCTCACTCCTCATTTGAAAGCTCTGTATGTTAATAAATTACTTAATTATTTAAACTCTTTTGCATTTCACCGCTAGAAAACTCATTTTGTAAGCAGATAATTATTCTCATAATAAATTTACGACTTGCTTTGAATAATTTATGAGCAATTTATTGTGGATTATCTTGGGAGGCACCGTGAACATTCTTGCCTATTACACATTAAGAGTTCGCTGCCCCAATAAATAATAAAAAAAATAGACAGCTGGCACTAAAAGTGTAACTTTGAGGTCAGCCAATTATATTAGAAATTGATGATTATGACACTAAATGGAATAAAAACTTTATAACACTCCATTGCTACCACGTATTAATAGATGTATGTACACTCGGTCAAACTAAAAGTGGCCAGTCTCTTGAGTAGTTAAACTTTTTAAATCCCTTCGAGTGAACGCGCGGTTCACAAACGTCAACTTCTGTGCGAGGCTTTGGCTAATTTTATAATACAAGACACAATACATTGATTTGGGCTACGCTGGCGTGGAGCAGTTTAACTAACTGCGCAAACAACTCGAGTTTGATTCTCCGAAGTGGACTGTTATCGTTTGTTCTTTACAATTCATTTTACTTTAACACAGTTAAATAATATTGCTTCTGTTACTTTATTTTAATTACAAATACAATTACACAATAATGGTGCCATTTGTGTTTGTAAAATTAAATTGACCCAGTGTGAAACCTACTCCCGACGGATAAATTTACGTCATGGTTGCCAACTACCGGTATGACGGACTACTAAATAAACGCCCGCCACATACATAAAAAATCTTATGTGTTACACTCACGTGACTTTCTCTACTGCTGTACAAACTATTTTTACAAACGCTTATTCCCCACATGCTTCATGTTAATCGAGATATTGAGATGTTAATCTTATTGCTAATTTTCTTGTAGATGCAAGGGGAATTGGTAGGCTTTAAGCTATAGCCAAATATATTAAGAGCTGGTTGCTATGTCGAGTATTCCATTGTCTTTGCATTACTAGGACAGAAAAATCTGATGTGTTACGCTCACATGACTTTCTCTACTCTTGTGCAAACTATTTTTACAAATTCTTATTCTCCATCTATTTCATATTAATCGAGATAAACATTTGCAGAAACGATCTTTTGACATGCAAAGAGAATTACATTTTACACATAGGGACCAGTTCTAAACATATTTGACTATCCCTTAAGGCGTACTATGTTCCCCTTGTTTTGTATTTGCAAGGCCAATATAGAAATACAGTAGCCTTTAAGCATAGACATATCTCTTAATAGCGGGTTGCTAGGTGCAGCACCAATCTCTTTGCCACAGATTAATACTCTTTGCATATCCAAGACAAAAAAAAATGAATAACGAATTTGAGAAAAAGTATAAGTATTGGAAAATTTAAGGGAATAACAAGCAATATCTCGAAAACGGTTCACTCCACAAAAGAAATGTATATGCCATAAATTGTGTATTTTAACACGATTTACATTTTTTGTGTAGTAAAATTTTGTCTATCTCTTATGGCTTACCAGTTATGCAAAAGTCGTTCACAATGAAGAATACTTTTGGAGACATTCCCAGAAAATTCGAGATATACATTTCATTTCTCATGACATTACCCTAAACATATGATATTTTCATCAAAATCGTTAGAGCCATTTTTGAGAAAATTAAAATTTTCGAAAAATCTTCCATGTAAAGGGTAGTCTGGGGTGAGGGGATTTTCTTGAAAACCTTCGTGTCGCATCTCTGGAAGATACTGAACCTAAATACCAAGTTTGGTGTTTATCCGACAGTTCGTTTCTGAGTTATGCTGCTCACACACACACACACACGGACATGTTTCCAAAAATGCTTTTTTGGATTCAGGGGGTCTCAAAACATGTATTTCCGGTGAAATCTGGTATCGAATTTTTGGGTGGAATACAATACTTCCCCTACTTACTATATGTAGTAGAGAAAGTAAAAACTTAATAACGAATTCCCATTTCAGAAAAAGCATAAGTATTGGAAAATTTAATGGAATAACAAGCAATATCTCGAAAATGGTTCACTCAACCAAAAAAATGTATATAACATAAATTGTTTTTTAACGCGATCTACATTTTTGTGTAGTAAAATTTTGTCTGTATCTTATGGTTTACCAGTTATGCAAAAGTGTCATGAAAATATCTTAAACATATGCTATTTTAATAAAAATCGTTAGAGGCATTTTTGAGAAAATTAAAATTTTCGAAAAATGTTCCCATGTAAAGGGTAATCTGGGGTGGGGGGATTTTCTTGAAAACCTTCGTGTCACATCTCTGGAAGATACTGAACCTAAATACCAAGACTGTTCGTTTCTGAGTTATGCTGTTCACAGACACACACACACGGACATGTTTCCAAAAATGCCTTTTTTTATTCAGGGGGCCTCAAAACATATATTGCCGGTGAAATCTCGGTATCGAATTTTTGGGTGAAATACAATACTTCCCCTACTTACTATACGTAGTAGAGAAAGTAAAAATTAAGAAAACCTCTTACATTTTTACTCGTTTATTTAAAATGAAAAGGGGAAGAAAGCTGACTACTCCACGGAGATCTGAACTTGCATCCTCAGGGATAGTAAGCTCTCTACCACTGAGCGCATTAAGCGTGGCATTGTAGCGAGGTTTGGTCATACTCCACTTGAGAACCGTAAATCCATAAAGTGTGTTTTGGTCACAAATATTCAGTGTTGAAACACTCTAAAACACCTGTCTGTTTGGAAATCCCGTATGTGAATTATATTCTTGGATAACTTCTGTGATTACAGTTATGTTCCCCATTATAACTACTACAAGAATATACGCTGTCTGTGAATAAAGCCTGGCTGTCCCGAGTGCTGCCGGAAGTACCCGATTCGAGCTCGTCTCTCAGACGTCGACCAGTTTTAAATTGACCCAGTGTACATTGCTAATAGATGCATATTAAGGCTTTGTATCGATTAATGTAGGTAATGGTGGATTATTTGAATGTCTCGGTAAAGGATTTGATAGAACCAGAAGAACTTTTGCAAGCAGAGGGGATAACGCAGAAATTGTTACCAAAGAAGTGGAGGGAGCAGAACAACATTGCATACAAGAGATTCTTCCAATGAATTCAACTGCTTCCAATCCAAATATCAATTATATTATCAATACTTCCTCTGCACCAGGTATTAATATTACAAATTGTAACAATTGCACAATCATCATAATTACACCAAATGAATAATAATAATGTTACATGAAATATATTTTTAGACAACATGGCCTGAAAGTAGAACTTCTAATACACAGCACACGAGCTAAAAGCTTTAGATTGTCGCACTAGTGCAGCAATCTTCATGTGACCATCTTTCGTTTCAAGTTGAGGCAGTATTTTATATCACAACAATGTGAATGCCAGAGTGATTGTAGTGTAAATTAACATTATTTTATGACAATGATTTGAGATGTTTGTTAATTATAAGCATTGCTAGGAAATAAGTTTACACGGCCTCACTGAAACTGACAATAGGAGCGGATAACAATGTAGCGAGGGGGTGAGTTGTTTATCAATTAGAAGAGACAAATAAATGACGTCAGAGTAGCGTGCCTTTCTTTAGAAATGGAGGGAATATCTTCCCTAGAGTATATGTGTTCGTAATTTTGATTGGATATAAAAATAGACACTAATGTTGGCGCGCTTTATTAACCAATAGCAGCTCTGTTATAATGTTTAGGCATATCGGGGTGAGGGAGTATAAATTCTAAAGCCGGGGACAGGTATCGCACAGTTTAATAGAATCATTCACGGGTTACACGTCGCGCAGTTCAACAGAATCATCCACGGGTTACACGTCGCGCAATTCTACAGAATCTCTCGCGTCGTAAAGCTAGTTACAAAAATGTGAAATACTCGAAATAATAATGTGTGGCAAATAAGTGATTATAGTTACATTAGAAAATATAATAGTTTCAGTCGGGCATGTATCAAGAGTAATATATATGAAATTAATAAAGTGTGACGGCAATAAAAGTGTAAAAACAAATTTTTTCATCAGTGTTACCTTTTAGTAACAATTCCTTTCCGTTTACACACCCTGTTTAAGAGATTTGCTCGACTGAGTAATAATAGCTAGCCGGAGGACAAAGAACTCAAAATTCAAAAATAGTAAAACAATAACAGGTGCTCAGCAAATAAGATAACACGAATGATACCGGGACAAAGTCCAATCACAATGCAAGTATCCTTTGTATTTGCACATGTTTAATAACTCGACTTGGTTTGTTTAGGTTTTCTTTTCATGATGTCTTTTCACGTGTTTAATTTTTCATGGCGTTTGCATTATCTGTTCACAACACAAATCGTCATACTTCAATGTATCGCAATTCGTTGTAGAGTTAACCTATATGTTATATTGGCAGCTTTCTTTGATATAAAAGGTTATTCTTTTATCTAGTGTAGCCTATATAAGGATTAAATGGCGGAAATTATAAATTCAAAGAAACAGAAACGGAAGGTCAAGGTGAAATTTCAGAAGCAGCAGAAAGAATAACACTAGAAGTACTTATCCAAAAAATCCAGAAAGCAATATGATACAGCATTTAATCGCTTCATAGGCTGGTGTAAGGCAAGACATGTTGAAAATAATTTCACACTGAAAATGACTGCTAGCGAAAAATCAAAACATCTTACATATCGCTTTTTTAACGTAATTTTCCGTGTTTCAAGAACCACGTTCTAAACGTGAAGTGAGTTAATTTCAGGAATCAATATTGTATTATTGATATTTTACAAATTAAAGCGCTGACTAAAAAATAGTGTATGCCGCACGTGTTAAAAGTGGCATTATTTCGCTGGTAGGATTGCGAAATAAAACCGTACTTTTACCCCTTGTATCATAATCTACTATTATTGGTAAAATTATTGTTACACTGATTCTCTTGATATATTTTTGCCACAGTTTTCTATTGATGCAGTAATTTGTATCACAAATTATTTAAATGTAAAGAGTGATTATAGTATGAATATGCATTATTATGTGACATTGATTTGAGATGTTTGTTGATTGTAATTATTGTTAGGAAGTAAGTTTATACTGCCTTACTGAAACTGGAAATAATAGCGTGCAATAATGCAGCGAGGGGGTGAGCTGTTTATCATTATTGGAAACGAGGAAGTTACGTAATGTTGGCGCGTTTTCCTTTAGAATCTTCTGGAACATTTCCCTTGAGCATATGTATTCATAATTTCCATTGGATATAAAAATAGACGCTAATGTTGGCGCGTTTTATTAGCCAATTGCAACTCAGTTATAATCTTTAGGCATATCGGGGTGTATGAGTATAAAAGAGTAGGTTAGAGGTAGACCCCGTCAGTTCATCAAAATTCTTTGTACACTACACGTCGCATTCCCGTCAGTTCGTCGAAAATATTTGTATGATACACGTCGCCTTCAGTCCAGCAGAAATATTACACGTCGGCTATCGATTCGCAAGTTACGCGTAGCAGAGTTAGGAAAATTCTCAAGTGTTGTAAAGTTAATTATACAAAAGGTTGTAGTACGTGAATTAAAAGTGATCAATAAGAAGTTATAACAGTTTCAGTTTGGCGAGTGTCAAGATCAATGTGTAAATGTGATAGTTAACGTGTTCGACAATAAAAGTGTAAAACAAATTTCTTCATCAGTGTTATCCTTTCCGTTTACACAACCTGTATAAAGAGAAGTGCTCGACCAAAAGGATAATAGCTAGCCGGAGGACAGAGAACCAAAATTAAATAAAATAACAGTAGCATTCTTTCAAACAAAAACTAATACTGCCGCAAATTGCTAACACCAGATGGAGCTAACAAACCTAACAAATGAATCACGTCACAATCAAATTATAAATTTACCATCGCAAATTGGCTCCCAAACTTGGGGCTCAATAAACAAATAAAAAAAAACATTAATAATTCCACGTCAAATTGGCTCCCAAACGTGGGGCTCAATAAATAAATAATGTCACAACTAAAACCACCACACTATATGTTATAGAATATTACGACTGCGTAAGTATAGTGCATTTGCTGTAAGTTGAAACATGGACATTAGAAACACTATATACCACATGGCAGTTGGTAATCCTTAACTGCCTAATCTCAAAACCTTTACTATTGAAAGTTACTATTTAAAATCTGGGTTAGGTTGAAACGTGAAATTTAGAAGAGAACAAGCAACACCCGCTTTTAACAACACCAAAGCCAATGAAGCAAGGACGGCCGAAGATATCAGCATATTTTGCATACTTCACTGCCAAAGGTGCAACTGGCAACAAGTGTAACTGTACTGTGAGACAAGGCAGTGAAGGGTGACTGTCACAGGGTTTCTCAGCTCTCGGACCATCATTAGCACACCCCCCTCTCCTAGACCGGTCAGGTAGCGTCAAAATGATCATGTTTCAACTTAAATAAACTTTACGGACGGTCTCGGGGACCTACCACATTCGTCCGCCTGGCATTGGCTGATCCGGCCGACCGTGAGCTGCCTTAAGGTCCGGCCTGCCCTTGTTAGGGTAGGTTCTTCGCATAGAGGCTAGCCGAACGGAAAGTCACCAGCCATGCCGCAGATGTTGCTGCACCACCCCGGTGCCACTACTGCGGTGCACCGAGTTTGACGACACAGTGCACCAGACACGACCTCCGCCACCGACGTCGGTACTGCGCCTCCTGCAACGGCCACGGCCACTTCACCGGGCAGGCGCAGTGCCCACTATACCCATGAAGCCATCGACCGCCATCGCCAGAAACCATCTATACAGCTACAACCGCTCCTCCGACGACAACGCCACCTCCAGCTCCGGCCATCACCGACACCACCCTACGAATGCGGTCCAGGATCTCCACACGGAGGTCCTCAACATCGGATCCCGCATCTCTATACCGGAAGAACTAATCACATCACTCACCACCGCCGTCAACTCTGCCAACTCTGAACATCATCTCCGCCGACTAGCCGCCATGGAATCTGGACTCCAAGATCTGCACGCTATCACCGCCGCCAACTCTGCCAACACCGAACATCAACTTCGCCGCCTTGCTGCCGTGGAAGCCTCTGTCCAGGACCTTCACGCCATCACCACCGCCTTCTCATCTGCCTTCCAGACCTTTACCACCTGCTGCCTGCAGCGATTTGACAGCGCCGACTCCGCCATCAGTGGCCTGGGCGAATCCATCGCCTCCCTGCCACAGACGTAAACACCGCCAGCTCCAACGGACTGCCTGGAGGGGCTTAAGCTCACACTCAACGGTCTCACAGAACTCGTGAAAGCCCTGATCACGACGACGGCCGATTGAACTCCTGTAATCTCGAACCTGAGGAGTGGTCAGGAACAATTACGCCTACACATGCTATCACAACTGAGTCATATGAGGTATGGTACCAGACCCTACCGACAAACGAGCGCACCTCTCGGTGTCACTCAGCAATTCCCAACTCATCAATAAAGTCAAATGAAGTTCCTTATCCAATCCTGTCACTCCCCGGGGGGCAGTCAGGGCCCTGGCACGGTCATGGCTGTCTCCCAGACATTTCCACACCCTCTGCCAGCGAAATAAGCTGGCAGTTTCCTTCCGTTTACTATCGGGGGTGCTCAGCGGAACCCCAACATCTTTCCTGACTTCTCCTATCCACATTCTTCTCCATAAATTCTCTCTCCTACGCCCTCCACTACCCAAAGAAAACGGTAATCATGTTATCAGCACTGGGGCTATGCAGGTCAAACAGCAACAAAGGTCAAAAACAACAGATTAGAGGGAACATTGCGCATATCCGAAAGCATGCTGCTATTTCCACACAAATTTCAACGGATACTTTATAATTTAATGGTGAGAGCTGCTCGAAGTATTATATGAAAAACACATGTTAAAAGTGATTTTATTTTGTTCCTGGGATTGCTACACTTGGAATTCAGCCTCGTTTTACAAACATTCCTAATAGCAAAATAAAGTTCCACTTTTAACACCTGAATCATAAAAACTTTTGCAAGTTGTCTTAATAAGGCGCATAAGTAGTAATACGAGTTACTCGGTGATATCACGACTGGATGTCTTATTTATAAACGCTAAACCGGCATCGCAAATATTCACTCTGCAGGATGTCTGCGAGGTACAGAGACATCATGAAAGAAATACCACCTTGAACTGAAGCCAAAAGCCATTTCCGCTTCCTATTGGTCGGTCAATGCACTGCAGTTACCCTATACTTGACAACTTGCTACGGCAGCAGTAGCTTCTGGCCTGAGGATACAGATGACCAGCAGTGACCATTCGCTAGAGATGGACGAAAACAACAGCAACTTGCTACTTTTAAACACTTTCGCTTTCGAAACAGTTTCAACACTTAGCTGTTTTGTGAACCATTTTATTGAAGGGAGTTGTTAACTGCTATTAAAGGAAACGATCTCCGTGTTCCCTTCTCCTGTGCAGCTATAACAGACACAGAATTTGATAGCAAAATAAAATTAAATTGAGTTTTATTTATGGACTCTCTTCAACGCTGTGGTCCTTAGCGTTCCATTCTATATTGGGCGTGAAAGACCGGTAATTTTGCTCAGAGGCCTCTTTATCAGGCTTGAGATTCTTTTACGTGCCGTAAGTCTACGATAGGGACCATCGGCTTTACTTCCCTTGCGAAGGAAGCCATGCTAAGGATTTTTACGCCCGAAAACAATCCATCGCCCTTCACCGAGTTTGAACCCTGGACCACGGAACTAGGGCTAATATGGTAACCTCTACACCACGGAGGACGACTGTTAAGGGATGATCAAAAACTCTATTCCGTTGATGTTAAATCTGTTAAATTCATGAGCCTTTATCTCAAATACTATTTAGCACATCAGAGTGAATTTTTTGCAGTATGTAGATGAATGTCTTCTATGTTTGCTGATTTACTTTTATCTGATAAGCTTCTTCATTAAGGGAGATATGGATATTTCCTTGTTTTACTCTGTTTTGATTAAGCGGTCAGCTGATGTGTGACATCAGAGGTCGTCTTCCCTGTGACTCTAAAGGGAACGGAACTAGGAGGGAAGTGTAGGACAGTTGAACCAAGTGGGATGGCTAGGCGGTAACGTCTGTGGCCTGCATTCGGGAGGTTCGGGTTCAAATCCCGGGTCGACCAATCTGACTGAAGCTTTTTTCGCGGTTTTCCTTAATGCTAATTGAATGCTGAGTTGGATAATTTGATCCACGAAATTCCTATTAACACTACATTTCATTTCGTTCTTCTTCACCGCCATACCAGGCATTGAGCTGATCACTCATCCTAGATATGCTATGATCCAGAGTTTGCTTGCTCCTCGACAGGCTACGACCCAAAACATTGGCTTATGCGTCCTTGGGGGTTTAAGCCTACAATGAAGAGGGTAATTAAAACAAGTGTAAAGCAGGTGAGGCAAGAGGAGGAAAGGTAAAGTTATTGCTACGAAAGGATTAGAAGGGCAAGGGGGAATGCATATTTTGTCTGCTTTGCACCTACATGTTGTAAGAGACAACGCCTGCTCTACCCTTCCCTTCGCAACCCTTACGTACGTACACCCGAAACGGCGTTACGTCATACGTAATTGAGTTGGCTGACTGGAAAATAGCCTCAACGGCCATTAAACCAACATTTTAAACTTTCCTCTATCCAGTAGCATGTAGCGTTTGTCTTTCAGAATTTCCTAGACATAAAAACATGATTTCTATGTCTCAGTAAGGGCAGTTCAATATTCAAATCCAATTCGCAAGATTTATCTAGTATCGAATTGCTGTTAAGAATATGCGGCTTTGGCAAAATTTTTGAAAACTCACAGTAAAATTCTGACAGAAGGAACACTCTAAATCAGTGACACGGTGTCCTCGTAGAGTAGGATTAAACAAAACAAAAATTACTGAAACCGTTACCTTACATTGCGTTTCAAATGACATCCATATATTGAAAGGATATTTGATGCTGTGCTGTCGTACGTATTATTTTAAAATGTGAAATATTAAACTGTATGCGTGATACTGAACACATTTACCGATTAGTTTGTCTCCAACTTCTGAAGCCTATGTTTGTGCCGCTATTTGCAGCCTGCTTTTAAAAAACCTGATACGTTCACAGGACTTTCTCTACCAATGATAAATTCACTTACACTCATACATTATATACCTTGGTCATAGTCTTTTGAGACAATGGAAGCGTAAGATAAGGGCGTCGCATGGCCGCACACCGGCTACCGCAAAGTGCCGCCACACGTAACATATCTGGGACACGAGCAACCTGTCTCAAAATCTCTGACCAAAGTTTGTTATTCACATAAAAAGCAATTCTTCTTCGCTATACTTCTCATGATATATTTTTAGTAGGAATTGATTCAAATTAAGCAAGCTTACAATATGCAAAAACAACGTTAATTTTTTTTCTTTTTGGTGATAACAAGCTCTTGTGATGGAAAGAAAAAAAGGGAGAGAAAGAATCCAAATTTTCAAGCATGTCCGATCGGTTATGCGTAGGAAAGGCATAAATTTGCAACATGAAATATACGAAAACTTATGACGCAACGAAAAACGTAGCTTTTATGGGCTCTATATCTTTTTTCTGTAGTTGTCTATCTAATAATATTTCCTTGTTGTAACAAATGCAATCAAATTAAGGAAAGTTCACACGTTATTCATATAAAATTCTAGATATAATATCTTATTTTCATGTCACTCTATTAAACATAATGACATTTTAATAAAAATTCGTTATAAGTCGTTATGGGGGAAAAATAAGGTATAAAAGGCAGTATGAGGTGGGGGATTTTCTTGATAATCCTCGTGTAGTTGAAGCACCAAGTTTCACATTTAACTGTTCCCGCATGCATGCACCCCGTTTTTCTAAAAATGTTTTTATTCAGGGGACCTCAAAACGTCTATTTTCAGTGAACTCTCCACAGCGAATTGTTGTGTGGTAAGTACTTAGTAGAGAAACTACACATATTTGACACATTTCTGTATTTTAACGCGTCCTACATTTTTCCTGTTAATGTTTCCTTATTATACAAAACTATACAAGAATGCCAACAGCAAATTTAAGATACAGATATATTTTATTTCTCATTGTAATACATTAAACCTACGACATTACAATCAAAATCGATCAGAGCCGTTTTTGAGAAAATAAAACAATTAATTTTTTATGTAAACGTTATTTTGGGGTGAAGAAGTTTCTTGAAAATCCGCATTTAGCACCCTTAGATGATACCACGTTTGGTATTTAGCGGAATTTTCCTTTTTGGAGCTATGCTGTTTACAGATAAGATACAATATTATTAATATTTTTTCAGGCAATCAGGGTTCAGGTAATCCCAAAATGTGTATTTCCGGTGAAACTTCAATAACAATTCTTTGGGTGGAATGCAATACTTTCTGCTACATATTATAGTAGATGACAATGTACAAATTGTGAATTTAGCACCTTTTGCAAACGCCCTATTGGTCGACTAAAACAACTTCAATTTTGTAATGAAATATAAGTGATGGATAGGTAATTGTTTTCATTCAAAACCGGTGCAAATTAACACCTTGAATACTTTTAACAAGCTCTGACAGGGCAAAGGGCAGCGTTTGACATGCGATGTCACTAACCCGTTTTACTTTGTGTACTAGTAAACTAATTCCACAAAGTGAATTCTACTTTCGCACATTCGGGTTAAGCGAGAGAACATCAAAGGGGAGCTTCACAGCTTACTGGCAGCATTTCAGTTAGAACAATGACACGTGAGAACATTCAGCACTGCGTGGGTACCAGGGCATTTGGGTTCACGACTCGTGGATGTAATGGAAATACACGCAACCTGAGTAAACCACTTGAAAACTAGCCATGTTACCAAAGTAGGTTATGGCGATGTCCTAATGGTACTCATGGGAGATTAAAACCCCTACCCGTCCAATGTGAAATCTTTTAAATTCATCACCCATTACCTACCTCCAAACTATTTAAGATATCGGACTGAAATTTTTACAGGATGTGTCCCCTGGGAGGATGAGAAGACTCGAAGGGTGACCAGATGCGGATGACTTTGTGCACCAGCAAGGAAAGGGTCACTAATGATTACAATATGGCATCAATCTGGCGCCGGCTAGTCCTGCCTGAGCCACCCGCAACCTGGGGACCCGGGTGTAGACGAGACAATTCCCAGCAAGGAAGGGGGTCCTAGCAGTCCGACAGGGAGAAATCTTTCTATACCGTTAAATTTCACCGTCCTGTCGCAACACACCAACCGCCATCACCTGGTGCTACAGTCTTGAAACAGCTGTATGGAAATGGTGGATAGCAAATTCATGGCAGAATGGGAACATCCCCAGCATTCACCTACCGACCCGGAAAAACCACGAAAAAATCCATGGTCAGAGCTGCTGGTCCTACGGGAATAGAACCCGGGATCTTCCTAATACGAATCTCACAGTTATGGCGATGCCATGTCGTTCGGTTTTACAGAATGTGGATGCATGCTTTCTAAGTTCACGAATCTACTTTCATCCAATAAGTTTTTTTACTGAAGAAAATGCTATTTTCTTAATTATATCATCTTTTGATTAAAATTTATCAGCAGTTATCATTTTAGAGAATAAAGAGACATGTTTTTAACATCAAAGTAGATCCAAAACAGCACCTGGGAATTGATCTTATCATCTTAAATTTATATTTGGCTATTCCCAATAGCTTCTATGTATGTCATCCCGCCATAAAAAAAGCTGTTCAAAGCAAAAATATTATATATAATATATATAAACATGGTTTGAGAACACAGAAGCTATCATACGTAACAAGAAGTACCAATCTTTATGAGGAAAACTTCCCCTAAAAGTTAGGCTAACTTTTAAAACTGTGCTCTAAAGTACAGAGGAGTTTTGAGTTTTCTCTGCGATGTGGTGTAAAATTCACAGTACAAAATTGCAGGTAGTTGCGTTTTAAAAAACATTTTAAATTTTTAAGTATCGACCCTACAATGTATGTCAAAATAAACATGTAATTTCAATTATTATTAATAAGGCTGCAAAAACACCAAATATGACATAAACCTTTTTGACTCACGGAGCTCATGTTGGAAAGAGGTGTTATAGCGGATTCCCTAGGTCCTTACCGGAGAGAAAGAAGAGGGGAAATGTAAAGATAAAGAGAGACCTATATATAGGTCTCTCTTTATCTTTACATTTGCACTATATCCATGGAATGAAATACATTTTTAAACCTTTAAAATTTCCAAAAATGTAATCTCAACTGTCACAATACACAAAACTTGATCATACATAAAGTCCATTCAAAGCTCAACATATCAAACCATTTGTTTAATAACAGATGTTATACAATTGATAGAGCAGCAATATGCTGTATACAATAACTTCAGTTAGTCCAATTTAATTATTACCTCGGTTCAACTGAACTACATATCCGTCCGGTATTCCTCGAAATGTTTATTGATCAAGAATGCTCTCCGCTCAGCCTAGTGGTCTGGGTGTCTCACGCTATGATAATCTTGGAGCCAAAGATGTGACCCACTATCTTGAGAGCACATTGACGCACCCGGAGGAGTTGGAGGGGTAAGCATGGGCGGGTTTTAGCGAACATGCTACTGCCTTCTTCATGTCCCTTTTACTCCGCCACCAATACGCAGCAACAGCAACTGCTGGCAGTCCTAACCCATCCACCCATTACCCTACTTTCATTGGTCGTGTAACTCTCTACCTAGCTGCGCAAAAGACGTTTACAGCTATTTCCGCTATGACTTAGGAACTGAGGTATAGTTCGATTGCTAAGCGTTCTCTCATGGAGAAAACAGCTCATTTAGTTTGACAAATGTTTAATGCGATTTATAATCCTGTTACTTTCTGATTGCATGTTATGTTTCTTAACTTTAGTTTGATTATTTGTCTTTCCTGGTGCGGAAGCGCCTGGAAAATGCATATGGATTCCTAGGACTCCGCATAATACAGGTTGGGAAACTCTGGTCTAGTGTTTGCTCTGAAGCTCAGGAAAGGTGCGCCCTTATCCTAGGAGCTTGTACATCACGTAATGGAAGTATTCTCCACAAAGAGATAAACAAATCGATGTTCTTTAGCACCAATTATGACCAATGTTATTGGTTTTGATGATGTATTGAAGGAGTTGTAGTATATTTCAACTGTTGGGGGGCCGAACACTTGAAGTAGTTGCAACCGCACGTATGGTACCCGGTAGCCTTTGTCCCAATTTTTAAAAATATTAACTTTGTAATTTGACTGTTTCTTTAAGTATTAAATATTTATGTTTGCCTCGGCTGCGTCAGTATTATTGTTAGAGACACGTTTCTCTTAGCAGAGTTGTGGTGCGACTAAGAATGTAGGCTTACACAGATTATAATTTTACTTCACTCCTTTTATTAATGCTTGATACGATTTAAATAATACTTCACTGATATATCTATCTATCTATCTATCTATCTATCTATATATATATATATAGAGAGAGAGAGAGAGAGAGAGAGAGAGAGAGAGAGAGCTGTGAGATGTTTTTATTAAATACTTGCACTTTTTAACACGTAAACTATTTTTGTCTCACACGAATACGTATTATACTTCTCGAGGACGTGTCTCGCGTCCGGTTAGGAACACTGTTTGCAGGCAACTGAACTGTAAATTGTAAATTTCTGTATTTCAGGTCTCTGATTGACTATTCCTAATCCAATAAAATACCTTCTTTTAACTAAAGCTTTTTCTGGTTGTTGATTGGCTATTTTATAAACTGTCACTTTTATTACATTATTGCTTCCAAGAATCACAAGTAACATTATTAAACTCTCAAACTCATTATTGCCTCAAGGTTACCTCATTGTTAGCAACGTTTAACCTATTATTCTCACAGCTCCTACATTATTAAATTACGTAATATATTCACATAACATGATTACACATGGATACAATAATATAAACATATACAATGACTGCAATATACTTTTTATATATTGTTAAATACACATATTACTTTAGGCGGGCTGTTATTGAATTTATATATTATATAAGTAGACTGAATTCAAGTGTTAAAAATACTGCCTCAGTTTTAACGAAATTAAAGCATTAAGTGAAATAAAGACAAACTGAATGAATGGTAGGCTTCCACATAGGACACAGTGTTCTGACTAAGCACTGATTTTGTCCATGGTATGTGAAGTGTTTTGGTATTTCCATAGAACTCGTCACGTGCCGTTAGGTCGCGCGTGTCGTACTGTCTGCGATCAGTCATGAGATTGATTTTACGACTGTAACCGGAGCACATAAGAACATCCATCGAGCTTGGTGGGCACCACTAACTACCCTTTGGCAGTTTAAAAGCGCCCTCTTCGCAATGCTTTCTATATGACACAACGTAATCCTACGTGGTCTAAAAATTCCCTAGGTCACGGTTCAAACCTGTCGGATGACGAATTTTTCGGACGTAAAAATCCTTAGCATGGCTTCCTTCGGAAGGAAAGTAAAGCAGATCCCGTGTCGTAGATTTACGACAAGTAAAAGAACCTCAAGCCAGATAAAGAGCTCTCTGAGCAAAATTTCCGGTCTTTCACGCCCTGTGTATACTAGGTCACTAAGAACCATAGTAGTTAAAGAGCGTCCATAAATAAAACTCAACTTAATTTTTATCTAACGCATCATACAGGAATACAGCCCGCGCACAATCGTTTATGTGGAAATGATCACCTCAGAGCATGGGAACCCTGTGTAGAAACTAACCCTCAATCACCAGAATCTCTGTGTTCAAAATACTTCACTTGAACCATGAAAGTTAAGGCCACCGTGTTAGTATCTTAATCCCTTAGCGCTTGGAAGAACAAACAAAATCCTGATTATGAACTTAGTGTTGGGAATTTTGGTCATGCATAACTTCAGAAATAAGAAATCCCATACCTGTTTGGTGGACTATATGTATTACATGTAACAATCTTAACTTTTTCATATTGGATCTATTGGGGTTTATTTCACTTAATTTGAGGAATACGAATGATCCACTCTGTACAGTTAGTAACCTATGGTCTACAGGGTTTGTTGGACCCCATATACTAGAATTAAATTTCTAACTCTATATAATTACTTCCAGAAAGTCTATGCCTTACAGGTCTTGCTCCATTCTCTTCTTGCCCAGTAAATGGAGCCACAGTTTCGGTGATATTGATAATTATTGTTATTTACGTAATTTATCACATCTTATTCATGGGATACTTTTAGCAAACGCAACTGGTGAGTTTGAATTTTCCCGTTTAGCATCCTTGTAATAAATACATTGAAGGCGTCATGCAACTGGCAAAATGAATAGAGAAACTGGAATATCCGGTGAGAACTTGCTTCGATGCCACAAATTCCGTTGAGGCCAGTGGAATGCAACAGAACTAGACTCGATGAAACGATATCGTGTTAGGTCTAACCATGACCAGTTGCAGCAATATATTCAACATGCCAACCACAAATCGCGAAGCTGCTTGCACGCGATTCCCAAACCAGAATAACTTTAATATATGAAATGCATTTCTATACACTGCATGAGGGCAATACCTACGTAATAAATCAGAGGCAGGCGCTGGAGTGGAAGACAGCAGGGGAGATCGTTGTTAAGTCGTCATTGCATCGGCACTGCATGGTGGAACATAAAATCACACATTCATGTTGAAACTTCCGTCAATACTTTTATCAAGAAAGGTATAAGGCATCAAAGGAGTTTTGATGCACACCAATACAATGGATTCAATTTCGGGATAGGGACACCTAACGTGATAGTAATACCGAGCGGTATGCCTCAAGCCGTAATGTCTATGGCCCGCATTCGGGAGGTCGTGTGTTTGCTTCCTGTGGCGGACCTTCTTGACCCATGCGTTTTTTCAGGGGTTTCCTCGGGTCGCTAGACGAATGCTGAGAAGAGTCATTAAGTTCCCCGAATTTTCGTCCCTCCATTTCACCTCCATTCTCATTACACTTCACCTTTCATACGCTTGGTCTCTTTCAGAGTTGTACGTGTCGGCTGGAAGTCTCGACGTGTGCACCGCAGGGGAAAAGGATGCTGTGTGGAAACCTTCGTTCCCCGGAATGGGGCCGGTCCCCGAGTTCAAGGCCCTCCAGGGGATGTGTAAGCCCATAGGGGAGGGCGGAACCGGCTGCATCAGTGTCCATGCAGGGAGTTTAAATTTGTAAATAGTACGGACCCTGCCCTCTGCCTGCCGTGCCCCTGGTTCGGCCACTCTCTGTCCCCTCTCACTTCATCCTTCTTTCTTGGGGGCGCCTCGTCTGGGATATAGGTTCAAAAGATCTATGTAGTTGCTAAGTCTCCCTCCGCGTTGAATAATAATAATAATAATAATAATAATAATAATAATAATAATAGTGCCTTTGTTTTCTTTTTCTCCGAAAGTTCACCGGGCAGGCAGCGTGGAGCACAACTGCCCATATTCAGCCCGCCGCGCAATCGGCAAAGTGCCTCCTAAACACCTTGTTTAGAGGACTTCTTTTACTTTAACTCATCACCCTCCTCCTCTTGTAGGACTTACGCCCCCAAGAGTTGGAAGCCAATCATCGGGTCAGTAGGCTGTCGAGGAGCAAGCAAACTCTAGATCATACCATGTCTCCAGAATGGGTGATTAGCACAATACCTAGTACGGCAGTGAAGAAGGAAATAAAATGTAGTGATGAAAGGGATAGGAAAATTCGCGGATCAAATTATCCAACCCAGCATTCGCCTAGCGATCGAAGAAAACCGCGAAAAAAACCTTACGTCAGATTGGTCCGTATACAACGTATACAGACGTTATCGCCTCAGTCATCCAGCTAGGTTTGTTCTCAGGACATTGCATATTCTTATCAGCATTGCAGCAAAACGAGCTGACTTAAGACCCCGCATGTTCTAACTTGGCGAGAGGTTTTCGCGTTGGCTCAATCAATCTCCAGATTTTCTTCTACATAACATCTGTGGCTGTTTCTTTTCCTTTTTTCTCTTTTCCCCCCCTTACATTGATCCTATAATTGATAATTTTTCTTTCCCATTAGGTGCTAAGTAGTAACTTGGAACGTTGAATCGATTTGAGAAAATTCATTGTCCGGAACGGGGCTCTAACATAGTGGTTCAAGAGCATTGGCACCGATGGCTCGAGTCCCGGCCTTGAGATTGAGTTTTTCGAGTCTGATTCCACTTTACAACTTAATACCGGCACTCGAGTAGTGTGAGCAACAATTATCAAAAATAAGTTAATAGAGGTTTACCTAAAGTTCGGAAATTAAAAAGCACCTGCAACAGTGTAAGTCACTTTTGGGTATGTCATGTTCAAGTATTCGAGATCGCCTTGAAGGTTCACCGGGATACTTTAAATGAAATGGTTTTATTGCGAGTATAGGCCTCGCGCCATGATAACTCAAGCGGCACTGGATGTTTCAAGTTGCACTTGCGACATTCTGACAGATTAGCGTGAAGGTTTACGGTAAATATCATGGAATAGGACAATCAAGAAACGCTTCGTTTCAGCATAAATATTTAATTCTGTTGCGCGAGGTTATTGCTGAAAATCCTTACGACGATATAATTTATAGAAGGATATTCATGGAAGTCAACTACACATATATCAAGAGTTCGTGTGACAATCTCAATCGCGTCATATCTTTATAGATGCAACTTTTCGGAACAGAAATACTTACGGATGGCTGACCTGGTTACTTATATTATTAAAATCAAATCTAGAATTGTTCAGTTCTTTCCTTATTCTTCTTCTTCATTTACTAATATGATGGATAATCATATTCTGTAACGCTCGTTTCCATGGCTTCAAATGCGACGATCTGAAGTAGGTTCATTTTATCTATTATGTTGACGATGCCGTAATCAGCGATGGGGCAAAAGCCAAAAGCTCTATCGTTATTGCATTTAAGGTAAGACATGCACCATATCAGAAAACACGGTATTGAAAAAACTCTCTATTGCCGTTACGATAACACTAACCTTTGAACTGTGGGCAGGAGGAACCTACGGCTAAACGAATTCAGGAGCCACCAGTGGCCTCATTAAACAACGCTGAGTTATGCAGTGTTGACTAGCGCTGAGGCCAATCAGGAAGGAAGGGAAGATTCAAGGAGGAAGATCTTGAGGAATGTGGCCTGGAGCATCTTGGGCACCCCGTCTCTGTAACACACAGGAGCTGCTTGGTTTACTACTTTCGTTTTGCATGTTTATTTTCGTGCCAGTTGCGAGACTGCCTTCTTCATTCAAATCGATATCGTCACTTGCCTCCCAGGCTGTAATAAATGAGCGGGCACACATGTTGTGTCAAGGTGAGCAGAGAGGTCGCTACTCGAGTCGAGGGGTCTCCAAGTTACGTCAGCGAGGACGTTTATTTCTTTAACATTCACCCGAAAAGCAGGGTACAATGTGCCCGTTCCGATTCGGTTGTATGCAGTAGATATCTGCACGGATCGAAATCTTTAGGCCCGGACCGGTCCGGTCAGAACCGAGCTCGAGTTCGAGATTAAGTTACATTGTACCACCCGGCCCGATTGTCTAATTTTAAGTAAAATTATTTTGCAGTTATTATCATTGTTCTTGGGAACAAATGAGAAGCCATTTTACAGAAATAATGGCGGCTGAGCTCCTGGAATACCCATGTAGTGAGTGGCATGTTGACGGCATACTGCCTTATTGACCACATGCCGCAACTATTACTGCACTCTGGCCGGGATGTCTGGTTGTGGGTAGACGAAGAGAGGCGCAATTGGCCAAAGCAAGCATTGATTTATTATAACTAGTGTTAATACTGCTATGAGAGTGTGCATGTTGTGATAGGTGTGCTACTTACGGGTGAACTAGGTGGCGAAAATAGAGCAAAAATTATTTTTTTAGTTTGTTGTACAGCTTTGTTATTTGAAATTTCGTCTTTAAGTTGATATATAAATTATCGTTGTAGGCACATGACTTATATTTTAATTACATTTTTAAAATGAGACTAAACCTACCGTTTTGTACTCCCTATTCTGCACCACTTTAGAGAAAAAAACATCACAACTCCTATACCCTCCAAAAACTGGAATGTATTGGACATGTCCAGAAGAGACTGCGCACACAGCTGAAGAAAATGCAGCAGCAGCTAGGCAAACCTTCACTATCCGATGGCAAAACTATCAGGGGTTGACTCACACATGGTATCGTTGACAAACTGCAAAACTATTATGGCAAAGCGGTAAGAGACAATGTTGGGCAATTTGGAAAGTATGAGAGCAGCCTGGGCCACATATTTTCACATTATTTCGTCTGACTCCAAGCCACTGGTTAATTGGTGCAAATAACTTCAGGCTGAAGCTTCGGGCACTATTAGTGACTATCAACAGAGAAAATTCAATAGATAAAGCTGTGATGTTGGCCATAAATCCAGTGTATGAAAAACTAGCCCATTCACAGTTATTGATAACGTGTCTCCAAGGCAGGACACAAAATGTTAACAACATTATATGGTCTCTCGTAGCCCCCCCCCAAAATACAGCACATTTGCAGGAAGAAAAGCTTTGAAATTAGGGGTGCATGGTGCTGTGTTAATCTTCAACAAAGGCAATGTGAGTCGGATTAGTGTGCTAGTGAAAGCGGGTAAAAACAAAGCAACCATCCCAAAAGAACTACCAGCTGAGGGTGACAAAGGCAGAATTGGCCATTCAAAATATGGCCAAAAAGGTCAGATCTGCAAGAAGAGAAGACTTTAATAGGAGGATGATGAGGAGGACCATGATTACTTACAGGGGGATTCTAGGGGGATCCTAGATGTTTCTTCAAATATATGTGAATTTGTTTCTACTCTCTTACTTCGTTAATTTAAGAAAATACTATTTATTTTACAATAAGAATGGTCCATTTTTTCAAAAACTATTGAAGATAGCTCAATGAAATTTTGGGGTGATTAAAAAAGCATCATTATACTTTTATGGAGTTATATTGGTGTTAATAACATGGTTGGTTAATTTAAAAAAAACAATTACTGATAAATTTCCAAAACAAATCACAAAAGGTTATATTTCCCTTAATAAAAACATTATGGTGTGATTCTAGTTCAGTAAACTTATTGGATATATATCTATATCCTATAAAAATTTCACCACGATATCTCATATAGTTTTTGAGATAAAGAGTTATAAAGTTAGTAAACTTAACATTGACGGGATAGGCGTTTCATTCTCCCCTTAAGACATCTCAACATCGCGGACCAAAAACAAGTAATAAATTAACATTTCTCGACTTTATTTTCTCTTTATATGAAAAGCTTTTTTTTTTTTCTGAAAATTGGCACAAACGATTTCTCCTGACAAATATTTTTAACCCATGCGTATTACATTATACATTGATTTAATGTACACAAATTATGTTTTGCAATTATTTCTCTGCCTTACTATCATTTTATTTAATTAATTATATCTCCCTATCAATAATTACGGTATCAGGGTGGATGTCAACAGTTTGGAGGCCACCTATGTGAAACAGGACTTGTATCGTAGCTTTCCAGTATTTACATTTGAAACGTCTCTCGTAAACTCGCAATCTCAGCATGCATGCTGATAGATAAATCAAATAAGTGGACGGTTTTTGCAGCGTAAAGTGTCTCGGTTTAGCATCAGCCGTGCAAATTCTCTGATCGGTGGTCACTTCCATCTGGCGTGCAAAAAACGCACAAAATGTCCTAGTGAAAAACAATTGTGAATCGCCACAGTACATCAATCTGTTTATGAGATCGGAAACGCATGGAGTTCAATGTTACATTGCAACGGGCTCGCTGACCTCATAATAACGTCATTCATTAAATCGACTGGTGATAAAGGCCGAATAAAGACCCGTGAGAAACACACATACAGACACACAAACACGCACACGCACACAAGGACTTTTTTTCTAAAAATTCTTCCTTTTAGATTCAGAAGTCCCCAAGAGCTGTATTTCTATTGAAATATCGACATCAAATTTTTAAATGGAATGTAATACTTCCTCTTGCTTATTAAGGTACGCAGAAAAAGCAAACAATGGCATTTGTGATATAATATTAGACAAAAAGGTAATCTACCTATATCTGACTTTATTACGAATGCACAGTAAATTACAACACATTTCCCATTATTCTAAAGACTTTACTTACATAGTTGAAACATAAAAAGTGCTCTTAAATTATACCTCTTGTCGCAGTTCTCGATATCCTGTGTTATCTTATTTGTTGGGCGCCTATTGTTTAATTATTTTTTTTAAATTTGGGTTCTTTGTCCTCCGGCTAGCTATTATAACTCAGTCGAGTACGTGTCTCTAAACAGGGTGTGTAAACGGAAAGGAGTTGTTGCTAAAAGATAACACTGATAAAAAAAATTGAATCTAGACTTCTATTGCCGTCACACTTAATTAATAATTGACATATTTAACCTTTATACACGCCTGACTGAAACTGTGATATTTCCAAATGTAACTACAGTCGTTTTAGTTGCTGCGCACCAATTACTTCGCGTACTTTACATTTTTGTAACTAACTCCGCGACGTGCACCTCGTGAGAGATTCTTCAGAACTGTGCGACACTTCCTTATGGCTCGAGAATATATACTCCTTCACCTCGAGTTGCTTAAACAATATAATATAGCTCCTATTGGTTACCAAATTGCGCCCACTTTAGCGTCTGTTTTGGTCAGCCAATCACTACTACTAACATATATGCTCTAGGGAAGATATTCCCTCCATTTATAAAAAAGGCACGCTACCCTGACGTCATTTGCTTATGTCTTCTTAGTGATAAACAACTCACCCCCTCGGTTTATTGTTACCCACTTCTATTGTTAGTTTCAGTGAGGCCGTGTAAACGTAATTCCTAACAATACTTATGGTTAACAAACATCTAAAATCATGTACATAAAATAATATTAATTTACACAACAATTACTCTGGCATTCACAGCACGTTATGATATAAAATATTGCCTCACTCTTTAAAGATGCCCACTGCAAGAATATCAATGCATTCAGTTGATGCGTCACTGTTAGGCACAGTAAATCAATGGTTCTTCAGATTCCTGGAAAACATGCAACTGTTATAGGACGAGATGATCAACATCTGTCCGCTTTCTGTATTAGAAGCATGCAAAATGAACTGTGTGGACAACCACTGTCAGTAGAATACGACCGTTTTGAAAGCATGTTCCTAATTTAGGCAGTTACACGTTGTATTTTACGACACTGATAAAAGACTTCCCAAGTGCCAAGAGTAGCATGACCAATAAGGTTTATATTAGGGATAAAGATGAGGTTATGAATAATAAGCCAACTTCTTACGGGACCAATCCACGTTGGATGATTAGCTCAGTGCAAGCAGAGCAGAAATTCGTTCACTTTGCAGTTGTATGTTCCCCCTGCTACTCTGATATAAACGTGAAATGCATCATTCCACGACAAAGCCTTAAATTGGCTGGCTCCGTTGGTGGCAGGACCAAACAAAGTTTCCGCCATTGTACCTCTTTGTTTTCAGACTTGCTGCAACGCGATGTGACAAATGGAGTAATTCCTAATATACAAAATTGCGTTTTAAGACATTAACGCTTGATTTAGCTCATGAGCAGGCTAAGGATTAGGGACAAGTTAGCAACCAATGTATGTGCAACCTTACTATAGAGTTCCGTAAACACAGTACTGCTGATGTAAACAAAGACGCCAATATGCTTCCTTATTTACTACCATAAACAGTACGGTCTAGTGATGGTGGAAAGGATACATGCATCGGAATGAGAGACAGATGTGTATTCTACCTCTTGTCACGAAGCGGATTGTACACGGCCTCATAAGTAAACAACATCCCAATGCGCCATCCTAATCGACGCACAGTAAATTCACTGCACTCTTAAGTTGTTCCGGATCCTTAGTCTGCTCATGAGTACTACAGTATTCAGCCATTTGGTGTAGGAATTAAAAAGGGAGAAGGATTTCAGCGCTTTGACCAAGGCTAAGTCTATTGCGTCTGCTACACCTCTGGAGGAAAGGATGAGGCAAGAGATTACGATAGGCGGTGAGCCAACAGGTGCAGCACAGCGGGATCTATAACGCTTGGCAGAACATCGAAGAATTTCGACAAACGTTCGATGTCCCCCTACAGAGAGCAGATTGGGTGCGGAGGAGCATTTTGGCACGGAAACACATAGGCGGTCTATTGTACCTATTGAATCTCCGGAAGGAAGAGGTGAAGCAAAAGACCAGATCCGGGGCGGCATGCCGGGGTCGCTAACGCTGCGGGACCACTCACACAACCCTCTCTTTCCAAGGAGAGGTCTCGGGGATTCGCCACACGGTAACACACAGTTACCTACTCAAAGTAAATTCCATTGTCATACTGCTCGCCATGTCGTCAACACGCCTGATCCTCCAACCCTGAAGCATGACAAGGAAATGCGGGACTGAAAAATTCGGGGCATTATAGAAACCATCCAGCATTCGTCTTTTGACCTGAACTGCGAAAAAAAAATCTTTAGGGTGGCCAGTCCAACAGGAATCGAACACGCGACATCCCGAATACGAGCCTCATACGATACTGCGGGGCCATCTCTCTGCTTATCCTCAGAGGGGTTCGGGCAGAAGATTCCACAACAGGAAAAAAAATCTGATGTGTTACACTCACATGACTTTCTCTACTCTTGTACAAACTATTTTTACAAACGTTTATTCTCCATATGCTTCATGTTACTCGAGATATCGAGATGTCAATCTTATTGCTAATTTTCTTGTAGATGCAAGGGGAACATGATAGGTTATAAGCGATAGTCAAATCTTTTAAGCGCTGGTTGCTATGTGGCGCATTCTATTCTGTTTGCATATCCAGGACATAAAAAATTGAATAACGAATTTGAGAAAAAGTATAAGTATTGGAAAATTTAAGGAAATAACAAGCAATATCTCGAAAATGGTTCACTCAACTAAAACAATGTATATGACATAAATTGTGTATTTTAACGCGATGTACATTTTTTGTGTAGTAAAATTTTGTCTATCTCTTATGGTTTACCAGTTATGCAAAAGTCGTTCACAATAAAGAATACTTTTGGAGACATTCCCAGGAAATTCAAGATATACATTTTATTTGTCATAAAAATATCTTAAACATATGATATTTTAATCAAAATCGTTAGAGCCATTTTTGAGAAAATTAAAATTTTCGAAAAATCTTCCATGTAAAGGGTACTCTGGGGTGGGGGGATTTTCTTGAAAACCTTCGTGTCGCATCCTTGGAAGATACTGAACCTAAATACCAAGTTTGGTGTTTATCCGACTGTTCGTTTCTGAGTTATGCTGTTCACAGACACACACACAGACACACAGACAGACAGACAGATACACAGACACACACACGGACATGTTTCCAAAAATGCTTTTTTTGGATTCAGGGGGTCTCAAAACATGTATTTCCGGTGAAATCTCGGTATCGAAATTTTGGGTGGAATACAATACTTCCCCTACTTACTATACGTAGTAGAGAAAGTAATACGTGCTCTCCTGAAAGCACACGCATCGCATACTCCACACACCATAACACCTATCAGTTCAAACTGAAAGAAATGAAATGAGACAATACCAGACGCCACCGCCTAGGCGTTAAGCTATCCTCCTCGGTTATGTAATAATTAATATATTATAAAACTGTAATTAATTATTGATACAGCTTCTTAATAAA
Organism: Deroplatys truncata; assembly: GCA_030765065.1. Classification (NCBI taxonomy): domain Eukaryota; kingdom Metazoa; phylum Arthropoda; class Insecta; order Mantodea; family Mantidae; genus Deroplatys; species Deroplatys truncata. The sequence continues at coordinate 120,606,006 of CM060988.1, read as the reverse complement.
AGTTAGGTATCATTAATTGGTGATAAATATTACTTCTTATATGGATTTTTTCTCTGGCATAATGGATGTAACTCGGCCTACAGCCAATAGGAAATCCTGGTTCATGTGGTTCTGCTTAGCTATGTTAAAACAACACATAACAAGAATCGTCTCGATAGTTCAAGTCTTAGCTCAATGCTGCTGTTACTTGCTCTACTACGTAAAATAAGTAGGGGAAGTATTGTATTCCACCCAAAAATTCGATAACGAGATTTCACCGGAAATACTTGTTTTGAGGCGCCCTGAATCGAAATAAAGCATTTTTGGAAACATGCCGTGTGTGTATGCGTGTCTGTCTCCGAACAGTAACTCAAAAACGAAAAGTCGGATAAATACCAAACTTGGTATTTGAGTTTAGTACCTTCCAAGGATGCGACACGAAGATGTTCAAGAAAATCCTCCCAACCCAGACTACCTTTACATGGAACATTTTTCGAAAATTTTGATTTTCTCAAAAATGGCTCTAACGATGTTGATTAAAATATCATATGTTTAGGATATTTTCATGGCAAATGAAATGTGTATTTTGAATTTTCTGGGAATGTCCCCAAAAGTCCTCTTCATTCTGAATAGTTTCTGTATAACTGGTAAACTGTGAGAGAGACAAAATTATACTACACAAAAAATGTAGAAGTCGTTAAAACACACAATTTATGTCATGTAATATATATATTTTTTTAGTGAACCATTTCCGAGATATTCCTTGTTATTTGTTGGAATTTTCTATGTCCTGGACATGCAAAGAGAATGGAATACTCCACATAGCAACCAGCTCTTGAAATATATGACTATCGCTTAAAGTCTACCATATTCCCCCTTGTACCTACAAGAAAATTAGCAATAAGGCAGTTTCTGCAAATGTTTATCTCGATTAACGTGAAGTAGGTGTAGAATAAGCGTTTGTAAAAATGGTTTGTACAAGAGTAGAAAAAGTATGTGTGTGCAACACATAAGGTTTTTGTAATGCATTTCTAAGGTAGATATACGAAATTGAATAAAGCGGTCACATCAGATAAGTTCACAAGCTCTATTCTCTCAATGGACATTAATTAATGATGCTGTTTAATGTAATGTAAAACACTATAATCCTTAATACCATGGGTTCCGTTTCTCCGTGTGCAGGTTGGCGATTAACTGGAGCGCGCCCGTCAAAATATATTGCCTGTATGAATACCATTCACTTCTTGAAACCGGTTTGTTGTCACGTTCTGCCATGACTCCTGATGACCCACAACGAATTCTTGTATCGTGAGACCGTATGAGAGGCCAAAAGGATTAAATGACAAAAGTTATATTTTGCACAACAGGCAGTCTGCAAATTTAAACGAACAAAGGATTATGCAACAGCGAGATAACTCTAATATTTGCGTTTAATTCGGGAGGTCGTGGATAAATGTCCCGCGTACCAACAAATCTGACTGGGACTTTGTCGTGGATTCCCTCACTCGCCAGTTGAATAAGGATTGATTATCCATTATCGTGACCCAGAGTTCCACCTATATAATACAATAAGTAAAAATGAAATACATGACAGGAGAAGACAATTACGCAACTGAGCTATATGACCGACATTACACTGGCTACGTATACGCAACTAATTACAGAGCAGCAATCACACACGCTTTGAATTTGGATAAACCGCAGCTGTCTATGCTTTATGGTTTTTTTATTTTATTACCCGAACGTGCAACTGTCTTTTAACTGTCCCTACCACGTAAATAGTAGGTAGAGAAGGTATTGCGTTACACCCAAAATTCCGATATTCGGAAATACATGTTTTGAGGCCCACTAAATAAACATATTTTAAGAAAAAGGCCCGTGTGTATGTGTCTGAACGGTATAACAATAAGTCGGATAAATACCAAATTTGCCTTTACATGGAACAGTTTTCAAAAAATTGGCTTTAAGGATTTTGACTAAAATACCACATATTAAAGATGTTTACATGATACATAAAACGTATATCTTGAGTTTCCTCAAAATAGCCTGTGAAGTCCTCTTTATTCGGAAGGAATTTTGTATAATCTTGTATAACCGGTAAAAGTTAAGCGATAAACGAAAATACACTACACAAAAAATGTAGAGCTCTTTAAAACACATAATTTATTTTAAATAGCTTTTATGTGATATCTGCCGTTTCCATGATATCCACTATTAATTGTTCGAATTATTCAATACTTCGCCGTTGCTTTGAAATGCTGTCGGTTTTCAACTGTTTCTCGGTATGTCACGGAAAGAGTATGGCATTTTAAGGAAATGTGTAATGCGGCTGCTTCCGGAAAACTTTATATAGATTAAAATGAAGTAGATAGGAAAATAAACGTTCCTAATAATAATTTGTACACCCACTAATATACGATAGAGGGTAGAGAAAGTCATGTGTATGTAAGATATCGTTTTTTTCTTGCTGTCGCCAACAGTATGACATTTACCGGAAATTAAAATGCCGGATTAGGGTATTGTGGTATGTGATAGGGTAGTATAGCATCCTGGAAATCTAGACATCGAACTTTTGGGTAAAATGCGATACTCTCTCTCTCTGCTATTTAATGTCATCTACTACGAGTGTGTGTTAGAGAATGTAAACGTAGTATATCTAGGTATCCTCCCCTTAAACATGAAGTGACAAGATCCGCCCGAATAATAAAGAATAAATAATAACGAATAAGAAGAATAATTAATAAGCATATCATCAAAATAATAAGAAGGAATACCAGTATGAGGGAAGAATAAAAGAGAACATTAAGAATTAGAGAAAGGGGAGAATAAAATCATGAAGAGAGAAAAAACTAGAGGGTATATATTAATTAATAATAAGAATGAAATAAAATGTAGGAAACGTGTAGTTGAGAACGAACAAACTTGGCGAAAATCACATAAAGATACCAGACGTAGGAAAGGACAGGAAAAAGAACATTAGGAATCGCTTTAGTGACAATAGGAACCGAGTTGTGCACACAGGATGTCAAGACAACGGGCAGGAAACCGAAGTTAGTCAAGCGCACAGAAAATTCAGTAAAGCGAACATAATTTGTTAATGTGAGACGCGAGCCATGCTCGGACGATGAAATTGAGAGCCAATGGTAGATGGAGGAAAAATTCAGATGTAACCAATCAGAACGAATAAAAGTCACGTGAATAGCAAAAAGTGAGAGAGAAACTAGAAAAGTAGGCGTGAAATAGAAAATTATCTATGAAGCAGAGCGAGTAAAAACGTGCGTAAGATACTTGACTCTGTGTCGAAACGTCGAGGAGAGAAGAAGTCTCTGTGTAGAAACGTGGGGGAGGAGATGAGCCGGGGGAAAGAAATAGATTTGTGTAGGAAACGTAAGGGAAAGTAAGATAGATCTAGAAATTCAAAATATCTTATGTTAAAGAGGGAAACAGTGCAGCGGTCTTCGAGTGAATATTTATGTATTGAAAACCAGTTTAAGGCAACCGTGAGTAACAGGGTAGCTAGGGAATGACAAAAGGAAAAGTCATTAGCATAGTATTGTAACATACTTCAACTTCGCAAAGTAATTAAGAAAGGGTAAGAGCACGGAAACAGTAGCAGGGGTGACAGGAAAAATCGCGTCTTGTGTGGAAAGGAAATTCGTACGAGGACATCAGTGTGGATCATCAATAAACGGGCCATCTGAGAGGAGAAAGTGAACTTCATTTATCTCCCATCTACACTCCCTGAGGTAAGAGACTCTTGAACCCAAATTCCTCTACCTGAGTAGCCGGCAGCAACAATGATCCTCCCGAATTAACAACCCAACTACCAAGAACCGCACCATTATAACCTTTTCCATTCCCAAACCCTGCTACAAAAAGACAACTTTTTAATCTTGCTTGAGATTTAAGAAATTTTATAAGGTGGTTAACTCATCAAATGCGTTTTCAAGAATGTCAGATAACACTGCGAGCATCTATTACTCACCTTTATACTGGATTCATCATCGAGATTTTAATTAACTGCAGCGCAATCAACGATCAATTGTTTCCAAAGAACTCTGATAAAAAGCCTCTAAATGATAGACATTAAACAGCAAGGACACTTATTCTTCGTATTACACATTTGATACCTCAGCGATATTAAAAGCAAACCGGGAGTTTTGCACATGAGCTCAAAATAAAACGTTTTCCGTTGTGAATAAGATACCAATTAGTATACATTGTATCTGACCTAAAATTAGGTTTTGAAACGGCAACTCTAGACCGAGCCCGAGCTATATAATTATTAATAATTTCATTAATTAAATTTTAGTGAGGTTAAATTATGCTATGTACATCTTTTTCTTTTACTGCCGGTGTAGCTTAAGAAGGGTGATTTAACGATATGTCTGTATTTAGGTTACTAATATTAGAGGAGAAATTGTTTAATATAAATAATTTAAGCGCTATGTTAAAATACTGTCCACGACGAGATATGTTAGCTGCAGGAATAGTGTCTCCGAAGGCAACAAGTTTAGTTTTACGATTTCTCTCTGGTAGCAGGGGCATTGTTCATACAGCGAGGGTGTCTAGCTATTGTGCCTTTGTACGATAATACGCCGTGACCAGAGTGAGGGAGACAACAAGCTTAACGGTAAAATTAGGAAAAGCCGCGATTTATGTTAAAATTGGACCAATGAGATCCCTGTAAATTTATATGAAATAGTGAGACGCGTTGAGTGGCGCTAAAAATGCACCAATAGGAAATGAAGCAGCCCAAGAAGCCTGCGACTATAAATAGATCTGCTAGGACCAAAATCGGGGGTCATTTCTAAACTACAGGCAGGGAAAGATGCTGGAGGATATTTGAGAGATGTCGCGCCAAAAGTGACACACATAAGAATCGCTACGTGCAAAGCGATCTACTAAGTATATAAACTTCGCGTCATATCAGCGCCGTGTTTCAACTAGGTACGTGGTAGAGAAAGTAAAAAGATCAATCTCAAAACAGTTAATTTTATAAACTTTTTATGAGTGTACATTGCTAAATGTATTATCAAACACCTGTCACATGGCTCAAGCCTCAAAATCAGCCTGGCATGAATTATGCCTCTTACATATCATATAGCTTGTGTCATAACTATAATTCTAATTTTTTTGTCAGGATATTTACGCCTGGAACACAACTCGTACATATAAGCACTTCTTTGAAATGTAAGCCAGTGAAACTATCAAAACAAGCACATTCTCGGAGCTACTTGCTTTAAAGTTCTCCCTTAAATCCTTTTATCAGAATAACCAATCCACCAGAGATCCGAGCATACAAAATAACTGTGATATTTTAAAACTTGATCAAATTTGATGTCATGTCACCGTCACGTGCTATTACTCGGTATAAATAAATAAATAAATAGAAGAGAAAATACATTAAAATAATTCGTAATACAATTCAGCTACACGTTCGAAAGAGAGCAGAAATTATGGTGAAGAGAATTATAACTGTTACAGAATTCAACTGCTGGAGAAGCAAAAAGTAACTAAAGAAAACAAAGAGAAAGAGATATCAGTTCTGTTGGCGTGACGATGATGATGATGATGATTATTATTATTATTATTATACACTACTAAAGCTTATCTGCTCTCCCGCTAATGGTCTTATTATCATTGACAAACAGGAAATACAAAACAAAAAAAAAACAAAAAATCAACACGTAATCGTGAGACACAAAGACTAAATATTCACGAGGACGCAAATGAAATTCCCTGTGCTAAGACCAAACAAGGACAGCCATTTAAGAAGTCTTGCCATTCTGTAAAAAGCTATATAAAGATAGCTCCGCTATTGTTGGCCATTACGGTTTATAGGTGACCATTGATAACAGTTCCATATCCGTAAATATCAAGGTTTCTTCTCTTTATGGCCTTTTCATTACTAAAGGGGGAAGTGCAGAGATTGGATTTTTCAGTTATATGATGTAAGCTTTGGGTATCAACCGGTAATTAAAGCATACTATATCCTGTTCCATATAACTTTACCCGTATCTCTTAGCTATCAGGTGTACTAGTTACCTCTTATTGGCTGCTGTCGTAGAAAAGGTTGAACGACACAAACTACTGCCTTATTTAACGTGATCATTTATCTTAATATATTCGAAGAGAATTGTCACATTTACATTTATTCATAACCATATGAATCAAACATAAGAATGAGTGCACCTGGAAAGCATGTAAATTCTTATCAAGACATAGATAGGAGGATCCTTCGGTTTAAACCTGCCTCTCATGATGATGAATGAACATGTATCTATCATGACAGTGTTTACATCGCTTTCGCCTGACCTTGCATTGCCAAGGGGCCTTGTACATTCAAAGGTGTACACTAGTCATTCAAGGAAACGGGAAGGAAAGGTGGCGCGGAAGAATACGTCAGCGGGGCAAGATTATAAGGGTTTAAGATGTCATAATGGTCGGATAATTATGCCTCCTCGTTTAAACGTATTTTTATGCAGTGAATTTTATGCAGCTTCTAGATCTCATCCCTGTACCATGCTATCTTATTTGGTCACATGTCCACAGAGCCATGTGCGCAGCAACTGCTCCTCTGCTTCTACACGTGCCAAGCAGATAGCATTAAGTTACCGTTCAGTTTACCTGATTTCATTAAGTGAGCATAGATGACACAGCATTCGCTATTACCATCTATTTTTACTTTACTAATGTTTTAGACTTAAGGTGGAACTTTGGGTCGTGGTATTAAGCATCCAATCCAGTTTTTACTTTGGTGACTGAGGAAAACCGCGAAAAAAAAATCCAGTCAGATACGTTGGCCCACGGATTTGAACCCGGGATCTCCCGAATGCGAGCCACAGACGTTACTGCTTGAGCCATACCGCTGGTTTGTTCATCATTTGTTTCCTTTTGCGCGAGAAAAAAAAACACATTCCATGACTTTCTTTTAAAAATAAATATTTTGCTTCAGAAGAGCGATTTTTTATTTTATTGATGTAACATATTTACCTTTAGTTTTGATGTTAGGCATTGTTTCATAATTCAGCAGTTGCTACTAATATGGTGATTTGTTTTAAAACAGAACGTACGTAAAAATTACTTTGTGTTAATTTCATAATAACTACGCAGTGTTTATACAGGATGTCTCAGAAATACCTGGACAAGTGTTCGGGGCGGATTCCTCATACCAAAACGAGGAAAAATCTGATGTGTTACATTCAAATTACTTTCTCTACGCGCTACGCAGAAATGTTATAAATGACAAAATGCAGTTTTTTGTGTAGTAAATATTTATCTATCTCTCATTGTTTACTAGTTATATAAAACTATACAACATTCATTTAAATGAAGAGGTTTTCACATGCTATTCGTAGAAAATTCAGGATATGTGTTTGTTATTCATACAAATATCTTAACATGTGGTATTTTAATCAAAAGCATTAAGAGCCTTTTTTTTGGAGAAAATAGAAAACATCGATAATTGTTTTCCATGTAAAGGGAAGATTGGCTGCGGGAATTTTCATGAAAATCTTTGTGTCGCATTTTTTGAAGATAGTGATAACAATTTGGTATTTATCCGACTTTTCGTTTTTGATCCATTGATAAACACGGAAGTTTTCTTAATTCTTTTATTTATTGAAGGGATCTCAAAATGTGTGTTTCCACTGATACCTCATGCCAAATTATTGGTCGAATGCAATAATTCCTCTAGCTATTACAAATAGGTGGCAGAGAAAATAAAAATGTCATGTTAAATAGGTCCGAAAATGCTTAGTTTGGGTTTCTAATAAATGTTTACGGAGAACTTGGTTTGTCTTTTCAGTGTTATTTGCATATAAGGCAACATTTGGAAGAAATCGGATCATAAATTTTCAGAAGCAGCATTTGTGGGCTGAAGCAGGTTAGACGTCAGTATCAATTAAGATGTGGGCGGAAGCTCTAAATAACTGTCTTGTAGGACCATATGCTCTCCCCGATACGCCTTTTAGGCAATATATACAGATATTTTATTCCAGATCTTGCACAAAACGTTTCCATGGCAATAGGAAGAACCATGGAATTTATGCATACTTTAATGAGAGATGAGCTGGCCTATTATCACTATGGGAAATGGATAGATAGGGGAGGATCCCACCGTACTGAAAGCGCACGAACAGGTGTATGTTTCCAATCAATACCTCACCGAAATAAGACTGATAATACTTTGAAAGCGCACAGAGAAAAGTATGAAATGCGCACTAAATTCTTTAAATTTCTTTAAATCTCGAAAGACGAACTGTAGAACTGTAATCTTGATCCCTTGCTATTCAGAATAATGGACCAAAACTCCACTAATATTTGCAGAAAAGAAATAAAAATATCAGCAGATTTTGCATTTATAATCTTAGCCTTCCAACACCCCCTTCCCCGCAACAATCTTCAAAATTCTGGAAATGTTGTATGGGTATAAAAAATGTCAGGTGAAAGATCGTCCAAACGTTTGAGTCATTTTTACAAATACAAAAATATCATTTTAAACAATAACAATAAAAAGTACGTATACATACTTCCAAGAGCTAATCACCTGAAAATTTAAACTGAAATAAATCAATTTTTTATGGATAGTTCATCGAATTTTTCCAGTGTGTAATCACCAGGTCCAGATAATTTCAGTATATCCAGTATATAAAGAGAACTCAAGTATATTTCCAGTATCAGTTAGATACCTTGTTCTATCTTGTAATTTCGAGTATGCCTCAGTTTGAAATTTAATTAACACATCAATGCCTATGTAAAAAAAATGAGTTTTTATTTATGGTCGCTCTATAACTACTATGGTCCTTAGCGTTCGATTCTATATTGGGCGTGAAAGAACGGTAATTTTGCTCAGAAGCCTCTTTATCAGGCTTGAGGTTCTTTTACGTGCCGTAAGTCTACGAAACGGGACCACCGGCTTTACTTCCCTTCAGAAGGAAGCATGATAAGGATTTTTACGCCCGAAAAAATCCATCGCCTTCCGCCGGGTCTGAGGCCGCAACCTTGGGAACTAGAGGCATGGTACCCCTAGAGCACGGAGGACGTCTCAATGCCTGTCTGAATTGACAGGTCAAGCGTATAAAAATTTTGCACGAGATCCTTGTGGAAACATTTGGTCCCTTAGTACTGCGAGGAGTATTCAAACTCGTAAAAGGCCAAAGCTCAGGAGTAAAGGAACAATGTTTCACTAGGAAGGTTACAAGAACGTGGTCGGTAACATTGCTAATTATGTCCTCTTGCGGTGAAGCGTTGATCAGGTCCACAAACGCTTCTTCGATATCTCCTGAAGTAAAATAAGGTAACTCAATTTGAGGCATTCACTTACCTTCTCTTTACTAGTGTACAAAGCCTGACAATTCTAACTTTAACATTTTACTGTACCAGCTTTGTTCTAAATGAAAATGGCACACTGAATCAAGACGGAAGGAATTGCCATTTTGTTACTACTCTATTTCACGTAGTGTTAACTATATGGTCATGTCGCGACGGATCTGTTTGTGGGTAGCTCTTAGATCGAAGTGTGGTGGACAGTTAGCCTCTATAGGTCTCATCCCTGTAGCCACTCGCTTCGTCCACAGAGACATTAGTGCATAGCAAGCGGATCTTCTGCTTTGTGCCGAGCAGATGGCACTAGGGTCTAATTACCGTCCAGTCTATCTGCTGCCTTCATATAGTTAAGCTGACAGCCTTCTAGGTCTTATCCCTGTAACCATGCCATCTTGCTTCGTCACGTGTCCACAGAGACTTTAGTGCATAGCAACTGAATCTTGTGCTTCGTGCTGTGCAAATGGAATTAGGGTACCGTCCAGTCTATCACCTTTTATTGGCTATGGATAGATGGCACAGCATTCGCTATTACCATCTATTTTTCATTTTTGCTACTGTTTTACACTTAAGATGGAGCTTTGGGTCGTAGTATTAAATAATCAATCCGGTATTTACCTTAGCGGCTGAGGGAAACCATGAAAAAACCTCAAGATTGTTCGGCCCACGGGATTTGAACCCGGGACTTCCCGAATGCGGGCTACAGACGTTACCGCCTGAACCATCGCGGTCGGTAATTGTCACTTTTGTTGGAACATGTGCAGCTGTTTCAGTCTAAAATTATACGGTCGGCAGCAAACTGATCGTTGCACAAAGAATTAATCCGCCTCCCCATATTTTCATCACAATCTGTTGTTTTGGGCGCAGGATCAAAGCCTCCCGTACCCAGGTAAGCTTAGCTGGTAACAACCCCCAAGCCTCCCGCGAAACCGGTGTAATAAGCCAGCAGGTGGGGTGAAATGGGTATGCCTAATTTTTTCCTTGATTTCTTTCAGTGTGCGGCAAATTAGTTCACAGTTAACAAACTGAAATTACGTGAGTAGCACAGGAAGGAAAAGTCTACTTCGGAACGGCTATACTTACGGATTCCAGATGTGTTTAAAAAGTAGGGTAGCGAGATGCACATGCAATGTTAAAAGTTGCAAAAGTTTTATTAAAACCATTTCCATTGAAGAAATAGATGTCCTGGATATTCAAGAGGACCATAACCACACGGCACCACCTAGTAACAAAATTCAGAGACAGAAAGTACTTTGTGATCTGAAGAGAAAAGCTACGGAAGATATATGTGAAAGACCATCAAAACTAATATACCAGCAACGGAAGAAGTAACCACTGGAGTTGTTCACAGTTTACGTAAGTCCATATACAAAGTTAGGCGGAAAATTCTGCCAAAATTACCCACTAGTATAGAGGAGGTTCATGATGTTCTAAACACATTAAATGTAGATGGAGCCGAGTTGTTGCTACACAACGATGCTGCGAAGAACGTAATATTTTGTGAACCAGGAAACCTCAGAGTACTCCGTCAGTGTGACACAATATATGTTGATGGAACTTTCAAGTATGCCACAAGGTTTTTTTGCCAGATATTTACAATCCATGGGCTCGTGGACATTACATTCCAATGGTATTTTCTTTGTTGAAGGACAAGAAAACTTCATCATATCAGCAGACATTTTCAACAGTAATAAGCTAGGTCTGAAATTCTCTCCATCAGCAAAGTTTTCTGACTTTGAAGAAAGCATCATGAATGCTGGAAGAGAAGTGTGGACTGATGTTAAAATCCAAGGATGTAAATTTCATCTAACACAAAGCTGGTGGAGAAAGATACAAAACTTGGAACTTGCACATGACCACTATTCCAGAAATGAAATAAGAAAATATCTGAACTACATATTTGGTTTGCCAATGCTGGATCCTGATATGGTTGGTGATTGTTTTGCTGAAGACTTCATGGCAGTGATGCCTGTCTCGGAAAAACTACAGATGTTTTGCGACTATTTAGTGGAAACTTACATCGACGAAAATGTACTCTTCCCTCCTTCCATGCGGGCAGAACTAAGTTGCAATATACAGAGAACTACCAACGTTTGCGAAAGGTTCCACAACAAATGCAACAATCAGTTTTACTCCTGCAGCCCAGACCTGTATAGATTTCTTGAAGTACTGAAGAAAGTTCAGCTGGATACTAAAATTGCAATGAATTCATCGACAAATGAGAAAAAGGAAAGGTCTTATCCACATTTGAAATTCATGATGCATCAAACTGGAAAAATTTCAAGAATGGATCCGATTTCTTATAGAACCAAACCAGGAAATACATGGAAATAAAATCTAAAAGGAAATATACCGCTTATTTTAAAGACAAAAATACATATTACTGTATGATATAGGTTTAGAATGTCAAAATAACGAAGCATCTAAATGCGGATCCATTGTGAGTAAATTTCAGAAAATAAAGAAATAATTTCTTTGTTATTAATCATAAACGCAAAAAATGTAACATCTTCCACCTGGGTGTAATGCTTCATCAAATATTATAAACACCAAACTAGAACTGTTACCTGTTTGGACCGGGAGGCTTTGGGCCTATGTAATTAGGAACTGGAACTGCTACCTGCTTTGGGGAGGCTTGGGGGCTATGTAATTAGGGACCTTTAAGGGACTTCGGTCCCGCACCCGTTGTTTTAGATGTTAGCAAACCAAACAGAATCTGATGATAATTTTCACCATAGTAAACATGTAGAGTATACAATGGTTGGAAAAGTCGTGGACTTCTATAACATGTTTCATGCATTAAAACAAGTTTTCTATATTTCAGTAAAAGTTAGATTAGTATCACAGTTAGAAGTGCCGTGTCTCAAATGGAAAACGAAACCCTACATTCGTATTCGTTATAATATTCATGCCTTCTAGTTGTTTTATAGCATCTTGAAGTTAAATGAGACCTTTAGGTAACTTCTTCTCCTCCCTTCTCGATAAATAGTCTGTCTTATATCATTGACATGTCTGTGTGTCGTATTTGAATTCACGTCGATAGTGAGGGAAGATATCCGAGGTGCTATGCGCTTCTAATTGGTGGGTTTTGGAGCGCTTTCAATAATGCATAAACATCGATCATGGTGCGTTTTCAATGCGTAGCCTCGAGGACCATTCCCGTGGCTACGTTTTCGGATCTCATTCCTTGCAGCGACAGGTAAATAAATTAGTTTGTGTAAAATAAATTCAAAATGGGGGGACGTTTAATCAATATCACATTTAACATTTAAGGGGGAGGCTACACGTATAAAATTGTGAAAAAAATAAGAGGAATTTCCTCTTTAATTGCATATATGTTTTATCATTTTATGCACAATCGCTATATTTTAAATATTTTTTAAAACTGCTACTACATCTATCATTTTCTAATCGGAATTTGCACCACTTTACAGAAAACAATCTTAACACCTATTCAATTTCAGTGGAAGTTTTGCTCTACAAACTGGTACCACTTCTAAAATTGTACGTCTCTGTATATCCAGGCTATATGGTATTTTTGTTTGTAAATATATGGAAGTTTTTTTCTCCATTTTCGGTTGTCTGTGCATGACAATACTTTGAAGCGAGTTTATCACAGTGCTACTAGTGAAAGATGGGTGAAAGGTGGATGTCAACAGTTTCGAAGTCGCCTTAGTGAAATAGGACGTGTATCGTACCTTTCCAGTATAATCTGGAATGTCTTGCGCTTACGTATTGTCAACTCGCAATCTCAGCATGTATTTTGATAGGTAACTCAAATAATTGGACGGTGTAGAATGTCTCGTCTTTAATGACACAAGCTTAAATTTTTAAATAAAAAACAGCAGTTTTTATCATGTTTTGTCTCCGAACTTGATGAAACTCTGGGCAAGAACAGACAGAATCATTTAAACAGCGGCCAATATCGTAACGATAGACTCCCCCTCGTATCCTTCCAGTTCGGAAGTAGAACTCCATCATGCAAATTCTATGATCGGTCACTTTCATCTTGCGCGCAAAGAACGCACAAAATGTCCTAATGACAAACAGTTCTGCATCGCCGCAGTGCATCAACCTGTTACGAAGGCGGAAACGCACGCAGTCCGCACTTACCTTTGAGACAATGGACTCACTGAAGAAATAGTGACGCCGTTCATTTAAACCGACTGGCGGTAAAGGCCGAATAAATCTGAAGACCGGTATAAATATCCCATTTTCTAAGGAACATCCAAACGAAATTTTGAGACAATAAAAGCAATATCTCAATGCTGGTGTTAACAATCTGGTTATGTTTTAAACAATCTGATATGTTGCAATCACATGACTTTCTCGACTCACTCTTCTAAAACTATTCTTACAAAAGCTTATTATTCCAGCTATTTCTTGTTAAATCCAGATAAACGTTCAATTCACGTCTACACATTTGTAGTTCGATACAGCAGGTAAACGACAGTCAAACTTTTAAAGAGCGTGTCGCTATGTCATGGCTTTTAAATCCCTTATTCTTTGCATGACCACTAGAGAAGAGGGGGGCATGTCTTCTAGTTAAGAAAAGTATAAATTCAAACCAATAACAAGGAATATCTCGGAAATATTTAACGTCACAAAACATTTTTGGCCTAAACTGTGTGCTTTAAAGAGATCTACGTTTTGTGTAGCAAGATTTTATCTATCTCTTGTGTCGTCCTCCGTGGTGTAGTGGTTACCATGTTAGCCTTTATTTCCTGAGGTCGCGGGTTCAAACCCGGCTGAGGGCGAAGGTTCTTTTTTTGGGCGCAAAAATCCTTAGCATGGCTTCCTTCGGAAGGGAACTAAAGCCGGAGGTTCCGGGTCGTAGATTTACGGCAACTAAAAGAACCACAAGCCTGATAAAAGGCCTCTGAGCAAAATTACCGTCTTTCATGCCCAATATAGAATGGGGAGCTAAGGTCCACAGCAGTTGAACAACGCCCATGAATAAAACTCAATTAAATTTTTTCCATCTGTTACGGTTTACCAATTATACAATAGTCGTTGCGGAGGTCTTCACAAGCTATTCTTAGAAAATTCAAGACATATGTTTTATTTGTCATGCAAATATCTTAAACATATGGCACTTTAATTAAAATCGTATCAGCCATGTTTGAAAAAATAAGAAATAACGAACATATATCCATGAAAAGGTAGTTTGGGGTGGGCAGGTTTTCTTGAAGATTTTTCTGCCGCATACTAGGAAGATAGTGAACTAATCTCAAGTTTGATATTTAGCCGTCTTTTCGTTTTGAGTATGTTGTTCACAGGCTGACAGATACGAACACATAAGGAGAAAAATGCTGTTTTTATTCAGAGAGTCTCGAAACGTACATTTCCCGTGAAATCTCAGTATCGAATTTTTGAGTGGAATGCTACTTCCTCTACTTACTCTTAGGTAAGTATATAGTACAGAAAGTAAAAATGAAATGGTTATTTTTAATGAAAACATTCCTATCTTCTTTAATAAACCAGATTATTACGATGTGTGTTCTTAAATTAAGTACCGTTTTAATATTCCGCCGCTGTAGTCGCGATTTTGCGAATGCGCGATCACTTCATTCATTAGGAAGCCAGACGCAGCTGTGATCGATCGTCACTGTGTGTTTTCTTGTTCTTCGAGCGTTTCGAAATATTCAAAATAATCTAAGGAGCTGTTGATGTAAAGTCAGATCAGTGATATGTTTTTTGAATGCGAGAAATGTTACGTGAACTAACATTCATCGCCGATTGTGTGAGGTTTAGAGGAAACAATGAGTGACAATGCCCGGCCACACACAGTCAGGCAAACTCAAGATCTGATCGCATCATTTGGTTGGAAATAATTCGACCACCCTTACTACAGTCCGGTTTTGACACCGCCGGATTTTCATCTGTTTCTTCATTTGAAGATATTCCTTCGTGTAAAACATTTCAACGGTGGTGTCGTGGAACAAGAAGTGCACACTTGGCTTTCAACATAGGCGGCATCATTCTTTGCCGAAGGTATGCAGAAACTGGTTTCCCGTTACAAGTGCCTGAATAACGGCGGTGACTATATGAAAAAGTACTGTAAGGTGTAAGGTAATAGATGAGCATAAAGTATTTGCAAAATAATGTTTTGTTATTTTTTTTTACATTATCGATACTTATTTTAAAAACACGCCTCATATGTAACAGATCAGTGAACTTAGAAGGCATGCATATACTATAAACATTTTAGACTGATATCTTAGTAGTTTGAGGTAATCGGTCATGAATTTAGCAATTTTAATATTGGCGGGTTTGAGCATTTAGAGTTACATTAATATTTAGGTAATAAGAGCTACAAATCAAACATACATTAAATTATCTTAGCGATATTAAAAAAACATAACCAACTAAGCTCATTTAATATATGTACGTAGAATAAAACTTAAAGATAAGTTACGAGGAAATAAACTGCTGCACGTTTTCAAGCACTCTTCGCTGATATACGCACTTCTAAATACTATAAGATACCTTTGCAAAATCCCTATTCACGTTGGGATGTCACATAATGGACCCCAGCAAGGCTTTTGACCTCTTGACCCGAAGAAAAACGTCGCCCGTAGAGGTTGCCATTTGTCTTCGGCGAGGGAAGGGGGAGGGAGAGTCTCGTGGAGCGAGGTCAGGTGAATAGGGTGGATGAGAGACACCACTCTCACTTTGTTCTGCTGTAAAAAGTCTGCTCAAGTGCTGTTGTAGATGTACTGGCTTCGACCTCCAAGGGGAGCTTGCTGTCTCGCTCTCTCCCACGGCTTGGCTGATGAGAGAAGCCCAGAATGATAGTTTAAAGCAGCAAAGATTGAAAGTTGACCAAGCTTTGCACAAAAAGCCACAAAATGTATCATCGACAAGTAGCTAGTTTATGACAACTGCTCTATTACAAGGACAGGGTTTCGGATCGAGATTTGACAATTGTTCAGAATGTGTATTTAAGCATTCTTTAGACTGGCGATAGTCACTCGGCCACAAAATAAACGATATTGGCCATGTTATGGATTTAGCTTTTCCTCTAGTCACCCTTTAGTTTTTTCTTGCACGTAGTGCTTCAATTAATGATGCGCAAATCAGCCTCCTCTCTCTTCTGATCGCTTAAAGTGCCGAACCCAGGACTCGACACATAGTCAGCACTGAGCTTTACAATCACCTTACATCGTGGCGAGCAAGTTTCCTTTTTATACTCATACGATTTCTCGAGAAGATTCGATACAACCCAGAGGCTGGCGGGATTTTTAAACTTCGACAAGTGTCCGATGTGGTTCCGGATGATTCGTTTGCTGAGAGACCCCTCTTCCTCTCCCCAACCAATCATACGCCGGTTGCCACTGAGGAAGATGCCCGTTATACATGGTAGTATATGAGGGCTCTGTCACAGGCTTTTGTCTTCGCATTACAAAGGAGAATTGTGTATAAGACGATTAACTCCTCCAGATTTCTTTGAATTTCTTTATTTTCTATATCTTAACCATAGATGTACATTAGGTCCGCCTCCATCATTATTTTCTACTTAAGACAGAAACGCCCCCTATACTCAATGAAAAAATAGTTTATGCGACACAAGTTATTCTGAAGTCCAACACAAAAACCAGCCCATTATACTTCTCGTACAATTCTAAGACATACTGAGAGAGAAAATATTGTAAATGGTATACGCTGCACGACTTTGAAAATACCAAACAAAAGTTTAAAGCCGCGTTAAAAGGCTATAAAAAACAACAATTTTTTTTAGGTGATAACCGAATCCGACTAACATAAATCTACTTTACAACTTAAAACTCCCTGAGCTTCAAGATTAAAAGTAGTTGAGTGGTGTTGACCATTCGTTCGAATCTTATATAGCAGCCCGACATCCTCCTATTCTATTTCGAAGGGACTGGGTTTATCTCTATAAAATATATCTTGTTGACCGGTCCCGAAGCGCAGTCCATAGAACACCTGCTTGCTATGCAAGAGGTGATGGGTTTGGGGAATTTTTCTTCAACCAAGAAGGTTTCTCCCTCCAGAGCCTGGTGAGTGTGAATGTGACAGTACTGCAGTGTGTGCAACCACTTATTAAATAACAGACTGGCCCATATAACTACATTTCAGGATTATCACTGGATCCAAATGAATCTTGGAAGTTATTATGAATAAGTTTTAGCATCTATATATTAAAGATTGGAAATAATATTTTATGTTGTTCTCATTGGCGTATTTCAGTAAGAAAATGGACACTGAATAAACGAAAATTGTCCTGCAGCACCAGCTACAGTACAGTATATCAATAACTGTGTGTCATAATCAGTAGTTAGGTTCGATATTTTTTGTTAGCATAAGATTTCAGTTATCTGTGTTCGAGTCCACCTCAATGACTATGGAACAGAATCCATTCGATCTTTAGATAAAATGCTATAAACTGTTTCTTTATCTACGCCAATCTATGCTTTTTACTTTCTCTACCAAATACACAGTAGATAGAGAAGGTATTGTATTCTACCGAAAAGTTCGATACCGAGATTTCACCGGAAATACATCTTTTGAGAACCTCACGAATAAAAAAAAGCAATTTTAGAAAAAGGCATGTGTGTGTGAACAGCATAATTCAAAAACGAAAAGTCTGATAAATACCAAACTACTCAGTATCTACCAAGGATGCGACACGAAGATTTTCAAGAAAATCCCCACCTCAAACTACCACTTCGAAATATTTTTCGAAAAGTTTGATTACAGGACAAGTAAAATGTATATCTTGAATTTTCTGGGAATAGACGGTGAAGGCCTCTTCATTCGGAAGATATTTTGTATAATCTTGTATAACTGGTAAACGTTAAGCGATAGTCGAAAACGTACTACACAAGAAATGTGGCTGTCTTTAATGGTTCGAATTGTTCATTACTTGGTCATTCCCTTAAAATCCAGTCAACATTCAGTTGACGTTTATCTGCCTGCGACATGTACCCTGTGTAGCTACTTCACTTCATCCCTTCCTTCTGAAGGGTGATAGATCTCTCACCTAAGGTCGAATACGTGAGCTGCCCCCCCACCCGCCCGTTGTATACCCTTCCGTTATTCTTTTATCACGTACATGGGATACGCAAGGAACTTCGATTGAGTTTAATTTAGTATTTTGTAAAGTTCATATCACGAAATTTTTTGAAGAATATATTTCACTTCAAAAAGGATTAAAAATGGCATTTTAATCATATTAAAATACTGAAATCAGAGGACTTGTTGCATCGTATTCTCATATTTTATATTCAACAAATAACCATGTTATTTCATCTCAGAATGTGACAAGTTTATCCCTCCAAAAAGCTTTGTACCTAGTTCGGAACATCTCTGAATTTAAACATTTACTAACTTCCACCGCAAAAACATGAAATTTTGTGTTTTGTGGTTTGTAAGGATCTAATGGACATGAAGTCAATTTCACTGCGACACCGTTTGCATTATGGGAAGAATAGATATATCAATATGATTGCCGAATATGTTGCGCGTGTGAGAGGCCAGATGGTTGTGGATGACATTCTATTGTCATTCTATTTCTATGATAAAACTACGATTTTCCAATTTGCATTCGAGATTAGTGACAGGGTTCATGCATAATTCGTCTTCTTTGCATGTAATATTCGATGCCCTTAAAATTAGAAGGGCATAAAGCACGTCATGGCATATTTTGAGATTTTACTATTAGGGACTTTCCATGGGAAACTTGTATAAAGCCAAGCATTGGAAACCAAGGTATAACTTAAAAATCTGATGTGTTACCCTCTATCGCTTATTAGTGGGTATACAAATGTTTTCTCACAAAAGTTTATATCCCTATTTACTCTATTTTAATCGAAATAAACCTTTCCAAAAATAGCTGCATTACCTACACATTTCGCTGTAGATATAAAGCGAATAGTGATAGTCAAATGTTTTAGAACAAGACGGTATAAGCTGGCCCTAAAATTCCATACACTTTCCAAGACATCGCGAGAAACAGCTAAAAACTGAAAGGATTTTAAATAGTAGGTAAGTACTGAACAATTCGAACCATTAATAACAGATATCTCGGACATGGCTGATGTCAAAAAAAAAGTTATTTGTAATAAATGTGTTTTAAAGGACCTCATTTTTTTGCGTAGTACGTTTTAGTCTTCGTTTAGTGTTTACCAGCTATGCAAGATTATATAAATTTCCATCCGAATGAAGAGGATTTCACAAGCTATTTCCAGGAAATTCAAGATGTGCATTTTATTTGTCATGTAAATATCTTTAATATGGGTATGGTATTCTAATCAAAACCGTTAATCAGTTTTTGGAAAATTAAAATTTCCGAAATATGTTCCATGTCAGGGTAGTTTACGGTAGGGAGGATTTTCTTAAAAATCTTCGTGTCGCATCTTTGGAAGATACTGAACCTAAATACGAAGTATGATATTTATCCGAATTTTTGTTTTTGAGTCATGCTGTTCACATAAACACACATTCAAACACAAAACGAACTGTTTTCTAAAATTTTTTTTTAGATTCAGGAAGCCTCCAAAATGTATTTCCGGTGCAACATGGATATCGAATTTTTGAGTAGAATTTAATATCCTCTCTACCTAGAGGCGTGATTTTGAAGTAAGTACCGTTTTAATACTTTGCCACTGCATCGCTCCAGTCGCGATTTTGAGCATGCGCGATCACTTCCTCCGTTCATTAAGAAGTCAGACCCAGTGAACGATCGTCACTTTGTGTTTTCCTGTTGTTAGAGCGTTTTGAAATGTTTAAAACAGTCGAACGACCCGCCGACTGGGAAGTTAGATCAGTGACTCGTTTTTTGAATGCGAGAAATCTAATGCCAGCAAACATTCATCGCCAATTGTGGGAAAACAGTAAGTGGCAATGCCCTGCCACACACAGCCAGACAGCCAAAACTTGAAATGATCTATAATCATTTGGTTGGGAACAATTCGACCACCCTCCCTACAGTCACATTTGGCACCCATTTTCATGTGTTTCTTCATCTGAAAAAATTCCTTGGTGGAAAACATTAAGAAATGCGACTTTGATTTCATCACAGGCGGCATCATTCTTTGGCGAAAGCATAGAAAAACTGGTTTCCTGTTACGACAAGTGCCTCAATAACGGTGGTGATATGTGAAGAAGTAGTATAAGGTGTAAGGTAATGAATGCTAAAGTATTTGGAAAGTAATGTTATGTTATTTTTTTACAAAGTTATCGTTTCCCAAATACCTATTTTATTAAGTTGAAGTTTGATGCAGTGTACATATTTGAAACTATGCAATTCTGTTATAATAATTGTTAACGAAAAATGATTTGTGATATAAATTTTAGTGCGTTCTTTGGTTTCTTACAGTAAATATGTAGGTACATAGTATTTAACTTGAAAACATTTCTAGGCAAATATTTATGTCATTTTTGCAAAATTAACAGAAACACTTTTTGTATAATGTAATTAATAAATGGGTGTTAAATGTGAATCTGTAATGGGGAGGAAAGATGCGTGAGTGCTGCACAGTGTGTCCACGAATTCTCGCAGTGACTCTCCAAAATCCTATTAGGAACAAAAATTCATGGCACGCATATTCTAAGCGTAATAGTTTTCAAACTACAGCCTTCTTGTTTATGCCCTCTCTAACAGTTTCCTACCTATCCAACATTCTGTTTCACGCTTCATCGCCCTTAACCTCTCTCTCTCCCTCCCTCTCTCTCTGCGCTCCTCCTCGTGGAATTTACTTACGTGTTGTATGATGATAGGTATAGGTTAAACAACGGGGCTAACAGCCCCCAGGAGGGAGGGATTAAGTGAAGGAACTACAGGAGTCTAAAGGCCGCAAGTGGACAGTGAGGCAGTGTTTTTAACACTTAAATAATATCAGTCTAATTATATAATATATAAATTCAATAACAGCCCGCCTTAAAGCAATATATGTATAATTATATAAAATGTATGTAACAGTCATTGTATTATGTTTATATTATTGTATACATGTGTAATAATGTTATGTGAATGTATTACGTAATTTAATAATGTAGGAGCTGTGAGAATAGAGGTCGAAAGTTGCTAACAGTGAGGTAACCTTGAGGCAATAATGAATTGGAAAGTTTAATAATCGTGGTAGATGAGAAACCACCCTAGCATTCGCCTACCGACCAGTAAAAACCACGTAAAACTCAAGATAGAGTGGGCGTCGACGGGAACTGAACTCGGGACCTCCCGAATGCGAGCCATCTCGATAAAATAATTGCTCTTCTACACATGCCATTTGTAGGCTAAGTTAGAAAGGTATAATCAGACTGAAAAATCCAATGTCATAGCCGGGATTTGAACAACCGATCTTTAGATTAACTGTTGCTCCTCTAACCAACTGAGCTACCATGGCAACATGCCGGCAGGACATTAACTTCCCCAACTGACTCACACTTTTCAGGTAAACCACAAGGTGTTCTCGAATGCATTTTGAAACATACCGCAATGGCGACCTGCAATTTCAGTAGAAAATTTAATGTCGTGCTGGCATGTTCCTGTGGTAGCTCAGTGGTTGGAGCAGCAACACGTAAGGCGAAGATGTCTGTCATATGATGTTTTAAAATAATAATAATAATAATAATAATAATAATAATAATAATAATAAAACTGTTTTTTCTGGGTCTTAATAAAACTCACAACATATTTAGTAAAAGGTTTAACAATACACAAACTTATGTCACTTCCTTATGCTTGCTATGCAATCGCAACCAAACTGTTTCTAGTGGTAACCGGTTTACTATACGAATAATAGTAAAGCAAAATTTGCATAAATTCTTAAATATTCACACTATCGAAATTTTATAAACACACCACAAATTATGAGAACCGCTGAGGCATTATTTTTAACACTTAAATAATTTCAGTAAAATTATATAATATAAAATATAATAACAGCCCGCCTTAAAGCAATATGTGTATAATATAACATATAAAATGCATGTAACAGTCATTGTATTAATGCTTATATTATTATGTACATGTTTAATAATGTTATCTGAAGTATTACGTAATTTAATAATGTAGGAGCTGTGAGAATATAGGTCAAAAGTTGTTAACAATGAGGTACCCTTGAGGCAATAATGAATTAGAAAGTTTAATAATGCTGTTGGTAATTCTTGGAAACAATAATGTAATTTTTGAGACAGTTTATAAAATAACCAATCAGAAACTGAAATAGGGCAAATTGTACAAATTCAGAAGTCAGTTGCTAGTAGACAGCGTTCCTAACCGGACGCGAGACGCGTCCTCGAGAAATTTAATAACGTATTCAGTGTGAGACGAAAATAGTTTACGTGTTTAAAAAGTGCAAGTAATTAATAAATAATCTCACAGCTCTCTATATGAGTGAAGTGTTATTTAAATCGTGTCAAGGATTAATAAATGGAGTGAAGTAGAAATTATAATCTGTGTAAGCCTACATTCTTCAGCCGCACCACACTCTATTAAGAAATTCATGTCTCTAAAAACTTAATACTGACGCAGCCGAGGCAAACATAAATATAATATTTAAAGAAACATTAAAAAATACAAAGTTGATTGTTAAACTTGGGGCAAAGGCTACCGGAAACTTTTTACCATACGTGCGGTTGCAACGACTTCAAGTTCGGCTCCCCAACAGTCGAAATATAATACAACTCATCCTAAAATAAACCAACTTCACTATTATACTCATAGAACGTTTAACAAACAAAACAGATTGTTCAAAACCTGATTAATAAGCGAGATTTTTAGATTTTTGACTCGGCATAAGGGTGCCCCTTAGGTAAGTTATCTTATTTTCTGAGTGGGTCTAAGGTAGGTTATCTACCAAGTTTCATAGAAGTTGGCTTCCCATCTTGTGCGCGCGCACGCACGCACACACATTAACACACAAACCACTTTAAAAATGCTACGAGCGTTTTTGCTTTTCTACTACACACTTAAAGTAATCAGAGAAATATCATAACCCACCCAAAAATTCGATGTGAACTTTCACCGGAAATACATCTATCCAAAGTCGGTCAACTACCAAACTTGGTATTTAAGTTTATAGTAACTTCCAAAGTTGCGACACAAAGGCTTTCAAGAATATCTTCCTTTCTTCCCTATACATGGAAAAAATTTAAAAATTTTTTATTTTCTTAAAAATGCCTGGAACGATGTTGGTTAAAATACCATATGTTTAAGACATTTTAATGACAAATGAAACGTATGTCTTGAATTTTATAGGAATAGTCTCTAAACTACTCTTCATTCTGAATGTCTGTTACATAACTGGGATAGACAATATCTTATTACACAAACAAATGTAGATATTGTTAAAGCGTACAATTTATGTCAAATATATATTTGTGTAGTTGATCATTCCAGAGACATTCCTTGTTACAATTTTGGATTTTTAAAAGGTTATACTTTTCTCAAAGGGAAAGTCGTTATTCGTTTTTTCTCGTGGTCATACAAAGAGCATGGAATTTCAAAGCCATCACACAGCCACACGCTCTTTAAAAATCTGACTATCGCTTTATCTACTGTATCCTACAACGAAACGTGTAAATGTGCATTAAAAGTTTATGTGGGTTAACAAGAAATAGCTTTTCTTAGAACAGTTTGTAGAAGAGTGAGTGGAGAAGGTAATGTGAGTGCAACACAGCAATTTTTTTTGTTTAAAAATAGCTCAGCAAGACACGTATTACTTTGGAATCCAAAATTGCCAAAAAGAAGTTTCTCTTTCTGATTTATTATATGTATAGATATCGCAATTTAGAATCTGTTTTACTCCACAACTATTAATTTTGAAGCCCTCTCATTTTATATGTTATTCTCAAACATAAGCCTGTATTCTAAACCTCTGTGTTATTCCTTTCTTGGCCATTGTTAAGTATATTTGTTGTTTGAAGTAGAATAAAGGAACTTAACTTTGCAAACATTAAATTTCAATAATTATCCATCTTTGTGATATATACTTCTTTAAACTTGAGATAATAGCCTAAACTTAAAAACGACGCAAACGACGTCATTCCTCCCTTTATTTCTATTTATATAATTTTTTAAAAAATCTGTTCAACTTCAATACTAACTCACCATGTCCATCACCGTTAATTTTATGTGTTTCCACTCCATCCTTTACCACAGACTCACGCGGCGGAGGGCGATGGATTTTTTTCGGGCGTAAAAATCCTTAGCATGTCTTCCTTCGGAAGGGAAGTAAAGCCGGTGGTCCCGTGTCGTAGATTTACGGCACGTAAAAGAACCTCAAGCCTTATAAAGAGGCCTCTAAGCAAAATTGCCGGTCTTTCACGCCCAATATAGAATGGGACGCTAAGAACCATAGTAGTTAAAGAGCGTCCATAAATAAAACTCAGTTTAATGTTTTTCTAACCACAGACTTCGTAACACCTCAACAAGGATTCGAAATCTTTCATTGTTGAGTACAAATCCAAGATTAATGCAAGCCCTAGGGTACAAGTATTCACCATAAAGCCGGTTACAACTGAAATAAATTGGGCTGGAAACGGTTAAAACCATATGGGGCATGGTAACTGGTTTAGGGCGCCAGTTAGGACTGTGGGAATCACTGGATAAAGCAAAACCTTTTAGCAGATAAGTCCCTCTTGCATCAACGGGAATAACAGTGAAAATCACGAAGAGAGTTCCATTAAGCTGTGAGATCCCTACGACCGTTTAGCTGCAATCTGTTTTCAGACTCCCTTCGCTATCTTAAAGATCTGTGCTCACGCCTCATGTTAAGGCTCTAAGCAGTTTATGTCATTTCAATTTCAAATCTAGATAAGTCTGTAAAGGGGTGGGCTTAGGAAGGTTCTACATCTTATTTTCGTTCTATTGATTGGAACATTCCCTGTCAGACAGTTCTATATGGATAAAAAACACTATTAACTTTAGCGGTTGCGCACGCGTAGGTACGTGTATGGCCGGAAGACATAAATACATCTGACGAAAGCGACTTGGCTGACATGTGCATAATGATGAGAGCAGCGGGAGAGTTCATGGCAGTTCTTAATGGACCTTGTTGATGTACAGTAGAGGTCTGAACGGGCCGAAATTCTTAGGCCCGGCGCAGCCTGAACCAAGCCTGAGAATAGGTAGTACACGCCAGCCGACCCAGGGCTGATTGTTTAATTTTATTTAAATAAAATAAATGTATTATTATTATTATTATTATTATTATTATTATTATTATTATTATTATTAGCAGTCCAAGAAGCGCTTCTGCCTGCGGTACAAAGGGACCCAGGTTCGATTTCTGGTACCGGTATGGGGAGTATCCCCCTCCTGTGATCCCTGGTAAGGGATGCACCCAGGTCCCTGGGATCAATTATTGATGAGCCGTTTGACAGAGATACTGGCGGCTGAGGTACTGGAAATCGCCTTTATTAAGCGGCATGTTGACAACATACTGCCATATTGACCACATGCAACC
This sequence comes from Deroplatys truncata, assembly GCA_030765065.1. NCBI lineage: Eukaryota > Metazoa > Arthropoda > Insecta > Mantodea > Mantidae > Deroplatys > Deroplatys truncata. Next base: position 120,580,267 of record CM060988.1, on the reverse strand, counting down.
AGTATTACTTCATTCTGCCCAGAACGTCCTGGGTGTGGGTGGACGGAGAGAGTCGAAGTTTGCAGCTGCGGTGTTGTAAACGTTATCAGCAAGTTGGCCGAAGCAAGCGTTTCTTTAATATTACTGCTATTGTCACTGCGAGAGATACGTGCTTACTGAAATAATTATGCTATTCTTGCACTCTCAAATGTTTTTTTTTTCGTCTTTATTTTCCTTTTACATTTAAAAGCTTTCGCTATTTCTGATTTTCTCAAACATGGCGTTGATTTGGATTAAAATACTTATTTTAACGTTTTACAGAACAAAATGCAATTGTTCAAAGTGATAAATTATTTTTATCGTCTTTATTTTCACGTTAAAGGCCGACAAACATTTTTTAAATTAAGCTCAAACCAGGTTCACCCAGGGCCGAGAGTTTGGCCCAAATTTGTGCAGAACTTTAAAGGACAGTCCACGCATCTGAACTGAACACGTATAAGCTTTACCAGCTTCTATTCTCTTTACTATGCAATGCGCTTTAGTTATTTTCTTTCCTTCAAGCAATATCATTTTTATTTCTCTTCCACATGCAGTTCGGTATAAAAGACGTGCCGATGCTTTTGGATTCCAATAGTGTTTTTCTTTGTTTAATGTTGGCAGAATCTCCTCATCAGTTTTGTTTCACACCTATTATATTATTGGCTTGAACAAAGTAAGCGGCGAAAGAGGTGGGGAACGGAAGCATTTTACCTGAATGGCTACAAGGTATTTGCCAGATACTCACAAATCTGTGCGTCTCTTATTGGTCTGATGTCAAAAGTCTGGCACTCATACTCTAACCAATGAACAGTGGTCGATTTCCAGCTCAGGAGTGATGGAAGTCGGGGTAAGGGCTAAGACAAGCGCATGGTAAATTACTCGGTACATTAATATAAGCAATATGTGATAAGATGGATATTTATTTTTATCTTGTAGAGATTACAAGCCATAAGCTAAAATTACAACCTAAAATTAAATGCATGCAAATCATAAGGACACGTTTTAATTACAAGTAATTAATAACGTGAAGTGGTTGGATGAAATTGGCTTGTAAACAATGTCCTCTTTATTATATATCTCATTTGAAAGGAATAAAGGATATGGACAACAAACCGAAAATTACAATAAATGTGTTTACTGGACACGCAAAACAGATGGCGTATTTAATTACAAATGAGTTGTTGGAAAACTCTGATAATAAAATTTATTTAAGATAACACTAATTGGGAATTAACTATAGAAAGCTAAAATCAGAATAAAGAAATCAATGTCATAGTTGGGTTTCGAACCACCGATCATCGACTGAAGTGCCATGTCAATACGATAACACATCATGAAATTCTCCATGCGATTCCAATTTTCCGCTAAAACACAAGGCATCCTTAACTTTTCTTGAGATAAAATGCCTCAATGTCGACTTGCATACTTTTATTTTCTGATTCTACCTTCCAGCTACTGAAGAGCAATTAATAAAACTGAATTGTTTTCTAAACAAATCTAAAACTGCATTGGAACCTAGCTTCTAGTGCACATCCGCCATCGCAAAAAAAGGGGAACGCAAGCCGCCAATCAACTTGCTAGAACTAGGTAAGGGGTGGGGTGGGGCCATTAATCGGGAGGAATCTCTTAACAACATAACACGCAGTTCATTATATCGGCACTTTTTTTTGCACCCAAATGTATCTATAGGAGAGGAAATATATTCCACCCAAAATTCGATAACGAAATTTCGCTGGAAATGCGCAATTTGAAGCGGACAAATCTCAGCATAATCCAGCACAACTCAAATTGAAATGTTGGTATTTAAGTTCAGTATCTTCCAAAAATGGGACCTGAAGGTTTTCAAGAAAAATCACTACCCAAAATTAGCCTTGACGTTGAAAGTGTTTCGTTATTTCTGATTTTCTCAAAAATTACTAAAAACGAATTTGATTAAATACCATATATTTAAGATATTTACAAGTCAAATAAAATGTACCTATATCTTTAATTTTCTGGGAATAGCAGTAGTATGGTCCATTCGGAATGTATAATTCTAAATAACTGCTAAAGCATTAGAAATATAAAAAAATTACCACACAGAAAATGTGATCTGTCACACACACAATTTATTTAAACTAACTTTTTGTGGCATCAGGCCATTTCTCAGATGGAACTTCTTCTGTCGGCATTGGTCATCATTCAGTTGTTTCTCGTCACATCGTGGAAAGAGTATGGAATTTAAAGGACAGCATATAGCGACCCGCTTTTAAACATTTGTCTATCACTAACCCTCTTGTACCTACACCGAAATGTGTAATGAAACCACTGCCAGAGACATTTAAGCCATCTCAGATCTTTCGGCAGGCATCCGGAATTGACAGGTATACAAAAGCTCCCTTATTAAGATTGGTTAATGTAATGATGTGGTCTGTAAAATCACAGCAATAGTGGCGAGCTACATTTTTGCTCTTCACGTTGCTGTAGTCCATAGTTTCTCATGGAGCGCATTTCGAAACGTTAGGGAAGTAGAATTAGGGCCTTCAAATGCCCTCAAGCCACTGTAAGGGACGAGGAAACCGTACCCTTGGAATGTGGAACATTAGCATTCCGAAATGTAAGTCATATAGAAATTTCCATATTTAACGTGTCCAATGATGAAGGACGGAGATAAAATTCCGCTTGCTGAAGATTGCTAGTCCAATATGCCTGCCAGCCTTCCCCTTTACTGACAACCTAAATTTAACGCATAGAGTTGTTTTTAACGTTAAGTTCTGTCTTTATCTTGCCAAACTGTAGTGCAGGGTGTCCACAGTGAGACTTCAACATTTTGAAAGTCTGTATCTTTTTCACTTCAGAATGTACAGCTGTTATTATGTAAGCAGCAGAAGCGGAACCTCAAAAATTTTATATGGCAATGTTTTAATTCCCGCAATAGCCAAATTGGCGCGCATAAACAGCTTGTTTCTAAAATGGCGATTCCAAACCAGCGCGCAAAAGTTGTGTGGTGATATGCAGAAACTAAACCAATTATTCAAGTGCAACGAAACTTTCGTCGTGTGTACAATAAGCATTCTCCAACATTCAAAACTATAAAGAAGTGGTGTGATCAGTCTCTGGCAACTGTTTAAAAAGGGCATGGTGGTGGTAACCCAGTATCCAAGAAAAGGTTGTAGAAAACGTGCGGAGGTCATTCAAGGAATCCACGGAAGTCAGTAGGACAAGCAGCAAGGGGATTTGGTATGAAAGGGTCGACGGTTCACAAAGTTCTTTACTGTCGACTGTGCTTGTACACATACAAGGTACAAATTGTACACGAAATCAAGCCAGATAAACGACCAAAGCGAGGAGCATCTTTATCACGAGTGTTGTTTTCAGACGAGGCTACCTTTCTTTCACATTTCACCAATTCCTGGAGCCCCGCATTCCCCCGATATTACTCTACTAGATTTCTTCCTGTGGGGGTGCGTCAAAGACAAGAGTATACGCTATAAAATGAACGACGTACTGGACTTGAAGCATAAGAGATGTCATAAACGCTGTCACAGAAGACATGGTCCGCAACACATGGCGTGAAATTGACTATAGGCGACACATTCTTCGCGCCACCCGAGGCGCCCATGTAGAAGTGCACTGAACTGAATTTTATGAGTTGCACTGAAAACTTGTATAGCATGTATAGCAATTATACTATAAGAAATTTCCTTTCCGCTATATTTGTTTAAAATGTTGGGAGTCTCATTGTGAACACCTGTATCCCTAGATATACACGTCCAAATATTTAGGCGCGTTATACTCCTCACTTAAGGTAGAGGAAACACTGCATATCCATTGTTTAACATATATAACGTATCCACTGTCGAATTTCTACAGAAGTATACTTTTAAGGTCATTTCAGGAAAATGTCTGTGCAGAATAAATAAAAATGAAACGTATAAATAGCAACTTGCTGCAAAGGGGAGATAATGACCAATCATGTTTAAGGGAACGTTGCTTTGGAACCAATCACGACCATGATTCTACTCAATGTTTATCGAAATACCTTTATCACCTCCTCCTTTGGTTTCCTCCTTTTTTTAAAACTCTGAAGAGGTTGCAGTATCATTTTGCAGTGACCCAGCTACCAACAATCAATTCGGCTACCTTTAAACATAAAAATGGCAGAGACCAGGTTTGGTAACGCTTCAAATATGATATAGTCAAGATTATTAATTAGGCATGCAAGTTCTAGCGCAGCGATAAGGACGAACACCAATTGTAATCCTTCAGGGGTATTCTCATCATATACATTGATCGTTTCATATTCTTTGGATTAAAAACCACTGCATTAACCATTCCTTTCTTGATAAATTTTGCAGCAGTTTTCTTTTGGTGTCCCTCACATCTGTAGCCTCTTGAAACTTCTAGTCTTCAAATGGATTGAACTTTATATATTCCTTAAAATACATTTCAAGGGAAGTAAAGCCGGAGGTCCGTTGTAGTAGATTTATGGCACGTAAAAGAACCTCAAGCCTGATAAAGAACCCTCTGAGCAAAATTACCGCTTTTTCACGCCCAATATAGAACGGAACGCTTATGACCACAGCAGTTATAGTGTCCATAAATAAAGCTCAGTTTAATTTATTTTTGTAGCATTTTAGCTGTGACATTCCACATCGTTTTTATAGCATCAATATGAGGCAATCAAACGCAGAGGCGTAGAAGGAATACACTATAAAATTGAGAGATAATTAATTGTGTTTTTAAATACTGTTCACAATAAATCCATGAACTGAATCAAATTAACATTTATCAGGCCCTTTCTGTAAAATAAGTAACTATAATGTTGATAATATAGGTTTTATTTGTTTCATACTTTCTCTACTAGGAGTATTCTTACAATCATAGATAAAAGAATAGCGAATTCCTACTGCAAGTTTCGCACGCCACATGGCAGAAAATAATACCTATAATATCAAGTTGCACTGTTCAAACGAATAAAACGGACCATACGATTCTAAATTGTTTCTGAAAACAAAGCCCACTTATATTGCAAATAAATATTTTATGATTTTATCATAATAATAATGTTTTTCTGGGTAAATCACTTCATTTTACTCGTAAAATAGGGTTAGCAAATGCCACTCGTGATGTCCAAATCTTCTAGATAAACTCTCTCGTCTTCGTGACTCCACAATTAATCGATGATTTGAAACCACTCCTGGCATTGCCACAGATGAAGTTGTTTTATTGTATTGTTATTTGCCGCATGCCGTGGGAGCCAATTTGAAGAAGGTTTGTTGCTGCTACGTATGGAAAGCCAGTTTGAAGAAGATGTATTATATTTCGACTGTTGGGGAGCCGCACGTATGGTAAAAAGTTTCCGGTAGCCTTCGCCCCAAATGCACTTTCCGGTGGCCTTTGCCCCAAATGTTTAAAACATATTAACTTTGTAATTTTTATGTTTCTTTAAATATTATATATTTATGTTTGCCTCGGCTGCATCAGTATTTATATTTTTAGAGACATGAATGTCTTAGCAGGGAGGTGGTGCGACTGAAGAATGTAGGTTTACACAGATTTTAAGTTTCTCTTCACTCCATTTATTAATGCTTGACAGGATTTAAATAACACTTCACTGATATATATATATATATATATAGAGAGAGAGAGAGAGAGAGAGAGAGAGCTGTGAGATTTGTTTTTTATTGAATACTTGCACTTTTTAAAACGTAAACTATTTTTGTCTCACACTGAATACGTATTAAACTTCTCGAGGACGCGTCTCGCGTCCGTTTAGGAACACTGTCTACAAGCAACTGACTTCTGAATTTGTAAATTTTGCTCCATTTCAGTTTCTGATTGGCTAATCCTCCAATAGAATAACTTTATTTAACTAAAGATTTTTCTGCTTGTTGATTGGCTATTTTATAAACTGTCACAAAAATTACATTATTGCTTCCAAGAATTACAAGTAGTATTGTTAAACTTTCAAATTCATTATTGCCTCAAGGTTACCTCATGGTTACCTCATTGTTAGCAACTTTTAAGCTATTATTCTCACAGCTCCTGCATCATTAAATTACGTAATACATTCACATAACCTTATTACACATGTATACAATAATATGAACATATACAATGGCTGTAATATACACTTTTATATCTTGTTACATACACATATTGCTTTAAGGCGGGCTGTTATTGAATTTATATATTATATAATTAGACTGAAATCATTTAAGTGTTAAAAATATTGACTCACAGAGAAGAATCCGTTTAGTTTTATTTTTTCAAGATTGGTGCTCATACTGAGTCAGCTAAATAAATTATTTGTGATGTATTACAGTTGTGTGACATTACACCGTTTCTGATATTCGGAAGAAGACCATTAAGAGCGGTCGGAGATTTTTTGTGAGTTCGCAATCCGAAATCCACTTTTCGGAGGTTTTCGATAAATTTAATTGCTATTTCACTTAGCATTCTTGTATAATTTCCATTCCACAGAAAGTATACGGAACGCTAAATTCAATAGTAATTTAATACAATTGTTCAGCCAAAGCGAAATCTTTTTTAAGTGAATGAGGAGCGAGAATGTTATAAATACGACTAATACCAGTACTGACACGGCAAATATACGCGCTTGCTTCTGTAGAATCAGGAAGAATTTTTTCTTCCAAACCCTTCCCTCTTTCTGTGCCTTAATCAGTTTATGCAGTGTTATCACAGAGCGTGGCATTAATTATCTACATTGTTTAATAAATATTTACGTACATCAGCATTTTGCAAATGACCATAGTGGTAGGATGACGTCAACGACTATCTGTCCATATCAACAGCATATCCCATATAGATGATAAAATTAGAAGAAAAAAATGATTGCACACACACACACGGACTTTGTGGTACCTTATTAACATACATGTGGACATACAAAGCTCAAAACACACTCTACATACCCTTTGGCCTGCTAGTCCTTGCATAAAAGTAGCGCCCTCTTTCTCCTTGCTTTACCTGGCCCCACACTTCTCATAGTCTTAGATAAGAGCCGGTAGCAAGAAGAGACTTGTTCTCTGACGTCATAGAAATTCTAGTTGGTTGGCACTGCTTTAATAATTGCATTTATAGTATACAGGATGTAATGAAACAGGATTTATTATTTAAACCGATACTACGTCATTAACTAAAATTTCCGTTATTCTGAATAAGTTTTGCTAATAACATTTTCGTCTATTTTTAAAAGTAATGCTACAGTAATGAATGGCCGTCCTCCGTGGTGTAGTAGTTACCATGCTAACCTCTTATTCTCGAGGTCGTGGGTTCAAACCCGCGGAGGGCGATGTATTTTTTTTCGGGCGTAAAAATCCTTAGCATAGCTTCCTCGTAAGGGAACAAAAGCCGAGGGTCCCGTATCTTAGATTTACGGCACGTAAAAGAACCCCAAGCCTGATAAAGAGATCTTTGAGCAAAATTACCGGTCTTTTACGCCAAATATAGAATGGAACGCTAAAGACCAGCAATTAATGAGTGTCTATAAATAAAATTTAATTTAATTTTTAACAGTAATGAAATTGCATGTTTTTAGGTTTGATAGTAGGACGACGTAGGTAAGTCATTCCGCGGCGCGGGTAGCAATTATGTCCAGCTTGTTAACTTGAGTTAGGTCATAATGTAAACAAGCATGTGCCTCATGGCCTCCGAGACATTGAGATACAAACAACATGAACGACTGTACATGTTTTACGTGATGACATAACTCGGAGTAATACGTTGTAGCGACCGTTAACACTTGAACGATTTATTTCGGCCTATTAAACAAGTGAAAATATGCGACTCATAATGTTGTATTTAAAGACAGATGAAAATGTTAACAAAACTTACTCAAAATGGTATCTAGTATTATGAGTCTAAAAATTATTCTTGTTTCAATTTTATAGGCTGCCGAGACAAAAACTATGAACTGTGTTGTCGAATATCGATGACAACTGATTTCTGCAGAGAACGGTTTACATTTTATATCCAGGCTTCATCAATAGACAACTCCAACATCTCATACAGTATCCAGTTTTAATGCAGTTTTTTACTCCTAGTATCTGCATAGGCGAGTTTCAATTTTAAGAGCTTCTCTTTTCGGGTATATAGTTCTTACTTTCTCTACCACATACATAGAAGGTAGTGAAGGTACTGCATTCTATCCAAACATTCGATACCGAGATTTCACCGAAAATACATTTTTCAGGCCCCCTGAATCTATAAAAAGCAATTTTACTTTCTCTACCACGTACCTAGTAGGCAGAAACGGTATTGCATTTCACCGGAAATACATTTTTGAGGCCCCCTGAACAAATAAAAAAAATCATGTCTAGAAAAGGTCCGTGTGTCTGTCTGAGAACAGCCTAACTCAAAAACGAAAGTTTGGATAAATACCAAGCTTTGTATTTATGTTCAGTATGTTCCAAAGATGCGACACGAAAATTCTCAAGAAAATCCCCCACCCCCAAACTACCCTTTACATGGAACACTTCTCCAAATGTTTGATTTCCTAAAAAACGGCTCTAACTGTTTTGATTAAAATCCCTATATGAAAGATACTTACATTACGAATATTTTGATTTTTGTGGAAAGTCCTCTTTATTCGGACGAATTTTGTATTATCTTGCATAACTAGTAAACGTTAAGCGATAACGTTAAACGTAATTCACTAAAAATGTAGATCTCATTAAAACACCACTTTATTTAAAATAATTTTTATGGCATAAGCCATTTCTGAGATACCCGTTATTAAAGGTTCTAATTGTTCAATTTTTTGTCATTCTCTTAAAAGTCCTTTCAACATTTAGTTGTTTGTCGCGATCGCATGGAAACACTATGGAACTTTAAGGCCAGCATAGTGTCCAGTCTTTAAAATTTAACTATCGTATTTGGATTAAAATGTAATAGATAAAAAAACAAGCCTTAGTAAGAATAGTTTGGATACCCGCTAGTAAACGATAGAGTAGAGAAAGTCATGTGAATGTATCGTATCAGATTTTTAGAAAAAGGTCCGTGTGCGTATCTGTGAACAGCAAAACTCAAAAACGAAAAGTGGTATTTAGGTTCAGTACCTTCCAAAGATGCGACATAAAGATTTTCAATAAAATACCCCACTCCAAACTACACTTTGCATGGAAAATGTTTCGAAAATATTGATTTTCTTAAAAACGACTCTAAGGATTTTGACTAAGATATCATATGTATAAGATATTTTTACGGCAAAAGATCTTAAATTTTCTGGGAATGTCCCCAAAAACCCTCTTCATTCTGAATTGACTTTCGCATAATTCGTAAACCAAATGTAGATCTCGTTAAAACATACAATTTGTCATATACATTTTTTATTGTCGAGTGAACAATTTCCGAGATATTCCTTGTTATTTCTTTGGATTTTCCTATACTTGTACTTTTTCTCAAATGGGAATTCGTTATTGTTTTTTATGTCCTGGGCATGCAAATAAAATGGAATGTTCCACAAAGCAACCAGCTATTAAAACATTTGACTATCACTTAAAGCTTACCATATTCCCATTGCACCTACAAGAAAATTAGCAATGATTAGCATCTCGATATCTCGATTAACATGAAGTAGATAGAGAATAAGCGTTTGTAAAAATACTTTGTACAAGAGTAGAGAAAGTCATACAGATTTTTTTTTGTCGTATTAACCGCTTCCGAATTGTTTGCTGTTGTACGTTTAATTTTATTTAGATTTTAAGCAGACATTCCTTACCTCCTGGCTAATAAATATGGAACTGTTTTAGCAGGAGTTAATTGTTATCTGAGTCATCTAGGTATTAACAAAGTTTGTATGGTGTTATCTAAATGAAACAATTTCTACTCAATCATTTGTCATTATGAATTTGGAATACACAGAACAGTTAACTTCAATATTCTGTTGAATCGCGATGAAACTAGTTGTGACTGTTGTGCGTTTATTTAGCACGCGCTATAGCTGAATTTTCTGACAGGTACTTCCTTATTACGTTGATTGTGTAAGGTTCTGAAGGCCGCAGTAGTTTAAATTATAGTGTGTTCGTGCTGAAATTGTGGGAGAAAGAGGAAAACAATACTATTTTCCTTATATGACGGAAAACAAACCGCAATAATTGGTTCCGCAAAACGTTTCAAGTAAAAGCTTGTTATTTAAGCACAGTACAGCAAGCTTCTCCGGCATTTTCATCAGAAATGCACCACAAAGATATGTACTAACACTACTTGGTATTTTCTGAAACAGCTGTTGCACAAACACTAAGAATTTGCCAATCAGCTCCGTTCTTAGGTAAAGTGGTATTCCCAAAGTATACCTATTGGGAAATAGAAACCAGGAGGATTTTCCTGCTGCTTTACCGTTATCGCAGAATAACGCACTCACACAGTGTTCAATTTCCTTTCAGCTCAAAACGAAAACAATCAAACAAGTATTTAAATGAGATTTTTGACTAATGCCCTCTTCTAAGAAAGTACAAACGGTTTTCCTTTTTTTTGGGATGGAGAAGCGGGAACACATTGTTAGTTTTTGTAAATGTTATTAGATAAAAGTGAATATAAACTTGTACTTTTCTTTGTTTGCTTTGTTTTGTCGTCCGTTTCACGGTAAATGTCTGCCAGTAACACCGTAGCTCCAGCTGCACACGACTCAGCCTTTACATAGCATAATTTTATTTCATGTTATATCGAATAACAGGACAGAAAAATCTGATGTCATACATTCACATGACTTTCTCTAACCTCTCTTTATTAGCGGGTATACAAACTATACTTACTAAAGCTTATTTTTTTATCTTATACGTTTATCCAAATAAACTTTTGCAAAAATAGCTACATTACGCATTTCTTATAGATACAACGAGAGCAGTGATAGTCAAATGTTCAATATAGCTGGTCTTAAAATTCCATACTGTTTGCATGCAATCGCGAGAAACAAGTGAAAATCGATGGAACTTTAAATTAATGACAAGTATTGAACAATTCGAATATTTAATAACAGATATCTCAGAAACGGCTTATGCAAAAAAGAAAATTAAGTAAATTGTGTGTACATGTTTTGTATCGCACGTTTTTGTCTGTCGCTTAACAGATTATACAAAATTCATTTAGAATGAAGAGCACTTCAAACGCTATTCCCAGAAAATTCAAGATGTTTTATTTGTAATTCTATATATATATATATATATATATATGTCATATGTTGTATTTTAATCAGTAAGAGCCATTTTAAAAGGGTAGCTGGGGCGGGCAGCTTCTGAAAATCTTTGTGTCGCATCCCTGGAAGATACTGATTTTAAATACCAAGTTTCTGCTGTTCACAGACACACCACGCACACAAACACACGGACAAGTTTCCAAACATGGATTCAGGACACCTCAAAACATATACTTCGGGTGAAAATTCGGTATGAAATTTTTGGATGGAATGCAATACCTTCTCTACCTACTACGTACGTGGTAAAGAAAGTAAAAAAAGATTCAATGTAAATGAGACTCCTAAGGAGATTTGTTTATAAACAAAAATATGATCACACGACACACATCTAATACATGTATTATGCTTTATCCTGTATATGACTTGTCTTTTTAAAATGCACCACCTATCTAATAAGTTTGACTATAATGCTGGACCAAATTATGTTCAACATCGTCTTCTTCTTCTTCTTCTTCTTCTTCTTCTTCTTCTATAATATAGGTAATTGACCTATTGGTCTGTTCTGCCTCCAGCAAATTGATCTTGTCATCGTTTTGTTGACCTAATTGATCTTCCTTTTGAGTTGTAGTTCATTGTCGCTTTTGTTACCCTTATGATTGCCACTCTATTTACGTGCTGTGTCCAATTACATCGATATTCTCTTCTTATTTGTAGAAGATTTTCTACTTCCAGTTCGTTTCTAATATTTCATTTAGTTTTATCCAAAAGAGTGCAATGCATCGACGAATCTAAGACAGTTTATTTATCCTGCCTGAATTGTTGTTTTCTAATTTCATTTATAGGGACCATGGTTCATAGCCGTGTAACAAAATCGCCAAGCCATCAATTTATAAAACTTTAGTAACGTTTCCTTTCTCATATGTTTTAATGATCTTTCTATTGTTCCACAAAAATAATGCTATAATAGTTATTTAGAGGACTAGTTACTAAACCTAATTAGTAACGTATTGTCTACAATATTTTATCTACATTCTGAGTATTTTAGCACATGTTGTGTATTTAGTATATTTAATGAAAATTATATATTGAGGAAACGATATGTTTAAAAAAACTAATGTGGGCTTTGGAAAAAAAAAAGACGCGTTAAATCAACAAACTTTGTTGTTATATTCTGCAATTTTGGATGCTAGTTTCATATGTGAATTTACAGTAAAAATCTTATGTGTTACATTCACATGACTCTTGTACAAACTATTTTTACAAACGCTTGTTCTATATCTACTTCATTTTAATCGAGATAAACATTTACAGGACCTATCTTATTGCTTATTTTCTTGTAGGTGCAAGGGGAATATGATAGGCTTTAAGCGATAGTCAAATATTTTAAAAGCTGGTTGCTATGTAGAGCATTTCATTCTCCTTGCATGTCCAGGACATGCCGAATAACGAATTCCATTATGAGAAAAAGTATAAGTATTGGAAAATTCAAACAAATAACAAGGAATATCTCAGAAATGGTTCCCTCCACAAAAAAAAGTATATGACATAAATTGTGTTTTAACGAGATCCGTATTTTTTGTGTAGAAAAATTTTGTCTATCTCTTAGGGTTTACCAGTTATGCAAATGTCATTCACAATGAAGAGGACTTTTGGAGACATTCACAGAAAATGCAAGATATAAATTTCATTTGTCATGAAAATATCTTAAATGTAAGATACTTTAATCAAAATCGTTAGAGCCATTTTTGAGAAAATCAAACTTTTCAAAAAACGTTTCGTGTAAAGAGTAGTCTAGGGTTGGGGCATTTTTTTCCTGTCGCATATTTGAAAGATATTAAACCTAAATTGTTTTTTTGGATTCAGGGGGCCTCAAAACAGTATTTCTGGTGAAATCTCGGTACCGAATTTTTGGGTGGAATGTAAAAATGAGCGAAGAAGGTGATTTTCACGGTTCATCAATAAACATTTTAAAAGCAGTCCAAGATTCAACTATTAATATACTTCTAGAAAAGTCAAGGAAAGTTTATTTATGTAGTTATACGAAATTCAAGGAGTGGTGTGTGGGTAATGAAGCAGACGTAAATGAAGATTCTTTGTTGGCGTATTTTTATGAGAAGTCGAAATGTACTAAATGTATTTGAGCCTTTGGAGTGAATAATACATGGCGAGATCAACTGTTTTGATTAATGATGATATTGATATCAGTAAGTTTGGAAAATTAAAGAAATTTTTAAAGAGTGTATTTTACGTTTGGTGAACCAGTTGTGTTTTGTTGCCTAGTGACTACGAACTAAAGCATCACTGATTATTATTGTGGTAGATAAATGTAATTTATTGGTAAACAGCCCGGTAGGGACATTATTAATTGTGACGAAGACTAGCATCTGAATATAAGGATATGTCCGGTGCTGAAAGTAAGTAGATGGGAATGGGGGACGGTTAGCACTTTTAAGAAAGAGCTCTTTAGCATTTCCACACCAACGACGCACTCCTACGCCGACAATTTTTTTTCTTTCTTTTTTGCATGTTAGTGTACATTAGCCAAAACCATGTCTAATTTTATCACCTATATGCAACATACGCTCATACTTGATATGAGCAGATAGTCACTGACGTCATTCGACCACGAGGATTATTCACAAAACCTCAAGTGCGTGAATATTTAAAGAGCAATGAAGATAAATTAATGCCGAGTTGTATGTTAACATTCCATAGGAATTTGTTTAAGGCCCAGAGAGAGAGAGAGGCACAGATGAGGGTTTTTCGCAGAAATGCTTACTGATTAGTAACAAAATCTGATGTGTTGCACTCACATGATTTTCTTTACTCACTCTTATACAAACTATTCTTACAAAATGTATTCTTCTATCTACTTCTTGTTAATAGGTAAACTCTTAATTCACATTTATACATTACGTTGTAGGATATGATAGGTAAAAGGCTTGGATTGTGAAGCATAGGGGATTCGACACCGATCCAGTAAATCCGGGTTTTGTACCACGCCCCCGGGAGGGACGACACCCCCAGAGATGAAGGGATACGCCGGGCAGCCGGAACCAGGAGTGACGGCGCAGCAATGACAGAGTCCCTACCGTTGACAGACACCCTACCCCCGCAATCTGACAGGCAGACGGGGAACTCCAACCCACACGGGGTCCAACGCCCTCACCAAGGGGCGGCCCTTATACCCCGGCTACCTGCCGAAGACCAAGGAAAAGAGAAACTGCACAGAGAGCATTCTTTTCCTTGCCACGGTCCACCGAAACACCATCGCCAAAACTTTCAACCCTGAAACAGATCTAATGGGGTGAAGAATGAATGAAATGATTAAAGAAACGAAATAGAGGAACAGGAAATTCGGGGGATGAAGGAAACCACTCCAGAATTTGCCCGACGACCTGCGAAAACCTCAAAAAAAACCTATGGATCAAGAGGACGATTACCGGGGAGCGAACCTGAGACCTTCCGAATGCGGGCCACAGGCGTTATCGCCTGAGCCATCCCGCTCGGTAGGTTAAGCAATAATCACTTTTTTAAAGAGAAAAAACAAACGAATAATGACTTCCCGGTTGAGAAAAGTATAAATATTTTGAAAATTCAGAATAAACAAGACTTCGAGGCTATTCGCAGAAAGTTCATACCATACATTTCATTTCTCATGAAAATACTTATGTTATTTTAATCAAAATCGCTAAAACCAATTTTCAGAAAATAAAAACTTTCGAAACATTTTTTATGTAAAGGATAGTTCAGGATGGGGGGGGGTCTTGACAATCTGTGTGCTGCAAACATAAAAGATGCTGGACTTAAACTTAAATTTGGAAATTTGGCGACTTTTCCTTTTTGAGTTAATGCTGTTCACAGACACAAAGATATACACGCTCTTTTTCTAAAAAGGCATCTGTTGGATTTATGGAGTCCCAGTTCGCCAGATTTGTGGTGAAATCTCGGATCAATTTTTTGGTTGGAATACAATATTTTCTCCACTTATAGATAAGCAGAGAGAAAGTAAAAGATTAGCCGCTTTTCATTTACTTTTTAAACATTTAAACCAAAACAATAATAGAACCTGCTTATTATTTATGCCTTATCTTCAACAGCTTTAAAATTAATTTGAAGAATAAACGAATTACTGGTAAAATCATATCTTTCAGTTTCTGGCAGCATTCTTAAACGAAGGCAACACAATGCGACTTAATGCTAGGAGAATGAGTGTAGCTAGCGTCAGCTAATTAAGACTCCAGTGCGGAGGAATTTAACTTATTCACTGTTTTATCGGAACATAGGTTTTGTGTTCTGGAAGAACACGATTAATAGTCTAATGGCAATTTTAGTTGTCACTCCACCACCATTATTATTATTATTATTATTATTATTATTATTATTACTACTACCACTACTACTACTACTACTACTTTCTCTACTACGTATAGCAACTAGGGGAAGTATTGCATTACACCCACAAATTCGATCCCGAGATTTCACCGGTAACACATGTTTTGAGGCCCTCTGAATCCAAAACAGAACCTTCAGAAAAAAAATACTAAACTTGGTATTCAAGATCAGTATCTTTCAAAGATGCGACAAGAAGATTTTCAAGAAAATCCCCCCCAGCCCAGACTACCTTTACATGGAAAATTCTTGGAAAATTTTGATTTTCTCAAAAATGGCTAACGATTTTGATTGAAATATCATATATTTAAGATATTTTCATGACAAATAAAATGCATATTTTGTTTCTGCAAATGTTTATCTCGATTAACATGAAGTGGATCCAGAATAAGCGGTTGTAAAAATAGTTTGTACAAGAGTAGAGAAAATCATGTGAGTGTAACACATCAGATGACTACTACTATTATTATTATTATTATTATTATTATTATTATTAACTGTAACAGGGTTTCTTACAACGTAACGCACTAGCAAAGCTTTAGCAATTCATCAATAGTTTGGAAACTATTTACCTGTCATAATTTATGGTGTTTAAAGGATGGAATACTAAAAACTGAATCGCCTGTCAGCGTTTAGCATCCCACATATTCACCGCTCAAGGGTAAAACGACATAAACAAAAGTGTAAATTTAACTTGCATGCGATGAACCATCACGAAAGTTATGCCCAAGTGGATGAGCAGCATTTGTTTGTTTTCTTCAACTGTTAACTTCTCGCCGTCATATCGGTCAAACTTTTCCCCGACGCAGTTTGTTTCCACAAACTTTTAAATTCGAAAGATAAACCTCAACACTTCATTGCAAAGTTAATTCTCCCACTTATTATATGGTAAAGTTGTGTAAATTCGTATCTAATTGTGCATATACAATATGTATAATAATTTGTTAAAATAACGCCGCAGCTATGTAGTTAACACTTAAAGTAATGAAATGAATCCTAACGCTGAGTAAAACCCAATACCTAAGTTGACTATACTTTTAAAACAATACATTTCTTATACTAAAAAGGGACAAAGGTGGACAAAATATGATCATTTTATAAAATAAAAAAAATATACTTTGCTTTAAACACTTCGGTTTGGCGTGCTGCTTACATGATATGGTATTATTCAATTCACTCCAACTTAAAAGTTCTTCGAAATTAAAGCAATATCAATGAATTTTGCGCATGAATGGGTTTTAATTTGTGATTTCCTATTACCGCATGGCATTTTGTTAAAACAGACACACGTGTGTTTAAAATTCGGCTTCAAAATCAGGGAAGACCTTGCTCACATTAAAAAAACAACAATAATGCACTACATCACATGATGTTCTCCATCCATTATCGTTTATTTCACACAAATGTTATACACTATTCACACGAAACCTTACTTTTTTTTTTTTTTTTTTTTGCTTTCTCTACTACGTATAGTAAGTAGGGAAAGTATTGCATTCCACCCAAAAATTCGATACCGACATTTCACCGGAAATACATGTTTTGAGGTGCACTGAATTCATATAAAGTGTTTTTGGAAACATGTCCGTGTAGTGTGTCTGTGTGTGTCTGTCTGTGAACAGCATAACTCAGAAACGAACAGTCGGATAAACACTTGGTATTTAGGTTCAGTATCTTCCAGAGATGCAACACGAAGGTTTTTAAGAATCCCCCTACCCCAGATTACCCTTTACATGGAGCATTTTTCGAAATTTTAATTTTCTCAAAAATGGCTCTAACGATTTTGATTAAAATATCATATATTTAAGATACTTTCATGACAAATAAAATGTATATCTTAAATTTTCTGGGAATGTCTCCAAAAGTACTATTCATTGTGAACGACTTTTGCATAACTGGTAAGCCATAAGAGAGAGACAAAATTTTACTACACAAAAAATGTAGATCGCGTTAAAATACACAATTTATGTCATATACATTTTTTTTGGGTGAACAATTTTCGAGATATTGCTTGTTATTTCCTTAAATTTTGCTATACTTATACTTTTTCTCAAATGGGAATTCGTTATTCTTATTTTTTGTTTTGTCCTGGTAATGCAAAGAGAATGGAATACGCCACATAGTAACCAGCGCATAAAATGTTTAACTATCGCCTAAAGACTACCAATTCCCCTTGCATCTACAAGAAAACTAGCAATAAGATTAACATCTCGATATCTCGATTAACATGAAGGATATGGAGAATAAGCGTTTGTAAAAATAGTTTGTACAAGAGTAGAGAAAGTCATGTGAGTGTAACACATCAGATTGTTTTCTATTTCACGTTAGTCGGGAAAAACACTTGCAGAAATAGCCTCATTACACATTTGATTCCACATACAAGGGGCGTAGAGGAAACAGGAATACCTATACAAGATCTTTACCGAGCGAGTTGGCTCCGCTACAACGTGTGAGGCTCGCTTTCGTGAGGTCCCGGGAATGATTCCCGTCGACCGCTGATCTTGGGGTTTTTCGTGGTTTTTCCTGGTCGGTAGGCGAAAAAGGTGGTTTCTCATCTACCACTATTTTCTATGCATAATTTCCCTTTCATTTCGTTTTCTTCTCATGTTTCACACGCGCTTTTGGGTTTCATGACATATGGCAATGCCTAACAGATGGCGTTGATGCTTTCTAAACGCAAAGAATATTCCCCGTGGCCTGTAGCCTACTGAGGTTCATTCGTTTCATCCCTTCCTGCTGGGGGTGGTAGCGGCAATGGGTCACCTTTACGCGCAGTGCACGAGGTGTCTCCTTCCGTCGTATACCCTATGCCCTCTACAGTTAGATGCTATATGCCGGCCTACACTCTCCACGATACCGCAAGAAACAACTGAATAGCGAGAGCGCTTTAAAAAAACTGACAATACTAATTAATAATGTCGGATATGGTTGATGCCACAAAAAAGGGTATTTTAAATAAATTGTGTGTATAAAAGAAACCTAGATTTTCTCTGTTGAAATTTTTGTCTATCTCTTAACTAAATTAAATCAAACTGAGTTTTATTTATGGACACTCTTTAACTGCTGTGGTCCTTAACGTCCCATTCTATATTGGGCGTGAAAGACCGGTAAGTTTGCTCAGAGGCCTCTTTATCAAGCTTGAGGTTGTTACGTGTCGTAATTCTGCGACACTGGACCACCGGCTTTACTTCCCTTCCGAAAAAACCACCGCCCTCCGCTGGGTTTGAACCCGTGACCGTATCTCTTAACGTTTACCTACAAACATGTGGAACTTATTTTGGAAACTACATAATTGAACCTTTTTTTCCTTTCTTTTTGAGCGGTTCCATTCTCGGAGCACGCATACACCCCCCCCCGGCTTCTACACAGGTATATGCACAGCGCTTCTTTACTTCCCTTCCGAAAAAACCACCGCCCTCCGCTGGGTTTGAACCCGTGACCCTATCTCTTAACGTTCACCTACAAACATGTGGAACTTATTTTGGAAACTACATAATTGAACCTTTTTTTTTCTTTTTGAGCGGTTCCATTCTCGGAGCACGTATACATCCCCCCCCGGCTTCTACACATGTATATGCACAGCGCTTCTTAATATTACGTCACATCTGGCGGGTAGAAGTCAGGGGAGACTGTCTATAGCAACTGTGCATTCTAATCTTTATCCATTCGTAGATCGTTTCTCTTTGTTTTTCACTTAAAGCAGCCAAAGAGAAATTCTTAATGCTTGTCTCTTGTAAATAAAAGTCCATTTGTTTAAGGGCACACACTCGTATCAAGCTGGCAAAAAAGAAGCAGTATTTTCAACATGTCTAAAATACATCCAGTAAATATTACATTTAAAATCCGTCCATGTAGAGTATAATTTGTTAAAGAAAACTGCGGACAGTTTTGTTGATGACTCACAAGCAGATATATAATTTTTTTCTTGTAATTATTAGTAATATTTTGGAAAACAAATGCACAAGTTTATTGCATTGGAATAGAGCATCTAGCATACACAATTCAGACCTCCATTTTAATTCTAAATTGCAAAAGCGTACCTTTGGATTGGATCTCGGAGGGGAGTCGGCACCGATCCGGAGCATTTATTGTGCCTACGCTCCACGAGGAGGCACCCCGGGAGGAAGGATGAGGCGAGAGGAGACACCGGGCGGCCGGAAGCAGGAGCGACGGCACAGCAATGTCCCTAAGTTTCCAGACAGACAGGCAGACCAGAAACCCCATCCCACACAGAGGGAGTCCAACGTCCCTCAAGAGGATTCGGATACCTCGGAAGCAGCCGAAAGTCGAGAGACGGAGAGAGTCACAAAGAGCATCCCTTTTCCCATCAGGATGACAGAAACCACTCCAGCATTCGCCTGGCAACCCCGGGAAATCCCCGAAAAAACCCCATGGGTCAGAGTGGGCGGTAGCTGGGAATCAATCCCGGCACCTCCATAATGCAGGCCACAAACGTAACCGCTTGAGCCTTCCCACTGGTAAGCGTACCTTTCATTACTATCTATGCACCAAAAAACCAAACAACAACAAAAAACTTTTTAATTAGAAAAGTATTCAATCTATAGCAATGAAACTTATACCAACAATATATCATTACAGGTGCAATTTAACCCAAAAATGTCATTAAAATTGGTTGATTAGGAAGAAAGTCCATTTGGTAGCAGTGTTTCTTCTTAAGAGATGGACTTTTCTAAATGAAGCCACATTTGCGTTCAACAACGTCAGAAAATGTCAAGATACAAGGCGTGTCGAATCGAATAATTTCATGCTTGTCACGTCGTTGAGCGCATATTTTAATGTGCTTGTGGTCAGAACTGACGCAGATGGCGAGTTGTAATGAAATACGACAGTCCTAATTTCTATGGCAATTGTACAAAGTTGGCATCCAGACAGAAAAGCATGCTCTTCCACACCGGATTGCCTTGTCGTGTCAAGATGTGACATAAGTGATATGAATTTAATTATCGGTATTAATGGCTACACCAGCCATAATTAATGTCTATGGCCGAAAAACTGGATGTCTGAGATGTTGTCCTTCGACTGGTTATTGACTTTCGCCCATGTGCTGTGCCAAGATTCCACGCACCGAGTTTCAAATAAGGACATCGTCAACATTACACATGCAAATGATTCGCATAAAATTCTTAGGAATAAGAATGCTGAAGTATTGCATCAATTATACGCATATAAGTGTGTCGTCTGTGCATATTGCGTAATTAAACGCTGGGCAACTTCTGTTGCAGTTTTCATGATGTTTTAAGGGTGTAGAAAGTAAATATAAATCTACTGACTGATGGACAAAGATTAAAAGAATCTGACGTGTTGTATTTTGTCTACCCATTATAATTTACTTTCGTATATATTCTGATGTTATATTCATATTACAATATCTTGCCTGTATCACTTATTATAAGTAAAAAACTATTCTCACGGAAGAGTATTTCTCTATCTACTTCATTATAAACGCAGAAAATCTTCGCAGAAGTAGCTATATTACACATTTCGTTGTAAACGCAAAAGGAAAAGCGATAGTGAAGTGTTTAAGAACTAGACGCTATACACTGGACTTAAAATTTCAAAATGTTTCTATGCAATCGCGAGAAACAACTTAATGCTGACGGGACTTTAAAGAATGACAAAGAATTGAACAATTCAAATGATTAATAACGAATTCCTCGGAAATGGCCGCTGCTACAAAAAAGTTATCTGAAATAAATTGTGTCTTAAAGAGATCTACATTTTTTGTGTAGTGCATTTCCGTCTATGGCTTAACGTTTATCAGTTTTGCAAGATTATACAAAATTTCTTTTCAATGAAGAATTCACAGGCTATTCCTACAAAATTCAAGATGTATATTTTATTTGTCACATAAATATCTTATAGTGGTATTTTAATCAAAATCGTTAGAGCCATTTTCAGAAAATCGAAATATTCCAAAAATGTTTCATATAAAGCGTACTTGGGAGTGAGAGAATTTTCTTGAAAATCTTCGTGTTTGTTGCATCTGCGGAAGACACTAAACTGAAATACTGTTTTGGATTCAGCGGACCGCAAAATCTGTATTTCCGGTGAAATCTCAGTATCGAATTTGTGGGTGGATTGCAATACTTCCTTTATATACTATATGTAACCGCGCGTGATGACTCCGCGGTAATGTGTAGGGAGGTCCGGGTTCGAGTCTCTACGGCCGCACACTATCACTTTGTTTTTTCCGCGGTTTTCCTTATTCGGTAGGCGAATGCTGGAGTGGTTTCTCATCTATCACGATTCTTTTCTATCATTTCCCTTTCATTCCGTTTTCATCTTATTTTATAGGTGTGCTTCTGGGTTTCGTGGCGTATGACGGAAAGAGTACTTGCGGTGGACACCAGATGGCTGCTTGGTCGACCGGTCGTTCAGCGCCCTCTCTGGGCGGGTCTTCCACCCTGGAACTGCTGGGGACTTCTGCGCGTCTCTGTTGCCTGTCTACCTGCGGCATGTAACCTCCTGGGTTCCTTAACACCATCCTTTCCTACTCGGGGGTTAGATTTGTTCATGTCGCCGCGAGCGAGGTGTCCCCCTGTTGCATAACCTATACCTATACTATAGATAAGCAATAGAGAAAATAAAGTTTAAAAAAGGTTTAATTACATTTTGGATTTTTGAATATTTTATATGTATTTTTTCTAAACCATCGTTTCATAGGTATGCCAATATGTCAAACATACTATATTTGAATCAACAACTTTTGAAAAAAATAAAAAATAATGGAACATTTTTCATGTAAAGCATACTTTGAGGTGTTGAGATTTTTCTTGGGAACTCTTATGTGCCTTTTATATGTAAAAGAAACGTTTCGACAAAGTATAGAGAAACAAGGCATTAAGAAATCGCTAATCTAATGAGGGAATTACAGGCTGAAATTACTCCATAAAATAAAGGAACGCTGGAATGATAAAAATGAAATTCGTAAATAATAAATTCATAAATGCCTTTCAAGTAAAACTTTTTTTTATGGTTTCGGTCATTACTTTTTGCTGGCATTCAGGCTTTCAACAGTTAAATATTTACCTTGTATTTGCTGGTCACTTTTGCTGACAAACGTTTCCCCAATTACCTTTAAAAGCATTTTCGTGTGACTTTCGGAATGTAGAATGCATCGGAAGTGGTAGGAGATCAATTCATGAGAATCTAAAGCTTTGATATAAAGAAGACTTCGAAGAGTTCCCGTGCTCTCCTTTTAACGTATTTTGAACATACATGCTGAAATCAAAGCCTTTTTGGTAGTGAGGGGCAGAGAAAAGCTTCCTTTCCTTTTAAAAATATGTATTGTACAAATTTATCTCATGTTACATATACATTAAAAATGAAGATTGTACTACAAATACACGTTTTGAGAACGTCTCATCCAGGAAGGTCACGTTGCGTGGAAGATGAACACCAACATTTTTTCGAAGGCAACTTTCAAGAACGCGAGGTTGAGATATTAAATTCCCGCACCCCATTCGGCTTGCTCTGAATCTGCTGTTACGGTAAAAAACACCATTTTACATGGTGAGTCTTCTAATTTTTTAGTTTTTTAAAATGTTCAAATAGTCTAAAATATTGGAACTAGCGTCAAAATGTATGTCTTGAATATTCTGCACACAGCTTTTGAAATCCTCTTGTTAAACTTTATAGGACCACGAAAAAGAGATGACGGAAGTATCATTTTAGGCGCTTGCTTAAAAAAAAGATTATTTTTTAATTGTGTAGGCTATACTTCAAAGTACATCTCAGTGAATTTTTTTCCCACTAGTGCGGAATCAATTCACATTTTGGACGTCATTTCTGAACTCTGCATCATTTAAGTAACATTACAAACTTCATGGCTAGGGTTTCACTTCAATTTCCTTGCTATTTTAGCATTTTCAACATCTACCTTTCCCCACAAAAGAATGGAAGTCCAGAAATGCTCTACTTCGTATGTACTTCAAATGTGTATAATACAATATTCTATTATAATTTTTATTTACGTTTTTAATTACGATTTGAAAGATAATTTGCCTTACCACGCGCAGAGGTACAGAGGTGCAGAAAATCACATTTTTGCATTTCCAATTCCTCAACACCAGGAAAAATATGGAACTGATAGATATATTCCTTTATCGCAGATAACATTTATTATGTTAAAATGACGAAATATTGCCTGTTTTTCTTTTGAACATTTTTCTGCTTTACATTTTAAACAGGGCGCATTGGAATTATAAGTGCTTTTTTATTATTATTTCTCTAAAGCTCACTGCTAGAATATAACTATTACAAATACGAGATATTCTGTCTCTACAGAATGAGGATTAATACAGGGTAAGCCAACAAACTACGAACCGGCTGCGCGGGTTTTCCCTGTCCGCGTCCTCGGTGCTCGCTACCTTCTGCCGCTATCATAGAAAGGCGCGAATGAAACCATACAACATTTTTAAAACTACTTTTAAAGGCTTTACTTACCAACTTTATGACAGGAAATGCTGAAACTGGTCACCGTTGTTGTCCATACATTTTTGGCACCTCTTTAGGAAACTATCCATCACTCATCGTAGTTCACGTTGTGAAATGCTAGCAATTTCCTGGCGGATATTTTGTTTTAATCCTTCCAAGGGTGTGTGGGTTTGTCTTGAACACTTTGCTGTAAGTTACCCCACGGATAGAAATCGTTGGGGGTTAGATCGGGGGACCGAGGGGGCCACAAATCGGTACTAATAATCCTGTTCTCAAACACACTCTCAATTTTTCTCATGGAAATATTGGCCGTATAAGCTGTTACAGAGTCTTGTTGAAGAAAGGCAAAACCACGCTCCCTGGCTGTTGATTCTCAAAAAAAAAAAAAAAAAAAAAAAAAGGAGGCAAAATTGTATTCACATATGTACGGGCTTCAACTGTTGACTAGAAAATATTGGCGAGTGATGGATAGTTTCCTAAAGAGGTGCCAAAAATGTATGGACAACGACGGTGGCCAGTTTCAGCATCTCTTTCATAAAGTTGGTAAGTAAAATCCTTTAAAAGTAGTTTTAAAAATGTTGTATGGTTTCATCCGCGCCATTCTATGATAGCGACAGACGGCAACGAGCGCCGAGGACGCGGACAGGAAAAGCACTGCGCAGGCGGTTCGTAGTTTTTTGGCTCTCCCTGTATTACCTAATACAACCGTTTCTGACGACTACTTTTTACGATCAACAGAACGATGCTTGGAATGAATGCTTTTATATAAAAATTAGCGGAATGCCTGTACAACATATGGGTAGAGAGGTTTACGGAATGTTTTACAAAATTTCCTGAAGTTTGTTAACTTTTGTCTCAAATTATATTTATATATTCCCAAAAACGAACGCAGTAAAAAGTCAAGAGTATCACTGTTCAAGCCTTATAGAAACTATTAATTAAACATTTAAGCTCCTGAATTGCAGGCCGATTTAATCTGGAAAGTATGCCTGACAAAGTTCCTAATATTTAAGTGATGATATTCAGCAGGCATTTGATTCTGTTTTAACTAAGTATGAGAAGAGCTTCAACTGACTATTTAAGAAATATATTACTTTCTCTGCTACGTAAGTAGGGCAAGTATTGCATTCCACCAAAAAATTAGATTCCGAGACTTCAACAGAAATACGTGTTTTGAGGCCCCCTGAATCCAAAAGAAGCATTTTTAGAAAAAGATTCGTGTGTGTGTGTGTCTGTGAACAGCATAACTCAAAAACGAAAAGTTGGATAAATACCAAACTTGGCATTTAGGTTCAGTATCTTTCAAAGATGCGACACGATCATTTTCAAGAAAATCCTCCCACTCCAGACTACCCTTTACATGGAGAATGATTTGAAAATTTTGATTTTCTAAAAAATGGCTTAACGATTTTGATTAGAATATCATATGTTTAAGACATTTTGATGACAAATGAAATGTACATTTTGAACTTTCTGGGAATGTCCCCAAAAATCCTCTTCATTCTGAATGTCTTTTGCATAACTGGTAAACCGCAAGAGAGACAAAACTTTACTACAAAGAAAACGTAGATCTCGTTAAAGCACACAATTTATGTCATATGCATTTTTTTTCAGTGAAGCACTTCCGAGATATTCCTTGTTATTTGCATAAACTTTCCAATACTTATACTTTTTCTCAAATAGGAATTCGTTATTCGATTTTTTGTCCTGGACAGGCAAAGAGAATGAAATGCTCCACATAGCAACCAGCCCTTAAAATATTTGACTATCGCTTAAAGCCTACCATATTTCCGTTACACCTACAAGAAAATAAACAATAAAGGTAAAATCAGTCGAAATGCCATAGACGGGATTTGAACCACGGATATCCCGGACTCCCTCCGGTTGCACTAACCATTGAGCTATCATGGCAACATTAAATTCTCCAACTGATTCGCTTTGCTCGAAAAACCACAAGGATATCTCAA
This sequence comes from Deroplatys truncata, assembly GCA_030765065.1. Lineage (NCBI taxonomy): Eukaryota > Metazoa > Arthropoda > Insecta > Mantodea > Mantidae > Deroplatys > Deroplatys truncata. The sequence continues at coordinate 120,554,299 of CM060988.1, read as the reverse complement.
ATTGTATTCAGATGACATACTCCAATGGCGACGTCCAATGTTGTAAGTACTTTTAAGTCCCGGGCTTCATAGTTTCAATCAATATTAGGTCAATTAATTAATATCAATCTAGCATAAATTAATTAATAAAATATAGCATTGAATTTTTCAGTCGTCTGATTCTACCTTTCCAACCTTGTCCAACAAACGGCTTGTGTGGAAGAACAATTAATTCCAAATTAGAAAGAAGATTAACGTCTGGATATTTCGATAAACATGAAGTGTATGGAGAATAAGCGTTTGTAGAAATAGTTCGTACAATAGTAGAAAAAGTTATGAGAGTGCAACACATCAGATTTTTTTTTTTTTTTGGGTAACGTTTTGTAACATTAGGTGCTGCTTTCAAACAAGGAGGCATCTGTAAATCAAGTCTTTTAGTAGATATTCTTAATTTGATAATTTTTTCCCCTTTGAGTTTTAAATATGTAAGTAAAGAATTCAGGGGCGGCGCCGTGGCCGAGTGGTTAGAGCGCTCGCCTCCCACCGAGGCGGCCCGGGTTCAATCCCAGGGACCTGCATGTGGGATTTGTGGTGGAAGAAGCGGCGTCTGGGCGGGTTTTCTCCGGGTTCTCCGGTTTCCCCCGCCATTCATTCCACCAACTGCTCCATCATCACCTTTCCTTTCATCCATTTCATCTACTTCCTTCATCCCATACCAGGCATCGGGCTGATCACCCATCCTGGATGTTCTGTCTGATCCATGAGTGTCTGCTCCTCGACGGACCTCTGACCCCAGGCACCCGCTTGTAAGTCCTGGGGGGTGTAAGTCCTACATAAGAGGAGGGTAAACAGATAATGCATGAATGAAAGTAAAGAATTCAGGAAGTCACCATAGCAGGTATATAAAAAAGGTCCAAGAATTTAAGGACTACTATGGTAGAATGATCAGCGTGGTGACCTCTTACCCGAGAGATACCTGGCTGATTTGCGCTGATTTTCTTCAACTAGAATCATTCCAGTGTTTGGCAGTATGAATGCGTTTCGAAATTAAATAAGCCATTAAATATAATATTAGTTAATCACATTAGAATTAATAAAGGAACTGCATCTAAAGTCAAAGCCGCCGATATGATCAGAGTAAATTATAGGCTGCCGTGCAAATGACAAGGAATTACCAACCATTACACTGCATTTATTGTTAAAGATGATGGATTTCGGAGCCCTAGGCGGCCAAAGGTAGCACTCACCGGTAGTAGTGGTGGTGGTGGCAAGAAACCCGGGTTAGTGGAGCGGGAGGCAGAAGGTCTAAGCGTATTGTTTATTTTCTCTACTTCGTGTAGTAAGTAGAGGAAGTATGGTATTCTACCAAAAAATTCGATACCGAAATCTCAGTAGAAATACATGTTTTTAAGGCCCCTGAGTCCAAAAAAAGCACTTTTAGAAAAGGTCCGTGTGTGTCTGTGTCTGTGAACATCATAACTCAAAAACGAAAAGTCGGATAATACCAAACTTGGTATTTAGTTTCAATATCTTCCAAAGATGCGACACGAAGATTTTCAAGACAATCCCCCACCCCAGACTACATTTTACATGGAAGATTTTTCGAAAATTTTGATTTTCTTAAAAATGGCTGTAACGTTCTTTCTCATGTGTTTAAGATATTCTCATGACAAATGAATCTTGAATTTTCTGGAAATGTCCCCAAAATGCCATTGTAAATGGCTTTTGCATAACTGGTAAACCGTAAGACAAGCATAAAATTTTTGTACACAAAAAATGTAGATCTCGTTAAACACAATTGGTCATATACTTTTTTTTTTTTTGTGGAGTGAACCATTTCCAAGACATTCCTTGTTATTTTTTGAATGTTCCAATATTTATATTGTTTCTCAAATGGTAATTCGTTATTCGTTTTCTTCATATGTCCTGGACATGTAAAAAGAATGGACTGATCCACATAACAGCCAACTTTTAAAAAGATTTGACTATCGCTTAAAGCCTACCATATTCCCCTTGCATCTACAAGAAAATTAGCAATAAGTTTACCATCTCGATATCTGAATTAACATATGGAGAATAAGTAGAGAAAGTCATGTGAGTGTAGCACATCAGAATTTTTTCATCAATATGTTACTTGTTGCAATCGAATTTCAGTTAACTGGAGGGAGCGAAAGGCGTAACAAGATGAAAAATCAAAATTAGACGTTGCAGCATGTTACACATATACGAACATGAGAAAGCAGTCATCACGCCTACCTGAGCATACCTTACTAGCTTTTCATGACGCAAGTATACGCGACTATGCTGCCACTTGCCAGGTAAACGCTACCTTTGGCCAGCTAATACACAAGGTTTCGCTTAACTCCAAAACAGTTAAAATTACTCTAAAACTACAAACTCGTAACACTCATATTATTTCTCAGTGTCGCTGCACTTTTTAAAGCTAGGTTTATCGTAAAGAAAACATATTAATTACTTTGTTATTTGTACGCAACTGTAAATAATGTCTGCTTCAAGAGCCCGACAAACTCTAAGGCTGTCCTTTTGTTATCACTTGGCACTGCATCAAATTGGCGGCTTGCCCAGCAGTCGCAGATAGCGCCCACATGGGAAACAACCTAGGTTCTCGGAAACAAATTTCAGCTGAAAGCTACAGCAACTGTCAAAGAATAAGTCAAGAACCGTCAGCTCTGTTTCCAGTATAACGAACACCGTTCGAGACTTCCTATGAAATCTGGCAATCCTGAAAAATGATACTGCCGAAATATACAACACTGTTTGTTAATGCCGTCTCTTGAATCACCAGGGTTAGAATTTTTATTTTCTGCTGCAAATTACACGATTTTTTGTTTGTTCCATTTGAACAGCGCCCTTTAACTTCTTTGCCATATCGGGGGCTTTGACTCCAGAAACAACTGATAGTGTAATTGCTCGCTGAACTGTAAGATACAACAGTTTTCACTTTTTACTTTCTCTACCAAATACAAAGTAGGTAGAGGAAGTAAGAATTGTAAAAAATGTCACAAACCTCTTTACTTTGCCAATGTAAAGAGTATAATGAATGAAATTTACTGGTATTGCATTCCGCCAAACAGTTCAATATCGTGATTCCACCAGAAATACATGTCCTGAGGCTCCTGAATTTAAAAAAAGAAGAAGCGTTTTTAGAAAAATGTCCGTATGTTTTTGTGTCTATACGTGTTTCTGTACAGCATAACTCAAAACCGAAATGTTGAACAAATACCAAATTTTGCCAGTACCTTCCAAAGATGCGACAAGAAGATTTTCAAGGAATCCACTCCACCCGTAACTACTATTTTCATGGAACATTTTTCGAAATTTTATATTTTCGCCAAAATGGCTCTAGCGATTTTCATTAAAATACCATATATTACCTGATGGAAATTTCTTGTGAAATCCTCTTCATTCGGAAGGAAATTTACATAATGTTGCATCATTGGTAAACGTTAGAATAGGCGAAAACGCACTGCACAAAAAATACACATCTCTTTCAAACACACGATTTAGTTTAAATAACCTGTTTTTCGGCATCAAACATTTCCGAGATACCCGTTATTAATGGTTCGAATTGTTCAATACTTAAACATTCTTTTAAAGTCGTGTCGATTTTCAGTTGTTTCTCGCGAGGTCATGGAAAGAGTATGGAATATTATGTCCAGTTCTAAAATACTTGACTGTCGTCATTCCATTTGTATTTACAACGAAATGTGTAATGCAGCTATTCCCGGAAAGGCTTATCTCGATTAAAATTAAATATAAAAATAAACTTTAATAAGATTAGTTTGCATAGAGTTTGCAATTAATGATAGAGGGTAGAAAAAGTCATGTGCATCCAGCACGTCAGATTTTTATAAAAACGTTTAGAGCTGTCATTGAGAACATACAGGAGATAAAAGGCTTTCGCCAGCAAGGGCTAATTTCGGAAGGAAACTGTTCGATAGCGCCCTTGGGAAATGTCTGACTTAAAGCTCAAATTTAGTACTTACACGATTTTCATTAGGTGCGTTTGCTGCTTTGTCTGTCTTTCCGTGGATCCGAAGTATTAAAAGCTTGAATAGCATTTGTTGACGTATTTCAAATTTTGGTTCAAATCGCTAGAAATTAAGGGCACTTATAAATTGAGAGCTTTTTAAAAATTTGCAAATGAGTTGACGTACTTGGCAGATCAGACTTTATGCAAGAGTTTGAGGATGATCTGTCGACACATTTCAAGTTTCATTGAAATCAGGACAAAATATGGGTAGCTATTTTATATACAGGAGTTTAAGGGTATTCGATAATTAATTTTTTATAAAATTAAAAAAAAAACACTTATTTAAAATCTTCGTAGAAAAAATCCTTAAATGTTGAAGAACAAGGATCGACTTGCGGTTTTTCTCTTTTAACCATTTAAATATCCGCGTACATATAGCACCTGAAGTTTTCTTGATGTAATTTACTCATATTCTTATTTGCTTACATTTGAACCATTTTAAAGTGTTTCTCATGATGCAATTTGTGTTCAATTTATTTTAAATTTATGTAGGTAGGCTCTTGAAGCTGGGTGAAAAGATATGAAAGGTTTTTATTGATATTTAGTGGAATTACGATAAAACGTTAATGTTTTGAAAGGTTTGAATCATCATTCTTTTGCTTCTCGTGATGTCATGCGAAGGGTGTGGATTTGGCATACACACACAATTTACATTATATTTTGGATGAGATATTCATTGTTTTTGGTTTGAATCTTCCAGTACTCGTATATTTGTTTCAAGTGCTTAAGTCACCATTCTTTTGTTTCTCGTGATGTCATGCAACGAATATGGAATTTCAAAGCTAGCGTATAGCGACTAGCTATTTAAACATTGTCTAGGCTTCAGCCTCCCGTATCCCGCTTGTATGTACGAAAAGTGTTTATCTAGATTAATATGAAAACCAGCTTCTGTAATAATATTTTTTAGAAGAGATATCTTGTGAATATAGCATATCAGATTTTTACTTTCTGTACAACGTACGTATTAGGTAGAGAAGGTATTGCATTCTACCAAAGAATTCCATACCGAGATTTTACCGGAAATACATGTTTTGAGGCACCTGAATATAAAAAAATCTGATGTGTTACACTCACATGACTTTCTCTACTCTTTTACAAACTCTTATTCTCCATCTATTTCATATTAATCGAGATAAACATTTGCAGAAACGATCTTTTGATATGCAAAGAGAATTACATTTTACACATAGCGACCAGTCCTAAAACATTTGACTATCGCTTAGGGCGTACTATGTTCCCCTTGTTTTGTATTTGCAAGGGCAATATACAAATACAGTAGTCTTTAAGCATAGACATGTCTCTTAATAGCTGGTTGCTAGGTGCAGCACCAATCTCTTTGCCACAGATTAATATTCTTTGCATATCCAAGACAAAAAAATGAATAACGAATTCCATTTGAGAAAATAAGTATTGAAAAGTTTAAGGGAATAACAAGCAATATCTCAAAAATGGTTCACTCAACAAAAAAATGTATAGGACATAAATTGTGTATTTTAACGCGATCTACATTTTTTATGTGGTAACACTTTATCTATCTCTTATGGTTAAGCAGTTATGCATAAGTCGTTCACAATGAAAAATACTTTTGGAGACATTCCCAGAAAATTCAAGATGTACATTTTATTTGTCATGAAAATATCTTAAACATATGATATTTTAATTAAAATCGTTAGAGCCATTTTTGAGAAAATTAAAATTTTCGAAAAATGTTCCATGTAAAGGGTAATCTGGGGTGGGGGGATATTCTTGAAAAACTTCGTGCCGCATCTCTGGAAGATACTGAACCTAAATACCAAGTTTGGTGTTTATCCGACTGTTCGTTTCTGAGTTATGCTGTTCACAGACGACACAGACACACACACGTGCATGTTTCCAAAAATGCTTTTGTTTGGATTCAGGGGGCCTCAAAACGTATATTTCCGGCGAAATCTCCGTATTGAATTTTTGGGTGGAATACAATACTTCCCCTACTTACTATACGTAGTAGAGAAAGTAAAAAAGCATTTTTAGAAAAACGCGCGAGCGTTTGGTGTCTGTGAACAGCGTAACTCAGAAACGAAATGTCGGATAAATACTAGACTTGGTATTTCAGTTCACTACCTTCCAAAGATGCCACACGAAGATTTTCATGAATATCTGCCACTCTAAAGTACCCTTTACAAGGAGCATTGTTCGAATTTTTTTATTTTTTAAAAAATAGCTCTAACATTTTGATTAAAATACCATATATTACAAAAACATTACATGTTAAATAAAACGTATATCTTCCATTTTCTGGAAATAGGCTGTAAAGTCATGTTCATTCGGAAATTTTTTTGTATAATCTTGTATAATTGGTAAACGTTGAGCGATTGACGAAAAAGCACTACACAATAAAACACACAGTTTATTTGAAATAACGTTTTATGTAGCATAAGCCATTTCCGAAATATCCTTTATTAATGGTTCGAATCGTTCAATACTTTTATCATTTCTTTCAAGTGCTGTCGATCTTCAGTTGTTTCTCGCGATTGCATGGAAACTGTATGGAATTTTAAGGTGAACATATAGCGTCCAATTCTTAAAACATTTGACTATCGCTGTTTTCTTTCTATTTATAAGGAAATGTGTAACGTAGCTATTTCTGCAAATCTTTATCTCGATTATAATGAAGTGGATAGAAAGTAAGCCTTCGTAAGAATAATTTGTATACCCACCAAAAAAACGATAGAGGGTAGAGAAAGTCATGCGAATATAAAACATTAGATTTTTTAGTTTATTTACAAAATATTCATAAAAATAAATAAGGATCGGAAGTTGGGGGAAAATAATTTTCTCTTGGAGTGTCCGAAAACAGGCCCAACATGTCCCATATGTCCATTTTGGGTCGATGCAGCCAGAAAATGGCGAGTTTTATTTATCGTTTGTTTTTTGTTTGGGCTCTTTTAGTTTGTTTTAGCCTTTAGGTCTTGCGTTTTTTAAACTTAATCTTCTTTGACTACACCTCTACTGCTCTTTCTCAATTCGAACATACAACAATGATTTTGACAGATTAACACAGCCATCTAAACAATATGACTGAAAGAAGAAGCATTTTATTGATAAGGTTTTTCGTTATGTATGTTTCATATCACCAAAAATTTTGTGTTTTTGAAACCAAAAAGGTTCAACTCTATTTCAAATAATAACATTTCGATATTGCATGATAAATTAAGTGCATTAATCTGTCACTGCAATATGTAGATATGTATTAATGTACATCAGGAGTCCATAACACAATTTGGGAAAAATGACACACACTTCCTTTTAACAATGACTGAGGTAATGGTGCTGACGCCTAATGTCAAACATTATATGCATTATTTAAATATGTAATTAAAACTAAAATTATTAAAGACATGAATTAATTTGCATTACATTTTACATTACTTTTTACAGTTATTAGGTCTTTATAGGACATATTTAGGTCTTTTTATAGGTAATTTTTGGGCAATTATAAGTCACCTTCGAGTCCCAGTAATAAATATTAACAATGCTGTCATTTTATTTTTACCAAACAAGAACGAAAGTGTTTAAAATTTAACTTTGTGGGTAAATTCCACCCAAAAATTCGATACCGAGATTTCATTAGAAATTCGTATTTTGAGACTCTGAATAAAAATAAAAAGGTCTTTATAGAAAAACGCCCATTCCGTGTGTGTGAACAGAACTCAAAAACGAAAATAGGTTAAGTACAAAACGTGGTATTTAAGTTTAGAATCTTAGATGGGGCACAAAGAATTTCAAGAAAATTCCCGCGTACTCTATACAGAACTTTTTTTCGAAAATTTTTATTTTCCCAAAAATGGCCTTGACGATTTTGATTAAAACACCATATATTTAAGATATGGTCATGACTAATGAAATACTTTGAATTTTCTGGGAATAGCCTCTGAATTCCACTTCATTTTGAATGACTTTTGCATAATTAGTAAGCCATAAGAAATAGACAAGATCTTATTACACAAAAAATATAGATGACGTTACAGCACACAATTATATAATTTTTTTTGCAAGTTTTGCATTTTTAAGACATTCCTTGTTATTAGTTTGAATTTTCAAATACTTATAGTTTTCTCAAATGGAAAATCGTTATTCTTCCCCGCCCTTGGGGTCATGCAAATAGCGTGGCATTTCAAAGCTATCACATAGCGTGACACTTTAAAAGTCTGACTATCGCTGTGCCTATACTACAGCAAAATGTGGTAGTGTGAATCGAAAGTTTGTCTGGATTATCAAGAAATAGCTAAGATAATAAACTTTTGTAAGAACAGTTTGGGAAGAGTGAGTAGAGAAAGTCTTGTGAGTTCAACACATACGTTTTTATAAGTATGTTATTCACGCGTATGGAATCTTTTCCAATACCCTCAAAACTTGTTTTCCCTGACAATTGTGATATCGAATCTCCTGGTCAAAAGCAGGCCCTGGAAGGTTTAACCAGTTAAGTAAAGCATGTTCTTGCTCAGGCTGTCAACAGGACACAAATATATAAAGTTAGGTTTCCTCACCGTGTGCGTGCAGAAGGAAGGCTGTATGGAGGATGAAGGTGCGAAGCTGTAACACACTAGATCTGGATGGACCACGACTGCATTCTGCAGCCACACTAGCACACCGAGTTAACACCAAGCACCACACTGCTAAATGACACTTTCACAGCGACAGACTACTGGTCCTTGCAGACGAAACAAATGCGTCACAAACCCCTAGCAAGGGTGAGAGAGAGTACCGGATCAATTTTATCTGTCGTTCCCAGACTGCGCTCACCTCCCACGCACGCATTCACTCAACCCCCTCTTATTTCTACAATTTCAATGTAAAATGTTTGTTGGGTGTGCGAACACGCACATTTAACCCGAGAGGAGCCCTGCTGGTTCAGGTCAAGGAGAGAGTCGAGCTGAGGAGGTTCCTGCTCTGTGTAGCTGCCTGGCTCCAACTGTTCGGGGTGCAGCGCATACAGGCTGCGCGAACCTCTGGGCCGGGCAGACTTCTAGCGCCATACCAGGCTGCCGGTCGAGTCCAACTCTGTTTACTCCTTCATTAAAATCAAAGACATGCTTCCTTAATTCATTGCTTTCTTTGTTGTCGCTAGCATCTTCTTATTACAACAGTGAGCAATAGTTGATATTAGAAAACTTTCCTAGTAATGTATGAAAGAAAATTTGCAGCATTTCTAACATCCCACACACTGACAACACAAAACGCAATCTATACATACAACACCAGCTCGCTGCCCGAGTTGCACGGGTCCTTTACCCCTTATAATTGTAATTTCGTACAGCCCGACTATTCCTAATAACCCATGAAAAATCCCCGACACTCACACAAAAGAATGTAGAGGATTGGAGGAACGTCTGATTTCTTTAACCTCCCTCCGAAAGTCTTTCAACTTCTGGAAATTCTACATAGCTTTAAGTAACCTTTAGCTATTGAGGCAGTATTTTTAACACTTAAATGATTTCAGTCTAATTATATAATATATAAATTCAATAACAGCCCGCCTTAAAGCAATGTCTGTATGTAACAATATATAAAAAGTTTATATTACAGTCATTGTATATGTTTATATTATTGTATACATATGTAATAATGTTATGTGAATGTATTACGTAATTTAATAATGTAGGAGCTGTGAGTATAATAGGTTAAAAGTTGCTAACAATGAGGTAACCTTGAGGCAATGAGTAAGAAAGTTTAATAATGCTACTAGTCATTATTGGAGCAACAATAACGTAAATTTTGAGACAGTTTATAAATAGCCAATCAACAACCAGAAAAAGCTTTAGTTAAATGAAGGTATTCTATTGGAGTAGGATTAACCAATCAGAAATTGAAATATAGCAAAATTTACAAATTCAGAAGTCGGTTGTAGACAGTGTTCCTAACCGGACGTGAGATGTGTCCTCGAGAAGTTTAATACGTATTCAGTGTGAGACGAAAAATAGTTTACGTGTTAAAAACTGCAAGTAATTAATAAAAAAAATCTCACAGCTCTCTATATCAGTGAAGTGTTATTTAAGTCGTGTCAAGCATTAATAAAAGGAGTGAAGTAAAATTATAATCTGTGTAAGCCTACATTCTTCAGTCGCACCACTCCCTGTTAAGACATTCATGTCTCTAAAAATAAATACTGATGCAGCCGAGGCAAACATAAATATATAATATTTAAAGAAACAGTCAAAATTACAAAGTTAATACTTTTTTTAAACATTTGGGGCAAAGGCCACCGGAAAGTACATTTAGGGCGAAGACTACCGGAAACTTTTTAACATACGTGCGGTTGCAACTACTTCAAGTTCGGCTCCCCAACAGTCGAAATATAATACACCTTCTTCAAACTTGCATTCCATACGAAGCAACAACCTACTTCACTGTGGAGCAACCATCGATCGGAATGGTCGAGTAACTTGTTAGATTAATTAAAGTACGTAAAATTGTAAACCTTCGTGCTCTCTCCTTTGTCCCGTAGTTATTTAATATCATAAAAGGTACACAGCTTTCACATAATACACAAACCTTTAACATAAACAGCGAAACAGACGTGAAGCTGGTAAATATGTACATTCCACAATCTCAGGTCATAAAGTTAACCTCTTTGGGAAAGACTGGGTGACCATCCAAGAAAGCAATCTTCTCGGTTAATTAAAAAACCTAATGTGATACATTCACATGACTTTCTCTACCCGCCATCTTTATTAGTGGTTGTACAAACTACTCTTACTAAACTTATATTTCTATCTACTACATTTTAATCCAAATAAACCTTTGCAGGAATAGCTACAGTACCTACGCATTTTTTTATAAATACAAGGAAACAGTGAAGATTGAAATGTTTAAGAACTGGACCCTAAAAATTCCATACTGTTTCCATGCAATCGCCACAAACAACTAAATGTTGATAGGACTTTAAGGAAAGACCAAGAAATGAACAATTCGAATCATTAATGACCGATATCTCAGAAATGGCTTATGCCACAAAGAAAGTTATTTGAGATAAACTGTGTGTTTTAAAGAAATTCACATTTTTCGCCTATCGCTTAATGTTTACAATTATACAGGATTACACAAATTCCTTCCAAATGAAGAGGACTTTAAAGGCTACTTCCAGAAAATTAAATATATACATTTTATTTTTCATGTAAGTGTCTTTAATATATAGCATTTAATCCAAATCGTTGGAGCTATTTTATAGAAAATCAAACTTTTCGAAAAATGTTCCATGTAAAGGATAGTTATATTTTTTTTATTCAGGGGTCCTCAAAACATGTATTTCCGGTGAAATCTCGGTATCGAATTTTTTGTTGGAATACAATACCTTCTCTACCTACTATGTATATGGTAGAGAAAGTAAAGAAGTATATGGTCAATTTCTTTAATACTACAGAACAGAAATTTTGAATCAAATTAGCAACAAATTCAATCGTATAGAGCATTTTGGGTATGGAAAAATCCTGATGATAAGTTTTGCGAGAAAACAGGGTTAATGTTAGACGATCCCATTAATAAGCATGCGCCTGTCCATTTATAACTTCAGAGTTAATTGGTAGTTTAAATCTTTTCTTAAAATTTAAATTCCTATTATTTTAATATGAGAAAACGTAATTTTCAAAATTGTTCAAACTTTTTTTGTCAAATTTTACAGATGCATTACTTTAAGGGAAGGTTTAGGCAAGTAGATAGTTACTTTACCTACAAAGATTTCTTTAACTTTGTCTCTGTTGCAATATCAGGTGAAAACTTAACAAAATACTCAACACCATAGGCCCACAGTTACAATACTTATAACGATGACACGAAGGGGAAAACGTTCAAGAAAATCACGAAGAGTCTTCAAGTGAACTGAACTTAAGAATTCATACAACTATTGCAATATATTGTTTCTTCCTCTTCTTCTGCTTCTTATTGATACAATCGCTACATTCCCAGACTTCGATAGCTTGTTTCTAAGTTGTGGGGGACAAATTAAATGTGCTCTTTTCTACTTTAAGCGCATGATTGACATCACGTTGGTGACGTTTGAGATAACCTTGGTTGCGTTTGCGGTTGACGATTACAGATAAATGGCAGGAAATGCTTGGAGTCCCCCTTTTGCTATCAAGAAATAGTACAATGTCTTTGCAGAAGATGGCTCTGAATGTCACCATTGATAAGAACAGGTTTAACATCAGTTTAAACTATGTTTACGTTTTTGGCATCAGCAATTGATTAATGAACAAATATAGTATGCATTTTCACTATAACACTACAAAAAAGGTATGTGCTGCTTTCACATGACGTTCTCTACTCACTCCACTACAAACTATTCTTACAAAACCTAATAAGATATTTACTTATTTTTAATCCAATTAAACTTTCAATTCGCATACAGTAGATAGTCAGATCTTTACTGAGCGTGTCGCTATGAGTCATCCTCCGTGATTTAGGTGTATTATGCTAGCCTCTAGTTTCAGAGGTCGCGGGTTCAAATCCGGCGCAGCGATGGAGTTTTTTCGGTCGTAAAAAATCCTTATCATGGCTTCCTTCGGAAGGGAAAAAAAGTTGGTGTTCCAGTGTCATAGATTTACGGCACGTCAAAAGAAACCGCAAGCCTGATAGAGGCCTCTGAGCAAAGTTACCGATCTTTCACGTCCAATATAGAACGAAACACTGAGGTCCATAGTAGTTAAAGAGCGTCCATAAATAAATTCTTCTGCGTTGTGCCGCTATGCGATGGCTTTAAAATTCCATGCTCTTTGTATGGCCACGAGAAAAAAATATCTGATGTGTTACACTCACATGACTTTCTCTACTCCTGTACAAACTATTTTTACAAACGCTTATTCCCCATATGCTTCGTGTTAATTGAGATATCGAGATGTTAACCTTATTGCTAATTTTCTTGTAGATGCAAGGGGAATTGGTAGGCTTTAAGTGATAGTCAAATATTTTAAGAGCTGGTTGCTATGTGGAGTATTCCATTCTCTTTGCATTACCAGGACAAAAAAAAATCAATAATGAATTTGAGAAAAAGTATAAGTATTGGAAAATTTAAGGGAATAACAAGCAATATCTCGAAAATGGTTCACTCAAAAAAAAAAAAAAACGGATATGACGTAAATTGTGTATTTTAACGCGATCTACAATTTTGTAGTAAAATTTTGTCTATCTCTTATGGTTTACCAGTTATGCAAAAGTCGTTCACAATGAAGAATACTTTTGGAAACATTCCCAGAAAATTCGAGATATACATTTCATTTGTCATGAAAATATATTAAACATATGATATTTTAATAAAATCGTTACAGCCGTTTTTGAGAAAATTAAAATTTTCGAAAAATGTTCCATGTAAAGGGTAATCTGGGGTGTGGGGATTTTCTTGAAAACCTTCGAGTCGCATCTCTGGAAGATACTGAACCTAAATACCAAGGTTGGTGTTTATCCGAGTGTTCGTTTCTGACATACTGTTCACAGACATACACACGGACATGTTTCCAAAAATGCTTTCTTTGTATTCAGGGGGCCTCAAAACATGTATTTCCGTGAAATGTCGGTATCGAATTTTTGGGTGGAATACAATACTTCCCCTACTTACTATACGTAGTAGAGAAAGTAAAAATGGACTTTCCAGTTGAGAAAGGTTCAGTGCGATCATTTTATGGCGAGACCACGGATCGCGTGTATGCGAGTATTCCTGTCTACGAGTATTACACCGGGTATTTTTCGTTCGGTAACTCCCGCATTACTTACTCACGAGAGAAAGTAACATGCACTATGAGTACTAACCTTGTTATAAGTGGTGTCCATCTGCGTGAAAACATTTCTCGCATCTTCGATGAAATTTCCATTCATACACGTTTTCTTGCATATTGTTCATAAGTTCTGTTTTTACATTGTTCCTAAGTTCGTCTACGGTATAGGAATTGTTCTTTAAAACATTTTTAAAGGGTTCTCGACAAATAAATGCACCAATTTTGTCAATTTTTTGGGTTTCATCTGGTTTCCGCTTCTTAGGATCAGCGATCCCGTTGTCCTGAACTTATTAGCCAGACATCTAACAGTTTCTCTACCTGGTACTGGAATACCAAGATATTTCTCCTGAAATTGGTTTTCTGTAAGCCCGTGTACATGATTCTGTTTTAACGTAAGTATCGTATATAAAAATCCGTTGTTCAAGCGTAAATTTGTAATACAAAACATTATCACTCTTCAGCAAACTACACACAACACAGATATCTCGAACAAACTTTCACATTTCAGATGCACAAGCACAGCTCTCCTCACAGCAAGAAAAACAAAGCAGCGACTGACCACATCATGCGCCGCCAGTTGCGCATCGGAAAAATACCGAGGTCAATGGGGTGCCGCCGGCTACGCATATAGCCGGTCTCTGGCCTCATCTTAAAACGCCCGCACGGTATAAGTATTTAAAAATTCAAGCCAATAAAAGGAATATCTTGGAAATGGCTAACTCAAACAAAAAACATCATAAATTGTGGGCTTTACTAAGATTTGTATTGCCTGTGTGGTAAGAGTTTGTCCATCTCTTATGGTTTATAAAAAAAAAAACTTTGAGAACGAAGAGGACTTCAGAGGCTGTTCCCAGAAAATTCAAGATTTACATTTTATTTGTCATATAAAATAAGTATTTTGAGTATATAGTATGTTAATCAAAATCGTTAGCCATTTTTTAGAAAATAAAAAGTTTCGAAAAATGTTACATGTTACAAGGAGTTTGGGATGGGAGATTTTTCTTGAAAACCTTTTTGAAGGACGCAGAACTTAAATAAATTTTTATTCATCCAATATTTAGTTCTTGAGTTATGCTGCTCTCCTTCTCTATCAATAATTTTTGGATGCAGGGGACCTCACAACGTGTATTTCCGGTGAAATCTCAAAATACGTTTTTTAATGGTGTACTAATTACTTCCTCTACCTACTATGGACGAATAGGTGGTGGAGAAAGCAATAAGCTTTCGTATGAATAATTTGTGAAACTGCTATGAAAACATTTTGGAAAAATCGTAAGGTTGCAATACATAAGACTTTTTACTTTCTCTACTACGTATAGTAAGTAGGGGAAGTATTGTATTCCACCCAAAAATTCGATGCCGAGATTTCACCGGAAATACATGTTTTGAGATCCCCTGAATCCAAAAAAAACATTTTTGGAAAAATGCCCATGTGTGTGTCTGTGTGTCTGTCTGTGAATAGCATAACTCAGAAACGAACAGTCGGATAAACACCAAACTTGGTATTTAGGTTCAGTGTCTTCCAGATATGCGATACGAACGTTTTCAAGAAAATCCCCCCACCACAGAGTACCCTTTACATGGAACATTTTTCGAAAATTTTAATTTTCTCAAAAATGGCTCTAACGATTTTGATTAAAATATCATATGTTTAAGATATTGTCATGGTAAATGAAATGTATATCTCGAATTTTCTGGGAATGTCTCCAAAAGTATTCTTCATTGTGAACGACTTTTGCATAACTGGTAAACCATAAGCGATAGACAAAATTTTACTGCACAAAAAATGTAGATAGCGTTAAAATACACAATTTATGTCATATACATTTTTGTTGTTAAGTGAACCGTTTTCGAGATATTGCTTGTTATTCCCTTTAATTTTCCAATACTTACTTTTTCTCAAATTCGTTATTCATTTTTTTTATGTCCTGGACATGCAAAGAGAATGGAATGCGCCACATAGCAACCAGCGCTTTAAAGATTTGACTATCGTTTAAAGCCTACCATATTCCCCTTGCATCTACAAGAAAATTAACAATAAGATTAACATCTCGATTAACATGAAGTAGATGGAGAATAAGCGTTTGTAAAAATAGTTTGTACAAGAGTAGAGAAAGTCATGTGAGTGTAAGACATCAGATTTTTTTGTTTCTGAATAACCCATTGTACCAGTTAACACTAGTTATTTATCCAAAATAAAAAAATCCTATAAAAATTCTGGTTACCGGTTTGTTAAGATATTCAGTATTGATATAAAGACTGCCACTTATTACTTTTAAGTCAAAACTAATGCATTTTTCTAACTGATCGTGCCTAAGGAGCCCTTCAATAAATTAACAGTATACCTCTGGACCTTTTTTCTTTTCCGACTGGGAACTATATACAGATTGGTGTTTGCGCTGTATACAAAATATTTCCATTTCATATCATTCTGAATTCCAAAGTTATACCTCAAATTTTTCTGCAGCATGGATGCTGTATTTGCTTACGGTCTTGATTTCGCTCCGTATGCATCCCTGGGGATATCTGGGAATGTGCACACCTGTGAACATCATAAATAATGCCGTTCGTAGGAGACAGAAGCAGATATGAAAAGCTATTTTGGTTTTTATTTTACGCTGGAAATGATCAACAGATAAAATCTGGGACAAAAACCGCATTTCCCTGTGAAAGATGTTGGAAGGGAAATACAGAAAGCTGGAAACCTGATGGACTATATTGTGTCAGCTGTCAGAAAACTTGCACTTGCTTTTATTTCCCTTTCCGAGATTACACAAAAGCGTCAGTGAAACCAGATTATGCTTATGTTACAATTTAAATCAAAATAGCAGAAACGTCAACCGCGTATTTTAGCAGACTTTTACAAACTTATTATATAATCCGATGAGTTCTTTTTTTTATTGAAAAATTATCGAAACTTTCTTATCATCTCCTTTTTCTGTAAACTCTGGTCAGTTCTAACAAAAACTATTTACAGTGACCTTTAGATCGACGTAGTACTAGATTCCTACAAATGTCCTGCAAAACTTTGTTATATTTTGTTTTCGAAATGAATACAGAATTGAACGAAATAATATCCGCTTTAGTAAATACTATTTCGTTCAATTTAGTATCACGGAACAATCATAATTTAAACAGTAGGACGTCTATCTGAGAGTACGATTATTTTATTATTATGTTTTACTTGTGAAATAGCTTTCCCTAGATAGATTCAAAATCAGTCAAAAATAAGTAAACATGATGAGGATATGGTAACCGAAACAAAAAATACGAATTATCAACTTTCAATCTGCTGAATTAAGTTCGTTTGAGCATAATATCCAAGGAAGTTGAATATTTTAAATCCAATTTTTTATATTGATTCTGCCTTTACGAAATGTATTATTATCCATCTTCTAACGTAGTTGAAGATGATAGCAAAAATAATTTCAAGAACACACTGAAATAAAAGTGAAGAAAGGCGAAAAAAATGAATATGGAAATTAAGCTTCCAAAAGCTGCGTGGCGCTTCTTGTCTCTACGCTGCGGGCGTGGGTTCAAATTTCGGTTCGTTTAAGATCCCAGCAGAGGTTTTTAGGGGTTCCTCCTTTGTCTTTAGAATGCATATCAGGAACAGTTGGCGCTTAAGTTATCCCAGATACATTGTGCTTTCATTCATCATTCGATATGAACTTTTCCGTTAAAGGAAAACCCCGAAGGAAAGAATGAAATTGTAATAAAACTTTTCTGGAAGTTTTTGGTTTTCGACAAACAACTTAGAACTACCCTGAAACCAAACTTCTGCGCTTTAGAAAATCGTGTGTGTGTGTTACATTTACATTCTGTGCGTTAAGTTGGTTTCCTTCATGCAGAAGAGGTTTAATTTTAAGTCCAAACGCCTAGTGTGCATACAACTTTACTGTTTTAGGTGTATAGCGGGTCCATCTACACCAAAGGCGATAACTGCGGGTGCCTATCGACTAGAAGGCAAGCAGATATGAGGCAATCGACTATACGGTGTAGAGCAGGGATGGCCAACTTATTCTGAGCTCGGGCCAGTAAACCGATAGATTTTTTTAAAGAACCATCAAACCAATTTTAAATTAATAACTAATTTGGATCTGACCTTAAGTATTGCATACGCATTAGCAAAGCATTCATGTAAGTGTAGATGTAAGCTGATATTTAACACCAAATGTTTTAAAAGTAATTGATGTTTTTTTATTTTGAAAGAATATAGTTTTAAACCTTTTTTGAAATTTGATACACATCATTATAATAAAACTATTCCTTATTGCACTATTTAATAAGAAACATTTAATACATTCTGAAGATTTGTAATGTTACATGATTTTTTGAAGCATGTCTTTATTTAGAAATTTCTCAATATTAAGTGCAATTTTTTTTATTTTCACAGAGAAAGTATATTAACAGAGTGTACATGTGAAATAGTTGAACGTTATTTATTATAACATTTATGGCATAAACATTTTGCTCAAAACATATTTCCAAAATTCATTAAATTAGAAGTGCTTTTTAAATTTAGCACAGCATCGTAAGTGGTTTTGGTGTTCTATTACTTCCATTTCCAAGGATGGAGAGTATTTATGAATCTCAAACTCTGAAATGCAAAATGAATTTATAAATAAATTTAAATTGCTCCTTTCGGTTTCGAAAAGTAAGAGTTTGTGATTATGCATAGGTTGACATCGGATCTTGAGCTATCGGCGGACCATTACTTGGCCCGCGAGCCCAGTGACTGTGGCGAGAATGCTTTCCTTCGCCGAATCAGCATCGTAGGCAAAACAAATGATACATAAAACAGCACGTAGAAAACAAGTGGACAGCCAGCCAGACGGAGAGCCGCTGGAAAACAAGTGGTCATCGCGAATCGTGCTTACGCTGCAGCTGTTCTTAAGCACCCATTTTCACAGATAAACCAGAGGAGTTGTAGACACTTAGCAGATTGGAAAAAATCCAGGTATTTTGGAAAGTGCTAAAAACAATTAAATTAGTTTGTCTGCTGAAATTTGGTTTTGGCCATTATTTAGTCGACAGCTACTACAATTCATGCAAACTTACTAACTAAATATTATTACCCATAATTACCGAGCGAGTTAGCTCCAGGTAACGTGAGAAGCCTGCATTCGGGAAGTCTCGGGTTCGATTCCCGTCGACCGCCCGCTTTGGCCATGGGTTTTTCGTGGTTATCTCAGATCGGTAGGCGATCGTGGTTTCTCATCTAAAACGATTTCTTTTCCCCTTTCATTCCCTTTCCTTGTCATGTTCCAGATATGCTAGGTTTCATGGTGTGTGGTAGTGCTGGACAGATGGCGCGGATGCTTGCTCCAGTGAAAGAGTATTTCCCGGTGATACTAGAGGGCTGCCTGGTTCGATAGGTCGTTCTAAGCCCTCTCTGCGTGGCTATAGTACTAGGACGGGTCTAAGAGCCAGGAACTGATAGGGACTTCCGCGCATCTTTGGTCTGTAGTCTCCTGTGGTTCCTTCATTCATCCCTTCCTCCTGATAGCCGCAATAGATTTATGTAGGTCGCGTACGCGAGGTGTCCGCCTGTTATATCCTCCACTATACCTATTACCTACAATGAAATTGTCTTTCTGTCTCTTCACAGCCCTTTTCTACTTATGTTTTACATTAAATAAATGCTCACCCACACTCTTGTTTTTCTCTAAATATTCTGTATAACATTATTTTGAACCTTTTCAAACAACTTGTGCTTAATAGGGGGTTTTGCTCTTATTTTTAAGCGCATTTTCAAGAATGTTATTAATAAAATTATACTTCAAATAATACTTAAACTTATTATTTTATATTATACTTAAAATTATATTAATAATTGTTCCCTCCATCTTTTAGTTGCTTTACAATCAAACAGTACGTGCTCTAGGTCTTCCTCCCCTCCAAACAATGGACTCTCATCCTGTATGAAGTCATTTCTCTGACATTTTAACTTCCACTCTCCAGTTTTTGCCCACGCTATGCCCTCTCTTTGTTCTTTAATATCCGAAGTTATTCCAGTCACAAGACTTTCTCTATCCACTACCGATTCGCGGTAGAATCTTCCTTTAACACATGATCGCAGTTCGAATCTCGATTGGGGTTATTTCCAACATGAGGTTTTTTTTTCGTTTTCCTTAAAATGAACGCCAAGTAACTCGCAGGTCTACGGACCCAAGCTATGCAATTTGACCATTCCACCGAGTCCCTGCAAATCCGAAATGATCTAGAAAGCTTTGCTGATCACATAATTTTGACGAGGTGATTTTTTACAACTTTTTCGTTGTAAATATTTTTATACATAAGCCAATTAGATAAGTTTTAATTCCATTTGTTAGACAAGTAGGAAAGTTAGACAGGTATTGCGTCTGCTTTGGTATTTCGTGCCGCAGGGATTACGGGTTCGAGTCCCACCTCGGGCATGTGTGTTTGGAAACCTGTGTGTGTATGTGTAATTACACAAGAACGCGTTTATCCGGACTAAATGTAACCGGAGTTAGTCTGGATTAAGACAACCCAAATAATCAGGAAAAATCTTCTGAATGAATATAAACTGGTAATCTATATTACAAAAATTTATTTTGCAACTAAGAAGATTATGAGAAAAAATGTTTGTTTTTGGCACCAAATTCAATACCGTATTCACTTTTATTTTCTGAAATAGTGTGTAAATATATATTTCAAACTTGCGCTGCGTGTGGAACGCCAAATAATAATAAAATCTGATGTGTTACACTCACATGACTTTCAAACTATTTTTACAAACGCTTATTCTCCATATGCTTCATGTTAATCGAGATATCGAGATGTTAATCTTATTGCTAATACACTTGTAGATGTAAGGGGAATTGGTAGGCTTTACTCTATAGTCAAATGTTTTAAGAGCTGGTTGCTATGTGGAGTATTCCATTCTCTTTGGATCACCAGGACAAAAAGAAATGAATAACGAATTCCCATTTGAGAAAAAGTATAAGTATTGGAAACTTTAAGGGAATAACAAGCAATATCTCGAAAATGGTTCACTCAACAACAAAAAATGTATATGACATAAATTGTGTATTTTAACGCAATGTACATTTTTTGTGTAGTAAAATTTTGTCTACTTACTATCGTAGTAGAGAAAGTAAAAAAGAAAAAAAGATGAATCTGGAGGACCGGTTAAACAAGGTTCTTGTGTAAAGGTGAAAAGCATTCAGGAAAAGGAAAACAGAAGGACGAGAAGAAAATTTGCGTCTTTTATCTACTGTTGTTTTCTGTTTAAGCATGGGCATTCCGTGAGCTATACTGACAGGAAATATAGTTTTGGTCGCATAACAAACACATGGAAGAGGTACAAGTCTGTATGCTAAAAACCATTTTATTAACACCCTAGAAAAGGTGGTTTTATTACCGTCCTTCAAATCGTCACATGACGTGTACAGTCAAGTACATGGAATCGTACCGATATAATGCTCAGTGGTTTATGTTGGTAAGGATATTTAAACCGCCTATGCCGCGCCCACCCTCCACCGCTTACCTGGTTCTAGAACTCCACCTAATGTTTGCGTTACTCCTCCCGTTTCCTCCGATCCTGAGTCTCAAGCCGGCCTGTGTTCATATGTTAATGTTTCAGTTACCTTTGACATCAAACCAATATCAGACGGAGTATCCAGGGGTTGATGTGGAAGCATGCCTTCTAACCGCTCATGTGAGATGTTTCCGTATTCCTCCCCTTTCGCCGCTCACCTAGGCCTGGCATTTATCCATAGGCTAATGCATGTATGTCAGACTTGAACTCAAACCAAAAGACTGACTCACCCAGGGCTCGTGTGGAAATCACATGTTTAGGGGTTTCTGCCAACATTAAGTAAAGAAAAACCCTACAGAAAACCAGTATAGTTGACATGTTTCCGTACAATCGACCCTACGTTGCACGGAAGGAGAGAGGAGAATGAAAGAAATGAGTAGAAAGGAGAGAAGATGAGGGGCTGAGAATGAGAGGGGAGAGTTGCACGTTCTGCTAAGCGTTTATAAATTAATATTGAAACAGGCAACACTATCATTACTGAGACAGTCTCTCTCAGTATCTTTCCTGGCGTTCCCTTTTAAAGGAAAGAACGATCAAAACCAGGGAAAACGTTATTGACAATCTGTGAAGGGAGAAATAATAAATAGCAATAATAATAACAACCTGTTCTTGATGCTCATTAAAGCATGGATTTGCTCAGTCCCAAAGAGAAACGAATGCCGAGGAACTTCGCTTTGAAGCTGGGGGAATTGAGATCTTCCATTGGGCTCCCTCCACTACCAGTCTCGGACATTAAAATGTATCATATTTCGTGTACTTACTTTCAAACCAAACCAGTCAACATTAAAGGGATATCTGTTTTGATATGCAAGCCGCTAAGTGCAAAGGATCTTTATATACGAAAAACGCTTGCTGCAGAATGTGGAGGAAACGATTCAAAGTTGGTCACGCGATGGTATTTCGAGGAATTCCTCTGTTGAGGAAAATTAATGGCAGTACTTCCTAATTTGATCAAAGTTCTAGGTTTGGAACTTGGCAGGCGTGACTTCATCCTGTTCGGTAACTTCCTCATTACATCCGCCTGACCAACAATGGTTACAGGATGCCGAAGGTTAAGTGCCAATGGAATTTCAATCGATCTATTATGGACGGTGAAATCACTGGGTAAGACATTCAGCAACATACTTGCAGGAGTAAAGACTTGCATCAGGTAGGATTTTGCAGGTATTCCAGCTACGTTGTGATAATTGGGCTTGAGTGTGATGAGTAGTGCATGGGATTAAATACTCACTGCCATTTTCCTCGATATTTGGGTTTAATCTCTGTAAAAGTTTACACAATCTGACTCGACCACTCTAAGAGCACAAATCACGTGTATCCCTTATACATTGTGCTGTCCATATAAGAATCTGATGTGTTACACTCACATGACTTTCTCTACTCTTGTACAAACTAGTTTTACAAACGCCTATTCTCCATATGCTTCATGTTAATCGAGACGTTAATCTTATTGCTAATTTTCTTGTAGGTGCAAGGGGAATATGGTAGGCTTTAAGCGATAGTCAAATATTTTAAGAGATGGTTGCTATGTGGAGCATTGCATTCTCTTTGCATTACTAGGACAAAAAAATGAATAACGAATTCCCATTTGAGAAAAGCTATAAGTATTGGAAAATTTAAGGGAATAACAAGCAATATCTCGAAAATGTTCACTCAATAAAAAAAATGTATATGACATAAATTGTGTATTTTAACGCGATCTTCATTTTTTGTGTAGTAAAATTTTGTCTTATGGTTTACCAGTTATGCAAACGTCGTTCACAATGAAGAACACTTTTGGAGACATTCCCAGAAAATTCAAGATATACATTTTATTTGTCATGAAAGTATCTTAAATATGATATATTTTAATCAAAATCGTTAGAGCAATTTTTGAGAAAATTAAAATTTTCGAAAAATGTTCCATGTAAAGGGTAATCTAGGGTGGGGGGATTTTCTTTAAAACCTTCGTGTCGCATCTCTGGAAGATACTGAACCTAAATACCAAGTTTGGTGTTTATCCGACTGTTCCTTTCTGAGCTATGCTGTTCACAGACACATACTAAGACACACACACGGACATGTTTCCAAAAATATTTTTTGGATTCAGGAGGCCTCAAAATATGTACTTCCGGTGAAATCTCGACATTGAATTTTTAGGTGGAATGCAATACTTCCCCTACTTACTATACGAAGTAGAGAAAGTAAAAGTGGTTCTTCTATTCACTTTACGTTAATTGCATAAGTCTTTGCCTAGAAATAGTATTAAATTACATGATATAATTTTTTTTTGTCTATCACTTCTGGTTTAGAATTATACAAACCCACACAAAACTCCTTCTAAATGAAGAGAACTTCACAAGCTATTCCAAGAAAAATCAAGGGTACATATATTTTGTCATGTAAATATTCTACATATGTGGTAGTTGATTAAAATCCATTAGAGCGAATTGTGAGAAAATAAAAAATTTCGAAAAGCTTTCCATGTAAAGGGTGGACTACGGTAGAAAAGTTTCTCTAAAATACTCGTGTCGCGTTTTGTAAGATACTGAACTTAAAAATCAAATTTGGTATTTGTCCGACTTTTCGCTTTTCCGAGATATTGCTATTTGTTTGAATTTTATAATATTTACACTTTTCTCAAATGGGAGATCATTAGTTTTTACTTTCTCTACTACATAGAGTAAGTAACTATTGCATTCCGCCCAAAAATGCGATACAGATATTTCACCAGAAATACATGTTTTGAGGCCTATTGAATTCAAATAAACAATTTTGCAAATATGTCTGAGAGTCTGTAGACAGAAGAACTCAAAAACGAAAGTTGGGTAAGTAACAAACTTGGCATTTAAGTACACGGCTTCTAAGGATGCGACACGAAGATTTTCCAGAAAATCCATCTACTTTCCCCTCCATCTTTATTTTCTAAAAATGGGTCTTACCGATTTAGATTAAAATACCATATATTAAAGATATTTAAATGACAAACAAAAAGTTGTCCTTTGAAGTCCGTTTCGTTCGGAAGGAATTTTATATAATCTTGTATAACTGGTAAACGTTAAGCGATAGGTGAAAATGTACTACACAACAAATGTAGATCTCTCTAAAATACACAATTTATTTCAAATACGGTTTTTGTGGCATAAGCCATTTTTGAGATATCCATTATTAATGGTCCGAATTGTTCATTTCTTGGTAATGCTTTTAAGTCCTCTCAACATTCAGTTGTTTCTTGCGATTGCATGGAAACAACATGTCCAGCAGCATATAACGTCCAGTTCTTAAACATTTGACTACCGCTGTTCTCTGTATTTATAACGAAATGTGTAATGTAGCTATTTCTGTCAAGGTTTATCTGCATGAAAAGTAGTAGACTGAAAAATAAGCTTTATTAAGAATAGTTTGCATATCCACTAATAAACGATAGAGGGTAGATAAAAAGTAATCTGAATGTATGACATATTTTTTTCCCCTTCCGGATCATGCAAACAATATGCAATTTTAAAGCCATTACATAGCGACCAGCTGTTAAAAGATTTGACTATCGCTTACACCCTTCTGCGTTCCCCTATTTCCATTAAACCTACTAGGAAATATGTAATAAAACCATTTCTACAAATATTTATTTCGTTTAACATGAAGTAGATAGAAGGGCAAGGTTTTATAAGCATGCTTTGTTGAACAATGGGTAGAAAAGTCATGTGAATGTAACACACACACGATATAATACACTAACGAAACATTTCCAATGTAGAGGGTAGCTTTAGGTGGGAGATTTTCTTGAAAATCTTCGTATCGCAATTTTGAAAGATGCTGAACGTAAATACCAAGTTTGGTGTTTATCCAACTTTTCGTTTTTGAGTTATGCTGTTCTCACAGCAATCACATACACACGCGGACCGTTTTCTAAAAATATTATTGGATTCAGGGGACTTAAAACATGCATTTCCGGTGAAATATCGTTATCGAAGTTATGGGTGGAAGGCAATACTTTCTCTTCTATTAGCCACGCGGTAGAGAAAGTAATTTGTTATAAGAAGCAGTTGAAATCAGAAAACATCCATATTTCACGAACCCGATACTTGAGCCATGCCTACCCGTCTAACACTGAAAAACACGTGTGTGTCCTTCCTTTGTTTATGTTTACTTTACCTACCAGATTTTAACGGAAATAAATATTTCGAGGCCCCTAAATACATACCAAGAAAGAAAGAAAGAAAGAAAGAAAATAAAAGAAGGAAAATGGTAGGTAGATATGTGTGTATTTCTGTGAACAGCATAACTTAAAAACGAAAAGTTGAATAAATACCAAACTTGGTACTTTGGTTCACCGTCTTGGATGCCATACGAAAGTTTTCAGAAAATCCCCCACCCTAAACTACTCTTTAAACGGAACATTTTTCGAAATGTTTTATTTTGTAAAAAAAGACTAACCATTTTGATTAAAATATGAGGCACTATATTTTAACACTTAAATAATTTCAATCTAATTATATAATATATAAATTCAATAACAGCCCACCTTGAAGCAATATGTGTATGTAATAATTTGTAAAATGAACGTAACAGTCATTGAATATGCTTATATTATTGCATCCATGTGTAATAATGTTATGTGAATGCATTACGTAATTTAATAATGTAGGAGCTGTGAGAATAATAGTTTAAAAGTTGCTAACAATGAGGTAACAATGACGTAACCTTGAGGCAATAATGAATTTGAAAGTTTAAATGCTACAAATCATTATTGGAGCACCAATAATGTAAATTTTGTGACAGTTTATAAAACAGCCAATCAACAACCAGAAAAAGCTTTAGTCAAATGAAGGTATTCTATTGGAGTAAGATTAGCCAATCAGAAACTGAAAAGGAGAAAATTTTACAAATTTAGAGTTCAGCTGCCTGTAGACAGCGTTACTAACCAGACGCAAAAAGTGTCCTCAAGAAATATAATATGTATTCGTGTGAGACGAAAATTAAGTTTACGTGTTATAAAGTGTAATTAATTAATAAAAAGAATCTCGCAGCTCTCTATATCAGTGAAGTGTTATTTAAATTGTGTCAAGGATTAATAAATGTAGTGAAGTAAAATTATAATCTGTGTAAGCCTACATTCTTCAGTTGCACCACAACCCAGCTAAGAGAAACCTGTGTCTAACAATAATACTGACGCAGCCGAGGCAAACATTAAATATATAATATTTAAAGAAACAGTCAAATTACAAAGTTAATATTTTTTTTAAAACTTGGGGCAAAGGACACCTGAAAGTACATTTGGAACGAGGGCTACCGGAAACTGTTTACTATACGTGCGGTTGCAACTGCTACAAGTTCGGCTCCCCAACAGTTGAAATATAATACAACTCCTTCATAGAAGCTACTTCAAATTGACGCCCAAATCGTGGTGCAAACTCCTACAACAAAATACGTACTTCAAATATCATATACTAAATATATTTACATGGCATATAAAATGTATTTCTTGAATATTCTGGTAATAACCCGTGAAATCCACTTCTTTCAGAAGGAATTTTGTATAACTGGTAAACGTTAAGCGAGAAGAAAACCTACTACCAAAAAATGAAGATCTCTTTAAAACAACCAATTTATTTCAAATAGCATTTTTTGTGGCATCAGCCATTTCCGAGTTATCCGTTATTAATTGCTCAAATTGCCAAAAACTTAGCCGTTAAAGTCTTGTAAATTTTTAGCTGTTTCTAGCGATGTCATGGAAGCATTTTGGAGTTTTAAGGCTAACATATAGCGTCCTGTTGTAAAAATTTGACTATCGCTGTTCCCTTTGAATCTACATACTAGAATATGGAAATATGTAATGCAGTTCATGTGAATGTAATGCATCAGATTTTTCCAAATATTTTTGGCCATGCGTGTATAAATCACATTTCATTTTAGTTTCATTTCCATAATCAGCACAAACGCTGCTGACGAAGGTTAGTGGAATCGGCGAAGTTGTTACTGAAACGCACTCCGGTATCGCATAGCAACGCACCGTATCGCCCCTTCTGGCCACTTCCATCCCATTCTCGCGTTGATGATGATGCGAAATGAGCTGAAACCTCTCTCGTGTTGTGGAGCCCACAAAACAAGCGGGGTGGAACCATGTTGACAGAGAGGCCGGACCCTAACACGGCTGGGGCGGCACTCGTTAATGCCTAAACGACAGGCGTCCCCTGAATCCAACCTCGAAAAAGTGCGGAAGGCTTTTAGATGTGCGCTTCTCCGGCGAGGCGGCTTAAACAAAGTGCAGTTCGTCTTACATCCTAGGGAAGCGCTGCAATTCATTTTCGTTCTGCGTGACGTCTTCAGTTGGCTTAAAGGCCGAGGGTTGAAATTATTCCGTGACTGCACCGACTTAGAAAAGTGCGTCAGAGAACTGATGGTTTTCTTTAGACCAAGTGAAATAAATCGAAAATTATGGTTGCCACATTTAAAACAGTGGAGGTTAGAGATGCTGTTCTATAAATAATGTTCGTTTCTACTCTTCCTACTACTTATCTATAGGAAGTAGAGGAAGTATTGCATTTAACGCAAAACTTCGATACCAAAATGTCAAAGAAAATACAGTTTTGAGAACCTCTGACTTCAAAAAACGCATTTTTAGAAAAATGTCCGTGTGTTTGTGTGTATTTGAACAACATAACTCAAAAATGAAAAATCGGTTAAGTACCAAACTTGGTATTGAAGTTCAGCATGCGACACGAAGATTTTCAAGAAAATTCTCCACCCCAACTATCCTTTACATGGAAGATTTTTCGAAAACTTGGATTTTATAAAAAAAATGGCTATAATGATTTTGATTAAAATACCATATATTAAAGATATTTACATGAAAAATAAAATGTGTATCTTGAGTTTTCTGAGAATAGCCTAGAAATTGTCTTCATTCGGAACAATTTTTCTATATTCTTGTATAACGGTAACCGCTAAACGATAGACGAAAACGTACTACACAAAAAATGTAATCCCTTAAAACCACACAATTTATTTCAATTGTTTTTTGTTGCAAAAGCTTTATCTGAGATACCCGTTAGTACTGGTACGAAATGTTCAACGCTTGGTCGCTCTTTTGAAGTCCTGTCAATGTTCAAATGTTTCTCGCGATTGCATGGGAACAGTATGGAATTTTAAAGGGTATAGCGTCCAGTTCTTAAACATTTGACCATCGCTGTTCCCTCTGTATCTATAACGAAATATACAGTATATACAGTAGACAGAAAAATAAGCTTTAGTAAGAATAGGGGGAAAAATAGGGGAACCACTTGAGCCTGATTAGTAAATAATAATTATAATTTCAAATCAATATTTTCAGAAACACAAGGTTAAAGTGACAAATTCTTGTGCTATAAATATCCTCAACACAATTTAAAATTAATACAATTATCAAGTAAATAACATTTAAAAAATGAGATGGTGTAAATCGGTTCAAATTAGGAACGTGGTCCTTACATTGAACCACATACTTTTAAGTTTAAAAGTATTTTTATTAATACAAAATACACATATTTATTGTACATTCAAAACAAATGTGCTATCAGCAACAAAAGCAGAGTCCAAAATTGTGATAAGAATAGCAATTTCCTTGAACATTTTGAATTTTTATATAATGACAATCACTTGGTTTCTGGGATATGTATTATTTGCAAATATAGAGTTTTTACTAAATTTTACTCTCATACAAAAGAGTCAATTATACACAGTCTTCAAAATAAAACACTTTCTTCTTGTCACTAAGTTTTGCACACTTTTGGTGAAGCCATATCCTACAACTCACACATTGAATCATGTCCATCATTTCAGACAATTCACATATTCATGTCATCCACTGTTTTTAACATGATTTTTTTTAACTTAGCATATTATGTGGATATTTATTCACACGATACACTATTCGCAAATGAGCAATCCTAGAACTTCAATAGGTCTCCTAAATTGGACCAGTTCGATATAGGGTTCAAACAGTGGTTCAATTTACGAGCCACGCCATTTTGGATGCTTTAGCATCTATGTGACAAGGAGAGACGCTGCTTGAAAAAAACGTATGCATGAATATTGTTGCTAAATAAACACTTTATAACATGTAATATATATATAGATCATCTCAAACTTACCTAATTGGTCGTATAAGCTTAGCTAGATGAGTCAAATATTACTTCTGAAGCACCAAAAACACACAACACTTCATACAACTGAAACCACAGCTCAGAATGCAAAGTCAACAACTCCAAGCATTCATAGTTGTACACGCTACGCTTCTGATAGGATTATGGTGACACCTGTCGAACAGTTTAGAAAATGTCGGAGCGGTTTAATTTAAGACGGGTTCAAATTTCCCCTAATGTATACCCATCGATAAAGAGAAAGTTATGTGAATGCTACACATCAGATCTTTTTTTATTTTGAGGACTGACAGACATCAAGTCATACTTCCACGGCGAAGATTATTGACTTTGATCAGTGTGCAGCTACTTTAACCTGTAAGCAGCTTGTTATTGGAAAGAGTGAAATAGGAAAGTGGTTGAAGCTGATGAAGACATTTTGAAAACTGTAACTTGACATGTCTGTTTTAAACATTTTTGGCCAAACCTTAATTGCCTGTTTGACAATGTTATAATTTTAAACAAAAGAACAAAGATAACATTGTTAACCACACCAACTTGTGTTATTGTTAAATGCTTTACCAATCTACAAAAATGTAAGAATTATCTCCAATATCTCCATATGTCACGGATTTCTATCTCTTATTACTTTGTAGAATTCACAGCTACCAACATAAATACAAAACAAATTATCATTTACCGTTATTTATTAAAACAGGATACAGATGCCCTATAAATCTCTCTCAATTATATGCAATAGCCCCCGAGTTATTTCACATTGAAGGTTGAAAAGCGTAAAAAATTCTGTATGTGCAAAAGCAAACACAACTTTAATTTTATTGTGACAATTATTTGCGTCGTATTAAATGCAGGATTTAAAAATTAAATTCACATTGATTAAACGATTTTTGGAATAATAATAAAAAACTCCATTTTATTAAAATTTATATTTTGATAGTAATCCCCGTATACAGAAATGCCAATATTGTCAAAAGCCTCGTTTCCTCCTCCCCAATTTAAAAGTGTATAAAATCAGATAAAGGATCGCACATGAGTGACAAAATTTCATTTTTAGTCATAAGTATTGTATTCATTATTTATTCATTCATGAATATACATTTTAGAACTATTATACACCATGCATCTTGTACTTCAATTCTGTGTAGGTTTTATAGCTGTACAACCTTTTAAAACATGTCACATAAAGTTTGAAATTTCTGCCTTGAGGAATAGCCTATAACACTTCAGACGGCTGAAAAATTCAAGCCATAGCCAGGATTTAAACCACGGATCTCCATTTGCAAGAATTGACCTAATAGTGGTTGAAACTATGAAGCCCGGGGCTTAAAGTACTTACAACATTGTAAGT
Organism: Deroplatys truncata; assembly: GCA_030765065.1. Lineage (NCBI taxonomy): Eukaryota > Metazoa > Arthropoda > Insecta > Mantodea > Mantidae > Deroplatys > Deroplatys truncata. The sequence continues at coordinate 120,523,494 of CM060988.1, read as the reverse complement.
CGCCATTGGGGTATGACATCTCAATACAATTTGAGATCTTCTTGTCGTTTACCGGGAAAAATGCGAATCAGTTGGATAGTTTAATGTCATGCCGGCATGTTGCCATGGTAGCTCAGTGATTAGAGCAACCAGACGGAGGCCGAGATATCCGTCTATGGCATTGAATTTTTCAGTCGTCTGATTCTACCTTTCCAACCTTGTCCGACACACGGCTTGTGTGGAAGAACGATTAATTCCATCGTTGAGTTTTGCCTACATTAAAATGAACAAAGCATTCAGGAATCTTCAAATACTAAACTTGCTGAAGAGTGACTAAGTAGGGCTTGTAAATTATTTTTAAACAGCATAAAGTAGGAAATAGTATTATATTGGCGTTTTCGTTTTTAACTCTCTTTTCACGGGTTTTCATTTATCGGCACATTCTCATTTATAAATTGTTATACACAATATACCTTTCGGTATAAAAGAATGTGATGTATATCCCCTTATGAATAAAATGATAAACAACTGAGATAATTATTATTTGCCACACGCTCGGATTGGATTGTGAAGTGGAAAGGAATCGGCACCGATCCAGTGAATCCGGACATTTACCTAGCCCCTACAAGGAAGCGCTGAGGTGAAGGGAGACACCGGGCAGGCCGGAACCAGGAGTGACGGCACAGCAATGACAGGGCTGCTATAGTTTCCAGATATAAATGCCCCGGCAGACGGACAAGCAGACCGGAGATCCCGCCCCACATGCAGTACAACGCCCCGCTGGGCGGTCCTTATGCCCGGGCAACCAGCAGAAGACCGTGGGACGGAGAAAGTTCACAGAGGGCTTCCTTTTCCTCTGCCACGCTACACCGAAACACCATCGCAGACACTTTCAACCTTGAAACACACCAAATGGGGTGAACAACGAATAAAATAATTAATGAAACGAAATGGAGAAAAAGGAAATTCCGGGGGGGGGGTTGAAAGAATCCACTCCAGAATTCGCCGACGACCCGGGAAAACCCCGAAAAACCTCATGGGTCCGAGTGGGCGGGCGTCGGGGATCGATATCTGAACCTCTCGAATGCGGGCTATAGAAGTTGCAGCCTGAACTATCCCTCTCCGTTGTAACAGCTTAAAGGCTGGTTCACAACCAACGAGAACGGTAACCAGAACGAGAACGAGAAAGTTGCAATACATGTATTCAAATGGGAATGTTCACAACCGACGGGAAGCCTTCCCGGGCCTCGGGAACCGGAAAGAAGAGTTGCCCAACTTTTTGCTTTCTCATTCTCGTTCCCGGGCACGACATTTTAGATCCCTATTGTGCATATTACACTCTTCAGTCTAGAGATTGTTCTAGGCGGTCGTGGCATGAAACAGCCACTAGTGCTCTCTATAGTCGCTAGCTGGAAACATGAAACTGGAAGGAATTAGTAGTAATTGTGCTTCCTAACCTCATCTCGACACCCGCAAATCTAATCAGCGTTGGTTCCTCTGGTGAAGGGGTCATTTGTAGTTTGTTTATATGCAACTCAAAACTCGCTATTACCTGAAAAACAATGGCTAAAGCTACAAAGAACGGCTAAAACCGGTGGAAATGAAAAAAAGAATAAACAATTTTAATGTATGCCATTAAATAAAGGAATGAAAGCTTGGCATAAGTAGAGGGATTGGAAATGTAATGGATATACATTTAGATAATGTTTACTCTATCGAATTTTGACGTTGGCTTGGCTAAATTGGAAGCAGGTGAAAAAATGTCATTGGTCAGTTAAAAACAAATGAAATCCCAATGTGCAAAATGGACTTTCGATATGCATTCCCATTCTCGTTTCCGTTCTCGGGCGGTTGTGAACCAGTCTTAACTGTAATAATATTAAACAGTAATTTTAAGTGTCATATTTAACATTTTCTCTCAAACTAGTACGATAATTAAAATTTCTCTCTATGTTATTAAAAGTACAATCTTATTTTTTAAATAATTGCATAATGTAGAGCAATGTTTCAAAACAGTAAAAATGATAACTCGGTAATTAACTTAAAAATATGCATGAGATTTGGTGAACATATTATACACCAAACTTTGATTGCTGTAATAAAATTTCAAATGAATCGAACTGAAACTGTGGATTTTAGAAATTTCACAGATAAGTGAGTATTCTTAGGTCAGAATGACGTTAACGTAAATAGAACGTAAGTTTCAGTTGCAAAAGTTAAGGAATTTCAAATACCATTACATTTAAACAGCAACATTATGTGGCATCGATAATTAGCAATCCGTTACTGCACGTGTCGACTGCTCATGGTTCCATCCTGCTTACGCGTTTAACTGACTTGCGGTTTGCTTGCTAACAGATTCAGGGATTCACCCACTTGGCCCGACTAGCTGAGAGCTGAGCAAACCATCACGTATGTGTATGAATTCATCTCGCCTAGTTGTAAGGCAAACCACATTACGCAGTGCAAGGAGGGTTGCCTGCACGTAAGGCTGTGACAAAAAGATTCAGTGGCAGTGTGCGTTTGATTTATTCTTTTGTAATTAATGATAATGACTGACGTTTACTTTGTGACAATCATCACTAAAAGGTTATCTGAACGCACTCTAACAAGCTTACATAAGAAACTGATGATACGATATTCACATATGACTGTATCACTTATCTATAGTAGGTAGGGAAACCAATTTACCAACTGTGTTCCACCGAAAATTTCTACCTCAAGATTCCAACAGAAATACACATTTTGAGGTAGACTGAAGAGAAAATAAGCATTTTTCGTTAAAGTTCAATGCGTGATTTGGCACGCACGTGTGTGTCTCCGACGCAAAATTGGATGAACACCAAACTATTTAAATTCATTGTCTTCCAAAGATGTGACAGATTTTCAAGAAAATCCATACATTAAAAATTTGATTTGATACATCCACATGACTTTCTCTAACCTCTATCGTTTTAATAGTGAGTGCACAACCTATTCTTACTAAAGCTTATTTTTATATCTAGTACGTTTTAATCCAAAGAAACCTTTGCAGAAATAGCTACATTACACATTTTGTTAGGGTACAAAGAAAACAGAGATAGTCAAATGTTTAAGAACTGGACGCTATATGCTGGCCTTAAAATTCCATACTGTTACCATGCAATCGCTAAAAACAACTGAATGTTGACAGTACTTTAAGGGAATGACCAAGAAATGAAAATTCGAACCTTTAATAACGGATATTTGAGAAATGGCTTATGCCACAAAAAACGTATTTGAAATAAGTTGTGTGTTTTAAAGGGATCTACATTTTTTGTGTAGTATGCTTTCGTCTATCGCTTAATGTTTACCAGCTACACAAGATTATACAAACTTTCTTCCAAATCAACTTGACCAGTTATTCAGAAAATTCGAGGTATACATTTTATTTGTCATGGAAATATTTTTAAAATATATAAATATGGCATACATTTTAAGCAAAATAGTTAGTCTTTTTTTAGGAAAGCAAGTATTTTTTAATGTCACATGTGAAGGATAGTCTGAATGAGGGATTTCCTTGAAAATCATCGTGTCGTATTTTTGGAAGGTACTGAACTTAAATAACAAGTTTGGTATTTATCCAACTGTTGGTTTTTGAGTTATGCTGTTCACACACACATGGAAATTTGTATACGTTTTTTATTCAGAGAGCCTCAAAACAGGTATTTCGGTGAAATCTTGGTATCAAATTTTTGGGTGGAATGCAATACCTTCCATATCTACCATGTTCGTGGCAGAGAAAGTAAAAATTAAGGACAAGAATAAAGAAATGACGGGTTAGTTGGTAACACGGAAGATGGAAGTACAAGTATACTAGTGCACAGCATGAGTAGAGTATTTAACTCCAAATTGAGGTTGTATAAGCATATGAATAACACACTGGCTCTTTTATAAGCTTATGATTTCTGATCAAAGCTCTAAACCCACACGCGTAGGGGGACCTATGCTTACATTGTTATAACCCTTGTATCCCATTGGATTAATTTGATAATCAGGTAGGATCCATTATCGAAGGAAACTTGGTCAGAGGTAATACGTATTGCATTCCCTAGAGGATGAACCAAATACTGAACAAAAAATCCCAACGAGAACGCTGTTTCAGAGAGACATGTATAAATGTAAGTGCGTGCTCCCGGCTTAAGCGGGCTTACATAATGCAACTGTGATCGCGTCCTCTGGGGTGAACCAGCTCTCTAATGCAGGTTCGGTGCTTAGCAACAATGGGCCTCCAAGAGACAATACATGAGGCCATCTCTATTAACCCCAAAAAGATCGAAATCCTACTCAATTAAAAAACAAAGCTGTCAACAGAATACAGGTCCGTCGTCAAGAGATGTATCTGTCAAACACGCTCCCGTGTGGACGGCACTGGAGTTTATTAACAAAGGCTACAAACCAGCCAGGATAGAATCGATAATAGCAATTATGGCATGGACAGTGTTGCCACAAGAACGGACTTTTCCTGCTCTCATTTCGCACGTAATGTAGAAGCGCCCCTACCGCTTTCCTCGGTGAAGGAAACATCACACCTGACATGGATATTCAGTACAAATACAGGTAATGAGGGGCGCTGAATTTAAAACATTCACATGACTTTCTCTACTCCTTATCGCTTATTAGTGGGTATACAAATTACTCTTACAAAAATTTACTTTCCTATCCACTTCATTATAATCCAGATACACCCTTGTAAAATAGCTGCATTGCAGATTTCGTTACAAATAAAAATAATTTTAAAAAAAGGAATAGCGATAGTCAAATGTTTTAAACTGGACACTAAACGTTGACCTTAAAATTCCACACTCTTTCCATGGCATCGCAAGAAACATAAATATATAAATAAATAAAAATCTGAAATACTTCGTCCCGGTACCGAATTTCTTAAACCGGGACGTGTTTTCCAAATTCTTACATTTATTACAAAACATTCTAATTACATTCCAATAAATTTTAACTTTTCAGATTACTATATACTAAAAAATGTACATAAAAACGAAATATAAACATATAAATAAGATAAAATATATAGAAGAAGATAAGAATATGAATAAAATAAAGTAAAAGGAAAGAAAAAATAAAAGGCAGGTAAGATTAACAACTAAAATGATATAAAACAGTTTCTAAATATACAAGAAAAGTATGTTTTTATATTTTTTATGGCAAGAAACAACTGAAAATCGACAGGAGTTTAAAAGAATGACTAAGTATTGAACAATGCAAACAATTAATAACGGATATCTCGGAAATGACTGATGCTACAAAAAACTTATTTGAAATAAATTGTGTGTGTTAAGAAACCTACATTTTCTGTGCAGTGCGATTTCCTGTATTGCTATCCTTCCGAATGAAGAAGACTTCACAGGCTATTCCCATAAAATTCAAGACACACATTTTACTTGACATGTAAACATCATTACTATATGGTATTTTAATCAAAATCGTTAGCCGTCTTTTAGAAAATAAAAAATGTCGAAAAATCTTCGATTTCAAGGGTAGTTTTTTTGGGGGGGGGAGTTTCTTGCAAAATCTTCGTGTCGCATCTATGGATGGCACTGAACTTAAATACCAAGTTTGGTGTTTATAAGACGTTTCGTTTTTGAGTTATGCTGTGCGCGCGCGCGCGCGCGCACACACACACACACACACACACACACACACACAAGGGCCTTCAAAGGGATTCAGAGTGCCTCAAAAGATATACTTTTTCGGTATCGAAATTTTAAATAGAGCAATACCTCTCTATCTACTATGTACGTGGTAGAAAAAGTAAGATTCGCTTCATAGTCTCCTACAAATATAATTATAAAAGGATACGTACGATAAATAAAGAGAAACTCGATGTGTTACATTCATACGACTTCTTTACCCAAAATATTCAATTTTTATATAGCTTCTATAAACTCTTCTTAGAAAAGCTTACTCTTCTATCTACTTTTTGTTAATCGAGATAAACCTTCATTAGAAATTTGGTTGTAAATATGAGGAAAATAAAGTGTAATGGCTTTGAAGATGCACGTTTCTTGCACAATCACAAGGATTAAGGGAAGCTATCCCTTAGCATTGCTGTAATACTGTTTAAGGATAAAAAATTACGAATAGCACTCGCAGATGAGGAGGGAGAAATTTCCTGAAAATCCTTTTTTTTTTTTGTTTTCGGCGTTTCATTCCCTCCGCCAAGTGATCTAGCCGTGGTGTGCATGTATAATTAACGTAAAATTAATTTGTGTATTATTAATTTCATTTAGCATTTGTTGATTACGAGAAAGCCTTTGATAAGTTAAAAAGATCGCTTTTGTGGAAAATATTAGAAATAAAGAGGTTATCCTAAACATCTTATTATACTATAAGGAGTCTACATGTAAATACGAAAATAGTCATAAGTTCAGGTTTGAACATGTCGGATGGTATTTTAATAAACCAAGGTGTTCGACAAGGATGTAGTTTATCACCCACTTTATTTAATTTATATATTGACGGCCTAGTTATGAAGTGGAAATATGAAATACAGTTTGGAATTAAAATAAGATCCAGCATACCATTAAACATTTCATTATATGCTGATGACCAGATAGCTATACAGCGAACAGAAGATAATTCACATAGATTAAGCCAAAACGCAATACACTACAATTTAACTATATCTACAAATAAGACAAAGATAATGGCTTTAAAAGGAAGAATTCGGTCAGATCAAAAATAATAAATGAGAAAATTTTAGTATCCCACTTCGATTACTTGGGTTGTGATATTAGTTTTAAGTATGACAAAGACATTAGAAGAAGGTTATTAGATTTCAGGCTATTTGTGGAACAATTAAAAGAACTTTGGGAAGAGATACAGGAAAGAAACACAAACGAAATTATATAAAGTTATGACTGTGTCTACTCTTGTATTTGTTCCGAATCATGAACAGAAAAAAAAGGATACAGACAGCAGATATGAAGTTCATGAGATATGTAAGGGGATGTACTAAAATGGATAAAATAACGAACGTAACAATAAGGTCAGATTTAACAATATATTCAGTTAATTATAAGACAGAAGGAAACAGAAGGAAAGGAAGGAACATGTTCAGGAATGATAGCAAATACACCGCGTTTTTGTTTCTTCGTTATTATTGGCGCGAAACTCTCACGCGAAGACACGTTAAGCATCTTTAAATAACTGACTCTAACAAAACGTTGCCAGACCTTATACGTTTCTGACTCCGCGCGAACATATCACCCAATTAATTTTTATTGGCTACTTACACACGCATAGACACTTCTAGAAAATTTAACGTATACTTTTCACAAACGCATTGACCTAACGCTACTGGAAATTCTTGTTTGCAAAAGTTTATTTGCGTCCAGCGGAGGTGACCCAAAAATTCCTTTCTTGGGGTCCAACATGGAAAACGTTCCTTTACGTGTCCTTGGCGATGAATTCTTTTAGTGCCTCCATGCTTCTGGACATCTTTCAGTGAGTTTCGTACGTCAATAGAAAATTACAAACTAATAATAAACCCTAATGATTGCTACATTAGATTAATAATTTTTCCTTACTTCCTTTTTCTCTTGTTTAATATGACGTAGTTTTCATCTTGCAAATATAAAAGATTTCTGATATTTCTCTCATATTAATTATTTATGAGGCAGTTCGAATATAACTATTATTTATTTACTAAAGAGTAAATAACGTCTCAGTTTAAATATGAAACCTGGTATTTAAACGTCACGCAGGTACGCACGCTTTCCATTATTTAGGTATCGACGGTAATATGTAAATGCATTCTTTGGCAGATTAAGTTGCTCTAGAGTCTCCCTTCAGGACATAACTACACCGACGCTAGGTCGGCCACAAAGTGGGTGGGCATTACTTGTGGAGATGCCTGAGACAGTAATCGTTTATCCAAGATGGCAAGCTATTACCATCAAGGGACCAGAATGATATGAAGTCATGAATATACATACATTCTTGCTGCAACATCTTAAGAGGTAAAGCAACAGGTCATAAAATGTGTAATAACTTCACTATCTCTAGGCACAAAGAAAAAAGAAGTAGACTGCAGTTATCGTTTACATTGCTCATTAACTTTTTTTCTGAACCAATCTTACATCGTATTTCAGAACTGCAGTTGCTGCTTGCTTGTTCAACATAAACCGCAAATAGTCGAAGTGTTTTAATTGCCGGCAACATAACATAATTTACTCGAGTACCCGTGCCATAAAACCAGCAATCTAGCTGTTCGTGGACCCCAATTCCCATAAATCCCTCAGCAATGTCTTGCTTTACTAAGCAATTTCCCTTTTGCATAAAAGTCTGCACTAATGGAATGAGCTGGGATTACAGCAAGACTGACAAAAACATCTATGCAGATGAAGTCATCACAATAGCGTTATTCGATCATTAAAGACACTGCTCTGACCTTTCACGCATTGGGTGTGGCGAACAGCATTTCTTCGATAGCCAAGATCGATCTTTTTTATCACGTGCAGTGCGATACGAAGTAGTAACATTATTACTTCCCGCCAGTTTACAACGTGAGTATTAAACATGAGGTATTTCCTTCTCACGTCCATCTTCTCTTACTAATGCCTTATAGCTGTGTTCCACTTTAGTGAGTTTCATTAGTACTTTAAATAAGAACTAGACAGTAAAACAGGCATGCAGAACGTAGATGCAGCTTCATTTCATAATAGAGTAGGGTTAGGAGGATATATTGGTAAGCTCTAAGCCTAATATTGACAATTTGGACTGATCAATAAAGACTAGACTTAGGCTTACTTGATAGCTTCTTGTCTGCACCAAGCATATTTGAAAAGAACGGGGATTTATGCATAATGCCCATATACTGCAGCACTCTTGTAATGGTAGGTTGGTAGTAATGCTCTGTTTTGTAGACCCTGCTTGCATTTCCCATACCACACTGACTGTAATCGAATGATTTATCAGCATGCAGTTCTCCCTTACACTACGTTATAACAGTATATTACATGTAAGCATTGGCTAAACTGAGGAAGCACATTGCAAGGAAACGACCAGAACTTCATCGGACTGGGTGGAGACTTTATCATGACAACTCGCGGCCACACGTCGCAAATCAAGTCATGGAGCTTTTGGCTACATGGATCATTACTTGAATACTGCAATCGCCTTATAGCCCTAGGTTGCATTATGTGATTATTTTTTTATTCCCATCGTTAAAGGCAAAGCTCCAGGCATTCGATTGGAGAAGTCTGAAGCACTGCTCAAGAAAAGTGAGGCGATTCTTAAGGACCTTACAAAGAATGTCCTGTACTATGTGTTAAAAGACTGACAGGGATGCTATAGAAAGTGCATTGAAGTAAGAGGGAATTACTTTGAGAAAAATCATCTAAACATTGAAATGGAGTAATAAAATCTGCGAAAAAAAACATTATCAGTCTTTACTGATCAGCACTCGTATCTTCAGAAATGTCCGGAGTTTAGACTTACCCGAGAAACAAAACGCTGCGCGCTTGAACCGTAGGTGGCGTATTTTACGAACAAGTATGTTAAAGAAATTATTTTATAAGTGTAACAATTATTGCGGTATAGCTTGTACACCAAACGCATTACATATCGCAGTTTGCCGCCTGATGTTTACATCCATGTCGGCAAACCGGTCGATCGTCAACTTATCCCACTCCTCAAGCATCATCCCTTGCCGAGCTTTTCGAGTAATACACAGATGTAAACAAATTTATGTCAAATATTTTGTGGATGCATTGCTAGCAAAACAACCTCATAAAGAGTTCCTGTCAACATGGTTCTAAAAATCATTCGTTAGGTAGTTATATCAATATTTCTACCTCTATTTCCCGCTAATATGTAATTTAGCTCTTTCATATTCTTGACTTTCTTAACCAATTTAGGTTTTGCTAATTTAGGACAAACATCAACAGAGGTTCAATATGAATGTTTGGGGTGGAAACGTTCATAATCATCTAATTGGTCCACATATCTTCCCTCCGCATCTGACTGGACAAAGTTTAGAAATGAGCTGCATCAGTTGATGGATGCTTCCCTGTACCTCAACAAAAAAATATTTTCTGCACGATGGTGCTCTTATTCGCTTTATAGAGAGAGTTCACCTTCTGAATCTTAAAGTTCCACAAAGATGGACTGGTCGAGGGGGGTTCATTGAATGGCCTGATCGATAGCCTGATCTGAATTAAATTACTTTCTTCCTCTGGGGACATTAGGAGTCCTTAGTTTATGTAATTCATATAACTGTTATTGATGTTCTGAGAAAGTGTATCCAAACTCTTCATCTGACCAAAAACGAAACACTCCAGGAATTTTAAATAGAGTAGGTACGCCTAAATGTCGAACCCGGACTTACCGGACGAATGGAAGCAGGAAGTAGTTACACTGAGCAATTAAATAATTTAATTCTGAAATAAACCATTTTCAGATCCATGTTGATATGAGTTTTTCCTATGTTTCGTTTTTAAGAATCTGTACTCAAAATGACTGACACAAATTCGTTTATGACCTGTATAATGTGTTTCAATTCATTCTCTTTCTACTGACACTGGCAGCAAATTATTTTATCTAATAGTCAATGGAGGATGACTTCTACTACACTTAAGGGTATACGAATTGGTTTTGGGTATTTTCTAGTACTTTGAAGTCTCATCTTTAAAATAATGTATAACTTATAGAGACATTATAACTGCAAGTGCATTACGAGGGCGGATTGATAAGTCCATGACTTTGACGAAAGATAGCGTTCTAATCACAGGTCTTTTGTTTGCATCCAAGTCTTACATCTATTCTGGGTATAACCGCAGAAATTTGACATTTCTTTCTTAGAACATTGTCGAGAGCGTCTAAAATAAGCAGATGTGTGTTGCTTCGTAGAAAATGGTAAAAAGTGAATTTCGTGATCTGATAAAGCACTACTTTTGCATGGTAAGACGGTGAAGGAAACGGAAGAAAGGCTGAACAAGTATTATGGGGACTCTGCTCCATCGCATGGCATGGTCCACAAGTGGTTCACAGAATTTCGATGTGGCCGTTCGAGCACAAGAGATGCCGTGCGCACAGGACGGCCGGTTGAAGTCACAACAGAAGAAATGGTGAACAAAGTTCAGATATTGTGTTAGAAGACCGCCGAGTGAAAATCCGTGAGCTAGCAAAGTCCATAAAAATTTCGAGTGAATGGGATAACATTCTGCACGAAGTTTTGGGTATGAGAAAGCTGTCAGCAAGATGGGTGCCACGAAGGCTAACAGTTGAGAACAAGCGGAATCGTTTGACTATTTCACAGGGATGTTTGAACATCTTCCAGCGAAACTCACGGTTGATGAAACTTGAATACATTACTATCAACCTGAAACCAAACAACAATCAAAGCAGTGGATTTCCTTCGGCGGACCTGCTCAAAGAAAGCGAAAAACACTCCGTAGGTAGGAAAAATCATGGCAGCTGTCTTTTGGGATTCAGAAGCGGGATAGACATTTACTACCTGGAAATGGGTAAAACGTTCACAGGTTCATATTATGCCGCAATGCTGGATCAGCTTCACAAGGAATTGTTAAAGAAAGGACCTCATTTGGTGAAGAAAAAGGTTCTCTTTCACCAGGATAATATATCCGCACACAAGTCAGTCATTGCCATCGCAATATTTGTGGAATTGGGCTACGAACTGCTACCTCACCCACCATATTCTCCAGATTTGGCTCCGAGCGACTTCCTCCTTTCCGCAAACCTGAAAAATTGGCTCGCTGTGAACAAATTCACGTCCAGTGAAGACATCATGGCAGAAACAACATCATATTTTGCAGACTTCGAAAAATCATATTTTTGGAAGGGTTAAAAAATTGGAGAAACGTTGAACAACGTGTATTGAATTTAAAGGAGACAATGTTGAGAAATAAAATTTATTTTTTGGAAAAAACTGTTATTTTCTTTAAAAAGTCACTGACTTACCAATCCGCCCTCGTATTTTTAATTTTAAATCAAATGCTTCACACACGTCCTCTGATTCATATTGTCATGGTTCAACTGCTATAGAGCAGGGATGCATTAAGTTGCATAACTTTGAGGACCGACGTTACTTTCTTTCCTATTTAAGGGATATTTTCTTAGGTACTGGTTAACATGGAAGCAAGAAACGTTTAGAATTTACTCGTGTTGCTAAAGCTATTATTTCTAGCTTTTATTGATATTAAAAACTGGCATAAAAGTAAACTTGATTGTGTAGCTTAAGCGGTTCCTGAGAAAATGTACTTTAAATAATATAAAAGCGAAAAGGGTACAAGTGTGCAAGTATGAATAAATCTCTAGTTTTCAGCACTGAGTTCTGTCACTGATAGTGCAATACAGCATGTGGTATTTGTAACGCTTTATCCGTTACCAAATAAAATTTACTTAGAACATTTTACGTTCTTACGTTTCTTATGCGCTGATTTGGTCCTCTCCAGGTTCTATCACAGCGCTTGTAGCGTAGCAGGCATCTTCAATCCCGTCTCTTTCTCAGGTTCTCTGCCAGTAGTTCTTTGCAAGCATCTGTAGAAGGGAGGAGTATGGTGTAGCGGAGATCCTCAATTAGGATTCTAGGGTCAGTAAGTACACATATCTGGATAAAGTAAATTTCGACACTCCTAATTGGTCTTTTAAAGTGTGTTGCCTGTATTTTTTCCCACCCTTTTAGATCTTTCTTCTGTAGAGTTTCCCACATTAACTAGATACCACAGTCATAATTGAGACAATGTTTGCTCGGAAGTGTTTCATTGCAACTTCAAGTGGAATTTTCTGTATATGGAAAAAATTGTGTTTTATTTATGGTCGCCCTTTACCTGATGTGGTCCATAGCGTCCCATTCTATATTGGGCGTGAAAGACCGTAATATTGCTCAGAGGCCTCTATCAGGCTTGTGGTCCTTTTATGTGCCGCAAATCTACGACAGGGGACCACCGGCTTTACTTCCCTTCCATGCTAAGGTTTTTTACGCCCCAAAAAATCCATCGCCCTCCTCCGGGTTTGAACTCGCGACCTAGGGAACTACAGGTTAGCATGGTAACCATTACACCACGGAGGACAAACTGTATGTTGCTTATGACGTTATGACTCTTATGGCTATTGTGACCTTTTCTTTTGCATGTATCTCGAATTTTCCCCGTTGTTTGGAGCGTTATTCCTAAGTATTTAAAAGAGTTCGTCACTATTAGGTATTCTCTGAACATTACTGTCTCTACTTTTATTCTCTTCCCTCTTTTTTGGGAGGTCATGTGGACACACTTCTTCTTACTTATTTTCAAGCCACTTGCATCCACCCATACTATTAGCTGGTTGAAACTCTGCTGTAGATCTTCTATCTTCCTTGCTGTCATGATCACATCATCAGCACAAATTTGGCTACGGCGGATGTAACAGAAGCGATAGACAGTGGGACCTATACAAATGTACACAGTTCCGTTCATCCAATCTTACGCTTAATCCCATTGGTCGGCAGAAAAAATAATCCGTAAAAAATAACAAATTTTTGATTGTACACGAGTAAGACGCGTTCGCGCTTCTGGGACTACGCAAATGATTCTACACTGTCGCTCGTGCAGACGCAACTGGCCAGCAATCGAGTGTTACAAAAATGAAACGGCGTAACATTGTTTAGGGCCGGTGCACAGGAGCGAGATTTTACGCCACGACACTTAGGACGGCATTTGACGCCGACCCAGAAACGTACATTCATATGAGGCAGTGCAGACGAGATCGCTCGCTCGCTCGCTCGCTCAATACACACCCAGCGAGCTCGCGGCGCACGAAATCGGGCTAGTGGGTAGTGTCAACAGCTGCGACACGTTGTTACTTCCGGTGTAGCAGGCTGTACTACCTGGGACAGACGACAAGATGGCGGGCTGAGGGCAACCCTAAAGTGTGATAGGCGTGTACCGCCCTAATTAGGGCTTAACCACGTAGTGACGGGATTTGGGGTTTGTAGGATGTCGGTTGAGATTTAAGTAGGGAGGTGAAAGGAGGTAGCAAGTTATACTCCTCAACGGTTGCCGGTCATGGTGCAACGACCCTTGTGCAACGTTTAAGAATTTTTCAAACTTTTATGCATTTTGAAAATCCAAGCTTCTCTTGGAAGGGTTTATATGAGCTCAGCCTTAGCTGCTGTTGGAGGTGCTGCGTTGTTACCAGATGTAACATGACATCCCCATGCGGGGAAGCCGGTGACGCCTCAAGCGGCATGTTCTGGTGTTATAATCCCCAAGAGACCCAACGAGGACGCTACGATGCTGTGGCAACTGGTCATAGAAGTTTGCGGCCCGGCACCTAATTTCATCCTCTACGCAAGGAAGAGATCAGGCTTCGTAAAGCAGTCTCACGGGAAAGCAGCGATTTACAGAATTCATAGCCCGAGGGCCCTATTCTGCACCCGTTGCCATGCCCCAGATCTCGCAGGCGTGAAGCAGGACGCGTTAAGCGGGACAGAAAATTCCCGACTCAGCATAGGGTACAATGAAGTCGTAGCCCCAGTGGCCCGATGCGCGAGGTTCTGGATGTGTCCCTTGAAAGTTAGGCATCTATCTAGCTTAACTCCTAAGTAGGTGATGATACCTGGGACAGATGGCTTTGTGTTTGCTTATACGTGGACAAAGGAGGAACCTAAGCGTGGTGAGTGATGGCTTACAGCCCCTACACGTAAACATAACAGCGACGCCAAAACGAGCCAAAGTTATACTTCCCGTGTATTACATTGTAATCAGTCGGTACAGAGGAGAGCGTTTTATCCGCCAGCCGTTATGAATCAAGAATTCGATGTTGAGCTCTTCATTGAGGAAATTAAGAAATATCCCGAAATTTGGGACATCAGATACGAGGAATACGTGATAAAAATAAAATCGTGCGACATGGATCAGCAATTTCGAAGAATAACCTGATGAAGATAAAACAGCCAAAGGTAAAGTAACATCAAATGGTTGGAGCAATAGCCATTTGACACTTGAAGTTAACGACGGGTGCGTTTGTATGGATATTTTAATTGTTATTCTACTTTTACTTACTTTTCTATTTGTCATTTACAAAACCGATTGACAAACAGTTTTCCAGGTGCTATCTCCTGCAACTATTATACTTTGCATACATTTGAACTCCAGGTACACTGAACACTTTCTAAATTATTCATTTTTATTATACGTATTATATAAAACACACTTATCTGCACTTCTTAACAAACCAAAATATTGACGGGCGGGCGGGCAATATCGCTCCTGTGCAGCGACTAACAAAATAGTGTTGCGGTGAGACTGCTGCAAGGTCGGGACTGAAAACTCACTTGTGTGCACAGAGTCTTTAAGAAATACATGAAGCAGCCGAAGGAAACTTCACCAATGGGGGTTTTACTTCAGCAGAGACTGCAAGATCTAGCTGGCAGAAAACGTCAAACAGTTGGCAAACAAAAGCTAAATACTATTTTCATCAGGTCTGATTATTCTTCGCACACAGTTTAACTAGATTGTTCTTTGTGGTACATATACACAGTCCAGTTATAAGTTCTGTCCTATGATTAAGAAGCATAAGCTTTAAAATAAAAGATACAGATAGATATAACATATATATTTTAATTCAGCGACTAATGAACATTTCACACTGTAAGTCATTCAAAATGATCACCCCTGGCCTTTACACATCATCTTAATCTCTTAGGCCAGTCTGCTACTGCAGCATGGATGACATCTAGAGGAATTTCCTGCGCTGCCTTTACATCCCAAAGCCTTAGTCCAGTGGGTTCAGGTCTGGGCTACCAGAGGGCCAGTCTTCTGCTGCAATGAATTCTGTAACATTGTCCCTGAGTCATGCTTGAGTTCTAGCCTTGTGAGCTGGGGCCGAGTCTTGCTGAAAGATCCAATGGCTTCCACTGAACAGTGTGATGTTCAAGAGTCTCACAACACTGTCTGGCTCCTGTTCTTACTCCTTGTTTGCAGACATGGAGGGATGTTGCTCCTTGATGTGACACGCCACACCAAACAATCACTGGACACGGGGGACTGATGTTTTAGCTTCCCCTGAGCTCCGTGCATATACTTTATCATTTATTGTACTTCTCAACTGTGAACATTTTTTTTCACCTGTGAAGAGGATATTTTCATGACCATTCTGAGCATGCCACTGTAAGAGGCTCTTTGATCTTTCGTACCTGATCTTCCTTAGATTCGAGGTTAACAAATGCCCCACTGACCGTCGATAAGCTCTCATATGAAGGTCTTCTCTGATACGCCGAGACCTGGATTTAGCAAATACATTTAACTCTCGGGCCATTATTTTTTGCTTCCGGAGTGGGTTTCGACGTGTTTGTTCTCTTACTGCTTTGACCACTCCTGAAGTCGTTATGGTACAGGCCTATCAGATCTTATTAGGTAAGTCTTCAATAGAGTTAGATTCAACGAATCTCTTGACAGTTCGGTATACAAACTTTAATGAAATTTTCAGTTGTTTTAACAACTTGAAATTTTCAGTAGGTTTCTTACCACAAATATAAAGAGCAATCACCGCCATTCTGTTTATTTGCTCCCCATTCCATATTTATTGGTTGATTTAAAATACTATACAAGGCAAATGTGTTTAGAATAAAAGGTGTGCTACCATGGTAACTTTTAACCATACCATTACATTATTTATTTTTAAGTTGTAGAGCTACAAACATAGACGACGGAACATATGACTGGACTGTGTAGTTTCGGGTTACATACTAGAACACATGTAATTATTTTTAAATAAAGCTATTTTGCCAGTTGAAAATGTATTTGTTGCTTTCCGCGTCAGCCCACCTTCCCGATCATCCGACCAGGCCACGGCCCGTTTAAGTCGGATAATCGGGACTCTACTGCACTTTATATTACACATAACATTATGAGAATGTTACCTTTACCTTTAAAACGCCTGGGGAATTTCCTAATAAGTCCACAGAGAGAAAGTGAAAGCCAATATTATAGAATTATGTTATTGAAAGGGCTAATTATTTGGTCTGTTGTGTGCAATGGGTCAGCTCTAGAGTCTAACTTTTACGTTATTATAAACCCGGCATGCTTTGTGGAAGTGCTTTGTTCCTAAAGCTCTTGGAAGATAATTGCATTAGTTGATCCCTTCAGGAACAGTAAATGCATTATTATGTCCTCAAGAAGAGGAAGATTGGTGGCTTCGCATCAAATTACGGCGTCCCACATATCCTTATCAACAATTTCATCTTTGATGACTCCCTCCTCTCACTTAGGTTCCCGCAGAAATTATCTCGCTATACATATTGTTTACTCGTAAAGCCATTGCCTCTTCATAAACAAATCACATATTCTCTACTATGCAATATTTTATGTTATGATTTCTATAGATGCCGTATTTCTTGTATTTGTATGTTGAAAATTCCTTTTATCAAAATTTTAAAACAGAAGGTTTATACATTTTTCCATTCTATACTACTTACTTGACTCATTCTCTTATGCAGGGCTTGCATCCCCCAACACTTACAACTTTGCCTAGGGTCAGAGGTCTATAGAGAATGAAGAACTGAACGGGGAATCGGCCCGTAACCAGGTATGAGAGTGAGCAAAGATGATATGAAATGAAGGCGAAATGTTTAAAAGGAAAGGTAATGATGGAGAAATTGTTGGAATGAATGGCGGGGGAAGGCGGAGAACGCGGAGAAAACCCGCCCAGGCGTCGCTTCCTCCACCACAAATTCCACATGCGGGTCACTGGGATCAAACCCGGTTCCCCTTGTTATGGGGGGGGGCGTTCACAGGGCGGCCCATTCTGTACGACTTACCTAAAGTAGAGAAAGTATTGCACTCCACGAAAAAAATCCATACCAAGATTTCACTGGAAATACACGTTTTGAGGCTCCCTGTATAAAAAATGTAGACAGCAGCTCTAAAAGTAGAACATGTAACACAGAGTACTAAAAACGTTAGGTTATAGCACTAGATTTTCAAGAAATTTCCCCATCACAAACTGCCTTTTACAAGGAAAATTGTTCTTACTTTTGATTTTCTCAAAAATGATACTAATAATTTTGATCAAAATATCTTCTTCTTTAACGGATTATCCTCGTTTTGTACGACTTAAATTCTCAAGGACATACAAACCATTGCCTTGGGCCAGAAGCCTGTCGAGAAGCAAGCAAACTCTGACCATAGCGTATCCAAAATGGGTGATCAGCCCAATGCCTGGTTTGGCGGTAGGAAGAAGCATATTAAATGTAGTGATGAAAGGGATGACTGAAAATTTGGGGACCAAATTATCCAACCAAGCATTCGCCTAACGACCGAGAAAAACCTGAATTAAAATATCAATTTTCATGACAAAATATATATCCTGAATGCTCTGAGAATAGCCTGTGAAGTCCTCTTCAATTTGAATGACTTTTGTGTAATCGGTAAACCGTAAGAGATGTTTTAATATACAAAACATGTAGATCTCGTTAAAGGATATAATACATGTCAAATACAATTTTTGTAGCGTTAACCATTTCGGAGCTATTCCTTGTAATGGGTTGAAATTTTCAAAGTGAATTCGCTGTTCGTTTTTCCTAGTGGACATGGAAGGAACGTGGAATCTCAAAGCCAACACATAGCGATTAGATTTTTGAATATCTGACCATTGTTTTAGCCTACAACGGAATGTGTAATGAAAGTTTATCTCAAGTAACAGAAAGTAAATAGAAGAATAAGGTTTTGAAATAATAGTCTGTAGAAGGATGAGTAGAGAAACTCATTTGAGTGCAACACATCAGATGTTTGGAAGGTTCTCATCCTATGGCGAGAATGTGTTTAATATAAAACAGCCGGTAAATACTTAAAAAACAAAACTTATGTGGTTACGTCATTTGTGCGCGCATTGTACATACCTATGCTATTAAAATCCAGTTTTAAATTTCGTTGCTCCTTTGAAGGCATTTGCATTCATGAACAGTTCTGGACTAACTTGTTCAATTTACTTTTCTACTCGTTCAAGAGCCTCTAGAAACTTCTCTTTGTATAAGCTATGTGAAGGAAAACAACATCAAAAGGTACCAACTGGTAATATATGCAATATGTAAATTGGGAACCTAACAAAGTCATTCCGAATAGCGGACGGAGGCTTCTGCCCCGACAAAACAAATTTTACTTTTGTTAGTTTCACTGCAGTACGTAGTGTTTTAAACAACAAAGCTTGCAACACAGTTCTGCAAATAGCTGTCTCAAGGGATCGACAAACCTGCTGATGTAAGAAAAAACTACTGGTACTTTTTATTATGGACTTCGTGCTTGCTAAGAGGTATGACTGATTAATAGGGCCGGAAAATTCATGCATTTTAGGGATGGGCAGAAAATAACGCAACTCTTACTTTGTAACGGTCACCTTAATATAACTGTTACCAAAGTAACAAATACTAGTAATTGGGTAACTAACGGTTACTAAAGTAAGAATTACAAAGTAACTAGTTACACAATAACGGTTGCCAAAGTAAGGATTACAAAGTAACGAGTTACCAAATAACGGTTACTAACGGTTACAACAAGTTATCAACGTTTACTAAGAAACCAAACGTCACCAAGCCTGGATGACATCATTCACTGCATGTGCGCGGCATTGGTATCCTTATCAAAAACTATTTATCTCAATATTCGTTTACAACTTGAGTCATCCTCGCACTGTTTTAAGTATATACTTATTTAGTACAGCGTGTTGCTTATCGTTTGGAATACAGGTTACATGCCATAGATGACAGGTAAGTCAGCCTGCAATGCATTAAAATCGTCATTCACATACGATTATAGGTGTACGAGTTTTTAAACATTGCGGTTAGATGGGTATGAATAAAACAATGCTCTCTAGTAGAAAAATATGCGCAGGACGCTAAGCTCAAACAACGACAACGTTCTTATTTAAACGTAGTTACCGTTACTGGTAACCGTTTAT
Source organism: Deroplatys truncata (assembly GCA_030765065.1). Lineage (NCBI taxonomy): Eukaryota > Metazoa > Arthropoda > Insecta > Mantodea > Mantidae > Deroplatys > Deroplatys truncata. Next base: position 120,503,586 of record CM060988.1, on the reverse strand, counting down.
GTAACTGCGAACATGATAATCATGAATACAATAGCTTAATCCTGGTAACCGTTACATATACCTCTTAACGCACTGCAACTGCGACAGTTATAATCGTTACTCGAAAATAACTGTTTGCCACATCCCTAATACATTTATGTTTTTTTTCATAGTAGTTATAAACGTATGGTTGTAAATTATGAGTACCAATTATGGAATTTGCAGTTATTTTAACGTCATATTTTTGCGATTTGGATATATGCATCATATTTCCAATATTTTAATACCTATATGGCACATTTTAACAGGTTTTAAGTTGGTTTTTCTTCAATTGACCCATACATTTAACAGTAGGTCAAAAAGGTCGTTAGTTCATCGACTCGAATGACGCTACATAAATAGAAACAGTTCAAAATATTCTAATAGGCAATGGGTTAGACGACGATGTTGTTTGCCATTTTTCCTTCTTACTAACAGCCATCGCGTGATTGGAAGCTGTAAGAACTTCCTTAAATGAATCACTTACTGTTTTTGAAGAAACAATACGGAAACTTAAACTGTTCCTGGTAATACAGGATAAAAATGAAGAGAATGTGAATAAAAAAATAAATCTGTGATGTGAGACCTTCTCGAAGAAAAACTATATTTCACACCAAGAGACTCATAGTTTTCTATGGAGGAATTAACATCATTTAAATACGTCCCCATATCCTCCTGTGACGTAGAGAGAAATTTCTCACGTTATAAAAGTATTTTGGGGGACAGCAGACGAAGTTTTTCAATTGAAAATAATGCAAATGTTCTTAGTATGCATAAGACAATTCAAGCTCCAGAAATTACATAAAGATTTCTATAATGACAAAGCATAAATGATTATAGCATTTCTGTGATTAGTGCATATCATCGATTAGTATATGACTGTGGAAAAATGGAAAAAAAGCAAAGAAAAATTGACGATTTTTTTTAAACTAGTGTACAGCACCATCACTCTGAACCTTTTATTTTTGGGTTTGAATTATGAATAACGCTACTGGCATGCATATAAGTAACTTAAATAGTTTATTTGTTTTATTATTTATGTGTGTTTAATTTATTGCTTTCTTATACACTGCTTTTTCTTCACACTGTGGCCACTGCACGACTTCCGCGCGCCGGCCGTCGCACCTCCAACTCCCGCCGTAATTGTTATAATATCCCCGCAGGCGCCTCACGTTCTCGTAGTTACAATTAGAATGATTATAACCACATGCCTTATCATAAGAGATGTTGGTAATGATGTCCCCTATCCAACCATTTCTGGCATTTTCTTAAGAAATTTTCATTCACACTCGAGAGTTCAATATACGAAATTGAGTGAATTTCTCGTCTGATGGTTTCTTTTAGTTGTGACAGGGTATGGGATTTGTTTATATACCTTACTTTTCATTTGGTCATGAGAGTCCGATAAATTTCTGTAAGTAATTGACCCAGGCTTAATGTTCTTCTCTGACGGAAATGCTTCCATTATTTGGCTAAGTTTCGTAAACAACTATAGATATTTGAGTACACAGAAGCGCTATTTAACACAAGAAATTTCCTTGCATGACGCGAAAATTCGTGTGCAGTAAATAGATACAGTATAATAAGACCTGCTTTTCTAACAAACAATAAATTCAGAAATTACTTACTCCTACCATTTTTTGAACAGCTGATGGGTCATTAAATTCAGCAAATTTGTGTAGATAGGATAATTAGTAAAGAACTATGGCCCTCACGTTCCCCTAATTTAACTGCATGTGATTTTTACCTACGGGGGAATTTGAAAAATGTGTGTGCAACAAACCCCATACATTGTAATAGCAAGAAAACATCACGCGAGAAACTCACTCAATTTAAAACATAGAGCTCTACAGTGTGGATGCAAATTTTATGAAATGTTACAAACGGACATTTTCCATACCTTATGATAAGATATGTGTCTATTATCACTGTAATTGTAAATACTTGAGGAGCATGCGAGGATATTACAGGGTGATTTATGAAGAACTGACACATTTATTTCTTTAATTGTTTCAAAACTTATTATACCTGAAATGCAGAGGAATTTTGGGAGATTATTTACCTCTATAGCAAATGCTGAAAATGTTCTCCATCCTGCATAAGGCACAACTCAACACGTCGTTCCATGTTACTTGGCCACTCGTTGGAGGACTCTTGTCAATAGTTGAATCTGCTGTGTAATGTTGTGCTTCAGATCGTCCAATGTCTGGGGACGTGTGGCATAAACCCTGTGTTTTAAGTATCCCATAGAAAGAAGTCGGGCGATGTCAAATCCAGAGATCTCGGTGGTCACAGGTTCTTGGAAATTACTAGGTCGTCAAAGAAACTTGCAATTAGTGCCATGGATTCATTTGATGTATGGCATGCAGCGCCGTCCTGCTGAAAATATCCTTGACTCAACTCTACATCGTCTAACTAATATGCAAACTCCATGAAAATCCGTCGGTACTCCTTAGTGTTCACATTGTTTACAAACAAATTGATCCCACCATTCTGTGCGTATATTGCGCACCAAACTCCGATTTTAACCGGGTACTTAGGTGCTTCATGAATAACGTTGGATTTTCGCTGGTCCAATAGCTTGTCTTATTTGAGTTCACATAGCCGGATAAATGGAACCATGCTTCATCCGTGAACCATGTGCTGGACAATATGGCAGGATTTTACACAATGAACGTCTGAAACCAACGGCAATAATTCAGTCTATCCTTATCTGGTCCCTGTAACTGATGGACAACCGTAATCATATACGGCTTTAGGCGTGCACTTTTCACAGCTCTCTGACACATTGAGTAGCCGTACCCTGTCTCCTGTGACAAAGTCTTAATGATTTTTTTTGGGTGACTGATCCAGTCGTGCTCTTGCATCAACAACCACCGTGGGAAGCATAGATGAACGAGTTTTGCCTTTTTCACTCACCAGAGATCGAGTTGTTTTCAATTTGTTTACCAGTCCCAGTACTGTTTTTCTTTGGGGAGGATTCCGAACACCAAATTCTCTCTGGTATGCCCTTTGAACAGCTGTAATTGAATTCGTAATCCAGTATTGTCTTACAAGGAAGAGTTGTTCATTTAATGCGTACTGCACTTTCACGTTGACTAGAACAAAGTCTCAAAAGCAGTTGCCGACTATAAAACTAACAATTAAGAATAAAACACAATCATCTGCGTATGTAATGACAGGCAATCGAAACTGCAGAAGATTCTGCTTAATTTGGTGCTAAAATTCGGGCATTGAGTGAATTTCGAACAGAGTAATTAAAGAAAGAAACATGTCAGTTCTTCATAAATCATCCTGTATAACTGTTTCTGCAGGAGACATAATTCGTTTGAACAATACCCTCATAAAACAGTCCCATCCCTTAAGAAAATTAACTTTCACGTTTTCTCTGTTATACATCATTTGTCGGCTCTCTTTAACAACGTATAACTGAGGTTATACCATATTATTATAGATGATACCGTCCAAATGCAGACCAGAGGCAGGTACTGTGTATCCGGAACCCATAGGCTACTAAATTAAAATGCTGAACTCACTCAGAGTTGTTCAGCATCAGTTGTTTCTTGTAGTTTCCGACATGAGCAGGCACTTACCGATTGGAAGCATATTCCCGAGTGGGAGACTGCGCGTGCAACTGCGGTCATCGTTTGGGCTTCATCGGCGCACTGGATCGATCTGTAACGAAACGAACAGTCTCGAGCTATTAAAGATGACAGCGGAAGAAACATATACCTCCATTACACCTCGTCCCCATGGGTAATCCTGGACATTAATTTTCAATTATGGAGGGACACTGGCCGAGTCCCAGAGCAAATCATGTCAGCCAGGGCAAAAAGGGTGTCACTGAATACATTCCCCAGCTGTCTAACCCCTATCATTTTTTTTTCACTTGTGAGGCAATCTCATCAACAGATCGCTCCTCTCTCTGCCAGTGCTTTTACTGTACTCTTAATTTTGTGCTATGAATGTCCCAATAATTATATATGCGCTTCTTTTAATTTGTATAATTATTTTTTTGCAGGCTATTTTGTCCTAGCAACTGCACATGCACGTGTGGAACGATTTATTATGGCAGTTGAGGCAGTATTTTAACACTTAAATGATTTCAGTCAAATTATATAATAAAAATAATATAATAACAGCCCGCCTTAAAGCAATAGGTGTACGTAACAATATATAAAAAGTGTATATTAGTGATTGTATATGTTTATATTATTGCATACATGTTCAATAATGTTTTGTGAATGTATTACGTAATTTAATAATGTAGGAGCTGTGAGAATAACAGTTAAAAGTTGCTAGCAATGAGGTAACCTTGAGGCAATAATGAGTAAGAAAGTGTAATAATGCTACTAGTCATTATTGGAGCAACAATAATGTAATTTTTATGACAGTTTATAAAATAGCCAATCAATAACCAAAAAATAGCTTTAGTTAAATAAAAGTATTCTATTGGATTAGGAACAGCCAATCAGAGACCTGAAATACAGAAACTTACAAATTTAGGCGGAAGAAATCAAGTCAGTTGCTTGCAGACAGTGCTCATAACTGGACGCTTTGGTTGTCCTCGAGATGCGTCCTCGAGAAATTTTATACGTATTCGTGTGAGACGAAAATAGTTTACGTGTTAAAAAGTGTAAGTAATTAACAAAAGAATCTAACAGCTCTCTATATCAGTGAAATGTTATTAAAATCGTGTCAAGAATTAATAAAAAGGAGTGAATTAAAAATTATAATCTGTGTAAACCTACATTCTTCAGCCGCACCACGCCCTGCTAAGATATCCATGTCTTTAACAAAAATACTGTCGCAGCCGAGGCAAACATAAAATATATAATATTTAAAGAAACAGTCAAATTACAAAAATTAATATTTTTAAACTTGTGGCGAAGGCTACCGGAAACTTTTTACCACACGTATGGTTGCAACTACTTCAAGTTCGGCTCCCCAACAGTCGAAATATAATACATCTTCAAACTGACTTTCCATACGTAGCAGCAACAAACCTTCTTCACAGTGAATGCTCATCTCAAAATCTATACTCATTCTACAGGGAGGGAGGGGGGAGAGAGAGAGAGAGAGAGCATAACAAAAACCTTCCAAGTAAAGCAAGCTGGTTCTTTAAGATAATTATAAAATTAATGCGAGGTTTCGTTTTCTTTTGGTTCTTTGAGGGAGACATTATGGTGCATTATAAACTTCAGAAAATTTATGTTGACAATATTTTATCATGCAGCTACAGAATAAGAGAAATACTTCAAATTTTTACTTCGTGCCCTAATACAAGTCCCGATGAAGCAAATAAATAAAATACATATTAACAAAAGCTGCCGCATTCCAAAAATCACATTTTAAATACCGCTAGCCTTTCACTTATTCGCTACAGGATACATTTAATTAGGTACAAAAATTTCTCTGGTGTATTATAGTTTAAAATAGCTTAGTTTTACGAAAGAATGTCTGATGACTTAAAAATTCATCCATTTTCCATACTAAGTAATTAAGAACATAGGTGTAAAGTGCACTATCAATGGGCGTATACTTTAACTTACACCAATTAGGTTCCGTGATAAGCTGAAAGAAATTATTGAAGAAATTATTTTTCTTCTAGAAATTTCAAGTTTTTGGACAAATGTTCTTTTTTTTTTAATGTATTCACTTGCTATGAGGGTGCAGGGTAGAAGATCTTTACTGCCTCAAATAGAGGATCAAGGACACGCCGGATGCTACTGGCGGGCACGAGGACCATAACATAGCTGAATTTCTGTTTAAGGGGAGACCTTGTTTAAGAGGGCTAATATTAAAGGATTTGAATGCATCCTACTGGGTCGTGGTGCTTTACTTTTATGCTATTTTGTCATCCATCTACTGTTATTTAAGCAGCTACACTTGGCAGTGTTTATGTAAGTCTTTTCATTGCAGGGGTGTTTTACTTGGTCATACTTTTCTCTCGTTTGTTATTCCCTGTATAAAAAAATCTGATGTGTTACACTCACATGACTTTCTCTACTCTTGTACAAACTATTTATACAAACGCTTATTCTCCATATGCTTCATGTTAATCGAGATAAACATTTGCCGACTCTTATCTTATTGCTAATCTTCTTGTAGATGTAAGAGGAATATATATTTACAAGGGCAATATACAAATACAGTAGCCTTTAAGCACATACCTATCTCTTATTAGCTGGTTGCTAGGTGCAGCACCATTCGCTTTGCCACAGATTAATATTCTTTGCATATCGAAGACAAAAAAATGAATAACGAATTCCCATTTGAGAAAAGTATTGAAAAATTTAAGGGAATAACAAGTAATATCTCGAAAATGGTTCACTCAACAAAAAAAAATGTATATGATATAAATTGTGTATTTTAACGCGATCTACATTTTTTGTGTAGTAAAATTTTGTCCATCTCTTATGATTTACCAGTTATGCAAAAGTCGTTCACAACAAAGAATACTTTTGGAGACATTCAGAGGAAATTCAAGATATACATTTTATTTGTCATAAAAATATCTTAAACATATGACATTTTAATCAAAATCGTTAGAGCCATTTTTGAGAAAATTAAAATTTCGAAAAATCTTCCATGTAAAGGGTAGTCTGGGGTGGGGGGATTTTCTTGAAAACCTTCGTGTCGCATCCTTGGAAGATACTGAACCCAAATACCAAGTTTGGTGTTTATCCGACTGTTCGTTTCTGAGTTATGCTGTTCACAGACACACACACGGACATGTTTCCAAAAATGCTTTTTTTGGATTCAGGGGGTCTCAAAACATGTATTTCCGGTGAAATCTCGGTATCGAAATTTTGGGTGGAATACAATACTTCCCCTACTTACTATACGTAGTAGAGAAAGTAAAAATCACTTATAGCCTGTTGGGCCGGTGTGATTGTTATTTTCATATTTAAATTTAAATAAATACATCCATTCATTTAGGGAATATTATATAGCCTATGATCTAATTGATACTAAGGTCAAGTTTATTGCGATAAGTTCAGTAATTCATGAGTTATAAGGTGCATATATAAAACATTCATTCATTCATTATCTGTTTACCCTCCTCTTATGTAGGACTTACACCCCCCAGGACTTACAAGCGGGTGCCTGGGGTCAGAGGCCCGTCGAGGAGCAGACACTCATGGATCAGACAGAGCATCCAGGATGGGTGATCAGCCCGATGCCTGGTATGGGATGAAGGAAGTAGATGAAACGAAATGTTGGTGAAATGGATGAAAGGAAAGGTGATGATGGAGCAGTTGGTGGAATGAATGGCGGGGGAACCCGGAGAAAACCCGCCCAGACGCCGCTTCGTCCACCACAAATCCCACATGCAGGTCCCTGGGATTGAACCCGGACCGCCTAGATGGGAGGCGAGCGGTCTAACCACTCGGCCACGGCGCCGCCCCATATATAAAACAATAATTCGGAAATCGTATTTTTCGTACTTGTGGGAGAAAAAACCTGACGTGTTACATTAACATTCACATTCACCTATTAGTGGATACAAACATTACTCTAACAAAGTTTATTTTCCTATCTATTTTATTTTAATTGATATAAAGCTTTCTGGAAATAGCTACATTATACATTTTGTTATAGTTACAAAGAGAATAGCGATAGCCAAATGTTTTAGAACTGGACGCTATACGCTAGCCTTAAACTTTCATACTATTTCCATGACATCGCGAGAAAAAAAACTGAACATCGGACAGGGCTTTAAAAATGGCTAAGTATAGAACAATTCCAACCATTAACAACGGATGTCTCAAAAATTCCTGATGCCACAAAAAAAAAAGTTATTTGAAATAAATTGTATGTTTCAAAGACATCTACATTTGTTGTGTAGTACGTTTTCGGCTATCGCTTAACGTTTATTAGGTATACAAGATTATAAAAAATTCATTCCGAATGAAGAGGACTTTACAGGCTAATGCCAGAAAATTTAAGATATACTTTTTTTGTCATGTAAATATCTTTAATATATGATATTTTAATCAAAATCGTTATAGCCTTTTTTGGAAATAAAAATTTTCGAAACATGTCCCATGCAAAGGGTAGTTTGTGACGGGGGATTTTCTTGAAAATACTCGTGTCTCATCTTTGGAAGGTAGTGAACCTGAATACCAAGTTTGGTATTTATCTGACTTTTCGTTTTTGAGTTATGCTGTTTACAGACACACTGTAAAAATGCTTCTTTTTTGGGATTTAATGAGCCTCAAAACATATATTTCCGATGAAATGCAACACCTCTACTTATTATGTATGTGGTAGGGAACGTAAAAGAAAAGCTATCAGCCACTATCATAAGCAGATAAATGTCGATGTGCAAGCAGCGTTATTATTTTCATGAACAGGAAAGAAACGTTATGAACGCATTTGGCAGAAAACATAAACAGAATTCATTGGCGATCGTCCCTAGATATTTGAGTTTCTCATTTAAACAATACATGAAAATGGCAACTGACAATGTTTTCTCTCGTCGCTTGCGGGCTTCCAGCGACTGAGTTGTTAAATTATGCAAAATATTTTGCGGCAGCATAAAACTCTCGGAGCTGGACGACCAGATGTGAATGTTCCAAATTACATTCTATAGTTGGAAATATTTCTCTCTCCAGCGGCACATAGAACCTTAGATCTCTGTACTTCACAAAAGGGAACAGGTATAAACGCTGAGTTGGTAAAGCTTTACTTTGCACATAATAGAAATTGAGGTACAACAAGAATACAGCATCCATCCAACGTATCCCCTTAGTTGTCTCAGTCTGAATGGAGCAGAGGACAGGTGGCTGTGGATGACAGATCAATGCATTATTATGGTATCATTTAGTAACCTTTATTCTGGGTGTAGGATATAGAGAGGTGTGAAAATTATTAGACTCAAAGCAAAAGTTTCTGTATTTCTCCCAGAGGTTGTGTCTCCAAGATATTGAACCTATAGTTTCATAAATATTCATAGAATTTTACACCGATCAGAATTAGATGAGTCTGTAATGAAAAAGAAGAATAAAACTACAGAATCAACTTTTTATCACGTAATACTGAACAGGGGAAGATACTTTTCTTCAATTAAATGTAGGATCATTGATTTTAAGTTTGCCAAAAATGGATATTAAATAACTATTTTCAGCATTCTTCCTCTTTAACATCACCTGGAAATTAAAAAAGCGGATTACTTCTTTTATGATGATGCTTCACCAAGAAAAATTACTAAAGTAGTGGTGTTTTTGTAGAAAAAGAAATATTCACAATAAAAGTAACTGATATCCATTCACATATGCTGTAGATTTGATTTTACATATTTAAAAATTGTTTTCACACTCAGAACTTACAATCATTTTTACCATAAAAATGTACTTGAGTCTAATAATTTTCACACCTCTGTACAACGAAGGGGGACACGCCGGCACTGCGACCTACGTGAGATCTTTGCGGCTACCACCTCTCAGAAGCAAGGAACCACAGGAGGCTACAGACCACAGGAAGACAGGCAACAAAGACGCGCGGAAGTCCTTAACATTTTACAACTAGAAGCGACCCAGGAGCTGCCCAGAGAGGGTGATGAACGACCCGGTTAACCAGGCAGCCCTTGCGTCTACGAAGAATATGTTACCCTGCAGCAAGCATCCGCGCCATCCGTCCGGCACCACCTCACGCGACGAAACTTAGAAGCAGAGTTGAAACATGAGAAGGAAACTGAATGAAAGGGAAATTAGGGAAAGGAAAACGTTGGTAGATGAGAAACCATCCAGCATTTGCCTACCGAACAGGGAGAATCCAAGGACAGAGCAGCCAGTAGATGGAAATCGTACCAGGGAGCTCCCGAATGCGACACGTTCGTTGTATAACTGACTATATTCTGAAATCCATCAACTTCTTTGTAGAGCACATACAATTCACCTATTTGGAAGAAATTCTTTTAATATCGTTTTCAAACAAGTCCCTGGATGAGTCAGTCTCTTATTGGTTTGAAGTAAATTCCAATAGATAATAAAAGCCTGTGATGTCCAGCCCTAGGTCAGAATTCGAACGAGGCGAAACTCGTCGATTTGGCTCCCGGCGATTACTTTTTGTTCCCACACCTGAAGAAACGTCTGGGTTGACGAAGATTCATATGAAGTGATAAAGTTGTAGCTGCGACAGACACTTTGTAAAGATAGAAAAAAAATCTGATGTGTTACATTCACACGACTTTCTCTGCCCTCTATCGGTTATTAGTGATATACAAATTATTTTTACAAAAGTTTAATCTTCTATCTACTTTATTTTAATCAAAATATACATTTCCGGAAATAACTTATTACATTATTTCGTTAGGATATAAAGACAACGGCGAGAGTCAAATAAAGGTTTAACAATTGGACGCTATATCCTGACCTTAATATTCCATATTGCTTCCATGCAATCGCGAGAAACAACTGAAAATCGATGTGACTTAATGACAAGCATTGAACAAATAGAACCCTTAATAACGGATATCTCGGAAACGGCTGATGATACAAAAAGGTTATTTGAAATAAATTGTGTATTTTAGAGAGATCTACAATTTTTCTCTGACACGTTTTCGTCTATCGCTTAACGTTTACCAGTTATACAAGATTATACAAAATTCCTTCCGAATAAAAAGGACTTCACAGCCTATTCCAGAAAATTGAAAATGTACATTTTATCTGACATGCAAATATCTTTATTTGATAGTATTTTAAACAAAATCGTTACAGCCATGTTTAGAAAATCAAAAAATTTGAAAACAATTTTCCATGTAAAGAGTAGTTGGGGAGGGGGGTTTTCTTGAAAATCTTAAGTACCACTGCTTTGGATGGTACTGGACCTAAATACCAAGATAAGTATTTAGCTTTTTCTCAAGATAAGTATTTCCGGTGAAATCTCGGAATAGAATTTTTGGTAGAATTGAAATACCTTCTCTACCTACTATGCACGTGGTAGAGATAGTTTGAGGCAGTATTTTTAACACTTAAATGATTTCAGTCAAATATTATATAATACAAAATATAATAACAGCCCGCCTTAAAGGAATATGTGTATAATATAATATATAAAATGTATGTAACAGCCATTATATTAATGTTTATATTATTATGTATATGTTCAATAATGTTATGTGAATGTATTACGTAATTTAATAATGTAGGAGCTGTGTGAATAATAGGTTAAAAGTTGCTAACAATGATGCAACAATAAGGTAGCCTTGAGGAAATAATGAATTAGAAGGTTTAATAATGCTACTAGTCATTCTTGGAAACAATAATGTAATGTTTGAGACAGTTTATAAAATAGCCAATCAACAACCAGAAAAAAAGCTTAAGTTAAATGAAAGTATTCTATTGGAGTAGGATTAGCCAATGAGAAACTGAAATAGGGCAAATTGTACAAATTCAGAAGTCAGTTGCTAGTAGACAGCGTTCCTAACTGGACGCGAGACACGTCCTCGAGAAGTTTAATACGTATTCAGTGTGACACGAAAATAGTTTACGTGTTAAAAAGTGCAAGTAATTAATAAAAGAATCTCACAGCTCTCTATATCAGTGAAGTGTTATTTAAATCGTGTCAAGAATTAATAAAAAGGAGTGAAGTAAAAATTATAATCTGAGTAAGTCTACATTCTTAACCGCAAAGAAATCCATGTCTCTTAACATTAATACTGACGCAGCCGAGGCAAACGTAAATATAGAATATTTAAAGAAACAGTCAAATTACAAACTTAATATTTTTAAACTTCGGGCGAAGGTTACCGGTATCATACGTGCGGTTGCAACTACTTCAAATTCGGCTCCCCAACAGTCGAAATAAAATACAACTCCTATTAAAAAATAAATAAACATTACTTCAAGTAGAAAAATCTCCTAAGTCTTGAGGATTTATATATATTTTATCAGGCTGAGAACTTTTACAACACACCTTGTATAGACACGCACCGTCTGTCTGACCCGTACGATGTACAAGTATCAATACTCGACTGTCTTTCTGTGAAGGCCGCGTCACGTTTGATAGAATTATTTATGAGTATCAATATTTAAAATGCTTAAGATTAATAAATACACCTCTCTACTCTACTCTTTTTACATATTCCCAAGTGAAGGATTCGTCTCTATTCGTTCTGCCAATATGTGTTTTTAAATCCAATGACTAGGCTTCGATAAAATAAATTATAAATGGCACTTTTCAAACTAACATATGCACAGAATATTCATTAAAAATTTCATTCGAGATGTATGGAGAACAAGCAATAAGAGCAAACAGTATATTATGTGGAAAAACTCTAGAACAAGTAAACTGCTTGAGCAATATTTGCCTGCAACAACTCGTATTTTAAACAAGATTGTGTCAAAAAATACACAGGGCTGTTCAAAAAGAATAAACGTACTTTAAATATTTATTTTTAATGAACGACGATAGATGGCGACACATGCGATACATCATTGAATAGAGAAAAGTTCAAAAGTTTATTTTATGTGTTCAAAATGAGCACCATTTGTTACGCGAGGACGACCAGTGCTTTTCCGTTTGCAAAAAATCTTCTACGAATTTATGGTATCAATTGTAAATTTTTTATGACGAAGCGGCTCGTGTTGAACTTGCAAGGAAATGCATTGCAATGAAACAATGGATTCATTCTTTGCATGATGCAAGCACACAAAACGACTTTTCCTGTAGCGTCGCCATTTTCTCGTAAAGAAACACTCTAGGCACTGAATGGAACTAATAGGTGGGGCTTAAAACTTTGAACTTTCCTCTATTCAATGATGTGTTGAATGTGTCGCTATCTACTGTCGTTTATTAAAAATGAATATTTGAAACCTGTTCCTTCTTTTTTAATCTTGTATATATATATATATATATATATATATATATATATATATATATATAATCACTGTTTCTTATATAGCCAGGCTTAAATACAGTCGACTATACAATTTTGGCAGTTGTATGGGTATACGGCTCTTATAAAAAGAGCTTCATTTTAAAACTTCCCAGCCTAAACAAAATAAACATTTAGATATTGATATTGAGAGGGGGACGTTTAAAAGGTCTAATTGCAAATGAGGTACAAAATTTGCGCTTTCAACAGGGAGGTGCTTCACCACACTATCTAACGACAATGGCTAGAACATTTTTTGGAAAATGGATTGGTCGTGTGCGGTGCTCAAGAATAGCCACAAGATCTCCAGACTTGACCTCTCTCGACTTCTGCCAATGGAATCGCTTGAAGTCAGTTTTTAACACTCCTCTGCAAGAAAATATGGAAGAACTGATAAATACAATGACACGAGAATGTAGACAGATTAGAAAAGCAACATTCCAGGATTTCCCGAGACGTTCCAAAGTCGGCTGCATTACTGGCCAGCCAACAATGGAAGACATTTTGATAATTCAATTTAATGAATTTAATCAATTACACAAATAAGCGTTTTCATCTGGTTTACTTATTCATTTTTTTTAATCCAAATGGCCCCAGTTGTCAAGACGACAGCAAAATGAAAACAAATGAATGAAATATGCTAACGAATGAATAGCGTTTCAAAAATATTGATCATTTCAGGTTTCAAATTGCGGTGGCTGGTGGTCTGGGTTTAAAGCTAAATTGCAGTTAATCCTGGTTTTGAACTTCCCTCATAGTATCTAAATTCATGTGTTTTTAATTTAAATTAATTTTAAAATATTTACTGATTTATTGAGACTGAGAAGTTTTAAAATATATGTTAGTGTTTCCATAGTGTGATTTGAGTAACAACTGACATGTCATTCATTGAATATGTTCTTGAAATTGCTCTATATTTCTTTTTACTTTCTCTACTACGTATACTAAGTAGGGGAAGTATTGTATTCCACCCAAAAATTCGATACCGAGATTTCACCGGAAATACATGTTTTGAGACCCCCCGAATCCAAAAAAAGCATTTTTGGAAACATGTCCGTGTGTGTGTCTGTCTGTGTGTGTGTCTGTGAACAGCATAACTCAGAAACGAACAGTCGGATTAACACCAAACTTGGTATTTAGGTTCAGTATCTTCCAGAGCTGCGACACGAAGGTTTTCAACAAAATCCCTCCGCCCCAGAGTACCCTTTACATGGAAGATTTTTCGAAAATTTTAATTTACTCAAAAATGGCTCTAACGATTTTGATTAAAATATCATATGTTTAAGATATTTTTATGACAAATAAAATGTATATCTTGAATTTCCTGGGAATGTCTCCAAAAGTATTGTTTATTGTGAACGACTTTTGCATAACTGGTAAACCATAAGAGATAGGCAAAATTTTACTATAAAAAATGTAGATCGCGTTAAAATATGCCATATACATTTTTGTTGTTGAGTGAACCATTTTCGAGATATTACTTGTTATTCCCTTAAATTTTTCAATACTTAGTTTCTCAAATGGGAATTCGTTATTCATTTTTTGTCTTGCATATGCAAAGAGTATTAATCTGTGGCAAAGAAAATGGTGCTGCACCTAGCAACCAGCTATTAAGAGATATTTATGTGCTTAAAGGCTAGTATTTCTATATTGCCCTTGTAAATATATATTCCCCTTACATCTACAAGAAAGTTAGCAATAAGATAGTTTCTGCAAATGTTTATCTCGATTAACATGAAGTAGATGGAGAATAAGCGTTTGTAAAAATAATTTGTACAAGAGTAGAGAAAGGCATGTGAGTGTAACACATCAGATTTTTTTTTCTCGGCTACTCACCTATAGTAGTTGCATTTCATCAACAATTCCATTCCGAGATCTCACCGGAAGTATACGTTTTGTGGCTCCTAAATTTAAAGAAAGGTCCGCTAAAACGCGCGTGTGTGCCTCTCTCTCTCTCTCTCTCTCTCTCTCTCTCTCTCTCTCGGTTCATCTGTGAACAACACAACTCAGAAACGGAAAGATGATGAAATACTAAACCTTCTATTTAAGTTCAGGTCCTCCAAGGAATCGACACGAAGATTTTCGAGAAAAACGTTCACCCCAAAATACCGATTACATGAAAAAGGCTTCCTTATTTTGGATTTTCTAAAAAGTGGCATTAACGATTTTGATTAAAATAACACATGTTTAAAATATTTACATGCCAAATAAAATGCAAATCTTCAATTTTCAGCGGTTTTGAATGACTTTTACACAGACTTTCGTTTGGACGCGTGACCGGCCTAACAGGAATTATGGCTCGGAAACCTCGCCGTTTGCCGGCGCAGTCATATATTCATAGCCCCTATTCAAGGGAATAAATTATTAATTACCATAACCACATATCTTCGCCATAGATGATGGAAATGATGTTCTTGAGTCATCTCTCACACCTTTAAATTGGGATTAACATTATTTAATTCTTCATAGCCATGTAAATAAAATCATCCTTCGTCCATAAAAACATATTAAACGCGGATCAATAGGGCGACCATCGACATTATACAAAACACAATCGCAGAAATTATTCTTATCCCATTATCGTGTACTATCTAGTTATCATGTGGGGTTTTAATTTCAAAAGTTTAGTGGCATTCCAAGCCGATGTTTGGGATATTCCTGATTCCTATGCAAACTTTCTCGGAGATTTATTTGGACTTCGTTCCAAATTTTCTCCTATGTCATCGAGTTTTTCCATTGTAAGGTCACGCGATTTAATTTCGGCTTCCTATCAAGAATAGATACCGTTTTCCTAAATCCATTTTCTCTGTGAGGTGCACGAATAGCAGGGAATCTATTTATAAATTGACGTCTCACTTCTCTACAAGGGTTTGTTGTCACCTAGGAACCATACATGACGATTGGTGTGGTAAAGTATGCGGACTTTTTGGCATTATAACAGCACTAACACACTAACATCGAAACACATGGTCTCACAACACATTTTTTTTATGGATGCTCTTTAACTGCTGTGGTCTTTGGCGTCCCATTCTATACTGGTCATGAATGAACCGGAAATTTTGCTCAGAGGCCTCGTTATCAGGCTTTAGGTTCTTTTATGTGCCGTAAATCTACGACACGGGACCACCGGCTTTACTTCCCTTCCGAAGGAAGCCATGCTATGGATTTTTACGCCCGAAAAAATCCATCGCCCACCGCCGGGTTTGAAACCGCGACCTGGGGATCTCATCGTATCAACCTCTGCACAGTAAAGACTTCCGCGTCAACTGATTAGACGGCACACGGATAGGAAGGAAAGGTGGAAGGGAAACAGAAAGGGTTGGAAAGAGCAGAGTACAGAGCAAAGAATTCCCGTAATATAGCCACGCGTCGAAATGAAGGCTCTGTGTAATTGGCACAAGGAAATACGTAATAATACCATTTCTGTAAATGGTTAACATAGAGCAAACTTTTGTAAGAATCGTTTGTAGAAGAGTGGATAGAGAAACTCATTTTTTCTATGTGTCCATTAATGCTATTTCATTACATCTAATCACCCAATGGTTAATTCTGGTCTATCTTTATGAAGACAGATGAAAGCTTATAGCTATTAAATATTCGTTAAATAGTGATTACTTTGCAGACTCCCTTCTATGTACTTACACTACGTAGAGGAAGTATTGCATTCCACCCAAAAATTCAATGTCGAGATTTCACCAAAAATACATGTTTTGAGGCCTCTGAACCCCTAGAATAATTTTTCGTACGTGTACATGTGTGTGTGTGTTTTTCTGTGAACAATACAACCCAAAAACGAAAAGTCGGGTAATACGAAACTTGCTATTTAGATTGTTATATACTGGGGCGAGGCCAAAAGGTTTGCAGCTAGATATTAAATTTTTACCCCAGCATAGGGAAGGGAAGGCATAGCTGCAGAGGTAGCAAGAGGACCAGAATTTTAAACTACGCATTCCAGAGCAGGCGTGGGATAGTTATAACAAAATACACAGAATTTCACATTAATCATATTACCTGTGGTTTATTCAGTATAAACACGGTGCCCCTACATCACACACAAAAGATAAAACGGAAGAAATTGAAAGGAGATGCTACACACGAGGCTACATTCACACAATTCAATACGACCCTTCAGACTCAACACTCGAGCAAAAGTGACGCTAACACACAACACACAAAGAAACAACGCTCACTTCCCCCACTCTCTCCACCTCTGGCTAGGATCGCCTAGCCAAAAGGTGGCGAGTCGCCACGCCAGACGAACTTCAAACCCCAAAGCCGAAAGAATTACCCCAACAATACTGTCGCTAACGACACAATAATGTGTCTGGCGTGACAATACACACACATACACGCCACAATATTCAAGACAAGATTTGATTCAACAATAAAGTTTTGAAGAAAATCCTGCAACCTCTTTACATGAAAGATTTTTCGATCTTTTTTTATTTACTCAAAAATTGCTCTAAAGATTTTGGTTAAAATACCATATATTAAACACATTTACATCACAAATAAAATGTATATTTAATTTTCTGGGATTTTCTGGGAATGACCTGCGAGGTCCTATTCGTTCGGAAGGAATTTTATAACATCTTGCATAACTAGTAAACATTAAACGATAAACGAAAACGAGCTGCACAAAAAATGTAGATCTCTTTAACATACACAATTTATTCCAAATAACTTTTTTGTGCCATAAGTAATTTCAAGATATCCGTTATTAATGGTTCAAATTGTTCAATACTTTGAATATCAAAAGGACTTTAAAAAGAATGGCAGTTCTTTCCCGTGATTGAATCACAACAGTATGAACTTTTCACACTATATAGTGCGCAATTCTTACACATTTGACTATCGCTATTCCCTTTGTGTCTACAACGAAATGTGTAATGTAGCTATTTCTGCGAAGGTTTATCTCAATAAAATGAAATAAGAATAGTTTGTATATCACCTAATAAACGATAGAGGTTAGACAAGTCATGTGAATGGAACACATCAGATTTAGATTGTACAAATTTCCCGTCACTTGTTAGAAATACGTCGTTCTTGTTGTGTACTCTGGTTAATATCTACGACACCTCGGTAAATCCCGATGCATTCGCACATAGGGTGGAAATTATAAAAGACGCATCCTTTTTTTCTTGCTAGGAAATGTGATGTTTTTGCTTTTGTTACCTTTGGTCTGCAGGGACTTTACTGTTGCGAAAACAGAGCTGGTTTTCCTGGGAGTTTACCAACAGCGTTTGCTCATCACCAATTCTAAAAGATAAAACATTCTTCCCTGAAATGTCTTGTGGCGTGGTGTTGTAAACTTTGCCTTTGATCTTCAGCAAGCTCGTGTTCTTTTGTTACTTAACGCTTTTATGTTCCTGGTTTAATTTTGCAGCATATCGACAAAGTGGGACTGTGCGTATAAATTGTATGTGTGCGTGTGTGTGTATGTGTGTGTGTGTGTGTGTGTGTGTGTGTGTGTGTGTGTGTGTGTGTGTGTGTTGTATTCAAATCGGATAAGGCAGTAAACTCTGTTGGAAGCCCAGCAGGTTGCGGTATGCGGTCACGAGATCGACAAGGCCGATAACAAACTCTGCCGTGATATTTCCGTAGAGGTCACCTTCTCTATGATGATGAACTGTTCAGATGCTTTCCAAATATAGCATACCTACCTTCGTGCTGAGTTTTTTTTCTCTCTCTCGTAAGGCAGTGATACGTTTATGTAGAATTTGTTATTACTTGCTTTCGTCTGGATGCTACAATGAAGTATCGACCTGACTCTGGCGCCAGTAAACTCGTATTCGATTCCGGGCGGTGCCAGTGGCTTCAAGCCCAGTCGGCTGGGGTCTGATGGCAGTAAATAACCTCCTTTACTACAGCTCTAAAATCATTAGTCAGTACTTTAGCGATAGTCAAATCACAGCACTTGATTGTAGTGGGCTCTGTGTGAGTAACATGGAAAGGTGCGTGTGTAATTTATAACACAGTAACCTTCTAACCCATTATTATTATACACACACTAAAATATGTTTCAATTCTTTATAATTCAGTTGTTTAGTGAAACTGAAGTAGAATTGTGTCTTATTGCTCTGCGATTAATATATATTTAAGTATGGATCATTTAAGTTGAGACTGTACAATATCTCCAAAACTAAGCGTTGTAGAAATACATCTCCTTAATAAAAGTTGCTGGATATTATGTCAGAAAGCAAATGTCATTAATCCTGTTTTATTTGGAGAATATTGTAATGGTAATTTTAGGGTCAATTTAAGTTTTTTTAAAGGGGAACCAACCTTTTTATGTTGTTTACTCACGGCTGCTTTTGTATAACGCACTTTGCAATTGTTCTTGCACCAACGTAAACAACAACCATTCTGAATGGCTGTGCACGAAGAGCGCATTGAATGGTTGGACCATCCAAGGATGGTCATTTGAGGGTCTAGTTACGTCTCGTAAGTGGGAACAAACATTTTTTATTTTGTTCCTTATTCCTCATCACTAAACAAACAGCTGTTTATAAACCATTTTCTAATGAGAAAATTACAAAGAAAGTTATTTGAAATAAATTGTATGTTCTAAAGAGGCCTACAATTTTTGTGTAGTACGTTTTCATCTATCGCTTAACGTTTACCAACTATACAATATTATACAAAATTCCATCCGAAATAGGGTCTCACAGTCTATTCTCAGAAAATTCAAGTCATTTAAATATCTTTAATATTTAATCAAAATCATTAGCGAGCCTATTGAGGAAATAAAAACGAAAAATCTTCTATGAGGTGGGACAATTTTCTTGACAGGTATCCTGTTTCAAATATGAAATTTGGAATTTAAACAAATTTTCGTTTTTAAGTTATGCTGTTCATAGAGAGATACATGCATGCGCACACACGCAACCATTTCTATGCCATTCTTAATCAGAGGACCTCAAAATACAGTGACGTAGTTAAGGACTTCAGTTACCAAGTAGAAGGCTCCGACCGACCGACCAACTGGTAGGTTGAAGAGATGCATGCTCTTATTCACCGTAAACACCAGAAGCGATATCGAAACATTAGAGGATTACTCTGGAACCTTCTTTCTCGACCACCTCCCGAACATTCTACAACTCTCTCGAAAACTCCAGCGACTATACAAGCGAGAGTGTTCGCGAGTGAGACGGTGAGAGAGCAAGTGCTGTTCTACAAGTGAGGTTGTGACGACAGGTTTTAACGTACAGTGAGTGAGTGCTGCGATTAGAGAAATTCTGTGTTAAGACACCCCAGCGAATAAAGTGGACGGAAGAGAGAACCTCGCGCGTACTTCGTTACGTCACTACGTCGCGAAGAAAGGTAAAATGACTTACTCCGTATTCGCTCTTAGCTTGATCCGCGTCAAAACAAACCACAGGTGATCAGTGCACCGTTATAATGTATCCCTCCGCCATTCGCACTAGAAATACTGTCACACTTTCAGACCATGTGGCCAGTACAAGCGGCACGTAGTGCAAAAAAGAACAGAGTCCTTATTTCGACAGCTGAAACTGTGACTAGCATATTCTGTTAAGAGTTTTTAAGACTGAAAGATTGATAGTTGCGACAAAAAAAAACAACAAAAAACGTTTGCACATATAATAATAGTTAATTCTAAAATAAATGAACGAAAAATAAAGTAACAGGTATGCGATAATTTATTATTTCTCTGGTAGCGGCACTTTATATTAACTGTTGGCGGCTCATTTTAAAAAAGAAATTGTTCACTGTTTACGCGAATTGCATTCTTCTCAAAATCACTACATTTTTGCATCGCGTGCTTTTTTTTCCCCTCCCCGGGTGTAACCACATTTGCCGTTTCAGATTTTTCTACACAAGCACTGTTTATACTTGTAGTCGAAACACCGGTGAACTCAGAAGTTAATTTCACCATTTCTTTCGCGGAAAGTGTTGGCTATTTCTCACATAACTTATAATAAAGATTCAACACTATTGTTTTTTCACCACTAGTCAATGGTTTGCGCGGCTAATGCTTTACGTAATTCGACGAAAACACAAGAGCGAATTCACCGTCCTCCATGGTACTAAACACAACTGCTGGTTTCTGGCTGTAAACAATATTCTGCGCCTACCCGGATGTCAGGTGACTCATACGAATTGCGTCATGGGACTTGTAGCTCTGTTTTACGGTATAAATCAGCGTTAAATAAAACCTTAGGTATGTGTATAGAATATTACACTATTTACGGATAAATTCATTCTAAAATTCAAAGATTAGCATGGGACTACTTTCCTGGGCGCAATGCTACCGTGTTGCACCACGGTGCACTGACCACGTGGGTTTGTTTTGCCGCGGATCAACCTAAGTGAATATAGTTTAGTGAAATACTGAGTTGTCTTGATGCAACATCAACTGTTGTTCTACAAGTGAGGTTGTGACGAGAGATGGCCTCGTATTCGACACTCTAGCGAGTGAAGCAGAAGGCAGAAGAGCGACTTCGTGCGTACTTTATTTCACCGCTACGTGGCGAAAAAAGTGTAGTGACTTTGTAGTTATTGAGAAAGTGAGTTGTGCTGATGCAACATCAAGTAATGTTACACGAAGGAGGTTGTGACGCCAGTTGTGACGTACGGTGAGTGCTGCGATCAGAGAACTCCTGTGTTTGACACCCCAGCGAATAAAGAGTACGTAAGAAGATGCGACATCGCGCGTATTTCATTAATTAAGCCGCTAAGTCGCGAAGAAAAGCGAAGTAACAGTGAGAACTGAACTAAATCACATTAAAGACAATGAAAGGTGGACGAAATCATAATATATACAGGATGTTTCAGAAATGCCTTTACAAACTTCGGGTATGGGTTCCTTTCACCACAAGAAGAAAAAAGGTCATATGAACATATGTCCCATAATCCTTTGTTTACTCGTTAGGTGGTGTTCAACACAGTGGTACACTTATAACACACAAAACTCATAATAAATGCTCGAAATGTCCTCCTCTTGCTTCTATGCATGTCTGTACTTGTCGAATCATGGATTGTCGCACCCTGTCAAAAACTCCGGGATGGTTGCTCCATAAACCAATGATTTAAGATGCGCTCAGAGGTAAAAATCCACAGAATTGAGGTCGGGAGAACGTGCAGGTCATGGAACTGGTTCTCCTCTGCCTATCCATCGGTCATGGCAGATTCATGTTCACGAAATGAATATCCAGCCAAGGTGGAACGAAACACGTGCAGTTAACTCACTACATGTACACAATTGAAACTTTGAAGACAGACTAATGACAAATGACAAACAAGTCTCCATGGCAACACTTCGCCATCTACCGTATGTAGTACAATGGGTCAACGCCTTCTATGAATGCATAGAGAAATGAAGTTTTGAGGTTGGACCCCGAAGGGCGTTGAACTCACACTTTCATTGTGACAGTAATAACGCGAAAACCAGGGATTATGGGACGTATGTTCATATGGACCTTTTACCTTCTTTTGTTGTGAGGAACCCATACCCGAAGTTTGTAAAAGTATTTCTGAAACACCCGGTATTTCCGGTGAAATCTTTTTATCGTAAGTTTTAGTGAACACACAATACTACTATTAGTTTCAAATGGGAAGAGTTCTGAGCTACAGCGAATGAGGTGCATTTGCGTGCACAGCGTTGCCACCTCGTTACCCCCACTCTTTTCATATTTTCCTCTCACTCTCACATCTGCCTGTCGCTAGAATGGTCGACGTAAAGCAACCCAAACTGAATTATCTAAACTTTTATAATTCTCCTGGTGTTTAAATTCATAATTGGGAATATACTCGCATGCTACGTACGTATTTTTAAGTGTTATATAAACATAGGTTATGAATTACCTGTGCTTTTAATCCAATGGAACTGCCAGTGGCTCATCCGTATCACTGTCATCAGTTACGTGAAGAGGCAATTCGTCACTGACACTGTCTTCATCGTCTGAGTCTTGCAAATTTATGATGATAGGTTCCAAAATATCGTCACGGCCTATTTCTTTCCAAAAGTCGTCGTCTTGTAGTTTTTCTGCATGTCTCACGCAGGCTTCCCAGTCTTGTTGAGTTACCTTGTCAATTTATTCGTGAATAAGACGTTCAACGTCAGTCAGTTTAAAAGTGTTATTTCTGTTTGCAACCCCTCGTTGTATTTGAACCCATACTAACTCAATTGGATTATACTGGCAGTGATAAGGGGGGAGGCGGATTACCTCGTGTCCCATTTCCATTGCAAGTTGATCCAGCTGATACACTTTTCCCTGGTTTTTAAATGGAAGTACTCGTTGCAGTAACTCATTTTTAGTTTCTGTTGCCGAAAATTCAACCCCCTTTTTTGCAACCATTCAACAATTTGGTTCTTTCTACTGGCAGTATTCGGTACTTTGTTTTCAATAACCGAATGATATGGTGCATTATCCATTATAATTATGCTTCCCTCTTCTAAATAATTTAGGAATCTGTTCAAAAACCATTCTTTAAACGTATCAGCTGTCATCTCTTCGTGATAATCTGAGGTGGTTTTGGACAGAAAAATCCATTTGCTTTCAGGTACAAATCCTGTCTTAGCGGAGCCTACATGACAAATGATAAGTCGACTGCCTTTTCCAACAGGTACCTTCAGGCCACCCTTTTTTGAGGAATCTTGCCAGATTGAATTTTGAGTGTGGTTTTTATTTACCCATGTCTCATCTAAGTAAAATATAGGTCTCGTATCGCAAGAATTTCGAATTTCGTGCATTTTGCGTAAGAATTTTATTCTTGCCGCAACAATGTCACTCCTCTCCATTAAAAATTGTCGCCCATCATTTGCCTTTCTGTACCTGAACCCTAATCCTCTCAAAATTCTATAAGTAGATGAATTTGAACCAGTGTATGATATTTTAGTTCTAAGGGCACAAGTTATTTTCTGTATTGTTGGGAATTCACCTTGGTCATAAAACTCGAACACAGTTCTGCGTACAACGTCCTTGTCAAAGTCAGTTAAATTTGTAATCCTCTTCGGAGGTCCAATGTGCTTTCTGGGCGATACAAACACTGGAGTATCACTGGGAACAGATTTTCTTGCCTCTCCGCAAATGCGAGACACACTTGCTTTACCGACACCACACGCTTTAGCAGTAAGCTGTTGAGGATTTTTGAAATCAAGTTGATTTCTGTGTTCCTCATTGTTACATTTTTTAAAAAACGAGTAGACCCTAAATATAATACTTCGAGCCTGACTTCGCAATACCTGCCTCTTTGACTCGCCACTAAATTCACCACAATAAGCCATTGCACTATTTTACTCTTGCTGCTTGCTCTCTGAACAACTGAATATTGATATTAACTGTGTAGGGTAAATAAACTCCAACCCAGATTTAAAAACAACACACAATAATAAACATGTGACGGCTCACGTTCTGCAGATTCTACAAGTAACACAAGTGAGCTGGGTGGGCTGTTTGCTCTCTCTCAGCTTTAACAAACGCCTTGGTTTTACAACATAATTCTTTATCACCATCAAGTCAGTAGTTCTGTATAATTACAAATATATATACATAATGTATACAATAATGCATACATACAAATAATGTGACCATTACAGTGCTTACGTGGTTATATTATAACATATGGGAATGTTTATTTGTTTGTATTATGAAAACTATTTGAGCTAAAAATATGTGGTTTTTACGGTTGTGTTACGAAAATTACTCCCTACCTTCTAGTGGGTTACTTTTTGCAAAATTTGAATTTTTGTCTTAGCGCAAATTATATGTATTAGAAACACATTCGCTTAGCACCCGTCATGCTTAGCTTACGGCGAATGCAATAGGACAACACAGCGGAACTCCGATTGGTTGCCGCTCTGTCCGCGCTCAAGGACAAACATCATCCCATTTGAAAAACACAGTAGAGCAAGTAGACTGTAGATAATTTTACATAACTGAAGCATACCTCTGCAGGGATATGCGGGATGAAACACATAATATTACTTTTAAACACAAAGCACTTCCTGCAATTTTTAAAAGCCGCCTTTTCAAGCTCCAACATTTCTGTGAGTTTGCCCAATTAGAGTTTAAAGAATGTTACCAAAATAACAGGTGAAAAGTTGAAGGCACCGCCCCTCTCATATTTCCGAAAAATTTCCGGAGTGTGGACGCCGAGGGCTGGACTGAAAGGGACAGGATATTGCCACGACAGATCATAGGGTGTGGAAACGGCATACCCTGGCCTTTCTATTCGTTTTCCGGACGTCTCTCATGACTGTCAGTCAGCTCCACCACGAACCACACCCCGCCATAAAAATGGAATATACTGCGGTTAAAAATAAAACTTGACTCATCCCTTTGTTTCTCACCACCCCGTTTTAAAAATAGAACCACAGAGGCAAGAACGCGGACAGCAGTGTCATGATTTTAACACCCCAAATTTCTCACAGAAAGGATATATCTCCATCCAGAGGGTGGAAATTTAAAAGGAAATTGTGTATAAAATTAGATTTTTATCTTTGATAGGTTTTAAAATTTAATTTTATTAAGATGCTACAGGAATAATCTTGTTAGCAAGCTACAGGAAACTGCTAATAATAAAAGCAAATCGATGCTGAAAATAAATTATAAAAATGAGAACCGACTACTCTCAAAGCGCCTGACTGAAAACGTTTAATGGGAGAACAGACAACGAAAGTCTGGTCTCAAAAAATGCTGTAAGGAAATTAACTACAATCTTCAAGAGCACTTTACTTCACAGGAAATGCAATCTTTTTACGATTAATACGAAGAAAATTCTGACGTGTTCCATTCACATTACTTTCTCAACTCATTCTTCTACAAACTATTCTTAAACAAATTTTAATCCACATGAATGCATTTACACATTTCATTGTACGAAACTAATCAGCGTTTTAAAGTACTTTAAAAGTAAGTACCGTTTTAATATTTTGCCACTGCAGTCGCGATTTTGAGCATGCGCAATCACTTCCTCCATTCATTAGCAAACCAAATGCAAATGTGAGCGATCGTCGCTTTGTGTTTCCTGTTGTTAGAGCGTTTCGAAATAATATCACAATCGAACGACTCGCCAACTGTGAAGTCAGATCGCCGATTCGCTTTTTGAATATTTTTTGTGTACTGAGATTCTAAAAGTGCACTACTTGCAATAAACAATCATCAACCCATATTCTTACAAGAAATTCAATCACTAGTTCATGGAGCCAATAAGCAAGGAAAGGTAGTATCTTTAATATGGATTCCATCCCACATTGGAATACAAGGCAACAAATTGGCCGATCATGCAGCAAAACAAGCCACTAAACATCCACTAAGTGACACTACTATAACTACGCCAGCCCATGATATTATTTCAACCATTAAAAAGCTCTACCAACTGTGGAAGACAGGATGGCTTGACTCCAGGAGAAGCAAACTCCTTGATATAACATCGAGTTTTTCGACACGTCTTCCCAGTAATTCTCTTTCCAAACAAGATTAGGTTTTAATATCCCGACTGAGAATAGGTCATACCAAGATCAAGGACAGTTATCTTCTTTCAAAGGACCAACCACCCACCTGCCACCAGTGCAACATACTGTTAACGACAAAACACAAAATCGTGGAATGTCCACAAAACGACCAATGGAGACAACACTACCAGATACCCAAGATTTACAAACAGCACTCAACTATTCGATGTATCCTAAGATAGTTGAATTTTTCTTCTTCTTTCTCTGTTTAACCTCCTCTTATGTAGGACTTACACCCCCCAGGACTTACAGGCCTGAACCCGGGCCGCCTCGGTGAGAGGCGAGCGGTCTAACCACTCGGCCACGGAGCCGCCGCTGAATTTTTCAAAAGCATAAATTTATATAAAAGCATATAATGTTCAATCAGTGAGATTAATTATAGTGTCATAATTTTATACTAGTTAATTGTAATGGTTCCAAACTGGCAGTATGTTAAATAACCTCATTGTTTACTGTTAAATATGTATTTCAAAATCTGTAAAGTCGCGATATGACTAATTTAAAGCGACTATAAACTTTCAAAAAAAAAAAAAAAAAAATTGACCACCCATCCTACAGTTCGGATTTGGCACCAAGCGATTTTTATCTGTTTCTTCATCTGAAGGATTTGCTTGATGGAAACCCTTTCAACGATGGTATGAAACAAGAAGTGTAGAGCTTTTTTTTCCCCCCATCATAGGCGGAATCATTTTTTGACGAAGGCATACAAAAACTGGATTTCCGTTACAAGTGCCTGATTAACGGCGATGACTATGTGGAGAAGTAAGGTGCAAGGTAATGAATTATAGTAAAGCATTTGGAAAACGATGTTGGGTTTTTTTTTTAATTATCGGTCTTACTTTAAAAGCACGCCTCGTACGACATTGTAGATAAAGCGATAGTCAGATTTTTATACAGCGTATCGGTATGTGATGGCTTTCAAATTCCATTCTCTTTGCATGACCACGAGAAAAAAAAGCGAATATCGATTTCCTATTTGAGAATAATATAAGTATTTCGGAACCCAAACTATTAGCAAGGAATATCCCAGAAATGGGTTAATTCCAAACAAAATTAATTGAACATAAATAATTTGCGTGCCTTAACGAGATCTACATTTTTTGTGTAATAAGATTTTGTTTATCTCTTATGGTTTACCAATCATTCAAAAGTCATTCAGAATGAAAGGACTTAGCAGGCTATTCCCAGAAAGTTCAAGATATGTATTTAATTTCTCCTATGGATACCTTAAACACCAATATATTTTATCACAACAGTTGGAGCCATTCTTGAGAGAATAAAAGCTACGAAAGTTTTTCCATGTAACGAGTAGTCTGGGGAGGGGAATTTCTTGGAAGTTTTTCTTTTAATATTTTAAAAACCAAACTACGTTGTATGTATAAAACTTTTCACTCTTCGTTCCGGATGAATCTTGTATAGGTGTGTATAACTGGTAAACTAAAGAAACAAGCAAAAACTTACTGCTGTTACTTCTAATAGTTTCTCCCCTTCGCCTCTTGCGAACATTTCAGTAACTCTCGCACCTGTATGTAAGCGAGCTTACTCACGAGTAAGTGGAGTGAGTTGTTCTTAATGCGACATAAAGTACTGGTTGTGACAGCAGTTGTGGCGTATAGTGAATGCTGCTAATGCGAGCGTTTAGAGAAGCCTTGTGTTCGACGGCCCCAGCGAGTAAAGCGGGAGGAAGAAGCGACTGCTTCGCACGTGATTCATTTCAACGCTATGGTGGAGGAAAAGTGAAGTGGCAATGAAAATTGAACTAAATCACATTAGTCAAATGACAGTGAAAAACTGGACAGTCACAGTATAGTATTCATATAAAAACAATTCTTCTATCCACGTTATGTTATTCATTATGCATATTTGCCTAAAAGTGATATCCAGAAATAACTGATTAATAACACACCACCTACGGAAAAGATTTCAAATATTTGCACAGCAAAAGAAAAGAGAACAATCACAAGCTTTCAAACTTGCTCCTTCAGATGAGGCACTTACACTTGGGAAGATTTGAGCACACAAAATAGAACACTTCGAAATTGGTTAACCCTACGAAACAACTGACAGAAATTGTGTATATTACAGTAAAAAGTATTGTTTATTTCCTATGCTGAACCACATGTACAAAATTCAAAAGAATTCGAAAGGAATTCCAGGTTGTTTACTAAAAATTCAAGATATATATCTTATCCATTTGAGTATCTCTAACACAAGATACTTTTTAAGAACAAATTCTGTTTTTTTTTCTTTGGTGAAGGGTAGTGACAGAGGGGGATATCGTGAAAATCAAGTTCAAACTGGACTTTAATAAAAGTTTGGTATTGTCCGTCTTTTCCTTTGAGTTATGCTTTTCTCCCTCCTCTCTATCACGCACATACACGCACAAGCAGTTCCTAAAACTGCTTCTTGGTTTCAGGAGAGCTTTGAACACACGTTTTCCAGCGAATTCCACATAAAATGGGTGAAGTACAATGCTTCCTCTATCCCACGTAAACGGCAGAGAAAGTATTTAGTTCAAAGACCCCTTATTTATATAAGGTATAATAACCTAAAGGGGAAAAATTAAATGGGTTTAAATAATAAATACATATGGAGGTGTATTCCAATTATTTTTATTAATCTGGTAAGATATATATATATATATATATATATATATATATATTATTAAATTTATTGTTATAATCTAAAGTATTTACTTACAAGTAGACAGATTCCATTTGTCTTATGGTGACAAATTTAACTTCAATTAGGTACTTTAAGTCTGGTTTTATTCCCTTATCGTTTATAATCCAGTTTTCACCACCATATAAGAGCTTTACTATTGACGTTTTAGTATAGCGTCCTTTTTTATGCTTTATTTATAAAGGATTACTTATAACACGATTCAAGTAATAAAATATATTTACTTTATTTGATCGAGTTAGTTTTACATTGTCACATCCATAATTTTGGTTTACCTACTTGGAATTAATTTATCCAAAATCAATTTTCATTACACTTTTACTGTACGTATAAATATTTCAGGAAATAATTTTGTAATACGCATTTACTTTCCTTATCGTTTACTTAGTGATGGTAGAGGAAGTATTTACACTAATTTTTTTAATCCTTAAATGCAGTCACTAATTATTACAATGGATATAAACCAGTATATAATGATGTAACGGTAACCCGGCGTCTACACCAAAAGTAACTTAAAAAAAGGAGTGGGAAAGAAGAAAGGTGCGTAATTATACTTCAGCCAGACCCTAGCCCAAGTATAAGTACCCTTTAAACGCTTCCAGGTACAAGTCACTAAAGGACAGATGGTAGAGCAATTATCACACATTAAAATTTCACGATCTCTCACAATTTATTATGAAAGGAATCCACAGAGGTTTCAGTCTTACAGTGTTTAGACCAGGGGCGGCTGGTGACTCATAACTTTGGTTGTTCACAAAGTTCAATTTTGCTTTACAAATGGTAGTTATTAACAATCACACCTACAAATGTCATCCGCACGTTTATTATAAACAATCTGTAATTGTGCTGTTATAAACCATGTTTTTTTTGGGGCGGGGAAGCCATGAAGATGGCACAAACCATTCACCCCATGCTTTTTACATGCCTCTTCGGTACATCCTTACCGCGAAATAAAACTCAAAGGAAAGCAAAAATAAGGCCTTTTAAACATCACAACCACACATTCAGCCTTTTCTTATTACATCGCTGTTAAAATTCCTGTTAAAACATCTCTTTTTAGCTGAGTGATTTTTAGATTTGCTGTAGGTCTACCAAGACGTTTAATTTCCTCTTCCTTTCAAGTTTAGTGTTGTAAAAGGTGGTGTCAAAAGACACTGAACAGAATTCATTGCTACTCCTTTACGGATTTCGCTCTGAATCATCAACTGAAACATAACACAACCATGTGCAACGTACAGGCAACGCAAGGATGACCGGAAGTGCGGCAAACATTTACTACACATAAAAGCAATTGATGGCGCTGTTTACGTGACGAAAGTCAAAGGGATCATCCTATTCCATGCTCTCTGAATATTAGGAACCAACAACATAGAGCCTTATGCCCCGCACTTCCGCACCACACATCTCTGCGCTCCATTGGTTCGTCATGACCATACACCTAGTTCATTATATGATACTGGGTTGCAGGTGGGTTACACTATTTGGCACCTGCAAACAATACAACGCTTCCTGAGGTCCACCAAGATCAGGCCGGAATGAACCCGAAATGTATAGATGTTTGCATTAGGCAAATCCAGTAGCATGCTCTAGACAAAGATGCTACCATATTAAGAAGCCGCTCCCGGTTTAGATTCATCAATTCTTTTGCTGATGTTCGGTGGAAACCAAGTTTGACAATTTCTAAGTCCGAGGCCGAAGGTTGACGATGTTTCCTAGTGCCAGAATTAAACGACATTGCTATGCCGGGTAAACCGAGAGACAACAGAAGCAAACTCAAGTCCTATTCAAGAGCCATGTTGCATTGTTGTATTCAAGCCACACAAGAAAGTGGAGATTAACGAAACTTCACGAATAATTCCGAAATTCCATTAATGTAACAAAGGATCTCAATGACAAAACACTGATGAAAACAGGAACCCTGTATATCTCCCTTCTTCGGAGCTTATGACTTCGTGTAATCAGTGATCAACACGCCGTTACCATAACATTTCGAAATCTTTATTAAGGTTGCTATGACATAATTTGTAAAGCTTAATGTCTTTCCGAATTTTGTGACCCGGCGTCCTCCACCAGATGTGACAGAACGTCACTTTGACTACTGCAGCCCGAGATGACCGAGTGCTCAGCATCTCAGCATGGTTTGCCTAATCTCTCCACGTGTCGAACTCTCCGTGAACCTTAGGTGATCCTTAGCAAGGCTTCCTTCGGAAGGGAAGTAAAGCCGGTAGTCTCGTGTCGCAGATTTACGGCAGGTAAAAGAACCTCAAGCTAAAAAAGAGGCCTCTGAGAAACATTTCCGGTCTATCACGTCCAATACGGAATGGGACGCTAAGAACCGTAGTAGTTAAAGAGCGTCCATAAATAAAACTCAATTTATGTTTTAACCTGAGGTGATCATATCCCTAAAAATCATAAGATATAACACCTGCTTACGTAAGCATGCGATTAATGACTCGTAAGAATTGTAAAGTCAATTTCATGGATTTACTTAAACCTTATCCTGAGCATCTCGAACTTTATAAAATTATATTTATGAATTCTTGTAAAATAGAACAATAATCGTAACAATATCATTTCATATATTTAGCATAAAAATGTGAATAAACTACAAAATAATAATTCATCGTGACTTCCTTACGCTACTATACATTACAGCCATATTCCTCAGTAAGATATCAGATGTGAATCTTCAAATTGCGTTGCTCTCCCGCGCATTCTACTTTTGAGAGGTTTTGGCTGCCCAAATAGTGTTTCTCTACACTCCCGGGAAATTCTACTTGGAAGTGAGAAGAGTTAGCTTCTGGTTTTCCCCAGAGTCCAGATATGAAGGGAAGTTATGCGGCAGAGAACTGTCCCAGGCACAGTTCGCAACTTTATCGATTTATTGCAAGCCTCGTGGCCGCTCAACCGAATCTCGGCTTCAGGCAATAACAATCCCAGAAAGGGACGCAAGTGCTCCTATACCTTCACGAGATTTACATCAGTTTCTGAGCAAGGTAACTTTAAATGCTCGAACTAGGATGTCATATTAGTTTGAAATCTGAGATGAACTTTAATAAATTTCAAGTCATTTGACAACAATCAGAATAACTCACGGCAAGGAAAAGATCAACTAGAAAGGAAACACAAATTAAGTTCTAGGACGTATATCTTTGCCTAGTATTGTGATTTCAAAATCAAGGATAATAACAAAGATAAAAAAAATTCTGATGTGTTACACTCACATGACGTTCCCTACTCTTGTTCAAACTATTTTTACAAACGCTTATTCTCCATATCCTTCATGTTAATCAAGATGTTAATCTTATTGCTAATTTTCTTGTAGGTGCAAGGGGAATATGGTAGTATTTAAGCGATGCTCAGATCTTTTAAGAAATCGTTGCTATGTGGAGCATTCCATTCTCTTTGCATGTTCAGGACATAAAAAAATTAATAACGAATTCCCATTTCAGAACAAGTACAAGTATTGGAAATTCTAAGGGAATAACAAGCAATATCTCGCAAATGGTTCACTCAATAAAAAAAAAGTAAATGACATAAATTGCGTATTTTAACGCGATCTACATTTTTTGTGTAGCAAAATTTTGTCTATCTCTTATGGTTTACCAGTTGTGCAAAAGTCGTTCTCAATTAAGCACTTTTGGAGACATTCCCAGAAAATTCAAGACACATTTTATTTGTCATAAAAGTATCTTAAATATATGCTACATTAATCAAAATCGTTAGAGGCATTTTTGAGAAAATTAAAATTTTCGAAAAATGTTCCATGTAAACGGTAATCTGGGATGGAGGGATTTTCTTGAAAACCTTCGTGTCGCATCTCTGGAAGATACTAAACCTAAATACCAAGTTTGGTGTTTATCCGACTGTTCGTTTCTGAGTCATGCTGTTCACAGACACACACACACACACACACACACACACACACACACACACACCACACACACACGGACATGTTTTCAAAAATGCTTTTTTTTTTGGATTCAGAGGGACTCAAAACATATATTTCCGGTGAAATCTCGGTATCAAATTTTTGGGTGGAATACAATACTTCCCCTACTTACTATACGTAGTAGAGAAAGTAATATGGAAAGAAAGCGTATTCAGTCGGAGGAGCCTATGTAAGAACTAATAATAATCATTATTTACAATATGAGTATAATACTGTAATATGATGTTAGGATAAGTAGGTATATCATACAAAGTTTCATCTACTTTGATAACAAATCTGATGTTACATTCACACGACTTTCTCTACCCTCTATCGTTTATTAGTGGGTATAAAATTATTCTTATGAAAAAGCTTATTTTTCTGTCTACTTCATAGACCTTTGCCGAAATAGCTCCATTACACATTTCATTATAGATACAAAGGGAAAAGCGATGTCTAATGTTTGACAATGGACGAAATATGCTCGCCCTAAAATTCCATAGTCTTTCCACGTGATCGCAAGAAGCAACTGAATGTCAACAGGACTTGAGAAGAATGGCAAAGTAGGCACTGATCAATTCGAACCATTAATAACGGATATCTCGGAAATGATTTATGCCACAAAAAAGTTATTTGAAATAAATTAAATATTTTAAAGAAACTGCATTTTTATGGTGTTTTCATCTATCGCTTAACGTTTAGCAGTTATACAAGATTATATAAAAATCTTTCCGAATGAAGAGGGCTTCAAAGACTGTTCTATAAAATTGTCATGTTGATATATTTAACATGTAGTATTTTCATCAAAATCGTTAATGCTGTTTTTCAGAAAATCAAAAATTTTGAAAATTGTTCCATGTAAAAGATAGTTGGAGTGGAAGGATTTTCTTCAAAATCTTCGTATCGCATATTTGGAATATATTGAACTTGAATACCAAGTTTGCTGTTTATCGGACTTTTCATTTTCAGTTACTCTCTTCACACACACACACACACACACACACACACACACACACACACACATGCAAACGATATAGTCGGAGACTTGGACCTTCTTGCAAAAATACTTTTCTTTCATCATGGCGCCTCAATACATGTATTTTCGGTGAAATCTCAATATCAAATGTTTGAGTGTAATGCAATATCTTCTCTACCTATTACGGACGTGGTAGAGAAAGTAAAAATAACTTAATAATTAGTACTGCACAACAGCGCTATGGGCTAGAGCGTGGAATCTCGTTCCCGGCTACTCGGCTGGGTGATTGTGCACCTCTGCTGTCCTTATGTGGGCGCGAGGCCGCAGGTTGGCGCAGGCGCTTCCAGGGCTGTAGTTCCAGAGATTTTTGTTTATTTACATGAGTTTTAATGTGTGGACTTCCTATATGAGTCCTGTGAGTTAAGTGTGATGCGACCAATTAGATTTTTATTTCTTTCATACTTTTCCTTTCTTTATTCATTTCTTTGGAACCAACACCAACACCAAGGCAGGGTTACTTGAACTCATCAGTAGGTATTATTGTGGCATATTAGTAGGTATTGTCATGCCAGACACATTATTCTGTCGTATTGGCGACAGCATTCTTGGGAGTAATTCAGTATTCTTTCGGCCTTGTGTTTGAAGTTCCGTCTGGCATGACAATTCGCCAACTCTAGCTGGCGGCGAGCCTAGCAGGAGGTGGGGAGAGAGGGGGAATAGTTTTAGCATTACTTCTTTGTGTGTGCGTTGCGTCATTTTGGTTTGAGTGTCTGATCTGGGAGTTTGTGTGTGAACGAGTGTATATGTAGGTTCGTGTATGAGACATCTCCCCTCAATTCTTTATCTCTTTTGTGTGTGACTAAAATGAGATACCATTTATTTTATTGAATAAACCACAGGTAATGTGAATAATATGAAATTTGTGCATTTTGTTATAAAAAACCCATTGAAGGTCCTGGTCCTCTCGCTGTATTTGTAGCTACGTTTCCCCATGTGCATGTTGGGGTGATTAAATTTTGCTGGAAACCTGTTGGTCCTCATCGTAGTATGTAACAACATAATATCTAATTATTACTAAACTCGATTGGTCTGTACAACATTGTTAATGTAGATGATAAATCAGATTTTTTTTTCTGTTACTGGGTTCTACTGATTCTGGTTAGTGGAAATCAGTAAAGAAGATTGCAAATTGTAGATGGTACACTGCAGACCTCCACTATTTAAAAGGAAATTGGTTTTTTTAATTATAATATTTTTAAACATCGCGGTATTTGTTTACAAAAGTAAATATCCTGAGCTTATGCAATTGTATGGAAACACTGACATATTAAATAAACTAGTACTCTAATTTTAGAGTAGTACTAACAAAGTCCTGTCTACGTTATCTGTAGTTTCTAAATTCCCACCCAATAATAATAATAATAATAATAATAATAATAACCTAAATCAGCTGTTAAATTAAATTACAATTAAATGCACATGGCTTTAATTCATTCTTTATACACAGAGTTGATGATATGCTTTCTGGTCTCCCTATAAGTAATACTAACGCTATCAACGTATTAAATAAATTGGGTATGGTTGATTAAGATTTAATTGTTTAGTTTCAATAGCTTTACTGTAGACGTTTATTCAGCTATTTTTATCCGTAATAAATGCTTATATTTAAATACTTGAAGATAATTCATACATATATATATATATATATATATATATATATATATATAATTTGGGACCATTTAACTTGCGACAGTACAGTATCTCCAAAATTAAGCGCTGTGGAAAGAAATATCTTGAATAAAAGTTGCTTGATATTATGAGGATTGATATTAATTTTTTAAATGGCAACCTACAATTAGGGTCATAACGTCCTCCAAACAAAACATGACTAATGGCATTTACCTTCCCCCATAATATTAAGCAACTTTTATTCAAGACATTTTTTCTACAACCTTTAGTTTTGGAGCTGTTGTACAGTCTCAACTTAAATGGTCTACTGTGTGTGTGTGTGTGTGTGTGTGTGTGTGTGTGCGCGCGCGCATGCGCATACAAATCCGGTAGCAAATCTGAATAAGGTAATTACAGACCAATTTATATTACACCAGTTGCCTCGAAAGCCTTTGAAACAAACAAATTACCACTCTGAATCAAATTTCCTATTAGCGTATTGTTAATATAGATTTAGATCTAGTTTCGACACTGTTGATGCAGTTACTAATTTTATCAACACTGCCTAAATGAGCTGGAAAATGAACAACCGCATCGGTCGAGATTTTGACCTCTGGAAAGCTTTCTCACGAAATTCTTGTTAAGAAATTGGATTTCTATGGATTTAACACAAATTGTATTAATATTATTTATTTTTATTTTACTCGCAGATAGTCAAAAAGTTAAGTTGAGTGTAATGTATGTGAATTTAAATTGCTGAGCTATGTGGTTCCACAAGGATCAATTTTAAGACCAATTATGTTTATTATTTCTCTAAATGATTTATCTCTCGTAATTCAGGATTTATGCTGTAATTCGTATGTCTTTGCTGATGATATAGCTACTTTATATGTAAGCACATATGTAGTTGTTCAGGCAAACGGAGCAAGAAATAGGGAAGCACGAGTTAGATATGGAGTCCCTCAAGGGTCCTCGTTGGGACCTTTTCTAATCTTTATTATGGTTAATGATCTGTCTCGTAATGTAACTGCAAAGTAAATATTATATACACATGCCTCGACATTAGTTTTGAATCATGGTTATATTGGTACTCTTAATGACATATGTCTTGATGTTATCAATGGTATTAATAAGTTCTTTTTAAGCAATGGGTTCTTAGTACACAAAGACAAAACTCAAAGTATCATTTTTACACTTAAACATATTGCTGCAGGTATAACAGCTGCAGATATTAAATTATAGGTATGCAGTTGTATCGAGCTTCTCATACAGAACATGTCTGTGGAAGTTTATCAAGTGTAATACACCTCCTGGGAAGTATTTTAATGAAGTTAAAAATTATATGAAACAGATATACCTTGAAATGTTCGAAAGTGAGTTTAGATAGTGTTTTATATGTAATGTAACATCCAGGACACCCTGTTAACCACTTTATAAAATCCGAGGGATTTTAACGGTGCATACTTATTACATTCTTGAACACTTATTGTATCTAAAGAAAAATATTAATCAATTAATATCAACTAATGAGATCCATCCATATAATACTAGAAATATTGATAATATTCAAGTGGCCTATACAAGATTAGAAAAGATACAATCCAGTCATCTTATCAATAGTGTTAGATTTTATAATAAATTGAAAACTCAGCTTAAAGAATTAAATGATTATAGTTTGAAATTACAGTTGAAGACGTGGCTATGTAACAATCCATTTTTATAATTTGGCTAAGTTTTTGGATTGCGATGTTATTATATGATATGTTTAGTATATAAACTTTGACACAGCCTATTGTACATTGTATTTAATGGCAACATTCTTCTTATTCTTATTATTAAATTCCTTGAAGAAGGTACAATGCTAATTATCTTAGCTAAATATCAATAAAACGTTTGAATTATATTTTATTTAGTAGATATTGCAACTTGTTGGGCATTCTTGTTGAATCTAGCTTAGGTTGGCAAGGTTATATTGATTCTACATGCACTAAAATTAATAAACGACTTTCTAGTCTCAAATTTCTTTAAAAAATCTAAACATGGAATCCTTATTGACAATGTGTTATGCTCAAATCCAATAGCCATGTTAGTTATGGAACAATTGTTTGAGGCATCATACTTCAGCGTTTAAGTGTTTTTATTACAAAAGAGAGCAGTAAGAATTTTATGTCGTGTAACTATCCAGATCTCATACTCTACCAATGTTTATTAAATTTGGTATATTAACGCAGCCGTCAATGTTTGTCTTGAGTTATCTATTTTATATGAAGAAAATATTGATAATTATAAACATTGTTCTATAATACACAATTATTCCACCATAAATAATTTGTATACTTACCTTAATAAAAATAAATATGTTACACACAACAAAGTTTTTAATGAAGTTATCAAGTAACCAATGAATATTTTCAATTGAATTTCACCTCATCTTAAAACTCTTTCGCTGAACACATTTCGATCGACATAGTTAAACTTACCTTTCTTTACAATGTAGATAATAACGTTTCTTTAAAACGTCGATTGTTTTTATAATTTAAATTTGTAAATTCATGTTCTTTTTGCCGTGGCAGTGGTATGCATTTCCAATGTTGACGGAAGTAATTGATCTAGCCACCCCATCTATCCATCCAACTTATTCAATTTGTCTAGTTTAACTAATCTACTATTAGGTACATAAAGCAATTAAATTAAAAATAGTAATTCTGAAATAGTCTAGGTTATTTCTACTAAATGATAAGCGTGCATTTATGCTCAGAGCAGAATTTCATCGGATAGGATCTCTCTCCATCTTATTCAATCATCTATTTTATCTGACCTATTAGGTATACAAAGCAATTAAATTAAAAATAGTAATTCTGAAATAGGTTTATTCTACTGAATCATAAGTGTACGTTTATGCTAAAAGCAGGAGAATTTAATATGATAGGATCTCTGGGTGCTTTATACTTGAATGTTAAGCTCACGTAAACGAGAGAGAGAAGTGATACAACAATAATGCTACTGCCTTTAGTGCACAGAGCTTCAACAATGAAAGAATGGACTACGACTTCAGACTATTGTTACATAAGCTAAACAGCATGCAGTTTTTAATGGCCGCAGCAAAGCATTAAATGCCGACAAAGCAAAGGGCAAACAAACGCTGTACATTGGAAAACACATTGAAACAGATAGATTGACGTGGATATTAAACATGACGCATTTAATCAAAGCAACGAGGACTGTTAACGCGAGAACGTAACGAGACATGCGTTGACTGTAGTGGACTGTAATAACAACCGTGCTGATATTCTTTATACGCTCTGGAGGGCATCAAAATAGTGAGGTAATATAAGGCCCTAGAATAAACAAATGCCTGTGATTTTGCTTGATTGCGAAAACGTCTGTGTTAACTGTGTTAATCCACAAATTTTGATGGTGAAGTTGCAATACAGCGAGCATTAGAACAAATATACTACAGGACTGATACAAAAGAAAATAAAGTAGTTGTTCTCACAGACTCAGTTTTTGCCAAAGCAATAGAACGATATGATAGTCCAGATGAATCTTATAATAGGATGTGAGATCTTATTATAGATTACTACAAACAAAGTTTCAACAGGTAATATGTGCTAGTGAATGGTAATGAGACAGCTACTTTCTGGCCAAAAAGGGTGCAGTGTTATATTCAAAACCTATAAAGTCTTGTGGACTAGATATGAAACTAAAAAATGTCAAAATTAATATAGAAGAAAAATACCAGTATAATATTCAAAAGGAAATTACTAACAAAAATTATTCCAAAATAAAATAAATAGTACAACAAATAAATGTTCCAAGGTAAGAAGTCGTTGCTCAATTCAGATTAGCCACTAGACGTGACTGTCTGGCGGAACATCTACATAGATTTGGTTTTATGAATGACAAAGCATGTAAAATTTGCAATGCTGACAAGATTTTAAATGGAGAACACCTACTACAATGCCCGAATTGAGGAAAGCTGTACCAGATGGGAAGATACACAGGCTATATTGGCTAGCAAGGGAAAAATTGATGGATCAAAATTTTGCACATCAGATCAACAACATGTTTGAGGTCACGAATCACCGATGCTCCGCTATCTCTTGCTACATTCTGTGGAAAACCATATGTTTCTCTGGGACTTAAATTCAAGGTGGCTCAGGTGTCACCATTAATTGAACTTACAGTTTTAACCACGACGTTTAAATGGACGCGCACAGGTTTGTGCAAATAACACCTGAAATTTTAAAACTCAAGGTATTTTTTCAGTTTCTTTCAAATTTAAGTACCGAGATGTTCTTTAAAGGCGCTGAAGAGATCTTGATATCAAGCATAATTTTGGATTCTTTTAACATTCTAATACATTACTGACTTTTAGAATTAAAAGGACCGAGCAAAGAGGCGCCGTATCGTGAGCGACTCGTATTTGGAAAGTCCGGATTCAAACAAACCCCTCAAGGCCGACCAATCTGACCGAAGGTTTTTCGCGGTTTTCCTCGGTCGCTAGGCGAATGCTGGGTTGGATAATTTACAGAATTTTCCTGTCATCCCTTTCATCATTATTTAATTTCCTTCTTTTTCACCGCCATACCAGGCATTGGGCTGATCACCCTTCTTGGAGATGCTATGCTCCCGAGTTTGCTTGCCCTTCGACAGACTACTCATTCCAAATGTAGCGAGTTCAAATTCTGTGTGTATTGGCCAGCCTGAATGGGTTTTTTCCCTGATTTGCTGCAGTCTTCAGGTAACTACTGGGGTGGATATTCAGTGCCACGTCCTAGAGTTTCATCCGCAGAATAAAAGTCAAACAGATACTGTAATGGTAAATATGATGCAATGGCTCTGCTGAAACAAGCTGATGCTTAATACTAAAAAATAATGATGAAATACTTTATGTCCACGAAACCAAATTTTGGGGGGTAACAATTGACGAATTCTTAACCTGCAAACCGTATATTCAGAACATTACTTCAAAAATTAATAAAGCACACCATATAATATCTGTATTACAAATATTTGTAATATACAGACACTATAAATGATATATTTTTCTTATGTAGAATCTCTTTTGCTTGTGGAATTTTCATACGGGGTTCTGCAACAGAAATAAAAGCTCTTTTTGTAGCACAAAAGAAAATAATAAGAAAGATGTTTAGTAGAAATAGGATGACTCGCTGTAAAACTTATTTTAAGAAAAACAACGTACTAACCTTACCCTGCTTATATATTTTAGTAACTCTTTGTTTCATAAATAACAACATTCAAAATTTCTAGATGTATAATACAGTACATAATCATAAAATAAGGAACAACAATAAAATACATTTACAAGGTTCCAGATTTACTAAGAGTTGACTCCATTTTACATAAAGGTATTCACGTGTAGGTACAACTTAATCACTGAGAAAATAGAATGTAAGGATAAAAACAAACTTCAGAAGATATGCAAAAAGGTTTCTTATAAATCATAGTTTCTATTTTTTTCAATATTTCGGATATCATTGTTATCTGTAAGATAGCAGACTTGTATTTAACCCTTCGTTATTATACGTGTATTTATATGAATAATATATACAGATTTCACGTTGCAATTGTATTTTTACCAAAACTCTTCATGTACTATAGTGACCATTCTAATTGTATTTTATGGTTTTTACGTTTATATTTTTGTGTTATTGTATTAATCTATTTTGTCCAGTACATTATATCGGATATATAGATTCTTATTGTATTCTATTTTAACTTCATTTTTGATATGTTAGTACTCTATGTTTAAGACTATGTTACCATATATAAATTTTGATGAAACCATGAAATTGTAAGTTCAAATTGTAAGTTCTAATGGTGAATAAAGAATAAAAACAGAAATATAATAGATGGTATAGGACAGTTATGCAACTAGGCCATTTCTCTGGCATCATAAGTGTGCATACTTATACAGCAATCAAGGTATCACAAGCAAGCTCATCTTCCAAACTCAACTAAGGCCATCCATCCAACACCACTCTAACTACTTGTGCATACCCACCGAATAGTAACCATGCGAACTCAAAAGGATTCATCCTATGTCGAAATAATGGAAGAGAGAAGGGAAAAGAGCAGAAAGATACACAAGATTTCTACAGCACTAACGCGATGATGGACAGATCCTGGACCAAAGAAAACTAACGTCAGGGGCCTGTTGTTCTGAAATTAGCGACTCATGGTTTCCATCATAAAGTGTGTAAGAACAAAAAATACCACGAAGTTGTGAAACTTGTTTCTAAGCTGTGCGGGAAACTTTGTGCCAGATATCAATACTGAAGTGTGGAAATAGAACGAAGTCAATTTTAGAATACAGCGAAGCAAAAACGTAGTTAATCCTTCTTTGTTTCAAATAGGTGCATCCTCCGTTAAATCAATAGCAACAAACTATACCTACACCGCTGTATCTCCGGCCCTGACGTTTCATGAGGGTAACGAAAGAGACAGGTATATATTAGAATGGCCACCTTTAGCAATACTAGCGCTGTGAATTTCCATACTAAAGGAAGCTATTCTGATTTGCCTCAACAGATAAATGGGAACTGTAATTTGATTTCTTTTAAGTCTGTAATAAATATAGTCTACTGTTGTTGCTTAGAGTTCTGCTGAACATAAACCACAACACGAAAGAAAAGAATAAAAGATCCGGCAAGGTTTGCAGTGCTGAGTTGACTCGCACAGCAAAGAGTGGAAGTTGTCTACTAGGACCAATTTCAGGCTCCCTCTCCGGTGCATACACTGCAGTTCGGGCTGTGTTGCCGATTTTCTTGTAAGTGAAGCACGTGTCGTCAGGAGGAGTTTGCTTTAGTCCAGGTGAAGTTTGTTTTCTGAGCGCATGCGATTTACTGCGTTACCCTAGTTTAAGTTACCTGTAAATGCTATCTCCATACTTTAAATACTCTAACATAGGCAACTATTTCATCGTTTGCATTTTACGAAGAGATGGCACAGGTATACACACGTGTTCAGAGTAGGGGTAACAATTGGCAACACTACCTCTCTCGGTCGCGCTAAATGTCAGAGCCGGAGATAAAACGGCGGTACTATAGGTGGCACACGAAGACTACTGCGTCTATCCGGCATGCAGCGAAGTATCTGCATTATACAATATACAGGTTGTGATATGATCTGGATGTTGAAGCGATGTTAAGCTTAATAAATAATAAAGAAAATTTAAAATTAGCGTGCCTCCTAAACATCTCTCCTAAACCAAAAACAGCCAACTTTACCCTTCCCTAAATAAAAAAACTCTGTGGAAAATTTAAATTGAGTTTTATTTATGGACGCTCTTTAACTACCATGGTTCTTAGTGTCTCATTCCATATTGGGCGTGAAAGATCGGTAATTTTGCTCAGAGGCCTCTTTATCAGGCTTGAGGTTCTTTTACGTGCCGTAAATCTACGACACGGGACCGCCGGCTTTACTTCCCTTCCGAAGGAAGCCATGCTAAGGATTTTTACGTCCGAAAAAATCCATCGCCCTCCATCGGGTTTGAACGCGCGACCTTGGAAACTAGAGGCTAGCACGGTACCACTAGTCCACGGAGGACGACAAACCCTGTGGTAAAACTCTACCGAGGATAGGCACGCATCAAAATCACTGGGCTGAAACTCAGTTTGCCAGATAAGTCGTGTCGTCGTCAGGAAATAATGTTGCTCTGAATGTAAATATTGTTTTCAAATTTTCACAGAACACATTTTTTTAATGTTAGATTAGGCGTCATTATCTCGCTTGATTTTGTACTAGAGTAAGCAGGATTGTTCCGTGCACTGCAGTGGGTAAACGTGATATCAGTTAGTGATGGGCTTCTGAGAGCAATGGAGGGTCTTTCGTTCCTTTTTAATGCTTCAATTATTAACAGCTTCAATTACGAGGGCTGTCCCAAGTACCCGACCTAATAAAGAAAACAAAAAAAATTTGGCATAAAACATCTTTATTTCTCTACATAGTCTACCTTCAGCTCGATACACTTTTCCCAGTGATGTCAATCGCTTCGATACCCTGCTTATAGTGAGAAACATCGAGTTCTGCATAATAGCCATCAACTGCAGACTCCACCTCTTCATTGTTGACAAATCTTTTACCACCATGCCACTTCTTGAACTTTAGAAACACAAAATAATCAGAGAGGGCTAAATCTGGCGAATAGGGTGCTTGAGGCAGCAATTCGAACTTTAACTCATTGATTTTGGCCATGGCGATAATGTATGTGCGAACTGGTCCATTGTCTTGATGAAACAAAACTTTATTTTTCGCTAAATGCGGCCGTTTTTACTTGATTTCATCATTCAAATGCTGCAATAAGTTCGCATCATACTCACCATTGATTACTTTTCCTTTTTGAAAATAATCAATGAAAATTATCCCACGCGCATCCCAAAAAACTGACGCAATGACCTAGACTGCAGATGGAACTGTCTTCGCCTTCTTTGGAGCCGATTCTCCCCGTTCAGTCCACGGTTTTGACTGTTCCTTCGTCTCAGGTGATGGTCCCATGTTTCATCCATGGTTATGAATCGAAACAAGAACTCGGCTTTATTGCAGCGAAACTCACCAAACACTCGACTGAAACATCCTCACGACGCTGCTTTTGTTCCATCGTGAGTAAACGCGACACCCACCTTGCGCTCAGCTTTCCCATGTCTAAATTTTCAGTTAGTCTGCGATGTACAGCACTTTTGGAAATGTCTACGATGTCTGCTAGAACGCGCACTTTTACCATTTTGTGGATTTTCTTAACAATTTCTGGCGTGGTCACTTCATTTGGTTGACCACTGCGATGTTGTCTTGGCAGCTCGTACGGCCTCACTTAAACTCTGCCACCCAATATTTTACTGTTGTAAACGAAGGAGCAGACTGCCTCACAGTAGAATCTAGCTCAGTTTTAATATTAGTTGGATCAAAACCTTTCAAATGAGAGTATTGTATCACATAACGATGGCCAGTTTTATCCATGTTTACAAATTTGCTGAGAGAGTTCACTATTCATGACTGCCAAACAATTACTAAACAACGTAGCATCGTCAAACTTCAAACTTAAACTTTATAAGGTTGATACTTTCTACCATAGTCATTTGTTTGAAACAACAACTGCTATATATATACGTCAGGCTAGGCACTTCTGGGACTGCCCTCGTACTTTCCTGTCACACTCTAGGAGTGCTTTTGGTTTTTCAAATCCTTTACACTTCTTTTAAAGTGCTAAGTTGCTCTTCGTTTGATTCTCGTGCTGATGAAATAGTGAAACTTGAAGACCAAGATATAGCGACCCATTTTTTAAACATTTGACTATCCTTCAGCCTCCTGTATCCCTCATATACTACACCGAAATG
Organism: Deroplatys truncata; assembly: GCA_030765065.1. Classification (NCBI taxonomy): domain Eukaryota; kingdom Metazoa; phylum Arthropoda; class Insecta; order Mantodea; family Mantidae; genus Deroplatys; species Deroplatys truncata. The sequence goes on along the minus strand of CM060988.1, from coordinate 120,458,595 downwards.
TGTTAATAAAATCATTTCTGCAAACGTTTATGATGTGAACGAAGTGGATAAAAAAGCTTTCGTAAGAACTGTTTATAGAAGAATGGGTAAATAAAGCCATGTGATTATAACTCATCTTTTATGGGGGGGAGGCGATTAATCAGACGCATGTCTAAGCTTAAAAACACAATCCAAAATTTTAAATCCACTGATAAATGCTTTTGAAAATACTAATTCAAATCCCGAAGCATTAAAAAAGAGAGAGAAAGAAAGAAAGAAAGAAAGAAAGAAAGAAAGAAAGAAAGAAAGAAAGAAACGCATGCTTATGTCTTCTGTAGATCTTGTAGTTCGAATAACAAGGTATTATTTTATCATTCGAGATGTGGCTTTTCATATTCATGTTATTAATGGGTAGCAACTATTGCCTGTATTTTAAAGCTTCTTTAACCTAGAAAGATTAACTCAAAGGGATGCACTATACATTTTCCCATTTCGGAATTTTAGAATCATAATATTGTGGCATTTAACGGACTTTTAGGGATTATTTTAGTACATTTGGGGATTCAGGGTTGGTAGGAGTGACTGGAGTGACGTAGGCACTAGGGGAGGGACAAACAGGTACACCCGTGGAAAAAAAATTGAGTCATGTCTTGAACGCCAAATTTTTCTAAGTCCTACACGACACAGCGCTTTGTTTACAACATACGCAATACAATTGTGTCGCCGCTGCAACAAGTTGTTGTACGGCATTATTAAACATGTGTCTTCACTGTAACGCTGTGGAAAGCATGCAGTACATCTGTGGTTAAGACCGCAGGTTCGCTTCTCGCATGTAGTAAACATCTTTTTTTCTTTCTTTCTTCTGTTAATAATGTTTAATCAACACGTAGTGACTACCTATTTTCGATATACTCAATTTCATACACGGCATTTGCGTGAAGTTCATAATATAATAGTTCGATGCAAAATACTTCACCATTTCTTCATGATCGCATATCTATATCTTGTTAGATGTCAAGGGACGGTCTAAGTGTGTTGAGGCAGCTTGACGATACACAGAACAGTGCGCAATACACGGTAATACTTGAGAATATTTTTATTCCCTCTATGAGGATAAAATATCCTGATGGAATTGTTGAATTCGTACAGGATCCTGGGCATAAATTCAAGAAACCTGGGATGTTGTAGCTGCTCGTCCATGTTACTACGGGGATTTAATTTCATCTATAACCCGAAAACAAGGGAAGTTATAGGTGTTCAAGATTCATACACCTGATATTAATGTTGTTTATTTTTTATGTGTTTTAGTTTTAGAAGTACTAGTTTATTTTATTTATTAGTTATTGAGCATTTTAGTACAATTGTGCTTTTGTACGCATAGATATGCTTAAAACTTAAAATGCTAAAGTTATATGAATGCAATATTATGTTCTACACAACGTCATACAATTAACAATATAAACATGACTTTCTCTACTCTTGTACAAACTATTTTTACAAACTCTTATTCTCCATCTATTTCATATTAATCGAGATAAACATCTGCAGAAAGATCTTTTGACATGCAAAGAGAATTACACTTTACACATAGCGACCAGTTCTAAAAATATTTGACTAGCGCTTAAGGCGTACTATATTCCCCTTGTGTATTTGCAATGGCAATATAGAAATACAGTAGCCTTTAAGCATAGACATATCTCTTAATAGCTGGTTGCTAGGTGCAGCACCATTCTCTTTGCCACAGATTAATACTCTTTGCATATCCAAGACCAAAAAAAAAAAAAAAAAAAAAAAAATAACGAATTGCCATTTGAGAAAATAAGCATTGAAAAATTTAAGGGAATAACAAGCAATATCTCGAAAATGGTTCACTCAACAAAAAAAATGTATCTAACATAAATTGTGTATTTTAACGCGATCTACATTTTTTGGGTAGTAAAAATTTGTCTATCTCTTATGGTTTACCAGTTATGCAAAAGTCGTTCACAATGCAGAATACTTTTGGAGACATTCCTTGAAAATTCAAGATATACATTTTATTTGTCATGAAAATATCTTAAACATATGATATTTTAATCAATATCGTTAGAGCCATTTTTGAGAAAATTAAAATTTTCGAAAAATGTTCCATGTAAAGGGTAATCTGGGTGGGGGGATTTTCTTGAAAACCTTCGTGTCGCATCTCTGGAAGATACTGAACCTAAATACCAAGTTTGGTGTTTATCTGACTGTTCGTTTCTGATTTATGCTGTTCACAGACAGACACACACATGGAGATGTTTCCAAAAATGCTTTTTTAGGATTCAGGGAGTCTCAAAACATGTATTTCCTGTGAAATCTCAGTATCGAATTTTTGGGTGAAATACAATACTTCCCCTAATTACTATACGTAGTAGAGAAAGTAAAAATAACAGTAACTAATGCGAGATTTGAAGAGCTTATGACCACAAGCGGTACCTTCTTAACCTCTCAGCCAAATAAACGTTTTTCCGTGTTCTGTTTTCAGTAGCTTATAAGTGGCACCACCGAGAAAAACCATTATAAGGCGACCATTACACTCACAGGGCAGAGGCTACAGTCCCTGCAATTGCGTTGTGAAACACAGCTGTTACGAAGGTACACGAAGACCGCAATCGTCACATGGAATCTGGGGATGACTTTTTCTTATTTTTGTCCAAGGATGTACATAGTGGCACGCTGCTATCGCTCTCCTGTGTGCTAGCAGTGACATAGTAAACCCTGACGTGAACCAGCAGACATCATCCACCAAGAGCCAGGTAATCGTGTAGTATTTTGGAATAAATGTGTCAATTGTGGCTTTGAAATGTGTTGGTTATTGAAAGTAATTCCCTTTCGTTTCTATCAACGTAAGAAAGACTACATAACTGACTGTGATATTTTAGCTTTCACCTGGGTAATTTACTATGTATTAAGCTAAGCTCCTGGTGTCCGAACCAGTTTTGCTGTAAAGTAATTTTTAGTATGTGATTCTGGTAATGCTCTAACCCCTAAATTCCTTGGCCGCGACAATATTCCCTAAACGAGCCGTTCTCAAACCCTGAGGCGCACCCTTTTAAAGGGGTGCGGCACCCTTGACAGGGGAGGGCGTGAAATTGGCACTACATCGACAGCTATAGTCAGTGTTGCCAAATCGGGTTTACATATCCACGCATTGGGTTACCCATAACTTGCTTTCAATCTTATATACAGAATGCGGAAAAACAATGTGCAGAAAATTGTTCAGTAGAAAGGCAGTATCAAAGTAAACATTTTGAGGTTAGGAGCATGGGGTCACAGAAGCTTTCTTATTGCCGTGCATGCAGTAAATATTAAATCCGTCATGTTGGTGTCTCCCATTATGAAACCTGCTTGTACGTGTCAGATGTAAAAAAAAAACTCTTGTACAGTACTAGTCACAGTCAGTAGGTGTGCCTCGTAGCCTAGTGGATGGTACGGTAATATCCAAAGCTCGTCTTTTTCAGTACAAAGAGTAAAGTACAGTACTCATTAGTTGAGACAATGCATGCACACTTATCGTGTGCATTAGATACATTTCATTTTGACCGGCAAATGAAGATGTTTCATAAAGTCAGATTTCAATGACGTTCATGCAGCGCTCCTGTTGTTATACATCTGGAATCCAATGCTCCTAACCTCAAAATGCTTAGTTTGATTCTGCCTTTCTAATTTACAATTTTTTGCACGTTTCTCCGCACCCAGTAACCTACACCACGCAGAATTATCCTACGTAAACAAGCGGGTTGGAAAATACGAAAGTTAGTGAACCACTGTCATAGACTATGAAAAATATGTGCACCAAGTTACACAACAATAAGTATATAGCTAAAATTCTAATTTTACCAATGTGAACGAAGGAGAAATGGCATCTGCAGTTATGCAGATTTGCATTATAAACTGTATGAAGCAGCAATGGCACAAGCAAGGCTGAAGTTCAGTGTTCTGCTTGAAGGACAACGCCTTTTGGCGAAGGAAAAATTCTTCATGGCAAGCAATCTTCGACACAACAAACGTCGTGTAAGACATTTATCTGTTATTTGTCAACATCTGTATATACAGGTTCTGGAATGCTGTCTATTTGCAGAATAGGGCTCCGAATTTGAGCGCCCAAAGCCTACGCTTTGCTGATCTCCAGCTTTCTATGATTTGAGAAATAAAATTACTGATCCCATTTTGATTAAGTCCAAGACTTCTGCCCAATGTTCCATCAAATGTCTTGCTCCGGATTTCGAGATTTAAACAATGCCTTTTATGCGATAAAATCGAATTCAAGCGCCCTTTGTAAAAGTATGATATAAGACGTGGCTCTTGCGATCTGTATTCCTAAGCGAGCAAATAGAGTCCCCTGTTGGCAGGTCGATGCTCTTTCTCTATTGTGTAGTTAAGTATTGTACACGGTTTCCACATATGACCTTTCGGGTTTCAAACGCGTGTAACCTGCGTTTAATAAAACTTAGAAACATGAAACTAGAACCAATTGAAAGAGAAACTCAAAACTTTTTGTTACAGTACCTTACAGATGTTCAATGTGGGCTCCTTTGGTATAACGGGAAACATCAAGCCTGTGGTCCATTTCCGCTCAGGTACGTTCTAACAAAATATGGTCAATTGATGCGAGGCTGTTGTGATGCACGCTCTTAGATCAAGGAAGGTCTGTGGAAGGGGTCCCTTGTGCGGAAGATCTTTAACATAATCTCATAAAAATAAGTCAAAGGTTGTCAGGTCTGGCGAACGCGGAAACCAACGAAGGAGTTTTCTATTGTCATCACCAGAACGGAAATCCAACGTTCACCAATCCATCTGGTGTTGAGCTCTAATCTAACTTCATTAGAAGATGTGGGGGGTGCACCTTCCTGCTGAAAGATGAAATTGGTCCTGTTCTGATTTAGGGATCTGTAACGTACTACTCCCTACTAGCTACAGTGGTTGATTTTTGAGGACTACGTATGAAAAATTCAGCCTAGGTTTCCTCGTTTACTTATGAGCGTCGAGAGATTTCATCTTACAAATACACCCTCTCGTCGTAAAATCAGAGTAACATTTACGATTTGAAAACGCATTGGGTGGATCTATACTAAATCTTGTCCGAAAATGCTGTTGAACAACAAATACAGATTGATTAACATGGTAATCGAGAACACAGAACGCTCGCCTATCCTCTATACCAGCCCTTTGTAACTTTCAACAATGAGCAATGCTGTACGTAATTATGCGTCATTGTTGCTAACTGTTGTATTATAACTATAATTTTTGTTTCTCTTTCCATTGGTACTAATGTCGTGTTTCTAAGTTTTATTAAACGCAAGTTACAAGTGTTCTAAACCCGAAAAGTCATTTGTAGGAAGCTTGTATTTGCTATCGAGATTTTACACACGAAAAACACATTTTGAAGTCCAAAAAGCAAACTTAGAAGTAGGCGTCGCGGGTTTGTGTGTTTCTCTGGACGGAATAAAACGAAAAGTTGGATGAATATTAAACTTCATATTTAAGACCATCAGCTTTCAGGGATGTAACACTAAGATTTTCTCGAAATTCCACTCACATATATACGCGTTCATCATTTTTAGGTTTTTGAAAAGCGGTTGAGTCAAATATTCTACGTTTGAAATAATGATGAAGTAAAAAATGCCTTGAATTTTCTACTTATGGACCGTGAAGGTTCTTTTCATTCCGACTGAATTTTGTAACACTGCCATATAACAGAGAAACCACCAGAGATGAGCGAAAATTACTAAAGTACAAGGGTAGAACTCGTTTAAACAAAGAATTTGTGATACGTATCCGGGTCGTTAGTCGTTTTTTAAATAGTCCATGTTGTTTGTTTACATTCTTCCAAGTAAGTGCATCATCTGAAGGAACATTCTCAAGTTTGGTATTCCATTTTTCTTATCCTTCTCATGAGCTCATCATTGCGGCTTTTGAATTTATTCCTCAAACCTTCTGATACTGACATTTGAATGTTGTTTCCCCATGTTACATGTAGCTACTGCTTAATTTCTGGGCAATAGTCGGCTATCACAAATAACGCAACATGGATAGACGAAACTCTTCTTTTAAATTAAAAGGTTCAGAAGAATGAAATGAAAATATTTCTGATACAATAAAATATGAAATATCACTTTACAGTTATTGATGATGAAACCTGATTGGCTTCCTTTAAGAGGCCCGCACATAGGCTCTTGGAGCCCTTTGTGCCACTTATCCTGGGCATTACTCAAATACAATGGCTTGAATGAAAGGGTTTATCTCCCCAGGTTCCAAAAGGGACCCTAGGGATACATATCAATACATACGAAACCTTCGCATTCACATACTATATGCTGAGAAGTCTCAAAGTTCAACACATTTCCGATATAAGGGGTCTTGTGCAAGCCCCATTATGTGTAAATGTTGCGCAGTGTTGTGACCTGTAACGTAAACAACTTCTCTGAGCTTAGATCTAGTCAAATTTGGAAGGAACTCGCTCACTTTCCCGCCAGGCCCCGATATACAGGCTAAACTAATAAATATATTAGTTTAGTAAAATGCGCTCCTGAAGGCAATTCTAAAATAGATGACCAATCACCCAGCAAAAGCAAACTTAAGTGAAACAAAACATCCCTTACTTAGGAGTTGAATTAGTACAATGAGTATGAGGATTTGTAGTATATTTAAATCGACTTTTTTACACTTTTTTGGTGTAAAGTGTTAACAAAACTATTTTAGATGCTTTCAGTAGAGCCATTGTTTAGTATAACACCTGAAATTGCAGTGATTTAAAACAATATTTTTTCTTTGTTAACGACGTCAATTGCCAGGATAATATCAGCGCCGCCGGTGTGGTCCCATTGTTCTTTTACATGCTAGTAAATCTACTGACATGGGGCTCTTAAGCACATTTAAAACCATCGGTCTGGGCCGCGTTTGAACCCGCAACCTTGGGATCAAAAGGCCAGAGCCTAACCAACTGAGTCACCCACACCGAGAGTAAACGTTTTTCATAATCAAAAATGGATACTGATCTACAGGAGGAAAAGGCCAACATCAGGATACTTATTACTTTCTCTGCTACGTATAGTAAGTAGGGGAAGTATTGTATTCCACCCAAAACTTCGATACCGAGATTTCACCGGAAATACATGTTTTGAGACCCCCTGAATCCAAAAAAAGCATTTTTGGAAACATGTCCGCGTATGTCTGCCTGTGAACAGCATAACTCAGAAACGAACAGTCGGATAAACACCAAACTTGGTATTTAGGTTCAGTATCTTTCAGAGATGCCACACGAAGGTTTTCAAGAAAATCCCCCCACCCCAGATTACCCTTTACATGGAACATTTTTCAAAATTTTAATTTTCTCAAAAACGGCACTAACGATTTTGATTAAAATATCATCTGTTTAAGATATTTTTATGACAAATGAAATGTATATCTCGAATTTTCTGGGAATGTCTCCAAAAGTATTCTTCATTGTGAACGAGTTTTGCATAACTGGTAAACCATAAGAGATAGACAAAATTTTATTACACAAAACATGTAGATCGCGTTAAAATACACAATTTATGTCATATACATTTGTTTGTTGAGTGAACGATTTTCGAGATATTGCTTGTTATTCCCTTAAATTTTCCAATACTTATACTTTTTCTCAAATGGAAATTCGTTATTCTTTTTTTTTTTTGTCCTGGTAATGCAAAGAGAATGGAATACTCGACATAGCAACCAGCTCTTAAAATATTTGACTATCGCTTAAAGCCTACCAATTCCCCTTGCATCCACAAGAAATTTAGCAATAAGATTAACATCTCGATATCTCGATTCACATGAAGCATATGGTAAATAAGCGTTTGTAAAAATAGTTTTTACAAGAGTAGAGAAAGTCATGTGAGTGTAACACATCAGATTTTTTTTTACTATACTACCTCACCAACGCCACAGTTTTTACTACTTCATAAATTCCGTCAGTTTATGTCTATGACATGTTATGTCTATGGAATTCTCCGGACCTATATAAAAACTATTATTGTACTAAATGCGCTTACAAATTAATAACCATCACACATCAAAAAGTTGAAAGAGCGATGCAATTAAAAAAATCATCAAATTCATAAAATGAAAAATCTAGTAAAGGCCTTAACATGTTAATTAATAGCGTTTGTTTTGCATATTAAACGTGAGTATTTTCTCTCCGTTAATCTGTCTGTTTGGTGGTGCTTCAAGCTCATTGTAATACCCTACGGAGCAATTCAAACTTTTGTCATTTGAAGACGGAATGGTTAAGATTGGTACGAAGAGAGAATGGAAATAAAATTACAAGACGTAGAAACAAAGCAATATTTTCCACGATGTAAGTTGAAAGCTTGATTTAATGTCGCTTTACGGTTCATTTAGGGGAAAAAATAGTCTTATAATGGGATTCTAAAAAAAGATTCCCCCCTGCAGAGGCTTTTCTCGACCATTTTCCTGTTCCACAATCTCGCTCTTGCCCTCTCTCTCTCTCCCTCCCTCCCTCCCTCTCGGGTGGATTCATTTCTTTTCATCACTGTCTTCTCTTCTTATCGATAACTTAGAAGATTGGATGCAGGAACAAAAGGAGGGGGAGAGAGGAAGATGCGCGAGCAGAACCTATCAACATTCTTTCGTGGCCTTTCTTCATCCACCAACGTAATCCAATGGGGAACCATAGCATGTATTTGGACTTACGAGAAGAACAATGTTGGTCTCAATTGCTCTAAGTATGATCCTAAAATAGGTTCATATAACCGGAGGAACATTTGAGACGAAGTCGAGCTTTTTATTCCGACGTTTTTAATATATTTAGCATGTGTACTGCATACTTGACACGGATAGAAATTAGAACAAGAAGTTTATAAAACAAACAACAATTTATTAAAAATAATTTTCTGTAGCATCAGCCATTTCTGAGATATCCGTTATTAAAGGTTGGAATTGTTTCTCTTAAACCCCTGTCAAGATTTAGTTTTCTCGCGTTGCATGGAAAGAGCATGAAATGTTAAGGTCAGCGTATAGCGTCCAGTTCTTAAAAATCTAATGTGTTACACTCACATGACTTTCTCTCTTGTACAAACTATTTTTACAAACGCTTATTCTCCATCTACTTCATGTTAATCGAGACAAACATTTGCAGACTATATCTTATTGCTAAGTTTCTTTAAGATGTAAGGGGAATATATATGTACAAGGGCAATACAGAAATACAGTAGCCTTTAAGCACATACATATCTCTTAATAGCTGGTTGCTAGGTGCAGCACCATTCTCGTTGCCACAGATTAATACTCTTTGCATATCCAAGACAAAAAAGTGAATAACGAATTCGCATTTGAAAAAATCTGATTTGTTACACTCACATGACTTTCTCTACTCTTGTACAATCTAATTTTACAAACGCCTATTCTCCATATGGTTCATGTTAATCGAGATATCGAGATGTCAATCTTATTGGTAATTTTCTTGTAGATGCAAGGGAAATATGGTAGCTTTTAAGCGATAGTCAAATATTTTAACGCTGGTTGCTATGTGGCGCATTCCATTTTCTTTGCATGTCCAGGACATAAAAAAAATGAATAACGCATTTGAGAAAAAGTATAAGTATTGGAAAATTTAAGGAAATAACAAGCAATATCTCGAAAACGGTTCACTCAACAAAAGAAATGTATATGACATAAGTTGTGTATTTTAACGCGATCTACATTTTTTGTGTAGTAAAATTTTGTCTATCTCTTATGGTTTACCAGTTATGCAAAAGTCGTTCACAATGAAGAATACTTTTGGAGACATTCCCAGAAAATTCGAGATATACATTTCATTTCTCATGACATTATCTTAAACATATGATATTTTCATCAAAATCGTTAGAGCCATTTTTGAGAAAATTAAAATTTTCGAAAAATGTTCCATGTAAAGGGTAGTTTGGGGTGGGGGGAGTTTCTTGAAAACCTTCGTGTCGCATCTCTGGAAGATACTGAACCTAAATACCAAGTTTGGTGCTTATCCGACTGTTCGTTTTTGAGTTATGCTGTTCACAGACACACACACACAGACACACACACACGGACATGTTTCCAAAAATGCTTTTTTTGGATTCAGGAGGTCTCAAAACATGTATTTCCGGCGAAATCTCGGTATCGAATTTTTGGGTGGAATGCAACACTTCCCCTACTTACTATACGTAGTAGAGAAAGTAAAAATAAGTATTGAAAAATTTAAGAGAATAACAAGTAATATCTCGAAAATGGTTCACTCAACAACAAAAATGTATATGAAATAAATTGTGTATTTTAACGTGATCTACATTTTTTTGTGTAGTAAAATTTTGTCTATCTCTTATAGTATACCAGTTATGCAAAAGTCGTTCACAATGAGGAACACTTTTGGAGACATTCCCAGAAAATTCAAGATATACATTTTATTTGTCATGAAAATATCTTAAACATATGCTATTTTAATCAAAATCGTTACAGCCGTTTTTGAGAAAATTAAATTTTTCGAAAAATCTTCCATGTAAAGGGTATCCTGTGGTGGGGGACTTTTCTTGAAAACCTTCGTGTCGCATCTCTGGAAGATACTGAACCTAAATACCAAGTTTGGTGTTCATCTGACTGTTTGTTTCTGAGTTATGCTGTTCACAGACAGACACACATCACACACACACACACACGGACATGTTTCCAAAAATGCTTTTTTTGGATTCAGGGGGTCTCAAAACATGTATTTCCGGTGAAATCTCGGAATACAATACTTCCCCTACTTACTATACGTAGTAGAGAAAGTAAAAAGTTGACTATCGCTGTCCTCTTTGTATCTATAACGAAATGTGTAATGTAGCTATTTCCGGAAAGGTTTATTTGGATAAAAATGTAGTAGGTAGAAAAATAAGCTTTATGAAGAATAGTTTGTATATCCAATAATAAACGATAGAGAAAGCCACGTGAATGTATCCCATCAGGTTCTTTAAAATATTTAAACGCACCCAAATTAACATTTCCAGATTCTGCGGGGTATAGGCATGATTCCTTGTGTGTATTGCAACCCGCAATACACAGCCAAGTGCAGACTTGACGCCTGTTATTCTCATACCATGCTTAGACATGGAGCATGTGGCTGCCACTGGCCTTCTTTTATAAAAGCTGCAAGAGGCAGGAGTTTAATTTCCGTTTTCCGCAAGCGCTTCTGAAGTGAGCGCTATCGAGGGTGGGAATCTTACGGCACGTGTATTGTTCTCCCTCAGCTTTCATGGTAAACTGCGTATCTATGAAGTTTTACTTCCACATTTCCTTTACTTTCTGCTTTGCCTTCGTAAGAGTACGTATGCGTAAACTCAAAAATACCATACGTAGGCCATGGCTACCAGTGTCTTTTTCGTAGCGTTAATCAGTTCTCAGCTAAGTGACCCAAGTCAGGTGCATCAGTTTGTTTGCTCCGCGTGCGTTGTGTAGTAGTTTTCGTTACCTTCTCTCCGCACTTCTCTATAAACTATTCCTACAAAAGTTTATTATTCTGTTTACTTCTTGTTAATTCAGACAAGCTTTCAATTCACATTTTACGTTGTAAAATACAGCAGGTAAAGCGATAGAGCGTGTCGCTATGTACAGGATGTAACAAAAGTGTACGGCACAAATTGCAGGACACATTCCTCACAAGTAGACGAAGAAATTATGTTATATGAACATGGATCTAGAAACGCTTTGTTTCAATGTTACAACTCATTTTCTCCAACTCATTAATCGTGGGAAACACACACGAACAGAACGTTAGAATCATGGGGAACATGCACTCTTGGTTACGTCTGATTAGTTGTCATTATCGTAGGTGCGCCGCCAGTGTTTTGTTTTACATGTCCCTGTTGCCATGCAACTTAGTCGTTGCTTGTTTACAGGTAACATCAACTGTTCCAGTGAGCAGTAAGACCTTGGCAAGCACACGAGTTACTACATACTAGTAGAGTTGATCACAGACTTGGCTCGTGCAATGGTAGTGTACACAAATGCAGAGATGGCAGATGCCCATTTGATGTATGGATTAGCAGACGGCAATGGTGCTTGCGCTCAACGTTTGTACCGGGAGAGATTTCCAGGACGAAGGTGCCCAACAGGAAAACGTTTGAAGCCATTGATTGTCGTCCTAGGGAACATTGGGGCATTTCAGCCTGATACTTGCGACCGGGGGAGGTGTAGAAGGACGAGGACACCGCAACGGGAGGCGGCAATTCTTCAGGCAGTTGTAAGTAGCTCAACAATGAATGTTGACCACATGACTGTCTGGCGAGTGCTACACAAGGTCCAGTTGTATCCATACCATTTACAGGTGTGCAGGCACTACCAGCAGCTGATTTTCCTGTACTGGTACGCTTCTGCGAATGCTTTATGCTACAAAGTGTCAACCCTAATTTTGGTGCAACGGTGTTGTTCAGAGATGAGACGTCGTTTCAACGAGATTAGATTGTAAGTTATCACAATCGGCATGTATGGGCTGGCGTCAATCTTCACGCAACTGTTGAAGCAAGTCATCAACAACGATTTTCTGTCACTGTTTGGGCCAGCATTGTTTGTGACTGGTAGGGCCACACGTTCTTCCACCCAGGCTCAACGGACAAAGTTACCATAATTTCGTAGAGAATGTTCTACCTGAACTGATAGCAGATGTGCCTTTAGCTGTGCGACAAAACATGTACTTCATACACGATGGAGCACCTCCTCATTTTAGTGTTAATGTCCGTCAGCTTCTAAATAACAGGTTCGGTGAGAGATGGATAGGTAGACGTGGACCAATTGCCTGGTCTCCACGTTCCCCTGGTCAAAACTCACGGGACTTTTATTTGTGGGGGCATTTAAAAGCTCTTGTGTATCGAATCCCAATACCAGATGTTCAGAATCTCCGTGTCCTTATTATGGGAAGCTGCGAAACCGTGCGCAATACTCCAGGGATACATCAGGGCATTCGGGATTCACTACAACGTCGGGTTAATGCCTGTATCAATGCTCACGGAGGGCATATTGAACATCTTCTGTGAGAAAGAGTTGCATGTGGTATGTTGGTACGTTCTATTCTTGTGTTTCCCATGATTGATGAGTTGGAGAAAATAAGTTGTAACATTGAAACAAAGCGTTTCCAGACCCCATGTTCATATAACATAATTTTTTCGTCTACGTTGAGGAATGTGTCCTGCAATTTGTGCCGTACATTCTTGTTACACCCTGTATGAAAACTTTTAAGTTCCATGCTGTTTGTATTACCACGAGAAAACAATAGCGACTTGCCATGCCACTTAAAATGGCGTTGCCGGACGGATGGCGCGAATGCTTGCTAAACGAAAACTCCTATTGACACTACGCTGTTTGGTGCACGGGTCGTTCATCGCCCTCTCTAGGCAGCTCTAGTAGCCAGACGTGTCTTCGAGCCTGGAACTGTTGAGGAGGTCTGTCCGCCTACAGCCTCCAGTGGTTCCTTCACTTATCCTTTTCTCCGTGTAGGTCGCAGTGCGTGAGGTGTCTCCCGCCGTTGTATAACACAGCCTAACCTGCCACTTAAAGAAGCGTAAGTATTTAAAAATTCAGACTAATAACAACGAATGTCTCGGAAATGGTTATTATAACGCAAAAAAAATATTCGACATTAATTGTATGCTTTAAGGAGATCTATACTTTTTTATGCAGGAAGACTTTGTCTGTCTGTTATGTCTGCCAATTACACAAAAGTCTTTCAGAATGAAGACGACCTCAGGGGCTTTGCCCAGAAAATTAAAGATACATTTTATTTGTCAAAAATACCTTAAACACATGGTATTTTAATCAAAATCCTTGGAAGCACTTTTGAGAAAATAAAAAATGATCAAAAATTTGACATGTAAGGAGTAGTTTGGGGTAGAGGGCTTATGTTGGAAATCTTCGTGTCACATCACTGAAAGGTGCTGACTTAAATACCAAGTTTGGTATTAAATCGAATTTTCTTTTTTGAAGTATATTCTTCATAGACACATACACAGATTTTTTTTCTTCTAAAAATACTTTGTTTTGGATTCAGGAAGCACAAGCATGTATTTCCGGGGAAATCTAGGTATCGAAAATGTGCATGAATGGATGTGCCAGTATATTTAACTGTATTAGTTTTACTAAAGTGCACGAAACCATGTTGATGGCGAATACTACGACATAGAAAACTCTGATGTGATACATTCACATGACTTTATTAGTGGGTATACAAACTATTCCTTATAAAGCTTATTTTTCTATCTACTACATTTTAATCCAAATAAACTTGCAATATTAGTTACATTATACATTTCGTTATAGATACAAAGAGAACAGCGATAGTCGTCAAACGTTTAAGAGCAGGACGCTATATGCCGGACTTAAATGCCAAACTGTTTCCATGCAATCGCGAGAAACAGCTGAAAATCGATGAGACTTTAATAGAATGACAAGTGTTGAACAATTCGAACATTTAATAGCGATCTCGGAAATGGCTTATGCCACCGAAAGCGTTCTTTTAAATTATACCCTTTATTTGTCATGTAAATATCTTTAATATATGATATTTTAATAAAACTCGTTAGACATTTTTTAAAAAATCAAAAGTTTTGAAAAATGTTCCATGTAAAGGATAGTTGGGCTGGGGAGGATTTTCTTCAAAATCTTCGTTTGTTATCCTTGGAAGATACTGAACTTAAATATTAGGTTTGGTATATATACAAATTTTCGTTTTTGAGTTATGCTATTCACACACACACTTTTTTCTAAAAATCCCCTTTTAGGATTTAGGGGGCCTTAAAACATGTATTTCCGGTGAAATCTCGGTATCGAATTTTGGGTGGAATGCAATACCTTCTCTACCTACTATGTACGCGGTAGAGAAAATAAAAAAAAAGTATTTTGAGGAAGCGCGCAACATAATTCTGGAATATACATTCAAACCGGCGAAATTATCTTGGAATTGCAATCACCGCGTTTATGAGTTTAGAGTAAAGATTCATATTTGTAGGTATGGCACTTTCATTTGGTACACTTAAACTGCTGATGTGGATTTATATTAAGACGCAGCTATGTGCTGAGCTTATCAAGTGGATGCACCGACCGACTAGTCGGCTGAAAAGACACGGAGAGATAAGGAGGAGCGCTCTCCCGCCGATTTAAATTCCAGAAGCGCTCGCGATGCAACATTGAAGCTTCCAGAATATGCAGTAGTATATAAGCGAGTGTTCTGGCAAGACACGTCAGTGAGTACGTTTCTGATGCGACATAAGATGCTGATAACTCAGTGCGTTCTCCGAATGAGGTTGCGACGACAGTTGTGACGTACAGTGAGTGCTGCTACTGCAAGCGGTTGCACACGTCTAGTGCTCGACGCCCCAGCGAGGGGAGCGGAAAGAATATGAGACATTCGCGAACGTCTCACTGTGCTGCTGCGCGCAAGCAAAAGTGAACCAAAAGTGAAAATTGTCACAATATACGTACAATTAGGAATTTCCCTGTCCGTCATTTCGCTTCCTTTCATCTTGCAAGGTAGCAGGGCTGGGCGCGATAAAAGGTGTTGTGTGGCGTATGCGGTGGACGTGGATTGAGAGTACCCTGTTTCTTCCGTAACCTGAAACCTCCTGCCCGAACCTGTCCGTGAGGATGAAGGACCATCAAAGCCGAGGATGTTCAATTTGGACATATTAGGTACCCCACTGCGCTACCCTGCTATTAGATCTGGACGCCCTTCGTAGTCTCTCGCGACTTCTGGAACGTTGACAGCAGTGCTAAAATTCTCCTTCATTTCTAATCGCAATTCCCTAACTTCACTTTTACTTCTGTCAAGATGAAAAATAAAAACCTTTTTAGCTTTCATCTGTACGGTTTTCAGTACACTATAGTTCTTATAAAAGTGACTGTTTATTAAATCAGATTACGTTGAAGATATTTTATGAACTAACAACTGTATATCTTCAATTTTCTGTGAGTAGCCCTTGAAGTCCTCTTCATTTTGGTTGAATTTTGTTTAAATGGGAAACTATAAGTGGCAAGTAAAAATATATAGCTCACTATTTTGAGCAATTAATGTAAAATAAATTTTATTTTGTAGCATTGTAGTTTTGAAAATTCCTCGTTGCATCTTTTAAAAGTCCAGGTGGAACTTTGATGCGGCATCTTTAAAAAATATGCTCTCTTTTGTCCAGCATTGGGTTGTTAGGAATAAAATCTGAATTGCAATATTAGTAGTTCGATATTGTTCTTCATATCCTGCAAGCAGCAAGTCCATATTGCTTAATTTGAGGTAATTTTAGACAAAAATCTATTGTGAATAGAGCAGAAAGTTTTTATAGAAATACAAAATATACGTAAAAAGTCGTGTAAATGTGGGGATTAGGTTTCTTGAGGGTCGAATATAATATTGCTACCCTTGGTGTCCGTTAAAACATGGAAAACAGTTTAAGTTGCGAAATAAATTGAAGATGAGCCTAAAGGTACTCGTCCACGATGCAACTTAAATGGCTTGCAACTTCGAACTGCGCAACAAAAGTGGAGTTACATCGTGTAAACTGCCAAGCAAGTAGGAAAATTGCACGCGCAACTCAAATTCAGCGCAACTTCTAAGTGGCGTGCAACTTAGGAAGTTGCTTCGTGTACGCAGCGAAAAAAAGAAAGTTGCGCCATCTGAAAGTGGCTTGAACAATTTAGAAAATTTTTGTGACGTATTCCGTGCAACTTTATGTCGTCTGCTGTGACAGTAAATAGCTGTTTGAAGGTAGGTACAAGGCTTATAATTTGTGTTACACTAAATACAGAATTAAGACATATACGTGCATTTTATTTCCTTAACAATACGAACGATTTATTGTAGTACGGTGACAATTTATTTCTTCATAGTTAATAATGTCCTTAACAATAAATGGACGAGGGAAATGACAAAAACGTTTATTGAACTGATTGAGACCAAAGATTGCTTGTGGAGAGTAGACACTGCGGATTACAGAAATAAACAAAAGCAACAAAGCGTTACATGATATAGAAATAGAGTTCTACATGTCAGCAGAGGAAATTAAAGTAAAAATCCAGAGGTTGAGAACCCAGTTCACCAACGAAAGGAACAAAATGAAGGCAGGGAAATGTGGAAGCGGTGCAAAAGACAAGTATAAAACAAAATGGGAATTTTACGATGCACTGCAGTTTATGTTTTACCGCACCAGCATCAATAATGATGCAGTAGATGAGTAGATTCTTTGGTAAGTACCAACACACTCACTTTAAATGTAGTGATATTGCCATGGAACCTCTCCTTCACGGCAAAAAATACTTCTTGAATTCCTAACGTTTTTTGCTGCAGTATGAGGATTCATACTTACAGTTCTTTGCAACGGCACAAAGTCTTAGTTCTTGTTGTGCCAAATATAAGAAATAAATACATATTTGACTGATAGCTGCTGCCTAAAAAAAATCACATTGATTATATAGATGACAGCCGAACGTGTTATATATTAAACTCGGTAATGTTGCCGCTCCATTATTTTAAGCCCAATTACCCGTGGCTAGAAATCTCAGTGTCAACACAAGACGTTCTGTTGCTGATATTGACCTTCTCATTATTGTATCTTGCTTTTGTATTACAGGTGCTATTCTTCTAAGCAGATAATTAAAATCAACCGCTGACATGCGTAAGAAATTCTAAATTTTGATCTCTGTCGTAGAGTTCTTCAGCAAGTTGTTTACAACCCCACAATATTCGCGACTTAAAATCCACTCTCTTACCCAACACTTTCTGGCCGTCCTTCTACGTTTTTCTATACGTCGACGAAGTAAAATAAGAGACAGGCATGCTACGGATAAAACTTCATTATCAGGCGACATATTCGCCATACCAAGCACACAGCTGACTAGAAAGTGGCATGCAGAAAAATTACAGCCACAAATATAGCATCGTGTAAAAGCTCGGTGCAACATTTCTGTGGACATGCCACTTTTATAGTGGCGCAACTCGAAATCGTGCAACTTAGCAAGCTGTGTGTAAACAGAAGGTGCCACATTTGTGGCTCGCAAGAAAAGCGGCATGCCATAAAACTGACATCGTGGACGAGTACCTTTAGTTTGTAACACTTTTACTACGTCGTACTACTTTCGAGGGAGAAAACGGAGTTAAATTTCGTAACTGCTTGCCTCTGCCAGTTTATCAATTTGCGACTATGACTTTCGTAGCTAGTTTATGTACAAAATCTATGCACAATAAAACAGTCAAAGTATTTGTAATGCCTTTTAATCTCAAAATTCCCTAGTTAGTAACCACATATGTTTTGGAGAAATTGGATCAACACAACAATAAGTATCCTTTAAGAAGTTAAGATTTCAATTAAGATTTTTATTATTTTGGAATAATTTATGTCGTGTAATTTTTTCTTTCTTTCTGTCTTTTGTGTGTGTGTGTGTGTGTGTGTGTGTGTGTGTGTGTGTTCTTTTTCAATCCTGAAACGGTCTAATTAAACCTCACCTAGATAAATTTCTACATGACTATACCACGCGTAAACAATAAATATCAAACAGTCTAGTGTGATTAATGCAGAGTGATTTACATTTAGGATATCAGCCTTCATCTCTTTTCCTTGTACCTGTTTTCGAAATAGGGAACGTGCCTTCTTTTTTTCACCGATAAGTTAGCGTTATACCCACTCCCCGTAAAGCATAAACCTCCACAGTTATCCAAAGTATAGGAGGAGAGGTGTCCTTGGGGCGATAAGCGGTCCGGTCCTTCCCACTGCTCATCAGCAGGTGAAGAAGTAGCAGGAAGACGACTTTTGTACGCAATACGCTGCGCGCAATTTTATCGGACAAAAGTTTTGTGAGGGAGTTTGCGATTTACATTCTACAAACCGATTTCTACCAAATCGTTTGGTTGGAAACACTATTAAAACTGATGTTGGCTAAAAGCTTGTTTCTCAATTTAAACTATATTTAAGTGCAACAAAAACAGAAACCAAATGGTTGTCTCCTTTAAGCCAGTTTTTCGCTGAGCTGCTAACTAATTCAAGAGATAAAGAAGAGGAATAGCGAGGAATGGAAGGAGTACTATCACCACAATGGGCACTTTGTACAGCAAATAACTAAGATGTTTACACGGAAGCTTTCCAAATGCACAGTTTTTATCTTACGTCCGCAGTACCATCCACAATACCCCAACAACTTGAGATAACGACTTCGCTCCGCTACTCTCGGGAAGCAAGATTGCAGTTTTCGATATGAGTTGCTTTGTGCAGCATGATCACGTTTTCGTTCGTCTTCCTAGGATGTTTTATGAGAAACTATACCGAAGTTTCACATTGCAGCCAAACAAGTTCTGACAAAGCGAAGTGCTGTTACTTGGAAGGAAAGCAAATTGCTACAACCTTCAACAAACATTTTACAACTATACTACCTTTATCATGGCATTTATAGGCAGGGAAAGTATAAGATCGAAGAATGCAATAGGAAGTAATTAATTGAACAACTGTACGAATTTAAATATTAAGGATGTCGCACATATGGCGCGGAAATATTTAAGAGAAAAGTGTGGTTAATCAGCTAGAAGCCTACCGTAAACAACTTCAGGGACGTTGTTACGTTCCTGATCCAACTGTATTTCCATATGGGAATCATCAAACGATTAAACCATTTTATACACGTTTTATTTACCTTTCTTCTATTCATTACTTTTGTAAATCCACGCGAAATTTAATTAATACAGCAACAATATAGTGTTGCAAAATATAGTATTCATTCATAATACATGTATTAATCAACATCTTTATCAATCATGCTTATTTCGTCCCTGCTGATTACTGAAATTAGATAAGCTCTGCAGTTTCTACACTTCGCTATTATTACTAAATTGCTGACACATATCTGATATAATTTGCACAACATCTATTGGTGTTTTTTACTTTCTCTACTACGTACGTGTGGATGTGTTATGAACAACATAACTCAAAAACGAAAAGTCGGATAAATACCAAACTTGGTATTTGAGGCAGTATTTTTAACACTTGAATATTTCAATTAAATTATACAATTTGTAATTTCAATAACAGCCCGTCTTGAAGCAATATGTATGTAATAATTTTTAAAATGTATGTAACAGTCATTGCATATGCTTATATTATTGTGAACATGTTCAATAATTGTGTGTGAATGCATTACGTAATTTAATAATGTAAGAGCTGTAAGAATAATAAGTTTAAAGTTGCTAACAATGAGGTAACCTTGAGGCAACAATGAGTTTGAGAGTTTGAATACTACTAGTCATGATTAGGGCAGCAATAACGTAAATTTTGTGACAGTTTAAAATTAGCCAATCAACAGCCAGAAAAAGCTTTAGTAAAATGCAGGTATTCTATTGGACTAGGATTAGCCAATCAGAGACTTGAAATACAGAAAGTTAAAAGGTTATACGGTTGAAATATGTTCAGTTGCCTGCAGACCTTGGTAGTAACCGGATGGAAGATGCGTTCTCTAGAGAAATATTACGTATTCGTGTGAGAAGTAAAATAAGTATACGCGATAAAAAAGTGCAAGTATTAAAATAAAGAATCTCACAGCTATTGATATCAGTGTAGTACTATTTAATTTGTGTCAAGGATTAATAAAACGAAGTGAATTTAAACTTAAAATCTGTGTAAAGCCTACATTCTTGTTGCACCACGCCCTGATTAAGAGAAACGTGTCTCTAAAACAACACTGACGCAGCCAAGGCAAATATAAACATAAAATAGTTAAAGAAGCAGTTTAATAACAAAGTTAATATATTTTTTTTAAACAAAAATACATCTTCAAATCGGCTTTTCATACGTGCAGCATATTACGTAAATAAACAACTTCAAAAACAACTACTTTCTCATATTTAGGTTTAGTATCTTTCAAAGATGCGACACGAAGATTTTCAAGAAAATCCCCCCACCCCAAGACTACCTTTTACGTCGAACATTTTTCGAAAATGTTGATTCTCTCAAAAATGGCTCTAACGATTTTGATTAAAATATCATATATTTATGATAGTTTCATGGCAAATTAAATGTATATCTTGAATTTTCTGGGAACGTCCCCAAAAGTCCTCTTCATTCTGAATAACGTTTGCATAACAGACAAAATTATACTACACAAAAGACGCAGATCTCGTTGAAACACACAATTTATGCCACATACTGTTTTTTTTTTGGTGTGTGTGTGTGGAGAGAACCATTTCAGAGATATTCCTTGTTATTTATTTGATTTTTTCAATAGTTTACTTTTTCTCCAATGAGAATTCGTTTTTTTTTATGTCCTGTATATACACAGCCTATTACATTCCCTTGCATCTACCAGAAAATTAGCCATAGGATAGGTTCTGTAACTGTTTATCTCGATTAACATGAAGTAGACGAAGAATAAGCCTATGTAAAAATAGTTTGTACAAAAGTAGAGAACGTCATGTGAGTGTAACACATCAGATTTTTTTAAAATTCGATATTAAATACTGAACTACATTAAAAGTTTTTCTCCTAGATTTTACTTTTGGTTTAAGTTCAGATCAAACCTATTTAATACTAAACATCCAGTCACAAAACTTTACACTAACCGGTTCACCATGAAAACCTGGCTTACTTTCGTTTAGTTCTGCTCGAACCATAGGTATAGCGATAGTTTCTATTACGTCTGTGTTTTCAGCTTCTTCTGCTTTCTCAGTAGCTATTTGAATCCGACCTACACACGTTTTCCAAAGACATGGCAAAGAAAGCGCATGGCTACCTTGCATGTTATGTTCAACGACACAGTAACTATTCTTTGGCATACTATTGTCAGGACTCTATCCTTCCATTTACTCCAAACACTCTCCTAAACCTCTCCGCAGTGACTGTAAAACCAAGAAAATGGGCAATTGAATTATTAGAAGACAAGACAATAAGCCATATTAAAACTGCAATGATGTGGTGATGGCATCAAGTAAATTTAAACTAAAACGATATCAGAGGAAGTTTGAATTCAGTGGTTTCATTCCTTACTTTCAGTATCTCAACTAACATAATTTATAGTTAAATTATATTTAAATAAAATAGTTACTTTAAACCGGAAAGTTTTGAAATAAAAGCTATATCCAGAAAACAATAACAGAATGTAGAAAAAAGGCGTCTTCTATGGCGTGTGGTAAACAGAGCGATCTCATACGTACACAAACAGTAAATTATTGGTGCAGCTGGTCTTCTGACTTAAGACGAACGTTTTCTTTAGATTTTCGCGTTTATACGTTTATTTAAATAACAATCGGCTACTGTTTATTCTCCGTTGAGCAGCGAATTTTTCTGCTTTTCCAACTTGGTGTACTCCATATCCGACGAATCACCAAAAATTACCACGGCAAATATTTGTGAAACAAAAAATGCGATGCATTCACAGAATAGAAATCGAGACAAAGATTTCAATAATCACCAGAAAGTGTATATCTATCACAAAGTGAACTTAATATATTAGAGAATATTAGAACATCAAATGCAGTAATGCCTAAGCTATAAAACTAACTTTAACTGCAATTGCAGGTACAAAATGTTTCCTATTAATTAAAATTCCTTAAGACCTTTAACCCGCCTCCCAAAAAAATGCTTCACTTTCACTCCTAGTGAAAAATCACTGCATTTGTATGATACACTACAACACTAACTTTAAAGATATTTCCTGAAGTATCTCACCAGAATCATGAACAAAAATATTTGTCGAAGTAGTTAAGAATCAGCGATACGTTTCTAGCACATTACGGCAATTAAATGGCGCATAAACGTCATTTTTTAAATATTACGAAAACACAGTCACTGAAATTCACAACTTGTCTAATTTTATTTTACTGAAGTACATATGAAAACGTTGAACAAAAACATAACTTCGTTTCAGAAATACATCTGTTAAAACTTGCAGTTTTTATCTGGACTAAATTTTTATGAGTCCTATGAATTTAAATTCTGTGCAAAATGCATAAACCGTGCCTTTAGTTTAAGCTTTAGAGTGTCATCTTCCAGGAAATTGCCTGTTTGCTTAAACTGGAAAGGCAAAGAGACTAGTGTCATATCGTATAAATGCTTAATGAATCAATAAGCATTTTATATTAACATAGATGTAAGGAAAATCTGATGTGTTACACTCACATGACTTCCTCTACTCTTGTACAAACTATTTTTACAAACGCTTATTCTCCATATGCTTCATGTTAATCGAGATGTTAATCTTATTGCTGATTTTCTTGTAGGTGCAAGGGGAATATGGTAGGCTATAAGCGATAGTCAAATATTTTAAGAGCTGGTTGCTATGTGGAGCATTCCATTCTCTTTGCATGTTCAGGACATAAAAAAACGAATAACGAATTCCCATTTGAGAAAAACTATAAGTACTGGTAAATTCAAACAATTAACAAGGAATATCTCGGAAATGGTTCACTCGACAAAAAGAATGTATGTAACATAAATTGTGTGTTTTAACGAGATCTACATTTTTGAGTAGTAATTTTTTTTTCTATCTCTTACGGTTTAACAGTTATGTAAAAGTCATTCAGAATGATGAGGACTTTTGGGGACATTCCCAGAAAATTCGAGATGCACATTTAATCTGCCATGGAAATACCTTAAACATATGGTATCTTAATCAAAATCGTTAGAAACGTTTTTGAGAAAATAAAAATTTTCGAAAAAAGGCTACAACTAAAGGGTAGTCTGAGGTGGGGGATTTTCTTGAAAATCTTCGTGTCGCATCCTTGGAAGATATTAAACTCAAATACCAAGTTTGGTATTTATCCGACTTTTCATTTTTGAGCTAAGCTGTTCACAGAAAAACACACATATGGACATGTTTCCAAAAATACTTTTTTTTGGATTCAGGGAAGCTGAAAACGTGTATTTCCGGTGAAATCTCGATATGGAATTTTCGGATACAAATGCAATAATTCCCCTGCCTACTATACGTAGTAGAGGAAGTAAAAAGTCTCACAACATTAGAACTGTAACATCGTAGTATAAACGAATAATAAATAACTAAAGCAATAGCTTCTACCTGCTTTTGTAATTTTACTGTCTTAATGGCTATTCAGTCTTTGTAAACTGCCTTTGCAGACACCGATTTACATATTTGAACATTAAAATTTTAAAAAATCTGATGTGTTACACTCACATGACTTTCTCTACTCTTGGAGAAACTATTTTTGCAAACACTTATTCTCTATCTGTTTCAAGTTAATCGAGATAAACATTTGCAGAAATTATCTATTACTAATCTTCTTGTAGGTGCAAGAGAAATATGGTAGGCTTTAAGCGATAGTCAAATCTTTTATGAGCTGGTTGCTATGTGGAGCATTCCATTCTCATTGTATGTCTAGGACATAAAAAAAGAATAACGAATCCCCATTTGAAAGAAGTAAAAGTATGGAAAATTCAAACAAATAACAAATAAAATCTCGAAAATGGTTCACTCCACACACACACACTATATATATATATATATATATATATATATATATATATATATATATAAAACATGTATGACATAAATTGTATGTTTTAACGAGATCTACATTTTTTGTGTAGAAAAATGTTGTCTATCTCTTACGGTTTACCAGTTATGCAAAAGCCGTTCAGAATGAAGAGGACTTTTGGGGACATCCCCAGAAAATTCAAGATATACATATCATTTGTCATGAAAATATCTCAAATATGTGATATTTTAATAAAAACTTAAGAGCATTTTTGAAAAAATCAACATAGGTAGTAGAAAAAGAAAAAACTGAGAACTTTTCCCACATAATGTTTGAAAGTTTGGTTTCTTTGCCCTATAAAATGCTGGGACCTCTTTCCTACTGTAATATCGCCAGCGATTACTTTTGTGCTGATCAGAAACAGCCATGGAAGAGTTACTTCCATTCCCTCTAGTGGTTTTAGCAAAGGTCAGATCGCCAACCCGTAAACGTCCACATTAAGGCTCTCGATATTTACTCTTCAATCAGTACAAGTTTTGGCGATAGTATCAAAAGTTCCTCGGTCAATTTATGTAGTTTTCTCCACAGTATTCCTCGAGACATTTGGGACCAGAATTATCCATTTCAGCAGGACCAAGTTTCATACAGAATGCGCGTCACGTTTCTCCAAGTTCATACGCCACTGAGCCCAATCATATATCTGTCGTTAAGGAAACTCAATTTGAGACTGCAAAACGATGACACGTCCAAACTTCACATGGAGGCATATTTGCAGAAGATCTAGCAAAGGAGTAAACGCCGTTGCCAGTATTAAGGTGTACAAATCCCGCACTACGTGCTAGTTATATTAATGGAGACCGATTATGGATTTTCACATTTAAGATAAAAAGACAGCCAACCATGACGGTTTCGTCTGTGATTTATCAAGTGATCAGCTTTAAGGCTGGTCAGTAAGGTGACTTGCCTAGTTTACTAAGGTTTCCAAGGGAGTTCCGTGATAATTACACGTATAATGACTGTGTAATACGCCTTTTATTTAAATTAGTCCGCTAAATCAACTTCCTACTTACGTCGGATCAATAGTTTAGTTCTTTAATACGTTCCGCTGTAAATCTTTATGGGAGCAACTGCTACCGCCCAGAGCACTACGCAAGCTAACCTTCTGTCCAATTTGAAGTGAAACATCAATATAATAAATGTATGATTTTGTTCCAATACTGGTTGGATCACCATTCCTTATAAATGTGGAATACAAAGCTTCGATGCAGTTTTGAGGAAACGTTGGGATTTGTTTGTTTCAGGCTGCGTGAATGGTGAGTTTTGTAAAAACGAGGGCTATTGGTGCTCGAATGTGATCTGAGACAGGAATATTACACCTTCACTTTTGAAAGCCGTGGCCGACAACAAGATTCTCTACTTGTTGTCCATTAACTTAAGAGATAGAAGCTTGGTTCATTTTGTAGTCGCTATGAAAATATGCCTGAATCAACACTTTTCTAACAGATGGATATCAAAGGTTCGATATGACTTCGTCCAATATTTTGATAAAGCATCTGCAGCGGTCCTGGTCTAGTCTCGCTCGGAGACAATATTCTGAAATTTAACCCGGTCACGATTAACTGTGATGCATTACATATCCACATTAAACAATGATTGATGATGATAATAATAATAATAATACAAATAATAAAGCATGAACTTCATGTAGATGTTTGGATAAGAGCATTCAAATTTTATGTTCAACCTTACTTCAGCTTATCATGGAGAATTCCTCTCATGTTCAGGCTAAAAAATTAAAGAGAGATTACGCCTGTGGTTTAATTACATTTCTAACCATCATTTCTTTACACAACCAAAGTCAGCCTGTGACTTTGAGTAATGAATCTATAGATCTTCGTTCACAGCATGCACAGGAAAGTGTCCATACACAACCAAAAAATCTCTACTACGCTGGATTAAGCTGATTTGCCATCATTTTATTGCAGCATTTACTTTGTTAAGTACCAAAACAGATAAAAGCTCTGTGGAACAAAGAAGCCATGTTTAATCTAATAGAGGAGCATGTGGAATATGAAATGCTCTGAACCGCAAAAACGGGTGGAAGGGGCATTTAATTGGTACTCCAACTTGTGGATCAATTGATTCTCGATAATTTGCATTCTACTGGCTAATTTTGGGGTCCATTTTGTTTTCAACCAATAGCATTAGCTAAACCTGTAACAGCAGAGAATCTATACCAGTGATGTACTACACCAGAGCCTTCTTTTCATCAAAATCATTATTGGAGGCGTATGGCCCAATCATCACTTTCCTCTCTCACAAATGGTCTTCGCAACTACTCCCAACAATGGTGGTTGAGTGGTATGGAATTTGCCTACATTGCTGGAAATGATCGTAATTGTACAGCAGTACTAATAATAAAATGCAATAAAAATATGAACAAACAGCAAATACTTAAAGGTGTGAGACAAGAATGTGGTCTACCTCCTACATTGCTTAATATCTAGAGGAGTTAATTAATAAATAGCAAAATGAAATCGCTCCAGGAGTCAAAGCAAAGCAAGAAGGTTTTATTAGAACATTCTATTGCACACGGATGAACTGTCCGTTAACAAGATAGGGAGGAAGATCAACAAATACCACTTTTAAACCTCTGCAAACTAATGAAGTCCATTATTTTAACAAGTCTTTATGTAGGATTAAAATAATGACTTTCAAAGATTAATACTCCGTCAGATACATCTAAAAATGAAATAGAATTGGAGATAAGGTTCACCAATTTGAGTGTGCGCGCGGTAATATAAACATGGCACTAACATGTTATTAAGAATTTATGCTATATTATTCCATGCAAACTTATTGAATGGCAACGAAATGTCTATCATCAGAGCAAACAGACCTCAAAAAGTTAATGCAGTTAAGATAACATTACTGCGGTTATTTAAACGCGGTACCAGAATAGCTAGGACGGGAAATGATGCTAATGGAAGCGAATCAATAAAGCAATACATAACCGGAATCCCCCACATAAATAGATTGTCAGAAGACGTACATCGGAAAAAAAAGTTCAATATATCGGTATGTACCATAAGTAAGAAGTACAGGGAAACGGTGAAAGCTACGGATCAAATCAGTATGGAGCAAACGTAGCCCTAAACATTAAAAGGAGAAGAAAAGGAACGTTATAAATTACGGGAACGAATTCTGGATGGTGGTAACATGTAATCAAAAGGAGCTAAAAACGTCTACCAACGCTGAAATTTAATATTTACTACAATCACTAATAGACTATATTCGAAGTTGTCAACTTGACTGGTAAAGGCAACACTGAAGTATCAAAGGATTGATTGATACAATAGCCATTTCGAAAATCATAGTAGACATAATGCAGTACCACTGCAAAAATCTGGAAGCCAGGAGCCGGTTGATGTAACCCTAAAGTAAATCCCAAGAGGATTCAGGTCAGATAACGGCGTACAGAAAACTTAAAGAGGCCGGAGCTTCAGTGTGCAATGTTATGTTTGCTGAACAAGTCAGTGACCTGACAGATAACTGTAATCTACACGTAGCATTTTGAGGTAAAACTGAGTGGTCAGCATTACTAAACTGAAGCATTGCAGACCTAAGTTCATTGGATTTTTCAAAATAATTTACCTCTCATGTATGTTTGCAGCCATAGTACATAAACAATGGAGTGGTGACACCATCCTGCTTCATTTAAACATAATCTACATAGGATAGTGAACATGAATACGTAACAGGTTAACAATTCAACTACAGACAATATACTCTAGGACAACTACCCCGCCAGAGGATATACAATTCGAAAATGTAAAACCCAATTGGAACTGAAAGCGGATACACCAATGTGAGCGGTGTAATATGCCCTCTAGTGTTAACATTATAACGTCAAAGGACAACTTTGTTGTTACTGGTAATTCCATAGGTCTCCAATGACCACATAGACTTCTTGTCCTTTGACATCAAAGTGAAACTCAATACGTAAAGAGGGATATGCGAGGTTGTCTATTGCATGTACTTAGGCAATAATCGCTTTTGCCACATTTATATGCTCATGGATTCTCGCCCCCTTCTTGTATCTCTGCTCCATAACCACTCATCTTTTCATCTTGAGTCGATCTGAGAATGAGAAAAACTGCCATTTGCTTTGGAATATAACGCAGTATTATTTCGATCTCTGAAAGATGCTACTATGGAAGTATTTGTAAACCTACTGAAGCCAGAGAACAACGCATTCCAACTGCCAAAATCAGAACCGAGTTCATCGATGTGAATTCAAAAGTCCGTCAAATTACTTAATACCCAACATATACTAACGCAGCAGCAAAGCGGCCCGGTTGGGGCTGAATAAACTAAAAAACTCACTTCCAACGTCCACCGCTCTCAATAGTATGCAACTGTCATGACCGAGTAGGTAATGGAATTGGTTTTTATTGTGTTCCAAATAGTCCATCATTCATCACGCAGACAAAGAACGGTGAAGATCTGGAACATCTCATGGCATAGTGTGTATCAAGTATACTGTTGAGCAATCCTGCGATTACTCTGTCGTGTAGGCACTCATCTTTATGCGATGGAGTACCATACATTATGATTCCACAGACTATTTTACTTATCCTACGTCGAACCACCCCCCAGGCAACAAAACGTGAGGAAATGTGAATTTCAATTAACCATGTTGGTCTATTGCTACGAGTTTATCGTTTTGTTTTTATCAACAATTGTTCTTAGTTTGTATAATTTCAATAGGATGGTCAAGTTGCAATGGTTGGTCGTACCTCTGCTTAAAGGCTAGATTTGCATTTTTAGAACCTGTATCTTTAAATTAGTTGTTTATTCCATCATCAATTAAAATTCATTTCTTAACTTTCACACATTCTTGTTTTATTTTGTGGATCAGAAATTTCTATTAGCTTCTGTCATTTGAGGTTAAGCCTGCTCTCATTTCTTCTATTTGTGTTAATTCTGGTGTTGGTGGTTTGATTTTGAACATGAGAACTTCTCTTTGAAAGTATGATACTTTTTGCTGTATTTCATTAATACAGCCCATTCATAATTTATTATACTCCAACTTACTTCACTCTTTCTCCAGTCACTATTTGAATTTTCCTGGAAGCAGCACTTAAATTCGCAGGCGCGCAACTTCGTCACATGTCTTTCGGTAGCTCTCCAACATGTGAAACTCAGGACTCCCCCTTCTCTCATTTTCTCTGCTCGTGTAGACCACTTGCAGCAAGAACTCGTTGAGCAGGAAAACGAACATAGACGTTTCGAAATCAAACATAGTCAGCCGGCGACGAAACCACGCCCTGCCCGGGGCGAACCAAGCAGCCGAGGCGGCCGCTACAAGTTCATTGTACGGACTATTAATTCTTAATTGAATGGAATGGATGGAACAGGCAGGTTGGTACTCGAGTAGCCAAACACTATCAATCATACGGCAAGTAATGTGAAGGGATGAACATGGAATGCATACATGGGTTACTTACTATCAAAACATTTTTTCTTTGACATCGCAATCATTCGCGTTAAGAATAATTGCTGCTAAAACTAAAATTCCTGCTATGTCGCTCTGAGGATGCTTGAAACTTGACGTTGCATTGGATCTTTACCAAGGGTGAAATGTAAGATCCTGAAAGGCCGATTATATTTTATTCAGCGTAACTTTACGAATGTCAAGTTGATAGATTTACTTTAGACCGAGGTATTTATCAAGATTTTGCCTGTCAGTTATCCGCCTTGACGGTAATGGGCCCTCCGGTAGGGAAAGCAGATAAAGTGAAGACGGACGATTCCCCTCGAGTGAAATCTGAAGAGCGATCTCAAGCTGCAGCCTTTGTAATTTCCCACTTCTGTCCTTTGGACTTCGCTCATGCCCAATAAAACTGATTACTCCCATTAAGACCAAAAATGCAAAGTGATATCATATGGTCACTCTCAAGTTCTTTGTTTTTATAATGGCCTTTCCATAGGAGTAGACCAATATTTTGTACGTAAACTACTAGATGCTTATTCGAATGAAAGAAGCCTTCCGAAACAAGAGGCGGAGACATAGGTTCTCCTTCCAAATTCCATGCGCTAACTATTGTGTATGTCTAATGAAGCAATGGCGAATTACCAACTCTGTGAATGACAGGCCTTCCATGACAGTGTTCGGGGAGGGGATATGACACTAACTTCTTACGGAGGTGCAATATTGAGTCGAATAGAGATGCCTATCGATCATATTGTTTGTTTTGACGTAACCTCACTGATTGTTATTCTACTGCTTGGAACAAATTTGATACACACATACAATGGCGTATACGGAATTAGTTTACTGTTCATCCTTGAACGTTTAAGAAGTTAACTACAGAAAGAGGCAAAGAGTTATTATTTTCACTGGTAACATCCTTGTTTTCAAGTGAAGGTATTTGTTTAAATACTTGAACCGTTTTTGTATCACCGCGATTACAAAACTGGCAATGCTGCGGTTCTAATTAAAATCCTGTGTACAACAACATAATTACATGGTAATTTAAACTTGAGTCGTTATATGTTAATTCTCATCACATAGGCGCTGCTTAGTTAACATCTAGCGCCTATGTGATGGGAATTGACATATAACGACTCAAGTTTAAATTATCATATGATAACATCACAATAAGAAGTACTTCTGTTTTATTATAACATAATTACAGTTCGGATTTTTAATCACCTAAAGCAGGTTTTAAAGTTATCAGTTCGGCAACAAATGCCACATAAGGAAATATATCTTTGCATTACCTTTAACATATTGCGAGCTCCAACAGAATTTCACGTACCTTGGCTTTCCTGCGAAAAGAAGAAAACGGAAGCACATTATACTTTATTCTCTCCTGTTCCTTCAACACTAAATTTATTTTTCAAAAGTGTATACTCCAATAATATGAATATTACAGTGATTCAAATAGGGCTGCTTCATTTCACTGGTATTGGAGGAGGCATCCTAATCAAATTAGCTTAATATAACCTTGTAATTGTCATTGATTTCATCGGTGTTTTTCAAAGGTCTGTAGCAGTTTACTGACCAGCAACGTTTGAGGCGTAAGGCATTTACAATTGAATTAACCTCTTAAAGTTCGCCAGATATTGCAAATGAACTCAAAAGCAACCCACGGAAGAAAAACACATTTTCAATAATTTTTTTCGATTAAAATAATTTATTTTGTCTTCGAAAACTGTAATATGAAAAATAAGAACACTACACAAGTAATATAATATTCATTTGTGTTGAAATTTATCACAGAAGTTAAAAAGCATTACTTTAAAAATAAGTAATTACATTCTGAGCATAATCTTCATATATTATAAAATTATAATATCCAACATCTGTCATAATTACAGTTTGCAAGCTTCACTAATATCTTAGTTAAATGAATAATTATACTTCAAAAGCAACTTGTACCAAAAGTGTAATCTTAATAGCAATATAATTATGCTATTTGCTTTGGCACTGTAATTCTCATGTAAAGTAGGTGATTACGCTGCACTCATAGGCCTATTTTATATAGAATTATGTATTTAATTTATTATCTGATTAAAATATATTTTTATTTGCAACATGACTTAAAGGCTGCGAGCATATGGTTCCTCCTTTAGGGATAACTGATGCCGATGAAAAATTTAGGGCTCTAAAATATATAGAGATTTGTGGAACGTGAAAACTTACGAGTTATTATCCAGAAAGTCATGCCCGTAAGCCTTCATGTTATTAATGAATATTCGTTTCAAATGGTAAGATATTTAACCTACACGATATCCTGCTGTCCACCATTGAAGAAATGTTGGTAGAATGAATGTATTCCTATGGATAATACATGCACTCAGAGAACGCAACACATGTCATTGACTAGCCCCCCAATATTCGGGAAACCAACCATAACATAAGGTGCAGTACGTTAAATATGCGGGATTATCTATGGTTTTTAAGGAGTCTCTTGACCAAGCTGTACTTTACTTCCGATAGTAAATTTTATAAACAGACACATAGATTGGCTATGGGTAACCCATTGTCTCCACTTATGGCAGATCTGTATAGGAGCTCTTTGTAGAAAGCTTGGTAACATCTCACTCAGATTGAAGAAGTTATGTTCTTCAACTGTTGGAGTTTATTGTTGTTGAAGTTTTACTGTTGTTGTTAGACACACGCTTGGTAAGCCAACTTGAAGTAGTTATGCCCCATGTATGGGTGCCAACTTGAAGTAGGTATGCTCTTGGAGTTTTGTTTATTTATTTATTTATTTATTTAGCTCCACGTTTGGGAAGCCAATTTGAGAAGGTGTTTTGTTGTTGGAGTTAATTTACGTAATTGTTGTTATGTTGTTTACGTAGGAGTTTGCACCACGCTTTGGTAAGCCAATTGAAATAGATTGTTTGTTACGTATGTAGAGCTGATTTGAAGATGTATTTTTGTTGATACGCTCCAAGTTTTAAAACATTATATTAACTTTGTTATTAAACTGCTTCTATAGGTAGTATTTATGTTTGCCTCGGCTGCGTCAGTATTGTTTTAGAGTCACGTATCTCTTAGGCAGGGCGTGGTACGACAAGAATGTAGGCTTACACAGATTTTAAGTTTAAATTCTTTTCTTTTTATTAATCCTTGACACAAATTAAATAGCACTACACTGATATCAAGAGCTGTGAGATTCTTTTAATTTCATACTTGCACTTTGTTAACGCGTATACATAATTTTCGTTTCACACGAATACGTAATATTTCTTCAGAGAGCACATATTCCATCCGGTCACTACCAAGGTCTAGAGATAACTGAAAGATTTCAACCGTCCAAACCCGTAAGCTTCCGTATTTCAAGTCTCTGCTTGGTTAATCCTAGTCCAATAGAATACCTGCATTTAATTAATTCTTTTTTCTGGCTGTTGATTGGCTATTTTAAACTGTCACAAAATTTACATTATCGTTGCTCTAATCATGACTAGTAGTATTCATACTCTCAAACTCATTATTGCCACAAGGTTACCTCATTGTTAGTAATTTAAACGTATTATTCTCACAGCACTTACATTATTAAATTACCTAATGCATTCACATAACATTATTGAGCATGTTTACAATAATATAACCATATGCAAGGACTGTTACATACATTTTTCAAATTATTACATACATATTGCTTCAAGGTGGGCGGTTATTGAAATTACATATATAATTCAAGTGTTAAAAATACTGCCTCAAGATATCTTTAAAATTTAGTTTAGGTACGCGGACGATGAATAGAAGATTACTGCAGTGAATTAAAATACATAAAAATGTGGCTATGAAAAAAAGATTTAACCCGCAGTTAATTACTTATTTAATTGTTAAATAAAAAAGAAACAAATTCTACATATGATCAATACTCTACAGAACCCTATTAAAAATATGTGGTGTATACGAAATTCATATACCACCCAGTTATGTAAAAATATTTTGAATACAACCTTGTATAACACAACAAATAATTTTAAAAAATCAGGAATATATCAAATTCAATGTCAAGATTGTGAGGGTTCCTACGATGCTAGAACTAAGAGAAATTTAAAAACAAGTTTGGGTTAACACCAAAGAAGCATTAAATTAAAACAATTGGATAAATCTGCAGTTGCAGACCACTTCTGGACTTCAAACCATGAGATAGGACGTGACATTAAGCAGCTAAAAACCATACATGTTACTTCATATGTGGAAATTTGGAAAAAGATCTTCATCATAATATCAAGAATATTTTGAATTGCATCATCTGACCTTTGATGCAGTTTATCCAATCGGCTTGTAAAAGAGAAAAGAGAAGACAAGAGAGTTCTCAGCTTCACCACAGATGGACGTGATTACAGCACAAATGGGTAACAACTATTCCCAACAAAGGGCAGTAATTTGATTTTTGAATTCAAATCGTGGGGGTCAGGGAAGAGAAGCTGAATTCAGACGGTTTTCAGCTGAGGATGGAAGAGCAGTGTCTTCGGAAAGCGCTTCAGTGCAAGAAAATCCAAGGATATATGTGATGCGAGTAGAAATCAACCGACTTAATTATTTCATAATGAATCTAACATTACATTTCGTAACACGTCTTTTAATTATAAAATAGTTTGAACTTTTTATTAATATGCAGTAAATAATACGAATAGTACACTAACGAAGGCGTAGCTTCCATTTAGTTCTGTGTGGTGCCGTTCACCCATTTTTATTTTCTCTACTACGTATAGTTAAGTAGCGGAAGTATTGTATTTCATCCAAAAATTCGATACCGAGATTTCACCGGAAATACATGTTTTGAGGCTGATTTGAAGATGTATTTTTGTTGATACGCTCCAAGTTTTAAAACATTATATTAACTTTTTTATTAAACTGCTTCTATAGGTAGTAAACTGAATTAGAAATAGCAGATGTCTTTAGCAAATGTGCCATTTGTAGGAAAGCGCACGAGGTTTTCTTTAATTACAGGCTGCCACGCTAGGCAAGGTCTTAAATTCTTTTAAGGGACTTACCTTTCATAGATTATTCCTAAATATTGGATTTATATCTGTGAAAATACAGTGAATATAAGTATTGACAGACCAGATATCGTATCATAGAGATTTTACACCTCCTCCAGATAGTGTTGCAACTACAGAGTAACGTGAGTTGTATTTTAATTATCCCTTATTTAATTTAAACTCAGCTGTTATTTCGGAGTTTTATTATTATTATTATTATTATAATATTATTATTATTCGAATAGTACACCTTTCTTCTGGATTACAAACACGACACATGAATCCCTGTGACATTTGTTTATGCTTGTTCCTCACATCTTGTACAAACACGCGGCTAACGCAAAGGGATGCAAAATTTATTGTTTACATCTGTAACAATTTTGTACTGCCTCCGTTCCAAAACATAGTACGGAAATGACTTCGAAGCGTGGGATTATTACGCATGCGGTGTTGTGTAAGGGTTTTATGATCCCAATGTTTTCATTAATGAATGTGGATCCCTCGTACATGGACATGCCTGTTCTTCGTGTACTGTGGAGTGAAAATAAAAATATTGAAATAGCTAATAATGAACAGGAATCAAGCTGCACCAGCAGTGGCGTTCCAGCGCAAGTCCAAAGACCAGCAACACGCCAATGTATATAGAATATCCAAATCACAACAGTTGACAACTGTATGCCGTATATGTACTTGTAGCAGACGTACATTATGATTGTGTACTGTATACTACTAGTGTTTTGAAACAATATACATTACATATAGAGGTGGACCATTTAAGCTGAGACTGTACGTTATTTCCAAAACTAAGCGTTGAAGGAAGAAATGTCTTGAATAATATCACGCAACATTTATTAAAGACATTTCTTTCTACATCGCTTATTTTTGGAGATATTGGACAATCTCAACTTAAATGGTCCACCATACATTACATATATTGACTTATTTTTGTCTATGCAGTAAATGTAGACTATGTAGAGTATAGTGTTAATAAAATACATAATAGATTCATGTTCCTTATTCTGGAATATTTTGCCTGTTTATACCATCCTATTATAAGGACATAAATGGCACGTTTCTATACTATATTTTGGAACGGAGGTAGTATTATTTATATTTCGCGCTTACACCAGGTGAAGGCTATGTGTGGGAAATGAACGCTGCCTGGTTCTTCTTTTGTCTGGGTTGCCAGGCGGCGTCACTGACACCAAGGCTAGCTACGGAGTGTAGCTGCCCAGCTCAGGGACTTGTACCTCTGTGAGCAACTCCCTAAATAACCTTGGCGAGTTCAATCTAAAGATGCATAGTCACTTTTAGGGCAAATACCTGAATATTTGGTCTTATGATCCTTTCACTTTACGGTGCTCGTCTCTATAAATTATTTAACATTTCAGGACACAAGCGGAGAACTAGATTTGGTGTTAATGTTTTTATTTGCGGGCAAATTATTTAAAGGGACTATTCTGGACTTTTATAAAATAAGTTTCGTTGTTCTGATGTATGCTATTTTACTCTTTGGTCTTGCAAAGCCGTTGTTAAGTTTATTAGGTAATGCATAGGCCTTTAACGTGTTTCTGAATTGTAATTACAGGCAATTGAATTAATGGCTGTATGCTGCTACAAATGATGGACATTTTGGGAGTACTTCTCGGGCTTATATAGGAGGCAGTTATGTATATGTTGAAAAATCATGCTTATCCCATTACCTTGGGTGTCAGTAAATGGCGTGCGAAATATTCATATATCGAACATTCCATAAACAGTTAAACAGATTGTCATCCTCCGTGGTCTAGGGGTGCCATAGTACCTCTAGTTCCCAAGGTGGCAGGTTCAAACCCGGCGGAAGGTAATGGGTTTTTTCGGACGTAAAAATCCTTAGCATGGCTTCCTTCGGAAGAGAAATAAAGCAGGTGATCCCGTGTCTTAGACTGATGGCACGTAAAACAACCTCAAGCCAGATAAAGAGGCCTCTGAGCAAAATTTCCGGTATTTCACGCTCAATATAGAATGGGACACGAAGGACCATAACAGTTAAAGAGCGTTCATAAATAAAACTCAATTAAACTTTTTAGTTAAACATATTGTGCAGCAAGAACAATTTGTACCTCATTTAATCAGTCATCGTCCGTGGTCTAGGGGTACCGTGCTAGCTTCTAGATCCCGAGGTCGGGAGTTCAAACCCGGCGGAGGGCGATGTATTTTTTCGGCGTAAAAATCCTTAGCATGGCTTCCTTCGAAAGGGAAGTAAAGCCGGTGGTACCGTTTCTAGATTTACGGCACGTAAAAGAACCTCAAGCCTCTGGGCAAAAGCTCCGATATTTCATGACCAATATAGAATGGGACGCTAAGGACCATAGTATATAAGAGCGTCCATAAATAAGCTCAATTTATTTTTAATTTAACCAATTATTGTATTCGCTGCTTCTTAAAATATACGAATAGTTACATCGTTAAGTGGGGCCAGTTCCTTGTCACCCTATTCTTGTGGCGTTTTTGGGAATCCCTTCCGTATTCTCATTTACTCAGCGTATAAACAACTACAGAATAAGTAAATACGAAAGCACACCACAGTGCTGTCCGGTTCTAAGGCTGAATCGACTATGTATACATGGTGGGCCATTTAAATTGAGACTGTACAATATTTCCAAACTAAGCGACATAGAAAGAGATGTCTTTAATAAAATTTGCTTGATATTATGGGGGAAAGTAAATGCCATTAGTCGTATGTACATGGTACATTTCGTATGTTTTGTGGTTTATAAAAAGCTGTTTATTCTGTGATGAGGAATAAGGAAACAAAATAAAAAATGTTGGTTCCCAAATACTAAACGTAACTTGACCCTCAAATGACCATCCGTGGATGGTCTAACCATCATTGTACTCTTTGTACACAGCCATTCAGAATTTTCGTTGTTATTTACGTTGGTACAATTGCTTTATACAAATGTTGTTTAGTTTTTTTAGGAGTGAAGAAATCACCATAAAAAAAGTTAGGTTCCCAATTAAAAAATTTTAATTGAACCCTAAAATGACCATCACAACGTCCTCCAAATAAAACACGACATGGTATTTACTTTCTCCCATAACTTCAAGCAACTTTTACTAAAGACATTTCTTTCTACAACGCTTAGTTTTGGAGACATTGTACAGTCTCAACATAAATGATACACTCTTATACATAGACTTTTATATCAAAACGCAGATGTGTTTCTTTAGATTTTGGATAGCACACCGATAACAAAATACCGCCGTAATTCACACTTAAAACAACTATTTTATTTAAATTTAAACTAAAATGCGTCAAATAAACAACCTTTAAATATCTTCAGCATCTAAATGGCATGCTGTTTGTTTAAAGGATTTGAAGTGTATGCCCTAATAAAGGAAGTTTGTATGTATAAACCTCTAAGTTAAGTCGCGAAATCAGCGGAGACGGTGATAAGGTCAGAAAACTGCAAGATGTTATAAAAAAAGACTTTCCTTTCACCTTTACCGTGAACCCGCTTGTGAAAAGCAACCCACAGAAATGTGCAATTGTGAAAAGAATACAGAGACGAGGTGCTCAGAGAAACAAACTACTGGCTATGCAGCGAACGTATGTATCGATCCTACACCTGTCTCTTTTCCACACTCCGAGCCACTCATCATCCCGGGGTGGGAGTTTGCAGCAAAATGGACCCGCTCCTTTACCACCGACATTAAAACTTCAAGATAAAAACCAACGAGCAGCTAGTATCCCGCTTTTGTCTCTTTCTCTCCTCGTTTAGGAAAGGAACGGTCTCTTAATTGCAGAGGGAGTTCTTATTAGTATTGTCATATTGTAAAATCAACCGACTCGTAAGTCGTTTTTATATCAATGAATCACACAAAACCTCTCCATCATACGCGGATAGTCTCGGAAATAGTTCACAATTGCTATAATTCCCACCATTTGTACTCTTTCTAACGCCTAGCTATTTATAGCATGTAGAGGAAGTATTGTATTCCACCGAAAACTTACATATCGAGATTTCACCACCAGATTTAAACGCTTCGAGGTCCATCAAGCCCCCCAAAAACATAGATTTCATACATAGAGCTTGTACATCACGTAGAGTTAATATCTTTAATCTCCTATAGATATCTCTTCACGAATATCTGCCGTGGGTATTAAAAATGATTCTTATAATATTCTTTTGCAATGGAAATATACGTTTACTTTCTACAGGCTCTACGTCTGATATTCCGCTAAAGTACGAGAGTAAATCAATAAGTATCCGCACACTAGTTTTAATTTTTTGTAGGTTGGCTGTATCGGTGTGTGCGCGCGCATGTCGACATGTTGTTCCTTTGTCTCCGCTTGTGGAATGTTTGACCGTTATCATTCCAATGAGTGTTGCATTGCTGCATAATAAGCATTGCTGCACCCCTCACCGATTGCACCAAAGAAGAACAAAGTGCGATTTTTTTGTCCCTGTCTAAAGCTGTATCAGGAGCCGAAATCCATCGAAGACTTTTTGCACAATATGTGGGTAATGCTTACCCCAGCGAAATGTGTACGAATGGATTGAAAAGTTCAAAACTGGTCGGACAACTGTGAAGGACGAGGAAAGAGCAGGATGTCCATCCTTATTCACCAGTGACGCCAACAAGGAAATTCCTATCGTGATTCAGAGAACCGAAGATTCACTGTCGATGAAGTGGCAAACTATATCTTTTTTGGTCCACTTAAAAATGCCTTAAGAGGCCGCCGCTTCACCACAGATTAAGTAGTGAAGGAAGCGGTGAATACATGGTTTGCGGCATCAGAAAGCTTGTGCAACGATGGACAATGTCCATTGAGAAGCAAGGGTAGTTGTACTTTGAAAAAGGGGTGGGTTTTATGCACAAGCACTGCGACCTTAAAGATCTATTGCGCATGTTCCCTTCATCAGTTAAGTAGTTTGTTGCTCGTTATGAGCTTAACCAGACTGTTAACTGAGGCTTTCGATAGATCATGTATCTTTGGAAAGTGATTGCCAAAAATAGTTGCTATTTGATTCGCAAGAGCAGGGTAATCACATAGCAGATGAGTAACAGTCTCATCTCCTTCTAGGCATCTACTACAGATAGGGTTGTTTAACAACCCCATTCTGTATAGATTAAACTTAAGGGCACAGTGTCCTGAAATTAATCCTGTTGCCCATGCAAGCCTTCTTCTACTAAGACCGCGCAGGTACTTTACCCTGCTGTTATCCAGGCCTGTAATAAACAACTTGGAATGTCTGCAACCCTCAATGGAGTTCCAGTAGTACTTGTGTTCTGCTTGAGAGAAGCAAGGGTACTAAGTTAAAATGAGGTAATTGTAAGTTTCTATTATTGTTATAATAAATTAAAAAAATTATGTGCGGATACTTATTGACTTTTATCCTCGTATCTAGCATGTATTTTACAATATTTGAACAAAGTAGGCACATAATAGGAGTACTACACTTGTTGCTATCCCTTTGTAAGTGCATTTTTGAGTTTGAGAAAAATGCATATATCTGTACTTATGTTCGGACTGTAGGCTGGGTGAAGTAGTGTTTCCTAATTACAATCGCAAGAGCTATACGATCCTGCACTAATGTAATGAAGCAGGCAACTTTCCGTTTTGAGGATGCCATGTATATCATCAAATCGTTTTATCTTTTAACAAAAACTGTAGAGCTAGTCTGTAGATGATCTCCGTCTTTCAAAGGGTTGCTTATGCTCAATAGTAACACGATAATCACAAAAGCGTCTGGACAACCGGGAAATTGTGCTTTTCCGCACCTTCCACATGTAATTTACAAATTTATTTCTTCCTATGTGGACGTAAACCTCCATTTTGACGAGGGGTCTTACGACTGAATTTAATCGCTCAATTCAATAACTTGTAGATGAATTCGCTTTAAGCAAATGGATTAAACTTTTCAGACTTATTCACAATGGCACAGTAATAACCAATAACTAAAACCAAAGTCTGCAATCAAATAGGTCATCTAAATATGACCACTAAAGAAACCAATTTCCCACAAAAGTAAAAAGGTTCATTGCGATTTTAATGCATTCCGATTGCTTTCTTTAAACTATA
Source organism: Deroplatys truncata (assembly GCA_030765065.1). Classification (NCBI taxonomy): domain Eukaryota; kingdom Metazoa; phylum Arthropoda; class Insecta; order Mantodea; family Mantidae; genus Deroplatys; species Deroplatys truncata. Next base: position 120,417,589 of record CM060988.1, on the reverse strand, counting down.
CGAGGGGTATTTTAAAGGTAACATACGTCTTTCAATAAAGTACGAACCACTAAATATTGCTGATACTTTATTATTTTCTCTACTACGTATAGTAGGTAAATAGTGGAAGTATTGCTTTCCACCCAAAAATTCCATTTCGGGATTTCACCGGAAATACATGTTTTGAGGCCCCTGAATCCAAAAAAGAACACTTTAGTAAAAGCTCCGTGTGTGTATGAACATAATTCAAAAACGAAAAGTCGGATAAATACCAAACTTGGTATTTAGGTTTAATATCTTTCAAAGATGCGACAAGAAGATTTTCAAGAAAACCCCCTGACTCCAAACTATCCTATATATGGAACATTTTTCGAACATTTTTATTTACTCAAAAATTGCTCTAAAGATTTTGATTTAAATAAAATATATTTAAAATATTTTCATGACAAATAAAACGTATATCTTGAATATATGGGAATGTTCCCAAAAGTCTTCTTCATTTTGAATGGCTTTTGCATAACTGGTAAACCGTAAGAGATAAACAACATTTTTCTATACAAAAAAATGTAGATCTCTAAAACATACAAATTATGCCATATATATATATATATATATATATATATATTGTGAAGTGAACCATTTCTGAGATATTATTTGTTTGAATTTTCCAATACTTATAATTTTTCTCAAATGGGAATTCATTATTCGTTTTTATTTATTTATAGTTATTTTTATGTCCTGGACATGCAAAGAGAATGGAATGCTCTACATAGCAACCAGCTATTAAAAGATTTGACTGTTGCTTAAAGCTTACCATATTCCCCATGCACGTACAAGACAATTAGCGATAATAGCAGTTTCTGTAAATGTTTATCTCGATTAACATGAAGTAGATGGAGAATAAGCGTTTTTAAATAGTTTGTACAAGAGTAGAAAAGTCATATGAGTGCTTACTTTTTTTTATCACTTATCATTGTTTTTCAACCATTTGTCTTAGCGTAGCATAGTTTTTCGTCACAGACTTACGTCCACAGTTCATCTAGAAAACGTGTACCGTATTTCTTGAGTTAAAATGTCTGTATGAGCTGTATAATATTTCAGGAAACATTTGCGGCACATGTACGAAAGCTTCTTAAAAGGACATAATAGGAGACATCTGTTTCTAGCTAGCATCACATTAACTTGCAGATTCACAGTTGTTTTCTTGCAGCTACTATCTGATAAAGCTCTGACTTCCGGACCACTAGTTTGAATCCTTCTCCTGAAGCCAACGATACCAATAACTCATTTACTTCTGCCGCCGAATCTTAGATACAGAAAATGCATCTCAAAACTCTAGAATTGCTTTATGGTTTGGCGGCGAACTTCTATTAGGAGCAGCCACTAAAATTTATTCCACAGCAGAATGAGAATTTAAGAAGAAAATCTGATGTATTACACTCACATGACTTTCTGTACAAACTATTTTTACAAGGCTTATTCTCCATATGCTTCATGTTAATCGAGTTATCGAGATGTTCATCTTATTGCTAATTTTCTTGTAGATGTAAGGGGAATTGGTAGTCTTTAGTCAAATATTTTAAGAGCTGGTTGCTATGTGGAGTATACCATTCTCCTTGTATTACCAGGACAAAAAAAAAAAAGATCTGATGTGTTACAGTCACATGACTTTCTCTACTCTTGTACAAACTATTTTTACAAACTCTTATTCTCCATCTATTACATATTAATCGAGAAAAACATTTACAGAAACAATCTTTTGACACACAAAGAGAATTACATTTTACACATAGGGACCAGTTCTAAAAATATTTGACTATCGCTTAAGGCGTGCTATGTTACCCTTGTTTTGTAATTGCAAAGGCAATATAGAAATGCAGTAGCCTTTAAGCATCGACATATATCCTAATAGCTGGTTGCTAGGTGCAGTTGACGCTGACCTCTGACGCATCAGTGTTGTTCCTGGCAGTTGCTTCAGTGGACTCAGAGTCCTGGGTTCGATGGTTGGATGGCAGGGATTTGGAATTTGTTTTGGTAGAGCTGAGGTTCTTGTTTTTCAGGGGTGGTGACACTACCTTGATGATATTAATAATACTGCCGGAGAAGTTTGAGTTATATCTTTATTTTGTTACGTAGATTCCTATCTGGTCAACCCGCCACCTTCGTCGTCGAAACCACTGTTATTCTTATCACTTTCGAAGTCGCTACTTATGTGTGTCTCCGACTAGCCCTCGAATTGCCTAGATTTCATAACTTCATTTTTTACACTATAAACTTTCTGATTATTTTCTTCTTATTTTGTTTCGTCGACCATCCTCGTGGTTAGTTTGTACCGGAATGCCTCTCTGCGTTTCCCTTCCTTTTTCACGCCTTTCGCCAAACTTAGAATTTTCCCCCACCTTTCTTAAGTTTCGTTCCGTCTTAAGTTCAAACGTATCATGTGATGCCTAAGCGATCTTTTGATTGGCTATCATTTTGTTTCATGATTTTTATTATTGGCTACCCCCACTTGACAACTTTCACATCTGCTTCTTACAGCTTATTTTGAGTTTTTAAAATCTTCCCACGAACATTCTTAGATCGTAGATAAGGCACGCATATTTCCTGACCCTTTTAAGCCTTGAAACCGTTGTAAACCCTTGTCCGAGCCAAAAGTATAAAGGCGAGACTTCCGGTATGCAGGTTCGTTGACCATCGCAGGTAAAATACCTCTGCTTCGAGGAAACAAACTTTGTTTCTCTGTCTTCCCTACAAAACCCATTCCTAATATGAATTCAGCACATTTTCGTCGCTATGTTCGATCGTATATTATTATTATTATTATTATTATTATTATTATTATTATTATTATTATTATTATTATTATTATTATTTCCCCTAGGTCTCGATAACCAGCTTCATATGCCCTGACGATAAATTTATCATCGGACCTTTAGGTTGGATGATGGGTTTATCGTTAATGTTCCATCTAAGCTAATCTAATGTCCCTCTCTCCCTCGGCTCCTTTCATTTATCATTTTATTTATTTATTCATTCATTTATTTAGTGGCTTACGACGATTTGATGGCGAGCCCACCGTTACACATTTATTCTGTTCACAATACATTTCAATCACTGTACACAATGCAATTTCAAATTTGACACAAGTATTTTCACAAAGTAAAAGAAAAACAATCTACATAATATCTGGCCGTCAACAACCAGGCTACAAAACATTTATATTTAAGGAATCTGTTTATACACACAATACATTCTTCAAACAATTTTTTTTTAATTACACATCTTAGTTCCATCTCTCTCTCTCTCTCTCTCTCTCTCTCTTTTGCACTTATATACAATACTGGTTTTCTTGAGGCTATTAGCAGCCTCCACACTCAGACACCTTTTGGTACCTTTTTCTGCCAGGTATACATTCTGTCCGGTTTTCTTACTGTATGTTACTAACATCGTGAATGTCAAGCACACTGTTTTAACAGGACATTGCTATCCCAAAGCTACCAATTTGTTTGTAAACAATGTTCGCATATTATGACTTTTCTTACTCGTGTTCCGAGTGCGTTTGTACATTTTCCCTATCCGACTCTACTAAATTTCCTTGGTCCTGTTTGAATGGACGAATCAATGATAGATGGTACCTACCGATTATTTTCCCGGTCCTTAACTGTTGGAGTTGAAATACCCTGTCCCCGAAGGTTTGTGATATCCGATAAGGACCTTTCCAACACATATGCATATGTCTGTATTCCTTCTTTACTAGCGAAGATTTGTCAAAATTCCTCACTAGTACGAGGTCACCTGTTGCCGGAGTCCAGGTACGTGTGTATCTCTTGGCCTTCTGTCTCCTTTTCTCTGCTTTGGCTTTTAATTTCTCAAAGGCGTTCTTAATCCTTTCCGCCTCCGATTCCTCGATAGTTTCAATCGCTCGTGGTACACCCGGAATAATACTATTTGGTTCATTTCCTGTGTGTAGTTGCAGTGGCGTGTATCCATGGTTACAGTTGAGACTGTTATTGAATACATTCTCGATGTATTCAATGTATCCGGGCCAACTAGAATGTTTCTGATTCGCTAAAATCCGTAACGCAATACTCAGGTCCCGCATCTGTCTTTCGCAAGGATTTGAACTTGGATGATAAGCGCTAATGTTGTACACTTTTATGCCTGCTTCGAGTAGTCTTTCCCGAAATATCCTTCCCTTATGTGCCGGTGCATTATCCACCAAGATCGCCGCCATTTTTCCATAATTTGGTACGTAGTGATCAACTATTTTGCTCGCGCAGATAGCGCTGGTCAGCTTCTTGACTGGGTATAGCTTCACAAATTTGCTCATCACGTCGACTAATACAAAAACATATTTTAATCCTGTTCTTCCGGTGGGCATGGGGCCGTGATTAACTGCAGAGGTAGATCCCTCAAAATCGTCTGTGGTGGTAAATCATATCAGACGTTCAGCGGCTTAGCTTTCTGACACATTGCACAATTTGCAACAAAGGCCCTCAACTTCTTACCAAGCCTTGGAATGTAAAAGTGCCCATTAATGACCAGGTTTGTCTTCTCCACTCCGGCATGTATGAGTGCGCGATGATATGCATCCATAACTAATTCTTCCAATACAGCAGGTACGAACACTCGCCATGTCGGCCTTTCTCTTCCACACAGTTTATATATCACATCGTTCAGAATGCCGTACTTCCCCGTGTTTTGTTTACTGATCGGCGTGGCTATCTTCATTATTTCGGCTATCTTCTCATCTGCCCTTTGGAGCTGAGGCAGCCTCCTCATTTCGTCTGCTAAGCGTTTGTTTAACGTTAGATCTAGTTTCATCACGCAAACCTCTCTTTGTGTATTTCCCTGCGTTTCGGGGAACTGCCCCCCTCTCTTTAGTCTGGACAACATGTCACTGAACGTATTCAAGCGCGCTGGTATGTGGCGGATTTCTATATTGTAAGCCATTATCTCGTGTATGTATCGAGAAATTTTGCTGCTCGTTAATTTACAGTTCTTGATGAATGACAAACTTATATGGTCTGTGAATACGATAATCTGCCTGTTGTACACAAAGTGTTTAAATTTTTGTAGGGCAAAGAAGATGGCCCCTATTTCTTGCTGGCTAGCACAAGCGATCCTTTCGGCTTTTGTTAATGCTCTGGAAGCTGTAGCTATCACATGTAATTCCTTGTTTTCGTCAACTTGGGCTAGTACACACCCATAAGCAATTGACGAGGCGTCAGAATAAATATGGTAAGGAAGGTCCATACGCGGGCGTTTTAACAGTATCGATTCCCTGAACAACTGCTTTAGCCTGTTAAATGCATTTTCTTCGGCTTCGGTCCACCTCCATTTCCTGTTCTTTTCTAGTAACGCTCGTAATGGGGCAGTATGCTCGGCGTATCTGATTACAAACCGACTTTGATAACCAAGTACACCTAGGAACTTTCGCACCTGCTTCGGGTTCTTGGGGCGGGGAATTTTCTGAATTGCTTCCACGCGCTCGGGGTCAGGCGAGACAGTTTCTCCAGAAATTATACAATCTAAGAATTTCACTGATGCAGCGAAGAAAGCGCATTTATCCCAGTTTAACGTCAAACCACTGTTTGCAAGTCTTCCAAGAACGTCGTCAAGGTGTTGGAGGTGTGACTCTATGTCTAAATCATGTATTAGGATGTCGTCCACATATTGTGACACATACCCTTCAGTTTGTGTGCCTAAAATCTGGTGTAATGCCCGGAGCAGTGCACCACCGCTAACATTTATTCCAAAGGGACAGCGCGTAAAATTATACAAACATCCAGAATGATAGAAGGCCGTATATTTGCGCAAGTGAGGGGCCAGTTTGATTTGCAGGTATGAATTTGTCAAATCCAACGAAGTAAACCATTTTTGTCGCCCGATACTTGCTAAGATTTGCTCTACATTCTGCGTGCAGAACCTGCCGGGACGGATAAACTTGTTTACATGTCGGCCATCGATAGTTAGCCGAACGCTCCCATTTCTCTTCCGTACTATACATAACGCATTTACGTACACTGAGTCTGACAGTTCAATAATGTTCTCTCGTAACAGTTCTTGGATTTTCTCGTCTACCGCACTTCGCAATTCGAGTGGGATTCCCCTACACTTATGTTTGAAAGGCGTGACGTCAGATATTTCAAATGTATATTCATAGTCATGGTATACTCCAGTCCTTGGGGTGAACACATCTTTGTGTTTTACGAGAATGTTGTAAAAGTCTTCTTTCTGTTGGTGATTTAAGCAGCCTATTGATGCTACATATTCGTGTATACCTGATAGGGACATGTTTTGTTCACTCACTACCTGCGAGTCGTCCGGTCTCCACCAAAATAAACATTTTCATTTTCTGTGTTTAACTCACAATACTGGGGTGCTTGACCTACTTCTGACTCATCAGCTGACTGCAGTGGCGTGTCGTTAAGATCTCTCCCTTCGCACAGTTGTTGCGTAAAAATTCTTACCACGTTAATGCCTCCCCCAATGTGCAAATATTCAATAAAAAATTGTTCTTGTTGTATTTGCTCTTCTATCTCGGTTAGTACCGTGTATTCCATACTCGGGGTATTCTTCTTAGCGATCCGTCTACTGTAAGTGTCAATAGCGCTCGTCCATAGTCAATAGTGGCTTGGAATGCATTTAGCACGTCGCTTCCCATCAGTATGTCTACTACCAGTTTGTCTATTACTAAACACAATATTTCAAGTTCAACATCCCCTATGCAAGCATTAATCATGACCTGCTGCGATATCTTTTGTTTCGCGCGGCCTACAGCCATTATGCAGTATGCGTTCTTTACGGGCAGTGTCTGTAAGTTCTTATTCTTTTCACTGAGGTGGTTGAAGAGTGCTTTACTGCACGCAGAGATCATGGCTCCACTGTCTATTGTTACCAAGTACGTCTCATTTTCGATTAATGCCGCTACTCTCGGAGATTCCGTTATTTCCTGGGTTTGACTTATCTCCGTGTATCCGAATTCCTTGTCATGACAGTTTCGGCTGATATTGTAACCTACACTATTTGCTTCTGTATTTTTGTTTTCGTTCCCTGTGTAATGCGAGAACCTGCGCGCATTCTCTGAGGTTGAGCCTGGGAACGCTACGACTTTTCCTGTCTCTAGTTTTCCGACCGTCGTGGCCACGATCCTTGACTGGGGCCTATCCCTTGGCCTATGCTTTGTCCTGCCATTGCCCCGCTTAGGTGACCTATCGCGTCATCCATTTCGTGGTGGACATTTTGCGGCTGTCGTGTCTGTGATGGGTACCCGCTCGGCGTCAAAACGTGACTTTACGTAGGCATGCTTAAGAGCTCGTGGTTCTCATCTCTACGGGGTGGGGTCGCTGGCCGGCTTGGAGGTGTTCTTGGCCTGTTCGGAGGTGTCCTTGGCCTGCCCGGGGTGTTTCCAGGTCGGTTCGGGGGAGTTTCTGGGCATTCGGAGGCGTTCTTGGCCTATCCGCTGTTCCACCGTGGAGGTTATTTCCCCGGTGTTGCCTACTATTCGCCGGGTACCTGGAGAATCTCATGTACTGAACGGGATACTCCTCATGTTGCCTCGGTGGCCTACCCGTGCCCGTTTGGTTCCAGGGCCTATTGTTTCTCTCCCGATTTCTCGTAAATGGCTCTTGATAACGCTGTCGGACTGTGGAATAGTTGTTCAACGCACCTTGTGCCCTCGTCCCATCATTACGATGCGAATGTATCCGATCAATGTGTCGGCCTTCAGTCCTGATTCTGGGCCTATCTTCTTCCCGCGTTCCGTACCCCTGCAGAGCGGCAAGTAGTTCTATGGCTTCGCTCAGCGTCCTCGGACGTGCTACCACGAGGTGATGACGTATAACGTCTGGGAAGTGTCGTGTCAGGAGGGGTACAAATTCACCTTCGGGCATCGGTGGGTCCAGGAGTTGGCTTAATTGGCCGAGTCGCAAGAAGTAGTCAACCATCGACTCACGCTTCTCTTACCTGTATCGGCCATTATTTATTTCTGCGCGCACCCTGTATTGTGCAACGCCACTCCAATATTTTTCTAAAAATGCCGACCTAAAATGTTCATATTGTGCATGCTCGCCCACCGTCAATCGAAACCAACTCAGGGACGGGCCTATCAAGCTCCTTTTTATAATTACCATTTTGAAATGGTCGGGAATTCCCCTAAGCGCGAAATAAGATTCGAGGTCATTAATGAACTGCTTCGCATTATCGACTTCACTGTTGAACTTGGGGATTGGCAGTTCATTCAAAAATTGTAAAGGTATATTGCATTGTTGCAGGGGCCCTACGGTGCTTGACATTTCACTTGCCGGGTGCGGTGAGGCCGAAGGAAGGCAGGCAGGTTCGTTCGACCTCGGTTCGCTACTCGGGTTGTTACACTGGAACGAAGAAAGCGCGGAAACCTGAGAGGTAATTCGCGCGTCCGTGGCTCCCTGAGATCGCGGTTCGATTTCCTCTAGCGCGTCCCTGCGAGCATTGACGGTCTGTGTCAGTTCCTCCCTTAATTTAGCGATCTCGCTTATCTGCGAGCTACTCTGTGCCTCTATGGTCTCCCTTATTTTGTTAATTTTATCATTTACCCCTGCTTCAACTGCCTGCTGCTTATTCTGTAATGCTACACAGACTGTCATTGCTTCTTCCCTTGCCTTATCACTAATTGTACATATTAAGTTTTCATTGCTTACAATTTGTTGTGCCCTGATGGCGTCTATTTCCACGACAAGTTCCTTCCTTACTACCTCTACACTATTCTGTGTTGCTTTTAGTTCGTTTCTTATATATTCTACATCCTCGTAGATTACATTTTGACTTGCTCTAATTTCTAACAAGACACCCTGTATTTTATTTTCTAAGCCCTGACTGATTTCCTTATGTTGGATGCTTAATTGTGAGGCTATCTGCTGCTGCAATGTTTGTTCTTGGGTGGTCAATTGTTGTTTTAGTGTTTGCTCCTGTACTATTAATCGCTGAGTTAGTGTTTGCTCTTGTTCTGATAATCGTTGAGTCAGTGTTTGGCCAAGGGTTCGCTCTTGTTCTGATAATCGTTGAGTCAGAGTTTGCCCTATTGTTTGGTCTTGTTCTGATGATCGTTGAGTCAGTGTTTGCTCTTGTTCTGATAATCGTTGAGTCAGTGTTTGCCCAAGTGTTTGCTCTTGTTCTGTTAATCGTTGAGTCAGAGTTTGCCCAAGGGTTTGCTCTTGTTCTGTTATTTTAGTGTTTAGGAGGCTCAATTGAGCCAACATTTGTTGCATCATTTCGCTCGTGTTAAGTGATCCGGTAACTTGGTTTTCTAATGTTTCGCTATCTCCATTTTCTACACCTACCCGCGTGCTATTGTTAGTGAAATTTTCCCCTTGTTCATTGCTATTACCTTCCATATCGTTGCCGGTTAATTTCTTGTTTCTTAACAGCATTTACAAACATACATAACCCAGTTTACTTATATCTATTGCATATACACTCCCTTCCAAAATTTTATTAACTTATGTATCATGCAGTTAACACTTACTCGGTGCTGGGTTGAGCTGCTGCGAAGTGTTGTAATAGTTCACAAAACACTTCACTACACTTACACACTTTTTGAACACTGCTGATGTCTGCGCTGAATGTCTGCTTCCTTGTTGTAATGGGGCGGCGTCGATGTCGCTTGTTGCCCCACGTCTATCGGTACACTCTGCTGCTGGTGGTTGCTGATGTCGTCATCGGCGTCGTCTTCCTTCCGTTGTCGGTTCTCCGGGTGCGTTATCCGCTGGCAGTATTTCGAGCCCCAACGTAGTGGGCGCCATATGACGCTGACCTCTGACGCATCAGTGTTGTTCCTGGCAGTTGCTTCAGTGGACTCAGAGTCTTGAGTTCGATGGTTGGATGGCAGGGATTTGGAATTTGTTTTGGTAGAGCTGAGGTTCTTGTTTTTCAGGGGTGGTGACACTACCTTGATGATATTAATAATACTGCCGGAGAAGTTTGAGTTATATCTTTATTTTGTTACGTAGATTCCTATCTGGTCAACCCGCCACCTTCGTCGTCGAAACCACTGTTATTCTTATCACTTTCGAAGTCGCTACTTATGTGTTTCTCCGACTAGCCCTCGAATTGCCTAGATTTCATAACTTCATTTTTTACACTATAAACTTTCTGATTATTTTCTTCTTATTTTGTTTCGTCGACCGTCCTCGTGGTTAGTTTGTACCGGAATGCCTCTCTGCGTTTCCCTTCCTTTTTCACGCCTTTCGCCAAACTTAGAATTTTCCCCCGCCTTTCTTAAGTTTCGTTCCGTCTTAAGTTCAAACGTATCATGTGATGCCTAAGCGATCTTTTGATTGGCTATCATTTTGTTTCATGATTTTTATTATTGGCTACCCCCACTTGACAACTTTCACATCTGCTTCTTACAGCTTATTTTGAGTTTTTAAAATCTTCCCACGAACATTCTTAGATCGTAGATAAGGCCCATATATTTCCTGACCCTTTTAAGCCTTGAAACCGTTGTAAACCCTTGTCCGAGCCAAAAGTATAAAGGCGAGACTTTCGGTATGCAGGTTCGTTGACCATCGCAGGTAAAATACCTCTGCTTCGAGGAAACAAACTTGTTTCTCTGTCTTCCCTACAAAACCCATTCCTAATATGAATTCAGCACATTTTCGTCGCTATGTTCGATCGTATATTATTATTATTATTATTATTATTATTATTATTATTATTATTATTATTATTATTATTATTATTTCCCCTGGGTCTCGATAACCAGCTTCACAGTAACATTCTCTTTGCCACAGATTAATACTCCATGACAAAAAAATGAATAACGAATTCCCATTTGAGGAAATAAGTATTGAAAAATTTAAGGGAATAACAAGCAATATCTCGAAAATGGTTCACTCAACAACAAAAATGTATATGACATAAATTGTGTATTTTAACGCGATCTACTATTTTTTGTGTGGTAAAATGTTGTCTATCTCTTATGGTTTACCAGTTATGCAACAATCGTTCACAATGAAGAATACTTTTGGAGACATTCCTAGAAAATTCGACATATACATTTCATTTGTCATGAAAATATCTTAAACATATGATATTTTAATCTAAATCGTTAGAGCCGTGTTTGAGAAAATTAAAATTTTCGAAAAATGTTCTATGTAAAGGGTAATTTGGGGTGGGGGGATTTTCTTGAAAACCTTCGTGTCGTATCTCTGGAAGATACTGAACCTAAATACCAAGTTTGGTGTTTATCCGACTGTTCGTTTCTGAGTTATGCTGTTCACAGACACACAGACAGACAGACAGACAGACACAGACACACACACACACACACACACACACACGGACAGGTTTCCAAAAATGCTTTTTTTGGATTCAGGGGACTTCAAAACATATATTTCCGGTGAAATCTCGGTATCGTATTTTTGGGTGGAATACAATAATTCCCCTACTTACTATACGAAGTAGAGAAAGTAAAAAGAAGTCTGATATATTTTGTAGCACAGTACTATGAATGCCATTTTATACTAATATACAATTTGTGAAAATTGCAACACCAAGAAGGAAACGCATTAATTCAATGAATTTAATACCACAGGTTAGGTACATGACATGTAACAAATGTTAAAACTTTTCAAATCTATACGTGAGCTTTGAGCCCTTATATTCAGCATTTGGTGTGGCCTCCATGCGCTGCAATTAGAGCTGCTATACGCTGTGGCATTCAATCAAAAAGGTTCTGAATAAGTTCTTGAGGGACTTCCCTCCACGCAGTTTGTATTCGAGCCCACAAATGCGTGACATTGGTTACCGTAGGACCGTAACGCACCAGGTGCCGACCAACCTTATGCCAGATATTTTCTGAGTGACATGTCAGCCGAACGTGCAGGCCAGGGAAGCAATGGTACCCGTCGCTCTTTGAAGAAGGCATGTACATTCCTCGCAATATGTGGCCGGGGATTGTCCTGTTGAAATGTGACCGTGGAGATGCCTGAAGCAGGGGGAGTACCTCAGGCTCTAAAACCACCGTTAGATACAGGTTGCTGTTCAAAGTGCCCTCAATTCGTAGGAGGCGAGATAGGTTGTTGTAACCAATGGCACCCCAAACCATTACGTCTGGTGTTTGTTCGCTATGCCGCTCAACAATGCAGCTCTCCAGGTTGCGCTCACCACGGTACCACCGGACACGTATGCGGCCATCAGTAGGACACGTTGAAGCGGGACTCGTCCGAAAAGACTACATTTTGCCACTCAGCACCCCAGTGACGGTGTTCACGTGCCCATTGCAGTCGGCGGAACTTGTGGTTTCTGGACAATGGAAGCCGACGTAATGGCATGCATGCAACCAGTCCAACCTGCAGCAGACGGCGACGAACCGTTGATGCAGACAAGTTCACGCCTGTTGCAGTGCTCCAGCGTCGAGCCAACACTGTGGATGAAGCTGTAAGGTTCGTTATGGCCATGTGGACAAGATGGCGGTCATCCCGTGCTGCGGTCATGTTCCGTGGTCCAGTACCCGCTGTTCGCTGCGTACAACCTTCATCTATCCACTGCTTCCACACACGCATCACTGTCGTAGCAGCATGCCCTGTAGGAGTCGAAATGTCACGGTATGACAAACCCGCTTCCCGGAGACCGATCATTCTGCCCCGTTCGAACTCGCTCACATGCTGATATGGCACCCTTTGACGTCGATGAGGCATTTGACACTGACTATTGTTTCCACATTGTTTGACAGCTCTGCACTGACTACACTGAGCACAACACTGACCTTGTCGGACCGATACGAGAGGGCTCTGCTCGGCCTACGTGTACCCCATCTCTCTGCAAACCTAATCACTTATTGCTTGCACACTCTTCTACACTTCCACTAAGTTGTTATTCCGGAAATTCTTTCTTGGTGTTGCAATTTTCACAAACGGCAGTGTATAATGAACTACGTGTATTGCGAATAATAAATCACTAATAAAAACACTGTTTACAAGCCAACCATGCTTAAATAAACAATGCTGCATTGTTATTCAACTAACTTCAGAACAAAGCAAATCATAAGTATCTGCATCGCATGGTTTCTAAGATATGCCTGTTCAAGTATTTCAATTAATAACATTTTAGGGAAAATGTTGGTCGCAATAGTCACTTTAAAAATTTTTAACTGGTCTAATTTTATACAATAATATTAATTCATACATCAAAATGTTCAGGAAATTACACAGAAGGTTTTTCGACATAACAAAAATAAAAATATATTAGTATTTTTCAATACTGTACCTATAATCTGACCTTAAAATACACATTTAAGCTATATATAAACAAACATGTTTCTTACAATGCGATTTTCGTAATTTTGAAACAGCAATTCCTATTTATGTTCCTCGTAAAGCTATAACATACCTTTAAATCAATTTTTAAATCAATTGCTTCTTTTTAAAATAAAATATGTTTGTTCAACTGAGCTTCGGTTTCGTCTTCCGCTAATAACTACTAGTCAGCCACGATACGAGTGCGCTTGGAGGAGGGCGCCATTGTTTTTGTTGACAATGTGAACGTCATCAAAGTTAGGGATCGGAGCGGAGTGAGGGGCATGTGATGGGGGAACGTACAGTTGCACAATGAAAACAGTGCTACATTTGCAGGCCTCAGCCTCACTAGTAAATGCGACTCGGAACTGCGGATGTTTCCTTCACTTGTTGTCCTTTCGATGACTCGACCCTTGTTACGTAACCGTTTAGTTCCTCTTCCCACCGCACGCACTCATATCGTGGCCGACTAGTACAGAGCAAGTGTCAGCATATTTTGGAGAAACTAGTTCCGAGGTTTGACTCTGTAGACTTAAAAACTGCATCGAAAGGAGCATTTTAAATATTTAAATGAAAGATGTTAAATTATTACAGCCAAGAAAAATACACTTGGCAAATTTACTCATAATAAGCGACCTGAAACATATTAGTTTAAATTCATAATTTAGAGACTGATACGCAGCAAATTTTACAAAAACACTTCTAGAGGTTTTGGAAGAAAAATTGAAAAATATCAGAAAAAGCCTCAAAAACGCTACCACGCCCTCTACTGAAGGTTATTTAAATCGTCAGTAACTCCCCCATTTTCGCTCCTAAACTTTAGTGTTTGACTATTTTGCCAAATTTTCACTGATCTCTCTTTAATTTTTGAAAGACACTGGGAATGAGTTTTAAGTGCAAATAATACAATTTTTATTTTTTAATTTTATTATGTACATATTTAATCGACATATGTGGATAATTTTGGCCAAAGATTTTTCACGATTCCTTTTAACCGCAATGGACCCATTTGTATGTTTTTTTCCTCAGTTTTATATTTTTGCGCATGAAATTTCAGTGTTGCTCTGATTTGTATGCAAATTTGCATACATAATCTATAATTTGCTATTTAAAAATTCAAGCACATAACTGTTTACTCTATAAAAAATAATATACCTTGAAAAACAAGGAAATGTTTAACACCAACATCTTCATAAAAACAAAAAGCTATTTCTCTACAATTAATAACATTAACTCCAATCAAATCCTTAGTGTTATTTTCACTGTACTAGAAAAAGTCACTATCATATTTTTCTGACAAGTCTGAAGGCAGTTTTAGAAATTTTGCATTTTTTTCGCTAATTAAAATATTTATTTGCAGTACTATAAGCAAGTATTTTAGTTAGAACCTTGAACTTTTACACAACCACTTCTTTATTTACTCATTTTAAGTGTGTACATTTTCAAGAGATTAGCTTTAAAATTAAAACAGTTAAGAAAAGTTAGCAGTGTCCTTAAGGAAAGTCAGTATTTTTTATAGAGAAAGTTAAGGGCTTAAAACATTTTAACTCCGGGGGCGTCAGTAACTTTGGGTTATAGGTGGAGATTTGCACTAGTACGCCAATAACAATAAAACTGTGCTGCACTTAAATAACAAACTTGGCAACAAGACAATGCCAGATTCAAAGGCTACTGTCGCAATGCGTATGCTGACTATGGGATTCTAACGGCAGAAACACTGCAATTGCCCATCTAAAATTAGCAATACTAGTGTATTCTGTCGCTGCATCGACATCTGACAAATTACTCGTCCAATTACCGGGATGGTGTTTCACAAAGTCTTCTTAGTCTCTACTACACTACCTGAAAATGACACATCATGCCCCTGACAGCAGCAAAATTTGATCACAATATGGATGATCCTCTAGTTATTTTCGTGCGACAGTTACAACCCCGTAGTCTCTTGCCATTAACGGTTATAAGTAGGGCCCAGATTTTTAGATGGAACAAACCTTTATATGTTTAAAATAGGTTTTATAGGTTTTTCTTGATTAAAATAGTTTTTTTATTTTTTCTTCGTGGATCAATACAGGTATCAATAATTTTGCTTTTTTGTACTTAGTTGTAAGGTTTATTTTTTGGCCTACCGTGGATAGTTACATACATTCTCAAATTTTCTGGCATAAACGATTTCCTATTATCACGCAACACAATCTTGTATGTAGAAAAGGTTCTTTCAATGGAACATGACGTCATTGGAGCACATGCCAGTGCAGCAGGTTCTAGGGGTAGCTTTCCTGTATACTTTTCTCCCTGCAATACTGAATTGCTGATGTTCATATCTTCAAAAGCAGGATTTCATTGAAGAATCTTTCGCAACTTCGAAGAACATGCAACTCCCACTGGTCCAGGTATTTCTTTACTGGAAACAGTGCCAATGACATCCAGAGCATCTTTCAGCGGCAAAGTTGTACTTTCTAACCGGAGATTAGCTCCTGGTATAAAACAAAAATGGGTCTTAATGTACCCAAGGGAAGCGGCAAGAGTGGGGTACTCGAGTGATTTCTTAGCCTTGGCAATGCAGGAAGCTTCTGTTTCATCCAATTCATTGGCGACATTTTTAATGTATTTTAAGTGCTCAGCATAATAGACGGCAGCAGACAGTCAAGATCCCCAGCGGGTAAGTATAGCCTCAGGTGGAAGAGGGGTTGCTGGTACTTTCTCTTTGAACAATTGTATATGTGTTGGGGCTTTTAAGTAAACCTTCTTGACCAAAGATATCAGACTGTTCACGTCATCGAAGTAGCTTCTAATCGCCTTCGCAAGGCGATACAGTGGTTGTCCAAGCATGTAACATGTAGCATGGTCGGGTGGAAGGACTGTAGAACCCCCCCCCCTTCGGCCTTCAACATGTAGGTAGCACTGTCTGTCACTAACAAAAATGATGTGTGGATCTGCAGCAATCCACTCTTTCAATAAATGTGATTTAGGCATTGTTTCACTATACAACAATTGCGTTAGAAAACTACTCTGGTGTACTCTGTTGTACTCTCGGTGAACGATTGGAGGTGATCCCGTTACGTAGGTTACCTCCTCCCGATCTTCAATCAGCTGTATCCAGGTGCTACCACGTCGCATGTGCTGCATTTAACTGTAGTAACTTGAACTATCTACTCCTATGAGTGGTGGAAACAATTTTACAATGAGTTTCAGTCCGAAAATAGCATTCTTCATTTCGAAAAATGGAAAACAGCTATTTAGGTTATTTTAGGTGTCAACCCCTCATTTAGGTTTTTTTAGGTGTAAGGAAATTCTCATTTTCTGCTCCAGGAAGTGTGAAAGGAATATTTATTTTGAAATGTGTTAATTAAATAGTGAGGAAAACTATAGGTTAAAACCTAAAAATCCATGCTGACTATGCGATTCTAACGGCTGAAACACTGCATGCACATTGCGGGTCTAAAATTAGGAATACTGCTGTATTCTGTCGCTGCATCGACATCTGACAAATTACTCGTCCAATTACCGGGATGATGTTTCACAAAGTCTTCTTAGTCTCTACTACACTAGCTGAAAATAACACATCATGCCCATGACAGCAACAAAATTTGATCATTATATGGATGATCCTTAGTTATTTTCGTGTGACAATTATAAACCCGCAGTCTCTTGCCATTAACGGTTATAAGCATAGGTTTCAACTAACGATGAACATACTACCGGCCTAGTTTGCAGTTACCTGCTATGGGAAGCAGGACAATTTGCTGTATCTATTACACTGAAGTACTGTATCTTAAAAATCGAAATAATTAAGTTTCAGATTAAAGCGTTAACCGTTCAATACAGCTGATGATCTGTTTGGAAAGATATATTTTAACAAATGGAAACGCCAGTTATTGCTAAACACGCTTTATTTATCCACTAGCACTCGGCGTAGAATAACTCGGAACACAACAGAACATATCCGTCAAGTCAAAACTCATACCTGAACTACTGAGCCACAACTCAACACTGAACTGCACTGACACTGTCCACTTTCACTGCCCTGTCACTTAATGAACTGAACTGAACTGCCGGGCAAGAGCAGTCCCTTATATAGGCCCGCATACAAAGCGGAACTTTCTATAAATGGAACCTACTCGAAATGGCCCAAAAGAATTCTCTGGAGCGGGGAAGCGGCACACAACGGCTATTCGCATACCTAATGTTCTCTGGGGGGAGACCAGCCATTACCCCCATCCGCGGCCAGGTAGGAGAGCCGGGAGGGCTCGCACTGCGTCACTAGGTAACTTTGCGCGGTCACAATATTAAAAATAAGATGTGCTGCACTCATATGAATTTCTCTGCTCACTCTTCTACAACCTATTCTTGCAAAAGCTTATCTTCTTGTTAATACAGGTAAACTCTCATTTAACATTTCGTTGTAGGATGCAGAAGATAAAGACATAGTCAGATTTTTAAAGAGCTTGTCGCCATGTGATGGCTCTTTGCATAACCACGAGGAAACAATAAATAAAAAATGAACGGCCGACTTCCCAGTTGAGGAAAGTATAAGTATTTGAAAATCCAAACCAATAACAGGAAATATCTCCGAAATAATTAAATCCAGAATCCATGGCTTACCAGTTATACCAGTCATTCATGAAGAGGACAATACAGGCTATTCCAAGAAAATTCAAGATATACATCTTATTTGTCATGTAAATATCTTAAACATGTAGTATTTTAAACAAAATCATTAGAGCCATTTTTGAGAAAATCAAAACTTCCGAGAAATGTTCCATGTAAAGGGTAGATTGGGGTGAGGATATTGAAAATCCTCGTGTCGCATCTTTGGAAGATACTCACTTGAATACCAAGTTTATTTATCCATTTATCTATTGGACTGTTCATACACACACACGCGCAAACTAACAAATACACACACGAACGTTTTCTAAAAATGTGTTTTAGGATTTCAGGGGCCTCAAAACATATTTTCGGTGAAATCTCGAGGTCGAACTTTGGGTAGAATACAATACTTCCTCCACTTAATGCAAGTACGTAGTAGAGAACGTAAACATGATTTTTACTTTTTCTACCACGTACGTTTAGAAGTTAGAGGAAGACTGCATTCCACTCAAGAATTGGATATCGAGATCTCAACGGAAGTACATGTTTTGTGGTCATTCTGAATAAAAAAAAACAGGTTTTTTTTATAGAAAAAGGCCCGCCGCGTGCGCGCGCCCGTGCGTGTATGAACGGCACGTCTCAAAAACGAAATGTAGGATAAATATCAAACTTGATACTCATTCCAGTGTCCTCTAAGAATGCGACGAAACATTTTCAAAAAAATCCCACACATGCGAATATCCTTTACATAGAAAATGCTTCCTTCCCCCCTCTCAAGACAGTTCTAGCAATTTTGATTAAAATCTCAGGACTAACAAAATGCATATGTTGACTTTTCTGCAAATAGCTTAAGTCTTCTTCATTCCGAATTATTTTTGTATTATTCCTAAACTATAAAAGAAGTACAGAAAGACTTACTGCACCAAAAGTGTAGATCTCGTTAAAACATTTTGTTATCTCTTTATTTAATTTGCGACCCTTTATCTATATGGTCACATCGCGACGGATCTGTTAGGAGATACCTTGTGGATCGGTGTATGGTGGGCAGTTAATCTTATAGGTCTCATCCCTGTACCATGTCATCTTGCTTCGTCACGTGTCCAAAGAGGCCTTACTGCTAGGCAACTGTATCTGTGCTTGCAGATGACATTAGGGTGCCGTCCAATCTCTACTTTTATTATCTGTGGATAGCTGGCACAGCATTCGCCTTCACATCTACCAAGGTAGATCTTTGAGTCATGGTATTAAATATACAATCAGGTATTTATCTTGGTGATCGAGAGCAAAAAAACAGCAAAAAAGCACACACACACTATCTACTACATTTTAATCCAAATAAACCTTTGCAGAAATACATACATACATCGCCAATTGTGTTACAGCTATGGGGAAACAATAACAACAATACCCGGCCACACAAAGTCAAGCAAACATCTTGTCATCGCATCATTTGGTTGGAAAATTCAACCACCCTCCCTACAGTCTGGATTTTGCACCAAGCGATTTTCATCTGTTTCTTCGCCTGAAGAAATTCTTTGGGGGAAAACATTTCAACGACGAAATGTCGTTGGCTTTCATCACAGGCGGCGTCATTCTTTGACAAAGGTATACAAAAACTGGTTTTCCATTACGACAAATGCCTGAATAACGGCGGTCGCTATGCCGAGAAGTAGTGTAAGGTAATGAATGATGATAAAGTATTTTGAACTTAATGTTTAATTTTTTAAAAACTTATCGGTACTTTAAAAACATGCCTAGCACTATGTAGAACAGTAGGTAAGCGGGTAGAGAAAAATCATATGAATGTAACACATCGGAATTCTTTATAAGTTGAAAATACCTTTTAGAAGAATTAACATTTTACATCACTAAGACTGCATAGAGACAAAGGAGCTAGAACCGCTTATATTCGGGGTTTTTCAAAATGAAGCAACAGGTTTTAAACATTGATTTTTAATGAACGACAATAGATAGCAACACATACGACACATCAATGAATAGAAGAAATTTCAAAGTTTTAAGCCCCCGTCTATTTGTTCCAGCCTAGTTTGTTTACGAGAACATGGCAACGCCACAGGAAAATTCGTTTTGTGTGCTGCAGTATGCATAGAGTGAATCCATTGTTTCATTGCAGCGTGCATTTCGTTTTAAGTTCAACAAAGAGCCACCTCGTCATAAAAAATTTACAATTGATACAATAAATTCGTAGAAGATGGTTGCGTATGCAAACGGAAAAGGACTGGTCGTCCTCGAATAACAAATGGTGTGTCGCCATCTATTGTCGTTCATTAGAAATAAATATTTAAAGTCTGTAATCTATATATATATATATATATATATATATCTGAAGTGATGAGGGAAAAAATAGTTTGGACATAAAGCCCTTTGTGCTTCAATAGCTCGGACTAGTAGCTTTTGTAGATAAAACAGCCTGGGAAAATCTGTATTTATAAAGAGCACTATCCTAGTTTGGCGAGCCCTGAAAGACACACTCTACATCAGGAAATGCACTGCACAGTTTTCTAAAGAGGAATTTTTTGTTTCCTTTCCTACTTTCATGTGAACTATTGCATTTTTGTTCTCATCCAGCTACACATACTAAGCTATGAAATACCCACAAGTTGCACATATACCTATAGGGCTTTTTGGTAACTTTACCCCATGTCCTGCATTGCTATAGAGTACCTCACGTAATACTGCTAATATCTGCAAAATTAAAAATATAAATTTTATTATTCACACAAAAAATTAAATATATGTATTTTAATCAATATTATTACAACCATTTTGAAAGAAAAACAAACAAAATAAAAATTTGCTTTGTAAACAGTTGTTTGGGGTAGGGGATTTTCTTGAAAAGCTTCTTGTTGCATTCTTAGAAGATGCTGAACTTAAATGCCATGTTTGGCATTTATTATTATTATTAATTGTTATTATTACTATCATATTTTTTGAGTTGTGCGGTTATCTCTCTCTCACGGAGCTGTTTCTAAAAATGCTTTTTGGGTTAAGAGAACCTCAAAACGTGAGCTTCCAACGAAATCTGGATATTGAATCTTAAGTGAAATGCAATACTTTTTCTACCTTCTAGCTAGAAAGTAGAAAAGAAAAACAAATATGATGTGATAATTCACATGACTTTCTCGTTCTTTATTAGTGGGCATATAAACTACTCTTACTAAAACTCATTTTTCTATCCACTACATTTTAATCCAAATAAACCTTTATAGAAATATCTGCATTATACATTTCGTTATAGATACAAAGAGAATACTGAGTCAAATATTTAAGAACTAGACGCTATACCTACGCTGACCTTAAAATTCCATACTGTTTCCATGGAATCGCGAGAAACAACTGAATGTTGACAGAACTTGAAGAGAATGATCAAGTAATGAGCAATTCTAACAATTAATAACGGATATTTCAGAAATGGCTTCTGCCACAGAAAAAAGTATTTGAAATAAATTGTGTGTTATACAGAGATCTGCATGTTTTGTGTAGAACGTTTTCGTCTATCGCTTAGCGTTTACCAGTTATACAAGATTATACAAAATTCCTTCCGAATGAAGAGGACTTCACAGGCTATTCCCAGAAAATTCAAATATAAATTTTATTTGTAATGTAAATATCTTTAATGCATGGTATTGTAATCAAATTCATTAAGTCATGTTTTAAAAATCAAAATTTTCAAAAACTGTTCCAGGTAAAAGGTAGTTGCGGTGGGAGTTTTCTTGAAAATCTTCGTGTCACATCCTTGAAGGATACCAAGTTTGGTGTTTATACGACTTTTCGTTTTTGACTTATGCTGTTCACACACGCACACACAGATATATTTTTAAAAAGTCCTTTATTTGGATTCAGGTGCCTCAAAACACGTATTTCCGGTGAAATCTGGGTATCAAATTTTTGGGTGAAATGCAGTAGGTACCTTCTCTACCTATATGTATGTGGCAGAGAAAGTAAACAGAATATCCAGTAAGTGCTAATTATGGGGGGACACGGCAATTTGGCAGTACGGATAATTAGGCAGACCTGTAATAATGTGTAAAGGGCTCATAAGGAAGCCCTCAGTCTGCTAGTCACACCAACTCAGTAACGCTGCTTAGTATAAGTTGAAAATAATTCTTGTGGGAAATAATACCAAATTAGACGTGTCTGCCCTACATAGAAGTATAAATCTATATGAGTATACTGAAATATCCGTAATAATTTGATTGCCTAATTGCTAATAATCATCAAATCTGCATAAGATTATCACAACGTCTTAGTGAGTCGTTAAAAAGTTTACTGAAAGAACTAAAGAAACTATAACTTCAGTTCGGCACGGTCTTAAAACTCTTTATTTCGACGCAGTAATGGTTCAAAAAGTGAAGAAGGTAATGGTTGCGCTATAGTGTGCGGTGATAAGAGCCTCCAGTACAAATTACCATCGCTTTTTTCAGTCTTCAGCTGTGAATTGGTATGCCATTAAAAAGGCACTTGAATATATATTGAAAACACTACGTTATCACACCTACCTTATCAACAGTGACTCCATGTCTCCTTCCAAAACATTTACTCCACCAACATCATCGTCCAAGGCATACATTCCCTTTACACCAACCTATCTACTCTGAACAAAATTTGCATTATCGTTATATGGGTACCTTCTCATCAGAAAATTATAGGAAATGAAAAAGCGGACACTGCTGCAAAGGAATCAAAATGTCTACCTACACAGGATCCAACCATAGCTACACCCTACTACGATGCTGTTAGTCACTTCAAGAGGCAAATAAAAAATCAGTGGTGGAATAGTTGGATACAGAGCAACAGTAAACTTCACAATGTGCGCCAGACTTCTATTACAGAGTATCCAGTTAAAAACCTCAAACGTAGAGACCAAATTACAATAACCCGCCTACAAATTGGACCCACTAGAATTACACACTCCTACCTGTTAACAGAAGTTCTCCACACGCCTGCGATAAATATCAAACCGCACTAGCAGTACAACATATTATACTGATATGTTCAAAGTTTCAACAGCAGAGAAAACAATTTGGTATACTAATAAACCTTCATGTATAGCTCGCGCCACGGATTTTGGCATGTGAAAATTTTAATGGAAAGCTATGATGCGAGTCATTTACCGTATAGATCTATGACACATGCGGGGCTGCAGCTCGAAGAATGGTTCAAGTTGAGACGGGAGTTGAATACGGTAGAAGGAACTGGACCACACTGCTACTTGCAAGGGAGGTATTGAAACATCAGAGGGCTGACTAACTGGGCTAGCCCTGAAGGTCATATGCCAATATCCCTGGCGAGACCTATAGAACTCAATAAACCCTCTCACTATCGAAATATTATGGTCTTCATTAAAGCAATTGAATTATATAACGATATTTAATCAAAAGAATTAGGATTTTTTTTAATCATGAAAAATTATCATTCTAAAATTACTGAATTATTTCTTGTGTATTGCAGTAGTGTTACCACACGTTATGGGTGCCAAGTTTGTGGCGGTAGTAACCACGTATGGGTACAAACTTTGCTGTGGTCTTCGCCCCACGTTTAGGAACCAACTTTTGCGGTGTGTCTGTTAATAAAGTTTATGTATAATAATTGTTTTAGTGTTTATTTATTTATTATTTATGCCTCGGCTGCATCATTAATATCTGGTAGAGCAAGTATATCTAAATAGGGCTGGTACGGCTGCACAATAATGTTTACACACGTTAAACTATAACTTTAAGTTTTTACTTCTTTATTAATCTTTCACGGCAGTTGAATTAACAATTTACTGACGTATCTTAATATGGAGCTGTGAGACATTATTCCGAAATACACATTTTATATATTATCCACACCGCACTAAATTCTCACGTCTATACACTCTCACATACAACCACTGAACCGAACTGCTTGGGAACGCTACTTCCTAGCGTCTACCGTTTAAATGTGTACATTTTCATGTTTCTAGTTTCTGATTGGCTAAGCCTACTCCAATAGAATACCTTTATCTTTACTTTGGCTTGCTTTCTGCACCCACGTGACCATTTACAAACTGTTTTGGGCATTACATTGGTATTGTTCCATGGACTATTGGTAAGCTTTTTTTAACTTTCTAATTTATTGTTGTCTCAAGGTTACCTTATTGTTAGCAACCTTCGGCTTCTACTCTGTGACTAAAGCAGCTACTAAAAGCAGCGTACTTCAATTCTCACAGCTTCTACATTATTAAACTACGAAATACATTCACATAACATTTTATACATACACGTAATAAAATAAACACAATACAATGACTGTAATATACACTTTATATATTATAATATACGCTTATTGCTTTTAGGCGGGCTGTTATTTTGTTATACTATATAATTAGACTGATACCATTTAAGCGATAAAAAACACTACCTCAGTATTAATTGTTCTTCTAACCACTGTTATGTTCAATGTGTAATAACTGTAATTGTAAGGCTATCATTATTTTCAATGGAACTGTTATGTTTTTGTAAAATCGTTGTAAGAAATGTTTGTAAAATTGTTCTACTGAACCTAAATCGGTCGCAATTAGACCAAAATGGTTAAAACGATCTTAAACAAATAAAGGAAAAACAAGAAGTTTTGCTGTCTTTACTTGTCTGCGAGTAGAAAAACAGCCTTAATCACTCGGCTGGAAACGAAGCATATAAACTCTCCATCAGAGGCAATAAAGACTTATTTTTTTGTTACTGTTCCTGACCCAGGGAAGCATCTTGTCATTAAGAGCAGCTTTAGATTTCCTTTGTGGCTTCTGCGACTTATTGCATTCCTCAGTTAATGCCGTCGCCCTCTCGATCACGTAAAGCAATTTCAAACACTTGTCTCGTAAAGCATATTGTCCCTTTTATATACGACTTTAATTTTCAGAGAAATAAGATACGGTTTATCTCTCCGTGGGCCATTACTTGCGGAGACAAAGTTGCAGATAATGGGAAAATGTGCTGGGATGGAGTTACACATAGTGGTGTATTTGCCACAAACTTTGCAATGGCGAACTTTCTGAGAGCACAAGGTAACTTGTTCATGGCTTCAGCAGCTTTTGGGCAGTGCTCCAATCGATACCCTCTGGAGTTAACGGCACCCTCATGTGTAATAGAGCGATCGCGTAATTTCATATCGAAATACACTGAAGAACTTTCAGATTTCTAAAAGGTTGTTCAACAGGAGACAGCGGTTGCCCTTCTGATCTTCATAATACGGAATTCTGATGCCGAGAAGCTAAATGTATAACTTTAAGGGTAGACAAATGGCGAACATTGCAAAAAAAATTGCTTATTTAGTTTATATTTTTTGGGATTTCCTCTTTAATTTGATATACATTTTATCTTTACAGGCACAATACATACATTTTAAACATATATTTGCTTTCTCCCCCATACATAGTAGGTAGAGAAGGTATTGCATTCCACCCAAAAATTCGATATCGAGATATCACCGGAAATACGTTTTGAGACCTCCTGAACCCCAAAAAACATGTTTAGAAAAAGCTCCGTATGTGTGTGCGTGTGTGTGACTGTGAACAGCATAACTCAGAAGCAAAACGTCGGATGAACACCAAACTTGGTATTTAGGTTCAGCTTCCCAAGATGCGACGCAAAGATTTTCAAGAAAATTCCACCATTCCAAACTACCCTTAACATATTTTTATAAAATTTTTATTTTCTAAATATGATTAACGATTTTGATTCAAAGACCATATATTAAAGATAGTTATATGACAAATAAAACGTATATCTCGAATATTCTGGGAATAGCTTGTGAAGACTTCTTCGCTCGGAAGGAATTTTGTATAATCTTGCATAACTGGTAAACGTTACGCGATAGACGAAAACGTTCTAAACAAAAAATGTAGATTTCTGTAAAACACAAATTTTTAAAAGGTACTGAATCCGCCATTTTGAACTACTGCACCTTTTCAAAGAAAAAATCGTAACTCCCCACACTTTGAAATAGAGTGGTAAATTTTATGCGTGTTTGTTTTCTCAATCTTTACCTTGAAGACCTCTTGTTTAAATGACACTTTCGTATAAATGACCCGTTTTCTTATAAACCACAGAAAATAGCTAAATTACATTTTAGGGGATAAAAGCAACCTCTAACTGCTACTGTGCATATACTTTGGTGTTAATAACACTTAGTTATTTATTAGTTATTTATATTAGTCATTTCTGATAAATGCTTATGAAAACATGGCATAGTCGAAAACTAATCCTATTTTCCTTAAGGTAAATTTGGAAAACTTACAGTATGTAAAATATCTTGTTGAAATTTATACCAGTTGTTACACAAAATAACTATAATGCTTCTGCCATGTTTTATAATTCTAGTTTGTATATTGAGGCGTGTACATTTGTGCGTTGTCGCATCGGACACATTGTTGCTTTGTGACGACATCATTGTTGGGCGTGGTTCTTTCGGGTTGGGTTTTGAGTTTCGACTGACGTGGCATCCCTCCTTTGTGTGGTGTGTGGAGAGCGAGGCGTCAGCCTCTTCAAGTCCAGTGTCTGCCATGGAAGAGTGTGTGAATCGTGTGAATGTGACTTCGTGTGTGTAGCACCTCCCTCCAATGTCGTTTTTTAATCTTTTGTGAATGATGTAGAGGCACAGCATGAAAATTCAATAAACCACAGTTAATGTAATTAATGTGAAACGTTGTGTATTTTTGTTATAAATATCCCACGCCTGCTCTGAAAAGTGTAGCTAAGATCCTGGTCCTCTCGTTGCCTCTGATGTTACGTCCCCCAATGTTTATGCTGGGGTAACTAAAATTTAATATCTAGCTGCAAACCTTTGGGCCTCACGCCGGAATATAACAGTATGCAAATTAATTTTTCTTAATAAAATGCTCTACAAGATGCATATTAAAATATTCACATGAGAAATTCAGGTTTTTCAGTAAAGTTTACAGAAAGATCTAGATATTATGTCAATTTTTTTGTATTAACCCCTAATTACTGTAGAAAAAATTATTACTCTTTGTGCTCGCCTTAATCCTTAAGTTTTCAAAAAATTAATCATTTCTTTTTTTAAAATTGGTGCGTTATTGTAAAACATTATAACGTAATTTTCTTTAATTTACTTTTGAGAGGGACTAAACAAATTTTGAAACAAATTAATAAAAAAACTGCATCTTGTAGAGCATTCTGAGTAGTTTAAATACACATTACTACGCCGTTGCCCTAACACGCGTATTTCATTATCTACACAACAGACATCCACCAAAAAACTCTTTATTTCGTCAAAAAGTTATACATTATTTATTGTTGTTAGGAGGGCTGCAGTTGTATCAATTCGCTCATAATCATAACTATGATGCAGATGCTATTACACATTTTCAGGCCGTGTGGTTAAAATACCCAAAATGTATACTCACGAGCCGCTACTGATTATCAAACTTTACCATTCACGCGGTGTTTTAGCTCATGTCTAGCACGCATATTGCATTCCGTGCATTGCTTGCTGGCCTCACGGCACCATACAGTTTCCAGAATAGTAAAGCAGACTCTACCGTAATGTGTTTTTGTTATCCTAAAGAATTGGAATGTTAAATGATCAATTGCCTCTTTTATAACCCCAGTCCTTGATACTGCAAACAAATCTAAATCTACGAGCTCAGTAGGAAAGAAAACACCGGCAAAGAGGTAGAGAAGGAAAAGCTATAAATTGGTGAACGCTTTGAATATTCGGCAACAAAGTCGTCCTGTTCTCTACATAACACCCAAGTCGTACAAGTTTCACAATAAGGTGATCCAGAAATAAGGATATCTTCTTGCTTCATAAACGAAGGGTCAATTGATAAAAACACTGATGTATTACATTCACATGACTTTCTCTACCCTCTGTTGCTTATTATGAGTATACAAATTATTCCTACGAAAGTTTATTTTCCTAACTGCTTCACCTTAATCGCGATAAACCTTTCCGGAAATAGCTGTATTACACACTTCGTTATAGATAAAAAGAATTGGACTGTCAAATGTTTAAGAACTGGACGTTATACGCTGGCCTTAAAATTCCATACTGTTTTCATGCAATCCGAGATACAACTGAAAATCGATAAAACTAAAAGAAAGTCGAACCATTAATAACGGATACCTCGGAAATAGCTGATGCCACAAAAATGTTACTTGAAACTAGAAATTTTATCATGTAAATATATTTAATAAGTGGCATTTTAATCAGAATGTCAGAGCCAGTTTTGTAGAAAATAAAAAATTTCGAAATATGTTCCATGTGAGGAGTACTTTGGAACGGGGGAATTTTCTTGAAAATCTTCGTGTCGCATCTTCGGAAGGTAGTGGACTTACAGCAAGTTTGGTGTTTATCCGACTTTTGGTTTTTTGAATTATGCTGTTCACAGGCGCACACACAGACCTTCTAACAATGGCCTTTTGTTTTATTAATTCAGGGGGCCTCAAAACATTACTCGGTATCGAATTTTTGATTGGAATGCAATATCTTCTCTACCTACTAGGTAGATGGTAGAGAAAGTGTAAAAGAAAAGAAATCTTGGTTGTTTTCGGATGAGTCGCGCTTTTAACGTAATGGTAATGTAAATACTCAAAAGTCGTCCTCCGTGGTGTAGTGGTTACCATGCTAGTCTCTGGTTTCCGAGGTCGCAGGTTCAAACCCTGCGGAGGGCGATGAATTTTTTTCGGGCGTAAAAATCCTTAGAATGGCTTCCTTCGGAAGGGAAGTAAAGCCGGTGGTCCCGTGTCGTAGATTTACGGCACATAAAAGAACCTCAAACATGATAAAGAGACCTCTGAGCAAAATTGCCAGTATTTCGCGCCCAACATGAAATGGGACGCTAAGGACCATAGCAGTTAAAGAGCGTGCATAAATAAAACTCAATTTAGTTTTAATTTAAATACTCAAAACTCTGATGATTACTGTTTGAAGGCGAGAGGTTAGTGTGGGCGCATGACACCATTCGATTCCTGATTTAACAGCTTGTGATTTTTACTGAAGGAAGTGGAGATAAAAGAGGAAACCAATTCTGTACACATTGTAAGAACTAAAGGTGAACTTTAGAAATAAAAACACAAACATTACTAGGTACAAAGTGAATCATATAAACTGACATGTGTTGAGAACAGATGCATATGATCATGCTTACACCAACACGACCGCCCTTTGGTTGGATGCACTTCTTCAGACGATCTAGCCTTGTACAGTGAAGCTCGCGTCATCTCTAACGAAAACGAGGCTACTGACTTCCCAAACATGCTTTTAGGAACTCGATAATTCGATGGGATTTCCAGCTTTCCTTCTCCTTCGAAATGTTTCACAGGATAATATAGGGGGAATATGGAAACCAATTGACAGATAAACCTAGGCACGTTGAGCTCCAACCTGAGTTTCATGGACCTCGAAGATGGTAAATGCTGTTAGAAAATCCAGTACTTCAAGCAAAGGTGCTTCAGTGCACTAATGTTTGTAGATGTAGTAGCTGTGAATAGTATTTTCACACCTTGTTCAGATAGTGTTCTCAAACGGCTTTCGCACTACAGAGTTGATGATTTCCTTCTATCGTTTCCCTACCAATCAATCACAGCACTATAGAGTTGGTGATTTCTTTCTATATTTTCTCCAATAAACCACAGCAGAGCTTAGAGTGTTTGTGACTTCTTTCTATCCTTTCCCCACCAATCAATCACAGCACAGCACTACAGAATTGAGGATTTCTTTCTAGCCTTTCCTCAGCAATCAATTAAAGCACAGCACTACACAGTTGGTGATTTATTTCTATATTCTCCCCACCGATGAAACACAGCAATGCAGAGTTGATTTCTATCTTAACCTATCAATCAATCACAGTACAGCAATACAGAGTTGGTAATTTCTTTTTTTCTTCTCCTACCAATTAATAACAACATAGCACTACACAGTTGGTGATTTCTTTATTTTTCTTGCCAATCAATCACATTACAAACCACAGAGCTGCCGATTTTTTTTCTATATTCTCCTCTACAATCACAGCACTGCACTATACATTAATTTGATCATTTCCTTCTATCTAACGGTATGTGACATTCACTGGTTGTTTTCAACCACTTCTATTTGGTTAGAATATTTGCCGATGAGGTTCTAACGTCCCATAAAACAACCGTTAGTTGTGGTCCATTGTTTCTTCGAATGTCGTTAACCTAAGGCCAAATTTCAGGTTGTGCAATATGAATATGGCCTTGATTTTCTGGTTCTACAATGGATCACTTCGGGTTCCCTAATCGAAAGCTTTGACGGCTGCTAACGACACTCTCGTGCAGTCCCCCACCACTTGTACCCTGTCATCGACAGGGCACATCTCGTATCGTTTCATTGTTTGATACACAAACCACTTTGATGCCCTCAGCATCCTCGCTGGAGTCTTGCTGCCTTTGTGTAACGCGATCATTCCGATACGAGACTCTCTTTGGCACCGTATTTCACATCGACAGTGCAACGGGCAGTTCTTGAACTGTCCTGTGACAATCATTTGGAGTATCTCCGTCTGTGTTAGCACTAACACAGGAGGTGTATCAATCAAAGATTGCATTGCGATTTATAAGTTTTTGAAACTGAACTTACCACAGGTAAGAAGCACCTGATAAACCAATTCCATGTATGCACTTTTCTCAAAGCGTTTTTAAATGTGTCTATAAATCCCCTTGATGGTAACTGTTACAGAAAGCAGAGTGAGATTAATACTTAAATCACGATTTCTTGTTTTTCTATATCTTTTACTCTGTTCCTCACTTCTTTCCAGAAACCTTTAACTAACCCCTCTCTCCTCCCATAAGTTACCCATTCCTACTTCCTGTAAAATTCTTATTCCTTGAGCCCAGTTCATCCCATCACTGGAATTTTCTTGTATTATTAAACATTGCCTCAAGATATTATGCTCGTCCAATGATTTCAATCTATGCCTATATTTAAGTATCCTTTCTACTATCATGCCCTTGCTACCTACTCTTCCCAACTCCAACATTGCTGCTCCATTAGGTGATGAAATAGATAAACCTAACATACATTTACGGAACGATCTATGTACTTTATCAATCATCTCCCATCCTTTGTCACTTCCGCAAATCTCTGATCCATAGACCATTTTTGCTTCAACTACAGCTTTGTAAACCCTTTCCAATCATTTAATTTGCATATCTGGTATTTTCTTTAAGCATATTCTTATAGCAATCATTGCTAATTTTCCCTTAGCTAAGGCACTTATTTTGTGATCATTCCATCTCCCATTACTTCTTATTTTCACTCCCAAATAATCAAACTTGTTTACTATTTGCAACTCTTCCCCTTCAACATACCACTTTTCCTCCTTCTTCAATTTATAGCTCTTTTTAAATACCATTATCTTTGATTTTTTAGAATACAAATGAATTATATTTGCAAATCCGTGAAAACTATCTAGCATATGTTTTAACGTTGAATAATTTGATGAGCAAATATGCTTGAATGGTAACTGTATTTAAAAGATCAATATTCATTCCAAAATATTGCCGCAAATAAAAAGAGCAAAGCGCCACGTTCATTATAAAATATCTAATGTATTAGAATCGCATCGCTGTCACTCTGCATCGTCATTTATTTTCCCACATCTTCTTACCATTATTCACACAGAAGCTTGTTACTTTCTCTACTACGTATAGTAAGCAGGGGAAGTATTGCAATCCACCCAAAAATTCGACATCCAGATTTCACCGGAAATACATGTTTTCAGGTGCCCTGAATCCAAATAAAGCATTTTTTGAAACATATCCATAACTTAAAAACGAAAACTCGGATAAATACCACTTGGTACTCGAGTTTGCTATCTTCCAAGAATGCGACACGAAGATTTTCAAGAAAATCACACACCCCAGACTAACCTTAACATGGAACACTTTTCGAAAATTTTGAGTTTGTTTTTAAAAAATGGCTATATCGATTTTGATTACCTACAATATCATATATTTAAGATATTTTCATGGCAAGTGAAATGTATATCTTGAATTTTCTAGGAATGTCCCAAAAAGTCCACTTCATTCTGAATGATCTTCGCATAACTAGTAAACCATAAGAGATAGACAAAAATTTACCACACAAAAAATGTAGATCTCGTTAAAACACACAATTACGTTATATACTTTTTTGGAGTGAAACCATTTCCGAAATATTCTTTGTTATTTGTTTGAATTTTGCAATAGTTATACTTTTTCTCAAATGGAAATTCGTTATTCGTTTATATCCTGGACATACAAAGAGAATGGAATGCTCCACATAGCAACCAGCTTTTAAAATATTTGACTATCGCTTATAGCCTATCATATTTCCCTTGCACCTATAAGAAAATATACTCCATTTAGAAGAATAAGCGTTTGAAAAAATAGTTTGTATACAAGAATAGCGAAAGCCATGTGAATGCAACACATCAGATTTTTTTTTTCTATTTACTTCCTGTTGATAGTAACTGTTGGCAGATAGGGGGTATGATATTTGCCTACCTTGAAATATTAATTTATACTCTTTACCCATGTTCAGGAGGAACAAAAGAACGACATTGAAACTGTATTCCTAATGTTCAGAAATTCAAACTAAACCCAGCGAATATTTTGGAAATGACTTATTTATTTAACAGCAACTGTATATTTTTAAGAGTTCCATGTTTTAATGAGTTTAGTTTATGTTTCTCTCTTACTGCTTGCAAATCATGCAAAATTACTAAATGTAACGAGAATGAAGAGAACTTCACAAGCTTATATACAAAAATTGTAATACATAATTTTATTTTGCATATCAACATCTCAAATGTCTAAAAAAAATATGATATTTTGATAAAACTCCAGTCATCTTTAAGAAAATAAACATTAAAACAAATAGAGCCCTTAATCATAGAAAATTAAGTTGTCTAACTCAAGTATGCCACCTGGAATTTAATCGAATATCCGATTTTAATTAATGCTTATGCTATTTGGAGATAGATGAGCTGGGTCCCTGCAGGAACACTTGTAGATACACAGCCACAAACATCTATTTGCTACAGAGGACCACAAAACGTTTTAATTCCGAAAAAATTGACATTTGTTTTTAAATACAGCACTTTTCAATTATATTTTTCTTTTTTACTAAAAGTAACGCTTCAATTCTATTGGATCACATTTTCGTTTTTCAAAATTATACTTCATTTCGTCGTCGGATGACATTTTATATATACAAGGCAAAGATACCAGCCACTGCCTTTGAACAGAAAAGGAAAGAAAAAAAGAACATACACACAACGATGAAATGGGAGTCGTAAGTACCACCTGTGCACACGGAATATTACAAGAGGTTACACGCAATAGCTTAGACAAAGATAAAGAGAAGAGAAGACGTATCATTCAGCGGAAATATCGATTTTCAAATGCTATGAAACTATACTCTTTCATATTCTCGCATTGCGCCAGACAACTTCTGTCATTCCTTTTTGCGCGTCGAAGTTAGAGACGGCATCGGGCACATTAAAGGCGGTTTGACCATGCGGCTCCGTCAGATGTTTATTTTGAGAGATCGAGAGGTGCTTAAAAAGAGGCAAGAAAGGGACATAGCAATATTCAGAAACTTTCCAGGCTCTAATTTATGAGAATCACTAGCGAGGCAACAGAGATCGGAGAGATAGTTGAGAAAGCGGAAGACAAGACAACGTCGTTAAGTTTGTAAAAAGTTGACCGGAAAAAAAAGCTATAAAACCTTAAATGATTTCAATTATTTGTGATACGATAGTTTAACCTTATCATCTATATTTGCAACTACAGAGTGAGCCTATCCGCGTCTTCGGCGCTGTTGCCGTCTGCCGCTATCATAGAAAGGCGCGGATGAAACCATTCATTTTTAAAACTACTTTTAAAGGCTTTACTTACCAACTTTACGAAAGGAGATGCTGAAACTGGTCACCGTCGTTGTCCATACATTTATGGCACCTGTTTAGGAACCTATCCGTCACTCGCCGTAGTTCACGCTGAGAAATTTCCTGGCGGATATTTTGTTTTAATTCTTCCAGGGTGTGTGGGTTTGTCTTATACACTTTGTGTTTTAAGTTACTACGAAGAGGTATTTTATGAGCAATATTACCGGCTGCGCGGTGTATTTCCACTGGGCGTGTGGACATATGATCAAAGCATGATAACGCACTGCTGCTATAAACAAAGTTATGCTGTTTTGGTTTTGCTGTGCAGTGTGAAGTGCAGTTTTGAGTTGACGGTGACGTGATGTAGTTCAGTTATTACGAGTCATTTATTATTTTGTCCTGTACTTAGTTGCAAAGTATATTAAGGCTCAGTATAGGTTTTCTACTTCACAGCGTGTATTTATTTATGATTCGTATGTGTCAACTCGGTCAGCTCGCCAAGTGTAAGTACGACTTGCAGAAAGATTTCCAGGTGTAAAAGTTCCAGGCAGTACAACAATTCATGAACTTTACAGGAAGTTTTCAGGCTAAGAAATCTAAAAGACGGCGTTCGGTTCTTACCGAAGAAACATTAGACGACATCGGTCATCGTTTGGAAAAATCCCCCAAAAATTCCATGATGGAAAGTTTCCTAAAGAGGTGCCAAAAATGTATGGACAACGACGGTAGCCAGTTTCAGCATTTCCTTCCATAAAGTTGGTAAGTAAAACCCTTAAAAGTAGTTTTAAAAATGAATGGTTTCATCCGCACCTTTCTATGATAGCGGCAGAGGCAACGAGTGCCCAGGACGCGGACAGGAAAAACGCCGCGCAGGCGGTTCGGAGTCTTTTGGCTCATCCTGTACATAACAACAGGTGTGGAAAACCAAACCACAATTTTCCATTTATATCGTTACGTATAACAAACAGTATTCGTGAAATAAACCCCTCCCACACGCACACACATTTTTTTCCCTACACAACTGCTGTCTCAAAATGTCAGATTATAATCCTTTTCATCCTGTGTGGTATTATTTTATGTGACTCATATTCAAAACAACGTAATAATATATTGCGATACAAATGCGGTAAAGCACCATTGGAGAGTTTAAAATACCAGACGAAGTGGACATTAAAATTAACAATTTACTAACTGATGACCACTGGTTCCAGTAGCAAGATCACCAACATTAATCTTGATGGCGACATAGCGGTCGATTATCCATGCCTGGCTGCTAGATGAATTAAACCGTAGTAACTAGAGGGAGGGATTAGAGCGACTTGGTCAGTGATTTCAAGTTACGTATGCCGAGAGCATAATACCTTGGCACATGCTCCCTGGCATAAGAATAAGAAATATATAAGACAGTGATATAAGTGTATTATTCGTATGCACTTGTTATCTCTTGCGATGTTGAAAGGAGTTTCTCACGATGCAGCTTTTGTTTAAGTGAGAGACGGAGAATGTTCACTTCAGAATATCTCCGCCTGTTTTTTTTCATACAACCTATATGAGCACTGCAGGCACGCGCCAATTGTTTGCATCTGGACTCACTCTTTCTCCCTCAACATAACTAGACTACAGCACAAGGCAAGTTAACTTCATAAAATGCTCACTTGGAAACGCCCCTTAGTTATGAAAAATAAAAACGAAGTAAAGACTCAAGTAAGATTTAAATGGTAAAATTAAGCTAACAAATATATTCAGTATCTACACTAATATTAAAAATTTAGAAGATTTAATTTAGTTCATACGTATACTTGCAGACAAAACACGCGGGTGGTTTGTCTTCTTCCGTGGTCTATACTACCATGCTAGCCTTTAGTTTCGGAGGTCATGGTCTCAAACACGGAGGAGGATCGATGGATTTTTTCGGCCGTTACAATCCTTAGCATGGATTCCTTTGGAAGGGAAGTAAAGACGGTCCTCCCGTGTCGTAGATTTATGGCACCTAAAATAACCTCAACCTGATAACGAGACCTCTGAGCAAAATTTCCGGTCTTTCACGCTCAATATAAAATGGGACGCTAAGAACCACAGTAGTTAAAGAGCGCCCATAAATAAATTTGAAAGAAAAAAAAAACGCAGGCAGGTTGGATTATGTGCACTCAATACAGGAGGTTCAACTTTCCTTCATGGCAGCATGAAAAGGAAATGGATAAGAAAATCGGATGTGTTCCACTCACATGACTTTCTCTACTCTTGTACAAACTATTTTTACAAACGCTTATTCTCGATCTACTTCATGTTACTCGAGATAAACGATTTGCAGAAACTACTTTATTGCTAACTTTCTTGCAGGAGCAAGGGGAATATGGTAGGCTTTAAGCGACAGTCAAATCTTTTTAAGCGCTGGCTGCTGTGTGGAGCATTCCATTCTCTTTGCACGTCCACAACAAACAATAAATAAGTAAATAAATAAATAAAGTGTACGACAAAAATGTGTTTTAATGAGACTACACTTTTTGTGCAGTAATATTTTGTCTATCTCTTACGGTTTACCAGTTATGCAAAAGTCATTCAGAATGGAGAAGACTTTTGGGTACATTCCCAGAAAATTCATGATATGCATTTCATTTGCCATGAAAATATGTTAAACATATGATATTTTAATCAAAATCGTTAGAGCCATCCCTGAGAAAATAAAAATTTTCGAAAAAGTTCCATGTAAAGGGTAGTCTGGGATGGGGGAATTTTCTTGAAAATCTTCGTGTTGCATCTTTGAAAGATACTGAACCTAAATACCAAGTTCGCTATTTGCCCGAGTTTTCGTTTTTGAGTTATGCTGTTCAGAGTCACACACACACACACACACACACACACACATATATATATATATACAGAGACCTTTTTGTAAAAATAGTTTTTTTATTTAGGGGCCTCAAAGCATGTTATTTCCAATGAAATCTCGATATCGAATTTTAAGGTGGAATACAATACTTCCCCTACTTACTACACGTAGTACAGAAAGTAAAAAAACACTGTGGCGGATGACGCTGACCTCTGACATATCTGTGTTGTTCCTTGCTGTCACTTCAGGAGACTCAGAGTCCCGGGTTCAATTGTTGGATGTCAGGGATATAGGAATTTGTTCTGGTAGAGCTGAGGTTCTGGTTTTCAGGGGTGGTGACACTACCTTGATGGTATTAATAATGCTGCCGGCGAAGACTGAGTTATTATTTCTTTATTTTATTACGAATGTTCCTATCTGGTCGACCCGCCACCTTCGTCTTCAAAACCACTGTTATTATTGTCATCACTTTCGAAGTCGCTACTTATGTGTTCCTCCGACTAGCCTTCGAATTGCCTAGATTTCCCAACTTCATTTTCACACTTCAAACATTCTGATTATTTTCTTCTTATTTTATTTCATCAACCGTCCTCGTGGTTAATTTGTACCGGAATGTGTGCTCGGCGTTTCTTTTCTTTTTTTCACGCCTTTCGCCAAACTTAGAATTTTCCCCCACCTTTCTTATGTTTCGTTCCGTTTTTAAGCTCGACGTAATCATATGATGCATACGCGGATCTTTGATTGGCTATCATTTTTGTTTCATGATTTTATTATTGGCTACCCCCACTTTGACAACTTTCCCGTCTGCTTCTTACAACTTATTTTGAGTTTAAAATCTTCCCACGAATATTCTTAGATCGTAGATAAGACACGTATACTTTCTGACCCTGCTAAGCTTTGAAACCACTGTAAACTACACGTCCGAGCCAAAGTACAAAAGCGAAACTTTCGGTAGACTTCTTGTCGCCGATAGCAGGTACATCTGCTTTCCTTTCGAGGAAAACAAAAATTGTTTTTCTGCCTTTCACAAAACCCCTTTCTAGTATGAATTTACAGAGCGGGCGTCTTTTTATTTTATAAATTGATTCTCTTTATACCCTTTATCTCTTTTCAGCACATTTTTGTCGTTATGTTTGATTTCGATCGTATATTATTATTATTATTATTATTATTATTATTATTATTATTATTATTATTATTATTATTATTATTTTTTCTGGGTCTCGATAACCGGCTTTACGGAAAAAAACCTTCCTTATTTTTGTCCAAACTTTATTTTTGATCAATTGTGTTCTTGGAATCAGATTGTCAACTGAAAAAAAAAACGAAAAAACAATTGGGGACATGATTTCGGTTTGCGTTTGAGCGCTTCAAACCATAGAAACTACATGCTTTTTAATTTCTAAAATTAATTTTCGGGTATAAAGGGTTTGTAAAGCGATAGAATACATCCATATAATACGAAATGAATCGGAACTAGTTCCCAGAGAGAAACACAGATAGAAAAAAAAAGGAATTAGATCGAGTGCTGTCAGAACGCTTTTATGCGATCAGCGGTTTACAGTGGACAGATAAATAGGGTTTAGCATACAACAAGGTAATTACCATGGATGTGGCGGTAAGTATAAATGAACGCTTTGACACAAATGCAATGATGGGAGAAAACCGCAAATGCTGCAGACCACACTAGTTATTTAAAACACTGTTATCCGTAACAACCGCGTCATTATTTGCAGAAATGAGATGGCAAATAATCGCCTTAGAGCCCTCTCTTGATGGCTGGAAGGCATTAAGATGTGCACACAAGTCTAGAGCAGCACTTAAGGGATTCACTGTCCTGTTTCTTGTAGCCCAGACGTGCCTGGAATTATATCACTGTCATAGCACTAGAGAACTGGTTTACATACTGAATTAGCTTCCATTGTGCTAATTTACTTCTGCGTCCGATGTGACGCTTAGCATCGTAATTAGAGCGCCCATTTTTACTTTCTCTACCACGCACATAGTAACAAGAGAAGGTATTGCATTCCACTCAAAAATTCGATACCGAGATTTCACCGGTAATACATGTGACACCCTCTGAATCCAAAAAAAGATTACAGAAAAAGGTCCGTGTGTGTGTGCCTATGAACATCATAACTACAAAACGAAAAATCGGATAAATACCAACCTTCCAAATATGCGACCCCAAGATTTTCAAGAAAATTCCCCCACCCCAGACTACCTTTTACATGGAAGACCTTTCGCAATTTTTAATTTTCTAAAAAATGGTTCTAACAATTTTGATTATAATACCATATATTAAAGATATTTACATTACAAATAAAATACATATCTTGAATTTTCTGGGAACAGCCTGCGAAGTTCACTTCATTTGTTGTATAATCTTGTATAACTGGTAAACTTAAGCGATAGACGAGAAAGTATTATACAAAAAATGTAGATATCTTTAAAAGACACAATTTATTTCAAATAAGTTTATTTAGTGACAAAAGCCATTTCTGAGATATCCGTTATTAAATGTTCGAATTATTCATTTCCTGGTCATTCTTTAATGTTCCGCCAACATTCAGTTGTTTCTCGCGATTATATAGATACAGTAAGGAATTTTAAGGCCAGCACGTAGAGCGTCCAGTTCTTAAACATGTGACTATCCCTGTTCCCTTTTTATCTATAACGAAATTTATATTTTGAGCCTAATAATTAAAACAAAGTAATTTCTGATTGAAAACTGCTTTATTGTTTTTCAAAATATTCTCCTTTATGATCAATACACTTTTGCATCCGTTTGAAGCATTTGTCAAAACATTTATTCCAGTCTTCTTGAGACACCTCCAAAACATGGTTTTGAAGGCATCAACGGCCGCTTCTGCCAACGAAAATCGTTGTCCACGCAATTTATTCTTGATGTTCGGCAACAAAAAGAAGTCATTGGGTGCAAAATCAGGACTGTAGTGCGGATGACCCATGAATTCCATTTTTTGAGCCTTCAAATACTCCGTTGTTAGACGAGATGTGTGTGCGCTCGCATTGTCTTGATGAAGAACGATCGTACGGTTCTTGTTGGTTTCCTTACTTCACCGAAGACTTCCGGCAGACAAATGGTTGTGTACCATTCGGCATTTACGGTTTTACGTTCCTCTAAAGGCACTGTTGCCACATGGCCAGTTTGGCTGAAAAAGCAGGCGACCATTTGCTTCGAATGCTTCGAGTGAGAACAACTTTTGTTGGATTTGCTTCATCTTGAAACACTCATACAGTCGACTGCTGTTTACGTTCTGGCTCATACGTATACATCCATTATTAGTCACCTTTACAATCTTATATAAGTCTTTTGAGGCACCGCCATTATATTTCTTGAGCATTTTTGTACACCAATCGACACGAGCATCTTTTTGAGATGGCGTCAAATTATGTGGGATTCAACGAGAGCAAACCTTTTTCACGGCTAAATAATCATGCAGTATTTTATATATGCTGATGGAACTAATCCCTAGTGTTGCCTCAATCTCACAATATGTCGCATGACGATCTTACATTATTAGTTTTTGCACAGCATCAATGTGATTTTGAACGACCTTGACTAACTTCATCATTGAGCGAACGGGGCCACGGTTAAATTCGTTATACCAGCGTTTCAGAGTGGCAAATAATGGAGGTTCGTCGCCAAATGTGGAAGTTAGTTGATCGATGCACTCTTGTCTTGATAATCCACGTCGAAAGTGGTAATAAATCATTGCACGAACATTTTCACGAGCTAATTCCATGTTTTTGCTGACACACAATTTTCAAGTTAGTGTAAAAAAACAAATAACGCTATATTGACAAAATGTTTGAAGTAGATTATGGTAAAAAAGTCGAACTTTCCATTGGAAACGTCAGATGGCAGCTACAACATTCAGGGTTGCCCAGGCTCAAAATATAAATAGTGCCCCTCGTAATGCAGCTATTTCTGCAAAGGTTTATCTCAATTAAAATGAAGATAGGAAGATAAACTTTCGTAAGAATAATTTGCATATCCATTAATAGGCGCTAGAAGGTAGAGAAAGTCATGCAACACATCAGATTTTTATACCAGTTTGTTTGAAACGTATTGAGAACACTGGGGAAAACGAGGGCCAAACATTACTTAAAAAGACTTGTGTGTTGCACATCTCTACTAACTTTTCTGTACACTATCCTTAAAAAAAAAGGTTATTCTTCTATCTACTTCTTGTTTATCCAGATAAACTTTAAATTCATATTTACCTAATTTGTTGTAGGATAGGTAGGCAAAACGGATTTTTTTAAGAGCTGTCCTATGTAATGGCTTTGAAATTCAAAGCTTTTTGAATGAACACGAGAAAAAGAATCTATGACTTCCCAAAACTTAAATTGCGTTTTATTTATGGACGCTCTATAACCACTATGGCTCTTAGCGTCCCATTCTATATTGGGCGTAAAAGAATGAATTTTTGCTCAGAGGCTTTTTATCAGACTTGAGGTTGTTTTACGTGCCGTGAAGCTACGACACGGGACAACCGGCTTTACTTCCCTTCCGAAGGAAGCCACGCCAAGTATTTTTACGCAGAAAATATCCGTTGTTCTCCACCTTTACTTTCTTTATTATTTTACTTTTCCTGCCGCTTATCCATGGTAAGAGGACAACTATTTCAGCCCAGAGGTCGTGGATTCAATTGCCGGCTGGAGCACTTGAATTTTTTTTAGTTTCAAAAATGCGTCTAACCATTTTGATAAACATACCATACGTTTAACATTTTGCAAGGCTTATAAAACATATCTTGAATCTTCTGTGAATAGCCTATGAAGTCTCTAGAATTTTGTATAATTCTGTATAAATGATAATCCATAACATATAGACCAAAACGTACTACAAATAAAGGTTAGAATTTATTAAAATATACACCTTATATCAAAATATATTTTGTAGCATTGGCGGTTCCTAAATATTCGTTGTTTCAGGTTGAATGTAAAACCTATAGAGCATTCTTGAAAATATCTCATTCTGCCTCCCCCCCCCCCCACTGCTTAGTTACACTAACAGCAAGCGGTTCCCTAGAAACGCATAATTATGTGGATCAACTGAAGTACACGAAAATATTTGATTTATGTCTCTACCTATTATCGTTTGTTTTTCCTTCTTTTCTTTTTTGTATATCTGTCCCAGAAAATCTTTTGTTTACTTCGTGTTAATTTAGACATACATTTACAGAATTTGTTTCATTACACACTTCGTTGTAGAAAGGGGAATGCAGGAGGCAGTAGCGATAGTCAAATCTTCAAAAAGACGGTTGCCATATGCTAGCTTTGAAATCACATACTCTTTGCATGAGATTAGAAACAAAAACAGCATGATTAAGCACTTCAAAAAAAATTCTGATGTGTTACACTCACAGGACTTTCTCTACTCTTGTACAAACTATTTTTACAAACGCTTATTCTCCATATGTTTCGTGTTAATCGAGATATCGAAATGTTAAATCTTATTGTTAATTTTCTTGTAGATGCAAGGGGAATTAGTAGGTTTTAAGCGATAGTCAAATATTTTAAGAGCTGGTTGCTATGTGGAGTATTCCATTCTCTTTGCATTACCAGGACCAAAAACAAAAAAACAAATAACGAATTCCCATTTGAGTAAAAGTATAAGTATTGCAAAATATAAGGGAATAACAAGCAATATCGGTTCACTCAAAAAAAAAATGTATATGATAAATTGTGCATTTTAACGCAATCTACATTTTTTGTGTATCTAGTAAACTTTTGTCTATCTCTTATGGTTTACCAGTTATGCAAACGCCGTCGTCGTTCACAATGAACACTTACGGAGAAATTCCCAGAAAATTCAAGATATGCATTTCATTTGTCATGAAAGTATCTTAAATATATAATATTTTAATCAAAATCGTTAGGGCCATTTTTGAGTTAAAATTTTCGAAAAATGTTCCATGTAAAGCGTAATTTGGGGGGGGGATTTTCTTGAAAACCTTCCTGACGTATCTCTGGAAGATACTGAACCTAAATACCAAGTTTGGTGTTTATCCGGCTGTTCGTTTCTGAGTTACGCTGTTCACAGACACACACACACACACACACACACACACACACACACACGGAAAAATAATTTTTTTTTGGATTCAGGAGGCCTCAAAACATGTACTTCCGGTGAAATCTCTGTATTGAATTTTTGGGTGGAATGTAATACTTCCCCTACTTACTATACGTAGTAGAGAAAGTAAAAAATAGTATGATAAAGTATTGGAAAATTCAAACAAATAACAAGCAATATCTCGGAAAGGGTTCACTTGACAAGGAAATGTATATGACTTAAATTGTGTGTTTTAACCAGATGTACATTTTTTGTGTAGTAAAACTTTGTCTATCTCTGCGGTTTAGCAGTTATACAAAAGCCATTCAGAACGAAGAAGGATAGTCTGGTGTGGGGGGATTTCCTTGAAAATCTTCGTGTTGCATGTTTGAACCAGCTCTTAAAACATTTGACTATCACTTAAAACCTACCATATTCTCCTTGTACATACAAGAAAATTAGCAATAAGTTACTTTCTGCAAATGTTTATCTGTATTAACATGAAGTAGATGGAAAATAAGCATTTGTAAAAATAGTTTGTACAAGAGTAGAGAAAGTCATGTGAGTGCAACACATCAGATTTTTGGGTATTGATTTATGTAATATCGGGCGGCGCCGTGTCCCAGTGGTTAGACCGCTCGCCTCTCACCGAGGCGGCCCGGATTCAATCCCAGGGATCCGCATGTGGGATTTGTGGTGGACAAAGCGGCGTCTGGGCGGGTTCTCCGATTTCCCCCGCCATTCATTCCACCAACTGCTCCATCATCAGCTTTACTTTCATCCATTTCACCTTCATTTCGTTTCATCTACTTCCTTCTTCCCATACCAGGCATCGGGCTGATCACCCATCCTGGATATTCTGTCTGGTCCATGAGTGTCTGCACCCGCCTTTAATTCCTGGGGGGGGGTTATAAGTCCTATATGCGAGGAGGTTAAACAGAGGAAGAAGATTTATGTAATATCAATTTTGAAAGGTTTAACGTTATATACATTATTAACGTTATTGTGAAATGAACTATTCCAACCCGAGTGTTTTGTTATATTTTTTGTTTTTGCTAAAAAGGATGAAAGCTTTAATATTTCTAAATGTTCATCACAGGGGCACTTCACATAAGAATCGATTTTTATTCTTTGAAAACCATTTCCTCGAAAGTTTGGTTCATAGCCCACGAAAATGTTATGCTTTAATTACGTAGAACTAAAGTGTAATAAAACTTTCAGGTTAATTGACTGAAAGTTTTAGAAGTTAGGAGTTTCATTACCGCGAGTCAAGAGGTACCCTTAAGTGTGTCAAGAGGGCA
Source organism: Deroplatys truncata (assembly GCA_030765065.1). Classification (NCBI taxonomy): domain Eukaryota; kingdom Metazoa; phylum Arthropoda; class Insecta; order Mantodea; family Mantidae; genus Deroplatys; species Deroplatys truncata. The sequence goes on along the minus strand of CM060988.1, from coordinate 120,373,635 downwards.
GCAACAGTAGCATTAATTTCAAGTAAACGCCATTCAGTTGTGAAAACACATTCCACTTAGAAACAGGAGTAACTACCATCAATTAATTATTAAATGTATGCAGGCGCTTTTTATTCTATTTAGAACGTAATGAAACGCTACAGTACCAACTTCACATAGCTCTTTATGTCTGCAGATTAACTGCACTTGAGAAGGAACGGTTTCCGTGCTAATTATTTACCATCCATCTTCAGAGCATGTTTATTAGACTGTAAAATGTCTATCTCTGTTACAGACGTTCAGCGTGATCCGGAGCAGCGCAGTTTTGAAGCCTGGAGCTTCAGTCGTGACTGGATTGAAACATACATACGCTTCCTTTTCCCGCGCGCTTGGATTTTAATTACGTTTCTTTGATGTGAGCACATGATTTTTCTTCCTCGCCCTCCTCCCGCAAGTTCTTTATGAGTTGCGGCCCGCGTTACCGGAGGTCTAGGCTATTCATACTTCTCCCAGTCTGCGCCCATCTGGACCGGTAAGCACAAAGAAAAACAGTATTCCCCATCTTCCAGAAGCTCTCAGATTTTATAGAGGAAAACTGGGAGCTTGAAATGCTCCAGATGTTAACATCCCTGTCAGTTAGACGGGCACTATTTAATCACGCCGATGAAATAACGTACTCCACGATTCCGATTAAGTGTTTGCCACTTGTAAAGTGCTTGATAAACCATCATGATACAAAAATTTAGATCAAGACATTGATTTTTTATTTCTTTATCATTTAACTAATGTAAACCGAGCGAGTTGGCTCAGCAATAACGTGAGAGGCTCGCATTCGGGAGATTCCTGTCGACCCCCACTCTGACCTGGGGTTTCGTGGTTTTCCCTGGTCAGTAGACTAGTTCGCGAGGTGGTTTCTCATCTAATACGATTTCCTTTCCCTAATTTCCCTTTCATTCCGTTTTGACATATGGCGAGAATGCTTTACTCTACGGAAAATGTATTCCCATGTACCTACACTAGAGGGCTGCTTAGTTGGATGGGTCGTTCATTGCCCTCTAGGCAACTCAAATAGTGGGGATCGAGCGAGGTGGCGCTACGGTAAACAGTGCGACTCGCATTCGGTAGGATCCGAGTTCAATCCCCAGCGACAGGCCATTCTGACCCATGGATTTTTCCTGGTTTCCCCGAGTCGGTAGGGGAATGCTGGGGTGGTTCCTCTCCTATCACTACTATCCCGCCCTTCATCTCCTTCACTGGCATCCGTTTCAAGGTTGTAGGACGAGACGACGGTGTTCAATGGATGTGGCTGAGCGGTATTATAGAGGTTTATTCCCTGGCGTCGTTGCGAAACTGCTAAATTGGGAGTCGCCTCCTAGGGGGCCTCCGGGAGGGCCCATCGGATGCGCTCGTTCTGGAAACTCTGTCCATACTTGCGCCCATGTCCTCCGGATCTGTTCGCCCATCGGGTCTCTCCACCCACCCCTCCCTTCCAGGGGTCACGATAGTACCAAAAAGGACCTCTGCGACACCCCTCCGTTCGTCCGTACCTTAAACTTTCCCCAGTGGGGCGGGACTTCGAGCCAGGAACTGTTAAGCACCTCTGCGCTTCTCTGTGTCCTGTAATTTCCTGTGGTTCCTCGCTTCCTTCCGGGGGATGTTAACCGTAATACGTCTCCCATTAGTAGGTCGCAGTGCGCCAAGTGTTCCCTTCCGTTGTGTACCCTAAGCCCTATACCTATTGCAAGTAGACTATTGCATTCCGTGTGTGTCTGTGAACAGCATAACTTTAAAACGAAAAGTGGATAAATATCGAACTTGGTATTTAAGTTCAGCGTCATCTCATAATTTTCAAGAAAATCCCTCACGCCAAACCAGCCTTTACATAAACAATTTGTCGTTATTTTAGATTCTCTCAAAAATGCATGGAATCCCAAGGTAAAATGGAAGGAAGTCTGAAGAGACGATACCATTGCAAGAAAAGGAAGAGGTGTTGGCACGACAGAAAATAAAATGGCCCTCATTAAAGCAGGAGTATATGGTTTCATAGCCACGTTGTCACTGTAATGGGGTTGGTACAAACGTGACTTAGAGGTAAGGAGCAATAAAAGTTTCACCGCAAGCGTTAGCTGGTTTACTTCGCCACATAGACATTCATCGCACCACATGTTAATTACTTAGCAGGCATTGCACATGGCTTCGAGTCATGTTTGGGCTTCGTACAGAGTATCGTTCTAAAGCATATACTCAGTTATAACAGTCCTATAAGAGTACCAATTACATGCAGTAGTCTCGAACAACATAAAGCAGATAGAAAAATATGTAACGCCACGAGTTGTTTTTCTATCTGCTTCTTGTTAATCGATAAAGACGTTTGAAGAAATGATTTCATTACATATTTCGTTGTAGGTAGAAAAGGGAATACAGAAGGCTTAGCGATTCTCTATATTTATAGATATGCTGGTTTCAAATTTCTTACTCTTTGCATGATATCCTGAGAAACAATTGAAGGTTTAAACTTAAAAAATTATAAAGTATTGAAACATTTAAAACCAATAACAAATATCTCAGCAGATGCCCAAAAAGAAAATTATTTGAAATAAATTGTATGTTTTAAAGAGGTCTGCACTTTTTTGTTTACGAGGGCGATACGAAAAGTTTTAGAATTAAACGTTTCTAAAAACAAATGAAATTTGTTTATATTTGACAGCTACATTGTAATATTTCGAGAGTTGATTGCAGTGCACTTTGTTGGATTTGCTGTTCACCCAAAACTGATTTGACTACAGAACATTTCCGGGCTATGATTTATTTACATTTTAAATCGTCATTAACGTCGAAATAGTGTGAAGATCAGCTTAGAAATGCATTTGGCGAAGAAGCCCCATCTAAGGCAACAATTTATAATTGGCACATCAAATTCAAAAGAGATCGGATTTTTCTTAGCGATGAATTTCGTCGCCCAAGAACTGCTGAAAATATTGCCGCTGTTCCAACAGTGCTCGAAGATGGTCGGACATTTTATGAATTTATTCGGGCGACATTGGGCATTGGTATGAGTCAAATCCAAAAACATTTGACATCAACAGTTAGACTGAGAAAACTTTGTTGTCGGTGGATTTCACATAAACTGACTCCCGAACAAAAACCACAAAGCATTGATTGGTGAGGAAAAATTGGAAAAATTCCAAGGCGGCATTTCAAATTTGGTTTGGAATATCGTTACTGGTGATGAATCTTGGATTTATTGTTATGATCCTGAAGAAAAGAAAAGTTAATCGTCTCAATGGGTCTTTCGGACAGAACCTAAGCCTACGAGAGTCCGGCGAATTTTTAGTGCTAGTATGAAGATGATTGCTAGTTCCTTTTTTCTTAAAATGGGCCATATGGCTACACTATCATTAGAAGATAGATGTACTGTTACTGCCGATTGATACACAAATGTCTGTTTATCGCAAAGTTTTGAAAAAGTTTATAAAAAACGACTAAAACGAAAAACAATGCTACACCATGACAACGCATCGTCGCATATAGCAAAACTAACAACTGAGTACCTGGTCAGCATCATGGCCCTCCTCATGCAGATCTGACTTAGTGCATTGTGATTTCTTTTTGTTTCCAAAAATTACAGATAAAATGCGTGGAATCACTTTTTCGTCATCAGATGAAGCAGTGGAACATTGTAAGAACCTGGTTTCTGAAGTGCCTCAGGAAAAGTGGCATCATTGCTTTAAGGGCTGGTTTCATCGAATGCAAAAATCTATTGATAAAAAACGAAGTGGGCCTTAGCTTTGAAGCACAATACCATATAAAACTGATTACAGTATTTGTATAATTATTAAGTTATACACAACATAACCTTATTTTTGTTGATACTATTCGTATCCATTAGTACTGAATAGATATATGTAAAAAATTACACATACTGTATTAAAGATTCTTCTAATCGCTTTATCTCTTATAGCAACTAAACGAACACCCGGTATAATAATAATAATAATAATAATAATAATAATAATAATAATAATAATAATATATTTAACTGCAGTATATATAATTTTTCGAGATTTTATGCCAAATGCACCAAATTTGAAATAGAATTCCGCAAAATTTCGAAAAGCATGCGGGATTTTAAATGGTGTTAAGTGATTCAAAAACGAAAGCGTTAAATAAATAATGGCTTGGTAAAGATATTGTAGTTTCGGTAGGCTTTTTTGCTCTCTTAAAATGTCATGACACATTTTATGAAACAAGCCCTTCACACTGATTCTATAAGAAAATATTTAATCCTTTGTAATTCTGCGATAGCACACCGCTATTGCGACTTCGCAACAAAGCTGTAACGAGAGGTATGTAGGGCAGCACCATAAATTCAACTATAGGTCATAAGGCCAAGGGATTCCTCCTGCCCTTCTGCAATCACCACGACCAAAAGCATGCTCCTGGCAAATACTTGCTTCATTTATCAGAATGAATTAAGCATAGCCAGCGTCAATAAATTTGATCCAGACAGCACAAAGGTTAAGGCATTTGAGAAGTGGCATCTAAAATACCACATATGATTTACTTCACCTTCTTGCTGCTACCTAAACTGGAAATGAGGTATTTAGTCCATACAGATAGAACAACACCGTACTTTGTAAAATGTTTTATTATGTTTATAGCTAAATGTGAAAAGGAGTAAAACAGTAAAGCAGAGCCATTTCTAAAACAAAACATGCCCTGCAAATTTCCACCTGTGTATACGGGAAACTTAAAACTGCAAAACAGGCTTGTATGGGCCACCTGGAATACATTTGTGCCACCAATGCTTTGATTTATAAGCATGTAGGCACATTACAGAAGTCTGAAGCGTCACTCTAATGTTGAAAGCTAGTCGGATATGTAAGCCTTAATATTTACCCCACCTCAGTGGTGTGGGGAGCCCAAGTCCGAACCTCGGTTAGGGCAAGTCACCCGGATTGGGTTTTTTTCCGGAGTTTTTCCCAATCTGAAAGTATGAACGTCCTTTCTATTACAAGGGCTGATTAAAGACAAAAGCTAAACAAAACAATTCAAAGTACATCCCTTAATACTTTGGAAAAATATAAACAAAGTGGGGCAAATATGTTGTAAAAGGTTAAAATTACAAAATAGACCATTTAACAGAAACCGGGAGTTTTAGGGGGGGGCTTTACATTCTTTTATTAGTGGCTTTTTGTCTTTCAAAGCTTCCCATTTACATAAACTCAGCAAGAATGAACAGGATTTCAGAGGGTATTCACTGAAAATTCAAGATTTTATTCCACATGTCAGTATCTTGGACACACGCTATTTTAATAATAATAATAATAATAATAATAATAATAATACTTAAATCTAAAGGTTTGTTTAGGGTGGTGCACATGAATATCTTTGCCTTGCTTCCTTGAAAGGCGTTGGACTTGAGTAAAAAATTTAGTATTATACAATCTTTCGTCTTTTATTTAGCTATTTACAGACGCAATACACTTCTAAAAACAATAATTTTTCTTTTTCTTCTTTTCTTGGCTTTATCTACCACATACATAGTAGGGAGAGAAGGTACTGTATTCCACCCAAGATTCGATAACGAGATGCACGCGAAATGCGTGTTTTGAAGCTCCTTGATCTAAAAAAGAATTTTTACTATCTCTACCACGCACATAGTAGGTAGTGAAGGTATTGCATCCCGCCCAAAAATTCAATACCGAAATTTCACGGAAATACATGTTTTGATGCACCTTGAATCCAAAAAAAAGCATTTCTATAAAAAAGGTCCATATGAATGTGTGTGTGTGAACAGCATAACTCAAAATCGAAAAGTCAGAGAAATACTAAACTCCTCGCACAATTCAAAAACGAAAAGCAGGATGAATACCAAACTTGCTATTTAGGTTCATACCTTTCAAGATGCGACACGAAGATTTTCAAGAAAATCCCCATACCAAATCATCCTTTACATGGAACACTTTTTTGAATTCTTTGTTTTCTAAAATTTTATTAAAATATCATATATTAAAGTTATTTAAAGACAAATAAAATGTACATCTTGAATTTTCTGGGAATAGCCTTTGAAGTCCTCTTCATTAGGAAGAAATTTAATGTAATCTTAACTGGCAAATGTTAAGCGATAGACGTAAAGGTACTACAAGAAAAATTTACATATCTTTAAAACACACAATTTATTTCAAATAACTTTTCTTGTGGTATCAGCTATTTCCGACATAACCGTTATTAATGATTCGTATAATTCAATACTTAGTCATTCTTTCCGAGTCCCGTATATAGAGTCCAGTTCTAAAACACTTGACTATCGCTATTATACCTGTAACAAAACGTGTAATATAGCTGCTTCTGCAAACATTTATCTCGATTCAAATGAAGTAATTGATACAATAACTTTCGCAAGAATAATTTCTATGCCCATTAATAAGCAAAAGAGGGCAGAGAAAGTCTTGTGAATGTAACAAAGTGTATGTAACTCAAAAAGTAATGTAGAAATCTTAATATGGAATTTTTGGATTGAATACAAAACATTCCTTACCAGCATTTGTAAAGTGGTAGAGAAATTTAAAAATGACTATAAGAGTGCCGAAGAGGAAAGCTTAGAAGACTAGTTTTAGACCTGATATAAATAACAGGTTGTCGGCATTGGCATGGCCGGTCCACACTTTAAGAGAATTAACACTGCTGGGAAAATAAATTTACTGCGGTAAGATTTCTTGTCCAGCTGAATAACGAGGAATGTTTATTACCGTGTGCAAACATTGTAGGAGAGCTCATGAATAAGATCAAACACTACGAAGTCCCCTATATACTATAAACCTCAAATATGTACCTCGGTGAAGGAGGCGAAACAATGCAGCATCAGTAACAAACAATCTCTTGTTCCCATGAGCAGGAGTAAAACCGTGGTGGTGGTTTCGGGGAGAATTTTACTGCTCCCGACCTAGGGAATGTTGTTTGTGCTCTTGATGAAATGTTTAGCGCTGGGAATACCTTGTATGCACAGCTAATGGCCAGGACTAACGGATGCCCAGGTTTCATCGACGTGGATGCTGTTTGTTTTACTAGCACCTACTGTTCCAATGGAAAGGGCCTAGTTATACTTTGTCTATCGCGTACCTGGTACCGAGCGAGGTGGCATCGTGGTAACATGTGCGACTGCCCACTTTGACCCATTGGTTTCCGGGGTAAGGAAGCGAATGCTGGGGTGATTCATCTTCTACCACGACTCTCCTGTCCCATCATCTGTTTCAGGGTTGTAGGACCAGGTGACGGTGTTCGGCGGGTTGCGGCTGGTCGGTTCTTTGCGCTCTGTATTGGTTTCTTCCTGACAACTAGGCCTCTGGATGCTTTAGGTTAGGCGCTCCTTCGGAAACCCTCCAGAGGCTCGGGCGTCGTTGGAGGCGTTCGATCTGGAAACATTAGGGACCCCGTCCATGCTTACGCCCGTCGTTATCCGAATCTGGTGGCACTTCGGGTCTCTCCAATCATTCCTCCCTCCCAGGGTCACGGTAGAAGCACAAGAGACCGAAAGTCCTGCGTGCGGTGTTCTGCACCGGTTTTAGGGGCCCCCCCCGTTCGTCCTTTACCTTTACCACGTACTTAGTAGGTAGAGAAGGTATTGCTTTCCACCCAACCTTCAATATTGAGGTTTCACCACAAATACATGTTTTGACGCCCGGAATACAAATATTAGAAAAATCTGATGTGTTACACTCACATGACTTTCTCTACTCTTGTACAAACTATTTTTACAAACTCTTATTCTCCATCTATTTCATATGCAGAAACGATCTTTTGACATGCAAAGAGAATTACATTTTCCACATAGCGACCAGTTCTAAAAATATTTGACTATCGCTTAAGGCGTACTATGTTCCCTTTGTTTTGTAATTGCAAGGGCAATACAGAAATACAGTAGCCTTTAAGCATCGACATGCATCTTAATAGCTGGTTGCTAGGTGCAGCACCATTTTCTTTGCCACAGATTAATACTCTTTGCATAAGACAAAAATGAATAACGAATTCCCATTTGAGAAAATAAGTATTGGAAAATTTAAGGGAATAACAAACAAAATCTCGAAAATGGTTCACTCCACAAAAAAAATGTATATGACATAAATTGTGTATTTTAACGCGATCTACATTTTTTGTGCAGTAAAATTTTGTCTATCTCTTATGGTTTACCAGTTATGGAAAAGTCGTTCACAATGAAGAATACTTTTGCAGACATTCCCAAAAAATTTAAGATATACATTTCATTTCTCATAAAAATATCTTAAACATATGATATTTTAATCAAAATCGTTAGAGCCATTTTTGAGAAAATTAGAATTTTCGAAAAATATTCCATGTAAAGGGTAGACTAGGGTGGGGGGATTTTCTTGAAAATCTTCGTGTCGCATCTCTGGAAGATACTGAACCTAAATACCAAGTTTGGTGTTTATCCGACTGTTCGTTTCTGAGTTATGCTGTTCACAGACACACACACACACACACACACGGACATTTTTCCAAAATTGCTTTTTTTTGGATTCAGGGGGTCTCAAAACATATATTTTTTCGGTGAAATCTCGGTATCGAATTTTTGGGTGGAATACAATACTTCCCCTACTTACTATACGTAGTAGAGAAAGTAAAAAAGAAGTCTGTGTGTGCACGCGCGTAATACGTATCTATGATAACTCAAAAACGAAAATTCGGATAAATATCAAACCTGGTACTAAGTTCAGTATCTTCCAAATATGCGACAGAAAATTTTCAAGAAAATCCCCCATCTACCACAAAGGTAGAGTCAAGTATGTTGGAGAACGCTGGAAAACTCAGGGACGCTCACACCTCGACGATTAGAAGTATTTTATGCTCTTCCATATATCCAGCATGGGAAACCACGGATACTAATATTCGTGCCCATGGCGGGATTCGAACCATCTACCTTTTGCGCCAGAGTGCGCCCAAGTCAGACGCTCCAGCAACCGTGGCTACGCGGGAAGTGCACATAATAGGTATTTTATTTGTGTTTTGTTTTAAGGAAAGGGAGGGCAATAAATGCCCTATGCACTGCGACCAGTTGTGTTCTATTGTGCTTCCCTTTATTTAATCTAAGATCTTGCCTCCTTTGCAAAACCTGCAGGTCCCTTAGTAGGAACTTCTTGAAATCCTTGCAATTGCATGTTTTCCTGATTAAAGTATTTATCCCTAAGAGCTTCACAGTGACACAGCAAATGAGATACTGTTTCATTTGCTCTCCTGCATCTTCTACACACTTGAGCGACTGTTTTGCTGATTTTGTAGAGATGCCCATGCAACTGACAGTGTCCGTTAATAACCAACTGTCCGTTTTACTGCAGATCCATTCACCTTGATAGGTAAGTGGTAGACAAAGTAAAAAAAAAAGTGATACAGGAAGGTGACTACGCAAATAAGGCCATTTATCAATCGAATGGGATGGCTTAGGTGGTACCGTCTGTGACCCGCATTCTAGAGGTTGTGAGTTGGATTTCCGTGCCCGACCTTCCTAACCCATGGGTTTTTTCCGAGGTTTTTTCTCTGGGTCGCTAGGCGAATATGGGAAGATTATTATAGCCCCGATTTTCCTGTCCCTCCATTTCTCCTCCATTCTCATTTCACTTCACCTTTCATCCGCTTTGGTCCGGCCACTCTTTGTTCCTCTCACCTGATCACCCCCTTCAGGAGAGCCCCATTCCGGGCATCGACACAAAAGATCTATGCAGGTCGACGTGTTAAGATCTCCTCCGCGTTGAATCCTACGTAATCCTAGCCATTTATCAACAGGTTATACCATCACAATAACTGTGCAGTCAAAGAACAGGCAGCAGTCCGGAAGTCCATGTTCCGTCAAAATGCAACAAAATAGATGGTAGGGGAAGAATAAGAATAAGATCAAACACTACGAAGTCCCCTATATACTATAAACCTCAAATATGTACCTCGGTGAAGGAGGCGAAACAATGCAGCATCAGTAACAAACAATCTCTTGTTCCCATGAGCAGGAGTAAAACCGTGGTGGTGGTTTCGGGGAGAATTTTACTGCTCCCGACCTAGGGAATGTTGTTTGTGCTCTTGATGAAATGTTTAGCGCTGGGAATAGCTTGTATGCACAGCTAATGGCCAGGACTAACGGATGCCCAGGTTTCATCGACGTGGATGCTGTTTGTTCAACTAGCACCTACTGTTCCAATGGAAAGGGCCTACTTATACTTTGTCTATCGCGTACCTGGTACCGAGCGAGCTGGCATCGTGGTAACATGTGCGACTGCCCACTCTGACCCATTGGTTTCCGGGGTAAGGAAGCGAATGCTGGGGTGGTTCATGTTCTACAACGACTCTCCTGTCCCATCATCTGTTTCAGGGTTGTAGGACCAGGTGACGGTGTTCGGCGGGTTGCGGCTGGTCGGTTCTTTGCGCTCTGTATTGGTTTCTTCCTGACAACTAGGCCTCTGGATGCTTTAGGTTAGGCGCTCCTTCGGAGACCCTCCAGAGGCTCGGGCGTCGTTGGAGGCGTTCGATCTGGAAACATTAGGGACCCCGTCCATGCTTACGCCCGTCGTTATCCGAATCTGGTGGCACTTCGGGTCTCTCCAATCATTCCTCCCTCCCAGGGTCACGGTAGAAGCACAAGAGACCGAAAGTCCTGCGTGCGGTGTTCTGCACCGGTTTTAGGGGCCCCCCGTTCGTCCTTTACCTTTACCACGTACTTAGTAGGTAGAGAAGGTATTGCTTTCCACCCAACCTTCAATATTGAGGTTTCACCACAAATACATGTTTTGACGCCCGGAATACAAATATTAGAAAAATCTGATGTGTTACACTCACATGACTTTCTCTACTCTTGTACAAACTATTTTTACAAACTCTTATTCTCCATCTATTTCATATGCAGAAACGATCTTTTGACATGCAAAGAGAATTACATTTTACACATAGCGACCAGTTCTAAAAATATTTGACTATCGCTTAAGGCGTACTATGTTCCCTTTGTTTTGTAATTGCAAGGGCAATATAGAAATACAGTAGCCTTTAAGCATCGACATACATCTTAATAGCTGGTTGCTAGGTGCAGCACCATTTTCTTTGCCACAGATTAATACTCTTTGCATAAGACAAAAATGAATAACGAATTCCCATTTGAGAAAATAAGTATTGGAAAATTTAAGGGAATAACAAACAAAATCTCGAAAATGGTTCACTCCACAAAAAAAATGTATATGACATAAATTGTGTATTTTAACGCGATCTACATTTTTTGTGCAGTAAAATTTTGTCTATCTCTTATGGTTTACCAGTTATGGAAAAGTCGTTCACAATGAAGAATACTTTTGCAGACATTCCCAAAAAATTTAAGATATACATTTCATTTCTCATAAAAATATCTTAAACATATGATATTTTAATCAAAATCGTTAGAGCCATTTTTGAGAAAATTAGAATTTTCGAAAAATATTCCATGTAAAGGGTAGACTAGGGTGGGGGGATTTTCTTGAAAATCTTCGTGTCGCATCTCTGGAAGATACTGAACCTAAATACCAAGTTTGGTGTTTATCCGACTGTTCGTTTCTGAGTTATGCTGTTCACAGACACACACACACACACGCGGACATTTTTCCAAAATTGCTTTTTTTTGGATTCAGGGGGTCTCAAAACATATATTTTTTCGGTGAAATCTCGGTATCGAATTTTTGGGTGGAATACAATACTTCCCCTACTTACTATACGTAGTAGAGAAAGTAAAAAAGAAGTCTGTGTGTGCACGCGCGTAATACGTATCTATGATAACTCAAAAACGAAAATTCGGATAAATATCAAACCTGGTACTAAGTTCAGTATCTTCCAAATATGTGACAGAAAATTTTCAAGAAAATCCCCCATCTACCACAAAGGTAGAGTCAAGTATGTTGGAGAACGCTGGAAAACTCAGGGACGCTCACACCTCGACGATTAGAAGTATTTTATGCTCTTCCATATATCCAGCATGGGAAACCACGGATACTAATATTCGTGCCCATGGCGGGATTCGAACCATCTACCTTTTGCGCCAGAGTGCGCCCAAGTCAGACGCTCCAGCAACCGTGGCTACGCGGGAAGTGCACATAATAGGTATTTTATTTGTGTTTTGTTTTAAGGAAAGGGAGGGCAATAAATGCCCTATGCACTGCGACCAGTTGTGTTCTATTGTGCTTCCCTTTATTTAATCTAAGATCTTGCCTCCTTTGCAAAACCTGCAGGTCCCTTAGTAGGAACTTCTTGAAATCCTTGCAATTGCATGTTTTCCTGATTAAAGTATTTATCCCTAAGAGCTTCACAGTGACACAGCAAATGAGATACTGTTTCATTTGCTCTCCTGCATCTTCTACACACTTGAGCGACTGTTTTGCTGATTTTGTAGAGATGCCCATGCAACTGACAGTGTCCGTTAATAACCAACTGTCCGTTTTACTGCAGATCCATTCACCTTGATAGGTAAGTGGTAGACAAAGTAAAAAAAAAAGTGATACAGGAAGGTGACTACGCAAATAAGGCCATTTATCAATCGAATGGGATGGCTTAGGTGGTAACGTCTGTGACCCGCATTCTAGAGGTTGTGAGTTGGATTTCCGTGCCCGACCTTCCTAACCCATGGGTTTTTTCCGAGGTTTTTTCTCTGGGTCGCTAGGCGAATATGGGAAGATTATTATAGCCCCGATTTTCCTGTCCCTCCATTTCTCCTCCATTCTCATTTCACTTCACCTTTCATCCGCTTTGGTCCGGCCACTCTTTGTTCCTCTCACCTGATCACTCCCTTCAGGAGAGCCCCATTCCGGGCATCGACACAAAAGATCTATGCAGGTCGACGTGTTAAGATCTCCTCCGCGTTGAATCCTACGTAATCCTAGCCATTTATCAACAGGTTATACCATCACAATAACTGTGCAGTCAAAGAACAGGCAGCAGTCCGGAAGTCCATGTTCCGTCAAAATGCAACAAAATAGATGGTAGGGGAAAGGTCCCTAATTTGAACCGCCTCTTAAGTTAAACCGCTCCGATATTTTCCAAACTGTTCAACAGATGCCACCATAATCCTAGCAGAAGCGTTGCGTGTACAGCTATGAATGCTTGGAGTTGTTGACTTTGCATTCTGGGCTGTGGTTTCAGTTGTATGAAGTGTTGTGTGTTTTTGGTGCTTCAGAAGTAATATTTGACTCGTCTAGCTAAGCTTATACGATTAATTAGATAAGTTTGAGATGAGCTATATATATATATATATTACATGTTATAAAGTATTTATTTATCAACAATATTCACGCATACGTTTTTTCAAGCAGCGTCTCTCCTAGTCACATAGATGCTAAAGCTTCCAAAATGGCGTGCCTCGTAAATTGAACCACTGTTTAAACCCTATATTGAACTGGTCCAATTTAAGAAGCCTATTGAAGTTCTAGGATTGCTCAACTGCAAATAGTATATCTTGTGAATAAATAACGATATAATGTGTTAAGTTAAAAAAAATCATGTTAAAAACGTGTCTGACATGAATATGTGAATGTGAATCGTCTGAAATTATGGACATGATCCAGTGTGTGAGTTGTAGGATATGGCTTCGCCAAACGTGTACAAAAGTTAGTGCTAAGAAGAAAGTGTTTTATTGTGAAGACTGTGTATAATTAAACTCTTTTGTATGAGAGTAAAAATTAGTAAAAACTCTATATTTGCAAATAATTCCTATTCCAAAAACTAAGTGATTGTCATTATATAAAAATTCAAAATGTTCAAGGAAATTGCTATTCTTATCACAATTTTGGACTCTACTTTTGTTGCTGATAGTATATTTGTTTTGTATGTACAATAAAATATGTGTATTTTGTATTAATAAAAATACTTTTAAACTTAACAGTATATGGTTCATTTTAAGACAGGGGTGGTTCAATTTAAGGACCACGTTCATAATTTGAACCGATTTACACCATCTCGCTTTTTAAATGTTATTTAATTGATAATTGTATTAATTTTAAATTGTGTTGTCGATATTAATAGCGCAAGGATTTGTCACTTTAACGCTCGTGTTTCTGAAAATTTTGATTTGAAATTATAATTATTATTTACTATTTAGGTGTAAGTGGTTTAAATATAGGGACCTTTACCCTATAAGAAGACGACTATGGAACTAAGGCCACCTGTTTGGCATACACAGACTTAGGTGAACCAACGAACCTAAAGTAATTGTTGCGATAGGACCAAGGATTTAAAGCGATATGAAAAACAATAACAAAATATGCTTGAGATCACATGACTTTCTCTACTCACACTTCCATATTTTTACAAAAGCTTATTCTTCTATCTACTCCTCGTTAGTACATATAAACCCTCATAATTCATTTATACATTTCGTTGTAGGTATAAGAAGAATACAGTAGTCCGTTTCTGTTGCGTAGGGATAGCGTCTGCCTCGCATTCAAGAGGTCCCGAGTTCGAATCTGTGTTAGGGCGAGTTACCCAGATAAAGTTTCTTCCAGGGTTTTCCCTTATCCTGAGAAGACCAACGTCCGGCAAGTTTAAGCCTTATGAATCCCGGGCTAATTTGAGCTCACTCCACCATTTCAATCATTAATCCTCCGATATGATCTACGAGGTTAAAGAATGTTAAACCTCAGGGGGGGAGAAAAAATCTGATGATATATTCACATGACTTTCTCTACCCTCTATCGCTTATTAGTGCATATACAAACTATTCTCACTAAAGCTTATTTTCCCGATCTACTTCATTATATAATCCGAAGAAACCTTTGCAGAAATAGCTACATTACACATTTAGTTAGGATACAAAGAGAACAGCGATAGTCAAACATTTAAGAACTGGCGCTATATGCTGGCCTTAAAATTCCATACTGTTTCCATGCAATCGCGAGAAACAACTGAATGATGAAAGATCTTTAAAGAATGACCTAGTAATAAACATTTCGTACCATTAATAAGGATACCTCGGAAATGGCTGACGCAACAAAAACAAAGTTATTGGAGCGAAATTGTGTGTTTTAAAGACATCTACATTCCTTGTTTAGCATGTTTTCGTCTATCGCTTAACGACCTGTTATACAACATTATACAAAATTCCTCCGAAATAAGAGGACTTCAAAGGCTATTCCGAGAAAATTAAAGATATATCTACATTTTATGTTTCACAAATATCATTAGTATATGGTATTTTAGGCAAAATCGTCACCCATTTTTAAACAATTAAAAATTTCGAAAAATTTTCTATATAAAGGTAGTTTAAGCTGGTGGGAGGGCTTTCTTGAAAATCTTCGTGTCACATCTTTGGAATATACTGAACTTAAATACCAAGTTTGGTACTTATCCGACTTTTCACTTTTGAGTTAAGCTGTTCACACACACACACACACACACACACACACACACACACACACACTTCCAAAAATGCTTTATTTGGATTCACAGGCCTTTCGGTGAAATCTCGGTATCGAGTTTTTGGGTGGAATGCAATACCTTATCGACCTACTAGGTACATTTTTTTTAGTTCAGGGAGTTCTCAAAACACTGTAAACAGTGAATTCTCGACATAGAATTTTTGGGTGGAATACAATACTTCCTCTACTTACCGCAAGTACGTAACACGGAGAGTAAAATCTGTTATTCTATCCAAATTTGCTTTGCGTTCTAATGCTGCTTGCTTTAAGCATCTACTGAAGCCTTTAATCAAATGCAATTCGGATTTTATATACGCCAAGGAAGATCAATAATGCAAAGCTTGACCATTGGTTTATTTAGTCTAAGCATGGTACTACAGGAGTCACATTTAATGGTGCTTTGTCCTTTGGTACAGAGCTGCAACCTTCGCCAAGCAAAATATTAGTGAGTTTACAACTACGGCACAAACCCGGGTCTGAATATAAAATGCATTATAGTTTAAATGAAAGAAAAGTAAAAAGAAATGCGGAGGAACTGGCTTAACTCGTTTGAATTCAAGGTGAGAGATGGCAGCATACCAAAGGCTGATCCAGGCAGCCCGCTTGACCGGTCAAATGGAGCCAACACCCCTCCTGACACTGTGCCAAGCAGTTTAACCCTGAACTTGCTACGTATGGTGCAGAAATATTTATCTTGGCAGATACAAACACTGGTATCATCCTACAGAGACACGATGATATTTCTTGGTGTATTGTTTTGGCTTTATCTTACTCCAGCATTCTAGCAGCCTAATTACAGAGAAATTTATCGTGGAGAGGCATATCTGGCGTCTTTGAAGATTTTATTAATTTTCCAATGCTTTTTACCTATAGTACGCACAGAAACTACTCATCCCATCCAAAAATTCGATATAGATTTCACCCGAAGTACACGTTTTGAGGGTTCCTTTATAAAAACAAAACAAAAACTCACTCCGCGCGAGTGTGTGTAGTATAACTAAAAAACAAAAGTCGGTTACGTACTAAACTTGGTATTTAATTCACCGTCTTCTATAGATGAGACACTGAAAGGGGATATATCATACATATTATAATTGTACATTTGAAAGGGGATATATCATACATATTATACATTGTACATATGAAAGGGGAACCATACACATAAGAATTGTATAGCAATAATTTAATTCACTGAATGTTAAAATATTCAACATATAACTTTGTACAGAGCTATTTGTAAGCAACGGGCGCGCTAGCTAATTGAATGGGAATTCCTGAAACTCATAACGACCGTGCCTGGCACAGAGTGGTACGACGCTACATGATGGCGCTGAAGCGCAAGGTTCTGAAACCTCATATTTTCATACATGCTTGGGTAACGCGGCCAGGGTCAATGGGAAGTATCGTTACATTTTCAAACGTAGAGGACGGCGTGGGTAAGCCGCCATATATAAGACCAGATTTTGCCGAGGGGACACTCTTACTTATTACCAGTTCAGCGCAACAAGAAGTCACGCCGACGCAAGGTGCTACAGATGCACGTGGGTGTATATAAGGGTGGGGATGCGTGTGAAGATAGATAGGCTCCTGATAAATATTCAAGTGGTGGGATAAAGTAAATGGGAAAAGCTAGCCGCCCACATTTATTTGAATAATGAAATAAACATCAGTTATAAAGGGAAAACTTGCAGTGTATTTTCAACTTGCCTCACCCACTAGAACCTAGATTAAAGAGACTTAGCAATTAGGTAGGAATGGATACTCAACTACCGACGAGCATCACTAGCCGGGG
Organism: Deroplatys truncata; assembly: GCA_030765065.1. NCBI lineage: Eukaryota > Metazoa > Arthropoda > Insecta > Mantodea > Mantidae > Deroplatys > Deroplatys truncata. The sequence goes on along the minus strand of CM060988.1, from coordinate 120,356,439 downwards.
AAGAAAAATACTACAACAGCACGCTGCAAGAGACGAACAACCATTTCCCGCTACAACACGAAGATTACCAAGAAAATTCCCCATCCCAAACTACCCTTAGCATGGAAAAATGTCGTTTCTAACGCTCCCCATAGGACCTATGACCTTCGGGGCGTATCTCATTCCATCAATAGATAACTGGACCCATTTCTAAAGTGGAGGCATCCAGCTGGCGGAATCCGTTGACCCCGATATCCGATGATGAAGAGAATGGCGATGGAATAAGAGAACCTTCAGCTTATACCGTGGATTCCGAACCACGGTGGGCTGTGGGGATTCTTCACATGTGCAAGTCAGCATGAAGGCGTGGCCAGCAATCGAACCCAGGACCCTCACTACGAGAGACGGAAACAAATTCACGCGCTACTCCGGCTCCCACATGGAAAAATGTTTTATTCTTTATTGTTTCAAAAATGGTGGATAGCTATGCGATGGCTTTGATATTCCACGCTCCTTGCATGACCGCGAGAAAAAAAAACGAATAGCGACTTACCACTTGGGATACGCATAACTATTTGAACATTCAAACCAATAACAAAAAATATTTCGGAAATGGCTAAAAATTTTATTTGACAAACTGTGTGCTTTAGCGAAATCTGTGCCGCAACATTTTGTCTATCTCCTAAGGTTTACGAATTGCATAAAATGTACTCAGAATGAAGAGGACTTCACAGGCCATTCGCAGAAAATACAGGATATGTTCTATTTGTCGTATAAATACCATTTTTGAGAAAATCAGAAATAAACGTAACTTTTCCATGTAAAGAGTAGTTTAGGGGGAGAGGATTCTCTTGAAAATCTTTGTCTTATCCTTGGAAGACGTCGAATTTAAATACCAATTTGGCATACAACTGACTTTTCGTGTTTTAACTATGTTGTTCACAGATACACACCTAAAACTGTTCACTTATTCATTAGATTAAGGGAACCCAAAATCGTGTATTTCCGGTGAAATATCGCTATCGAATTTTTGGATGGTAAGCTATACTTCCTTTACTAGATAGATAAGGTATCTATATTGGTTTCGAATTATTAAAGTTATTACACAAATACATAGTGCATGTGTCATTTATTGTACGTGCAAATTTAATATACAAATTGAGGGTGACAAAAAGAACCCAAAGAAATAGGAAAGAAATAGAAAGTAAAATAAGAGATAGTTTGCCTCTTGACATACTGAACAAATTTAATCTGGCTTCACGCACTTTAGCCAGAAATGTCCAATGTTTTGCCATTTCCCTTGGTCAGCCAGTAGATGCCAATATGACATTCTCTTTCTAATAGGACTTAAGAATTTTTCTTGAGTTTAATTGTTCGCTGGTTCTCCCACTATGAGGATTCTACCATAATATGTAGCCACAGAAGAGTCAGATTCCCCTGCCAGAGTCGTCAGCCATTTTCTGTGCCCTCGAGCCTCTCGGTGTAAATCATGCCATTTCTGAACTTTTCTTTCTTCCTAGTTAAGTATTCATTTGCTAGACTTAGGGAAGGTTTCATTTTACAATCCCATTCTGTTTCCTGTGGAGTTAAGGTTTTCATTTACACTGAAATTATTATCGTGCGATTGGATATAATTTGAAATTAATAAAATTGTTTATATTATTTTTTTAGAATATAAATTAAGTAAAAAGCTGATCTCTATTAGTCTTCTTTTGCCACCTTTCCATATTTTTTTGTCATTTATTTCACCTCTTTGACATACTGACCCCTTGCCTATTCTCCTCAAACCTCTTTCCAATTTAGGCGCCCAAAAGTTAGGAGATATGTTTTCTCGCTGGTATTTATGACTAAGGGTTAACTAACCTTCTACTGTGGAGAGAGGATGAGTCCAGATGTAAACAACGGGCGCGTGCCTGCAGTGCTCGCAAAGGTTGTATCAAAAGATAGTAACGAAAGTCGAAAGACAAGTTCTCCGTCTCTCACTTACACAAAAGCTGAATCGTGAGAAACTCCTTTCAACATCGCAAGAGGTAATAGATGTACGAGTAATACGCTTCTATCAGTGTCTGATGTATTCCTTCTCTGTTTGCGAAGCGGAATATCATGCCTACTGCGGTATATTTCTTTACGCACCGTATGTGCTCAGGAGACACGTAACAAAACACTATGCTCTCGCATAGGTAACTTGAAATCACGGACCACGCCACTCTAATCCGCTCGCCATTTATAGCATTTGGGGCAGCGTGCACCATGCGGGAATAAATAGCTTCGGAAGCAACACTCCTACTCTCTCTCTCTTTCTCTCTGTATAAGTATCATACGGTTCTCGCATACCACATCGCATTCCCCTTGTTTTCTTCGTCGAGATCATCAAAGTAACACAAGTAATCGCTGTTTTATTCATCGAGATCATCAATGTAATTAAAGTAATCCATCAACATATCAAAATATCTTCCTCCAAATACGATACGTGTTCTAGTTCAATCTGGCAGGTTAGTTACTCCAACCAGGTCGCGAGAGTAAATTCTAATGTACATTTGTGCTCTATTTAATTCCGTAGTATCATACTACATGACGGTGCTCTTCGACATTTACTTCTGCGGTAATTTCATCTGGGAGTATCTGAAAGGAGTAAAATGCTTCGGAAGTAGTTTACGCTTCTATGGAAGTCGCCGAGTGTTGACTTAAACAGTTTACTACTAAAGCAGAGCTTACTCTAGGTTGGTGCACGCCGCCCTTGGAGCGTAGTGTGGCATTATCTCCCTGTATTAGCCTCAGCAGGTATTTCACTGCGTACCTCCTTTACTATGGGTAAGTAGTTGGAAAGAAAGGGGGAAAAAATTCAAAATTGATTCAGGTAGCCTTAAGAGGCATAGAATTTGCAACACCTCCTCCATAAAGTAGGCGCGATCAAATTTATCCAATCAGCACATGTTAACGTGGATTTAAATGAGATTCAGTTGCCATAAATGGGACAGCCCAGCGCTTCGCTGTATTTCAACACAAAATAACAAGCCCTACCTCACTGTTTGATGATGAAAGAGGGGAAGCGCTTGCGTTATTTACAAATTTCAGTCATGGTGTGTGTATATGCGTGTCCCAAGTCAATGTTTGCAGTACCGAGGACATTCGCTCTAGTTCAGCTGTACGTGGGCATGGGAGTTCATGGACCTGGGAGAAACAAGAATGTTAAAATGTGTTTCCGCCTAACAACAATCTAGGATACAGTAAACCAATTGAGGTCTTAATTGTTACAAACCCTTCCTAGTACATCATTAAAACACGGTCGCTGTGACCCTTCATTTTTTGGGGTAGATTAAATAGTGAAAACTGCCCAAAAATAACATTTTAAATTTTTTTATAATGTTTCATCTTTAATTTGGTACATGTTTTATGATTGAATGCACATTATTGATATTTTAAACATATATTTAAAAACAGTAATGTAACAAATTGGTACTGCTGGTAACTATGGCGACCTCTCTGTTCTCGAGCGATGTAGTTTTTTTTCTGTGTAAATGTATGAGAGTTTCTCTCCGTTTTTTCGCTGAACAGCTTTTTTTGTGAATGCGATTTTCCGTATAAATGACCAATTTCTTCAGAAACTATTGAAGGTAACGGTACCGAATTGTCGGATGGAAAAAAGCCCAACAACCACCTCTAAGTGCTGATGTAGATCTACGTTGGTAGCGCGTGAGACTCGCATTCGGGAGCTCGTGGGTTCGACCCCGTGGCCGATCTTCGGAACCCATGGTTTTTTCAGGGTTTCCAAGGCTCCCTAGACGAATGATGGGGAGGTTAATTACATATCCCGAATTTCCTGTCCCTCCATTTCACCTCCGTTCTCATTTTACTTCACCTTTCATCTGCTTGGTTGTTTCAGGGTTGCAAGTGTCGGCGGGAGTCTCGGCGTTACATGACAGGGAAAAAAGATGCTCTCTGTAACACTTCGCCCCTGGGAATTGGGGCGGTCTCCGAGTCTCGGGCCCCCAGCGGGATGTACAAGTATGCAGGGGGAGGGGAGCCGGTTGTACTAGCTGCCATCAGGGGAGTTTTCAAACTGGAAAATGTAGGGACCTTCTGCCTCCTGATCTGGCGTCCTCTGACTCTTCTCAACTCACCCCTCCCTCCCGGGGGCCTAGGCACAAAAGATCTTCTTAGGTCGAGGTGATAAATCCCCCTTTGCTCCTAGCCCAGCCCTTACGTTGGTGTCAATAAGGTGGTTTGTTATATTTTTGAAAACATAATTGCTGATAACAATTTCCCCTTAATAAGCGAACTTACAGATAAACATCAGTGAGCTTAGACGATTTCTATCTATATCCTGTAAGAATTTCAATCTGAAAAATTAAATAGTTTCCGAGACAGCAGTTACGAATTTAGTAAATTTAACACTGGCGAGATACAGTTTATACTCTCACCCTACAGTGTTGAATAGAAATATTAATTAAATGACATGAAGGTATTGCCATAAACCGTTAAGAATTGAAGATAATGGTGCACGTAATGAAAGTACATTATTATACATAAAGATATAAAGTGAATAAAGGGAAGACTGAGGTGGTGGCAACACTTTCTATAATATTTCCGATGGAATGCTGAAATTTGCTATACCTATTGATATCATCAATTCAGACACCAATTTAGGCAGAGTTCTACGCACAGTTATATCATTAAATTTCTTTAAAGTTCAATTTTAATAAAATATAACATCTACTCCTGCAAGTAACCTTCTTCTTTTTCATCAACACCTGTTTCAGTCTCTAATATTAAGCCATCTTTTGTCTGTTTTACCCAAATCCCTCCCTCCAGTTGGGTGATAGTTCCTTTATCTTCTTGGATAATATAGTATCTAACATTCTGCCAATGAATTGTTTCCATTTTAGTTTGCATTCATTTATCCTTTTATTAATGGAAAATATATTCAAATCTGATGTTATAGTTTCATTTCGTATTTTATCAGCTCTAGTACATACTCTTACATATCCCCAAGCTAAATAAGTGTTCTATCTTTTTCTTTTTTATTGTCCATTATTCGGAACCCTATAAGGGCAGGCAATGCCATCATCTTGTAGCACTTCATTTTTTTTATTGCCAACCCAAAATTGTTGTAATTGTTGTACAAATAGTTTGGAATACATCAACTGTCATCTCAAATGTCAAACTTAAATAGTATTACTTAACATTGTAATTCTTATCTGAAAACGTAGTTACTGTCTGTGACTCAGGAGTTTAGCTTTGTCCTTGAGGGTGACATAAGCGAACCTGAGAGAGGGTTGTGTTATTCTTTCCTATCGCTTTATTGTTTACACCCTGTTCCAAAGGTACTTATCCTTTCTTTCCGCGACAACAAATATTAGGCGAAGTAACATCAATATTACATTATTACCGCATCAAACAAAACAATTATGATCATAATTTCAATAAGTGAACTTGTAAAGCGTGTATACATGTAAAACAGTATATTTACGACACTATACATGTGGAATATTATTTTACTAACCTCATTAATCCAAAGGGTATGCAAGATCGATGCAGATGATTCGGAGTCCGAGTCATCGGATGATATCCCTTCTTGCTCATCAGAAGAACTGTCGTTTGCATTTGAAATAATAATCTGATCGATCACATCAGAAACCACACGATCCATGGACAGTAACCATCTTCTAATTTTCTAACATGCCGGTGATATCCTACCCAGTGTTCTGCAGGTACCGCAGAGATTCCTTCGTTGGTTAAACTCAATAAACGAAATAACGAAAATTCCCCAGTAACGTTGCGCTCCCGTATGAAGTGCTTTACTGTCGCCCATGCAACCTCAATGGGATTAAGATCGCAACTGTAAGGCGGCAGATACAGAGTGGAGTGGAGTGTCCATGTGCATTAAGGATGCGGTCAATCTTAAATACCTTTTCTCTTGGTCAATGAGTGTTTCCTGCACTACCATCAGTAAGCACCCCTGTGATCCCATCAGCTTGCCAACATTTCTTGAATGTTAAATTATTGTCCATCCACATTTCATCCAAATAAACGATATCCCTGCCTTGACTTCGGTATTCCCCTAGCTCAGCCAAGTATTTGCATCTCCATTCAACAATTCTTGGCTTTTCGATTAAGATTGTTCGCTTTCCTCGGCACTTGCGCCATCTAAATCCCAATTTCCGAATAACTCTCCTTAACTCTCCCCCCAAGGAAATTGTATCTTACTTCTAACTATAGGAGTAACTTTCTGCATGTCGGAACTATCTTTTTATTGACGTAGAAGTCCATTATTGTCCGCTTAATGAGCACATGTCGAAATCGCCCTATATTTATATTTCGTTCTGGATTTGGAGGTCTTGTCTTGCCTGCAGTGCGTAAAGGGCTTCCTTATGTTCTCTTCGCAATTTCTTGTCTTATATTCTTAATTGTTCCTACAGACACACCGCACTAATTGCCTGTTCTCTCATCCCTCGCGAAATCGGTAGAATTAGTTGTTTGTGCTCTGCTTCCTTTTTGCATTGCTCGTTTACATGGTTTATTATTTCGCGAGCCTCGCTATGAATGGGTTTTCCCTTTTTCCGAAACTTAGCCATTTCACTAATGGATTATATTAATTTGACACTCGCGATACAACGCGTTTTAACACTGTAGCATCCTCTGACACTGCCTGCAGTAAGACTGCACTTGTTTAGAATATTTTTGAACTGTTGGTGTTGCACTATCTACACCTTACGCAAGAAGCTCCCAGTCCACTGCACGCTTGCAGTTCAAGGACAAAGTCAATCTCCTGAGTCACTGACAGTACATGTCACATGTTCGCTAAAAATAATTATTGCGAATAGGTATTTAGCGCAGACTAAGAAGGTTAGGGCATATATACAGAATGTCAGAACAACTAAAACAATATACTCTTGAATCTAGAACCAGAGGCACGCTAAAATTAGAGATGAGCCGGCAACCCAGCTCCGCCCTAATCCCTAGAGAGGCGAACCTCCATGATACCTTCCATTAGGAACGGTACCTACTTTATAAACCGCCCCATCCCTTGGTTTCACAGGGACGGAAATGGATACGCCACTTACGCGCGTCAATCCCAGAGGGGAAGACTACCGAAGACCTCAGTGAGGGCGATAGTGACTAGCACACCGTCTGCCAGCTCTCCAGGTTGGTGCCAAAGGACATTGAAGCATCTCACAATTGCACCTGTTGCTTGCCAGGCGCACCCAATCACCCAATCGGGAACCATTGACCCCCCCCGAGTCCAACCCAATCCGAAGAGCTCTCTTTCTGGACGGGCTAAGATGTTTCTCCTAGCGTGCTTCTGATAAAGTCAGAAGTAGCACGAGTGCTAGGGGAAGATGACATAATCCGAGATCTCAAAGTATGCAAATAAAACATTAGAGTGAACCGATCAAAGAATGCATAGTGTGGAAGACATTGTAGAGAAGACAAAATTTTCAGCCAATGAAACTGTAGAACCTATTAAGAAAAAGGATAGATATTTCAGTTTTACCTCATCCACATCTTTTAAAAAATGATTTCTTACAAAAAATTAAACATTCCGAAATTTCATTACGTGGTTAATACAAACTATTTTACAATACACCGAAAGGAAATTAAATCTATCTATAATTTCGTTCAACGCACTTTCATCTCTAACTAATGCACCGAGCGCAATGCACACCTGAAAACCAGTGCAGGGTGATACCTACAGAACATCAAGGGGAATTAATCAGCTCAAGAACAGCATTACTAACGACTGGGATTTGAACATTGTAACCAAAAGTGGCCGAGTCTGGGGACGAACATTTCCGTTGTCACCAGACGGCAGCAGTGCTACGGGATTACGGATTATAATATGATTCACTGCAAGCTCTACACATATGTAGAAACGACAGATATGGGATCTAAATACCCATTAGCATTAAGCTGCTTGGTTGCAAACTGTTTATTGATGCATGTGCTGTCGGGAATTTAATGAAATACAGTTTTAATGAGCAAGTACTCAACGCAGTTAAAAATGCATTTCGTCCCTAGCGAGGTTTTTTAACGTTCGGATCGCTGAGCAATCCGCAAATATCTCAAACGCATGATCCTGTATTCATTAAATACAAATGAAAACTATTGAGAGGAGGGAAGTGCATGTTTAATTCCTTGCGCCATATAGCAGGTGGCCCACACAAGCCGTCCTTAGTTGAAGTTAGTTTCTATCACATAGCGCCGATGCGAAAGTTTGCTTAAGTAGAACTGCAAAGGGGGATCCCAACCCGACAGAGAGAAGACCGCTAAATGAAATACCAATGCTTGGAAATGAACACTTACACTGTTTTTCTGGCCCCAGAACTCATTCGGTAGAGAAACAGCCTGCTGCTATACAGGGTGTTACGGGTTTGATTCCAGGCTGGGCTCCAGAAAATTGTATTTAAGCAAAAACATTTCACGGTATGCCCAGGGTCTGGTGTTTCAATGTGTGAGAGAGAGAGAGAGAGAGAGAGAGAGAGAGAGAGTGTGTGTGTGTGTGTGTGTAGAGTGGGGTTATCGGTTGTTTAATGGCCAATTCGCCATTAATGAAAATTCAGAATTGCCGCTTCACGGAAACCTGAGCACACGTGTTAAGTAATTTAGTTCCATGACAATTAATCTACAATCACCAAAACTATATGACACCAATTGGTACCGCAAAGTTAACAAAATTAAACAAAATTATATTTTTATTATATTTATGTACCTTTAAGTGGCGTAGGAATGAAATTATTTTCCATCAGTGCAATAATTCATAATAAGCAGGTGCAAAACCATGCCCAGCTTGGTAGACGAATTAATGTAAGGGCCTCTCAGGCCCACGTTCTACCTGAAATGATCCATCATTTCTGATCATCTCTGTACGAAAAAGGAAGGGGAAAAGAAACTCCGCAGAATATAGATGCAGCGCCTGAAAATATTCAGAACACATCCTTCGAGCCTCAACTGCATTTTGGTGTTCTCCGCACAGATCGTAACCATGTCCGTGTGTTCGTTATTGTGAACGTTAGCTTTTTGTCTGAACAAGGCTCGAGATGTATGCAGGTGACCACGCGAAGCTTATCGGTACGAAACTACCACGCAAAACAACTGCAGACAGCAGCACTACTTCATTGACCTTTCGCTTTGTAGCTGCCTGCCGCTTTGAACAGCAGTGATGCGGCCATTTCTTTTGCACGTGTGTATGCTGGAAACATAAAACTGCAAAGGACGGCTTGTTTGGGCCACCTGGTACGTACTACTGAGGCCCATCTTCGACGATGCCATTCTATATTTTGCTATAACGTGAAAAGGTTTTCGTGTTTCCCGAAAGAATATTGCACAGGGAACGTTATGCTTTATATTCTGTAATTAGCTGATTCGCGTCATCGATATTATAGAAAATCTCTAAGTACGGTCGTCTATGTAATCTATGTTAAAGTGTTGTAACGCAACGACTATGGCTCAAAGTTATCGGGAGGTCGGCGTCAGGCAGTCGGAGATAAACAAAGATAACTCGCGTTCTCGCCCGGCGGAAACATTAGAAGCGAAATCGGCAGATAACCAGAATGTTCTGGATTGCTTTTCTCCTCCAGAACGTGTCTCCAGATAGTTCTAGAATGTTCTCTGGAAGATTCCACTGCCTATATAAACGAGCGCTCTCACGAGTGCAATCAGTTGAGTCGTTGAGGAGTCAGTTAGCGAGTGCGTATCTGGGGTGACATCACGTGCCGTTCTACAAACGAGTTCGTGACAACAACTGTGATGTGTAGTGAGTGTTGCTGCGGCAGGAGATATTGAATCTCGTGTTCGACTCCCCAGCGATGAACCGTTAGGATGAATTGGCTACATCGCGTGTTTCATCATGCCGCTTCGCCTGAAGGAAAGTGAAGTTACGGGGAATTGAACTAGTTCACATGAGTGAAGTGACAGTGTGAACTAAGTGAAGTCCCGGTGAATTTGAACTATATAAAAACAGAAATGAAATTGAGAACTTGGAGAAGTGACAGTTGAAAAACTGGACAGTCACAGTATGTGTATGTGCTTTATAGGCTCCTACAGTTTACAAGGTTTTGATCAAATTTGGCACACTTATTATTTAGGACAAGAGTAGGTATACTGTGGGTGTACGATGAAAACAACCCCAACGGAAAGAAGGGGCGGAAAATGTTCTGCGGGAGGCAATGTTGAGGATTCTCAGCACAAATGGGCTTGTTATATATATATATATATATATATATATATATATATATATATATGGGCTTGTTTTGCACACCAGTATATATATATATATACTGGTGTGCAAAACTACTTAAGGACGAGTAGTCTTCGCATGCTGTGACACTGCCAAGTAACATAGTTCCATGAAACTTGAATCATACATAGAGGGAACTGCTATGGTATGCCACAGTAGGCAACTAAAGGAAATATGAAATGAGACGAACAGAAATGCCACTTTTATTCATAGACTATAAGCTGCACTAAAGTCAATACGACATATGACGGCTCTCTGGATTTACAGAAACAGATACATTGTGCTTAAAAGGATGTATGATCACCACGGACAGCAATACACGTTCAGCATCGTACTCCCATGCTGGCCACAAGGTTGGTAAGCAGTTCTTGTGGTAGGGCGTTCCATTCCTCCACCAGCGCTGTTGACAAATGTTGGATGGTCGTTGGTGAATGTGGATGTGTTGCAATGCGTCTCCCCAAAGCATCCCACATGTGCTCCATGGGATTTAAATCGGGGGAACGGGCAGACCAGTCCATTCGCAGAATATCTTCCCGTTCCAAGAGATCCTCCACCTAAGCTATTCGATGCGGTCGCGCATTGTCATCGATTAAAATGAAGTCAGAGCCGACTGCAACCCAGAAAAGACGCACATGGGGAAGGAGTACAGTATCACCATAACGTTGACCAGTGAGCGTACCGTGTTCAAAGATTTGGAGTCGGTGCGCCCATGCAACATTATGCCTCCCCGAACCATAACACCCGGACCACCGAAACGATGAGGTTCAAGGAAGTTCCTGGGTTCATTACGTATTCCCACCTCTCGCCAGATGAGAGTACGTCGAGAATTACGACTTAGACTGAATCTGCTCTCATCCGAGAAGAGTACGCGACCCCATTCCTCGTTAGTCCAATCTTGATGCTCTTGGGACTATCGCAAGCGGTGCCGCCGATGTGCGGATGTCAATGTAACACAACTTATTGGCCATTGGGCAAAGAGACCACCTCTGTGTAGTCGTGAGATTGCGTGCCTAGCCGTCCTGTTAAATGTGGTTGCAATTGCACCCGCTGTTTGGCGTGGATCCCTTTTTGCCTGTTGCACAATGTAGCGGTCATCTGCTGCTGTAGTTGAGTGTGGTCGACCACCACCTCTCCTTGGGACAGCAGTGCCTGTGGTTTGGAAGTTTCCCTCTGCACGTGAAACAATTCTGTGAGCAATTCCAAACTCCTGAGCAACACTCGTCACACTTCGCCTTTCTTCCAGTTTCCCGATGCTTCTTCCCCGTGTGAAGTCATCCAAATGGTGTCTACGGACCATGTTGCAATAAAGAACACCACTACAGTGCACCGTACCAGCTCGCCAATTGCCACACACCGTCTTGTCCTGTTTCGTCAGCTGCCCTGTGTGCGGGACCAGACTCATTTGACACTGTAGGCTCGCTACACTCACACCATGTGACATCCAGCTTTCTGTATACGTGTGAGAGACCTCTGGCAACATGCTCCCGCACCTTCATCTACTTCCACCAAGTAATTCATTTGTTATGTTACTTTACCCATCTGGTCCTTAGGTTTTGCACACCAGTGTATATATATATATATATATATATATATATATATATATATATATATATATATATATATATATATATATCCGGTTTTACAATGTACTAACACTTATCCGGCACCCAAGACTACGGATATTAGCATCATCTCATCACTTATCTCAACTCTTGCCTATTGGACCATAATTCTTCCTCAATTTCCGAATCCATTATTGCCCCTCTAATTCCTTGAATCCAGGTGTTATGCGGTCTTCCTTTTCTCCTCCTCCTGGTGGCGTCCATTCCATTATTCTTTTGGGCAATCTTTCAGTTGCCATTCTTTTAGCATGGCCAAATATTCTAGTTGTTCCTATTGAATAAAACCTAAAATTGAATTTTGTACATTCGTATTTTCTTTTATAATTATTTGTTTCTCTTTTAAATATCCTAGCAGATCTCAAATAATCCATTTTTGTCACCAATAATTTTCCTTTCAATTAATAGTTCCCAGTCGACACGTCGGAGTCATAGGCTAACATACTTCCAAATATTGCTTTAAAAATTTTAGTTATAGTTTCTTTTGAGACCTGTTTATCCCACAATATATAATTTAAAGTAGATATAGCATACTTCACTGAGTTTATCTTTGCTCATATTTCCTTTTCTTGTATTCCCATCTTTACTGCCAGGTATTTATATTCCTCTGTGTTTTTAATTATCCCCATTTCATCTTCCACTACCAAATCTTAATGACCATCTCCAAAGGCCATATATTTGGATATATCCATATTTATTTTTAGGCCCCATTTATTGTATTCCTGAATCAATTTCCTTGTAAGATATTCTACGTCTTCATATTCCTGGGCCAGAATTAATTGATCATCCAAAAATTGCAGAGAATATATTGTTGAATTATCATATTTCTACACTTATTTTTCCAACTTTCTGTAGCTTTTTCTGTGCAACTTTTATATAATGTAGGAGATAGATAGCATCCCTGTCGTAATCCATTATTAACATGAAATCCACTTGACAAATATCTTCTAGTGTTTTCAACATACTTTTCCTAAATAAAAACAAATGTTTATTTCGTGAGTCTTTTAAGAGCGCTAATTAAAAAAACCACCCCTAATGGAAGATGAGATAGTAAAGTATTCAATGGGAGGCACTTTGGAGGATTTTCAGTACGAATGGAAAATTTGGCTCTTATTCTTTAGGACAAGAGTAAAAACACTGTGGAAATGCTATCACAAAAACCACCCCTAATGGAATGGAAGTGGGGCGGTAAGTGTTGGGGACAAGAAATTTGTAGGGTTTTCAGTACGACACCTTTGTGAAATAAAAATATACATAATGTTATCTTCATTCTTTTAGGGGTGGTATAACAGAAGCCACCCCAGCGAGAGGAATGGAAAATGTTAGGTATGGGGGAATTCTGAGGATATTCAACAAGAATGACTGTTTTCTCAGTCATAAAAGGATAAACGTTGCGCTCTTCATTAGGATTGGTAATGCGTAAAACTGTCGTGGCGCTGTGAGCTAGAGGCTCTGGTTCCCGGACACGGAATGCGCCCGGGTTCGATCGACCCCATGAGGTGCGGATTTTAACTCTCGGGTAATAGGGTCGGTGAACACTCAGCATCGTAAGGAAAAGTGAGGAGCTGCGATAGGCAACGAAACCACCACGGAGGCCAACATTCTGGCTGGGGGATACTGATCCTGGCTACATCATCTCCACGTATTTGTTGGATGATCGTCCAGCTATGCCATGCGTACATGGGGGTCAGAGTTTGCGGGTCAAGGCCCTTCATGGGCTGTAGCCCCACGGGTTATTATTATTATTATTATTATAATTATTATTATTATTCGTAAACTGGAGTTGCAACATGCGAGACGGGAGGCAATTCTGGACATTTTCAGTATGAATTGGCAATTAGCACAAGGACGGTGAGGTGATTTAAACTAAAAGAATTGAATACCATCGATATTGTAATTGCTTTAATTCGTTTAGTGTAACATGAAAGATTGATGTTTCACCGATATGTCATAGACCCGGGCAGGGCTGATTATTTCTGTTTTCATACTAATTAAACTGAAACTAAGCCTGTTAAAATGGGAACGATGTGCGTTCACGAAACGTCGGTTTCTAACCTACTAGACCTGGCTGGAAGTCCGAGAAAATCTAGAGCATATAATGTTTAATAAAAGTACTGCTGTATACAGTCTTAAAATATGAATTACGCTATTTTAAAACAGTAGCTATTCCATAAAATCAGTAACTTTTTTCTGAACTTTCTTCACGCAACGCTTGGGAGCAGCTATATCACGTCACCGATTGATAAGCTTATATCTGTTGGTGTTGATTCACTGCTTTGATTTAAAAAACGAGGGGCAATCAAAAAAGAAAGTTTTATATTACCAATAGTGCCGTAATCCAATATTTCCCGTTAAGATTTGAATTTGTAATCTTTCTTACCTCTAATGATATGAATCCTTCGTCCGCTGTCACTCTGTCGCTAACGACTTCAGGTTTCTATCCAATACATAATGTAAATCGCTTTCTTTTTGCTTACTTCTTAAATTCAAATAAACCACACTGACCAACAGTAAAATAGCAGTTGACCTCCGCATTGAATTTCTTGGAATGTGGAGCAGGGGATAAGGATTAAGTGTATACAATACAAAGTATCTGTATTCGAATTTAGGTTTGGGGCAACAGAACATTGCCAAATGGTTGCAGCGCGACCCTATTACTTTCTCTACTACGTATAGTAAGTAGGGGAAGTACTGTATTCCACCCAAAATTCAATACCGAGATTTCACCGGAAATATATGTTTTGCTGCCCCCTGAATCCAAAAAAAGCATTTTTATAAACATGTCCCTGTGTGTGTGTGTGTGTGTGTGTGTGTGTGTGTGTGTGTGTGTGTGTGTGTCTGTGAACAGCATAACTCAGAAACGAACAGTCGGATAAACACCAAACTTGGTATTTAGGTTCAGTATCTTCCAGAGATGCGACAAGAAGGTTTCAAGAAAATCCCCCCACCCCAGATTACCCTTTACATGGAACATTTTTCGAAAATTAACATTAACAATCTTAATTTCCATCTCATCAATGATATTACCAATGTGGTAGTTAACATTTTCAAGAGATCATCACTCCTGGAGTGAATACCAGTGCCATCTATCGCAATCACTCAAAAGATGAACACGAACATAGCACTTTTGAGAGGAAAATGGCTTAAAGCAACTTTCTGAAGAATTATCTCAATTTTGTAAATTTTGGTGTTTAAAATCATTGAGAATCCCTGCACTCAATTGTTGACCCGCCAACTGCAATGAACCGACGCCGATTCCAAAAAAGGCATAGCTTCTTGAAGGTCCAACATCTGTGTAGAAGTAAAATACATCCCACTTGACTTCGCTACAGTCAGCTCAACTGGCAAGCTTGCATATTCGGAGTGGAAAGTAAATATGACTGCACGAATATGATAGACTTATAAAGTGCAGAGTTTATTACCGTATAGATATTTCAGGCATGCGAAGGGAATAAAATCAACAATACATCTGACTTTTGAACGAAGGTGATGATAACTTATCCCGCGAGTTGGGGAGCTAAATGCCCTTTGGAAGTGTCGAGGAAATTGTGATCACCACGCGCGCGGTTAAATTATACCCGGTGTTGCACGTGAGGGCAATTTACTACGAAGCATATGTGTGGCTTGAAGACGAATAAGAATAATACGAGAGATGAAATGGGTTCACACCGGCAGCAGAGAATAGTAATAAGTTCTGTTTCTTGAATATGAGCTGTGTGCACACGTGCACGAGATGAAACAGAAAGAACGGTAGTTTTAGGTACGTTCGCTGCGGCGGAGCATTAGCGCCCTTTCACCAAACAACCCCTGCGTTTCTATGTCCATACTGTGATTGACTCGGGAGAATGGCTTTGTCCTTGAACTGCAAGCGTGCTACACTATATTCACTCTTAGGTTGATCCGCGGCAAAACAAACCCACGTGGTCAGTGCACCGTGGTGCAACACGGTAGCAATGCGACCAGGAAAGTAAGCCCATGCTAATCTCTGAATTTATCCTTAAATAGTATAATATTCTGTACAAATACCTAAGGTTTTATTTAACGCTGATTTATACCGTAAAACAGAGCTATTAGTCCCATGACGCAATTCGAATGAGTCACCTGACATCCGGGTAGGCGCAGAATATTGTTTACAGCCAGAAACCAGCAGTTGT
The DNA here is from genome assembly GCA_030765065.1 of Deroplatys truncata. NCBI lineage: Eukaryota > Metazoa > Arthropoda > Insecta > Mantodea > Mantidae > Deroplatys > Deroplatys truncata. The sequence goes on along the minus strand of CM060988.1, from coordinate 120,340,450 downwards.
GTTTAGTATCATGGAGGACGGTGATTTTGCTCTTGTGTTTTCGTCGAATAACGTAAAGCATTAGCCACTCAAACAATTGACTATTGGTGAAAAAACAATAGTGTTAAATCTTTGTTATAAGTTATGTGAGAACATATAAACAGTGCTTGTGCAGAAATATCTGAAACGAGAAAGGTGGTTACACCCGGGGGAAAAAAGAAAAGAAAAAGAAAGCATATGATATACGCGATGCGAGAATGTAGTGATTTTAAGAAGAATGCAATTCGCGTAACAGTGCACAATTTCTGTTTTTAAAATGAGCCGCCAACAGTTAATAAAGTGCCGCTTCCAGAGAGGGAATAAATTAGGTTATCGCATACCTGTTACTTTATTGTTCGCTCATTTATTTTACAATTAATTATTATTATATGTGCAAATGTTTATTTTGTTGCAACTATCAATCTTATCACATTTAGCCCTTAACAGAATATCCTAGTCTCCATTTCAGTTGTCGAAATAAGGACTCCGTTCTTTTTTGCACTGCGTGCCGCTTGTACTGGGCCACATGGTCTGAAAGTGAGACAGTATTTCTAGTGCGAACGACAGAAGGATACATTATAGCGGTGCACTGGTCACCTGGGGTTTGTTTAGACGCGGATCAACCTAAGAATGAATATAGAGTAGAGAGCTTCTTGCCTACAATCGAAATAACACCAGCGGTTCAAATGTATTGTCAACAAGTACAGTTTACATGTATATGGTCATAATTATATTGTTTTACATGTAAGCAGCTTTTACAGGCTTACTTATTGAAAGTATGATCATAATTGTTTTGTTTGAAGCGGTAATGTATTACTGATACTACTTCGCGTTATATTAATTGTTCCGGGAAAGAAAGGATAAGAAGCTTTGGAACAGGGTGTAAAACAGAGCGAGAGGGAAGAACAATACAGCGCTGACTCAAGTTCGCCTACGTCAACCACAAGGTCATAGCTAAACTCCTGAGTCAATCACAGTAGCTTAATTGTTGATTCTAAATGCTACACTGAACAACCACTAGAACCGCCGTAAAAACTGGACTGTACGAGACTTTTATCACGCCACTATTCTGCAATACGTTTTTATACAAAAGCACGCTTGAGGCTATGGACAGTTGAAAAGAAGCTGAAACTATTTTTCCCCTCACATTTTTGTAGAGCCAACCCGTTTCGCACAATTCGGTATTAGATTTTCCTCAGAATCGCAATTTTCGTCACGTACTACGTCTGGAAACATCGAAGTGAGGCACTGGCGCACGCGACTCAGCCCTGACCTGCATCATACTACTTACGTTTGGAGTTAAAACAACGGTTGCACTTTGCAACAAGGTGAAACTAGGCGGGAGTGTGGTGTAAACATTTGAACTGCTAAGCCTTTCACATATCGACAATACTTAGAAAGTTCTCTCTTGTAGAACAGAGGCGCACCCAGAATTTATCATAGAAAATGCCAAGAGTGATTTCCAAATACCGATAAATTCGCAAGTCACGAAGCGACGAGAGAATTTATCTACAGAATTTGGAAATCAAGAGCAGCATTTGCTAAGGGTGTTTCACGAATAAAATGAAGTTATTTACTAAAAAACTATTATTAAAGTACGACATAAAATATCAATACTTACCTGCAATGTAAATTGCGTACTTTAAATAAAAATCAAAATTATATGATCGCACTTGGTCTTTTTAAGATGAGAGCTGTGTATATTACATAACGACGAGTTGGTTAAGATATTTCGATACAATTGGAGTCAGTCAAAACTATGATTGGTTGAAAAAACAACGTTCCTTCAAATATGATTGGTCTTTATCTGACATTTAGTTTTGGCAGAAAGCCCTACACACGATCTCTTTGTGTTCAACGCAAAATGAAAGTGTTAATTGTTACACCAGAAAACACCATCACAATATTCTTGATGCAAAAGAATGCATTCTGCAGCTAACACCTACAAAACGAATAAGTTCCTTATTGATTGTAACTTGTTTTATGGACTTATCGTAAATGTAGCATTAAGAACATATACAATATCCGAATGACAGAAATTCAGAACTGTGGTTATAATACATTAGGATACATTGGCAGATGTATTGTGTGCAAATTATTCACTTTATGTAGGTAACTGCATTTTAATTCTCTTCAATTAAATATTCATCCAAATGCTGGCTATTTCCCATTCTCTGAATCTCAGCATTATGGTTGCAATATTCAGTTACACTAACATTCTGAATAACCTTTCCTTCTCTACAGCTCTTTAAAAATGGAATATGCAAGAAACAACACAAACCTAAAAGCAATTGCATTTTCAGAATGACTTTCCAACAGCTTATGTCAATGTTTTATTAAGTTTTTTCTCGTAAAATCTAAAATTAGCTTCTATTTTCCTTCACAGAATATGCTTGGTGTATAACTTATTTCATTCATTCGCGATTAAATTACATTAGCACAGGTATGCTTAAAATGTAGACATTTAACGCTAAACTTTCCTCCTAACGCGAGCGTTTTGTTTACTTCATTCATAGGACAGACAGCTGGTCTATGATGGCAAGTAGACGGCACACACTTCAACGGTGGGATGTTGCCAAATATTGGCTTCCAAATGATTTTTTTTTTTTTTTTTTTTTTTGCGAAATGCTTGGAAACGCATCAAAAGTTAAGAAGAACTGTTTGCTGCTTTCGGCAATTTTTTATTCCAGTTTAAAGCTGGAGATCTATACTCGTTCCAGCCTGTATACATAAAACAACTTGAAAACAGCAGCACGCATGCACGGAAATTTTGTATGCAGAGGGAAATTGGTGGAAATTTTCAAGAATTAGTATGCGGAGAAACCATAAAAAGCTATTGCACGATATAATGGTGTTATTCATAAACGTAATATTACAGTCATTACACCAGCAACAATATGCATACAAGGAATTAAGTGTTCTGCATTATCTGCCAGCAGAAGGAATTTATGCTCTAAATCCTGTTTCTTATAACCTGGTCCCGCAGACATGTATTCTTACGCGCTGCGTTATCTTCTAGTTGGTTAATGTAAACCTTCAAATGGTGACAAGCCGTGTGCAGTGCAAGGATATACGATAAAGGGGATATAACCACATTGTCGTGATAGGTGCACGTGTTTTCGTCATTATAAGAAGTAGGTTTAAACTGAAGGTTCCTCCTATCTATTTTTTGATAAGAATTTACATACACTAACTCTTGTTACGTGATGTATTTACTTCATACGGTTATGAAAATGTAAATTTGACAACTATCTTCGAATATATTAAAATAAATGATCATGTTAAGGAACTATTTTGTACCGCAGAATATTCTATGCCACGACAGCAGCCAATGAGAAGTGACTAAACTGGGTCCGTTGTAAGAAACATTTTTTTTGTATTACTCCGCGCGCAGGTGCATAAGCGTATGTGACAGACGACAGTGCCACTTCGCCGATGTATTACGCCATATTACATATACTGAGAAATATGTCAAGAACATATCAAATTGAATGCACTCAAACGAATTTTGGTTTCAACGGACTTTTGTACTTAGCTACATTAGTCAGATTCACAGCCGTCATCTTTTTAATTTCCCCTCATACAAAGGTTTGAGAATGGAGGCAATAAAGTATTAAAAATCCAGATCTGATCATTGCACCTTTTCAAAATATTCCCCATTGCATTCTATACACCCTCAACCTTTCAAACCATTTTGCAAATGCTGAACGCCATTCTTCTTTGGAGACAGCGCAAATACATTCTTCGTAAGCAATTACTGCGGCTTCAGGTGACTCAATTCGATATCGAATTTTTCGTCATTTTGGATAATAAATAAAAAAAAGGAGCATCGGGCCAGATCTCCAGATCCTCTAGGGAGGATGAGACAAATATCTGACTCCTACAGAAATTGGATTATTCCTTGTGCAGTGTGGGCACAGGCATTGTCATGGTTTAACAAAATCCCACGCAGACCAGTCTAAAGACGCATTTTTCTCAGTTCATTGAACACTTGTGGCAGACATTTTGTGATGTACCATTTGGCAGTCTTTTGTCCCTCAACCGGAATCGTCACAAAGTGGCCACTTGCTGAGAAAAAGAAAGAGATCATCTTCTTGCCAACACTTCTCATTCGCTTCACTTTTGTTGGGGGATCTCCTGGGAAGACCCAGACCGATGACTGTCGTTTAGTTTCTGGATCGTCCTCCGTTGAATTTTTCAAGCATTTCCTGGGACCATTGCACACGTGCTTGTTTCTGCTCATTTGTGAGGTGGTGGGGTATCCAGCGGCTGCAGAGCTTCCTGACGTCAAGTTTTTCTTTCAGGATTGTTTTCACTGAGGTCGATCCAATATTTAGGGCTTCTTGAATCTGACTATATGTGCAACGATGATCTTCCTGCAACATGCGCTCTGTTTTCACCACACTTGCACCCATTGTTGCTGTAGCCGGCCGTCCTGCTAGGTCTTCATCTTCGAGGGAATCCCTTCCTCTTCTAAACTATGCATACCATCGAGAAATGGTGGATTGCGAAGGGTAAAGATCCCCAAATGCACGATGCAGTCTTTCAAAGCATTCTTGCTCCACTAAACAGACTTTTAAGTCATAGAAAATCAGAGCAGGGAAATGCTCTCGCTTGAGATCCATCCTAGCGTATGGCGTAGCAACACCTGCTGTACATGCACACGCAGTGCTGATGCACATTGTTGGAGCGCGCCCAGACTTGCACATGCTGCTATCTGAACTTCAATCTGAAGTTAGGAAAAACTGCTTTGGCCTACCACTACTTATTTTTGCCCGTTCTCAAAGCTTTCAGAGTGACCCTCGTATAGCGGCGAATGTTTCTTAGGCATACGTATCTAAAGCGCAAATCATCCCTATCTGCGATGATATTAGCATTATTTTTTTTCACAAACGAAAATCCCATTTCTAATAGTAATGTATGGAGGCTCGTTCGCTTAAAATTTCGGGTCTCTGTTGACAGCACTTAACACTTTGTTTATTGTCGGCAGCTCATTGTGTCCCGCCCCTCTTTAGAACCAATTGCAAACTTCACGAAGTCGTTCACTTGTTCCAAAATAGCTTTAAATCTCTTCTTCTTTTTGATCGGTGTTTTAACATCACCAGATTCTTTAAGTTTGGGAACATGAACAGCACTGGTTTCTGACATGCTGTGTACTCTGCCGTTAATTTAACCATTCCTTCACTAGAATATCTGGATTATGCTCCTATAACTTATGAAACACACTTAAAACAATCTTTTTCTCGCCACTTTTTAATAGTTACCTTTAGGGTGTTTTTATAACCGCGAACATCAGTTTTGCTACTATGGCATTTACCCAGTAAGCTTGCCGCCATATTACTCACTGACATTTCGTTTGTTTTTCTTCCGCCAAAGTAAATGCTTTATTTCTTTTAACGGATATATTTTTATTTCCAAACAGCTGTAAAAATACAGTGCAGTGTAATGATACAGTTAAACGTACCGATTAGCGCATTTTCAAGACATGACGTTAAGAAAATATGGATCTATTTTCTCTCCTTAAGTTGAGTGCTTCGTTCTCAAACCAATGAGAACATTCACTGCGGTCACGTGCGTGGAGCTGTTTCTCGGTAATCATGTAAGTGTGTTTCTTACGACGGAAGGAGTATAGTGCATGTGCCCGTTAAGGAATACGGCGCAAAGTTATATAGACTAGATCTTAAATATTATATACTCACTGCATATGCACAATATGAGAAATGTCTTCGACCGATAAATTCATAGGTATACCTTCACCAGGTCTATGACTAACTCAAATGGGAGGGAAATGGATAAGGAATTTCGTATGGATATTGACTAGCCAAGGTGATCTGACCATTTAAATTCCTGTACATGACATTTAAATACAACTGTTATGGATTTAAGAGAATCTGGCGTGTTACACTCATGACTTCCTATCATATTTTATTTTTATATACATTCTAAAAACTATTTCTTCGAAAGCTTATTTTTTCTATCTACTTCATGTTAATCGAGATAGACCTTTCCAGAAAACATTCATTACAAATTTCGTTGTAGAATGCAGATACAAACGGGATAGAGGAAACAAAAGTAGGTTGTTATATACTAGCCTAGAAATATCATTCTCTCCATGAATAGCGAGAAACAACTGAATGGTGATCGCACTAAAAAAAATGACGTTTTGAAAAATGCAAACCAATAATAATGGAATCTCGGAAATGGCTGATGCCACAAAAAAAAGTTATGTGAAATAAATTGTGTTTTAAAGAACTCTATATTTTGTATAGTGCATTTTTGTATATCTCTTACGTTTACCAGTTATACAAAATTCCTTCCGAATGAAAAAGACTTCATAGGTTATCTCAGAAACGTCATCACATTTTATTTATCATGTAAATATTTTAAATATATGTTATTTTAATCAGAATCAGGGATATTTTTGAAAATCTTTGTCTCATCTTTGGAAGGAACTGAACTTAAATACTAAGTTTGGTACTTTGAACACTCCGTGTGTGTTTTTACTTTCTCTACTACGTACAGTAAGTAGGTGAAGTATTGTATTCCACCCAAAAATTCGATACCGAGATTTCACCGGAAATACATGCTTTGAGACCCTCTGAATCTAAAAAAAGCATTTTTGGAAACATGTCCGTGTGTGTGTGTCCGTAAACAGCATAACTCAGAAACGAACAGTCGGATAAACACCAAACTTGGTATTTAGGTTCAGTATGTCCCAGAGATGCGACACGAAGGTTTTCAAGAAAATCCCCTCACCCCAGATTACACTTTACATGGAACGTTTTTCGAAAATTATAATTTTCTCAAAAATGGCTCTAACGATTTTGATTAAAATACCATATGTTTAAGATATTTTCATGACAAATGAAATGTATATCTCGAATTTTCTGGGAATGTGTCCAAATGTGTTCTTCATTGTGAACGACTTTTGCATAACTGGTAAACCATAAGAGATAGACAAAAGTTTACTACACAAAAAATGTAGATCGCGTTAAAATACACAATTTATGTCATATACATTTATTTTTTTTGTTGAGTTAACCATTTTCGAGATATTGCTTGTTATTCCCTTAATTTTTTCAATACTTATTTTCTCAAATGGGAATTCGTTATTCATTTTTTTTGTCTTGGATATGCAAAGAGTATTAATCTGTGGCAAAGAGAATGGTGCTGCACATAGCAACCAGCTATTATGAGATATGTCTATGCTTAAAGGTTACTGTATTTCTATATTGCCCTTGCAAATACAAGACAAGGGGAACATAGTACGCCTTAAGCGATAGCAAGTGTTGTTAGAACTGGTCTCTATGTGTAAAATGTAATTCTCTTTGCATGTCAAAATATCGTTTCTGCAAATGTTTATCTGGATTAATATGAAATAGATGGAGCATAAGAGTTTGTAAAAATAGTTTGTACAAGAGTAGAGAAAGGCATGTGAGTGTAACACATCAGATTTTTTTTTAGTTATGTTACAGACACACACACGGACTTTTTTTTTCTAAAAATGTTTTTTTGGGGATTGTATTTACGGTGGAATACCTATATAGAATTTTTGGTAAAATGCAATAGCTTCTCTACCTATTCTGTACGTGGTAGAGAAAGTAATAGGACCATAACACTAAAAACTGTACTTTTCAAGATTTTCCAAACTTTCGCCTCATCAATCCCCAATAACTGCATTTACGTGAATTGAAAATAAAACTGGGGCATCGTCCCTGACCGCAAGTGTACCTAATATCGTTTGGCCTCTGAGCGCAATTCGAACACTAAAATGTGACAGTGAAATGCTTTTAGCCAGATATTGTTCTACAGCCGACAAAATGCGCATGGCATGCAGGGAATTTAAGCAGTGCAGGATTGGCGCGTTGCTGGCTGGGGAAAGTGACTGAATAGTTCTAGCCATCGATCTACGGTCCAGCACGGTCACAGAATGTTACTATTGGCACACAAGCTGCTGTCAACTTTCATGCCTGACTATTACTCAAATTAATACTTTCCTGGGGTTAAGGGCATTGGGTACTGAAAATGCTAATTTCTACATTATAAATAAACAGGTTGTAATTTTTCTCGCATGTTTATTATGAAGGTGTTCCGTTACGTTATTTGCACCACGCTTTGGGCGTCAATTTTAAGTAGTTTGTATTGAAGGAGGTGTATTATATTTTAACTGTTGGGGAGCGAACTTGTAGTAGTTGCAACCACACGTATAGTAAACAGTTTCCTGTAGCCTTCGCCCCAAATGTACTTTCAGGTGGCCTTTGCCCCAAGTTTAAAAATATTAACGTTTTAATTTGATTGTTTCTTTAGATATTATATTTATGTTTGCCTGGCTGCGTCAGTATTATTGTTAGAGACAGGGCGTGATGGGACTAAGAATATAGGCTTACACAGATTTTAATTTTTAATTCACTCCTTTTTATTAATCCTTGAACTTTTTAATACGTATACTATTTTCGTCTCACACGAATACGTATTTAATTTCTCGAGGACACATCTCGCGTCTGGTTATGAGCACTGTCTAGAGGCAACAGGTCTGGTTATGAGCACTGTTTGGAGGCAACTGAATTGATTTCAACCGTCTAAACTTGTAAATTTCTGTATTTCAAGTCTCAGATTGGCTAGTCCTACTCCAATAGAATACTTTCATTTAACTAAAGCTTTTTTCTGGTTGTTGATTGGCTATTTTATAAACTGTCACTAAAATCATATTATTGTTACTCCAAGAATCACAAGTAGTACTGTTAAACTTTCGTACTCATTATTGACTCAAGGTTAACTCATTGTTAGCAACTTTTAACTTATTATTCTCACAGTTCCTACATTAATAAATTACGTGTAATATATTCACATAACATTATTACACATGGATACAATAGTATACAATATAAACATATACAATGACTGTTACATACATTTTACAAATTATTACATACACATATTGCTTCAAGGTGGGCTGTTATTGAATTTACATATTACATAATTAGACTGTAATTATTTAAGTGTTAAAATACTGCCTCAGCTAGCAGTTCGGGTTCATATTGTATCACTACTGGTTATGGGATAATCTAAAAAAAAAAAAGTATTTTTTAACAGGCCCACTATACGTGAAGGACTGAAACAGTCAATATCAGATGCCATTGAGAACATCCCTAGGAATGCGCTTGCTAATGCGTTTAAAGCACAGAAGAAAGACTATTGCTTATTGTACAACACTGTAGTGGTCATATTTAATTTTATCTTCTTTTAATAAAATCCCATTTCTTTAGAACAGATTTGTGTTTTTATTTTGTTAGAATAAAAAAATTGACGAACTTGTCACCTTTTTAAACTGGGAACTCACCTTAGAATAACCTGATATATAACCTTTTTTTCAAAAACTATAACGTTTATTAAATTCTTAAACCCCTAAATTCAAAATTATGCTCCATAAAGAAAACACTCTTTAGATATGTATAATGAAGATAAAAGAAACTTACTAAACTGCATTATAAAATTTTAAAATGAAAAAATGTAAGAATAAAAGATTATGATAAAATAGGTTTTAAAATTGCACGTGCTATTTACACACACCCCCGAATAAAGTCGCGTCAGGTCATTTAAATGGGCAAAAGCTCAAAATGGTTCTGATTCCTCAAGGTTTAAGGAGTTTATATTTTTCTACCCCTTATTAAGTAGATATCGTAGTTCACCAACAAATTCGATGTTGATACCTCACCACAAACACAGGTTTTGTGATCCACTGAAAAAGCATTTTTAGATAAAGCGCACGCATGTGCGTGTTTGTGTCAGAAGAGCACTGCTCAAAAACGAAAAGTCGCATAAGTGCTAAATTACACAGTCGAAGCTTAAAAAAACAGAAAAAAATGTTTTGTTCATTTTCTCAAAAATAGCTCTAACGATGTGTCTGGAATTTTCTGTGAATGCTTATGATGTCCTCTTCATTCTGAATGAGAGCTCATTGAAATATGTATGTCAAATAACTTTTTCTGTAGCATTAGCGGCTTTCGAAGTATCTGTTGTTACATTTTTAAGTTTTCCTAGTTGATTACTCTCGTGCAGTCAATAAAGCAACGTGCCTAGTTCCGTGCTTCCGAGTTCGAATCTCGGAGAGAGGGAGGGAGTCGGATTTTCCTTAACCTGAGAAGACTCTAGGCTACATTACCCTCGTCCTCATCTGAGGTCATTTCAAACTTTTCGTTCATTTAACGTCCTATATGACCTACATGGGTTAAAGGACGTCTCTCTGCCTTCTCTCTATCACCATTCTGGGTATATACGCTCAGCATTCAATAGTGTACGAACTATTCAGTTCGCCACACCACGATTTTTAGAAAAATCGCTGATCCCAAACTACCTTTTAGATAGAAATTTCATTATTTTTCATTAACTAAAAACTGGTTCTTAACGATTTTGATTAAAATAAAACACGTTTAACATATCTGCATGGCTAATAAATTGAATATCTTGAACTCTCTGCAATTAGTCCTTGAAGTCGTCTTCATTCTGAATGAATATTGTATAATTTTGTTTAACTAGTAAAACGACAAACAAAGCTTTATTATACGAAAATTTGAGATCTCATTAAAAGCACATAAATCTATATAACTTTGTGAAGGCCATGATCACCATTAATCTATTTCTTGCTGTAACGTGGAAAGGATATAGAATTTGAAAGTTATTATACAGATTTGAAGATTTGACTATCGCTTCAGTCTCCTCTATCATTCTTGTACCTACAAGGATATGGGTAATGAAATCATTTCTACAAAACATTAATCTCGATTAATATGAAGCATCAGGAGAAATGTTTTTATATTAGGTTGTACAAGAGAGAGAAAAATAAAGGCTGGTAGTTAGAAAAGGCCATGTGAATAAAACACACGAGATTTTGTTTCTTCCACTGCTACGTTAGATGTGTAGTGAGGTCAGGAGTCAGCATCTGACAACCGAGGGAGATGGCTCCGCGGTAACGTTCGAGGCACTTTAACCAGTTTCCGTGGTTGTCCCTGATTGGAGAATGCTGGTGTGGTTTCTCTTTACCACGACTTTCCTTTCTCTCATCTATATTTTCGCTTTCCTTTTCATGTTTGAGATGGGCTTAGGGCTTGTGCAGTGTCTGTCGGAGAGTTGGCGCAGATGCTTGTTCTTCTCGATTCTGTCCCCGGTTCCGCCAGAGAGAAGCCTTCTCTGAGCACTCGCCTGCGTGACCGAACCATCAAGCTTGGAGTCGTTAGGGACCTTCGCGCATCTTTGTCGGCCGGGTTGCCTATGGCTTATAGTCCCCTGCGCTTCCTTCACCTCATCCGTTCCTCCTGGGGTGTCAAGCACAAAAGATCCGCGTTGGGTCGAGGTGCGAGGTGTCCCCCTCCGTTCCCTGGTCATAGTCATAGATATAGAAATAGACAGACGGAGAGAGGGACCTCCAGTAACTGGAGCACAGCACCGCAAGTAGCCCATAGTGGCCCCTGGGAACAAAGGGAGAGATTCGAAGGGCGACAATGTGCGATATCAAGGACGGAGTCCCTAACGATTCTAGCATGGTGCCGCTCCAGACGCCGCTTAGTTCTGCCTAAGCCCCGAGCCACCTGGGGGTCCCGTGGCAGCTCGCAGGAACCGGACACCAGCGGTCGCCCCCAAACGCCAGAGCGCAAATACCACCGTCCTGCCGCAGCACACCAACCGCCGCCATCTGGTCCTACAGGTGAAAGGAAATGATGGGGACAGGAAAGTCGTGGTAGAAGGAGAACCACTCCAGCTTTCGCCTATGACCCCGGGGAAACCACGGATAGCGTGGCCGTCCTGACGTAATCGAACTTGGGACTCCCAAATGAGAGTCTCACACATTACTGTGGAGTCATCTCTCTCAATTATATAGTAGGTACACTATAATAAAATATTCCAGGAATAAACACTTTAAAACAATCTAATGTGATATATTCCCATGACTTCCTCTATCGTTCATTAGTGGGTATACAAACTGTTGTTATGAAAGCTTATTTTTCTACCTATGTACTGCATTTTAATCCAAATAAACATTTGCAGAAATAGTTACATTGCACATTTCGTTATAGATACTAAAGTCAAATGTTTAAGAACTGGACGCTATATGTTAGTCTTAGAATTCCATACTGTTTCCATGCAATTACGAGAAACAACTGAATGTCGACAAGACTTTAAAGAATGACAGAATATTGAACAATTCGAACAATAAGGAGATGTCAGAAATGGCTTATGCTATAAAAATGATTTAAAACAAATTGTGTGTTTTTACTTTCTCTACTACGTATAGTAAGTAGGGGAAGTATTGTATTCCACCCAAAAATTCGATACCGAGATTTCACCGGAAATATATGTTTTGAGACTCCCTGAATCAAAAAAAAAAACGCGTTTTTGGAAACATGTCCGTATGTGTGTCTGTGTGTGTGTATGTGTGTGTATGTGTATGTCTGTGAACAGCATAACTCAGAAACGAACAGTCGGATAAACACCAATCTTGGTATTTAGGTTCAGTATCTTCCATCGAGGCGGCACGGGTTCAATTTCAGGGACCTGCATGTGGGATTTGTCGTGGACGAAGCGGCGTCTGGGCGGGTTTTCTCCGGAGTCTCCGGTTTCCCCCGCCATTCATTCCACCAACTGCTCCATCATCACCTTTCCTTTCATCCATGTCACCAACATTTCGTTTCATCTACTTCCTTCATCCTATACCAGGCATCGGGCTGATCATCCATCCTGGATGTTCTGTCTGATTCATGAGTGTCTGCTCCTCGACGGGCCTCTGACCCCAGGCACCCGCCTGTAAGTCCTGGGGGGGGGTGTAAGTCCTACATAGGAGGGTAAACAGATAATGAATAAATGAATGAATGAATGAATCTTCCAGAGATGCGACACGAAGGTTTTCAAGAAAATCCCCACCTCAGATTACCCTTTAAAATGTATATCTGGAATTTTCTGGGAATGTCTCCAAAAGTATTCTTCATTGTGAACGACTTTTGCATAACTGGTAAACCATAAGAGATAGACAATATTTTACTACACAAAAAATGTAGATCGCGTTAAAATACACAATTTATGTCATATATTTTTTTGTTGAGTGAACCATTTTCGAGATATTGCTTGTTGTTCCCTTAAATTTTCTAATACTTTTTCTCAAATGGGAATTCGTTATTCATTTTTTTATGTCCTGGACATACTAAGAGAATGGAATGCGCCATATAGCAACCAGCTCTACTATCGCTTAAAGTTTACCATATTCCCCTTGCATCTACCTGAAAATTAGCAATAAGATTAACATTAAGCATAAGAATAAGCGTTTGTAAAAATAGTTTGCACAAGAGTAGAGAAAGTCGTGTGAGTGTAGCACATCAGAGTTTTTAAGTAGTACCTTTTCGTCTATCGCTTAACGTTTACCAGTTATACAAGATTATACAAAATTCCTTCCAAATGAAGAGGACTTCACAATCTATTCCCAGAAAGCTGAAGATATACATTGCACTTGTCATGTAAATACATTTAATATGGTTTTTTAATCAAAACCGTTAGATGCATTTTTTAGAAAATAAAAAAATTTCCAAGAAGCTTGGAGCGGGAAATTTTCTTGAAAATATTTGTGTCTCATCTCTGGACGATAGTGAACTAAAATGCCAGGTTTGGTATTTATCAGAGTTTTCATTTTTGATTTATACTGTTCATAGACAGACATGGACGTTTTTGCTAAAAATGCTTGTTCTAGATTCAGGAAGCCTCAATATTTCCAGTGAAATCTCGATATCGTATTTTTGGGTAGAATGCAATAGTATGTGCGTGGAAGAGAAAGTAGTAAATGGCAATATGACATCGGAACTTAAACAGTTCATAGCGAAACCGTATCATTGCCTTGAGAAAATAGGTCAGCTCTTGCCTGGCACTCCTCCCTTCAATCTAGGTTTACAGCTAGAAACGAGATTCGAGTCGTAATTGAAAACACGTAAAGTGGGAGAGACATGTGCAAATAACAACGTGGCAGGGGAAGTAATTACTGCCCATGTTACACTCCGGGCACTAACCCCTCTCACTACCTGCACTGACATACAATGACTGTGCCCCTGAATTCTTAAGGCAGGGTACACAGATGTAAATCTTTCACAAGCACGTTATGAGGGTGTTAACATCTTTCTTTTGATAAAGACACTCAACAAGAATACCACTACACAGTTTCTTGCCTTCCAAAGTATACCTTTTTAAGTAATAGCAGAACCCGCAACTCTATCCGAGTTATTCCATTAACTAATGAATGATGACGTGCTTCACTCTTTCCTATCTATGCAGTCTTCGAAACTGGATAAGAAATCAAAATCTGATGTATTACATTCACATGACAAGTTGGGAAGGTATTAAATTTCACTCAAAATGGATATCGAGTTTCACCAGAAATACATGTTTTGTGGCACCCTGAATCCAAAAGGCACTTCTAGGAACGTCTGTGTGTGTTGAACAACGATACCGTAATTATTGAAATGAAGATATAAATAATTAAATAAATAAATGATAGTAAGATAAAGAAATAATTGCAATAAAGAATTTCCGTATGTTAAACCAATGTATAATACAACAAGCTTGCATTGAAAGTTTGTCCGAAGAAGGAGGTAATTAGCGAGCCATGTTGAGCAAAGTCTTAGTAACAGGGCGAGGGACTTTCCATTAGCTTAAAGATTCTTGAAATGCAGTTAGGTTATAAGTTCAGTACGTTTGAACAGTCACGTAGGCAGAAATTCCGAAAAAGAGAACGGTAATGAAATTCTGAGAGTCGGGGAGGAACCGCCTAGTAACACTGTCACGTACGCATACGTAGGAGTTTTGAGATTGGTGCATTTATCAGAGGATATTGGTAAGGGGCTAATATAGGCGAAGCTTGAGTTAATATAGGGGCGTGTATTCTAATCGGAAACACATTCGTTCGTGCACACCTTCGTGCATACATCCGTGATACTCTTTGTTGAGAATTAGACACTTAATCTGGTGATTACTCGTCTGTTATTTTAAGCATTCAGTGACGCGCTTGTGTAAGATTTAGCAGCCATCGCGAGGGGCTTTGACGGTGAGCATTATAGCGACTCACGGAAAATTACGTCTAATTTCTTTTATTGCGGAAAGATATTTCTAACATTGCGGAAAGATATTTCTAACCGTAAAATTGATACTGTAGAAGTTAGCAGGTATAACAATTAAATTATTATAGTTTCGAATGCTACGATTCATAATCAGTTTCATTCTTTATCGTCAAACGGTTGTTAACTAGATCACATTGAATTTCTCAGTCGATTTAATCTGGTGTTATACTTTCACACTCGCCCACGCATACTACGAGAGAAAGATTTCATAGCAAACCACCGCAACAGCCGGCAACAGAATCAATATTGAAGTAAAGGGCATGGCTTCAAAAAGTGACGACCATCGTCCGGCTTCAACAACATAATTAAAAAACGAAATATTCGATAAATACCAAACTTGGTATTTAAGTTCAGTACCTTCTAAAGATGCAACATGATGATTGTCAAGAGAATCTTTGAACGGAAACATTTTTGAAATTTATTTTCTCAAAAATCGTTCAATGATTTTGGTTAAGAGATAGAGAGCGACAGACAGAGACAGAGAGAGAGAGAGAGCGCACAACAGCACAGGTTATAAGCTTACTAAAGCTAAATAACGTCAATAGACAATAAAATTAGAACCTAAAACAATCGTTAAAACACGTAA
The DNA here is from genome assembly GCA_030765065.1 of Deroplatys truncata. NCBI lineage: Eukaryota > Metazoa > Arthropoda > Insecta > Mantodea > Mantidae > Deroplatys > Deroplatys truncata. The sequence continues at coordinate 120,324,697 of CM060988.1, read as the reverse complement.
GTATAGGAGTAAAACCAGTCAGTGTCGCTTGCAGTAGAACGCCAATTTAGTCCTAAACGGTTATCTATATATGGATTGTAAAACCACTATGGGAGATAAAGGCTAAAAGACGCTCTACAGCACTAAAGTTATCTTCCAGCACATCGGAAACCTGGTCTGGTAGAAACAAACGTCTGCGTAAACCAGCCAAAAGTGACACTGGAGCAAAATGTGACGGACCGTCAAAGGTACATCCAGTGTATTTGTACAAACTGGTCCAGGTTCACCATTTAATGAATAAGTATGGCTGAAACGACAATGTACAATTCGCAAGCTGACTAAAATTACCTCTTCGTGACGAGAGGGACAAATAGAGCTAATCTAGGTGATAGGAGGGGTCTAACTTCACGCAGTTTTATCCGCTGGACTACGGACCACTCCTCTCCCTACCGCAAGTAAGTGGCGTGACGTTAAAACACAATCAAATCTTGCAAAGGAACAGAAGAGCTAAAACACCTGGGGGACAAAACAGCAGCTTTAGCTGCAGCATCAGCAGTTTCGTTCCTGGTAAGCCCACGTGTCCAAGAACTCACATAAACAACACGTTGGTGCCGGCATGGCCGAGCGTGTTAAGAAAATCCTGAATACGCTTCACAATAGTCGTAACTGTACAACGGCTGGAGGCTCAGGGAATCCGAACATATAAAACATTACTGAATATCATACACAGGAAAGAGCTTGGAGTATGCTGAAAAGTTGAGCCGTAAAAACGGAACACTGCCGTGAAAGTCGAAATTTAAAACTGCGAGGACCAACAACAAAGCCATCCTAGATTCTAATTGAAGTACCATGTATTTATAGTATCAACACGACAAATAAAATGCATATACTGAATTTTCTGGAAATACCTGTGTGAAGTTCTATTCATTTGGAAGGAATTTTATTAGTTTGTACAACCGGTAAAAGTTAAGAGGCAGATAAAAACGTCCTCTAGTTCCAAGGTCGCAGGTTCAAACCCGGCGGAGGGCGATGGATTTTTTCGGGCGTAAAAATCCTTAGCATGGCTTCCTTAGGAAGGGAAGTAAAGCCGGTGGCCTCTGAGCAAAATTACCGGTCTTTTACGCCTAATATAGAATGTGACGCTAAGGACCACAGTAGTTGAAGGGCGTCCATAAATAAAAAAAACTCAAACTGATAAAAACGTAATGCACAAAAAACTGTAGTTTCTTTTAAAACAGGCAATTTATACAAAAAGTGTTGTTGCTACTTAGTTGTTTCTCGCGATATCATGGAAAGACTATGGAATTTTAATGCCAGCTTATTGCGACACGCTTTTAAACATCTGATTATTGATTCGGTTGCCTCTATCCCCTTTGTGTCTTCAACGAAATGTGCAATGAAACTAATACTGCAAAGATTTATCTCGATTAACATAAAGTAGTTAGAAAAATAAGCTTTCGTAATCACAATTTCTATAAAGCGTATACAAATAAACGATAGTGGGTAGAGAAAGTCATCTGAATGTAACACATAGGACCGTTTTTCTCACATGGAAATGGACCGAAAGGAAACAATCACTTCAGAATTTGGATTTTTACTTCAGATATGTAAACCCTCTCTGTACTTGTCGACTGATGAAATGGTAGATAGGAAGATTTTTTGTTGATGGACATTTTATATCTCATTGTGTTTTCAGGAGATCTCCTTCGTGTTTTGAAGAGTGAGTATTAAAAACAGTCATATGCCAAGGCATCTCTTGTGTCACATTACTCAAATGCACATATTTGTAAAGAAGTGAATTGTCAAGTTTCCATTGAGGACGTGCAGGGATTTCTGTCGCCTTGAGCAATATCACAAATCACAGCTTGGCCTTCTGGGAATCTATGAAGGAGTAACAGATGACTGAATATATCCTGGTGCAAACACCGGGAAGTAATTCCTTATTCATTCAGCTGTTGTCAGTGCTTTAAGCTTCATATTTCAAGCCTGTGTATTTCTTTAGGTGTCACCCAAACTTATGTCAAGACATGAAAATAAAAATCTGATGTTACACTCGCATCACTTTCCCTACCCAGTAGCGTTTATCTGTATATCCCATCTAGAAACTGTTCTTACGCTTATTTCTGTATCTACATCATGCTAATCGACATAAACGTTTGCTGAAATGGCTTCATAACACATCTGTTTGTGGGTATAAGGGGGATACAGGAGAATGAAGCAGAGTAAAAAAATTAAGAAATGGGTTCCTATATGCTGGCTTTGGAATTCCATGCTCTATGAACACGAAAAACAAACCAATAGCGACAGTACTTCAAAAACTGTAAAGTTCCTACTGGAAAATTCAAACGAATATCTCGTAAATGGTAATGTCACAAAACTAGTTGACATAACTTATATGGTTTAAGGAATCGTCATTTTTACTTTCTCTACTACGTATAGTAAGTAGGGGAAGTATTGCATTCCACCCAAAACTTCGATACCGAGATTTCACCGGAAATACATGTTTTGAGACCTCCTGAATCCAAAAAAAGCATTTTTGGAAACATGTCCGTGTGTGTGTGTGTGTGTGTGTGTGTGTGTGTGTCTGTGTGTGTCCGTGTGTGTGTCTGTGAACAGCATAACTCAAAAACGAACAGTCGGATAAGCACCAAACTTGGTATTTAGGTTCAGTATCTTCCAGAGATGCGACACGAAGGTTTTCAAGAAAATCCCCCCACCCCAGACTACCCTTTACATGGAAGATTTTTCGAAAATTTTAATTTTCTCAAAAATGGCTCTAACGATTTTGATGAAAATATCATATGTTTAAGATAATGTCATGAGAAATGAAATGTATATCTCGAATTTTCTGGGAATGTCTCCAAAAGTATTCTTCATTGTGAACGACTTTTGCATAACTGGTAAACCATAAGAGATAGACAAAATTTTACTACACAAAAAATGTAGATCGCGTTAAAATACACAACTTATGTCATATACATTTCTTTTGTTGAGTGAACCGTTTTCGAGATATTGCTTGTTATTTCCTTAAATTTTACAATACTTATACTTTTTCTCACATTCGTTATTCATTTTTTTTATGTCCTGGACATGCAAAGAGAATGGAATGCGCCACATAGCAACCAGCGTTAAAATATTTGACTATCGCTTAAAAGCTACCATATTTCCCTTGCATCTACAAGAAAATTACCCATAAGATTGACATCTCGATATCTCGATTAACATGAACCATATGGAGAATAAGCGTTTGTAAAATTAGATTGTACAAGAGTAGAGAAAGTCATGTGAGTGTAACACATCAGATTTTTTACTTTGTCTACCACGTACATAGTAGGTAGAGAAAGCATTGCATTCCATCCAAAAATTTTATATCGAGATTTTAACGGAAATACAGTCTTTGAGGCCAAAATCTAAAAAAGACGTTTTTAGAAAAAGGCATAAGTCAAATAACAAAAGCAGATAAATTGACAAACTTGGTATTTAAGTTCAGTATCTAACAAAGATGTCCAACATCATCCCCAAGTGCCCTTTACGCAGTACCCTTTTTAGAAGTTTTTTATTTTCGCAAAAATGGCTCAAACTATTTTAACTAAATAACACATATTAACGAGATTTACGTAAATACAATGTTTATCATTTTCTGGGAATAGTGTACGAGGTCCTCTTGATAGGAAGGAATTTTGTATAACTGGTACAAGTTAAGCGAGACGCAGACGAAAGCGTACTACACAAAAACGTAGATCTCTTTAAAACACACTATTTATTTCAAGTAACATTTTTTGTGGCATTAGCCGTTTCCGAGATATCCATTATTAATGCTTCGAATTGTTCAATACTTAAACCATTCTTTTAAAGTCTTATCGATTTTCAATTGTTTCTAGGCTTGTTATGGAAAGAGTATGGAATTTTAAGGCCAACATATAGCGTCCAGTTCTGAAACATTTGACTATCGCTATTCCCTTTGTACCTATAACGAAATGTATAATGCAGCTATTTCCGGAAAGATTTATCTCGATTAAAATAAAGTAAATGGGAAAATACGTTTTGGTTCAGAATAGTTTTTACACCCACTAATAAGCGAGAGGGTAGAGAAAGTCATGTGAATGGAACACATCAGGATTTTTACACATATTTTGTTAAATTTGGAAAAAATAGAAAAATGTTTTATTTATCAATTTAAGACATAAATTTTATTTTGAGTATTAAGAAAATATATGATTAGATACCTGGATTAAATCGGAGGCCTCTAAACACAATTTTATGAAGAATAATTTAATATAATTTCAGAGTTAGATATTTAATCCATGTTAATGATCACGCCATCCCCAGAGAAAAACTATTTCTACCATTTTGGGAACAACAATGCTTTACAGGTCATATAAAAGCGATGTAGTTCACAAACCGGGTTCCTAGATGGCAGCATTTGTCTAAACAATACATGCATATGTATGCATGGGATATCTGACTGCGCTTCTAGAAATCAGTGCAGAAGTTTTATGCACAGCTTTCTCAGCACCAACACTTAGAAGTCAAACAAGCAAATAAATTAAGATGCAGCAGATTCCTTTAATTCGCATTAAATTTATGCAATATGTGCTTAAATTACGTTTGTTCATTTCAGAGAAAGAATTGTAATCATGGCATTGGTTTCTTTTCTTTCTTTCTTAATGTTACTACTGGGAAATATATATGTAGCAAACCTCAAGTCAATTGCTCCATAATGCTTGTCGTTATAAGTTTGATTAAAACTATAAAATGTTTAAATGCAGGGAAACAGAGAATGAAATAAAACAACCGTCTACTGAAAATGATGGCTCAGGTGTTAACCACTGCGGTGGATTCAAATCCCACAAGGCGAACGATCGAATTGAAGGATTTAGCGGTCTCCCTATGTTAGCAGACAGACACCGGGTTGAATCTTCACCACCGTGACTCAAAGTTCCCCTCTTACAATAAAAGAAATGGAAATAAACTAAATGGTATAGGGAGGCGACTTGCAGCTGATGTCCATGCATAAAGTAGGTACTCAAGCAGATGGTATAAAGAAAGAAAGAAAAAAAAGAAACAAAGCGAACCTAAATATTGCAATTGAGGCAGTATTTCTAACACTTAAATAATTTCAGTCTAATTATACAATATGTAAATTCAATAACAGCTCGCCTTAAAGCAATATGTGTATGTAACAATACATAAAAAGTGTATATTACAGTCATTGTAAATGTTTATATTATTGTATACATGCTCAATAATGTTATGTGAATGTATTACGTAATTTAATAATGTAGGAGCTGTGAAAATAATAGATCAAAATTTGCTAACAATGAAGTAATCTTGAGACAATAATAAATAAGAAAGTGTAATAATGCTACTAGTCATTCTTGGAGCAACAATAATGTAATTTTTGTTACAGTTTATAAAATAGCCAATCAACAACCAGAAAAAAGCTTAAGTTAAATAAAAGTGTTCTATTAGATTAGGAATAACCAATCAGAGACTTGAAATACAGAAATTTACAAATTTAGGCGGTTGAAATCAAGTCAGTTGCTTGTAGACAGTGCTCATAACTGGACGGGAAATGTGTCCTCGAGAAATTTAATACGTATTGTGTGTGAGGAAATAGTTTACGTGTTAAAAAGTGCAAGTAATTAACAAAATAATCTCACAGCTCTCTATATCAGTGAAGTGTTATTAAAATCGTGTTAAGAATTAATAAAAGTGAGTGAATTAAAAATTATAATCTGCGTAAGCCTACATTCTTCAGCCGCACTACGCCCTGCTAAGACATTCATGTCTCTAAAAATAAATACTGACGCAGCCGAGGCAAACATAAATATATAATATTTAAAGAAACAGTCAAAATACAAAGTTAATATTTTTAAACTTGGGGCGAAGGCTACCGGAAAGCGGGTACTATACGTGCGGCTGCAACTACTTCAAGTTCGGATTCCCAACAGTTGAAATATAATACAACTCCTTCAATACAACCTACTTCATATTGACGCCCAAAGCGCGGTGCAAATAACACAAAGAAAATAACTACTACACAATGCCAAAGCAAGTTTACATGGGAGTCCACCTTCTTCATCTTCATCGTCATCACCATCATGGTGTAAGTCTTGTGGTCTTTTCCATCTTCAAGAAAGCTGATCTGCTCATCTCATTCGCGGTCTGCCAACTTTCCTTCTGCCGATTGGTTTATCCTTTTGTATATTTGTGATGTTCGATCTTCACGCATCCTATTTACTTGATCCTGCCATTTTCGTCTGTATTCAATTATTTTTTCATTTAGACTCTGAATCGCCAACTCTCTTCTAACCTCTTCGTTCCTTTTTATTTACTGTACCACTATATAGTAGGCAGAGAAGGTATTGCATTCCACCTAAGAAGAAGATTCCATGCAAGATTTCACTGGACCCCCGAATTCCAAAAATAAATAAATAAATAACATTACAAAATTAATTTTTTTTAGAAAAACATATCCCTGTGTGGACGCTCTTTAACTGCTGTGGTCCTTAGCGTCCCATTCTATATTGGGCGAGAAAGACCGGTAATTTTGCTCAGAGACCTCTTTCTTAGGCTTGAGGTTTTATTACATGCCGTAAATCTACGACACGGACCACCGGCTTTACTTTCCTTCCGAAGGAAGCCATGCTAAGGACTTTTACGCCCGAAAAAATCCATCGCCCTACGCCGGTTTTGAACCTGCAACCTCGGGACCCGGAGGCTAGCATGGTAACCACTACGGCGTGTAAGTAAACAGCGTAACTCTAAAACGAAAAGTCGGATAAACACTAAACTTTGTTTTTAGGTTCAGTACATTCCAAAGATGCAACACAAAGAGTTTCGTCGTCCTCCGTGGACTAGTGGTACCGTGCTAGCCTCTGGTTCCCAAGGTCGCGGGTTCAAACCCGGCGGAGGGCGATGGATTTTTTCGGGCGTAAAAATCGTTAGCACGGCTTCCTTCGGAAGGGAAGTAAAGCCGGTGGTCCCGTGTCGTAGATTTACGGCACGTAAAAGAACCTCAAGCCTGATAAAGAGGCCTCTGAGCAAAATTACCGATGTTTCACGCCCAATATAGAATGGGACGCTAAGAACCATAGTAGTTAAAGAGCGTCCATAAATAAAACTCAATTTATTTATTACAAAGAGTTTCAAGAAAATCTCCCACACTAAACTACCCCTTAAATGGAATATGTTTCGAAATTTTTTATTTTCTAAACAATTACTAACGATTTTGATTAAATTACCATGTATCAGAGATATTTACATTTTAAATAAAATATATATCTTGAATTTTCTGGGAATATCCTATGAATCCTGTTCATTCGGAAGGAATTTTGTATAATCTTGCATAACTGGTAAAGGACAAGCAATAGACGATAACGCACTACACAAAAAATGTAGACCTATTTATTTAAAATAACATTTTTTAGTGGCAAAAGCTTTTTTTTCCAAGAGTCTGTAAGCTACCACATATCTCAAAAATCTCATCACATTTTTCTGTTGTGTGGCTGTTAGCACACAACTCTCACATACACAGATCACAGCCATACTTCATGAAGGTTCAACATAGTTGCCTTATTGCAGTTTTTAAAAGTACATTTTAATGCACCACATATCATTTGGAGTTTATTTAAATTATTTTTCATATTTCAGTTATTAATAAATGACACAATACATACAAGATAATTAAAATCCCTTTATTGTTGAATAATTTTATTGTTTAAACAGATTTTTGCTGCTATATGGTTTATTCCTCTAAAAGCCATTATTTTAATTTTTTCTTATGAAATTCGAAGCTTATATTCACTTTAGATATAACGCATGTATAGCAGCTGTAAATTGTTTACCGAGTTTGCAATCAAAATTTCGTCATCCGGAAATAGCAATGCATGGCAGAGGAGGCACCCTTAATTTGGGGATTATATAAATGATAGGTATGACTGTTAAGTCTCTGAACTGGCAGCCCATGCAGCAGTCTCACTCAGGTTCAGTTGTTAGCAGGTTTAGAGGGCATTTTATTTACTCAAGGAATTAAACTTAAGGAGGAAAAATCAGAAAGTGGGTTCTTGGGCCCTTGTTTTCGCTCTTTCACCACTACCTCACACCAAACACTGCTGACCACACATTGCTTTGACAACAGACTGCAGATTAATTCTTTATTAACTACAGTGAGCGTTAAGGAAACATATCTTTCAGGGAGGAACAACCACTGCATATAAAGGACTCCTAATCCGATGATGTATCGCGAATTGTGACATTAAGCCGGAAGCTGCTCACTGAGATAAGAGCGGTCTGTCCGGACAACGTGTCCTAGTTTCTACAATCAGGAATATACAACATTTCGGTATTGTAAAGCGGGGAGTGTTGGATGGTAAACTGTACATACACAATTACTCAGCAGCAGTAGGCTAAGAACATACACATATGCTATGTAACAAGGAATGGCGTGCAATTTGTAAATAAATAAATAATAATAATAATAAATAATAATAATAATAATAATAATAATAATAATAATAATATGTGTTACATTCACATGGCCGAGCAAGTTGGCTCCGCAATAACTGTAAGGCTTACAATCCGGAGCTCTGGTAGGTGGGCGAATGTCAGGGCGGTTTCTCTTCTTCCATGTTTTTCTTTTTTCATTCCGTTTCCATTTCATGTTTTAGATACGCTTTCAGGTTTTGTGGCGAGAGGCAGCTCCAGACACGGTGCAGTTGCTTGCTCCGAGGAAAGAATATTCCCCGTGGACACCACAGAGCCTGAGAAAAGGTTATACTGTACCACGCGGTCCAGGCCTGATTGTCTAATTTTGATTTAAATAAAATTATCTTGCTATTCTTCTTCTTCTTCTTCTTCTTCTTCTTCTTATTATTATTATTATTATTATTATTATTACTATTACTACTATTACTATTCTATGAAACGCTGCTGCCTACGGTGCGAAAGCACTAGAGTTCGATTTCCGGTGCCGGCATAGGGATTTTTTTCCAATGCTGGGAGACGTGGTAAGGGATGCACTTAGGTCCTTGGGACCAATTGAGCATTTTTACAGAAATAGTGGCGGCTGAGGTCCTGGAAACGCCATGTGGAAGCGACCTTATCGACCACATGCCCCTTATTATTGCACTCTACCCATGATGTCCTGGATGTGGAGGGACATCACGCTCTGGAGGCGGAGTTTGCAGCTGCCGTGCTGTTGTAAGTTATTCGCAATTAGCCGAAGAGAGCATTTATTTATTACTACTAATATTACTATGTATTGCTAAGGATGTGTGCTTCTCAACACTGCAGGACAAAGTATGTGATAAATTAATCTTTTTGGTCTTTATTTTTTCTTCACATGGATAAAGCTTTATTTTGTTTCCTCTTTATTTTCAGGCTCGAGTCCGACAACCATTTTTAACTTAAACCCCACCTGGCCGGGTTTAGGTCCGACGGCTTGGCCGAGCCCGTGCACACCTCTAGGACACCAGATGGCTGGCTGTCTGTCGTTCATCACCCACTCTGGGCAGCTCCGGCTGTGGGTCGGGTCTTCGAGCTGGAATTAATAGTGATTTCTGCGCGGCTCTGTGATCTGTCGCCTCCTGTGATTTCTTCGCTCCTGGAGAGATGGTAGCCACAAGAGATCTGTGTAGGTCGCGGTACGCGAGGTGTTCCCCTCCGTTGTATATCCTATACCTATTCTCATGACTATCCACTATTGTTTATTTGTATATAACTTCTACAAACTATTCTTGTAAAAGCTTATTTTTCTAACTATTTAAAGTTAATCGAGATAAAACTTTCCAGAAATAGTTTCATTGTAGGTACAAAGGATATGGAGGTGGCTGAAGCGATACTCAAAAGTTTAAACGCGGGTCACTATGCTGGTCTTTAAATTACAAACTCTTCGCATTAAATCGCGAAAAAATTTAATGGTGACAGTATTTAAACAAGACAAGATTGAAAAATCCGACCAATAACAATGTAAATGGCTGATGCAACAAAAAAAAGTTATTTGAAACAACTTGTGCTTTAAATATATTTACATTTTTGTTGCAGTAATTGTAGCCTGTCTCCTATGGTTTACCTTCTTGTTCCTCTTTTTCTGCTTAACCTACCCGTTACGTGGACTTACGCCCCCACGACTTACAAGCGGGTGCGTGGGTAAGACGACTGTCGGGGAGTAGACAGACTATTTGGGTCGGATGTAATAGCAGGGTGGGTGATCAGCCCGAAGCCTGGTATAAGAGCGAGGGAGGAGATGATATGAAATGACGGTGAAATGGATGAAAGGAAAGTGATGATGGAAAACTTGGTGGAAAGAACGGCGGCGGAACCCGGAGAAAGCCCACAGAGACGCCGCTTTATCCACCACAAATCCCACATACGGTTCCCTAAAATCGAACTCCGGGCCACCTGAGTGAGAGGCCCCGGTGCCAACTTCTTATGGTTTACCATTTATATTTACCATGTACGTATTGCATATAGCAGCTGAATCAAATTTGTCAAAACATTTAATATTTGCTTCAATCAGCACAAAATTAAGTAGGGTGTGAGGAGCAGAGGACGGATTAGGGTGACCCGGTCCGAGATTTCAAGTTACCGATGCAGAGAGCATAATGTCTAGAAACGTTTCTCCTAGATGCATAATTGAATAAAGTAGGATGATGTTTACTGATGTTCAGATAGTGATATAAGTATATTATTCAAATTGCGATGTCTAAAACCTATATTGCGAGGATCTCCTTATTGAGATGAGAGACGGAGAACATTCACTTTCAATAATCTCCGAAAGCACATTATTGTCCACTGCGGACAATATGACAGACTATGCAGTATTCACTTTACATACTCGTATATGTGAAATATATGTTCTATATCGGAATAAAACATTAATAGTTGTCATGTACAGCATAGCAAACGCATTTGTTCGATAAAACTGTACGAGCACTGGAAGCACGCGCCCGCTGTTTACATCTGGAATCGCCCTCTCTCCTTCAACATAAACAGACTACAGTACAAGGTAAGTTAAACTTATAAAAATGGTCACTCTGATCCGCCCCTTAGTGGTGAGCCTCTAAAAATGTAAAGTATTTAGGCCGTGGAGTAATGGGTTAGAGCATGGTGCTTCGGTTCCCGGCTGGAGGAAGCAAGGTGCTCATCACATCATTCCCCGTATCGGTTGAATGATCGCACACTGCTGTTTTGCATATGTGGTAGACGTGGGGTCGGCAGCAGAGTGGACACGCCAAGGCCCACAAGGACTCTGGTGACAGTTTTACTTTTTTAACTGCAGGCATAGACTTGCAACCATATTTATTTTTATTTATTTATTTGTGTTAAGATAATACAAACTTGAGTATATCACGACATTCAGCCTAGGCTCTTTGCTCGACATATCCATCCAACATACTCGTCATACTATACACTGCCGTTTGTGAAAATTGCAACACCAAGAAGGAAACGCATGAATTCAATGAATTTAATACCACAGGTTAGGCACATGACAAGTAATAAATGATAAACCTTTCAAATATATACATGAACTTTGAGTCCTAATATTCAGCATTTGGTGTGGCCTACATGCGCTGCAATTAGAGATGCTATATGCCGTGGCATTGAATCAAAAAGCTTCTGAATACGTTCCTGAAGGAGTTCCTTCCACGCAGTTTGTATTCCAGCCCACAAATCCGTGACACTAGTTACTGGAGGACCGTGACGCACCAGGTGCCGACAACCATATCCCAGACATGTTCAATGGGCGACATGTCAGGCGAACGTGCAGGACAGGGAAGCAAGGTACCCGTCGTTTTCGAAGAAGGCTTGTACATTCCTCGCCAGACATTGTGCCGTTGAAATTTGGCCTGCGGAGATGCCTGAAGCAGGGGGAGTACCTCAGGCTCTACAACACCATTAGGTACCGGTTGCTGTTCAAAGTGCCCTCAACTCGTAGGAGACGAGATCAGTTGCTGCAACCAATGGCGCCCCAAACCATCACACCTGGTGTTTGTCCGCTATGCCGCTCAACAATGCAGCCCTCCAGGTTGCGCTCACCACGGTACCGCCGGACACGAATACGGCCATCACTGTAGGACACGTTGAAGCGGGAGTCGTTCGAAAAGACTACATTTTGCCACTCGGCACCGCATTGACGCTGATCACGTGCCCATTGCAGTCGGAGGAGCTTTTGGTTTCTGGACAATGGAAGCCGACGTAATGGCATGCGTGCAACCAGTCCAACCTGCAGCAGACGGCGACGAACCGTTGATGCAGACAAGCTCACACCTGTTGCAGTGCTCCAGCGTCGAACCAACACTGTGAATGAAGCTATACGGTCCGTTATGGGCATGCGGCCAAGATGACGATCATCCCATGCTGTGGTCATGTTCCGTGGTCCAGTACCCGCTCTTTGCTGCGTACGATCTTCATCTATCCACTGCTTCCACACACGCATCTCTGACGTAGCAGCATGGCCTGTACGAGCCGAAAAGTCACGGTATGACAAACCCGCTTCCCGGAGACCGATCATTCTGCCCCGTTCGAACTCGCTCACATGCTGATATGGCACCCTTTGACGTCGATGAGGCATAATGGAAATCACTTTATTATTTCTACCTTGTTTGACAGCTCTGCACTGACTACACTGGGCGCAACACTGATCTTGTCGGGCCGACACGAGAGGGCTCTGCTCGGCCTACGTGTACCCCACCTCTCTGCAAATCTAATCTCTTATTGCTTGCGCTCTCTTCTACATTTCCACCAAATTTAGAGTTATTCGGGAAATTATTTCTTGGTGTTGCAATTTTCACTAACGGCAGTGTATTTAAAAAGCAACGCATTATTCTGCAACTGGATTTCACCGTGAAAGAAACGAAAATACTAAGTACTAGTCGGTCAGGATATGAATGAGTTCGGTGGAAAGAGAAACTAAACAGTTAGTGGAAATGGGCGGGGCATCGGAAAGGGAGTTAGCTAAAGAAAACATCCGCAGTTCCGAATTGCACTTACTAGCGAGGCTGAGTTCCGCAAATGTAGTACTGTTTTCATTATGCAACTGTACTTTCCCCTATCGCGTTGCCCCTCACTCCTCACTGATCCTTAGCCTCAATGACGTTACGCATTGTCAACAATAGTGGTGTCATCCTCCAAGCGCACTCATATCGTAGCCGACCTTCGGTCCTGGAAGAATCGAGGTAGAATTTTAATTATTTTACACAATGAAAATATAGAAGTTCTTAATAGTGGGTTGTAAGAACAGTTTTTCATAAATTACTATTCTGTGGTTAATAACGGTTCTATTAACTTGCACCTTTTATGTTTTAGAACCAACGTGTAGAAGACAGTTTTGTCTTGTTATTATGGATACTATTACCTTACCTCTTAAAATATTGGGTACTTTTCAATATATGGTATGTACGATTTTCGTACTCTCAATCCCAGTCGGAGCTACAGCACGTTTACAAGACCATAGAGTTTAACGAAACAATACATGTTCTTTTATGGCCCAACGTAATTCATGTTTTCAATGATATTATTAAACCATGAATGTGGTATACTGTAAGGACTTTTTATCTACTAGGGCATAACGCGCAGTAATTTATCACTTTCATATGGTAAAAAATTGGTAATATATTCGCAGATTGCACAAGGAAACAATAGGTGGAATTATTTCTTTACATACCCTGCTGTGTCCAAATAAGAGTGACGATCCATAGCGCCATTTTTCTTCAGGAGCAAATATCTGAAACAAAAGACGAGTAACGTTAGCATAATTTCAGATACAAAAATTGCAACAGTAATATATTATTATTATTATTATTATTATTATTATTAATGGATTAGGATTCTTATAAGCCTGAAGGAACATTTATTCAGTCAGTTTACAAACTATATATAATATAAAACAATCATTTATATTAGAAATTTTAAATGTTAAAAAATTGCACTTTTTCTATTATTATTATTATTATTATTATTATTGTCTCGTTTAGATATAATTTTCTTTTCTATTTAAGCTTTACATGCAGTTGTTTAGTTAAATTTATTTGCTTTTATAATTTATTCTGGTTTATTCATTTTATGTATTCTGGATCTTTATGGTCACCTGTACTGTGAAGCAAATGTTCTTAAAACTAAAACCTAAAACAAACAAACAAGCATACAGACAAAAAAAAAAAAATTCCGAATACATACGTTCCTTATACTGTATACGCATACGATGGTATTTAAGATTCTAGAACCTTGTGAATGTTTAAACGAGACCAGATTGTTAAACAGAAATGTCCATTTTCCTTTCATTGTTTTCTTTAAATATTCAAGTAAACAAATTACTTGTATAGGTAAAACACTACTGTATTCCAGGTAATATCACTCAACACAGATGTGGCAACCTTTGGGAACCTAAACACGTATTCTACTGCGGGCAGTCATCACCTTCCTCCTGGAGGCTAATTAATCTCACCCAGCTGCAGGGAAAGCGCGCGGTTGCCGAACATAGCATTTTTTGCTTATGCTCATCAAAAACATATGCTTATCAACTGTTACAAACGGAATTGAATAATTACGCACTTGGAACCAACACTGGATAAGTCAAATTCCTACATTCTCTGCCAAGTACCTATAATGGGTAGAGAAAATTTTGTATTCCACCCAAAATTTGATATCGAGATTTGACAGGTAATAGATGTGAGATACAATGGAATCCAGGAAAACAATTTTAAAGATCCGTACTAAATTTCAGACTTGAATCGGGCACTTTTGAAGTATAACAGGCAAAGAATTTTAAGAAAATTCTCCAATTCCAAACTATCCTTTACATGTGAAATGATTGGTTATTTTTGATTATTCGAAAAACTGCTGTAACGATTTTGATTAAAGTGTATCATTTGAGACGAATTATATGTATGTTCTAAATTTTCTGCTAAAAGCCTGTAAAACCCGCTTCATACTGACTAAAAAGACTAGCGAAAGACTAAAGGTTGCTTCACGAAAAATTAGAGCTCATTAAAAAGCACGATAAGTTCCTTTTTTTCATAATATTAGACATTTTTTAAGTATTCGTTGGTGTATGACTCTTAATTACCCAAATATAAATGCGTCATCTGATAGAGGATGCCTGTATGTTTCCCATTCTCCTTTTTCTCTCCACCAAATGAGTTCGTTAATATAACTAAATATTTGAATGAAGGTTATATGTAACTCAGCCTTTATTGTTTAATTTAAATCATCCCCAAGTAAAGATATACCGTAAATAACGAAACGTGAGCTGAAGTATAATTTTTCTATGGCTGGCCCTGTGGCTAAGTCGGTAAAGCACCAACCTGCTGTGCGAGGGGTCCCGAGTTCGTCCCGGCAGGGGGATGGGAATTCTTCCTTAGCCCAAATTATTCCCTATCCTCCCCAAAACCTGGAAGCATGAATGAGAGTTAAGAAGATATTTTATTAGCCTCCCGTATGAACGCCAATTTGAAGAAGATGGTTTGTTACGTTATTTTTTTACCACGCTTTGGGCGTCAATTTGAAGTAGTTTGTATTGAAGGAGTTGTATTATATTTCAACTGTTGGGGAACCGAACTTGAAATTCATTGCAACCACATTGCCCGTTTTCCGGTAGCCTTCGCCCCAAATGTACTTTCAGGTGGCGTTTGCCACAAGTTTAAAAAAATATTAACTTTGTAATTTGCTGTTTCTTTAAATAATATATATTTATGTTTGCCTCGGCTGCGTCTGTATTATTGTTAGAGACACGTTTCTCTTAGCAGGGTTGTGATGCGATAAGAATGTAGGCTTACACAGATTATAATTGTACTTCAGTCCTCTTATTAATGCTTGAAACTTCACTGATATAAAGAGCTGTGAGATTCTTTTTGTTAATTAATTACACTTTTTAACACGTAAACTTATTTTTCGTCTCACACGAATACATATTATATTTCTTGAGGACACTTTTTGCGTCTGGTTAGTAACGCTGTCCGTAGGCAACTGATCTCTAAATTTGTAAATCTTGCTATATTTCAGTCTCTGATTGGCTAATCCTAGTCCAATAGAATACCTTCATTTAACTAAAGCTTTTTTTTCTGGTTGTTGATTGGCTATTTTTTTTAAACTGTCACCAAAATTACATTATTGTTGCTCTAATAGTGACTAATAGCATTATTAAACTATCTTACTCATTATTGCCTCAAGGTTACCTCATTGTTAGCAACTTTTAACCTATTATTCTCACAGCTCCTACATTATTACACATGGATACAATAATATAAACATATGCAATGACTGTTACATACATTTTACAAATTATTACATACACATATTGCTTCAAGGCGGGCTGTTATTGAATTTATATTTATATAATTTGACTGAAATCATTTAAGTGTAAAAAATACTGCCTCAGAGTAGAATGTGTGTGTGATCTAATGATTAAAACCCAAAATTGCAAGAAATTCAACGACAAGAGAATATAAGTTAGCAGCATTGCAATAGGCAATAAGGCTGCCGATATAACCAATGCAGTTAAAGGCGGGGTATAAACGGAACTAAAAAAAAATCTATACTTGCACATATATGAATTTTTCATGCATAGAGAATATTGTATACGTATTCACATAATTATGTAGTTTGTCCACCCAGGAAATACCTAAACGTACAGCATGCATTGGACCTTCTACCAACATACCGCTTTCCGAGAGAGTTATCCAGTAAAACGCAGAAAGCCAAGCATATGAAATAATACTGGACTCAACGACTGCAGACAATACGAAAAGTTGAAAAATGCAATTTAGTAAACATTCCGGGAAAAGGCAGCTGTTGCTGGCGGAAATATAGAGGGTACACTGTTTTATCCAACTACCCCGTTTTATTCTATATTCCCCTATGCCACAACAACATTTCCTTCCTAAGTAAAATCCTATACGAACAGGAGCATTATAATATGAAGCTTCTCTGCCCTCTTGAGGCTTAAATAACAGTTTTAAACTGAAAGGTGGAACATCCTCTTCTCACCTCGCCTCTTTCAGTTGCTAAAGAGGGTTTTCTTGTCGATTAGTAGATAGATATCTTATTTTATCCCTGTTAGGCATTTACCGATCTAATCGATAGTGCTTATGAAAGACTTGCGAACAGCTGTTTATCTAGATTTTGTCTTCATCTCTTGGCTGTGAAGACGTCAAACCCCTCCCGACTTGCTCTTAAGGCTGCTTCTAGAGAAAATATACGCTGAGAGCAACGTTTTCTAAACTAAGGAAATTAAGCTCATTATTACTTTATCTACCACTTACATAGCAGGTAGAGAAGGTAATGCATACCACCCATAAAGTCGATACCAGATTTCACCGGAAATATATGTTTTGAGGTCCCGTAAGTCTATAAAAGCATTCTTAAGAAAAAGGAGGCGTGTGTATATGTGTCTGTGAACAACATAACTCAAAAAGGAAAAGTCTGATAAATACCAAACTTGGTATTTAGGTACAGTACCTTCCAAAGATGCGGAACGAAGGTTTGCAAGAAAATCCAAACTCCCCAAACTACCCTTTATACGTAAACGTTTCGAAATGTTTATTTTCTAAAATAATGACTAACGATTTGGATTAAAATATCGTATATTAAACATATTTGCATGCTATAAAATGTATAACTTGAATATTCTGGAAATGGCCTGTGAAGTCGTCTTCATTTGGAAAGAATTTTGGATAATCTTGTATAACTGATAAACGTTAAGGGATAGACAAAATTGTACTAAGCAAAATATGTACATTTCTTTAGAACTCATTTATTTGCAGTACATTTTTTTTGTGGCATCAACCATTTCCGAAATATCCGTTATTAATACTTCAATTTGTTCAATACTGTCATTCTTTATGAGTCCCGTCGATTTTCACTCGTTTCTCGGGATGTCATGAAAACAGTATGATATTTTAAAGCCAGCGTGTAGCGTCCAGTTCTAAAACATTTGACTATCGCTACTCCCTTTGTATATATACCGAAATGTGTAATGTAGCTATTTCCGAAAAGGTTTATCTCAATTAAAATGAAGTATATAGGAAAATAAAGATAAAATAATCTGTATTCTCACTGATAAGCGTTGAGAAAGTCATGTGAATGTAACACATCTGAATGTTTTTTAACTCAAGTTATCTGCAGGACTATATTTTCTACGGTAATGAAAATTGGAAAACCCTTGCAAGTAACATATCTTGTTAAAACTTATGCCGTCATTACACTAAATAACAATGGTGGCTTTGCCAGATTTCAAAATTTTAGCTTCTATGAAAACTTAAATATTGTTCTAGTGTGCAAATTCATTATTCTAATAAAAAAGCTCCACACGACGCAATTTTTAAAGAAAACATTCACACGAAGAATTCAACCTTTGCAGTAAATGAGTTGACAAACATATCTATTATCTCAGAGCTTTTATATTAACACCCAATTATTATTATACAAAATGTGTTACCTTCTTACTCTCCAAAATTCTTGGTTTGTAAAACATTAATAATTCATTTATACAAATTGCAGCATTATTTTAATAAATCTTATGACCATTTTCTTTAACATACCTTAGACGCAGCACAAAAATTTGAAACAAATTAGTGAAACATTACAAAGTATGGAACATTTTAGATTATGAAAAATGCTGAAAAAAGTTCACCCTAATTGTAGGTTCCTATTTTAAAGAAATCAAATTGACCTTAAAATGACCATCATGATGTCCACCAAATAGAACACGCCTAATGGCACCTACTTTCCCCATAATATCAAGAACTTTTATCAAAGACATTCCTTTCTACAACGCTTAGTTTTGGAGATACTATACAGTCTCAACTTAAATGATCCACCCTATATGCATACAAATAAGGCAAATATAGATGCAGAATTTATCCAACGAAATATTACAGACTGCCTCTGTGGTCCACTTGCTAGCATGCTAGTTTCCAAATCCAGAAGTCCGGGTTTGATTCCCATCCCTATCCTCCCTAAAGTCTGAGAGTATGAGTGAGTGCGTTACGGTTTATGTGAAATCAATGTTTAAATAGTAAAACCCAAAGTAAAACAAACCCAAAAGATTAACACCATAGTAAAACGAGTGAACATAATTGCCGATGAATAATTACTCCAAAGCCAAAAGACCGATATGACTTTATATGTTAAAAGCGGTATACAAATGGAACAAAAACTAATTATATCCCACTCCGGGGCTTACGGTGTTATAGTTTGATATTTTTATGTTTTCTAAAACATACCGTTAGAGGACGCACTGTATTGCAACTTATCGCAAATACATCTTTTAAGGTCCAGTGAATGTAAAAAATACCTATTGAAAAAAGTTTGTTTGTATATGTTCAGCATTATTAAAAAATAGAAAGTCGGTTACAGCCAAAACCTGGTATTTAAGCTCAGCGTCTTTAAATTTGTAATAGGAAGATTTTCAAGCGAATAACCCTACCCTAAACTACATAGATTTAGTGATTTTTAATAAAATAAGAAGTGTTTAAGACATATGAAGTCTCCAAGTTTATAGAACTGGAAATCACGAAAATGTAGATAAAAACTTACTACAGAAAACATGCAGAGCTTATTAACAGGCACAATTTGTGTCCACTGTTATTGTAGAGTTAGCTATTTTCGAAATATTCCATGTTGTCAGTTTAAACGTTTTCCAATTCATCTAACGTATATGCTTGAAAGTTTGCCATTCTTGTCGCATCCCTCTTTATTTCCTTCCTTCTTTTTGTTTGCTTATTCTAATGTTTACCTATAGGAAGTAGAAGAATTACCAATAATTGGATACCAAGATTTCAGTGGAAATCTTCCTTTCCAGCTCCCCTGAAATCCCCCCCCCAAAATAAAGGTCCGAGAGAGAGAGAGAGAGAGAGAAAGAGAGAGAGAGAGAGAAAGAGAGAGAGAAAGAGTCGTGTGTCTGAACAGTGTAACACAAAAAAAAAACGAAAAGCAAATTAAATATCAAACGCGATATATAAATTCTGCGTTCCCCAAGGATGCGACATGAAGATTTTAAACAAAATCCCTCCACCCCAAAACTACCCTTTGCATGAAAGTTTTTATTATTTTTAATTTTCTCAAAAATGGCTTTAACGATTTTGAGTGAAATAGTTCCACAAACTTTTTTTTTTGGGGTGCTTTAACAAGATCTTGAAGCAGTAATTTGTATCACAATAATGTAAATGTCAGAGTGATTGTAGTGTGAATATGCATTGTTGTGTGACATTGATTTGAGATGTTTGTTGATTGTAAGCATTATCGAGAAGTGGGTTTATACGGCCTTACTGAAACTGACAATAATAGCGTGCAATAATGTAGCGAGGGGGTGAGCTGTTTATCATTATTAGAGACGAGCAAATGACGTCAGAGTGGCGTGTTTTTCTTAGAATTTGCTGGAACATTTTCCCCAGAGCATATGTTTTCGTAATTTTCATTGGATATAAATATATACGCTAATGTTGGCGCGCTTTATTAACCAATAGCAGCTCGGTTATAATCTTTAGGCATACTGGGGCGAGGAAGTATAAATTCAGTGTCAGAATCAAGTTTCACGTAGTTCAACGGAGGCATTCATGGAGTATGCGTCGCACGAAGTTCATCAAGGTTACGCGTAGCAAATTTATGAAAAATCTCTCGTGTCGTAAAGTTAATTACACAAAAAGTTGAAGTACGCGAATTAATAATGGGCAGTAAAGAAGTTATTATAACAGTTTCAGTTTGGCGAGTGTCAAAATTAATAGGTGAAAGTGAATAATGTGTTACGACAATAAAAGTGTAAAACAAATTCTTTTATCAATGTTATCTTTGGATAAAAACTCCTTTCCGTTTACACACCTGTACAAGATAAGTGCTTGACCGAGAAATCATAGCTAGCCGGAGGACAGTAAACCCAAAATTAAATACAATAACAGGCGCTCAGTAAAAGATAACACGAAGTGACCGCGACAAATTGGCTTCCATACGTGCGGCAGATAAACAGTAGCATCTTTCGAACACAAACATTAATACCGCCCCAAATTGGCTACCACAACGTGGGGCTAACAAACAAATATACCACCACAATCTACATATTTTGTGCAGGAAGATTTTGTTTACTACCTCTTATGGTTTACCACATATACAAAAGTAATTCAAAATGAAAAGTACTTCACACGCTATTCCCTAAAAATCAATTCGTTATGCGTCTTAAATATGTGGTATTTTAATCAAAATCGTTAGTCATTTTTGAGAAAAAAAAATAACGAATCACCCTTGGAAGATACAGAAGTTAAACACGGCTCTTCATTTTGTGATGCCGTTCTCTCCCCCTCCTCTCTCTCACACACACTTTTCTAAAAGTGCTGTTTTTGGGTTCAGAGGGTCTCAAAACGTGTATTTACAGCTCGATATCAAATTTTGGGATGGAATACAATAATGTAAGCACATAGTACAGAAAGTAAAAATTTAGCTCCCTGCTTCATTAGTTTTCCTTTTCTTTTTGTCATTTAGAGCGAGAGCTGCATTTGCTCTTAAAATGTTTATTGAATTTGGCGTCTGTAACTCCTTCAAGCGATAAACCTTAACCCCAGTTTATACGAAACTAAAACCATTTCGCCTTTCTGGCTTCCAGCCATGTTCTTGCAAGTCATACTGCATTGCGAATAGGAAGATAACACTTCCATAGGTTCGCTGCTCTTCTGTAGAGCAGTTCGGGGTTGAAGGGGGGTCTTAATTGTCCGGTCG
This sequence comes from Deroplatys truncata, assembly GCA_030765065.1. Lineage (NCBI taxonomy): Eukaryota > Metazoa > Arthropoda > Insecta > Mantodea > Mantidae > Deroplatys > Deroplatys truncata. The sequence goes on along the minus strand of CM060988.1, from coordinate 120,303,010 downwards.
GGTTTCCAAATGGCCAGTGTGCGTGCCAAGACTCGTCTGGCTGCAGCAATCGATCCATGTTCGCACATAAGCAGCACATTTACCAGCATTTTGTTACACGATGTTAGGAACAGTACTCAAACACAAACGAGACTTCATTAATTTGTAATCGATCAAACAATGGCACAAATACACAATTTTCCCACTACAGAAGCGTATTATTTATTACCAGAACATGGCTTTGTAATTCTGTTCTGGCAAAAAGTAGATATGTGTGTAATAGGGTTGGCCAAAAGGTGAATCAACAGTTTCTACGTAACGGTTACATTATTATAACAGTTCTAAAAACAAGTAGGGCAGAAAGTAACTAATTACTCAACCTTTGCTATTCTTTTCCGTAAACGTGCATGCAATGTGGAATAGTTTCTGTTTATTACCGTTGAAGTTAGTTAATTAAACCATTACTCAGTATATACTGTTCCTTAAGATAGCGTGGCACTATCGTTCTACTCGTGTAACATCAACCATACTGTTTCAGTAAAAAGAAACACACAGATAAACAAAGGAGAGAGGTAGCCTGAAGCATGCGACCGCCGTGAATGCTCAATTGGCCCCTGATCACAACACAAAGCTTAAGCAAAGAAAATAGAACCTATGTTTTGTTTACATTATTACTTTTAGAATGCTCTAATCTATATGTTTAATAATTTCATAGTTATATGCTATATTTTTACTGTTATTTGGCACCAATCAGTTTACTGAAACTGAGCGGTTATCGCATACACAGAATGAATCCTAAAACGGCCATTTACTTTCCCCCCATAATATCAAGCAACTTTTATTAGACGTTTCTTTAGCTTTAGAGATATTGTACTGTCTCAAATTAAATGGTCCACCCTGTATATTATATATAAACTGCACATGTTACGTGGGTGAATACAAAAGTGTACTTTCACACAAACCGTGTGTAGGATAACGTTGAAAAGTAGCAGCAGATTGAAAAATTCAATGCCATAGCCGGGATTTTAACTACGGCTATGACATTGAATTTGTCAGTCTGACTCTATCTTTCCAACAAAAGTGTGCTTCTTAGAGCGGATCTAGAGTAGATGCTCTGCACCTATAATCAACATTATAAGATTACAGGTCGTGTAAAACGTTGTGACACTCCATATGCTCAAGAGAGGAGAAATGAGAAGTGGTGGGAGTGGAGGGGAAACAAGGGACCAGAAGTATATCAGAACTCGGAGGCAGTCGCTGATCCCCACCTCTCTTATTATGCAGGTGGGCTGGTCAGCGCTATTGCGCAGCTATGCTTCAGGATTAGGGGACTGTCACGACGTTTCACACAAGCTGCACACAATGTTTTATGATATTAGGCAATGTATTATCAACAATTTTTGTGTTAACTGCTTATCCTCACACTATCGCCATTAATAGTCTCGTATCTTCAGCACCGATACCCCTTTATATGTATCTGTAACTTCATTGAACCATACATTTACGCAAATTAAACATTGGAAAAATGTGTAGTGGTGCATCCTCACGAACTCCTTTCGCAAGTACTCATAAAGTAAAGTATTACAGACCTTCCAGAATATATGCTTACCGCTTGCAGGAGGTTTTGCTGAACATGCCACAGCCGCCGCGTCTTTATTGTGACTTCGCTTACTAAAACTCTGAACTCTGGATAGACTTCATAGCAAATGCTAGAAATATCGCTCTATCTCAGATAGACACGCGTTGTATAGGATAAACATTGGCGTTATTTAGTTCGGCACTAAAACGATTCTGATTTCCATTTCGTTATTTTCGTTGAGTTCTTCCAAGTGTGTGAATTTCTTTTGTCCTTCAGGCTACTCTCAAATAAAGATGGAGAGCGAAAGATCATTCATAGCAGCACTAATGATTCATCTTCAAACACTGTGAAGCTAAGGGCTGTTAAATTTGCATCACTGCAGTAAAATGTTGCTTTGCTTCCTTGAACGTTACCGGACTTGATAACTCCGACTTTCATTTTTGAGTTATTCAGCTCACAGCCCCACACACGCGCACGCACGCACGCACACACAATTATATTTTGGAGGGGGAGATTCATGTGGAGCTTCAAAACGCGTGTTGTGAGGTAATCCGAATATCGAAAGCAATACTTCCTCTGACAGCCTCCGTGTTTTGGTGGTTAGCATGCTAGCTTCCAAACACAGAGATTACGGGTTCGATTCCCGACTAGAGGGTAGGAATTTTTCTTTAACCAGAATTATTTCCCATCCTCCCTGGAGTTTGGAAGTGTGATTGAGAGTGAAGTGTGTGTGTGTGTGTGTGTGTGTGTGTGTGTGTGAATTCAATGTATTAACGGGAGAGCCAAGAAACTACGAACCAGCTGCGCGGTGTTATTCCACTGGGCATGTGGAAACATGGTAACGCACTGCTGCTATAAACAAGGTCACACTGTTGACGTGGTTTTGCTCTGCAGTGTGAAGTGCAGTATTGAGTTGACGGTGATGTGATGTAGTTCAGTTATTACGAGTTATTTATTATTTTGTCCTGTACTTAGTCACAAAGTATATTATGGCTCAGTATATGTTTTCTACTAAACAGCGTGTTATATCGATTATTGATTCGTATGTGTTAATTCAGTCAACTCGCCAAGTGAAAGCGCCATTTGCAGAAATGCAGGTGTAAACGTTCCAAGCCGTACAACAATCTCTGAGCTTTACAATAAATATCAGGCCACAGGAGATGTTCAGGTTAAGAAATCTAAAAGACGGCGTACGGTTCTTATCGAAGAAACATTAGACGACATCGGTCATCGTTTGAAGAATTCCTCCCAAACATCACTTAGGTGTCTTTCACAACAGGCAGGCATTTCTTATGCCTCTGCGCGAAGAGCTACCAAATTGCGGTGAAAGAGTTATAGGACCAATTTTTTTCGAGTAAACAGTTGACGCCCTACATACGTGAATACAATTTTGCCCCCGTTTTTTAGAGAATTAACGGGCACGGAGTCTGGTTTATCTTTTTTTCAACAAGATTCTGCAACAGATCATACGGCCAATATTTCGATGAGAACAATCGGAAATGAGTTTGAGGACAGAATTATTAGTAGAGATTTCTGACCCCTCGGTCCCCCGACCTAACCTCCTGCAATTTCCATCTCTGGGGTTACTTAAATTAAGTAAAAAAGACAAACCCACACACTCTGGAAGAATGAAAACAAAATATCCGCCAGGAAATTGCCAACATTTCTCAACGTGAACTACGGCGAGTGATGGATAGTTTCCTAAACAAGTGCTAAAAATCTATGGACAACAACGGTGGCTAGTTTCAGCAGCTCCTTTCACAAAGTTGGTAAGTAAAGCCTTTAAAAGTAGTTTTAAAAATGTTGTATGGTTTCATCCGCGCCTTTCCATGATAGCGGCAGACGGCAACGAGCACCGTGGACGCGGACAGGAAAACCACCACGAAGCCGGTTGGTAGTTTTTTGACTTTCTCTGTATAAAGAAAACCCAACGAGGGGAATGGCTCAAGTGGTAACGTCTGTGGCCTGCATTTGGGAGGTCCCGGGTTCAAACACCGAGGTCGACCAATCTGACCAATGTTTTTTCATGATTTTCCTCGGTCGCTAGGCGAATGCTGGGTTGGATAATTTGATCCACAACTTTTCCTATCATCCCTTTGATCACTAATAACCCATCCTGGATGTCTTATGATCCAGAGTTTGCTTCTTCCTCGACGGGCTGATGATCTAAGGCATTGACTTTTAAGTCCTTGGGGGTGTAAGTCCTGCAAAAAGGTGAGTAATGTGTTAAAGCGGAAGAAGATAACGAAAACCCAAAGTAAAACCCGCAAAGATTAAGAAAATAGTTAACGAGTGAACATAATGGGTAACTCTTGCAAAGCCAAAAGCAGCCTATATGACCTTAGATGTTAAAAGCGGCATACAAATGGAACAAAAAAAATCTGATCTGTTACACTCACATGACTTTCTCTACTCTTGTACAAACTATTTTTACAAACGCTTATTCCCCATATGCTTCATGTTAAGCGAGATATCGAGATGTTGATCTTATGCTAATTTTCTTCTAGATGCAAGGGGAATTGATAGGCTTTAAGCAATAGTCAAACGTTTTAAGAGCTGGTTGCTATGTGGAGTATTCCATTCTCTTTGCATTACCAGGACAAACAAAAAAAAATCAATAACGAATTTGAGAAAAAGTGTAAGTATTGGAAAATTTAAGGGAATAACAAGCAATATCTCGAAAATGGTTCACTCAACAAAAAAACATGTATATGACATAAATTGTGTATTTTAACGCGATCTACATTTTTACTTTCTCTACTACGTATAGTAAGTAGGGGAAGTATTGCATTCCACCCAAAAATTCGATACCGAGATTTCACCGGAAATACACGTTTTGAGACCTCCTGAATCCAAAAAAAGCATTTTTGGAAACATGTCCGTGTGTGTGTGTGTCTGTGTGTCTGTGTGTGTGCGTGTGTGTGTGTGTGTGTGTGTGTCTGTCTGTGAACAGCATAACTCAAAAACGAACAGTCGGATAAGCACCAAACTTGGTATTTAGGCTCAATATATTCCAGAGATGCGACACGAAGGTTTTCAAGAAAATCCCCCCACCCCAGACTACCCTTTACATGAAACATTTTTCGAAAATTTTAATTTTCTCAAAAACGGCTCTAACGATTTTGATTAAAATATCATATGTTTAAGATATTGTCATGGCAAATAAAATGTATATCTCGAATTTTCTGGGAATGTCTCCAAAAGTATTCTTCATTATGAACGACTTTTTCATAACTGGTAAACCATAACAGATAGACAAAATTTTACTACACGAAAAATGTAGATCGCGTTAAAATACATGATTTATGTCATATACACTTCTTTTGTTGAGTGAAGCGTTTGCGAGATATTGCTTGTTATTCCCTTAAATTTTCCAATACTTATACTTTTTCTCAAATTCGTTATTCATTTTTACTTTCTCTACTACGTATAGTAAGTAGGGGAAGTATTGCATTCCACCCAAAAATTCGATACCGAGATTTCACCGGAAATATATGTTTTGAGACCTCCTGAATCCAAAAAAAGCATTTTTGGAAACATGTCCGTGTGTGTGTCTGTGTGTGTGTGTGTGTATGTGTGTCTGTGTGTGTGTGTGTCTGTGAACAGCATATTCAAAAACGAACAGTCGGATAAACACCAAACTTGGTATTTAGGTTCAGTATCTTCCAGAGATGCGACACGAAGGTTTTCAAGAAAATCCCCCCACCCCAGACTACCCTTTACATGGAACATTTTTCGAAAATTTTAATTTTCTCATAAATGGCTCTAACGATTTTGATTAAAATATCATATGTTTAAGATAATGTCATGAGAAATGAAATGTATATCTCGAATTTTCTGGGAATGTCCCCAAAAGTATTCTTCATTGTGAACGACTTTTGCATAACTGGTAAACCATAAGAGATAGACAAAATTTTACTACACAAAAAATGTAGATCGCGTTAAAATACACAACTTATGTCATATACATTTCTTTTGTTGAGTGAACCGTTTTCGAGATATTGCTTGTTATTCCCTTAAATTTTCCAATACTTATACTTTTTCTCAAATTCGTTATTCATTTTTTACTTTCTCTACTACGTATAGTAAGTAGGGGAAGTATTGCATTCCACCCAAAAATTCGATACCGAGATTTCACCGGAAATACATGTTTTGAGACCTCCTGAATCCAAAAAAAGCATTTTTGGAAACATGTCCGTGTGTGTGTCTGTGTGTCTGTGTGTGTGTGTGTCTGTGTGTGTGTCTGTGTGTGTGTGAACAGCATAACTCAAAAACGAACAGTCGGATAAACACCAAACTTGGTATTTAGGTTCAGTATCTTCCAGAGATGCGACACGAAGGTTTTCAAGAAAATCCCCCCACCCCAGACTACCCTTTACATGGAACATTTTTCGAAAATTTTAATTTTCTCAAAAATGGCTCTAACGATTTTGTTTAAAATATCATATGTTTAAGATAATGCCATGAGAAATGAAATGTATATCTCGAATTTTCTGGGAATGTCTCCAAAAGTATTCTTCATTGTGAACGACTTTTGCATAACTGGTAAACCATAAGAGATAGACAAAATTTTACTACACAAAAAATGTTGATCTCGTTAAAATACACAACTTATGTTATATACATTTCTTTTGTTGAGTGAACCGTTTTCGAGATATTGCTTGTTATTCCCTTAAATTTTCCAATACTTATACTTTTTCTCAAATTCGTTATTCATTTTTTTATGTCCTGGACTTGCAAAGAGAATGGAATTCGACACATAGCAACCAGCGTTAAAATATTTGACCATCGCTTAAAAGCTACCATATTCCCCTTGCATCTACAAGAAAATTAGCAATAAGATTGACATCTCGATATCTCGATTAACATAAAGCATATGGAGAATAGGCGTTTGTAAAAATAGATTGTACAAGAGTAGAGAAAGTCATGTGAGTGTAACACATCAGATTTTTTATGTCCTGGACTTGCAAAGAGAATGGAATGCGCCGCATAGCAACCAGCGTTAAAATATTTGACCATCGCTTAAAAGCTACCATATTCCACTTGCATCTACAAGAAAATTAGCAATAAGATTGACATCTCGATATCTCGATTAACATAAAGCATATGGAGAATAGGCGTTTGTAAAAATAGATTGTACAAGAGTAGAGAAAGTCATGTGAGTGTAACACATCAGATTTTTTTTATGTTCTGGACTTGCAAAGAGAATGGAATGCGCCACATAGCAACCAGCGTTAAAATATTTGACTATCGCTTAAAACCTACCATATTCCCCTTGCATCTACAAGAAAATTATCAATAAGATTGACATCTCGATATCTCCATTAACATGAAGCATATGGAGAATAAGCGTTTGTAAAAATAGTTTGTACAAGAGTAGAGAAAGTCATGTGAGTGTAACACATCAGATTTTTTTATGTCCTGGACATGCAAAGAGAATGGAATGCGCCACATAGCAACCAGTGTTAAAATATTTGACTATCGCTTAAAAGCTACCATATTCCCCTTGCATCTACAAGAAAATTACCAATAAGATTGACATCTCGATATCTCGATTAACATGAAGCATATGGATGATGATGATGATGATGATATGCGGCTTAAGGGCGCTAAACTGCTGAGGTCATCAGCACCCTTACAAGGTATAAAATATAAAGTCAAAAAATAAAAGACAGGTAAAAAACCGCATAATTAAAAAACGGGACACAAACCCGCGATGTCAAAAAAGCTAAAAATAACAATAGAATAACAATAACAATAACAATAACAATAAAAACAATAACAATAATAACAATAACAACAATAGTAACAATAACAATAAATATGTCTCAAAAACCAACACACTACAAGCATAGCCAATAAAAGATTAAAACGTGTCAAGGACTGTAGAATGCGAGGGACATGAGCGCCATATGTCACTGGGGAGTAAGTCCCTATTAAAACATACAGAATAAAATAACAAAGCTAAAAGACGCTCAGCGCATCAAATGCGACGATTAAAACCAATGTCACTTATAAAACGTAAAAGACATTCTACAGCATGCGCGTCGTCTGCCAAAACGTTGGCTATGCCAACAGGCAGACCCAGGCAAACGCGCAGTGGAGCTAAAACTTGACACTCAGTTAAAATGTGACGCACCGTTAAGGGCACGTCACACTGCTGACACAGCGGAGCGGGATCACCACTGAGCAGGTAACTATGACTAAAACGACAATGTCCAATTCGTAAACGGGCTAAAAGTACCTCTTCCCGACGTGAAGAACGAGAAGAGGTACCCCAGATTAACGGGAGCGGCTTAACCTCCCGCAACTTGTTCCGCCGGAGGGCCGTCCACTCATCGCGCCAGCGCAAGAGGATGCGGCGACGTAAAATAACACACGAATCTGACGAGGGAACAACAGAGGTAAAAAATCTGGGTAATAAAATTGCCGATTTCGCAGCGGCGTCGGCAGACTCATTACCTGAGATGCCCACATGACCTGGAATCCACATGAAGGACACGCTGATGCCAGTGACACCAAGCGAGTGGAGCAGGTCATGTATGCGCTGTACAAGCGGGTGGTAATGGTACAGCGCAGTAATAGTCTGAAGGGCACTCAGAGAGTCCGTACAAATAAAACAGTGCTGTAAGGCATGCCGCTGAATGTATAAAATAGATTGATAAATGCTAAAAAGTTCGGCGGTAAAAATTGAACATTGTCCAGGTAAACGAAACTTAAAACTACAGTGACCAGAAACAAAGGCACATCCAACTCCAGCTTCAGTCTTAGATCCATCGGTAAAGATAAAATGGAAGTCTCCGAATTGAGCCCGTACTTCTAAAAAACCCGATCTAAAGACTGAAGCAGGGGTCTCAGTCTTCGGCATCGACGTTAGCCCAAGGTGACAGTGGGCCTCAGCGCGAGACCATGGAGGAAAACGCGTTTCCCCCCGTGGAAGGGCCGGCGCTGGCGAAACGTCTAAATGCCGAAGGAGCTGTCGAAAGCGAACCCCTGGTGGGAACAAAGCAGAGGAGCTAATAAAATAGTGACGATCAAGTGACTCCTCGAAAAATAACTCGAAGGACGGGTGGTCAGGCAAGCTTGAGAGTCGACAAGCATAGCTGCACAAGAGCATCTCACGCCTGAAGGACAGCGGAGGCTCTGCAGCTTCAGCATACAGGCTAAAAACAGGGCTAGTTGGAAAGGCCCCTGTAGCGACTCTTATGCCACGATGGTGAATGGCATTCAATCGACATAACACAGATGGACGTGCCGACGAATAAACAATACACCCGTAATCAAGCTTGGATCGGACCAAAGAGTGATAAAGGCGAAGAAGGACGGTCCGATCAGCTCCCCAGGATGTGCCACTTAAAACACGTAAAATATTAAGAGAACGGTCACACTTTGCTTTTAAAAAGGAAACGTGCGAGGTCCAACACAACTTCCTGTCAAAAATCAACCCCAAAAATCTCGCCTCGTCTGCAAACGGAAGTATCCCTGGCCCAAGATGGAGAGAGGGCGGAGGGAAATACTTCCGGCGCCAGAAGTTGATGCAGACGGATTTCTCAGCGGAGAAATTAAAGCCGTTGGCGTTACTCCAGGCGTAGAGACGGTCGATACAGCTCTGGAGACGGCGTTCGAGTAGACAGGTCCGCCGTGAACTGCAATAAATAGCGAAATCGTCAACAAAAAGGGACGATGAAATGCCAGGTGGAATACAATCAACAATGGGGTTGATAGCAATCGCAAAAAGTGTGACACTGAGTACAGAGCCCTGCGGTACTCCGTTCTCTTGAATAAAACGACGAGATAAAACCGAGCCCACACGTACACGAAAGACGCGGTCCGTCATAAACTCCCGAAGAAATATGGGAAGACGACCGCGGATATTCCAATCGTGAAGTGTACGTAAAATGCCGCCCCTCCAACAAGTGTCATAAGCTTTCTCCAGGTCAAAAAATACAGCCACGGTTTGACACTTTCTCAGAAATCCATTCATAATATGCGTCGACAAGGACACCAGATGGTCGACGGTAGAGCGATAGCGACGAAACCCGCACTGAGCGTTCGCTAGAAGTTTCTGAGACTCGAGCCACCATGTCAACCGCCCGTTGATCATGCGCTCCATCACCTTGCAAATGCAACTGGTGAGAGAGATAGGGCGGTAGCTGGAAGGTAGTTGGCGATCCTTCCCAGGCTTAAGTATAGGGACAATGGTGGCTTCGCGCCAAACGGAAGGAAAAATGCCGTCTTGCCAAATACGGTTATAGACCTGTAAGAGAAATAGTTTACTGTCGGCTGAAAGGTTCTATAACATCAGGACATGAATGCCGTCCGGCCCGGGAGCGGAGTGCCGAGAGCAATGAAGAGCGTGCTCCAGCTCCCTCATTGTGAATAGTTCGTTATAGCATTCATCATTAGCAGACCGAAAAGTATATGATGCGGAATCCTGCCGGTCTTTAATAGAGCGAAAGCCGGCGGAATAATGGTCTGAACTGGAAACCGCCTCAAAGGCAGAACCCAGAGTGTTAGCGATGGCAGCCGGATCCACTATGGTGGCATTAGAAACCTGAAGGCCAGAAACAGTACAATGTGACACTTTACCTGAGAAGCGACGAAGTTTATCCCAAACAACGGATGAAGGCGTAAAACGATTAAAAGACTCGACAAAACGAGCCCAAGATGCCTTCTTGCTATCCTGAATAATGCGACGAGCACTGGCGCGCGATTGTTTAAAAGTCACCAAATTATCAAGTGTAGGGTGGCGCCGAAACACCCTAAGTGCAGTCCTACGGGCACGAACGGCGTCCCGACAATCCTCGTTCCACCACGGAACAGGTGGCCGCCGAGGTTGGGAGGATGAACGGGGTATTGCACGTTCGGCGGCTGAGAAAATAATAGACGTAAGGTGCTGCACTAGTTGATTAATGTCGGAGAAGGGCTGGTCGTCAAAATGCACGAGGCTGGAATACAAGCTCCAGTCGGCTTTTGCGAATGTCCAGGTAGGTACTCTGGAATGCTGTACGTGGTGCGACAGAAGAGAAACGATGCAGGGGAAATGGTCGCTGGAGTAGGTGTCAGCGACGACGTTCCACTGAAGACGACGTGCAAGCTGGATTGAGCAAATCGCAAGGTCCAGGTGAGAGAATGTACCAGAAGAATCAGAAATAAAAGTAGGTGCACCTGTATTGAGGATGGAAAGATTGAACTGATAAAAAATGTCGGAAAGAAGAGTTCCCCTCGCACAAGCCCTTGGCGAACCCCATAGTGGGTGATGGGGATTAAAATCTCCCAACAGAAGAAATGGTGTTGGGAGAGCGGACAGGAGAGCTCGAATGTCCGCGGGAGCGAGGGGAGACGATGGAGGTGAATATACAGAGCAAACAGAAAACAAAAAGCCGGGTAAGTGAAGGCGAACGGCAACAGCTTGCAAGTCGGATGTAAGTGTGACAGGTGTAAAATGAACGTCGTTACGCACTAAGAACATGACACCTCCATGAGCAGGAGTACCCTCCTCCGGTTCAAGGTCGTAGCGAACCGGAGTATATCCTCGGAGATCAAAAGGATCGTGAGGGCGAAGCTTAGTCTCCTGCAAACATACGACCATAGGCGAATGGGAACGCAATAAAAGTTGCAGTTCCGCCCTATGCGATCGTACACCACGTACATTCCAGGTCAGGATAGCCATTAAGAATAAGGGGATAAACTGTCTATTTAGAAGGGCGGCTTAAAATTACCTTTTGTTTAACCTTTGGGCTCGGGCTTTTTGTATGGAGTTGGTCAGACTCCATAGCTTCCTCGGAGGGAGGGCCCACGCGCTCAGTGCCAGAAACCGATTCAAGCGCCGTGAATCGGTTCTGGGTGGCGATGGGTGAAGGGTGCCGCTGAGCGCGGCTTGTCCCAGGACCATCCTGGGACAGCGACCTCCGAGGAGGAGAAGGTGAACTTTTGTTACCGCGCGCACGCGGAGGGTCTTTCAAAAAATCTTCCCTACGAAGTTTCTGCTTGGGCTTCTTTTCAACGGCTTGCGACTTCATTGACTTGGGACCAGGTTTATACGGCTTGGTAACTGTAGCCTTAATAGACGGCCGGATGGTAGTGGCGGTTAATCCAGTCAAGGTCCAGGTCTGAGTTTCGGCATCTACTCGTGGTACTGGCGAGGCAACAACAGAACTAAATGTGCCAGATCGCAGGAGTGAAGGTTGGCGCGCATGGTAACGCCTCCGGGCTTCAGCGAAGGAGAGTTTTTCCTTTACCCGGATCTCCTGGATCGCCTTCTCGTCCAAGTACCGCGGACAGTCGGCAAACGAAGCAGAATGAGACCCTTTACAATTAACGCAGACGGGGGCTGTTGAACAGGTACCTTCGTGTGAGGGCTGGCTACAGGTTGCACAGATGTTAACGGCACTCTTACATGAGACTTGCGTATGCCCAAAACGTTGGCATTTAAAACAACGCAGAGGTCTAGGAATATAAGGCCTCACAGAAATACGTTCGTACCCTGCGGAAATGCTCGTGGGCAGATCGACGCCAACAAATGTAATAAACAGGGTACGAGTGGCTACCAACACGCCGTCGCGTTTGGCCTGCACTCGATGAACCGCTGTCACCCTCTGGTCTGCAAGATATTCCACCAGGTCTTCGTCAGAGATACCATCGAGGCTATGCGTGGTGACAACGCCTCTACAAGAATTCAAGGTGCGGTGCTTCTCAACACGGATAGGATAACCGTGGAGAAGCGTGGCGCTCAACAAGGACTTACTTTGTGCCTCGGATTTGCTTTGAACTAGCAACGAACCATTACGAAGCCGAGTGCAGGAAAGAACCGGACCAGCAATTGAGTCAATGCCCTTCTGGATAATAAAAGGGTTCACCTTCTCGAATGATTGTCCCTCCTCTGTACGGGTAATCACTAAGTAACAACCAGCTGTTGGCGGTGCTACTTCTGTTACTAAAACTTTGCGGCGCTTGTTGTTAACAATGGAGAAAGGGTGCTCCATAGCGAAAAAAATCCTCCACCATTGCAACCGTCTCCGACCTCGGGCTCTGACTTCCCGGGCGTTACCCCGGCTTGGGTGAGTGGCCTATCTATACCTAGCTCACCCCAGGGTCACACCTCCCAGAACATAGACAGAGGGACCCAATCGCCGTCGGAAGCCAGCAGCTCATGCAATGGCCCCCCCGCGGGACTGCAGTTGAACAGCGGATACGAACAACAACCCTACATGACGACCCCGGGTGGTGGGGATGACGCCATTACCCACTCACCCAGCTGCGCACGCGGTGCGCGGGTATCCGTCAGGCTGTGTCCACGGAGGATTTAAATAAAAGGATAAAAGAAACTAAAACTGTGTGGGCGTTTCGCACGCAAGGTAGGCCGGCGGGGAAGAAAAAGAGAGATATGCGAATGTCGTGGTGCGAAATGGCCGGAAAGTGATAAGGGAAGAAAGAAACGATGGTGAGGTGCGGTATGAATGGAATGCAAAGAACGCACGAGAGCCTACCTTGGGTCCACCGGTCACGAGAAGAACCCACGTCGACCGGATGGGGGTGAGGGGATGAATGTGGCGATGATTGGCTCGGGAACCCCCGGGTGCGCCAAAAACCCGTACTCACATAAGGTGAGCCCCTGAGGGGAAAAGCATATGGAGAATAGGCGTTTGTAAAAATAGATTGTACAAGAGTAGAGAAAGTCATGTGAGTGTAACACATCAGATTTTTTTATGTCCTGACATGCAAAGAGAATGGAATGCGCCACATAGCAACCAGCGTTAAAATATTTGACTATCGCTTAAAAGCTAGCATATTCCCCTTGCATCTACAAGAAAATTACAAATAAGATTGACATCTCGATTAACATGAAGCATATGGAGAATAGGCGTTTGTAAAATTAGATTGTACAAGAGTAGAGAAAGTCATGTGAGTGTAACACATCAGATTTTTTGTGTAGTAAAATGTTGTCTATATCTTATGGTTTACCAGTTATGCAAAAGTCCTTCACAATGAAGAATACTTTTGGAGACATTCCCAGAAAATTCGAGATATACATTTCATTTGTCACGAAAATATCTTACACATATGATATTTTAACCAAAATCGTTCTAGCCGTTTTTGAGAAAATTAAAATTTTCGAAAAATGTTCCATGTAAAGGGTAATCTGGGGTGGTGGGATTTTCTTGAAAACCTTCGTGTCGCATCTCTGGAAACTACTGAACCTAAATACCAAGTTTGGTGTTTATCCGACTGTTCGTTTCTGAGTTATGCTGTTCACAGGCACACACACGGACATGTTTCCAAAAATGCTTTATTTGGATTCAGGGGGTTTCAAAACATGTATTTCCGGTGAAATCTCGGTATCTAATTTTTGGGTGGAATGCAATACTTCTCCAACTTACTACACATCGTAGAGAAAGTAATAATACTTCCTTTATCCAGGTCAGCTATAAAGAAAGTTATAACGACTTATAGCATTTTGGATCGAATGAAATACTGTTCCACATTAGAGGGATTATTCTTCAAATATAAGTAACTGCCTGTTAAACTCTGTCGTCTGGAGATGATGTTTTTGCTGTAAAACAGGGCATTAGCCGTAAATGTGCACATTTGCTGTACAAACACACCAGAGAGCGGAAGATGAGTTTAACGGTTGCAATGGAAGGGATGGGGTTGCCATAGGTACGCAGTACTAGTAATCCCGATTTAATTTCCGGCGTTGAGCCCGGATGAAAACACGTGTAGTGAGCAAACAAAGTTTAATACTTATTGTCACTTCCATGTTCACACCGCAAAGGAAGATTAGCAGCGTGTATTGTTTCCAATACCCGCACCTGGAGGATAATCTGCGGAAAACTAAGACCAAAATACTTTCCTTTATGCTTTAATGGTCTTTTGTTTCCCGCTAAACATTTTCGTTCCTTTAAAACTGAATTGTGCGTTTCTCTGTTAGGAAAATAGCTCTTTTTGTTTCATAATGTATTTAGTAAATGCACCAAATCCAGATACAAAGGACGTATGTGTCGGCTCTACATTGTTGAAATACAAAGCGTTGAATGCTGCATTAGTGCAAAAAGGGCACAAATGTAGTCCCTTTCAACTCAAATATATGTTATAGCATATAATAGTCATTTAGACAACCAGTAACTAGAGCAAATTTTTTAACGTGTTGATTACAACATTTTACCATTTAGTTTTGTCTGCTTAGAGAAAAGTGTTTTAAAAATATGTGTGTACTGACACATATTCTTCTGCCCAAGACAAATAAAGTCGTATTGCACCACGATGAGGCACCAATTTTAAAGCCGGGCGTTGATCGTTACTGTTGAAGCCGTACCCTTTCAATATGTGCTGTTGATTTTGCTGCCGCTGCTACAGTGGTTTGTTATGAGATCTTTCTCTCTGGGTATCCGTGGGCGGGTGTGAAAAGAAAACGCTAGTTTAAATTGACTGAGAAATTTAACGTGATCTAAAACTTGAGCTATTGAAGCGAGTTGCCGACAGAAAATAAAGAATGAAACTGATTATGAATCGTAGAACTCGAAACTATAACAGTTATTATGCCTGCTAACTTATGCAGTATCAACTTTCCACAATAAAACAGCGGAACTGTAACTTGCCGTGGGTCGCTAAAATGCTTACCGGCAAGAGCTCTCACGATAGCCGATAAATCTTACTCACACAATAGCGTCATGAGCGCACGAGTTTAAGTATTAAATGGCACCAGATTAAGTGATTAATTCTCAAGAAAGAGTGTCACGAATGTGTGCACGAAGGAATGTCTCTGTTTAGAATGCACCCCTTATATTAACCCAAACTCCGCCTACATATTACTCCCCCACCAGCGTTACTTCATATCCGCCCCAATTCCAAAACTCCTATGTATGCTATGTGACATTGTTACTAGGCGGTACCTCCCCGAATGTCAGAATTTCATTATGTTTCTCTTTTTCAGAATTACTGCCTACGTGACCATTCAAACGTACTTAACTTATAACAACTGTATTTCAAGTATCGTTAAGGTAATGCTTTCGCTCCTCACGCTGTTACTAATGACTTTGTTTAATATGGCTCGCTAATTACCATCTCTTAGGACAAATATTCTAACCCAAGCTTATTATATTATGGGTTGGTTTAACATACGGAAATTATTTATTGAAATTATTTCTTTATTTAATTATTTATATCTTCCCGCCAATGATTAGGTTATCACAAATTAACACATATCCGTTAGATATTAGTATTCGTATTATAAAAAGTTATTCTTCTATGGACGTTACGTTATTCACTATATACTTTTAATCAGGAATAATTTCAAATTAAACAATGTGTGCTTAGATACATACAACAGCATTCAAATCTTTAACCGTGGTACTCTTGCAGTAGAAATCAAGAAGAAGAATCGCAAACGTGTAAGCATATCTTACAGCAGAATTTTATACGTCGATTAGATACATGCATGTCGCCGAGCTAATGGACACTTACGTTCTTTGTATTCCACTAAAAAATTTGATACCGAGATGTACATGTTTTGAGGTCTCCCGAATCCATAAAAACATTTTAGAAAACGATCCGTATGTGTGTGTGTCTGTCTTTGAACAGCAAAATTCAAAAACGAAAAGTCGTATAAATACCAAACTTGGTATTTAGGTTCAGTACCTTACAAAAATGCGACACGAAGATTCTCAAGAAAATTCCTCACTCCAGACTACCCTTTTTATGGAACATTTCTTTAAATTTTCGATTTTCTCAGCAATGTCTCTAACGATTTTGATTAAAATACCACATATTAAAGATATTTATATGACAAAATCTAGATATATCTGGAGTTTTCTGGAAATAGCCTGTGAGGTCCTGTGTTATAATCTTGTATAACAGGTAAACGTTGAACGATAGACTAAACCGCAATTTATTTCAAATGAATTTTATTTTGCAGCATAAAGCATTTCCGAGATATCCGTTATTAATGGTTCGAATTGTTCAAAATTTTCTCTTTCTTTAAAGTCTTATCGACATTCAGTTGTTTTTCGCGATTGCATGGAAAAGAGAATGGATTTTTAAGGCCAGCATATACCGTCCAGTTCTTACATATTCGCTGTCATTGCTTCCTTTGTATTGTAGAAGTTTGTTGCTTCACGTATGGAAAGCCAATTTGGAATAGATTTGTACTTGCTACGTATGGAAAGCCAATTTGAAGTAGATAATTTCTTTACGTTATTTGCATCACGCTTTGGGCGTCAATTTGAAGTAGGTTGTATTGAAGGAGTTGTATTATATTTCAACTGTTGGGGAGCCGAACACTTGAAGTAGTTGCAACCGCACGTATGTTACCCGGTAGCCTTTGCCCCATATATATATATATATATATATATATATATATATATATATACATACATACATATGTTTAAAAAATATTAACTTTGAATTAAACTATTTTTTAAATATTTATGTTTGCCTCGGCTGCGTCAGTATTTATTTTACAGACACGTTTCTCTTAGCAGGGTTGTGGTGCGACTAAGAATGTAGGCTTACACAGATTATAATATTACTTCACTCCTTTTATTAAGCTTGATACGATTTAAATAACACTTCACTGATATAGAGAGAGAACTGTAAGATGTTTCTATTAAATGCTTGCACTTTTTAACACGTAAACTATTTTCGTCTCACACGAATACGTATTATACTTCTCGAGGACGTGTCTTGCGTCCGGTTAGGAACACTGTTTGCAGGCAACTAAATTGATTTGAACCACCTAAACTTGCAAATTTCTGTATTTCAAGTCCCTGATTGGCTATTCCTAATCCAATAGAATACCTTCATTTAACTAAAGCTTTTTCTGGTTGTTGATTGGCTATTTTTATAAACTGTCACTAAAATTACATCATTGCTTCCAAGAATTACAAGTAACATTTAAACTTACTAATTCATTATTACCTCAAGGTTACCTCATTGTTACCTCTTTCTTAGCAACTTTGACCTATTATTCTCACAGCTCCTACATTGTTAAATTACGAAATACATTCACATAACATTATTACATATGGATACAATAATTTAAGCATATGCAATGACTGTTACATACATTTTACAAATTATTACATACACATATTGCTTTAAGGCGGGCTGTTATTGAATTTATATTTACACATTTTGACTGAAATCATTTAAGTGTTAAAAATACTGCCTCAGTATCCATAACGAAATGTGTAGTGAAGCTATTTTTGCAAAGGTTTATCATGATTAAAGTGAAGTAGACAGAAAAGTAAACTTTCGTAAGATAAGCTTTTATAGCCATTAATAAATGATAGAGGGCAGAGAAGGTCGCATGGATGCGACGCATATACTTTTATGTGTGGCTTCAAAACGTTCAAATCATGTTTAGTTATACAGAAACTGTGTTTATAGGAATCTCAGTTATAGTTAATACTCCATAAAGCTAAACTGCAAAATAAAACTTAAATATCTAAAATGTGGGTTACATCCATATGTATTTCTCTAGCCGCTATTATTTATTTTTACATAGCTTCTGTAAATTATTCTTGCAAAAGCTTATTTTTTTCTAGCTCCTGTTAATCAGATAAACGTTTGCAGACATATTTTCATTACACGTTCCTTGTTGGGTCTACGGGAGAATGAAGAGACTATAAAACGTTTAAAAATCGAGTGGTTATGCGAGCGTTGAAATTCTATACTCACGTAAGCCATCGTAGGAAATAACTCAGCGATGACAGCGCATCAATGATAAATTATAGATACTTTAAACCCAATAACAAAAATATATTTCGGAAAGTGCTAGTGCCATAAAGTTATTTGAAATGAATTGTGCGTTTTAAAAAAACGACAATTTTTATGTGGAAGGTTTTTGTCATCTTTTAAGCTTTTCTTGTTGTAAAAGCTTATAAAAATCAACCAAATTAATGGAAGTACACAAGATATTCACACAAATTCAAGATGCATTTTATCTCTCATATCAATATTATTCAGCCGGTGCCGTGGCCGAGTGGTTGCACCGCTCGCCTCCTACCAAGTCGTCCCGGGTCCGATCCCAGGGAACCCTATGTGATTTATGGGCGAAGTGACGTCTGTGCGGATTTTCTCCGGGTTCTCCGGTTTCCCACGTTATTTATTCCAACAACTGCTCCATCATCACCTTTCCTTACATCCATTTTACCGTCATTACATACCATCTCCTCACTCATGCTTCGAGCTAATCAACCATCCTAGTTCTTCTATTCGATTGAAATAGTCTGTCTGCTCTCCGACAGGCGTCTGACCCCAGGCATTGGTTTGTAAGTCCTCCAAACGGGGAGGGTAAATAGAGAAAGAAGAAGTCAAAATATTAAACATATGAGACTAATCAAAAGTGCGAGAGCCATATTTGAGAAAATAAAACAATGACATTTTTCCATGTAAAGGGTAGTTTGAGGGGGAGTTACCTGAAAATATTAGTCTCGAATCTTTGAAGAAGGTTTATTTTAGGAGTTGTATTGCAGTTCGACTGTTGGGGAGCCAAAAACTTGAGATAGTTTCTTGGAGTGTTCGCCCCACGAAGGATACAAAGTTTCCGGTGGCCTTCGCTCCAATTTTTAAAAAATCAATTTTGTATTTTAATGTTTCTTTATATATTATATATTTATGTTTGCCTCCGCTGCGTCAGTATTAATTCGTAGAAACATGTATCTCTAAGCAGGGGGTGGTGCGGCTGAAGAATATAGGCTTGCACAAATTATAATTTTTAATTCACTCCTTTTATTAATCCTTCACACGATTAAATAACACTTCACTTATATAGAGCTGTGAGATTACTTATTAATTACTTGCACTTTTTAACAAGTAAACTATATTTTATTCTCGCCGTAATGAGTTTTATATGTCTCACTCTGAATACGTACCGAGCGAACGAACTGCTCAGGTACGTTGCCTTCTAGCGACTGGCGTTTACCACTTAAATTTGTAAATTTTTCTATTTCAAGTCTCTGATTGGCTAATTTTTCTCCAATAGAATACTTTTATTTAACTTTTAGCTTTTCTAGTTTACTGATTGGCTATTTATAAAATGTTTTAAAATATTACATTATTGTTCCAAGAATTACTAATAGCATTATTAAACTTTACAATTCATTATTGCCTCAAGGTTACCTTATTGTTAGCATGTTTTGGCTTCTATTATCACAGCTCCTATATTGTTAAATTATGTAATACATTCACATAACATTATTATACATGTATATAATAATATAAACTTAATACAATGACTGTTACATACATTTTATGTCATTTATACACATATTGCTTTAAGGCAGACTTATTATATTTTATATTATATAATTAGACTGAAATCATTTAAGTGTTAAAAATCCTGCCTCATCTTGTAAGTTGTTGAAATTACGTACCAAATTTGCTATTTAACTGAAGTATCATTTTTTAGTTATACGTACTGCTATTTCTATCTCTCTCTCTCTCTCTCTCTCTCTCTCTCAATCTCTCTCACATACACACACAGATACACACACGACATTATTTAGGATTTTTTTTTAAGTTCAGAGGATCCCAAAACAATTATTTTCGGTGAAATCTGGATCGAATTTTTGGACGGAATGTAGAACTTACTCTATCTGTTGTAGGTAGGTGGCAGAAAAATTAAAAGGTGTTTGGTGCAGTCAGGCCATGCAAAACAATTTCCTCACTAGGGCTAAATTTCAACTCTGAGGGAGCGTTCACAGCCGTTGTTTTTAGTGTTTTGTTATTAAAGGCTTTAGGGCTTTATTTTATGGAGGAAGCAGGGTAACAAAGGGGGAAACATTCGGCGTTAAAATCTGGGCACTTTATCATATTTGTACTGAAATCCGGTACAGTCAATGTCGTTAGATTATAATATAGGTGTTACAGTTTCGTTTGTTCTCGGTGTTAGGCTCTATCAATCATGCAAATAATTCAAAGGCGGGCTTCATCTCGCTAATCGTAACTATAACTCCTATTTTGCTGATATTATCTGCTTTGTTCACTATTCGGAATTAATCTGCTGTGAGTATTGTTTCGAGTTTGAGGACAACGTAGAGAATGCGAAGTTGGGACTCAAAAGAGCTTAAAAGTCAATGCAATTCATTCCTGACATTAACGATCCGAGTAGCATTTGAATATATGTCCCTGACACGTAGGTGGTAATGCAAACGAGCAAAATCGGTGCCTGTTCCCATACTATAGGTTTAGATAGAAATTATTCAGGATTAGCCGCTGCCAATTTGAAGAGATGACGTCATTACTTATGATCTAGTTTCTATATAGCCCACCAGTATCGGGATATTGGTGTCTAGAGACACTAACTCCTCCGGGGAAAAGGGGGTGATAGGTGGAGAAAGGGAAGGAGAAAGTGAGAGAAGGAGGAGAGGTGGGCACTCATTAGTATTTCACCTTCTTCTGCATTTCCCGGGTTAGAACACTATCTGTTCCGCTTCGTATTTCATTCCATCTCCTTGGACTACGTATCTTTTTATTTTGTCTCCTATAGTAAGTAGGGGAAGTATTCCATTCCACCCAAAAATTGGATACCGAGATTTCATCGGAAATACATGCATTGGAGTGTGCTAATTCCAAATAAAGTATTTTTGGAAACACGCCCGTGTGTGTATGTGTCTGTCAGTCAGTCTGTGAACAGCATAACACAAAAGTATCGGAAAAATACCAACTTGGTATTTGAGTTTAGTATCTTCCAAGGATGCGACACGAAGATTTTCAAGAAAATCCCCCAACCCAGACTATCCTTTACACGAACATGTTTTCGAAAATGTTGATTTTCTCAAAAATGACTAACGATTGTGATTAAAATAGTACGTGTTTAAGATATTTTCATGGCAAATTAATTGTATATCTTGAATTTTCTGGGAATGTCCCCAAAAGTCCTCTTCATTCTAAATGACGGTTGCATAGCTGGTAAACCGTAAAAGATGGACAACATTTTACTGCTCGAAAAATGTAGATCTCGTTAAAATCACAATTTGTAATATACATTTTTTTAAGTGAACCATTTCCGAGATATTTCTTGCGATTTGCTTGAATTTTCCAATACTTATACTTGTTCTGAAATGGGAATTCGTTATTCACTTTTTTATGTCCTGGACATGCAAAGAGAATGCAACGCTCCACATAGCAACCAGCTCTTAAAAGATTTGACTATCGCTTAAAGCCTACCGTATTCCCCTTACACCTACAAGAGAATTGGCAATAAGATTAACATCTCGATTAACATGAAGTAGTGGAGAGTAAGCGTTTGTAAAAATAGTTTGCACAAAAGTAGAGTAAGCCAAGTGAGTGAAACATATCAGATTTTTGCTTTCTGATCGACACTTTACAACACAGTAATTACATGTTACCTAACTGAGCTATAATGGCATCCATTATACTTCAGCGACTCATTATGAACTTACTCGGCGACGCACGCAGCAAATAACTTTTAACATCTGTAAAGCAAGTAGTTCGCCATTACTGATAAACAATGAAATATGCGTATTTAAAATAAAATAAATTCTGCTTATAGTAATTTTAATACTCTAATAAATGGAGTTGATTTCCTCTGATTTAATATGTCATTCTTTCACGCTACCTGCAAAAATCAATAAATACGCATGGACTAAACAGTACTGCAAGGTCTTGCCATTTGATCAGCATTTAATAAACATAAGATGTGAAATTACGTTGTCGACCATAAGCAGTGTATGCAACTCGTATAATGGTAATTAAGACGCTCGTATGAATCTTGCTACCGCTCGTCTCATAAACACATTTGCGACTTAATTACTACTTTTATAGTCTTGATGCATAATATACTATTCTCGGTTACTACTTATAGTAAATCGAGAAACAATTGTATTCCATCCAAAAATTCGATGTGCGGATTTCAGTAGAAATATACTTTTTGAGGACCTTGTATCCAAACTGAGTATGTGAATAGCATAACTCAAAAACGAAAAGTTGGAGTCTTTACGAAGATGTTGGTCTTCTCAAAAATGGACCTAATAATTTTGTCTGAAACACCATATGTTTCATGTGAATAGCCTGTAAAGCCCTCTTCTTCGCTCTGAATGACTTCTGTAGAATCGGTAAAGCGAATGGGATAGACGAAATCTTACTACACAAAAAATGTAGATCTTGTTAAACCACGCAATTTATGTCTGAGAGTTTTCTTTTTCCCCCGAGCATTCATTGCTATTGGTTTGAATTTTAAAATACACTTTTCCCCATTGGGAAGTCCCTATTGGTTTTGTTTTCAAGGTCGTGCAGAGAGCATGTCATGTCAAAGCCGTCACATAGCGACACTCTCTTTAAATATCTGACTGTCGGATTACCTGCTATATACAACAAAATGTGTAAATGTGAATTGGAAATTTATCTGCATGAACAAGAAATACATAAAATAATAAGCTTTTGAAGTCATGCAACAGATAAACACTTTTCTTCTATGTCAGGTGATGTTACTTCGCCTTTAAGACTTTTCTCCACTCGTTCATGTTCTTTCCATTCTTGTCTAAATGAGTTGATTATAAACATAATTTCCTCTTTTCTCCCATTCTCGCACTTTCCTCTCTCACTCCGACACCTTCAACCTTTCTCTCTCCTCCTTTCAACGCAACTTAGATGTAATGTGATGTTTTGAAATCCACTGGGGCGTTGAATACACTACACTTAAAGCATAAGTAACACCAACTTGAGCCTGCTTCACATACAAGTGGAATTACACTCCTGGCTTATGTACACGAAGAGTGACTTATGAACATGAACACTGGCAACAAAACGCGGTATAACTTCTTAAATGTTGATAATGACATTAAAAACTATGCGTAAATTAAATTGAGGAAATTACAGCAAACTAACCTTAAGTTTTCATTATCTTCTTTTTTTCTCTAATTTATTTATGGGCGCTCTTTAACTACTATGACTCTTAGCTTCCCATTCTATTTTGGTTTGTGAAAGACCGGAAATATTGCTCAGAGGCCTCTATATCAGGCTTGAGGTTCTTTTACGTAACGTAAATCTAAAACGATTTTTTACGCCCGAAAAAATTCATCGCCCTCGGCCAGGTTTGAAACCGCGACCTGAGGGTGACATTATCTTTTTTCAATTATATTGTAGCGGACCAGGTTGAGCATTGAGAATTGCAACATATTTCGTTAACCAGCGCAAGTGTGGAATTCAGGTTAAACGAACACGTCCACGCTGCACAAAGCCGAGTCAGCGCTTATGTATGTATTTATACTACAGGGTTTTGACTCGGTCGTGTGAGTTGCCTCGTGGTTGTTGCTACGTGTGAGTTGCCTCGTTGTTGTTACCAAGTGGCTGTTGCCACGAGAGAGAGTAATCAGAGATCAGTTGTCACACTCGCCAACAGTTAACCAGGTAAGCATGCGACTCATCTAAGTTCTATTGACTTGTCGGGGCTTCACCCCGAACTGAATGTACGCACACTTAAAGCAAGAAGTATAATTTATGAGGCCAATGCATCCCCTGTGCTTTATTTAAATACCCCCTATCCTAGAACGCCACCCTGGCTGGAAGAGGTAAGGATGTTTTCCCCAATTATACTCGGTGAGTCCGCCACATTGTAGCCGGCGCCTACACCAAATTGCAACACCCCACGGGGGTGGTTACCCCCGCAGTAGGTGATTACACAGGGGGGTTGGTAGCTCAGAGGTACGGGGGGATGCGTTGGCACCGGGGTGGTAGGCATGCCAGGGTGGCGTTCTAGGATAGGGGGTATTTAAATAAAGCACAGGGGATGCATTGGCCCCATAAATTATACTTCTTGCTTTAAGTGTGCGTACATTCAGTTCGGGGTGAAGCCCCGACAAGTCAATAGAACTTAGATGAGTCGCATGCTTACCTGGTTAACTGTTGGCGAGTGTGACAACTGATCTCTGATTACTCTCTCTCGTGGCAACTCTCCCTTGGCAACAGCCACTTGGTAACAACAACGAGGCAACTCACACGTAGCAACAACCACGAGGCAACTCACACGACCGAGTCAAAACCCTGTAGTATAAATACATACATAAGCGCTGACTCGGCGTTGTGCAGCGTGGACGTGTTCGTTTAACCTGAATTCCACACTTGCGCTGGTTAACGAAATATGTTGCAATTCTCAATGCTCAACCTGGTCCGCTACAATATTTTCACGGGAAAGGAAAACGTAACTTGTTCTGACCGGGGACTCAATCGTAGCATTCCAAACTATAGGCCACAGACATGCACTGATATTTTCAGTTTATAAACGAAAATAAAATAAATATTTCTCAGCATGGATATAGCGGTATACGGCTGGAAAATTGAAAATTGAGCGGTATTCCCTAGCTCTCGCAATCCGGCACAAATAAGCAATAAATACTTGAGTACAGGGGGCCCCGAACGAGCTTCGTCTCTGCAACGTTTTTATGTAACTTGGGACGGTTTTAATTCATTTCGTCATTCATACAACTGCTGCGCTGGGTAAGAACTGCGCTTCCTCATTCAGTTGCATTAATAATTCCGTGCAATCGGCTTTGTCCCTGCTGTGCAATCAAGAGGGATAGGGGCATCATGGTTGCGCTCAATAGGCGTATAAGCTGAATGGTAGAGAGAGAGAGAGAGAGAGAGAGAGAGAGAGAGAGAGAGAGAGCTATTGACAGTGGAGAGGTAGGTATGTTTTGCGCAAACACACTCTCTTCTAGCGCAAGGCAACGTATATTGCAAAACTATATAGGTTTGTACCAGTAGTTTACTGCGTATAAAAACCGGTAGGGTTGCCAAGGTGTTAGGAAAGAGACTCGTGAACGGGACATCTGCAATTCAAATCCCAGTAGGACCGTTTTTTTTCCCCCACGTTTTCCTCAGTACCTTGGCAAATGCAAACTTAGGCCCGGAACGTATCCTTCCCAAATTTCTTTTCCCAATTATCAATTCACTTTATGTACCTAATGCGATGACACTAGGTGAAGTATGAGCATTAAAAACTGTTACAAAATACTGATATGTTACATTCACATATCTTTCTCTACCCTCTGCCTTTTACTAGTGGGTATACAAATTATTCTTATGAAACCTTATTTATATACTTTGCTTTAATCGAGATAAACATTCGCAGAAATAGCTAGATTATACATTTGATTAGGATACAAAGAGAACGGCGACAGTCAAAAGTTTAAGAACTGGATGCTATATGCTGGCTTAAAATTCCATACTCTTTCCACGCAATCGCGAGAAACAAGTAAAAGTCGACAGGACTTTAAATAATGAGATTATTGAACAGCCAGAAAGAAGTTATTTTAAATAAATTGTGAGTTTTAAAGAGATCCACAACTTTTGTGTAGTACGTTTTCGTCTATCAAATTAAATTGAACTGAGTTTTATTTATGGATGCTTTTTAATACTGTGGTCATTAACGTCCCATTCTATATTGGGCGTTAAAGACCGGTAGTTTTACTGAGACATCATTATCAGGCTTGAGGTTCTTTCACGTGCCGTAAATCTAGGATACGGGACCACCGGATTTACTTCCTTTCCGAAGGAAGCCATGATAAGGATTCCTTTTTTTTTTTCGATCGCGTTTTCGTCTATCGCTTAACGCTTACCAGTTATACAAGATTATATAAAATTCCTTCCGAATAAAGAGAACTCACAGGCTATTACCAGAAAATTAGAAAACACGCGTTGCATTTGTCAGGCAAATATCTTTAATATCTATACGGTATTCTAATAAAACGCATTAGAGCCATTTTTAAATGTTGCATATAATGTCGCATCTTTGAAAGATACTGAACTTTAATGCAAACTCCGATATATATCCGACTTTTCGTTTTTGAGTCATGCTGTTCACAGACACATAGTCAAACACACAGACACAACTACAGACATTTTTCCAAAACTGCATTTATTCATTTTTATTTTTGATTCAGAGGCACTAAAAATTAATTTTCAAAGAAATCTCGATATCAAAATTTTGGGTGAAATGCAATACCTTCTCTAGGTACTATCTAAGTGGCAGAGAAAGCAAAAACTGCACGCAAAACACCCCTCAAAACTCTAAGTTACGAGGAGGAAATAAACTACTGGTACTCTAATGAGATTACCTTTGGCACAGGCTGAGAAAAGCTGAAAACGCCGAGTTTTGACCTTGATTTCATTAGAGAGCTGGAGGCATCAAAGCAGGTCAAAGGTAAACGCAACTCAACCAGCTCTCCGTTGCGAGTCGCTAAGGACACAGAAGTGTCCAAACTGTTGACTAAGAGAGGCACATGGAACGAGTACTGTTCGCCAACGGAAAGAAAGTCCCTGACAGGAATGTGCTAACCTTATCTGTTTGGAAAAAGTGCGACAAGGACAGTGAATGTGTGACAGAGAACGCATGCTACAAAAGGAGTAAAACTATTCATCTGAGCCTATATGAGCTGTCGTGTGTGTCATATATGTGTGTAACATAAGCAAGTAGGCGGGTTCGGACCGTGTCTAATCAGGAATTTCCCCTCTGCCCTTCATTCCCCGGGGACTTTCTTTCCGTTGGCGAACAGTAGCTTTCGTTCACTCACTCACGCACGCTCGCTCCTTCCTTCCTTCCCCTTCTCCCTTCCTTTCTCTCTCCTTCTCCCCCTCTGAGACATTATTTAAATACTTTCAGTATCGTATACCAAATGATATTGTGGCATGTGGTTGCGGTAACACTGTTAAGAATATGTGGTGTGGTAACACTGTTTGGTTAACGCTTAGATTGGCAATGAAAACAGGTAGTGACGTACAAGGGGAGGGGTTAAGTGGTTTTATCTTGAGCTCCACAGCCGCCGACACCAGCGCAGACACCAGTATCATCACCCTCGCAGGCACCAGCACCATCACTCACGCCGATCATTGAGGAAGTCCAGGGTCTACGTGACGCCGTTCAGGATCTCCACGCGGAGTTCCTGAACATGACGACGAAGCTGACAGCCCTGGAGGAAATCATTAGGGACCTTCAAACTTCATCAGCTGCTCAAAAGGTTTTCCTGGCTGGGCAGTTCGACAGTACTTCATCCAGACTTACATCCATCACAGAAGCCATCCGGGTCTCATCTCTTGGTCACCGGCCGAAGACGGCCCCGGCGAAAGTCGCGAACTTCTTACAGCAATGTAAAGAGTTCAACCAGCAGCAACAGCAGCATCGTCAGTACCATCCTAATTCCTAAACATCCATTCACTTCCAAAACCTGTCGTCCTCCGTGGACTAGTGGTACCGTGCTAGCCTCTAGTTCCCAAGGTCGCGGGTTCAAACCCGGCGGAGGGCGATGGATTTTTTCGGGCGTAAAAATCGTTAGCACGGCTTCCTTCGGAAGGGAAGTAAAGCCGGTGGTCCCGTGTCGTAGATTTACGGCACGTAAAAGAACCTCAAGCCTGATAAAGAGGCCTCTGAGCAAAATTACAGGTGTTTCACGCCCAATATAGAATGGGACGCTAAGAACCATAGTAGTTAAAGAGCGTCCATAAATAAAACTCAATCAACTTCCAAAACCTCGCCATTCCCACTAGTGTTGCAGTTAGGTTTCATGGCTGCAACCTAGTAATTACCTTTACCCGCTCTCGCCCACAGGGCGGCAGCTTCCATCTCTCATATACTAACGCGGGTGCTATGCGGGACCGCAAAAAGCCACGACATTCCACTTTTCCTTCTTCCTTTTTCCATCCGCTGGCGGAGTTTTTAGTGGGTATGCCCACTATTGGTGAGTCCCACACTCCTAGTCCCGACTCCATCGGGGCTGGGGTCAGTGATTAAATAATTTTCTCCTCCACTCTAAAAAAAAAAAAAAAAAGCTCGCGTCCTCTTTGAGCCTTGTTTGTGGGACTGCCAAAACTTTAGGATGACGCTTCTTCGAACAAGAAGGTAATCTGTATTACTTTTATTTGGTATAATATATTTGACATCTAAATCTATACTGTGTGAGTCATTTATGTAGGTGGTCCCTTCCTTCCTAGTCCATGATGATTTAATAATTTTTCGCTGGTTTTCAGGTGTTATTAAGTATTTTGTTACCTTGCCCCCGTCGAGCCTCGTGTTAGGAAAGTGCGATGTGATTCTTTAGATTTCGGTCCTGTGCTCTACCCCCTGTAATGGTGAAATATAAAAGGTTTTACAGCTGAGTTTGGAGTGCTCATGGGATAAAAACGGGTTATCCTTTTTAAATGTTGTTTCCTTATATATGCTCTTTAAATAAGAGTGTCATACATTTAACATATAAAAACTGCCGTGTTCATGAAGCTCTAGCAGTTATTTGTTTTATTACTTGGTTACAGTTGTGAATGACAAATAATAATGGAATGCTTCACAATTCCACAACGTCTAGAAATTGTGAAAAATTATCATCAAAATGGGCCACCCGTTCGCCAAACATTCCGTGCATTACGTCCAATGTTTGATGATCATAATCGTCCCTCTGAAAGAACAATTCGACGTGTGATGGAAAAGCTGGAAGCAACTGGTTACAGATCAAGAAACGGATGTACCTCAACGATGTAAACGCGCCAATGTAAACATAGTCGCTGTTCGCGAAAGTGTACGCAAGAATCCACGAAAATCAATTTTCAAGAAGCCCAAGAATTAGGAATTTCATTGATCACAACTTGGGGATTTTGCATATGTACTTGTAGTTTTACACTTACAAAATTGTGTTAACTCGGGAACCGAAGCCAAATGACTATGAATTGCCCGTGTACTCTCTAACTGGGTAATGGAGCAAAGTTGACACTGCTTTCAGCCAAAAAATCATCTTTAGTGAGAGGGCCCATTGTTGGATTAACGCTTTCGTCTACAAACAAAATTTCCACTATATGCGAAATGAAAATCCAATAGAAATTCAAGAACGAGCAATCCATCCCCGAAAGATTACAGATTGGTGTGGACTTTGGTATGGCAGAATCACTGGCCTGTAATTTTTTTCAAGATGAACATGGAGAGGGTTTGACTGTCAATGGTGAATGATACCGGGCTATAAGAGATTATTCATGGCCTGAATTGGAAGGTATGTATCTCAAAAACATCTGGTTTCAGCAAGTTGGCGCCACGTGTCATACTGCTCACGAAAAAAAAAATCAACCTTTTGAATTACAAGATAGAGGCTTCATCATTATGCATGGTGGTGTTATTAACTGGCCTCCAAGATCATGTGCTTTAACGCCGTTGGATTATTTCCTATGGGTTTTGTTAAACCATAGGTTTATGTTAACAAGTCAGAAACAGTTTATAACTTAAGGAACAATACCATACGGGCAATTCGTGAAATTGTGCCTGTTTTATGTTTGTAATTTAAAATTGGAAGACTTGCATAAAAGCAACTCAACGAGCCGCGGCGGTCATTTAACTACTGTTCTCTTCCACACATAATGTCATTAAGCGTACTTCAAAATAGTAATAATTAAATAAACAACTTTCGTTCATACCATTTTCTTAATTTAAAAAATATGACACTTATTGAAAGATCCCACGTTTACTTTTAACTTCAGTCACATTTCCTTACTGTTCCTGGTGACGATGGTACGTATTCAATATTTCACTCGTTGACAGCTTCGGTTTACAACACTCATTTCTGCATAACTACTTTAGTGCTATTCTGAGAATAGGTATGGAGGTCAGTATTCAATAAGGTTAAACACACCTATATTGCAATTCTTCTGCACATAATTGATTTACTCAAAATGCTCTGTCGTACAGGATTTATAAGCGGTTTGATATTCTTAATTTTCTGTAATGTAAATTATTTGGAAATTTACAATGGAGCCTTGTTTCCGATTACCAGCGAGGCACGCTTTGCTACGGCTGAGCACACAGTTAATGATAATATGATTTTGTGATAATGCAAAAGAAAACCACCCAATATCGCTCTCAATGCCTATCAGATTGGTGCGGTACAAACATGAGTAGCAGTGTGTAAGGCCACCTGCTCTAGCCGCTGACTGCGTGCTAAAAGCAACCTATTTGGTTGAAGATTAAAAACTGAAGCGTTTACTCAAGACGAGCAACATATCTGTGCTCATCGACTTCCAATCAGCTAAAAGAATAGCTTTTATAAACATCGATTCATCAGGTTAATGAACATTGCCTTGAAGTATTTCGTTACTCGTTTATCTGCGACATATTTTCACCTTGTAATTCTAGATTTTAATTCTTTTAAAATATTTAATCAACTTCATAATAATTACCTCACCAATAAAAGCATTATAAGTGTTGTTTCCATCTAAATCCTTATAAGGTTCATAATGAATGTCGTAATAGCTTTTGATGTTACATTCTTTTATTATAATACGCTTTCTGCACATAAACACCCGGCATTCTCAACAAAATTAATCTGGGAAACATCCATGCTGCTGTAACATCACAAAGGATCTATAATATTAAAAAAATGTAATATTGCTTGAGACCAGATCTTAAGAATAAAGCTACGGCATAATTTTCCTTAAGTGTAAATACTTTTCTGTAGAAAGTCAGACTCAATCAGGCATCTTATGTACTTAGGATGCACCTTAAAGTAACCCTGCACGTTAGACCAACATTTCCACTTGGATATAGCGGAACGGGAGTTTAAAGATTTCTCTACTGCACTAGCAGTTAGCTAGAGTACGGTTGGATTCCCTCCTTCCTGTTAATTAGTTATGTACTCAGACAACATGAGAACTAATGCTGTTAGAAGATTATTTGTTTTAAATATACAAATTCATGAACATGGCAGAAACATTATTAGAATAAATACATATATATATAATATATGTATCTATAATTTTTATCTATTTGTGAGATAGCAACAATTAAACCGTCTGAACAAAATTGCATCTGAAGTTTATAATTAATTTCTACCAACTCCTCCACATAAACCGATATTTAGTTCCGTTTCAGCAGTTCTCTTATTTTTGGAATAGCTACAGAGGAGCAACTATTGAGATTCGGGCTGTCCGTTTATGTGCATGAAACAAATTAACAAGGGTTGAATGTTATATATAAGCATTTAAAACAAATTACACATTTTAGATTTAGTAGGAACCTGTAGAAATATTAAGGGTAGTTTATATGGAGAGCTTGCTAAAACTTGATGATTTTTAGGCGAATTGCTGACATGCAGTGTTGAAATGTATATTCATTCATTCATTCACTGTTTAACCTCATCTTATGTAGGACTTACAGGCGGGTGCCTGGGGTCAGAGGCCCGTCGAGGAGCAGACACACTCATGGAGCAGACAGAAGATCTAGGATGGGTGATCAGCCCGATGCCTGGTATGGGATGAAGGAAGTATATGAAACAAAATGATAGCGAAATGGATGAAAGAAAACATGATGGAGCAGTTGGTGGAATGAATGGCGGGGGAAACCGGAGAAGCCGGAGAAAACCCGCCCAGACGCCCACAAATCCCACATGCGGGTCCCTGGGATTGAACCTGGGGCGCCTCGGCGAGAGGCGAGCGGTTTAACCACTCGGCCAAGGCGCCGCCCATGTATATAATATATAAAATTTTATGAAACAATAATGCACTTGACAATTGGTTGGTCCCGGTACAAAAGAGTAGATTAAATTATAAGTCTCTTAAAAAATTTTGAATTTAAGATTACTTCACAAATTCATAATAATAAATATAGGGAACGGTACCTTATTATTTCCGCCACAATAAGTTCTTAATGAATTCAGTACTGAGGTCTTACGAATGTTTGGTAAACCATCAATACAGGGTCCCAGGGATCAATAGAATTTGCATCGTGGAGTCTAGCTCAGTGCACAGGATGCTCCATTTGTGTCTCAGCTTTGATCAGTTATAATCAGCTCAGTGTGCAGTGACGTCATTATGAAACGCATGACTGCCCCGTCACCGGTTGCGCTTTGACAAAGATAATTGAATACTAACGCTCGTGTTGCACTACACATATTGTAATATCAACAGTTTCTTACAAACATGGGTCTCGTGCAGAAATATGGTAGTAACATTGAGAGGATGTTCTGCTTTCCCTAACAGCAACTAACTTCTAAAACCGTAACTACACCTACGAAAAATAAGACTAGAGGAGCTACAGAAGAAAGGAAGAAGAAAAAAATCAACTTTTAGCTGCTTGAGATCTCCTTGAAAGAACAGCATATGTTTAACAATATCGGCTCATCTCTAGAAAGATATTTTCAATGTGATTATGGGAACCTGCACCACAGAGACCACATACTTTGAGCGCGGCATTGCCTTTTGCGGTATGCAACGCAGTAAACATTTGGTGAAAGTTAGTGGTGCACGCACATCTGTCAGTCGGGAAAGGGAAACGGACGAAGGGTTTGTAGTACTTCACACTTACACTGAGGAATTAATTAAAGAGAAATTATACTCAAACCTTGTGAGATAATTAAAACAAAATGTTAAGATTTAAGTATTAGTGAAATTATTGTGAACATAAACTAAAGCCAATAAATACAAAAATAAAATGAAATTCTTCCTAACCAGTCTTGAAAGTATATTTATCTTTTGACCACACAACTGTGAAAATGGGATATAATACGTTATCAGCACCCAGCTCACGTGGTTATGCTCAGCAAGCCAGGACGAAATCCTAAAGGGAGCTCAAAATGTCGCTTGCGGAGTTGCTGAATCAATGACAAAGAATATATTTTGTTCACAAGAAATATATAACTATGTTCCAAACAACTTATCGAAAACTCCAGTTTTTAGCTACTTTTCTCCATGTTATTTCATTAATTACAGAATCCATCGATATACTTAGAGGGCTTTGGATAGACTTGACAATCGTCTGGCTTGGCGCTACATTTACCGTTGAACGACATTGACAAGAACTGAAGAGCTTTCGCTGAATTTAGGTCCCTGTCACTACTTGCTAGTTTCCGGGTTATTAAAATCATTTTCAAGTGGTCTCGATTTGTAAAGAGTTCAATAACTGACCCCAATGCAACACTTTGCCGTGTACTTTGACCACTCAGCAGTATAGTTCCAATGCTCTTATCTATTCTGAACCACCTTCGATGTATGTGCTTGACAAAGGTTGGGGTTGTGGGGCACGAGAAAATAGCCACTCTGTGGCTTTGCCAGATGCAGTTCACCAAAATTAGATTGTGTGGAAATTTCATGGTCAAAAAAACATCCAAAGCAAAAGTCTGTTCAATGTGGTACTTTATACTTTGACACTCAAAGGTAGCATAGAAGAACGTTCCCTATCGCCATCCGCCACAGTTAGTCATAACAGTGCCTAATACATGTCTTATTAATTAATACTGTAAACATTAGTATAAAGTAAAATGAAACAGGAGATTATGCTAGATCCAATTCATTAAGTGATTCTCAAAATCAATTCACGTATCTCCCGTCCAGACTTCATATAACGTTTCTATTCCGTTTATGATGACGTTGATCCATAAATTGCTGCTTTTTAAGGAAGTTATCTATATAAGCAACTTTTTATTTTGTAGCGATTCGAAACAAATTAATTTTAGTCTACACACTTATTACAAGCCGTTATAATTCTCTAAAAACTCCGGGGTCCAGGTTCGTGCGTATAGCGGCTTATCTACAGAGGATTCTGGACCTCTGCAACTAACATTGTGCAAAGAAAATAATTTTCGCCATACAAATGATGTTGCTGATGCGCTGTTTATGAGCCATATAATTGAGCAGACAAGATCCAGAAGTTACATACGCTCATTTATTGCTGTAATAACAGCATGTTCCATTTACTATCAAATCCTCTTCATGTACGGTAAAAGACAGTGAGTATGAGAACAATAATTAGTTCTTCCCTGATGTCGTTTGGGACGACATAGACGACAATCTTTACATTCTCCGAAAGAAAGAATCAAGCGGCATTAAGTTGCACGATCGCTCTGGCCATGCAACAGGCCCTCCTCTTCCTATCCACTTCTCCGTGTAGTTGTTGAGAAGTTCTCTTACAGCATGGCTGAAGTGTGGCGGAGCTCCGTCGTGCTGGAACACATATCCCGTAGTAAGGGGCACATTCTCTATAAGCATGTGGCTACTAAACAACACATCAGCAAATATTGGTTGTATGACAAGAAATTATCCTCCTTGTGGGATCTACCATTCCGCAAAGTTAGTTGCAGAGGTCCTGAATCACTCTGTTTAAATTGAAACCCTACATATACCTAAACTAACTTCAATTTTACACAGATTTAAAAAAATTTCAAATGTATAAATACGTACATTTCCTTTCAAAGTATAAAACTTCAGTTCTTTACGTGCAAATGGTTCGCCTAAAATCTTAAATATTATTACTCGACACAAAAGCTACCATAAATCCTGTATACATTTCAACACAATTTTAGAAGTGTCAAACATTTTTTCGAAACAGTAAAAATTTAACTTTTGCATATAGCGCTTGGTGACAGTAGACCTACCCTAAGAGATTCTCTGCCCTTGCGAACGCACCTAATGGCACCTACGCTTATGCTCAGGACGGAAATACTGATTTATCAGAGAATGTGAAGTAACAAAAGATGAGAAGATGGAGGAGCTCCTTTGTGACGTCAAACTACACTCTGAGGAAATAATAAAAAACAAAAGCATGCCTGAACACATAAAGCTTAGGAAATAAAACAACTGCAACAACGAAAGCATAACCAAACAGAATAGGGAAAGAAAGAATTCTAAAGCCAAACGAAATGAGGGCAAGACTAAAATAACAATATAAAAGTCAACCCAGCTAATTTCTGCCCTTCAGAACAAGAATAAAATTGAAAAGTACTGCTGTTTCAAAGAACATTAGAGTAATCGTTTTACAAAGAATTCCTTTGTTTCACTGCATTCACCAAAGCACTACCATAATTTAATTCTCTAAACGTGTTTTATTTGGAAGGAGCTTAAGTTTAGCAATCTCAGCTTCGGAGTACTTCAACAAAAGAAACGCAAAATGCACTCTAATTACGTCTCTTAAGATTATATAACACTTCTCTAGAGCACACAGAATAGCTTGTCATTTACAAACAATCCAGAGCAGAATAAATCAAGTTCTTACGTTCTTTCCAAGTAATTAAGTCAAAGAGAGTTAACGCGATCGACGGTATATGGAACTTGTGTAAGAGTTTCATCTCAGTCATTCCGTAATTGAAGGAGTTTGCTGTAAAAGCAGTTCAGAGCACGCCTTTCCATTCTCCAAACTTCAGCATACACGTTGCTGCGAACTAATCAACTTATTGCAAGATCACTTGATTCAAATGAAGCTGTTTAAAGGTCAGGTATTTAGGGAAGCTGAACATGCAAACGAAAAGAATTATGTTGAAAAATAATTATTTTTAATTTTAAAGTTCATACGAGGGCGACACTAATTTTTTTTAAGAAAATCAAACAAGGATTAGTTTTAAAACACTTAATGATTTTATTGTTTTTCAAAAGGTTCCCCTTTAACATCAATACATTTTTGCATTCCATAAAACCTGTCCTTAAATCAATGATGCAACTCTTCCTGAAGCACTTCAGAAATCAGGGTTTTTATAATGTTCCACTGTTTCATTTGGTGATGAAATGGCGACTCCACGCATTTTATCTTTAATTTTTGGAAATAAAAAGAAATCGCAAGATGCTAGGTCAGGACTGTATAGTGGAGGGCCCATAGGGCTGACCTCTAGGTCATCTAGATATTCAGGTGTTAGTTTTGCTGTTTGCGACGATACGTTATAATGTAACATTACTTTTCCTTTTGAACGATTTTCACGAACTTTTTCACAATTTAAAGGTAAACAGACATTAGTGTACCAATCGTCAGTCACTGTACGTCTATCTTCTAATGCTATAGCAGCAATATAGTCCGAAGGAAAAAAAAACTGGCAACCATCTTCTTACCAGTTTGCGAATTCGTCGCACTTTTATAGGCGATTGATTTGTCTTTTCAGGACCATAACAATAAATCCAAGATTCATCACCAGTAACGATATTTCGAACCTAATTTCAAGTGCTGCCTTGGAATCTTTCCAGAGTTTGTCTGCACCAAACAATGCGTTTTGTTTTTGATCGGGATTCCGTTTATGTGGAATCCATCGACAACAAAGTTTTCTCACATCTATCTGTTGATGCAAAATTTGTTGGATTTGACTCATACCTATGCCCAATTTCGCCCGAATAAATTCGTAAGATGCTGGATCTTCTTTAAGCATTGCTCGAATAACAGAATAGTTTCATCAGTAACAGCAGTTCTTGGGTGTCCTTCACGAAATTCATCAGCCGATCTCTCTTGAATTCGCTGTGCCAATTACATTGTTGCAGATGGGACTTCTTCACACAAATGCATTTCAAAGCCGATCTTCACATTGTTTAGGCGCTAATGACGATTTGAAATCGTAAAAACATCATAGTCCGGAAATGTTCTCCAATCAAATTCATTTTTGGAACACAAAACATTTAAATGATGATAATTAAACTATTACAGCAAATCGAACGTACAGCACTCCCGAAACATTACAAGGCAGCTGTCAAATATAAATACAATTCATTTGTTTTTGGAAACACGGCATCCTATAAATTTTCGGTATCGCCCTCGTAATGGTTTTCTCTGCACGAAAATACCAATTTTGTGGCAAAGTAAAACGTCCTCCCCCTTTAAATTGCCATCCTGCCGCAACCCAGTCTCGTTTAAAACATCTCCGATATGTTCAAGGTAATCCCATGCGGAATATTTAAAATTTTTACTTTCTCTACCGCACACCTATGGCAGATAGAGGAAGTACTGCATTCCACCCAAACTTCAATACCGAGATTTCAAAGGA
The DNA here is from genome assembly GCA_030765065.1 of Deroplatys truncata. NCBI lineage: Eukaryota > Metazoa > Arthropoda > Insecta > Mantodea > Mantidae > Deroplatys > Deroplatys truncata. The sequence continues at coordinate 120,265,738 of CM060988.1, read as the reverse complement.
AACACATGCTTCGAGATCTCCTAAAACGCAAAAAGCTATTTTAAGAAAAATGTCTCCACGTAGGCGTTTGTGAGTGTACAGGGTAACTCCATTTCTTGGCATTTAAGTGTAACATCTTCCAAGAATGCGACACATTATCCTCAACCTACACTATATCTGTTTAAACCTTTATGCAGATTTCTTCTCAAATTGGTATGTGATATAAACGCAGGTTTCTGATTGATCGTCTCCTTACCGCTGTCTGATTATTTCGATATTTTATTGGTGTTTCCACAGTGTGTACAAGATGACACCCTTCATTGCAGAAGCAGTTGCTCAAACCTTCCTTATCCACAAGCTCATATTGTTCCTTCTAGGAACGGTTCCATGACGTGTAACATTAAAATGTCGAAAAGCATTTTTGGAAACATGTCCGTGTGTGTGTGTCTGTGAACAGCATAACTCAGAAACAAACAGTGGGATAAACACCAAACTTGGTATTTAGGTTCAGTATCTTCCAGAGATGTGACACGAAGATTTTCAAGAAAATCCCCCCACCCCAAAGTACCCTTTACATGGAACATTTTTCGAAAATTTTAATTTTCTCAAAAATGCCTCTAACGATTTTTATTAAAACATCATATGTTTAAGATATTTTCATGAGAAATGAAATGTATATCTCGAATTTTCTGGGAATGTCTCCAAAAGTATTCTTCATTGTGAACGATTTTTGCATAACTGGTAAACCATAAGAGATAGACAAAATTTACTACACAAAAAAGACGTAGATCGCGTTAAAATACACAATTTATGTCATATACATTTTTTTTTGAGTGAACCATTTCGAGATATTGCTTGTTATTCCCTTAAATTTTCCAATACTTATTCTTTTTCTCAAATTCGTTATTCATTTTTTTTGTCCTGGTAATACAAAGAAAATGGAATACTCCACATAGCAACCAGCTCTTAAAATATTTGACTATCGCTTAAAGCTACCAATTCCCCTTGCATCTACAAGAAAATTAGCAATAAGATTAACATCTCGATATCTCGATTAACATGAAGCATATGGAGAATAAGCGTTTGTAAAAATAGTTTGTACAAGAGTAGAGAAAGCCATGTGAGTGTAAGACATCAGATTTTTATTTACACGAACAATAGTTAAATATCTTCACGTTTCATATAAAATATAAATCCATGGAAACGGTTTCAGGGTGCCTAAAATGTCTATTTGACCACTGACACCTGTGTTAAGGTTATAGAGCCAAAAGTACCTTTAATTTTTCCACAGAGCAATGAAAAAAAAAGTATTAATATCATAGGATTGATTTGATTCAAGACATTGTAACAGTTTGGTTGTAGAGATGTGACACTCCTGGGAAAAATGCTTTATTTTAACGCTTTAACAGGCAGATTCATTCGTTTCACAGAAAGAGAAACAGAATAGTTGACACATTCGCAATATTTCTTCATGTTTTCTCTATTGTTTTTAAATACATTGCAATCCTTTTGCGTTGTTCTTAACAGTATATTGTGTTTTGCAAACATTTTGGGTGGTGGGTCTGTATCAGCTTTAGAGCGTTTAGGTCACAATGATACATCTTTAGTGTACGATGCATTTCCATTGTGATCTATTTTAAAATTATGAGTGTCTTTTTTCAACTCTATAAGCTGATATTATGTATTAATCCATAAATTCATAATGTAAGACGTAATACAACGGTTCGAGCCATAATAATTCAGCAAATTATATCTTTATTGTGTAATTTTTAATTTTCACTAATTGCATTTTTAAAGTTTAGAACGTGGAAATACACCTTTGATACCTTCATAAAATATAACGTTTAACTGCATTTTCTGGTGCTCAAAACTGTGTTCTTAGAGATTTTTTTTATAATTTGAAAGTCTATTTTAGGTGCCTAAAAACAAAGAACAATTTCCACTACAAAAGCACGATACTCAACATTTCATAGCGCCAAATAATGCCAACATAGCACATCAACGGCCCATTCTGTATAATACGTCACACTCAGTGAATGCATTGAGAGTCAGTGAAGACGCAAATCTAATAATGGGACCTAGGATCACTGCCGGCAGGAAGTACAAGAAAATAAGCTTTTGTATGCGGCATATGTAGGAAAACAATAATTGGTAGAGTAAGTATTTTTCATTTCGAAACCTTGATGTTACCCGCATTAAACGCAGCAACAAATCCTAGGAGAATCTGCCAGAAACACGTACACCAAAACCGCATCACCGTAATCCGTGATTTATTGGAAAAACAGGAAACTGTTGTATGCTAGCCGCTTGAAACTCGAGATTTACTTTCCAAAATCCCTGTCTTACTTCCAGTGCTGGAAACATCCTTGGCAGGTGAAGGATACAGTGAGGAAAAAATCCGCCAACCTGGCGCCATCCCAAAGCGAGAAGACTTGGGCGAGACTTCAGGAACACTAAAGTGAAACCAAATAAAATGTGTCGTCCATTGACCTGCGTGCATACGTCATCTCTGACCCCGAATAAAAACGCTGCAGCTGGAACTGATGTTTTTACTAACACTTGAAGACGTCCATAAGGTAAGGTTATCAATTAGGATTAGGAAAGCGCTTTTTTGGCATCAAAAACTTTAAAGCCAGGAAATAACACATCTATCTTAAACGATTATTACTTTCCCTACTACGTACCTATAGTGTTTAGGGAAAGTATTGTATTTCACCCGAAAATTTGATATGGATATTTCACCGAAATGCATGTTTTGAAGTCCCCTGAATCCAAAAAAGCCATTTTAGAAAGAGGTCCGCGCGCGCGCGTGTGTAAGAGAGAGACTGAACAGCACAACTCAAAAACGAAAAGTCGGATTAATACCAAACTTGATATTTAGGTTCAATACCTTACAAAGATGCGACACGAACATTTTCAAGAAAATCCCCCAACCCAGAGTACCCTTTATATAGAAGATTTTCCGAAATGTCTTATTTTCTAAAAAGTGGCTCTAACGATTTTGATTAAAATATCGTATATGAAGTATATTTGCATGAAAAATAAAACATCTTGAATTTTATGGGAATTGCCGTTGAAATCCTTTTCATTCGGAAGCAATTTTGTATAATCTTATATAACCGGTAGGCGTTAAGCGATAGACGAAAATGTATCTACTATACTAAAATGTAGATCTCTTTAAAACACACAATGTATTTCAAATACTTTTTTTTCTTTTTTGTGTGTGGCATACGCCATTTCTGAGATGTGTGTTGTTATGATTTGAATTGTCATTCTTTAAATTCCTGTCGATATGCAATTGTTTCTCGCGATTGCATGGAAATAGTATGGAATTTTAAGGTCGCATACAGCGTCTTGTTCTTAAACATTTGACAATCGCTGTTCCCTCTGTATCTAGGAATAGTTTTAATACACATTAATAGACCAAACAGGGTAGAGAAAGTCATGTGAATGTAACATCAGAATTTTCCCCTTCTAACACTCAGTAATTCTCATCAGCCTGCTCTCAAAGTTGGGTGTACTGCCTTTAAACTGTACATCATATTTTTACTTTCTCTACTACGTATAGTAAGTAGGGGAAGCATTGTATTCCACCCAAAAATTCGATACCGAGATTTCACCGGAATATATGTTTTGAGGCACCTTGAATCCAAAAAAAAAAAAAAAGCATTTTTGGAAACATGTCTCTGTGTGTGTGTGTCTGTCTGTGAACAGCATAACTCAGAAACAAACAGTCGGATAAACACCAAACTTGGTATTTAGGTTCAGTATCTACCAAAGATGCAAGACGAAGGTTTTCAAGAAAATCCCCCACCTCAGATTACCCTTTACATGGAACATTTCTATAAAATTTTAATTTTCTCAAAAATGGCTCTAACGATTTTGATTAAAATATCATATGTTTAAGATATTTTCATGACAAATGAAATGTATATCTCGAATTTTCTGGGAATGTCTCCAAAAGTATTCTTCATTGTGAACGACTTTTGCATAACTGGTAAATCATAAGAGATGGACAAAATTTTACTACACAAAAAATGTAGATCGCGTTAAAATACACAATTTATGTCATATACATTTTTTTTGTTGAGTGAACCATTTTCGAGATATTGCTTGTTTTTCCCTTAAATGTTTAAACACTTATGTTCTCAAATGGGAATTCGTTATTCATTCTTTTTGTCTTGGATATGCAAAGAGAATATCTATGGCAAAGAGAATGGTGCTGCACATAGCAACCAGCTATTAAGATATATGTCTATGCTTAAAGGCTACTGTATTTTTATATTGCCCTTGCAAATACAAAACAAGGGGAACATAGTACGCCTTAAGCGATAGACAAATATTTTTAGAATTGGTCGCTATGTGTAAAATGTAATTCTCTTTGCATGTCAATAGATCGTTTCTGCAAATGTTTATCTCGATTAATATGAAATAGATGGAGAATAAGAGTTTGTAAAAATAGTTTGTACAAGAGTAGAGAAAGTCGTGTGAGTGTAACACATCAGATTTTTATTTTATACAAAGAACACTGCAAGGTCAAAAGCGTTTCCTCCTTCCCTCACCGCCAACCCTCGCTGCTTTCCTAACTTGATGGTTTGCTTACTAAAGCCCTCTGCCAGGAATTGATACTATGTCTGCAAACATTTGCCTTGGTTAGCATAAATTAGAAAGGAGAATAAGATTTTATAAGAATAGTCTGTACATGAGATACGCAAATAAACGATAGTTTAAGAAGTAATTTTTAATGCGTATACTATAAAATAATTTTATAGAAAAATTGTTATTTTGGCAGTGTGATGGCGCGCATATCAAAACCAGGTATGCGGTCAATGGAATCCATCAAATTTTGATTTGATAGAAATCCAACCGTTACGCAACAAGGCCAAGAAACGTTCACGGTACAATGAACGTACTTCGGTATGCAACAAACTACGCCCTTGTCAAGTTCAGCTGTCTTGTAATGCCGCAGAAATTATGTCGTGCCTACGTCAAAATGGGCGTGACCTGTCCTTACATGCGTCTGTAATAAAGGCGTCGTTCATCAACCTCGACCTTACAGTTAGTTATCCGGTACACTTTAAACCTTCTAGCTTGCACGTTGCACACTACCACTGCCTCAACAATTAGCAGGATGAGGGCATCACCTCGCGACTGTAAAATTCAACAATGGTAGCCACTAATGATGGATAAATTCCAGGAAAATTTGCCATCACGAATATTTTCCCCAAAACTCCTGGCAGTCAAAATTGTTAGAATTAACTAGGATGTTTTAAAGTACAGCATAATCTCAGTTATACGTTTTCAAAGGGAGACGGCGAAAATAACCTATAAATGAAAAACGTAACAGTGAATTTTCATATAGAACTGAAACTGTTTTAATACTATTACTCAAACTTATGCACTATTTAATGTAATAAAACAGCAAATGAAAACAGACATAAATAATACACTATTTAGAGTACTTATACACATTTATTAGCAATACAAATTAACTTAAAAAAACCTGATGTGTTACACTCACATGACTTTCTCTACTCTTGTACAAACTACTTTTATAAACGCTTATTCTCCATATGCTTCATGTTAATCGAGATGTCAATATTATTGCTAATTTTCTTGTAGATGCAAGGGGAATATGGTAGATTTTAAGCGATAGTCAAATATTTTAACGCTGGTTGCTATGTGGCGCATTCCATTCTCTTTGCATGTCCAGGACATAAAAAAATGAGTAACGAATTTGAGAAAAAGTATAAGTATTGGACAATTTAAGGGAATAACAAGCAATATCTCGAAAACGGTTCACTCAACAAAAAAAATGTATATGACATAAATTGTGTATTGTAACGCGATCTACATTTTTTGTGCAGTAAACTTTTCTCTATCTCTTATGGTTTACCAGTTATGGAAAAGTCATGAAAATACCTTAAACATATGACATTTTAATCAAAATCGTTAGAGCCATTTTTGAGAAAATTAAAATTTTCGAAAAATGTTCCATTTAAAGGGTAGTTTGGGGTGGGGGGATTTTCTTGAAAACCTTCGTGTCGCATCTCTGGAAGATACTGAACCTAAATACCAAGTTTGGTGTTCATCCGACTGTTCGTTTCTGAGTTAAGCTGTTCACAGACACACAGACACACACACACACACACACACACACACACACACACACACACACAGACACACATACACACACAGACACACACACGGACATGTTTCCAAAAATGCTTTTTTTGGATTCAGGGAGTCTCAAAACATGTATTTCCGGTGAAATCTCGGTATCGAATTTTTGGGTGGAATGCAATACTTCCCCTACTTACTATGCGTAGTAGAGAAAGTAAAAAAGGAAACGAAAACATATTTGATGTGATAAATTGACATGACTTTGACTACCCTCTATCGTTTATTAGTGTGTATACAAACTATTCTTACTACAGTTTCGACTACAATTTAATCCAAATAAATCTTTGCAGAAATAGCTACATTACACATTTCCTTATAAATACAAAGAGAACAGCTACAGTCAAATGTTTAAGAACTGGGCGCTATATGCTGGCCTTAAAATTGATAACTGTTTCCATACAATCGCGAGAAACACCTGGAAATCGATGGGACTTAAAACGCATAGCTAAGTATTGAATAAATCGAACCATTAATAACTGATATCTTAGAAATGGCTAATGCCACAAAAATTATTTGAATTAATAAACTGCGGATTTTAAAGAGATCTAAATTTTTTGCGTAGTACGTTTTCGTCTATCACTTAACGTTTATCAGTTATACAAGATTATACAAAATTTCTTCCGAATCAAGAGGACTTCGCAGTCTATTCCCAGAAAATTCAAGATATACATTTTATTTGTGATGTAAATATCATTAACATATGGTATTTTAATCAAAATCGTTAGCCGCTTTTTAGGAAATCAAAAATTTGAAAAATGTTCTATGTAGTTTGGGGGCGGATTTTCTTGAAAATCTTCGTGTCGTATCTTTAGAAGGTACTGAACCTAAATACCAAGTTTGGTATATACCCAAGTTTTCGTATTTTCAGTTATGCTGTTCACACTCACACACACGTACATAGCACCTTTTCCTAAAAATGCTTTTGTTTTATTCAGGCGCCTCAAAACGTGAATTTCCGGTAAAACCTTGGTATCGAATTTTTGTGTGGAATGCAATACTTTCTCTACCTACTGTACGTGGTAGAGAAAGTAAAGTAAAAAAAAAAGACAGGATGGTGCTGCTTTCGACGGGTTTAAAAAATTTGTCAACTTTTCTTTGCATATTTGATTTTTCCACACAGCCATACACCAGCCGATTATAATATACACTAATTACAGAAATGCTATCAACATATTGGCTTACGCCTACTTCTTCATCACGCCATCATTAGTTTTATCAGACGAAACCTAGGGAAGAATGACCTTTGCCGATCATATTGTTAACATATACGTAGTAATAATGGGTTCCGAAAATATTGATGCCCCGCCCAACATGCCTACTGTTTTGTGCTGCGACAGCACGGATGCTGTATACAGAAACCATGCACAATACAACATAAACATAATGTATAAATTAATAACTGTAAATGGGGACCAGAAAAATGTGACGTATTAATGAAAAAACGTACAATTGACAAACGTACAGTTGAGTAAAATATTAATGCACAAAGTTCAGTGCCTAAAAAATTTAAAGTACCTATATCTGCGAAAAACGGAGAATAAAATAACGATAGATGAGATTCAACACTAATAGTGATGGATCTAAATATCACACAAAAATACAATGTCTTTTTACCATTTCGATTATTTTCCTAATACTCTGAACAGGCAAAATTTTGCAATTAATTCGCCTAAAGTGCAATATATAATTTTAATGAGTAATGAAATATGTTTTTAAAAATTTGGAAAAAAATATCTTGCATAGCACTTTGTAACATTAAAATTCTAGCTACAGTAAAGAAAGCATTGAGAAAACTAAAAATTCCCACTCTGGGAATATTTCCGCGACTAATTGATGGACATGATTTTCTAAAAAAAATTGCTCTAACGAGTTTTATTAAAATACCGCATTTTAAATATATTTACATTTCAAATAAAATGCATATCTTGAATTTTATGGGAATATAGCCTTTTTTAGTCCGCAAAAAAAAAAAAAATCTCTCTTTAAAACACACAGGTTACTTAAAAATAAGTTATTTTTTGTGACATATCCATTTCTATGATATCCGTTATTAAAAGTTCGAATTGTGCATTTCTTGAGCGTCCTCTTAAAGTCTTAGATTTTCAATTGTTTCTTGCGATTGCATGGAGACAGTATCGAATCTTAGGGCCAGCGTATTGCGTCCAGTTCTTAAACATTTGACTATTGCTGTTCCCTTTGTATGTATAACGAAATGTCTAATGTAGCTATTTCTGCAAAGGTTTATTTGGATTAAAATGAAGTATATTTAAAAATAAGCTTTAGTAAGAATACTTTTATACCCACTAATAAACGACAGAGGCTACGGGAAGTCATATGAATACAACACATCAGAGTTCTTTTCTTCTACTTCATTTTAATCGATATAGCCTTTGCAGAAATAGACGCAAAGGGAACAGCGATAATCAAATGACGCTATATGTTGGCCTTAAAATTCTATACTCTTTCCATGGCATCGCGAAAAACAACTGAATGTAAACAGGACTTTAACAGAAAGAGAAAGTATTGAACAATTCGAACCATTAATATCGGATATTTCGGAAATGGCCTATACCACAAAAAAGTTATTTGAAATAAACTGTGTGTTTTAAACAGATCTACATTTTTTGTGCAGTACGCTTTCGTCTATACTCAACATCTACCAATAATACAAGATTATATAAAATTACTTCCGAATAAACAGGAACTCACAAACCATACCTAGAAAATTCAAAATGTACGTTTTATTTGTCACGTAACTAAATATCTTTAATATATTGTATTTTAACCAAGATCGTTGACATTTTTCAGAAAATATAAAGGGTAGTTTGGAGCGGGAATAATTTCTTGAAAATCTTCTTGTCGCATCTTTGAAAGATACTGAACTTAAGTACCAAGTTTGGTATTTATCCGACTTTTCGTTTTTAAGTTACGCTGTTCACAGGCACACACAGACTTGTCGTTCAGTGTAAGATAGGGCGTCAGAGAGACTCCTTGGGGAGAGGTAGGCCTGTGGGGATCCGGCCAGCGTAAGGATATATCTGGAGACGTTACGGACCCCGCTTGTGTCCGGGTCTGCCGCCTCGGATCTCGTCGCCCTCTGTGTCCTTCACTTCACCCGTTCCTTCGGAAAGTTTGCAGAAGCGCCAAAGCGTTTAAGTGCCGAAATCCTCCACCACTTCCTGATATCCATTACTGGTTAGATGTAAACTAAAAAGACCAGTTAATGGGATTGAAAATACCTAAGTAATAAATTCCTTGCCGTATCATAAGAAAGGTATGTCTTTGTAGAATGTTTTCCATTCCACCTGTTCTATGGTACTACATTATTGAAAACATGTGAGGAAACGGCAGACGATATTGCCAGGAGTATCAGCAGGTTTTATTCACATAGTTCATTTCATTAATGTCGTAATATTGTTTAGAGAGAATCTACCTTTCATCCCGATAATAGCGACTCTTTGATCCTCTAAGGTTCAATACTGTAGATCGAAGATACGTTTTTGTTAGGTATCTTTCTTGCTTTAAGCAAAGCTCCTTACTTCCTTTTAAACTATATTGGATGAATACTGTTTGAACGAACCTCGATGCAAAAGTGTGCAGCATTATGTCGATAGCGTGAATAATGCGATCCGCTCCTGTAACAACTAGACGCTCTTGGTGGCTTCTCTTTGTGGTGTGTTTACACTCTTTACGTAAGAAAATACTGAAGAAAGTTTGACTGGATTCCTTTAATCAAATTCCTTTGTAATACCGATATGTAACAATCACAGAAATTCCCTGCCCATTACCTAACACGCCGATTCTAAAAACCTTATAAAACATAACTTTTTATCAGCATATTCAGAGATACTACTTCGAATAAATATCCTTTTTACTATCTCTGGGTGTACTTATACTGGGCATAGGGTATACATAGGAGGGGGGCCTATGTGAGATCTATTGTAGCTACCACTCCTCCAATAGGCAGGGATGGATGAAGGAATCTCAGGAGGCTATAAACCGCAGGCATACAGACCACAGTGACCGCAGAAGACCTGCCACTACTGGAGCTTCACAGTGAGGGCGAAGAACGACCCGCCGAACCAGGCAGCCCTCTAGTATTCACGGGGAACAGTCTTTGCTTAGAGCAAGCATCCACGTTATCTGTTCAGTATCGCCATACGCCACGGAACCTGGAAGCACACCTGAAACATGAGAAACCACTTACACCTTCTCCTACCTATCACGGAAAACCACGAAAAACCCAAGGCCACAGTGGGCGGTGGTGGGGAATCAAATCCAGGATCCCTCGAATGCGAATCTCGCAGGTTACGCCGACCAAATACGCTCGATGTCTACTTATATTAAGTAGAGAAAGCATTCACGTACTACCCAAAAAATTGATGTCAATATTTCACCAGAAATGCATGTTTTAAGATCCCCTGTATAAAATTGCTTAAAAGGTAGATGTATGTGAACAGCATAACTCAAAATACAAAACTGCGTATTTTAAGTTCATCTTCCAAGGATAAGACACGATTTTCAACTAAATCTCCCCACCCAAACTACCCTTTACAAGGAAAAAATTTCCTTATTGATTTTCTCAAACGTGACTAAGTATTTTGATTTTAAGTACATCGTTTAAGATACTTGTATGGCTAATAAAATGTAACGTATATCCTGAATTTGCGAATAGCATGTGAAGCCCTGTTTATTATGAATTAATTTTGTATACCGAGTAAACCATAAGAGATGATAACCAGAACACCTCTTAAAAAACATACAATTTATTTCACCTTTTTTGTGTGGCATCAGTCGTTTCCGCGATATGGTTATTACTGGTTTCAAATTTACAATACTTCGCTTTTCTCGAGGTACTGCATTTCTCGTGATATGAAGGAAAGAGTAGGGATTCAAAGCCAGATAATATAGCAACCCGTCCTGTTTAACACTTCACTATAGCTTCAGCCTCCTGGTTTTCCTTTGTACTTGCAGCGAAATGTATAATGAAAACTTTTATCTCGATTAGCATGAAATAGGTAGGGGGGGGAACTTTTGCAGGAAGTTCTTAGAAGCTATACCTATAAAATTCTGGTGTTACATTCAGAAGACTTTCTCTACCCTCTGTCGCTTATTAGTGGGTATACAAATTATTTTCCTATCTACTTCATTTTAATCGAGATAAAACTTTCCGGAAATAGCTGCATTACACATTTCCTTATAAATATAAAGGCAATCGTGTTAGTCAAGTGTTTAAGTACTGGTTTTAAAATTCCATGCTCTGTGCATGCAGTCGCGAGAGACAACTGAATATCCAAAGGACTTTGAAAGAATGAGAAAAGTATTGAACAATTCGAACCATTAATAACGGATATCTCGGAAATGGCTGATGCCACAAAGAAGTTATTTGAAATACATTGTGTTTTAAAAGAGATCTAAATTTTTTTGTGCAGTACCTTTTCGTCTATCACTTAACGTTCACCAGTTATCAAGATTATATAAACTTTATTTCAAATGAAGTGGACTTTGCAGGCTTTTCTAGATATATGTTTTATGGTATTTTAATTAAAATCGTTAGAGTGAGTTTTTAGAAAATCAAAATTTTCGAAATATCTTCCAGTTACATCTTTGGAAACTACTGAACCCAAATACCAAGTTTGGCATTTATCTTACTTTTCGTTTTTGAGTTATGTTGTTCACATACACACAAACGCGCGCACAAGAACCTTTTTCTAAAAAAGAAAATTTGTGTGTATTCAGGGCGCCTCAAAACATGTATTTCCGTTGAAATCTCGGTATCGAATTTTTAGGTGGCGAGCAAACCTACCCTACCTACTATGAACGTGGTAGAGAAAGTAAAAATAAACGATAATAGCTAGAGAAAGTCATGTGAATGTAACAGAGTTTTCACTTATATAATACTAAAGTAATGTGTACACCTAAGACAAAAAAATAAGAAGAAGAACTGCAAAAAGCGTCTGGGATTCAGAAAAGATGGGAAGTATTCGCTGATGATTGTTCCCAATTTATGTTCATTTTGAAGATATGAGATAGTATGAAAATGTATATTATTTTGATCGTGTGCTGTTCTGATGGCTGAGCGGTTCAAACGCACAAGTCTAGTAAGTAATTAGTAGGTTCAAATACTCGTTATACTTTAATTTTACGTTTAATATTGTCATAACCCTGATTGTGAGGACGAGATAGGTTCATAAATGTTAGGACCAGACATGCTTGCGGGAGTGTTAAGCTATTATAGATAAGAATGTTCATACAATAATGAAATCAGCATAAAGGCACTGCGTTTCCCACTGAAAGGTAGTAGGTACAATTTCTTAGACACATTTATATTTTACTATGAAAGTACTAGATGAGAGAGGTATAAAAGTCATGACAGAATCAGTTTCTTTCATGAAACGAGTAACAAAAGAAGACATTTACATTTCTTGGAAGGAAACTGGTATAAAGGCACCCGCTGTCCTATTGGTTATTGTATTATTAGTACTTTGTCAAACCACATTAGGAAGTATGAGGCAGTATATTTTAACACTTATATTATTTCAGTCTAATTATATAACATATAAATTCAATAACAGCCCGCCTTGAAGCAATATGTGATTGTAATAATTTGTAAAATGTATGTAACAGTCATTGCGTATGCTTATATTATTGTAAACATGTTCAATAATGTTACGTGAATGCATTACGTAATTTAATAATATAGGAGCTGTGAGAAATAGGTCAAAAGTTGCTAACAATGAGGTAACCTTGAGGCAATAATGAGTTTGAGAGTTTAATAATACTACTTCTGATTATTGGAGTAACAATAATGTAATTTTAGTGACAGTTTATAAAATAGCCAATCAACGACCAGAAAAAGCTTTAGTTAAATGAAGGTATTCTATTGGAGTAGGAATAGCCAATCAGAGAGTTGAAATACAGAAATTTACAAGTTTAGTCGGTTGAAATCAGTTTAGTTGCCTGCAAACAGTGTTCCTAACCGGACGCGAGACACATCCTTGAGAGATTTAATACGCATTTCGTGTGAGACGAAAAATAGTTTACGTGTTAAAAAGTACAAGTAATTCATAAAAGAATCTCACAGCTCTCTATATCAGTGAAGTGTTATTTAAATCATATCAAGTATTAATAAGAGGAGTGAAGTAAAATTATAATCTGTGTAAGCCTACATTCTTATCGCACCAAAACCCTGCTAAGAGAAACGTGTCTCTAAAAAAAATACTGACGCAGCCGAGGCAAACATAAATATATTAATATTTAAAGAAACAGTCAAATTACAAAGTTAATATTTTTTTAAAACCTGGGGGCAAAGGCCACCTGAAAGTACCTACATTTGGGGCGAAGGCTACCGGAAACTGTTTAGTATATACGTGCGGTTGCAACTACTACAAGTTCGGCTCCCCAACAGTTGAAATATAATACAACTCCTTCAATACAAACTACTTCAAATTGACGCCCAAAGCGTGGTAAAAAAAATAAGGTAACAAACCATCTTCTCAAATTGGCTTCCATACGTGGAGCTAATAAAACACCTTCAAGTATCTTAAGCATTTTTGGGTTGGGTTTTTATTTCTTGCATTGAAACTTTGGCCCATTCTTCTGGTTTTGCCTTTTCAGCCTTCCATTGCGAAAAAGATGCCTTGCAAGTATTCGCCAAAGGTTTTCCATGGGATTCAAAACTGGGCAACATGCTGGTCAGAGCAGGACAATGTCTGTTTCTCCAAACCACATTTTGGCTGTAACAGAAGAACGCGCAGATGCATTATCTTGTTGAATATTAGATTTTCTTCCCCTAGGTCCTCATACATTTGAATCAATTCTGTCTCTAGCATCTTAGAATACATGTTAGTTCATTCTAGAGTTCATCCAAGCAATGCATGATTTACCTTCAGCGCAGGATTCCCAAATCATAACACCTCTGCCACCAAAATTCTCCTCATTCTTAATGATAATATTGAAATATATTAGGCCCATCTAAATTACACTTCTTGTCATCGCTGCAGATCACTTTCTCCCATTTTGAAGTTCGTGGCATACTTTTTTGCAAAATCCAATCAGGCCTTTTTATGAGTTGAGTATTAGAGCTAGATTATGCAGTTGTTTCTTGAATTGAGCATATTTCTCATTTGACAATTCTGACAATTACTGACAACCGTAAATTCGCAACAAGTTGGGAAGAATTAACAATTCTGGACCTTTGTTTTGTTCAAAAGTAATTGTTTAGATACCTCAGATAATTTTCTATTTTGCACATAGCTTAAGTTCTTTCCATATTGTGCATCCAATGTAACAAAGCTATCAATCATTGAACGACAAAGATTCAACATCTTAGCATCGGAAGACTAAGTCAGAGTATACACACTCTTGTACACACTGGATTTTTCCTTTTCCATCACATGATAACCATTTTCCGCATTGCATTATCACAATAATGGTTTATGCAATACACGTCAAGCATTCACCAGTGGTGTCTCTTTATTGACTAGAGTAGAGGCACATATGTAAACCCTAACACCACACAGCTCTGACTGCCTTTATACAGATTTCCACCTTCTACCATCTGATCATTGATTCCTTGTCATCCTGTACTACTGACATCAACTAAGATACCATTTGGATGCATTTGTCAGTGTACCGAATCTCATACTATTGCAGACATAATGTATGCAACAATATTCCAACAGAATATGTTCATTTTACTACAGATATCTATGCCTTTATACTAATTTCCACTACTGTAGCAAATATGTTATTATTATTATTATTATTATTATTATTATTATTATTATTATTATTATTATTATTATTATATTCTTTATTGTCGTTTCAACTTTAAAGTCATATCGCGACTACCTTAGAATACAGCACATGATTACAATGAAAATACAGTATACAGTAATAGTACATACAGCATTACATTCTCTAGATAGGTGTGCTGCACATTGTTATACAATTTTGTCGCCTTCATAAAGTTTAAAGTTCTTTGTTGTGCTGAATTTAGGACGACTGGTAGGCTGTCGGGGATGTCACATCTTTCTCTATGTTGTACATAGTGACGGCAGGCTGTAACGAGATGATGAACTGTGAGGTTGGATCTGCACAGGTCGCACACAGGAGGAAGGTCACGGTTGAGCTGTTTGTGCGTTATACAGAAGTATGTCCAATATCTTGTCGAGTTAATACAACTTGGTCTTTACGGTTGAAATGATAGTGTTGAAGTTTGGACTCGGAAATGTAGACATCGTGTAACTTGCTTCTAGATGTGGCTTTCCATGTTTGTCTCCATTGATTAATGCAAGTCTTTTTGATGAAGTTGATGCTGTCCGTGTGTGGGATCTTGATGTCCTGAGGGGTATGTTTGATAGCTTCTTTAGCTGCCTGATCAGCTGATTCATTTCCCATAATTTCGACGTGAGACGGAGTCCAGGCGAAGATACTGATTTACCTGAGATTAGTATTTGGTTCTACGGTTTCTGAAGTTCTTTAACAATATTTTGGGGCGTTGAGTTTTGTTGAATGGATGATAAAGCACTCAAGGATTCGGAGAATATTACGTGGTTATGTAGGTTATATTTTGTAAGTATATGTTGCAATGAGACTTGAATTGCGAACAATTCACAAGAATAAACAGAAAGATATGTTGTATGCCACATAAAACAAGTATCTTTCGTTTGTCCTCGTTGTTTGAAACTGCATCATTATGCTCGCGAAATAATGCGAAATTTCGTATTCTATGGGAAACTTATATAATTAACACAAAATTCTGATGTTTTTCTAGAGAAATTTCAAAATTTAGCATACCTAAGAACACTTTTCGTAAAGTTTCGATGTGGTGGTAGCAATTACAGAGCCCTCTATTTGCGGTTTATATCACTAGTCATGCCAAACGAAGACAGTCGTAATGAAGTTGGTACTCAGTAGGAAGATCGACCCTTTTTTAAATGCATTTTTGCGGTGACCACCTGCCTATGCGAAAAGGTCAACACTTGAGCGTTAGCCAAAGCGCTCTAGACTTTAGCAGATGTCCAGCCTCTCAGAACATCTACCTAAAAAGAACTGATCTGTAACGAAAATTTACCGAGCCAAAAACTGCGTTTGGCTGATTGTCCCAGCTCATTTTTACCTAGGCCATTCTTGATATTCCGTTCAGAATTAAAGCTATGATTGTTTTGGTGGACTACGAGGCATTTTGGCTAGTTTCTCTTTCCTGCAATAGGTACGAAAATAATGATATTCCACATTAATCTCTACATTTTTTATTTATCCTTCGCAATGTTTTATTTTGTTATTGAAAACACCAAAATAACGCATCGTAACAGCTGTAAATCTGTTATATGTATTTTTGGACAGAAAATGCCGGATTTTAAAGGTTTTATGCAAAATAATATCTACATTTATCAGAACATTATAGCCAAATCTAAGATTTTTATTCAACATAAAATAACACTGCTATTTATAGGAGGTAGTAGAGCCAGGGGGATGAACAATAAAAATGGTATAAAATATGAGAGAATACAGGATGATTCAGGACCTCCGCAACAAACTTTGTGGAACGATAGGTCTCACTTGTCCGAATTGCTGTTTAGGAGCCGCATGATTGATTAGTCAACTCGTGTCCTATGACGTAAGATTCAGCATGACGGGGCTCCGCTACACTTCAGCCATGCTGCAAGACAACTTCTCAACACCTACAGGAAGAAGTGGATAGGGAGAGGAGGACCTGTTGCTTCGCGGTCTGTGTCAGCGCTCTCACCCGACTTACGCCGCTTGACTTCTTTCTCTGGGGCATGTGAAGAGTGTCATATATGCCAGCCCAGTTGACACCAGGGAAGAACTACTGTGTGCAACACGCTGTCTTTGACCGCATTCGTCAGAGACGCACTTGTTGGAGAGAGTTCAGCGGTGTCGTGAATGCATTAGGGCCGAAGGTCGACACTTTGAAGGCTTCTCTGAATTACTTTTTCATTTAATCTGCATTGTTCTTACAGCAATATGGTCTTGTCTGCTCAATCATATTGCCCCTAAGCAACTTACCAGCCACATCGGTTGCATGACACAAGTGATCCTCTTTGTGAGATGGTGCCAATTTTGTATGATTTATCTTTCGCGCTTACACCAGGTGAGCCTGTGTGTAGGATGTCTGGTCTTCTCTTGTGTTGCCAGGTGGCGTCTCTGCCTTCGAGGTTAGCTACGAGTGTAGCTGCTTAGGCCTGGAACTTGTTCTCCGGACCTTCACCTGTGTGCACCTCGCTAAATAACCCTGTTAAATTCTTTCTTAAGTCATGTAGTCGTTTTTAGGACAAATGCCTACGCTTTTGGCGTTACACTTTTCGGTGTTCGTCTCTCTAAATTATTGAGTATTTCATCGAACACCAGTGGAGAACTAGATTTCTTTTGTTACTGTTATTTGGGAGCACATTTTAAGGGGAATACTCTGGAACTTAAATGTGGTTCATTGTTCTGATTTGCGCTATTTTACTTTTTTGCCGTCTACAGCCATTATTAAGTTTGTTATGTAATGTATGGACTTATATTGTATTTCTGAATTGTGATAATGGACAATTGAATTAATGGTTGTGTATGCTGCTATTAAGTGAGGGGCATTTTGTGAGAATGGTGCCATAGTATATACAACGGACAGTTATCTATGTCTTGAGAATAATCTTTTACCAGCTTATCCCATTACCCTGGGTGTATGTAAAGTGTGAATGAAATATTTATAGATCAAACATGACAGTATCAAATTTGTAATGTAATCGCTTTAAGCAATCATTGCGTATGTTGCTTCTTAAAATATATCCATTGTTCCACCGTTAAATTGGGAGTTACCTGTCAGGGAGTTAACTTTGTTGACCCTATCCTTGTGGCCTTCCACATTCAAATTTACCCAGATAGAAAATAAGTAAACACTAAATCATCATAGTGTAAGACCTACCATTCCACAATCTTTGTTGAAGAGATCCTGAACCAGCTTGTATGTACAATGAAACTTTAATAAACAGGCAGAATGCATAATGCTCCTAAAGTGGTTAGTGCAGAGCCAAGGTGTCCTATAGGTAAATATCTGCCGGACCACCTGTTACCTCATAGAGCAGGACTAAGATAAGAGACAATAGTCAGAAGATGATACTTGTACCACTCAAATTTATATGATAGCAAGAGCCACCCTCCAGGGTTGCATGTGCTTCTGAAACGCTCAGCGTCCACTCAGCAAATAATAATGCTTCAGTGTTCCACAGGCGACAGCGTCTGAGATTCGCATTTGGGGGGTGCCGGATTCAATTCCAGTTGACCTTGTTTTTCGAGGTTTTCTCAGGTCGGTAGGCGAATGCTGGGGTAGATTATCTACTATGATGAATTTTTCTGTCTCTCATTTCCTCTCATTACCTTTCAGCTTACAGGATAGACGAGCTAGGCGCTGTACACTCAACAGAAGTACTTCTTCCTTGGAATGGAGCCATCTGCGAGCGACGGGCGATGTGTGCATATTATGTAGCTATAAACAGTTTTAACAATCTTTATAAAATTGCAATTAAACTACATTTCAATAAAACTTCATGGTAAGTAATATTTATTGTAAAAGCTGTCCGTGAGGATAGGGAAGACATCGAACGGGACTGGACGTACAATCTGGAAACGTTAGGGAATCAGCTGCGCCTGCCGCCATCAGATCCATTCCTCCAGGAAGGTGTTGGCGGTGCTGAAACTCCCCTGCGTTTCTAATCCATATTCCTATATAGTTTTAATGGATAACCTATAGACAACAACCTCGTTTATCTGATTTAAAGTTTTGCTTGCTTACGTTTGCTTCTTAAACAGCAGAAATTTGAAACAAACTAAACTTAAGTGTCAAAAAGTATTTTCACTTGCTCTACTACTTACCTATAATAGCTAGAGGATGTGTTGCATTCCACCAAAGGATTCGATATCAGATGTCAACGGAAATGCAAGTTTTTTTTTTGTTTTTTTTGTTTTGTTCTTGAGTTATGTAGTTCACGCACGCGCGCGCGCACACGCACACACACACAGAAATACCTTTTTTCTAAAAAATAGACCCCTGAATCCATAAAAAGCATAGTTCAGAAACATCTTGTAATTATTTTGATAAGCAACAATGCAATGTCGATATTGTTATACTGTATCCACGTAAATGAAGACGAAAATACACTTTAGCAGCAGTAGCTTTGTGGCGTTGTAATGTTTATTATTCTTAATATAAGTGAAACAAAAATGAATATGGAAAATAATGGGGAAAAAGAGGGAGAGAGAAGGTGGGGAGATAGATAAAATGAATTGTATTGAGGTTTTAGCAAAGGAAAGTAAATATTGCAAGCATTGCTGAAGGCCAGGGAGCCAGAATGGCTGTGCGTCACCAGGCATGTACATTTTAAAGTAGAAATGTTATGTATAATTCTACCGGAATACTATAAATTATAACTGGAATGTTTACAATAAACTAAAACACAAAAATACTATCACGATGAACATATCAAGTTCTGCAAGATGATCGGTTAAATTGACACTTTAAACCGTGAAGACAGGATACAAAACGGAATTTTAAATGCTGAAATAGAACATGCACTGTCAAAGAGCAACTAAGCGTGATCGCTCTGGCTGGGCGGTAACGAACAGAGTCCCGCGTGGAACTGAGTGGTTTGGTCTTAAGATATGTACAGTTTCACTTACTTATTCATTGTCGCACACATTTAGGACTAAGCATATCCTTTAGCACAGGTAACATTACATATTTATGTCCCTTAAATGTGTCTCCTTTGTCCAACATCACAGCAAGAAGTGTCAAACATAAGTAGCCACATTGTTTAGTTACATCAGTATGCCATTGTATGACTGTATTTTTATGTTCTCTACCAGTTACCTATAGTAAGTACAGTAAGTACTGTAGGTATTCCGTGCAAGAATTCCATATTAAGATTTTATCAAAAATAAGTATTTTGAGGTTACCTGTATAAATAAATAAACAAACAATTTTTATAAAAAATGTGTGTGTGTGTGCAGCATAACTCAAAAACGAAATGTCAGATAAACACTAAAATTGATACCTAAACATCTTCCAAGGAATGCGATACGAAGAAATCTCAATCCTAAACTACCTTTACATGGAATATTTTTCTTTCTTTTTTTCTTTCTTTCTTTTTATTTTCTCTGAAAGGGTTCTAACAATTTTTATAATACCGTATGTTTAAGTTATCTGTATGAGAAAGTTGCTGGGCATGTGAAATCCGCTTCTTTCTGAAAGAACTTTGTGTAATTTTGTATAGCTGATAAAGCATAAGAAAGAGACAGAAACTTACGAGGGGCACTATTTATATTTTGAGCCCTGGCAACCCCGAATGCTGTAGGTGGCAACTGACGTTTCCAATGGAAAGTTTGACATTTTTGACCATAATCTACTTCAAACATTTTGTCAATAGAGCGTCATTTTGTTTTGTTTACAGTAACTTGAAAATTGTGTGTCAACAAAAACATGGAATTAGCTCCTGAAAATGTTCGTGAAATGTGAAAATATTGTGAGATTGAGGCAACCCTAGGCATTAGTTCCACTAGCATATATAAAATATTGCATGATTATTTAGCCGTGAAAAAGGTTTGCTCTCGTTGAATCCCACATAATTTGACGCCATCTCAAAAAGATGCTCGTGTCGATTGGTGTACAAAAATGCTCAAGAAATATAATGGCGGTACCTCAAAAGACGTATATAAGATTGTAACAGGTGACGAATCATGGATCTATACGTATGAGCCGGAAAGTAAACAGCAGTCGACTGTATGGGTGTTTCAAGATGAAGCAAATCCAACAAAAGTTGTTCTCACCCGAAGCACTTCGAAGCAAATGGTCGCCTGCTTTTTCAGCCAAACTGGCCATGTGGCAACAGTACCTTAGGAACGTAAAATGGTCAATGTCGAATGGTACACAACTATTTGTTTGCCGGGAGTCTTCGGTGAAGTAAGGAAAACAAACAAGAAACGTAGGATCGTTCTTCATCAAGACAATCCGAGCGCACACACATCTCGTCTTAACAACAGAGTATTTGAAGGCTCAAAAAATCGAATTGATGGGTCATACGCCATACAGTCCTGATTTGGCACTCGATGACTTCTTTTTGTTCCCGAACATCAAGAATAAATTGCGTGGACAACTTTTTCGTTGCCAGAAAAAAACCATGTTTTGGAGGTGTCTCAAGAAGACTGGAATAAATGTTTTGACAAATGGTTCAAACGGATGCAAAAGTGTATTGATCATAAAGGAGAATATTTTGAAAAACAATAAGGCAGTTTTCAATCAGAAATTGCTTTGTTTTAATTATTAGGCTGAAAATATAAATAGTACTCCTCGTACTAGACAAAACGTGTAGTTCTCGCTAATACACATAGTTCATTTCAAAACGTTGTGTGGCATTAACCAATTCCGAGATGTTCCTTGTTATTTATTTGAATGCTGACAAAACTTTATACCAAATCAACAATCTTTTCTTCACGTGGTCATGCACAGATAGAATTTCCTGTCGCATCCTTGGAGGAACCTACATATCAAGTTTGTTAGTTATCTAACACATTTTTGAGTTACACACACAAACGGACTCTTTTCTAAAAATACATATTTTTGTATTCTGGGAAGCTCAAAACATGTATTTCCGGTAAAGTCCTGATTTCGAACTTTTACATGTAATTCAATATTTCCTCTGATTACACTAGTCAGCATGATATCGGATGACTGAAAACTAATAAGTGATTCTGACTCACTTTTTAATGCTGATTTCAGAACTGCTTTTAGTTTATTTTTTCCTATGAGGTACAGTTTTTTCACAATTTCACTTCAAAAATATAGACATATAGAGATATAAAGATATTGCTTCCGCCACTACACATAAATTTGGGCTTTATGAAGCAATTTGTAAGGGCTCTACCACAGGATGGACCCTGCTTCAAGTACCTATCCAAGAAATTTCTCTTCAGTACACAAGACAAATTAAAGGCTGGAATTTTTGTTGGTCCTCAAATAAAGAAATTGATGAAGGATAAAGATTTTTGAGAAGACAATGAATGAGACAGAAATAGAAGCATGGACGGCCTTCCGATTAGTTACTGAAAACTTCTTAGGCAATAACAAAGATCCGAATTACAAGGCCATTGTCGAAACAATGTTGGAAAATTTCAAGAAGATGGGTTGTAACATGAGTGTAAAGGTGCATTTTCTGCATTCACATTTCGACTACTTTCCAGAAAATCTGGGACATTATAGTGAAGAGCAGGGTGAACGTTTTCACCAAGATATTAAGGAAATGGAGAGGAGGTACCAGGGGAGATGGAATGAAACTATGATGGTCGACTACTGTTGGATGTTGAGGAGGGAGAGTCATCTTCAAGGATCTGCAACGAAGTCGAAGAAGAGAAAGTTTGAAAAAAATTAAATGAAACACTTTGGCTTCTTGTTTTGTTAAAATGTAGTCATGAAATAAATTAGGGGAGTTCTTAAGAGTATTCTTAAAATGTTTCTTGAATAAAAACTTGCCTTGTGTGAAATGGTATTTGAATACTTTTCTACGCTCATTAGTAAAATTGTCAAAACTTTACTTATTTTGTGTAAAACCTTGACGTGATAAAAAAAAAGGAAGTTATTTCTGGAATTAGCATAAAAACTTGATTCTAGAACACCTGCTTTTAAGAAATCATCTGACAAAAACTTTGAAAATGCAAACTAGTGATTATAGGTACTGAGCGAAATAGTTCCTACATACGTGTGAGGCTCGCTTTCGGGAGGTCGGTTTCGAATCCCGTTTGATCCGCCAGTCTTGAGCTTGGGCTCGTTTTTGGTTTTCCCAGATCGGTAGGCGGATGCTGGGATGGCGTCTGTAACACCGCGAATTATTCTGTAATTTCATTTACTTGTTATGAGGATCAGGCGTTTGGACGGTGTTAGGCGATGGAATTTTAAGTAACTGTGTGTCCTGATCGGCTAGCCTCCAGCGAAACCTCTCCTTGCGGAGGGAGACTTGTATGAGTGGTCCCGGCGGCATCGGGATCACATACCTGGAGACGTTGGAGACCCCGTCCGCGTTCAAACCTGTCACCTGGTCACTCTCTGCATACTCACCCCTTTCTCCCGGAGGTTCAGTAGGTACAATAGGCCTCCTATGTGCTTCAAAGCCGAAATCCTCCTACACACATTATCTAGTCTAATCTCTTCCGTAAGTAAGCAATAGAAAATGACTGCAAGAAAACTGAGTGTCGTTTCCGTACTACGTATACGTGCCGTATCGCAAAATTTAAAAGCATTTGAAGGAGATATACATCATTATTTGAAATGGATAGAAAAATGAACTATTTGCATAAATGGCATATTAAGCTCTCCATAAATTCAGCAGTAATTACTTTCCCTACTACATACAGTAAGTACAGGAAATATTCCATTCCACCCAAAAATTCGATGTCGGCATTTCATCGGAAATAGGTAGCATATTTTGATGCCCCCTGAACCCAAAGCAAGAACATTTTTAAAATTTGGTGTGTGTGTGTGTGTGTGTGTGTGTGTGTGTGTGTATGTGTGAGTGAGTGAGTGAGTGAGTGAGTGAGTGAGAGAGAGAGAGAGAGAACAGTGTGACTCAAAAACTAAAATTCGATAAATACCAAACGTGATATTTAAGTTCAGCACCTTCCAAAGGTGCAACATGGAAATTTGCAAGAAAATCCCCCACCCTAAACCACCCTTTACCTGGAACAGTTTTCGTTATGCATAACAAATGAAATTTATATCTTGAATTTTCTGGGAACACCTCTGAAGTACTCTTCATTCTCAATCACTTTTGTGCAATTGGTAAACCACAAGATAAAAACAATTTTATTACACAAAACGGTAGATCTCGTTAAATCAAGCCATTTATGTGAAATACAACTTTTTTTTTTATATAAACTACTTCGATATATTTTTATTGGTCTGAACTGTCAAATATTTTATTTTCAACTGTAAAAACGTGTTCGTTTTTTACTCGTGGTCATAAAAAGAGAATGTAATTTCAAAGTCATTTCTTAACTTTATTTCCCCAATCAACCAATTTTAATGACACTTTTAGATTAAATTGCACCTGTCACGATATATTGTTGGTATACGTTTAATTTCATTGGATTGAATGGTTTTGTAGTTAAAATATTATTATTATTATTATTATTATTATTATTATTTGCAAATAATTGGATGGCAATAAAAGGTACACCTTTTGGAATTTAGAATTAAAATTTTAAATCTGAAATTTGGCATACTAGTTGTTACATTCCTACGCAACAAACTTGTGAATTTGTTTTCTAAAATATTAATATTTATCAGAAATAGGATTTTTTGGTATTTAGAACAAAAATTACTAATAATTACAAAGAAAAACAAGCATATACTTCTATGTACGAGAGTAATCAGCAAAGAAAATATGCACAGCTTTCTTTAACAAGTTATAGTGTATATGTCCTGAAAATTTTAGCCTGGTTCATCAATATTTACTGCAAAAAAAAGTGTACCTCCGAGAACAAAAATTGCTACATGGTAAAAAAGCTATTTAAAATTTGTGAACACAGAAGTTGGAGGTATAACTCTTCACTTATCAATTTGGATTAAACCATTTCCAGATGGACTTAAAATTTAATATTTACTGGGTATATTTTAGACATTTTGAAGATACTGTTTCATTTAAAAAGTTTTTCTAAAAAAAATCATTCCCCTTGTAATTACAAGAAATGTGTAATTTCTGTAAATGTCTATCTGAAGTAACTGAAGTAGATAGAAGAATAAGCCTTTGTAAGAATAGAAAGGTAGAATTAATTCCGTTTTGCAAGCATAGTGTGTTGAAGTACGAGTAGAGAAAGTCATGTGAATGTAATGAGGGGCAGGAAAATTCGCGGTGGTGGATAATCTACCACACTAAACTAGCTAAGCAAGTCCAACTCCATAAGTGCTCAAGTTTCTCCAGGCAGCAATATTTACACAAGTAATTCAAAGCTGCAGGTGCTGGTCACGTAGTTAGACATAGCCAAGAGAAACAAGGGAAATTACCCTTCATCTAATTTAGGATTATACCTTCCAAGTCCTGGATTGGGAACTGGGAGCCAAGTATTTGCATTACAGCGTTAATACCGCTTTAGAGAAGGCACATTTAAGATCAAGTGCAGCTCCAAAGTAGGGCGAACACTTAAGTGCTCTCGGTAAATTAAGACTTGTTAGTTGAAGTGTCCAGTAACGGGTTATCGATTTAGTACACTATGTATTTCAAATAGCGGGTAAAAGCAAACAAAGCATTAGCCGTCCTATCCTTCCCAACACACAGCAAGTTGAGTGAGTGGGGACGAGTATCAGTGTTGTTATGAGAGCAGTAGCGAAGAGGCCGCTCACATACGAATGAATGTAAGCATTTCCAGTGTAACGTCATTATTATGCATGCAATACCTAAATTGTGAATGACAGAGCGGATGGCTCAGGCGGAAATGTCTGTGGCCAGCATTCGGGAGGTCCCGGGTTTGATTCCCGTCGACCGTCCATGGGTTTTCGTAGTTTCTCGAGGTCAACAGGCGAATGCTGGAATAGTTTCTTCTCCACCACGTTTTCCTTTCCGTCATTTTCCTTTCATTCCGTTTCCTTCTCATCTTTTAGATGTGCTTCTAGGTCTCGTGGTGTATGGGTGCCGGATAGATGCCGTGGATGCATGCTCACTAGAAAGAATACTACCCGTGGACACCAAGAGGCTGCTCGATTGGTGGGGCGTTCATCGCCCTCTCTCGGCGACTCCGACGATGATACACGGGTCTGCGAGCTTGGAACTGTCAGATACTTCCGCGCGTCTCTGTGGCCTGTCCACCTACGACCTGTAACCTCCTGTGTAGTTCCTTCACTTCATCCTCTCCTCCTGGGGTGATAGGCACAATAGATCTCTATAGGTCGTGGTGTTCCACTCCGTCGAACAACCTATAACCTATTAACTGTGAAATAATCGAGCGGGATGACTCAGGTGGAAATGTCTGGGGCCGCATTCGGGAGGTCCCGGGTTCGATCCCCTGCACTGCCTAGTCTTAACCATGGTTTTTTCTCAAGGGTTGACAGGCGAATGCTGGGATGGTTCCTTCTCTACCACGATGCCCTTTCCGTTATTTCCCTTTCATTCCGATACTTCTCATCTTCCTTCTAATCTTTCTGCTGTGCTTCTAGGTTTCGTGGTGTATGGCAGTGGCGGAAAGATGGCGCGGATGCATACTTACTGGAAAGACACCGTGGGTCTTCGTGGACCTCTCTCAGCGACTCCGGCGGTTTCACACGATCTGCGAGCTTGGAAATGTTAGGTACTTCTGCGCGTCACTATGGCCTGTAGCCTCCTGTGCGGTTCCTTCGCTTCATCCCTTACTCCTGAAGTCGCGGTGCCGAGGAGTCTCCCCTGTTGAACAACCTATAACCTATAAACTATGAAATGAGGTGTTAGATGGTTAAAAATGTGATGTGAAAATTCACATGAATTTCTCTACTCGCTGTCGCTTATTTTTATGTCCGTTCTCCAAATTGTTCTTAAAAAAATCTCATTTTTTACCTAGTTAACGCACAATATGTTTCATTCATTGTAGGTATGCAGAGGATGAAGCAATAGTCTAATTTTTAAAAACCTAATGTGTTGGAATTACACGACTTTCTCTACTCACTCATCTACAAACCATCTTTACAAAAACTTATACCTCTAAGTACTCCATTCAATCAGACATGCTTATAGGCATGAGGATACACCAGTCTAAAGCGATAATCAGTTTTTTACTTTCTCTACTACGTATAGTAAGTAGGGAACCGCTGTGTTAAAGCTTGCTGGAACCAAGGATAGGTAGGCAGCAACTCACAGGTTGGGAGTTATTGCATTCAGGATAAAAGAATCT
Source organism: Deroplatys truncata (assembly GCA_030765065.1). Lineage (NCBI taxonomy): Eukaryota > Metazoa > Arthropoda > Insecta > Mantodea > Mantidae > Deroplatys > Deroplatys truncata. The sequence continues at coordinate 120,238,666 of CM060988.1, read as the reverse complement.
GTAGTGTTAACAAGTAGGTTAAGGGTTAGTAGTAGAGCTGACTGGATGTAATTATACTAAGTATATGTATTTTGATAGATATGGTGAAACAAATTATCTTATCTTATCTAGTAAGTAGGGGAAGTATTGTATTCCACCCAAAAATTCGATACCGAGATTTCACCGGAAATATATGTTTTGAGGCCCCCTGAATCCAAAAAAAAAAAAACATTTTGGAAACATGTCCTTGTGTGTGTCTGTGAACAGTATAACTCAGAAACGAACAGTCGGATAAACACCAAACTTGGTATTTAGGTTCAGTATCTTCCAGAGATGCGACACGAAGGTTTTCAAGAAAATCCCCTCACCCCAGATTACTATTTACATGGAACATTTTTCGAAAATTTTAATTTTCTCAAAAATGGCTCTAACGATTTTGATTAAAATATGATACGTTTAAGATATTTTCATGACAAATGAAATGTATATCTTGAATTTTCTGGGAATGTCTCAAAAAGTATTCTTCATTGTGAACGACTTTTGCATAACTGGTAAACCATAAGAGATAGACAAAATTTTACTACACAAAAAATGTAGATCGCGTTAAAATACACAATTTATGTCATATACATTTCTTTTGTTGAGTGAATTGTTTTTTAGATATTGCTTGTTATTCCGCTAAATTTTCCAATACTTATACTTTTTCTCAAATGGGAATTCGTTATTCATTTTTTATGTACTGGACATGCAAGGAGAATGGAATGCGCCACATAGCAACCAGCTCTTAAAATATTTGACTATCGCTTATAACCTACCATATTCCCCTTGAACCTACAGGAAAATTAGCAATAAGATTAAAATCTCGATTAACATGAAGCATATGGAGAATAAGCGTTTGTAAAATAGTTTGTAGAAGAGTAGAGAGAGCCATGTGAGTGTAACACTTCAGATTTTTAATAAAGCCAGTATGTCGGAATTCCATGTGCTTTGAATGACCAGGAGAAAAAAGTATGTATAAGTATCTGAAAATTCAACCCAATAACAAAAACATTCTGGAAGTGGTCAAAGCTATTTGTATTTGACCTGAATTGTGTGCTTTAAGAAGATATACATTTTTTGTGTAGCATGATTTTATCTATCTCTTACAAGCAGTTTACAAAATCCATTCGGAATGAAGAGCACTTCACAGGCTATTTCCGGAAAATTCAAGATATACATTTTATTCGTTATGCATCTTAAATATATGGTATTTTAATTAAAATCGTCATAGGCATTTTTGAGAAAAGCTAAAATAACAATAATGTTCTCATATAAAGGGTAGTTCGCAGTAGTGAGTTTTCTTGCAAATCTTTGAGTCGTATCCTTAGAAGATGAACTTAAATCCCAAGTTTTATGTTTAACCGTGATGCAGTAATTTGTATCACAAATTATTTAAATGTAAAGAGTGATTGTAATATGAATATGCATTATTATGTCACATTGATTTGAGATGTTTGTTGATTGTAATTATTGTTGAGAAGTAAGTTTATACTGCCTTACTGAAACTGACAATAATAGCGTGCAATAATGCAGCGAGGGGGTGAGCTGTTTATCATTATTGGAAACGAGGAAGTTACGTAATGTTGGCGCGTTTTCCTTTAGAATCTTCTGGAACATTTCCCTAGAGCATATGTATTCATAATTTTCATTGGATATAAAAATAGACGCTAATGTTGGCGCGTTTTATTAGCCAATAGTAGTTCAGTTATAATCTTTAGGCATATCTGGGTGTAGGAGTATAAAAGTGCTAGGTTAGAGGTAGAGCCCGTCAGTTCATCAAAATTCTTTGTACACTACACGTCGCATTCCTGTCAGTTCGTCGAAAATATTTGTATGATACACGTCGCCTTCAGTCCAGCAGAAATATTACACGTCGGCTAACGATTCGCAAGTTACGCGTATAAGAGATATGAAAAATCTCAAGTATGGTAAAGTTAATTATACAAAAGGTTGAAGTACGTGAATTAAAAGTGATCAGTAAGAAGTTGTTATAACAGTTTCAGTTTGGCGAGTGTCTAGATCAATGTGTAAATGTGATAGTGAAAGTGTTCTACAATAAAAGTATAAAAGAAATTCTTTAATCAGTGTTATCTTTGGATAAAAGATTCCTTTCCGTTTACACAACCTGTATAAAGAGAAGTGCTCGACCCAAAAAGGATAATAGCTAGCCGGAGGACAGTAAACCAAAATTAAATAAAATAACAGTAGCATTCTTTCAAACAAACACTAATACTACAGCAAATTGCTAACACCAGATGGAGCTACAAACCTAACAAAGAATCACGTCACAAAATGGCATCACCACGTGAAGTAAACACACATACACAAACATTATAAGTAAAACCGTCGCAAATTGGCTACCACAACGTGGGGCTACAATTAATGTTAAATAAATAACATTAATAATAACCACTTCAAATTGGCCCCCAAATGTGGGGCTAACAAATACAAACATATACAAATAATGTTACTTCAAATTGGCTCCCAAACGTGGGGCGCAACAAAATAAATAAGATTACAAGTATACAACTTCAACCGACCTTCGTCTTTACTTTCTCCACCACGTACATGGTAAGTGGAGAAGGTATTGCATTCCACTAAAAGATCGATATCAATATTTCACCGGAAATACATGTTGTGTCTCTGTAAGCAGCACAACTCAGAAACGAAAAGTCGAATAAATACCATACTGGTACTTAAGTTCAGTACCTTCCAAAGAGGCGTACCGAAGATTTTAAGAAAATACTTACACACCAAACTCCCCTTCACATGGAAGATTTTTCGAAATCTTCGGTTTTCTATAAAATTGTTCTAAATGCCACATATTAAAGATATTTTCTGGGAATAGCCTGTGAAGTCTGTGCCAAATTGACCCTTCCCGGAGAAATCTACTTTAGGCGACTGGGCTGTACTAAAGGAAGGCTGACATGTACAGAAACGACTATGCTAGTGATTCTCAAGCAGACGACAACAAGAACAAGAAAGGGCGCAGTTATTCACGCAGTACGTCAGGCGATTGTGGTCGTCGACTGCGCAGGCGCCGGATCAGTTCCAGCTTTCTTCAACGTCCTGTCCACAAGGCTGACCAATCTTTCTTCGACGGCGAGCTAGGTTACGAGGAAAACAACAGGACAACGTTTACATAGAAGGCATTCTGGACGGTATTTATAAATTCATTTTTGGCTTAACGTATTCAAAATTCTCTTTAGTAATTCTTCACTGGGAAAAGATTGATCGTCTGAACTATAGACTTATTGCTGTTAGTTTAGAAATATATCGGTAAATGTGAGAGCAGGGAGCAATTCTGTAATTATTGTAATTTAATTTAAAGCATTGAAGCCGCAAAGAATGTAAAGAATGATGAACGAATAAGAGTTTTGTAAATTGTAATTATCTATGTTATTGAAATGTGAGTTTATTAAATGAAAGAAATTCGGCCTGTTTATTAATTTATGGAGTATATTTTCAAGTAGGAATCTGCCATTATTCCTAATTTAATCCACTTCCTCTTGGGTCAAAAGAGCAGTTGTCAAGTCCTCTTCATTTGGAAGAAATTTTGTAGAGTTGTATAACTGGTCAACGTTAAGCGATAGACGAAATCGTAATACACAAAAATATGTAGATCTCTTTAAATCACACAATTTATTTCAAATTGTTTTTGTAGCATCGGCCATTCTCAAGATAACCGTTAGTAATGCTTCGAATTTTTCAATACTTTTTAACGTTCCATCGATTTCCACTTGTTTCTCGCGATTGCATGGGAACAGCATGGAATTTTAAGCCCAGTTTATAGCGTCCAGCTCCTAAACATTTAACTATCCCTTTTCCCTTTTATCCTAACGAAATATGTGATGTAACTATTTCTGCAAAAGGTTTATTTGGATTAAAATGAAGCAGATAGAAAAATAACCTATAATAAATGAATTTGTGCGCCCACTAATAAGCGATAGAGGGTAGAGAAAGTCTTGTGAATGTAACACACCAGATTTTTTGGTTGCGCTTGACAAACAGACAGACACAAGAACCTCTCTCTGATCCGATTTGCCCCATAACCGCTGGCGAGCTTCCCCAAAAATTAGATATCGGATTTCTCCACTGCTTTGCTGGTGCTCGAGAAGACCAAATCCTTCAGTAAACGATACAACTGGTGTTACCCATACCTGCAAACACATTAAAATTATTGTTTTACATTTTATGTGCGCAAAAGTACTTGAAACGAGCATTGGAGCTTGCACACCTCAGCGATTGTGAAAGCCTCTTATACTCTGTTATTCTCCTATGAAGCTACAAAATATATAGGGTTACCTACACTGCTTACATTTCAATTATAGAAGAAGGCGAAATAAGAATATCTTGCTGACAAAATTGTATAAACTAGTGATAGTATGAAATGTAAAGTTAGCAGATATAAGGAAGGGTGGAACATTAATATGCGTGAATCTTGAAAAGATTTATTAGTTCATTAAAGTGCTGCTGTGCCTAAAATTTCTAATTACTCCGAAGGAACCAGAGAGTGATTCGAAGCATAAAGGTAAAGAATGGTATACTATAAACCACCGAGGAAGAATGACTAAGAAAAATGTTCTCATTTGTGGACGGTGTGCAATTTAGATATGAATCTCAAGGAGCTCACTGTCATGAAATGAAGCTATTTTCGTTATAGTACACCTAAGAACGATAAAGTATGAAACAAAACAAAAAAATCTGATGTGTTACACTCACATGACTTTCTCTACTCTGTACAATCTATTTTTACAAACGCCTATTTTCCATATGCTTCATGTTAATCGAGATATCGAGATGTCAACCTTATTGGTAATTTTCTTGTAGATGCAAGGGGAATATGGTAGCTTTTAAGCGATAGTCAAATATTTTAACGCTGGTTGCTATGTGGCGCATTCCATTCTCTTTGCATGTCCAGGACATAAAAAAATGAATAACGAATTTGAGAAAAAGTATAAGTATTGGAAAATTTAAGGAAATAACAAGCAATATCTCGAAAACGGTTCACTCAACAAAAGAAATGTATATGACATAAGTTGTGTATTTTAACGCGATCTACATTTTTTGTGTAGTAAAATTTTGTCTATCTCTTATAGTTTACCAGTTATGCAAAAGTCGTTCAGAATGAAGAATACTTTTGGAGACATTCCCAGAAAATTCGAGATATACATTTCATTTCTCATGACCTTATCTTAAACATATGATATTTTCATCAAAATCGTTAGAGCCATTTTTGAGAAAATTAAAATTTTCGAAAAATGTTCCATGTAAAGGGTAGTCTGGGGTGGGGGGATTTTTTTGAAAACCTTCGTGTCGCATCTCTGGAAGATACTGAACCTAAATACCAAGTTTGGTTTTTATCCGACTGTTCGTTTTTGAGTTATGCTGTTCACAGACACACACACACAGACACACACACACACACGGACATGTTTCCAAAAATGCTTTTTTTGGATTCAGGAGGTCTCAAAACATGTATTTCCGGTGAAATCTCGGTATCGAATTTTTGGGTGGAATGCAATACTTCCCCTACTTACTGTACGTAGTAGAGAAAGTAAAAAGTAGAAATAAACCATTACTTTGTTCTAGCCTCACAGAAGTGAATGGTGCAATTTAAATATTCGAAACATCCTTTCAGGGAGCATTTAACAGCTGAACAAACAAGAAATGTAGGAAACCTGACGACACGTTTTTGACTAAATTGAAATCGGTTCAATTATTTCTAAAGCCCTCCTCTAATTTTTAAGCGAACCATTGCACATATAGAATTGAAGCTTTATGCACCACATTTTGATTTATTTTTTATTTTTAATTTTATGTAGTATTTTTTGGAGACATGCAACCATTGTTTTGATAATTGTTAATATTATTTGCAACATGTTTTCATGAACAAGTATCCCTGAAATTAATTTGAGTTACAAAGTAGCCCGTGAGATACCTACTCAAATTCTTAATAACACTTTACAACAACAGCCTGCATTTTATATAATTTCTCTAATATTTTACTTTCTTTCTCGAAGACTTTTCCGGGATATCTGCGCCTAAATGACAAAAAATATTAATTTGTGGCAAATTTAAGTTGAATTGTTAATTTACTTTAGTGTTAGCCTTCATATTAAACATTCCTATAGGGTCTTTTATAAGGATGTATAAATAGTTACAAATTTATGATTCAAGCCTTCGCGTTCGCGGTTTCGTACCGAAAGTCTGCGGGTCAATTCGCAACTATAAAATGGCTTTAAGTGCCCGATCAAGGCTTTTATTTCTGACTAGCACATGTGAGGTAGGGGTGTCTCCAAGCTCCAACGTGGTTCAGACAACACAGTAAAAGCTCTAGGTCCACTCGTTGCATCGCTATCATCAACAGACACCTCCCGGTAAGTACCTTCAGCTAAATGGATTCAATCATCGTTTGGTAGGACGAGGTTCCTCGAAGGTTATTGACCATATAGGGAGTGTTGGAAACAACAACAGTATTTTGTGTACTTGCAGTAAGTACATTTATTTTGTTACATCCATCTATTACCGTTCTTGCTCTCTTAAATACTACGTTAATATCGGCGACTATGACTTTAGAAACAAATTCATATATTTGGAACTAGTTTATGTTGAATAAATAAACCCGTTTTGGTACTTTAAACTTTGAAACCTACACTGATTCACCCTTCCATTAAAACTTTCAAACTACGAGGAGAATAGGTAATAATTTCCTCGTCAGCCGGAGATTGAATTCTGCGACCCTTGGATACAAAGCGAGAACGCTGACGCCCTGACCGCAGGGGGAGTCAGAGTTAGTGTGTTAATCAAGAACGATTATGCAGACTGAGTCTAGTTCGTTGGCGCCTTTCCTAGGTGCGTAATTCCATATGCATGTATCATAAGGCGACACACGAATCAAAATGGCAGATGTCATAGGGGACACATATATAGTCAGGGCCCAATGCACTTTAGTGACGCAGTCATGTCTGGAAAAGTAGAAATCAGACATGAAAAATTCAATGCTACGTTCGTGACCAAGGTTTCTCGACACCGCTGACAGCGTCCTTAAGACCCTACAGAAAAATGGGAGTAAACCATACAGTTGTTTCCATGATAGTTATTGATCAATAAAAGGACACGACCTTCATTCATAAAAGGACGTTGCAGGACACCAAAAAGGAGCGCAATGGAAACTTTAATGTGCATTCTCAGTGCCGACATCTTGAGTTTATGTCAGAACATACGTAGCCAGACTTCATTACGTTTTTACTTTCCCTAATAAGAGCAGTGAAGTACTGGCTAAGGCTGATGCATGGGGATAACTCCAAACTACGATCCAAATGTTATAAATACCAGCGAGAAAACCTGTATCCTAAGTTTTGGGCAGCTGACTTGGAAAGGGTTTGAGGAGAATAGGAATGCGGTCAGTAAGAGCTAAGAGCTGAAACAAACGACAAAAGCATATGGAAAGGTATTAAAAGAAGACTAAGAGACATCAACCAACAGGAAATAGAATCGGATTGTAAAATTAAACCTTCTCTAAGTCTAGCAAATGAAATAAAATTGAACTGGGGTAAAGAGGCATATATACTTAATTTAGGAAGAAAGGAAAGATCAGGAATGGCATGGTTTAGACTGGGGGACTGGAGGTCACAGAAAATGACTGACGATTCTGGCAGGAGAATCTACCCATTCTGTGATTTGGATGAGGACTGGGTACATATTTTGGCGGAATGTGCACAGTGGGAGAACCAGCAAACGATTAAACTGAAAGAAAAATTCTTAAGTCCCTCAAGAAGGAGAATGGCATGTTGGGATCTACTGGCTGACCAGAGGAACTGGCAAAACATGGGCAATTTTTTGGCTAGTGCGCGAAGCTAGGTCAAATTTGTTCAGTTAGACAAAGGTAATTTATCTCTATTTCCCTTTTTCTTGTTCCTTTCACCCTATTGTATCTTAAATATGCATGTACGGTCAATGACCCATGCACTAAATACTTGTGAAATATCTTCAATCATTTGAAACCAATAAAGATACCTTATCTATCTACTTTCCCTACCACGTACATAGAGGTAGAGAAGGATTGCATTCCATAGAAAAATTCTATACCGAGATTTTAACGGAAATGCAAGTTTTTAAGCCGCCTGAATGAAAAAAAAAGCATTTTTAGAAAAATGACCGTGTGTGTGTGCGTGTGTGTGTGTGTCAGCATGTATCTATTAACAGCACAACTCAAAAACTAAAAGTCGGATAAATATCAATCTTGGTATTTAGGTGCCTTTCAAAGATGCAACACCACGAAGACTTTCAAGGAAATCCCCCATACCAAACTACCCTTTATGTGGGACATTTTTCGAAATTTTTTATTTCCTAAAAATGGCTATAACGATACTATACCTATATTAAAGATACATTATAAATATAAAATTTAAATCTTGAATTTTCTGGGAATAACTTGAGTCCTCTTCATTTGGAAGGAATTTTGTATAATCTTGTATAACTGATGTACGTTACACGAACAGACGAAAACGTATTGCACAAAAAATGTAGATCTCTTTAAAACACAGACTTTGTTCCAAATAGGTTTTTATTTGTGGCATAAGCCATTTCTGAGATATCCCTGACTAAAGGTTCGAATTGTTCAATACTCGGCCCTTTTATAAGTCCTGTAGATTTTCAGTTGTTTCTCGCAATGTCATGCAAAGAATGTGGAATTCCATAAACTGATTCGCATTTTACCCGGTAAACCACAAGGAGATCTCAATTGTATTGAGATGACATATCCCAATGGCGACTTACAATGCTGTAAGTACTTTAAGTCCCGGGCCTCATAGTTTCAACCACTATTAGGTCAATAATTGGAGAATTGAATGTCGTATCGGCACGTTGCCATGGTAGCTCAGTGTTTAGAGCAACCGGACGGAGACCGGGAGATCCCTGCTTCAAATCCCGGTTATGGCATTGAATTTTTCAATCGTCTGATTCTACCTTTCCAACCTTGTCCAACACACGGCTTGTGTGGAAGAACAATTAATTCCATTCGGCATAGACAGCCGAAGAATCCTGGTTCGAGTCCCAGCCTCGGCATTCAATTCTTTCAAGTTAGATTCAACTTGCCAACAACAACAATAATAATAAAGTAACAATATGAATTTTCCTACCAACTAACAATATGAATTTTCCTACCAATATGTAACAGTTTTTTAAAAAATCTGATAGGTTAAAAATTCACATTATTTTCTCTCTCTCTATTGCTTATTAGTGGGTATACAAATTATTTTGGGATATTTTAATAACCTACGTACTTTATTTTAATCGATATAAACCCTTCCGGAGATATATGCATTATACATTTCGTTATAGATGCCTAAAAAGGGAACAGCAATAGTCAAATGTTTTAGAACTTACGCTATACACTGGCCACACTCTTTCCATGATATCCAGAGAAACAGCTGAAAATCGACAGAACTTCAAAACAAAGACTAGGTATTGACCATTAATAACGGATATCCCGGAAATGGCTCATGCAACAAAAACATTGGTAATAATTGTATGTTTTTAAAAGAGATCCACATTTTTGTGCAGTACGTTTAGTTCTACCGCTTAACGTTTACCAGTTATATAAGATTATATAAATTTCCTTCCGAATGAACAGGAGTTCAAAGGCTATTACCAGAAAATTCAAGTCATACATTTTATTTGTCATGTAACTATATTTAATATAGGGTATTTTAATAAAACTCCTCAAAGCCATTTTTTTCAGAAAATTAAACATTTTGAAAAATGATCTAGGTATATAAAGAGTAAAACAGATCTTTAATATGCTGTTAAATTAATACAGCGCCGAAGGTTGTAGCGCGATAGAGAAAAGTGCTTTTGGATAAAGAATAGCTTTGTTCCTCCGAAATACGAGAATGCACATTGGTAAAATTAGTTAAAACAAAAAACAGCGACAGAACAAAACGATAATATGTATTAGATTAGCTTAAACTAAAAGCAGCTTACTCAGTTAAAACAAGACGATCAGCTGCAATTAGCAGCATTTACTCTACTTTCCTCAATCAGGAGGATTTTCCCAAGCATGTGCAGCGCTGGGAGGTTGAGGTTCATTTTCTAACTTTATACGCTACATATATATGGACTAATAATAATAATAATAATAATAATAATAATAATAATAATAATAATAATAACAACAACAACTAAACCATGCAGCATTTTAAGTGCGTTAGCTATTGCGCAACTCCATGGGTCTGAGGAAGGTGTGGCGGCTGCGCGCTGGTCACGCTACTTAAAGCGTTGAGTCCTCCTCTGGTCATCTGGGCGTCCTGGGCTGCTCGTTCTCTCGTTTTCGGAGATGCCGCCATCTCAATAAGTTCTGGGAAAGCTATTCCTCATCGTCACATACTATCTTCACCCAACACTTCACAACACGTAACAGATGCAGCGTCTACTCTCACCATCAGTAGCAAAGTAACAGTGTCAAGTTCTTGGCGAATTCCTGTTTTTATACAGAAACGCAGCGTCTCATTCCACCATCAGGAGCAGAACAAGAATGTACAGTTCCTGCTTTTACACAGAAATGTCCTGATGGCAACATTCACGTCAATGTTTATAAGGTGTAGTTGCTTAGCGTGGTATCAGAATTAAACTGTCCAATATTTAGAAGTCAGGCTTCACTTGACTCTTGGGGAATTTTCACTCCATCTCTTTCACACGCTGACTTTCTCTCTCGTACAGTCTCCCATTTTATCCTGTTCTGCGACGCTTCTAGGAAGTTCAGTGGATTGCCCTCTCTTTCTACCATCGGCGCTCTCTCTCTCTCTCTCTCTCTGTCTCTCTTGCACCTACTATTTTCCAACTCCTTGTGTTACAAAGTTGATTTACTAATTGTCCCCAAGTTGCTAGCTTGCCTTTCCCTGGTTAACGGGTTTTACAATACTATATGCATGAAATCGTGATATTTTATCAAATTTATTATTTATGATGATATTTACAATTTTTCTGATATATCTATTTTATTTACATGTTATTTACTTATTTCTCTTTGCTTGTACCATCTCTGCGATTTATTTTCTGTTCTATTTATTAGCACACCTATGCTGATTGATTATTAATAACTGTGAATCTTGATTATTTACGCATCTATATATTATTAGTTATGGGTTAGTGTTACACTACAAAGCGCAGCACTGAAGGCTTCAAATTCTCCACGAAGTCTGTGAAGCATATTTGTGAACATATTTCAGATATAAATCGGTACAGGGTAAAAAATGTACCTGCGGTTTTCAAAGGTTATAGTAGAGCTTAAAAACATTTTGAAACATATAAAGCTTGTTCTACTTTTACTTGCATGTACTTGTTTGTACAACTTAAAATTGAGACTGTCTCTGTGTGGTGATATCTCAAATACGGGTCCTGTGTACGTTTCCAGGTTGCGGGGGATTTTCTTTAACTAGAATAATTCCCTGCAGTCTGGATATATGAATCTGGGAGTAAATGTGAGAATGTTTCATGGAAAAATTAATAAAACCAACGATAGAAAAAGTTGCAGTTCAACGAGTTATAACACCTATAGTACTACCTATAGTAAGTAAGGGGAAGTATTGCATTCCACCCAAAAATTCGATACCGAGATTTCACCAGAAATACATGTTTGAGGCCCCTGAAAAAAAAACACTTTTAGAAAAAGGTCCGCGTGTGAACAGCAAAACTTAAAAACGAAAAATAATAACATAAATACCAAACTTGGTATTTAGGTTCAGTATCTTTCAAAGATGCGACACGAAGATTTTCAAGAAAATCATCCCACCCCAGACTATCCTTTACACGGAACATTTTTGAAAATTCCGATTTTCTTAAAAGTGGCTAACGATTTTGATTAAAATATCATACATTTAAGATATTTTCATTACAAATAAAATGTAGATCTTGAATTTTCTGGGAATATCCCCGAAAGTCCTCTTTTTTCTTAATGGCTTTTGACAACTGGTAAACCGTAATAGACATAACTTTTCTACACCAAAAAATGTAGAGCTCGTCAAATTTATGTCATATACTCCTTTTTATCCGGATGAACCATTTCCGAGATATTCCTTGTTATTTGTTTGAATTTTCTAATACTTTACTTTTTCTTAAATTCGTTATTCGTTTTTTTTCCCTCCCTTTTTTTCTTAATGTCCTGGACATGTAAAGAGAATGAAATACTCCACATGACAACCAGCTATTAAAAGATTTGACTATCGCTCAAAGCCTACCATATACTCTTTGCACCTATAAGAAAACTAGCAATAAGATTTTCTGGAGTTGTTTATCTCGATTAACATGAAGTAGATGGAGAATAAGCGTTCGTAAGAATAGAGAAAGTGATGTGAGTATAACACGTCAGATTCCTTTAAACAGGTAGGTCATATCGGAAGATGTCAATGGAATAGGCAAAATAATGCTCGAATGAGCACGGGGTCCATAGAGCTTAATGTTACTTCACCCGTCTTTTCAGGATATAGGATACCCCGGAGAAATCAGGACTTCTTGAATGTGTGTCGGTGTCGAGGTTTCACCGGAAATACATGCTGGAGACCGCCTAAACCCCGTCCGTATGTCTGTGGCCTTCAGCAGCATTACTGAAAAACGAAATGCCGGATAAATACCAAAGTTGGTATTTAAGTTTGATCCAAAGATGCCACGCGAAGATTAAAAAAATCTGATGTGTTACACTCACATGACTTTCTCTACTCTTGTACAAACTATTTTTACAAACGCTTATTCTCCATATACTTCATGTTAATCGATATAAACATATGCAGACTCTATCTTATTGCTAATTTTCTTGTAGATGTAAGGGGAATATATATTTACAAGGGCAATATAGAAATACAGTAGCCTTTAAGCACATACATATCTCTTAATAGCTGGTTGCTAGGTGCAGCACCATTCCCTTTGCCACAGATTAATACTCTTTGCAAATCCAAGACAAAAAAATGAATAACGAATTCCCATTTGAGAAAATATTGAAAAATTTAAGGGAATAACAAGTAATATCTCGAAAATGGTTCACTCAACAAACAAAATGTATATGACATAAATTGTGTATTTTAACGCGATCTACATTTTTGTGTAGTAAAATTTTGTCTATCTCTTATGGTTTACCAGTTATGCAAAAGTCGTTCACAATGAAGAATACTTTTGGAGACATTCCCAGGAAATTCAAGATAAACATTTTATTTGTCATAAAAATATCTTAAACATATGATATTTTAATCAAAATCGTTAAAGCCATTTTTGAGAAAATTAAAATTTTCGAAAAAAATTTCATGTAAAGGGTAATTTGGGGTGGGGGGATTTTCTTGAAAACCTTCGTGTCGCATCCTTGGAAGATACTGAACCTAAATACCAAGTTTGGTGTTTATCCGACTGTTCGTTTCTGAGTTATGCTGTTCACAGACAGACACACAGACACACACACGGACATTTTCCAAAATTATTTTTTTTTTGGATTCAGGGGGTCTCAAAACATGTATTTCCGGTGAAATCTCGGTATCGAATTTTTGTGTGGAATACAATACTTCCCCTACTTACTATACGTAGTAGAGAAAGTAAAAATCGAAAGATGTTCTTTTTCAAACATGCGATTTCAATTGCAATGCCATATATTTTGCAATGCATATATTTAAGACATTTACGTGAATCTTCTGGGAATAACCTTTTAAGTCTTCATTTGGAAGGTATTTTATGTAATTTCGTATAACGGGTCAAATATAAGACAAAATCTTATTACTTAAAAATTGTGACCTCTTTAAAAAACACATTACAAGTGTTCCGTTTGAGATGTCAGAAAAGTAAAACGTTATATATAAGAGGATAATGCACATCTCTGCGCAGTTTACTCAATATAAGCAGAAAGGATGGAAGTTTACAATGAGTGATGCTTTAGACTTTATCCCTATGGCATGGCAGCGCTATTGTGCTTAGGAGACAAAATGGGGCCATAACACAACAACGCAATCAGTGTGCTGTATGTTATATAAAATGTGTCGTATGAAACGTGTGGGCTCTCGGTTTCCCAAATAATGCAGTTATGCTTGTTGACTCGGGCACTCACATGAAATGTGGCTTTGTCCATTAACATCCACCTATTTGGCATTGATCGTCCGCTTTCTGCTTCTCGCACATCATGACATCAAACTTAGTATCTATCACATACCCTTCCTCCTGTACAAGACAGTTAGAGACTATTCACCAAGCACATGTACCAGTTACAGATGTCTCGATGTAATGGGGCATACACAGAATTGTACTGACATTTAAAAGCTCGCCAAGTCCATGTCACACATGGAAACTTTACATACCATACGACACACTGAGCACACGTTATGGCGTGACCACCATTTTGTCTCCTATGCACGATAGTGCTGCCATGCCACGCGGATGAGGTGTGAAACATCGCACATTGTTAACTTTCATCCTTTCCGCTCGTTTTATAACGAACTGCTCAGAGATGCGTGCATTAACCTCTTATATATAACGTTTTCTGTGTCATTAGCCATATTAGAGATATCCGTTGTTATTATTATTCTGTATTTTCAGTGCTTATTCAGTGCTGCCGCTATTCAGTCACGATGTCATGGAAAGAGTAAGGAACTTCAAGGCCAGCTTAGGACTGTCGATTCTGCTATTTCTATAACATTTTATTTCGATTAGATGAAATAGGTAGAAAAGCAAGCTTCGTAGGAATAGCTAGTAGGAGCTACATAAAAATAAACGGCAGTGAATAGAGAAAGTCATATGAATGTAACACATACGAATTGCTTTATCTATTGCTTGGTGTTGTTATACACAATGTACATTTCAGTCATTCGCTGAGAGAAAGCATTTTCGCTACCGCGCTGTCAAATCCAATTAATGTATATTTTAAGTAAAACGCTGCTGCATTCTACGTATAACCTCAATGTCTTCAAAACCACTCTACTGATTTGAATCCATCATTGTATCATCCTTAGTTATTCAGCTGTTCCCAAACAAGCATGTTTTAGTAATGAAATATTGAAAGTATTCAGCAACAGCTACTTATATACAGAATATCTCTCTCAATTCCGTAAAATTTCCTTCCAAATTTCGTAGTGCAATCTCACTACTGGTCAAAACCACGGAGATGTCATTAATCCTGAGCGCACGAGTGAACTTATAATCCTTCTAGGCAACCTTATTGCTTTTATTCCTGTCTTACAGTTGCAGTAGAAGCTAAAACACAATGAATTTGTGCCAAAATGAGAAAGATTTTTATTGTGTAAAGTGAAGAAGTGTAATTTCACTACAGCACTTTCCTTGCTTCTGCATGAAAACTTACGAAAAACTTAATAATACAAAGTTTCAAGAGGAAACCAAAGAATGGCATAGGAAAGAGAGCTACCAAGATCTTGTGCATTCGATTTCAGAGCGTTTCTCTGATACGATGCCATTACCGAAACCTTACCTCGTATAAGCCAGAAACGAGGACAGGAAATCCAATAGCTGAATGAGAGTTTTAAGAAATGCCAAGGAATCGCTGCTCTGAATACCGCTCAGAGAAACACAGGCAAATTCGACGCAAAGTAACAGGACAGAAATCGAACGTAAGCGTATTTCGTTTTAAATTCCAATTGCTATATTTATTAAAAACTGGCACAGAATATAAATACGTTCAATAAGTATTGTAAGAGAAAAAATTAAATATGATTTAATAAGATATTTTCGTGGTTCTATTACTTGGAATATTGAAGCGAAGGGCGTAGGTTGGAATACTTTTACAGATAAGTCCCTTCCCACCTAAAGGCTCCCAAAAACATGAGCGGTAGAGCGTGATGCGTTTCGCGGTAAGCCCACGATAAGCAGACGCACTCGATCTGTGGTCGTGATGCATAACCAGAGAGCACATTCATTGGCTAGGTGTTACTTCTGCAATACACAGGTTGAGGAAAAACAATGTGCAAGAGTAGAAAGTGGTGTGGGAGTATAACACGTTGGGTGCTATTTTGGTGTGGTGTTATTTCTGCTCTACCACAAGAAACAACTGAATAGCGATGACACTTTAAATAGATGACAAAAGTATTGATACTTTAGGTGTCATTTTGGTGTGATATTAAATCACGCAGGTATGGGTTAAGACAAGTCGGGTACCATGGATATGGTGTGGTTGGGTTGCTAGGTTCATTGGGGGTGCGGGGGCATGTGTTGTGTTCGTAGGTTCTTAGCCCCTCATGAGTTCGTTTCCCTTTCAGTGATAATGTGATATTGGACCGGGGAAGGATTCCTATCTCAGATATACAAGCAAAGAAGCCACAGGTAACCAGTAGACGACCTTCGTTTGCTGGTCACTTTATTCTTGCCAAAAACACACTTCCTCTGTTCCGCACACAAGACACAAGCCGATCGCAACAGTTATGATGATTTATTAAGTCGCTGTTACCTAATCTACGTCCGGATGAGTTGTTCTTTCCTCACTATAACAAGCTAATTTCTCTGATTATTACTTATTCTCTTGCACGACGCTATACGTGAACTTTGCTAATGTAGACGTAGTTATTTTGCCGACCACTGCGTCGGAAATGCCACACTTAGCGTTTTAGCATGATGCCGGTCGGAACGAGAGACCAAGAGAGAGTGATTTTCGTCTTCGCGGCTCCTACCTCGTTCTGTCTAGGATCGTTTCCTATTTCACACCCATTTTCTAGGCGACTTGGTTTGGTCCCTTACCACGTGACTTATCACGTCGGTTATTGGCTACTTTCTTTTCTACGCTTAATTTCTATTAGCGGTTCTCCTACGGAGACTAGTGCGAATTGCTATTTTCAATCTGGAATATTTTATGGCATGTCGCTCATTTCTAGCGTTGGTTTTTTCTGCTTCGGTGAATTTGGAGACCGATTAAGCACGTACATCTTGGTGCCTGTCGGTCGCGTTGGAATGTTCTGTCTTTGTTCATAAAGCCACACGTTCGGCAGAATTCTTAAGAGACAGCAGATGTTTCCGGTGTGTCCCGTTATATCCTCAAGCGCCTTTTAACAGTTACATGTTCCGGTCTACACTTCTGCAAACTTTAGCTCTTGAAATGTCATTCCTTATGCTACAAATGGTTATGACTAAGTTTATGTGTATTTATTCTATTTATTTATTCCATGGATAATTGTCAGGCGCATGTTTCTGCTTCAAAAGGCAGCCCCAAATTAAGCATTTTGAGGTTAAGAACAGCTTCCGAAAGGACGGTTCCTTTCGAAAGCGTTTCTGCTACGGCCATCTACACCAAGTGCCTTTGTGATGTGAGAAACAAGAGTCAATTGGGTACATTTTAACAGTTATATGTAAACAAGCAACAAAAACAGCGACGCAGATAAAGGACGCGAAATATAAAACCCAAGCCACGCTTGTTGAGAAGTGAAGATAGCAACACCAAGCCAAGCCTGGTATGGATACCAAGCGTGCCTCACTTGGCATCCGGCTCGATACATGAGAAGATGGACAACTCCTACGACCGACGAAGGATCCCGACCATGACATCCTGTCTGGTAACCTTACCCATTTATGCTTCCGTTAAACAATCATTAAAATATTCCTTAACTTACGCATCTCCCAAAGACCACAGCTTCGAGCATCACGAGACAAAACCACCTCAGGTCACAGATACAGTATAATAACAAGAGCACTGCATGAACATCAGGATGTAGGATGGAGGGAGACACCTCGCCACTGCAAACAGTTTGAACTTTCGTGGCTATATCCCCGGGGAGGAGGCCGGGATGAGGTGAAGGAGCCATAGCAGGTCTCGGGTTCGCAGGCAGACAGGCCCACAAAGACTCACAAAAATCCCTAATATTTCCAGTTTGAACACTCGCCCACTAGCAGAGGCGAAGAATTCCGAGAGAGGGTGACGAAGCGACCCCAACGGGCGGGACAAAGCACTCTGGCGTTCACGGGGAGAAATATTTATACTGCGCAAGCAACTACGCCATCTGCCCAACACCGCCAGCACCGCAGGACCCGAAGACACATCTGAAACGTGAAAGGCAGAGATGAAATGAGAAGAAACGGGGGAAAGGAGAAATCGTGGTAGAATACACCACATCGGCATTCGCCCAGGCGACCACCGGCTATCGAACCTGGGGCCTCCCGAATGCGGGCCACAGACGCTGCCGCCTGAGCAATCCCGCTCGGCCGACATATGTGTATGTACTGTCTCAACTATGAGTACTAGTACATAATGATAAACTAACCATTACATGCGCTTACTACACTATACACTTTACTGAACAAGATGCTATTAACGTATCATCCAGTAGGCTTCACAGCAGACACACCTAGCGACAGTGGCTAGTACTGTACAAGAATGCGTTTTGTTTACATCCGACAGGCTTTGAACAGGTGCACAATCGGAGACTCCAGCATGACGGATTTAATGTCGACACATATAGCCCAGTAACAAATATTCTGCGGCCCCTTGTTCCAATCCTCAAAATGCTTATTTTGTTACTGCTTTTCTAATTGCATTTCTTCACCCAGTATATTTGAAAACATATATTCATCATAATCATTATCATAAATTGAACCTTCAGATCCGATGCGCTCATTCAAGAACCTTGGTCGGCCCTCCCATCCACTTTTTTACGACTATAGAATGAACGCAGCAAGATATTGAAAACAAATGTTTGAAACATTTTGTCTCCAATTTGTACGAACAATATCATTGTGAACTCGTGGGCAACCTGTATGTTGGGCCTATGTATAAATCTGTGGCGTTCCACCCCGGATCTGGCCGCCCTCTGTGCTCTTTGCTTCGCCCATTCCTCCTGGAGGTTTCCAGAAGTACTATAAGCCACTATGCGCTTAAGTGTTGCAATCCTCCTCCGTTTCCTGATAACCATTCTGTACTGATAGACCACGAGAAGTAGGCAAGCGAGAGGAATGTTTAACATCAACACTTTCCTGCGTCCGTATCATATTTACGCTCGCCGTGTGGATACGATAAGCATGTTAGGAGGTTATAAACTACTACACAGTGTTGTCAAGTACTCACCCATGGTAACAGCCAATGCGTTAACACTTATTACGACAGTTGCTGTTCTACTAGTATCAGATCTGGCAGCATGGGTGGTTCATTTGCACACAAACACATTTCGTAGTAAACGTAGTAAACAATTGAGTACGTGAGCAGATAAACAGTTACATAACCCCGCTCGCCCCTCAGGCCCCGCTCGCCTTCTTCTCGTCCAACAGTACATGCGCTTCAGCTGACGAATAACGGTTCATTGGTAGGTAAAAGTTATTACTGCTGTCGGTTCCCGATTGATATACGTACTTGGATCATTGCGGATAAAACATTTAAACGGCCTATATCATTCATGTTCTTCCTGAACGTGGAGAGTCACTCGCCTCAAACTGGCCTTCTTTAAAATGACAAACATTTTCTCACCATGTTATTCATGATGACATGCTCCCTGCACAGGGCGCAAATGTCTGAATCCTTTCCCTACTTTATTCCTCTGTTGAACTCGCACAGAAGAACGCGTTGGATGTGTTCGTCCCCCCGCCCCTGCCATTTGACATTGCAGTTTCTTTGATTCACAAATAACACTCACTTTCTTTACTTGCAATATTCAAACGCTAATTACATCCATTCCAAATTATTGTCAGACAATAAACAAAGCTCCTAATTCTGCAATGTTGCCCTGCTTAAAACACGCTACGAACTTACACATCTACCTAACATATACTGTGTTTTAGTTTTATTTCGCACAATAACTATTCTTTAATTGATCTATTAAAATGCCACATTGCCTGCTGGAATAATCATATGTCCATCGGATGTCAACAGTTAAATGAATATACAGTATGTGCTAAACGTAGTTTTTCTGAAAAAATAAAGAGCTCTTTTTACTTTCTCTTCTACGTATAGTAAGTAGGGGAAGTATTGTATTCCACCCAAAAATTCGATACCGAGATTTCACCGGAAATACATGTTTTGAGACCCCCAGAATAAAAAAAACATTTTTGGAAACATGCCCGTGTGTGTGTGTGTGTGTGTGTGTGTCTGTGAACAGAACAACTCAGAAACGAACAGTCAGATAAACACCAAACTTGGTATTTAGGGTCAGTATCTTCCAGAGATGCGACACGAAGGTTTTCAAGAAAATCCCCCCACCCCAGATTACCCTTTACATGAAACATTTTCCAAAAATTTTAATTTTCTCAAAAATGGCTAACGATTTTGATTAAAATATCATATGTTTAAGATATTTTCATTACAAATGAAATGTATATCTCGAATTTTCTGGGAATGTCTCCGAAAGTATTCTTCATTGTGAACGACTTTTGCATAACTGGTAAACCATAAGAGTTGACAAAATTTTACTACACAAAAAATGTAGATCGCGTTAAAATACACAATTTATATCATATACATTTTTTTTGTTGAGTGAACCATTTTCGAGATATTGCTTGTTATTCCCTTAAATTTTCCAATACTTATACTTTTTCTCAAAATCGTTATTCATTTTTTGTTGTCCTGGTAATGCAAAGAGAATGGAATACTCCACATAGCAACCAGCTCTTAAAATATTTGACTATCGCTTAAAACCTACCAATTCCCCTTGCATCTACAAGAAAATTAGCAATAAGATTAACATCTCGATATCTCGATTAGCATGAAGCATGTGGAGAATAAGAGTTTGTAAAAATAGTTTGTACAAGAGTAGAGAAAGTTATGTGAGTGTAACACATCAGATTTTTTATTAAGCTTTAGTATTATAATTAAACAGAAAACTGATAAAGATCTAACACACGGTTGCTATGTTGATCAGCAATCATCATTACTCATTATTCCAACAATGCGTCAGGGTCCCTTAACATGATATAACTTACCCATACACTTTACGAGAAAGCGACTATTCGTACACCTTGTATTTCTATCGCTGAGTTAAGCAAGAGAGAAACTGAAGAAGCCCCCAAATCTACTTTGTATAAACTATATGGGAGGGGCAATATAACGCTCCGAGACACGCAGATAATATTCCAACTTCATGGATACGTCTCTCATGAAGATAGCATAGGCAGTCGCAATGAAACCTGGCAGTCGGCAAAAGACTTCTAACATGATGCCGATAGCAGAACAATGTGAAGGGAATAAAACCACAGGAACAGAAGTGGATATCAGCTGAAGAGGCGCAGACAACGGCACAGCCAATTACTTTCCAATGCCAGCTCCAACTTTGTGCTCAAGTATTGGTATTAGTGAGGAAATTCTACAATTGCAGCTACATAGCTTTGCTATTATAACTTTCAGGTTTCCAATACCTAGATTTGCATTAACGCATACCCTGAAATTAATCCACAAGTATCTACAACGCCACGTGTACGGCGTGTTTACTCTTTTATTGAAATAGCCCTGAAACCACCCTAGGAAATATCTGTCACAGGTGTCCTGAAACCCAGCACACGACTAAATGTGATTCGCTATTGAGGTGTGAAAAGTATTGGGCATGTCGACCTAAATTTATATTATTATCTATTATAACCGAGCTTTTTAACTTCTTAGCATATTAATACGTCATTCAGCAAGCCTTGTACAAGTAGAGTTCTTTACTTTATCTCTTTCTCAAAATGCCGCATTTTGACGAGTTCCTATACCTTTGATGCTATATCATATTTCTCCAGGATTTGTTAGACAAACCAATTAATTCTCTGTAGGGTTTAGTATTTTCACACTATTTGAAACCCCATTTATCTAATAGTTTTTTCACAGTGCCATTACATTTTTACAGACGACTGTCAAATTTTGATTGATGGTCAACATGAAAGATCTATGAGCATTTTGTCGCACCCAACCTTCAATATCACACGAATTAGCTTTGTACAAAATGACAAGTTTGAAAATGATCCTACACTTTCTTTTGCCTCTAATAATATTTATATCTTTGTACTCTTTAAAGAATGACTCTTTCACATAGATGATCGTCACTTTTGAAGTCGTTTGCTTTACCTACTTCGTTGTTGATTCTGATGCAGTAACTTCGTAGCTCGTTTTGTTGTCTCGTGGTGAGCTATGAGATCTTTCTCTCAGGGTATGCGTGGATGTATTGTGAAGGACAACACCAGTTTAAATTGACTGTGAATATATTGTCTAATATTTGAGTTGTTGAAGTGAGTTGCCGATTGTCTGAGATGAAGAAATATACTAGCTTTAAAGTGTAGCACTCGAAATTGTAATAACTGAATTATTATACCCGCTAACTTCTACGGTATCAATTTTACGATTTAAAATAACTGTTTCCGCAATAAAAGAAACTAGTAGTGTAACTTGCCATGAGTCGCTAAATTGCTTATCAATGAGACCTTTTCGCAATAGCCGCGAAATCTTACTCACACAAGTGCGTCGCTGAGCACTTGAAATATCACACGAACAGTACGTACCGGTGACGGTACCAGAGTGAGAGTAATGTATGCACAACTGTGTGCATGAACCACTGTAAGCACCAGTGCCGGTACCGAAAGTAACTCTCTGATTTAAAATTGCACGCCTTTATTGCTTTTAGCTCCGCCTACATTTTATTCCCTTTTTAACTTGTTTCCCGGGCCGATACTACACTACTTCAGCTGATACTAATGACTTTCGCTAACCTGTCTTCCTAATTACCTTCATCTTTTCAGACAAACATTTCAACTTAAACTTGTTACATTATACACGGATTTAGTATACGAAATTATTTATTTCAATTATTTCTCTATCTTATTTCTTCATTTAATTAATTATATCTGCCTGTCAATAATTACGATATCAATTGTTCCACGAATGAGTAGTTTTAAGAAGCATTGTCGCCCACTCACTATCTACTTGTGATGCGAGCAAGCTTCGTGCAAGCATTAGTTTCTTTCCTTCTGTTGCATGGGGGTGGTATCTCAACGGCGTATAACTGTCAATTTGTACTTAGTTGTGACTTGTTTGTTTACCAAAGCGCAATATCTTCTCTTTCCCTCTCATAGCGCTCGGAAGTGCACATAGAATGAACAGGTTAAGCCAAAAAAGAAAGACAAATAAATAATTTTTACAATAGATCGGGATTAAATGCCGATTTTAACTTATTAATATTGATGGAGTACAGTTCCTCCTTATTGTTTCCCTTCGCTTATTTATGATACCTGTGTTCCGCAATGCTTAGTTGCTCACATACATATTTATTGGTAGGATGGTTGTATGCTTGCTGCGTTGTTCGATATTGAGGTGATTTTCAAGTGGTAACTTAATTTCTCTGTTTGTATCAGTTGTTGAATCGCGGTTCTGAGATTTAATACAGAACAAAAACATTTGATCTGATGTGACATTTTAAAATAAAGAGTGACATCTCAGTTACTAGATTATAGAACACTTTCCAACGATATTTATGGGGCGTTTAAATTACAGGGGGCCTATGTATTACCACACTGAAACACACCGTCATTTTCTCAAAAGGTTTCTTAATTCTTCTCTCTGCACCAGGGTACATACTCGTTTTTGCCTTTTAGCAATAATTCTATAAATGATCTTTTACCAACTTTAGCTACTTATTTCCAGTTCTTCGTATACCTACACTTTCAATGTAACGATGCACCCAATATTACTGCTATGGCAATTCCTTCACATTCTATGCATATGCGTTCAATAAAATAGCTCCATTACACCGTAACAAGACTTGGAGAAATAAATGCGACAATTTAGTCCCGACAGTGGAAAAACTAGGAATTATTCCAAGGGATCGTAAACTATATTTTCCTTTGGTACAATTACAGCCCAAGAACTCCTAGGGAAAGTCGTCCATTTCTATCCTTTGGTTTATAGTATGTTTATTTAAAGCTTTGTACTTTGGTTTGGCATTTTTTTTTATCTAAGCGCCCATTAAAACAGAAATTGAAAGCCATATCTTTTCTTCAAAATTCTCAATTGGTTTTACTATAGAAGGTGCGGAAAAACAATGTGCAAAAAATTGTAGAGTTGAACGGCAGTATCAAACTAAGCATTTTTAGGTTAGGAGCATGTGGTCGCAGACGTAGTGTAACAACAAGAGCGCAACTGATTGAAATCTGCTTTCATGAAATATCTTCGTTTGCCAGTCAACATGAAATGTAAATCACATGACAGGTCTATATGTAACCGTCTCAATTAAAGAGTACTGGTACACCATTATATATGCATACTGTACTGTACTCTTTAGACTAAACAAGACGAGCGTTCGATACCGTTTATCATCCAGAAGGCTTCACATCACACAAACCTAGGGACAGCGACTAGTACTGTACAAGAGTGTGTTTTGTTTACATCTGACACACTACAGAAAGGTTTTACAATAGAAGACGGATATAACTGATTTATTATTTACGCATGTAACGCAATAAAAAAGCTTCCGAGTCCCCTTGTTTCTAACCTCAAAATGCTTATTTCGGTACTGCTTTCTGCTCTACAACTTTCTGCACCTGTTTCTCCGCGCACAGTATAATTTCCTGGTATGATATTCACAAACACTGTAAGATAGAATTATATTAATGGTAAATCTATCTTACCCTAAAATAAAGTCAGAAGTTGGCAAAATAATATTTTAGGTAAGATACGGAAAGTCATTTGCTAGGCGGAGCATTAAGTTAGCATTTTAGCTTTTGACTAAATTGTAAACGAAAGTATCAATATTTCTGTAACGTTTGAGTATAGCCCACTGAAATTTTCGGTGTGTCTTTATTGCGTTTAAACTTATCAATTGAACTTTTCGGGTTTTACGGTTTTTATAGACGCAGTGCGCGAAAGCTGTCTAAATTTTGAGCAGATTCTGTTTATACGGTTCTTTCATAATTTTTCACAGAAACAAAATGCGAATGGGGCGTGTCCTTTATCTCTTCTCAGACATATGATTACTACTTTCTTTACCTTCATTATGCCGACGTCGCAGCGCGAGGGAGTTACTTTCCCAGCTGTGTACGTGCGGAGCCTACATATACTTTGTTGAACACCTTCATCGACCGGCCAAAACCGTTCGATAGTAAAGAGAGCAAACGACGTCTCTGAGAGAGAGAGAGAGAGAGAGAGAGAGAGAAAGCGATGACCGGGGGTTGAGTGACCAACTTATTTTGCTCTGGAAGCTCTAAATGTATGATATGTGACAGTGCTTTAATTCTCTTCCTAAAAAATTCACAATTACAAATCCTCAGTATTTATATTTTGAGCCTTGGCAACCCTGAATGTTGTAGGTGCCATCTGACGTTTCCAATGGAAAGTTTGACATTTTTGACCATAATCTACTTCAAACATTTTGTCAATAGAGCGCCATTTGTTTTGTTTACACTAACTTGAAAATTGTGTGTCAACAAAAATATGGAATTGACTCGTGAAAATGTTCGTGCAATGATTTATTACGACTTATCAAGACAAGAGTGCATCGATCAACTAACTTCCACATTTGGCGACGAAGCTCCATCCTTTGCCACTGTGAAACATTGGTATAACGAATTTAAACGTGGCCGCCGTTCGCTCAAAGATGAAGTTCGTGAAGGTCGTCCAAAATCAGTTGTTCTTCCAGAAAACATTGATACTGTGCAAAAACTAATAATGAAAGATCGTCATGCAACATATTGTGAGATTGAGGCAACCCTAGGCATTAGTTCCACCAGCATATATAAAATATTACATGATTATTTAGCCGTGAAAAAGGTTTCCTCTCGTTGGATCCCACATAATTTTACTCAATCTCAAAACGATACTCGTTTCGATTGGTGTACAAAAATGCTCAAGAAATACAATGGCGGTGCCTCAAAAGACGTATATAAGATTGTAACAGGTGACGAATCATGGATCTATGCGTATGAGCCGGAACGTAAACAGCAGTCGCCTATATGGGTGTTTCAAGATGAAGCAAATCCAACAAAAGTTGTTCGCACTCGAAGCACTTCGAAGCAAATGGTCGCCTGCTTTTTCAGCAAAACTGGCCATGTGGCAACATTGCCTTTAGAGGAACGTAAAACGGCCAATGCCGAATGATACACAACCATCTGTTTGCGGAATTCTTCGATGAAGTAAGGAAAACCAAAAGGATGTTCTTCATCAAGACAATGCTAGCGCACACATCTCGTCTAACAACAGAGTATTTGAAGGCTCAAAAAATCGAACTGATGGGTCATCCGCCATACAGTAAAGGAGAATATTTTGAAAAACAATAAAGCAGTTTTCAATTAGAAATTACTTTGTTTTAATTATTAGGCTCAAAATATAAATAGTGCCCCTCGTATATGTACATGACATTCTCTACAAACTATTCTAACAAAAGTTTATTCTTCTATCTTTTTCATGTTAAACGAGATAAACATTTGCGGAAAGGGTTTTACATCAGATTTAGTTGTGGGTACATACGGACAATTACAAAACTACGCCTACTCTTGTAGTAGTTATAACGGGGAACACAACTATAATATCTTTCGAGAAAATAACTCCTGTACGACATGGTACATGTTTGATTTATGGTTCTCAAGTGGAGTACGACTAAAGTTCGTTACAATGCGACGATTAATGCAGCACTCTTAGCTTCGTGGTAGAGAGTTAGCCTACGTTCCTGCGGTTACAAGTTCAAATCTTCGTGGATCTACTCAACTTTACATTTTGCTTTCATTTTAATACACGAGTAAAAATATAACGGTTTTTTAACTTTTTACTTTCTCTACTACGTATAGCAAGTAGGGGAAGTATTGTATTTCACCCAAAAATTCATACCGAGATTTCACCGGAAATATAAGTTTTGAAGCCCCTGAATCAAAAAAAAATTGGAAACATCTCCGTGTGTGTGTCTGTCAGTGAACAGCATAACTCAGAAACGAACAGTCGGATAAACACCAAAATTTTAATACAAATACAAAAAAAAAATGTAGATCGCGTTAAAATACACAATTTATGCCATATACATTTTTGTTTTAAGTGAAATTTTTTTAGATATTGCTTGTTATTCCCTTAAATTTTCCAATACTTATACTTTTTCTCAAATGGGAATACGTTATTCATTTTTTTTGTCCTAGTAATGCAAAGAGAATGGAATACTCCACATAGCAAACAGCTCGTAAAATATTTGACTATGGCTTAAAGTCTACCATTTCCCCTTGCATCTACAAGAAAATTAGAATAAGATTAACATCTCGATATCTCGATTAACATAAATCATATGGAGAATAAGCGTTTGTAAAAATAGTTTGTACAAGAGTAGAGAAAGTCGTGTGAGTGTAACATCAGATTTTTATGTATGTGGCGCTTATTTAGTAGTCCGTCATATCAGTAAATGGAAACCAAGATATTAATTTCTCGGCCGGAAGGAGGTTTCATTTAATTTGATAGCTACAAATTTCATCATTGTTGTAATTAAATTTGTAAGGAACATGAAGTAACCCAAATATATTATTTAACTATATTACAGTAAAACTGGTTATAAAAGATAGCAATCCACTGCGGAGAATGGAATTGGAGCTGCTTGTATAGAAGTTAAGTAGCTTAACCACTACCCCACACCAAACTTGCTAAGGAGATGGCCCAAATCAGTGTCTTGTGGCTTGTGTTATAGTTAGCCAAAGCGGCACACGGAAGTTGGCGGTTGTGAACCGCGGGCTCACCGAAGGAAGGCACATGAGACCGGCCACTTTTAGTTTGACCGAATACAGTAGACTGTGGTCGAGTGGCCAGCGTTCTGGCTTCTCCATTCACAGCTACCGGTTCAAATCCCGGCTGGAGGCGAGAGAATTCTTCTTTAATTAGTTTCATTCCTTACCTTCCGCAGAGCATGACGTATGGATGTAAGAGTGAATGTGCGTGTTTCATGAGTAAAACGAACGTTAAAGAACCTACAGTCAACGAGTTATTTCTGAAGTCAAAGCCTCTGACATACCATACAGGTTAAAGGTGCCTATACAAATGAGGCAAGTAAGAAGACACAGTAACATTAAGCGACAGCCAAGTCTTTTGAAAGCGGATCGCTATGTAATGCCTTTAAAGTCCCATGCTCTTTGCATGGCCAAGAGAAAAATCAAATAGCAAATTACCACTTGGAGGATTCAAAACAATAACAAAAAATATCCCAGAAATGGTTAAGGCCACAAAAATTGTATGTCATAAATTGTGCACGTACATAGTAGGCAGAGAAGGTATTGCATTCCACCCAAATATTCCTCATTGAGATTTCACCGGAAATAAATATTTTGTTGTCCCGTATCCAAAAAAACATTTTTAGAAAAATTTCCGTGTGTGCGTCTGTAAACAGCATAACTGAAAAACGAAAAGTCGGATAAATACCAAAGTTGAAACTTAAGCTCAGTACCTTCCAAACATTCGACACGAAGATTTTCAAGGAAATCTTCCACCCCAAGCTACCCTTTACATGGAACATGTTTCGAAATTTATTTTCTAAAA
Organism: Deroplatys truncata; assembly: GCA_030765065.1. Lineage (NCBI taxonomy): Eukaryota > Metazoa > Arthropoda > Insecta > Mantodea > Mantidae > Deroplatys > Deroplatys truncata. The sequence goes on along the minus strand of CM060988.1, from coordinate 120,210,240 downwards.
AATGGTGCTAACGATTTTGATTAAAATACCTATTAGTAAAGATATCCAAATGAAAATAAAATGTAATCTTGAATTTTCTGGGAATAGCCTATGAAGTCCTATTCATTCGGAAGTAATTTTGTATAATCATGTATAAAGATGAGATAGACGAAAACGCACTACACAAAAAAAGTAGATCTCTTTGAAAAACACATGTATTTCAAACATGTTTTTGTGGCATAAGCCTTTTTGAGATGTCGTTATTAATGATTCGAATGGTTTGTTTCTTGGCCATTCTTTAAAGTCCTTTAAACATTCAGTAGTTTCTCACGATTGCATGGAAACAGTATGAAATTTTAAGGCCAGCAATATCATGCAGCTCTTAAACATCTGACTATCACTGTTCTGCAAACGTTTATTTGGATTAAAACGTAGTAGATATAAAATAAGCTTTGATAAGAATGGTTTGTACACTCACTAATAAACGATAGAGGGAGAGAAAGTCATGTGGATGTATCACAGATCTTTTCTTTGTTTTACGGTTTAACAACTATACAAAAATCACTTAGAATGAAGAGGACTTCATTTGGTATTGCCAGAAAATTCGACATACATTTTATTTTCTTGCAAATATCTTAAATGATATTTTAACCAAAATCGTTAAAGGAGGAATCAAAAAATAACAAAAGTTGTTGCAGGTATACTCTGAATTAGAATTTTCTTGAACATTTTTGTATGCATCCTTAGAATTCGCTGAATATAAATACTAAGTTCGGTATTTAACCGACTTTTCGATTGAGAGTTATGCTGTTCACGGACCTTGCTTTATAAAAATGTTTTCTTTGTTTGTTTTTCGATTCAGTGAATCTCAAAACGTGTATTTCTGGCGACATCTCGGTATTTTTTAATGGAATGCAATACTTCCTCTACTTACTATAGGTAATCGAAAGACATTGTTCCGCGGTAAGGTGTTAGGCTCACATTCGGGAGGTAAAACGTTCGATTTCCGTGAACCGTCCACTCTGGACTTGGGTTTTTCATTGTTTACCCTAGTCGATAGGTGAATTCTGGGGTGGTTTCTCATCTGCCACAATTTCCTTTCACTTCTCAACTTTCAAGTGTGGATCGAGGTTCGGTAGTGTTAGACCGTGCCGGGCAGATGGCGCGGATGATTGCTCTAAGTAAACAGTATTCCCCGTGGACATTAGAGGGCTGCCTAGTTGAACGGACCTTTTATAGCCCTCTCAAAGCAGCTCTACTAGTGGTACGGGTCTTCGAGCCGGGAAATGTTAGGGACTTACGCAAGTCTCTGTGGCCTCCTGTGGTTCCTTCACTTCATCCCTTCTTCCTGGGGGTTGGTAGCTGCAATAGATCTCACGGGGTCGCAGTGCGCGAGGTGTTCCCCTCCGTTGTATATCCTATACCCATATAGAGCGGGTTTTCCCTGGCGGCGGCAACGTTTATGGTCCGCATTCGAGAGGTGTCAGGTTCGTTTCCCGGTGACCGTCCACTCTGACTATTGGGTATTTCATGATTATCCCCTGGTCGCCAAGGAGAATGGCGGGTTGGTGTATTCTACCACGATCTCTCCTTTCCCCCATTTCATCTCCATTTCACGTTTGAGGTGCGATTTCAGGTCTCAGATCCTACGGTCTTGACGGAGCAAGGCAAATGACGAGGATGCATACGCATCGGAAACATTTCTTCCGGTGTACGCCAGGGTAAGCTGTCACGCCAGCCAGGGTTGCCCTCTTGTGGATTTCTCGCTCACTGGTGTGCGGGTATTCGAACTGGAAATATTGGGGATCTCTGCGCGTCTCCGTAGCCCTGTCTGCCTGCGGACCTGGGATCTCCTCCGGCTCCTTCGCCTCATCCCTGCCTCCCGGGGGGTGTAGCCACAATAGATCAAGCTGGTCGTAGTGGCGAGGGGTCCCCCACCGATTCGCAATACGCGGTGTAGTGATTACTCTTAATTCCCGAGGTCGCGGGTTCAAACCCGGCGGAGGGCGATGTATTTTTTTCGGGCGTAAAAACCTTTAGCATGACTTGGTTCGGAAGGGAAGTAAAGCCGGTGATTCCATGTCACAGATTTAAGGTGCGTAAAAGAACCTCAAGCCTGATAAAGAGGCCTGTGAGCAAAATGACCTGACTTTCACGCCCAATATACACTAAGGAGTTTGTTTTATTTATTTTTTTATTATTTTTTTATGGACGCTCTTTAACTACTATGGTCCTTAGCGTCCCATTCTATATTGGGCGTGAAAGACCGGTAATTTTGCTCAGAGGCCTCTTTATCAGGTTCGAGGTTCTTTTACGTGCCGCAAATCTACGACACGGGACCACCGGCTTTATTTCCCTTCCGAAGGAAGCCATGCTAAGGTTTTTTACGCCCGAAAAAAATCCATCGCCCTCCACCGGGTTTGAACCCGTGACCTTGGGAACTAGAGGCTAGCAGGGTACCACTAGTCCACGGAGGATGACTATACAATAAGGACCAGAGCAGTTGAAGAGTTCCATAAATAAAATGCAATTTAATTTAATTGTTCCCCTCCGATAAACATATCCTACATTCTACCCTATACCCTCTATTATAGGTAAATAATACAGTAAGTAATAAGTTTACTACGATAACAAGCTCTGTCTCGCTGGCCAGGAGTGAACTCCCATCACTTTTGTCAGGAAGTCGTAGCTTTTAACTACGGTTTATCCTATAAAGTATACAAATATGAACATTATAAACATTTACAATCCAGAACTTTGGAAATTAAAAGGGGTACCATAATAAGTTACTCAAGATTAAAAATAAAGGTAACTTGCCACTAAGGATGTTGCCCAGATTTTGATAAGCGCTCCGGGCTTTACTTGTGGAAACTTTTTCTTTATCTCCTGGCTCCATGCACAGCTTGGAAATATTTTATGATTGCTACCCCTCCCGTGGCCGTCTCCCCAAACTTTGTGAGTAGTACGGTATAATTAGCAGGGCAATTTTAAACTTTCTTCCAACATATTTCCACTCTTGCCTTCTGAAATTTATTATTAACAACCGCCACAAGGGTTTTGGAGATGGCGGAGAGACCTTCCTTCGTGATCTCTATGCAATGTATTTAATAACGAATCATCTCCAGCACTTCTGAATTACAGCTTCAACCTTGACTAATGCATGCTCGAAAGCCATTCAGTCTCTATCCTCCTGAGTTTAACCCATTCATGCCATTTCATGCGACTAATGCCAAGAGACACTTCATTTTTATCACAAGCTTGATTCTTTCTGCAATATTAATATTGCACGGAATGGGAAACGAGCATTCATTATTCAACCCCAAGGTCTAATGCAAAATTTACCAGGTCATTGGGGGATTATCAGATGGCTTAAATGGAGAAAGCTACAGGTGCCAGAATATTTCCATACAAATATTACCACCGCAAAATTGATTTCTCTTGCCAACATTAACCCGTTTTCCATTTTGTTAGTTTAAAGGAAACTTCACATCGATTCAGGACGAAAAGAAATAAAATTATGATACGTTGCAGTCACATGACTTTCTCTACTCTCTATCCTTTATTACTGGGTGTACAAATTATTCTTAGCAAAGCTTATATGCCTGACTACTTCATTTTAATCGAGATAACCATTTGCAGAAATAGCTAAACCACACATTTCGTTTATAGATACAAAGAGAACACCTATATTCCAAGTTTAAGAACTGGACGCTAAATGCTGCCTTAAAATTCCGTTCTCCTTCCTTGAATGTTGATAGGAGAATGACAGATTATTGAACAATTCGATAACAGTTAACTCGCAAACGGCTTACGTTACCAAAAAAGTTATTTGAAATAAATCGTGTGTTTTAAACACATCTACATTTTCTTCTATCGCTTAACATTTACCACTTCTACAAGATTATATAATACTTCTTCCGAATGAACAGGATTTCACAGACCAATCCAGGAAAATGTAAGATTACGTGTTATATGTCATGTAAATATCCTTAATATATGGTATTTTAATCAAAATCGTTAGAGCCATTTCTGAGAATATAAAGTTCGAAAAATGTTCCATATAAAGGATGGTTGGGAGGGGGGATTTTCTTGAAAATCTTCATGTTTCATTTTTGGAAGATACTGAACTTATATACCAAGTTTGCTATTTATCCTACGAGGGTGTCCTAGAAGTAACCGAACTAACAAAGAAAACACAAAAATTTTGGGGAAAAACATCTTTATTTCTCTGCATAGTGTCCTTTCACTCGATACACTTTTCCCAACGACGTTCAATAGCTTCGATGCCCTGTTTATAGTGAGAACCGTCGAGTTCTGCAAAATAGTCATCAACTGCAAATTCCACCTCTTCACTGTTGGCAAATCTTTTACCACCAGGCCATTTCTTCAACTTTGGAAACAGAAAACAATTAGAGGGGGTAAGTCTGGCGAATAACGTGCTTGAGGAAGCAATTCGAACTTTAACTCATTGTTTTTGGCCATGGCGATAATGGATGTGTGAACTGGTGCATGTCTTTATGAAACAGAACTTTCTTTTTCGCTAAATGCAGCCGTTTTTGCTTTATTTTAACATTTAAACGCTGCAATAAGTTTGCATAATACTCGCCATTGATTGCTTTTGCTTTTTTGAAGATAATGAAAATAATCCCACGCGCATCCCAAAAAACTGAAGCCATGACAACTGCAGATGGAACTCTCTTCGCCTTCTTTGGAGCCAATTCTCTCCTTTCAATCCACCGTTTTGACTGTTCCTTCGTCTCAGGTGTGAAGTGATGGACCCATGTTTCATCCATGGCTATGAATCGACGTGCACTTTCAGTCGGCGGTCATCCAATACCATTTTGTGGGTTTTCTTTACAATTTCTGGCTTGGTCAAACTCATTTGGTCGACCACTACGATGTTCGTCTTGGCAGCTCGTACGGCCTCGCTTAAACTCTGCCACCCAATATTTTACTGTTGTAAACGAAGGAGCAGACTCCCTCAGAGTGGAATCTAGCTCAGCTTTAATATTAGTTGGACTGAGACCTTTCAAACGAAAGTATTGCATCACATAACGATGGCCAGTTTTATCCATGCTTACAAATTCGCTCAGAGAGTTCACTATTAATGACTGCCAAAAAATTACTAAACAACGTAGCATTGTCAAACTTCAAACTTAAGCTTTACAAGGGTGGTAATTTCTACCATAATAATTTGCTTGAAACAACAACCGCTAAATATACGTCAGGTCGGGACTGCCCTCGTACTTCGTTTTTGAGTTAAACTGTTCACAGACACACACACACACACACACACACACACACACACACACACACACATACACACCCGATGTAATCTCGACATCAAAAATTTTGGTTGAGGTAGTAGAGAAAGTAAAAAAGGTTTAAAACTGCACAAGTACAAACAATTGTGAAATCCTGAATTTGAACTCGGAAAAGTGATTTTCTTTTTAACAACACTAGGCTCATATAGAGTCAATCAATAAACATAGTCCTCACGATTTACACCTTTTGTGCGAGTAAAAGTAGTGCTTAAATCTCAAACAATCGGTAGAAAAAATACTTATTTTGAGAGCTTCTGAACGGAAAAGATGCGCATTGGAAATATTTTACAGTTTAAGATTTTAAGGCGTTTCTAAATTTACCATCCCGAGGTTCCGCAAAATTACGTATTTTTTTATATAAGACTAATGTAGTATTAGAACTGTCTACAGAATCCCTGGTGAAAACAACAGGTGGAGAAAGTTGTGTGTCTGTCACACATCGGACTTTTACTTCCGCAAAGTTCACGTCCGCTTAACTTTGTGGTCAACCAGAAAGAACGAAAGTACTAGCTCCTCACTATTTTGCGAACAAAAGCATAAAGATGATGTTAGTATCCTATGATAAGAAAGAAAACGCCGTTAAAGAAGTGAACTGGGCATAAGGATCAGAGCGTATCGGGAAAATGGAGTGGGAAGTAAGGCAAAACGACGTCCAAAGGCAGAGAAAACTCCCCAGACTGACTGTCTCGACAGTTATGTTCTCGGCTTAGCGTCGCCATACGTATACAGAAAGTCGTAAAACGTTTTTATCGGACACGTTCCAAAGCCTTAGGACGGGACAACGTAAAATACATGCATCATTCCGAAGAGCACGCACTTTCTCAACGAAGAACGGAGTAATAAAGTCCTATCGAGTTTCAGTGCATTTCTTCTCCACCAATATTTACTTTTTTAATGGATTACATTAATTTCAAGTCCAAGAGGGCAATTAAACTTCAGCAGGATCGCTAACACACTGCCACCCCCGCAAAAGAAACTGGAGCATGAATTAAAATAACGACAAATTAACCCCCCCCCCCATCTCTTTACACAAGGCACCGTTTTCAACTCAAAGGATTACGCCACCGTGAGGAAAGCAACACTACAAGGAAGTAAGACACCTTCCAGAGTGTGCAGAGGAAAATAAATAGCAATAAAATACACTAAGAACCATTATAATTGCAGCTTAAATCAATAAGCCGGTGCAGAGTTTAACAGTAGGCCATAAAACAAGTTTTATTAACGTGTAGGTATCTTAATTTATACCCATTCTCCAAAAATTAAAGCGAAGTAGACCATGAAGTCTTTAAGGTTACTTGATGTAACTCTTTAGAATATTTATAAAAAATCTGATGTGATACATTCTATTCATACTAAGCTACAATCAGACGACAAAAAAACAATGCCATAGCCGGGATTTGAACCACGGATCTCGCGGTTTCCGGTTGCTCTAACCACTGAGCTACCAACGGAACATGCTGGTACGACATTAAATTCTCCAACTGATTCGCATTTTTCCCGGGCAATCCACAAGGAGATCTCATATTGTATTGAGATGACACACCCCAATGGCGACTTACAATGCTGTAAGTACTTTTAAGTCCCTGGGTTCATAGTTACGACCACTATTATGTCAATTAATGGAATTGGAGAACTTAATATTGTACCGGCATTTTGCCATGGTAGCTGAGTGGTTAGAGCAACCGGACGGAGACCGGGAGATCCATGGTTCAAATTCCGGCTGTGGCATTGAATTTTTTAGTCGTCTGATTCTACCTTTCCAACCTTGTCCAACACAAGGCTTGTGTCAAAGAGTAATTAATTCTATTATTACTAAGCTTATTTTTCTATCTACCACATTTTAATCCAAATAAATCTTTGCAGAAATAGCTACGTTGCACAATTCGTTATAGATTCAAAGGGAAGAGCGATATTCAAATGTTTAAAAACTGGACGCTATATGCTGGCCTTAAAATTCCATGCTGTTTTCATGCAATCGCGAGAAACAATTGAAAATAGGTGGGACTTTAAAAGAATTAGAAGTACTGAGCAATTCCAACCTTTAGTATCGGATATCTCATAAAGAGCTTATACCACAAAAAACCTTATTTTAAGTAAATTGTGTGTTTTAAAGACATTTACATATTTTTGTGTGATGCGTTTTCGTCTATCACTTAACGTTGACAAGTTATACATGATTATACGAGTTCTTTCCGAATGAAGATTTCTTAGGCTATTTCCAAAAAATTCAAGATATACATTTTATTTGCCATCTAAATGCCATTCATACATGGTACTTTAATCAAAATCTTCGTGTCACGTCCTTGAAAGATACTTAACTCAATACTAAGTTTGGTATTTAGCCTACTTTTCGTTTTTGGGTTTTGCTGTTCACAGACAAAAAGACATGTTTCCAAAAAAATGCTTTATTGGATTCAGCGCACCTCAAAACATGTATTTCCTGCGAAATCTTGGTATCGAATTTTTGGGTGGAATGCAATACTTCCCCTACTTAATATATGTAGTAGAGAAAGTAAAAATAGAAAGTATGAAATGCTTTTCCAGGATGAGGGAGTTTCTGAGAGTGCGTATCTCATCCTTGAAATAAGCTGGTCTAAACTACAGATTTATCAGATTTTTCGTGTTTTAGTTTGGCTGTTACGTCTCTGTCTCCATCCATTCATCTCTCTCTCTCTCTCATACACACATGTTCTAGAGAGAGAGAGAGAGAGAGAGAGAGAGAGAGTCCATTCCCTTGCCAAAAGTCATAAGAGGTAGGCAAAGTGAAACTACGGGATCCATGTGCCGAGACGAAGCATACAGTAAACGTAAAGGCACGGTCGAACGGAAGGGTTCCCGAAACCAGGGCACAGCACCGCCAGTGGGCCACGACGTCCCGATTTGCTTCTACCGTGAGGGAGAGATGAAGAGAGAGACCGTAGGACGACCAGAACCGGATGCTCACTTGCGGGGGTCTCTAATATTTCCAAATCGAAAGCATCCGACGCCGCCCGGACCCACCCAAAAGCCCCTAACCTCCAGGGGTCCTCCGGCCCGAGAGCACCCGGAGTTGAGTCCTAGCTGATCAGTTCCGCAACGACACCTGGAAGAAACCTCCAGTATCAGTAGACATCCGGTTTTAATACACTTAACCTTGTATTTTCATGTTACACTGCCATTTTCGTACTGTGGCAGTAACTTCAACCTTCGTTTCCATGTCGCTGATAAACGTTTTCACATAAGCTTTCATCATCCTGAACCACTCCTTCATTCTTCACATCCTCCTCTAAAGACCGAATTATGTTAAGCCTTTCCTTGTGTAAAAATCACGACGAAGTTCTTTCATGAAAGCGGTATCCTAACCACCCCTTCATTCTTCACATCTTCCTCTAAAGGCCGAATTATGTTAAGCCTTTCCTTGTGTAAAAATCACGACGAAACTCTTTCATAGGTGCGGTATCCAAACCACCCCTTCATTCTTCACATCTTCCTCTAAAGGCCGAATTATGTTAAACCTTTCCTTATATAAAAATCACGACGAAAATCTTTTATAGGTGCGGTATCCGAACCACCCCTTCATTCTTCACTTCCTCCTCTAAAGGCCGAATTATGTTAAGCCTTTCCTTATGTAAAAATCACGACGAAATTTTCATAGAGGCGGTATTCGAACCACCCCTTCATTCCATATCGATTACAAGATCGTTCATTGATTCGTTTTGGGCCCTGGTTTTCGTTTTTAAGTTCCATTTATAGCCCGCCTTGTAATCGGCGGCTTTTTCTGTGGAACTAATTGCCTATTGGCAATGGTGTTCACTCGTGAAAATCCTGTCGTTGTTCCTCTTGCACTTTGATTTTGAATCATTAGATCACACACATTCACACTCTCATTCATACTTCCAGACTATGGGAAGGATAAGGAATAATCTTGGCTAGAGAAAAATTTCCAACCCCTAGCCGGGAATCGAACCTGCGACCCCTATCGCAATAGGCATGTGCTCTACCGACTGAGCTACGGGTCTGCACTGAATTGTTTTTCGGGTCAATCGCATAGAGAACTGACACTGGCTGGGTGGAGTCAAAGCTTGGTTACCTGAACATGGAAACCTTACAGAGCGAAAAACACTATTACGATCTAATGGAATGGGTCACTTTTTGTTCAGGTTAGTGTATTTGACTGTTATTTTGGAACCTAAATGGTCGGAACTGTTGCTGAAAAGTAGCAGTGTTTACATCTACTTACAAGGCTTCAGCGTACGTATATATTCAATTATTCCATTCACCGAGCTCAAACGTCATCGACAAACACTAGAAGCGCACTTTTTTCCCCCTTAAACGTCAGAATGTATCCATTTTGCGTTGTTATCGTTTATAAATACAGCTCAGGTTTCGCTATTATTTAGAGTGATTATTACCATCCGTTTACCTTACACACAATGAGCCACATTTCAATTTGTATTAATAAACGGTATTATAATTCCATATTAATTAAAGTGAAGCGTTCTCATTAATGTTAAGAGCAAAGTAAATCTACTTTAATGATATGTTTGACTATTACCGAGAACTAATTGAAAATAAATTGCCTTGTAAACGCATTGGAAGTGGTACTGTCACGATGCATTGTATTTACATTTCGAATGAGATTTCATTATAATAATAGGTTGTAGTTATTGTACAGTTTGCAGCATAGGTAATTACGTTTAGTGCTTCATATGTACCTACTGGCTAAATGTTACACAGCAATGATGTACAGCTGCATTCTGAGGTCAAAGTAGGTCTCTCAGAGGTGGCTGGGGTGTCCACATAGCCTTATTAGTAATCTTTTAAAAGGAAAATGGAGAATTGTCTCCTTTAAAACAAAGGAGACAACGGAGAACTATTCCAAATTCACTTCCCTGGATCATAGTTGATGAACTTGTTGGATGGGAATGTTTTTAGACTGAGGCTTTTTGAGAAAAGAGCCTTCAGGATGGACCGGTCAAATGCTAAGGAAAACATCAACTAGAAAAACTAAAATGGTAAATATTCTCATTTTAAACAAAAGATTCTCCAGGAACCGATAGATATACCCATTGTGTATAAACGACAGCCTGGAAGATGCTGGTATATATTCAATACTTGGTTTTTGAACACATAATATTATACCTTTTGAAAAACGCTGTTTTGGTTTCAGGGACCTCAAAACAATATCTCCGCTGAAATATCTATATTAATTTTTTAAGAATACAATAATTTCTCTACCTGCCGTAGGCAAGCTGCAAAGAAAACAAGACACAGGTAGCTCTTCCGATCAAGACAAAGTCTAAAGTATATTTACATGTAGTAATATGAGCATCAGACTAGCAGTCGGGTTGGTCGGTCGTGATTGATAAAAGCTATGGCCAAAAATAATAATAACGTTTTGAAAAGTGTTTTGCGTTCAAGGGTGCCTCAAAACATGTATTTTCGATATCAAATTTTTGGGTGAAAATGGCTACCTCCTCACATAATAAACTACGCTGCCGAGTAATACTACATTCTGCAGAGGCGTCACCATGATACTACATGTTCCTTACGCCTACCAAGAGGTGAATACAATCAGCATCTTAATCTTACTGCATTATTGGTGGTACCGTGCAGAGAGAGATATTCAACAGATAGCAGCGTAAAGACACTACCGTGGCGCTGTTCTTCCACGTGACGACACATGGGGAAGGTTGGAGCTACCCCGGGCATCAACAGCACGAGCTGAAGAGAGAAAATAGTCTGAGTTCGCCGGCAGTCAGAAAGCAACGCTTTAACACTGGGTTTAGGTAAGCGCTTTCAGACACACGCCATTTTTGGCTAAATTCTACGAAAATACCTTTTAGTAGGTAGTCTTCAAAATTTAACATGCAGGGCGTGTGCCGTATTAATTTAGCTTTTGGACGAGAGTGAGATTAATGTGTTCTGAATCATTACTGTAAGGTTTCGTATCGTAAAGCAATATTGCAAGATCAACTTGAGCGTGAAATTTCTTATCGTATTTGAGTCGGTGTACAACGTGGAAAATTTGTTAAATGGTTGATTTGGTAAAGAATATAATAATATATGTGGTTGTAAGAAAAAGCTTTACTGAGTTTACGTTTGCAAATCATGGGTTTAATTCCTGCCCTACTTGATTGTATCATTTAATAATTGTAACTTCGAGGCAGTTCATGTGTGAGGTGTTTATAAAATAGAACCAGCACTTTAATATTACGTCGACTCTATTATTTCCTTTTAAATAACCTTTCCTTTCATTTCCTACGTTATGGAAGGTTTAATTACAATACACTATCTTACAACAGGTAAACGGTAACGAACGTAACAAAAAAAAGACATATTTTCAATTTTATGGCTGCCAGGGAACTCGTATAAATGTGCTTATGAGTGAGTGTATTTATACAAATAAAAGTATACATATGTAAATTGATCATTGTCAGTCACACAGGTCCAACAGACTACGTGTTTTTATGATACACAGAGTGATACAACAAGATTAAAAACGACATACAAATAAAAATAAATAAATAACGCTGGAACTCCATGGCAAAAATTAGGATAAATATATTCAAATAAGCATCTTAAACAGGGATTCGACCTCGATACCTCGATACTCGGTGGTATCGAAGTATGACTAATACGTTACGATAAATCTTCGATATTTTTACTTTCTCTACTACGTATAGTAAGTATTGCATTCCACCCAAAAATTCGATACCGAGATTTCATCGGAAATACATGTTTTGAGGCCCCCTGAATAAAAAAAAACATTTTTGGAAACACGTCCGCGTGTGTGTGTCTTGTGTCTGTCTGTCTGTCTGTCTGTGTGTCTGTGAACAGCATAACTCAGAAACGAACAGTCGGATAAACATCAAACTTGGTATTTAGGTTCAGTATCCTCCAGAGATGCGACACGAGGTTTTGAAGAAAATCCCCCCCCCCCCAGATTACCCTTTACATGGAACATTTTCGAAAATGTTAATTTTCTCATAAATTGCTCTAACGATTTTGATTAAAATATCACACATTTAAGATACTTTTATGACAAATAAAAATATATATCTTGAATTTTCTGGGAATGTCTCCAAAAGTATTCTTCATTATGAACGACTTTTGATAACTGGTAAACCATACGAGATAGACAACATTTTACTACACAAAAAAACGTAGATGGCGTTAAAATACACAATTTATGTCATATACATTTTTGTTGTTGAGTGAACCATTTTCGAGATATTGCTTATTATACCCTTAAATTTTCCAATACTTACACTTTTTCTCAAATGGGAATTCGTTCTTCATTTTTTTTATCCTGGTAATGCAAAGAGAATGGAATACTCCAGATAACAACCAGCTCTTAAAATACTTGACTATCGCTTAAAGCCTACCAATTCCCCTTGCACCTACAAGAAAATTAGCAATAGGATTAACATCTCGATATCTCGATTAACATGAATCATATGGAGAATAAGCGTATGTAAAAATAGTTTGTACAAGAGTAGAGGAAATCATGTGAGTGTAACACATCAGATTTTTTAAAATCTGACACCACTGAAAGTAGAGTTTAATTTTACGCTACATTAGGACTGAAAGGAGCCGAAACCCAACGTTATTGCCGCGCACGTGTCCCCAAAGTGTTTCTGGATTGTAGTTCTTGAAAGACCTTGACTGCATTTCCTATGGGTGAATCAATGCATTCCATATACCCTTGTGTCTAAATGAAAACATGTAAAACAATGGGGGAAGGAGCAGAGGCACTCATGTAACATACAGCCTTAACCGAGTTGTGAGTGAAGCTGATTTAGCTAACGCACTAACTCACGTTTCTGCAATAGCCTGGCTTGGTGACTCACTCTCAGCCCTTACATTTATCTTCTCCAGTGACTAAAATCTGTGAATCTAGGAGAAACAAACCGGAACTTATGACGTGAGATAATACAGGGCATGAAAATATTTGTTCTTTCCTTCCATCTGTTAGTTTGTGTTTATGCGAGTCAAACCTTTGTATTAAACATGTATATGCTATGAGGTTGGGTAGTTGAGGCTTAATCCTCAACCATTCTGTTTCCGAGTGTTATATAGCTAATTACTTATTCCGGATGAAAAAAAAATGTTATGTGATAGTTGTGAATATTGTTATAATGGTGTAACACACATCATTTTTAGTTGACTTTGGTGTAATATATATTAGTTTATATTTTAAAGAGTGTAGAACAAAGAGGAATTGCTAGTACTTCTATTTCCATAGGTAAAAAATCTGGTGTGTTACACTCACATGACTTTCCCTACTCCTGTACAAACTATTTTTACAAACGCTTATTCCCCAATTGCTTCATGTTAATCGAGATATCGAGATGTTAATCTTATTGCTAATTTTCTTGGAGGTGCAAGGGGAATTGGTAGGCTTTAAGCGATAGTCAAATCGTTTAAGAGCTGGTTGCTATGTGAAGTATTCATTCTCTTTGCATTACCAGGACAAATAATAATAATAATAATAATAATAATAATAATAATAATAATAAAAATAATAATTATAATAACGAATTTTAAGAAAAAATATAATTATTGGAAAATTTAAGGAAATAACAAGCAATATCTCGAAAATGGTTCACTCAAAAAAAAGCATATGACATAAATTGTGTATTTTAATGCGATCTACATTTTTTGTGTAGTAAAATTTTGTCTATCTCTTATGGTTTACCAGTTATGCAAAAGTCGTTCACAATGAAGAATACTTTTGGAGACATTTGCAGAAAATTCAAGATATACATTTTATTTGTCATGAAAATATCTTAAACATATGATATTTTAATCGAAATCCTTAGAGACATTTTTGAGAAAATTAAAATTTTCGAAAAATGTTCCATGTAAAGGGTAATCTGGGGTGTGGGATTTTCTTGAAAACCTTCGTGTCGCATCTCTGGAAGATACTGAACCTAAATACCAAGTTGGGTGTTTATCCGACTGTTCGTTTCTGAGTTATGCTGTTCACATACACACACACATGTTTCCGAAAATGCTTTTTTTTGGATTCAGGGGGCCTCAAAACATATATTTCCGGTGAAATCTCGGTATCGAATTTTTGGGTGGAATACAATACTTCCCCTACTTACTATACGTAGTAGAGAAAGTAAAAAGTTGCCGATTGGAGAATATCAAATAGGAACAATTTCGAAGTTAGTATAGGTACGGTACGTACACAGAAAACTACGAATAGAGTGTAAGAGAACAAGCAATCGCCTTTAGTTTTTTAATTTCTATTAGATCTTTTGCCTTAAAATTTACAGAAATAACATATTTTAAATTCTGGATATCAATTATAGTCTATGCTGCATTTCGAAAGCCTGATGTCCTTATAGCATGCTACTGAATATAATTTCGATAAAAAATTATGGGTCATCGTGACACTTCCTGAGGTGTACAGCTGTAGGATAGAAAACAACCAGAAAACAACGGTAAACCGTATTACGATGCATTGTTATGCCCTATATACTATCCACAGCACAGTTACGAAAGATAAATACAATACAATAATAATAAAATAAAAGCTAAGTACGTGTGTAACGCAAAGATTTCACACTTTCAGTAACGATTAACTAATCTTTTTTCTCCATAAGTTTAATGTTTTGTGTGACGTCAGTGTGAACATGGATATATATTCTGTTCAATTTCCATGCATGGAATCCATCCAGATGCATTAATAACGTTTGTTCGCACAAAGGATACGCGCACAGCTTGATTGTTTTCACAATATGATTTACATTCGTGTATTAATAGAGGACACAATCTCTTTGAGTCTCCTCTGCTATGGAACAAATGCGAGTATAATACTGATCAATCATGTTACTATTGGGCGAGAAATCCTATATGCCTCGCTTAACTGCTTCTCCTCCTTTCCCATCCAGGTCATTTGCTTAAGAAATTATTAATTAACCTTTGCTGGGATTTCCCAGAATCCTAGAGTTTCAAAATAGCATAGCACGGTTTCAACAAGCTATCTTCGTATATACCAGGTGAAAAGTTTACTTAGAATGTCACTCTTCCAACCAGAAAGAGATTGGATAACTGCACTGAAACAGTAGAGCCCGTTTATTTTTCTTTTCACAGCGGAGTAGTAAAAGGTTATTGGAAAGAAGAGACGTTTGGCAAACGCGTGCTTTCGCTTGCAGTAAACTACAGTGTCCACAGAAACACTCTGTGAATATAAACACATACAGCATCTATGACAGTTACTGGATTTACACGAAACTGTGTCATTAGAAAGCGTAACTCAAACATTTTAGCAACCTACTTCAAAGTCACTGAATGTGTGCTCCACGTGTCACGCTGCAGACATGAAGGCGCTACTACCACTTATACCACACGCGCGGGATGTACTCGACGGTGGCAGTGTTGGAACTCTTGGAGATTTTGAGGTAGTGTTGGTATGTACACAAGATTCTGAATGGGCTTTCCTCTTATTACATACGCATTCATGATTCACCAAATGTCTATACCACTTCAGAATCGTTTTCTCACTATGTGTCCCGTATTGAAAATTTTGTTTGTCCGAGTCGAGTTGGCAGGCTGAGGTCAGCCCGATGAACTGTTATTAAGCATGGCTTACCGCGATGGATTTAACCGCTTATTGAGAGAATGGGGGTTGCAGGATGACGAGTGAGAGTGAGGTTGAGGGGGTGAAAGGAGGTAGCAAGACTGCTCCTTGACGGCTCCTGGTCAGGGTGTAACGGCTCTTTTGCACCGCTGGTGTTAGGTGTTTTCCAAACCTTTTGATTTACTCAGGGTGCTATTGTTAATCTTGTGTCCAAGCAACCCTTGGAAGGATTCTGGAGGAGCTCAGCTTTAGCTGGTGTTTGGATGTACTCCTATGTTACCGGGTAATTCCATGCCATGCGGGAAACCCAGTGTCGCCTCAATCGGCGTTGACCAGGGTTATAATCCCCAGCAGACCTAATGGGGGCGCTGCGATGGCATAATATAATCTGTCGTATAATTTTGCAGCCCGGCGCCTAATTTCATCCTCCACGCATGGAAGAGCTGAGACTTCATGAAGTAGGAACAGCATACAGAATAGATGGCCTGGAGACCCTCAACAGATTGTAGTCTGAGTCCATGTCCCAGATCCCGCAGGATATGTATAGTAGTAGGGGGATAATCAATGCTCTAAAAAGGCGTAGTTTTATGACAACATACATCTCCGACCTGAGCAGTACACGGAGGCAGTAGCCTCACTGTACCGATGCGACGGGTCCGGATGTGTTGCTGAAAACTTAGACCCTTTCTAGTTTGACGCCCAAGTAGGTGATGACATTTGACCACTGAATCCTAGGGCGGAGATAAGCGTTCGCAGAGAGCTGGTGCTTCGCTAGGAGAATAGTTAACACTTTTGTCCGGGTTAACGGACAACGCCTGCACCAATCTTGGACGAGGCAGAGCTGTCGTTGTGTAGGGTTAATGACTTCTTGTTATACTCCATGTGCTAAGCTATGGTATTTCATTACACACCAACTACGTTTATGTGGCTTTGACAAAATCGTTTAAATGCTGCAGAATTGACGTCATTTAACAAAATTTGCTTCTACCCAACAATGCACAATGACAAGCGAAATAGCGGTAACAGGTGTATTCTTTCTTTTTGTACTGGCATCTATTGTTGCTTCCGCAAGAATACAAATTACATATCCCCTGAAGTTCTATGGGTTGTTCTTTCCAATGACACCAATTTCGTGTAAATTCAGCATCTGAAAGTGACACTATACCAGTTAATAACCACGGAGTGTCCCTGTAGTAAGACAATCGCGCTTGAGACGTAAAACAATGACTGGCCCACAGTAGAAATAGCGCCGAGTTTCAGGAGGTGGCTGCAACTGCATTGCGGGCTACCTTTGGCTTATGCACTTAGTTTAATTTAGCCGAAATGTTTGCTTTTAACTTGGAACAAGAATACATTCTGTAACCCAAACTATTACCGAGAAGCACATAAACTAAAAATCAAATAGATCAGGAATTTTAACTGCCAGATGCAAAAGCAAAAAGTTCACCTGTTTACCCAAGAACCATGTATGGTTCGAGGCCAGAGCTAGATTCAACTTTCCAACCTCAGTCTACACGCGCCAGAATGCCAGGGAGTGAAAAAAGCCCTTTTCAGGACAGGTTTTGAAGTTTTCTTAGCCAGTTACAATTGATACTATGACGCAGTGCCTATAACCCAAGGTTATCAGGAGGTCGGGGACGGGCAGTCGGAATAAACAACCGTAAGTACCGCTCGCCAATATAAACACCGGACGCGCTATCGGCAGATAACCATAACATAATTGAAGTTTCTTCCCCCTCCTCCAGAAGGTGCGTCGAAATAGTTCTAGAATGTTCTGTGGAAGATTTCACTGGCCACATAACCGAGCGTCTTCACGAAAGCAGTGAGTTGAGTTGCATCGTTGTGAGCGAGTTGGCGGGTGAGTTTCCCGTGCGGTATTAAGTAAGACTCTCCGAGTGAGGTTGTGACGACTGCTGCAGCGTGCGGAGCGAGGGATTGTGGAAGTCCTGTGTTCGACTCCCCAGCGAGTGAACCGTCCGGAAGAAGAGGCAACATCAAGAAAGAAATGAACTAACGTAGAATTGAACTAGTTCACCTCAGTGAAGTGACAGTGTGAACAAAGTGAACTCCCAGTGAAGTAGATAAGAACTTTAGAACACTGTTAGTTGAAAAACCGGACAAGGTCACAATGTAGAGCAAAATTCATGGATAAACAATCTTTTAGGAGTCATTTATTTTCCTCATAAACCAATACGCTTTTGCTGTATTCACTGCAAGAAAACACCTCAGTCTTGGAGAGGAGCTCTTTTTCACACTTACTCCCTACCATTAAAGAATTATCAAATAATGAAATAAAAAAGGTCTCCCTTACCTGAGCGACGAAACAACTCTTAACACTGCCAGCCTGTAACAAAGGGAAATTGGTTTTAATTGTTGTACTACTATAGACTCTGTTTACACACAATTATACAGTACATCTTAGGAACGCCCATACTTCTTCAAACTATACTCCTGTATTTGTAATTGATTCATTTATCACTTTGTAGGAGTTCATCAAGTCAACTCCTCAGTTGGCCGAATTCAACGGCTTTATCTATATCTTATCGTATAAGGAAGAAATAAATTTAAGGAAACATTACAAGACGATTGTTTTACACCATGTATACTAATAAGTTCTTTACATATAAAATAAGCATTTTCGTGAATAAGCAAGATTATAGTCCAAAAGAAGTAAGAATTAAAAGCACAAAGTAATGTCAACAAAGAGTCGAAACATAAATCGGGTTAATCAACGCAAAAAACACTGATATACTGTATTCCCATAACTTTCACCATTCACTCTCCTACAATCTATTATTTTAAAATCTTTATTATTATATCCACCTCTTGTTCATTCAGATAAATTTTGAATTCCCATCTACACATTTTGTTACAGGATGCAACAGGCAAAGCTGTATCAGATGCTTAAAGGACGTGTCGTTATGTGATGGCTTTGAAATGTCATGCTCTTTGCATGAACGCAAAGAGAGAGAGAAAAAAAATAGCGACTAATCAGTTGAGAAAGTTATAAGTATTTGAAAATTCAAACCAATAAAAACAAACATACTGACTTTTATTTATAGATGCCCTATAACTACTATGGTTCTTAGCGTACCATTCTATATTGGGCATAATATATGAAATTTTGCTGAAGCCTCTTTATCAGGCTTGAGGTTCTTTTACGTGCCGTAAATCTACGACATGGCCCCACCGGCTCTACTTCCCTTCCGAAGGAAGCCATGCTATGGATTTTTATGCCCGAAAAAAATCCATCGTCCTCCGTTGGGTTTCAACCCACGACTCTGGGGAGCTAGAGGCTAGCATGGCACCAATAGACCACGAAGGACGACATCCAAAATAACAATAAGGTATATCTCGGAAATGGTTAACTCCACAAAAATTTTATCGGATATAAACTATGAGCTTTACAGACTGTAGAGCAACTACCAGAATATACAACATAAGCATACATTTTATTTGACACGTAAATAACTTAAACCTACGGTATTTTAATCAAAATCGTTAGAGCCATTCGAGAAAGTTAAAAATAACGAAAATTGTTTCATATAAAGGAACGGTGGGGGGATTTTGGTGAAAATCTTTGACACGCGTCCTTGGAAGATGTTGAACTTAAATGCCAAATTTCGTATTTTTCGAGTTTTCGTTTTTGAGTTATGTTATTCAGGCACACAGCAGGAAAATGCTGTTTTGGGAGTCAAAAATGTATTTCCGATGAAATCTCGGTATCAAATTTGGGTGGAACAGTACGTCTACTTACTATAGGTAAACTGTAGAGAAATTAATACTGGAACATTTCTATCAGAATGGCTATGTAAACTGTCGCGGTTAGGAAACGCCCCAATTTGCTCATCCATTACTGAGTCCGTTTGTTGAAAGGTAGAGACTTCGAAGCATCACACCAGCTGCCGGAAGTTTTCAACCGAGGAATTGCTTCCAGCAATCTTCTAGAGGCCAGAACATTCTGGAATCCTCTAAATTCTTTACTTCTTTAACGGATTACCTTCCCCTTTGCAGGACTTACAGGCCAATGCCTTCGGTCAGTAGCCTGTCGAGGATTAAGTCAACTCTCGATCTTAGCATATCCAGGTTCGGTAATCAGCCCAATGCCTGGTACGGTGCTGAACAAGGAGGAAATGAAATGTAGTGATGAACGGCATGATAGGAAAATTCGCGGATCAAATAATCCAACCCAGCATTGGCCCAGTGACCGAGGAAAACCGCGAAAAAAAAACTTTCGGCCTCCGGGGGTTTGAACCCTGAAGCAACATACAGTACCATACACGGACAAACTAATATTTCCGCATCAACACATTAATAATTTCTTTCTTTAATATTTTTTCTAAGTTTTACGTGATTTGTATTCTTTGATAATATTGTAGTATAATAATTAAGAGGATGTTAAAACACATATATTCATAATGTATACATGGTAGAGAACAAGTATATAACATTATGACATATAAAATATAATATAAGATGGAAAGGCCATTGTTAGCTATAGCATCAGTAATATAAAATTATGAGAAATGCAGTAGTATTTACGTAGGCATGTAATGAGCTTTGGATTCATAATTAAGACGATGGAAGTCTGTAAAAATATACATCTATGTAACAAACTTATTGGATGTTAATGGATAGTAGCACCAATCAGGTACATTGATACAGGCCTATAATTCAAATACGTATGTTAAGAAAACGGTTGGAAGGAACGCTAACAGAAGCTTGTCAGCGTTCGAGCAGGAAGGTGATGTATAAATTCGTCTCTAATAGACGCTAAAACTACGTATTTAAAGTCTACCAGTTATACATATTTTAACATAACAAATGTAATAGTGAATTGTGAATATCATAAGTGGTTTATCTAAAATACAAGTGAAATAATTAAGAGAATACGTATGTGCAAAATATGTTAACATTCTCCATACCCAACCCTGACAAGACACAAGTGCTCTCCGACACAAATACAGCAGCCGTGGCACAATTATAAAATAATAATTACAACATACTAACACAGACACAAGAATACAGATATACGATCATCAAGACGACCTACAGGTACGTAATACAGCATACATCATCAACGCAGTGGGGTCCTACCAAGGAGGAACCGCCACAACCCGGAACCTCCCGAAAGTGGCACAGACGTTATCGCCTGGGCCATCCCGCTCGGTTCTAAATGCTTTACTTGTAACAAAATTAAAATTTCCAACAACATTATTCCAGTTCAAAACCACCTACAATTTGAAATAGGTATAGTTTATGAATGTTCCAAGGATAAACACAAAGGAACCGATATCGATAAGTACTTTGCAGTAGCAGTGAACGCGACTAAAGAGAAGTAGCAAACAAAGCGTGCTCCAGAATCGCTCTTGTGGATCAAATCTTCCTCTCCTTTGTAACGCTCAGCAAGACTTTTACAATCAATGAATTTCTAGTTTTATGCTCACATCTACTCCGCGCTCCTCGCTCTTTGGACCATAAACTAACCCAACTTCCTTCCCTACTGACATGTTCCGGGCCTTGCAGCGAATTTTATCGGCGTAACGCCTTTTAGAGAGTGTAAACTTTAAGAGCCCGGCTAATATAATTGAGTTTTACAGCTTGCATCTCATCCACCATCGGCTCTGCGAGGACGCAGAATTGCAACGAAATCAAATTATAACGAAAATGTGAGCCACGAGATCATTATTTTTGCAAATGAATGGCCAACTCGTGTTATTTTAGCTCAAACAAAGCAAATAATCTCATTTTCCCCAACTTTGCTCTCCAATAACGCAGAACAAGAGCAAATGCAATGAAACAGAAACTCTGGAAACCAATAAAAATAAATTCTCGGGCGCAAAATTTACTTCACCCAACGAACGGTGTTTCTACACCTCCCATAAATCAGCTGAGTTTGCTTGCCAGCAGAGACGAGAGTTGAAATCTAAAATAACAACAGTAGGTAATAATTACTTTTTATTTAAATATTTACGGTCCTTTGAACAACCCAGTCCCTTGGCGACCATACAAGGTTAACAGTATGTGTTTGCACTAGTATATTAGTACATGGGCAGAAACAGTTAACTGATGTCGAAAGCATAAGATAAGCGACGTAAAAATTACGAATGCTTTTTTTTTATGATACTGAAGAGATTTCGTAAAGATGTCTGGATGCTGCATTGTGCCTACATACACACTTTACTTTTCCACATAATCGCCGCTCACATCTATACACTTGCTGTAACGCTGCACCAGCTTCTTTAACCCCTCAGCATAGAAGTCTGCCGCCTGGGACTTGAACCAGTTGGTAACGCTCATCTTAAGTTCATCGTCGGTTTGAAATCGTTGTCCACCCAGCCACCGTTTCAAATGCAAGAAGAGGAGATATTCGCTTGGCGCAAGGTCGGGACTGTGCGGAGGGTAGTCAAAGAGTTCCCAACGAAACTCTTGAATCTTCACTTTGACTTTGGCAGCGGTGTGCGGGCGTGCGTTGTCGTGCAGGAGGTTGATGTCGGACGACAGTTTCCCGCGGCGACGATTTTGGATCTCAGCCTCAGTTTGGTAAGCGTTGCACAGTACACGTTAGCTGTAATTGTTGACCCACGGTCCATGAAATCAAGCAATAGCACTCCTTTTTCGTTTCCAAAACACGGCAGCTTCATTTTGTGCTTCGTGTACGGCGTTTGTTTACACTTTTAGTTTGGGTGACCCGGAACGGCGCCGCTGCATTGACTGTTCCGATTCTGCGCTGATGTACGCTATCCATGTCTCGTCGCCCGTAACAATGTCAGAAAACAAACCATCTCCATCCTGTCCATAGCGCTCTAAAAACTGTCGTGCACTACGCATTCGTTGCTCTGTGCTGACCGGTGAGCACCCACCTCGCACAAAGTTTCCGATATCCAAGCTGTTCAGTGACAATCCCGTGGACTACCGCTCCGCTGTTCGGGCAAATTTGTGCGGACATTTCGAAATTTTCGACACCAGTGTCGAACCTGTTTGTCACCCATTATGTCTTTCTCGAAAATCTTCGTGTCACATCTTTCGTGTACCGAACTGAAGTACCAAGTTGGGTATTTATCCGGCTTTTCGTTTTTGAGTTTGCTGTTCTCACACACACGGACACACACGCATGGGAATTTTGCTAAAAAAAAGTATTTTGGATTCAGGAGGCCTCCAAGATATATTTCCGGTGAAATCTTCGTATCGATTTTTTGGGTAGAATGCAATACCTTCTCTACCTACTAGGTACGTGTTAGAAAAAGTGAAACTCCTATTTTGGATTCAGGGTACCTGAAAAGGATTTCCAGTGAAATCTCGGTATCGAATTTGTTGGTGGAATTCCTACTCACTATGTACAGAATGAACCAAGAAACTACGAACTGCCTACGCAGTGTTTTTCCTGTCCACGTCCTCGGCTCTCGTTGCCGTTGCCGCTATCATAAAAAGGCGCGGATGAAACCATACAACACTTTTAAAACTAGTTTTAAAGGCTTTATTTACCAACTTTATGAAAGGAAATGCTGAAACTGACCACCGTCGTTGTCCATACATTTTTGGCACCTCTTTAGGAAACTATCCATCACTATCACCTACTATGCATGTAGCAGAGAAGTAATAACCGTTTTCAAGAAAACTTTGTAGAAAATGAACAAAAATAAACGAGTGGTATGGAAAGTCAAATTAATGTAACGATTTTATTACTTTCTCTACTACGTACAGTAAGTACGGGAAGTATTGTATTCCACCCAAAAATTCGATACCGAGATTTCACCGGAAATACATGTTTTGAGACACCCTGAATCCAAAAAAAGCATTTTTGGAAACATGTCCGTGTGTGTGTGTGTCTGTCTGTGAACAGCATAACTCAGAAACGAACAGTCGAATAAACACCAAACTTGGTATTTAGATTCAGTATCTTCCAGAGATGCGACACGAAAGTTTTCAAGAAAATCCCCCACCTCAGATTACCCTTTACATGGAAGATTTTTCGAAAAGTTTAATTTTCTCAAAAATAGCTCTAACCATGTTGATTAAAATATCATAGGTTTAAGATATTTTGATGACAAATAAAATGTATATCTTGAATTTTCTGGAGAATGTCTCCAAAAGTATTCTCCATTGTGAACGAGTTTTGCATAACTGGTAAACCATAAGAGATAGACAAAATTTTACTACACAAAAAATGTAGATCGCGTTAAAATAGACAATTTATGTCATATACATTTTTTTTGTTGTTGAGTGAACCATTTTCGAGATATTGCTTGTTATTCCCTTAAATTTTTCAATACTTATTTTCTCAAATGGGAATTCGTTATTCATTGTTTGGTCTTGGATATGCAGAGTTATAATCTGTGGCAAAGGGAATGGTGCTGCACCTAGCAACCAGCTATTAAGAGATATGTATGTGCTTAAAGGCTACTGTATTTCTATATTGCCCTTGTAAATATATATTCCCCTTACATCTACAAGATAATTAGCAATAAGATAGAGTCTGCAAATGTTTATCTCGATTAACATGAAGTAGATGGAGAATAAGCGTTTGTAAAAATAGTTTGTGCAAGAGTAGAGAAAGTCATGTGAGTGTAACACATCAGATTTTTTTGTTTTGTTTTACTTTCGTAATGTATACTCTCCCAACCAAGTTGGAGTGATATAGGTATTTATCACAGATTGTCCTAGCGGCGTGGTGCTCAGTGCTGCTACATAGAACGCAAAGTGAACAGCGTTCGCTTCGCCGCCGGGAAGGGGATTTTTCTGTAGTGAAAAACCTCCGTTCTACGTTCAAGACTGGGTGAATTTAATTTCACTTCATTACCATACCACGGAAGGAAATGTCAAGCCACTGTAGCATCACCTCGACTTGTGCGCCCTAGGGACAGCCATGGTTGTCACCCGCCTCCAATGCTAAGGAGCAGGATACCTTGTGCACATGGAATAAATTCTCATTATTGTAATAAAGTATACACGGAGATCTGAAGGGGGGACGCAGATCAGATGCGTTGAATTCACAATACTTGTTCTATCCACTACAGCTTCGTTTTATATCTCTTCTAAAAGCTTTTCCTACGAAAGCTTACTTTTCTATCTACTTTAAGTTAATCGCGATAACTTTGTGTACAAATAGTTTCGTTTCGCTGTTGGTACAAGGGGGATATAGGAGGCGGAAGCGATAGGCAAATCTTTAAAAACCAGGGCGCTAAATGCCGAGATTGAAATTCCATACTCCTGACACGACATCGCAAGCAACAAAAAGAGTGGGGACAAAGCCTAAAAATCTGATGTGTTGCACTCACATGACTTTCTCTACTCCTATACAAGCTATTTTTACAAACGTTTCTTCTGTATACTTCATATTAATCGAGATGTTAACCTTATTACTAATTTTCTTGTAGGTGCAAGGGGAATTGGTAGGCTTTAAGCGATAGTCAAATCTTTTAAGAGCTGGTTGTTATTGGACCATTCCATTCTTTTGCTGTCCAGGACATAAAAAAACGAATAACGAATTCCCATTTGAGAAAATGTATAAGTATTGGAAAATTCAAACGAACGAATAACAAGGAATATCTCGGAAACGGTTCAAGTCACCCAAGAAAATAGATACATAAAAAAATAATAATAAAAGCACATGAACCTAAATTATCTCTTTTAATGAGCTCTACATTTTTTGTGTACAAAAATGTTATCTATCTTCTACGGTTTACCAGTTATGCAAAAGTCGTTCAGAATGAAGAGGACTTTTGGGGAATTCCCGGAAAATTCAAGACATACAGTTTATTTGTCATGAAAATATCTTGAACATATGATATTTTAATCAAAATCGTTAGAAAATTTTGATTTTCTCAGAAGTAGCTCTAAAACTCTTCAATTAAAGGGTAGTCACGGGCGAGGGGGTTTTCAAGAAAATTTTCGGTCGCATCTTTGAAAGATAGTGAACTTAAATAGTATCAAGCTTGGTATTTATACGACTTTTCGTTTTTGAGTTATGCTGTTCAGACACACACACGGACCTTTTTCTAAAAATGATTTTTAATTCAGAGGAATTCAAAACATGTATTTCCGGTGAAATCTCATTATCGAATTTTTGGGTGGAAGGCAATACTTCCCCTACTTACTATATGTGGTAGAAAAAGTAAAAATGTATAAAAATATAATAATAATAATAATAATAATAATAATAATAATAATAATAATAATAATTTATTCCAAACGTGCCGTGAATTCCAGCCATAGACATAGTCACTGGACAATCGAAATCTGTATGCATATAATTCGTATGTCTACAAACCAGATGCAAACTATATCAACTACATTAACACAAAAAACTCTCAATAGCATAAAATGGATATCTTAGCAAACAATTATTAAGAAGCAGTCTTTTAAATCTCGTTATACTTAAAATTTTGGCTTAAATCATTAATTTCATATAAAGATCTACATCTTTCACGAAACATGTTTCTTTTATACGGGTAAGCCGACAATTAAGAGCATTTAATTTTGGTTTATTTATAGTGTAAATATTATATATGTCAGGCCTTAAATTATATCGGTGTAAATGAGAGCCGACATAAATCAAAGTATAACATACATCAAGGTTATAGACCGAGTTCAATAAACAAAGGCTTGCAATGTTCATCAGATTTGTTTCGCATTAGTATTCCTATGACTCTTTTTTGACAGAGCAATTCTCTTCGATATGTGGGGTTATGCCCCAAGCATGAATACCGTACGTAACATGACTCTGAAATAATGACAAATAAATATTTCTAAGGTTATCTACGCGTATCTCGAAAATAGTTAATACCACAAAAATTGTGTATTTTAACGACACTTGTGTATGGTTTTCCTCAAATGTGCTTTTGTCTAACTGTACGGTTTATACAAAATGTAATTAAAATTAAGAGGATCTCACAGGCTATTCACACAAAATTTAAGCAGCACATGTTATTAGTCAGACAAATATAAGAAATCAATGGTATTTTAATCAAAATCTTAAGGGCCATTCTTGAGATATACACAAATAACGAACAACTTTTTATGCAAAGTGTAGTTTGGGATAGGCACATTTTCTTGAAAATCCTCCTGTCTTATCTTCAAAAGATAATTTCAACAACGAACTCTTATTTATCCGAGTTGAGCTGTTATCTCTCTCTCACTGCGCACGCACAAAGACATCGTTTCCATAAAATTCATGTTTGGTCCTGTAAGCATATATTAGGTGTGTTTTTAAAGTACCGATAATTTTTTTTAAAAAAATCTGTTTATTCTCCATATGGTTCATGTTAATCGAGATGTTAATCTTATTGCTAATTTTTCTTGTAGATGCAAAGTGAATTGCTAAGCTTTAAGCTATACTCAAATATTTTAAGAGCTGGTTGCTATGTGCAGTATTCCATTCTTTTTGCATTACCAGGACAAAAAAAAAAATGAATAACGAATATGAGAAAAACTATAAGTATTGGAAAATTTAAGGGAATAACAAGCAATATCTCAAAAATGGTTCACCCAACAGTAAAAATGTATATGACATAAATTGTGTATTTTAACGCGATCTAGATTTTTTGTGTAGTAAAAGTTTGTCAACCTCTTATGGTTTACCAGTTATGCAAAAGTCGTTCACAATGAAGAATACTTTTGGAGACATTCCCAGAAAATTCGAGATATACATTTCATTTCTCATGAAAATATCTTAAACATATGATATTTTAATCAAAATCGTTAGAGCCATTTTTGAGAAAATTAAAATTTTCGAAACATGTTCCATGTAAAGGGTAATCTGGGGTGGGGGGATTTTCTTGAAAACCTTCGTGTCGCATCTCTGGAAGATACTGAACCTAAATATCAAGTTTGGTGTTTATGCGACTGTTCTTTTCTGAGTTATGCTGTTCACAGACAGACATACATACACACACACGGACATGTTTCCAAAAATGCGGGTTTTTTTGGATTGCGGGGGGTCTCAAAACATGTATTTCTTGTGAAATCTCGGTATCGAATTTTTGGGTGGAATACAATACTTCCCCTACTTACTATACGTAGGAGAAAGTAGAAATGACAGAACATTATTTTCCAACTATTTTAGTATCATTCATTACCTTTCACCTTACACTACTTCTCCACAGTCACCGCTGTTATTCAGGAAATCAGTAACCGGAAACCAGTTTTTGTATACCTACGTCAAAGAATGATGCCACCTGCAATAAAAGCCAAGTCTGCACTTCTTGTTTCATATAATAATCGTCGTTGAAATGTTTTCCACCAAGGAATTTCTTCAGATGAAGAAACATGAAAATCGTTTGGTGCCAAATCCGGATTGTTGTGAAACAGCTAACATGATTTGGTTTTCATCACAGGCGGCACCATTCTTTGAAGGCATACAAGAATTGGTTTCCCGTTACAAGTGCCTTGATAATGGCGGTGACTGTGGAGAAGTAGTGGAAGGTAAGGTAAGGTAAGGTAATGAATGATAATAAGGTATTTGGAAAATAATGATCGTTATTTCTTAAAGAATTATCGATACTTATTTTAAAAACACGCCTCAAATTTCAGGTGAAATCTCCATAATGAATTTTTGGCAGAATACACGGATTTTCTATAACAGATTGTAATTGGATGACATGCAAATATATTATTATTATTATTATTATTATTATTATTATTATTATTATTATTATTATTATTATTATTATTATTATTATTATTATTATTATTTACTGCTGCTGCTTCATAAAAATTCACATGATGTCTACAGAGGGTTCCGAAATTATTCGTATATTCAATATTCATAATTATCCTGATCGTCGTTTCTTACTAAGCTGATAAACTTGCGAGCTGGCCATTTTTAGTATTCTAGCAATAAAAAGGGGTAAAACGATTCTCTCTCTTTAATGTTTGCGGTATATGTTTAATCAAAAACGCATACTCTGTGGCTCTGGAAAGGTCAGAGTAATTGCGATTTAGTGCCGCTTGGCTCAAATCCCCGGCATGAGCTATGGGATAAGGAATACAGCGGTGTAGACCTTCTCTATATGAGAAGGTTGCGGGGTGAGGCAGAATAAGAGGAGCGCAACCACTCGGAAAATTACATAGCTGACAAGGTCTCAAGGTTGCTCGAGCTATTTCTACCCACCCTTTCTTGGGAATATATTTATTTTCTTGTTAAAGCAGACGGGGGTTTTATGGCTGTTAAATCAGAGCATATTTCAGTTAAATATATCTCATTTAGTCACAAGTAACAGCATTTTCCTTTTAAAAACGTCAGCTGTACATGACATCCATCAAACTTCTGACATTTAAAAATAACATACATGGAGGTCTAAATCTCGGGATGCTTCAATTCACATTCGCATTTCTTCCAATAAAGGAGAAGTCAACTGTATCTTAATATATAAATGTGTGTGTGTGTGTGTGTGTGTGTGTGTGTGTGTGTGTGTGTGTGTGTGTGTTCCTTATAGGCTTCTACACTGTTACACCGATTTCGACCAAACTTAGCACAGATAACAAGGCATAAATCACTGTTAGCTTAAAATTCGAAATTATGCATCATTTCACAAATTACTTATTTAATTTTATATTATGCCTACAAAATCTAGCAAGATATTCGGAATAGGTCGAACATTGCCAACCTAACAATCATAATTAGTAAGGGTATTACGGCCTCACATAACAAAAAAAAATCTGATGTGTTACACTTTCATGACTTTCTCTACTCTTGTACAAACTATTTTTACAAACGCTTATTCTCCATGTGCTTCATGTTAATCGAGATATCGAGATGTCAATCTTATTTGTAATTTTCTTGTAGATGCAAGGGGAATATGGTAGCTTTTAAGCGATAGTCAAATATTTTAACGCTGGTTGCTATGTGGCGCATTCCATTCTCTTTGCATGTCCAGGACATATAAAAAATGAATAATGACTTTGAGAAAAAGTATAAGTATTGGAAAATTTAAGGATATAACAAGCAATATCTCAAAAACGGTTCACTCAACAAAAGAAATGTATATGACATAAGTTGTGTATTTTAATGCGATCTACATTTTTTTGTGTAGTAAAATTTTGTCTATCTCTTATGGTTTACCAGTTATGCAAAAGTCGTTCACAGTGAAGAATACTTTGGAGACATTCCCAGAAAATTCGAGATATACATTTCATTTCTCATGACATTATCTTAAACATATGATATTTTCATCAAAATCGTTAGAGCCATTTTTGAGAAAATTAAAATTTTCGAAAAATGTTCCATGTAAAGGGTAGTCTGGGGTGGGGGGATTTTCTTGAAAACCTTCGTGTCGCATCTCTGGAAGATACTGAACCTAAATACCAAGTTTAGTGTTTATCCGACTGTTCGTTTTTGAGTTATGCTGTTCACAGACACACAAACACACACACAGACACACACACGGACATGTTTCCAAAAATGCTTTTTTTGGATTCAGGAGGTCTCAAAACATGTATTTCCGGTGAAATCTTAGTATCCAATTTTTGGGTGGAATGCAATACTTCCCCTACTTACTATACGTAGTAGAGAAAGTAAAAATGAACAGCGTGTTCACATGTACGTTCACATGTACGTTCCTCTAACGTTGATCATGGAGTATATTAACCAATCAAATAAATAATTACAACAGCTATCCTACCTTCGATAACAGCAACAGCATCAAATCAGACAAAATACTAACTCTTCCTATTCTACTTCATCCTCATATGATTATCTATTGTGCATTATATAAAATAACACAAAAGCATTCAACATAATCACATTGACTGCAAAGGTCTCTGTGGTATTCAAACATTGCTAACATAAAAGTAATAAATAAGTCGAACTTCATATCCATTCATTCTGCCATCATAATTCGTAGTTTGTCATTTTTTTGTGAGAAGCGGGTTTCTTTATCTATAGTAAATTTGTGATGGTTTATCAGCAGAAAAACAAAAACTGAGTGACATATAAAAAAATATATCTGATGTGTTACACTCGCATGACTTTCCCTACTCTCTACTTTGTACTCTAGAATAAATTATTTTTAAAACGCTTATTCTCATTCTGCTTCACGTAAATCGAGATGAACCTTTGCAGAATATGGTAGGCTTTAAGCGATAGTCAAATCTTTTAAGAAGTGGTTGCTATGTGGAGCATTCCATTCTCTTAGCACGTCCAGGACATAAAAAAAACAAAGGAATAACGAAATTCCATTTGAGAAAAAGTACATGTACTGAAAAATTCAAAAAATAATGAATATCTCGGAAATGGTTCACTCGACAAAGTATATGATATAAACTGTGTATTTTAACGAGATCTACATTATTTATGTGGTAAAAGTTATGGTTACCAGTTATGCAAAAGTCATTTTGAATGAAGATGACTTTTGGGGACATTCCCAAAAATTCATGTTTTATTTGCCATGAAAATATCTTAAACATAGTATATTTTAATCAAAATCGTTAGACTTTTTGAAAAAATCAAAATTTTCGAAAAATGTATGTAAAGGGTAGCCTAGGGTGGGGGAATTGTCTTGAAAATGTTTGTCGCATCTTTGAAAGTTACTGAACCTAAATACCAAGCTTGGTATTTATCCAACCTTTCGTTTTTTAATTATACTGTTCACAGACTCACAGTCACACACACGGACCTTTTTCTAAAAATGTTTTTTTTTATTCAGGACACCTCAAAACATGTATTTCCTGTGATTTTTTTGGGTGGAATGCAATACTTCCCCTACTTACTATATGTAGTAAAGAAAGTAAAAACACGGTGGGCATGGATAACAACAACAGCATCAAACCAGACGAAGTACCACTTATTGTTATTCTTCTTTTCTTTCTATTTTAATTTTGGCATTCATTTTATTTTATCTTTCATGTGATTTCCTAGCTGTTTTGTGCATGTTGGTTACCGAGAATGAAAGGTTATGTTGATGTTACTTAAACTGCTATTATTTCTTCCCAACCGAGATTTTCTCTGTAAATAGCGACGAGAAATCCCAAATGCGATAACTGGAAGTCACTCAGCTGCATTCAAGAGAAATCATCACTACAAATTCCGGTATTTGTGGTTGTTTAGCAGTGCTTTCGTATTACAATTCTTTTACTATTTATAGAGTCCTGAGAGTTTTAATTAACTCTTTAAGTAGTTGCGTAATAATGTTTAAATGCCTCCAAAGGAACGCAAAGCTATTGGATGAATGCAACCTAAGGCTAAATGTTGAGATAAGCCTTCAAATCACTGGCAACGCCGGGTATTCAGCTAGAAGTGTGATAAAAGTGTGGTATTTCCTTATTCTGAGATTCTTCAATCCACTTAACTGCGTGTATTGTATAGTACTACTTTTTCAACTATAAAGAATAACAGAAATTAGCACTTAGGTGGAAGTATAACTATATAATTACTAACAGCTGTACGCATGACATTTATTGACATCGAGAACGCTATCGATTATGTAGACAGAGATAACCTATGGAACCTAATGAATAATAGAGATTATCCTATACATTTAATTGAAGTAATTAAAACTCTATATAGAGGAACTAATGCAATGATAAATACCGGCACATCAAAACACAACAAATTATTACGAATAGGGATGTTAAACAGGATGTAATCTATTGCCAACACCATTTAATATCTATATTGTTGATATTGTGAAAATCTGGAAGAGAGATAATATAAATTCGGGTATAGAGACAGGTAGAAATTATTATTTGAATATGTTATTGTGTGCTAATGATGTGGTATTAATACAAATGAGTGAAAATGACATGTAATCTTCCATTTATGTTGAATGTTATAGGTAACAATAATACAACATGAAAATATCAACAAGTAAATGAAGTGTGATGGCACACAAAGGAAAATGCCCTAAAAGGTCTGAAATAGTTATAGAAGGCAAAATATTATAACTAGTCTCCACTTTGAGTACCTACTTGGGCTGTAATATAAATGTTGACAGAGATAGAGTCAAAGACAAAAAAAATATCATCACATATGTGACACAGTAACAAGAACATTACAAAATAAGACTAGAAGAGATACAAAAATCAAACTTTATACAACAAGGCTGTTCCAAGTTGATTCATGCATTGTGAGTGAGAAAGATAAAAGTAAATTACAAGCAGCAGAAGAGAGAATTCTAAGAAGGGTAAAAGGTTTATCAAAAGAAATCTCTTTCGAAATGACGATATACAGGAAGAACTGTACCAGGTGAGTTAGCTGCCCCTAGGTATTCGTATCTATGCAACCCGCAGTTTATAGTCCAAGGTGAAAACAATGAGCCTTTTAGCAAATAAACTGTTATTGTAGCTCTGCCCTTCTATTTGGTACTACACGCAATCCCCATTAATGACTGAATGCCTGAATGAGAACCAAAAAGCTGCGAAAGCCTTAAAAAAGACGTCGTTTCTTGCATATAATGCTTGCAAGGATATAAAGAAATGTTTTCCCGAAGAGCGAGATAAACTACGTGGGTTGTGCCCTAGTTGTTTAGCTGCCGGAATGTGGTGAAGCAAATGCTGTCTTCGGAGGTTCGAATCTGATACAAACATAAAATTGTTTTGCTTCTTTTTTTTTCTCTCCTTGTGTTTATTTTGTGTATTTTAGTGTACTAATTTATTTATTTTTGTTACTGGCTCCCCTGTGAGCCAAAGACATAAGAATTACAATTAGATAACTGTGTATCATGTTTACCCTAATAATCTGTACCGTATCTGGTGTTTTAAACCGTGTTACGTAGTTAGCTGTCATTCTCTAGGGCGCATGTCGACGTTTTTGTTTCATACTTAAACCTTATGTTTCACTTCTATTGAAAAAGGAGTTGTAAATGTGCTAAGTTTACGGGTAAACAGAATAATAAATTGTTAAAGAGCGTGGATTTCATCAAGGAAGTAAATGTTCAAAATGACGACCCCCTTCATCAATGCACATTTGTGTACGTTGCCGGACATACCTTCTTGCATGCTGTAACATGCGCGGTGTAATCTGCCTGCATGCTTCACGTATGAGTGTGCCCTTATATGATTTGAGCTTTGTGGTTCTTCTTCTTTGCGATGCAAAACATGACAATTATTCTATTTTGTACACACTTATAATGTTATCAAAAATGTTATTTACATCATAATATCGAATTAGGCCCAAAGAGATAAAACAAAAGGTAATAAAAAGTTTGAAATTCACCCAAAGGATTTGAACCCGAATTAAAGTGACACAGTGTTAAAGCAACCGTGACCATTCGGTCAATGCTACCTTGCGAGCTGAGG
This sequence comes from Deroplatys truncata, assembly GCA_030765065.1. NCBI lineage: Eukaryota > Metazoa > Arthropoda > Insecta > Mantodea > Mantidae > Deroplatys > Deroplatys truncata. The sequence goes on along the minus strand of CM060988.1, from coordinate 120,176,130 downwards.
TTCCTATACGAATTAGTAATCGCAGAACTAGACCCCACCTCGAATCTTTACACGCTTTTTGCAGCGTCATACAGTGTTTTGAGCTCGGCTTGGTAGTTTTAATTCAAACAAATAAATTGCATCAGTCATTACAATTACTGTATGATCTGAAATACGCCATAGTTTGTGAAATAAGAAAAATGATCTACCTAATACTTAGCATTTTTTGACAGGCTGTACATTGACTAACGGCTTAAATCTATTTGGTCGCACTGCGTAGATCTGCCATTTTGTTTTCAAATGGTTTTGTCAACCGATGCATGTTATAGATTGTTCCTTCAGGGGCGTTTTCAAAGGGGTGCATGGATGTATGCTAAAGAGCAAAAGATTGTAAAATTACTACTGAAGCTCTCAGTGTCAGGGAGGGATGTTTTTTACATCGGCATAATACATAGCAATTGCATTCTGTCCTGTAAAACACTTATGCACTGAGTTATGTATCCCTCCTCTATAAAGTGTTACGCAAATCAGCCATTATAAGGCATTCAAGATAGGCGTAAGTCACATGTGTCGCTTAGCGCGTTGCACAAATTCAAAAATAGATAGGCGCAGCTGACTCACCTGGTATATACCGCAAATGATGAAATTGAGGAGTTCAAAGAAAATCGGAAACAGAATTTGATTAAAATGAATAGTGAAAGAATATCATAGGTGATGCAAGCCATGAGATAGAAGACATGTTGGACGCCCAAGGAAAATGTGGAGCTGAACAAAGGAAGATGGAACAGACAATTTGTCTAGTCCATGCAGTGAAGAAGAGGAGACTAACCGCTACTGAACAAGGTGATTCCAGTAGCAAGGTCACCAACATGAACTCTGGTGGAAACTACGTCTTGTTGTTGACCTTAGAAAAATCTTGTAGCTCATGCTTAACTGCTGCATGAATTAAATGTACCTAAGTAATTTACAATTACAAATTAAAAGGGTTAAATGGCAACATTCAAATATCAAATATTATTATATTACATGTCTGCAATAATAAATATGTATGAAAAGTTAGAGCGTTTAAAATGGCTCATGCACACAAAATACGCAGGTAGGCATACAAGAAATTCAAATTTCCATCATGCAACATTAAAGGGCTATGGGTCAAAACACTATCGTTGAACAAATTAGCTACATCTTCTTCAAAACATGTTGTATAAAGTTGAAGCCACCGTTAACTCCCATAAGTTTCATTGCTTCAGTTGGTATACTCGCTGAGTATTTCAGAATTATAATACTCAAGTCACACTTAGAAGTTCTATCACATTAAATTAGTGAAGCAAATGATACCAACACACATACTAGGTGGCCCACACAAGCCATCCTTAGTTGAAGTTAGCTTATACCGGATAGCGCGGATGCCAAAAGGTTTGCCTAAACAGAACTGCAAAGGGGACTCCATACCGATAGGGAGTAGACCGTTAAATGAAAAATCAATGCTTGAAAACGAACACTTTAACTGTTATTACTGATCCCAGGGCTCGTTCGGCAGAGAAACTGCTGTTTTCAGGGTTCGATTCCCGGCTGGGCTCTAGAGAGTTGTCTTTAACAAAAGCATTTCACGGTATGCCCAGGGTGTGGTGTTTGCGAGAGATTACCTATGTGCGCGTAGGGGTGTTATCGGTTATTTAATAACCAATTCGCCCATTAACAAGAATCCAGGATTGTCGCAAATCTGAGCACACGTGTTGAGTCATTTAGTTCTATGACATTCAATGCACATTCAGTAGAACTATATGGCATCAATTGGCGCCGTAAAGTTAACAAGATTAAACGAAATTCTATTTTATTACATTTATTTATCTTTAAATGTGGGATAGAACTAAATTACTTTCTATTAGTGCATTATTCATAATAAGCATGTGCAAAAACATGCTCATATATATACATATACCGGGTGTTTCAGAAATACTTTTACAAACTTCGGGTATGGATTTCTCACACCAAAAGGAGAAAAGTTCATATGAACATATGTCCCATAATCCTTGGTTTTCGCGTTATTCCTGTTACAATGAAAGTGTGAGTTCAACGGCCTTCGGGGTCCAACCTCAAAACTTCATTTCTGTATGCATTCATAGAAGGCGTTGACCTATTGTACTACATATGGTAGATGGCGAAGTGTTGCCATGGAGAGTTATTTACGTTTGTCATTTGTCATTAGTCTGTCTTGAACGTTTCAATTGTGTACATGTAGTGAGTTAACTGCACGTGTTTCGTTCCACCATGGCTGGATATTCATTTCGTGAACAGGCAGACATGATTTTTATGTATGGTCGCGCGAATGGTAATGGACGCTAGGCTGCACGGTTCTATCAGATGGAGTTTCCAGACCGAAGACAACCGAGTCATCCTACCTTTGTCGCTGTTTATCGTCGCCTAGCTGAAAAATGTGATAAATCACTGGCTCCGGCACATTTTAGTCGCATTGTTCGAGAAGCACTGACTGGTATCTACCATGACCGATGCATAGGCAGAGTAGGACCAGTTCCATGGCCTGCACGTTCTCCCGACCCCAATCCTGTGGATTTTACCTCTGGGGGCATCTTAAATGATTGGTTTATGGAGCAGCCATCCCGGATGCAGAAACGCTTCATCGACGTGTCATGGAAGGCTGCTAAACCATTCGACACCATCCCAGAGTTTTTGACAGGGTGCGACATTCCATGATTCGACGAGTACAGATGCATAGCAACAAGAGGAGGACATTTCGAGCATTTATTATGAGTTTTGTGTGTTATAAGTGTACCACTGTGTTGAACACCTCCTAACGAGAAAACAAAGGATTATGGGACATATATTCATATGAACTTTTTTCTTTCTTGTGGTGTAAGGAACCCATACCCGAAGTTTGTAAAAGTATTTTTGAAACATCGTGTATATGCACAGAAGACAGATGCGGCGTCCAAAATGTTCAGAACGCAGACTTCGAGCCTCAGCTACATTTTGGTGCGTCTCCGCAAACATCGTAACCATATCCGTGTGCTCGTCTTTGATGAACGTTAACTTTTTGTCTGAATGACCTGTCTCGAAGTGCAAGCAGGCGACCACGCGACGTTTTTATGAGTACGAAACTACCAAGTAGATACATGCAGACAGGAGTACTACCTCAGCGACCTATCGCTTTATACCTGTACTCCCCCATCAGTGGTGCGGCAACTTCTCTTTCACCTAGGTAAGTGGGAAACATAAAACTGCAAAGAACGGCTTCTTTGGGTCATTGTATACAAAATTACAGCCTTCCGTCTGAATTTACTAGCAAAATAGATGTTTTTTTCTCCCCTTCCTGTTTCTTGTCTTCTTATTTCTTCTTTGCTCGTCTTCTCCCAACTTCTTCCGATTTCAGCCTTTTTTTTTTTCTAACGCACCGCACGAACATATTTGCACGAATAAAGACCAACATTCAAAACCGGGACTAGATTCTGCTGTTCTCAACACGACAGAACTTCAATACCAAATGCTCTAGTTCGAGGTCCGGCAAATTTCCTTGCACTGTAGAGAATCGAATACTATATCTCTTGACCTAGAACACAGCATTTTAACCGCTAGACTGCAGATCCATTACTACATAACAATTAATTGACCACTGAAAAAAAAACTTTGCATTGGACTCCCCACTCGTTCAAAATTGGGAATTTTGTTCGGATTCATTAGCTTCTTTTGGGGGGGGGGGTTGTTTGATGCCCGTTCTTATTACACACGGCACTTTAGGCGGCAGACACCGATGGTGCATGAAATGAAATAATATTTGGGAAAGAAAGCTTGAAAAGGAATCATTCAAGACTTAAGTTTAGGCATTTGCCAGCTATGAGAACTGGGAAAAAGCTTATCAAGGAGGACGATTCTGGCTAAATTCGAACCGCATATCTCCCGCTCATGAGTCAAAACTTGAACTCGGCCATCAATTTGGTCAATATTATTTGGCTGAGATGTTGTGCTTCTCAGAAATCGGAACCATTTTGGTCCATAAATATATTTAGGGCCGTTTTTAAGCATTGAACTTCTGAGTGCATTAAACCACGTTGAGCGCTACCATTTCGGTCGCCTCTGATATCCCTCTGTTCTTATTTTACAACCATACAATTTGGAACATTTTCAGAACGAATGGGAATGAAGATGGAGTGATCAAATCAAAACAATTGAATTCCAGCAATAATTAAATTGCTTTAATTCGTGTGTAAATAATCAAGTATTCGAAAAGCTGATGTTTTTCCAACCATCAAAGACCCGGGTATTTCTGCTAGTACTTAGTTAATGATAGCGTCATCCAGGTTAGAAGTCTGCACGGGCTTGGGCTTAATTAAAAACATGTTTGTCGGGTTAGGGATTGAAAATAAATAGAAAAAAATTATTTATTTATTACATTCAACATTTTTCTTCTTCTCGTACCTAAATACCTTAAACATTTATGTTCTGTCGCGGTAATCTGTTCGTGTTATCTTATTTGTTGAGCGCCTGTTATTGTTTTACTATTTTGAATTTTGGGTTCTTTGTCCTCTGGCTAGCTATTATTACTCAGTCGAGCAAATATCTCTTGATCAGGGCGTGTAAACGGAAAGGAGTTGTTACTAAAAGATAACACTGATAAAAGAATTTATTTTTACACTTTTATTGTCGTCACACTTAATTAATTTTACATATTTAATCTTGATACACGCCTGACTGAAACTGTTATATTTTCGAATTTAACTACAATCGCTTATTTGCCGCGCACAATTAATTCGCGTATTTCACATTTTGTAACTAACTTTACGACGCGAGAGATTCTGTAGAATTGCATAATGTGCACTTCATGAATGCTTCCTTAGAACTGCCTGACGTGTAACTCGCGAGAGAGATTTCTTAGAACTGCGCGACGTTTGCCTTGTGAATGATTCTTAGAACTGCGCGATACTTGCCTATGGCTTAAGAATTTATACTCCCTCACCCCGATATGCCTAAGCATTATAATAGAGCTGCTATTGGTTAATAAATCGCGCCAACATTAGCGTCTGTTTCGTCAGCCAATCATAATTACTAAAACATATGCTCCTCCATTTCTAAAGAAAGGCGCGCTACCCTGACGTCATTTGTTTGTCTCTTCTAATTGATAAACAACTCACCCCCTCGCTTCATTGTTACCCGCTCCTATTGTCACTTTCAGTGAGGCCGTGTAAACTTATTTCCTAACAATGCTTATAGTTAACAAACATCTCAAATCATTGTCATACAATAATGTTAATTTACACTACAATCACTCCGGCATTCACAGTGTTGTGATATAAAATACTGCCTCAGTTCATCAAAATAATTAGCACCATTTTTGAGAAAATCAAAACTACGAAAGCTTTTTCATGTAAAGGGAAAATAAAGGCTATAAAGAATTATTAATTTATCAATTATTTTGGTACGCGAATTTGAGATGCCCGGAGGAGTACAATTACCACAGTAGTAATAGTATTAATGATAATTGAATGCATGCTTCGGCCAGTTGCGGATCATTACAACACGACAGCTGCAAACTCCGCCTCCTTTCTTCCACCCACACCCCGGACATTCTGGACAAATTGCAGTTATAGGGGCGGCATATGGTCAAAAAGGTCGTCAACATGCTATATGTGCATTTCAGGTCCTCAGTCGTCACTGTTTTCGTAAAGTGGGTTCTCAATAATAGACTCCCAAGGTCATGAGTGCATTCATTACCAGTCTCCCAGATAAAGAAAAAATCACCATCTTCGTACCCACAGTGCTAATAATGTTAATAATAACAACAATAATAATATGTCCAGCAGAGGAAAATTAAACAGACTGCCTAGCATATCAGATGATCTAGCAATCTCTACATCGCAACAACTCAAAAAAGGGGATGAATTATTAAAAGAAATTGCAGAGAAAGTCGGTCTGCAGATATCCTTTGGAAAAACTGAATACATTTCGTGTAATACAGAAGCACTAAAATGCACGGAAACCAAATATGGAGAAATTAAACGACTTTCACAATTTAAATACCTTGGTGAAATAATCCAGGAAAATGGAATCGCAACTAAAGCTGATAAAAGTAGATGCCATAAAATGGAAATAGCATATCGGCTTATTCAAAACATCTATAATAAAAAGTACATGTCTAAGCATAGAAAGTTCAGACATTATAACACTGTAATTAAACCAGAATGCAGAAACATTAATTTTGAACAGAAAAGCAGATATTGCAAATAGAAAAAAAGAATGCAAAACTATCAGAAAAATGTTAGGTCCACAAGTTATAGGTTAACAATACAGACTCAGCAGTAAAATTTAAATAAACAAAACATACATCGACATTGCAGTGCATTAGAAAACGAAGGTTAAAGTTTAATGGACATATTATAAGACTGAACACAAACAGGCTTATGAAACAAATAACGGAATTCCACGAAAATAAAAGTATAGCACAAGTAGATACTATGAAGTGGAATAGTGAAGCAAAAATTACTTAAAATGGGCAGGAATTACGCAATAAGATATTCTAAACAGAAATATATTTAGAATCAGAGTGCATATGTGGCAAGTAAACCAACAGCACAAACCGAAGGGAAAAAAACTGGAATAACATAGACAGACGAAAGAAAGGATGCCCACAGCCAAATAATGAGAGAACTATGGACTCAAAGGAAAACAAACGCCTCTAAGTACTTTGCGTAGTTCTACAGACTCATCCGCAATAGCAATAATAATAATAATAATAATAATAATAATAATAATAATAATAATAATAATAATAATAATAATAATAATAGTCAATAACTGCAAAATAATTTTATTCAAAGTAAAATTAGATATTCGGGCCCGTGCCGGGTTGTACATTGTAACCCGTAATCCAGTGAAGCCAAACCTTGTCTCTTATGAGCTAATGACATCATACTGCGCCTTACCCCATCTCCTTCGTTTTGTGTTATGAAGCATTTACCCGATCACGCACTGATTGACAGCTGGCCGCAATAGCGTGTTACAAGGTAACCAAACACTGGAGTTTGGACAACGACCACATGAATGTGTCATAGCTCCACGAACAATGCGTGGTGGTAAATCCGTCCTTCCCCGTTTCGCTTAAGGTTGGGTATCACTGGTATAACCTATTCTTGTGCTCGGTCCGTGTAAACCATAGGTAGCACTGAGCTAAGAGGAGAGTGGAACAGGAATTAAAGAGATGGAAGCTACAGCAGGATGAGGATTCAAGGAAAAATTACTTAACAATGAAATGGAGTTATAGATGTTTAATTGAAGTAAAAAAGAAAGAATGGGGTGGGAGATTAAGTAAGAATTTGCTTGAAGCAGTAAATAAAAATGATAACTGTAGAGTATGGCAAATAATCTGAGGAATGCATAATAGGAATAAAAGGGGAAATGTTATTGCGCCAGAAATATGGTGTAATTACTTTAAAAACCTATTAGGTATGCAAACCAAATTAACTTAAACCCATTATCTTTAGATATAGAATACATAGATGGCCTGGATAAAAAAAATCGGTAATGGAATTTTGGGAGGAAACTAAAAGGTTTAAAAACAATAAGGCATCAGGGATTGATGGTCTACCAGGGGAATTTTGGAAAAAATGGATAGAGAATAGAGATAGGACTGAGATATGGTTAAACTGATGAATATTACTTTGAAGGAGGAAAGATATCACATAACTGGAGGGCAAGTATAATAGTACCCATTTATAAAGGGAAAGGAAGTGTCAAAGAGCCAATTAATTATAGGGGTATTAGTTTGCTGTCAGTCTTAGGAAAGATCTATTCAGGAATTTTAGCAACTAGATTGCAGAAATGGGCAGAGGAAGAAAATAAATTATCAATATTTCAGAGAGGATTCAGAAAAGGTAGAAAACAGTGGACAATATTTTCATTATAAAATCTATGATAGATAAATACTTAAGTATTATAAGAGGTAGGGTATATATGACATTTATTGACTTGGAGAAGGCATTTGATACTATACATAGAGAGGCACTATAGATTAAACTGAGAAGTAAGGGACTAAGCTTAAAATTCATTAGAGCAATGCAGAATGTATATATGAATAATAAGTTTTATATTAGGCTGACTGGTGATGAAATTATGGGGAAAATTAATAGTAACATTGGGTTAAGGCAAGGTTGTAAACTTAGCCCTATACTGTTTAACTTATTTATTGAGGATATCTTAGAAGAGTTGAATAAGGATAACTTATATTTACCCACAGTAAATAATAGAGAAATTCCAGGATTACTTTTTGCAGATGATTTAGTGGTAGGTTCTATTTCAGTAGGAAGTCTAACAAAAGTGTTACATATCATATATTCATTTTGTAAGCAATGGGATTTAAGAATAAATTTTAAAAAATCAAAGATAATGGTATTTAAAAAGAGCTATAAATTGAAGAAGGAGGAAAAGTAGTATGCGGAAGGGGAAGAGTTGGAAATAGTAAACAAGTTTGATTATTTGGGAGTGAGAATAAGTAGTAATGGGAGATGGAATGATCACAAAATAAGTGCCTTAGCTAAGGAAGATTAGCAATGACTGTTATAAGAATATGCTTAAAGAAAATACCAGATATGCAAATTAAATGATTGGAAAGGGTTTACAAAGCCGTAGTTGTAGCAAAAATGCTCTATGGATCAGAGATTTGGGGAAGTGACAAAGGATGGGAGATGATTGATAAAGTACATAGATCGTTCTGTAAACGTATGTTAGGTTTATCTATTTCATCACCTAATGGAGCAGCAATGTTGGAGTTGGGAAGAAGGTAGCAAGGGCATGATAGTAGAAAGGATACTTAAATATTGGCATAGATTGAAATCATTGGACGAGCATAATATCTTAAGGCAATGTTTAATAATACTAGAAAAATCCAGAGATGGGATGAACTGGCCTCAAGGAATAAGGAGAACTTTACAGGAAATAGGAATGGGTAACTTATGGGAGGAGAAAGAGGGGTTAGTTAAAGGTCTCTGGAAAGAAGTGAGGAACACAGTAGAAGATATAGAGAAACAAGAATTATTTCAAAGTCTGGAAGGAAAGGAAAGTTTGGAACTATATAGACAATTAAAGGTGGACTGGGGAAGCGAGAAGTATGTGGATGTAGGTAATAGGTTAGTGAGAGAAGGATGGGCCTGGTCTAGATTAAGTGCACATAGGCTAAGGGGAGATAGGAAGGGAGCGAATTTGGATAGATGTCCTCTTTGTGGAGAGGCAGATAATGATTTGCATTATATAATTGAATGTGAAGAAACTAAGTTGTGGAGAGGTCAGTTTTTACCTAAGGAATGGGAGAATGTTAACAAAGAAGCATTAAAAGTTAGGATAATGAAAATACAAAAGGAAAGGGATATAAAAAGAATAGAGGAATATATGGGGAGAGTAAGAGAAAAATGGTTTAGAAAAATAAAGCAATATGAACTTGTTATGACCCACCATGCATAAATAACCACGGTGTTAAAATGCATGATGGACCAAAGAAAGAAAAAATAGCAACTCAAAGTAATGTATTAAAAATTGTAAGAATTTGTATAGCATTGTGGAAATAAATATACATACATACATACAAGGTAGCACTGGTGTAACATACTCATTTTCGGTCACCTAAGCCGTTGAAAGTTAAAGTCGCAGACTGAAGACGAGACTATGAGACTTCTCCGAGTGTCCCTACTTACTAATCTCTATACACTGCTTTGAGAGGATCTTCCTCGTCGTTTCATTTTGTAGATATGTGACATGGGATGTCCTGTTTCTCAAAGCCGCGACACAGGGAATCACACGCGGTAGAAAGTGGCAGCTGGTTCATTAATATTGCATCTCACAAAGAAGCGAAATGTACCGAGCGGTTTCCATATCAGAGCATTCTGGTGCCGCAGATATGAATGATAAACATTGCTGGTCTCTGTGTACAACTGTGGGCGTTTTGGCTAGACTGAGCTTGTAACTTATTCATTAAACCGCAATAGCAACACTGTTGCTCGGGGTGGAGTATCATAAGCCCTTAGATAATAATACAGAACCCATACCACTCCTTTTTAACTTCCACCAAGTTTGGCGGAGTAAACGCTCTGAACTTGCACTAATAGCTGTGGGTTAAGGCACTGAGTACCTACTGAAGTAGCTAATTTCTTCAAGTTTCTGAAATTTAGCTGAAAGGTAAAGAAAATATAATTTTTAAAAAAACTTAAAATCGACTCATGAAATTACCGATGTCACGAAAATTAGGAACCTTCAAAATTCGCATACTTTTCCTAGACTATACCTTTCTAAAATCAAATATTAAATTCTGTATAATAGTGAGCGAAAAAATTTCTGATATGATACATTCACATGACTTTCGCTACCCTCTATCGTTTAATAGTGCGTACACAAATTATTCTTACACAAGCCTATTGTTCTATCTAAGCTTTAATCCAAATAAACCTTTGCAGAAATAGCTACATTACACATTTCGTTATAGATACAAAGAGAACAGCGATAGTCAAATGTTTAATAACAGGGTGCTATATGCTGACCTTAAAATTGCACACTATTTCCATGCAATCGCCTGAAACAACTCAAAATCAATGGAACTTTAAAAGAATGACAATTATTGAACAATTCGAAGCATTTATAACGGATATCTCAGAAACGGCTTATGTCACAAAAAAAATCAAATAAGTGTGTTTTAAACAGCTCTACTTTTTTCTGTTGTACATTTTTGTCTACCTATCGTTTAACTAGGCAGTTACAAGATTATACAAAATTCCTTCCTAATGAAGAGGACTTCACACGCTATTCCCAGAAATTGCAAAATAATCATTTTATTTGTAATGTAAATATTTTTAATATATGGTATTTTAATCAAAATTGCTTGAGCCATTTTTGCGAGAAAAAAAAATTGGAAAAATTTTCCATGTAACGAAAGGATACTTGGGAGTGAGGGGATTTTCTTGAGAATTCTCGTGTCGTATCTTTGTAAGATACTGAGCTTAAATACCAAGTTTGGTATTTATCCGACTCCTCTTCTTTTTGGGTTATGCTGTTCACACACACACACACACACACACACACACACACACGGACCTTTTTCTAACAATATCATGCGTTAAATTCACATTGCTTTCTCTACCTTCTATTGTTATTAGTGGGTTTACAATTTATTCATACGAAAGTCTGTTTCTTATCTACTTCATTATAATCCAAATAAGCATTTGCAGAAATAGCTACATTACACATTTCGTTATAGATGCAAAGGGAACAGCAACAGTCAAATGTTTAAGAACTAGACGTTGGCCTTAAAATTTCATACTGTTTCCATGGTATCGCGAGAAACAACTGAATGTTGACAGGACTTTATAAGACAGACCAAATATTGAACAATTCGAAACATTAATAACGGATACCTCGGAAATGGCTGATGCCACAAAACGTTCTGAAATAAATTGTGTTTTTTAAAGAAATGTACGTTTTCGGTACATTCCTTAACGTTTACCAATTACTTACAATTATACAACATTTCTTCCGTATGAAGAGGTCTTCACAGGCTATTCCCATAAAATTCAAGATATGTATTTGATTTGCCATGTAAATATATTTAATATGTGGTATTTAAATCAAAATCGTTAGGAGCTAGTTTTTACAAAATCAAAAATTTCGAAACTTTTTCCATGTAAAAGGTAGTTTGGGGTGGGGGTATGTTCTTGAAAATCTTCTTGTCGCATATTTAATGGCACTGAACCTAAATATTAACTTTGGTATTTATCCGACTTTTCGTTTTTGAGTTAAGCTGTTCACAGACACACACAAGGACCATTATCCAAAAAAAATCTTCTTCTGGATTTAGGGAACTCAAAACATTTATTTGCGGTGAAACCTCGACATTAACTTTTGGGTGGAATGTAATACCTTGTCTACCTACTATGTACGTGGTAGAGAAAATAAAAATGCTTTTTTTGGAGGAAGGGGATTTAGGAAGTCTCAAAAAATGTATTTCCAGGAAATCTCTACAGGAATTTTTGGGTGAAATACAATATCCTCTACTTATTATAAATACGTAGTAGAGAAACGGTATTACGTGAAACTCCAGTTTTAAACTTTCACGTACTAATCACACATACCTTGTGCTCGTGTATTTAGACGTCGCGTTTGGAGATTTAAATCGGCAGAAAGGCAAAACCACAATTGAATCTCCTTATCCTACAATGTAGGAGATGTTTTACTTTCTCTACTACGTAAAGTAAGTAGGGGAAGTATTTAATTCCACCCAAAAATTCGATACCGAGATTTCACCGGAAATACATGTTTTGGGACCCCCTGAATCCAAAACAAACATTTTTGGAAACATGTCCGTGTGTGTGTGTGTGTGTGTGTGTATGTGTCTGTGAACATCATAATCAGAAAACGAACAGCCGGATGAACACCAAACTTGATATTTAGGTTTAGTATCTTCCAGAGATGCGACACGAAGGTTTTCAAGAAAATCCCCCACCCCAGATTACCCTTTACATGGAACATTTTTCGAAAATTTTAATTTACTCAAAAATGGCTCTAACGATTTTGATTAAAATATCATATGTTTAAGATATTTTCATGACAAATGAAATGTATATCTCGAATTTTCTGGGAATGTCTCCAAAGGTATTCTTCATTGTGAACGACTTTTGCATAACTGGTAAACTATAACATATAGAAAAATTTTTACTACACAAAAAATGTAGATCGCGTTAAAATACACAATTTATGTCATACATTTTTGGTTGTTGAGTGAACCATTTTCGAGATATTGCTGGTTATTCCCTTAAATTTTCCAATACTTATACTTTTTCTCAAATTCGTTATTCAATTTTTTTTTGTCCTGGTAATGCAAAGAAAATGGAATACTCCACATAGCAACCAGGTGTTAAAATATTTGACTATAGCTTAAAGCCTACCAATTCCCCTTGCATCTTCAAGAAAATTAGCAAACATTAACATCTCGATATCTCGAGTAACATGAAGCATATGGAGAATAAGCGTTTGTAATAATAGTTTGTACAAGAGTTTTTCTACAAGAGTAGAGAAAGTCATGTGAGTGTAACACATCAGATTTTTTACAATAAGATTTTCGAAATTTTGTGAAGATTCAGTATCGAGTACACTTAAACAAGCTTAATAGGGAAACATGTGAAACTTTATTGTTTTTCAAAAGGCGAATTAAAATAATGCATGTGTTAATCAATCCTTAAAATAGCTTGGAAGGATGGAAGAACTAGAAACCACTATGTATGATTGAGCTATCGCATCTGAAAGGTTACTTCTTTCAACTGATACCAATATAGCTTGAAAGCTTCAAAAGCTATCTCGGGGAGGTGAAGACCAGAGAGACTATTTGAATTCATGGTCACTCGTGACTCAGGTTTCTGCATAACCGAGTTTAGGTCAAGAAGGGTGAAAGGCGAACAAGATCATGAGAGGTTTGCAGTTCCATCCAGGTTAGGGTACAGTAATCCAAATAATTGTATTGGTACGGCAAGGCAAGAAACTCGTGCTGAATTTTTCCGACCTCATTCGTATTTCGTGCTTGTATACAAGGCCAGTGTAAGAGAATCAATGCTAACACGGTGTTTTGAAACTCCTATTATGAACTACTAGATGTGGTAGGGAAAAACAAGCAGACCAGTGTAGTTCAACTATTTTCATTTAGAGAGCCAAACTGTAATTTCGAAATACGACGCAGCCAGGCATAAACGTTTCTCTATACAAAAGGTAGGTTAGCATATTGAACAGTTTTACATGTCCCATTTTACTTTCTCTACCACTTGCCTATAGACAAAATATTGTATCCCATCCAAAAGTTTGATATTGGGATTTCATCTAAAACAAAGATTTTGAGGCGTCGAAAGATCCGATAAATATCAAACTTGGTAAACTGAACATCTTCCAAAGATGCGGCACGAAGACTTTCAGGAATATCTCCCAGCGCACACTACCCTTTACGTGGAACACTTTTCTTATTTTTTATTCTCTGAAAATTAGCAATAACAAAAAAATTAATTAAATTGAGTTTTATTTATGGATGCTCCTTAACTGCTGTGGTGCTTAGCGTCCCATTCTACGAGTATATTGGGCGTGAAAGACCGGAAATTTTGCTCAGAGGCCTCTTTATCAGGTTTGAGATTCTTTTACGACACGGGACCACCGGCTTTACTTTCCTTCCGAAGGAAGCCATGCTAAGGATTTTTACGCCCCCAAAAATCTATCGTCCTCCGCCGGGGTTGAACTCGTGACCTCGGAAACTAGAGGCTAGCAAGGTAACCACTACACCACGGAGGACGATACTAGCAGTAGCGATTCGACAAAATACGTGGGTTTAAGACGACTAATAATATGAGTATCTTGAATTCTCTGTCAAAAGCCGTTTAAGCGCGATTCATTCTATGTGAATTTTTTGTACTAGTTCTTTAACATAAGATATAGAGAAAAACTTGAAACAGTAATCTAGAGCTCTTTAAGGCACAAAATGTATGTAAAAATTGTTTTCTGGCATTAACCATTTCCGAGAAACCCGTTGCTGTTGGTTTAAAAGTTACAGTAGTTTGTCATTTTTAAAGTGTCAAGGCATCATTCTTTTGTTTCTGTCGTGGTATCATGCTAGATATATGATTTTTAAAGTCAACATATAGCAATCCGCTTATCGCTTTCGCGCCTGTAAGAGTATCGCTCTTGAACTTACAAAGAAATGTAATGAAACCATTTCTACATCAAGCCAGCCAAAGGCATTTCGTATGACGTAACACAGTTTCGAAGATTCGTTAGCAAGGTGCAGAGAGAAGAGCAAACGTGCATTCCCCTTGTCTTATAGTCCTTTGCTAACCTAACTTCGTTCCTTCCCGTTGGCCTCAGCTACCCTACACTTCTGAGAGGCGTTTCGCAGCCCACTACATAGTGTAGTGTGTGTAGGAAGCTGTGGGGCTTGCCCGCTAACGTCACAGTTGGCATTCTTCTTTGTGCAGATTCAATAGACAATTTTCGGTTTATTTTTAATTGAATCATTGGGTTAAGTCATTCATTACCTTCAATAGACTCGTGTTTATATGCAAGGGGATATAGGAGGCTGAAGAGATACTCAAATATTTGAAATTCGATTCCACGACAAAACAAACGAATGGCGAATGTCATAAACGTTCGATATCTTTAAATTAATCTATAAAGAGAGAAAATTGTTTGTGTGTCTTTATGTAGGGTAATCTCAAAAAACACTGAATCTGATGGAGATGGTCATTAACACCTAATTTCAATTCATAAATTACTAAAAGACTAAAAACGATTTTAAATCCTAAGAATTTCTTACAAAAACTTACAACTTATAAAACATTAAGAGTATGAGCACATTGGGATTTGACGGAAGATACTTGTAAAGAAGGCCTTGGCTTGCCGTTGAGATTGCCATGGATTAGAAAAAAAGTCGTTATTCCACAGAAAATGCATGCAAGACGCGGCAAATGTAATTATGTTTCATTCCAAACTATACATGGTTATCATTTCGCAGTTAAAACAGAATACATAGCAAAATAAAAGAGAATCGAATCTAATTATAACGCTAGGATACGCCTGCGATACCAATGCCAAAATATTTTCCTTTATTTTTCTTTTACTTACGCATCAGTACCGAGCGGGATGGCTCAGGCGATAACGTCTGTGCCCCGCAAATCTGGAGGTCGTGCATTCGACTCCCGCTAGGGAATGCTGGGAAGGTTCATTACATCCTCCGAATTTCCTGTTCCCTCCATTTCATCTCCATTGTCATTTCACTTCACCTTTCATCTGCTTGGTCTCTTTCGGAGTTGCAAGTGTCGGTGGGAGGTGTCGGCGTATGCATGGTAGGGTAAAAGGATGCTCCGAGTAAACCTTTTTTCCCCCTTAATGGGGGCGGTCTTCGGGTCCCCCAGGGGATGTGTAGGCCCTCAGGGTGGAGAAGAGCCGGCTGCACCAGCTGCCATCCGGGGAGTTTGAATTTGTAACAGGTAGGGATCCTGCCCTCTGCTTGTCGTATCTCCTGGCCCCGCCAACCAGTCTTCTCTCACTTCATACTCTGTCCCATCAGGGGCTCAGGTACTAAAGATCTGCGTAGGTCGAGGTGCTAAGTCGCCCTCCACTTTCTAGTTCTATCCTTTCCTGTTTTATTTATGCAGCAAACATGTTCATTAGTACGACATGCTAAGTAATTCTATAAAGAGAGAAAATCTCTAACATTAGAAATCTGTGAACCGATATTTTACAATCAAGAACTGAAAATATTGCTTTTCTCGATCCTTAGCACGGTTTCCTTCGGAAGCGGAGTAAAACCGGTGGTCCCGTGTCGTAGATTTACGGCACCTAAAATAACCTCAAGCCTGATAAAGAGGCCTCTGAGCAAAATTTCCGGTCTTTCACGCCCAATATAGAGTGGGACGCTAAGAACCATAGTAGTTAAAGAGCGTCCATAAATAAAAACTCAATTTCAATTTCTTTTCTCCATAGTCGCGTCTTTTCCAAAGAGGTTAACTTAGTGGCCTAGGAGAGGGGAGTATTAATATTCACCAGCTTCACCTCTATTTCGTTGTATACATTATGGGTTTCTGTATTACGTAAAATTGCGTAGTTGTTTATGTTATTAAATAGCTACGGGATCGAAGAGAAAGTACAAAGGTTTAAAACTTAACCTACTTGAATAGGGGATTTTTCGTTATTAGAATATAGCTGGGTCTGCACGAAATTGCAATTATAAGGGGTAGAGGGGAAGATTCGCGATAATAATCCTTTAGATTATTATTATTATAATAATATAATAATTTCATAAAGAACGGGTGCAAGTAAATGTAATTAATTCGGCATTCAAGTTTAAAAGCGTAACCGCGCAATGTGTAGTACGCCCCAAGTGCATTTATGTTTACTACTGCTAGTAAGAGATTCTACACACTTTCAGAAGCATTTAGTAAACAATGGAAACAGAAAGCACAAATTTTACATACTGCCAATTGCATAATCTTTTCGGGTCCAATTCATTTAGTCATGAACGAAAACCACACAGTTCTACTGTGTTACAATGCCTTATTATTACACGTAAACTTGTTGGAGTGTTTGTATTAGAGATGGTGCGATACCACTATTTCTCGATACCGATTTTTGAGCACCGATACGCGATATTCGATGTTCACTTTATAAAAAAAACTGTAAAGGCAATAGCTTGTTCATTGAATTATGGTCGTATTAGTAGTTTTCTGTGTATAAATGCTCGTATGCTAATTTTTTGTATGGTAATTCCGAAATTGTTCTAGTTTGACGTTCTCCAATTGGCAGCAATTTTTACTTTCTCTACTACGTATAGTAAGTAGGGGAAGTATTGCATTCCACACAAATATTCGATACCGAGATTTCACAGGAAATACATGTTTTGAGGCCGCCTGAATAAAAAAAAAAGTATTTTTGGAAACATGTCCGTGTGTGCGTCTGTGAACAGCATAACTCAGAAACGAACAGTTGGATAAACATTAAACTTGGTATTTAGATTCAGTATCTTTCAGAGATGCGACACGAAGGTTTTCAAGAAAATTCCCCCACCCCAGATTACTCTTTACATGGAACATTTTTCGAAAATTTTAATTTTCTCAAAAATGGCTAACGATTTTGATTAAAATATCATATATTTAAGATACTTTCATGACAAATCAAATGTATAACTTGAATTTTCTAGGAATGTCTCCAAAAGTATTCTTCATTGTGAACGACTTTTGCACAAGTGGTAAACCATAAGAGATAGACAAAATTTTACGACACAAAAAATGTAGATCGCATTAAAATACACAATTTATGTCATATACTTTTTTTAATAAACCATTTTCGAGATATTGCTTGTTATTCCCTTATATTTTCCAATACTTATACTTTTTCTCAAATGGGAATTCGTTATTCATTTTTTACTTTCTCTACTACGTATAGTAAGTAGGGGAAGTATTGCATTCCACCCAAAAATTCGATACCGAGATTTCACCGGAAATATATGTTTTGAGATCTCCTGAATCCAAAAAAAGCATTTTTGGAAACATGTCCGTGTGTGTGTCTGTGTGTGTGTGTGTCTGTGTGTGTGTGTGTCTGTGTGTGTGTCTGTGAACAGCATAACTCAAAAACGAACAGTAGGATAAGCACCAAACTTGGTATTTAGGTTCAGTATCTTCCAGAGATGCGACACGAAGGTTTTCAAGAAAATCCCCCCACTCCAGACTACCCTTTACATGGAAAATTTTTCGAAAATTTTAATTTTCTCAAAAATGGCTCTAACGATTTTGATGAAAATATCATATGTTTAAGATAATGTCATGAGAATTGAAATGTATATCTCGAATTTTCTGGGAATGTCTCCAAAAGTATTCTTCATTGTGAACACCTTTTGCATAACTGGTAAACCATAAGAGATAGACAAAATTTTACTACACAAAAAATGTAGATCGCGTTAAAATACACAACTTATGTCATATACATTTCTTTTGTTGAGTGAACCGTTTTCGAGATATTGCTTGTTATTTCCTTAAATTTTCCAATACTTATACTTTTTCTCAAATACGTTATTCATTTTTTTATGTCCTGACATGCAAAGAGAATGGAATGCGCCACATAGCAACCAGCGTTAAAATATTTGACTATCGCTTAAAAGCTACCATATTCCCCTTGCATCTACAAGAAAATTACCAATAAGATTGACATCTCGATATCTCGATTAACATGAAGCATATGGAGAATAGGCGTTTGTAAAATTAGATTGTACAAGAGTAGAGAAAGTCATGTGAGTGTAACACATCAGATTTTTTTTGTCTTGGTAATACAAAGAGAATGGAATACTCCACATATCAACCAGTTCTTAAAATATTTGACTATCGTTTAAAGTATACCAATTCCCCTTGCATCTATAAGAAAATTAGCAATAAGATTAACATCTCGATTAACACGAAGCATATGCAAAATAAGCGTTTGTAAAAATAGTTTGTACAAGTGTAGAGAAAGTCATGCGAGTGTAACACATCAGATTTTTTATTTTGCTAATACAAGTAGTATATTCTCTACTGTTAGACAAGACTAATAATAATAATAATAATAATAATAATAATAATAATAATAATAATAATAATAATTATTATTATTATTATTATTATTATTGTTTGCCTTTTTATGTATCTATATTTTGTGCCCAAAACTTGTTGTAAAGCATTTTCTATCCATATTACGGAAATTAATCGAACGGTATACCTGTAAGCTATGCTTGAGACCCCAGTTTGACTTGCGTAAACAGTAAAAGATGGAAGGAAAGAACAAATACTTCATTGCGCTCTATTATTTCACTTTTCTGATTTCTTTCTGCTGGATTCACGGATATTGGTCACCGGAGTAAGCAAATGACATGGCTGAGAATGAGTGACCGAGCCAAGCTATTATAGAAACGTCATTTAGTGCGTTAGCTAAATCAACTTCATTCACAACTCAGTTAACGCTGCATGCTACACGAGTACCTCCATTGCCTCCCCCATTGTTTTGCATGTTTTCGTTTAGACACGAGTCTAGCATGAAGTTAAACTCAACAGCTTTCAATAACGCAAAACTTAAAAATGTAAAAGTATCGACTGTATCGAAATACCATCCCTAGTTTTTATATTTTTAACATCAAGATATACGAAACAATGCACGATATTAAAAAATCCTCATGAAATCATAATAAGAGTAACACAAATAAATGCTCGCAACGTCCGCTATGAGCAGCACAGAGACAATAGTTCACGTCCGCATACTCCTAATGCCTGGACAGGCAACCGCAACGCACGGCATACGGCTATCGGAATGGTGTCATTCGACAATTGCATCTGTGTGCGGAATTCACAAGATTGCCTATAAACCGGCGGCAACGGACATGCATTGATACCAGAGCGCTTTAATGTACCTCGCAAGCAGGAAACTGCCTCTAGCACAACCATTATACAACACATTTATTGCCAGCAGTACATGTTTTCAGTGTACCCCGCTCGACGTATTTCGACATGCAGCATCCATCGCCTGCATTGCTCACAGCAAATATTTACAAGCGTTCCACTTATCCTGCGGTTCATCACGATTACCGAGCCTTATGCTGATTTATTCTGTTCGTGGGTGCGTGGTGAGAAACAGGAATGCTTAACTCAGCATTCACTTAGTTCGCACTGTCGTGCAACAAAAGCGAAAAGCATGTTCACAACGGTTCCTACATTAATAGAGACTTCTTCATTTGAACAATATAAATATAAGTGAAACCCCATAATACACTACTGTCAGTAACACTATCGCATTAATTATATACAGGATGAACCACACTTACCTACATCAAATGTTTATAACTAAAGCACATGTGGACTTCACTTTAGCTTGACTAAATCAGTCACACAAAACTGAAAGTGGATGTGGTATACGAGTTTAAAATGTCAAAAGGGAATGGGATTCAAATAGGGTGCAATTAGATAGAGCTCTTAAAAACTTTCTTAGAAAACATTGTTATTAATTCTCACCATTTCAAGTAGAAAAGCATAAGGAAAGACAGCGCACCCGAAACCAGATATGTGAATAGTGGTGCCATTAATATTGATTTAATGCCACCAGTTATACAAGATCACACAAAATTTCTTCCAAATGAAGTGGACTTCACAGGCTATTCCCATAAAATTCAAGATACACATTTTATTTGTCATGTAAATATATTTAACATATGGTATTTTAATCAAAATCGTTAGCCATTTTTATAAAAGCAAACCTTCGAAAAATCTTCCATGTAAATGGTAGTCTGGAATGGGGGATTTTTTTTAAATCTTCGTGTCGCGTCTTTGGAAAGTACTGAACCTAAATATCAAGTTTGGTATTTATCAGACTTTTCGTTTTTGAGTTACGCCGTTCACAGACACACACACACACACACACACACGGACCCCTTTCTAAAAAACGCTTTGTTTGGATTCAGGGGTCTCAAAACATGTATGAAATCTCGGTATGGGATTTTTGGATGGAATGCAATACCTCCTCTATCTACTATGCACGTGGTAGAATAAGTAAAAAATGGTCCCGCTACGCTAATGTCTCTTCACAAAAACAAGTTTGCCCTTTTAGTGCATTTATGTCAACCAGAGAGCTTGCAAATTAACTTGTACTTTGTTTCTCTACAAGATAGTTGAAAACCTTCAAAAAGGAGATAAATCTGGCTTTTCACTGTGTTTTTAGAAATCTGTATGTTGCTACGGATAGGCAAATTCACACATCCTTCGTTACAGCGGATTATTGATGCCTTCTTGTAGAGGTAATTACTGTAAAAGGTTGAATACATATAAATCGCAAATATTTAACAATTAAAACAAAATGCGTGACTTAATTATAATGAAAAGAAATAGGAAAACAAACATAACGACCCTTTGCAGTACTTAGGCAACAGAGTAATTTGACAAACAGGTTGTCACTAGTTCACAAATTAAAATTTGTTCAAACATGAGTTGTACCGGTATTGTTAACTAATTTTGGGACAAATGTTTATTTTAAGACGATACATGCATTTATCTCCATTTTCCAGGAATTGCTCTGCAGTTTTGTCCGAGGCCAACATGAGTAGCTTTTGGCAGCAAGGGAGGCAGTTTTAAGTAGCTGGCACTGCAGGGAACGAGTGAGAATGCATACTCGACACAGGACCGCCTTGAGCGTTTCCTTCCTCTAAATTTTGAAACACTCAATCTCTTCTGTACGCATACAGTATGTGTACCATGTCTCAACTCACTTCTTTGTTGGGAAACAGATGGATTTCAGCTTCTTCCAGACCTTGTTCTCATGACTCGATCAGATTTTGCAAGCCACCATGTTTTATACATAGTCCTTCAACCTTTACAAACCGTTATAAAAACCCAAATATTTTAACGTGTGGGTCAAGTTAAGTTAAATTATTTTCCTAAAAATGACTTTTATTTGGAATTTGGTTCATGTGAAGCTTATTCCTTGCATTCTTACTTCAAATGGTGCAACCCAGGATGTAAAGCGAGTCGTCGTTTAGTACTAGTCATTCACTGTGTTATTATGCGGGTTGTTGATGCCAACTCATAGAGTAGAGGTTATCTCTTCATATATGGCCATGTCCTGTGTGGAGGCGTGTAGGTATAATATAAAAATCCTTCCATAAATCTATGGGCATGGCAGTCTTGATAGGAACAACCCCAGGTGCGGCTGGAGGCGCTGCCCAGATCAACACCCACCTTTGGGTATGGCATCCAGCGTAACATCTGCTCTAAGGCACTAGGTAACCGCAAACTGATCTTTGTCAAATACTTAATCCTAAAAATGGCTAGCTTGCTCACTTTCATTGTCTCTACTCGTTTATTATATTAAATTTATGTTATCGTTTTTGTTAATTGTGTCTTGCTATTCAGAGTTGCTCACCAAACCCTTCCTCACTCTATGCTCCCAAATTGTAATGTCTTTACCCATTCTAAAGTAGGACGTTACATAGTGGTGGAGCGGGGTTATCGATCCCGGTGCCTCTCGCAGAAGATGTACTTCTTCTGCTTTGTAAATATCCTTTTATTATTTGTGTCTTATCAACCATAGTGCTCCGTCCAAAGGCGGGTCCCAGCCTCCTCTTTGGTTCTTTTCCGTTGTCCTCTTCATCTCCGAATATGAAATATTTATTTTGGTATTGTCTATATGGTATCTTCTTCTATTCCGATGCTTTTCCTTCTTCACCATCACTCTATGAACATCTCTAAGCAAGCAGTTTCCATATCAAATATGCTAGCGAATTTTCCTCTTCGTGTTCAGTTTCAGATTTTTCTTCCATCCTGTTTGAAACAGCTTCATTGCTTATTCAGCCAGTTCATTCCATATGATCCGTTCTTTTCCACATGGCAATCAAATGTTTATAAGAGTTTTTTCCTGATCTATTCACCACAATAAGTTTCAGCACGCTGTACTCCAAGTTCTGTATTTGAGAACATTTGTGACAGGATCACATTGCTGATGCCGGCGCTTATACCTGATGCCAAGGAAGCCCTGGTGGCTCCATCAGATCGGACAAGGAGGAAAGTAGAAGCTTTACAGACAAGAGAGTTACTCTTGGCAGAGGGAGTGCTGGGTATAACAGCGGAAAGGGTGACGAACTATTGGCGGGTAATTCAGGTTTCAAATTTAGTCTTCATTATCTACAATACTACTCTACACTATAATAAACATGCCAGCAAGATTTAGTTAGATAAAGTTCTACTCTACATTACTATAAACATCAACCAATTATAAGTCTGCAACGGACAAATTTACCTGGGGTACGAAAAAGGTTGGGCTTTTCCATTTTCCGGTGGTCTTCAGCTTGCTCAGGATTAGATTAAAAATTAAAAGACTGCGTTTCGCAGTTTACTGTTGACATGTGTCTAGCAGAGAGAAAGGGAGAGAAAGAGACTGCCGTCAAAAACGCCCCTCCCCCCCCAAAAAATAACTTTAAATATCCAAGGAGTATGCTGACCAGTGCTTTAGCCAGCACTGACGTTTGCGGATGCCAGTATGATTTTGCACATTCCATCCATGTGCCAAAAGCTTCGCGAATATTCGGAAAACCTTTAAAAATCACGCGATAACTCCATGCTTACATGAGCATCCGGTAAATAACTCACTGGAATTTCTAAAGCCATATTTTATCGTTCCGCTTCAGCAAAGTTTGTTCTGAGCATCCATCCTTATAAAATTATATATATATATGTATATATATATATATCACATTCTTTTAAAATAAAACTACAACCGTCACAATATACAAAATATTTCTCCTTTTCTATTAAATAATTTTTGTCACTGCTACAATTTGTTTGACTTCTTAACAATAACTTATATAACTACTTACTGCAGATTTCAAAGTTTTCAATACCTTCTTCCAAAAGCTAGACTTTGTCCTTTGGGTTTATTTCTTACTGTTGACATTTCCATTATAGGTTCTTTCTCTACTACTAAGAGTGACATAGAGGTCAACAACGCCACAAACATGTGGAGTGTAGTAGATTTTTCGGGTTCTGCGTTAAAAGAGCAAATCTTAAATGCAAAGCAGGCAGCTGGAAGGCAATTGTTAAATAAGTTACAGTGTTGCACAGTACACAAAAGCCGTAGGGTGATTCCGTCGGGTAATTTCTTGCTGGAGCACCAATTACCTTGCAGACGCAGACCGGATGAACAGATGAAGGCATCTGGTAGCACATGTTATACTACCAGGGAAGGACATCAGTTTAGGATATTCCGTGCTGCTAAGAGTTTTGAGAATATGGAGAGCTGAGACCAGTATCCTCTATTAGACGATAAGGTCTAATTTCTGTGTCATAAAACACTTAAGGCAGTAACGACATGTGCCCATAATAGTGATTTAGTTGCTAAATAAAGTATAACTTCTTTTTACATTCTGCGAATAATATACGTTTCAAATTTTATCACAGCTTCTTCATTTTTTTTCCTTTATTTTTTACCTCGACAATAGATTAACTTTCACGCAGATAAACAATGCTGGTGAATATTTTGTTTTAAATTAAACGATAGGTATCTTTTATGAAATATGTAAACCATTTAATCCAGCCTTACATTATACAGAAAAGCAATTTTTCATCGTCAAACAAACCATGTCATTTATGAGAAGCTAGCAATCTCTTTACCTTTGGGTGTCCTTTTATTTCAATATAACAATAGCAGCCCACGGTGAAATTCATCTAGAGTAGATACATTTCTGCGCCTGCTTATACCTTTCTAGATTCCTCAATACTGCAATAGTACTGCATAACTTCTAAGCGTTGTCCGAAATTTTCCAAGTTTCGGAAAAAAAAAATTGAAGAGCCTCAACTAAGCCTTTCCAGCACTTGAAGTCGTGCTTTAATTATTCTATTCAGTGATGTATCGCATGTGTCGCCATCTATTGTCGTTCATTAGAAATAAACATGTAAAAATCTGTTCCTTCTTTCTGAATAACCCTATATATACACTCCTTTTAAACAAATAACTAGTACGAACATTTGAAGCCTTAGAACATATACATCAATGAAGAAACGCCACCCGAGAGTTCCAATTGAAAAATACTGCAACAGCAACATTTATAAATAGACAACACTGAGACCTTTGTCCTGCCATCCCTGATACACAAGCTGGCATCTGTAAATGTTATAATGAGAGCGCTTTATAAAATACAGATAAAGGATGCTGATTATATGTCACGTAACTGAGCTATAATGGCATCGATTATACTTAACACCTTCAAAGCAGCAGTCCACTGGGATCCATTCTCCATACAAACAATGTGTATTTAAAATAAAATAAATTCCGTTCACTGTAATTTTAATATTCTAATAAATCGGCCTCATTCCCTTTGTTTCAATATTGTTCAATATGCGTTATCTGCAAAAAATCAATAACTACGGCCCGGACTCGACAGTACTGCAATATGTTGCGGTACTCGCAAACACGCTCAAGGGCTTGCCATCATGCTGCCATCCGATATGTATTTAATTATAATCAGTTAAGAAAGTCAGATCTTTTTGTTAAACCTCAAAAATTTTGCAATTATAGTGTGGTCGACCTAAAAGAGGTGTATGCAACTATGATAATCACAATTAAAACGCTCGTATGACATATATGAAACTCGCTACCGCTCGTATACTCGCATTTTAAGTACTACCATTATAATCTTGTTGCATAATATACTATTCGAGGTGATTTTTATCTGGAAATTTGTGCGCTCACAAGAGCCATAAACGAGGAACAAGTATTGCAGAATGTTGTGCATCCACGCAATCAATCAGAATACGGCATGTTATTGTTACCTGCATATTTGCTTTACATAATTTCGCTGCAATGCCAGGCTGAAGGAAAATGTAACTACTTTGTAGCTTCACAAAATATCTTCTTGTACTTTATTTTTAAACGGCTTCAATCTAGTTTTCTTTTTCTTCTTTTACGTTTATAGATCGACCTACTTCTGTTTGTGTGATAACACGCTTCAAAGGCCCGTAGCAAAATGTATAGCATATAGTCTGCAGGGAAAGGGAATTGTCATATCATTAGTCAAGTATTACAAGGATACACCGAAGAGAAGCAAGAGAAAAGAAAAAAGATCTTCCTATCTCCAGGTACTCCAGCAGCCCAGGCCCTTACAGGTTTACGTTTTTACTAACGATCTGCCTGGGAGAAAATAAACTTCTTATAATACGTTCCAAAATGGAATAATTTTCTTGAGCAATATGCATATATTCCCTTTTTAAATTACCTCATTTCTCCAATAAAATTCGGGGTTCCAAATGCAAATAAATGTGTAAGTTTTAAGCAACGAATTCCAGGAGTTACAGTCTATGTCTGAACCTTAAGAAAAAATTGTTTGGACTGTATGTGGTCTCTTTTTCCACTCCAATTATTTCCTGCGACAGTAGGTAGGTACATTTTTATTCCCCTATTTTTCCGGTGGGGGGGGGAGTTGCTTTACATTTTATTAGGGGTATCTTGGCAACACATGAATCTACTAAGTTGTGATTTTGTATCTGGAGCAGATAAACTAAGATCTCTAGCAGTCACTTTTTGACTGCAATTCCACCATATTATTTGCAGTATACACCCACATATATATGCAGGGCTTTCAGGACATGTCCTCACCAGTAGCACAGAGTTTTGCGTCTCATCAACAGGCCATGTCATAGACGGCAGCGTCTGAATTTCGACTTCATTTCTTAAAACTCATATCTTAGCTCATAGTAAAAGCTGGAAATGACCTCAGCTAAACTGGCACTGTACCAGATAACACATTCTGAATGACACGGATTAGTTCGATCACCGTAATATTTCTGATTTAATTTCGTACGTTTTTCCAGGGTTCTTCCAATGTGTCAGGATTTGTTTTATACACTTCCTCCAGACTAACCTTGAGTGTTAGACTGGTGAGTGAAAGGACCACATAGTAGCACTAATCACTCGATCTTCAAACACTTCCCTAGTTTTATCTCTGGATTCTTTTACTGTAAGAGCAGTTGTGGAACCTTGTTGAAGTTCTTCTTCCATCAAATGATTGAAAATCGTGTAGGAATGTCATTTCGAAACTCTTCTCCGTTTATTTATGCGTACTCGCAGAAAATCGAACCGATTATGTGTCTTGTGTTAATCGCACAACAAAATACAGGAGAGGTCCGCCTTGGTCGAGATACAAAACCCTTTGCCAGAAAAACATATACCTTGGAAGCCCGATAGTTTCATTTAGGTGCTGGAGATTTTCTTAATTATGTGAGGCTGATAAGAGTTAAATGTGACGCTGACCTTTAACATATCTGTGTTGTTCCTTGCTGTCTCTTCAGGAGACTCAGAGCCCCGGGTTCGATTATGCATGGCGGGGATTTAGGAATGTCTTCTGGTAGAGCCGAGGTTCTGGCTTTCAGGGGTGGTGACACTACCTTGATAATATTAATAATGCTGCCGGCGAAGATTTAATACTTTATTTTGTTACGAATATTCCTATCTGGTCGACCCGCCACCTTCGTCGTCAAAACCACTGTTATTATTGTCGTCACTTTCGAAGTCACTACTTATGTGTTCCTCCGACTAGCCCTCGAATTGCCTAGATTTCTCTACTTCATTTTCACACTATAAACTTTCTAATTATTTTCTTCTTATTTTGTTTCATCAACCGTCCTCGTGGTTAGTTTGTACCGGAATGTGTCACGGCGTTTCTTTTCCTTTTTCACGCCTTTCGTCGAACTTAGAATTTTCCTCCGCCTTTCTTATGTTTCGTTCCGTTTTAAGTTTAAACGTATCATGTGATGTATACGCGATCTTTGATTGGCTATCATTTTTGTTTCATGATTTTATTATTGGCTACCCCCACTTTGACAACTTTCACGTCTGCGTCTTACAGCTCATTTTGAGTTTTAAAATCTTCCCACGAATATTTTAGATCGCAGATAAGACACGTATACTTTCTGACCCTGCTAAGCTTTGAAACCATTGTAAACTACACGTCCGAGCCAAAGTACAAAAGCGAAACTTCCGGTAGACTTGTCGCCGATAGCAGGTAGATACATCTGCTTTCGTTTCGAGGAAAACAAAAATTGTTTTTCTACCTTTTCAACGAAACCCATTCCTAATACGAATTTACAGAGCGGGCGTCTTTTTATTTTATAAATTGATTCTCTTTATATCCTTTATCTATTTTCGGCATGTTTTTGTCGTTATGTTTGATTTCGATCGTATATTATTATTATTATTATTATTATTATCTCTCCTGGGTCTCGATAACGGCTTCAAATGCTTATAAAAACATCTATAACAACGACTACGTGTTCCAAAAATCGCACATGGTAGCAGTTCAACGATTCGAAAAATACACCTTCCGATAAAATCAACAGCAGATTAATAAATAGCACAGCAAGGCTACTAGACAACTGCGGCTGAATTACACAAGTAGATGCTACAGGAAGCAAACTACGCAACTAAAGCACACTGTCCAGTACAATGCAAATGCTCCCAAACATGCCTCCTCCCAGACTCTGCCTCGCACTATTATCCCCACCACTCTTTAATCATTCACAGCTACTGTACGAAGTTAAAATACGGCAACCCTTTTATTGTTTGTATATTCTCTTTTTTGGGGGGAGGGTATTACTTTACAGCGATGAATTCACCTATGCCCGAGGCAATTATTCAAACCCACAGCCTCGCACACGATGGAATACCAAAGCTTTTAGTCTGAGAGATCAGGTTTACTATAGTCCCATAATGCACACGACGTGCATAAAAAGTGGCCCATTCTCCTAGATAACATTAGGATTTTTCCCTCCGTAAGGTTTCCACCTTCAGCTAACTACCTTTGAATCCATACGCCGGTATCAGTTCTCTATTTGACTGACTGAAAAACAATTCAGGGCAAAAAGACGAACCAATAAACCATGTTATAATCGAAGTGAATTAAAGGGGTGGTTCGAATACCACCTCTATGAAAGAGTTTCACTACAATTGGTACCCGAGCAAAGGCTAAACCAATGCAACATAAATCTAAGAGGAAGGAGTGAAGAATTATGTGCATTAAAGTAGACGATAGTTAGGACATTTATGTGAGCGCTTTCATCAGCGATACGGACACGAAGGTTAAAGTTAATTGAGACCGCATACCAGTAATATGGTAGCACGCTGTACTCCAGTGACCTCGGCACTTTTCCAATGCGCAACTGGCGGCGCATGGCGTGTTCAAAGTTTTCTTTATCAGCTGTGCTTCAGTCGCTGCTTTGTTTTTCGTGCTGTAAGGAGAGTTGTACTTCGTGTTTTCACAATCAAAGGTGAAAGTTGTGCTGTGTATGATTTGCTTTAAAGAGTGTTAATGTCTTATTAGTCCACTGCAATGCCTGCCGACAAATTCACGTTTCAAATATGAATTTTTATGTACGATACACATGTAAAAACCGAATTATGTCGACAGGTGTGTAGACAACATTAAGAGAAATTTCCTGGTATTACAATTTCAAGTAGGGAAACTGTTAGACGTCTGGTATAATAAGTTTAGGACAACGGAAACGCTAAACCTAAGAAGCGAAATCGAAATTTTCTAACGGAGGAAAAAATCGAAAAAAATGGTACATTTATTTGTGGGGAACCCTAAAAAAGGTTTATAGGAACAATTTTCACAGTACAGCATAAAACAGAAATTATTAACATTATGCAAGAAGAATTTATGCGTGTGAATGGAAGTTTCATTCAAAGATGCTGGGAATGACTTCACACAGATGTATCTACACCACTTTCAGCACCACTTATAACAAGGATAGTACTCATTATAGTGCGTGTTACTATGATTTGTGAGTAAGTAACGCGCGAGTTACGGAACGAAAACTCCCAATGTAATAGGAAATTCGTGGCCTCACCATAAAACGATCGCGCTGTACTATATGATATTTTTACGCCAACATTCAACGAATCATTGCCCTAACTGTACTCCGCGAGTGAGAAAATCAATCACTAGCTGTTATGTTACCCTTCGGTATTTCGCCAATATTTTGGGGGAGATACTACCAGTGGCTAGAGTTATGCCCGAGCAACAGAGGGGGTCACGCTGCCAAAGGGTGTGGCTAGATTTGTCAGTACTAATATAAACAGCTGCGTTCCATTATGGATCACTTTTTATGCACGTCACTATACACGAATGTCTTGGGGTTTGAATTTATCTTAATACTGATCATGTACAATGAAGTTTGTTCTAAATTTAGTTATGAATTTCAAGGGTCCTGTTAAGGATGGAAGAGTAAGTACATTCTAAACTGCAGTTATCGTTTTACTACCATTAGTATTTTCTTTCTTTTCTAGTATACAAAACAGATACGTGAAACATTGATATATTTAAATGTTTAAAAGCTGTTTTGACTGGGAATTCTATGTTTCATGCAATTAACACAAATGTAAAAGCAGATGAAGTTACTTGCAGCTGTGCCGGGTATTGATCAGCAGCTGCTAACCGATAGAGTGGAAGAGAGTTCCTTTCTTCATTCGGGTACTTTTGTTTTGAACTGGGAACCTACCTCAGGGTATACTAACTACACTACTCATTTGTTAACAGCAAGTCAAATACAGTAACGAACGTCACGGGAGCTCGTGATGGAAATCTGAGATAATGACTTCTTGTCTCGTAGCGCTTTCCCACAAATCGATACAGCAATCGCAAACTCTCTGTCTTATCAAGGAATATAAAGGGATATGCTCTTTAATATATCTGTACCGCGCTTTCAGTTCTCTTTTCAAAACCTTTGAGGGAATTCCCAAATTAATAAGGCGCAAATGTGTGGAGCCTGCTTCCTTAAAAGCAAAACTCAGTTTTCGGAAATGCGTTCACAAACAAAACCTTGGATTACCTTCAGTAATACAAACGGTGCTGATAACTTTTCGGCAGTTTAATTAAGCTTCATGAATGAGAGTTTAGAAGCGAGATTAAACTAACAGTTCCTTGCTTATAGGAGTTCTATTTGAGAAGATGATTAAGAGAAAACTTAATGGCGAAAAATACCTCATCCCCCCAAAAAAATGCATTTTAAGCCTTTGGTGCATTCTGATTAAGTACAATTCTGCTTTAATTTGATATACAGGTCTTTCATAATTATGTAATAAAGCAAATAAAGCTAAAATTAACTCTTTTAAAAATGCTGGTACACTTCAAATTTATTATTTTAAAAGGAAACTTTTAAAAACATAGTTTTCAGTCATTATTGGCAGGTGTGACGTCATCGACAAATGTGTTAAATGGCTTTTTGCTTAAAAAGAAGTTTTAGTTGCTATGGGAGCAGCTTAATGGTTGACTTGTTTTAACGAGTTTCTCTACAATTTACACAACTACTGTAACAAATAAAATTCTAATTATTTAATGCGTTCAAAATGCTCCCCATTATACGGTTCCCAAAGCAACTAAATATTTTGTATGAGACAAATTAAAAAATGAAGAAATAACTAGCAAACAGAGAAAGTCGTCTGAATGTAACATACGAGATTTTTTTTTAAATTAAGTCTCACAAATAATCTCCATTTGTGGGAGGATAATAGGCTAGCCTGCGATACGTATCGACAAACGACTTTTGTAACATTTTAACTAGAATAGCATTACTTTTTTGGGAATATTGTCTTTAAGGTCTACAACGGTTGTGGACGATTTGGATGAGCCTTGCTCTTCAAATACTCATAGAAAAAAGAATCATAGACAGAAATTTGGGGATCTTGAAGGCAATCGAGATGACGATTCTAGAAGAGCGGCGCGCAACTGCAATGGAAATTCTTTCAGTGTGGTGTAACACCATCTTGCTGCAACTGACTGCCCTCTTGTAGATCGTAGTCCTTCGTGGTGTAGTGGTTACCATGCTAGCATCTAGTTCCCGGGGTTGCGGGTAGATTTACGGCACGTAAAAGAACCTCAAGCCTCATAAAGGAGCCTCTGAGAAACATTACCGGTCTTTCACGCCCAATATAGAATGGAATGCTAAGGACCACAGCATTTAAAGAGCGTCCATAAATAAAACTAAATTTAATTTAATTTCTCTTGTAGACCATATAGAAAATATTTACAGAGAAATTAATGCTATTCGAGTTTAAGTGTTATAAATTGTTTGACGTTAAGAATCGTAGACTCTGGATTGCTGTTCGCACATTTTGGAATACTCTTCAAGAAATGAAATATTTTGCTATGTTGCATAAAATTACAAATTATTGGCATCTCTCGTATTTGTCAAATGTCTGATACACAGTTGCAAAAATTGGTTTCGTTGAATCACCCCATGTAAGTTGGCAATGCATGCAGCATGTCAACAATTGGTGTTGAACCGCATAACATAACCCTGAGATTGAGGGCACTGTCGAGACATTTCATCTCAAACTGAACCAAAAGCTTTAAAACTTCGAGAATTTAAAGACAGACACAGAAACATGCAATACTGAAGATCGTATATTGATATCTTTAACAGTGCTTATAGAAATTATGGTTGAACTGGCATCAAACACTGGATAAATTTTATGATTTAGACCTAAATGTAGGGCAGGAATACAGAGTGGCAACGCTTTGCATGCTGCACGTCCCACATCTACTGAAAGCCAGTAGAAGTCATGTCAACATTCGGTGGACTAACAAACTTAACAGATGTAAACGAGGAAAGTAATCTAAGAGTGCGGTCTGAAATTGCATGGAGAGGATTCCGCATGGAAAGAACAAAGTCCGCGCTGCCGACTCATTACCACTCAGTCACAGTTGTGCATGTACAGGTAAATTTTTTCGTCGTGACAGGGCAGAAACGCAGACAAGGTAGTCTAGGGTGCGGGAGAACGACTGGCGGTATTCCCCTTACGTGAACTCGGAATCCGTGGTGATGTCGCCTTTTCTCACATTGTGTACGCTCCTGCTGCTCCGTGGCTACTGACCCAATGCCCCTCCGAGAAGATAAATGGACTTGTCCAACTACTGCGCATACAGATAAGCATGTCAAGACGAAAAAATCGACTGTAGTAATGAAAGCGTTAGAAGAATTAAATCAAATAATGGAGAAATACCGAATCTAAGGAGCTTAAAGTATAATATAAAATCTTCTTCCTCTTCTTAGTAAGACTTTACACCTCAAAGACTTGCAAGCCACTGGATCACAGCATATTCAGGATGGGTGATCAACCCAATGCCTGGTATAGCGGCGAAGAAGAAGGAAATGAAATGTGGTGATGAAAGGTTGATATGAAAATTCACGGATCAAATTATCCAGCCTAGCATTCGCCTAGCGACCCAGGAAAACCTTCGGTCAGATTGGTCGGTTTGAACCCAGGACCTCTCGAATGCGGGCTATAGACGTTACCGCCTAAGCCATCCCGTTCGGTGACTAACATACTAAGTAAATAAATCATAGAAACGGAAAGATAAGTAAATACAGGCTTTCTGGTCGAACATTTGGGTCTGGATGAAAACCAAATATTTTCTTTGCCATTTCTGGTGGATTTGAATTAACTTGTGTTTTTTTAAGACACGGTTTCATTTTCTGTTAAATTCCTCATTTCTTCCTTTGTTTGTGTAACGGCAAATAAAATCCCTGGCAAGAATGTTGATGCTGGAATTGTCGGTCTCTGTATTTAACAGCGGCATTGCACTTACCTCACGGTTGGCAGCGCCTGGAGGATTTTGCTGTAATGGCCACGGGGGAAGTCATCCCACGTCATCACTTAAAGAGACGGTAGCGAGCAGAATCCACTCTGCTTTCCTGCCTTATTAGGCCGCAGAGATACACGAATCCAGCTTTAAATGAGACGTGGAGCGTCCTCTCTTGTTGTGGGTAAAAATACCGTGACCTCGGTTCCAGTCGTTTGCTGGTCTCTGCACATTACCCCGCCGTACTTTCAATGGCTTGTCTAATTGTACCGTGCCTCACTGTAGTGCTAATGACTGCAGTTACCAATATCAGAAACAGGCAGCTGCATTTTGGGATTTAAGTAAATGCAATTTGGAGCAGAGAGCGTCTTAACTTGTAACGTAAAACTTTCGATTTATAGTTACAATAGGGAGGCTTTAAAGTATTGAAGTTTTCCAATTTCTAAACCCCTACTCTTACGAAGCTCGAAAGCCTTTTAAAAACACAAAAGAACACATATTGGTGAGAATACGTTATACATTTATGTTTTAAAAACATTTCTGTGTGGTTATGCACTAGTCGGCCACAATGTGAGTGCGTGCGGTGTGGACAGGCACTAGATATAGATAGAGATAGATAGATGGATGAATAGATAGATAAGGTATCTTTATTGGTTTCAAATTATTGAAGTTATTACGCAAGTATTTAGTGCATGGCTCATTGACCGTACATGCATATTTAAGATACAAGTATGGTGACAAATAAACAACAGAAAAAGAAAAACAGTTAATAACAAGTAGGTGGGGCATCAGAAGACAGGTAAAGAAAACATCCGCAGTTCCGAGTTGCATTTACTAGCCAGGCTGAGGCCTGCATGTTGTACTGTGTTATTTGTACGACTTACATTCCCCTATCGCCTTGTCCCTCACTTCCCTCAGATCCCCTGCCTTGATGACGTTCACACTGTCATCGCACACTTACGAAAGCAGAGGTGGACGATCATCCAACCGATGGGGTGAGGTGATTTGACCAACATCACGCATCCCCCGCCGGAATGTTGGCTCACGAGGCCAGGACCGCTGCCTATCGCAGCTCCAAATTTTCCTCAAGAGGTTGAGTTGTGTGTAGTAGAACTTAATCGTTCAAGTACTGGACAGACACAATCGGCGATAGTGGCTCGATGTTAGCAAACGCAATGTAGCCGCATAATTGAAGGGGATGTATTAGTAGTAGCATTGCATTCCCTTCGTGTTACAGTTTGGATTCAGTTCCT
Source organism: Deroplatys truncata (assembly GCA_030765065.1). Lineage (NCBI taxonomy): Eukaryota > Metazoa > Arthropoda > Insecta > Mantodea > Mantidae > Deroplatys > Deroplatys truncata. Next base: position 120,141,252 of record CM060988.1, on the reverse strand, counting down.
AGATGCCGGTATGAAGTGCTGGACAGGGATGGAGCCTGGCCTGACTACTGAAGCATTACATTCAAAATGCATTCACTTCCCTTAAGAGATGCATACTAACAATAGGTTGCAAAGTAATAAAATGGAATTGATTCACATACCGTGTATTTACTATAAATTATAAACCTGCAAAATAGGACCCATTATCCCATTTAAATTTTAATTTTATCTCTTAGATTTAAAATATCTGATAAAAACATAAAGAACCCTTCATGCTCTTTTTCCCCTTCCATTCAAATATACAACCTACTCTCTTATCAGCAAAACTTCAAAACAATTTGTCCTTAATTATTTTGGATTTAAATAGAATCTCTAAAATGTATAGTCACTACAAAATCTGTTGATGAAGCCATCGATTTTTATCGATAAATATATGAGAGCGCCTATCAGCCAAACGATGAATCCGCTGTTACTAGAAAACAGCTGCCAATCAAATTTTATCGGCAATTCTCTCGTTTGACGCAAACAGGATATGGAGGAATAGCGTTTAAGAACGCCTTGCATATCAGCCAATCGCAGCTTGATCACACGATAATTATCAACGGATTCACAGAAAGTGATAATCGTTATCGGATAGTTTTGCTTCCATCATTTGCTTCCTATTGCGGAGGATTCAAATCATAATAACAGAGTGAAGATTTGGCTAAGCGTCATGCATTCAATTTGTTTTAAGAATAAAGGTTCTTCCAGAAAGCCTTCATTACGTATTATTCCGTCAATGTAATACATTTCCTTTGCTTTGGAGGTCAGGTCAGGCTAAAAAAATCTGATGTGTTACACTCACATAACTTTCTCTACTTTTGTACCACCTAATTTTACAAACGCCTATTCTCCATATGCTTCATGTTAATCGAGATATCGAAATGTCAATCTTATTGATAATTTTCTTGTAGATGCAAGGGGAATATGGTAGCTTTTAAGCGATAGTCAAATATTTTAACGCTGGTTGCTATGTGGGGCATTCCATTCTCTTTGCATGTCCAGAACATAAAAAAAATGAATAACGAATTTGAGAAAAAGTATAAGTATTGGAAAATTTAAGGGAATAACAAGCAATATCTCGCAAACGGTTCACTCAACAAAAGAAATGTATATGACATAAATTGTGTATTTTAACGCGATCTACATTTTTTGTGTAGTAAAATTTTGTCTATCTCTTATGGTTTACCAGTTATGAAAAAGTCGTTCATAATGAAGAATACTTTTGGAGACATTCCCAGAAAATTCGAGATATACATTTTATTTGTCATGACAATATCTTAAACATATGATATTTTAATCAAAATCGTTAGAGCCGTTTTTGAGAAAATTAAAATTTTCGAAAAATGTTCCATGTAAAGGGTAGTCTGGGGTGGGGGGATTTTCTTGAAAACCTTCGTGTCGCATCTCTGGAAGATACTGAACCTAAATACCAAGTTTGGTGCTTATCCGATTGTTCGTTTTTGAGTTATGCTGTTCACAGACACACACACAGACACACACACAGACACACACACACACAGACACACACACGGACATGTTTCTAAAAATGCTTTTTTTGGATTCAGGAGGTCTCAAAACGTGTATTTCCGGTGAAATCTCGGTATCGAATTTTTGGGTGGAATGCAATACTTCCCCTACTTACTATACGTAGTAGAGAAAGTAAAAAACAATAAGTGAAAGTTAGTTTCATTGAACATGCTTATCAATTTTATTGTACAACAGCCATAATAAACATCGCTCAGATTTGGTGCTTAATTGGATAATCTCTTATGTTATGCACTCAGTATTATTTGTTAATCCCAAAACTTTTTGTGGTATTACCTATTATAGTAACCAATTAAGGCTGCTTAAACTAATACGCGATACTTTTTCATTCCTATGTTCATTTGTTTTATGCCATCTCAGCTTGGATTTGATTACGGAACTAGATACATGCATTTATTTGTATAGGCGGTTTTTATATTCGTATTAGAGAAAATATTTGGTTGTTAGTAATGTAATTTACTTTCAGACTTATACACGATTCTGTTGTGAATAAAGTGCAAAAGAAAAACAAAATATGTTACCTTTGCCTTACTGTCATGACGATGATTATATGATAACCATACAAAGCAGAAATGTTATTTTCTTACACCTTAAGGGCACTGGAAGGCAAGATGTTTTAAAAATTCGATTTTTTTATTTTCTATGTGATAAAAAAGTAGAACTTTTCAGCTTTAAAATCATATTTCATTGCGTGTATTGACCGATTTGACCCTTTAAATTTGGTGGTGCATACCTATGCCTTTTGTATTGCTTCTATCTTCTCAATTTACCGTAGCTTCGTTTTTTCATTCTTCAGGTGCACGTTTTTCAAAAACTATTAAAGATAGTCCACCAAAGTTTTACTAGATATTTCTGGGAACTAAGAGGTGTACTTTTATAGTAAATACCGATGATTTTTTTAAAAAATAACAAAACGTTTCCAACTACTTTACTATCATTCATTACCTTGCACTACTTCTTCACATGGTCACCGCCGTCATTCAGGCACTTGTAACGGGAAACCAGTTTTTATCTGCTTCGTCAAAGAATGATGCCGCTTGTGATGAAAACCAACTTCTTGTTTCACATCATTGTCGTTGAAACCTTTTCCACCAAGGAATTTCTTCAGATGAAGAAACAGATGAAAATCGCTTGGTGCCAAATCCGGACTGTAGGGAGGGTGGTCAAATTGTTCCCAACCAAATGATGATATCAGATCTTCATTATGTTTGGCTGTGTGACCGAACATTGTCACTCATGGCAATGAATGTTTGCTGGCGTAACATTTCTCACATTCAAAAAACGAATCAGTGATCTGACTTCACAGTCGGCGGGTTGTTCAAGAACTTTTCGAAACGGTCTAACAACAGGAAGACACAAAGTGACGATCGCTCATAGCTACGTCTGGCTTCCTAATGAATGGAGGAAGTGATCGCGCATGCCCAAAATCGCGACTGCAATGCTCCAGCGGCAAAATATTAAAACGGTATTTACTTTAAAGAAACACGCCTCGTGCTAAAGCTATTTTTTTTTTCAAATTTATGGATAAACATGATAACGAAACGCTATTCATGAAAAAACAAAAGCAATATTGGCTTTTTTGTGTCACACAAATTAAATTACTTTTTATTCTCGACAGGTTAAAGATATTGGGAAAATATTTTGTTCACAATGTAACATTATTTTCATGTGATTTAGGGAAAAAATGGTGCTCATAGAAATAGCATCACACCAGGAAAGTGTACCTGAACTATGAGTTGTAACATTTTGACAGGGTGTCATCATATCACTTTTGCGCAACTTCAAACAACCGTAAATTTATTATTTTATAATCATTATTTCCAGAAACACTTTGTATAACCGATCCAAATTGTGTTACCATTGATTCTGTAGCTACTGTGTAACCAGAAGTTAAAGGAGTTAGCTTCCTAATCACATCCCAGTGCCCTTGAGGAGAAATTAAAATTCCTATCCCACCAGAGTTAAATCTGCTAAATTTATGGCTCATTATCTCAGAAACTAGTTATCAGAACAATTCTTTACGCGATGTAGATGCGTACCTTATTCGCATACCTAGTTTTGTACAATAAGTTTGTTTATTAAGGAAGATAGAATTGTTTTCTTAATCCTAGCATGTTTTCATTAAAAATCTGATGTGTTACACTCACATGACTTTATCTACTCTTGTACAAACTAGTTTTACAAACGCTTCTTCTCCATATGCTTCATGTTAACCGAGATGTTAATCTTATTGCTAATTTTCTTGTAGATGCAAGGGGAATTGGTAGGCTTTAAGCGATAGTCAAGTATTTTAAAAGCTGGTAGCTATGTGGAGTATTCCATTCTCTTTGCATTACCAGGACAAAAAAAAATGAATAACGAATTTGAGAAAAAGTATAAGTATTGGAAAATTTAAGGGAATAACAAGCAACATCTCGAAAATGATTCACTCAACAAAAAAATGTATAAGACATAAATTGTGTAGTTTACATTTTTGTGTAGTAAAATTTTGTCTATCTCTTATGGTTTACCAGCTATGCAAAATTCGTTCACAATGAAGAATACTTTTGGAGACATTCCCAGAAAATTCGAGATATACATTTCATTTGTCATGAAAATATCTTAAACATATGATATTTTAATCAAAATCGTTAGAGCCATTTTTGAGAAAATTAAAATGTTCGAAAAATATTCCATGTAAAGGGTACCCTGGAGTGGAGGGATTTTCTTGAAAACCTTCGTGTCGCATCTCTGGAAAATACTAAACCTAAATAACAAGTTTGGTGTTTATCCGACTATTCGTTTCTGAGTTATGCTGTTCACAGACACACACGCGCGCGCGCGCACGCACGCACGCACGCACGCACACACACGCACACACACACGGACATGTTTCCAAAAATGCTTTTTTTGGATTCAGGGGTCTCAAGTCATATATTTCCGGTGAAATCTCGGTATCGAATTTTTGGGTGGAATACAATACTTCCCCCACTTACTATACGTAGTAGAGAAAGTAAAAATTTAGCCACAATTACTTTTTAGAAAGTAACCAACCGCCTTATTAACACCAGCGTTGATCCACAACATTTAGAGGTTATGTTATTCACCCAATTTAATTTAGCTTAACTTCAATAATGTCTGAGAAATTGGGTAATTTACGCCAGAAAATTTCATTCACAGAAAAAGCTGTTTAAAGCAAAAATGCATGTATCTGTAATGCTTGGGTTGCACACACGGAAGTTACCGTATTTTATAGTGGTGCCAATTTGTAGAGTAAAACTCTCTTTTAAAAATGAGCTAATGCAGCGCTTTTGTTCCATACTGTGGCCACTGCAGGTGACTCGTGCGCCAACATCCGTAGCTAGGACTCCCGCCGAAACATCATAACATGCCCGCATTGATTCATTAGCAATTAATTTTTCAAAATACAAAAAACAAACTTATTAACACCAAAGTATATCAGTAACAGAATTGAGATTTCGTTCCTCTTCATATCAAAATTTTATTAAGCTATATTCATCAATAGTTCTTGAGGAAAGGCACCATCAATATCAGAAAAGCCTATTTAGTAAAAAAAAACAAAAAAAAACTGTTCAATGTAAAACTAGATAAAACATACATACACATTATACATATAAAGGAAAAATCGCATCAATTGTATATATGGACGTTGCCATATTTAGAAGTGATACCAATATGTAGAGTAAACTTTCCCGTAGATATTGCACAAAAATACCATAAGAATATTTACTAGATGTTTACCTAGATGTTTCTTCCTGCGGTCTTTGTCAGAGAAGGGATTTTAGTTGTGTATAATTTATTACTGATCTTTTAATGTTTTAAAAGAGAAATCTCTCCTAACTATGAACTCGGAAGCAATTTTCATTCCCACAATACAAGGTATAATACAAACATCCAAAGTTTGAGACTAAGGAAAATCCATTTTATAGTATACATGAATGTTCTAGTGCCACTTCCAAGTTTAACTTATTTATAGCCAGTGTGTTGTTAATTTAATTTAGTCAAAAGGTACTCTGTGATAATACACATTATACGAGAGTAGATATATAAGTTTCCAACATACCATTATCTAGGTATGATAAAGACAATAACTATATTTCAGTTTTCAGTAGTCACTCTTCACTACAATACACTTCGCACATCTTTGAATTAACATCCCCCCCCCAAATAATCAGGCCTTGTCTATGAAATGGGCATAAACATCATCCCTCACTTCTTTGTTACACTTAAGTTTCCTTCCTCGAAGGTCCTTCTTGAGTTATGAGAAGAGGAAATGGTCACTCGGAGCTACGTCTGGGCTATAGGGTGGATGATCGATCTCCATTTCTTCACAGCTTCCTTTGCAACAAGAGCTGTGTGCACAGGCGCGTTGTCGTGAAGAATGCACACACTACCACTCGTCTTTTCTCTTTTATGGAAGCACGTAGTTTGTGCAGTAAGCCAGCATAGTACTCCCCATTTACTGTGGCGTTCCTGTCCTTGAAGTCAATGAAAAGTATTCCTTTACAGTCGCAAAAGATTGTGGCAATGATTTTCTTGGTTGATTGAGTGACTTTGGCCTTTAGAGGCGGTGCTTCGCCAGGTTTATGCCACTACAATGATTCTCGTTTGGGCAAGGGATCATAGTAGAGGACCATAGTTTCATCTCCTCTAACAATGCTTTGCAGAACTCCTCTTTTGTTGCCACGGCAGAGCTCCAAAGATGCCAAATGAGTTATTGCTTTTGGACTGAGGAAAGAAGTCTAGGCACCCATCTTGCAGTAACCTTGTTCATGTTTAAATGTTCTGAATAATTCGAAGGGCTGTTGTTTTAGAAAGGCCCAACCTTGCTGCTATTTCTTTAACTTGAAGCCCCCGATCATCCAAAATTTCTCTTTCCACAAGAGCCCTTGGAGTGAGCACTTCCAAGGGCCGATCTGCACACACTTCTTTTTCAATGCTTTCTCGACCCATTCGAAAATGTTTGGCCCATTCTTTTAGAGTAGAATATGAGGGGGATGCTTCCCTATATACACGGTCCAATCGCTATTCAATTTCATTTGGAATAAGTCCTTTTTTGTGAAGACCTTAATAACACCTCAAAACTCAATTTTGAAAAGTCACAATCTTCTACACATAGCCTTCTTTATGCAACAACATCCGAGCAACTGAGGACAGCGGAGCGGAAGTTACAGCTGCAATTAGGTATTTACTTCACAGATAAGATATGACATCACAACAGGATTTTGTGAAGGCGATAAACCTTATTAGCGAGGCCGGAAACGTATATACCTATCCTATTTTTATCTTGTGTTTTATGACATGACCATTTGATTTTACACTTAAAGGTCAAATAAATATTATTATTATTATTATTATTATTGTTGTTGTTGTTGTTGTGACGTCGCAGCTATGGCTTAAGGTTATCGGGAGATCGGGGTCGGCAAGTTGGAGGTAAACAGAGATAAGCAAGACTCGCGCCCGCATAAACACCAGAAGCGCTATCGGCAGATAACCAAAATTTCATGGTAGTTTCTTTCCTCCGTTCTCCAGAGCGTTGTCGAGATAGTTCTAGAATGTTCTGTGAAAGATTCCAATGACTATATAAGCGAACGTTCTCGCAGTTGAGTCAGTTAGTAAGCGCTATTCTGATACATAAAATGCGGTGCTACAAATGAGTTTGTGACAACTGTGGCGTGCAGTGATTGCTGCTGCAGGATAGATTGAAGAAGTCCTGCGTTCGACTCCCCAGCGAGTGAACCGTCCGAAAGAATTGATATGTCGTGTTATGCCGGAAAGTGAAGTGACGGGCGTATTGAACTACTTCACATACGAAAAGTGGCAGTGAGAACTAAATGAATTCCCAGTGAAGGGACATTGGGAACAGTCACAGTTAAATACTGGACAGTCACATTATTATTATTTATCTATTAATGATTATTATTATTACTATTATTATTATTATTATTATTATTATAACTAACACACACCTCTGTGCCTCAAAGAGAGTAGGAAGTGTTGCAGAATTAATAGAAAAAATACCAGATAAGTATTGTGCCTACAATAATAAAATACAGAAATTAAAGAGGAAATTCAACATACACGACTGAAACCAAATTAAAAATGTCACTTTTTGTAAATTTTCTTCAATTAATCTACCCTTAAGTCAAGATTTTAAGTTAAGGACTTGCCGCATGGGTGATACAAGATCTTTGGTACAGATTGGTGAAAATTATTACACTCAAGTACATTTTTATGGTGAAATTAATGATTGAAAGTTCTGAGTTTTAATATAATTTACAAATGTCTACTATCAAATCGAAACCGTAGGTGAACCCTATCAGCTATCGTCAATGTAAAAAATTATCTCCTGTAATAGCAACAAGTAATTTTTCTAGGTTAGAGATCTATTTTCCCACCCATGATCTCAAAAATCTACATAGAGAAAAAGATGCACACCATAGAATAAATATCTACTGATTAATTTCTAGATATAGTCTTCAATTTTCACAGGTCATTGTGTGGTGAAGATGACTGAAAACAGTGATCTAAAATGTATTTTGGCAATGTTATTTCATTGAAGAAACATATTTACATATGTTCATTAGTAATGGGTAAAAGGACTACCCTGTGTGTTTTTTTTTCTACTTTTTCATATAGACAGTAATTAATTCCAATTGGTGGAAAATTTCTTAAGCATTTTATCACACCAAAGGCTTCAATACCTTGCAAATACAACCTCGAGCAGATAATAATCAAAACTTTGCTTTGAGTATAATCATTTTCACATCTCTATAGGTTTCAAACAGACTCAGTTCATATTATCTTAAACAAATCGCTCGTTAAATATCACCTGTTTTAAAGAATATCACTTCTTTAAGACGAATTCTTACGTCAGTGTGGGAGGAAGAATAAAGAGAAAAGGTGAAAACAAGGGAGGAACTGTGGTAACGGTAAACAGCAGTAAACTGTCAACATAAAGAGGTTCTGTTTGCACGATATATAAACTGGCGGTGGGGTTCTAGAAAGTGCGAGTTCCTTTGGCCAAAGTTGGTACTTCACTCCAAAGTGGCTAGGGTAGGAGGAACGGTTCCTGTTTTCCTGCCTGTTGTTTACAGAGCGGACTCCTTGTCTGCTGAGGGCAATATCGTAAAATTAGTTGGCGCTTGGATGGATAGTTACCTACTTATCTTTAGCTCCTTCTGCAACAAATAGAACCCCACCTCCCAAAAACAAAAGGGAGAAAGTTAACAGCAACAACAGCATTCAGAGATTTGCTCCGAGTTCTTCATTGGTGCACGGTTTGGCTTTAGAGGGAAGTGAAGCTTCATTTCTTAATTTCTAGCTGTGACATTAAGTAATAAATAGTAATGTTTTCATAGCTTCTAGATGTGTAATATGTAAGTTGGGTTGCTTAATAAGCACTTCCAACTACAGGAAGTAATAAAATAGCACCTTAAGTCAGGATACAAGCGGGGCTGCCAGCTCTAGGGACCCATCAATCGCTTTTTTGCGAGTATCACTTTCTAGCTATGAACGCCCAGCACATTTGGCAATGCAGCTGTGCTAATCAGTCACGATATGAGTGCGTGCATTAGAAAGGGGAACTAAACAGCTACGGAACAAGTGGACGAGGCAGGAAGGACAGTCAGGTAAAGAAAACATCCGCAGTTATGAGTTGCATTTACTAGCGAGGCTGAGGCCTGCCTATCGTCCTCCCCTCACTTCCCTCTGATTCCTAGCCTTGATGACGTTCGTATTATCAACAAAAACAGTGACGCCCTCCTTCAAGCGCAATCATATTGTAGCCGACAAGTACTTCATCTAGACCATTTTTGTATTTTCTTATTAGTAACAAAACTAGGGCTTAATTGAAGTGGATTCAGTTGGAGAGCCATAAATAAAAACCCTCCGCTTTGACCATTTTATGTGTGGGGGAAGAGAGAGGGGAGGGAGAGAGCGAGCAGGAGGATACGGCTACTGCCTTTTATATCTGAGATGATTTGCTTTTGGGATAGAAACCAGCAACAGAAATGCCTTTCTTAGTGACCTAATTGGATAATATAGTTTTACTTTCTCACCGGTTACTAGATAGATGAAAATAGCATTCCACCAAAACCTCGATAAAGGAATTCCATCGCAAATGCACGTTTTGAATTTAAAGGAAACATTTGTGTTATGGACAGCATAACTCAAAAACTTAAAAAGCCAATTGAATACCAACTGCATTTTTCTTTACAGCATTCCTAAGGACGATACTGTAGGATTTTCACGAAGTTGCTTCCATTCCAAATTAAAATTAAAATGTTAGTTATTTCAATTTTTTTCAAAACTGCCCTTAAGATTTTGATTAAGATATCATAGTAATATATTGAATTTTTATGTATAATCCTTGAAGTCATTATCAATGAGTAGTAAAATGGCTGCGACATCTCTTATTTAAATGCTAAGGATCCCGAGGACAAATTATAAGTTCCAACAAAGGGTTGGTGCAACAAAAGAGAACCCTATTGAAAACAGTAAGGAAAGAGACATCCTGAAATTTTTATAAACTCTTGGCTGTGCCTATGTTGCTTTATGGTGTTGAAACCTGGACTTAAAGAATTGGGATAGTAGAGATTCGACTGTTGACACCATTGGCACGATACCGATAGCGGATCACAAACGGAACCAGTAAATTCGAGAGAAAAATTAAATTAAACTGAGTTTTATTTATGGACGCTCTTTAACTGCTGTGGTCCTTAGCGTCCCATCCTATATTGGTCGCGAAAGACCCGAAATTTGGTTCAAATTCGAGAGCAACTAGGTATTATGGAAATAATAGAGAAGTTAGACCATTATTGAAATATGTGGCATGAGCGTCATACGAACGGAGGATGTTCGCATTCCAAAAGAACTTTATGAATATAAATCCCAAGGGTGAGGAAGGAAGGATCATTTGTGAATTGTTTGACTTCGGAACAGACGAGTGCTGTCTAACCAGAGTTGTAGCTGATGATGATTATTATTATAACTGCGAAACCATTTCAGACAGACAAAGACTTATCAAAACGTGCAATGCAGCTATTTCCAGAAAGATTTGTCTGGATTAAAATGAAGTAGATAAAAACAAACATTTTTAAGAATAATTTGTATACCTAATAATTGATAGAAAGTAGAGAAAGTCATGTGAATGTAACATCAGACTCTTTTATGTATTACCAACATTAGTTGCTTCAAAGCCCATTTTGCTCCACGTTCTGAGGCACTAAACAACCTGCAACTTGCAGCAAATCCTCAACTATTTACAAGAAGATAATTTTAAGGGCGTTTCCCATGCTTTAGTTCCAATGGATTTCATACATTTAAAGCTATTACTATGAATCTATAAATCACATATTAGAAGGTTGAAATTTTACTGCATATTCTGAGAATCATTGCAGAAGAAACATTCAATTTGCAATTAAAAAAATATATTGCCGAGAAAATTACAAATGAAATATGGATATGAGGTCAGTATACTTATTCCTTTCTTTCTGCAGCCAACATATTAAAAGCACAACGCATGACACATTTCTAAGAGCGTTTTTGGTGATGTAAAGGTAAAATCATGTTACTGTGAAATTTTGTGACGTGCATCATTCTGAAGGAAACGTAGAGTTTTTAAAAAATAAACTGCAATAATTAAGAAACTAATAAGCTTACAGAAGTGAAACTGTGATGTAAAACCTTGTAGCCTTAAAAAATGTAGAAAACAGAAATTTCGTCAATCCTATCTTAACTCTGACGACTACATTAATTTGAAATAGCACAGTACAGAAAAGACACTCCCCCTTTTTTGTACTTTTCTAAGTATCTCATAACCATGCAACTTTAAATCCACAAAAATCAAAATCAGTGTTTATAAAAACCTACTAATCAATCAGTACATCATCCAAGATGACCAGTTCAATAAAACTATTGTGTATTCCGGAAAAGGTTTATTAAATGGAAATTAAGATTAAAACTATTGCAATCATTCTTTTCCCCAGTTTATTATCCTTGCTTTCTATGCTGCTTAACTATAGTAAGTAGAGGAAGTATTGTGTTACACTCAAAAATTCCTATCACGATCGAACACTAATTTTGAGTCTCCCTGAATTAAGAAAAAAAATAGAAGAAGGTGGTCCGTGTTTGTGTCTCATCAGCATAACACAAAAATCAAAATTATGTTCTCAAAAATCCTAAAGATTTTGATTATTGCTGCTGCAGCTGCTCTCGGTTTACCCTCCTCGTTTGGAGGCTTTACACCCTCCAGGACTTAAAAGCCAATCCTGGGGGAGCTGCCCTGTCGGGGAGCAAAGAGACTTATGGAGCGGATAGAAGAACCAAGATGGATGATCAGCCCGAACGAGGAAGGAGGTGATATGAAATGGAGGAAAGGAAAGTGATGATGCAACAATTGGTGGAATGAATGGCGGGAAAACCGGCGTAAACCTGCCCAGACGCCGCTTCGTCCACCACGAATCCCACTTATGGTTCCCTGGGATCGAACTAGGGCCGTCTTGCTGGGAGGCGAGCAGTCTAATCACTCGCCACAGCGTCACCCAATTTTGTTTAAAATACCATACTATTTTATATATTTTTATGACAAAATAATGCGTATCTTCAATTTTCTAGGAATAGACTGTGAAGTCACTTTCATTCCGAATGGCTTCCATATAACTATAACTGATAAAGCGTAAGAAAATAATCCTACACGAAAAATGTAGTCTCCTTAAAGCATACCATTTAAATGACACACATTTTTGTAACGTTAACCATTTCCGACATATTCTTTTCTGTTGTTTTTAATCGTCAAGTGCTTATCCATTTTTCTACTGCTAAGTCGCTTTTCATTTTTTTTTCTCGTCATGCAAAGAGAACGGAATTTAAAAGTCATCACATAGCAACCGCTTTTTAATATATTTGACTATCGCTCTAAATCTACTGCATTCCCCTTGTTTCTTCAACGAAAGATGTCATGAAATTATTTCTGCAAAAGTTTATCTGGATTAACATGAAGAAGATAGAAGAATAAGCTTTTTTTAAAGAATAATTCGTAGAATAGTGCGTAGAGAAAGTCATGTGAATGTAACTCATTTTTATTTTATGTGGTTAGTTTTTGTCAATTCTATAGGCCCCTTTAACGTCTGTGATTATTTCGGGGGATTTGATTGAAACATTTGATGGTGATTTTACTCTTTGAACTTTCAGGTTAGCTTATTGTAGGTTTTCGTAGTTTTTAACTTATTTTCGCGCGCACATTCACTCTCACATCCACACTTCCAGACTCTATGGAGGGCAGGGAATAATTCCAATTAACGAAAAGTTCCCACACCGGCTGGGAATCAAACCCGGGAATGCTCGCTGACCACTCGACCACGGAGGCAGTATTTTTAAGTTTTGTCTCCATATTCTTAAGAAAGATTCAATGCAGGAAGCTAAGGACCATTAGCAAACATCAGGGGATATATAAAGTACTTAAAGAACGTTTAGCTAAACGTTCTCTTGCTTTGTATTGTTAAATCGATCTCCAGACAGTGTTTAGCTACACAGGGTTGTAACGGGCCATAGAGTCTGAAAGAGGAGGTCACAGCGCTGCAGTTTGCAGTTTGTCTCCAGTTTGTTTCAGTGCAAAGGGACTAATTAGATGACGTCAGAGAGAGTAGGTTTATGTATAATCTCTGCTATATCAGGAGTTAAATGGGCTAACAAATGGATGAATCATTAAACTTCTGACAAACAAAACACTGTATGAAATAATCATCATTTATTGAAACAGGCTCTAACAAATAACACGATGACCTAGAGAGAAGTATCTAAAACAAAACAAACAGAGACACATAAATTACAGAAGCATTATTTTCTGTTTTATAATATTATCTCACACCAACAATGAAATGTGCATGTAAAGCGCTGCTCTGTATTTGATTTTCCGTTATCTTTTTTTTTGGGGGGGGGGTCACAAGAACTTTGCCTAGATATTCTACTATTACGAACCCTGGGGCTTCAATAATCTCATTACTTCTTCGCTTCTTTCCTTCTAGTTTGTTCTATGCTTAGGTTAAACAGGTCTAAAATGGGCATTTTAGGCGATTTCAGTTCTAAATAATGTTTTTAACATAAATTTTTAGTTTAGTTAAACATCTAGTGTAAGACGATTTTGGAAGCGGCTTTAAAATTTTACTTTAAACTTTAAACTAGTACACCCAGGTATTTCAAATAAAAAGTAAACAGCTAAATTCTGAAGAATTATTTTTTAAAATGCTATACATCTGCAAAAATCTGATTTTGGCAAGCTTGGAGCTATGTTTGTACAAAAGGTGTGGGCAGTATGCATATAAATTCACACAAAATTCGATATGGACTGTCCGGTTAAAGAACGTTATATTGACAAGGGAAAAAAAAGCGGAAACCATTACAGCCCTTTTTGGATCAAATTCAATTTGCAAACAATTTTTAATAGGAAACTATTAGGCTGTGTGATAACTTGCTGTAATAAACGTTTGAATATCACACCTTTCATTTAGTTGTAGCATTTTCAATTAAAAGCTTCGTTACCCATATACCGAGAAAAATGGAGAACATTTCTAAAAGAGAGAAAATAAAACCTTCAAGTTGCAATATCTACTAAAATACTGAGTTTCGCGTGCATGACGCGACTGGCATCCCATCACTCCCACGGCACTGCTATACGAATTCGGACCGCCATCTCTCTCCTGGATAATACTCACGATGTGAAACGATATAAATCTGCTCCGTTTACCTTTCGTTATGAAAGGTCCTCGAAATGATGCCTCTCTGCGTCTATACAAGCCTGGCACTTGGAAACATTATTGAACACTACGAATTTCTGCAGCCCGAATATTGGAAAAGCTACGACAGGCATTTACTGAATTCTAGTTCGAGTGTATAGGGATTATTTTGCATAAACGTTATTTTTAAGCATTCTAGTAATAATCCACGCATTTAGATCTAAAGAGCAACTCAGCCAATTATTCAGTGAGGTAAGGATTATTTTGCAATTCTGTTTTACACAGCTGTTCCTAACTCACCTAATTTTTCCTCGAATGGAACTGTTGGCTGTGTATTCTTCCAGTTTTATTTATTTCTTTTCTAACGCAAACCTAGATTGTTTAAATTTTATCTAAGGTACTAAAAAATGTGGATTTGTTAGGGGCAGTGACACCAGGGAGTATGCATTCAAGCTGACATTCCACATTTGAGCACAACTTAACGCAATAAACACACGTTATTCTGTAGCGTACATCATAACCGCACACTGTACACAATATCAACAGACAGCTTTAAATAAAGTTATTCCCAGTATACACTATGCCAAAGAACCGCAGATGCCGTTACTCTCCGTAGGCGCAAGAACTAGGCTACCGCAAGACAAGGTCACCAACCGAAACCTGCCTGCGGCCCACAGTCGCGTCGTTCAAAATAAATCCGGCGTTCCCGTAATTATATCAAATACTGAAATAAATTAGAAATCTAGACACCAAATTTTGACATGGAATGTGAAAGTCAAGGGTTAAAACATTTTTATAAATTAAATTAAGTTAAATTAAAATTTAACTCATACTTGCCGTCAAAACACTTTAATTAATATGAACTTATATTCCCTGTGGAACTGAAATCCATTAAATGAACTCAAAGTCTGCATATTTAATGTGAAATATATGGGCTGTGCGACATTCTTATTATTTTGTTTCCCAATCCTGTTCTTCACAAAACTTTTCATTCTTAAAAAAAATTGCATTTTCGTTGGTAAGCTTGCACGTTCTTAGAAAAAAAATCCAGAGATAACACCTACAGAGAAGAGCTTTTGTCAAGGGAAAGCTTAAATTGTATTTAATGCCATATTTTATGTTTAACACCAACAAGGCTACAAGCAATGTGTAGCCTGACTGGATCTGAGCAAGCAACTTCTCCTGCATGGGTGCACAGCGGGAGGTATCACAACACTTTGTCAGGCGTCAGATCCAGTTTGACCGCTAGCATACTCTCGGTAACTTGTACACACCGCAAGCATGTTAGAAGGTCGATAAATGGAACAGCAGTGGACGATAAGGAATGGAGAGCTGGCCGGGGTTCGAGGCAATTTGCATATCATTGACCTTGCAACCTTGCACGCCTTGTTAGAAACGTCTTATTCATAATTCTTCTACTTCTCGGACGCAACACGGGGTTTCGACAGCATATCGCTTTGCGTATTTTCACCAGTCCTTTTGTTTACGTACGAATACGTAAGGATTAAGAAAAAACTGCATTTGTTATCACAATTATAACCAAGTGTCAAAAGATAGCCACTGGAGTACATGGTTTATAACTTAAAATAGGTTACGTAAAATACAAAACAACACATAAAACAATACTGGTACATGAATCCTGCAGAAATCCGATAATAGCAGCATATAAAATAATGGCTATACGTAGTGTAACAAAGTGAGAGACCGATATCAACACGTAATAATGGTGGCATGGAGCAACCTTTCCTTCAGTTACGTATAGTATTTGTTGATTAAACAGTTGAAGGGAATACTAAAAGGTTAGCGTTGGAGTACGGAAAGTAAATGTACAGAAAAGGTCAACATCCCGTAGTTTGGAGACGGAAAAACATGAAAATCCGAGTCGTCCTCCGTGGTCTAAAGTCGCGAGTTGACACCCGGCGGAGGGATGGATTTTTTTCGGACGTACAAATCCATAGCATGGCTTCCTTCCGAAGGGAAGTAAAGCCGATGGTCCCGTGTGTTAGATTTACAGCACGTAAAAGAACCTCAAGCCTGATAAAGAGTCCTCTCAGCAAACTTTCCGGTCTTTTGAGTCCGAATATACAATGGGACGCTAAGGACTATAGTAGTTTAAGAGCCTCCGAAAATAAAAATCAAATTATTTATGACATTCCGGATAGTATGTAACAAAATAATTATATGTAGCGCTGAGTATGCTTTAACAAAACAGATGATAATCCAGAACATCAAATAATGGTACTATGAATTCTAAACATCAGCTCTTACGTGTTTATGCTATGAGTACATGGAATATCATCTGCGTAAAACATTATATAATTTCCTCAATTTCTTAATGGACAGTTTGGGAAAGCTTTCTGCGCTCGCAGCATATTGGATGTTTGTTTAAAGGGATGGGCAATTTTTTACTGATGGAATTAGTTTTAGTTTATAAATTCGTACTTGAATTTGAAAATACAATTCTTAAAATCGTACATTCACATAATACCTTTGGCTAACGCCAACACTTGCATACAAATGACCTGAACTAAACAGCCATCATCAGGAAAACCCATACTATCATGAGTGATATTCTCCAAGCCCTGAGTGGCAAAATTAAGTCCGAAAGAAGTCAGCTAGAACTCTCCTAAGAAATTCAATCTGGTCTCACCGAACTAGAATGCAAAGCGGTCTAGCTATAGGCCCGGTGTCTCCATCTCTGGCACTTTCCAAGTTTAGAGTGGGAGGGGAAGGTTGTGTAGGCAACCGCTGAGATGTTACCAACTTCACCATTCTGAAGGCCGTTATTGTAACAGAGATGTACTGCCAGAAGTTTTGCATTTACTCTCCAACTCTCTCTCTCTCTCTCTCTCTCTCTCTCTCTCTGTCTATCACACACACACACACACACACACACACACACACACACTGGAACCGAGCTGGATGGCTCAGGCAGTAACGTCTGTGGTCCGCATTCGGAGGTTATGGGTTCATTCCCGTGACCGGCCTTCGTGACCAATGTGTTTATGGGGAGTTTCCACGGGTCGTCAGGCGAATGCTGGGAAGGATCATTACATCCCCCCGAATGTCCTGTCCCTCCATTTCATCTCCATTCTAATTTCACTACACCTTTCATCTGCTTGGTTTCTTTCAGGGTTGCAAGTGTCGGCGGGAGGTCTCGGCATGTTTATGGCAGGGGAAAAGGAAGCTCTGGGTAAACCGTCGTGCCCCGGATACAAGCGGTCTCCGCGTCCCGGGCCCGCCATGGGATGTGCAAGGCCACAAGCGGGAGGGAAGCCGGCTGCCCTGCCCCTATTTGTCTACCTCTTGGTCCGTCCTCTCACCTCATTCCTCCCTCCCGTTAGGTACAGAAGATCTGCGTAGGTCGAGGTGTGTACGTCCCCTTCCGATTCTAGTCCTATCGTGTCCTACATACTCTGCTGGATTAAATACAAGGTGGTAGAGAGAGAGTAACAAGCTAATGTATGTGTAGTTTGTAAAACAGCTACAAAAATTAATTAAACTGAAACTACACGATTGCTGCGCATTTTTTTCGTAGAATACAATTTTTTTTTACCTAAGAACAAATATTTGATATGATATTTGAAAGGTCGTACGTTTTGAAAACGAGGCTAACAAATGAATCACAAATGTACGAGGGCTGATGAATAAAGATCGAGACTGATTTTTTTCCTGTAGCCTCCTTGAAGTTTGCTGTCTCTACCATGAATATTTGAAAAGAGCGGGCTTTCATGTATAAAGTACATTGGCGGCAGCACTCTCGTATCGGTAGGTTGGTAGTAATGCTGTGTATTGTTGACCCTACATAATCTCTAATACCACAAAATAGAGGTGACACCAGAGGAGTAATACAGCACAATAAAATGTTGTTTTCGTTTAAATCATACAACCCCTGGAACTTCCAAAACGCTGAAGCAAGCATACTGAAGATGCACTACCTCGTGCAACAGTTTTAGGTGGTTAAAGGAAATCAAAGAAGGGCGAGTCCTCTGTGCTTAAGCACGGTGGGCCTGATGTTTCGGAATGGAATGGTGTAAGGGAATGATTTACCCGCATGCAGTTCCACCTCACACTACTGTTGCAGCAGCGTACTACACGTCAGTATTGGCTACACTGAGGAAGCATATTGCAAGGAAACGTCCAGAACTTCATCGGAATGGGTGGCGACTTCATCACAACAGCGCGCGGCCTCACGTCGCAAATTTTTGGCTAAATTTAACATTACCTGTGTGCCGCATTCACGTTATAACCCAGATTTCTTTTTATTCCCATCACTAAAGGCAAAGCTCCGGGGCATTCGATTTGAGAGCACTGAAGCAGTGTGCTGAAGAAAAGTGAGGCGATTCTCAAAGACCTGACAAAGAATGACCTGCACCATGTGTTCGAAGATTGGTAGGGTCCTGCCAAAATAGAATTGGATTATTAAATATCTGTGAACAAAAAAAAAATCGGTCTTAGTCTTTATTGATCAGCCCTCGCAGTAGGTATACCAGAAGAAGTGTTCGAACCAAAAATGCTCTTGCTTGAGCATCTAGGCTGCCCCAGCACAAGTCACATTCCCCAAGCCACTGCAAGGTGTTGCGTAAAAGCCTTTATTTATTCTCAGTGGCCCACACGTTTGTTGTGTTTATGGACCACCTGTATACATGCGCAAGGAAAATGAAAGAGGGACACTTCACAAGGGAGCGAGAAATAAAAGCGAGCACGTGAGATCAATATGAGGGGCTATACATGTCACCTGCCGCGAGAGGGTGCGAGGGGAAGATCCCTTTGCCTGCTTGCAACGCGCGGTTGATAAATAATAACGTACATTCAACACCACTTCTATGAGTACAGTAATACACTCACAATTGCTGTATATTGGCTAATATCTGCAGGGTGCAACGAAACGCACTGCAGTAAATAAAGTCGCTTAATTAAGAGCAATAAATGCACAAAATATTTAAACACCCTTTCTGTCTCTTGTGAATATTTTATGAAGTTAAGGAGATACGCTACTGATTTTTAAAACCATTTACCACTTATTCACAACGGTATGTAAGAGCTTTGAATACAATTTGAAAATAAATGTTTAATGTTTGAAACTAAAAGGGAACACACATTTTTATAAAATATGATGTGTTACATTCACAAGACCTTTTGTACCCTCTATCGCTTATTAGTGGGTATACAAATTATTCTTACCAAAGTTTATTTACCTATTTCAATTTATTCGAAATAAATCTTTCCGGGAATGGCTGAATTACACATTTCGCTAAAGATGCAAGGGGAATAGCGATAGTCAGATGTTTTAACAACTAGACACTATAACTGGCCATAAAATTCTATGCTGTTTCCATGTAATCGCGACAAACAAGTGAATGTCGACAGGAATTGAAAAGAATGAAGTATTGAACAATTCTAACCATTAATAAATGATATCTCGGAAATGGCTTATGCCACGAAAAACTTATTTGAAATAAGCAATATGTTTTAAAGAACTCTATATTTTTTGTGTAGAAGTTTCCGTCTACCGCTTAACGTTTACCAGTTATAGAAAATTACACAAAATTCCTTTTGAATGAAGACTTCACAGGCTATTCCCAGAAAATTCAAGGTTTACATTTTATTTGTCATGCAAACATCTTTAATACATGGTATTGTAATCAAAATTGCTAAAACCATTTTGAGAAAATAAAAAATTTCGAAAAGTAAGTAAAGCGCAGTTGGGGTGGGGGATTTTCTTGAAAATGGTCTTGTCGCATCTTTGAAGGATACTGTGCTTAAATAGTTAGGTATTTAACCCACTTCTTTTTGAGTTATGTTGTTCAGAGAACACGGAACACGGCTCTTTTTTCTAGAAATGCATCTTTTTGGATTTAAAACATGTATTTTCGGTTAAATCAAGGTAACAAGTATTTTAGTGGAATGTAATATCTCTCTACCTACTATATACATGGTAAAGAAAGTAAAAAATAAAACAATATTTCGAAATACTCTGCCTTACTATGCAGTTATATATTGTGTCTTTATATACGTTTATATTATGTATCTGTGTATTCATTTTATCATATAGGTTTCTTTTTTTACAGAAGAGTAATATATATTTTACTGGCAGTTTTTCAAGTTTTTGTGTGTATTATTACAAATAATATTTCTCCACAAACCGCTTTTGAGTCAGAGACAAATTAATATATCATTTTGTACATTATACTATTCTTAATACGTGATAAAATTTTGATGTTAATACCTTGCATAATTTGATAGAAAAAGAATTTCTAATGCCCAGAAATGCTGAAAAACACAAATCACGAGAAATCGCATTTAAGATTTCTCTTAGTATATATTTTTAGTAACTGAAATATATCAGAATCTCCTTTGTTTTCTTTGTGTATGTGCCTAGTGTTTAGGTAGTGTTTAACATCCGTTCTTGCTACATGCGGCATCACAGGCGGTGGATACTGATGACGCATGACATTAATTGGGAAAGGAAAGTTGGAAGGAAACGTTTCAGGCCTAATTTTAGGATATCTCTCCGGCATTTGCCAGTTATGATTGAGGAAATACCTGAAAAAAAAACTGACAGGGAGGATTTTCCCGGCGGGATTTGAACCGCGGACCTCCAGTTCACAAGTCGATGCCTTAGCGATCCTCGACTACTCTTGTCGATACCTACTGTTTAATATTTTTGTTTTCTAGTGAAAGTCAAATGTTTACATTTGAAGAAATTATCTTTAAGCAGAAAACATTTTGCTTTGGAGAAGAAAGAAAAAAATGAAAGAAAAAAAAAAGCAAGCAAACAAACAAAAGAAAGTAAGAAAAAAGCTATTACTTGCTGCTAAGCTCTCCGAATACTTAAATTCCTGCAGTTGTTTAAACTAACAGGTTAGAGTAACTTAAGATTTCGAATAACTCTGTAAAGCTTGGCAGATATATTTTTCATAGCAGTGGAAATATTGTGAAATTGTGAAATTGGAATCATTTGCCAATTTGGGGCCTAACCTCAGTACACCATCCTCCTAAGGAAGAAAGTAACCCTATATATACATTATTTAGACGAATGGGCAACCCCTGGGAGGATTATGATGTTTAGGCTATACTCTTTGGTTCAATGCTAGGTCAGGAATAGCATGTCTCTATTGGTAAAATTTGAGTTGTGCTTCCCTCCCTTATCTTTGTCCTGATGAACGTTGGTCTTGGTGGGTCTCTCTCTCCCCCTCTCCCTCTCCCCCTCTCACAAGTCTATGATAGGTTACACACAGTCAATGTGTGTGCCACACCCTTGCACCTTTACGAATAAATCTGGCACACACATTCTTTAGGATAAAAGTACAAAGCTATCACAAAAATGCTAGGGGAGGCAATTTTTAGAATTTTCAACACGAATAACCCTTGGGCTATTAAATCAAAAAGATAAATGCAGCTCCCTTCATTCTGTTAGCGACAGTAATACAAGAAATCTCCCTAATGGGAAATGGGGTTGAAAATTCTTCGATGGGAAGAATCTGGAGGATTTTCTGTACGAATAGGGAATTTGACACAAGAAATATTCACAAAAGAATTATTGTGCGGATGCTGTCACAAAAAGCATCTCTAACGGAAGAAGAGCCGGAAAATGTTCAGCGGGAAGTCATTTTGAGGTTTTTGAGCAATATTTTTGTGAAACAAAAATATAAATGATGTTCTCTTCGTTCTTTTAGGGCTGATATAACGAAACCTACCTCACAGAGCAAGATGGGGTGGAAAATGCTCGGCGAGGGGCAACTTTTAGGATAATCAGCAGAATAGGCCTGTTTTCTCAATAAAATAGGGACAAATATTGCTCTATTCATTCTTTTAGGGTTGGTAATGTTAAAACCACCCTTAATGGTGGCTGGCATTCAAAAATGCTTCATAGGAGGCAAATGAAGGATTTTCAGAACGAATGGGAAATTTGGCACAATGAAGGTAAGGTGATCAAATTAAAATAACTGAAAGCCAACAATATTTTAAGTGTTTTAATTCATCTTGTAAATAAATAAATATTTGTAAAACTGATGTTTTACCAAAACTCTCAAAGCCCAGGGTATGTCTGCTGGTATACAATAAATTTTCAAACCGACATTCTTGTCCGTTTACGTTTATCACGTAATGGTTCACAATAATAGATCGGGGTGAATATTTAAATGAATTCTCGAAGCTTCTGTTTCGCACTATATTGATTCTTTGTGGCACTGTTGAATTTTTCGAAAAACGAGACAGTTGCATTTCGGTTATTCTTCTGAACCCGACATAAGTTAATTACCAAGGACAACGCTTTGTCCTAGCGCAGACGGTTTTGAGTTTGGTTGTTGCTTGCCCATATTGATGTCACGGAGGCTCTGGATTCAAAGATACTGCACTGTGAAAAGAAATCAACCTGTTCGTGCTGCTTTCGAGAACGAACGCATGTCCATTTGTTTAAAATTCGATTTCTGGCTTTCCAGAAGTGTGCAAAACAAATAGCATCCATTTTGATTTCAATATCATAGACAACAGTGTTTATTTTAAAATAATGCATTTGTGAAAGTTGATTCAAAATTGTGAAAGAATAAAATCAATTACATTTTTCGTAATAAAATAAAATGAATTCTAAAATACAAGAAAACATACCTCTTCTGCATGTGGTGTATTTAAACTACCAATTAACTGAAGCTAAAAATGGACAACAGCAAGTTTATTAATAGCTACGCCCAAATGTAAACCTTTTTAACAAACTTTTTATAATTCATTTGTTTCAACATTTTTGTGCTACCTTCCAAAAGTACATTAAAGAAAATGGCCATATATTTTTTTAAAATAATAATTGAACTTTGAGAAATGATTTATTAACTTTTGAAAAATAAAAAAGTTTGGAGAGTACAAAAGTAATACTTTTTCTACAACAATCCGGGGTTAACATGATAGATCGTTCTGTTAACTAATTTACTATAACATCTTAATTTTTATGTGACCATTTTTAAAAATGCATCCATTGGAGCAGTTTCATTACAACAATGAATTTACAAATTAAAAAATAATATATAAATAACCATGCAAGTTAGAATTTTGAAACACATAAAAATACTACTGTTATTGTGTTTAGTAACTGCCATAAATTTCAATAAGATATCTTTACCACTGTAGATTCCCCAAATTTCACAGATGCATTACCTTAAATATGTACCTATAACATCGTGTGATGTTGAGGGAACCTTTTCGCAGTACAACTATATTTTTAATGGAAATTTTAGAAGGAATTATACTTTTTCACACCTAAAAATGCACATTATTAATTAGATTCTGATGGAACACTGTTTGTATCAGAATCATGTAGCTAGATTGCATATATTTCTGTGTAATTTGACTAATTTGTGTAAGTGATATTGCAAACACGAACATAATCTAGGCATTTGTAAACATGTACATAACCAAGGTATATGCTATTATATGGCTGTGGGAACCCGTAGAAACGTTGCACATTTGTTCCGCAGATCTATACCAGCGGGTAATCGCGTGCTACCAATGGACTGATCTTATCTACTAATAAACACGGGTATAATTCTCTATATACCAGTATCAGCCAACCTCGCGGCGAACTGAGACACAGTGCCGTCCTGTTAATTACCAAACGATACGCAGAGGTGGGGCCTGGTGGAACTGACATAGTGTTGTTTTACTATTGTACACCTATGGACAATAAAATGAGACATCCCCAGATTCCATGTGACAATCGAAGCGCTTCGTGTACCTTCGTAACAGCTGTGTTCATATCGCGCACGCAGGAACTGGAAAATAATCTGTGCCTGTGAGCGCAGTGGTAATCTTATAATGGTGTTTTTCGGCGGTGACGCTTACAAGCCACTGAAAACAGAGCACGGAGCAACGTTTCGCTGGCCGAGAGGTTAAGGAGGCACTGCTTGCGCTCATAAGCACCTCGGTTCAAATTAGTTACTGTTATGTTTGTGTTGTTAATTTTATGACTGGATGTGTAGAACATAATATTGTATTAATATAACTCTGGCATTTTAAATTTTAAGCATATCTAAGCACTTAAATGCATAATTCCACTAAAACACTCATTTTAAATAACTAAAGAAATAAATGCAAATAAACTATTATCTTCTAAAACTAAAACACATAAAGATAAACAAAATTAAAAACGGGTGTGTGAACGTATAACTGCCCTCAATTTTCGGGTTAAGTTGAATCCCTGTAATAACACGGACGTGAAGCTACAACATGCCAGGCTTCTTGAATTTTACCCAAAACCATCTTTTGTCCTTCACGCATCTGTAGGGAAATTCCAGCGCAGTTCCCTTTTCACTCCAGCCCACATATTTTCAATAGGGCTCAAATCTGGTGAACAGGGAGGCTAGTCTATCGCTCCGATACCCTGCCTCTCTGAGAACCAATTTCAAACATTTCGACATACATGTAAAACATAGTTATCCTTTACGAATTCAACAATCCCATCAGGATCTCTCATCCTCACAGAGGTAATCAAAACATTCTCAAGTATTACCGTGTACTGCACACTGTTCAGTGTATCGTCAAGCTGCCACAACACACATAGATCCTTCCGTCTATATCAACAAAATAAGATATGTGATCATGATGAAATTGTGAACCTCGTATTTTACATGGTAATAACTATTATATTATGAACTTTACCAAATGCCGGTGTGAAATGCAGTGTATCGAAAATAAGTAGCCACTAAGTGTGATTAAACAGTATAAAAGAAGGGGAAAAAACATGTTTGCTACATGCGAGAAGCGAATTGCGGTCTTAACCAAAGAAGTACCCTACGCTTTGCACAGCGCTACAGGGAAAACACATGGGAGGTAGCATGTTTAATAAAGCCGTACAACAACTTACACACCTGTACTGCGTATGGTGTAAACAAGGCGCTGTATCGTGTAGGACTTAGAAAAAATTGGCTTTCAAGATATGACTCTTCTTTCTGTCCACAGACGTACAATTCATTTATTACCTTTTCTACCACTTAGGTTGCCAAAGTAGATGCAGCACTGCAATGAGCCCAAAAATTTTAAATCGAAGTTTCACCAAAAATGTATATTTTAATCCGAATAAAGCATTTTTAGAAAAGGGGCCGTGTCTGCGAAAACAATACAATGAAAATAAGAATAACTATGAAATCCATACTTAAGTCAGGCACATTTGAGCGCAATTGATAACACGAAAGTAATGTTAAGAACAGCTTCTGTCGTATTGTAATACGTTAATCACATCGCGATTAATTACAACAGAAGTTAGCATTTGAGACACAACGACGCGGTTGAACCTAGGACCTATGCAACCGGATGTGCGTTTCGTTATCTGAACGTCCACTTCCCGTTAGGATTTCTCAGGACGCAATTGACCTATTGCGAATGAAACAAACGCCGTTCTTAACGCTATTTTCCATTCCATCAACTGCGTCAAAAATAATATGGTGTTTCCACAAAAAAAAACACTAAGTTTATGCAGAAAATCACATTTGCTTACATTTCTGAATGACATATCACCTTATTATATGTACCATTGGAAAAAGAAGACTATGTCACTGAATTAAATTATATTACGAATGTTGATATTGAAAATGGTTTCAAACCTCAACTTATCAATAAATTAATTACTAGATATAAAATGAAACATAGCTTACATATGATTAGTATCCTATAAAATCCGATTAAAAAGAATTTAATATACAAGAAATTTACATACCACACAGTGATGTTCAAAGTTATTGAAAAATTATTCAGAAAATATCAGATCCAATTGGCACCTTAGAATACCTACAGTTTAAGAAATATGCTGAATACACCTTTGAACTAATACAACTGATAATCTAAAAAAATCAGGAATTTATTAGATCCCATGTCATGATTGCCAAAGGTAGAACTAAAAGGAATTTAAAAATAAGATTAAGTGAACACCAAAGAAATATAAAACTGAAACAAATAGATAAATCAACATTGGCAAACCATTTTTGGAACAGTAACCATGAAATAGGACAAAAGATAAAACTATTGAAAGCTATACAGATTCCTTCACACTTGGAAATTTGGGAAAATATTTTTATTCATCTCAACATTGAGAATGCTTTGAATTTTGAAATACCGCCTACAGACTACTTAATGCAGCTGATCCAATCAGATTACAAGAGAGAAAAAAGAAGACAGATGAGTTCCCAACTTTCGCCACAGATGGCAACAAATCCACCACCAGTTTCCAATTCTTCACAACAGAGGGCAGAAGAATCCTCTGATGAAATACTTCTTGGGGTTAGGGGAGAGAACGGTCAGGTAGTCGGCCGTAGCTGATGATGGGAGAAACATATCTCCCGAAAGCGCTCCTTAGTCAACATCTAGCGCTAATGTGATGGGAATTAATAAGTAACGACTCAGTTTAAATTATTAATTATGACATATCACCTACTTTATAACCCCTCTCTCCTGCCTGTGAAAGTCGTTTTTCAATTCCTATTCTTGTTTCATGGAACTTTTGCGGTAGTAATTTTAGGTGGTTCGCTCGGTATACAAAATTTCGATAGGATGAGTAGATATTTAAGAAGTTACATACGATTTTCATTTCTATTATTAGTGTATCAACCACTTACCACGAGAAGCTGTACAGTTCGATCGTAGTGCAAAATTAAAGAAATACATAAGTTGTGTACTGTTCAGTTATTTACTTAAGTGTTAAATTACTAACACCCCAGCGAGCGAGATGGCTTTGCCGCAACGTGCGATGCTCGCATTCGGGGGTTCCCGGGTTCTATTCCCATTGACCGCCACTCGGACCTTGGGTTTTTCGTTGTCGGTAAACGAATGCTGGGGTGGTTGTTCATTTACCACGATTTCCTTTCCATCATTTCCCTTTGATTTTGCTTCAAGTGTGCTTCTAGGTTTCGTGGCGTATTGCTGTGCCGGACAGACGGCGCGGATGCTTGTTCAACGGAAAGAACACTTCCGTGGAAATTAGAGGGCTGCTTGTTGGACGGGTCGTTCATAGGCCTCTTTAGGCAGCTCCAGCAGTAGGACGAATCTTCGGGTCTGGAATTGTTAGGGACTTCCGCGCGTTTCAGTGCCCTCTCTGCCGCCTGTGGCCTCCCGTGGTTTCTCCACTTCATCCCTTCCTTCTGGGGGTGTTAGATCTATATAAGATCTATATAAGACGCAGTGCGCGAGGTGTCCCCCTCCGTTGTATAACCTCAAAATTTTATTTATGGACGCTCTAACTGCTGTGGTCCTTAGCGTCCCATTCTATATTGGGTGCGAAAGACGTGTAATTTTGCTCAGAGGCCTCTTTGTCAGGCTTGAGGTTCTTTTACGTGCCGTAAATCTGAGACACGGGACCACCGGCTTTACTTCCCTTCCGAAGGAAGCGATGCTAAGGATTTTTACGTTCCAAAAAATTCCTCGCCCTCCGCCGGGTTTGAACCCGCGACCTCGGGAACTAGAGGTTAGCATGGTAACCACTGCACCACGGAGGACGACGTATAACCTCACCTAACCCACTAACATACCAGAACAAGTAGGGTTTGCTTCCTGTCTTTAAAATGTTACGTTACATGTAGGTTTAGAGAAAAGCAAGAGGGGGAAGGGCACGAGAGAATGGAAAGGAAGAAAGCGAGAGAGGCGAAAGAGAGGAAGAAAAAGGAAGAGGGAGCGAATCTCCAAGATTAACGCAATAACGCGGGGAGAGCTGTGGCTTCCGTTTGCTCAGTAACAACATTGAATTGGTGCAATAGAATCAATATTTGTTGCATCTCACAACCTTACAAAAAAAAAAATCAATATAGAATAACGAAAATAAAAATACTATTAACCTCTAGCATTCGCAACCTTGGAATTCCACAGTCTGACTGACGTTATATTTTACGACAGAACGCTGTGTCATAACCTATCTAATGCTTCAGACATAATGAATTAGATTATAATATGCTGGGTTATGGAGCAGACATTTCAGGAATAGAACTTTAATGACCCCATTAACTACGTATTCAAGCACTTTATTTTTTTGCATTACTGCGTAAAGCTGCGCCCAAAACAAATAACAGTTATCAGAAAAGCCCATTCTGCCTGGAACGGGAATCATTACTCCTCCTACAAATGTAGCTATGCCACGCAACATTACCACAATCGCTTCAACTCTAAAATTTGAGGTTAATTTTAGTGATGAGTGGCATTTGCTTGTTCCTATTCTATGCCATGAAATGTGCAATAAAATACTTATTCTGTCCCTTTTGTTTCTATTCCTAGCTGGGAATTGTACCCCTCTATGTGATGTGCAAAATTGGATCTGCCTAAAACAATAAACCAGGAAATTTTTCTTCAAGATTTACAAACAAGTTTATTGAATCACTAACGTCAGAATCATGGAGTTTAATGTGCCATTATTTGTGTGTAAACTCGGCCACAGTTTGCCATGCATTGTCCACATGTAACTTAAGTATCAGTGGTTGTAAACCTCAGAGGTTGAAACAATTTTGGACCAAAATATAACATTCCTTCTCAATGGAATTGGCAGATGAGCAGAGGTTAAACCACGCTTCTTTCACGGGGAAATTCTTATGTATAACCTGAAAATTAAGTAAAAAAGTGTAATACTTGAGTCATTTTTGAGAAAATAAGAAATAAAAAAAACATTCCAGATAATTTGGAGCGTAGGGGTTTTCTTGAAAAGCTTCGAGTCACATATTTGGAACATACCAAGTTAGTATTTATTAGACATTTCGCTTCTACCTCTCTGACCTTAAAAAAAAAAACAAAAAAAAAAAACCAACAAAAAGCAAGAGTTGACTTCAATTCTCACAACAGTTTGCCATGCATCATTGCCCACATGTAAGCAGGCAAAGTATTAGTGGTTTTAAATACATGGGGTTGAAATGATTTTAGAAAGAAATATATAATTCCTTCCTAAATGAGGCTGGTTGAGAGCAGAGCAGATCTTAAAATCAGCTTAAGTACGCTTGTTTTAAGGGGAAATGCTTTTGCATAACCGAACAAGTCAGTAAAAATTAGAGCCATTTTTGAGAAAATAAAAAAATAACGTAAAACCTTGTATGTTAAGTTGGAATGGGAGGGATTTCCTTGAAAGTCTTCTTGTCGCAGCTTTGAAAGATGAACATATATACTAAGTTTGATATTTATCCGACATTTAGTTATAAAATTAAGCCGTTCACATAAACACGCGCTTTCTTTTTAATACTTAGTGTCTCATAACACGCATTTCCGGTAAAATCTCGACATGAAATATTTACATGGAATGCAAAACTTTCCCTACCTACTACCTAGCGAGATGGCTTCGCGGTAACGTGTGAAGGCAGGTTCGACTCCTGGAGACCGCCCACTCCCACTATGGGTTTCTCCTGTTGACAAAGGTAAATACTGGAGTGGTGTATTCTACCACGGTCTCTCCTCTCTCCTCCATTTCGTCTTATTTAATTTCTCTTTCCGGGATTGTAATCGGTCACTGTCGGGCAGATAGCGCAGAGGCTTGCGCCTTTGGAAATGTTTACTTGGTTCGAATGGAAGGACGTCGCCGACTGGGTGGTCAAGCCTGGAAATGTTAAGGAACTCCGTTCCTTCCTGGGGTGTACGCACAATAGAACTCTAGAAGGTCGCAGTGCTAGGTGGCCCCTTCGTTCGCTACTCCAGTTCATTCCTGTCCTCTACCTACTTAGATACGTGGTTTAGAAAGGAAATAAGCTTTTATAAGAACTGTATTTAAAGAGGCGTAAAATAACTGACATATTAAAACAATTAATGTGATTGTAACACATCAGAAATTGTTTTCTCTTGAATATGAGAACTTCAGGGCATGTATAGCACTTCCAGCACACGAATAGTGTAAGGCTTTAATATATGACAACTACACACTACAAGCACATTTATTCGCGATGTCATTCTAATTTCCTATGAACCTGCAAAATTCCAAAGGCTTTAATAACAACGCCCTTTTGATTTCCTGTTTCAAGGCGGCGATAATAGAAACAATAACGTATTATACCACGAGCTACAATGTTGCCTCGGCTACCATTTATGAAAGCTTGATATGAAATATTATCGTCTTTGTTTTCCGCATATTCTCTGTGCAATAACGACGACGACAATAAAGAATCAAACGCATCTTAGCCTGTTTCCAAGTAAGTTGGTACTCTAACATCCAAGCTTGTAAATCTTTTTTGATCTTTTAACCATTTAGGAGTCAAGCATTTATGTGCTTCAGACTTTTTGGACCATCTAGAACATAAACGCTTTCAAATGCTTGCATCTGTTTCAGCACAATACCCTAAAAGGGTATTTTGAATCAAAATTTAAAATGCACAGCAACGGTTTTAAACACAAGATAAGTAACTCTAAACCCATCAAAGCCAGAAAATATTAATATCGTTTTTGTTCCTCCTAACGGGTTTCTACTCGTGCTTATGTGCGGCATATTCTAATGTCCTCCCCCCTCTATTTGTACTGCTTCTCTTCAGGTGTGGTAACCTCTCATTTTACTTTCTCTACCACGTACATGGTAGGTAGAGAAGCTATGGCGTTCCGCCCAAAAATTTGATGTCCAGATTTCATTGAAAATACATATTTTAACAAGTGTCTTCTAGGACGATGGACACATCTTTCCTGTAAAACGCAAGTGTTAAGGCTCTAATGTTCAGGTAGAAGCAAGCGCCTACAACACCGATATATTTTATTAATAACCTGTATGTGTACCCAAATGGGCCTGAGAATACTAAACTGTGGTTACAATCAAAATCACTCCTTGCACTGCCATACAAGGGCATTCTCTGCATCTCACTGATCGGACATATTTGGCAGTATGAGTGTTCCATATAGGGCTCTGTTTCATTGCCATACATTAAAAGAATGCAAGTAATCCAGAACAGATATGCAAGATTGACCACAGGTGTCCATGGCACGTTAGCAACATCACTCTTCACAGGGACTTGAACATTCCAGAAATAATGGATGCCATCAGGACGAGCTACACCAGACTATACCAAACTCCTGTCAATCATCCAAACTCATTGCTGCATATTTCCCTACACCATCCACCAGAACCGCATAACAGAAGATTAAAAAGAAAACGATACAACGACCTGTTTCGTAAAAATGATCAAGCTGTTATTGTTTTATGATCGTTTCTAATATGTTTGTTAACAATTCAATTGTTTTATTATGCTTTTAAAATTGCATTTAACTACTGTAGTTCTTAACATTCTATAGTGGGCGTGAAAGACTGGAAATTTTGCTCCGAGGCATCTTTACCAGGTATGAGGTTGTTTTACGTGTCGTAAATCTACAACATGAGTTACTTACCTTCCGAAGGAAGCCAAGTTAAGGATTTTTAAGCCCCACCCCCCAAAAAAACTGCGACCTCGCGAACTAGAGTTTAGCATAGTTCCCCAAGACCACGAGGAGAACGTTTTATTGTTTTTGTTATATAATGTGATGTAGGATGTTACTGAACACACCCTAACACGTGTATCAAGCGATTTGACGTACTATAATTGTTCACAACTATAAGTACGATATGTATTTGGATACAATATAGTGTTCAGAAATAAAAAAAATAGAATAATGTGGTTTAAGGTGCCTTTGGGACGCGTTTTAACACATTTCAAAGTATGTTTAAACTATTGAGCTCTCTAAAATTATATTAATTATTATTTGTAACATCTGACTCTGGAAAAAATCTGATGTGTTACACCCACATGACTTTCTCTACTCTTGTACAAACTATTTTTACAAACGCTTATTCTCCATATGCTTCATGTTAATTGAGATGTTAAACTTATTGCTAATTTTCTTGTAGATGCGAAGGTAATTGGTAGGCTTTAAGCTATATTCAAATATATTAACAGTTGGTTGCTATGTGGAGTATTCCATTCTCTATGCCATTCTCATTACCAGGACAAAAAAAATAATAACGAATTTGAGAAAAAGTATAAGTATTGGAAAATTTAAGGAAATAACAAACAACATCTCGAAAATGGTTCACTCAACAAAAAAAAGGTGTATATCACATAAATTGTGTATTTTAACGCGATCTACATTTTTTGTGTAGTAAAATTTTGTCTATCTCTTATGGTTTACCAGTTATGCAAAAGTCGTTCACAATGAAGAATACTTTTAGAGACATTCCCAGAAAATTCGAGATATACATTTCCTTTGTCATGAAAATATCTTAAACATATGCTATTTTAATCAAAATCGTTAGAGCCATTTTTGAGAAAATTAAAATTTTCGATAAATGTTCCATGTAAAGGGTAATCTGGGGTGGGGGGATTTTCTTGAAAACCTTCGTGACTCATCTCTGGAAGATGTTGATCCTAAATACCAAGTTTGGTGTTTATCCGACTGTTCGTTTCTGAGTTATGCTGTTCACACACACACACGCACACACACACACACACAGGTTTCCAAAAATGTTTTTTTTTTAATTCAGGGGGGTCTCAAAACATGTATTTCCGGTGAAATCTCGGTATCGAATTGTTGGGTCGAATGCAATACTTCCCCTACTTACTATACGTAGTAGAGAAAGTAAAACTGCTAGTTATAGGTTCGGTTCCCGCTTCTGGTTATCATATGGCCAGTTCCTACTCCTATCCTGTATTGCAAGTTAATCTCTTATGCAGTGCTAGCTGCTCCACCAATGTCGAACGATTTTCTAAGCGTCCTTCACGTCTACGAATACGTTATTTCCTCCTTTTAGCTCAGACACTCGCCTTATAACTTCAAAATACCCGTCATTCTATTTCCTTTCTCTTCAACTAGCTCTCATCAATCTTCTTCATATCCACATTTATGTAACAATCAGGTCATTTATCTTGTAAGCCTGTTACCTCACTCTGAGTGTAAATTGCCTCCTTTAAGAAAATGAGGTGCTCTTAGAAGTCTTAAGTAGTCACCGTCAATGTACTTAACTGAGCAATCTCAAACATTTCCGTAATGTTTCCTAAACTTTCAAGTTTGAAACGAAAATTCCTGAAAGACAAGTTTTTGTATAAGGCCATGACAGAAGAAGCTTTGAAAGGCACCATTCCTACTTTTGAAGAGAGAGGCAGTTTCCGTTTGTAATTTTGTTGAAGTGTTAAAAATAAACATATCCTGGGAGAGTTATAGGCTTGTAAAGCTGCTGTATTTTCATGACGTATACGAATATTTCTTTATTATTATTATTATTATTATTATTATTATTATTATTATTATTATTATTATTATAATTATAATATTATTACTACTATTACTATTACTATTTTAAGTGAATAAGCCAAAATAGGTCTACGCATAGTACTTAGATACGTTTCTCTAATTCTTTGGCTGTGGGCTTTCTTTCTCTCGTCTGTCCATGTTGTTCCAGTTCTTTTCTTCGTTTGTCCTTTGGATATTTTCTTGCGTAATTCCTGCCAATTTTAAGTCATTTTTTACTTCACCAATCTACTTCACATATCTACTTGTGCTTTACTTCTATTTGGTAGAATTCACATTATCATCATTATTATTGCTAATGCAGGCGCTACTTTATAATCTAATGATATCTAAGGTTATTTACCGTTGACCTATTGCAGTATCGTATCTAGTTTCAGAAACTTACCATAATGTTATATGGACTTTCGAAATTCTCTTTAAAATTAGAATA
Organism: Deroplatys truncata; assembly: GCA_030765065.1. Taxonomy (NCBI): domain Eukaryota; kingdom Metazoa; phylum Arthropoda; class Insecta; order Mantodea; family Mantidae; genus Deroplatys; species Deroplatys truncata. The sequence goes on along the minus strand of CM060988.1, from coordinate 120,107,322 downwards.
ATTACTGTCTTATAAATTAAGTCATTTTCAACAGTATTGTAAGCAAATTGTCATTTAGAAACAATTTCAGCTTACAACCAGTATTATGACATGGGTAAGTGGCTCGCTCTCCGGAGGTCCCAAATTGAAATCTCGTGCAACAGCTAGCTTGACCGACATTATTTCCTAGTTTCCCTAGTCAGTGGGTAAATACCGGATTGAGTATTTCAATTTTCACCCGAAGTTCCATCCGTTGATTAAAACTAATATAACTGACAACACAGTAACGCAGCTATGCAACTGCGGCTATCTATCCTGCATTACACTTTACTGCATGTAGCAAAACGCTCAGAGCAGCAATATAAGACAAAGACTGTGTGTTGTGGGGGAGCCCCTTGTGGCCTCCTGCATCCTTGCACCGATTTCAAGCAAATTTTACACACATTCTTAAAAGTACAGTGGCGTCGAATCACAGAAAATTACCACTAAATGTGGAGATGTGGAAACCTTCGGCGGGAGGGGATTCTTATCACGAATGGGCCTGTTTACTCAATACTTTTATTAAATAAAACTGCAAACGTTGCTCATTCAAAAACCCAGGCCTAATGGGAGATGTTGAAAATTGTTCGACTGAAGGCACTTTTGAGGATTTTCATGCGAATGGGAAGCTTAACAAACATATGCTTACGAGTAAAAACCCTATGGAGGAGCTATCAACAAAAATCAACCCTTGCGGAAGAGGGGACAGGTGGTGTTCGATGGGAAGCAATTTTCAGGTTTTTCAGCATGAAAGTCCGGTTTTCTCAATAATAACTGGATACAATGTTGCGTTCTTCATTCTTTTAAGGTTGGTAATGCTAAAAGCTGCCCCTAATGGGAGATGGGTTGGAAAATGTTGAATGGTAGGCAATTTGGACGATTTCCAGTATCCGAATGGGAAGTTTGGTTTAGTGAAGGTGAGGTGATCAAATTAAGATACTAGCAATATAGTTGATTTGAGTGTTAATAACCAAATATTTGAAAAATTAATGTTTTACCAAAACCAACAAAGCTCCTTGATCGGGTGTTTCTGCTAATATATATTAACCTTAGTTTTCCATGCTGTTCCCTGGTCGGTAGGCGAATGTTGGGGTGGTTTCTTATTTACTACGATTTATTTCCCTTTTTTCCCCTTTCATTCTCATGTTTCAGGTGTGAAGTTTCGTGGCGTGAGGCGGTGCCGGACAGCGCGGATGCCTGCTTCGAGGAAATAGTATTCTCGGTGGACACTAGAGGCTGGTTGGTTCGATGGGTCGTTCATTGCCTTCTCTGGTTAGCTCCTGTAGTGGGAAGGGTCTTCTAGCCACGAAATGCTAGGAACTTCTGCGCGTCCATGCTGTCTGTCTGCGCCTATAGCCTCACACGGTTCCTCTCTTCATCCCTTTCTCCTTCCTCCGGGTGTCAGCCGCAATAAATCTCAGGTGGGTCGCAGTGCGCGAGGTGTTCCCCTCCGTTGTAGGTATACTATGTACGACTTCCGGGAGGCAACCCAGTTATACCATCCAATAATGCGTTTAATGGATACCTAACATGTGTGAATTTTATCCTTGTTGCCTTATGCTGTAACAATTTTGTCGGATTTTAAGCTAAATGCCTATTTTTATGTGTACGAATCAACTAAACATAGTTAAATGCCTTCACGTTTCATATAAAACATAAAGCCATGGTTTTATAGTACCTGAAATGCCCATTTTGACCATTAGCACCTATTTTAAGATTTCAGAGCCTAAAGTGCCTGTTTTAGCATTTGCGTTGTGTAATTATTTTTTTCGCATGTAGTAATAAAGAATAAAATATTGATATCATGTATTAGTTTTATTCAAAGCTTGTAATAGTTTGGTTGTAGGAATGAGACTTTTCGGGGAAAAGACCGGTCCCCATTTGTTTTGTAGAAAGAGAAACAGAATACATGTCTTCTCTAGGTCTCTTTGTCATCCTTCGATATTGGTCGGTGACTACAGTACGGCAGAAACCTCTTTCAAATGGTGTACTTCCTATTTTTACGTGACTGGCATACCTGCTCCCCTTCATCAACTGTTGATATAATACATTTGCAAGATTTCTCTATGTTTTCTCTGTTGCTTTTAAAATGTATTTCAAACAGTTCTGTTACATTATTGTGTTTTGCAGCCTTTTGGGGCGTGGCTCAGGTCAGATCTAGAGCATTTAGGTTACAATATATCTGTAGTGTAGGTGCATTTCCACTGTGCTCTATTCAATTAGTTTTAAGTCTGTCATTTTTCAACTTTTTAACCTCATATTATATATTAGCAACCATAAATTCATAATTGAAGCCATGAATAATGTTTCTAGCCGTAATAATTTAAAAAATGTACTTTTTTGTTATTGCATAATTTGTAACGCTCGCTAATTGACTTTTTAAACTTTCAGAAAAAGTAAATAAATTAAATTTACATCCACAAAATCGAATGTTTAGCTCGTGGAAATCGTCTATTTTAGAAGCTAATTTTAAACTTTGAAAGTCTATTTTAGGAAAAATTGGTTTTTAATTCCATAAACTTATTACTAAATTTCTGAATTACTTAACACACTAAACATTTCACTTAAATATTTAAAAAACGTGTTCGGCGTGTACAGTATATATTCATTTGACGTAATAACATAATCATCTTGGATAGTTAAAACGCATTTGTGCCTGTGGTCAAAGCAAATACTTTTACACATACCATTTAAACCACAACTCCATGAGAAAGTGATGAAACTGCAACGAGAGCGGAGTAATGGTTTCATTAATTAGCTGTTTGAACATCAGAGCTTTGTGGTAATAGAGAGGTCACTGCACAATACGTTCGAAGCTCGGACAAAGCAAATTGATTCAAACGCAGCGTTAATGTCCCATTACTTACAAGGAGTCCTTATCATGTGTTGGAGATTGTGTAGTAGAAATTTTGGGGTGAATCCACAACGAAAATAAAGCCAAATAGCGCCCACACGTGCTCTTCCAGAGGACTTGGTTATACAGAATACAAAATACGAATTTACTTTCTGTCTTTAGTCTCCACCAGCACGAATATGATGATGAAACATCAGCGTGGCAACAGTCATTCACCGCCTTCCTTCCTGACACAGATTACAGTCCTACTTTTTGCTTTTCATTTTTACTTTAAACCGTACCTAATAGATACAGAAGTTATTGCATTCTACCCGAGAATTAGACATTTTACCGGAAATACGTGCTTCGAGGCCCCAAATCCAAAAACAGCATTTTTAGAAACACTCTGTGTGTGTGTGTGTGTGTGTGTGTGCGTGTGTGTGTGTGTGTGTGTGAATGAGAACATCACCACAAAACAAATTGTCTGATAAATACCACACTTTACATTTAGGTTGAGTAGCTTCCGAAGATAAGATTTTCAAGAAGATCCTCCTACTCATACTACCATTTACATGGAAGATATATCGAAATTGTCGATTTTCACAAAAATAGTACCAACAACTTTGATTAACATACCATATGTTTAAAATCTTTACATGAGAAACAAAATTTATATCCTTAATTTTTTAGGAATAGCATGTGAGGTTCTGTTTATTGCGAAGGAATTTTGTATAACTGGTAAACCATAAGACAAAGACAAAAACATACTAAACAGGAAATATAGATATATTTAAAATACACGATTTGTTTAAAATAAATTTATTTGTGGCATTAGCCACTTCCGAGGTATACGCTGTTATTGGTTTGAATTGTTCGATACTTACGGTTTTTTTAGTGATGTCGCTATTCAGCTGTTTCTAGTAATTTGTGGAAAAGAGTATGGAATTTCAAGGACAGAATATAGCCACTAATTTTAAATATCCCACTATCGATTCAGTTCCCCCTATTTCCTTTGTACCTTCAACGAAATGTGTAATGATGCTATTTCTGCAAAGGTTTATCCCTATTAGCATATGTATAGCAAAATAAGCTTTCGTAAGAATAGTTTGTGAAAGCTGTAGAAAGTAAACGATAGTAGGTAGAGGAAGTTATGTGAATACAACGCACAAATTTTTTTCTCTTCTTTTCTTCTTTTCCTTTTATAGTATATCATTCCACAGGAATAGGAACTTGTGAGGTTTACGTATTATCTATTACAGAACTGAACCTGAGAAATCCATTTTTGTTCAACTTTCCTTAACGTTAATAAAGTAATAGACTTCTTCCATTTATTTTGTATTCAAGTTGCACACAATACATTTGCATGCTCTACAGATATTTCTGTCTTTAGGGAGAATGTTATGTTTACTCTACACTTAACAAACCGAGTCTTTACAACACGCTATACGACTATACAAACAACCTCGAGTACCTTATGAAGAATGGCGCCAGTAAAGATTCGATCCCATGCTACGGTGGGGAATTTTAGCTGACAAAGCACGGTTTACCCTGTTTACTTGGACTTTCCCAATTGCTGGGGAAACGGAATACACAGTTGTCATTTGTATTCACAATACGTATTTCATGAACTGTTGACATATGGAAGGGGTATTTGGGCAGTAGGAGTGCTAGATACAAGAATTTATGATCAAAACATTAGGTACAGGAAACCGATTTCACTCTATATACTTCAATATGCAGGCAACTTGTAGCTGAATTTTTCAAAACATGTGATTTTTGCTTAACATTTATTATTTTTTATCCCTGAAGGATGCACATTATCATTGCAAGATTTAAAAGATTAGTATTTCATCTTGAAACCTTATTTGTCGTTATTTGCGCCTCTCACGTTGCCTCAAAGAAATTTACCCATTTTGCTTTTTAAATTACACTGCTCAAAAAAAAAAAAATCTGATGTGTTGCGCTCACATGACTTTATTTACTCCTATAAAAACTATTTTTACAAACGCTTATTCTCCATCTACTCCACATTAATCGAGATAAACATTAGCAGAAAATATGTTATTGCTAATTTTCTTACAGTTGCAAAGCAATATGGTGGCTTTAGAGCGATAATCAAATATTTTAAGAGCTGGGTGCATTCTCTTTGCATGTCCACGACATTAAAATAAAAAAAGGTAAGTATTGGAAAATTCAAACAAATAACAAGAAAAATCTCAGAAATGGTTCATTTGACCAAAAAAAGGGAGGGATATATGACATAAATTGTGTTTTAACGAGATCTATTTTATTTGCCATGAAAATATCTTAACATATGATATTTTAATCAAAATCATTAGTCATTTTTGAGAAAATCAACATTTTCGAAAAATATTTCATGGTAATCTGGGGTGGGGGAATTTTCTTGAAAATCTTCGTGTCGCATCCTTGGAAGATATTAAACTCAAGTACGAAGTTTGGTATTTATCCCATTTTTGTTTTTGAGTTATGCTGTTCACAGACACACACACACACACACGAACATGTTTCCAAAAATGCTTTATTTGGATTCAGGGCACCTCAAAACACGTATTTCCGGTAAAATCTCGGTATCGAATTTTTGGGTGAAATACATTACTTCCCCATACGTAGTAGGGAAAGTAATTAAGATGAACACACGTTTAAATAAAAGCCCAAAATAAAATAGTAAGACGTAAATTTTGACAGTCAGATGTTATGCTTTGAAGTTAAGTTTAAAACATCGATAAGGATGTACTAACAATTTGCTAAGTTTTTCTCTGAATAAATTAGTGGAGCTGAAAAGTCTGTGGAAATCAAATCAAGTGCTCTTTGATATATTGAAATATTATTTTTTTAAAACAGATTTTAACAGAAATCTATGGTAGGAGATTGCTATTTTGTGTTCTCTGAGGCTAACACAGAGCAATGAGACACTTACAAGGACCAGTTCCACAAGCGGTTACGTGGATTGAAGATAGCCATTCGCTTTGTCTCCAGGATTCTTCATATTATCCAAAGGGCTCGGAGGCCATATTTAGAGACAGGTGGATTCAAGGGTGTAACAAGAAGACAACGGAGGTACAGGATAAGATACGAGAGCTGTCCCAGAGGTACTCGACCTAACAAAGAAAATACAAAAATTTTGGGAAAAAACATCCTTATAGTCTCCTTTCAGCTCGATACATTTTTCCCAGCAACATTCAATCGCTTGGATATCCTCTTTATAGTGAGAACCGTCGAGTTCTGAAAAATAGACATCAACTGCAAACGCCACCTCCTCATTGTTGGCAAATCTTTTACCACCAAGCCATTTCTTCAAATTTGGAAACAGAAAATAATCAGAGGGGGCTAAGTCTGGCGAATAGGGTGCATGAGGAAGAAATTCGAACTTTAACTCATTGATTTTGGCCATGGCGATTATGGATGTGTGAACTGGTGCATTGTCTTGATGAAACAGAACTTTCTTTTTCGCTAAATGCGGCCTTTTTGCTTGATTTCATCATTGAAACGCTGCAATAAGTTCGCATAATACTCGCCATTGATTGCTTTTCCTTTCCGAAAATAATCAATGAAAATTATACCACGCGCATCCCAAAAAAACTGACGCCATGACCTTGCCTCCAGATGGAACTGTCTTCGCCTTCTTTGGAGCCGAAAAAAAATAATTAAAAAAATGGTTTCAAGAGACCTCGAGAAGTGTATTTCCAGTAAAATCTCGATATAAAATTTTTTGATAGAATATACCATTATGTACTACTTCTATTTACTTCCTATACGTTTATAGTAGATAAAGGAAAAATCGAATTCAAGCCTAAGAAATGAAGTTTTTAAAATCAATCGCTGTAGGTGATTTGGGATTGTACATTAAATTAAATAAACGGACAAAATGTCCCATACTGAAATATGAATTTCGAAGGATGTTTAAATTAAGTGTTGAATTATAGACCACACGGAAACAGAAGACCGAATATGAGAAGATCCGACCATAACTGAAGCTGGAAGAAGAATATTAAAGTCTAATCCATGAACCATTATTATTATTATTATTATTATTATTATTATTATTATTATTTTTATTCGAAATTAAATTGAGTTTTATTTATGGACGCTCTTTAACTGCTGTGGTCGTTAGCGTCCCATTATATATTGGGCGTGAAAGACCGGTAATTTTGCTCAGAGGCCTCTTTATCAGGCTTGAGGTTCTTTTACATCCCGTAAATCTACGACAAGGGACCACCGGCTTTACTTCCCTTCCGAAGGAAGCCATGCTAAGGATTTTTACGCCCGGAAAAAATCCATCGCCCTTCACCGGGTTTGAATCCGCGACTTCGGGAACTAGAGGCTAGTCCACTACAGGAGGACGTATCGAAAAGTACTTTGAATCTGAATACAGATCTATAATGCTAGATTCTGAGTTTCTCGTAGTTCATACTCACTAAGAGTAAATTTCCACTCTAGAATTCACTCCTGGAAGATATGCAATGTCATCATTTCTTAAAGGGCTCATTTGTAAAAACTTTTATTTTCAATACGCCATCTAGGCCTGTCTGAAAATGGGTTGAAGCAGTTTTCGCATTAAAGCGATGTCTTCCTCGGCGACCATCCTCTCATTTTTTGCTGCAGAACACCTATGTAAACAGGAAGCCAATCTTCTCTTCCTGAAATTCATTGGACAGTGTGGAGGTTCGCTCTGATTAAAAACATGCCATCATTTCCGGACCAGGCGTTATATCATGCCTCTTTCACAGATTCTTCAAAGCTGCCAGGTTCCTCTCTCGAATATCAAATTATAACTCTTACACGAGGGCTGTCGAAGAGACTCGTGTCTGAAATTAGCTTGATTATGTGTGCCTAAGTCAAAGGTCATTAACATGCTTTGAAGCCAAGGAAATTAACAGTAAGAAATGAACATTATGCATGTGCAAAACAGTAATCAATATTTTACTTAAGAGAAAACCTAATAAACATAAGAAAATGAATAAAGACTGACGGTAAATGAACTGGAATCATATAGGATGAATAAAAACATTAACAAAACCATAAAGTTAGAAGTTAAGTTAAAGGAGGCGATAAAAGTGAAATAATTTCATATATAAATATGCTTTCTAACTTCATAATTTGAATGTAAAAGCATGCTGAATGCTGCCTTTATGGGAGGTATGTAATTTAGTATTTTGCACGTAGTTTGAACAATTAAGTCAAGTACAAAGCAGCTGAAAAATGATAAAATTCTCTTGAATTAGGTTCATCTCCTACACACGTTTGACATATTGAAATCGTTATTAAAATGTTGATCTTGAATGTTCCGTAAAAAAACCCTGGAATTTGAATTTTGTGTTGCTGTGAAACAGCAAGAGATGGATGAGAACGTATTTCAGACAAAAACAAATAATAATAATAATAATAATAATAATAATAAAGAGTGCTTATCAAAATACACAATTTGTGTCACATGCTTTTTGTACATCCTCAACCACTAAGCTATATTAAGTAGAAGAAGTATTGCTCCATCCAAAAATTCGATATCCACATTTCAGTGAACATACAAGTTTTGATATCTCCTGAATAACAATATATGTATTATTTAGGTTTGGAATATTTCTTTCACGAAAATTCCCAACTCTAACAACCCTTCCCATGGAAAATTGTTGGTTATTTTTATGTTTTCAAAAATGTCTCTTAACAATTTGTTTTAAAATACCGCATGTTTCAGATATTTTCATTACAAAAAAAAAAAAAAATGTATACTTGAATTTTCTTCGAGTAGCCTGTGAAGTCTTTCTCATTCTGAATGAATTCTGTATACTCTTGTATAACTGGTAAACTACAACGCATACACAAAAGCTTATTAGAGAAAAAAACCTGTATATCCCAATAAAATACGCGAGATAATCGTTGTAATTGGCTTTAATTTTCAAGTACTTCATAACCATTTTGGGGTGCTAAGTCGCCATTCTTTCGTTTAGCCGTGATTTTGTAGCATTTCAAGCCACATCCTTCGAAACCTTATGTCCATACTATTTGTTTTTCATCTGGCAATGCAAAGAATATCAGAATATTAAGTCCAGCATACATACGGCGCACTTCCTTTTAAACATTGGACAGTCGTACTTTTGTCTTGTAAGCTTCTAAGTAACTACAGTAAAATTCGTATTGGATATACTTCGGGAAACATGCACTTGATTCACAAGCATTAGAAAAACAATTCTTTATGCATAACAATTTGCAGTAGATGTGAAACTCTGATTTTTTACTTTCTCTACTACGTACCCAGTTGGTAGATGAAATACGGCATTCTATGTAAAATTTCGACACCAATATTTCTGAATAAAAAAAGGAAGAAAAGGAAAAGAGAAAAACAAAACGTTTGCCAGAAAAAGGCAACTAATAAACAAAATTTCACCAAATTGAATATCTTCCATATGTGATACGAAGATTTTCAAGAAAATCCTCCCACTCAGAAATAACCTTACATAGAAACCCATTTGGTATTTTTTGGTATTTTTTATTTTCTCAAAAATTACTTTGACGATTTTTTTAAAATACCATAGCTTTAAGATATTTACCTGAAAAATAAAACGATATCTTGAATTCTCTGAAAATAACCTGTTAAGCCTTCTTCATTGCGGAAGGAATGTCACACAATTTTTAAGGGTAAACCACAAGAGAGGGATAACATTTTACCACACAATAATGTAGACCTCTTTAAAACACACATGGATTTCAAGTAACTTTTTGATGGCATACATCAATCATTTCCTATACATTCATCATTACTGGTTTGATTTGTTCAATACTGGGTTCCTTTTAGTGCTGTCGCTATTCACTTGTTTCTCGCAGTGCTCCGGAATTTCAAGGCCAGCATTTAGTGACAAATTTATACACACCCATCAATTCTTCTTCCTGTGTCCCCCTTGAACCTGCAACGAAATGTGCTATAAAATGATTTCTGAGAAAGTTTATCTGAATTAAAATGAAGACTTACATTCACATGACTTTCTCTACCCTCCATCGCTTATTAGTGGGTATGCAGATTATTCTTACGAAATTTTATTCTAACACCTCTTTCATTTTAATGGAGGTACACCTTTCCGGAAATACTTATATTACACATTTCGTTATAGATAAAAAGGGAATAGCTACTGGACGCTATATGCTGGCCTTAAAATTCCATGCTCTTTCCATGCCATCGCGACAAACAAGTATTGAACAATTCGAGCCATTAATAAGGATATCTCGGAAATGGCTTATGCCACAAAAAAGTTACTTGAAATAAACCGCGTGTTTCTTGTGTGGTACGTTTTCGTCTATCGCTTAACGTTTGCCAGGGATACACGATAACACAAAATTCTTTCCTAATGAAGAGGACTTCACAGACTATTCCCAGAAAATTCAAGACATACATTTAATTTGCCATGTAAATATCTTAATCAAAATCGTTGGAGCCATTTTTTAGAAAATGAACAATTTCGAAAAATGCTCCATGTAAAGGGCAGTTTGGTGTGGAGAGATTTACTTGAAAGGCTTCGCGTCGCATCTTTGGAAGGTAATGAACCTAAATACTACGTTTGGTATTTATCCTAGTTTTCGTTTTTGAGTTAATGTTGTCCATACGTACAAACATACACGCCATTTACGAGAAAAAAATTGTTCTGAGGTCTCAAAACATGTATTTGGAATGAAATCTCGGTATCGACTTTCTGGGTGCAATGCAATACCGTATCTAATTACTGTCTATGTGGTAGAGAAAGTAATAAGCGTTTGTAAACATAATGTGAATGTAATAAGTTTTCCCTAATGCTGAGAAACGCTTTAACACCCAATCCCTGCAGCTCCTCAAGAATGGAAATCCTCACTTTTGGTACATTGTGGAGTGTTTACGTAGTCAACTGGTTTAATCGAAACTGCGATATTGAATGTAAGCGGTTTCCCAGGGTCGTTATCCACCCAGGCGTAAACCAGCTGTTGATTTTGCAGCGTTACGTGCCCATCTGACCTCACTGCCGTGCACGAGACAGCTCAGATCGATAGTAACCAAAACCTGATTACTCCCACTCATGTATTTAATTAAAGTCACAAAATGGAACCATCTATAAAACCCTGCTCGCAAGTAATTCCCCCATTCATTAATGGAAATCAATACAGCTCAAACATTTTGTAATTACTGAAACTTCATGTCAAAGAGCAGCTTTTTGGAGTGCCAAATCAACTCGTTTTGAACTCTAAATAAAAATTTAACTTACTTGGTGATACGAGTGTTAAGGTCCAGGCCGTTAGCTTTCAGGAGATTTTTGAACCGAGGTTTTCCCCAATGCCCCTTATAACTGCAATTTTGCTAAATCCTTATAAACCAAATTCCAAAATTTACGAATCGTGTCCTACGACAAACTCGATATATGTCAACCAATCGGAAGACGCGATATTTGTTGCTATATAACACCCATGTGGGGCCAGCTAACCGGCTGAAGGTCAACTTACCGCTGTTCCTTCCATCCTCAACCCATATATGGCGCCCGCAAGGCAAGTTCAAAGAGGATTCATGAATGACTGTGAGGTAGTACTTTCTATTACTCGCGAGAAATATTCCCAATGAAATCACTTCAGAATGTTATTGCAGGTACGATGGCACATAATGGCGGCTGGGCAACAGTAATCGAACAAGCAAGCATTGTTTATTTTTTATTTAGTAATCTGATTCCATTTCAGGTTGCCAACACAAAATAATACATATAATTTAATAAAATATAATAGAAGTATTTTACATATTCAGTCTATTAGTATCGTGGGCGAGTGGTTAGATCGCTCGCCTTTCACCAAGGAGGCCCGGGTTCAATCCCAGGTTGTGGGATATGTGGTGGACAAGTGGCGTCTCCGAGTACTCCCCGTCATTCATTCCACCAATAGCTCCATTATCACATTTGCTTTCATTCATCTCACCATCATTCCATATCATCTCCTTCCTCGCTCCCATACCAAGCTTCGGGCTGCTCACCCATCCTGGCTGTTCTCTCGTATCCATAATCTGTGTTCCCAGGCACCCGATTGTAAGTCCTGGTGGTGTACACCCTAACAATGTGGATGGTAAACAGAGAAAGAACAATTTATTACTTGCTGTTTAGGGCTTATTAGATACTAAAGAATTGGCAAACATTTAAAATATATATTCCTTAAAATGCGGGTGGTCCTCCGTGGTGTAGTGGTTACGATTCCATTTGAGAAAAGGTATAAGTATTGAAAATTCATTCAAATAACAAGGAATATTTTGGAAATGGTTCACTTGACAAAAAAATGAACATGACATACATTGTGTGTTTTAACGACATCTACTTTTTTTTTCTTTTCTTCTTTTTTTTTGTAGTAAGATTTCGTCGATCGATTACGGTTTAACAGTTATGCGAAAGTCATTCAGAATGAAGAGGAGTTTTGGGGACATTCCCAGAAAATTCAAGAAATACGTTTTATTTGCCATGAAAATTTTCTAAACATATGATATTTTAATCAAAATCGTTTGAGCCATTTTTGAGAAAGTCATAATTTTTTAAACATTTTCTATGTAATGGGTAGTCTAATTTTCTAGAAAATCTTCGTGTGGCATCCTTGGAAAATACTAAACTCAAATACTAAATTTGGTACTTATCCGATTTTCGTTTTTGAGTTATGCTGTTTACAGACACACATATATACGGACATGTTCCCAAAAATGCTCTATTTGGATTCAGGTCACCTCAAAATACGTATTTCCGGTGAAATCTCGGTATCGAATTTTTGGTTGGAATGCAGTACTTCCCCTACTTACTATGCCACAGTACAGAAAGTATAGAAAATAAGATATACGTGGAAGTATAGTAACATACGACTTTTAGTTGAATCCTCGATAGGCATTTTGTGAAAATAAAAATAATAAAAACACGAAATTTGTTAGGTGCATGTAAGGAGTTGTTTGCGATGGCGAGAATTTTAAGAAAAAATAACCGCACATTTGAAAGGCGATTCAGTTGTAACTGTGGTATTTTCCATATTTTCGTTTGTTATGGTGTGCTCTCGCTCTTTTTCAGGGGCAACTAAACGTGTATTTCCGGTGAAACTTCTCGGTATTTCAATTTATGAACGGAAGGCAACACATCCTCTATTCCATGTACGCACGCAATACGCAAACTAATAAGCTACTGTATGTGAAGAAGATGGTTTGTTACGTTATTTTTGTTACCACGCTTTGGGCGTCAATTTGAAGTAGTTTGTATTGAAGGAGTTGTATTATATCTCAACTGTTGGGGAGCCGAACTTGTAGTAGTTGCAACCGCAAGTATGCTAAACAGTTTCCGGTAGCCTTCGCCCCAAATGTACTTTCAGGTGGCCTTTGCCCCAAGTTTAAAAAAATATTATCTTTGTAATTTGACTGTTTCTTTAAATATTGTATATTTATGTTCGCCTCGGTTGCGTCAGTATTATCGTTAGAGACACGTTTCTCTTAGCAGGGTTGTGATGCGACTAAGAATGTAGGCTTACACAGATTATAATTTTACTTCACTCCTTTTATTAATGCTTGATACGATTTAAATAACACTTCACTGATAGAGAGAGAGAGAGCTGTGAGATGTTTTTATTAAATACTTGCACTTTTTACACAAACTATTTTTGTCTCACACAAAATACGTATAATACTTCTCAAGGACACCTTTTGCGTCTGGTTAGTAACGCTGTGTGCAACCAACACGTCCAGTTATGAGCGCTGTATAGAAGCAACTGAACTGTATTTGAAAATTTTGCTATATCTCAGTTTCTGATTGGCAATTCCTAGTCCAATAGAATACCTTCACTTAACCAAAGCTTTTTCTGGTTGTTGATTGGCTACTTTATAAACTGTCTCAAAATTTACATTATTGTTACTCCAATAATGACTAGTAGCATTATTAAACATTCTTATTCATTATTACCTCAAGGTTACCTCATTGTTAGCAACCTTTAACCTATATCTCACAGCTCCTACATTATTAAATTGCGTAACACATTCACATAACATTATTGAACATGTATACAATAGTGTGCAATAATATAAACATATATAATGACTGTAATATACACTTTTTATATCTTGTTACATACACATATTGCTTTAAGGCGGGCTGTTATTGAATTTATATATTACATAATTAGACTGAAATCATTTAAGTGTTAAAAATACTGCCACATATGCATATGAATTATTACATATCAGAGTTTTCTGCTTAAGTCCAAATTGTCTGTCGCTGTTCGCAACTGCAATCAGCTGCACTAGGATCGCTTTTCCAATCAGATGGCTTCATCTTACGCGCTAACAGCACACATTACAGATAGTCAAGTTCCCTAGGGAGATGTCAAATGGCATGCTTGCTAACCGATCATCAACAATGTCCAAACAAACTTCACTGCGATGCAAATGTATGCACTGAGAACCGTTATCTGTAACGGTTCTACCCACACATACACTTTCAATTAATGTTATCAGCTGCATAGTTGAACGGTTGTTCTTCTATAACATAATAAACAACGGTGCAATCGAAATGTGGCCGCAATCCGGAAAAAAATCTGACGTGGCACATTCAGACGACTTTCTCTATCCTCTATATTTTATTACTGAGTATTCCAAATTATTTATTCCTCTATCTATTACATTTTAATCCAAATAAACATTCGCAGAAATAGCTACATACACATTTCGTTATAGAAACAAAGAGAACAGCGATAGTCAAATGTTTAACAACTGGACGCTATATGCTAGCCTTAAAATCCCACACTGTTTCCGTGCAATCGCGAGAAGCAACTGAATGTTGAAGATAATGACCAAGAAATGAACAATTTAAACGTTTAACAAGGAATATCTCAGAAACTGTTTATGCTACAAAAAAGCTTATTTGTGTGTTTTTTAAGCGATCTACATTTTGTGTGTAGTACGTTTTAGTCTATCACTTAACGTTTACCAGTTATACAATATTATACAAAATTCCTTCCAAATAGAAGGCAGCTCAAACGTTATTCCCGAAAATTCAACATATACAATATATTTGTCATATAAATATGTTTAATATATGGCATTTTATTCAAAATCATTACAGCTATGTTTTAGAAAATCAAAAATTTTGAAAAATGTATCATGTAAAGGGTTTTTTTAGGGTGGGGGATTTTGAACATAAACACCAAGTAGGTGTCTCCACCTACTATGTAAGTGTGAAGAAAGTAAAAATCTGATGTGTTGCATTCACATTTTTTCCCTAACAATTCCCTCTACTACCTGGTATTACAAAAGTTCATTCTTATTTCTACTTCATCACACATTTATAGAAATAGTTTTATTGAGCACACATTTCGTTCCAGGTACAAGTGGGACACAAGAGGCTGAAGCGTTAGTCATGTTTTTAAAAAGGGTAGCTATATGTTGGCCTTAAAATTACACTCTTTCATTACCACCAGAAACAATAGTGACTTGCGCTTAAAAAAATCAGATATTTGAAAATTCATGCCAATAACTATGAATACATCGGAAGTGATTAAATGACGTAAATTGTGTGTTTTAACGAAATTCCACCATATTTTATTGAACTAGGGATACTCACTGTTCCCTGTTTACATTATATATACTATATATAATAAATTGTTTATATTAAGAGGACTCTACAAGGACTCTCTGTGTAAACCATTCGTAATTATCCGACATGAAGTAGTAATAATATTTGAGCAAATGTGAATACAGTAAAACAAAAAAGTTTATATAATTGCTTACACAAATATTTAGAAACTTGCACACCGTAAACTTCAGAGAGAGAGAGAGATTATAATAGTACTGGAAAAGAAAACCTCAATAAGATCCAGGAGGAATATTAATACTGAATTTATGTAATACATCTTAACCCTTAACGTTACTGTACATTATAAATGCATTTGGCAAAACATGTTTATTTCTTTCCCACCTCCCTATACCAAGTTTTCGTCTACCCCTTACAGTTTACCAGTTACAAAGTACTATACAAAATTCAGTAGAATTAAGGAGACTTCACAGGCTATATACAGGCTTTATTTTTCATTCATATATCTTAAACATATGGAATTTAATCAAAATAGTACGACGGATTAAAAAATACCCAAAAATTTTCCATGGAAAATATAGCTTTGGATAAGGGGGATATTCGTGAAAATTTTTGTGTCACATCTTTGGAAGATGCTAAACTGGAATACCAAGTTTGGTATTCAACCGACCATTGGTTTTTTATATATGCTCTTTCTTTATCACATACACATAAAATACAATTTTTTTTACAACTTTTCACTGGCTAAAGGGACCTCGGAACGTATACTTGCGGTGGAATCTCGATGTCGAATTTGGGATAGAATATTATACTTCCTATGAATGTAAAAAGCAAATCAGCTCGAGTTGAGCATGTGTCCTTTTGTTCATTATAGAGATTATACCGCCTATTCACATGAGTAATCTGGGTATTATTAATGTTACATTATTATTATTATTATTATTATTATTATTATTATTATTACAGATATGGCAAGTTTTCATGCGGGTAACGACGAGAAAAGTTGGGGATGACAGCAAAATAACTTCGTAAATTTCAAAGCTTACTTATTTAGCACTTTTCATAAATACCTTACTACTGCAAAAGAAAGATTTTATATCTTATAAATACTAACTTCGTGTAAATATTCATAAGCATGAAATGCGAAATCTTTTATGATTTTATTAAATTTTGAAACGACACTTTAATTACTATCCTGAATCTACTAGCATTAAAATATATAAATACCTTACCGAAAACTATAAAACCTGACATAAAATTCACAAATAAAATTTTTAGCCCATTGAAAATATGGCTCTCTCCCACTATGATTATCATCTTGGACAATTGAATGTTTACGATGCGAATTTCAATGTTGTTGATTTGATTATTATTCAAAATGTAATCAGCTTTCGCTTACTAAACTTTCCCGCCAATTTATTACTGTACTTCATGTATAACCATAACTATGTTTTAACATAATATCTAGTAATGACATTTCTATATCCTTTTGAATTCTTTTTCTTTATTTCACTTCTCAGAATTGTATCTTTCTACATATATTCACTTTGTATTACCGTTTCTTCTGTATATATTATATTTTCTTGTTGTACACCAAGCGAGATAGCTAGGCGGTAACATGTGAGGCTTGTATTCGGGATGTCTCGGGCTCGATTACCGTCGACCGTCCACTCTGACCTTAGGTTTTTCGTGGCTTTCCCTGGTCGGTAGGAGAATGCTGGGGTAGTTGCTCATTTCTGTCATTTCCGTTTCCCTCTCAACTTTCAGCCTTGCTTCTAGGTTTCGTGGCGTATAGTGGTGCCGGACAGGTGGCGCTTATGCTTACACACATGAAAGAGTACTCTCCGTGGACACTAGAAGGCTGCTGGGTCGACGGGTCATCGCCCTCTCCAGGCAGCTCCAGCAGTGGAGTGCGTCTTTCGGCCGGAAACTTCTAGGGACTCCTGCGCGTCACTGTTTCCTGTCGGTTTGCGGCCTGTAACCTCCTGTGGACCCTTCACTTCATACCTTCCTCTGTGGGGGGGATGTTAGCCACCATAGATCTACGTAAGTCGCAGTGTGCGAGCTGTCCCCCTCTGTGGTATTACCCATATCACATAATGTGTGCTGAATAAATTATACATATATATGTGTATATATACACACATACACATATATTTTGTTTCTTAATGACGTCAATTGCCAGGATCATATAAGCGCTGCCGGTGTGCCGGAATTTCGTCCCGCAGGAGTTCTTTTACGTGCTAGTAAATCTACTGACATGGGACTGTCGCCTTTAAGCACACTTAAAAACCATAGGTCTGGGCCGAGTTTGACCCGCGACCTTAGGATCAGAAGGCCAGCGCTGAGCGCCCAGAACGACTGTTGTATGCTTAGGTTTCCCATATCATGCACATATGATCAGAGAAACAATAAATTAGAATTAAAATAAATGGGCATTAAACTATAGACAACAGCGCCGACACTAGTCTTCGTATTCCATGAGTAATCACTTAGAAAGGGTGTGTATGGGTCATTTTAATGGTTGCTGCAGTGCTGTTGAGTTTTCTCTCGTTCGTGCAACCTCGTGTTCCCTAATAAGGAGGCGGTTGTATTGAAGCCCCACATTTTTATATCCCCTTTACTTCATTAATAAATAAAATGTAAATAGCTGTGTATTTTACTGGAAAGAAATGCAAGAAGTCAATACAATCAGACAAGAATTAAGGAAAGGGAAAAAATGCAAATGAGGTATATAAAAGCAGTACACAGCTAAAGTTTGTTTCCGACTTCCAGGTCCGGATGTTTTCTCCAGCTGCAGATGTTTTTCTTGGATTACAGTTTTAAGTGTTGGGGAAAAAAAAGTTGAGAATATTCCAGCAATTAAGAGGGCTTCCCTCGTCTGCTAACTTTCTTGGCCACGGAAATGCTAAGGGTGATATGCGGAATGCAGAATTAAGGCCGTAAATTACTTTTTCAGGGTGCGCGAGTATTGAGAGAACGTGAAGTGAAATTTAAACAACGCCATATCACGGAAGTCTCGAAAATCCGCACTGCGCTCTACAGGAAAACTGACAACTCCGTGTACTATCTCCAGCTGTGTGCTTTGCTGCTATTAACAATCACTTAAATGTATTCACTATTTACATATGTATGAAACATGTTTTATTAATGGAAGTTTAAATTAGATTATCAGCCAACAGTAAAATACCTTTCCCATAATTTCATGACAAATATTAATTCTGTTGTAGTTACTTTCATTATATCTACCTTATATATGGTAGAGAAGGTTTTGCATTCTACCGAAAAATCGGTGTCGAGATTTCACCGAAAATGCACATATTGACACTCTCCATGTGTCTCTGTGAGAAAAGTGCCCCAAAAACGAGGATTTGGATAAATAAGTGCCCAAATTCTCACTTTTAGATACTATTAAGGAAAACCAAGATATTTTCGTAAATATTCTCCCACCCCCTCCATAAGAAGTATTTACTTATAAGTATTTTAGTTTAAACAAATTTAAACGCTTTGTTTAAAATATAATAATCTGATAAATAGAAAACGCACATTCGAATTTTCTGTAAATAGTCTAGCTAGTTTTCCACATACTGAATTTTAACAGGAAACATTATATAGGTATTATTAAAATGTACAATTATGCCAAACACCGCTCTTGACCTTCCGCAGCAGCATGGTCTATCACCGTAAAATCGCGGGTGCTCATGCGATACCCCGTCTATTTCTGATAATTCCTCTTATTTCCGCTTTCCTTCACAGGCTCTTAAAAATAAAAATCCATTGGAATACTGTAGAAATATGCTATTAGAGGACGTAAGGGGAAAACGAAGTTGTGTGGGTAATCATTAGAATAGCTATCTAAATAAATTATAATGGTCACACATGGGTGTTTTAATATTTACAACAACAAAAATCTGATGTGTTACACTCACATGACTTTCTCTGCTCTTGTACAAACTATTTTTACAAACGCTTATTCTCCATATGCTTCATGTTAATTGAAGTAGTATATTTGTTATTAGTTGGTAGTTGGAAGATGATTCATGTTTATATGCCCCATGTATGGTAGCCAATTTGACGCAGTCACTTCGTGTTATCTTATTGCTGGGCGCCTGTTATTGTTTTATTATTTTGCATTTTGGGTTCATTGTGCTCCGGCTAGCTATTATTATTATTATTATTATTATTATTATTATTATTATTCAGTCGAGCAAATCTCTTAAACAGGGTGTGTAAACGGAAAGGAGTTTGTTACTCAAAGATAACACTGATAAAAGAATTTGTTTTTACACTTTTATTACCGTCACAATGAAGTTCACATATTGATTCGTGATACACGACAAACTGAAACTGTTATATTTTCTAATATCACTATAATCACTTATTTACTGCACATTATTAATTCGCGTTTCACATTTATAACAAACCTTAAGACGCGAGAGATTCTGTAGAATTGCGACGTGTACTTTATGTATGCTTCCGTTGAACTACGCGACGTGTAACCCGCGAACGATTCTGATGAACTAACTGTGCGACGTATAACGCGTGAATGCTTCTGTTGGACTTACGAAATCTGCCTCTGACTTTAGCTTTTTATACTCCCACACCCCGATATGCCTAAAGATTATAACCGAGCTGCTATTGGTTAATAAAACGCGCCAACATTAGCGTCTATTATTATATCCAATCAAAAATTACAAAAACATATGCTGTAGGGAAAATATTCCCGCTATTTCTAAGAAAAGCGCGCAATCTGACGTTATTTGTTTGTCTCTTCTAATTAATATTCAACTCACCCCCTCGCGCATTGTTATCCGCTCCTATTGTCAGTTTCAGTGAGGCCGTGTAAACTTATTTCCTAACAATGCTTATAATTAACATCTCAAATCAATGTCATAAAATTAATGCTTATTTACACTACAATCACTCTGGCATTTACATTATTGTGATACCAATTACTGCCACATATGCCCCACTAGAAACATAATTATAAATATTTATATCTTGTTCGGAAATTTTATAATTGGGTTTTTAGTCTCCTGAATCTTGGAACACACGGTATTTATCACTTGCACTTAACACTGCACACGCATTTAACACACGACATATATTTTTCCTTTATCTCGCCACTATTTACTGGCTCTGGTCTAATGTTTTTATATACATACATCTGACATTACAATTTTTTATAGCAAATACTGTACCCTGAACTGTTTAATTACAAAATATTTATACTTTCTTAAATTGAGATAGAAATTTATACACTCAAGATTTTTAACCTGTTTCATCTTGTAATTATTGAACATATTTACCAAAATATTCATCCTCTACACAAATATATTTACATCTCTTAATTCTAAACATAATTTCACATTATCTGTGTGCTACATAAGTGTTTTGCTTTAATTATGTTTACCCCTTTTTATTGTTTTGTGCTTTATATTCAAAATAATATTTGAATTATACCTACGTACTTTTACTTTAATATAACATTAAGTTTTAATTATTACATGCCTCATTTCAAATGCTGTTACAATTTACTAAGAAAATGTTCTTTTTCTCCTTTAAACATTTATTTTTGTCCAGAATTTATTTCTCCTTTCTTATGACACACACACTTAGATAACCCTCTTACATTCCAATACTTCGTTCTGCATTTCAGCTTTAACTATCCTGGATTTGCTTACTTTTTTTTTTTAGCGGTCATTGCTATTCTCTTTCCTGGATCAAATTGTCTATGGCTAAGCATTACTCGTAGCGTATCGTAACATTCCAAAATCTGTTCATGAATAGCCTCTTAAAGGATTCATATGAAATTTCGCCACCTGATACCAGTTGAAACCAATCTAAAGTTTTCTGAACCACACATCTTTTAACAACTATCATCTTCAATTCTTCCGGTATCTTTTTAATTTGAGAGTGCTCTGACAAGTCTGTAATAAACTGTACTGGATTGGAGTTTTCATTTTGAACAGCTTGGTACTTGTTAATTTCAGAAGTTAGTTTTTGATTACTTATAGACAACACTTTAACTTCTTCGGACAATTTATTTCTTTGTGTTTCGGATTCCTTC
The DNA here is from genome assembly GCA_030765065.1 of Deroplatys truncata. Classification (NCBI taxonomy): domain Eukaryota; kingdom Metazoa; phylum Arthropoda; class Insecta; order Mantodea; family Mantidae; genus Deroplatys; species Deroplatys truncata. The sequence continues at coordinate 120,085,841 of CM060988.1, read as the reverse complement.
TGAACTTCAGATATTTCCCCTCTGAAATTAACTTGCACCTGAATTAAATCTTCATTCGTAGCATCATTCATCTCTCTTACCTCACTTGAAATGCTAGTCATTTGGCTACCTAACTCTGTACATTTTACGCCAACATGTTCAAACTTACTATTAACCTCACTTTTTTTTTAGATATTTCCCTGCTCATGTCTGACATTTTCTTTCAAACTTTTCCTATCTCACTTGCTATTATTTCCTGATTCTCATTTCTCATTCTTGGCATACTAGTATCTAGCTTCATAACTTTCTTTTCAATTTCTTCCCGGTTTTGTTCTAAGCTCCTATTTCTATTTTTCATGTTCTGATTTAGTTTTTGTTCTAATTTCTCAAAACTCTTTTCAATATCTTCCCTAAATTGATCTGTAATACTCTTCTTTAACGCTTCACCAAAATTTCTCAGCATTTCCATCATCATACTAGCATCAAAATTAATATTCCCTGCTATTCTATTCTGACTTTCTTCAGTAATATTTCCTCCCTCAAATCCTACATTGTTTGAACTATTTTCCGTAACCTGCATTGAATTACAGCTAACTATTACATTATCTCCCTCCATAATTGTTTCTTTAGTATTATTAGTAGACATTGTTTTCTTAATCCTACCACTTCTTTAGGATACAAAAAAAATTTACAAATTTCTAACCTTTTTGATGCTATCTGATGACGTTGCTTTGATGTCAAGCTTCCTGCCCCTCTCCTAGATGTATATGTCGCCTCTGCGTCGTACTACGATGAATCTGCGTCGTCTCGCTGTTTTGGGTTGTGGTTAAATTCCCCTGTTGCCTTCTATTCTCATAATTACGATGTCCACTCATCCGCGTCGTAGGTCGTTCTTGTAGTTGTTTCTGGAATCTGCGTCTTGTAGTTCATTTCACTGCTCCATTCGCTCTACGTCCTGGCTCCTTCCCCCCTTCTGGTTATTTTCGCTCCTTCCTGGTTAATTCGCCCACGTTCTGGGTGCCAATTTGAAGTATGATTATATTTGTAGTAGTTGGTAGATGCAAGATGATTCATGTTTATATGCCCCATGTATGGAAGCCAATTTGTCGCAGTCACTTCGTGTTATCTTATTGCTGGGCGCCTGTTATTGTTTTATTATTTTGCATTTTGGGTTCATTGTGCTCCGGCTAGCTATTATTATTATTATTATTATTATTATTATTATTCAGTCGAGCAAATCTCTTAAACAGGGTGTGTAAACGGAAAGGATTTTGTTACTCAAAGATAACACTGATAAAAGAATTTGTTTTTACACTTTTATTACCGTCACAATTAAGTTCACATATTGATTCGTGATACACGCCAAACTGAAACTGTTATATTTTCTAATATCACTATAATCACTTATTTACTGCACATTATTAATTCGCGTTTCACATTTATAACAAACCTTAAGACGCGAGAGATTCTGTAGAATTGCGACGTGTACTTTATGTATGCTTCCGTTGAACTACGCGACGTGTAACCCGCGAACGATTCTGATGAACTAACTGTGCGACGTATAACGCGTGAATGTTGCTGTTGGACTTACGAAATCTGCCTCTGACTTTAGCTTTTTATACTCCCACACCCCGATATGCCTAAAGATTATAACCGAGCTGCTATTGGTTAATAAAACGCGCCAACATTAGCGTCTATTATTATATCCAATCAAAAATTACAAAAACATATGCTGTAGGGAAACTATTCCCGCTATTTCTAAGAAAAGCGCGCAATCTGACGTTATTTGTTTCTCTCTTCTAATTAATATTCAACTCACCCCCTCGCACATTGTTATCCGCTCCTATTGTCAGTTTCAGTGAGGCCGTGTAAACTTATTTCCTAACAATGCTTATAATTAACATCTCAAATCTATGTCATAAAATTAATGCTTATTTACACTACAATCACTCTGGCATTTACATTATTGTGATACAAATTACTGCCACATAATCGAGATGTTAATCTTATTGCTAATTTTCTTGTAGATGCAAGGGAAATAAGCGACAGTCAAATATTTTAAGAGCTGGTTGCTATGTGGAGTATTCCATTTTCTTTGCATGTCCAGGACATAAAAAAAATGAATAACGAATTCCCATTTGAGAAAAAGTATAATTATTGGAAAATTTAAGGGAATAACAAGCAATATCTCGAAAATGGTTCACTCAACAAAAAAATGTAGATGCTATAAATTGTGTGTGTATTTTAACGCGATCTACATTTTTCGTGTAGTAAAATTTTGTCTATCTCTTATGGTTTACCAGTTATGCAAAAGTCGTTCACAATGAAGAATACTTTTGGAGACATTACCAGAAAATTCGATATATACATTTCATTTGTCATGAACATATCTTAAACATATGATATTTTAATCAAAATAGTTAGAGCCATCTTTGAGAAAATTAAAATTTTCGAAAAATGTTCCATGTAAAGGGTAATCTGGGGTGGCGGGATTCGTGTGGCATCTCTGTAAGATACTGAACCTAAATACCAGGTTTGGTGTTTATCCGACTGTTCGTTTCTGAGTTATGCTGTTCGCAGACGCACACACGGACATGTTTCCAAAAATGCTTTTTTTTGGATTCAGGGGGTCTCAAAACATATATTTCCGTTGAAATCTCGGTATCGAATTTTTGGGTGGAATACAATACTTCCGCTACTTACTATACGTAGTAGAGAAAGTAACCAACTATTACACTAGACATGAACATTCCTCAGCATGGAGCTATGTGCGGACTGAGCTGCGTAGAAAGTTTGCAGACAGCTTGGCTATACAGAGTATCTACGAAGTCTTTTAGACTTGTGAATTTTCCGTTGTACACACTCGTTTTGCGAGGCACACACGGCATTACGTTAACTTCCGAGGTGTTAGAGGTATTCGCCAAAAGTATGAAGGTTGCAGTATTTGCTCACTACAGGAGTGAATGTTTTCATTCCATGACTCAAGCCTAAACCCGCCACAAAGTGTACATTTCACGTTGTTTTAATCCGATCAAAAAAACTTCGAAATTTGCTGGTGAAAATAATTGAGATGAAAAGTTTGTGTAGAATCCTAAAAATAGCCTCGCTAGTGGCACTTTAGCTTCTAGATCTTGATAACCAGTAATGGAACACCCATACGCGTAAAATCATTAGTATATCAAACTCCTTTTGTCAATGATTACGAGTGTATGTTATGTAGGGGTTTAGATGCTAAGACAAAATGGTAAATACTGAAATTTATATAAATGTTGCAGAAGAAAACAGTTTCATAAACTTTTTACTATCCATTCTAAAATCAATAGGGGATATATTTGAGTATTTACTGCCCAATAAGATTACGTATGAAACATGCCACGGTATATTTAATAGCAAAATCAATGGTTTCAGCCTACTGTATCTTGAAAAACTGCAATTGGCAGGTACATTAACAGAGCTACAGCCAAACCCCTGTTGAGGCGACCGTCTAATCTGAAAAAAAATATGACGAAGTTGTAAAAATGAGGAATCCCACATACCAAATTTCTAATGGTAAAATAATACCTTATTTAACAAGCACAACAGAATTTGTAAGAGGTATTTTGTTAGTATTAAAACATGGTAAGCACCAAAACATCACACATTCACCAATTGTTCCAAGTCTCATTAAATTGAGAAAAAAAAATTGAACGAAAGTGTATGTTGAAGTACAGTGTTAACATTCAAAAGATTCTTAAACAGGATGATTTATGCAGAACTGACACATCTATTTCTTTAATTGTTTCAAAACGAGTTATGCTAGCGACAACTCATTATACCTGAAATGCAGAGAATTTTGGGAGATTATACACTTCTATCGAAAATGTTGAAAATGTCCTCCATCCTGCATAAGGCTCAACTCAACAAGTCGTTCCATGTTACTGGCCACTCGTTGGAGGACTCTGTTGTCATCACCTTGAATCTCCTGTGTAATGTTGAGCTTCACATTGTCCAATGTCTGGAGACGTGTGGCATAAACCCCGTCTTTTAAGTAACCCCATAGAAAGAAGTCTGGCGATGTCAAATCCGGAGATATCGGTGGCCACAGGTTCTTGGAAATTATCTAGTCGTCAAAGAAACTTACAATTAGTGCCATAGATTCAGTTGATGTGTGGCATGTAGCGCCGTCCTGTTGAAAATATCCTTGACTCAGCTCTACATCGTCTAGTTGCTCAGCAAACTCCATGAACATTCGTCAGTACTCTGCAGTGTTCCAACTGTTTAAAAAAAGCAAATTGGTCCCACTATTCTTTGTGCGGATATTGTGCACCAAACTTCGATTTTAACCGAGTGCATAGGTGCTTCATGAATGACATGTGGATTTTCGGTGACCCAATAGCGTGAGTTATTTGAGTTCACATAGCCGGATAAATGGAACCATGCTTCGTCTGTGAACCATGTGATGGGCAATATGGCAGGATTTTGCACAATGAACACCTAAAACCAACGACAATAATTCAGTCGTCTATCCTTATCGGGTTCCTGTAACTGTTGGACAAACGTAATCCTATACGGCTTTAGGCCTGCAGTTTTCACAGCTCTCTGACACATTGAGTAGCTGTACCCTGCCTTAATGATTTTTTGGGTGACTGATCCAGTTGTGCTCTTACGTCAACAACCGTAGGAAGCCTAGATGAACGAGTTTTGCCTTTTTCACTTACCAGATATCCAGTTGTTTCCAATTTGTTTACCAGTCCCAGTATTGTGTTTCTTTCGGAAGGTTTCCGAACAACAAATCCTCTCCAGTATGCCCTTTGACTAGCTGTAATTGAATTCGTAATCCAGTATTGCTTTACAAGGAAGAGTCGTTCATTTAATGTGTACTCCATTTTAACGTTGACTAGAACAAAATCTCAAAAACAGTTGCCGACAATAAAACTAACAATTACGAATAACATATGAACATCTGTGCATCTAGTGATAGGCAATCGAAACTCTAGAACATTCTGCTTAATTTGGTGCTAAAATTGGGGCAATGAGTGAATTTGGAACAGAATAATCACAGAAAGAAATGTGTCAGCTCTTCATTAAACACCCTGTAGAAACGAACTCAGAAAACTGATTATTAACTGGAAACTGTAAGAATTCATTAAAATTCGCTTCTAAAATGAAGGGCATTTAATTTAATCTAAAATAGATTATCAATAGACCATACTGAAAAGCATAATATGGCTCAGAAACTGAAGGCCAATACGGGATCTCTTCTATGAACGTAGAAAGCATTGGTCACTGATGACAAAAACGATTTGTGTGACAGTCCAGAACATTCAGCGAAGAAGTCTTTGCATCGATTGACCCAGTCAGGAATACCATGATGCAGTTATTCAATATATCTATGGTAGCAAACAGAGCACATTTCAGCCATTATTTAACTAAAACAATTAGATTTGTCGCTGGTTTCACGATCTCACTGAGAATAATTAGAACATGTTGGACATTACATGGTTCACAGATAAGGAGTGGTTGCATCTCTTGGGACACTGTGTCAACTCCCAGAATTCGAGCTATTCGTGTGTTGCAAAACCACACTGCCTATATACAAAGCATAGCTGCTGCACCCAGTCAAAATGCGATATAATGTGTCATATCTGGTTTAAGAATTATTGGGTCATTTTTTTATTGGGACAGTGCTGAAACTGACCTGCGCCGTGGCATAGTGTGTTGGAATGTGATGTTCCGGTTCCCAGCCACGGAATGCGCGTGGCTTCGAGCCCCCAATGCAGTTGCAGATATGTTGTCCCATATATACGACCGCTCTGCATTTGAGGCTTCTGTCGGTCATGAGAGCCAACGTACTTATAGGGTGAGCGTAGGAATCTCCCAGTATCGGCTGGACGATCGTCCACCTCTGCGCATGTGGGCATGAAGTCGTCAGCCGGATTGATAGGCAAGACCACAAGGATTGTAGTGCCACAAATTTAACTTTAAACTGTTGACACCACTGCTTACAAAAGCATATCCACACAGTTTGTCGAACAACTTGAGGGCATGTATTAACTCAAAGATACTTCCAGCAAGATGAAAAATTAAATTTAAAATTATTTATGGCTCCTCTTTAACTATCATGGTTCTCAGTGCCATTGTATACTGGACGTGAAAGACTGGAAATTTTGCACAGATGCATCTTTATCAGCCTTGAGGTTCTTTTACGTGCCGTAAATCTACATTACTTCCCCTCCGAAGGAAGCTATGCTAAGGATCTTTACGCCCGAAAAAATCCACCACCCTCCGCCGGTTTTGAACCCGCAAGCTTGGGAACTAGAGGCTAGCATGACCAGTAAGATGAGTTTTTTTTTGGCAAAAGTAAGATTTTTCTGCCAGTCTATGGACATTGCGACTCTTAAACAGTGTTCCGCAACAGCTCACAAACTATCAAACAGCTAGATGACACCAAGAAGGAAATTAAAACACGGATTGTCTACTTGGCGGCGGACGGTGACCACTTACAGCATTTTTACGATGCATAGTTATTCCTCATGGACCAAAGTACGACTACTCCAATTTTACTTCTGTAACTAAATTTATTAGCAAAACAGTGGCTTGATTCCATAAGAATCTATTTTTCTTTCTATGAAACTTTCTATTAGTTAGCCCACGCTTTTTGTAAACATATACAACATTTCTAGGAGTTTAAGATTATTACTACGGTTTTATAAACCTAGATTCTACAGTTCGCAGGTTCTTAACTGTTAGACCTTGTAAGCATCACAGCATATTTCTTGGCAGGTTTCGTTGCATTTCTTACATGAGATACAGCAGCGCTCCATTTCCGAATCACGTACGCGCGGTAATCTCCCTGCTGTTGACGAGCACGTTCCCATTAACAGCGTAAATATATTGCGGGGATGGGAACAACACGGTGTCCGATGTAAGGTACTTAAGAAGTTTTCTCTCCGCTCGCATTAAATATTTAACGTGCCATCTGGTGTGAGAGTTTCGCTTAAAGCTCGCCAAGGTGAGGCCCGAAGTGCCAGACCAACTTTTTATTCTATGTACTTCACACTCTTCCTCACCCGTCATCCGGCTAATGAACGAGGGCTTTAGAAATTTGAAACCTAATGGTTGGAGCAGCTTCATTGTTGTTATACACGTCATAATTCCTAGGGAAAAGTTTTAGTCACGTTAATATGCCTTAAATGAAGTCGCGTCAAGAATATTTTAATGTAACAGTCCCGTATTATGTTAATTTTATCAGGTAGTGTAACTTCACGCTGGTGCAGGGTGAATTAAATGACTGTCCAAGATTTATGGAGAAATTACTTAACTACAAATTGCTTATGTCCTTCTCCCTCCCAAAATATAATATGTATAGAGTATACAACGGAGGCGGCGCCATGTTAGACCGCTCGCCTCTCACCAAGGTGACCCGGGTTCAATCCAGGGAACTGCATGTGGGATCTGTGGTAGACAAAGCGGCGTTTGAGCGGATTTTCTCCGGGTTCTCCGGTTTCCCCCGCCATTCATTCCACCCATTACTCCATCAGGTTTCCTTTCGTTCATCTCACCATCATTTCATATCATCTCCTTTCTCGCTCTCATTGCAGGCTTCGGGCTAATAGCCATCCTGGCTATTCTTTCTGATCCATAGTCTGTGCTCCCCGACAGGCGTCTCACCCAAGGCACCCGCTTGTAAGTCCTGGGAGATGTAAGCCCTAAGCACGGGGAGGGTAAACACAGAAAGAAGTATACGTAAGACGGTTTACAAATGAAGTAATTAGAAAGAAATATGGTGTTACATTCACAAGACTTTCTCTACCCATGCTTCAACAAACCATTATTACAAAAGATTAATCTTCTATCTACCTCGTGTGAATCGAGATAAACATTCGCAGAAAATACATTGTTACATATTTCCTTGTAGGTACAAGGGGATTAGGGAATACAGTAAGTAGGCTTGAGGATAGTCAAATCTTTTGAGCGGGTGGCTAAGTGTGGCTTTCAAATTCCGTTCTGTTTCAATAACCACGAGAAATAAACTTAAGAGATTTTCCGCTTGAGAAAAGTAGCATTTAAAAATTCAAAGAAATTACCAAGAATATCTCGAAAATTGTTAACGCCACAAAAGGTTTATTTGGTATAAAGTGCGTGCCTTAACGAGATCTAGATTTTTTGTGCAGTAAAATTTTGTCTATCTCTTACAGTTTACCAATTATACACAAGTTCAGAATGAACAGGACATCATAGGCTACTCATAGAAAGATCAAGATACATATTTTGTCCTGAAAATATAAAAAATATATTATATTTTAATCAAACCTCTTTAGCCATTTTTAAAAAAATAAAAAGATAACCAAAAACTTTCCATGTAAAGGGTAGCTTTGAGTGGGGGAATTTTCTTGAAAATCTTCTTTTTGCACATTTGGAGGATACAGAACTTAATACTAACTTTGGTATTAATTCGACCTACGTTTTTGAGTTGTGCTAATCACAAATAAACAGACGGATATTTTTTCTAAAATTTCTTTTTTGCTTCCTCGCTTCCTCTACAACGTACCTAGTAAATAGAGAAGGTATTGCATTCCACCCAAAAATTTTCACCTGAAATACATGTTTTGGGGATCCCTGAATCCAACAAACAGTAGTTTACAAAAAGGCGCGCGCGCGTGTGTGTGTATGTGTGTGTGTGCGCGTGTTGTCAGCGAACAGCATAATAACTCCAAAACGGAAAGTCAAATAAATGCAGGTTAAGCTTTAAGTCCATCGACAAACTTCAGGGGGTGATTCCTGACTGGGAATGGAGCACAAAAGTTCATATCACCTTGTATCCGGAAATGCATAGTTTCCAGGTAGAGGGCAATGACGACATTAATTATAGTGTGACTTTTGTGTGTTGCAGAAGTGTGATTTAAGCAACATAGAAGCTCAATGGCCCGGTATTCATTCCAGCAACAAGCCGACAAGGTGTTCGTATATGGATAAACAGGTGGAAACGGTCCAGAGCCAGCAAGGATGTATCGAGCCACGTACCCTGAGAGACAGTACAACCCACATCATACATTTGGAGCCATTTTTCGGCGTTTATGTGAGCATGGGCCCTTTGAGACAGGCGAACGTTCAGGATGGCCGCGGAATGTGCGTACACCAGATGTGGAGGAACATGTTCTCTATGATATTGAGAACAACCATGATAAAAGCTCCAGGCAATTGGACCGCCAACATGGTGTAAGCCAAAGGACGGTTATCTGTATCCTACATGACAACCGCTATTATACCTATCACCTCCAAAGTGTGCACGGATTATCACCAGCGAAATTTCCTCCACGGGAAAGATTATGTAGCTGGTTTGTGCAACAGGTTATCACCATTCTGTCTTCAGTCCTCTTCAGCGATTAAGTGACCGTTGGTAGAGCTGGCATCATTAACCTGCATAATCGTCATCTGCGGGCTACAGAAAATCCTCACGGAATGGTTGAAGTTTCATCAGCAGCGGCTCGGCATCAATGTTTGGGCAAGGATTATTGGCGACCGCCTACTTGGACCAGCTCTTCCACAATGCCTGAACGTATCTGGATTTCCTGCAAAACACTCTGCCTCCATTGTAGGAGAATGTACCTTTGGCAATACAACAGGCAATCTGGTTGCAGCACGATAGCGCGGCAGCGCACATCCGCATTAATGTTCGCCGACACCTCAACATCTTCTCCGGGCGTTGGATATGACGTGGAGCGCTGTTGCATGGCCTGCTCGATCACCGGACTTAAACCTCCTGGATGTTTATTTGTGTGGGCATCTGAAAAGCATTGTGTACGGTGAGGTTGCTTCTTGATGTGCAGACCTTTCAACCGCGTGTCCACGTAGCCTGTGGCGATATTCGGACACAGTCCGGAACATTCGAACGACTGAGGCAATCCATGATGCGACATGTGAACGCATGCATTGCATCCCGTGGAGGCCACTTTGAACATCTGCTGTGACATGGATGGGATTCAGGCCATGTACTGTGTGCCACGGCTCTTTGTTTGATGTCTTTCTTCAGTGCCATCTACGGTGAAAACTAAGCATTTTCAGACAATAGGTGATATGACTTGAACTTTGGTGCTCCATTTCCAGCACTTTGAAGTCCACAGAATAGCCTTTGAAGTCCTCTGCATTCGGAAGGAATTTTGTATACTCTTGTATAACTGCTAAACGTTAAGTGATATACGAAAACATACTACACAGAAATGCAGATCACTTCAAAGCGCACACATTATTTCAAATTACGTTTTTGTGTCATCACAACTAACAAACTATTAATGGTTCTAATTGTGCAATACTTAGCCATTCTTTTAAAACTCCTGTCGATTTTCAATTGTTTCTAGCAAGAGTATAGAATTAAAGGAAAGCATGTACCATCCAGTTCTAAAAATTTGACCATCGCTATTCCTTTTGTATCTATAACAAAATGTGTAATGCAACTATTTTAGAAAGGTTTATATGGATTAAAATGAAGTAGATAGAAATATAAACTTTCGCAAGATTAATTTGTCGATAGACGGTATAGAAAAGCATGTGAATGACCTCTCAGAATTTGGGGGAGCGTTCAGTAAGCCTCAAAATCTGCATTTCCGTTAAACTCTGGTGTCGAATTTTTGGGTGGAATAGAAAACTTCCTATACTAACTGAAAGCACGTAGTAGAGAAAATAAAAACTACAGCGTTTATCTAATCCTAACGTAAATTTCCGCATTTATGGTACAGGGCTCGACGTAAATGATGGGCTAGCTTACAAATTTACAAAATTGTCTCTTTAATTAGATTATATGAATGTACAGTTTTTAAATCGTTACTTATGTGTTATATTTGATTATGGATGCAATCACTTTCATATTGTTTCACATTGACATTTATTAATCATGTAAGTGCTATTAATTATGTTATTGTTATTAATTAAGTGTATTGTAAATTGCTGTTGTGTTGGCACCATGTTAGGAAAGTTACATTGAATTTAGTTATGCTTTATTTTAAATTAAGTTACTATGTCGATTATTAATGTACAAACTATATGCTATGGAATGCGCCTATGCTTTGTCAGGCCTCCAGGGAGAAAACATACAAGTTGATTACTCTGTGCCACGACGACGTAACGAGAAGTCAAATAGTTACGGAAATTTTTCACCACTTCTCCCCAGGATTTCGTTGGAAGCAGATGTAGGGTGGAACGCGAGATAAAATTACGTCAGAAAAAAGTAATTAATTGCGGCGAAACTTGTAGTGGGTGCAAAACAAAGACATCAATTAACTTATTAACCGAATTTGTTCGTTGCATACCATTGGTATTATTTATGTATACACTGAATTCTTCATATAGTTATAAATAAATTATTTAGAACCCATACTTCGACTAAATTATTATTGCTCCCCTGATACCACGCCCTGAAAATACAATAGATATTCTTGCTACAATGGCCTTAAGAAATAATAACAATTCTTCACTAAGAACCATTTTCATAAAACCCGCTATATTCTATTCGTATGTCCAACCCGTTACGAGGGCCACATTGAAAATTTTTAGAAAATCAAACAAGAATAGCTTTAGAAAATTTAAATGATTTTATTGTTTTTCAAAATATTCCCTTTCAACATCAATACATTTTTGCATTTGATGAAACCATTCCAAAGCAATGATGCCACACTTCCTGAAGCACTTCAGAAACCAGGTTGTTATAATGTCCCACTGCTTTATCTAATGACTAAAACGTGATTTCACGCTTTTTATGTTTAATTTTTGGAAACAAAAAAAAAAATCATGAGGTGCTAAGTCAGGGCTAAGTATGGTGGAGGATCCATGGTGCTGACCTTTAGGGTACCCAAATACTCAGTAGTTGGCTTTGCTGTATGTAACGACGCGTTGTCATGATATAACAGTATTGTTCCTTTTGGGTGTTTTTCAAAACCTCGGTAAACAGGCATTTGTGTACCAATCGGCAGTAACGATACCTCTATCTCCTAATGCTATAGCAGCAATATGACCCGTTTTATAAAAACATGGGCCATATTGCTTCTTACCAGCACTGCGAATTCGTCGAACTTTTGTAGGTGTAAGATTCTTTTCGAAAGGCCCATTGAGCCGATTGACTTTTCGTTTCAGGATCATAACAATAAATCCAAGATTCATCACCAGTAACAATATTCCTAAACAATTTTGAAGTGCCGCTTGGAATTTTTCCAGAGTTTTTCTGCACCAATCAATGCGTTGTTTTTGATCGGGAATCATTTTACGTGGAATTCATCAGCAACAAAGTTTTATCACGTCTAACTTTTGATGTTCGTGTTTTTACTCATACCAAATCCCAATGTTGCCCAAATAAATTCATAAGATGTTCGTCGATCTTATTCAAGCATTTGAAGAAGTTGATTTGTTATGTTGTTAGCTGCCACGTATAAGAAGTCGATTTTGAAGTAGGAGTTGTATTGTAGTTCAACTGTTGGGGAGCCGAACACTTGAAGTAGTTGCAACCGCACGTATGGTAAACAGTTTCCGGTAGCCTTCGCCCCAAATGTATTTTCAGTTGGCCTTTGACCCAAGTTTAAAAAGAATATTAACTTTGTAATTAAACTGTTTCTTTAAATATTTATGTTTTATGTTTGCCTCGGCTGCGTCAGTATTTATTTTAGAGACATGGATATCTTGGCAGGGCGTGATGCGACAAGAATGTAGGCTTACGCAGATTTTAAGTTTTAATTCACTCCTTTTTATTAATCCTTGACACAAATTAAATAGCACTTCACTGATAGAGAGCTGTGAGATTCTTTTATTTAATACTTGCTCTTTCTAACACGTATACTATTTTCGTCTCACACGAATACGTATTTAATTTCTCGAGGATACATCTCGCATCTGGTTAGTAACTCTGTCTGCAGTAAACTGAACTGATTTCAAGCGTCTAAACTTGTAAATTTCTGTATTTCAAGTCTCTGATTGGCAATGTTTACTCCAATAGAATACCTGCAATTTAACTAAAGCTTTTTCTGGTTGTTGATTGGCTATTTTTATAAACTGCCACTAAAATCACATTAATGCTTCCAAGATTCACAAGTAACATTTAAACTCTCAAACTCATTATTGCCTCAAGGTTACCTCATTGTTAGCAACTTTTAACTTATTACTCTCACAGCTCCTACATTAGTAAATTACGTAATACATTCATATAACATTATGAACATGTATACAATAATATAAACATATGCAATGGCTGTTACATTTTACAAGTTATTACACACACATATTGCTTAAAGGCGGGCTGTTATTGAATTTACATATTATATAATTAGACTGAAATCATTTAAGCGTTAAAAATACTGCCTCACATTGCACGAACAGCGGAATATTCTCATCAGCATTAGCAGTTCTTAGGCGTCATTCATGAAATCCATTACTAAGAAAGGACCGATTTCTTTTGAACTCGCTATACCAATTATAAATTGTTGCTAGATGAGGCTTCTTGGCCAAATGCATTTCTAAGCCGATCGTCACATTCTTTAGGCGATAATGACGATTTAAAATTCACAGCCCGGAAATTTTCTCTAATCAAATTAATTTTTGGGTGAGCACACACTTTAAATAATGATAATTAACAAACTATTACAGCAAATCGAACAAACTACATGACAATCAACTCGCAGAGCATTGGAAAGTAGTTTTCAAATGTAAAGAAATTTCAATTGTTTTTAGAAACATGGCTGTAAATAGTCCAGTATCGCCCCCGTAGTACAAATCTGCACTATTTGACCATCCGAATGGAAGATTGTACATTTACCCTGTGAAAATCGTAAGCTAGTGTTTGCTTATGATCGAGAAAATGCCATTAATATTCTTTACACTGCAATTTAATATACGACAACTATTAAGTCCTGCTATGCAATCCTTCGACAACAAGACATCTAGGATTACTTCATGTTTGCACTGTATTGTAGTGCATTACAGTGCTTCCTTTGTTGATTGCAGTTGTTTCCTTTGTGTTCTTTGAAGAAAAACGGTGAGATTCTGTAGATGCCTGCAAAAATACCTCTTCTAGCTCTCAGCTTTATTTATGTTATTGAAGGACCGTCTTTACATGCAGCGAGCTTTATCAGTCCCAAGAGATCCATCTCTTACAAGTTTCACGCTCACCTTCGCGGAAATCATGGCCATTGACGAATCCGGAATTATACCGTTCGCATCCCTTTCTGCCTTCTTTTCTCGGGCTAAGGAAGAGCCTTTATATGAGGGAAGAGATTCCAGATTCTCTCCTGCAAATAAATTCTCAGCGAAAGACCAAAATGTGACGTATAAGGTCCGATACATGAATCACCCTGCGTCACCTGAAATCCTTTTATTCCCTATGGGATAGGATGAGAATGACAGGAAAAGCAAGTAGCAAACAATAGCACGTATGTTATTGTTAAAGCTGAGTAAGCATCTAACAAATATTTTAATGTGGAGGAAGACTAGCAAGTAAATCTTCCTAGGTCCATGTTCGAGATTAGTTCTATATGGACAGCTTTCATAATGGTGGCATATAAGTACAAGTTTCCTTGAATTAGGTTCATATATGCATTTCCCCATTTTCATACTATACTGAGAACAAAGAGAGACTCCAATCTTCTGAAACATAAGACACTTCCACTGCAATATACATAATATGCAGTTTCACGAGCACCATAACTAGTACTAAGGAATACGTCAATAATGAAGCAAGTGGTAAACATAAAAACTACTAATCTGAAAGTGAAGTTATGAACAGCGCCTGGATATAAGTTCTATTTTCTAGAGCAAAATTGTTTCTCTCTAAGAATGAACCCGATAATAGGTACAAATAATGCATTATTATGCCTGTATTTTCCAAAAAACATACTGACAGTCTAAACTATTCTGACGGTATTTTCATGACAATGAGCACTTTGATGTGTATCATAACTCAATGAGGCACGTTCTAAACCAGGCAGGTCAAGGTTGCCTTCTGGTGGCTGCAATACAGGCGAAATATGGTAGTATACTACAAGATTGTTAACTAACTGCTGCATTGGTGAGTTATCACGTGGTACGAAAGCCATCAAGATTATTGATGACACTGATGTCGATGCCCTTGGTCTATACAATAAACATTTTTATTGATACGTTCATGCGATAAGCAATAGCATTTTGCAATAATATTATACAGACGACGCGGAATAGATCAGTTGACAAAACGGAAAAGAACAAATGCAAATTTGGATATCAACTAAGAAGCAAAGAGAAACTACAAAGTTTCAGATGAGTTTGCTATGATAAGAAATTTAAGTTGGAGAAAAGAAATAAAAAGGTCTGGAAACAGATAAAAGTGAATACCAACGTGACTAACAAATCGAACAGTAAATATGAAGGGACAATGGAAGACCTTACATTAGTTTCTATGAAAAACTGAGCGGGAAGGCTCAAGCGCATATTGCCCGCATTCGGGAGGTCGTGGGTTCAATTCCTGTGGCCGACCTTCCTAACCCATTATGCCTGCGAGAATGAACGCTGTCATCAAGGCTAAGGGTGGGCCAACACCATAATGACTTCCAGCATTACCGATGGAGGGCGACACGAACTTGTACGTCATTTTCAGCCAGGTGTCCGGATACTTTTGATCACGTAGTGTATGTGATAGCTTTAAAACTGAATTTTTGTATGACCACGAGAAAAAACACCAATAACAATTTTTCCATTTCAGAAAGTATAAATAAGTATTTAAAAATTGAAATAAATAACAATGAATATCTCGGAAATAGTTGGCTTTATAAAAAAATGTTTACATTAAAAATTTGTACTTTAACGAGATTATTTATTAAGATTTTGTCTATCTCTTACGGTTTACCAATTATGCAACGGTCATTCAGATTGAAGAGGTCATCATCTTTCGTGGCGTAGTGGATACCATGCTATCCTCTAGTTACCGAGGCCGCGAGTTGAAAACCCGGCGGAGGGCGATGGATTTTTTTTGTCCTAAAAGTCCTTAGCATGGCTTCCTTCGGAAGGGAAATGAAAGCCGGTAGTCCCGTGTCATAGATTTACAGCACGTAAAAAACCCCAAGCCTGATAGAGACCTCTGAGCAAAATTACCGGTCTTTCTTTCCCAATACAGAATGGGACGCTAAAGACCATAGGGATTAAAGAGCGTCCATAAATAAAACATAGTTTTGTTTTGAAGAGGTCTTCAGAGGTTATTCCGAAAATTCAAGATATACATTTCATTTCTTATGATAATATCTTAAGGAAATGGTATTTTAATCAAAATTGTTAGAGGCATTTTTGAGAAAATAAAAATTTTTAATGTTAAGGGTAGTTGCGGTGGGAGGATTTTGTTGAATATCTTCGTGTCGCATCCTTGGAAGATGCAGAAATTTTGTATTTAACCGACTTCTCGTTTGTGAGTTATGCTGTTCACACACATACACTCGCGCGTAATTTTTTTTTCAAGTAGTCACAAACGTATATTTGCGGTGAAATCTCGGTATCCAATTTTTGGAGTATTAATGTTAAAAATGATCCAGTATTTCAATACATTAAAAACAAAACTATTAATGAAAGATGTGCTCCCTTTTGAACTCATTATTCTCTCACTTAGACCAAAGAGTTGTATTTTATCTGATTATAATTTACATAACAGAAGCTACTTTGTGACTTTTGTGGGTGGTGTTCAGATACTTCGATACCTTCAATGAATTAGAGCAATTACTGGTAGATATACAACACACTCTAATTGAATACTGGTCTGTATCAAATGACTGACTATGTCGGAATAGCTGCTACAAATTTGAGCACTAACTCTCGAAGGTTGTTCTCTTCGGACACATGTAGATAGAAGACGAAGTCAAAAACAGCATTTTATTAGTTTAACAGTTATCATGTTTTAGCCCAAACGTTAGCCAGTCAGAAGTGCCAAACCCATTGCATGTTAGCAACCTTAGAGATCGTAGAGCTTGAGAATGATGACCAACAGGTTCACCTTTAACCAATAATCGGGCCAGGGTTAACGGCACGGTGTGTTTAATCTTCTGGCTCTAGAATGGGAACTGTTGGTAGCTAGCTTCTGCCACATCACTATCTACGATTTATCCCTAGAATACGAATCTGTCACAATTAACATTTCGAGAGCCACGAGTTTTACAGCATCGTTTGTCTGTATTATATAAATTATTATTAAAATTCTTAAAACAAACCGGGCTTTTTGGCCGTGGTCTAAACGGCAAAACATCGACTGACGTTTCGCTCGACACTCCGGCCGGAATCTTCAGACTTTGGTGACAGAAAGCATTCACTGAGTCCTCTGAAGATGCCCGCCGGAGTGTCGGGAGATGTTTTATCGGTTAGACCACGGCAAAAAGCCCTGTTTGTTTTAAGAATTTTAATAATAATTCTTATAATGTTGACGCCGGCCGTGAAAGCTAAAGTATGTATATCGTTTGGCTGATACAAAGAGGGATTTAAGCACAAGAAACGAAACGAAGTATCACAAACAAAACCTGGCGCTGTAAAACACACGCCCGAAAAAGTTTTAAATAAACAAGATTCACAGTGTAGCTATATGTGAAATAGAACGAAGAGGGAAAGACACGTAAACATGTTTTCGCAATTCACGTTCATCAGTAAGAAAACAAAGCAAACCTGTATTGATTTTCTCTGACACATCAAAATGACATTACCACTTTAACTGCGCACCGCTTCCGCAAAATGAATGCAATGAAAAACGTATTGTGGGCCAGAATGCTAATTACATTTTATGTTTACCATTCATGTCTGTCCCTGCTGCAGCATCAATTCCATATGAAAGCTGCATTCAGGAAATGTCTGACAAAGAATGCGGCTGGAACAGATGGCCACAGAATATTGATGAAAAAACATGCATTATTTGCATATCATTTAAATAAGAACATTCAAGTTTTAACGTAATTCTGCCACGAGGGGAGATATTAAACAAAGTTTGGCAATTTAAAAACGCTTCTATGGTAAGATGTACGGCTAAATGCAGAATCCACCTAAACCGTCACAAAGGCTTTGTATTAAAGAATGATATGTTAAACAAACTGCTTATATATGTTTGTATTATCTGATGTGTTACATTCGCATGGCTTTCTTTGGCCTGTATCATTTATTAATGGCTATAAAACCTGTACTTCGAAAGCTTATTTTTCTGTCTACTAGATTTTAATCGAGATAAACCTTTGCAGAAATGGCTATATTACACATTTCGTTATAAACACAAGGGGAATGGCGACAGTCAAATGTTTAAGAACTGGACGGTGTGTACTGGCTTTAAAATCACATACTGTTTGTATGCAACCGCGAGACAATTGAAAATCGACAGGACTTAAAAAAAGGCCAAATATTGAACAATACGAACCATTAATAACCGATATATCGGAAATGTTTATGTTATAAAATTAAGTTATTTGGAATAAATTGTGTGCGTTAAAGAGAAACACGTTTTTGGTGTAATACGTTTTCGTCTATCGCTTAAGTTTTATTAGCTAGACAAGATTATAAAAAAATCTGACATGTTACATTCACATGACTTTCTCTATTTTTACGAATGCTTATTCTCCATCTACTTCACGTTAATCCAGATAAACATCTGCAGAAACTATCTTATTGCTAATTTTCTTGTTGGTGCAAGGGGAATATGGTAGGCTCTAAGCGATAGTTAAATCTCTTAAGAACTGATTGCTATGTGGATCATTCCATTCTGTTTGCATGTCCAGTTCATAAAAAACGAATAACGAATTTCCATTTGAGAAAAATTATAAGTATTGGAAAATTAAAACAAATAACAAGGAATATCTCGGAAATGGTTCACTCGGCAAAAAAGATCTATGTGACACACATTTTGTATTTTAACGAGATCTACATTTTTTGTGTAGTAAGATTTTGTCTATCTCTTACGGTGTACTTGTTATGCTAAAGTCATTCAGAATGAAGAGGACTTTGGGGACAGTTCCATCAAATTCAAAATATACATTTCATTTGCCATGAAAATATCTTAAACATATGACATTTTAATCAAAATCGTTAGAGGCATTTTTGAGAAAATCAAAAGTTTAAAAAAAATGTTCCATGTAAAGGGTAGTCTGAATGGGGGGGGGTCTTCTTGAAAACATTCGTGTCGCATCTTTGAATGATACTTAACCTAAACACCAAGTTTGGTATTTATCCGACTTTTCTTTTTGAGTTATGTTGTTCACAGATACACACACATGGAGATTTTCCAAAAATGCTTTATTTGGATTCACGATGATTCAAAACATGTATTTTCGGTGAAATCTCAGTTTCGACTTTTTAGGTGGAATGCAATACTTCCCCTACTTACTATACGTAATAGAGACAGTAAAAATATGGACAGAAGTCGAAAAAAGTAATAATGGAAAGGAAAGCGGCTTATAATACAATGTTACAACATCCCCCTACAGAAAACACTATTAATTATAAACATAAATGTACAACAGCAAAGAGAATAGTTAGAGAAATACATAACAAAAGTTGGGACCATTATTATATAAGTAATGTAGATGATGATGTTCATGGCAGACAAGAATATGTTTGTAAGGTGATGAAAAACTTAAACAGAGCAGAAAAGGATGCGGCCGATTAAATACAATTAAAGAAGAATGGCTACAACATTATAGAGATTTGTGGTATGATAGAAAAATGTAGTTAAACACTCAAAAAGAAACAGATTATGTACCACAAAGAGTATTATCTTAGAAGAGCTAGAATCCGCACTCAAAACATGTAGAAATAGCATGCAAGCAACGGTAATTGATAATTTAAATATAGAACTTTTCAAGTACGGAACAGCACAAATGAAAATAAGGTTATGAATTTTAGAATATGTGCTGGAATAAATGTGAGATACCACAAAAATGGAGATCACAATAGTAAAACCATTATTTAAAAATCTGATATGAAACATTCACATGAATCTCATTCACATTATCCTCTATCGTTTATTAGTGGGTACAACAATTATGCTTATTCAAGCTTCTTTTTCAATCTACTACATTTTAATCCTAACAAACCTTTGCAGAAATAGCTACATTACATACTTCGTTATAAATACAAAGAGAACGGCGACAGTCAAATGTGTAAGAACTGGACGCTATACGCCGGCCTTAAAATTCCACACTTGTTTCCATGCAATCGGGAGAAACAACTGAATGTTGAAAGGGCTATCTCAGAAACGGCTCATGCCACAAAAACACTTATTTGAAATAAATCGTGTGTTTTAAAGAGATCTACATTTTCTGTGTAGTACTTTTTCGTCTATCGCTTAATATTTACCAGTTATACAAGATTATACAAAATTTCTTCCAAATGAAGTGTACTTCACAGGCTATTTCCATAAAATTCAAGATATATATTTTATTTGCCATGTAAATATCTTTAGTATATGGTACTTTAATCAACATCGTTAGAACTATTGTTTAGAAAATCAACATTTTCAAAAATCTTCCATGTAAAGGGTAGTCTGGGATGGAGGATTCTCTTGAAAATCTTCGTGTCGCACTTTTGGAAGGTACTAAACTTAAGCACCAAGTTTGTGTTGATCCAACTTTTCGTTTTTGAGTTATGCTTCACACGGACCTTTATCTAATTTTTTTTATTCAGGGGGCCTCAAAACATGTATTTTGGTGAAATCTCGATATTTAATTTTTGAGTGGAATACAATACTTTCCGCACTTATATACGTAGTAGAGGAAGTTAAAAAGGGGAGAAATCTAATTGTAAAAATTACAGACGATTATTGGCCCATTAGTAACTGGTTATAAAATATATACGAGGATCCTTTCGGAAAGAATAAAATCAACATCAGAGGCCATAGTTAACGCAAATCAGAACGACTTCGGGAAAGGACACTATTGCATAGATGGTGTTTTCACATTAAAAATGATAATAGAGAAACGAAGAGAATTTAATAAAGATACACATATACCTTTGTGGATTATGGAAAGGCTATTGATAAAGTAAGACGAACACAGTTGTGGACTATCTTAATAAATCCACGTTATCTTATATATGTTATAAAAAGTTTTTATGGTTGTACATTAATCTGTATCCATAGTGGATATAAAATTGGGAGAAAATTCTCTTCCATAAACCAAGGAGTGAGGCAGGGTTATAGTTTGCCGACAATAAGATTTCATATTTATATAGATGAAATGATTACTGAATGGAATAAATTTGCTTTTAGAGGAATAAGAATCGCGAGAAATCATTTTGTGAATGCAATTTTATATGCTGACGATCAGGTACTTGTTGCCGAGACAGAAGAGGAACTTCAATATAATATGCATAAATTACATGAAATAGGAGGCAGTATTTTTAAAACTTAAATGATTTCAGTCAAATTATATAATATAAAATATAATAACAGCCCGCCTTAAAGCAATATGTGTATAAAAATAACATAAAATATATGTAACAGCCATTGTATTAATGTTTATATTATTGTGTATATGTACAATAATGCTATGTGAATGTATTACGTAATTTAATAATGTAGGAGCTGTGAGAATAATACGTCAAAAATTGGTAACAATGAGGTAACCTTGAGGAAATAATGAATTAGAAAGTTTAATAATGCTATTAGTAATTCTTGGAGCAACAATAATGTAATTTTGAGACAGTTTATAAATAGCCAATCAACAACCAGAAAAAAGCTTAAGTTAAATAAAAGAATTCTATTGGAGTAGGATTAGCCAATCAGAAACTGAAATAGAGCAAATTGTACAAATTCAGAAGTCAGTCGCTAGCAGACAGCGTTCCTAACCGGACGTGAGACGCGTCCTCGAGAAGTTTAATACATATTCAGTGTGAGACAAAGATAGTTTACGTGTTAAAAAGTGCAAGTAATTAATAAATAATCTTACAGCTCTCTATATCAGTGAAGTGTTATTTAAATCGTGTCAACAATTAATACAAGGAGTGAAGTAAAAATTATAATCTGTGCAAGTCTACATTCTTAGCCACACCACTGCCTGCAAAGAAATTCATGTCTCTTTAACAATAATACTGACGCAGCCGAGGCAAACCTAAATTTATAAATATATAAAGAAACATTAAAATATAAAGTTGATTCTTAAACATTGGGGCGAAGGCTATCGGAAAACTTAGTATCATACGTGGTTGCAGCTACTTCAAGTTCGGCTCACCAACAGTCGAAATATAACTCCTCCGTCAATACAACCTACTTCAAATTGGCTTACCATACGTGAAGCAACAAGTTTCTCAAATATCAAACAAATAAAATTGTAAAATATCAACAGAGAAAAGCTAAGTAATGGTTTTAAGGATAAAGATCCAATCAGGTCAAAAATCCTAATAGATGATGATATATTGAAGCAAATTTCACATTTTAATTGTCTTGGATAACATATCTTATAATTATGATAAAGACGTACAAATAAAAATCTGACGTTTTCAAAGTATGTGTGGAACAATTAGAAGAACGCTAAGAAATAAAACCAGAAAAGGACACCCAATTAACATTTTATAAAACAATGGCTGTGCCATCATTATTATATGCCAGTGAATGTTGGGTGCTGAATAAAAGGAGTGAAAGCAGAATAAATGCATCAGAAACGAAAATTTTAAGAGCAGTAATGGGGTGCACATTAAAAGATTATATTAGAAATGAAAACATACATAAAATGTTTAAATTACACCCCTCCTAGATAAAGTGAAAACTTATAGAACAAAATTAGTTCAACATCTAGATAGAATGGAAGAGACCCGAATACCCAAAAGAGCCTGGAAATATGTACCTGTAGGATGGAGATCCCAAGGAGGGCCAAGAAGGCTGTGGAATCAACAACCGGAACGGGCCAAAAGACCTATATGATGAAGTCGATGATGAAATCAATAGCAGGTAGAGGAGTAAGTGTATGACTTTATATATTTTGAACGTACCATAAGTAGTAACATGAGCTATCTTTAAGAAGACAAAGGATATCAAACGCACAGCAAGATTTTGACAGAAGTTACGGGCACTGCTGCAGTGTATGAACAACGATACCCCAACAGGCGTCACCTAGCCCACACCATGTTTCCAATATCGGAGAGGCGTCTATGTGAAACACGCAGCCTACGTACATTACATAACCGGGTGATGCACAAAATGTATCGATTTTGGCAGCAACCATTTTGAGCAAGTTCAGTGGTTAATTAAAATTTACCTGTTTACTTACAGTATTTCTGTTTTCGTTTCATACGAGTACTTCTTTCCTATTTTTTGTGATCCGATAGGGCCTACATCTTCCTCCATATTTCATAGATCATAGCACGTAAACAAGGCGTTTCTGGACATGGGTTTATGGACAAAATATGACAACATAGATCCATCTACCTACCATCGAGCTTTTATTTACGTCCTACAACAATTTAAAGCTGTGACTAAGTGAGAAAAATATATAGAAAGAATTTGGGAGAAAAATAAGGCTCTAGAGAAGAATGCAGCGTGAGAAATGCCCAGATGGAATAAGTATGTAGTGCGTTTTACAAACATGGACGAAGGAAGAACGACGGTGAAATAAATTAAAAAAAAACGAAATAGTTCGGGACATTTATTTTTGCAAACGTCAGGCCTTATAAGATTGTCGTTAAGGCGAAACTCGGTCTCTAAATTCTCAGCAACACTAGCTTGTGCTTCATTCACCAAAGTTAACGACTTCATTATGTGGTTTTCGTCCATTTCATCTTGGTATACAGGAGGAAAGTTGGTCATGGGTATCCTACTTTGCTAGGCAGTCATGTCCAGTAATTAGCTTAAATTCTACTTTATTACTCCCCTTTATTACTAACTGGTGTAGAGGATGATTTAAGACCTTGTAACAAACTTTATGGAATGATAGATCTCACAAATAGGATCATTTTTTGTCTACAACCGAGTTGACCGAAGCGTTGTTTAGGAAACGCATGATTGAGCAGACAAGATCCAGAAGTTACACAAACGCACTTTTTGCTGTAGGAACAATACAAACTAAACGACAAAGTAATTTAGAGAAGGCCTTCAACCTGTCCACGTTCTGCCTCAATGCATTTACGGCACCGTCATTCCATTCACTACGAACCGTCTTTAACATATGCGGTATTTGACGAATGAAGTCAAAAGCAGCGTACAACCAATTCTTCCCTGGCGTCAACAGGGATGGCATACTCGACACTCTTCACATGGCCCCAAAGAAAGAATTAAAGCTGCGTTAAGTAGGGCGATCGCGGGCCATGCAACAGATCCTCCTCTCCCTATCCACTTCTTCCTGCAAGTTTGTTGAGACGTTCTCTTACAAAATGGCTGAAGTGTGACGAAGCCCCGTCATGCTGGAATCACGTATTCCTTCGCGTAACAAGCGACGCATTCTCCATGAACAAGTGGCATTGATTCAAGGACCTAATATGCAGAGCTCCGTTTAAATGCTAAGATGGGATCAATCATGTGGCTCCTAGACAAGCCATCAGCCAAAATCGGTTTGACAAAACAAAACTATCCTCTTTATGAATCCTATCATTCCACAAAGCTTGTTGAAGAGGTCCTGAAACATTCTGTATGTTTCCTTCCTAAGTTCGTTGTTTTGTGCAGACTTTCTTGGTATGGTTAATGATTTGCAAGACCATACTTCTATTCTTTGCAAGGGTATCTGTATGCCCTTCCCTGTCATGGCACAATGTCCTATGAAACAACGAAGGACTATTCTTAAAATTTACTAACGTGAGCAATAAAATTCACCCATGTAATTATACCGCAAAATTCTTTATCTAATACTTTTGGACGTAATCAAAAAGGTTTATGGGATCAGCTGTTTTCGCTTGCGACCAGATGTAGTAATAATGCATGCGTATCATACCAACTTGAGGGAATTAAAAGACCGGTATTAGATATAAAAGGAAGGCCGCTGCAACATCTTTTGATTGCATCTTCATATTAAAGCAGCAGCTCGTAATAATTCCCTCCTGGTGCGTCCCTTTAGAGCTCTGCAATTTACTTAGCATACCCCTTTTGGGTCAGGGTAGCTGAACTGCTTAAGCGTTGGCTTTCTAATCCAAGGTTGCGAGTTTGCTGCCGTCAAACGATGGTTGCGAGTGTGGCATATACTGCGCAAAGTCAACTTGTGCTAAGCTAGTTGTGTGTCCTTTAATACTAAATCTGTGGGAATTAAAAACAATGCTGAGTTAGACTGCGTTGCCTTACTAAGAAATTGCGAGTCTGTAATAGAGCCAGAGTAAGGTATTTTATTTTGAGCGTAGGTTGTCAAGGAAATGGGGAAACAAAAGCGTCTCCGAAGAAAAATATTAAAGCGCGCACAAGTTACCGGGAAAGACTTTTCTCAAGCTGGAGAATGAATGGTTGCCATTTTCATAATGCAAGCGTTACGTGTTGGTCGATCACGACCCCGCTGGCTTGTGTTCTGCGGTGTCAAAACATCATCAGTCTATCTAACTTCACGGGTAAATAGCCACACGACTGACATCCATTGTTCTAAGATACCTTCTGTTGCTGAAAACACAACACTCGATGTGTAACAAAAGGAGAAGTGAATATTTGTAAATGTTACAGCATTCCTTGTTTTCCAGAGAATACGCTTGCCATTACTCTGTAGAACAAAGGTTTTGCTTCCTGAAAAGCTGTGGTTGAGAGTTATTACTAAGAGTTAGAATTCAAATGAAACTTCATATTCCATCCTTAATGCTAATGCAAAAGCAGCAAATGGTTGTGTCTGAAAATCTGTGGAGAATCTAAGGATAGAAGAAAAATACTTCATGCAGTATCTTTTTGCGAAGTCGTCAGGAGTTTATAAATGTCTGCATGTTTCTTCCATTATTCTGTAGCCTAGCGAAGTTATTTTCTATTTCTGGTCCAAAGGCACGACTCCACAATTTCTGAGGCGTGTATGATGTTAAGCAGCATAGGCCCTTCAAGCGTTGTAGCGACATATAAACCATACTTTATTCAAAACAAGCTTGCTAAATTGTCGCGAAAAAGGCAATCCACAAGTAGAATAGAAGAAAAACTGTAGATCAGGTGTTTGTTATCGCATATCTCGATAACCCTCTTAAATTAATCGTTCAGTATTTGAATTATTCCCCTTTGCAAAATGATACTGCAATTTTTCGTTCGTCTTTGGACATAGAATCGTCCCTAAGATGATCCATGTCCGAAGATAAAAATAAATATATGCCAATTGTACTTCAAAACTGCTTGAAAGATGGTTGTTTAAATTGAGAATGTTTGGTCCTTACTTCCTCTGCAGCTAGGTAGCGATAGGAGAAGTATGACATTTCTTAATCTAAACCAGGTTAACAAAACTTTTTACACTTTACGTGTGTAGAATTCAATTCACGTGTTAAAAAGTTCAATATTTCAGTAAAAGCTTCATATTATCTCATATTTTAAAAAAAATGACGTTTTGCTTTTAAAATATACTTTCCCCCGTCATATTATGCACAAATTATCTCTCCTTATTTTGAACTATTTCTGTCAAAAGTGAGTGGACTTCTCAGAAATGTATCGAGACATTTTTCCCAGAAAACTGCAATCGTAGAATGTAGGTTAAGGGGAATTTGACGGGAATTCCAGGAACAATGGCAAAGCCGTTATCTATCAGATTTGTTTTACGTCCAGTAAAGTATCCAACGACCTGTTCCAATCAACGTAAGACCTGAGCATATAACTCCTACATCATTTAAAGCGATTTTTTTATCATTCAAAACAACACTAGTGTTAACTCCAGCCGAACTAAATCGTGATTTATTTTGCTCTCTTGCATGAAGGTTTTATGATGTTTATATACTATAAAACGTTACTGGAATTTACTATATTTCATTTGGTACACACTTTAAACATTGACACAAGTTGTTTATTTATTTAAAATAATTACGTAAACCTGCTCGAAACTGTTTAGAACGAATTTTTGGCATTTGAATTTTTTTCTTCACATTTTCATTCAATGACATTTTGTTTTCACATATTATGTCTTGAAAACTCTTCCAAATGGTGCAGCTAAGTTTGCTGACGAAGCCTTTAAACCCTATGATTTGTCATCAAAAGAATGTAGATCGATTTCTTAGATCCTAATTTCAGTACCTGAATATTTGCATCAATCTTTTGGAAACCTCGGCAGAGAACTGACGAAGAATGGTACCCTCCACAGATTACACTATCTAAATATAGTCGATACCGTTTATAGCGGCATTGCTTTTAACGATGTATTGGCTATAACAGCGAAATCTAACGGTCCCGTCAAAAACCCATGTAAATCCTATATTTAAAAATCGCTTATTGCGACTTATCATATAAAACGACGTATTTTTATTACCTTTTCGGAGAAATATATCGGCTATAAAGTCCTACATTCATTTTTGTTTGTTACGTATTAATGGATTGCTAACAATAATGTAACGCTTACTTTCAAACTCTTGTTTACTGTAGATTGTGGATTTCAAATTAGTATGTGTGTTACAGTCAGCGCAAGCATTGATTTAAAGATGTCGCAAAAAATAGAAAAGTATTTAATATTGAAGAAAAGTACAATTTCTGCAATTTGGAAGGACATTGAGTAAATAGTCTCTTTTCGAACATAATTCTTTAAAAAACAAGCGGGCGGGATCATCTGTGCACAAAGATAATGAAGAAGGTTTACTTACATGGTTTAAGCGGCAAAGATCAAATAATGTGCGGATTAGTGGACGTATTCTTCAAGCGAAGACAATGAATTTGCGCGTCTGTTGGGAAATCCGAACTTCAATTGTTCATCATCTTGGATACGTTTCCGAGCTCGCCATGATATAACTGGAACGAAGTTCTGTCATTCATAACTTAACACTACACAGCACTTACAGTAAGTTTTAAAAATGGTTAACATTTTATGTCATTCATTATCCAAGACCGTGTTCTACATTATTAAATAATTTACACTGTTGCTGCTTCTTTCCTCACGTACTGTTTTTACATTTTGCTGGCATGTTATTGCTGTGCGTACTGCATAAACATAAGAAAAACTTCCTCTTCAATCCCTCTCCACAAATACTGTATTGTAAATCCTGTAGGTGTACTGTATTTCTACTACTTTTTTGAAGTTTTAACTCTATGGCAGTCTAAAATTTACAAATACGAAATATTCTGGGAAACAAAAATCTGATGTGTTACACTCACATGACTTTCTCTACTCTTGTACAAACTATTTTTACAAACGCTTATTCTCCATATGCTTCATATTAATTGAGATGTTACTCTTATTGCTAATTTTCTTGAAGATGCAAGGGACATTGGTAGGCTTAAAGCTATACTCAAATATTTCAAGAGGTGGTTGCTATGTGGAGTATTCCATTCTCTTTGCATTACCAGGACAAAAAAAATGAATAACGAATTCCCATTTGAGAAAAAAGTATAAGTACTGGAAAATTTAAGGGAATAACAAGCAATATCTCGAAAATGGTTCACTTAACAAAAAAAGTGTGTATGACATAAATTGTGTATTTTAACGCGATCTACATTTTTTGTGCAGTAAAATTTTGTCTATCTCTTATGGTTTACCAGTTAGCAAAAGTCGTTCACTATGAAGAATACTTTTGGAGACATTCCCAGAAAATTCGAGATATACATTTCATTTGTCATGAAAATATCTTAAACATATGATATTTTAATCAAAATCGTTAGTCACTTTTGAGAAAATTAAAATGTTCGAAACATGTTCCATGTAAAGGGTAATCTGGGATGGGGGGATTTTCTTGAAAACCTTCGTGTCGCAACTCTGGAAGATACTGAACCTAAATACCAAGTTTGATGTTTATCCGACTGTTCGTTTCTGAGTTATGCTGTTCACAGACACACACACACTGACATGTTTCCAAAATTGCTTTTTTTGGATTCAGAAGGTCTCAAAATAGATATTTCCGGTGAAATCTCGGTATCGAATTTTTGGGTGGAACTACTTCCCCTACTTACTATACTAGTAGAGAAAGTAAAAACTGTTTGTGCAACTAACGGCTATAACGACCGTAAATCGTCGGGCCCTTCGAGGTCGTTATAATCGGTTTCGACTGTACTAGAGTTACCTACTGCAAAGCGATTGTATCAGCGAAGCACCTCGTATACAGCAAAATGGCCTCACCTACAAAGGTGCGTTCCATTCCGACTTGTGTAGAAGCGGCAGAAAGTGTTTTCTAAGAAAACAGTGACGAGAAGTCTCTTCAAGGCTAACAATGGTATTTACGTACTTAAAAACCATATCATGTGCAAATAAAGCACTTATCCTGCACA
Source organism: Deroplatys truncata (assembly GCA_030765065.1). Taxonomy (NCBI): domain Eukaryota; kingdom Metazoa; phylum Arthropoda; class Insecta; order Mantodea; family Mantidae; genus Deroplatys; species Deroplatys truncata. Next base: position 120,056,596 of record CM060988.1, on the reverse strand, counting down.
CAGAACTTTTGCTGCTAGAAAAATTACTTAACAAGCATCTTGTGATTAAATTTGCGTAGTTATTTATTTAACTGTTGAGCAGTTTATTATGTAGTATATAGCGTTAGCTAGCATTTTGTTTTCATGGCTTTCTGACCAGAAACAAGAAAGAAAATTATTTAATCGAGTATTCAGGCAAACTGAATACCCTGATGAATCCGAAATGTTATCTTCATATGAAATATTGTTGTTAAATTTTATACTATAACAAGTGTTAATGCCTACATAAATAAAATGAATTTCTACAGAATGCTTTTAACATACCATATAGACCTGCATGTCTCACAGAAAAAAATTCTGATGTGATACACTCTTTCACTACCCTCTATCGTTTATTAGTGCATATACAAACTATTCTTATTAAAGTTTATTTATTCTATCTACTACGTTTTAATCCAAATAAACCTTTGCAGAAATAGCCACATTAACCTTTTGTTATAGATACAAGGAGAAAAGCGATAGTCAAAAGTTTAAGAATTTGACGTTATATATTGACCTTAAAATGTCATACTGTTTCCATGCAATCGCGAGAAACAATTGCATGTTGACAGGACTTTAAGAAAATGACCAAGTAATGAACAATTCGAACCATTAATAACGCATATCTCAGAAACGACTTAGGCAAGAAATGAGCAATTTGAACTTTTAATAACGGACATCTCAGAAACGGGTTATGCTACAACAAAAAACTTATTTGAAATAAATCGTGTGTTTTAAAGAGATCTGCATTTTTTGTGTAATACTTTTTCGTCTATCGCTCAATATTTACCAGTTATACACGATTATACAAAATTCCTTCCGAATGAAGAGAAAAATTCATCATGTAAAGGGTAGTTTGGGGTGGAGTGATTTTTTTTAAAATCTTCATATCGAAACTTTGGAGGATACTGAACTTAAATACCAAGTTTTATGTTTATCCAACTTTTAGTTTTTGCATTATGCTGTTCACAGCCACATGCACAGAGAACACATACAGCATTTTCTAAAATGCTTTCTTTTATTCAGGGGACCTCAAAACATATATTTTGGATGAAATCTCGTTATCATATTTTTGGGTGGAATGCAATACCTTCTCTACCTATTAGGTATGTGATAAAAAAGAAATACGTGAGAAAAAAAAGAAACCTTGAAGCGTTTTAAATTTGTCATCCATTAAAAAGAAGGCTTTAAGTTTCTTCCTGCATGCAGGAACTTTAAAAAGCGCATTCTGCAAAGTAATCTAGGCACCACAGAAGAGCTAAGAGGTTATGTCACATATATACAGAAAGATGAACCTGCTGTATTCCCTGAGGTCGCTTCCTTTTGTGCTCTTTTGTCGATATTATTAACCAAGAGAGGGTATTGAAGCTGCGAAGTGCTAGCAATACTGCCAACTCTCTCCTTTTGTACCGCCGTAAATCACAATGCCTGGCAATTTACGACACGAAATTGACTTTTTTTTCCCATCCTACAATTTCTTAAATTCTACATACAGCGCAATCAATTTCAAAGCGGGTTTTTGAGATCCATTTTCATTTGCGGAATCTAACGAATATGACTTGAAATTAATTAATAACTCTACGTTGTGCAACTGGGGAAACTATACCTACTGCGCTGCTTCTCTTCAGCATTAGGCTTGCTCATTTTTCTGCATATATATTATATATGCTGCATTAAAGAAAACTACATTTTACATTACTTTTTTTAAATTACTATATTTGGGTATTTCTCCGCACTAGTTTCATTCTGGACCAGAAACTTTATATAAGGTATATTCATTTACAAACATAAAAAAACACATCATCACCTTTTAACATGTAAGCCGTACAGATTTTTCAAACTCAGTGTCTTAAACAGGAACGTCCTCTTTAAAATACGCTGTGTGTGCAGTTGTTTATGCTCCATAAGGCCCCTAAAATCTCGCAATATATTTTCATTTTGATTTCGCAAAACTGTTTATTGTTAATTTTTGTTATGGTATGTAGATAAAATCATGCATCAATTTTATGGAACGTGTGATTTTCTTATATTCGTGGAATTTTCATCACGAGCATAGCGAATGGTGAAAATCTTGACACTCGTGAAAGAATCCCACTTCAGCCACCAATAATTATTTATGCGTGAAAACTATTTTCGATCCAATTCCGGTTCATGCTGTCATGGGGTAAAATTGAATTTTCTGCACTCTAAACTCTAAACCACCTGCGTGTTTTTTCCTATTTTAGTGCACATATGTGCATTAATTATTACATTAAACCCTCTAACTTTTGATATATTACTTGTTCCAGACATGGTATATAATCATATTCGTTGGTTGAATTTTACCATTTATATCTTATCTGGGTATGTATTTCATTTTTATTTTCTTTACAACGTATAGTAAGTAAGGAGAGTATTGCATGCCACCCAAAAATTTGATACCGAATAATACATGTTTTGAGGCCCCCTGAATCCAAATAAAGCATTTTGGAAACATGTCCGCGTGTGTGCCTGTGAAACATAACTCAAAAACCAAAAGTCGGATAAATACCAAACATGGTATTTAGGTTCAATATCTTTCAAAGATGTGACACGAAGATTTTCAACAAAATCCACCCACCGCAATTTACCCTTTATATGGAACATTTTTCTAAATTTTTTTATTTTCTGAAAAATGACTAAGGATTTTGATTAAAATGCCATATATAAAAGATATTTACATGATAACTGGTAAACAAGCGACAGACCAAAACGTACTACATAAAAAATGTGGATTTCTTAAGCACACAATTTATTTCAAATAGCTTTTTGTGGCATCAGGCATTTCCGAGATATACGTTAGTAATGGTTCGGTTTGTTCAATACTTAGCCATTCGTTAAGTCCTGTCAACATTCAGTTGTTTCTCGCAATTCCATTGAAACGGTATGGAATTTTAAGGCCAGCGTACAGCGTGCAGTTTTTAAACATTTGTCTATCGCTTTTCCCTTTATATCTATAACGAAATGTATAAATGGTATATAATCTATTTCTGCAAAAGTTTATTTGGATTAAAATGAAGTAGATATAAAAATAAGCTTTAGTAAGACTGGTTTGTATACCCACTAATGAACTATGGAGGGTAGAGAAAGTCATGTGAACCTATCACATCAGATTTTTATTTCTTAATATTTATCTATAATTTAATTAATGCAGCAACTTACCATGAGTTGTAGATAACTTACTGTTTGGTTTTAAGATCAAAAACCAGGCGTGGATGACCAATCGCCAGTTTGCCACCAACATTTAATATTGGTGAACTTGCTAGAGAAACCACCATGTTGAACAGCTCTTGGTAATTAATTTTATTTTCATGTAAATTTATTTGTATTATTCGTTACTGTCGAAAAAGTAGTATGCAATACACATGCATTAAGTGCATTGTAAAATCTGTTAGTAGAAGATACTCGACTTGGCTAAAAACGTGACGTATTTTCACTCTTCCGCATTGTCCAATCATGCACTTAGCACAATCTATACCAATGATCAACGGGTACTGCTTGAAGGAGTTAACAATGTTGTATACTTAGTTTATAACTAAATTTGTAATCTTAGGGACCGACAGGGTAGAATGCATTGCTTTCAGGTTAGTTGTCGCCTTGATGGAATGCACTTGTATGTAGGGCAGTAGGCCGGAGTGAACCGGTTTCGTATATATAGTGCAGTCAACATTCGTTTTCGGTCCCCAAGACTACAACTATTTCCAGGGTTGGCACAATTTTCCCCCTTGAAGGAAATGTCGCACACATAAAAGAATGATGCTATTTTGAGATCTTCTTTTTAAACTCTTTTATTGGGCTTGTTTGTTTGAAGGTCAACTGATCAGGAGCATGAGGTTCTAGCTTAGGAAACTACTATTAATAAATATGACGATATCTATGCAATTTCTTAATCAGATCTTGTAGACATCATCGAGCTGGTTAATCTACATGGGTGGCCGAGATCGATAAGACACTGACTTGTGAACGGAGGCCCGTGGTTAAAACCTCGCTGTTGAAACCCTGACTGATGTTTCTTCCAGTTTTTCCTGTCTTCATAACTGGCAAAAGCTGGTAAGGTACCTATAAACTCAAGCCTGAAACGTTTCATATCCAAGTTTGCTTTCCAAATTAGTGTACACCACTTGCTGTGCCGTATATAATAAGAGCAGGCGTTAAACACTACTAAAATCGACTGGTCAAACCAATTCAATTCCGATGCTCTCACTAAATATTTTTTGCATGTGCACGGGTATATGTTGCAACTTTTCCAATCCTACAGCACTTACACTGTTTATTTTAATAGTTTTTGTCCATTCTGGACATTCCTTTCTACCATTCCCAACTACTTTTGAATGATTCAAAGGAATATATAAGGCTGTCTTAATGTCAAATGCGCGCGCACACACACACTATCTTTTCCCTCTGATAAGTAGACCCCACTCAACTCCAGCAGAGCTGGGGAGAGGAATCCCAAGATACTGCACCTGCAGCAGGGGTAATCAGGTAAATCCCTAGAGTAAATTGAATAAGGAAATCCCCTCAAAGCCAGTCCCAGATTTAGTACACAGTTGAATGATTTACTTTGAAATATAATTTGTTAAACTTACTTTGGGTAGGCCAATAAAAGTTCAAAATGTTTATTTGTAGGCAAATTGCAAGTGTGTTAGCTAGTACAAATTTTTAATAACATTTTTATGGATAAACGTAAATAAGTAGTTTTAACTAAAACCCAAAAAAACCAAACAAAAAATCTGATACGTTACACTCACAAGACTTTCTCTACTCATGTACAAACTATTTTTACAAATGCTTTATCTCAATCTACTTCATTTTAATGCAGATATCGAGATGTAAATCTTATTACTGATTTTCTTGTAGGTGAAAGAGGAATATGGTAGGCTTTAAGCGATAGTCAAATCTTTTAACAGCTGGTTGCTAGGTGGAACATTCCATTCTCTTTGCATGTCCAGGACAGAAAAACGAATAACGAATTCCCATTTGAGAAAAAGTATTAAAAAATTCAAACAAATAACAAGGAATATCTCGGAAGTGATTCACTTCACAAAAAAACAGTATAGGACATTAATTGTGTGTTTTAACGAGATATACATTTTTTGTGTAGTAAAATTTTGTCTATCTTTACGGTTTTCCAGTAATGCAAAAGTCATTCAGAATAAAGAGCAGTTTTGGGGAGATTCCCAGAAAATTCATGACATACATTTCATTTGCCATAAAAATATCTTAAACATTTATTTTAATCAAACTCGTTAGAGCCATTTTCGAGAAAATCAAAACTTTCGAATAACCTTCCATGTAAAGGGTAGTCTGGGGTGGGGGGATTTTCTTGAAAATCTTGGCGTCGCATGTTTTGAAAGATACTGCACCTAAATACCAAGTTTGGTATTTATTTGACTTTTCTTTTTTGAGTTATGCTGTTTACACAGACACACACACACACACACACACACAGCCCTTTTTCTAAAAATTACTTTTTTTATTCAGGGGGCCTAAAAACATGTATTTTTGGTAAAATTTCGGTATCAAATTTTTGGGTGGACAATACTTCCCCTACCTACTATACGTAGTAAATAAAGTAAAAGTTACGGAAAAGCTCACTGGTGAAATAATTTTTTAAAAAAAACCGGAATTTTCCAGACTGTGTTTAGTATGTACAAACCACAAGCATAATTCGCTGAAAAAAATCAAATGAACCAACATGAACTTAATTTCAGGCACAAACAAAAAGAAAGAAAGAATCTTATATTGGATTCACATTCTCTACATGTCAACATTAATTTTTATAACTCTTGTATAAAATTCATACAAAAGCTTATTTTATTACCTACTTCATGTTAATCGAGATAAATCTTAACAGAAATGGTTTCACTACGAATGTCTTTGTAGGTATAAAGGTTCAAGCGATAGTCAAACTTAAAAAAGCGAGTTGCTGTATTCCAATTTTAGAGTTGCATGCCCTTTCCATGAGTTAGTGAGAAGCAAAACAAATAGGGTTTTAGCACTTCAAAAATGTATTGGAAAATTCAAATAAGAGAAAAAGACTATCTCGGAAATGATTAATGCCACAGCAAATGAATTAGATACGTATAAATCGTGCGTTTTAACGATTTTTGTGTGGCGAGCTTTTGTCTCTCTCTTATAGTTTACCGGTTAGACAAAAGTCTATAAAATTCATTCAGAATGAAGAACACTTCAAAGGCTGAGATAATTCAAGATATATATTTTATTAACTAGGCAGACATCACATTCATACGATATTTTAATCGAAATCGTTAGAACCATATTTGATAAAATAAAAAACAACGAAAGATGCTGAACTTTAACACCAACTTTGGTATTTATTCGACATTTCGTTTTTCAGTTATGCTGATCTCTCTCTCTCTCTCTCTCTCTCTCTCTCTCTCTCTCTCTCACACACACACACACAGAGCCTTTTCTAGAAATGCTCTTATTTGGTTTCAAGAGACATCGAAACATACATATTGTAGTGAGTCGGAAATGATGCCACTCAGGTTAAACTAAGTTGAGCGTAGGTGCTCACCTGGCCTTCTGGTCGTCTGTGGTTCGAAGTCCGCCAGCTGCTATTTCGTTCTGGAAGATGCCGCAAATTAAGCCTACCCCTATCAACTTTTACCTCAAGAGTGGGTGAAAGCAATATTGGGAACTATGGCCCAAGGTTATCGGGAGATCGGCGCCGGGCGGTCGAGTAAACACGAAACAACGATAGCTGCCGTTCGCCAGCGTAAACAACGAGCGCTTAGGACCCTCAGGAAGCTTGTTCCCCCCTCCTCCAGGAAGTATGTCAAAATAGTGCTAGAACGTTCGAGAATCTTGCGGAAAGATTCCACTGCCTATATAAGCGAACGCTCTCGCGAGAGCAGTCGAGTCAGCGAGTGCGTCTCCGGTGCGACATCAAGAGCGATTCTCCGAGCGAGTTGGTGACGTGCAGCGAGTGGTACTGCGGAGCGACCGGTTGTAGAGGTCATGTTTTCGAATCCTTAGTGAAAAGAACTCCCGGTGAAGATGAACTACACAAAGACACGAAACAGTGACAGTGAGAACTGAGAAAAGTGATAGTTGATAAACTGGGCAAAGTCACAATTTAACTACGTGTTCGATTGTTAGCTGAACTTTATTCCAGATGTAAAGAGTAAAGCGGTTAGCAAAGTTATTTTCCTTATGCTTTTTCTATATTAACTCTTTTCCTGATAACCGCTATTTGTATTAATTCATGGGAAGCTACTTATTGTCACACTATATCTCCTCCACCCTTCACACAATGTAGCTTAGGTCCAGCGTCTCACTGCCTAAAGAGCAGAATCACAGCGTGGGCTTCTTGAATAAAGTGCTTCCTTTTATATAAACATGCCCTGACGCGCACATTTGCACCAATTATTGCAATTATTTCGATTGGTGCTTCATTTAGCGCTGTGTGAGAGTCCAATCTCATATTTGTTGTGCAACGCTTCTGATGACATGTTTCGGAATCCTGATGTGTGTCTGTCTGTCTTTCGTCGATCCTCTCTCTCATATAAGCCGTTAATTTATGATTGATAAAGTACATAGATCGTTCTGTAAATGCATGTTAGGTTTATCTATTTCATCACCTTATGGAGCAGTAATGTTGGAGTTGGGAAGAGTAGGTAGCAAGGGCATGATAGTAGAAAGGATACTTAAATATAGGCAAAGATTGAAATCATTGGAGGAGCATAATATCTTGAAGCAATGTTTAATAATACAAGAAAAATCCAGTGCTGGGTTAAACTGGGCTCAAGGAATAACGAGAATTTTTACAGGAAATAGGAATGGGTAACTTATGGGAGGAGAGAGAGGGGTTAGTTAAAGGTTTCTGGAAAGAAGTGAGGAACAGAGTAGAAGATATAGAGAAACAAGAATTATTTCAAAGTCTGGAAGGAAAGAAAAGTTTGGAACTATATAGACAATTAAAGGTGGACTAGGGAAGGGAGAAGTATGTGGATGTAGGTAATAGGTTAGTGAGAGAAGGATGGGCCTGGTCTAGATTAAGTGCATATAGGCTAAGGGGAGATAGGAAGGGAGCGAATTTGAATACATGTCCTCTTTGTGGAGAGGTAGATAATGATTTGCATTATATAATTGAATATGAAGAAACTAAGTTGTGGAAAGATCAGTTTTTACCTAAAAATGGGAGAATGTTAACAAAGAAGTATTAATAGTTAGGATAATGAAAATACAAAAGGAGAGGGATATAAAAAGAATAGCAGAATGTATGGGGAGAGTATGAGAAAAATGGTTTAGAAAAATAAAGCAATATGAATTTGTTATGAGCCACCATGCATAAATAACCACGGTATTAAAATGCATGATGGCTCAAAGAAAGAAAAACTGGCAACTCAAAGTAATGTTTTAAAATTTGTAAGAATTTTGTATAGCATTATGGAGATAAAATACAAATACAAAGTCCCTGTGTTGCTAAAATCCAAACGCTAAACGTTTTAATTTGCTCGCTGCTTTTGTTGTCTTTTACTATGTTCCATAATATATAAGATTATAATAGTATATATTATATGTTGTATACTAAAATATTATTTACATGTTATATAAGTACAATATTATTTCCGATATTTACACCTGTTGCCCTTTACTACTTATTTCCATTTTTACTTTCTCTACCACGTACATAGTAGGTAGAGGAGGTATTACGTTCCATCCAAAAATTGAATACCGAGATTTCACCGGAAATACATATTTTGAGGCCCCTTGAATCTTGAAAAAAAAATTTTTAGAAAAAACTCCGTGTGTGTCTGTGAACAGCATAACTCAAAAATGAAAAGTCGTATAAACACCACATATTTAGGTTGAGTACCTTCCAAAGACGTGACACGAAGATTTTCAAAAAAATTCCCATCCCAACTACCCTTTACAAGGGAAATTTTTCGAACATTTTGAATTTTTAATAAATGGCTCTAACGATTTTTATTAAAATATCATATATTAAAGACACTTACATGACAAACTGTATATCTTGAATTTTCTGGGAATACCTTGTATAATCTTTTATAACTGGTAAACGTTAAGCGGTAGACGAAAGCGTACCATACAAAAAGTGCAGCTCTCTTTAAAACACAAATTTAGTTAAAATAAATTTGTCTGTGACATAAGCCGTTTCTGAGATATCCGTTATTACCGGCTCAAATTGTTCAATACTTGTCATTATTTTAAAGTCACTTCGATTTTCAGTCGTTTCTCGCGATGGCATGAAAACAGTATGGAATTTAAGGTCGGCATATAGCGTCCAGTTCTTAAACATTTGACTAATACTGTTCTCTGTGTATCTATAACCAAATGTGTAATGTAACTATTTGGGGGGGGGGTTATTTGAATGAAAATGTAAATACAAAAACAAGGTTTAGTAACAATAGTTTGTATATTCAGCAATAAAGCAAGAGGGTAGCGAAAGTAATGTGAGTGTATCACATAATATGTTTACTACAGGATGAGCCAAAAAACTAGGAACCAGCTGCGCGGCGTTTTTCCTGTCCGCGTCCTCGGCGCTTGCTGCCGTCTGCCGCTATCATAGAAATGCGCGGATGAAACCATACAATACTTTTAAAGGTTTTACTTACCAACTTTATGAAAGGAGGTGCTGAAACTGGCCACCGTCGTTGTCCATACATTTTTGGCACCTCTTTAGGAAACTATCCATCACTCGCCGTAGTTCACGTTGAGAAATGCTGACAATTTCCTGCCGGATATTTTGTTTTAGTTCTTACAGGGTGTGTGGGTTTGTCTTGTATATTTGTTTTAAGTTACCTCAGAGATAGAAATCCCAGGGGGTTAGGTCGGGGGACCGAGTGGGCGGCCACAAATCTCTACTAATAATTCTGTCCTCAAACACACTATCAATTTTTCTCATAGAAATATTGGCCGTATAAGCTGTTGCAGAGTCTTGTTAAAAAAGGCAAAATCACGATACTGGCTGTTAATTCTCTACAAAAAAAAGGGCGGGCAAAATTGTATTCACGTATGTACGGGCCTCAAATGTTGACTCGAAACAAAATGGCGAGTGATGGATAGTTTCCTAAAGAGGTGCCAAAAATGCATGGCATCTGCTTTCATAAAGTTGGTAAGCAAAGCCTTTAAAAGTAGTTTTAAAAATGTATGGTTTTATCCGCGCCTTTCTATGATAGCGGCAGACGGCAACGAGCGCCGAGGACGCGGACAGGAAAAACATTGCGAAAGGGCTTCGTAGTTTTTGGCGCTTCTTGTATATTGTTTATTAACATATCTGTGATTATATACTTTATTATCACTTGGGCATATTCATTATAGAGTAAGTGTTCCCCTACAATATCCGTGAAATCTCGTTATCACTTTTGTGTAGAATGCAATAGTTTCTCCTACTAGGTACGTAATAGGAAAAGTAATAAATACTAAGAACATTTATTCAACATTGTAATTTTCTGTCCAATATTTCGAAACTTACAATACCACAAATATTTAGTAATCTCCTATAATGAACAAAGGGTAAAAAATGTGTATATGCCAAACCATACATTCACGAAAGAGTAACGAGAAAAACATTCCAAAATGCCTGAAAATAAACAAAAACAAGCTGAAACTTTAGTAGTTAAACATCCTTTATTTAGCTATTCCTTTTACCAACAAATAAACGTGACTTTAAGTGTGATATCTAGCATTTTGATTATTTTCGTCTTTGATCTACATCGGGGAAATACTCAGTGAAATAGTGACGTCCAATTGTTGAGTAGAATGCAGCATTTCCCTAAGCTAAGCGGTGGAGAAAGGTAGGAAAGAAAGAAAAAAAAACACTTCTTGGTCATTTAGTGACGAAGCATTATCAATATGAACGTACTTCTTTGCTGAATGGATTTGAATAGGACTTGAATCTACGTTTAAGAAGAGCATTATAAAGGCTTAAATGAAAAATCTGGAGATAGCAAAGAGATCCCGACCCTCAGAGATAAAACCCACTGCTTAGAAAATGCGGATAAGTGACTGTTTGGATGAAAGCTCTGCATTGCGCTATGAAAGGCATGTATGAAAAGTGGGGCTATTTATTTCACTCCTTTTCCAGCAGAAAGGCAGTTTTTCTTGTTGGTTGAAAGATGAAGCGCGGAGAGAGAACGTGTATTGATCTTGTGGAGAGCTAGGTGTGTGTGTGGAGTTCCTTTGCATATCAGGAGTAATGTCAGCCATGACGAAAGACAACAAAACACAACGAAATAAACATGCACGCTGCAAGTTGCAATAAATGAGAAGCGCGCATTTAACGAAGTTGTATAGCGTAAAGTAAGGCAATTTCGCAGTAGTTTCACAAAACGCAATGTTTATTATACTTAGCTAAGATACACTTTAGGAAACAATTTTTTTTAATCACATAACTGACAAACATTTTAATAAAGAATAACAGTTTTCCGAGGACTGTATTTGTAATAGCCTACGTAGGAAGGTAAGTTCGCAATAGGTAAGGTAATTTTGCAACACCGTATCATCTGGTCCCTACAGTACGGAGTCCTTGTCTTCAGAACCTAAACATCACACATGCAAACAACTTCATTTGTTTGCTGTTTTTGGCATTTGTCATGATGCCTTGCGATATCAACTGGTAACGCAAATGGCCGGCCCAAGTTTCGTATTTGTGGATGTTCCAGCTCTTCATTTTCGAGTACAAATTTCTTAATTGCGTTGGATGAATGAATGATTTATGGTCTACTTTGAACTTACATGCAATTTATACAATGTTTACAATACAATGGAGTTGCTTATTATTTCTCTTCCCCTTATATTTAACATTCTGCTGTATATATAATGGGAAAGCATAATTTTGCAATATTTACTCTTTTTTTGCCTTGTTACCCTTTTCCGTATTTTCTCCAATTTGCTTCACATTTTTTAAACCACTTTAACCTAATTTTTCCTAAACATTTTCCTGCTTTCTCCATATATTCATTTGATCTTGTATTAAAGATCTTCCTTACCTTTAGCTCTATTGGTGATTTTTTCTTTCTCTAGCATTAAATTCTCTCTTCCTTTATCCCTGCCCTCGCATTCCAGAATATAATGCCAATTACATTTGGTACATCCCTCCCGCTTCTTCTCCCTGTCCTCACCCATGCATACTCCATTCTGGCCTCTTTGTGGCACATTTCGATGTATCTTTCTTTTCTCCATTCTGTTTTAAAATACTTCTAATCTATATTAATGACCATTTTTCCTTGAAACTGCTCATAATTTCTTCCTTTTCAATGTTGAAAAAGAAATGTTCAACTGCTTTAAAGTTGGAAGATGCTTTAAAGTCTATCTGCCCCACGTATGTGAGTCAATTTTGTAGTAGTTATGATGTTGGTGCGTATTAAATTACGTAATAAAAAATATACGTAAACACTAAGAGTTGTTATGTATTAATAGTTGCTTTGAGCGTCGGTTTGAATTTAATACTTACGTAATATTATTGTTTGAATCTTTGCCTCGGCCGCGTCAGTCTTAATTTAGCGACATTTATCTTGGGTAGGGCGTGGTAATGACAATTATTGTAAACGTAACAGAATTAAACTTTTAAATTTTTCACTTTTATTTTAACTTCTTGCACATATTTATAAACCACCACACTTTTAAAAGAACTGTGAGAAACTTTTTACACATTCACTTAGCACATATATCTATCTGTTTTTACTAATCACCCGTAGAGAGCACATTTTTCCATCTTTACTCTATCAAATCTAGCAAGCAACTGACTAACCTCAACGGTCAAAACCTTAAGCTTCGGTAATGCAAGTCTCTGATTGGCTAATCCTACTCCAATAGAATTTCTGCATTTAACTTTTTCTTTGCTGTTGATTGGCTAATTTTAAAACTGACACTGAAACTACGTCATCGTCGTTTTAATCATGACCAGTACATTTTAAAATTCCAAACACATTATTGCCACAATTACCTCATTATTATTCATTGTTAGCAACCTAAAAACTTATTATTCTCACAGTTCTTGTATTATTAGAGTATATAAAGTATTCATATAACATTAATAAAACATGTTTGCAATAAAAATAAGCATTTGCAATGACTGTTACATACAATTTAAATAATTATTACATACATATTGTTTCAAGGCGGGATTTAATTGAATTTAATTATTATAAATTACAATTGAAATTATTCAGGTATTAAAATACTGCCTCAATATCCTCCACTCTTTTTCTAATTTCTTTCCAGAAACCCTTACATTTGTTGTTTCTCTCTGCCCATGTTTCCCCCATTCCTATTTCTTCCAATGTTGTCTGCATATTGTGCATCCAAGTTTTTTTTCCCCCTTTTCTCCTGTACAACCAAGCATTGCTTTAGTATGTCATTTTCCTCCAGTAGCTTTCTTCTGAACCAGTTAATAGTGTTGTAAGGAGCACTATACAATTTTGCTGCTTCGTATGTCATACTTTTCAATTTCAGTTTCCTAGTTGCACTCATTAGATCTGAAGTTTATAATTTCTGCACACTTTTTCACTTCCTTTTTAGTAGTATTTGTCTTCTTAGGAACCATGTTGAGAAAAATTCTACAAAAGTAATAAAAAAATGAAATATTAAGTTTATAGCTCCAAATATATTGCTTAACAAATAAATACTATTTTCTAATGATGGGTTACATTGGCAACATGACACGGCATTAGGTAAGGTAATTTGGCAATAATCTAAAATTAATGAGTTTTTATGATTAGGTATGTACAATACTTACCTCTGTAATATATGCAACAACTCTTGTGCAGGAAACATGTAGAAATGATGTAAGATTAACTTAAACAGCAGAAGAATTGAATGGTGTAAGATGTAGACGCATTTGCATAACAAAATGCCCTGGTTTTTCAGGGATCTTGTATGCCTATCGTCACAAAACAAATTTACCAAATCGTTTATACAACACTATACACCACATGTTATATCAGTTCCGTGTTAATAAATCGTGGGTAACTTGCTCCAAATGACTTGAAACTAAATTTAAAACTAGATAGATATAAACACCTTGCTTTTCACCAGTAAACTAGACACTAAATGGGAAAATCTTTGGTCTGTGCATTCCATTGACCGCGGAGGTCCGGAAACGAGGACCAGTTTGAGGAGAAGATGTCATTCTACCCGCTAAGAAAACTGTGAAACCTTAGAGGAATAGGCAAATATGCAGCATGTCTTTAAAAATATGCTGCGAAATTAACTATACTGCAAAAATACCTTACCTTACCCTATTTCCAAAACAGTAGTAAACCCTGTTTCTTAGAACCTTGCCCGCTGGCACGTATTCTTCCGCATTCCCTTAACTTCCCCTTTCCTCAGATTGACATGCACACATACATACGTCCATAAAAAGTGAGCCATTCCGTAGATCGCAATTATATGTTATTACTTTCTCTACTAGTATAGTAAGTAGGGAAGTATTGTATTCCACCCAAAAATTCGATACCGAGATTTCACCGAAAATACATGTTTTGAGACCCCCCTGAATAAAAAAAAACATTTTTGGACACATGTCCGTGTGTGTGTGTGTGTGTGTGTGTGTGTCTGTGAACAACATAACTCAGAAACGAACAGTCGGATAAACACCAAACTTGGTATTTAGGTTCAGTATCTTGCAGAGAAGCGACACGAAGGATTTTAAGAAAATCCCCCCACGCCAGATTACCCTTTACATGGAACATTTTTCCAACATTTTAATTTTCTCAAAAATGGCTCTAACGATTTTGATTATAATATACGTTTAAGATATTTTCATGACAAATGAAATGTATATCTCGAATTTTCTGGGAATGTCTTCCAAAAGTATTCTTCATTGTGAACGACTTTTGCATAACTGGTAAACCATAAGAGAGAGACAAAATTTTACTGCACAAAAAATGTAGATCGCGTTAAAATACACAATTTATGTCATATACATTTTTGTTGTTGAGTGAACCATTTTCGAGATATTGCTTGTTATTCCCTTAAATTTTCCAATACTTACTTTCTCAAATGGAAATTCGTTATTCTTTTTTTTTTGTCCTGGTAATGCAGAGAGAATGGAATACTCGACATAGCAACCAGCTCTTAAAATATTTGACTATCGCTTAAAGCCTACCATATTCCCCTTGCATCCACAAGAAAATTAGGAATAAGATTAACATCTGGATTAACATGAAGCATATGGAGAATAAGCGTTTGTAAAAATAGTTTGTACAAGAGTAGAGAAAGTCATGTGATTTTTTTTAATCAAACTCGTGACAGCCATTTTTGAGACAATCGAAAAATGTTCAATGCAAAGAGTAGTTTAGAGTGGGGAGATTTTTTTTTAAATCTCTTGCCCCATCCTTGGAAGATACTGAACTTAAATACCAAGTTTGGTATTTAAGCGAGTTGTCGTTCTTGAGCTATGCTGTTCGCGGACACACACTTATCTTAAAATTCATTTTGCTTTCTCTACCGCATACATAATGGATAGAGAAGGTATTGCATGCCACCCAAAAATTCGATACCGAGATTTCATCGAAAATAAAAACGTCCGTGTGGTGTATGTGTGTACGTACCTAGGTGTGCATGTGCGGCTGTCTGTGATCGGCATAACTAAAAACGAAAAGTTGGATAAACACCACACATGACATTTTTGTTTCGTACCTCCCAAAGATGCGAAAGGAAGTTTTTCAAGAAAATCCCCTCGCCCCAAACTACCGTTTACATGAAAATTTTTTCAAAAAGTTTGATTTTCTAAAATACGACTTCACGATTTTGATTTAAATGCCTTATATTAAAGATAATTGCATGAAAATAAAATATGTGTGTACGTACCTATGTGTGCATGTGCGGCTGTCTGTGATCGGCATAACTAAAAACGAAAAGTTGGATAAACACCACACATGACATTTTTGTTTCGTACCTCCCAAAGATGCGAAAGGAAGTTTTTCAAGAAAATCCCCTCGCCCCAAACTACCGTTTACATGAAAATTTTTTCAAAATGTTTGATTTTCTAAAATACGACTTCACGATTTTGATTAAAATGCCATATATTAAAGATAATTGCATGAAAATAAAATATATATCTTAAATTTTAAGGGTATAGCCTTTAAAGTCCTCTTCATTAGGAAGGAATTTTGTATAATGTTGTATAACTAGTAAATGTTAAGCAATAGACGAAAACGTACTACACAATATATCTGATGTGTTGCACTCACATGACTTTCTCTACTCTTGTACAAACTATTTTTACGAACGCTTATTCTCCATCTACTTCATGTTGATCGAGATAAACATTTGCAATCTTATTGCTGACTTCCTTATACCTGCAAGGAGAATATGGTAGGCTTTAAGCGATAGTCAAATATTTTATAAGCTGGTTGCTATTTGGAACATTCTATTTTCTTTGTATGTCCAGGACACTAAAAACAATAACAAGGAATAACTCGGAAATGGTTCCCTCCACAAAAAAGCGTATATAACCTAAAGCGTGTTTTAATGAGATCTATATTTTTTGAGTAGTAAAATTTTGTCTATCTCTTACGGTTTACCAGTTATGCTAAAGCCGTTGAGAATGAAAATCACTTTTGGGCACATTCCGAGAGAATTCAAGATACACTTTAATTAGCCGTAAAATATCTTAAATATGTGATATTTTAATGAAAATTGTTAGAGGGATTTATGAGAAAATTAAAATTTTCGAAAATTGTTCCATGTAAAGGGTAGTCTGGGGTGGGAAAATTTTCTTGAAAACCTTCGTGTCGCATCTGTGATAGATACTGAACCTAAATACCAAGTGTGGTATTTATCAGAATTTTTTGTTTTTGAGTTATGCTGTTCACACACACGAGGACCTTTTTCTAAAACTGTTTTTTTTTTGTTGTATTCAGGGGGCCTCAAAACATGAATTTCCAGTGAAATCTAGGTATCAAGTTTTTGGGTGGAATGCAATACTTCCTCTACTTACTATACGTAGTAGAGGAAGTAAAAAATAATTTATTTTAAGTAACTTTTATGTGGCATCGTACATTTTCGAGATATCCGTTATTAATGGTTAAAATTGTTCAATACTTAATCATTCTTTTTAAGTCCTGTCGATCTGCAATTGTTTCTCGCGAATGCATGGAAACAGTATGGAATTTTAAGGCCAGCATATAGGTTGCAGTTTTTAAACATTTAACTATGGCTATTCCCTTTGTATTTATAACAAAATGTGTATTGCAGCTATTTCCGTAAAGGTTTATCTCGACTAAAATGTGATAGGGAAATAAACTCTCGTAAGAATAATTTGTATGCCCATTAATAAAGATAGAGGTTAAGAAAGTAATGTAAAAGTAACACAATGTATTTTTTATTCCGTGGGCCTCAAAACGAGTATTTCCGGTAAGTAGTAGAGAAAGTAAAACTCCAGCCCTGAAGTTTTGTATTCATGCATTTAGGTGACATGTGATGAAAGCGCATTATATTAATTTTCAAGTAGAATGTGATATTCCCAAAGGTCAGTGTTCGAAACTAGTGAAATGCTTAGTAAAAGTAGCTGTAAGGTGAAGCGTAAAAGAAACCGAACTGAGTTGATGGGTGACCAATCCGCAGTGCGGAGTAGCAACATCCATCCTCGTTGTGCAAAGGATTTATGATACGGAGTCTGCAGTAGATGGGATGGAAACTTAACAAGAGTTTAATGTCTTCCTTGAACGTGCAACTCCTCTTGTTAGACGTTGCACAAGACTTTTCTTGTCATTTCCCATGAATAAATTTCACAGCTCATTGGTACGCAGGGGTTGCATCCCAAAGTATGCTACTCTTTCATTTATGCCCAAGATGAAAGGGTGTGCTGTTCATAAGAAAAATTACACCTTACTTTGTGCACATTAATTTTCATTTCTGTACCCTTAAGTTTCCAAGTCAGAACATGTACTCTACGAAGGCCGATATCTAAAACAATGAAGTAGTAAAATACATTGCTTTAATGACGTTTAATTTAAATATCAAAGTTTTCTACAATTCCTCTCCTTTTTAATATGCGTGTATAAATATAGATTAGTCAAAGAGGGAAACACCTCGTGTAGTGCGACCTACATAGATCTATTGTGGCTAACACTCCCCAAAAAGAAGGAATGAAGAAACCACAGGAGGCTACAAGCCACAGACAGACGGGCAAAAGAGACGCGTGAAAGTCTCTGCCAGTTCCAGGCTCGAAAAGCTACCCCACTGCTGGAGCTGTTTAGAGAGGGCGATGAACGACCCGTTCGACGAAGCAACCCTTAGTGTCCAGAGAGAGCTCTTGTTTCCTTTGAGCAAGCATCCGCGAAACCTTGAAGCACTTCAGAAAAATGAGAAGGAAACGGAAACAAAAGGAAATGATTGAAAGGAAATCGCAGTAGGTGAGACACGACCCCAGTATTCGCCTACCGACTACGAAAACCGACGAAAACTCCAAAGTTAGAGTGAGCATTCCACAGGAATCGAACCCGGGACCTCTCGAATGCGAGCCTCACACGTTATCTCGCTCGGTATTACGCGTTTCTTCATTTATTATAATTTTTTCCAAACGTCTATACTTCGATGACTAATAGGTATCTAGAATCTAGTAAATATTGACTTTAATAGTCTCTGCCACTTTGTGGCGGTATGTGTGTGTATTTACACGCCAGACACATTGTGTCCTTGGCGACAGTATTGTTGGGGTAATTCTTTCGGCTTCGGGTTTGAAGTTCGTGTAGCGTGAAACTCGCCACCTTCTGGCTGGCGATCCTAGCCAGAGATGAAGGGAGTGGGGGAAGTGAGCGTTACTTCTTTGTGTGTTGAGCGTCACTTTTGGTCGAGTGTTGAGTCTGAAAGGTTGTACGTGAAGTTGTCTGAATGTAGCCTCGTGTGTGTAGCATCTCCCCTCGATTTCTTCCTTTAACTTTTGCGTGGGATGTAGGGGCACCGTGCTTATACTAAATAAACCACAGGTAACGTGATTACTGTGAAATTCTGTGTATTTTGTTATAATTATCCCACGCCTGCTCTGGAATGTGTTGTTTGAGATTCTGGTACTCTTGCTGCCTCTTCAGCTATGCCCTCCAATGTGCATGCTGGGGTAACTAAAATGTAATATTTAGCTGGTAAACCTTTTGGCCTCGCCCCAGTATGTAACAATACTAAAGTTCAATCTATACAATGTATGTGCGCGCGTAACACAGAGAGAGTACCGCATAACTAAAAAAGAAATCGGTTGAATAACATACTTGCTATTTAAGTGTAGCGTCTTTCAAGGATGAACGTGCCAATAACATAATATATCGCATCAAATTATTTATAATAGTAGATTATGATACAAGGGATAAAAGTAGGGTTTTATTTTCCGGGTAGAAATGTTTGCGGTAGGCCTTCGTTTCACAATCCCACGAGCAAATAAAACCACTTTTCACACGCGTGGCATATACCATGTTTACTTTTTCTACTACGATAGTAAGACTCATAACTCAGAAACGAACAGTCGGATAAATACCAAACTTGGTATTTAGGTTCAATATCTTCCAGAGATGCGACACGAATAAAATCCCCCCACCCCAGATTACCCTTTACATGGAACATTTTTCGAAAATTTTAATTTTTTCAAAAATGGCACCAACGATTTTGATAAAAATATCATATGTTTAAGTTACTTTCATGACAAATAAAATGTATATCTTGAATTTCTGGGATTGTCTCCAAAAGTATTCTTCATTGTGAACGACTTTAGCATAACTGGTAAATCATAAGAGGTAGACAAAATTTTACTACACAAAAAATGTGGATCGAGTTAAAATACACAATTTATGTCATATACATTTTTACTTTCTCTACTACGTATACT
The DNA here is from genome assembly GCA_030765065.1 of Deroplatys truncata. Taxonomy (NCBI): domain Eukaryota; kingdom Metazoa; phylum Arthropoda; class Insecta; order Mantodea; family Mantidae; genus Deroplatys; species Deroplatys truncata. The sequence goes on along the minus strand of CM060988.1, from coordinate 120,036,750 downwards.
AAGTAGGGGAAGTATTGTATTCCACCCAAAAATTCGATACCGAGATTTCACCGGAAATACGTGTTTTGAGACCCCCTGAATCATAAAATAGCATTTTTAGAAACATGTCTGTGTGTGTGTCCGTGTGTCTGTGAACAGCATAGCTCAGAAACGAACAGTCGGATAAACACCAAACTTGGTATTTAGGTGCAGGATCTTCCAGAGATGCGTCACGAAGGTTTTCAAGAAAATCCCCCCACCCCAGATTACCCTTTACATTGAACATTTTTTGAAAATTTTAATTTTCTCAAAAATGGCTCTAACGATTTTGATTAAAATATGATATGTTTAAGATAATTTCATGACAAATGAAATGTATATCTTGAATTTTCTGGGAATGTCTCCAAACGTATTCTTCATTGTGAACGACTTTTGCATAACTGTAAAGCATAAGAGATAGACAAAATTTTCCTACACAAAAAATGTAGATCGCGTTAAAATACACAATTTATGTCATATACATTTTTTTTTGTTGAGTAACCGTTTTCGAGATATTGCTTGTTATTCCAGTAAATTTTCCAATACTTACACTTTTTCTCAAATTTGTTATTCATTTTTACTTTCTCTACTATGTATAGTAAGTAGGGGAAGTATTGTATTTCACCCAAAAATTCGATACCGAGGTTTCACCGCAAATATACGTTTTGGGACCCCTGAATCCAAAAAAAGCATTTTTGGAAACGTCCGTGTGTGTGTGTGTGTGTGTGTGTGTGTGTGTGTGTGTCTGTCTGTCTGTGAACAGCATAACTCAGAAACGAACAGTCGGATAAACACCAAACTTGGTATTTAGGTTCAGTATTTTCCAAGGATGCGACACGAAGGTTTTCAAGAAAATCCCCCATCCCAGATTATCCTTTACATGGAACATTTTTCGAAATTTTTAATTTTCTTAAAAATGGCTCTAACGATTTTGATTAAAATATCATATGTTTAAGATAATGTCATGAGAAATGAAATGTATATCTCGAATTTTCTGGGAATGTCTCCAAAAGTATTCTTCATTGTGAACGACTTTTCTATAACTGGTAAACCATAAGAGATAGACAAATTTTATTACACAAAAAAGTAGCTCGCGTTAAAATACACAATTTATGTCATATACAGTTTTTTTTTGTTGAGTGAACCATTTTCGAGATATTGCTTGTTATTCCCTTAAATTTCTCAATACTAATTTTTTGAAATGGGAATTCGTTATTTATTTTTTTGTCTTGTATATGCAAAGAGTATTAATCTGTGGCAAAGAGAATGGTGCTGCACCTAGCAACGAGCTATTAAGAGATATGTCTGTGCTTATATTGCTCTTGCAAATACAAAACAAGGACATAGTACGCCTTAAGCGATAGACAAATATTTTTAGAACTGGTCGCTATGTGTAAAATGTAATTCTCTTTGCATGTCAAAAGATCGTTTCTGCAAATGTTTATCTCGAGTAATATGAAATAGATGGAGAATAAGAGTTTGTAAAAATAGTTTGTACAAGAGTAGAGAAAGGCATGTGAGCCTAACACATCCGATTTTTTACACAACGCTCGAATTTGTAAAATATCAATATCATTATATTGATTCCTGAAATTAACAGAGATAACATTTAGAACGTGGTTCTGGAAATAAGAGAAACAAGTTAAAAATGCGAAATGTAAGATGTCGCTAGCAGTTATTTTCAATATGTTTTGTCTTATATCATCCAATGAAGTGATTAAGTGCTATATCATATTGTCCTCTGGTTTTTTTGGTTAAGTACTTCTAGTGTTATTCTTTCTGCTGCTTCTATAATTTCACTTCCATTTAAGTTTATTGTAAATTCATAATTTCTCACATTTAATGTGTGTGCAGGTCAAATAAATGAGTAACATTTTAGATCAACAGCTGCCAATATAGTGTTTCGGCTAATACAACGAAAAGCGATAAATTGAAGTACCACGATTTGTATTGTGAACAGGTAATGCGAACGCATGAGAAATTAATCATATGAAAAGATATAAAAAAATTAAATTAAACCAAGTCGAGTTATTAAACATATGCAAATACAAAGGGCAATTGCCATGTGATTGGACTTGAAACCAAGCACTAGTGCAAAATACGTATAAAGCTTTTAGCTCGTGTGCACTATGTTAGAAGTTGTAATTTTAGGCCATGCTGTCTAAAAAGTATTTTTAAAGCGCAATAAGACCAACGCAATCTAGTGTTCGCAAAACCTAAGCTGAATAGCGCTCATTTTGGTACTCTAATCAGCTTGCTAATAATCTGTAGCGTATTTTGGACTCGTTGGGAAAGCTGTTCTATGATGCGAAATGGATACATTAACTTTCTAACATATATGTGGTTTATGCAGCTCAGAATGTCATATTAAAAAAAATAGTTTTCATCCAGTTTTTGAATGAATCGACTTTACACTTTATAATTTGTTCCATAGGCCTAGACTAGGTATCCTAGCGACAACCCTCTCCATTTCCTAGTGGACGATCGATTTGTAACCTCAAATTGTGTTTCTACGTTGCTTAATAAATTCTGGTATAAGTAACAATTGTATGTTTGTTCGTTTATCCTGTAACTATTGCTACCATTTTCGTTTTCATGATTTTTATAGTTTTGATGTTACTCTTTTTGTAATCACCTCCTTTCGTGACACAAATTTAGCATGTCTGGTTCCGAAAAGTAAGACTAATTCTGCATACAAAATTAACAAATTATCGACAGATCATAAATGATGTTCTATGATGTTTGCATCCAGAACTGGCTACCGTTGACAGCCAACTTGCCACTCTGCTGTATCTCTTTCATTGATGTTGAGTTTGCCCGTTTGAGGGATTATATGCAATGAAGAAAGACTGGTTAAGGGAGGGTAGATATATTAATGCGCCCAGCTGTTAAGGGAGGGAACGAGCCTAACGGAGATTGTATTCTACATAAATATTCATCGAGGTTCCAATGGAAATACCTACACGTTCTGAGGCTCCCTGTTTAAAAACAAAAAGGATGTTTAGAAAATAAAAAAGGTTTGTGAGTGTGTGAACAACATAACTCACAAACGAAATGTCGGATGAATACCAAGCTTGAATCTAAGTTCCGTACTTCCAATATTTATATAATTTCAAGAAACCTCCCACTCTAAACTACCTTTTACATGGAAATGTTTTTGTTATTTTCTCAAACATGATCACTTTGATTAAAATAGCATACCTAAATCTAAATTTCAAATAAAACACAGGCACGGGTAGCCGCAGTCGTAAACGGGAGGTCTATAATTCAAGTCCAACAGGACCGTGCATCAGTGAGGTTTCTTCTAGGTTTTCCTCAGTCCTCGTAACTGGCAAATGCCGGGGAGGTCCCCTAAACTTAGGTACGGAACGTTTCCTTCCCAAATTTCCTTTCCGAACTATTATTTCGTGTATCATAAGCAGACCTCGAACTTCATTGCGCGCTTTCTCAAGTTACCTGCGCTTGGATTGTCAGGTGTATGCTGGGGTTTTGGTCTGGAATTTTGCGACAAACGGATGCTGTCACTCCCCAAGTGATGATCTATGTGGCCGTGACAGCAGAGCAACCATTTGCCGCAAAATTCAAATCCATTAGAAAATGAACCAAAATATCTCGACTTGGTGATGAAAGAGCCTTCATAAATTTCTTATTTAAAAAGTAACAGCAGCCCAAGAACCATTTCAAGTGAGCCTACCTGCATGACAAAATTCATTGGGCCAGGTGCATCCATTCAAGGGTAAATTAATTTTCACCATAGAAAAAAAATATATCGATTTTAACACGTTCTCTTAACAGAAAAATCATTACATTATGTACGGTTTTAAGGATAAAATGCCCTGGTTTGCACCAGAAAACGTAATTTCTGATTGGTATTCATTATAAAAATCTTGAGATTTCACATAAGTTTAAGGGCAGCATTGAAATTGTGATATGTATGTCTATCCTTAAACTTTTGACAGACACTGTAGTAGAAATGGGTATTAAACCGTAACTTAACAAAATGTAGGTACATCTTGAATGGTCTGGTGACAGCTTATGAGGTCTTCTTCATTTGGAAGGAATTAAGTATAACTTTTTATAACGGGAAACAAACAAAAACTTACTTCACAAAAAAACAGATGTCTTTAAAACACACAACTTATTTTAAATAGCTTTTTTTGGCATTAGTCATTACCGAAATATCAATTGTTATTGGTAAGTAAAAGTGGTGTAGCTATTGTGCTGCCCTCAAAACCGCTTTAAAGAGAAACAAAAACGGGTTACAGGCGACAATGGAAAAAAAACTTAACGTTACATAATAAATGAAGGCTCCCTAAGGGGCACGTTTGTAGAGGCTGAATAAACTTAAAACCTTCATTTGCTTTTATTTTAATAACTCAAGAATCAGGTGGCTTTTCGGGTTAGGCTCCACTCCCTTCTTCCACTCGGCAAATACAGACTTCGCTACTATTCTTTGTCGCAATGCAGTGAATAAAGATTTAAAATATTACACTCGGCACTTGAAATTAAACAGCAGCAGCGGTAACAATTCATGCTAATTGTTGCTGCCATGCTTCGTTTAGAACGAGGAAAAGTTCCATTTTCCAAACAGAATGTTGCTAGTGTTGAAATGAGCAAATGAAAACAGCGATGACATGAGGATTAAAGCACATAGGTCAGCCAGATGAATAACCCCGCCTGCTCAATGGAGTGCTCTCTTTGTGAATAGGGGAAATTTGGGGTTAGCAGATGGAGATTAACAAGCAATTTCGGTTCGCAGACATTCATGCAACAGCTCAGAGAAATTACCGTACGAGTTTAGGCATTTTAAACCGTTAGCCACTGGATGCGAATTTGTGCCGCTTTATACCTTAGAGCTTCTTGGTCTGAAAAACTATTATTTTATTAATGTAGTTCATTTCCTTAAATGTACACCACCGTGCAGAAAAAGTGGCCAATTGCCCCAGATCGCCATAGTGTTTTTCCCTCCGTAAGGTAACCGACTTTTGGCTCCAGTTCAGTTCTCTATGTGACTGGTCTGTAAAAGAATACACAGACATTCAAACTAATCAATGGACGATATTTATAATGTATGTAGAACGAAATAATTTTTTTTGGGGGGAGGGATTATGGATAGCTGAAAAAATGTCTTTTTTGGTGGAATGCAGCACTTCCCCTACTTAAACCTGTTGCTTATAACCTTGCCCCAACGAAATGTATTCTTCCGCGCTGCGTTTCCTTTCCCAGGTTGCTAATGTGCATCTTCTACAACAAGCCGTGTACAATGCAAGGATAACGACAAAAGCTATATAAACACATTGTAGTGATAGATGCAAATGTTTTCGTTATTCTAAGATTAGGTTTAAACAGAAAAACCCTCCCATCTATATATATATTGAAAGTTTATAGTCGCTGTAACACATTGCTGATATATCGACTTTACAACTTTTTATAAAATAAATATTTAACAATAAAACAGTGAGGTTATTTAACACGCTGGCAAATTTAAACCATTATAATGAACTACTATAAAATTGTGACACTATAATTAATCAAACTGATTGAGTATTACATACTTTTATATAAATTTATGCTTTTAAAAAATTTAACTATTTAGGGTACATCGAATAGTTGAGAGCTATTTGTAAATCATGGGTATCTGGTAGTATTGTCTCCATTGATTGTTTGTGGACATACCACGATTGTGTGTTTCGTCGTTAACAGTATGTGGCACTGGTGGCAGATGGAGGGTTACTTCTTTGAAACAAGATAACTGTGTGTGATCTTGGTATGGCCCATTCTCAGTCGGGATATTAAAACCTGATCTTGTCTGGAAAGAGAATTACTGGGAAGATGTGACGAAAACTCGATATTATATCACGGAGTTTGCTTCTCGTGGAGTCAAGCCATCATGTCTTCCTCTTTTTAATGTTGAGATAACATCATGGGATGGTGTGGTTATACTTAGTGGATTAGTGGCTTCTTTTGCTGCCTGATCGGCCAATTCGTTGCCTTGTATTCCAATGTGGGATGGAATCCATATTAAAGACGCTAGCTTTCCTTGCTTACTGGCTCTATGAAGTAGTGATTGAATTTCTTGTGTAAGAATATGGTTTGATGACATTGTTTATCGCAAGTAGTGCAATTTTAGAATCCGAGTATATAACAAATAACTTTGAGTATTCAAAATATAAATCACAGCTTGTTTAATTGCAAGTAATTCACTTGAGAAGACGGTACAAAATCAGGAAGTCTGAATCTACATGCGTTCCAGATGCACTTACTCTATTACATAATAATTAAATTTATACGGTTATGAGACAATTATCCCCGAATACATTAGGTACCTAAATGATCATTTAAATAACGAACTATTTTGTATCGCGTAACAAGCTCTCCACGACAGCAACCAATGAGAGCTGACTGGCGCACGTGACCGTTAAGAGAAACGGAGCAAAATTATATGGAGCAGACCTTAATATAGGTAAGTGGTGGAGAAAATAGAAATCTGATGTGTGAGGCAGTATTTTTAACACTTAAATAATTTCAGTCTAATTATATAATACGTAAATTCAATAACAGCCCGCCTCGAAGCAATATGTGTATGTAATAATTTGTAAAATGTATGTAACAATCATTGCATATGCTTATATTATTGTAAACATGTGTAATAATGTTATGTGAATATATTACGTAATTTAATAATGTAAGAGCTGTGAGAATAACAAGTTAAACGTTGCTAACAATGAGGTAACAATGAGGTAACCTTGAGGCAATAATGAGTTTGAGGGTTTAAATGTTATTTGTGATTCTTGGAAGCATTAATGTAATTTTAGTGACAGTTTATAAAAAATAGCCAATCAACAACCAGAAAAAGCTTTAGTTAAATGCAGGTATTCTATTGGAGTAAAAATAGCCAATCAGAGACTTGAAATACAGAGATTTACAAGTCTAGACGGTTGAAATCTATTCAGTTGCCTGCAGACCGTGATAGTAACCGGATGCAAGATGCATCCTTCTGAGAAATATAATACGTATTCGTGTGAGACGAAAAATAAGTATACGCGTTAAAAAAGTTCAAGTATTGCATAAAAGAATCTCACAGCTCTTTATATCAGTGAAGTGCTATTTAATTTGTGTCAAGGATTAATAAAAAAAGGAGTGAATTAAAACTTAAAATCTGTGTAAGCCTACATTCTTAGTCGTACCAAAACCCTGCCTAAGAGAAACGTGTCTCTAACGATAATACTGACGCAGCCGAGGCAAACATAAATGTTTAAAGAAGCAGTTTAATAACAAAGTTAATATATTTTTTTAAACTTGGGGCAAAGGCCACCTGAAAGCACATTTGGGGCGAAGGCTACCGGAAACTGTCTAACATACGTGAGATTGCAACTACTTCAAGTGTTCGGCTCCCCAAAAGTTGAAAAATAATACAACTCCTACTTCAAATCGGCTTTTCATACGTAGCAGCAAACAACCTAAAGAACAATTCTACTTCAAAATTGGCTTCCATACGTGGTGCAAACTCCTACTACAAAACAGCTTCCTCAAATTAGCGCGTAAACGTGGATCTAAATAAATAAACAACAATACAAAACTCCTACTTCATGTGTTGCACTCACATTACTTTCTCTACTCTTACAAACACTTATTCTCCATCTACTTCATATTAATCGAGATAAAATTTGCAGAAACTGTCTAGTTACTAATTTTGTTGTATGGTGCAAGGGGAATATGGTAAGCTTTAAGCGACAGTCACATCTTTTAAGAGCTGGTTGCTATGTGGGGGATTCCATTCTCTTTGCATGTCCAGGACATTAAAAAAAAAAACATTAAGGAATTCCCATTTGAGAAAAATTACAAGTATTGGAAAATTCAAACAAATAACAAGGAATAACTCGGAAATGGTTCATGATGTTTATGACAAAGCGCGTGTTTTAACGAGATCTGCATTTTTTGTACGGAAAAATTTTGTCTATCTCTTACGGTTTACCAGTTATGCGTTTTGGGGACATTCCCATTCGAGATATACATTTCATTTGCCATGAAAATATCTTAAACATATGATATTTTAATAAAAATCGTTAGAGCCATTTCTGAGAAAATCAAAATTTTCGAAAAATGTTCCATGTAAAGGGAAGTCTGTGGTGGGGGATTTTCTTGAAAATCCTTGTGTACTATCCTTGGAAGAAAGTAAACTAAAATACCAAGTTTGGTATTTATCCGACTTCTCGTTTTAGAGTTAACTATTCACAGACAGACACACCAAACAGACATGGTTCCAAAAATGCTTTATTTGGATTCAGGGCACCTCAAAACATGTATTTCCAGTGAAATCTCGGTATCACATTTTTGGGTGGAATGCAATACTTCCCTTACTTACTATATGTAGCACAGAAAGTAAGAAGGTTACATAAAAGTAGTCCTGCAAGGATATTTTTAAATACAAGCATTAAAAATGTAAACAATAATTCTAAACCGCATTTACGATCGTTTCCTGGCGTTACAATGTGTACCAAATGTCATACCTTTAGGTACAGTGCTCTAGGGGATATATACAGCGGGGATTTTTCCTGCGTCTGTGCTTAAATATAAGCAGCTATAAAACAATAACACGGTTTAACCCCGTCTTCCGTTCGGTGCTGTACTTCCCGTCTTACAAAGAACAAAGGTGTGTGCATGTTCCCTAGCTTGTAACTGAATACTAACACCAACGTGCAACCAGATCCGTTATAAGATTAGTATCCTCAACTGACTTAAGAGACTCTGGGACTGAGTTTTTAGGTACATTCTCCTTTTTTAATTATATTGTATAAGGATTCTATAGACAGTTGTGAATCAGTTTGGCCAAACATTTTTCAAGATCCGCCGTTTTTAAAAACCAGCGACATGTTTAAATCATCTGTGCCTACCTTTTAACCCCCCTAGATCCTTTCCTTGCGCACGAAATTTATTCCTTACTTTCAGTTTTGCTCTGGTTTGTAAACAAATTTGTACACATAATCTAAAATGTACTATAGCTTGTCTCAACCTTAAAGGGCAGTGTGGAGGCAAGTGGGAGGAAGGAATGAAGTGAAGGAAACACAGAGGCTACAAGCCGTAGGCAGATAGGCCACAAACGCGCATAGTCCCTAACGTTTCCAAACTCGTAGACCCACCTACTGCTGAAGCTGCCGAGAGGACGATGAACGACCCACCAGTCGAGCAGCCCTCTGGTATCCACAGGGAATACTCTTTTCATTCAGCATGCATCCGCGCCATCTGTCCGGCACCGCCATACGTCACGAAACCCAAAAGCACACCTGAAAGATGAGAAGGAAAAGGAATGAAAGGGAAGTGACGGAAAGGAAATCGTGTTACAAAAGAAACCACCCCAGCATTCGTCTGTCGATCCGTGGAAATCGCGATAAAACTCAATCAGAGTGGTCGATCGACGGGGATCGAACACGAAACCTCCCGAATGCGGGTCGCAAACGTTACCGCGGAACCACCTCGCTCGGTTGCAGCTCATACTTATCTGCTGCATAAATTAAATCGTAAGTAAATATTAACAAATAAAGAGTAAAGTGATTTAAAGTAAAACTTAAGATTTAAGTGGTAAAATTCAACAATCAAATATGATTAGATCCCATGGCTGCAATACTAAATATCTATATAAAACGTTAGAGGATTTAATGTGCACAGTGAGCCAAAAAACTACGAACGGGCTGCGCGGTGTTTTTTCCTGTCCGCGTTCTCGGCGCTCGTTGCCGTCTGTCGCTATCATAGAAAGGCGCCGATGAAACCACACAAAATTTTTAAAACTACTTTTAAAGGCTTTACTTAACAACTTTATGAAAGTGTATTTAAGGGCAGAATTATTAGTAGAGATTTGTGGCCCCCTAGGTCCCACCGACATAACCCCCAGCGATTTCTATCTCTGGCGTAACTTAAAACATAAAGTGTACAAGACAAACCCACACACCCTGGAAGAATTAAAACAAGATATCCGCCAGGAAATTGCCAGCATTTCTCAACGTGAACTACGGCGAGTGCTGGATAGTTTCCTAAAGAGGTGCCAAAAATGTATGGACAACAATGCTGGCCAGTTTCAGTATCTGCTTTTATAAAGTTGGTAAGTAAAGCTTATAAAAGTAGTTTTAAAAATGTTGTATGGTTTCATCCGCGCCTTTCTATGATAGCGGCAGAAGGCAACGAGCGCCGAGGGGACGCGGAGAAGAAAAACACCGCGCAAGCGGTTCGCAGTTTTTTGGCTCACTCTGTAGTTCATGCACAAACATGCAATACAATACAAAAAAACACACAGGTAGATTGGGTTACCAACATTGTTTGTAGGAAATTCAACTTTCCACAATGACAGATGGATGGGAAGTGGATTAAAAAGCACTGTCGGCGAAAAAACTCGTGAATGACAGACCGTTCAAGGTATTTATTCCTCACATAAATATCTTCAACTAAGGACAGATACGTATCTTAGGAGGAATTTTTGAGAGCAGTGGGGGAAGAACAAGCATTTTCCGGCTATTTATTTTTTTTTGGTGGGTGTGGAAGAATTTGATGCAAATACCCACTTTATATTCATAAACGGTGCCTGATGATTTGAAATTTGGTATGCATACGGATTTTCGTTTCTGAGTTTTTGTAACTAGAAACCAAATTTCTGGTTTGAATGCATTACGTGCTTTACCTTGGTGCATAAGCGGTAGGGGACATGATAAGCTAAGCGATATTCGAACACTGAGCCACATAGTACCCACCCAGTTTTCTAGTTTACGTTTTCTCTCTCTGCCTTCTTTCCATTCCATTTAGGTCTTATCGGTTCCGATTCTTTCACCCGCAAGTCCCATTTCTTCAGTCCCAAATACGTTCGTTAGCGGCGATTGATGTAGCGTAAAAGGCTGAATTCGCACGGCGCCTCCGGCTGCTGAGCCCGCTCTGCGAATTGTATTATCCGAAACGTCAACATGAGCAAAATAAACTCCCAATTCTTCTGGGACTGCAGCGAGGGCTTTTTCCACCCAATGCAGTTGGTGTTAAATAAAGCATTAAGGTGCGGTTATTTCCTACGCAGATGTTACAACGGGACATATATAGTTAAGAAAACAGTGCGCGTTTTTACTTTTGACTTTCTCTACCACACGCCTAGTAGACAGAGAAGCTATTGGATTCCACCCAGAAATTTCAGCATCTTCCAAAGAACTTGGAGGATACTCACGAAAATTTTCAAAAAAATCCTCGTACTACAAACTACCTATTACGTGGGATATTTTTCGAAATTATTTATTTTTTAAAAAAAATGGCTGTAACGATTTTGATTAAAATACCATATATTAAAGATATTTATATGACAAATAAAATGTATATCTTGAATTTTCCAGGAATAACCTGTGAAGTACTCTTCAATGGGAAGGTGCTTGTATAATCTTGAATAACTGATAAACGTTGAGCAATAGGCGAAAACGTAATACACAAGAAATGTAGGTCTCCTTAAAACACACAATTTATTTCAAGCAGCGTTTTTGTGGCATTAGCCATTTCCGAGATATCCGTCATTAATGGTTCGAATTGTTCAATACTTAGTCACTGTTTTAAAGTTCTGTTAACAATCAGCTGTTTCCATTGAACGGTATGGAATTTGAAGGCAGCGTATAGCGTTCAGGTCTGAAACATTTGACTACCGCTGTTCCCTTTGTATTTATAACAAAATGTATAATGTAGATATTTCTGCAAAGGTTTATTTGGATTAAAATAAAGTAAATAGAAAAGTAAGCTTTAGCAAGAATAGATTGTATACCCACTAATAAGCGATACAGGGTAGAGAAAGTCATGTGAATCTAGTACATCAGAATTTTGTAAACTTATTCCCTATTTTAAGACAAGAATTTACCCAAAGTCGCTCAAGGTGTTCGTTATGGTACATAGAAATACATGTTTCGACTAAAATGTACCTGTATTAACCATTAAATGAACGGTTTGTTTCTATATCACTGCTTTTGCTACTAGTCACAATTACTGGAACTACCGTCCATGGTTGGCATAGCATCTCTTTCATGTTGTACAGGTATACCATATTGTGTGTCACTGCCTTCGTGATGATAAAGTAATATAAGACCAAGACACAAAGACAGTGCTGGAATGATGTTCGTTTCGTGATTTTCTGAGTTATAAAATGGAGGTTCCAGGGGCAGAGCATCCCGAATATGGTTAAATGTGCCTGAGTATTCATTGATTAATATTGGCATCCCCAGACGAATGGTCCGACATGTTAAAATACAAATATGTACGTAATCATGGCACTAAAACGTAAAATCAAATAATATTTATGATCATGAGGTAAGTTACGGACGATATGTAGAAAATCTTATAGCAGAAAGATGCCAAAATAAGTATTTTAAGGTTAGAAACAAGGGGTCACAGAAGTTTTATTAGTGCGCTACATCCCCGGGTTACCACGGCCAAATTTCTCGTAGTCCTCCTCCTTGACCGCATGTCAGGGCAAAGGCCGGTTTCAGCAACGCCGCTCTCAGGCAGTTGTATCCTGTTCTCCGATCCAAAATGCCCACATACCTCAATCTACGCCTGCATTGGGTCATTATGCCGCCCCTGATCCTGTATGGCTGTGAGGTTTGGGATCTATGGGAACGACCACCATTTGCAGGCTGCAGACCATCCAGAATTGTGCGCTAAGGATGATCTATGATACCGGGCGTAGAACTCCGTCACACATCCTATATACCTACTCCGGTCTACCAAACGTCGCGGACATGGTGCGGGAGAGAACTCATTCCAAACCAGATGGTGTATACCCTGGGTCGTTACGACCACAGGACGCCAGGAAGGAGGAAGAGCTACCGTCTGCTTAAGGACGCTTTGGGGCCTCTGGCTGTCTCTCCCATCCATACTAAACCCCCACGTTAAACAGTGTGGCAGTAATTTGTATCACAATAATGTAAATGCCAGAGTGATTGTAGTGTAAATAAGCATTATTGTATGACATTGATTTGAGATGTTTGTTAATTATAAGCATTGTTAGGAAATAAGTTTACACGGCCTCACTGAAACTGACAATAAGAGCGGGTAATAATGAGCGAGGGGGTGAGTTGCTTATCAATTATTAGAGACAAGCAAATGACGTCAATTGGCGCGCTTTTCTGTAGAAATGGAGGGAATATTTTCCCTAGAGCATATGTGTTCGTAATTTTGATTGGATATAAAAATAGATGCTAATGTTGGCGTGTTTTATTAACCAATAGCAGCTCGGTTATAATCTTTAAGCATATCGGGGTGTGGGAGTATAAAAAGCTAAAGCCAGAGGCAAGTATTGTCCAGTTCAACAAAATCATCCACGCGTTACACGTTGCTGAGTCCAACAGAATCATTCAGAAGTTAAACGTCGCTTAGTTCATCAGAATCGTTCGCGAGTTACACGTCGCAATTCTACAGAATCTCTCGCGTCTTAAAGTTTGTTATAAATGTGAAACACGCGAATTAATAATGTGCAGCAAATAAGTGATTATAGTGATATTAGAAAATATAACAGTTTCAGTCTGGCGTGTATCAAAAGTCAATACGTGAAATTGAATAATGTGTGACGACAATAAAAGTGTAAAAACACATTCTTTTATCAGTGTTATCTTTCAGTAAAAACTCCTTTCCGTTTACACACCTTGATCAAGAGATATGCTCGACTGAATAATAATAATAATAATAATAATAATAATAATAATAATAATAATAATAGCTAGCCGAAGGACAATGGACCCAAAATTTAAAAATAGTAATACAATAACTGGCGCTCAGAAATAAGATAACACGAAGTGACCGCGACAAATTGACTTCCATATGTGGTGCAGATAAACTTGAAGTATCCTCCAAATACTTACAAATATTCCACATCAACAGCACTGGCCTGGCCACTCCTGAACGAGTCACGGTCAAGGTGTCCTGCCCACTTGGTTAACGTGGCAACTGATACCATATCTATTCCCAGCCTGGCTTCCTGTCAGCCGGCCTGCTTAGCCTGACAGCCACGCAAGCGACTGACCAAGTTAACCAGCACTCAGCATGGTCACTACTTGGACGGATGACAGCTCAAGTGGCTCACCGAGCCCTGGCCAATGGCAACGCAGAGAGCTACACTCTGCCCATTGATACACAAACACAAAGCTTGCCGATACTCTTTAAACCTATTATATCGCACAGTAAAGCCGCATTACGCGTCTAGATACTGTGGTGATCTGCATTCCTTCCAGGTAAACCTGGGCGATCTGCTCTCAAATACTAGATTGCACTACATGTGTCAACATTAAATCCGTCATGTTAAGTGCCTTCGATTGCGAAATCTGTTTGTGGCGTGTCAGGTGCAAACAAAATGCACTCTGTACAATGCTAGTCACTGTCGTTAGGTGTGTGTGTATTGCGAAGCCTACTCGATTATACGGTCATCAGTACCATCCAGTAGGAACGAAAGCGTGTCTTATTCAGTATAAACAGTACAGGACAATACGGACATGTACTAGCTTTTCTCATTATGTACCAGTACTCATTAGTGGAATACCTACACACAAACTAGTCGTGCGAGTTACATTTCATTGACTTGGCAAATGAAGATTTTTCATAAGGTCAGATTTCAATTATGTTCATGCAGCTTTCCTGTTGTTATACTGCATCTGCGACTCCATGCTACCAGCCTCAGAATGCTAGTTTGGTACTACCTTTCTACTCTACAACTTTTCTGCACAATGTTTTCTCCGCAACATTAGGGCGCGGGAGGAAAATAAAAGTAACCAACAACGATACAGCGTCTGAACTCAGATTGGGTAGCTGCCATTGAGGGAAGATCTCAACGGTTGGAAAATTAGCAGTAAATTCAAGGAAGACGCAGCCCTTTCTTCAAAAGAACCACCCTCGGGATAACAAGGGAAACTTCTTAACGGTCGTAAAGAGGGGAAGGGGCAACACTCCCTTACTGGTTTATACAAAGACAGGTTACGATGATAAACCTTAAAATGGTAGTTCCATCAGTTATTTTATGCTGCAAGTAACACATTCAGGCTATGGAATAAACTGAACGGATACAAAGTTTAACTTCTATGAGACCATAACAGACAACAATCGCAATACCTGAAGGTGACTTACCTCCTAAAAATTATACCTCCCAGGTACCTAACTACTCTGTGTTCCCCACCTGAATATCAGTCGTGCCAAACACTATACTATCGAGGACATCCGATCTGCCATCGTCCTTGTTGAAAATTTTCGTGTCGCATCTTTGGAAGAAACTGAACCTAAATACCAAGTTTGGAACTTATCCGGTGTTTCGTTTTTGAATTAGACTGTTTACAAACACACCTAACCGTTTTATAATCCTCCCCCACTCGCAAACTACGTTTTGCAAGGAAAATGTGTGACGAGAGAAGCATAATAAATAAACGTTAAAAGCTAAACAAAAACGTATTGCACAAAAAAGACAGAACTCCTTAAAACACACAATATATTTAAAATAGTTTTTTTGTCGCATCAGCCATTTCCGAGGTCACCGTTTATATCGGTTTTGAATTTTTCCAATTCAACTTTATAATTTCTTTACGGTGCTATCGCCATTCAGCGGTTTCTCGCGATATGGAAAGGGCATGAAATTTGAAGCAACCCGCTTTTAAACATTTGTCTATTGATTAGGTTTCCCCATATTCCCCCTTATACTTACAACGAAATGTTGTTTCTAACGCTCCCCAGGGGCGGAATCCGTTGCTTCCGATGGTAGGGTGAGGATGAGGAAGGGATAGAATGAGAGAACCTACAGCTATTACCGTGGACTCCGAATCACGTTAGGCCTTGAGGATACTCCAGATGAGCAAGTCAGGGACGAAGGCGTGGATAGGGCCCAATTAAACTCGCTACCCCAGAGCCGAGAATCAAACCCCGGACACTCAGTACGAGAGCCAGAAACAAAACCACTGCGCTACCCCGGCCCCCATTTGCAACAAAATGTTAATGAAACTATTTCTGCAAAGGTTTATGTCGATTAACATAAGGTAGATACAAAAATAAGCAATAGTGGTTAGAGAAAGTCATGTGAACGCACAACACCAGATTCCTTGCCTAGAAATTAAACACATTACTGTATTGCGTTATACTCTGAAGAACCAAGACAACTTATTAAATAAGCTGCATATCACAAGCAAGTGTAGATGTCACTTAGTATCCGAATTTTCAGACTTTCACATATATTTACCCCTGCATGTTAATTTTATCATTTCGGCGTACTTTTATGATTAATGCCGACTGGGTGCTAATGTATGAATCCTTTTGCACCTAAAATGACTAAAACATCTTCGTGTACTTAAATTAAAAATCCTTATTCACTTCTTTAATTTTTATTTTTGAAATACTTTAAATTATTTAACATAGTTCATACATACAGATGCAGCAAAATAGGCGAAACACGCAGTTCGGTTAGGTTACCAGCAATAAATGCAGGAAATTCAATTTTCCACCATAACAGGATTAATGGAAGGTGGGTCAAAAAACACCATCGTCGAAAAAATTGAGGAGCTGAATTCGTGCTCAAAAACTTTAAAATTGCTTCCCGCCGAACACTTTCCCCTCATCTTTCGTTAGTTTTTTTTTGTGCTAGCACCCCCACAATATATTTACCCTTGACCTAAAGAATATGTCAATTTTTTCATTTGGAAAGGAAAACCTTCCGTAGTAAAATCCTCTATATAGCGATCCGCTTTTTAAACACCTGACTATCCCTACATTTCCTGAATCCTATTTGTTTTTAAAGGAAATAGATTATGAATTTTCGATAAAACTTGGAAAAAAATATCTTTCTAAAAATTTTCTTCAAAAAAAACTCCTGATCATTGTAGAATTAGGAGCCAATGGCGTTTTTGCTATTTTGGTCATTCAAACGCCCAAAGAGGACTTTAAAAAGCAGTGTACATGCGTGTGTGTGTGTGTGTGCGTGTGTGTGTGTGTGTGTGTGTGTGTGTGTGTAAGTAGCACCTGAAATTTTAAAACAGTATTTTGCAGCATTAAACATTACTGGAATGGTTCCTACTGAATGTTAAAATTTTCCCACTACGCATTTGTACCTTCTCAGTACTTCATGGTTAAATGTTACATGTGAGTGTTGCCTCAGGCTTTGCAGCTTTATGCAAATATGTGTCAGCTTTAGAAAAAGGCAAAACATGAAGATTGTGTGTTTTAAAGAAATGTAAGTTTTTTTTTGTGGTATGCTTGTGTCTACCACGTATAATTTACCAGTTACACAAAATTATACAAAATTGCTTCCGAGTAAAGAAGACTTCACAAGCCATTCCCAGATAATACCTGGTATTTTAATCAAAATCTTTAGAGCCATTTCTGAGAAAATGAGAAATTTCAAAAAATCTTCCATGTAAGAGTAGTTTGAGGTGGGAATATTTTCTTTAACACCTCCGTTTCCATCTTTGGAAAATGCAGCACGAAAATGCGAAGTATATTTTTAAAAAAAGTAAAAAAGCAATATTTTGACTAATATCAAGAATAATCTCGCCTTAAGGGTTACTGGGACTGGTTTTTATAACTTTTTTATTTTAAAGCTATTAATATGAGTAAATGAGGAAATGACCTTCAAAAGTTCGAAGCTCTAGCTCAAATTCTTTCTCAAATGATACAATCAAATACTTTTAATTAGCGAAAAAAAAATGAAAATTTTCTAAAATTGCTTTGCGCATTCAAATTTGCCAGAGGAGTATGAAAGTTAAATTTTGTAATACCTTACTACATGAGAATAAATGTAAGGTTTTGATTGAAGTGATGCTATTAGTTATAAAGAAATAAACTTTTATTTTTATGAAGCTGGTGTTAAAATTGCCCTTGCTTTTTTCAGCAGAAATTAATTTTGTGAGCCAATGAATAAGTAAGCATAAAATGCAGGCTTGAATTTTTGGATAGCCGACTCTGAATTATGTATGTAAATTTGTATACAAATCAGAGTAAAACTGAAATGTAAGGAACAAATTTCCTTGGCAAAATGAAAAAAAAAAAAAAAAAAAACAGAAAAAGTCCAGTGGGGTTGAAACGAAAAGCATGGGTGATTTAAACATGTCGCTGGGCTTTTAAAAACTGCAGATCGTGGAAAGTATTTCACCAAAATGATTCACAGGTGTCTATAGAATATATAATACAAAATGTTTACCTAAAAACTCAGTCTCATTGTCCCTTCATCAATCGGTGTTTCTAAACCCTGCTGTTGCTATCTCTGGAGAAGTCAGAGTTGCCCTCCCTGCAGAGAAACGGATTATAGTTTTGGCTTCCAGCTCTGGTTAAAATTTATTGGACCCCATTTAAAGCCAGACAAATTACACCCATATAGCAATGCGAGACTGCTCCCTGGAAACAATGAAGTTTTCCTAAATGTGGCCGCTATTGATAGAAAAGAAGTGAAACAAGCATAAAACAAATGCAAAGAGAGAAAATGAGAATGTATGTTTACGAGTGAATGCTGGTTCTACAGTATCTATCGACTATTCAACATTCTGCTGTTTGGAACACACCACTATGATTAATGGAAATGGAACACTGGCTTGGAGAAATAGATAACAGCGAATAACATTCATTTTAAAGGATGCTCCTACTATCTACATGATACTCACATATACCGAAGTTATTTTATCGACACACCTGCGATGTTCTCACTAACTGATGCAAATTTAGGTTTGCTCTTCAGCGATGGTTTTAGTCAGTGTTTTAAACTATGTGGGAAATGAACCAATGAGTCCACAGTGTTATATTGAGTTATCCTCCGCATCAAAAAGGGCAACAGGAAAGGAGAAATTAAATGAAACGTTCTAATATGACCTCAAATTGCTAATTCCAAACGGCTATTTTTAAAACTTAGGTAAAATTCTATTATACAGTGTATAGGATGATCCGTTTGGAATGACACAAAGAAACCTTACGCTTACGTTCACATGACTTTCCCTAGTCACTATCGTTTATTCTCATACAAGATGAACCAGAACTCCACTGACAAACCCTCAGAGATTGTTCAGGGACACCTTCTGAATATTTTGGTATAAGGGACCCACGTCCCTTATACCAAAATATTGGTCTGCGGCTTGTTACAGGCATTTCGTTTGGTTTCTTGCCCCAACCACTTTGTATCTGTATTGCACTGAAAATACTACATAACGATGCAGATATCGACGGTATGCGCTGTGTGTCTTGCTTGTACACAAGCTGTTTCCATTCGCTTACTGTACCCGTGCTGTTGACTCCTTTTCTTGGTATATAAAGGCATGTTATGATGTGATGCGTCGATTTATACAACTTTTAAGCTGTTTGGACGAAATCAAGAAACCATGATTTTTCGCTCCCTGGAGGCTCGAAATTCTAATTTTATGAGTTGTCGGAAACTCGCTTTTCTTGGTATACATAGTTGTATTATAATGTGATACGTCGATTTATACAAGTTCTCGGCAGTTGGGACGAAGTCATGAAATCATGATTTTTCGCTCCCTAGAAGCCTGAAATTCTAATTTTATGACTTGTCCGAAACTCGTTTTTCTCGGTTTATATAGGCGTATTATGATGTGAAACGTCGATTTATGCAACTTTTAAGCTGTTTGGACGAAATCAAGAAACCATGATTTTTCGCTCCTTAGAGGCTCGAAATTCTAATTTTATGACTTGTCGGAAACTCGCTTTTCTTGGTATACATAGTTGTATTATGATGTGATATGTCGATTTATACAAGTTCTCGGCAGTTGGGACGAAGTCATGAAATCATGATTTTTCGCTCCCTAGAACCCCGAAATTCTAATTTTATGACTTGTCCGAAACTCGTTTTTCTCGGTTTATATAGGCGTATTATGATGTGAAACGTCGATTTATGCAACTTTTAAGCAGTTCGGACGAAGTCATTGAAATGCCCTCTTTAACTCCTGGCCCTCAAGTTTGCATTCAGTACTGCTCGGTTCTGTGTAGGGTTTTGTTTTTCCGGCAGTGTTAGTTGTGCTTAACAGTGAAACATAGCAATATGAACCAATATGCACCTCGCGTATCGGTTCATTGAATGCAAAGGAAAAGCGGCACAGCTGAGCTGTTCTCTCACCGACGGCAACCACATCACAGTATTTTTGCATCCGTACAGAGGCGCCTATAAGCAACTGGATCCTTCCGTATTAGAATGGAAGATACTGGTCGTGCGAAGTATGCCAGAACACCCGAACTGGATGAGAATGTGTTCGTGTACGAGCATTCGCCTGGTGACCCGGGGAAACCACGAAAAACTCGTGGGCTAGAGTGGGCGCTGGCCGGAGATCGATCCCGGTACATACAGAATGCGGGCCACGGACGTAACCGCCTGAGCCATGCTGCTGGGTAATTTATGAATTAATAAACCCACCACACTATGGACATTTACATCATGTTCACAATATCAATATATCTATTCCGGCCTTCGCTAAAACTCTACGTAGATTTATGCTACTGTTCTTTGTTCGCCCATGCTAACTTAATAACAATCTGAGAATCTATGTGACTACTTATGTCACCGCGTACAGTAAATAAATAACTTAGAACAGTTTGTTATTTCGACGTTAACTTAAACTGTTTGTTACACTTGTAACAACTTTACACTTAGCGTTACATGTTAGCACGTCGAGGTTAATATCTGATTACGCGTGGTAAAATTTATCCTGAGCGATACGTATTCTGTATCGGAGATAAAGCTAGACTGTCGGGGAATTCTGGTTTACTCTCGTAATTTATAGTTTTGCGCTAGGTTTTTGCGTGTTTACAAATTTTAGGATGGCTGAACTTTCGCGCTGCAACCAGCGTCTCATTTTGGGAACCAATCATCATTGATGTTACAGCTCTTCGGTTGGAACCCCTGCCAACTATCTAAAATGTAGCTTTCTCGAGCCCCTCACTACACTGATGTTCTTTTTACTTTCTATACTACGAATACTGAGTAGCGGAAGTGTTGCATTCCACCCAAAAATTCGATAGGGAGATTTCACCGGAAATATATGTTTTGAGGCCCCCTGATTCCAAATAAGCAATTTTGGAAACCTCTCCGTGTGTGTGTCTGTGAACAGCATAACTCAAAAACGAAAAGTCCGACAAATACCAAATTTGGTATGTATGTTCAGTATCTTTCAAAGATGCGACAGGAACATTTCCAAGAAACATGGAGCATTTTTCGAAAATTTTTATTTTCTCAAAAATGGCTCTAACGATTTTGATTAAAATATTATACGTTTAAAATATTTTCATGCAAATGAAATGTATATCTTGAATTTACTGGGAATGTCCCCAAAAGACCTCTTCAGTCTGAATGACTTTCACATAGTTGGTTAACTCTAAGAGATAAACAAACTTTTACTACAAAAAGAAATGTAGATCTTGTTAAAACACACAATTTATGCCATATATATAAAATTGGGGGGGGGGGTCCAGTGTACCATTTCCGAGATATTCCTTGTTATTTGTTTGAATTTTCCAATACTTATACTTTTTCTCAAATGGGAATTCGTTATTGGTTTTTTTATGTCTTGGACATACAAAGAGAATGGAATGCTCCACATAGTAACCAGCTCTTAAAAGATTTGACTATCGCTTAAAGCCTACCATATTCCCATGCACCTACAAGAAAATTAGCAATAAGATTAACATGAAGTATATGGAGAATAAGCGTTTGTAAAAATAGTTCGTACAAGAGTAGAGAAAGTCGTGTGAATGCAACACATCAGATTTTTTAGTTCAAGGCTTCGGTTTTATTGTTAGGCACCCCATCTTGTGGTTAGGCTTTTGTCATGATGCCTCTTACACTAACTTTCCTTTCCGAGATTCAGCATTTGGCCTACTACTAAAATCTTTGCATTTTGTACATTTTAATATAATTAATACGCGTTGTATACTGATTATAATTGTAGTGGTGCAATAGATAATTGATAACTCAAATACTGCTACACATTACATTGTGGGATACAGGCTACACAAGAGGGATAGAGGAAACTGTAGGAATAGTCAAATCTTTAAAAGCTGTTCGCTATATGCAGGATTACGCTTTGGAAGACTTTCATTTTTGAATAGGAAATTCGACACATTCTTTAGGACAAGAGTAAATATACTCTGGGGGTGTTATCACAAAAAAAATCCCTAACGAAAGACGGGCGTGAAGTGCTGGGGGAAGAAATTTTGAGTTCTTCCGGCACGATCGGGCCTGCTTTCTCAATATTTTTTATCCGCTTCTTCTTGATGCTGTCATGGTGGAAAATTGAATTTGCTGCATCAGTGCTGGTAGTCTAACCTACCTGTGTGTTTTCTCCACTTTCCTGCATTTCTGTATGTTTACCATTTAAATCTTATCTGGCTTCCTTATTTGTTAATATTTGCTTACGACTCAGTTCATGGAGCAACTAAGTATAGGCTGCAATGATTATATTTAAGGTAATTCAAGTTTTATACTTTAAAATTTGTGTTGGTATATGTTAATTCACATCACATAAGGCGCTCCTACGGTAACAACCAGCGCCTTATGTGATGTGAATTAACATACACCAACTCAAATTTTAAAGTACCATACAACATCACAATAAGAAATACTTCTGTTTATTTATAAAAAACGTTGTATAGTATTTTATTTTTAATTATAATTTTGTTATTATTGTATTGTACTTTTTGTAGATTAAATATCATTTCATTTTGTTTTTTCTTTGAAGGAATTTAATTCCTAGTCTTGTTTAATTTTGTATGGATCGCCACTTTGTCACCAAGGTTACTTGGTGACCTTGCTACTGAAGCGACCATGTGCAACAGCTGTTGGTACAGTATTGATTTTATTTTCATGTAAGTACTATTTCACCGAGCGGGATGGCTTAGCCGGTATCGTCTGTGGCCCGAGTTCGGAAGATCTCGAGTTCAAACCCCCGGGGCCGACCAATCTGACCTGGGAAATTTTTCGCTGTTTTTCTAGGTTGGATAATTTGATCCGCGAATTACCTTTCATCACTATGTTTATTTCCTTCTTCTTCATCGCCATAACAGGCATTGGGCTGGTCACCCATCCTGTATATGCTATGATCCAGAGTTTGCTTGCTCCTCGACAGGCTACTGACCCAAGGCATTGGCTGGTAAGCCTCTGGGTAGGGGGAAATCCGTTTAAGATGAAGAAGTAAGCACTATATTAAAAAAATAGTAACACACATGCGTTAAGTGTATTGTAGAAGTAGAAATTAATCGCATTTTCAAACTCTTTCTCGTCCTCACTCTTCATTATTTTGAAATAGAAGTGTAAATCATGCTCTCTTCATTCTTTTAGCGTTGGTGCGACAAAAAGCAGCCCCAACGGAAGATAGGGTGGAAGTGTTCGGTAGTAGAGGCAATGAATGCGGCTGTTTACTGATTAATAAAATCGTAAATGTTATTCTGCTCTTGTTTTAGGCTTGGTAATGCGAAAAACCACTAATAGGAGATGGGGGTTGAGAAATTTTGGATAAAGGCAATTTTGTCAAATTAAAATAATTGAATACTGGCAATTTGATAATTGCTTCCAGTCACTTAAATGTAAATAAAAAAATACATATTTGAAAAAATATATTTTACCAGCTCTTGGTACAGGTGAGCGGGAAGTCCCAGACCATACTCTCTTCCTGAGTTTTTTTCCAAGTTTTCCTCGGTTTTCATAAATGGCAACAGCCAGGGAAGTACCACAAATAGGCCTGGAACGTTTCCTTCCCAAGTTTCCTTTCCCGATAATCATTCCATATATCATCAGTAAGGGGCGAATAAGAGTGACCGTTTTTATGAGGTTAATTTAACTTGTACCATAGTCCGTTTATGTTGAAGGAGAGAGGGCGAGTCCAGATGTAAACAACGGGCGCGTGGCTGAAGTGTCCGCACTGGTTGTATCAAAAGAATACTCTATACGGCACATGACGGCCGTTATTAATGTTTTTATTCCGTTACAGAACACTAAATTTTACGTATATGCAAAGTGAATACTAAATAGTCTGTGCATTGAGTGGACAATAATGTACATGCGGAGATTATCAAAGTGAACGTTCTCCGTCTCTCATTTAAACAAAAGCTATGTCGTGAGACTCCTTTCGACATCGCAAGAGATAATAGATTATATCACTGTCTGATATATTTCTTACACTTTTTGATCTGGAGGGCTAGGTTTCTTTTTTCAGCAAGACATCTCGCACAATACACATGATTGAAAAACCAGTACTTCCTTTCTAATACATTCTGAAGTTTGTCATTCACCTTTGTCCTAACTTCTCCGGCTTTGATTTCCTTTATTTTTATACATACTTCTTCCACTGTGTTTATAGCCCTTTGGCTATAGCCTAGCTTAGCTGTTTATAACGACGTTATGGCATTGGATCTGCATGCGTAACTTGAAGTCAGGGACCAGGTCACTCTAGTCTGCCTTCAAATCATTAGTGTCCACTAAACACTACCCCTCCCCCCCAAAAAAGGTCTTTCTGCTAGTTAGCTATAAACAAGAAAGACGTACTGAATGTGATACAGTATTCAGGTCAAAGTTGATTATCTATCTCCATGTATGCTCGCTGCTCTTTTCCAGATGTCCAACACAAAAAGCTAATAACATGTTTTATGGAAGCATGCATTTTACTCACCAAGCAGAAATACAGAATACTGCATCACTCACCTGGAAAACAAAACGGGAAAAATCATTAAATGAAACAGAATTCAATTAATATATGTTAGATACTATGTCACTTTATACGGGTGGAATAAATGAAAACGAAAAGCTTGCATTAGCCAAGTATGGCTTTGTTTTGAATATCCCACAGAGATACCGCGCATTTTAGACAAAAACAACATCAGGCTATTGAAACAGGTAACTGCATATTATTTCCAGTTAGGTTATACATTAGAGTGCATCGGAAAAATATTTTGAAAACCAAACCGGAATAGTACACCGAATTTACAAAATGAAAACGCATCTAATTATAAGCTCACGGAAATGCAGCAGGTTGAAAGTATGGCTAATAGGCCAAATGGACTAGGATAACAGGCAGCTCAGCGAGCGTTATTCCAGCAGCTGAGTTTTTGTTTGTTTGTGTTTGTTTTTGCTTCTCATTCTGTCATCCTCCCTCCCTCTCCCCTGCTATCACACTTCTGCCTTTCTCTTAAGGTTGGTTAGCTTACAGAATACGCTCCTGGTAAAACTATTGACACATTAACAATGAGAAGTTCAATAACTGACCCCGAGCTTCTTCTTTCTCTTTTTTTTTTTTTTTTTTTTTGCTACATTTCGGTTCGTCATTTATTAGTTTCCCTGTCTCTTAACTTCCAGGTAGGGGAAGTATTGTATTTCACAAAAAATTAGTGTCCATATTTTACCCAGAGTCCCCTGAATGATTTTTTAAAGGACCGTCTTGGTGCGTGAGAGAGAAAGGGAGAGAGAGAGAGAGAGAAGCTTAACTAAAAATGAAAATTTTAATATGAACCTACTTAGTATAAGTTCCGTTTATTCTGATCGAATTTTATATACATGCGAAACTGTAAGACAAATGAAAAATATATTTAAGATATGCTGAAATATATCATTTAAGCAAGTGACATTATTATTATTATTATTATTATTATTATTATTATTATTGCTACCCTTTTTTGTGACAACGGCGTTTTCTAAGATTCTTATGTTTAAAATGTTCCTTAAACCTCGGATTGGTCGCAATATTTGAACCCTTGAACCTCTACGAATCTCCTTTTTATTGCTTCTTCTGTGTCTGACACTAGATCATGATAAAACCGACTTGAAATAATTAACAAATGTTTGCCTATATATAGTTTTAAATTCGGCAATGCGAGGTTTGAAGGTAAGATGCAAAAACAACACAGCCGTTATATCACAAGTCGATGTTTGTTAACAAGAGCCAAGACGCGGAGAGAAATAGCAATCGAAAACTTTCAGCATGGTTCACCAAGGTAATCTTCAACTTGCGAAAATGGAAACATTTAAGGAGGTTACTTAAGTGCAACTCACGTTTTTCCATCATTATGTGATACGTCACTAAAATCTGGTTGTTAGGTTCCGTTTATAACCGGCAACTCCTCCGCAAATACACAACTGTTACATGCATTGGTAAGGTTAATAATATTGTATCTTTTATGTTGATGCAGGTTTTTATACTGGCTGGTGTTCAAACTTTCCACGCCTACAATTTAGTCACCAACTGACATACTGATTATAATATTTATTACATTATATATTATTATATCAATTAAATTACTATTTATATTAGAGTAGTTATATACAGTTATATAAACAGACCAATTATACGATTATTAGATACTTAATTAGTACTTATTACTTGTTTAGGTTATTAGGCTATTAGGTTATTAATTATTAGGCCTTACCAATGCAGTTAACTAGAAATTTAAATTATTTTTTGCAATTTTTGGTGTAAGCGTTGTCTGTTTGTGTGGGGTTTTATTTTTTTATACGAAGAACAACTGCGTAGAAGTAAAACCAAGAAATTTAATTGTTTGGTTTAGCTAAGTACGCCGAAATCATATTAAAATAAGTATTGCGGGTTGCGTATTGTCTATTTAATTTATATGGGGTTACGAAATGTTAGTTATTTACTTATGTTACTTTTGGGTTCGTTGATTCTTCAATATTTCTAGTAATTAGACCTCGGCTGCATCAGTTCTAGTTGATCGAGCAATACTCTCATCAGGGCGTGGTCCGGGTAAGGAAAATTTAGTTCTAGTAACATACAAATAATAAGATCGACGGTTCAACTTAAAAAAACTCAACTTTCACCTTCACTTTCACTTTTGCTTGAAGCTGCGAGGTAATATAAAATTATTTATTTCAAACATGGGCTGTTAACCTTTGAATACTCTAACTTCGGTAGCTAACGTGAGTAATTTAAGGCATTTGTACTACATATTCATATCAAGAATCTATTAATCTTGTGAATTTTCACGCTGTAGTGATTATATTAATCAAACTACATTTTCGGTGGAACTTAATTCTCACTTCACTACTTTTTCTAACACGTCTGCACCGTAAGATTTCACCACCAGAAACTAAATTGGCTTGGGTACGCTCTTCCCGGTGTCCTATACTTAAAGTTTTAAATCTCCTAACATCTCACCTTCATTGGCTACTTAACTACTATCAGAACACTGTTTTTCTGCATCTTATTGGGTTTTGACTTATACGTGACACATGTTCAAAATTCTTACGTTAGCAGCGTTCACTGCTGTTAAAGAACTTACTCGATGCATCTTCACTAATGTATTCTCAAGCCAAGGTTAACGCTTTGTTACTTCCCCTAGGATTTGCTTTTTATAGCTGTCAATTTCACACAACTTGTTGCCCTCCTAGAATCTTACAGCTCCAACTTTTTTATACACGCAAGTACATTGCACAAAATGTTTTACCCTTATTTCCAACAATATACTGTATTCACTATCTTTTACATACAAAATTACTTAGATTATTTATCAGTGGTGGGCGGGCTATCATTTTATTACATTAATGTAAGTATTATCTTCATGATAATTACTTTAGGCCAGAAATACTATCTCAGTAAAAGTGTTCTTCATACTACTATGTTAATTTGCAAGGTGTTATGCATGTTATAAAAACTAAGTCCATTCACAGATCAGTATTTAATTTAACATTTAAGGTGCATCGAGGTTATAGGTAATCAGCGATTGTGGCAGGGAAGGAAGGTGATGACCAAACAGCTATCATAATTGTAGAGGTACCGTTGTGCATCATTTGCATCGGGAAAACGTTGTTCCACTGGTTGATGCCCTCTGCTGCAGTGTCTGGTCTACGGCTATTGCTGCCCTGCGGCTGCTGATCTCTTCATTCCTAATAAATTACCCATCTAACTAATTTCACTGGTCTCAGGGTTTTCGTAGGTGAGGCAATTTAAAATACACTGCATTTCCCTTAAAGATGTGGTTCATTATGAAATAAATACTTATGGGCGGCTAGCTTTTCCCATTGCAACAATTCCCACCATAATAATAATTAGGAGCCTAATCTAACTGCACACGCTTCCCACCCATATGCACACACACCTGCATCCGTCGTCCAGAGAGTATCACTGTGAGTCGACAAGAATCTACAAGAGAGTGAAAATCCGGGGCTTTCTTTCCCCTTTTATACCTAAATCTAGTGACGCTCACCTTTACGCCTCCAATTTCTAATTGGTCCTCCGACCGCGTTACCTTATTATGTACGAAAATATTCTGCTCCAAAGTTTTTCACATGCGCGGCCCAGGGACGCGCCCAGAAGCAGATTCAATATATCTGTCTCTTTCCTTTCTATATCTGTCTGTTTCTATTTCTCCTTATTGCTACAAGTTCCTTGCTCATTAGCTTGGTGAAAGGTGGGCTCTACCTAGAATTATCTTTTACCTGGAATTAGCTAGCTCGCCCGCGTCTTACTTATCTAAGATAACATCTGCTTTTTACATTTCTTGGTTGCTAAATATTCTAACATCTTTCTTGCTGAA
The DNA here is from genome assembly GCA_030765065.1 of Deroplatys truncata. Taxonomy (NCBI): domain Eukaryota; kingdom Metazoa; phylum Arthropoda; class Insecta; order Mantodea; family Mantidae; genus Deroplatys; species Deroplatys truncata. The sequence continues at coordinate 120,008,232 of CM060988.1, read as the reverse complement.
TTATACTATTATGTACAATTCTTGTTTAATATTGATTTATATGTCTATATATATATGTGTGTGTGTGGTATATCCCCTTTTATAATGACAATGACTTACAATACTAGCAGAAGACCTAAATAGTGCATCTTTTGTAAATAGGTTCTCTGGTAATTTCTCTGGTTCTATATCTAGTGATTCAAGTTAGAACGTTGACCGCCCTGACATGCAGCATAAGCCATCTTTGTTTCTTAGTAACCTGAGTTAGGCTGCTTCCCCTATACATGTACACTTTGCCAAGTCCCAAAACCTTTAATTAAAAGGCTTCTTTTGGGTTCAGGGGCCCTCATAATAGATATTTCTGTATATCAAGCCACGGAGGCAGCAAAAAGAAACGGAATAATAAAACGGTTATTATGATAAGATTCTACTGGTTCTCGGTGCCCTTAATGCATAGCCGAATCTGTATTACAACAAACGTTCCAAAAGCGCACACAACTGATAAAAGAGCAACCACACACAAACTTTTTTTTCTCTGTACTGGCATTTGCTTTCGTCGTTAACTTTAATTACCGAGCGATTTTATTCTTTGCGAAGATTTTCTCTTTGAGCAGATTGGGCCAAAAGACCACCCCTGTTCAGTTCAATTTCGAACTACCAACTTCCTAATCCCCAGCTCATGAAAACCACGAAAAGAAAAGAGAAAAGAAATTGGGTAGCTTTCATCGTGTCCCTCATCCCCAGTGCTCAACAGAGAGAAAAGGTGGCTTTTATATTGCCAGGGTAAGGGAGGAAGGAAACACACAACAGGGACTGCGCTATGTTCACTACTTATCAGTTAAGCAAATTAAAGGTTTTATTAAAGCTAAGACTACAATGAGGAGAAAAAAAGTATATTGCTCCTTTACAGAAACAAAAGAAATCCGATATGTTACATTCGCATGACTTTTCCTACCCTCTATCGTTTATTCTTACGAAACATTTTTATCTACTTCACTTTAGTCGAGAAAAACCTTTCCAGATGCACATTTCGTTATAGATACAAAGGGAACAGCGACATTCGAATGTTTAAGAACTGAACGCTATTTGTTGGCCTTAAAATTCCATATTGTTTCCATGCAATCGCGACAAACAACTGAAAATCGACAGTACTCAAGTAATCCACAATTAGAAATTAACGGACATCTTGGAAATGGCTTATACACAAAAAAAAATTATTTGAAATAAATTTATTCAGTGTTTTAAAGATGCTTTTTTCTTTTCTGTAGTGCGTTTTCTTCTATCTTTTAACGAATAACAGTTATACAAGATTATACAAAATTCCTTCCTAATGAAGACTTCACAGTCTTTTCTCAGAAAATGTAAGATGTGCATTTTATTTGTAATGTAAGTACATTTAATACATGGCGTTCTAACTAATATCATTAGAGCCATTTTTGAAAAATTAACAAATTTCAAAAAATGTTCCATGTAAAGATGGTTAGAGTGGGTAGATATACTTGAAAATTTTCATGTCGCATCTTTGAAAGACACTGAACTTAAATACCAAGTTTGGTATTTATCCGGATTTTCGTTTTTGAGTTATGCTGTTCAGTCTCACGCACACACGGACCTTCTTCTAAAAAATGTTTTTGAATTCAAGGGGTCTCAAAAAACATGTATTTTCAGTGAAATCTCGGTATGGAGTTTTTGAGTGGAAAGCAATCTACTTACTCCAGACAAGTGGTAGGCATAGTAAAAATACTTATGTTACATTCAGAAGCCTTTCTCCACGCATTATCCTTCATTTTTACATCCCTTCCACAAATTATTCTAAAACAAGTAGGTATATATTTCGTATTAAGATTAAGGTTTCCAAAACGTTTTCATTACACATTTCGTTGTATGTATAAGAGAGATACATGATCTATGCTGGCTTTTAAATTATACTTGCTGCACGACGTCATAAAAAAGAAAAGAATTGTGATTTAGCGCTTACTCACTGAGTTTTAATTCACAATGAAACCGCAAGATATAGACAAAAATTTAACGGAGGAAAAACACAGTTCTCATCAAAACAAACAACTTAGGGAAAGAAAGTATTTTCTGTACGTAACCATTTTTTTACTTTCTCTACTACGTATAGTAAGTAGGGGAAGTATTGCATTCCACCCAAAAATTCGATACCGAGATTTCACCGGAAATACATGTTTTGAGACCTCCTGAATCCAAAAAAAGAATTTTTGGAAACATGTCCGTGTGTGTGTCTGTGTGTCTGTGTGTGTGTGTGTGTGTCTGTGTGTGTGTCTGTGTGTGTGTGTGTGAACAGCATAACTCAAAAACGAACAGTCGGATAAGCACCAAACTTGGTATTTAGGTTCAGTATCTTCCAGAGATGCGACACGAAGGTTTTCAAGAAAATCCCCCCACCCCAAACTACCCTTTACATGGAAGATTTTTCGAAAATTTTAATTTTCTCAAAAATGGCTCTAACGATTTTGATGAAAATATCATATGTTTAAGATAATGTCATGGGAAATGAAATGTATATCTCGAATTTTCTGGGAATGTCTCCAAAAGTATTCTTTATTGTGAACAACTTTTGCATAACTGGTAAACCATAAGAGATACACAAAATGTTACTACACAAAAAGTGTAGATCGCGTTAAAATACACAACTTATGTCATATACATTTCTTTTGTTGAGTGAACCGTTTTGGAGATATTGCTTGTTATTTCCTTAAATTTTCCAATACTTATACTTTTTCTCAAATTCGTTATTCATTTTTTTTATGTCCTGGACATGCAAAGAGAATGGAATGCACCACATAGCAACCAGCGTTAAAATATTTGACTATCGCTTAAAAGCTACCATATTCCCCTTGCATCTACAAGAAAATTACCAATAAGATTGACATATCGATATCTCGATTAACATGAAGCATATGGAGAATAGGCGTTTTTTAAAAATAGTGTGTACAAGAGTAGAGAAAGTCATGTGAGTGTAACACATCAGATTTTTAAACATATTAATATTGTTAGACTGTATTTTCCCTAATTAAAGCAGTAAACTTTGGAATACTAAGTGGTTCTTCTTTTGTTTATCAAGGCTCAAGCAAAAAATGTGATATCAGGCATGTATTATCCATATACATTACGTGATTAAAAGTATCCGGACACCTGGCTGAAAATTACTACAAGTTCGTGGCGCCCTCCATCGGTAAAGCTGGAAGTCAAATGGTGTTGGCCCACCCTTAGCCTTGATGACAGCGTTCACTCTCGCATGCATACTTTCAATCAGGTGCTGGAAGATTTCTTGGGGAATGGCAGCCCATTCTTCACGGAGTGCGGAACTGAGGAGAGGTATCGATGTAGGTCGGTGAGGCCTGGCATGAAGTCGGCGTTCCAAAACATCCCAAAGGTGTTCTATTGGATTCAGGTCAGGACTCTGTGCAGGCCAGTCCATTACAGGGATGTTATTGTCGTGTAACCACTCCGCCACAGCCCGTGCAGTATGAACAGGTGCTGGATTGTGTTGAAAGATGCAATCGCCATCCCGAATTGCTCTTCAACAGTGGGAAGCAAGAAGGTGCTTAAAATATTATCAATGTAGGTCTGCGCTGTGATCGTGTCACGCAAAACAACAAGGGGTGCAAGCCCCCTCCAGGAAAAAAAAAACGACCACACCATCACACCCTACTCCGAATTTCACTCTTGGCACTACACACGCTGGCAGATGACGTTCACCGGGCATTCGCCATACCCACACCCTGCCATGGGATCACCACATTGTGTACCGTGATTCGTCACTCCACACAACGTTTTGTCACTGTTCAATCGTGTAATGTTGACGCTCCTTACACCAAGCGATGCGTCGTTTGGCATTTTCCTGCGTGATCTGTGGCTTATGAGCAGCCGCTCGGCCATAGAATCCAAGGTTTCTCACCTCACGCCTAACTGTCATAGTATTTGGAGTGGATCCTGATGCAGTTTGGAATTCCTGTGTGATGGTCTGGATAGATGTCTGCCTATTATCTTTACGACCCTCTTCAAATGTCGGCGGTCTCTGTCAGTCAACAGACGAGGTCGGCCCGTACGCTTTTGTGCTGTACATGTCCCTTCACGTTTCCACTTCACTATCACATCAGAAACAGTGGACCTAGGGATGTTTAGGAGTGTGGAAATCTCGAACAGACTTCTGACCAAATGATACCCAATCACCTGACCACGTTTGAAGTTCGTGAGTTCCACGGAGCGTCCCATTTTGCTGTTTTACGATGTGACTACTGAGGTCACGGATAATGAGTACCAGGCAGTAGGTGGCAGCACAATACACCTAAATTGAAAAACGTATATTTGTGGGGGGTGTCCGGATGCTTTTGATCACATAGTGTATTTTTAAGACTAAGTGCCATACCTGCTTACAGTATACTTACAAACAGAATAGGATTACCTAAATTAAATCGTTTCTGACGAACATTTAATATGTTTAAGAAGCAGGTAATAAAATACGTGAATGCATGAATTGTTTTAAGAAATTAAATCCTGCGGAGCTACAGCCGGCGAAGGGCCTGGTCCTGCTAACCCGACTGCTGGGATCACGCATCCCTACATGAGCTCCTCACTTTTCACAGGATGCTGAGTGGACTTCGGATACCCGGGATTCAAAATCCGCATCCCCTAGGATGCGATAGAACCCAGGCGCACTACGTAGTCGGAAACCAGAGCTCCACGCTCTAGTCCACAGCGCCAAGATGCAGGTCAATTATTTTTAGAGGGGATATGTGATAATAAGTACAGGATGTTGGGTGACGCTTACAGGTCCATTTTCTGGTGAATAAAAGATTTTTCCCCTAGTTTGTTTTGAAACCACGCAAACCGGAAGTCCTATTTTTGTTGTTCCAAAAATATTTATTTGTTGACGCTTCCTCCCCTTCATGTTTCGGAAACATCCTGATAGGTCTTGAGGTAGTATTTTAATACCTGAATAATTTCAATTCTATTTTATAAAAAGAAAATTCAATAACAGCCCGCCTTGAAACAATATGTATGTAATAATTATTTAAATTGTATATAACAGTCATTGCAAAATGCTTATTTTTATTGTAAACATATTTTAATACATGTGAATACATTAAATACTCTAATAATGCAAGAACTGCGAGAATAATAAGTTTTAAGTTGCTAACAATGAGTAATAATGAGGTAATTGTGGCAATAATGTGTTTTAGAGTTTGAAAATGTACTGGTCATGATTAGATTGATGATGACGTAGTTTCAGTGACAGTTTTAAACTAGCCAATCAACAGCAAAGAAAACGTTTTAAGTTAAATACAGAAATTCTATTGGCTAGAATTAGCCAATCAGAGACTTGCGATACCGAAGCTTATGGGTTTTGACCGTTGAGGTTATTCAGTTCCTGGCGAGACTTGATAGCGTACAGATGGGAAAATGTGTTCTCTACGGGTGAATAGTAAAAACAGATATCCGCATTAAGTGAATGTATAAAAGTGTCTCACAGTTCTTTAAAAGTGTAGTGCTCTATAAATATGTGCAATAAATTAATAAAAGAAGTTAATTTAAAAGTTTAATTCTGTGATGTCTACAATTATTGTCATACCACGCCTTGAATAAGATTCATGACTCTAAAGCAAGACTGACGCAGCCGAGGCAAATTCAAACATAGTATTACGTAACCATACAATTCAAACCGACGCCCAAAGAGTGTTCCAGAAATTCTTTCAATGCAACCAAAATAAAGATACGTAAAAACAATCAAGTTTAAGCAACAGTTGAACAACATAACCTTCTTTAAGTTTACGTAATATAATAGTAAACAAATCAACATAATAAGATCTTCAAGTTAGCGCACATACATGGGGCTAACTCAAAACAGCAGCAAATAACCACTTCAAATAGGCTCCCATACGTGGGGCAGTTAAACATACAGCATCTACCTACAACGTAACAAAATTTATTACGAAAACAAACATTAGTATTAAATTTACGTCGACAGTAGCCATTTTTTCTGTGAAAAAAATGGCTGTATTATACGTATCTGAAAATAAACTGGAATATATTACTTTCTCTAATACTATAGTAAGTAGGGGAAGTATTGCATTCCAGCCAAAAATTTGATACCGAGATTTCACCGGGAATACATGTTTTGAGGCCCCCTGAATCCAAAAAGAGCATTTGTTTTCTCTACTGCGTGTAGTAAGTAGGGGAAGTATTGCATTTCACCCAAACATTCGATACCGAAATTTCACCGGCATAAAAAAAGCACTTTTAGAAATAAGCACTTTTAGAAATAGGTCTGTATCTGCGCCTGTGAACAGCATAACTCAAAAATGAAAAGTCCGATAAACATCAAACTTGGTATTTAGGTTCAGTATGTTTCAAAGATGCAACATGCAGATTTTGAAGAAAATCCCCCACCTCAGACTACCCTTTACATGGAATTACTTCGAGAATTTTGATTTTCTCAAAAATGGCTCTAACGATTTTGATTAAAATGTCATATATTTAAGACATTGTCGTGGCAAATAAAATGTATAACTTGAATTTTCTGTAAATTACCCAAAACTCTTCATTGTGAATGGCTTTTGTCTAACTGGTAATCCGTAAGAGAGAGATAAAATGTTTGTACACAAAAAATGTAGTTCTCGTTAAAACACACAATTTAGTCATATGCCTTTTTTTTTCCAGTGAACCATTTCCGAGATATTCCTTGTTATTTGTTTGAATTTTCCAATACTTTTTTCTCAAATGGGAATTCGTTATTCGTTGTTTTATGTCCTAGACATGCAAAGAGAATGGAATGCTCCACATAGCAACCAGCTCTTAAAAGATTTGACTATCGCTTAAAGTCTACCATATTCCCCTTGTATCTACAAGAAAACAGTTTCTTTTTTTTTTTTTCTTTCTTTTTTTTAAAGTAATCTACCCACAGCGGGCCAGACTGCAAAACGGTGAATCAATAATACATTTTGGAAATTTGCTGAATATAACAGTAACTGTGTTTCGTGTTCTTTTGAGTGGGCTTTGGATTTAGGCAGAAGCAGCTGCACAAGCCGGCTATAGAAGGTAATTAATCATTGAACTGATAGGTTTAAACCGTGATAGCGAGAGACATAGTAGTTAAAAGTTTCGCAACTCCTGCAGTAATCTACTTTAATAGTGCAACTATAGCGTGTAATTTAGCAAACTTCGATATGGTCAACTTCGTAACTCCTAACCTCCGCAAGACTATATGTAAAGAATCAATAACTCAAGTCACACATTGTGATATTTTTAAAATATGCCTTTCTGAATATTCTTAATTATTTTATTTTAAGCTTCATATGTACTACTCCTACATACACAATTTCAATCGCATATCTTCATGGTTTCGAAAGTAATTCAATGTCACCCAAAAATTCTACACAGATATTTCACCGGAAATATGCGTTTTGGGACTCCCTAAATTAAACTGAGTTTTATATATGAATGCTCATTAACTACTCTGGTTCTTAGCGTCCCATTCTATATTGGATGTGAAAGACCGGTAATTTTGCTCAGAGACTCTTTATCAGCTTGAGGTTCTTTTGCGTGCCGCAAAACCACGACACGGGGCCACCGGCTTTACTTCCCTTCCGAAGGAAGCTATACTAAGGATTTTTACGCCCGAAAAAAATCCATCGCCCTCCGCGGGGTTTGAATCCACGACCTCGCGAACTAGAGGCTAGCATGGTAAACACTACACCACGCAGAACGACTTGGGAATCCCTAAATACGAAACAGCGTTTTGGAAAGATCTCTCTCTCTCTCTCTCTCTCTCTCTCTCTCTCTGTGAACAGAACCAAAACTCGGTTAATTCGTAATTTAAGTTCAGCATCTACCAAGGATGCAACACGAAGATTTTCAAACCATCTACCCTTTACATGGAGCAATTTTCGTTATTTCCGTCTAAATGGCTCTAATGTTTTTGACTAAAATACCACGTGGAAAATCCTTCTGATCACCCAAACTTTCTTTATTAAAAGAAAATATATTTTTAGTAAACCGTTTAACAGTACTCCTAACAAACATAGTTAATCAGTTATAAGCTGCAAGTGATACTTAATTCTTAAAGGAAAGCTTTCAACAAAGACGACATTCTGACCACTTTGCTGATGAAATCCCAATCTGGTTTTACTCCTCTGCAGCTTTGGTTTGTTAAGTACTATGCTTTCTTGTAATTCAACCAAATACAGAATGGCCGAAAAGTTGTTGTAGTGAAGCTCAAAGTACACCTGTAGTTTCTATCAAACATGTTAAAAATGTCCCCTATTTCCTTCAGTGAGCATTCGATGCGCCACTGTCATGTCATTCGTTAATCACGGTTTCCGCCCCCGCGCCACTGTTATTCACTTATCAGCAAAGCTGTTATAAGGCAGTATCAACTGTATGCTCCTTTCTCAAAGACGTTGACAGTGGAACAACGCCCAGTTTTGGTTAAAGATGCCCTTCACCTTCAGGAGGATTACACCAACGAAATAACGACACTTCGCTGTGACATTTCCTGAAGCAGTGTTCCCGATACTGATCGTGCTGCTAGGCCATCTATGGTAGCAGAGATCATGGATGATACTGAGGAGGCAATAAAGTCTGTGAGGTAGCTGTAACAAGCTAATGTGTCTAAATAATTCTGTGCATAATATTGTAAAAACGAGAAGCGTTTCTGTCCGTACATGTCATTAATCAACTGCACAACAGAGACCCAAGCTCCGTAAGTGCTTTCAGGACGTCTTATCTGAAAAAAATCTGATGAGTTACACTCACATGACTTTCTCTACTCTTGTACAAACTATTTTTACAAACGCTTATTCTCCATCTACTTCATGTTAATCGAGATAAACATTTGCACACTCTATCTTATTACTAATTTTCTTGTAGATGTAAGGGGAATATATATATATATATATATATATATATATATATTTACAAGGGCAATATAGAAATACAGTAGCCTTTAAGCACATACATATCTCTTAATAGCTGGTTGCTAGGTGCAGCACCATTCTCTTTGCCACAGATTAATACTCTTTGCATATCCAAGACAAAAAAATGAATAACGAATTCTCATTTGAGAAAATAAGTATTGAAAATTTTAAGGAAATAACAAGCAATACCTCGAAAATGGTTCACTCAACAAAAAAATGTATCTGACATAAATTGAGTATTTTAACGCGATCGACATTTTTTGTGTAGTAAAATTTTGTCTATCTCTTATGGTTTACCAGTTATGCAAAAGTCGTTCACAATGAAGAATACTTTTGGAGACATTCCCAGAAAATTCAAGATATACATTTTATTTGTCATGAAAATATCTTAAACATACGATATTTTAAACAAAATCGTTAGAGCCATTTTTGAGAAAATTAAAATGTTCGAAAAATCTTCCATGTAAAGGGTAATCTGGGGTGGGGGGATTTTCTTAAAACCTTCGTGTCGCATCTATGGAAGATACTGAACCCAAATACCAAGTTTGGTGTTTATCCGACTGTTCGTTTCTGAGTTATGCTGTTCACAGACAGACACACAGACAGACAGACAGACAGACAGACACACAGACAGACACACGCGAACATGTTTCCAAAAATGCTTTTTTTGGATTCAGGGGGTCTCAAATCATGTATTTCCGGTGAAATCACCTCATCCCAAATAAAATGTTGGTGCTTGGTGTCTTATCCTCATCGCAAATAAAATGTTGGTGGTTGGTGTGTTATCCTCATCGCAAACAAAATTTTGGTGCTCGGTGCACTATGACTATGAGGCGCATTCATTATTGGCCCTATTTTCTTTGATGATCTCATTAAAGCAGAATGGTTCCGTAATCAGATTATCCACTCATCCATATCACAATTGACGAAATGTGAAATCTACAAGTATTTCAGCATGCTGCCCCAGTTCTCTAACGGAACTGTTGCACCAGCAGCTCACGGTGTTAAAGATACGCCAAAGAAGCTGGGCTACTTCTTCGTATTATTTCCAGAGAACGGTGTCCTCGCCGAACAATGCTTCTAAAACTGCTATGGGGATACAATACCGACCAAATCCAACAAATCACCCAAGAAACCTTGAGGTCTTCGTCAACGTGTGCAAACAAAGTCAATAGGCGATATTTCCAAATTATTTTACAGGAATTGTAGCCCGAAGTGCAAGTAGAGTTTCACTTCCTAAGAATTTTCGGACACTCTTTATGTTAGCAGAATTGTAAGAAAATACCTCCCAAACTATAGAAAATCTCTTCGAAAAATCCATCACTGACTTGCCTGTGGCTCTCGGCATCATCTTGGATCAACATGGCGGATCAAAAAAACTGTTTTATCGTTCTTTGGTTCTTGTGCACCGGAAGAACTGAATCACTATAAATCTTAATGTGCGTAAATGCGTTTTTGTAATGGAGTGTCAAAAGCGTTTTTACAACCTTTAGATTTATGCTGGGCCTTAACATTCACATTCTCCCCAGTAAAACCAACAGGGATGCTAACTTTGCCCTAGTGTTCATTCAGCAGAAAGTTAGTTTTAGAACTTGCGTCAGGCTGCAACTTTCAGAAAACACAGTTTAACTTTAGCATGTCAGACATCAAATCAAATTTGTTAGCGGGTCGTAACTTCAAACCAACCTTGATGTGGAAAACTCGTTGCACATATCACCATACATGTTTATTTCTATGCTTTTAGTACTAACATACAGGTTCTTACATATTTTCAGAGCGTAGGTAAATATGCCAAAAAATAACTCTCTGTGAACAATAGGAGTTTATAAACATAGAGCTAAGATAAAACAGATCGTAAATCACTCCCCGATAAACATTAATATGTAAATGAATACGTCATTTTATCCTATAGCGGTAACCCTTAAGTAAGTCACATTGCTTAATAAGTTATGTAATTTTTGCTATTTTTGTACTCTAAGACAAACTTTAAGTTATGGGTTTGAATTTAACGTTCAGTTCTATTTTGGAGTTTGATATCACCATCATTAGTTGGGCAATGATGTAGGGTTCATTTATTTGGTTTAGAACATGCTCCATCTTATAAAGAGAATGCAGACTAGTTTGATGGCAGCACATTTTAAACAAATAAAAATGTTTTCATGACTTTTATGGCAGCTTTAAGATGCATCTTGTTTTAACTTAATTGATTGTGTAATATCTCGATATGTGCATCACTGTAATAAGTGGAGCAAAATACATTTGTATCAGAGTTACTGAACACCTAAATCTCGCTGACGAGCAACTACTGCCAGGTCCTGTTAATAGCAAATTCCGTAGTTTCGTTGAGTGCCATACCTATCCATAGGGTTCTGTAACGCAGTAGTTTAAAACTTTTTTTTTATGAGTAACACCACCTTCAAGGTGTTTTTGGGTTGACCCAACAGAGTTTCTTTCTTCCCCACCACCCCCTCTTCATCCCTTTTCTCACCATCTGTCAACTTCATTCACTCTCCGCCTCCCACATTCTGCCCACTTTCTTCTTTCTGTCTGCAACGTGCATGCAATGTAAACGTTTGCACTGGTAAAACGTTTTCTCCCCTTGGGTGTCCATAAGAATTATAAGAAAGTTTAATAATGTCTACCTCCATGGTTGAGGTAGCCTGTCTGCCTCCTTCAGGAGATTCTAAGTTCCAATCTCGGCTAGGTGAGTTACCAGGATAAAATTTTCTCTGGGGTTTCCCATTTCTTCAGAAGATCAATGTATGGTAGTTCTAAACTCTATGCACCCCTGGCTCATTTGAGCATAATTTCATTTCTTTCGTTCATTTAACGATATGACTATTCAGTAAAAGGAAAAAAGTAAAATTGTTAACATTGAAAAAAAAGTCCAAATTTGTTACGTGATCGGAACTATACACTTTCCTGTGTTAGCTGATTTGTGTAAACAAATGATAGCTCGTAAGCTTTGCTGAAGAAAGTTCAGAAACAAAATTACTGATTTTATGAAATAGTCTTTGTAAATGTAGTTATGTATATGTTAATGCTGCATACCAGTGGCGGCCGCTGAAGTATTTTATTGGCGGTGCCAAAAAAAAGTGAAAACAACTCTGTCAAAATCTTATGCTTTCCAACTTCGTGCACTAGCATAGAATGCATTAGGTAATTGGCAAGAACTAAATGTACACTGCGTGATCAAAAGTATCCGGACACCTGCTTGAAAATGACGTAAAAGTTCGTGGCGCCCTCTATCGGTAATGCTGGAAGTCAATGTGGTGTTTGTGCACCCTTAGCCTTGATGACAGCGTTCACTCTCGCAGGCATACTTTCAATCAGGTGCTGGAAGGTTTCTTGGGGAATGGAAGACCATTCTTCACGGAGTGCGGAACTGAGGAGAGGTATCCATGTAGATAGGTGAGGCCTGGCACAAAGTCGGCTATCCAAAACATCCCAAAGGTGTTGTATAGGATTCAAGTTAGGACTCTGTGCAGGCCAGTCCATTACAGGGATGTTATTGTCGTGTAACCACTCCGCCACAGCCCGTGCAGTATGAACAGGAGCTCGATCGTGTTGAAAGATGCAATCGCCATCCCCAAATTGCTCTTCAACGTGGGAAGCAAGAAGGTGCTTAAAATATCAATGTAGGTCTGCGCTGTGATCGTGCCATGCAAAACAACAAGGAGTGCAAGCCCCCTCCAGGAAAAACACGACCACGCCATATCACCACCACCTCCGAATTTCACTGTTGACACTACACACGCTGGCAGATGATGTTCACCGGGCATTCGCCATACCCACACCCTGCCATCGGATCACCACATTGTGTACCGTGATTCGTCACTCCACGCAACGTTTTGCCACTGTTCAATTGTGTAATGTTGACGCTCCTTACACCAAGGGAGGCGTCGTTTGGCATTTTCCTGCGTGATGTGTGGCTTATGAGCAGCCGCTCGACCATAGAATCCAAGGTTTCTCACCTCACGCCTAACTGTCATAGTACTTGGAGTGGATCCTGATGCAGTTTGGAATTCCTGTGTGATGGTCTGGATAGATGTCTGCCTATTACTCTTTACGACCCTCTTCAAATGTCGGCGGTCTCTGTCAGTCAACAGACGAGGTCGACCTGTACTCTTTTGTACTGTACATGTCCCTTCACGTTTCCACTTCACTATCACATCAGAAACAGTGGCCCTAGGGATGTTTAGGAGTGTGAAAATCTCGCGTACAGACTTCTGACACAAATGACACCCAATCACCAGACCACGTTCGAAGTCCGTGAGTTCCACGGAGCGTCCCATTCTGGTTTCACGATGTCTAATGACTACTGAGGTCGCGGATAATGAGTACCAGGCAGTAGATTGCAGCACAACGCACCTAAGATGAAAAACGTATGTTTGTGGGGTGTCCGGATACTTTTGATCACATAGTGTACCTTCATTTTAGACCATATGCACCAAATATCAGTTATTCTGGTCATATACCAACGGACATCTCTCCCAAATAATACGTAAGAAAGAAAGGAAAACAAAGCACTGTTTTCCTCACAAATCCATTTGTTCTTTTGCTAAATTTCGGGCCTGAACTTACAACATCCATTTTTGTTCGCTGCTGCAGATTCAGATTCGGGAGTGGCCTACCCAGTGTTTTCATCTGAATTTTTTCACTGAGAGTCCTGTTGCTAAATGGAGTTTTTAATATTTCACTTGCTTTTTTCATGTTTGTAACTGTCACAAACAATTGAATATTCACTTAAAACACACTACACTGCTTTAGTAACTTGACTTCACGGTGAACACGTCCTTGTACTGGACTGTTACTACACGAACATATACAGAAATACTTGATTACTGTTTTGAAGACAGGTGCCCAACACATAGTGAATACGTTTTGTTTTGTGTGAATAAGATACCACGTATTTAATCATTACCAATCATCCTGGTGCTGTGAAATATTGAAATAATGCCTCTTAGTTTCAAAACCTTACGACATAATTATATCCAAAACATATTCTTTTATTTATAAGGATATTTTGGTGTATTACTTCTGCATTCTATTTAATTAAACATTAATGTGTGCTTCCAAATACATGAGCATTAACTTGCAGCATTAACTTGGTAACATTGCATTAAAGTAGGTTGAGGGCGGAATATATATTGTATTCTACCACTGTCGCTAGGTTCTGTGCTTTACTGCGCTCTGAAGGGTGAAATGTAAACTCTGAGCCAGAGCAATCTTGGCTCCACCTCTCCCATAAGAACCGTGTAGAAACGTACGCTCTAATCTTACACACAGTACTAATGAGCGTAGAGTGCCAATCTAGAATTGGCTCCAAGCTTCAGAAACCTACCAGCAGAGTAGTGCGCCTGTTCAAGTGAGAGAAACAATACTTTATGCCCAATTCCTATACACTTGTCTTTCTTTCCTTTCGACATAAGTGGTGCCACGGCACAGCGGCACTACCCCAGAAGCCGTCCCTGCTGTATACAGTGGTAATTTTATATTAAACATTACATGTTATTGGAATATAATTGTTTTCTTCTATTCGATGCACCCTTTAGTTCGGTTAAGCGGAGTTCTACTGTACCAAGCTTGATAGAAATCAATGCAGTCTCTTTCTTTAACGGATTACCCTTCTATTTGTAGGACTAGCAAGGCAATGCTTTGGGTCAGTAGCCTCTCAGGGAGCAACAAACTCTGGAGCACAGCATATCCAGGATGTTTAAAGCCCAATGTCTGGTATGGCGGTGAAGAAGAAGAAGAAAATGAAATGTAGTGATGAAAGCAGTGGCGTAGCCTGATTATCAGACTCGGGTATGCAACTCAACGTATATTGTGAAAATCGTTAAAATCTGACCCAAACTAAACAGAATTGTCCATATCAACATATTTAATCTCAGCTAGAGAATCTCCTTTTCTCTCAGAACTTACATCTGCAAAGCAAATAAACCTCTCTTCAACATTTCCGTCAACTGTCATGTATCGCAAAACGATAGAGTTGTTTATTACTTATGTCAGGAGTTTCATCTAATATCAATGAAACAAAGAAGGCACTAGAAATTCCTTCTTAATTTCACGCATCATGACGGCACTCACACTTGAAATTAAGTCATTCTCAATATCAGGTGAAGTTGCACGAAAAACAGTCGACTTTTCTAAGTGCTCTTTCAGAGAGGTGTCATATACTGCTAATACATTTAAATACTCAACATAGTTGCCTCTGTTTGAAGATCCTTTACTCTCATTATGACCACGAAGAGTAAATGCTTGCTTTCCTAAAAAAACAATTATAGCCCGTACAACGTGAGAAAATAAAGCTCTATTCCTTTTCACTTCATTGTTACGCTGTTCAACTGAGAGCTTATACTGACTATGCAAAGAAAATTCTATTCTGGGAGTTTTACCAAAAAGTTTGTTGTTTTTTGGCTGCCTTATAAATGTTATTTAAATCTTTATAACTGTTGGAATTGCAGATGCACTTTTCATTTGAAAAAAGACATGACCAACAAAACACAACCATGACTCACTTTCATAAACCTTGATGTTGAAATGTCTTACACATTTTTTAATCTTAGTTGTAATACTGAGTATGGGCTTTGGAGGACCTGCTTTAATTACAACTTCCTTTTCAGAGAAATTTAATGACCGGAAGCTTCTTAGCTTGAGCTTGTCGATCACACAACAATTCGTTTCCATTTTCGTTGCTACAACCGCACTGAAACATAGTATTGTTTGCTATTGCACTTCGTGACCTCTCGGATGTACCCTGCCTGTGTACATAGCTTCCTCCCAGAACCCGCGCAAATCTTAACCTACATGTGCTTTGATAAAGAGTAACCAAGTGTCCAAAGCCCGCTCAAATTTTCACAATTGAAGCAACACACATACAAGAAACAAAACAAATCGCGAATTACTCCCTATTCACGTTTATAAATGCAATTGTATGAGCATGGTATGTACTCCAACTGAGTACATACCATGGGTCACCAAGGTCAAGCACACAGCGTCAGTTTCCTCCAGCTGACGGCAGGTGCCGTTGACCACAGCCTTGTCTCGATACAGACTACGTTCAAGTTATCGCAGCGTGGCGCAAATCAAATTATAATCTTTAGGAAAGCTCGATTTTTAATGATATTAGAACGTTGTGTACTACAAAATTACAATGAACACCAATTTTGCCACCAGTTTGAGGAAAATTACAGGGTATGTAACACATCTCTCATATCCATTGACGCAACGCCCCGGGATGATAGGAAAACTCCCGGATCAAATTATCCAACCATGTATTAGCCTAGCGACTGAGAAAAACCGGAAAATTTGAAACCGGGACCTCCCAGATTGCGGGCCGCATACGTTACCGCCTGACACATCCCGCTCGGTAAACAAATAACACGAAACATTAATTTAATGACTTTTTACTTCCTTGCCCATTACATACACTAGTATCGGTTATTTGCATATAAATCGAAAATTAACACCAAAATGGAGACAGTATCGTTTACAATTTTATTATATGTGTAGATTTGGTTGGGATGATCTGCATCGCTAACTTTAATTTCTGAACCTGCTAGAAACACCGTTGGAATCTCTCTCATGTTGAATACAACATAACTTTACTCGGCACGAGAAGCAGGAAGCATTCCACCAGTTAACCTAAACCATTTCTTTTTATTCGCTTGATGCATGCGCCATTCTCGGCTGCAGGCAGCACCATGAAATAAACGGCATTCTTCCACTTTGTTTGGTGCGAGAGGCGGCTGGACATCAAATGACCTAGCGTGGACAATCACGGCTCCGCAACAGAAACCATTGTCCTGCTCTACCAAATGTGCATTCGCTTGGAAGCTCGCTCGTTATCTACAACCGGACCACCCTTCTATGTTGCTTACGCTATTTGCATTTGTTCGCCATAAAAGTATATACCTACTAAACCTGAGGTTTTACAGAATGTATAAAAATATACAGGGTGCTAGTTAGGTGTGTGCCATGTGCTCATATTCTGTTTATACGAGGGCGATACTGAAACATTTTAGAATGCCATGCCGCGTAGTTGTTAATTATTATTTAAAGATTTTGTATCTACACAAAAATAATTTTACTGGACATTTTTACTTTCTCTACTACGTATAGTAAGTAGGGGAAGTATTGTATTCCACCCAAAAATTCGATACCGAGATTTCACCGGAAATACATGTTTTGAGACGCCCTAAATAAAAAAAAAGCATTTTTGAAAACATGTCCAAGCGTGTGTGTGTGTGTGAACAGCATAACTCAGAAACGAACAGTCGGGTAAACACCAAACTTGGTATTTAGGTTCACTATCTTCCAGAGATGCGACACGAAGGTTTTCAAGAAAATCCCCCCACCCCAGATTACCCAGATTTACATGGAACATTTTTCGAAAATTTTAATTTTCTCAAAAATGGCTCTAACTATTTTGATTAAAATATCATATGTTTAAGATATTTTCATGACAAATAAAATGTATATCTTGAATTTTCTGGGAATGTCTCCAAAAGTATTCTTCATTGTGAATGAGTTTTGCATAACTGGTAAACCATAAGAGATAGACAAAATTTTACTACACAAAAACTGTAGATCGCATTAAAATACACAATTTATGTCATATACATTTTTTTTGTTGAGTGAACCATTTTCGAGATATTGCTTGTTAATCCCTTAAATTTATAATACTTATTTTCTCAAATGGGAATTCGTTATTCATTTTTTTTGTCTTGGATATGCAAAGAGTATTAATCTGTGGCAAAAGAATGGTGCCAGCTATTAAGATATATATCGATGCTTAAAGGCTACTGTATTTCCATATTGCCCTTGCAATTACAAAACAAGGGGAATACGGTACGCCTTAAACATAGTCAAATGTTTTTAGAACTGGTCACTATGTGTAAAATGTAATTCTCTTTGCATGTCAAAAGATCGTTTCTGTAAATGTTTATCTCGGTTAATATGAAATAGATGGGGAATAAGAGTTTGTAAAAATAGTTTGCACAAGAGTAGAGAAAGTCATGTGAGTGTAACACATCAAATTTTTTACAATTTAAAATCGTCATTAACGCCTAAACAATGTCAAGATCGGCTTAGAAATGCATTCAGCGAGAAAGTCCCTAAGACAACTTATACTTGATACAGCGATTCAAGAGAGATCGGTTTTTTCTTAGTGAAGAATTTCGTGAAGGATGCTGAAGAACTGCTGTTACTGATGAAAATATTGCCGCTGTTCAAGCAATGCTTGAAGAACATGGACGGAAATCTTATGCATTTATTCGAGTTATATTAGGTATCGGTATGAGTCAAATCCAAAACGTTTTATCTCAACATTTACACGTGAGTAAACTTTATTGCCGATCAAAACAACGCATTGATTGGTGCAGAAAAACTCTGGAGAAATTCCAAGGCGGCAGTACAAATTGGGTTTGGAATATCGCTACTGGTGATGAATCTTAGATTTATTGTTATAAACCTGAAAAGAAAAAGTCAGTCGGCTCAATGGGTCCTTCGAACAGAACCTAAACCCACAGAAGTCCAAAGAACTAGCAGTGCTGGTAAGAAGATGGTTAGTAGTTATTTCTTCTAAAACAGGTCATATTGCTACTATAGCATTAGAAGAGAGATGTACCGTTACTGCCAATTGGTACACAAATGTCTGTTTACCACAGATTTTTGAAAAAGTTCGTGTAAAACGCCCAAAAGGAAAAGTCATATCATGACAATGCGTCGTCACATACAGCAAAACTGAGTTTTTGGATGCCCTAAAGGTTCAGTACCATGTACCCTTCACCATACAGCCCTGATCTAGCACCTTGTGATTTCCTTTTTGTTCCCAAAAATTGAAGATAAAATGCGTGGAATCACTTTTTCATCAGATGAAGCAATGGAACATTATAAAAACCTGGTTTAAGTGCCTCAGGAAGAGTGGCATCATTGCTCTGGTTTCAAATGTATTGATGTTAAGAGGGAATATTTTGAAAAAAAACCCAACAAAATAATTTATTTTTTTTAAACTAATCCTTCTTTAGTTTTCTAAAACATTTCAGTGTCACCCTCGTAAACCCATGTCCAGAAACTCTGTCTGACAGCGTAACTCAAACTCACTCTCTCTCTCTCTCTCTGTCTCTCTCTCACACACACAGACATACATACATACATACATACATACATACATACATACATACATACATACATACATACAAAACTTCTAAAATACTTGTTTTGTTGTTTTCTTTTAGGGGTACACACAGGTGGAAATTGAGCGAAATCCTTCAAAAACTCAATTTTTTGTTTATAGATCTGTTATTAAGAATTAATTACCTAGTTTCACAATTTGTATTTGGTGTTATTACTCATGATTATAAATGCGTTTATATGTTTTTAAAAAGCATACAAAGCGAGATAGTTGTCGCAGTAATCTGTCGTGTTATCTTATTTGCTGAGCGCCTGTTATTGTTTTACTATTTTGAATTTTGGGTTCTTTGTCCTCCGGCTAGCTATTATTACTCAGTCGAGCAAATATCTCTAAGCAGGGCGTGTAAACGGAAAGGAGTTGTTACTAAAAGATATCACTGATAAAAGAATTTATTTTCACACTTTTATTGCCTTCACACTTAATTAATTTCACATCTTTAATCTTGATACACGCCTGACTGAATCTATTATATTCCCGAATGTAATTACTATCGTTATAGTTGTCGCGTACCTACTTTACATTTTGTAACTAACTTTACGACGCGAGAGATTCTGTAGAACTGCGCGACGTTTACTCGTGAATGATTCTGTAGAACTGCGCGATACTTGCTTTTGGCCCAAGAATTTATACTCCCTCACCCCGATATGCCTAAACATTATAATAGAGCTGTTATTGGTTACCAAATCGCGCCAACATTAGCGTCTATTTTGTCAGCCAATCATAATTGCTAAAACATATGCTCTAGGGAAGATATTCCCTCCATTTCTAAAGAAAGGTACGCTATCCTTACGTCATTTGTTTGTCTCTTCTAAGCGATAAACAACTCACCCCATCGCTTCATTGTTACCCACTCCTATTGTCAGTTTCAGAGATTATTATTTCCTAACAATGCTTATAGCTAACAAACATCTAAAATCATTGTCATACAATAATGTTAATTTACACTACAATCGCTCTGGCATTCACAGTGTTGTGATGTAAAATACTGCCTCATAGTCCTTTAGAATTTCAAAATTGTTCAGTTCTATATTTTTACGCGTATAGAATGTTCCACAAGATGCAATTGTTCAATTTCCTTCAAATTTTGTAGAAAAAATCCCTAAGCTGTAAGAATAAAAATGCTGTGAATTATTTTACTTTGCCGATTATAATTGAAGAAATATTAATCAGAATATCTAATGAAGACACTAAATTAATGAAAAATAATGCTTCTCGTAAGTTTATAATGTTTTCTAAAAAATTAATACCAATTAAAAATCTGCTTCCAAAAGGTTTTCTTAAATATCCGTTAGGATTAAAATAGATATTTATATTAGTAAACTTTTAACCTTTCCGCCGTATGAACCATTTTTGTTTACCATTAAAATATTTAATTAAACAAATCACAATTTGAAAACGACGGAGGATACTGAAATAATTTGTATATATCCTAATGATTTGGATTGATTTGTTACTTGCGACAATAAATTAAAAACAAAAGGGTTTATAAGTGTAGAATTTATAAATTTTACCTATGTGTACCTTTAAACAACGATATCAAACAACAGATGCCGAATTTTCGAGTGGGATAGAATACTTCTTTTACCTAATTTAAGTCGGTGATAGAGAAAGTAAAATTGCATTTTTTGGTTAATGGACTTCAAAACGTTTATTTCCAGGAAATCTCGATATTGAATATTCTGCCTATTGCAGATAGCTGGCAAGAAAGTAAAACAGTATACCTACCGAAATTGACTCAAGAATTACAAGTAAAGCCTCATTGTATAGATAGATAGTAATGTAATGTGCATTTTGTACCTGGTTTAGCACATGTTTATCGAATGCAAACTAAACACAGAAGCGAAGCTTTGCTTTTTGCTTGCTCAAAGTTTTCCCTCTAATTTCTGTCCTATACACGAGAGC
The DNA here is from genome assembly GCA_030765065.1 of Deroplatys truncata. Lineage (NCBI taxonomy): Eukaryota > Metazoa > Arthropoda > Insecta > Mantodea > Mantidae > Deroplatys > Deroplatys truncata. The sequence continues at coordinate 119,987,211 of CM060988.1, read as the reverse complement.
ACATTTAAGGCTTTGCTGGCAGAGAAAACAGAACAAATGGCTTCCATCGATATCGAGCTAAGTGGTGTTTGTACAGGGACCTCAACTGCTGTGACCGAGGTACAGTCATGCCTTCTAATGAAAACAAGTGAGCGAGTGAAATACTGCACGCAGCGAGAATTCTAAGGATTAACTTAGCTCTGATTCGGAATTCCAGAAATACAAGCATGATCGAGCACTCAACTCACAACGAACACGGATTCATTAAAAATGTGTCTGGTTTCACCGAAATAAACATGGAAGCTATTGGATAAACAGAAACTGCGAGTATTAGTCAACCTTAGATTAGTGCAAGTAAACACAGAGCAACCCGATGAACTGTAAACCACCACGCGGTGTTTTCCCTATGTGCGATAGGGGCGCTCCTGACGGTCTTCAGTTAACATGGAACAGCGGTGATGCAACCATTTACTCTATTTTACGTCGCTTTAACTCCTTGGTCATATCGCGATGGACCCGTTAGTGGATAATTCTTAGAACGATGTGTGTTGGACAGTTAGCCTTCTAGGTCTCATCCCTGTAACCACCCGCTCCGTCACGTGTGTCACAGAGACCCTAACGCATAGCTACCGGATCTTCTGCTTCGTGCCGTGCAGATGGCATTAGGGTGCCGTCCAGTCTAACCGCCGCCTTCACACAGAGAGGTTGACAGTTAGCCTTCTAGGTCTCGTACTTGGAAATTTCATCTTGCTTCGTCATGTGCCCACAGAGAACCCAGCGCATGGCAGCCGCATTTTCTGCTTCGTGCCGCCCAGATGGCATTAGGGCGCCGTCCAGTCTAACTGCTTATATTGTCTGTGGATAAATGGCATAGCATTCGCTATTACCACTTATTTTTCATTTTACTATTGTTTTAGGCTTAAGGTATAACTTTGGGTCGTGGTATTAAATATCCAATCTGGTATTTACCTTGGCGACTGAGGAAAACCATCAAAAAACCTCAGACAGATTGGTCGGCCCACGGGATTTCAACCCGGGACCACCCGAATGCGGGCCACAGACGTTACCGCCTGAGCCATCCCGCTCGGTAACTATTTTAAAAGCCTTTACTTACTAATTTTAGGAAAGGCGTTGCTGAAACTGACAACATGTCGATACGTTTTTGCCACCTCTTTAAGAAACTACCCATCACTCGCCGCAGTTCATAATGCCTTTTTCCTGGCGGATATTCTGTTTCGGATTTTTATGATGTGTGGGTTTATACATCCCACAGTAAAAGTCGTGAGGGTTTAGGTGGGGAGAACGAGAGGGCCATAAATCTCTACTAAAATTATATTCTTCGTGAACACTCTTTCAGCTGTTGTCGTTGAACTTTTTACAGAATTGTTAAACCATGACCCCTGTTGGTTAATTCTTTAAGAGTGGAGAGGGCAAAACTGTGGGGGCATCAGCTGTTAATTCAATAATATTCTTTCTCCGCTCACAGCGCACCATACATCACTCCCCCCGTCATTGAGGAGACCTTTATGACGATAGCAGACTTCTCAGAACTCCATTAACGATTATTTTGTGTACACACACAACTCTGAGGTGGATACAGGCCTTGTCCGAGTGTGACCATTTCACCGTTGTCTACTTCTAGGATCACCTGGTTGAAGAGCATGTGGTACAGATATTTGATATGGTTTTAACTTCAAATTTAGTAGCTCTTTGCTCAGAGCCATAAGAAACGCCTCTGTTTTGAAAGCCGCCTAAGCGATTTTTTGTTGGAATTCTACATAGGGTGTTCGATGTTTAATGTGCATTTGGTAAGAACCCTTCGTTGCCTTAGTTTTCTTAAACTGAAATTGATTTTAAGATTGATTATATACGACCTGACACTTCTCCATCCGGGAATCTTTCTGCAAATCGTATTTGAACTTGACGAGTTGACTGGGTTAACACTATATCATATACGTACAAAACATAACCTCAGCCATATTTCACTTTGTGATTCAATGCAAGACAAAGTAAACAGTTGTAATCACTGAATTGCACTCATCCATTGTTCGACGATACTGGAGATCCAGACACTAGCGTACATTGGACTAACGGCAAGGAACACATATCTAGACGTCCAGTGGAAAAAAGCACATAGGTCATAGAGTCATTCTGTATACGAACCATTCCAATTAGAGAACTCAATGATATTGCAATCAAGAGTAATTTCCACCATTATACACGAATATTTTGATATGAAGAAGATACTGTCTTTACGTTGAGGGTTTTGTTTATTTAATCTTCACGTATGGACGTCAATTTGAAGTGGATTGTTTGTTACGTAATATGCTACTACGTATGTAAAGCCGATTTGAAGATGATGTATTTTTTTGTTGTTACGCTTCAAGTTTAAAAAATATTAATTAACTTTGTTATTAAACTGCTCCTATAGATAGTATTTATGTTTATGTTTGCCTCGGCTGCGTCAGTATTGTTTTAGAGTCACGTATTTCTTAGGCAGGGCGTGGTACGACAAGAATGTAGGCTTACACAGATTTTAAGTTTAAATTCACTTCTTTTTTATTAATCCTAGGCACAAATTAAATAGCACTACACTGATATTAAGAGCTGTGAGAATCTTTAATTTAAAGCATGCGCTTTGTTAACGCGTATACTTAATTTTCGTTACACACAAATACGTAATATTTCTTTAGAGAACACATCTTACATCCGGTCACTACCAAGGTCTACAGGCAACTGAACATATTTCAACCGTCCAAACCTGTAAACTTCTGTATTTCAAGTCTCTGATTGGCTAATCCTAGTCCAATAGAATACCTGAAATTAATTAAAGCTTTTTCTGGCTGTTGATTGGCTAATTTTAAACTGTCACAAAATTTACATTAACGTTGCTCTAATCATGACTAGTAGTATTCAAACTCTCAAACTCATTATTGCCTCAAGGTTACCTCATTGTTAGCAAATTTAAACTTATTATTCTCACAACTCTTACATTATTAAATTACCTAATGCATTCACATATAATTATTGAATATAAGCATTTGCAATGACTGCTACATACAGTTTTACAAATTATTACATACATGTTGCTTCAAGGCGGGTGGTTATTGAAATTACGTATTATATAATTCAAGTGTTAAAAATACTGCCTCAGATAATAGATTCCGAAATCCTTTAATGCACCTCTAGAGGTTTTGATTAGGGACTCATTAGCAGAAGTGTATCGTTTCAATATCACAATGAGAGAGCCACGCGTCTTCTGCTTAGAATGTACTGCTTCACGACACTTCGACAAATGTTCCAAAATTACACAGCGCCAGCATGCTTTCCACTTATGCTCGATATCGACCATTCGGGTAAAGGTGGATAGGTCGAGACCAAGCTTTTGATCACCATGATGGCGGGACCCATTTCTAGGACCTCATGAAAGAATCCTGTTTATCAGTTTCGACTTCAGCAGAAATCATTCAGCACAGACGGTAGTTTTGGACATGTGAATGTGAACATGTTTGGCAGGTATACTGTTCAATCGAACTTCAGCGTTGCCAATCAAGCAGCTCTAACTGACAGTGGTTTTTCATTGGAATACGGTTACAATGATTTTGTTAATTCTGCGCAGCAATAATGCATATATTTCTCCCCTTCGTCTACAGAATGTAAAAGCAAGGTGGGTGGTTTAACGTCTAAGAGATGTTTGATAATATGAAGGACTTGAAGGAAATTTGCCGACACGCTTAAAGTTTGCATGAAATACAAATTTAAATCTAAGATTTAACGTACGCAGACATGTTGGTTCAAAGGGCACAACATTAAGGTCCGCCTATCTTGAAAGCCTTCAAAAAATAGATTATTTTTCAAATTATCCATAATATTTTGTATTATGCCTAAAGGTAGAACTTTTAACACGAACTAAAAACATTGTTTTACCGCAGTAGTGCGATAAAATTTTATATCACTGAATTGTGACAAACCTTGGTTTCAAGTCCAATCACATCGCAATTACCCTTTGTATTTGCATGTTGAATAATTCGATTTGGTTGATTAGGCTTTACTTTTCATTGTGTCGTTTTACATGATTAGCTTCTCATGGTGGTCACTTTATCTGCTCACGATACAAATCGTCAAGCTTCAGTTTATCGCAAATCGTTGTAGATTTAACCTATACGTTATATTGGCAGTCTTGTTCTTTCTTTGATCTAAAATGTTATTAGTTTTATCTAGTATAACCTACATACAGATTAAATAGCGGCAATTATGAATTCAGAAGAAATTTTGTAAGAGGCAGGTGAAATTACAGAAGCAGCAAAAAGAATAACACTAGAAGTATTACCCAAAAAATCCAGAAAGCATTATGGTATGGCATTTAATCGCTTCACTGCCTGGTGTAAGGCAAAACAGGCTGAAAATAATTACACTGAAAATGACTGCTAGCGAATCAACAAAACATCAGAACATCTGATATCTCGCTGTACACGGGGGTTGGGGTCGTTTTTGTCATTTCTCTTGTTTCAAGAATCTCGCTATACACGTGAGTTGATATCGTTCTAAACGTGATTTCTCTTAGTTTCAGGAACTAATATAATATTGTTTTATTGATATTTTACAAATTCGAGCGCTGTCTAAAAAATAGTATACGCTACAGGTCTTACAAGTGGTTTCGCAAACATTCCCACTCACAAAATAAAACCCTACTTTTAACACATGTATCATAATCTACTACTACCAATCTATAGTATTATTTAAAAAACAAAACTAATACACAAGAATATCGTTTATCCAGATTTGTTTTTTGTTTCTTTTTCCTTTTTTCTAACAAAATGTGCAGTATACAATTGGTACGGTACGGTATATGCACAGCTGTTATGTTGGGACAGCATGTAGCATAGGAATTGCCGGTCCCACGCTTCCAGCTACCATTACTACGGTCAGTGTAGATCTGTTTCTTACAGAGTTAAGAAGCTGTACCGGTTTTGGTCTTTTGTTCCCGTATTTTGAGTGTGTTTGAGTGAAATAATGCCTCACTAGAGGCAACGACACAGCTGAAAAAAACTAATGGTTTACCTAGGACGTGAGCCGGAAACAACTCCAGCCGAACTGATGTTAGTGAAACGTCTACACGATCGTGCTGCTCTCAAACGCCACACACGTTTGAAACAAAAGAAATTTACACACTACATATTTCAGTAAATAAGAGTGAGTAGACTACAGTAAATATAAAGTTTAAGTGCCAAAAAGTGTTTGTTGTTATTGACCAAATAATAGATTTGTATATTATAGTACAAATTTGAGTTTTTTGCATTTAGTAGAATATTTCCGGATTATTCGGATTTTCGTTAATCTGGATTACTTTCGGTCGCCCCTACTCCGGTTAAACGTGGTTCTTGACACATGAAATTATACCCCATACGTACACTTACGATGTTTTATTGGCTATTCCACGATTAACAGAAAGTATATATATATATATATATATATCAGAAGAAATAAATGCCATAAAAGATTAAGTGACTTACTAAAATACTAAAATATCTTGAACATTTATTATTGTCTCATCTTATGATTAACAGTATTCCGTTAGATAGCAGTAATCTGTTATGATCAACTGTTCTTTTGTTACCTGTGTAATGATGTTCTTGCAAGGTCGATTTAGAAGTAGTCGATGCATAGAAGTCACAATTACCAAAACATAAATAAATCAATAAACTAGAAAAGTAAAATGCCGGTGCCATTATAGTACGCACTGGAAATAAAGCATTCCCCTAGAGTAATAACGGTTTTGTACTAGGAAAGCTTAAAGGAATTGAACAAAGATTTAAAGCAGCTTTAAATAAAAGTAACAATTCATACAGCCCCAAAGGTATTGAATATATTAACACTCAAATGTAGAAACAAAGATATGTTACAGTTGAAGCAGATTGCATTTGAATTCGTCCTTCTCACACAACATTTGCCATTTTGAAATGAAATTTAACACGCGATTAATATGATATAAACTCGCTTCCATGAGATATTAAATGCCGCTACACACACTACAAGAATTTAGAATTTTACTTCCGCCAAAAGTACATGATATAGATAATTTAGATAAGGCCGAAAAGTGTGGAGACGGCCGCTCCCAGGCACGAAGCTCAATAAAAGTCCTTCTCCGTTGGTCGTCGAGAACTGTCACACTCCTTTTTCTCTTGATTCATCGCTCGGGGTACTCACTGGGAAGGTCAGGTGATGATGACGAGGAGCCAACATAAGCACATATGTTGGCGGAGAGGACACAACCTGGCGAACGCTGTAGAAACCCGGTGCAGTCGACTTCTGGTGTAAGGCAGGTTGCGGGCGTAATAATAAACAGGGGACGAAATTTGTAATTCATGATTGCAGGTACAAAAGAACGGCTATCTCTGCCAAACAGCCACTCGGTGAAAGAAGAGCCAGAATTGGCTCACCAGTTGTGCCAATTATGCAACGTTCATTGAACTCCATGGACGATTATTAGTGAAGAAGGCTTTGTTGATTAAGTTTCATTTTTATTTTATTTCATTACAATTCACACGTGGCTATCCATAATCTCATACTTCCAACCTACAAGGTAATCTAAATAATATAAACAAGATAAATATAAAGGTTTTAATTAAGAATGATGAAATAAGGTGAATAATTTTAAAGGTCACAATTTTTGTATGTACAATTCAATGTTTTAGTGGTTGATGATTCAGTGATGTTACATTAGATGTATGCGTAACAGAAGTGGAATGCCTGAATGTATACTGACGTGCATAAAAACTGTTACCCATTATCGTAGGTTGTAATAGTGTGTTTCCCTCCCTAAGGTTTCCATCTTCAGTTATCCAACCTTTGACTCCAACCAGCCAGTATCAGTCTCTATGTGACTGGCCTGAAAAAAATTCAGGAACACAAAAATGAACCAATTATGTTATAATCAATGTGAAATGATGGACTGGTGGGGATACCACCTCTATGAAAGAGTTTCGCTACGATTGATACACAAGAAAAGGTAAAGCTAACATGATTTGGAATTCCAGAGGAAGGGGTGAAGAATTTTTTGCATGTGTCCTTAAAATGGACAACTACGGCATTTATATGAGAGCTTTCATCAGCAACATGGAGGTAAACGGCAATAAAAAAAAACCGACATTAATAAAATGGTAGTGTTACATGGGGGGGAACAAGGTGTAAGTGCATTAAAAGAGAGAAAGAAAAGCTCATAACTTTCGTCCTTATTTCTATTTTTAGTAAACCATATAGTTTATTTTATGCTAAAATTCAATTAAGTATTGCCTTATCCGTACCCGCTAGTTGTAAATGAGTATGTAACAATACGACTAGCTTGTAATGTTACTCTTCGGCAGTTCGGACATATTTTGGAGGAGGAAAAGTACCATTACAAATCAAGGTGTTAGAATTATGCTCCAGGAATAGAGGCAGGGTCACGCTGGCAGAGGGTGAGGCTGGTTTGTCAGTACCCACATAAACAGCTGCGTTCCATTATCCACGTAATTATACATGCTGTAATCCTCAACTTATTCAGGAAATCTTATTATACACTGCCGTTGTGAAAACTGCAACACCAAGAAAGAATTTCCCGAATAACTCCAAACTTGGTAGAAGTGTAGAAGAGTGTACAAGCAATAAATGATTAGGTTTGCAGAGAGATGGGGTACACGTAGGCCGAGCAGAACCCTCTCGTGTCATTCCGACAAGGTCAGTGTTGCGCCCAGTGTACCAGTGCAGAGCTGTCAAACAAGATGGAAACAATAAAGCAAGTGCCAGTATGCCTCGTCGACGTCAAAGGGAGCCAAATCGGCATGTGAGTTCGAATGGGGTAGAATGATCGGTCTCCGGGAAGCGGGTTTGCCATACCGTGACATGCTCGTACATGCTGCTACGACAGTGATGCGTGTGTGGAAGCAGTGGATAGATGAAGGTCGTACGCAGGGAAGAGCCGATACTGGACCACGGAACATGACCACAGCACGGGATGACCATCGTCTTGTCCGCATGGCCATAACGGACCGTGCAGCTTCATCCACAGTGTTGACTCGACGCTGGAGCACTGCAACAGGTGCGAACTTGTCTGCATCAACGGTTCGTCGCCGTCTGCTGCAGGCTGCAGTGGTTGCATGTATGCCATTACGTCGGCTTTCATTGTCCAGAAACCACAAGCTCCTCCGACTGCAATGGGCACATGAACACCGTCACTGGGGTGCTGAGTGGCAAAATGTAGTCTTTTCGGACGAGTTCCGCTTCAACGTGTCCTATAGTGATGGCCGCATACGTGTCCGGCGGTACTATGGTGAGCGCAACCTGGAGGGCTGCATTGTTGAGCGGCAAAGCGGACAAACACCAGGTGTGATGGTTTGGAGCGCTATTGGTTACAACAACCGATCCCGCCTCCTACGAATTTAGGGCACTTTGAACAACAACTGGTACCTAACGGTGGTTGTAGAGCCTGCTTCAAGCATCTCCAAAGGCCACATCTCAACAGGACAATGCCCGGCCACATATTGGGAGGAATGTACAAGCCTTCTTCGAAGAGCGACGGGTACCATTGCTCCCTGGCCTGCACGTTCGCCTGACATGTCGCCCATCGAACATGTCTGGGATATGGTTGGTCGGCACCTGGTGCATCATGGTTCCTCCAGTAACCAATGTCACGGATTTGTGGGCTCGAATACAAACTGCGTGGAGGGAAATCCCTCAGCAACTTATTCAGAACTTTTTTGATTCAATGCCACGGCGTATAGCAGCTCTAATAGCAGCGCATGGAGGCTACACCAAATGCTGAATATTAGGGATCAAAGGTCATGTAAAGATTTGAAGAGTTTATCGTTTTATACTTGTCATGTACCTAACCTGTGGTATCAAATTCATTGAATTCATGCATTTCCTTCTTGGTGTTGCAATTTTCACAAACGTCAGTGTTTATAATAATCTCAGAAAATAGGTTGAACTTACGTTTATATTGTTCCTATTAATTTTCTTATACAGTTTTTGCTATAACGTTTCATACACACACAGAACGTTTCAAAGTACCATAACAAAACAATTTGCAGTTTGAAATGTTGGCAAACAGGGAAACGAACGCGAGGGAGGGGTTAAAAGCAAACAAATACTAGGGAGGTGATAAAAATTGTGGGGATAAACAGCCATGACTGGTTGTAACATCTCGCTCCGTACCGTTTTATTTGTCAGAATTAGTATAGCGTAGTAAGAGTGAAATAGTCATTCTAATTAAAACTGAAATGTGTTTTAACCGGTAGATTCACGTTACATTTAACTTCACTTAATAAAGTCAGTAATTGGACAGCAAATACGTTTTTGATGAGCTTTGGGTGTGCAATGGTTTGGAAGTGCACTTTGATTAGCTAGGCTTATCTTTTGGATTTAGCTCACGCCATTAATGGAAACGACTTTGGGGCGGAAGTATAAACCCTTCAGTTGTTTGTGGCTTACGCATTTAGATTATTTTTAATATTCCAGCTTGTTGAACACACAAACACACAAGTTTAGCAGCGTTCGGTACTACGAAGCACCTGTTAGTGTCAATTCGTGTGTTAATTTATTCCAATTTGTACACAGTTATTGGCAGCAGACGATTATTAATAATTACGGTGAGTTCGAGTATAAATGGACTGTTTTTCATCAATACCCAATTAATGTTGGGTAATTATCTAAGTAAATTGGGTATATGAACCAAATTTTTGGATTATAACCTGCAGTTTCATACAGTTACATACAAGTACAAATTCCTTTACTATTTTAAATAAAATCTGATGTGTTGCACTCACATGACTTTCTCTACTATTGTAAAACTATTTTTACAAACGCTTATTCGAGATAAACATTTGCAGAAACTTATTGGTAATTTTCTTGTAGCTACAAGAGGAATATGGTGGGCTTTAAGCGATAGTCAAAGCTTTTAAGAGCTGGTTGCTCTGTGGAACATTCCATTCTCTTTGCATGTGAAGAACATAAAAAAAACAAATAACCTATTCCCATTTGAGAAAAAGTATAAGAATTGGAAAACTCAAACAAATAACAAGGAATATCTCGGAAATGGTTCACTGACCAAAAACACAAAAAAGTGTATATCACATAAATTGTGTGTTTTAACGAGATCTATATTTTTTGTGCAGTAAAATTCTCTAAATCTTACGGTTTACCAGCTATGCGAAAGTCATTCAGAATGAAGAGGACTTTTGGGGACATTCCCAGAAAATTCAAGATATACATTTCATTTGTCGTGAAAATATCTTAAACCTATGATAAAATCATTCTTAATCAAAATCGTTAAGAGCCATTTTTGAGAACATCAAAATTTTCGAAAAATGCTCCATGTAAAGGGTAGTCTGGATTGGGGGATTTTCTTGAAAGTTTTCGTGTCGCATCCTCAAATATCAAGTTTGTTATTTATCTGACTTTTCGTTTTTGAGTTATGCTGTTCACAGACAGACAGAAAAACAGACACATACAGACACCGACATGTTTTCAAAAATGCTTTATTTGCATTCAGGGGCCTCAAAACATATTTCCGGTGAAATCTTGGTATCGAAATTATGAGTGGAATGTAATACTTTTGCATTTAACAAACTTATAAAAAACATAAATAAGTGAGCTTAGAAGGCATGCATTTACACCCTGTAAAAATTTCAGGCTCATACCTTAAATAGTTTTCTTAATTAATTTATTTAAGGTGTTAGAATTCGATGAACAAAGACTATTTCTAAACATAATAGATATGTAATTGACAATAGTATGACAAATAACTATGGAATACAAAGTTAGTTACAGCTTAAATTAATTTATACATAGAAGTATCTTTTAAAAACATATAGTATTATGAAAGAGCTTTGGATTATTCAAATCTGTAACAATTTCTGATATTCTGTGTACAGTATGTGGTACATTGTATAAGAATGTGGGTTCCTTCTTGTTAGGAGTGTTCAGCAGGAGCTAACACTGGCGACTCTTGTTTGGGTATCAGATAGGAGTGAGTTAGTTGTGTTTTCAATTATTATTAATCTTGTCCATAAACCTTGATCTCTTGTTTGTAGCTTTATATATATGAAGTTAGCAAATTTAACATTCGTGGAATAGGACTTTTAAACTTCCCTTAAGTGTTTCTGTCTCCAGAGCTGAGCTTCGATTTATTGCTTTCTTTCCTGTCACGTAGGCATTGGAGATAACGCAAAGTGTATACAAACCCTGCATTCGGACAAAACAACGAAAATAGCAATGCGACGCTACCTTAAGGTGCAGTATAACAGTACTAATTACATTTACCTATTTCCAGCCAGCCTTAGCACGGACTAGTAGGCATATATTTAAACACATGGCATTTTAATCAAACTTATTAGTGCCACTTTTGAGAAAAAAAACAAGAAGTTTTACATCTAAAGGAAAAATAAAACCAAAACATTTATTAATCACATTTTTGACCGCTATTTTGAGATACCTAGAATTACAGAATTGTTAGATTATACATCCATGAGAGTATTAATACCAGTAATAATAAATAAATACTCTCTCAGGTCAATTGCGAATAACGTTATAACAGCATGGCAGCTGCAAACTCCGCCTCCCTCCGTCCCAGGAGATCCTAGACAGAGTGCAGTGATAGGGGCGGCATGTGGTCAATAAGACAAAATTATGTAAACTGTCGCTTACTACATAGTCATTATTTTTGTAAAGGGGCTTCTCATTTGGTCCCAAGGACATGAGGGCAGAGCCCCCCGGATTGGAGAAAAATTTCCATGCCGGCAGTTCTTCGTGGACAGCTGATGATGATGGTAGTAGTAAATAACCCAAAGTAAGTTTATTTAAAACACAATCGGGCCGAGTGGTACAGTAGCCTTTTCTCAGACTCAAATTAAGTCCAGACTGAGCCAGGGCTAAAGTCTGCGGCCCACGTGCAGACCTCTCAGTGGAGATGAGATAGTCGGCAGAAATGGACGCCTATTACAGTGGCTTCGTATTCGCAGTTTTTATGCTCCATTGACCGGATTCAATCAAGCTGATGACATGGACATACTTCTTATCCGTATTACCTACGTCATTTCTCACATGTTGCAGTGCAGTAACACTCAAACGGATCCATCACTGCAATTGCTGCAGATAACGCGTCGGGTTTACGTAATGCCGGTGTAAATGGAAGAGATGCAGATTCATTTCCTTGCAGCTTTAAGTAAATTGCTCAAATGGCTCCACATTTGTATACTGTAACACACCAGAAAGTCTTAAAATTCCGAAAACATAACAACACAGGTTTTTCAATTGATAATGACTATCGGTTCTAGGAAGGCGGAGCTCCGGTTTTTTCTAATGCTGAACCGTTTTGGCAACATTGTTTTCTAGAGATAAACCGAGCGAGATGGCTCTAACGTGAGAGGCTCGCATTGTGAATGTCCCAGCTTCAATTCCCACATTGACCTTGGGTGCTGTGCCATGCTCTGCTTCTACAGCACCAGCTACGCATGCTTAAACCGGCCGCCACTCTGTCTGTCCCACAAGTACCCCACCTAACCACGAAAATAATTTTGGGGAAAAACATCTCGAGCTTTTAAGCTCGATACATTTTTCCCAGCGATGTTCAATAGCTTCGATACCCTGTTTATATTGAGAACCGTCGAGTTCTGCAAAATAGCCATCAACTGCAAACTTCACCTGTTCATTATTGATAAATCGTATACCACCAAGCCATTTCCTCAACTTTGGAAACAGAAAATAATCAGAAGGGGCTAAGTCTGGCGAATAGGGTGCATGAGGAAGCAATTCGAATTTAACTCATTGATTTTGGCCTTGGCGATAATGGATGTGTGAACTGGTGCACTGTCTTGATGAAACAGAACTTTCTTTTCGCTAAATGTGGCCGTTTTTGCTTGATTTCATCATTCAAACGCTGCAATAAGTTTGCATAATACTCGCCATTGATTGATTTTCCTTTTAGAAGATAATCAATTAAAATTATCCTACGCGCATTCCAAAAAACTGACGACATGACCTTGCCTGCAGATGCAACTGTCTTCGCTTTCTTTGGAGCCGATTCTCTCCTTCAATCCACTGTTTTGACTGTTCCTTCGTCTCAGGTGTGAAATTATGGACCCATGTTTTATCCATGGTTCTGAATCGACGGAAAAACGCGGCTTTATTGCAGCGAAGCATCGCCAAACACTCGAATGAAATATCCTCACGACGCTGCTTTTGTTCCATTGTGAGTAAACGCGGCACCCATCTTGGGCACAGCTTTCTCATGTCTAAATTTTCAGTTAATATTCGATGTACAACACTTTTTGAAATGCTTACGCCGTCTGCTAGCTCGCGCACTTTCAGTCGACGATCGTCCAACAACATTTTGTGGATTTTCTTCACATGGTCACCTCATTTGGTCGACCACTGCGATTTTCCGACTTGGCAGCGTACGGCCTCGCTTAAAATCTGCCACCCAATATTTTACTGTTGTAAACGAAGGAGCAGACTCTCCCAGAGTAGAATCTAGCTCAGCTTTAATATTAGTTGGACTAAGACGTTTCAAATGAAAGTATTGTTTCACATACCGATGACCAGTTTTATCCATGTTTACAAATTCGCCGAAAGAGTTTACTATTAATGGCTGTCAAACAATTACTAAACAATGTAACATCGTCAAACTTCAGCTTTATAAGGGTGGTACTTTCTACCATAGTCATTTGTTTCAAACAACAACTGCTATATATACGTAAGGTCGGGTAGCATCAGTACATGGAAGCAATTAGTGAGGGCTCTCGCCGTTATGTATTACTACGGGCTGTGGAGGAAATAGTTCCTGGCCTCATGCTTCTCTCCCTCGGGCAGTTTGGGGGCAAGCTTGGTGGAGAAGGTATGAGGAGCCTACGCCATGAGCGCCGAGCGATAACCTTTTCAGTGAGAGTGTACGTGCCGGTCCGAGATCAATGATGTTCAGCTTGTTTCGGCCTTAACAAAATTCATACATTACTATTTGGCTGTGAGTAGAACAAACTTTCACAATATCCACAAATATTCACTCTTTTGAGCCATGTCCGGAAGTAGAAAGGATGTTAATAAGTAATTGAAAAGTATGCTCATGTAATGTCAAACTAAAATATTTTAGAGACATTTTAAGACATATATCCATTGTTAATTTCTTGAAATCGTTGAATAGGTAAATTACCAGTTAAATAAATTTAGAACTTCTATTCTGTTGTTCCTGGTATAAACGTCCCTTCCATTTAGATCTTTAAGTGAATTCAAGGTTAAGAACACCCACTCCTTTGGGCAGTAAAACACAATTGTACACATAACGATACCATTTTTCGTGGTTTTCAATGCTTCCCAGGTGAATGCTGAAGTGGTTTTCTCTTATGCCTGATTTCTTTTGCCTCACTGAATGCAGGGAAAGGAAATAGCTTTCTTTCTCATGTTTCAGGTGTGCCAGACAGATGGCGCAGATGCTTGTCCCCAAGGGTATTCGCCGTGGACATCGGAAGGCTACCTAGTTGTACGGGTGGTTTGTCGGCTCCCTGGGCACCTACAGCGGTAGGGCGGGTCTTCCAGCTGGAATTCTGAGGAACTTCCGCACGACTCCGTGACCTGTCTTCTGCAGCCTCCTCTGGTTCCTTCACTTCATCCTTTCCCCTTGGGAGTGCCACCCTCAATAGGTCTGTGCGCAAGGTATCCATCTCCGTTGTATATTCTATCCACCTGGAGATACAGGGCGATTCAGTGAAACCAAATTTTTAAAATTGTATGCAAACATATATATATATATAACTTTTATGATTTAAGCAGTACATGAGATTAATGCCAACATTGTCCACTTAATTGCAACACAAGAAACTATTTCATTTCTTCAAAATTATGTCCTGTAAATGACCTCAATTTCTGCAACAATATATAGCAGCTATTTTTAATATTTCAAATAGAATCGCGTTGATTTCCCTGTGCACACTGCTACAAGGAAGCAGTCAAATTAGTTTCAGCAAGATGGTGGCATAGCACATGCTGTTACAATTTACATAGCGTCGGTTCTTCGGGAATCGAGTCACATAGAACAATGAAGACATTGTATATTCTCATATTTCCCTGTGACTACCTTCTCCGGGGGTATATGAAGTACAAGATTTGTTCAAACCTTCCACAATCCCTTGCAGATCTTTATATCCACACGCAGAAATTCATGCCATTCCACTTGGTATTACATAAATGTATTTTGACGATAGGCATCACAGGCTGGCAATTTGTCGCCGCAGAAGTTGAGGCTATAATTTTCTGTTGCACAAAGCAGCACATTCATGCTATACTCGTATATTGGTTTAATTTATCACTTATTTTTATAGCTGACACCATTGTCGGTTTTGTAATACGTACAAGGGGATCAGACTGTTAAAATAAAAAGTTTTTTATACAGACATCTAATTAAAAATAACCAAAGCGTAAGATTCCGAATGTAGCAATCTCGAATTTCGGTCACAATTTGAAAGCGCTTGGAAATGGTGTTTTTGTTACTAACGTTATCAAGGCTAAAGGCGGGTTTTCCCAGCAGCGCACTTATTATGTCGCACGTAGCTTAAAACGCCGACCTTAAACGCATCACGTAATGCGCTGCGTATTGTTTTCCTACAAACAGATAAAACGTGGCTTGTCGCAGTAACTCTCCAGTTGAGAACAGATTAAAAAATTAATTGTGTGTCAAAACAGAAAAAACTGTGCTTATTGTGGCTGTTAGAAGACTGTGAAGATATAGAAGAGGAAATTGATTATGTAGTTGATCATTATTGCATAGTAAGTCGTTAGTGAAGTGTTTTCTTATAGAGAAAACAAGGGAGATTTTAAAATACTAATTGAGAAACATCTATTAGAAGACGATGTGAAATTTAAAGCATACTTCAGATTCACCCGAGAACAGTTTAGTTTCCTGGTTAACCAAATTCAAGATTATTTGTATACAAAAGCATGCAATCGAGTGAAAATGCGCATTCCACCAGCAGAAAAACTTGCCCTAACTCTGAGGTGTATATTAGGAAGGAAAGTTGCATTTCTTAATTAATCAAGAATTTAATGAACAAGTGGTTTGTCTACTTCTTACACTGGTACACAAAAAGTCCCTTGAAATTACACAAATTATCGTAGCTTTCTTCATTGTTGGGCGTGGTGCCAGATGAGTAAGATGAGCGTTCACCAGTGCTGCAGTGGTGAATCCTTCTTTAAAGTGTTTTTGTGTCTGCATTCCCCATATTCCACAAAATGGAATGTCCAACAAGTAATTCAATTAGCTGTTCGTTTTCTACAATTGAAAATCGAACAGTAGGAGGTGTCATTTCGTAACATGCACGATGTGTATCAAATACAACTTCACACACAAGGCCTCCATCACAACGCACTAGACTCCTCTCGATGCAGTAGGTCTGTCGCGCCAGGCGCATTATGCTGGCGGAAAACGAACTGCGTAGTTTAGGAAAACATTTCAATTATCTTTCATTGTTTGAGTATGCTGCGTATTGCGCTCGACGTGTTACGTTGCACGGGACGTAGAATGTGCGTTGCTAGGAAAACCCGCCTTAAGGATCAGAGGAGTGCGAGGGACAAAGCCAAAACAAAATAAAACCCAGGTAGTCTGGGTGGACAGATTTTCTTGAAAATCTTCGTGTCGCATCCTTAACAGATACTAAACTCAAATACCAAGTTTGCTATTTATCCCACTTTTCGTTTTTGAGTCGCTTTTCACAGACAGACGGACATACACTTGGACATGTTTCCAAAAATGCTTTATTTGGATTCAGGACACCTCAAATCCTGCATTTCCGGTGAAATCTCGGTATCTAATTTTTGGGTGGTATGCAATACTTCCCCTACTTACTATAGGTAATAGAGGACGTAAAAAGACGCCTTACGCTTGCAACTCAGAGATATGCAAGCAATGTTAAGATTGCCCTGGTTCATGCAGAATGCGCTAATACAGCAAAGCCGACCTACTAATGCTTATCTTACCTGTATCTAACACTGCCCAGTCACGCGATCAGATGAAGCTTTGCTCCTTCTGGTCTGACCCAAAACACCTTGACGATACCGTCGCATGCTTTGAAAAAACCCTTCATCGTTTATCTAAGTGTGTCAAACGGAAGGAACTCCCGAAATAACCACATGTCTTTGTTAGCGTCTGCACACAATACAGTCATCAAATTGCATTTAGCTTTCTAGGATATTGCGGGTCTGAATGTGCTCAACTAACACCTGACTGATTACTTGCATCCACGATAACGAGCGAGATGGCTCCACGGCAACGTGCGAGGCTTACATTCGGGATGTGCCAGATTCGATTCCCGTCGACCGCCTCTTCTGACCTTGAGTTTTTCGTAGTTTACTTCGTCGGTAGGCAAATGCTTTACACTATTTCCCTTTATTCCGTTTCCTTTTCACGTTTCAAGTGCGCTCTTAAGCTCCTTGTACATTGAGGCAGTATTTTTAACACTTAAATGATTTCAGTCTAATTATATAATATATAAATCCAATAACAACATATAAAAGTGTATATTACAGTAATTGTATATGTTTATATTATTATGTACATGTTCAATAACGTTATGTGAATGTAATATGTAATTTAATAATGTTGGAGCTGTGAGAGTATAGGTCAAAAGTTGCTAACAATGAGGTAACCTTGAGGCAATAATGAACTGGAAAGTTTAATAACTACTGGTAATTCTTGGAGCAACAATAATGCAATTTTTAGATAGTTTATAAATAGCCAATCAACAACCAGAAAATCTGAAAGTAAAATGAAGGTATTTTATTGGAGTAGGATTAGCCAATCAGAAACTGAAATAGAGCAAATTGTACAAATTCAGAAGCCAGTTGCTAGTAGACAGGTTCCTAACCGGACGTGAGACGCGACCGCAAGAAGTTTAATACGTATTCAGTGTGAGACGAAAATTCATAATGAAGTTTACGTGTTTATAGGTGCAATTAATAAATAATCTCACAGCTCTTCTCTCTATATCAGTAAAATGTTATTTAATCCGGTGAAGGATTAATAAAAAGGAGTGAAGTAAAAATTATAATTTGTGTAAGCCTGCATTCTTCAGCCGCACCACACCTTGTTCAGAGACACGTTTCTGCAAATGAAAACTGACGCAGCCGAAGCAAACCTAAATATATATAATATTTAAAGAAAACATAAACTTGGGGCGAAGGCCACCGGAAAGTAAACTTGGGGCGAAGACCACCGGAAAGTGAACATTGGGGCCACCGGAGAATTTGTATCATACGTGGGGCGTTATTTCATAAAGTTAGTTCCCCAACAGTCGAAAAACAATACAACTCCTCCTAAAAAATAAACTTCTTTCAACATGATCAAATTTTTGTCAAATTCAATGCTTTACAAAACTCTCCAAGAGTTGAAACAACTTCAGAACTTTTCTTGTCAAATTGCTTCCAATACTTTTGAAGTCTTTGGAACTCTTGAAAGCAAATAAGGAATGCTCTAAACAATCAAATGTTTGACAATCATTTGATGGCTTTGACCAATGAAATGAGACTATTTACAATGCGTCGCGAAATCTGTAACGTGACTGAAAGCGAAAAGTAAAAAATACTTAGGCAAGTGATGCCATATGCGAGCTGATTAGGTTATACGAAAACTGGCCATGCCTGTACGTTATGGGCTTTTTGTGGATTACCACAAGATGAAAGCAAGAAATTGCCGGCCAGATGTACAATGATGCATTAATATTATGTTATAGAGTGTAGTTACTCTATCGTCATATTATTTCCATTGCATTATTTAATCGTAATCCGATTTCATGGGTTATAATACGTGAACGTGCTATGTAATATTATGTAGAAAACAATACTTGATTGCAAATTGTTATGCCGTGATGCTAATAATAATTTACATTGCACTTGATAAATTATCGATGTGTTCTGAAGAGGTTAAGTTTGGCAAAGAGACAATGTGTAAGTACACATTTATGAAATTGTCAAGTCTTGCCAGTTCTTGTTAAGTCTTGTTCAAACTTGTCAAATATTGAAAAATATTATAATTTTTCTTGTAAGCTCTTGATTTGAAAAAAAAAGTTTGCTCATGTACAAGAGGCTTTAGGTTTTGTGGCGCATGGCGGTGCACAACACATGGTATGGATGATTGCTTAAAGGAAAGAGCATTCCTCGTGAACGCTAGAGGGCTGCTTGGTTAACCGGGTCGTTCACTGCCCTCTCTGGGCAGCTCCGGTAGTCGGGTCTTCGAGCCTGGAATTGTTAGGGACTTCCAGGTGTCCCTGTGGCATGTTGCTTCGTCCTGTAGCCTCCTGTGGTTTTTAACTTCATCCCTTCCTCCTGAGGGGGTTTTAGCTACAATAGATCTCACGTAGGTCGCAATGTGTGAGGCAGTATTTTATATCACAACACTGTGAATGCCAGAGTGATTGTAGTGTAAATTAACATTAATGTGTGACAATGATTTTAGATGTTTGTTAGCTATAAGCATTGATAGGAAATAAGTTTACATAGCCTCACTGAAACTGACAATAGAGTGAGTAACAATGAAGCGAGGGGGTGAGTTGTTTATCACTATGAATAGAGAAACAAATGACGTCAGGGTAGCGTGCCTTTCTTTAGAAATGGAGGGAATATCTTCCCTAGAGCATATGTGTTAGTAATTATGATTGGCTGACAAAACAGACGCTAATGTTGGCGCGATTTAGTAACCAATAGCAGCTCTATTATAATGTTTAAGCATTTCGGGGAGAAGGAGTATATATTCTCGAGCTATAAGCATGTTTCACGCAGTTCTAAGAAATCATTCACGAGGTACACATCATGCAGTTCTAAGGAATCTCTCGTGGAGTGCACGTCATACTGTTTGGATGACTCACTCGCGTCGTAAAGTTAGTTACAAAATGTGAAGTACGGGGCAACTAATACAACAGTAATTACATTTGGAAATACCACAGTTTCAGTCAGGCGTGTATAAAGATTACAGATGTGAACTATTAATTAAGTGTGACGGCAATAAAAGTGTGAAAACAAATTCTTTTATCAGTGTTATCTTTTATTAACAACTCCTTTCCGTTTACACGCCCTGTTCAAAGATATTTGCTCGACTGAGTAATAATAGCTAGCCGGAGGACAAAGAACACAAATTTTAAAAAAAATAATAAAACAATAACAGGCGCTCAACAAATAAGATAAAACGAGAGATTACTGCGACATGTGCAAGGTGTCCCCTCCGTTGGATGCTCTATACATCCACCATATTTTTATGGTTATAGTGAAAGTGTGGTGAAAAGTATAACCTTCACAATTTTTCCTTCCTCTAAGGACCCCTGAATCCTCGTCGACCCTTCAACCCCCAAAAGAAATTCTACCACAAAGATATTAATGAAGGTGTTCGACAAGGGAGCGCAATATCAACTGCGTTCTTAAATATTTATATTGACGATCTAGTGAGAAAATGGAAGTAAATAATGAAGCCTGGTTTCAAAATACAAAGGAGCATGTAAATATACTTCTATTTGCAGATGATTTGATTATTATAATTAAAATAATCAGTCTGCCTTGCAAAAGTCTCATTTTTTAACTTAATGAAGTCTGTGATCAACACAATATGAAAATTTCTACTACAAAAACAAAAGTAATGCATTAATAGGAAAAGACTCAACTGGAAAAAAAAATAATCATTAATAATCGTTGCATAGAACAGGTGAACCACTTTAACTACTTAGGAAGTGATATCATATTGACAGAGAACATGATGTAGATTAAAAAGTATAGTTCCATAGGCTGTTCGTAACAATTAGTCGAACATTTAGAAACTAAATACCCCAAAAAATATACTTCTGAGGTGCTACATTCACATTACTTTCTCTACCCTCTTAGTGAGTACACAAACTTTCTTACTAAACCTTATTTTTGTATCTTACATTTTAATCTAAATAAACCTTTGCAGAAATAGCTACAGTACACATTTCGTTATAGATACACAGGGAACAACGAAAGTCAAATGTTTAAAAACTGGACGCTATATGTTGGCCTTAAAATTCCATACTGTTTCCATGCAATCGCGAAAAACAACTGAATGTTGAAAGGACTTTAAGAGAATGACCAAGAAATGAAACTTCGAACCTTTAATAACGTATATGCCAGAAACGGCTCATACCACAAAAAAATTATTTTAAATAATTTGTGTGTTTTAGAGAGATCTAAATTTTTTGTGCAGTACCTTTTCGTTAACGTTTACAATATTATACAAAATTCCTTCCCAATGAAGAAAATATCTTCCATATATGTATTTTAATTAAAATCATTAGAGCCATTTTTTGGAAAATCAAAATTTTCAAAAAGTGTTCCATGCAAAGGGTGGTTTCGGGTGGGGAGGTTTTGTTGAAAATCTTCGTGTCGCATCTTTAAAAGATGTTGAACCTATACCAAGTTTGTTATTTATCCGATTTTTCGTTTTGAGTAATGGAGTTCACATACACAAACGAACATGTTTCTAAAAATGCTTTATTTGGATTCAGGGAGCCTCAAAACATGTATTTCAGGTGAAATCTCGGTACCGAATTTTTGGATGCAATACAATACTTCCCCTACTTACTAGACGTAGTAGAGAAAGTAAATTCTGAAGTTTTATAAAGTTATAGCTGCACCGATGTTAACAGAAAAAACAAAAATGAAATACGCGATTCAGAAATGAAGGTTTTGAGGATATAATGGATGCACAACGCAAGATTATAACAAATGAAAATGTAAGAACTAGGAATTTTTAATATGAATAATAGATTAATTTGAAGTAGGAGATGTATTATTATTTGCCTCACCTTTTGGGAGCCAATTTGAAGAAGGTTTGTTGCTGCTACGTATGGAAAGTCAGTTTGAAGATGTATTATATTTCGACTGTTGGGGAGCCGAACTTGAAGTTGGTTACAACCGCACGTATGGTACCCGCTTTCCGGTAGCCTTCGCCCCAAATGTACTTTTCGGTAGACTTTGGCCCAAAAAATGTTTAAAAAAAATATTAACTTTATAATTTTGACTGTTTCTTTAAATATTATATATTTAGGTTTGCCTCGGCTGCGTCAGTATTTTTGTTAGAGACATGGATGTATTAGCAGGGCGTGGTACGACTGAAGAATGGAGGCTTCCACAGATTTTAAGTTTTTCTTCACTCCATTTATTAATGCTTGACACGATTTAAATAACATTTCACTGATACAGAGAGCTATGAGATTCTTCTGTTAATTACTTGCACTTTTTAACACGTAAACTATTTTCGTCTCACACTGAATACGTATTAATACGAATAATTTTTTTAGGACGTGTTCCCGAGTCTGCCTACAACCAACGCGTCCAGTTATGAGCACTGTCTACAAGCAAATGAATTGATTTCAACCGCCTAAACTTGTAAATTTCTGTATTTCAAGTCTCTGATTAGCTATTCCTAATCCTACAGAAAAACCTTCATTTAACTAAAGCTTTTTCTGGTTGTTGATTGGCTATTTTTATAAACTGTCACTATAATTACATTATTGCTTCCAAGAATCACAAGTAGTATTGTTAAACTTTCAAATTCATTATTGCCTCAAGGTTACCTCATTGTTAGCAACTTTTAACCTATAATTCTCACAGCTCCTACATTATTAAATTAAGTAATATATTCACATAACCTTATTACACATGGATACAATAATACAAGCATATGCAATGATTGTTACATAACGTTTACAAATCATTACATACACATATTGCTTCAAGCCGGGCTGTTATTGAATTTACATATTATATAATTAGACAAATTATTTAAGTGTTAAAAATACTGCCTCAAAATGAATTTGATAACATAGCACAAAGAACAGTGTGTGTGTGTGTGTGTGTGTGTGTGTGTGTATGAGAGAGAGAGAGAGAGAGAGAGTGTGTGTGTGTGAGCTCAAAAGACGGAATCCGTAAGACCTAATCGCTGTTGAACTTTCGCTCCGAAAACTGCGTTTGTCTCCGCGAATTGCGAAAGCCTTCTCGTTCATAAATACAAAGTTGATAGCACGGAGTCCCTTACTACACTGAATGCGTTATCTGTAACAAATTGTTAAGGCAATGCACCGTTGACAAAAAATGAACATTCTTTTATACTTTCGGCTATGTTGTTGCTTTCTTAATATTTGGTAATTTTTTTAAAGTTCCAAGCTCTCATTCAAATGGCCGCATGCTTTTTACGTAAAGTATAGTGTGATATTTCATTTTTTATATCTTCTTTTCCCAGCATTTTGTTTACTAACCAAAATATCGCTACAATTGTTACATAAGGAAAGGTTAAGCCAATATAACATAATTCGGCCTACTAGACAAACTGAACGACAGCCACGTCATTTTTATGAAACCTTTCATCAGCGAAATGAAGACGAAGGTTAAAACCAATATTAAGGTAGTGCAGCATGAAAATGTAAGGTTTAGGCGTATTGAAAGAACAGAAAATAAAATTCTTAGCTTTGGTCTTTATTTATACCATTATATTATATAGGGTAGTTAAATTATATTCGAACCCACTCGCGGCCTCTCTCTACTGCACGAGACAGCCGACAGTAATGATTCGGCAGCCGTATGTGCTGATGCAGAATCATTCAGTAAGAGAGGTGTTTGATGATAGAATAATTAATGTTGATTTGTGGCCCCCTCGTTCTCCTGACCTAACGAGTTGTGATTTCCATTTATGGGGTTCTTTAAAAGACAAAGTCGATCGTTCCTCGCACACTACAGGAACTTAGAGAAAATATTGTGCAAGAAATAACAAGAATTCCTGCTGCTGAGCTTCGGAGAGTGAGCGAGAATATTTACACGAGATATGCTGCCTGTTTGAGAGCAGAATGCCAACATTTCCAGCATCTATTATAAGGTAAGGATTTTAGTCCGACTCTACTGGCGTAATTTCCCCGGCGACTGTAGGCTGTCTCTTGCAGTAGAGAGAGGCCGCGAGTGGGTTCGAATATAATTTAACTACCCTATATTTTATTTTTGCGTCAAAATTCCTCGTAGAATTTAGTACGCCGCTAGCGAGAATATGGACAGTTAACTTAATGTTACCCTTCAGCAGTTCGGCCATATTTTGGGGGAGGTAAAGTACGTTCCAATCTTGTGGCTAGAATTATGCCCGAAGAACAGAGGAGGTCACGCTGGCAAAGGGTGGGGAAATATTTCTCAATACCATCATAAATAACTGCGTTACATTATGGACCACTTTTTATGCACGACATTATAACTCAACGGCTTATGAGAACTCTTAGAACGAAATATCTTCTATTTCTAATCTAATCGACTTACAAAAATTGAGACTCCAGTTGAGACTAGCCGGTACACGGGGTTTTAACTCCCTACAGAGAGCCACAGACACTATCACCTGCTGTATCTCGACCCATGGTCACTTTCTTCTGTTAAACCATTCTTTAATGAATACATATCACATGCACAAAGTACAAAAAACAACAATTTTCTCTTTCATCTTCTGCACAGAGAGAATCAAGGTTGATATGCAGTAGACTGTTTTGACAACTTCCTTTTTACCTTGATGTAAACACTAGCGCGGAGAAATGGAAAAACACAGCTAAGGCAATTTAGCCTCGATTGCTCTCCGCCTCTCAATTTCAGTAATTCTCTTCATCGGAACAGTTCAACTTCAAACGAAGATGGACAATGAAACCTCTATAAAAATAAAGGCCTGCAGAAACCGTATGAGCCTTCTCGCCGCGATATACTTATTTGAACAATCGTGAGACATTTCAAACAAAGAGATCCGCACAAGATCTCTGAGGAGACTTAAGTTAACACAGGGGTGGAAAGAACTGTCAAGTAACAGCTGAAGAAGAAAGCAAAGAAACAAACGCAAGGACGTTTGAGAGGCATCAGCTTGAGAGAGGAAATAAAATCAAAACGAAACGAAAATAACTCAATAAAATAATGACAGTTTATTTATTTCCGCCATTGAACTTGCTGCCATATACAGGCCCTGCGAGTCCTTGAGCACCAACTTCTTAGAAGAGCCACACAATGCTGCCAACGAGTTATAATGAACTGTCTAAACCTATCCAACTTCAACTAACACTTTTTTTTAAATAATATAGTATCCTGTAGATCCAATAAAATGTTTGGCCTCTAAAATCTTTTCTTTCTCGAATAACATGAACTGGATAGAAAAAATAGTTCACATAAATTTCTCTACCCAGCTATCGTCTATTTTAACCCACAAAATACTCATGTTAATCATTATCGCTCACAGAAATAGTATCATTCCACACTTCGTTGTAGCTGCAAGGGGGATGCAGGTCTCTAGTTCCCGAGGTCGCGGGTTTAAACCCGAGGAGGACGATGGATGTTTTCGAGCGTAAAAATCCTTGCTTGGCTTCCTTCGGAAGGGAAGTAAAGCCGGTCGTTACATGTCGTAGATTTACGGCACGTATAAGAACCTCAAGCCTGATAAAGAGGAACTGACCAAAATTTCCGGTATTTCACGCCCAGTATAAAATGGAACGCTAAGAACCGTAGTAGCTAAGAACGTCCATAAATAACACATTTTTGTTTTGAATGCAGGAAACCAAAGCAATAGTCAAATGTTTAAAAACGGGTCATACTCTTTCCATGATATCGCAAGAAACTACTGAATGTAGACAGCACGTCAAAAATGGAAAGGTATCGAGAAATTCAAACCAATAACAACGTAATACTCGGAAATAGGTGATCAGAAAAAAAAACGAGTTATTTGGACGAATTGTGTCTTTTGAAGAGATCCACATTTGGTGTGTAGTAAGTATTCGTCTCTTTCTTATGGTTTACCAGTTTCGCAAAATTATGCCAATATTCCTTCCGGGTGAAATAAGACCACTTCACAAGCTATTGCCAGAACATTCGAGATAACATTTTATTCGTCATACAAATGTATCAAATATATGGGTGGTATTTTAAGCAAAATCATCTGAGCCATTTTTGGGAAAATATAAAATAACGAAACATTCCGCATGTAAAGGGTAGTTTGGGGTGGGGGATTACTGGAAAATCTTCACGTCCCACCTGTGGAAAATGATGAACTTAGATTCCAAATTTGGTATTTATACGTCATTTCTTTTTTCAGCTATGCTGTTCGAAGTCCGTCCCTCTCCTTTTCTCTCTCTCTCTCTCTCTCTCTCTCTCTCTCTCAAACACACACACCCACATCATCTTTTACTAAAATATTTTTTTCCATTCAGGGGACCTCAAAACACGTTCTGGTAAAACCTCGATATCGATTTTTTGGGTGGAATTCAATATTTTCTCTAAACACTATAATTAGTTTCAGGGAAAGTGTAGCGTTAGATTGCG
Source organism: Deroplatys truncata (assembly GCA_030765065.1). Taxonomy (NCBI): domain Eukaryota; kingdom Metazoa; phylum Arthropoda; class Insecta; order Mantodea; family Mantidae; genus Deroplatys; species Deroplatys truncata. Next base: position 119,960,889 of record CM060988.1, on the reverse strand, counting down.
CGCTACTTCGTTATGTTAATCTTACATCGCAGTCGTTCTCGTCTCTGCGTCGTTGTAGGTGGAGTCTTCAGGACTCGTACCTAATCACCGATATCAGTCAGGAAGCACTTCTCGTCGATCTCAGGCTAAACTGTCGGCGAATCGGCTTGAAATTCCCTACGTTGTTGTCAGGGTAGCATTGCGGGAGTGGTCATACCAGGATATTGTCTTGACATTAACACCGTATACGCTTTTCTCACTCTTTTTGCTAGAAACCCTGCAAGATTCATTGTTATTCTCTAACACATGTGATTCTTTTAGTACTGCCTTCCAACTACTGTCTCTTAGAACACTAAAGTTTGCTCCGGCTAGTTATTTAATATCTCGGTGCTCTATAACCGTTCTTTAAATTCACGCGAACTTGAAATAGTCACTTGACTAACATTAACTCGTTTATGAACTTGGATATGATTATATCAAAGAATACAGTTAGCACATTATATAAATTTTTCTACCTACATCACTTTATAATTGCGCGGCACTTAGGAAATTTCGGAACTTAGCGTCATTTTCTGACCCGGAGTGCTACGTGTTGCCTCGAAGAATCATGACAAACTGCCCCAAAACCACGCTCGCGTTCACATATCATAACGATTGCTCGCCTCCAAATTTTGTAATGTCACTTCGTCTTCCTATCTTTCCATTGGTTCTCACAGTTATTCTCTACGTTTATTGGTTCCCTGGTTGAAAATTCAAAGCCTAACTGTAAGAAATGTCCGTTGCCTCATAGCGTCTATTTACTCTTAAAACTTGCCTCATTCCCACGTAGTACAAAAGAAGGTTTCGATTTTTATGGCCTCACGCTGGGAAAACATAATGGACAGTCTAAAACGAAGCTACTTTTATTTTGCCTATATCTTGCAGTTTTTCTTAGCAATTACGCCTTTATTTATTTAACAATATTATTGAAACTTAAAACATATTTACAGCTTCTGAAAGGGCTTTCGATTGATACAGGTTTGAATCATATTGCTTTAAAATTATGGAAAATTATCAAATTGCAAGTTAATTAATTATTAATAATTCCTAAACTAAAATTATTACAGAGTTCCTTTTTATGTACTTTTAATCAGGCGGAAATATCGCTACAAAAGTAATACGCTTTTGCAAGAAGAGGTTATACAAAAGTACCATGACAGTGGGAGGGAAAGTCATGTGAATGTAACACATGAGGGTTTTTTCTTTGTTCTTACTTTTTTCTCTTTTTTGTAGTAAGAATCCTTAAACAATGCAAAATCAGGATTCAACCACGGTTTTACCGTATTAAATATAACGCATCAATAGTTATACGCAGGTGTGCGCAAATATACAGTAACATTTTGAAACCTCATTTTCTCTTAAAATTGTTTTCTTATGTTTTTATCGTTTGTAAACTTTCCTTATAAAGCATATTTTGTTCAGCTTGTTTCATATTTTCAATGGATGATGATATCTAAATGGCATTTTCTTTATCTCAAGTATAGATTTGGATTTAGAGTTTTAATACTTTAATAAACAGTTATTTGTATAAGATTAGAAGAGTTACATACTTTTTTTCAGGAAAACTATTAATGTTAATATTACACATTTGATCTTGGGGTAAAGAACAATAATGTATAAAATTTAAAAGATCAAACACTTTACATTTAAACCACGTACATAGTAGGAAGAGAAGGTATTGCATTCCACCAAAAAATTCCCACTGAGATTTTACCGGAAATACACGGTTTGAGGCCTCCTGAATCCAACAAGGAATTTTAGAAAAACTCCGTGTGTGTGTGTGTGTGTGTGTGTGTGTGTGTGTGTGTGTGTGCGCGCGAGAGACTCAAAAACGAAAGGTCGGGTAAATACCACACTTCGTATTTAAGTTCAGTATCTTCCAAGGATACGACACAAAGGATTTTCAAGAAAATCCCCCCAACTACCCTTCAGGTGGATCATTTTTCTAAATTTTGGTTTTGTAAAAAATTGCTCTAACGATTTTGACTAAAATACCATATATTAAAGATACTTACATGACAAATGAAATGTATGTGTTGAGTTTTCTGGGAATAACCTGCGAAGTCCTTTTCATTCTGAAGGAATTTTGTATAATCTTGTATAACGGTAAACGTTAAGGGATAGACGAAAACATAACCAAACAAAAACTGTAGATGTCTTTTAAAAACACAATTTATTTCAAATAACATTTTGGTGGCGTGAGCCAATTTTCGAGGTAACCGTTATTAATGGATCGAATTGTTTATTTCTAGATCATTCTTTAAAGTCTTTTGAACATTCAGTTGTTTTTCTGGCGGTTGCATGGAAACAGTATGGAATTTTAAGGCCAGAACAGCGTCCAGTTCTTAAACGTTTAGCTATCCCTACTAAAACGTACTGTGTACACACACACACACACACACACACACACACACACACACACACACACACACACACACTGTCGTTTGTGAAAATTCAACACCAAGAAAGAATTTCCCGAATATCTCCAAACTAGGTAGAAGTGTAAAAGAGTGTGCAAGATATAAGTGATTAGGTTTGCAGAGAGATGGGGTACATGTAGGCCGAGCAGAACCCTCTCGTGTCGGTCCGACAAAGTCAGTGTTGCGCCCAGTGTAGTCAGTGCAGAGCTGTCAAACAAGGTGGAAACAATAAAGCGAGTGCCCGTATGCCTTGTCGACGTCAAAGGGAGCCATATCGGCATGCGAGGGAGTTCGAACGAGGCAGAATAATCGGTCTCCGGGAAGCGGATTTGTCATACACTGACATTTCGGGTTGTACAGGGCATGCTGCTACGACAGTGGAAGCAGTGGATAGATGAAAGTCGTACGCAGCGAAGAACGGGTACTGGACCACGGAACATGATCACAGCACGGGATGACCGTCATCTTGTCCGCATGGCCAAAACGGACCGTACAGCTTCATCCATAGTGTTGGCTCGACGCTGGAGCACTGGAGGTGTGAACTTGTCTGCATCAACAGTTCGTCGCCGTCTGCTGCAGACTGGACTGGTTGCATGCATGCCATTACGTCGGCTTCCATTGTCCAGAAACCACAAGCTCCTCCGACTGCAATGGGTACGTCAACACCATCACTGGGGTGCTGAGTAGCAAAATGTATTTTCAGACGAGTTCCGCTTCAACGTGTCCTACAGTGAAGGCTGCATACGTGTCCGGCGGTACCGTGATGAGCGCAACCTGGAGGGCTGCATTGTTAAGCGGGATAGGGAACAAACACCAGGTGTGATGGTTTGGGGCGCCATTGGTTACAACAACTGATCTCGCCTCCTACGAATTGAGGGCATTTTGAACAGCAACCGGTACCTAACGGTGGTTGTACAGTCTGAGGTACTCCCCCTGCTTCAGGCATCTCCACAGGCCACATTTCAACAGGTCAATGCCCGGCCACATACGCGGAGGAATGTTCAAGGCTTCTTCGAAGAGCGACGAGTACCATTGCTTCCCTGGCCTGCACGTTCGCCTCACACGTCGCCCATCGAACATGTCTGGGATATGGTTGGTCGGCACCTGGCGCGTCACGGTCCTCCAGTAACCAGTGTCACGGATTTGTGGGCTCGAATACAAACTGCGTGGAGGAAAATCCCTCATGAACTTATTCAGAACCTTTTTGATTCAATGCCACAGCGTACAGCAGCTCTTAATTGCAGCACATGGAGGCCACACCAAATACTGAATATTAGGGCCCAAAGGTCATATATACATTTGAAAAGTTTATCATTTGTTACTTGCCATGTACCTAACCTGTGGTATTAAATTTATGCGTTTCCTTCTTGTTGCAATTTTCACAAACGGCAATATGTGTGTGTGTGTGTGTGTGTGTGTGTGTGTGTGTGTGCTTTGGTAAGAATAGCTATACTCACTAATAAAGGATAGAGGGTAGAGAAAGCCATGTGAATGTATCATATCGATTTTTTTAAATTTCCGTCACTTAGAGCATTACACATTATTCGATGTTTCATGTTTTTTTTTTAATTTCTTTTCTTGAAAGTAGAGTGCTCAGATCATTAAAAATAAGTCTTTCACCACAACTATTCTAAATAAATCTGTAATAAAAGTTTAATCTAATTTGTTTGAAATTCGTAGTAGTTAACAATTTGAGTAATGAGTACCCTTAGGAGGACAATGTACACTATAGCGAATAAAAAGTGGCCTATTCCAACTTTTGACTCCTCTCTATGTGACTGGCCTGAAAACAATTCAAGCATATTCAAACCAAGCAATGAATGATGTTTATAATCTATGTGGAATGAAAGTGTGGTTAGGATACTCTATGGAAAGATTTTCACTGAGATTAATACCAAGGATAGGCAAACCAAATACCATATAATTCGGTCTTCTCGTAGAGGAAGGAGTGAAGAATTATTTGCATCTATGGTTAAACTGAACATTTATATACATGAGAGCTTTCATCAACGACGAAGGTTAAGTGTTGCCGCCACTAATCAGCATTAAGAAAACGGTAGTGTAACATGAAAATATAAGGTTTAAATTATAATGTTTCCCTTCAGCAATTCGACGATACTTTTGGGAAGGTAAAGTACGTTGCCAATCCAGTGACTAGAATTATGCTCGAAAAAAGAGGTGGTCACACTGAAAGGGGTGGGGTTAGACTTTGTTAGTACCAACATAAACAGCTCCGTTCCATTATGTGTCATATTTTATGCACGCCAGTGTAATTGTATTATTTTATCTTTCGATTTACGATTCGCTGTTATAAACCCGTTTATTACAGACTCATACTTCCTCGCAAACGGCTGTTAAAGCGAAAGTTATAACCATTACACGAAAATAATGGTTTGTTACACCCCTACTGCACTCAACTTGTCTAGGCAGAAGGCACTATAGTACTGCAATTATTGAACCACACATCAACCAGACAGAACAAATCACGGAGAATAATGAAGTAAAGGCTAAACCCAATTAACAGGGCAGATGATCAAAATGCTTTCAAGGTGCCTACAGTGATTTTCAGTTGCATGTCAGGAGCTTGCGACAGATTCAATTAATATTTCGGCGACTGTGCGTCTCTGGCATGAAATGTCAAATTCACACCAACCGCCCAGGGCTCAATTAGATTTTATCGTGCAGTTGATTTCTCTGCTGCTGCAGCCGATTAATGAGACATAACCTTACCATGAATGTGTACTCTTAACAAATGTTCTGTAACAATTCGAATCAAACGATTCAGCAGCTATTTGCGATCTATGGATCTAAAAGTCAAAAATTGTATTTTATTTATAGACGCTCTTTAACTGCCGTGATTCTTAGCGTCTCATTCTATATTGGGCGTGAAAGACCGGCAATTTTTGCTCAGAGGCCTCTTTATCAGGCTTGAGGTTCTTTTACGTGCCGTAAATTATCACACGGGACCACCGGCTTTACTTCCCTTCCGAAGGAAGCCATGCTAAGAATTTTTACGCCCGAAAAATCCATCGCTCTCCGCCGGGTATGAACCCGCCACTAGAGACTAACATGGAAACCATTACACATCAATGCATGTGTATGTCCCTTAAAGTGCAATAGGCTAATTGTAAATATTGACAAAACAAATTATTTAAAGTTTGATACATATGCAAATACAGCTGATCACTATTAGTCGCTAACTCGATGGTAAGTAATCAAAGTTGCACCAACTTTATAGAGGTCAAGAGTCCATTAACTTATGTAAAAATTTGATGTTACGTTCACATGACTTTCTCTACCCTCTATCACTTATTAGTGGGTATACAAATTATTCTTATGAAAGCTTATTTTCATAGTTACTTCATTTTAATCAAGATAAACCTTTCAGGAAATACCTGTATTGCACATTTCGTTATATACACAAAAGGAACAGCCATAGTCAAATGTTTAAAACCTGGACTCTATAAGCTCCTTAAAGTTCCATATTCTTTCATGACATTGCGAGAAACAACTGAAAATCGACGGGACTTTAAAAGAATGGAGAAGTATTGCACAACCTGAACCATTAATAACTGATATCTCGGAAATGGCTGATGCCACAAAAAGATTATTTGTATTAAATGGTGCATTTTAAACCGATCTACGCTTTTTTACTTTCTCTACTACGTATAGTAAGTAGGGGAAGTATTGTATTCCACCCAAAAGTTCGATACCGAGATTTCACCGGAAATACATGTTTTGAGACCCCCTGAAACCAAAAAAAGCATTTTTGGAAACATGTCCGTGTGTGTGTGTGTGTGTGTGTGTGTGTGTCTGTGTGTCTGTGAACAGCATAACTCAGAAACGAACAGTCGGATAAACACCAAACTTGGTGTTTAGGTTCAGTATCTTCCAGAGATGCGACACGAAGGTTTTCAAGAAAATCCACCGGCCCCAGACTACCCTTTACATGGAACATTTTTTGAAAATTTTAATTTTCTCAAAAATGGCTCTAACGAGTTTGATTAAAATATCATATGTTTAAGATATTGTCATGAGAAATGAAATGTATAACTCGAATTTTCTGGGAATGTCTCCAAAAGTATTCTTCATTGTGAACGACTTTTGCATAACTGGTACACCATAACAGATAGACAAAATTTTACTACACAAAAAATGTAAATCGCGTTTAAATACACAATTTATGTCATATACATTTCTTTTGTTGAGTGAACCGTTTTCGAGATATTGCTTGTTATTCCCTTATGCAAAGAGAATGGAATGCGCCACATAGCAACCAACGCTTAAAACATTTGACTATCGCTTATAATCTACCATATTCCCCTTGCATCTACAAGAAAATTAGCAATAAGATTGACATCTCGATATCTCGATTAACATAAAGCATATGGAGAATAAACGTTTGTAAAAATAGTTTGTACAAGAGTAGAGAAAGTCATGTGAGTGTAACACATCAGATTTTTTAAGTAAGTTTTTCTGTCCCTTAAGGTCTATCGGTTATACAAGATTATACAAAACTCCTCCCGAATAAAGAGGAATTCACAGGCTATTCCCAGAAAATTCAAGACATATATTTTATTTGTTATGTAATATATCTTTAATATACAGTATTTTTAATCCAAATCGTTAGAGCCATTTTTTAGAAAATCAAACATTTCGAAAAATGTTCCATGTAAAGGGTAGTTTGCGGCAGGAGGATTTTCGTGTCGCATTATTTAAAGGTATTGAACCTAAATGCCAAGTTTGGTGTTTATCCGACTACTCCTTTTAGCTATGTTGTTCACAGACACGCGCGCGCGTGGACCTTTTTCTAAAATACTTTTAATAAAAAGCATATTTAGAGAGAAGCTGGATTCAATACAGACAACAGCGAGGGTGTTAATTGTACCGAAACCTAAATTAACTAGCACTATAACAATATTGGAATGCATTGTAAAACGAATGCTATGTAAATGTGCGAAAATAAATCATTCTTTAAACTCAAGCTGAAAGTCCATACGCTATTCCATTCCAGCAAACAAATTAAAACAAGCTATTCTGTAGTATACATCATAATTATACACAGTAAACGCAGTCAACGGAAAACTTCATATAATGTTACATTCACAATATACCATGCCAAATAATGTTAGGATGAACTGCAAATGCCGTTGCTTGCGTGTGAGGTAGCTACCGCAAGATGAGCTCTTTCAAACCAATACCTGTTACGAATCAGATCCGGTGACCGCCAGTCGCATCATTCAAGAAAAACCTGTTATTATGGTAACAAGCCAAATACCTCCCCTTGTATAACATCGACCGTCTTGTCTGTCAATATTTACGCGGATTAATTTTGAGGTAATAAAGGTCTAATAACAAGATTTGGCTCATGATTCATGCTTCAATAAACTGCCTTTCATATAAAACTTCCTCTATCATTATAGATAAGCGCTGGAGAGAGACCTGAATTTGTGATTTTTTACATTTTTGGTTAGTTTCAAAGATTATACTGGTTTATGCAGACTCGATATTGAATCTTCGTCAACATTTGAAAAACATAACGTTTAAATTTTACTGAAAAAAACATCAATATTGTAGAATCGGAATTTAAAAGCGACTTTGCCTTTTGGGTCATTTAAATGTTTAAAGGCGACGTTTAAATGGATGTAAACACATGAATGCAAATAGGCGAGTGATTTTAAAACTTGAAATTCTTGTAATCTTGTGTTCTTATATTTTCACTGCTTTAAAATGTTCGTCGTGATGTAATTTTTGTTCAATTTCTTTAAAATTTTCAGCATACATTTTTTACAAGATGGATGGGAAGATATAGACACCTTTCTTAACATCAAGTATACTTTGGATTTGGGGATTTAATAATTAAATAGACAATTACATTTATTATTATTTCCAGGAAAGGTTTTAACCCTCTCCAGCCCAATTTGTTTTCTGCTGAGACGTGATGCTATATTGCGGATACTTGTGCCCTAGAGCTTGCCTTAATCTCAGATTTTTAGTTCAACAATGAACATCACTAGCCAGGATTTCGAAGCCTTGCTTCGGTATAACCAAGTCTGTGGTAAAGGATGGGATGGACCCACATAAAATAAACTGTGATGGACGTCTGTTACTTGTTAGCATGTAGCATGAATGTATATTAAAAAGGAAAGAAGGGAAATAAAATCTTTGTTTTTTTTTTAGATATATGTTTCAGGAAATGCTAATATCAAATTTAAAGAAGTGTGTATCATAAAGATAGAGAAATATTTAAAATTAACCTAGAACCTTTTTTTACCAACTTCCAACACATAGGGAAACATAATGATGTCAAATGGCAGCATTGGGCTGCAAAGGATTATGTCACACAAAACGTACTATTTGATTGTAAATAACTACAGGATATATAAAAATGATTACAGGAGGTTTAAACCTGTATATGTTCTCTGCGGTATATAATTTGAATCGTAACTTATATTGAAGGAAAGCTGTGAAAGTTAACATAAATTACAAATGTTCACATCTTGCATACATCCATTTCCTGCCACACTAACGATAGTATCTCTGGTTTTACTGATGCTACTGCTGCTATTATCTTCCGTCTCAACTCAAGTAGGTCTGAGATAGCGTCGGCACGTATACATGGTCTTTTATGTGCCTACAAAAACAAAAGTCACACGGGGTGTAATTGGCGGAACAATGGTAGACACATGAAAATCTTAATGACAGCTATGAAGCGAGTTACTTACCAGATCAGGTGGTCATCTGCATGCTGCAGGAGTGCGTGGAACAGTTGTCAAATATCCGCACACCGGCTATGCACTGCGCTGCACTGATAAACTTATAGTTATATACAGTATATTTAAATCCACCGTTGTAAAAAGCGCTTAATATAAAAACCTGTCAATCATCTGCCTCCAATGCTTCCACACCTGAAAGACCTTCCTCTTCTGCGGAATCACATCATTGCCATAATCACTGCTGTCGCTACTTACTGCACCATTATCCTGGATGAGAATTCTTTCTATTTAATTTTCTACAATTCCATCTTTTTTGAAATAATGATTCTCAATTTAATCAACATGTCGACATATATTTTCCCATTCTGGCCTTCCAATTTCTGCAAATGGCTAACTGCTCCACATCTTTTAATTTAAAAATGATATTTCTGCAGGCCACCCATTTTTACTTTCTCCAATACGTATAGTAAGTAGGGGAAGTATTGTATTCCACCCAGAAATTCGATACCGAGATTTCACAGGAAATATGTGTTTTGAGGCCCCCTGAATCCAATAAAAGCATTTTTGGAAACGTGTGTGTGTGTGTCTGTGTGTGTGTGTGTGTGTGTGTGTGTGTGTGTGTGTGTGTGTGTGTGTGTGAACAGCATAACTTATAAACGAACAGTCGGATAAACACTAAACTTGGTATTTAGGTTCAGTATTTTCCAGAGATGCGACACGAACGTTTTCAAGAAAATCCCCCGCCCAAGAATACCCTTTGCATGGAACAATTTTCGAAAATTTTAATTTTCTCAAAAATGGCTCTAACGATTTTGATTAAAATATCATATGTTTAAGATATTTTCATGACAAATGAAATGTATATCTCGAATTTTATGGGAATGTCTCCAAAAGAACTCTTCATTGTGAACGACTTTTGTATAACTGGTAAACCATAAGAGAGACAAAATTTTACTACACAAAAAATGTAGATCGCGTTAAAATACACAATTTATGTAACATACATTTTTTTTTGTTGAGTGAACCATTTTCGAGATATTGCTTGTTATTCTGTTAAATTTTCCAAAACTTATACTTTTTCTCAAATGGGAAGTAGTTATTCATTTTTACTTTCTCTACTACGTATAGTAAGTAGGGGAAGTATTGTATTCCACCCAAAATTTCGATACCGAGATTTCACCGGAAATACATGTTTTGAGACCCCCTGAATCCAAAAAAAGCATTTTTGGAAACATGCCCGTGTGTGCGTCTGTGTGTCTGTCTGTGTGTGTGTCTGTCTGTGTGTGTGTCTGTGTGTCTGTGAACAGCATAACTCAGAAACGAACAGTCGGATAAACACCAAACTTGGTATTTGGGTTCAGTATCTTCCAAGGATGCGACACGAAGGTCTTCAAGAAAATCCCCGCACCCCAGAGTACCCTTTACATGGAAGATTTTTCGAAAATTTTAATTTTCTCAAAAATGGCTCTAACGATTTTGATTAAAATATCATATGTTTAAGATATTTTTATGACAAATAAAATGTATATTTTGAATTTTCTGGGAATGTCTCCAAAAGTATTCTGTATTGTGAACGACTTTTGCATAACTGGTAAACCATAAGAGATAGACAAAATTTTACTACACAAAAAATGTAGATCGCGTTAAAATACATAATTTATGTCATATACATTGTTTTGTTGAGTGAACCATTTTCGAGATGTTGCTTGTTATTCCCTTAAATTTTTCAATACTTATTTTCTCAAATGGGAATTCGTTATTCATTTTTTACTTTCTCTACTACGTATAGTAAGTAGGGGAAGTATTGTATTCCACCCAAAATTTCGATACCGAGATTTCACCGGAAATACATGTTTTGAGACTCACTGAATCCAAAAAAAGCATTTTTGGAAACATGTCCGTGTGTGTGTCTGTCTGTGTGTCTGTGTGTCTGTCTGTGTGTCTGTGAACAGCATAACTCAAAAACGAAGAGTCGGATAAACACCAAACTTGGTATTTAGGTTCAGTATCTTTCAGAGATGCGACACGAAGGTTTTCAAAAAAATCCCCCCACCCCAGACTACCCTTTACATGGAACATTTTTCGAAAATTCTAATTTTCTCAAAAATGGCTCTAACGATTTTGATTAAAATATCATATGTTTAAGATATTTTCATGACAAATAAAATGTATATCTCGAATTTTCTGGGAATGTCTCCAAAAGTATTCTTCGTTATGAACGACTTTTTCATAACTGGTAAACCATAAGAGATAGACAAAATTTTACTACACGAAAAATGTAGATCACGTTAAAATACACAATTTATGTCATGTACATTTCTTTTGTTGAGTGAACCGTTTGCGAGATATTCCTTGTTATTCCCTTAAATTTTCCAATACTTATACTTTTTCTCAAATTCGTTATTCATTTTTTTTATGTCCTGGACATGCAAAGAGAATGGAATGCGCCACATAGCAACCAGCGTTAAAATATTTGACTATCGCTTAAAACCTACCATATTCCCCTTGCATCTACAAGAAAATTATCAATAAGATTGACATCTCGATATCTCGATTAACATGAAGCATATGGAGAATAAGCGTTTGTAAAAATAGTTTGTACAAGAGTAGAGAAAGTCATGTGAGTGTAACACATCAGATTTTTTTGTCTTGGATATGCAAAGAGTTATAATCTGTGGCAAAGGGAATGGTGCTGCACCTAGTAACCAGCTATTAAGAGATATGTATGTGCTTAAAGGCTACTGTTTTTCTATATTGCCCTTTTAAATATATTTTCCCCTACATCTACAAGAAAATTAGCAATAAGATAGAGTTTGCAAATGTTTATCTCGATTAACATGAACTAGATGGAGAATAAGCGTTTGTAAAAATACTTTGTACAAGAGTAGAGAAAGTCATGTGAGTGTAACACATCAGATTTTTTTTCCCTGCCCTGGTAATGCAAAGAGAATAGAATACTCCACATAGCAACCAGCTCTTAAAATATTTGACTATCGCTTAAAGCCTACCAATTCCCCTTGCATCTACAAGAAAATTAGCAATAAAATTAACATCTCGATAAACATGAAGCATGTGGAGAATAAGTGTTTGTAAAAATAGTTTTACAAGAGTAGAGAAAGTCATGTGGTGTAACACATCAGATTTTTTTATATCAGGCCAGATTAATTCGATTGGGTTTAGATCTGGATGACACGGTGGCAGTCTAAGTATATTATGGCCATGTTGTACTAGTATCTGGTGACGTATGTATGACTTCTGAAGCGATTTGTTGGCTTTAATTAAGTTATATAGCTTTGTTTTACTCATGCTTTCATCTAAAGCTACATTATGCCTAAGTAACCAAGCTCTCACTTCTTCTTGCAAGGAATTTGAGACAGGTGGTTTGTCAATTTGAGTGTTATGGTAAGAAGCATTGTCGATAACCAGAACGGACCCAGCAGGCATATTAGTATCAACATGGTGTTGATTCACTTCATGTAATTTTCTGTATTCATTTCTTGATGAAAATGTCCTGTTTTTTGTTGCGACTTGTAAAAGAAGGGCATTTGAAACGAAGTCGATCTTTTCAACAACAGCATGAACGATAATAAGTATTTGCGCTTTGGTAACAGGTGCCTGCAAATCTAATTCGCTATTGTGACTCCAACGTTTAAGATTGTATGACTCATCTTCATACACTATAGTTTGATCCTCTACTTTGTACCTCTGAGTAAGGTACTCTTCCAGCTGAGCCGTTTGTCGTGCTTTTCTATTAGAACTCTTCTATTTGGTTTCGTTTTCTTCCACTTGACCCTAAATCTTTTATAATTTTTCTGAGATTTGTAGCAGCCACCTTGAAAATTTATGCTGTATTTCAGCTTGATGAGCAATCTGCTTATTGTTGGCACAGTTTTTTGTTCCTCATAGAAATTTTAAATCGTGGCCACATGACGCATTTGTCGAAATCGTCTATTTCTGTAATACGTTTATGGACATTACGTTTCTTCCCAGGCGTGTCAAATGGTACTCCTTCGTCCACGTGTTTTTTCTTATCTTTGAGAACTCTGGAAATCACACTCAGTGAAACATCAGTTGCTTTGGCTACTCTTTCTTTCACTGTCTTAAGGCTTTTGTGGAACGTATATTTTCACCCTTCATCTCTGCTTCTTGCTTCATGAAGTCGAGGACATTTGCAATTATTTCCCTACTTTGACTAGTAAATACTTTACCACTTAACTTTGAAAACGTAGGAGTCGTGGTTATAAATACAACAAATATAAAATAAGTACTATTTAGGTACTGCTATCTTTGAAATTACAACCAGATCGGACATTTTTTTATGCAAGCTGTATGTGTTACGCACTGTGAGTAAGCAAAGGTATTATATCGCTTTCGTTGATTAAGCTAAACATAAACCATTCCTAGGCTCGGCAGCTGGGGTGGCTATCAGGGTCACGATTCCAGAAGTTTTGCGCCAGCTATAAGACCGTGGGAGCTCGATCTCACACACGCAGCTGACGGTATTCTTTCCTTTACAGAGACACCCCGTCGTTTGGATCTGACGAATAATAACAGAAGGGGCGTTAAGAACGAATCTTCATCTATAGGTGCGCCCGCTGAAATCACTGAATTATGTTTTGCGAAATCCAAGACACAAAAATATTTTTGCAATCGAGCTGCCCTGCTTTGTTTATTTCATTACCATGGCTACAAAACAAAATCTGTGCATGTAGAATTCAAACGTCCAAAGTTAGTTTTACATCTAAGTTATGATTAAACATTACCTACATTATACCGCAGATAAAAGGTAATTATTTGTGTAACCCTGTATATTTGAGGAATAATATGCAAAATTTAAAAGATTCAAATCTTCATGTGAGGCTCAATTTCATTTTCTGAAAATTACTTTCGGCGCCGCGACAACGTATGCAACTCGCATTTGGGAGGTCCTGGTTACAACCTCCTGGGCCGAATAATCTGACCGAAGGTTTTCTCGCGGTCGCTAAGCGAATGTTGGGTTGGATAATTTGATCTGCGAATTTTCCTATCATCCCGTTCATCACATCATTTCATTTCCTTCTTTTTCACTGCTATATCAGGCTGATCGTCCATTCTGGATAAGCACTGAACCAATCCTCGAAGGCTCTACTGACTCAAGACACAGGCTTTTAAGTCCTGAGGGTTAAGTCCTTCAAAGAGGAGGGTAATCCACTGAAGGAGGAGAAGAAAAAACTCATTTTCTTGGAAAGATACGTGCATAGGAAAACGAAAATAAGCCGAAACGGAAATTAAGTAATTTACTAAGCTTAACAAACCTTCACGAAGAGCTGTAAGCTTCATAACTGGGCATGAAAAGTTCAGAATACACCTGAAGGGGTGGAAGCCATTTGCCGACTATGTTTACAAGCCGATGAAACGGTGAAACACATTCTATTAGAATGCGAAGCCACAGAACGGACAAGATACCAATTTCTTGGAGTTAACGTAAAACTAGAAAAAAGGCCCTAATCTAGTGAGACAAATACTACAAACAACCAAAACTGTAGAATCCATGAAGTGCACAAAAAGTATTTGTGCTGCTAATAGGAAAACCTGCTTTCAAAGTACTAGTACGAGTACCACTACTACGAAGATGTATTTTTAATTTCTCTACTACGTTTAGTAAGTAGAGGAAGTACTGTATTCCACCCAAAAATTCGATACTGAGGTTTCAGAGAAATACATGTTTTGAGGCCACCGAATCCCAAAAATAAAACATTTTTAAAAAAAGTTCGTGTGTGTGTCAGTCTGTGTGTATCTGACTGTGAACAGCATAACTCAAAAACGAAAAGTCGGATAAAGATCAAGGTTGGTATTTAGGTTCAGTACCCTCCAAGGATGCGACACTAAGACTTTCAAGAAAATCCTCACACTCATGGAACATTTTTCGAAACTTCTGATTTTCCAAAAAATTACTCTAACGATTCTGATTAAAATACAACATATTAAAGATATTTACATGAAAAATAAAATGCATAACTTGAATTTTCTGAGAATAGCCTGCGAAGTCCACTTCAGTTAGAAATTTTTTTTGTATAATCTCGTACAACCGCTAAACGTTAAGCGATAGACGAAAACGTACTGCACAAAAAATAAAGAATTCTTTAAAACACATAATTTACTTCAAATAAGTTTTTTGTGGCATAAGCTATTTGAGATATCCGTTATTAAAGGTCCGAATTATTCATTACTTGGTCATTCTTTAAAGTCCTTTCAACTTTCAGTCATTGCGGTTGCATGGAAACAGTGTGGAATTTTAAGGTAGCATATAGCGTCCAGTTCTTGAACATTTGACTATCGCTGTCTCTATATCCTAACGAAATGTGTAATGTACCTTTTTCTGCAAAGGCTTATTTGGATAAAATGTAGTACATAGGAAAATAAGGTTTATTAAGAATAGTTTGTATACCCACTAATAAAGATAGAGGGTAGAAAAGTCATGTGAATTTATTACATCAGATTTCTTACATTAGTTATGTTGAAAAACTCCGCAATAAAAATGCCACGTTGGTTGAAATGCGTATTAACTAGAAATTTTAGTACGGAGTACCCTTAAGCCATATGAAATTCTGAATAAGATATTGCAATTGCTTCAACAGCCCACAACTAACCTTTACGTCTGACTGCAAGGGACTAGTTAAATGTTGCAATTCCTCTTACTGTTTATCGTGTGAAAGCAATTAACAGACCTGTCAAGCAGTGCAGCAAGATCTTTGTTCCTAAAGTAGGACAGATCAGCAGCTGCAAGCTCCCTTGCCTGATTAATGCGTGGTAATGCGTCTCAGCCATTCAATGTACTCCAAGCCAGCACAGAAGGTCAGCATTAATCCTCGTCAAAAGGACGTTATATACAGCATGCTCAGATATGCATACGAATTATCTTTAATGCCTTGCACACAAAGACCTTCATTTCTCCCTGGATGTGTGCTAAAGTGGGGCATCTCCATTCACATCTTACCGGAATAAACTGCTTGCTGAAAACCTTCTCTAAGACTGAGGCCGCAGGCAGAGAACGGACAAAGAGGTAGCAAGACTGGACACAAAAATAAGGAGAATGCAAATGTTAAAAGGCCACTGTCTATTCCGCGTTTGGTTACACCAAGGGGAATTTAACTCAGATTTGCGCGGTGGCATTGACTAGAACCAGTATTAATCTAACTAATCAACTTACATACGATTCCACCCTCATAGGCATGGTGGCAGGCAAAGGGTCCATTCATTTTAAAAAGTGCTACTTTTCTTTATACAGCGTGGTCGTTGTATGGTGAGGCCGTGGAGCTTGCGTATGCACGCTCCACACACTATCTATTGCACTGGGGGTTTTTCTTCCGTAACTCCCGCATTATTTACTCACGTGTGATAGTAACATGCATTATAATGGGTGCTAACCTTTTGCAAGTGGTGTGCATCTGCGTGAAGACATTCCTGGTATCTTTGGATGAAATTTATATTTACACGCCTAAGTACTTCTTGCGTACTGTCCATAATTTCTGTTTTTATATTGTCCTTAAGTTTGTCTATGGTGTGGGGATTGTTCCCATAAATTTTATTTTTTGGGATTCTTCACAAATAGATGCACATGCCGTCAATTCTTTCCTCTATCAGAACATCCCGTTTCGTTCTTAGCTTTAGCGATCCCGTTGCCCTACACCTATTAACCAGACGTCTTACAATTTCTCTACCTGGAACTAGAATACCAGAAAATTCCTCCTGAAACTGTCTTCATGAAAAGGTTTTTACGTGTGTACGAGGGGCCTATTTATATTTTGAGCCTAATAATTAAAACAAAAGTAATTTCGGATTGAAAACTGCTTTATTGTTATTAAAAATATTCTCCTTTATGATCAATACACTTTTGCATCCGTTTGAACCAATTGTCAAAGCATTTATTTCAGTCTTCTTGAGACACCTCCAAAACATGGTTTTTGAAGGCATCAATGGCTTCTTCTGCCAACGAAAATCGTTGACCACGCAAATTACTCTTGATGTTTGGTACAAAAAGAAGTCATTGGGTGCCAAATCAGGACTGTATGGCGGATGACCCATCAATTCTATTTTTTTGAACCTTCAAATACTCTGTTGTAGACGAGATGTGTGTGCGCTCGCATTGTCTTGATGAACGATCCTATGGTTCTTATTGGTTTTCCTTACTTCACCGAAAACTTCCGGCAAACAAATGGTTGTGTACCATTGCATTGACCGTTTTACGTTCCTCTAAAGGCAATGTTGCCACATGGCTAGTTTTGCTGAAAAAGCAGGCGGCCATTTGCTTCGAAGTGCTTCGAGTGCGAACAATTTTTGTTGGATTTGCTTCATCTTGAAACACGCATACAGTCGACTGCTGTTTAAAGTTCCGGCTCATAATACGCACAGATCCATGATTCGTCACCTTTTACAATCTTATATAAGTCTTTTGAGACACCGCCATTATATTTCTTGAGTATTTTTGTACACCAATCGACACGAGCATCTTTTTGAGATTGCGTCAAATTACGTGGGATCCAACGAGAGCAAACCTTTTTCACGGCTAAATAATCATGCAATACTTTATATATGCTGGTGGAACTAATGTCCAGGGTTGCCTCAATCTCACAATATGTCGTATGACGATTTTTCATTATTAGTTTTTGCACAGCATCAATGTTTTCTGGCATAACAACTGATTTTGGACGACCTTCACGAACTTCATCATTGAGCGAACGGCGGCCACGATTAAATTCCTTATACCAGCGTTTCACGGTGGCAAAGGATGGACCTTCGTCGCCAAATGTGGAAGTTAATTGATCAATGCACTCTTGTCTTGATAATCCACGTCGAAAGTCGTAATAAATCATTGCACGAACATTTTCACGAGTTAATTCCATGTTTTTGTCGACACACAGTTTTCTAGTGTAAACAAAACAAATGACGCTCTATTGACAAAATGTTTGAAGTAGATTATGGTAAAAAATGTCAAACTTTCCATTGGAAACGTCAGATGGCACCTACAACATTCAGGGTTGCCAAGGCTCAAAATATAAATAGTGCCCCTCGTATCGTACATAAACATTCGTTGTTCAATCGTAAATTTGTTGGCTAGCGTTGCAGGGACTAATAACAAGACATAAACACCCTTAAGCAAATCACACACAGCACAGATGTCTCGAATAACCTTTCAGCTTTGAGATGGACAATGCACAACTCGTTTTACAGCACGAACACAAAGCAACGACTGCAGCACAGCTGATAACGATAACGTTGAAATTGTCATGTGTCGCCCGTTGCGCATCGGAAAACTGCCGAGGTCACTGCAGTACGTATACTACGCATATAGCCGGTCTGTGGCCTTACCTTAAAACGAGTATGAACGCAAAATCAGATAACTACCAAAGTAATCTAGGAATTTAGTTTCACATCTTCCAAACATGCGAAACGAGCATTTTAAAGAAAATTCTCCCACCACAAATCACTCTATACATGGAAAACATGTCCTACCTTTTTGTTTGCTCAAAAATGGCTTTAATGATTTTCATTAAATACCTCATATTTAAGACATTTGCATGACAAATGTATACAACTTGAATTTCCTGCGAATAACCTGTAACTCATTGGTCTTAAAATACTTCCTTCGGTCGGGTATTAATTTTTTTATTATTATTTTATTTATTTTTGTATTATTTCCTTTGTTTTCTTTCTTACTTTCTCTATCTGTACATAGTAGGTGCATACGGTTTTGCATTCCTCCGAAAATTTTGATACCGAAATTTGGCCGGAAAAACATATTTGGAGGCCCCCTGAAACAAAAACAAAAGAGAGAAAATTTTCAGAAAAAGGTCCCTGTGTGTGTGTGTGTGTGTGTGAGTGTGTGTGTGTGTGTGAGAGTGTGTGTGTGTGCAGGAACGGCATAACTCAAAGGCGAAAAGTCGGATAAATATCAAATTTGGTATTTAGGTTCAGTGCTTTTCACACCAACCCAATCAACCCTTTACAAGGAACATTTTTCGAAAATTTTTATTTTTTAAAAAATGGCTTTAATGATTTTGATTAAAATGCCATAAATTAAAAATATTTACACGACAAATAAAATGTATATCTTGAATTTTCCGGGAATAGCCTGTGAAGTCGTCTATATTCGGAAGGAATTTTGTATAACCTTGTATAACAGGTAACCTTTAAGAGATACACGAAAACGTAGTACACAAAAAATGTAGATCTCTTTAAAACACACAACTTATTTGAAATAAACAGCCATTTCCTTGATATTCGTTACTAATGATTCAAATTGTTCGTCACTTCACCATTCTCTTAAAGTTCTTTCAACATTGAATTGTTTCTCGCGATTGTACGGAAATGGAATTTTAAGGCCAGCATATAGGTCCAGTTCTTAAAACATCTGGATATAGCTGTTCCCTTTATATCTATAACGAAATGTGTAACGTGGGTATTTTCGTAAAGCTTTATTTGCATTAAAATATATGGATAGAAAAAGAATGCTTAGTAAGAATAGTCTGCATACCCACTAATAAAAGATAGAGGGTGGAGAAATCATGTGAATGCATCACATCAATTTTCCTAATTGTCTTTTAACGCCGTTCTTCCTGTAGGCACCACAGGCGATGGACACTGGTGATACATGAAATGAAATAATTATTGGGAAAGGAAATTTGGGAAGGAAACGTTTATGACCCAAATTTAGAGTACCGCCCGGCATTTGCCGGTTATGAAGACAGGAAAACCTGGAAAAACCTTTCGCCAGGGAGGACAGTCTTGGCAGGATTTGAACCATAATCTTTCGCGTAGGATTCCATGTATCGTGTGTTAAACTGACACTACTCGTTGCTAAAGTTTTACTTTTGTAACTTGCATCCTAAATAACTATTTTTATAAGTAGATGAAACGTACGTTATACTGATGGTAACATTACATTACAATGTCAATTGTTATAAGACTCGTATTGCAATATAATACGTTACAATAAGTCATAAGTCACATATCATTGTGAACTATTCTCTTATTTTGGATTTCTAATACACTAATATTAACTTGTTCTTCCCAGAATCTGCTTCTAAGCATGTAGTGGGAAAAATATCTACTAAAGCATAAAGTTTCACTTGCCGTTCTGCTTTTAGCTTGAAAACAAGTATATTTCCACACAGTGTTGAATAAAAGATTATTAAAACGCGGGCAACATGACATAGAATGAGAAGAAAAGCATAATAAACTTTCTGATAAAATACGTTGTGACTTGCTAATGTGACCATAGGCTTTAAAGCGACAAAAGCGATGTAATTACCCATGCCCGTACCCAAAAAAAACTTTCAGGGAGGGTTTTCCACAAGTAGATCTAAACTTAACAGTACATGTACCTACTCCGTAGTATATAGACGTTACATGGATAAGAAAATTGCTTGGAGACATTATATAAACAAGAAAAACTCACCAGAATGAGGATATTCCACCTTACAGCACAAAACATGGAGACTGCTTTGAAAACTGGAATGTATGGTCACCTTACCTATGTAAGTCGATGATATTAAGTTTCCCTTTATCTTGTAAATGTGCTACTAGCAATAGACCTATTGTTATCTAACGACATTTTCCCATATCGGTTTGCTATGAATTTAAATAAATAAAACTGTCAGAAGTTTCGGGGGGGATTGAACCCTAGAAACCGCTCCCCTCTAAATACGGCCCTGTAATTACCCCATTTCTTAACTAGGTGAACAGAAATGTTTGGTCATAAGCTCGAGTAAATGTTGACTCTGTCAGTGCAGAAGGCTTGAGTAAACCAGATAAGCTGCATATGCTCAAGCACACAGTCAACCCTCCCAACGACTTTTAGCAGGGGTTTTCGAAACCTCCGAGGCGATAAATCCGTGTGCCGGTTTGGGGATGTTACATACTAGCTGCGTAGTTTCGAACTTTAAATAATATTTCACCTGTGGTCGTATGAGGACAAACTAATTTTAAGTGCTACATCAGTAACGTTTGTAGCTATATGCTTTAGATACACACACAAAATAAATAAATAAATAAAATCACTCACATGACCTTTTCTACCTACTCAACTTCACAGAACCGTTTTTATATACATTTAACTTTATACGAGGGCGGATTGATATGTCAGTGACAATTTTTTCTAAAAAATCAATTTTATTTCTCAACATAGTCTCCTTTCATTTCAATGCACGTTACCCAAAGTTTCTCTTATTTTTTAACCCTTCCAAAAAATATGATTTTTCGAATTCTGCAAAAATATTATGAGGTGGTTTCTGCCATGATGTGTTCACTGGACGTGAATTTCTTCAAGCGAGCTAATTTTTCTGGTTTGCGAAGAGGAGGAAGTCGCTCGGAGCCAAATCTGGAGAATATGGTGGGTGAGGTAGCAGTTCGTAACACAATCCCACAAATTTTGCGGAATTATTCCGGTGAAAGACAACCTTTTCTTCACCAAATAGGGTCGTTTCTTTAACAATTCCTTGTAAAACTGATCCAGCATTGTAAGATAATATGAACCTGTGATCGGTTTACCCTTTTCCAGGCAGTGGATGTCGCAAAAACTCATTTGGGTTGCACTGGAACATCTTCAAACATCACACGATTCCGCTTCTTCTCAACTGTCAGCAGTCGTGGCACCCATCTTGCTGACAGATTTCTCATACCGAAAAATTCGTGCAGAATGTTATACACCCGTTCACTCGAGATGTTTAGGGTCTTGGCTATCTCACGGATTTTCACTCGGCGGCCTTCCAACACAATATCGTGAACTTTGTTCACCATTTCTTCTGTTGTGATCTCAACCGGCCGCCTGTGCGCCCAGCATCTCTTGTGCTCGAACGGCCACATCGAAATTCTGTGAACCATGCCACGTGAAGCACAGACCACATAATACTTGTCAGCTTTTCTTCCGTTTCCTTCACCGTATTGCCACGCAAAGAGTAGTACTTTATCATAACACGAAATTCACTTGTCTCCGTTTTCTACGAAACAATACACATCTGCTTATTTTAGAAGCTCTCAGCAATGTTCTAAGAAACAAATGACGAATTTCTGTGATTTCTGTGAATAGATGCAAGACTTAGGTACAAACAAGAAACCTGTGATTGGAACGCTATCTCTCGTAAAGTCGTGGACTTTTCAATCAGCTCTCGTATTTAAATAAAAATCATTCTATAAATCACATTACGTTACTCAAGATTAATTACTTTCTCTACCTCATACATAGTAGGTAGAGAAGGTATTGCATTCCACCCAAAAATTTGATACCGGAATTTCATCGGAAATACCTTTTTTGAGGCTCCTTGAACCCCAAAAACAATCATTTTAGTAAAAGCTCCATGCGTGTGTGCCTAAGGACAACATAACTCAAAAATGAAAAGTTCGATGCATACCGAACTTAATGTTTATGCTGAGTCCCTTCCAAAGATGCGACACGAAGATTTACAAGGAAGTCCTCCCACAACAAACTTCTCTATACATGGGTCATTTTTTCAAATTTATTTTGAAAAAATGGCTTTAACGATTTTGATTAAAATACCATACATTAAAGATGTTTATATGGCAAATAAAATGTATGTTGAATTTTCTGGAAATAGCCTGTGAAGTGCTCTTCATTCGGAAGGAATTTTTATAATCGTGTACATAACTGGTAAACGTTAAGCAACACACGAAAACGTACTACACAAAAAGTACACATCACTTTGAAACAACTTTTTGTGGCATCATCCATTTCCGAGATATCAGTTATTAATTGTTTGAATTATTCAATTCTTAACCATTATTTTAAAGTCTTGTGGATTTTCAGTTGTTCCTTGCTACACTATGTGATCAAAAGTATCCGGACACCCCCACAAACATACGTTTTTCATCTTAGGTGAATTGTGCTGCCACCTACTGTCTGGTACTCATTATCCGCGACCTCAGTAGTCATTAGACATCGTGAAACAGCAGAATGGGACGCTCCGTGGAACTCACGGACTTCGAAAGTGGACAGGTGATTGGGTGTCACTTGTGTCAGAAGTCTGTACGCGAGATTTCCTAAACATCCCTAGGTCCACTGTTTCTGATTTGATAGTAAAGTGGAAACGTGAAGGGACGTGTACAGCACAAAAGCGTACAGGCCAACCTCATCTGTTGACTGACAGAGACCGCCGACATTTGAAGATGGGCGTAAAGAGTAATAGGCAGACATCTATCCAGACCATCACACAGGAATTGGAGTGGATCCTGATGCAGTTTGCAAGTACTATGACAGTTAGGCGTGAGGTGAGAAACCTTGGATGCCGTGGTCGAGCGGCTGCTCATAAGTCACACATCACGCAGGAAAATGCCAAACGACGCCTCGTTTGGTGTAAGGAGCGTCAACATTACACGATTGAACAGTGGCAAAACGTTGAGTGGAGTGATGAATCACGGTACACAATGTGGCGATTCGATGGCAGGATGTGGGTATGGCGAATGCCGGGTGAACGTCATCTGCCAGCGTGTCAACAGGAAATTCGGAGGTGGTGGTGTTATGGTGTGATCGTGTTTTTCCTGCAGGGGGCTTGCACCCCTTGTTGTTTTGTGTGGCACGACCACAGCGCAGATTGATATTTTGAGCACCTTCTTGCTTTCCACTGTTGAAGAGCAATTCGGAGATGGCGATTGCATCTTTCAACACGATCGAGTACCTGTTCATATTGCACGGGCTGTGGCGGAGTGGTTACACGACAATAACATCCCTGTAATGGACCCGCACGCACAGAGTCCTGACTTGAATCCTATAGAACACCTTTGGGATGTTTTGGAATGCCGACTTCGTGCCAGGCCTCACCGACCTACATCGATACCTCTCCTCAGTTCCGCACTCCGTGAAGAATAGGCTGCCATTCCCCAAGAAACTTTTCAGCACCTGATTGAAAGCATGCCTGCGAGAGTGAACGCTGTCATCAAGGCTAAGGGTGGGCCAACACCATAATGACTTCCAGCATTACCGATGGAGGGCGCCACGAACTTGTACGTCATTTTCAGCCAGGTCTCCGGATACTTTTGATCACATAGTGTATGTCATGGAAAGAGCATGAAATTTTAAACTCTGAGCATAGCGCCCAGTTCTTAAACATTTGTCTATCGCTGCACCATTGGTATCTGTAGAAATGTGTAATGTAGCTATTTCCGAAAAGGTTTGCCACGATTAAAATGAAGTAGACAGGAAAATAAACCTACGTTAGAATAATTTATATATCCACCAATAAGCAGAATAGGGTAGAGAAAGTCATGTGAGGTAAGACTTAAATATTTTTTTGTTTAGAAATAATCCCAAATTAAGGAATATGGATTTGAATGTACGCACGATACGGAAAATAAAAACACAACTTCGCCAGTTTTATTTACTGGTTAACCCATGCGTAAAAAGAATCTTATATAACACATTCACACGACTTTCTCCATATATTCATTGCATATTATACTATCAATTCAAACAATTGTTTTCTATCCTCGCTACGTTACTCACAATATATGTATTTCCCTAGGTCGTGTTTCAAATTAATCAAGAAATTTTCAACATGTGAAAAGGTATTCATATTTGTTCGTGATAACTCTTGCGAAGGAAAGAAAGGAATTGTAGTAATAATCCCAAACTTTTACGCATGCCCGCTAGAAAACATTCTACGAATTTTAATCTGGTGAAATAAATTCTAAAACAAACTATGGGATAACTGCTAAACTTCGTATTTCAGTTCAGTGTATTCTAAGATACGACGTATTTTTTAAAAAAAATCATCCCACGCCCAAACTACTTGTTTTGAGAATGTTTCGTTATTTTTCATTTTTCCATAAATGGCTAACGACGTTTATTAAGGTATAGTATGTTTAAGGTATTTTCATGACAAATAAAACGTATATATGAGTTTTGCGAATACCCTAATGTGATCTTCATTTGGAACGAATTTTAATTTTGTATTACTTGTAAACTGAAAGAGATAAACACAAATTTTCTATGCAAAAATGTAGATCTTGTAAAACAGAATTAATGTCAAATAAAATATAAGTTTGTGGCGTATACCGTTTCCGAGATATCCGTTCCTATTCGTATGAATTTTCAGATACTTCGCCTTTATTTTTTTTTTTTAAGTGTTAAGTCGTTATTTATTTCGAGTGGAATACAAAGAGTGCTCAATATCAGTATCAGAAGTTCAGTATTTTCCAAAGACGTGACATGTAACTTTTTAAGAAAATTCCCCACCCTCAATAAACTTTATAACCTTGTATAACTAGTAAATGTTAAGCGATAGACGCAAACGTACCATACAAAAAAAAATTGTAGATCTTTTTAAAACATACAATTTATTTCAAACTATTTTTGTGGCATCAGCCATTTCCGAGATATCCGTTATTTATGGTTAGAATTGTTCAATACTCTGCCATTCTTAAAGTCCTTTCAACATTGGTTGTTCGAAATGTGTAATGCAGCTATTTCCGGAATGGTTTATCTCGATTAAAATGAAGTAGATAGGAAAATAAACCTTCGTGAGAATGATTTCTATACCCACTAATAAGTGATAGAGGACAAAGAAAGCCATATGAATGTAATAGTTCAGAGTTTTTGTATCTACAACGAAATGCATAAAAAAAAAGTATCTCTGCACAATTCTTCTCGATTAACAAGCGTAAGAATAAATTTCTGTAAGAATAGTTCATAGAAGAGTTGAGGCAGTATTTTTAACACTTAAATGATTTCAGTCTAAATATATAATATAAAATATAATAACAGCTCGCCTTAAAGCAATATGTGTATAAATAACATCATTGTATTATGTTTATATTATTGTATACATGTATAATAATGTTATGTGAATGTATTAAGTAATTTAATAATGTAGGAGCTGTAAGAATATAGGTCAAAAGTTGCTAACATTGAGGTAACCTTGAGGCAATAATGAATTGGAAAGTTTAATAATGCCACTAGTAATTCTTGGAAACAATAATGTAATTTTTAAAACTGTTTATAAATAGCCAATCAACAACTAGAAAAAGCTTAAGTTAAATAAATTAGCCAATCAGGGACTTGAAATACAGAAATTTACAAATTCAGGCGGTAGAAGTCAGTTGCTATTAGACAACGTTCCTAACTGAACGCGAGATGCGTCCTCGAGAAGTTTAATACGTATTCAGTGTGAGACGAGAATATTATAAAGTTTACGTGTTAAAAAGTGCAAGTAATTAATAAATAATCTCACAGCTCTCTATATCAGTGAAGTGTTATTTAATCGTTTGAAGGATTAATAAATGGAGTGAAGTAAAAATTATAATTTGTGTAAGCCTATATTCTTTAGCCGCATCACACCTTGTTAAGAAATACATGTTTCTACAAATTAATACTTACGCAGCCGAGGCAAACATATATATATATATATATATATATAATATTTAAAGAAACATTAGAATTCAAAGTTGATTCTTAAACATTGGGGCGAAGCCCACCGTAAAGTGAACATTGGGGCGAAGACCACCGGAAAGTGAACATTGGGGCGAAGACCACCGGAAACTTTGTACCATACGTGGGGCAGTTATTTCATCAAGTTTGGCTCTCCAACTGCAGCAATACAATACAACTTCTCCTTCAAAGATACTACTTCAGATTGGGTAGAGGAAGTCATAAAAGTAACACATTTTTTTATCGGTTACCACCAGTTCCAGTACATACATGGAGGTTGTAGTGTTTCACGTGACACATACGTACTTGTTTTATACCACAAAAGAAAAATCGCTAAATGTAGCATGACGTCAACAGCTCTTAGCGTTCTCCAGGCAAATACAACACAAAGGTGTAGCAAGAACACTTGAAGAGGGAAGCTCCTGCTAAGAACGTTGAGGGTCTCCCTGCAAACTGTACGTCTGACATGCCTAATCACGGCTTACTCGTGTGTTTACCTCTCCAGCTTACAGCACCTGAGTGTAATAATACTAGGTATTTTATATAAAGAATCTGACATGATACATTCACATGACTATCTACCGTACATCATTATTGCTGATATACAAACGCTTCTTACTAAACCTTGTATTTCTATCTACTTAATTTTAATCCAAATAAACATCTGCATTACACATTTCGTTATAGATACAAAGAGACGGCGATAGTCAAGTGTTTAAGAGCTGCGCGCTATAG
This sequence comes from Deroplatys truncata, assembly GCA_030765065.1. Taxonomy (NCBI): domain Eukaryota; kingdom Metazoa; phylum Arthropoda; class Insecta; order Mantodea; family Mantidae; genus Deroplatys; species Deroplatys truncata. The sequence continues at coordinate 119,933,584 of CM060988.1, read as the reverse complement.
GCTTGCTTAAAATTATCTACTGTTTCCATGCAATCGTGAGAAACAACTGAATGTTCAAGGACTTAATGACCAAGTAATGAACAATTCGGACCATTAATAGCTGATATATTGGAAATGGCAGATGCCACCTAAGTTATTTGGAATACATGTGTGTTTTACATTTCTTGTGAAGTACGTTTTTGTCTATCGCTTAACGTTTACTATTTATACATGATTATACAGAATTCCTTCCGAATGAATACTTCAATTTCTATTCCCAGAAAATTCAAGACATACATTTTATTTGCCATGTAATATCTTTAATATACGATATTTTAATCAAAATAGTTAGCCTTTTTTCAGAAAATCAAAATTTTCGAAAAATCTTCCATGTAGTCTGGGGTGGGGGGATTTTCTTGAACATCTTCGTGTCGCATCTTTGGAAGGTACTGGACCTAAATGCCAGGTTTGGTATTTATCCGACTTTGCGTTTTTTGAGTTATGCTGTTCACAGACAGACAAGGAATAATTTCTAAAGGTGTTTTTTTTATTCAGGGATCTCAAAACGTGTATTTCCCGTGAAATCTCGGTATGGAATTTTCGGATGGGATGCAATACTTCTCTATCCACTATGTACGTGGAGAAGAAGTAAAAAAAATGATGTGTTACATTCACATGACTTTCTTGCCCTCTAACGCTTATTATAGGGCATATAAATTATTTACAAGTTTATTTTCCTATCTACTTCATTTTAATCGAGATTTTTCTCGTGTCTTAATTAAGAGGCGCCACGAAAATCTTCTAGAAAATCCCCCCAATATAAACTACGCTTTACACGACATTTTTTTTATTTTCTGAAAAATGGCCGTGACGATTATGATTAAAATATCACATATTTAACATGGGACTGATAGAAATATTTAGAATATCTTGAATTTTCTGCGAATAGCCTGTGAAGTCCTCTTGATTCGGAATTTAAAATTACAAGAGATGGGCAAAAACTTACTACACAAAAAATGTAGATCAGCCGTATTCAACTGTCATTGGTTTGAACTTTTCAATGGTTTGTCACCATTTCGATGATTCGCGAGATATCATGGAAAGAGTATGAAGTTTCAAAACCAGCACTCAGTATGTGTAATGACCAATGAAACAATTTCTGCGAATGTTTATCTCGATTAACATGAGGTACACAGACAAATAGGTTTTTGTAAGAATACTTTGTAGAAGCTATATAGAAGTCAATGTTACTTAACACATCAGACCTTTGGCCTTCGAACCTCTTCCAAAGACGTATTTTCTATGGTATCTAGATATGAATTTTTGCATACACTGGAATACTCCTATTTTACATACCTACGTTTTAGAGGTTTGCTCGAGTACGTTATTGAGAGATCCTTCGGTGATTGTGGTTAACGCGACTGTGGTGCTTTGTGAGGCGAGGAATGTATACACTACCGTGCATAAAATGTGGCGCATAAGGGAACGTAGTTGTTTATGTCAGTACTGACAAAATCTTGCCCCACCCTCTGCCAGAATGACCACTTTTGTTTTTCGGACGTAGCCATAGTCACTGGATGGGTAGGGGCTTTACTTCGCCCAAATGAGGCCAAACTACGGAAGGGTATATTACAACTTAAACCTTGTATTTTCATGCTCTTCTTGCATTTTCATAATATCGGTTTTCTGATTGCCGTTTGATAGCGGATTACCTTTAACTTTTGTCTCCATGTCGCTGATGAAAGCTCTCGTATAAATGTCGTAGCTGTCGTCCAGTATGACCACATATGCAAATAACTCTTCACCCCCTTCTAACCCTTGACGCCGCGGTAATCGTATGAATCGCATTCGGGAGGTTCCTGGTTCGATTCCATGCGATCATCCACTCTGACCCATGGGCTTTTTCGGGGATTTTCCGGGTGTTATCCCATTCCCGGTGAATGCTGGAGTGGTTTCTCCCATTTCCGAATTTTCTGTCCCTCCATATCGTTCCATTCATCATTTCATTTATTCTTCACCTCGTTCAGTGTGTTTCAGGGTTGGAAGTGTCGGCGATGGTACTACGGTGCGGCGTGGCAGGGAAACGATGCTCTCTGTGTTACTTTCTACGTACCTCGACCTTCGAGGATCCTCAGTGTGGGGGAAAGGTCATCAGTCTCGCTGTCCCACAGCCTGTCTGTAGAGATTCTGTCATTACTGTGACATCGCTGCTGGTTCCGGCCGCCCGGAGTCTCCTATACCCTCATCCCTACTTCCCTGGGCACCCCCTCGAAGGGCATAGATACAATATTGTAATTCACTGCATCGGTGCCAAGTCTCCTCCGATACACATTCTATTCCATTTCATTTACCCCTTCTTCTAAGGCCGAATTATGTTGTGGTTGGTTTAGTCTTACCTTGAATCGTAGTGAAAATCTTTCATAATGGCGGTATCCAAGCCACCCCTTCAATTCACATCGATTATAACATCGTTCATTATTCGTTTTTGTGTCCATAAATTGGTTTTCGGGCTAGTCACATAGAGAACTAATACCGACTGGGTGGAGTCAAAGGTAAAGATGTATACCTCACGGAGGAAATAACACTACTGCGATGTAGGTGAATGTGCCACTTTTTAGCTCGTCAGTGTACACATGCGATACTATCGTTACAATCGAAGAAATTAAGTAACAAAGTATATGTTGAATAAGCGTTAGAAACCTAGTTAGCGCTTTACGCTTGAAAAACGTTCACATAAAGACGGTGGACGTAGGCCTAAGATCTCATGACCAGAGGATGGAACATTGATCTACCATTACGAACCCGAAACAAAGAGGCGTCTTCAGTCTTCTGTGTGGTGTTTTCTTAATGAGGGCTCACCCACCAAGATCAAAAGGAGTCGCAGCTTTGAGAAGAAAACGGCTGTTCCCTTTTCACGAGGATAGGCCTCTCACCAATGCGACCCTGCACACATGTCGCACATTGTCTGCCTTTCCCAAATAAACGCCGCTTCAAAATCACGGCCATCAAAAGCAAAACCTTCTGAAATTGCTCTCAAAAGACACGTAAGCGTTTTGCATAAAGAAAGAAGTGACAATGTTCTAGTGACATACCCACTCGATCAAGTCATTTGTTTTGTTTTAGAAGACTACTCTTTGTCTTTATTAGTGGGTATACAAACTATTCTTACTAAAACTTATTTTTCAATATATTTATTTGAAATCTCATAATTGAATGTTCCTATAGCAACTGGTCCTATGGTTTTACAAACTTTTGACACAATGCATACAAACAAATTATATTATACAGTATATTTTACAATATTGGCATAACTAAATTAACATTCCCAACTAAAATATTTTAACAAATTTTACCTAAGCAAAAAGAATACATTGTATAGCAATTTTACAATATTTTGTCATATAATTTGGTGCATTTTGAAAAACTGTATTATTCTATTACCTACATGAATTTGAATCCTTCATGGACAGGTTTAGATTGCCTGGAATCTTGAGTTTTTTCCTGTAAAGATCGTTATTTTATAAACTATTTAAGTAATTTGAAAGCAATTATTAATATTAATACGTTAGTAGACTAACATAGATTTCATTTGTTTGAAATTAACAGAACACAAATGCAGTTTAAAATCAGACATTAGCCTTCTTTTCAAATAGTTATAGCCAAGATCATTCATTCCCTATGCTCCCCAGTGTGGCAAATTGTGTACGAGTTATCGATACGCCGTTATCGATAGGCAATATGTTCCAAGGTGACAGGCCGCCGATATGACCACAGCAGTTAGGCGGGGTCAAAATGGAACAATAAAAAAAGTGCTATCAGTTGTTGCTCAAATCAAAGCCCCCAATATGACCACGGAATTTAAAGGAGGTGGGTATACAAATGAAACAGATTTGAGAACTGGTGTTAAAACCCAAACATCAGTGAATCGACAACACCAAGGAATCTTTTCTTAACACAAAGGTGGTAGGTATGCCCACAGTATTTAAAAGCAGCTGTATGAATTATTGTGTTTTTTTTCCATTTTAATGATCGCTTCTTTTTTCAAATACCTAAGAAATTCTTCTTGAACTGTAAAAACTTCTAGTTTAACTTTACTTCAGCACTGGCGAATGCAGCGAATTCTTTGTATGAACGTTTGCACACCAAAAGTGATACTTGAGTATACTTACTCGTAATTGATGTACGGGAGGATTCGTTCCAGTGCAGGAACGTCACGCTGTAAAAGAACAGAAGCAGGTCAGAGGATATGCTATCACACGGCAGGATCAAACACAAAAGGGACTTGCGTGTGGGGATCTCGTGCAGAAACCAGATGGCCTGCATTCTGCACTAGTGATATGTTTCTGAATAGCAGTGCACAATGGATATGACAGCTAATATTCCCCTGCCTAGTTGAAGTGGTTCAGGCAGATAATAACTAGCTTTTTGCTAGAAAGCCTCATCCATCGGGAATTATGCTTGCAGCGTATTCCATTTGCTCGCGAGCAAAAGGAGAAAATTCCAACCGCAATTGTTTCACATTGTTCTAAAATATGGTCATTCTAACATGTGAAATGTTTTAGCAGAAATAAATGCTCTTCGTTAATTTAAAGTCACATTTTCTTAGCTACTTTTTGGTTTCCTTCCTAGGAGTATGAACTGTTGACATATTCAGCACACATTTCCGAGGCAGATTCCGCCACGAGCACTATCCGTTGATATTTTCGCGGAATTGCAGCGTAATTCAAGTCTAGCATATCTTGCATTGTTCAATACAGATTTCCGTCATTGCTCCGGGTCGTCTTCCTTGGTGTAGTGATTACCGCTGTAGCCTCTAGTTCCCGAGGTCGCAGGTTCAAACCCGGCGGAGGGCCTCTTTCGGAAGAGGAGTAAAGCCGGTGGTCCTGTGTCGTAGATTTATGGCACGTAAAAGAACCTCAATCATGATAGAGGCCCTTGCGCAAAATTTCCGATCTTTCACGTCCAGTATAGAAGGGTCGCTAAGGACCATAACAGTTAAAGAGCGTCTATAAATAAAACGCAATTTAATTTGTCATTTCTCCGGACACACAGCAGCCTTGGGCTTAAAGTCTGACATGTAACGGACACATGTTCGCCCTGATCCATGAAACGTCGATTTTTCCCTCGTCATATTAAAAAAGAAAAAATGTGTTGTTTTCACATTACTTTTACTAACTATTCCACACACTATTATTACAAAGGCTTATTGTCCTATCTTTTGTTTTATTGTTAATCCAGATAAAATTAAATTCACATTTACACATTTCGTTGTAGGATACAGTAGTTAAATTGAGAGTCACATTTTTATTTTCGCTACTTCGTATAGCAAGAAGGGGAAGTGCTGCATTTCAACCAAAATTTCGATACCGAGAATTCACGCAAAATACATGTTTTGAGGCCCCAGAATACAAATAAAGCATTTTTGGAAACACGTCCTTTTGTGTGTCTGTGAACAGTATAACTCAAAAACGAAAAGTCGGATAAATACCAAACTTGATGTTTGAGTTTAGCATCTTCCAAGAATGCGATACGAAGATTTTCAAGAAAGCCCTCCTACCCCAGACTACCCTATGCATGGGACAAGTTTCGAAAATTTTGATTTCCTCAAAATGTCTCTAACGACTTTAATAAAATATCATATCTTTAAGATATTTTCATGGCAAATAAAGTATATATCTTGATTTTCTGTGAATGTCTCAAAAGTCCTTTTCATTCTGAATGACTTTTACCTAACTGGTACACCGTAAACATTTTACTATAAAAAAATCTGATGTGTTACACTCACATGACTTTCTCTACTCTTGTACAAACTATTTTTACAAACGCTTACTCTCCATATGCTTCATGTTAATCGAGATATCGAGATGTCAATCTTATTGATAATTTTCTTGTAGATGCAAGGGGAATATGGTAGGTTTTAAGCAATAGTCAAATATTTTAACGCTGGTTGTTATGTGGCGCATTCCATTCTCTTTGCATGTCCAGGGCATAAAAAAATGAATAACGAATTTGAGAAAAAGTTAAGTATTAGAAAATTTAAGGGAATAACAAGCAATATCTCGATAACGGTTCACTCAACAAAAGAAATGTGTATGACATAAATTGTGTATTTTAACGCGATCTACATTTTTTGTGTAGTAAAATTTTGTCTATCTCTTATGGTTTACCAGTTATGCAAAAGTCGTTCACAATGAAGAATACTTTTGGAGACATTCCCAGAAAATTCCAGATATACATTTCATTTATCATGACATTATCTTAAACATATGATATTTTCATCAAAATCGTTAGAGCCATTTTTGAGAAAATTAACATTTTCGAAAAATGCTCCATGTAAAGGGTAGTCTGGGGTGGGGGGATTTTCTTGAAAACCTTCGTGTCGCATCTCTGGAAGATACTTAACCTAAATACTGAGTTTGGTGTTTATCCGACTGTTCGATTTTGAGTTATGCTGTTCACAGACACACAGACACACACACACACACACGGACATGTTTCCAAAAATGCTTTTTTTGGATTCAGGGGATCTCAAAACATGTATTTCCGGTGAAATCTCGGTATCGAATATTTGGGTGGAATGCAATACTTCCCCTACCTACTCTACGTAGTAGAGAAAGTAAAAAATTAGATCTGATTAACGCAGACAATCTGATTAACGCCACATACTTTTTTTGTGGAGTGAACCATTTCCGAGCTATTCCTTGTTATTTATTTGAATTTTCCAATACTAATACTTTTTCTCAAATGGGAATTTGTTATTTGTTTTTTTATGTCTGGACATGCAAAGAGAATAATGCTCCACATAGCAACCAGCTCTTAAAAGATTTGTCTATAGCTTAAAGCCTGCCGTATTCCCCTTGTACCTACAGGAAAATTAACAATAAACTACTTTCTGTAAATGTTTATCTCGATTAAGATGGAGTAGATGGAGAATAAGCGTTTGTAAAAATAGCTTGTACAAGAGTAGAGAAAGTCATGTGAGTGTAACACATCAGATTTTTTACAGCGCGTGTCGCTATGTGATGGCTTTGAAACTCGATGGTCTTTGCATGACCACGAGGAAAAAAAAGGATGACTTCTCATTTGAGAAAAACAAAACTATTGAAAAACTGAAAATAATAACAAAGAATATCTCGGAAATGGTTAACACGACAAAACATTTTATATGACATAAACTGCGTACTTTAACAACATATACATTTTGTGCAGTAAGATTATCGTATCTCTCTTATGGTTTACCAGTTATACAAAAGTCATTCAGAATAAAGAGGATTTCATAGGCTATTCCAGGAATATTCAAGATTTATATTTTATTTTTCACGAAATTAGCTAATACTCATGGCATCTTAATAAAAATCCTTAGCCAATTTTGAGAAAATCAAAAAATAACCAAATATTTTCCATGTGAAGGACGGATTGAGGTGGATGGATTTTCTTCAAAACCTTCGTGTCGCATCCTTGGAAGGTCCGGAAGTTAAATACCAAGATTTGTATTTTACTTACTTTTCGTTTTTGAGTTATACTTGTTCACACACACACACACACACACACACACACACACACACACACACACACTCACTCACAGGAAGAGCTTTTTATAAAAAATTTTTGGGTGGAATGCAATACTTTTCCTTTTTAAAGTACACTATGTGATCAGAAGTATCCGGACACCCCACAAACATACGTTTTGCATCTTAGGTACATTGTGCTGCCATCTACTGCCTGGTACTCATTATCCGCGACCTCAGTAGTCATTAGACATCGTGAAACAGCAGAATGGGACGCTCCGTGGAACTGACGGACTTCGAACATGGTCAGGTGATTGGGTGTCACTTATGTCAGAAGTCTGTACGCGAGATTTCCACACTCCTAAACATCCCTAGGTACCCTGTTTCTGGTGTGATAGTGAAGTGGAAACATGAAGGAACATGTATAGCACAAAAGCGTACAGGCCGACCTCGTCTGTTGTCTGACAGAGACGGCCTACATTTGAAGAGGGTCGTAAAGAGTAATAGGCAGACATCTATCCAGATCATCACACAGGAATTCCAAACTGCATCAGGATCCACTCCAAGTACTATGACAGTTAGGCGTGGGGTGAGAAACCTTGAATTCCATGGTCGAGCGGCTGCTCATAAGCAGGAAAATGCCAAATGACGCCTCGCTTGGTGTAAGGAGCGTCTACATTACACGATTGAACAGTGGCAAAACGTTGTGTGGAGTGACGAATCACGGTACACAATGTGGCGATCCGATGGCAGGGTGTGGGTATGGCGAATGCCCGGTGAACGTCATCTGCCAGCGTGTGTGGTGCCAACAGTGAACTTCGGAGGTGGTGGTGTTATGGTGCGGTCGTGTTTTTCCTTGTTGTTTTGCGTGGCACGATCACAGCGCAGACCTACATTGCTATTTTAAGCACCTTCTTTCTTCTCACTGTTGAAGAGCAATTCGGGGATGGCGATTGCATATTTCAACACGATCGAGCACTTGTTCATACAGCACGGGCTGTGGCGGAGTGGTTACACGACAATAACATCCCTGCAATGGACTGGCCTGCACAGAGTCCTGACTTGAATCCTATAGAACACCTTTGGGATGTTTTGGAACGCAGACTTTGTGCCAGGCCTCACCGACCTACATCGATACCTCTCCTCAGTTGCGCACTCCGTGAAGAATAGGCTGCCATTCCCCAAGAAACCTTCCAGCACCTGATTGAAAGTATGCCTGCGAGAGTGAACGCTGTCATCAAGGCTATGGGTGGGCCATCACCATATTGATTTCCAGCATTACCGATGGAGGGAGCCACGAACTTGTAGGTCGTTTTCAGCCAGGTGTCCGGATACTTTTGATCACGTAGTGTACATAGTAAAGAAATTAAAACTCGGAAGTTATTTAGATTCACATGACTTTCCTAGCCATACTTCGACAAAGTCCTCTTACAAATCCTAACTTTCTATCTACTGCTTCGCGTTAATTGAGATAAGCGTTTGTATATAATTTTTATTTCACGTTCCGTTGTAGGTATAAGAAGGATACAGGACACTGAAGGGATAGTCAAATCTTTAAAAAGTGGGCCACTATGCTGGGGCTTAGACATTCTGCTTCTTGCATGGCCACGGGAAACAACAGCACCTCAGAGTATGGTGTATAATTGAGAGCGTGCTTGTGTGTAATCAATTCTTAATAACCAAGTTGCCCATAAACAAGATATCAAGACCGAGCGGGGTGGCTCAGACGGTAACGTCTGTAGCACACGTTCGGGACATCCCGGGTTCAAACCCCGAGGCCGGGCAATCTGATGGTTTTTTTATGCGGTTTCCACTCATTCGCCATAATAAATACCGGACTGGATATTCAATATCTTAAGCCAAAGTTCCACCTTAAGTCTAAAACAATAGTAAAAATGAAAATAGACGGTAATAGCAAATCGTTTGCCATCTATCCCAGATAATGAAAGCAGGTAGACTGGATGGCACGTGCTTCCTCTGCGCGGCACGTGTAGAGGCAGAGATAAAGTTGTCTAGCACTAAGGTCTTTGTGGACACGTGACGAAGCAAGATGATGTGATACAGAGATGAGACCTAAAAGGCTAACTGTCCGTCACACACTGATACAATTGGTATCTCCTAACTCACCCGTCGCGATATGACCACGACGTTAAAGCGTCGTGACATAAATAGAGAAAAAAATCGGGATATTGTCGTTGGATGAAAACTTGAGCACATGTACCAAGTCATGCAGTTTATCTACAATCAGCTCTACTAAAATGTAACGCAAGTTATACATATCAGTATTTCAACATTAAAACCAATAGACACGAGTATCTCGGAAATGGCTAATGCTACAAAAGAGCTTTATAGCAAGCATGGCACGTGTAGTGATTTTCAATAGCACGCTGGATGAACGAAATACAGCGTTTGATCTCATTAAAATTTTAATGGTATTATTTATGTTTAATCTCTCTATATTTCTCCTTTCCTCTCTCTACTGCTTACCTATGGTAGGTAAGGAGCGTTTTGAGTCCCCGAAAAATAAGTTTTAGAAAAATGTGTGAATGTATAACTCAGATGAAAAATAATCGCAGTAACAACAAATTTGGAAATTAGCCATCTTCAACGAAACAACACGAAGATTTTTACAAAATCCCCATCCCCGTAAACTATCCTGTAGATGGAATATTTTTCATTGCTGTTTATTGTCTCGAAAACACCCTAACCAGCTTTATTGCAACTTCATTTTGAGATAAGGACTTGAACACAAATATGTATTGCTTGAATTTTCACGAATAGTTTGTGAAATCTTGTTCTTTCTATATGAGCTTTGTATAATTTGGTATAACTGCGAAACCATAAAGGATAAAAAAAAACGTTTACTGCAAGATTAGATTAGATAACGATAGATTGTTTGGCAGAGGTTTGGTGACCTCCTGCACGTCAGCCTAAAAGGCTTGTTGTGCCATCGCAAAATTCTTGCAAGAAAAATGCAGAGCTGCGCACTTTATTCCGTAGCTTTAGCCATTTTCGAAATATTTCACGTCATACATTCACTTTCTCCTAAGCATAACTGCGCCATCTTTTTGTTTTCCTTTCTTTTGCAACACGACTTTGTAATTAATCACTTTTGCTCTGAGCGCTTTAATATATAAGGTGCCTGTATATGTGAAATTGAAAAAGTTGAGAAAGTCGCGTGTGTGTGTGTGTGTGTGTGTGTGTGTGTGTGTGTGTGTGTGTGTGTGTGTGTTGCATATCAGATCTCCAACCATTCGACCTTTTAACATTTCAAACCATATGTCATGTGTTACTGGTTGTTTTCACGCTACACTAGCGCTTAAGGTTTACAAAATATATTTTTTGCGTTTGGACTTATTAGCTAATACATCGAATAATCAACAAAGCCCGCAAATTTTATTTGAGATGTGTGTATTCCGCACTACGTCTGCCAATTGCACGTTGACACTGCAGATCATCACTGGTTGACTTGGGACCCCAGTTTTACATCCTGACTGCCATATAAGAATAGAAGACCAAGATCTTATTCCCAACAGGATTGGAATTGATTTCTTGGGGACAGATCGTGAAGCCTAGCTGCTTCTAGCCACGGAAATTCCACTGAGTGGACTCGAGGACCCGGCATGCTGACACAAACCAGCAGCAGCTGTGTGGCCGGTCCTGACCCCTTTATGAGAAAACGTGATTGTATAAATAAAAGCTTATAATGAATGGAATTCGTTTCATATGCTGAGTGATTTTTTTCAACATAACAAATATTTTATCTAGGCTATGAATACTTTATCAAGGACTCCGAGTTCCCGAGTTTATTTCGAAGGCGGAACTAAGGTCTTTAATTACGAAAATAAAGTACGAATGTAAATTTTGGCTTGAATCTTTAAAATGATGTGCTGCATTCTTGCTTTTATACAACTCTAAGGTCATTCTTCAACTTCCGGTTTAGAGAGACGTTTGCTGTCGAACCTGTTGATCAAGTTTCATATTTTATGCAGACGCTTTTCTACACTAACAGAAAAAGATACCCCTTACTTAATTAACTCTCGCGACGCCAAAAAGAGCCAAAGTTTGAACGTCAATGCCCTCAAACATCAGCGGGGCTTCTCTTTAAAATCTGCAAGGGGAATATCCCAAAGAAAAGGGCAAAAACAAAGGAGAAAGGGAAGAAACAATGCATCACAGCGGTTGACAAGAGAAACGTTTCAGTAAATGGATTGGATACAAGAGCACCAGGCATTATTGTGATCCTTGCAGGTACGTGCTTTGAAAGAAAGTAAGCTTTTGTCTTCCTGCAGTAGCCAAATTTATTGCTTCCCTTAAGTAAGACAGCTCTAACTTACCAAACACAATGACATGTTCCTGATCCCCTCAAGAATCGGATAAATGGCAACTGTTGCAACACTTATTCAAATCCATTGAATTACAAACTGTAATTCCAAATCACAACACAAAGTAGCGCGGGTAAACTGCGAACTGCTTTATTCACGTCGCCACGAATATGTAGGGAGTATAACTTCTTTCTTTAATCCGCACTTTCTTGCTAAATGCTTCGTTTCGCCAAAATTTTAGCCTTTTTGTTTTGTATACATCTGCAAATGCGTCGGAAGGCTGCCTGCCTAAACTTAAAACATGACATCGACAGTGGTGGTATCGCGCGCTATGGGCAGTATTATCGGTATTGAAAGTCAAATTGTTTCACTTAATTCAATGATTCATTTAATATTGTATTTCTATAAATTGTTAAAAAAAAGCATTGTCATTCTAATTTTTCAATGCATTTATAGGTGACGTTCTCTGGGGGGGGGGGGAACCCCAGAACTTCCCAACTTCCAAATACTCATCAATGTTTCTAAATTAACCTGGTATAGAAATTAAACGGGACTACACAAATTAACACACACACAAAAGTGTAGATATAAACCTGAATATATACATACTGTAATTAAAAACTGCTGTACATATTTGGTTTTTACACTTTAAATGCTTATAAAACCATCTATAATAATAATAATACTATAAAGAAAGAAAGTATGTTTGTGTGTGTGTGTGTGTGTGAGAGAGAGAGAGAGAGAGAGAGAGAGAGAGAGAGAGAGAGAGAGAGGAGGTTACTCTAGAAAACCACTCAATCCGTTCTTTAAGTATGAAAAACATTCCTGTTGCGACGAGATTTATTTAGATCATTCCTAATTCTCTGGAGAGTCTGGAAGAAGAAAGAAAAAAAAAAGAGAAAAGAAAACCAACAACAAAATCAACCTTAAAATCCCAAGACTTCCAAATATTCATCAATGTTTTTAAATTAAAGCTCCTAGTATAAAAGTTAAGGGGACTGTACAAATTAACCCCAAAAAATGTGGATACAAACCTGAATACATGCATCCTATAATTATAAACTGCTGTAAAATTTGGTTTCCACGCTTTAAATGCTTATAAACCATCTATAATAATACTATAAAGAAAGAAAATGTTTCTGTGTGTGTGTGCGCGCGCGCGCGCGCGGGGGAGGGGCAATCTAGGAAAACCATTCAATCCGTTCTCTCCGCACTGAAAAATTGTTTCTCCCGATGGATATAGGCTATAAAACAGCCTCTAATTTCAACTATTAAACGTCTAAAAGACTAAAAAAGATTTACAAGACCCATAATGCAAACAAGTTGTAGTCTTAAAAGAAAACATTTGCGACGGTGGATGCGAAATTAAACATAATTCACAATCTTTTATTATACTATCTAAATAAAAAAATTTACCTTCATCCCCAAAAATGTAATATCCATACAATAGTTCTATTAATAAAGCATCTACCACTGGATTTAATTGTGCAGTCAATCTTTCAGCATTATAAGATTTAACGAAATAAGACCTTCCTTAGGAATGTCGTGGAGTGGAAATTAGTTGTTACTCCACAGAACAGGCGCTAAGACAAAAGTCGCGGATGTTCCATTAGAAACAATACACACAGTTAGGTACTATCCAGTCGGCCACGATATCATTGCGCGTAGTGCGAAGAGGAACTAAACAGTTACCAAAAAAGTGGGCGGGGCATCGGAAGGAAAGTCAGATAAAAAAGCATCCGCAGTTCCGAGCTGCATTTATTAACGAGGCTGAGGCCTGCACATGTAGTACCGTTTTCATTATTCGACTGTACATCTCCTTGCGCTGCCCCTCACCTCCCTAATCACTAGCCTTGATTGTCAACAAACAGCAGTGGCGCCCTCCTCCAAGCGCATTCATATCATGGCCAACTAAGTAGACATTCACGATTTAGCAGCTGAGAAAACAAACGAGAACAAAACAAAATACAATTTGTATCTGCTTTTAACTTAGATATCTTTTAATAACCATTATGTCAGAAAGTTGGTTATATTTCGCCTTTATGTTATTAATAGGTTTATTAACAGTGGGTGCTAAACAATTGTATACGCAGGGAAATTAGCCAGCCGATATTTATAATTAGTAACTGAAAAGATGACACGTGCCATTTCTTAAATGTTTAATTGGTAGGCCAGAGTGGGAAACCTCATATTTACCACTTTAGTCCTACTTCGCTGTATACTGAAGCTAGGGATTTTGTTGTATGTGAAAAGTAGATAGTCCTTATGTTAATGAATAATTATGGGACTTGATAAGATACATAAGTTTAACATTTATCCAACATTACTCGACCGTTTCGATAGCTGTGCCGTCAAAACCCAATGAGGGCTTTACAGAATTTAGAAGACTACAGGAGGTTAAGGAAATAAGAAGTGCAATATGCGTCAATGATTCATTATTTCCGCAATATCAAAAACTGTTTTCTTAGTTATTACAAGGAATATCACAGGCTTTTACGAAATTCAAATAAGCTTAAAAAGGATGATACATTTTAAAATATTCTAGAATAATTTCAGAAAGAGCAACCAAATAACTTCCTATCACGACAATGGCGTATAAGGGCAGCCTAGCAGTGCTTTCTGTAACCAGCTGAGTCTCTAAGGTCACTGATTACGTCACTAGGCTCGCATGATGGCAGGTGATTATCTCACCACCCATAGGCAACGCCACGGGAGAGAAGCAGGACACTGCGGGCGTGAAGTGGCCCGACAACATTGCTGAGCACTCTTCTCTTTCAAGATATGAGGTTCTTTTAAGCGCAAATAAAAATTACACTGGACCACTGAAGCCATTGGATTTATAAGTCTGAAATACCGAGCGAGTTAGCTCTGCGGTAACGGTAGGTCCTGAGTTCCATTCTTGGGGTCCGCCACTCTGAGCATGGATTTACCCTGGTTGCCAAGGTAGTTTCTTTTCTACGCCGAATTTCCCTTCCCTCATTTCCTATTATTTCGCTTCCCTTTTTATGTTACAAGTAGGCTTAGGGGCAGTGTCGTTTGTTGTTGGAGAGATAGTGCAGATAATTGCTCGTTGGAAAGTTCTTCTCGGCCCTGCCAGATGGCAATTTTCTCTGAGCCGTCTCACGTGTGTCGAGTTCTCCCCGGCCAAGGGAAGCCTTCTCTGAGAAGTCCGCCGGTGTGACTGGGTCATCCAGCACCTATGCCGCAGCCAGTGACAGCTCCACAGCCACCGACACCAGCACCATCACTCATGCCGATCATCGAGGAAGTCCAGTGCCTACGTGACGCCGTTCAGGATCTCCACGCGGAGTTCCTGAACATGACGACGCTGCTGACAGCCCTGGAGGAACTCATCCGAGAACTTCAAGCTACATCAGCTGCTCAGCAAGGTTTCCTAACTGAGCAGTTCGACACCATATCATAACGACTCAACGCCTTAGACGACACCATCCGAAACTCTGCTCCAGCTTCCAGATTCATGAAAGATCCAGAGGGAGTCGCACGCTTCTTGCAGCAATGCAAGGAGAATAACCAGCAGCAGTATCATCGGTACCATTCTCAATCCTAACTTCCATTCTCTTCCTAAACCCTCGCCATTCCCACTAGTGTTGCAGTCAGGTTTCATGGCTGCAACCTAGTTAACTACCTTTACCCGCTCCCGCCCACAGGGCGGCAGCCAACAGCCTTCACTTACTAACGCGGGTGCTATGCGGGACCGCACAGTCACGCCATTCCACTTTTCCTTCTTCCTTTTTCAATCCGGTGGAGGAGTTTTTAGTGGGTATGCCGACTATTGGTGAGTCCCACACTCTCAGTCCCGACTCCCATTGGGGCTGGGGTCAGTGATTAAATCATTTTCTCCTCCACTCGAAAAAAAAAACAAAAAAAATTAGAGATCTCTAGGCATCTTTGTCAGCCTACCTGCCTGCGACTTATAGCCTCCTTCGTTTCTTCAGCTCATCCGTTCCTCCTGGGAATGGAAGCATAAAAGCGTATCTTTTAAGCATAAAATATACGCGTTAGGGTCGAGGTACGAGGTTCCTCATTCATTCATTCATTAAGCCCAAAATAATCGATCGCCCTACGCAGGTTTGAAAAAGCGACCTTGGGAACCAGAGGCTAGCATGGTAACCGCTAGACTACGGTGGACTATTACAAACATTAAGGGCGAGGTAAATTAAATTAATTCGACCTTTAAACAAATCACTCATGTAATGCAGATTAAGACAAGCAATACATTCTCTTTAGTTTTCTTATTCAGGGTTAAAATAAGTGTTTGGGAGGTTCACTTGTTTGCGTTAAACCTTTAGCTAGTAATGCATGAAAGAACTCTTTTGGAAAGGCAAAACTAATATAATACTGTAATTAACTGTTGTTCCAAACAAGCCGTGAGTTGGATAAGGTTGGAAAGATAGATTCAGACGAGTGAAAAATGCAATTCCATCGCCGGGATTTGAACTATGGATCTCCTGGTTTCCGTGGTTGCTCTAACCTCTGAGCTACCTTGGCAACATGCCGGTACGACATTACTCCGCAACTGATTCGCATTTTTCCCGTTAAGCCGCGAGGAGATCTCGAATTGTATTGAGAAGACATACCCAATGGCGACTTGCAATGCTGTAAGAGTTTCGACCACTATTAGGTCAATGTAATTAATTGTTCAACACAAGCTGTGTGTCGACAAAGCTGGATATGTAGAATCGGACGACTGTAAAATTCAATGCCATCGCCGGAATTTGAACCAATGGCCATTGTCAACAATTGTCTCCCGGTTTCATCCGTTGCTCTCGCCTCTGAGCTACCATGGCAATTTGCCGTGCGACATTAAATTAACCAAGTGATTCGCATAATAATACGAGGGCTGATCACAATAAAGACTGAGATTGATTTTTTCCTGTAGCTTTCTTGAGCGTTTCCTGTCTCTACCATGAATACTTTAAAAGAGCGGGGTTTCATGTATAATGTCCATAGGCGGCAGTACTCTCGTATCAGTAGGTTGGTAGTAATGCTGTATATTGTTGACCCTAGTTGAATTTCGCATACCATAAACTGAAGGTGAAACAAGAGGAGCAATAAAATTTTGTTTTCGTTTAAATCATACAGCCTCTGAAACTTTGGAAAAGCTGAAGCAAGCATACGGTGAAGATGCACTACTTCGTGCAACAGTGTTTAGGTGGTTCAAAGACTTCAAGGTAGAGCGAGTCCTCTATGCTAAGCAAGTTGGGCCTGGTGCTTCGGCTTCTGCTATGACTGAAGTCAACATCAACACAGCTGTTGTGATTGTTGTTCCCACTCACACCACTGTTACAGCAGCGTACTACACGTCAGTATTGGCTACACCGAGGAAGCACATTGCAAGGAAACATCCAGAACTTATCACAACAACGTGCGGCCTCACGTTGCAAATCAAGTCCAGGAATTTTTGGCTAAATTCAACATTATCTGTGTGCCGCATCTGCCTTATAGCTCCAATCTTGTCCCCTGTGATTTCTTTTTATTCCCATCACTAAAGGCAAACCTCCGGGACTTTGGATTTGAGAGCACCGAAGCAGTGCTGAAGAAAAGTGAGGCGATTCTCAAAGACCTGACAAAGAATGGCCTGTACCATGTGTTCGAGAACTGGCAGAGACGCTATAAAAAGTGCATTCAGGTAGGAGAGGACTACTTTGAAAAAGACCATGTCAACATTGAAATGGAGTAATAAAATCTGTGAAAAAAAAAATAGTCTGTCTTTATTGATCAGCCCTGCAACCTGCAATTCACTATTTAGAGCGTCGCAATCGTGGTCGTTTTAGGAAACCCATTTTCAGCTTATCCCCTTCGACACGAATTTTCCCGATTAGCTAGCGAACAAACGTGTAATGCCACTCATTTTTTGCAAGTCTAAGTTAGACAGAAGAGTAGTTTTCATAAACGTTTGTAATATCAGCCCAAAAGGTCTCCTCGTGTATAACCGTATAATCTCTCGCGCATTAGAAGCCACTATCCTAATAATTATCTAGGGTATCAGCTCACATTATGTAGGAGTTTTAAAACTTAACCGGAACAAAATGCTGTATGTTTTTACAAGCAATATACCTCCGGAGCTTGTCAATAATTCAATTCCTTTCATAAAATTCCTTTTTCGTCCTTTATGTCTCCACGTGTTGGAAAAATGTGCTCTAACAAAGCACTGTTTGTGAAGCGATAGGCGTACACAAAGGCCAGGTGTCAGACCTCTATCCGAATAGTTAACTGGTCCAAAGTCAAACCCGAAGGCTCGGCAAATATTTGCATAACGTCATTCTGTCGTTTACCAATTATTCTACCATTTCTATGAATTCCAGTGCACAGACATGCACATCCGTCCAATGAACTATTTTGCTGAATTCTATTCGGCGTGTCATTTGACAAATCACATGTTTCGACAGGACAAAATATTAATTACCGTGCAAATCAACACGGTTTCTATAAGCATCGAAAGTTTACTAATTAACACCAGCAAGGCATACACCAATAAAACCCCAAAACTGCATAGGATTTGGGGATAAAAAATTGGAACTTTAAGTTTTGTAAGTATTTCACTGTTGTGTAACATAAAAACCAGTATGATGTTCCGTGGCGTAGTGGGATGGAGCGTGTGTTCGAGTTCAGCCACCCATTTATAGGACCGCTGCCCACAGCATAGTTATGTATTTAAGGGGCTACGATAGGTAGCGGTCTATAGATTGCAAAAATCAACATGATGACTGGTGGAAGCATGTATCTCATCACACCAAGTCCTCAAATTGGTTGCATGATCACCTCTGCAGCTTGAGGTCAAATTAAATCGAGTTTTTATTTATGGACGCTCTTTAACTGCTGTGGTCCTTAGCGTCCCACTCTATATTGAGCGTGAAAGACCGGTTATTTTGCTCAGAGGCCTCTGTATCAGGCTTGAGGTTCTTTTACGTGCCGTAAATCTACGACACAGGACCACCGGCTTTACTTCCTTTCCGAAGGAAACCATGCTAAGGATTTTCACGCAGAGGCTCGAGGTCGACAGGCCTAGGGTCACAAGGGATGTGTCAGAGATTATTATTATTATTATTATTATTATTATTATTATTATTAATATCAGATGCGCTTTATTCCAAGCATTATACATGGACATAACGCCTAAACCTGGGATAACGCTAAGAAAACGGAGGGAAACAAAAGACAAATGCTACCCATTACGGGAAGACATGCATGTGATGTTCTTTAATTGGCAGGTTATCAAATCAAATGTTGCAAATGTGTGCCGTGAAATTTCTGAAGTATTTTAGTTTATGGACGCTCTTTAACTGCAATGTTTCTTAGCGTCCCATTCTATATTGGGCGTGAAACACCGGTAATTTTGCTCAGAGGTCTCTTTATCAGAATTGAGGTTCTTTTACGACACGGGACTACAGGCTTTACTTCCCTTCCGAAGGAAGTCATGCTAAGGATTTCAGCCCGAAAAAAAATCCATCGCCCTCCGACGGGTTTGAGCCCGCAACCTGGGGAAGTGTAGGAACTCATGGTAACCACTACACCACAGAGGACGACCTGAAGCTTTTGTACGCCTCTGAATGCTGTAATTAAATTGTTTACCAATGCCTTTATCGTATGTATAATTTACACCTGAGAGGATTATGTTTCACAATATTTACAGGCAAATACCATGTACAAAATGTTAAAATTGGTAGGTAACTTTGAGGGTAGGAATCTTCATATCTAGGAGCCTCGCCGGTTTGAATTTGGGACTTTGTATTTCCTTAACGTGAAAATCCTGGCGTACCTTCATGCTAAGTACCTACGGTACTAAGGGTTACGGTAGTACATACACCGCTTAAAATTTCATCTACAGCTTTTCTAAAAGCACATCTGAGATGATTTCTTTAAGATGCTTAAATATGCTCGTACTACAATGCCTGTATATATCGACTGTAATATGACCGAATACACTGAAAATGAAAGAAGTTGCTTTTTGATAACTGAGATGTTCACAATGAAAGCTTCATCGAGAAAGCAGTTAATCATGTCTACTATGTTATAAATTAGGGCGCAAGGGTAGCTCAGTGGTTTCATTCTAAGCTCTCGTTCTGAGGGTCTGTGGTTCGATTTCCGGTCCTGGGGTGGCCCTTCACCTCTGACTAGCTCGTTTGGTGTATCCCCTGGGCTCAGCGTGGTACTGAGCCCATGGTGAAAGCTGTAGGTACTCTCGTTCCAACGCCATCCTTATTATCACCCTACCATAATGGACGTAACTGTCACCGACCGCTGGTTGCATTCAGGTAATAAATGTGTTATCATTTGGTGGGAAGAGGTTTTCCCGAAGGTCATTCACTATATGTGGAGGGTTAAACAACACATAAATTAAAATGTTTTTAAATGACAACTGGAAAGAAAGCTCTTCATTCAGTTTGGATCTGACATTTCAGGCATTTCTTTCATTCCGATAGATTTTGCTATAAATTATCGTCAACTGAAGAAGCTGAAGGGAATTTTCTCTTACCTTAGTTAACACATATCGCAGTGAAAATGAGTGCTACACTCATGAGCATGTGCTCATTGTACGATTTCTTCGCTGTATGAATCTTAAAGGACAGCTGTGTAACCCTCACTGTCCATTGCGGCGTGTTCTAGTGGGGCAGATGCGCTTCGATTGACACCGGGAACATTCTGTGTGAAAAGATTTGAAAATCGATAGGGGTAGCTTTTAAAAGCCAGAGCACCCTGTATTTATGCTCAGATCTAAAGAGTAAGTATCGAAAGTTTCGTCCAAATGGCAAATGTTACAATAAGTAAAGGGTTAAAAATATAAGAGGGGATACTTTTTGAAAGTTGTAAGATAGCCTATTATTTTCGCGACTCGTAGAGCTCAGATGCACAAATTTGTGTCTCGATCGGCCATTCGGCATAGTTTTGTATTTGAAAGAAAATTACCCTTCAGACTGCTATGCGGGGTCTCCAGCTGCACCCCAGTGATAATGTTTTTAGTTTTTATGAGTGAAATATCTATTTTAGAATTTTGAAATTTTTGAAATGTGTTACAAATTTAATCAGCTTTATTAGCATAAAATAGTTTTATAAAATGTTAAATAAATACAATTGTAAAAGAATAAAATACAACTTGCCCACTTGGACCCCTTATAGCAGTTCATATCTCATAAAATGATATGCATCTTAAGGGTTGTATGTTTGCTGCTTTGTGTTTTTGAGTTATTCTAGTATGCATTGTTGGTTTGAAATTGTGTGGAAACTCTCCTAGTGTGCATTGTAAGGTGTAGTCATGCCGAAAAAGAAAGGTGAAGCTTTTAAAAGGTCTATATCAGGTATGTCCAAAAAAAATGATAGAAAAACTAGAACAAAGTATGAGAGTTGCAGGAAATTCATTTTGAATACTTGCTGTAAGAAAATGCATAGAGTAGTGTGTCTTGGATGTTACGCTTTGTGAACATGAATTGTAAAACTCCATGTAAAACACTTGAACGGTACTGGTAACACATTATGAAAATGTTAAAATGCAGTGAAAAATAAGATATAAAATAAAGTGAACAATAAGAAAAATTAAACAGATTATTTTATCTAATGCGATAGTGCTGGAAAATAATATTGTAATTTGTAAAACGGTTATTTGTTTAGCAATGCTAATTTTGAGGTATATTGTTGGCAAAAACAAAAATGCCGAGACATCAGAATTATTGTTTTCAAATATTTTATTTGTTCTAAGTAAAACATAAGATAATTAAATTGTTTTAATTCGAGTTTTCTACCTAGGGTCCGCTTGGACCCCTCTCGGAGGTTTAAGGAGGTACAAAAGCATAGCAGTTTGAACGTTAAGTAAGTGTAAAGGTATCTTTTATAAGTTCAAAGTACTATATGATTAAAATAGGGATTGGTGGAAGCTGCAACGAATTCTGCCAGGTCAAAAAAACTGAAATATACCGACCAGATGGGCAAAAGAGATTTTTACACCAGGGATTTAAGATATAGGGGAAGTAGTTTATGAACGTTGCAAGGTAGTCCATAGTTTTCGTCCTATAGCACAAGCGCATAAATTTTGTTTAGATTGGTAAAAGAAAATTGATTTGAATGTTAGGGATGGAGAATAGAGTAGTTTATCAGATTGCCTAATGTGCAACCATTCTTTCAAATTTATTTAAAAAAAAGTGTTCCATGATAATGTCCAACAAATCAAAGGAAATTTTGGTGATATGAATATAACATACGACCCCCTTCCATCCTATAACCTTATGTTAAAGATTCTGAGCTTTCCGTTTTATCCCTTTTAAATAAAAGTAGTTAAAAGTCACCCATGTTCGCAAATATAAGGGACCAATAATATTCTCCGATATTGACAAACGACGAAACGAGATTGAAATTGAATGATAAATATGAAATACCCTAAAACCCAATTTAAACGCGTTTAGAAATATTATAACTTTCGGTAAGAGCTGGTATTTTCTGTGGTAAAGGAATTATCAAAATTGGTTGCACATTTTTTGGAGATTACCCTGTGTACATAACCCAATATTCTATCTTAATGAAGTTCAAACTTATGCACCTGAAGAAATACAAAAAACGCTATAGTGATTTATATTGTACCTTTCGCATTCGGAAGGTCCCAAGTTCGATTCCTGGTAGGCGCCCACTTTAATCCTGGGTCTTTCCATGGTTTTCCCTGGTGAGTTTCTCTCTCCACCATTTTCTCTTCCCGTTCATGTCTAGTTTGATAGAGGGTTGCGATTTCGAACTTCTTGGCCTTGCTAGAGAAAAGATTATCGAGTCTCCACTGCTAGCTCGTGTTTCCCCGGTCACACTAGAGGGACGTCTCCGAGCAATGTTCCCGTGGTCGGGTGGTCAAGTCAGGAACTGTTAGGGAACTCTGCGAGTCTCTGTCGACTTGTGCCGGCCCCGTTCTGCAATCCATACGTCTCCTTCGGTTCACACAGATCACAGATGTCCAATGAAAATATATATACACAAATTCATTTTTTGTGGCTATAAACTAATTTAGAATGGAAATATTTTTCAAAAATAAGGTTACAAAGCATAAAGCTTCAACCCACAGTTTATCATGATTACATCTACAAACCATAGATGCGAATATTTTTCCCAAAAGGGCGCCTTTAAAAATTCCGAATATCTATGCACTTCCATTAGTTTATACGATCACAATAATCCTGGATTGGTTTCCAAATTAAGCCAACAGATGGGACCGCTATATCTATAGAGAAAGAGTTAGTTACCTATTTATATGGCCAAGAGGGATAACATTTTACAAAAATAGTTCTTCCTCGCGTATTTCTTACTCAAATGCTGTGGCCCCATGACCTATCCGAGCCCAGGGAAACGCTGGTGCATGAATATTCACGGGAATGGGAAGTCTACAGATAAACCCGCGCCGTTAAGAGGAGCGAAAAATCGATTTAAGCCTTTGCGCTCGCCTCGAATGACTTGAAAGCTTTGGCTTACAAAACTTTGTCCGCCAGTCTGTGAGAAAAATAACATGTTCGAATACTGACGGTTGGTACCTATTCTTCGTAAAATCAATACTGTTTTGAAAGTGAGAATCGACATTTCGAACTCCAGGGAAAAGTAAATCTGTGAAACGCTCTTGCACCAAAATAAAGTTCGCGAGTCCTGTAAAGTGCGAAGAAGTCTGAAATTGTGTTTTGACCGATCATTCCTGTTTAACAAGTTCCCGCGCAGCGCGCTTATTTCTTTCTCTGATGTTTTACGCGACTAGAACTGAAGACCACGCTGCCTCGCTTATGGAGCACTTCAAGTAGGTGCTTTATGCGCGTAATATTGGGTCGCGTTACTGACCTTAAGCTCGTATAAACGAAAGAGTCACACATCCGCTGCCCCTTAAAATAGGTGTAAGGCTTCTCGAAGTTAATCTTTAGAGAGAACTCTCGAAACTTCGACATCGCCACGGATCTAATTGCCATGATGGCATGTGGATCTGCGAGTCACGTGTGGAATTGGACACATCGTCAAATACTTCTAATAGCTACAGATACAAATTCCAACAAATTACTAATCACCTTATTACATCTCTATAAATAGAACCCTCCAAATGGTGTTAATAGTTCGTAGGCGGTGCTCAAGCCATCTACATTACATTAAATTGAGTTTTATTTATAGACGCTCTTTAACTGCTGTGGTTTTTAGCGTCCCATTATATTGGGCATGAAAGACCGGAAATTTTGCTCGGAGGTCTTATCAGGCTTGAGGTTCTTTTACGTGCGTAATTCTGCGACACGGGACCACCGGTTTTACATCCCTTCCGAAGGAAGCCATGGTAAGGATTTTTACGCCCGAAAAAGGATCCATCGCCCACTGCCGGGTCTGACGGCTCAAGCCATCGCTTTCATTGGGGCAGCTCTATATATTTTTCTGTCATACTTTAGGACAATTAGGAAATAGTTACTGATACTTGAGAGACTGGACTTTGATCTATAGAAGCAAAAAGGAAACCCCTTTACTGCCTTCCTTATTGTGTCTCTTAGGCCTCCTTAAGCTCCTTCTAAAAGTTGGGATGGGAAGGATGGATTTGTGTGTTGAACAGCAATGTGATGTAACTGAGTTAATTTGACAATAAAAAAGGGGAGAGGCATAGTGTAGCTAACCTCCTTTCCGCAATGTTGCAGCAGCGGGCAGTGATTGTACAATGCACCGGCACCATTGTTAAATTTTCTTTAATTTTTATTTATTTAATTATTTTTTGCTTCTACATAAACTAATTTCCTAGGCAAGTCCCGTAGGTATTAACACTTTCATGTTAGTCTAGGATAAAGTTTTTTTTAATCAGAAAAGTGCAGACACAAAATCACTTGTTTCAATTGTAAAAAACATAAGCATATTTGTTCATACAACTTGAAAACATATAATTCCCGATAATGTGGCATGAGAGATCTGAAAATTAACGGAAAGTTAGTAGTCTAAAAAGTTTCTGCAATGAGCAATACACTTTCACACGATAATCTTTTTTGCAAAATTTTAGTAATTATTACTGAAACAAAACGAACGATCGAACAATTATTGAGTTTCTAAAAAGGATATTCCATTATCATAAAATATACGTCCACAAGCGGCAAAGTTATAGGATTGGTTTCTTATTCCAGCGGCTTTTTTGATTAGTTAACTTATCATTTGAGGAATACTTCAGTAGTGTGGGAGTATGATGGGCACAAACAGCAATGTGATAACTGTAGCAAAGGTACGCAGGTTAAAACTTCCTCTCCTCCCCCGCAATTTGATTAAAACTGAAAGGCGTGCATGAGAGTCAATTACCATCTTTCACTTCGAGTGTTTTTTTACACTAAAGCGAGATAAAATTCCATCACACTATCTTTGAGGTCGAGTGGTGATCGTTCTCGCGTCTCAACCAGAGTTACCGGGTTCAATTCCCCGCTGTGGCGAGGAATATTTATTTAAGCAGAAGTATTTCCTATCCTCCGCAGATTCTGCAGTTATGAATATGGGAGCGAATCTTAATACGTAAAAAAGTATTAAAAAACAATGTTCAGATAAACTAACTGGTTCGAGTACAATTGTTTCTAAACCCAAATCCCACGATATGGCCATAGAAGTTAAAGGGTGCTATATGAAACAATTAAAAAAAATCTGATGTGTTACACTCACATGACTTTCTCTACTCTTGTACAATCTATTTTTACAAACGCCTATTCTCCATATGCTTCATGGTAATCGATACTGAACCTAAATACCAAGTTTGGTGTTTATCCGACTGTTCGTTTTTGAGTTATGCTGTTCACAGACACACACACAGACACACACAGACAGACACGGACATGTTTCCAAAAATGCTTGTTTTGGATTCAGGAGGTCTAAAAACACGTATTTCCGGTGAAATCTCGGTATCGAATTTTTGGGTGCAATGCAATACTTCCCCTACTTACTATACGTAGTAGAGAAAGTAAAAAATCTGATGTGTTACACTCACATGACTTTCCCTACTCTTGTACAATCTAATTTTACAAACCCCTATTCTCCATATGCTTCATGTTAATCGAGATATCGAGATGTCAATCTTATTGGTAATTTTCTTGTAGATGCAAGGGGAATATGCTAGCTTTTAAGCGATAGTCAAATATTTTAACGCTGGTTGCTATGTGGCGCATTCCATTCTCTTTGCACGTCCTGGACATAAAAAAAATGAATAACGCATTTGAGAAAAAGTATAAGTATTGGAAAATTTAAGGAAATAACAAGCAATATCTCGAAAACGGTTCACTCAACAAAAGAAATGTATATGACATAAGTTGTGTATTTTAACGCGATCTACATTTTTTGTGTAGTAAAATTTTGTCTATCTTATGGTTTACCAGTTATGCAAAAGTCGTTCACAATGAAGAATACTTTTGGAGACATTCCCAGAAAATTCGAGATATACATTTCATTTCTCATGAGAATATCTTAAACATATGATATTTTCATCAAAATCGTTAGAGCCATTTTTGAGAAAATTAAAATTTTCGAAAAATCTTCCATGTAAAGGGTAGTCTGGGGTGGGGGGATTTTCTTGAAAACCTTCGTGTCGCATCTCTGGAAGATACTGAACCTAAATACCAAGTTTGGTGCTTATCCGACTGTTCGTTTTTGAGTTATGCTGTTCACAGACACACACACACACAGACACACATACACAGACACACACACACACACACACACACACACAGACACACACACGGACATGTTTCCAAAAATGCTTTTTTTGGATTCAGGAGGTCTCAAAACATGTATTTCCGGTGAAATCTCGGTATCGAATTTTTGGGTGGAATGCAATACTTCCCCTACTTACTATACGTAGTAGAGAAAGTAAAAATCCCCGCAATTTTCCAGGCATCGCAATTCCTGGAGGAACAGCTATCCACAATTTTCTAGTAACGTCAAGCGTACAGAGTCTTCAGTGTCCTTTTTGGGGGGGGCAGATAAGTTCAGCAACACCATTCTTTCACCAAAACCCAACTAGACGCAATACGGACAGCATGGAACAGCTACAATTAAAGTCATTTTTAACATATGTTGTAATTAAGAAGGCAGTTTTTCCTTTAGCTGGGAGATTATGTTTTGCCATTTTTGTTTTTATTAAATCGCTGTCTAATGCTTTTAATTACTACGTCAAAAGTTATAGAAAATGGATTGCCAACACAAATTATCTTAACAGTTATAGGATATTTTATAATTAATCGCAAAACACGATGAAAATTTAATTTAATGCAAATTAATTTAATCATACACCTAGTGTTTTGCAATTTAAAATTCGTTTTTATAAGGCGTTTACATTATGTCTAAGGAGAGCGAGCGAATTGGCTGCCATTCGGGAAGTCTCAGGTTCGATTCTCGTCGGCCGCCGACTATAAACTTGGGTTTTTCGTGGTTGGTAGGCGAATGCTGGGGTGGTTTATCTACCAGTATTTCAGCTCCATCATTTCACTTTCAGTCCATCCCCATGTCATGTTTCACGTTTATTTATAAGTTTCATGGCTAATAGCCACTCCAAGGAATAAATGTTCTTCGTTAGCACTGGTTGGCGGGTCGTTCATCACTCCCTCTGGCCAGCTCCAACAGTGAGATGGGTCTTCGAGCCAGGTACTGTTACGGACTTCCGCGTGTCTCTGTAGCCTATAGCCTCCTATGGTTTCTTGACTTCATCTCTTCCTCCTGGCGGGTGGTAGTCGCAATAAATCTCTCGTAGATTGCAGCGCGCGAGATGACCCTCCCCGTTGAATACCATAGCGCTAGGGTAGCTCAGCGATTTTGTTCACGACTCCAGTGCTAAAGGTAGGTGGTTCGATTCCCGGCGATTTGAACTCAGTCCTATCCAAGCCTTCACCTCTGATTAGCTCATGTGAAGCATCCTTAAGGTGGGTCGGAGGTAAAAGCTGTAGGTCCTCTCATTCCACTGCCACCCTCATCATCACCCTACCATTGCAGAGTGCCCCCAAAATTGGCCCAGCCATCGCTTGGTGGAATGAGGTTTCCCCGAAGGTCTTAAAGAGACCATAATTAAGGGGAGCGTTGTGTCAAACAATATGAGCGCATAGGCCATCATGGCTGTCGCCTTATTTCAGCTCCGGCGCTACATACGAACCGAATTAAACTTGTATAAAGGTCGATTAATCTTCCCGGAGGGTAGAAAAGAAAGGGGAATAATCACATGGTAAAACAGCAGGGCAGGTTTCAACCGAATATTGATTTTGAGCGAAAGCTAAGCTGCAAGGCCGCGTTGTTATTTTGAAAGACAATGGCGAGTGTGAACTTGGCTAGTAGGGAGCAGAAAACCTTTCATCAGGAAGAAGGCGCAGGGAGGGAGGGGGAGGGGTTGTTGCTTTGTTAGCGTGAGACTAATTAGTTGCCCAGGATGGGTTCGGTGTATTGGTGCCACTGCACAGCGGGTGACTGACAGCGCTCAGATTTCCCTAAACCACCAAGACGGGAACACAGAAATATCTACTGGGCTATTCACAAAACAATTGACGCTCCAGGATTATTCTCTCGGAGGAAAGGAGGAGAGGAAGGAAATAAAATGAAAGGGCCTTTCTTTTCTGTTTGTTTAACAGGGCTTTAACTTCTTGATCATATTCCGAAGTGTGGATTCGTTAGCCAGAATGATGGTCTTAGTTGCCTAGTCGCCTTCCTGTCCATATGTAAAAGTAACATGCTGATAGATGACCCTAGTTGTATAGTCACCTTCCTGTAATAAGTATTTTGTTGCCATTGAGATTTTGCAGAACATACATTTTGGAATCGTGGAACTGCTGATCGCTGTTTTGAGTGAACACATAACCATTGTGGTCTTGGATGCAATTCTGTACTATCTGATTCGGTAACGTGATACATTAATGTCGCCCTCCGTGGTGTAGTGGTTACCATGCTAGCCTCTAATTCCCGAGGTCAGGGGGTTCATATCCGGCGGAGGGCGATGGATTTTTTACGGGCGTAAAAATACTTAACATGGCTTCCTTTGGAAGGTAAGTAAAGCAGGTGGTCCCGTGTCGTAGATTTACGACACGTAAAAGAACCTCAAGCCTAATAAAGCGACCTCTGAGCAAAATTACCGGTCTTGCACGCCCAACATAAAACAGGACGCTAAGGACCACAGCGGTTAAAGACCGTTCATAAATAAAACTCATATTTAATTTAATTTAGCTACATTAATGGTGTTAGTTTGCGTAGTCCTCTATCCGTAGTATCTGTTTTTACTTTCTCTACCACGTTCATAGTAGGTAGAGGAAGAACTGAAGTCCACCCAAAAAATTCGATACCGAGATTTCATAGGAATGCATGTTTTAGGCTCACTGAATAAATAAATAAGAAAGAGCAGTTTTAGAAAAACGTTCATAGGGTGTGTGTGTGTGTGTGTGTGTGTGTGTGTGTGTGTGTGTGTGTGTGTGTGTGTGTGTGTGTGTGTGTGTGTGTTTGTTTCCGTGGGCAGCATAACTCGAAAACGAAAACTCAGATAAATACCAGTCTAGTGGTATTATACCAATCAGTACCTTCTAAAGATGAGACACAAGATTTTGAAGAAAATTCCCCCACCCCAAACTACCCTTTACATGGAACATTTTTCGAAAATTTTGATTTTAAAAAAATAGCTTCAACGATTTTGATTAAAATATTATACATTAAAGATATTTATTTGAAAAATATATCTCTTGGATTTTTTGAAAATAGCCTGTGATATCTTCATTCAAAAGAATTTTGTATAACCTTGTATAACCGGTAAACGTTAAGTAATAAACGAAAACGTTAATCTCTTTAAAATACACAATTTGTTTCAAATAGCTTTTTTTGTGGCATAAACCATTTCCGAGATATCCGTTATTAATGGTTCGAACTGTTCCATTCTTTTCAAGTCCTGTCGATTTTCACTGTTCTCGCGATATCATGGAAAGAGGATGGAACTTTAAAGCCAGGGTATAGCGTCCAGTTCTAAAACATTTGATTATCGCTACTCCCTTTGTATCTATAACGAAACAAGCAATGCAGCTATTTCTGCAAAGCTATTTCGATTAAACTGAAGTAGATAGGAAAATAAACTTTCGTAAGAATAATTTGTATACCCGTATATAGAGGGTAGAGAAAGTTATGTGAATATAACACATCAGATTTTTATTCCTATTTCTTTGGTTTTGTAAGTGGAAATTTGGGTCGAGGTAATTGAATTATCCAATCCGGTATTTTACTTGAGGAAACCACGAAACACCCCAATCAGATTGGGATTGGAACTCGCGACCTCCCGAATGGAGTCACAGGCACTAAGCCTGAGCCAACGGAACTAGAAGAACATGAACTAAACTCCCCGAATTAACACAATAAGCGTGGATTCCATTGTTCTCTACATTTAAAGCAATCTATTATTAAACTCAAAGCATAAAAGTTTGAAAAGACCCCCGTTTTACAACCAAGTGATCCAAAAACACGAAACTCATGGATGAAGGTTTAATTGACCAACAGTTTGCGTTTTATTCGGGTAGTCGTGGTTTCAACTTAACGGTCGTGTAAACATCCACAAGTCGTTATTGGTGTTTGAGGCCAGAGTCGAGAGGAATGGTGTATGGCGCCCTAGATTCTCAGATGAAATATTGTGGGATTTTTACGTGCGTAAGCCATTGAGGCAATAATTAGAGTAGCTTTGTCTGTCTACACACACGCATAAAAGAACTCGTTAACCGCAGCAAGGTCGGAGTTGAGGTTTTATACATGAAAGTTTGTAGAAAATTTGTCGATACATTTCACATTTGGTTGAAACCAGCACATTCTGCACATGTCAAGCAATTCAGCTGCAAATGTCACAGAGTTGTTCAATAGGATTGTGCTAAGAAATTAATTTTCGTGGCCTTATGTACCGAAATTAGAAAAAAAAAATTGTTGGTATAATGAATTCACATGACCTTCTCTAGTAATTCCTACAACATATTTTTCTTCTATCTACTTCTTGTTAATCCAGATAAACTTTCAATACATATTTACACATTTTGTTGTAGGCTACAATAGGTAAATCGACAGTCAAATTTTTAAAGAGCGTGTCACTATTAGATGACTTTGAAATTCTTTGCATGGCCACAGGAAAGAAAGAAATAAAGAAAAACAATGGGGATTTACCAGTAGAGAAAAGCATATGTAAAAATTCGAACCAACAACAAGGAATATCTCAGAAATGGCTAACAGCACCGTAATAGTATATTATGATAAAAACGATAAAACGATAAAATTTTTAGACAGCCGACGAATTTGTAAAATATCAATATTATATTGATTCCTGAAATCAACGACCATGTTTAGAACGCGGTTCTTGAAACAATAGAAATGACGTTAAAAAATCTGATGTGATACACTCACATGACTTTCTATACTCTTGTACAAACTATTTTTACAAATGCTTATTCTCCTTATGCTTCATGTTAATGGAGATATCGAAATGTTAATCTTATTCTTAATATTCTTGTAGGCGCAAGGGAATATGGTAGGCTTTAAGCGATAGTCAAATATTTTAAGAGCTGGTTGCTATGTGGAGCATACCGTTCTCTTTGGATGTCCAGGACATTAAAAAAAATGAATAACGAATTCCCATTTGAGAAAAAGTGTAAGTATTGAAAAATTTAAGGGAATAACAAGCAATATCTCGAAAATGGTTCACT
Organism: Deroplatys truncata; assembly: GCA_030765065.1. NCBI lineage: Eukaryota > Metazoa > Arthropoda > Insecta > Mantodea > Mantidae > Deroplatys > Deroplatys truncata. The sequence goes on along the minus strand of CM060988.1, from coordinate 119,902,114 downwards.
CAACAAAAAAAATGTACATGACATAAATTGTGTATTTTAACGCGATCTACATTTTTTGTGTAGTAAAATTTTGTCTATCGCTTATGGTTTACTAGTAATGCAAAAGTCGTTTACAATGAAGAATACTTTTGGAGACATTCCCAGAAAATTCGAGATATACATTTCATTTGTCATAAAAATATCTTAAACATTTGATATTTTAATCAAAATCGTTAGAGACATTTTTGAGAAAATTAAAATTCTCGAAAAATGTTCCATGTAAAGAGTAATCTGGGGTAGGGGATTTTCTTGAAAACCTTCGTGTCGCATCTCTGGAAAATACTGAACCTAAATATCAAGTTTGGTGTTTATCCGACTGTTCGTTTCTGAGTTATGCTGTTCACAGACACACACACGGACATGTTTCCAAAAAATGTTTTTTTTGGATTCAGGGAGTGTCAAAACATGTATTTCCGGTGAAATCTCGTATCGAATTTTTAGGTGGAATACAATACTTCTCCTACTTACTATACGTAGTAGAGAAAGTAAAAAGCGAGATGTCAGATGTTTTGTTCATTCGCTAGTAGTCATTTTCAATGGTACTATTTTCAGCATGTTTTGCCTTACACCAGCCAAAGAAGCGATTATTTGCTTTCTGGATTTTTTGGGGGTAAGTAGTTCGCGTTATTCTTTCTGCTGCTTCTGTAATTTCATCTGGCTCTTGCATGATTGTCGTCATTTAACCTTTATGTAGGTTACACTAGATAAAACAATAACGTTTAAGATCGAAGAAAGCAGAAGGTTGCCAATATTTATACAACGAATTGCGAGAATTTGAAATATGACAATTTGTATTGTGCGCTATGATAAATTAATCATGTGAAACGACACAATGAAAAGGAAAACCTAATCAAACCCATTCGAGTCACTAAATATGTACAGATACAAAAGGTAATTGCCATGTGATTAGACTTGAAACCAAAATTAGTCACAATGAAGATTATGGTACTAGTGCGATAATCTAAAGCTTTAAGCTCGTGTGCACTGTGTTAGAAGTTCTAGTTTTAAGCTATGCTGTTTAAAAAAAGTTAATTGGCGTAAACTGCATATTTTAACAAGATGTAGATACATTTTTTACTTTCTCTACTACGTATAGTAAGTAGGGGAAGTATTGCATTCCACCCAAAAATTCGATACCGAGATTTCACCGGAAATACATGTTTTGAGACCTCCTGAATCCAAAAAAAGCATTTTTGGAAACATGTCCGTGTGTGTGTCTGTGTGTCTGTGTGTGTGTGTGTGTGTGTCTGTGTGTGTGTGTGTGTGTGTCTGTGTGTCTGTGAACAGCATAACTCAAAAACGAACAGTCGGATAAGCACCAAACTTGGTATTTAGGTTCAGTATCTTCCAGAGATGCGACACGAAGGTTTTCAAGAAAATCCCCCCACCCCAGACTACCCTTTACATGGAAGATTTTTCGAAAATTTTAATTTTCTCAAAAATGGCTCTAACGATTTTGATGAAAATATCATATGTTTAAGATAATGTCATGAGAAATGAAATGTATATCTCGAAATTTCTGGGAATGTCTCCAAAAGTATTCTTCATTGTGAACGACTTTTGCATAACTGGTAAACCATAAGAGATAGACAAAATTTTACTACACAAAAAATGTAGATCGCGTTAAAATACACAACTTATATCATATACATTTCTTTTGTTGAGTGAACCGTTTTCGAGATATTGCTTGTTATTTCCATAAATTTTCCAATACTTATACTTTTTCTCAAATTCGTTATTCATTTTTTTGTGTCCTAGACATGCAAAGAGAATGGAATGCTCCACATAGCAACCAGCGATAAAATATTTGACTATCGCTTAAAAGCTACCATATTCCCCTTGCATTTACAAGAAAATTACCAATAAGATCGACATCTCGATATCTCGATTAACATGAAGCATATGGAGAATAAGCGTTTGTAAAAATAGATTGTACAAGAGTAGAGAAAGTCATGTGAGTGTAACACATCAGATTTTTTCTGTGGGCATGATTTGTCTATCCCTTACGATTTATAAGACTCATTCAGAATGAAGAGGACTTCACAGGCTATTCCCAGAAAATTGAAGATATGCATTTTGTAATACAAATATCTTAAACATATGGTATTTATCAAACTTGTTAGACCCACTTTTGAGAAAATTTATCAAACTTGTTAGACCCACTTTTGAGAAAATCTAAAGTAGGGACAGTTTTTCCATGTAAAAGGTAGTTTGGGGTGGGGGATTTTCTTGAAAATCTTTGTGTCGCATTCTTGGAAAATACTTAACTTAAATAACAACTTTGGTGTTTAACCAACTTTTCGTTTTTGAGTTATGCTGTTCACAGACCGACGTACTGATGCCATAATGATTGACAGGAAGATACACATAACTAAATTAATGAATAATAATAATAATAATAATAATAATAATAATAATAATAATAAGAAGAAGAAGAAGAAGAAGAAGAAGAAGAAGAAGCCTGTGTTGAATGATTTGTCCGGGAAAAAAAGGTCGTTAGCGGACAATGCTAAGGAAAATCATTAGTAACAGCCGAGTACCGAACGCATTACCACAAAGATTTCTGGAATACAGTTAGGGTTTAGTTCAGGTTTGCAAAGTCACGTAGGCAGGAATGCTATAAATTAGAAAGGGAATGAAATTCTTAAATTCAAGCGAGGTACCATATAGTAACAGTGTCAGATTAAGTGTCAGATATAGCAACAGTTTTAAGATTGAATCGCTTGAGTAGGAACGTTGGTGGGGTAGCGATATGCAAGCGGAGCTTAAGCTAAGAAAATAGCGCGCATTCTGAATCAAATTTACATTTTACTTAATCATGTGACTTATCCGTGCGACTGCTTTTGTGATTACTCGTGTGGTATTTAGTTCCATTTTAAGTTGGGTAGCGCCTAGGGATGCGCTTGAGTTACTAGGATTTGGCGGCTATTGCACGGAATCTTTCCTAGTAACATTTCTGCGACTTATGGCAACTGACGCTTCGCATCATTATTATTCTAGAAATAATTTAATTCTTTAATTTAACACACCCACACAGCCCTTTTTTCTAAATGTATCTTTGGGAGGGGGGGAGATTCAAAGTACCTGAAGAATTTCAGGTGCAATCTGGACATCGAAAATTTTGGCTGGAATGCAATACTTCCTCTACCTACTACAAAGAGGTGCTAGAGAATGTAAAACTAGCCGGACGAGGATGTCGAACACTGGGTTTTTACTGAATACCATTATGTTTTTTTTTTATTGTTTTATTTTTATTCCACGCTTTAACCTCTATGGTCATATCAGAAACAACTTGCTGTACATTCTTTACACATTTGAGAGAAGTACTAGGGATGTTGGTAGATCAAGAGCGGTACGAGGCATTGAGCTTGAAGAACGAGTTCTTCGTGCTGTGGATGCAGACCCATCACAAAGCACAAGACGTATGTCTGTATGGGAAAGAGTTAGTCATATGACTATCTGGAGAATTTTGCATGAAAATCTTCTGTACCCGTATCACTTTCAACGTGTGCAAGGATTAAATGAGGCGGACTTTGAGCCAAGAAGACGTTTCTGTCAACGCATGTTACAGCAGTGCGCTGTGTTTATCAGTTTCCTACCCTGTATCTTATTCACGGATGAGGCTGGTTTTACTCGCGGCGGCATCTTCAATTTTCGTAACACTCATAACTGGGCATTTGAAAATCCTAATGAAGTACGACAGGACAACCATCAACAGGGGTTCTCTCTCAACATTTGGAGTGGAATCATTCGTGATCACCTTATTGGTCCCTACTTCTTCCCTCCGCGTCTGAATGGACAAACCTATTTCCAGTTTCTCAGAAATGAGTTGCATCATTTAACTGATAATGTGCATCTGGATATCATCCAATGAATGTGGTTTTTACACGATGGTGCTCCAGCTCATTTCAGTATGATAGTTCGTAAGTTTTTGAATGATCGATTTCCGCAAAGTTGGATTGGTCGAGGGGGGCCCATTGCATGGCCTGTTCGATCGCCTGATTTTAATCCAATGGATTTCTTTGTTGGGAACATCTCAAATCCTTGGTTTATGCGACTCCTGTACCTGATGTTGACATTTTACGAGGACGTATCCAAACTGAATTTGACCAAATACGAAACACACCAGGAATTTTCAACAGAGTACGCCAGAGCATGGAACGCAGGCTTACTACATAAACCGAAGCAAGAGGAAGCCAATTCGAGCAATGTTTGTAGCTTTTGATTTTATGTTGTAACTCTGAAATAAATTATTTTCAGACCCATGTTCATATGAACTTTTTTTTACGGTTTTGATGTCAAGAACACGTCCCCCAAATATATGACACCAATAAAGATACACCCTGTGTGGCAGGCTTTAAGCGACAGTCAAATCTTTTAAGAGCTGTTGCTATGTGGAGAATTCCATTTCTCTTTGCATGACCAGGACGTAAAAAAACGAATTCCCATTTGAGAAAAAGTATAAGTATTGGAAAATTCAAACAAATCTAAATTTTTGAGTAGTAAAATTTTGACTATCTCTTACGGTTCACCAGTTATGCGAAAACCATTCAGAAAGAAGACTTGGGGACGTTCCCAGAAAATTCAAGATAGATATACATTTTATTTGTCATGAAAATATCTTAAATATAAGTTATTTTAATTTAGTTAGAGCAATTTTTGAGAAAATCAAACTTTTCGAAAAATGTTCCATATAAAGGGTAGTCTGGAGTGGGGTATTTATCAGACTTTTCGTTTTTGAGTTATGCTGTTCAGAGACAAGACACACACACAAACATACCGACCTTTTTCTAAAAACACTCTTTTATGTGGATTCAGGGGCCTCAAAACACATATTTCCGTGAAATCTCGGTATCGAATTTTTGGGTGGAATGTTATGCTTCCCCTAATGCAATACTTCCCCTAGTTACCTTACGTAGTAGGGAAAGTAATGAACACTGAAATACTATCTGTAACTGTTACATGTTTGTTTGATTTTTCGTTTGATTTTCCTTTTAATTTTGTTTACATGAAAAACATATCAGACAGCTAATATACAAAGTATGTGAAGTGGTGGTATCCATTTTAAGGATCGAGAACATGTAAACATTCTCCAAAGGACCATTGAAAATCTCTCAGCGCTAATCTTCCAGTGCGCTCTTTCCGTAAAGTGCAAATGTTGTACCGGATTCATGCCACTTAGGAAATAAGAAAATATATGCAGTGTCCCCGTTATCTACAGCATCTCAATTCACTCTCACATGTAGACTTCCATACTCTGCGAGGTTAGATAAAAGACTCTAATTAAAGCTGCTAGGCTGTGGTGGCCCTGGGCAGTGTGATCATGAGGGCATTAGTACCATAGGGCTGCTCACAAGGAGGTGGGTTGTCACCCACTCTGTGGTGTGGTGGTGGATGAACTACTGCACCGAATCAAAAGGAGAGGATCCATGCTCAAGGCTATTACTGATGACCGTAGATTTACGGCATGTAAAAGAACCTCAAGCTTGATAAAGAGGCCTCTGGGCAAAATTACCGGTCTTTCATGTCCAATACAGAATGGGACGCTAAGGACCACAGCAGTTAAAGAGCGTCCATAAATAAAACTCAATTTAATTTTTAGCAACTGAAAAATTCCTTCGGGCAGCCGGTAATCCAACCCTGTATCTTCATGTTGAGAATACAAAACAGACCAGAGAGGCAGCCTTATTGACAACGAACAAAATTATCCATGAGCATCTACACACTTCCTTCCAGAACTACTGCATCTACAATTAAAATGTATGCTATATGTAAGCCGGAATTTCATTTGTCAACAAATTACTGACAAGCTACTTGGTGCCAGTTTGGGTCCAACAGGTATTTTTAACTGGATAGGTAAAGGAATCGTTACGAGTTTTTCTTGCTGTTATACTTACACATTCCTTCCAATTCTAGGCAATAAGAGGGTGTTACAGACGTCAGCAAACCGGTTGTCGTTGTTTCACGACTGTTTTGTGATGGAGCTATACAAGAGAAACGTGAATAACCACGAAGGGCCGTTATTAGACGTTGCAATGAATATTCATTTGTGACAGTTGGGATCATTCCAGCGTGACCCACAGCCACCAAAGAGGATTATACCAACAAAACTACTTCAAATTGTGCAAGTGTAGCATCCCGTTCCTCCACTGAGCTCTCAGAATGCAGGCCGTGTATTTGGTACCTTAAATAGCGAATTACTCCAAATTGGGACTTTCTTCTATGGATTTCCAGGTGAATATCAAATACCAGGTGTATTTTTAAAGTAGTATAACTTTTAAAAAAATAACAGAACATTATTTTCCAAATACTTTATTATCATTCATTATCTTACACCGCCATTATCGTAACGCGAAACCAGCGTTTGAATGCCTTTGTCAAAGAATGATGCCGCCTGTGATGAAAGTCAAGACTGCACTTTTTGTTTCACATCATCGTCGTTGAAATGTTTACCATCAAGGAATATTTTCAGATGAAGTAACAGATGAAAATCGCTTGGTGCCAATGTTTTCCTTCACACCTTGAACAAAATCATCCGTGATCACTGACCGTCGGCCGTTCCGCGGCTCATCGTGCACATTTTCGCGACCTTCGTTAAAGTGTCTAACCCACTTCCTCAACATTCCATCAACCATTATTATTTCCTCGTAAACCACATACAATTGGCAATGAATGTTTGCTGGCGCAACATTTTTCGCATTCAAAAGACGGATAACGCCTCTGACTTCACAGTCGGCGGGTCGTTCGATTGTTTTAAACATTTTAAACGCTCTAACAAGAGAAAAACACAACGTGACGATCGCTGACAGCTGCGTCTGGCTTCCTAATGAATGGAGGAAGTGATCGTAAATGCTCAAAATCGCGATTGCAGAGCTGCAGTGGCAAAACATTAAAAGGGCACTTAATTTAAAAGCACACCTCGTATGATTCAAGACAGTCAAAATATGAAGAAAAAATCTCAAGATATTAGGAAATATATTCTTCAAAGCCAAAACAATGTTGTAACGTTTGGAGCAGATTCACTTCATTAGTTGTCCTCCTAGTGTAGTGGTTACCATGCTAGCCTCTAGTTCTGAGGTCGTGAGTTCAAACCAAGCGGAAGGCGATGGATTTTTTTCGGGCGTAAAAATCATTAGCATGGCTTCCTTCGGAAAGGAAGTAAAGCCGGTGGTCCCTTGTACGTAAAAGAACATCCAGCCTGATAAAGAGGCTCTGAGCAAAATTACCAAAAATAACCTTCATTAGTTTAAACAAAAATACCACGTTTTAACATTCCCTACTCGCTATCGCTTATAAGTGAGTCGATTTTCAGTTGTTTCTCGCGATCTAATGGAAAGAATATAGCACTTTAAGGCCAGTGTATAGCGTCAAGTTGTTAAGGATTTACTAACGCTGTTCCCTTTGTATCTATAACGAAATGTGCAATGTAACTATTTCTGCAAAGGTTTATTTGGATTAAAATAAATCAGATAGCAAATAAGCTTTCGTAACAGTAGTTATACCAGCTATATCAAAAGAAAGGATAGTCGGTAGAGAAAGTCACGAGAATGTAACACGTCAGAATTTTTTGAATGAAAAGGAAAGAATTTGAAGTTAGTAAAACTCACGACTCATTCTCTTTTGGTCCTTTAGTTACTTAGAAAATTTAACAACTGAACTTATATTTTATTCTATTTATGAACACAGAACAGAAAGGCCGGATCCACGTCTAAAAATTTCGTCGAATTACATTTCATCTCTAAACGCACAGCCCCATAATGTGCACGCTTTGCAAACAAAGTGACATTAGCCACGAGAGCAACACGGCACCTCAAAGGGTGAAATGTGTGGAAATAATTTTCAGCACAGCTTCATTCGCTTTGCAACTAAAAATACAAAACCAATGTTGCCAACTGACGCCAGTAAAAGCGATGCTAGTTTTATGAATTTTGAATCCGTTACCAGCTGACAAGCAACACTGCCAGTCGTGTGTTCGTTCCAGTGAAGTGTCATTCTGGTCAAATGTATCTGTTAAAAAACAGTTTAAACATGTACAGAGCACGATGACCTATTAAATGTCATGTTCTTAAAGCGGAAAATTTCCATATTTCACAGTCTTGCAAATTAAGCATGTTTCATTAATATTTTTATTTCTTCTACGATTTTCACTTTGCTAAATCAGGTACTTTATATAAATTATATATTTTGCACCTTCATTTTGCTTTATCTTTAATAAAATAGCGAAAAATGTTTCAATTATATAAAGGACTGTATTTTGCATCTTGCATGCCAAGTCTGCATTGCCTAATTTGAGTGTACAATTTGGAATCTTCTAAGCAGACCTTTATGTTTATTATTTATTTATCAATGTTTTTGAACTACAAACTGTGTTAGCAAAATATGGAGTCAAATATAAAGTAATGGTCTTCAAGGAAAGTACTCTCCAAGATCCAAAGTAATAATAAATAACAAAGTACTAGAATAATAAAAAAATTATTATTTAGGAAATAATATAACCTATCTAGACAATCAATGTTTAAACAATGACTTAATTAAACTCCAAAATAATTGTAAATATTGGTAAGAACACTAAAAAAGAACAAGAAAAGAGACTAGCTTAAATCTTTATAAGACAGTGGCGATACCAACCAGCAGCAGAAATGAGATACCTCGGATCTATTGTGTACAATAATGGATAAAATAAAAAATCTGATACTATACACTCACATGACTTTCTCCACCCTCCATCTTTATTAGTGGGTATACTAACTATTCTTACTAAAGCTTATGTTTCTATCTACTGCATTTTAATCCAAATAAGCCTTTGCAGAAATATTTTGTTATTACAGAGAGCAGCGATAGTCAAATGTTTAAGAAGTGGTCACTATACGCTGGCGTTAAAATTCCATACTGTTTCCATGTAATCGCGAGAAACAACTGAATGTTGAAAAGACTTTACAAAGAATGACCAAGAAATGAACAATTCGACCATTAATAAAGGATATCTCAGAAATGGCTTATGCCACAAAAATACTTATTTGAAATAAATTGTATGTTTTAAAGAGATCTAAATTTTTTGTGTAGTACGTTTTCGTCTATTCCTTAACATTTACCAGTTAAACAAGATTATACCAAATTCCTTCCGAATAAGAAAACTTCAAACGCTATTTCCAGAAAATTCAAGATATACATTTTGTCCTGGTAAATGTCTTTAGTATATGGTATTTTAATCAAAATCGTTAGCCATTTTTTACGAAATCAAAATTTTCGACACGTTGTCCATGTAAAGGGTAATTGGGGGTAGGAGGATTTTTTTGAAAGTCTTCGAATCGCATCCTTGAAAGGTACTGAATCTAAATACCAAGTGTGTATTTTTCGACACTTCGTTTTTTGAGTTATACTGTTCACACACACACACACACACACACACACACACACACACACACACACACAAAAGGATCTTTATTCTAAAAAGTTTTTTTTTGGGGGGGGGTTACAGGAGGCCTCAAAACACACATTTCCCGTGAAATCTCGACATCGAATTTCTGGGTTGAATATAGTATAGGGTCTTTCAACAACAATGTCCTATCTTTAACATGTGATAGCTGCAGTTGTTATTGAGTTACAGCAGTCATTTTTTTTCATGTGGTTACAGTTGTTATTGATAAATAGCCATGGAACGTTACAGCGTTCAGCAACGCGTAGAAATTGTGAAAATTTATTATCAAAATGGATTATCTGACCGCCAAACCTTCCGTGTATTGCGTGAAGTTTACGGTGTGCATAATCGTCCCTGCGAGAGAACGATTCGCGTTTGATCGATAAATCTGAAAGAAGTGATTCTGTCTGCGATCAAAGAACGCCTGTACGTAATCGACGTAAGCGCTCCAACGAAAACATAGGCGCCGTTCAATTGCTCGTCGAGCGCAAGAATTGGGGCTTTCGCCGACCACAACTTGGCGAATTCTGCATCTGGACTTGAAGTTTCACGCTTACAAAATGGTGTTAACTCAAGAACTAAAGCCCAATGACCATAGGATGCGGCGTGTATTCGCTGACTGGGCTATGGAGCAATTGGAAGCTGACCCGGATTTTTGTCGTCTTCAGCGACGAAGCCCACTTTTGGATGGATGGTTGTGTTAACAAACAAAATTGCCGCTATTGGAGCAATCACAATCAAATGCAGATTCAAGAACGACCACTTCATCGCCAAAAGGTTACTGGTGTGGATTTTGGTATGGTGGAATCATTGGTCCATATTTTTTTCCAAAATGAAGATGGTGAATTGTCAATAGAGAAAGATACCCGGCTCTTATAAGGGAGTAATTTTTGCCTCAATTGGATGGTATGGATCTCAGAAACATCTGGTTCCAGCAAGATGGTGCCACATGTCATACTGATCTCGAAACAATCGATCTTTTGAAGGAGAAATTCAGAGGTTTCATCATTTCCTGTGGTGGTGATGTTAACTGGCCCCGGATGTCATGTGATTTAACGCCGTTGGATTACTTCTTGTGGGGTTATGTTAAATCTCGAGATTATGTCAACAAGCCAGAAACAGTAAATGATCTTATGAATAACATCACGCGTGTTATTCGTGAAGTTGGACCTAATTTACGTTCTTCTGTCATTGAAAATCGGGTCAACCGTATACGCGCAACCCAAACGAGTCGCGGCGGTCACTTAACTAATGTTCTCTTCCACACGTAATGACATTAATTGTGTTCCAAATTAAAAAAAGAAATAAACCTCTTATCATTTATAGAACGTGTTTCATTTGAGTTCAGAAATAGGACACTCTTGTTGAAAGACCCTATACTTCCCCTACTTACTGTCCGTAGTAGAGAAAGTAAAAATGAACTCAAGAGGAATAGATATTGGTCCTATAAATGACGAAATAAAGCAATATAGGGAAAGATGAGAGTCCATTTGCACAGGATGGATAAAGCTCGATATCCCAAAATTATATATGAATGCCAACCATATGGGAAAACAGATATTACAAGACAGATGAGAAGATGAAATTAAATTGAGTTTTATTTATGGAAGCTCTTTTAACTGCTGCGGTCCTTAGCGCTCCTATTCTATATTGGGCGTGAAAGACCGGAAATTTTGCTCATAGTCCTCTTTATCAGGCTTGGGGTTCTTTTACGTGAGGTAAAGACACGACATTGGACCACCGGTTTTACTTTCCTTCGCCGGAAGCCCTCCGGCGGATTAGAACCCGCGATCTCATGGAACTAGAGGTTAGTATGGTAACCAAGCACGGTATGATGTTGTATATGGTGAATATACTGTTTTCGTGTAATCATACCAAAAGTAAAGGTGAGCGACAAAGATAAGTTACAGGGGTATATCTTAACTCCCCAAATTCCGTTACATTTTTACTTTCTCTACTACCTATAGTAAGTAGGGGAAGTATTGTATTCCACCCAAAAATTCGATACCGAGATTTCACTGGAAATACATGTTTTGAGACTCCCTGAATCCAAAAAAAGCATTTTTACTTTCTCTACTACGTATAGTAAGTAGGGGAAGTATTGTATTCACCCAAAAATTCGATACCGAGATTTCACCGGAAACATATGTTATGAGACCCCCTGAATCCAAAAAAAAGCATTTTAGAAACATGTCCGTGTGTGTCTGTCTGTGAACAGCATAACTCAGAAACGAACAGTCGGATAAACACCAAACTTGGTATTTAGGTTCAGTATCTTCCAGAGATGCGAAACGAAGGTTTTCAAGAAAATCCCCCCACCCCAGATTACCCTTTACATGGAAAATTTTTCGAAAATTTTAATTGTCTCAAAAATGGCTCTAACGATTTTGATTAAAATATCATATATTTAAGATATTTTCATGACAAATGAAATGTATATCTCGAATTTTCTGGGAATGTCTCCAAAAGTATTCTTCGTTGTGAACGACTTTTGCATAACTGGTAAACCATAAGAGATAGACAAAATGTTACTACATAAAAAATGTAGATCGCGTTAAAATACACAATTTATGTCATATACATTTTTGTTGTTGAGTGAACCATTTTCGAGATATTGCTTGTTATTCCCTTAAGTTTTCCAATACTTTTTTCTCAAATGGGAATTCGTTTTTTTTTTATGTCCTGGGCATACAAAGAGAGTGGAAAGCGCCACATAGCAACCAGCTCTTAAAAGATTTGACCATCGCTTAAAGCCTACCATATTCCCCTCGCACCTACAAGAAAATTATCAATATGATTAACATCCCGATTAACATGAAGCATATGGAGAATAAGCGTTTGTAAAAATAGTTTGTACAAGAGTAGAGAAAGTCATGTGAGTGTAACACATCAGATTTTTATTTTGATATGATGTCTTAATACCGTTTATGTGGGCATATTTATCGAAGCGTTCAATGTGTAAACGCATACATATTAAAGGAATTACAAGTCCTATTAATGACATAAAGTACAGCTAGAGCCTATGTGCGGACTGGTACTGTCAGTTCTCTGTGTGCAAGACCTTCGCGTTTTCAGTCTATTTCCATGCTCAACAGAAGGAAGGGGATCACAAAAGCTCTCAACGCTGCTTGTGACATACAATGACAGAAACCGAGAGAGCCAGACACCCAGTGAAGCAACGAATAGCTGACTGGTTTTTCAGTAAGGAACTTCAGCGCATTCAGCTTCTGTATTTCTCTATTTTCTTCTGCAGCTCTATCTTCTTTCTCCAGAGTTACTCTCTGATTTATTGCGGAACAGTCGAAGGGAAAGAAAATGACTTTACGTTTGGAAACACATTTGCGATATACAACAAGATGAGATATACAAGGTGAACAAAAAGCACGGAAAACTGCCCACAACAATTTAATTTGAATATTTCTTTAAAAATGTTAACTTTTACAGGCTGAATAGACTTGTAAATGGGAATATATCATTAACACATGCTACTTTTCAACGCCAGTGTGTTTTAACTTTATATTACAAAACATAAATTTTAAGCAGTGCTTTTCCTTCACACTGTGGCCACTGTACAGCTGCTCGCGCGCCGACTGCCACAGTTCGGACTCCCGCCGAAGAGTTCTAATATCAGCGCAACGCCGCACGTTCTCATAGTTACAATTACAGTGATTAATAAGCACATACCTTATAATAAGATATGCACACACCTCATTTTTTCAAGTTGCCCCATAGATAAGAATCACATACACTTAAATCAGCGGATCGTGAGCGTCATAATTTATTACTAATTACCTTATCTTCAAACATTTCAAGAACGTAATTTAATGACTCATCGGGTGTATGTGCGGTAACAAAGTCCTGTTTGAAAAATCCATAATAATATTCAATGTCGGTCAGCTGTTCAAAAAACATAGCTCCTATTTTTCTGGATAAATTTACTGCACGCCAATTTTTGTGTCATTCAAGGGAATCTCGTGTGTAAAATCGGACTTCTCTGTGCTCCAATATCTGTTATTTTACGCCGAAACATAGCCATATAAATGGAACCATGCTTCATCACAGAAGAAAATTAAACGTGGGCGCATTACTTTAATTATCATTTCGCAAAATCCTATTACAGACATTTATCCGATTCTAATGATCACATGAAAAATATGGTGTATGCAACAAACCCCACATATTGCAACAACTAAAAGAAACATCAGGCGAAAAATTCATTTAATTTCTGATATTAAACTCTCGAGCGTAACTGAAAATTTCCTCAAAAGATGCCAGGAATATCCGGATAGAGGAGAACATTTGCAACATCTGTATGATAACGAATGTGCCTATTATCATTGTAATTGTAAATATAAGAACGTAAGGCGGTTGCGGGAATGTTATAATTGTTTCGGCGGGAGTCTGAACTGCGGCGGACGGTGAACCAGCCGCCGTGTGCTGGCCACAGTATGAGGAAAAGCACAGTATATAATACTTAAATCAATTTAGCTACATATGTATTTAAATCGCTCCTAAGATCAACACTTAAGCAAGCAGCTTCATGTTCACAGTTTGTTGATGTATAGTAAAATGGAGTGGGCCTGGATGAAATGTCTTGTTAATTTCCCATCTACTTGCAAATATACCACAAAATTAACATGTCAGTTTAAGGGTGATACACTTAAAAAATACATTTGGGCCAAAATCTCTTCATTTTACCTATGATTACCTATTTGAGATGTTCTAAATGCACATACATTTTTCTCGTAAAACTTGTGTTCCTAATTGCAAAGTATGTTCGATACGATACCACTTTCATCCATTTTTACTTTCTCTACTACGTATAGTAAGTAGGGGAAGTATTGCATTCCACCCAAAAATTCGATACCGAGATTTCACCGGAAATACATGTTTTGAGACCTCCTGAATCCAAAAAAAGAATTTTTGGAAACATGTCCGTGTGTGTGTCTGTGTGTGTGTGTGTCTGTGTGTGTGTCTGTGTGTGTGTGAACAGCATAACTCAAAAACGAACAGTCGGATAAGCACCAAACTTGGTATTTAGGTTCAGTATCTTCCAGAGATGCGACACGAAGGTTTTCAAGAAAATCCCCCCACCCCAAACTACCCTTTACATGGAAGATTTTTCGAAAATTTTAATTTTCTCAAAAATGGCTCTAACGATTTTGATGAAAATATCATATGTTTAAGATAATGTCATGAGAAATGAAATGTATATCTCGAATTTTCTGGGAATGTCTCCAAAAGTATTCTTTATTGTGAACAACTTTTGCATAACTGGTAAACCATAAGAGATACACAAAATGTTACTACACAAAAAGTGTAGATCGCGTTAAAATACACAACTTATGTCATATACATTTCTTTTGTTGAGTGAACCGTTTTGGAGATATTGCTTGTTATTTCCTTAAATTTTCCAATACTTATACTTTTTCTCAAATTCGTTATTCATTTTTTTTATGTCCTGGACATGCAAAGAGAATGGAATGCACCACATAGCAACCAGCGTTAAAATATTTGACTATCGCTTAAAAGCTACCATATTCCCCTTGCATCTACAAGAAAATTACCAATAAGATTGACATATCGATATCTCGATTAACATGAAGCATATGGAGAATAGGCGTTTTTTAAAAATAGTGTGTACAAGAGTAGAGAAAGTCATGTGAGTGTAACACATCAGATTTTTTTATGTCCTGAACATGCAAAGAGAATGGAATTCGCCACATAGCAACCAGCGTTAAAATATTTGACTATCGCTTAAAAGCTACCATATTCCCCTTGCATCTACAAGAAAATTACCAATAAGATTGACATCTCGATATCTCGATTAACATGAAACATATGGAGAATAGGCGTTTGTAAAATTAGATTGTACAAGAGTAGAGAAAGTCATGTGAGTGTAACACATCAGATTTTTTTTGAAAGATCAAAAATAAATCTAATGGTGCTTTTTTTACTTTCTCTACTACGTATAGTAAGTAGGGGAAGTATTGCATTCCACCCAAAAATTCGATACCGAGATTTCAGCGGAAATACATGTTTTGAGACCTCCTGAATCCAAAAAAAGCATTTTTGGAAACATGTCCGTGTGTGTGTGTGTGTGTCTGTGTGTGTGTGTCTGTGAACAGCATAACTCAAAAACTAACAGTCGGATAAACACCAAACTTGGTATTTACGTTCAGTATCTTCCAGAGATGCGACACGAAGATTTTCAAGAAAATCCCCCCACCCCAGACTACCCTTTACATGGAACATTTTTCGAACATTTTAATTTTCTCAAAAATGGCTCTAACGATTTTGATGAAAATATTATATGTTTAAGATAATGTCATGAGAAATGAAATGTATATCTCGAAATTTCTGGGAATGTCTCCAAAAGTATTCTTCATTATGAACGACTTTTGCATAACTGGTAAACCATAAGAGATAGACAAAATTTTACTACACAAAAAATGTAGATCGCGTTAAAATACACAACTTATATCATACACATTTTTTTTGTTGAGTGAACCGTTTTCGAGATATTGCTTGTTATTTCCTTAAATATTCCAATACTTATACTTTTTCTCAAATTCGTTATTCATTTTTTTATGTCCTGGACATGCAAAGAGAATGGAATGCGCCATATAGCAACCAGCGTTAAAATATTTGACTATCGCTTAAAAGCTACCATATTCCCCTTGTATCTACAAGAAAATTACAAATAAGATTGACATCTCGATATCTCGATTAATATGAAGCATATGGAGAATAGGCGTTTGTAAAAATAGATTGTACAAGAGTAGAGAAAGTCATGTGAGTGTAACACATCAGATTTTTTTACTTACCCTGTCACCAACTTATAGGCAACAGGAAGTATTGTAAGGAATACTTAAGAAATTGTGCTTACTTTTTATGAAAGAATGTTTAAGATCGAATGTCATATTCACAATATATTTTTTATAAAATATTAATCTTGGGAAGCCGTTTGCTAAAACTCAATTTTTTTAAAATTAATGATTAGAAAAATCTGAGAAATACTGAATTAAAACAGAAATTAAGTAGTGAATCTCCTATTGACTCTTTAACCTGACGCTTGAAATCAACTGAAGGGCATTTAAATGTGAAGAAGGTAGAAAATACAAAATAGATATGAATCTAGAAGGTTTCGTATTGTTTCAGTGAAAATAAGGGAAAAGGATTTATTTTCTGAAGACTTGTAGTGGAGGCTTTAAGCGTTTATTAGACGTTATAACATTATTAATCAGTTTGCACAAGTTATTACTTGAGATATATCAAATGTCTGAGGCTTAGCTCACGTCAGAATTAGAATACGAATTTAATTACTTCCGTGTGGCATGACTGCACAGTACGCGGTTACTTATTTGGCTGTAGACTCTTTTTTTCTCGTAGTTTTAATTCGCCATATTATTTTAGGCTGACTTTAATATTGGATCCTAGTGGTAGCCCCTTCGGCTTTGGAGATGACAACAAAGAAAAAAATATTCGTAAAAATTTATAAAATCGGATAGAAAATTTATGTAAATCTAGTAGAAGGTTTTATGATTTTGAGACGGACCACTCTCCAGTACATTTGTGTCCCCGCTTTTTTACCTTCTCTACCATGTACACCCTAGCACAAAAAAAAAAGAGCAGACTTTCGAAGCGCAATTTGTCTAAGTCCAAATCGTTTCCGCGGTTGGTTCACAATGGTATATCGGGACGCGTGCTTTTAGCTTCGTTCTATTGTCACCTTACAAATTGAGTCCCAACCCTATCTATATATGCATTGACAGCGGAGCGGTTATAAGCAGGTACGTAGTAATGAGGCCTACGAAGGTCTGTATCCTGACTATAATTTTTTTTCTCAGAAAACCGCAATGTTTATTGCGCATACTATAATATAATTTCCAACTGCTAAGGCTTACACTCCCCTTTTCGTTTCCAAACTAAATAAAAAACAAATATTATAGTCCTAAATAAAAAAATCTAAGGTGATACATACGCATGACTTTCTCTACCCTCTGTCTTTTTCCGTGGGTATACACATTATTCTTCCTAAAGCTTATTTTTCTATTTACTACATTTTAATCCAAATAAACCTTTGCACAAATAGTCACAATACACATTTCGTTATAGATACAAAGAGAAATGTGACAGCCAGATGTTTAAGAACAGGACGCTACACACTAGCCTTAAAATCCCATAATCTTTCCATGCAATCCACTTTAGAATACATACCAATATGGAACTTATTTTGAAAACGAAAAGAGTAATTTGCTATTGGTCTTTTGCATGAATGTCTTAAAACTAATAGACATCTTATGCATGGAAAACATAAGGCATTGCCATATATTTAACAAATTAAAATATAAATAATAAAACAAAAATTACGTCAAGGATTCGAACCCAGGTTGTTCCAATTACAAGATACGTTTCACCTCTCGGCTACCATGTACACAACCAACCTGAGGGGCATCTTCCTACTTAACTCATAGCATTGAAATGAACACAGGGTGGTATTAAATCGTGTATTGTGAACGCAGCGTTAGCGAATGCTTCCGACATTTTCCGAATAGGTTGTACACAGTAGGTAGAGAAGGCAGTACTGTATTCCATCCAAAAATTCGATACCGAGATTTCACAGAGAATATATGCCTTGAGGCACCCTAATCCAAATAAGGCATTTTTGGAAACATGTCCGTATATGTGTCTGTATACCTGTCATCAGTATAACTCAACAATAAAAAGCCGGATGAGTACCAAACTTGGTATTTATGTTCAACATTTTCCAAGGATGCGACACAAAGATTTTCAAAAAATCTTCCTACCCTAAACTACCCTTTAAATGGAACATTTTTCGAACATTTTTATTTTCTAAAAAATTGCTTTAACGATTTTGATTAAAATACTTTATACACATTAAAGTTATTTACATGACAAAATAAAGTGTATATCTCGAATTTTCTTGGAATAGCCTGTGAAGCCCTCTTCATTCGAAAGGAATTGTGCATATTCTTGTATAACTGGTAAACGTTAAGCCATGGACGAAAACCTACTACACAAGAAATGTAGATCTCTTTAAAACACACAATTTATTTCCAATAAGTTTTTTGTGGCATAAGCCATTTCTGAGATATCCGTTATCAATGGTTCTAATTGTTCATTATTTGGTCATTCTTTAAAGTTCTTTCAACATCCCGTTGTTTCTCGCAATTGCATGAAACAGTACGGAATATAAGGACATCATATAGCGTCCAGTTCTTAAGCATTTGACTGTCGCTGCTCCCTTTGTATATATAACTAAATGTAACTATTTTGCAAAGGTTTATTTGAATTAAAACGTAGTAGATATAAAAATAAACTTTAGTACGAATAGTTTGTGGACCCTCTAATAAACGATAGGGGTAGAGAAAGTCATGTGAATGTATCACATAAGATTTTTAATAGAGTGTGAAGTCTTCCTCTATTTCCAAATGTGTAAATGAGCTAAAAAGCGGGCTACGAAGACGGACCTAAGAATACAACCGTCGCTTAACCGGTTGTACAAATTAAAAACTCCATAGGGCAAATGATTAATTTTATATTGAAGAAAAACTCCATCATTCTACTGCATTGGAAAGGGTCTATAGGCTTGGAAGCCAATCTCGTTCACGAGGAATGTTCCAGTGAATCTCGCAGCACAATAATGTGGCTGATCTGTTGTCCCTAATTGCCGAGTAGACACTTAAAGCTGTGTGTAGTTAGCAAACCCTCTTCTTGCAACATGGTCTAGTGCACAGGAATCTGGCAAATAGATGTACATCTGCGGTTGCACAAAGCGAGAAGCTGGGGAACAGCTATTACCTTTGGCACGAGTTTAACCTCTGACCGTAGCAAGCACAATTAGTTGCAGTTCAGTTCATGCTGTAATAAGTCAGAAGCAACCAATGGTTTAAGCTGTTGGCATCTTGTATTTCAACGTCTGCGGAACCAATAAAACCTTCTCTGATTCTGGAGAATCATAAGGGTCAGCTCGTTCAAGACAGGCATCCACTGTGCTGTGGTATTCATCGCAGCCTCGGATGCAACGGGGAAAAAATAAATAAATAAAAATAACAAATCTGTGCTACATTCACATGAGTTTCTCTACCTACTATCATTTATTTTATATAGCTACTAGAAACTGTTCGCGATAACCATTAATCTTTGCAGAAATAGTTTCAATATACATTTCGTTGTAGGTGCAAGGGGAATACAAGAAACCGAAGCAATAGCCAAATGTTTAAAAGCACTACATGCTGGCCTTGAGGATTCCGTAAAGAAATCGCGAGAAACAAAAATACCAAAAAATTCAAACCAACAACAACGGAATACCTCAGAAACGGCAAATGCCAAAACTAAAGTTCTTCGAAATAAATTGTGTGTTTAACGAGATCTGCATTTTTTGTATAGTAAGCTTTTGTCTATCTCTTATGGTTATCAGTTATATACATACACTGCCGTTTGTGAAAATTGCTACATCGTGAAAGAATGGCCCGAATGAATCCAAACTTAGTGGATGTGTAGAACAATGTGCCAGCAATAAATGAGTACACTAGGCCCAGCAGGACCCTGTCTTGCGTGTCCGACAAGGTCAGTGTAATGCCAGGTGTGGTCAGTTTAGATTTGTCGAACAAGGTTTCCACGTGAAAGCAACTGTCAGTATGTCCCGTAGACGTCAAAGGACGCAATATCAGCATATGCCCAATATAAACATGGGCAGAATGATCAGTCTCCGGGAAGTGCGTTTATCATACCGTCACATTTTACTCGTACAGGGCATCACTGCCACGACAGTGATGCATGTGTAGGGGCAGTGAATAGAAAAGGGTCTTACGCAGGGACAAGCGCGTATTGGACCACGCAATATGACCACAGCACGGATAACCGCCATCTTATCCCCAACAAAAATAGTTTTTCAACAGAAGTCTCTCTTAAATATGTCCTAATTCAAGCCACTGCATCAACTCTTGATGGCCCTAAAGGACTGTACAGCTTCGTCCAGAGTATTGGCTCGACGCTAGAGAACTGCAACATATGTGAAGCTGTTTGCAGCAACGGTTTGCAGCCGTGCGCTATGGACTCGTTAAGCTGGTTGCACACATGTTATTGCGTCGACTTCCATCGTCCAGAAACCACAAGTGCCTCCGACTGCAATGGGCACATGAACTCCGTCACTGTTGAGTGGCAAGATCTAGTGTTTGCAGACGAGTCCCACTTCAACCTGCCCTATAGTATGGTCGCACACATGTTCGACGGTGACGTAGTGAGCGCAATCTGACAGCCTGCATTGATGAGCGGATAGCTCTCAAACACCAGCTATGGTTTGGGACGCCACTGATTACAGCAATCGATCTCGCCTCCTAAGTATTAAGGGCTATCTGAACCAGCAACCGGTACATGAGAGGGACTTCAGAGCCCGAGGCACTTCCCCTCTTTCAGGCAACTCCACATGCCTCCGGCCACATATTATGAAGAACGTGGAAACCTTCCTCGAAGAACGACGGGTACCATTGCTTCCCTGGCATACATGTTCGCTTGACATGTCACCCATCGAACTTGTCTGGGGCATAGTTGGTCGACACTTGTTCGTCACGGCTCTCCAGTAACCAGTGCCGATTATTTATGGGTTCGCAACCAAACTGCGTGGAAGGAGATTCCCCAAGAACATATCCAGAATCTCTTTGATTTCATGCACGGCGTTTAGTGGCTCTGATTGCAGTGCGTCTAGGCTACACAAAATACTGAATACTCACGCTCAAACACCATGTACAGATATGTAAACTTAATCATGTCTCTCTTTATCAAGAATACCCACAAACCAACTCTTGGATACGAGATCGCGCAGGTTTATTCTCCAGTGAATGACAGGAAGCAGTTAAATGACGGCTAATATCTGCTCCGCCTCTGTCGGTGATGCCAAAACTCTTGCTTATGTTTCGGGTTCTTGTTTTTATGGAGAATTACTTCGAAAATCCCGTCATCACAAATACCGATCAATGATCGCACAAAAATTAAGATCATCCAGCTATCAATAGCATGATGAAGTTCATGACCTCGCTTCAACTGGCAGCACTAGAAGGATCAATATGATAGCAATACCTCCTAACAGTAAAAAGGATATATAATTCATCCAGCTGTCAGATTCGAGATGCACAAAGGCCAACCTGAAGAAGTAAACGTAGAGAAGAAAATAACATACGATCCTACAATATCATTTTTCTTGCATAAATACGGACTCCCAGAAATAGAGGTCATAGACTTGATGGTGGGTCCCGTGAGACGATCACCAAGTTCTTCCTTGCCTCTCGGAATATGTTTAACTTGAAGAAAAACAAAATAAAGGATATTGTAATCCCGCCCTTAAGAGGATTTGCTTCGTAATCAGTTGTACTTAAATTAATCTAGTACATGTTATTCATAACAAATTTATTTCTATTATTCTTTTATATTTGTTATTGTTTCTCTTCATTGTTATCAGTAGTAGTTTCCTTTTCTTTTTTTTTTCTCTTTAACAACCTCGATCTGTACTTTGAAATTTAGGAATATTTGTAATCCACTTATATGTTTTCCTTTTTTTTCTCACTTCAGTGTTATTGTCAAGTATGCTTTGTCCATAGTGGCAGCCTGTATATACAGGAAGCTGTGTTTTAATAACAAATTAATAAATCAGTGTATTGTCATATTCCTAATCCGTGGTATAAAGTTCATTTCAATCACGCGTTTCCTTCTTGGAGTTGCAATTTCCATAAACCTTAAAATATATATATATATATATATATATATATATATATATATATATATATACAAAGTTCATTCAGAATGAAACGAACTTCACAGGTTATTTCCAGTAAAATCAAGATACACTTTCTAATTGTGCTGTAAATGCCTTAAATATATGGTATTTTAATCCAAACCTTTAGAGCCATTTCTGGGTAATTTTTCACGCAAAGAGTAGCTTGGGTTGCGGGGATTACTTGAAAATCTTCAGGTTGAATCTCCGACAGATGCTGAACTTAAATACTAAATTTGGAATTTATCAGACTTTCCATTTTAGAACTATGTTGCTCATAGATACAGAAACCTTTTCTAAAAATGACTTTTCTTTGAATTCAGGGAGTCTCAAAACCTGTATTTTGGGCGAAACCACGGCATCAAATTTTTTGGTTAAGTGGTAGACAAAGTAAAAAATTGTTTCTTTTAAATCAGACGTGTCTGCATCCACTTGTTCGCTTTGGGTCCTCCCAACATTGGCAGAGTTCTATGAATCTCCAAGAGCTAACTTTTCCAATTTGTGCTGGACGCGTATTGCGTAATTTCGAACAGTAGGTGGTGCACACATATACATTTCTTTCATAATGCTTCGCAATGAGAAAACCGAGACAACGAGATGGGCAGCTCAGCACAAATAGATATTCGAAGAGGGAATCAGTGTTTTTTTTTTAATTTATTTATGGACGCTCTTTAATTGATGTGGTCCTTAGCGTCCCATTCTATGTTTGGCGTGAAACACCGGTAATTTTGCTCAGAGGCCTCTTTTATCAGGCTTGAGATTCTTTTACGTGCCGTAAATCTACGACATGGGACCACCGGCTTGGCTTTACTTACCTTCAAACGAAGGAAATCAGAAGTAATACACTCTCTGCTGGGGAGGGTGGTGGTGCATCTCATTGGTATTAATGGAGCACACCTTTAGGATATCGATGTGATTTTGGTTAGATCGCTCATAGAGATCAGGCAGAAAATACCTCAACATTCATTAAAATGCTTGAAAAACTCAACTTTTCTTGAGATTGTGTTGATATTCAGTTAACACCAAAATGCAAACACTAACACCAAAATTTAAAAAAATTTGATGTGTCAGATTTACATGACCTTCTCTACCCTCATCGCTTATTAGTGAGTGTACAAATTATTCTTACGAAAGTTTATTTTCATATCGAATTCATTTTAATCGAGATAAATCTTTCAGGAAATAGCTGTATTACAAATGGAATACCAATAATCAAATCTTTTAGAACTGGATGCTATACGCTGACCTTAAAATTCCACACTCTTTCTATGACACCGCAAGATAGAGCTGAAAATCGACAGGAAATTGAAAGAATCACAGGTACTGAACAATTCGAATCATTGATAACGGATGTCTCCGAAATGGCTGATGGCACAAAAAGGGTTATTTTAATTAAGCTATGTGCTTTAAAGAAATTACATGTTTTGTGTGGCACATTTTCGTCTATCGCTTAAAGTATACCAGTTATGCAAAATTAAATAAATATTCTTCCGAATGAAGAGGGCTTCATAAGCTATTCCCAGAAAATTCAAGATATATATTATATGTCATATAATTATCTTTAATAGGTGATATTTTAATCAAAATCGTTACAGCCACTTTTAAGAAAATAAAAAAAAAAAATTGGAATGTACTGAACCTAAATACCAAGTTCAATGTTTATGCGACTTTTCGTATTTGAGTTATCTGTTCACAAACACAGACAGACACACACGCACAACCTTTTCTAAAAACGCTTTTGTTTTATTCAGAGGCCTCAAAACATGTATTTTGAGGGGAACTCTAGACATAGAATTTTTAGGTGGAATACAATACTCACCTACTTACTATAGGTAGCAAAGAAAGTAAAAATGCCTTATTTTTAAATTCAGGTTCTTAAATATGTATTTCTGGTGAAATCTCCGTATCGAATTTTTGGGTGGAATACAATACCTGTCTACTTACTGCATACGTGGTAAAGAAAGTAAAAAGAGCAAGTGTTTCTAAAGCCAAAGCTGGGTGGGGAGGCATTAATATTTGCAGAAGGTAAATGTAACCCAACTACAATAATTTACAATCTTTCATAACTCTGGTCCTCTGAATGACGCCACGTAAATTGTGGTTTCACGTCTATTCAAATATTTTCTTTGTGCATTTGAAAACAACAATTTTTCTGAATAAATATTCAATTTTTTTGATTTAGTTGATTGAAATTCAACGCTTTCTGAATTGTATATTACTTTTGAAACGTCTACAAACCGAACAGGATGGTTCAGAGGGTCTGTGGCCCGCTTTCGGAAGGTCCTGAAGATTTTTTTCGCGGTTTTCCTCTGTTGCTAAGCGAATGCTGGATTGGATAATTTGATCCGCGAACTTTCCTACCAACCCTTTCACCACTACATTTCATTTCCTTCTCCTTCACCGCCATATCAGGCATTGAGCTGATCATCCATCCTGGATATGCTATGATCCAGTTTGCCTGCTCCTTGATGGCCTGCTGAGCCAAGGCATTGGGGTGTTTAAGTCTTGCAACGAGGTGTCTTCATTAATTGAAGAAGAAGACATACATAACATACTTACTTTGGGAGATGTTTAAGTTCACTTCCAAAAATATTATACAAAACACATTAGGTACCTATAGTGTTCTCTCCTTATACACCTTTTCTTGTCTTACCGTAGGCATCTCTGCTTGTAGTAAAAATACAACTAACTTATATACAACTAACACATTTCTTTCTTTACTTATTTCAAAACGAATGATGAAAGCCGCAACTTTTTACCTACAACATAAATGAAGTATATATTTGGGACATTATTAAACTCTATACCAAATTTTGAAAATGCCTTCCAACCCTTACGGCAATTACTATACTACTGGCGCTCGTTGGGGGATTTCACTGTAATACCATTTATGCTCGACCATGCCAAAATGTAGTATTTATACGACTGGTAGCAGTACTTTAATAGGCCTCATTAAAGTACACCTGTTCATTAAAGTATTGGTATTCGACAAATCAGAAGTGGCCACCTAACATTGTGAAAGCGCAAGTATCGATTATTCTCGTTTCGATCGACAACAGTACTAGCGCGAGTTTAGAAAAAAGTCAAACTGTTTGACACTAGTAACAGTGACATTCAACTTACACCCCCAGAAATTACGACAAAAGCACTCAATCTTACCAATAACTTGTTGCCATAAAAGTCAAGAAAGATGTACGAGAAATTCTATTCACAATTCATGCCTTGGAGAATATCAAAAGGTATAAATTCGTTCTCAGAAAATGTCAGGTGCTGCAAGGTCATTGTATTGTAACCATAGATAAAGGAATAACGATTGTAACATATCACTCAAACCAGAATCGAATACTTATGAAACCTCTAATTTAGATACACGGTCGAGCAAAAACAGTCGTATGAAACTTGACTATAATGGTGATTAAAACGCTTCGCTCGCTCGGTTAATAGTAATACTCGCGTTTTAATGACTACCATTATAGTCTCGTTGCATAATATGGTATTATCTCCTGTCTACTATTTCTCAATACGACTGGATGATCTATGTTTCAGATCGTCCTATGCCAGGAGACGTGTGGCGTAAACTCTAGCTTTTAAGCAATCCCATATATGAAGTTCATTGTCAAATCGGAGATCTCGGTGTCCACAGAAGATATTCAGTCGTCACAGAAACTTTCAGTTAACGCCATGGATTGGTTTCGTGTATGCATGTAGCACCATCTTGTTGAACATATTCATGACCGAGATCTTAATCGGTACTAGTCCCACTATTCTCTGTGCGAAAGTTGGACATCAAACACCGACATTAACTGGGTGCATAGATGCTTCATGGATGACATGTGGATTTTGGAAGGCAAAATGGCGCGAGCTCTGCGAGTTGACATACATACATGGAACCATGGTTCAATTGTGAACCATGTGATGGACAATGTGCCAGAATTTTGCTCAATGAACACCGAAACCAACGGCAATACTTCGCTCTTTTGTCCTTGTCTGTTTCCGCAAATGATGGACAACAGCTGTAGCCCTAAATGGTTTTAGGTGAGCACTTTTGGCAACTTTGACACATTGAGTAAGTATACCCGGTCTCCAGCGAGGAAACCACTCCAATCGTGCCCGGACATCCGCAATAACCGTGGACAGATTAGACAAACGATGTCTGCCTTTTTCACTCACCAGAGGTCCATTTGTTTTAAATTTGTTTACTAGTGTCAGTACTGCGTTTCTTTAGGGGAGAGGGGATTTGCAAACACCAAATTTTCCCGGTATGCCGATAGAGTAGTTGTATGTAATTGAATTCGTTAAATAAGTACTATTTCATTAGGAAGAGCCATTGATTTAAGGTGTACCGCACTTCCAAACGACTAGAACCACAAAAGCCGGCATAAGAAATAAATAATAAATGTCTGCACAACTCGTGGCAGGGAATCAAAACTCCCAAATATTCCGCTTTTCTGACAAACTGACTATGGGACACTGGGTAAATTTACACAAAATGGGGGGGGATGCGTTAATTCTATATAAATCACACTGTATAAATGCATTTGTTTGAGTGTACATCATCCAGCCATAACTGCTCCCTCTGGTATACTACATACCCTCCGATGGCGTTAGGTTGCCATGAAAACCAGATTGAATTGCTGTGTAAACGACATTCACAGCGACAATGTCGAGGGCAAAGTCAATAATTTGCAGCGCTGTAAAAACAGAGATCTATTCCTGCGCAAAGCTCACTGCCACTGCATTTTAAAAAAAAAAAGTTTGAATAACGTTATTAATAAATTACTTCCTGAGATATGATTTCGGACACCCTGTAGTAAACTTAGAAAATCTGTGACAGTTTTGAAGCCTCCTTAAAATGCCATGTGCTTGCATTGTGCTAGCGAAAGATCATGCAGACCTGTTTGAAGGAAGTAATCAGAAAATACATAGAGACGCTTAGGAAAATATCAGTTACATAAAATTTATTAGCGTAAGTTAGATGTATAGTAAGTTGCGTAGTTAATTGTTGAAGTTTTAACAGTTACCTGTGCAAACTATGAATTGTAATGTGAATATAATGAAATAGAAAATTGTAATAAGCAGAAAAGGTACATAACCGCCATGACATAGGAAACAAGATGTCAGGATGAAGTATTTGGAAATGTTGCTTTTATTGTTTACTCATAGTCTCCAGTAGATTGGATATTCAATAGCACCACCCAAAGTTTCACCCACACAGGGATACGAGTTGATGGCATAGGCAGGCGAGTATGAAATTATCTATCAGCATTTTACTCAGCTAGATGATACAGGAACACACTGAATCATGTGTATCAGGGAATTTACAGGTAGCGTCACGATATGACTAGATGTAAAAGCTACTTTGATTAAACTACTAGTCTTGATCATGTATTGTTATATGAACGACTCGAAACTTGGGACCCGATGTGCCCTGCGGTCAACTGGGGCTAAAGGTATAACATAAACAAAGCTAACACAATTTGTACTCACTCACAGTAACTCTGTGTTGGTAGGAGGAGTTGGGCATTGAATACCGGTCTCTTAGGCACATAAGGTCCCAACTTTCGAACCTTAGCTATATGTACGTTACTGACAATTGCATATACAAAAAATTAATCAAGTAATATGTGCGAAAACAATAATATTAGCCCTCAATTAAAAGACTAATGATTACGCTACCTTTGCACAGTCAAAATATTGCGGCCCTTCAAAACATTTTCTGGATTTAAACATTAATCACAATATTAAAATTTAAGAAGAGTTAATTTGTGACGGTTTATTGTTCCATTTTAAGAATATGATAAACTTAATTTTATAAAGTTCTGGATATTCAGGAAAAAATTAAGTAAATCTATGAAATTAGATTTAGAATTCTTGCGAGTCCATTTCCCGGATGCTTATGTAAGCAGGCGTTCGACACGGGGGTGGATTATACAAATCATGCTGACATTCAGTTACATCAGTGCTTTCTAAAGCACTAGTCAGCATATTCCTCGGGAATTTAACCCAACTTCCTTTACGCTATGGCTCCGCTTATGACTTGCCTAGCAGGACTTTGTGACGGTTGGCTCTTCAGATATTTTTTGTGTTATTTTACAAGTTTACATATGTCCTAGGCACGGCGAAGATGGAACGCCGGACGTCATCCGTCAACCAGGTACACCAAAACGTTGTCTTTCTCCCTCTTACATGTAGTTTAGATTAGTTATTAGATTAAAGCCTCTCTTAGAATCAGAATTAGACGTCTAATAGTGTCACCCTCTCACCACCCTCCCAGCTATCCTCAACATAACCCTTTGAGCTACGTCCCCGTTCTCGTCCCATCTGGTATAGGCGCCGATTTGGCCAAAGAGACCTCATCACAATATTATTAAACATATTAAAGTCCTCTTACGTCACAATATTATTTCACATTCCGCTGACTGGAGTTAAGGTAAATGCAATTTTGCAGAAATATCTCTGGTACCGTAGTTTTCTACCTTCCCAGTCGCTTATCTGTGCTAGGTAGATAAAGTATTGCATTCCATTCAAAAACAATAACAAGATTTACAGATTTTCAACTCCTATAGAAAAACATTGGCACATGCAAGTTCAAAAATGTAAACTATGATAAATATACAATTTCATACTTGTAATAGCATACCAGATGAAGACTTTTCAAGAAAATTCCCCATGCCAAACAATCGTTTACATCGAAAAGCGTACTCCCCCCTTTTTTTTAACAAAAAGTGGAATCTAACGTCCAGGCTTATAATATAATTTGTTTGACAAATAACTGTTTTTAATAACTTGAAAATCAACTGAGGGATACATAAACTTAACCAGAACAAACGTAGAAGTCGTTAAAAACACAACTGGTATTAACTAACGACATTAATGCATTTTTGAGATACTTCTTGTCGTGAACTTACATTTTCCCATGTTGAAGTGTGGAACATTTGTTTACTAGCTAAATCATATTTGTGATATAAACAGTGAAGGTTTCTTTTTCTCTATTTATTATTTTACGTCGCTTTAACTGCATGGTCACATCGCGACGAATCTGTTAGGAGATACCTTGTAGATCGGTGACAGTCTTCTAGGTCTCATCCCTGTACCATACCACCTTTCTTCGTCACATGACCACAGAGGGCATGTGTACAGTAACTATACCTCTGCTTCTGTGACGAGCATATGGTATCTTCGATACGTATCCACAGAGGCATGTGTACAGCAGCTGTACCTATGCTTGTACACGTGTCGGGTAGATGGCATTAGGGTGCCGTCCAGTCTACCTGCTTTCATTATCTGTGGATAGATGGCAGAGCATTCGTTTTAGCATCTATTTTTTTATGGTTTGCTATTGTTTCAGACTTAGGGTGGAACTCTGATTCTTAGTATTAAATATCAATTCAATATTTAGCTTGGCGACTGAGGCAAACAATGAAAAACCCCTGATCAGATTGGTCGAGCCACAGGATTTTAATTCGGGACCACCACGTTACCGCTCGGTGATAGAGTGTTCTTTCCACACGATATTGTTTAATTTGGAGTAATTTTCTACGCAAATATTAATGCACATGAGTAGTACAATCCAGGGTCATTATAAATTATTCTAATATAATGATCATAGCAGTGCTGTTTGAACCAACGTAGTGGCAAGGCCTAAAGTTCCGCCATATCCTCATGTATATCCCACACCCGCTAGAGTATTAGTGTACGAGCAGTATTCTATGATGCGATAATAAGTTCTTTATCATCTGTCAGCATGAAAACGTATACAGTTGCGGAGCGGGCTCATCGATGTTTCATGAATAGTGACAGGCAGTCCGGTCAAAGAAAATCCATGACCAAACCTAACAAATTGCGAGTTCGGATAGTAGAAGCAATAGCAACCGTTGACCGTGATAATGTTCATACAATTACTTCACAGAACTCGCTTATAGATCAGATACATCCCGTTGCATAACGAAATCACATTGAATATTTGCAAAACTTGTATAAAGAAACTTGAAGTTGTACTGACGTGTTTGCTTCATCATTCGATTAAATCTTATTTATACGTTCTTCAGAATGTAAGTTTCCTTTTGTGTAACTAATTCATAATGACTGTATATAAAGGTACAGAAAGTCCTGCGGTTCCACGGCATTTTTTAAATCTAGCATGCTGTTTTAAATTAAGGGAACAACACAGTATTCTACCTTTTTTATTTAATAGAGTTGGATTGAGATTTTAATCTATATTGATTGGAAACCAGAT
This sequence comes from Deroplatys truncata, assembly GCA_030765065.1. NCBI lineage: Eukaryota > Metazoa > Arthropoda > Insecta > Mantodea > Mantidae > Deroplatys > Deroplatys truncata. The sequence goes on along the minus strand of CM060988.1, from coordinate 119,871,628 downwards.
GCGCAAATAATAATTAATTATTTTTGAGGGCTGGGTTTATAGCTTCCGGTAAAACAGGGTGACATCGGACACTCGAGTGATTATGAATGATTACCTCGTTTTTAATATCAAAATCAATACCAAACCCGTGGTTAGAGGTAATTATTTCCGTTTTTGCTTTGGAAGGAATACCACGTTTGCTCACGCAGCGCTTTTAATTAGTTTTTCATGCTGCGGTACTGCACTGCCACAAATTTTATTATCTTCTCTATCACCTACCTATAGCGGGCTAGAGGAAGTATTGTATTCCACACAAAAATTATATGTCAAGATTTCACAGTTAGTTGCGTTTTGAGGCCCCATCAATAAATATAAGCATTTTAAAAAAGGTCCGTATATGGGATGTGTGTATGGCATAGCCCAAAGACGAAATTTACCTTAAATACCCAACTTGATATTTAAGTTGAGCATCTTCCAAAGATAGAACATGAAGATTTCCAAGAAAATCCCCCCCACCTCAAACAACCTTTTACATGCAGGATTATTCGAAAACTAGATTTTCTAAAAAAAAAAATAGCTCTTACGGTTTTTATTAAAAGATATTTCCACAATTTATTAAGATATTTACACAAAAATAAAATTAATTATATACATACCGCATGAGTCTTCTCATCCTACGGATTGTAACTAGGGAACCCTTCATTTTACAGACGATGCGAAATGCAGATGCTGACACCGCATTCACCAGCCCATGATTAGGGCTACGGTGGTGCTCGTTGTCAACGTGCTTTAGTAGCGCAATGGTTAACATGCTGGAAAGTCATGGTGAAGGTGGAGTAAGTGAGTTTTTTATTCATTTCTTGCACTTATTTATGATATCCATTACAGCTTTTTCTAACAAGTAACAATTTGTGTTTTAATGAAATTCACATAATTAAACTAATTAAGTGAAACGACACTTATATGCCAAACTATCAGTTCTCGTCAAATTTACTAAGCATAAACAGTACCTTCAAGTGGCGGTATTTATACCTGTCAACGCGCACACTATTGCACTACGAGTGCAAGTCAGTGCACGCATAGCGGTACAAAGCGGTCATTTTGGACGAAACTGATATAACGCGATGCAATGGGCAGTGTTTACGACATATCCTGTACAACGCCGAGACTGCATAACTTCTCAATCCGCAGGCTGAGAAGACTCACTATGCACAATTTATAGGAACAGCCTCTGAAGCCCTCTTCATTTGCAAGAATTTTGTATAATTTTGTAAAACCGGTAAACCATAAGAGATGGACGAAATCATACAACACCAAAGATGTAGATTTCTTTAAAACACAGATTATTTCAAATAACTTTATTCGGGACCTGCCATTTCGGACATATCTATTATTATTGCTTTGAATATTTCAATAATTTGTCAGTTTTTTTAACGCGCTGTCGCTATTCAATTGTTTCCTGTGATGCCATGGAGAGGGCATTTCAGGCCCAGCATACAGTGAAAGGTTTTTAAACATCTGACTATGTAATTATGTAGGAGAGCGAAGGTAAAGTGGAAATACCGGGCAAAGCGAAAAATAGTATTTTTTTTTCAGAATTGAAGGATGTGATACTGATGTTGCAGATGTTTAGTTGTTTTAGTGCATTTTTTATTCTTTCTACTGCTTATCTATAGTAAGTAGAAGTAGTATTGCAAATCACCCAAAAATTCCATACCGAGATTTCACTGGAAATGTATGTTTTGAGAATACTTGAATCCAAAACAAGCATTTTTAGAAAAGGGTCCGTGAGTGTGAGTTTCTGTGAACAGCATAACTCAAAAACGAAATGTGGGATAAATGCAAAGCTTGGTATTTAAGTTCAATGTATAACTTGCAAAGATGCGACAGGAAGATTTTAAAGATAAGTCCCCCTGAAACTACCCTTTACATCAAAACATTTTTCGAAACTTTTGATTTTCTGAAAAATGACAAACGATTTTGATTAAAATGCCATAAACTAAAAGTTATTTACTGGCAAATAACAAGTATATCTTGAATTTTTTGACAATGCCTTGTGAAGTAGTCTTCATTTGGGAGAAGAAATAGATCTCTTTAAAACTGAATTTATTTCAAATAACTTTTTAGTAGCATCAGTCATTTCCGAGGCACCCTTTGTTAATGGTTCGAACTGTAAATACATATACATTTTAATTGCCAAGTAAATATGTTTAATATATGGTAGGTATTGTAAACAAAATCGTTAAGAGCCATTTTATGGAAAATAAAAAAATTCGAAAAATCTTCCCTGTAAAGGGTAGTTTAGGGTGGGAGATTTTCATGAAAATCTTCGTGTCGCATCTTTGGAAGATACTGCACTTTATTTATCCGACCTTTCCTTTTTGATTTATGTTGTTCACACACACACACGCGCGCGCGCGCGGACCTTTTTCTAATCTGTTTTATTCAGATGGCCTCAAAATATGTCTTTCTATACTATGTACCTACTTGGGAGAGAAAGCCAAAACTGTACATTGCCACAACAGAAACCATCTAAACGGACAGACTGATTTTCAGAATACATAAATTTCAACTGTTTCTCCCAAAGCTATCTTGCTTTTGCCCGCAGGATTCCAAAACGTAAAGAGAAAGTGCTAAAAATCTGAAGTAATGACAATTACTCCATGCAAAGCAATGCACGAAGCAGAAATGTGCAGCACAAATGCCAGCGTCGAGCTCTCAGCCTGCTTCAGGTGTAAAACGTAACAAATACAATTCTAGAGGCACATTATTGAGAATATATCGAGTTCTAACCAAGACTGGGGAAACCGCCCACATTGTTGGTACTGAAAAATGTGAAGAACCCTCAAAGCAGGCCTGGATTTAATGTTGTTTTTTTTTTAAGTTTTTATTTAAGGACGCTCTTTAACTATTATGGTCCTTAGCGTCCCATTCTATATTGGGCGCGAAAGACCGGTAATTTTGCTCAGAGGCCTCTTTATCAGGTTTGAGGTTCTTTTACGTGTTGTAAATCTACGACACGGGACCACTGGGTTTTCTTCCCTTCCGAAGGAAGACATGCTAAGGATTTCTACGCCCGAAAAAAATCCCCGCTCTCCAACGGATTTGAACCCACGACCTCGGGAACTAGAGGCTAGCATGGTAATCACTACACCACGGAGGACGACTGGATTTAATGTGATGTGTATGTAAAAAACTGGGAACATGAGGGGCATCCAGATGTTGAAAGGGTCGATAGTGCTGGAAACCAGTGGGTACTGAAAATTTAGATTGTGGGTAACACTAAAATCCATTTTACAATTATTATAATATATTATTGAAATGTAAACCAATCGAATATTATACAATTGCACCTCTAAAATCTCCTTTAAACTAATTTTCTACTTTATCATATTTTACCTGCATATAAATGTACTTTTGGCTCATTTAGCATATCTTAATCATAAAATACTACTTTTTTATTTTCTAAAGAAATCATTGCTGAAAGTTTTGAACACTTCATTTTTCTTCAACTTGACTTTTTCTGTTAACCTTAAAAATTAATTCCCATACACTTTGCCCTTTCTTTCCCTAATGAAACTATTTCAAGAAAGGTTTTAGCTCGATAATAAAATACGCAGAAAAATAAGCTTCCGTAAGAATAATAACTTGTAGAAGTTACATAAAAATAAACGATAGTGGGTAGAGAAAATCAAGTGAATGCAACACATCACTACATATATTAATCTCAATCACTGAAAATTTGCCCCGTAAGATTTAAGCATGTTTCCGATTGCTCTGAGGCACAGACTTCTTTGTTTCTAGCATCAGGAATCACCACCACGTGCATTTTATTCCCAGCTCAAAAGTCTTGTGGTTGGAAGAAAGGCAATTGCTTTGGATAAACTGCTTCCAGATAACACGTGCACTCTCCATTTCGTTTCAGGGGCTAGGAATGTAATTATATTTACCTGCAAATAACTCAGAGGTAAGTCTGTTTTGGTAGAAAACCTATCCCTATGACGAGTAATGATGCCACAGAAGGGTATTGGAAAACCTAGCCATGATATTCATTCTGATACTCAGCGGCAGAAAAACAAACTCTCTTGGAATGCTGCCCTAACGGTTTTGATTGAAATACTTTATGTTCAAGATATCTGCACGACTAATACAATGTAAGCAGTTTTTCAGAGTATCCTACAAGTCCATTCCTTAGAATGAATTTTATCTAATTTTTTATAACCGGCAAATCACAAGAAATAAATAAAAATGTATCACACAAAAAATTTAGACACCAAGAAAAATATAAGTTGGTTTTCTGTAGCATTAACAAATAGTTTTCGAACTATTCGTTGTTACATCTTCAAAGCTTTCCCAGGTTGAACTATCATGCATCTTAAACTATTTTTATTTCTCCTGCATGGGTTGGTTAGTTATAAAAACTGATTTGCAATATACAAACATTTATTGTGTTTTGTGTTCCGTATCGGGCATATAAAGTCTATAGTGCTTAATTTGTAACTTAACATGAATAAAAGAATATCTTTTTGTATGAATGCAATATTGTAACCGCGCGCGCGAAGCTGCCTGCAGGCCTCCGTTAAGCGTCTCCAGGTCCGGCATCTGGATGGGCCTTCGACCGGCTGTCGGAAGAATATCCCATTATGTGCCGCTTCCCTGTTACAGAACATTTCTTTCGGCATGTTCTAATAGCCTCCATTTCTAGAACATTTGGTTTTGTATTTAAGGTCTGTATAAGGAACTGTTCTTGCAAGGGAGTTCAGTTGAGTTCAGTTTGTTAAGAAGTTACGAAGTGAGAAGTGGACATTGGCAGTTTAGTTCAGTTGTGAATTGTAACCAGCAGTTCAGTTGTAATTTGATTCGACGGGTCAGCTGTGTTGTGTTCGAGTGTAAGCCAAAAGTCTCAAATGTGACTTTTCTGCTACGCTGAGAGCCTGGTGGATAAATGGTGTTTTGCAGTAACTGGTGTTCTCATTTGTTACTACACATTTATACATACATACATGCATACATACATACATACATACATACACACATACATACATACATACATACATACATAAAGACAAAAGTCAGCAAGAGTGACACATCATATATTTTTAGCTTCATTTTGACATATTCAGCTTAAGATTATACTATAATTAGGATTTAATTTGTCCTTTGCCTTCGCGGTAGCATGCTTATGGAGGAAGACATAAAACATAAAATGTGGTTTAAACCATGGAAAAAAGGCATTCAACGGATATTAACTGCAGAAGCGAGAGAACACGCACTGTTAACATATTTTAAGAGCGAACTAAACGTTATTCTATACTAGATGATATGCAAACTGCCTTATATTCACGGTGATTGGAGTGTGTGATCCAAATAATTCAGATAATTATTATAGAATATGCACCCAAAATTTTATTTTTTATTTCAAAGATTCATCGCATACATATAGCTAAAAGGTAGCTAATTAAAAGAGGTTATATCAGGCATTTGATGCAGAACATTCTCTGCAATGAAGTATAAAGCGTCATACTTAGTTTACCTACATCACCCGCATCGCTATTCCATGCATCATTGTGATAAGACATCAATGCAGGAAGAAGCGTCTAACACAAAAAATAAGAAAATAAATACGAGAAAAAAAAGCTATGGGATTGGGGGACCTAAGATTCGACCACATCGATCTAAGAGACACTATTACACGTCCTTTATGCGGTTTAAAGGGCAAACTCAACGAAACAGGATATCATTCGGTGGCTGTTGAATCGATTTCGACCCAGAATGAGACATTTTCGGGCATTTTTAAGCTTAAACAGTTTTGAATGGTCGAGTTTGTGCTCGGCGGATGAAGAGAAGATAATGGGGACAGGCCGAGCGACAGCTATTAACAAGTTACTGGCTCCAAGCAGCGCCGAGCACAAGGTTGAACCTTCTAAATCCTAACGCTTCAAAATAGATTAAATATGATTAAGAGTCTAAACGTATCAACCTGAGAAGCACGCCCCCTCAGCAGACATCTGTGTAACCTGAAGAAATCCCAATTTCAATGAGGTGGGTGCTTCTTGTTGATTTCCTTTTAACCGAATTTAGCTTCCACGAAATAGCCCTCTAATCATGCTTAGCATTATAATTTTCTATGAATAACTTCACGGTTTATTCAGTGGTTGTTTAGATAGAATTATGTACCTAAATCAGTACCCTTTTAAAAATTACTTAGTGTTATAGGGAACCCCTGTGGGGGTGCTAACAACAGGGAGTAGTAAATTCGAAGTAGGTGCATTCGGTACATGGGATAGAGATACCATTGGAAAGAGAGATAGTATTAAATAGACTGCGTCAGGTTCTATAAAAGTTAACTAGCGGTTAGGCCACTTTATTAGGCTTCTTAGGTGCAAGAGCTTAAATAATCTACACACCCACTTTTAACTGCAGAGAATTCTGGTAGATCTTGAAGCACTTAAATAAAACTGTGCGAGATAGGGGTTCAAGACCCAAGGTTGACATAGACGCATGTCTCTTATGCGGCAGAGTGACGTTTGAGAGATTGGCCGATGACCTACAAACGTGGCCAATAAATACACTTCTCCATGCCACTACAGCAAAGTGTTGTCCCCGTTGCTCGGTTTGTTCCAACACTTTATGAAATCAACTTCCCTGTTGTGGATGGAATCCCACGAAAGGTTTTTATGGTATCACATAACACCCATAATTTACACGAGTTAAACGTTTGTATAAAGTTCAAAACTGAAAATCAGCCAATCAATTCGATCTTAAAAGTAATGCAGAACTGTGTATATTTCTTAAGTAGTGAACAGGGCCCAACAACTCGGCCAGAAACTTAATGTAGTGATTTATAAGTTGAACGAATAGGCGGATTATTGTATAATTGTAATTTAAGGATATCGATTTATATTTTAAGTATTGAAGTAACATGTATCCATAGTATAGGTAGTAGTCGAAATAAATATCTATCTACTTAAGAAATGCAATACGGTTTTGCATACATGGTAAACGCTTTCAAATTAATGTTAATGTCGAAGCGTAAGCGTCCTTCAACCACTAAGTTTTTTCTAATTTCTTCCCTTACATCTCTCACCTAGCTGGTCTTATTCATAGGTTAAGATTTGTGTGGCAAAATTATTTCAAAATAAATAGAGACTGGTTCAACAAGTGGCTAGTGTGACGACTTTCTACCAACAATAGACAAGGGAAAATCCGGAGAATTCCTTACACTTGACTGTAGTTGCGGATGCACTGGGTAATAGGTTAACTTAAGATGACGATACTATTGGTGGAGAAAGAAAGCAGGCTCCTTGTTGATGTGGGTAGTTTATTCAAATGGGAGGGCCTAACAACATAGGTGGGGAGGAAGCAGAGCTACCCTCTGCAGTGAGGGGTGGGACATCTTGGTGGTGCTGGTCCAGGTATCGATCGATGGGGAGCTGCACATCTCCCGGTCCAGACGTGCACACAGCTCCAGCCATAAAGTCTCCGAGGAGTGGGAGGGACTCCATCCTATTTAATAGAGGGCGGATCTCTTCAACCACAAATATTTATACAGATGCAAGCCAACCCTCACCCTTCACATCACTATTGCTCGTAAACACTCGCATTTCTGAAAGTGAAAGTGACCGCAAATTTGGAAACTACGCACTTTGAGATCCCAAATACTGCGGTTGCTGAATATTTCAAAGCCCAATTGTCTGATGGGTCCTATTCCCTGCTTAGTTTCATGCATGGAACCTTGCAGCTCCCACCAAATATTATGAAACGATATTATGTTAAAATACTCGACAATCAAGATACAAGAGATGGCCAAATATAAAGGATTGGTAATTAGTTGTTCTTCTACACAAGCCGCTTGTAGGCTGAAGTTGGAAAAATAAAATAGACTGAAAAAGTTAATGCTATATCCGGTATTTGAACCACAGATCCTCGGCTTCCCATGCCATTGCTCTAATCTTAGCGAGATTGTACGTCGCATTGGGGTAGTTGCCTCAAAATGAATTTGAGAACGCCTTGTAGTTAAGCGGGAAAAATGCCTGTTAGGAAATTTAATGTAGTACCGACACGTTTCCATGGTAGCTCAGTTGGCTAGAACAACCGCACGCAAAGCCGAAGATCCGTGGTTGAAATCCCGGATATGGTACTGAATTGTTGTCTGGTGTTACCTTTCCAAATATAAAGCAGATTAGCTCCACCCAAGAAGCTTAGGCTTTCTAAGGCGTCTTTCAAACTAAATGCAGTTTAGGTAATATCCCATACATCGACTCTAGGAGCGTTACGAAAACAGGGCACAATTTCAAACGATTATAAGTAGTTCAAATCCGGTTTCAAAGAAACCTATCGTCTTAATTAAAAAAGAAATGTTTCACCATATAAAGTTAGACTACTAAAATAGCTAGGCTGAAAATGCGTTATAAGTTGAAAATGCTGAGGAACAATTGAAGACTTAATTTGAAGGTATCATAAAAAGAAAAGCCCCATGCACCCCAAAAAATGTTTTAAAAAATGCTGAAGAACAAAATTTGATGGTTGCAGTGGAAATATGGCTGCCGCAAGGGACATACATGACAATTGAATCAACCAAAAACAGCAACAGGTAAAGGACGAATTGAGCACTAGGAAACAGCAAGCGCAATGCAGAGCGCATGTGCGAAATCTTCTCAACTGTAGAAGCATTGAAGAATCGAAGAACTGAACCTCGCATCGCTTACGTTTCTCAAGCTGTTCGTGAGCTTACGTTTCACTCCGCATTAAGTTGCTGTGAAAATGTATTCATATTTGCTTTTATTTACTATTTATTAGATAGCTTAAGATCCCTTATAACTTATTAGGTGTACAAGAGAGAAAGGATGAAGTGTTCAAAAGCCCCAGAGGGCATACGAGTACATTATCTTTTCAGGAAAACACCGAAAAAAAATCCCGGCAACTTACTCCAATTGAAATTGTAACTTAGATCTCCCGTAACAGCCATGCACTCGCGCCACTCATTCATTACATCATGGCATTTTGAGTCGAATCTCTTATCAACGAGCTATCGTGTTCGGCTCCCTAAATGCAGCCTTATGAGTTGTTTTAGGGTGTGCACCTATTGCGGTGCAAAGAAATCAACTTAACATTACGAAAGTGCAGTATCCCATGATAGATCTCATGAACCACGGATAGGATTTATTAATTTATGTACATCATGAACTAGTATTCGTGTGACAGATGCATGTTTTGCACAGCTTGTGTGTGTTCATTTTCACAAAAATGTATATAGACAGAACTAATATGCAGACGTAAAGGCTAGTGCATTTTAAAGAATGCTTTGCCAATGTCAATACATCATTTTTGCTTTCTCTATTACGTATGGTAATTAGGGGAAGCATTGTTTTCCACCCAAAAATTCGATACCGAAATTTCACCGAAAGTACTGTTTTGAGGCCCTTGAATAAAAAGAACATTAACAAAAATTAAAAAAAAATGTTTTCCGTGTGTGTGCCTCTGAACAGAATAACTCAAAAACGAAAAGTCGGATAAATACCAAACTTGGTATTTACGTTCAGTACCTTCCAAGCACACACGAAGTTTTTCAAGAAAATCCCACACACCCCTAACTACCCTTTACATGGGATATTTTTCGATTTTGATTAAAATACAACATATTAAAGATATTTACATGACAAATAAAATGTATATCTTAAATTTTCTGGGAATAGCCTATGAAGTCCACTTCAGTTGGAAGAAATTTTGTATAATCTTGTACAACCGTTAAACGTTAAGTGAAAGACGAAAACGTATTGCACAAAAAATGTACATCCTTTTAAAACACACAAATTATTTCAAATAAGTTGTTTGTGGCATAAGTTATTTCTGAGATATCGGTTATTAAAGATTTGAATTGTTCATTACTTGGTCATTCTTTAAAGTCCTTTCAGCATTCAGTTGCTTCTCGCGATTGTATGGAAACAGTATGAATATTAAGGCCGGCGTATAGCGTCCAGTTCTTAAACATTTGACTATCGTTATTCTCTTTGTACCTATAACGAAATGTATAATGTAACTATTTCTGCAAAGGTTTATTTGGATTAAAATGCAGTAGATCGAAAAATAGGCTTAGTAAGAATAGTTTGTATACCCACTAATAAATGGTAAGAGGGTACAGAAAGTCACGAGAAAGTATCACATCAGATATTTGTTTTCATAATGTTTGTTATTATTAAACTTGAAAAATTTATTGTTATAGCAGCATATTTTTTACACAGAATGTTTCAGCAATTCGTAATTGAACATCTAGTAGATAAATTGAAAATGTAAAAACTTAATATACACTATCCCCTTACTCGCTGCCTAACCTGTTGCGGCATGTTCTTAAGTACAGCTAAATACTACAATGCAATCTTTCTCTCTCTCTCTCTCTCTCTCTCTCTCTTTTCTTCTTCTTTTTTTGCGAAAACTGACTTCTGTTCATTGTTTAAAGGCAGACATCTGTATCACTTTTACAAGGTGCGGTGATAGATGTATATCACAAAGGACACTATGCTCTTAAAAACGGTTTCTATGTGTTCTTGTTTTATAGCTCAACTGGCTATAGCATCGAACATCTCTGGCCAGAGTTGAATCTGAAAGTAAGTTAGACCTGAATATCCGCTGCGGTGTTAACAGTCTGTAGTAAAGAATGAGGTGGACCCACATAAAATAAACGGCGGCCGGCATACGTGTATACTGAAGGGTCCTCGCTAGCACTGCAATAAAACACTTGTTTTTCATGGAAATCAACAAATGTGTCAATATTGGTTTCGCTATAAGCATACAAAATTAATAGATTTAACCAAAACTACCGATGTAGCTGTAAAAGCAGCGAATTACTAAAAGTTTATCGCAGGCGTATTTTGTTAAAAAAAAAAAAAAAAACATTTTATCGGGCATGTCTATTATAATGCACAAGAAGACAGAAAGATCTGATGTATGATATTTCATCGTGAGAGATCAATTTGGAGGTTCGCCGCGATATATAGAATGATATCAATACTTAACTCTTACTAGTGTCGATGTTATATTTTACCTATATTCTTCTCAAATCGTCTGTACGGTGTTAAAGTAATGCGGAAATAAGGAGCCGGTATATGAAGAAACACCACATTATTACAGGTATATGAAGAAACACCACATTATTACATAATACTTAAAGAACTACTAAAGATAACAGATTCATGTACTAAGGATAACGTGTAATAATTTTCAAGTTAACCTAAGTAATTATTATTGCCTTATGTAAAAGTGTATTTTGTAACGTATGTGCATAACTTAGTGATTATGGCAACACAATATTAACTATATTCATCTATGTTTATCCGGGCATTCCTTAAAGTACTGCAATAATAAGCATGCAAGTCATGTAGTAGATATCTATGACCGAGAAGTGAAATAGAGGCCAGCTAGTAATGGGGTCCACCTAGATTTGGAGCAATCAATTCATATACATATTTCAATCTCACAGATGGCTGGACACAAAAATACAGCTCGAACGTTGATATTCTTATACAGGGAATAGAATATGAACAATAACTGTGTTGAAAAAACTATAATTACATTTGTCCCCCCACCTTTTGTCTCCTTTGATATATTTATACAACATGTAGTTTCCACTCATGAAAAGGTAGACTGTTGTTTATAATTTTTTCTCACAGCTATGGTATGTTCAAGAATGTCGTTCTGTACTTCAGTTATAGCATTCTACAACGCCTCCACATTATTGTTTTCAAAAACATATAATTATAAAACAATATTAGAAAAAAATTGTATAATATATAATTTTCTTGTGCACAGTGTGTTTAATAAATCTTATTGAAAAATAACACAACAATGCGTAACTATAGCCAGAAAATGTGTGCCAAAGGGAGAGAGAAATTTCCTCTATTCAGCATACAAAACACACCTGATTGATCTAGTACCTGTTTAGGAACTGTAATGCCGCCCCGAATAATTTATACTTAGGCTAAGAGTGTAATTATGGGCATGCATTTTGAATATTTTCGTCGCAACACAGCAGTGCTGTCATAGGAAGCAAAACTTGAAGCTTAAGATATGCACAAACCGAGCAGAAAGTGTAGTTTCATGACCCAGAGCTGCCTGCATCTCTTAAAAAATGTTCGTGGCGCTACAGCCCGTGAAGGCCCTGCCAACCCGACTGCCGGCCTCACGCCCACATGGCAGAGTGGACGATCATCAACCGATACGGGAGAAGATGTGGTCAGCATCACGCCGGAAGTTGGCTCACTCGGATCAAGACCGCTGCCTATCGCAGATCCTCACTTTCCTGACGATGCTGACTGGGCATGTATCCGAGACATAAATTCCTACTCCCATCGAACTTCAGCGCATTCCGTAACCGGGAACCAGAGCGCACTACGCTCCAGCCCACTGCGCCACAGCGCAGGACGTTATACGATAACAGCCATGAAGAAATTTGGGGAAAGTATTATAGGAACGCATCTATCGGGCAACTCCGTCGCCATATTGAAATAGCATCATATGACGAAATAGTTTAGCCAATCAAAATGTTATCTTAAATGATGTGGATTAGGGATGCGATCTGATGCAAGAAATTTTCTCCAATTTGAAGACAAAGATAATTTTGGAAGAAATAACATAAATATTTAGATTAAAGCAAGATTTCTGCTTCTGCCTTGTAGTGAATAGTCATATGAACACATAACAGTGAATTAATTCACCCGGGAAATAAGTAGTGAAGTGTCGAAATAATCGACGTAAATATTGAATTCGCAGCGAAGTACTGAAATTAAATATACTGCCGCCTATTTTAGAACAGCTACAAAAAGAAGTGCCATGAGAGTATGGAGAGTAGAAGACGTGTGTCCTGTTTTATGGATTACCCTCCTAGTTGTAGGACTTGCATCCCCAAGGACTTAAAAGCCAATGCCTTGGGTCAGCAGCCTGTTAACGAGCAAGCAAACTCTGGATCATTGAATATCCAGATGGGTAATTAGCTCAATGCCTGGTATGGCGGTGAAAAAGAAGGAAATGAAATGATGAAACGGATTATAAGAAAATACGCGGATTAAACCTCTATTGCATAGCAACCTCTATTTGGCAACAAAGATGTTTAGGCAAAGTTTTAGAATATATTAACACCGTTTGTTAATTTCATAGTACGTATACTAACCTCCAGCAATAAAATTAAGCTATTTAGAGCTTTTTTATATTGTTAAAATATTCTTTTCCAATAAAACTGTACTCTTTTTAATATAAAGATGCAAAATCTATGCTACTGTGTCAAATGATCCCGTCAGCATCCAAGAATGCCATTACACCGGTTATCCTACTTGAGCCCTCCCCGTCCTTTACCACAGGCTCATTTGTCTGTAGTCGCTGGGACTCGAACTCGCGACGTTGACTTTGAATGGATGGCCAGTCCATTTCGAATCGCTCTAATGATCAGGGCTATTCGAATCGCTTCGGTTGTGGTGCCGCTGAGGGGGCATAAAAGCCGGTTTAGGAATTAGACGAAAAACAGCATACGTAGCAAATTAATTCATGCAGCAGAGGGTTAAATTATTCACCCAGCATTCTCTAGGGACCGAGGGAAACCGCGAAAAAAACTTCGGTCAGATTGGTCGGTCCCGGGGTTTGAACCGTGACTTCCCAAGTGCAAGTCGTACACGTTACCGCGGTGCCACCTTGTTCGGTGTTGTTCGTTGTCAAGAGTCAAAATCAAAGAAACATCAAAACGTTCAAGAGAGTGCAAGGATCAGTAATTCCGCATTAGGTACTCTTTAAATGCATTCTGGAGTGCAACATTCATTACAAGGCATACTGTAATTCAATAAACATAAATTCATTGTTAATCTGCATCGGTTCTCGGTTAATCACATCTGAGATCTAGGAGATCTACCAAGGAATCCACGGTCCATTGCTCTGTTGGTCACAAAAACCCTGAAAACCTTTTTATTGTTGCAACTCACTAAAAAAACATCGCTAGCCGTGGCAGACGAGAAAAACAAGTAATTGCCGATGCACATTAACGGAATGGTAACCCGAGACGGTCACAAATGCACCCAAAATCTCCATTACTGTGAGGCAGCCAAGGAATACAAGACATGTTATCTTTGCGTTATCCTCAATTACAGATGGACGGTGTCATAAGTAGACCGTAATTTTAGTGTAAGTTTGCTTTTCAGGTTAATAACTAAACAGATTTGAATTCTAGCAGAAACCTCCTAACTGATGTGAATATAACACGCATTAACAAGTAGTGGAGTATCTTTTATGAGTGCGGTTTAAGCGCTTGAACTAAATGCGAAATAAACACAGCTGAGCGGATACTGAATGAATATGAAAGCAAAGGAGACCGCCTGTCGCCAAGGAAAAAACAAGCATAGCGATTTACCTGCAAAGCAGGAGCATACTCTGGACTAAGGTAATTAATGACTACAATAGATCGTTAAACAGCTGATCCCTGCTAAGCAGCTGCTACAAGATCATTGAAGTGTATTGAGGCAACAGTTTCTCTAATGAAGATCCTGAAATAAAACGTTTACATCTGAAGAACTGGAGGGAATGTTATTCGCAAGACTACTTTTAGGTGAGGCAGAGGGTAAAATGTTCCAGAAGATCTGGGATTTTTAAGAGTGGACCTTTTCTCTTTGAGTAAGAAGTGTTCAATGTGAGACAAAGGAAAAAACAAAAGCAGTAGTCCAGAAAAGAATTTTGCCTGGGGTATTCTGTGGAATGAGAGAGGGAGAACGATTCTTTTTACCAAAACGCCTTTCGGCCCTTACCCCAATCTCTCTCTCTCTGCTACCAAAATGCTACAAAAAAAATAAGAGAAGAGGGGAAAAAAGAAAGAGGCAATGATCGGAATGAAGAAGATGCACGACCGCTTTTAGCAGCCGAGAAACTTGCCTTAGCAAAAAGGTAAATGAATAATATTCTTCTCCGGCTTAACTCTTCCTTCTCACCTTTTTATCTTGAGGAAACGTTGCACCTGAGTTACCGCCTCTATTCGACGTGGTAAACGATCGCGGTAAATATTTCCCCCTCCATCCCAACGTATCCCTTCAGCTTCCAAAGACGCACCCAAATAAGGCTGATTCTCGCACCATTTCCATCGAATTTTTATCTTCCCCATGCACTAAGTAAGCCACGCGAGCCCCTGCCTAATGACTTTGTCACCCGTTTTGATATATTGCTTCGTATCTACCTCACTAAGATTTTAGGTCCGCTTCCAACGAAATGATCTACATCCACTGCACAATTGTTTATTGCTTGCCGATATCAGAGAGGTAGTTCTTAATTTATCTTTACACACTCCGTCTATTTCCCTGACCCGCCATTTAAATGCCTAGCTTAAGGAAGCAAATGAGCAAAACCAGTAAATCACTTTGTCACAACACGTAAGCAAATTAAAACCATCAGAAAGATGGGTGGAACCCGGAGCTCTCCTCACGTTATTGCATTAGCCGCGGAGAACTCTCAGAGAGCAGCATACATGCCATGTGATATTCTACAAGCCGGCAGTAAAACTATAATTTTTGCAGTGTTAATAAACTTTGAAACATGTATAAACGATTTAAGGGAATGTTCCACTAACATTTAACAGTCTTTTAAAAAAAATACAATAGTAAGAAACCTTAAACCTTCTATGTTCATAATATAATTGTAATCTCGACCTCCTTCATGTTTAAATTCTCTTCAATGCTTCAAACAGTCAGTATACTGGTAATGGACAGGGAGTTAATGGTTTAATTTCATTTTTCTGGCGAACAAAGTTTGAATTCTTTATGGAAAAATATAAGGAATAGATAAACAAAATACTTAGTTTTGAAAAAAAGGCATTTAAAAATGTATCCCTATATTCATAACTCAATGCTTTTTTCAAAATCCCAACGTGAGGGGCTCTTTTTGAAAGATTACAAAAAGCTCGGAAAATTAGTACAGCAATGACAATTAAACTCAATTAAAATCTTTGAAAATCACAAAATTTACACAGAAGAACCGAGCGAGATAGCTTCGTCCTAACGGCGTGAGGTTAGGATGGACATGAGGCATTCGGAGGCCTCGGTTTCACCGGCCATTATAACCTAAGATATTTTCGTGGTTTTCCTTGGTTGGTAGGCGAATCCTATTGTTTCATTTCCTTGTCACGTTTCAGGGTCGAAGGATGAGCCGAGTGGACGGCGGTCGAGGCCTGTGGCGGTGGAGTTTGCTTAGAGGAATTGTCTGTCCTGACGTTCGGTGTGTGCAGGGCCCTTAGGGACACCTCTACGTGGGGAGAGGCACGACTATGGGGAAGGGTTTTCCGCCGGCATCAGGATGTAATATCTGGAGACGCCACTTGCGTCGAGCCTGTCGCCCCGGATCTCGTCGACCTCTGTGTACTTTGTTTCATCCCTTCCTCCTGGAGGTTTCCAGCAACACATCAGGCTTAAGTGCCGAAATCCTCCTCCGCTTTCCGATAACCGTTTTCAGTGGAAGGATCCCTTGTTATAGAAATGTGCGGCTTTAAGTTACGCTTGCTACGTGATTGGGACTAAATACAGGACAATCTCTTCCTAAAGCATGATCTTGCTTCCTTCTGCCAATGCTTATTAGAGAAATACACATAACTCTACATTTACCTGACAATGAAAGTAAAGCCTGTTGCACAACAAAACTTGTGACCAATTTCTACCACTTTGCGCACGTATCAGCGCGCCATTCTTACCTCGTTACTAGATGTCAGTGACCTCCCTCACCTCTTATTTGCGATAAGTTAGTATTTATTTTGGAGCGTATTTGGTGAAAAGTAGTATGCGAGGGTCAATTTGAAAGTTTTGAGAATGAATTCAATAACATTTTAAAAACTTAGATCAGTATTCTCCACTGCATTCGTATATAACGTCTCATCCTTACAAACCACCTTTCAAATGCCGAACACTTCTTTGGAGAGAGTGCAAATACATTCTTCGTAATCAGTTTTTGCAGCTTCAGGTGATTCATTTGATCTCGACATTTTTCTTTTATTTTGGGGAATACTAAAAAGCTGCAAGGGGGCCAGTTCTGGACGGTAGGGAAGATGGGATATATATTTGATTCCTAACTCCTGTTGAAATTGGGTTGTCTGTACAGTGTGGGCAGCGGCGTTGTGGTGCAACATAATTTCACGCAGACCAGTATTAGGGCGCTTTACTCTCAGTTCATTGAAGGCTTCTGGCGGACATTTTGTGGGGTACCACCTGGCAAGTACACTCTTTTGCCACTCAAGCGGAATTGTAACAATATGGCCACTAAATTGAGAAGAACGAACAGATCACCTTGTTACCAATACTTCTTGGCAACAAGAACCAACACCTCTTGCTTGCCTCATCTCCTGGTAAGAAGCAGACCGATTGTCGCTTGGTTTCTGGATCATACTGTTCACCTATTATGACAAATATGTTTTTGGATATTCCCCCATTAAATTTGTCTATCATTTCCTGGCTCCGTTGCAGCAAACCTGCCTCTGCTCATCCGTGAGGTAATGAGGAATCCAAAGGCTGCAAAGCTTCCTGATGTGGTTTTCTTTAAAGATGGTGTTCATTACTGCCCATCCAATATTCAGGGCACCTTGAATCTGATAAGTACAACAATGATCTTACTGCAACATGCGCTCTGCTTTCAACACATTTTCATCTGTTTGTAACGTAGCCCGCCGTCATCAGCGAGGGAATCCCTTCCTCTTTTAAACTCTGCAAACCAGCTATAGCTAAATCGTGGATTGTGAAGGGCAAATATCCCTAAATACCCAATGCCATCTTTCAAAGCATTCTCCCCCCCCCTAAACCGACTTTTAAAGTCAAAGAAAATTATCGCACGGAAATACTCTTGCTTGAGATCCATCCCAACGTATGGTATAACATTTGCATGCACATACACAGAAGTGCTGACGCTGCATATTGTTGCAGCACATCCAGGTTTGCACACGTTACTATCTCAACTTCAATCTAAAGCCAGGAAGACTTGCTTCGACTTACCACAACTCATTGTTACCCATTCTTAAAGCTTTCAAAGTGACCCTATGTGAAAAACACAAGGTTCTTTGGACTGAAGTCAATTTTAAAAAATCCACTTTTTACTTTCTCTACTACGTAGGGGAAGTATTGCATTCTCCCAAAAATTGTGTGAGTGAGAGAGAGAACAGCATAATTCAAAAACTTGGTATTTAGGCTCAGTATCTTTCAAAGATGAGACACGAAGATTTTCAAGAAAATCCTTTAACACCAGACTATCCTTTACACGGAACATTGAAGTTGTTTTGATTTTCTCAGAAATGGCTCTAACCATTTTGATTAAAATACCACATGTTTAAGATATTTTCGTGGCAAATTAAATATATATCTTGAGTTTTCTGGGAATGTACCCAAAAGCCCTCTTCATTCTATATGACTTTTGCATAACTGGTAAACCTTAAGAGATAGACAAATTTTACTACACAAAAAAATGTAGAACTCGTTAAAACACACTTGTCATATACTATTTTTTTTTTTTTAGTCGAGTGAACCATTTCCGAGATATTTCTTGTTATTTCTTTGCATTTTCGAATACTTATACTTTTTACCAAATGGAAATTCGTTATTCCTTTTTTTATGCCCTGGACATCTAAAGGGAATGGAATGCAACCAACTCTTAAAAGATTTGACTATCACTTAAACCCTACCGTATTCCTCTTGCACATACAGAAAATTAGCAATAATTTCTGCAAGTGTGTATCTCGATTAACGTGAAGTAGATGGAGAATAAGCGTTTGTAAAAATAGTCTGTACAAGATTAGAGAAAGTCATGCGAGTGTAACACATCAGATTTTAAAATATTGATAGTCCATTTTATTAAAGAGAATTACGCAGTATACGTAGATAATTTATTACTAAAGCTTTCAGTGAAAGAACTATCTATCACAGGGTCTAATTTCAAAAATAAAATAATAGAACTGAGAATCAGAAGAAAGATTAGGCTACAATTAACTAGTGGTACACCTATATCCTGATACGTGCTGTGTTCGGTTATTAAATAGATGCATATTAACTGAAATGTGTTGTAATAATACAAATAAAACGAAGTATAACATTCTATACAACAATTCAACACTTCAACGCAAACCTGGTTGGCCTTGTGTTCTCCAAGAGCGAATCTCTAAAAAGAACGGAGGGAAACAGGTGATGGAGGGAGGTCACATAGAAATGTCCCTTTCGGAAACTAAAATTAAATATTTCTACAATACAATATATATTTATTTATATATATTTGGGGGAGGGGGGATGAAAATACCGTTGATTACTATTGGTACAATTCAATACATCGCCTTTAAAAGTGTTGGCGGCGAGCTAGTGGTAAGCCAATTAACGTAACATTACCAGGTTATCATAGGTCTAGATCCAGGCAATTACGCGTCGATGATAAAAACAAGGATATAATTGGCCCAGGCCGGTACTACAAGACTCACCGGAAAAATATGTTAAATTAATATTATCCCCTATCTTTCTATTTCTTTCTTCCTGTTACCATACGCAGTCTATTAATATTTAGCTCAATTATACGTTTTTCGGTTATACGTTATGCGTCACATTTTTTTTTTGTCCCCAAGTATGAATTAATTTGCTTACTCATTTATACGTTATGTTAATGCGATGTTAAGATATATACTATGCATGGTTTTTGTATGCTGTATCCTTGCTATTGCAGCACAGAACAGTAAGGATTTGGGTGAGGCAACAATATTTACGGAACGTATTACTGCTGCGGGCGTGTTAATATGGTCAGCGAAAGTCATTCTTTCCGAGGTTGTATCTCATGAACCTGATGACGACGGTGATGAAGAAAAAGGCTAAATAATGAAAGTGTTCCTAGTGTGTATGAGACAATTGAAGTTCTAGAAATTACGATTTCTATCATCCCAAAACCTAAATGATAACTGTATTCTTGTGATTAGTACATATAATCACTAATGTAACAATCAAAGCAAAGAAAAATTAATGATTTTTAAACCAGCGTAAAGCATTAATACTCTTGACTTTTTTGGGGTGGGGGCAATTGAGTCATGAGTTACAGTACCTTGGTATGCATGTAAGTACCTAATTTAAGTGGTTATTATGTATATTATTTGTGTTTCATTTATTTATTTCTTATATTAACTAATACGTGGTTAGTTTGAGCAATAATTTAATAAAACGCATTTTTTCACAAGAAAACTCCCTTTTGTTTTTTTCTCATTTACACAATATTTTAGCATTCTCCCTTTGAACGCGCATAACTGAGATTAAAGTGTAATTAAAAGTTGTTCTCCAATGCGTACATAAGAATGACAATGTTAAATAAATGCAATCTTATACCACCACAAACAGAGTGCAGTATAGTAAAGTAGTAAATTTGTAATGATAATCAATTACTGTGTTTTAACTCATTGGACCGCAGTTTAAAATTGAGTTTTATTTATGGACGCTCTTTAACTGCTGTGGTCCTAGCGTCCCGTTCTATATTGGGCGTGAAAGACCCATGATTTTGCTCAGAGACCTCTTTATCAGCTGTGAGGTTCTTTTACGTGCCGTAAATCCACGACACGGGATCCCGGCTTTACTTCCCTTACGAAGGAAGCCGTGCTAAGGGTTTTTACGCACGAAAAAATTCATCGCCCTCCGCCATGTTTGAACCGGCGACCCATGGAACTAGAGGTAACCACTACACCACGGAGGGCGAGTTTTGGACCCCAATGACAACGAATTAAAATTGAATGAATACGTAAGCTGCGATAGCAGCAGGTTTTCACTATTGGTTTGATGCCTAAATCAGTATTTGGGTTAGCTACTCCAATAGAAATCAAGGATCCTTTGCTGAGATTTTCTACAACGAAACGTAACTCTCAGCTACATGCATAACAAGGGCTATGCCCTTATTCTTTCTTCAGCTTCTTCGCATTTGTGAGGAATTAATAACCACAGCTAGGTAGACTTAAGAATGAATAAATGTACTACAGGAAGCTTCTCTGTTTGAAGGAAAGGGCGATGTTTTAATGTAAGATTCTAAGCTGCGGACTTCATTGGTACGAATACCTTGAGGCAGATGAATCAACTGTTATATCTCAAGACAGAGCCATAAACTCGACAAGCACTTGATCAAAGTTAGTAAACGCATCGTACTGCAACAAGCTATGACTCCTGAAATAACTGTCTCCAAATGAAATACACATTTTTATCCTACCTGCCATTTGCGATGGTTTATATAAACCACTCTGGAGCGTGATGACTCATATAGGTAGTTTGTCTGTTAATTCTCTAAAAACAGGGGGCAAAATTGTATTCACGTATTCAGGGGCTTAAACTATTGACTCGAAAAAAATTGGCTAGGGAGCGTGATTTTGCCTTTTTTCCAACAAAACTCTGCAACAGTTTATACGGCCAATATTTCGATGAGAACAATTGAAATGCGTTTGAGGACAGAATTATTAGCAGAGATTTGTGGCTCCCTCGGTCCCCCGACCTAACCCCCTGTGATTTCTATCTCTGGTGTAACTTAAAACAAAGTGTGAAAGACAAACCCACACAACCTGGAATAATTAAAACAAAATATCCGCCTGGAAATTGCCAGTATTTCTCAACGTAAACTACGGCGAGTGATGGATAGTTTCCTAAAGAGGTGCCAAAAATGTATGGACAACGACGGTGGCCAGTCTCAGCATCTCCTTTCATAAAACTGGTAAGTAAAGTCTTTAAAAGTAGTTTTAAAAATGTTGTATGGTTTCATCCGCGCCTTTCTATGATAGCGGCAGTCGGCAACGAGGGCCGAGGACGCAGTCAGGAAAAACACCGCACAGCCGGTTCGTAATTCTTTGGCTCTCTCTGTACTTCCAACATGGATCAGAGTTTGCAGCATCGTGCGGCAATTAAGACCATGCACTAGGCTAAATACAAGTAGTCAAGAGACACAATTGATTCCAGGATGTCATGAATATCTTAGAGGTTCTCCGCCTCCTGGAAGACGCTAGCTTTTAAAGCTGAAGTCAGTGTGAACACATTATTGAAGTTATTCTGCAAGAAAACCGTGGTATAAAAACGTCATTCGTATGTGTTTTGGAGAGATAGCGACCAAATCTCTTCAGTGTGACATACGATGCATCGCCCATATTCGAGCACATAATATACACATTGAGCTCACATTCACCCTCGTCTTGCCTCCATTCCTGTAGCTATTTCCTTTCGTGACCCATACCGAGATTTTTAGTTTCGTTGTTTTTGCATTTATCTAATGGTCTTTGAGAATCTCAGATCTAAACTATTTCTAAGCGCTACATCCACGTCAAATGGCGGATTCAGTCTCAGTAAAAGACAAAGTAACTCCAACTGATACCCAAGACGGTTATCCAGCACTAGCTTGCACTGATGAACGTGGCAGCTTAACAGTACGAAACACAACATTTAGAGTTCCATGTAAGTGACTGCTTGTTATGATACGCAAAATATGAAACGTTATACTCTAAAGCACGCTTTCCATCATTATGCAGTATTTTTATGTTTTGCAGTGCGTAGAATTAAATGCACGCGACAAAGCACTTCATATTTCAAAATATTTTGGTAAATCTTCGTATTTTATGAAAATCGACACATTTATTCATATTTTGTATATATGATTTTTCCCAGTTACAATAATTCCAGTTAGCAATGAACAGGGCATTTTTCTGTAAAATACACATATTCGTAGAAAACCTACGCCACTCCTTCAAAGTCAGTTAGAGTTCAGAAAATGCCATATTTCCTCTGTGAAACGTCATGCGCGAAATTACACGCCCTCTTTATTAAGTATTTATTTTTGAAAACCGGTGCTTTTAGTGACATGGTTAGAATTAAGTTGGACAAAGCAACCACTAACTTCTTTTTCATTTTTCTAAGTTTAAGGGTTTTATAATGATTAAAATCTAGAAACTCCATGTATTTGTTGTATTTCATTTGATAGTTTAATATTAAATATGGCAAGGTTTCCTTCAATGCTTGCCAACAATTAGCTGGAGAGGGAGACGGGGCATGGCGTTCTCCGTAATGTAAATATCAGCAACGCCTTCGAGACGTGGCCAGATAATTCTGTAGGCTCCTTCCCCCACCACGCGCGCGCATTCTGGAACTCTACGACTTGAGGCAGTATTTTTAACACTTAAATGATACCAGTCTAATTATAATATATAAAGTGTATGTAACAGTCATTGTATTAATGTTTATTTTATTATGTACATGCATAATAATGTTATGTGAATGCATTACGTAATTTAACAATGTAGAAGCTGTGAGAATAGAAGCAAGCTGCTTTTCGTAGCAAACAGAATTATAAAGTGGAAGCCGAAAGTTGTTATCAATGAAGTAACAATGAGGTAACCTTGAGACAACAATAAATTATAAAGTTTAATAAAGGCTACTAATAATTCTTGGAACAGAATTATTTAAAACAGTTTAAAAATAGCCAATCAAAAACTAGAAAAAGCGAAAATATAAGTATTCTATTGGAGTAGGCTTATACAATCAGAGACCTGAAATAGAGAAAAAGTACAAATTCAGGCGGGAGACGCTACAAGACAGCGTTCTCAACCAGTCCAGTTTAGATTGCGTACTAGATCGGTACGGTACGTGTTCAATGTGAGACATAAAAATTAATTGCGGTGAGAATTATATAAAGTTTACGTGTTAAAAAGTGCAATTAAACAATAATCTCACAGCTCTATAGTATGATACATCAGTGAAGTGTTATTTAATCGTGTGATTAATAAACAAAGTACAATTATAATTTGTGTAAGCCTTGTTCTTTAGCCACACCAGCCCTGCTAGGAGATACGTGTTCTGAAAATTACTACTGACGCAGCCGAGGCATATATATATATATATATATATATATATATATATATATATATATATTGTAGCGAATTAGTGCGTACGTAATGTTGATGCTTGTGATGTTTATGTATGTGTCTACTTCACGCGTTGCCATCTTGTGACGTCATTCATTTGTTTGGTTTGTAGCTCCATCTGGCGTTAGCAATTTGCGGTTCCTAGTATCAGTTTTTGAAATAATTCATTTCAAATGTCCTCCGGCTAGCTATTATCTTATCTTGGGTCGAACATGTGTCTCTATACAGGTTGTGAAACGGAAAGGAATCTTTTATCCAAAAATTACACTGATGAAGAAATTTGTTTTACACATTTATTGTCGAACACGTTAACTATCACATTTATACATTGATCTTAACACTCGCCAAACTGAAACTGTTATAACAACTTCTTACTGATAATTCTTTTAATCCACGTACTTCAATCTTTTGTATATTTAACTTTACCATACTTTAGATCTTTCATAATTCTGCTACGCGTAACTTGTGACGAACTGACTGACTGAAGACGACGTGTAGTGTATGAATGCTTTCGGCGAACTGAGCGACTGAAGACGACGTGTAGTGTACACAGATTTTTGATGAACTACGGGGCGATCTACCTCTGACATGGCTTATTTATACACATGCATCCAGATACGCCTAATGATTATAACTGAACTGCAATTGGCTAATAAAACGCGCCAACATTAGCGTCTATTTTAATATCCAATGAAAACCACGAATACATATTGCTTTTAGGGAGAAAATATTCCAGAAGTTTCTACCGAAAACGCGCCAACATTACGTAACTTCCTTGTTTCCAATAATGATAAACAGCTCACCCCCCTCGCTGCATTATTGCGCTATTATTGACAGTTTCAGTAAAGCCGTATAAACTTATTTCCCAATAATAATTACAATTAATAAACATCTGAAATCAATGTCACATAAAAATGCATATTCATATTACAATCATTATTTACATTTAAGTAATTTGTGATACAAATTACTGCATCAATATAATATTTAAATAAACATTAAAATACAAAGTTGATATTTTTAAACCTGTGGCGAAGGACACCGGAAACTTTGTACCGTACGTAGGGGCGAATACTCCAAGAAATATATCTCCCATACGTGGGGCTGCAACTACTTCAAGTTTGGCTCACCAACAGTGGAGCAGCAACAACCCTCTCAGACTGTTGTATATAAGCGAGCGTTTCTTTTTTTAATCTATGAACGTTCTTTAACTACTATAGTTCTTAGCGTCTCATTCTATATTGGGCGTGAAAGACCGAAAATTTTGCTCAGAGGTCTCTTTATCAGGCTTGAGGTTCTTTTATGTACCGTAAATCTACAACACGGAACCACCGGCTTCACTTCCCTCCCTTTTAAAGATGCTGAACTCAAATCGAGCTTTGATATTTAACCAGCATATTGTGTTTGAGTTATGCTGATCTCAGATAGGGAGACTCACATTTTTTTAAACTCTTTTAGATTCAGAGAACCTCAAAACGTGTAATTCCGGTGAAATCTCAATATAGAAATCTTGGGTGGAATACAAAACTTTTTCTACCTACTAAGGGTTAGTACCCAAGAAAGTAAAAATGAAAAAATTTTAAAAATATCTGGTGTGGTGAAAATTCAAGGCTAGGGTAACGAATGAGAAACTTTGCATTTCATTATTGTTCCAAAGCCGCCAATATAGTTATGTTTGCTACAAGGCAGGTTATAAGTGAAATAAAAAGGAAGAATTAAAGAAGAAAGGAAAAAAATCGTATCATATATACAATGTGTAATATTTCGTTTCACGAATTACAAATTCCAGCTGAGTGGAACTTAAGGACTGTAATTTTCAAAAGGAAACTGAGTCAGAGGAGCCAAATATCGGCACACGCTCGCAAAAGTGAGTTGGAGCGAAGGTCTACCAAGGCAAGAGCCAAAGCCCAAGGTCCCCTCCTAAGCCCAGGGCTGGCGCCAACCGAAGGGGTTTTCCATGAAGCCAATACCTAGATTCTAAAAAGGTCCCCCAGCTCACGCGAGGATGGAAGTGGATACGCCACTTACGCGCGTCAACCCGAGAGGGCGACAACCGATGACCTCGGTGAGGCCGACAGCAATCTAGCATGCCGTCTACCGGCTATCCAGGGCGGTACCGGCGGACATTCAGGCGTCTCACAACCCCGCCTAATGGAAACCCATACAGACGTACCCAATCTCCCACGGGTCTCGGGAAACACTGCCCCGCCGAGACCAACCCAATCCGAATAACTCCCTATCGGAGGGGGCTCGAATGTTTGGCCCGGCGTACTTCTAGTAACGTCAGAAGTACCACGGGTGCTCAGGGCACCACAGCAGCTGAAGGGTCAGAACCCAGTGACAGCTAGAAAGATTCAGCGGTACATCGCAGAAATACGGACGTGCTCACTTAGTCGAGTTACCCTCCTCTTAATTAGGGCTTCCACCCCCTCAGACTTACAACCGTGCCTAGGGTCAGAGGCCTGTAGAGGGGCAGACGAACATTAAATCAGAGAATGAAGAACTCGAAACGGGGGACCGGCCGTAACCATATATGTGAGTGAGGGAAGATGATATGAAATGAAGGCGAAATGGCTGAAACAAAAGGTGATGATGGCGCAATTGGTGGAATGAACGACTGGGGAAAGCGGAGCAAACCCGCCCAGATCGCTTCATCCACCACAAATCCCACATGTGGGTCTCTGGTTTCGAGCCTTGTGGGAGACAAACGGGCTAACCACTCGGCCACGGCGCCGCCTTATCGCAAAAATAATGACACACTAAACTATTATGACCTTAGTTTAAAAGCTTTTAAAATTTGCCGGATTATTTCATAATATGTGGGTAACTGTAACTAAAACTGCATAACATCTTTTTAAATGCAGAAATTATTCGACTTAAAATATATGGAGGTTTTATTAAATTACAAAGATATAGGGAATAATTTTAAAGTAAAAAGAAAATATTAAAATCTTTTGTGCCATAATACAGCTGCACTGAAAAACGAAACTAAAAATTGGACTAATTTCCAGTCAAAAACTAGATGGGTTACAGCATACTAACAGCACAGTACGGAAATCAGAAGTCAAACAGAAGCAGAAAAGGTAAACACTACAGAAAAAAAAGGTTGCTAGTTTTCAGGAATAGGTAATGCAATTCTACGGTATACACGGTTTTCTGTAACAATACATTATTAAACAAGCCAGTGAAATGCATTGTACATACAAAATTAGCATCCACTGCCCAGGCACTGAAAGGGTTTTGTGTAACTTTGACACAAAAATCCCGCAATATTTCCATTCACTGAACCTCGAGCGTAAGGGCAACGCGCAACATGAATTATTCAGGAGCGTGCGACTAGTAAAATGGCTGCCATCCTCCAATGAGACTTTGTCAAAAGAAGCAAGGCAGAATATACTATACAAAGTGCGGTTAAAAAGCAGTTTAACGATAAAGTTTGTCATAAAGTTTCGACCATTATATTTGCTTTAAAAAGTGCCTGTGCATGGAAGCAATTCTCTAAGAAAACAGTTCATTCCAATGTGTTACCATAACGGAATTTTATACTCCAATTATCCCTTAAATATGTATGCATTTATGATTCGGAAACTTCAATAATATCCACATATACAGGGTGTACCATTTAAGTTGAGACTGTACAATATCTGGAAAACTAAGCGTTGTAGAAAGAGATGTCTTGAACAAAAGTTGCTTGATATTATGGGAGAAAGTAAATGTCATTAGTGGTGTTTTATTTGGAGGACGTTATGATGGTCATTTTAATGTCGATTTAAGTTGACCCTAATTGACGCTAAAATGACATCATAACGTCCTCCAAACAAAACATAACTAAAGGCATTTCGTTTTCCCCATAATATCAAGCAACTTTCATTCAAGACATTTTTTTCTACAACGCTTAGTTTTGCATATATTGTACAGTCTCAACTTAAATGGTACACTCTGAATATGCCCATATAAAAAGTATTCAAACATTGTACCCCGACAAAAAATAGTTACATTCACATGAACTTCTCTAACCCTATCGTTTATTAGTGGGTACATAAACTATTCTTACGAAAACTTATTTTTCAATCTACTTCGTTTTTATTCAGATAAACCATTGCAGAAATAGCTGCATTACACATTTTGTTATAGATACAAAGAGAACAGCGATAGTCAAATGTTTAAGAACTCCACGCTATACGCTGGCCTTAAAATTCCATACTGTTTCCACTGACATCGCGAAATTGAATTGAATGTCGACAGGACTTAAAAAGACTAACAGGGGATTGTACAATTCAAACCATTAATAACAGATATCTCGGAAATGGATGATGCCACAAAAAGGTTATTTTAAATAAATTATGTGTTTTAAAGGCGGCGCCGTGGCCGAGTGGTTAGACCGCTCGCCTCCCACCGAGGCGGAACGGGTTCAATCCCAGGGACCTGCATGTAGGATTTGTGGTGGACGAAGCGGCGTCTGGGCGGGTTTTCTCCGGGTTCTCCGGTTTCCCCCGCCATTCATTCCACCAACTGCTCCATCATCACCTTTCCTTTCATCCATTTCACCAACATTTCGCTTCATCCACTTCCTTCATCCCATACCAGGCATCGGGCTGATCACCCATCTTGGATGTTCTGTCTGATCCACGAGTGTCTGCTCCTCGACGGGCCTCTGACCCCAGGCACCCGCCTGTAAGTCCTGGGGGGTGTAAGTCCTACATAAGAGGAGGGTAAACAGATAATGAATGAATGAATTATGTGTTTTAAAGAGATCTACACTTTCTGTCCAGTACGTTTTCGTCTACCCCTTAACGTTTACCGGTTATACAAGACTATACAAAATTCCTTCGAAATGAAGAGGAACTTCTTAGGGTATTCCCAGAAAATTCAAGATACTTATTTTGTCATCTAAATGTCTTTAACGTGCATTTTAGTAAAAATCATGAGTCATTTATGAGAATTTCAAACATTTCGAAAAATGGTCCATGTAACGGGCAGTTGGGAGTGAGGAGGGACAGTTTCTTGAAAATCTTCTTGTCGCATCTTTGGAAGATACTGAACTTAAATACCAAGTTTGGCATTCATCCGACTTTTTGTTTTTGAATTACGCTGTTCACACGGACCTTTTTCAGAGCGCCTCAAAACAAGTATTTCCATGAAATATCGGAATCGAATTTTTGGGTGAAATGGAATACCTTCTCTACCTATCAGGTAGACTGTCGTGCATAAAAAATAGCACATTCCCATAGATCGACATGGCGATATTCCCTCCATAAAGTTTCTACCTTTAGGTAATCAACTTTTGACTCCACCCAGCCGGTAACATTTCTCTAGTGACTGGCTTGAAAAACAATACATGTACAAACTAATCAACGATGCTTAAAATAATTGCAAAATGGAGGGGTGGTTTCAATACCACGCCTATGAGAGTTTCGCTACGATTGGTACACATAGAAGAGCTAACCAATGTAGTATAATTCGGTCTTTTAGAGGATGAGGTGAAGAATTATTTGTTCGTATGGTTATAACTGAACAACAGCTATGACATTTACAAATATGTGAGCTTTCTTCTGCAATATGGAGAGAAGGTTAAAGTTGCCGCTACTAAACGACAATAAGAAAAC
This sequence comes from Deroplatys truncata, assembly GCA_030765065.1. Lineage (NCBI taxonomy): Eukaryota > Metazoa > Arthropoda > Insecta > Mantodea > Mantidae > Deroplatys > Deroplatys truncata. Next base: position 119,842,147 of record CM060988.1, on the reverse strand, counting down.
CGGCATTACAAAACGGTAGTGGAAACCGAAAATATAAGGTTAAACCTGTTCGACAGTTCAGTCATACTTTGGGGGCGGTAAAGTACATTGCCAATTCAATGACTACAAACATGCTTGAAAATTCAGAGATTTAAAAATAACTCAGTCATTCATGGTGGCTCATTAACCACTACGATTCTTATTGTTCCATTTTATTTTGGGGGTGAAAGACCAGTATCAGGCTTGATGTTCTTTAACGTGGCATAAATCTACGACACGGGACCACCGGCTTTATTTCCCTTCCGAAGAATGATTTTTACGCCCGAAAAAAATTCATTGCCCTGGGCCGATTTGAACCCAAGACCTCGGGAACTAGACAAAAAAAAAAGGAAGAAACAGAGGTGATCTCACTGGTAGGGGGAGGGCTACATTTTTTCAATGCCAACGTAAACAGCTCCGTTAAATTATAGACCACATTTTATGCACGCCAGAGAAAGCAATAAAAATTTAAGGCAAAGTTATGTAAGTTCTTCGTTAATAAAACTAATGTGAAAACCACATGAATCATTTAACTCATCAAAATGCATCTTTGAAGGGTTAGGATAAGCCCCTGTAACTGTCGCCCGCTTTTACTTTTGGCACGATTACACGAAAACAAGGCCTTCACCATATACAAGCACCACACTGCAAAATTGAATGACCTGAAGTTTCATTTGGAGAATGATTGTGAACCTGCAGGAATAGTTTCGAAATTCAATATCTGAAATTATTAACGGTTGAATATTTTGAAACGCGCTCCTTTGTGTACATTCTTAGGTTACACTTTTATAAATGTTAAGAGATACTAAACAATAAAATTGAAACCAAATTTAATATTAGGCATAAGTATAACCTTGACCTGACTATAACCCACACTGACCTCAATTCTGAGAAATCCTAAACAGCCACCTTTATACCGTGAGGGAACGGCTACGACCAGACAACACGGGGATTCACGTGTGTTTTTGATTGGGTTGCATGTGAGCTACCATCAGTATTGCCAAGTTTCCAGTCTGACTCAATGGCACATATTATTTGAAAATATCGTATTTGTATATCAAATATAAAGATAAAACGAATAAAATACATTTATAAAATATACATGTAAAACGAACAGAATGATTTAACCATTACTGAAATATCGTGCTTATTAACAAAACAGGTAAAATATACATTATATGCAACATAAAACATTCTTTGATTTTTTTAATTTAATAAATAAGTCACATACTAAGTTAGCATACTTTCTGAAGCTGACAAAAAATATGTATTTGCATTAAAATCCTGTCCCTATATACCTAGATAAAACAGCTGAAGCATTTAGAAGCACTATGATGTTATTAAAAACATCTTGAAGTAAGCAGATCGATTTTAAAACGTTTCTATGCAATTGGTAGTATGTGGCCTGAACGCATAAAAGGAGAAAACAAGGCCAAAGAACATACACATGACTTCTCCGCCCTTTATGGCATCTACTTCATTTTAATCGAGGAAAACCTTTGCAGAAATAGCTAAATTACACCTTTCACTATAGATAAAAACGGAAAAGTGATAGTCAAATGTTTAAGAACTGGACGCTATATGCTGGCCTTAAAATTCTATACTGTTTCAATGCAATCGCGAGAAACAACTGAATATCGACAGGACTTAACATTTTTGTTTAGTACGTTTTTGCCTATCACTAAACATTTATCAGTTATACAAGATTATACAGAATGCTTGCGAATTAACAGGGCTTTACGGCTATTTACACGAAATGCAAGAAATAAATGTTATTTGTTATGTAAATATATTAAGTATATGGTATTTTAATCCAAATCGTTACAGCCGTTTTGACAAAATAACAAACATCGAAAAATGTACCTCCATATATCTAAAGGGTAGTTCTGGTTTGGAGGATTTTCTTGAAAGTCTTCTTGTCGCATCTTTGGAAGTTTGCTATTTATCCACTTCTCGTTTCTGAGTTATGCTGTTCTCCCTTTCCCTCTCCCTCTCTCTCTCTGTAACATTTCTAAAAATACCCTTTTATTCAGGGGTATCAAAGCATGTATTTTCACTGAAATCTCTGTATCGAATTTTCGGATGGAATACAAATACCCCTCTACCTAAATTGCAATTGATGGAGAAAGGAAAGAAAAAACGCCCAGATAATGCTGATATGACTACTAAAACTGCACATACACTATGTCATGGGTGGCGAAAATGACTCTCTTCCGCGAGTCGCCAAATATTCAACACTCCTTACAACACTCGGTACCATGTTAAGAAAGGTAAATGCAACGCCAGAAAACGGCGCCACCCATTCCCGCTTTCGCCACGTCTGCACAATGTTATTCATAAAAATAGATTAAGACTAGGATTATTAAGACTACGGACGGGACACCTAGCACCTCGACCCACACAGGGATCTTTTGTGCATACACACCCGGGAGGAAAGGATGAAATGAAGGAACCACAGGTGACGTATGGGCTGCAGGACCGGCCGAGGCGGGCGACAGACACGCGCAGAGGTCCCTAACAGTTACAAGCTTGACCACCCAGCCAGAGAACGCTCAAAGCAGGCTTATCAAACCACCGGAAGTGACTCACAGGTCCCCTCCAGCGAAGACCGGGGAAAGTGTGGCCGAGAAGAAATACCAACACACAAGCCATCTGCGCCATCTGTCCGCAGTCGTCCGAAACACAGCCCCGGAGTCAGCCTGTAACGTGAAAGAGGAAGCTGAAGTGAGAGGGAATGAGGCAACAGAAATTCGGGGGGGGGGAGTCAATGAGCTTTCCCAGCATTCGCCTAGTGATCCGGGAAAACCTTCGGGAAAAAAAACGGTTAGGAAGTTGGCCGCGGGAATCAAATGCATGACCTCCCGAATGCGGGTCACAGTCGCAACCGCCTGAACCATCCCGCTCGGTTAAAAAAGTGATTCTAAGCGCCTTAAGCTTAGATATCATACTCAAAATGCTTGCCAAGAAATGATTTCAACTTAGGCTATACAGAGATAACATTTATCCCTCCATGTTTATCTATAAGATGTAGGAAACAGCCATCCGTTTATATCACAAGTCCGATTTTACTCGTCGTGAGAGCAAGTGAAACAGTAACTTCTTGCTTATACTTTGCTATAATATAAATTTAATAATTAAGAAGGCTTCACAGGCCATGTGCAGTAAATTCAAGTTATACATTTTATTTCCCACGTAAATATCTTATACATGTTATTTTAATCAAAATCGTTAGAGGCATTTGTGAGAATCTCATTAATTTTGAAAAATCTTCCATGTAAAGGGCTTTTCTTGAAAATCTTCATGTCGCATATTTGGAAGATGCTGAACCCAATCGAACTTTTCATTTTTGGGTTATGCTGTTCACACCTAAACACGGACATTTTCCTACAAATTTCTTTTTTTGGATTCAGGGGGGCTCAAAAGAAGTATTTCTGGTTAAACCACATCAAATTTGCTGACGGAATGCAATACCTCCGCCATATATTGGTGCGTGGTAGAAAAAGTAACTAGAGGCTTCTGAAGTCATCCACGCGTATCCAAAATCTCAGCCTTTTTACGAAATAAAATTTCAGTAAAACTAGTAAGGAATGTATTTCAGAAGCTAAAACGTTGCATATAAACATTTATTTGCACATTAATACCGAGCGATTTGTCTCAGCGGTAACGTGTGAGGCTTGTATTTGGGAAGTTCCGGGTTCGATTCCCGTCGATCACCCTCTCTGACCTAGGGGTTTTCATGGTTTTCTCTAGTCGTAAGCGAATGCTGTGTGTTTTCTTATCTACTACGATTTACTTTCTTGCAATTCTCTTTCATTCCGTTTTCTTGTCATGTTTCGGGTGTGCTAGGTTTCGTGGTGTGTTTGGTAGTGCCGGAGAGATGGCGCGGATGCTTGCACTAAAGAAGTAGTAGTAGTAGTGGTGGTGGTGGTGGTGGTGGTGGTGGTGGTGGTAGTAGTAGTGCTTTGAAAGCAGGTTTGTCCTTAAGCGCCTCAGCCTAAACAGGGATCAATAATCAAAGGATCAATAGCTACATTTTTGGTTATTTGTAGTATTTATCTCACTAAATTAAGGCCTATTTCTAGTTTTGGGGTAGCTCCAAGAACTTGGTATCTTGTCCGTTCTGTGGCTCCACATTCTAGCAGAACCTGTTTCGTCGTTTTAACGGCTTGTAAACATGCCGGCAAATGGATTCCATGTGGTATAATCCCTTCAGGTGTTTTCTGCACTTTCCACGTCCAGTTATGAAGCTTATAACTCTTCTAAGTGAGGGTTTGTTAAGCTTGGTAAGTAAATTACTTAATTTTTCTCTAGGCTTATTAACTAATCCTTATAGAGTTTGTTTTTGGATATAGTTTTCCATTTCTTTTGGATTGCTTTACGAACCCAAAGACTGTGTCTTTCGCATTTAACATGCTTATGGTTCTGTACTATAAAAGGGATAGATTCTCGTTGCTTTGCTAAGGAATCAGTGTTTTCATTTCCCGCGATACCTGTGTGTCCAGGTACCCACCGCAATTCTACTGCACGGTGGGTTGGAAAGGCTTGATAAATATTGATAACATTTCCACACTAACTGTAATTTTAAGTGAAGGCAACTGAGAGGTTTTAGTGCAGCCTAGCTGCTGTCAGAGTTTATAAGGAACACTAGAGGACTACCTGGTTGGACGGGTCGTTCATCGCCCTCTTCGAGCCAGAAATTGTTAGCGACTTCTGCGCGTCTCTGTGGCCTGTCTCCCTACGGTCTATGACCTCCTGTGGTTCTTTTACTTCATTCCTTCCTCCTGAGGGCCGGTAGCCCAATAGATCTCACATAGGTCGCAGTGGGCGAGTTGCTCCGCTCTGTTGTGTAACCTATACACTATTATATGAACGCATTAACTTACACTAATATTGGCGAGGGTAAAGTTTAAAGGCTATGCTTTCACTGATGGAGCGATCTGCCCCGAACTGTATACTCAATATGAGCGGTTTGTTATCCACGCGCCGTTTCAAAATAAGTACAATATGTCCTTTACTCACCATGATGTTGTTATGGTAACGTTTGCAGCGGGCTCTGCTGTATCGACGACAGTGGCAAACAGGAATCTGCAAACACCAACAGATGTTTTCATTACAAACACTGTTATCAGTCGAATTACACGTTATACAATAGCTAATTAATTCCCATCCTTTGAACAACAGAGATATGAAGAAAAACAAAGGAACAAGGAAACTACACCCGCATTGTCAGATATACTTGCTACGCAAATGTAAGCATTAGATGTTTTATTTATGGCTAGCAAATTTATTGTTTTTTCTACTACTTAAGAGGAGATCAATTGCCGTCTACTGCCAATGTTTAGCTTATTTAAACACCCACTGCCTCAGAAACCAATGAAGGTATCATTTTGAAATTGTTACATAATAAACTTACAAATATATTTGTAAGCAAGCTGAACCACATTTATGAAGGAATGTCTATCAGAAAAATATGTGTTACATTTACATGACTTCCTCTACCCTCTAGTCCTTATTAATGGGTATACAAATTATACTTACAAAAGCTTATTTTCCTAGCTTCATTTTAATCCAGATAAAACTTTCCGGAAATAGCAATATTACACATTTAGTTATAGATACAAAGCGAATAGCGATAGTCAAATGTTTAAGAATTCCATTCTATACGCTGGCCTTAAAATTCCATATTGTTTCCACGCAGTCGCGACAAACAACTGAATGTTAAAAGGACTTTAAAGAACGGCAGAGTGTTGAACAATTCGAACCATTAATAACGGATATCTCGGAAAGTTATGTGAAATAAATGCTATATCTTAGAGAGATCTACATTTCTTGTGTAGTACGTTTTCGTCTACTGCTTAACGTTTACAAGTTATACAAGATTATACAAAATTCCTTACCAATTAAGAGGACATTAAAGGGTATTCCCAGAAAATTCAAGATATACATTTTATTTGTCATGTAATGATCTTTAAAACATGGCATTTTGATCAAAATCGTTAGGGCCATTTCTTAGAAAGTAAAAAATTTCGAAAAATGTTCCCTGTTGTTGAGGTGGGGGGGGATTTTCTTGAAAATCGTGTCGCATCTTTGGAGACACTGTACCTAAATACAAAGTTTGGTGTTATGCGACTTTTCTTTTGAGTAATGCTGTTCACACTCACACACACACACACACACACACACACACACACACTCAAACAAACACACACACGGACTATTAAAATTATTTAAAAAGCTTAAAATTGGCCAACAAACATATATCATATATTAAATTAATCAACAAATATGACGGTGAAAAAAAAATTCAATGTTTTGATCAAAATCATTCTATTTCCCGTTAAATAGAGGAAGTATGTATTCCATCCAAAAACTCGATACGCAGATTTCAATGCAAATACACGTTTTGAAATCTCCCGAATCCCAAAAGTTTTAAAAGCTGGTGTGTGTGTCTGTGAACAGCATAACTCAAAAACAAAAAGTTCGTTAAACACCAAACTTATAAGTTCAGCGTGTTAAACGGATGTGGCACTAAGGTTTTCCAGAAAGTCTCTCGACCCCAAACTATTCTTTACATGGAAAATTTTTCGTTATTTTTTATACTCTCAAAAGTGGCTCTAACGATTTTGATCAAAATGCCCTATGTTGAAGCCATTTTCATGACAAAGCGTATATCTTGAACTTTCTGGGAATAGCCTCTGAAGCCCTCATTTTTCTGAACCACATCTGTATAATTGACAAATAGACAAAATCTTAACACACAAAATGTGCGATCTGCATATCTCGATCATGGAGGCACACAAAATTGTCAAATAAAATTCCTTGTGACGTTAACCATTTGCGAGATATTCTTTGTTTTTGGTTTTAAATGTTCAGATACTTCATACTTTTTTGCACACTGTCCCATAATAGTAAATAGAGAGACACCAGGTCTATTACAGGCAGATGATCTTATGATTGGGGCTATAACGGTAATTGGGTTGCAGAAAGCAATCAACGAAATATATGAATTCTGCGAAGAATGAGGAATTAAAGTAAATATAAATAAATCAAAAGTTATTGCACTTAAAAGAGGAAATAAACTAAAAAAACAAGAAAAATGGCAGATGAGAGGTTTAAAGTTAGAAGTTGTCAAGGAGTTTGATTATTTGGGGGTAAGAATGAGCAGTAATGGTGAATTGGGAGCGCATAGTACGAAGGTTATGGCTAAAGGAAAGGCGGCAATGGTTGGAGTAAGGATGTGTAAATACAAATTAGAAATGCCAACTAAACGGATAGAAAGAATGTATGAAGCATTGGTAGATGCAAGAATGTTATATGCAGTAGAAATTTGGGGGGCGGGGATCCGAATTAAACAAAAAAATAGATCAGAGCTATAGAATGTTTTGTAAAGAGCTATTGGCTTTACCAAGATCAGCACCAGGGGGAGTAGCATTAGTGGAATTAGGAAGAACAAGAACAAAGGGAGTGATACTAGAAAGGATATTGAAATTTTGGTTTAGATGCATGAGAAAAGATGAAGGGGAAATTTTAAAGATTTGCATGGAACAATAAAAAAGTAATAAAAACAAAAATAGCTGGTGGACAGGGGTAGAAAAAATTATGGAACAGATAGGAATGGAAATATTTGGAGAGCAAGAGAAAGAACTAGCAACGGCTTCTGGAAAACAGTAAGAAACACAGTGGAGGACATAGAAAGACAAGAGATTTGGGGAAGCTTAGAGAAAAAAAGTCACTAGGGTTTTATAGATTAGTAACAAGGAAATGGGGAAGAAAAGGGTATGTGGATTATTGTAATAGAGCGGAAAAAGAAGCGTTTGCATGGATGAGAACAGGATCATTGTATCTGAGAGGGCTAAGAGGTAGAAAAAACGGAATTTGTCAATTTTGGGAAGGTAGTGAAAGCACAGAGCATTATATGATAGAATGTAAAGAAATGGCATATAGAAAAGAGAGGTATGGGAGGATAAATGGGAAAATAGTAGCAATTTAAATGTTAACAAGAAGAGAAAAATAAGAGTATGGGGGAGTTTCTAAAGAAAGTAAAAGAGAAATGGATTAGAAAAAAAAGAGAGATAAGAAATGCAGAAGGGCAAACGGAGGAGGAAGTGGATGGGCAATATGGATAAAAGGCAACAAGGGATGGTTAGATGAGCCAAAAAGCCAGGGTGCCAGGCAAAAGAAGTAGTATAGCTAGCAAGAAAATTTGTACAAATAGGTTAAGTTAGTTTATAAGTGAAATATTGTAAAAAAAAAAAAGATTGTGTATGAAAAATGTACAAATAAAGTATCTACTATCTATCTGTCATACTTTTTCAACTGCAAACCGCAATTCTTTTCTTTCTTTCGTTTTAGTGTTCAGGCAAAGAAAACAGAATTTCAAAGCCAACACATAGTAACCGGCTTTGAAAAGATATAACTATCGCTTTAGCTCCTTTTATTCTTCGTATAATTACAACGAAATTAATAAATGAGTATTGAAAGTTAAACTGCATTTAAAAGAAGTGGAAAAAATAATTCGGCTTTGAAAGAATAGTTTCTAAAAGTGTAAGAAAAAGCATGTAAATGCAGCTTGGTATTTTTTATAATTATACTGAATAGCCTCATGTTCAATAATCTTATCAAACGAATAGGTTCAAACACATTAAGTAAGAATGCATTTCAGTGCAATAATTTTGTATCTGTGTTTACTACTCTGTCTGTTTCTCTCTCTCTCTCACTGGAATTTTTGGGTGGAACACAATTCTTCCTCTGCCTACTATAGATAAATGGTAGAGAAACTAAAAGCAGATAACACAGCTACTAAGCACAATGCTATAAGCTAGCAACAGAATGGAAAGAGAAACTACAAAACCTCTGTTTCAAAATAAATAAATAAACCGAGTTTGTGTCCACAAAAAAAGATTTTGTACAAGCTGGTGATTAATGACAAATGTTTTACGCGATAAATAACTCGACCAATAAATTTTGAAACAGATCAAATGAATTTTTTTCCTCTAAACTGTAACAGTACACAATATATTAAGGAAATAAATTGCAGCAGTTCTACCACAAACTGTTGGACGCAACGTCCAAATAAAACTATTTTTCAAAAAGCAATTACAGTAACAAACTGACACTGCATCATTCAGACCTAACCATATACCAACATGGAATTCGTATAGAGCAGTGCGCGCCATCTACCGCAACTCTCCAGAACTCATTGAAGGCGCCATCTACTCAACGGGTTGTTCATTTACATTCTTTAATCAAGAATCAAAACCGCAACTGTACTGTTTTCTTCTTACTTTGTTGCCATTCCCCATTGTTGTATACACGTCGTAAAACAACAAATGCATAATTATAGGTATTTGAAAATAAGAAACGATGAATTCTTCCCTTCGTTCTATGCCTTATATCTGTGGGTCAATAGCTCAGAAATGTTGGATACAAAGCCGGCAACGATCCCGCATTAAAGGAGAGGAATGTAGATGGCAGTGCCATCCGGTGGATGCTTGCTGAACTATCTGCACGTCCACGGACTGTCTTGTTCTTTGACACTGCCTAATCTCTTGGTAATTCATGTTACTCTTCGTGATGCAGAATGTGCTCTTAATCAGGAGTGTATGCGGAGGAAGGGGTTCAAAAGGACAGATGCAACAGAGGAGGCAGTGATAAAATCTACATTTAGTGTATGTCTCTATTAATTGTAAGCGGGAGTTTCTTTAATTGGGAATAGAAGTGTAAGGAAAGTGTGTGTGTGTGTGTGTGTGTGTGTGTGTGTGTGTGTGTGTGTGTGTATGAGAGAGAGAGAGAGAGAGAAAAGGAGAGATAATCTCAAAAAGCATTCAACTTATTTTGATAATTATTTCACCATCGAAAAGCTGTGTACTTTCTGACGGTCATGGAATATATGTTCCCTCTAATTTAATTTCATTAATTACTAAAAGATGAGTTTTTTTTTAAACAGAATGACCTAAAAGTAGGAGATTGTCGCACTAGAATCTTCAGTGTTCGCAACTTTGGTTTCAAGTCCAATAAAGGTAATTATCTTTTGTATTTGCACATGTTTAATAACCGACTTGGTTTGATTAGGTTTTACTTTTCATTATGTCTTTTTACATGATTAATTTCTCATGGCACTCGCGTTATCCGTTCACAACACTGATCGTCATACTTCAATTTATCGCTATTCGTTGTAGAGTTAACATATACGTTATATTGGCAGCTTTCTTTAATCTAAAACGTTACTCATTTATCTAACCTACATAAAGATTAAATGGCGGAAATTATGAATTCAAAAGAAACTGAAATGAAAGTGAAATTACAGAGCAGCATAAAGAATAGCACTGGAACTATTTACCCAAAAAATCTAGGAAAAAATATGATACAACATTTAATCGCTTCATTGCCTGGCGTAAGTCAAAACGTGTTGAAAATAGTTTCAATGAAAATCACTGCTAGCGAATCAACAAAACACCGACATTTCGCTTTTTTTTTGACGTCATTCCTCTTGTTTCAAGAACGCATTCTAAACGTGATCTGTTAGTTTGAAGAAGGTGTCTATTTTTACGTTGTTTGCACCACGCTTTAGTGCGCCTAAATTTGAGATGGTTAATTTTATGGTGGTGGTGTATTGTATTTCGACTGTTGGGGAGCCGAACTTGAATAAGTTGCAACCGCACGAATGGTAAAAAGTTTCCGGTAGCCTTCGCCCCAAATGTAATTTCCGGTGGCCTTTGCCCCAATGTAATTTTGGCTGTTTCTTTAAATATTATATATTTATGTTTGCCTTGGCTGCGTCAGTATTTATATTTTTTTAGCGACATGAATGTCTTAGCAGGGAGTGGTGCGACTGAAGAATGTAGGCTTGCACAGATCTTAAGCTTTCTTCACTCCATTTATTAATGCTTCACACGATTTAAATAATACTTCACTGATATAGAGTGCTGTGAGATTCTTTTGTTAATTACTTGCACTTTTTAACACGTAAACTATTTTCGTCTCACTGAATACGTATTAAATTTCTCGAAGACGCGTCATGCGTTCGGTTAGAAACGCTGTCTACAAGCAACTAACTTCTGAATTTGTAAATTTTGCTCCATTTTAGTTTCTAATTGGCTAATAGAATACCTTCATTTAACTAAAGCTTTTTCTGGTTGATGATTGGCTATTTTATAAACTGTCACAAAAATTACATTATTGTTTCCAAGAATTAGAAGTAGCATTAAACTTTCAAATTCATTATTGCCTCAAGGTTACCTCATAGTTTTAGCAAGTTTTAGCCTATTATTCTCACAGATCCTACATTATTAAATTACATAATACATTCACATAACATTATTACACATGTACACATTAATATAAACATATAAATGACTGTAATATACACTTTTTATAGATTGTTATATACACATTTTGCTTTAAGGCGGGCTGTTATTGAATTTATATATATATATAATATAATTAGACTAAAAATTATTTAAATGTTAAAAATACTGCCTCAAGTTTTCAGGAATGAATATAATATTATTGATATTATACAAATTCGAGCGCTGTCTAAAAAATAGTATATGCCACACGTGTTAAAAGCGGTTCTATTTTGCTGGTAGGATTCCTACTCGCAAAACAAAACTCCACTTTTACCTCTTGTATCACAATCTACCATAAACATCCTATGTACTAAAACACGAACACATTGGAGTTATAAAAGAGCATAGAAGACTTCGACTTTTGGTCGAGATTGCGATAGTAGAGAAAATTCGTTACTCAGAAAATCCAGGTAAAATGAAACAGGTCATCCCAAGCACTATAATATTGATGGTCGCGATTTAGCAACCAAGACACAGCAAAACAAAACAGAATCCAATCTGCTTACAACGGTACGAAACGTATGCGATTCAATGCCAAAATACTTTAATAACCTTCATTTGTATGTTCCCATCAAGTTCATCAATGGGCTAAATAACTGCATAAAGACAGAAAATTGCATTCAACTGGTATTTCATATGTAATAAATAATAGAGAATATTATTTTCTCGACAGTCACCGACTATAGGAGACGCAGCCTACCTCAGGTTACCAAAATAACAAAAATCTGATGTGTTACATTCACACGACTTTCTCTACTATTGTACAACCTATTTTTACAAGCGCTTATTCTCTATCTTATTCATGTTAATCGAGATAAACATTTGCAGACTCTTATCTTATTGAAAATTTTCTTGTAGATGTAGGGGGAATATATATTTAAAGGGCAATATAGAAATACAGTAGCCTTTAAGCAGAGACATTACTCTTAATAGCTGGTTGCTATGTGCAGCACCATTCTCTTTGCCACAGATTAATACTCTTTGCATATCCAAGACAAAAAATGAATAACGAATTCCCATTTGATAAAATAAGTACTGAAAATTTTAAGGGAATAACAAGCAATATCTCGAAAATGTTTCACTCAACAACAACAAAAATGTATATTACATAAATTGTGTATTTTAACGCGATCTACAATTTTTGTGTAGTAAAATTTTGTCTATCTCTTATGGTTTACCAGTTATGCAAAAGTAGTTCACAATGAAGAATACTTTTGGAGATATTCCCAGAAAATTTAAGATATACATTTTATTTGTCATGAAAATATCTTAAACATATGATATTTTAATCAAAATCGTTAGAGCCATTTTTGAGAAAATTAAAATTTTCAAAATATAATCCATGTGAAGGGTAATCTGGGGTGGGGGGATTTTTTTAAAAAACCTTCGTGTCGTATCTGTGGAAGATACTGAACCTAAATACCAAGTTTGGTGTTTATCCGACTGTTCGTTTCTGAGTTATGCTGTCCAAGGACACACAGACACACACACGGACATGTTTCCAAAAATGCTTCTTTGGATTCAGGGGGTCCTAAAACATATATTTCCGGTGAAATCTCGGTATCGAATTTTTGGGTGGAATACAATACTTCCCCTACTTACTATACGTAGTAGAGAAAGTAAAAATGGCTAATCCCGCATATCAGGGCAGTCAACGTTTTAACTTGAGTCACTAGATATATAACCAGGGAAATCACCAGACAATCCGTTTACAAAAGACGCAATATCTCGGTCTTTTGCCAGTATTATGAGTTATTGGCATATCATATATACTGCTTGTAATCTTTTCTTCCATGCAAAGGTTTGCTCATCATAATTGCTGATTACCTATAACCTGTAACCTGGATCGTTAAGCATTAAATTAAGCACTGAACCTTGCAATGAACTTAATTTATAAAACATGCGTATGTTATTAAACATTGCAAATGTCTGTATCGTAATAGTATGAAGATCAACTTGTTAATTGCGTTTTAATATGACTTCGACGAACTTATCTATGACAAACATTTAAATTTCTTGGTTTTCTCTTACGCAGTTCTTCTTTCTTTAAAAATACAACCCTACACATACAGACAACGCTTACACCAAAAATTGCAAAAATAATTCAAATTTCTATTACGCAAGACATTTAATTTTCCGCTCGGTTTGGTGTCGCCGTTAACGGGATTACGTGTAGCGGCGGGTAAGCCATCATTCACAATATGCGTAGTTCCTCCTTTGGCCGCCAATAAACAAACGTAAAGCTATCGGGTAGGTCCCAGGTATTATCGGCGCAACAGTTCTAGACATGTGAAAATCTTAATGAGAGCTATGAAGCGAGTTGCCTACCAGATCAGGTGGTGACCGGTCGTCTGCATGCTGCAGGAGTGCGTGGGACAGTCATTGTCAAATATCCGCACACTGGTTATGCACTGCGTTGCTCTGATAAAATTAGTTATATACAGTATATTAAAATCCACGCTGTAAAAAGCGCTTAATATAAAAAGCAATGTCAATCATTGCCTCCAATTCTTCCACACCCAACAACCCTTCCTCTTCTGCGGAATCACTCACATTATTGCCGTCATCGCTGCTGTCACTACTTTCTGCACCATTATCCTGGATGAGAATTATTTCTATTTGATTTTCTGCAATTCCGTATTCTTCGAAATAATTATTCTTACTTTATTCAACATGTCGACATACATTTTCCCATTCTGGTCTTCCAATTTCAGGAAATTGCTGGCGTTATGACTGCTCCACATATTTTAATTTAAAAGTGATATTTCTGCATGCCACCCATTTTTTGATATCAGCCCAGATTAATTCGATTGGGTTTAGATCTGGGTGATACGATGACAGTCTAAGTACATTATGGCGATGTTGTATTACTATCTGGTCAAGTATGTATGGCTTTCGAAAATTTTAATTTTCTCAAAAATGGCTCTAACGATTTTGATTAAAATATCATATGTTTAAGAAATTTTTATGACAAATAAAATGTATATCTTGAATTTTCTGGGAATGTCTCCAAAAGTATTCTTCATTGTGAACGACTTTTGCATAACTGGTAAACTATAAGTGATAGACAAAATTTTACTACACAAAAAATGTAGATCGCGTTAAAATACACAATTTATGTGATATACATTTTTTGTTGTTGAGTGAACCATTTTCGAGATATTGCTTGTTATTCCCTTAAATTTTTCAATACTTATTTTCTCAAATGGGAATTCATTATTCATTTTTACTTTCTCTACTACGTATAGTAAGTAGGGGAAGTATTGCATTCCACCCAAAAATTCGATACCGAGATTTCACCGGAAATACATGTTTTGAGACCTCCTGAATCCAAAAAAAGCATTTTTGGAAACATGTCCGTGTGTGTGTCTGTGTGTCTGTGTGTGTGTGTGTGTCTGTGTGTGTGTGTGTCTGTGTGTGTGTGTGTCTGTGTGTGTGTGAACAGCATAACTCAAAAACGAACAGTCGGATAAACACCCAACTTGGTATTTAGGTTCAGTATCTTCCAGAGATGCGACACGAAGGTTTTCAAGAAAATCCCCCCACCCCAGACTACCCTTTACATGGAACATTTTTCGAAAATTTTAATTTTCTCAAAAATGGCTCTAACGATTTTGTTTAAAATATCATATGTTTAAGATAATGCCATGAGAAATGAAATGTATATCTCGAATTTTCTGGGAATGTCTCCAAAAGTATTCTTCATTGTGAACGACTTTTGCATAACTGGTAAACCATAAGAGATAGACAAAATTTTACTACACAAAAAATGTTGATCTCGTTAAAATACACAACTTATGTTATATACATTTCTTTTGTTGAGTGAACCGTTTTCGAGATATTGCTTGTTATTCCCTTAAATTTTCCAATACTTATACTTTTTCTCAAATTCGTTATTCATTTTTTTATGTCCTGGACTTGCAAAGAGAATGGAATTCGACACATAGCAACCAGCGTTAAAATATTTGACCATCGCTTAAAAGCTACCATATTCCCCTTGCATCTACAAGAAAATTAGCAATAAGATTGACATCTCGATATCTCGATTAACATAAAGCATATGGAGAATAAGCGTTTGTAAAAATAGATTGTACAAGAGTAGAGAAAGTCATGTGAGTGTAACACATCAGATTTTTTTTGTCTTGGATATGTAAAGAGTATTAATCTGTGACAAAGAGAATGGTGCTGCACCTAGCAACCAGCTATTAAGAGATATGTCTATGATTAAAGGCTACTGTATTGCCATTGCAAATACAAAACAAGGGGAACACAGTACGCCTTAAGCGATAGTCAAATATTTTTAGAACTGGTCGCTATGTGTAAAATGTAATTCTCTTTGCATGTCAAAAGATCGTTTCTGCAAATGTTTATCTCGATTAATATGAAATAGATGGAGAATAAGAGTTTGTAAAAATAGTTTGTACAAGAGTAGAGAAAGTCGTGTGAGTGTAACACATCAGAATTTTTATAAGTGTGATGCAATTTATAGATAACCTTTTCCCTTAAAACAGTGGGGTAATTCTGTTTAGCGTGCATTATAATTTATACAGTCAAACGCTTTAGTGTGTCAAATTTATTATGGAGGGATTTGACCCCTTATTCCTTTACGTGATTTCCTTAAATCCAAATTGCCCCTTGATAAAATATTACTTTTATCTAGATGCGTATATACTCCTCTGAACATTACTTTTTCAATTACTTCGAGAAAGCTGCTAATAATGATTTTGGTCCGTAGATCGACATTATTGATTTTCTCCCTTTCTTATAAAATATTCTAACAACAGCACATCTGAACCTGTGTGAAAACATTCCCGCTAAAAAAGAGATATTGCAAATATAGCTTAAATGTTTGGTAATATTATGAGCGCGTAGTTGTACAGCAGTTTTACAAATTATGCTCCTATTCAGAGTTTAAGACTAGTTGTATTCATTGTGTTCTCGCATTTAACTTAATTCCGTTATAAATAGTTGTTAATATATTACATCTAATAACTAGAGGATACCAAATTCGAAAATTATGAAACTCTTATCCTCACAATATGGAAGCGGGAAAGAAACCTCATATGTATCCATTGCCTTTAAAACTCGCTTTGGCGAGATCAATGTTTGTAGAATACGGTATTTTGAAGCAATAGTATAATGACTCTGTAGTGTAAAAAATGTATATCACAAGGCTCGGTGCTAGATAGATGTGTACCATGTGATCATATTTTGTTTATAACCCCATGTACAGAAGCTTTCTTTACGAGCTAGAGCCCCGAAACTCTTTCACCGACGTTAGTGTTTCCGGTATTATTTTGTTTAGTAGTTTCACACTTTAAGAATGTTTATTTGTGTGGGAAGGAATAATGGCCGCCTTGTATACAAACGCAAAGTACCTTCATATGCTTCTAATCTACAGAGAACCCCGAAGGAATTCAAGACAGGTCTGCCGGATCTATCAACAACGTTAAACCAACAGGCATCACCCAGTCGACACCATGTTTCCAATATTGGTGGGGCATTTAAGTAAAACTTGTGACCTAACAAATTACCCTTGTAAACGTCCGCGGACAGGCCATACGCCGAAGTTTGAATTATTTCCAACAGTTCATCACATAACCAGGAGGTTATGTATCGAAATTGGCGGCAACTTGAGTACCTTCAACAGTTGATTAAAATATTAACTTTCCAGTATTTCGGTTTTATTTTTTACTTGGTTTTTATATTTTGCGATCCGTACTGCCCACTCCTTCGAATTTCAGGGACTTAAGCACATAAATAAAGCATTTTTGGACGTGGGTTTAATAACAAAATATGACGAACCATCTAGCTATCATTGAGCTTTCTAACATATTATTTATTTTCAACCTGTGTAGAACATTTTCAGAGCTTAACGAATGCTAGTTTAATCTTACACTAATATAAAATGTAAAGAATAGCCACTCACACCGACTGAGTCGTTAAATTCTTATGAACTAATGTACTAAAACTATTTTTGTTAATACAAGAAGAGTAATCGAGCTTATTTAATTTTATCAGAGATTTCCGTGTATTGTATGCCCTTATCCTCGTGTATTTTGGTTTACAACGGAGGGCTCTCAATACATCTGCTAGAATAAATACTTTGGCTAACGATTTTACGACTCAATGAATTCTGTTTCCTGTCAGGAAGAGGATTCGTATTTTCGATTACTTTTTTCCATCACGTTTATCTGCGTTCCGTTCTCATTTTCTTTACAGTACTTTACATCATCTTATCGTATATCTGAGGCTGCTCACATTCTGCAACTCGCTTCGTTCGATCATGCATCACTACGCTGCAAAAATTCCAGCGAGTCTACTACGAAATCGGGATGTAAAACATGTTGATATTAACCAATATTATTAAACGGTATTACACTACAGTATATCGTATTTGGTTAGTGAATACGCACGAGAAAACAGTCAACAAAAAAAAGTGCGACACTTACACTACTTTCTCGACCCATTACAAACTCACAAGTATCCCTTAAACGATATAGCGCATTCGTATAAACGTTATATCCTCTATCCGCGTTACGCTGTTCATAATACGTTTGAAGCTATGTTGCTCAATAGTTACTATCGCTTAGTAATGTAAAACATGTAGAAAAGCCATTGAAACATCTAATGAAAGGCAGAGAATAATAAATTCAGAAATGTAGTAACGAGTGCTTTTTGAAGAAAAGATAAAAGAAGAATCCGGAACTATGAAACAAGCTCCGACAGGTGATCCTCTAATGATGGGAAAATCTAAGAATAAATACGAAATATTTCGAAATCGGCTAAGGCCTCGAAAAAAAATCTGATGTGTTACACTCGCATGACTTTCTCTACTCTTGTACAAACGATTTTTACAAACGCTTATTCTCCATATGCTTCATGTTAATCGAGAAATCGAGATGTTAATCTTATTCCTAATTTTCTTGTAGATGCAAGGGGAATTGATAGGCTTTAAGCCACAGTCAAATATTTTAAGAGCTGGTTGCTATCTGGAGTATTCCATTCTCTTTGCATTACCAGGACAAAAAAAAAAGAATAACGAATTTGATAAAAAGTATAAGTATTGGAACATTTAAGGGAATAACAAGCAATATCTCGAAAATGGTTCACTCGACAACAAAAATGTATATGACATAAATTGTGTATTTTAATGCGATCTATATTTTTGTGTAGTAAACTTTTGTCTATCTCTTATGGTTTACCAGTTATGCAACAGTCGCTCACAATGAAGAATACTTTTGGAGACATTCCTAGAAAGTTCGGGATATACATTTAATTTGTCATGAAAATATCTTAAACATATGATATTTTAATCAAAATCGTTAGAGCCATTTTTGAGAAAATTAAAATTTTCGAAAAATGTTCCATGTAAAGGGTAATCTGGGGTGGGGGTATTTTCTTGAAAACCTTCGTGTCGCATCTCTGGAAGATACTGAACCTAAATATCAAGTTTGGTGTTTATCCGACTGTTCGTTTTTGAGTTATGCTGTTCACAGACTCACTCTCACACACACACACACACACACACACACACACATACACACACCAACACACACGGACATGTTTCTAAAACTGCTTTTTTGGATTCAGGGGGTCTCAAAACATGTATTTCCGGTGAAATCTCGGTATCGAATTTTTGGGTGGAATACAATACTTCCCCTACTTACTATACGTAGCAGAGAAAGTAAAAAAAAAATCTGATGTGTTACACTCACATGACTTTCTCTACTCTTGTACACACTATTTTTACAAACGCCTATTCTCCATATGCTTCATGTTAATCGAGATATCGAGATGTCAATCTTATTGGTAATTTTCTTGTAGATGCAAGGGAAATATGGTAGCTTTTAAGCGATAGTCAAATATTTTAACGCTGGTTGCTATGTGGCGCATTCCATTCTCTTTGCATGTACAGGACATAAAAAAAATGAATAACGAATTTGAGAAAAAGTATAAGTATTGGAAAATTTAAGGAAATAACAAGCAATATCTCGAAAACGGTTCACTCAACAAAAGAAATGTATATGACATAAGTTGTGTATTTTAACGCGATCTACATTTTTTGTGTAGTAAAATTTTGTCTATCTCTTATGGTTTACCAGTTATGCAAAAGTCGTTCACAATGAAGAATACGTTTGGAGACATTCCCAGAAAATTCGAGATATACATTTCATTTCTCATGACATTATCTTAAACATATGATATTTTCATCAAAATCGTTAGAGCCATTTTTGAGAAAATTAAAATTTTCGAAAAATCTTCCATGTAAAGGGTAGTCTGGAGTGGGGGGATTTTCTTGAAAACCTTCGTGTCGCATCTCTGGAAGATACTGAACCTAAATACCAAGTTTGGTGCTTATCCGAGTGTTCGTTTTTGAGTTATGCTGTTCACAGACACACAGACAGACAGACACACAGACACACATACGGACATGTTTCCAAAAATGCTTTTTTGGATTCAGGAGGTCTCAAAACATGTATTTCCGGTGAAATCTCGGTATCGAATTTTTGGGTGGAATGCAATACTTCCCCTACTTACTATACGTAGTAGAGAAAGTAAAAAAGCAATAAAATCTGTAATTTGTATGAGCGCTATCTTCCTGTAATAAGTTCCCGTCTACCTTATTGTATACTTATACAAAATTCCCAGGATATTTCTATAAAATTTAAGATCTATATTTCTTTCTTAATGTCAACATAATATGAAACACATTATTAACCAAAATCCTTAAAGCCTATTTTAAGAAAATACAATGCAGCTAAAGTTTTGCACATAAATGTTAGTTTGAGCTATGGGGATGTTTTTTGAAAATTTTCCTGTTGCATCCTCGATCATTGCTGGTCTATATGAAGTTTGCCTATTCATCTTGCCTAGTTTCTTAATTATGCTCCCCTCCCCACACACAACGTTAGATTAGATTACGGGAGTGTTTTGTTGGAGTTTCGTCGACTCCCGCATGTCAGCCCAGAAGACTAACTGTGCAACCCGACTGGAAAGGATGCTTTTATTGTTTCCCAAAACCTTTTGCTTGACAAGTTGTAGTATCTTGGCTGCAAAGTTAGCATCCTTTCCTAAATCTTCTTTGGTTATGGAAAGAGTAAGTCTCTTTCTTGGCAGAATAGGCAGTCTAAGAGGATAGTGAGGCAGTTTCCCCATTCTCTTGGCCCATTCTACAGATGGGTTCTACTTTACGTAGATGTTTCCTGAAGTGTATGTTCAGAAATTAATGCAACTACTTTCCTTATTCTGTTCTATCCAATCTCAGGAGAGATGAGGAAAGATTGTTTCATGGACTTAAGACCAGTTTCCTGGCTTGTCTTTATCCAGGATACGTTTGCCAATTCGAGATGGTGTTTTTCCCTAATCCGTGTTTTTACCGAGGTTTTGGCAGTACATATACTGATTCCGACCATGGTTCAGGGCCAACATAAGGTATCTCAGTACCCTTTTCAGTCAGCTGATCAGCCCTTCCATTTCCACAGATAACCCGATGGCCCGGCACCCACGCATTTTAGCACACGACGTTATATAATGCCTTTTGAGGTTTAGCGGACCTCCAAACCCGTATTTCCGGTGAAATCAGTAATTCCTCTACCTATCATAGCCAAGCGGTAAAGACAGTCAGCAGTTCTTGACAAGGTATACTCTCGGATTGTATTTAGCTTCTCAAGTTGCCAAGCAAAGCGATAAACGTTTATGAAAACAGGAGTGTAAATACCACTTTGAAAGTAAGTGTGATGGCATTGGCGCTTTCTGGTTGATTACGTTTTAATGACTATAACATGAGAACGACTGTTGAAAGTTAGTGCTGAATTCTGTCGCACTGCAGAGTTACCAAGGTCATACCCAAAGTGCGCATGGTTGTGTGTTTCTTCCTAACTTTAATGGCCAGTGGCCGTGTTGTTAGAGTTAAATAGGGGTGAATTTTGGCCTGCGAGAAAATAGCTATGGTAAAAACAGTTAAACTTGAGCGGACCTCAGAGTTTTAGGCATGAAAAATAGACCTTCTAGCAATTAAAGTATGCCATTAAATTAGAGACTCAATAAACCGCTGATTTAATTATGCAGAACAACATGTTTATATTTGAGTGTGGCTCAAGCAAACATAACGTATTATTTTTAATTAGCAACGGAATTAAGAATAATTCCAAATTTCTCTACAGTTCTCTGTTATAATTAAATAAAATACAGTTTTATTTATGGACGCTCTTTAACTGCTGTGGCCCTTAGCGTCCCATTTTGCTCATAGGCCTCTTTATCAGCTTGAGGTTCTTTCAGACCACAGACTTTACTTCTCTTCCCAAGGAAGCCACGCTAAGGATTTTTACGCCAGAAAAAAATCCATTGCCCGCCGCCGGGTATGAACCCTCTACCTCAAGAACCAGAGGCTACCAGTTTTTCTCTGCTAAAGTTGAAAAGGAACCGACGTTTAGGTTACGGGTTATACAACTGAGGTGACACCTCGTTCACTGCAACCTGCATAGGTCTCTAACACACCTCGGAGGAAGGGATGATGTGAACGAACTTCAGGAGGCTACAGGCCAAAGCAGACAGGCAACAGAGACGCGCGGAAGTCCCTAAATAATACTTCCAGCTCGAAGGCCCGTCCCACGGCTGGAGATGCCTAGAGAGGGCGATGAACGACTCGTGTCCAAGGAGAGTGCTCTCTCCTTTGAGCAAGCATCAGCGCCATCTGCCCGGCACCGCCATACGCAACGAAACCTAGAAGCACACCTGAAAGATGAGAAGGAAACAAAATAAAAGGGAAATTATGGAAAGGAAATCGTAGAGATGAGCAACCACCCCAGCATTTGCCTACCGACCAGGGAAAACCTCGAAAAACTTAAGGTTAGGGTGAGTGGTCAAAGGGAATCGATTCCGGCACCTCCCGAATGTAAGTCGCACACGGTATTGCCGAACCATCTGGCTCTGTAGGAACTGATGCAACAACACGCTATTATTACATTACGTGCACTCTTCAATGTCTCTCCCGCACCTTGACATTTAATTGACCCATCTAAGACCTATGAATTGTTAGGATCTTTCAAGGAACTAAGGTAGTTTTGGATGCATGCGGTGTGAGTCCCACGGTCGGGTTGGTCGGCTATGGCCTTTCAAGACTCTTGTCACAGCAGGACAATATTTCAAACACTACACGCGCTTTCCAGAGTTTGAACAGAGACGCATTTTGCTTTAGCCAGAACGGGATTAAAGGAACGCTGATACTATAGCCAGAAAAGAAAGGTTGCATATAAAGCCTGGGATTTGCTATTTCATATTCAGCAACGCGCTAGGCTTGTCCTCCCTGCACGAATCCTTTGTTTTGTCCAAGCAATAAAGCAAGGCATAACAGCAGCAGACAACGCCATCGAAGTCAAGCGAAATCCACCATTCCAAACAATGCGAGATCCTACAACAATTACCCAACAGTCACTGCAATTCTTTGAATCAACGCTTTCATTGTTGAGCATGACAAAAGTATTAAAAACAAGACAAAAACAAAACCACGAAAGGGTAAGGTATTCCACCGGGACGAAGAGGCGGAATAGCATACAGTAATGATGGATGCAGTCCATCTTAGGCAGCGCTTCTCGTACTTTCTTCCAATGGACGCTCAGTGGGTTTCCAATTTCCATCAACTGTGCAGCTGGACTAAGCCAGCTCATTTACTTGTGTGAAGTGACGAGTTCGCTGACAACAATACGGAAAGAACGTCTCAAACGTGTCACTTTGTTTCGAAAGACAAACTTATGACACGTGTTTAACTAACAAAATTCCTACTTCTAGATTTCCCAAGAAAAAACTAAGCACAATTACTTCATTACTGCAGCAGCTAATAACTTAAATTAACTGCAGTTCTTTCTAAATATTGATACAAAATGCTAGTTTCTTCTTGTTGCAAGAAAAAAACATGTATGTATGTATGTATTTATTTATTCTGCAATTGGGTACTTCCCGGTGGCAGAATTAAACCGTACAAAATTTACATCACCATGACTAGCTTACAATAATAATAATAATAATAATAATAATAATAATAATAATAATAATAATAATAATAAACAAGACTAACAATACAAAATGATTAATTTTAAATATTAACAAAGCTTTTAAAATCCCTAATTACTGAACCATTTATAATTTACTTAACTATTCACAATTACTTAACTATTCACCATTTACTTCACTATTCACAATTTACTTAACTATTCACAATTTACTTAACTATTCTCAATTTACTTAACTATCTACAAAGTACTTAACAATTTACAAAGTACGTAACTATTTTCGAGGTACTTAACTATTTACAATTGGTCCTTATATTTAGTTACCAGTATTTACAACCTGGTAGTGTCAACTTTAATAGTATAGTTTGTGAAATGAGTACACTAGTTAATTAACCAACATTTATTCTGCTAATATTATTTCTGAACTGCTTTAAGGTCAGAGGACAGCCCTGAAAGGCTGCTACAGGCAATTCATTCCATTCCTCAATGGTTCTATTAACAAAAGAAAATTTTCCCACGTCGGTTCTGCACTTTCTACCCCTAATTTTAAACAGATGATCGTTTCGACCGTAGTGTGCTGGATTCTCTAACCTTTCTCTAACATCCGCCCAAGCATTTGAACCAGTATAAGCTTTAAATAACGCAACTAATCTATGTTTTTTACGCCTAACTTTTAGCGGTTCCCATTCATTCTCTTCACCTTTTGTAAACCCAAAATCTTTACCTCTCCTTATGAATTTTATAGCCCTTCTCTGCACTTTTTCTAAGGCATCAATCTGATTGACTCTATATGGGTCCCAACATGCTACTCCATATTCCATAGCCGGCCGCACTAAAGATTTGTAGGCTAGTTCCCTGGTCTTTGCGCTCCCCTTTTTCAGTATTCTCATTACGAAATGCAATGCTTTCCACGCTTTCCTAGATGTACTATTTATCTGTTCATCTGATGTGTTATACTCACATGACTTTCTCTACTCCTGTACAAGCTATTTTTACAAACGCTTATTCTCCATGTGCTTTATGTTAATCGAGATATCAATCTTATTGCCAATTTTCTTGTAGATGCAACAGGAATATGGTAGGTTTTAAGAGATAGTCAAATATTTTAAGCACTGGTTGCTATGTGGCGCATTCCATTCTCTTTGCATGTCCAGGACATAAAACAAATGAATAACGAGTTTAAGAAAAAAGTATTATTGGAAAATTTAAGGAAATAACAAGCAATATCTCGAAAACGGTTCACTCAACAACAAAAATGTATATGACATAAGTTGTGTATTTTAACGCGATCTACATTTTTTGTGTAGTAAAATTTTGTCTATCTCTTATGGTTTACCAGTTATGCAAAAGTCGTTCACACTGAAGAATACTTTTGGAGACATTACCAGAAAATTCGAGATATTCATTTCATTTGTCACGAAAATATCTTAAGCATGTGATATTTTAATCAAAATCGTTAGAGCCATTTTTGAGAAAATTTTCGAAAAATGTTCCATGTAAAGGGTAATCTGGGGTGGGGGATTTTCTTGAAAACCTTCGTGTCACATCTCTGGAAGATACTGAACCTAAATACCAAGTTCGGTGTTTATCCGACTTTCGTTTCTGAGTTATGCTGTTCACAGACACACACACGGACATGTTTCCAAAAATGCTTTTTTTGGATTCAGGGGATCTCAACACATGTATTTACGGTGAAATCTCGGTATCGAATACAATCCTTCCTCTACTTACTATACGTAGTAGAGAACACATCACAACTCGAGGACAGACGTCAATTTTTTTTTTTTACATCTGTATAATCCTAGTGATAAACTTTTTTTTTGATCGATGTACCAAAGAGGCAATGATGTTTATTTGGGTTGTTACGATATCAGAAAAACACGTATTTGAAATAAACTGCGTGTTTTAAAGAGATCTACATTTTTTGTGTATTACGTTTACGTGCATCGCTTAGGTTTATCAGTTATCCAAGATTATACAAATTTCTTTCAAATGAAATGGACTTCAAAGGCTATTCCCAGAAAATTCAATATATAGGTTTTATTTGTCGTGTAAATATCTTTAATATATGCTATTGTAATCGAAATCGTTAATCATCTTCTAGGAAAATAAAAAAAAAATTGAAAACTCTCCCTGTAAAGGGTAGTCTAGGATGGGATTTTCTTGAAAATCGTGTTACATCTTTGTGAGGTACTGAAACTAAACAGTAAGTTTTTTTTCCCCGACTTTTCCTTTTTATGTTATGCTGTTCACACACACACGGACCTTTTTCTAAAAATGATTTTTTTCTAATAAGGAACCTCAAAACATGTAGATAGATATTGAATTTTTGGGTGGAATACAATACTTCCCCTACTTACTATAGGTAGTAGAGAAAGTAAAAAGTATATAAAAAAGAAATCTCAATATCCCTTAACGTTGGGTTTTATCACCTTTTAGTCTTAAACACACTGATTCACTCTCAAATTCATAATTCCAGACTCTGCGGAGGATAGGGGCTTATTCTGGTTAAAGAAATTGAACCCGCGGATTGAGATCGCTGACTACTCGACCGTAGATGAAGTCGCCATTTGCGTTTTTTTCTAAACTTAATGCCGAAACATTCATACATACGTGTTCAGTTCCAAGAGGCGACTAACCCGGCATGAAATACCAGAGACCTTATGAAAATACGCGCATGAATCAAACGCGAAGGTGTAGGATGCAGTTAATCAGAATTAACCTCGTACTAATCCTCCTTTAGAGAAAACCACGACTTCGTAATTCCTGCAAGATAACAGTTTCCTTGAGTGCAATTAATTTTATCCCTTGTAATCCCCGACTTACCCCCTGTCTGGAGAGCTCCGTCGACACCTTTTCTCTTCCTATGTCCCGAGTATAATGGATGGAAGGCCAAATCAACTAGCTGAGGTTTCAACATTACCTTGGGTACCATTTGGAGGCTACAATATCCATTAGCAGAAGAGCCGCAAGGCAACTAAAGTCTACATTAAGGCAATAGGTATATTCCTCGTAAGAAGCCCGTTAAGTATCAATATCAAACATACCAGACTTCTTTGTTTACCATATTTAGAGATGAATACTTGAACAAAGGCTTGAAACCGGGCGTTTATTGTCACTTTTTTTGAAGCCGTACCCTTTGCTTCAATATCCGCTGCTGATTCTACTGTCGGCTGCTACAGTGGTTTGCTACGAGATCTTTCTCTCAGATGCGTGGGCGGGTGTAAAAGGATAACACCAGTTTAAATTCACTGAGAAATTTAATGTGATCTAATACTAGAGCTATTAAAGCGAGTTTCAGGCCATTTGAAGGTAAAAGATGAAACCGATTATGAATCGTAGCACTCCAAACTATAACAATTGAATTATTACACCTGCCAGCTTCAACAGTATCAATTTTACGGTTTTAAATAACTGTTTCCGCAATAAAAGAAACTAGAACGTAATTTTCCGTGAGTTGCTAGAATGCTTATCGCCAAAACCCCTCGCGAAGACCGTTAAATCTTGCTTACACAGGCGCGCCACTGAGCGCTTAAAATAACATGCTAATAATACCAGATTGACTAATTCTCAATGTATGCACGAACGAATGTGGCTCTGATTTAGAATTCACTCCTACTTCTTAACTTAAGCTCCACATACCTACGACTCCTCTCAACAACGTTACTTCATATGCGGTCCAATCTCTAAAGTCCTATTCCTCTGACACCTCGTTACTATGGGGTGCCTCCCTAACTCTGAGAATTGCCGTCCCTTTCTCTTTTTCAGACTTCTGGTATACATTACTGTTCAAACGTATTGAATTCACCTCTTAATTGCACTCCAAGAACTTTTATACTAATGCGTTCGCTATTTCGGCTATTGCTAATGACTTTGCTTAACAGGACCCGCTAATGACCTTTCCCTCGGACAAATCTTTTCAACTCAAGCTTATTATATTATACATTGATTTAATACATAAATTATTTATTGTAATTATTTCTCTATCTTACTATTATTTTTGTTTAAATATTTATACCTTCCTGTCAATAATTATGGTATCCTACTTACTCAAGAGCAGGTAAGAGGCGTTTCTTGTCCTCTGAAATGCATGTTGTTAAACAATACTTCGGGAAGTATGTCGCAGATTTAATAGTTCTCGTTATAATAATTGTAAACCATACATGTTAAGTATGTATGTATGTATGTATGCATGCATGTATGTATGTATGTATGTATGTATGTATGTATGTATCTATCTATGCATAACTTAAAACGAAAAGTCGGATAAATACCAACTTGGTATTTGAGTTTAGTATCTTCCGAAATGCGAAACGGAGATTTTCAAGAAAATACTCATCCCAACTAGCTTTACATGGACCAGTTTTCGAAAATTTTAATTTTCTAAAAAAATGGCTCTAACAATTTTGATTAAAACACCATATATAAGAGATATTTACATGAAAAATAAATCGTGTATCTTGAATTTTCTGGTAATAGCCCAGAAAGTCCTGTTCATTCGGAAGGAATTTTGTAGAATCTTGTTTAACTTGTAAACGTTAAGCGATAGACGAAAACTCCTACACAAGAAATGCAGATATCTTTAAAATACGCGATTTATTTCAAATAACTTTTTAGTGGTATAAGCCATTTTGGAGATCTCCGTTATTTATAGTTCGAATTGTTCATTACTTGCACATTTTCTTAAAGTCCTGTCAACAATCATTTGTTTCTCACGATTGCATGGAAACAGTATGAAATTTTAAGGCCAGCATATGGTGTCCAGTTCTTAAACATATGACTATCGCTGTTCCCTTTGTATCTATAACGAAAATGTGTAATGTAGCTATTTCTGCAAAGGTTTATTTGGATTAAAATGAAGTACATAGAAAAATAAGTTTTCTTAATAATATTTTGTACACTCTCCAATAAGCGATAGAGGGTAGAGAAAGTCATGTGAATGTCACATCAGATTTTTTTTTCTCTCAAAGTATATTCCAGTACAAAATCCATATAATATAATTCTGTTTGCAGTACACCTATTTTCGACCAAAAACGAAAGGGAACGTTGAATTTCAACCAATCATGGCTGTATAGTGTTACCGATTTATTATTTTGCTATTGTCACCTTTCTAGCCTTTGTCTATACAAACTCGCTTTCCTACGAAACAGTCACAACATTTGTAATGCCTTTATTGATGCCTAATTGCCGTGGAATGTAAGATAACCCGTTTTAACAATACGGTTAAGGTGACTAATACAACATATGTAGCCTTTCCCTAAAGGTTTCGCTTCTTTTATTAACATTTCCAGAAGACCGTGAAAGCAACGGTATTATAATGGATGGTTATAACTTATAACACTTTTTAGGGATTGCATTTCAGTATTCTTATTGAGTTTAAGTGGTGACGTTTTTAGTCCTTACATTATTTTAACTGTGATTAAGTAAATGTCAATTGACTTTAGATTTTATACTTATACATTTACTCCTGATATTGTCATTCGTATATCTGAAGATAAAATCTATATGTCTAGTGGGATAACTTCAGTAAAAATTACTAGGCCGTGTGGTCTATGAGTCGTCTTCCTTTCAGTCAGTGCCATGAATCCAATTTCTTCTGATAGGAAAATTTCATGGCTCCAACTTCAATGCATTTAAGTCTTGGAACTTTCCTCCAAGAAAGAAATGGGTCACGAGTGGAGGATCCGAAGGTGCAAGGTCAGGGTTGTACTCTGGGTGTGGTAGGAGGTCGATTGTACCTATCTAGTTCCTTAATGTTATCCTTGGTGGCTCTAGCGTTGCTGTCTTGTTTCAACGCTTTGCTCTAACTCCACTGAATATTTGAGTCAAATCCGAGTAACTCTTTGGTGTTGATAGTAGAGTAGAGTACTACAAATCTGGATTCAATTTAAGCGTAGTAAATTTACCTATGCTTCTCATAACAATTACGTTACACGGCAGCTGGAATTTTGGGGTGGAACGCGCCTTATTTTTCAACATAACTGGATGGATTTCTAAGACTAAGGATGCATTTCTTTGACTACGGACCCGCGAAGTTAAAACTCCAAATTTATTTTCTTTAAGGATACTTATGTCTAAAATTTTAAGAATCTGGGCAAAAAATTGCATTCTTGGTTTACTTCTTGGTTTAAGAAAATATTATTACTCGCCGTGTTCCGTCATTTCTTAAGCCCACAGAGAGCTTTTCTAAAGGCAATTTTTCCTATCCTACGGCACTGCATGTCAACTGACAGCATCCCCATAAACGACACATGCCCAAAAGGTGAAATATCTTGGTGTTTCTACAAGCTAAAGGAAACCCCATACATACGCACGGAAAAAATGGGCTGTAATCTGAGTTCGACAATCATTACGCTTTTAGTCGTACTTTCTCCCACCAAAAAGAAGGTAAATACAGACAAAGTGCAACAGGGGAAAGGACAAAGAAATCGGACGGTCCGACCTACCAAACTGGAGATTTGAATGTGAGTTAAAATTCCAACTTTTTAAAACAAAAAACGTACAAAAATTTAAAAAATATTAGAGCATAAACTAGAAGAGATGCTAAGAAACCTAAGACAATTTTAAAAAGTGTAGTATTGTGAACCTAGGGTTACAATATCCGGCCAAAATTCAATACTTTTTCCGCAAGGGACTTTTTAAGTGACATAAAATGACAAACAAATGTGTCCATACATTTTAAACCATTAGAGCAAAAAGGATGAAGTTTCAGATTTAACATACTTGCATTAAAATACATATATGGAATAAGTTTCAGAAACCTAGTATCGTTAGTTTAAAATTTGGACATTTCCGTCATAGGTATGCTTAAGTGTGTTTCAAGGTTGGTAATTTAAACTTCGGTCCTATCAGGTTTCAAAGCTATTTTTATTTTCAAAACGAGGTGCCCATAATATCAAAATAATTTGGATTGAAGTATGATCTGTTAAGTCCCTGTGAATATACAATAATAGTGAATTTAGCAGCGAACAGATGTGCAAAGCACTAATCGAACAGTCTGCATGCAAGTTTAGCATTTAAAACTGGGTACCGAAATCGCTGTGTTAAACTGTTTATACTCTATTCATCTTAGCATAAGTTATGAAGCGTGGAAACTGCAGCTCACAGTGTTGCATTAATATTCCAAAAAGAAATTGAAGTTTGATTCTTGCAGATTTCATTTGGAATTTCTTCAAAGTCAATTGGTCTCAAATGTGGCAGTATATGGCAAAGCCTTAAACGATCTGTCGAGCGGTTAAATGATGAAAGCCAATTACCGATAAATGTACAGAAGGAAGCGCTGTGTGTTTCAGATAAAGAAAAAACACTAGAACCTCAAATAAGGATAGTTTTCTTGAATGCAAATAATACAAATGAAAGGCACTCGGGCACTTGGGTCAACTTCACACATTCTAAACGTGTCTTGACAGCAAGCGTTGATTTATACCCCAAGACGTCGCTTGGCATTCTGATTTTTCTCTTTGATAAGTGCTGCTGTCAGACAGCCGTTGACATTATACCATTTTGGTCGTGAAGACATTTCACCTAGAAGTGATGAAATAACATAAGTAAAAAACCTGATGTGTTACACTCACATGACTTTCTCTACTGTTTTTACAAACTCTTATTCTCCATCTACTTCATGTTAATCGAGATATCGAGATGTTAATCTTATTGCTAATTTTCTTAAGATGCAAGGGGAATTGGTAGGCTTTAAGCGATAGTCAAATATTTAAGAGCTGGTTGCTATGTCGAGTATTCCATTCTCTTTTAATTATCAGGACAAACCAAAAAAAAAAAAAAAGAATAACGAATTACCATTTGAGAAAAAGTATAAGTATTGGAAAATTTAAGAGAATAACAAGCAATATCTCGAAAATGTATATGACATAAATTGTGTATTTTAACGCAATCTACATTTTTGTGTAGTAAAATTTTGTCTATCTCTTATGGTTTACCACTTATGCAAAATGAAGAATGCTTTTGGAGACATTCCCTGAAAATTCAAGATATACATTTTATTTGTCATGAAAGTATCTTAAATACATGATATTTTAATCAAAATCGTTAGAGCCATTTTTGAGAAAATTAAAATTTTCAAAAATGTTTCATGTAAGGGGTAATCTGGGGTGGGGGGTTTTCTTGAAAATCCTTCGTGTCGCATCTCTGGAAGATACTGAACCTAAATACCAAGTTTGGTGTTTATCCGACTGTTCGTTTCTGAGTTATGCTGTTCACACACACACACACACACACACACACACACAACACACACGGACATGTTTCCAAAAATGCTTTTTTGGATTCAGGGGGCCTCAAAACATGTATTTCCGGTGAAATCTCGTATAGAATTTTTGGGTGGAGTATAATACTTCCCCTATTTACTATACGTAGTAGAGAATGTAAAAAGTTGACTTTTTTCACCACTCCAGATTCCAACCGCTTAAATTTTACGGGCAGTGAAATAATGCAATAGTACTGGTTTAATCTTTGTTTTGGGAAATAAATCCAGCCTTGGTTTTACACCGCTTTTGAATACACCTGTGAACTCTTCCTAGGATCTTATATGTATAATTTCGACTCCATACGTGCTATGGTTCACCTAAAAATATATAGGAATAAAAAAATCTGTTGTGAAACATTCACATAACTCTCTACCCCTCTATCTTTATTAGTGAATATACAAACTATTCTTACTAAACCTTATTTTTCTGCCTACACATTTTAATTCAAATAAGCCTTTGCAGAAATAGTTACACTACACCTTTCGTTATAGATACAAAGAGAAAAGGGATAGTCAAATGTTTAAGAACTGGACGCTATATGCTGACCTTAAAATTTCATACTGTTTCCATGCAATCGGGAGAAACAACTGAAAATCGATGAGATTTCAAAAGAAATGTCAAATATTGAAAATTCGAACCTTTATTAACGCATATCTCAGAAACGGCTTATGTCACAAAAAAACTTATTTTAAGTAAACTGTATGTTTTAAAGACATCTACATTTTTTGTGTAGTACGCTTAACGTTTACAAGTTATACAGAATTAAACAAAATTCCTTCCGAATGAAGAGGAAGGCTTCCTAGGCTGTTCCCAGAAAATTCAAGATATGATTTTGTTTCTCATGCAAATATCTTTAATATAGGTGTTTTAATCAAAATCGCAAAAAGCCATTTCGAAAACTGTTCCATGTAAAGTGTATTTTGGGGTAGAGGAATTTTCTTGAAAATCTTCGTGTCGCATCTTTGGAAGGTACTGAACCTAAATGTTGAGTTTGGTATTTATCTGACTTTTCGTTTTTGAGTTATTCTGAACATACGCATTTTTTTTTATTCAGGGAACCTCAAAACCTGTATTTCCAGTGAAATATCGGTTATCGAATTTTTTAGTGGAATTTTAATATCTTCTCTGCCTACTATGTACGTGGTAGAGAAAGCAAAAATATCACTCGTTTTTTCTTCGAATTTCAAAATAATAATAATAATAATAATAATAATAATAATAATAATAATAATAATTTAATGTGGCAATCAAAGTATGGCATTCAAATTTTGTGATTCCTATGTGCAACGCATTGCCCAAAAATCGTAAATACTAAGGAGATATCCATAAAAACTAAGTTATGGATTGTTGCAACACTAGTAAACTGGATAAACATGTTTGTAGGATCAAAAGTGTTCAACAAATCAATGAATTATTTCTTGTGTAGCATCCTCAGTTGTTTAGTTTCTTTACTGCTTAGTAAGTAACGCCTGTTAAGTAAAGGAAGAAAGACTGGATATCAGATTTCACCGAAAATATAAGGTTGGAGGTCCTCTGAGTCGAGAAAAGCCTTTTTAGAAAAAGAAGATCCACGTATGAATAACTCAAAGAGAAAAAAATCTGATGTGTTACATTCACATGACTTTCTCTACTCTTGTACAATCTAATTTTACAAACGCCTATTCTCCATATGCTTCATGTTAATCGAGATATCAAGATGTCAATCTTATTAGTAATTTTCTTGTAGATGCAAGGGAAATATGGCAGCTTTTAAGCGATAGTCAAATATTTTAACGCTGGTTGCTATGTGGTGCATTCCATTCTCTTTGCATGTCCAGGACATAAAAAATATGAATAACGAATTTTAGAAAAAGTATAAGTATTGTAAAATTTAAGGAAATAACAAGCAATATCTCGAAAACGGTTCACTCAACAAAAGAAATGTATATGACATAAGTTGTGTATTTTAACGCGATCTACATTTTTTGTGTAGTAAAAGTTTGTCTATCTCTTATGGTTTACCTGTTAAGCAAAAGTCGTTCACAATGAAGAATACTTTTGGAGACATTCCCAGAAAATTCAAGATATACATTTCATTTCTCATGACATTATCTTAAACATATGATATTTTCATCAAAATCGTTAGAGCCATTTTTGAGAAAATTAAAATTTTCGAAAAATCTTCCATGTAAAGGGTAGTCTGGGGTGGGGGGATTTTCTTGAAAACCTTCGTGTCGCATCTCTGGAAGATACTGAGCCTAAATACCAAGTTTGGTGCTTATACGACTGTTCGTTTTTGAGTTATGCTGTTCACAGACACACAGACACACACACACACACACAGACACACACACGGACATGTTTCCAAAAATGCTTTTTTTGTATTCAGGAGGTCTCAAAACATGTATTTCCAGTGAAATCTCGGTATCGAATTTTTGGGTGGAATGCAATACTTCCCCTACTTACTGTACGTAGTAGAGAAAGTAAAAATCGGATAAATGCCAAACTTCGCATTTAATTCAAACACTTTTGAAGCATGTAACATGATAATATCAGTTATCTGTGACTTGCTCAAAATTGGTCCTGAGGGTTTTGATTAAGTTTAATAAAAAACCATTACATTTTTGAGATCTTATAATCAACAAATATGATGAAAGCTTGCATTTTTGTGATAAACCTGTGAAGTAATCTTCATTCTCATAGAATTTTATATAATTTGGTAACCATAAGAGATAAACATGAAAACGTAGAGCTCTTACCCTCCTGTTTGCAGAAATTACATCCCCAAGGACTTACAAACCAATTCCTTGGGTCAGTAGTCTGTCGAGGAGCGAGCAAACTCTGGATCATAGCATGTCCAGGGTGGGAGATCAGCCCAATGCCTGGTATGACGGTGAAGAAGAAGGAAATGTAATATAGTGATAGGAAACTTCGCGGTTCAAATTATCCAACCCAACGAGAACGAGGAAAACCGCGATGAAACCTTCAGTCAGATTGACCGGCCTCCGGGTTTTGAGCCCGGGACTTCCCAATGCGGGCCACAGACATAACTGTCCGAGCCATCCCGCCCGGTAGAACTAATTAAAACAAATTATTCATGTCATTTTTTTCCCTTGTGTAGTTTAAAAATTTTGCTTCTTGTGTGTTTACATTTTCCACAACTAGGTACCTGGAAATTTTTTGCAAGTTCGATTCTTTTTCCTTCTCTTTCCTCGTACGAGCTCATTTCTACGATTTATGATATGAAGAGCATGTTTTACATAACTGCACCCATATTTAGACTGGGAGGCTGGGGGGCCGAGAAAATGACTGACGATTCTGGCAGAAGAATCTGCCCATTCTGTGGTTTGGATGAAGACTGGTACATATTTTGGCGAAATACGCACGGTGGGAGAACCAGCGAACAATTAAACTAAAAGAAAAATTCCAAAGTTCTACTAGAAGGAGACTGGCATGTTGGGATCTACTGGATGACCAGAGGAACTGGCAAAACATAGGCAATTTCTTGGCTAAAGTGCGCGAAGCTAAGCCAGATTTGTTCAGTTAGTCAAAGGCAATTTATCTCTATTTTCCTTTTTCTTGTTGTATTGTTTTCTTTCTGTTTCTTTTTCTGTTATTTCTTTTGTCACCTTACTTTGTATCTTAAAATATGCATGTATGATCAATGATCGTTGTACTAAGTACTTGTGTAATAATTTCAGTAATTTGAAACCAATAGATACCTTTCTATCTCTCTATCTTTCTCTCCGTCCGTCCATCCATCCATCCCTCCATCCGTCGTCCTCCGTGGTGTAGTGGTTACCATGCTAGTTCTCGAGGTCGCGGGTTCAAACCCGGCGGAGGGCAATGGATTGTTTTCGGGGGTAAAATGCTTAACATGGCTTCCTTCTATAGGGAAGTAAAGCCGGTGGTCGTAGATTTATGGCACGTAAAAGAACCTCAAGCCTGATAAAGAAGCCTCTGAACAAAATTTCACGCCGGATATAGAATGAGACGCTAAGGACCATAGCAGTTAGTAGTTAAAGAGCGTCCATAAAAAAATCCCTCCATCGATCATCTACCTCTCTGTCTGCCTATTCTATCTATCCTATTCTATATATCTATCCTATCCTACCATATTGCATCCAGCCTATCCTATCACATTGTATCAATCCTATTCTATATATCTATCCTATTCGATCGATCGATTTAACTATCTATCCTATCTATCGATACTATTCGACCGACGATATATCTATCTATCCTATTCGATCGATAAATTTATCTATCCTATTCGATCAAGTGATTTATCTATCTTATCTATCCTATCTATCTATTCTTAGCTATACTATCTGTTCTTATCTATCCTATTTAATTTGAAATCATTTCTCGACAAGCAGTTATCGCTAAAGAAACATCGATTACAAATAGGTAATACATATTCCGTAATAAGCGGATTTATAAAGCTCAGGAAGCCGTGTGAGGAGAAAATGAACAACAAATACCACTAAGTTTAAAGTTTTCGAAATGCACAGAACAAATCAGTGGCAGACCGTTAGCTAAGATTAAAGGAAATAACATTTAAGAGACTGGTCTGGTGGTGCTGTTGAGACAGAGATAATATTTCAATAAAACTGACACCTTCCTTGCCTCATGATATTGTAGTAATCCTCAAGCTCGCCATATTTCGTGCTGCAGCCCTACGCCTCGGCACAACTCTAATTAAATAACGAGCATCCCATGACGCAAAACAAATCGTAGCTGGAAGGTCGCCACATCAGCTAATTCCAGTTACACTTGACACTTCTCCAAAATATGTGCTTCCCCTTCGGCATGCTTGTGTCGACCACCCTTGGCAGCAATTCACCTCCTCCTATGCTATGGGGCCGAGTTCCGCTTCGAGTGACACAGTTGCTGAATTTAGCTGTCGTGAATACGTGGGTGATCAACGTTCCTTTTTTTTTAACATCTGAATCAGACTGTTTACGTCGCTAGGTATTCCATCCTAAATGTCTCCAACCATCGTCGTCATTTGAAAAACACCAATGGGTTTTATGAATAACCAGACGCTGAACATTCAAATCTGCCTTCATTTTTGTTTCTCATCTATAACATTTCTAAATTTCTAGCGACATAGGTATAATACGTTATACCTTCTCTACCTATTATTGGTGCAGGAAGTGTTGCACTATTCCATTAAAAAATTCGAAATCAGATCATTTGCACACATCCCCCTTCAAATCTTCAGAAAAGCGTGGAACGGTAACTTCGTTACAAGTACCAGCCCTTTATTATATATTAATTTCACTAATTATGATATACATGTAAGTATTCTAAAACCTTTTAACACTCATCAAACATATTTCGTGTTTGCTTTCAAAATGACGAGGACAGGGAGAACGTTTTATTAATCATAAGTATTTTTGTATACATATTAGCGTATAATTTGTATTGAAATTTAAGAGTTTAATTTTAACAGCGTGGACAAGGGAGAGTTTGTGCATTAAGAATCTTGGCGAGGGGATGATTTGTGAAAGGACCTTGAGAAACCTTTGTTAAAGCTAAGAAAACGGGAAATACTGTGAAGATTGTTAGTTTCCCCATAGGAACGTTGGAAAAGTGGCGTGGATGGATCCACAAATCAGATTCAAATACAAGTGACAGCAGCTAATGACAGAAGATGGGGTACAATTTTAAATTTAAGCGTATATAACGCCAATCCAAGTTAAAGTAGTTGGTAGGGTTGGGTCAAACGATTCTTTTGCAGTGTCGATTCATGTGATTCGATTACGATTCATGAATCGTCCCTTTTCCCACTGTTTGCTAGGGTCGAGCGATTCTTTTGCAGTAATCGATTCATTAATCTTCCCCTTTCCTGACGGTATTATGCAAAGTGTTTATTATTACTATTATTATTAATAATATTATTATTATTTATCACCGATATAAGATCGTGCTAGTGCAAAAATATTGTATAGATTTCATATCATCAAATTCTAAGAATCTTTAATGCATGAGAATACCCTTAGTTATATTGATGCGTGTTCCTATACTTTCAATATAGATAATATATAAATTAATGTTTTAATTATATCATTTTAATAGTTTATAATCAAAATGTTATTCAAACAAGAACTCTAAAATTTCCCGCTTTTCCCTCCATTTTGTATACATTTTGCTTCTGTATGTATACCTACTACACTGTAATCACGTAATACTGTGTGTTACGATCTCTCAGTAAAATACTGAACATTACTTTTATTGTTATATACCAGGTGCTGTAACCTCCGTCCATTCGTTGGCAATGTTTATGATTAATTCTACTGTGATTTGCAGCTTATGCTATAGTTTTTATGAGTTATTCTTTCTCGACTGAAGTTGGTCCTCTTAGGATATGGCATTATCTCAAAGAATCGTGTAGGTATACCAATTCAAATTATAAATTCTAACGATTCTTTCAACATGCACAATTCATTCGGTACTGCAATGATTCTGGTCTACTCCGGGCTCGGCTTGGCAGCCAAAACTAAGGGTAGTAATCAAAATGCAAGCGAGAATGAATCGAGAATGTCGTGATCACGATTCTTTTTGAACGAGGATTCATGCACGATTTAGTTTGAACTGCGATTTATGCACGATTCTTACGATTCTTTTTGAACCGGATTCATGCTAAGACTGACACGATTCATACGATTATTTCCTTGTACTCGTTCATGAATCGCCCCATGTCTAGTAGTTGGCTTGAGACGAGTTATAAGTTACACGTATCTATGTGGGTCGCCAAGTGTTAGATTTCTATGTAATCTTTGTCCAAGAAGTTCACAGTGTATTCTGTTTATTTAGTGTTCGTATGACAACCACAACGCTATAAACAGTGCATTCCGATGTATTTATTTGTATAGTTTACCAACACTTTCTCTACTACGTATAGTATGTAAGTAGGGGAAGTATTGTATTCCACCCAAAAATTCGATACCGAGATTTCACCGGAAATATATGTTTTGAGACCCCCTGAATTCCAAAAAAAGCATTTTTTGGAAACATGTCCGTGTGTGTGTCTGTCTGTCTGTCTGTATGTCTGTGTGTGTATGTGTGTGTACCTGTGAACAGCGTAACTCAGAAACGAACAGTCGGATAAACACCAAACTTGGTATTTAGGTTCAGTATCTTCCAGAGATGCGACACGAAGGTTTTCAATAAAATCCCCCCACCCCAGATTAGCATTTACATGGAAGATTTTTCGAAAATTTTAATTTTCTCAAAAATGTCTCTAACGATTTTCATTAAAATATCATATGTTTAAGATATTTTCATGACAAATAAAATGTATATCTTGAATTTTCTGGGAATGTCTCCAAAAGCATTCTTCATTGTGAACGACTTTTGCATAACTGGCACACCATAAGAGATAGACAAAATTTTACTGCACAAAAAATGTAGATCGCGTTAAAATACATAATTTATGTCATATACAATGTTTTATTTGAGTAAACCATTTTCGAGATATTGGTTGTTATTCCCTTAAATTTTCCAATACTTATACTTTTTCTCAAATTCGTTATTCATTTTTTTGTCCTGGTAATGCAAAGAGAATGGAATACTCCACGTAGCAACCACCTCTTAAAATATTTGAGTATCGCTTAAAGCCTACCATATTCCCCTTGCATCTACAAGAAAATTAGCAATAAGATTGACATCTCGATATCTCGATTAACATGAAGCATGAAGAGAATAAGCGTTTGTAAAAATAGTTTGTACAAGAGTAGAGAAAGTCATGTGAGTGTAACACAGATTTTTTTAACATACTTTTGAGGACAATGTATGTTCACATTCGTCGTATCAGTTTGTTTTTAGGCGTTTTATTTCATGACATACACATTTATTTCTGAGGAAAGACGAAGAGAAGAAAATGTTACTACAGAATTTGCTACACCATCCTGAAAAGACAACAAAGCGATTAGAGACAATCAAAACATAAAGTAAAAAGATCCCTGAATTCTACGCACTACAAAGCGTAAAAAATACTTGTTCCTGTAATAATACAAAGCAAGGTTTAGAATATGAAATTTTATATTTTGTCTATCTCTAGTCATGATTACTAAGGAAACTTCTCTGTTTACTTTCTCTACTACGTATAACGAGTAGTAGAGATACCGTGATTTCACCGGAAATACTTGTTTTGAGACACCCTGAATCCAAAACATTTTAGAAAAAGGTCCGTGTGTGTCTCTGTGTGTCGTGAACAGCATAACTCAAAAACGAAAAGTCGGATAAATACCAAACTTGATATTTACGTTCAGTATCTTTTTATGATGCGACATGAAGATTTTCAAGAAATATACCCCCACCCCTGACTACCCTTTACATGGAACATTTTTTTGAAAATCTTGATTTTCAAAAACGGCTCTAATGTCTTTTAATAAAATACCATATATGTAAGACATTTTCACGACAAATGAAACATATATCTTGAATTTTCTGGGAATTTCTTCATTATGAATGTGTTTTGCATAACTGGTAAACTATGAGAGAATTTTTGTATACAAAAAATGTAGATCCCGTTAACACATACAATTTATGTCATATACATCCCCCCCCCCGAATGAGCCATTTCCTTCCGATATATTATTTGTTTGAATTTTCCAGTACTTATACTTTTCTCAAATGGAAATTCGTTATTCGTGTTTTTATATCCCGGACATGCAAAGGGAATGGAAGGTCCACATAGCAAGCAGCTCTTAAAAGATTTGACTATCGCTTAAAACCTACCATGTTCCCCTTGCATCTACAAAAAATTAGCAATAAGAATAACATCTCGTATCTCGGTTAACATGAAGTAGATGGAGAATAAGAGTTTGTAAAAATAGTTTGTACAAGAGTAGAGAAAGTCTTGCGAGTGTAACACATCTTTATCAATCTACTCTGTAAATATCCCTTCCAGATCTACAATTCCACGAATCCCGACTTTTTTCTTCGTGGCAAGTATTCTTAGAGGATAATAATATTCATTTCCATTTTAGTCTGATTTGTTCTTAGAGTAGGATTCTCAAGTACCAGTGTCCGAATATGGACGCATTGTAATAGCATCAGATTCCAAAAACAGAAATCACATCGCGTACAGCTTTATTAAAGCACTTTGTGTTCTCTCCCATTCCATTCATTGTACCTATACTATGAACTGCACAGTATATCAAGCTAAGTTCTAAATAAAAATACATAAAAATCTATATATTAAATTATCAAAGCTATTACTGTGGGGTACCAATCGGATTTTGTCCGTGGGCGATGATGAATCGCTGCAGTGTTAAAAACAAAACAAGATTGTAAATGTACGCATTGTGTTAATTTTCAGGTAACTTCGTTCTATGGTTGGATGAATGCGGTAGCATTGGACAAAATAAATTACTACGGATGCAGAACAATAATGGAGCTGTCATCAGCCCCAGCGAGAGAAGACACTCGGATTGAAAAGGCCACTACCACAAGAGCATTAAATATGGGTACAGAATCCTGAAATTAGAAGAGGAAGCGTTTAAAATACCAAGAGAAATCCTTACAAAATGGGAGACTAAGGAAGGGAATTAAGGAACTAAGGAAGAATAATACGCATTAATATTATTATTATTATCATTAAGTGGTATTAATGATTTTTAGAGAAAAGAGGTACCGTTATGAAATACAGAAATCCAAAACCAGAAAGGTTTCATTAATTCTCTAAATATCAAAACAAAATAGAGAGAGGAAGGATACCAACGGAGATAAAGTTTGCAAAGAAGAAAGAAAAGGATTGGTATGGATAAGGACAGATGCATGGAAACTGAAATAATTAAGAAATGATTTTGAAGCAGGTGGTTTAAACTGACGGGGAAGGGAAACATATTTTTACTTTTTCTACTACGTAACTCTAGTATGTGTAGTGTTAGATAAAAAAATTCGATACCGAAGTTTCACCGGAAATCACGTTTTGAGACCCCTGAATCCCCCCAAAAAAACGTTTCGAAAACGGTTCGTGTGTGAACAGCATCTCAGAAACGAGAAGTCGATTAAATACAAAACTTGGTATTTACCTTTAGCGCTCTTCCAAGGATGCGACACTAAGATTTTCAAGAAAATACCCCCATCCCAAACTAACCTTTACATGGACAATTTTTCGAAAATTTTCATTTTCTCAAAAATGGCTATAACGACTTTTATTAAAATACCATATGTTTAAGATACTTCCATGACAAATTAACTGCATATCTTGAGTTTTCTGGGAATAGCCTCTGAAGCCATCTTTATTCCGAAAGCATTTTACATAAGTGCTAAACCGTAAGACATAGACAAAATCTTACTTCACAAAAAATGTAGATATCATTAAAGCACACAATTTGTCGAATACGCACATGTATTTGAATTTTCAAACACTTGTACTCTTTTCAAATAGGAGGTTATTCGTTTTGTTCTCGTGGTCAAAGCAATCACATCTCGACCAGCTCTTAAAAATGTTGACTATCACGTAAGGCTGCTATATTCTCCCTATTCCCATTCAATCTACAAGCAAATATGCACTAAAACCATTTCTTCAAATGTTTACCTCGATTAACATGAAGTATATTGTAGAAGAATAAGCTATTGTAAGAATAGTTTGTTGAACAATGAGTAGAGAAAGTCATATGAATATACCCATCAGATTTATTCTAATGGCACACATTTGAGATAAAATCGAGCCATATAGACACAAGAACTGCAACAGAGATTGGGCGTGAAAGTAATTTTGCTCAGAGCCTCTTTATCGTGCTTAGGTTCTTTTAAGTGCCGTAAATCTACTGTACGGAACCACCGGCTTTACTTCCCTTCCGAAGGAAGCCATGCTAACGATTTTTCCGCCTGAAAAAATTCATCACCCTCCGCCGGGTTTGAACCCGCGACCTCGGAAACTGTCAGAGGATGACACTGAACTCGGATAATCCTATACAAACTTAAATGTGGATACAAACAACTAATACTTAGGAAGAAGTGAGCTTAAGGCATAGAGCAGTTGCTCAAAGTAGCGTTTTAACTCTTGGCACTATAAATTATATAAGTGTGAATTTTCAAATGTGAAAAGTATTGAAAATAAACATATTTTATCAAACGCTCCCAAAAATAGTTGATTTTTTAGGAGGCTCTCCATATTCCAAATAATCTTGAAATGTTGTAAGTTTCACTCTTAAAATCGCAAATTTCTGGGAGGTTGCTTGATTAGTTTATTGATTTGAACCAAACTTATAATGTATCAATAAAGGTTCTTCAAACTCAAGATGGTAAGTCGGACACGGAACGGTAACTTTGCTGTACCAGTGGTAAACGTACCCAAAACTTTATTTTTGTCTCTTGCTAGTTGAAAATGGCAGCCTAATAATATATCCTCAAAGGACATTAAACACTGTGTTGCATGAGTTGTGGGTTAGGATTAGGTGAGGAGAGGACACCTAGCACCTCGACCCGCAAGGATCTTTTTGTGCATACACCCCCAGGAGGAACGGATGAGAGTAAAGGACCGCAGGACCAGCCGACGCAGACGACAGAGGCGCGCAGAGTTCCCTAAGAGCTAAAGGCTTGACCACCCGGCCGGATAGCGCACAGCGGCGGCCCTCCCAAGCCACTGGAGGGTGCTCACAGGCTCCCCTACAGCGAAGACCGAGGAAAACTCGACCCAACAGCGGAGGCTCGAGCGGCCGCCATTAGACGGGGCCGAGGAGCTCCAACTCGCGAACCTCTGCGCCATCTGCCCGCAGCCGACCAATACGCAGCCTCAGAGTGATAAAGGAAGATGAAATGAGAAGAACTAGGGAGAGAGAAATTCGAGGGATGTAATGATCCTTTCCAGCATCCGCCAATCGACCTAGGTTAAAGGCTGGGTTAGGAAGGTCGGCGCCGAGAATCGAACTCGCGACCTCCCGAATACGGGCCGCAGACATACCGCCTGAGTTGAGTTGGGCGTTTCCCTATATCACAGATTTTCACAGTGGTATACCATATCTATTTTACTACCCAATTTCCACAGTCTGCATTAGACCACCGAAAAATTTAGAACGTAAAAATGCCACGGGACAAAAGAAAAAACTCTAACTCATAATGAGCTTAGCCCTGCCTCGCCACCATTTGTTGACAAGTGACCGTATTAGAAAAGGCAGTAAATTTCACTACTTGTCTGCTTGTTAATTTATGCGAATGCTACCACAGTGATAACGAATTCGTTCACTGACATGAAATATCTGAAACGACATGGCATGACAATAAACCAACGTAGGTCGACAGGGGTTCTAAAACCGTCACTCAAAACTCGCTATTTCATCACAAAATATA
This sequence comes from Deroplatys truncata, assembly GCA_030765065.1. Classification (NCBI taxonomy): domain Eukaryota; kingdom Metazoa; phylum Arthropoda; class Insecta; order Mantodea; family Mantidae; genus Deroplatys; species Deroplatys truncata. The sequence goes on along the minus strand of CM060988.1, from coordinate 119,798,217 downwards.
TTGCTTTAATAACTTGTAATGTGTCCACTGACAGAAAAATAAAACTGGGTCCAACCATAAATGTGCCAAGTCTCGAAGAATCCAACATTCTGGCATAATCATGAGTAAGTTTAGGGTTTTTATGACCTAAAAATCCCATACTATGTACAAAAATCTGATGTGTTACCTTCACATGACTTTCTCTACTCTTGTACAAACTATTTTTACAAACGCTTATTCTCCAACTACTTCATGTTAAACGAGATAAACATTTGCATACTCTATCTTAATGCTAATTTTCTTGTAGATGTAAGGGAAATATATATTTACAAGGGCAATATAGAAATACAGTAGCCTTTAAGCATAGACATTACTCTTAATAGCTGGTTGCTAGGTGCAGCACCATTCCCTTTGCCACAGATTAATACTCTTTGCATATCCAAGACAAAAAAATGAATAACGAATTCACATTTGAGAAAATAAGTATTGAAAAATTTAAGAGAATAACAAGCAATATCTCGAAAATGGTTCACTCAACAAAAAAAATGTATATGACATAAATTGTGTATTTTAACGCGATCTACATTTTTTGTGTAGTAACATTTTGTCTATCTCTTATGGTTTACCAGTTATGCAAAAGTCGTTCACAATGAAGAATACTTTTGGAGACATTCCCAGAAAATTCAAGATATACATTTTATTTGTCATGAAAATATCTTAAACATATGATATTTAAATCAAAATCGTTAGAGCCATTTTTGAGAAAAATTTTCGAAAAATGTTCCATGTAAAGGGTACTCTGGGGTGGGGGGATTTTCTTGAAAACGTTCATGTCGCATCTCTGGAAGATACTGAACCTAAATACCGAGTTTGGTGTTTATCCGACTGTTCGTTTCTGAGTTATACTGTTCACACACACACACGGACATGTTTCCAAAAATGCTTTTTTTGAATTCAGTGGGTCTCAAAACTAGTATTTACGGTGAAATCTCGGTATCGAATTTTTGGGTGGAATACAATACTTCCCGTACTTACTATACGTAGTAGAGAAAGTAAAAAGAGATAATACCGCTATGATCTAACATTTACAAACATATACACCAAAACTGACCTAAAAATATTATAATGATGTAAAACTTCAGTTATAAAATAAGTCGTCACTTTATGATAATTTGCTATTTACATACTTGGGAATAAAATTCACATGACAAGCAAGCTAACTATGGAATTTGATATTGTGTGCTTTTTATTTTATTAAAATTATTAGTACATGTTAATGTATGCTATGATTTCTTTTCACATGGTTTCTCTTACTTCAGCTTATGATCCCTGATTTGCAATAGTACAATGAATACCTGGTATAAAATTTTAAATAAAAATATTTTTTATTTTTCTGGCAACAAGCCTTGCATTTTGAAAACTTCTTTTAGTTAGGTGACAACTCAATTGAACACAACAGAAAGAAATTGCACGAGAAAAGTACTTTACCTCTTGGAAGAGTGAAAATATGACGAATATGGCCAAATATGTGTAAATATTACAAAACAAATTACTATAATTTGACTAGTTTTTTTTTCGCAATAAGAATTTATATACATTTACGAAACATAACGTCTTAACAAAAATATATATACATGCTCCATAATTAAAGTCCTAAGCCCTAGTCATAAGTTACTCGTTATGAGCACAACGATTGGGCTCATTAATTACACAGGGTCCTTCATAAGTAAAGAATAATGCAAATAAAACGAAAACTAACTCAATTAAAAAATCTGATGTGTTACACTCACATGACTTTCTCTACTCTTGTACAAACTATTTTTACAAACGCTTATTCTCCATCTACTTCATGTTAATCGAGATAAACATTTGCAGACTCTATCTTATTGCTAATTTTCTTGTAGATGTAAGGGGAATATATAATTACAAGGGCAATATAGAAATACAGTAGCCTTTAAGCACATACATATCTCTTAATAGATGGTTGCTAGGTGCAGCACCATTCCCTTTGCCACAGATTAATGCTCTTTGCATATCCAAGACAAAAAAATGAATAACGAATTCACATTTGAGAAAATAAATATTGGAAAATTTAAGGGAATAACAAGCAATATCTCGAAAACTGTTCACTCAACAAAAAAATGTGTATGACAGAAATTGTGTATTTTAACGCGATCTACATTTTTTGTGTAGTAAAATTTTGTCTATCTCTTATGGTTTACCAGTTATGCAAAAGTCGTTCACAATGAAGAATACTTTTGGAGACATTCCCAGAAAATTCGAGATATACATTTCATTTGTCATGAAAATATCTTAAACATATGATATTTTAATCAAAATCATTAAAATTTAAATTCAGTTTTATTTATGGACGCTCTTTAACTACTATGGTCCTTAGCGTCCCATTCTATATTGGGCATGAAACACCGGTAATTTTGCTCAGAGGCTTCTTTATCAGGCTTGAGGTTCTTTTACGCTCCGTAAATCCACGACACGGGACCACCGGCTTTACTTCCCTTCCGAAGGAAGCCGTGCTAAGGATTTTTACGCCCGAAAAAATCCATCGCCCTCCGCCGGGTTTGAACCCGCGACCTTGGGAACTAGAGGCTAGCACGGTAGCAGTAGTCCACGGAGGACGACGACCAAAATCGTTAGAGCCATTTTTCAGAAAATTAAAATTTTCGAAAAATGTTCCATGTGAAGGGTAATCTGGGGTGCAGGGATTTTCTTGAAAACCTTCGTGTCGCATCTCTGGAAGATACTGAACCTAAATACCAAGTTTGGTGTTTATCCGACTGTTGGTTTCTGAGTTATGTTGTTCACAGACACACACGGACATGTTTCCAAAAATGCTTTTTTTGGATTCAGGTGGTCTCAAAACATGTATTTCCGGTGAAATCTCGGTATCGAATTTTTGGGTGGAATACAATACTTCCCCTACTTACTAAACGTAGTAGAGAAAGTAAAAAACTTTTACTGCAGTTACGTACAATATTTTGTTTCATACTATGTCGCAATGCTTCATATATTGGTTAAATATTGCATTGTATATTATGTTGGACATGCAGTTATGCGTTTCAGATGCTCATATGAGTAAGGTAATGCATGTTGGTAACCTTGGAGCTTGTCGTGCAGTGGCGCCGTTGTCGGAATATCAACTATTTTAATGTAGTGTTGAGTATGGGACTACAGACGTATAATATCATTATGAGAAGAAATATTTCTGTAAATAAATCAATTTAGTTGAGTTATTAAGTAATATTCAAATTTTAAAATTAATATAGAAACATGCAATAATGCAATACGGAACAAAAATTCTTATGAAAAGTTGTTCTCATGTAAGATTTATCATCATGTGTTCATGTAGGTGTTGGAGCACGAAAATTAACCAAAAGGAAAAGGAGACTGGTTAGGAAACAGAAAAACATAAATTCCGGATAGTAAAAAACAAAACATGCAAGATAGTGGGTAGAGAAAGCATCGGATATGTTATCAAAACGTTTTAAAAGCATTACAGTACCTAAATTCGTCAAACTATAACAAAAATTTCCACGTTATCCATATGTGTTGACTCAGATTTCGCGTATATTAAGAAATCTCTAAAACAGAAAATCTTTACAACAAGGCATTCGCGTATTTTGCTTATAGGAGATCTTAAGTTGGATGCAATATTGTTATATCCAACTGCATTTTACTCTGATTGGAATCTTCCAGTTCCCACATGAACAGCAGCCGTTGCAAGTTCAAGTAGGTGGGTAGTACATACACCCGAATCGTGGTATGGTGGTTAGTGCACTCACAAGTGCTGCAAATATGAAGAACTGGGCCAAGAGGCAATCGTAGTTCATATGCAAGCTATGGAGGGTTTCGAGTAGGTATATCTATAACCGGAGAAGTGAATCCCACCACAACAGAAAGTACTGCCTTAGACAAAACATATTACCATAGGTAAGTGATATTTATTGCGATATATTAATTATACATTATATGTAATATGAGCAACATGATTGGAATCTTCATTTTTGTTACAATGGCTTATGGATTTCAGTCATGCCTAGAAAATGTATCGTATTATAACCAGGCAGAGGAGTTTTAGTAGACAAGGTGTCTTTATTGGTTTCAAATTATTGAAGTTATTTCACAAGTATTTAGTGCATGGGTCATTGAGCGTACATTCATATTTAAGATACAATGGGGTGACAAAATAAACAGGTAAAGAAAACAGAACAAAAAGGAACAAGAAAAAGGGAAATAGAGATAAATTACCTTTGTCTAACTTAACAAATTTGACCTAGATTCGCGCACTTGAGCCAAAAAATTGCACATGTTTTGCCAGTTCCTCTGGTCAGCCAGTAAATCCCAACATGCCAATCTCTTTCTTGAGGGCATTAAGAATTTTTCTTCCAGTTTAATCGTTCGCTGGTTCTCCCACTGTGCACATTCTGCCAAAATATGTACCCAGTCCTCATCCAAATCACAGAATGGGCAGATTCTCTTGCCAGAATCGTCAGTCATTTTCTGTGCCCTCCAGCCCCCCAGTTTAAACCATGACATTCCCGATCTTTCCTTTCTTCCTAAATTAAGTATATATGCCTCTTTACCCCAGTTCAATTTTATTTCATTTGCTACACTTAGAGAAGGTTTAATTTTGCAATCCGATTCTATTTCCTGTTGGTTGATGTCTCTTAGTCTTCTTTTAATACCTTTCCATATATTTTTGTCATTTGTTTCAGCTCCTAGCCATACTGACCCCATTCCTATTCTCTTTAAACCCTTTCCAAATCAGCTGCCCAAAACTTAGGAGACAGGTTTTCTCGCTGGTATTTATAACATTTGGATCCTAGTGTGGAGTTATCCCCATGCATCAGCCTTAGCCAGTACTTCACTGCTCTTATTTTGCAGTGTATTGTGTCTTCATAACATCCCACCTCCCTCAATACCCCCGAATTTGATGTGGCTTGTGAAACTCCAACAACTCTTTTCAAATGCTACCTGTGTTTTATTTACATGCTCTGCTCTTTTCCATCCCCAGATTTCACTTCTGTATAACAAAACCGGCCTTATCATAGGGTTATACTTCCGTATCCGCGAGAGGGTACGTAATAGTTCATTTAAATGCCCTCGTGCTTTGTAGTTAGTTACTGATAGATGTTTGTTCCAGTTTCCTCTCATATTCAACATTACTCCTAAATGAGTTTTAGTAAGTAAATAGATCAATCGTGTTACCTTATCGAGTGTAAGTGCCATTAGACACACACTCTCCTCCCCAAACCTACAGACGGTTTTGTTGCGACTGTTGATCTTATTTGATGCATGTATACGGCCAGTGGAGCACTGTGGCAATATGTCTTAAAATAAAGAAGAGTTCGTACATAAAAAAAAATGCTGACTTTCTCTACCCTCTATCGTTTATTAGTGAGTATACAAACTATTTTTACTAAAACTTATTTTTATATATACTACGTTTATTCCAAATATACATTTGCATAAATAGCTACATTCCACATTCGGTATAGATACAAACAAAAATGAGTTAGTAAAATGTTTAAAAATAACGCTATATGCTGGTCTTAAAATTCATACTCTTTCCATGGAATTGCAAGAATGTTGAATAAAGAATGACCAAGAGTTGAACAATTCGAACTACCATTAATAATGCATATCTCAAAAATGGCTTTATGCAACAAAAAAAAAACTAATTTAAAATAAATTGTGTGTTTTAAAGAGATCTAAAGTTTTTGTGTTGTAGGTTTTCGTCTATACACGATTATACAACATTCCAAAATGAAGAGGACCTCAAAGGCTATTCCTAGAAAATTAAAGATATAAATTTTATTTGTGCTGTAAATATCCTTCATATATAATATTTTAATTACAATCGGTACAACAATTTCTTAAAAAATAAAAATTTTTCGAAAAATGCTCAATGTAAAGGATAATTGAGGGGGGGGGAATTTTCTTGAAAATCTTCGTGGCGCATCCTTGGAAGATACTGAACTTAAATACCAAGCTTGGTACATATCCCAGTTTTTTGTTTTTGAATTATGTTCACAGACACACACAGTCACACGCGCGCGCGGACCCTTTTCTAAAAGTGTTTTTTTTTTATTCCGAGGCCAAAAACAGGTATTTCCGGAGAAATCATCACATTTTGGGTGGGATACAATACCTTCTCTACCTGCTATGTGCGTGGTAGAGAAAGTAAATAAGCTTTCGTAAGAACAGTTTCTAGAAGCTATATAAAATAAAGAATAGTGGATAGAGAAGGTCTTATGAATGTAACACATCAGGCCTTTTATGGCTTCAGTGATCAATGGAAAACTGCTGTTCTCAGCGACGACTGAAAACTGTATGTAGTACATGAAGTTGCCAAGATTAAAGAAGCCATACTTTCACTAGATACTCAGTTACTTTTAGCAGCGGAGCTCTCGAGCTGTGATCAGCGTCGCTAACTGCATATACGTATCCCTAAATCTTTATACCTTTCTGACAAATGTAGGCAGTTGATAAAATTGTCCTCATTAAAGAACACGAAAACGGTCACCTCTCACATTTATTTAGTTATTTATGTAACGTGTAGTTGAAGTGGGATTTTTTACGAGTGGAAAGATCTTTATCATTCGCTACGCTCGTGATGAACGTTTCAGGAATATAAAAAAATCCACAGGAGACTACAAGCCACACAGACGCGCGGAAGTCTAACAGTTCTGGCTCGAAGATCCGTTCCAGTAACGGAGTTGCCCAGAGAGGGCGATAAACGGCCGTTCAACCATGCAGCCCTCCAGTGACCACGGAGAATACTCTTTCCTTTGAGCAAGAATCTGCGCCATCTGTCCGGCACTGCCATACACCGCGAAACCTAAAAATACATTTGAAACACGAGAAGGAAACGGGGCGAAAAGGAGATCATGGTAGATGAGAAACAACCCATCATTCGCCTATCCACCACGGAAAATCATGAAAAACTCAAGGTCAGAGTAGGCGCTCGACGGGAATCGAACCTGGGATCTCCCGAATGCAAGCCTCACAAGTTACCACGGAGCCATTTGGCTCAGTTCATTATTTTATTTACAAGCCATAACAAAACATCACAATAAACAGTTTCGCGAAACTAAAGAGGAAATATATTGCGAGATTTAAGTTTATGGCCCTTATTGAGCATAATCAGTTGAATAGTATATCCAGCGTCCAGTTTAAGATACTGAATTTGAAAAAATCTGTACTTTCTCATTCATACTTTTATGATATTTCTAGCACGCTACCTAACTAGATTGACGGTAACAAAATTCGCATAAATTTTGAAAAAATCTGTTCCATTCACATAAACTTATCTATCCATTCTTCTACAAGCTATCTTTAAAAAGCTTATTCTTCTATATACCTCTTGTCAATCGAGATAAACGTTTGCACAAATGGTTTATTACACTTTTCGCTGTAGGTGTAGGTGTGTGTGTGTGTGTGTGTGTGTGTGTAGGTGTGTGTGTGTGTGTAAACAGCATAATTCAGAAATGGAAGAGTGGATAAATACCAAACTAATTCCAAAGATGTGACATGAAGGTTTTTCAGAAAATCTCCCAAATCAAACTACTCTTTACATGGAAAACGTATTTATTATTATATTTTTTTCAAAAATGGCACCGACGATTTTGATTAAAATAGCATATGTTTAAGATATTTTCATGAAAAATAAAATTTATACCTTGAATTTTGTGGGAACAGGCTCGAAGTCCTTTTCATTCATAACGACGTTTGTATAATTGGTAAGCAGTAAGAGATAGACCAAATCTTACGACACAGAAAATGTAGATCTCATTGAAGTACACAACGTATACGGATTTTTTTTTTTTTTTTTTTTTTTTGTGGCGTTCACCACTTTGGAATTATTCTTTGCTATTAGTTTAATTTTCAAATACTTACACTTTTCTTAAGTGTATCGCTATCCCCCCACCCCTTGTGGTCATGCAAAGAGAATGGAATTTCAAAGCCATCACATAGCGAGCAACTCTTAAATGATTTGGCTAGCCCTTAAGCCTACTATGTTCCCCTAATCCCATTGAACCTACAGGAAATACGTAATAAAACCATTTCTGCAAGTGTTTAGATAGAAGAATAAGCTTTTGTAAGAACAGTTTGTTAAGGAATGGCTAAAGAAATTCATGTGAATGTAACATATAACAATTGTGTAAAAAGTAGCATCTCTGATAAACTACGAAGTGTGAAGATATTTCATCAAATGTAGCCACATAGTGTATGTATCTTCTAACATAATCAACATTCTAGAGTTGAAGCTACAGTTTTCTTCTATACCCCCGCCGCTGTAACGTTGCACTTGACAGCTAGCGTTTAAGTTGGTACACTCGCAAAAAAAAAAAAAAAAAAACAGATGAAAAGCTTCAACCGTTTGACTTCCTAAGCCAATCACAAGGCAGCATTCCGGATGGTCGATGACAAAGCGGAACCGGAACTAGAATCGGCTGTGTTGCCGGATGTAACTATTCCCAACCACGTGCTTCAGTTTGTGAATCTCTAGCACGAGCGTCGAGTTGCAAGCTACACATTGTTCATTGTTATTTATATTTGCGGTTATTGTTTGATAGTTTTGTTATTGTTCGTTTATACATACATACATATATATATATATATCTATTTTGTATATATACATATTTCATTCATATTATATATTTAAACAAAACTAAAGTGCGACAATGTCTGAAAAACGACGCCGATCGCCGAGTGATAATTCACGAAGTGAAAATTCTTTGCGCCGAGGTGTGCCACTTAATAGTCAGGCATTGGAACTATCAAGGAGAACTCGGGAATTCTTTGAACAGGAAAAGGAGTACGTGAAGCTTCATGGCAATCCCTCTATTCCTGCTGATAAAGCCGTACAGCGAACTGCAGCAGCTCTTGTACTAAGCACGAGAACTGTTATTCACAAGGTAGTAAAACTCCTAGAGAAAGAGGACAAAATTCCTGAACCATCTGGAACACAACAGGTATTTCTATCAACTCCAGGGAAGAAAAGAAAGCAGCCTCGTCCAGTCACAAATCTTGATGCTTTCCAATTAGACGCCATACGTACACACATTTATGCCTATTATGATAGAAAGGAGTATTCGACCATACCAAAGCTGCTTATATCGCTTATTTTCAATTAACAATAATAATACGAACTAGTTATTGCTCATTGACGTTCGTTACTTACGTGCACTTTTTGTATGCGGCTTAGACAAGATAGAATGGAGAACAATCAGCTGCTGTTGTTGTTTACTAGTCACTCTGGCAACGTCGCAACCACACTGTAGCCAACCTTATGCGAAGTCACACGAACTGTCAAGTGCAAAGATACAGCGGCGGGGGTATAGAGTTGTTCAAGCTCACTATAGCATCCATACATTGAAATGCATTTAATGTTATGATACGTAGGGACGGACTTAATACATTGGTAGAAAAACTTGAAGCATGACAAACTGTAAACAATGGTCCATAGAGGTATTTACTGTTTAGTAACTTTAACAAAAATTTACGCATTATCACATGAATTCTTCAATCCGCTACCCGCAGAACGCACTAATATTTTAAGAATATCTCATTTTCAAGAAGCAAGAATTGAACTCAAGGCAAATACAGTTCAATCCGGGTATTTTCCATAATGCACTGCAGGGAACGTTATCGCCAGTTTTGAATGAAGGTGCGTATTGCGAGCTGCTATGCATTATATACCTACTTCCAATTTGTGAGTGTACCTAGACATGGCAAATGTATGGTGCTGTGAACAAAAATGAGGACGATTCTCAGCAAACAATTCAGTTTCACACAACGGACGTTTTGTCAATATTCGAAGTGAAATTTCCCTTGGGGATTTTTGAAAAGTAGAAGCATTGAAGCATGCTTGTAGGGAACGGAGCCAAAAATAGTTGGCATCAGTGCTTGGGATCATTACTCTAAAAGTATGTTGTTTACGTTCGTTGATCACATTATTTCGGAATGTTATCCAATAAGATACGCTAAGATATAAGCTATAAACTAAAGGTATTTTATGTAAATCGAAACTGTTAATCATTATATTTGCAAGCCTTATGAACAGAAATAAAATAGTAACTTATTAAACATAATGAAACACTGATGTTAACACTCCCATTGAATTAAGCAGTGAAAGCCAAGGCACGCAGACTTTCTTTCAAGAAAGAAATTAATGAAAATTGCCTTATATTGAAGCGGTCATTTTTTCTTTCCCTGGCCTATACTTATAGATAAAGGAAATATTGTATTCCACCAAAAGATCGATGTCGAAATTTCTCCAAAAATACATGTTTTGAGGCCCCTTCATAAAAAGAAACCTACTTAGAAAATCTGATGTGATACATTCCCGTTACTTTCTTTACCCTCTACCATTCATTAGTGGGTATACAAACTATTTTTACTAAAGCTAATTTTTATCTACTACATTTTAATCCAAGTAAGCCTTTACAGAAATCCTTGCATTTGACTATACAGCGATAGTCAATTCGAACCTTTAATAACGAACATCTCAGAAATGGCTTATGCCACAAACAAACTTATTTAAAATAAATTGTGTGTTTTAAAGAAATCTACATTTTTTGTGTAGTACATTTTCGTCTACGTTTACCGTTTATCAGTTTTACAAGATTATACAAAACTCCTTCCAAATGAAGAGGACTTCATAGGCTATTACCCGAAAATTTAAGACATGCATTTTTTTTCATGTAAATATATTTTAAATGTGGTATTTTAAACAAAATCGTTTGAGCCATTTTTTAGAAAATCAAAAATTTTGAAAAATGTTCCACGTAAAGGACATTTTGTGGTGATGGGGATTTTATTGAAAAGTTTAGTGTCACGTCTTTGGAAGGTATTGAACCTAAATACCAAGTGTGGTATTTCGCCGACTTTTAGTTTCTGAGTTATACAGACAGACACACGGACGCGCTTCAAAAATGTTTCTTTTTTGGATGCAGTGAGTGTCAAAACGTGTATTTCCAGTGAAATCTCGATATCGAATATTTTGGTGAAATACAACACTTCCTCCACTAATGATAGGTAAGCAGTAAAAGTGATAAAGGAAGTAGTAAGTCAAACAAAAGTTTGTAAATGTATTGTACTCCGCTGCCAAAACGTGGATGTGAGCCAAGAACAGCGACTTGCACCTGTGAGAGTTACTAATGGCAAGAATTCTTTGAATAAACGAGCTGGAGGTATCCTGCCAACCACAAAATCAAAGTTCAATACTAAAATGCCACACGAAAGGGGCGTGACCTTAATGTCAGGTAATAAAGACAGCAGAGCTGCCATCCATAGCCATTAAATGCTATATACATCAATATCTCCTATCTCCTTGGAATCGATATTTGCGTGTCCAAATTTATCATCAGCCCAACTGCAGTTACCCCGCTTTAGCAGTAATGTTTGAAGCAACATACAGTACTAGCCACGGACAAACTAATACGATAACTCATTAATGGTAATTCACAACTACCCATCATTAACACAATAACTTCTTTCTTTAATATTCTGTTTTAAGTAGTACGTGCTATTCTTTTTCTGGCTAATATTGTACGTATAATAATTAAGATGATGCTAAAATCACATATATTCATAATGGAACAAGTATATACCGTTATAACCTATAAAATATAATATGAGAGGGAAAGGCCATTGTTAGCTATATAACCAGTAATAAAAATTACGAGAAATGCAGTAGCATCTACGTAAGCATGTAACGAACCTGGATTCATAATTAAGACAATGCAAGTCCGTAAATATATATATATATATATATATATATATATATATTGTCGTGACCTCTAAACAGCTCGCTCAATGGGGGTAGAACGACTCGCTAATAAGGTACCAGGAAGTTAAACAATTTAAACAAGGCGAGGCCACGACAAGGGACACAGCTAAATGAAAATGAAAAATGTTATAGAATATCTGATAAAAGGATGCTTACATGATTCAAATGGAAGGAAGGGTCCCTATACTATGGTAAATTAAACAGGGAAGACTTGGATGGTAAGATGTTATATTACTAAAAGTGGGTACAGTACCTCCTTGACTTCATGTACACTCGTCGAGGACGCCATACATCTTCGTGCATGGGGAGTGCGTAACAACACAACCTGCCTGGTGCGACTCTACTCACTGACTGACTGCCAAGCCACGCTACTTCAGCGTGGGACGCTATCTAAGCTTCTTACCCCCACCACTCTTACGTAATCCCCGATCCAGGCGGCCAAGGTCACGTATGCACTTAACAATGCTTGCATACGTCACAATATATATATATATATATATAAAACAAACTGTTATTGGATAGTAGCACCAATCACGTACATTGATACAAACCTATAATTCAAATAGTACGCTAAGAAAACGGTTGAAGGGAACGCTAACAGAAGCTTGTCAGACTTCGAGCAGGAAGGCCGTGCATAAGCTCGTCTCTAAATAGACGCTAAAGCTACATATTTAAAGTCTGCCAGTTATACATATTTCAACAAGACAAAGCTAATAAGTGATTTGTGAATATCTACATGTGGTTTATCTATAATACAAGCGAAATAGTTAACAGAATACGTGTGTGCAAAATATTTTAACATTCTCCAAAACCAGACACAAAATACAGCAGCCGTGGCACAATTATAAAATAATAATTACGACATACTAACTCATACACAAGAATACAGATATACGATCATCAGATTCCAGTCTACGAGAACCTCATGATCAGGCCTCGGTTTTGGGTCACGAAATTAGAAGACTGAAGTTGGGAGCGAACGGGGTTGAGTTGATGTCCTAGCCGGGGGGTGGGGTAGCACTTCCAACCTACAGGTAGTTGAGTAGCGAAGGTCACTGTGAACATTCATATTGTTGTTTGGCCCTGGTTAATGCAGTTCCCTTACGTACTCGAGATCCAGTGGCTAAAGAACTATAGTTTCATGGTATTTACATACTCATTGATATTTTGTTAGTGTTAATTGCTCTTATTTATATTCCACAGTACTTTGAAACATGTCGAAGAATACGAGTACCAAGCGTTCCCTTCAGGATGCACTTATAGAGAAGTTTGGAAAGGAACATTTCCTCATCAAAAGAAACAACACTGCATATTGCAAACGCTGCAAAAAATACATCTTGACAGACAGATCTCGATTCTTTCAGAAGCACTGCAATAGCAAAATACACACGAAAAATGTTAAATTCAACAATCAACAGAAGTGTTCAACATCACAATCAAAATAGAAAATCAGAAAGAATTTTATCGAGATGTGTAGCATGTTGGTATATACCAATATCCATTTCAACGAGATCGAAAAATAAATATTTTAAAGCGTTTCTAGAAAAAAATATTGGTTCGTTAGTGCACTGCTTCAAAAACTGAATGAGTCAAATTCAGACTTGTTATTGCAAGTATGAACGCCAAATTAAAAAATGTCCTTTTGGCTTTGCAGATATGTGTGCCATTAACGACGTTTAATTGATTCAAACAATGAATACAAAACCACAAAAGTTTATTCGTCTGATATCCCATTCTTTCGTTATGCACCTGTCATGTCATGTAACCAAGAACGAAATTTTTCTAGCTATAAACTCATTTTAGGTGAAAATAGATGTTTTTCATTTTGCGGGGGTATTTGTTGGTAGTTGGAAGATGTTTCATTTTTATCTGCCGCACGTATAAAAGACAATTTGTCGCGGTCACTTCGTGTTATCTTTTACTGAGCGCCTGTTATTGTATTTAATTTTGGGTTCACTGTCCTCCGGCTAGCTATGATTTCTCGGTCAAGCACTTATCTTTTACAGGTGTGTAAACGAAAAGGAGTTTTTATCCAAAGATAACACTGATGAAAGAATTTGTTTTACACTTTTATTGTCGTAACACATTATTCACTTTCACCTATTAATCTTGACACTCGCCAAACTGAAACTTTTATAATAACTTATTTACTGCACATTATTAATTCGCGTACTTCAACTTTTTGTGTAATTAATTTTACGACACAAGAGATTTTTCACAAATTTGCCACGCGTAACCTTGATGAACTTCGTGCGATACATACTCCATGAATGCCTTCGTTGAACTAATCGATGTCTTATACGCGATTGCTTCTGTTGGACTACATGAAACTTGACCCTGACACTGAATTTATACTTCCTCGCCCCAATATGCCTAAAGATTATAACCGAGCTGTTATTGGTTAATAAAACGCGCCAACATTAGCGTCTATATTTATATCCAATGAAAATTACGAAAACATATGCTCTGGGGAAAATGTTCCAGCAAAGTCTAAGAAAAACACGCCACTCTGACGTCATTTGCTCGTCTCTAATAATGATAAACAGCTCACCCCCTCGCTACATTATTGCACCCTATTATTGTCAGTTTCAGTAAGGCCGTATAAACCCACTTCTCGACAATGCTTACAATCAACAAACATCTCAAATCAATGTCACACAACAATGCATATTCACACTACAATCACTCTGACATTTACATTTTTGTGATACAAATTACTGCGTCAATTTGATACATTGCGAATGCACCTTGTCATTCGCTGCAATGACATGTAAAGAAGTGTATTGTACTCATTTGCATTATTACTTTATGTATTTATGTATTTATTTATTTATTCTAAATATTTATGTATATGGTGCAATGAAGTTGTCAAGAAATCTATTTTGTGATATGTATATTGTTTGCAATTGTTTTCTGTAGTGGAAAATGGCTATTTTAGAATGTTAAAACAGGTACAATAATGCAAAACAGTTATGTTAGGCAATTAGTTTCCGTACATGATACGCACTGGAAAATGTGACCGTTTATTTTTGCCCTACTGTGACTAGATGTTCACACGTTGAGGCAAGGGCTACCTGCACGCTTTATTTGCCATCCCACTCGAACTAAACAACATAGTGATTTGAGTGCTCCCAACTTCACGCGTCTCGGAACCCTGACCGAGGCCTCCTCATGATACATCAAGACGACCTACAGGTACGTAACACAGCATCCATCATCTCTCTACGGGTCCATATCAACTTAGTGGTGGCCTCATAAACTACACGTTTGGACCTTAAGATACGTTCCGGTTATAAAGAGTTATAGCGGATCTTTCCATCGCTTTTGGGGTCTTCCTACACTTTTTCTACCAGTTGGACAGCAATTTAACACTTGGAGAGGACTACGGCGCGAGTCCATTCTATTTTCTATCGTGTCTAATGTATTTGTAATTGTTTCCTCACATCTTCATTCTTTTAATGATCCAGCAGAGTGTACCCAGCCATTGGACGTAGCAATTTCATCTCTGATGTTCCAATCTTTATATCTACTTGCGAGGGTCCATTCTTTTGTTCTAAATAGACTGGAATCGCTAGGACTTTATAAAATGTTAAAATGATTTCTTTACGAACCTTCTTAAACAGTTCATTTTGATAGTCCCTATTAACTGATTATACTTAAGGAACTTCTAAATAATATGATTTTCTACTGTGTAGGAAACTGTACACTTAAATACTTGAATCTGGAGAATACTATTATTTTACCTTTCAATCAAACGTTTTTCATTTTAATTTTCTCTATCACGTACCTAGTAGGTATATAGAGAAGGTATTGCATTCCACCAAAAATTCGATACCGAGATTTCAGTGGAAATACCTCTTTTGAGACCTCCTGAATCCGAATAAATTAAAAAAAAACATTTTTAGAAAAAGGTCCGTGTGCGAGCCTGTGAACAGCATAACTCAAAAACGAAACGTCGGATAAATACCAAATTTGGTATGAGTTCAGTGCCTTCCAAAGATGAGATACGAAGGTTTTAAAGAAAGTCCCCCACTCCAACTACTCTTTACAAGGAACATTTCGAAAAATTTTAGTTTTTTCTTTAAATGGCTAACGATTTTGATTAAAACATCGTATATTAAAGATATTTACGTGAGAAATAAAAGGTATATCTTGAATTTCCTGGGAATAGCCTGTGAAGTCGTCTTCATTCGAAAGGAATTTTGTATGATTTTGCACAACTAGTAAACGTTGAGAATAGGCGTAAACGTACCATACAAAAAATGTAATTTCTTAAACACACGCGATTTTCTTAAAATTTGTTTTTCTGCGGTAAAAGGCGTTTCTGAAATACAGGTTATTAAAGGTTAGAATTGTTTAAAACTTCGTCATTCTTTAAAGTCCCATTGATTTTCAGTTATTTCTCGCGATTGCTTGGAAACATATGGAATTTAAGGCGGCATATAGCGTTCGTTCTTAAATATTTGGCTATCGCTGTTCCCTTTGTATCTATAATGAAATGTGTAACGTAGCTACTTCTGCAAAGGTTTATTTGGATTAAAATGTAATAGAGAGAAAATAGCTTTAGTAAGGATAGCTTGTATACTCACTAATAAAGCTAGAGGATAGAGAAAATCATGTGAATATATCAGATTTGCTTTATACCTGTGGCCAGTAAAGCATTAGAGAGCGTGTTTTTCCTAACTGTGAGGCATTTTGAGTAGTTTGTATTATGATATTAAATTATGCAATCAACTAAACATCTGATCGGTTACATTCACAGGGCTTTCTCTATTTACTATCGTTTATTTTTATGTAGCTTATACGAACTGTTCTTACAAAAGCTTATTTTCGTGCCTGCTTATCGAGATAGGTTTGCAGAAATAATTTCCTTACACATTTCGTTGAAGATACAAGAGGGCTAGAAGAAACCCTATAGCAAGGTGTTTAAAAGCGGGTAGCTATTTGCCGGCCTTGCAATTGAGTGATAACCGCTTCAAAAATGATTAAGTATTACAAAACTCAAACCAGTAACAACTGAAATGGTTAACACCACAAAATGTTATCTTTAATAAATTGGATGTTTTTAAAGAAATAAGCATTTTTTGTGTAGTATTTTCTATCCTTCATTGTTCATACGCGTTTTTAAAGGATACAACATTCGTTTTGAATAAACAGGAATTCACAAGTTATTCCCAAAAAATTATACATACACTTATATATACACATACATATATGTATATTTTATCTGCCATATAAAACTTAAATACCACGTTTGATTTTTATCCGGCATTTCACACATATGGAGCTTTTTCCAATTTTACTTTCTCTACCACGCACGTAGTATGTAAAGAAGGTACCTATTGCATTCCATTCAAAAAATTGATATCGAGATTTCAACGGGAATGCATGTTTTCAGGGCCCCTGAATCCAAGAAAAGAAAACCTTTTTAGAAAATGTTTTGTGTGGTATGTGTGAACAGCATAACTCAAAATCGAAAAGTCGTATACCTACCATACTTGGTATTTAAGTTCAGAATCTTTCAAAGATACGACACGAAGGTTTTAAGGAAAATCCCCACTGCAAACTATGCTTTACATGATACATTTTTCGAAATTCTTGACTTTCTGAAAAATGGCCAACGATTTTGATTAAAATACAAATTACTAAAGACATATACATGACAAATAAAACATGTATCATTAATTTTCTAGGATTAGCCTGTGAAGTCCTCTTCATTCGAAAGACATTTTATATAATATTATAGGTACAACTGGTAAACTTTGAAGCAGATATATTGTTTACGTAATTTATTTACATAATTTATTGTTACGTAATTTATTAGCCACACGCTTGGGAAGCCAACTTGAAGTAGTATTGTTCTTGGAGTTTGTTTGTTTATTTATCTCCACGTATGGACGTCACTTTGAAGAAGATTGTTTGTTACGTAATATGCTGTTACGTATGTAAAGCCGATTTGAAGATGTATTTTTGTTGTTACGCTGCAAGTTTAAAAAAAAATATAATAACTTTGTTATTAAATTGCTTCTATAGATAGTATTTCTGTTTATATTTGCCTCGGCTGCGTCAGTATTGTTTTAGAGTCACGTATCTCTTAGATAGCGTGTGGGGCAACAGGAATGTAGGCATACACAGATTTTTACTTTCTCTACTACGTATATTAAGTAGGGGAAGTATTGTATTCCACCCAAAAATTCGATACCGAGATTTCACCGGAAATACATGTTCCGAGACCCCCTGAATCCAAAAAAAGCATTTTTAGAAACATGTCCGTGTGTGTGCCTCTGCGTCTGTGTGTGTGTGTGTGTGTGTGTGTGTGTGTGTGTGTGTGTGTGTGAACAGCATAACTCAGAAACGAACAGTCGGATAAACACCAAACTTGGTATTTAGGTTCAGTATCTTCCAGAGATGCGACACGAAGGTTTTCAAGAAAATCCCCCCACCCCAGATTACCCTTTACATGGAACATTTTACGAAAAACCATTTTCGAGATATTGGTTGTTATTCCCTTAAATTTTCCAATACTTATACTTTTTCTCAAATTCTTTATCCATTTTTTATGTCCTGGATATGCAAAGAGAATGGAATGCGCCACATAGCAACCAGCGCTTAAAAGATTTGACTATCGCTTAAATACTACCATATTCCCCTTGCATCTACAAGAAAATTAGCAATAAGATTACATCTCGATTAACATGAAGCATATGGAGAATAAGCGTTTGTAACAATAGTTTGTACAAGAGTAGAGAAAGCCATGTGAGTGTAACACATCAGATATTTAAGTTTAAATTCACTTCCTTTTATTAATCTTTGACACATATTAAATAGCACTACACTGATATCAAGAGCTGTGAAATTCTTTAATTTAGAACTTGCACTTTGTTAATGCGTATACTTAATTTTTCGTTTCACACGAGTACGTAATATTTCTTTAGAGAACAATACCAAGGTCTGCAGGCAACTGAGCATATTTCAACCGTCAAAACCCGTAAGCTTCTGTGTTTCAAGTCTCTGATTGGCTAATCCTAGTCCAATAGAATACCTGAATTTTATTAAAGCTTTTTCTGGCCGTTGATTGGCTATTTTTAAACTGTCACAAAATTTACATTATCGTTGCTCTAATAATGACTAGTAGTATTCAAACTTTCAAATTCATTATTGCCTCAAGGTTATCTCATTGTTACCTCATTGTTAGCAACTTTAAACTTATTATTCTCGCAGCTCTTACATTATTAAACTACATAATGCATTCACATGTAATTATTAAACATGTTTACAATAATATAAGCATATTCAATGACTTGTTGCATACATCTTTTTAAATTATTACATACATATTGTTTCAAGGTGGGCTATTATTGAATTAATATATTATATAATTCAAGTGTTAAAAATACTGCCTCAACGTTGAGCGACGGATGAAAACGTACTGCACAAAATGGTAGATCCCTTTACAACATACAATTTATTTCACATAACTCTTTTGGGGTGTAAGCCATTTTCACGATATCCGTCATTATGAATCGCATTGTTAATACGTCGTCATTCTTTTAAAGTCCTGTCTACATTCAGTTGTTTCTCAAGATTGCATGGAAACAGTATGGATTTTTAAGACTAGCATATAGTGTCCAGTTTTTAAAAAATTGACAATTTCTTCCCCTTTCTATTTATAACGAAATGAGTAAAGAAGCGATCTCTGCAAAGGTTTCTATCGGTCAAAATTAAGTGGCTAGAAATATAAGCTTTCGTAAGAAACATCTGTATACCTATTAATACTCAATTAAGGATACAGAAAGTCATGTGAATGTTACAAATCAGAATTTTTGTGGGATTCAGGGAGCCTCAAAACATGTATTTCCGATGAAATCTCGACTTGTAATTTTTCAGAGGAATGCAATACTTCTTCTAAGTATATTATTGAGAAAATAAAAAGAAATGAACGTTCCACCGCGTATCTGTTGACATGCTGCAACACTGTTGCCATAAGGCTTGTCCTATTTTCTCAACGTTGGCTGCATCTAACATTCACTCTTCTCCCCTTATGTAAACTATGCGTTTCTTGTTCAACTGGGTTTTAATCTTACACGTACTGAAGAAAACTATTTATTCAACGAAATGCTATTGCCGTACGAAGCTGCTATTCCAACTTTGGAGTGTTAATATCCACGTGATCATTAGCTCAGTAACGACTGCGATGTTTGTTGGGGTAGTTCTCCCTTCAGACGCTCGTTCCAACTTCAGATCTAAACCAGTCACTCTCTCTCCCTCCCTTTCCTAGCATTTTCCGGTCGTCCTCGTTACGGGACCCTTGTCTAGCTTCTTCTACATTTGAATGTGCTAGGCATTCGTTATCCGTTCTTACAAAGGCTTAGAATACCACAGTTGCCTCTCTCCTATGTTTATTCTAACGTAAAACATATTAAGGTTAAAACTGTTTTAAGGATGCTATTTTTTGCAGACAATAATGTTGGTTACAGCTTGTAAAATAAATCAAATCAAGAGCCGTTTGTTAAATGACAACAAAAACAGATCATCTCAGGAATCCATAAATATAACATTTCCCAAAAGGCTAACATTACATACATTATTTTGCATAACATTATTATTTATAATACTAGTGTTAAAGATGGAATTTTGTTTTGCGAGTAGCAATCCTAATTGCAAAATAAAATCACTTTTAACGTATGCTGTCCTGTACTATTTTTAGACAGCCCCGAATATTAAATTATAAACTATCCAGCTGAACTTTGTGTGGAAATAGCAAATACAATCGGACATGCGCAACGGTGAACTGTAGTCTGTTGTTGTTTGGCCTTCGTTCTTGTTTGACCTTCATAGCACCAGTCCGACAACAAACACAAAATCATTACATTCTATAACTAGACTCTCGCTAATTCCTTGCACATATGGGTGCCGGATTATTGGGAGTGTCCGAGATTTAGTTTAAACACTTAGGGACTATACTTTATTAAGTCCAGTTGATAAGTCCATGATTTTGACCAGAGATAGCGTTCTAATCACAGGTTTCTTGTGTGTACCCAAGTCTTACATCTATTCTGGGGATAATCGCAGAAATTCATTTGGTTCTTAGAACATGTTTGAGAGCGTCTAAAATAAGCAGATGTGTGTTGCTTCGTAGAAAATGGAGAAAAGTGAATTTCTGTTCTGATAAAACACTACTTTCTGCGTGGTAAGACGGTGAAGGAAATGGAAGAAAAGCTGAACAGGTATTATGGGGACTCTGCTCCATCACAAGGCATGGTTCACAGAATTTCGATGTGGCCTTCAAGAACAAAAGATGCCGTGTGCACAACACGGCCGGTTGAGGTACAACAGAAGAAATGGTGAACAAAGTTCACGATATTGTGTTGGAAGACTGCTGAATGAAAATCCGTGAGATAGCCAAGACCGGGTGTATAACATTCTGCACGAATTTTTGGGTATGAGAAAGCTGTCAGCAAGATGGGTGCCGCGACTGCTCACAGTTGAGAACAAGCGGAATCGTGTGACCATTTCACAGGGACGTTTGAACATATTCCAGCGCAACTCAAATGAGTTTTTTGCGGCGTTATATCACGGTTGATGAAACTTGGATCCATTACTATCAACCTGAACCAAACGACAATCAATGCAGTGGATTTCCTTCGGCGAACCTGCTCCAAAGAAAGCGAAAACCATTCCGTCGGCAGTAAAAATCACGGCAGCTGTCTTTTGGGATTCACAAGGGGTGACAGACATCCACTACCTGGAAAAGGGTAAAATGATCACAGGTTCATATTAGGCCGCAATGCTGGATAGTTTCACAAGGAATTGTTAAAAAAAAGACCCCATTTGGTGAAGAAAAAGGTTCTCTTTCACCAGGATAGTGCACCCACACATAAGTCAGCCACTGCCATCGCAAAATTTGTGGAATTGGGCTACGAACTGCTACCTCACCCAACATATTTTCTAGATTTGGCTCCGAACGACTTCTTCTTCTTCTTCTTCTTCGCAAACCTGAAAAACTGGCTCGCTGGGAAGAAATTCACGTCCAGTGAACACTTACTGGCAGAAACAACCTCATATTTTGCAGACTGCGAAAATCCATATTTTTGGAAGTGTTAACAAAATTGGAGAAACGTTGGACAACGTGTACTGAATTGAAAGGAGACTATGTTGAGAAATAAAATTGATTTTTTGGAGAAAAAAATGGTTATTTTCTTTAAAAAGTCACTGACTTTTCAATCCGCCTTCGTACATATACAGTACTATCACTTACTATGACACATGTCCCCAATTTTTAATTGCGCAATGATACAACTTTACCAGCAGTGTGATAAATCTTCATGCTCTCTCTTCCTATATCCTCTTCTTCATTACTTTCATCATTACTTTCCTATTAATGTTTGGTCTACCTCACAGTTTTCCTCACTCAGCCACTTAGTAACATCTTCATCAATTTCTCCTCCTCCTGGAAACTTGTGAAATATGACCATGTACAGCAATTGATGATTCCGAATTGGTTCACTCATCGCTGTCGCTCAGTACTGGTTCCAGCTTGCTTGCTTCCGGTTGGCTAACTTTGCTCCAGCAGATATCTTACTGGAGTGCATTATGCAATAACCAGATACATGCAGTACCGATGTAATGTTTGTAAAGTGGTTGCTGATAATGCATGCTGCCGTCGCGTATCATCAAATCAGGAGAGCTCCAGTACGTGAGGTTGCTAAGGCACGGATCATGAACATGGATCATGCCTGACTGAGGTTTTCTCCACGTTTTTCTCAATCCTCATAACTGACAAATACCAGGAAGTTACCCCAAAGCTTAAGCCTGGAACATTTTCTTCCCCAATTATTTCATTTCATGTATAATCAGTATCCACCATTTGTAGTGCCATATGCAGTAAGTATGCATGTGAAAACACTACTAAAATACCAAATGATGAATGATACTTTATAGATATTCTGCACTGAACCAAATGTGGGCCGGAAAAACTAACAGGCAGGACCGAGGACGCATTAGCGAGAGTTGGATATGTATAAGAAGGCTGCGGCATAAAAACAACTATGGCTTTTCTTCGTTTTTTTTTGTTTAATTAATATAAAATATAAAAATAAACATTTTTAACTTGCAACACTGAAAGTCTCTGTTATATGCAATGTAGTACTATTTCCTCGATTTATTTGGTAAAAATTCCAATGTTATCCCCTGCGCTGCTTGTAAAATTCCTTTTAGTTCTACATCTATTTCCCAGTCATTCAAATAATCCACCATTACATTAACCCTCCATTGCACAGTGTTACCTTGTGTAAACAAGCATGTTTAATTAGATTTTCCGAATATTTGAAGAGATTTGTTAACTTTTATATTATACCAGCCTTTAACAAAAGTACCTATTTTATATGGTAAAAATATTCATTTATTTCACTACTACTGTACTGTTATTGTTCTTTTTCCTTTTAGAACAAAAAACAAAATCCATACAACTATAGTCAAATGTAACCTCGTCATCATCCATGTGTGCCATCACACCGATTATTTTATGTGGCACCTCCCCATCTTTTACCATTTGACTGCAGTCACTGGCGTTCAAATATGCGCCATTTGGGTTTGAATTGATGACCAGTCATTTTGTCTCGCCTTAATGATCATAGTTATTTGAATTGCTTCCATTAAGGCGCCTCTAACAAGGACACAAAAACTGCTACATATTAGAGGAAGAGCAGCATATGCAGTAAAATAATTCATGCAATAGAGGATTAATCGATACAAGGCTGCCGCTTAATAAGCATATAATTTCCATCGCAAGAATCACGGTGGTAACAATGGAGTGTTATAAAATATCCACACAGTTATACTACTCAATTTTCAGTATGAGTGGCTCCACATTTAGTGTCAGCAGTTTAAAAATGACATTTCCTTGAAAGACGAGAATCAGAATCATGCGCTACATCTTTAAATTTTGAATTTTTTATACATTTATTTAATTTTACTGGCTAAAATAAACTGTTTTAGTGATTAACTCCAGTAATCCTTTCTTAAAACAGTAAAATCCTATTTGAATGGAAAAGACTACCTTATCAATTACGTTTTAAGGCAACGGCTTTATGTGGTTTAGTTGTCCTCCGGGGTGTAGTGGTTACCATGATAGCCTCTAGTTCCCGAGGTCGCGGATTCAAAACCGGTGGGGGGCGATGGATTTTTTCGGCGTAATCCTTAGCATGGCTTCCTTCGGAATGGAAGTAAAGTCGGTGGTCCCGTGTCGTAGATTTACGCCACGTAAAAGAACCTCAAGCCTGATAAAGTGGCCTCTGAGCAAAATTACCAGTCGTATACGTTCAATTTTGGAATGGGACGCTAAGGACCACAGTAGTTAAAAGCGTCCATAAATAAAACTCGATTTTTTTATGTGGTCAAGAAATTAAAGAGCAAAAGTCATTTAATTATCCCATTATTATGGTTGTTACAGAAGAGCGATGGAAATTTGCAGATTATGGCTTTGACTATCCATGCTTAGACTAGGAAAAAACGTGGGTGTTCGAAGATATATTTCCAGGCATTTCTCTTAAAACACAGTACTGACCGTGAAGTCCAAAACATTTGCCTTCTAGCAAAACGTGATCCGCGCACGTGTAGTTATGACATGACGCTTCGATTTTATACACACTGTTAGTGTTGAGGCGATAAATAGAAAACCAAGCTTCAAATTTCATATATCGAATTTAATGTACTTTCTCAACCACAAACCATTAGCAGTTGAGGGAATACTGCATCCTAACCAAAAATCTTATATGAGATTTTAGCGAAAATACGCATTTTGAGGATTACTGAAAAAAATAATTAAATCCGCTCCGATTGATGTAAACATGGAAAGGTGTATTATAGTATTATAAGACTCCACCTTGTAAAAATAGGTATGTGAAATGAGTTGTGTGCATTCTTAAAAGGCACGTGATCTATAAAGTTTATGTCAAGCGTGTCTTCTAAAGTATACATGAAAACGAAGTCTAAAGTTTTTGCTATCAAAATGGGATGTAACACTGCAAAGCTGTTGAATTCTGACATATCTCGAAAAGCAGAATCCCAATGGTGGAAAAATTATCAAGAAAGGAACGATTAAAAAGGCTATGGAATGTATATACAGAGTGGACCCAGAAGCTGAGACTGTACAATATCTCCAAAAGTAAGCTTTGTAGAAAGAAATGTCTTGAATAAAAGTTGCTTGATATGGTGGAAAGTAAAAGCCATTACTCGTATTTTGTTTGGAGGACGTTATGATGGTCATTTTACGATCAAATTAATTTTTACTTTCTCTACTACGTATAGTAAGTAGGGGAAGTATTGTATTCCACCCAAAAATTCGATACCGAAATTTCACCGGAAATATACGTTTTGAGACCCACTGAATCCAAAAAAAGCATTCAGTCGGATAAACACCAAACTTGGTATTTAGGTTCAGTATCTTCCAGAGATGCGACACGAAGGTTTTCAAGAAAATCCCCCCACCCCAGATTACCCTTTACATGGAACATTTTACGAAAAATTTAATTTTCTCAAAAATGGCTCTAACGATTTTGATTAAAATATCATATGTTTAAGATATTTTCATGACAAATAAAATGAATATCTTGAATTTTCTGGCAATGTCTCCAAAAGTATTCTTCATTGTGAACGACTTTTGCATAACTGGTAAACCATAAGAGATAGACAAAATTTTACTACACAAAAAATGTAGATCGCGTTAAAATACACAATTTATGTCATATACATTTTTTTGTTTGTTGATGAACCATTTTCGAGATATTGCTTGTTATTCCCTTAAATTTTTCAATACTTATTATCTCAAATGGGAATTCGTTATTCATTTTTTTGTCTTGGATATGCAACGAGTATTAATCTGTGGCAAAGAGAATGGTGCTGCACATGGCAACCAGCTATTAAGAGATATGTCTATGCTTAAAGGCTACTGTATTTCTATATTGCCCTTGCAAATACAAAACAAGGGGAACATAGTAGACCTTAAGGGATAGTCAAATATTTTTAGAAGTGGTCGTTACGTGTAAAATGTAATTTCTCTTTGCATGTCAAAAGATCGTTTCTGAAAACGTTTATCTCGATTGGTATGTAACAAATGGAGAATAAGAGTTTGTAAAAATAGTTTTACAAGAGTAGAGAAAGTCATGTGAGTGTAACACATCAGATTTTTTTTAATGGGAACTCACATTTTATATGTTCTTCTCTCATTGAAAAATGGTTTACAAAAAGTTGTTTATTTTGTGATGAGGAATAAGGAACCAAAATAAAAATGCTGGTTCCCAATTACGAAACGTAACTTGATCCTTAAATGACCATCCATGGATGGTACAACATTCATTGCGCTCTTCGTACAGTCATTCAGAATTTTCGCGTGTTATTTACGTTGGTGTAAGAACAACTGCAAAGTGCTTTAATCAAATGTTGTTTAGTTTTTTCTGAGGTGAGTAAACAACGTAAAGAAAGGTAGGTTCCCATTTAAAAAAAAATAAAGTGATCCAAAAATGACCATTACACCACCATCCAAATAACACACGACTAATGACATTTACTTTCCCCCACATTATCAAGAAACATTCTACAACGCTTAGTTTTGGAGATATTGTACAGTCTCACCTTAAATGGTCCACCCTGTATAGTCAGAACATGCTAGATCAAACGCGTGATATTGAAATTTGATAGTGCGTTTTCTCTAAGTACTTGCAGGTTTACAATCATGTTCTCAATATTAATATGACAAACGTGTTTTATCTTGTTAATTTCACGAGCACGTAACGGGAAACTAATCGAAGAGATGAAACCGCGAGTGGCATTTGCTAATGTATGAATAGTGAGGCAACAAAATCACTATTGAATGAAATATTTAATAAATAATAATAAAAAAAAATCTGATGTGTTACACTCACATGACTTTCTCTACTCTTGTACAATCTATTTTTACAAACGCCTATTCTCCATATGCTTTATGTTAATCGAGATATCGAGATGTCAATCTTATTGCTAATTTTCTTGTAGATGCAAGGAAAATATGGTAGCTTTTAAGCGATGGTCAAATATTTTAACGCTGGTTGCTATGTGGCGCATTCCATTCCATTCCAGGACATAAAAAAATGAATAACGAATTTGAGAAAAAGTATAAGTATTGGAAAATTTAAGGGAATAACAAGCAATATCTCGAAAACGGTTCACTCAACAAAAGAAATGTATATGACATAAGTTGTGTATTTTAACGAGATCTACATTTTTTTGTGTAGTAAAGTTTTGTCTATCTCTTATGGTTTACCAGTTATGCAAAAGTCGTTCACAATGAAGAATACGTTTGGAGACATTCCCAGAAAATTCGAGATATACATTTCATTTCTCATGACATTATCTTAAACATATGATATTTTAATCAAAATCGTTAGAGCCATTTTTGAGAAAATTAAAATTTTCGAAAAATGTTCCATGTAAAGGGTAGTCTGGGGTGGGGGATTTTCTTGAAAACCTTCGTGTCGCATCTCTGGAAGATACTGAACCTAAATACCAAGTCGGATAAACACCAAACTTGGTATTTAGGTTCAATATCTTCCAGGGATGCGACACGAAGGGTTTCAACAAAATCTCCCCACCCCAGAATACCCTTTACATGGAAGATTTTTCAAAAATTTTAATTTTCTCAAAAATTGCTCTAACGATTTTGATTAAAATATCACAGGTTTAATATATTGTCATGACAAATAAAACCTATATCTTGAATTTTCTGGGAATGTCTCCAAAAGTGTTCTTCATTGTGAACGACATTTGCATAACCGGTAAACCATAAGAGATAGAGAAAATTTTACTACACAAAAAATATAGATCGCGTTAAAATACAAAATTCATGTCATATACATTTTTTTTGTTGAGTGAACCATTTTCGAGATATTGCTTGTTATTCTCTTATATTGTATTCCACCCAAAAATTCGATACCGAGATTTCACCGGAAATACATGTTTTGAGACTCACTGAATCCAAAAAAAGCATTTTTGGTAACATGTCCGTGTGTGTGTCTGTCTGTGTGTCTGTGTGTCTGTGAACAGCATAACTCAGAAACGAACAGTCGTATAAACACCAAACTTGGTATTTAGGTTCAGTATCTTCCAGAGATGCGACACGAAGGTTTTCAAGAAAATCCCCCCACCCCAGAACTACCCTTTACATGGAACATTTTTCGAAAATTTTAATTTTCTCAAAAATGGCTCTAGCGATTTTGATTAAAATGTCATATGTTTAAGATATTGTCATGAGAAATGAAATGTATATCTGGAATTTTCTGGGAATGTCTCCAAAAGTATTCTTCATTGTGAACGACTTTTGCATAACTGGTAAACCATAAGAGATAGACAAAATGTTACTACACAAAAAATGTAGATCGCGTTAAAATACACAATTTATGTCATATACATTTCTTTTGTTGAGTGAACCGTTTTCGAGATATTGCTTGTTATTCCCTTAAATTTTCCAATACTTATACTTTTTCTCAAATTCATTATTCATTTTTACTTTCTCTACTACGTATAGTAAGTAGGGGAAGTATTGCATTCCACCCAAAAATTCGATACCGAGATTTCACCGGAAATACATGTTTTGAGACCTCCTGAATCCAAAAAAAGCATTTTTGGAAACATGTCCGTGTGTGTGTCTGTGTGTGTGTCTGTGTGTGTGTGTGTCTGTGTGTGTGTCTGTGAACAGCATAACTCAAAAACGAACAGTCGGATAAACACCAAACTTGGTATTTAGGTTCAGTATCTTCCAGAGATGCGACACGAAGGTTTTCAAGAAAATCCCCCCACCCCAGACTACCCTTTACATGGAACATTTTTCGAAAATTTTAATTTTCTCAAAAATGGCTCTAACGATTTTGATGAAAATATCATATGTTTAAGATAATGTCATGAGAAATGAAATGTATATCTCGAATTTTCTGGGAATGTCTCCAAAATTATTCTTCATTGTGAACGACTTTTGCATAACTGGTAAACCATAAGAGATAGACAAAATTTTACTACGTGAAAAATGTAGATCGCGTTAAAATACACAACTTATGTCATACATTTCTTTTGTTGAGTGAACCGTTTTCGAGATATTGCTTGTTATTTCCTTAAATTTTCCAATACTTATACTTTTTCTCAAATTCGTTATTCATTTTTTTATGTCCTGACATGCAAAGAGAATGGAATGCGCCACATAGCAACCAGCGTTAAAATATTTGACTATCGCTTAAAAGCTACCATATTCCCCTTGCATCTACAAGAAAATTACCAATAAGATTGACATCTCGACATCTCGATTAACATGAAGCATATGGAGAATAGGCGTTTGTAAAATTAGATTGTACAAGAGTAGAGAAAGTCATGTGAGTGTACCACATCAGATTTTTTTTATGTCCTGGACATGCAAAGAGAATGGAATGCGTCACATAGCAACCAGCGTTAAAATATTTGACTATCGCTTAAAACCTACCATATTCCCCTTGCATCTACAAGAAAATTATCAATAAGATTGACATCTCGATATCTCGATTAACATGAAGCATATGGAGAATAAGCGTTTGTAAAAATAGTTTGTACAAGAGTAGAGAAAGTCATGTGAGTGTAACACATCAGATTTTTTTTCAATACTTATTTTCTTAAATGGGAATTCGTTATTCATTTTTTTGTCTTTGATATGCAAAGAGTATTAATCTGTGGCAAAGGGAGTGGTGCTGCACCTAGCAACCAGCTATTAAGAGATATGTATGTGCTTAAAGGCTACTGTATTTCCAAATTGCCCTTTAAATATATTATCCCCTTACATCTAAAAGAAAATTAGCAATAAGATAGAGTCTGCAAATGTTTATCTCGATTAACATGAAGTAGATGGAGAATAAGCGTTTGTAAAAATAGTTTGTACAAGAGTAGAGAAAGTCATGTGAGTGTAACACAGATTTTTTAACATTACAAAGCAGAAACAACTGTGTATCAGCTTCAGCAGGTGCGATAATCTCTAGACTTTAATGGTAGTCGACCATGATTGGTTCAAACAGACATTGACTGTGAATTGGATTGGCCAATATTGAATTCCCGACCCATGAAGTAAATAATCAGACTAAAAACGTGAAATATGAATAAGGTTGCAAGATTCTTCTACTTGAGGTGGTAGATCCTTTTCGTTCGTTTGAGCATACAGGAGTTAATCGCCCGCACATTTCATTTGTTTTCTGTTAGCTTTAATTTGCTTACTTTCTTCACTAATCAACGGAACTATTTTCAACATTTAACATAATGATCGTCTAGTCAGAATAGTCTAGAGCAATATATTGTAGAGGTAGCAATTACGGCCTCAAAAACAGAATAAACAAATACACTACGGCTTCTGTTTTCAGTACTGATGTGATTTGTAATTAAGAAACCTCCAGTGGGCTTTGAAGCCTTTTAATAGCGGGCAACAAACGCTGATTCAAGAAGGAAATGTCAAGAAGGCTTTCAGGATTTTATTTTTGCTTTCGCTTGTTTATTTACCCACTAGACCGAAGAAAAGATGATGTTTCAATGTTAGATAGTGAAATAAAACTAAAGAAGCTGAGCTATATATATACGAGGTGACCCACCCAAGCCGTCCTTAGTTGAAGCTAGTTTATTACAGATAGTGTGGATGACAAAAGGTTTGCCTAACACTTTAACTACTATAACTGGTATCAGAGCTCATTCGGAAGAGAAACTGCCTGCTATATGAGGTGTTCCGGATTCCCGGCTGGGTTCCAGAAAGTTGTCTTTAAAGAAAAACATTTCACAATATGCCCAGTCTGGTGTTTTATGTGAGAGTACCTATATGTATGTATGGGGGGTGTTATCGGTTATTTAATAAGCAGTTCACTCATTAACAAGAATTCAGAATTGCCACTTGACAGAAACCTGAGCACACGTGTTAAGTAATTTAGTTCCTTGACAGTTAATCTATAATCAGTACAACTATATGGCACCAATTGGTGCCCTAAAGTTAACAAGGTTAAACAAAATTGTATTTTTATTACATTTATGTACCCTTAAAGGTGCATTAGAATTAAATTATTTCCTATTAGTGTATTCATATTAAGCGTGTCAAAAACATGCCCACCTTGGTGGACGAATTGATGTTAAGAGTCTCTCGAACTCTGGAATGATCCATCATTTCTTAATATTATTTCTATAAGACAAAAACATAGAAGATAGATGCAGCGTCTGAAAATGTTCAGAACACAGCCTTCGAGCCTCAGTTGCATTTTGGTGCGTCTCCGCACTCATCGTAACCCTTTCCCGTGTTCGTTATTGGTGAACGTTACCTTTTTGTCTGAATGACCTGGCTCGATCTGCATGCAGGCGACCACGCGACGCTCATCAGTAAGAAACTACCACGTAAACTCCTGCAGACAGCGCACTACCTCAGTGACCTTTCGCTGCACTACACTTTTGAACAGCAGTGACCCGGCACTTCTTTAGCACCTATGTGTGCCAGAAGCATAAAATTGCAAAGGACGGCTTGTTTGGCCCACCTGTTGTGCTAATGAACAGCTTCATTAATGTCGTTTGTACTATACTTTAAGGTTCAATATGGTTTGCTCTAGGGTATAATATGTAGGATGAAACAAGACCTTATTCTGAACAACGATTTTGATCTATCTTTAAAGATGGCATTAAATACTGCAATAGATAGTATCTTTATGTTATTTGCACCCGCTTTGGCATCAATTTGAAGTAGGTTGTATTGAAGGAGTTGTATTATAGTTCAACTGTCGGGGAGCCGAACTTGAAGTAGTTGCAACCTGGGCATCAATTTGAAGTAGGTTGTATTGAAGGAGTTGTATTATAGTTCAACTGTTGGGGAGCCGAACTTGAAGTAGTTGCAACCGCACGTATGGTAAAAAGTTTCCGGTAGCCTTTGCCCCAAATGTACTTTCCGGTGGCCTTTGCCCCAGATGTTTAAAAATACTAACTTTGTAATTTGACTGTTTCTTTAAATATTATATATTTATGCTTGCCTCGGCTGCGTCAGTATTTATATTTTTAGAGACATGAACGTCTTAGCAGGGAGTGGTGCGACTGAAGAATGCAGGTTTACACAGATTATAATTTTTAATTCACTCCTTTTTATTAATTCTTGACACGATTTTAATAACACTTCACTGACATAGAAAGCTGTGAGATTCTTTTGTAAATTTCTGTATTTCAAGTGTCTGATTGGCTAATCCTAGTCCAATAGAATACCGTTATGTAACTAAACCTTTTTTTGGTTGTTGATTGGCTATTTTA
Source organism: Deroplatys truncata (assembly GCA_030765065.1). Taxonomy (NCBI): domain Eukaryota; kingdom Metazoa; phylum Arthropoda; class Insecta; order Mantodea; family Mantidae; genus Deroplatys; species Deroplatys truncata. Next base: position 119,766,119 of record CM060988.1, on the reverse strand, counting down.
TAAACTGTCATAAACATTACATTATTGTTGCTCGAATAATGACTAGTAGCATTATTAAACATTCTTACTCATTATTGCCTCAAGGTTACCTCATTGTTAGCAACTTTTAACCTATTATTCTCACAGCTCCTACATTATTAAATTACAAGTACATTCAGATAACATCGTTACATGTATATAATGATATAAACATATACAATGAGTAATATACACTTTTTATATATTGTTACATACACATATTGCTTTACGGCGGGCTGTTATTGAATTTATATTATATAATTTGACTGAAATCATTTGTGTTAAAAATACTGCCTCAATACATAGATTGGGGTTTAGCCCGTTCAGTCCTCAAAAGTCCTTCCAACTAGTCCTTCTTGCCTGTGACCGGTAACTTGACATTTGACAGGGGATTCTTTTCATTTATTTGGCCATTTAATTTTTCTATCCCTAGTTCACTCTCTAGAGCTTCTTAGTGCTTTTGTCAGTTCCTCTAATGATTCAGCTAAGGCAAGGAACCACTACCGATCAGATTGGGCTCAAAATTCAACAAGACAGTGTATCTAACCCCGATGTAAAATCGGGTCCTCCTGATATGGCCTTATGCAGAGGGCTAGTAAGTTATATGTAAAAGTTTATAATGCTTATTTTCCTAACGGCCTGTATTACGATCTCCGGTTAAAAGTCATGGTTTGTAACCTATCAGTTATCGCTACCTGAAGGTTAGGTGCATTGCCGCGTATTACAAACGCATATCAACCGATGGTTAGTAACCCTAAGGTTTATGATGCTGGGCGAGAAGTTGGCAACACCAAAGAGATATGTATTTCTCCTTGGCAATAGTTTTCTGAGCGATTTCACTGTTTATACAACGCTATCTCGTGGTAATCTGCAACATTATAGCGTCATTATTGGTCATTAGTAACAAGGCGAGCGGACAGACTATTATAGATTGTGAACGGCTTTGGAGATTTTTTTAGAGAATTTTGACATGAACATAACCTAAAATGTAATTTATATACATGTCATTGAGCACACAAGATGCGGTTCTAGTACGTTATTGGATTACTGAGCTACAATAGGATACCGTAAACAATAGTTATAATACCTTTTTATTAGCTTTTCCGTTCGCGAAAGCTATTATATTTATAGAAAAGCAACATCGATGGTTCTAATGTTGATTCGGATTTACACATGTTGCCTGACATTTAAGTTCAACACAATATTCTTAAGTTTGTTGCATCTTTCTAATACCGTTCCTTGGTTATTCTATTTGGAAAACTATGCCACACTTCAAAGTTTCGCTAAAAATAGTGTTAAGAGTTTTGACGTAAAAGTTTTACGAATATCACTTTAATAACCGAAAACCATAGTCTTTTGACGCAAACATTTCATGAACATCACTTAAAACTAACGTGAAAAGCCATTCGACAATTTTAAAAACCAACCTAAATATAAACTAACACGCAAAATACGTTTACCTTTGCCCACACTGCTTGTCATTTAACCTAAAATGTTTGGCCTTCCAAAAACAATCCAAGCACAATGGTTAGTTCCTTACGCCCTGACAGTAATATTTAAGACTGGGTGTTGGAGTGAACTATTCTAATGTATAGATAACATTTCCAAAAACTTGAAAATATATTCTGAATCACTCTCAATAATCAATCTCTGCCGGTGGTACGCCATGTTTCATTCGGAAATACGAGTTAACTCCAAGGTATCATCTTTATCCACCACTTGAGGTGGTGGTTAGTTTACCTCCAAAAATAACTCCCGGGTAGCCCTTAACCAAAGATTGTAATACAGTCGCAGTACGTAACTCTCAGGTAAATCTTACCCCAAACCTTAACCGGAGATCGTAATACAGGCCGTAAGTAAATGTAATATTACACTCATAAAATACCATATATTCAGGTTTCATTAGTAGGGCCTGCAAGCGTATACATTCAGCAGTTGAGGTTGCTTCGCTTTACCCCGATGGACCAAAGGGAACACACTTATCACGACACATGTCTTACAAACCCAGTACATTTGTACTTTTACTCTTTAGTATTTAAAAACGGTTACACTACTATATAAATTTCAGGTACATTGCAAAATATTTTAATTGTCCCTTTGTTTTCAAATCTCTGAAACTAGTAAATGTTGCCAACACAATATAATTAAAATAATATACCTATTGACGCAGGAAATTAAGTTCTTTATTTTAATGCCAGACTATTTAATACCTTTGCTGCATCTAGGGCCTGATGATGATAATAATAATAATAAACTGAAAATAAATGGAATATTATCATGAACATGATTAATATTTTCATGGTGTCCTCAAGTTCTAACTTTCTATAGCCCAATCCTAGAAAACAATAACGGCAGGACATTCAGAAGTGGTTTTAATTATCGTCATCGTATAATAAACCTATATCTACCTACAGGAACCAAATCTTCAACAAAATGCAATTGTTGTCCTTACATTTTTGGCACCTCTTTAGGAAACTATCCATCACTCGCCGTAGTTCACACTGAAAAATGCTGGAAATTTCCTGGCGGATATTTTTTTTTTCCGAGTCAATAGCTGAAGCCCGTGTATACGTGAATTCAATTTTGTCCCCTGTTTTTAGTGAATTAACAGACAGGGAGGGTTAGTTTGCCTTTTTTCAGCAAGACTCTGCAACAACTCACAAGGCCAATATTTCGATGAGAACAATTGAAAGTGTGTTTGAGGACAGAATTGTTAGTAGAGATTTGTGGCCACCTCGGTCCCCCGACCTAAGCCCCTGCGATTTCTATCTCTGGGGTAACTTAAAACATAAATTTTACAAGACAAACCCAAACACCCTGGAAGAATTAAAACAAAATATCCGCCAGGAAATTGCCACCATTTCTCAACGTGAACTAAGGCAAGTGATGGATAGCTTCCTAAAGAGGTGCCAAAATTGTAAAGACAACGACGGTGGCCAGTTTCAGCATTTCCTTTCATAAAGTTGGTAAGTAAAGCCTTTAAAAAAAGTTTTAAAAATGTTAAATGGTTTCATCCGCGCCTTTCTATGATAGCCGCAGACGGCAACGCGCGCCAAAGACGCGGACACTGCGCAGCCGGTTCGTAGCTTTTTGGCTCTCTGTACTTTACGTAACAGGCCATAGATGGCACTAGACACCAGATAAGAGATTCTGAGTGCTTCAGTCTCAGATCACACTCTTGGGAAATGTTTTTGTTTTCACGCGATTGTCACAAAATCACGATCAAAGTTCAAAATGCATTTTTCTCAGAACTAGTTTTTTTCAACCCTGTAATGTTTAAGTATCTCTAGAACTATTTTATATAATTACTTGAAATTTTTAGTGTGTATTCAACAAATGTTAAAACTTCCCCATGAAGGAAATTGTTTAATATGTAATTTAACCGCTCCAAAATATATTGAATGTATATGTACACTAAGTAAACTAAAAGTGCCGATCTCTTGAGCAGTTAAATTTTTTCAGTCCCTTCGAGTGAGCGCGCGGTTTACAACCGTCAACTTCTGTGCACCGCTTTCGCTAACTCTATAATGCAAGCCGCAAGACACTGATCTGCGCTTCCTCCATACTGTACTTGGCGCGGAGCAATGGTTAAGCAACTTAACTTCTAAGCAAGCAGCTCGAGTTCGATTCTCAGTAGTAGATTGTTATGTTTCATTTTTTTACAACTGGTTTACTGCAATATAGATAAATAATATTGCTTGTGTTACTTCATTTCGCGTACTATGAACATAACAATGGTGAAATTAGTGGTTATAACATTATTTTCACTGAGCATGAAACCTCCTCCCGACCGATAAATTAATTTCATGCTTGCCATCTACCGGTATGACGGACTACTAAATAAACGCTGCATGCATAAAAAACGAAGAAAAAGTCTATTATAGTTTTAATCGTGTATTTAAAATGAAGGAGGGGGGAAGTTGACCAGCTCCACGGGGATTTGAACTTGTAACTTCAGGAACAGTATGCTCTGTACCACTGGGTTATGAGTGCTGCAATAAGCGTGACATTGTTACGAGCTTTAGTCATGCACCGTTTGAAAACCATTAATCAATAGTGCGTGTTTTGGTTACTCAGTGTTGAAAATTACGAATCATCTGTCGGGGAAATTTTCTCTGAAGACTTTTGTGATTATTAGTCGTGGTCCCCATTAAAACTACTACAAAAATATACGCAGCCTTGGAAACAAGGCCTGGCTTCCCGAACGTTCACGGAAGTACCCGATTCAAGCTCCTCTCAGACGCCGGCCAATTTTAAACTGACCCGAGTGTACTTTAGGAAATGTGGATTTCACTTTAAATTAGTTCTTCTTAAGTAACTATAAGAACCGTTACAATTTCCTTCGCGGAGAAGAAAGATGATTTAGTTAGCAAAATTTCGGTGAAAAATGAAGCAAATTCATTTAGAAATGGCTGTTACTTTTTTCTTGGGGGGGGCGAGCGACAGAAATTAACTTTCCTAATAGTCTTTAGGAAATCCAGAGATTTTTAAAATAAGTGTTTTAAAATGCTTTAAAATTCTCAGTATCTTCTTCCTTAAACGTTTGATGTTTTAATCAAAATTATTAACGCTATTTTGATAAAAATTTAAAAACAAATTTACGTAACATTTTGTATATAAAAGGTAATTTACATCGTTGGAAGACACCGAACTGATTGACTCAGGAGTTTAGCTATGACCTTGTGGTTGACGTAAGCGAACTTGAGCCAGCGCGGTATTGTTCTTCCCTCCCGATCTATTGTTTTACACCCTGTTCCAAAGGTATTTATCCTTTCTTTCCCTGAAGAATAAATATTATACGAAGTACGAGGGCAGTCCCAGAAGTACCCGACCTGGTGTATATATAGTGGTTGTTGTTCAAAAAAATGACTGTGGTAGAAAGTACCACCCTTACAAAGCTTAATTCTGAAGTTTGATGATGCTACGTCGTTTAGTAATTGCTTGGCAGCCTCAATAATGAACGCTCTGAGCAAATTTGTAAACATGGATAAAACTGGCCATCGTTATGTGATACAATACTTTCATTTGAAAGGTCTTAGTCCAACTAATATTAAAGCTGAGCTAGATTCTACTCTGGGGAAGTCTGCTCCTTCGTTTACGACAGTAAAATACTGGGTGGCAGGGTTTAAGCGAGGCCGTAGGAGCTGCCAAGACGAACATCGCAGTGGCCACCAAATGAGGTGACCACGCCAGATATTGAGGAAAATCCACAAAATGGTACTAGATGACCGTTGACTGAGTGCGTGAGCTAGCAGATATCGTAGGTATTTCAAGTGCTGTGCTGTACTGTACTGTAAGTGCTGTACATCGCATACTGACTAAAATTTAGACATGAGAAAGCTATACGCAAGATGGATGCCGTGTTTACTCACAATGGAACAAAAGAAGCATCGTGAAGATGTTTCAGTCGAGTGTTTGGCGACGTTTTGCTGCAATAAAACCGAGTTTTTGTATCCATTCATAAACATGGATGAAATATGGGTCCATCACTTCACATCTGAGACGAAGGAACAGTCAAAACAGTGGATTGAAAGGGGAGAATCGGCTCCAAAGAAGGTGAGACAGTTCCATTTGCAGGCAAGGTAATAGCGTCAGTTTTTTGGAATGTGTGTGAAATAAGTTTCATTATCTTCAAAAAGGAAAAGCAATCAATGGCGAGTATTATACAAACTTATTGCAGCATTTGAATGATAAAATCAAGCAAAAACGGCCACGTTTAGTGGAAAAGAAACTTTTCTTTCATTAAAACAATGCACCAGTTCACACATCCATTATCGTCATGGCCAAAATCAATGAGTCAAAGTTCGAATTGCTTCCTCGTGCACCCTATTAGGCAGATTTAGCCCCCTCTGATTATTTTTTATTTCCAAAGTTGAAGAAATAGCTTGTTGATGAAGGATTTCACAACAATGAAGAGCCGGAGGCTACAGTTGATGGCTATTTTGCAGAACTCGATGGTTCCAGTGTAAACAGGGTATCGAAGCTATTGAACACCGCAGGGAAAAGTGTATCGAGCTGAAAGGAACCTAAGTAGAGAAATAAAGAATTTTTTCCCAAAATTTTTGTATTTTCTTTGTTAGGTCGAGTACTTCTGGGACAGCCCTCGTAGCATCAGTAATACATTATATTACCGTATCAAACAAAACCAGTATAATCATACTTCCAATAAATAACCTGTAAAACTTCCACAAATGTAAAATAATATAATTATGACCGTACACATGTGGAACTGCACTTAATCACTATACTTATAAACTGCTGGTGTAAACTATTTGCATCGTAGGCAAGAAGCTCTCCAGTCCACTGCACGCTTGCAGTTCAACGACAAAGCCATTCTCCTGAGCCAACCACAGTACACACTGCATCCGACTGCTCATTTTTAAGTTAAGCTGTTCAGTCGTACATTCCCACATACACACACATGCGCGCGCAAAGTAAACGAAATGTTAGAACATTGTGGAACAGGTACATGTATTATGATACATACCGTAGTGGAGATAAAATATTTGTGGCTTTTCTGTGAAACTACAACGTGTCGAGAAGGTCGTTCACCTTCTCCATACAATTTTTACACACCTCTGTGTACCAGAGGTAAAATTCAGCAAATCGTAGATATCTTTTATATCTGTAGGTTTTCATAAGAGAACAAATTCAATGCGTTCTCCAAATCCCTGATTCCACACATTCGTCTTCTCACGGAAGTATTTCCGCTATCGCTTTCCCGCTATAAAATAAAGACGATGAAACAGAACTTGGCCACGCTTTCAGAAATCCTGGGGCTTTGGAAGCGGTGGAAAAAAAAACCCATTTGGGGAGCCGCGCTCACGTTCTCAGCTTTCCATGCCGTTTCCCAAACAAATATAAATCAGGAAAACGGTTTGCACAGACGTTTATTGCTCCCGCAGTGCCGTACAAGTTTTGAGCAGTGCTCTCTCGGTGAAATAATGTTTACAGACAAAAACCATTTCAATAGTGGCACACGAAACACATCTTCCGCAATCGATATGACTGCGATATTATTTCTCTCTCGCATTTCACATTCAACAGTTACTCTTCTTGCTTCTCAAGCATTCTCATACATTCCTGTTTTCCTTAACGCGAAAATAGGGCAGCATACGTTCTGCAAATCCTATCTGCAATAACTTCACATTAATTTATTTACTTCCCAGCACCTATGGGTGCCATGAAAAGTTCTCGAGCAAACACCAGTGGCCGAGCTCGTTAAAGCACGAACTGTGAACTGCAAGCGAAATTCTGCCAGAACCACCTTTCCTGCCTGAGCTTTTTCCTAGGTTTTCCTCATAACGCCAAAGCCTAGGAGGTATCCTAAATGCAGACCTGAAACGTTTACTTCTCAAAATTTCTTTCCCAGTTAACATTTCATTTCTTGTATTATCAGTAAGCCTGGAGGTATCGAAAGAAAAACATTAGGTAGAAGCCCGAGCTGCACGATTACGATTTGTAATGCTACGGCATGGAATGTTGAATAGTGGCTAGAAAAAGAACAAAGTCATAATATTTTATATACAGGTTTCCTTTAAACATCGCTCACACACCTAGAACCTGGTTCACTAAATGGAGAATCAAGGTAAACGCGAACAAAAGCAAAGCGATAATCTTCACTAAACGCACAAAGCACTATTACCCAAGACATAACTTACTTCCACTAAAACTCTTTACTGACAACATTAACTGGACCAACAAGGTCACATACTTTGGGCTAGTGATGGACCACGGTCTAACATGGCGCCAACACAACAACGAAGTACGCAAAAAAGCCTACGCGCAATTACGCAAATTATACCCATTAATAAACTGCAACAATGCACTTAAACTAAACATGGGCTTAACGCTCTACAAATCTCTCATTCGCCCAATATTAACTTATGCAGTGCCGGTCTGGGGCTACGCAGCAAAAACCCATATCCAACGCATACAAACTCTTCAAAACAAGATAATCAGAATAGTAGCCAAAGTCCCGTTGATAGCACCATCAAAAGAACTGCATGAAGACCTAAAATGCATACGATAGAAGAATTTATTAAGAAATTAGCCTTCGGTATGTATAACAAACTTCCTGCGCACCATAACACACAGATTTCTTCACTTGGCCAATATGACACGACGATAGATAAACACAAAAGACCTCTATCTCTATTTGACAGAAACCTTTCTAACACAGACTACGACGACGAGATAGCAGAATTTCTAGACAACCTTTTGCAATAATCCACGTTCTTTCTGCTTCCAGTATTTATTTACAGACAACACACCACCCACTTCACAGCTGCCCTTGAAGTCCTTCTGCTACCCAGCAAAGGCGGACCCGGGAGATGAGGGCCTCACCGCGAGTGACACTGGTCCGCACCTGCACCATCAGGCAGGCAGCCAGCCGAGTGTGCACTCTAAACGACCCTACACGAACACAGGACCCAGGATTGGAAATCACTGACGACGGCCTCAGGCCGTTCACGGAAGTGAAGTACTGACACGGCTCCGATTCAGGAGACCACGCAAACAAAACTCATCACCGCTCCCACCATAACATTACGCAACTGCATGCTAACCTCACGTATTTACTAAAAATGCACGTACAAAGTACCATTAACCAAATCACCACACATCACCAGAAAGCCACTAAACCTTTCCTCACTTACACCATCAATCCCTCAGGATGTACCTCAGGACTTGTTCACGGCTGCAGCCTGGGAATTCATCCTTTGACGCGCTCGCATGCAAAGCATGCCAGCAACACACATCACGTATTTAACCGGGGTGCTTATGCGGGACCCGACTAACCTACTCACTAACACATAACCAAATCTCCCTGCATGTTAGACACTAACTGCACAAGGGAGGCGATATAGTTTGCACGGCAACGCATGCCAGACGATCGCCACCGGGACGGGCGGGTGTGGGGCCCGTCCTTTGTAAATATATATATATATATATATATATATATATATTATATTAAGGTTTTCAGGAATAGTACAGCTAAATTTAAGAAGCGAAGACAGTTTTATGGCACGGCGGCTGTGGCAAGGCGTGCTACCCAGACGGAAAACCCCTACGAGCGGTCAGGTTTTATACCAAAAATCCTGTAATTCTTGTTGTGAAACAGGTTTATTCTATTCAGCACGGGGTATAACGGAGGAAAATTACTCATTGTTAAGTCAAGACTCGTACTCGGAAGGAATTAGATTAAAATTCATATTTCGACGAGGTGCAAGCCGTCGTCCTCTGTGGTCTAGGGGTACCATGCTAGCCTATAGTTTTTGAAATTGGGTGGCGGAGGGCGATGGATTTCTTTCGGGCGTAAAAATCCTTGGCATGGCTTCCTTTAGAGGGAAATGAAGCCGATGGTCCCGTATCGAATATTTACGGCACGAAAAACAATATCAAGCCTGACAAAGAGACCTCAGAGCAAAATTTCCGGTCCTAACGCCCAATATAATATGGGACGCTAAAACCCATATTAGTTAGCGCCCACAAATTAAGAAAAGAAAGAACTAGCACTAGCACATCATTTTCTGCATCCACATTTCTCCACAGCTATGAGATATGGAGTTTACCTAAAGATCTCAAAATAGAATCCTAAAATTATTTTCAAAACTAGAGTTTCCTGAATATATTGTGGAATTTCTCTCAGTCTTCTAGGTATCTGTTTTGGTAACGTTCATGGAGTACAAGGTAGGCAATGCTATCACGTGTAGCATTTCACTAAATTAACGCAGAAGTCGTATACCTGTCAAACCTCGAAGCGGCAACAAATGAACCACACAAGAGTTTCGTGGTCTGGCACACAGCATTGCGGATGCTAAGCATATAAAGGAGCAGTTTTGATTAATAACTACAGTATAATAACCTTACCGCAAGTAAAATAACGCGCTTAGGTTCCATCATTTGCAAAAAGGAAGAAGGCTGCTGAATGTAGGAGTAGTGATTCATGTCCTGTCTGTAATTTATTCTGCTCCACGTTCTTCTTCGTGCCCAGTACAGGCTTGCACGTTCAAAAAACCACCAACGAAATCGAAGCAATGATTTTATTTTTTCACCCCCCAGCTGACGTAAAGTTTTTTTTCTGAATCCATACATATCAATAGAGCATCACCGACTTACTCTTTGAGTGTATGTGGTGGTAGCATGTGGCTATATAACACGGATGTGTAAATAGCTCAAAAACAGATTTTTTGTTTTGTCTTTTATAAAAACCTACGAGATTTTCTGAACCCAACGATGTACCGCACAAGTATTCTCAATATTTAAGCCCTTTAAATAGTGATTTAAATATGGCGTCACTTGGGCCACATCCCTACAATACTTAGTTTACTGCATTTTTTTGCAAGATTAAATTTTAGAGCTTTAGGTGCACTTTTCTCAGAAACTACTAAGCTCGAGGGCTGAATTTTGTGTGATGTTACAAACCACCCAGTTTAACAAAGTGAGCGGAAAGATATGTTTCAGATGCAACATGATGAATTTTTAAAAATTTAAAGATAAGTATTTTAAGAATAATACCGCTTGTCTCTCACCAAGGCGGCCCGGATTCAATCCCAGGACTGCATGTGTGATTTGTGGTGGACAAAGCGGCTTATAGGCGGGTTTTCTCCGAGTTCCCCTGCAATTCATTCCACCAATGCTCCATGACCACATTTCATTCATCTCACCGTCATTCCATATCATCCCCTTCTTCGCTCTTATAGCAGCCTTCGAACTGATCACATGATCTGTGGTCCCGACAGGCGTCTAATCCCAAGCACCCGCTTCTACTTGCTGGGGGGGGGTGGTGTAAGTCCTAATAACGGGGACGGTAAACAAACAAAGCAGAAGTATTTTAAGAATAATATTTTCTTTCTATTGTCAATTTTTTAGAGCTTATGTCTCACTATATCAAACAAAAAATACACTCATTTCTTCACCATTATGTCCTTTATCTCTTGTGAAAAAATGAAGGTTGGCCTCGTAGCTCAGTCGGTAAAGCACCTGTCTGCTATGCGAGGGGTCCGGAGTTCGATTCCCAGCTGGGGTGGGAGTTCTTCTCTAGCCAAGATTATTCCCCAGAATCAGGAAGTATGAATGAGACTGTGAATCTGTGTGTGTGTGTGTGTGTGTGTGTGTGTGTGTGTGTGTGACCTAATGAATAAAACCCAAAGTTTACCAGAAATCCAACGACAAGCGAATACGAGTTAACACGAAGGTCTATAGGCAATAATATGTTCGAAAGGAAAGGCCGCCGATAAGACCGTTGTACACTGCCGTTTGAGAAAATTACAACACCAACAAGGAAACGTATGAATTCAATGAATATAAGGTGTATTAAATTAAAACTTATTAATTCCGGATAAAATCACTAATTTCATTTTAAAATTTACATTTATTTGTACATATAGGTACAAAGAGATGTTTAGCTGCCTCTGTAGTAGTCAATGAAGTGACCCTGCAGAAAGAAAAATTGAGGATTCAGAGAAATGGAACTAAACGCAAGCTCCTATTAATTAATTTTAAAGACTCCCTTGTAGTCATTTTGGGGCATTTAAATTTTAGAATAGGGCTAGATGCAGAAAACTTTCTTCCTCTTCTTTCCTTAAAACATTAGGCCCTTACGACGTATTACGTGGATCTTGAAACTGTTCTATGTTTTCTTCGTGGTCGTCCTATATCTCTCTCCGTCCATGTGATTTACATAATAATGCTTGCCTAAGAAATCTCGAAAGTCGCATCCTTTATACATGATCCTACTACTGCTGCTGATATTGCTGTATTTCCTTATCGTATTTTGTTCACCCAGCCATTCCCTTATATCGGCATACTTAAGTCGATCTGCTCTTGTTACTCCCAATGTTGATCTTAAAAAAAATCTTTAAAAAAAAAGAAAGAAAAGAAAAATAACATATTTATAAACATTAAAAGCCAAAGCTCAGTTTTGACATCATCTCAATGCCGTTAAAATGGTACCCGAGCGCTCGCTACAACAGGAAAATGCCCAAGATATTGCATTCACATGACTTTCTTTACTCGCTCTTCTACAAACTTTCTTACAAAACCTTGTTATTCTATCTACTTCTAGTTAATCCAGATAGACTTTCAGTTTACATTTACACATTTCGCTGTACGATACAATACGTAAAATTATAGTCATATTTTTAAAGAGCGTGCCGCTATGTGACAGCTTTGAAATTCCGTGCTCTTTGCATGACCACGAAAAAACAAAAAACAAAAAAGAATAACGTCCTTCCCAAATGAAAAAAATGTAATAGTTTGAAAAATCAAATCAATAAAAAGGAATATCTTGGAAATGGCTTACTCCACCAAAAATAATTATTTTCCATAAATTGTGTGTTTTTAAAGAGATACACACTTGTATAGTAGGCAGCATTTTTGACAATCTCTTACGGTTTACTATCGTCCTCTGTAGTGTAGTGGTTACTATGCTAGCCTCCAATTCCCGAGGTAGCAGATTCAACCCTGGCGCAGGGCGATGCATTTTTTCGGGTGTAAAAATCCTTAGTATGGTTTCCTTCTGAAGGGAAATAAAGCCGGTCCCGTGTCGTAGATGTACAGCACGTAAAAGAACCTCAAGCCTGATAAAGAGGCCTCTAAGCAAAATTGCCGGTCTTGCACGTCCAATATAGAATGGGACACTATGGAGAGCGTCCATAAATAAAACTCAATTTAATTTAATTTTTTCTTACGGTTTACCAATTATACAAAAGTCATTCAGAAACAGAGGATTTCAGAGGTTATTTCCAGAAAATTCAAAATATACATTGTATTTGTCCTGAAAATATCTTAAACATACTGTGATGCAGCGGTATGGCCCAAGATTAGCGGGAGGTTGGGTCCGGGCGGTCGGAGTAAACGCCGATAACGGCCGTTCGCCAGCTTAAACACCGGGCGCGATTATCGGCAGATAAACAGAACCTTCTGAAAGCTTTATCCCCACGCTCTCTTGTCCTCTTCCGTGGTCTAGGGGTACCATGCTAACCTATGATTCCCGAGGTTGGGGATTCAAAACCTGGCGGAGAGAGGGCGATGGATTTTTTCGGGCGTAAAACTCTTAGTATGGTCTCTTGTGGAAGGGAAGTAAAGCCGGTGGTCTCCTGTCGTAGACGTAAAAGAACCCAGCTGATAGAGGCCTCTGAGAAAAATTCCCGGTATTTCACGCCCAGTGTAGAATGGGACGCTAAAGACCATAGTAGTTAAAGAGCGTCCATAAATAAAACTCAATTTAATTTAACTTCCCACTCTCCTCCAGAAACTGTGTCGAAAAAGTTCTAGAGCGCTCGAGAACCTCGTGGAAAGATTCCACTGACTATAAAAGCGAGTGCTCTCGCAGGAGTCAGTGCGATGCGAGCAGAGTTGTTGAGTCAGTGAGCGAGCGAGTAGCGACTACGTCTCGTACCTGGTGCGACATCAAGAGCGATTCTCCGAGTGAGTTGGTGACTACAGTTGTGACGTGCAGCGAGTGCTACTGCGGAGCGACGTGTTGTGGAGATCCTGTGTTCGACTCCCGAGTGAAGAGACTACGTCAGAAAGGAAGTGAAGTGACGGAGAATTGAACTAGTTCACTTTAGTGAAGTAAACTCTCGTGAGCTACTTAAGAACTTAGAACAGTGATAGTGAGAACTGAGAAAAGTGACAGTTGAAAACTAGACAGTCACAATTCGGTATTTTAAACAAAATTGTTAGTCACTTTTGAGAAAATCAAATTTTTCAAAAATTGTCCACATAAATGGTAGTTTGGAGGGGGGTTTCCTTAAAAATCTTTGTGTTGCATCCTTGGAACTGGATGTAAACTTAAATACCAACTTTGGTATTTTTCGTTTTTGAGTTATGCTGTTCATAGACAGACACACATAAATATTCACGCGCGCGCGGACCTTTATCTGAAATCGCTTTTTCTTATTTCAGGAAGTGTAAAAACGTGTATTTTCGGTGAAATCTCGGTATCGACATTTTGGGTGCAATGTCATACCTACTTCTAAACTATAATCACTCTTAGGTTGATCCGCGGAAAACAAACCCACGTGGTCAGTACACCGTGGTGCAACACGGTAGCAATGCGCCTAGGAAAGTAGTCCTATGCTAATCTCTGAATTTTAGAATGAATTTATCCTTAAATAGTATAATATTCTATACAAATACCTAAGGTTTTATTTAACGCTGATTTATATCTAAAACAGAGCTACAAGTCCCATGACGCAATTCGTATGAGTCACCTGACATCCGGGTAGGCGCAGAATATTGTTTACAGCCGGAAAATAGTAGTTGTGTTTAGTACCATGGAGGACGGTGAATTTGCTCTTGTGTTTTCGTCGAATTACGTAAAGCATTAGCCGCGCAAACCATGGACTAGTGGTGAAAAAATAATCTTTATTATAAGTTATGTGAAAAATATCCAACACTTTCCTCGAAAGAAATGGTGAAATTAACTTCTGAGTTCACCGGTGTTTCGAGTACAAGTATAAACAGTGCTTGTGCAGAAAAATCTTCTGAAACGAGAAAAGTGGTTACATTTGGAAAAAAAAAAGCATATGAAATACGCGATGCAAGAATGTAGTGACTTTAAGAAGAATGCAATTCGCGTAACAGTGCACAATTTCTTTTTTAAACTGAGCCGCCAAAGTTAATAAAGTGCCGCTTCCAGAGAGCGAATAAATTACGTTATTGCATAACTGTTACTTTATTTTTCGCTCATTTATTTCAGAATTAACTAATATTATATGTGCAAACGTTTATTTTGTTGCAACTATCAATCTTATCACCTTTAACCCTTAACAGAATATGCTAGTTACCGTTTCAGTTGTCGAAATAAGGACTCTGTTCTTTTTTGCACTACGTGGCGCTTATACTCGCCACGTGGTCTAAAAGTGTGACAGTATTTCTAGTGCGAATGGCGGAAGGATACATTATAGCTATGCACTGGTCACCTGGGGTTTGTTTTGACGCGGATCAACTTAAGAGTGAATACAGAGTAGTTACTATAACTAAGCAGGAGGGAAAGTGAAGGAATTTCCAGACTGAGATAACGTCGATTGTAAAATAAGAGATATTGATAAACAAAAGAACTACGGAAAAAAAGTTTATTCAGCACTCGCCTTCACTGATATCTCGGTTTATGGAAAATCCCATAACAAGCCTAATTCTTATATTCAGAGCATTTTAATATTTGGATTACATAAACCTGCCCCCGACTGTTAGGCAACTTCTCTGCCGTTGAAGTGCTGGGGATGTGCCGTGTAATCAGGAGTTGTTTGTGGTAGGTAACGCTCTCTGGCGAAAGCTTCGTCGTTAACGAACAAGCAAGTTTTGATTTCGAATTGAACTTCCAATGATTTCTTCCATGGCAACCGTTCTCATTATATTTGATTGGCTGCTTGCTGTTTCCGTTAGGTTATCATAAAGGTGTTTTGTACCACGCTTGCTTTCTTACACAAAAGATTTGAAGTCGGGTTTTCAATTCTATGCAGGTCATTAGCAACGTCTTGTAGGAGCAACTAGACAAAAGATTGACGTCTATTTTATGTTCCTTCATTGAAAATATGAAGGAAAAGAAAGGATCTAGCACAGCTTATTGAACCTTATTTGCATTGTGATGTGAGCCACAGTGCGTTTTAGGATTCCGGATGTGAAAAATTCGTGTTTTCGTTCGCAGAAAATAGTTCTATTTTTAAAAATTTGATACGATGCATTCACATAACTTTCTCTACCCTCTATCGTTTATCATTAAGTACAGAAACTATTCTTACTAAAGCTTATTTTTATATCTACTAAAACTTTGGAGAAATAGCTACATTACACATTCGGTTATAGAATCGGAGAACAACGATAGTCAAATATTTTAAGAACTGGACGCTATATGCTGACCTTATAATTACACACTTTTTCCATGCAATCGCGAAAAACAACTGAAAGTTGAAAGGACTTTAAAGAATGAACAATTCGAACCAATAATAACGGATATCTCAGAAATGGTTTTTGTCACAAAAGAACGTATTTAAAATAAATTGTGTGTTATAAATAGATCTACACTTCTTGTGCAGTACGCTTTCGTATATCGCTTAACGTTTACCAGTTATATAAATTATACAAGATTCCTTCCGAATGAAGAGGATTTCAAGGGCTATTCCCATAAAAATTCAAGATATGTTTTCCCTGTCATGTAAATATCTTTAATATATGGTATTTTAATCAAAATCGTTAGCCAATTTTAGAAAGATAAAATTTTCGAAAAATATTCCATATAAAAGGTAGTTGTGACGAGGAGATTTTCTTTAATATCTTCGTGTCGCATCCTTGGAAGATACTGAACTTAAATATCAAGTTTTGTACTTATCGGACTTTTCGTTCAGGGGACTTCAAAACATACATCCGGTGAAATCTCGATATCGAATTTTTGGGTGGAATACAATAATCCCCCTACTTACTTATACGTAATCGAGAAAGTAATAAAAGTACTGCATGCACAAGTGTCTGCAATAACCAAAGCTCTGCATTCATGTCCTAAAATAAAGCCTGGAGACCCATATTCTCTTTCGTAGATTTCCTCCATCCGCTGTGAGCATCGCCAACGCACAGCTGTTTCCGCTTAGCAATTCTTCTTCAAACTTGGCAATGAACCGCAAGCAGCAACTGACCAAATGCAGACCTCTATTAAAGAAGTCTAGCTCTGGGAAACTGTTCGATCAGCCAACTTTGAATTGCCCGTTAAGAACAATACAGACACTGTTTTTCTTTTTATTTGTATCGGTCCTTTTTTACTTTTCCTACTACATACTTGCAATAAGTAGAGGAGGTGCTGTATTCCACCAAAAATTCGATATCGAGTTCTCACCGGAAATAACCCTGAGAACCCTGCATCCTAAGAAGCATTTTTAGAAAAAGGTCTCCGTGTGTGTGTGAACACCAAAACTCAAAAACGAAACGTCGGTTAAATACCAAACTTGGTATTTAAGTTCAGGACCTTCCAAGGATACGGCAGGAAGATTCTGAATAAAATTTCCCACCCCAAATTACCCTTTACATGGAACATTTATTTAAAAAATGGATTTTTCTCAAAAATGGCTCTAACGATTGTTATTAAAATGCCATATGTTTAAGCTATTTTCATGACGAAGTATATATCCTGAATTTTCTGGGCGAATATCTAAATATCTCTGTATTCTGAACAACTTTTGTATTTTTGGTAAAACGTAAGACATAGACAAAATGTAACTACACAAAAAAATGTAGATCTCGTCGAGGCAGGAATTAAACAGTATATTTCAAATAAGATCTTTCCGAGATATTCTTTGATATTGGTTTGAATTTTCAGATACTTTATACGTTTCTCAATTGCAAATCAATATTCTGTTTCTTTCACTTCTTTTACCCCCTTGGTTATGCAAATACAACAGAAATTCAAAGCCGTCACATAGCGACCGGTTTTAAAAAGATTTGACTATCATTTTAGCGTATTGCATTCTTCTTATACTTACAACGACACGAGTAAAGAACGTTAAATTTGTATTAATAAGAAGCATAAAAGTATAAGTTTTTGTAAGAATAGTCTGTAGAAGAGTGAGACTAGAAAGTCATGTAAATGCAAGACATCCGATTTTTCTTTCATGTATGTCATATGATTCATCATAAATAGTTTGTCTGACCTCTCTCTAGACGAAAACAGAATGCTTCTTACGCATTACTTTATTTTAAGCACTTCTCTTTGAAATAATGCCATTGAGTACATACTCTACGGATACATACATCATTTGATTTTGATCAATCGTGTGTAAAAATGTTACTGTTATTGCTGGCCAATGCCACTTGATTGAGACTGGTATTTCTAGCCACTATCCGCTTAGCGACCTAACCTACAAACAACACCATTTATCTGCCTGGGTGCTGCACAGATTTAGGTATGTGCTGTCTCCCAGGACACAATTCACGCGTTCGCATGCACGGCATGCCAGCTAGGAACTAACATTTACTAACTGGGTTGCTAACGCGGAACCCGACCACTAACTGCATGAAATCCCTCTACTAACATAGCACCCTGTCTCCCTAGACATGCATGATTAGTTTACTAACAGCAAGTGCATGGGGAGACGATGTAACCTCTGAGAATGATCGTCACCGGGGGCGGCAGGTGTGGGTCCGCCCCCACATATTAAAAAAAGCGATATGATGTGATAATCTAAAGAAGCACTGCATTAAACCCCTATGCTAAGATGATTTTGAAAATGATGGAACTTGTAATTTAAATCCGAATCAAAGGTGTCCACGAACTCTCGCACTAACTCACCAAGATCCTATATTCCAAGTGCAAATTGGGGACAAAACGTTTATGACACGTATGATAAGTGCAAGGATTCGCAAATTATAAACGTAGAAAGTTAAACCATTAAAAAGGTGATAATGCATTACAGTTTAATTCTTACACACTTGTCAGCCTAACGCTGATAACTTCTATGCAGGCTGGCATGGCTACCTGGGTAATGGTCGACTTGCCATTGTTGTTCCCCTCCCTTAGTCACACATTCTCAATTAACTGCAGCGCAGCCACGTATGCATGGTTGTCAGCAGCTGGCTAGCAAGTACGTAGGTCTAAATTGCGATGGAATATTACGTCTTTTCACTGGTTAACCTTTAATAGCTATAACTTGAGAACTATTTCAATTAGAACCCACATAGTCTAAGAATTGTTGCTTCAACTTGTTCGAGAAATAGCATCCCGGAGAGATAGTGATAAACCTGATAGTTTTAGTCAAAGGAGTGGTATCACATTCGGGAAAAAAATCTGCATCTACAGGATAGATCATTTGAAACTGTACAATATCTCCAAAACTAAGCGTTATAGAAAGAAAGGTCTTGTATAAAAGTTGCTTCATATTATGAGGTTAACTATTTGGAGATATATATATATATATATATATATATATATATATATATATATATAAAGTATTGCGTCCACCCAAAACTTGGATACGGAAGTTTCATCGGAAATACGTGTTACTATCCCCTAAAACCACAACAAAAAAAATATATAGAAAAAGGTTCGCGCGCACGCGTGCGTGTGTGAACACACAACTCAAAAATGAAAAATCCAGCGCTTCTTCTTTCAAGGATGAGACACGAAGATTTTCAACAAAATCCCCCCATCCCAAACTACCTATTACATGGATAACGATTTTAATTAAAATACCGTAGGTAAGTTTAAGATATGTTCATGACAAATAAAATGTATGTATAGGGAATGGTCTGAGAAGTCCTCTTTTTTCGGAAGGAATTTTGTATAATTTTGTTCGTATAACTCGTAAACGTTCAAGGGATAGGCAAAAGATTTACTATACAAAAAACAATTTATACTCAATAAAATTGTTGTGAGATCAGCCATTTCCGAGATATTCATTATTATTAGTTTGAATTTTTCAATACTCACCGTTTTTAAGTCCTGTGACAATCAGTTGTTTCTCGCGGTGTCATGCAAATAGTATGGAATTTTAAGGCCAGTTAACAATTTAAAGATCTGACTATCGATCCCATTGCTTGTATTCCCATTGTACCCACAACGAAATGTGTAATGAACTTAGCTATTTCTGCAAAGGTTTATCTCGACTAATTTGAGGTAGATAGAAAAATTAGCTTTTGTAAGGACAGTATGCAGAATCTATATAAGAAAATACCTGATGTGTAACAGTCACATTGCCTTTCTCTACCCTCTATCGTTTATTAGTGGGTGTACAAGCTATCCTTCATTTTAATCAGGATATGCCTTGCTGAAATAGCTAAATTACATATTTCGTTACAGATACAAAGGAAACAGCGATAGTCAAATGTTTAAGAACTGGACACTAAATGCTAGCCTTAAAATTCCATGAAATTGCGAGAACAATTGAATGTCGATAGGACTTTAAAGAACGATAAAGTACTGAACATTAATAACCGTTAATACGGAACTTGCTTCTGCCATAAGTTTGAAATAAATTGTGTGTTTTAGAGAGATCTACATTTTATGTAAATCAGTACGTTTTCGTCTAAAGAATTATATAAGATTATATAGAATTCCTGTCCAATGAAGTGTACTTCACAGGCTATTTCCAGAAAATTCATGATATACGTTTTATTTGTCTGTAAATATATTTAACATAGGCATTTTCATCAAAATCGTTAGAACCGTTTTTCAGAAAATAAAACATTTCGAAAAATCTTACATGCAAAGGGTAATTTGGGGTGGATGGATTTTATCGAAAATCTTCGTGTCGTATCTTTGGAAGATACTCAACTTAAACACTGTTTTTGAGTTATGCTGTTCAAAACAAGAGATAGACACACGGACCTTGTTCCTAAAAAGCCCTTTTTCGGATTCAGGGGGTTTCAAAATACATATTTCCAGTGAAATCTCAATATCGAGTTTTTGGGTAGAGTATAACACCTTCTCTACCTAATCTGTACGATAGTGGATAGTGGTTTTGACTTTGAAAACGGATATGCCAATAAATGTCTTGAATTTTATAGAAATGGGATGCAAACGCTGAAAATATGAGCGCTTGAAAAATTGCGGAAACTTAAACGTCTGGTTGTATGCAAACGACACCGTGTTTTGATGCACCGTATTTCAGATATCAGGTCGGCTTTATCAGAGAGCTGGTTCTCGAGTCGAAAGGCGGAATATAAGATTAAGGACTATGAGGTAGTAATATTCATGGGCTAATGAACGAGCAGCCTAAGCAAAGAACCACGCTCGCTGTGAAAGACTAGGATAAGCAACAGTTAAACTAACGAGTTGAAGCCCTACAGCAGAGAGTATTTACTTTTTGTGCGTGTGTAGTGTGTTTGATTCACAGAGAAGCAAAGGATGAACAAACAGCGGTGGGTAGTGGCTTTAGTTCGATTAAACCTGTTGCTGCGCGGGAAACCACTTCGTGCCCGGGAAAATGCGCAGCTCAGTAGCGTTAACCCACTGCAGACACGTTCAAGAGGTCATGAGTTCGGCAATGCAGTGGGGCAAATATGTCAATCGTCCAAAACACAAGGGCAAAAAAAGGATGTAGGAACCTTTTACCTTCTCCGGCACTTATCAACGGTAGAAGAAAAGAAATGATCTCCACCCAAAACTTCGCTAAAGAGATTTCACCATATATGCACATTTTAAGGTGCCCTGAACACAAAATGAATTCATTATGTTTTCTATAGCGAATCTTATTAAAAGCATGCATTTCAGATATTGCCAAGAATATAATGCAGACCTTAAACGTTCTGAAAGATCGTGAGGCAGAACAACATTTACGCAGGAAAAACGTAGCATACAAATTGTTCAAATAATCTTATTTGTAGCATCAGCCGTTTTCAAGAGATCGACGGATGTCCTACTTCTGATTTCATTAACCTCACCACTCCCGTCAGTCTTCCAAGTTCTCTAAAACCCCTACGTCTTTTAGCGGTGAAAGAATTTGCTGAGTGGTTGGTTCAGCAAATGTAAATCAATCTTGTAGATGGAATTTTAAGCTTTGTACCTTCTGTTTGGTACCAATGTTACTTAGCAGTATAAAGTATCTATATACACACCATCCTGCAGTCAAACGCTCAGCGTTCTGCATCTTCTACCCAAAGCTCCCAGGTTTCATTTCCGGATGGAGCGGAGAATTTTTCTTTAACCAGGATCATTCCCTATCCTCCGCAGAGTCTGGAAGTATGAGTGTGAAAGCAAATATTCGCTTGATACATTCACATGACTTTCTCTGCCCTCTATCGTTTATTAGTGGGTATGTTAACTATTGTTAATCAAGCTTAATTTTCTATATACTTCATTTCAATCTAAACAAAACTTTGCAGAAATAGCTAAATTACACATTTCGTTACAGAACAAAGGGATCAGCGATAGTCATTTAAGAACTGAACGCTATATGCTGGCCTTCAAATTCCATACTGTTTCCATGCAATAGCGGGAAACAACTGAGTGTTGAAAGCACTTTAAAAGAATGACAATTGGCATTAATAACAGATATCTCGAAAATGGCTGGCTGATGCTACAAAAACGTTATTTGAAATAAGTGTATGTTTTAAACAGATCTATATTCTTGTGTAGTACGTTTTCGTCTATCGCTTCACGTTTACCTGTTGTACAAAATTCCTTCCGAATGAAGAGGATTTCAAAGGCTATTCCCAAAAAATTAAAAATATAAATTTTATTTGTCATGTAAATATCTTTAATACATGGCATTTTAGTCAAAATCGTTAGTCATTCTTTAAAAAACCTAAAATTCCAAATGTTCCATGTAAAGGGTAGTTAGGGGTATGGGGATTTTCTTGAAAATCTTCGTGTTGCATCTTTGGAAGGTACTAAACTTAAATACAAACTTTGGTGTTGATCCGACTTTTCGTTTTTGAGTTATGCTGTTCACACACACACACGGATATTGTTTTTCTAAAAATCTGATGTATTACATTCACATAACCTTCTCTACTCTCTACGGTTATTAATAGGTATACAAAGTGTTACGAAAGATTATCTGTCTACTTCATTTTACTCCAGAAAAACCTTTGCAAAAATAGTTAGGTTACACATTTCCTTAGGATGCACAGAAAACAGTGATAGTCCAATGTTTAACAACTTGAGGCAGTATTTTTAACAATTAAATGATTTCAGTCAAATTATATAATAAGTAAATTCAATAATAGCCCATCTTGAAGCAATATGTGTATGTAGTAATTTGTAAAATGTATGTAACAGTCACTGCATATGGTTATGTTATTGTAAACATGTGTAATAAAGTTATGTGAATATATTACGTAATATAATAAATTAGGAGCTGTGAGAATAACAAGTTAAACGTTACTAACAATGAGGTAACCTTGAGGCAATAATGAGTTTGAGAGTTTAAATCTTATTTGTGATTCTTGGAAGCATTAGTGCAATTTTAGTGACAGTTTATAAAAATAGCCAATCAACAACCAGAAAAAAGCTTTAATTAAATGCAGGTATTCTATTGGAGTAAAAAATAGTCAATCAGAGACTTGAAATACAGATATTTACAAGTTTAGACGGTTGAAATCAAGTCAGTTGCCTGTAGACAGTGATTGCAACCGGATGCAAGATGCGTCCTCGAGAGATTTAATATGTATTCGTGTGAAACGAAAAATAAATGTACGTGTTAAAAAAATGCAAGTATTAAATAAAATAATCTCACAACTCTCGATATCAGCGAAGTGCTATTTAATTTGTGTCAAGGATTAATAAAAAGGAGTGAATTAAAACTTAAAATCTGTGTAAGCCTACATTCTTGTCGCATCACGCCCTGCCAAAACTTCCAAGTCTCTAACAATAATGCTGACGAGCCCGAGGCAAACATAAATGTTAAATATTTAAAGAAACAGTTTAATTACAAAGTTATTTTTTTTTTTTAAACTTGGGGCAAAGGCCAACTGAAAATACATTTGGGGCGAAGGCTACCGGAAACTGTTTACTATACGTGCTGTTGCAACTACTACAAGTTCTGCTCCCCAACAGTTGAAATATAATATAACTCCTTCAATACAAACTACTTCAAATCGGCTTTTCATACGTAGCAGCAAACAACGTAAAGATAATATCTACTTCAAATTGACGCCCAAAGCGTGGTGCAAATAACGTAACAAACTATCTACTTCAAACTGGAAGCTATACACTAGCCTTAAAATCCCATACTGTTTCCAGGCAATCGCCAGAAACAACTGAAAATCATGTGACTTAAAAAGAATAAAGCACTGAGCATATCGAATCATTAACGGGTATTTCGGAAAGGGCTGATGTCACCAAAAAATTATTTGTTAAACAAATTGTGTGTTTTAAAGAGAGATACAATTTTTGATGTGGAGCGTTTTCGCCTATCGCTTAACGTTTAACAGTTTACAACATTATACAAAATTCCTTCCGAATAAAGAGGACTTCACAGGCTATACCCAGAAAATCAAAACATATAAAATATATACAAGTAAAATTTAGTAATAGTTTGTATACACACTATAAGCGATAGAGGGTAAAAGTCATGTGAATGTAATACCAGATTTTTTGTTTAGTAAGGTTTTGTCTATGTCTTAGTTATCATGAAAATATAAACATAGTATTTTAATCAAATTCGTCAGAGCCATTTTTGAGAAACCAAAGTTTTGGAAAAACTTTCCATGAAAAGGCTAGCTTGGGTGGCAGGGTTTTCTTTAAAATCTTCGTGGCGCATCCTGAAAATGCTGAACATAAATACATCGTTTTTAAAAATGCCTTTTTTGGATTTAGGGAGTCTCAAAACGTGTATTTCCAATGAAATCTCTGTCTCGAATTTGTGTGTGGAATACAATTCTTCCTCTACCTGCTATACATAAGTAATAGAGAACGTAAAATAAACTATTTTTTAATTTCTTATTACCTTTTTAATTTACAACATTCGTGGCATAGTGTTAATAAATGCAACTTGTAATTTTTTACTTCTTTAGATAAATTTTCTAGCGCCTATCTCGCTTGTAAATCTATCATAATTTTAAAATAACTCGTTGCTTAATTTCTAATGACACATTCTTCATACGTGTAATTTGTTAAACTTTACTTCACGAAACAATCTAAATAAATCCAACTCGAGTTTTGATTTTCTCCATATACAGTTCCCAATGACAGATTCTTACAAACAGTTAATACGCCTAAAACATGCTTTCTTATTCACAATGTTCCTCTTCGTCTCCCCCATCTCTTTCTCTGCTCTACGGTGCAGATATCGCCACCTGCTTTCATCCCCCGAGTTAATATCGCTGTATCGCTCTAAGATATAGGTGCGGTCTTTTCCGCAGCTTCGCCGCTAAGAGCACCTGCTCTTGTCATTAAGTACTCTTGAATCAGTAACGGCTCGGCCTTCTCTGATGGAAAAGATAGATGTGCACTCAAAGAGCTGCTTCACGAGAAACATCTAGCAAAGATCACAACCACCACTGTCTTGTTTTGATGCCCTTTTCTTTTCAAGTCTTACGCGAAGGTATGTACGCTTTCTCCTTTCATGTTTACTGTCTCTATCGCTTACATACGGTAATTTCAGGTGAACTGGCTCCACACAAATATTTAGTATCGAAGTTTCACCGGAAATATGTGAAGAGTAAATAAAAATCTTATAACTTTCTCTACCCTCTATCGTTTGTTTGTGGGTATACAATTATTTTTATGAAAGTTTATATTCCTATCTACTACTTTAATCGCGATAAACCTGCATTACACGTTGTAGTTATAAAGGGAACAGCGATAGTCAAATGTTTTAAGAACTGCACGCTATGCGCAGGCCTTAAAATTCCCTACTCTTTCCTAAACATCGCCAGAAACAATTGTAAATCGAAGTAACTTAAAAGAATCACAAAGTATTGAAGAATTCGAACCAATAATAACATATCTGAGAAATGGCTTATGCCACATTAAAAGTTATTTGAAATAAATTAGGAATGGGATTCGATGCTCTCGATACTTGGTGGTATCGATGTATGTCTAATACTTGGAGATAAACCTTCGATACTTTTTCGATACTTTTATTTTTTTTTAAGTCTTGCATTACTGAAAGTTGTTGTGTTTAACTTTATGCTAGATAAGGAATGAAAGGATTCGAGACTACATGTTATTGCCTCGCACGTGTCCTCAAAGAGTTTCTGGATTATAGTTCTTGATAGACTTTGACTGCGTTTCCTGTGGGTGAATAAATGCAGCATTCGATAGACTCTTGTGTCTAAAATAAAATCACGCAAAACAATGGGGGAAGGAGTAGAGGTAACCATGTAACATGCAGCGTTAACTGAGTTGTGAACAAACCTGATTTAGCTGTACGCACTAAATCATGTTTCTAAAAAACTGACTTGATGACACAATCTCAGCCATCATATTTACCTACTCCGGTGACCAAAATCTGTGAATCCAGCAGAAACAAATCAGAACTTAGACGTGAAATAATACACAGTATGGAAATATTTTTTCTTTCATGAATACTTGTGCTCTTAGACAAAAATAGTTGATTCCTTTATATTACTGCATTTCATATAATACTGACTTGATTTTGTCTTAAACAGTTTAATTGTGCCTTATATACCTCTGTATTAAACATGTATATGCTAATGCATGACGGTGAGTAGTTGGGAGACTTAATCCACAAACCTACTAGGTTTCCGAGTGTTACAGGGCTAATTACTTATTACCGGATGAAAAAATACATATGTTATGTGGTACTTGTGGTTAGTAGTAGAATGGTAGGTACAACACACACATTATTTTTAGTTGTTTGAGTTTCATGTAAAATATATATTACTTTAAATTTTCAAGACTGCAGAATAAAGAAGAATTGCTAGTACTTGTTTTTCTATGGATAGAAAATACTTTAAAAGAGTTTTCAGCAAAGAAATTGTTATTGTTGTTGTTATTATTATTATTATTATCCTTGACTAACAACAAGGATATATAAGCTGTGGCATTATCAAGGGAAAAAAATTGCTGCCAATTGGAGAATGTCAAAAAGCAGAATTTCCGAATTGGCATAAAATATAAAAGTGGTTACATGCGTTTATACACAGAAAACTACTAATAAGAACATAATTCAGTGAACAAGCTATCGCTTTTAGAGTTTTTAAGTAAGTATCGTGTGCCCAAAATTCAGTACCGGTAACGAGTATCGAAAAATAGTGGTACCGTCCCATCCCTAAAATAAATTGTGTGTTTTAATGAGATCTACACTTTTTATGTAGTCCTTTTTCCTCTATACGAGATTATACAAAAAAAAATTCCCAATGAAGAGGACTTAACAGGCTAGTTCCAGAAATCTCGAGATATCATTTTGTTCTGTAAATATCTTGAATGTTGGCACTTGAATCAAAGTAGTTAGAGCCACTTTAAAACAATATAAGAATTCTGTATACACTACGTGATCAAAAGTATCCAGACACCTGGCTGAAAATGACGCCCTCCATCGGTAATGCTGTAAGTCAATATGGTGTTGATGACAGCGTTCACTCTCGCAGGCATACTTTCAGTCAGGTGCTGGAAGCTTTCTTGGGGAATAGCAGCCCATTCTTCACGGAGTGCGGAACTGAGAAGTATCGATGTAGGTCCGTGAGGCCTGGCACGAAGTCGGCGTTTCAAAACATCCCAAAGGTGTTCTATAGGATTCAAGTCAGGACTCTGTGCAGGCCAGTGCATTACAGGGATGTTATTGTTCGTGTAACCACTTCCCCACAGCCCGTGCAGCATGAACAGGTGCTCGATCGTGTTGAAAGATGCAATCGCCATCCCCGAATTGCTCTTCAGTGGAAATCAAGAAGGTGCTTAAAATATCAATGTAGGTCTGCGCTGTGATCGTGCCACGTAAAACAACAAAGGGTACAAGCCCCCTCCAAGAAAAACACGACCACACCATAACACCACCACCTCCAAATTTCATTATTGGCACTACACACGCTGGCAGATGACGTTCACCGGGCATTCTCCATACCCACACCCTGCCATCGGATCGCCACGTTGTGTACCGTGATTCGTCACTCCACACAACGTTTTGCCACTGTTCAGTCGTGTAATGTTGACGCTCCTTACACCAAGTGAGGCATCGTTTGGCATTTCCCCGCGTGATGCGCGGCTTATGAGCAGCCGCTCGACCATGGAATCCAAGGTTTCTCACCTCACGCCTAACTGTCATAGTACTTGGAGTGGATCCTGATGCAGTTCTGCATTACAGGGATGTTATTGTTCGTGTAACCACTTCGCCACAGCCCGTGCAGCATGAACAGGTGCTCGATCGTGTTGAAAGATGCAATCGCCATCCCCGAATTGCTCCAGTGGAAATCAAGAAGGTGCTTAAAATATCAATGTAGGTCTGCGCTGTGATCGTGCCACGTAAAACAACAAAGGGTACAAGCCCCCTCCAAGAAAAACACGACCACACCATAACACCACCACCTCCAAATTTCATTATTGGCACTACACACGCTGGCAGATGACGTTCACCGGGCATTCTCCATACCCACACCCTGCCATCGGATCGCCACGTTGTGTACCGTGATTCGTCACTCCACACAACGTTTTGCCACTGTTCAGTCGTGTAATGTTGACGCTCCTTACACCAAGTGAGGCATCGTTTGGCATTTTCCCGCGTGATGCGCGGCTTATGAGCAGCCGCTCGACCATGGAATCCAAGGTTTCTCACCTCACGCCTAACTGTCATAGTACTTGGAGTGGATCCTGATGCAGTTTGGAATTCCTGTATGATGGTCTGGATAGATGTCTGCCTATTACTCTTTACGACCCTCTTTAAATCTCGGCGGTCTCTGTCAGTCAACAGACGAGGCCGGCCTGTACGCTTTTGTGCTGTACATGTCCCTTCACGTTTCCACTTCACTATCACATCAGAAACAGTGGACCTAGGGATGTTTAGGAGTGTGGAAATCTCGCGTACAGTCTTCTGACACAAGTGACACCCAATCACCTGACCACGTTCGAAGTCCGTGGGTTCCACGGAGCGTCCCATTCTGCTGTTTCACGATGTCTAATGGCTACTGAGGTCGCGGATGAGTACTAGGCAGTAGGTGGCAGCACAATGCACGTAAGATGATAAACGCATGTTTGTGGGGATTTCCGGATACTTTTGATCACATGGTGTATTTTCATCTAAAGGATGGTATATGGTGGGAGATTTTCTTGAAAATTTTCGTATCGCATCTTTGGAAGGTATTGAATCTAAATACTAAGTTTGGTATTTATCCGACTATTCGGTTTTTAGTTATGTTGTTTACACACACGGACGTTTTTCTAATATTTATTTAATTTATTTATTTTGTGGGGGTTTAAGAGACCTCTAAGCATGCATCTCCGGTGAAATCTCGATATCAAATTTCTGGGAGAAATGCTATACCTTTTTACCTATGTACACTGTCATGCATAAAAAGTAGCTCATTCTCCTAGATAGTCATAGTATTTTCCTCTACGTAACGTTTTCCACCTTCAGGTAACCAACTTCGGATTGCCAGGCCGGTAACAGTTCTCTATATGAAAGAGTTTCGCTACGACTGGTACACGAGGAAAGGCTAAACCAATTACACATAATACAGTCTTCTGGAGGAACGGGTGAAGAATCACTTGCATGTGTAATTAAACTGAAAGACAGCTACAACATCAATATAGGAGCTTTCATCAGTGACATGGAGACGAAGATTAAAGTTGTTACCTCTATTAAACGGCAATAAGAAAACCGCAATTAAGAAAACGGTAGTGTAGCATGAAAATATAATATTTAAGTTGTAATGTTACCCTTCGGCAGTCAGGCTAGAATTATCCTAGGAAAAGAGGTGGACGCCCTGGTAGGGGGTGGGGCTAGGTTTTGTCAGTACCAAGATAAACAGCTCCGTTCCATTATGGGCCACATTTTATGCACACCAGTATACGCGGTAGAAAAAGTAAAAATAAAAAGTTGGATAAATGCCAAACTAGTGTTTAACTACACACGTCACCACAGGCTGCTTTAACTGATGGTACATGAAATGAAATTATAAATGATAAAGGCAATTTGGGAAGGAAGCGTTCCAGGCCTAAATTTAGGGTACCTCCCCGATATTTGCCGCAATGACGACTAAGGAAAACCTGGAAAAAACCTGTCAGGGAGGAGGGTCCTAGCGGGATTTGAGCCGCGGACCTTCCATTCACAAGACCATGCCGGAGTGAACACGTGCCGGTCTTCATCTCCGATTTGTTCAATATAACTTTAATATAAAATTAATTTTTGCAGTCAAACAGTATTCATAGCTAAAAATTGAGTCCTAAAACTTTTAAATTTTGCATATTGTTTCTCCAATATAGCTCATTACATTCAAATATATTCTCTGTAAAATTAAAATATTTGCTTCAAAAATAATTATGTAACACATTTAACTTTATAAAAATCAATCCTAAAAACCCTAATTCTAAAATTAGGGTTCATATGTACAAAATCTCTTTAGATCTCTCCATGTACTTATCGAAGATAAGTATACTGTATACTGAAAATTTGAAAAGAACCGAAGAAAAACAGCGGAAGAACATTTCAAACTGCCAACAATGTAAGAAAACAGGATGACAAAATAAAGTTTTAAGATTTTATATGCGCACGTCCATTCAAACGTCGCATTTGTGTATTTAAATGATGATAAAGACAAAACGCCAATTAAATCCCGGTTCTATAATGCGGAAGGCTTTTTCTATGAAAATTAAAAAAGAAACCAATTTTGTTGAAAATTCAATATTAAGTAGGTACACTTAAATCCAACAAGGCCATGTGACAAACATTTTCACAAAATCCCCTTCCCCCAAGCCAAGTAACTCTTTACTAGAAAAAAAATAGTTTACTCAAAACTGATAAAATGGTATGTGTATATTGCAATACATAATAATAATAATAATAATAATAATAATAATAATAATAATAATAAAGTCACAGACATTTGTGGTCAAGTATCTTGAAAACTAATTATCCCATTTGAACAATTTCTTCAACTATGGATTGAAGGCTAGCTTTAAACCTTGTGAAATAAATAGGCCGTCATGTATACATGTGTTTAATATTTATAAACAAAATTCAATATTGAAACAATATTTTATAGGCACGGCCAGCTGTATGCGAATTCTGTCAACTCCCGTTCACAGCCAGCTTGATCTGTGCAGATTCGTTAGTGCTGTTACGTTTGTTTAAGTTGGCTGCTCTGAAGTAACCACGAAACTTTCAAAACAAACAAACAGGCTGTTGTTTAGAACCAAACATCTCCTTTTTTTTCTCCCGAAACACTACCTTTTATATGTTTGATAGATACACATGAGCTGGAATCTTATTTTTTGAAAAAGGGTATTCTTCCATGCGTTCGATTTAAAGCCGGGCCACGGATCGCGTATATGCGTATCTCGCTAACACTGTAGTGGCCTCGGTATGTTCCGCTAGCGCACTAACGGTGTGAATTATATTATTCTTATTAGTCCACCGAAATGCATACAGAAAAATATCCTACTTTTATATAGGATACATACGTAAAAACTGAATTTTGCTACACAAAAGTTTATAGGAACAATCCCCACAATATAGACGAACTTAAGGAAATATGAGAAAATAAATTATGAAAATTACGCAAGAAGAACTTATACGTGTGAATGTAAATGTCATTCGAGGATGTCGGGAATGTCTCAATGCAGGTGGACACCACTCTTTCAATACAAGTTAACTAATAGCAAGATTAGTACTCATTAGGGTAAATGTTACTATCACTCGTGAGTAAGTAACGTGGGAGTTTTAAAACGGAAATCCCCTCAGAGTAATAGATAAAGCGCGGAGCACGCATACGCGCGATTCGCAGCCCGGCAATATAACGTGCGCACTGTATATTCAAATAGTTTATGAAGCTCCCAACTCATACTTCAAGGATAACTATCCCGGTGTTACTGAATTGTTTAGCGTTTGTGGAGCGTCATACGAGGTACGTGAAATAATTAAACACGTGTCGTACTATGCCTAAAAGAAAAGTAAGATTACATATATTTCGACTCGATTCAACGGCAAGAGCAATCGAATAACTTTGAATGAGAGGATCTACGCACAGAAATGCTTCGACGTATGATATACATGGGGAACCTAATACTGCTCCCGGCAGTTTTTGCTAATTCTGCTTTCAAACAAGAGCTGTGAAGTCATCTACTACAGAATATGGAAAGCCGTTTGCATTCAGAAGAGAAGATTGGGGTTTCACCGAGATGCTTCCATATTGCTTGTGGAAGAAGTTGCAACTGTATTTGGTTAGGGGAAAGTGGATAAGGCGAGTTATGAAACCGATGCCATCTAATACTCACCGAGTGCAAACGAATATTCAGGCAGGCGAAGTCACGAATAAAAACCAGTTTGATATGCATATACAAGGTGCGGAATAACAACGTGCAGAAAACTGGAGAGTAAAACAATCTTATGTGATACATTCACACGACTTTCTCTACCCTCTATCGCTTACTAGTGGGTATACAAATTACTCTTTCGAAACTTTATTTACATTTTGATCCTAATAAACCTTTGCAAAAATAGATACATTACACATTTCGTTATAGATAACAGTGATAGTCAAATGTTTAAGAACTGGACGCTGTATGCTGGCCTTAAAATTTCAACAGTTTCCATGTAATCACGAGAAACACCTAAAAAGAATGACAGGAAACGAACCATTCGAACCTTTAATAATGGATATCTCAGAAACAGCTTATGCCACAAAAAATTGCTTTAAGTAAATTGTGTAATCTAAAGAGGTCTACATTTTTTGTGTGGTATGCTTTCGTCTATCGCTTAACGTTTACCAGTTATGCAAGATTATACAAAATTCCTTCCGAATGAAGAGGTTCTCCTAGGCTACTGCCAGAAAATTCAAGATATACAATTTATTTTTCACGTACATATCTTTAATATATTGCATTTTTATCAAAATCGTTATCCATTTTTTAGAAAATTCTAAAAATGTTCCATGTAAAGGTTAGATGGGGTGGGGGATTTTCTTGAAAGTCTTCAGTGTCGCATCCTTGGAAAATATTGAACCTAAATACCAAGTTAGGTATTTATCCGACTATTCGTTTTTGAGTTATGGTGTTCACAGACAAAAGACATTTTCCCAAAAAGACTTTATTTGGATTCAGGGGGCCTCAAAACATGTATTTCCGGTGAAATCTCGGTATCGAATTTTGGAATTTTTGGGTTGAATGCAATTACCTTCTCTAGGTAGGTGGTAAGAGAAAGTAAAAAGCTTTTATCGAAAAAATTTAGAACGACTATGAAAATAAACGATAACTGGCAGTGAAAGGCAGTTATCGATGGAGATGGTTATCGATCGGAATTTGGGACGGACCAAGACATTCTCACTACACAATTAGAGATGATACTGGTTCCTGTACAAGCGTGTGTTTTATTTATTACTTGCTGCCAACGGGATAGCCTATACAACACCCTGGGTTATTTTTTAACTTGCTTTCGCTATCCTTTTCTTCTGACAATCGTTTAAAAGCGTAGCCTGAAGTATAAATAATCCAAGCGTCTCCAACTTGGCTCTCAACACTAAACCACTTTCAACACGTTACCATCACAATAAGCATCAAAGCAATGCTTCTGAAGAGCTGCTACGCTTTTTTCACAGGTAGCACTGGTAAAACTAATTGATGCTGGCATTTGTTGTGATATAGCAGTTCGCAACAGGGGCATGCAAGCTAATTTTCATGATGATAAATCGCTTGCGTGACGGTTCTAGGAGGTTTAGCTCTTGGAACGTTCCTTTATTGTAATGGAATTCATTGCGGTGCTTTCTCTGGTCATAGACCTTTATTTACTAACGGTAATGCAAACCAGAAATTTGACTACAGGTTGTGAGAAGTTAAATAGTATATTATGCAACGAGACTATAATGGTAGTAATTAAAACCGAGTATTATTATTAACCGAACGAGCGAAGCGAAGTGAGGTTAATAATTATCATGCGAGCGTTTTAATCACTATTATAGTCAAGTTTCATACGACTGTTTATGCTCGACCATGTATCTAAATTAAAGGTTTCATAAGTATTCGTTTCTGGTTTGAGTGATGTGTTACAATCGTTATTCCTTTATCTATGATTACAATACAATGACCTTGTAGCACCTGTGTCAAACAAAGTTGCTAGCGTTGTGAGACGTACTACGCAGAATAATCGATCTTGCGCTTTCACAATGTTACGTGGCCACTTCTGATTGGTCGAATACCAATACTTTAATGAACAGGTATACTTTAATGAGGCCCATTAAAGTACTGCTACCAGCCGTATAAATTCTACATTTTGGCATGGTAGAGCATAAAAAAATTATTGTTTTTCATAATAAAATCGTATGAATTATAAACTTTAAGAAAATCAATTTTTTTTACTTTCCCTACTACGCACCAGGTGGCCCAAATAAGCTGTTCTTTGCAGTTTTGTTTGCCGCGTACAGAAGTGGCAAATAAGTTGCCGCGTCACGCAGGTCGAAACGAAAGGTACTTGGGGGAGTGCTTGCTCTTTGCATGTGTTTACTTTGTGGTTTCGTACTGACAAGCGTCGAGTGGTCGCCTGCTTGCAGTTCGAGTCAGGTCATTAACTCATGGTTTTTGCCCAGCAACAATCCTGAACTCTTGCTTATGGGCGAATTGGTTATTAAATAACCGGCAAAATACACACAGGCACACTTACATTCAAACACCAGATCCGCAGATCCTGAGCACTACTACTTAGCTAAGGGTCCAGAGATAACAGTTAGTGTCATTTTTTTTTCTTTTCTTTTTTTAAGCATTGGTATTTCATATATGTAGTGCCCTTTACCGTTCTGCTTAGGCAAATCTTTTGACATCCACGCTATCCTATATAAACTAACTTCAACGAAGAACGTCTTATGTGGGGCACCTGGTATAATAAGTGGGGGAAGCATTGCATTCAACCCAAAAATTCGATGTCGAGATTAGTAGGATATATAGGAGAGAGCTGGCGCAGTTTTTTGCGTTTATATGGGAAAGGATAGGGAAAACGAGGCTAGATGCGACGGTTCAAGGTGGAAAATGCGTTTATATGCGAGAGATAGGGAATACGAGGGTCGATGCTAGGCTAGACAGTGGTAGGAGGGAGAGTGCGCTTTATATGAGAGAGGTAGAGGAATATGAGGAGAAGTGCTAGGCTAGACAGAGGCTGAGTAATGTATGGTTTATATGAGCGGTATAGGAAAACGCGGAGATGTGTTAGGCTAGACAGGGCTTGAAACGTAGTGCATGGTTTATATGAGAGATATAGGAAAACAAGGAAAGGTGTTAGGCTAGACAGAAGTCGAGGAGTAGAGTATGGTTTATATGAGAAGTATAGGAAAACGAGGAGAGGTATTAGGTTAGGAGAATTGAGTTTGTGTTAATAAGGAGAGACGAGAAAACGGAGAGAGATCCTATGCTAGGATAGACAGGTGTTAAAGTTAGGTTAGATAGGAAACCAAGGAGTGATACTCAGCTAGAGGGGGGCAGGAGGGAATGAGCTTTTGAGAGGTAGGGGATACGGGGAGTGGTGTTAGACTAGACAGAGGTTTAGAGTATGCGTTTATATGTATGAGAAGTATAGGAACAGGAAGAGGGGTGCTAGACTAGTCAGAGGTTGAGGAGTAGAGTATAGTTTATATGAGAGGTATAGGAAAACGAGGAGAGGAGTTAGACTAGACAGAGGTCGAGGAGCAGAGTATGGTTTATGTGAGAGTCATAGGTAAACGAGAGAGGCGTTAGGCTAGACAGAGCTAGAGGAGTAGAGTATGGTTTATATGAGAGGTATAGGAACAGGAGGAGAGGTGTTAGGCTAGACAGGTAGTGTAGCAGTAGGAATATGGACTTATATACAGGAGAGATAGGGAATATGAGGTGCTAGACTTGAAAGCGACTTTAGACGTGAACTTAGTGGAAAACTGTTTCATGTCAATGTTCTAGACATACCCATCACGTAACCTATTCAGGGAAAAGGTGACTCGTTCAGGGGAAAAAGGTGACTGCTCAGGGAAAAAGGAGGTCCACAAAGGGAAAAAGTTGACTAGCAAAGGGAAAAACGTGACCAGCAAAGGGAAAAAGGCGACCAGCAAAGGGAAAAATGTGACCAGCAAAGGGAAAAAGGTGAGCCATAAAGGTAAAAAGGTGACCTGCAACGGGAAAAGCTAACCCACTAACACTAACAGGTAAGTAATTCAGCTAGTATTGCAAGAGGTTGACTGCATCATAGCAGTGTATGATTTCACATGTAATTCAGCTAGTATCGTATGTATTTAGCTAATTCATCTAGTAACACAGAATAGATTCCAGAGGCTAACTGCATCATGGCTCTGCATAATTTCACAGATAATTCAGCTAGTATCGTAGGTATTTAGACTAATTCAGCTAGTATCACAAGAGGATAGATTCTAGGGTTGGGTATAGCTTAGTGTCGTATTTCACAGGTAATTCAGCTAGTATCGTAGGTATTTAGGCTAATTCAGCTAGTATCACAGGAGGCTAGATTCCAGGGTTGGGTATAGCATAGTTTCATATTTCACAGGTAATTCAGAGGGTATCGTAGGTATTTAGGATAATTCAAGTAACATAGGTGTTTAGAGTAATTAAGCAAGTATCACAGGAGGCTAGATTCCAGGGTTGGGTATAGCATAGTTTCGTATTTCAGAGGGTATCGTAGGTATTTAGGATAATTCAAGTAACATAGGTGTTTAGAGTAATTAAGCAAGCATTACAGGAGGGTAGGTTCCAGGGGTTGGTTATAACCTAGCTTCGTATTTCACAGATAGTTCAGGTAATATCGTAAGTATTTGAGGTAATCGACAGAGCTTCACAGATATTATTGATAATTTCGATCAGAGATTTGTATCACAGCTATTTAAGGTAAATGCAGATGATTCAGGTTGTATCAATGGTATTTGAGTCATCTTAACAGGTAATTCAGATAGTATCACAGGTGCTCGTGCTAATTTAGAGCAGGAATTCGTATCAGAGCTAGTTAAAGTAATTTCACATGATTCGGATAGTATCACAGGTATTTAAATCATTTTCATAGCCAATTCAGCTAGTATCGTGAGCATTTAAGCTAATTCAGCTAGTATCACAGGAGGCTAGATTCCAGAGGCTAACTGCATCATAGCTATGCATGATTTCACAGCTAATTCAGCTAGTATCGTAGGTATTTAAATCATTTTCATAGCCAATTCAGCTAGTATCGTGAGCATTTAAGCTAATTCAGCTAGTATCACAGGAGGCTAGATTCCAGAGGCTAACTGCATCATAGCTATGCATGATTTCACAGCTAATTCAGCTAGTATCGTAGGTATTTAGGCTAATTCAGGTAGTATCACAGGAGGCTAGATTCCAGGGTTGGGTATAGCATAGTTTCGTATTTCAGAGGGTATCGTAGGTATTTAGGATAATTCAAGTAACATAGCTGCTTAGAGTAATTAAGCAAGCATTACAGGAGGGTAGGTTCCAGGGGTTGGTTATAGCCTAGTTTCGTATTTTACAGATAGTTCAGGTAATATCATAAGTATTTGGATAATCAGCATAGTTTCACAGATGCTCGTAATAATTTCTATCAGAGATTTGTATCACGGCTATTTAAGGTAAATGCAGCTGATTCAGGTTGTATCAATGGTATTTGAGTCATTTTAACACATAATTCTGATAGTATCACAGGTGTTCGTACTAATTTAGAGTAGGAATTCGTATCTGAGCTAGTTAATGTAATTTCACTTGATTCGAGTAGTATCACAGGTATTTAAGTCATTTTAACAGGCAATTCAACTGGTATCACAGGTACTCATGGTAATATAGAGAGTAATTCGATTATAAAACTTTTCTCATCCAGCGTTACAACAATTTATATACTTTTTTCTAAATCTTACAAATTTTTATATGTTAAACAGTTATTGTACGATGCAGAGAGGGATAAACTGTATATGGTTTACAAACTGAAAAGCTTTACGTCAACATACCTTTATTTCAGTTCGTTATAGATGTCTCTCCCCTTTTATCTAGGCTTGAGACTAGCACTAGGATTGCTCCTAATGGCAGGGTTACCACCTTCCCTTCCATCTTCTTCTTTCTTCATCAGGCGTCAGCTATCTGCATATACAGCACACAGATAACCTTCTTTTTAAGATTGTAGACTCACGAGAAAATCTTTATCTTTAACTTACATTCTTTTAAGCACTGTTTGTAATGGCGTAATGTCCATACGCATATGTCGTTATCCCATCCTCAGCAATAATTCTTTTATCATCAAACGGAGTCAATGCAATTTTATTCACTTGCACTGTAGCAAGAGCATGCTTTCGTGATAGGATCAGATTCATAGGTGTTCTGATGATTTCACAGGTTTTAAGACAGTCTGTATAGCTGTCAAACGAAATGTACTGCTTAATAGCGTTACGTTTTATACCTTTAATCTTTTTTATCATTGACCCTTGAATATCTAAGGCATACATCTTAGGACGTAGTCCAACAAAGCGTAGGATGATTTTGCTATTAGCCTCATCTTTAAATTTTCCCAATACCTTCTTGTTCTGAGAAGAGTAACATATATGGTTGGCAGGGTAATCAGATGTATCGAGATGCTCAAGAAAACGTAGCTTGTCCTGGTACACATCTTCAGTTGTTACACGATGAATGAACGAATCAGTGTCCATATACATAAGCTTCAGGTTTTCAGCTCCATAATAAGGCAACAAAACGTCGTAATGATAGTTATACATTAATGTCTTGGAGATGTCCAACACACTCATACCAATGTATATAGGCTTGTTGAATACAATCTGACGAGAGGCCATATGTACAGCAGCTAGATTATCAGCATATATCGTCCTGTCGATAAACGTAGGCTTGGCGATCAGCTTCTCTAGAGTTTTTTCATTGGTCACCAGTCGTATATCCATACGGTTACGCAGGTTCTCCATAGTTTTTCCAAACATAGCGTTGTTAAAGAGCTTGTAGAGATCCTTCTCGAAATCATTTGCAGCTTGTTGTCGTAGCCTGTTGTTAAATTCCACATAAGGTTTCAACCACTGAGACTGTCGGAATTGTAGCACACGATGGATTTTTGTTAGTCGTAGTCCATGACTAAGAGCTTGCTTCAAAGCCATGTAATGCACTACATACTTCTTTCGAGGTCCAAGATGAGGTATCAGTTTCTTTGTAGATGATTCCAATGGTTTCATACACTCTGGCAGGAAAGGTAGATCGTTGTGTAGATCGTGAAGTTCAGCAGGATACTCGATGTCGACTTCTAATATGTACCCATGAGGATCATCTTCTTGTAGTGTTTCTAAGTTGATTTCTTCAGGCGACACCCACTGAAATCCACCAAAAGGAAGGGCGTGACACATTGCCCACCCATATTGGTTATTAGCGTCCTCGTATGTGATAAATTGGGTTGGTCTCGACGGATCAAACTTATCCATATAAGTGTTATTAGCCTCAGCATACCGATGGGAAACTTGGCATAAACCTCCTCTTATACCTGATTCCACCATGAGTAGTTGATCATAATCTTGTAACAGCTCTAACTTAATTCCAGTACACAGTAACATAGCGTCCCATGTTAGACCTGGAGAGGTAAAATAATGGGCGGGATCGACTTTGTGTGTTTTAAGGGTTTGCTCTCTGAACGTCTCAAAGACGTCAGCTAGAAGAAGTACATCCGAAGTTAAGTAGAGATCGCTTTACTCTCCCAGGTTTCTCACATTAAACAGCTCCCATACATTTCTAGCATGATCGTAGTCAGCATCAGTAATTTCTTCTTCATTTAATCTATTGTAGAAGGAGTCCTTAGGAGGCAAGCAGGTCTCGTTCAGGGCATCCCATGACGTAACAAAATCATATGGAAATACACCCTTACGGGTCATCAACTTCAATTTGTCTTCTCCAAAGTACTTTAGCGTTTCAGGATACGAGGTTAGATTTTTTACCAACTTATCCAAGCTTGTACTGAGGAATCGGAAGCTATCCACAAATCGAAGCTTTATATCTCCTACATACTTGGTGAATGAGATATAGCTTTCTTCAGAGTTAGGAATTACCTCCACACGTTCACTTGTACAACCCAGCTCCTTAACAATGAAATGAGAGTCATATCCGCTAAGGTTATGCATGAAGACTGGTATATATTTAGGTGTTTTACAGGCTAAATTACATTCATTATGAAGACTTCCACGATATTCACCGCTGATGTGATCATGGTCGCGTACTTTGTAGTTTTCTCCTGTAAAGCCTTTTCCACACAAGTAGCATGCCGTAGAAGACTCAAAATCCTTTTGCTGTTGTTCCGTAAGTTTCAGAGGCTTAGTAGATTTGTATATGCCATCAATCATTTTTGCAAGATATGTCAGGTACAGCATAAACTTCTGAGCAGCATCTGCACCACGATACACATAGGGCTGCTTAGGAAGACCAGTTTCGAGATGTTCAACACTGGATGTAGGCTTCACGTAAACACAGAAGCTCATTGGTGTGTGCTCTTGATAAGGGGTTGTATAGGAGGTTTCAGGATTGGGTATACACGTATGGCATGGAGTGAGAATACTCTCAAAATCAGCATAGACGACATAAGGTACTTTCAGCATCCTCTCAACATTTTTAAACTGAACAATTGATTTCTCCTTGGTAGGCATAACTACCCTCGCAACACCATGTTGAATACAGACGGCTACATGTTCTTGCAGTTTTTCCTGTCCACTTAGTCCATATCGATCATCAAAATGTGTAAAGCAGCGCTTACAAGTATAAACCCGTCCATTATGGTTAGTTTTCTGGCGTCGAACGAGTTTCTCAAAATTCTTTATGTATACGTAGTGATGTTTTCCACTACTATCATTCAATAGTAGCAGGTCGCGATGTTCAGGTAGTTCAATATCAGCAACCTTTATCGGATACACTTCGTGCTTCTCATCCAGCCCAAACACGTTAATAGACATATTGTTAAACTTCTCAAATTTAGGTATTTGAGAAAGTGGAGTAGGGTAGGAAACACAGCTGAAGTCGTACTTATCTTGAAGTTGTTTGTATTTGTTCACACGCTGTGCATCCTTCCCTATGAATTTGGCCAGTATAGAGTACATGAAACATTTCTCGTCGCTAAAGTTCTGGATGTTTATACATGCTTTCCTTGCTTCAACAGCTGACGGTAGTGGTATGTAGCTACTTCCTCGTAACGGGTTGTACTTGTTGATACGAAGTCGAACTCCTTCCACAGCAAGCAAAGCCCAGCTGCTACCCTTAAGCTGAGACTCCTCCATTTCAGTCACCAATTTCTTGAATTTCACTTCCATCGTTGAGTCCAGATCAGTTTCCAGGAAAACAGCTTGATTCCGTGTTTTAAATGTTTTGTCACAGGTTTCTCCAATACTGTTAACAAATCGACACTCAGCCAGCAGATTAATTTTAACACTCTTATGAATGCTAAGCTCTTTATGCACAGCATGGATTATACGTTGTTTTGCCTCTTGCAGATACATATTTAGGTCCTTAGCTGATTCGCATCGTATAAAATACGATTTCAATCGTCCTTCGAATGAAGTTTCGTATTCTTTCATATCGCAGTCCTCCACTGTTGACAGCAACTGATGTTTAGTTGGCTCCAATCTTCTTTTCTTCTGAGGGCTGCTTATTTCACATATATCTTCGTGTCGCTGTCCCTTATAACAATCTTTGAAGGTTACATTACAATGTTTACATTTGAAGAGCTTCTTGCAGCTCATCTCGTGTCTTCTCTTGTCATAACCTCGGAGGAACTTCTTCCCACATTTTCCGCATGCATATCCAGTAGCGCTTGGAATAATATCCTTATACGCTGAGTTATTCATCTTTATTCTTGATGTAATAACGTATTAATCACTGATCAATGAAATGTAGACCTCTTCACCTTGACACCACTTTAGAAAGCTGATTATTCTTGGAGAGAACACGATGTTAACACCTCAAGACTAATTAGCACAATGAAGTCCAATGCCCTAGATCACCATATTTATAGAGGGAGCACGAACCTTTTAGATCAATCATAAACTCGCTCCATAACCACCTGTATATGATCGCTCAACGTGTACTAACCCCCCAGCCATATAACCTCAAGTCTAGAGACAGGATGTTT
Source organism: Deroplatys truncata (assembly GCA_030765065.1). Classification (NCBI taxonomy): domain Eukaryota; kingdom Metazoa; phylum Arthropoda; class Insecta; order Mantodea; family Mantidae; genus Deroplatys; species Deroplatys truncata. The sequence continues at coordinate 119,724,456 of CM060988.1, read as the reverse complement.
ATGACGTCACACCCAGAGACAGGATGTCTGGCAGCATCAAACACGTTTAAACTCGTCTCATAACTACCTGCTTATGCTGTCACACCAGCAAGAGAAGTATTCCCACACGCTCATTCAGACATATATTTCAAATTCAAGCCCACCACCACCATCACCACCTATTGTACCAAGGTTAATTCAAGCTGTATTATCACAATACTTAAAAGTAAAAGCTTAAAAGGAAACCTAGAAGATTTCCCCCCCCCCGCTTATTTACTTAATTATTTCATGTTTTTATTCCCTTTTCAATTCTTCCTTTCCATCTTCTCACAGAAAGACCATTACATTTCACTACAATCATGAGAAAAGCAATTTTTCCAGAGTTACACAGATTCTAAGCTTCTAAATCGAACCCGGTAATACTTTTAATAAATGTATTTTAGCTCCCCAATATCAGCATCTACCATTTAATCTTTACTCGAACCTGATATGATCCATAAGCTTGAAGATATATGAAATCACCCTTCGGGATTCGATCTGAGTACTTTAAAGTAATATTTGTCACGATAACGACATTTAAGGACTAGATACTCTGTTTGCGTTTACCTTGACATGTTTATCTAAATTAAATTACGAGTTATTAAATTTTTGCAAGTAAATTTCATTGAATCGGTATTCGAACCCAGAACACCAGGAACAGGATAATTTATAATATTAGTCTGACATGTTAAACAAAGTTGTATGCAGTTACATCATCGATCTAAGTGATATATTCTAGTGTACAGAGGAAAATTAAGAAAGTCATTAAAAGATGGGGAATCGAACCAAGCACAACTGATTGACAATTATATACAGCATTAATCACCCATCATAGAAGCTATCAATCATGCTTTGCTACACTCCTCTACCTCACTTAGTTCCCGAGATAATGAAAATTTAAAAATTAAGGATCGAACCCAGGACGTCAGGTATCTAATTACACATTTACAAGATACTACCTAATATCATAAACGCAATAAAGTTTATTTGGCGTCTTTATCTTAATTGGTTTAGGAGTTATTAAATTTATAAGTAAATTCCATCGAATCAGTATTCGAACCCAGAACACCAAGAACAAAATAATTTATAATATGAGTTTGGTATGCTTAAAGGTGCTGCATGTAGTTACAGCATCAATGTAACTGATATTTTCTAGAGTATAGAGTAAAATTAAGGAAGTCATTAAAAAATCGGGATTCGAACTAGAGACAACTGATTAAACATTATATACAGTATTAATTACACATTATAACAGCTATCAAACATGCTTTGGTCCATTCATCTAGCTTTCTTAGTTTCCGAGATAATGAAGTTTTTAAAATTAAGGATCGAACCCAGGACACCAGGTACCAAAATATACATCCACAAGAAACTAGCTAATGACATTAATGTAATAAAGTTTATTTGGCGTCTTTATCTTAATTAGTCTCTGAGTTATTAGAAGATGAATTTGCATTCACTCCTAGGATTCGAACCCAGGCATCCCGGTCAACTTGGAACAAGGTCCTAATGACGCGGCGCATTCCAAAGAATTGATTAGTTTTTATCCCATTGTTCTATCTCTTTTCATTCAGGAGATATAAGCGATTAAACAGTAGAAATAGAATGGGCGGAGCTTGCCGGCATAGATCAAAGAACTTTATCAGATGTCGGCATCTCTCTGTGCGCTCAAACCGGTATTCTATTTCTACTGTTTAATCGCTTATATCTCCTGAATGAAAAGAGATAGAACAATGGGATAAAAACTAATCAATTCTTTGGAATGCGCCGCGTCATTAGGACCTTGTTCCAAGTTTACCGGGATGCCTGGGTTCGAATCCTAGGAGTGAATGCAAATTCATCTTCTAATAACTCAGAGACTAATTAAGATAAAGACGCCAAATAAACTTTATTACATTAATGTCATTAGCTAGTTTCTTGTGGATGTATATTTTGGTACCTGGTGTCCTGGGTTCGATCCTTAATTTTAAAAACTTCATTATCTCGGAAACTAAGAAAGCTAGATGAATGGACCAAAGCATGTTTGATAGCTGTTATAATGTGTAATTAATACTGTATATAATGTTTAATCAGTTGTCTCTAGTTCGAATCCCGATTTTTTAATGACTTCCTTAATTTTACTCTATACTCTAGAAAATATCAGTTACATTGATGCTGTAACTACATGCAGCACCTTTAAGCATACCAAACTCATATTATAAATTATTTTGTTCTTGGTGTTCTGGGTTCGAATACTGATTCGATGGAATTTACTTATAAATTTAATAACTCCTAAACCAATTAAGATAAAGACGCCAAATAAACTTTATTGCGTTTATGATATTAGGTAGTATCTTGTAAATGTGTAATTAGATACCTGACGTCCTGGGTTCGATCCTTAATTTTTAAATTTTCATTATCTCGGGAACTAAGTGAGGTAGAGGAGTGTAGCAAAGCATGATTGATAGCTTCTATGATGGGTGATTAATGCTGTATATAATTGTCAATCAGTTGTGCTTGGTTCGATTCCCCATCTTTTAATGACTTTCTTAATTTTCCTCTGTACACTAGAATATATCACTTAGATCGATGATGTAACTGCATACAACTTTGTTTAACATGTCAGACTAATATTATAAATTATCCTGTTCCTGGTGTTCTGGGTTCGAATACCGATTCAATGAAATTTACTTGCAAAAATTTAATAACTCGTAATTTAATTTAGATAAACATGTCAAGGTAAACGCAAACAGAGTATCTAGTCCTTAAATGTCGTTATCGTGACAAATATTACTTTAAAGTACTCAGATCGAATCCCGAAGGGTGATTTCATATATCTTCAAGCTTATGGATCATATCAGGTTCGAGTAAAGATTAAATGGTAGATGCTGATATTGGGGAGCTAAAATACATTTATTAAAAGTATTACCGGGTTCGATTTAGAAGCTTAGAATCTGTGTAACTCTGGAAAAATTGCTTTTCTCATGATTGTAGTGAAATGTAATGGTCTTTCTGTGAGAAGATGGAAAGGAAGAATTGAAAAGGGAATAAAAACATGAAATAATTAAGTAAATAAGCGGGGGGGGGGAAATCTTCTAGGTTTCCTTTTAAGCTTTTACTTTTAAGTATTGTGATAATACAGCTTGAATTAACCTTGGTACAATAGGTGGTGATGGTGGTGGTGGGCTTGAATTTGAAATATATGTCTGAATGAGCGTGTGGGAATACTTCTCTTGCTGGTGTGACAGCATAAGCAGGTAGTTATGAGACGAGTTTAAACGTGTTTGATGCTGCCAGACATCCTGTCTCTGGGTGTGACGTCATAAACATCCTGTCTCTAGACTTGAGGTTATATGGCTGGGGGGTTAGTACACGTTGAGCGATCATATACAGGTGGTTATGGAGCGAGTTTATGATTGATCTAAAAGGTTCGTGCTCCCTCTATAAATATGGTGATCTAGGGCATTGGACTTCATTGTGCTAATTAGTCTTGAGGTGTTAACATCGTGTTCTCTCCAAGAATAATCAGCTTTCTAAAGTGGTGTCAAGGTGAAGAGGTCTACATTTCATTGATCAGTGATTAATACGTTATTACATCAAGAATAAAGATGAATAACTCAGCGTATAAGGATATTATTCCAAGCGCTACTGGATATGCATGCGGAAAATGTGGGAAGAAGTTCCTCCGAGGTTATGACAAGAGAAGACACGAGATGAGCTGCAAGAAGCTCTTCAAATGTAAACATTGTAATGTAACCTTCAAAGATTGTTATAAGGGACAGCGACACGAAGATATATGTGAAATAAGCAGCCCTCAGAAGAAAAGAAGATTGGAGCCAACTAAACATCAGTTGCTGTCAACAGTGGAGGACTGCGATATGAAAGAATACGAAACTTCATTCGAAGGACGATTGAAATCGTATTTTATACGATGCGAATCAGCTAAGGACCTAAATATGTATCTGCAAGAGGCAAAACAACGTATAATCCATGCTGTGCATAAAGAGCTTAGCATTCATAAGAGTGTTAAAATTAATCTGCTGGCTGAGTGTCGATTTGTTAACAGTATTGGAGAAACCTGTGACAAAACATTTAAAACACGGAATCAAGCTGTTTTCCTGGAAACTGATCTGGACTCAACGATGGAAGTGAAATTCAAGAAATTGGTGACTGAAATGGAGGAGTCTCAGCTTAAGGGTAGCAGCTGGGCTTTGCTTGCTGTGGAAGGAGTTCGACTTCGTATCAACAAGTACAACCCGTTACGAGGAAGTAGCTACATACCACTACCGTCAGCTGTTGAAGCAAGGAAAGCATGTATAAACATCCAGAACTTTAGCGACGAGAAATGTTTCATGTACTCTATACTGGCCAAATTCATAGGGAAGGATGCACAGCGTGTGAACAAATACAAACAACTTCAAGATAAGTACGACTTCAGCTGTGTTTCCTACCCTACTCCACTTTCTCAAATACCTAAATTTGAGAAGTTTAACAATATGTCTATTAACGTGTTTGGGCTGGATGAGAAGCACGAAGTGTATCCGATAAAGGTTGCTGATATTGAACTACCTGAACATCGCGACCTGCTACTATTGAATGATAGTAGTGGAAAACATCACTACGTATACATAAAGAATTTTGAGAAACTCGTTCGACGCCAGAAAACTAACCATAATGGACGGGTTTATACTTGTAAGCGCTGCTTTACACATTTTGATGATCGATATGGACTAAGTGGACAGGAAAAACTGCAAGAACATGTAGCCGTCTGTATTCAACATGGTGTTGCGAGGGTAGTTATGCCTACCAAGGAGAAATCAATTGTTCAGTTTAAAAATGTTGAGAGGATGCTGAAAGTACCTTATGTCGTCTATGCTGATTTTGAGAGTATTCTCACTCCATGCCATACGTGTATACCCAATCCTGAAACCTCCTATACAACCCCTTATCAAGAGCACACACCAATGAGCTTCTGTGTTTACGTGAAGCCTACATCCAGTGTTGAACATCTCGAAACTGGTCTTCCTAAGCAGCCCTATGTGTATCGTGGTGCAGATGCTGCTCAGAAGTTTATGCTGTACCTGACATATCTTGCAAAAATGATTGATGGCATATACAAATCTACTAAGCCTCTGAAACTTACGGAACAACAGCAAAAGGATTTTGAGTCTTCTACGGCATGCTACTTGTGTGGAAAAGGCTTTACAGGAGAAAACTACAAAGTACGCGACCATGATCACATCAGCGGTGAATATCGTGGAAGTCTTCATAATGAATGTAATTTAGCCTGTAAAACACCTAAATATATACCAGTCTTCATGCATAACCTTAGCGGATATGACTCTCATTTCATTGTTAAGGAGCTGGGTTGTACAAGTGAACGTGTGGAGGTAATTCCTAACTCTGAAGAAAGCTATATCTCATTCACCAAGTATGTAGGAGATATAAAGCTTCGATTTGTGGATAGCTTCCGATTCCTCAGTACAAGCTTGGATAAGTTGGTAAAAAATCTAACCTCGTATCCTGAAACGCTAAAGTACTTTGGAGAAGACAAATTGAAGTTGATGACCCGTAAGGGTGTATTTCCATATGATTTTGTTACGTCATGGGATGCCCTGAACGAGACCTGCTTGCCTCCTAAGGACTCCTTCTACAATAGATTAAATGAAGAAGAAATTACTGATGCTGACTACGATCATGCTAGAAATGTATGGGAGCTGTTTAATGTGAGAAACCTGGGAGAGTAAAGCGATCTCTACTTAACTTCGGATGTACTTCTTCTAGCTGACGTCTTTGAGACGTTCAGAGAGCAAACCCTTAAAACACACAAAGTCGATCCCGCCCATTATTTTACCTCTCCAGGTCTAACATGGGACGCTATGTTACTGTGTACTGGAATTAAGTTAGAGCTGTTACAAGATTATGATCAACTACTCATGGTGGAATCAGGTATAAGAGGAGGTTTATGCCAAGTTTCCCATCGGTATGCTGAGGCTAATAACACTTATATGGATAAGTTTGATCCGTCGAGACCAACCCAATTTATCACATACGAGGACGCTAATAACCAATATGGGTGGGCAATGTGTCACGCCCTTCCTTTTGGTGGATTTCAGTGGGTGTCGCCTGAAGAAATCAACTTAGAAACACTACAAGAAGATGATCCTCATGGGTACATATTAGAAGTCGACATCGAGTATCCTGCTGAACTTCACGATCTACACAACGATCTACCTTTCCTGCCAGAGTGTATGAAACCATTGGAATCATCTACAAAGAAACTGATACCTCATCTTGGACCTCGAAAGAAGTATGTAGTGCATTACATGGCTTTGAAGCAAGCTCTTAGTCATGGACTACGACTAACAAAAATCCATCGTGTGCTACAATTCCGACAGTCTCAGTGGTTGAAACCTTATGTGGAATTTAACAACAGGCTACGACAACAAGCTGCAAATGATTTCGAGAAGGATCTCTACAAGCTCTTTAACAACGCTATGTTTGGAAAAACTATGGAGAACCTGCGTAACCGTATGGATATACGACTGGTGACCAATGAAAAAACTCTAGAGAAGCTGATCGCCAAGCCTACGTTTATCGACAGGACGATATATGCTGATAATCTAGCTGCTGTACATATGGCCTCTCGTCAGATTGTATTCAACAAGCCTATATACATTGGTATGAGTGTGTTGGACATCTCCAAGACATTAATGTATAACTATCATTACGACGTTTTGTTGCCTTATTATGGAGCTGAAAACCTGAAGCTTATGTATATGGACACTGATTCGTTCATTCATCGTGTAACAACTGAAGATGTGTACCAGGACAAGCTACGTTTTCTTGAGCATCTCGATACATCTGATTACCCTGCCAACCATATATGTTACTCTTCTCAGAACAAGAAGGTATTGGGAAAATTTAAAGATGAGGCTAATAGCAAAATCATCCTACGCTTTGTTGGACTACGTCCTAAGATGTATGCCTTAGATATTCAAGGGTCAATGATAAAAAAGATTAAAGGTATAAAACGTAACGCTATTAAGCAGTACATTTCGTTTGACAGCTATACAGACTGTCTTAAAACCTGTGAAATCATCAGAACACCTATGAATCTGATCCTATCACGAAAGCATGCTCTTGCTACAGTGCAAGTGAATAAAATTGCATTGACTCCGTTTGATGATAAAAGAATTATTGCTGAGGATGGGATAACGACATATGCGTATGGACATTACGCCATTACAAACAGTGCTTAAAAGAATGTAAGTTAAAGATAAAGATTTTCTCGTGAGTCTACAATCTTAAAAAGAAGGTTATCTGTGTGCTGTATATGCAGATAGCTGACGCCTGATGAAGAAAGAAGAAGATGGAAGGGAAGGTGGTAACCCTGCCATTAGGAGCAATCCTAGTGCTAGTCTCAAGCCTAGATAAAAGGGGAGAGACATCTATAACGAACTGAAATAAAGGTATGTTGACGTAAAGCTTTTCAGTTTGTAAACCATATACAGTTTATCCCTCTCTGCATCGTACAATAACTGTTTAACATATAAAAATTTGTAAGATTTAGAAAAAAGTATATAAATTGTTGTAACGCTGGATGAGAAAAGTTTTATAATCGAATTACTCTCTATATTACCATGAGTACCTGTGATACCAGTTGAATTGCCTGTTAAAATGACTTAAATACCTGTGATACTACTCGAATCAAGTGAAATTACATTAACTAGCTCAGATACGAATTCCTACTCTAAATTAGTACGAACACCTGTGATACTATCAGAATTATGTGTTAAAATGACTCAAATACCATTGATACAACCTGAATCAGCTGCATTTACCTTAAATAGCCGTGATACAAATCTCTGATAGAAATTATTACGAGCATCTGTGAAACTATGCTGATTATCCAAATACTTATGATATTACCTGAACTATCTGTAAAATACGAAACTAGGCTATAACCAACCCCTGGAACCTACCCTCCTGTAATGCTTGCTTAATTACTCTAAGCAGCTATGTTACTTGAATTATCCTAAATACCTACGATACCCTCTGAAATACGAAACTATGCTATACCCAACCCTGGAATCTAGCCTCCTGTGATACTACCTGAATTAGCCTAAATACCTACGATACTAGCTGAATTAGCTGTGAAATCATGCATAGCTATGATGCAGTTAGCCTCTGGAATCTAGCCTCCTGTGATACTAGCTGAATTAGCTTAAATGCTCACGATACTAGCTGAATTGGCTATGAAAATGATTTAAATACCTACGATACTAGCTGAATTAGCTGTGAAATCATGCATAGCTATGATGCAGTTAGCCTCTGGAATCTAGCCTCCTGTGATACTAGCTGAATTAGCTTAAATGCTCACGATACTAGCTGAATTGGCTATGAAAATGATTTAAATACCTGTGATACTATCCGAATCATGTGAAATTACTTTAACTAGCTCTGATACGAATTCCTGCTCTAAATTAGCACGAGCACCTGTGATACTATCTGAATTACCTGTTAAGATGACTCAAATACCATTGATACAACCTGAATCATCTGCATTTACCTTAAATAGCTGTGATACAAATCTCTGATCGAAATTATCAATAATATCTGTGAAGCTCTGTCGATTACCTCAAATACTTACGATATTACCTGAACTATCTGTGAAATACGAAGCTAGGTTATAACCAACCCCTGGAACCTACCCTCCTGTAATGCTTGCTTAATTACTCTAAACACCTATGTTACTTGAATTATCCTAAATACCTACGATACCCTCTGAAATACGAAACTATGCTATACCCAACCCTGGAATCTAGCCTCCTGTGATACTTGCTTAATTACTCTAAACACCTATGTTACTTGAATTATCCTAAATACCTACGATACCCTCTGAATTACCTGTGAAATATGAAACTATGCTATACCCAACCCTGGAATCTAGCCTCCTGTGATACTAGCTGAATTAGCCTAAATACCTACGATACTAGCTGAATTACCTGTGAAATACGACACTAAGCTATACCCAACCCTAGAATCTATCCTCTTGTGATACTAGCTGAATTAGTCTAAATACCTACGATACTAGCTGAATTATCTGTGAAATTATGCAGAGCCATGATGCAGTTAGCCTCTGGAATCTATTCTGTGTTACTAGATGAATTAGCCTAAATACATACGATACTAGCTGAATTACATGTGAAATCATACACTGCTATGATGCAGTCAACCTCTTGCAATACTAGCTGAATTACTTACCTGTTAGTGTTAGTGGGTTAGCTTTTCCCGTTGCAGGTCACCTTTTTACCTTTATGGCTCACCTTTTTCCCTTTGCTGGTCACATTTTTCCCTTTGCTGGTCGCCTTTTTCCCTTTGCTGGTCACGTTTTTCCCTTTGCTAGTCAACTTTTTCCCTTTGTGGACCTCCTTTTTCCCTGAGCAGTCACCTTTTTCCCCTGAACGAGTCACCTTTTCCCTGAATAGGTTACGTGATGGGTATGTCTAGAACATTGACATGAAACAGTTTTCCACTAAGTTCACGTCTAAAGTCGCTTTCAAGTCTAGCACCTCATATTCCCTATCTCTCCTGTATATAAGTCCATATTCCTACTGCTACACTACCTGTCTAGCCTAACACCTCTCCTCCTGTTCCTATACCTCTCATATAAACCATACTCTACTCCTCTAGCTCTGTCTAGCCTAACGCCTCTCTCGTTTACCTATGACTCTCACATAAACCATACTCTGCTCCTCGACCTCTGTCTAGTCTAACTCCTCTCCTCGTTTTCCTATACCTCTCATATAAACTATACTCTACTCCTCAACCTCTGACTAGTCTAGCACCCCTCTTCCTGTTCCTATACTTCTCATACATATAAACGCATACTCTAAACCTCTGTCTAGTCTAACACCACTCCCCGTATCCCCTACCTCTCAAAAGCTCATTCCCTCCTGCCCCCCTCTAGCTGAGTATCACTCCTTGGTTTCCTATCTAACCTAACTTTAACACCTGTCTATCCTAGCATAGGATCTCTCTCCGTTTTCTCGTCTCTCCTTATTAACACAAACTCAATTCTCCTAACCTAATACCTCTCCTCGTTTTCCTATACTTCTCATATAAACCATACTCTACTCCTCGACTTCTGTCTAGCCTAACACCTTTCCTCGTTTTCCTATATCTCTCATATAAACCATGCACTACGTTTCAAGCCCTGTCTAGCCTAACACATCTCCGCGTTTTCCTATACCGCTCATATAAACCATACATTACTCAGCCTCTGTCTAGCCTAGCACTTCTCCTCATATTCCTCTACCTCTCTCATATAAAGCGCACTCTCCCTCCTACCACTGTCTAGCCTAGCATCGACCCTCGTATTCCCTATCTCTCGCATATAAACGCATTTTCCACCTTGAACCGTCGCATCTAGCCTCGTTTTCCCTATCCTTTCCCATATAAACGCAAAAAACTGCGCCAGCTCTCTCCTATATATCCTACTGAGATTTCACCAGAAAAACATGTTTTAAGGCACCTGAATAAATAAATAAATAAATAAAAAGAAATTTTAAAAAAAGTCCGTGTTTATAGTGCGTGTATGAATAGCATAACTCAAAAAGAAAAGATCTAAATACCATTCTCTTGTTTTCTATGTGGGAAGAAAAAAAGGGGGTTTTAATAATAAATACATAAAGATGTGTCATCCAATCATAAGATCTATTGCGATTAGTTATTAGGATGTTTAAATTATTTGAATGGCATTTATTTTCATTGCCTGACTTCCTCTGATTATGTTTAGTTTTAGTTAGCTAAAACCTTTACGAGGAATCTCTATAGAACAATGAAAGTAGTTTAACCATTTGTCGGCCAACTCTCGAGAATAAGTTTTTCTTTTCTTTTCTTTCTTTTTTCCCTGCCCCAAACTCCACTTTAAGACGCCAGTGACAGGCTTTTGATAATCTGAACTGGAACGCAAAGGGTTTATTCTGGTGATGGAATCTGGGATGCAAATGAGGTGATCTTTTCTTTTAGAATGCAAATAGCGAATGTCATGAGTAAACAAGACAGAATGTTTCATCTCTGGTAAGATTTGGCGGAGAGCTGCAATTCCCCCCCCCTGTAAAAGTTGAAGCAGAGTAGCATCAATTCATCATAGTTTTTCTCATCGCCTGCTGCCATAAGTTTAAACAATTAAGTACTGATAATTTAAAAAAAAACACAACATTGATTTCCAAATACTTTATTACCATTCATTACCTTACACCTTACGCCACTTCTCCACACGTCACAGCGTTATTCAGGCACTCGTAACGGGAAACCAGTTTTTGTATGCCTATGTCATAGAATGATGCCGCCTGTGATAAAGGCCAAGTGTGCATTTCTTGTTTCACATCATCATCGTCGTTGAAATGTTTTTTACCAAGGAATTTCTTCAGATAAAGAAACAGATGAAAATCGCTTGGTGCCAAATCCGGACTGTAAGGAGGGTGGTCGAATTGTTCCCAGCCAAACGATACGATCAGATCTGGAGATTGACTGTGTGGTCGAGCATAGTTACTCAGTATTGTTTCCCCATGAACGTCACACAATTTGCGACGAATATTTGCTGGCGTAACATTTTTCGCATTCAAAAAAACGAATCACTGCTCTGACTTCACAGTCGGCGGATCGTTCTATTGTTCTGAATGCTCTAACAACAGGAAAACACAAAGTGAAGATCGCTCACAGCTGCGTCTGGCTTCCTAATGATGGAGGAAGTGATCACGCATGCTCAAAATCGACTGCTGCGCAAAATGTTAAAACGGTAGTTACTCAAAAAAATACGCCTCGTAGTTCTCAGATTATATGCCATTTCTTTAGCGATGCCATTAGTGAAGTTCTCAAACATTGCATTTCACTAATTTTATAGAGAAAAATCATATTTAATTTTATAGTATGTATATACTCATGAATTGATGATCAAATACGTGAAATAAGCAATAAAGTACTGAGGTATAAAAATTACTCACTTCTAAACTCATTACCTTCTATTTTCATATTATTTTGCAAATTATTCTTACAAAGCCTTATTTTTCTATCTAATTCCTTTAATCATGATGGATATTGGTCAGAAATAGTTTTAATTAGGATATACTACGGTAAATATAGACTTTGTTGAGAGATCACTGGACGGTATAAACATCAGTCAACTGAACTATTCAGGGACTTCTAACGAAGTTTACTCTATCAGCCAACTTATTAGTAGTGTGTACTACTGCTGCACGATGAATTCAACGCCCGATAGAAGGCATTAAGAAGAAGCAAACACTGGTAGGTGTGAAAATGACCAACAAATTTTGCGCAAGGACCCTTTTCTCTCTCTTTTTTTTAGAGCAAGTAAACATAACACAATGGGTTTACTTCCGTGGAAGCTTACCTTAAGAATTTTACACCCGAAAAAAGAAATGCCCTCTCCTGGTTTGAATCCACGACACTTGAACTTCAAGTTAGCGTGTTAACCACTAATTCGCGAAGACAGGCTATTATAGGCTAACCATGATATTACACTCTCCTTACGGTTCACTCGTGATGTTATTTTGTTCAAAACAAAAGAACAACCCTTAGCGTCTCAAAGTTTACTGCTTAGAATCTGCAAAAATGGAAACGTACAACAGCGAATATTTAGTAAATGGTTAGTGCTATTTGTCAAATATTGTCTACCTTAACGGGATCCGCATTTACCTACAGTGCGTTTCGCAGTTACATAAAAAGCCTTTAAATGGTCCACAAAAAAACTTTTAAAATGTGGAATTTGCTTGTCATGCCATTCCCAATTACACACTGCTTTAATCACAATCGTTGAAGCCACATTTGAGAAAATACAAAATATAAAACAGTTTGTCATATAAGGGGTTGTTTGGAGTGGGTAGATTTCCTGCAAGTCCTTGCCCTGCATCTTCAAAACCTTGATGAAGGAATTATGTTGCTACTTATGCTGCTCTTCCTCGAATTCCCTACTGGAGGAAAATGATATACTAAAGCAATGCTTGGTTGTATAGGAGAAATGGGGAAAAAAGAAACTTGGAAGACAACATTGGAAGAAATAGGAATGGGGGAAACATGGACAGAAAGAAACAAGAAAAGTAAGGGTTTCTGTAAAGAACAAAAGTGGAGGATACTGAAAAACAAGAAATTACGAGTAGTTTCAAGGAAAAAGTTCATTAATATATTATAGATACTTAAAAACGGAATGGGGAAAAGAAAGATACATCGAAGTATGCCACAAAGAGGCCAGAATGGGGTATGCAAGGGCGAGGACAGGTGTAATAAATTTAGTGGTTTAACAGGGAGAAGAAGGGGGGGGGGAGAGATGTACTAAATGTAATGAATTACATGATAATTGGCATTATATTCTTGAATGCGAGGACACGGATAAAGGAAGAGAGAATTTAATACTAGAAGAATAGAAAAATTTACCAATAGAGCTAACAGTTAGCAAGATTTTTAATACAAGATCAACTGAATATGTGGAGAAAGCAGGAAAATATTTAGGAAAAATTAGATTAAAATGGTTAAAAGAGATGTGAAGCAAATTGGAGAAAATACAGGAAAAGGACAAGGTAAAAAGGTAAATAGTGGAAAATTCTAGAAAAGAATGTTAAATATAAGCGGAAGAGAAATAATAAGCAACTCCATTGTATTGTAAACATTGCACATATTCCATGTAAGTTCAAAGTAGACAATAAAACATTCATTCATGCCTCCAATTCCTAAACCGGCTTTCACAGGCACCACAACCAAAGTGGTTCAAATGGCCATGATCGTTGAGGCGAAAGGAAATGGACTGCAGTCAAATTGCCTGTGGTAAAGGACGGGGAGAACCCACGTAAAATAGTCGGTGTGATGGTGCGCTTGGATGCTGACGGGGTTACATTTGTTACATTTTGTCCTAAAATCACTATAACTTTATTGCAAAATTTTAACATTTGCACAATATATAACAATACTTTTATTTTATTTTTGAAGGTTAGATAATATTAAATTAAAAACCGAAGTCATTAACGAAATTTAAAACCTTAATAAAATACCTTCGAGTAGATACGAAGTTTGATTTACAGGGACAGAAAAGCTGAATAAGGCAATGAATGCTCGAATGAGCCTGAATGCTCAAAGAGCTTATCATTTATCTTTCCAGAATAAGCAAAAACTAGGACAATTCTTACCAGGCCACTCCCAGTAACCGAAATTTCATCCCGACTTCTCCAGATTACAAGAAAGGCACGCTAAACGCTACACCAAGTGGACCAAACACGTGGATAGTAAGATATATGTTACATGTGCTGTATTCTGTACTGCTCAATAAATAGTCGCTCTAATTAACATTTCCATAACTGTCAGAACGCTTGATGCCTTCCGGTAGCCGAATCACACAAACATGCATCAAGTTCACAGTAATTGCTTCATCACAGGCGTTTTCTAATTTTGTTTCTCTTGTTAATCACCAACTGCACTTGAGAAAAGCTCGACTTTTCATCGTGATAGGTCATCATCTAATCTGTTAACACTCACAACGACGTTTTCCTCTAAAGGTTAAGGGTGAGTGCAGCACAAAGGGTGCAAATGCCTCTCTCACCCATCTGTGATGATATCCTTCATCTTTTGTGCACCTCCGAAACGAATTTACATTCCCTCCAGTATTTTTGTTGTCTTGGTCTAATTTCCATCTATAAAGTTCAAGGAATTAAAAAGTATCTTTCGAAAATTTTACTCAAAATTCTGATAGCTTTTACCGTGATTTCTACACCAGAACTAACAGTCATAGCTTAAGCGTTTATCACAGACATAATAAAAACTAACTACAAGGCGGAAACAGCCCAACTGGACCAAGGACTCATATTCCCTAGGACGTATGACAACGCCCGGGACAGACGCCTGAAGGAGGGCGGGGGGGGGCCTACGATCAGAAAATGAGAGACCATCGTGAGTGATCAGCGAGACGCCCAGGATGAGAGCGAGGAAGTGGATGATAGATGCAGATGACAGTTGAAAGATAGGAAAGGTGATGGAGCACCGGTGGAATAAAACAGCTGGGGAAACTGGAGAACCCGGAGAAAACCCGCCCAGATGCCGTTTTGTCCACCACAAATCCCACATGCGGGTCCTTGGATTTGAATCGCCGCCTTGATAAGAGGCGAGCGATCTAACCACTCGGCCACGGCCCCACCATCATTAATACATAGTATTTTATATATCTTATTCGCTACTTGTTCTACTTTCTAGAGTTCACCTGTATAATACACATGTATGCTAATATCCCGCTTTATTACACCATCAAGCACTTCTCATAGTGTTTCAGTAACTGCTACAAGTTGACAACATTAAGGGCACAAAAACAATGAATGAAACAGCAATGTCCACTTTATTTCGTGCATCTAGACACTTAAATGGGCATTAAATAGCCTCTAAAAATCATGGTACCAAGCGAAATCTTTTAGAAAGAGGTCTTATTCACGAATTCCCATGTACTTACCGGTCAATGTAACTAATAGTGGCCGGTCTTTTGAGCAGTTAAATGTTTTTCAAAGTCCCTTCGAAAGAACGCGCGATTCACCACCATCGTCTTCTGTGCGCCGCTTTTGCGAACTATAATACAAGCCACAAGGCACTGGGGCTTGTATTTGGTTTATTTCCACGCCGTGCTTGGCGTGGAGCAGTGGTTAGGCTACTAACTTCTACCTAAGTAGCTCGATTTCGATTATCCGTAGTGGAATGTACTCTTTTATCTTTTACCTTGTCCGGACTTCGTGGGAGGCAGTTGCCAAAAACTGAAATTTCACACAACGGTGAACGCCATGGGTAACAGACGTGGGGAAGTTGCAAACGCAGAAGGCTACTGGAGTGGATATTGAGAATGTGGCGTTTTCATTTCCTTATATTTTTATTTCTTCCTTTGAAATATAAAAAATACTTAGGATAAAAAACCAAGATAACTTATACTTTTACTCGTATATTTAAAATGAAAGGGGGGAAAAGGTTGGATAGCTCCGTATAGACTTGAACTTGTAACCACAGAAACGTTAAGCTAACTTTCTACTACTGAGCTAAGAGTGCTGCAGTCAGTGTGGCACTGTAACGAGCTTTAATCATACTCCAATTGAGAACTATAAATCACTAAAATGCGATTTGGTTACAAATATTAGAAAGTGGTGAAACATTCTGAAACAGGCTGGCTGTTTGAAATCTCGCATATCAATAATTTTATCGGAAGACTTATATGGTTATAGTTGTGATCCCCAATATAACTACTACAAGGATATACGCAGCCTTGTAAACAAAGCCTGGCTGTCCCGAACGCTCACGGAAGTACCCGATTCGAGCTCCGTCTCTCAGACGCCGGCCATTTTAAATTGACCGAGCGTACCTACGTAACCGACTCGACATTCAGTTACCACGACTCAAAGTTATATCTAAGTAACAGATGGTACAGGAAGTGGTCTATGCAACTAACGAAAGCTGTCCTGGTTGACATTGACTGTGCTTCAAAAATAATTTGCTGATCATCAATTCCTCGAATCTATCAAGTCAATAGAAGATATACAAACAGCACAGGAAGGCGACTACGCAACTGCTTGTGCATAACAACGTCAGGTGTATCAAAGAATAACAAGTCACCGTCGCAATATGGTCTAGATGTTAAATCCTCGTTAAGGAGAGCCTTTATTGCTTATACCAGCAATGTCAAAACCCTAAATTTCAGCTTCACTTTTCTGAGGGGTGATATACAAACTTACGATTTAAAGCATTTACCTGGGTCTTAGGCGCACCATCGGCCTGTATTTTGATCTTCAAAATTATTGCTTTATACATTTTAAATTATAACACCAATTTAATTAAATCCTAAGAATAGGTTGATATTTTTTCTGAAAAACCATTTTCCGCACATTGTATTGAAGATCACATTGAAATTTGAAGTTCCTGAGGAAAGAGAAGCAATGTCAGCAGAATATTAACTTATGAGAAAGAAATGTGTAATGGTCTATCTCAAAATAGATAGAAAAATGAATTTTACAGAATAGTTTGTACAAGCTACAATGGGTCTTATTTATTCGGCTTTTACCGCCAGTCGGTTTACATGAATGACATTAGTTCAATGAGCCCCTTGTCTCAAAAGGGATGTGCAGAATTGAACCTCGTACAGCATGCGTTTCCGACTTCGTAAGCAAGTTAATATACTACAGCAACACAGAACGCTTTTTCACTAAGACAGTTTCTGCCTTCTTTGCACGCGAAATGAAGTGACCAAGGATCACTGAATTTGCTCGGTTGAGGGCTATCCGAACTGGAAGGATACGAGAAGTATATGGTTAGGATACTGGCCGCTGTGTGAACGATTTTCTCCGTCCTTGCCCAGAATTTCAAGTCCCGAGACAAAACAGGCTATAAAGAGTATGAACAAGCTTTTTATGTAATGGAAAAGTTGTGTCATTAAAGCTGAGACACTCTCCGCTACAAAAACAGTCCTATTATTTGAGTTACACATTAGTATACACTGCGGGTTTACGAGACGCAAGCGAAAGAAGTTCCAAATGTAAATACTGGAAAGGTATGACACAAGTCCAATTTCACTAAGGTTATCTCGAAACTGTTGACATCCACCTCTTCCACTATCTTTCGGTAATGCTCTGCCAGAGGCACTGGTGATAAATTCGCTCAAAGTATTTACGTTATGTCAGACAACCGACTGGTGGCAACGGCCGAATAAATCTAAAATTCCGATTTAAAAATAAACGATAGGGGTAAAGGAAGTCACTGAATGTAATACATATCTTTTTTGTCCAAATTCAAACCAGACTCCCTTAAATAGGCTGAAAAACACATAAAACCGGAAGAAATGGCTCAAGCGGTATCATCTGCGGCTCGCAATTGAAAGGTCACGGTTTCAAATTTCGTGTACATCTGATTGGATGTGTATATATATATATATATACATACGTGGCAATAATATATATATATATATATATATTATTGCCACGTAAATACCATATTGAATATGTAATCAAAATAAATACAAATAAAACAGAGTACTAATTTTTATTGCTTTACCTTCGTTACGAATTTTATATTTAAATGACGAAAATGCAAATCCAATACTAACCTTAAAAACAATTGGACATCAATGATACTGAAGCTATGAATATTCAGACTTTACTAATATTGAATTTGGTGGAGTAATTGCTCTTGTAATATCTATTGCCATCTTATTTACAATACCTCTTATAAATATAAATTTACGAAGATTTCAATATTATCCAATTAACCAAATAATATTTTGATTTATACTAATAATTGTAATACTTTTAACCTGAAGATTGTGCAGGAAGGCGACTGCGCAACTAAGAGCATTTATCCAGCATCACAATTACTATTTGCACAATCAAACAACATTCATCATTTCCCAACGCCTACATTCCGCTGAAAACTCAATAGCAATAACATAAATGGTAAACGAAGGTGATTATACAACTAATTTAGGAATTATCTACCATACAGTAGTTTTCCTAAAACCCATTCATAATTTTATTTCTCATAAATCTCTATCCTCTTCAACTTCAATTGTTAGTCCTTTAGATGTCATGCTTATTCGGACTCCATCCATGATTCTCTTCGTATTCCCCATCCCTGTTTCCTTCAGCTTACCACTCTTCTATTATTTCCAATGTTCTTTTTACATTCATTTTTTCCCGAATTTTTGTATTTCTAATTTTATACCTCCTTGAGTTTTAGAAGCCCCCCGACAAAAATACATCTGTGTTGTTAATTCTTTTCTTTCTTGTTGCCTATTTATTGTCCACGTTTCTATTCCACAACAACAATAGATTGTTGTGCTTTTGAAAAGCTAAGCGTTTAATTTTGGAAGCAAAAATCCGGAAGGTAGTTTCTATACGCATTTTCACTTCACTGTTCTATCAACTTAAAATAATAACCGGCCTCTTGAGCAGCTTCCACGATCATTGGAACTTTCTATTTGAGTTCATTAGAGCATGTTTGTTACAAATGAAACCTTGTCATTATGAACACTTACTCTCCTTGCGAAGTTAATGACTACGCCTATGTACTTGAAAACGTAGACGCAAAGCAAATAAAGACCTCATTGCTACTCCAGAGTGATTTAGCGTGTTTATGTTTTTCGACACGCCACCGCAAACTATCTTGGCGCTTGCATCGCCAGCTCTCTGAGAGACGCGTCTCGATAAATTACCATGAAATCCCAGCACTGCATATTTTTCACTTCTTTTATGTTCCAAGTCAATTACATCTTCCAAAATGTCAAGTTATGAATATTTTTATTCTAACCGGGGATTTCTTGTTTCAAAATAAATGTATGTTGTTATGCTAACGAATGTATAGGTTACTGCAGTTTACTACCGGAACGATCATAAATAAGCAGTTAAAAGCTAACCCGCGTTATGACTGTATAACGTTTCCAAATTGTTTCAAACTGCTCGCACACAAAATAGGGATTGTCAACCGATTGCACTGCGGCTCACAATGAAGTTGCTCGTTTACTCAGACCTGTCCTTGAAGCAGCGTTTGTGCTGAACAAACGGGAAGGATTCGCCTGCTTTACTGAAGGAATGAAAGTAGGGCTTACTTTTTTAGTCCATCGAAAGGCTAAAAAAATACTTAAAATTACGGCTTGCTATACTGAATCATGTAGCCTTTTGTTGATTTAAGGAAAATAATGAAGAAATAGGTTTCTGCCTTTACAATGCAATAATAACCTTGTAACCTAGTGCGTTTATTCCTTTTATAATACATTCGAACGAAATATTGCGCCTTCCTTTATGCAGTTTTTACATTTTCTGTGCTATAATATTAAATAAATCCAGCAATAATAATAATAATAATTTGGCCACACTCTTGCATAGGAGTCCAATAATACGTAAACGTTATATTTGGCACTAAATAAAGATAAACATATCGCCTCTTCTCTCCCTCGAGTTTTGATTCTTTTAAAATATATACACACCAGGCGTATTCCAAAATTAAGGTCGTTTGACCATAACAACATCGCTCATGAGACAAGGTTTTTATTGACAGTAATATGTGCCTACATATAGACATTTTGTGTAACGCTGCACCAGCTTCTTTAACCCCTCCACATAGAAGACTTGGAACCAGTTGGTAAACCTCGTCTTGAGTTCATCGTTGTCCACCCAGCCACCGTTTCAAATGCAAGTCGCTTGGTGCCAGGTCGGGACTGTGCGGAGGGTGGTAAAAGAGTTCCCAACGAAACTCTTGGGTTTTCTTTTTGGTTGAGGCAGCGGTGTGCAGGCCTGCGTTGTCAGCAGGAGGATGATGCCAGACGACAGTTACCCACGCCGTCGATTCTGGATCGCACGTCTCAGTTTGATAAGCGTTGCACAGTACACGTGGCTGTAATTGTTGACCCACGGTCCATGAAGTCAACCAAAAGGACGCCCTTTTCTTTCCAAAACACGGTAGCCATCATTTTGCGATTCGGCGATTGCTTACATTTTTTCGGTTTGGGTGAAACGGAACGGCGCCATTGACTGTTATTTTGATTCTGCTTGGTGTACGCTATAAATGTCTCGTCGCCCGTAATAATTTGGGAAAACAAACCATCTCCATCTTGTCTATAGCGCTCCAAAAACTGTCGTGCACTACGCATTCGTTGCTCTTTGTGCTGAGAGTGAGCAGTTTTGGCCCCCACCTCGCACACAGTTTCCGATATCCAAGCCGTTTAATGACAATCCTGTAAAGGTATGAGGTTCGAGCAACATTTGGTAATTCATCATCAGCTAGACCACTAATAATCGTCAAATGCCGATCACTTCGAAGTCTTTTGTTCACTTGTTCCACGAAGTTGTCGTTACGAATACTGGGCCTATCACTGCACTGTTCATCGTGCACATTTGTTCCGTCATTTCGAAATTCTCGACACCAGTGTCGAATCCGCTTGTCACTCATTATGTCCGGTCCATACACGAGGCATAACTCACGATGGATGTCCGCAACTGACGATCCTTTTGCCAGCAAAAATCTAATCACACCGCGCACTTCACAACTGGCGGGATCTACGATTGTCGCGGCCATTGCGATCTGCTCTCGCCGACTGGCAAATGATTACTGCGTCACACCAACACTGCGGTAGGTTTCTCAGGATTCGACACACAGTGCTGCAGGCGTGAAACGTCATTCAGGCCTACCATCCGTTAAATATTGTTCGCCGGGCTTAGTTTTGGAATACGCCTCGTATGTGTTTGTGTGTGTTTATTCCAAAAACATAGATTAAAATGAGCGTTTATGATGTAGAAAACAGAGTTCTACTCAGAAATATAATAAACTGAAATTAATCGTGCTTTTTATTTTCATAAAAGCTCAAATAACATTTTTTGTGACGTTGACCATTTCCGAGTTATTCTTTGCTGCTGGTTTTGGATTTCCAAATACTTATGCTTTTCTCAAGTGGTGAGTTCATGGTCACAAAGGACATAGAATTTCAAAGCTCTCACATAACGGACCGCTTTTTAAAAATCTGAATATCGCTTTATCCTGCAGTATCTATTCTTCTAATACCTATAACTGTGTAAATGTGTAATGAAAGTTTATCGCGATTAACAAGAAATAGAAGCAAAAGTTTTCGTAACCAAGCAGGATGGCTCAGGCGGTAACGTCTGTGGCCCGCATTCGGGAGGTCCCGGGTTCCTGGGTCGATGCAGTTTTCCTCGGTTGCTAGGTGAATGCTGGGTTGGATAATTTAGTTCACGAATTTTCATCCCTTTCATCACTATATTTAATTTGCAGGCACTGGGCTTGATCACCCGTCCTGGATGTGCTATGATCTAGTTTGCTTGCTCCTCAACAGGCTACTGACCCAGGCATTGGCGTAAGTCCTTCTACAAAGAGGTGGGTAATCACCTGAAGAATAAGCTTTTGCATGAAAATTAGAAGAGCGAGTAGAGAAGTCATGCAACTCTCCAGATTTTAAATCATCAACTCTTTGTGCCAATGCTGCTGCCAACAGTATACAACTTTGACTCACTTGTTTTAGATAACTGCATCTTCACGATTCGCGTAATGATGCTAAAACCCTCAAAGCATCAGCTTTTGTATTTAAATGGAGCTTTAAAACTGGCTGTCTTTTACCCGTTTACATGAAAATGCTTTGTTCTTTCATAACAGAAAGCGCGCCTATTTCCCCGCATGTAATCTATCATAATTTAAGCTGTTACAGAGGTATGGAACGATGAGTCCTTCAGTTCTGGAACTTATCCAAAGTCTTCACTTTCTCTCTAGAGAGCATCTCAATCTGTCTCTGTCGCAATAAAAATGCGTTAACATCTCTTACTGCTATATTTACATTTCAGTGCCTTATAAATCTAACATTTTCATCATTAAAGCGAGGAAATGGTTGTTCCTATCTTCCAACGTTACTAAAATGTTGAAATTAAACAGTACACCAACCTTTAACATTCTGTACGTAATAAATGTTACAAATTTATGTTTATCTGAAGTCAAATGCTGCTTTATTAAATTACCATGTTGACCAACGCTTTAAAAAGGTCTTACGCGTTGCATTCACATGATTTTCTCTACTCACTGTTCTACAAACTATTCTTACAAAGGCTTGCAATCTTTTATTAATCCAGATGAACTTTAAATTCACATTTACACATTTCGTTGTACGATATAGTAGATAAAGCGAGTTGCTATGTGATGACCTTCAAGTTCCATCCTTAAAAACAACAACAATGAGTTCCCATTTGAGAAAAGTATTTTTAAAGTTCAAACCAATAACAAGGAATATCTCGGAAATGGTTAATTCCACAAAAAATGTATTTGACACACATTGCGTATTTTAACGGGATCTATATTTTTTTTGTGTAGTAAGATTTTGTCTCTCTCTTACGGTTTACCAATTATGCAAAATTCATTCAGAATGAAGAGGACTGCATAGACCATTCCCAGACAATTCAAGATATACCTATAATTTATCATGAAAATATTATATTATGGTATTTTTATCAAAATCGCTTGAGCAACTTTTGAGAAAATTAACATTTTCAAAAACTTTCCATGTAAAGGGTAGTTTGGGATGAGGAATTTTCTTGAAAATCTTCGTGTCGCATTCTTGGAAGATGAACTTAAATAACAAGTTAGCTACTTAGCCAACTTTTCAAGGTAGAGAAAGTAAAAAGGTGTTTCACTTTATTTACAAAGTCGCATATCTTAATTTCAAAACGTTAGTTTAACTTGTCCTAAACTCCTAGTTTTATTGGTTTCTTTTTGCGGCTTAACTTGGCATATTTTCTTTTTACTTTTTCTAACACGCACATGGTAGGTAGAGAAGGTATCGTATTCCACCCAAAAATGCAATACCGATATTTCATCGGAAATGCATGTTTTGAGGCCCCCTGAATCCAAAAATAATTTTAAAAAAGGTGCGTGTGTGTGTGTGTCAAAAAAAAACAATTTAAACAAAAAAAAACAAATAATGATAACTGCCTGTTATCATCAGTGCACCTTGTCGTATGCCCACAATCTACACTCCAGACACTGAATCTAAGCCTCACCTGGTATGCTTGTACAGTAGGAACTCATGCAATATGAAACAAAGGTTTGTTGTCTTCACTTTACCCCCTTCTCCTTTGTCCTTGCTTCTTGAATGTTTGTTCCTTTCGCAGAAGAGGTCACTTCTTCTAATGCCCTTGGCCATTGTCCTTTACTTTCCTTTCTTTTAGGACATTTTTCACAGAAGTAGTAATTATTTTCTCGAAGTCACCTTTTGCAGTGGCCTCAACACTTCAGAGGAAACCGTGATGCTCTTGTAGAGGGCCCAGAAAAAGAGGGTTGATTTCCATCCCCTGCGGGCTGCATTAAAAGGAAGTACCTCTTCTAAAATACTCAATGAACAAAATTTACCAGCATGAACAGACACGTGCACATTTTCAGTTTCTGACGTTATAGTGGAGTCCCCGGTATTATCAACAATAGAGTCCGTTGAAACGCAAACATGACCCATTATCCCGAAAATGTTTCTGTTGAATGGCCAGATCCTTTCTGTCTGGAATACTGACTTTATGTTGGCAGGAGTAGCAACAATGTTAATTGAAGTATGAGAGAACATTAATTAGTATTAATTATTAATGAGCTAATTTTAATTATATGCATATTATATTAACACCTAAAGTGATGTAATTCACATTATAATACTAACAAACAACGCTACTTGGGTAACGGGCTAAGTTGCAAATTGTGCCAACCTGCCCCGTTTTCGTTGTGCCAACTTGCCCCCTGGTCTACTTGTTTTAATGGAAGCTCAATATAGCCATCAAGAATAAGCAATTAAAGCACTTAAAATACCAAGGAATACATCCATTTGAAAGCACTTAATATTAGATATGTACTCAGGGAAAAAATTTCCCGTGAAGTGAATATTTACTAACTCGCGGAATACACAGCTTAGCGGCTTCCTTCCCTTTAACTTCTCACAAAGGATTCTCGCTTCCGTAGGACATGTATTTGGACACAAGGAATAGTATGCCTGCATTCTGCTGCAATTTGTTTATTTATTAGCCTCCAAAAATAGAATCCCATTTTACCATATGGTATGTTAGGATTATAAATAATGCACAAATTAACTATTTGTATTTTACAAAAACGATTAAACATTAAAGTTAAATCGTATGGACATTAACAGGAATTCGAACAGATATGTCAATTACGATCACAAATGTTTAAATACATATTCAATGAACTTTTAAAACGATAACGTGCAGCATTTCTTCAGAAAGGGCTTCTGAAAAGTATTAGAACCACAAATTAAGTGTAATTTAAACAAATAACGATTCCTTTCAAAAAGTGGACAATAAAAAAGAACACGTTCTACAGTTTATCTTCTGCACAAATGTAAAAAGTGTTGTTTGTTGTTGCAATCTCGAATCTTTCGAAGTATGCTTTAAATTTTCCATGACCTGACATTATCTGAGTTAGCTGAAAATTGGACACGATTACATTTTAATCTATCCTGTACAGTGGAAAGGAATAACTCCTTGGTTAAAGAATCATTTTTTGTTTCTCAGCCATTTCTCGTTCCAGTGGGTGATCATGTCTTCTTTTAATAAGATTCTAAACATATGATATCGGATATTTCATTTGACTATTATCAATTGAGCTGGAATGAGAAGCCTGTTTTGCCAGCTGATCAGCTCTTTCATTGCCCTTAATAGCAGAATGACATTTTAGCCACCTAAAACATATGTGTTCCTTGCATTTTGAAAGTATATTCCTGATTCTTACATAATTACTATTCAAGTCGTATTTGTCATTTAGGCAGATTAACGCTGTTTGTGAGTCGCTAAAATAGTTGCACTTGTATTATCTGAGCATTATTCCGCCGCTTTCAATACAGCGAGTTCAGCTTGAAAAACAGTACCATATGATTTTAGTTTTATTTGCCGAGTATGCAATTAATTCTCTTCCTTCTTCATATACTATAAAGGCACAGCCCACCATCGTGATGTGTTCTCGATAGTGCGAGATCCATCAGTGTAGATGTAATGCTTGTGAGATTTGTAACACTGCGATTCACTATCAGAAATAACAAACTCAGCTGAGTGTCCTACAGCTGTGTCGTGAGCATTACGTTCGATGTCCTCATCCCCCAGAATGGCTGGCTGGCTCCAGTTCTTTTTGCAGTTGGTAAGTGCAGCTCTGTAGATTCCAGTAAGATCTTCCGATCTTCTCTGAATTTGTGTGAGCTTATGTTGAGTCCATTGCTTATGTAGTATCTCTTCAAAAACACTTACGCAGTATAGAACGATTGATTTTATTTCCTCGTGATATAAAAGTTCAGGAATATCGTAATTAAACCCCCAGGTTACCCGTACTACCATAGACAGACCCCTGTATATCTGTATGCCTCTGCTGCAATCTGTTGACTAAGGGATGAAATAGCAGCCATGTGCCAACCTGCCCCCTCACCACTACTTACCATACGTAATAGAAAAAGTAAACATGCTTATAAAAAGTCATTCTCGTAGTAGATTTATCATTATGTTTTCATATGTTGGTGTTGCAGTACGGAAGAACATAAAATTCCACATAGTACAAAACAAAAGGATTAGAAGTAATATATCACTTTATGCAGTAGCTCATAATTTACTCGATCACTAGCCAGACAAGATGAGAACAATGTTGCTGCTTTAACAATTACCGGCGCAATCTGCAATTCTGGGGTTTGCAACGTACCACATGCACTCTTGTACCAAAAATACTGAGCTCAAGGTAAGGCTGCACTCACGCCTCTCCTATTTGGAAGATGCCCAACTTTTAAAGCGGCAGACCGCGATAAGTTTAAATTTGCTTTAATCACAATGATTCTTCATTCTATACCTAGTGTCAATGTGAGGCATGTTTTTCAAAGTACCGGGGCTACGAACGGAAACTTATGACGCCATGGTCAGTGAACCGGTAACGGGTGCGTTTAGATTCAGTGAGGTACCCATAATGTATGTAATCGAATTTCGTACTTCATTACGGCTGTTTGAAACAGTGTTTTGCCCTCCAGCTAAAAATCGTTAAGCATTGGTTTTTACTTTCTCTACTGATAGCAAGTAGAGGGAGTGTTGCATTCCAACCAAAATTTGATATCCAGAACTCACCAAAATACTGTTGTGCGACTCGTGAATAAAAAAATTCTGATGTGTTACACTCACATGACTTTCTCTACTCTTGTACAATCTATTTTTACAAACGCTTATTCTCCATATGCTTTATGTTAATCGAGATGTTAATCTTATTTGTAATTTTCTTGTAGATGCAAGGGGAATATGGTAGATTTTAAGCGATAGTCAAATATTTTAACGCTGGTTGCTATGTGGCGCATTCCATTCTCTTTGCATGTCCACGACATAAAAAAAATGAATAACGAATTTGAGAAAAAGTATAAGTATTGGAAAATTTAAGGAAATAACAAGCAATATCTCGAAAACGGTTCACTCAACAAAAGAAATGTATATGACATAAATTGTGTATTTTAACGCGATCTACATTTTTTTGTGTAGTACAATTTTGTCTATCTCTTATGGTTTACCAGTTATGCAAAAGTCGTTCACAATAAAGAATACTTTTGGAGACATTCCCAGAAAATTCGAGATATACATTTCATTTCTCATGACATTATCTTAAACATATGAAATTTTCATCAAAATCGTTAGAGCCATTTTTGAGAAAATTAAAATTTTCGAAAAAAGTTTCATGTAAAGGGTAGTCTGGGGTGGTGGGATTTTCTTGAAAACCTTGTGTGTCGCATCTCTGGAAGATACTGAACCTAAATACCAAGTTTGGTGTTTATCCGATTGTTCGTTTTTGAGTTATGCTGTTCACAGACACACACACACACACACACACACACACACACGTACATACACAGACACACACACACGGACATGTTTCCAAAAATGCTTTTTTTGGATTCAGGAGGTCTCAAAACATGTATTTCCGGTGAAATCTCGGTATCGAATTTTTGGGTGGAATTCAATACTTCCGCTACGTAGTAGAGAAAGTAATAAGCAATTTTAGAAAAATATCCGCGGGCGCGAGAGTAACTCGTTGGAGCAAAGATGGACGTATACCAAAACTTCGTACTTAAGTTCAGGATCTTTCAAAATACAACACGAAGATTTTCAAGAAAATCCCCCACCGTAAACTACTTTATAAATGGAAAATGTTCATTATTTTTTTTCTCAAAAATGGCTCAAACAATTTTTATTAAAATATCGCATGTTTAAGATATTTACATCGCAAATAAAGCGTACAGGTATCTTGAATTTTCTCGAGTATCCTGTGAAATCCTCATTTGAATGAATTTTGCAAAGCAGATAAACCGTTGGACTATAGCTTACTACATAAAACATTTTGATCTCGTTGAAACAAAACAATTTATGTCATTTGAAATTTGTTTTGGCATTAACCATTTCCGAGATAATCTTTTTTATTGTTTTCAATGTTCAAATACCTAATAATTCTTTACAGTTGCTACTTCACTTATTTATCGTAGTGAGGGAGTCGGGTTGTAACCGCCCTTAACACTGAAACCTAAAGGTTTCTTAATTATCTCGTATCACTATTGTTTAGTTAGTCCTGTCCCTTTAATGTTTTTTAGGAAAATCATTTTGGTTTATTAGACCCAAAAACTAATATTCTTTTCCTACAGAGGCTTCACATTTGAATATTATATGAGAGGAGGTTTCATCCTATTTTCAGCTGCTAAATCACTATTCGTTTTTCTTTTTTCTGTACATAATAGGTAGAGAAGGTATTGCATTCCACCCAAAAATTCAATATCGAGATTTCACCGGAAATATATATTTTAAGGGCCCCTGAATTTAATAAAAAAGCAATTTTAGAAAGAGGTCCGTGTGTGTGTATTTGTGCACAGCATAACTCTTAACACGAAAAATCGGATAAACACCAAACTTGGTATTTAGATTCAGTACCTTCCAAAAAGGAATTTTGTATATTCTTGTATAACTGGTAAACTTTCAGCGATAGACGAAAACGTACTACATAAAGAATGTAGATCTCTTTAAAACACAGAATTTATTTCAAATAACTTTTGTTGTGGCATCAGCCATGTCCGAGATATGCCATTTTAATGGTTCGAATTGTTCTTTACTTGGTCATTCTTTAAACTAGTTTCAATATTCAGTTGCTTCTCGCAATTGCATGGGAACAGTATGGAATTTTAAGGTCAGCATATAGCGTCCAGTTCTTAAACATTTTACTATCGCTGTTCCCTTTGTGTCTATACAGAAATGTTAATGCACTATTTCCGGAAATATTTCTCTCAATTAAAATGAAGTAGATAGGGAAATAAACTCTCGTAAGAATAATTTGTATACCCACTAATAAGCGATAGAAGGGAGAGAAACTTGTGTGAATTGGAGGCAGTATTTTTAACACTTAAATGATTTTAGTCAAATTATATATGTAAATTCAATAACAGCCCGCGTTGAAGCATTGTGTGTATGTACGAGTAATAATTTGTAAAATGTATGTAACAGTCATTGCATATGCTTTTATTATTGTAAACATGTTCAATAATGTTATGTGAATATATTACGTAATTTAATAATGTAGGAGCTGTGAGAATAATAAGTTGAAAGTTGCTAACAATGAGGTAACAATGAGGTAACCTTGAGGCAATAATGAGTTTGAGAGTTTAAATGTTACTTGTGATTCTTGGAAGCATTAATGTAATTTTAGTGACAGTTTATAAAAAATAGCCAATCAACAACCAGAAAAAGCTTTAGTTAAATGCAGGTATTCTATTGGAGTAAAAATAGCCAATCAGAGACTTGAAATACAGAAATTTACAAGTTTAGACGGTTGAAATCTAGTCAGTTGCCTGCGGACAGTGTTTGTAACTGGATGCGAGACGTGTTCTCGAGAAATTAATTACGTATTCGTGTGAGACAAAAATAGTATACTTGTTAAAAAGTGCAAGTATTAAATAAAAGAATCTCACAGCTCTCGATATCAGTGAAGTGCTATTTAATTTGTGTCAAGGATTAATAAAAAGGAGTGAATTAAAACTTAAAATCTGTGTAAGCCTACATTCTTGTCGCATCACGCCCTGTCAAGACTTCCATGTCTCTAACAATAATACTGACGCAGCCGAGGCAAACATAAATATTTAATACTTAAAGAAACAGTTTAAATACAAAGTTAATATTTTTTAAACTTGGGGCAAAGGCCACCTAAAAATACATTTGGGGCGAAGGCTACCGGAAACTGTTTACTATACGTGCTGTTGCAACTACTACAAGTTCAGCTCCCCAACAGTTGAAATATAATACAAATACTTCAATAACATCATCTTCAAACTGACTTTCCATACGTAGCAGCAAACAACGTAAAGACAATATAATAACTTCAAATGTAACACATCAAATTTTTAATTCAGGGGATCTTAAAACGCGTATTTGTCATGAATCTCGATATAGATTTTTAGGGTGTCTGCTTACCTTCCCTGTTTTACGTAAGAGGTAGAGGAATTTAAAGGTTGTTCGCCGCTGTTTTGAAATCAGGCTGAATTGACGAATGCCGGAGCACGAGGACGCGATCTTCAGCGCGTAGAGAGGAATGGCTTTTGTTTTCTCTCTTGCTGGGTAATTCTCGGAAATCCTTGGCAGAGAGAGCAAATGATCGTTGTTGGTGGACTGTGGTAGAAGTTTTCTTTTAATTAAAAAGGTTTTCATTCTTTGAAGTGGTACTTGCGTGCAGCGCAGTTTAGCGAAGAACCTCTAAATGCAGGTAGAGTACCGTTAAACCTTCTCCAAATTGCAGCCGTTTTTACGTTAAGCTCTATAATACCGACTTTTCTTGTGCATTGAAATAACCGTATTATGTACATATAACAGATGAATAAGCCTCCCCAAGATTATTATACCTAGCTTTGCTTTGCTTGAAAGCCTGGCTTGCTTTTGCAATCAAAGCTGATGTGTTACATTCACATAGCTTTCTCTATCAACTATTCTTAAAAAAACATATTTTACGTCCACATGACCTTCTCTATCGTTTATTAGTGGGTATCAAAACTATTCTTACTAAAGCTTATTTTACAATCTACATCATTTTAATCCAGTTAAACTGCTCAGAAATAGCTACATTACACATTTCGTTTGAAGCAACAGAGAGTACTAGCCACGGACAAACTAATACAACTCATTAATGTATTAAGATATCTAATTCACAACTTCTCAGCGTCAACGTCAACACATTAATAATTTCTTTAAAAGTTTTGTTGTGAGTTTTACGTGTTATGCAGTTTCTTTGCTAATAGTGTACGTATAATAACTAAGAAGGTGTTAAAAACACATATATTCATAATGTACACATGTGTTAAAAACACATATATTCATAATGTACACATGATAGATGAGGCAGTATTTTATATCACAACACTGTGAATGCCAGAGTGAATGTAGTGTAAATTAACATTATTGTATGACAATGATTTTAGATGTTTGTTAGCTATAAGCATTGTTAGGAAATAAGTTTACACGGCCTCACTGAAACTGACAATAGGAGTAGGTAACAATGAAGCGATGGGGTGAGTTGTTTATCACTTGGAGGAGACAAACAAATGACGTCAGGGTAGCGTGGCTTTCTTTAGAAATGGAGGGAATATTTTCCCTAGAGCATATGTGTTTGTAATTGTGATTGGCTTATAAAACAGACGCTAATGTTGGCGCGATTTAGTAACCAATAGCAGCTCTATTATAATGTTTAGGCATATCGGGGTGAGGGAGTATAAATTCTTGAGCCAAAAGCAAGTATCGCGCAATTCTAAGAAATCTCTCTCGCGAGGTACACGTCAGGCAGTTCAAAAGAATCATTCGCGAGGTACGCATTACGCAGTTCTACAGAATCATTCACGAGGTAAACGTCGCGCAGTTCTAAGAAATCATTCACGAGGTACACATCACGCAGTTCTCAGCAATCTCTCGCGAGGTATACATCACGCAGTTCTACAGAATCATTCACGAGGTACACGTCACGCAGTTCTCAGCAATCTCTCGCGAGGTACACATTACGCAATTCTACAGAATCTCTCGCGTCGTAAAGTTAGTTACAAAATGTGAAGTACGCGTACGACAGTAATTACATTCGGAAATATAACAGTTTCAGTCAGGCGTGTATAAAGATTACAGATGTAAACTATTAATTAAGTGTGACGGCAATAAAAGTGTAAAAACAAATTCTGTTATCAGTGTTATCTTTTAGTAACAACTCCTTTCCGTTTACACGCCCTGTTCAGAGATATTTGCTCGACTGAGTAATAATAGAACCCAAAATTCAAAATAGTAAAACAATAACAGGCGCCAAGTAAAAAAGATAACACGAAGAGATTACCGCGACATAGAGAACAAGTATATAACGTTATAACATACAAAATATGATGTGAGAGGGAAAAGTCATTGTGAGCTATACAACCAATAATAAAAATTACGAGAAATGCAGTAGCATCTACATAAGCATGTAACGAACCTTGGATTCATAATTAAAACAATGGTCTGTAAACACACACACACATATTAATATATTTATTTATTTATTACACATACACACACAAGGAACCTGTATGTGATATATAACAAACTGTTATTGGATCACGTACGCTAAGAAAACGGTTGAAGAGAACGCTAACAGAAGCTTGTCAGACTTCGAGCAGGAAGGTAGTGTATAAGCTCATCTAAATAGACGCTAAAACTACGTATTTAAAGTCTACCAGTTATACATATTTTAACATGACAAAGGTGATAGTGAATTGTGAATATTTACATGTGGCTTATCTAAAACACAAGTGAAATAGAATACCTGTGTGCATAAATATTTTAACCTTCTACATATCTAACCCTGACAAGACACAAGTGCTCTCCGACACAACAGCAGCCGTGACACAATTATAAAATAGCAATTACAACAAACTAACACACACACACAAGAATACAGATATACGAGCATGAGATTCCAGTCAACGAGAACCTCAAGATACCTCACTACAGTACGGGCATCAAGACAACCTACAAGTACGTAATACAATAATAATACATCATCAACGTAGTGGGGTCCTACCAAGTAGGAACCGCTACACGTTATAGATACAAAGGGAACAGCGATAGTCAAATGTTTAAGAACTGGACCCTATATGCTAGCCTTAAAATTCCATACTGTTTCCATGCAATCGCCAGAAACAAATGAAAATCGATGGGACTTAAAAAGAATGAACAGTATTGAACAACTCCAACCATTAAATACGGATATCTCGGAAATGGTTGATGCGACAAGAAAGTTATTTGAAATAAATTGTGTTTTAAAGGGATCTACATTTTTGTGGGGAAGGTTTTCGTCTATCGCTTAACGTTTACCAATTGTACAAGATTATACAAAATTCCTTCCGAATAAAGAGGACTTCACAGGCTATTCCAAGGAAATTCAAAATATACAAGTATATAATTATATAAATATCTGTAATATATGGTATTTTAATCAAAATCATTACAGCCACTTTTTAGAAAATCAAAAATTTCGAAAACTCTTCCATGAAAACGGTAGTTTAGGGTAAAGGAATTTTCTTGAACATCCTCTTGTCGTATTCTTGGATGGTAGTGAACCTAAATAACAAGTTTGGTGTTTATCCGACTTTTTGATTTTGAGTTACTCTGTTCACAGACGCACACAGACGCGTACACGGACCTTTCTCTATAAATGCTTTTTTTGCGGTTGCCTCAAAATATTTATTTCCGGTGAAATCTCGGTATCGAATTTTTAGGTGGAATGCAATAGCTTGTCTAGCTACTAGGTACGTGTAAAAAGTAGCAGTTCTATATCAGTATATTCTATTAGCATGACAATGTACTGCTGTGCATTTTTCGCTGATAAGCCGAGTCGAGGAAAAAGTTATCCATTTGATGAAGTGTGACGCGTTACGTAGATAAATATATGTATTTGCGTCATTCCAGACGTAATCCAGTTTATCTTTTGAAAGATAAATGCGTATGTTTGGGAAGACAATCGGCGATCGCATTCGCCGCAAACAAAGGAGAGGTAGTGGCGTATTGTTCCACAAATATTGCTGGCAGCGAAAACTAGAATTATCCTATTCTGATTTTTAGCTTTCATACCCGTGGCGCTCCAGGTTATATCGTGTCAGAGCTTGGCGTTTAATACTGATGAAGTGATGACGTTAAAACACAAAGAAAGTCATACGAAGGCACTGTTACTTTAGAGGTAACATTTAAACTTGCTACTAAAATTAGCGGCTATAAATACAGTGCCTCCAGAATGTATTCGTCTCCATTTTGAGAAATCGATGCATTACATTAAATTACACACTATTTCCAAGCAATCGCGAGAAACACGAAAAACGACAGGACTTAAAAAGAATGCCTAAGTAATGAACAATTCGAGCCACTAACGACTGATACCTCACAGTTGGCTGATGCCACAAAAAAGTTATTTGAAACATCTTTAGTGTAGTACGTTTTCGTCTATCGCTTAACCTTTACCAGTTATACAAAATTATACAAAACTCCTTCCGAATGAAGAGGACTTCACACAGGCTATTCCTAGAAAATTCAAGATTACTTTTATTAGTAATGCAAATATCTTTAAGAAATGGTATTTTAATCTAAATGGGTAGAGCCATTTTTTAGAAAATTAAAAAAAATTGAAAAATGTTCCAGTGAAGGGTAGTTTGGGGTGGGGGATTTTCTTGAACATCTTCGTGTAGCATCTTTGTTGGTATTTATCAGTCGTTTCGTTTTTGAGTTACCTGTTCACAAGGACGCGCGCGCGAGAACCCCCCCTTTTTTGGTCTTTCTTCCTTCTAAAAATGCTTTTTTATTGGACATTTCAGCTCAGATTTCGGTTAAATCTCGACATCAAATTTTGGATGGAATACAATACTTACCCAGAGTAAAAAGAAAGGACACTAAATTTCTGATGTTTTTTAGATTCGCATGACTTTCTCTACCTACTACCTAAGAAGTGGCGTCGCAGTAACGTATGCAACTCGCATTCGAAAGATCCCGGGTTTGATCTCCGGCGACTCCCATTCTGGCCTATGGGTTTTTCATGGTTTTCCGAGTCGGCAAGCGAATGCTGAGGTGGTTCATTTCTACCACGACTCTCCTTCCTCTCATTTCTGCACTAATCTTTTTTGTCATCTGTTTCAGGGTTGTAGGACCAGGCGACGGTTTTCGGCGGGTTGTGGCTGGGCGGTTTCTTCCCTGACTTCGTTGTGGGAGGATGCCGGGGGTTCGGGCGGCGGCGGATGCGTGCGATTTTCAAACGTTAGGTACCCGTCCATGCTTGCGCCCGTCGTCATCTGGATCTGGTCGCCTTTCGGGGCTCTCCCCCCTCATCCCTCCCTCCCAGGGGTCGCGGTAGAAGCAAAGATGACCGTTGCAGCCTACTTGCGGTGCTCTGTCCTAGTTACAGGAGCCTCTCCGTTCCTTTGACTTGAACCTTTTTCTACCCACTTCTACAAACTGTTCTTACAAATTTTTTTCTATTCATTTTGTATTAATCGAGACGAATATCTGTAGATATAGTTTCATGAGGGGAGAGTCATGTAGTACGAGACGACTATGTCCGGACAGTATACAGTTCTGCAAAACTTCACAAGATGGAAGCAATTACTTGCATGTGTTTCTAAGCCTTCCTATATTCAACCAGATACCCAAGAGTGCGAGTAGGTCGGAGTGTTGGTTATTGTTTGTAGTTTTCTTTCTTTGAGCAAGCGCTTCCAGTATTATTCAACACATTATTGTTTACAATCAGATGAGTCGCATACCCTTATATTCTACAATTGTCTACATTTTGGTTTAACAAAAGTAATTACCGAATCTCAATTGAAAATTGAAAGCATTGTAGTATTTTCGGGAAGTACCGGACACCGAACCGGTCAATTTTTCACATTACTACAGATCTTATCATGGAAGGGATCGTCCCAAAACTTATTAGAAACTGGTTTATAAAAAGCTGCTTATTTTGTGATGAGCAATAAGGAAACAAAATAAAAAATGTTGGTTCCCAATCACGAAACGTAACTTGACCCTTAAATGACCATCCATGGATGGTCCAACCATTCATTGTACTCTTCGTACACAGCCGTTCAGAATTTTCGTTGTTATTTACGTTGGTGTAAGAACAATTGCAAAATACTTTATACAAATGTTTAGTCTTTTTATGAGTGAGAAAACAACATAAAAAAGGTAGGTTCCCATTTAAAAAAAATTAAATTGACCCCAAGCTGACCATCACAAGGCCCTCCAAACAAACAGGATTAAAGGCCTTTACTTCCCTCCATAATATCAAGCAACCTTTATTAAAGACATTTCTTTCTTCAACGCTTTGTTTTGGAGATATTGTATACCCTCAACTTAAAATGGTCCACCCTGTATATTCCCCTGAAGTGTGGCTTCAATTAATTATGCTACGGTAATTAATATTTTGCAAACTGGGACAACCTACAAATGCAATTACGTACTGGTGGCAGTAACTCGAGAAAAAACAGACGATCACTATTAATTTCGACGGCTACCGCTTAATATGCGGAAAAATACAAGAACACCACAATATTTTTGGGAACGCTTAATCCAATGAATATGGCATCTGATATTAATTGTAATTCTTTTCCAGATCTACATTTACCTGATGTAAGGTTTTGCCCATTTCCTAAAGTTTTGCTTTATGAACTACAATAAAAATGAAGAGAATTACAAGGCCTTTTACAGAAAATTCCAGGTGTATGGTTGTATATAGAATGTCTCAAATGGCATCTTAATCGAAACCGTTAAGATTCATTTTTGAAATACAAAAGTAGAGGAAGAATGATTTTATTTCACTCAAAGGATTTTCTGGGGGTAGCGGGGATTTCCTCAGAATCTTGACATTGTTTCTCTAAGAGTAGTGTTTATGTGCTATTTTGGTTTTGAGTTACGCTGTTCGCACACAAACATACACATATAAAAACATTTATGTACTCGCAAGGACATATTTAACTGCCTTTAGGATTCATCGGACCGCTAAACGTGAATTTATTCTCAAATATCGCTGTTATAAAATTTTTGGTCTGAATGCAGTATAACCTCACCTATTCGGCTACGATATGAATGAGCTTGGAGGAGAGCGCCACTATTTTGGTTGACAATGTGAACGTCATTAAAGCTAGGGATCAGATGGAAGTGAAGGTCAAGGCGATAGGGAATTGTACAGTTGCACAATGAAAACAGTACATTTGCAGGCCTCAGTCTCGCTAGTAAATGCAACTCGGAACTGTGGATGTTTTCATTACCTGACTGTCCTTCCGAAGACCCGCTCATTTGTTCTATAACGGTTTAGTTTCTCTTCCCACCGAACGCACTCTTATCGTGGCCGGCTGGTAGTTAAGTGGTGGGTAAATTATATATACTTTCTTTGGACTTATGTAAAATAAAGCAGTCTAATTACCTGTAAAAGGAATTAAGGTTCTCCGTCTGTACGAAGCAGTATTCAGGTAAAACCTAGGAAAACAATTATATTTTATAGGACGCTTGCCTTTGATATTGTCAGAGGAAGTAGTTGCATGGAGATAAAAAGGAAAAGAAGAAATAAGCACCTTAATGCACAAAATTAATAACGTTCACGAAGTTACAAATGCTACTACAGATATAATTATACGCTTTACGAACAAACAATGTTGCATAAGTTTCAGTTCGAAATGAAAATTAAAACAGTTTCTTCTAGTACCATTCTTATATTCCTGAAACAGCCGAAACCTGTATTAGCCAGATAAGTAACAAATCTTTCAGCCTTGTCACTGAGGCTTCTAACTGGGCAACTTATTTACTTAAAATCGCAGCAAACTCCCCCCCCCCAATGTATTTGTCCCTTGCTTACATTTTGTCACCTGATATTTAGGTTAAATAAATCACATAAAGGTTATGAGTAAGCAATGTGAAGTGTTACTTAGGTAAGGGTAAAACTTTTACCTAGGGAAAGTACTATTGGGACAATATGAAATAATTGTATAGTTATAGGTTACATCAGAGGGCAACACCTCGCGCTTTGTAACCTACATAGATCTATTGTAGCTACCACCCCCAGGAGGAAGAGACGAAGTGAAAGAACTATAGGAGGCTACAGGCCGCAGGCAGACTTGCCACACAGACGAACAGTTTCAGGCTCGAAGATCACTTTTGAGCAAACATCCGCGCCATCTGTCCGACACCGTCATATGCCACGAAACATAGAAACATAACTGAAATATGAGAAACCACCCCACCTACCAAGAAAAACCACGAAAACCTTAAGATAGATTGGGTGAACGACGGGAATCCAACACGAGACCCCTCGAATACGAGCTTCTCACGCTACCGTGAAGCCATTTCGCTCGTTTAATAACAAATGAATTTCCTATTTTATAAGCAAAATTGTAAAACTTAAATAAAATTAATGCTGTCTAAAGAATTAGTCGAAGGGTGTGTGTGTGTGTGTGTGTGTGTGTGTGTGTGTGTGTGTGTGTGTGTGTGTGTGTGTGTGTTTTGTTTTTATGGCATTGCATCTATGAGCTTGTTATGGTTCATTTGTTTGTTGATATTAATTATAAGCTAGTTATTATAAATAATAGGAACGATTTATTAATTGATAGTGAGTAAACAT
Organism: Deroplatys truncata; assembly: GCA_030765065.1. Taxonomy (NCBI): domain Eukaryota; kingdom Metazoa; phylum Arthropoda; class Insecta; order Mantodea; family Mantidae; genus Deroplatys; species Deroplatys truncata. The sequence goes on along the minus strand of CM060988.1, from coordinate 119,686,239 downwards.
GTTCTGGATATTTCGAAAATATTGGTGTTTGCATACATTTAAGAACAGGTTAATATCATTTCCATGCTGGCGCGTAACTATTTTATGACGTAGCTGTTCTTGTGATACTTTTATTAAATAATGCCATACTGCAGCAAATTTTAATTCAATAATTCAGGTACAAAAAAAATAATAAGCGTAGGTTAGGCTCTTCTTCTTTCTCTGTTGAACCTCCTCATATGCAGCACTTACACCCCCCCCCAGGACTTACAGGCGGGTGCCTGAGGTCAGAGGTCCGTCCAGGAGCAGACAATCATGAATCAGACAGAATATCCAGGATGGGTGATCAGCCCGATGCCTGGTATGGGAGGAAGGACGTAGATGAAACGAAATGATGGTGAAACGGATGGAGCAGTTGTGGAATGAACGGCTGGGGAAACTGGGAAACTGGAGAACTTCGTCCACCACAAATTCTGCATGCGATCCCTGGGATTGAACCCGGGCCGCCTCGGTGAAAACCAATCGGCCACGGCGCCGCCTGTAGGTTACATTCGCTCAATTTAAAACTGGCCGGTCTAAGAGACGGAGTTCGAATCGGGTACTTCCGTGAGCTCTCGGGTTTGTTCACAAGGCTACTGTAGTAGTTCTAATGGAGAACACAACTATAATCATAAAAGTCTCCCCAGAAAATAATTTCAAACATAAGGATTTTTGAGTGTGTTTCAGCACTGAATATTTGTAACCAAAGCACACTTCATTGAATTATAGTTCTCCAGTGGAGTGTGACTAAAGCTTGTTACAATGCAACGCTTACTGCAGCACTCTAAGTTAAATGGTAGAGAGTTAGCTTACCGTTCCTAAGGTTAAAGGTTCAAATCTCTGTGGAGCCACAGAACTTTTTTCTCCTTTTCGTTTTTAAAACATGAGTAAAAGTATAAAAGGTTTTCTTCACTTTTATGTATGTGACGTTATACCGGCAACCATGACATTAATTTACCGGTCGGGGGAGAGGTTTCATACTCAGTAAATTTAATTTTATAACCTCAAATTTCAGCATTATTCTAATTATATTGTAAGCAAAATGAAGTAAAAAATAAAAGATAACAATCTACTACGGAGAATCCAACTGGAGCTGCTTGCGTAGAGGTCCACTGCTCTGCTGGATTGCCACGCCAAGCACGCTGTGCGGGGAGGTAGCTCAAATCAGTGCCTTGTGGCTTATATGACGAGTTAGCCAAAACGGCGCACAGAGTGGACAGTTGTGAACCGCGCGCTCACTCAAAGGGAGTTCGAAAAGTTTAACTGTTCAAAGACCGGCGGCTTTTAGTTTGGCCGAGTGAACATGATTAAAGCGGTTGTACGAAGGTAAGTCAATAAGAATTGAGGCAGTATTTTTAACACTTAAATAATTTCAGTCTAATTATATAACATGTAAATTCAATAACAGCCCGCCTTAAAGCAATATGTGTATGTAACAATATATAAAAAATGTATGTAACAGTCATTGTATATGTTTCTATTATTGTATCCATGTGTAATAATGTTATGTGAATATATTACGTAATTTAATAATGTAGGAGCTGTGAGAATAATACGTTAAAAGTTGCTAACAATGAGGTAATAATGAGGTAGCCTTGAGGCAATAATGAATTAGAAAGTTTAAATGTTACTTGTGATTCTTGGTGGCAATAATGCAATTTTAGTGACAGTTTATAAAAATCAACCAGAAAAAGCTTTAGTTAAATGAAGGTATTCTATTGGATTAGGAATAGCCAATCCGAGACTTGAAATACAGAAATTTACAAGTTTAGGCGGTTGAAATCAATTTAGTTGGTTGCAGACAGCGTTACTAACCAGACGCAAGAAGTGTCCTCAAGAGATTTAATACGTATTCGTGTGAGACGAAAAATAGTTTACATGTTAAAAAGTGCAAATAATTAATAAAAGAATCCCACAGCTCTCTATCAGTGAAGTGTTATATAAACCGTATCAAGCATTAATAAAAGGAGTGAAGTAAAATTATAATCTGTGTAAGCCTACATTCTTAGTCACACCACAACCCTGCTAAGAGAAACGTGTCTCTAACAAAAATACTGACGCAGCCGAGGCAAACATAAATATGTAATATTTAAAGAAACAGTTAAATTACAAAGTTAATATTTTTTTAAACATGAGGCAAAGGCCACCTGAAAGTACATTTGGGGCGAAGGCTACCGGAAACTGTTTACTATACGTGCGGTTGCAACTACTACAAGTTCGGTTCACCAGCAGTTGAAATACAATACAACTCCTACTTCAAATCGGCTTTTACATACGTGAAACAATAACCTTCTCAAATTGGCTCCCAAAACGTGGGGTAAAATACAACAAAGCTAGCTAAACTTCTCAGAACCCGCACATAATTTTTTTTAAATTTATTACAACAATAGAAGCTTCAGTTACCTCACTTTTCAACGTAGTCCCTTTGTGTCTCAATTTACATGGTCCATTGTTGCACAAGATTTCTGATCTCTTCAGAAAAAAAAACTTTTTCGGATGAGCAGCAAACCATATATGCTCCGCTTCCTTCAATTCTTGGTCTGTGGTGAAGCATTTTTAAGTGGACCAAAAAAGATGTGGTTTGCCACTTCATCGGCAATCTTCGGTTCCCTGAATCAGGATACGGCTTGCTCATTGCTGGCGTCACTAGTGGATATAGATGGACGTCCTGTTCTTTCCTCGTCCTTCACAGTTGCCCGACCATTTTTGAACTTTTCAATCCATTCGCACACATTTCGCCGGGGTAAACATTGCCCCCATATTATGCGAAAAGTTTTTGATGGATTTCGTCCCCTGGTACACCTTCAGATGATAAAAACAAAAAAAACAAAAAAAAAAAAAAAAACGGATAACCGCACGCTATTCATCTTTGGTGCAAACAGTGAGGGATGCAGCCATGCTTATTATGCAACAGTGCTAACACTCACTGGCGTGATAACCAGTGTTGACAACCCTTGGCGATGAAAAGTGGCTTCAAAAAAGCCAGAAATGGCTACGTATGGGATAGTTTATAAATAGTCATATAAACGCAATTCAGATTTAATATTAATAAAAGACATGCCAGGAATTCTTTATCCCCGTAAAATATTTTTTCTGGCTTGTCAAAGGAATTCATTTCATTCAGAAATGCTTTCTGACTTCTCATCTCAAAATGCACACTAATAGTATGTTCACGCTAGACAAACAGTCAAAGAGAAATGAAACATTGGGATTGAGTACTCGGCGGTCACAAATTTCATGTGACATGCCACATATAAACAGTGATTGTCCACACAAATATGAACTTGAAGCTTGCATATGTGTGTAGACTCTGTCCCCCACTCCTCAAACACACATCAAAGTGTGGAAATTTACAAATGAAAGATTGTGAATCAGATGTTTTACCTGGTCGATCAACTTTTCATTAACACATGTATTATATAATGTATATTTCTCATTGATACTTTGGCGATTTTAATTTTAAAAAAAATGTGATGTGTTACACTCACATGACTTTCTCTACTCTTGTACAAACTATTTTTATAAATGCTTATTCTCCATATGCTTCATGTTAATCGAGATCTTAATCCTATTGCTAATTTTCTTGTTGGTGCAAGGGGAATATGGTAGGTTTAAGCGATAGTCAAAATATTTTAAGAGGTGGTTGCTATGTGGAGTATTCCAATCTCTTTGCATTAGCAGGTCAAAAAAAATAAATAACGAATTTGAGAAAAAGTTTGAGTATTGGAAAATTTAAGGGAATAACATTCAATATCTCGAAAATGGATCACTCAACAATCAAAAAATGTATATGACATAAATTGTGTAGTTTAACGCGATCTACATTTTTTGTGTTGTAAAATTTTGTCTATCTCTTATGGTTTACCAGTTAGGCAAAAGTGGTTCACAATGAACACTTTTGGAGACATTCCCAGAAAATTCGGGATATACATTTCATTTGTCATGAAAATATCCTAAACATATGATATTTTAATCAAAATCGTTAGAGCCATTTTTGAGAAAATTAAAACTTTCAAAAAATGTTCCATGTAAAGGGTAATCTGGGGCGGGGGGATTTTCTTGAAAACCTTCGTGTCGCATCTCTGGAAGATACTGAACCTAAATACCAAGTTTGGTGTTTATCCGACTGTTCATTTCTGCGTTATGCTGTTCGCAGCCACACAAGACAGACACACACACGGACATGTTTCTAAAAATGCTTTTTTTGGATTCAGGGGGCCTCAAAACATGTATTTCCGGTGAAATCTCGGTATCGAATTTTTGTGTGAAATACAATACTTCCCCTATTTACTATACGTAGTAGAGAAAGTAATTAGACAACAGAAATTGAAAAATAGCTAGAAATTGTTGAATATTTAGAAAAATAGCTACGCTCAGCTCAATCATTATATAAAATGCCTGGCAATGCCTTTAGTGGATTTTTGACAAACTAATGGCAAACAGGCTCTTCAAAAAGGCTAGATTTAGCCATAGAAGGGCCAAATTGGCATCACCGTAGATAGTGTTCGGCCTGGTATACATCTACAAGTTTACATCTTTCCCCTCCTTTTCTCTCAGAACAAACGAAAATATAATCATGAATTGGAACCACCCAGTTAGTGCAACACAGTTCAGTTTTAAATTACGTGAGGAGCAACCATGGTGAATAATAGCAAGTCAACAATAAAAGGCAAACATAATACGATGGCATATTATCTAAATGCTAATGTTTACCTTATGACTTGTAAATATTTTGATGACATGCCATTACTTATGCTAGGAATATAATACAGCTACACAGGTAGCGGGGATTCACCTTAACTATTTTTCCTTTGCATAGCTAAAGCACACATGAAATTTTACTATTTAGGCTAGGTTTTGGCTAAGGGATTTGTTAAATAGGCTAAATTTCAGGCTATACGCATTGTACGATTTTATATGGCTAAACGCTACTGTGAAAATGCTAGATTTAGCCATAAAATGGCTAAGTTGGCAACACTGGTGATAACGATCAAACATTCCACAAGCGGAGACAAAGGAACAACATGTCGACGTACGCGCACACAAACCGATACACCCAACCTACAACAAATTAAAAATTGTATGTGGATACTTATTGACTTGCCCTCGTAGTTTCACGTTGAATGAATACACACCGGCTGAGTGAAACAAAGTTACGTCGAGAGTGGAGGAAGAACTACATCTTATATACCTCAAAATTATAAAACATATTTATAAATCTGCTTTTCAGAAATTTTAAGCATGAGCATCGAAGGTAATGTTTAAAAATATGCCGGAGTGGAATTCATGTCATCACAACTTTTCGTATGCACTTCAGTAACAAAAAAGGCAAAAGGATGCAACTGGACTGTTAAGAAAAAATCTGTAAACAAGCGCGGTATTTGTGGATCTCCGGAGGATATTTGAAAGAGGAGAAACTTAAGGGAACTGCTAAAGAAATCTGGTTTGAACCGGAAATACAGAAGGTATATTCTGTTTTATGAGGAGATTTTAATTTAATATCTATATTTAAATTAAGTGAAGAAAATTGAATAATAGTAAGTATTGCATTGCAATGAATCCATTTCTGTAAACGTTTAATATAAGTATATAAAAGAAGCACTTGTAAGAATAGTTTGTAGAAAAAATATAAAATTAAACGAAGTGGGTAGATAAATCATTTGAATGTAACACTTCAGATTTTTTAAATTCTATTACCTTTGCAATATTCTAGTTTAACATAGAAATGTTATCAAGATGCACTTCTTTAAGTCGTAAAGATACTTCAAACCGAATATTACTTCAAATGGTTATTACTTTCTCTAAGTAGGGGAAATATTGTATTCCACCCAAAAATTCCATGTCCAGTTTGCACCAGAAATATATGTTTTGAGGCCCACTGAACCCAAAAGAAAAGCATTTTTAGAAATGTCCGCGTGCCGTGTGTGTCTGTGAACAGGATATTTCAAAAAGAAATGTCGAATAAATACCAAACTTTGTATATAAATTCAGTATCTTCCAAGATGCGATAGTAAGATTTTCAAGAAAATCTCCCCACCACGAACCACACTTTACATGGAGCATTTTTCGAAAATGTTGATTCTCCAAAAATGGATAAACGATTTGGATTAAAATACCATTAATTTAAGACATTTACATGAAAAATAAATGTGTATCTTGAATTTTCTAGGAATAGCTTTTGAAGTCCTCTTCATTCCAAAGGAATTTTATATAATCTTGTAAAGGTTACTGGTAAAGGTTAAGCAATAGACGAAAACGTACTACACACAAAATGACATCTGTTTAAACCGCACACTTTATTTCAAATAATTTTTTGTGGCATAAGTCATTTCAGAAATATCCATTATTAATGGAATGGTTCCAATGGTTCATTACTTCGTCATTCTTTTAAAGTCCTGTCGATTTTCAGTTTCTTCTCGCGCTTGCATGGAAAGAGTATGGAATTTTAAGGCCAGTATATAGGTCCAATTTTTAAACATTAGAACATCGATACTCCTTTTGTGCATCGAAATGTGTAATGCAGATTTTTCTGCAAATGTTTCTCTCGATTAAAATGAAGTAGATGGAAAAATAAGCTTTTAGGCACTAATAGACAATAGAGGGCAGAGAAAGACGTGTGAATGTACCACATTAGAATTTTTACTTTCCCCGTGATGTAGCTAGCTGTCGATAGGAACTCCTTAAACTCTGCTGAGTGCTATAGGAACCACTGAACTACAATCGTGGATTAGAATGAAGATTCGATTGTCGTTATGGAAAGTTTTCCAATAAGAAGAGTTGGAAGGCATGAATTCTCGTAGGAAGCTTTTAGCTGATTACATGCACAAAGCAGTTTTCTTTTCTCTTCTTCTTTCTTTAACTCGCTCGCACGAATGAGAGGACATTTTCACGGTATGCAAACATTAACTTCCACCAATGTCTGTTCGACTGCTAACGAAAGTCGTTACTGTTTCGACTAACTACACGGTGCGCTAAAATAAAAGAAATATTATTTCAGAAAGTAGGGCGTTGCATTTGGAGTAGATTATATTTGCTTCATGTTTATCTGCACCACGTATGGGAGCCAATTTGTCGCGGTCACTTCGTGTTATCTTATTTTTGAGCCTCTTTTATTGTTTTACTACTTTGAGTTTTGGGTTCTTTGTCCTCCGGTTAACTATTATTTCTCAGTCGAGCATATCTCTTAAACAGGGTGTGTAAACGGAAAGGAGTTGTTACTAAAGATAACACTGATAAAAGAATTTGTTTTTACACTTTTATTGCCGTCACTTTTAATTAATTTCACATATTGACTCTTGATACACGCCAGACTGAAACTGTTATATTTTTTAATAACACTATAATCACTTATTTACTGCACGTTATTAATTCGCGTATTTTACATGTATAACTAACCTTACAACGCGAGAGATTTTGTAGAATTGCGCGACGTATAACGCGTGAACGATTCTCTTAAACTGTGCGACGTATAACCTTTGTATGATTCTATTGGACTGGACGAATTTTGCCTTGTGAATTATTCTGTCAAACTGGGCAATACTTGCCTCTGGCTTTAGCTTTTTATACTCCCACACCCCGATATGCCTAAACATTATAACCGAGCTGCTATTGGTTAATAAAACGCGCCAACATTAGCGTCTATATTTATATCCAATCAAAATTACGAACACATATGCTCTAGGGAAGAAATTCCCTCCATTTCTAAAGAAAAGCGTGCTAATCTGACGTCATTTGCTTGCCTCTTCTAATTAATAAACAACTCACCCCTTCGCTCATTGTTGCTCGCTCTTATTGTCAGTTTCAGTGAGGCCGTGTAAACTTATTTCCTAACAATGCTTATAATTAACAAACATCTCAAATCAATGTCATACAATAATGCTTATTTACACTATAATCACTCTGGCATTTACATTGTTGTGATATAAAATACTGCCACACTTTGCAGTTTAAAAATTAAATTGAGTTTCATTTACGGACGCTTTTTAACTAACTACAGTTCTTAGCTTCCCATTCTATATTGGATGTGAAAGACCGGAAACCTTTATCAGACTTGAGGTTCTTTTACGTGCAGTAAATTTACTTGCCTTCCGCTGGGTTTGAACCCGCAACCTACATTGTACATTCAAAAACGGACATTCAAACCTTTTGCTTTTAAAAGTTTTGAATTTGATCCAAAATGAAGGATGCACTTTGCTAGTGATTCTTCGGCCAGGATGCAATGGCATGAGATACACCTCTGTTTGTACCGAATCAGATTATCGCTGCAGGTCGTGCTTGCATTACAATTTAATCCTGTTTTACCTCAGTTTGTAATCGGAGGATGAAGAGCGAATAACCCAGATTACGTGTTTTTGAGGTTGAAATACTGTCAATCAAACGAATGCGTAATAGATACTTTTCAACTTAAATGACACAAAACTGCACCTTTCCTAAGATGGAAATTTGCTAGAATTCTGTTCATATAGAATTCATTTGAATAAATAAATCTGGCATGTCACCTTCACATATCTTTCTCTACCCTCTACCATTATTAAAGGGTATACAAACTACCATTATTTTTCTATCTACTACGTTTTAATCTAAATAAACCTCTGCAGAAATAGTTACATTACACATTTTGTTATAGATACAAAGAAAACAGCGACAATCAAATGCTTAAGAACCGGACGCTATATGCTGGCCTTCAAATTGCATACTGTTTCCATGCAATCGCGAGGAACAACTGAATGTTGAAAAGACTAAGAGAATGACCAAGTAACGGACAATTCGAACCTTTAATAACGGATATCTCAGAAACGGTTTATGATATAAAAAGACTTATTTTAAATAAATGGTGTGTTTTTAAGAGAGCTACATTTTTTGTGTAATGCGTTTTCGTCTATCGCTTAAACATTTACTAGCTATCAAGATTATACGAAATTCCTTCCGAATGAAGAGGACTTCATAGGCTATTCCCCGAAAATTCAATATACATTTTATTTGTCATGTAAATATCTTTCAATCAAAATCGTTAGAGCATTTTCTAAAAAATAAAAAATTTCTAAAAATGTTCCATGTAAAGGTAGTTCACGGTGGGGAGATTTTGTTGAAATCTTCGTGTCGCAACTTTGGAAGATATTGAGCCTAAATACAAAGTTTGGTATTTATCCGACTTTTCGTTTTTGAGTTATGCTGTTCAGAGACACACACATACACATGGACTTTCTTCTAAAAATACTATTTTTTATTCAGGGGCCTCAAAACATGTATTTTCTCTGAAATTTCGGTATCGAATTTTTGGGTGGAATGCAATACCTTGTCAACCTACTATGTATGTGGTAGAGAAAGTACAAAAAAAACTCTATTGCGTGTAAGTAATGATTACAAAGCAATAAATTTCGTAAATTTTGCGCTCCAAAACGTAAAATGAATAAAACTTTTAAGCAAATAACACCAGCTCGTCTGCTAGGTGATTCAAAACGAAAACTGCTTGGAAAGAGAATGGAATTTTAAGACCAGCATATAGCGTCCAATTCTTAAACATTTGACTATCGCTGTTCCTTTTGTATCTAGGTATAACGAAATGTGTAATGTCACTATTTCTGCAAAAGTTTATCTGAATTAACATGAAGTAGGTAAGAAAAATAATCTTTTATAAGTGTAGTGTACCCAATAATAAACAAACGCTAGATAAAGACATGTGAATGTAACACATTTTCTTTTTTTTTTAAATTTGACTGTCGTTCCTATATACTTCTACAGAGCTACGAGGGCAGTCCCAGAAGTACCCGACCTGACGTATATATAGCGGTTGTTGTTTCAAACAAATGGAAGAAAGTACCACCCTTATAAAGCTTAAGTTTGAAGTGTGACAATGCTACGTTGTTTAGTAATTGTTTGGCAGCCATTAATAGTGAACTCACTCAGCGAATTTGTAAACATGGATGAAACTGGCCATCGTTATGTGATACAATACTTTCATTTGAAAGGTCTTAGTCCAAGTAATATTAAAGCTGAGCTAGATTCTACTCTGGGGGAGTCTGCTCATTCGTTTACAACAGTAAAATATTGGGTGGCAGAGTTTAAGCGAGGCCGTACGAGTTGCCAAGATGAACATCGCAGTGGCCACCAAATGAGGTGGCCACGCCAGAAATTGTGAAGAAAATCCACAAAATGGTATTGGATGACCGTCGACTGAAAGTGCGCGAGCTAGCAGATATCGTAGGCGTTTCAAAAAGTGCTGTACATCGCATACTAACTGAAAATTTAGACATGAGAAAGCTGTGCGCAAGATGGATGCCGTGTTTACTCACAATGGAACAAAAGCAGCGTCGTGAGGATGTTTTAGTCGAGTGTTTAGCGATGTTTTGCTGCAATAATGCCGAGTTTTTGTGTCGATGAAACATGGGTCCATCACTTCACGCCTGAGACGAAGTAACAGTCAGAAGAGTGGATTGAAAAAGGAGAATCAGCTCCACAGAAGGCGAGAAGAGTTCCATCTGCAGATCATGGCATCAGATTTTTGGGATGAGCGTGGGATAATTTTCATCGATTATCTTCAAAAAGGAAAAGTAATCAATGGCAAATATTATGCAAACTTATTGCAGCATGTGAATGATGAAATCAAGCAAAAACGTCCGCATTCAGTGGAAAAGAAACTTTTGTTTCATCAAGACAATGCACCAGTTCACACATCCATTATCGCCATGGCCAAAATCAATTCGAATTGCTTGCTCATGCACCCTATTCGCCAGACTTGGCGTCCTCTTATTATATTCTATTTCCAAAGTTGAAGAACTAGCTTGCTGCTAAAAGATTTGCCAACATGAAGAGCTGGAGTCTGCAGTTGATGGCTATTTTGCACAACTTGATGGTCCTCACTATAAACAGGGTATCGAAGCTATTGAAGACCGCTGGGAAAAGTGTATCGAGTTGAAAGGAAACTATGTAGAGAACTAAAGATGTTTTTTCCCAAAATTTTTGTGTTTTCTTTGTTAGGTCGGGTACTTCTGGGACAGCCCTCGTACAACAAAATGTGTATTTAACATTAGTAAACACATTTGTAAATATTAGCAGAAGATAGCAGTAAAACAAACATTATTACGAATAATTTTCGGATTATGTTATATGAAAATAAATGATACTTGTTACAGAAATCCTGGGATATAAATACTAAATGCTGCACTTTTTTGGCAGGCAGTGCATTTCGACGTGAGGCAAAGTTATCGCCGGTAATGCAACAAGTAGTGTTTGCTCAGAAACTCCACCCTCCGGATAATGACGTGTGTCATGACGTTAATGAGAAGAAACACGGGAGGATGCATGCATGCACGCGTGCGTGAATGTGCATGATACATGGCAGCCAGGCTCGCTTTACCTGTTCCTGAAGTGTAAAGCATAATTTAACAACTAGAGGATGTAATTTCAGTACCCTTTGCCAGTGCTTGCAGGTCAGTTTTAGGCACTTCAGCCCCTGTGCAAGGTTGTTAAGTGTATGGCACTCTTCCTAAAGGGCACACTCCGAGCACTACCATTTCTGGAGAGTAATTATGTTGCCTAGCATAAATAACACGAAAGCAACGACAGCTCTCAGTTTTCAGTTTTTTAATAACTTATACTTCATGTAAAACTTACTAAACGCATTTTGCTTTGCATTCCACTTCCACTTTCACAGGCTCTAGAAATAAAAAAATTTGATGTGTTACACTCACATGACGTTCTCTACTCTTGCAAAAACTATTTTTACAAACGCTTATTCTCCATATGCTTCATGTTAATCTTATTGCTAATTTTCTTGTAGATGCAAGGGGAATATGATAGGCTTTAAGCCATAGTCAAATCTTTTAAAAGCTGGTTGCTATATGGAGTGTTCCATTCTCTTTGTATGTCCAGTATGTTAAAAAAAAAAAAAAAAAAAAAACACGAACTCCCATTTGAGAAAAAGTATTGAAAAATTTAAGGGAAAAACAAGCAATATCTCGAAAATGGTTCACTCTACAACAAAAATATATATGACATAAATTGTGTATTTTAACGCGTTCTACATTTTTTGTATAGTAAAATTTTGTCTATCTCCTATGGTTTACCAGTTATGCAAAAGTCGTTCACAATGAAGAATACTTTGGTGACATTTCCAGAAAATTCGAGATATACATTTCATTTTTCATGAAAATATCTTAAAACATGGCATTTTAATCAGAATCGTTAGAGCCATTTTTGAGAAAATTAAATTTTTCGAACAATGTTCTATGTAAAGGGTAATCTGGGGTGGGGGGATTTTCCACACACACACGTTTCCAAAAATGCTTTTTTTGGATTCAGGGGGTCTCAAAACATATATTTCCGGTGCAATCTCGGTATCGAATTTTCGGGTAGAATACAATACTTCCCCTACTTACTATACGTAGTAGAGAAAGTAAAAATAAAAAATCTGATGTGCTACATTCACATGATTGTCTACCCACTATCGTTTATTATTTTCTCTACCAGTACTTAGTAGGTAAGGAAAGTATTGCATTCCACCCAAAAATTCAGTACAGAGATTCCACCGGAAATACCTGTTTTGAAGCACCCTGAATGCAAATAAAGCATTTTTGGAAACACATCCGTGTGTGTGCGTGTCTGTCTGTGAACAGCATAACTAAAGAATGAAAAGTAGGATAAATACCAAACTTGGTATTTGAGTTTAGTATCTTCCAAGGATACTACATGAAGATTTTCAAGAAAATCCCCCCAAAATTAAAATTAAATTGAATTATTTATGGACGTTCTTTAACTGTTGCGGCCGTTAACGTCCCAGTCTATATTGGGGTGAAAGACCAATAATTTTGCTCAGAGGCCTCTTTATTAGGCTTGAGGTTCTTTTACCTGCCGTAAATCTATGACTCGGCATCACCGGCTTTACTTCCCTTCCGAAAAAATCCATCGCCCTCCGCCGGATTTGAACCCGCGACCTCGGGAAGTGGAGCCTAGCATGGTAATCACGACACCACGGAGGACGACGAAAATCCAACTACCCTTTACATGGAACATTTTTTCGAAAATGTTGATTTTCTCAAGAATGGCTTTAACGATTTTGATTAAAATATTAAATGTTTAAGATATTTTCATGGCAAATGAAACGCATATCTTTTCTGAGAATTTTCAATTTCTTCAACTGATAAAAGTGCATATCTTGGGGAAATGTCCCCAAAAGTCTGAATGACTTTTGCATAACTGGTAAAATGTAAGTGATAGACAACATTTTACTACACAAAAAATGCAGATCTTGTTTAAAAACACAATTTGTGCCATATAGATTTTTTTTGTATTTGTTTTTGTTGTACTGGGCATGCAAAGAGAATGGAATGTTCCAGCTATTAAAAGATTTGACTATCGCTTAAAGCTTACTGTATTTCCATATTCCCCCTGCACCCGCAAGAAAATTAGCAGTAAGATAATTCCTGCAAAGTTTATCTAGATTACTATGAAGTAGACAGAATAAGCGTTTGTAAAAATAGTTTGTACAAGAGTAGAGAAAGCCATTTGAGTGCAACACCTAAGATTTTTTGAAAAAGAGTCCATGTGTGTATGTATGTCTGTGAAGAGCACAACTCAAAAACGAAAAGTCAACACCACATTTGGGATTGAAGTTCATTGCATTTCAAAAATCTGACACGAAGATTTCCAAGGAAGTCCCCCACCTCAAAATACCCTTCACATTGAATATTTTTCGAAATTTTTTATTTTGTAAAAAATAGCTGTAACGATTTTGATTAAAATACCATATATTAAAGATATTTACATGACAAAATGTATACCTTGAATTTTGTGAGATTAGCCTGTGAAGTCCTCTTCATTCGGAAGCAATTTTATATAGTTTTGTATGACTGGTAATCATTAAGCGATAGACGAAATTGTACTACACAAAAAATGTATAGAGCTTAAAATACACAATCTATTACAAACCAGTTTTTGCAGCATAAACCATTTCTAGATATCCGTTATAAAAGGTTCGAAACGTACATTACTTATTCATTCTTTTCAAGTCTTGTTAACATTCAGTTGTTTTCGCGATTGCATAGAAACATTTGACTATCGCTGTTCCCTTTGTATTTATAACGAAATATGTAAAGAGCTGTTTGTGTAATGGTTTCTTTTGATTAAAATGAAGTAGAAAGAAAAATAGGTTTTAATAAGAATAGTTTGTACACCCACTAATAAACGATAAAGGGTAGAGGAAGTAATGTGAATGTACCATATCAGACTTTTCTTTTAATTCACTTCATGTTAATTAAATAACCCTTTGCAGAAATAGTTTCATTATATATTTCGTTTAAGGTACAAGGGGATAGAAGACAATGAATCGATAGTCAGATATTTAAAAGCGGATAGTTATATGCTGGATTTGAAATTTCACTCTTTCCACGACATCGCGAGAAGAAACTGCATAGAGACAGCAGTTTTAACAAGTTATCAAGTATTGATAAATTCAAACCAGTATTAAGGGATACCGCGGAAATTGCGGCTGCTACAAAAGGTTATTTGAAATACACTGTGTTTTGTAGATTTGCACATTTCCTGTTTACGTTTTTGTCTATTTCATATTATTTAATCTTTACACAAAATCCCTTCTGAATTAAGAGGACTTTATAGGTTATACCCAAAAAATTGAAGATATAATTTTATATATCATGTAAATATCTTAAAACATACCTATGATGTCTTAATAAAATCGTTAGAGCCATTTTTTGAGAAAATTAAACATATCGAACCATTTTTGCATGTAAAAGGTAGTTTGTAGGGGAGAATTTTCTTGAAAATCTTCGTGTCACATCTTTGATAGCTACCAAGTGTTTAAATACCATGTTTAATATTCACCCAAAGTATCGTTTTAGAGTTATGCTGCCCACATTGACCTTTTTCTAAAAATGCTTTGTCTAATTCTCTGATTCAGGGGCACTTAAAACATGTATTTCCGATGAAATCTCTGGCGTTGAATTTTTGGGTTGAATACAATACTTCCTCTTATCTACTATATATAGGTAACACAGGTAGTAAAATTTTTCAAGTCCAGTAAATCACATGACTATTTATTTTCATAACTGTTCCATAACAGGCACTAAGAGGAGGTTGGTTCGACAGTCTGCTGTTAAAAAGTCCAAAATGCAAGCCTTGATATTACAACATAACGGAAGCAAATTAAATTTAAGGCTCCGAGTACAACTTTTATTTTCGCCCCCCCCTTTATTCGGTTCTTTCTATTTTTGTTTCTGCGTTTTTGTTATTTCTTTTTCTGTCCTTGGTTTAACATGTTCGCCGAATCCAACCAAATACGAATACACTCCCAGAATGGAGGGACTCGAACGTTCTAGGCTGAACCTATTCAGCCCTTCCATTCGGGGCGTAGTTCGGATTGGGTTGGACACGACGGGGCAGTGGAATTTTAGATGAAGTCCTATTCTATTTCGAAGTTAATGAGAGGTTCATTTTGAAGTTGAAATGTTACGGTATAAAATCCTGAGAAAACCTAAGTAAAACTCAATAAGTTTTCTGAAATATCATTAATAATTAGTGTTATATCATACAAGCGTTGCTTACTAGATTCTCCTTTTTCTCGAAGACCAACATTAATCAGAATTTTGTGATGGGTATACTTAAAACCTGGCCACGTCTACAATGCTTTTCTTTCACACCTGTGGCCACCGCACTGCTGCTCGCGCGCCGGTCGTTACAGCTCGGACATCCGCCGAAACAGCTTTAATATCCGCGCAACCACTTCACATTCTCATAGTTACAGTTACAATTACAATGATAATAA
The DNA here is from genome assembly GCA_030765065.1 of Deroplatys truncata. Classification (NCBI taxonomy): domain Eukaryota; kingdom Metazoa; phylum Arthropoda; class Insecta; order Mantodea; family Mantidae; genus Deroplatys; species Deroplatys truncata. The sequence continues at coordinate 119,670,443 of CM060988.1, read as the reverse complement.
CCACATACCTTATGTTAGAACATGTTGGAAATGTTGTCCTTCGCTATCCATACAAACCACATTCATTGGGAGAACTAAAAGAAACCATCAGGGGAGAAATTCACTCAATTTCGGATACTGAACTCTCGAGTGTGAATAAAAATTTCCTGAGATGATGTCAGAAAAGTGGGATATGAGGGACGAAATTTCCAACCTCTCTTAAGATAAGGTTTGTGCCCATTATCAGTGTAATTATAACTGCGAGAACGTGAGGCGATTGCGGGGATATTATAACTGTTTCGGCGGGAGTCCGAGCTACAGAAACCGGCGCGCGAGCCAGCGTTCCGTGGCAACAGTGAGAAAGAAAGGCACTGTAACATTTACTTTAGTCTTATTTATAGTACCTATAAGGCCAAGCTTACCTCGGTGATGTCATAGTTGTATAGGAGTTTAAGAAACTTGTATGATAGAATCTCCTTTGCAGTTAAAACAATTGCTGGCAGTTGTAAAGAACTGGAACAGGTGAACACTTACACCCACTAGGTTTCAGGAACCACTGCCCGCCAAGTCCAACCCAATATGAACAACTTCCTTCCGAAAGGGTCTCAATTGTTCAGCCCGAAGTACCTTACGCATACAGCACCGTAACTAAGCTTCTGCGACGCGTTTCCTATCTTTAAAATACTTTCTTTTGAACATGCGTTTCATACTGAAATTTTGTATACATAATTTTTTGTATCCTGTATACCAGTAAAGATAAAGCATTATTTAAAGTTAATACAATGAGAAAGTAGTTGTATTGTATTTCAAATGTTGGGAAGCCGAACTTGAAGTAGTTACAACCGCACGTATGGTAAAAAGTTTCCGGTAGCCTTCGCCCCAAGTTTAAAAATATTAACTTTGTAATTTGACTGTTTCTTTAAATATTATATATTTATGTTTGCCTCGGTTGCGTCAGTATTTATATTTTTTAGAGACATGAATGTTTTAGCAGGGAGTGGTGCGACTGAAGAATGTAGGCTTACACAGATTATAATTTTACTTCACCCTTTTTATTAATGCTTGACAATATTTAAATAACACTTCACTGATATAGAGAGAGAGCTGCGAGATTTTTTTATTAATTACTTGTACTTTTTAACACGTAAACTATTCTCGTCTCACACTGAATACGTATTAAACTTCTCGAGGACACATCTCGCGTCCGGTTAGGAACACTGTCTACAAGCAACTGACTTCTGAATTTGTAAATTTTGCTCATTTTAGTTTCTGATTGGTTAATCCTAGTCCAATAGAATACCTTCATTTAACTAAAGCTTTTTCTGGTTGTTGATTGGCTATTTTATAATCTGTCACAAAAATTACATTATTGTTTCCAAGAATCACAAGTAGCAGTAAACTTTCAAATTCATTATTGCCTCAACTTTTGACCAATTTCTCACAACTCCTACATTATTAAATTACGTAATACATTCACATAACATTATTACACGTGTATACAATAATAAAAACATATACAATGACTGTTACATGCATTTTATAAACTATATAATTAGACTGAAATCATTTAAGTGTTAAAAATACTGCCTCAACAAGCAAAATTTGTTACCCGACTTCCAACAGTATGACGTATGACACCATTGGGCAGGAAAGGGTTTATTATTATTATTATTATTATTATTATTATTATTATTATTATTATTAATTAGCACGGGTGTTTCGTAAAAGAAAACCACGGCAGTCAGTTACATCCACTAGATGCTTCCCACCTGACCATCTATACAGAGAGGCTGTAACGGCAAGATTTAGTAATGACGAATCTCTTGGAGGACATTCGACCTCATTGCTGTAAATGTCTTCTTTCTCCCTTGCATCCAAGATTATTTTCAGAGCACAGATTATCTAATTTGTGATTTTCCTACTTCTACATACACCTGTTAGCAGAAAATAAAGAAAAACGACACCTTGATAATTTATAAGACAGGTTTAATTCAAGGTAGATCTCAGTGTCGCTGCCCAAGCGATTCAACACCAACAGCCATGAACGTTGACGTCATTTCTTTGACAGAGATCTTCATTACCGAACAGTCTATGCTCCACAGCGTCAATATAATGCATGGCATGCTACCATTATCGCAAACAACATGGTTATTTTTAAACCTCTATTAAGCTCATGCAGGGGAGCATGGGATGTATGTGAAATAAACAGGCAAATGTTCTGTGCTGAGAATTCACAGAAAAGTCCTTTCTTGACGATTCCATCAGGGTTACCAACAGCTATACAGTTTGCTGTTTACAACGAATCAATTCGCTTACACTAACCTGCATAAAAAGTGGCCCATTACCCTAGATCGCCGTAGAGTTTCACCCTCCGTTTCCACCTTCGGGTAACCAACCTTTGACTCCAACCCAGCCGATATCAGTTGTCTATGTTATGCCCTAAAAAATCAATTCAGGGGCATAAAAATAAATTAAACTACAGGGGTGGTTCGAATCCGTCTTTATGAAAGAGTTTCACAACGATTGCTGCTCAAGGAAAGCCTTAACCAGTACATCATCATTCGACCTTCTAAATAAATTAGTTTTATTTATGGACGCTCTTTAACTGCTGTGGTTCTTAGCGTTCCATTCTATATTGGGCGTGAAAGACCGGAAATTTTGCTCAGAGGCCTCTTTATCAGGTTTGAGGTATTTTCACGTGCCGTAAATCTACGACACGGGACCACTGACTTTACTTCCCTTCCGAAGGAAGCTATGCCAAGGATTTTTACGCCCGAAAAATTCCATCGCCCTCCGCCGGGTTTGAACCCGCGACCTCGGAAAGTAGAGGTTAGCATGGTAAACACTACACCACGGAAGACGACTCGGTCTTCTAAGAGGAAGGGGTGAAGAATTATTTGCATGTATCGTTAAACTGAAAGATATTTATGTGAGGGTTTTCATCAGCGATATGGAGACTGAAGCAGAATTAATATTCGAATTTGTATTACGTGGAACTTCGCAAATTCAGAGTAGCCACTTGTTATATTCTATCTACTGTTTAAATCAATAAAGTTTTACGTTTGGAAAATCATTTATTTATTTTTACTTTGCTGGCTTTGCCCAAGACCTATGAGACACTTTCTTTTTATGTTTCTTTCGATTTCTTTGTTTTTTTTTTTGTTTTTCCTACAATTTTTAATTCTACATAATTGTTTTTATTACAATTTTTGGTTTCCTCTTTTACAAAATTGATAATATCTTAACACAATCTTAAGAACGACCTAATTATTACTACGTTTTGGATTCTGTTATCTGATTTGTAAAATTATGTTGTATTCCTTTGTGTTGCGCGAATTTTATATATTTAATTATCATCTTTCAATTAACTTATTATATCTTTATATTTAATATAAATTACAATAATGCTAATTACAATATATTTAAGTCCAGGTACTTCTCTATATGCGGATAATTTACTATTTCTTTACGCGTCTCGTGGAGTTTTCTATTTAAATACCTCGTCACTGAGCTATTCCTACTTAATTTTACACAGATATCATTAACTGTGCTCAACTTTCCACCACATATCTTCTCACTATTTTTTCTCTCTTCTTTATTTTCAGCGATAATTTCTCTTCCGCGCCGATCACGCAAATGCTTCACCAAAGATACAACGCCGTCCTTTTTTTTAGCTTGTTGATTTATCTCCTCCTTTGATGACGGATAACTTATTGTTGACCTCACTCGTTGCTAGCGTTCGACGTTTATTTTAACTGTTATTTCTATGCACATTATATTTGCATATTAAGATTTAAAATCTTTCTTATCGTTGTTTTTTATCTTTTCTTGAGATTTTGAGTTATACTTTATTACATTTACTATATGTTACAATTTTTAAATGTTATTAATTTACATTCATTTATTTTCTGTTATTTCTTCTTCTCTTGATGTGAATTTATATAGTCACTCAATGACAATTAATTCCCTCTCAAGACGGAGGCTAAAGTTATTGCCGCCAAAAACGACATTAAGAAAATGGTAGTTTAGCATGGAAATACGTGTATTAAAAAACAAAAACAAGTGCTTAACTTTCGTTTGTATCCCAATGTTTTTAAGTATATTAAATTTTATTTTTGCGCCAAAATTCAACGAAGCATTCCCTTAACGGTACTCAGCTAGTGAGAACATGATCAACTAGTTTCTAATGTTGGCAGCTCGACCAATTTTGTGAGAGATAAAAGTACCCTGTCAATCCAGTTACTAGAATTATAAAGGAACACAGGTCACGCTGGCAGTGGGAGGGGCTAGATTTGTCAGAATTAACATTAACAGCTGCGTTCCATTATGAGCCACTTTTATGTAAGTCAGTATACACTTCGAAGGATTGTACTCCTACTTATTTTCTTTAGTTCACTGAAAATAAAACATCAGCTGAGGATTCTATAGTTTTCATACAGATTCGATACGATCTCTATGTACACAAATTCCATTCAGTACACGTGATACTAAGATTTAAAGCAGTTAAATCAATGATTTTATTATTTGGGAAACATATTTTCAACAGCATTCTCGTGTTCTCTTTTGTTAGTGTTTACATGCAAATTCAGCAAAAACTGTTTGATTCTTTCACCATTCTCAAACGACTCTGCAATTCTCTTCGAATATAAGTACTAACAAAGTCAGTTACACCTTGTTGTTTAATATATTTTACGTCGTTTTAACTACATGATCATTACGCGACGGATTTGTTAGTAGATAACTCGTGGATCGATGTGTGGCGGACAGTTAGTCTTCTAGGTCTCATCCCTGTAACCACACCATCTTGCTTCGTCACGATCCACAGAGATCTTAGTGCGTAGAAAGTGGATCTTCTGCTTCGTGCCGTGTATATGACATTAGGGTGTCGCCCAGTCTACCTGCTTTCATTGCCTGTGGATAGATGGCACAGCATTCGATATACCAACTATTTTTCATTTTTACTATTGTCGTGGTATTAAATATCTAATCCGATATTTACCTTGACTGCTGAGGGAAACCACGAAGAACATTAGTCAGATTGGTCAGTCCAAAGGATTTGAACCCGGAATCTCCCGAATGTGGGCCACACACTTTACCACCTGAGCCATCCCGTCCGTAGTTACATCTGTGTGCCCTAACCAATACACTTCTATTTTTCTCTTCAAAAATAGTAGACATAATCTTGTTTTAACCGATAAGTAATGATCTGAGTTTTATCCTCCGTCTCCCCATCCATATGTTTACTTTTTCTACCAGCTAGCTACAGTAGGTAGAGGAAGTATTGTATTCCATCCAAAAATCATGCTACACTCGGCAATATCTGCATTATACTTTTCACTGCTGAAGGGAAGAGTTTCAAATCACGCAACACGGTACAATCGGAGAAGTCCACTTGGACCTTGGCGATGAGGGAATCAATATGATGTTAAAATGTAAACTTCAGCACAAACCATTTGGGGGGAGGGGTAGCGTATGTCTTCAAGCTTAGAGCCCTCGATTTCAAGCAGCCCATCAAAAATTTCCCTACAGATTTCACCGAAAATACATATTTTGAAGCCCCCTCAATCCGAAACAAACTTTTACTAAAAGTTCCGTTTGTGCGCGCGCTTAAAAAAACGAAAAGGCGGATAAATGACAAATTTCGTTATTAAGTTTGTATCTTCCAAAAATGCGACTTTTCAAGAAACTCTCCCCCTCAAAACTACCATTTACATGAAACAATGAGATATTTTTGGTATTCTCAAAAATGACTATCGATTTTGATTAAAATATCATATATATTAACAAATTTACATGAAAAGTAAAATGCCTATTTTCAACTTTCTGGGAGTAGTCTGTGAAGTTCTCTTCATTCGGAAATAATTATCTACAACAGGTAAACCATGAGAGATAGACAAAAACTTAATAAATAAAATATGTAGATCTCTTTAAAACCAATCTACTTCAAATAACTCCTTTGTCACATCAACCGTTTCCGAGATATCCGTTAATATAGGTTTCAATTTTTCAATACTTTGTCATTTTTTAAAGTGATGTCACTGTTCACTTGTTTCTCGCGATGGCATGGAAACATTATGGAATAAAGCCTGCATATAGCAACCCGCTTTGAAACATCTGACTATCGATTCAGTTTCTTGTATCTCACTTGCATCTACACCAGATGTGTAATGAAACTATTACTACAAAGGTACAGAGAAATATTAACCGAAAAATGACTGAAAAATGCAATGCCATCGCCGGGATTTGAACCACAGATCTTCCGGTTTTGGTCCGATTGCTCTAACCACTGAGCTACTATGGCAACATGCCGGCACGACACTAAATTCCCCAGATGATTCGCATGTTTCCTGGTAAATCAAAAGGAGATCTCAAATCGTATTGAGAAGATATACCGTAATGGCGACTTACAATGCTGCAAGTACTTTCACAGTTTCGACCACTATTAGTCAAGTGGTTAGAGCAACCGGACGGAAACCGGGAGATCCGTGATTCAAATCCTGGCAATGGCATTGCATTTTTCAGTCACTGATTATACCTTTCCAACCTTGTCCAACACACGGCTTGTGTGGTAGAACAATTAATTCCTTCGTATGAATAGCTTGTAGAAGCCGTATAAAAAAAACTCTGATGTGTTACACTCACATGACGTTGTCTACTCTTGTACAAACTATTTTACAAACGCTTATTCTCCATATGCTTCATGTTAATCGAGATGTTACTCTTGTTGCTAATTTTCTTGTAGATGCAAGGGGAATTGGTAGGCTTTAAGCGATAGTCAAATATTTTAAGAGGTGGTTGCTATGTGGAGTATTCCTATTCTCTTTGCATTACCAGGACAAAAAAAAATGAATAAGAAATTCCCATTTGGGAAAAAGTATAAGTATTGGATAATTTAAGGGAATAACAAGCAATATCTCCAAAACGGTTCACGCAACAACAAAAATTGTATATGACAAAAATGGTGTATTTTAACGCGATCTACATTTGTGTGTTTTAAAACTTTGTCTATCTCTTATGGTTTACCAGTTATGCAAAAGTCGTTGACAATGAAGAATATTTTTTAGGACAGTCCCAGAAAATTCAAGATATATATTTTATTTGCCATGAAAGTATCTTAAATATATGATATTTTAATCAAAATCGTTAGAGCCATTTTTGAGATAATTAAAATTTTCGAAACATGTACCATGTAAAGGGTAATCTGGGGTGGGGGATTTTCTTGAAAACCTTCGTGTCGCATCTCTGGAAGATACTGAACCTAAATACCAAGTTAGGTGTTTATCCGACTGTTCGTTTCCGAGTTATGCTGTTCACACACACACACACACACACACACACACACACACGGACATGTTTCCAGAAATGCTTTTTTTGGATTCATAGGGCCTCAAAACATATATTTCCGGTGAAATTTCGGTATCGAATTTTTGGGTGGAATACAACACTTCCCCTACTTACTATACGTAGTAGAAAAAGTAATAAACGAGTGGGTATAAGAAGTCTTATGAATGTAACACGAGCTCTCCCCCCCCCACCCCAAGGATTCTTCATATAAAGCAAATGTAACGTAACACTCACTCCCTGAGCTCATTTTATCAGCATTGCACCCTTTTCATTCACTGTCTGTGTTCTTGACTTGTTAAAGGTGTGTGAAGCACTTAACAAAGCAAAATACGAGTGTATTGTCTAAATGCACACGTAGATATTTGACTAAGGAGTGTTCCAGTGATGTCATAGTCGAACATTGAATTCTAGTTACTGGATATATTCACTGAGCGAAATGGCTCAGGTGGTTTTGTCTGTGGCCCGCATTCGGGAGGTCGTGGGTTCGATTTCCGTGGCCGACCTTCCTGATCTATGGGTTTTTTGGGGATTTTCTCCGGTCGCCAGGGGAATGCTGGGAACAATTCTCACATCCACCGAATTTCCTGTCCCTCCATTTCATCTCCATTCCCAACTCATTTCATCTTTCATCCGATGGTCACTTTCAAGGTTGGAAGTGTCGGCGATGGTGTTTCGATGCAGTGTGGCTGGGGAAAAGGATGTTTTTTGTGACTCTCCGGATTTCGAGTGGCTGCCGGTGGTTACCGAACCCCCTGAAGGAGCGTTGGAGCCGCACTGTGTGGGGTGGGGTCTCCTGTCTGCCTGTCCGCCTACCGGGGAGTCTCTATCTGGAAACGTAGGGACCCTGCCATTCCTGTGCCTTCACTCCTGGTTCCGGCCGCCCGATCTCTCCTTTCGCCTCATCCTTCCTCCCGGGGACGCCCCCTTGTGGGGCATAGGCACAATATTCCCTGTGTGGAACAGTGCCTAGTCCCCTCCGTAGCCAATCCAATCCAATCCTGGATATATTCATTGCCTACCATCCTATAATAAAGTGTGTGTTACAGAAAGCAATTACTGTGTCTACATAGTTCTTAGCAATAGAGGTATCAAAAATCTGATATGATACATGATTTCCTCCACCCTCTATCTTTATTAGTGGATTATACAAACTATTGTTACTAAAGCTTATTTTTCTAACTTATTTTTCTATCTACTACATTTAATCCAAATAAACCTTACAAATAAATGTATTTCCGGTGAAATCTCGGTATGGAATTTTTGGGTGGAATACGATACCTTCTCTACCTATATGTACGTTGTAGACAAAGTATTACCGAAAAACGACTGTCAGTGTCAGATCCATAGGTTTTTAGGGTCGCTGAGATGAATGATGACATTTAAGACTACATTTAAGTCCAAGTTGAGCTCCAGGGGTTAAAAAAATATATAAAATTATCATAATTAATGTGGAAATTATATTTTCAGGATCGCTAATAAGAGATTTTCTCGTAAACAATCAGAATCTAGTTTCCTCCGCGCGCGCGCGCGCACACACACACACACACACACACACACACACACACACACAAGCCTAATTTCGGATTAAATACCGAAACCAGAGAACCCCTGTGGTTTCACTGCGGCTCGCTACGGTCCAACGACCCTACGCTAATGGTAGCGAGATACAAGAGCCCTTAATCACATTGGTAAGAGATTACTCACAAAACAAATGATTTTTGTTTGTTTGTTTTTGCACATAATGGTGCACAGTTTTTATATTTTTGTCCATATATGCATACATACTTTACTATTTGGTTATGCATGCAAATCCGAGCTCTTTTGATACGTGATATGAAATGCTCCTTGGAACCCTACGGTTGTGTAGTAAAATTTTGTCTATCTCTTATGGTTTACCTGTTATGCACAAGTCGTTCACAATGAATACTTTTGGAGACATTCCCAGAAAATTCCAGATATACATTTCATTTGTCATGAAAATATCTTAAACATACATTTTAATCAAAATCGTTAGCCATTTTTGAAAAAAATAAAATTTTCGAAAAATGTTCCATGTAAAGGGTGGGGGATTTTCTTGAAAACCTTCGTGTCGCATCTCTAGAAGATACTGAACCTAAATACCAAGTTTGGTGTTTATCCGACTGTTCGTTTCTGAGTTATGCTGTTCACAGACACACACACCAGGACATGTTTCCAAAATTGCTTTTTTTTTTTTTGGATTCAGGGGGTCTCAAAACATATATTTCCGGCGAAATCTCGGTATTGAATTTTTTGGTGGAATACAATACTTCCCCTACTTACTATACGTAGTAGAGAAAGCAAAAAAGGTATAGAGAAACATGACAAAGCTTACCTAAATGCAACAGGAACAATTAAATAGTTATTTGTGGCTTTAAAATTCTTTATATTAAAAAAACTAATTGCGTGTCATTTGTTGCCAAATTCCAAAGATGCATTGCCTTAAACTATAATACTCAATTTCGACGGTCAAGCGGCCAGTGATGGTTAGAAGGCAGTTTTGTAAGTTTCCACATTTCCACTGCGCTGACTGTACAAGGGATATTTGACATCCTGCTGTGACCTTTTCCTGCTAACCGTTTTTGCCAATTTCCCAAGTACTTCGCTTTGTGAAAGAAACTTCGTAAAAAGGCTTGCTCTGAGATATTTTCACTTAACGGACACAAAGCATCAATCCACACTCATCACAATGGGTATACACACCTAAAGCTGATTCTGAGAAGGGAAGTGGGATAAAGAGAAATCCTGCCCGAGAAAGGGAGGAAAAGATGATGGAAACACGAAACCTTTAGGGAAAAACGTATACGTCTCATAAAATCATCTGGAAATTTTCGATTGGATAAATAACCGATGTGGTTTACCTTGATACTGTATAGTGTATGCGTTATGTTTTCAGTCAAAAACGGTTGAAACAATTACTGACAAAGTGGATTTATACCACACCTTAGAGGTGTACCGAGAGAGGCAGCGCCGCGGTAACGTATGCGACTCGCATTCGGGATGTCCCGGGTTCAATCTCCGGCGACTGCCCACTCTTACACAAGTTTTCGTGGTTTCCCCGGGTCAGCAGGTGAATGTTGGGATGATTTATCTTCTACTACGACTCTCTTGCCCTCATTTCCTGTACCCATTATTTTCCTTGTCATCTGTTTCACGGTTGTAGGACCAGGCGACGGTGTTCGGCGAGTTGCGGCGCTATACGCTCTATGGAGATTTCTTCCTGACGTCGTACAGGGACTGCTGGGTCGGATATCCGCCTCTGGGTGCTTTCGGGGGCCCGCGCAGGCTCGGGATCCAATGGGTAGGCCCGAACGGCGTTGGAGGCGTTCAATCTGGAAATATTAGGAACCCCGTCCGTGCTTCCGCCCGTCGTCATCCGGATCTGGTCGTCGTTCGGGTCTCTCCTCTGGTATCTTCCTGCCAGGACCCGGATGGCCTGCGTGCAGTGTTCTGCCCCTTCCGTTTGCCTTTACCTTAGATAGAAGGGTACAAAAGCCCCTTTTTAATTTGTCCAGCTTGCCTTAAGTGCAGTAAGGCAAACCTGCCGCAGTTTGAGCAGGCAAAGCAGATTATGAGTAGCTCAACTTGCTTGCTTAATTTTCTTCTCAGTGTGTAACACAGCGTAGCAGTTCGCTTGTACTTGAATCATTTAAGAATTAAACACGAGTATTAAGGTTGGTGATAACTAGGCAGTGGGGTTTTAGTAAGCAAACCATCAAGTTAAGTACGTATCGAAGGTTAATAGCGAGAGAAGGTGGAAGCGCTTGTGACCTTGCAGTGTTCTATGTAAACAAATATAATTACGTAACAGTTTGAAGGCAGTACACCTTATTTCTAAACAGATAAGGTGTTTATGTAATTTTTCTTTAAACATATGTGGTGCTTGAGTACTTGTGCGCGACTGTGTGTGTGTGTGTGTGTGTGTGTGTGTGTGTGTGTGTGTGTGTTTGAATGCGATTCAGAGTGGTTTATTTTTTTCAATTTTATATGTATATGTATATGTATGTGGTGATTATAAAAAATAGTTGTTTTCTGGCCGATACTGCAAGTCACGTATTCCATCCAGGTATTTTTCTAGAGAGCATCTACGGTTTTATGACCCATGTGACTGTGTTATGCAATTAATGTAATACTAAATACTTAACAAATACCACCACCACCACTACCACCTTATTTCGATACCAGGATTAAGGAGTATTAGAATGAATAAAAGCAATGTACGCTTAGCTATTGATAGTATGCAATAAAGTTATTTCATGACTTCTTGTCTTGTCAAGTTCGATACAGATTTTCGTCATTGCTCCGAACGCACTTGAGCCTTGGGATTATTGCCTCATATTTAATTAAGGCGCTAATATACGTAAGTTTGAGTTACATTGTTTTTTCTTTTACGTCGTAAACTATGCATTTTTTAAAGCCATATCCGTTCTTATTAGCGTCTAACACATATCTTAAAAATTCTGATCCATAATTTGGAGCTGAGGAGGTTTGAAAGTCCAATTTCCTCATTGTTCCTTTCTAGTAAGGTGTTTCATTGAATTACAGGTTGTTTAACATAATGTTTCAAAAGTTCCTTTGAGCTCTAATGTTACATCTGTTGGTTTCGCCATTTGTGCTGAATGTTCCATGCCAAATTCGGCTACAAACGATGCTTATTGTGATGCTGTTTATGTATGAACTATTCTTTATTTTAAGGACAGTTGGTAGAGAAAGCAGGGTAGTTTTATGTTTTTTTCGCAATTGAAAGAAAGCCAGTTTTCTCTAGAATTACACCATCTAGGACAATTAACTTTTACTGCTTATCAAAGAAGGTTTTCTGAGTACATTGGTAACAAGATTTTTAGCTAACTTTAATTATAAAAAATATTTAAATATCGTAAAATAATTTATAAAAAAATTACTTTCATTTATGGGTACACATTTCTCTGAAAATAAATATCAGAACTCCGCCAATTTTAATAAGTAGCTTAAGATAGCCGGTTATCTATTTGTCTATTTGAGGGACTAATTTAACTTTTAAAACATAGTCACAAGAAAATAATTTTGGTGTGATTTTGTTTTATATTCTTATATTTCTTCTACGAAACCATGTAATTATGGATCAATATCTTTATCTACTAAATGCAGCCAAATATTCTGCACAACCACAAAAAAATTTAAACTTCTAAGTTAAATACATTTTGAGAAATGTGTACCTGCAGTTTAAAAGAAAACTTAGGAAAATGGCCAAAAACAAGGTGAGCGCTGTTTGATCCATTTTCTCCAATACCATGAACTTCCTCGTAAACCTGGATCTTTCACAGTTTGAGGGCTTCGGCAATCATTTAGCGCACTTGATGTCTAACATTTCTCGGCGTATTTCCATGTGGACAGGACCCAAGGACATGTGCAAGTATTTCTATCTCACTGCCACAGCGGCGGCAGTAGTTACTGTCTTGAGACCTCCTGGTATTGCTCTGACTGGTCAAACGTTTGCTGTCATTTTCAGCGCGTCCTTCCATTCACCACTACTTAGTGCTTCTGGCCTGCGGATCCAACAATTTGCAGGGGTAAACTGCTTACAAAAACTACACTCTTTCCTTTTTGAGAGTGAGTACACCAAGTTTTTAATTCTTTCTCCCTTAGTAGAGATGTTAAGCTGCGAGCAGTGGCACTTTCATCAATGAAAAGCGTAAATTTCGCCAAACGAATACAACCACCAGGGATCACTAACGGCAGGTAAAACACGGCCTCGTGAGGGCCAGCACACGCCAACAGATTGTACGAGGGTTGGGGTTGGTTTGTTATATGCGACGTGTCTGCGTAAAGTGCGGCAACAGTTCAACCTAATTTCCTTTCGTCCTGGCTTTAATGCTTGGAAATTCCTATACCTGATTATCATTTTTGTCAGTTAACAGAATCCAAATATACCCAGTGTTGCCAAAAATCACACTAAAAGTATTACTTGATAAAGCTTCAGTGAAATATGAGGGAGATGTGGTGATATGAACCATACACAACCCCCTCTAAAATAATTCAATTTTAAAAATATTTTAAGCCTCCCTCATATACCCCTTTAGGCTTGAAGTCATTAGAAATTCGTCATATTTGCATTATGGTGCCAAAAGTAGCCTCGGGTATCCATATTCAACGAAACCGGATTGAAATTTCGTGACATAAATATGAAAAAGAAACCCATAACACCCGAGCTTACCGAGCGGGATGGCTCAAGCGGTAACGTCTGTGGCCCGCATTCGGGAGGTAGTGGGTTTGATTCCCGAGGCCGACCTTCCTAACACATGCGTTTTTTGGGAGTTTTCCCGGGTTGCTAGGCAAATGCTAGGAAGGGTCAAAGGTTCAAACCCGGCGGAGGGCGATGGATTTTTTCGGGCGTAAAAATCGTTAGCACGGCTTCCTTCGGAAGGGAAGTAAAGCCGGTGGTCCCGTGTCGTAGATTTACGGCACGTAAAAGAACCTCAAGCCTGATAGAGGCCTCTGAGCAAAATTACAGGTGTTTCACGCCCAATATAGAATGGGACGCTAAGAACCATAGTAGTTAAAGAGCGTCCATAAATAAAAAATATAAAAAAAAAAAAAGGAAGGGTCATTACATCCCCCGAATTTCCTGTCCCTCCATTTCACTTCCATTCTCATTTCACTTCACGTTTCGTCTGCTTGGTCTGTTTCAGGTTGCAAGTGTCGGCGAGAGGTATCGGCATGTGCATAGCAGGGGAAAAGGATGCCCCGAGTAAACCTTCGTGCCACGGAATGGGGGCGGTCTCCGGGTTCCGGTCCCCCGCCACAGGATGTGTAAACCCAAAGGGGGGAGGGGAGCCGGCTACACCAGTTGCCATCCGGGGAGTTTATTTCTGTAAACCCTCTGCCTGCGTGCCTCCTCTCACGTCATCCCTCAGAGGGCTAGGTACAAAAGATCTACATAGGTCGAGGTGTTAATTCCCCCTTCCCTCCTAGTCCTATTCTATCGTAACACCTGAGTTTTCAAACCTTGGTATCACATAGCTTGTGGCCATCTAGAAGAACATGGCTTTTCAGCGGTGAAAGAATTGTCAAAATCGGTTGAGTGGTTTTTGAGATTTCTCTACATACACTCCAAATTCTCTCTTCTTGCAATATTAGTGAAGAAGTATAGATTTATCTGTCTCGCTTAAGCAGAAATCTGTTTATTGCTACCCAACAGCACACAAGTACCTCATTCAGCCTCCGTTCCTTTTTGCACATAGCAAAAAGTAAAACACAAGTGCAACTCCAAGATATTATCTCCATAGTGATTGCACAGTACGCTTGGCAACCGACAAATATTCGCTTTTCAGTGAGTATAGCTAATTTTTTTCCGCCTCTCATCGAAATGGATCTGAAAGGGAACATTGCCAAATCAAACAGTTAATTAAAATGCAAATTGCATTTCCACAAAATATGCTGAAAGGCATTTGTTTTTCTAATAAAAAAACACGCAAATATTTTACGTTTTCCTCGCAAAAGTTTGGCGTGGGAGATACTAAATTAATTCTTATTAGCCTATCCGGCTTTATTTCGGAGAGCTCTCAAAGCTGGGAACACAACCCAATTAGTGGCACTCGGTAATGCAAGGTGCGTGCTCCAAACATGAAAAGAAAACATTAATTAATGGAACAACTAACGTCTCGTCGCGCTTATGTAATGTAAATTGCTATTAAAGCAAGTCTTATTGAGTTCTGCTCGCTGCAAGGGTTTCCAACAAAATAAAATGTTACAAAGTAACCACATTTTCCCATGAATGCACAACAAAGCCGTGTACAAGCGAACCTCGTGTAACGAAGGTGCGATCCTTCAAAGCGTTGCAACCACTGGGTCCGACGAACACTATGATTAGTTTTATCCAGTCGACAGATCTCGATGTCTGTTGTCTAATGTCTTCAACATTAGTCAAATATATGCATCTTACGACAGTTAATGGCCAAGGACGAGAAGCTTCTAAAAGCAGTTATAAAGTCATTTAGATTTCTGTTCTCTAGCACTTGCCTACGGCAAGTAGAGAAAACATTTTTAGTGCCTTACCAGGAGACAGCGAGCAAGATGACTCCAATAACGTACCAGATTCGCATTCGGGAGGTCCCGGGGTTTTTCGTGGTTTTCCCTGGTAGTTAGGCAAATGCTGGGGTGCTACCTCATCTATTACGATTTCCTTTCCATCATTTCACTTTCATTCCATTTACTTCGCATCTTTCAGGTGTGCTTCTAGGTTTGGTAGCTTAAGGCGAGCCCGGGCGGATAGCACGGATGCTGGCTCAAAGGAAAGGATATTCCCCTTGGACTTTAGAGGGCTGATTGGTTGACCGGGCCGTGTGCATCAGTAGGGGGGGGCGAATCTTCGAGTCAGGAATTGTTAGGGAATTCTGCGCATCTCTGTGGTGTGTCAACTGCAATATTCCTCACGTAAGTCGCATTTCGCGAGGTAACCCTCTTGGGTTGTATACCTATACCATAGGAAACGTTTGAATGACCCTAATCAGTCTAATAGAGGAAGCTTAGTAAAGCAAGGAAGCAAAATATCAACAGATGAACTGAGTGGTCAGCGTTCTGGGTTCTCAAAACAAACGTCCCGGGTTCAATTCCTGGCTGGGGAACTATTCCCTATCTTTGTAGAGTCTGGAAGTATAGAAGTGGGAGTAAATGTGTTTAATAGTAAAAAAAGTATTAAACCATCAACGCGAATAAAGCCATAGTTCATGGAGTAATAACACGATCATGGGCTGGCCCCATAGCTCAGTCGAGAGAGCACCTGCCTGCTGTGCGAGGGGTCCCGGGTTCATTTCCCGGCTGAGGTGGGAATTTTTCTGTAGCCAAGATTATTCCCTATCCTCCCCAGAATCTGGAAGTTTGAGTGAGAGTAGAGTGTGAATGTGTGTGTGTGTGTGTGTGTGTGTGTGATCTAAAGATTAAAGCTCAAAAAGTGCAAGAAACCCAACGACAAGAGTATACGAGTTAACACAATTGCCAACAGGAATAAGCTCCAAAGGAAAGGTCGCCGATAAGACCAACGTAGTTAAAAAGAGCACTATCAGTTGTTTCTCATGTATAAGGACTCGATATGACCATAGAGGTTAAAGGATGCTATGTAAACGAATAGGAACAGTATTCCGCAGTCACCAAGAAGTGAAACTATAGCAGGAGTGCATATTATTGCCCACCATGACTGTCTAGCTGAACATCTACACCCAATCAACATCAGTAGCTCACCAGAATGCATGCTGTGCAAAGTCAATGCTGCTTAATGAATTGGGAACATCTCGGGCAGAGTCATTGGAGTAAAACCAACGGGCAAGTCTACTGGGAAGCCAGAAGACAAATGACCGTGTACCAAATGTCTGAGCATTTAACTAAATCAACAAAATAAATAAATAGATAAATAAATAAAAATAACAACACTAAAAAACCCCATTTCCCACCAACACCGTTACAAATCTTCTGCTTAAGGGTACCCATACGCGAAATTTTTAAACATTGCAACGTTTATTACATACTGTGAAGTAGGTATTGTCTTTACGTTATTTGCACCACGCTTTGAGCGTCAATTTGATGAAGGTAGTTTCTGCCCCACGTATGTAGACAATTTGAAGATGTTATTTTGTTGTATTGTTATTTAAGAAGATCTATTGTATTTCGACTGTTGGGGAGCCTAACTTGAAGTAGTTGCAACCACACGTATGGTAAAAACTTTCCGGTAGCCTTCGCCCCAAATGTACTTTCCGGTGGCCTTTGCCCCCCCCAAAAATATTAACTTTGTAATTTTGACTGTTTCTTTAAATATTATATATTTATGTTTGCCTTGGCTGCGCCAGTATTTATATTTGTTTAGAGACATGAATGTCTTAGCAGGGAGTGGTGCGACTGAAGAATGTAGGTTTACACAGATTTTAAGTTTTTCTTCACTCCATTTGTTAATGCTTGACACGATTTAAATAATACTTCACTGATATAGAGAGCTGTGAAATTATTTTATTAATTACTTGCAATTTTTAACACGTAACCTATTTTCGTCTCACACTGAATACGTATTAAACTTCTCGAGGACGCATTTCGCGTCTGGTTAGTAACGTTGTCTGCTAGCAACTGACTTCTGAATTTGTAAATTTTGCTCCATTTTAGTTTCTGATTGGCTATTTTATAAACTGTCTCAAAAATTACATTATTGTTGCTCCAAAAATTACCAGCAGCACTTAAACTTTCTGGTCCATTATTGCCTCAAGGTTACCTAATTGTTAGCAACTTTTAACCTATTATTCTCACAGCACCTACATTATTAAATTACGTAATACATTCACATAACATTATTAAACATGTACATATTAATATAAGCATTAATACAATGACTGTTACATACATTTTTATATATTGTTACATACACATATTGCTTTAAGGCGGGCTGTTATTGAATTTATATATTATATAATTTGACTGAAATCATTTAAGTGTTAAAACTACTGCCTCAACTGCTCCACCTCAATTATAAACAGTTTTAAATTTCATGCAGATATCTTTAATATTTTTTGAGAAAAAATGATATCTTACTTTTATTATGTTAGTTAATCAGGCGTTCATGACATACAAATCGTTATTTTGAAAAATAAAATTAATACCATATTATTTAAATACTAATGTACAATACTGGCATATAGAATTTTAGTTGCTACTCTGGTTGTCTCACAAAAAATGTTTAAACTATTAAATATAATTTTTTTAAAAATTTATCTGCAGGATCGAATTAATTATGGTATTGAATAAATTAAAAGCGTAGCAAAAACCATATGATAAAGTTTTAAGTTCATTCTCTCTGAATTAGAACTACAGATTTGAACAAGATTCATAACAAAATATATCACCTGGAATATTTTTAATGCGCAAAAGTGTAAGAAAAATCAAAATCGAGTAAAAGGCAAGTAAATACAGGCCGTGTAATTTTGGGCATTTAGATGGTCACGTGTAAGCTTTAAAAGGCTATGAGAGTAGAAGACATGGTACAGTTACTCAAGAAAGTATTCTTCTGCAGTTTAGAAAAATTATAGCAGCCAAATTAATGAAGAGAAATATATAATCTTTTTGGACATAAAGATCAAATGGTAACACAGTTTGTGTGTTTTGGCAGTTTTTCAGATCTTTCATTTTATCAGTTATATAAATTTTTGAAGAATTTGAAAAAAAATGCAACTTTTTTGTACTTTTTCAAAATTATCTTTCATGTGTTGGGTAGAGCATTTTTTGGTGCACACTTCCCCACACTGTGGCAAACTGGTGGAGAAATAAACTCTTGAAGTCTAAAAAGTCAGCCGAAAATGAGGAATTAAGGCAAAAACGTTAAAAATTTCCAACTTTGACATTTTATTTCTCAAGCAAATAAATTTCCATTTTCAACGCAAAATTAGAAAATACAAAAAATAATTTTTCTGTTCAATGACTAAGATAATTTTGAAAACACCACGTACAAAAGAGTTGTATGTTGCATTTATAAAACTAATACAATTAAAGATCTGAAAAAACCGCCAAAACACGTAAACTGTATTACCTATTGATCTTTATGGCCCCCCCCAAATAGATTTTTCCCTCCATTAATTTGGCTGCTAGAAGTTTATTTTAAGTGCAAACGAATATTATAAGTATGAAGCTAAATATTCAAAGCATTTTCGGACATTAAACCAAATTTGTTAATGTTTTGAAATTGTTGACCAAATTTTACCTCTGGGTACCCTCAAAATAAATAAGTTATCAGAAGAAACGACTTTTTCTACTAGCTTGATAATACTGCGTAACCATTCTGCCTTCGAAGTATAGGTGTTGCATTTTAATGAAGTGTCAAAGCAAAGTGTACCTCAACTAAAGTCACCTTTTCACGTTCCAAACCCACTTTCACATTCGAGCAGTCAAGTATCAGAAATCACACTAATTGCATTTTCAAAGGATGATAATGGTGTCTATTTTAACAGAGGCTTGTACCTGATGCAGAGAGTAGATAATATATCACAGAGTGAAATCTTATGACGACATGGCGCTCTAGAACTCTGCCTGTAGTTTTACTTTCTCTACCACGTACCTTAGTAAGCAAAGGAAGTATTGCATTCCAAAATAAAAATTCTATATCGAGATTTTAATGGAAATACAGTTTTGAGGCCCCCTGAATTTAAAAAGGCGCATTTATAAAAGAAGGCTTAAGCTCAGAATCTTCCAAGGATGTGACATGGGATTTTCAAGTAAATCCCCTCACCCCAAACTACCCTTACCATGAAAAGATTTTCGACATTTTTAGCTTCTCAAAAATAGATTTAATGATTTTGATTAAAATACCACATATGTATAATATTTACATGACAAATTAAAAATTATATCTTGAATTTTCTGGAAATAGTATGTAAAGTTCTCATCCTGAAAGAATGTTGTATAACTGGTAAACCATAAGGGAAAGAGGCAGAAAGTTGCTATACACAATTTCAAATATTTTTTGTGGCATCAGTCATTGCCAAGATATTCGTTGAGATCAGTTTGGATTCTTCAATACTTCTGTCAGTTTAAGTACTGTCACATTCAGTTGTTTCTTACGATGTACTGCAAAGAGTGCGGAATTTCAAGGCCAGCATATAGCGACCCGCTGTTAAAACGTCTATCGATTTGGTTTTAGTGTTTAACGGCACTACAGGTGGTGGCCTCGCAAAGAGAAGCTCGAGGCTTAAATTTATAGGACAAGAGCCTTTTTGTGGCGTGTCTCTCAGATGTATCAAGTATGAGATAACCCAATTCACCTGTAGGGCTCATTCTGAATATTGGAATGACAAACTGGGCAAGCACATGAATTAATTTCGGGTCCAGGCGATAAGCAGAGCGAGATTCTTTTGAATTTAACTACATCTAAGTTCAGAAGTGTCGCTGGCTACTTCACGGACTGTAACACACTGCGCAGACATTTTCACACAATGGGACTAACACAAGACCCTTTATGTAGGAAGTGTGGTAGGGAAAATAAAACCGCGAACACACACTATGCGGGTGCGAAGACTGCCATGCGTAGATATGAATCCTCAGGCTTCTTTTTCTTGGAACCCGAGGATATAAGAAGGCACATATCGTTAAGCCCAGTCTGAACAGA
This sequence comes from Deroplatys truncata, assembly GCA_030765065.1. Taxonomy (NCBI): domain Eukaryota; kingdom Metazoa; phylum Arthropoda; class Insecta; order Mantodea; family Mantidae; genus Deroplatys; species Deroplatys truncata. Next base: position 119,649,991 of record CM060988.1, on the reverse strand, counting down.
CCAAAGTGCGCCAAGAGCTTACGTGCAAGCCTCTATAAGGCCACTAATTCTAATTCTAATTCTTCTTCTTCTTTATCTTCATCATCATCATCACAGTCAATGGGCACTGGTGATGCATGCAATAAAATTATATTTTGGAAAGAAGTTTCGGAAAGACACATTACAGGCCTAAGTAATTCGTTTTCCTGTACTTTCTTTGTATTTAAACCAAATGTGTAAACGCCTATCTCGATTAACATCAAATATATAGAAAACTAATCTCTTATACGAATAGTATGCAGAATATAGCGTATAAAATCCGATGTGTTGCACTCACATGACTTCCTCTATTCTGGAACTATATTTACAAATGCTTATTCTCCATCTACTTCATGTTAATCGAGATAAACATTTGCAGAAACCATCTTATTACTACTTTTCTTACAGATGCAAGGGGAATATAGTAGGCTTTAAGCGATGGTCAAATCTTTCAAGAGCTGGTTGCATTCTGTTTGCTTGTGCAGGACATAAACAAACGAATAATTAATTCATATTTGAGAAAAAGTATAAGTATCGGAAAATTCACACATAACAAGGAATATCTCGGAAATGATCCACTTCACCAAAAAAAGAAGTATATGACATAAATTGTGTGTTTTAACGAGCTCTACAATTTTTGTGTAGAAACATTTTGTCTATTCTTACGGTTTACCAGCTATGTAAAAGCCATTCAAAAGAAGAGAACTTTTGGGGACATTCCCAGAAAATTCAAGACATACATTTTTTATTATGAAAATATGTTAAATATATGATATTTTAGTCAAAATTGCTAACCCTTTTTGAGAAAATCAAAATTTTTGTAAAACTGTTCCATGTAAAGGGTAGTCTGAGGTAAGGGGATTTTCTTGAAAATCTTCGTGTCGCATCTTTGAAAGATACTAAACCTAAATACCAAGTTTGGTATTTATCCGACTTTTCGTTTTTGAGTTACGCTGTTCACAGACATGTGTAATATATATTTCCGGTGAAACCTCGGTATCGAATTTTTGGGTGGAATGTAATACTTCCCCTACTTACTATACGTAGTAGAACGTAACACATCGGCTTTTATTTCACATTGTTATGTTACAAAATGGACAACCCTCATGTAGATCCAATATTGCCTAAGGAAGTACACATCAAGAGGATGACATTATCTTCAGCGTAGCATCTTTATTTGGAAAGCTTTCATCCTAAAATCTTGGCCTGACCAAGAATCTCACAGTAACAGACTCTTCTCATTAACATGTTCACCAAGGACTGAAATTACAAAACGTGTCATATGCCCTTTCGCCATTTTTCTACTTTTGTTTGCTTCCTAATAGAAGTTTCGTGGACTTTAAATATTCTTTCAGTAGGAATGGGTATTTAGTGTAGGTACAAAATGACACTAGCAGACAACTGCCGAGTTTTGCATGGGAACTGACTCATGCCACTGTTTTATGACCAGTAATTTGTATTCTGGGCATGTTTTCATGCAGTTCTATGCATTCGAGGTCAAGTGTATCCCTTGTTAGTGGAAAATCCATTCACATCCTTAGGATGTTACGCTTATCTAGAATGTGTGCAGAGCATGAGCATGTAAAGTTTCCAATATAAAGCATACCTGCCAGCTTTCTGAAGCTGAAACCTGTAAATCTTTCCTCGTCTAGCAAAGCGTAGTAATTTTGCTATGAATTTTGTTGTTGTTTTCTGTGTCGCATTTGACATCAAAGTCATTAGCAGTCTTGCTCTCCAGTATTTTACTGTCCTGCAAACTTCGCTTTGTAATGCAATGCAATTGTCCAGATGGTGCTCGTCCATATCCTCTTCTGTATTGTTGCATTAAGATGTTGATCCTCTGCAGATGTTTGGCTAGGCAGTCATGTCCTGTTATTAGCCTGCATTGTTTGACTGCTGTTTTCTGTGGCACATGTGCTATGGTTTCTGGATTTTGCAACAGGCATTCCCATTATTTTGTTTTCTGCTACTGCTCGGAGTCTAGTGTTATTAGCGGCTTGAATTGCTTCTTTTATGAAACGTTGTACCGAAGTGTACGATTTAGATTTAGAGGCTGAGGCAGTATTTTATATCACAATACTGTGAATGCCAGAATGATTGTAGTGTAAATTAACATTATTGTATGACAATGATTTGAGATGTTTGTTAATTATAAGCATTGTTAGGAAATAAGTTTACACGGCCTCACTGAAACTGACAATGGGAGCGGGTAACAATGAGCAGGGTGTGAGTTGTTTATCAATTATAAGAGACAAACAAATGACGTCAGAGTAGCGCGCTTTTCGTTAGAAATTGAGGGAATATCTTCCCTAGAGCATATGTGTTCGTAATTTTGATTGGATATAAAAATAGACGCTAATGTTGGCGCGCATTATTAACCAATAGCAGCTCTGTTATAATGTTTAGGCATTTCGGGGTGAGGGAGTATAAATTATGAAGCCAGAGACAAGTATCGCCCATTTCTACAGAATCATTCACAAGGCAAACGTCACGCAGTTCAACAGAATCATTCACGGGTTACACGTCGCGCAGTTCTACAGAATCTCTCGTAAAGTTAGTTACAAAAATGTGAATTACTAGAATTAATAATGAGCGGCAAATAAGTGATTATAGTTACATTCGAAAATATAACAGTTTCAGTCGGGCGTGTATTAAGAGTAATTATGTGAAATTAATTAATTGTGACGGCAATAAAAGTGTAAAAACAAATTCTTTTATCAGTGTTATCTTTTTAGTAACTCCTTTCCGTTTACACACCCTGTTTAAGAGATTTGATCGACTTGTAATAATAGCTAGCCGGAGGACAAAGAACTCAAAATAGTAAAACAATAACAGACGCTTAGCAAATAAGATAACACGAAAGTAACCGCGACAAGGCAGGCAATTGTTCTATGAAAGATCATTTCTTCTCAGTGCGTAAAATGTTCAGTGCAGTAAATATGTAAAATAAAAGGGAGTTTCGTTTAATAATAATCCTTGCTGACCTGGTATTACTGCTTTTATCAGACATGCTGTAATTCTTCTTGGCACCGCAGATGAACATGTGTTAAATCTAAGAACACCACATCCTAAGCTATACACAGATTTCTAGTACATATCTCACGCTTTATAACATTCTATAACCAAAAACTGCCACAATAAAAAAGGGAAACTTATTTCCTGCAGCCATAGAAAGCAAATGAGATAACAAAAAAAAATTATGTGAGAGTTAAATTTACAATTCGCATCGTCCATTACTGAATGTTCGCGCCCATTTACTGCTGCATACTAGAGCACCAGTGGTGCAATAGCACTTTAAATCCGCAGGCTACGCATTATGTTTAGCTCAATGAAGAGAGACCATGATCGTGATGGATAGACACACAGATAAGCCTCGGCCCATCATAGCTCTGTATACCAATTAGCACGTGCATTCACCCTGTAATCTTAAGTTGCTATATAGTGCTTTGTCATGTCCGTGGTGAAAGTCTCTAGGCCTCCGCTCCCGTCCATTTTACGGGCATATCGTAAAATTTCGCAAGTATGATACAGAATATTGGAGCAAAAATTATTTATCTCCTAATGAAAATCTAATACTAAAACTACAATATTCTCACCTTTATCTTTAATGTTTTCAGTTGCGTTCACTCCTTACCTGCAACAAAGAAAAAAGACATTGTTAACTCAGAGCCCTAACTGATTCCTAAGTGGACATACTACAAAAGTCTACAATTTTTAAAAATGTGTGTCTTCTGGACATGCGTTGAACTAAGGAAATATACAACTCTGTAAGAGATTTCCTGTTCATATCCCTTTAGTTACTCTTGGGAAACAAACATTAATCATAATTAATTGTTCTCCCACACGTGTGTAGGCTAAAGCTGGAAAGGTAAAATCAGGCTGAAAAATTCAATGCACAGCGGGGATACGAACCACGGATCTTCGTCTTTTCGTGCCGTTATTTCCGGCGAGAGCATTCAATTATTCAGTATGATCCTACCTTTCCAAACAAATATAACAAAACAAAAAACTTGAAACAAAGAGTTAGGATGTTTACGTCTTAAGATGTTTTATTTCTAATTAAAATAATTGTGGTGTTAATAATGTAAAGTTGAATTAAAATTAATCATTCAAATTTTAAGACAAAATGCATAATATTTAAAGATCCATCACACTCAAAAACATTCTAGTTCAGTAGTTTAGCATATTTTAAGTAACTACAGAACGTTTCAGCTTGCAGCTTCTGTAGTTAGAGAAAAAGGCACATATGTACATTTTATTGCGCATGTAAATGTATTTAATATCATATTTTAATCGATGTCAATATTTTTTGAAATAAAAAACTACCAAAAATTCTCTATTTAAGGGTAATTTGCGGTGGGGTATTTTCTTGAAAATCTCGTTTCGTATCCTTAGAAGATGCCGAAACTTAAATATGAAATTTGACTGTTCAATAGCTTCCAAAGATGTGACACGAAGATTTCCGAAAAAATCGTCTAACCCAAAACTACACTTTACATGGGAAATTTTTCGTCATTTTTTAATTTCCTTGCTCTAATGATTTTGTTTAAAGTAACGTATTTAAAATGTATAGGTACATGACAATAAATGTATATATTGCATTTTTTATACTAGCCTGTGTAGTCCTCTTCATACGTAAGAAATATTGTGTAATTTAAATGGTGAATCAGAAGCGATTGGCAAAATCTTATTTCACGAAAAATATAGATACAATTCTTTCTTTATAATATATATATATATATATATATATATATATATATATATATATATATTGTGACAACAACCATTTGCGACATAGCCATCCTAATTGGTTTGAATTTTTTCAGACCCGCTTTGTGGTCATCATTGGCTTCTCGCGATGTCAGGAAAGAGCATGGCATTTCAGGGCCGGCTTTTTACATTTGGCTACCACCAATGACCTTTTTGTATCTATAACAAGATACACACGGACACATTTCCAAAAATACTTTATTTGTATTCAGGAGTCTCAAAACATGTATTTACGGTGAAATCTCAGTATCGAATTTTTGGGTGGAATGCAATACTTTCTCTACCTACTAGGTACGTTGTAGAGAAAGTAATAAATGAGAGTGAGTAGTGAAAGTTAGGCAAATGTAACAAATCAGACTTTTTAATAAAATATATTGGCCAAATTTCACAGCTGTATTTGCTGGTGTGAACAAGGTTTACAAGAGTCGCAACTATTGCACGGAAATAACGATGACGAAACGCTCTACGAATTATTGGCAACCCTTAATGTTAAAGTAGTGCGTAGTGAAAGTGAACTGATAACTCTGTGCACAAAGCCCTGGCACTTTGTTCACCAACTGGAATGCATAGCGTTATTCCGCTACGCTTGCTTTTACCCGCGACTCGGTTCTTTCTGCACTGTTAGGGGACACAACGTTTACTAGAACCAAAGAAATAATACGATCAGAAAGGCTTTGTTGCTTACAATTCACTTTGCGAGCTCCCCACAAAGAAAACTGCTTATGAACTTAAGTTTATCCAAGAAGCTACGACAGGATTTTTCATAAAATTATGCTTCTCAGGAAAACAGCGCCGAGAACTGAATATGACACATAACGGGTATCCCGTATACACAGATGATCAAAAACGATAATCGCATAATATACAGGGTGTACCGTTTACTGTATTATGTTCACTGTATGACTGTGCAATATCTCCAAAACTAAGAGTTGTAGAAAGAAATGTCTAGAATAGAAGTGGCTTGATGTTATGGGGGAAAGTAAATGTCATTTCTTTGACTTTCATAATGACAATTATTTGACTCCAAAGCAGAAGAAAACACAAATAAGTTTACATGTAAGACATAACCTTCACAGAAATTTAAATGACTCAGTGTTCTTAAAACCACGTAAGAGTTTCTAGTTAAGTATGCACTACATTCTGTTAAGTAAAAAAACCATCACTTCCGAAAAAATTGTTCAGATAATTTGAATTTCATCATTGTTAACAGTAGAGAAAGATATTTTCTCTTGCTCAATATTTGAAGTAAAAAGAATACACCTTACAGAACCGCCTATTACATAAAATAGTTTATTATTTTGGAGCGCAGAGAAGTGTTTAAACTTTGGTATTTGCTCTGCAAGTTAATTAAAAAAGAATTTACCACGGAAATACTTCAATTTTAGACTATCATATCTCCTTTTATATGGCATAAGCTGCCAATAATATGCTTCCTTTCTCAATTAGAAAACCCCGTTCAAAAATCAGATATAAATCTGTCACGTTACCTCAATTAGGCAATGGAACGACAAAGAATCACCAAGTCAATCGTTAAAAAAATCTGATGTGTTACACTTACATGACTTTCTCTACTCTTGTACAAACTATTTTTACAAACGCTTATTCTCCATATGCTTCATGTTAATCGAGATATCGAGATGTCAATCTTATTGCTAATTTTCTTGTAGATGCAAGGGGAACATGGTAGGTTATAAGCGATAGTCAAATATTTTAACCGCTGTTTGCTATGTGGCGCATTCCATTCTCTTTGCATGACCAGGACATAAAAATAAAATCTGATGTGTTACACTCACATGACTTTCTCTACTCTTGTAAAACCATTTTTACAAACACTTATTCTCAATCTACTTCATGTTAATCGAGATAAACATTTGCAGACTCTATCTTATTGCTAATTTTCTTGTAGATGCACGGGGAATATATATTTACAAGGGCAGTATCGAAATACAGTAGCCTTTAAGCACATACATATCTCTTAATAGCTGGTTGCTAGGTGCAGCACTATTCCCTTTTCCACAGATTAATACTCTATGCATATCCAAGACAAAAAAAAAGAATAACGAATTCCCATTTGAGAAAATAAGTATTGAATCATTTAAGGGAATAACAAGCAATATCTCGAAAGTGGTTCATTCAACAACAAAAATGCATATGACATGAATTCTGTATTTTAACGCGACCTACATCTCTTATGGTTTACCAGTTATGCAAAAGTCGTTCACAATGAAGAATACTTTTGGAGACATTCCCAGAAAATTCAAGATATACATTTTATCTGTCATGAAAATATCTTAAACATATGATATTTTAATCAAAATCGTTAGAGCCATTTTTTAGAAAATTAACATTTTCGAAAAATGTTCCATGTAAAGGGTACTCTGGGGTGGAGGGATTTTCTTGAAAACCTTTGTGTCGCATCTCTGGAAGATACTGAACCTAAATACCAAGTTTGGTGTTTATCCGACTGTTCGTTTCTGAGTTATGCTGTTCACAGACAGATACACAGACAGACACACACACGGACATGTTTCCAAAAAGGCTTTTTTTGGTTTCAGGGGATCTCAAAACATGTATTTCCGGTGAAATCTCGGTATCGAATTTTTAGGTGGAATACAATACTTCCCCTACTTACTATACGTAGTAGAGAAAGTAAAAATGAATAACGAATTTCAGAAAAAGTACAAGTATTGGAAAATTTAAGGGAATAACAAGCAATATCTCAAAAATGGTTCACTCAACAACAAAAATGTATATGACATAAATTGTGTATTTTAACGCGATCTGTATTTTTTGTGTAGTAAAATTTTGTTTATCTCTTATGGTTTACCAGTTATGCAAAAGTCGTTAACAATGAAGAATACTTTTGGAGACATTCCCAAAAAATTCTATATATGCATTTCATTTGTCATGGAAATATCTTAAACATATGATATTTTAATCAAAATCGTTACAGCCATTTTTGAGAAAATTAAAATTTTCGAAAAATGTTCCATGTAAAGGGTAATCTGGGGTGGGGGATTTTCTTGAAAACCTTCGTGTCGTATCTCTGGAAGATACTGAACCTAAATACCATGTTTGGTGTTTATCCGACTGTTCGTTTCTGACACACACACACGGACATGTTTCCAAAAATGTTTTTTTTGGATTCAGGGGCTCTCAAAACATGTATTTCCGCTGAAATATCGGTATTGAATTTTGGGGTGGAATACAAAACTTCCCCTACTTTATATACGTAGTAGAGAAAGTAAAAAATAATAAAAACAAATATTTAGCGTTATCTGTTTTTCAGCTGTTTCGAACACTTGCCAGGGAGGTAGTCTAGATCAGCTTTAATGTAATACACTTAAAGCGGCAGCATCAAGGTATGTTTGCTCTAAAGGTTGGTTTACGGGGTGAGATAAAGGTAAATCAAGGTTTTCTACTAGCACGTCATTCGGTTTTTGGCAATTTCATTCCACTTCTTAGCTCTTCTTGTAGCACATTTGCATGTACGTACTGATGGGTTTTAGACATGAAAACCCGGATCTAGTCGTAGTTTAAAGGGTAAACCAAAGCGGTTTCCATTTAATACTTTCCTCACTTCAAGATACAAGCAAACATCAATGTGTCTACTGTCCAGAGTGGGATAACTTGGGTGGGCACAGCAGCTTTGTAAGAAATGAGCTGGTGACCAGCTGCCGCGTAGCTAAATACCAAAAAAGGAGAGCAAATTCTGCAGCACTTAATTCGCTGAAGCAAGATTTAAATTCCGGCTGTCATCCATTGCCGCACAGCCGGAATCTGACGTCAAACGAAACCTTGAAGTGAAAGCAGATACAGTATTGTTTTTTTGTTTATTTTAAGCCTTCAAATATTTAGCAGCAGGAAAAAAACCGAACTTACAATGTGGCCAATTGATAACTTGTATTTCCAAGTAGATAAACCTTATCGATACTTCCGTTGTGTTGTCGCGTTGCTACTCCAGTCGTTTGCAATAAATCACCAGCTTACACACACGCTAATGTTCAACTACTTAGTTCGTTTGTACTTTCTTTACCACTTAGCAATGGTAGATAGGTGCAGCAATTATCGTATTCTACCCAACATTTCGGTATCCAGAATTGCCCAAAATTTTGTCGAAAATACAGGCCTGAACCCAGAAAAAAGAATTTTTAGACAATATCCTCAACGATCTTTGTGTCGGAACGCAACAATTCCTCTCATATATCTATATTATAGTTCGTTACATGTTTTTATTACTTTCTCTACTACGTATAGTAAGTAGGGGAAGTATTGTATTCCACTCAAAAATTCGATACCGAGATTTCACCGGAAATACATGTTTTGAGACCCCCTGAATCCAAAAAAAGCATTTTTAGAAACATGTCTGGGTTTGTGTCTGTGTGTGTGTGTGTGTGTGTGTGAACTGCATAACTCAGAAACGAACACTCGCATAAACACCAAACTTGGTATTTAGGTTCAGTATCTTCCAAGGATGCGACACGTAGGTTTTCAAGAAAATCCCCCACCCCAGATTACCCTTTACATGGAAGATTTTTCGAAAATTTTAATTTTCTCAAAAATGGCTCTAACGATTTTGATTAAAATATCATATGTTTAAGATATTTTAATGACAAATAAAATGTATATCTTGAATTTTCTGGGAATGTCTCCAAAAGTATTCTTCATTGTGAACGACTTTTGCATAACTGGTAAACCATAAGAGATAGACAAAATTTTACTACACAAAAAATGTAGATCGCGTTAAAATACACAATTTATATCATATACATTTTTTTTTTTGGAGTGAACCATTTTCGAGATATTGCTTGTTATTCCCTTAAGTTTTTCAATACTTATTTTCTCAAATGGGAATTCGTTATTCATTTTTTTGTCTTGGATATGCAAAGAGTATTAATCTGTGGCAAACGGAATGGTGCTGCACCTAGCAACCAACTATTAAGAGATATGTATGTGCTTAAAGACTACTGTATTTCCAAATTGCACTTGTAAATATATATTCCCCTTACATCTACAAGAAAATTAGCAATAAGATAGACTCTGCAAATGTTTAACTCGATTAACATGAAGTAGATGGTGAATAAGCGTTTGTAAAAATAGTTTGTACAAGAGTAGAGAAAGTCATGTGAGTGTAACACATCAGATTTTTACTGTCTTACTACGTACTTAATAGTAAATAGGAGCATCGTACTCCACCCGAAAATTCGTTCTCGAGATTTCACCTGAAATACAAGTTTTGAGACACTTGAACCAAGAAAAAGCTTTTTAGATAAAGGTCCATGTGTGTGTCTATGAACAGAATAACTCAAGAAAAGTCGGATCAACACCAAACTTGGTATTTTAAGTTCAGCATCTTCCAAAGATGCGACACAAAGGCTTTCAAGAAAATGCTCCCACCACAAACTAACCTTTACATGGATTTTTTCTTAAAAAATGGCTCAATGATTTTTATTAATATAACATACATAATAACTGACACTCTTGGACGAGATCGTTAAAGCACGGACTCGTGAGCGCGAGACACGCGGTTAAAACCAGCCTGTATCATCTACCCTGACTGAGGTTTTCTCCAAGTTTCCTCAGTACTCACAACTGGCAAATACCAGGGACGTACCTGAAACTTAGGCATGGAACGTTTCCTTCCTAAAGTCCCTTTCCCAATAATCCTTTCATTTCATGCATAATCAGTGCCCACCACCTGTGGTGCCGTATTCAGTAAGAATGGCGTATAATACAAAAAAAAATATAGATATTTACATATCAGAATGTATATCCTGAATTTTCTGGGAATAACCTATAAATTCAATTGTTTTACTTATGGACGCTCTTAACGACAGTGATCCTTAGCGTCCATTCTATATTGGGCGTGAAAGACCGGAAATTTTGCTCAGAGGCCTCTTGAGGTTCTTTTACATGCTGTAAATCTACGACAGGGACCAACAGCTTTACTCCCCTTCCGAAGGAAGCCATGCTAAGGATTTAAAATCCATCGCCCTCCGGTGGGTTTGAAACCGCAACCTCGGGAACTTGAGGCTAACACTACGGAAGACGACCGGAATAACCTTTGAAGTCCTCTTCATTAGAAAGGAATATTGTATAATTTTTAAAACGGATAAACCATAAGAGATAAACAAAAACTACACAAAAAATATAGATAAGTTTGAAATACAGAATTTATCTCATTTACTGTGGGATCACACGCTACTGAGGCATTCGCTGTTATTTGGTTTGAATTTTTTAATACTTTGTCGATTTTCTAAGTGCTATCGCCATTCAGCTGTTTCTGGTGAGATTATGGAAAGAAAAAAACTAATTCTGCAAACGCTTATCTCGATAACACCAAGTAAACATAAAAATATGGTTTTATAAGAACAGTTTGTAGAATATGTATAAAAATAAACGATAGTGTGTGGAGAATGCCCTGTGAAAGTAACATCTGAAAAAAAAAGCTCTATATTTTACCTATGGTATGGGAGAGGGGGGATAATGTAAATAAAATACAATGCAATTTCTGGAAGCGCATTCTAGGGTTGGGGAGGGGTACTTCAAACTACGGAGTTCTTCGTGAGGTAGGATGCTGGGAAGATGCTGTATTTGCTAAACTAAACGTAGTTAGGTACTGGCTGCGAATAATTAAAGGCGATCAAACAACTCTGAGAGCAATATGTTATCGTCATCAAATAAACAACATAGGGCATCCAAAAGGGTGGGCAGCGGGGTTGCAACGCGAATTATCAAAAATTGGCTTAAATGATATCTGGCAAAGGGGTAATGAAAATACACACAGTGCTGTAAGAAAGGTCAAAAGACGACTATGCGATATAAACAGGCAGAAAATCGAATCTGAATGTAGACAAAGATCAACATTGGAGCTACAAAATGAAATAAAAACTAGGTGGGGTAAGGAAACATATATTTTGGAATTGAGTATAAAACAGAGGACTGGAATAGCATGGCTTAGGTTGGGAGGGTGGAAAGCTCGCAAGATTGTTGATGACGATGGCAGGAGGATTTGCCCATTATGCGGGGAACAAGAAGACTGGACGCATATTTTGGCAGCATGCGTGCAGACGGAGGGTATTAGGAAAAAACTATTACCGGAAGTATTTTTGGCTTCCAACAGACGGAGGACAGCATGCTGGGACATGATTCTAAACAGCCAAAACTGGCCAAGCTTGGGCACATACTTAATGGAAGTACGTGTACTAAGAGATAAAGCGTTTATGTAATTTTTCTTTAAACATATGTGGTGCTTGAGTACATGTGCGCGACTGTGTGTGTGTGTGTGTGTGTTTGTGTGTGTGTGTGTGTGTGTTTGAGTTTGTGATTCAGTGTGTTTTTTTTTCAATTTTATATGTATGTATATAGTGCGGTGATTGTAAAAAAATAGTTGTTTTCTGGTTGATACTGCAAGTCACGTATACAGACCAGGTATTTATCTAGAGAGCATGTACGGTCTTATGACCCATGCGATTGTGTTATGCAATTAATGTAATACTAAATACTTAATAAATACCACCACTACTACTAGAGGAAATTCTGTATTCAAAAAATTCGGTAGTCAGATTTTCCCAGACTTTTACTGGCAACGCAGTTTTTGTGGTTGTCTAACCTCCCCCATCCGAATGTTTTAAAAATGCTCCCCATAACCCTCAAAACGTATGATTTCCGATGAAATATTGATACTGGATGTTTGAGTCGGAGCATAGTATTTCCTCCCTTAAGCACATTAGCAGTACTGAAAGCAATAACAGAAGATACCGAGTGACCCAATTAATTATGAACCAGCTGCTCGAAGTTTTTCCACTGGGCGTGTGGACATGCGTTTCCCGGTGTAATCAAGGCCACGCTACTGACGTTGGCTTTGCTCTGTTTTGCAGTATTGCGTTGACCGTGATGCAGTGTAGCGCAGTTGTTACGAATTATTTATTACTGTATCCTGGAATTAGCTACAATTATGACTCGGTACATGTTTACTATGTATTTGCCTATGTATGATTCGTAGTGTTAACTCAAGTCAGCTCGTCAAGAGTGATGGATAATTTCTTAAATAAGTGCCAAAAATGTATTCACAACGACGGTGGCCAATTTCAGCACCTCCTTTCATAACGGTAAGTAAAGCCTTACAACATAGTTAAGAAAATTGCTGTACGGTTGCATCAGCGTCACTCTATAATAGCTGCAACGCGCGCCGAAATCGCTAATGGGGGAAAAAACACGCAGCTGGTACATAGTTCTTTGGATCTTCCTGTATAAGACAAAAGTGCTATATTGCATTACCGCTTTACATTTACATCCTGTTCGAGTCACAGTGCAGTAGTTTTAAGTTAAAGATAAACGTTGCATTGTGAGTGGTTGTTCACTGTGCATCTGCCTTCGTGGTATTGCATTTGCTTTTTATTTTACACTATTTAAGAATCTTACCGTGGTTAAATTCATACATGTGGCAATTCTTTACAATTTCCTTGTGCTATGTTTTCTTATGCAGTGTATCCAAAACCCTTCTGTAAACATTTTCATTGCTCTATGGTTCAGTTTCGTGGTTTATAGGAAAGGAAATCTCATACAAAACTTCCCTTGTGGTTTGTTTAAGCATTTTGATTCATTATAAATTTAATTCTAAATACTTGCACTATATACATTTAAAACAAGCCAGTTCAAAATATGAGTTGTGGGAAATTTGATTGAGGCTTCATGAAAGGGTTTGCAAAGCCTCGCTTGTAGTAAAAGATCAACTCTCGCCACCGCTCGTTTCATAAATACCTTATTAATTGTGTGTAACTAAATGCTAATCGGATGGCAGGACCTTGCGTGTGTTTGCGAGTAGTGCAACAGATGGCAACACTGTTGAGTACATAATGCATTTATTTATTACAGGTAACGCGAAAGCAACACATATTGGAGCAAAGGAAATGAACTCAATTTATTTTAATATTAAAATTATAATGAACAGAACTTATTTTATTTTAAATACTCATCTTTCATTGTTTATCTCGGGAATGGATCCCAGTGGAATGTTTGAAGTTGGGACTGCTGTTTTGAAGGTATAAAAAGGAATGGGCGATAGGGGAGCTGTGCACACCTCCGAGTAATATCATAATGAGCCAAACAGAATTCAATATCGAGATTTCATGGGAAATACTTGTTTTGAGGTCCCGGAATCCTAAAAAAAAAGCACATTTAGAAAAAGGCTCCTCTGTGTATGTGAACAGCACAACTAAAACATCTGATGAGTTACACTCAAATGACTTTCTCTAGCCACTATCGTTTAGTTTTATACTTCTACTACTCTTACAAAGACTCTTGCAAGACGGTTTTTTACAAGTTTCGTCGTAGACAAAACAGAAAGAAAGAAAGAAAGAAAGAAAGAAAGAAAGAAAGAAAAAGAAATATCTGATGAATCCAAATTTGGGATTTAGTTCAGTGGCTTCCAAGGATACGACACTAAGGTTTTCAAGAACATTTCCCCACTCCATACTACCCTTTACATGGAAAAAAATATATGGTTAGATTTCGGGTTTTAATCAGAAACGGATCTAACGACTTTGAATAAAATTGCATGTGTTTGACATACTGGCACTAGAAATAAGATGCATATCTTGAATTTCTGCAAATGGACTGTGAAATCACTTTTGTTTGATTCAATATTGTATGATTTTATATAACTAGGGAAGGATGTAGAGTTTTATAAGCAAATTTTGTGCCAGACTTTTTCGTACCGTTAGCCATTTTCGAAATATTCCATTTAGCAAGTGGACACCCTTTCCAAGCGTCTGAATGCGCCATTTAACGGACATGCTCGAAAGCTCGCGGTTCTTTCTTTCTTTCCATCGCAAGAGTTTGTTTCCTCGAACAAACATTTCAGTGTGTTTACTCATGTTTTATGAAACTAAGCACTTAATGCTTAATGTTATATCATTCCAAACAAAATATATAACTAGGTATTATATGTAATGTATCATGGATAGAAGAATCGCTTTTTACATAAATCTCTCCTGTTGAGCTACAGACCGCGCGGGGCCTATGCCTGTCAACCCGACTACCGGCCTCACGCCCACGTGCACACTGCAGAGTGGGCGATCATGGAACGGATACGGGGAGGTGATATGGCCAGCATCCCGCTTGCTCCAGCCGGATGGCACCACCTCATTTTCCTCATGATGCTAAGTGGGCACCGGTCCTATACCCGGAACTTAAAATCCGCATCCCATGGGTGGGATCGAACAAGGCTGCATTCCGTGGCCGGGAACCTGAGCTCCCCCCATGGCATACATTCTATGTTATCTGAAGGATACAAGTGAATTTGTCGCTAGAGAAAGTCGTGTGAATATAACCACATCAAATATTTATATATTACATTGTATTAAATACTTATTTTGGCACTTTATATACCTCCAAAGTTACGGGACAGATTTGCAAGAAGACAGCAATACTGGGTAATGTTTATGTTTCTATAAAAGTCGCTGAAATGCAGATAGTAATTTTATTTTCCTGAATGTTACTTTTCGAACAATAAAGCAACTTTATGCGAAAATAGCCTGTTTTGGGCTTACTAAAAGAGCACAAATTGCACTATTAAGCTAAAGAGCTGTCCTGACTCGGATACAATTGCGAGTTTTATGTTACAATTAATTAAATTGAGTAAACAAACATCAAGCAGGTCCATGAGTTGCATATTTGATATGCGCACATAACCCAC
The DNA here is from genome assembly GCA_030765065.1 of Deroplatys truncata. NCBI lineage: Eukaryota > Metazoa > Arthropoda > Insecta > Mantodea > Mantidae > Deroplatys > Deroplatys truncata. Next base: position 119,634,504 of record CM060988.1, on the reverse strand, counting down.
AAGCTTACAATAAAATATTCAATACCGAAAACAAAATATTAGTCAATTTTTTTAACTGGTAACTCAAGAATCGTGTCTACTCTTCATTATGAATTTAAAGGAAGTGAAAAAGACTTCATATGTGAAACATTTACAAGATTTCTGTGCCCACATGTGCACCTTGGAACAAAGAAAGAAAAGAAGAAAAAGAAACAGGTAGTAAATCAGAAAGTGATTCGATTCGGAAAACATTGGAATCGCTGACGAGAAACCATATAAGTCCACTTTCGTTCAGTTTAAAAGACATGACATATATAGGAAAATACCAATCAGTTTGATCATGGGTTTGATGGCTGGGCAGTCAAACGCACAATAGTGTTGAAATATGTACCTCAATTCGAATCCTCCTCCTATTTAACTGCTCCTTTAGGTAAAGAAACGCAAGCCATTCATGCTTAAACACTAAAATGGAAAATAATCGTCTTGGTTTTCAAAATAAATGTACCTACAAATAACGTAGACAGTAATAGCAGAGTCGGGTTTACATGCTGTTAAGCTAATTTATACTTTTTATGTACTCTATAAGTATATTTATTAATTTCATATTTATTTTGAAAACAGAGTGTGTGAGAGTGAATGCCCTGAAATCAAATAAGCCTTTGTAATTGTAAATTATTTTAGTAAAGCCAATAAATTTACGTTTATCTGAAAAACAAAATTAAGAAAAGAAACACGAGTGAGGGGCTCGAACCTCATTAATTCTAACTGCTAGGTATTTGTTTATAATCGCTCTGAGCGCACATTTGAAACTCAGAATCGCCTATGGTATTATTGGTAGCATAAAGCTGAAGGCTCGCGTGCAGATACACCAGTGTGAAACGGCCGCGGAACCGAGCGAAACGTTGACAAATTCACGTTTAGAGGAACATTTTTTTTTGGGGGGGGGGGTTGGGCGGAATCTAAGGGTACACTTACCCAGTGCGCATTTGGTACCGCTTGTTTGTGTCAATAAAACTTGACTGTGATGAAATTACTCACCTTAAAAGCGCCGTAGATTACATTAACAAAAACATCTGATGTGTTACATTCGTATGACCTCTATCGCTTATTAGGGGTACACAAACTATTCTTACTAAAGCTTATTTTTATATCTACTTAATTTTAATCCAAATAAACCTTTGTAGATATAGCTACACTATACATTTGGTTATAGATGCAAGGAAAACAGTCAAATCATGTCCTCCGTGAGGTAGTGGTTACCATGCTAGCCTCTAGTTCCCGAAGTCGCGGGTTCAAGCCCGGTGGAGGACGATGGATTTTTTTCGGGTGTATAAATCCTTAGCAATGGCTTCCTAGGGAAGGAAAGTAAAGCCGGTGGTCCCGTGTCGTAGATTTACAGCACGTAAAAGAACCTTAAGCCTCATAAAGAAGCCTCCGAGCAAAATTACCGGTCTTTCACGGCCAATATAGAATGGGACGCTAAGGACCACAGCAGTTTTTAGTCAAACCTAAACGCTATGGCCAAATGTTTAAGAACTGGACGCTATATGCTGACCTTAAAATTGCAAGACATCGCGAGAAATAACTGAAAATCGATGGGACTTAAAAAGAATGACAATGTATTGAGCAAATCGAAACATTAATAACAGATATCTTGAAAATTTCTGATGCTACAAAAAAGCCATTTGAAATAAATTGTGTTTTTTTAAAGAGTTCTACATTTTTTGTGTGGTACGTTTTTATCTATCGCTTAACGTTTACCCGTTATACAAGACAATTTTATTTGTCATGCAATTATCTTTATGATATGGTATTTTAGTCAAAATCGCTACAGCAACTTTTTCGAGACTCAAAGATTTCGAAAATTGTTCCATGTAAAGTGTAGTTTGTGGAGAGGGATTTTCTTGAAAATCTTCGTGTCGCATCTTTGGCAGGTCCTGAAGCTAAATACAAAGTATGGTATTTAGGTTCTGAGTTATACTGTCCACACACACACACACACACACACGCACGCACGCACGCACACGCGGACCTTTTTCTAAAGATGCTTCTTTTGGATTCAGGGCGCCTCAAAACATGCATTTCCGGTGAAATCTCGATAGCGAATTTTTTGGTGGAATACAATACTCGTTCTACCTACTACGTACCTATGTGATAGTGAAAGTAAAAACATAACCTCCACCGGGAACATTAATTAGATGACAAGGTTTAGTGCTAGTACGGGTATTTCACTACGGCAACTCAAGCGGTATGAGCATCGGCATATCCGTCGCTATCACTTCAAAGACACTAAGCATGCGATTTTTTAAATGCTTCCACGTAGGGCGTGGGTATACCTGTCTCAACTTCCATCTTTTCCAACCAAACAGAATCACTGAATATTGGCCAAGTATATCATCGGAGGTGCATAGTTTCGTTCACGCGAAACTAGCGTGTTTATTTTTCTCAGCAGTGAGTTGTTTAGTTCTTCTCAATCGATCTACTGTCTGTCAGTCTGACGTACACGTATTTCTCCTCGATCACGCTTTTAAAAATAGGGGCTTGCTGCTATGCTAGATGTTTCATCACCTGAATTAATCACCAAATGCATACACCCGCATGCAATCTACATCTGGTACACACGTACATTGCCTATACGTTCTCAGTAAGCTTCAAATAATATAACTAAAAACTCAGAAACAGCTTCATTTTGCCTCCCCAGATGCACTTAAAATCTAAAATTACTTATTTTTGCTTTCTCTGCATAATAAGTAAGTTGGGTGTTATATTCCACCTAGAAATTCATATCGAGATTTCACCAAAAATACTCGTTTTGAGGTTCCCTGAAAACCAAAAAAGCGAGCGCGTGTGAGAGAGAGGGCGGCGAGGTGAGGAAGAGAGCAAGCTTAGCATCTTCCAAGAATGGACCGAATATATTCAACAAAATTTCCCTACCCTAACCTACCCATTACATTCGTTATTTTCGATTTTTAACTCCTTTATTCTAAAGAATAATTGTATCATTTTGTGTAACTGGTAAACCGTAAGAGTTACACAATATGTATTACACGGAAAATCTCGTTGATTGATGTCAAATATTTTGTGGTGTTTACCATTTACGAGATATTCGTGCTAATGTTTCACTTTTCCAAAAATTTTATCATACACTTTTTTTACGTGCTAAGTGACCATTTCTTTGTTTCTCATGATGTTATACAAGCAGTATGGAATTTTTAAGCCAGCATATAGCGAGTGGCTTTTTAAAGATTTATTCAATGTAACATTCTTCATCCAAAAAACCGCAAAAGTTATTAATCTTTAGATACCATAAACCATTTTTCAACTTTCTTCAGTCAATTTAGGTATCGGGATTAAAACCTCCTTATAATTCACACTCGAAGTTAAACAAAATGAAACATTAACCAACTGCTAAACTAACTGAAATAATATTTTTTTAGAAAATAACTTCTTTTTCTTCTTCTTTAATGGATTGTCCTCCTCTTTGTAGGACCTATACCACCAAGGACTGATTCAATAGCCTGTTGAGGAGCAAGCAAACTCTGGATCATAGCATATCCAGGATGGGTGATCAGCTTAAATGTATGGTATGGCAGTGAAGGAGGAAAAGAAATGTAATGAAAGAGATGATAGGAAAATTCGCTGATCAAATTATTCAACCCAGCATTGGCCTAGCGACCGAGGAAAACCTCGGTCAGATTGGTCGAGCCTGGTGGTTTAAACCCGCGACCTCCCAAATGCGGGCCACGGACGTTGCCCCTAAGCCATCCCGCTCGCTAAAAATATAACCATATTATTTGTATTCTGTAAGTATCTCTTGGAAAGTAACAACCCATACAACTGGTGGGAATTTGATAAATACGCAGTACACAATATCAACAGCTCCATGTATCATAGTTACTGTTTTCAGAGTGACGATAGCTCAAGCGACAATTCAAAAAATGTGTTACATCCACATGACTTTCTCTATCCACTTTTGCAGAAGCAGTTTAATTACACATTTCGCTGTACGTAAACAGATATACAGAAAATAGAATCGATAGCCAGGGTGGACCATTTAAGTTGAGACTGTACACTATCTCCAAAACTAAACGTTGTAGAAAGGAATATCTTTAATAAAAGTTGTTTAGTATTATGGGGGAACTAAATGTCATTAGTCGTGGCTTGTTTGTTATGTTAGAGAATGGTTTATAAAAAGCTGTTTAATTTGTAATAAGGAATAACGAAACAAAATAAAAATTGTTGGTTCCCAATTACGAAACGTAACTTGACCCTCAAGTGACCATCCATGGATGGTCCAACCATTCACTGCGCTCTTCGTACACAGCCATTCAGAGTTCTCGTCGTTATTTACGTTGGTGTAAGAACAATTGCAAAGTGCTTTATACAAATGTTGTTTAGTTTTTTTTTATGAGGAGTGAAAAAGCAACATAAAAAAGGTAAGTTCCCATTTAAAAAAAATAAATTGACCCTAAATGACCACCGCAACATCCTGCAAATAAAACACGATTAATGACATTTACTTTCCTCCATAATATCAAGAAACTTTCATTCAAGACATTTCTTTCTACAACGCTTAGTTTTGGAGAAACTATGTTCCACCCTGTGTACGGACCTTGAAATTCCAAAATCTTTCCATGTCATTGCGAAAAAGACTGAATACTGACCGCTTCAAAAATTACAAAGTAATGGAAAATTCAAAGCAATAACTACGGGTATCTCGGAAATGGTTGATGCTACAAAAAAGTTATCTTAAATAAATGGGTATATCAAAAGAGATCTATAGCTGCATGTTTTCTGCATGTTTTTATCTTTCTCTTAAACCAGTTATACAGAATCGTTTTCGGATGAAAGATTATTCTCCCCCCCAAAATCAAGATATGGGTTTTATTTGTCATCTAAATGTCTTAAATACACTGTATTTTAATCAAGCCATTTTTTAGAAATAAAAAAAGTAACGAATATTGAATATGTTTGTGCCGCATTTTTTGAAGGTATTAAACATACGTACCAAATACATACACATGCACCTTTTTCCTTGGATTCAGGTGCCTCAAAACATGCCTTTTCGATGAAATCTCGATATCGAAATTTTGGTGAAACACAAACGCATCACTACGTTGTAGGGAAAGTATTAAAGAGACATTGAACATCGGGGTATAGGAATGGTAACCTTAATTTGCATGCTTGACCTATTAGCAAATTGTGAACCAATTAAATATAATCACCACATGTGCCACTCTCTTTCATGCTAAGGGCTTGAAGTGGGACAGCAGGGTCGGGAAGCTCACTGGCAGTTACAAATTATCCCAAAACGAAACGACTAACGCAGCAAATCCCTCATTAATTGGCTCACAAAAACTTGTTTACCCTCGTCGCTAAAACATCAATTTAGGGATAAAGAAGCTCTTTGTTAGGACTTGAGGGCAGAAGCGACCCTTGAAAAAAAAGTTCTCTTACTCTAGGGGGACACCATTTAGGAGTGTTTCGACAGCGGACATGTTTAAAACTTTAGATAAACACACCGCGGTTATTTCAATTAGTATGCAGGGTCATTTATGAAGAACTGGCACGTTTCTTGCTTTAATTATTCTGTTGGAAATTCACTCAATGCTCCAATTTTAGCACCAAATTAAGCAGAATGTTCTGGAGTTTCGATTGCCTGTCATAGGTGCGCAGATGTTCTGTTTTATTCCTAATAGTTAGTTTTATTGTCGGCAACTGTTTTTGAGATTTTGTTCTAGTCAACGTGAAAACGGAGTACACGAATTTTCCTTGTAAAGCAATACTGGATTAAGAATTCAACTACAGCTACTCAAAGAGCATACCAGAGAGAATTTGGTGTTCGGAATCTTCCCCAAAGAAACACAATATTGGGACTGGTAAACAAATTGGAAACAACTGGATCTACGATGAGTGAAAAAGGCAAAACTCGTTCATCTAGGCATCCTAGGGTTGTTATTAATATAAGAGCACGACTGGATCAATCAACAAAAAACTCATTAACACTTTTGTTGCAGGAGATAGGGTATAGCTACTCAATGTGTCAGAGAGCTGTGAAAAGTACAGGCCTAAAGCCGTATAGGATTACGGTTGCCCATCAGTTATAGGAACCAGATAAGGATAGACGACTGAATTATTGTCGTTCGTTTCAGGTGTTCATTGTGCAAAATCCTGCCATATTGTCCATCACGTGATTCCATTTATCCGGCTATGTGAACTCAAATAAGACACGCTATTGGGCCAGCGAAAATCCACATGTTATTCATGAAGCACCTATGCACTAAATCGGAGTTTGGTGCGCAATATCCGCACAAAGAATAGTGGGACCAATTTTGTTAAAACAATGTGAACACTGCAAAGTACCGACAGATTTTCATGGAGTTTGCTGAGCAACTAGACGATGCAGAGCTGAGTCAAGGATATTTTCAGCAGGACGGCGCTACATGCCATACATCAAATGAATCCATGGCACTAATTGCAAGTTTCTTTGACAAACGGATAATTTCCAAGAACCTTTGGCCACCGAGACCTCCGGATTTGACATTGCCGGACTTCTTTCTATCGGGATTACTTAAAAGAGCGTTTATGCCACATGTCCCCAGACATTGGACGATCTGAAGCACAACATTGCACAGGAGATTCAAGCTATTGACAACAGAGTCCTCCAACGAGTGGCCAGTAACATGAAACGACGTGTTGAGTTGTGCCTTATGCAGGATGGAGGACATTTTCAACATTTGCTATAGAGGTAAGTAATCTCCCAAAATCCCTCTGCATTTCAGGCACAATGAGTTGTCGCTAGCATAACTCGTTTTGAAACAATTAAAGGAAATAAATGTGTCAGTTCTTCATAAATCACCCTGTATCATGAAGGGGTAACGAACAATTTTCAACTACAGTATTTTCCTTCAAACAACCATTAGGAGACCGGAAGCCGGGGTTTCGTTTCCGTCTCTCGTACTTAACAGGGATGGGAAGAAAATAACCTAACGGCTTAATGTAACGGTTTACAAAGTAAGGATTGCAAAGTAACTAGTTACACAGTAACGGTTACCAAAGTACCGAATACACAGTAATTACTTACTCAATAACGGTTACCAAAGTAACAAGACAACCAGTTAATGGTTATTGGAGACCGTTAACGAGCTTGCGTGACATCATCGGCTGCATGTGCATTGGAATCGTTTATCGGGAACTATGGAGGGTTGTACACGATCTATGGTAACAATATCGGACGAGCACAAAGGCTCCGCGCCGAAACATGTGGAACCGAATAAAAGTTCAGCAGTATGAGTGTATTCACTGCTTGTTCAGTTGGGTGCTCTTGTTCTCGCTGCATCAAATGGCGCCAAAAATAGAACCATTCTGATAAGGGTATATTATTGCTCTTTCCGATGCAAAATACTTGCATTTTAAGATTATTAAGCAGTGCAAGAGCCGTGGTTTTACCATATACAAGAAAGTGATCTCATGTGCACTCAACAAAAAAGATAAGGCCACCTCAGGACTTATTCCAAAGGCAAGAAACAGGGAAATCCACAACCGCCACCAGTTGCACCCCGGAGATAATTTGGAAGATTGAGTGCTCTTGTTCTTGCTGCATCATATGGCGTCAAAAAAAGGGTGCATTATTGCTCTTTCCGATGCAAAATACTTGCGGTTTATGATTATTAAGCAGTGCAAGAGGCGTGGTTTTACCATATCCAAAAAGTGATCATGTGCACTCAACAAAACAGGTGAGGCCACCTCAGGACTTATTCCAAAGGCAAGAAACAGTTGCACCCCGGAGATAATTTGGAAGGTGAAGGCCCATGCCTCTGGACCAAATGCTGCAACTCAGAGGGCCATTGCACTGTAATTAGGAATCTGTTACTACTGCGAACACCATAATCAAGCAGGATTTGAATCTAGAAAAGTGCCATAAGAGCCGGGGATATAAGCTGTTGCCTAAACACAACGCAGAACGCGCCACTAACAGCAGAAAGCTGTATGAACGATACTTAGCTGGTGAGAAGTGGATGTTTGTTTGACTTTTTAGATGAGGCATATGTTTATCTAACTGACTGCAACAAACCCTGGGTTATATATTACCGACCAAGGGAAGAAAAAAAACTGAAATTTGGTATGAGGAAACTAACGAAAATTTCCCCAATTGTTTCATGGTAATAGCAAGGTACAGTTATAATGGCAAATTAACCTATCGTGTACATAAAAATATGAAAATCAACTTGACTTATTATCAGACAAACGTCCTGATACCAATGTTCATACCCCTGCTCTCTATGGCGCAGGTGTATATAAAATTTAGTTGCATCAGGATAATGCATCAAGCCATATGTCTATTTCACCCTACTAAATTTTGGAGAACACAGAAAGAAATGTGAATACATTCCATACCTTTCAGCGACATCCGTGTTAAGCCATCTGATGTATCACTAATGGAGTTTTGTGTATTTGAGTTACTGAAAAGAGCCCTTGGAAGCAGACGGCCGCGAACTTTGGATGGTCTCTGGAAAACTGTCAGGAGGAATGGAATAAACTGGACATCCCTATATTCGTAGCAGTTTGCTCCCATGGAAATTGTGCTGCAGATTGATAGCTCAAGCTAAAGGCTGCAGATTGAATATCACTGCTGGTGGAGGCGTGGTTTTTCATGAAGTAAGGGGTCCTAAGTTTGTTACCATAGATTGCTAACAGCCCTCTGTAGTACCTCAACTTGTTTACAACTTGAGTTAACGTCACATGGAGTTGCAAGTACATATTTTATTACACCTTGTTCGTATCGCTTTGAATATATATCACGGCCAAAATGACAGGTCAGTCAGCAAAGCTGCATGTATTCCATCAAGATGGTTATTCACATACGAATATAGGTGCACGAGCTTTTATGCATAGCGGTTAGTTGGGTGTGAATAAGCAATTAATGTTGTTCACTATTAAAATATGGCACACAACAATGGCACACACATTTTAAAGTGGTGAATCAACATATATAGTTACACATTTTCATTGTGTCCACTCTCTAAGGTTGCTTAATGAAATGTGAAATTTCTCAGACTTTGAATTCGAAAAGCATGTGTAAAAGTGTGTGTTTCAGATTTCTTTTTTTGTCATTATCCTTATTTACATCTTTAACCTTGCATGGCAAACAAACAATGAAAAACCGACAGATATACGACAGCTAAATCAATACTTCCCGAATCAAACCTTAAAGTTGAAAGGGCTACGTCATTGTCATCATATACATCATAATTATAAGATGTATTTTATTTATTAATATTGCACAACTGCATGCTTCTGACCTCAATTTGCATGAATGTAATGATTTTTAGTTTACTCGCGGCTGTTCCCATCTGCACGTGCTAAGATATGCGCACTTACGCGCAAATAACTTAGGGAGAAAACAACACGGAACAAATATATTTGTGTATGTGTGTGTGTGTGTGTGTGTGTGTGCGCGCGCGCGCGCGCGTGTAGGAATGTAGAAGCAAGTGTGAATGCATTTTGAGATAATAAACCACCGTAGTAATCAAAGTGTTGTCACAGCTAGAAATTAGATTGCATCAAAATAACAAAATGAGTCTGTATCGACATCGTTCATTAAACATCTCGTCGTTACAACTAATCGTTAATGCAATGTGACCGAGAGCCCTATAGCCATGAAAGCAAGTAACTTAATCGCCAGTGGTAACCGTTAACGCGCTGTAAATGCGACGGTTATAACTGTTACTCGAAAATAACTGTTTGTCACGTCCCTAGTACTAAGGGTCCAGGATTCGATTCCTGGCTCTGCGGGTGGCGAATTTAAGTCGGTCCTATTCACGCCTGCACCTCCTGAATTGTTCATGTGAAGTATCCCCAAGGCTTAGCGTGGTTCACAGTCCACGGTAAAACCTGTAGGTCCTCTCACTCCAACGCCATCCTACCATCGTAGGTAACGGATTCCGCCCGCTAGGTGCCTCCACTTCAGAAATGTGTCTAGTCACCGCTTGGTGGAATAAGGTATCTCCGAAGGTCTTAGGCCATACGTGGAACGTTAGAAACAACGACCATTAGCAGACCCCAAATTAACTTTCAGGAGCATGATATGCTGTTTGGTTAACCTTTAATGAACATGGTGTGATCTGTGAAACTCCAACCTGCCTTCTAATATTTTCAAATACATATATTTTTTCGCGGGTTAATGTATCAACGACTCAAAAGCTTCCAGTTTAGGGTCAGGAAGAAAAAAATCGTATGCATTGCATTCATATTACTTTCTGTAATCATTATCGCTTTTTATTCAGCTTCAAAAAACCTTCTTGCTTGTATCTTTAAATCGAGTTGCTATATGTTGGATTTAATGGCTTCATGAAATTTCCAAACTCTTGCACCTTGAGGAGCTACAACTGAATGGTGACAAGACTTCCAAGAATGTCAAACCATTAGCAACGAATACATGTCATATGGCTGATGTCACAAATATATTTGAAATAATGTGTGTGCTTTAAGCATACCAACATCTTTTTTGTAGTAATTTTTTTTCTATTTTTATACTTACCAGTTATACAGAATTATGCAAAGGTCATTATGAATGAGAACTTTAAGAGACTATACGCATGAAATTCAAGCTAAACATTTTATTAGTCATGTAAATAATTCAAACATTTGGTATGTAATCATAATCGTTAGAGCTATATCTGGAAAAAATAAGAAAAACATTTTGATATGATACACTCACATGACTTTCTCTACCCTCTACCGTATTCTTACTAAAGCTTATTTTTTCTATCTACTACATTTTTATCCTAATAAGTGATTGCAGAAATAGCTACATTACACATTTCGTTAGTATACAAAGAGAACAGCGATAGTCAAATGTTTTAAGAACGGCACGCTATATGCTAGCCTTAAAATTGCATACTCTTTCCATGCAAACTCGAGAAACAACTGAATATTGAAAGCACTTTAGGAGAATGACCAAGAAATGAACAGTTCAAACTTTTAGTAACGGATATCTTGGAAAGGGCTGAAGCCACAAAAAAAATTTATTGGAAATAAATTGTGCGTTTTGAAGAAATCTACATTTCTTGTGTGGTACGTTTTCTTCTATCGTTTAACGTTTACTAGTTATACAAGATTATACAAACTTTCCTTCCAAATGAAGAGGACTTCAAAGGCTATTCCCAACAAATTCAAGATATATATTTTATTTGCAATGTAAATATCATATCTTTGTTCTCATTCATGGAAGATCTGAACTGGAGTACCAACTTCTGCTCTCTCTCCCCCCACCTCTCTCTCTCTCTCTCTCTCTCTCTACCCACATATATACACAACTTTCTAAAAATGTTTTGTTAATGGGACTTCATATCTTGTATTTCAGTGAAATATTGATTACCTATGAAACCTCTTCATTCCGAATTAATTGTGTAAGAAATATGCACAAATTTACTACCCAAAAATGTAGATCTCGCTAAAGCACAAAATTTATGTAAAACAACATTTTTTGGCATTAGCCACTTTCTAGATAACCGTAATGGTTTTATTACTTTTTTAAAATACTAAGTCACTATTTTTTTCTCGTGGTCATCCAAGGAATGGAATTTCAAAGCCATTTCATGGCGATTTCCTTTTTTGAAAATCTATCTATCGCTTCAGCCTTCGGTATCCCCCTGTAGAAACGAAATGTGTAAACAAACTACTTATGCAAACGATAATCTAATACAGTTAAAAATGAAGCCCGCGACTTAAAGCACTTACGAGATTGTTGGTCGCTATTGGGTATGTTATCTCAAAATGAATTTTAGAACGCCTTGTGGTTTAGCGAGAAAAAAAAATGTAAGTCATTTAGGGTTTGATGTCGCAACGGCATATTACCATGGTAGCTCAAGTGGTTAGAGCACAATGGCCGAAGATCCGTAGCTATATTACTCATAGAATCACAGCTTTTTGATTTGCATACACCGCCTAATCGGCCGTGCAGATGCTTCATATGCCTTCTGAATGCTTGCATTTTTCGGCTCCTCTATTGGGTTATACAAGGTTATGAACATCGCATTTATAGGCACTTAGCCCGAAGCTTCTGAGCGCATCATAAATCCATCAACGAATAAAAAACAAGTCAATGAAACACGGTTGGTTCTAAATACATATTTGTCTCTCCGCAAGGCTGCGCTAGCACAGGTAAAGCGAATGCGATTGTATCAACTACAGTGACGTGCTTGTTCAGAACGGCTTACTTTTATCTGTTGAAGGTGTAATATTATTGCTAACTGTACAGTAAACATAATAAATGATGTCCTTATTGACGTTATAGCATTAATAATGAGGCAGTATCTTTAACACTTAAATAATTTCAGTCTAATTATATAACATGTAAATTCAATAACAGCCCGCCTTAAAGCAATATTGTGTGTAATAATTTGTAAAAATGTATGCAACAGTCATTGTATATGTTTATATATTATTGTATACATGTTCAATAATGTTATGTGAATGTATTACGTAATGTAATAATGTAGGAGCTGCGAGAAATAGGTCAAAAGTTGCTAACAATGAGGTAACTTTGAGGCAATAATGAATTTGAAAGTTTAATGCTACTTGTGAGTCTTAGAAGCAATAATGTAATTTTTGTGACAGTTTATAAAATAGCCAATCAACCAGAAAAAGCTTTAGTTAAATGAAGGTGTTCTATTGGAGTAGGAAAACTGAAACTGAAATAGGGCAAATTGTACAAATTCAGATGTCAGTTGCTTGTAGACAGCGTTCCCAACTGGACGCGAGACACGTCCTCGAGAAGTTTAATACGTATTCAGTGTGAGACAAAAATAGTTTACGTAAAAGGTGCAAGTAATTAACAAAAGAATCTCACAGCTCTCTATATCAGTGAAGTGTTATTTAAATTGTGTGAAGGATTAATAAATGTAGTGGAGTAAAAATTATAATCTGTGTAAGCCAACATCCTTAGCCGATCACGCCCTGCAAAGAAATCCATGTCTCTTAACAATAATACTGACGCAGCCGAGACAAACATAAATATATAATATTTAAAGAAAGAGTCAAATTACAAAGTTAATATTTTTAAATTTCGGACGAAGGCTACCGGGTACACACGTGCGGTTGCAACTACTTCAAATTCGGCTCCCGAACACTTGAACTACAATACAACTCCTATTTCAAATTGGCTTTCCATACGTGAAGCAACAACCTACTTCAATAACCGTATGGCATTAAACAAGTGCTGCAATGGGTAGCATGTTCGCCTAGGTCCCTTCAGTTTCTCGGTTGAAACGTTATGTATATTATGGTTTTCTCAAGGTCACCCTCGGCTCTTTGTACTTCGGGCTCAGTTAAATTTTCATTAACAGCGAACTTTCCCTTTCTGTCTATTTTCTTTTTACTTTCTCTGTTTCTCTGTGGTAGGTAGAGAAAAGAATAATGTGGAGATTTCACCAGACACACGTCTTTTGAGTTCCCCTGATAGCCACAGAAAAACAAAGTCACTTTTAGAAACATCAGTAATGGAAGGAATTGTAGAAACTGAAGAAAACACGTAAACAAAATATGTTATGAATATAAAAAGTGTATTTGTATGGAATATGGCAACAAAGTATATTTGAAGCTTAAGAAATAGAAAACAACACGTACAGATGAAATTCACGTTCAAAGGATGGAGCCTTCGAAATCCCCTAAGCAAGCATTTACAAATCTTTGGGAGGGAGAAATCTTTGACAACCCAAAGAAGTGGCGAGAGGCGATTCAAAGATTGGCCTCGGAATAAGTCTAGTAGGCCTAATCCTCATTAAGGAATATTATTATTATTATTATTATATTATTATTATTATTATTATTATTATTATAACAACAGTGTGTGAGTGCGCTTATGTGAACACCAGAGTTCATGCACGAAAAGTCAGATGAATACAAAACGTATTTTAGAATTCCTAACCTTGGATATATTCATTCATTATCTGTTTACCCTCCTCTTATGTAGGACTTACACCCCCAGGACTTACAAGCGGGTGCCTGGGGTCAGAGGCCCGTCGAGGAGCAGACACTCGTGGATCAGTCAGGGCATCCAGGATGGGTGATCAGCCCCATGCCTGGTATGAGATGAAGGAAGTAGATGAAACGAAATTTTGGTGAAATGGATGAAAGGAAAGGTGATGATGGAGCAGTTGGTGGAATGAATGGCGGGGGGAAACCGGAGAACCCGGAGAAAACCCGCCCAGACGCCGCTTCGTCCACCACAAATCCCACATGCAGATCCCTGGGATTGAACCCGGGCCGCCTCGGTGGGAGGCGAGCGGTCTAACCACTCGGCCATGGCGCCGCCTACCTTGGATATATACCAACGAAAAATATTCTTTTCTAACTTCATTACAGTTAAAGAAAGGAGGTTGGTACCTTCATAAAATTGTTGATTCTGATGAAGCGTTAATTAAAAAGCACTAATTCAACAAGATTTATTGGTTGATGCCTAACAATTCTTACACCTGAATGGTGCACAATGGATGATATAGCTTTGTATGAAAATCACTCTGCTGCAAAGTTCCCGTTTGTTTATATTGTCCCAAAATTTATGGACTTGCCTGTACATCAGCTGAGAAATGAAGACAAGGTGAAGAGAAATAAATTTTCCCTTCAGGGGCGCTGGTTAATATTGCCCCCCCCTCAAGCTACTGTTTACATCGTTGTGGAAGAAGATAGAAAGCAAGATGTTGAAAATGATAAAATTTCACAACCTTCAAAAACGGCTCCAAAGTGAAGCATACCGTCTTGGGAATACCTCCACAAAATTGTATGGTCAAATTATTAGTCTAAATGGGGTTTAAAATTTAAAGAGCTATAACCCGCGCACTGCCACGCCTTCTTTTGGCTGCAATGTTTTTTTCATCCACTATGCATTTACTTATTAGTTTTATTACAAGTTTGTGCGTTCAAACTGCAGGAATGGATTCTCTTTGTTTTAGCAGGCATATCAATACGGTTTCAAAAGGCCTATTTGCTGTTTTAGAGGTAGAATTAGATGCCGGAAGTACGTTTTACGTATGTGTTTGCAAACTTTGCGACTCGTTCTCTGAAACTTACATTTTTCTACCTTTAGGGAACATTGTTTTCAAAAACTATTAGAGAAGGTATTGTATCTCACTCAAAAACTCCATACCGAGATTTCACCAGAAATACATGTTTTGAGACCCCTGAATAAAGAAAAGCAGTTTTAGAAAAACGTCCGTGTGTCTGTGTCTGTGAACAGCATAACTCAGAAACGAAAAGTCGGATACATTCCAAACTTAGTATTTAGGTTTAGCATCTTTCAAGGATGCGACACTAATATTTTCAAGAAAATCCAATCACTCCAGGCTACTATTTACATGGAACATTTTCCGAAAATTATGTTCTCAAAAATGCCCCTAACGATTCTGATTAAAATATCATATGTTTAAAATATTTTCATGGCAAATGAAATGTAAACCTTGAATTTTCTGGGAATGTCCCCAAGCGTCCACTTCATTCTGAATTACTTTTGCATAACTGGTAAACCCTAAGAGTTAGACAAAATTTTACTGCACAAAAAAATCTAGATCTCGTTAAAAACACACACTTCTTGTAATGTCTTTTTTTTTTTTTAATATATACTTTCTCTGCTACGTACGTAGGGGAATTATTGCATTCCATCCAAAACTCGATACCGAAATTTCACCGGAAACACGTGTTTTGAGGTGTCTTGAATCCACTTTTGGAAACATGTCCGTGTGTGTGTCTGTCGGGCTGTGAACAGCATAGCTCAAAAACTAAATTCAAATTTAGTGTTTGAATTTAGTATCTTCCAAGGATGCGACACGAAGATTTTTAAGAAAATTCCTTACCCCAGACGACCCTTTCCATGGAACATTTTTCTAAAATGTTTATTTTCTCAAAAATGGCTCTAACGATTTTGATTAAGATCATATGTTTAGGATATTTTCATATAAAATAAAATGTATATTTTGAATTTTCTGGAAATGTCCACAAAAGTCCTCTTCATTTTGAATTAATTTGGCATACTTATAAACCGTAAGAAATAAACGAACTTTCACTACACAAAAAATGTATATATCCTTAAAACACAAGTTATATCACATACCTTTCTTTTTAATGAGTGAACCATTTCCGAGTGTTTCGTTATTTGTTTGAATTTCCAATACTTAACCTGTTTTCTCAAATGAGAATTCGTTTTCTTTTTATGCCCTGGACATGCAAAGAGAATGGAATGCTGCACATAGCAACCAGCTCTTAAAGGATTTGACCATCGCTTAAAGCCTACCATATTCCCCTTGCACCTACAAGAAAATTAGCAATAACATGCATCTCGATTAACATGGAGTATAGGCGTATATAAAAACAGTTTGTTCAGGAGTAGAGAAAGAAATATGAATGAAACACATTGGATTCTTTTTATTATTTTATTAAAAACTAAATAAACAATATTTTAAAAATAAGTTTGCACGAATCCTGTATACCAGGTGGTCCACACAAGCCGTCCTTAGCTGAGGTTAGCTTATACCGTATAGCGTGGATGCTAAAAAGTTTGCCTGTGCAGAACTGCAAAGGGGACTCCATACCGACAGAGGAGACCGCTAAATGAAACACCAAAGTTTGAAAACGAACACTTTACCATTGCTACTACTGGTCACAGAGCTCATTCGGTAGAGAAACTGCCTGCTATGAGAGGTATTCCGGGTTCAATTTCCGCTGGGCTCCAGAAAGTTGTCTTTAAACAAATATATCTCACCGTATGCCCAGTGTTTGGGTTTGAATGTGAGACTGCCTGTGTGTGAGAGTGCTAAAGGTTGTTTAATATGTGATTCGCTCATTAACAAGAGTTCAGGATCACCTGAGCACACGTGTTAAATCATTTAGTTTCAATGTATTATCAGAACAACTATACGGGACCAATTGGTGACGCAAAGCTAACATGATCAGACAAAATTCTACTTTTATTATATTTATGTACCCTTAAAGGTGAGTTAAAATCAAATTATTTGCTATTAGTGCATTATTCATCATAAACATATGCAAAACCATGCCCGCCTTGGTGGACGAATTGATGTAAGGGCCTCTCAGGACCACGTTCTACCTGGAATGATCCATCATTTTTTAATATTATTTCTGTACGTCCAACAAAGAGAGAAAAAAAGAAAACAATAACAACACAGAAGGCAGATGCCGCGACTGAAAATGTTATGAACACAGCCTTCGAGCATCAGCTGCATTTTGGTGCGTTTCCGTACAGATCGTAGTCCGAGTTCGTTATTGGTGAACGTTCCACTTTTGTCTGAATGACCTGGCTCGCACTGCATGCAGCGATCACGCGACGCTTATCAGTACGAAACTACCAAACCTGCAGATAGCAGCACTACCTCGATGACTTTTCGCTTTGTATCTCCACTGCCCCTTTGAACCGCAGTGATGCAGCAACGTATTTTGCACTTAATGTATGAGGGAAACATAAAACTGCAAAAGGACGGCTTGCTTGGGCCATTTGGTACGGGTATATGTAGTATAACGGTGTGCAAAATATTAGTTCCATTTATAATAGGTTTTGTGAAAATGTTCATCTTAGGCTACGTCAGGTTAGAGCACAACAATTTATAATTCGGCAACGGGCACACAATTATTCTGAAAAACATCTGGAATTTGCAGGAATTATTCTAAATCACCCTATAAAATCTCAAATTTAATATTTGCTGTCACTTGAACGTACATCTCCCCTAACATCCTATCTGCATAAAATATGCATTTCTAATTGCATTTTCCTTCTCTATCAGTCGTACAAACTTCATAGTTTTTAGTGGTTTTGTAGCTGATTGCCTGCATATCTAACGATCTTATTATTTCAATCACTATACATCTATCACACCTGGCTGCTCCTGTCGATGTACTACGAAGTACGCATGTATAAACGGTGAACCAGTTCCACCAACATGCCCGTACTAGGAGATGCTGGCCTTCGGAAACAAGAAAAACAATTTCTTCTAGGTATTTCCCAACGTAAGGTACTTCAATTCCTGTTTTAGTTACCAAAACCAGAGTGATTAATCTAAATTACAAAGCTGTATTTCTCGGAATAATAAATACGAACTTGTTAGTTAGGACTTGAGGTTTTCGGATTTTAAGTTCATCAGAAGCTTCCTGACTAGAAGATATAAAGATCCACGAGCACTGAAGGAAGTTGTAAATAACATCCAATATCAGTCTCGCCCCTCGTATGGAAACTTCAGGGGATCTCAAAACTCATATTTCCTGTAAAATTTCCATACCAAATTTTTGGGAGCAACACAGCGTAACACACATATCTACCTTAGTAAATTGGCAGACATAATTTAAAGGCTGGTGTGTCAAATCCACATGATTTTCTCTACCCATTCTTGATTATGCAAAATTCCTTCCTAGTAAAGTGGATTTCATAGGATATTCTCAGAAAATTCAAGATATACATTTTATTTGTCATGTAAATTTGCTTTAATATATGGTATTTTAATCCAAATCGTTACAGCCATTTTTTTAGAAAATCGAAAATCTCGAACGGTAGTTTGGGGTGCGGGATTTTCTTGAAAATCTTAGTGTTGCATCTTTGGAAGATGCTGAACCTAAATACCAAGTTTGGTATTTATCTGACTTTTCCTGTTTTAGTTATGCTGTTCACGGGCGCGCGCACACACACACGCGCGCGCGCGCCCACCGTTCATTTTTCTAAAGAAAGATTTTTGTGGATTCAGAGGGCCTCAAAATATATATTTCAGGTGACATATTATCGAATTTTGGGTGCCCCCCCCAAAAAAAAAACGTGCCGATGTGAGAAACCGCGGTTTAATTTGGAAATTATTAGAGAATGGGCTGACCTAAGGCGGGCGCGGAGAACAAATGGTGAGATTCTGCCAACATTCAAGAATGGAAAACACTAAAAGTAACCAAAAGCATCGGCAAGTGTTTTTTTTTTTTTTTTTTTTTTTTGCACTTGACTGTAAGCGGTTGAGAAAATAAAAATAATTCCTGATAAATTTTAGTAAAATGAAGGTACAATTGAGAAAAACAATTGTGTCGCCCTTAATGTGCAAACTCAATAACAACAACAAACACTGTATAAAAGTCAGTGAACATAGAAACTGTGCATCTTCATTCTGTAAACAGTCTAATATCTTAAATAGCTTGAGGTAATGGGTCATGAATTTAGCAGATTTAACATTGGTGGGATAGATCTTTTAATCTCACCTTAAACGTAAATAAACAAATATTTGGAAATTATATGTTTATTATTACCCTCAAAGCCCAGGACAACTCCAGGAATTTCTAATATTTCACTGATAAAAACACATCCCTTCCTCAAACAAATCTGTGTATGTTCAACAATCCCTGGAACAAATCCCTGTGTGTGTTGAACAAACACTTTGTGCCAGTCCGTTCTACGGGCCCTAACTGATTTCAAACCGGTGATGTTTTGCAGGTAAAGGGCCCGTAAACTAAATTCTACCAACCCCAGGCAGATGCAGCAGAGTTCTTGGTGCAAGTCCGATATTCCGCCAGGAATTCTCCCTCTAGCCTTGCAGCTCCTTTCTCCCCTTATCTTTCTTGTTCCATCCCCCCACACTACGCTCCACAAAAACGGAAATATTTCTTGAAATAACGCGCTCCAGCTTCCGAAGCATTTCATTTGCGTAGTTTTATTCTCAGTGATGATAGGCATGAAAGCGTGTTCTGGAAATATGCACCATTAAACAAGCACATAAAATGTACATGGGTATTCCACGCATCTCTGCTCTTTACCTACCCTAAACTCGGGCATAAAATTTCTGGGGAATCATAAATAAAAACGCCAATCTGCAGCGGAACAAGTGCCATCATAAAAAAAGGCGCATTCCCTGTTGTAGTGTTTCCTGCAGCTGTCATCCAAATCCAAAACCCTTCTAGTATTTTCCACGAGGATTTAATGATGACCAAATGTTATGATTACATTTTACTGCGCTAATTTTATACCACTCACATACATAGTAGATAGAGAACAGTTCACCAAAATTTCGATGCCGAGATTCACTGAAAATAATTATTTTGAGGCACCTGAATTGAAAAAAAACAACACATTTTTAGAAAAAGGTGTATGTGTGTGTGTCTGTCCGTCCGTCTGTGTATCTGAAAACAGCATAACTCAAAACGAAAAGTCGAACAAGTAGCAGTCTTGGTATTTAAGTCAGTATCTTCCAAGAATACGATACGGAGATTTCCCCAAAAAATCCCCCACCACCAACCACCCTTACATGGAAAATTTTTCGAAAATTTTGGCTTTCTAAAAAATGGTTTGTAACCATTTTCATTAAAAGACCATGTGTTATTGATATTTACATAACAAATAAAACGTATGTTTTGGATTTTCTGGGAATATGCTTTGAAGTTCTCTTCATTCGGGAGGAATTTTGTATAATCTTCTGTTACTGGTATACGTTAACGACAGACGAAAACGTACTACACAAAAAATGTAGATCTCTTTAAAACGTACAATTTATTTCAATTTTTTAAGGCGTACGCAGTATTTTAAACATCCCTTATTAAACGTTCGAATTGTTCATTTCCTTCAAGCCCTTTCAACATTCAGTTGTTTCTGGATTGCATGGAATTTTAAGGCCAGCATATAGCGTCCAGTTCTTAAAGCATTTGGCTTTCGCTGTTCTTTTTGTATCTATAACGAAATGTGTAATGTAGCTATTTCTGCAAACGTTTAAAAATGTAGGTAGTAGATAGAAAATAAGCTTTAGAAGCATACTTTGGTTACCCACTAATAAAGATAGGGATAGAGAAGGTCATACATGATGTATCACATTAGATTTTTCTAGTTTAATATATGACGAAACTGAACAGTTACTAGAGTTTCAAAATAAAGAAAGCCAAGTTACGTATTAACTTTTCCTTTGAAACTTGACGCTTGTATCTATTCCTTTTAGGGGGGATCTTAGGGAGAAGATAAGGAAGGGTCGGAGGGAGGTCCCGCGGATGCACCCCCGTTAGTTAAGGTGGTAGGTTGTTGCTGCTGCGGGAGGCTGGAGCGAAAAAAGGATGGTTCCCAGCCCCCATGACATTGACGAAGCCCTGCCTGGGGCCTGAGGGATAGCAGGAGAATATCGTTATTAACAACAAAACTGTGCTCCGAGGTGCTTGGGCATGGCCTCTAAATAGAGTGACAACTGTTGCTGGCATGGCGTGGCTTGGTGAAGATGAAGATGGCGAGAATGAATTAGCGGCGGCCGCGGCGTAGCTCCACCGCTGTGGCTGGAGGAACCGTGAGGAAGTGTTCTTCGAGGAAAGTCCTGATGAGGATGTTATCTTCCTCGAGTCTCTTGTGCATGATCTGGAGCTGGCGAATTTGTGTGAAGAGGTCAGCGGTAGTTTGTTCAACTGTACCCAGAGAGTAGTGGCTGTGTTCTCCAAAGCGCTCAGACGCTCAGTCAGGTCTAGGCTATTGTCCGGTTGTTGCAGATGGTGTATTATCTGGGAATTCAGAATGTTCCTTTCGATGCGGTTAAGTTTCCTATAGATTGAAGGGATGAGCTCCGGGTCCTCTTCTGTTGTGTTTTTTGAATGATGTGTTGGAGAGCTTTTTGGAGGAGGCGGAGAAGTACCTTGTGGCGGTTCGCTGCTTGCCTCTATGGCAGCGAGGCGGTTCGCGGCGAAGAATCGGAGCGAGGTGCCGGTTAAGTTGAGAATCTTCTTCGCGAACGACAATCGATGTCTCCGAGAGCGAGGCGAGCTGAGCCTCGATGTTTCATGGGCGCGGTGTTGTGGAGTGACCTCAGAGAGATGCGCCTGGGCTGGGCTGGGCTGGGCTGGGCTGGGCTGGGCTGGTCTGGTCTGGTCTGGTCTGGTCTGGTCGTTTGGTGGCTCGCGTGCGGCCGAGGGCCTCTCATAGCAGTAGAAGGCCAAGGTGGTGGCGGAGGGTTTCGCTGAGTGGTGGAAGACCGAGGATGGAGCGGGCAGATAGTCTGGTCGGTGGTGGTCTGTCCGGCTGCAGGTGGCGCAGAACCTTCGCCGTCGCGAAAGCTCATGCTACTGGCATTGCTCTGCTTCCAGAAATACCAGCTAGGGTAATCGACGCTGTTCGCCAATAGCGACTGTGCAGAGGTGCCCTGGGTAGCTGGAGGTTTTCGCAGAGTCGGCGGCGATATAGGTTGCTGCTAGTGGCGGTTAAGACAACGCGATGGTGCTGCTGGCGAAGACGTGAGTTGTGTCCGGGCGTATTTGAGGAGGTGCGGTGCTTACTGAACTGCCAGGTGTGGCGGCGGCGGCGGCGGCAAACGGTGTTGGCGGAGGATGTATGGTGCCAACTTGGGCGGCATTCAGGTCATCCTGCGGCGGTGTGGTGGCGGTTTCGGCGGTGGCTGATGCCTTGGGGGGAGTTCCATTGGCGGTAGCCGTCATTCCAGGCGACGACAGGGGCGATGCGCTGCGGCTTCTTTTCCATGCTGCGATGTTACCACGGCGGAGTCCAGCAAGCGTATCTATTCCCAGCATGTGATTCTCATTTTAAGTCCGTCCGCTATGACGGAACGCCTACTGGTGCAATCAGTAACGTCTGTGGCTCTACTCGCAGTGCCGGTCAACCTGGTCGATGACTTTTAAACGATTTTCACTTTTCACTTGTCGAGTTATCGCTACTAGAGCACTGCTGTCCCAAATGGTAAGAATCTAGATTTATTCGCGTACGGATGTCTGTGGCCGTTGTAAAGATTTTCGACTTACCTCCTCTGGAACCACTGTTCCCCTTTTCGGGGAAACTTGTGTAACCCCTCCACAGTCTGAGTGAAAAGTAAATTATATTTTATGTTTGAATGATTATAAATATGTAACTAACTAACCCCCACATGTATTACAAACGTACATATAATGCAGCATGCTATAAGAAATAAAAAAATCTGATGTGTTGCATTCACATGACTTTCTCTACTCTTGTATCAACTACTTTTACAAACGCTTATTCTCCATCTACGTCATGTTAATCGACATAAACATTTGCAAAAATCTTATTGCTAATTTTTCTTCCATTTTCAATGTATTTATTTCACCTTACTGTGTACGTGTTTTTGAGTGAGAGAGGGAGGAAGAGAAAGAGCGAGATTGTCAAAAAATACCATTGATATAAGACAAGAGGAATGGAAATTCAATCTTGAAACATGCAAACAAGCACAAAAAGGTTAATTTGAATGCTATCCTTCAACGTTGTTACGTGCAAAATTCATTCAAATTACTTCCTCACGATTTACGAGCTTCAAGATAGGCTGGCACTACTTGTCGATTCCAAATATACCATTATTATTTAATTTCCGGCATTAAATTATCCAATAGCTTCTTCCCCTTCTTTTCTTGGTGGAGAGAGGTACAAATGCATAAACTGTTGTTTTAAAATAACGTAGTTTAACATAATGAGAGACGCCGGTGAAACCTTATTTGAAAACCAGTACACTGTTCTCTGCATTGCAAATGGGCAATTTCCTTCTGTGTTATTGCAGATAAGCTTGGTCACGAAATCCGTGCACTAAACTTAAGCAAAGTAGCGGGAGCGAAAAGGGCAGGATGGAAGACGTATATGGTTCTTTAGACTTTGTGTGCGCATTTATATATCAACAATAACGCGCATTCAATATAAACAACAGTTCTATAATAATAATAATAATAATAATAATAATAATAATAAATGCAGTATTTATTAGCTTACAGTACTACAGTATGTAAGCAAGCTTTAGAAATGCTTCAGTTAACCACCAGCAATAATTTGATTTTAAAACAAACAAGCCTTTTAAATTTTCTAAACAAAAACAATACATTCTGAACTCTATTATGTCCACCTGGTTAAGTTTCTTTTATTTTCTCCTTAATTACATATTTACAGTATTTGAAAGTGTTTTCGCTACTGTGGAGCAATTATTTAGTCTATCTCTATGTGCCAGTAGGCATGCTAAGAACCGTTTATGCAGGTAAGCATTTCATTGTCGATACATTTCAAATTTCATTGATACCAGCTCAAAATTAACGAACATAGCGAAATACGTACACCTTTATTTTATCATGTGCCTCCTAGGTAGAGAAAGTACTGCATTCCACCCAAGAATTCGACACCGATATTTTACCGGAAATACATGTTTTGACGCCATCTGAATAAAAAGCAGCATTTTTACTTTCTCTACTACGTATATGGGAAGTATTGTATTCCACCCAAAAATTCGTTACCGAGATTTCACCGGAAATATATATTTTGAGACCCCCTGAATCCAAAAAATGGATTTTGGAAACATGTCCGTGTGTGTGTGTGTGTGTGTGTGTGTGTGTGTGTGTGTGTGTGTGTGTGTGTGTGTGTGTGTGTGAACAGCATAACTCAGAAACGAACAGTCGGATAAACACCAAACTTGCTATTTAGGTTCAGTATCTTACAGAGATGCGACACGAAGGTTTTCAAGAAAATCCCCCACCCCAGATTACCCTTTACATGGTACATTTTTCGAAAATTTTAATTTTCTCAAAAATGGCTCTAACAATTTTGATTAAAATATCATATGTTTAAGATACCTTCATGACAAATAAAATGTATATCTCGAATTTTCTGGGAATGTCTCCAAAAGTATTCTTCATTGTGAACGACGTTTGATAACTGGTAAACCATAAGAGATAAGACAACATTTTACTACACAAAAAATGTAGATCGCGTTAAAATACACAATTTATGTCATATACATTTTTTTTTGTGAATGATTTTCGAGTTATTGCACGTTATTTCCCTTAAATTTTCCAATACTTATACTTTTGCTCAAATGGGAATTCGTTATTCATTTTTTTTTTTTTGGTCCTGGTAATGCAAAGAGAATGGAATACTTCACATAGCAACCAGTTCTTCAAATATTTGACTATCGCTTAAAGTCTACCATATTCCCCTTGCATCTACAAGAAAATTAGCAATAAGATTAACATCTCGATTAACATGAAAATAGTGAGAATAAGCGTTTGTAAAAATAGTTTGTACAAGAGTAGAAAAAGTCATGTGAGTGTAACACACCAGATTTTTAGATAAAGTTCCGCACGCGGTCGCGCGTATCTGAACAGTATAACTCAAAAATAAAAAGTCGCATCAACACCAAACTGGGTATTTAAGCTCGGTACCCTCCTAAGATGCGACACGAAGATTTTCAAAAAAATCCTCCTACCCCAAACTACCCTTTACATAGAGCATTTTTTGAATTTTTTTATTTCCTAAAAAAATGGCGCTAAAGATTTTGATTAAATTCCCTATATTAAATACATTTACATGCAAATAAAATGTATATGTACAATTTTATGGGAATATCCTTTAAAGTCCTCTACATACGGAAGAAATTTTGTATAATCTGTATAGCTGGTAAACGTTAAGCAATAAACGAAAACGTACTGCACAAGAAATGTAGATTTCTTTATAATACACAATTTATTTCAAGTAACGTTTTTGTGACATCAGCCATTTCCGAGACATCGTTTATTACTGGTTTAAATTGTTCAATACTTAATCATTCTTTTAAAACCCTCTCAACATTCTGTTGTTTCTGGCGATTCCATTGAAACAGTATGGAACTTTAAGGCCAGCGTATAGCACCCAGTTCTTAAACATTTCACTGTTGCTGTTATCTTTGTATCTATAACGATATGTATAATGTACCTATTTTTGCAAAAGTTTATTTGGATTAAAATGAAGTAGATATAAAAATAAACTTTAGTAAGACTAGTTTGTATACCTACTAATAAACAGAAGATAGCTAAAGAAATGTGGATGTATCACATTTTTTTTTGTTTTGTTTATTTCGTAAAGTATCCGAAATACTATCCCTTACGAACACTAACGCACTAATTCCACAAATAACGAACGCATCTGAAGTATAACCCATATTTCGAACTCCTCGCTTTTGTAGTTTACCTGTATGTTCGTCATGATAGGAGACTCGCAAAATACGAAGAAAAAAAATCCCAGAATATTATGAAATATACATTTTAAAAAGTGCAAGTGCAAGAGTGGGAGTAGAGTGGTCGCAAGTGCATGGCGATTTTGCCCGAACCCGGGCAATATATTTTTTGGTTTAAAGATAATGCACTGCATATTATTATGTATCCTGACTTACACGTGAACACTGAATTCTCCTTCAGAGTGCGAATCCCGAAGGTGCTTGCACAATGAAATTGATTTATGGCTCGGAATTATCAAATTTAATTGTTAAACAGCAAGCAAGCTCACACAAACACACTGATTGGCTAAGAATTACGTGACCTTGACATGGCAGTATTTGCTACTGCGCAGCCGCCTTCGTTTGTGACGAGAACTCTTGCAGCGCCATATTATCACCGAATCTGGCGCACATTTTTCTTCTTTCTACTGACCATCCCTTTACATGTTCTATTGTCCTGTGGTGTGTATTTCGCTATTCTCAGTCTACTTCGAGTACTTTGGGAGTTTTCTGTCTTTCCAATTATTACCCTATAAGTAAAAGCTATTTCATCAATTTAATATTCACCAAAAGTAATCCTGAGTAGTTCATTTCAATAATCACTGGTTTAATGCGCATACTGATGCACTCGTCGAACGAAACCACGTAAAATATGAACTATGTATATCTTTCAATTATATATACCGTGTCCAAAGTGCATCAACTCTATGCATAAAGACGAATGGGAAATTAATACCATTTTAATCTCTGAACGCTAATTTTAGCAAAAGGAATTATTCATATTGAAACGATTGCCTAAGGTAAGTCTTACACAAACGTGATACACAGCAACTAATCTACATTCTTTCTCCCTTCACTTTCTGCCTTAGACCCGTTTTGTTCAATTCAGCATTTTTTTATTTCACACGTATAATATACGAATAATTTATTTGTGAGAACCCTTTATTAGATATGTTAAGCAAAATTATTTACTTCGTTTTATTAGTAAAAGTATTAGCGCTTGGAGAGGGACTCTGGTGATCCAATCTTGGATTCTAGAGGAACCGTTTGGCTTCTCCTAAGATCCAGTTTAAGTTTGTTAGTTCTGTATTTCTAGTCTCTCTAATAACAGTCCGGCATTCCTCCCTATCCTACACTATTTCTATCAACTCTACCCATTTGTGTCCGGTGTCTTGTTACACTTTATCTCGTAGCGAGTTGTTGGTTTCCCTAGTTTTCTTGATCTTTCCACTTGTCCTAACATGACATCTTGTTCCTGTTGAATCTTTTTGCTCATGGTACGTCCAAAATATTTCAGCTTCCTCTTCATCACTGTGGCCTCTAGCGACTGAGCTGGTTTTATTTCCTCCAGCACTGATCTATTAGTTTTGTCCGTCCAAGGGATTCCGAGCACCCTTCCTTCGTGTGCGTAGTTAAAAACACTCGATTCTTCTTCTGTTTCTTTTACTAGTGATCCAGCTTTCACTGCCGTAGCTGACAGAAACACTGATATTTGTTACAATCATTTTACTTTCTCTACCAAGTACATAATAGGTGCAGAAGGTATTGTATTCCACCCACAAATTTGATACCGAGATATCACGGAAATACATGTTTTGAAGACACCTGAATAAAGAAATAACATTTTTAAAAAAATCTGATGTGCTACACTCACATGACTTTCTCTACTCTTGTACAAACTTTTATTCTCCATCAATTTCATATTAATCGAGATAAACTTTTGCAGAAACGATCTTTTGACATGCAAAGAGAATTACATTTTACACATAGTGACCAGTTCTAAAAATATTTGACTATCGCTTAAGGCCTACTATGTTCCCTTTGTTTTGTATTTACAAGGGCAATATAGAAATACAGTAGCCTTTAAGCACATACATATCTCTTAATAGCTGGTTGATATGTGCAGCACCATTCACTTTGCCACAGATTAATACTCTTTGCATATCCAAGACAAAAAAAAAATGAATAACGAATTCCCATTTGAGAAAATAAGTATTGTAAAATTTAAGGGAATAACAAGTAATATCTCGAAAATGGTTCACTCAACAAAAAACTGTATATGCCATAAATTGTGTATTTTAACGCGATCTACATTTTTTGTGTAGTAAAATTTTGACTATCTCTTATGGTTTACCAGCTATGTAAAAGTCGTTCACAATGAAGAATACTTTTGGAGACATTCCCAGAAAATTCAAGATATACATTTTATTTGTCATGAAAATATCTTAAACATACATTTCAATCAAAATCGTTAGAGCCATTTTTGAGAATATTAAAATTTTCGAAAAATGTTCCATGTAAAGGCTTATTTGGGGTGGGGGGATTTTCTTGTAAACCTTCGTGTCGCATCTCTGGAAGATACTGAACCTAAATACCAAGTTTGGTGTTTATCCGACTTTTCGTTTCTGAGTTTCGCTGTTCACACACAGACACACACACACACACACACACACACACACACATAGACATGTTTCCAAAAATGCTATTTTTGCATTCAGGGGATCTCAAAACATGTATTTCCGGTGAAATCTCGGTATCGAATTTTTGGGTGGAATACAATACTTCCCCTACTTACTATACGTAGTAGAGAAAGTAAAAATGTCCCTTTGTGTGTCTGTGAATGGCATAACTCAAAACCGAAAAAGTCAGATAAATACCAAGCTTCCAAAGATACGACACGAAGATTTTCAAGAAAATCCCTGCAACCCAAACTATCCATTGCCTACATTTCGAAATTTTTATTTTTTAAAAAATAGCTCTAAGTTTTTGATTAATTACTATATCTTTAAGACATTTACATGACAAATAAAACGTATATCTTGAATTTCTGGGAATAGCCTGTTCATTCGGAAGGGATTTTGTATAATCTTACATAACAGGTAAACGTTAAGCGGTAGACAAAAACGTACTACACAAAAAATGTGGATCTCTTTAAAACACTACATTTGTTTCAAATAACTTTTTCTTGAGGCATCAGGTATTTCCGAGATATCCGTTATTAATGGTTCGAGTTGTTCAATAATTCGACATTCTTTTAAAGTGCTCTATATTTTCAGCTGTTTCTCTCGATTGCATGGAAACAGTATGTAATTTTAAGGCCACCATATAGCATCCAGTTCTAAAACATTTGACTATCGCTGTTCCCTTTGTATCTATAATGAAATGTGCACTACTGTTATTTCTGCGAAGGTTTATCTCGATTAAAATGAAATAGAAAGGAAAATAAACTTTTCGTAAGAATAATTTGTATACGCACTGCTAAGCGATAGAGGGTAGAGAAAGCTATGTGTAAGTAACACATAAGATTGTTTTTACTTTGAGTCCTAACACGTCTTTCATAGTATTTTGTCACTGCTGTTTTTCGCATTAGTATGCTCTCTTAATTTCCCATTGAATATACCATCTTTAGTAATTATAGAGCCCAGAAGTCTGCAATTATTTGACATTTCTATCTCCATTGCGTCGAATTGAAATTTATTAACATATGCTGTGTCTTTAGCTTGGTCTTTTCCAGGTTGAGCATTAGTCCAACTTTGCGCTTTCTTTTTTTAGATTGTTTAGCAATATTTTCATATCATGCTCTTTTTCTGCTATTATTGTAATTTTTTCTGCACAGCTTAAGGTATGTATGTTCCTTTCACCCAATCTTATTCCTAAATTTTCTTCAAACCCAGTTTTTTCTCATGTATTCTCCGTAAAAAATGAATATGGCGGATTGAATAATATTTGAATATGACGGATTTCAGCAATATACATTTTCTCTTATCATCTTATTTAAAATTTAAGAAGGGTGCTTCGGTTTTAGCTGCTTTATTAAACTTCAAGCAGTTCCCTGTAACTGCACGAAAGACATGTCTTCGTAACTAAACACCACTAGCAAAGCCAATGTCGTTCAACGAGCAATTCGCAGCAGTATCGGAGACACAGCCCGCATTTTACTCTGCGGCGGACCTGACTATAACCGCCAACTGTTGTATTCCCACCCATCTGCATAGGAAAGCGCGCTGTTGACAAACGCCTCTATATTTTAAAGTGTTTCCCTGCAGATCTACTCGTATGTAGAGTGAACAAACCTGTTCCCAAACTTTTTCGATAAGAACTACCTGTCATGCAGTATACATGGTTAAAAAGTGTTTCACTCATTAATGCAATCTTAAGTTACAACTTCTCCTTCCTTGCAGGTGGTAATATTCATCAGACAGTGGAAAATTGCACTAACTTCTAAATCTTGGATGATGCTGAGTTAATGCAACCATCTTGGCATAGTTCCAGTGCTCAATCTGTTTCTTCCTTTTGTTTTCATTAGATGAGGACTGGAAAATACTCTTTCATATGCTAGCAGATGGTACAGCAAGCTTAATTGTCAGTATCAATGTTGACAACTTAGGAAATATCGAGTTTTTACATAACATCCACTTCCATGTCAGTCTTCTGTGATTTTCATTTCCTGAATGCCATTTTTTAACTAAGGAGGCCTCTGCAGCAACGGATGTGTACATATATACTTTACATAGCTTCGGCCGAATCCTTCCAGGCAGTGTATTAATAACTGACCAAAGAAATGCTGTGCCACGGATCAACCATAAGCTACAACGCAAGTCTTCGAATCGATATACTACCACAAATTTTACAGAGTGAGGTGGCGCCGCGGTAACGTACGCGACTCGTATTCGGGATGTTCTGAGTTCGATCCCCGGGATGTCGCCCACTCCGACCCATGGTTTTTTGTGGTTTCTCCGGGTCGGCAGGCGAATGCTAAAGTGGTTCATCTTCTACCATGACTCTTCTGCCCCTCATTTCCTGTACCCACCATCTTCCTTGTTATCTGTTTCAGGGCTGTAGGACCAGGCGACGGTGTTCGGCGACTTGCGGCTGGACCGTTCGTTGTGCGCTCTGTGGAAGTTTTGTCCTAACCTCGTCCAGGGACTACTCGGCTGGAACCTGCCTCTGGGCGCTTTCGCGCGGGAGCTCCTTCGGGACACCCCCGGAGGCTTGAGGCCCAATAGATTGGGCACGAGTGCACTGCAGACGTTCAATCTGGAAACATTAGGGACACCGCCTGTGCTTGGTGTCCCTAATGTTCGTCCGTACCTTTGCCTTTTACTGCAAAATTTTCTCTAGCTTCATTTCACTTTGGTTTATTACTTTCTCTACCACGTACCTATAGTAAGTAGAAGTAGTTTTGCATTCCATCAAAAAATTCGATACCCAAATTTTACCAGAAATACGCGTTTTGAGGTTTTCTGAATAGAAAATAAGCACTTTAAAAAAAGGTCCGGCGCGTACGTGTGTGTACGCGCGCACCCGAATAATTAAAAAATCTAAGATCGGTTAAATACCAAATTTGGCATACAAGTTCTGCGCCTTCCAAGGATGTAACACGAACCTCCCACCTCAAACTACACTTTACATGGAAACGTTTTCTCTATTTTTTCTTTATTTTTACCGGTTGATTTTGATTTTTAGCGAGCTTAGATTGCCTTTCTGACGTGCGACTGCCAGCCCGCTTGTGGGAGTCGGTCAGCCGCTCCTGAATGTGTGCTGGAGAGGTTGCTCTCGCCGTGTCTGCTTGTATTTGGCGAGTATGCCGGCTTGCTGTAGTTACTTTTCCAGGGTTAAAAGAGACTGTTTTAAACTGATCGCCCTGTGTTTGATTTTACTAGTTTTAATGTGGGCATTGTTATTTCCATGGTATTCAATTCGAGGCTTATTCGGGTGACTTTCCCGGGGAGTTTTTATTAAGTATATATGGGCAAACTGGGGTGCAATGGGGTATTATGTAGGGTTCTAGGTCATACGTGCTGAACAGACGTACTTCATTTTCAGGAATTGTGGCTGCACTTTACGATTTCTTTCCTGTAAGAAATATTTAAGTTTGTACTGCATGTGTACTTTTACATTTCATTAGTGGCAAGTTTAATAGCAGCGCAAGACACAGTTCTTTATGCTGCAATGTTATTCAATTTGGATGAAGTGAAATACTTTATAGTAAAACCGTGCTTAACTTAGTGAATCAACAAAGTATATCTAGTTTATATTTTGTGCGTTAAAGTACTTAATAACATTTGTTTAACTTTTCCACATACGTTTGGTAGTGCAACGCCCACTTATTTATGTTGCAGGATTATTCAGTTTGACACGCTTAGGTCCTCGGTATATGTCGTGGTAGTGTTTTAAATTGGGTTTCGTTAACTATTTCCGTTTAAT
This sequence comes from Deroplatys truncata, assembly GCA_030765065.1. Taxonomy (NCBI): domain Eukaryota; kingdom Metazoa; phylum Arthropoda; class Insecta; order Mantodea; family Mantidae; genus Deroplatys; species Deroplatys truncata. Next base: position 119,602,351 of record CM060988.1, on the reverse strand, counting down.
TGCACGTTACCCACTGTTGCATTGATTGTTTAAAATAAAATCTGTACCAAGTCGGGATCTCGAATTCCTTGGAATTCTCCCATTCCTGCTTACCGAGTTGGTGAGAACTTTGTGGGCGTGGGTCTTGTTAACTATTCTCGTTTGATTGTATGCTAACCACTGCTGAATTGACTGTTTTATTTTAAAGTTGTATCCAGGACCTCGAGTTCCTTGGAGTTCGCCAGACTACTGTTTCCCGAGTTGGCGAGGACTTTGTGGACGTACACTGATATCCAGTGGCTCAGGTTGATTAAAATGACTTACGATTCTGATTAATGCACCAAATGTTTCAGACATTTGCACCGCAAATAAACCGTATATCTTGAATTTTGTGAGAATAGCCACTGAAGAACTATTTGTTCGGAATAACTTGTATAACTGGTAAACTGCAGTAGAATATTACTACACAAAAAAATTTAAATCTCGTTAAGCTTAATTCATATCTTTTAATTATGTGTGTGAACCGTATCCGAGATATTTTTGTTATTACTTTGAATTTTCAAACACTTCATTACGGTCATTTCACAGTCCGACCTATCCGGTCAAGGACGTTAAACTTCAAACAGCAACCCCCCCCCCCAAATTGATTTTATAAGTTGAATATGCAAAACATATCGGAAGATATCCATAAAATTACTTTTCTAGAGTATCTTTAAATGTGTAAGATCTAGAGTGCAAGAAACAGCATGAGCAGGCTCTTGCGGGCCTCCCTCTATCTACACTCGTGAACTCCAGCCCCCAAATACCCACGTTACCAATCTAAATAAATATGTAGGTGCGTCGCCACAGAGGGTTATGTTTAGTCGAGCTGAATCCCCTAACTTGTACCTGTGAACTCGCTACCGTTCCCAACAGAGCAGAACAGCAGCAACGAGCTGCAGACCAGGGAAATCAACAACCCATGTAAACACTCTAATGTTTGTAAACTCTCGCGAATAAATGAATAACAGTTAACGTTTCCTCTTCTCTGTATAACACAGATATTGAATGATCGAGGGAGGAGTATCTAGTAACACTGCTTTCTATACCATCTCATAGTAAAGCTACATTTTCTGTAATCTTAAACAGCATAAATGAGGCTACTATTAAGTCTCTGTAACACCTTTTCTTTGTGCAGGAGGGTGAGACACAGTCAACTGTTTAAATAGCAACTAGCCAAGAGCTCTTAAAAAAAAATAAAAAATTGAAAAAGGTATTGACACAGGAATGACAGGCATATTCTGTAAAATTGGTCATTTAAACATGTGTATAACAAGTATATTTTAAAGAAAGTTATAGTTTTACTTGTAGTATTGTGTTCCTCTGACGAGAATGTGGCTGTAAGGAAAGTGTTGAAATCTACAATTCTAGCGCTATATGAGAAAAATTACAGTTCTACTTTCAACACATCAACAATGTTTAAGGCCTTTTAGAAAACATGCGCTCTCGTGCTAGCAATACTAAATACAATAGAAGATTCATAAGGCAAACGAATGAACAGAGGTTACTTAGCACTTCCTTTCTTACTGGGCATATCACTAGAAAACATTAACACACCTCTCCAAGTGAAACAAGCTGGAATACTAACGTGTAGATAGATATATTTATGACATCATTGTGAACTGCCACGTGGTACTGTCCCCCATTCCTCCGGAGAACAGAACGCCGCGCAAACGTTTTCTCGTCAGAGACCTAGTATAATGCTTCCAGTTATATGAAGGCCAATGGTAGGTACATCCCAGGTTATTTACACAAAACTCTATGAATAGAGCAAGTACTGCACTCCCTCTAAGAGCGATCTCCTGTTTTCGCCGAAAATACGTTATACGTTCTGAAATAAAAATAAATAAATAAAAAAGTAAATAAGAATAAAAAATCGAGATATTAATATAACAAATACACTTTGAATTTTTCCTGAATAATCCATGAATTACTCTACCTATGATCAAATTTTGTTGAATTCTGTGTAACTGGGAAATCATAGAAGGAACAAAAAAAAATCTTACTACGCAAAATTCATTAAAACACGAAAGTCAAATCTTTCCTACAGCTCGAAGTGTTCAAGATATTTTATGTTGCACATTTACAATTTCCTAAGTATGTCATCGGACGAAAATGTCGGAAAGTTTGCGATTTCTTCAGATGAAGAAACACACAAAAATCGCTTTGTGCACAGTCCGGACTATAGAAAGGGTGGTCGAATTGTTCCCAAACAAATGATGCGATCAGATCTTGAGTTTGTTTGGCTGCGTGTGGCCGGGTATTGTCACCTGTTAATGTTTACGCATAAACCTCACACAATTGGCGATGAATGTTTGCTGGCGTAACGTTTCTCACATTCAAAACCGAATCACTGATCTGACTTGAAAGTCGGCGGGTCGTTCGATTATTCTGAACATTTCGAAACGTTCTAACAGGAAAACACAATGATCGCTAATAGCTGGTCTGGTTTTCTAATGAATGAAATGATCGCGCATGCTCAAAATCGCGACTGCAGCGTCAAAACATTAAAACGGCATTTACTTTAAAAACACGTCTCATAGTTTAGTAGTATTATTTGTGTTAGTTTATTTTACTTACAAATATAATTACAATAGTGGTGCAATTTGTGGTCATAAAATTACACTGGATATGAAACCTCCTCCCGATCGATAATTTTTTTTTTCCGTGGGGGGAAAAATGCATTATTGCATTCGACCCCCAGCCGGTGTGCAATGGCTGGGGGGATATGTGGGGCTCGCCGCTCAGAAGCGGAATACCCACTAAAAAACCCTACCACGAGTTAATTGTATATTGCTGAGTGTTAACGTGCATTTGTTTGCATGCTTTTAGTCGGGTCCCGCATAGCACCCCGGTTAGTATGTGAATAGCTACTTAGCTGGCATGCATTGCATGCGAGCGCGTCAAATGTTACTTGCTGGTATTGCCCATGGAACCTGAACAATACCAGTGGGTTATTTGCTTATGTTTCTTATATTGGTAGTATTTGGTTAATAATGCCTAAGATCTAAAATGTGTGTTGTTTGCAGGGAGTGCCTGCGTGTCACATGACTTAGCATTAACTTACTGTCGATAAATGAATTACATTGTTACCATCTACCAGTATGACGGACTGCTAAGTAAACGCCACATACACAAAAAAATCTGATGTGTTACACTCGCATAACTTTCTCTACTCTTGTACAAACTATATTTACAAACGCTTATTCTCCATATACTTCATGTTAATCGAGATGTTAATCTTATTGCTAATTTTCTTGTAGTTGCAAGGGGAATATGCTAGGCTTTAAGCGATAGTCAAATATTTTAAGAGCTGGTTACTATGTGGAGCATTCCATTCTCTTTGTATGTCCAGGACATTCGTTCACAATGCAGAATAATTTTGGAGACATACCCAGAAAATTCGAGATATACATTTCATTTGTCATGAAAACATCTTAAACATATATTTTAATCAAAATCGTTACAGCCATTTTTGAGAAAATTAAAATTTTCGAAAAATGTTCCATGTAAAGGGTAATTTGGGATGGGGGATTTTCTTGAACACCTTCGTGTCGCATCTCTGGAAGATATTGAACCTAAATACCAAGTTTGGTTTTTATCCGACTGTTCGTTTCTGAGTTAAGCTGTTCACAGACATACACACATACACACACACACACGGACATGTTTCCAAAAAAGCTTTTTTTTTGATTCAGGGGTCTCAAAACATATATTTCCGGTGAAATCTTGTTATCGAATTTTTGGGTGGAATGCAATACTTCTCCTACTTACTATACCTAAGTAGAGAAAGTAAAACATTAAGAAAACCTATTATATGTATTAAGTTAAGTATGGTATATGTATGTTGTATGTATGTAACTCCTGTATTTAAAATGAAAGGGGGGGAAGCTGAGTAGCTCCACAGAGATTTGAGCTTGCAACCTCAGGAACAGTAACCTAACTCACTATCACTGAGCTAAGAAAGCTTCAGTAAACGTGGCATTGTAACCAGTTTTAGTGATAATTCACTCGAGAATCATAAATGAATAAAGTGTGTTTTGGTTTCAAATATTCAGTGTTGAACACTCTGAAAGATATGTTTGAAATCTTGTATATTAATTGTTTTCTTTTGTGATTATAGTTGTGTTCCCCATTATAACTACTAAAAGAGCATACGCAGTCTTGTGAACAAATCCTGGCTGTCCCGAGCGCTCTCAGAAGTACCCGATTCGAGCTCGTCTCTCAGACGCCAGCCAGTTTTAAATTGACTGAGTATACCTATACTGGAAGCTTAAGAGAGAAAGCATGTGAAAATTGCAAAAGTTTTCTGAAAAACACATCAGTAGTAAATTTTAGTACTTTTAAGAGGAGTGGGTGTATAATGGTGCAGAGGCTGAAATCCAAGTGACGTCAACACAGGGGTATAAAATCATCTCTGTACCCTCTAAAGTAATTTGTTTTGTTCGATTTGTTTTTGTGATTGTGTGTCAATTACTTTGCCCTTTTCACGATCGATGGAGATTTTCAGCAAAAGTTTATTAATTAAAAAGCGTAAAAAGGAAGATGCATTTGCTAATTTGTTTTCTAAAGTAATTAATGTTTCATTTGAACATAATATAAGTTTATAAAACAGATTTGCTTGGTGCACAGTTGAAATTTGGTTAAAAAATGTTCAAAACTACTCGGCAAAATTTTCTTGTAGATCATTACACAATAAGACAGCTCTCTCCTTTCTCAGGAAGTACTCAGGGAGTTGATTTGAATATATAGTTTGTAACAGAATATATCACATACATCTGATAAAAACCACCAAACTAACTGCTTAAGAATTACAACGTTTCACAGGTGGGTAACCAAAGAAATGAACAATTTGCAAAAATTTAATAAAGAATGAATTTCCAGTAATATATTGAATTGATATTGTTTAGTAAGTAATGCAGTTAAATTTTGGGAAACGCCAAAACATTTCCTCATTTTGCAGAACAGCCGTCAAAAACGAATCTTTCAACGAATTAAAATGGTAAAAACACCTACATGTATGTGACTAGTGCGAACAAACCACTAAATGAAAAGATAACATTTACAGTTGACCTTGCGGCTGCGATACTACACACGCACTAAATGCCAGCTGGCCAAATAACACACCAGTTTATTGTCACATCGATGCTCATGGTTAGTGCGAAGCGCTTTTCAACTTCAGGTCATCAACTGCGAGCTTTTTAAATTATTATTTATAAAAACGTATATTAGGTAGACATGTTTTAATTTTGTTTTATCCCAGAACTGATAGAATCTTGCAATAAAAAAATTAAATTGAGTATTATTTATTGACGCTCTATAACTGCTGTGGTCCTTAACGTCCCATTCTATATTGGGCGTGAAAAATCGGTAAGTTTGCTCAGAGGCTTATCAGGCTTGAGGTTCTTTTACGTCTCGTAAACCTACAGCACGGGACCACCTGCTTTACTTCCCTTCCGAAGGAAGCCATGCTAAGGATTTTGACGCCCGAAAAAATCCATCGCCATCCGGCGCGTTTAAACCCGCAACCTGGGGAACTAGAGGCTAGCATGGCCACGGAGGACGACAATGTCGTAACTAAGCTTCTCCACCGACTAGTACACTCGCACATGAAAGCAAAGACCGAAAACTGAATTCCCCATTCAGCATTTGGATTAAACGCATTTCACACAAAGAAATTGGATTGGATTCTGAAGCAGGGGACTTGGTACCATCCAGGAATGAGGATATTATACCAGCGCCGCACCAGGGGGCGCCCTCGTAAGGGATGAGGTGAAGGGAAACACCGGACGGCCGAATAGGGAGTGACGGCACAACAATGACAGGGTCCCTACAATTTCCAGTTCGAGATGGAGAGGCAGATCAGGGACTCCGCCCTAATAGGTTCCAACACCTCCCCACCTTATACCCATATAACAGTCGAAGGCCGAGGGATGGAGGAAATTCACAGAGAGCATCCTTTTCCCTTCTACGCTGCATTGAAATACTATCGCCGACACTTCCAACCCAGAAACAGATGAAACGCTTGAAGGATGAATGTAAAGATTAATAGAAAAAAACTTATTTCTTATTACTGTTCTTAATTGTCTTACATTTCATAGATTTTCCAACTAAGTCGTTATTCTTTTTTTTTTCCTTTTCTTTCTTATCATGGTCACAAAGACAACGGAATTGCTTAAATCTACTGTATTCCCCTGATATCCTAAACGAAATGCGTAGTAAAACCATTTCCGAAAATGTTTATCTCGATTAATATGAAGCAGAAGCTTTAATAAGAATAGTTTGTAGAGGAAAAGGGCGGAGAAAGTTGTGTGAATTTAACCTAACATTTTTACTTTTTCTACCGCGTACATAGGTAGAGAAGGTATTGCATTCCATCCAAAAATTATATATCGAGATTTCACGGAAATACGCGCTTTGAGGTCCATGAATCCAGGAAAGCGTTTTTAGAATAAAAGTCCGTGTGGGTCTGTGAATAGCATAACTTATAAAAAAAATTCGGACAAACAACAAATTTGGTATTTAAGTTCAGTACCTTCCAAAGATGCAACGCAAAGATTTTCAAGAAAATCCCTCCACCACAGCTCCCCTTTACATGGAAATTGTTTCCGAATTTTTATAATTTAAAGATGCCTTTAACAATTTTAATGAAAATACCATACGTTAAAGAATTTACATGACAAATAAAATGTACATGTTGACTTTTCCGGCAATGGCCTCTGAAGTCTTCATCCGGAAGAAATACTGTATAAGCTTGTATAACTGGTTAATGTTAAGCGACAGACGAGAACCACTAGGTTAAAAAAAAGTAGACCTCTTTAAAACACACAATTTATTTCAAATAACTATTTTGTATGGCATCAGCCATTTCCGAGATATCCCTTATTGTTGGTTTAAATAGTTTAATTCTTTGTCATTCTTTTAAAATCCTGTCCACATTCAGTTGTTTCTTGCGGCCGCACAGCAAGAGTATGGAATTTTAAGGCCAGTTTATGGCGTCCAACTCTTAAACATTTGACCTATTCTTTTGCATTTGTAACGGAATGTGTAATGTAACCATTTCTGGTAAGGCTTGTCTCGATTAAAATGAAACAGAAAAATAAGTTTTCGTGAGAATAGTTTTTATACCTATTAATAAATGATAGAGGGTAGAGAAACTCATATGAATGTAACACATCAGATTTCTACTTTCTCTGCCACATAGAGTAAGTAGGGGAAGTATTGCATTCTACCCAAAAATTTGATTCCAGATTTCACCGGAAATGCATGTTTTGAAGTGCCCTGGATCCAAATAAAGCATTTTTGGAAACATGTCGATGTATGTGTGTGACTGGACAGCATAACTCAAAAACAAAAAGCCCAATAAGTACCAAACTTGGCAATTGAGTTTACTATCTTTCAAGGATGCGACACGAAGATTTTCAAGAAAATCCCCCCAACCTTAGCTACCCTTTACATGGAACGTTTTCGAACATTTTCATTTTCTCAAAAATGGCTCTAATGATTTTGATTAAAATATCATATGTTTAAGATATGTTTATAGCAAATGACAAGTAATCTTGAGTTTTCTGGGTATGTCATCAACATACCCCTACATTCTAAATGATTTTCGCATAACTGGTAAACCGTAAGAGACAGGCAAAATTTTACTACACAAAAAGTGTAGATCTCGTTAAAACACACAATTTATGTCATATACTTTTTTGGGGGGGTGAACTAATAAGTAGACCTCCTAATATTCCTTGTTATTTGTTTGAATTTTCCAATACTTATACTTCTTCTCAAATGGGAATTCGTTATTCCTGTTTTAATGTCCTGGACACGGAGTATGGAATGTTCCACATAGCAACCAGCTCTTAAAAGATTTGACTATCGCTTAAAGCCTACCATATTCCCCTTGCACCTACAAGAAAATTAGCAATAAGATTAACATCTCGATATCTCGATTAACATGAAGTAGATGGAGAGCAATCCTTGTAAAGTTTGTACAAGAGTTGAGAAAGTCATGTGAGCGCCACATATCACATTTTTAATATCTATAATTCACATATTTAATGTTTTTTCTCCAAATAATTTAAAAGTACGTTAGCAGAATATTGTGGATAGTGGTATTTAAAATTTAACCAGCTTTTCCAGAAGGCTGGAAATGGCTGATTTTAAATGCTGCCGAGGCGTGGAGTGTAGGTGGTTTCACTGTTTTCCTGGTCCGGAATGATCACTGACCTGTGTAAACTTGCGGGAAAGTTATTGCCCAACGGTCTGACCCAAATGTTACTTCTTCAGAAGAGCAATATCATGGAAGAGTTTCTTTTGTGTGCCGCGTTGTGAATAGAAACTTGGGTAGATATGTCTTTCGTGTTTATCACGTGTATGTCTTTGGTAAAGTTTTGCCGTTAGTCCTTAAGGTTGGATTTTGTGCGCCGAAAATATCCCGAGTCAGATGCCTCTATGTAATATCTGCACGAACGGCAGTATTTTTAATGTCTCCAGTTGGGAAAGAGAGGAAATTGCTGTTCCTAATATTTATACGGATGTTCTCTTTTGTTTCCCACCTTTATCTTTACTTTTCTATTTTCTTTTATCCTCCCCGGATCTCGTAGTTGGTTTCATATAGTGCTTTTACTGCGTTCTCGTATATTTACTACATACTCGCTGTTTTCTTTTCCCTTTTCTCTCTTAGTCATTTCAGTGGCATTTGCATATCTCTGCATTAACGCCTCTGCCCTTATACCTCGCCGCAGTTAATCTTTGTCACTCTGTAACAGGTCCATTCAACTGGTGGCCCTCGCGCCCCACAAGACTGACCCATGGACAAAATATATTATGTACATGCATATGTCATGTTTACTTTGTATAGTAAGCAGAAAAAGTATTGCATTTCAAACAAAATTTTGATACCGAGATTTCAATGGAAGTACACGTTTCGACGCTTCTTGGATCCAACAAAAGCATTTTTTAGAAAAGTTTTGCATAACTCAAAAACGAAAACTCAGTTAAACACCATACTTGGTATTTAAGTTCAGCGCCTTCCAGGGGTGAGCCACGAAGATTTTCAACAAAACGCCCCAACCCCATACTGCCCCTTTCAGTATCTTTGGTTTTCTCTAAAGTGGCTCTAACGATTTTGATTAAAATACCCCACGGTTATGTATTTGCATGATAAATAAAATCTATACCCACCTTGAATTTACTGGAAATAACCTTGTTATTGAAGCTAGGGTACCCCGAGACCAAGACGACCCCCTCCCCACACATACACACCCTTTCTTTTTTATTGTTGGTGGCACATCCATGTTTACAGTAACAATATAATATATAAGCAAAATGTGTGGAAATGGGTACACATAAGATGGTTGAACATTAGATTTTGAGCATAAGTTTCTACAAAAACAAGTCTGACATAAAACTTCACATAAAACAATTTTATACTCATCCTAAACTAACAGATTAAGCAGCAGCTATTGTCGAATTTTTCGGATTTTTCTACAACGGCATCTTCGTAGAATAAGCTACTAGTAGCTGGACATTATTGTTATTATTTAATTTATTGCCACGAACTGAGAATTCCTAAACCATCTCAGGCCATCGACATGCGCGCAAACATGCCGGATTTGCTTGGGTACGAGGGCGATACTGAAAATTTTTAGAATGCCACATTTCTAAAAGCAAATGGAATGTATTTATATTTTACAACTACTTTGTAATGTTTTGCGAATTGATTGTCGTGTAGTTGGTTCCGATTTGCATTAACAGTTTTTTACTTACCATAATTAAAGATTTTGTTTACCCAAAAATGAATTTAACAAGAGAACATTTCCGGGCTATGATTTTTTTACGATTTTAAATCGTCATTAACGCCTAAACAATGAAGGTCGGATTACAAATGCACGAAGAATCCCCAACTAAGGCAACAATTTATAATTGCTACAGCGAAATCAAAAGAGATCGTTTTTTCCTTAGTAGGTAATGTATTTCGTGAAGGACGCCCAAGAACTGCTGTTACTGATGAAAACATTGCCGCTGTTCGAGTAATGCTATAAGTTCGACGGACATCTTATAAACTTATTCGGGGCACATTGGGCTTTGGTATGAGTCAATTCCAAAACATTTTACAATCAACAGTTAGACGGGAGAAAACTTTGTCATGGATTCCACATAAACCGTCTTCCAAACAAAAACAAACGTGTTGATTGGTGACGAAAAACTCTGGGGAAAAAAAAAAAAACATTAGAAGGTAGACGTACCGTTGGTGCCGATTGGTACATAAATGTCTGTTTACCGCAATTTTTGAAAAAGTTCGTGAAAAACGCCCAATAGGAAACATAATGTTAATCATGACAACGCATTGTCGCATACAGCAAAACTAACAACTGGGTATCTGGATGCCTTAAAGGTCAGCACAATCGACCCTCCACCTGGGCAAGTGTCTTGTGATTGCTTTTGTTTCCAAAAATTACATATAAAACTGTATATAACCACTTTTTCATCAGATGAAGCAGTAGAATATTATAAAAACCTGGTTTCTGAAGTACCTCAAGAAGAGTGGTATCATTGTTTTAAGGACTGGTTTTATCGAATGCAAAAATGTATTGATGTTAAAGGGAAATATTTTGAAAAACAATAAAATCATTAAAAATGTTTAAAATTCATCTTTGTTTGATATAAAAATGTTCACTGGTTCGCCTTGGTAACCTTAAGATATTTTCACAAATTAAACTAAAACAGAAGCTACCATTTAAACTAAATAAAAGGAAGAAAGCGAACCCCAACTCATTCTCTCTGTCGAGACACCCAATCCATCATGTAAAGATCGCGGGTTTTGTCAAGTGTTCGTACTTGACATTTCCTTGCCCAATCCGAGGTCCATGTCATATTAATCCAGAACGTTTCCAAAATAACAGTTAATATGACCAATTGGGCACGAGGCAGGAGCTATACCGAATATACAGTGGTTTTCTTTCACACTGTGGCCGCTGCACGGATTCTCAAGCACCGGCCACTGCACCTTAGACTCCCGCAGAAACAGGTACAGTATCCCTGCAAATGCCTCGCATTTTAGTTACAATTACTATGATAATAAGCACATACCTTATCATAACGGATGTTGGAAAAGTTATGCTTTTCTCTCCGCATATTTCTGCCATCTTCTTCGAAAATTTTCATTCACACTTAGAGTTAATATCCAAAATTGAGAGAATTTGTATTCTTTTAGTTCTTACAATTTATGCTGTTTGTTGCACAGGCCTTATTTTTCAAGTTCGCCATAGATGAAAAATCACTTACATTAGGTAAATCAGGGGATTGTGAGGGTCATAATTCTTTATTAATTATCCTATCTTCAAAAATTTCCTGAATTATATTTAATAGCTCAACAGCTGTATTAGTAGTAGCAAAATTTCTTGGAAAAATGCAGACTGACATTTAACGAAAGCCAGCTGTTCAAAAACTGGTGTAAGCAATTCCTGTACCTCGCTGCATTTACTGTTTGTTCAAAAACATACTCCTATTATTCTGAATGCATTTACTGCACACTAATTTTCACGTCATACAAAGGAGTTTCGTATAACAACTCGGTTTTCTCTGTACTCTAATATCTGTTATTTTGTGAAGGAACATATTGAACCATGTTTCATCAGAGAAGAATATTAAGCGTGGGTCAATTGCTCTATCATTTCGCAAAATACAAATACAGACATTTACAAACGTATGATCACAAAATAAAATTCGATGTTTTACACTCACATGACATTCTCTACTCTTGTACAAACTATTTTTACAAACGCTTATTCTCCATCTACTTCATGTTAATCGAGATAAAACATTTGCACAAATTATCTTACTACTAATTTTCTTGTACGTGCAAGGGGAATATGGTAGGCTTTCAGCGACAGTCAAATATTTTAAGAGCTGGTTGCTGTTGGAGTATTCCATTCTCTTCGTATGCCCAGTATTGGAAAATTCAAACAAATAACAAAGAATATCTCGGAAATGGTTCACTGAAGAAAAAAAATGTAGATCACAAACTGTGTGTTTTAATGAGATCTACATTTTTGGTGGAGTAAAATATTGTCTATCTCTTACGGTTTACCAGTTATGCAAAAGTTATTCAGAATGAAGAGGACTTTTGCAGACATTCCCAGAAAGTTCATTATGTACATTTCATTTGCCATGAAAATGTCCTAAACATATGATATTTTAATCAACATCGTTAGAGGCATTTGGGGATTTTCTTGAAAATCTTCGTGTCGCATGTTTAAAAGATACTGTACCTAAATGCCAAGTTTGGCATTTATCCGACTTTAACCTTTTGAGTTATGCTGTTCACAGACACATACACGGACCTGTTTTTAAAAACTTTTTTTTTATTAAGGGGGCCTCAAATCATGTATTCCCGGTGAAATCTCGGTATCGAATTTTTGGGTGGAATGCAATACTTCCCCTACTTACCATACGTAGTAGAGAAAGCAATACGGTGTATGCAAAAACTCCATACTCTGTAAGAACTAAAAGAAAACATGAGGCGAAAAATTCACTTCATTTCGGATATTGAACTCTCGAGTGTGAATGAAAATTTCCTGAAAAATGCCAGAAATATGCGGATAGTGAAGGACATTTCCAACATTTCTTATGATAAACTATGCGCTTATTATCACTGTAACTATAAATATGTGATCGCGAGGCGGTTGCGGGGTTATTATAACTGTTTCGGCGGAAGTCCGAGCTGCGGCGGCGCGGGTGCAACAACCAGTGCGGTGGCCAGAATGTGAAAGATAAGCATTGTATTTACAATTCAATACAGGAGAACGTACCCTAGGTGACAAATTAAAATAAAATAGCTGAAAAGATGTCCCCTATACCTGAACACCAAGCTGCGATTTCATAAAGACGTCTAATCTAGTACATCCTGATTAGACATAACTTTTAAAGATTGAAGAGAGTTTTAGCTAAGTAGTGGTTCATCAAATCATCAGTTAATAGATACATATTCGCATTACTTCCTCTATTTAACTCGTGTACGTTATAAAACGATCCAGTGCTCACTGGTTTGCGGCGGGGCCCCAAGGATCTGCTGCTATCGAGCCGAGCTAGTTCCCCTGCAGCTAGGGAATTCCAGCAGTGATTACATCGTACATGTATGGCACCTGCTCGTCCTACACGACACCCTGGGATTTATGTACCATGTCCTGCTTGTAATGGGAGCTTCGACTGCGAAACGGAAATTCCTCACCAATTTCCAAGAATGTCGTGGCTCTTCTATACTGCGCACCTCATATCAGTTTAATCGTTGCTGGCATCTCCTTACCTAAAAAATTCTGCACTCTAGGCAGACTACACAGCCCTTGTCTGAAATGCTACGCTTCTAAATCTTGAGTTTGTGGCAGTATTTTTGAGCCTCTATGAATATAAAAAACCCGAGATTTTCTCTACTCTTTGTACAAGCTATGTTTACAAACGCTTATTCTCCACCTACTTCATGTTAATCGAGATAAACACTTGCAAAAATTATCTTATGAATAATTTTCTTGTATGTGAAAGGGGAATATGATAGACTTTAAGCGATAGTTAAGTCTTGTAAGAGCTGGTAGCTAATGTGGAGCATTCTATGCATATCCACGACGTAAAAACAAACGAATAACGAATTCTCATTTGAGAAAAAGTATAAGCATTGGAAAATTCAAACAAATAACAAGGATATCTAGGAAATGGTTCACTCGACATCTTTGGATGCTGAACTTAAATACCAAGTTTGATATCTATCCGATTTTTTGTTTTTGAGTTAACATATGTTGCGAGAAATCCTGGTGTCGAATTTCTCTACCTAGTATGTACGTAGCAGAGAAAGTAGAAAGATTATTTAACAGAAATTGTGTTTTAATGACCTACACATTTTCCCCTACAGTACCATTTTGTCCATCTTTAAGATTTCCATTCTATACAAACTAATACAAAAGACAATCAAGCAAGGGGGAGTTTACAACGAATTCACAGGAACTAAGATATGCATTTTGTTTCTCGTGTCAATATATTAAACATTTGCATTTTAATCACAATTGTTAGAGCTGTTTTGATAAAATAAAAAAAAAACGAAAAGTTATAGTTTGGAGGGTGGAGATATTCTTGAAAATCTTCATGTTGCAACCTTAAAGATGTTGAACTTTCAATAACAAGTTTAGGCAGTGAACCGACATCCGGTAGAGCATCCAAGTTAAATATTGAATAATTTGGAATGGCTAATGCTACGAATAAACTTACCTGACAAAGTGTATTATAATTTTTCTCTAGTAAGATTTTGTCTGTGTCATATGATATACCAGTTGAAAACAATTCAAACGTTCAGTTATCTGCAATGCCAATAAAAACATTTTATAGGTATTATTGAGAAATTAGAAAGCATTTAAGACTGTTCCGTATAAATGATTGTTTACTGTGGAACTTTCCTGGAAATATTAGCGGTTAAAACAGAAAAACATTCCTAATTCCTATCTTTGGTGGAGCTTAGCGGGACGTGCGGAGAGAAAGAAGCTGGCTTCCCGCAACGTGTCGTGGTGTGTATGCTGATATCTGCTATGACGTCAAAGTTTGTGTAGCAGGTGTTAGCCTAGTCTCCTTGCAGCTTTTCCATTTGGAGGAAACAAGATCGCGACCGTCTTTTCAATTTCTTAAGGCGTATGCAAAAAGCATAATAATATTGTGATGTTAGAGTCACATGGAGAACATATTAGCCATTTACATTCCCTCCAGCACCTCACGAAAGCAGTCCCTAGCTATACATATGTAAAACCCTAGTGCAGGAATAGTGAACATAAAGCAGGCGTCTTCACTAATACGGATTTCGGGGCCCGCCATATGAATGCTTTTGTGTTTTTCCCTATTAAAATTATAAACAGAAAATGTTTGTATAGAGTCTCCCCCCCCTCTCTCTCTCTCTCTCTCTCTCTCTCTCTCTCTCTCTCTCTCGTGGTGTTCTTAATACATACGACACCACAGGTGGTGAGCATTGATGATAGAAAGATACAAGAAGTAAAATGATAATTAGGAAACGAAATTTTGGAAACCCTCCAGGCCTCCAAATTTAGGAGACCTTCACGCTATTTGCCAGTTATGACAACTGAGGAAAGCCAGAAAAAACCTGTCAGAGATGACGGTTCTGGTGAGATTTCGGCCACCCAAGTCGGTGACGATAACTTCGGAAACCATTCAAAGGATATTGGTAATTCTTTTGTTATTGAAAATCACTGTTCTCCCTACAGACAGATCTTCATATTCAAGTTTCGCCTTTTTTTCGTTCAATATTGATGTCGGGGGAGTTCTATATGTTGTGAAAACCGAGAGAATGTTCTCTGTGTTAAATTGGGTGCTAGAATTTTTAAAGTGAAATCAAATGCTTTCTTTAATCACTTTGTGTTTTTACTTTCCCTACTACGTATAGTAAGTAGGGGAAGTACCTATTGCATTCCACCCAAAAATTCGATACCGAGATTTCACCGGAAATACATGTTTTGAGACCTCCTGAATCCAAAAAAAGCATTTTTGGAAACATGTCCGTGTGTGTGTGTGTGTGTCTGTGTGTGTGTGTGTCTGTGTGTGTGTGTGTGTGTGTGTGTGTGTGTGTGTGTCTGTGAACAGCATAACTCAAAAACTAACAGTCGGATAAACACCAAACTTGGTATTTACGTTCAGTATTTTCCAGAGATGCGACACGAAGATTTTCAAGAAAATCCCCCCACCCCAGACTACCCTTTACATGGAACATTTTTCAAAAATGTTAATTTTCTCAAAAATGGCTCTAACGATTTTGATGAAAATATCATATGTGTAAGATAATGGCATGAGAAATGAAATGTATATCTCGAATTTTCTGGGAATGTCTCCAAAAGTATTCTTCATTGTGAACGACTTTTGCATAACTGGTAAACCACAAGAGATAGACAAAATTTTACTACACATAAAATGTAGATCGCGTTAAAATACACAATTTATGTCATATACATTTCTTTTGTTGAGTGAACCGTTTTCGAGATATTGCTTGTAATTCCCTTAAATTTTCCAATACTTATACTTTTTCTCAAATTCGTTATTCATTTTTTTTATGTCCTGGACATGCAAAGAGAATGGAATGCGCCACATAGCAACCAGCTCTTAGAAGATTTGACTATCGTTTAAATACTTCCATATTCCCCCTGCACCTACAAGAAAATTAGCAATAAGATTAACATCTCGATTAACATGAAGCATATGGAGAATAGGCGTTTGTAAAAATAGATTGTACAAGAGTAGAGAAAGTTATGTGAGTGTAACACATCAGATTTTTTTTTATGTCCTGGACATGCAAAGAGAATGGAATGCGCCACATAGCAACCAGCTCTAAAAATATTTGACTATCGCTTAAAGGGGAGCAATTCCCCTTGCAACTATAAGAAAATTAGCAATAAGATTAACATCTCGATATCTCGATTAACATGAAGCTTATGGAGAATAAGCCTTTGTAAAAATAGTTTGTACAAGAGTAGAGAAAGTCATGTGAGTGTAACACACAGGATTTTTTTTTAATATCACATCCCTTAGATGGTTGTCACCTTGACTAGAACATTCTTGGGCTCTAATAGTCACATTGTCCATTACGTGGCGCAGCATTTCGTCTGGAATGGTCTCCATCTCCCTTCGGATGTTTTCTTTCAGCTAATCAATCAGAAGAGGTCTTGTCATGTACATCTTTTCCTTTAGAGAAACCTGCACCCCGCAAAAAGTAGTCCGGTGGGATTAGATCTGGGGATCTCGATGGGCAATGGATATCGACGAATTTGGAAATGAGTCGTCCAGGGAGTTGTTGTCGAAGCGTTCTCATTGGCACTAATTCTGTATGACTAGTAACACCACCCTGTTGCATCCACATGTCTCTAAGGCCAAGTCATCTGATTTCAGGAATGAAGAAGGCTAGTCAAAGTTCTTGTCGTTCAACCATGTTCTCGTCAAGGTGGCAACCATCTAAGGGATGTGATATGGTAGTGTATGTGTGTGTGTATTGTTGTGTTTGTATGTTAAGTTCCTGTCCGATGCGGCAACTCTTCTTCCCAGCTGGGGGGTGAAGGCAATTGAGGAAATAGCGCACTTTATGAGTGATAGCGTGGCTAGTAGTTGTAGCCAGAGTAGAGCGAGTCTAATGTAAGTCTTCGGAAGGAACGGTTGTGTGTGTGGGTGTGTTTACGTGGGGCATCTCCCCCAGTGTTCTTTGTAATCCTTTGTGTATAATGTAGTGTACCTTGTTAAGTATAATAAATCAGAGGTAAATGTGCATATGTGTATTTTTAATGTTCTAAATATCCCACGCCCGCTTAGTTTGTGCAGCAAGTTCTTGGTTTCTCTCGTGTGCCTCTGTAGCTACGTTCCCCAAATGTTTATGCCGGGGTAACTAAATTTAATTTTAGCTGTAAACCTTTCGGCCTCACCCCGGTGTATAACAATATTCAAAAAATGAACATAAGGTAAAGCGAGGAGAGATGATGTATATTTCGAAAAAATTGTTTAAATCCTGCAGTAGTGCATATATAAAGGTATAAAGATCTGTACTGTTGCATACACATTCCCGTCTTCGAGAAATAACTCTGATCTGAAAATATGGTAATTAAATTAGAATTTTAAACAATATCTAAAAAGACATTTTACCACCTCTCCTCCTAATGTGGATAAGATGACACGCTGTGGGTAGGAGAGATGCTTAGGGAATCAGAATAACAATTAATCACTAATAACTTTAACTCCTTTGCTATCCTTACAAGCAATCACTTGTCCAGTACCGTTCATCTGGAATCCGATTTCGTCTGCACTCCATATGAATTCTGCCTTGTCAAGCAGATACTTTTCTGTTAGTACTTTGGTAAAAAAGTTCAAAGTAGTCAGTAACTTCTTTCTTGTTCATGCCTTCTGTTTTTGGGCGAGAACAACCTTCACCTTTCCTTATACTTAGCACAGAATTTCTTCTCAAAAAGGAACTTAGCCAAACTTTTCCCGCTATCTTCATCTATCAAAGGAGATTTTTAAATCGAGTAGGTCTGCCATATTGTAGGCAATCACCCTAATATCTCTTCTTGATGGAGCAAGTCCTACAGTCTGGAGTTCAAGAATATGTTTAACCATTTTTTTCTGCATTATGTCCTAATTGTGATGAAGGTCCGAGACTTACTTTAGTCAAATTATTGTTTTTATTCTAGTCCTTAGGGATTTCTCAGGTATGTTGAACTGCTTGTTCGCTGCCCACAAAGATATATTTTATTCACTACACGTTCCCGCATTTTTCAAATCATCTACGTTATAATCACGTATTGCAGCACATTATATTGATGAGCATTTTAGAAGTGCGTCATCCCTCCTACTATCGTCAATCGTCAGCTGTCCTAAAGCGGTAGGGAAAAGGTCCTTGCTTTGCTGATGTGAACAGGTCTGACTGCTATACCACTGCTGTTTATCTATCGCCTCCATTATTTGATTTTTTGTTAGTTCCTTTACATGCCAATTATATAAAAATATTGTACTATGTTCGTGAAATTTCAAACACTTAACTCAGCCAGTCAATGGAGAAAAAATTTACACTACTGCTAGCAAAGATTAATGCTGCCGCATACGAGGGCTGTCCCAGAAGTACCCGACCTGACATATATAGCGGTTGTTGTTTGAAACAAAGGACTATGGTAGAAAGTACCACCCTTATAAAGCTGAAGTTTGACGAAGCTACGTTGTTTAGTAATTGTTTGGCAGGCATTAATAGTGAACTCTCCCAGTTAATTTGTAAACATGGATAAACCAGGCCATCGTTATGTGATACAATACTTTCATTTGAAACGTCTTAGTCCAACTAATATTAAAAATGAGCTAGATTCTACTCTGCTCCTTCGTTTGCAACAGTAAAATATTGGGTGGCAGAGTTTAAACGAGGCTGTACGAGCTGCCAATACAAACATCGCAGTGGTCGACCAAATGAGGTGATCATGCCAGAAATTGTGAAGAAAAGCCACAACATGGTATTAGATGATCGTCGACTGAAAGTGCGCGAGCTAGCAGACATCGCAGGCATTTCAAAAAGTGCTGTACATCTCATACTAACTGAAAATTTAGACTTAAGAAAGCTTTGCGCAAGATGATGGCGATGTTTCGTTGCAATAAAGCCGAGTTTTTGCGTCGATTCATAGCCATGGATGAAACATGGGTCCATCACTTCACACCTGAGACGAAGGAACAGTCAACACATGGATTGGAAGGGGAGAATCGGCTCCAAAGAAGGCGAAGACAGTTCCATCTGCAGGCAAGGTCAACGCGTCAGTTTTTTGGAATGCGCGTGGGATAATTTTAATTGATTTTCTTCAAAAAGGAAAAGCAATTAATGACGAGTATTATGCAAACTTATTGCAGCGTTTAAATGATGAAATCAAGCAAAAACGGCCGCATTTAGCGAAAAAGAAAGTTCTGTTTCATTAAGACAGTACAACAGTTTACACATCCATTGTCGGCATGGCCAAAATCAATGAGTTAAAGTTCGAATTGCTTCCTCATGCACCCTGTTCGCCAGACTAAGTCCCCCCTCTGATTATTTTCTGTTTCCAAAGTTGAAGAAATGGCTTAGTGGTAAAAGATTTGCCAACAATGAAGAGGTGGAGTTTGCAGTTGTTGGCTATTTTGCAGAATTCGACGGTTCTCAATATAAACAGGGTATCGAAGCTATTGAACATCGCTAGGAAAGGTGTATCGAGTTGAAAGGAGACTATGTAGAGAAATAAAGATGTTTTTTCCCAATTTTTTTGTTTTCTCTGCTAGGTCGGGTACTTCTGGGACAGCCCTCGTACTGACAGGTATGAAAAGTGAAGGAAGCTGCATCTTCACTCCTACCTGCGTCAACTCTACTAGCTTTACCCTAGTGATAAACTCCCATATTTTGGAAATCTGAAACACTTAGTATTTAATATGTATTTCTCCTTGCCCAGAAACACGCATTAGAAATGCGTCCCATTAATATGACCCATCTGTATCTAACCATACGTTCGCTTGAAAGCAAATAAAAGCATTCTCTTAATTTTTAATTCGCCATTCCTCCCACTACAACGCAAAAGAAAATAAGGAATAACTTTGGGCTTTTCTGGACCGCACTGCACACATCGCTGTTGATTTATCTTGCTGCTACTAAATAAATACGCTTATACGGACTTGTGTTTGGTCAGTGAGGGAGATAAAATTTCAGCTTAATGCATCTGAAACAGCAAACGCTACGCTGGATGTTTTCACAGCAGTGTAAATATCTCTCAACCGTTGCAGAGGAACTGTACTGCTCTAAGGGTTGCCGATTTTGTACTGCAGGTACTTATTTACAAACCAAATCATTGTTCTCTAATAGCAACTATCGTGTTAACCACCGTATAGTGGTGTAAAACAAACATTTATGTTACATAGGTCGATTAGCGCTCAGCCTGCGCACCAAGATTAGAACTACAGTACTTAACCAACACGTAACATTAAGCACAAGTTGTTTATCATAGCTTACCTTTCACATTCGCCAAACAGTGGCGTCATTAAGAAGTGGTAGGGATAACTCTGAGCTACGTAACCTTGGGTGGCAGGAGCTGGAATTAATGCAGTAACTCTTGCCAAATGACATCGCATGAGCTACACTGCTACCGGGAAATAATGAACCCCTACACCAGAAACGGAAGCTCTCAACTGCTTACTGTTCAGTATATGTACTATGTTCCTCTCACGAGAACGTGTCTGTAAGGAATGTGTTGACATCAACAATTCACTCCCTATCTGAGAGGTTAGCAACTAATTCTCGGGCTTGAATGTGTAGAGTTCTTCCTTTCTTACTGAGTATTGTAAATAACTTAGTTTTGCTTGAATGGAGTCATATGTGGGCTGTTATAGATTGTTGGAAAATGTAAACACACTGGGTTCATGTTAGACTAAAGAGACAGTCAATATCTCTAACCCAGGAAATATTAATGGCAGACAGAAGCTGTCATGAAGAAAGTCCAAGGAAATGTCTGTCTTGCATTATAACGTGTTTTTGAATGCAGAATAATAAACTGGTCTGCTCTATCTCCAGATCTAAACTCATGTGAATTATTAAACAAAGTTTATGCAACAAATCCGACGAATTAGAAGGCCATATCATTTGCCAATATTTCTGCAGGCGAAATATTGGAAAAGAGTTGTACACTGGACAAGTATTCCACACGTTCAATAGATGCCAGGCATCATTTCGATAACTTTTATAACGAAAGGTAAGCGTAACATATTCATATTGCTGCGCATCGTTAGATTATCTGGAGGAAAAACGGTTGGCTGGTCCGCAGATGTTGGACGAAGGAATACTTAGATCGGTACTGTGAGAGAAGCGGGTAAGATATGAACGAACCTGTTAAGGTAAGGATAAATGCATAATTATGTCAAACCAAACAGAAAATCAACGAGAGCTAGGCTACGAGAAAACTTCCAAGTTGAATCTTGACCCAGGCGGAGCTCAGAAATTCAACTCGGAAGTTTTCTCGCATCCTCCATATTCACCAGATCTTTTCCCAAGTGATTTTCACATGTTCCCCTGACTCAAAGGTCATCATGGAGGTAAGCACTTTAACATCGTGACGAAGATCAATCAGAAGTGAGCAGTTGGTTACGAGCACAGGACCCGACCAGGTACAACACTGGCTTGGAAAAACTTGCGTCACGTCCCCAAAAATGCTTGGAAAAACATGTTTACTATTAGAAAAGTAACAGAAGGATTGTAAAATATAAATAAAATTAATTCAACATGATCAATTGTGTGTAATGTTTTTTTTTTTTTATAAATAGGGAAACTTATTTATTGGACGCCCCTCGTAGTTACAATTACAATGATAACATGCACATACATTATCATAAGAGATGATATAGATGTCCTCTATCCACATATTTCTAGCATCTCCTCAAGAAAGTTTCATCCAATACCAGAAATTAGGTGAATTTCTCGCCTGATGTTTTCTTTTATCTTCTATCAGTTTATTGCACACAGCTTTTTACTTTCTCTACTACGTATAGTAAGTAGGGGAAGTATTGTATTCCACCCAAAAATTCGATACCGAGATTTCACCGGAAATACATGTTTTGAGATCCCCTGAATCCAAAAAAATTTTGGAAACATGTCCGTGTGTGTGTCTGTCTGTGAACACCATAACCCAGAAACGAATAGTCGGATAAACACCAAACTTGGTATTTAGGTTCAGTATCTTCCAGAGATGCGGCACGAAGGTTTTCAAGAAAATCCCCCCACCCCAAATTACCCTTTACATGGAAGATTTTTCAAAATTTTAATTTTCTCAAAAACGACTCTAACGATTTTGATTAAAATATCATATGTTTAAGATATTTTTATGACAAATAAAATGTATATCTTGAATTTTCTGGGAATGTCTCCAAAAGTATTCTTCATTGTGAACGACTTTTGCATAACTGGTAAACCATAAGAGATAGACAAAAGTTTACTACACAAAAAAATGTAGATCGCGTTAAAATACACAATTTATGCCATATATATTTTTTTGTTGAGTGAACCATTTTCGAGATATTGCTTGTTATTTTCTTAAATTTTTCAATACTTATTTTCTCAAATGGGAATTCGTTATTCATTTTATTGTCTTGGATATGCAAAGAGTATTAATCTGTGGGAAAGGGAATGGTGCTACACCTAGCAACCAGCTATTAAGAGATATGTATATGCTTAAAGGCTACTGTATTTCTATATTGCCCTTGTAAATATATATTCCCCTTACATCTACAAGAAAATTAGCAATAAGATGGACTCTGCAAATGTTTATCTCGATTAAGATGAAGTAGATGGAGAATAAGCGTTTGTAAAAATACCTTGTACAAGAGTAGAGAAAGTCATGTGAGTGTAACACATCAGATTTATTTCAAGTTCCCCCATAAATAAAAATCATATACAATTAAATCTGTGAATCGTGAGGGGCATAATTCTCTACTAATTATCCTATCTTCAAAAATGTCGTGAATTAAATTTAATGACTTATTAGTGTATGCGCGGTAGACAAGTCCTGTTGGATAAATCCAGAGTGACATTCAACGTCGATCAACTGCTCAGAAAAAGGGGAAAGGCTTAGCTGAGCCTCCCTAAATAAACTGAACCGTGCTTCGCCAGAGAAAAATATTAAGCGTTGGTCAAATACTCTATCATTTCGCAAAATCCAATTACAGAAATGCACCCGGCTCCAACGATCACATAAAAAAAATAAGATTTATGCAATAAACCTCCATACATTGTAAAAACTAAAAGAAAACACCAGGCGAAAATTCACTCAATTTGGGATGTTGAAGTCTCGAGTGTAAACAACAATTTCCTAAGAAGATGCTAGAAATGTGTGGATAGCGAAGGACTACATTTCAAACATCTCTTCTGATAAGGTATGTGCTTATTATCATTGCAAATTGTTAACCTAACTATGGGAACAAGAGGCGTTTGCGTTGATATTTTTAGCTATTTCGGCGGGAGTACGAGCTGCAGCGGCCGGCGCACGAGAAAACGGGCGATGGCCACGGTGTGAAGGAAAAGTCCTGTATAACTTTTAATAGCACAATTTTGTACACCACATGTTCGCAGAGTACAATCTGGAGGTGCAAGTGCGTGCACCTTACATTGTAACTTAGCTTCGGAGGCAGCCCTGATTCCAGTTACTGCGGGTCTACTTTTCAGAAGTCTACTAATTCTGAACAGTCCGGGGCAGCAACCAACCGCTATGAAATGCTCTACCAACTAGAAGCTTTCCTATATGCTCGTTGGCCGGTGTTTCTAACCGAGTATATCTTGCTTTTATAGGGCTCCAATTCAATATTTGGTTGGCATTTCTTTTTCTTTAGTGTAATTCAGACCGTGTATTTCTGGTTAAATTTGGCTATCGACTTTTGGAATACAGTAATTCTTCTCTCTAATAATTGTTCTCTCTAATAGAGTTCACAGACAACAAGAATGCTACTCCGGGATGAGGGGTCAGGAGGATTTATCTGTTCACAGTGACAGTTTGTTACTGTTTGTGCGAATGCACTCCATCGCGGACCTGACTGTATCTTTGTATGTCGGCACGAAGAGAGTAGAGAATATTTATGTAGCACATTCGTGTTACCAAGTTCAGAAAGTAAAATTTTGATATGATACATTCACTTTTGAGACAGTATTTACACCTCTTCAAAGATTTAATTATGCTCGTGTGTTATCGTTTTATTATTTAGCAGGGTTCACTCACATTTGCAAAGTAAAAAATATGTCTGTACCTCTATTTTATTTTTAGTAACTTTTAGACTTCCGCACCAGCAGAAATGTAACAAGTGTTGGAAAGAACAACAGTAAAGGTTATTGCACTGTGTGTTACATGTTCGTAAAAGTTTTTGTTAGTAAGCGTGCAAACATGTCACAAGTAGCTAACACTAGTGAAAGTCCGAAATAGGTCACAAACAGGGAATTTTTTCACTGTATTCTACCATGTGATCCCGAGTTGGCCAATCAGCTTAACAGAAATGTGTTAGTGTTTAAACATAAAAGTAAATTCGCGTCAGCTCGAGGACCAATATAACTAGTTCGTAAGCTTCACATTCGTGGCTCTCAGAACTGTATATTTGAGGTGCTTGTCAAACTTTCAGGCAGCTACAAAAGCAGGAGGAACCTGTGCTCCTAGCAACAGAATTTCCGCGTCGAAATTACTTTAAGAAGTAACTAAGTGATTAAGTGCTGGTGGAAGTCGAAGTGTAACCATGTGCTTTGTTTAACACACAACTTGAAAGGTTGGTTGTAGGTTTCCTGTTACAATTCAGAACAATAAAAAGAAACGGTGTTTTAAAGTTTATATGCTGTGTCGTCTACAGTTATTTTGTTAGCCAGCTTAGCCTTTACGTATTACCCCAGTAGACCAATGAAAACCTATCTCTGCCACAAAAATAACTAAAATATGTATTCGAACTCAGCCGAGGTGATGAGCAAAACGTCATCAGAATGTTACCGTCGGGCTGCATTCTCCAGGTAAATAACGACAAAAGGGAAAGGACAACGCACATGGCTTTCTCGAGTCTCTATCCTTTATTTTATCTCTCTTATATGAACTATTGTTAAGAAATTTTATTTTTATATCTACTTCATGTTAATTCAGGTAAACGTTTGCATAAATTGTGTCATTCTCGTTTTAAGTACAAGATGGATACTGGAGGTTGAAGGGATAGTCAGACCTTTATATGCTTTCACGATATGGTGAGAAACAACCACCTGAATGACCACCTCAAAAAATTACTAATGTTTTGAAAAAATCTCATGATACATTCACATGACTTTCTGTGCCCTCTCTCTTTATTAGTGGGTATACAAATTATTCTTACAAAACCTTATTTTTCTATCTACTACATTTTAATCCAAACAAACATTTGCAAAAGTAGCTACATTACACATTTTGTTATAGACACAAAGAGAACAGAAATAGCCAAATGTTTAAGTTTCAACTGTATCCTGTAATCGCGAGAAACAACTGAATATTGATGGAACTTAAAAAGAATGAAAGTGAAATTTAATAACGAGTACATCAGGAACGGCTTATGGCACAAAAATATTACAAATAAATTGTGTTTTTTTTAAGAGATCTGCATTATTTGTGTAGCACGTTTTCGTCTATCGCTTAACGCTTATTAGTTAAACAATATTATACAAAACTTCTTACGAATGAAGTAGACCTCACAGAATATTCTTAGAAAATTCTGGATATACATTTTATTTGTCGTGTAAATATATTTAATATATAGTATTTTAATCAAAATCATTAGAGCGATTTTCTAGAAAATAAAAAATTTCGAAAAAGGTTGCATGTAAAGGGTAGTTTGGGGTGGGAGATTTTCTTAAAAGCCTTTGTGTCACATCTTTGGAAGGTACTGAACCTAAATACCAAGCTTTGTACTTAACCGAACATTTGTTTTTGAGTTATGCTGTCCACAGACACACACACACAATGCTTTTTTTATTCAGAGGACCTCAAAACGTGTATTTCTGATGAAATCTCGGAATCGAAGTTTTGGGGTGGAAAGCAATACCTTCTCTACCTACTATGTATGTATGTATGTATGTATGTATGTATGTATGTATGTATGTATGTATGTATGTATGTATGTATGTATGTGGTAGAGAAAGTAAACATGACAAAAATAATAAAGCGTAAAGAAAAAAAAATATCGGAAATGGCTAACGCAGAATATTTTAAATAAATTATCTAGTTTAAAGAGATCTAGATATTTTGTAGTAAGTTTCTATCACAGGCTATAACTAGAAAATTCAAGATACACATTTTAAAACATGGCCTTTTTAATCAAAATCGCTAAGGACCATTTTTGAGAAATACAATTTCTATTTGAAGGAAAGTTTCGAGTGAAAGGGATCTTGTTGAAAATCTTCGTGTCGCATCTTGGAAAATGCTGATCTTTAAATACCCAGTTTGGCAGTTATAAGACGCTTCGTTTTTATTTAGGGTGCACGCACACATATACATACAGCACAACACCGACCTTTTTAGAAAAACGCTTGCTTTTTAGATTCAGAGGGCCTCAAAACATACATTTCTAGTAAAATCTCTAAACCGAATTTTTTGATGTAATCCCAGAAGTAATTGCTAGATAAAGTAACAATGCAGGTGATATTCTTAAAGGCAAAACGCTTTATTTAAACATTAGGTTTATGAAGAAGGTAATAATATTTTTAAGTAAATGGTGGTAGACAGAAAAAATAATATATAAAGAAACTTTTGCTCATCTCTCGCTTTCACATATCGATTCCTCGCCTTTTTGAAAAGCAAGGAGCGGAAGGAAGGATCGGAAGTTTTCTAACAAGTCGAAGGATTCAGGAATAATGAGCACAGTTGTAGAACTCGTTTTTTCACAAATACATATTCATACATCCGGATATCGCCTGGCTTCGTTAGGCCACATTTTCCTTCAAGTGCGAGCTAGCATCGAATTTGGAGGAAAGGAAAATGCAATATAATTTATCGGATTTCCCCAGCATAACTAATTAAATCCATTAGTGATTTCATGAGTTATTCTGGTTTAAAATAGGTTAGCCAAGGTATGGCGTTACCGACTGAATTTCCTGTTTGATAGCGACATTGATTTCAATCCTCTCCTACCTCGCATTCTCCAGCCACTGCCATTAACAGTGTATAGCGGAGTTATAAATGACCGGGTTCATCGGCAGTTTCACGTCACGATGCACAGAGTTGATAAAGTAATTGGTTGCTTACTCGTCACATTATGCAACCCACATCATGCGGGATTTTTTTAGTTTTTCGTTTTATTGGTCGTCTAAAATGTTGTGTTCCAAGTACAATTAAAGATAGGGTGGTTCAAGAGTCAACTGTATACAACCTGCAATTAAAAGGGTAGTTCAAGAGTCAACTGCACAACTTGAAATTAAAGATAGTGTGGTTCAAGAGTCAACTGTACACGACCTGCAATTAAAAGGGTAGTCCAAGAGTCAACTGCACAACTTGAAATTAAAGATAGGGTGGTTCAAGAGTCAACTGTACACAACCTGCAATTAAAAATAGGGTGGTTAGAGTCAACTGTATACAGCCTGCAATTAGTGATAGGGTGGTCCAAGAGTCAACTGCTCAACTTGAAATTAAAGATAGTGTGGTTCAAGAGTCAACTGTATAACTTGAAATTAAATATAGGGTAGTCCAAGAGGCAACTGTACACAACCTGCAATTAAAAATAGGGTAGTCCAAGAGTCAACTGCACAACTTGAAATTAAAGTAGTCCAAGAATCAACTGTACAATCTGCAATTAAAGATAGGGTGGTTAGAGTCAACTGTATACAGGCTGCAATTAATGATAGGGTGGTCCAAGAGTCAACTGTACAACTTGAAATTAAAGATAGTGTGGTTCAAGAGTCAACTGTACAACTTGAAATTAAAGATAGTGTGGTTCAAGAGTCAACTGTACAACTTGAAATTAAAGATAGTGTGGTTCAAGAGTCAACTGTACAACTTGAAATTAAATATAGGGTAGTCCAAGAGGCAACTGTACACAACCTGCAATTAAAAATAGGGTAGTCCAAGAGTCAACTGCACAACTTGAAATTAAAGTAGTCCAAGAATCAACTGTACAATCTGCAATTAAAGATAGGGTGGTTAGAGTCAACTGTATACAAGCTGCAATTAATGATAGGATGGTCCAACAGTCAAATGTATATAACCTGCAATTAAAGATAGGCGATCCAGTATTCAACTGCACAATCTACAGTAAATTACTGATAAGATGGTATGCAACCAAGAGTATGCAACCTACAATTAATGATAGGATAGTCCAAGAGTCAACTATATACTGAGGCAGTATTTTTAACACTTAAATGATTTCAGTCAAATTATATAATAAAAAATATAATAACTGCCCGCCTTAAAGCAATATATATATGTAACAATATATAAAAAGTGTATATTACAGTCACTGTAAATGTGCGTATTATTGTATCCATGTTTAGTAATGTTATGTGAATGTATTGCGTAATTTAATAATGTAGGAGCTGTGAGAATAATAGGTTAAAATTTGCTAACAATGAGGTAACCATGAGATAACCTTGAGGCAATAATGTAAATTTTGGGATAGTATAAAATAGTCAATCAACAACCAGAAAAAAGCTTTAGTTAAATAAAAGTATTCTATTGGAATAGGATTAGCCAATCAGAGACTTGAAATACAGAAATTTACAAATGTGGCGGTAGAAGCCAAGTCGGTTGCTTGTAGACAGTGCTCATAACTGGACGCGAGAAATATCCTCGAGAAGTATAATACGTATTTTGTGAGAGACAAAAAAAATAGTTTACGTGTTAAAAAGTGCAATTAATTAATTTAAAAAATCTCACAGCTCTCTCTATATCAGTGAAGTGTTATTTAAATCGTGTCAAGCATTAATAAATGAAGTGAAGAAAAACTTAAAATCTGTGTAAGCCTACATTCTTCAGTCGCACCGCAACCCTGCAAAGGGAAACGTGTCTCTAACAATAATACTGACGCAGCCGAGGCAAACATAAAATATAATATTTAAAGAAACAGTCAAAATTACAAAGTTAATATATTTTTAAACATTTGGGGCAAAGGTCACTGGAAAGTACATTTGGGGCGAAGGCTACCGGGTACCATAGGTGCGGTTGCAACTACTTCATGTTCGGCTCTCCAACAGTTGAAATATAATAAAACTCCTTCAATATAAACTACTTCAATACACCCTACAATTAAAATAGGGTAGTCCAAGAGTCAACCGTATAACCTTGATGCAGTAATTTGTATCACAAATTACGTAAATGTAAATAATGATTGTAATAAGAATATGCATTTTTATGTGACATTGATTTCAGATGTTTATTAATTGTAATTATTGTTGAGAAGTAAGTTTATAAGGCTTTACTGAAACTTGTCAATAATAGCACAATAATGCAGCGAGGGGGGTGAGCTGTTTATCATTATTGGAAACAAGGAAGTTACGTAATGTTGGCGCGTTTTCGGTAGAAACTTCTGGAATATTTTCTCCCTAAAAGCAATATGTATTCGTGGTTTTCATTGGATATTAAAATAGACGCTAATGTTGGCGCGTTTTATTAGCCAATAGTAATTCATTTATAATCTTTAGGCGTATCTGGATGAAGGAGTATAAATAAACCAAGTCAGAGGTAGATCGGTGGCAGTTCATCAAAATTCTTTGTGCAATACACGTCGTCTTAAGTTCGTCAGTTCGTCAAAATACTTGTATGAGATACGTCGGCTATAGATTCACAAGTTACGAAAATCTAAAGGATTATAAAGTTAATTATACACAAAGTTGAAGTACGTGGATTAAAAGAATTATCAGTAAGAAGTTGTTATAACAGTTTCAGTTTGGCGAGTATCTAAATCAATATGTAAAAGTGATAGTGAACGTGTTCGACAATAAAAATTATAAAACAAATTTCTTCATCAGTGTAATTTATGGATAAAAGATTCCTTTCCGTTTCACAACCTGTATAGAGACACATGTTCGACCCAAGCCAACAGGATAATAGCTAGCCGGAGGACATTTGAAATGAAATCAAACGAACACTAACACTGATGCAAATTGCTAACGCCAGATGGAGCTACGAACCTAACAAAGAATGACGTCACAAGATGGCTTCAACACCGATGTAAACAAACATTTGTAAGTAATACCGTTACAAATTGGCTACCAAAAGTGGGGCTCAACAAATTAAACACATTTATAAGTAAATACCGCATCAAAGTGGCTCCCATACGTGGGGCAGTTAAAATTATGTAACCAAACAAAACAAAAGCAGCACAATATGAGATCTTCATGTTCTAATAAATTACGTAAAACATATTACGTAAGCACCAAGAATGTTACCGCATCAAATTGGCACCCAGAACGTGGGGCACGATAACCAGGAAAGGAACACGATGACCAGGAAAGGAACACGATGACCAGGAAAGAAGCAAAATAACCAGGAAGGAGCAGAGTAACCAGGAAAGGAACCAGGACGTGGAACGAATGCAGCAGTGAAATGATCTACAAGACGCAGATTCCAAACTACAGGACAACAAAACGACGTGGACTCATCATAACACAACGCAGAAGCGACATATAACCTAGGAGAGAGGGGCAGGAAGCTGGACATCAATGTAACAGCAACAGACAGCATCACAAAGGTCAGAGTATCGTAATTTTTTTTTAGAAAACAAAAACAATGGCTACTAATAATATTGAAGAAACAATGATGAAGGGGGATAGTGTAACAGTTAGCTGTAATTCAATACAGGTTACAGAAAATAATTCAAACAATGTAATATTTGAGGGAGGAAATGTTAGTGCAGAAAGTAAGAATAGAATAGTAGGAAATATTACTATTGATGCTGGTATGATGAAGGAAATGATGGAAATTCTGAGAGATATGAATAAGAATATTGAGAAATTAGGAAAACTAACTCAGAATAATAGGGAATTGTGTGAAAATATTATTAAGAGTGTAGAACAAAAAGTAGATCAGAGTTTTGAGGAATTGAGAGAAGCTATTAAAAAAGATCATAGGAAATCAATTGAAGATATTGGTAGGAGTAATGAGATATTAGAGCAAAAAGTAGATCAAAGCAGTGAAGAAATTGAAAAGAAAGTTACGAAGCTAGATAGTAGTATGCCAGAAATGAGAGATGAAAATGAGGAAGTAATAGTAAGTGAGATAGGAGAAGTTTCAAAGAAAATGCTAGACATGAGCAGGGAAATAGGTAACAAAGAAAGTGAGGTTAATACTAAAAATGAACATGTTGATGTAGAATGTACAGAGTGAGGTAGTCGAGTGAGTAGTATTACAAGTGAGCTAAGAGAGATAAAAGAGGTTATGAATGTAGATGTGAATCAGGAGCAAGTCAATTTCAGAGGGGAGATATCAGAAATACAGAATGAGACAGTAATGCAAAGAAATAAATTGTAACAAGATGTTCAAAATGAAAACTCCAGTCCAGTACAGTTTGGTACAGATTTGTCAGAGTATTCTCAAGTTAAAAAGATAGCAGATGAATTGAAAATGAAAGTTGTTAAAAGATGTATTGTTCAGGAAACTTTAGATTGTTTTCAAATGGTATCATGGGATGAAATTTCATATGAATACAAGAGGTTATTCATGAACAAAAATTTGAAGGTTAGGATACGGCTACGAGTAATGTTTAGCCACACACAATTTGATCCAGGAGGGTAAATAGCAATGAGATGTAAAGTAAATGCTGGATAGTTAAAGATGACTTGCAGAGAAATGTATTGGAACGTAAGAGGGTTAATTATTTATATATGTCATTTGAAAAGAGAAATAAATTATAAAAAAAGAGAGAAATGTTTATTTAAAAAAAAATTAAATTAAATTTTTTTTGTAACTGTAACAACATTTGAAAATTAAGAATGCAAAGATTGAAACTTAATATGATATTAAATTAAAAGTACGTAAATACAATTCCAAGAGTATTGTTAAAAAAATACAAAATCACAAAAATGGGTAAAAATAATAATAAAAAAAAACAAAACAAATACTTATGTAGCAAACAGAAAATGTGAAACAGTGTCTAGATTTAAGAGATGTAAATATATTTGTGTAGAGGGTGAATATTTTTGGTAAAAATGTATAGTAATTAAAAAAATTCTTAAATGCACAAATTGTTGTCAACAATATAAGAAAGTAAAAAAAAAAAAATTTTGTAACAGTAATTAAATACTTCAGGGTGCAGTATTTGCTATAAAAAATTGTAATGTCAGATTAATGTTTAAACACATTCAACCAGAGCCAGTAAGTAGTGGCGAGATAAAAAAAAAAAAAATATGTCGTGTGTTAAATGCGTGTGAAGTGTTAAGTGAAAGTGATAGCGTGTGTTCCAAGATTTAGGAGACTAAAAACACAATTATAAAATTTCCAAACAAGTTGTAAATATTTATAATTATGTTTCTAGTGGGGCATATGATGCAGTAATTTGTATCACAAATTACGTAAATGTAAATAATGATTGTAATAAGAATATGCATTTTTATGTGACATTGATTTCAGATGTTTATTAATTGTAATTATTGTTGAGAAGCAAGTTTATAAGGCTTTACTGAAACTGTCAATAATAGCACAATAATGCAGCGAGGGGGGTGAGCTGTTTATCATTATTGGAAACAAGGAAGTTACGTAATGTTGGCGCGTTTTCGGTAGAAACTTCTGGAATATTTTCTCCCTAAAAGCAATATGTATTCGTGGTTTTCATTGGATATTAAAATAGACGCTAATGTTGGCGCGTTTTATTAGCCAATAGTAATTCATTTATAATCTTTAGGCGTATCTGGATGAAGGAGTATAAATAAACCAAGTCAGAGGTAGATCGGTGGCAGTTCATCAAAATTCTTTGTGCAATACACGTCGTCTTAAGTTCGTCAGTTCGTCAAAATACTTGTATGAGATACGTCGGCTATAGATTCACAAGTTACGAAAATCTAAAGGATTATAAAGTTAATTATACACAAAGTTGAAGTACGTGGATTAAAAGAATTATCAGTAAGAAGTTGTTATAACAGTTTCAGTTTGGCGAGTATCTAAATCAATATGTAAAAGTGATAGTGAACGTGTTCGACAATAAAAATTATAAAACAAATTTCTTCATCAGTGTAATTTATGGATAAAAGATTCCTTTCCGTTTCACAACCTGTATAGAGACACATGTTCGACCCAAGCCAACAGGATAATAGCTAGCCGGAGGACATTTGAAATGAAATCAAACGAACACTAACACTGATGCAAATTGCTAACGCCAGATGGAGCTACAAACCAAACAAATGAATGACGTCACAAGATGGCAACGCGTGAAGTAAAGACACATACATAAATATACACAAACAACATTATAACTAATACACTCGCAACCTGAAATTAATAAAGATAGGATGGATAAAAAGTCAACTGCACAACCCAAAATTAAAAATAGGGTAGTCCAAGTGACAACGGCACAATCTGCAATTAATGAAAATTTGGTCCAAGTGTCAACTGCACAATCTGTAATTAAAGATAGGATGGCCAAAGAGTCAATTGTACAGAACCTGCAATTAAAAATAGGGTGGTCCAAGAGTAAACTGTACAATCTGCAATTAAAGATAGGTGAGCCAAGAGTCAACTGTACAACTCATAGATAGGGTGATCCAATATTCAACTGTACAATCTGCAATTTAAGGTGGTCCAAGAGTCCACTGTACAACCTGAAATTAAAAATAGGATAGTTCAAGAGACAACTACACAACCTGCAAAAGGCAACTGCACAACCTGTAATTAAAGATAATGGGGTTCCAGGAGTCAACTGAACAATCTGAAATTAAAGATGGTGTTTCAAGAGACACCGGCACAACGAAAAGTTGGTCCAAGAGTCAACTGCACAATCTGCAATTAATAATAGGCTTCTTTAAGAATCAACTGCACAACCTACAATTAAAGATAGGATGGCCCAAGTGTCAACTGCACAATATGGAATTTGGTCCAAGAGTCAACTACACAGCCAATTAGACAGAGCGGTCCAAGAAACAACCACACATATTGCAATTAAACATAGAAATGTCCAAGAGTCAATTGCACAACCTGTTGCCAGGGCCTAGTTCTTTTGTGTTCCAACAAATGTTCAGTACACTCATAATCCAACCATTACTTTCTCACATTAAATTTGCAGTATAGAAGTTGCATTTCAGTTTAAAACTGAAGTAAGTAATCCATTGTGATTGAATTGAGGTTAACTTCTGTTTTGAACATCTTACAGGCCAATGTTTAGCGGGGAAATAGAGATAAGACCAATTTATGAAAAAAATACTTTAATTCCTAAGCTTAAGTACCAAAACTGTTCCTTTCTTCAATAAAATATTCAATAACATAGAATCATATTAAGTTCCTTTAAAATATCTCATTTTGCTGCTAAATAATTGATCGATTTTATTTACGCATAACTGATCCAAATTCCAAGTTATTGGTTCAACGGAGGAATTATATTATGGATACTCGATATTGAATCTCCTAGAAAATTAAAAGAATTGGATTTTCCTAGGAAAAATACTCAAACATTGTAGAATCATCATTCAATGTGCGGTTTTGACTTTCTGATAAAGAATCCTCAAATGCTACGTTTAAATGAAAGCCGATGTGAGCAAATAGCACATGACATTTTAAAACTTTATATTATAGTATTCTTATTTTCTTACACGTTTCTCACTTTTAAATGTTCCTCGTAATCTGACTTTTATTTTTAATTTATTTGAATTTTTCAACATATGTGGTTTGAAGGTGGGTGAAGAGACCTGAAGATATTTTCTTTACCACAAGCACGTTTTTGGATTTAGGAATTTAATAATTTTACACATGATTGACGTTTACTCTCCCTGCCAATTACAGGGTAGATAGGGAAGGTATTGCATTCCACCCAAAAAATATAGAGATTTCACCAAAAATACATGTTTTGAGGCCCCCTATATAAAAAGCATTTCTAGAAAAACTCCTTAAGTGTATGTGTGTGTGTGTGTGTGTGTGTGTGTGTGTGTGTGTGTGTGTGTGTTGCGCGCGCCTGTGAACAGCATAACTGAAAGAAAGTCAGATAAATACCATACTTCGTCATTAAGTTCAGTGTCTTCCAATAATGAGAAGCTTTTCAGGAAAATTCCCAACCTCAAATTACCCTTTACATGGGGTATTTTTCGAAATGTTTTGTTTTTTTTCAAAAATGGCTCTAGCAAATTTATTAAAATGTCATACATTAAAGATCGTTATATTACAAATAAAATGTGTATCTTGAATTTTCTGGGAATAGCCTTGAAGTCTTCATCCATAAGGAATTTTATTTAATTTTATAGAACTGGTAAAGGTTAAACGATCGAACGTACTGCACAAAAAACATTGATCTCTTTAAAACAAGAAATTTATCTTCAATAACTCCTTGTGGCATAAATATTTTCGAGATATTCGTAATTAATGGTTTGAATAGGCCAACCCTTGGGTGAGCTCGAACCCAGAGCAGAAGGACTGAGCTTCCACCCACTGCATCACGGGGCAAGGCAGGAAGAAAGTACTAACATGATCATTCGATTTCAACGCTTTATCCGTTGCTTTACAACATAAAAGCCAGAACTATGTATTTGAAGCAAGACTTAGGAACCACCCCTTGCTTTAGTTCTTCCAAGTTTCAACTGAGGGTTCATAGGCCGCAATTAATTATATAGTACACACAACGAGAACGCGAAGGATTAAGTAACTAAACATATATTAGTTTATAACCTTGTTCATGATCACAGATCCATTTTTTCCTGCATATGATTTATAAACATTTCAAAATGGATCCAGGATAACAAAAAGTCCTCCTACAATACTCTTTCAACAGATCGAAGATACGAAAAAAATCCAAGTCAGACAAAAAGAATGTTTTGCTGTTGCGGTTGTAGTAAATATTCGTGGGTTTGCAATCCACTACCTTTTGAAAATGCAACGGTAGGAACTATTGGTGGAAAAATAACAATTTCCTCTCCCCCAGTGTATGACACGGATGCCGCTTATCATCCATCCTGTTCCAGGTCTTCTAGGAGAACAGTGAGGACCTGGTTCCAGAAAAAGGGATGAGTAACGGAAGGAGGAAAAAGAACAAAATGCATAGGACTTGCTAAGGATATGGCGCTGCTAGTAGAAGAGGAAACGCTAATACCCCAGAGGAGATAAATATAATGGCGAGGAGTAAGGGATGAAGATAAAAACGAAGAAAATAGACCTGGGAATTCGAGATGAGTGCGTGAAACACGTACACTTACGTAGCGTAAGTAGTAGCATGAGGCCAACTGGAGGATAGAAATCACAAATGAAACTTTTTCTACTGAAAAGGTTTACTATGAACCATTAAAGAAACAACTAAGGAACGGAATGGTAGAGTACAGCACTTTACATTCGTACTGGAAAACATTAATGCTTCTTCCTCGGATTGCTTCCCTCTTAGTAGGACTTACACACTCAAGGATTTGCCTTGGGTCAGTAGCCTGTCGAGGTACAGCGAACTCTAGTCAGTACATATCCAGAATGTGTGATCAACCCAATGCTTGATCTGGAGGTAAAGAAGGAAATGAAATGTAGTGAAGAAAGAGATAATAGGAAAATTCGTAGATCAAATTATCCACCCAGCATTCACCTGCAACCGAGGAAAACCACGAAAAAACCTTAAGCCAGATTGGTCGGCCCCGGGGGTTTTAAAACGGAACCTCCGGAATGTTGGCCACAGACACTACCGCCTGTGTCATCCCGCTCGAAGGCGTTAATACGAAAAACATTTGATATATAGATATAAAGTAGAATGGAGAATGCAAGAATGAGGGCTCTAGGGTACGTGTTTATTATTAATTGTAATGTACATTGCGAAATTGACACTGTACCACATAATGCTAAAATACGCATCCAGCAGCTTAGAGTTTACCATAATTTATGGGAAACCACGAGAAGCCGTTTATGAAGACAACTTACACCAGTCGGGATTGAACATATGCCCTTCGGTTTACAAGTCCTCAAACTACGGAGATAGCCTAGGGAAGATTAGAACATCATTACGTTACACACTCAACAATTTTTATGACAACCAAATCCACGAGGCGAGTTTTTCAAGTAAGTACCGATAATTTAAAAAAAAAAATCCGATGTTTTACCTCACATGACTTTCTCTACTCTTGTAGAAACTATTTTTACAAACGCTTATTCTCCATATGCTTCATGTTAACCGAGATGTTAATCTTATTGCTAATTTTCTTGTAGATGCAACGGGAATTGGTAGGCTTTAAGCGATAGTCAAATATTTTAAAGGGTTGGTTGCTATGTGGCGCATTCCATTGTCTTTTCATGTCCAGGACATAAAAAAATCTGATGTGTTACACTCACATGACTTTCTCTACTCTTGTACAAACTATTTTTACAAACTCTTATTCTCCATCTATTTCATTTTAATCGAGATAAACATTTGCAGAAACGATCTTTTGACATCCAAAGAGAATTACATTTTACACATAGCGACCAGTTCTAAAAATGTTTGACTATCGCTTAAGGCGTACTATGTTCCCCTTGTATTGTATTTGCAAGGGCAATATAGAAATACAGTAGCCTTTAAGAATAGACATATCTCTTAATAACTGGTTGCTAGGTGCAGCAGCATTCTCTTTGCCACAGATCAATACTCTTTGCATATCCAAGACAAAAAAAATGAATAACGAATTCCCATTTGAGAAAATAGTATTTAAAAATTTAAGGGAATAACAAGCAATATCTCGAAAATGGTTCACGCAAAAAAAAAATGTATATGACATAGATTGTGTATTTTAACGCGATCTACATTTTTTTTGTGTAGTAAAATTTTGTCTATCTGTTATGGTTTACCAGTTATGCAAAAGTCGTTCACAATGAAGAATACTTTTGGAGACATTCCCAGAAAATTCGAGATATACATTTCATTTGTCATGAAAATATCTTAAACATATGATATTTTAATCAAAATCGTTAGAGCCATTTTTGAGAAAATTAAAATTTTCGAAAAATTTTTCATGTAAAGGGTAATCTGGGGTGGGGGGATTTTCTCGAAAACCTTCGTGTCGCATCTCTGGAAGATACTGAACCTAAATATCAAGTTTGGTGTTTATCCCACTGTTCGTTTCTGAGTTATGCTGTTCACAGACACACACACGGACATGTTTCAAAAAATGCTTTTTTTTTAGTTCAGGGGGTCTCAAAACATGTATTTCCGGTGAAATCTCGGTATCGAATTTTTGGGTGGAATGCAATACTTCCCCTACTTACTATACGTAGTAGAGAAAGTAAAAATAATAGAACATTATTTTGCAAATACTTTATTATTATTCATTACTTACACTTTACACCACTTCTCCACATATCACCGCGTTATTCAGGCATTTCTCGTAACGAAAAACCAGTTTACCTAAGTCTTCACCAAAGAATGATGCCATCTGTGATGAAAGCCAAGTCTGCACTTCTTGTTTCACATCATCGTAGTTTAAATGTTTTCCACCAAGGAATTTCTTGAATTGAAGAAACATGAAAATCGCTTGGTGCCAATTCCGGATCCTAAAGTGGATGGTTAAATGTTCCCAACCAAATGATGCGATCAGATTCTTCAGTTTGTTTGTTTGGCATTAGTCACTCAGTGTTTCACCATAAACTTCATACAATTGGCGATGAATGTTTGCTGGCGTAACATTTCTCGCAATCAAAAAACGAATTACTGATCCGACTTCACAGTAGGGGGGGGTGTCGTTCGATTGTTTTGAACACTTCGAAACGCTCTAAAAAAATCTGATGTGTTACACTCACATGACTTTCTCTACTCTTGTACAAAGCATTTTTACAAACGCTTATTCTCCATATGCTTCATGTTAATCTAGATGTTAATCTTATTGCTAATTTTCTTATAGGTGCAAGGGGAATATGGTAGGCTTTAAGCGATAGTCAAATCTTTTAAGAGCTGGTTGCCATGTGGAGCATTCCATTCTCTTTGCATGTCCAGGACATAAAGAAATGAATAACGAATTCCCATTTGAGACAAACTATAAGTATTTGAAAATTTAAGGGAATAACAAGCAATATCTGGAAAATGGTTCACTCAACTACAAAAAAATGTATATGACATAAATTGTATATTTTAACGCGATCTACATTTTTTGTGTAGTAAAATTTTGTCTATCTGTTATGGTTTACCAGTTATGCAAAAGTCGTTCACAATAAAGAATACTTTTGGAGACTTCCCAGAAAATTCAAGATATACATTTTATTTCTCATGAAAATATCTTAAACATATGATATTTTAATCAAAATCGGTAGAGCCATTTTTGAGAAAATTAAATTTTTCGAAAAATGTTCCATGTAAAGGGTAATCTGGGGTGGGGGAATTTTCTTGAAAACCTTCGTCTAGCATCTCTGGAAGATACTGAATCTAAATACCAAGTTTGGTGTTTATCCGACTGTTCGTTTCTGAGTTATGCTGTTCACAGACACACACACAATCTCAAAACACGTATTTCCGGTGAAATCTCGGTATCGAATTTTTGGGTGGAATACAATACTTCCCCTACTTACTATACGTAGTAGAGAAAGTAAAAAGGAAAACACAAGGTGATGGTAGCTCACAGCTGCGTTTACTTACTTTAAAAACACGCCTCGCAGTAATAATGTGCGTTCTCTAATGATAGGTGACATATATCATTATGGGTATCAAATGGGAACGGATTTAGGAAGATATATTTTAATTATCAAATGGTTTTCATCTTTCACAGCATAATTTTTTATTTTCATACTAATTTTGCTAATTTTCCTCTTCCCATTCTCCCGCTTAAGCGATAATAGAACAGAGAGATTGCTTTCGCCTTGTGGCATTAACAAGGAACGATCTACTCGTTTGGAACTAAGATTTCGCTCCTGTTTCACGATTAGATAGCTGAAACAGTTTTAGCCCAAAGTGATATTTAGAATGTTTTTGAACTAAAAGTTTGAGTGGTAGGTCTTGTGTTTGGCGCCCGAATGAAGCGCAAGATTAGGGGAAAGCCAATGACGAGGAAAATCGGAAAACTGGCACTCTGACGACAGATGAGTAACCGAGTATAAAGTCGACCGATCGAAACTTCAACGATCGAAAATGCCCTAAAATATATCATCTAGGCGTATGTAGTATCAGTGTCTGATAAGCACATCACCTCTGCTAGCTAAACTTTTAAGTAAACAGAGTAAGCTTGCTCCTTTAGCCGGTTGGAGATGCATCCATTCACGTCACATTTAGGTCCCAAAATGTACGAATTATTCATGGCAACATACTATGTTAAATTCAGTTTTCGTTAATGATCATCATAATGTTTATACAAACGCCCAACCTTCAGAAGGGAGTCGAACCCGGGACCTCTGGATTTGGAAGCTAGCACGCCAACACGAGACCACAGACGCAGTCAATTTTTGCTGTAATCCAAATAGGATATTAAATGCACATGTTTACGTGAAGTATTATTGCATTTGCCCTGTCTTGATGCTTTGCTGCACTGCATCATGGTTCGCTAGACTGGTGATGGATACGAGTCGAACTTTTTTCTGTTGCAGTGCTGTATATTGGTGAATTTAATGGTGTAACGGTTAACTCAGTAAAAGCGGGATGCTGCAGAAAATAACAACAAAGAGGCAAATGCATGTGGAGAGAGAAGGGGGGTAATTGATTTTACCGAGAACATAATCTCTTTATTTCGTGCCAATGGCTAACCTGCTTTTCCCGCCTGAATCAATAGGGTGTCTCGAGGGCTGCATTAAAATGCTCAACTCCCAGAGGAAAACAAACAACCTTCTTACTAATTTTCATCACACTGGAAAATCCTCTTTTCTCTCCCGTTTACAAATATGTGGTGAACAAACAAGCACAAATTAAGGAAATACCAGGATAATTGCTGCCGCATTGAAACAAAGTCTATGTATTGACAAACTATCGTTCTTCTAGTGCATCCCTTGCAGATGCATACTAATTTACTGAAGAAATAATGGCTTCGCCAATTAAAGACAATACAGTTCTGAAGGGGATTCTTAAAACCTGTAGCTCTTGCCGTATTTTACTTCATTATACGTAGAATATAATCTTTCTTTCCATCTTTGTTGGCTGTTTCACCCAATTGGTTTTCCTTTCTATGGGTTTCGTTTCTAGTGCCAATATATACACAGGATTACCTCTGCAGAAAAATGCCTTAAGAATGATGCCGATTGTCGACCTATGTTTAAATATTTTAAAACCTTGACAGGCATTAATTAATAAATATATACATACAATTGTTTACTAATTATTAAAACTAACTTAAATAATCATGTATTTCATTATCAGCAACATGAACATTATACTAGAAATAATTATTTTATTGTCACACACAAAGTAAGGTTGACTAAATCCAAGAAATTGTGTAATAACATTGGCATCAATATGTTTAACAGATTACCAAGAGCTGCCCATTCAGCTAGCCTAGATAGATTTAAAGTCGCTTTAAAGTCTTAATGATTTTTTTCAAGCCAATGCTGACATTGCATTTTGAAGATTGCTGTTTTATATTTATGCAAATTTAGTTTCTGTTTTACTGATCCATTTTATCACTCTTATTGTATCAACTACTTATGCTAATAACTGCTTATGATGCAGTTCAACATCAATAAATATTGAGTAGTGAGGACGTAACAAAAAACACTCAGAATATTGTGTACATACCAGTAATTTTAGTTTAGAAAATAGAAATTGGTAAAACGTGTAGAGAGTTAAACTGATCTGTGAATATGGCGTTTATGCATTTTTTATAAGTTTCTCAGTTTATGATTATGCAAACGAAGACTCTAGTTTCTAAGGTCGCGGGTTCTAGCCCGGCGGAAGGCGATGGATTTTTTCGGGCGTAAAAATCCTTAGCATGGCTTCCTTCGGAAGGGTGGTCCCGTGTCGTAGATTTACGGCACGTAAAACAACCTCAAGCCTGATAAAGAGGCCTTTGAGCAAAATTACCGGTCTTTCACGCCCAATATAGAATGGGACGTTAAAGACCATAGTACTTAAAGAGCGTCCATAAATAAAGCCCAATTCAATGCAAACGAGCGGATATTTTTCTAAAAGTGCTTCTTTATTTCCAGCGAAATCTCCATATCAGACTTTTGCGCTGAATGCAATACTTCCTCTAGAATACACACTTAAGAGACAGAGATAAGGACAGGAAGATTGGCTACTTCAATAGCCAACTCCTGGGTCTTCGGTATAAAACCTGACCGCTCGCACGATGTTGTGCGTCGGAGCCAATGCCGGCTGGCTTACCCACGCTCCACGCCCGCACTGACAGTCTTTGTCATTCAGTCTCCACGTAGTCATTAACATCAGCAGTCCATTTTCATTTGCGAAGATGGGAAGGCAAATTATCTTTAGAACAGGTATATTTGTATGTAAATGTTATTTTAAATACGAATCGGCTCTTCGCGTACGTGAAGAATTCATCCTGTTTCCTGCACAACTGCCTCATTCGAGAACTTCAATTCACGATCTTAAGAATAAATTTGAGACTACTGGTTTAGTGCAAAACAAGAAACATATGCAAAGACGTACAAAGCTAACAAAAGCTAAACGAAATTGGCGAAAATCTTGAACGTTCGCCACAAAAATTACAAACGAAGTTAACACAGTTGGGGTTTCAATGACTTCTGCACATACAGCATTTGCTATGAGGTAAGAGTTAATTTTGTTATATTTTAAGTGCAGGTTTACAGCAATAGAGATTTAAGAAGCGAAGACAGAGTGCTGGCACGGCCAGCTGTGGTATGTGTGCTACCCAGACGCAAAACCTAGTGCGAGCGGTCAGGTTTTATACCAAAGAGGTACAGGGCAGTCCTAGAAGTATCCGACCTAACGTATATATATATAGCGGTTCTTGTTTCAAACAAATGACTATGGTAGAAAGTACCACCCTTATAAAGCTGAAGTTTGAAGTTTGACGAAGCTACGTTGTTTAGTAATTGCTTGGTAGCCACCAATTGTGAACTCTCTCAGCGAATTTGTAAACATGAATAAAACTGGCCA
This sequence comes from Deroplatys truncata, assembly GCA_030765065.1. Taxonomy (NCBI): domain Eukaryota; kingdom Metazoa; phylum Arthropoda; class Insecta; order Mantodea; family Mantidae; genus Deroplatys; species Deroplatys truncata. Next base: position 119,559,169 of record CM060988.1, on the reverse strand, counting down.
TCGTTATGTGATACAATAATTTCATTTGAAAGGTCTTAGCCCAACTAATATTAAAGCTGAGCTAGATTCTGCTCTGGGGGAGTCTGCTCCTTCGTTTACAGCAGTAAAATATTGAGTGGCAGCATTAAGGGAGGCCGTACGAGCTGCCAAAACGAACATCGCAGTGTCGACCAAATGAGGTGACCACGCCAGAAATTGTGAAGCAAATCCACAAAATGGTATTGGATGACCGTCGACTGAAAGTGCGCGAGCTACCAGACATCGTAGGCATTTCAAAAAGCGCTGTACATCGCATACTGACTGAAAATTTAGACATGGGAAAGCTGTGCGCAAGATGGGTGCCGGTTTACTCACAATGGAACAAAAGCAGCGTCGTGGGGATGTTTCAGTCGAATGTTTGGCGATGTTTCGCTGCATTAAAGCCGATTTTTTGCGTCGATTCATAACCATGGATGAAACATGGGTCCATCACTTCACACCTGAGACGAAGGAACAGTCAAAACTGTGAATTGAAAGGGAGGAATCGGCTCCAAGGAAGGCGAAGACAGTTCCATCTGCAGGCAAGGTCATTGCGTCAGTTTTTTGGGATGCGCGTGGGATAATTTTCATTGATTATCTTAAAAAAGGAAAAGCAATCAATGGCAACTATTACGCAAACTTATTGCAGGGTTTGAATGATGAAATCAAGAAAAAATGGACGCATTTAGCGAAAAAGAAAGCTCTGTTTCACCAAGACAATGCACCAGCTCACACATCCATAATCGCCATGGCCAAAATCAATGAGTTAAAGTTCGAAGTGCTTTCTCATGCATCCTATTCGCCAGACTTAGCCCCCTCTGATTATTTTCTGTTTCTAAAGTTGAAGAAATGTCTTGGTGGTAACAGATTTGCCAACAATGAAGAGGTGGAGTGTATGGCTATTTTGCAGAACTCGATGGTTCTCAGTATAAACAGGGTATCGAAGCTACTGAACACCGCTGGAAAAAGTGTTTCGAGCCGAAAGGAGACTATGTAGAGAAATAAAGATATTTTACCAGAATTTTTGTGCTTCCTTTGTTAGGTCGGGTACTTCTGGGACAGGCCTCGTATGTAGCGAATATTTTTATACCATAACATAATTTTTAAGTGTATAATAATATTCTGTTCTTCTCTGTTATAAAATCCTCCATTGCATAGAAGAGGCAGTGAGCAGTCGTCAGAATAGCTGTGATTGCATTTGAAGTCAAGCTGAGAGTTATGGGAAGTGTAGGGAGGGAGGAAAAATCATGGGCATGTCCGCATGTCCACATGTGCACGGCAGAGGTGGGAGATCACTTAACCTTAAGAGATGAGGTCAGCATCACGCTTCTCCCAATTAAATGTTGGTTCTCCGAACGCAAAGCGCTATCGCATTTGTTTTCCTTGCAATGCTGAGTGTACACAGTTCTTATTGAAGGCCGAAAAATTCACGCCTCCATGGGTGGATTCGAACACAACCATATTCCTATTCGCAAAGAACCTGACGTGCTGCATTCATCTGACTTCTCGACTCACTCTTCTACAAAAGAACGCCAATGACCTAAGCAGTTGTGCGCCCTATAGTTTAACTACCACCACACTACCACCACCGGTACTCTTCTATATACTACTCTTACAAAATCTTATTCTTCTGTTTCTCGTAATAGAATCACCCATTTCCATATTTAGTTGTAGGTATAAGGATAGAGTAGGCGAAAACAATACAAAAATTGTTAAAAAGCGGATGGCTATGTGCTGTTGAAATTCCTTGGTCTTTGCATGACCACGAGAAAGAACGAATAGGACTTAAAACTTGAAAAAAACTGATGTGATACATTCACATGATTTTCTCTATCGTCTATCGTTTATTATTGAGTATACAAATTCATCTCAATGAATCTTATTTTTATATCTACTTCATTTTATTCCAAATAAACTTTTGCAAAAATACCCACAATACACATTCCCTTATACATACAAAGAGAACGGTGTCAATGTTTAAGACCTGGACGTTACACGTGTCCTAAAACTTCCATACTGTTTCGATGGAATTGCGAGAAACAACTGAATGTTGACAGGACTTTTAAAAAAATGATTAAGCATTGAGCAATTCGAACCATTAATAACAATATCTCGTAAACGCTTGATGCCATAAGAAACAAATTGGAAATAAATGGTGTGTTTTAAAGAGATCAACATATATATATATATATATATATATATATATATATTGTATTACGTTTTCGTCTCTTGCATAAGGTTTACCAGCTATACTAGATTATACAAAATTCCTTCCGAATGAAGTGGACTTCAAAAGGCCATTCCCAGAAAATTCAAGCCATGCATTGTATATGACATGTAAATATCTTTAATATATGGTATTTTAATCAAAGAGCCATTTTTTAGAAAATACAATATTTCGAAAAATGTTCTATGTAAAGGGTCGTTTGAGGTGGGAGGATTTTCTTGAAAGTCTTCGTGTCGCATCTTTGGAGGGTACTGAACACAAATACCAAATTTGGTGTTGATCTGACACTCGTTTTGAGTTATAAGTTATGCTGTACACACACAAACACACACGGGCCTTTTTCTAAAAATTCTTTTTTGTTTAATTTTGGGGACCTGAAAACATGCATTTCCGGTGAAATATCGGTATCGATTCTTGGATGGAATGCAATACCTACTACGCACTGGCAGAGAAAGTAAAAAGTATATTTATTTGATAATTCAAACCAATAAGAGGTATCTCGATCCCAATAATAATAATAATAATAATAATAATAATAACAATAATAATAATAATAAATGTACATAAATTATGTGTTTTAACGAAATCTATATTTTTTGCATAGTAAGATTTTCTCTATTTCGGTTTACTAGTTATATTAAAGGCATTCAGAATGATGACGACTTCACGGGCTTTTACCAGAAAATTCATTATACATATTTAATTTGTGATGAAAATACCTTAAACATATGGTATTTATTTCAATCACAATCGATAGAGCCGTTTTTGTGAAAATAAAAAACAATAACAAAAAACAAAAACAAATATTTTCCAAAGAAATTGTAGTACCCGTGTCTTCCCCCCCCCTCCTTGAAAAACCTTGTGTCACATCCTTGGAAGATACTGAACTTATTTAAGTTTGATATTTAACCAAACTTTCGTTTTTGAGTTATCACAAACATCCTTTTCTAAAAATGTTTTCTTTTTTATTCAGGGAATTTCAAAACCTGTATTGGGGTGAAATCTCTCGGTAAAGGAACTTCTGGGTGGAATGCAATATTCCTCTGCTTGCTGTAGGTAATTGTACAGAAAATAAGAATTACTCCTACAATACATGAACTTGACACTCTTCTCCCTGTGTTCAACTAAAAATACTGCAATACAACCGGAGGAGGAAACACTGAAATGTTATCCTTGATCAGGGTGTCTATTGCCTTGAAATTTTAAAATTCCAATATGGGTTTTGGCAAACTTTTTGTACTGTATGGAGTCATATTCCAGTAAAACCCCAACAGTATTCATCTTTACTGGCATTATTTGTTTCTACAACTATAATATGAAGCTGCCATACCGATGTTGTATGGGTGGCCTTTTAAATCTCGAAAGACGATTTAATTAAATTTATTCTCTGTAATAATTGTACAAGAATCCATTTTTTTTAATGCTGAATTCTTCGCTTTACCTCTTAGAATTGTAATTTCAGAAAACTTCTTTGCTATTCATAACAATGAGCCAAAACTTCACTGATATTTATACCAATGGAAATAAAATATCAGCAGATTTTGTATTTATAATCTTAGTCTTCCCCTACCCCCTTTCTCGCAACAATCCTCAAAATTCTGGAAATGTTGTATAGCCTGTAAAATATTAGGGGTGAAAGCTCATTCAAATGTTTGAATCATTTTTACATATGACAAAAAAAGTATGAAAAAACAGATGTCATACAAAACAACACTCAAAAAATACCTATTTCATTAGCAAGATCTTCCAAGAACTGATCACCTGAAAATTTAATCTGCAACAATGTTTCATGGATGTTTCAACGAATTTTTCCATTGTGTAATCATTAACTCCAGTATAATCTCAGCATATCCAGTGTCAGTATACGTGTTAATATACGAGACTAGCACTTTACACTAACTTTAGTTATGTGGAATTGACCACACGCGCCGCATTTCATTTATGTGCAGTAATTTTCAGAATGTGCTGGGGTAACATTGGCTGTCAAGCCATATTTAATAGCTTAAAGCTGGCAAGTTCTGCACAAAGCAGCGCTGTGCGCTCCAGTTGGACGGGGTTCAAATAAGCGTTTCTCATCCTCAACAACAATCATATGAGTCATTATTACTCTCATCTCGAATTTAAAGTTGATTTAGAATGTCGAATATTTCTGCCTCTTTCTACAGCTCATTTAACGAAACCTGCATAAAAAACGGGATCAATTCAACTCCATCTATTACCACGTTTTACTTCAGTGCGACCTAGAAATTCCCCTTCAGAATATTTTAACACCAGCAAAAGTGTAGCCATTAGATCCCCCTCCCCTGTTTTTTAGCTTGCCATAACTCTAGTATCCTGAACAAGGAGTGCTATAAAGTAAGCTTATTACTTATTAACTGAAATTTAATATTCGAAGTGATGTCCTTTATTTCTAAAGCCTTTAATCCGTAATAATAGAACAATAAAACAAGATTTTACTGATAAATTTATAAGCACTGTAGTGATGAATGAATTTATCTGGAAGGAATCCGAGTTCGAGTTGTATCTTGAATATTTCACGAATAATACTATACACAAATATACCTGATCTGCAAGTGGCCAAGAAAGCGCAATAGATTACAGTTAATGAAAAGTGTTCTAACCTAATTCTTGATGCAAGAATATTTAGAGACTATACTGATCATTACCTTTTAATTACCAAATTAGCAATATCAGCAAAATGCAAACAAAAAATTTTCTGATGTGCTACAATCATGACCTTCTCTACTCTTTACAAACCTGGTTTAAGAGCTGATTGCTATGTGGAGCATTCCATTCTCTTTGCATGTCCAGGACGAAGAGTAACGAATTCCCATTGGAGAAAAAGTATCAGTATTGGAAAATTCAAACAAATAACAAGGAATATCTCGGAAATGGTTCACTCCACAAAAAAGTATATGATATAAATTGTGTTTTCATGAGCTCTACATTTTTTTGTGCAGAAACATTTTGTCTCTCTCACCGTTTACCAGTTATGCAAAAGCAAGAGGACTTCTGGGGTCTTTCACAGAAAATTCAAGATATAAATTTCATTTGTCATGAAAATATCTTAAATATATGATATTTTAATCAAAATTGTTAGAGCCATTTTTGAGAAAATCAAAATTTTCGAGAAAAAAAAGGGCGGGGGATTTTCTTCAAAATCTTCGTGTCGCATCTTTCAAAGATACTGAACCTAAATACCAAGTTTGGTATTTCGTTTTTGAGTTATGCTGTTCACACACACACACATACACGGACCTTTTTTTAAAAGTGCTTTCTTTTATTCAGGGGGCTCAAAACATGTATTTCTGGTGAAATCCCGGTATAGAATTTTTGGATGGAATGTAATACTTCCCCTACTTACTATACGTAGCACAGAAACTAATAAAATATGTAATACGACAAACAAAATTAAAGTGAAAACATTTAAGGTGCACCTTTTACAAGAGCCTATTAGAAATTTTTATTAGCAACGGCTAAATTTGTATATGAAATAAAAATCAGTAAGGAGAAACATTAATGAAGGTAGAAGAAATTGATACATAGAATCATACAGGCTGCCTCAGAATCACTTGGAACAAGAAATAAGACAATGAACAAATATTGAATATTTGGAATGATAATATAGCAAAACTCGTTAAAAAATAACATACATACTTAAAATATTACAAATTGAGAACAGATGAAACTTTCATCGAGTATAAAAAAGGAATGCCCTTGTGTGTAGAAAAATATATATCAGTGACCCAGAACATTATGTACATGGTAGGCAAGACAAAGTCTATAAGATATTAAAACATCTTAATAACTACAATAAAACTAATCTGAAATTGAAGTTAGTTCAGAGAATAATGGATATCTATTTTAAAGAACTCTGGACAGAATAAACCGATGAGGAAACAATTGTGACATTAGTAGATGAAAATGAATGAATGAAGCCTGTTGCGTCCCCTTAAGGGCAAAGGCCTCCCTGTAGAGGGGTAAAGCTCTTTTACATATCTCTCATGGTGAACTACTCTGTAAGAAGTAAACTTGTGTCAAACATTTGTCTGTTACACTGGTCGGTATCTGTCTGTTACACTGCTTGTTTTGTGTCTATGTAATGCACTGTTACACTGTCTGATATCTGTCTGTTACAATGTAGCGCACAGAGATCCCATTTCTTCCAAAGTAGTAGTAATTGTTAACAATTATATTAAAAAAAAAAAAAAGAGAGACTCCTAGTGCTGATAATATTAATAATGAATTAATATGGTTCTATTTAAATAAAATAACACCTCTTAGATATGTTGGACGTTTGTAGGAAGGCTGGTCATGTTTCTGAAGAGGGAAATGGCAAGCATATATTCATCCATTTATTATGAAATGGGAGACCGTCACAATTGTGAAAGTTACAGGGGTATAAGTGTCTTGGATACCTGTTACAAAACCTATGCATCAATATTCAAAGCTCATCTGAATGTAATAATAATGAAAAATATTATTCTGGAAGTCCAAAATGAATTCAGGAAAGGCAGATCGTATTCAGATTGCATATTTACTGTTAACGAAATAATTCAGAAGCCTAGGGAAGATAATGTACCAACTTTCATGCTATTTACAGGTTTTCAAAACACGTTTGACAGAGTTAACTGGAGTAATTAAGGATGTATTGAAATGCAAAGGTGTATGTTAACATGTTAAGTGCAATAAGACGATCATATGTAGAGAACAAGATAAAAGAAACTGGAATGCAAAATAAAAAACACGTAACAGCAACTATAAATAAGATACCAGGGATGACATCTTTCACCGTCCCTTTTTACTTTATAAATTGACGATAGCATATATAATTGGCAAATAATTTCAGACTCACATTTTAAAATAAGGAATCACATTTTAGACATGTTACCTTTTGCAGAAGACTAGGTTCTCATATCTAGCTCAGAGGATGATTAACAGAAGGCTCTATATCAATTAAACATTATAAAACATTACAATTTTAAAATATCAATTAAGAAAACCAAATTTAAAGGTTTAGATCCCATAAGAGCCGAAATAAATTTGGATGAAAAACTCATTGAGCAGTGAATAGTTTTAGTTACCTGGGTAGTAATATTTTCTATTTTAGAAATAAAGATATTTTTAATAAACTTAGCAAATGTAACTATATATGTGGCACAAATAAGAGAACGTTAGAAAACACTAGTAAGGCAACTAAACTTAAGTTTTTAAAAGACTTAAGGCTTGATGATGCTTTATAAATTCAAATAATATATCAAGAGATGATTAAGATTTATTGAATAGCACATCGCCGACACTAAGAAAGAAACAAGTGCAGGTATCAGTGATAAGAAAATGATAGAACTGGCAGATCAGCTGCGATTCCTCCAAATTCAAGGTATCCCTATTCCGGATTGCTCAGTTGACACACGAATTAAATGGCCAACGGAAACAGAAAACAATACATCTGAAGCACTTCAATGAAAACGCTCGACCGTAATTGCAATTTGCATAAGAGATCTACTGTCTTGAATAAAAGGAGCTATCAATACTCGACTCGATCGCCTGCAGACACCGCGCGCGCTGCTGCTCTTATGGATGAACGTTCATTTAAAGGCACTGTGGCAGAAATCACAAAGTAATTTTTGGCTTACTAGTAACTATTGGTTAGCCATTTATAGTTATTAGACAATTACTTTTGTTAATTTTGCAGTATAATGTAGGAAGAGTGTCAATAACCGTGTGAACAATTCTAAAAATATTCATTTCGGAGGTAGAGGTTCAAGCCACCTACAAAGCTATATTTCGGATGAAACCTAGATATTAAACTTCTTGAGTTAAATGCAACACCAACTTCCTCTCTACTTAACTGATGTGGGGACAGCGTGTCTGCCTCACATTCAAGAAATCCAGATTTTCGATCTAGGTTAAAGCAAGTTAATAAAAATTCATTTAGAAGAACTTCGGGTAACTCTTAAGCTCTATGGATTTTCGCAGTTCTCGATATCTTGTGTTATCTTATTTGCTGGGAGCCTATTGTTTTATTATTTTTTTAAATTTGGGTTCTTTGTCCTCCGGCTATCTATTATAACTCAGTCGAGCACGTGTCTCTAAGCAGGGTGTGTAAACGGAAAGGAGTTGTTACTAAAACATAACACTGGTTAAAAAAATTGAATCTAGGCTTCTATTGCAGTCACGCTTAATTAATAATTGACATATTTAATCTTTATACACGCCTGACTGAAACTGTGATATTTCGGAATGTAACTACAGTCGTTTTAGTTGCCGCGCACCAATTACTTCGCGTACTTTACATTTTCGTAACTAACTGCGACGTGCACCTCGTGAGAGATTCTTCAGAACTGTGCGACACTTGCTTATGGCTCGAGAATATATACTCCTTCACCTCGAATTGCCTAAACATTATAATATAGTTACTATTGGTTACCAAATTGCGTCCACTTTAGCGTCTGTTTTGTCAGCCAATCACTACTACTAACATATATGCTCTAGGGAAGATATTCCCTCCATTTCTAAAAAAGGCACGCTACCCTGACGTCATTTTGTTTCTCTCTTCTTAGTGATAAACAACTCACCCCCTCGGTTTATTGTTACCCACTTCTATTGTCAGCTTCAGTTAGGCCGTGTAAACTTATTTCCTAACAATACTTATGTCTAACAAACATCTAAAATCCTGTACATACAATAATATTAATTTACACTACAATCACTCTGGCATTCACAGCATGTTATGATATAAAATATTGCCTCAGGATCCAATCCCTTACGACCCAGCTGGTTAGGAGACGTTTAATACAAAATCAGAAGAATTAGCTTTCCGTACTGCAGGTGAGCGGAAGAGTACGTAGATATCTATTTTGCCAGTCAACAGAAAACAACATCCAAACCGAGGAGATGGCTCAGGCGGTAACGTCTGTGGTCCGCATTCGGGAGGTTCCCGTTCAACCCTGTGGGCAGATCTATATGCCTGGGTTTTTTACACGATTTCCCTCAGTCGCCGGATTGGATATTACCACGACCCAAAGGTTCAACTTAAGCCCAAAACAATAGTAAAAAAATGAAAATGCCCTGCTATCTATCCACAGATGTTCAAAGTACCCTAATACCATCTGCCCGGCACATGTAGAAGCAGAGATACAATTGCCTGGCACTAAGGTCTCTGTAGACACATGTCGAAGCTGCCATCTGCCGGTCATAGAAACAGAGGTACAGTTAACTAGCACTAAGGTCTCTGTGGACACGTGTCGAAGCTGCCATCTGCCCGTCACAGAAGCAGAGGTACAGTTGCTTAGCACTAGACCTCTGTGGACACGTGACTAAGCTGTCATGTGCCCGTCATAGAAGCAGAGGTACAGCTGCTTAGCACTAAAACCTCTGTGAACACGTGACTAAGCAAGATGGTGTGACTAAGCAAGATGGTATGGTACAGGGATGAGACCTAGAAGGCCTACTAAACGCCACATACCGATCCGACGCGATATGATCACGTAGTTAAACGACGTAAATATACGAACAAATGAACAATCTTTCATATTTGATACTCATTATAGGAGTGCCCACTTCTCTAAGTAGGGTAAAGAGCCAAGGAGGCGACATTTAAAATGCAAACCACTAACTTCGTTAACTTACATGCTCTTACTCGTCGTTGTCGTCCTCTCAGTTTCCAAGGACTACGTCCCATGGCTCGTTCCGACCCAAGAGAAATCATCTATCTCCGAAGAGTCTATCTACATTTCTGCGTCTTCAGTGTTGATAATTGAAAAGAATCTTAGGAAATCTATCGTCTCATTCTTTGTATGTATTCTACTGAGTTCATTTTCCGTTGCTCTCTTTTAAATTAGAAGTATTTAATTGTCCCTTCTTTCTAGATTTCTCTGGTCAGCTGAAAGAACGTAGCCAGCTATTAACTTGAGGAATCGCATATCTATAGATTCTATGTTTCTCTTTCCTGGACTACTTAATGTCCGAGTTTCTTATCTGTATTTCAACACTGTTATGACCATTAGTTTAAAAGAAACATAAATTGAAGCTCATGACGTTTCATTTCTTCTTAGGGTCCTCTTTACTGTTCCGCACCGCACATGTCTTAATTATTTAAAAACCAATTGAAATGCCACTTGGTAAAATTAATGAGTCGGAATGATATTAAAAGCCTTCACTTACATCATGATGGTAAAAAATGGACGATCGTTTCGAGGCATCAAGGCCTCATCTTCAGCGGAGACGACTGAATCTTGCATCAAAAGCACAAAATATATGTACCCATGTTTATTTAATTTTTATGAATATTTTCCAACGTTTCCTGATACATCAAATATGAAATTTTTGTACTATTTTTACTTTCTTTACTACGTATAATAAACATGGAAATTTTCAAGAAAATTCCCCCACCTCAACTATCCCTTACATGGAACATTTTTAGAAATTTTTCATTTTCCAAAAAATGCCTCTAACGATTTTGATATACATTTTCTTTAATTTTCTTGGAATAGCCTAGGAAGTCGTCCTCATTTGGAAGGACTTTTGCATTATCTTGTACAATTTGAAACGTTAAGCGATAGATGAACACATATAAAATGTAGACCAATTTATTCAAAATAAGCTTTTTTGTGGCATAAGCCGTTTCCGAACTATCCGTTATTAAAGGTTCGAATTGTTCCTGCTTTCCATTCTTTTTAAATCCCAACGATTTTCAGCTGTTTCTGGCGATTGCATTGAAACTGTATGGAATTTTAAGGCCAGCATATCGCTCCCTCTTTGCATTTATAACGCAATGTGTAATGTTGCTATCTAGCTATTTTTGCAAAGGTTTATTTGGATTAAATGTAGCAGATAGGAAAAAAAAAAGCTTTAGTAAAAATAGTTTGTATATCCACTAATAAAGAGAGAGGGTAGAGAAAGTCATATGAATGAATCAAATCAGATTTTTTCCACATATCTTGAAATTAAAACTATTCATAAGCCTCTAGATTAGGTAGTGTATAGCTTAAAATTACTAGATCATTTGCGAACGTTTTTGAATGAAATAAATGAGACTTATGGAAACACTTAGGCAATAAAATCACTACATACTGTTTTCCTAGCAACAGCTCGCGCTGCTAAGAACCGAAGTAGACACATCACGTGACTGATTGTACTTCAGGTTAAATCTGCGTACTTCTGGTGGAATCTAGAGGAATCTAGCCTGTGTAAATCTAAACATGGTGGGTGGTACACGGAATGATGAGATGTTTCCGTAAACAGGCACTGTGCCAAGCATGCAGGACGCATACCTGTGAAGCCGAAAACTGTTTTGCAATCAGAGGTCGAATTAAAAGCAGTAATATTTCGCTTTTATAGCAAAACTTCCTGTTAAAAATCTGTTGCGTTACATTTATATGACTTTTTCTACCCTCTATCGCTTATTAGCGAGTATACAAATTATTCTTTGAGGTAGTATTTTATATCACAGCACTGTGAATGCCAGAGTGATTGTAGTGTAAAATAGCATTGTTGTATGACAATGATTTGAGATGTTTGTTAACTATAAGCATTGTTAGGAAATAAGTTTACACGGCCTCACTGAAACTGACAATGGGAGCGGGTAACAATGAAACGAGGGGGTGAGCTGTTTATCAATTAGATGAGACAAACAAATGACGTCAGAGTAGCGTGCCTTTCTTTAGAAATGGAGGGAGTATCTTCCCTAGAGCATGTGTGTTCGTAATTTTGATTGGATAAAAAAATAGACGCTAATGTTGGCGCGCTTTATTAACCAATAGCAGCTCTGTTATAACGTTTAAGCATATCGGGGTGAGGGAGTATAAATTCTAGAGCCAAAGACAGGTATCGCGCAGTTCAACAGAATCATTCAGGAGTTACACGTCGCGCAGTTCTACAGAATCATTCACGAGTTACAAGTCACTCGGTTCAACAGAGGCATTCACGAAGTACACGTTATGCAATTCTACAAATCTCTCGCGTTGTAAAGTTAGTTACAAAATGTGAAATACGCGAATTAATAATGCGCGGCAAATAAGTGATTATAGTTACATTCGAAAATATAACAGTTTCAGTCAGGCGTGTATCAAGAGTAATTATGTGAAATTAATGAAGTGTGAGGGCAAAAAAGGTGTAAAAACAAATTCCTTTATCAGTATTATCTTTTAGTAACAACTCCTTTCCGTTTACACACCCTGTTCAAGAGATTTGCTCGACTGAGTAATAGCTAGCCGGAGGACAAAGAACCCAAAATTCAAAATAGTAAAACAATAACAGGCGCTCAGCAAATAAGATAACACGAACGATACCGCGACATCTTATGATAGTTTATCTTCAAATCTACTTCATTTTAACCCTTAATGACGCATATCTAAAAAATATGCTGATGTCACAAAAACAGTTACTTGAAATAAATTGAGTATTTTAAAGAGATCTACACTTTTTGTGTAGTACGTTTTTGTCTATCGCTAACGTTTACCAGTTATACAAGATTATAAAAAATTCCATCCGAATGAAGTGACTCGGTGTGAATAATGCAAGATATAGATTTTGTCATGTTAATAAATTTAAATCTGGTATTTTAATCAAATTCGTTAGCCATTTTTAGAAAACCGTAAATTTTGAAAAATATTCCAAGTAAAGGCTAGTTTCGGGTGCGGAGATTTTTTTGAAAATCTTCGTGTCGAATCTTTAGAAGGTACTGAACCTAAGTACCAAACATGGTATTATCCAACTTCTCGTTTTTGAGTTCCGCTGTTCATACATACACATCCGCGGGTGGGCTTTATTTTCAAAAAATGCTTTTCTTTGGATTCAAGTGGTCTCAAAACTTGTATTTCAGGTGAAATCTAGATATTGAATTTTTGGGTGGAATGCAATACTTCCCCTATTTACTATACGTAGAAGAAACACCTTTTTTTTGTATTCAGGTGGGTCTCAAAACATGCATTTCAGCTGAAATTTCGGATTCGAATTTTTGGGTGGAATGCAATACTTTCTCTACCTACTATGTACGTTGCAGAGAAAACACCTGTATCAAACACGTTCATGGACAAAATAATTTTCTTAATGTATGAAGTAAAAAGGTGGGCATTACCTTCTTCACAGTTTTAGGGGCGACCCACCCTAAGATGATTAGCAGGCCCCGGATTCTGGTGACATGACTTTTAACTGTTGCATCATAGGTATTGCTAATATGTACATAAATTCTGTTCACGAGTCTCATATTATGAAAATCCATATTTATTAGTTCATGTTAATTCATTATCTATTTTTAGTATTCTTCCTTCGATTATTTAGGTATTTTCTTGAATTTACAAAATATATATTATTAAATTTTACGTAAGCATGAAGTTTCAAACCTCAGAAATTTCACTATTCAACTGAGAAATAAAAGTAACTTTGGCTGGCCCCGTAGCTCAGTCGGTAGAGCACCTGCCTGCTGTGGGAGGGATCCCGGCTTCGATTCCCGACTGAGGGGGGGGGAGTTTTCTCTAGCCAAGATTATTCCCTAACCTCCCCACAGTCTGGAAGTATGAACGAGAATGTGAATTAAAACCAAAAAAATGCAAACACTCAATGACAGGTGTAAAGGGAACTAAAAAACTTTGTATGTACCTTACTCGTATTTTTGGTAAAGAAATCAAGTTCCTATTTATTGGTTAGTCTGAAAAGGTTTGGTTGTGGGTGGAGGGTTGGCTATAATCAGTGGAGCAAGTACCATTCAGCCATGAATTCATGTCCAACTAGGAATGAGACAAATTAGTTTTTCCTGTTTCGCATTAATACGTGCATACGGTCAGGTCGCTATTGTCCTTGTCCTTGCGTCGTATGGCGTAAAGACTTCCTCATTCGCAATAAATTCTGTATAATCTGAGAACTAAGAGAATTAGTAATAGTTTTGTAACACCTGCTTTAAAAACAATTTTCCTTCAGATTCTTCAAATAAAGACTGGAACAGATATATATACATTTAGTAAATTCTCTAAATTATTTGATCATAATTCTTACATCCACTTTTTCTACTTGTATATTAGTTGTACTTAGGTATAAATTTATTTCTAATTTCGTATACATTATTTTAATAAATTGAATAGGTAAATCTCATATTTCTGTCATTTTATGTAATTATTATGTAATTTACATAAATTTTAGAGCCATTTTATAGGTAATTTTTCTAACATTTTAGATCAAAATCGGGTCTTGATGGTCAGTAATTTCTTGTGGGTTATTGTACTCAAGTGTAATTAAACAGAAATACTTTAACAATGAATTCCATAAAGAATTATTTGGCTGTGTTATAAACCTCTTTATGGCTTTGTAAAATTCAGGATTGCATAAAATAAGGTATATAGGTACTAGGATAGGCGCATAGAATTTTTACAATTAATAATAACAAAGAAAGAATAGAAAGAATTAAAGAAAATCAAAACAACTGGAAACAACATTTGGAGAAGATGGATGATAACCGTTATACGAAGTTGGTTTAAAGATATACACCAAAAGGCCAAAGAAACATTTGCAGATCTAAAACGAGATGAGCGGAACAGTTTAAATGATGAGACCGGAACAAGCCAAAGGGCTTAAACCATGAAAGATGATGATGATGATGATGATGAATAACAAAAAGTACCCAGTCAATCTGAAGAGTTGTCTTCACAGGTTTTACAAATTTTTAGTAAACTTGTGTTTCAATGCTTCTACTTGAGTCGAATATCTAATTACCCTAAACATCCTGGTTGCTGGTGTATAAGCGTTCTATTAAATAAACATAAATAAAATTTTTCTCCCTTAACTAAATTTACCTTTTAAGTGACCACAATTTTTCTGCATTATATCCATCCCCACATTCTTTGGTGCCTCTCTCAAATTTTCTCTTACTTTATCCAAATAACCACTTATCTTTCATATATCTTTCTCCTCTTTTACTTTCAACATTTTTATGGCCCCCAAACCTGATGCTGTCTCCATTCTTTAGTTTCTATGATATGACGTAAATATCCTTCCCACCAAATATTGGATATGAGCCTTCCTTTACATCACCTCTAAGACCTTTAAAGTTTGCCACTCCAGATGTCGCCCAGCCAAACCATTTCTCCCGAGGTTTTACATGCATCATGATATTTTTCTCCGCCCCCATTCACATTTCAAAATTCTATGCGGTCTCAAGGAGTATGAGAAACTGGCACTGCAAGCAGCTCAAAAATTCCATATAGAGATTTGACCGCAAACACCGCTTTTATGTCACCAAATTAAAAAATCTGATGTGTTACACTCACATGACTTTCTCTACTCTTGTACAAACTATTTTTACAAACGCTTATTCTTCATATGCTTCATGTTAATCGGGATATCGAGATGTTAATCTTATTGCTAATTTTGTTGTAGATGCAAGGGGAATTGCTAGGCTTTAAGCGATAGTCAAATCTTTTAAGAGCTGGTTGCTATGTGGAGTATTCGATTCTCTTTACATTACCAGGAAAAAAATGAATAACGAATTTGAGAAAAAGTATAAGTATTGGAAAATTTAAGGGAATAACAAGCAATATCTCGAAAATGGTTCACTCAACAAAAAAAATGTATATGACATAAATTGTGTATTTTAACGCGATCTACATTTTTTGTGTAGTAAAATTTTATCTATCTCTTATGGTTTACCAGTTATGCAAACGTTGTTCACAATGAAGAACAGTTTTGGAGACATTTCCAGAAAATTCGATATATACATTTTATTTGTCATGAAAGTATCTTTAAAGGGTAATTTGGTGTTTATCCGACTGTTCGTTTCTGAGTTATGCTGTTCACAGACACAGTCACACACACACATACACAGACATGTTTCCAAAAATAGCTTTTTGGATTCAGGAGGCCTCAAAACATGTATTTTCGGTGAAATCTCTGTATCGAATTTTTGGGTGGAATGCAACACTTCCCCTACTTACTACACGTAGTAGACAAAGTAAAAATAAGAGCATTTTTATAACGACTGCTCAATGTATTTCTACGTGCATGTGAGAAAGCCTAAACCAAAACTCGGAACTTACACAACTAATTTTAAGTATTTTAAAAGTAATCTTAAGAACATTTTAATTAAAATGTGCCTTTATGATTTGCATGAACCTAATCTTAAGTTGTAATTTTATGATTTATCTTATGGCTTACTAGCTCTACAAGATAAAATAAACATCTATGTAAATGTTAAAAAAAGAGGTGATATTAATACAGAAGTTCTAAAAATTAAGATAAGATGGTAAAGGAGGGGGACAATAAAACGTTAGGGGAGATCGTGGGTAGAGGCAAGAGAAAAATGTTACAGAAAAATAAAAAGAACATGTTCTAAGTTGAAATGTATGGGGGACTAAGGGATGAAAATAGCACCTCAAAATAATGCATAAGGAAAAATTGTAAAATTTAATGTACGAATCATGGAAATTAAATTTACAATTCACATAAATGTTATACCGTGCGGTCGTTTTATAATGAGGCCACGGATGCGCGTATGCATGCTCCGCACACTGTCCATTACACTGGGGAGTTTTCGTTCCACAATTCCCGCGTTACTTACGAGTGATAGTAACATGCACTATAATGAGTATTAACTTGATATAAATGGTGTCCATCTGTGTGATGTTCATCCTGGCATCTTCGGATGAAATGTCCATTCACACGCAAAAGTTCTTCTTGCGTATTGTTCATAATTTCTGTTTTATATTGCCCTTAAGTTCGTCTATGGTGTGGGGATTGTCCCCATAAACCTTCTTTTTTAAGGTTCCCACAAAGAGATGCACCAATTTTGTCAATGTTTTCCCCGTTAGAACATCTCGTTTTCACTTCTCATGTTTAGCATTTAGCGATCGCGTTGACCTAAACTTATTAACCGTCTAACAGTTTCTCTACCTGGAACTGGAATACCAGGAAATCTCTCCTGAAATTTCTACACACCTGTGGACATGATTTGGTTTTTGCGTATGTATTGTACATAAAAATTCTTTGTTCAATCTGAATTCGTCTGTAGACACTGCAGTGTGCTAATAATAAGACATTAATACTCTTAAGCAAATCACACACAACACAGATGTCTTGAATAAACTTTCACCTTTGAGATACATAACTCTCCTTACATGCTGAGCGAAGGTCTACCAGGACAAGAGCCGGAGCCCAAGTCCCCCTCCTATACCCAGGGTTCAGCGCCAACCAACCGTGGGGTCAATACCTTGTTTCCTAAAAAGGTCCCCGATTGCGCGGAGATTGAAGTGGATACACCACTTACGCGCGTCAACCCCGAAGGGCGACTACCGATAAACCTCGGTAGGGGTCAACAGCAATCTAGCATGCTGTTTACCGACTCTCCAGGGCGGTACTGGAGGACACTAAAGCGTCTCACAATTATACAGTCGTACCCAATCTCCCACGGGTATCGGGAACCACTGCCCCGTCGAGACCAACCCAATCCGAACAGCTCCCCAACGGGAGGGGCTCGAATGTTCGGCCCGACGTACTTGCACGAGCTGAATACAGAACGAAACTGTTTATCAGCAGCGATCGAAGCAGAGCTGATAAAGATAACCTTGAACGCGTCATGCGCCGCCAGTTGTGCATCGGAAAAGTACAGAGGTACTGCAGTACAGCGAGCTACGCATATACAGAGTGGACCATTTAAGTTGAGACTGTACAATGTCTCCAAAACTACGCGTTGTAGAAAGAAATGTCTTTAATAGAAGTTGTTGGATATTATGGGGGAAAGTAAACGCCATTAGTCGTGTTTTGTTTGGAGGACGTTATGATAGTCATTTTAGGATCCATTTAATTTTCTTTTTTTAATGGGGACCTACAATTAGGGTCAAATTAAATTGCAAAGAGAACGGATTTCAAAGCCTCGCAATGCAACCCCGCCTTTCAAAAGGGTAATTCTTCAATTTTATGTTTGATAGAAGGTTGGTTAGATTACGACAATAAAGGAAATTATTACAGCAATTATAGGTATAAGGCCTAGAATTTGAATTATTTATTCTAAATTATTCTAGACTTTTTGATTGAAAATCAAGTGTCTTAAAAGATTTGACTATCGCTTAAGCCTATTGTACATATCCCCATTGTACCTACAGGGAAACATGCAATAAAACGATTTCTGCAAATGTTTATCTCGATTAATATGGAGCAGATACAAGAATAAGCTTTTGTAATAATATTTGTTCAAGAATGGGTAGGAGAAAGTCATGTGAATGTAACACAAGATTGTTTTAATATTACGACGCGTTTAAGTCCATTCCAGAAATCGCCTAGTCTGTGTTAGATATACAGGCGGCGGTTTTTTGAGGCAAAAGATTTTTAGCGGTAGTTGGCTCTGGTGATATGTAATTGCCGCGGTCCGACAGACTTCCTGCATTGCGAGATGTACGTCACCCAGATAAAGCCGTGATAGCAGCAGAGGAAGAGTGGTGGGGGAGCGGTGGTCTCTATGCCGGCTAATCCATGTTTCTGGGCCGCCACTGAAAACGTGCTCGGCTATTTTGGTATTGTCGCAAGGGCAATGTTTTTATAATTGGAGCCAAGTAGATTCTTTCCCCGACTGTCTCTCTTTCTTATGAAAGGGGAGTGACACACCTTTCTCAAGGTGTAATATGCCTTGAAATGTGTGGATGAGAAAATCTCCACCTTTTATGTTGTGCAGCCTGGCAGCAGTATGAAAACAAAGGAAAGAAAGAGGTTTGTATGTTTGTTCATCCTCAAGATGATCTGTTCCACAGCATTTTTCTTTGTTCACAACACTTTCCTTTGGTTCTTTACAGCGTTTGCATCTTGAAAAGCCCAGCGTATCAAAATTTAGTTATGAGCAGGGACAGGATTGTAATGCAAATGCATATCTTTTCTCTGCTGTCAGAAACTATGTTAATTATAGAAAGTTATAGCTAATTATATGTACAATAATAATATTAAGTGTTTATTACTAAATTTCCAACAATTTAAACAATAGTTTATGTTGCATATAATGTATATTTTCCTGTTTTGTTAATAAGTGTAATATCTCAGCAGTTGGCATTTTATGCCGCATATTTGTTTGTTTTACAAGTATGTTTTATAAATATATTATTTTACTAATGCTATCTTCGTATTTTGTTTGCAAATACAATACTTCCAAATAATGTACGCCGTTGAGTCAGTCTGGAAACTTGGCAGTCACTAACTCATGTCACTTAGTGAATTCCCGCCTTATCTGGTCGTAGCCGTTCCCTCACGGCAGGAAGGTGGCTGCTAAGGAGTTCTCGGAACTGAGCTCAAGTGTGGTGGTTATACCTCTATGTAATATTAAGTTTAGTTGCAATTTTATTGTTTAAGATCTCTTAACATTTATAGAAAATTTAAACTACCAATTTACACAAAAGAAGACAGTTCAAAATATTCAACCGCTTATAGTTTTAAAATTAAATTCGAAAATATTCTTGCAAGCTCGTAATCGTTCTCCAGTTGGAAATTCAGATCATTCAATTTAGCGCTGTGGTGCCTGTGTATAGTGAAGGTCTTGTTTTCGAGTAATAATGCCAACAGTAACAGTAAGTTACAAAACTAGCTTACAGAAGTATATCGTAACTCTTCAATATTAAAAATAAATTTTGATGAGTTAAATAAGCATATAGTTTCCACAATAATTTTACTCACAAAAGATTGATCAAAATTCCCTTAAAATTTTATTTTATGTCAATACCATGTCTTAGTACTTTTATATGGCATATTTATGTGGAAGTTTTCAGTGCATATATACATATAACATACACAACATTAACTTTAGCGTTACAAGCTGCTTCCCAATATCGGATCTTAACCGTGAATGCATGTTTTAAGGTCCCATGAAAGGAACCCGCACGTGTGTGCGGGTGAATAGTATAACTCAAAAACAAAACCTCTGTTAAATATAAACGTAAGTGTTTAAGTTTGGCATCGACCATTTATGCGACACTGCGATTTTCAAGAAAATTCCCATTCTGAATGGAAGATTTTGTTTTATTGTTTGTTTTATCAAAAATAGCTGCGATTTTTATTAAAGCACTTATGTTCAAGATATTTGCATGGTCAATAAAACGTAGGCTCTATATTTATTGAATTTTGGGTGAATCGTTTGAGAAGACTTCATTTTGAATGCATTTTGTGCAATACTGTAATACTTGTATATTGAGATATTTATTATTCTGGGTTTGAATTTTCCAATGTTAAATTCTTTTAAGATGTTTGGTCACCATTATTTTCTTTCTCGCGATACCATTCAACTACATAGGCACCACAGAGAAACCCTCTTCAATGTTTTGTAACACGCGTGTACCTAGAACGAAAGATATATTGAAATTATTTTGGCAAACGCCTATCCCGATTTAACATGAAAGTAGATAGAAAAATAAGTTTAAGAATTTGTAAAAGAGATATAGAAACAAACGGCAGAGATAGAGAATGTCGTGGGGATGTAACGGATCGGATTTTTTACCTGCTTGCGCTTTAAATTCCGGGGCCACATTGCGATGGATATGTCTTTTTATAAAAATGTTTTTCTCTTTTTCGTTTTTACTCGGGACATCAAAACGTATATTTCCTGTGAAACCGCTATATAAAATATTTGGGTGGAATAGACTACTTCGTCTTCTTACTATAGGTATCTGGTAGAGAAAGTAAAAGCGTTATGTATTTATTACAGTATTCAGAATGAACTATTTATTTGCAAAGGTAGAATCAGACTGAAAAATGCTATACCATTGCTGGGATTTGAACCACGGATATTCCCGTTACCGTCCGATTGCTCTAATCAACTGAGCAACCTTGGCAACATGCCGGCATATCAAATCCCCCAACTCACTCGCATTTTTTCCGTTAAACCACAAAGAGAACTCAAATTCATTTGGAGATGACATACGCCAATGGCGACTTACAATGTCACGAGTACATTAAGTCCCGACCTTCATAGTTTAACCTACTATTAGGTCAATCAATGGTAACAAATTATTCTTTTGAACAGCCGTTTGTAGGACATGGTTACAAAGGTAGAATCAGACTGAAAAATTCAATATCATAGCCCGTATTTGAACCACGGATCTTCCGGATTCCGTCCGGCTGCACTAAGCAACTGAGCTACCGTCGATTGTACCTTTGCAACCTTGTCCTACACGTGGCTTGTCTAAAAGAATAATTCATTACTGTTTATTTATTGGTCCCAAGCATAGCAGTGGAACTTTTGAGTATGATTCAGTTTTCTATTTTAATTTGCAACATACGACCAGTATTAAAACAAGCATTTATAGATACGTAATTTTTCTTTTCTTCTTTCACACTGAAGTACTTCCCTGTTTGCGGAAGTCGGAGAATATATCTGGATTGGATTGGCTACGGAGGGGACTCGGCACTGATCCACATTGGGAAAGTTGTACCTACTCCGGGACGTCCCCGGAAGGAAGGATAAAGCGAGAGAAGAAACCGGGCGGCCGGAACCAGGAGTGACACAGAGGAATGGCAGGGTCTTTAAGTTTCCAGATAGAGACTTCCCGGCAGACGGACCGGCAGACCGACGGTCCCACCCCGCACAGAGGGGGTCCAACAACCCTCAAGGGGGTTCGGATACCCGGCAGCCTGCCGAAAGCCGAGGAACGGAGATAATCACAAAGAACATCCTTTCCCCTGCCACGGTGCACCGAAACACCATCGCCGACACTTCTAACCCTGAAAGAAACCAACGGATGAAACATGAAGTGAAATGAAAATCGAGGGACAGGAAATTCGGGGGAGTGAGAATTCTTCCCAACATTCGCCTGGCGACCCGGGAAAAACCCCCAAAAACCTATGGCCCAGGAAGGTCGGCCTCGGGAATCGAACCCACAACCAATGGGGGTCATGGACGTAACCGCCTGAGCCATTCCGCTCGGTAGAATATACCTGAGAAAACAAACCTTCCTACCCTTGCCGGGAATTCAGTACAGTATCTCTGAGTTACTAAGAATGCTGGTCATTAGACTACGAAGGCAGAATTTGAAAGAAAGAAAAAAAATATATATATGCTCGTGGGTATAGGCGTTATTACATTCTTCTGTGAATACCTATTTATTTCAGTTCGCTAACGTTACAATCCCTTAAGATTATTTACTGTATTTAACTTATCAACGTGATAACTCATTTTAGTTTACAAATCCCCTTGTTGGGAAAGAAAGATGACAGGAAAGAGAAAAATTAAGCAACCTAAAGTGGACTAGGACAGATACACACTCATCATGTGGAATAATATATTCTGGCAAACGTCCGCATTAAATCACTGCTTTAATCCATGGGCGAGCCAAATAGCTGGCTCACTGTTCTGGATAATCTGCTGGTCATTATGATAAATGGGCTCAGAGAGGAGCAACGTTAGAATATTAGGTTTCAGAAAAGAACATCGCACGCACTTAGCTCTAGCGAAGACGTTCATTAGGCAAACCACCCGTCTTACTCAAGTTAAGACCTTCACATGGTATCTTCAGTAACCCACCATCGACTAGCTACTTTCTCTAGAGCGAAAGACGCCAAACGGCTAAAAATCTCATGATAAATTTTTAAAGAATGAGTATTTTCAAAATACGTGCTCTTTACAATTGGAACAATTGGAGGTAAAGTGAATAAAACAATCTGATATGATACATTTACACGACTTTCTCTGCTATCTTTATTAGTGGGTATGCAAGCAATTCTTTACGAAATCTTATTTTTGTATCTACTTCATTACAACCGAGAAATAACTACATTACACATTTCGTTACAGATAAAAAGGATAAGAAATCTTACTCTGTCAATGGCATCGCGAGAAACAGCTGAAAATCGATGGACTTAAAATAATGGTTAAGTATTGAATAATTCATACCATTAATAACGGATATGTCGGAAATGGCTGATGTCACACAAAAAGGTATTTAAATAAATGTGTGTTTTAAAGAGACCTACATTTTTACTTTCTCTACTACGTATAGTAAGTAGGAGAAGTATTGCATTCCACCCAAAAATTCGATACCGAGATTTCGCCGGAAATACATGTTTTGAGACCCCCTGAATCCAAAAAAAAGCATTTTTGGAAACATGTCCGTGTGTGTGTCTGTGTGTGTGTGTGTGTGTGTCTGTGTGTCTGTGAACAGCATAACTCAGAAACGAACAGTCGGATAAACACCAAACTTGGTATTTAGGTTCAGTATCTTCCAGAGATGCGACACGAAGGTTTTCAAGAAAATCCCCCCACCCCAGACTACCCTTTACATGGAACATTTTTCGAAAATTTTAATTTTCTCAAAAATGGCTCTAACGATTTTGATGAAAATATCATATGTTTAAGATAATGTCATGAGAAATGAAATGTATATCTCGAATTTTCTGGGAATGTCTCCAAAAGTATTCTTCATTGTGAACGACTTTTGCATAACTGGTAAACCATAAGAGATAGACAAAATTTTACTACACAAAAAATGTAGATCGCGTTAAAATACACAACTTATGTCATATACATTTCTTTTGTTGAGTGAACCGTTTTCGAGATATTGCTTGTTATTTCCTTAAATTTTCCAATACTTATACTTTTTCTCAAATTCGTTATTCATTTTTTTGTCCTGGACATGCAAAGAGAATGGAATGCGCCACATAGCAACCAGCGATAAAATATTTGACTATCGCTTAAAACCTACCATATTCCCCTTGCATCTACAAGAAAATTACCAATAAGATTGACATCTCGATAAACATGAAGCATATGGAGAATAGGCGTTTGTAAAAATAGATTGTACAAGAGTAGAGAAAGTCATGTGAGTGTAACACATCAGATTTTTTTTTATGTCCTGGACATGCAAAGAGAATGGAATGCGCCACATAGCAACCAGCGTTAAAATATTTGACTATCGCTTAAAACCTACCATATTCCCCTCGCATCTACAAGAAAATTACCAATAAGATTGACATCTCGATATCTCGATTAACATATAGCATATGGAGAATAGGCGTTTGTAAAAATAGATTGTACAAGAGTAGAGAAAGTCATGTGAGTGTAACACATCAGTTTTTTTTTGTGTATTGCGTTTTCGTCTTCACTTTATGTTTACCAGTTATACAAGATTATACAAAATTTCTTCCGAATGAAGACTTCATAGGCTATTCCCAGAAACCTGTATATATACATTTTTTGTCATTTAAGTATCTTTAATATGTGATATTTTCAAAATCGTTAGAGCAATTCTTTAGAAAATAAATTTAGAAAAATGTTTCATGTAAAGGGTAGTTTGGGGTGGGGAAATCTTCGTGCCACATCTTTGGAAGGTACTGAACCTAAACACCAGGTTTGGTATTTATCCGACCTTTCGTTTATGAGTTATGCTGTTCACAGAACATTAGCGGGAAATCTCGGTACCAAATTTTTGCGTGGAATGCAATTCCTTCTGCCTATTATGTACGTGATAAAGTAAAATGGGTATAAACACGAATAATTCGGAAACGACTGATGCTGTGAGTAAGCACTAGACCAGAAGTTTCTGTTGGAAATCAGAGAAAACCTATGGTATAGCACATAACATACACAATGCTTCGGACCAATGATGGCTTTTCCTCAGGAGTAACATCAAAGACTTCTCAAGTGCCAATGCTTTACCGGAATATGGATCCCGGAATGTAACAGCACTTATCTGAAATGCTTATGTTGTCGCAGCTGACAGTATTTCTCAACATACGCTTGTCGTTTTTTTCCTTCTAGACTCGCTCTAGCTGAACAGCTATTAAAGTGCACATGTCCGTTTCTGACAGCAGGATGTTAAGCTGAGCTTTCTGTAAACAGATCCGCAAATCTAAGAAACAAGGAAAACAAATGAAACATGAAGGAAAGTCATGTGAGCAGTTTTTAAGAGGTCAAGAAGTGCAAAATTGACAAATCTTGACCTATTTCTCTCTTTCTTTTGATGAATGCTGACGTTCCCGATCCAAAATGCACAAGACTTATTTCCAGCACTCCCTGAGGAGGAAAATAAAGTTTTCTTTTTCTTACTTTCTTCTTTCTCTACCACGCACATAGTAGATAAAGAAGGTATTGCATTCCAACCAAACATTCGATATCGAGATTTCACCGGGAATACGTGTTTTGAGACCCCTTAATCCGAAAAAGCACTTTTAGAAAAAGGTCCGTCTGTGTGTGAACACCATAACTCAAAAACGAAAACTTGGATAAACACCTAACTTGGTATTTGAGTTCGGTATCTTCCAAAGATGCGATTCGAAGATTTCAAGAAAACCCCCCCTACTCAAACTATCCTTTATAGGAGAGATTTTTGAAATATTTTTATTTTCTAAAAAAATGGCTAACGATTTTTATTAAAATACCCTATATTGAAGATATTTACATGGAAAATAAAATATATATCTTCAATTTTCTAGGAATAGCCTGTGAAGTCCTCTTCATTCAGGAGGAATTTTGGAAACGTTAAGACATAGGCGAAAAGTACATACAAAAAAAGCAGTCTATTTCAAATAACTTTATGTGCCATGTGTCATTTCCGAGATATCCATTATTTAAAGTTGGAATTGTTCATTACTTGGTCATTCTGTTACTCGCGATTGCAAGGAAATAGTATGTAATTTTAAGGCCGGCATTTAGCGTTCAGTTCTTAAACATTTAACTATCGCTGTTCTCTTTGTATCTACAATAAAATGCTATTTCTGCAAAGGTTTATTTGGATTAAAACGTAGTAAACAGAAAAATAAACTTTAGTAAGAATAGTTTGTGTACCCAATAATAAAGATAGAGGGTAGACAATGTGATGTGCATGTATCACATCAGATTTTTCTGATTACATTCAAATAAACAGTTATTTAGACTGGGAGGGTTACAGAGGTTAATGCTTGAATGCCGAACCAATAAGAGCCGGATCATCCAAGGGCTAATATGGACAGTCTTTGTGAGTCGTATTGTTTCAACTATTCAGGTGACATATACCGATTCTCCCCTTTCATCACCCAGCTAGGCCTGACCTTTCTTCATAAAGTAATGCTAGCGTATCGGACTTCAGCTAAAACCAATTAGAGGACAGTGCACCTAAAGTAGGCGCAGAACACAATGATGATGAGATTCTGCCAACATTCAAGAATGGAAAACACTAAAAGTATCTGCACTCGACTGTACATGACTGGGTATCTCTACTCACTCTTTCACAAACTATTCTTACAAAAGCTTCTACTTCTTGTTAATCGAGATAAACTTTCATTACACGTTTACAAATTCGTTGTAGGTATAAGAAGGAGGGAGTGGACTAAAGACATAGATTTTTAAAAAGTGGGCAGCTATTTGATGGCTTTGAAATCCCATGCTCTTTGCATTACGAACAAAATCGCGTAGGAACTTATCACTTGAAAGAAGTATAAGTATTTGAAAACTAAAACCAATAATAAAGAATTTCGAAAATGGGCACCACACAGAAAAACAACTGACATAAACTGCGTACTTTAACAAGATCTGCATGTTTTGTGGGGTAGCTCAATCTAAGACAATTTATAATTGGTACAGCGAATTAAAAAAAGATCAGGTTTTTCTTAGTGAAGAATTTGATGGACGCCACAAACTGTTGTTACTGATGAAAATATTGCCGCTGTTGGAGCAATACTCAAAGAAGATCGAAGGACATCTTATGAATTTATTCGGATGACATTGGGCATGATACGAGTCAAATCCAAAACATTTTATATCAACTGTTAGACGTGAGAAAACTTTGTTGTAGATGAATTCCACATAAACAGATTCCGGTCAAAAACAATGCATTGATTAGTGCTGAAAAACTCTGGAAAAATTCCAAGGCGGCACTTCAAATTTGGTTTGGAATATCGTTACCTGTGACGAACCTTGGATTTATTGTTATGATCCTGAAAAGAAAAGTCAATCGGCTCAATGGGTCTTTCGGACGGAACCTAAGGCTCAAAGGTCCGACAAATTCGCAATGCTGGTAAGAAGATAGTTGCTAGTTTTTTTTTTTCTAAAACGGGCCATATTGCTACTATAGCATTAGAAGATAGAATCCATATTTTGAATTGTTTATTGTACATTAAGAGAAATCTATAAGAGTATAATCTGTGTGAAACTATTCATAATTATCCAACAAGAAGTGGTAACAATATTTATTTTAGTAAATGTAACTATAGTAAAACACAAAATAGCTTTGAAGTATTATCCATTAATCTATTCAATAATTTACCGGATAAAATCAAGAAACTTATATACGACATTTTTAAAACACAGATTTTAATGATATTGAAGAACAATCCTCTCTATAAGGTCCAGGAATTTTATAAGATTGAAATTTTGTAATATTTGACGTTGATATACATGTGTAAATGTTTTTAGCAATAAATATCTGTCTGTCTGTCTATCCATCATGACAACGCACCGTCGCATACCGCAAAACTAACAACTGAGAATCTGGACGCCCTAAAGGTCAGCACCATGGACTTTCCACTATACAGCCCTGACCTAACACCTTGCTATTTCTTTTTGTTTCCAAACATTAAAAAAATCTGGTTTCTGAACTGCCTCAGGAAGAGTGGCATTATTGCTTTAAGGGTTGATTTTATAGAATACAAAATCATTTAAAATTTTAATTTTGTTAGATTTTCTAAAAGTGTTCAAGTCGCCCTGCTAGTAGGCCATGTTTCCTTTCCCTAAACTGCGGGCTGCGTAAGGCTAACGTATTAGCTGATGTAGCTATTGCGGTTCGATCGCTGGCAAAATTCATATTTTAAGAGCGGGTGGAGCAGCTAAGCGAAAATTAAAAACTGTGTTGCTCTCTTCTTGCAAAAGTTGCAGCCTAAATAATAAAACAAAACAGGGCAGGGCCGCCAGACCAGCTGACGCCCGTTACGCTGATGCTCGTGACATAAAACGTGTCGCGCAAGTGTGCTGCAATTAGTATATCCTTCCTTCATTCCAGCATCTCTAAATCAGACGTAAAGCAATAAAGCTCCAAGCGTAAGGAATACTCCTGTATCTACTTACACAATATTCGGGACGAGCAGTGTTGATAGCTTTATAACTATAAAACGATAAACAACTCTATTCGCTGTGTTGGTTAAAGGTACCCATTGCTGAAATTTGGTAAAAGCTTTCAAAATATTAAAAAAAAATTCTGCTGTGTTACACTCACATGACTTTCTCTACTCTTGTAAAACTATTTTTACAAACTCTTATTCTCCAACTATTTCATATTAATCGAGATAAACATTTGCAGAAACGATCTTTTGACATGCAAAGAGAATTACATTTTACACATAGCGACCAGTTCTAAAAATATTTGACTATCGCTTAAGGCGTACTATGTCTTTGTTTCGTATTTGCAAGAGCAATATAAGCACAGACATATCTCTTAATAGCTGGTTGCTATGTGCAGCACCATTCCCTTTGCCATAGATTAATACTATCTGCCTATCCAAGACAAAAAAAATGAATAAAGAATTCCCATTTGAGAAAATAAGTATTGAAAAATTTAACGGAGTAACAAGCAATAACTCGAAAATGGTTCACTCAAAAAAAAAATGTATATGACATAAATTGTATATTTTAACGCGATCTACATTTTTTTGTGTAGTAAAATTTTCTATCTCTTATGGTTTACCAGTTATGCAAAAGTCGTTCATAATGAAGAATACTTTTGGAGACATTCCCAGAAAATTCAAGTTATACATTTTATTTGTCATGCAAATATCTTAAACATATGATATTTTAATCAAAATCTTTAGAGCCATTTTTGAGAAAATTAAAATTTTCGAAAAATGTTCCATGTAAAGGGTAATCTGGGGTGGGGGATTTTCTTGAAAACCTTCGTGTTGCATCTCTGGAAGATACTGAATCTAAATACCAAGTTTGGTGTTTATCCGACTGTTCGTCTCTGAGTTATGCTGTTCACAGACAGACACACACACACACACTCACACACGGACATGTTTCCAAAAATGCTTTTTTGGATTCAGAGGGACTCTCAAAATATGTATTTCCGGTGAAATCTCGGTATCGATTTTTTGGGTGGAATACAATACTTCACCTACTTACTATACGTAGTAGAGAAAGTAAAAAAATTAGCATCTTCGTCCAAAAATACTTTTGAAACTTTAGCTTTTACTCTCAGAGCGCGTTAAATCTTCAACACATGGCCATCTAATTGCCTAAGAGTACATGCAATTGGTCCTATATTTGTTTCCAATACATTTTATTTCACTTGGATTTTTCTTACAGTTTTAGGAATTTACATGTTCAATATCATGTAGTTTATAAACAATCTTGTTCAAATTTTCAAAAGAAACTCAGAGAGAATTAACTTAAAAGCCTCACACATGATTTTGCTACACTTTTACACTGTTCAAGATATGACATTAATTCGACCAATGAAGCTAAATACTTACAAAAATTACATTTTACAATTTTTTACTCAAATCAGAAGAGTGAAAACTTCTATATACCATTTTTATGTAGGTATTACTATTTAAATAATGTGCTAGTATTTTCATTTTTTTTTCAAAGTTACGATCTTGTGCCACACGTGATTAATTAGTATAATAAAAGCAAAATAGTTTTTTTTCTCAAATACTATTAAATATATCTGCAAGAAATTTAAAACACACATTATATGGTAGAGAACCATGTAAAAAAATTGAAAATATTTAGATAAAAACTGCAATATTTATAAATTTCACTCTTAATGCATAAAAAATGTGGATCTCTTCAAAACATGCAATTTATTTCAATAATCTTGTGGCATAAGCCAGTTCTGAGATATCTGTTATTAATAGTTCAAATGTTCTTTAGTTGTTCATTCTTGAAAAGTCCTGGAGATATTTAGTTGTTTCTCGCGATTGCATGGAAACAGTATGGAATTTTAAGGCCAGCATATAGCGTCCAGTTCTTAAACATTTGACTATGGCTGTTCTGTTTGTATCTACAACGAAATGTGTAATGTAGCTATTTCTGCAAAGGTTTATCAGGATTAAAATGAATGTATATAGAAAAATAAGCTTTCATAAGAATGGTTTGTATACCCACTAATAAACATAGAGGGCAAAGAAAGTCATTTACATCAAATTCTTTTTAACTTATTCTCAGCTAAACATCAAGCTTAAGTCCACTTACTATGATTTGGGATATGTTTATGGTTATGTGTTCACGTTAGCAATGGTATTCATACTAATTACATTTACATGGACCAACGTCAGACCTGATGAAGAGATTTCCAGATTTCGTCTTTAATATTTCTTTCTTTTCCGTTGATGTAATTAAGTTGGAGAGCAAATGCTGCATACCGAAGCGTCGCCAAAATTGGTAAATTAGAATGGAACCTAGATGCCACCATTCATATCACCAATGTTTCATCCACGGTCAAAAATCGACCTGAAGCCTTTCTGGGCAGAGCCAAATTGGCTTTGCAGACAAACACTCTTGC
Source organism: Deroplatys truncata (assembly GCA_030765065.1). Taxonomy (NCBI): domain Eukaryota; kingdom Metazoa; phylum Arthropoda; class Insecta; order Mantodea; family Mantidae; genus Deroplatys; species Deroplatys truncata. The sequence goes on along the minus strand of CM060988.1, from coordinate 119,528,500 downwards.
ATGTTCTCCCGAGTCAGCGCGTTTGGCACCCATATCGGGACAGTTTGCACAAAACCAAGCAATCACTTAGATTCATAATACGGAAGTTCTAATTTGGAATAGATAATAAAGATAAGATAAATATATTATTACTTGCTGACGATATCGTTCTTTTGACTAAATCTGAAAGAGACCTGCAAGTGTTGGCATATAAGTTCCAACTGACAGCCAATAAATACAGCCAATTGTAAAATAAAATCAAGTAAATCGAAGGTAATCGTGTTTATAGGAAAATATGCTTTATGATCTAAAATTATCCTAGAAGGTAAAATATTGGAACAGATGTTCCAGGAATATGTGGAACCATCAAAAGATCCCTAGACCAAAAAAGCAGGAAATTATTATTATTATTATTATTATTATTATTATTATTATTATTATTGGAATTAATTGTTCTTTCACAAAAGCCGTGTGTTGGACAGGGTTGGAAAGGTGGAATCAGATGACTGAAAAATTCAATGCCGTAGCCGGGATTTGAACCACGGATCTCCCGGTCTCCGTCCGGTTGCTCTAACCATTGACATGCCGACACGACATTAAATTCTCCAGCTGATTCGCACAAGGAGATCTCAAATTGTATTGAGATGTCATACCCCAATGGCGACTTACATTCATTGTAAGTACTTAAGTCCCGGGGTTTATAGCTGCAACCACTATTAGGTCAGTTAATGGAATTAATTGTTCTTTCACACAAGCCGTGTGTTGGACAGGGTTGGAAAGGTGGAATCAGATGACTGAAAAATTCAATGCCGTAAGTCGGACACGATAGGAGTGCGCTTGGAAGATGGCGTCACTGTTTTGTTGACAATGCGTAACGTCATGAAGGCTTGGGATCCAAGGGGTGTGAGGGGGCAAGATACAAGTGTACAATTGCACTATGAAAACAGTAGCAACCTGCTGACGTCTTCATATTAGTTCTCGGAAGCAGCATTTCTGTGGATGTGTTCTTTACTGATTACACTTTCGCCCACTTGTTCCGTAACTGTTTAGTTCTCTTCCCGGCAAACGCACTCATACCAAGGCCGAGTTATACAGGTGGACCATTTAAGTTGAGACTGTATAATATCTCCAAAACTAAGCGTTGTACAAAGAAATGTATTTAGTAAAAGATGCTTGATATTATCGGGCAAAGTAAATGACATTAGTCGTGTTTTATTTGGAGGACGTTATGACGATCATTTTAGGATCAATTTATCTTTTTTAAATGGGAACCTACAACTAGGGTCAATTTAAATTGACCCTAAAATGACCATCACAATGTCCTCCAAATAAAACATGCCTAATGGCATCTACTTTCCCCCATAATATCAAGGAATTTTTATTCAAGGCATTTCTTTCTCGTACAACGCTTAGTTTTGGAGATATTGTACAGTGTCAACTTAAATGGTCCACCTGTATATGCATAGCGGTGCACACTTCACTATGAGGTTACGACTGCAATGATTACTACATGTGCGCAACAGAGGATATTCAAAAAAAGATCTCAATAGAAAACTAAAAATCTGATGTGTTACACTCACATGACTTTCCCTACTCTTGTACAAACTATTCTTACAAACGCTTATTCTCCATATGCTTCATGTTTATCGAGATGTCAATCTTATTGCTAATTTTCTTGTAGATGCAAGGGGAATATGGTAGGTTTTAAGTGATAGTCAAATATTTTAAGAGTTGGTTGCTATGTGGAGTATTCCATTCTCTTTGTATGTCCAGGACATAAAAAAAATGAATAACGAATTTGAGAAAAAGTATAAGTATTGGAACATTTAAGGGAATAACAAGCAATATCTCGAAAATGGTTCACTCAAAAAAAATGTATATCACATAAATTGTGTATTTTAACGAGATCTACATTTTTTGTGTAGTAAAATTTTGTCTATCTCTTATGGTTTACCACTTATGCAAAAGTCGTTCACAATGAAGAATACTTTCGGAGACATTCCCAGAAAATTCGAGATATACATTTTATTTATCATGAAAATATCTTAAATATATGACATTTTAATCGAAATCGTTAAGAGCCGCTTTTGAGAAAATTAAAATTTTCAAAAAATTTTCCATGTAAAGGGTATTCTGGCGTGGGGGGATTTTCTTGAAAACCTTCGTGTCGCATCTCTGGAAGATACTCACACACACACACGGACATGTTTCCAAAATTGCTTTTTTTGGATTCAGGAGGCCTCAAAACATGTATTTCCGGTAAAATCTCGGTATCGAATTTTTGGGTGGAATACAATACTTTCCCTACTTACTATACGTAGTAGAGAAAGTAAAAAACAAAAACAAATTTGCGAATGGATTGCTTCTGTTGGTGAAACAAAAACTTTAAGAAAATCTAGTTAATTGTTAAAGCGTTTACCTAAATATACGTTAATTGCTATATTCCAAATAATATCTAGGCTTATTTCTATCAAAAATGTTTATACAGGTATGTATCTTCCTGTTGAAATTAAAGTCCCTCAAATGCGTACCCGGATTTTTCGTTATCTTGTAAGCAATATTTATGTGTTTTTAAATCTTACACATCAAGCATAGCTGTCTTTCCTTTGACTGCACATTTATTTATAGCTAATCTCCTCCATTGCTCCTTCATTTCCACATATGAATCCTTTATCTTAATGTCAGGTATTCAGTTTCTTCTATTAGAAATTAATTTCTTCTCATCTTATGTTCCAGGAAAATTCTTTTCCTCCTAGCTACGTCTTCGTCCACTTCATAAAACGGTTACTTATTGTGTCTAACCATTTTACACGCTCCATTCTGTACTACCATGCATGTTTCTAATTTCCTTGCAACGTCAAGGCTCCGTCAATACCAGACATATTCAATTCTTTAATTAAAACAATTTTTACTTTCTCTACTACGTATAGTAAGTACGGGAAGTATTGCATTCCACCCAAAAATTCGATACCGAGATTTCACCGGAAATACATGTTTTGAGACCTCCTGAATCCAAAAAAAGCATTTTTGGAAACATGTCCGTGTGTGTGTGTGTGTGTGTCTGTGAACAGTATAACTCCAAAACGAACAGTCGGATAAACACCAAACTTGGTATTTAGGTTCAGTATCTTCCAGAGATGCGACACGAAGGTTTTCAAGAAAATCCTCCCACCCCAGACTACCCTTTACATGGAACATTTTTCTAAAATTTTAATTTTCTCAAAAATGGCTCTAACGATTTTGATGAAAATATCATATGTTTAAGATAATGTTATGAGAAATGAAATGTATATCTCGAATTTTCTGGGAATGTCTCCAAAAGTATTCTTCATTGTGAACGACTTTTGTATAACTGGTAAACCATAAGAGACAGACAAAATTTTACTACACAAAAAATGTAGATCGCGTTAAAATACACAACTTATGTCATATGCTTTTCTTTTGTTGAGTGAACCGTTTTCGAGATATTGCTTGTTATTTCCTTAAATTTTCCAATACTTATACTTTTTCTCAAATTCGTTATTCATTTTTTTATGTTCTGGACATGCAAAGAGAATGGAATGCGCCACATAGCAACCAGCGTTAAAATATTTGACTATCGCTTAAAACCTACCATATTTTCCTTGCATCTACAAGAAAATTACCAATAAGATTGACATCTCGATATCTCGATTAACATGAAGCATATGGAGAATAGGCGTTTGTAAAAATAGGTTGTACAAGAGTAGAGAAAGTCATGTGAGTGTAACACATCAGATTTTTTCATTCATTATTACAGACAGCTTTAACGCAAACAGCGGAACCACATTTATCCCCCGAAAACCACTTCGAAAATTTAAAATATGCTGAGAAAGTGTAAGTATAACAGGTTGCAGAAACTGCTTGAGGTCATCTCAATTGGTCATGAACCCATTGCAAGCGAAGAGCCAGACATAGCAGCGAGAGAACTGCTCTGCAGATATCTGCAACGTAATTTAAACCCTATGAATGAGGAGAAATGGCCGTGCAGGGTTTCGCAGTTGTAATCGCCTGGGAAAGGCAACGTGGTTGGTTGTGGGGCAACAGCAAGAAAGATGAGAGCCTCTAATACATACTGTCCAGAGTCTAGGAAAACAGCAATGCTTTTCTTCTCCAGTTCACCTTAAGCTTAAAAAAAAAAAAGGATGCGATACATTCACATGACTTTCTCTACCCTCTTATCTTTATAGTGGGTATACAAACTATTCTTACTAAAGCTTATCTTCGTATCTACTACATTTTTATCCAAATAATTTTTTTAAGAAATACCTACACATATCGTTAGGATACAAAGAGAACAGAGATAGTCAAATATTTTAAGAACTGGACGCTATATGCTGGCCTTAAAATTCCATAATGTTTCCATGCAAACGCGAGAAACAACTGTATGTTGACAGGACTTTAAAGAATGGCCAAGAAATGAACAATTCGAACCATTAATAACGGATATCTCAGAAATGGTCAATGCCACAAACAAAACTTATTTTAAATAAATTGTGTGTTTTAAAGAAATCTACATTTTTTTTGTTTAGTACATTTTCGTATGTCACTTTACGTTTACCAGTTATACAAGATTATATAAAATTTCCTTTCGAGTGAAGGCGACTCCAAAGCTTATTCGCAGAAAATTTAATACAAACATTTAACTTATCATGCAAATAGCTTTAACATATGGTGTTTTAATCAAAATCGTTACGGTCATTCTTTTAGAAAAATGTTCCATGTAAAGGATACATTTCTTGAAAATCTTTGTGTCGCATCTTTGGAGGTACTCAATCTAAATACCAATTTTGGTATTTATCCGACTTTTCATTTTTGAGTTATGCCTGCTTTTTCTTTTTTACTTTCTCTACTACGTATAGTAAGTAGGGGAAGTATTGCATTCCACCCAAAAATTTGATACCGAGATTTCACCGGAAATACATGTTTTGAGACCTCCTGAATCCAAAAAAAGCATTTTTGGAAACATGTCCGTGTGTGTGTCTGTGTGTCTGTGAACAGCATAACTCAAAAACGAACAGTCGGATAAGCACCAAACTTGGTATTTAGGTTCAGTATCTTCCAGAGATGCGACACGAAGGTTTTCAAGAAAATTCCCCCACCCCAGACTACCCTTTACATGGAACATTTTTCGAAAATTTTAATTTTCTCAAAAATGGCTCTAACGATTTTGATGAAAATATCATATGTTTAAGATAATGTCATGAGGAATGAAATGTATATCTCGAATTTTCTGGGAATGTCTCCAAAAGTATTCTTCATTGTGAACGACATTTGCATAACTGGTAAACCATAAGAGATAGACAAAATTTTACTACACAAAAAATGTAGATCGCGTTGAAATACACAATTTATGTCATATACATTTCTTTTGTTGTGTGAACCGTTTTCGAGATATTGCTTGTTATTTCCTTAAATTTTCCAATACTTATACTTTTTCTCAAATTCGTGATTCATTTTTTTTGTCCTGGACATGCAAAGAGAATGGAATGCGCCACATAGAAACCAGCGTTAAAATATTTGACTATCGCTTAAAAGCTACCATATTCCCCTTGCATCTACAAGAAAATTACCAATAAGATTGACATCTCGATATCTCGATTAACATGAAGCATATGGAGAATAGGCGTTTGTAAAATTAGATTGTACAAGAGTAGAGAAAGTCATGTGAGTGTAACACATCAGATTTTTTAAATCAGGGTGCCTTAGAACATTGTTTCCCTGAAATCTGGGTATCGAGAGTTTTGAAACTGTTTTAAAAATGTAATGATACTACGCGAAAACAACGAACATTTAAACAGCATATTACAATTTAACATCGACATTTTCTCACCATATTATTCTCTCAAAACTAAACTTCTTGCCAAAAAAATAAACATGTGTTACATTCACATGGTCGGTGCTCTATTTTTAATACTGAATACACACATTATTCTAACGAAAGCTTATTTTTCTGCTTCATTTTAATCGAGATAAGACTTTGCAGAAGTAGCTACATTACACATTTTCTTGTATGTACAAAGAGAGTAGCGATAGTCACATGTTTAAAAACTGGACGCTATATGCTGGTCTTAAAATTCTGTAGGTGTACTCTTTCTCCATAAAACCGTGAGAAACAAATATCGACTAAACTTCAAAAGAATGGCAATAGTATTGAACACTGCATTAATAACTAAAAGTGATCCATTTTATCAGAAATGGCCGATGTCACAAATAAATTATGTGAAATAATTTGCATTGTTTAAGCAGATCTACATTTTTTGTGAAGTACATACGTTTTTGTCTATTACTTAACGTTTTCTATTTGTACAAGATTATATAAAATTTCTTCCGAAAGAAACTTCACAGGCTAATCTCAAAAACTCAAAATATATATCTTATTTGTTATGTAAATACCTTTAATATGTGGTATTTTAATCAAAATTGTAGGTCATTTTTGAGAAAATCACAAGTTTCAAAAAATGTTTAATACCAAGAATAGCTTGGGGAATTTGGGGATTTTTTTTTTTCAGGTACCTCAAAAACGGTATTTTCGATGAAATCTCCTATGGCAATTTTGGGTGAAATGCAAATCTTCTCTCCCTACTATGTATGTGGTAAAGAAAATAAAAAAAGTCCAGATTATGATAATACACAGCATCTATTTAATATAATAAAACTATAATCTAAAATTGTTGGTAATTTTCAAAGAATGAAATTGGTCCTAACGTGTATTACGGACTGAAGCCGAAGAACCGCATTTTTGAAGATAGGGCTTTGTTTTCGTTTTTACCTTTTAGTTAGTCATACAAATATGGGAAAGCTGATGTTAATGAATCTTAGTATATGGTGTTTTTAATTATTACGTTCTAATACTCTTTCTCACGATTGCATGGAAACAATAGGAATTTTAAGGTCCATGCTCCAGTTCTTAAAACATTTTACTGTCGCTTGCCCTTTGTATCTATAACGAAATGAGTAATGCAGCTATTTCTGCAAAGGTTTATTTGGACTAAAATGTAGCAGATACAAAAATAAGCTGTAGTAAGAATAGCTCGTGTACACACTAATAAACGATAAAGGCAGAGGAAGTCATGTGAATGTATAGCATCAGATATTTTCACTTTCTCTACTACGTATAGCAACTAGGGGAAGTATTGTATTCCACCCAAAAATTCGATACCGAGATACATGTTTTGAGACCCCCTGAATCCAAAAAAAAACATTTTTGGAAACATGTCCGTGTATATGTGTGTCTGTGTGTGTGTGTGTGTGTGTGTGTGTGTGTGTGTGTGTCTGAACAGCATAACTGAAAACGAACAGTCGGATAAACACCAAACTTGGTATTTAGGTTCAGTATCTTCCAGAGATGTGACACGAAGGTTTTCAATAAAATCGCCCCACCCCAGATTACCTTTTACGTGGAACATTTTTCGAAAATTTTAGTTTTCTCATAAATGGCTCAACGATTTTGATTAAAATATCATATGTTTAAGATATTTGCATGATAAATGAAATGTATCTCGAATTTTTTGGGAATGTCTCCAAAAGTATTCATTGTGAACGACTTTTGCATAACTGGTAAACCATAGGAGATAGACAAAATTTTACTACACAAAAAATGTAGATCGCGTTAAAATACATAATTTATGTCATATAGATTTTTTTTTTTTTTTGAGTGAACCATTTTCGAGATATTGCTTGTTATTCCCTTAAATTTTCCAATACTTATAATTTTTCTCAAATGGAAATTCGTTATTCATTTTTTTGTCCTGGTAATGCAAAGAGAATGGAATACTCATATAGCAACCAGCTCTTAAAATATTTGACTATAGTTTAAAGCCTACCAATTCGCCTTGCATCTACAAGAAAATTAGCAATAAGATTAACATTTCGATATCTCGATTAACATGAAGCATATGAAGAATAAGAGTTTGTAAAAATAGTTTGCACAAGCGTAGAGAAAGTCATGTGAGTGTAACACATCAGATTTTTTTAAATTTAGTTTTGAGCATGTCAAAATAATATTTTCCAAAATACAAATATAATTTACTAAGCATAATACCCATATTTGTACTTTAAAGCAGAAAGAACCAAATACTGTATACGCCACATTTAAATAGTGTTCACACTTTTACCTGGATTGATAATCTTATAGCGCCTAACAGGTATATACTTCCTTCTCTCTCTCTCTCTCTCTCTCTCTCTCTCTCTCTCTCTCTCTGTGTCTGTATTTCACGTTGCTTAATTACATGGGCATATTGTGAGGAATGTGTTAGGAGATACCTCCTGGCTCGGTGTGTGCCGGAAAATTGCCTAACCGTCTAGATCTCACCTCTGTACCAGACCATGTTTGGTCATGTGTTCACATGGGCCTTAGTGCTAGGCAACTGTACCTCTGCTTCTATGACGGACAGAGGAAAGCTTTGACACGTGTCCACAAATACCTTAGTGCTAGACAACTGTATATCTGTTTCTATGGCATTATGGTGCATTCCAATCTGCCTGCTTTTATCATCTGTGGATAGATGGCAGATCATTCGCTATTAACATCTGTTTTCATTTTTACTATTGTTTTATACTTAAGGTGGAACTTTGAGACGTGGTGTCCAATATCCAATCCAATATTTACCTTGGCGGCTAGGAAAACCACGAAGAAAAACCTGTCAGATTAGTCGGCCCATGGGGACCTCCTGAATGCGGGGCCACAGACGTTGCCGTTTGAGCCACCCTCTCGATAACAGGTGTGTATTCAAGCAAATTACGTCGAAATTAAAACACAATCAGATATTTATCATAATTAAAATGTCCCAGTGAAATGCTAATGGGTATAGGGAGTTGTATAAGCGTGTCATGTCAGCTTTTACACTTCTTTGTTGTTGACTTTTTTAAGGAGTTGTTTTGTCATTTAATTATCTTCTATAGTTTGAGAAAGCGATGGAAAACAAACTGTACCAGAGAGTGGTACCACTTCCTAAAGCAAAAATTTTCGTAAAATCTGTGCTAAAATTTACCTCTCTATTCCAAAGAGAATAAGAGTTATGATTTTTTTCTATAAAGTGTCGCACAATTCAGTGTATAAATGGCAGATACAGTAGCATTTTTAAAAATGTATTTAAAACACAGTATTATATCGCCAGTTGGTTTAAATGTCTCAAAGGGGAGGTGCGGAATTGAACCTCTGACTGCATGCGTTTCCGACTTCGCAAACGGTTCGTGTACTGCGGCGGCGCAGAACTGTTTTTCACTAGGACATTTTGTGCGTTCTTTGCATGCAAAAGGGAAGCGACTATCGATCACAGAATTTGCATGGTTGAGTGCTACGCCGAGATCTCTACGTTACAAAAACCGTCCAATTATTTGAGTTACCTATCAGTATACATCTTGAGATTGCGAGACGCAAGCTGACTCTCATGTTGCCATGGTAGTGGTTAGAGGAACCGGACGGAAACCGGGAGATCCGTGGTTCAAATCCCGGCTATGGCATTGAATTTTTCAGTCGTCTGATTCCACCTTTCCAATATTATTTAACTATATTATAGCAAAACAAGTGGTAAAAAATAAAAGATAACAATCCACTACGGATAGTCGAACTCTATCTCCTTGCATAGAAGTCAATGATTAAACACTGCTCCTCGCAAACACGGTGTACAGGTAGACAAAATCTGTGGCTTGTAGGTATTATACAGTTAGCCAAAGCGACACAGAAGTTTACGGTTGTGAACCGCGCGCTCCCTGGAAGGGACTGAAAAAATTCAACTGCTCAAGAGAAGGCTGACCACATTCAGTTTGACCGAATGTATACTAAAAAGTATAGGCCTAAAGTTAAGAATTTTAGTGCATGCTTAGTGCATAAGTTATGGAGCATATTTTAAAGATTTTGACACCCTAAATGTATGCATAATTTAGATATTTTAGTGCATACAACTCCGATGTTAACAATAATTATGAATGATATAAACGACGCAGATGCTCTACAGAAGAAGTCAAAACTACTATCCAACTATAATAGTGCTAAATGCAGCCCGAAAAGCTAAGGCCCAATGACTCTCTTGTTTGATATGTTTACACAACTCGGCGGAGTTTATGGCCAACAGAGAACTTTTTAAAGTGGTAAAATTCAGTTGGAAAAACATAAAATGAGGAAAAAATTTCCACACAAATTACTAACCCACACAATTTGTTCAATTAATGAGTGAGCTTTCTGTCCCTGGTTGACAAACAGCGACGGCATAGAGGCAGCAATTTCAATTAACCGCATGCTGGAACTGACACGGCGCTTAAGGGATTGCCGTGCTGCTCTTCTCGTAAATGTCGCATGAGCGTGCTGTGCAAAGAGAAACGTGCGACAACATAAACCCTCTCAAACATGAAATAACAGCGCTGCGAACGTGTTTCAGTGTTTCTGTTTTCCTATCTTACAAGCCGAGTATAAGCACGCAGTCGAAAATGAAACATTTTTACTTTCTCTACTACAAATAGTAAGGTATTCCCCCAAAAATTCCATGTCGAGTTTTCACCGGAAATATGTTTTGAAGCACCACGAACCTACGAAAAGTAGGAAAAATACCAAACTTGGTATTTATGTTCAGTATTTTCCAAAGATACCACAAAAACTTTTCAGGAAAATCTACCACACCAACGACCCTTTACATGAAATACTTTTCGAAATGTTTGATTTTCTAAAAACAATAGCTCTATGTTGATATAAAATACCATATATTAGAGATCTCGTATTTACATGAAAAATGTATATCTTGAAGTTTCTGGGAATAGTTTACCAAGTCCTCTTCATCCGGAAGACATTTTGCATAATCTTGTATAACTGGTAAACGTTAGGCGATAGAAGAAAACGTACTACACAAAAAATGTAGATCTCTTTAAAACACACAATTTACTTCAAATAACTTATTCTGTGGCATAAGCCATTTCCGAGAATGTCCGTCATTAATGGTTCGAATTTTTCAATCGTTGGTCATTTCTTTTTACTTTCTCTACTACGTATAGTAAGTAGGGGAAGTATTGCATTCCACCCAAAAATTCGATACCGAGATTTCACCGGAAATACATGTTTTGAGACCTCCTGAATCCAAAAAAAGCATTTTTGGAAACATGTCCGTGTGTGTGTCTGTGTGTGTGTGTGTGTGTGTGTGTGTGTGTCTGTGAACAGCATAACTCAAAAACGAACAGTCGGATAAGCACCAAACTTGGTATTTAGGTTCAGTATCTTCCAGAGATGCGACACGAAGGTTTTCAAGAAAATCCCCCCACCCCAGACTACCCTTTACATGGAAGATTTTTCGAAACTTTTAATTTTCTCAAAAATGGCTCTAACGATTTTGATGAAAATATCATATGTTTAAGATAATGTCATGAGAAATGAAATGTATATCTCGAATTTTCTGGGAATGTCTCCAAAAGTATTCTTCATTGTGAACGACTTTTGCATAACTGGTAAACCATAAGAGATAGACAAAATTTTACTACACAAAAAATGTAGATCGCGTTAAAATACACAACTTATGTCATATACATTTCTTTTGTTGAGTGAACCGTTTTCGAGATATTGCTTGTTATTTCCTTAAATTTTACAATACTTATACTTTTTCTCAAATTCGTTATTCATTTTTACTTTCTCTACTACGTATAGTAAGTAGGGGAAGTATTGCATTCCACCCAAAAATTCGATACCGAGATTTCACCGGAAATACATGTTTTGAGACCTCCTGAATCCAAAAAAAAGCATTTTTGGAAACATGTCCGTGTGTGTGTCTGTGTGTGTGTGTGTCTGTGTGTGTGTGTGTCTGTGTGTGTGTCTGTGTGTGTGTCTGTGAACAGCATAACTCAAAAACGAACAGTCGGATAAACACCAAACTTGGTATTTAGATTCAGAATCTTCCAGAGATGCGACACGAAGGTTTTCAAGAAAATACCCCCACCCCAGACTACCCTTTACATGGAACATTTTTCTAAAATTTTAATTTTCTCAAAAATGGCTCTAACGATTTTGATGAAAATATCGTATGTTTAAGATAATGTCATGAGAAATGAAATGTATATCTCGAATTTTCTGGGAATGTCCCCAAAAGTATTCTTCATTGTGAACGACTTTTGCATAACTGGTAAACCATAAGAGATAGACAAAATTTTACTACACAAAAAATGTAGATCGCGTTAAAATACACAACTTATGTCATATACATTTCTTTTGTTGAGTGAACCGTTTTCGAGATATTGCTTGTTATTTCCTTAAATGTTCCAATACTTATACTTTTTCTCAAATGCGTTATTCATTTTTTTTATGTCCTGGACATGCAAAGAGAATGGAATGCGCCACATAGCAACCAGCGTTAAAATATTTGACTTTCGCTTAAAAGCTACCATATTTCCCTTGCATCTACAAGAAAATTACCAATAAGATTGACATCTCGATATCTCGATTAACATGAAGCATATGGAGAATAGGCGTTTGTAAAATTAGATTGTACAAGAGCAGAGAAAGTCATGTGAGTGTAACACATCAGATTTTTTTATGTCCTGGACATGTAAAGAGAATGGAATGCGCCACATAGCAACCAGCATTAAAATATTTGACTATCGCTTAAAAGCTACCATATATTACCAATAAAATTGACATCTCGATATCTCGATTAACATGAAGCATATGGAGAATAAGCGTTTGTAAAATTAGATTGTACAGGAGTAGAGAAAGTCATGTGAGTGTAACACATCAGATTTTTTTAAGTCCCTATTAACAGTTAGTTGTTTCTCTCAGTATGGAAAGTTAAGTCCAGCATATAACGCCCAGTTCTTAAACATTTGACTATCGCTGTTCCCTTTGTATCTATAACGAAATGCGTAATGTAGCTATTTCTGCAAAGGTTTATTTGGATTAAAATGAAGTAGACAGAATCATAAGCAGTTTTAAGTATAATTTATATACCCACTAACTAACGATAGAGGGTAGAGAAACACATTTGAATGCATCACATCAGATTTTGTTAGATCATTAATCTAAGTTAAACCTGCACGAAATATTTTACAGAATTTTTAGCAGGTTATTTACAAAACAAATTATTAATTTCTTAAATAAGATACACAGGGTCTAAGCTTCCAATATAAAACATACTTGCCAACTTCCTCAAATTGAAACCCTAAGATTTTCTCTCTCCAACAAAGCGTAATAATTCTGCGATGGCAAGAAATGTAGAATGCTCAGTGCAGTAAATGCACAAAAATACATATAAAATAAATCGGAAATCCATTTTATAAGAATTCTTGTAGACCTTGTAGTACACTTCTAACACACATACCGAAATTCTTCCCGATAGCACAACAAACAAACAACTTCCACGGTGTGGGGGTAGTACGTCTGCCTCACACTCAAGATGTCCCGAGTTCAATCTCGGATAGGTTGAGTTAACTAATATTTTTTTCTGGTGTTCTCCCTTATCCTGAGGAAACGAATGTCGGGCAACTCTAAGCTTTAGGAATCTCGGGCCCATTTAAGCATCACTTCAACTTTTTCGTTCATTCACTGTCCCATAAGACCTACCAGGGTAACGGACGTTCAACGTTTGTATTAAATAGCAAAGAATGCTACAGACTTCTAGTTCAGTTCTACGCTGTTTAACATGAACTATAAACAAAAAGTGTAACAAAAATGGGCAACTTATATCCCGCAGCCATAGAATGCGAATAAGATAAAGAATTTATGCGAGGCAGTTTACTTTACAGATCAGGTTTTGTTCATTACTGAATGTTCGCGCCCATTTACCGCTCGCTATGCAATTTGTTGCAGCCCAGTGAAGGTGACCATGATCGTGGTGAAGGATAGACATACGATAAGCTCTGTATACCAATTAGCGCGGTACATTCAGTACCGGTTTCACAGTTTAAGCTCATGCTTCGAATCGGGCTTAAGCTGCAGTGGAGTTTTACAATGTACAGTTCAGGCGATAAGCCGAACTTAAACGTGTCTTGACTTAGCTCGTACTGAACTGTGGTTTAAGCTAAGGAGTCACCGTGCTATTTGAAGAAGACTATGTTAGTGATTAGGAAATACAATTATTTTAACCCATATGCACAACAGAAGACGATCTAGAATCTTTAGAATGCATCCAGGCCATTTTCGCGTATGAAATGACCGAGTAAACAGTCACCAATGACGATACCGGAAGTTATTGATGATATAATTAAACATAAAACCGACTTGTAAGAGGCAAAAGTTCATTTGGCATAACCTTCATACTTTTTACTTTCTCTACTACGTATAGTAAGTAGGGGAAGTATCGTATTCCACCCAAAAATTCGATACCGAGGTTTCACCGGAAATACATGTTTTGAGACCCCCTGAATCCAATAAAAGCATTTTAGGAATCATGTCCATGTGTGTGTGTGTGTGTGTGTGTGTGTGTGTGTGTGTCTGTCTGTCTGTGAACAGCATAACTCAGAAACGAAGAGTCGGATAAACACCAAACTTGGTATTTAGGTTCAGTATCTTCCAGAGATGCGACACGAAGGTTTTCAAGAAAATCCCCCCACCCCAGATTACCCTTTACGTGCAACATTTTTCGAAAATTTTAATTTTTTCAAAAATGCCTCTAACGATTTCGATTAAGACATCACATTTTTAAGATATTTTCATGACAAAAATATAATGTATATCTTGAATTTACTGGGAATGTGTGCAAAAGTATTCTTCATTGTGAACGACTTTTGCATAACTGGTAAACGATAATAAATAGACAAAATGTTACTACACAAAAAATGTAGATCGCGTTAAAATACACAATTTATGTCATACATTTTTGTTGTTGAGTGAAACATTTTCGAGATATTGCTTGTTATTCGCTTAAATTTTTCAATACTTATTTTCTCAAATGGGAATTCGTCATTCATTTTTTGTCTTGGATATGCAAAGAGTATTAATCTGTGGCAAAGAGAATGGTGCTGCACCTAGCAACCAGCTATTAAGAGATATGTCTATGCTTAAAGGCTACTGTATTTCTATATTGCCCTTGCAAATACAAAACAAGGGGAACATAGTACGCCTTAAGCGATAGTCAAATATGTTTAGAACTGGTCGCTATGTGTAAAATGTAATTCTCTTTGCATGTCAAAAGATCGTTTCTGCAAATGCTTATCTCGATTTATATGAAATAGAAGGAGAATAAGAGTTTGTAAAAGTAGTTTGTACAAGAGTAGAGAAAGTCATGAGAGTGTAACACATCAGATTTTTATCGTATACATTGTCTCACTTATTGCCGTCACCTCTACACATAACGTAATGCTTTATGCATACTAGGTTTAAAAAGTTCCCAAAATGTCTTAACATAGAAATACGTTACCTTAAAGCAATTTACACAGTTTCTTTAAAAATAGTTCCCTTCCACAGTGACACTCTTCTGCCACCACGTGTAAAGAGACTGAAGGCACTCCTGAAAGCCATTTCTAGATATGTACTTGTCTAGTGCTCTTGTCGCATGTGCAGTCATTTCTTAAGCGTTAAAAAGTCTTTGCTCCTTCAGATGAGATTTGAGATCCCCCCCCCCATTACTGCTTCACCATAAGCTTCTTTCTAGCATCCTCAATGTCTCTGAGGGAGGCTTGTGTAACAAAACACAAAACTTTATGTTTGAACGTAGCTCTATTGGCGACAGTAATCTGGGGTGAGGAGATGTTCTTGAAAACCTTCGTGTCGCATCTCTGGAAGATACTGAACCTAAATACCAAGTTTGGTGTTTATCCGACTGTTCGTTTCTGAGTTATGCCGTTCACAGACACAATCTCTCTCTCTCTCTCTCTCTCTCTCTCTCTCTCTCTCACACACACACACACACGGACATGTTTCCAAACATGTCTCAAAACATATATTTCCGGTGAAATCTCGGTATCGAATTTTTGGGTGGAATACAATACTTCCTCTACTTACTATACGTAGAAGAGAAAGTAAAAATATCCTTTACCTTCGTATACATTAAAGAGAAAATAATTCGAAACTTTCTGAATCTAGTCATTTCAATAACAAAGTCCTCTCGGAATGAATTGTTCTTTCACACAAGCCGTGTGTTGGACAGGGCTAGAAAGGTAGAATCAGAAACTGAAAAATTCAATACCATAGCCGGGATTTGAACCACGGATCTCCCGGTCTCCGTCCAGTTGCTCTAACCACTGAGCTACCATGGCAACATGCCGGCACGCCATTGATTTATAAACATATCTAAAGGAATCAGTTGTGTGGTTAATCTGAACATATTAAGTTCTATTTTTCAAATAAGTAAACCAGGTTAAAACTACACCACGTATAGCATAATATTCCAATTTGGCAAGCATAATGGCCTGCCGGCATGTTGCCATGGTAGCTCAGTGGTTAGAGCAACCGGATGGAGACCGGGAGATCCGTGGTTCAAATCCCGGCTATGGCACTGAATTTTTCAGTCATCTGATTCTACCTTTCCAAAGTCCTCTCGTTAGAAACAATGCTTCTCTTAACATTGAGATTATATGCAAGTGAAAGCGTGCTAATGCATGCAGAGCTATCAAAATTAAACCATTCTATTCCATCTTTCGTATCGCAACTTTGCCCCGCGTTTATTGCTCCATAGAAATTTTTCCGTTTGCTTGCACTCTATTACGTGCTTATGCTACTTCACAGTTTCTAGCAGAACGCTGACATATTGAGAAGTGGAGTTCTACGTTTCGACTCTGAATTTCGGTCATTTTAACTTTATGTTGTTGTATAACCTACAAAAGCTCATTTTACGAGCAGCGTCGCCATATACAGTGCCTTCATTTTATGCCAAGGCCACAACCGCCTTATATGCGTACCGGCCGAGACGACAGTGACCTCGGTATTGCGCCACCGCGCAGAAGCGGCGCAGCACGTGCCAAGAGTACGTTTATTACCTGTGAGCTGTCTAAGCTGTTGCTTTGTCTTCGTGTTGTGAAGTGTTTCGACAATATGTGTGTTGTATGTGATTTTCTTAGGAATGTTAATTCTCTTATTAGTCCACGGGAATGCCTGTCAACAAATTCACGCTTGAACAGCGTATTTTTATCTACGATACATAGAAAACTGAATCATGTAGACAGGTGTATAGACAATTTCAGCAGCAATTTCCTGGCTATCCAGTTCCGGATATAGACACACTGCGAGAAGTTTGGTCAATAAATTTTGAACAACGGGATTGCTAAACGCTAAAAATAAAGTTTATAGGAACAATCCCCACGCCATAGACGAACCTAAGAACAATATAAAAACAAAAATGAATGGTAATTTTATCCGATTAAGTCAAGAATGTCTTCCCCCAGATGTACACCACTTTCCACAACACTTATAACAAGGTTAGTACTAATTACATATACACTACGTGATGAAAAGTATCCGGACAGCTGGCTGAAAATGACGTACAAGTTCGTGGCGCCCTCCATCGGTAATGCTGGAAGTCAATATGGTGTTGGCCAACCCTTAGCATTGATGACAGCGTTCACTCTCGCAGTCATACTTTCATTCAGGTACTGGAAGGTTTCTTGGGGAATGGCAGCCCATTCTTCACGGAGTGCGGAACTGAAGAGGGGTATCGATGTAAGTCGGTGAGGCCTGGCACGAAGTCGGCATTCCAAAACATCCCAAAGGTGTTCTATAGGATTCAAATCAGGACTCTGTGCAGGCCAGTCCATTACAGGGATGTTATTGTCGTGTAACTCCGCCACAGCCCGTGCAGTATGAACAGGTGCTCGGTCGTGTTGAAAGATGCAATCGCCATCCCCGAATTGTTCTTCAACAGTGGGAAGCAATAAAGTGCTTAAAATATCAATGTAGGTCTGCGCTGTGATCGTGCCACGCAAAACAACAAGGGGTGCAAGCCCCCTCCAGGAAAAACACGACCACACCATAACACCACCACCTCCGAATTTCACTCTTGGCACTACACACGCTAGCAGATGAGTCCACCGGGCATTCGCCATACCCACACCCTGCCATCGGATCGCCACATCGTGTACTCCACACGTTTTGCCACTGTTCAATCGTGTAATGTTGACGCTCCTTACACCAAGCGAGGCGTCGTTTGGCATTTTCCTGCGTGATGTGTGGCTTATGAGCAGCCGCTCGACCATAGAATCCAAGGTTTCTCACCTCACGCCAAACTGTCATACTTGGAGTGGATCCTGATGCAGTTTAGAATTCCTGTGTGATGGTCTGGATAGATGTCTGCCTATTACTCCTTACGGCCATCTTCAAATGTCGGCGGTCTCTGTCAGTCAACAGACAAGGTCGGCCTGTACGCTTTTGTGCTGTACATGTCCTTTCACGTTTCTACTTCACTATCACATCAGAAACAGTGGACCTAAGGATGTTTAGGAGTGTGGAAATCTCGCGTACAGACTTCTGACACAAGTGACACACAATCACTTGACCACGTTCGAAGTCCGTGAGTTCCACGGAGCGTCCCATTCTGCTGTTTCTCGATGTCTATTGACTACTGAGGTCGCGGATAATGAGTACCAGGCAGTAGGTGGCAGCACAATGCACCTAAATGAAAAACTATGTTTGTTGGGTGTGTTCGGATACTTTTGATCACATAGTGAATGTTACTAATAGTTGTGAGTAAGTAACGCGGGAGTAATGGAACAGAAAGCCCCGCAGCGTAGTAGACTATTTGCAGGGCACACATTCGCTCGATCCGCGGCCTTGGTATAAAACGAAGGCACTATACAAACGACGGATATTCACTCCATGCGCATACACAAGCTTTGCCAACTTTACTGTTCCGTGGAGTTGTTCAACTCAGTAAAGTCGAACCTGGTTGCCCTATTCTGAAACTCGCAAGCTTAAACTGTGAAACCGACCTTCAGTCTATCATCTTAAGTCATAATATAACGCAAGAGTATTTAATGCTTTGTCATAAGCGTGGTGAAAATCTGAACATTTTGAATCTGCCTCAAAAGCCGTAAAACGCCTCCGCTACCGTACATTTTACAGGCAACCGTGTTAAGTTCGCAAATATGTGGATGACACATCTATGAATGATTCATTGTCTACAACTTACATACAATTTATACAATGTTTATAATACAATGGAGTTGCTCATTATTTCTTTCCACCTTATATTTAACATTCTGTTGTACATACATTCTGTTGGTGAAGTATAATTTTCCACTATTTACTTTTTTGCCTTGTTACCCTTTTTCCGTATTTTCTCCAATTTGCTTCACGTCTCTTTTGACCACTTTAACCTATTTGTTTCCTAAATATTTTCCTGCCTCTCCGTATATTCATTTGATCTTATACTAAAAATCTTCCTAATTTTTAGCTCTATTGGTAATTTTTTCCATTTCTCTAGTATTTAATTCTCTCTTCCTTTGTCCGTGTCCTCGCATTCCAGAATATAATGCCAATTATCATGTAATCTATTACACTTAGTACATCTCTCACCCCTTCTTCTCCCTGTTAGACCATTTAAATTCATTACACCTGTCCTCGCCATGCATATCCCATTCTGGCTTCTTTGTGGCATACTTCGATGTATCTTACTTATCCCCATTCCGTTTTAAATACTTATAATTTCTTGCTTTTCAATATCCTCCACTCTTGTTCTAATTTCTTTCTAAAAACCCTTACTTTTGTTGTTCTTTCTGCCCATGTTGCAGCCATTCCTATTTCTTCCAATGTTGTCTATGTATTGTGCATCCAAGTTTCTTTTTTTCCCTTGTACAACCAAGCAGTGCTTTATTATCTCATTTTCCTCTTAAAATCGGCTTTATTCTGAACCAGTATTTGATTGCCCTTTCTACCATTTTTACTTTCTCTACTACGCATAGTAAGAAGGGGAAGTATTGTATTCCACCCAAAATTTCGATACCGAGATTTCACCGGAAATACATGTTTTGAGACGCCCTGAATCCAAAAAAAGCATTTTTGGAAACATGTCCGTGTGTGTGTCTGTCTGTGTGTCTGTGAACAGCATAACTCAGAAACGAAATGTCGGATAAACACCAAACTTGGTATTTAGGTTCAGTATCTTCCAAGGATGCGACACGAAGGTTTTCAAGAAAATCCCCCCACCCCAGAGTACCCTTTACATGGAAGATTTTTCGAAAATTTTAATTTTCTCAAAAATGGCTCTAACGATTTTGATTAAAATATCATAGGTTTAAGATATTTTTATGACAAATAAAATGTATATCTTGAATTTCCTGGGAATGTCTCCAAAAGTATTCTTTATTGTGAACGACTTTTGCATAACTGGTAAACCAGAGATAGACAAAATTTTACTACACAAAAAATGTAGATCGTGTTAAAATACACAATTTATGTCGTATACATTTTTTTAGTTGAGTGAACCATTTTCGAGATATTGCTTGTTATTTCCTTAAATTTTCCAATACTTATACTTTTTCTCAAATTCGTTATTCAATTTTTTATGTCCTGGATATGCAAACAGAATAGAATGCGCCACATAGCAACCAGCGCTTAAAAGATTTGACTATCGCTTATAACCTACCATGTCCCCCTTGCATCTACAAGAAAATTAGCAATAAGATTGACATCTCGATATCTCGATTAACATGAAGCATATGGAGAATAAAGGTTTGTAAAAATAGTTCGTACAAGAGTAGAGAACGTCATTTGAGTGTAGCACATCAGATTTTCCTTTAGCTCCCAATCTCCCTAGTTCTGCTTGTGCTACTCCATTCGGTGAAGTTCTTGGTAACACTTATATGTATGTAACGAGCGCGTCGCATAGCACAGGACTGTGTCGATGCCTGCAAGCGCGACGAAGAAAGCTTGTGGTGTGCTTCCCTCTCATCCGATTTTAATCAAATGACGTTCCCTCTTGCCACACTGGCAGCAACAACATGTTTTCGTCACAAAACCCACTTGAAATTTAAGTCTAATAGTACATTTATCATCTTGTTCCTTTTCTTTCAGTTTCAGTTATCACCACAAAGAGAATGCATGCCGCGTTTTAGGCAGTTATCTCAGCATTTCAGAGCACGTTGATAAAGATTGTAGTTCTTACATAACGTCATGGAAAACAAACTCTTATCAACTACAGTATGCCTACTAACGCCGAGGAAAAAGTAAGCTTTTAGAAGAAATTTCTAGCTGGGTGTAGTTATTCCTGTTGAAGTTGCGTTTAAAAATCTGATGATATCTCAGAAAGGTATTGTTTCACGTATGGAAAAGCCGATTTGAGAATTTGGTTTGTTACGTTATTAGCACCACGCTTTGGGCGTCAATTTGAGAAAGGTGTATTTTTAGGAGTTGTATCGTATTTCGACTGTTGGGGAGCCGAACTTGTAGTAGTTGCAACGCACGTATAGTAAACAGTTTCCGTTAGCCTTCGCCCCAAATGTACTTTCAGGTGGCCTTTGCCCAAGTTTAAAAAATATTAAACTTTGTAATTTGACTGTTTCTTTAAATATTTATGTTTGCCTTGGCTGCGTCAATATTATTGTTAGAGACACGTTTCTCTTTGCAGGGCGTGATGCGACAAGAATGTAGGCTTACACAGATTATAATTTTACTTCACTCCTTTTATTAATGCTTGACACGATTTAAATAACAATTCACTGATATAGAGAGCTGTGAGATTATTTTATGAATTACTTGTACTTTTTAACACGTAAACTATTTTTCGTCTCACACGAATACGTATTAAATCTCTAAGGATGTGTCTCGCGTCCGGTTAGGAACACTGTTTGCAGGCAACTGAACTCTAAATTTGTAAAACTTTCTCCATTTTCAGTTTCTGATTGGCTAATCCTAATCCAATAAAATACCTTCATTTTACTAAAGCTTTTTTCTGGTTATTGATTGGTTATTTATTACACTGTCTCAAAAATTACATTAATGTTGCTCCAATAATGACTAGTAGCATTACTAAACATTCTTACTCATTATTGCCTCAAGGTTACCTCATTGTTAGCAACTTTTAACCTACGTCTCACAGCTCCTTCATAATTAAATTACGTAATACATTCATATAACATTATTGAACATGTTTACAATAGTATAAGCATATGCAATGACTGTTACATACATTTTACAAATTATTACTTACACATATTGCTTCAAGGCGGGCTGTTATTGAATTTACATATTATATAATTAGACTGAAATTATTTAAGTGATAAAAATACTGCCTCAAATCTCAGCAAATATTCTTACAGAAGCTTACTTTCCTATCTACTGATGTTAACCTAGATAATATCTAGGTAAGTGTTAATGGGAAAAAAACATACATTGTGTGCTAACGATATCTAAATTCTTTTGCATCATATACGTTCGTCGATCTCTTATGCTTTACCAGTTATACGTACAAATATAAATCCATTCAAAAGCTATTCCAAGAAAATTCAAGATGTACAGCCATGGACAAAAATGTTTGAGCACTGTAACCTTTTAAGTAACGCTTCGGCCTCACGGAAATACACGAAGTTAACATCTTGGTTCACACGTGCATGTGCGCTATGCTACAAATCAGGCTTGTACACAGTGAGGTAAGACAGTTTATTACGTTATAATCTAAAATAAAACAATTAAAGAACCGTTCTTCGCTAACATGCACAGTAAATACAAACCAAACCAAACCAAACCTTGAGAGCTGAACTCTCCATTACATTTCTGTATAAACAGAGTAACGGTTTCTCCGTGGTATAAACGGCTTTGTTCCAACGTTCTGCATTTGAAGTTCGGTGTGCTACTCGGTAAATAGGTTCGAATCCAGCGACCGGCATACGTTTTTTATTTTCACCCTTGGTATTAGCACCTTTTATATAGATGTAGATTAGGTTCTTTAATACAAAATTAATTCTGTGATGTGTGAAATATTTATTTACTGTTCTCGCAAACTAGAAAATAAAGAAAAACATAGGTCCTGATCTCCGGTCACTTTTAAATGTAACAAAAAGCTAATAAAACAAGAGAAAAATAAAAACGAACCTAATACTTTGTGTAGTCCCCGTTATTTTCTAACACTTCCCTCAATCTTCGGAGCATGGAATCCATCAGTGTTTTAAAATAATTCACGTCTTCTGCTTGTGATTCCCAAGTGTTGTCATGGCACCCAGAGTGCAGCATTAGTCAATTTGGGACCTTGACAAAGTCTCTGTTTTACTTTCGCCCAAACGTGTACTATTTGAGTTCAAACCTACTGACTTAAGAGGCAACGGTATCTGTTTTAAGATATCTGTGTGTTCCGAAAACCACTTTTGAACCTTGGGCGATCTGTGGACCGAATAGTTACCTTGTTGGAATGTAATAATACCTTCAGAATAACGCTTGGAGTCTAATATTTGTTTGTAGTTGGAAGATGCTTCATGTTTATCTGCACCACGTATGGGAGCCAATTTGTCGCGGTATCGTCGTGTTATCTATTGTTGAGCGCCTGTTATTGTTTTATTATTTTGCATTTTGGGTTCTTTGTGCTCCGGCTAGCTATTATTAGTACTCAGTCGAGCAAATCTCTTAAACAGGGTGTGTAAACGGAAAGGATTTGTTACTGAAAGATAACACCTATAAAAAAATTTGTTTTTACACTTTTATTACCGTCACAATTAGTTAATTTCACATACTGACTCTTGATACACGCCAAACTGAAACTGTTATATTTTCTAATATCACTATAATCACTTATTTGCTGCACATTATTAATTCGCGTGTTTCACATTTATAAAAAACTTTAACACGCGAGAGATTCTGTAGAATTGCGCGACGTATAACGCGTGAACAATTCTCTTAAACTGTGCGACGTATAACCTTTGTATGATTCTTTTGAACTGAACGACGTATTACCCACGAATCCTTCTGTTGGACTGAACGATGTGTAATGCACGAATGTTTCTGTTGGACTGAGCGTTACCCATTTCCGGCTTTAGCTTTTTATACTCCCTCACCCCGATATGCCTAAACATTATAAATGAGCTGCTATTGGTTAATAAAACGCGCCAACATTAGCGTCTATATTTATATCCAATCAAAATTACGAACACATATGCTCTAGGGAAGAAATTCCCTCCATTTCTACAGAAAAGCGCGCTAATCTGACGTCATTTGTTTGTCTCTTCTAATTGATAAACAACTCACCCCCTCGCTCATTGTTGCCCGCTCTTATTGTCAGTTTCAGTGAGGCTATGTAAACTTATTTGCTAACAATGCTTATAATTAACAAACATCTCAAATCAATGTCATACAAAATACTGCGTCACGCTTTCGAGCAGATGAGAGCAGAACATGTTCCCCCATTCAGCTTTTCATGAACACGTTCCAGGATGCCTGCCCCTTCAAGATATCCACACCCAAGCAGTAACTTCTTACACGAGAGCCAGATAGTGTCTGCCATAGCGAGTCCCACTGGGCCTGTAAACAAACACAACTGCAGTACAGAACGTAACTTCGAGAAAATTACTTCACGCCAGTCGAAGTTTTCATACTGTACGCCAACCTGTCCACTTTGTGGGCTTTGGTTAGCTCTTGCTTTATTGCCGCACATCTACAACGAATTCCGGCATATTTGATAACCGTTCCTGTACTGCCCGAGAATAAAGACGAAGCCTTGTATTAGCGGCTGTAAGAAAAGCATCTCTTTCGACCTCTGGCAAGAGAGACCTGTCTTCATTCTCCGTAGACAAACGTGAGCGACCTGTATTCTTTCTTGCAGCAACCTGCCCCAATACAATTTCGTCTACCTTCTTGCAGTGGGCCGTGAAACACCACAAATGTTACCTGCTCTGGTGGCCGTATAGCCCTGTGTAACCAGGGTGAGAAGAGCAGCAAGTTTATCAACGGCTGCTGCCATTGCTAAACCATGGATGAATGCGCCGTTACAAGGGTACTAGCAGTATGATTGACGACCTCTTTCGGTGATGAATGAAGCTAAGCACACGTGAGTGACCAACACAGAAAGAAAGGAAGTAAAACAATGATAAAATAATCTAGCATATCACCAGTACTTGGAAGTGTTGGCTATGAATAGTTATGAGTATATCTGCATATATCTAACGCTCAATTTATAAAAAACTATTGTGGAAAATCTATATTAGTTTAAATTAAGAATATGAAGTAGATATCAAAGATAGAAGAAAGAAAATGAAAGGGAACCAGAAGCATGTCATCACCGAGATTTGATCCAAGTTTGGCAGTGTCCGTAGCGCGTGCGTTTCATCTGATGTATACCGGGCGAGTGTTATCAGCCTGCGGATTGAGAAGTTGTGCAGTCCCGGGGTTTTACAGACTATGCCGTAAACACTGTCCACTGCATCGCGTCGTATCAATTTCGACCGAAATGACTGCTTTGCACCGCTGTGCGTGAGCAACAGTGTGCGCGTTGGCCTTCAGTAGTGAAGATCCCAGGTTAAAGTACTGCCACTTGAAGGTACTTTTTATGTTTAGTAAATTTATCGAGAAGTGATATTTTGGCATGGAAGTGTCGTTTCACGTTATCAGTTTAATTATGCAAATTTCATTAAAACAAAATTGTTACTTGTTAGAATGTGCTTTAATGAATACCATAAATAAATGCAAGCAATGAATAAAAAACTCATACGCAGGCGAGATTTGAACCTCCGACCTTCATCATGACTTCCCTGCATGTTAACCAATGCGCTACTATTATAGAGCACTTAATGAGCACCACCGTAGCTCTAATCAGCAGGCTGGTGAATGCGGTGTCAGCACCTGCATTTTGCATCGTCTGTAAAATGCAGGGTTGCCTGGTTACCAATCCGCAGGATTACGCGGTATTTGGGCTCAGATCTGTTGCTACATCCATATATACGCTACAACAGTTATGGTCTTTATAGTAACGTGATAATTTATCGTATACTTGATGGCTTATGATTCAGGTCAATGGTTATTTCGGTGAAATGGGTTTTGGTTGCTCCTCCTATTTGCATAAATACCAATGAGCATAGCATCAGACAGTAATACTTTTGCGTTCTGTTGACGCATTGGCTAACGAAGAATGGGGAGTATAACACTATTTGCCGCACCGCCCGTTTCTTTATCAGGAACAAACACAAGTGTGAGACGTCATTCAGACATAGCCTATTTGTGTGTTCGACAGGCGATAACATATACCACAGGGACAGTTAATGAAGTCTAGCTGCATGCTGGAAATACGAACTTGTGTAAACCGCGCTGCATTACGAAATGGGACTTAGAAATATTCTGCTCTTAGATTAGCTCAATCATTTTTCCATGACTGTAGCTACACTCGGTCAAACTAAAAGTGGCCGGTCCCTTAAGTAGTTATTTTTTTCGAAGTCCCTTCTAGTGAACGAGCAGTTCCAACCGTGAACTTCTGTTGCGCCGCTTTGGCTAACTCTGTAATACAAGCCACAAAGCACTGATTTGGCTTGGAGCAGTGGTTAAGCTACTTAACTTCTATGCAAGCAGCTCGAGTTCGATTCTCCGTAGTGGACTGTTATCTTTTATTTTTTACAATTCGTTTTACTAGAATATAGTTTGTGACGGTATTCTTTGTTAAGTTCCACGTTGTGGTAGCCAATTTGCGATGGTATTAGTGTTTGTTTGAAAGAATCCTACTGTTTATTTGCCGCACGTATAAAAGACAATTTGTCGCGGTCACTTCGTGTTATCTTTTACTGAGCGCCTATTATTGTATTTAATTTTTGGGTTCACTGTCATCCGGCTAGCTATGATCTCTCGGTCAAGCAAATCTCTTAATCAAGGTGTGTAAACGGAAAGGAGTTTTTATCCAAAGATAACACTGATAAAAGAATTTGTTTTATACTTTTATTGTCGTAACACATTATGCACTTTCACATATTAATCTTGACACTCGCCAAACTGAAACTGTTATAATAACTTCTTTACTGCCCCTTATTAATTCGCGTACTTCAACTTTTTGTGTAATTAACTTTACGACACTTGAGATTTTTTTATAACTTTGCTACGCGTAACCTGCGAATCGATAAACTATGCTATGTATTCACCATGATTGTTTTTGTTGAACTCAGCGACGTGTAATGTACAAATGTTTCCGATGAACTGGGAGGGATCTACCTCTGACTTAGCCCTTTTTATACTCCCACACCCCGATATGCCTAAAGATTATAACTGAGCTGCTATTGGTTAATAAAACGCGCCTATTAGCGTCTATTTTTATATCCAATGAAAATTACGAAAACATATGCTCTAGGGAAAATGTTCCCGCAAATTCCTAAGAAAAACGCGCCAACATTACGTCATTTGATCGTCTCTAATAATGATAAACAACTCACCCCCTCGCTACATTATTGCACGCTATTATTGTCAGTTTCAGTAAGGCCGTATACACCCACTTCTCGACAATAATTACAATCAACAAACACCTCAAATCAATGTCACACAACAATGCATATTCACACTACAATCACTCTGACATTTACATAATTTGTGATACAAATTACTGCGTCAAGTTAAATATAATTTCTTATGTCACTTCGGTTTACTTCCAAATATAATTACAATAATGCCGAAATTTGTAGTTGTAAAATTAAATTGAGTATGAATTAACGTCATGGTAGCCATATACCGGTATGAAGGACTACAAAAAAAGCCCACATACATAAAAATTAACAAAACCAATTATATTTTTACTCGTGTATTTAAAATGAAAGGGAAAAAAGTTGAGTAGCTTCACGGAGATTTGTACTTGTAACCTCAGCACAGTAAGCTCTCTACCACTGAGCTAAGAGTACTGCAGTAAACGTGGCATTTTTTATTTTGAAATTTCAAAGTCGATTTAACATATTAGTCATATCGCGACTTTACCACTTTTTATAAACTAAATATTTATCAATAAAACAATGAGGTTATTTAACACACTGGCAGTTTTAAACCATTATACTGAAGTAGTATATAAAATTGTGACACTATAACTAATCAAATTGATTTAACATTACATACTTTTATATAAATTTATGATTTTAAAAAGTGCAACTATCTTAGGGTACATCGAATAGTTGAGTGCTGTTTGTAAATCACTGCGTATCTGGTAGAGTTGTCTCCATTGATCGTATTGTGGATACTCCACGATTATGTGTTAACAGTATGTTACACTGGTGGAAGATGGGTGGTTGGTCCTTTGAAAGAAGATAACTGTGTGTGATCTTGGTATGGCCCATTCTCAGTCGGGATATTAAAGCCTGATCTTGTCTGGAAAGAGAATTAGTGGGAAGATGTGTCGAAAAACTCGATATTTTCATGTAAACTGTGTTTTGCCAACAAATAACCTGTACGATGTTTTCATGTATTGATATAGGACACACATGATCTGTGGCGACAAACTCTGAAGTCATCATTTTTCATCTGAATATTCGTAAGATAATGTAAATAAATATATTACGAATGCGGATCTGATATTCACTTTAAAACAGTTAACATTTCTTCCCTAAGGGCGAAAATTATTACTACTACTATGGTATTTTCAAACACGTTAAAAAAAATGCTGGAAAAATGCATCATCAAGGGCTAGTGCACCACTGATAGCTGAATCATACTACCGGAGAGACGAATAAGAGTTAGCTGTAGTAATTGCGCAGTCATTGGCGTGCTCGGCTATCAATCTGCTAGTGCTGGGTTCAAACCCCGTACAAGCTGTTTTTGTTTCTTTGTTTGTTTGTTTCTTCTTTTTACAAACAGATGAACGGCGTTGTTTAGGAGTAATCCTAGTTTTAATTTCTCGCTTTTCTGTCAAAGTTTACGTACACGTACACGTTACGGAGGTATTCACAAGGAATGTTTGAACATATCACGCCCACGATTACCTCCAGGTAGCAGCAACTCAGAAGTTTTATCAGTGGCTTACCGGCTCGTTATTTTGATTATTTGCAAACAACCATGAACTGGAAGACCATAAGTGCACTATATCGAAGTGCTAGCCTAACACTTTTCTGTAACCCTCCAAACAAACCTTTGCAGATCACATATTTAATTCAAGATACCAGTTTGTTTTTTTCTGTTCTTCTAAACAGAAAACTGAATCCATAGTCAGATGTTTAAAAACCGAGTCGCTATTTGCTGGCCTAGAAATTCCGACTCTTTCCATGGCATCTTGAGAACAACTTAATAGCGACAGCACATTAAAAACTTACAGTATTGAAAAATTGAAAACTAATGACGACGGATAGGTATCTCGAAAATGGCTGAAGCCACAAGACTGTGTGTTTCAAAGAGATCTAATTTTTTTGTGTCGCACGTTCTTGACTAACTATTATGGTTTACCAGTTTTACAAAATAATAAAAAAAAATCCTTCCGAATGAAGAGGGCTTCACAGCTTATTCCCAGAAAATTCAAGATATGCCATGTAATTATCTTAAGCATAATCCAAATATTTAGAGACATTTTGGAGAAAATCGAAGGTTTCGAAAAATCTTCCATGTAAAAGATAGTTTGGGGTGGTGGGATTTTCTTGAAAATCCTTATGTCGCCATATTTGGAAGATGTTGAACCTCAAACTTAGCTTGATGCTTCAATGACATTTCGTTTTTGGGTTATGCTGTTCTCAGACTCACTACAACCACGGAACTTTTTCTAAAAGTACTTTTTTTATTCCTGTGAAATCTCGATACTGAATTTTTGGGTGGAATGTAATACGTTCCCTACCTTCTAAGTATGCGGCAGTATGATTGTTGATAATTAAGTGTTTTGTTGTATATAAAAACGACTGGCGTGTTATTCTGTGATAGTGTCAAACAGTGCTGGATTTCTTTTCCTTGTGGTCCCTTATTCTTTTTCCTCGGCTAGCAGCTGTTGTGTAGGTACATGTGGATAGCATGGATAGGTTGCTCTCGGAACAATGAGGATGAGGCGAGAGATAATTTAGAATATAGTGATATATTGATATAATATTTCAACAACTACATTCACCAACACTGACCACAATTGCACTTGTGTTATTTATTACAACCATCGACGACGACACTCACACTGTTCCACTGAAATTATCACTTATAACAAGCGAACATGTATTAAGTTTTAAATGTATGGTATCGGGAGAATTGGGAAGCAAAAGCACGCTGAACACTTTATTTAACTGCTGTTTATTTGTTTTGGACGAAGTTATTCAATGAATTTATTGCGTAACAGTGTCTCCTTTGCTTTCTTGGCGCGAATTTGCCTCGCGGAGTATCGCGGAGAACTTTAAATGGTTTTAATAAAATGCGTGAACTAACAGTTTTTCCTAACTTTATATATTTTCTTAACTTTGCGCGAACACTTTCTTTTCTTAATTCTTATTGGCTATTGACTGGCGCGTCAAAGTTTCAGGAACATTTTTAAAATCTTTAGTATTACATCGTTGGTTCTTACTATCCACGTTATCTGTTTGGAATACGAAATCAAGCGAGGGTGGCTAGCAACAACCAACGAGAACGACAAAGTTGAAATGCATGCATTTAAATGGGAGCGTTCACAATCGACGGGAAGACTTCTCGGGCCCTAGAACGGGAAAGAAGACTTGACCAAGTTTTAGCTTCTCGTTCTCGGGCTCGGCATATAGGATCCGTATTGTGCATATTAGACTCTTCACTGTAGAGGCTAATATAGGCGGCCGTGACATGAAACAGCCGCTAGTGCTCTCTACACTCGCAAGCTGGAAACACGAAACTAGCGTAGCGTAAATGCTTCCGAACCTCAAATCCTGAGACATGCAGATTTATTGAGCGTTGGTTCTTGTAGTGAAAGGGTCATCTGTAGTTTGTTTACACGTAATTCAAAACTGGCTATTGCCTAAAAACAACGTAAAAAGCTATAAAGGACAACAAAAACCGGTAGTAATTAACAAAGAACAATAAGTAAGTTTAATGTATGCCATTAAATAAAGGAATGAAAGCTTGGCACAACTAGAGGGATCGGAAATGTAACGGTTATGCATTTAGATAACGTTTTCTCTATCGAATTTTGACGTTGACTAACTCGCATATGTTGGCTAAATTAGAAGTAGGTGAAAAAATATCATTGGTCAGATAAAAACAAATGAAATCGCAAAGCGTAGATCGACTTTCACTTTGTGACCGAGATGATCATCGATATGCATTCCCGTTCCCGTTACAGGACTGTTGTGAACCAAAATCTTGTATGTTGCATTGCTTCCCGTTCTCGTTTCCGTTCCGGTTACTGTTCTCGGACGGTTGCCAGCCTTAACTTGTCCTTGCTTCCCTATGATTTCTCTTTTGCGTTCATTCCCTCAGCGGAAGCTTCGTCGTTCGTCAATGGAAGCTTTACCAGCTAAGAAATGTTACTATTACATTGCATGAAATACACGTACGAGGACGGATTTATAAGTCAGTGACTGTTTAAAGAAACTAACAATTTTTTTCAAAAAATAAATCTTATTTCTGAACCCATAAATCTTATTTCTCAACATAATCACCTTTCAATTCAATACACGTTGTCTAACGTTCCTCCAATTTTTTTAACCCTACCAAGAAATATGATTTTTCGAAGTCTGCAAAATATGAGGTTGTTTCTGTCATGATGTGTTCACTGGACGTGAATTTCTTCCAGGCGAGCGAATTTTTCAGGTTTGCGAAGAGGAAGAAGTCGCTCGGAGCCATATCTGGAGAATATGGTGGATGAGGTAGTAGTTCGTAGCCCAATTTCACAAATTTTGCGATGGCAATGGCTGACTTATGTGCGGGTGAAAGAGAACCTTTTTCTTCACCAAATGGGGCAGTTTCTTTAACAATTCCTTGTGAAACTGATCCAGTATTGCGGCATAATATGAACCTGTGATCGTTTTACGTTTTTGCAGGTAGTTGATGTCTATCAGCCCTTGTGAATCCCAATAGATAGCTGCCATGATTTTTCCTGCCAATGGAATGGTTTTCGCTTTCTTTGGAGCAGGTTCGCCGAAGGAAATCCACGGCTTTGATTGTTGTTTGGTTTCAAGTTCATAGTAATGAATTCAAGTTTCATCAACCCTGATATAACGCCGCAAAAACCCATTTGGGTTGCGCTGGAACAAGTTCAAACATCCCTGTGAAATGCTCTCAACTGTCAGCAGCCGCGGCACCCATTTTGCTGACAGCTTTCTTATACCCAAAAATTCGTGCAGAATGTTATACACCCATTCACTCGAGATGTTTACGGTCTTGGCTATCTCACGGATTTTCACTCGGCGGTCTTCCAACATAATATCGTGTACTTTGTTTACCACTTTTTCTGTTGTGACCTCAACTGACTGCCCTGTGCCCACGGCATCTCTTGTGCTCGAACAGCCACATCGAAATTCTGTGAACCATGCCATGTGATGGAGCAGAGTCCCCATAATGCTTGTTCAGCTTTTCTTCCGTTTCCTTTACCGCCTTACCACGCAAAAAGTAGTGCTTTATCAGAACACGAAATTCACTTGTCTGCATTTTCTACGAAGCAACACACATCTGCTTATTTTAGACGCTCTCAAAAATGTTTTAAGAAACAAATGACGAATTTCTGCGATTATACCCAGAATAGATGTAAGACTTGGGTGCAAACAACAAACCTGTAATTAGAACGCTATCTCTCGTTCAAAGTCATGGACTTATCAATCCGCCCTCGTACAAAACACCTTATCTTTCCTTCTGCCCTCTTTCCCCATATATAGAATTCTTATATCTTGTACATACAATAACTTACTTGATGTCCACGTAGTCATTTATATCAGGTATTTTAATAATTGCTTCACCATCAGGTAGGTGGTAGGGAAAGTAAAAGTATAAAATATGCTCTTTCCTTATGAGCAGTCCTATTCACACATAAGCTCAAGAAATGGAAAACGCAGGCGTCACTTTAGTCGCCCCGGACTGAAAAGCAGATCAATGACTGTAACACATTAAACTTCAAGTCCTCGGTTTGTGGCTGGTCTAATTAGCTCTAAGAGCTGAGCATTGTCATGCTGCAGACGCACGCTAAAGGACAATAAAGGCCGGCATTTCTGGCTTCTATTCAAGTTTCCAGAAGGTCACCGCATCTTTAACCGTTCACAGCCTTTGCCTGATGTCTGTCATTAACCTCTTTTTTAGGATTATGATTTGCTGTCGGACTTCAAACATGTTCCTATATTTTTCAAAGCTCTAATGTTACTTGCTTGTACTCAAGTTTTCCAGACAGCTGTGAGACACCTTTACTTCCTCCACTGCTAAAGTATAGTAACGAGAGAAACACTGCATTCCACCCAAAAATTCGATACCGAGATTTCACCAGAAATATATGTTTTGAAAATTGAAATCGAGTTTTATTTATGGATGGTCTTTAACTACTGTGATCCTTAGGGTTCTACTCTATATTGGGCGTGAAAGACCGGTACTTTTTCTCAGAGGTCTCTTTATCAGGCTTGAAGTTATTTTACTGCCGTAAATCTACGACACGGAACCACCGGCTTTGCTTCCCTTCCGAAGGAAGCCATGCTAGGGATTTTTACGCCCGAAAAAAATCCATCGCCCTCCACCGGGTTTGAACTAGAGGCTAGCATGGTAACCACGGAGGACTAAGTTTTGAGGGCTGATGAATTAATTTAAAAAAGAAGTATTTTGAGCATAACTGAAAAACGAAAAGTCGGATACTACCAAACTTTGTATTTAAATTCAGTATCTTCTAAAGATGCGACACGAGAACACTACCCTTTACATGGAACATTTTTCGAAATTTTTTATTTTCTAAGAAATGGCTCAAACATTTAAATTAAAATACCACACATTAAAGATATTTACACGGAAAATAAAACATATCTTGAATTTTCTAGGAAAAGCCTATGAAATCCACTTCATTCTCAAACATTTGACTATCGCTGTTCCCTTTGTATCTATAACGAAATGGTAATGTATCTATTTCTGCAAACGTTTATTTGGATTTATATGAAGTAGAGAGATTAATAAGCTTTAGTAACAAAGTTCGTATACCACTTATAAACGATAGAGGGTAGAGAAAGTCATGCGAATGCACCATAGAGTTTTTTTTAGAAAAAGGACATTCTGTGTTTCTGTCGGGGTATGTGTATGAACAACAGCGTAACTCAAAAATGAAAAGTCGATTAAAAACCAAATTTGGTATTTCTGTTCAGCATTTTCCAAGCGTACAACACGAAGATTTTCAAGAAAATCTTCCCACCCCAAACTACGGTTTATGGAGAAAAATGTTCTTTCGTTTTATTTTCTTAAAAATGGCTAACCATTTTGATTAAAAATGCCATATGTTTAAAGATATTTGCATGAAAAATAAAATGTATATCCTGAATTTTCTATGAATAGCCTGTGAAGTCCTGATTACTTTTGTATAATTGGTAAACAGTAAGAAATGGAAAAAATCTTACTACACAAAAAATGTAGATCTCATTAAAGCACATAACGTATCAAATAATTTTTTTTGTGGCGTTAAGCATTACGAGGTATTCTTTGTTAGTGGTTTGAATTTTCAAATACTTCACACTTTTTTCAACTGCAAATCGCTAGTCGTCTCCCAGGTTTAGCTGTATTAACAGACAGATAGAAGAATAAGCCCTTATAAAATATTTTGTAGAAGAGTGGGTAGAGTCATGTGCGTAAAACACGTAACATTTTTCCATTTAACAGGAACCGTTCGATTTCTCATTTCGAAAAGTTCCAATCCCACTGGCTTCCTTTACGATATTTCTTTTCTCTTTCCATTCTGCAGCGTTTACTCTCCTTTTACTCTTGTAAAGTGTCGCGGTATCGTTTGTGTTATCTTATTTGCTGAGCGCCTGTTATTGTTTTACTAATTTGAATTTTGGGTTCTTTGTCCTCCGGCTAGCTATTATTACTCAGTCGAGCAAATCTCTTGAACAGGGTGTGTAAACGGAAAGGAGTTGTTACTAAAAGATAACACTGATAAAAGAATTTGTTTTTACACTTTCATTGCCGTCACACTTCATTAATTTCACATAATTACTCTTGATACACGCCTGACTGAAACTGTTATATTTTCGAATGTAACTATAATCACTTATTTGCCGCGCATTATTAATTCACGTATTTCACATTTTGTAACTAACTTTACGACGCGAGAGATTCTGTAGAATTGCGTAACGTGTACTTCGTGAATGCTTCTGTAGAACTGCGCGACGTGTAACCCTTGAATGATTCTGTAGAACTGCGCGACGTGTAACCCGTGAATAATTCTGTTAAACTGCGCGATACCTGTCTCTAGCTCTAGATTTTATACTCCCTCATCCCGATATGCCTAAACATTATAACAGAGCTGCTATTGGTTAATAAAGCGCCAACATTAGCGTCTATTTTTTTTTATCCAATCAAAATTACGAACACTTATGCTCTAGGGAAGATATTCCCTCCATTTCTAAAGAAAGACACGCTACTCTGACGTCATTTGTTTGCCTCTTCTAATTGATAAATAACTCACCCCCTCGCTCATTGTTATCCGCTCCTATTGTCAGTTTCAGTGAGGCCGTGTAAACTTATTTCCTAACAATACTTATAATTAACAAACATCTCAAATCATTGTCATACAATAATGTTAATTTACACTACAATCACTCTAGCATTCACAGTGTTGTATTATAAAATACTGCCTCAAAAGAAAGGATGTCTAGGAAGAATTGTTTCTCCAGCGTCAGCCACCTAGATAGCAATATATTATTTCAATACATCAACTTTTAGCCAAACATGATGAACTTTGGCACAAATACGCTTATAATATGGTATTCCGCAAAAACTTTAGTGAAACGTCTCTCTTACTACTTTTCCTATTGCTTCTAATTGTGAAAGTTTTATAGGTATATATGCCCCATCAGAAGCCATATACGTCTTTAGTTATTCGCTCAATCCCTACCCCACTGCAATGGATACGCCATTCACAGAGTTTGTAATTCACCACTCGCTTGTTTAAATATACACATACGTCACACAATAACATCGAAGACTTTCACTGGTGTCGTAAAGAGCGAGCGGACTTAGTTCTAAAACAGTGTCACTGTGTCACGGTCTACGCGTGGACTTTGGAAATACAACTTTCAGAGTCTGTATCCTTGGTCTAAAGTGTTTCATATGCGAAGTAAAAACTACTGCTATGAGCCGGATAGTTCAGTGGAAGCATTGAAGTTCAATTCCTCAATTATCGTTCCAACCAATCCAACGAGGGTTTCTTGTGTTTTTCTTAAGAAGCAGTGCTGAATGTCGCGAGGTCTAATATTCTGTGGTTCAGGGGAAAAAAAACCAATAAAATTAGATTGCATTACAGAAGAAACCTCACAGCCTTCGCACCATCATCAGAAATAAATATGCAATACCTAAGACAACTGCCATTGAGTTAAGTCATTCAAACAAGCACTTAGTAACTTAATATCTGAAGATGTCGCAACATAAACCTTTGAAGATAGACCGAGAACAAAATGTCAAGTTGAAGCAGTACGTTCTGAGTAGCTAAATATAAAATTACAACCATATGTAAAATAAATATTAATAACAGTAGGAAAAGTATTATTAAATGAGACTGGGAAGTGAATATTACATCTACAGGTGAATATGGGTTGAAAAGACAGTGCCCGCATCAGGCCGGAAATGGAGTGGTTTTCCCTTATTCTAACCGAGTGAGAAGAGAATACACTTTGTTAGTGTACCGTTAGGTCGCCTGAAAATCACATGTGTAGAAAACGGCCATTGCTCCTCGATAGCTTCAGGCATCCAATAAGAAAGAAGGCAGAAATCATGTGATAGTGAAATGGGGAGATGGAAATTTTGAAATAAAGAAACAGGAGAGTTTCGAAGAGACACTTCTTCGCGGTGTGGAAGTGTTCTTAAACAATGTATCGGCGGATAGGGGCGATATTATGAAGCACAGCAATAAAGAAATGCGCGGGCGCGTGTGTGGGGGGGGAGGTAATAATAGGTGTCAAATTTTAAAACGGTAACGGGAAATAAACGGGCAGGAAAGTGAATCAGTCGTATTAACCACCAACCTTAGATCCAAGATTTATGCAATCCCTGAGCATTCAACCCGGGACCATTCCTGCAAATCCAGTGCACCAAAAATAGGCGGACAACACCAGTACCGCCGCAAAGTGGAAATTAATTTAGTTACACGAAATAATTGCGTGCCTTTATGTAACACCTCTTTTCTATTTGATTGAGTAGTTCTGTACCCTTTCCAGCGAATGTTACGTTGTTAATATTTTTACTTTCTCTACTACGTACAGTAAGCAGGGGAAGTATTGTATTCCACCCAAAAAATCGATACCGAGATTTCACCGGAAATATATGTTTTGAGACCCCCTGAATCCAAAAAAAGCATTTTTGGAAACATGTCCTCGTGTGTGTGTGTGTGTGTGAGTGTGTGTGTGTGTGTGTGTGTGTGTGTGTGTGTGTGTGTGTGAACAGCGTAACTCAGAAACGACCAGTCGGATAAACACCAAACTTGGTATTTAGGTTCAGTATCTTCCAGAGATGCGACACGAAGGTTTTCAAGAACATCCCCCCACCCTAGATTACCCTTTACATGGAACATTTTTCGAAAATTTTAATTCTCTCAAAAATGGCTCTTAACGGTTTTGATTAAAATATCATATGTTTAAGATATTTTCGTGACAAATGAAATGTATATCTCGAATTTTCTGGGAATGTCTCCATAAGTATTCTTCATTGTGAACGACTTGTGCATAACTGGTAAACCATAAGAGATAGACAAAGTTTTACTACACAAAAAATGTACATCACCTTAAAATACACAATTTATGTCATTGATATTTTTGTTGTTGAGTGAATCATTTTCGAGATATTGCTTATTATTCCCTTAAACTTTCCAATACTTTTTCTCAAACGGGAATTCGTTATTCATTTTTTTAGGTACTGGACATGCAAAGAGAATGGAATGCGCCATATAGCAACCAGTTCTTAAAAGATTCGACTATCGCTTAAAGCCTACCATATTCCCCTTGCATCTACAAGAAAATTAGCAATAAGATTAACATCTCGATTAACATGAAGCATATGGAGAATAAGCGTTTGTAAAAATAGTTTGTACAAGAGTAGAAAAAGCCATGTGAGTGTAACACATCAGATTTTTTAAAAATGTATTTTATGCTGAGATTGAATTACGTAACATTTAATTGAAAGATTCAATGCAGAGAATTACTATCTTCAGACAATTAAACGCATTTTGGATTGGTTTCTGTACGGATGCTACAATTAACAGTCCGATTCTGCATTAACCAAAAGAATTCTGTATTTCTATTTTAACCTTTATGCATGGATGTTATACAGTTAGGGCCATCTTTATTATTGACAACGATCATAATGTGGATTTGAAACAAAGTGGTCTGGACAAAGCATCCTGGAACAGTACAAACACTTCATGACCGCCGCATTTTCAG
Organism: Deroplatys truncata; assembly: GCA_030765065.1. NCBI lineage: Eukaryota > Metazoa > Arthropoda > Insecta > Mantodea > Mantidae > Deroplatys > Deroplatys truncata. The sequence continues at coordinate 119,490,190 of CM060988.1, read as the reverse complement.
CTTCATCACACACACAATGCGTAACACAGAGCATTGTTTCAGGACATTTGGATAACTCCACCCTGTTTTTCAGTACTGTATCAGCAGTTTTCACATGCACATATTAGCATATCTTTCAAAATATGTAACGAAAATGGTGATACACAACAGAATGAAATGTCATTATAAAATACCTATCATGTAATTTCTGTGTTTCTTTCATAGCTAATATTTTATTCCTGAATAGTTTTTCCAGTCTTCTGATTACAATTTTATGCTGTCTAAAAAATATACGTCTAGGGGTTGCACAAATCCTGTTGTTTATGGAGGAATGATTTGAGTCGTAATTCTCCTTTGTGTAACATCCTAGTTATATCCTGGTTCATTAAAGCTAACATTATCGGTCTGTCAACTCCAAGAATCCAAAAGGAGTAATGCGTCATGTGTGACCTTAGATGACCTGTGCCTATTCTTACGTTTTATACTTTAGCGCAATACTGGAATGAGTGTAAATTTCTAATCATGACTCGCGATAGACGAAAAAGCTAGCGGAATGACTTTTACCACGTGGTAACAATAATACTGTGAAACTTTCGCAGTAATCATTTAATTGTATAACTGGTTTAATTATTCTGAAAATGACAAGAACTTATGAGACAAAACGTGTAAAAAGATATGATTTTGAAATTACCCAAATTGAGCTATTTAATAAATGCAAATAACCTTAACTAAATAATTTTAAAGTGATTTAATATGTAGTTAATTACTATACTGTATTAGAAATATTCTGAAACATAATTAAAACATAGGTATATATAATAAAAACATTACATCGAAAATGAGATTCTAACCGTTGCCTGGGAGAATCAACACTCTAAGCAAAATTATCACGACAACATGGCTTAAATGAAAAAAAAAGACGTGAAAAATTCATATGACTTTCTTTACCCTCTAACTTTATTACTGGGTATACAAACGATTCTTACTAAAGCTTATATTTTTTTATCTACATTTTAATCCAAATAAACCTTTGCCAAAATAGCTACATTACACATTTCGTTATAGATACACAGAAAACAGCGATAGTCAAACGTTTAAGAACTGGACGCTATATATCGGCCTTAAATTCCATACAATCGCGAGAAACAACTGAAAACCGATTAGACTAAAAGAATGACAAGTATTGCACTATTCGTACCTTTAATAACGTATACCTCCGAAATGGCGTATGCTACAGAAGAGTTTATTTTAAATAAACTGTGTGCCTTAAGGAGATCTACATTTTTGGTGTGGTACGTTTTCGTCTATCGCTTCAAGATAGGCATTTTATATCTCATGTAAATAAATTTAATATATGACATTTTAATCAAAATCGTTGAGCCATTTTTAAAAATACACAATTTTCGAAAAATGTTCCATGTAAAGGGTAGTTGGGGTGAGGGATTTTCATGAAACTTTGGAAGGTACTGAACCTAAATAACAAGTGTAGTATTTATCAGACTTTTCGTTTGAGTTATGCTGTTCACAGACAGACACAAACACAAACACAGGCCTTTTTTGGGATTCAGGGGGCCTTAAAACATGTATTTCCGGTAAGATCTCGATACAGAATTTTTGGGTGGAATGCAATACCTTCTCTAGCTACCAGGTACGTGGTAGAGAAAGTAAACAGACGCCACATATTATAAATAAATTCTTATCCTACGGACAATACGGTATAATGATGACGTACAAAAGGTATTTTTTTAAGTTCTATTTATACCCCGTCTTTAACTACATTGGTCTTATCGGCGGCCTTTCCTTTGGAACTTATTGCCTATTGGCAGTGGTGTTAATTTGTATTCGCTTTTGGCTGGGTTTCTTGCACTTTGGGTTTTTATCATCACACACACACACACACACACACACACACACACTCATTCATACTTACTTAGACTCTGGGGAGGATAGGGAATAATCTTGGCTAGAGAGAACTTCGCACCCCCCGCCGGGAATTGAACACAGGACCCCTCGCAGAGCAGGTAGGTGCTCTACCGACTGAGCTCCGGGGCCGGGCGGTATTTGTATTGTTAACGATTACAAAAACTAAAACGGGTTGAAAGATAAAATTAAATATGACATACTTCCGGCATAGTAACATGTAAATACGCATTTGTAGGAAAGTTAAATGTTGTTTATCCAAGAAAGAGTTAATAACTGTTTACATAAAAGAATGATTATGAATTTGCTCTAGAACGTATTCTCAACAAAATACAGTGCTTGAGAATAAATCAAATATTAATCAAAACGAAACGATTTATCATTGTTACCACCCACAAATAAATTAAAACCAACTGCACAGTGACACTAAACCCGTCTTATAATCTTGCCCCGCTGACATGTATTCTTCCGCGCTGCATTTCCTTCCCCTTACCCCTGGTGGATAATGTGCACCTTCGAATGCTGACAAACAAGCGGTGTACAGTGTGAAGATTGCGGGGGTACCATGGGAGGTGCTATGCGCTGATCTGGTGGCACGAGATTTCATGAATGGTCTCGGGTTCGATGCTAGCTCAGGGACTTGTATGGAACTTGGATCTAGGGTTGGTGATTAATACGACTGGTTCATTTTCCTGCCCGTTTTAAAATCTGACTCTTGATATTACCTCGCCACACACACACGCGCGCATTTCTTTACTGCTGTGCTTCATAACATTGTCCCTATCCACCAGCACTCACACTTGTTTTAAGAACAACCTCCAACGAAATGCCACGGACAAGAGTTTTCTAAACTCTCCTGTTTCTTTATTTCAGATTCCCTATATCACCATTTCACTAGCTGCTTTTCAGGCGGCCTAACGGTACACAAACAAAGCGTATTCTTCTCTTACTTAGAATAAGGGAAAAACCAACCCCGTTTCCTACCTGCTGCTGGCACTGTCTTTTCAACCCATATTCACCTTTACACGTAACGCTCACTTCCCAGTCTTATTTAATAATACCATTCCTACTGATATTTATTTTCCCTAAGGTTATAATTTTATAATTAGATATGCAGAACGTACCGTTCTCAGGATAGGCGATAGAAGAGATATAAGCACATTGACATGATAGATGCAGTGCTTACGTCATATATGAGAGACAGGTTTAAACCGAAGGATCCTAAAAGCTATTTTTTATTTGTGGACGCTCTTTAACTACTATGGTTCTTAGCGTCCCATTCTATATTGGGCGTGAAAGATCGGAAATTTTGCTCAGAGGCCTCTTTATCAGACTTGAGGTTCTTTTACGTGCCGTAAATCTACGACACGGGACCACCGGCTTTACTTCCCTTCCGAAGGAAGCCGTGCAAAGGATATTTACGCCCGAAAAAATCCATCGCCCTCCCAGCTATTGGTTGATAAAAATTTGCATGCCTTACAGATGCATTAACTCTGTTGCATAATTATTTTATTCATACGGTTACGAGAATGTAAAATACCGAGCCAACATCCCAACCATTTCCTTATAGACCAAAAATCTACCTGTATACCGATTTAGAAAGAAATCGGGTCTGTCCAATTCGGGTACTTCTGTTGTGAGTAAAATCCTCAGCTGGGTATTCTGACCTAAACTCGACTCGAAATGCGGTCCGCAGCACCACGAACCCAAATGTTTCTTACCTTTACACGCTTAAGACAGTAAACAGACTTTTCCACAATAACAACTTTGTTAAACACGTGGTCTGGATTTCTCAAGTAAAAATGCGACCAAAGATGTACGAGATAGGTAGTACACGCAATAAAAGCCGAAACTTCACTAACGGAAATTAATAAAATGTAGCACGTTTATTTGACAAAGTCGTTATGGAGTTTCCAGTTGCGTGACCGGAGTGTTATCGCGCGACGGGCTGAGCCCAACGCAGGCGGAACAAAAACCACACATGGCGTTATCAAGAATTACGTCTACACCCAACATCATTATTACCACTTGCAGTACACGAACAAACCATATTAACTCTACACAGATGTCTGCATTAACTCAACAAATGTGTAATATCCGAGTCGCCAATGCTTCACAGCTATCATTTACAACAGAATGTGTACCATGCCCGTAACCAGAAAAAAATTGTAGGGGAGGGGGGGGGTTACATAAATAGATCTAAACTTAACAGTACCCTTACCATGTACTGTAGTGTATAGGCGTTAAGCCGCTTGTACACGATTAAATGTTTGTTAAATTCAATACTTTACAAGACTTTTCAAGAGTTGTCAACTTCTCAACTTTTCTTGTCAAATTGCTTCCAATACTTTTAGAAAAGTCTTCAAAGATTTCACAATGATTTGATGGCTTTGGCCAATGAAATGCAAGTATTCACAGTGCGTCACGAAATCTGCAACATGGCTGAAAGCGAAAATTAAACAAAAATGGCTACCCGGCCAAGGAATGTCGTATGCGAACTGATTAGATTATACATAAGCTGGCCTTGTCTGTACGTCGAGAGCTCCGTGGATTACAACAAGATGAAGCAGATGAAGGCAGTTATAAAGAAATAATTGCCAGACAGTTTTCCGAACTAAGTATACATTAATGCAATGTTATACAGTGTGGTTAACCTATCGGTTGGGGTTATTTTCATCGTATTCCACACTCGTCATGTGATTTCATTGGATATAATACGTGAAAGTGCTACATAATATTAGTGAAGAACAATATTTCATTGCGAATTGTTATACTGTGACGCAAATACTAAATTCCTTTGCGAGTGATAAATTATCAGTGTGTTCTGAAGGGTTTCAGTTTGGCGAAGAGACAACTTGTAAATACACACTTTTGACATTGTCAAGTCTTGTCAAGCCTTGCCAGGTCTTGTCAAGTGTTTTCCAATCTTGCCACATATTGAAAAATATTTCACAATTTTTCTTGTAAACTACTGAATTGAAAAAAGGTTGATACTGTACAGGGGGCTTTATGGGGGCAAGAAAATTGCTTGGAACATTCTATAGACAGGAAAAGATCACCAGAATGAAGACATTCCACCTTATAGCACAAAACGCAGAGACTGCTTCGAAAACCGGGACGTATGGTCACCTTACTTATGTAAGGCGACAATATTAAGTTTCCCTTTTCCTTCTAAATGTGCTAATAACAGTAGAACCTATGTTATCTAACAACATTTTCCCGTATTGGTTTGATATGAATTTGAATAAATAAAACTGTCAGAGGTTTCGGGGGAGGTTTGAATCCTACAAACCTCCCCCCACTAAATATGAACCTGTGTACGGCTGATCTTAATATTTTAATTAATAGACAGGATCTTTGAATCTCCAAAGTCTGCATGTATAAAACACTTGTTGATTTTTGTTTTTATCAAGAAGGCGTCGGTTACTTAAGCGGACATAGACTACACATCAAAATGTGAGCTACATTTGCATTTCAGCCATGTGGAAATTGCACACCAAACATATAGCTGCTTTTGGGACACGTGAAAACCGAAAACAAGGTTTCCTACCTGATTTGGTCCACACGGAAGCAAGTACCTAAGCTTTCTACCTCTTTTTGAGCCACGTGGATATAAACTTTTGGGTAACGAACGCCTTAGTTTTCTACATGTTTAGGGCCACGTAACTACACACCAAAACTACTGCTTTTGGGCCAAAGTTTTCGCTACCTACTTTTGCCAACCGAGTGAGCTGGCACCGCGGTAACGCGTGCGACTCGCATTCGGGAGCTGTCGGGTTCGATTCCTGTAGACTGCCCTCTCTGATCATGGGTTTTTCCGCGGATTTCCTTGATCGGCAAGGTGAATGCTGGGGTGGTGTGTACCACAGATCTAAAATTAAATTGAGCTTTATTTATGGACGCTCTTTAACTGCTGTGGTCCTTAGCGTTCCATTCTACATTGGGAGTGAAAGACCGGAAATTTTGCTCAGAGGCCTATTTATCAGGCTTGAGGATCTCTTACGTGCCGTAAATGTAAGACACGGGACCACTGGCTTTACTTCCATGCCGAAGGAAGCCATGCTAGGGCTTTTACGTCCGAAAAAATCAATCGCCCTCCATCGCGTTTGAACCCGCGACCTCGGAAACTAGAGGCTAGTATGGTACCCCAAGACCACGGAGAACCATTATACCACAAATCTCCTCTCTCCCTCATTTCCTCTCCCTCTTTCAAGTTACAGATTGACTCCAGGGCTATGCCGGTCGGCGGCGGACAGATGGAGCAGGGGCTCGTGCTTTGGAACTCCCTCTTAGCCCCGTCAGATGGCAGCCATTCCACTGCTGGGTCGAGCTTTCCCTGGTCTCCCTGGAGGGGATCCAGTGAGGCACCCTCCGGTGGCTTGGGAGAGTCGCCGCCGAGCGCTATCCTGCCGGGTGGCCAAACCTGTAATGCCTGCGTCGACCGGTCCTGCAGCCCGTCTCTTGAGGTTCCTTATCTCATCCGTTCCTTCCGGGGGCGTATGCGCAAAAAATCCCTTGCGGGTGCAGGTATCCCCTCCGTCCCTTAGTCCTATTTGTACTTTTGCCATGTCATCAGTCATATTTTTTGAACAAAGGGTATACCCTACACTATAAATTCCACCCCTCTCTAATCTTCTTTCTGCGTTTTCCCTTTCGCAAATAAATAAATAAATAATGTATCTTAATGGTGTTTTATCAGTTGATATCTTCTGTCCCATACCTTTCCCCCATTCCTCACGATACGTGCTTACAAGCACTCTCGTCTATGCCTTAGCCAATTTCTTTCCCTCTTCCTGATCAGTTTCACCATGATTCGTCCTTCTCCCACTGTTTTTAAAACTTCATCAAGCTAAATTTTGCCAAGCTTCCTCTATTTTGAGGTTGCCTACCACAAACCACATAAAAGAAATAAAAAAGAGAGAAAATACAGCACCACAAGAAGCTGGAGAAGTATAGGTCACACACATTCGTACAAACAAGAAGGCATGAAATACCTATGTTAAACATACGTGAACACACGCGAAAAAATTGAAAAATATGAATGATACGTTATTTAAAGATATATTTTGGTTACTATACCAATGTTTTCAGCAGCCATTTACGGGTATCACCCAGTAAGCGTTCAGTAAGTGACTTTAAGGCTTCAAATGTGTTGCACAATTCATGAGCTACATAGGAAATACTCGGTGGTGACCGCCCCACACGCAGACTTACAAATTGAATGATGCCGGGTTATATCTTCCTTTGTAACAATAAGGAATAATGAGTTCATAAACCTGACTCATTTCCTCCCGTCTTTCTTAGGTTACCCTGTGTCCATCTCTATTCTAACTGTAGCATCGATGATAAACCTGCTTGAACTTCGTGAACGCCTTCCTGTGCCTGGTGTTTGCCTCGCAGGATATTTGCTATAAACACCTTCTCAAAGCCAATATTCCATAGGTTTCGTCTTATGGATATATTCAAGTCCAAAGCTGTAACATGAACTTAGAGTGTGTGCAAGCCAGAATAAATTATTATTTTGTAGTTTAATAATATATCCTAATGTTGCAAATGGGAAACGATATTCAGAAAGGCATTTAGCTTTACGAAATTATTTCAAAGCAAACCTGCAGAATAGTGTAATAGTGTATTATTACATCAAAGACCTGAAGTAGGCATGGACATTTGTATTGCGATTTTTCAATGACATTTTTGTAAATTAATCCAGTTTCAAATTATTCGGAGAGTTTCAGAAATTGCCTTGAATAAGACGTTCAACATAGCTTTCAAGTATGGGAACTAAAAATTGAGTTTTATGTATGCAAGCTCTTTAAAAGCTGTGGTCCTTAGCGTCCCATTCTATATTGGGAGTGAAAGGCCGGTAATTTCGCTCAGAGGCCTCCTTATTAGGCTTGAGGTTCTTTTACGTGCCGTAAATCTACGACACGGGACCACCGGCTTTCCTTCCGAAGGAAGCCATGCTAAGGATTTTTACGTCCGAAAAAATCCATCACCCTCCCCCGGGTTTGGACCCGCGACTTCGGGAACTAGAGGCTAGCATGGTAACTGTAGTGTAATATTTTTGTTAGTTGGTAGAAGATGCTTCATGTTTATCTGCACCACGTATGGAAGCCAATTTGTCGCGGTCACTTCGTGTTATCTTTTGCTGGGCGCCTGTTATTGTATTACTACTTTGAATGTTGGGTTCATTGTCCTCTCGGCTAGCTATTATTTCTCGGTCGAGCAAATCTCTTAAACAAGGTGTGTAAACGGAAAGGATTTGTTACTCAAAGATAACACTAATAAAAGAATTTGTTTTTACACTTTTATTACCGTCACAATTAATTAAGTTCACATATTGCCTCTTGATACACGCCAGACTGAAACTGTTATATTTTCTAATATCACTATAATCACTTATTTACTGCACATTATTAATTCGCGTGTTTCACATTTATAACAAACTTGAAGACGCGAGAGATTCTGTAGAATTGCGACGTGTACTTTATGTATGCTTCCGTTGAACTACGCGACGTGTAACCCGCGAACGATTCTGATGAACTAACTGTGCGACGTATAACGCGTGAATGCTTCTGTTGGACTGACGAAATCTGCCGCTGACTTTAGCTTTTTTATACTCCCACACCCCGATATGCCTAAAGATTATAACCGAGCTGCTATTGGTTAATAAAACGCGCCAACATTAGCGTCTATTTTTATATCCAATCAAAAATTACGAAAACATATGCTCTAGGGAAAATATTCCCGCTATTTCTAAGAAAAGGGCGCCAATCTGACGTCATTTGATTGTCTGTTCTAATTAATATTCAACTCACCCCCTCGCACATTGTTATCCGCTCCTATTGTCAGTTTCAGTAAGGCCGTGTAAACTTATTTCCTAACAATGCTTATAATTAACAAACATTTCAAATCAATGTCATACAATAATGCTTATTTACACTACAATCACACTGGCATTTACATTATTGTGATACAAATTACTGCCACATAACCACCACACCACGGAGGACGACAGGAATGGGAACGATGACATGTTGCGAGTATTATCATCATTCACCCTAATGCTTTCTTGGGCTTTTCTACATGTTGATTTATCTCAGTAATCAATTCAATCCCATTTTATCATGTTATACAATTCACTACAGTATAATAAACCGTAGAGAATAATTTCTGGCAAGTAGCGTGTAGGTATTTGTTTTCAGGGGAGTAGTTTAACATTTAGGGCCAAGTATAAGACTAATTGTAAAAGACAGCTTAACTTGTGTAACCCCTAAGAGGAACAAATTTTATAAGCCGAGTGTTCCACGACCAGACGCGTTTAATGTTAAAATAAAAAAGCGTAAAAATTGTGGATTGCACCCTCTTGTCCTTAGCCCCACAAAATATTAAGAGATTAGCTCAAATAGTGTACTTAATAGCGATAGACTGATAGTCACAAGGTTTTTAAATGAACATAATTACCGACAAAAATACAGTATTAGCAGTCTACAGTGACTTTCCTACACACTGTGGCCACCGCACGGCTGCTCGCGCGCCGGCTGCCGCAGCTCCGACTCCCGCCGAAACAATTGTAATATTCCCGCAACACCAAACGTTCTCACAATTGCAATTACAATGATAATAATCACATGCACCATCATAAGAGATGTTGGAAATGTCTTCATCTATCCACAGATTTTTGGCATTTTCTCAGGAAATTTTTATTCACACTCGAGAGTTCAATATCTGAAATTGAATAAATTTCTCGCCTGATATTTTCTTTTAGTTTTTCCAATATATGGGGTTTCTGGAAAATTTTCATATCCGTGTTTTGATATAAATCACATAATTATTTGCAAACGGTAATATTACAGAAAAACATTACATAGAAGGCTGCATTTTGAATCTTATGATGGATCAACGGTGTAAAAGGTGTACCTAGAAGCGAGAGTATGAGCTGTCAACCTGAGAGAGAGAGAGAGAGAGAGAGAGAGAGAGAGAGAGAGAGAAGTGCATCCAGAGGCAAGGCCGTCAGTCGTCCCGGGTTATCGAGACGAATCTCGTATCGATTAAATTTTCGCTCTTTAGGAAAGCTGATATCCCATGCCGAATCTGTTTCCGAGAAAGGAATTGTTTAACCAATTTCAAACATAATTTCCGAGTACGATCGCATGCCAAGATTCACGCCGCACTGCTATGGTGCGGAAATCTCTGCCTTTCATTAAATATTGGGCAATTACAAAACAGACTAAGGGTGTAGGAACTATTGGTGACTGCATAGACTTAAGTTATTTTGAAGTATTCTTGGGACGTCCACAGTTATCTTTATATAACAAGTCGGAGACGAAGTTTTAAATTTGTTTACAGTTACTTAAATAGTAGTTATAAATCCACTAGCAATTATAACAAAAGTAATGAATACGTACTTTAGAACATATGCAGTTTATATTCACAATTCAAACGTTTGGTTATAACGCTCTAGACTGTTTCAACAATAAGGAAATGACAACTAATTGTTCTTCTAAATATGCCGTGTGTAGGCTAAAGCTCGACGCCGTTGCTCTATCCCATTGAGCTACCATGGCAACATGACGGTATAATATATTCCGCAACTGACTCACATTTTTCCTGGTATACCACAAGGCGTTCACAAAATCATTTAGACAATATAAGGCGGCGCCGTGGCCGAGTGCTTAAACCGCTCGCCTACCACCAAGGCGGCTGGGTTCAATCCGAGGGACCCCATATGGGATTTATGATGGACAAAACGGCGTCTGGGTAGGTTTTATCCCGGTTCTCCGGTCTTCCTCATGTTTTCTTCCACCGGTGCTCGATCTTTCTTTATCTCTCATCTGCATCTATCATCCACTTCCTTGCTCTCATCCCAACCTTGTCTCTCACCCTTTGATCCGTAATGCCCCCTGTCAGGCGACTGTTCCGGACGTTGTCGTTCGTCCTGAGGAATGAGGCTCGGGTGGGGGTTAAAGAGGGAAGGCTCTGGCCCAGTTGGACTGTTTCCGCCTTGTAGTTCGTTTTATATAGCCAATGGCGACTTACAATCTCGTAATTACTCTAAGTCCCTAGCTTCGTAGTTAACCACCATTAGGTCAATAAATGATAATTGTTCTTGCACACATGTCCGGAGTAGCTTTAAGTTCGAACGGCAGAATCAGGCTCAAAGAACATAGGAGATAGTAAGTTACCAATGGGGTATGTTATGTCAAAATGGATCTAAGAACGCCTTGTGGAGTCAAAGTTGACTGTGCCGGCACGTTGCCATTGTAGCTCAGTTAGAACGTCATGGAGAGCGAAGGTTCATGAATATCCTATCCTGGCGTTATCGCACTGCCTTCCTATCTCCGTCCTCCGGGTATTGACTTACCCCATCATCGATGTCCTCTTTTTAATATATCACACCGGTTAGGGATTTGGTTTATATTTATTCCTGTTACAACAGTTATTGCCGCCTTTTTCTTAATCCGGCAGATTAATGCGATACTAGCGCTTATTCAGCTCTGGTGACAGAAACATCGTTAATCCAAACTTTTATTCTCTAAGTATTACTACTACCCTGATTCTACCTTTAGAATTAGGATTTTTTTCTTCCAATTTCATAAAAATGAAATGTTTCTTTGAAATGCCGGCACTTGCATGGTATGACAGCTCTGCAGGTAGTCTTGCCATGGATTTTCAAAATTAGTATATATATAGCTGATTCTTGATTTCCGCGCCAGCTACCTTATCGTCGCTACGCGCTCTGCTTCGGTGTTCGCAGCATCTCTTTCATTTCCGATTCCATGTATCCCTATAGACAACGCATTACCCACGGACCTTAGCGGCTTAAATTTAGGCGACCCCATCAACAGCTTCATGGTTTAGCCCCATAACAGTAAACCTCTGACCAACGATCAGCAGGTACCAGGTGGCCCAAACAAGCCGTCCTTTGCAGTTTTATGTTTCCCACATATATAGGTGCAAAAGAAGTTGCCATATTACTGGTGTCTGCTGATGTTCACGTAGTAGTTTCGTATACACAAACGTCTCGTGGTCGCCGCTTGCAGTTCGAGCCAGGTTATTCAGACAAAAAGATAACGTTCACCAATAACGAACACACAGATATGGTTACGATCTGTGCGGAGACGCACCTAAATGCAGCTGAGGCTCGAAGGCTGTGTTCTGAACATTTTCAGATGCGGTATCTACCTTCTGCGCACTTTTTTTTCTTGACGTACAGAAATAATATTAAGAAATGATGGATCATTCCAGTAGAACATGGGCCTGAGAGGCCCTTACATCAATTCGTTCACCAAGGCGGGCATGTTTTCACACCCTTATTATAAACAATGCACTAAGAAAAAATAAAGTAATTCTAACGCACCTTTAAGGGTATATAAGTAGAATAAAAATAGAATTTTGTTTAACATTTTTAAGTTCGGTGCATATACTTGTACTGATTGTGGATTGTCATGGAACTAAATGACTTAACACTCTGGGACCAGTAATAGCAGTTAAAGTGTTCGTTTTCAAGCATTGGTCTTTCATTTAGCGATCTCCTCTATGACGGTATGGAGTCTCCTTTGCAATTCTGGTTAGACAAACCTTTTGGCATCCGCGCTATCCGGTATAAACTAACTTCAACTAAGGACGGCTTGTGTGGGCCACCCGGTATATTAAAGTATTTGTTTGGATGTCCTCTGGCGAAAATTAGCACACACTTCCCAGACAAAGTGCCCACTTGATGGCATTCGACTACGCGAGTTAATCTGGGAGAGGAAGTTTTGCGGAGGGAAGTGGTCAGCTACTTGCTTTCTACAAAGGAGGGTAGGAGGAAAGGGTCCGTAATTGCGACAAAAACACGGTTATCTAAAGGGACACATTATTAGCAACACTGCAATGCAAATAAGCTCCTATCTTCCGGTCTGGCAGCAAACGCACAGCGCGAGTAACGATAAAGAACACTGCAGCATGGCTGGCAACAATGTTACAACTCGTAACTCTTGCCCCCTCCCCAATCCCTCTCATAGGTTTCTTCGCCGAGGTTTTTTATGAGCTCATTTATATTAATTGATAGTTTCACTGTACTTTTTCAGACCACCAGAGCTAACTTTCGCCTAGTATTTTTTCTCTTCCCGGAAAGCAAACCTAGTTAAACCTTAAATACAAGAGCCACCTCCGTAATGTGGGTGTATCGTGTCTGCCTCACATTCAAGTGATCCCGAATTCAACTTTCAGTTAGGGTAGTTGCCTAGATAAGTTTTTCTGAGGTTTTCCTTTATCTTAAGAAGATGAATGTCGAGGATCTCTAAGCTCTAGGAACCCCGGGCTCACTGAACATCCTTTCAATAAATGGTGGGACGTTACCACTATTTCTCGATACTCCATATTCTCCAAATGGCAGCAATTTTTATGCTGATAATGAATGCCACAGGTTATATAATCCCCTAGTGTTAGTTAATAATAATAAATTTCGTTGCTTCCCTTTTTATTTAGCTATATTTTATGCTGAAAATTTTATTTTAAAGGATTTTCTATCTATATAATGGGAATTAGTCATAGGGTATACCTGTAAGCTACTCTCTCACCCGATTTTGACTTGTGTAAACACAAACTAACAGATGGAAGGAAAGAACAAATATCCCCATGCACTGTATTATCTCACGTATAAGTTCTGATTTGTTTCTGCTGGATTCACAGATTTTGGTCACCGCAATAGGTATATATGACAGAGGAGTTATTAAGCCAAGCTATTGCAGAAGCGTGATTTAGTGCGTCAGCTAAATCAGCTTCATTCGCATCTCAGTTAACGCTGCCTGTTACAAGAATACGTCTACTCCTTTCTCCTTGTTTTGCATGGTTTCAGTTAGACACAACAATCTATGGAATGCAGCATTGATTCACCCACAGAAAACGCAGTCATGGTTGATCAAGAACTATAGTCCGGCAATTCTTTGGGACACGCGCGATGCAATAACTCGACTCCTTTCATTCCTCATCTAGCATACAATTAAATGCAAGAACTTTCAACAATGCAAAATTTAAGTATCGAAACAGTATCAAAGGTTTGTCTAAAAATATTAGATATACTTCGATACTATACTTTCAGCCATTTTGTTCATTTACCGTCCGATATGACCTACCAGTTTAATGGGTTAACTTCAACAAAAGAATAAAAAGTGACAAATAAAACACGTGCCTAGCGGAAACCTATGTATCTACATAGTTTAGTTAGCGGAGATCTTACAATTTCTGCAATAATTGTTATGGAATAACTAACACGGAGAAACAACAGAAATACTATTATCTCCGTGAAACTAGAATTATTTGGGCGCTTAAACAGAAATTTTCCTGTGCTCTTTGTATAGGTAGTAGTAGCAGTCTATGAAGTATGCACGTCTTTTCCATCGGGAATCAAGACACGATCCCAAACATATTAAGAGAATTGCTTGGCATTCAAAGATCACACAAACTGCAAATACTCTAACAAAAAAGTTTATTACAGTAACAATTAACGCACTCAAATTTGTTTCAAGAAGCCCAAGAGAAGCAAACCTATAAGCTGGCTTGAAACTTAACTTTCTAGAAGCACCTTTCATAAATTAGCTGAAAAGGCTAATCAGCACTGATAAAAACATTTACATAAAGCAGATCAAGCCCAGCGATAGCTGGCTTATGCTGTGTGCGTCTTGAACAAAAGTTATTATAGCAATTCGTACTTGATTTATGTGTGTCTCCAAAACACAAGTTTCCATCTACCAGAATCTAGGGAACCGAGAATCCGCAAGCTATGTCTGAATACCTATGAGATTCGCCCAAAATTGCTGACACATCGTGTGATATGTTCCTTCCTTTTTGCTGAAGCTACAACCCACAACGTTTGAGTTCCATGTTGTTACAACTTCCTACTTGTTCCACCAGTAACACCGCGCTCTACACAATTTTCCATGCCAAGTACGCAATTGTCTTAATGACAGCTTTCCCATACAATGGATTAAGAGAGGACACTACATCATAGCTTGAACGCGTTGAACTAATACCCACAGTATTTTGCTTATGGTGATTCTTAAGTGATCCAGCTTATGAAACATCAAAGGCCGAATTCGGTGGTATGCAGAATCCGCCTTGCTATTCAAAATATCACTATTGATATACTGAGGAATACTGGGACAAGAGATTGGCAACAGGCTATACTCTATCTCAGACAAGAACGATCCTGTTGTAAACAAGGCGGAGCTGATTGAACCCGTCATGTATCTGATGCTACATGTGTACACATAAGTTATATAACACTAGCTGTAGCAGCGCTAATTTCTTGACAAAAAATCGAGTTTAGTAAGACATTACCATATTCGTGTTAGTGTTAATAGCGTATAGTAGCATACTGGTTATGCATCGGGATTTCTTTCCTTCTTTCTTTAACAATAGCGAAACAATGTACGATCACTTGTCTTTCACCACTTCTTAACGTTTATCTCGGTTGTGTTTTTATTTCGACAAATTGACAGGCCTGTTTAACTGACTGTTTTTAAATTGCGTACAAGTGTTCTGGGATTTTGCGTTATGCGATATAAGGTGTAGGAAACACATTCTTTTAATATAGGAAGCGACTCTGCACGATAAACAATAACATCTGAATCAGCATTTACCTCCAGTTCTATTTTGTTCTGAGAGGGCGTATGGTGTTAGAAATACAACTTATTATACAGTGTTTCATTAGTAATAGAAAATTAGGTTGCATATTAATTAAAAATAGTAAGTTAACAGTGTATAGCTGTGCCTGTCTTCGATTTAATTTATATTTCTGTGCTTATGTGTACGTCCGTTGTACGCATTCCTTTCAGAATCCTCGGGCCCAGAACACATCTATGGTATACGGTAGGATACAGAGAGTTGAACTGAAACATTTGTATAATTTTCTCTACGGTAAATTTAAATAATATGAGACTTCTGATACTTCTTGGAGGGGTATGTTTCCATGGCAAGTCCCCCTCCACCGCTGACCTTTGAAAGGTGCCATGTTGGCGTGGTTCACTACTGCTCACTAGCGTTACGTCCCAGCGAGCTGTTTGCTATTCGGCCTGCTGCTAAACAACTGGCATGCTCTAATACAACATGGCAACGCAGCTCTCGAACTTCTCCCTTAGAGTAAAATATCAGTCTCACGTGGTTTAAACGGCACTGTAATTCGGGCTGAGCAGTGATTAGAAACTTACAGTGCTATACTTCTTAGAGGTAGTTATTGTGCCAAAACAAATAAAAGAAACCACCCATGAACGTCCCTCCACCAATCAGCGACCCAAGTGTTCTGTCTTAATCTCCGTATCTGTCTGTCTCTCTCTTGCTTCCCTCCCATATGTTTACAACACAATCGTTAAATTTGAGACAGGTTATAGAAGTCTACCTAATACACATGGTAAACATTTATTTATTATTATGATATATAAAGCATAACAGGTAGGTAACATCTAGCAAATCTAAAATTCACGTCTACAAAATAGATCCCCATTATTGCAATTATAATACACCTTCTGGGTGGCCGAGGTCGTTAACACATGGACTCGTGAACTGGAGGCTTGCGTTTCAAATCCCTCTAGGACCGTCCTCCTTGACCGAGGTTTTTTCCAGGTTTTCTTAAGTCCTCGTGACTGGCAAATACCGGGGAGATACCCTAGAACATTTCCTTTCCCAATTATAATTTCATTTCATGTATCACCATTGTATGAAGTAAGAGTGGGCGTTAAACTCTCTTAAAAAACTCTTCCTCCTTCCTCTAACCCCTTATCAACTTTATCGCTTGCTCTTCCTAAAAATCCCCTGTCTTATTAAAGTTCTTTGGTTTAAATCCGTCAGTATTTAAGTAGTTTCAAATTCTGTAATTTATCTGATTTTGAATTGCAGTTGCCCCCTCTGCTCCTGTTTACCAGTTCACGCTCTATTAAATAATAAAAGTTATCTACTCTGCAGTTTACCCCATAAATACATCTTTCTATAAAATATGTTCATCATTATAGAAATAATAACTCTGTATGCCTTCATGCATCATCTATTCCTCCAAACTGGTTCACACAACTCTTATGTATTTCTCTCCTCAAAATCCGTCCAAATATCTTGCTCCTCTACATCTCCCTCCCCCCCCCATCTGTCTCGCATCTTTCCAAAATCTCCGATACCGCTTTCGTCAGATTGCCATAGCCCATTCCAATCTCTTCTAGCAGTTTTTTTCTTGAGCGGGGGGGGGGTGTTCAATAGCTGCTATGGTCATATCGGCGACTTTTGACTAAAACAAATTTTGATAAGCACTTTGGACGCTCTTTTAGTACCTATATTGTTAACATCTGGTTTCAAGTTACGTACCAATATTTCAAAATTCTAATGCACTCTCCCTACTCTTCCTGGTTTTATCATCTCTATTTCCCTGCAACTAGCCATGTTTAAATGTATGTAATACTAACCCTCAAACAGAGTTGTGACTTCTTTATATCATAAACGATGTGGGGTTCAAACGTATACCGCTTTGTTTTAACCACGAAAAGTAATTTATTTTATCTTCATCACAAATATCTAATCTTAATCCTCATATATGTATATATTAGAATAGAAAATATCAGTTTAACACCAATAAACACAAAATAAAAACAAGTTAATGTGAACTGAAAAATTCTGTTATTGGAGTAGAAATAACATGGAGCAATAATAAAATGCTGTAATGTGAATATAGGGATAAAAGATTAGCAGCATATAACGAACTGCACCTCTGAAGTGATACACAATATTTCACAAATGTTCAATATTCACACGAAGTCGTTGATAATGAAATTTTGACAACGTATAAAATACAAACATTATGCTGTCGTGGAAACATTACCAGCCAAAATTTACAGCCGTGCACTCAAAAAGCAAACCACTCGACTGCTTCTAGTTTGCCTGCAGGTCCTTTCCAACTACCCTAAAGGTAGAACACTCAGCAATAGAATGACAGAGGAAATGACAGGGGTGTACAGTTTCACTGGTTTCGAAAAGGACCCCACAGCTGCATTTTGAGGGTTAAATGTCAGAAAACGTAAACAGTTTCAGCTACATACGTTTTTCATTACGATCATTGCTATTTTAGTTGGTGTTTTAATTAGGCTCCGAAGTCTGGCTGTGCTGAGCCGACACATAATGAACATAACCGAAAGTTGATTATGAAGCATTTTAGGTGGTTTAAGTGTTCTCTGCTTTCTTTTACACAGGTAAAGTTAGGGCCTTGTTGTTCACGAATCTTATTCCCACTTACATAAAGTGTCATTAAGGTCGCAACGATAGCACTCGTGAAAGCTGAGCAAGTACGAAGTCAAAAGCTCATCACCCACGCAGCCTAGAGCAGTCTTCTCTTCCAGAAGCTGTAGAGATTAAAATAAGAATCCATTGTGAGCCGCAGGGTTTGCAGTTCACAGATCGCCATTCCCTCTACACAGTGAGAAAGAATGGGAAAGGTTTGGAATTATCAACAGTCTCTGTACAGTCAAATAAATTACCTGGCCTTTTCAAAATAGAAATGCATCTGGTTTATTGCAAAGACACATGCAGTGTTGTTTTTCTCCCCCCCCCATTTTTACTTTCTCTAATACGCCTAATAAGTACGGGAAGTATTGCATTCCACCCAAAAATTCGATACCAAGATTTCACCGGAAATACATGTTTTGAGGCCCCTGAATAAAACAAATTAGAAAATGGTCCATGTGTGTGTCTGAGTGGATGTGAGCAGCTTAATTCAAAGATGAAAAGTCGGATAAATACCAAACTTGATATTTAGGTTCAGTATTTTTTAAAGATGCAACACGAAGATTTTCAAGAAAATCTCCCCACCCCAGACTACCCTTTACATGGAACATTTTTCGAAAATTTTGATTTTCTCTAACATGCCTCTAACGACTTTGATTAAAATGTCAAATGTTTAAGATGCTTTCCTGACAAATGAAATGCATATCTTGAATTTTCTGGGAATGTCCCCAAAAGTCGTCTTCATTCTGTCTGAATGAATTTTGCATAACTGGTAAACCTTGTTATTTGTTTGAATTTTCCAATACTTATACTCTTTCTCAAATGGGAATTCGTTATTGGTTGGTTTTTTTTTTTAATTTAATATCCTGGACATGCAAAGAGAATGGAATGGTCCACATAGCAACCAGCTCTTAAAAGATTTGACTATCGCTTAAAGCCTGCCATATTCCCCTTGCACCTACAAGAAAATTAGCAATAAGATTAACATCTCAATATCTCGATTAACATGAAGCATATGAAGAATAAAGCGTTTGTAAAAATAGTTTATACAAGAGTAGAGAAAGTCAGTGGAGTGTCACATCAGATATTTTTCTCTGGTTTTCCTTGTTCCCCTTCTTTCGACACCGTTTATGCTCTTCGGTTTACTCTCCTACAGAAGGAGGGTAACTTTCAGCAACGTTGTGCCCAGGTAAGTTGCAAATAAAAAACTAGGGACGTGCTGTCAAAAAGTACGTTCATTTAGTATGTAGGTCTACTAAATTTTCAACAGTTTCAAGAATATTTATGCTACCTACATATAATGCATATTTTGACTGTTTTGTTAATAAGCATAATATTTCAACAGTTTTATAAATTATGCGGCATATTTGGTTGGTTTACATGTAGCATTTTATAAATATATATTCATTTTATCTTTATATTTGATTTACAAATACATCTTTGCAAATAATATGTGCCAGTGAGCCAGTCTTGAAACTTAGCAACGTCGATGGTAATTCATAAGCAACCCAATCAATAGCTCACAGGCACATATGAATCCTCAACTTTATCTGGTCGTAGCAGTTTCCTCACGGTATGAAGGCGACTGTTAAGGAATTTTAGGAACTGAGTTCAAATTTTAGTGTTTAGTAGGAGTAGGACTAGGTTTCAACGCTGAGGGAGACTCAGCACGTCGACCTACATATATCTTTAGTACCTATGCCCCGGACGGGACGCCCCCGGGAGGTAGGGATGAGGTGAGAGTAGATAGGGGGGTGGGCCAGACCAGGTGGCACAACATACAGAGGACAGAGTCCCTACCATTTACAGATTTAAACTCCCCGGATGGACACTGGTGCAGGCGACTCCCCCCCCCCTGTGGGCTTACAATCCCCTGAAGGGGGGTCCGGAACTCGGAGACGAAGGTTTCCAAAGAGCATCCTTTTCTCCTGCCATGCACACGCCGAGACCTCCCACCGACACGTACAACCCTGAAAGTGAAATGAGAATAGAGGTGAAAATGAGGGAGAGGAAATTCGGGGGACTTAATGATGATCCTTCCCAGCATTCGCTTAGCGAACCAGGGAAACCCCGAAAAAACTCATGGGTCAGGAACGTCGAACACGGGAATCGAACCCACAACCTCCCGAATGTGGACCACAGACGTTACCGCCTAAGCCATCCCGCTCGGTTTATTGTTTAGTATCTGAACATTCATTACAATGTGACCTAATATGTGTATGACCAAACTTTGCAAATGGAAAATGTAACGCCTTCATCAGATGCACTCTTGCTATATTGTTGAGCTGCTATAAACTGTGACACTCCTCGAACAAAGAAGACAAAGTCTGTGTTTATGGCGATTAAGTCCCAAAGCTAACGTTTCGAAAAGATACATTCACCGAAGTTCGATGCTTACACAAACGCTGCTGTTTCCATTTCTCTGACAGAATGACAGAGCTGGAGGCATTGTTTATCTTTCCTGCGGATCTCCCCTAGAACACAAGGAAAGCCAAAATCCCCGGATGGCAAATATGACGCAGATGCGATCAAAGAGAACCACAAAGCTGTACGATTATTCCAGCTTCGAGCGAGCAATCTCTAATAAAAATCTGATGCGATATATTCACGTGGCTTTCTCTGCCTTCTATCGTTTATTAGTGGGTATACAATTTATTCTTATTAAAGCCTTTTTTTTTCTATTTACATCATTTTAATTTAAATAACCCTTTGCAGAAGTAGCTAAATTACACATTATAGATACAAAGGGAAAACGATGCTCAAATGTTTAAGAATCGGACGCTATATGCTGCCTTAAACTTCCATACTGTTTCCATACAATCGCGAGAAACAACTGAATGTAGAAAGTAGTTCAAGAGAATGACCAAGAAATGTACAATTCGAATCTTTAATAACAGATATTTTACAAATAGCTTTTACCACAAAAAAAAAACTTATTTGAAATAAATTGTGTGAAGTAAAGAGATTTAAATGTTTGTTTTTTTTTGAAAAAGAAAAGAGTTTTTTTTTTGCGTAGTACGTTTCCGTCTATCGCTTAACGTTTATTACCAGTTATATCTATATAAGATTATACAAAATGTCTTCCAAATGAAGTGGACATCACAGGCTATTCTCAGAAAATTCAAGATATACATTTTATTTGTAATGTAAATGTCTTTAATATATAGTATTTTAATCAAAATCGTTAAGAGCCATTGTTTAGAAAATAAATAAAGCTCGAAAAAGCTTCCATGTAAAGCTTAGTCAAAAGTGGGGATTTTCTTTAAAACCTTTCGTGTTGCATCTTTGGAAGGTACTGAATCTTTGGCATTTATCTGATTTGTCTTTGCTTTATGCTGTTCAGGCTTCGCTTTTTTACTTTCTCTACTACGTATAGTAAGTAGGGGAAGTATTGCATTCCACCCAAAAATTCGATACCGAGATTTCACCGGAGATACATGTTTTGAGACCTCCTGAATCCAAAAAAAGCATTTTTGGAAACATGTCCGTGTGTGTGTCTGTGAACAGCATAACTCAAAAACTAACAGTCGGATAAACACCAAACTTGGTATTTACGTTCAGTATCTTCCAGAGATGCGACACGAAGGTTTTCAAGAAAATCCCCCCACCCCAGACTACCCTTTACATGGAACATTTTTCGAAAATTTTAATTTTCTCAAAAATGGCTCTAACGATTTTGATGAAAATATCATATGTTTAAGACAATGTCATGAGAAATGAAATGTATATCTCGAAATTTCTGGGAATGTCTCCAAAAGTATTCTTCATTATGAACGACTTTTGCATAACTGGTAAACCATAAGAGATAGACAAAATTTTACTACACAAAAAATGTAGATCGCGTTAAAATACACAACTTATATCATATACATTTTTTTTGTTGAGTGAACCGTTTTTGAGATATTGCTTGTTATTTCCTTAAATTTTCCAATACTTATACTTTTTCTCAAATTCGTTATTCATTTTTTTATGTCCTGGACATGCAAAGAGAATGGAATGCGCCACATAGCAACCAGCGATAAAATATTTGACTATCGCTTAAAAGCTACCATATTCCCCTTGCATCTACAAGAAAATTACAAATAAGATTGACATCTCGATATCTCGATTAATATGAAGCATATGGAGAATAGGCGTTTGTAAAAATAGATTGTACAAGAGTAGAGAAAGTCATGTGAGTGTAACACATCAGATTTTTTTCTAAAAAATGCTTTTTGTTTTGGATTCAGGGAGCCTCAAAACATGCATTTCCAATGAAATCTCCAGTCGAATTTTTGGGTGGAGTACAATACATCCCCTACTTACTAAACACAGTAGAGAAAGTAAAACAGAACATTAACTATAAATCAATATTACTTTACTTTCAAAACAAAAGGTTTAAAGAAATTAACAATTTAACTTTTCTAACCGCCCGAATTCTGGTCTGTAATTAGCTGGTATTTTAATACGTTGTCGTTTATATTAAACCACCTCCGTGTAGAAATTTGTCGTTTTGTGGCTATGGTATTACTGGATTCTACTTTCGAAGAGAGATTTTAAAATCCTTCCAAGTGAATAAAATTACAGCTTTGAGGCCAAATTTTCACAGTATACAAAATTACTACTATATATCGGCATCGAATTATATCCCCCTTATCATGAAAAATTGTTTCTGTTGCATGGGAAGTTCCAACACCAACCACAAGTTGGGCAGAAATGCAGTGCCCTGAGTTGGGAACTCGTATCCTGGAATTTAGTCCGTGTTGAATGGTAATGAAGCCGTAGTTCTACGACTTCTGTAAAATCTTGCGTTATAAATACGTTAAGATAGTCAAGCTTATGCACAAATGGCTCTTTTTGGCACTGTGTCATAAAGCATTTCAATTTTTTCTTAACCTGCAAAATTCTGAAGCGGCTTTTGATTCCTTCTGACGCGGGGACAGCAAGTATATATAGTGCTTCGTCTCACGGCACTAGTTAAGAAAACCAGTAGCTAAATGAAATTTTCAAAATAAATGTGTCTTCTAAAAACAAACTGTTACGTTCACATGCTTTTCACTTCCCAACGTCGTTATACAGGGCGGACCATTTAATTTGAGACTGTACAATATCTCCAAAACTAAGCGTCATAGAAAGAAGTGTCTTTAATAAGAGTTGCTTGATATTATGGGGGGAAAGTAAATGTCATTAGTCGTGTTTTGCTTGGAGGACATTACGACGGTCATTTTAGGGCCTATGTAATTTTTACTTTCTCTACTACGTATAGTAAGTAGGGGAAGTATTGCATTCCACCCAAAAATTCGATACCGAGATTTCACCGGAAATACATGTTTTGAGAGCTCCTGAATCCAAAAAAAGCATTTTTGGAAACATGTCCGTGTGTGTGTCTGTGTGTGTGTCTGTGTGTGTGTGTGTGTGTGTGTGTGTGTGTGTCTGTGAACAGCATAACTCAAAAACGAACAGTCGGATAAACACCAAACTTGGTATTTAGGTTCAGTATCTTCCAGAGATGCGACACGAAGGTTTTCAAGAAAATCCCCCCACCCCAGACTACCCTTTACATGGAAGATTTTTCGAAAATTTTAATTTTCTCAAAAATGGCTCTAACGATTTTGATGAAAATATCATATTTTTAAGATAATGTCATGAGAAATGAAATGTATATCTCGAATTTTCTGGGAATGTCTCCAAAAGTATTCTTCACTGTGAACGACTTTTGCATAACTGGTAAACCATAAGAGATAGACAAAATGTTACTACACAAAAAATGTAGATCGCGTTAAAATACACAACTTATGTCATATACATTTCTTTTGTAGAGTGAACCGTTATCGAGATATTGCTTGTTATTTCCTTAAATTTTCCAATACTTATACTTTTTCTCAAATTCGTTATTCATTTTTTTATGTCCTGGACATGCAAAGAGAATGGAATGCGCCACATAGCAACCAGCGATAAAATATTTAACTATCGCTTAAAAGCTACCATATTCCCCTTGCATCTACAAGGAAATTACAAATAAGATTGACATCTGGATATCTCGATTAATATGAAGCATATGGAGAATAGGCGTTTGTAAAAATAGATTGTACAAGAGTAGAGAAAGTCATGTGAGTGTAACACATCAGATTTTTTTATGAGGAGTGAGAAAACAAAGTAAGGTAGGTTCCCGTTTAAAAAAAGGTAAATTGACCCTAAAATGGCCATCACAAGTCCTCCAAATAAAATACGACTAATGGCATCTCCTTTCCCCCATAATATCAAGCAACTTTTATTAAAGACATTTCTTTCTACAACGCTTAGTTTTGGAGATACTGTACAGTCTCAACTTAAATGGTCCACCCTATATACCTAGCTTTACCAAATATTCCTGTGAAAGTTTACTTTTCTAACTACTTCATGCTAACTGCGAAAAACACTTGCAGAAATGGTTTCTCTCACTACAGATTTTGTTATCGGTACAAGGAACCAAATCGATAGATGTTTAAAAGCGGGCGGTATATGGTGGCCTTGAAATAATATACTCTTTCCATGACATTGTGAGAAACAAATTAATAGTGACAGCACGTTACATTCACCTGACTTTCTCTACCCTCTATTCTTTATTGGTGGGTATACAAATTATTTTTACGGAAGTTTTCTTTTAAAATCCATTAAAATTCATTTCAATCGAGATAAGCCTTTCCGGAAATAGCTACATTGCACATTTACTTACACATACAAAGTGATAGTCAAATGTTATATGCTATACGCTGTTCTTAAAATCTCATAGCCTTTCCATGACATCGCGAGAAACAACCGAAAATCGACAGGGCTTGAAAAGAATTGTTAAGTGTTGAACCATTAATAATGGATAACTCGGAAATTGTTGATACCACAAAAAAGGTATTTTTAGTAAACTGTGTGTTTTAAAGAGATGCACATGTATTGTGTAGTACTTTTCGCCTATCACTTAACGTTTACCAGTTATACAAGATTACACAACATTTCTTCCAAATGAACAGGACTTCACTGGCTATTCACAGAAAATTCACGATATGCCCTTTGTCATGTAAATATCTTTAATATAGTAGCTTAACCCTAATCGTTAGAGCCAATTTTTTTAGAAATACAAAAATTTCGAAAAATGTTCTATGTAATTGATAGTTTGGGGCGGGGGATTTTGTTGAAAATCTTCGAGTCGCATCGTTGAAAGGTACTGAACCTAAATAAGTAGTTTGGTATTTATCAGACATTTTTGTTTGAGTTACGCTGTTTAGATGCACACACAAGGGCGCGGATCTTTTCCTAAAAATTATTTATTTTATTCAGGGGCCTCAAAACATGTATTTTCAGTGAAATCTAGGTATCGAATTTTTGGGTGGAATGCAATAACTTCTCTACCTAATATGTGTGCAGGAGGGAAAGTAAAAATGGAGGGTATTGAAAAATTCAAACTAGTAATAAATGAAAATCTTGGAAATGGTTGATGACACAAGAAAGCTTGAAATAAATTCAGTGTTTTAAAGAAGTCTACATTTAAAATAAAAGTAACAATTAGCCAAGTTTCTACGCAATCATTAAATCGGAATACAGAACAAACATACAGAAAAAAAAGTTATTAACTTCTATTGAGTAAAATTTTCCAAAAAGCTTCAGCGAGATGTTTATAGCTATTTACTTTGTAGTCCGTTACAAGTCCCTTTCGTTAGTAAATAAGTCGTCATACTGCAGTTTCTGTAATTGTAATTTAAATTATATACCAAGTTTCACAGTAATCGATTCAGCCTTCTCGAGTGCACACTAGCCAAAGATGAAGAAATAAAATTGTTTGCTTCAGTGCAGTCCATTACACAATCTGTCAGAGCTATTTGTCCACATCCGGAAAGAAGATCTTGGTTAGAGTTTTAGTATAGGTAACGATTTGTTAAAATATCACTGTAGATTTACAACTTCACTAGATCTAAGCATTGGGCAGATGTTTCGTGTAGCTCTAATGTTGCCAGTCACAGAACTAGATGTAAATAATGACCACTCCATGACCAAGATTTGTAACCCCTAGAGAATACATCTGGAGCCACGTGCACTGTCTTTCCCCTACAGCGCGATTGAAGGATGCAGCTGCCTTGGTCCGTGCAACACCTGGAGTTTACAAAAAGGTGTAACCGATGCAATGCCTGCATTCAGGTAAGAGAGGATGGATGCCTACTGAAGCACTTCATAAATATACCTACTAGTTCTGTTTATCTCCAGGATAATTTAGATTTTGTAGTAGTTTATGTGAACAGATTTTGTACCGAGCAACATCTTGAAGTGGCTGCTGTAATTTTGACCATGTTCAATATAATTTTAGTGTCTATATATCGCGCACCTTGCAGCGATAAAGCGCTGTTTTTTATGTTCATTAGAGAAATTTCTGGCGTTTTTAAATCATTATAATCTACCAATTATCTTGTGTGGGGATTTTGACATTGATATTAATTTTAACTCAGATTTTACGTCTCAATTTTTGAATGTATTAAGAGCAACTAATCTGTACTGTAGCAATACCAACCCAACTAGGGGGAAGTCATGTATTGACAACGTTGTTACCAACATGCCGAGAAATAAGATAAACACCTTAGTTTTTACACTTACAGCTTCTGATCATAATGGTTTAGCAATATCAGTTTGTAATCCTGAAAATATAGTTGTAAATACTTGCGAACAAGTTAAAAGTTCGTAATTATCAGGATTCTAATAAATACCTATTTGTGAACTTTCTTTGTGCAGTCGACTGGAACCATCTTAATGAGAATATTGATAACTCCAACATTGGTTGTATTTTCGATAAATCTTTTAAAATAATTTTAGATGGTTTTAATGAGTGTTTTCCTTTTAAATTTACTAAACAAAATACTTCCAGAATTAACCCTAAACTGGGTTGGTATACTAATGACTTAAGAGCATTGAAATATTATTTGACTAAATTAAACAGGTACAAGGAATGGGCATCTCTTTATGGCATTAACACAAATGAAATTACTGTTTTATATAATAGAACTAAAACAGCTTATGTCAAAGCCATTAAATTGGCCAAACAGACATTTAATGAAGCTTATATAAACAAGTCGACCAATAAATGTAAAGGCGCTTGGGAAGTTATAAATAAAGAGCGTAACAAATCAGGTACAAAACATGTCTGCAATCTCAAGGCTGATGATGTAAATTACTGTTTTGTTAATTCAGTTAAACAAATCGCCGTTACTGTCAAGCATTGCACGCAGGGATCAATTAATTTTCTTCATAATACAAACCTGGTTGTGAATACAGTTTTCACTTGGCAGCGTGTAACTTATGACGATGTTTTTAATGCTGTCTTTAGTTTAAACAATTCTAGATGCAAAGATATTTATGGCATGGATAGTAACCTGCTTAAATTGGTGATTCCCTATGTAATTGGACCGCTAACTTATGCTTTCAATGCATGTTTTTTTACTGGTCTTTTTCCTCAGTCTTTAAAGAGAATTAAAGTGATACCTGTTCTTAAGAAGGGTGATCCTGGTGATGTGGCTAACTATAGACCAATTTCTATTGTTCCAATCTTCTCAAAAGTAATTGAAAAATTAATGCACAAGCAATTAACAACGTATTTTGAATCTAATTCACTTTTTACTAAATCTCAATATGGTTTTAGATCAGGATTGTGTACAAGTGATGCTGTTGAATACTTAATAGACTCTGTTTTAACTGGATTTGAGAGCCAAGCTAGCGCCATGGCAGTACTTTGTGACTTGTCCAAAGCTTTTGATTGTGTGAATCATGCAACTATCTGCTCTAAACTTGATTTTTATGGAATAGGAAGTAAACCCCTGAATTTAATTAGGACTTATTTATCAAATCGCATTCAAGTAACTTCCATTAAGGGCAAACTCTCAAACTCTGTTAAAATAGATACAGGGGTGCCTCAAGGATCTATTTTGGATCCTTTGCTGTTTTTGATAATGATTAATGACTTACCCTTAAACACAAGCTGTGACTCAATATTATGTGCAGATGACACCTCACTCTTGACAAATGGTTTATCTTTAATTGATATTAATCGATCTATGGATTCCTCTTTTCATGAAGTTGCTAGATGGTTTGATGACAATGGCTTTAAGCTTAACACTGAGAAAACCCAGAGTATATATTTTACGCTTAAGCAAACTTCTCATGATATGTTCTCTGAAGTTAAATTATTGGGCATTGTTTTGGATTCCAAGCTTACTTGGGCTGGTCATATTTCCTATGTCTGCAAAAGGTTGTCTCGTGTACTATTTTTATTGAAAAAATTGAAAAATCACATTTCCAGACACCATCTTAAGCAAACATCTTTCATTGCATAATTTCTTATGGTATCTATATTTGGGGTAATAGTGTCAATATAAACAAAGTATTAACTCTGCACAAAAAGGCCTTAAGAATTATATCTGGTTCAGCGTTTGATGCCCACTGTCGACCTATATTTAAATATTTTAAAATCCTGACAGTGATTAATGTATGTATATATACACACACACACACACACACACACACACACTTGTTTAGTAATTATTAAGACTAACTTGAATAATCATGTATCTCATCATCAGCAACATGAACATTATACTAGAAATAATTATTTTATTGTCACACACAAAGTAAGGTTGACTAAATCCAAGAAATGGTGTAATAACATCGGTATCAATATGTTTAACAAATTACCAAGAGCTGCCCATTCAGCTACACTAGATAGGTTTAAAGTTGCTTTAAAAGTATGGCTTGCTGCTAACCCATTTTATAGCTTGAATGAATTTTTTCAAGCCAATATTGACATTGCATTTTGAAGTGTTCCTTTTTATATTTTTGTATTTTTAGTGTCGGTTTTATTGATTCATTTTATCACTTTTATTGTACCATTGACTTATGTTAATAACTGCTCATGACGCAGTTCTACAACATCAATAAATATTGAGTAATTGAAACCTTTTTGTAAAATGTGTACTCTATATATAGAATTCCAGCAAACTTAAGGGGACAAGACAGTCTGAAGACATGGAAATTACACCTTAAGCGTATTAAATTACCACTGCTCTTAAAGTTCTCAAAGGTTTTTCCTGAACTTTTTATGAATTACTCTATAAATCATGACAATTATTTCAAGCGATTGTTTGCATTGATAGTTTATGTAGTTGAGTGCGTTAAATTTATTTTATTCAGCAGAAAAATAATAAAATTTACTCCTAAAACATGTGAATTCATGTACCTTTTTCTCTGATACTACTTGCAATACAGAATCACACGTTTGCATGTTTGTTCTTAATATAATCAAATATCTTGTGAACCTCAATTATTTAGTTATGTATATCAGTTCACTAGAAATTGAAAAAAAATTAATTGCAAAGTAAAAAAAGTAAAAATGTGGAGAATTTGCAATGTTGCTGCTTTCTTAATTATCACTAATATACATTATAAATTATGATTGTGGTTCAGAAAGTTTAACTACGTGTTGTATACATGCACTGAAAATGTTAGCTCTCTAACTTTCATACTGAGAAAAAGTTGTTTTGAGAAAACTGAATTTAAAGTTTCAACATTAGAATTATGACACACTTCAGCACATTCCAGGGTCATAATTATCTGCACCTTCATTCCTGGATTACTGTAGCTTTTCTGATTGCCTTCTATTGGTCCTGTCCTCTTTTATTAATTGATGAACTGCTCGCTGGGCATGATATAGTCGTTCATTGTTGAAAGATACAAAAATGTTCTAATAAGGGGCGGGCGTTGCACGACAGCCTTAAAGGAATGCAGACTAGCATTTAAATGTCTTAAAAACGTCTTAACCCCCAAAAAACATATTTTTCAAAACCGGAAATAATAAAGATTTTATTGGTTCCTAAAACAAAAAATGTGATTTTTGACCATTTCAGAGTACCTACCTTGTCCCCTTAATGTATCTACAGGCTGTCAACATTGAGATATTTGCAATGTACATATATGTAGAGTGAGTCAAAAGGAATGAAACAATTTTACACATTTATTCTGAATAAACCATTGAAGGTAGGAGAATGTAAGAGGCATCAAAATACAGCACAACCCTCAAAATTTTACTTACATTCACAAAGATTCATGAACATTCAGTGTGGGAACCGCGTGTCACACGGCATACGTTCAGACAGTAATCGACTTCCTGCCGATATAGCATTTCACGCCCCGAGCTCCTTCATTTACACATAGAACAGTTTCTTAAAACTGATGATACCAACAGTAGATGTTCTTCTAGGATGGAGGATCTTTAGCAAACCATTTGCGGAAATGTTGCTAAACTGTTGTGATGGAATCTGTCTTTGCAAACTCCAACACACAGAAAGCTTTCTCCCAATCATTCTTACACTAGCGCCCTAACGGAGTGCAGTAAACACACAGTGCATAACGCTGAACACGAATAAACCTTTTGACAGTTGTGCTGTATTTTGATGCCTGGTTCGTTTGCTTATGTTTAATTGTTTACTGAGAATAAATCCGTAAAGTTGTTTAATTCTTTTTGACTCGCCTGGATATGTATAAAGGTAAGGTGTTACATTCACACGCCTTTTCTCCCCACTCTTCTACAAACTATTCTTACAAAGGCTTATTCTTCTACCTACTTCGTGTTAATCGAGATATACGTTTCATTACAAATTACGTAGTAAGTACAAGAGGTATACGGGGGGCTTGAAACGATAAACAAATCTTTAAAAGGTGAGTCGCTATGTACTGGCTTTGAAATTCCATACCTTGCGTGACAATTAGAAACAAACGAATAGCAAGATAACACTTCAAAAAGAATATTAAAAATCAAATTAATAACAATTACCTGGAAAATGTTAAAGCAACAACAAAAATGCATTTTATACAGGGTGGA
Source organism: Deroplatys truncata (assembly GCA_030765065.1). Lineage (NCBI taxonomy): Eukaryota > Metazoa > Arthropoda > Insecta > Mantodea > Mantidae > Deroplatys > Deroplatys truncata. The sequence continues at coordinate 119,459,184 of CM060988.1, read as the reverse complement.
CCATTTAAGTTGAGACTGTTGTCTTAAATAAAAGTTACTTGATATTATGGGGGAAAAGTAAATGCCATTAGTCGCGTTTTGTTTGGAGGAAGTTATGATGGTCATTTTACGGTCAATTTAATTTTTACTTTCTCTACTACGTAGAGTAAGTAGGGGAAGTATTGTATTCCACCCAAAAATTCATTATCGAGATTTCACCGGAAATACATGTTTTGAGACCCCCTGAATCCAAAAAAAGGATTTTTGGAAACATGTCCGTTGTGTGTGTGTGTGTGTATGTGAACAGCATAACTCAAAAACGAACAGTCGGATAAACACCAAACTTGGTATTTAGGTTCAGTATCTTCCAGAGATGCGACACGAAGGTTTTCAAGAAAATCCCCCACCCCAGAGTACCCTTTACATGGAACATTTTTCGAAAATTTTAATTTTCTCAAAAATGGCTCTAACGATTTTGATTAAAATATCATATGTTTACGATATTTTCATGACAAATAAAATGTATATCTTGAATTTTCTGGGAATGTCTCCAAAAGTATTCTTCATTGTGAACGACGTTTGCATAACTGGTAAACCACAAGAGATAGACAAAATTTTACTACACAAAAAATGTAGATTGCGTTAAAATACACAATTTATGTCATATACATTTTTTGTTGTTGAGTGAACTATTTTCGAGACATTGCTTGTTATTCCCTTAAATTTTTCAATACTTTCTCAAATGGGAATTCGTTATTCATTGTTTTTGTCTTGGATATGCAAAGAGTATTAATCCGTGGCAAAGAGAATGGTGCTGCACCTAGCAACCAGCTATTAAGAGATATGTATGTGCTTAAAGGCTACTGTATTTCTATATTGCCCTTGTAAATATATACTCCCCTTACATCTACAAGAAAATTAGCAATAAGAGAGAGTCTGCAAATGTTTATCTCTATTAACATGAAGTAGATGGAGAATAAGCGTTTGTAAAAATAGTTTGTACAAGAGTAGAGAAAGTCATGTGAGTGTAACACATCAGATTTTTTAAAATGGGAACCTACATTTTGTGTGTTATTTCTCATTAGAAAATGGTTTATAAAAAAACTATTTTGTAATGTGAATAAGGACACATGATAAAAATGTTGGTTCCCAATTATGAAACTTAACTTGACCCTCAAATGATCATCCATGGATGGTCCAACCATTCATTGCGCTCTTCGTACACAGTCATTCAGAATTTTCGCTGTTATTTACGTTCGCGTAAGAACAATTTCAAAGTGATTTATACAAATGATGTTTAGTTTTTTATGAGAAGTGAGAAAACAACACAAAAAAGGTAAGTTTCTGCTAACGTTTATCTGGATTAACATGAAGTAGATGGAGAACAAGCGTTTGTAAAAACAGTTTGTATAAGAGTAGAGAAAGTCGTGTGAGTTCAACACATCAGATTTTTAGAAAAAGCCGTGTGTGTGTGTGTGTGTGTGTGTGTGTGTGTGTGTGTGTGTATGAACAGCATAACACAAAAACAAAAGCCGGATAAATACCAAACTTGGTATTCAGGTTCAGTATCTTTGAAAGATGAGACATGAAGATTTTCAAGAAAATCCCCTCACCTCAAACTACCCTTTACGTGGAATATTTGTGAAAATTTTGATTTTCTCAAAAATGGCTCTAAGGATTTTGATTAAAATATCATATGTTTAAGATATTCTCATGGCAAATGAAATGTATATCTTGAATTTTGAGGTAATGTTCCCAAAAGTCCTCTTCATTCTGTATGACTTTTTCATAACTGGTAAACCGTAAGAGAGAAGACAAAATTTTACAATACAAAAAATGTAGATCTCGTTAAAACACACAATCTCTCTCTCCCCTCTCTCTCTCTCTCTCTCTCTCTCTCTCTCTCTCTCACACACACACACACACACACACACACACACACAAACACACATTTTTTATCGAGTAAACCCTTTCCGTTATTTGTTTTAAATTTCCAATACTTATACTTTCTTTCAAATGGGAATTCGTTATTCGTTTTTCGTTTCTTCTTTTTTATGATCTAGACTTGCAAAGAGAATGAAATCCTCCACATAGCAACCAGCTCTTAAAAGATTTGACTATTGCTTAAAGACTGCCATATTCCCCTTGTATCTACAAGAAAATTAGCAATTAGATAGTTTCTGCAAGTTCATCTCGATTAACATGAAGCAGATGGAGAATGAGCTTTTGTAAAAAAAGTTTGTGCAAGAGTAGAGAAAGTCATATGAGTGCAATACATTAGGTTTTTTAATCAGGGCACGTCAATTATATTATTATTATTATTATTGATTATTGGACTTCCAAATTAATATCTTACGAACTTCTGAGGATAACGGTGGTGTTCATCCCAAATATACAGAGAATGAAAATATCTTGCCCTAGTTCTGTAAAACAGAACTTGGAACTTCTACTTAAAATTGCAACCTACCTTAAAGGTTATCTCTTTTTTTTTTTTTTAATTAAACTGGACGGCGTCAGTTTCGAACTCGGGTTCACGGATTAGGCTTTGATAAACCTCTTCCGCTCCAGCTAAATCTGGTCGAATCATTTCATTCTTGGTGTTCTTAGATTTCTTTTTTTCAAATGGTCTAAAATTTAGCATTTTGTCATTCAGTCTTCTATTCTCTTCAATCGTTTCATTTAACGCACATGTTGGATCATAAGATTCGAAATATGAAACAGTTACAGCTACTTCATAAAAGCCCGATTTTGTTAACGATCAATTGAAAACCGATAGGTAGGAAAGCAGTAATTTATGCAACAAGTGGTTAATCTTGATGATTGTGTCACGAGTGTCATTAAGATTATCCATGAGTTGTATACAACGTGTTATGCAATGTTATCATTATAAATTATAGGAAATAAATCATTAAATAATTCGGCATTCATAAATTGAGTGAGCTTTTCCGTAATATATTGTGCGTGAAAGTCCGGTAATTTTCCTCAGAGGCCTCTTTATCAGCCTTGAGATTCTTCTGCGTACCATAAATCTACGACGCGGGACCACCGGTTTCACTTTCCTTCCGAAGCAAGCCATACTAAGGATTTTACGCCCGAAAAAATTCATCGCCCTCTGCCGGGTGTGAATCCGCGACCTCGGGAACTAGAGGCCACCATGTAACTACTACACCACGGAGGACGACTCGGCATTTACAGCTGACAGAGGTGAGAGTCTTCATATGTCGTCGTTTCTATGCTCCCCATATGGCCTTCGGGGGTTACCTCATTCCACCAAGCGATGACTGGGCCGGTTTCTGAAAAGGAGGCACCACCCAGCCGTGCCTACAATGCTAGGCTGATGAGGGTGGCGGTGGAATGAGAGGACCTACAGCTTTTACCGTGGACTCCGAACCACGTTGGGCTTTGGGGACACTCACATGAGCAAGTAGAGGTGAAGGGTGAATACGGCCGCTTAAAGTCGCCATCCCAGAGCTGGGAATCGAACCCTGGACCCTCAGTACGAGAACCGAAAACAAAACCACTGCGCTACCCTGGCGCTCAGGTCTCCATATGTTACGGGACGTTAGCTTCTCTCCTTGCGCTCCATTCATTACCTGGCGTGTTGAAACGATAAGCAACTTGCATGCATTCCCTTCCTGGAAGAGAAGCAAGCAGGTGTTACTGTAAAGTAGCCTATTATCAGCAGAGCATGGTAGTTTATTATAAATTCATTTTAGTTATTGTATATTTAATAACTTACAGAGGCTTCTGCATGTTGTTGCTCAGAGAAAAGGATACCATAAAACGGTTTCCTCTTTTCTCTATCTGGTATTACGTCATTGCTGTAGGAAATACGTCAGGCATTGATATTACTGGCACAGGTGCCATAATGAGCCAGTTATGCACAGCATTGAACATAAAGAAACCTGTTTATAATGGTAGGATTATATAAAATATTTTAAGCCACAAGACTAGTAGACAAAACCTGTATATCTGGTGGGAAAACCGCTAAATAGACAATCATGGTTTCAACATTGGAGGAATTCTCCTGTAATTCTAGAGACTGTATAATCATATTCACTGAATACTGCCAAAGTACGTTGCATTTCCGTCAGAAGACCACTGCGGTGGATAATGGCTGATATGATGGCTCTTTGAAGTACAATGCTGGATGCCACAGCGGGCGGATAATGTTTACACTCAACGGGCTTTCACCGCTACTACAGAAAACAGTATCGATAACATCGGGTCGTTCAATAAATCGTTCCTCGTTCTGCCACGACGTGTAAGCCGATAAGAGATCTCAGCATGTCTTCCAGTGTTAACACTGTGGATGCAGGATCAAAGCTTGTTTGGATTAAGCTCGGCTGAACGGAAGGTTACATGCAGCTATCTGCTGGCCATCACAATATGGGAGAGGAGGAATGAGAGAATGTTTGAAATGCTTGATTGAGTTCACTAATTTGCTCATTTACGTATCTGATACATCACAAAACGCTTCTGCACGAGCCGCTATGATAAAGCAGTTTAGAGAGAGCGCTAAAATCGAAGTATCTTGATGCTGTTTGCAAGAAAACTAAATTTAAATAAATGGATGTACAGGGTGATCCAATGGAACCAATTTCTTTATAATTTTGTAGTAAACACTCCTTACAGTAAGTAAATTAACAAACGTACGAAATTAATGCCAATAATATGCTAATGCCATTAGGAAAACACTTCATTTCTTGAAAAAGTATGACCTGCAAATGGTCTCAATTTCTTTGACAATATGCCAGCCTGCGATGTACATTGTGACGGATGGCAGAGTGTGCTTCAGTGCTCGTCAAAGATTACGTGGAGGCGCAGAGGGGACGAGGCTCTCCAGGAACGCCTTCGAGACGCGATCATGAATTCTGGACACTTCTCCACCCCGGCCCCCCGCGAACATACTGAAACTCTCCGATAGTTACAATAAGCGCGCAAGTTAGCCACGAGGTCGTGTTGTTGATGCTACTTAAATTGCTGCTCTCCAAGTTGTAAAGTACAATGGGTGCTGCTCGGTGTTATTAGTGGAAGTCCAGTGTTCGCTACTCCAGCCAGTGAAGTGGAAGGGAAAGAAAGTTGCTTCACGTGAGATTCATTTTAATGTTACGCGCAAACTGGGGTGACAATGAAGACCCAACTAATTCACAATGGTAAAGTAACTGACAGAAACTGAACTAGCAAAGTGAAGTGACACTGAAAACCTGAATCAAGTCACAATAACGTCAAAATGACTTTTGTAACATTTCAACCGTAACAGCATTAATTTCTCTGTGAATACTGCCTTTAAGGTCTACAAAAGGCTCCGAAAAATTAAACGAGTAGAATTATTCCAATCGATTACAACTGATTTGCTTCTTACATAGATTAATGCAGATTGATAACAATTCAATGCGTTTTACTTAGGGATAGGTCCTCAATAGAGTCGATATCTTGATACTCTCGATACTCGGTGGTATCGCAGTATGTCTAATACTTTGAGATAAACCCTCGATACTTTTTCGATACCGTTTTTAAGTTAACTGAAAGCTGTTGCGTTTAACCTTATGCTAGATAAGGAATGAAAGGAGTAGAGACTTCGCGTTAGTACCTCGCACGTGTCCCCAAAGAGTTGGACTATAGTTCTCGACTGCATTTCCTGTAGGTGAATCAATGCAACATTCCATTGGCTCTTGCGTCTATACGAAAACATGCGAAACAATGGGGGAAGGAGTAGAAGTACTTATGTAACATGCAGCGTTAAATGAGTTGTGAATGGAAATACTTAGCCGATGCACTAAATCACATTTCTGAAATAGCCTGGCTTGGCGACAATCCGGTGCCCAAAATCTGTGAATCCAGCAGAAATAAATCAGAGGTTAAGATGTGCGACAATACAGCGCATGGGAATGTGTTCTTTCCTTCCATCTGCTGGTTTGTGTTTACGCAAGACAAACTCGGGTCACGAGCGTAGCTTAGAGACGTATCGAACGACTAATTTCCATAACATGGATAGAAAGCTTTAAAATAAAGGTTTCAGAACAAAATATAGTTCTATAAAAAGCGAAGCATGGAAATTATTATTATTAGCCTTGCCTAACAATAGGGGATAAATAATCTGTGGCATTATTAAGATAAAAATATTGCTGTCAACTGGAGAATGACTAACAGGAGAAATTTTGGTATTAGCATAGAATACAAAATCGGTTACATGCGTTTATACACAGAGAACTACTAATAACATTTATTCAGTGAGCAAGCTATCGCCTTTACAGTTTTTTGTACAGTGAGTATCGATGCTCAAAAATCAGTATCGGTATCGCGAAACAGTGGTATCGTTCCATTACTAGTTTTTATTGAATAAACCTTGCTCTTCAAATTACCCCACAGAAAGTAATCACAGGCAGAGAATCCTGGGGATCTCGGAGTCATTCTATTTTTAGAGATGACTTGATTCCCAAAGCTGCCATCGAAATTCTGTGTGTGCTGCGGCACAATCTTGCTGGAACCATTTTGGCTGTTCTAAAGTATGAAGTTAGTTAAAACCAAGTAGATACATAAACTTGTCTCGTAAGCAGAAAACAAAAATTGAGCCTTGTACTGAATCAGCGAAGAATCAGTTACCTCTACAAAAAAATAATAAATAAAAATAAAAAATAATGGAGAGTTAAAATCAGTTTTTATTATATCCTAGCCAGTTATAGGCCACCTCTTTTATTACATGCATTTGTGAATCCACCACATGCACGCAAGCTAAAGTAAAATGTATGGCCAGGGATATTTAGTTAGGTGGCATATAATTTTAAGTCCTATTTGAGATATTCATTAATTCCCGCAAAAGTGTGAGGTTTCTAATGGGAGCAAAATTGAAAAAAAAATCCATATCCCGCTTATTATTCATTATTTATGCTTCATGATAGTGATTTACAGACATAATGCTTATGGTAACTTTTGTTGTTTACAAAATTTCGATAGGACATATATTTAAGAAGTTGTACTACTTTTTACACTAGTACTATTCATATACGTCAATTGGAACGGGATGTAGTTTCCTACGCATAAAATGCTTAAGAGACAGGTACACATTTGAGTGTATTCTAAAGTGCTTATTAACATACCAGAAAAAGCAGTTATACTAAAAGTTTTTATAAATTCCGTGTTGCACTTACATGACTTTCTCTGCTCTTGTACAAACCATTTTTACAAACGCTTATTATCCATCTACTTCATGTTAATCGAGATACACATTTGCAGAAACCATCTTATTTCTAATTTCTTGTAGGTGTAACGGGAATATGGTCGGCTTTAAGCGAAAGTCAAATCTTTTAAGAGCTGGTTGCCGTGTGGAGTATTCCATTCTCTTTGCATGTCTAGGACATAAAAAACAAATAACGAATTCCCATTTGAGAAAAAGTATAACTATTGGAAAATTCAAACAAATAACAAGGAATATCTCGGAAATTGGGTCACTCCGCAAAAATCAATGTATATGATATAAATCGTGTGTTTTAACGATATCTGCATTTTTTTTGTAGTAAAACTTAACTTATGCAAAAGTCATTCAAAACGAACAGAACTTTTGGGGACATTCGCAGAAAATTCAACATATACATTTTATTTGCCATTAAAATATCTTAAACGTGTGATATTTTAATTAAAATCGTTAGAGCCATTTTTGAGAAAATCAATTTTTTTTAAAAAATGTTCCATGTAAAGCGTAGTCTGGGGTGGGGGATTTTCTTGAAAAATCTTCGTATCGCATCCTTGGAAGATACTAAACTCATACAAGTTTGATATTTATCTGACTTTTCGTTTATGGGTTGTGCTGTTCGCAGACAGACACGGGCATGTTTCCAAAAATGGTTATTTGGATTCAGAGCACCTCAAAACATGTATTTCCGGTGAAATATCGGTATCGAATTTTTGGGTCGAGTACAATACTTCCCCTAGTTACTATATGTAGTAGAGAAGGTAAAAATCACACTATATAAGTTAAACCGAGAGGAGAGAGAAGGAGCTGAGGGTGATGTGGTAGAGTGGAAAACGTAAGAGAGAAGAGAATATCCGCACTGACCGCAAAAACGCGTGTAGAGCCGCGGGTTCTGCTGGTTAAAGACATAGAATTGCAATCCCGTTTTCAAGACATGAGCTATCCCCCTAAACAATAAAGTGAAGAACTCATTTACATCTACTTTCATTTTCATTTTTATCGTTAAACAGCTACTTCGCGATAATGCCTGAGAGGCATAAACGGATGCGAAGATCGATTACAGCTTATTGTTTTCGTTTTCTCTTATTTTTACGGCTGGCGATATTTCACAAGACGTTTTCTTATTATACTGGTTCTAGTCTGTGTTGTCTGACAGCTTTTAATTCATCTCATTTTCCCGTACTCTCTTGCAAAACAGCTATCGGAGGAAGAAATTCACTCATTCTCAAGTCGTCCTCCGTGGTGTAGTGGTTACCATGCTAGCCTCTAGTTCCCGAAGTCGCGGGTTCAAACCTGGCAGAGGGCGGTGGTTTTTATCGGGCGTAGAAATCCTTAGCATGGCTTCCTTCGGAACGGAAGTAAAGCCGGTGGTCTCTGACTAGATTTACGGCACGTAAAAGACCCTCAAGCCTGATAAAGAGGCCTCTTAGCAAAATTACGGTCTTTCACGTCCAATATGGAATGGGACGCTAGGACCACATCAGTTAAAGAGCGTCCATAAATAAAACCCAATTTAATTTTTACTCATTCTAAATTTGACGTAATGCTTTAACTAACGACAAAAATTATTTTCCATTAAGAGCACTTCAAAAGCTGTCTTTCGGCTGCGCAAAGTATTGTTCATAGCGATACCGTTAGTGATCAGTTAATTATAATGGTACAGTCCATCTATTGTTGTGCAATACCACTATCTCGCTCATTCCAGCATGCTATTTGTTCACTCTTATACAAATGCAATAGAGCTACGGTTTCAGCAGCATTTCCGAAGGAGCTTCGTTTTCAAAATCAGCCATCTTTCACGGAAACATCTGTGCAGTAACATATTGTTCAAGAATCACAGTAGGCACATCTGTATGTTAAAGTGTATACGACGGAAAAAGGGAAAACATCGAGCACCGTGCAATTGTAAGTACTTCGTAAGGAAGGGTATCAACGCAACAGAAATCCCTAGTGCACTCTGTACCTTTTCAGCCATTTCCAACTGGACCACGTTTAAACGTGAACGTGAAAGTTTGAAAGATGACGCAAATAACGGAAGACCGAAATCCGCCACAAGAGAAATCATCAATAAAGTACCCGACATCGTTCTTTAGGATCGCCGAATGGAGGTGATCGAAAATGATGAAGCTTTGGGCATTTCAGTGGAACGTACGCTTTACATTTTGAGAGAAGGGCTTAACATGAAAAAATTGTCCGCAAGATGTCGCGACAACTGATTCCGGATCAAAAGCGAATCAAGTGTACAAATCTCTGAGAAGTTTCGCTCGTTTACAGATAGATCTCACTGAATTTATGTGTCGATTTGTAACAAATGGTAAAACATGGGTACACCACTGCACAGCTGAAACAAAACATAATTATAAGCAATGGAAACACTAAGATTCTCCACCACCAAAATAGATAAAATGTGTGAAATCAGCCGGGAAGATTGTGTCCGTTTTGTGGAATGCCAAGGGTGAGCTGCTAATGGACTATTTATCTTCTCCCTGGAAAATCTATCACTGGAGAGTATTATTCTATTTCTGGACAAATTCAAGAAACCAAAATACCCCCAAAAAGTGGATTTGGCAAAGTAACCTTCCATCAAGATAATGCTCTTTCTGACGCATGTGCTGATGCAATGGCGAAAATAAACGGAGTCACATCCACCTTATTCCCTCGACGTAGCCCGATCAACCCTCCATCTGTTCCCTAAACTGATTAAGTTTCTTGGTGGAAATAAATTCTTATCCCTAAAGAACTTAAGTCTTCAGATGAGACATATTTTGCAGATCTGGCATTAAGACAATGAAGCATCACTGGACCAAGTGCACTGACATCAAGGGAAACTACACTAAAAAGTAAGAACAATTTCAAAAAATCGTTGGCATCAGTTTTTGCTTCTTACCGATTTCAAATGACCCTCATAGTAAGGACAGCACTCATTAATGAAGGAAGCCATATCATTTGTCGAAAGCTTTCGACATCTGAGCATGTGCAATATCCTTCCTATAAGTTGAACTTGTACATTCCAGACGGCCTGTTAGTTAAGTGTACATTGAAAAAAAATTCTGATGTGTTACACTCATATAACTTTCTCTACTCTTGTTATTTTTACAAACGCCTATTCTCCACATGCTTCATGTTAAAAGAGATCGAGATGTTAATCTTATTGCTAATTTTCTTGTAGATACAAGGGGAATTGGTAGGCTTTAAGCGATAGTCAAACATTTTAAGAGCTGGTTGCTATGTGGAGTATTCCATTCTCTTTGCATTACCAGGGAAAAAAATGAATAACCAATTTCCATTTGAGAAAAAGTATAAGTATTGGAAAATTTAAGGGAATAACAAGCAATATCTCGAAAATGGTTCACTCAACAAACAAAAATGTATATGACATAAATTGTGTATTTTAACGCGATCTACATTTTTTGTGTAGTCAAATTTTGTCTATCTCTTATGGTTTACCAGTTATGCAAAAGTCGTTCACAATGAAGAATACTTTTGGAGACATTCCCAGAAAATTCAAGATATACATTTCATTTGTCATAAAAATATCTTAAACATATGATATTTTAATCAAAATGGTTACAGCCATTTTTGAGAACATTAAAATTTTCGAAAAATGTTCAATGTAAAGGGTAATCTGGGGTGGGGGATTTTCTTGAAAACCTTCGTGTCGCATCTCTGGAAGATACTGAACCTAAATACCAAGTTTGGTGTTTATCCCACTGTTCGTTTCTGAGTTATGCTGTTCACAGACACACACACACACACACACACACACACACACTCTCTCTCTCTCTCTCAGACACACAGACCCACACACGGACATGTTTCCAAAAATGCTTTTTTTGGATTCTGGGGGTCTCAAAACATATATTTCTGGTGAAATCTCGGTATCGAATTTTTGGGTGGAATACAATACTTCCCCTACTTACTATACGTAGTAGAGAAAGTAATAAGATTCTGGGGAATAGGTAGGAAAGATATGAAAATAAGTAATGGCAGAAAAAGTCGCTTGATTCCTGCACAGCAGAACTTACAGTGCGCTTACTGCTTAGACCAACGAGTAAATTACTGGATTGTTTTTTTTTTTTCTTGCTAAATATTTTAGCAGTTAGCACTCGATACTCATGGTTGGTAAGGAAACAAACACTGCGGTACATAAAAGCACAATCAAGCAAAGCACGCTAACATCGTTAAACATGAATACGAGTGCAGGTGAGGGGATGATCATGATCCATTACTGCATGGCAATGAGGCACTCACGCAATGGACTGCACAAACCTGTTGAGGACAGTCCGAGAAGTCAAATGGTCTTATTTCCAGCTGCGAAGGGAATAATTATCTCCTGTATCGCTAGCTCCAATCACACACGCTCCAAATGCGGTGTTGCCAACAGTCTCGCTACAGGTTGAACAATATCCGCTATTATTATAAGTCATAGAAAAATGATTATAGTCTCTTAGTAATTTAGGCCTATTTTACTGGCGGTAATTTATCTTTTGATTAAGTGAATAAGTTAAAATCAATTTAATCGTTTTAATAAATTTCTTAGTAAAATGTAAATAAATTAATGTAAATATTAATTTTATCCCCTAAGATGCATGTGCTGTCAGTAGCTTTTAGATTCTTTAAATGTTTGAAAAGATACATTCTTTCTCCCTCCCAAAACATTACATGCTGTGTACTTTGCTTTAGCAGTCTTCTTTAACTGATTGTAACTATTTAGACAAAATATCTTGTTTCAAGCACTTACTGGAAAACAGCTGTTTTCTCACTTTATTTTTCGACAATTCTCCGCGGTATTCTGCTCTTTTTCTTAAGGTGAGATACCCTTTATCACTCATTATTACATTGGTAACATTTAAAGTGACTAAACTAATTTTGTAGAATATAATTAAAAATGTTACATTTTTATTTTAGTAATAATCATAAATTTATTTTGACTTTCTCTACTACGTACAGTAAGTAGGGGAAGTATTGTATTCCACCCAAAAATTCGATACCAAGACTTTACGGAATTATATGTTCTGAGGCCCCCTAAATAAAAAAAAAGCATTTTTGGAAACATGTCCGTGTGTGTATCTGTGAACAGCACAACTTAGAAACGAACAGTTGGATAAACACCAAACTTGGTATTTAATCGATATGTTAATCTTATTGCTAATTTTCTTGTAGATGCAAGGGAAATTGGTAGGCTTTAAGCTATAGTCAAATATTTTAGGGGGCTGGTTGCTATGTGGAGTATTCCATTCTCTTTGCATTACCAGGACAAAACAAATTGAATAACAAATTTGAGAAAATGTATAAGTATTGGAAAATTTAAGGGAATAACAAGCAATATCTCGAAAATGGTTCACCAAAAAAAAAAGTATATGACATAAATTGTTTATTTTAACGCGATCTACATTTTTTGTGTAGTAAAATTTTGTCTATCTCTTATGGTTTACCAGTTATGCAAAAGTCGTTCACAATGAAGAATACTTTTGGAGACATTCCCAGAAAATTCAAGATATACATTTTATTTGTCATGAAAGTATCTTAAATATATTATATTTTAATCAAAATTGTTAAAGCCATTTCTTAGAAAGTTAAAATTTTCGAAAAATGTTCCATGTAAAGGGTAATCTGGGGTGGGGGGATTTTCTTGAAAACCTTCGTGTCGCATCTCTGGAAGATACTGAACCTAAATACCAAGTTTGGTGTTTATCCGACTGTTCGTTTTTGAGTTATGCTGTTCACATACACACACACACACAACGGACATGTTTCCAAAAATCCTTTTTTTGGATTCAGGGGGTCTCAAAACATGTATTTCCGGTGAAATCTCGGTATCGAATTTTTGGGTGGAATGCAATACTCCCCCTACTTACTATACGTAGTAGAGAAAGTAAAAAAAAACATTTTTGGAAACATGTCCGAGTGTGTGTCTGTGAACAGCATAACGCAGAAACGAACAGTCGGATAAACACCAAACTTGGTATTTAGGTTCAGTATCTTCCAGAGATGCGACACGAAGGTTTTCAAGAAAATACGCCCACCCCAGATTACCCTTTACATGGAACATTTTTCGAAAATTTTAATTTTCTCAAAAGTGGCCCTAACGATTTTGATTAAAATATCATATGTTTAAGATATTTTCATGACAAATGAAATATATCTCGAATTTTCTGGGAATGTCTCCAAAAGTATTCTTCATTGTGAACGACTTTTGCATAACTGGTAAACCATAAGAGATCGACAAAATTTTACTACACAAAAAATGCAGATCGCGTTAAAATACACAATTTATGTCTCATACATTTTTTTCGTTGAGTGAATCATTTTCGAGATATTGCTTGTTATTCCCTTAAATTTTCCAATTCTTTTACTTTTACTCAAATTTGTTATTCAATTTTTTTGGTCCTGGTAATGCAAAGAAAATACAATACTCCACATAGCAACCAGCTATTAAAATATTTGACTATAGCTTAAAGCCTACCAATTTCCCTTGCATCTACAAGAAAATTAGCAATAAGATTAAAATCTCGATTAACATGAAGCATATGGAGAATAAGCGTTTGTAAAAATAGTTTGTACAAGAGTAGAGAAAGTCATGTGAGTGTAAAACATCAGATTTTTCTTGTAAATGTGCTACTAGCAGTAGACCTACTGTTATCTAACGACATTTTCCCATATTGGCTTGCTATGAATTTAAATAAATAAAACTGTCAGAAGTTTCGGGGGGGGAGGGTTTGAACCCTAGAAACCCCCCTCTAAATACGGCCGTGTCACCAATGGTAATGTATTAATTCCAGCACAAAACAAATACACGAGAAAGTAGGAATGAAAAGTTTTGCCAGTTAAGTCTGGTAATAAGGAATTAAGACCTGGGACTGCATTCTACAAATTCTCTACCGTTTCTGTGGAGTTTTCCCTATACTTCCCCTCTCCTTTTTATGCTCTGTCTCCCCTGAAAGCTTTTGACTAACACCTCTACGCTCTGCAATGCAGAGACACGTTTTGGTTTGAGAAAGAAAACGAATTTCGCTTAAGTTAAAAGCCAACAAACCAAGCTAAAATTCCGCTGCATCATATGCGCCACAGGAATTCCTTCCCCTTGGGTAACTGCATGTCTCTGCAAGCATGGAATTGGAGCAATGTGAAATCTCTGTGGAGGGCGTAATTGCAACTTTGTCCTCGTGTGGGCGGCTTACAATTTAGCTTAATGCAAAAGTTCACTGGTCTTTCTTCAAGCAGACCAAATAACAGCATTAAACACGCAAAAAAATTCATTTGTTTGAAGTTCGGAAAGGTTTACATTTTGCGCTGTGATTATAGCTACAGAGGCTACGTAAAATCTACCTGAAATTACAATCGTTTCATACTCCATCACGAGTACTTTAATGTTTGACAATGAATATATACAACAATTATAAACAACAACACTATTAGTAACTGAACGGGATGGCTCAGACCGTAAAGTCTGTGGCCCGCATTCCAGAGATCCCGGGTTCAATTTTTACTTTCTTTAGTATGTATAGTAAGTACGGGAAGCGTTGCATTTACCCAAAAATGTGATACCAGATTTCACCGAAAATACATGTTTTGAGGCCTGAATACCAAAAAGCACTTTTAGAAAAAGGTCCGTGTGTCTATGAACAGCATAACTCAAAAACGAAAAGTCTGATAAACGCCAAATTTGGTATTTAGGTTTCAGTATCTTTCAAGGATGCGACACGAAGATTTTCAAGAAAATTCCCCCACCCCAGATTACCCTTTACAGGGAACATATTTCGAAATTTTTTATTTTCTCAAAAAATGACTAACGATTTTGATTAAAATATCATATATTTAAGATATTTTCATGAAAAATAAAATGTACATTTTGAATTTCCTGGGAATGTCCCCAAAAGTCCTCCTCTGAATGACTTTTGCATACTGGTAAACCGTAACAGATAGAAAAAAACGTTCTATACAAAAAATGTAGAGCTCGTTATGGCATGTACATTTTTTGTGTTTGTTTAGTTTTTGTTTTTTGTGGGGTGGGCCATTTCCGAGACATTTCTTTTTCTTTTTTTTTAATTTTCCAATACTTATACTTTTTCACAAATGGGAATTCGTTACTCTTTTTCTTATGTCCTGGACATACAAAGCGAACGGAATGCTCCACATAGTAACCAGCTCTTAAAAGATTTGACGATCGCTTAAAGCCTACCATATTCCTATTGCTCCTACAAGAAAATTATCTCGATTAGCATGAAGTAAACGGAGAATAAGCGCTTGTAAAATAGTTTGTACAAGAGTAGAAAATCATGTGAGTGTAACACATCGAACCTTTTTTTTTTTCGTGGTTTCCCTCAATTGCCAGTTACAGTTTAGGTCGAAAACAATAGTAAAATGAAAATAGATGGTATAGTGAATGTTCTGTCATCTAACCAGATGATGAAAGCAGGTAGACTGGACATCTGCCCGGTACACGAGGAAGGAGCGACACAGTTGCCTAGCACTAAGATCTCTGTGGACACGTGTCGAAGCTGCCATCTGCCTGTCACGTATAGAAGCAAGATGGTATGGTACAGGGGTAAGACCTAGAAGGCTAACTGCCCGCCACAACCAGTAATGAAGAATTTAAAACACAAACATTCTTGTTATTCTATAAAATACGTAATTAGCATCCTCTTGAATAGATTTTAAACTAACATTTGGCAACAAACTAAAGATGGAGAAACTGGTGGTTATAATTGTACAACAAAGAAAGCCATAATTTTCACTTCTTAGATTAAGCATTTTGCTTTTAGGTGTAATTTTACTATAAGTGGTCTAAAACACTTTAAAAACAGGAAACAAACGTGAATATGTTTTTGCGCAATCATCTTTTCATGACCCGACTATACTCGGTGTCGAAAGGGGCATCTCTTGAGACCGAAGTTTCGTTCCCAGCAACATCTATCTGCGCTTGTCACGAGGAGGAACCTTCGACCTTTAATTACTTTTTCTGCTGCTTACCTTAGGCTAGGTAGAGGAAGTAATGGATTCTAACCAAAAATCTGTTACTGAAATTTCACCGGAAACACATTTTTCGATGCTTCCTGAACAAATAAATAAATAAGGATTGCGTGTGTGCGTTTGCATGAGAGAAAGAAAGAAAGAGAGAAAGAGAGAGAGAGAGAGAGAAAGAAAGAAAAGTCGGATATTTGAGGCAGTAGTTTTAACACTTAAATTATTTGTCTAATTATATGATATAAAATATAATAACAGAGAGAGAGAGAGAAAGAAAGAAAAGTCGGATATTTGAGGCAGTAGTTTTAACACTTAAATTATTTGTCTAATTATATGATATAAAATATAATAACAGCCCGCCTTAAAGCAATATGTGTATAATATATAAAATGTATGTAACAGTCATTGTATTAATGTTTATATTATTGTGTACATGTATAATAATGTTATGTGAATGTATTACGTAATTTAATAATGTAGGAGCTGTGAGAATAGAAGCCGAAAGTTGGTAGCAATGAGGTAACCTTGTGGCAATAATGAATTAGAAAGTTTAATAATGCTACTAGTAATTCTTGCAAACAATAATGTAATATTTTTAAAACAGTTTATAAATAGCCAATCAACAACTAGAAAGG
The DNA here is from genome assembly GCA_030765065.1 of Deroplatys truncata. NCBI lineage: Eukaryota > Metazoa > Arthropoda > Insecta > Mantodea > Mantidae > Deroplatys > Deroplatys truncata. Next base: position 119,442,411 of record CM060988.1, on the reverse strand, counting down.
CTAAAAGTTAAATAAAAGTATTCTATTGAAGTAGGATTAGCCAATCAGAGGCTTTAAATAGAAACATTTACAAATTCAGGCGGTAGAAATCAGTTGCTGGTAGACAGCGTTCCTAACTGGACGCGGAACGCGTCCTCGAGAAGTTTAATACGTATTCAGTGCGAGACGAAAATTCATTAGGGCGAGAATATTATAAAGTTTACACGTTAAAAAGTGCAAGTAATTAATAAATAATCTCACAGCTCTCTATATCAGTGAAGTGTTACTTAATCGTGTGAAGGATTAATAAAAGGAGTGAAGTAAAAATTATAAATTGTGCAAGCCTACATTCTTTAGCCGGTTCACTCCCTGCAAACAGACACATATTTCTACAAATTAATACTGACGCAGCCGAGGCAAACCTATATATATATATATATACATATATATATAATATTTAAAGAAACATAGTTGATTCCTAATCTTGGGGCGAAGGTCACCGGAAACTTTGTACCGTACGTGGGGCGTACACTCCAAGAAACTACATCAAGTTTGTCTCCCCAACAGTCGAACTACAATACAACTACTCTCACATATTTTAACACCGTATACTTCAAGGAAATAGCGCGAAGACTGTTAAGAAATTTCCAACCACAAAGTGTTGGAAATAATAGACACCCTTTATATGTAAATAATAGTGGATCTAATGATTTTGCCTAAAATGTCACATGTTTGAGATGTTGGCATGACAAAACGTATACTTTTTTGTGAATAGCCGTTCTCTACATTATAATTTGGGTATTACAGCAGAAAAAACAATTTGAACTCGTTAAAATACTCGATTTGTGTTAAATAAGTTGCTTGTCGATTTATCCGTTTACGAGATACACTTCTGAACTATGTCCTTTCTTTTGTTTCTTGTGATGTTATGCAAAGACTACGCAACATCGTGGCCAGCAAATAGTCCTTACTTAAGCTTTCCCATATACAAGCCAATACGGCATACATTTCTGCTTGAAAGAGCAGATGATTTGGAGAAGAAAGAGGCAGAGAATCTTTTTATAGGTCCTGAACCAAGACTCGGGCTATTCTATGAACTAGTCCGGGGGTAATCCGGGAAGTGATCAGGAAAAAACAAAATGAATATGGAAGTCTTTATCAGGACAGAAGTACTCCAAGGATCTTATTAAAGAGATACTAAAAGCGGGACACAATCACTGCTTAAAATAAGTGGAACTGCACTAAAACGAACAATCGGTAAATTGTGGCGTATGATTGGGTTTGCCATACCAGTCACATTGTAGCGTCGCATTGTCGACGGTATTATTGGGGTGATTTGTTGCGGTTGTTGGAAGTTTCGTCTGGTATGACACTCGCCAGCTCTAGCGTTACTTCTTTGTGTGTTTGAGCGTCATTGTTGGGTAAGAGTGTAAGGTGTAGGTCGCGTGTGCGAGGCATTTCCCCTCGATCCTTTATTCCCTGTATGTAATGTAGTGCCACTAAGTTTTATTAATAAATCACAGGTAATGTGAATGATATGAAATTTGTGTACAGTTCGTTAAAGACCCCACGCCTTCATCGGAATGTAGTCACCAAGTTTCTGTGTTACGTCCCCCCCTCCATGCGCGTGCTGAGGTGATCAAAATTTAGTAATTTGCTGGGAGCCGTTTGGCCCTCACCCCAGCATGCAACAATATTAACAGCACGCTGTCAGTTATATGGACGTCTCTACAACATCGACAAAGCAGTCGACCAAGTATGTAGAAAACGTAGAATCTCATTTTCTGTGTGACTGAAGCTCTCACAGGCCTTAGGGTTAAATACTTTAATCAGGAAATCGTGCAATTGCAAGGATTTCAAGAAGTTCCTACTAAGAGTCTTGCAAACTTTGCGAAGGAAATTAAATGAAGGGAGCACAATAGATCCGATCCCAACTGATCGCAGTTGAAGTCGTTGCAGCCCTACGTATGGGAGCCAAACTTTCAGTATTTTCAGCCCCATGTATGGTACAAACTTTCCAGTGGCCTTCGCCCGACGTTTTAAAATCAAGTTTTTATTTTAATGTTTATTTATGTATATATGTATACCTCGGCTGCGTCATTAGTAGCTTTTTAGAGCACGTATCTCTTAGCAGGGCTGGTACGGCTAAAGAACAAGGCTTACACAAATTATAATTGTATTGTACTTTGTTTTATTAATACTTCACACGATTAAATAACACTTCACTGGTGTATCCTACTACAGAGCTGTGAGATTATTGTTAGTTGCACTTTTAACAGGTAAACCTTATATTATTCTCACCGTAATGAATTTTCATGTCTCACACTGAACCCATACCAAACCGAAACTGCTTGGTTATGCTTCCTTGTAGCGTCTACCGCCTGAATTTGTACATTTACTATTTCTAGTTTCTGATTGGCTAAGCCTGCTCCAATAGAATATTTTTATTTAACTTTAAACTTCTCTAGTTTTTGATTGGGTATTTATAAACTGTTTTATATGTTACATTATGATTGTTCCAAGAACTATTAGTAACCTTTTTAAACTTTCTAATTTATTGTTGCCTCAAGGTTACCTCACTGTTAGCAACTTTCGGCTTCTACTTTGTAATTCTGCTTGCTACGAATTCTGTTTGCTATTCTCACAGCTCCTATATTGTTAAACTACACAATACTTTCATATAACATTACTATACATGTACATAATAAAATAATCATAATACAATGACTGTAATATACACTTTATATACTATATTAAACACATATTGCGTTAAGGCGGGCTGTTATTTTTTTAATATATAATTAGACTGATATCATTATCAGTGTTAAAAATACCGCGTCACAGTACATAGGGTATATTGCCCTCCCTTTCCTTGAAATAAATAAAAGTGGCCAGCAAATAACACCGTGCTTTTCAAACATTTTAATGTAGAATTGCGCATAGAGACCAGTTTGGCCAACATTTTCATACTGAATAAAAGCAGACATTAATGAAGAATTTATAGAACACCTATGAAAATAAATATAATTATAGTTTGAGAAAGTCGTGTGATTGTAACGCATCAGAATTTCCCCCCTAGTTTTGCTGCAGTACCACAAGCACATTATCTGAGAGATTCCGGATTGGACGAAACAATGCAACCAGATATTCCGCTTTGTCAGAATAACGTATTCCACAAGCGTATTGTTGAATTTTTCACTAATCCTGGTGAAGGCAACCCGATCCAGACTTCATCAGTAAAATGTGCATTTCGAAATACGTGTGTTTATAGGTTCGACCAAGTGAATGAAGGGAACTGCATATTCCTGATTATTCTCGATCCAATATCACTTACGTCGGATGGAGAGTTGCTCACAAGTACTGTTCCACTTGCTACCAAGGTGTGGGAGGGGAAGTTGTTTTGTTCATACAGGTTGGGGAAAATATCCATTTGCCTGCATTTCGCCGCGTTCTTCAAGAAACTTTTAATGTCGCAATTTTAAAATTGTGTGCCACGTTGTACGTCCAAATGCTGCGAAGCATAAACGTTTCGAATTATTCGCTGTAAATGTAATTAATTTAAGTAGAATTCCTTTGTAAGAATTTAAAAAAAACCGTTTTAAATGTCAATATGTGTGAGATCGCTACAGTCGGTTTTCATAAGAGATAAAAGACAAACAATTTTTCATATTTGTATTTATTTGAATTTATTTTGAAGGAAATTCCAATCTCTCCTTGTTTTTCAAAATGTATCAGAGTAATATTTTCTCTATTATTTTATCCTTAATACAATCAACGTTTTGAATCAATTTTTGTGCATTTTCGTGCAAAATATACTTCAGGTTTTCAGGTGGGTTATTTGTAGCTTCACAACAGAAAATATCAGTTTACATTTTAGTCTCAAAGAAACACACACACAGGCATTCAAGTAAAAGTACGTCAATCATAAACCACAAGTTTTCAGCAGAAATAAGTGGAGAAAATTCTGTTTAACACTGTCACCTTGATGATTTTGCTTTCGTTGATATGTGGAGTAGTAACAAACTGAAGATCGCTGATGGGAATGATTGTAATCTGATAATTTTTGTTGCTTTTTGTCCGCATGCATTTATCCTACCTGTTCAATATATTACAGCGTGTATTACTTCGAGCATGAAATCATTGCAGATCTATCACTCAAGAAATAATCATCAACAAGCAGTAAGTCAACTGACCTGTTCCATCATCAAGAGTTGATCGAAAAGAGTCGAATCATCTTGTCAGCCTACTAAATTGCCTTCCAGTACAAAATTATGTTTGGCAGTCTCTTAAAATCCATGCAATGTATACGTATGTTGGATTTTCCTCCTTAAATCATTTTATTAGGCCTTAAGTCTTATATGGTAACAGTACTTCTGTGGTATGTGATTCTATTTCCTGTCCTTCTCTTTAACAATTTTATTTCGTCTGACTCAACCATTCTTCTTTTATTTGTTCTGTGTACTACCCAGTAGCCATCACTTTGTGATGTTTTAAGTGTGAATTTTTGGCTGTTTTCAAACATCATTTGGAGTTTAATTTTGTACAAATCATTTTCTCTGTGGATAGAAGTATTACAACCCGGTTATAGCAAACCTAATTTGTGTTCTAATTACATTTTTTTTGTGCAATGAATGCCATAATTTCCATGAGGGAATTTTTATATTAATTTGTATGTTTTTATCTGCAACCCTTCTTCGCTGTCAGCCGAGAATAAAGCCACATAAAGATTATCACCACCTATTTTAGCGTTCGTCAAATGCGAATGGTGTCTCAACACTTACCCACGTAAATATAACAAACACAGTAGGTGAGCAGTACATACCTGTCGTACACCTTGATTTGCTTTTACATGGCTTTCATTGGTGCGTTTATCCTATTTAAGTACATTCTGTTCCATAGCATTAAGCTTTATGCAAGTTTAGAAGGCGAGCCGGATATCCTTTTCATTATATTGTGGAGTTTTGATACAGAATGCATCAAAAGGCGTTTTTTCAGATCTGATATAATAATAATTCCCATTCGCTTTCGAAGGTAGGGGCAAAAGGTCTCCGCCTACTGCTTGTGGTTAGCTGAAACACCTGTACATTTGTACACACTCCTGCTGTAAAAAGTGGCAAATCAAAACGGTCTCGTGATAGTTGGCCACACACTGCAGCCCCACAACTCGCTATGCGTCACTCTGGCTGCTGTTTGGCCGTAGATCGCTAACAGGCCCACTTCTGACTCAAAGCATACAGCAGAAGAGAAGTGGATCTGTGTATCTACCGCCTCGAAAACGATTAAGAATGCATGGGAAGGCAAAAGTATTGATTCATCCTCATTGCATCATCAGGATTTCCGATATCACACAACGCTCGTTAGTGTTAACGCCCCCGTACATGATCAGTCTATGCAGTAAGGTCCTCATGCCGACATTTTCAGTATGGACCGACTAGAATACTTGTGTAAATGTTTAAGTTATATTCAGCAGGTTCCAAATTACTGTTTGGTTAACACGTTTTAATGCACATGGCAGTGTTTGAAGCACAAGGGTCAGTTGAGTGGTTTTCCATATCAAAATTCTGGCTTCTAATAAAATAAAAAGAAATACACAGGGGTATTTATCAAAGCTTGGAAATTGAAGAATGGTACATAAAATATGGAGCCCCTAAATGTGAAATTTGCACACACTATATTGGGTCAAGTACCAACGTTGATCACGTTTAAGCACACCATGTCGTTAAACGACGTTTTACAATGTTGCCGTTAGACATAAAATTAGCACAACATTGCTGTTAGAAGTAGTTGATATTACCCTGTTGGCACATACTATATTGGTCAATAAATGTCCCCCGTAAGATCTAGAGCTTTCCTGGGCAACTAGACCAAAACAGACTATTCAGTTCTTGGCACGGCATTTCCGTGACACAGATGGTACATGCTTACTACTTGGGCAAAGTTTCAAGTCCCTCTTTCCACATGCTGTTTCCTAAAACTAATATAAATTCGCAGAACTTTTAATAGCTTTACAACTCTGCTTCTATAAGAGATGCCAATAATCTCGCTAGTTTCTGCATGTTCTGGTACGTTGACGTTGGCTTAGTGGAGCCAAGAGCATGTATTTGAAGCCTTTGTCCGCACTCCTTCCTACCTCTAAGTGCTAATGAAGCGTAGGAGAAGCTGCATCAAGCATTTTGCCCGAGTTAAGTCAGCCACATTTCATTCTGAGTGGAAGCGCGGAAAATGAAAAGAAATGCCTGAAAGATATAAAAGCAGCAAATTCTGCAAAAATGATGAAAAGAAACAAAGAACGAATTAAAGAAGGAGGATGAGAAGGAACAAAAAACCTCACTTCTATCGCTGTGGCTGATCCATCATATTTTCTTATTTCTTTTAATGGATACGCTTGACTTTGGTATCATCTGGACGAAGATTTTAGGGTGAATGCTATATGAAATGCTAAGTAAAGCACCTTTTCGGTTGCTGAGAGACTGAAGTTCTTTTATTCTCGAAGAGATCCTGTTAGACTAATGCTGGAGATCCCAATGAGGACAGCATAGCATAGAGAAATAGGCAAAAGCATGCCGTGTTAAGTTATTCGAGAAGTTTCAACCGAAATTCACTGACCTATATACATTTCTAGCTGTCTAACTTGGCGTAGAAGAGTGACTTTTTAAACCTCGAAAGTCGATGTCGGGTACTTCATTTACTTCCCACATTTCCTCTATCAAATTACTGCATAAGTGTGTATCAAGAATATTTTTATAGCGCATCCTGTAACTAATTGCTAAAGTAACCGTGATATTCCTAATAACATTGACATATTGACCAAAACAGGTATGAAATATGGGCACTGTTGTTTCTCATTTCGTTAATCTTACTCCAACAGTCTTCTGGACTCTGAAAATGTTGTATGACTTGTAAATACATTTTGAATTTTCGGAATGCTGAGTAATTTTTAGATAATCACAACGATGAAATGTTAAACTTTGTACCTTCCCTTTGGTAAAGTAATTATTCAATTAACATAATGCCGCAGTTTTCTCATAGTAAACGCTGAAATGAATATTCAACGAAAGAGGGGAGCTAACGAGTATAAAGACCTCCCAGTCCCTTAAGTATTTTGAAAATGGCATATAACCATTAGTTGTCAACAAAATTCTCAATACATATCAATACGATTGAATGTTCCTGATGTTAAGCAGCAAAAATGTTCTTTTACATAATTATTTAGCACAATCTGGCAAAATCGATTACCACATACAAACTTCTGAATTAAAAAAGGTTTTGGCATCTGGAAACTTGATTAGTTACACTCCGGAATTAAAATAAAGACAGTTCTTAGGGTTCGATGCTAAGTCCTGCACGCATCTGCAGTACTTTAGTATATTGTCAAATAAATATCTCATATATAGCGTACTTGAATACAAGCAGTATTCAATTGTTCTTACATTGTTTGTTTAATATACAAAGTGGACCATTTAATTTCAGACTACAATATCTCCAAAACTAAGCGTTGTAGAAAGAAACCACTTTACTAAAAGCTACTTGATATCATGTGGGAAAGTAAATGCCATTAGTCGTGTTTTGTTTGGAGGACGTTATGATGGTCATTTTAGGGTCAATTTAATTACTTTCTCTACTACGTATAGTAAGCAGGGGAAGTATTGTATTCCACCCAAAAATTCGATACCGAGATTTCACCGGAAATACATGTTTGTGGACCCCCTGAGTCCAAAAAAAAACATTTTTTGGAAACATGTCCGTATGTGTGTCTGTAAACAGCATAACTCAGAAACGAACAGTCGGATAAACACCAAACTTGGTATTTAGGTTCAGTATCTTCCAGAGATGCGACACGGAGATTTTCAAGAAAATCCCCCCACCCCAGACTACCCTTTACATGGAACATTTTTCGAAAATTTTAATTTTCTCAAAAATGGCTAACGATTTTAATTAAAATATCATATGTTTAAGATATTTCATGACAAATTAAATGTATATCTCGAATTTTCTGCATAACTGGTAAACCATAAGAGATAGACAAAATTTTATACACAATTTATGTCATATACATTTTTTTCGTTGAGTGAATCATTTTCGAGATATTGCTTGTTATTCCCTTAAATTTTCCAATTCTCAAATGGGAATTCGTTACGCGTTTTTGTTGTTTTTTTTTTTTTTGTCCTGGTAATGCAAAGAGAATGGAATACTCCACATAGCAACCAGCTCTTAAAATATTTGACTGTCGCTTAAAGCCTACCAATTCCCCTTGCATCTACAAGAAAATTAGCAATAAGATTAACATCTCGATATCTCGATTAACAGGTAGTACATGGAGAATAAGCGTTTGTAAAAATAGTTTGTACAAGAGTAGAGAAAGTCATGTGAGTGTAACTCATCAGATTTTTTTAATGGCAACCTACATTTTGTATTCTCATTAGAGAATGGTTATAAATAGTTTATTCCAAAGTACGAAACATAACTTGACCCTCAAGTGACCATCCATGGATGGTCCAACCATTCATTGCGCTCTTCGTACACAGCCATTCAGAACTTTTGTTGTTATTTACTTGGTGTTAGAACAATTGCAAAGTGCTTTATACAAATGTTGTTTAGTTTATGAGGAATGAAACGCGCGCGCGACCACACACATATATTGCCGATAGGAAGTACCGGCGTCTTTTGTCTCGTTCTTTTACACGCAATTTCTTTGGAGTAACACTGGTATTTTCTACTCTATGACATTTTTCAATGAAAAGTCAAAATCGTTGACGATTCGCTTTTCAGAAAACCAAAAGCAACAAAAGATTTTCCATGTAAAGGATAGTTTGGCATGGGGGATTTTCTGGGAAATCTTCGTAACGTACCTTTGGATGATGCTGAACCTTAACACCAAGTTTGGCATTTGTCCAGCTTTTAGTTTTTAATTAGGCTGTTCTCTCTCTCTCCCCTTCTCACCTTTTACTAACAGTGTTTTTTTCCCCTTCAAGGTGGCATTTACGATAAACCTCAGATAATGAATTTTGGGGTGAAACACAATAATTTATCTACTACATATTGGTTTTAGAGAAAGTATGAACAAATAAATAGTAAAATCAAATTAAAACAAAGCATCATAAAAAATACGTCCTTTTGACGTACACCATCTTAAGCCTGTAAATGAACAATTCATGTCCCTTGTATCTCAAGCAAGATAAGCTGACGCATCAGGGGTCTTCCCTTTGCGCAATAGGCAACAAACAAAACAGTAAAGTAATGCTTTTGGTTAAAAAGAGCAATCGGCCAAGACATCACATTGCAGAGCGTTTATTGTACACTGTTTCATAGTCACATAAAGAAGGGAACTACTTGCTACTAACGACTGTTTTCCAGTTTCCACGGATAACACAATTTGCTGAAGGAAATGCATCCCACACGTGACTCCATTTTGGCTGCATATAACTTGAGGCAACTTTGATTGCTGGCTCCCAACACGAAAGTGCTTGTGACCGCCAACGATGTCGATCTATAAACTTTGTAGTAGTTCCCCAGTTTTCTCAACATGTAGTACTACTATTGGTTTTTAGTGCCTCCGGAGTACAGTTGTCATTTAGAGAATAGTAGAACTCACGACACATGACAGTTTCCTGCCATACTTTTGAGAAATACAATTACGGTAAAACATTTCAAGCATTTAGATAAGACACACCTCTTTAAATGTTGATTTTTGTTCGCTTTATTGCAGGAATTCCCATTGTTTAGAAATTATAACCGTACGTCTTATATAATTCCACTGTACTTTCGTAACAATGCTTTCTGCGTATTTACTTTTTGTCACTGTCCAGAGAGAGACAGAGATAGAACACTGTCTCTTTCTTCATTCTCGCTCGCTATGCGCTGGTAGATTGACTCAGTAGTGTTATTGCGCAACCTGCACTCTCCACTTTTGTGTGTGCTTCAGATTTTTAACACCACTGTAATGAGTGATTAGCTAAATGTCCTCCAGATGGTCCTACGGAAGCGCATGCGACACGAAGATTTTAAAGAAAATCCCCCACCCCAAACTACCGTTTACATGGACTTTAATTCTCTGGAATTAATTTAACAAAATTCTTAGGTGTTATGCTTTTTGAAAATTCGAGCAGCTTTTGAGTTTTCCAAGCAATTAATTCAGATCTGGAAGCGCCCTCTCTGAGAAAAGAGTATATGCTTGCATTAAAGGTGAAAGTATATATTATTTTACGTCTTTTGTGTTGCCTACAGCAGATTTTTTACACTCCATTTCACTTTAGTGCCCACGATCTGCTTCAAGATGTTGGCTGTTTACCTTCTTTGAATAGTTTTACACGGAATAACTTAGAGGCATGACAAAAAATTTTCTGATCCTAATTTGCTCTGAGTTCCACTGATGAAACGGAAAGATCGTCACTGTATATTTATTCTCTGTACACTACTTCCCCAAGTTTCCACATAATATTCAATGTAGCAAATGAACACAAATTACTCTAATGAATGCCGCACACGGAAGTACGCGACGCTGCTCCATTCACTCACTCCAGTGCCTTTGTTTATCAACGAGACTTGCCAGGAATATCCATTGCAAGATAGGCATGTGATTGGACGAAGAGGTTCAGCTCAGCTGAACTACGCCCCTCCCCTGTACAACCCGGTACTTGTATGTCCAACAATAAAACTGAAATGTGACCCATTTCATCCTTTTGCTGAGCAATGAAACAGTAGAATGGCGTTTCACCGTAATGCATTGTTGGAAAATTACAAGCCATGAAAGTGTACCATTAACCCAAAAGTGTGCCAATCTATGTCAGAGTGCAAAACAAGTATATACAAGGCAGAATACATACTGCATAAAATTGAAACTATTGGTTATATTTACATTAAAGCCTGATTGGATACCGAGAATAGTTTCTCTTACATGGAAACAACCAAAGGGGAACAGTTTGAGCCATAGGCGCTGTTCTTTCGTATCACGTATCGCCCACATTTATTTCTGCTAGCCGACAGATGTGACATACCTTTACGTTACAGAAATTCACCCTATGTACTGTGAAATTGAATGCTCCGCTTGCAGCCGAAAAATGACTTCCGCCTGCGCTACTTCGCTAACGTATTCTAGATCCTTTTTTTTTTGCCTTTTGCTATCCGTGAAAGCTGCAGAAAAAAAGAGAAAATGAAGTTAAATTAATTGGACGCTGAACGCCCCCGAAGAACTTTTGGCGGCGCTGATGGAACCATCACAATTATGAGGCCTGGCTTGCTAATGCGGAAAAATCCAAGCTCTTTGTGAGAGCCAAAAAGCCTCATTTATTTTTAATAGATTTACACACTCACATAGGCATTTGTCATGTTTCTGCCTGAAAGTGTGAACAGAGCTAAACCGGTTTGTTTATTTATCGGGTTTCTGTTTATCTTAATGAGAGATTAACTGGCGAGAATTACCAAAATATGGCACTTTTAGATTTCACTTTCTCTATTACGTATAGTAAGGGGAAGTATTGCGTTCCAACCAAAAATTCGACATCGAGATTTCACCGAAAATAAATGTTTTGAGGCCCCCTGAATCCGAAAAAGGATTTTTTTTAGAAAAAGTTCCGTGACTGTCTGTGAACAGCATAGCTCAAAAACGAAAAGTAGGATGAATACCAAACTTGGTATTTAGGTTCAGTATCTTTCAAATATGCGACACGAAGATTTTCAAGAAAATCCCCTACCCCAAAACTACCCTTCACATGGAACATTTTTCGAAAACGTTGATTTTCTCAAATATGACTAACGACTTTGTTTAAAACATATTTTTTATGACAAATGAAATGTACACCTTGAATTTTCTGGGAATGTCCCCAAAGGTCCTCCACTCTGAATAACTTTCGCATAGCTGGTAAACCGTAAGAGATAGACAACATTTTACCACACGAAAATTGTAAATCTCGTTAAAACACATAATTTATGTCACATACATTTTTTTGTGAAGATATCACAAGATATCTTTTTCCGATATATCCTTGTTATTTGTTTGAATTTTCCAAAACTACCTTTTCTCAAATGGGAATTCCGTTATTTGCTTTTTTTCTGTCCTGGACATGCAAAGAGAATGGAATGTTCCACAGAGCAACCAGCCCTTAAAAGATTTGCTTAAAGCTTACCATATTTCCCTTGCACCTACAAGAAAATTAACAATAAGATGGTTTCTGCAAATGTTTATCTCGATTAACGTGAAGTAGATGGAGAATAAGCGTTTGTAAAAATAGTTTGCACAAGAGTAGAGAAAGTCGTGTGAGTGCAACACATCAGATTTTTTGTGTGCAGTCTTATAAACTGGAATTTCCTCTTTGAATGGATATATATTTAATCATTGTAGACACGACACCTGCATTTTAAATACATTTTTTTAAAAAAAACCTAATGTGTTGTATTCACGTGACTTTCTCCACTCACTTTTGTACAAATTATTGTCACAAAAGCTTATTATTCGATCTACTTCTCGTTAATCCAGATAAACTTTCACTTCACAGTAGGATACGATAGTTAGATTTTTAAAGAGCGTGTCGCTATATGATGGCTTTGAAATGCCATGTTCTTTGAATAACGACGAGGGAAAAAACGGAGGACGACGAGTTTCGAGTTGAGAAGAGTATAAGTATTTGAGAATTCAAACCAGCAAGTGATATCTTGAGTATAGTTAACTCCACAAAAAACATTATATCACATAAACTGTGTGCTTTAACGAAATTACACTTTTCATGTAGTAAAGTTTTGTCTGTCTCTTACGGTTTATCAATTACACAAAAGTCTTTCAGAATGAAGAAGACTTCAAAGGCTATTCCCTGAAAATTCAAGATAAACATTTCATTTGTATATCTTAAACACATGGTATCGTGTGAGCCATTAGAGCCATTCTTGAGAAAATCAAAATTTTCAAGATTTGTTTTCATGGAAAGAGTAGTTTGGGATGGGGAATTCTCTTGAAAGTCTTGTTACACAACGTTGAAAGATGGTGAACTTAAATATCTTGTTTGCTATTTAACCGACTTTTCGTTTTTGCTGTTCAAACACACGTGCGGACCTTTTTCCGTTATTACTTTCTCTACTACGTATAGTAAGTGGGGGAAGTATTGTATTCCACCCAAAAATTCGATACCGAGATTTCACCGGAAATATGTTTTGAGACCCCCTGAATAAAAAAAACATTTTTTGGAAACAGGTCCGTGTGTGTGTGTGTGTGTGTGTGTGTGTGTGTGCGTGTGTGTGTGAACAGCATAACTCAGAAACGAACAGTCGGATAAGCACCAAACTTGGTATTTAGGTTCAGTATCTTCCAGAGATGCGACACGAAGGTTTTCAAGAAAATCCCCCCACCCTAGATTACCCTTTACATGGAGCATTTTTCGAAAATTTTAATTTTCTCAAAAATGGCTCTACCGATTTTGATTAAAATATCATATGTTTAAGATCTTTCATGACAAATAAAATGTATATCTTGAATTGTCTGGGAATGTCTCCAAAAGTGTTCATTGTGAACGACTTTTGCATAAGTGGTAAACCATAAGAGATATACAAAATTTTACTACACAAAAAATGTAGATCGCGTTAAAATACACAATTTATGTCATATACATTTTTTTTTGAGTGAACCATTTTCGAGATATTGCTTGTTATTCCCTTACATTTTTCAATACTTTCTCAAATGGGAATTCGTTATTCATTTTTTTTTGTCTTGGATATGCAAAGAGTATTAATCTGTGGCAAAGAGAATGGTGCTGCGCATTGCAACCAGCTATTAAGAGATATGTGTATGCTTAGAGGCTACGTTATTTTTATATTGCCGTTGCAAATACAAAACAAGGGGAACATAGTACGCCTTAAGCGATAGTCAAATATTTTCTGAACTGGTCGCTATGTGTAAAATGTAATACTTTTTGCATGTCAAAAGACCCTTTCTGAAATGTTTATCTCGATTAATATGAAATAGATGGAGAATAAGAGCTTGTAAAAATAGTTTGTACAAGAGTAGAGAAAGTCATGTGAGTGTAACACATCAGATTTTTTTATTACTTCCTTTACTTATTATAGGTAAGCAGTAGCGAAAGTAAAAAGGGCACAGAATTTGCCATTTTGTACTCTGAATTCTGCACTACTTCACATAAAAAAAATAACTACTATACTCTTTTGCATTAGAGAAGTAAATGATAGTTATATTATAGAAGTTTTATTCTACAAACTGATACCACTGCAAAATATAGCACCTTCAGTATGTCTAAAACATATGGCTTCTTTTTTTCTAAATCTGCATTTTTTTTGGGGGGGGCTGATGCTTGGAGGGGCGTCGGCCTGCTCAAGTGAGGATATTGTACCTTTGTCCCACAAGGGGGCGCTCCCGGGAGGGAAGAGGAGGTGAGAGGAGACACTGGGCAGCCCGAGCCAGTAGTAGCGGCACGCAATGACAGGGTCCCTTAAGTTTCCAGGTTCAGACGCCTCTACAGTGGGACAGATAGACCGAGAGAGGTTCGTCAACCCCGGCAGGCAGCCGAAAGCCAAGGGACGGAGAAAGTTCCACAGAGAGCATGATCATTTTTCCATCATGGTTCTTCCATTATCCATCCATGATCAAAATTGATTGTTTTTTCATAGACTATAATAAAATAAGTGTTCACCGAATTCATTAATTCTATCTTTAAACACACTATTTCCTTCTTTCTGTCTTTTTACCTAGAATACAATAACTTAATCCATATAACCATGCGTTATTTTTCTTGCAATGGTTACAGCCTTCACATATAAAATGCACTCGTATTTAGTTTTGAATGTGTAAAAATATAATAACAATAAAATATCAGAAACTGATTATAAGGTTTGCATTCTCTTCAACAGTAAATAAGAGCACCCTTTATGATATAACTATGGTAAATTAAAAGCACCTAACGTTTTAAAACGTCGCGGATTGCAGTTTGAAATGTATAATATTTTTAACACAAAAAGTGGAAATTATGACCAAAATAGGTATCATCCCTTAAATATACAACACAATGGAAATCGGAAACGGCTAATGCTACGAAAATAATACTTGGCCTAATTCCCCCTGTGCAAAGAATACAATACAGTAGGAGCATGTAATGGTTAGTTTCTAATTGTGTATCAGTATTCATTAGTTTGAGACAATACGTACACTTGTTGTGTGAGCTACATTTTGTGTTGACTGACAAATGAAGATGTTCCATAAAGCCAGATTTAAATTATGCTCTTGCAGCGGCCCTATTATTATACTGCATCTATTACGCCATACTCCTAATCTCAAAATGCTTATTTTGGCACTGCCTTTCTAGACTACAATTTTTTTTGCGCATCGTTTCTCCGCACCCTATATATAATCGATAGGTATATGTATTTACACTTGTCATTGGTACAAAAAGTCGCGTGAGTCATTGGTACAAAAAGTCGCGTGACTGCATCACATCCAATTTTAAAAATTTAGGTAGTGTTCTTCGGTCATTAGGCGAATGCCGGGTTGGATAACTTGATCTGCGAATTTTCCTATCAGTTATCACTATTCAGTAGAGCATCAATTATCCCAATACCGATCAATCGAAACATCGGTTAACCGAGAGCGTTCCAATTAGCATTTCAAATTTGCCTGCGCGCCATGTAGTTCGGATTGAGGAAAGCACGATTCAAAAAAATGTACAAAGAAATTGATTTGTAGGATGCTGTGTACATGGCAGGGAATCTTGAGCTACTATCAAGGACACTAACCCACTGTGGTTGCCTCAGGAGAATGGCTTTGTCCTTGAGCTGCAAGCGTGCAATGGATCATGGAGTGTCTTGCCTACGATGCACATAATGTAACACCAGCAGTTCAGAAGTATTGTCAACAAGTGCAGTTTCACATGTATATGGCCATAATTGTTTTGTTTGATGCATTAAAACAATGTATTACTGATGCTACTTCGCCTTTGGAACAGGATGTATAACAATAGAGCGAGAGGAAAGAATACACGGCTAGCTCAACCACAAGGTCATAGCTCAACTCCCGAGTCAAGCACAGTAACAAAAGCTTGGAATAAGCTCCTTCTGTTAGACGAGTGTATCACTGGACCTTAAGAGCCACCAAACAGGCAATTTGTATCAGAACTGGCTGGACTGATTAAAGAATCTTCAGGATTTGAAGAATGCGGCCAGGAAAATGTTGTACCTGGCTCGTGTGATGACTGGCTATCAAATATTGACGGTCGATGAAATCATTGCCAGTATCATTAACGACCAAGACATTTGCGTTAACGACGACCATACTGAAAAAGTATGATGTCTAATTGCTATCTTTAAAACGTTCGCGAGATTAAGCGCTCCTCTCCCCAAAGTTCTCAGCTCCCAGCCCCCCAAGAAGAAACAAAGATGGACTTATTTTCCTTTGCTATACGACTACTTTAATAGGCATTTCGAACTTGTCAAACTAGGCTAGTCAGTTCTGTGTGTTATTTGTAAGACATATGATACAAAATATATATGCACAGTTGAGTTTAATATCAGTGTTTCTTTGTTTCATATTGCTCCTAGACACCTGGTACAATTTGTTTTCATAAATAATCGGTCATCCGAAAAATCAGTTATCCGAATACCTCCCGTTCCCAATTGTTTGGGATAATCGATGCTCCACTGCCTTTCATTTCCTTCTTCTTCACCGCCATACCAGGCATTGGGATGATCAGCCTCCTGAGAGGATGTAGCCTTCTCGACAGACTACTGACTCAACGCATTGTCTACAAAGAGGAGGGTAATCAGTTAAAGAGGTGTAGTCTTCTTGCATTTGTGCTTAGTTAGACGCGTTACAAAATGCATAGCCGCAAAAAGTTGCAAAAGAGGTAATGTTTTTGCTTAAGACAATAATCTGCAAGTTAAATAAACACCTGGTATAAGAACTTCTTAAAAATAACGTTATATGTGATAAACCATAAGCGTTGTTGTTAAAATGTGCTGTCAGTAATCGCTTTTCCAGCCGAAAATACCTAAAGAGGTTATTTGTGCGAAATTCCGGAACATTATCCGCAGGTCCGCTGTTACGCTCTCCTCGCTCCCACTCAGTAAAATCGGCGCACCACACCACACAATGGAGGGAGGACATGCTATCAACGCTTTCTGGTTATCGATAAAAAAAACTGCAATCTGCAGGCGCGCTGCTCGGAAAACCCTATCCCCTTGCAACCATTATGTTAACCCAAAACCTAAGTTTCATTAAAGTAGCTTAAAGTGACATAGGCAGTCACAAAATAGGTCATCAGTACTGCAATGCACAAAGAAAGGCATAACTCATTTTGGTGAATTCTTGGCTTGGCAAAAACAGGATATCTCGGGTCGCCACAGGTGAATAAAACTTAATTATATTTTTAAAATTAAATTTAGTTTAAGGACAGACCAAAGTTCCATCCCGCCAATGTTAAATCTGCTAATACAGAAAGAGCCAAAAAAATACGAACCGGCTGCGCGGTGTTTTTCCTGTCCGCCTCCTCGGCGCTCGTTGTCATCTGCCCTTATCATAGAAAGGCGCGGATGAAACCATACAACATTTTTAAAACTACAGATTGGTCGGCCCACGGGACTTGAACCCGGGACCTCCCGAATACGGGCCACAGACGTTACCGCCTGAGCCATTCCACTCGGTGTTTTGAGCATTTGTAATCACTAAGCCCCGGATTCTTAGGTTCTGACCTATTTTATTCCTGACCTCCTACACTCAAAACTTCGGTTTATATTAATGTTTTAGTTACCAACGAGTAATATACTTCAATTTTATAGAGCCTAAATTGACCCAATTTTACGTTAGCACCTAATAAAACCTATTTTTCGTGATAGAACCTAAAAGTGCCTAATTCGGTTATTTAAGCAAATAAGAGTAGATTTATGAATATAAAAGTATTTTTAAAACGAAGGGAGACCGCTCGAATATGAAAAATATTAAATAAATAGATTATGAAATCTTGCGCAGTACCTTACAATAATAAACTTTAATTAAACCGTCCGCCACAATAATAAAGTAATTAAAACGTTCGCCGCCTTCAGATATCATTTTCTAGCTATAGTTGAAAGAGGTGGTCGGTGGCACGCGGCATTTCTGAAACGTGTGATGTTTACGCGCAACAATAGGTGAAAGCTAGAGGCAAAGATTTTAATAGCGCTGTTGAGTAGTATGCATTATTGCTTCTTCCATTATAGGGAGTTTTTAAGACATTTTTGAATTTGGTACTTTCAAATACATACTAAAGTTACAGTTAATTTCACTTTTTACAATTTAAAGTTAGTGTTTTAAACAAAGTGCCCAGTGATTTGCATATATGTGTGTGATTTGAATGAAAAAAAATATATATATACATATATATGTATATATATTCCTAAATTCAACATATAAGATCCTATAAAATCCTAATACACTGATACATAGAACATAATTTTAACTTTTTAGAACCTAAAAATCCGAGGCTTAGTAATCACTTTCAGTGCAGATCTTGACAGGCAATTTTATTTCTAGGTCACCTTCGCCTAGTATTCCTAAAAGACTTTAATCCTTATTTTTCTTGCTCATTTCACATGCTACAGTTTTCTTCCTATCCACATTTCAATGTTTCCGATCACTTCTGCTCAGGTAACATCCAAGTTTCCACACTCTACGAAATACTCGCATATTGCCAAACTCCATAAAAAGCACTTCACCAATTCCGTTATTTCTTTCTTCAAGGGTTAGCAGAATATGTGCCTTATTCTTGCAAAGGCTTCTCTTTGCATTACTATCCTGTTTCACTTCTCGGCACGTCGTATACTACTTGTACTGGTACACCACAAGCATCTGAACCTGTCCACTTCATTTAGAAGTCACAAGTGTACCTTCTTTACTTTTCTTCCAATGACATTGTCTCTTTTCTTATTCTTCCCCTATTTACTTTCATCTCATACTCCTCAGCGTTGCCGTGTATCTTAGGATATTTTCCTCCCGAGGTCGCAGGTTCAAAACTGGCGGAGGGCGTAAACTCCTTAGCATGGCTTCCTTCGGAAGTGAAGTGAAGTAAAGCCGGTGATTTACGGCACGTAAAAGAACCTCAAGCGTGATAAAGAGGCCTCGGAGCAAAATTTCCGGTCTTTCTCGCCCGATATAGAATGGCACATTAAGAACCATACCAGTTAAGAGCATCCATAAATAAATAAAAAAAAAACTTTCCTGCTAGCATTGTCATACCAGCAAAAAAAAATCATAAGCAGTTAATTCTTTCTTACTGTCAATCCTCCCTTGCTTTGACAACAATTTTTCACCAAATTCTCCAAGATAATAAGAGATAAGGGCCATTCTGCGGTACTCCTCTTCCTGTCCTACTTTCCTTTAACGTATGTACTTTATCATGTTACAACTAGTTGAGAGCGAACATGAAGTTCATTTAATTTATTGCTATCGATGCCTTTCTTTACTTATTAAACTAAAACCTAACTTTTAGTACTAATAACGCGCTAACGTTTCAACACTGAAATGGAAATGAAGTTAAACTTAATTTCAGGATCACATTAGTATTACAGCTAAAGGTAGACATCACGGAGGGACCCCGCAACCGCAAGTAGACCAGTCGGTCCTTTAAGCTTCCAACGTGTCCCCTGGGATGGAAGGATGAGGGGAGAGATCGAAGGGCGACCAGATCCGGATGCCGACGGGCGCAAACATGGACGGGCTCCCTAGCATTTCCAGATATAACGCATCCTACGCCGCACGGTGCTTGCCCACAAGCCACCAACCCCCAGGGAGTCCCACCTTAGGAGAGACCTAACTGAGCCGTACCGCAGCGACGCCAGGGAAGAAACCTTTACAGAGCGCAGCCACCGTCCAACCGCAACCCGCCGAACACCGTCGCCTGGTCCTACAATCCTGAAACGGATGACAAGGAAGATGGTGGGTACAAGAAATGAGAGGAAGGAGATTCGTGGTAGAAGATGAATCACTCCATTATCCTGGCGAGCCGGGGAAACCACGAAAACCCATGGGCAAGAGTGGGCGGTCGCCGAGGATCGATCCCGGAATGCGAAAACAGACGTAACCTACTCTACAAAATATTTCACAAAGTTAAATAGTTTTTCTTCACTTGTTAAGCCTTCTGTAGTCTTATATTTTAATGCCATATGAACCCGTGGCATAGAGCACGAAGGCTCGAAGCCATACCATACGCCGAGATATGC
This sequence comes from Deroplatys truncata, assembly GCA_030765065.1. NCBI lineage: Eukaryota > Metazoa > Arthropoda > Insecta > Mantodea > Mantidae > Deroplatys > Deroplatys truncata. The sequence continues at coordinate 119,422,254 of CM060988.1, read as the reverse complement.
AGTATAGATTAATAAGTCTCTAATATGTTGTCACTCAGAAGTTTACTAATTGCCAAGCTTTTAAAGCCACAAACTAGCATTACAAAAATCTGGTGCGTTACACTCGCATGACTTTCTCCACAATTTATTTTCATATCCATTCTACGAAGTATTTCATATAAAAGCTTGCTTTTTGTCTAGTTCGTTCTCATCATGACAATGTTGGCAGAAGTGGTTTATATACATATTTTGTAATACGTACACAAAAGCATACAAGAGACTGATACGACAATCAACTGTTTTGTTGCCTTGATATTACATAATCATTGAATGAAGTAAGGAGAAAAAAAAAGAAAGTGAATTGCTTAAAAAACTGCAACGTTTAAACGAAAAGCAGTGGCTAACAATTTCTGCTCTTTTTTCCTGAAATAGGTCTTTGTCTCTCTTATAGTTTTCCGGTTATATAAAATTAAGTAAGAATGAAGAGGGCTTCACAGGCTAGCCATAGAAAATTAAAGATATTTCATTTGCCATGTTAATATCTCATTATGTAATCAAAATCGTTAAAGCCATTTTTGAGAAAGTAAAACATAACTAAAGTTCTACATGTAAATGGTAGTTTGGAGTGGAAGATTTCCTTGGAGATCGGCTGACATTCTTAAATGGTGACCGATTTGAAGAAATTAAGTTTGTTGTATTGTTATTTGACCCAAATTTTGGGAGCCAATTTGCAGAAGTTTTTGTTGCTGCTATGTATGGTAAAAAGTTTCCGGTAGCCTTCGCCCCCAAAAAATGTTTAAAAAATATCAACTTTGTAATTTTGAATGTTTCTTTAAGTATTATATATTTATGTTTGCCTCGGCTGCGTCAGTATTTATTTTTACTTTCTCTACTACGTATAGTAAGTAGGGGAAGTATTGCATTCCACCCAAAAATTCGATACCGAGATTTCACCGGAAATACATGTTTTGAGACCTCCTGAATCCAAAAAAAAGCATTTTTGGAAACATGTCCGTGTGTGTGTCTGTGAACAGCATAACTCAAAAACGAACAGTCGGATAAACATCAAACTTGGTATTTAGGTTCAGTATCTTCCAGAGATGCGACACGAAGGTTTTCAAGAAAATGCCCCCACCCCAGACTACCCTTTACATGGAACATTTTTCGAAAATTTTAATTTTCTCAAAAATGACTAACGATTTTGATTAAAATATCATATGTTTAAGATAATGTCATGAGAAATGAAATGTATATCTCGAATTTTCTGGGAATGTCTCCAAAAGTATTCTTCATTGTGTACGACTTTTGCATAACTGGTAAACCATAAGAGATAGACATAATTTTACTACACAAAAAATGTAGATCTCGTTAAAATACACAACTTATGTCATATACATTTCTTTTGTTGAGTGAACCGTTTTCGAGATATTGCTTGTTATTCCCTTAAATTTTCCAATACTTATACTTTTTCTCAAATTCGTTATTCATTTTTTTATGTCCTGGACTTGCAAAGAGAATGGAATGCGCCGCATAGCAACCAGCGTTAAAGTATTTGACCATCGCTTAAAAGCTACCATATTCCCCTTGCATCTACAAGAAAATTACCAATAAGATTGACATCTCGATATCTCGATTAACATAAAGCATATGGAGAATAGGCGTTTGTAAAAATAGATTGTACAAGAGTAGAGAAAGTCATGTGAGTGTAACACAGATTTTTTTAGATACATGCATGTCTTAACAAGGCGTGGTGCTGCTGAAGAATGTAGGCTTACACAGATTATAATTTGTACTTCACTCCATTTATTAATTCTTTATAGGATTTAAATAACACTTCACTGGTATAGAGAGCTGTGAGGTTGTTTTAATTAATTACTTGCACTTTTTAACACGTAAACTATTTTCGTCTCACACTGAATTCGCATTAAACTTCTCGAGGACGCGTTTCGCGTCTGATTAGTAACACTGTCTACTAGCAACTGACTTGATTTCTACCGCCTAAATTTGTAAATTTCTGTACTTCAAGTCTCTGATTGGCTATTCCTACTACAATAGAGAATGGCTAATCTTACTCATTATTGTCTCAAGGTTACCTCATTGTTAGCAACTTTTGACCTATTTCTCACAGCTCCTACATTATTAAATTACGTAATACGTTCACATAACATTATTACACATGTATACAATAATATAAACATATACAATGACTGTAATATACACTTTTTATATATTGTTACATACACATATTGCTTTAAGGCGGGCTATTGTTGTATTTATATATTATATAATTAGACTTGAAATCATTTAAGTGTTAAAAATACTGCCTCAGATTCGAGTATTAAATGTTAAAATAAAATTGTGTTTCCCACATTTCCTCGGACCAATTTGTAAAATAATAGTTTTATGGTTCAGGGAACCTCAAAACAAGTGCTTCCGATATCTCGATACCGAATTTTCGGATGAAATGTAACACTTTCTCTACCTACCATAGATAAGCAGCAGAAAAGGTAACAATTCTTATGTGAAACATTCACATGGCTTTCTCCACCCTCTATCATTTATTTGTGGGTATACAAACTGTTGTTGCTAAAGGCTTTTTTCTATGCACTACAATTTAATCCAAATAAGGTTTTTAAACTTCATTGCACATTTCGTTATAGATACAAAGAGAACAGCGATAGTCAAATATTTAAGAATTGGGCGCTACCCGCTGACCTTAAAATCCTACTGTTTCCATGCAATAGCGGGAAACAACTGAATGCTGAAAGGACTTTAAAGAATGACCAAATAATGAACAATTCGAACCTTTAATAACGGCTCTCTCAAAAATGGCGTAAGCCAGAAAAAAAAAAAGTATTTGTAGTAAATTGTGTGTTTAAAAGACATCTACATTTTTTGTGTAGTACCTTTTCGTTTATCGCTTAACGTTTAGCAGTTGTACAAGATTATACAAAATTTCTTCCAACTAAAGTGTACTTCACAGGCTATTCCCAGAAAATTCAAGATATACATTTTATTTGCCATGTAAATATCTTTAATGTATTGTATTTTAATCAAATTTCTAAGAGCCATGTTTTAGAAAATCCAAAATTTTGGAAAATGTTCCATGTAAAGGGTAGTTTGGGGTGGGGGATTTTCTTGATAATCTTCGTGTCGCATCCTTGGAAGATACTGAACCTAAATACCAAGTTTGGTATTTTTCCGAATTCTCGTTTTTGAGTTATGCTGTTCACAGATATACACACACACACACTGGAACTTTTTCTAAAAATGGTTTTTTACTTTTTTGTTTTTTTTTTAATTCAGAGGGCCTCAAAAGATTTCCGATGAAATCTCGGTATCGAATTTTGGGTGGAATATGATATTTCTCCTACTTACTTTACGTAATAGTGAAAGTAAAAATGTGAGATAAATGTACATTTTATCAGGAACACGTTTTTCGTGTATTGCTTATAGCTCACCCGTTATACAACATTCCATGGAAATGAAAAGCAGTAGGCAGATATCTTTTTACGTTCTCTACTACGTACTTACAGTAAGCAAAGTATTCCATTCCATCAAAAAATCCTATGCCGATATTTCAACGAAATACGTGTTTTGAACCCCCCATGAAGAAAGGATTTCTAGAAGAAGATCCCCGTGTGTTTGCCTGTGAACAGCAAAGTCAAAACCAATGATAAATACCAAAGTTTGTATTGAAGTTCGGCATCTTCCAAACATTTGACACAAAGATTTTCAACAAAATCTCCTCACTCCAAATACCCTTTACGTGGAACATTTATTGAAAGTTTTGATTTTCTAAAAAATGACCATAAAGACTTTGATTAAAATACCATATGTATAAATATATACGTGACATATAAAAATTTCTGGCAATAGCCTGTAAAGACCTCCGCATTTTAAATGACTTTTGTACAACTGGTAAAACGTGAGAGAGAGAGAGAGAGAGAGAGAGAATCTTACTACAGAGAACATGTTCTGGTTAAAGCACACAATTTATGTGAAATAAATTTGTTTGTGGAGTTAACCATTTCAGAGATATTCCTTTTTATTTCTCGACTGGAAAGTCGTTAATACCTACATTTTTACTTTCTCCACTACGTATAGTAAGTAGGGGAAGTATTGTATTCCACCCAAAAATTTGATGCCGAAATATCACGCAAATATGTTTTCTAATTGAAAAAACGCATTTTTAGAAAAAGGTCTGCGTATGTTTGTGTGTCTGTGCGCACGCGAGCGTGCGTGAGAGAAAAAGAGCGCGAGAACAGCATAATTCAAAAACGAAAAGTTGGATAAGTACCAAGCTTGGTATTTAAGTTCAGTATCTTCCAAGGACTCGACACGAATATTTTCAACCCCCCTACCCCAAACTACCCTTTACATTGAACTTTTTCGAAAATTTCGATTTTCTAGAACATGACTAACGATTTTTATTAAAATACCAAACATTAAAGATATTTACGTGACAAATAAAATGTATATCTTGAATTTTCTGGGAATAGCTTTTGAAGTCCTCTTCATTCGGAAGGAATCTTGTATAATCTTATGTAACTGGTAAACGTTAAGCGATAGCGAAAACGTACTACACAAAAAATGTATATCTCTTTAAAACACACAATTATATTTCAACAAGATTTTGTTGTGGCATAAGATTTTGTTGTTCATTCTTTAAAGTGCTTTCAACATTCAGTTGTTTCTCCCTATTGCATGGAAACGGCATGGAATTTTAGGACGCATATGGCGTAGAGTTCTTGAATATTTGACTATCGTTGTACTCTTTGTATCTGTAACTGAATGTGCTATGTGGCTATTTCTGTAAAGGATTTTTGCATTAAAATGTAGTAGATGTAAAAATAAGCTTTAGTAAGAGTAGTTTATATGTTTAGTGATAAACGATAGAGGGTAGAGAACGTCATGTGAATGTATCGCATCAGAATTTCTTTTTCTTTTTTTCGTGTTCATGAAAGGAGTATGGAAGTTCAAAGCCACACATAGTCACACGCTCTTCAAAAATCTATCGCTTTACCTTCTGTACTTATAACAAAATTTATAAGTGTGCAATAAAAGTTTATCTAGATTAAGAAGTACACAGAATAATAAGCTTTCGTAACAATTATTAGAAGAGTGGTTAGAGAAAGTAATGCGAGTGCAACACATCTGATGATTTAGGAGATATAACATGATTTTGAGAACTCAAGAGTCCGCCATGGAAGTCTACGTGCCTTCCCCCCCCCCAATTCTGTGCGAACAAATGTTTCCAAATAAAATTTGAACCCTCATAATACACATAATTAATTTGGTAGATCAGAACATGTTGTTTCCTTGACGTATTCCTCAACGTTGTGAACTACTTTCCAAATAAAACCTGCTGCAGAAGTGAGGCATAAAATTTAATCACTTATCAGGAAGCACTATATGACGCAGAAAGACGTACTATAGGACTCTTGGGGTGGGGGGCGCCTTACTGCAATCCATACCAGGTGCTCCAATTTTTAGTCAGTCACGTAGGGTACCATGAACAGTATGATATATGGGTCCCACCCTTATGGAAGGAAAAAAAAAAAGGATGGAGAGAACAAAGCCGAGGTGACAGCCTCCATATGAATCCAGAATCTTTGGCACAGTGCCACCGGTTCTATCCCATCTGTGTCCGTGTGGGATATCCAAGCTCACGGACCGATTTTGTTTTAATCTTTCTATTGGCAACTTTATTTATTCCAATATTGAGGTTAAACTACCCTGGACATCCGGTGAACTGATTTTTTTTTCAGAGCCCAGCCACAAATGGAACCAATACAAAGAAAACAGTATGCCCAAAATTCGTTGTGTTATTGTTTCAAGTACATCAACACAGTGGTTTCCAACCTTCCGTTTACGTCCACATTTGGCCACGCCCCTAACGATTACGTAAACATTTTCCTCAAACGCAATATATTTGAGAATAATAAGGAATATATGAAGGGGTTTCAAAATGCACAAGAGTACAACAAATAATTTTAACAAAAACTACAGGATCTTTACTGAAACAAGAATCTGCATTCAAAATATCAAAATAATCATATGTTAACATGTGTTTTTTCTTTCTTAGTAACTGTTTATTTTAATTATTTGATGAATCTCTTGAAGACACACGTAGGTGGAATTAACGGACTGTTAAGTTTATAGAGATAACAATTGCCATTGTTACATCGCCGGTGTGCCGGAGTTTTTTCTCATAAGAGCTCTTTTACTTGTCACTAAATCTGCAGATATGAGGCACGCTTTCCTGCCGCGACAGGTAGAGAATGCCAGCGTTCAACTATGCGTCCACTCAGCCCGACCAGCAGTGGTTGGAATGGATTTTTTTACTTCCTCTAAGAAGGTTCACTGATGACCCCAACAAACATTTTTATAAAACGATATGCACACACATCCATGAACAACATAAACTCCTCCAATGGATGCGGCATGAAGGTTTTCAAGAATATCCCTCGAACTCAAACAACCCTTTAGGTGGACAAATTTTCGTTATGTTTATTTTCTAAAAATTGGCTAAGAATTTTCCTTAAAATACCCTATGTTTAAGATATATAAATGACTAATAAAACGTATACCTTGAATGTGACATCCTGTTCATTCTGATCGAATTAGCCATAAGAGACAAGCAAATGTTGGGGTCATTCACAGGATTTCAGTCAAGTATCTGCCATTTACCATTTCCGAATATTAGCTGGAATCGGTTCAAACTTTCTTATACTACTCGACACATTCTTTGAAGTGGCAAGTCTATTTGAAGCCATGCAAAGAATATGAAATTTCAAGCCAATATATAGCGAGCACTTTTCTTTCTTCCAAGATTTGACAATCGCTTCAGTGTTCAGTATCACTCTTGTATCTAAAACGAAATGTGTAATAAACCCATTTCTGCAAACTTTATCTCACTTTAACTTACGTGGATAGAAAAATAGGCGTTTTAAGAACAGTTTTTAGATGTAAAAATAAGCAATAAGAGTAGACATGTGTGTACGTTTCGAGACATTCTCCTATCAGCGAGCTATGGCGTAAAGAAAACGCAAATTCCTACTCGTAACACCAAGAGTAAACATAATATCCTCAAGGAAGGTTAACACCATAGCAAATGATAGTTAATGTAATGTTATCGAGCTGCATTTTTGCAATAAATGATCAAGAAATATAGAAAACAGACAAGGTGACAGTCAAAAGAATACTTACTGGACACTACTATTTATGCCATGCAGGAGTTTATACAAATTAGAATATGAATTCCTAATGCCGTTTTTGGTAATTTGTTGCCTTAAGAATGACAAAAGACTTGTATTAAAGTTATTTAGTATTAAAATATTAATATCATTATTGTCAGATCATGTTATACAATGAAAAAAGCATCAGATCACGTGACTTTTTATTTTTTCTATGCCTTTTGTCTGCACCTGTGCGAGATCTCCGTTTAAAAACCACGACACTAACAGTAGGGTATACTTCTTGATTCTGTAGGTGTGCAGATGCTTTTTGTACATAACCCAATCGGTGTTATGACATACAGCATATCCGCAGGTCTAGTTTTCGAATCCATACAGGTGTTGAACACTAAAAAAAGCATAAAATCTTACACGCACTGGAAACATAAACGCTTTAGAAGGCCTAAAATCAAAGAAAGGGCGGTAAACCAGGTGTGTAATAGTCACATCACTTTATCAGCCTATTTTCACAGCTAGACTTTCTATCTATTTTCTCTTCATTCATGAAAAACATTTCTAAGAATGTTTTCAGATTGGGTGATACTGTCGTAATATAAACTGCTGTATGCAAGAGGTTAGGGCTGTTTAAAAGGAAGTCGATATACAAAGTGACTGCCTCTGTAGTCGAGTGATCAGCGTTCTGGCTTCTCAGCCGAAAGGTACTGGTTTCAACTCCTTGCTAAGTGTATTTTTTCTTTAATTAGAATTATTCCCTAACCTCAGTAGTCTGGAAGTATGAAGTGGGACTGACTGTGAGTGCGTTTCGTAATGAAAACCAGCAAAAGTCAAAGCAAAAACCTTAAGTCAATAGTTTACTAGAGCGCTTACAGTGTACGAGAGGTTACTAAAGTACACTTTGACATTTTCCTACCATTATGGAATAAGTCACAAGAATCTGGTGATATTCGGGTACTTAAGTTCCATTCATAACTGGTGAGTCCTGCGTAAATAGTCCTCCTGTTAAAGGTATTGTATCTGTTACGTTGGCGCCTGCATTTATATTAGCAGGAACTTTGCACGCCGACCATTTAGTCTCCAAGTAACATGCTGATAATAATATTAATTATATTGCTATTTAAATTAGATCAGTTATAGATATTAGAACTCACCTTTGTAGTTAACAAGAAATTTGAATTGCTTTAGTAATTTTCTTGTATAAGCGTTGTCCGTATTTTTTTTTTATTTTTAGAGGTAGAAGATCTCTGTAGAAGAAAAGCAAGAAATTTAATTGTTTGGTTTGGGTAATTACACCGAAATCATATTAAAACCGAACTATAAGTTGTTCTTCATACTATTACAGTAGAGTAATTTGCAACGTTTAATAACATACGCATGTTATATGAACCAAGCCCACAACACGGTTCACTGCTTAAACACTTAAGCTTCAGGAGGTTATAGTAATCAGCCATTATGGCGAAGGTAGGCCATGACCAAACCCTTGCACCGAAGAAAAGAATATTACACAGCAGTATATATGATATGGTGATGATTCATAATACTAACAGAAGACCGAAATGGTTCATCTTTTGTAAACAAATTGTTTGGAATTTCTCTGATCATACAGGTGGACCATTTAAGTTGAGACTGTACACTATCTCCAAAACTAAGCGTTGTAGAAAGAAATATCTTGAATAAAAGTTGTTTGATATTATGGGGAAAGTAAATGCCATTCGTCGTGTTTCGTTTTGAGGATGTTGTGATGATCATTTTAGGGTAAATTTAATTTTTTAAAATAGGAATCTACCTTTTGTATGTTGCTTTCTCATTAGAAAATCTTCTGTGATGAAGAATAAGGAAACACAATAAAAAAAATGTTGATTCCCAATTACGAAACGTAACTTGCCCCTCAAATGACCATCCCTGGATAGTCAAATCGTTCTTTGCGCTCTTTGTACACAGCCTTCACAATTTTCGCTGTTATTTACGTTGGTGCAAGAACAATTGCAAAGTGCTTTATACAAATGCTATTTATTTTTTTTATGAGGAATGAGAAAACAACATAAAAAAGGTAGGTTCCCATTTACAAAAATTAAATTGACGCTAAAATGACTATCACAACGTCCTCTAAATAAAACAGGACTAATGGCATTTACTTTCCACATAATATCAAGCAACTTTTATTAAAGACATTTCTTTCTACAACACTTAGTTTTGGAGGTACTGTACGGTCTCAATTCAACGGTCCAACCTGTATATCTAGTGACTTTTACAACGTTGACCAACCTGACATGCGTCATCACCCATCTTTGTTTCTTAGGACCCTGAGTTATGCTGCGATCCCTTTAGTATCCAAAGACGGACACCTCGATATGACCCGGAGGTTAAATGGACAGGGGCCATACAAATTAAACAATAAAAAAAATGGTGGTTATGAACTCTTGAGATATTAATGAACGACCACTTAACGTTTCAAAGCATAATGCGTTTCCCATAAATTGCATACTGTGGGAAGCATTTGAACGCTTACAACATTCACTTTTTTGTTTTCTTTCTTGAGGATTGTGGTTTTAAGTGCATCAATGGATAGTTTACCACAGAAAGGAAACTTTTCTGGGCGATAACACGGACCTAGCAACTCCTTCAATTTGCTGTTTACTGCAGATAGGTAAAGTTTTATTTAGTTCTTTGTCTGTACTATTAAATTAGGAAATGCGGTCATGTTGAGATTCTGCAGTAGGCAGTTCATTTGTCTGTTATAGAGAATATTAATCAAAGTTGATCAATCACTTTGAAGAAAACAAGACTTAAGTATTCTTCTATGTAAAGTATTGTTGGGGGTGAGGAAATTCAAGAATGTTTTTCACTTCCTCTATCACGTATATACTAGGTAGAGAAGATATTGCATTCGATATCGAGATTTCACCGAAAGTATATGTTTTTAGGCCCTTTGAATAAAAATGCATTTTTAGAAAAAGGATCGTTTGTTTGCGTGTGTCTGTGAACAGCAATACTCAAAAACGAAAGTTGCATAAACACCAAACTTGTTATTTAGGTTCAGTACCTTCCAAAGATGTGACACGAACATTTTCAAGAAAATTTCCACACCTCAAGTTACCCTTTACATGAAACTTTTTTCGAATTCTTTTATTTTTTAATAAGTGGCTAACGATTTTAATTAAAATACCATATATTAATGATATATACATAACAAATAAAATGTTTAGGTATCTGGAATTTTCTGTGAATAGCCTGGAGGCCTCTTCATTCGGAAGGAATTTTGTATTATCTTGTATAGCTGGTAAACGTCAACTTCACAAGAAATGTCGGTATCTTTAAAACAATTTATTTCAAGAACTTTTTGTAGCATCAGCCATTTCCGAGGTATCGGTTATTAATGGTTCGAATTGGTCAGTACCTAGCCATTCTTTTAAAGTCCTGCCGATTTTCAGCTGTTTCTCGCGATGTCATGGAACAGTATGGAATTTTAAGACCAGCATAAAGCGTCCTGTTCTATAATACTTGACTCTCCCTATTACCTTTGTATCTGCAACGAAATGTGTGATGCAGCTTTTTCCGGAAAAGTTTATCCCGATTAAAATGAAGTAGATAGGAAAATAAACTTTCGCAAGGATAATGTACATAGCCACCAATAATCGACAGAGGGTAAAGAAAGACACGTGAATTTTAAAGACTTTTTTTTTCACTTTGCGCTTTAGAAGCTTCACGACAAACACATAAGCAATTTTTTCTCGTATTTTAAGTGAAACCTCAATTATGAGTTTTTGTCTAGAATGCAATACTCCTTTCTCGAGAAACGGTATGAAAAATGGGATGCAATAACTGCGGGTCAATGGAAGAAAGATGCATTTACAGAGTGAGAGAGAGAGAGAGAGAGAGAGAGAGAGAGAGAGAGAGAGAGAGAGAGAGAGAGAGAGATGTTTTCCTAAAACACTCTCCAAAAAATAGCATATAATATTCAAGGACGTCGTCTTCCCTGCAATAAAATATCACAATTTTGTGATTATCTAATGTGATCAATCACACCATCAAAGGAAACAAAATGAGTAAATGTGAACATTCGTTTCTCCAGAAGTGTTTAAACAAAATATCCTCATGCAGATAAATAAAATCTGAAACACAAACAATGATAATGCATAAGTGATTTACTTCAAAATCTGCAATTATTACTCAATATTCCTGAAGTTAACATATTACATTTCAGTGTTTTACTTTTAGTATTGAAAATATTACGTTTTACTCAAAAAGTGCTCCAGGCATTCCAACTTAAGCAATGAACTTCTCAATTTTTATTTTCCAATACAGAACATATTTGTTTGGACAGTGAAGAGAGTTATGAAGAAAACAGTATTATTTCTTTTCACTCTAAATAGCACTTATTTAGGGGGGAAAATAATACTAATGGGTTTTAAAACCTAACATTCATATAAACTTATACACAACATTAAAAAGTATAACTGCGGTAATTTTAATAAACATTTTAGGAACAGAAACATGTATCCAATGGGCATTTTATGAAAGAGTAAATATTGAAAATAACATAATAGAATTAAAACACTGTGCTAAAATGTGAACTTTGAATGTTTAAATGATGAAGTTTAAATTGATAAGATTGTATAACTAAGGTAAATGGCATGCATTCAAATAAATACAAAAACTAAAAAGCACTTCCCTTTTCTTTTAACCTCAACATCACCAGTGTCTGTATTTCAACAGCAACATTATTACTTAACTATAGAATGCAATAGCCCACCAAACTTAAGAAATAGTTTTGCACCGGAAATAGGTTTTAAAAAATGTTGAAAAACTAGCGCAGAAGTTTGTGAAAGTCTTAAAATTTAGCATTAATCATGAACACTTATGTGGAATTCACATGAAGAAAGTAAGCATTTATGAAACCACTGCCCCATACTATATAAGTATTGCCTAAGTCATGGGTTTAAATATGAGGCAAAAGGAAAAAGCGCTATAACTTTTTGCTCAAATATGTACTATCAAAGTGTTTAAAATATAATTCAAAGCAACATTAACTTCTCATTCTGGAATCCCTAATTAAGTAATCAATCTATGGTTGCAGGTGTAACATCTGCAACAGTGAACATGCAATAACACCTACAGCTATAAAATTCAAAATTTCCAAGATGGGGATTCGTAAAGTTTTTCTTTAGGCACATGAGAAAAGATTTAACTCATATGTTAAAATTCAGAATTATATACAATGGTTACAGCCGTTACAAATGTACATGGATATTTTGAATATTCACATACCTTTGTGCATTTCTGTGCAAGTGTTTTCAGCAACAGAACTATTTTATATCCTTATATTTTTAATTTTAAAACACCTGCCTGACAGTATAGGTGACCATAAAGATCCACAATACATAAAATGAATAACAGAATAAATTACAGAAAAAAGGAAGTTTAATTAAACAAAATAATACTAAAACTCTGAATCTGAATTATTCTGAAAGGAGTATTACATATTATTTTACAAAACCTAGTTGTAACATATGACTTTTACAATCACAAAGCCATATTTATTGTTGTTGTTATCATTATTATTATTACTATTATTATTGTTATCTTCATCACTGTTGTTGTTGTTGCTGCTTAAATAATGTTAGACACTGAGTAATGACTAATAATCTCAGTGCAAGCATTACAACAAAAATTAATTAAGTCAATACAAATTAAGTGTGCTTTAAGCTCATTCAGTTTCCACAATTTAAGATTAACTGCACAAAACATAAACTGACAAGTTTTCACTTAGTAGAAACAAGAACTTACTATTTATTCTTAGTAAATAATTTCCTGCACAAGAGAGATTTTAACCCAAACTGCACACCGAACAAAGGTACATGAATCACTATCATTACTGCAAATCCTAATCTTCAAAATAAAATATATGAATGAATGATTTATTGTCTGTTTAGAACTTAACACACAATTTATACAATGTACACAATGGAGTTGCTCATTATTAATCTTCCCCTTATATTTAACTTCTGTCATGTATATAATGGGGAAGTATAATGTAATCCACTATTTAACTTTCTGCCTTGTTACCCTTTTCCCCTATTTTCTCCAATTTGCTTTACATTTCTTTTAATCGTTTTAACCTTATTTTTCCTAAATATTTTCCTGTTTGTCTGAATACTCATTTGATCTTGTATTTAAGACCTTCCTAACTTCTTGCTCTATTGGTGAATTTTTCCATTTCTCTAGTATTAAATTCTCTCTTCCTTTATCCATATCCCCACATTCCAGAATTTAATGCCAATTGTTGTGTAATCCTTTACATTTAGTCAATCTCTCCCCCCTTCTTTTCCCTGTAGACCACTTAAATTCATTACACCTGTCCCTGCCCATGCATACCCCTTTCTGGCCTCTTTGTTGCACACTTAGATATATGTTCCTTTTCCCCATTCTGTTTTAAAATATTTATAATCTATTAATGACCTTTCTTACTTTCTCTATTATGTATAGTAAGTAGGGGAAGTATTATATTCCACCCAAAAATGCCATACCAAGATTTCACCGGAAATAGATGTTTTGAGACCCCCAATCCAAAAAAAAAAAAGCATTTTTGGAAACATGTCCATGTGTGTGTGTCTGTGAACAGCATAACTCAGAAACAAACAGTTGGATAAACACCAAACTTGGGATTTAGGTTCAGTATCTTCCAGAGATGCGACACGAAGGTTTTCAAGAAAATCCTCCCGTCCCAGATTATCCTTTACATGGAACATTTTTCGAAAATTTTAATCTTCTCAAAATTGGCTTTAACAATTTTGATTAAAATATCGTATGTTTAAGATATTTTCATGACAAATGAAATGTATATCTCGAATTTTCTGGAAGTCTCCAAAAGTAATCTTCATTGTGAACGACTTTTGCATAACTGGTAAACCATAAGAGATAGACAAAATTTTACTACACAAAAAATGTAGATCGCGTTCAAATACACAATTTATGTCATATACATTTTTTGTTGTTGAGTGAACCATTTTCGAGATATTGCTTGTTATTCCTTTAAATTTTCCAATACTTATACTTTTTCTCAAATGGAAATTCGTTAAAGAAAATGGAATGTGCCACATAGCAACCAGCTCTTAAAAGATTTGACTATCGCTTAAAGCCTCGATTAACATGAAGTAGATGGAGAATAAGCGTTTGTAAAAATAGTTTGTACAAGAGTAGAGAAAGTCATGTGAGTGTAAAACATCAGATTTTTTCTCTTGAAACTCCTTACAATTTCTTGCTTTTCAATATCCTCCACTCTGGTTTTATTCCAGAAACCCTTACAATAAAATATATTATGAAACAACTTTTGGTGTTAGTATCTCATCAAACTAATTCGTATTTGAGATACTAACAAAATATGGGTTGAGAAGCCGGAACGCTGACCACTCGACAGTGCAAGCAATCAAAATTTTTATGTTCCTCTCCATATATGCTATATATATTAGGTAAATCTTATTGAGGTATTGAGATATACAAAATACAAGTTTTGAGGTACCCTGAGTCAGAAAAATGGGAAGAAAAGAAAGGGGAAAGGAAATAGCATTATAAAATGGCTTAACTAAAAATTAGACTTGTGATTAATGTTGTGTTTCAGTGTAAGTCTAGCATTTTTTAAGCATGCAAGGCAAAGGCTTTCCATGCAGTTTCTCCTCCTTCAAACAACTGCTCATATGGAAAAATCATTCTCCAGAGAATTTTATATTAATTGGGGAACTGTAAGAGAAAGGGAGATATATATGTATAAGGAAGAATATAGATCTCACTGAAATATACAGTTTATGCCAAAGTTTAGGTGGCATTAACCATTTCCCAAATATTTTCTGCTGCTCAGTCATATTATTCCACAAGTTGAATGTTTTGAAACATTAAGTGGCCCTTCCTCATTTTTAAACAGACACTGTTGCCTCAGTCTTCTTATATACCTACAATAAAATGTGTAACATAGAATTGGCTGCTATACGCAATTTTGTGTGCTGTGATTAAGAGAAGTATATAGACAAATAACCTTCTGTATGGATTACCTTGAAAATAAATTGCATAAAACAAAACAAAATCTGTATCTTCAGCACATACTCAGATGGTGCAGTAAACTTTGTAATTTTGGAAAATGTGCAATCATATTATAACATGCGGAACACAGAGGATGAAGCATCAGTATCATAGTATAGTGTCCACTATCTGTACTTTGCCAAAAGACGGACTGAATTCTCTATAATCCCATAAAAGTTCACTCAACACCTCTTGCAGTCTGACACTATAATATCTGGCTTTGTTGAATTTGTTTTTCTAACTATGCGTAGTTTTTGAGTCATTGATGAAAAGCATTTCTACATTTAGAGCTGAGATTTATTTTTTGTTGTTTCAATGTTGAATTATAACAAAATCAACTTAGGTTTCTCTTTAATTCAATTTATTGTACTTAGAGATTACAGAAATCTATTACATATTGCCAATTATGTGCTCTATATACAACTATCCATAGAAATACATCGGTTACTAATAGCTTCATCAACAAATAGAATGCCTTATTTACTAAATATTTACACAGTTCTTTTTCAAATATATTTACATTTAGGTTGACTTTATTTCTTTAGGAAGTACTGTTTATTAAACAACATACTTAACTGCTTTATACTTTGGACTCCTTTCTAATATCTACTGCTAATCTATACTGTAATCATTCCTATTTCTAATGTTAAAGTCATGATTTTCATAGTTTATTTTATTGCAATTTGTCTAAGTGTTGAGCTGAAGTAGAAAAATTAAAACACTGCTCA
Source organism: Deroplatys truncata (assembly GCA_030765065.1). NCBI lineage: Eukaryota > Metazoa > Arthropoda > Insecta > Mantodea > Mantidae > Deroplatys > Deroplatys truncata. Next base: position 119,406,278 of record CM060988.1, on the reverse strand, counting down.
TAATGGTTTTAAACTTATTTCTTCAGTTCATATTTTTTTGTTTCATTTGTGGCCACAATTCAGTGCAAGTTAGAATGTTATGCACACCAAACCTTGTACAACACACGGCTTATGTGGAAGAACAGTTAATTCCATTAGAATGTTATATTCACAAAACCCAAATTATGATATTTGATCATTCTTTTGTACCTCTAAAAGAGAAACCTCTTTATTGGCATTATAATTTAATCAGTTTCTGGCTATGATGAAGCTCCAGATCATAAGATATGTACTACAGAATGATGACAAAGAGAGTAATGGTTTTTCCAGAAATGTAGCACTGTGGCACAGCATATATGTACCTTAGTACAGCATTGAGATAACTGCTTGCAAGTCCTGAAAAGCCCTACCACATTGTAATGGACAAACTAAACAAAGGGTAGTAGGAATGAATTTGAGATGCGACATCACTGCATACTTTCTGCAGAGTTTGAGACATTTCTGGAAGTTGAATGATCATCTTTCAGGCATAAACTAAAACAATTTTAAGCATCTTAGCCTCTTTTGGTATAATTTATACTACCAAATATTTTTCAAATAATTTGTTGTGAGGAAAATGTTACACAAACGCTGAGTGCAGCTCCAAAATAAAAACATTTTGTCCATCACCAGGTGCTTAACTTATCTATAGATACTAGAAGACATATAAATTTATTGAAGAAATTGAATATAAAACATCCACATGATTATGTATATACATGGAAATGGTGGTCTCATAACAACAACATTGAACGTAAAGGTTTAAGGCCAAAGGTTTTTAATAGGTTGAGTCACACATCAAATTGAAAGCAAAAAGTTATGCCCATGCTTATAAAATTCATTTTGCAGATGATATAAGTATTCTCATCAAAGATCACAATCAGCTGTTTCTCATATTTATACAATGATATTTTCACTAAGCTAAATGATTTGTTTGACAATAACAACATTCAAATAAACATAGAACATTGAAATCAGAGAATCCTGCAACATAAAATTTGTTGCATTTTTATTATTGATCATAAACAAATTGGAAAGTCCAAATTGTTTATACTCGTATCCTACCCAAACTGAGTTCAACAGGTTTTGCTATTAAATCATTCATTCACTTTACAAATAAGAACATACTTAAAAGAGCATATATGATTACTTTCATTCATTACTGCTGCATGGAACAATGTTCTGGGGAAATTCAGAAGTATTATGCTAAAAAATATTTCTTAAACAAGAAAAGTAATTAGAAACTGGTGTAAAACAATTCATTGTAAGCCACTATACAAAACATTTTGAATTATACCATTGGTTTGCAAGTATATTCTGGTTATACTCTTATTTGTAGCAGACAGCCCAGTGTTTTTAAAAAAATTCACGTAACTACTGTTTAGAGACTAGGCAGCACTTACGCAGCCCAAATGATAATTTGCAGGCAGTCGGAAAAGGGATTTACAACAATTGTGTATTATTATTTCGTTTATCTCCATTATCTAAAAAGGAACTGTATACTACGAAAGATAACTTAAAGTTGGCATTAAAAGATATCTCACACCCTGTATACAGAGATTACTTTTAATAAAACGTAACTGCATTAAACCTTCTCCATTTAATAAATTCAGTTTTGTAAAGGTATCATATGTAAATCCTTTCAAGTAACCTTCTGTAAATATTAAAGGTGTAAAGAGTTTAAGTCATTGATATGTAATTTGTTTTATTAAGCTACAATAAGATTTTAAGTTTTGTCTCCATAATACACACAAGTTACAATCTGTTATGAAGTGTGGAATTATTTCATCAAATGCACACTATGTATAATTTCAGATGTAGTCTACTTCACAGAGTTGGTAGTTTACATTCCATTACGATGGTTTTTTGGCAAAACTCAATCCTTATACTGTCTGGGATTAAAATTTAATCTCTGTTTATCCACCATTAGCTGAATGACAAGTATCTTAATTGCAAGTGTAATGTAATTTCAATTTTCTTGTAATAAAATCTTTACTTCGAGTCAAAATCAACTAAGCTCTATACATTAATAGCGTAGTATCCAAATATCCACAAATACAAAAATAGCTTCTCCATGTATACAAAACTCATTTTTTTTCCGTTTTCTTTTAGATGAGCAGATTATTTCAGGGGAAAAAAATCTGATAGGGGATTTTATACAATTAAAGTCAATGACAGAAATACCACTATATATAATTCTTCCATGAGATGCCTATCTATCTAGTCCCGAAACACACATTTCCATATTAATAGTTAGGTATATCGGTGATCAAGCTTTCAGAGAACTATCTGTCTTCATTCTATAATTATCTAACTTACTGTATGCTTTTCCTTATAAATTCTACATTGTTCTCCTCTATAGGAGTCAAAGCCAAAAACTTTCTCATTTACATACTTTATTCAAGTGTATGTTTGATTAAAGTATGGCATAATATGCAAATATTTTCAGCTCTTAAAAGCCTTAAATTCTGAAATACAGTTCTAGCATAACCATATCCTCTTTGGCTATTTTATCACATAATTATGTATATTTTTCTCTGCCCCTACACAGTTTTGGTTTCACAATACAGCCTCACAAAACTCTTTTCCCTTAGACTAACAAAGATCTGTCTCTCAATTATCCTCCAGCCATATGTTCACTTCTTTCCAAAACCTGCTTAATGCTAATTCAAAAATGTCTTCATATTTGTTGCAGAATTTCCTGCACTGTAAGAAACAATGATCCTTTCCACTTACACTTCTCTGAATACAGAGACACTCTTTAATGGTATTGCCCACACCTCAGGTTTCTACTGCAATAACATTTTGGGCTGTACTTGCCATGTAAATTCTTTCAAGCCAAGTAACTTTATTTCTACCATTTTTCTAAAGCAAGCTCTTATAACACTCAGATCTACTTTCCTCCTGCTAATATTTTTCTGCTGACTCAAACTTCTATTTAAACTTAACCTTATTCCTAAATAATAAAAATTTATCATATCTATTTCCCTTCCATTCAACTGCCAGTTCTAACGTTTTCTTTTAAATGAAACCACTACTGCGAACTCCAGTTAACTAGTTTTTATGGTTGATGGCCAATTATGAAGCAAAATAAGCAGGAAGATGAAAGAATTCCATATAATGGCTTAATAGTGTAGTGTTCAGTATGATGTCTGCTCATCCCCGAGGTGCCAAGTTCAATTTCTAACTGGAGGGGAAAGTTTACTTAATTAGAATTACATCTATTCTACTCAATAGTGAAAAGAATTAATGTGCATATCAAAGATTTAAAAGGTAAATCCTACTTTGTACATAAGGCAATGAGTAAACAAGTGAATATTATACGTGTGCCATTTTTTTTTTTAAGGTAGCCATAGAGAAATGGAAGGGGGAAAGTAGAATAAAACTACTGATGCTAAGAGATTGTGATATCAGCAACAAAGACCTGTAACAGAGAAAAACTGCTTTCGTTTGTGGACTACCATGAACTTGTTGACTAGAAGTCAATAACTCTTTTGCTATCCTGCACTTCATTTGCATGAAGTCACGAAATAGTCATACATCAATGGCTTCAAATTTCTTTCAAATCATTACAGTGCATTTAAACACTTTTTGGTTGACAGGATATTATTCTATTCAATGCTTGGGGGGGGGGGGAAAGGACAATGAAGTCTTATACAGGGACGTGAGTTTTTAGTTTTTCCATTTTCAATAAAGTTTCAAGCAGTACAATGTTTTTCGTAGAATTTCAATATAGACATTCATTATGGTTTGATTTCCAAACCAACAATTATTAAAACATTCTCTGAATTAGCCTAAGGTAATTACTTTCCTTAAACATAGCATGGGGTTCCATGGACACAAAGGAACTTTAATTTCAAGGAATATACAATAATGCTGATTATTTAACTTATTATCATCTCTATTGTTTATACAGCTCAACCCTAATACCCACACTTAAAACTTCCATATATTTCACTGAGCATTTGAAAATGCAGCAGTATTTTTTTGTTGACTGTATTAACTCATGTTTCTTCACTACTTTTTATCTTAATATACAACATTTATGTTACAAAACAACAAAAAGCCCAGGCTCTCTCTTAAAAATAAGGATCATATTTTGAGAAAAATATGACTTGGCTTTATAATAGCAAGAATTATATTTAATGATCAGACAGTACGAGATGATAACTGGAAAACAAATGTTTTAATCACCTTAAGTTTCTACCTAAGACATTCTAAAACTTTTAATTTAGAAATGGATATACAACACATAAAATAGAATTTTAATTTTTGAGTATTAAAACTTAGTAGCGAAAGCTTCTGGACCTTAAATCTAATCTGTTTGTAGCAAAGATTTTCACATAAAATAAGCCTTTTTTTTAAGTAAATTCCTTTTGTTTTACTAGTTGAAATATCGCGATTTCACTGACTTATAGTTTTATGATTTTCTAGTGATGCTCGCTTTTTGTAATTATAGAACTATCTGGTACACTTCTGAACAAAGCTAATTTAAGTTCAAAAAGGACATGATAAAACTAGCTGATATAGAAGAGACCATGAAAATGCAATGAAACGAAGTTGTAATGATAGTGTAATTAAAGTTGCCCAGGCAAGTATTAGTTTCAAAGAGCGTGTTGTCTTACATAACTCCTTTAATAATTTCTATATACCTAATCAGATTACAAAATTTATACTGTTCAGCAAAGTAACATAAATACACATGAAAAAACAAATTAGTATTTAGAACCAATCATTTACCATACAAAACTATGCGCATTAATTTATTAATCCAAAATTGAACAACATAATCTTTGAAAGATACGTAAATGAGAGCATAATTACAATCACACCTTGAGCATTGGCAAAGTTAGAAACAGCTGCTTTGTTTTCCTAAGAAAAACTTACTCGAAAACAACTCATCTGTTTTTAGAAAAATGTAGAAGGTTCTATCTAGATACAGTCAAATGTGACATCTCAATACAGTTGCTAACTCCTTTAATGCCAGCACAAAGAGACCTTCAACAAATGTATACCCTTTAACACCTTCTTGATGCTAGGAGGTTGAAATGAAACAAAAGAATTACTCAGAGATGCACAATATATGTTCGCACTGTTTTGTACCATAACATAATATTATCTCTAATTTGGTATTAGGTATTCAGCATTTAATGGTTTCCCAAAAATAGTACAGCATACACTCATTAGGGCTTTTGAGAAATTTAAACAGAAGAGCTCAAGCATTGGATTTTATGTACTACTGCACAGCAAAATAGACGAGGATACTTAATCTACCCAAAACGCATTTATCATCGCATTCAAGATAATTAAATCACTACTACATTAATTAAAAGTACCTATAACCTTTTTCTTCTTATCACAATCAATAAGTCAGTTTACCCCAATCATTTATAAATTCTGACAAAATATATTTAAATAGTTAGGACTTTGCTAAATATTACCATGTGTAAATCACCCAATCCTTGAACATTAATTTCATCATTTTTGCATTTAATCAATGACATGTGTTAAATACAAAAATGTCCTTATTGTTTATTTTTTGTATTTGCAAAACAATCATTGGAAATTGACATAAAGCAAATATGTGTATACCTCTTAATGCAATTGAGAATAAATTGGGATCAATGTGTTGAATTGCTGACATGCAGCAATACTCAGTCATTACACATTTAATGCAATCCAAGTCAACCTTAAACGAACAGCAAGTTTCATTTACTGCTCTTAAAAGATTAACACAAACTATATTTTCGTGCTTGAATTATGTTGCCTGCTAATGACACTTTACAATATATCACTGAACTTAATTTTCTTCCCTTTGATAATGACACTTTCACAAAATCAAAGAAATTGGTACTATTTGACAAGCTTGCTAAAAATGTTGTATAAGACACAGAAATATTACACTCTCATACCCATAATCATTTGAGTTGAGCATAAATCGGTTTAAAATAGAAGAGGGATATATTGTTTTCAACTCATGTGATGTCATACATGTATACATAACCTAAACAGCATAACATGTACTAGGTTCCAGCATGCTCTTTTAAGGCATAGCATATAAACAAAAAATGAAATGCCTACAATCATGCAAGAAAAATAATTCTCTTACCTTTATGTGTATATTTTTGCTGGTATAAGCTCCATATTCCGAAGTCCTTGGTTCTGCACTCCACAGTTCACAGATTTCACTTCAACGCACTTTTTGCACAGTCAACTACCTTTTCTTTTTATCTGCTATTTAACATAATCTTCAAAAACGCCCATAATCTCAAACTGACAATTTGATACATACTTGCTAACAGCTATAATTATAATTGCTTGAATTTATACATTTTTCACCATTTCTTTTACATTTTACGCACTCACACTCGCTCAACAACACTTCATAACCAACAAAACAAACTCAAAAATAAGACATAACATTTCACAACCACATAAATCGCTTAAAATTAACAAACATCTGCAAACTAACCTCTCTTTAAGAATATACAACAAAGTTGGACAGCATGACCTTTAATAGTTTAGCCCTTATATTCTGTATTTATATCAAATTTGACATGCTAACCTAAGGTAACTCAAAGCCTGATTCAGGAGGGGGTGTTTTGCAAGCCCATACCGACAATTACGTACGATATCCCTATAAATAACCCTAAATGAATCTTAATATAGATGGGAATTAAAACTGAATACGGTTTAATTTACGAACCTAGCTCTGCGTGCCTGTAAACAAAACACAGATACCTTTAAATTTCAAAACATCTTCATCAGCAACTTACACCACCACCATAGCAGTTGCCATATTGGATATTCAATGAAACAAGGAGTGTAAAGTAAGATCCGCTCTCATTGGCTATCACTCGCCGTGGCTTGGGCACATAACCTCACCTTTCATTGGCTGGTGGGCAACCCCATGCAAACCCGCAGTAATACGAATATGTCGGTGTCGTTTCCGTATCTATAAACAATATATTCAACTCACTTTGTCTTCACGTATTTAACGTTAGTTAAATAGTTACCAACAAAGTATTTTCTTCAAATAAGAGAACCATTTAGTTATATTGCTGTCTATTTAATATAACTATATTGATTTATTTACTTATTTATATATTTATACATATAAATACGTCCATTGGAAGTAAAGGAACTAATTTAAATTTACTGACCCAAATATATCGTAGAAAAAAGAAAAGTTATTTTTAGGTGAACTTCACTTATTTCTACCTTTCAAGAGATTTCACAAAATCTCTAAGTTAAAGCAGAGAAATTTCCTTTATGCCATAGGAAAATTCGGGAAATGCAATTTTCCAACTAGCTGGGCATTCTAACTATATTCTAAAGTCATGAAAACGAGAAATAAAATCTTCACTGGTGAAAAAAAGATGGGTTTGCAAATCAGCCGAGTACTTTTTGAACTTAAAGAGTAATTAGAGAACTTTTAAACACTTTCATTTATTTCTATTCCATTTGTGGATGGTTTATTTGTGCTTTTAATTTTTATCCTTATATATATATATATAACTACGTTAAAAAATTGCGAATCACTTTTGTTATACGATCGGAAATGCCTAGAGTAAACAGATCCAACATTTTTTGACTGTCTCATGTTTTTCTGACCCGACATGCTCTGTATTAGTAACGAAGTGCGTGTCTTTCTTTGTCAACCCTCCAGTAAACGTTTATGGGTGTCTTTTGAGCAGCAAAAGTGGAGATGCTAAGAAGTGCGGCAGTTTCAGGAACTTCTGAAATCCAGGAGCTTCTGAATGTCATAGCCAGAACTTTCGAAAATATTAAAAGTCTCTGGAAATCCCGCATCCTTATAAAGGGATAGCTGTATGTGAGTGGTCGATGTGCCAGTCAGTTGAGTTACAATATAAGCGACAGGATACGAATGAGCGAAGAAGCAGTTTGCTGCAATGGGAGAGTAACCAGATGTTTAGAGTGTTTCGGAAGCGAGACATCGTACTTTTCAGTTAAAGTTCCGCAGAAGAAAGGAAACAAGCGAGTTACACGGTTGCTAAGAGAGCTAGAATGATCTAACAAGGGCACATTTACTGTAATGGGCACAACATTCAGTTACATGAGGAAAAAAATGTGTCAATACAGTATTCATCCGAAACTGGTGCAGAAAGCAGTAAGGGTACCCATACGGGTACGTAAAATTTATAAATCTTGCAGTTTTTACCTTAACTTTTCAAAATTTTGTCACATGCTGCTATAAAATAATTATAAGTGAGTTTTAAATTTCATGCAGATATCTTTAATATCTATTTTTGAAAAAAATCCGCTTATTATGCTAATTGGGCAGATGTTCCACATGATGCAGAAGTTGCAATTTTGAAAAAAATAAAAATACTACCTTATTATTTTAATAACAATACACAAAACCCTTTAATATAATTTTCAACAGTTTACTCTCAATGGTCAAAATAGTGATGTCATACCTTGAGCAATTTAAAAATATAACAAAAACCCTACGCCAGTTTTTAAAGTTTATCCTTGTGTGTTTTTGTTGAGCATTTAAACAAGATTTTTACTAACTACATCATATGGGACATTTTTAATGTGCAAAGGTGTAAAGGTGTAAGAAAAATTAACGTTGAATAAAATACATTAGGCCGCGAGCTCTTGCGTATTTAAATGATCACACTAAAGCTTTAAAGAGCTTCGACAGTGAAAGTCCTAGTATGTAATTGAAGCTAAAAGTTCCAAGTATTTTTTGGACATAAAAACTAATTTTTCAATTGTTTAAAAATGTGAACACATTTTAGCTAAGAGTACCTACCCATAAATCACACTTGTTCCTTTATGGGTGTCTATCTCTCAGAATTCATGAAGGAATGCACCTACTGTGATTGACTCAGGAGTTTGGCTATGACCTTGTGGTTGACGTAAGCGAACTTGAGCCAGCGCTGTATTGCTCTTCTCTCTCGCTCTATTGTTTTACACCCTGTTCCAAAGGTACTTATTCTTTCTTTCCCGGGACAATACATATTACGAGAAGTAGCATTAGTAATACTTTATATTACCGCAACAAACAAAAAAATTATAATCATACTCAATAAGTAAACCTGTAAAACCTCATACATATAAAACAATATAATTATGGCCACACAAATGTGAAACTGAACTTGTTGACAATACTTTTGAACTGTAGGTGTTACAATATTTGCAAGGTAGGCAAGAAGCTCTCTAGCCCACTGCACGCTTGGAGTTCAAGGACCAATCCATTCTCCTGAGTCGCCCACAGTATACAGTTCATACGAGGGGCATTCAAACAGTTTTGCAAGTGTCATCTTAAAACTCCAAACTAAGAATGTAATTCAGAAACGTATCCTCACAATCCCTCAAAGTAGACTCCATCGCTCTCCACACAGTTGTAGACGGTGCAATCACTTGTCAAAAGCACTGCGATACTCAGACAAGTATTGTCAACAAAGCTGAATTTATAACCTGAGCAAGGTCCCGCACTCGTTCAAAAGGTTTTCCAGCAATGTAAGATTTCACTCAAGGAAACAGCCAGAAGTTTCACGTGCAAGGTCAAGTCTGTAGCGTGGATGGCCAAGTAGCTGGAATTTAACGGCTTCCAGATTCCTCAAATTTGCCGCTTTCTGTGAGGTGAACATTGTCATGCAAAAGCAACAGCCTTGAAGGCCTTGTCTTTGGACGCCGCCGCCTAGATCTTCTAATAAAGGATTCAAACCAAAGAGCCATAGTATTCTCCATTCACTGCCATTCCTTCTGGCATGCAGTCAACCATTAATGGTCATTTATAGCTGAAGGTGAACATTCGCTTCCGAGAACGAAAATCTTGTCGAAGAACGACTGATCTTGGATCATTCTCGTTTACCCAGACATAATTCTGTCACCCAGCTTGTAGCGTGTGAAAATATAGAATCTAATGTTCTCTTTAGAAATATCCATGGCATTTCGGCTATTGACACAGGACTGAACTCAACAGACTGTACGACTATGAATATTAAAGTTTAAACTCGCACTTATGCATATTTTGATAGCTTAAGTTCAATTGTTGCCAGTCGTATTAGTTAAATTCTGTAACCATTATTGTCCAACAATGGATAGGCAGGCTAGTTGCAAAACTTTTTGAATGCCCCTCGTATATCCTCCATTTTGAGTGCTGAACACAGCATCAATGAGAATCATTTCTTAGTCAAGGAGAAAATAGAGTTGCATTTGTAACATTAAAAATTATTATGAAATTGTGTTGCTGGACAAGATTTACACAAAGTTCTATTTTCTTTCAGTGCCAATTTGACATGTGACTAAACCCTAAAAGAAAATAAGCAACTCTAACGAATGTTTACTCAAAAATAATAATAATAATAATAATAATAATAATAATAGAAAAATAAGGTGAATTCTTTATATTATTGTATTATTAATACTTTAAGTTAGAGTAAAACATTTCGGCAATGTGATCGCAAACTTTAACCCATTTCCATATATTCTGCATATAGGTAAAGGTTACACAGCGAGGGAACACTTCGCGCGCTGCGACCATCACAGAGTATTGTGGCTACCACTCATCCCAGAAGGAAGGGATGAAGTGAAGGAACCACAGGAGGCTACAGATCGTAGGAGAGGGCCACAGAGACGCGTGGAAGTCCTGAACAGTTCCAAGCTCGAAGACCCGTTCCACTGCTAGAGCTGTCTAGAGGGACAACCGAGCCGTCAAACAAGCAGCCCTCTAGTGCCCACGGGGAGTACTTCTTCCTTCGAACAAGCATCCACGCCATCTGTCCGGCACCACCATACGCTACGAACCCAAGAAGCACACCTGAAAGATGAAAAGGAAACGGAATGAAAGGGAAATGATGGAAAGGAAATTGTGATAGATGAGGAACCGCCCAGCATTTGCCTACCAAATACGATAACCACGAAAAACCCAAGATCAAAATGGCGATCGAATCCAGGATCTCCGAATGCGAGCCTCACACGTTACCGCGGAGCCATCTCGCTCGATTTATAAAGGTCTTTCAACAAGAGTGTCCTATCTTTAACATGTGATAGCTGCCGTTGTTATTGAGTTACAGCAGTCATTTTTTTCACATGGTTACGGTTGTTATTGACAAATGCCATGGAACGTTACAGCATTCAGCAACGAGTAGAAATTGTGAAAATTTATTATCAAAATGGATCATCTGTTCGCCAAACCTTCCGTGTATTGCGTAAAATTTACGGTGTGCATAATCGTCCCTGCGAGAGAACGATTCGGCGTTTGTTCGATAAATTTGAAAGAAGTGGTTCTGTCAGCGATCAAAGAACGCCTGTACGTAATCGACGTAAGCGCTCCAACGAAAACATAGGCGCCGTTCGTGAGAGTGTACGCGAGAACGGAAACAAATCAATTACTCGTCGAGCGCAAGAATTGGGGCTTTCGCCGACCACAACTTGGCGAATTCTGCATCTGGACTTGAAGTTTCACGTTTACAAAATGGTGTTAACTGAAGAACTAAAGCCCAACGACCATAGGTTGCGCCGTGTATTCGCTGACGGCCTATGGAGCAATTGGAAGCTGATTTTTGTCGAAAAATCATCTTCAGCGACGAAGCCCACTTTTGGACGGATGGTTATGTTAACAAACAAAATTGCCACTATTGGAGCAATCACAATCCAATGCAGATTCAAGAACGACCACTTTATCCCCAAAAGGTTATTGTGTGATGTGGATTTTAGTATGGTGAAATCATTGGTCCATATTTTTTCCAAAATGAAGATGGAGAAGTTCTAACTGTCAATGGAGAAAGATACCGGGCTCTTATAAGGGACTATTTTTGGCCTCAATTGGATGGTATGGAGCTCAGAAGGACCTGGTTGCAGCAAGATGGTGCCACATGTCATACTGCTCTCGAAACAATCGATCTTTTGAAGGAGAAGTTCAGAGGTTTCATCATTTCCCGTGGTGGTGATGTTAACTGGCCCCCGAGGTCATGTGATTTAACGCCGTTGGATTACTTCTTGTGGGGTTATATTAAATCTCGAGTTTATGTCAACAAGCCAGAAACAGTAAATTATCTTATGAATAAAATCACGCGTGTTATTCGTGAAGTTGGACTTAATTTACGTTCTTCTGTCATTGAAAATTGGGTCAACCGTATACGTGCAACACAAACGAAGTCGCGGCGGTCAGTTGTTCTCTTCCACACGTAATGACATTAATTATGTTCCAAAATAAAAAAAGAAATAAACTTCTATCATTTATAGAACGTGTTTTATTTAAGTTCAAAGATAGGACACACTTGTTGAAAGACCCTATATATACTCTGCATGTCGCTCTCCGTGATGTAGTGGTTACCGTGCTAGCCTCTAGTTCCCGAGGACGCGGGTTCAAACCCGGCGGATGACGACGGATTTTTTCGGGCGTAAAAATGCTTACCATGGCTTCCTTCCGAACGGAAATAAAGCCGGTGGTCCCCTGTTGTAAATTTACGGCACGTAAAAGAACCTCAAGCTTGATAAAGAGGCCTCTCAGCAAAATTTCCGGTGTTTCACGCCCAATATAAAATGGGACGCTAGGGACCACAGCAGTTAAAGAGCGTCCATAAATAAAACACAATTTAATTTTAATTTATATTCTACATAGCTTTTATCACTACGAAACACCAAATAAATATCAACAATTTCAATCTGCAATATCGATTGGAAGTGAAGCTGGTTTGGAAATCATCTGCACAATGTTTACGCAATTACTTTGACCTACACGTGGGAGGATTGATGACTCGTGCTAACAATATTAGTTTAAATTTCAAGCTAATTAAAAGGTCTGGCAGGAACGAAATTACTCCCTGGTTGGAATAAACAAAAATGTTTACCACGGTCCACAAATTCTCGAGGGAGGATGATACCCACGTCCCACACACCCTCTTCGCCCCTTTAGGGCATACGGTGTTCTATTGGCGACTCGCTGTCCCATGGAGTTAGCAGAGAAACGCTTCGGTAAGATTCGGTAGTCTAAGAGGCGAATGCTAAGGTACTTTCCACTGCAGTCTGTTGCATATGTAAGTGGAAAGGACGATATTATTTCGAGGAGAGAGAAAGATATCTGTGTGATAAATTCATATGATTTTTCTCTACCTCTATCGTTTATTAGTAGGTATACAAATTATTCTTACTGAAGATTATTTTTCTATATACTACATTTTAATTCAAGCAAACCTTTGCAGAAATAGTTACATTATACATTTCGTAATAGGTACAAAGGGAACAGCGATAGTCAAATGTCTAAGAACAGGACGCTATAATCTGGCCTTAAAACTCCATACTGCTTCCATGCAATCGCGAGAAACAACTGAAAATCCACAGGACTTAAAAGAAAGGCTAAGATTAAACAATTCGAACCGTTAATAACGAATCGATAATGGCTGATACTACAAAAAAGGTATTTTAAATAAAGTGTGTGTTTTAAAGAAAAAAAATTAAATTGAGTTTTATTTATGGAGGCTCTTTCAACTCAAGCTTGTTATATTAAACACTGATTTAATATACGGAAATTATTTATTGAAATTATTTCCTTATCTTACCACCATTACTTTATTTAATTATTTATATCTTCCGGACAGTAATTACGGTATCACGCTGCAATCTTAACCAAATCCCTGAACTCCAAATCTATTAATACCATTTATAGTTTGTATTGAAACAATCAGTAACATAATTCGCCCAGGAACCCTCGCTATTCCGTTAGCAGCAAATATAATTGCCGGACATCTTCTATTAACTTTATTAGGAAACACCGGAAGAAATTTAACCAATTTCCTTGCACTCTTACTAATCTTAATCCAAATTTTGCTTTTAACTTTAGAATCTGCTGGGGCTATTTACCGAAATCATATGGACGGTAAACATTGTAGAGCATATAAGTTCAATCTACAACATATGTGTTATATTTAAATATTCAACAGTACAATTTTTGTTGCCAAAATTCATAACTAGTTACCTGAAATTTACTGATTTATACTTTGTTGACATATTTATTTTTGTAATTTATAAAAAATAAATCCTTGAGACATTCTCTGTCACATGGCAGCCTTTATTATAAGGTCAGATTTGTAAATAAATAAAACCTAACTGGCGACTACAGAATCTAAAACAATGATGTATTACATCATATGAATTTCTCTACTTACTCTTCTACAAAAAGATAACGGTAAAGGTACGTGTCACGGAGGGTCCCCGGAACCGGGGCAGAGCACAGCAAGTAGGCCAGTCGGTCCTTTATGCTTCAAACTTGACCGCTGGTAAGGAAGGATAAGGGGAGAGATCCGAAAGGCGACCATATCCGGATGTCGACGGACGTAAGCATGGACGGAGTCCCTAATGTTTCCAGATAGAACGCATCCGACGCAACACGGTCCCTGCCTACAAGCCACCAACCTCAAGGGTCCCTCCGGAGCGGAGCCCCACGCTGAGGAGAGACCTGGCGGAGTGGTACCGCAGCGGCGCCAGGGAAGAAACCGTTACAGAGCGCAAGCCACCGCCCAGTCGCAACCCGCCGAACACCGTCGCTGGTCCTACAACCCTGACACAGATGACAAGAAAGATGATGGGTGCAGGAAATGATAGAAAGAAGAGGCGTGGCAGAAGATAAATCATTCGAGAATTCGCTTGGCGACTCGGGGAAACCACGAAAAACCCGGGAATCGATCCCCTCCCGAATGCGGACAACAGACGAAACCGCCTGAGCCATCCCGCAGCGTCACTCTTCTTTCTATTTTTTTTAGCAAATATTAATCTTCTATCTGTAATTCTTGTTAATTGAGATAAACTTTCATTAACACATTTACACAATGCGTTGTCAGCGAGAGAAGGTTATGATACGTCAAAGCAATAGTCAGTTAATCAAGATCCCTAAGTGGTGGCTTTAAAATTCCATGCTCTATGCATTACCACGAGATAAAACGAATCGCGAAACCACTTGATACCGCTTGAGAAAAGTGTAGTATTTGAAAATTCAAACCAATAACAAAGAATATCTCCGAAGTGATTACTAGTCGGCCAAGATATTGCCGGGGGACAGTTACAGAACAAGTGGGCGGGGCATCGGAAGGACAGTAAGATAAAGAAATCATCCTCAGTTCCAAGTTACATTTACTAGCGAGGCTGAGGTCTACAAATGTAGTACTGTTTTATTGTGCACCTGTACATTCCCCTATCGCCTTGCCCCTCACTACCCCTGATCCCTAGTCTTGACGACGTTGGACATGTCAACAAAAACAGTGACACTTTCCTCCAAGCGCAGTCATATCGTGACCGGCTAATACGCCACAGAGAATTTATTTCACATAAAATGTATGCATTTTCTGAGCAGCAAGATTTTGTTTATCTCTTACGGTTTACAAGTTACAGATAAGTCATTCAGGATGAAGAAGACTTTACAGAAAATTCCAAATATGCATTTTATTTGAAATGAAAATATCTTAAACGTATGGTATTTTAATCAAAATCGGCAGTGCACTTTTTCAGAAAGTAAAGAATAACGAATTTTTCATGTAAAGTAATTTGGATTGGGGTGAGTTTGTTTTAATTCTTCCTGTAGCTTGTTTGGAATATACCGAACCTAAATAAATGGGCCTATTTAAAAATGCTTTTATTTCATTCAGGGGATCACAAAACATGCATTTACGTGAAATTTTATTATCGAATTTTGGCTGAGATGCAACACTTCTTGTACCTAGTGGTAGAATGAGAGAAAAAAGAACTTTAAGCTTCTATTCACTGACTATTTCAGTATTGTTAATATATCTTTTACCAACCGAGTTGGCTCCGCTGTAACGCGAGAGACTCGAATTCGAGTGGTTCCGGGTTAAGCTCTCACCGATCGCCCACTCTAATTTTGGGTTTTTCCATGGTCGGTAAGCGAATGCCGGGATGGTTTCTCATCTATCACGTTTCCCTTTCCCTGAATTTGCTTTCATTGCGTTTCTTTCTCTTGTTTCAAGTGTACTTCTAGATTTCGCGATGAAGCGATGTCGGACAGATAGTGCAAATGCTTGCTCCAAGGAAAGAATATTTCCCATAAACACTAGAGTGCTGCTTGGTTCATCAGGTCGTTTATCGCCCTCTCTGGGTAGTTCCAGTCGTAGGCCGGATATTCGAACCTGGTTCCTTTACAAATTATTCTTACCCAAGCTTATTTTTCTATCTGCTACAATTTAATATAGATAAACCTTTGAAGAAATAGCTATTTTACACATTTCTTTATAGATACACAGGGAACAGCGACAGTCAAATATTTAAGAAAAGGGCCTTAAAATGCATATTGTTTCCATGCAATCGCGAGAAACAACTGAATGTTGCAAGGACTTAAAGAGCATGGCCAAGTAATGAACAATTCGAACCTTTAATAACGGATATCTCAAAAACCGCTTACGCTACAAAAAAAAACTTATTTTAAATAAATTGTGTGTTTTAAAGAGATATACATTTTTTTGTGTAGTACGTTTGTGTAGACTTCATAGGCCATTTCCAGAAAATTCAAGGTATGCATTTTATTTGTCATGTAAATATCTTTCATATATGGTATTCTAATCAAAATCATTAAGAGAATTTCGAAAATGTTCCATGTAAGGGGTAGTTTGGGGTGAGGGAATTTTGTTGAAAATCTTTGTGTTGCATGTTTGCAAGATATTGAATCTAAATACCAAGTTTGATATTTTTCCGGCTTTTCGTTTTTGAGTTATGGTGTTCAGGCACACAGACACACCACGTACATGTTTCCAAAAATGTTTCATGTATTTCCGGTAAACTCCCGGTATCGAATTTTTGGTTGGAATGCAATATTTCCCTTACTTACTATAGTAGTAGAGAAAGTAAAAATGACAGAAGGAAAAATATCTGTGTCGTATAATGTGTAGTGATCTTAACTGTATTAATCTAGAGGTTGATGATTTTATTCTTCTTGGTCAAAATCTCTCAGTCCCCGGGTTCTTTAAGCGGAAAACTGCGTTTCTTCTGTTGTGTTGGGTAATTTAAAATAGTTAATGTTAAGAAGAACTTTAGATCACAGTTTTAACATGGGAAAAGAGAGGAACGTAGTTCATTATCCTCAACTTGAACATCCCATTCATCACTCTGCAAAAACCTCCGGGCCTGTTGCTGACGTACCTTTTTCACGTTGATCGTCTCCGTTCCGCAAGATACAGCAACCAATGTATTACTGCAGCTTCTCTGTACGCATTGGAGGGATTTCAGAATGTTGAGAAGGGTTACAAATTTCTAAAGCTACTAACTGCAAATATTATGGCTTAAAATTAAGTCAATCATATTAACTTGCAGGGCCGTAGGGGTAGCGCAGTGGTTTCGTTTCCGGTTGTCATACTGAGGGGCCAGTTTCGATTTCCGGCTCTGGGGTGGCGATTTTAAACCGGCACTATCCACTCCTTCACCTCTGACTTGCTCATGTGAAGTATCTCCAAGGCCTAACGTGGTTTGGAGTCCACGGTAAAAGCTATAGCCTCTCTTATTCCACCGCCATCCTCAGAAATGGGCCCAGTCATTGCTTGATGGAATTAGGTATCCCACGAAGTTGTGTGCCGCCCTCAGTGGTCTAGGGGTGCCATTATAGCCTCTAGTTCCCGGGTCACGGCTTCAAACCCGGAGGAGGGCGATGGATATTTCCGGGCGTAAAACTCCTTAGCATGGCTTTCTTCGGAAGGGAAGTAAAGCCGGTGGCCCCGTGTCGTAGATTTACGGCAGTAAAAGAGCCTCAAGCAGAGCTTCTGAGCAACTTTTCCGGTCTTTCACGCACAATATAGAATAGGACGCTACAAACGCAGTAATTAAAGAGCGTCCATAAATAGAATAACACAATTTAATTTTTTGAAGTTGTGTACTCCATATGGGAAGCGCTAGATACGACGACCAACTTGCAAGAGCAAAACCACTAAACACATAGCCATGAAAGTTTAAGCCGGGGTACAGCTGAAGAAAATTTACTTATTGTTACTTACGTTATTACTGAGCGAGATGAATCCGCGGGAACTATGAGCTAGAGGTCTGCACCGGCCCACACTCTTAGACCCGATCCGGTCTGAACCGCGCCCGGGCATGCCCCGAGCCCGAGTACAGCTTATATCTACTGCATCACCCGGCCCGGGCCCGACTGTCCTATTTTATTTTAAACGAAATTATTTTGCGCCTATTGACTATTTAAAGATTAGATATTTGGCAGAGAGATGAACAGGAGATACATACCCCTACCTGCCCGCAATGAAACCTTAGGTTTATTGTACAGTTTTTCTCCCCGTTTTTCCATTCATCACCTCCCTAAACTCTAATATGTTGCAGAGTCCATTGATTAGGTTTTTATTAGATACTATCTATCTCATTTGGATCAACAGTTTCAAATTGATTCTATCCATTTACTTCCAGTGCTTCACACTGAAATATTATGTGCGAGGCCGTTTCCTTCTCTACAGCACACAACCTGCATCTTATGTCTTCTGCAGGTGTTTTTTAAAACTCCCATGACAGTCATCAAACCCACCATGAGCCTCATCTGCTTCCTACTTAATTTAAGGACTGCAGTATTCCTTCTAAGACATAGCTGTTGCATCATTAACTTTCCATGTCTTTGTTCTGGATAAGTTTCCAGTATTCTATATGCTGTCTTTGAATTCAGTCTAATAGATTTGTCCTTGGCATTAATTTGTTAATACCCAATACCGGATCAGGTCCTATAAATGGTGCCTGCGCTCCCTATTTAGCCAGCCTGTCTGCATTTTCATTTCCGATTACCCCAGTGTGACCAGGGACCCATGCTAGAGTAAGTCCATTGCATTCCCCTAGACTTTCTAGGGCTTCTCGACATTCCCTAACGATCTCTGATCTCATGAAGGGTGCTGTTAATGCCCGCAGTGCCGCCTGGCTTGTCTGAGTATATCCAGATACTACAATTCCTGTAGCACCTGTCCTCACTCTCCGCCACACAAGCGCTGCTAGCATTTAATTAATTCTGCCTGGAATACCGTGGTCAAAGCTTCCAAGGGATACCACTTCTCCAGCCTCAGCTGTTCTACCATATATACCAGCTCCTATTTAATATTATTATTATTATTATTATTATTATTATTATTATTATTATTATTATTATTATTCCCCAAACGCTGCTACCTGCTTTGCAAAGGGACTCGAGTTCGTTTTCCGGTATCGGCATTGGAATTTTCTCCCCTGCTGAGAGGCGTAGTAAGGGACACACTTAGGTCCTTGTGACCGGTTGAGGCAGTATTTTTAACACAAATAATTTCAGTCTAATTATATAATATGTAACTTCAATAACAGCCCGCCTTGAAGCAATACGTGTATGTAATAATGTGTAAAATGTATGTAATAGTCATTGCATATGCTTATATTATTGTATCCATGTGTAATAATGTTATGTGAATATATTACGTAATTTAATAATATAGGAGCTGTGAGAAATAAGTTAAAAGTTGCTAACAATGAGGTAACCTTGAGTCAATAATGAGTAAGAAAGTTTAACAGTGCTACTTGTGATTCTTGTAAGCAATAATGTAATTTTAGTGACAGTTTATAAAATAGTCAATCACCAACCAGAAAAACTTTAGTTAAATGAAGGTATTCTATTGGAGTAGGATTAGCCAATCAGAAACTGAAATATAGTAAAATTTAAAAATCTAGAAGTCAGTTGCCTGCAGAGTTACTAACCAGACGCAAAAAGTGTCCTCAAGAAATCTAATATGTATTTGCGTGAGACGAAAAGTAAGTTTACGTGTTAAAAAGTGTAATTAATGAATAAAAAAGAATCTCACAGCTCTCTATATCAGTGAAGTGTTATTTAAATCGTATCAAGTATTAATAAAAGGAGTGAAGTAAAATTATAATCTGTGTAAGCCTACATGCTTGTTGCATCACAACCCTTCTAAGAGAAACGTGTCTCTAAAAATAAATACTGACGCAGCCGAGGCAAACATAAATATATAATATTTAAAGAAACAGTCAAATTACAAAGTTAATATTTTTTTTAAACTTGGGGCAAAGGCCACCTGAAAGTACATTTGGGGCGAAGGCTACCGGAAACTGTTTACTATACGTGCGGTTGCAACTACTACAAGTTCGGCTCCCCAACAGTTGAAATATAATATATCATCTTCAAACTGACTTTCCATACGTAGCAGCAACATCAAACATTTCTCACAGAAATATTGGCGGCTGAGGTCCTGGAACCACCATATAGCTGGCGACCGTTTTTTACCACGTGCCTCTCCTATTAATACTCTCTGCCCAGGATATCCTGGGAAATGATGGAAAGGAAATCGTGGTAGATGAGCAACCACCTCAGGATTCGCCTAACGATCAAAAAAATACACGAAAAACCCAAAGTCAGAGTCGGCTGTCGACGAAATCGAACTCGGGCTCTCCCTTGTGCGTGCCTCACACGTTACCGCGGATCAATCTCGCTCGGTAAATAATAACGTAAGTAAAAGGTTTAACAGCAAACAAAGTTGTGCCTATTCCTTACGGTGCATTCAGAATACACCGTTTCTTATAGTAAAATGGATATAACTTCTTAGATATTCATGCCATCGAAATTTACTAACATAACATGTTAAACAATGTTTATAGTCTATTTTCGAAGTGGGTTAAGGTATCTTATATACCAAATTATATGACAATCGTTGTGGTAATGTTTATAAAAAGCTGCTCTCTCTCTCTCTTTAACAATAAGATTTCTGGCTTCAGGTTAACCCTGTATACGAGTACTTATAAATTAGTATATTCTTCATCTTCTTTATCTGTTTACCCTCGTTGTTAGAGCTTACACCCCCAGGATTTACAAGCGGATACTGACGCAGTAATTTGTATCACAAAAATGTAAATGTCAAAGTGATTGTAGTGTGAATATGCATTGTTATGTGACATTGATTTGAGATGTTTGTTGATTGTAATCATTGTCGAGAAGTGGGTTTATACGGCCTTACTGAAACTGACAATAATAGCGTGCAATAATGTAGCGAGGGGGTGAGCTGTTTATCATTATTAGAGACGAGCAAATGACGTCAGAGTGACGTGTTTTTCTTAGAATTTGCTGGAACATTTTTCCTAGAGTATATGTTTTCGTAATTTTCATTGGATATAAATATAGACGCTAATGTTGGCGCGTTTTATTAACCAATAGCAGCTCGGTTATAATCTTTAGGCATATTGGGGCGAGGAAGTATAAATTCAGTGTCAGAATCAAGTTTCACGTAGTTCGACGGAGGCATTCATGGAGTATGCATCGCACGCAGTTCAAGGTTACGAAAAATCTCTCGTGTCGTAAAGTTAATTACACAAAAAGTTGAAGTACGCGAATTAATAATGGGCAGTAAAGAAGTTATTATAACAGTTTCAGTTTGGCGAGTGTCAAGATTAATAGGTGAAAGTGAATAATGTGTTACGACAATAAAAGTGTAAAACAAATTCTTTTATCAGTGTTATCTTTGGATAAAAACTCCTTTCCGTTTACACACCTGTACAAGATAAATGCTTGACCGAGAAATCATAGCTAGCCGGATGACAGTGAACCCAAAATTAAATACAATAACAGGCGCTCAGTAAAAGATAACACGAAGTGACCGACAAATTGTATTTCATACGTGCGGCAGATAAACAGTAGCATCTTTAAACTACCAACATTAATACCACTACATATTGTTTCCCCAATGTGGGGCGAACAACAATAATACCCCCGCAATACCTGGGGCCAGACCCCTGTTGGTGACACAGACTATGGATCAGAGAGGACAGCCAGGATGGGTGATGATCAGCCCGAAGCCTGGTATGAGAGCGAGGAAGGAGATGATATGAAATGGCGGTGAGATGAATGAAAGGAAATGTAATGATGGATCAACTGGTGGAATGAATGGCGGGGAAACCCGGATAAAACTCGCCCAGATGCCGCTTTTTCCCACCACAAATCCCACATGCGGTTCCCTGGGATTGAACCCGAATTACCTTGGTGAGAGGCCAGCGGTCTAATCACTCCGCCACGGCGCCGCCACTACAAATTAATATCAATTTTATTATTTATCCAACACCCTTATGCATACATTCGGCATATTATGCTAGACAGACCAATACATGGTTACCGTCTTTCCAATTGTAGCGGACGTCCATGAAGCGGAAGCCATACGGCCCTGTTCACCAAACGCTGAATTCCTGCTGACACCTTCACAATTCTCTATCAGGACCAAAGAATTAGATGCTGGAATTCTATTCGGTACCTAGCCTGACTTTTCTTCAACATATGCAGATGGCGATTGTCCTAGGGGGGTCGTGGCAGTCCAATGCCCGATTTTTAACTCCACTACACCTGTCCACCTCAGGCTACATCTTCTCAGTGCTCTGTAAATCTATTGTAAGAGATCTGAGACATGGTGGAAGACTCCTAGTGCTCTGATTAGAGCGGATTCAGAATAAAGGATTTTGGTTCATCTATCCCATCTGCTGTCCCGTTTGCAATAGGTTACTTCATGAAACTTTTGCCCGCAGGAAATTTAAACGTCTCATTACCACATCATGACAGTACCCTTCAGATCTCAGCGGAACTACTTGAAAAGAAACCGTAGCAATTAAGTACTCCCCGTAACGCAGGCATTAAACTTATCAACAACATGTAGATGATTTTAAGTAGCATCTTCCCCGTGAGCATGGTCATTAGGATTCAAAATTCTTATTACCAACACCACTTAGAGAGGAAATCAACACTAGAGGTGCAGTGGCTCAAGGCGATACCTCCTAACAACCCCAGAAAATAAAATTTCCATGTGCCTGCTTACCATTTAACCAACACAGTGGATAAACCCACGCATGCGCAGGGGTACCATGCCTATGCCTGCCAGACATGCAGTCGGTCTGCCGGAGCTGTGCAAATGATATTATCGCTGGGTGTAATTTACAACACTGTTTGATATCGACTAAGAATTATCGTCCATTGTAGTTCACCTTGTCCTGGAAAGACAATTGGCTGAGCACCTACTTAGAGCTGTTTATGTTCATTTCTGTTTCTTACCCAGCATGTATGCAGTGTATCATCCGAAAAGGGGAAATGCGATTGCAATTAGAGGAAAAAAAGCAGTTTCTGCGGGGTTTTTCAAGTTTCGGTTCGTTGAAACGATACTGGTGATGGTCGTTCCAGTCAAGCAAACTGTGGTAATCCATTTCTGGATTTTCGATTAGGTAAACCATCAGGTGTGGTTTTCCATTGTCCTCTCCTGCGTACTGATAACAATCCTGTTCCAAAAGTTCCGAAAGCGCAGTTCATTGTGGTACCGATATTTAAAAGAATAGAAATTAAAAAATCTGATGTGTTACACTCACATGACTTTCTCTACTCTTGTACAAACTATTTTTACAAACGCTTATTCTCCATCTACTTCATGTTAATCGAGATAAACATTTGCAGACTCTGTCCTATTGCTAAGTTTCTTGTAGATGTAAGGGGAATATATATTTACAAGGGCAATATAGAAATACAATAGCCTTTAAGCACATGCATATCTCTTAATAGCTGGTTGCTAGGTGCAGCACCATTTCCCTTGCCACAGATTAATACTCTTTGCATATCCAAGACAAAAAAAAATGAATAACGAATTCCCATTTGAGAACATAAGTATTGAAAAATTTAAGGGAATAACAAGCAATATCTCGAAAATGGTTCACTCAACAACAAAAATGTATATGACATAAATTGTGTATTTTAACGCGATCTACATTTTTTGTGTAGTAAAATTTTGGTTTACCAGTTATGCAAAAGTTGTTCACAATGAAGAATACTTTTGGAGACATTCCCAGAAAATTCAAGATATACATTTTATTTGTCATGAAAATAGCTTAAACATATGATATTTTAATCAAAATCATTATAGCCATTTTTGAGAAATTAAAATTTTCGAAAAATGTTCCATGTAAAGGGTAATCTGGGGTGGGGTGAGTTTCTTGAAAACCTTCGTGTCGCATCTCTGGAAGATACTGAACCTAAATACGAAATTTGGTGTTTATCCGACTGTTCGTTTCTGAGTTATGCTGTTCACAGACAGACAGACAGACACACGCGGACATGTTTCCAAAAATGCTTTTTTTGGATTCAGGGGGTCTCAAAACATATATTTCCGGTGAAATATCGGTATCGAATTTTTGGGTGGAATACAATACTTCCCCTACTTACTATACGTAGTAGAGAAAGTAAAATCACTCCCCAAAATACTAATTGAAATTGTCTTCGGGCACTGCGGCTCAGAAATGCCAATGACAATGTTTTACCAATATGAAATCCGCATTGCACATATAGCCAATTTCCATATGTAGATCCTACTTTGAGTTTAACTATAATATACGAGTACTTAGATTTGGTGCAAGAAAACAGTTTAGCTCAGCCTTAGAAGAATTTCATAATTTAACAACCTAAAACTAATACCACGATGAGTCAAGCAGTGGCTTATATTGGGAGGCTGTTTCCTTAGTCTCAAGGTAAATACCATATCGGGACATTAAAACAACAAATTCCATGAGCTCCTAGAGAGATTCAGGCTTACAAAGCAGGCATTCCTAACCTCATCTGGTTAAATTCAAAATCGGATGCAGCACCTGACGAGAAGACATGGACTGTAAAACGGAGCATTTTATTACTAGCGTTCTATTAAAATAACAATACATTGTTAATAGTTAAGCGTACACATAAGATCTAGGGGCCACACATTGCGATTGATCAGGAATGCTCAACTATACAGAAAGAGGGAATGAAGGGTATTTCCCTTTCCACTCATTTCCACTATTGCTGCCAAGGACTGAAACTTGATTGGATTAGATTGTCATTCCCTTCAAATATAGTAGGTGCGGTGAACTATGGACTTTGAACCTTATCTCTTAAGAGAACAGGTTGGACTTCACTGCGATTGACCCATGCAGTACGTAAACCTAAGGGACATGCTTCTATGAACATTTGCCTGTCACCAAGCCTCCTACATGTTTGTATAGCTATGAGAAAATGTTCCAATTCGGCCAACGTTTATCCACTTCTTCCGTGGAAAGGTTTGCACATTTCTTTGTTGTATCTTCGTTCATTTCTGCCATTTTCGCTTCAACTGCATAAAAAACATCACTTATCATCTTTTGATTTTTAACTGGCAGTTCTACCAACAGAAATTAGTTGCGGTATGAGAAGAAGCAGAACATTAGCAATTGTCTTCTTTTCTCTGCTATCAGGTATACCTAGACCATTGTACTGAGGTTTAACTTAAATCTTCAGTCAAACTACATTTATAATATCGGACTTTAGTGAAAACAATGCAACCAATATTTCAATTTTTAAAAAATATAGCGTGAAATATAATCACATGTAATCTTCATAATATATTAATGCTATTCATATACATTGCAATTCCTCTATTAATGTCATACTATGAACACACCACACACACACACACACACACACACACACACACACACACACACACACACACACACAGTGATTTCAAGTAAATTAAGCAAACAGACTTAGTTACACCGTTATCTGTTAGACGCACAAAGCAAACTTTTCTACTCCAAGTTAACTTCTTTTTGAGTAGTTTATTCATTTGGCCATTAAACGAGTTGTCTCCGTGTTAAGTGTGAGGCTTACATTAAGGAGGTCCTGGGTTCGATTCCTGTCGACTGCCTATTATGATCTTGGGGTTTTCGTGGTTTTCCCTGGTCGGTAGGCGAATTCTGCTGGATTTCGTATCTACCACGACTTCCTTTCTCTCATTTCCTTCTCATATTTCAGGTGTGCCTCTAGGTGTTTGGCGGTGCCGGACATGATACTTGCTCCAAGGAAAGAGTATTCCCTCTGGTCACTAGAGGGCTACCTGGTTGGACGTGTTGTACATCGCCCTCTCTATGCAGCTTAAAGTCCTGCCAATTTTCAGTTGTTTCTCGCGATTGCATAGAAAGAATATGGAATTTAACGCCAGGTATATAGCGTCCAGTTCTTCAACATTTGACTATCGCTTTTCTCTTTGTATCTATAACGAAATGTGTAATGTAGCTATTTTTGGAAAGTTTATTTCGATTAAAATGAAGTAGGTAGAGAAATAGCCTGTCGTAACAATAGCTAGTATATCCACTAATAAACAATAGAGGGTAGAGGAAGTAATGTGAATGTATCACATCAGATTTTTACTTTCTCTACTACGTATAGTAAGTAGGGGAAGTATTGCATTCCACCCAAAAATTCGATACCGAGATTTCACCGGAAATACATGTTTTGAGACCTCCTGAATCCAAAAAAAAGCATTTTTGGAAATGTGTCCGTGTGTGTGTCTCTCTGTGTGTCTGTGTGTCTGTCTGTGTGTCTGTGTGTCTGTGAACAGCATAACTCAAACACGAACAGTCGGATAAGCACCAAACTTGGTATTTAGGTTCAGTATCATCCAGAGATGCGACACGAAGGTTTTCAAGAAAATCCCCCCACCCCAGACTACCCTTTACATGGAACATTTTTCGAAAATTTTAATTTTCTCAAAAATGGCTCTAACGATTTTGATGAAAATATCATATGTTTAAGATAATGTCATGAGAAATGAAATGTATATCTCGAATTTTCTGGGAATGTCTCCAAACGTATTCTTCATTGTGAACGACTTTTGCATAACTGGTAAACCATAAGAGATAGACAAAATTTTACTACACAAATAATGTAGATCGCGTTAAAATACACAACTTATGTCATATACATTTCTTTTGTTGAGTGAACCGTTTTCGAGATATTGCTTGTTATTTCCTTAAATTTTCCAATACTTATACTTTTTCTCACATTCGTTATTCATTTTTTTATGTCCTGGACATGCAAAGAGAATGGAATGCACCACATAGCAACCAGCGTTAAAATATTTGACTATCGCTTAAAAGCTACCATATTTCCCTTGCATCTACAAGAAAATTACCAATAAGATTGACATCTCGATATCTCGATTAACATGAAGCATATGGAGAATAGGCGTTTTAAAAATAGTGTGTACAAGAGTAGAGAAAGTCATGTGAGTGTAACACATCAGATTTTTTTTAATGGAGATGAATATTTTCTTTCGGATTCTTAATTGGTACTAACCCAACCAAACGTTTCTCTTTTCACATATTTCTACTAATTATCACGAAGTGAATAGCAAATTATATATTCAGAATGGACGGTCAGAGAGGGTTACCTAATTTTTACACATCGCATTTATTATATTCGTCATAGTATTTTCAGAAAGGATTTCGCGGATATTCAAATTCGTTTCTTGTTCTGTGAATGCAATCTCCATGCTAGAAACATTGTGTTACGATGTCTATGAGCATGTTGCGAGGTCATTAGTTTAACTCCCGACTGCGTCATACAGTACTGAATTCCTGGTTTTATTTTACAACGGGAACAGCAAATAACTCTTCTGTCAACCGCAAATTTGTAACAAAGGGTCGTTCTGCTATATAACATTCATTCCTGCTTGGTCCAGGGTCACATGTGAAATATGCAGTATGAAACGCGTTTTCTTCTATAAAACGTCAAGTCTTTAGCAAGGTGTCATAAAAACAAAATCTACAATTAGAATAAAACTTACACAGTGCTAAGATATATATTGAAATAAATCTTTTATGATAAAATTGTATAACTTCAGAAATGCTGTGTTTTTTTATAAGGGAATAACAAACGATAACATTTATTTTACAAAGATATCACAACCGTGGTTGCAATTTTTAAAAATCTCTGGAAATTAACCATCCTTAATTTTGTAACAATTTCAGCAACATTTTAATTCCGGCTCTGTGCATGCATTACGTTCACATTATAACTATGGATATTCTAGAAAGCTGTCACACTATCCTGAATTTGTACTGTATCAAATTAAGGAAATGCATTCACGAATTTTCTTCAAACACTTTACAAAGCGATTAAAGTATGTTCCATTCTAGAGGTAATAGCTTATTTTCGATAAACTGAAAGGAAAGAAAGAAAGAACGAAGCAACGACAAAAGAAAGACCCGGTATAACTGAGCGGTCAAGTCATGTTTCGGCAGTAGAGCACGGGATCTGTGGTGGAGGATGACTCAATGGTTGAGGATTACCTTTCGACCTGCAGAGTGCAGTACTCGACGCAGCCACAAGAGGGTCATATTGTTGCGTATGTATATGGACTCTTTATAATCTGCCTGGGGCATTACTGCAGACTCCTGGCGTGTCTGGTTATAGCGAATTTATAATTTTTCATTTTTATAAGAACCTTGTTGTATTTCATATAATGCTGTAACAAATGAGAACACTAATTGCTGCGAAACACACTTTATTTTATCACTTAGACACTCAGCGTAGCACAACACTTACACTTAGAGTCACTTTTGCCACATGCTCAGAACAGAGCACAACTGAACTATCGAATCACAACTCACAACCGAACGCACAACTAAATTGCACTCAGAACTGTCACTCTTAACTGTCCACTTTTAACTCTTCAAGTTCTTGACTGTTGTTAACTTCCTAACTTCTTAACAAACTGTACTTAATTGTTAAGCTAGGCGCTAGAACCCCTTATATAGACCCCGCTTACAAAGCGTAATGTTCTCGAAGGGGAAGCTACTCGAATCTGCCGTAAGTAAATCTTATTACCCAAACTGGGGGAAAACGGCACATAATGAGTTTGCTGCACCAGCTATTGCTCTGAAGGACCAGCCGAAGCCCCACGCAAGAGCCGGAGCGGGATGCGCTCACCGGCGGTCTGCACTTAACCTTGCACGGGCGGTCACGACACTGTGTTGCTAAGCACTGCAGTATCAATTTAGGATATTGATAAATATTTTAGTATGCTTGGTAAAAAAAAGTGTACCTTTATAAACATTAAACTTATAAACTTAACATTTTCTCTCTGTTATTTATTTTGTATTGAGTAGCCAGTTTTTAATAACATATTTTAACTACCCAAAGAAATTGCTCACTTACTTTCATTTAATTTTTATGCAATTCTAAAGCTTTTCCAAGGAGGTGAACGTATCAAGAGACTGAAAAGTTCATAGGGAATAAGATTTTAATGTTTTTTATATTTTATTCGAATAAAAATGTAAATAATTTCTTTGATTAATTTTCCATATTTTATTTAGTATTTCTCTTCTATTTATGAATAAACAGCTACTAGTTTACCTAAAGGCTGCTCCATTAGCATATGTTTTATATTTGTTTAAGCATACTCATAATTAACCTGAAGCTCAATTCTCCTTCATTAATATAACGACTTGAATAGTGATTTAAATTATAATTTTAAGAAAAAATCCAAGCATACCAATTTCCAATAATTTCAAAGCGACTCATTTATGTCCGGTGCTTATTATAGATTTGTTTTATTTAAAATGCTGCTGAATTAAACACAGACAATTTAACTTATTAAAGTTCGAGAAAAAACAACTACGAATATAAACCAGATTAACGTTTTTGCAAATACTGTTTAAATAGTTTGAACAACATGAAAATGTAGGTAGCTATGTTAATTTTTCATTATCTATAACAGAAGTCACAACTCGATTTCGTGGAGGTCCATTTTCAAAGTTCGTACTAAATGTGTTGGCTTACGGAACCACTAAGTCTACGATGCTTATAAATAATTTAGTTACATATTAAAAATAGAGGATTCCCAAAATGAATGCTGATTTTTTTATTTTATGGGAATTAATTACACAAATGAAACACATTGTGAAACTTAACGAGTGAAGTGGACAGTTATTAACTCCAGAGCAAGAAGTTCATATGAAGTTATTTGATATTAATAAATTTTATCATTATTTATTTCACCAGTGTTAAAATTTATACTTTGTTTAGATGTGACAATTTGTCTAAAATTTTGATCTAAATTGGTGCAAGCTATTTCAGCAAGTAACTTAATAGTTTCTTTCCGAATTTAATTTGTTTAAATGTAGATTCACAAGCATATATTGAACCAAAATGAGTACATAACTGCAAAATGATATGGTTGGATATTTTAACTTGTTAGCAGTTGACAGCATAAAGTATGACAGATTTTTAAGCCCAGTCACTACGTTACTTGTATACATTAAATTAATAAAACAGTATAGCGAATAAAGCAACACAATTATTGAATAAAGTTTTAGATGTTATGTTATTTGACCGGTCCGAAAGCCTCCTGGTTCAGTTTCCCACTGGGATAAGTCAGTTGGTGATCACTGCTCTATTGTTGCCCAAGCCCCTATCGTTGTTACATCGTATAATCAGGAATACAGTTCAATATTATTATAATGGGTAGAGAATGTCTGTTAATCGCTGTAAGGTAAGTCTTCCTGAGTCCGTCACGTGGGACATTTATTTTTGAAAAGAAGATTATAAGTTTTGTTAGAATTGCAAAAATTACTATAACCACATTATTATTCCAGGGCATCCAACATAACTGTTTGGGGAGAATATTTGTATTTTTTCACTTCTAAAATTTAAAAACAGTGGGGTTAGCAACTGACAAAGTTAGGATATATACCCTAAGTTCGCCACTTGCGTATACGTTCGAATTGAATAATATTTTAACATAATTAGATAATTGAAGTACTGTATTTTAATAATGGACAAAAATTAAAGGGTGATCCGTTTGAGATGTCAGAAAAGTAAAACGTTATATGTAAGAGGTCAATGCACACATCTCTGAGAAGTTTTCTGCAATATAAACGGAAGTGATGGAAGTTAACAGTGAGTGAAGTTTCAGACTTCATCCGCGTTGCATGGCAGCACCATCGAGCATAGACAAAATGGTGATCACGCCACAACAGCGTGCTTAGTGTGTCGTATAGTATGTGAAATGTGTCATATGAGAGTGTGGGTTCTCAGTTCTCCAAATAGCGCAGTTATGCTTGTTGACTCGGCCACACACATGAAATGTGGCTTTGTACATCTATCGATTTAACACTGATCTTCTCCTTCCTGTCTCTCATACATCACGACAGCAAACTTGAGACGATCTTTGTAATTACGCTGTTTCTAAACTTGCTTTTGCTGAATATGATATGAAAACATCTTAAGGTACTATCTATCAATTCTCCAAAACAAAACATTTATGGCGTATGCTGCTGTGCTGATAAGCGGTAGAGTGACTTCCAGTGACTTCCATGGGCTCTAGCGCTATTGTGGCATGATCGCCATTTTGTCTCCTATGCACGATAGTGCTGCCATGCCACATGGGTGAAGTTTGAAACATCATTCATTGTTAACTTCCGTTTTTCCCCTTATATTACAGCAAACTGTTCAGAGATGTGTGCATTAACGTAATAAGGTTTTAGTTTTCTGACAACTCAAACGGATCATCTTGTACACTGAAATATGCTAATTATATGCATCAGAGCTTTTTAGTTATTCTATAAACATTAATTAATTACCCTGATAATTTCTAATTTGGAAAGAAACCACATTGATTAAAAAACTTAATTTGATACCAGTTCAGTGTCCGTCACTAACTGTAAACTTCGGACTGACAAACCGAAAAAGATGCAGTTAAGAGGATAAAACATAATTTATCTTAGTTAAAAAGCTACATGAACTTAGGAACAAGCGCGGCTTTAATAAAAGTGCTAGTACAAAAAATACAATTCTAATAGCACAGCTATACCCACTATGAAATATATACAATATGTACGCAAATGATACTTATATATTACACTGTAAACTCGCATTAGTTTTCAAATAGAATAAAACAGGTATTTACGGAGTTGTAGTTATATCTCCAAGCACCAGAATATAGTGTGTAACTCAAAACGAAGCTGGAGACTGACCTTCAGCATTCACTGAAGTGTGGCGACATCATGAGTCAAGTAGCTGCTGCCATATATCGCCTAACTATCCCATTTTAAAGAAAATGACCGATGACGAACTTAGACTTATTTTACATTAAGTTTTTCTTAAATGCTAAATGAAACTTCTTTATCGACATTATCGAAAATTAAAGCTTTGAGAAACTTTGGCATGAAAAGTTGTAGCTATTACTTAAGCATAATTCAATACTTCCTATATAGAAATTATTTTCCCAATTATATAATGAGCACTAGAATATGCATGGTGTCCACAAATACATCACTAGTTCTCCAGGGTTGTATTTTAGACAGATTTGGACAAGAATAATGCAATAAGTTTCTTCTTTTTGTAATAATTATAATTTTATAGTTTTAAAATAACCAATGGTACATTCTTCCACTGTTGCTGATGTTTATGCTAGGACCGGTAAACTAGTTGAAGGCCAACTTATTGTTATTCAGTCCCTTGTTTAGCTTGGTCATAAGGGACTGAAGAAAGAATAGCAAGTTGACCTTCAACCATTTAACAAGCGTGGTTAAAACACCGGAAGACTCGAAAGTGCGTCGCACGATACTGCAGTAGAATTGACGCCCTCTGATTAGTTAAAAGAAGATAATTTCTTCAATAGTTTCTTCTCAAATTTGTCCGTAGAATACAATCCTGGGGCGTTAGTGGGAGAATTCGTTGACAGTCTACAAATTAACGCAATTATACTAATTTATGCAGTACTCACAGACGCAGTAAACAGCAACGTTGCCAAATTTGGCTCCTCTTGATCCACTTTGATTTGACTTCCCTGTTACGTTCTCAATAAGGTTACCTGCGAGAGGTAAAGCACAGCACATTTATTACTGTAGTCACTCTTGTGTACGTACTCCAGCTCCCATCTGACAAATGACTGCTATTTACCCACTCCCTAAACCCGTTCCACACTATCTGCCGTGAAGGGCGCCATTGATCAGCAGAAAATAAAACGCTTCCACGTTCCGAGGTTGTGTTTCACGCCGTAATTCTACTGTAAGACTTTATTAAATAATATTCAATTGAAAGGACCGTTATGGTTGAAAGTATGCTGAACTAATACAGGCACATACCTAGTTTTGTTCAACATATTATATTTTATTACTTTCTCTACCACGTACATATTAGACAGAGAAGGTACTACTATCCACCAAAAAAATTCGATTCCGAGATTTCACCGTAAATACAGGTTTTGACGTCCCCTCAATAAAAATAAAACACTTTTAGAAAAAGGTCTGTGTGTGTATGTGTGTGTGCGTGCGCGCGCGCGTGTGTGTGTGTGTGTGTGTGTGTGGTGCACAACATAACTCAAAAACGAAAAGTCGGATAGATACCAAACTTTATTTAAGTTCAGTACCTTCCAAAGATATGACACGAAGATTTTGATTAAAATACTATATATTAAAGATATTTACATGGGAATAAAATTTATATCTTGAATTTGCAGGGAATAACCTGTGAAGTCTTCTTCATTCAGAAGGAATTTTATATAACCTTGTACAACTTGTAAACGTTAAACGATAGATGAAAACGCACTACACAAAACATGTAGATCTCTTTGAAACACACAATTTCCTTTAAATAACTTTTATTTTGACGTAAGCGTTTCCGAGATATACATTATTAATGGTTCAAATTGTTCAATAGTCATTTCTTTAAAGTTCCGGCGACATTCAATTGTTTCTCGTGATGGCACGGAAAGAGTGAGGACGGTATATAGTGACCAGTTCTTAAATATTTGACTGTCGCTGTTCCCTTTGTATCTATAACGAAATGCATAATGTACTTACTTCTGGACGGGTTTATCTGGAATAAAATGAAGTAGAAAGATTAACTTTAGCAAGAATAGTTTGTATACTCACTAATAAAGAGAGAGGGTAGAGAAACTCATGAGAGCGTAACACATACGATATTTTCTGCCACTTACCGATGTAAGCAGAGGAAGTACTGTATTCCAACCAATGTCGAATCTGTTTCGAATCTGAAAAGAGTAACAAAATGTTATTCATAAATCCAATTTGAAATTGTGCCATTTTGAACAACGCCCCCACGACGTTACAAGATTGTTACCTAAGCAATGCACTGGTCTTACGAGACGTCATTAGCTATCACAAATGATCTGCTAGAATTACGATTGGGTGACGTACTATTACTCAACTGGAAGGATGCCGTCTCTGCTGAGGGTGAAGAGAAGGCGAGGAGAGTCTAGCGAGACCCAATCGTCGACAGACGGTTTTTTGCAGGAGGCTCGCGAGCAGCGATTATAGCGTACGCCATTTCTTTCGCCCTTATTCTAAATTCAACTTCAACATCATTTGTACGTAATAATTTTCTAAATTTAGATTCAAGGCGTACGTACGTATATTTTCAGATACTCATCTTTTAAAAATTCAGCGAAGTGAAGGTCATGTAGAAGATTTGAAGCTCGATTATATTTTCTTTACAGTTGTAATTTCTGATACAAATTTTCGAGCAGGTTTGTAAGCTAATAGCAGGCTCAATGGAATACAGAGGTGACGAGTAAAATATTTTCTTATGCACATTTGTCAATAATTGTGAAACGTTTAAAGAACTCGAGAAGTTAAGAATGTTTTATTGTAAAATTGGGTTTCACGTAAATGTATTGAGTTCGTTCCACTGTTTCTATATTAAATGTTTAATGCTGTTTGTTTGTGGGACGAAAGCAATATTTAAGACGAACTTGGTTGGTGTTGTGTGGTTGAAAGAATTGAACTTTGTTACACGAAGGCAGTAAATTTAGTTGAAGTTTTCTTTGCACAGTTATCGGGAAACAAAGATTTTCCTTGTATTACCTCATTCCACGTCCTTGACATTCTAGGCTTATAAGACAATCAGTTGGTAGCGATCCACCATTGGCTCGTCGTGAAGTAACCTTACGATAAACACTAAATGTGGCGCATCCCTAAGATATCGGGTAACACATTTCAGAGTCTGAGATTCATAAATACCACCCCCCATCCTTGCAAATGAAAATAATATAAATCCAGAACTACTCAGGACCTTGCGCTAAATTTAAAGAGCATTGTGGATCATCCACTTCTGGTAATCTGACTGAATTTTGGAAATATGTCCTTTCAGGCTGGTTTCCTGAAATTTACGATCCTACTTCAAGACTCGTGTGTATATTTGGCTGCACATACATTTGTGAGCAAACTTTTTCAGCCATGAATGTTATTAAAAATAAATTATGTTCAACTATTGCAGTTGCACATATTACTAATATGCTTGTTCTGTGCACACAAAAATTACCCTAATAATGAGGAATTTGTAAATGAAAATGAAGCTCAAAAGTCACAATGACATTACAGGTTGTTAAAATTCATTGACTGTTATTAAATGGTCTAATAAGGAATATTTCTAGGTTTTAAAATTGAATGTGTTTCATTTTATGATAATTTAAAAAAATCTTGT
Organism: Deroplatys truncata; assembly: GCA_030765065.1. Classification (NCBI taxonomy): domain Eukaryota; kingdom Metazoa; phylum Arthropoda; class Insecta; order Mantodea; family Mantidae; genus Deroplatys; species Deroplatys truncata. Next base: position 119,371,003 of record CM060988.1, on the reverse strand, counting down.
GAAGTTATATGATGATATTTTAAAATAAAAAAGTAAATAATAACTTTAACTGAACTTACCTGAATACTTTACTAATATTTTAGTTCAGATTCCAAATGGCCATTAATATAAATTTAGTTAGACGACCCATCAGTTTACTAGCCCAAGCTCAAAATAGGTTGGCCACCCCTGCTCCAGCCACTATCGTTTATTTTTATGTCCCGTCTTCAGTTTGATCTCTAAGTCCCTCCACGGTGGTAAAGTAAGCGAGATATGGGATTGTGGTGGTAACGCTGACTCATGCATTTCTGATGCTGCAGTGGTGGACTGGTTTGAATGAATTTGGAGAAAACAATATAAAGAGAAAGCAAGTAAATAAAAGTTCATAATTAACTTACCCATTCACACAATATGTTGGAATTATTCCCCATTCTGTTGATGGCACAGATTCACGTGTTCAATTTTATTGTTAAGCACTATGATTAAAATTTCTTTTGTCAGTGAATTAATGTAATTTATTGCAATATCTCCTGTTTTAAAAATCTGAAAGGATACATTCACATAACTTTCTCTATCTTTCATCGGCTATTAGTGGGTATAGAAATTATTTTTACTAAAGTTTATTTTTCTGTCTACTACACTTTAATCTAAACAAACCTTTGCAGAAATAGCTGCATTACTCAATTCCTTAAAGCGATAGTCAAATGTTTAAGAACTGGACACTATGTGCTGGCCTTAAAATCCATACTGTTTCTATGTAATAGTGAGAAACAACAAACTCGTTGGGACTTAAAAAGAAACAAGTATTGAACAATTCCAATCTTTAATAACGGATAAACCAGAAACGGCTTATGCGGTAAACAAACTTGCTTGAAATAAATTGTGTGTTTTAAAGAGATATACATTTTTTATGTGGTACGTTTTCCATGTAAAGAGATTTTCTTTAAAATCTTCCTGTCACATCCTTTGAAGATATTAAACTCAAATACCAAGTTTGGTATTTATCCGACTTTCCGTTTTTGAGTTGACAGACACACAGGCAGACGCACAGACACACAACGTGGGCATGTTTTAAAAAATGCTTATTTGGATTCAGGGCGCCTTAAAACATGTATTTTCGGTGAAGCTTTGGTATTGAATTGTTGGGTAGAATGTAATACTTCCCCTACTTACTACACGTAGTAGAGAAAGTAATAAGATTTAGTACTATACCTAGTAATAAATGCTAGAGGGTAGAGAAAGCCATGTGAATGTATCACATCAGATATTTTACTTAAACATTTACATCGTTTATTAACATCACAATTATGCATGTTAACAAAACTTAGTCTAATATTTTATCCTGTTATGTATAAGAAAGTATACCAAATTACATTGATTTACATATAATGAAACGTACATCGTGTGGAACAAATTGAAAACCCGAGAATAGAGAGTTTAAATACGGTTTCTGATTTTATGTTGTTTAAAAAGCATGTAATGCAAATACAGGCCCCATCTTGGTCTTTTTTCCGCTCCTCTGCAGCTAATTTAGTATTTGAACAGTCCTAAGGCCTCTCTTGAATGGTTTGTTCACTTTAATATTAGTAAAACGTCGTTTTTTACTACAAATATTTAGGAAGTCATCTCTATATGATAAGCTTTAAAATTTCGTACAACTATGAAAGCTACGTGGAATTAAAGTATAAGGTTTGTTGTGTTTAATAGCTTTAAACTTCACATGTATGAATTTTGCAATTTTTGACCCTTTCTTCACAGATGGTGTCCTTAAGGCAGAAATTGCAAGGCTCGAAGATATGTCTAAAGTAGACAGGAAGAGCACTCGAAGGAAGAGGACTCGAAGGAGGATACTGGTGCAGGTGGATTTAATATGCAATAATTTTTTTAATGTTTTCCCCTTTAAATTGTTTTTTCTCGGGTTGCAATTGTTTAGTCTTTATGTTTCATCTAATTATTCGATTTAACGACCTGGTCATATCGCGACGTGGCAGCTTATACAATGTGTCCACAGAGAGTTTAGTGCTGGGCAACTGTTTCTCTGCTTCTACACGTGTAGTGTAGGGTGCCGTCCAGTCTACCTGCTTTAATTATCTGTGGACAGATGGCAGGGCATTTGCTATTACCACATATTTTCATTTTTACAATTGTTTTAGACGTAAGGTGGAACTTCGGGTAGTGGTATTAAATACCCAATCCGGTATTTACCTTGACGATTGAAGGAAACCACAAAAAAAAAAAAAGAGTTGGACCACGGGATTTGAATCTGGGACCTCCCAAATGCGGGCCACTGATGTTACCAGTCATCCCACTCAGTTTTTGTTGTTAATGTATGTTAGGTGTTAAAGTAACATTTAAAGTAGTACCACGTGTTGCACATTATTATTTTAATGAGTTAACTCTGGACAGACGCAGTCAGCTATGACAGCAACAGCTGATGGTACTATTCACATTACGAGAAACATTTTCCCCCTTTAAATTGTGTTTTCTTAAAACTACATTTTTTTAATAAATGCTCCGTTTTCTCTAGAAATAGCTGATAGGATGAAATTTTAAACACACGATGACAACATAACAATCATGGAATTCATCTATGTGTATTAGTTTGGTTACAAAAAATTATTATGCATAAAAATGTAAAAATCAAAATTATTTTTCATAATGTACGCATTTCTTCATAAATATAAGTCAATTTACTAAGATATATTGTATCTTTATTCTATAAAATTATCAAAATGATATCTTTAGCAATTCCTAACGTAACAAGTTTTTAGTTAAGCTAATTTAACACTGACAGGATAGGGCGGTTAACTAAAAAGCATTTGATATGTTCCTCTCACGAACTCAGATCCCGTAGGCTTAACACATTTCAGGGTGATCCCTGTTTCGTGAGGGTAGACATGATTGCTTCACCTCTCGCAGAACATAATGGGATAGGTTCGAATCCGTGCCTGGAACCCTTGTGTTCTCTAAGTATCTGAATACACGTCACGATAATTTTTGTGCACGCCCCTCCCTAGAAGCAAGAGTCATTTTCGTGGAACTGAGGGCATGCAAACACTTTGGAATTTACACTTTTTCCTCCACCAGTTTGATGCTTTGATTGCATGATGCATTCCACTTTACTACAAAATGAAATACATTTATGTAGAGGTATCCGTGCAAAAGTTACACTATTGCAACTAGAAGAAGAGAGATCATGTCGGACTGAAATACGATATTACGTCGGAATTTTTTGTGAAATTAAATTGAAAACAACGTGACAAGTCCTAAGTGTTTTCTTCAGCATTTAACCATTGTAACGTAGCGCGAGGCTGTCTCCGGACCACCAGTGTATGCACGCCCCCACCCGTCTACTTGGACATTGGGTGGGGCTTCCGGCCGGCCCTTCAGAACATTGGCTCGCACAACAAACTCATTATGTGCCGCTTCGCTGTAGTTTGAGTAATTATTGCCCCAGCAGTACCTTTCGGCAGGTTCGAATAGTTTCCCCTTCGAGAACGTTCCGCTCTGTATGCGGACTGACTAGCGCCTGGTTGACAGTTAAGTTAGTTAGGGTGAAGATAGTTATGAAGAGACGGAGTGAACAGTGCAGAGTGCAGTTGAATTGCGAGTTGTGACTCAGCAATTCAGTTGTGATTCGACGGATCAGTTGTATTGTGTTCTGTTCTGAGTGTATGTCAAAAGTGACACAAGTGTAACGTTTGTTCTACGTTGAGTGTCTAAGTGGCAAAGAAAGTGTGTCTCGCAGTGACTGGTGTTCTCATTTGTTACACTATAAACCAATCCCTAATTAATATGAAATCTAAATTTGTGGAATTTTATTTACTTATTTATGCTTTGCCATGTTTCCGTAGTTTTCTTCTTCAATCGAGATATTCTTGCTACTCAGTCATACCTCATCCCCATAAGCTTTAATCCTTTTAATTTTTATCAAACAATTCCAAGTGGTACTTTATCGGATTACAGATTTAAGGGCAATTTGATTCAGAATTATGAACACATTCCAGAAAGAAATGTTTATTTCTTAATTCATATCGGTAAAAGTTAAAGAAAGACATCTTCATAAACAAAACAGAAATATAAATCGAAATTATTCCAAATCAAAGCTCCCTCTGCATGTCACACAAATCCTTCAGATCCTTAAACTTTGGTTGTCTTTCTCGTGAAACACGTAATTTTGTCTTAACTTCTCCTGAAAGAGAAAGTCTGAATCAGGCTCTCTCTACCCATATTACCTTTTTATCGAGTGAAGGGGAAAACATGTTATATACTTATCCCAACGAAGCTGAGAGATCGAACTTGCCATCCGAGGATCGCCCTACCCACTAAAACCCCTCCACTATTAGGAAGGAGAAGGTTTGCCGCGGTACCGCTTTAAGCACCCGTGCATTCCATGGAGAAGGTAAGAACTGGTTTGCAGTGCGATCATCAGTGGAGTAAGGATGTGAGCCAAAGACCCAGCCTGCCCCTAGCGAAGTGCAGGAGAGGAGACAGGAAATTATAGATGTTGCTGTGTTGAGTGAATTCTTGGCGCGTGTTGCGCTTATCAATTACTAAGGTGTGGTACTTCTAGGTCATGTAATGTTCACGCCGGAGCACTGCGTCCTGTAGTAATATCTGGGTCGTGCGCTACAAATATTGCTCTTGTATGCGAGTCAATACCTTCCTCAGGTGAGTGGTTGCGTCCCTGAAACAAATTATGCATTATATATATACTAAAAAGTAATGTTATTATGCTATAGTGATTTGAAGATGATTATATAAGATGCTGAATATACAATTAAAGTTCAACACAGGGACTCATTTACAGTAATTGGCTTCTGTCATTGTTGCTGCATATAGCCGGTAGTGCTGGTGATAAGCATCTCACATATTGGTTAGTTATAATTACATGGAGAATTTACAAGTGTTATACTCCGCGGTGCGGCGTCGTCGATATACATAAGCAGATTAAACCGAGTTTATCTTGAATGACGCGGCTGGTCTCCTACGGGTCTAACTCTTAACAAATATCGGGTTCAATGGACTCTATCTGAGGTAATATAGCTAAAGCGCCTACGCAGAGTAATAACATTTGCAGTTGAGTCTAACTCGATTATGGTGTTTATTGACTTTAATGCTATGTGAAGCTGTCTGTTGACTGTGTTTTTGGTGTGTGGCTTATCATAGTTCTACAGAACAGCGTGTGTTTATTATGTTAATTTTTACAATAAAAATAGAAAAAAATATACAGACAGCCAAAATGCTATTCTTACGCAATATTGAGGCGTGGATAGAATAAGAAATGAAATTGTTTTAGAATAAATATAAAAATAAGTGTGCATATATCACACTTTTGGAGAAACCCGTCCTTTTGCAGATCATGAAAAGCCGACGGATGCTGCAAAAATGCGAAAGTACACATTCTGCCGCAGTTCGTGCAATGACGGAGCTTGTTAGGCATATAGTGTTACTCTAGCCTAACCTAACCTAACCCGACCTAACCAAATTAAACTAACGTAATCTTTCGCTATCTGTCGTATTGGCGTCTTCAGTTGGTGTACAGAATGACGTTACACTATACGCGGACTTTTCATGATCTACCTAGAATCCTCGCAAAATGGCGAATTTCAGTAAAAGCCTACGACATATGTGTATATATACTGTTGCGGAAGAAACAATGCGTAGAAAATTCAGAAAAATATAGAACAAAAGGCAGTACCGAAATAAGCATTTTGAGGATAGGAACAAGGGATAGTAGAAGCTCTTTGTGCTACATGCGTCAACATTAAATCCGTTATGTTAAGAGTCTACGATTGTGAAACCTGTTTATGGCAGATGTGAACAAAATGCACTCTTGTACAGCGCTAATCATTCTCGCTAGTGTCTCTGATGTGAGGTCTACTGAATGGTACGGTAACACCGAACGCTCTTCTTGTTCAGCACAAAGAGTACAGCACAGCATAGTACAGTACGCGAATGTAATGGTTAGTTTCTCATTGTGTACCAGTATTTTTAGTTGAGATTGTAGAACACATTTTGACTGAAAAATGAAAATGTTTCATAAAGTCAGATAAGTATTTTTCATGCAGCGCTTTTGTTATTATACTGCATCTGCGACTCCCCATCTTAACCTCAAAATGCTTAGTTTGGTACTGCCTTCCTACTCTACAGGGTGAGTTTGAAGTCAGACAAACTTCAGGGGGTGATTCCTGACTGAAAACGGAACACAAAAGTCATATCACCTTGTGACTGGAAATGCATAGTTCCAAGTTAGATGACATTGAAGAACGACAACAAAGAACTCTGACACACGGTGGCCATGACACAACAGATGTTAAAATTGGCCTCCTAGATTCAATGCACTCGTTCACACTTCACACCATGGATTGCCTCACTCGTTCGAATGTTCCGGGCTGTATCCGAATATTGTCACAGGCTACGTGGACACACTGTTGAAGGGTCTGAACATCAGGAACAGGCTCACCGCATGCAATGTTTTTCAGATGCTCCCACAAGTAAACATTTAAGTCCGGTGATCGAGCAGGTCATGTAGGACCTCCACGTCCTATCCAACGTCTGTCAAAGATGTTGAAATGTCGACGCACATTAATGCTGCAGTCACATTGCTTGTATTTGCCAAACGCACATTCTCCAGCAATGGAGGCAGCGTGTTTTGCCTGAGATCCAGATACGTTTCTCGTTCAGGTGTTGTGGAAGAACTGTTCCAAGTCGCCAATAACCCTTGCCCAAACATTGTAGTTGAACTGCTGCTGATGAGATGTTTCAACCATTCCGTGAGGACTTTCTGTAGCCTACAGATGACCATTATGCAGGTTAATGATGTCATCTCTACTTAAGGTCACTTCATCGGTGAAGAGGACTGAAGATAGAACTCTCATAATAGTGATAGCTGTTGCAAGAAATAGTGACAGTATCTTTCCCGTGGAGGAAAATCCGCCGGCGATAATCCCTGCACACGTTGGAGGTTATCGGGATAATAGCGGTTGTCATGTAGGATACAGATAATCGTCTTTTGGCTTACACCATGTTGGCAGCCCAATTGCTTGCAGCTTGTACCGGGGTTGTTCTCAATATCACGGAGAACATGTTCCTCCACATCGGTGTACGCGCAGTCCATGGCCGCCCTGGAAGTTCATCTGTCTCAAAGGACCCATGCTCACACAAACGCCGAAAAATGGCTCCAAATGTGTGATGTGGGTGGTGCTGTCTGTCAGGGTACGTGGCTAGGTACATTCATGCTGCCCCTCGACAGTTTCCACCTGCTTGTCCATACACGAACACCATATCGGCTTGTTGCTGGAATGAATACCGGACCATTGTGTTTCGACGTTGCTTAAATCATACTATCTGCAACACACAAAACGCACACTGCAAGTTATGAAACAATATCGTAAGTGCCATCTATCGTGGAAACTATGCGTTTGTGGACACAAGGTGATATGAGTTTTTGTGCTCCATTTCCAGTCAGGAATCACCCCCTGAAGTCTGTCGGTGAACTTAAAGGCCATCCGTATAATTTTCTGCAGATTGCTTTTCCCAAGCCTATGTATAAGATTGAAGTTCGAAACTTATGAAAAGAAATGGACAGAACATCTAATGAGAATGAGTAGTGAAAGAATACCAAAGAGGAACCTCCTATTCAATCCGAGAGGAAAAAGAGATGTGACCGAACCCGTAGATGACTTCACTTCGGCTGGAGTGCTGCAGAGCCTAACCTAGATGATTGTGACGACTATGTTAATGATTTTTTAGTTTTATTTTTAACTACTCTTTAACTACTATGGGTCTTAGGGTCCCCTTCTAAGTATATTGGGAGTGAAAAACCGGTAATTTTGATCAGAGGTCTCTTTATCAATTGAGGTTCTTTTTACGTGGCGTAAACCTATATTACGGAAACCGGCTTTACTTCCCTTCCAAAGGAAGACATACCAAGGATTTTTACGCCCGAAAAACATCCATCGCCCTCCGCCGGATGTGAATCTGCCACTTCGTTAACATGATGATGGAAAAAAAGAAATAGATTATTTATTTGCTGCTTGTAGCGAAGAGTGTTTCAAAATGGCACCTTAACCCAGAGGATGAAAAGCGTCGTTTCGCGTTAATTCGAAAACAAATATACAAACTTCCAACTAAAATTTGTAACATAAACAATAAGTTAATTTGGTAAAACATTTTTACAGTTTTCACCCTAGCTTACTGAATGGTAACGTCGTCCTCATTAATATGGATGTGTCATTATAACCTCTGTTGATACGGAGTACGATCAGAATATATAAACCTCAATATAGCAGATGGATTGACTAATTTGCTCTCCTTTGAGGTTCCGTTCCACCAGTTTCCACCCAAACACAATACCATAATGTATCATAGAAGTGTGTTATGTCATCTCATGGTTCTTTACTATATTGGTAACTATGCAAAACAAATCCAGTTTCATGTTCAACAGGATGCGGCAGAAGCAATGAACATTTTCACTGTCAGCGTTACACTATTTTATCATTTTTACTTTTCTTAACACTTACCTATACTACTCAGAGGATGTAGTGTATTCCACCCGAAATATCTATATCGAGATCTCCATAGAAACATGTATTTCGAGCTCCCCAAATCCAAAAAAACAGCAATTAAAAGAGAGTTTTGTGCACATGCGCGCGCGTATGTGTGAGCACAGCAAAAATGATAAGTCTGATAAATACTTTTGCTTTGTATATAAGTTCAGCATGTTCCAAGATTTCGACACAAAGCATACTATCGTTTATATAGAAAACGTTTGGTTATTTTGTTAGCTCTGACGATTTTGATTAAAATGCCAAATGTTTAATATATCTGCGTGACAAACATAATGCATATCTTAGATTTTCTGGAAATATCTTCATTCTGTACCGTAATTATTGGCGATAATATATAAATAATTAAATACAGAAATAATAGCAAGATAAAGGAATAATTTCAATAAATTATTTATGTATATTAAACCAATTTATAACATAATAAGCTGGAGCTGAAATATTTGTCCGAAGGAAAAGGTAATTAGCGATTCATGTTAAGCAAAGTCATTAGTAACAGCGAAAGCATTAGCTTGAAGATGCCTGGAAGGCACTTTAGAGTTAAGTTCAGTACGTTTGACAGTCACGTAGGCAGAAATTCTGGAAAACAGAAAGGTATTTCTGAGAGTTTGGCCAGGCCTCCATAGCAAGATGGTAACAGACGCACATGTAAAAACTGCAAGATTGGCGGCTCCGCAGAGGAAGGAATGTTCGTAGGGGAGTAAAATGTAGGCGCAGCTTGAGTTAATATAGGGGCATGCAATCTAATCAGAGACACAGTCGTTCATGCATACATTCGTGCTTACATTCGTGGCTTTGGTGATTACTCGCGGTATTTTAAGAGCTCAGTGACGCGCTTGTGTGAGAAGATTTAGCGGCCATCGCGAGAGTTTTGCCCGTAGGCATTTTAGCGTTTCACGACAATTACACTGCTAATTTCTTTTATTGCGAAAAGAGTTATTTCAAACCGCAAAAATTAATACTGCAGAAGTTAGCAGGTATAATAATTCAATTGTTATAGTTTCGAGTGCTACGATTCACAATCAATTTCATTCTTTATCTCCAAACGGTCAAGCTATTGAAGCAATTCACTTCAATAGCTCAAGTATAAGATCACATTAAATTTCTCAGCCAATTTAACTGGTGTTACCCTTCACATTACACTCACGCATACCCTGAGAAAGTACTCATAGCTCTACCACTGAAGCAGCTGGCGCACGAGACAGCAGAACGAGCTACGAGATAGCGACAGCATCAGAAGCAGATAAAGTATGCTGCTTCATAACTGTCGCACCAACTCGAGGGTTTAAAAATTCGGCTAACGTAGTACGTTATCAATTCAGATTAAATTCTGTAGGGGAGGGGTTCCGACCCCTTCAGCTGCCATGGTGCGAGTGCTGCGTGTCCTTAGCGCACGTGATACTTTGACGTCGGACCGAACATCTGAGCCATTCCGAAGGGGAACTGTACGGATTGGGTTGGTCTCGACGAAGAAGTGGTTCGCGATACCCAAGGAGATTGTCCTCCGTAACATACTAGAGTGCTGGGAGACGTTATGCTAGTTCACTGTCGGCTCTACCGAGGTTTTTCGGTAGTCCTTCTGAGGTTGACGTTTGTAAGTGGCGTATTCACTTCCGTCCCTGCGAAAGTGGGAGGGGGGGATGATTATAGGAAACCAGATATTAGGCTAATGTAAAACCGCACGGAGAGGAGTGCCACTCCGTTGCCGCCTTTCCTTGGCATAAGAGGGAAGCTTCGGCTCCGGGAGATCTTTACCACAAACTATATAACTGGTAAATGATAAGAAATGGAAGTATGTTTACTACACGAAAAATGAGATCTCGTTAAAACACTGAAATATTCTTTTGTGGTTCTAACCATTTCTTATATATTATGAAGGAATGAGTAGATATAATGTCTAAGTCAGAGCACAGTGTATCCCTTTATCCCATTATCCCAACAAGGTTTATTTGCAAACGTTTACTTCGATTAAAAGAGTAGATAGAAGAATATGCTTTTATAAGAATAGTATGAAGAACAGCAAGTAGATAAAGTCACATAAATTTATCACATCATCAGAATTTTGTGTATAACAGCCACCGAACAACCACCACTGTTGACAATACGATCTGTGGAGGTGATTAGGTTAATTATATTATAACAATCAAACGTCAAATCTTGCAAGACCTTTCATTTTTTGCTTAAAGTTTAACGGACGATGTCATATCGAAATGAATAAATAAAATGGGTAAAATGATACTCAAATGAGCCCACTCCATTCCACTCCAGTCTGGTAGGCTCGTGGTGAGCCTAAGTAATGCTGCTGTGTACCTGCCCTGGGTACGGCTTAACCATAGAGATGGTAATGTGATGTTGCTTTTTGATTTGGTGGTTCAATAGGAGGTAGCTTCTATATTTTTATAGGCTCCTCAACAGTTACCGTTTCAGGAGCAATATCCACCCGCTGTTGCATGGGAAGGGGGGAGTACTTACAATCAACATTATGCTGTTGGCTGGTTTAGGGCTTTCGTTACCGGGGGTACCCACACGCCATGAGGGAAACCCGGTAGCGTCTGCAACGACGTTCTGTGGGTAAGTACTTTCCCAGGGATCAAATGAGCCCGGAGTCTTTAGAGCGCAGTTACCTGACATTCATCTTCTTAGGATAAGGGAAACACCCAGAATAAATCTTATCCAGATTCTACCCAGATTCGAACTAGGAACCTCTTGAATGTGAGCCAGACACCTGCTTCCCCACAAAGGTAGACTTGAAAGAATTTATATTAATTCTTCCTTTCTTTCTAACAACCGCAGTTACTGAGGTCGAAATACGCAGCTAGTGGCACTCTGCGCGAACCGCTGAACTGTAGTAACCCCATTTCTTTCACGGGTTATGTTCCTACTGTGACAGGATATCCAACCGTTGCTTGGAAACCGTTTCTAGAGAGGAGAACTTTTTTTTTATTTCTCTCTTTCTTTCCCGTTAACCTTCTCTACTGCTTGCCTTTAGTAGGTAGAGGGAGTCTTCTATTCCACCAAAGATTCGGCATCAGGTTTCACCGGAGACACATGTTTCGAGGCCGCTGAATCAAAAATAATTTTTAGAAAAAGGACCTTGTGTATGAGTGTACGAGAGGGATCAAGTTTAGCAACTTCTGAAAATGCGACACGAAGATTTCAAGAAAATTCCCCCATCGCAAACTATCCTTTACATGTGAAGTTTTTTGTTATTTTTGATATTTCTAAGAATGGCTCTAACGATTATGATTAAAATACCATATGTTTAAGATATTTGCATGGCAAACAAATTACACAGCTTGATTTTTTCTGCGAAAAGTCAAGAAGTTCTCTTCATTCTAAATGGATTTGTATAGTTTTGTGCAGTGTTGGGACGATACCTATACTGATTTTGAGCACCGATACTCGATACTCACTTTATAAAAATCCTAAAGATGATAAGCTTGTTCTCTGAATTATGTTCTTGCTAGTGGTTTTCTCTCTATAGGTAAACGCATTCTCCGATTAGCAGCAATTGTTTTTCCTGATAAAACCACAGGTTATAGATCCCCTATTAGTAGTTAATAATAATAATAATAATAATAATAATAATAATAATAAATTTCCTTCCGTTTATGTAACTACAGAGAGAGAGCCAAAAAACTACGAACCGGCTGCGAGGTGTTTTAGCTGTCCGCGTTCTCGGCGCTCGTTGCCGTCTGCCGTTATCATAGAAAGGCGCGAATGAAACCATACAACATTTTTAAAACTGCTTTTAAAGGCTTTACTTACCAACTTCATGAAAGGAGATGCTGAAACTGGCCACCGTCATTGTCCATACATCCTCTTTAGGAAACTATCCATTACTCGCCGTTGTTCACGTTGAGAAATGCTGGTAATTTCCTGGCGGATATTTTGTTTTAATTCTTCCAGGGTATATGCGTTTGTCTTTTACGCTTTATGTTTTAAGCTACCCCAGAAATAGAAATCGCAGGGGGTTAGGTCGGGGGACCGAGGGGACCACAAATCTCTATTAATAATTCTGTCCTCAAACGCACTTTCAACTGTTCTCATCGAAATATTGGCCATATAAGCTGCTGCAGAGTCTTCTTGAAAAAAGACAAAATCACGCTCCCTGGCTATTAATTCTCAAAAAACAAAAGGGGGGGTTCAACATTGTATTCACATAATTATGTACGGGCGTCAACAGTTGACTCGAAAACATTTGGCCCTATAACTCTTTCTCCGCTCATGGCGCACCATACACCAATTTTTTCGTCATGAAGGGGTACTTCATGAAGAATATTACCGGCTGTGCGGTATTTTTTTTCCACTGGGCCTGTGGAAACATGATAACGCACTACTGCTATAAACAAGGTCACGCTGTTGACGTGGTTTTGCTCTGCAGTGTTAACTGTAGTATTAAGTTGATGGTGATGTGATGTTCAGTTATTACGAGATATTTATTATTTTGTCCTTACTTAGTCACAAAGTATATTATAGCTCAGTATATGTTTTCTACTGCACAGCGTGTATTTATTTATGTTTCGTATGTGTTAACTCAGTTCGCCAAGTGAAAGTACGATTTGCAGAAAGATTTCCAGGGGTAAAAGTTCCAGGCTGTACAACAATTCATGAACTTTACGATAAGTTTCAGGCTACAGGAATTGTTCAGGCTAAGAAATCTAAAAGACGGCGAAAGAGTTATAGAGCCATTTTTTCGAGTCAATATTTGAAGACCGTGCATACTGAATACAATTTTGCCTCCTGTTTTTAGAGAATTAACAGCCAGGGAGCGTGATTTTGTCTTTTTCAACAAGACTCTGCAATAGTTCATACGGCCAATATTTCCAAGAGAACAATTGAAAGTGTGTTTTAGGACAGAATTATTAATAGAGATTTTTGGCCCCTTTCGTCCCCCGACCTAAGCCCCTCCGTTTTCTATCTCTGGGGTAACTTAAAAAACAAACTGTACAAGACAAACCCACCCACCCTTGAAGAATTAAAACAAAATATAAGCCAGGAAATTTCTTTCAACGTGAACTACGGCGAGGGATGGATAGTTTCCTAAAGAGGTGCCAAAAATGTATGGACAACGACGGTGGCCAGTTTCAGCATCTCTTTTCATAAATTTGGAAACTAAAGCCTTTAAAAGTAGTTTTAAAAATGTTATATGGTTTCATCCGCGCTTTTCTATGATAACGACAGACGGAAACGAGCGCCGAGGACGCGGACAGGAAAAACACCTCGCAGCCGGTTCGTAGTTTTTTGGCTCTCCCTGTATATTTTATACTGAAAACTGTGTTTTAAAGGATTTTCTAACCATATTACGAAAATTCGTCGAACGGTATACCTATAAGCCACGCTAGTGACCCCGAGTTTGACTTGCGTAAACACAAACTAGCAGATGGAAGGAAAGGACACATATTTCCATGCACTGTATTATCTCACGTCTTAAGTTCCGATTTGTTTCTGCTGGAATCACAGATTTTGGTCACCTGAGTGGCTGAATATAGTAGATGAGAGTGAGTCACCAGCCAGGCTATTGCAGAAATGTGATCTAGTGCGTAAGCTAAATCATCTTCATTCACAACTCAGATAACGTTACATGTTACATGAGTACCTCTACTCTTTGCCCCTTGTTTTGCATGTTTTCATTTAGATACAGGAGTCTATGGAATGTTGCATTCACCTATAGGAAATGCAGTCAAGGTAAATCAAGAACTATAGTCCAGCAACTCTTTGGGGACGCGTGCGAGGAATAACGTGAAGTCTCTTATTCCTTATCTAGCATGAAGTTAAACGCTAGAACTTTCAATCATGCCAAACTTTAAAATTTAAAAGTATCGAAAAAGTATCGAAGGTTTTCCTCAAAGTATTAGACATACTTCGATACCACCGAGTATCAGGAGTATCAGGAGTATCGAGGTATCGACGGTTTCGAGGTCCCATCCCTAGTTTCGTATAACTGATAAACCGTAAGATACATATGACATCACTCAAAATCTGTAGATCTTGTTAAAATACACAATTCATGTTTAATTTTACTGTGTATTAAATATTTTTGATATAGGCATTCGTTATTATTTGTTCAACTTTTCAAATACCTTCTTTAAGTCTAAGGGTACGGAATTTCAAAGTCAACATAGTGATCTACTACTTAAAAGATTTGACTATCGATTCTGTCTGCTGTATCCCCCTTGTACCAAAGCTTCAAAATGTGTAATAAGGGCATTCCTCAAACGTTTACCTCAATTGACATGAAGTTGGTATAAAAATAAGCATTTGCAAGAGTGTTTTGTGAAAGAGAAAGTCATGTGAATGCAACACATCAACATTTATTATTATTATTATTGTTATTATGATCATTATCATTTTAACGTGCTATGCCATCCAGTTTTGTTGCTAATGATTTAATTTTTGTAATCGTAGAATCGTTGTTCGGTCTATACCTTCACGTTAGTTAGATAGTCGCGTTTCTGCACCATCTATTTTATTTCTATTTATTTTACTTTGTGGATAGAACTTTGTTTGAATATATACTTGGCGAGCAGGGAAATTACGAAAAATTACCAGTCGGATAGGCCTGTACACGGGATTCGAACCCGCCAACTCCGGAATGTGAGCCACAGACTCTACCACCTAAAAATTAAGAAATTATAGAAAAAAAGACCTGTGAAGTGAAGAAGAACGGGTTTCATAAAAAACGGCGTGAGGCATCCTTAAAAATATACCGATTTAAGTACGAAGTTCGGTACTAGTCGGCCACAATATTAATGCGCTTGGAGGAGGGCTCACTGTTTTTTGGTGAACAATCAAGGCTAGTGATCAGACAGGAGAGAGTGACTGGGCGATAGCTGAACGTACAGTAACAAAGTGAAAACAGTACTACTCTGTATTCATTCTTAGGTTGATCCGCGTCAAAACAATCCACAGATGACCAGTGCACCGCTATAATGTATCCTTCCGCCATTCGCACTAGAAATACTGTCACACTTTCAGACCATGTGGCGAGTACAAGCGGCACGTAGTGCAAAAAAGAACGGAGTCCTTATTTCGACAACTGAAACGGTGACTAGCATATTCTGTTAAGGGTTAAATATGATAAGATTGATAGTTGCAACTAAATAAACGTTTGCACATATAATAATAGTTAGTTCTAAAAGAAATGGGCGAAAAATAAAGTAACAAGTCTGGGATAACTTAATTTATTCGCTCTCTGGAAGCGGCACTTTATCAACTGTCGGCGGCTCATTTTAAAAAAGAAATTGTGCACTGTTACGCGAATTGCATTCTTCTCAAAATCACTACATTCTTGTATTGCGTATCTCATATGCTTTCTTGTTTTTTTCGGGTGTAACCACTTTTGCCGTTTCAGATTTTTCTACACAAGCACTGTTTATACTTGTACTCGAAACACCAGTGAACTCAGAAGCTAATTTCGCCATTTCTTTTGCGGAAAGTGTTGGATATTTCTCACATAACTTTATTAAAGATTCAACACTATTGTTTATTCACCACTAGTCAATGTTTGCGCGGCTAATGTTTTACGTAATTCGATGAAAACACAAGAGCAAATTCACCGTCCTCCACGATACTAAACACAACTGCTGGTTTCTGGCTGTAAATAATATTCTGCGGCTACCCGGATGTCAGGCGACATACGAATTGCATCATGGGACTTGCAGCTCTAGTTTACGGTATAAATCAGCGTTAAATAAAACCTTAGGTATTTGTATAGAATATTATACTATTTAAGGATAAATTCATTCTAAAATTCAGAGTATTAGTATGGGACTACTTTCCTGCGCGCATTGCTACCGTGTTGCACCACGGTGCACTGACCACGTGGGTTTGTTTTGCCGCGGATCAACCTAAGAGTGAATACAGTTTACATTTGCAGGCTTCAGCCTCGCTAATGAATGCAGCTCGGAACTGCGGATACTTCTTTACCTGACTCGATTCTCCTTCCGATGGTCAGCCCACTTCTCTTCCCACTACACGCACTCATATTGTGGCCGACGGGTACTTATCCAACTTCTCGTGTTTGGGTTTTGCGTTTTCTCTCTCACTCACGCACTTTTCTAAACCTGCTTTTACTTTTAGGGATCAGGGTTCTTGAAAATGTGTACAGTAACATGTAGATAAGAAGCGCTGAGTGTTATTCACTACTTCCTAAATCTGACCTAATTATGTGGCAGAGGAAGAAGAAATTATTTCCCAAGGCCGAAGTTTTAATAGTAATTTATGTAACAAGGGGATAACATTATGATTATGGTAGAAATAATGTTTGTCGCACTCACTGTAGTTTGCGAAAATTTTCAGAAGTGCCATATTAAGAATGCCCATCTGTGAAAAAACGCCATAAATTACCAAAATTCATAAATATGGATTTATAGCTGTATGACCTCTTAAATTATGAGATATAGTGATTTAAATGTTCGTCTGTAAGCATGAATTGTAGTAAAACCGATGTTTTGCCTACATACGTATGTAAAAACACCATTCAAGAAAGGACCAAGGAATCTTAAAATACCAAATTAATTGCAGTGGAGCAGAAAAAGACGAAGGAGGGCATCTTTATGCACTAAATGCTTTTTTAAACAACAATAAGTCAGAAACAGCGTTGTTTTAGTGATATAATTTTTAAACTCTCGTTTCTCTGGTTGTCATTTTTCGGTATATTCTGACTTTCAAATTGTTCCACATGTCGTATTTTCGGTATAAACGAATGAAACTTTGTGTACCTCCTTGTTATCAATAGGATAAAAAAATGATGAGATGAATTTTTGTGAAAATGTTTAATTATGATGTTAGTAAACAATGATGCTCATATTGTGTAAAATTTTCAGCAAAAATTTGAAATCTCACATTTAATATTTATTTTCTTCCAAACTAATAGAATAAATAAAGGTTCATTTATTTATATTATATTCAAGAGTTTAACTATAAGCCATTAATTTGTTAAAAAAATTGTATCGCGTGGAGGAATTTTTCAGAACACTAAAAAGAACATTACAAAAATTAATATCTCTGAAACTAATTTATAAATATGCACGAAATATGATCTACATATTATATACTCATAGCGTATTAAAATGTCAAATAAATCGACCTGAAATTGTGGAATTTGAAATTTCACTGCTGGATATCCTTAAGAATATTCACGAGTTAGATACAACATTTTATGCAATCTTAGGATTATAAATTTCAGGAAATAAATCATGGAATAATTGACATCCATAACTGACGTGAGAACGTCTTCGTACGTTCGTAAAGGAGACGTTAGCTTCTCTCCCTGCATTTTATTTCTTATTACCTGAGGTTTTGAACCGATAAACAAGACAGCCACTTTCA
The DNA here is from genome assembly GCA_030765065.1 of Deroplatys truncata. Lineage (NCBI taxonomy): Eukaryota > Metazoa > Arthropoda > Insecta > Mantodea > Mantidae > Deroplatys > Deroplatys truncata. The sequence goes on along the minus strand of CM060988.1, from coordinate 119,353,121 downwards.
TAATAAATTCCGTTCCTGAGAGAGAAGTGAGCAGATGTAATGGATTTTGGTGTAGTCTATTGTTAGTACCGCATGGTAAATAATTATAAATTTTGATTCTTAATTATTCTATATTTAATAATGCACAGAGGTTTTGCATCCTTGTTGCTAAATAAAAGAATAATGGTTTCTTCCGCTCTCTATAAGCCGAGACAACGCATCCTATAATGAGAAAATTATGCACCACACTGAAATGCAGTAAGAACTTGTTTATAATGGTAGGATTGCTAAAATAAATTTTACAATGTAACCGATTATTATAGTCACTTCGAAAATATTCCTTAAGTATGTGGGTCTAATGTCGTTCCTGTGTTTTTGATTTCTTTTGTCGAGATTCTTCCTGCTCCACTTATAGTAGCAGCGCACTGATGCTGCATGTAAACAAAAGCGTGGTTTCCCAGGTGCAACAGGTTGGCAAGTGTTAGCACAATACGCAATCAAAGGAAACGATAGTAAGTGATTTTCCAAAGTGGTCCACAGCAGAGCACCCTGGCCGGATGCTGCCGGATACCAAGGTCGAGTGACGTTCATCCGCCGAGGTCCACATTGACGTCACACAGATTCCAGTACCCTCGCTCGCTCCGCAAAGGTCACAACCATTTTTTTTCTGACTCGTGGCTTTTATTACTGTTACGCGTTTTAATGCAATCACCGCAAATAAAATGATGGTTACACTGCAAGTCTCAGTGGTTGCCGCGACTCCTGACATCTCCTTTGGGCAAATATATTGCTATCTGCAGTTCCCTCAAGTTGTCTGCAGGTAACCAGGCAACTTTGGATTAACAATACACGTGTCTCATACTGTTGAGACATAACCAAACACACAATGAGGTCACAGCAGTCCTCGACTGGTTCTGCCACCAATTCTAGTATAGTATAAACTTTCTGAACAACACCTTACATAGAAGACATGTGCCAGGCAGGAGCTCAGAAGAAAAACATCTGATGTGATACATTCACATGACTTCCTCTACCCTCTATCGTTTATTAATGGGTATACAAATTATTCTTACTCAAGCTTATTTTTCTATCCACTCCATTTATATCCAAATAAACCTTTGCAGAAATAGTTACATCACAGATTTCGTTATAAATACAAAGGGAACAGCGATAGTCAAATAATGAAGGACAGGGTGCTGTATGCTGGCCATAAAATTGCATAGTTTCCATGCAATTGCGAGAAACAACTGAATGTTGTTAAGAAAATGACCAAGAAATGAACAATTCGAACCTTTAATAACGGATATCTCAGAAACGGCTTATACGATAAAAAATTCTTTTAAATAATTGTGTGTTTTAAGGAACTCTACATCTTTTGTGCAGTGCGTTTTCGTCTATCGTTTAACGTTTACCACTTATACAAGATTATACAAAATTCCTTACTAATGAAGAGGACTTCACGGGCTGTTCCTCGAAAATTCAAGATATACATTTTATTTGTCATGTAAATATCTTTCATACATGATACTTTAATCAAATTCGTTAGCCATTTTTAGAAGATCAAAAAAATGTTCCATTGTAAAGGGCAGTTTGGGCTGGGGGGATTTTTTTGAAAATCTTCGTGTCGCATCTTTGGAAGATATTGGACCTAAATATAAAGTTTGATATTTATCCGACTTTTCCTTTTGAGATTTGATGTGCGCGCGCGCACACGCACACGCACACGCACACGCACACGCACACGCACACGCATACGCATACGCACACACACACACGTACGTACGTACGTTCCAAAAATGCTTTATTTGGATTAATGGAGCCGCAAAACATGTATTACCGGTGAAATCTCGAAATTTTGGGTGGAATGCCACACTTCCCCTACTTACTACACTTAATAGAGAAGGTAAAAATTATGTTGTGTTACATTCATATGACTTTCTGTACCCATTCTTCAACAAACTATTGTTACAAAATGCTATCTACTTCATGTTGATCGAGATAAGCATTTGCAAAAATTGCCTTATGGAATATTCCCTTGTAGGTAGGAACAAGGGAATACAGTAGGCTTAAGCATTCACACGAGTTTCTCTGCTCACTCTTTTGCAAAGCATTCTTACAAATGCATATCTTATTTCGCTGTAGGTGTAAGAAGAATACAATAAGCTGAAGCGAGTCAAACCTTTTCAAAACCCGTCACCATGTAGTGGCTTTGGAATTCTGTTCTATCTTCATAAACACGAAAATAAAAGAAAGAAAGAAAAATATATAGCGATTTGAAGTTGGGAAAGGTATAAAATATCTAAAAATCCAAACCAATAAGAAAGAATAACTCCGAAACGGTTAACCCAACAACGAATTTGACATAAATTGTGTTTAGTTTAACGAGATCTACAATTTTTTGTGTAGTAAGATGTTTTCCCATTTCTTTACATACAAAAGTCATTCAGAATAAAGAGGACTTCACAGGCTATTAACAGAAAATTCAAGATATACATTTATGTGTCATGTGAATACTTTAAATATATGGCATTTTAATCCAATATGTTAAAGCCAAATAAACGCACGAGAAACATTTTCTATGTGAAAGGTAGTTTGGGATGGGGAGATTATTTTTTTCTAAAAAAAAAATCTTGGTGTCAGATTTTTACAAGATACTGGATTTAAATACCAAGTAGTATCTATCCCGCATTTCGTTTTTGAGTTATGCCGTTCACAAACACACTCGCACATACATAAACACACACGTGGATCTTTTCCGAAAATCTGTTCTTGGGCTAAGGGACCTTGCATAGAACACAGTTCTGTCTCTGATTGCTGAGAGTAATGTAGAGAAATGAGAAGAAAGAAAGAAAATTAAGAAAGAAAGAAAGAAACATACTAGCAATTTACAATACCTAGCCTTAGTGGAAATTATCTGTATTATGGTATTTCAGGTTGGAGTTGTTCTTTTAGTACTTCCATAGAACCACAAATATTACAGCGAGAAAGAATAATAAATGTATGTCTTACGGCCTGTATTACGATCTCCGGTTAAGGTTTGGGGTAAGATTTACCTGAGAGTTACGTACTGCGACTGTATTACAATCTCCGGTTAAGGTTTGGGGTAAGATTTACCTGAGAGTTACGTACTGCGACTGTATTACAATCTCCGGTTAAGGTTTGGGGTAAGATTTACCTGAGAGTTACGTACTGCGACTGTATTACAATCTTCGGTTAAGGTTTGGGGTAAGATTTACCTGAGAGTTACGTACTGCGACTGTATTACAATCTCCGGTTAAGGTTTGGGGTAAGATTTACCTGAGAGTTACGTACTGCGACTGTATTACAATCTCCGGTTAAGGTTTGGGGTAAGATTTACCTGAGAGTTACGTACTGCGACTGTATTACAATCTCCGGTTAAGGTTTGGGGTAAGATTTACCTGAGAGTTACGTACTGCGACTGTATTACAATCTTTGGTTAAGGGCTACCCGGGAGTTATTTTTGGAGGTAAACTAACCACCACCTCAAGTGGTGGATAAAGATGATACCTTGGAGTTAACTCGTATTTCCGAATGAAACATGGCGTACCACCGGCAGAGATTGATTATTGAGAGTGATTCAGAATATATTTTCAAGTTTTTGGAAATGTTATCTATACATTAGAATAGTTCATTCCAACACCCAGTCTTAAATATTACTGTCAGGGCGTAAGGAACTAACCATTGTGCTTGGATTGTTTTTGGAAGGCCAAACATTTTAGGTTAAATGACAAGCAGTGTGGGCAAAGGTAAACGTATTTTGCGTGTTAGTTTATATTTAGGTTGGTTTTTAAAATTGTCGAATGGCTTTTCACGTTAGTTTTAAGTGATGTTCATGAAATGTTTGCGTCAAAAGACTATGGTTTTCGGTTATTAAAGTGATATTCGTAAAACTTTTACGTCAAAACTCAACACTATTTTTAACGAAACTTCGAAGTGTGGCATAGTTTTCCAAATAGAATAACCAAGGAACGGTATTAGAAAGATGCAACAAACTTAAGAATATTGTGTTGAACTTAAATGTCAGGCAACATGTGTAAATCCGAATCAACATTAGAACCATCGATGTTGCTTTTCTATAAATATAATAGCTTTCGCGAACGGAAAAGCTAATAAAAAGGTATTATAACTATTGTTTACGGTATCCTATTGTAGCTCAGTAATCCAATAACGTACTAGAACCGCATCTTGTATGCTCAATGACATGTATATAAATTACATTTTAGGTTATGTTCATGTCAAAATTCTCTAAAAAAATCTCCAAACCGTTCACAATCTATAATAATCTGTCCGCTCGCCTTGTTACTAATGACCAATAATGACGCTATAATGTTGCAGATTACCACGAGATAGCGTTGTATAAACAGTGAAATCGCTCAGAAAACTATTGCCAAGGAGAAATACATATCTCTTTGGTGTTGCCAACTTCTCGCCCAGCATCATAAACCTTAGGGTTACTAACCATCGGTTGATATGCGTTTGTAATACGCGGCAATACACCTAACCTTCAGGTAGCGATAACTGATAGGTTACAAACCATGACTTTTAACCGGAGATCGTAATACAGGCTGTTAATGGTATATGCGAGAAGTATGGGAGTTTATTACCGCATGTCAGTCATTAGAGGTTTTTAAGTTATCGGTTTGCCCATTATTGGAATTAACAGTTCTTTTACTTTAGCTAGCACCTGAACATTTTCCGTTTGATAGGATCTTGAATAGTACGTAGTGTGTAGACGTCAAATAAATGCAGTGCTGTTCCGTACACAATATGTGCGCCGCACGGCTCTTGCGCGCCGGCCACTGCAGCTCGACTCCCGCCGAAACGGTTATAATATCCGCGCAACCACCTCACGTTCTCATATTTATAGTTAATTACACTGATGATGAGCAATACCTTATCGTAAGAAAAGCTGGAAATGTCCTATTTCGCATATTTGTCCTATATTTATCCGCATAGTTCTGGAATCTTCTCAGAAAAATTTCATTCACCCTGGAGAGTTCAATATCCGAAATTGATTGAGTATTTCGCCTGATGTTTTCTTTTAGTTCTTAAAATGTATGGCGTTTGTTGCATAAACTTTATTTTCCATCTGATCATTAGAGTCGGGTAAATTTCTCTAACTGATTTTGCGAAATAATGAAGCAATTCATTCACGCTTTATGTTCTTCTCTGGCGAAGTACTGTTACATGCTGGGGTGAGAGTCAAAAGGTTTCCAGAAAGTGATAAATTTAGCTCACCCCAGCACACACATGGAGGGCCGCAACTCGTTACAGTAAGAAGACCGGGAAATGGTGTATAAAGGTTAGAGGAAGGCGTGGGATTTTACATTACACAAAAACATTGCATAACACCATTACCTGGAATTTATTAACAAACGTTTGGCGACTCTATATTATGACCTAGGAAGAGAGGATGGAGGGAGACGCCCTAAATCAGTGGACTGCCACATGCACGTTTTGCTACAACCACTGCTCTTACTCAAATGACGCTATCTATACCCGCTCTCCAACCGTGCCTAGCCACGAGGGTTGGTGTCATACCAGACGGAATTCAAACGAAACCCTCTCTTTGGCGTGTTCCGCGCCAAAGGAGGGATCGTTAAGCCGAAAAATTAAAGAAACGTGGTCTAGTAGCGACAATGCAACACAACAATGCGTTTGGTAATGACAATGAACTTACTGATATGCCATAGTATGGTTCCATTTATACGGCTATAATCTTCACAAAATAATAGATATTGGAGTACAAGGAAACCCGATTTTACACAGGAGATTACCATGCATGACGCGACAATCGGTGTGCAGTAAATGCATACAGAATAAAAAGAGCTATATTTTTTGAACAACAATAAATGTAGAGAGGTATAGGAATATCTTACCATTTTTTGAGCAACTAACCGACGTTGAATGTCAGTAGTTTTCCAATTGACTTTAGCACTTCGCATAAAGCTGATGAGTCATTAAATTTAATTCACGAAATTTTTAGGATAGGATAATTAGCAGAGAATTGTGGGCCCCATGATCCCCTGATTTAACTGTGAGTGATTTTTATCTGCGGGGAGTTTGAAAAATAAGGTGTGTGCAACAAACCCCATACATTTTAAGAACTAAAACAAAACGCCAGGCAAAAAATTCACTCAATTTGAATACTGAACTCTCCAGTGTGAATGAAAATTTCCTGAGAAGATACCAGAAGTATGCGAAAAACGACCTTTCTAACCTTTCTTATGATAAGGTAGGTATGTGCTTATTATTATTATTATTATTATTATTATTATTATTATTATTAATTGTAGCTGTAAATATGAGAAAGTGAGGCAGTTGTGGGGATATCCTGTTTTGGTCGGAGTCCGGTCTGCGGCGGCCGGCGCGCGAGTAGTGCGCTGGCCACAGTGTGAAGGAAAAACACTGTAGAGTATCTTCCTCTCTAGTACCCCAAACTCAATGCAGTTTCTAATTACCGGCAACGTATGTTTCCTTGTAATAACCTCATGAGCTATATGTTTTTTGATGTGGCGATGTCCAACTAATTTCCCAAACATCTCTCTGCTTGGTTTTAAAAGTGGCATAGTTGGCTTTTTTACAATTATTTTGACAAGAGATTTATACCGTCTCACCTCAACCAATAATAGTAATGCGGTTTTAGTGCACGATTGGTTGATTCCACAAACCAATTCACAACGTATGAATGAAGCCATGACACGTTTCTTGGTCAGTTATTAACTTTTTTTATTTTCCTCATTTCTCTGAAGATCTGACAACTATTCGGCACCAAGTAGCTATTTCGTGACTATGTCAATAAGGTTTAAGGCATTCCTATATCAGTTTTGAGTAAAATTTTTGGTCAGTTATCAGCTTTTTCCTTTCTCTCAATCCTGTGATAGTCTAGAATCTATTCAGGTACCAAGGACTTATTGTTGTGACTATGTCAGTAAGGTTTAAAGCCATTTCCACATGTTTTGAATTAAATTCTTGGTAAAGTTATCACCTTTATCATTTCTGTCAATTCTTTGATAGGCGGGCACCTATTCCACCACCAAGAAATTATGTTACGACTATGTCAGCAAGGTTTGGAGGTATTCCAACATTAGTCTTCAATTAAATTCTTGGCCATTATTAAGCTTTTTCATTTCTCTAAATTCTCTGATGGTCTGGAGTTATGTTGTGACTATATCAGTAATGTTTGAAGGCATTTCAATTTCAGTTCTGAATTAAATTGTTGAGAGTCAAGTGCTTTAAGGCGAGCTTGGCTGTTTAAGACGATATAGGCACACTTACCTTTGTAGCCTCTGCAGATTCATCCATCAGCACCGGTCAAGACCGCAAATGTCTCTTCCTGAAAGACATACAGTGTTTCCCAAGACTAATACCAAATTCTCTCTTTGAGGTTGCACTTTATACTCCTGCTCCAGATTGAGTTCTATCTCAAGAACCATCTGTAGATCACGTGAGAAGGCTCAGGGCTATTCGGATCATATTTGGATCTGAAAGGGATGGTCAAAGCAGACCAATCTCATTTCCAGTATTGGATTTTTCATTACGGCCTGCTGGATGAAAGTGTGTTCATTAGCAGATCTACGTCTTTGAACCTTTAACCTCCAGGATGTCCCAATTCGGTCGTTAAATATCTTATTATTCTTTGGATAATATTATTGTGTCTTAATAAACCTTTGGATTATTATACAAAACCCTTGTATTCTGAATTTAAAGTGTTTGAAATTGTGAATTTTCAACAACCTTTGATTGAATTTTGTGCATAAAAACCACACACATTTAATCTGAACTCTTACAAATATAAAAGCAAAATATCAGATAACATATGTTTGTCAGGAGTTAAATGTATCACAGCTGTAGCAATTAGTCAAAGCAACAATTTTGTTCTGATATTTTATAAGTTTTTAATAATTCTATTTCGAAATATGCAATTAAATAATATTTCTTACCTTAGAAATTCAGTTAAAAGGTATTAGAAAATTAATAAAGCTGCAAGTAAATATCTAAGTACAGGGCTTAATATAGCTTATAAATACTGTAGCCTGAATGTATTTTGAATTTTTCTGGAATGTCCCCGGAACAAGAGCCTCTTCTCCTTATACGGGTGCTAGAAAATTAAATTTAAAAGCAAATGCGTAATTTAACGCAGGCATTTCTTGAATCATCGACTGGAGCCCACCGCTCCTACGGCACTGCTATACAAATCCTTTTGTGCAATTGCGGCGGACCGTCCTACCGCTTCTCCTCTAGATAATGCTAATGATGCGAAACATAATGAATGGATCATACATAAATTAGAAAACATGTTGAAATGACACTCCGCTGGATTTATACAAGCCATAACACTCGATGTACTTCTGCAGCCAAAATATTGGAAAACCACGCCGAATATTGTCTTCTAATTAGTTTAGCTTGGGGATTTATTGCATATTTTTCTTGATGCATTCCCAACAGATAATAATCGCTCAGATTTAGATCTCGAGAGCGAGCAGGCTTGTCAGTTATTCTGTCATTAAAAACAGTTGTAATGCGAGGTAGCTACGTTCTTGGACTTCTTTCTACGACAACCCCCATTTATTCTAATTGTTTCTCTATTTGAACTGTTGCTGAATGTGTCTATTTGTCTAAGACGTACCCATTCTGTTTAAATTGTTTTAACAAAGTATACATTTTGGATTAGTGAGGAACGGTGATATCAGGAAATTTCTGTATAAATTTAAACTGACAATCAATATATGACTCCGTTCGAGCAAAACTTACTGCAGTAAAGAAGTGCATTTCTGTATTACAAACCATAGTAAACACAATCAATAAACAGTTTCACATATGTTGTTCCCGCTATAAACCTGCCAAATAACGTTAGGTTAACCGCAAATGTCGTTATCCTCCTTAGAAGCGTGAGCTAAGCTGTAAGAGAGCGTATCATTCAACCCGTTAGTTACACGTGATACCGCCAGTCGCGTCATTAAAGTTAAACCTGATATGTTCAAAAGATACACTATGTGATCAAAAATATCTGGACAGCCCCACAAACATACGTTTTTCATCTTAGGTGCATTGTGCTGCCACCTACTGTCTGGTACTCATTATCCGCGACCTCAGTAGTCATTAGACATCGTGAAATAGCAGAATGGGACGCTCCGTGGAACTCACGGACTTCGAATGTGGTCAGGTGATTGGGTGTCATTGTGTCAGAAGTCTGTACCCGAGATTTCCACACTCCTAAACAACCCTAGGTCCTCTGTTTCTGATGTGATAGTGAAGTGGAAACGTGAAGGGACATGTACAGCACAAAAGCGTACAGGCCGACCTCGTCTGTTGACTGACAGAGACCGCCGACATTTGAAGAGGTCGTAAAGAGTAATAGGCAGACATCTATCCAGACCATCACACAGGAATTTCACACTGCATCAGGATCCACTCCAAGTACTAGGACAGGCGTGAGGTGAGAAACCTTGGATTCCATGGTCGAGCGGCTGCTCATAAGCCACACATTAAGCAGGAAAATGCCAAACGACGCCTCGCTTGGTGTAAGGAGCGTCAACATTATACGATTGAACAGTGGCAAAACGTGTGGAGTGACGAATCACGGTACACAATGTGTCAATGGCAGGGTGTGGGTATGGCGAATGCCCAGTGAACGTCATCTTCCAGCGTGTGTAGTGCCAACAGTGAAATTCGGAGGTGGTTGTGCTATGGTTGGTCGTGTTTTTACAGGAGGGGGCTTGCACCCCTTGTTGTTTTGCGTGGAACGATCACAGCGCAGACCTACACTGATATTTTAAGCACGTTCTTGCTTTCCACTGTTGGAGAGCAATTCGGGGATGGCGATTGCATCTTTCAACACGATCGAGCACCTGATCATACTGCACGGGCTGTGGCGGAGTGGTTACACGACAATAACATCCCTGTAATGGACTGGCCTGCAACAGAGTCTTGACTTGAATCCTATAGAACACCTTTGGGATGTTTTGGAACGCCGACTTCGTGCCAGGCCTCACCGACCTACATCGATACCTCTCCTCAGTTCCGCACTCCGTGAAGAATGGGCTGCCATTCCCCAAGAAACCTTCCAGCACCTGAGTGAAGGTATGCCTGCGAGAGTGAACGCTGTCATAAAGGCTAAGGGTGGGCCAACACCATATTGACTTCTAGCATTACCGATGGAGGGCGCCACGAACTTGTACGTCATTTTCAGCCAGGTGTCCGGATACTTTTGATTACGTAGTGTATGCACGAATTCATTTAGAAAATCCCCCAACCTAACTACCTTTACGATGAAAATGATTTGTTATTTTTCATTTTTTCAAAATAGGTTCAACAAATGTCATTGAAATATATCTAAGATATTTGCATGTCTAATAAAATGTATACCTACCTTAAATTTACGAGTCCTCTTCTTTCTAAATGAATTTTGTTATAGTTTTGCATAAATGGTAGGTAATTAGCAAGTGACAGGCAAAAACTTACTACACGGAGAATTTTGAGCTCATTGAAATACCTACACAAGTTAGAACAAATGCATTTTTGTAGTATTAATTGTTTTGTAAATATTCGCGTCTTTAGTTTACCTAGGTTGAACTGTAGTGGCATCTATAAAGTATCTTACGCGATTCTTCTTTTTTACGCATGTGCTCATTACTAATAAGAATTGATTATTATACGCGAACAGTTGTGTTTTGTTTGCCGTATCATTCATGCAACTAAGTCCATATACAGTTATTCAAGAAAGTATTGTCTGCACTTTAAAAAATTCGAGCAGCCAATTAATGGTGGGTAAACTCTAATTTTTGGGGGGCGTAGAGATCTAATGGTAATACAGTTCACGTGGTTTGGCAGTTTTTCATATCGTTGATTTTATCAGTTATATAAATTTTATAAAAATAAGCCAAAGTTGCAAATTTTTTGTATAATTTTGAAAACCATGTACAAAAGAGTTACAATTTTAGACTATTTTTAAAAAATTTATAAAATTGATAAAATGAACGATATGAAAAACCACCAAAACACGTAAACTGTATTACCATTTGATCTTTATGTGCAAAACAATTTGATTTTTCCCTGCATTAATTTGCCTGCTAGAATTTTTTAAAGTGTAGACTGATACTTTTGTGGGTAACTGTGGGTTAATTTGAGATTATTTCTTCCAAAATTTAAGGTAACATAACGTGAATATGAATAACTTTAAATTAAAGATTACGTAAAACTATAATTGGTGGAGAAAGTCGTATGAATGTGACTTATTGGTTTATTTTGCAAATAATAACAGTGGTTTCCTTTCTCATCGTTTGTGCTAAAAGTCGACAAGGCACTAGAATTTCAATATCCTGTGTTTACAGAGAATTTGATGAGATATGGTGGTGACAGTTTCCAATTTCCTTCCATATAAGGCTTTGGTTTCCGTCCGCTTCCTACAGCTCGTTAATATCAAGATTGGATTAGAAAATGACATTTTGCTTCTTTATTGAAGCTCATTCTGTTCTGTTACCTTATTTGAAATAATGATAAACCTGGATGTATCTTCATAAAGACTAATTGAGATCTAAAATTGTAATATAAAACTAAATGATAGAACAAGTATCTCACTTTAAAAACCGAGCGAGGTAGCGCCGCAGTAACGTGTGCCACCCGCATTCGGGAGGTGCCACGTTCGATCCCCGGGGACCACCCTCTCTGAGTTAAGGGTTTTTCGTGGCTTCCCCGGATCGGCAGGCGAAAGCTGGGGTGGTTCATTTTCTAACACGTCTCTCCTGCTCCCCATTTCCTGTACCCCTCATCTTACTTCTCAACTGCTTCAGGGCTGTAGGACCAGGTGATGGTGTCCGGCGGGTTGCGGCTGGGCATGGCTGTGCGCTCTGTGGAAGTTTCTCCTGACAGTGTCCAGGGACTGCTCGGTTAGAGCCCTCCTATGGAAGCTTTCGGGCGGGAGCTCCTTCAGGGGGACCCCCGGAGGCTCAATGCCTATTAAATTGGGCTCGGGCAGCGTTGGAGGCGTTCAAACTGGAAACATTAGGGACCCCGCCTGTGCTTGCGCCCGTCGTCATCCGATCTGGTCGCCATTCGGGTCTCCTCCCTCATCCTTCCCTACCGGATGTCGCGGTAGAAGTACAATGGCCTGCGTGCGGTGCTCTGCCCTGGTTTCGGGGCCCCCTCCGTTCGTCCGACCCTTTACCTTCATTTCACTTTAAATACCCAGAATGCGAGTTAGTTATATGTACGAAAACGACATATAGAATTAATTGCGGACCTTTCAGATAATATGTCGCACAATAAATACAACTCTGTTAACAAAAACAATGAATGACATAAAGATGAAATTTCATAAATTTATGGCAGCACTAGTGTTCTTATATGGATCGAAAATTTGGGTCCTCCCTAATGGGGAATCAAATAAAACAGAAAGTACATTTTTAAGAAGGGTAAAATGTACACATTTAAACGATAAGGTAGACGAAAATAAAATGAGAGGTAAACAACATATTGAAAGAATTGAGGACAACAGGATCCTCAAGAAGGTAGCAAATGTTAGACCTAAAAGAAGATATCTAGGACGTGAATGGAAAATACGGCAGGGGCCCTGAAGCAGAAACAGGCAAGAATAGAAGCAGAAGAAGCCGCTATTGGTGCTATGTATTTCCTTGTGTATTGAGCATAAAAGTGGGTGAAATTACTTCAGGTCAACAGTTTTGAGGAATACAGTGCAAGATGGCTTCGTGGTAACGTGCGAGCTTTCGGGCTTACTCCCCGCCCACTCTGATCTTAAGTTTGTTCTAATTTTCCCTGGTGGGTAGACGAATGCTAGGGTGGTTTCTCTTTTACACCATATCCTTTCATTAATTTTCCTTTCATTGCGCATCCTTCTCATGTTTCAAGTGTGTTTTCGTTGTTTGAAGCGGTGCCAGATAGATGGCGCGGATGCTTGCGCGAAGAATAGTATTTTCCGTGGACACTAGAGGGTTGCTTGATTGCAAGGACCATTCATGGCCCTTTCTGGGCAGCTCCACTAGTGCATCGGGTCATTGAGCTAGGAAATTTTAGGGACTTCTGAGCCTCTCTGTGGTCTGCCTGCGGCCTGTAGCCTCCCGTGGTTCTTTCACTTATGCCATTCCTTTTGGGATGGGCGTATTGGCTACAATAGATCCACTACATGTCGGCCACGATATGAATGCGCTTGGAGGAAGCCATCACTGTTTTTTGTTGACAATCAAGGTTAGGGATCAGAGGGAAGTGTGGGCAAGGCGAAAAGGGAATGTACAGTCGCATAATGAAAACAGTATTATATTTGAAGGCCTGAGCTTCGGTAGTAAATGCAACTCGGAACTGCGGACTGCCATTTCGATACCCCGCCCACTTGTATCGTAGCTGTTTAGTTCTTCTTTCCACCACGCGCAGTCATATCGTAGCCGACTAGTAGATCGCAGTGTGCGAAGCCTCCGTTGATATCCTATATCCATCCATACCTACGATGCAGTGCATTGAAAGGGGAAGGTAAGTACTACTGCCCAAATTTCGATCCTACTAATCTGCATCATTCATTTTAAAAGTATGCAATCATCCTATACTATTAAATAAGTTAAAATTATATGCCTACATTCTCATTCTAGAGATCTGCTCTATGGATTTGGACGTAATGCCATAGATATGTAGGTGTTTTGGAGCCGAGTAAATTGATCTAAATAAGTCGCATCTTCAGTAAAGTTAATTTTCACACACTTTTAAGACAAATATTTATTTATGCTAAGGTGAATATGTCCGGTGTTCAGCGGTCATGGTCATATTTTACAATAGTGTATTAATTCTAGTTTATTACTCCATTTGTCTATTTACTATCCATATCCATTTATTTCTCACTTTGTATAAATATTGTCCCATATTCTTACTGTCTTTTTTAAACATGTCAACTACCGCTACATTGCTATCTATTTTAAACCATTTCTTATTAATATACTCTTTTCTCCACACTTCAGTCCCCCTACATTCAAATAAAATGTGTTCCACATGCTTCTTTCCGCCACATATAGGAAATTGGTTTTGTGAAATACCTTTCCTTAAGCCTTTTAATCTCCATAAACCTGCTTTCAGCCATGCAATACCTTCCCGCTCCTCCTTATTTGTCACTTCTATATACTTTTCCCTTCCCCATGAATCTTTCATTGGTATATAGAAGACTAATGATCTCATGTCAGTTATCTCACTGAATATTTTTTTGTATTTCTGTGTCCTCAAATCTTTTTCTTGCCAACTTCCAGAAATTCTTCACATTATTTTCTCTTCTTCTCCACATTTTCCCTAACCCACTGCTTTCCAAGTTATTTCCGAGACATTCTACCTATCACTTATTCTTTAAAATTTTCTCTTGATATACTAAACACAATTTTAACAAATTCGTTTCTTCCAATTTCAATATTCTATACCAAAATTTCAATGCTCTTTCCATGATCTTTTCCTTGCTTGGCACTCTGCCCAGCTCTATTTGTGCTACCTGTCTAGCGGTTGCATTCGGTAGCCCAAGTATTTCTTTGCAAAATTTCCTATAGACCTCATCTATGCCTTCCCATCCTCCTTCTAATCCCCATACTTCTATTCCATATAGCATTTTTGCCTCAACCACCATATCGTATACTTTTTCAAACCATCTAATATTTATATTAGGTACTTTGTATTTGCACCTTCTTATAGCAAATAGAGCTCCTTCTCCCTTTGCCAGTACAAATTTCCTTTGTTTATCCCATAAAACAAATATATTTATTTTATGTAATTATTAAATGGTATAAGAGAATAAAACTCATTTTGACAGATTGACTAAAACTTCAGAATGGCATTTTCAATGCTGGAGTCTCTGAAACAAAAATATGTTACATTCACATGTCTTTCTCTATCCACTATCTTCAATTTTTATGCAGCTTCTACACACTGTTCTTACAAAGACTATTTTTCCAAACACTAATCGAGATGAACGTTTGCAGAAATAGCTTCATTACGCATTCCATTGTCGGTACAACGGGATACAGGAAATCGAAGCGATAGTCAGATGGCGGTACATGCTGGTCTTGAAATTCCATACTCTTACCTTGAAATAACTGAATGATGTGATCGTTTCAAAAAAAACTAATGCGATACATTCACATGACTTTCTCTAACCTCCAATTTTCATTAGTCGGTATAAAAACTGTCGCAATTCTCATGGCTCGTGTTATCTTATTTACTGGGCGCCTCTTGTTTTATTATTTTAAATTTGGGTTCATTGTCCTCCGGCTAACTATTATAACTCAGTCCAGCAAGTATCTCTAAGCAGGGTGTGTAAACGGAAAGGAGTTGTTACTAAAAGATAACACTGTTAAAAAAAACCTGAATCTAGACTTTTATTGCCTTCACGCTTAATTAAAATTGACATATTTAATCTTTATACACGCCTGACTGAAACTGTGATATTTCCGAATGTAACTGCAGTCGTTTTAGTTGCCGCGCTCCAATTACTTCCCGTACTTTTCATTTTTGTAAATAACTCTGAGACGTGCACCTCATGAGAGATTCTTCAGATCTGTGCGACGTGTACCTCGTGAGAGATTCTTCAGAACTGTGCGACGTGTACCTCGTGAGAGATTCTTCCGAACTGTGTGACGTTCACCTCGTGAGAGATTCTTCCGAACTGTGCGAAACTTGCTTATGGCTCGAGAATATATACTCCTTCACCTCAAATTGCCGAAACATAATAATAGAGCTGCTATTGGTTACCAAATCGCGTCCACTTTAGCGTATGTTTTGATCAGTCAATCACTACTAGTAACATATATACTCTAGGGAAGATATTCCCTCCATTTCTAAAAAAGGCACGCACCCTGACGTCGTTTGTTTATCTCTTCTTAGTGATAAACAACTCACCCCCTCGGTTTATTGTTACCCACTTCTATTGTCAGTTTCAGTGAGGCCGTGTAAACTTATTTCCTAACAATACTTATGGCTAACAAACATCTAAAATCCTGCACATACAATAATATTAATTTACACTACAATCACTCTGGCATTCACAGCATGTTATGATATAAAATACTGTCTCAAAACTACTCTTACTAAAGCTTATTTTTCTATCTACTACATTTTAATCCAAATAAACCTTAGCAGAAATAGCTACATTAATTACACATTTCGTTATAGATACAAAGCGAACAGTAACACTCAAATGTTTAAGAACTGGACGCTCTATGCTGGCTTTAAAATTCCATACTGTTTCCATGTAAACGTGGGAAGCAACTGAATGTTGACAGAACTGAAGAGAATGACTAATAAATTACAATTCGAATCTTTAATAACGGATATCTCTGAAATGGTCTATGCCACAAAAAACACATTTGAAATAAATTATGTGTCTTAAAGAGATCTACATTTTTTGTGTAGTACGTTTTCATCCAACGAACGTTTACCAGTTATACAATATTATCAGAGTTTCAAATGAAGAGGACGTCACAGGCTATTCCCAGAAAATTCAAGATATACATTTTATTTGTCATGTAAATATCTTTAATATGTGGTATTTTAATCAAAATTGTTAGAGCCATTTTTTAGGAAATAAAAGATTTTCCAGAAATCTTCCGTGTAAAGCGTAGTCTGGTGTAGGGGAGTTTTTTGAAAATCTTCGTGTCGCATCTTTGGAAGATACTGAATCTAAATAGCAAGTTTGGCATTTATCTGACTTTTCCTTTTTGAGTTATTCTGGTCACAGACACACACAGACAGGGAGACTAACACATACACAGACCCTTTTCTAAAAATGCTTTTTTGGATTCAGGGGGTCTCTAAACATGTATTTCCGGTGAAATCTTGGTATTGAATTTTTAGGTGGAATGCATACCTTCTTACCTACTAGGCACATGGCAGAGGAAGTATTGAAACATTTAAACCAGTAATAGCGGTTATCTTGGAAATAGTTGTTGCCACAAAAAGTTATTTGAAATAAATTATGTGCTTTATAGAAATTTACATTTTCTTGTTTACTAAACTAAATCTTCTATTATGATTTACCAGTTATACAAAAGCATACTAAATTATTTTCGAGTGGACAGGCGCTCGCAGGCTATACCCCAAAATTAAATGTATAATGGTGGACCATTTAAGTTGAGACTGTACAATATCTCCAAAACTAAGCGTTATAGAAAGAAATGTCATCAATAAAAGTTGCTTTTCATTATGGGGGAAAATATATGCCAATAGTTGTGTTTTATTTGGAGGACGTTGTGATGGTCATTTTAGGGTCAATTTAGTTTTTTTAAACGGGAACCTACAATTAGGGTCAATTTAATTTGACCCTAAAATGACTATCATAACGTCCTCCAAACAAAACAAGACTAATGGCATTTTCTTTCCCCCATAATATAAAGCAAATTTTATTCAAGAAATTTATTTCTACAACGCTTAGTTTTGGGGATATTGAACAGTTTCAATTTAAATGTCCAAGTGTATATTTTATTTTCCATGTACATATCTTAAATATATGTTTTTTTAACCAAAATAGTTAGAGCCATTTTAGAGAAAATAAAAATAACAACACATTTTCCATGTAATAAATATTGTGGGTGAGATATTCTTTAAAATCTTCATGTTACACCTTAGGAAGATGCTAAACTTAAGTTTCAACTTTGGCATTTATTGGAAATTTCGTTTTTGAGTTATGCTGTTCATAGACACACACGCACTAACACAGATACATACCCACACAGGACCTTTTCTTAAAAACATGCATTCTCGGTGAAATATCGATATCAAATTTTTGGGTGGATTACAATATTAGGAACATGGTAGAGAAAGTAAAAATGAGTTAAATGAGAGAATCTTAAAGTTTATACACATCAGTTAACAATTTTGTGGCTCCAACAAAGGTCTTTGCTTTCCTGTAACCCTTTTCAGAAGGATTTGACACATTTAGATCCTGCAAGCGTTTTACTGTATGACTGACATATGATTCAATATCAGTGGCAGCTTAAAGAACGAGAGACAGAATTGCTATGTCAGCATTACACAGTTAAAGAGTAGGCATTAAAAGAAGACATTTACAAGCCGTGGCTGTCCATCGCTCCGCTATTATCTGCACTCGCCTGTCTAACGCCCTCAATGTTGCGGTTATGGGACAAAGCGAGCGTTTTAATCGAAACACACCCTTCAAGCGAGATTGCCTGTCGGCGACACTTTGGCGGGGTGTTCGTCTCCAGAGACTGGCCTATTATCACGTCTGTTTGAAGATAATGTCCAATACACTGTCGCCGTTTTCCGGGAACACTATGATTACCCAGTTTTCTGTATTCCGGAGTAACCGGTATTTCCTTATCCGGTTCTCTTTATGTGACCTGCATTCACATTTCCTGTTTCACTTCAGATAACGTTTCATAAAGAACGATTTTTATATGCAATCCTTCTCTCCTGTATAAATTATACCACATGAAAGGGATAAACGTACGATTCACGGAGGGGCAGAGCACCGCCCGCAGGTCAGTCGGCCCCTTGTGCTTCCAAAGTGACCTCTGGAAGGGAAGGATGAGAGACTCGAAGGGCGACCAGATCCGTATGCCGACGGGCTCAAGCATGGATGGGTCCCTAACGTTTCCAGATAGAAAGTATCGTCGCCGCACGGTTCTCTGCCCACAAGCCACCATCCTCTAGGGTCCCTCGGAGAGAAGCCCCACGCTCCGGGGGACCCTGGAGGTTGGTGGCTTGTGGGCAGGGACCGTGCGGCGTCGGATGAGTTCTATCTGGAAAGCTTAGGAACCCCGTCCATGCTTGCGCCCGTTGGCATCCGGATCTGTGGCCCTTGTGTCCCTGCCCTCATCCTTCCCTCCCAAGGGTCACGTTGGAAGCACAATGGGCAGACTGGCTTGCGGGCGGTGCTCTGCCCCGGTTCCAGAGGCCCCTCCTTTACCTTCACTTTTACCTATAAGGTTTCGAAATTTATCTCAGTTGCATCTACATCGTTAGCCACGAGACCACACAGTAAGATCGAAAGAAACGCACTTCAGCTGTTGTTTATTGCGCTTATGGCTTGTTTTCGAAACAGTGGACTTCAGTTACAAAATGGCTCACTTTACTAATGTCCAGTATCTTGAAACGCTACTCATTTACGGTGAAAAACAGCGTAATGCGGCAGCTGCGGCTATCATTTATCGAGAAATATTTCCAAATAGACATTCGTTTCCATCTGTCAAAGAATTCTAGATACAGGAAGCCTATCTCTTCAGTTGGTCAAAGAAATGTTGCACAGGAAGAAGAAATCCTTCGCTTGGTGGAGGAAGATCCTGGAAGCAGTAACCGTGGTATAGCTCGCACTATCGGCGTATTCCATTGGACTGTTTTGAGAACATTAAAATAAGAATTGTTATGCCCTTATCATACTCAACGCATCCATATCTCTCTGAAGCAGATTATGCACCAAGGATAAGATTTTGCAAATGGTTTCTTCAACATGGAGGGGGGTCTTCCCCTTAAAATTCTTGCAATGGATGAAGCCATTTATTAGAAGTGGAGTGACTATTTACCTACCACAATGCACACACCTGGGCTATTATCCACACGCAATAGGAGTGAAAAAATCTGGTGTGTTGCACTCACATGACTTTCCCTACTCTTGTACAAACTATTTTTACAAACGCTTATTCTCTATCTACTTCATGTTAATCGAGATAAACGTTTGCAGATTCTTATTGCTAATTTTCTTGTAGGTGCAGGGGGAATATGGTAGGCTTTAAGCGATAGTCAAATCTTTTAAGAGCTGGTTGCTATGTGGAGCATTCCATTCTCTTTGTATGTCCAGGACATAAAGAAAAGGAATAACTAATTCCCATTTGAGAAGAAGTATAAGTAATGGAAAATTCAAACAAATAGCAAGGAATGTCTCGAAAATGGTTCCCTCCACAACAAATACAAAAAAAATGTATATGACATAAATTGTGTGTTTTAAAGAGATCTACATGTTTTGTGCACAAACATTTTATTTATCTCTTTCAGTTTACCATTTATGCAAATCCCATTCGCAATGCAGAGAGTTTTTGGGGACATCCCTAGAAAATTCATGATATATTTCATTTGTCATGAAAATATCTTAAACACACGATATTTTAATCAAAATCGTTGGAGCCATTTCTGAGAAAATCAAAATTTTCGAAAAATGTTACATGTAAAGGGTAGTCTGGGGTGGGGGATTTTCTTGAAAAATCTTCGTGTCGCATCTTTCAAAAATACTGAACCTAAATACCAAGCTTGGTGTTTATTCGACTTTTCGTTTTTGAATTATGCTGTTCGCAGACACACATCCACACAGCCATACACAGGAATCTTTTTCTTAAAATGCTTTATTTTTGGATTCAGGGATACGTAGTAGAGAAAGTAAATGGGGTGTACAAAAGGTTTTTCTTTGCGGCGATATGAAAACTCGCGTATACATTACAAAAGTGCCTGATCTGGAAACGTTGCAAGAAAGAATACTTCGGGCAGCGGAAGAAATAAAGGCAAACCGGGTGCACTTCATAGCGTGCAGCAGAATTGGAGAAAACATTGTGAAGTATGTGTGTTGGCGAGGGGTGCACTTTTGAACAATTTCTCTAAACATTAAAAAGAAGTTCTGATTGATTTTCTGTTCCTGTCTTGCTCTAATTATTCACAGAGTTCTATAATTCACAAAGAAAGGAAGCATTGTTTATAACCTGTGTTTATGTACCTTTTGTCATAGTAACGGAAAGTGAAGAATTAAAAGTTAACCTCTTGAATGTAAAATGCACCTGTTGAAATTGCTGTAATGCAATATTTTACAAAATAAAATAGTAATTACCTCAAAAACGGAAAGCTTTATGGAAAAACACTTATTAATGAAAAACACTCAAAATATCGTTCTATTTCATAGTTTAAAATGATGATCATAGGTCACTTTACATTCTGTATATCCGGTGAATACAATAAGCTCCTTCAAATTCTTGGGATGTGACCTGTCATATATAGGAGGGATAGATGCAGAACGGAAGATTGAAAAATTTAATCGCATGTGTGAGACTATCAGAAGAACATTAAAAGGTAAGGTCAGGAGGGACACACATGAAATTTTACAAAACGATTGCCATACCATGTGAACTATATGGCGTGAGACTTGGACCCTTTGATACAAAAACACGTAGTAAGATACAAACAGTAGGAATGAAATTTTGAAAGGATGTCTGGGAGTCACAAAAAGAGATAGATTATGCATAGAAGACATTCGTAATCGTCTGGAAATATATGAATTAAACGATAAAGTAGCTAATTATAGACAGACATGGGAAGACCACGTTAATAGAATGCGTAATGAAATAATGCCAAAGAAGATTCTAAAGTACAGAGTGAAACAAAAAACTACGAACCGGCTGCGCAGTGTTTATCCTGTCCGCGTCCTCGGCGCTCACTTCCGTCTGCCGCTATCATAAAAAGACGCGGATGAAACCATACAACATTTATAAACTACTTTTAAAGGCTTTACTTACCAACTTTATGAAAGGAGATGCTGATACTGGCCACCGTCGTTGTCCATACATTTTTGGCACCTCTTTAGGAAACTATCCATCACTCGCCGTAGTTCACGTTGAGAAATGCTGACAATTTCCTGACGGATATTTTGTTTTAATTCTTCCAGTGTGTGGGTTTGTCTTGTATACTTTGTTTTAAGTTACCCCAAAGATAGAAATCGCAGGGGGTTAGGTCGGGGGACCGAGGGGGCCACTATAATTCTGTCCTCAAATACACTTTCAATTTTTCTCACCGAAATATTGGCCGTATAAGTTGTTGCAGAGTCTGTTGAAAAAAGGCAAAATCACGCTCCCTGGCTGTTAATTCTCTAAAAACAGGGGGCAAAATTATATTCACTTATGTACGGGCTTCAACTGTTGACTCGAAAAAAATTGGCGAGTGATGGATAGTTTCCTAAAGAGTTGCCAAAACTGTGTGGACAATGATGGTGGCCAGTTTCAGCATTTCCTTTCGTAAAGTTGGTTAGTAAAGCCTTTAAAACTAGTTTTAAAAATGTCGTTCATCCGCGCCTTTTTATGATAGCGGCAGACGGTAACGAGCGCCGAGGACGCGGACAGGAAAAACACCGCACAGGCGGTTCGTAGTTTTCTGGCTCTCTCATTATAAGCCGAGAGAGGAAAGAAGAGTTGGAAGACCTAATAGAAGATGGTCGGACCAAGGAGACGCAACAGATTGCGAGGTCTAATGTCTGAAGAAGAAGAAGAAGAAGAAGAAGAAGAAGAAGAAGAAGAAGAAGAATACAATAGTTCCTTTACGCAATACAGCTAAGCGGCTGAGAGAGTGAAATGCCATGCAGCGCACACAAGATAGCTTTTCCCTGGCATTTACATGACGGCAATCTCTAAGGATAAACATATACATGATTGGCTTGTAACCTTGAAATTGTTTACTAATTTTACAAGGCGCGGGTGCGAGATGCCAAGTTCACGAACAACTTTCAGTAGACGGTGGTTTACCGACCATGGTGAAACGTTGGCGACAAGCCATTTGCTGACACTTCTGTTCATGCACCAGCGCTCCTGAGGTTCGACTCTCTACACTATCGAGAGGAAGACTGTGTTTCGTTTTCCAACCATATCCATTAATCTTCTAGCACCTATGATAGGTAACATACGTTTCGCCGCGGGTCATTGCGCACCAGATGAGCCATTGGTACATATTGGCACTGCGGGTTTCTATGGCAACGTCATCAACACTGCGTATCACCGCCACCTGTTGAATTATACGTAATCAGGTTCTCAGAACGCAGGATTTAGGGAGAAATTTCTTTTTATGTTTTTCATTTCTATGACCCCATTTAATTGATATTATCTGGGACTTTGACTTCAAAAGAACTGGGGTTGTTACTGCTGACCGAACTATTGATTTTATCGGGTCTTTGCTATTCATATTTCCAGACCCTCTGGGAGAAAGGGAATGATTTCTGATAAACAAATTTTAATGTGTTGCACTCACATGACTTTCTCTGTTCTTGTACGAACTACTTTTACAAACGCTTTTCTCCATCTACTTCATGTTAATCGGAATAAACATTTGCAGAAACTATCTTACTGCTAATTTTCTTGTAGGTGCAAGGGGAATGTGGAAGGCTTTAAGCGATAGTCAAATCTTTTAAGAGCTGGTTGCTATGTGGAGCATTCCATCCTCTTTGCCTGTCCAGGACATAAAATGAATAACGAATTCCCATTTGAGAAAAAGTATAAGTATTGGAAAATTCAGACAAATGACAAGGAATATCTCGGAAATGATTGACTCGACAAAAAAAAAGGACATGACATATTGCATGTTTTAACAAGATCTACATTTTTGTGTAGTAAAATTTCGTCTATCCTTACGGTGTATCAGTTGTGCAAAAGTTATTCAGAATGAAGAGGACTTTTGCGCACATTCCCAGAAAATTCAAGTTATACATTTAATTTACCCTAAACATATCTTAAACATATGGTATTTTAATCAAAATCATTAGAGCCAATTTTGAGAAAAACAAAATTTTCGAAACATGTTGCACGTAAAAAGTAGTTTGGATTGGGGGGTTTTCTTTAAAATCTTTGTGTCACATCCTTGGGCGATACTGAACCTAAATACCAAGTTTTTGAATTATACTGTTACAGACACAGCACATATACACTATGTGATCAAAAGTATCCGCACAGCCCCACAAACATACGTTTTTCATCTTAGGTGCATTGTGCTGCCACTTACGCCTGGTAGTCATTATCCGCGACCTCAGTAGTCATTAGACATCGTGAAACAGCAGAATGGGACGCTCCGTGGAACTCACAGACTTCGAACGTGGTCAGGTGATTGGGTGTCACATCTGTCACAAGTCTGTACGCGATATTTCCACACTCCTAAACATCCCTAGGTCCACTGTTTCTGATGCGATAGTGAAGTGGAAACGTGAAGGGACATGTACAGCACAAAAGCGTACAGGCCGACCTCGTCTGTTGACTGACAGAGAACACCGACATTTGAAGGGGGCCGTAAAGAGTAATAGGCAAACATCTATCCAGACCATCACACAGAAATTCCAAACTGCATCAGGATCCACTCCAAGTACTATGACAGGCGTGAGGTGAGAAACCTTGGTTTCCATGCTCGAGCGGCTGCTCATAAGCCACACATCACGCAGGAAAATGCCAAAAGACGCCTCGCTTGGTGTAAGGAGAATCAACATTACCGATTGAACAGTGGCAAAACGTTGTGTGGAGTGACGAATCACGGTACACAATGTGGCGATCCGATGGGAGTGTGTATGGCGAATGCCCGGTTAACGTCATCTGCCAGCGTGTGTAGTGCCAACAGTGAAATTCGGAGATGGTGGTGCTATGGTTGCTCGTGTTTTTCCTGGAGGGGGCTTGCACTCCTTGTTGTTTTGCGTGGAACAATCACAGCGCAGACCTACACTGATATTTTAAGCACCTTCTTGCTTCCCACTGTTGAATAGCAATTCGGGGATGGCGATTGCATCTTTAAACACGATCGGGCTGTGGCGGAGTGGTTACACGAACAATAACATCCCTGTAATGGACTGGCCTGCACAGAGTCCTGACTTGAATCCTATAGAACACCTTTACTTTGGTTTTGGAACGCCGACTTCGTGCCAGGCCTCACCGGCCTACATCGATATCTCTCCTGAGTTCCGCACTTCGTGAGGAATGGGCTGCTATTCCCCAAGAAACCTTCTAGGGCCTGATTGAAAGCATGCCTGCGAGAGTGAACGCTGTCATCAAGGCTAAGGGTGGGCCAACACCATATTGACTTCTAGCATTACCGATGGAGGGCGCCACGAACTTGTGCGTCATTTTCAGCCAGCGCCATCATCTTCTTCGACGGGGCCACGAACTCCCGGGCAGGCAGAGAAGAAGAGTCGCTGTTTCGCTGGGGACCGAGGCGGAACAACTAGCCATCGTGACAGCGAGGTTCGGCATAATTTACCAAGGGCTATTTCGGCCTTTTCTACATCATATTTCAAACCTTCTTGGGTAAGCTTTTCAAAATTCAATCTTTAAAATCTTGGTGCTTTTCCAAATTTTTGAACGGGAGAAGTATTGACATTGCATTTCACGTAACTTTCTTGTATTCGTTACTTTGTCATACACTCTTTAAATGCACATGGCAAACCAGTGCAAATGGAAGCGGAAAGTGTAAAAAATCAAAGTAGTTGCAGAACGTGCAGTTCAACTTGGTTATTTAAAACGTGGACAGAATTGCGTACATTATAACTTTTTCTTTGTTATAATAAGGAACTTAATTGGGTGGTATAATTCGAAATGTGCTATCCTACATTTAATGCTTAGCTTTGCTTAACGTTACTATTGTAACCGAGCGGTTTCAGCTTGCTTTGTTTTCTCTTTCATCTTTATTATAGCGAAGGACATTCGCCTTTTTCATATTTTTGCTTATAGGTTCACTAATGTCGTTACCGAATCTAGAACGTTTACGTAAAGAGGAATTAACCTTTCAGCTTAAATTACGTGGAGTGTCATTTACTGTTTCGGATGCCTGTATTTTTACAACTTTTGAAAGATCATGTACAGACGCGACCAGATATAAAGATCTTTGCTAAAGAAGTAGGTATAGCTTGTTTCCAAACCTGTCATTTTCAATACGAGGATTTTCGAGACGTTATTTCCGAACAAACCGGACCATTTTCACCTGCTATTTCACGTCGCATTAAGGCACGTATTTCTAATTATAATGAACGCTTACAATATTTGCTTTCGTCACCATTTCTTACAGAGCATAAAGTTGAAGTTCAAGATTTGCTTTCACAATATTCAATATTATTACACTGACATCCGGTTCTGACGACAAACAAATCGAATTGGTAACGTACCTTTGTTGCGAAATTCTACTGTTCCAGATTCTTTTGCATTAAAAACGGAAAGACGTGTTATTTAAGGCGTTAACTATACCACATCCAGTACAGTTATTAGATTCTGCTCATCATATAGTTAATACTGCTGATCAGGCGATTGTATTTCTTAAATTTTTCCTACGGTTACAAGATTTGTGTGAAATTTCTTTGTTTCCAGTCACAAATTTCTATACATTAATTCTTTCAGTTGTGGAAGGTAAAATTGAATTTTTGATTCGTAAAGCCTTAATAAATCATTCTGATTTAATAATATTTCATGTTGCGCTTTTGGATTTCTTTTTTCCACTAAGGTTACGTAATCAATACCTTTCTAAATTTTATTATGCACCTCAACACTTGGACGAGGATTTACTTGCATTTTCAGAGAGAGTTAAATTATATGCTCGAACTTTTTACACGAGCCATTCAGAACATCAAGTCTGTGATCTGATAATTTCTGGTTTAAATTCCGAGACACGATTATCTTGTTTGTTTGCTTCACCACCGATTTCATATTCTGATTTGGATAAGATAATAGCTACGGTACAACAAATTCAGTTTGAGTCTCATATTTCTTCTTCTGAATCACAAAACCTTAATGATGTAGATACAATTCAGACAAATTCTACACACAATTCTTTGACATCACAGTCGCCTATGCGGTTAAATTGAACCTGCGTACATGCTAATCAACATTCTTTGCCTCTTCGATATGTTCCATCGGCATCTTCGGCTTCACGGAAAACATTGCTTTGTTCATACTGTAAGAATTTGGGATATTCGTTTGATTTTTGTTTTCTTCGCCGTAAGCAATTGCGTGATAAACAACTTGTACCGTGATGTCTATCAACGGATTTTCTCATTCACCTTTATCACGTGTTTATCGATTGCTAGTTGTTGTCTTTACCAGTATTGCAGATTAACTGTTTAAATACTTCAACTTACACTTTACTTGATTTGGGCGCAGCTTTAAATTTGCTTAGTGCGACCTTTTGGAATAAATTTGTAAACTTTTCTAAATACAAATTATTTCCAGTACAAACTGATGCATGTTTAGTGAAATGGACAGATTTCTCCATATTAGGAGTGGATTGTGTATATCTTGCACTTTCGGGTCCTTTGTGTCCTAACCACATATTTTCTTTTTTGGCCGCACAACGACTTTGTATTTTATCGTCGCTTCTTACTGTGAAATCATGTCTCCCCCGATGGTATTTCAATTCATTGGGTACCTAAGTTGGCAGTTCGTAATTTTCTTGTATCTACTAATTTAAAGCAATTAGCATCATTTTTGGTAAGGATGTTTTTTTTTCTCTTTTCCATTCATACCTAATTTTTCTCCAATTGTCTAGCCTTTAAATTCTCTAACATTTTCTAAAGCAATTGGCAACAATGTTTAGTATAGATTTTTTTTCTCCTCTTTTAAATTCATACCTAATTTTCTTAGTTTGCCTGGTCTTTAAATTGCTTAAAATATTTTTTGGACTGAGGATCAACGTACATAAATTTTCATCTTAATTATGCCAAGCTGTCACGAATTTACTCGGTCCCTCGTATTCATTTAGCTCTTTTTTGTTCGTTGCCTCACATGTGAGATTTGGGTTTGTTTTGTAGTAGAGCTATATGTTTTGTACCTTAAGGTGTAGTTCGTCATTTTATGTTTTTTGGTTGTAGTTTTAGTGTAGTATTTTTATTGTGTAGTTGTAGTGTATCTGTTTTCTTTGTGGTTTTGGGCAGTGGATTATTATTCTTAATGAGTTTATTTTCTTATAGATAAGTGGGCCCACTAGATTTATCTACTACCGATGCCCATTATATTTATTAATGACCTTTATCCACTACCAACACCCATTGGAATTATTCATGACCTTTATAAACTATCACTACCCACTACAATTATTTTTAGAATTTTTATTAGGATTCTATTTATACGTTGTTATTGTTATTGTTATATTTTTAGGGTTATATTTTCATATTAATATCGGCTTGCTCCTTTTAGGGTTACAATTTTTTATGTTCTCCATATTTTGTTAAAGTTTTCATTATGCTCATGGGCTTTTATGTTTATTGCCCTTGTATTTATGTAATTTATCAGCAATAACTTTTATGTGGTTTTGCAGTGTCTTTTAACAGCTACTTTGTTATTCTCTAATTATGTTGCCTTTGCTTTATAATTACTGTTTTTTTTGGCAAAATAATGTTTCTCCCTTGTATTGTGGTTTTTATAGCTTTCTGCCTATCTTGCTTGTCACGTCTTTGTTTGGCGTTTTACATGGTTTTCCTGCCCGGGAGAGTTCCAGAATGCAGAAAGCTTGTCAGCATGGTGCACTTTCACTGCGCTTTTTCGTGGGGGGGGGGTTATTGTGCCGTTTTCGCCTCCCCCATGGTCGTGGCTCATGCAACCAGCACGTCCCAACGCCAGGGTGATGAAGTCATTATAGCCAGAGAAAGCCAACGTCTACAATTTCGAACAACATACTGTCAAGCATGACGTAAGACATCACCTCATCACGTAATACATCAGGCACGATCGTCATTGGCTGGGTTGCGACACGCCACTGATGCCAGCGCCATCATCTTCGACGGGGCCACGAACTCCCGGGCAGGCAAAGAAGAGTCGCTCTTTCGCCGGGGACCGAGGCGGAACAACTAGCATCGTGACAGCGAGGTTCGGCATAATTTACCAAGGGCTATTTCGGCCTTTTCTAAATTATATTTAAAACCTTCTTTGGTAAGCTTTCCAAAATGCAATCTTTAACTCTTGGTGCTTTTCCAAATTGTTGTACGGGAGAAGTATTAACATTGCATTTCACGTAATTTTCTTGTATTCGCTACTTTGTCATATATTCTTTAAATGCACACGGCAACGTTAACCGTAGAAAGCAAGAACATTTCACATTTTTTTGAGCATATTAATTTGTTAAGCAAGTGTTAAAGCAAGCTGATCTAATCACTGTAACTGAGATATCACTGTAAAATAAATTGTTATTCTATGTGTTGGTGAAGATTAGCTACTTCCTAGCTCCTAAGCAATTGTCCCCTTTCACGGAAACTTTCCCCTCTGGGTAAATTGTTAATAGTGCACATGGCATAAGCAGCGGCAAATGGCAACACAGTGTGAAGCCGAAATTATAAAGGCAATAATTATCATAATATTCTAAGAAGGATAGCGATATAAAATAAGTAATAATATATTTAAAATCAGTGTATGTATAAAAAGGAGAAGCATTGTGAAAATTGTTGACTGTAAAAGCGACAGAAAGACAAGACAGGCACAGTTTTGTTAATTAGGGACCAGCCTCAGGTAGAAAGGGTAAATACCATTGAAGCAAGTTTTTCCTGGTACCAGCCGAGTACAGCTGCACTTAGCCTGGTGAAGGCCACTCTCTAAGCATCATGGCGCTAAGTTTGAGGGGAGAGAGGGGAAGTTTAGGCGTTCGTTTTTCTTGTAGTAGCGTGGGTAGATCAGTCTGTCCTGAGTGCCTGGCGAGGACGGGACCACGTTCTCGTCGAGTTGTGAGCATTAGTGGCGAACATGCTAGAGGGTAGAACGCTTAGCTGTAGTTAATATTCTTCGGTCTTGGTAAAGACAAAGTATCCTCGTATGCATTTAATAGTGATCGGCAAACCTAAAGTATTATTTTAAATAGTGAATAAAAGTGTTCCAAGACAGCGTCCGTGTGTTTCTCTGTACACACCCATGCATACCCCGAGGTTAAGATTTCATGCTGGAGCAGCCGTGGCAAAAGAAGAACCAACTGGGAGGAGACAAACAGCAACCGTGAGGCAAAGGTATTGCTTCATTGTTGGAGGACGTGGCTGCGTCATATTGCACCTAAACGTGGGGCTGAAAGAATTACCTGCATCATATTGCGCCTAAAGGTGGGGCAGAAAGAATTACCTGCGCCAAGTGCAAGAGTAAACACCCAGTGGTGCAGTCTGAAACCTAACTGGTCGCGGATTCTGTATAACTGTAGAGGAAAAAATGTAACGAGGACGCACTTTTTAAATAATTTACAGGAAAAGTTGTTGTTATTATTATTATTATTATTATTACAGTAGAGTGTACACTCAATAAATTTAAAACTGGCCGGAGTCTGAGAGAGGGAGCTCGAATCGGGTACTTCCGTGAGCGCTCGGGACAGCTAGGCTTTGTTTAGACTGCGTATACTCTTGTAGTTATAATGGGGAACACAATTCAAAAACAAAAGTCTTGCGAGAAAATAATTCATATACGAGATTTCAAACAGACCGATGTTTCAACACCGAACATTTTTAACCAAAGCACACTTTATTGATTTATGCTTCTCAAGTGTAGTATGACTAAAGCTCGCTACAATGCCACGCTTACTGCAGTACTTTTAGTTCAGTGGTAGAGAGTTACCTGAGGTTGCAAGTTCAAATCTCCATGGAGCTACTGAACTTTCTTTTTTCTTTTTATTTTAAATACACGAGTAGAAACCTATTAACACATTTTCTTCATTTTTTATGTATAGTATATTATTTTTTTTAGTAATCTGACATATAGGTATATGGCAACCATCACAATAATTTATCGGTCGGGAGGAGGTTCAATACGCAGTCAATTTAATTCCATAACAAAAATTGCAGCATTATTGTAATTATGTTTGTAAGTAAAATGAAGTAACATGAGCAATACTATTAACTAAAACGAGTTGTAAAAAATAAAACATAGCAATCCACTACCTCGAGCTGCTTGTGCAGGAGTCAAGAGCTTAGCTACTGTTACACGCCAAATACGATGCGGAGGTTACCCTAATCAGTGCCTTGTACTCGTGTTACAGAGTTAGCCAAAGCAGTGCACAAAAATTGACGGCTGTGAACCGCATGGTCGCTCGGAGTGACTTCGAAGAAATATTTAACTGCTCCACCGGCCACTTTCAGCTTGACCGAGTGTACAATTTCCGAGCTATTAGACCATGATCCATTGTAATTTCGTTAGGCACGTTTCGTTCATAGCTGCGAGTAACACTCTCCAAAGCAATTATTTCAATCTACCGCTCCAACCAATCATTACTACTTCAGTTGTGTAATACATAAATAATACCTGTGAAATGGTAATGACTAGAGGTTATGCAAGTATATGATTTTTTTTCTTGTGTTTATTTAAAGTATAATAATTTCTTATGAGCTGCCCACTAATGGAATACACCTCTGCCAGAGGGCAGGAGGAGTTGAGATTCGTGCTTCTAGAGGAGACGGATGTATCTATGACCTCTTGCACACGAACTCCTCAACCGTGGCAAGTTCAGCCCTCATATTGTTATTGACCCCAAAGTCTTCAATGATATGAGCATATTTAGAATAGTTAAAAGTAGGGATGGGACCTCGATACTCGGTGGTATCGAGCTATGTCTAATACTTTTACATAAACTTTCGATACCTTTTCGATACTTTTTAATTTTTTAAGTTTTGCATTATTGGAAGTTGTTGCGTTTAACTTTATGCTACGTAAGGAATGAAAGGAGTCGAGATTTCTTCACATAACTGCCTAGCATCTTTCCCCAAAGAGGCGTTGGACTATAGTTCTTGATAGACCTTGACTACGCTGCATGTAACATTCCATAGACTCTTGTGTGTAAATGAAAACATGCAAAATAACCGAGAAGAATTAGAGTTACTCATGTAGCATGCAGCGTTAAGTCATATCTTGATGAACTAAATCACGTTTCTGCAACAGTCTGGCTTGGTGACTCACTCTCAGCATCACATTTATCCACTCCGGTGACCAAAATCTGTGAATCCAGCAGAAACAAATCAGAACTTAAGACTGAGATAACACAGCGCATGGAAATGTTTGTTCTTTGCTTCCATCTGTTAGTTTGTGTTTACGCAAGTGAAACTTGGGCCACGAGCATAGCTTAAAGGTATACCGTACGCTGATTTCCGTAATGTGGATAGAATATCCTTTAAAAGAAAATTTTCGGCACAGAATATAGTTAAATAAAAAGAGAAGCAAAGAAATTACCACCACCATTGTTATTGCTATTATTATTGTTATTATTATCATTCTTGTTAGCCCTGGCTAACAAAAGGGGATATATTATAATCTGTGGCATTATCAAGATAACAAAATTCTGATGTGTTACACTCATATGACATTCTCTACTCTTGTACAAACTATTTTGCAAACGTTTATTCTCCATCTACTTTATGTTAATCGAGATGTTAATCTTATTGCGAATTTTCTTGTAGATGCAAGGGGAATTGGTAGGTTTTAAGCGATAGTCAAATATTTTAAGCGCAGGTTGCTATGTGGCGCATTCCATTCTCTTTGCATGTCCAGGATATAAAAAAATCAATAACGAATTCCCATTTGAGAAAAAGTATAAGTATTGGAAAATTCAAACAAATAGCAAGGAATATCTCGCAAATGGTTCACTCCAAAAAGAAAAGTATAGTACATAAATTGTTTATTTTAACGAGATCTACATTTTTTGTACCAGTTATGAAAATCCGTTCAGAAAGAAGAGGACTTTCGGGAACATTCCCAGGAAATTCGCGATATACGTTTTATTTGTCATGAAAATATCTTAAAAATATGATATTTTAATCAAAATTGTTAAAGCCATTTTTGAGAAAATCAAAATTTTTGAAAAATGTTCCATGTAATGGGTAGTCTGGGGTGGGAGATTTTCTTAAAAATTTTCGTGTCGCATCTGAGATACTGAACCTAAATGCCAAGTTTGGCATTCATCCGACTTTTCGTTTTTGAATTAAGCCACACGCACAGACCTTTCTTTTTTTAAAAATGCTTTTTTTTAGATTTAGGAGGCCTCAAAACATGTATTTCCGGTGAAATCTCGATATAGAATTTTTGGGTAGAATGCAATACTTTACCTACTATACGCAGTAGAGAAAGTAATAATTGCTGCCAATTGAATGTCAGACAGGAACAATTTTAGAATTAACATACAATTCAAAATTGCTTACATGCGTTTATATACAGAAAGATACTAATAAGAACATAACTCAATGATCCTTTACAGTTTTTTTACTAAGCGAGTATTAAATACCGAATCTCGGTGCTCAAAATTCATTATCGAGTAACGAAAAATAGTGGTATTATCCCATCACTAGTTAAAAGTCTTTCAGAAAAAGTGTCTGGATGTAGCTAATAGTTAACTTGAGGAAGGTTTTATTTTCGGAGTTGTATTGTAGTATTACTGTTGGGGAGCCATACTTGATGAAGTAACTGCCCCACGTATGGTACAAAGTTTCCGGTGGCCTTCGCCCCAACGTTCACTTTCCGGTGGCCTTCGCCTCAACGTTTAGGAATCAACTTTGTTTGTTAACATTTCTTTAAATATATATATTTATGTTTGCCGAGGCTGCGTCAGTATTAATTTGCAGAAACATGTGTCGCTTTGCGGGGGGTGATGCGGCCAAAGAATGTATGCTTACACAAATTATAATTTTTACTTCACTCCATTTATTAATTCTTAACATGATTAAATAACACTTCACTGATATAGAGAGCTGTGAGATTATTTATTAACTGCACTTTTAAACACGTAAACTTTATAATATTCTCCCCTTAATGAATTTTCGTCTCACACTGAATACGTACCGAGCGAATGGACTGCTCAGGTACGCTGCAGTCTATCGACTGGCGCTTACCGCTTAAATTTGTAAATTTTTCTATTTCAAGTCTCTGATTGGCTAATCCTACTCCAATAGAATACTTTTATTTAACTTAAGGGTTTTGTAGTTGTTGATTGGCTATTTATAAACTGTTTTAAATATTACACTTTTATTGCTCCAAGAATTACTAGTAGCATTATTAAACTTTCCAATTCATTATTGCCTCAAGGTTACCTCATTATTACCTCATTGTTATCAACTTTCGGCCTCTATTCTCACAGCTTCTGCATTATTATATTACTTAATACATTCACATAACATTATTATACATGTACATAAAAATAAACATAATACTATGACTGTTACATAATTTTATATATTATATTATACACATATTGCTTTAAGGCGGGCTGTTATAGAATTTATATATTGTATAATTAGACTGAAATCTAATAAGTGTTAAAATACTGCCACAAACTCCAATGATTATTATTATTATTATTATTATTATTATATTATTACTTCATAGTTAGGCTGTAAAACTTGTAATACTACAGAATTCGACCAACAAGGGAAATTCCATTATAATCAAATGTGTGGAAGAATTAGAAGAACCCTCATAAATAAAAACAAGAGCAAAAAATAGAAGCATCAGAAAAATGGGATTTTTCAGAGAGATCGCTGTATATACAAAGACAAAAATGCATAGAACAATAAATAAAGGATTCAACATATTTAATCTAAATAATAAAATGAAACAATATCAAGAAAAATGTTATGCTCATGCGCGACGGATGCTAAAATACTACATTCCCAAGAAGATCCTAGAATACAAACATGAAGGAAGTAAGAAACGAAAGGAAGATCCAACCAATTTGAGAGGACTGAACAGGTAGAAATGTATAAGTCCTAATTATTATTATTATTATTATTATTATTATTATTATTATTATTATTATTATTATTATTATTATTATTATTATTATTATTATTATATTATTGCATAAATAGTTCCTGTACGCAGTATTTATTGCGTGCACTGCTTATAGATTTTCTTACCGTCTGTTCAGCTAGTTTTAGTTAGGGGTTGCGGCTGCCCTTTAAAGCAGGTAGGGGTTTAGCTACTGAAAGGAAGTAGTGTTTATCCCTCATTTGTCTCAAATCAAGTAAACACGCCGGACAGAGGAAAGACTGTTGACTCTTTTCCATTGTACGCACCCCGCGCGGCACGAGATCAGCATACTATGTACTCCTCCT
Organism: Deroplatys truncata; assembly: GCA_030765065.1. Classification (NCBI taxonomy): domain Eukaryota; kingdom Metazoa; phylum Arthropoda; class Insecta; order Mantodea; family Mantidae; genus Deroplatys; species Deroplatys truncata. The sequence goes on along the minus strand of CM060988.1, from coordinate 119,318,371 downwards.
ACAGGTAAAGCTTTACCTGAGAGATAAGTCCACTCACTCCCTAGCTAAAACTTCGCTGAACAGTGTTACTTTTGTACAAATCTCAATAACAAGCCAGGTATGTATTTCGATTTTTAACGTATTTTCCGCTTAGAATCTCAAGCAAAAGTCCTCTCTAGGTGGGACTAATGCTATTAACAAGGTTTATAGAAACCTGAGTGAAAGTATAACATGCAACCATATGCATACACATAAACAAAAAACGTATTAACGGAAGTTTGTCTTCGCCCATTCTCAGTTAACATTACTTATCCAAAATCGAAAATTATTAGATAATTTCGTGTTATAGTTTCATTTTATGTACAGATATTAGACTGGCTTAAGTTTCCTTCTTTTTCTAACTCCGTTAATGGTTTATAGTGGTAGGTAGTTATTTTTTTAACTTTCTCTATCACTTACCTATAGCAGGTAGACGAGGAATACGGTATCAAGATTTTACAGGACGTATTATGTTTTGAAATCTCCTGAATCCCTCCACCCAGCCAGAAGAAGCACTTTTACGTAAACGCCCGTTGTGGGCATTTCTTCTCTGACCCACTCCAAACTAAACATTACATGACAAATAGAATGCCATCGCCAGGATTTGAACCATGGATGTCCTGGTTTTCGTCCAGTTGCTCTAACCACGGTTTGTGTGAAGGAACAATTAATTCCATTGATTGACCTAATGGTGGTTGAAACTATGACGCCCGGGACTTAAAGTACTTACAACACTGTAAGTCGCCATTGGGATATGTCATCTCAATACAGTTTGGGATCTCCTTGTGGTTTACGAAAAAAAAAATGCGAATCAGTTGGGGAACTTAACTCCGTACCGGGGTGTTGCCACGGTAGCTCTGTGGTTAGAGCAACCGGAAGGAAACTGGGAGATCCGTGGTTCAAATCCCAGCAATGGCATTGAATTTTTAGTCGTCTGATTCTACTTTTCCAATCTTGTCCAACACACGGCTTGTGTGGAAGAACAATTAATTCCATTATACATTACATGTCGAGAGTTTGTTATTTATTTCCTCAAAATGGCTGTAACGCCTGTTATTAAAATATAACAACCTTGAGATGTTAATAAGGAAAATGAAATGTCTACCCTGAATTTTCTGATATCAGCCTTCTTCAGAAAAGATACAGAGCTTGTGCTAAAAACTTTTATCATAGCATTAGTCATTTCTAAAATATTCGCTGTTGTTCGGTTGAACTTTACAGTATCAAATAATACACTTTCAAGTGTAGGTATAGATTATACAATGGAGAGGGAAGCCTCGCGCAATGCAACCTACATAGATCTTTTGCGGTCACTACCCCTCTCTCAGGAGGAACAGATGAAGTGAGGGAACCACAGGAGGCTGCAGGCAGACAGGCCGCAGAGACATGTGGAAAACCCTAACAGTGCTGGTCGAAGATCCCTCCCATTGCAGGAGCTATCTAGAAAGAGTGATAAACGCCGAGCCCTCTGGTGTCCCCGGGGAGAACTCTTTCCCTTAAGCATGTATCCGCGCCATCTGTCCGACACCGTAATACGCCACGAAACTAGAAGCACAGTTAGTGTCGAATACCCCATTCTGGTACCAAGGGAAAGCGTCATTCAAATGGGTCTTTCGATTAGGCCAACATCTGGATGCTAAAAAGCCGCCCCCCTCGCACGCACAGGGAAGGACGCGAGTCAACTCCAGAGGGAAGACTACGGATAACCGACAATGATCTTGCACACCGTTTACCAACTTCCCAGGATGGTGTCGGAGGATACTGAGATGTCTCACAATTCCGCCTGTGCGTCAGCGCTCAGACGTACCCAATCTCCCACAGGTATCGGAACCACTGCTCCGTCGAGACCAACCCAATTCGAACAGCTCCCAAGCGGGAGGGGCTCAGAAGCTCAGCCCGACATACTTCTAGTAACGTCAGAAGTATCACGAGTGCTCGCAGCGACCGCACCATGGCAGTTGAAGGGGTCGGAACCCCTTTCCTACAGGAATCTAAAAGCACACCTGAAAGATGAGTGGGAAACGGAATGAAAGGTAAATTATGAGAATTAGCCGCGGTAGAGAAGAAACTAACCTAACATTAGCCTGCCGACTCGGGAGAAACCACGAAAAATCTATGGGTCAGAGTTGGCGGTCGCAGAGGAGCGATCCCGGGACTTCCCGAATGCAAGTCGCATCGGCTACCACGGCACCTCCTCGCTCAGTGACTATCGCTTAAGCCTACCGCATTCCCCTCTACCTCCAACGAAATGTGTAATAAAACAATTTCTACAAATGTTTATTTCAGTCAACAAAAGCCAGATAGAAGAATAAGATTTTATAAGAATTAATTCAAGAACAGCGGATGGAGAGTCATGTGATTAATATAACGCATCAGATTTTTACTGCTAATATTTTCGAACCACGAGCGGTCTCATGGACTCGCAAAATGGTCAATGATCGATATTTGTACATTTAGTTTCTGTTGAAATGCTTTTCTCGCAAGTATATGTTCGTAACAACTGCAATAGCGTCCATTGTTTACTACATAGCTACAAATTCAGCGGAAGCTGTAAGGTGTGCCCCTCTCACTCGTGACGTCAGAAGAAATAGGAGCAAGCAGGCTGAAACTAATTAAGTTTTGATCGGATGCAGACGGCAAGGGCCGGAGGCACAACACAGCAATTTCAGTCTACGACCATGACGTCAGAAACACGTGCACACGTAAACCTAGCCACACTAGCTGTTTGTCTTCACAACTATACTTGCCTAATACAACACGAGAGTTGGTTCTAGTAGGCTCTGCGATCATTAATAACGTGCACGTCGAACAAACTGACAGATGCTCAGTGAACTTGATTTGGGATTTTAATATAGTGTGTTTATTTCGGGGATATGAAATTGGTTCCATATATCAAATATCTGTCGATTCCTCCTGGCTTTTTATGATGAACTAAAAGGTCAATGATAAATGACCTAGAAGAAAATACGGGGAGTATTAGATGAAGAATTCATATATCTGTACTTACTTAAGAAAGTAAAGTCGAGCGCATGGAAATATCCCGATGCTTCTGGTTTTCCTGTTTCTTTTATGTTGATAACGTCTCACTGTCACCTGTGTTCCACACCAGTCCTGGGTGAGCCAAATCTAGTTTTGGTTTGAATTCATGTACTGGTCTATTCGCAAAGGCCAGGCCTAGGTGAGCGGTGAAAGAGGAGGAGTACGGAATATTTTCACCTAAGTGACCGTAAGACATGCTTCGCAACGATGGTCTACACCATTCCCTGGATGAGTCCGTCTCGTATTGATTTCATGTCAAACGTAAAACATTAACTTCTGAACACAAGTTGCTTTCAGGCTCATGAACGAAGGAAAGGGGAGGACGTGACTTAATTTATGTAAAAGATGCAGTCGAATTACGATTGTAACTTTGAATGTTTATTGTATTATCTCCTATCTTTTATCATTTTAGCTAAAGAGACGTGACTCTTTAATAAGGGACAGTAAGCTGTTAACTAAATTTTCCTTAGAAAGATGGTTATCTGTGTTTATCAACCCCTACATAGCGCTTCGCTTTTGAAGATTATATGATAGGCAGTTTCGTCTTCTACATTACATAACCTGCATACTGGTTCTTCTTTGAACATTCTCATTGTATGTAGGTGTTTCCGTATTCTACACCGAGCGGGATGGCTCAGTCGGAAACGTCTATGGCCCGCATTCGGGAGGTCCCGGGTTCGATTCCCAGTGGCCGCCCACTCTGAGCATACATTTTTTCGTGGTTTTCCTCTGGTCGCTTAGGCGAATGCTAAGGTGGTGTATTCTACCACGATTTCCCCCTTTCCTCATTTCCTGTCATTTCATGTTTCTCCCTATAATTTTTCAGGCAGTGTCTCCTGGTTCCGTAGTACCTCTCGCGGGACTTCGCGTCTACTGGTCGAGTGCGGGTGGTGCGAACTGGAAATTATAGGGACTTCCGTGCGCATCTGTAATTCCGTCTGCGAACTTACTTCATCCCTGCCTCTCGGGAGGTGTGGCCACAATAGAGCTAGTTGGTCACAGTGGCGAGGTGTCCCCCGCCAGTAAATACCTCATACCTTCGGGTTCTACAATGTTCCGTCAGGGCCCGGTTATCAGGTTTATTTGGTATCTATTGAGATTAAGTACATAGTCAGTGAATGAGGAGGATATTTATTATCATTTGCTTAATCTACTTGCATCCCTTTGTTTGAACCCATCGCAATTGGTGGTGATATTAATCCACTCCGCAATGGTTCTTCGAACATAATTTAAAGGAATACAAAATACTGGTTCAGGCCCAGTAAAGGCTTGAGCAGATCCTTTCCTTGCTAGGTTATTTGAGTTTTCATTGCCTAAAATTTCCTTATGTTCAGGCACAGTTGGGAGGGTTTTGCCAGTTATATAAGGTTTAATAGCCAATCCCAGACTAATTTAGATGTTATCTGATAGCTTGCAATTGCTTTCAAAGCAGTCAGAGAAATTTCAAATGTTGCTTCCTTCGTAGGCCCTTTTAGAGTCTCCTTGACTTAGGTTTCAATTGAATGAAGTTCAACTTGATATGCAGTAGCATTGCGACCAAGAGAAGTATGGATGTCACACCTTGGTGCCCTCCCCCCATGTACTCCAGCTCCAGATCTATTGGGTGGGAAAAGGGGGAGTAAGACAAACACTAAGTGGAGTGTTAGAACTAGCTAGGGATTGGAAACTGAGCGCATTTTCTTACGAACATAAACCACTGCGCATTATATTAACACGATTCCATTTACTCGATTGTACATGTTATTGTGATATAAGGATACTATACCAGTAGTTACAATGATAATGACTGACCGTTGGTGCTTCTCGAATGTTGTTTGTATGAGCAGCGGAACATTGTGCAAGCGTGTAACATTTGAGAGAAGCGTTCGAGCGGTCCTATTAGTCAGCTGGACTTAAAACTGCGGAACGACAGGATGTAGCTGCTTTGTTGTTGTTAACTTGGATTTTAGTTTCACTCTAGGGAAGGGAATTATGATGAATAGGTAACAAATAAACACGAATTTATCATTTATAACTATGGTTTGTAATTTTCATAGGCGCTCTTCCTAATCTCGCTGGCCAAACCCAAATTCATAGTGTACAATCCTTCAAGAAGCGTATCACGATGGGGTGTTCCAAAACCAAGTTTACTTGTTTAAAATTCATACTTCATTTTCTTAAAACGAAGGCACGGTTTCAAAATTTAACCTTTAGAAGAGGTTTTATGAAACTATCAGAAGTTGTTTGGGGAAAAAGAATATCTGAAGAATCATGTTTGAGTCCAATAAAATAAACGTGGCATTTCCGCTTTGTTACGAATGTGAAAACTGGACGTTAACCAAAGAGTATAAATGTCAAAAATAAGCCTTCTCATGTCGGTAAGAGGATAGAAAGTAACAGACTGGAAAAGAAACACAAACACGGAAGGAAAGGAAACCCTTTTATTTACGAGAGTAAAACACAAGTAAGAACCAGCCTCAGATAAATGAACGCGACGACTTCTACGGCCGGTGACAGTGTTATTAGCTTGGTCTTCCTTTGTAATACTTCTCACATTACCTAAGATGAAACCCCTCAAAGAATGAGCGAAACGTAGACTAGAGGGGAAAATAAGACGTGGCTTACACGGAAGATGAAGCTAAAAAGATTCTAATGTGTTACATTATGACTTTCTCTACTCTGTCTTTCTTCTACGGAATATTGTTACAAAAGCTTATTACCTTCTCCATTATGTTGAAGCAACATACAGCACTAGCCACGGACAAAATAATACAATAACTTATTAATATAATAAGATACAGGGAGAGCCAAAAGACTACGTTTGAGCAAAGAATTATTAGTAGAGGTTTGTGGCCACCTCGGTCCCCCGACCTAACTCCCTGCGTATACTATCTCTGGGGTAACTTAAAACAAAGTGTACAAGACAAACCCACATGAAGTTAGGAAATTTAACATTGACGGGGTAGGGCTTTTACTCTCTCCATGATTTGAAATCATTTCTAACCAAAAATATATCGTGTTTAACGTAACGTGGATAAAAGAATTTCTTTTCATATTAACATTATAAAATATCGCGACAGTTATAGTTTTATTTTGAAAGAATGTGATACCTATAATTTTATAAAGTTCAAGATATTCAGGACAAAATCTGTTTAAATAAATCCATGAGACTGGCTTTAGAATTCTTGCCATGACTCTTGGTATGAATTTAAGGGGAAAGAATACCTCATGTTCGACACGTGGGTGGATTATGCAAATCAGACAGCCGCCTACGTCAGTGCTGGCTAAAGCATTAGTCAGCATACTCTTCGGGTATTTAAACTTAAAGAGATTTTGACGGCTGTGCTCGGCCTATAACTAGCCTAGCAGGACTTTGTGACGGTCGGTTCTTTAAATTTATTTGGTGCCTTAAGCTGTCTAACCTTCTCCCTTTTGCAATGTAATTTAGATTACCTATTTGAAAGATTAAAGTCTCTCTTGGAATCAGAATTACACGTATAATAGTGCCACCTTTCACCACTCTTTCAGGTACCTGCAACCTACAACTCACTCGATGACATCCCTGAGCTACGCCCTCGTTCTGGTTACATCTGGTATAGGCCTGGTTTGGGCAAATTACCCTTACGTCACAATATAACATGTATATGTGAATTTTTCATTGGTAAAGAAGGTCGTGTGAATGCTTCCCATCAGACTTACTTTTTAATTTCTCTACCACGACATAGTGGGTAGAGAAAGTATTGCATTCCACTCAAACATTCAATACCGAGATTTCACCGGAAATACATGTTTTGAGGCCTCCGGAATCCAAAAAAGCTTCTTTAGAAAAAGTTCCATGTGTGTGTGTCTCTCTGAACAGCTTAACTCAAAAACGAAAAGTCGGATAAATACCAAAGTTGGTATTTAGGTTCAGTATCTTTCAAAAATGAGACGCGGAGATTTTCAAGGAAATCTCCCCACCCCAGACTATCCTTTACATGGTACATTTTTCGAAAAGCTTGATTTTCTTAAAAATGGCTCTACGATTTTGATTAAAATGTCATATATTGAAGATATTTTCATGACAAATATATTGTATATCTTGAATTTTCTGAGAATGTCCCCAAAAGTCCTTCTTTCTGAATGGCTTTTGCGTAACTGGTAAACCTTGAGATAGACAAAATTTTTACACACAAAAAATGTAGAGTTCGTTTAAAGACACAATTTATGTGATATATATTTTTTATGGAGTGAACCATTTCTGAGATATGCCTTATTATTTGTACGAATTTTCCAATACTTATACTTTTTCTCAAATGGGAATTCGTTATTGCTTTTTACTTTCTCTACTACGTATAGTAAGTAGGGGAAGTATTGTATTCCATCCAAAAATTCAATACCGAGATTTCACCGGAAATACATGCTTTGAGACCCTCTGAATCCAAAAAAAGCATTTTTGGAAACATGTGTGTCTGTCCGTGTGTGTGTCTGTCTGTCTCTGTATATGTGTGTGTGTGTGTGTGTGTGTGTGTGTGCGCGCGCCTATGAACAGCATAACTCAGAAACGAACATTCGGATATACACCAGACTTGGTATTTAGGTTCAGTATTTTCTAGAGATGCGACTCGAAGGTTTTCAAGAAAATCCCCCCACCTCAGATTGCTCTTTATATGGAACAGTTTTCGAGTATTTTAATTTTCTCAAAAATGGCTCTAACGATTTTGATTAAAACATCATATATTTAAGATACTTACATGACAAATAAAATGTATATCTTGAATTTTTTGGGAATGTCTCCAAAAGTATTCTTCATTGTGAACGACATTTGCATAATGGTAAACCATAAGAGATCGACAAAATTTTACTACACAAAAATGTAGATCGCCTTAAAATACACAATTTATGTCATACATTTTTTGTTGAGTGAACCGTTTTCGAGATATTACTTTTTATTCCCTTAAACTTTCCAATACTTATACTTTTTCATAAATGGGAATTCGTCATTCATTTTTTTTTGTTCTGGTAATGCAAAGAGAATGGAATACTCCACATAGCAACCAGACCTTAAAATATTTGACTATCGCTTAAAGCCTACCAATTCCCCTTGCATATACAAAAAATTATGAATTAAACAATTGCTGCAAAATTTTATCTCGATTAATATGAAGTAAGCGTTTGTACAAGAGTAGAGAAAGTTATGTGGGTGTAACACGTCAAACGTTTATTCTTTTGAAGCACTATCTTGTTATAATCTTAAACATTACACTATTGCGTTTTGCATCTATATATTGTGAACATGTGGTATGGAAAGTAGCTAGTGTAGGTTTAACTTCCATTTTCATTAGTGCTTTTTGTTTGAAAACAAGCAATTTTCCACTCGTGTGAAACAAAAGGTATTACCTCCTTCAAGGAATGAAATGTTAGCTTCTGAATTTTACATCTCAAAAGGAAAACATTATGCATACTGTTGTCAGAGTTCATTAACATAATAAACTAACTCGGTAAATAAGTTATGCATGAGAATATGAAGTGCTTTCTCAGTTCTCCCTTCTAGCTAAGAATCTTTAACATTTTTAAAACCTGATTAAGATCTCTCGTTGAAGCTTGTTGTCTTTACGATTGCAAATTAACAAATCTAATGTGAATAGGGGAGAGAGAGCTTTCTCTTATTATTATTGTTACTATTTAAGAGATAACTCCTATATATTACTTGTGCAGAAATTAATTTTTTCTATATTAAATTTCTATGTAAAATGTTTTCAAATTCGGTAATATAGATCTTATTACATACAGAATACCCCAACAGCACTGAATTATTTATTCTACAGCTATTGTTAATTATGAGCAAGTAACTTGTATTTTAAACTCCTTAGGCAAGAGATTTTAAGAATCCCTGCCAAAAAATAAATACATAAATACTCTGGTTTAAATGCCTATAGATGGCACACTAAAAGTGGATTTCAACCTGAAACCATTTAAACATACACCGGCAGACTTTTAAAAAATACTTAATGTCACATATCAAATTATTTGATGCGATTTGTATACTTTAAAGTGCTGCTAATTTTTCTCCAGTACCTAACCTGAAATCCCGCACAGATCATAGGATGGTATGTGCGAAAGTGAAACTACAAGAAGAAAAAAACAACACACACCTAAATATCACAGACCAAGTATAGAAAATATGGATAACAATAAATTCCAGCTAAATCTACAAGACAGAACTACAGAGACAAACCTCAACCGGGAAGCAGGCGCTCAAGAACTGTATAACTCACTGAAAGAATGCATACTCCAGGCGACCAAGGATACCAATAAAGACGCGAAGGTTAAGAAGAACAAGGGTAAACTAAGTCAAAGAACAGTTGCCCTAACTGAACAAGATCGAAGCTGCAACTAACTATAGTACCGCCGTTTTATTTCTGGTTCTGACATTTAGCGCGACCGAGAGAGGTGGTGTTGCCAGTGCTTACCCCTACCGTGAACATGTGCGTATACCTGTGCCATCTCTTTGTAAAATGTAAACGATGAAATAGTTGCCTATGTTAGAGTATTTAAAGTATGGAGATAGCATTTACAGGACATTTAAACAAGGGTAACACAGTAAATTGTATGCGCACAGAAAACAAACTTCACCTGGACTAAAGCAAACAGCTACTGACGACACGTGCTTCACTTACAAGAAAATCGGTAACACAGCCCAAACTGCAGTGTACGCACCAGAGAGGGAGCCTGTAATTGGTCCTAGCACACAACTTCCACCCTTTGCTGTGCGAGTCAACTCAGCACTGCAAACCTTGCCGGATCTTTTATTCTTTTCTTTCGTGTTGTGGTTTATGTTCAGCAAAGCTCTAAGAAACAACAGTAGACTATATTTATTACAAGAAACCAAATTACATTCCCCATTTATCTGTTGAAGCGAATCAGAATAGCTTCCTTTAGCATGGAAATTCACAGCGCTAGTATTGCTAAAGGTGGCCATTCTAATATATACCTGTCTCTTTCTTTACCCTCATGAAACGTCAGGGCCGGAGATACAGCGGCGTAGGTATAGAGACGCCTCAGACTGGAACCAATAGAGTATGCTGCACTGGACAAGCAGACAAAAAGGGAAATGCGGAAAGATATACAAGAAGTTGCCTTTCCCAGAAAGGCAACAACTAGACGAATGATGGAAACCTCTAAATCAATAAGGAAAGCAAAAAAGGAAACACACGGGGGCAAACAAACCTGTGTTTTTCCGACTGTCTTATACAGCTGCCAAACTTGGGCTCTCACCGCCAAGCTAAAGTACACCCTCCAATTATGCCAAAAGAAAATGGCGAGGAAAATCTTAGGTATAATTCTGAAGGACAACATTTCAAACGCAAATCTCCAAAATATGTCATCAACAACAGACTCCGCACAACAAACCATCAGGAAAAAATGGAAGTGGGGGGGGGCATGTTGCAAGACTACTACCGGATGAAGGTGGACGATAAAAGCAACCATATGGGACCTATGCACAGGCAAAAGACACGCGGAAAACCAAAACACGGATGGGGTAACTCTTAAAGAAAGAGCAGGGGCACAGTGGTTCAGATTCGCCAGATGCAGGAAGAGCTGAAGAGAAATGGAGAGTCAACTATGCACTACATAAACACAAAACAGTGCAAGAGACAGATACCACTGTAACAGACAGATGTGTGATCACCCTGGATTACTTCTCACGGAGCAGTTCTCCGTGAGAGATTTATAAAACAGCGTTACCCTTCTACAGGGAGGCCTTTGCCCTTAAGGGGACACAATAGGCTTCATAAAACACGAATAACTACTTTTAAATTATGAGGTAATTTCTCTTTCATTTGTTATCTTCATAGTGCTACAATGCTGCAGAAAGGAGGAATACCGTAATCAAACTTGTAAGCAAAGGGAAGAAAATGTACTACAGGTTTCAAGGTAATGAAAAATCATGTAATGCTAGAAATCATTTCTATACACATTGATACTTCAAATTTTCTAAAGACTGAAAGACAAAAATCTACTGAAAGTACAGTTCCGTAGTATAAGATATAGTGTAAATTAGCCATTTAATAGCAATGGTTCAACTGTAAAAGACAAGTTTTCCCTAGCGAGGGGGTCTTTTTACTTTTAGACAATTAGAAGGGTTAAACCCAAATCATAAAATGCACCACACTGCTTGTCAATGTGTATCTCGTATTCGTTTCAGTGGTCGAATACAACGTTGTGCACTCTTATTCTTATATGACTTTCTCATAAAATAGAGTGTGGAAGGGATTTCCCAGAAGGGTCAACAAGGTCAACTTGCTGACAAGAGACAATCCCCATTTAGAGATGTTAATATCTATGTATTTTACAAAATGACAAAATACAATAACTTGCAAAAGCAGCTACAATATATATTTATTTCGATGCTTCTTGATTGAAACTGTCGTCGTTCTAATGCTCTCCATATGATCTATGAACTTCGGGGATACCTCATTGCACCAGCGATGACTGGACCCATTTATGAGGTAAAGGCACCCAGCGGACGGAATCAACTGCCTCCGATGGTAGGGGGAATGAGAGACCGGACTCCGCGGACTCCGAACTACGTTGGATCTTGGGGATACTTCACATAAGCAAGTAAGAGGTGGATAGGGCCGACTTAAAATCACCATCCAAGAGCCGGGAATCGAACCCCGGACCCTCAGTAGGAGAGCCCGAAGCAAAACCACTGCTCTACCCTGGCGCCCTGACGATTAACGCTGTAATTAAATGTATTTTGGCCTACTGAAATGTTCCATCAGTGACCATTACACTCGCACTGCAAGCACGGAAAAGGCATCAGGGTAAACTGGTAATAATAGCATTTATTTGCATGTAAATTTGTCCCCTTTATGCTAACGCGAGAGGCTCACATGCAGAGCAGAGTAAACGGATAAGAGTTAAATTGCCATGAATTAAACCACCCAAAAGAACCCTTTAAAATTGTATAATATTGCCATAAAAATGTTCCAGCAAAAAAAAAAAAAAAAAATAAAGTCACAATAACATTTTAGTTCTCCACTTGTGTCCCATAAAGAAAAGTATTAACCAACATATAGAGCCATATCGATAGATCAAAAATGACCAAGAGTGCAGTTATCTGCCCTAGAAAAGGCTACATATTATTATAAAGAACTCAACGAGCTTATGTTATAAACACACGCACAGGTGAAGAGCCTGACAAGTTCCTCTTGTAGGGCAGCTAAACTCGCCAGCTAACCTCAGCATGGGACAAACACGCCATCTAACAAAGCAAAACATAAGATGAACAAGTGGCGCTCAAGTCCCGCACAAATCCTTCATCTGATATAAGCGCGAAAAGCAAATATCACGAAGAGCATTGAATATTTTATATAGTCATTAGTCTGCAAAACGGTCTACTTTCAGCTGGATAGCGTTTGGGAATTTTATTTATTTATTTGTTTGTTTATATCTTAATTCCTGCATGGAAACACAGTCTAATTATATGTCAGTTCCAATTGGGCAGACTTTGGCAGCCATGATTTCTACTTTCTCTACTACGTAGAGTAAGTAGTGGGAGTATTGCATTCCACTCAAAAATTCGATAGCGAGAATCCACCGGAAATACATATTTTGAGGTTCTCTGAATCCAAATAAAGCATTTTTGAAAACATGTCCGTGTCTGTATTTGTCTGTGAACAGCATAACTCAAAAACGAAAAGTCGGATAAATACCAAACTTGTATTTGAGTTAGTATCTTCCAAGGGTGCGACACGAAGATTTTCAATAAAATCCCCCCACCTCAGACTATCCTTTACATGGAACATTTTTCGAAAATTTTGATTTTCTCAAGAATGGTTCTAACGATTTTGGATAAAATACCACATGTTTAAGATATTTTTATACAAATTAAGTGTATACCTTTAAATTTTCTGGGAATGTCCCCAAAAGTCCTTTTCATTTTGAATTACTTTCGCATAATTGGTAAACCGTAAGACACAAACGTTTACTACACAAAAAATGTAGATTTCATTAAAACACACAATGTATGTCACACATATATTTTTTGTGGAGTGAACCATTTCCGAGATATTCCTTGTTATTTGTTTGGATTTCCCAACACTTATACTTCTCTCAAATGGGAATTTTTTTATTCCTTTTTTATGTCCTGGACAGGCAAAAAGAATGGAATGTTCCACATAACAGCCAGCTCTTAAAGTATTTGACTACGCTTAAAGCCTACCATATTCCCTTTGAAAATTAGCAATAAGATAATTTATGCAATTTTTTTTGTCTCGATTAACATGAAGTAGATGGATAATAAGCGTTTGTAAAAATAGTTTTACAAGAACAGAGAAAGTAATGTGAGTGCAACACACCAGAGTTTTGTTTTCTGTACCACATCTAGCAAATAGAAGTAGTTTTGTATTTTGCTTAAAAATTCAACAAGCTACCCTTTAGGATTTTATATGGACGTTTGGTATATTACAGCACTGAAACAGGTGGTCTCACAGTGCATCAACCTCTGTACAAAGACTTTGACTTGACTGTTAGCCGACACACGGAGGGGAGGGAAAGCAGAGAGAGAACAGAACAGTGCAGGGCAAGCAACTCCCCGTAATACGACCACCCGTCCAAACATTAAAGTGCAAAGGTGCCCGATTTATTAGAATTTCGTCTTACACATACTACTGATAAATATTTTAGTATTTACATATGCACTGTTGATAGAATTAATGGAGTGCTTCCGAAAACTTATTGTTTGTGATATTTTCCATAGAATGGGCGTATTTGTTTTGTGTAAGTCAGTTTACTAGAATTTTGGGAGTTCCTGGTATTTACAGATAAAAATTATAAGGAAATGTTGAAACATTAAAGCAGACTTCACGCATGCAGTGGAAGTACATGCATCTTAATTGTTATTAGGAACCACATTTAAATGAAATTTGCCTTCAGCAACCTCGTAACTTGTACTCTTGAAGTGAACAGGAGTAGTAACAAGAGAGAAAAACGACGGTGTTTAAGAAAGAGCGAGGCGGGTTTACTGAAAATTACGGAATGCCGTCTGACGACTCTCGTTTTAATTAAGAAAAAGTCTGTAGAGTAGTAGACGAAGTGACAAAAGGTGGCGCCTCCATGATTCATTACCGAAATGAGACCTTAACTTCGCGCCTAGGTACAGTGCTGGCGAAACCTTCATCTGTTAAAGTGCTGCTCATAAGAAACTACAGCACTTCGTATGTTTAATGGAAACACGCGCGGTTTTTGTGGCGACAGAAAGTAGCTTCTAACAAAAGAATCGGACGCTGGAAAACTCTGAAGCTTTCTTCTGATGCGCATTTCAATATGAAGCAGTTTGTTAACCTCGGGGAAGGCGGGGAAGCAAAGAAGCTAGAGAAAGTATTTCGAATTTATTAGTGTTACCATCCATGAACCAATGAGAATAAAAATACCTAAATTTAAAATAAATAGCATCAAAGGCACAAACAAGTATGTTGTGTATTAGAAGTGGGCTCATATAAGACAAAATTTAATAAAATCTGATGTGATACATTCATTTAAGTGCTTTCTCTACTAATGACAATTTCAATATATCTTTACACATACACTATTCATATAAAAAAATTGTCCATGTTGTGTTATTCACCATAAAACGTGGACTATTTAATTGCAATATCTCCAAAGCTAAGCGTTGTAAAAAGAAATGTCTTTAATAAAAGTTGCTTGAAATTATGGGGGAAAGTAAATGTCATTAGTCGTGTTTTGTTTGGAGACGTTATGATTGTCATTTTAGAGTCAATTTAATATTTTTAAAGGGAACCTAAAACGACCAGCACAAAGTCCTCCAAACAAAACACGACTAATGGCATTTACTTTCCCCCATAATTTCAAGCAACTTTTATTCAAGACATTATTTTCTACAACGCTTAGTTTTGGAGAAACTGTACAGCTTGAACTTAAACGGCCCACCCTGTATTTGAAATTATGAATGGGTAAATTAAGCAATAAATGGAATTAATTGTTCTTTCACATAAGCGTGTGCAGGACTAGATTGGAAAAGCAGAACAAGACTGAAAAATTCAATGCCATAGTCAGGATCTTCCGGTTTCCATCCGATGGTTTAACCAACTGAGCTGCCATAGCAACATGCCGGCACGACATTAAATTATACATCAAAAATACTCCAATGTACGCCATGTGATCAAAAGTATCCGGAAACCCCCATTAACATACGTTTTTCATCTTAGGTGCGTTTTGCTGCAACCTACTGCCTGGTACTCATTATCCGCGACCTCAGTAGTCATTAGACATCGTGAAACAGCAGAATGGGACGCTCCGCGGAACTCACGGACTTCGAACGAGGTCAGGTGATTGGGTGTACTTGTGTCAGAAGTCTATACACACTCCTAAAGATCTCTAAGTCCACTGTTTCTGATGTAATAGTGAAGTGGAAACGTGAAGGGACATGTACAGCACAAAAGCGTACAGGTCGACCTCGTCTGCTAACTGACAGAGACCGCCTACATTTGATGAGTGTCGTAAAGAGTAATAGGCAGACATCTATCCAGACCATCACACAGAAATTCCAAACTGCATCACGATCCACTCCAAGTACTATGACAGTTAGGCGTGAGGTGAGAAACCTTGGATTCCATGGTCGAACGGCTGCTCATAAGCCCCACATCACGCTGGAAAATGCCAAACGACGCCTCGCTTGGTGTAAGGAGCGTCAACATTACACGATTGAACAGTGGCAACACGTTGTGTGGAGTGACGAATCACGGTACAGAATGTAGCGATCCGATGGCAGGGTGTGAGTATGGCCAATGCCCGGTGAACGTCATCTGCCGCCGCGTGTAGTGCCAACAGTGAAATTCGGAGGTGGTGGTGTAATGGTGTGGTCGTGTTTTTCCTGGAGGGTGCTTGCACCCCTTGTTGTTTTGCGTGGCACGATCACAGCGCAGACCTACATTGTTATTTCAAGCACCTTCTTGCTTCCCACTGTTGAAGAGCAATTCGGGGATGGCGATTGCATCTTTCAACACGATCGAGCACCTGTTCATACTGCACGGGCTGTGGCGGAGTGGTTACAAGACAATAACATCCCTGTAATGGACTGGCCTGCACAGAGTCCTGACTTGAATCCTACAGAACACCTTTGGGAAGTTTTGGAACCCCGAGTTCGTGCCAAGCCTCACCGATCTACATCGACACCTCTCCTTAGTTCCGCACTCCGTGAAGAATGGGCTGCCATTCCCAAGAAACCTTCCAGCATCTGATTGAAAGTATACCTGCGAGAGTGAACGCTGTCATCAAGGCTAAGAGTGGGCCAACACCATATTGACTTCCACCATTACCGATGGAGGGCGCCACGAACTTGTACGTCATTTTGAGCCAGGTGTCCGGATACTTTTGATCACGTAGTGTAAGTCGCTAATATGTTGCAAGTCCTTTAAGTCTGGGGCTTCATAATTTAACTATTAGCTCAATAAATGGTAATTAACTGTTCTTTTACACAAGCCTTGTGTAGGACAAGGTTAGATAGGTAGAATCAGGCTGAAAAATTCAATGCTATAACCGGAATTTGAACCAGAAATCTTCCGCTTGCTGTACGGTTGCTCTAACCAACTGAGCTATCATGCAGCCACGACATTAAATTCCCAATGATTGTATTTTTCCTGGTAAACCCACAAGGAAATCTCAAACTTATTTTGAGATGACATACCTCAATGGCGACTAACAATGACGTAAGTACGAGGCGTGTTTTTAAAGTAAGTACTGTTTTAATATTTTGCCGTTGCAGCGCTGCAGTCACGATTTGGAGCATGCGCGAACACTTCCTGCATTCGTTAGGAAGTCAGAGGCAGCTGTGAGCGATTGTCACTTTGTGTTTTCGTGTTGTGCGGCGGTACCCTGGGAGGTGCTGTGCGCCGATTTGGCGGCACGGAATATGCAGGAATGCTCCCGGGTTCGATGCTAGCTCAGGGACTTGCATGGATCTTGGTTAATACGTCTGATTCATTTTCCTGCCCGTTTATTTCCCGTCACCGTTTTAAAACCGACTTCTGACATTACCTCGCCACACACACACACACACACACACACACACACACACACGCGCGCGCGCGCGCGCATTTCTTTACTGCTGTGCATCGTACCATCGCCCCTATCCGTCGACACATTTGTTTAAGAACCACCTCCAAGGAAATACCACGAATAAGTGTCTACTAAACTCTGTTTCTTTATTTCAAATTTTAAATCTCCCCATTTCACTATCACATGATTTCTACCTTCTTTCTTATTGGATGCCTGGAGCTATCGAAGTACTGACCCTTTTCTACATATCTGATTTTCAGGCGACCTAACGGTACACTAACAAAGCATATTCCACTCTCACTTAGCTACAATTGATTGGGAAAACCAATCCCATTTCCTGCCTCCTGCTGGCTCTGTCTTTTCAACACATATTCACCCTTACAGTAATATTCGCTTCCCCGTCTTATTTAATAATATTATTCTAATTGTTATTAATATTTATTTTTCCTATGGTTATTATATCATGTTATATTTAGCTAAGCAGAAAGTACTGTCTCAGTTGTTAGGCGACTGATCAGAGAATATGAGAAATGTTAGCCAGCAAACATTCATCGCCAACTGTGCGAGGTTTGCGGAGAAACAATGAGTGACAATGCCCGCCCACATACAGTCAAACACACTCAAGATCTGATCACAGCATATGGTTGGGAGCAATTCCACCACATTCCCTATATGTTGTGAAACAAAAAGTTCAGATCTGGCTTTCATCACAGGCAACATCATTCTTTAACGAAGGCATACAGAAACTGGTTTCGCCTTAAGACAAGTGCTTGAATAATGGTGGTGATTATTTGGAGAAGTAGTGTAAGGTAATGAATGATAATAAAGTATTTGGAAAACAATTTTCTGTTATTTTTACTTTCTATACTACGTATAGTAGGGGAAGTATTGTATTCCACCCAAAAATTCGATACCGAGATTTCACCGGAAATACATGTTTTGAGACCCCCTGAATCCAAAAAAACATTTTTGGAAACATGTCCGTCTGTGTGTCTGTCTGTGTGTATGTCTGTCTGTGAACAGCATAACTCAGAAGCGAACAGTCGGATAAACACCAAAACCTGGTATTTAGGTTCAGTCTCTTCCAGAGATGCGACACGAAGGTTTTCAAGAAAATCCCCCCACCCGAGATTACCCTTTACATGGAAGATTTTAATTTGGAATGGAATTTTAATTTTCTCAAAAATGGCTCTAACGATTTTGATTAAAATATCATACATAGGTTTAAGATATTTTCATGACAAATAAAATGTATATCTTGAATTTCCTGGGAATGTCTCCAAAAGTATTCTCCACTGTGAACGACTTTTGCATAACTGGTAAACCATAAGAGATAGACAAAAGTTTACTACACAAAAAATGTGGATCGCGTTAAAATACACAATTTATGTCATATACATTTTTTGTTGAGTGAACCATTTTTGAGATATTGCTTGTTATTCCCTTAAAATTTTCAATAATTATATTCTCAAATGGGAATTCGTTATTCATGTTTTTGTCTTGGATATGCAAAGAGTATTAATCTGTGGCAAAGGGAATGGTGCTGCACCTAGTAACCAGCTATTAAGAGATATGTATGTGCTTAAAGGCTACTGTATTTCTATATTGCCCTTGTAAATATATATTCCCCTTACATCTACAAGAAACTTAGCAATAAGGTAGAGTCTGCAAATGTTTATCTCGATTAACATGAAGTAGATGGAGAATAAGCGTTTGTAAAAATAGTTTGTACAAGAGTAGAGAAAGTCATGTGAGTGTAACACATCAGATTTTTTTAAACATTGTCGGTACTTACTTAAAAAAACACGCCTCGTACTTTAAATCCCGGGCTTATAGTATAGTTTAACTATCTATTAGGTCAGTCAATGGAATTAATTGCTCTTTCACATAAGATTGGGCTAAAGGTTGGTTAAACTATGAAGCCCGGACTTTAAAATATTTACAACATTGTAGCGACTTATATTGGAGTATGTCATCTCAAAGTGAATTTAAGATCCCCTTGTAGTTTTCCAGAAAAAATACGAATGGGGAATTTAATGACGTGCCAACATGTTGCCATGATAGCATAGTTGGTTAGAGCAACCATACGGAAACCATAAGATCCATGATTCAAACCCCGGCTATGGTATTGAATTTTTCAGTCTGATTCTACCTTTCTAAGCAATACGCGCTTAGTTGCAACATGCGCAAACAACATTCAAGTGTTTATTTTGGTAACAAGCTCTCGCAAAGATAATATAAATAAAACAAAGAGTCGCAAACATTCAGGCCTCTCCGATGGATGACTCACTCACACTTGAGAAAAGTGTAAAGCTGCAATATAGAATATTTCTAAAACTCTAACCCTACAAAAAATTGTGTGTTTAATACATTCTAAGTTTTTCATATAGTAGGGTTTTGTTTATTTATAGTGGTTTTCTAGTTATATAATATTATACAAAATTCTATTAGTATGAAGGGGAATTTATGGCTATTCATATAAAATTTAAGATACGCATTTTATTTCTCATGTAAATATGTTAAACATATGGATGGCATTTTAATACAAGTCGTTAGGGTCATTAGTGAGAAAATAAAAAAAATTTAAAAATTTTTTCCGTATAAGGTGTACTTTGGCTGGGGGATTTTCTTGAACATCTCCGTGTCGTATGAAGATGCTGAACTGCTATCAAGTTTGGAATTATCAGGGTTCTTATTTGGAGTTTTGCTGTTCTCTATCTCTCTGTCACATACACACATTTTTGTAAAAGTGATTTTTTATACAGAGGGCCATAATATATATTTTCACTGAAGTCATTACCTGTTTTAGGTGCGACCCAATATTTTCTCTACTCACTTATAAGCAAACGATAGATAAAGGTAAGTATAAAGATACGTATCACGCAGAGCACCGCACGCAAGCCAGTCGGCCTATTGTGCTTCCAACGTGACCCCTGAGAGGGAAGGATGAGGGGAGAGTCCCGAAGGGTGCCAGATCCGGATGCGGACAGATGCAAGTATGGGCGGGTCCCTAACGTTTTCAGATAGAACACATCCGACGCCGCTCGGTTCCTGCTAACGAGCCACCAACCTTCACAGTACCCCGGAGCGGAGCCACGCTGAGGAGAGACCTTACTGAGCGAAACCGCAGCGATGCCAGGGAAGAAACCTTTACGGAGCGCAAGCCACCGACCAGCCGCAACTCGCCGACCACTCGCCTGGTCCTACAGCCCTGAAACAGTTGACAAGGAAGATGAGTGGTACAGGAAATGAGAGGAAGGAGAGTTGTGGTAGAAGATGAACCACCACAGTATTCGCCTGACGACCCGGGGAAATCACGAAAAACCCATGGGCGGTCGCCGGGATCGATCCCGGGACCTCCCGAATGCAGGCCAAAGACGCAACCGCCTGAGCCATCTCCCTCGGCAAGTGATAGGTAAAGTAAAATAGGAACTAATAACACAGACTCTATATTAAATTTTCAGTTGACTATATTAAAAACTTGCCAAGTCCAGACTAAGGTTTCTAAGAAGTATAATTAATTTCAATTCATTGTATATATAGTGATGAAAAAGAAAACCTTAAGAAGCCCATAAGCACACAGTGTTAGGGTACTTTCGCTTGCAGGTCACCATTGAGATTGTCATCCCTAGTGAGATGCCTTGGTGATCTACCTGGGATACAACTTGAGCCAATTGGAGAATTCAATGTCCCACCGGCATGTTGTCACAGTAGCTCAATGGTTACAGCAACTGCACGGAGAGGGAAGAACCGTATTCAAATCCGGGCTGTGGCATTGAATTTTTCAGCTGACTCTATATTAAAAACTTGCCAGAACCAGACTAAGTTCTCTAAAAATTATAATTACCTAATTATATATAATAATTTTAAAAAATAATAACAGAAAACTGAAAAATAACATGAAGAAAACCACAGAAATAAACGACAGTGAGTACGAGAAAGGAGAAGAGAATCCTTTTTAGGTCCTGGTTACTCCGGGAGGTAATTCGGGAAATCTTTATAAGGACACAAGTACTCCAAGCTCTTATTAAAGAGACAGCAAAGGACACAATCACTGCTTAAAATGAGTTGAACTTCACCAAAACGGATAGCTGGTCTACGAGTAACAGTTGCATAGGCATCTCTACAATATCGATAAAGCAGTTGACCAAGTATGTATAAGATGCTGAGGCAGAATGATTTGTCTAATTATATAAATGTAAATTAATAACAGCCCTCCTTAAAGCAATATGTATATGTAACAATATATAAAAAGTGTATATTACAGTAATTGTATATGTTTATATTATTGTATCCATATGTAATAATGTTATGTGAATGTGTTACGCAATTTAATAATGTAGGAGCTGTGAGAATAATAGGTTAAAAGTAGCTAACAATGAGGTAACAATGAGGTAACCTTGAGGCAATAATGAATTTGAAAGTTTAACAATACTACTTGTGATTCTTGGAAGCAGTAATCTAATTTTAGTGACAGTTGATAAAAATAGCCAATCAACAATCAGAGAAAGCTTTAGTTAAATGAAAGTATTCTATTGAATTAGGAATAGCCAATCAGAGACTTGAAATACAGAAATTTACAAGTTTAGGCGGTTGAAATCAGTTCAGTTGCTTGCAAACAGTGTTCCTAACTGGACGCGAGACACATCCTCGAGAGATTTAATATGTATTCGTGTGAGACGAAAAATAGTTTACATGTTAAAAATGTAAGTAATTCATAAAAGAATATCACAGCTCTCTATCAGTGGTGTTATTTAAATCGTGTCAAGCATTAACAAAAGGAGTGAAACTTATAATCCATGTAAGCCTACATTCTTGTTGCATCACAACCCTGCTAAGAGAAACGTGTCTCTAACAATAATACTGACGCAGCCGAGGCAAACATAAATATATAATATTTAAAGAAACAGTTAAATTACAAAGTTAATATTTTTTTTTAAACTTGGGGTAAAGGTCACCTGAAAGTACACTTGGAGCGAAGGCTACCGGAAACCGGGTACTATACGTGTGGTTGCAACGAGTTTAAAGTTCGGTTCCCCAACATGAAATATAATACAACTCCTACTTCAAATCGGTTTTTCCATACGTGAAACAATAACCTTCTCAAATTGGCGTCCATACGTGAAGCAAAACATCTATTTCAAATTGATGCCCAAAGCGTGTTGCAAACAAGTGCAAGAAAACATAACAACAATATAACATCTTCAAATTGGCTCCAAAAGCATGGGGCTAATAAATATCATCTTCAATGCAGAAGAGTAAATGAAACAGTATCCTTTCTGCTGTGTGACTGAAGCTCTCACAGCTCTTAGGGTTAAATACTTTAATCAAGAAATCATGCAATTGCAAGGATTTCAAGAAGTTCGTGCTAAGAGACTTGCACAATTTGCAAAGGTGGCAAAATATTAGGAAATTAAATGAAGGGAAGCAAAATATTTCACAACTAGTCCTTTAAAATGAAAAGAAAAAACAGCAAAGAATAAAAAAGGTATATAAGTACTCATATGGAGAGAACAGAACGTAAAGGAATTAGAAAGTTTTGAATGAAAATAAATTAAATTCAAGGTTAAGGCGCGTATTTTGAGTTAACAAAAGAGGTTCATGGGATAGTATTGCTTAAGCCAAAACTCCAAACCACACTTAATACCTGGATCCTTGTTGCTTCTTTGAATTTAAGAAACCGCTAGAAGAAATTACGCGCATAAAGTGTAATCTATTCTGGCAAGTATCCATAGCCCTCCTTCCCCTCTCTGCTTTCACGCAAGATGAAGCGTAATCCGCCGGTAATGAGTTTTCACAGCATGCTTCAGCCTTTGAGAATACAACTCCTTGTTGCGAACCATTCTTCTGAAGAGAATTTTTTTTCTTAGGTGTATTATTTTCAACAAGAGCTTCAAGAAGAATTCCCGACTAAACGGTACACAAAATCCCAAAAGAATAACCATATTGTTCACCTGCACTACAGTTCTTTCCCCTCGTACTGTGACCGCCGTATGGCTGCACGCGTGCCGGCAGCCGCATCTGGGACTTCCGCTGAAATATTTACAACATCCCCGAAACCGCATCACGTTCTCATATTTGTAGTTACAATTAAAATGATAATAAGCATGTACCTTATCATAGGAGATGTTGGAGATGTTCTGTTTCTCTAAGTATTTCTGGCACCTTTTCAGCAAATGATCATTCAATATTCCATTAAGTTCCCCCATAGATAAAAGACACATACAGTTATATCAGGGGATCGTGAGCACCACAATTATCTCCTAATTACTCCATCTTCAAAAATTTCCTGAAATAAATTTAATGACTCATAAGTTGTATGTGCGGTAGCAAAGTCTTGTTGATAAAATCCAAACTGACGTTCAACGTCGGTCAGCTGTTTAAGAAAATTGTGTAAGTCACTTCGTACCTCTCTGCATTTATTGCTTTTTAATATAGGTATATTCTATATTATGTATTTACTGTACACCAATGTTTGCGTTATGCAAAGGAATCTCACGTATAAAATCGGGTTTCTCTGTGCTCCAATATTTTGCGACGAAACAGGTCATATAAATGGAACCATGCTTTGTCAGAAAAGAATGAGTCAATTACTCTATTATTTCGCAAAACAATTACAGAAATTATACCGACTCTGATGAACACATGAAAAATAAGGTTTATGCTACAAACTCCACACATTGAAAGAAATAAAGAGCACAAGGGAAAAGTTCACTCTATTTCGGATACTCAACTCCCCAGTGTAAATGAATATTTTCTGAAAAGGTGCCAGAGGACATCATTTCCATCATACCTTATTATCATAAGGTATGTGCTTATTATCAATGTAATTGTAACTATGAGAACGTGAGGCCGGTTGCGGGGATATTATAACGGTTTCAGCGGGAATCCCAGGTGCGGCGGCCGGCGCACGAGCAGCCATATGGAGGCCATAGTGTGAAGGAAAAGCACTGCATTACAATCACCGAATGTTTTCGCAGTGGGAGGTTAGATGTTTGGTTTACTAAAGTTTTCGGCTGATATGGATGTAAATGGCTTATTCGCGAGCAACTCTGTAGTTTAGAATGCCACTCATAGACTCGCAAATACCTTTTACAGTTTATCAACGGCATGCTAAACCGCGTCTTGAGGTCTGTTGATGAGGGATTTGCTCGAAAAAAAATAAAAAAACTGGCTTTCGAGTTTTGGATGTGGATTTTGTGCCTCGGATCCTCAAAAGAAACAATGGAGCCGACATGTAGGGTGTATATAAATTTAGTATGTTATCAGTGTCGATGGTAGGTGTAAGTACTATGTGATCATGTTTGGTTAATAAACCCATGCCAAGAAACACTTTGTTTACGTGCTAGGTTTTCTGAAACGTGGAGGACGACGTAAGAAGTACGGATCACAAAATATACGAAAGAAGTGAAAAGTAAAATTGAAATATTGCAAGTAAACAGGTAATACTTTAATCAACTACTGTCGCCGACTCCGATAATCTTGTGCATCGCCTGGTATTGTGATGCACGTCATGTTTCACTTAAACGCCTCTCCAATTTTGGAAACATGGTGTGGGCTGGGTGAAGCCTGTTGCGGTGGGGTTGTTCATAGACTCGACAAGCCCCTTTTGATTTCTACGGCCTTCCACGTATTGAGAAGTATCTCGGTGTACTCTGCTTGTGAACAAACCATCATTGTTCATTACTTGACGATATCCACACAAACGAATACTGTAAAATATGAAACTACTAAATACAATAAAATATAATACTACCGTATGGTGAAGGACTGCTAGGTAGTACACTATAACTGTAACACTGATAAACACTGAAAGCGACGTGTACTGTTTGCCAGACGCTACGATTTATCTACACTCAAGCGCCATCGTTTCGGAGGCTCTAGCACGTAAATGAAGATTTTCTGGACATGTGTTTATAAACAAAATACGATCATATGATATACACCTATATCCCACCGACGTTTGCAACATACGTTTTACGCCATATACAGGGTTATGCAAAAAGGAACGTGTTTACGTTTCTGTCAAACAAACTATAGAATACAACAGGCCAGAAGAGCGATAAATGTGTTGAATGCTTTTTTTTTGGAGTAGAACTGTTTCTATGTAAATGAAGAGAAGAGTTCTTCAAGGTCTAGTTGAGTCTATATTGATACATGGGGAAGAGGAATGGACACTTGTTGAAAGTCAGGAGGGTAGGACACAAGTGGTAGAAATGGCCAGAGTATCTACTAGATTGGTAAAAGAACCAGGAGGTACGGACATTGATGTATATGAAGAGTCCATGGTAGAAAGTGTAGAGCACAGAATCCTTCAATGGTATGGACACGTGAGAAAAATGAATGAAGAAAGATAACCAAGAATTATCTTGGATTGGTCACCGCGAGGAAGAAGGAAACGTGCGCGACCAAGGAAAACGTGGAAAGCTGGACTAAACCAAATGATGAGGCAGCGATGCAGATGGATGGCTGTAAAGATCTAGAAAGATGACAGGAGAGAATTAAAGGCAACCGCTGAAAAGTGGAGAAGCACACAAAAGTAAGCTCAAACAAACCGTGAAATTTAGAAGCACTTTTACATATCACTGAATAAAGCAAAGTTCAATATTTTTAATAGCTGCCTTAGAACATTCATTTATTGTTATAAACCATATCATACTTATGTGCTCGCAGTCTGCTGTAATTCCGTTATTTAATTGGAACAAGTCACCTCTGCAATATATTAATTTACATTTGGCTAAAGAAGTTCGATAATCAGGCACCAATTGATTTGCTTGTGGTAAGAAATGGACAATTACTTCGATGTTTTCGTGCCACAAAATAAGACATTTTCATTAAATGGATAATAGAATCAAAGACGCTAAAACTTTAAACTGTTTTGTTTCCAATGAAATGCAGATTGTGTTTGCCTTTTTTTTTATAGTTTCTTGAAATCTAATCCTTCGTTTTGAATAATCCTGCATACTGAAAGTGGAAATAAGTTACAACAACATAGATTTTAGACAGATGTGTGCAATAAAGGC
The DNA here is from genome assembly GCA_030765065.1 of Deroplatys truncata. Lineage (NCBI taxonomy): Eukaryota > Metazoa > Arthropoda > Insecta > Mantodea > Mantidae > Deroplatys > Deroplatys truncata. The sequence continues at coordinate 119,292,248 of CM060988.1, read as the reverse complement.
CTGTAAGGGCAGAAATTTTTAATCCCGGGCCGACCCGGACAAAACCGATCCTGAGCCCGAGAATAAGCTACACTTTCTCACCCGGCCCGGGCTTGATTGTCCATATTTTAACCACAATTATTTTGCAGTAATTGCCTTAATAATAATAATAATGATAATAGTTATAATCATTATACTATATTATCAATCCAAGAAGCGTTGTTGCCTGCGGTATGAAGGTATTGGGATTCGATTCCTAGTATCAGCATGCAGATTTTTCTCCTGCTGGGGGCCCTAGTTAGGGCACTCAAGTCCTTGGGACCAATTAGGAGCCACTTTACAGAAATAGTAGCGGCTGAGCTCCTGGAATCGTCTGTAGTAAGCTGAATGTTGATGGCATATGTCTTAATGACCACATGCTGCCCCTATTACTGCTCTCTGCCCCGGATGTACTGAGTGTGGGCGGGCGGAGAGAGGCGGACTATTTATTAGTAGTGCTATTGATGTGTACGTATTCCGGATATCACAACATCGCGTACCAAAAACGTAATAGATTAATCTTTTTATCTTCCCTATAATGGAGAAGTTTCCGTGTTTTTCATAAAAAATCTGATGTGTTACACTCACATGACTTTCCCTACTCTTGTACAAGCTATTTTTACAAACGCTTATTCTCCATCTACTTCATGTTAATCGAGATAAACATTTGCAGACTCTATCTTATTGCTAATTTTCTTATAGATGCACGGGGAATATATATTTACAAGGGCAATATAGAAATACAGTAGCCTTTAAGCACATACATATATCTTAATAGCTGGTTACTAGGTGCAGCACCATTCCCTTTGCCACAGATTAATATTCTTTGCATATTCAAGACAAAAAAATGAATAACGAATTCCCATTTGCGAAAATAACTATTGAAAAATTTAAGGGAATAACAAGCAATATCTCGAAAATGGTTCACTCAACAAACAAAATGTATGACAAAAATTGTGTATTTTAACGCGATCTACGTTTTTTGTGTAGTGAAATTTTGTCTATCTCTTATGGTTTACCAGTTATGCAAAAGTCGTTCACAATGAAGAATACTTTTGGAGACATTCCCAGAAAATTCAAGATATACATTTTATTTGTCACGAAAATATCTTAAACATATGGTATTTTAATCAAAATCGTTAGCCATTTTTGGGAAAATTAAAATTTTCGAAAAATGTTCCATGTAAAGTGTAGTCTGTGGTTGGGGGGTTTTCTTGAAAATCTTCGTGTCACATCTCTGAAAGATACTGAACCTAAATACCAAGTTTGGTGTTTATCCGACTGTTCGTTTCTGAGTTATGCTGTTCACAGACAGTCACAGACAGACACACAGACACACACACACACACACGGATATGTTTCCAAAAATGCTTTTTTTATTCAGGGGTCTCAAAACATGTATTTCCGGTGAAATTTCGGTATAGAATTTTTGGGTGGAATACAATACTTCCCTTACTTAGTATACGTAGTAGAGAAGGTAAAAATGGCACTAACGATTTTCATTAAAATATTTATGTTTAAAGATATTTACATGACAAATACAATGCATATGTTTAATGTGATAGATTATGGATCCCCTCCCCAGTTTGTATTTTCAAGCCCGAGCTCAACAAATATTTTTCAAATTAAGCCCGAACCCAGCCCATGGGCCCGGCTTAGACCCCAGTGTGCAATCACCAAAGCAGTGATTCCCAAATTTCGGGGAGTGTGAGATATTCAGAAGAGGGGTACAGGCAACTCAATCGGAAGAAACAGCACACTCATTAATGTAATAATCATAGAAGTAACAATTCAAAAGTATATAATGACCCTATTAAAGCTTGTATTAAGGTATACAAATTATATTAGAAGTACATATTAATTATTGTTACGTATAAATTCATGTACCGGTATATTTCATCTTAAACACCATGTATTCGCAATTTTGCGCACCTCTCTCCAGGATCCTACTCTACTGACAAATTAGTAAAAAAACGTTGCTGCAACTTATGCTAAAATCGTAGCAGTTCTTAGGTTATAGCCGTTAAAATTTAGCCAACTAAAAGGCACAATATTACGTCATAATTTAGCGTCATGTATTTGCAAGCCAGCTACTGATAACGCCCAAGCAGGCTAGTCCGGCTACCTGCCTAAAGGTTAACCTACAATCATACCTCCCCTCCCTGCAACTCCGACTCCTCAATTAACTCACCTGCCAGGGAAGGGAGGAACAGCGTCAAGTTGACCTTTAGCCGAGTAGCCGGGCCAGCCCAAATGGGTATTTTCAACAGCAGTTGACAAGTCCTAAATAGATAGTGTACGAATTCATGGACGTTCTATATAATATGAATTTGTATGGTATCTCTGAATTCATCCCTGTTTTGATTCTTTTTGTGTGGTAGCTGCAACCGATCCGCCCTCATAATAGATATCGCTATTAATTTCTAGGGTGGCGCCATGGCCGAGTGTTTAGACCGCTCGCTTCCCACCACGGTCGGCCCGGGTTCGATCCCAAAGACCCGCATGTGGGATTTATGGTGAAAAAAGCGGCCTCTGGGTGGGTTTTCTCCGGGTTCTTTGGTTTCCCCCTCCACTAAGTCCACCAATTGCTCCATCATCAGCTTTCCTTTCTTCCATTTCGCCTTGATGTCATATCATCTTCTCCTTCACTTCATACCTGGCTACGGGCCGATCTCCCGTTCCGGGTTCTTCATTCTCTGATTTCATGTTCGTCTGTTCCTCTATAGGCCTCTGACCCTAGGCGCGGTTGTAAGTCCTACCTACGAGGAGGGTGAGCCGACTAAGGCTATTAATTTATTTAATGTTGAAAGCTTAAGTATGGAAAGTATACTAAAAACAAAACATGTCTGCCAAGAGAGAGACAGACAGACAGACAGAGAGAAGGGCTGCTGCAGTGAATCTGGATTCAGATTAGATTAGTTATTTAACAGGAAGATGAACAGCACGAAAACACCCTTACCTGCCCGCACCGAAACTTAGGTTTATTGTACTCCACTCTGTTTCTTCTAATCATCACCTCCCTGAATTCTAACAAGTCTCAGGAGTCCATATTGCGTTTCTATTAGATGCAGTCTCACTTGAATCAACAGTTCCAAATTGATTCTATCTATTCTCTTCCAGTGCTTCACACTGGATTAAAATACAAGGCCGTTTCCTCCTCTACATCACATCTAGATTTAAATTATTTAAAAACGAAACAAGAAATAAAGTTAAAGTGAGTGAAATTATCCCATTCGGTTACGTGCTTAAAATATCCCTTGAAAGCAACATTTATAAAATTTGTTGACTATCTATTATTTTTATTTTAAATGTACCTTATTATCTCAGCTTTTTGTTAAATTTGTTACTATATTGTTATGAAGTTTAATACCCTTTAATTTATTCCTTAATACTCTCGAATTGAACATTCCAAAATCTTAGGAACGCTGTTGGATCGCATTTCCTCTCGCCCATAAAAAGGAAAACTTTTGAAGGCAAGGCTTGTTTTAATCTCCGAGGTAATCTTTGTAGGGAAACTCATAAACAAAGCCATTATAAATTTTAGGAAGCTGCAGAGTGTGCAAAGTTCTTATCTGTAGTACACACCTCTGCAGAAAATATTTAAAACGCCAAATATTTAAAACTTCCTAGCCATTATTTTGTCTTGCTATAATATACATCAACATGCAGATAGGAACAGAACATTTTAATGCCTCCGCTTGTGCAAAAACCAAAAGCAAGTTCCAGACTAAGATAAACACTTATATCACTTCTGGCAGTATTCAATATAGGCATGTGACTTCTAGAATACTCGATTTGATTGCTGTATAAAGCATAAAACAGTGTCGCTCCTCTGAAGGAGTATTCTTGGCGATAATGGTAACAAAAAGAATCCAATACTATTTTGCTGTATGAAGATCAAGCGGTAAAGACATTAAAATGCTTAATTCATTAGTTAGAATGAATATAAAAATTATTCTTGTAGAATGTTCTGCCATACGTCTTGTTTTCGCAGAAACTTATATTCAAAATTTGATGCATAGCGTTTAAAAATGCAACCAGGTTTGTCTTGAATGGCATCTGACGACTGTCGAGTCCTCGTGGCAATTACAGGGCTGAATAACATATCTCATGCGCCTTGAGGCAGTATTTTTAACACTTAAATGATTTTTAGTCAAATTATATAATAAAAATATAATAACAGCCCGCCTTAAAGCAATATGTATATGTAATAATATATAAAAAGTGTATATTTGATGCAGTAATTTGTATCACAAATTATTTAAATGTAAAGAGTGATTATAGTATGAATAAGCATTATTATGTGACATTGATTTGAGATGTTTGTTGATTGTAATTATTGTTGGGAAGTAAGTTTATACTGCCTTACTGAAACTGACAATAATAGCGTGCAATAATGCAGCGAGGGGGTGAGCTGTTTATCATTATTGGAAACGAGGAAGTTACGTAATATTGGCGCGTTTTTCTTTTAGAATCTTCTGGAACATTTACCTAGAGCATATGTATTCATAATTTTCATTGGATATAAAAATAGACGCTAATGTTGGCGCGTTTTATTAGCCAATTGCAGCTCAGTTATAATCTTTAGGCATATCTGGGTGAAGGAGTATAAAAGGTAGGTTAGAGGTAAAGACCCCGTGAGTTCATCGAAAATCTTTATACACTACACGTCGTCTTCACTCCAGTTCGTCGAAAATATTTGTATGATACACGTCGCCTTCAGTCCAGCAGAAATATTACACGTCGGCTATCGATTCGCAAGTTACGCGTATAAGAGTTATGAAAAATCTCAAGTATGGTAAAGTTAATTATACAAAAGGTTGAAGTACGTGGATTTAAAGTGATCAGTAAGAAGTTGTTATAACAGTTTCAGTTTGGCGAGTGTCAAGATCAATGTGTAAATGTGATAGTAAATGTGTTCGACAATAAAAGTGTAAAACAAATTCTTTCATCAGTGTTATCTTTGGATAAGAGACTCCCTTCCGTTTACACAACCTGTATAAAGAGAAGTGCTTGACCAAAAGATCATAGCTAGCCGGAGGACAGTGAACAAAAATTAAATAAAATAACAGTAGCATTCTTTCAAACGAACACTAATACTACCGCAAATTGCTAACACCAGATGGAGCTACAAACCTAACAAAGAATTACGTCACAAAAATGGCATCACCACGTGAAGTAAACACACATACACAAATAACATTATAAATTTACCATCGCAAATTGGCTCCCAAATGTGGGGGTCAATAAATAAATAAATATAACAATAAACTACCGCATATTACAGTCATCGTATGTTTATATTATTGTATACATGTAATAATGTTATCTGAATGTATTTCGCAATTTAATAATGTAGGAGCTGTGAGAATAATAGGTTAAAAGTTGCTAACAATGAGATAACCTTGAGGCAATAATGAGTAAGAAACTGAAATAATGCTACTAGTCATTCTTGGAGCAACAATAACGAATTTTTGTGACAGTTTATAAAATAGCCAATCAACAGCAAGGAAAAAGCTTAAGTTAAATAAACCAATAACCAATCAGAGACTTGAAATACAGAAATTTACAAATTTAGGCTGTGAAATCAAGTCAGTTGCTTGTAGACAGTGCTCATAACTGGACGTGTTGGTTGTAGACAGTGTTCCTAACCGGACGCGAGTTGTGTCCTCGAGAAATTTAATACGTATTCAATGTGAGATAAAAATAGTTTTACGTGTTAAAAAGTGCAAGTAATTAATTAATAACATAATCTCACAGCTCTCTATATCAGTGAAGTGTTATTTAAATCGTGTAAGCATTAATAAATGGAGTGAAGTACAAATTATAATCTGTGTAAGCCTATATTCTTCAGTCGCACCGCTCCCTGCCATTCATGTCTCTAAAAATAATACTGACGCAGCCGAGGCAAACATAAATGTATAGTATTTAAAGAAACAGTAAAAAAAAAATTACAAAGTTAAAATTTTTTTAAACATTTTTGGGACGAAGGCTACCGGAAACATTTTACCATATGTGCGGTTGCAACTACTTCAAGTTCGGCTACCAACAGTCGAAATATAATACATCGTCTTCATACTGCCTTTCCATACGTAGCAGCAATCGCCAATCTCAGCCTACGGAGGGTAGAGGCATTTGCATTTAATAAAATAAAGGAAAGGTAAAAGTAAGGTATGAATTCAACGGAGGGGACTCCCGAAACCGAGGCAGAGTACCACACGCAGGCCAGTCGGCCTCTAGGATTTCTACCAGTGACCCCAGGAGGCAGGGATAATGGGAGAGACTCGAAGGGCGAGCCAAGTACATATGGGGGTTCCTAACCATTCCAGATGTAGTGCATTCGACGCCACACGGGCCCGTCCGCAAGTCACCTACTCCTGCGAGTATACCCGGGGCGGAACCCATTGGGAGGAGATATCTAACTGAAGAGATCCCGGAGCGATGCCGGAAGAAACCTCTACAATGCGCAAGCCAACATCCAGCCGCAACCCGCCGAACACCGTCGCTTGTTCCTACGACCCTGAAAGGGATGACAGGGAAGATGATGGGTACAGGAAATAAGAGGGAGCAGAGTCGTGGTAGAATACGAACCATAACGGCATTTGCCTGACGACCCGGGGAAACCACAAAAAACCCATGGATCAGAATGAATGGTCGCCGGGGATGAAACCCGGGAGCTTCCGAATGCGGGCCACAGGCCACACCTGAGCCATCCCACTTGGTCAGATCAAATAGTGCTGTTTGGCATAGTGTATATAGGAATAATGTGCTGCGAAGTTGTCTATTTATTGTGTTTACTGTGGGTAGTAATGTGTATACTACAGAAAACCGTGTGTTTATTGTGTTAAGTTTTGCTCGAACGAAGTCGCATGTGAACCGATAGCTTCATTTATACAGAAATTCCCTATTGTTACCGTTCCTAACAAATCCATAATTTACAGGTTGTTAAATTAATGTTGAACAAAGAAAACTTGATAGGCAACAATTCTAACTGATGAAAAATTAGACCAGATTAGAGTCTCTCGTGGAAATATATCCAAGAAAATCGCTGCCTAGCTTAATACTTTAAACTGGCGTTTTAGTTTCATCTGGTCATAAAGCTGCTTGGAAACTAAAACAAAGGCTATATAAGGTAACAGCACTGCAAAAATTGACGATTGCGAATAATGTTGTTAGACTTCGTTATTGCAACTGGTTTCTGCAGTTGTGATGATGGATATGTTGATTGTGGTCTGCTATAATTACTTTCTCTACTACGTATAGTAAGTAGGGGAAGTATTGTATTCCACTCAAAACTTCGATCCCGAGATTTCACCGGAAATATATGTTTTGAGACCCCCTGAAACAAAAAATATCCGTGTGTGTATCTGTGTGTGTCTGTGTGTCTGTGTACAGCATAACTCAGAAACGAACAGTCGGATAAACACAAAACTTGGTATTTAGGTTCAGTATCTTCCAGAGATGCGACACGAAGGTTTTCAAGAAAATCCCCCACCCTAGATTACCCTTTACATGGAACATTTTTCGAAAATTTTAATTTTCTCAACAATGGCTCTAACGATTTTGATTAAAATATCATATGTTTAAGATCTTTTTATGACAAATAAAATGTATATCTTGAATTTTCTGAGAATGTCTCCAAAAGTATTCTTCATTGTGAACGACTTTTGCATAACTGTAAACTATAAGAGATAGATAAAATTTTACTACACAAAAAATGTAGATCGCGTTAAAATACACAATTTATGTCATATACATTTTTGTAGTTGAGTGAATCATTTTCGAGATATTGCTTGTTATTTCATTAAATTTTCCAATACTTATTTTCTCAAATGGGAATTCGTTATTCATTTTTTTTTGTCTTGGATATGCAAAGAGAATGGTGCTGCAATAGCAACCAGTTATTAAGAGATATGTATGTGCTTAAAGGCTACTGTATTTCTATATTGCCCTTGTAAATATATATTCCCCTTACATCTACAAGAAACTTAGCAATAAGATAGAGTCTGTAAATGTTTATCTCGATTAATATGAAGTAGATGGGGAATAAGCGTTTGAAAAAATAGTTTTTACAAGAGTAGAGAAAGTCATGTGAGTGTAATACATCAGATTTTTTTCGATGAAGCTTTGCTTTCATCTATCAGGTCATTTTAAAAACACAGAACAATAGATCCTAGAGTTCTGAAAATCCATACCAATTACATCAAGAACTTATGCATGATGTGCACTATCAATGCATCAGGAATCATGATTATCATCGTCTACTACAAGTTAGGCCGATATCGGTCCTTTCCGATTCTGACGTCTTCCCATGAAGTCGTGAGATGCGCCCTTATTGCGCTAAATTTAAAGCTTGTAACTATCACTCTATAAAGGCCATATCTATGTCAAAATGAAAACAGAGGTCCAGGTTAGGGCTCGGCAAGCAATGGACTAATTCAGAGATGCCCCATTATTGATACATTATAATATGTAACCTCTTGGAAACATGAACAGTATAAAACCCTAAAGATTACAATCGTGAGCTGAATATGAGCAAGAAAATACGATATAGCTAACTTTATGTACGAGGGGCGTCCAATAAGTAAGTTTCCCTATTTTATAAAAAACATTACACACAATTGACCATGCTGAATTAATTTTTATTCATATTGTACAATCCTCCTGTTACTTTTCTACATAGACAACATGTTTTTCCAAGCATTTTTGGGGACCTGACACAACGTTTTCCAAGCCAGTATTGTACCAGGTCGGGCCCTGTGCTCGCAACCAGCTGTTCACTGATTTGACTTCATCATCGGTGTTAAAAGTGCTTACCTTTGAGTTGGAGGAACACGTGAAAATCACTTGGGGCAAGCTCCGGTGAATACGGAAGATACGAGAAAACCTAAAAGTTGAATCTTGACCCAGGCGGAGCTCAGAAGATTCAAGTTTTCTCGCATCCTCCATATTCACCAGATCTTTTCCCAAGTGATTTTCACATGTTCCCCTGACTCAAAGGTCATCTTGGAGGTAAGCACTTTAACACCGTGACGAAAAATCAATCAGAAGTGAACAGCTGGTTACGAGCACAGGATCCGACCTGGTACAACACTGGCTTGGAAAACTTGTGTCCCCAAAAATGCTTGGAAAAACATGTTGACTGTGTAGAAAGTAAGAGAAGGATTGTACAATATAAATAAAATTAATTCAACATGATCAATTGTGTGTAATGCTTTTTATAAAATAGGGAAACCTACTCATTGGACGACGTATATTGAGACAAGAGACAGGAAGACCTAGAAATGCATGAGCACCACACTAACATACTCCGCAAACAGTTTTATAAACTCGACTTCACGCATCCCAAAAGCGTACATAAAAATAAGAAATAATACCCATTTACAACACTTAGCCCAAATGTATGCACTGAAATAAAAAGTAAAGTTCATTTAAAGTACGTAGCCTAAAATGAATACATTAAAATAAGCCATAATATTCATTTAAAACTATTAATTTACAATGCCCCATTCAGCAACATGAGTACGTAATAGTTCAGTAAAACAGTGAATTAAAATAAAGAAATATACGCCATCTTCTGGACCCGTAAATTACATTTTACCCGATATAAAAGAAAGAACAGTATGCTCACAAATACGATTGGCCTTAGCCATAAAAAAATTACTAAAAGCCGTAACCGAGAAAGTTTTGTTTACAAGAACGGAGCTAAACATACTAAGTTCTCCGGTCCGCAGAGGCCAGACAGGAAAAGTCCAGAGAACCCAGCGCCCAAAAGTTGGGCGACGGAAAACCGAACTCACCCAGAAACTACCACCCAAGCGGCGAAATTAGGTACGAGGGTAAAACATCAATATCGCAAAAGTTCCAGGAAAACTGTGCGCTAAAAGGTTTTCATGAGCCGGAGCAACACAGCACTATTTGTCGGCCAATTATTCGTTTTCCTTTTGGCCGAAGTTCATGAAGGCATCTACCTGGTCTTAATGGCGTCATTCTCAATATGCGTTGGAACCATTTTTGCTTATTTTCATGAATTATGCTGTTTAAGTTAGTTGTATGTATTTTATTTCTTACAATAGCTTTCCGTACTTGGCCTCTTAGGGTATACCCAGACACATGGGGTAAGAATTTAATTTCAGCAGTTTTAATCATTCTCTTATTTTTGTTATTCAATGCCCAGTTTTCGGAACCATACAATAATGCCGTAAAGCACTTTGTTTCCGATATTCTTTTAATTGCTTCACATATTTTCTGAAACTTGTGTGGATGCCGAGCGAGGTGGCGTCGGGGTAATGCATTCAGGTTCGATCCGCGACGACCACACACACTAGCCCATGGATTCTTTCTGGTTTCCCCGGGTCGGCAGGTAAATACTGGGGTAGCGTCTTCCCTGCCACGATTTCCTTTCCATCATTTCCCTTTCATTCCGCCTCTTTCTTTTGGGTGTGCTTCTAGATCTCCATATGGGGGAAGGGTGTCCGACCCATAAGCTGCCGTGGTGCGGGCGCTGCGGACCCTGAGCACTCGTGGTAATTCTGACGTTACTAGTATCTGGGCCAAACGTCCGTGTCGGTGTCGTTTGGATTGGGTTGGACTCGGCGGGGCACGGCAATACCCATGGGGGATTGGGTACGTCTGTGCGGTTTTCCGCCCAGGCGGGGTTATAAGACGCCTCAAGGTCCTCCGGTACCACCCTGGAGAGCCAGTAGAGAGTCTGCTAGGTTGCTGGCGGCTCTACCAAGGATTTTCGGTAGTGTTCCCCTTTGGGGTTGACACACGTTAAGTGGCATATCCACTTTCACCCTCTAATGGGTGCCGGCCCACAGGAAAAGCTCTTGGGGGAGGGAGAGTCTCTCGGATGACGACCTCCTCCCTGAGTCACGTGTGCTTCTAGGTTTCGTGGTGTATGTCGGTGCCAGACAGATGGCACAGATGCATGTTCAGTGGAAAGAATATTCGCCATGGACATCAGAGGGCTGCTTGATTGTTGGGTGGTTCGTCGCCCTCTGTCGGCGGCTCCAGCAGTGGGACGGGTTTGCGAGCTTGGAAATGTTAGGGACTTCCACGCGTCTCTGTGGTCTATCTGCCTACGGCCTGTAACCTCCTATGGTTCCTTTACCTTGTCCCTTGCTACTGGAGGATGGTAGCCTAATATGTCCCTGTAGGTCACAGTGTGCGAGGTGTCTCCCTCCGTTGAATAACCTATAACTTTTTGGTAGATAGGAGAGGCTCAGAGGAGCAGAAATAGCTAGACTGATTACAACTGGAATTGTTGCACTTATTGTACGTGAACTATTTCCTTTCTTTAGAGAACTGCCACCTGGTTACTGAAGGATAATCCAAATGCACATACTATATATCAGTCTGTGGAATCATTACAACTTGACTGGCTTGCTCACTCTCCAGATCTTAATCCATGTGATTATTATCTGTGGGAATACTTAAAACTAAAGCTTATGCAACATATCACCATACAAAAGACAGAAATCGATTTTAAAATCCCTTTAATCTATCCCAACTATATTGATTGCACCAAACCCTACTGGCATGTACAAAATTCACCAATTGATAGTCAACTTTCACCTCACTCCAAATCTCAAACTCTTTGTTGTATCCTCAGCAAATGTCCAATTCTTTACTGGACAAATATAACTCTACCACAAAATTTTTCACTGATGGATTGGCCTCCACAGAAGCAAGAGCATGCGCCATAGTATATCCTGATCAGATAACGCTTTACAGCTTATTTACAATTTCCTCTTGTGAAGCATTCGTAATTAAGGAGGTCCTTCTATGTATAACCACTTCATCTTCTAAAAGCCACTACACCTTGTTCACCGATTCATTAAGTGAACTACTTGCCACACAAAACTCTGAACCAAACCACGTACTGATCCATGAAATCCGATTATTAACTTTCAATATAAGACGGAAGGTATCCTTTGTATGGACTTCCTCTCACATTAACATAAAAGGTAACGAAACAGCAGATGAAGCTGCAAAAGAAGCAACTAAACATCCCGTCAGTGATTCATCGATCGCCTCTCCACACCAATTGAAGATTTAATTTATTACGTTATTTATTAGCACCACGCTTTGGGCGTCACTTTCAAGTAGAATTGTTCTTTACGTTGTTTGCTGCTACGTATTGAAAGTCAGTTTGTAGAAGCTGTATTATTAAGTTATTTGCACCACGCTTTGGGCGTCACTTTGAAATAGTTTGTATTGGAGTTGTATTATATTTCAACTGTTGGGGAGCCGAACTTGTAGTAGTTGCAACCGCACGTATCATTAACAGTTTTCGGTAGCCTTTGCCCCAAGTTTTAATAAAAAATATTAACCTTATAATTTGACTGTTTCTTTAAGTATTTAATATTTATGTTTGCCTCGGCTGAGTCAGTATTATTTTAAAGACATGGATATCTTGGCAGGGCGCGATGCGACAAGAATGTAGGCTTACACAGATTTTAAGTTTTAATTCACTCCTTTTTATTAATCCTTGACACAAATTAAATAGCACTTCACTGATATCGAGAGCTGTGAGATTCTTTTATTTAATGCTTGCAATTTTTAATACGTATACTATTTTCGTCTCACACGAATACGTATTTAATTTCTCGAGGACACATCTCGCGTCTGGTTATGAGCACTGTCTAGAGGCAACTGAATAGATTTCAAACGTTTACACTTGTAAATTTCTGTATTTCAAGTTGTGATTGGCTAATCCTGCTCCAATAGAATATCTGCATTTAACTAAGGCTTTTTCTGGTTGTTGATTGGCTATTTTAAAACTGTCACTAAAATTATATTATTGCTTCTCCAAGAATCACAAGTAGTACTGTTAAACTTTCTTATTCATTATTGACTCAAGGTTACCTCATTGTTATCTCTTTGTTAGCAACTTTTGACCTATTTCTCACGGCTCCTACATTATTAAATTACGTAATATATTCACATAACATTATTGAACATGTATACAATAATATAAGCATATGTAATGACTGTGACATACATTTTACAAACTATTACATACACACACTACTTCAAGGCGGGCCGTTATTGAATTTACACATATTTTGACTGAAATTATTTAAGTGTTAAAAATACTGCCTCAGAATTCATCAATTTCATTAAATACATGTACATGCAAAAATAGTTATCAATCAACAGCAAACTTTATGAAGCTCGCTCAGGCTGCACACAACCTTTTCTGCATTACCGATCTCTCAGAAGAAGAGATCAAGTTATCGTCACCCGGCTTAGCATTGGGCACTCCAAACTAATACACTGTTATTTTCTCACTAAGGACCAATCACCAAACTGTACCAGCTGTAGCATTCCTCTAACCATTCTGCATATCCTTATAGACTGTCCACAGCACAGTAGATGTAGACAACAAGCAGGTATTTCCAATCTTCCCAATGCAGTTAACAGACCCAATATGCTCAAGAAGACGCTACAGTTTCTAATGGATACAAAACTCTCTGATTTACTGTAAACGTTTACCTAATTCCATGTTTATGCAATTGTAAATTAATGTATATCATTATGTATTATATATGTATATCATAATGTATTTTTATGAAACAGGTCGTGATAAGACCCTGTAGTCAAAACGACCTTAAATAAACCTTTAATAATAACAATAAAAAAGACAGTATCCGCGTGTGCTTTTCAATATTTCGGCTGTAGAAAATTTCTGAGGGTTCAATAACGTGATAAACAGATGCATGTCTTTATAACACTATAATTTCGGATACCTATTACAAGGAAAGGTAAGCTTAACTTAATCGCATTGCTTCACATCGTCAGTTTTATCTAGGGAAGAAGGGGCCGGCCGATCCTCTGCTATTTCGCGTACGAATTGGTATAGCACGCCCGTGGAAGCTGCAGGCTTCTAGTCGCGTCGTTCAGGAGAAACCCGACTATTATTCTCTTAATGTTAAAAATGATTCTTCTGTGTTGTTACCTTATTAGCGATAAACTGTTTTCCCATTAACCTATTGAAGAAGTTTGTTACTTCAAATTTTGTTATTTGCCTCACGTTTTGGGAGTCAATTTGAGAAAGGTTTGTTGCTGCTATGTATGGAAAGTCAGTTTGAAGATGATGTAGGTATTATATTTCAACTGTTGGGAGCCGAACTTGAAGTTCGTTGCAACCGCACGTATAGTAAAAAGTTTCCGGTAGCCTTCGTCCCAAATGTAATTTTGACTGTTTCTTTAAATATTATATATTTATGTTTGCCTCGGCTGCGTCAGTATTTATTTTTAGAGACATGAATGTCTGAGCAGGGCGTAGTGCGGCTAAGAATCTAAGCTTACACAGATTATAATTTTTAATTCACTCCTTTTTATTAATGCTTGACACGATTTAAGTAACACTTCACTGATATAGAGAGCCGTGAAATTCTTTTATTAATTACTTGCACTTTTTAACACGTAAACTATTTTTTGTCTCACACTGAATACGTATTAAATTTCTCGAGGACACATCTCGCGTCTGATTAGTAACACTGTCTGCTAGCAACGCGTCCAGTTAAGAGCGCTGTCTACAAGCAACTGACTTGATTTCTTGCGCCTAAATTTGTAAATTTCTGTATTTTAAGTCTCTGATTGGCTAATCCTAGTCCAATAGAATACTTTTATTTAACTAAAACTTTTTCTGGTTGTTGATTGGCTATTTTATTAACTGTCACAAAAATTACATTATTGTTGCTCCAAGAATAACTAGTAGCATTATTAAACCTTCTAATTCATTATTGCCTCAAGGCTACCTCATTGTTAGCAACTTTTAACCTATTATTTTCACAGCCCCTACATTATTAAATTATGTAATACATTCACATAACATTATTGAACATGTATACAATAATATAAACATTTACAAATACTGTAATATACACTTTTTATATATTGTTACATACACATTGCTTTAAGGCGGGCTGTTATTGAATTTGTATATTATATAATTTGGCTGAAATCATTTAAGTGTTAAAAATACTGTCTCACTATATGGGCATAATTGCAACATGCGAAACAACATTCAGATGTTAAAGTCCTCTCCTGCTAATTAATCATAGCAACGTATATGCTTTTAGCATGCTTTTAAACCACTAGAATTTCTACAATATATACACTATATACACTATATTTAATTCCATCATTACCGATCTGGAAGCATCGTAGAATGATAACATTATTACGCACAATTGTGTGTCATACATCTAGGGAAATGTATAAAGAGTTGATCGAATTAATAAGGTTTCAGTGTATTCATTACCAACGAGAACTATCTATCAACAACTTGGGGAAGTCAAATGTGGGTGTATTGGTGATAAGTCGCTCGAAGGTCGATTTGCCAGAGGAAGTAGTGATAAGGCGTTGATAATGTCATTTTAGTGAAGAAAATAATAGGTTCCTGTCATCAAAAACTGAACAGTTTTGTATAAACGTGCGATGCAAAAAGCAAACTTCCTCAAGGCAAGAAAATTTCTTAGGTACTTGTCGGAAATTATATAGTTATTTCCGTTTAATTAATACTATGGCGTCTAGTCGCTACTCAGACAGATTTATGTATCCCCGCAAAGTATCCCATTGTTTACAGAAGCGTTACTAGGCTAATATAAGGAAAATGTTGCAGCACATAGAAATAAATATATATTTTAATAAGGAACAAAGACCATTCTTGTTGATAAAAATGCATTAATAATTAATTCAAATTCTTACAAGTTTGAGTTATGAGTATTAAAAATCGGATGCGATAAATTCACACGACTTTCTCTACCATCTATTATTTACTAGTGGGTATACAAACTATTCACTTAAGTTTATTTTTCTATCTACTACATTTTATTCCAAATAAACCGTTGCAGAAATAGCTACATTACACGTTTCGCTATAGATACAAAGGGAACAGTAGTAGTCAAATGTTTAACAACTGGACACTATACGCTGGCCTTAAAATTCCATAGAAAATGCAATCGCGAGAAACAACTGAATGTTGAAAAGACCTTAACGAAATAATGAACAACTCGAAACCTTAATAACGGATACCTCAGAAATGGCATACACCACAAAAAATCTTATCTGAAATAAATTGTGTGTTTCAAAGAGAATTACATTTCTTGTGTAGTACATTTTTCTCTATAGCTTAACGTTTACCAGTTATACAAGATTTACAAAACTCCTTCCTAATGAAGAGGACTTAATAGGCTATTTCCAGAAAACTAAGATACATATTTGATTTGTAATTTCTTCTTCTTTCTCTGTTTAACCTCATCTTAAGTAGGACTTACACCCCCAGGACTTACAGGCCCGTCGAGGAGCACACACTCATGGATCAGACAGAATATCCAGAATGGGTGATCAGCCCGATGCCTTGTATGGGAGGAAGGAAGTAGATGAAACGAAATGAGGGCGAAATGGATGAAAGGAAAGGTGATGATGGAGTAGTTGGTGGAATGAATGGGGGGAAACCGGAGAACCCGGAGAAAACCCGCCCAGACGCCGCTTTGTCCACCACAAATCCCACATGCGGGTCCTTGGGATTGAACCCAGGCGAGCGCGAGCGGTCTAACCACTTGGCCACGGCGCCACCTGATTTGTAATTTAACTATGTTTAATATGTGGTATTTTAAACAAGAACGTTAATTTTTGTTAGGAAATCAAACATTTCGAAAAGTCTTCCATGTAAACGGTAGTTTAGGGTTGGGGGATTTTCTTGAAAATCTTCGTGTCGTATCTACGGAAGGTACTAGACTTAAATACCCAGTTTGGTGTTTTTCCGGCGTTTCGTTTAGCGTTATGCTGTTCACACACACACACACACACACACACACACACACACACACACACACACTTATCTAAAAATACGTTTTTTATTCAAGGGGCCCCAAAACATGCATTTCCTTTGAAACATCTGTATCCACCTGTCTCCACCTGTCATGTACGTGGTAGGAGAGAAAGTAAAAAGGTACACAAAGATTCGAGGGGGCAAACAAATGCATATATCACTTTTGGACTATGTACATTACTTTTACCCACTGCATATGATCAAATTTGACCATTTGATCAAATGCAAAAATATATAAGCGCGAAGCCTTTGTTCGTTATTTTCGATATACCGTGCTTCTCTTGAAGGATACGACTAGTAGCCCGCCACAGCCCATATCTTTAATAAATGCAATTTTAATCAAATGTTTACAGCCATTTTTCAGAAAATAAAAAAAAAATCGAAAAATCTTCTACGTAAGGGTAGTTTGGGGCGGGGGATTTTCTTGAAAATCTCATTTTTGGAAGATACTGAATCTAAACACTAAGTTTGGTATTTATCTGACTTTGCGTTTTTGAAACCTTTTTCTAAAAATGCTTCTTTTTTATTTCCGGTGGAATCAAGGTATCGAAATTCTAGAATGCAATACCTTCTCTACCTACTATGTACGTGGTAGAGAAAGTAAAAAGGCTAGGAAAGAAACAGTATGACATTATAAGGCCACAGATGTACAACTCCTTTTCTTATGAATACAGATGTTGGATATTGATAGCAGCCCGACTTAGAAGAGCAGATTCCTTTGAAATGAAGTTTCTCTGTGCAGTCGATGATCATACTGCCTTTGATTACAAAAGAAATTGCGACATAAGAAAAGAACTGAATGTACAAAGTACAACAGAGATAGTAAAAGAAAACGAAAAAACAGGAACAATTGGAAAGATACACACAGTGTGAATTCCAAACAAAGGAGTAGCAAATCCCGCCCTCAAGTTACATTCCAGAAGGAATCAGAAATGCTGGAAGACAAAAGGAAGAGAATGCAAAAACAATTATTGGAATAGGTTCAACTTAATCCTTGTGGTGATTGTATGAGCGGGATGGCTCAGGCGGTAACGTCTGTGGCCCGCATTCGGGAGGCCGCGGGTTCGATTCCCACGGCGGCCCACCTTCCTGACCCATGGGTTTTCCCGGGTCGTTAGGCGAATGTTGGAAAGGTTCAATACATCCCCGAAATTGCTGTCCCTCCATTTCACCTCCATTCTAATTTCATGTCACCCTTCATTTGCTTGGTCTGTTTCAGGGTTGAAAGTGTCGGCGGGGGTCTCGGTGTTGTAGGCAGGGGAAAAGAATGCTGTATTAAACCCTTCGTCCTTCGAATGGGGGCGGTCTCCGAGTCCCGGACCCCCCAGGGGATGTCAAGCCCGCAGAAAGGGAGCCAATTGCACCAGCTGCCATCCTGGGAGTTTTAATTTGTAAACGGTAGGAAGCCTGCCCTCTGCCCTGTCGTGCTTCCTGGTCCGGCCACCCTTCGTCGGGATTTTTGCTTTATCGTAATTAACGTTAAAACGGCTAGAAGAATCACTTTTTAAATCAATATTGCAGTATAAACTGGTATTGAGTAAAGAACGTTGGTCGATTGTCATGCATAAGATTGTATCCCAACCAAAAATTCGATATGAAGTATTCACTGGAAATACATGTTTTGAGGTCCCTGAACACAAAGGAGCCTTTTTAGAAAAAATTCGCGTGCTCGCGCTCGTATGTGTCTGTGATCAGCATAACTCAAAACGAAAATTGTATTAAATACCAGACCTTAAATTTAGCGTCTTCCTAGAATGCGATACGAAGATTTCCACGAAAATGCCCCTCCTCAAACTACCATTTGCACGGAAATTTGTCCTTGTTTGATTTTCTAAAAAATCTGATGTGTTACACTCACATGACTTTCTCTACTCTTGTACAATCTAATTTTACAAACGCCTATTCTCCATATGCTTCATGTTAATCGAGATATCGAGATGTCAATCTTATTGGTAATTTTCTTGTAGATGCAAGGGAAATATGGTAGCTTTTAAGCGATAGTCAAATATCTTAACGCTGGTTGCTATGTGGCGCATTCCATTCTCTTTGCATGTCCAGGACATAAAAAAATGAATAACGCATTTGAGAAAAAGTATAAGTATTGGAAAATTTAAGGAAATAACAAGCAATATCTCGAAAACGGTTCACTCAACAAAAGAAATGTATATGACATAAGTTGTGTATTTTAACGGGATATACATTTTTTGTGTAGTAAAATTTTGTCTATCTCTTATGGTTTACCAGTTATACAAAAGTCGTTCACAATGAAGAATACTTTTGGAGACATTCCCAGAAAATTCGAGATATACATTTCATTTCTCATGAGAATATCTTAAACATATGATATTTTCATCAAAATCGTTAGAGCCATTTTTGAGAAAATTAAAATTTTCGAAAAATCTTCCATGTAAAGGGTAGCCTGGGGTGGGGGGAGTTTCTTGAAAACCTTCGTGTCGCATCTCTGGAAGATACCTAACCTAAATACCAAGTTTGGTGCTTATCCGACTGTTCGTTTTTGAGTTATGCTGTTCACAGACACACACACACACACACAGACACACACACACACACACACACACAGACACACACACGGACATGTTTCCAAAAATCCTTTTTTTGGATTCAGGAGGTCTCAAAACATGTATTTCCGGTGAAATCTCGGTATCGAATTTTTGGGTGGAATGCAATACTTCCCCTACTTACTATACGTAGTAGAGAAAGTAAAAATGGCTAACGATTTTGATTAAAATACGCAGACCCTATATATGTGCATAACAAGCGAAACATTCATCTTGAATTTTCTGGGAATTATAGTGGAACAATGGTGCATTTATGTAAATATGGTACTAATGTAAACACTATCACAAAACTGTAAATACGTTATATGTTAAAGCGATGCCAGACGGAGATATTTCTAGGGTGGCACAAAGCACAGGGTTCAGCTGAACATGACCAGCAGAGGCGCTTGAGTGAGAGAGACAAGTAGAGTTTGGGACAAAAATTGAAAGTTCAAACTCATAATGAGGAGAGATGTGAGAGCATATGTTCTCATACGACGCTAAGGTGATCAGCTTTAAATAGTCATGGGAAAAATAGGTCTTTTGCGGGGTGTATAAATTAAGAAAAGTTCTGTATTGGCATGGCTCTATAGAATTTCTTCACGGTATAAACTTCATGCAATTCGAAGGCTGAGCGTGTGAAAGCGTGTTTAGGAAAGCTACATAGAGTTGGAGGAAATTAAATTAAACTGAGCTTTATTTATGGACGCTCTTTAACTGCTGTGGTCCTAAGCGTCCCATTTTGTATTGGGCGTGAGAAACCTGTAATTTTGCTCAGAAGGCTCTCTATCAGGTTTGAGGTTTTTTTACGCCCGAAAAAATGCATCGCTCTCCGCCGGGTTTGAACCCACAACCTCGGGAAGGGTGGGAGGTACAGCTCGAGAGATAGAGCCCATAACCTAGTAATATAATTGTTGAATAATATTCACGGGTAGCTGCGAACAACTGTAAGTAAATTACAGTTAAAGTGAACTTAATCTTTTTTATTTTGTTTCCTGTTAGCACTCTCTAGATCAAAGTTAAAAGAGTATAGGCCAACACAGAAGTGTTTTAGTGGATTTTCTTACAGCAAGTAAACACTCGCACTAGGAGGAAGGTGAGTAGTCGGAGAGAGGTCGTCGCAGGATAGCTTGTGTAGTACTCTTCATTCTGTATGAATTTTGTATAACTTATAAGCCATAAGGGATAGACAAAAACTTATACGAAACGTGTAAATATCGTTAAACTATACAATTTACGTCAAATATATTTTTGTAACATTAACCATTTCCGTAGTAGAGGAAGTATAAATAAGTTAACTTTAGTTTCATCCATATTATGTGACTTATGAACAATCCTGTCTAATGTTTTTTTTTGGGGGGGGATAGTTGTCATCTTTCCAGTGTCTCGCTGGCTGTTTGCAAGCAATTCGTGTTGACTGAGGCAACCCTCGTCCAGTCCAAGATCGCCGCGCTATCAGTGAAGTCCAAGTATAGACTTACTGTAGATTGTAAACAGAAATTAGATAAACATACCTAAAATACGAGATGCGTTTTTAAAGTAACTAGCATTTTAATATTTTGCCGCAGCCGCTCTGCAGTAACGATTTTGAGCAAGCGCGATCACTTCCTCCATTTATCAGCAAGACAGACGTAGCTGTGAGCGATCGTCACTTTGTGTTTTCCTGTTGTTAGTGTTTCGAAATGTTCAAACAATCCAACGACTCCCCGACTGTGAACTTAGATCCGCGATGATTTTTTTTTAATGCGAGAAATGTTACGGCAGCAAACATTCATCGGCAATGTGTGAGGTTTATGAGGAAGCAATAATGAGTGACAGTGCCCAGCCACACACAGCCAAAGAAGCTCAAGACCTGATCGCATCATTTGGTTGGGAACAATTCGACCACCTCTTCTACAATCCGGATTTGACACCAAGCGACTTTCATCTAAAGAAATTCCTTGGTGGAAAACATTTAAACGACGATGATGATGTGAAACAAGAAATGCAGGCTTGACTTTCATCAGAGTCAATTAATCTCTGTAGTAGGCATACAAAAGCTGATTTCCCGTTACAAGTGCCTGAATAATGGCGGTGACTATGTTCAGAAGTAGTGTAAGGTTATGGATGATAATAAAGTATTTAGAAAATATGATCTGTTATTTTTTAAAAACTTATCGGTACTTACTTTCAAAACACGCCTCATAACTATCAACTTGGTTTAACATTTTGTGTTAACTAGTAGAACTTCGAAGTTATGCACAAAAGCGTTTCGTTCCGTATGCGATAGTTAAAACTATTTTATAAAGGACGCTGGTTACTTCCAAATAAGCTTTTAAGCTGCTGCTTACCAGTGCTCCGCTATAATCCCTCTTTCACGAGTTTTCTTTGTTCTCTGAGAGAAGTTAGCAGACAGGTCGCGTTCTCTCTGATTTAAGAAAATGAGTTCTCTGAACAACGGCTGTAGCCTCAAGTGGAAAGAGTTTGGAACTAACTAAGCTTAAAGCACAATGTTGGCTCGGAAATACACTCACGATATTATCTAAAGTCAAGAATTAAGAGGGCAAAGGAACTTACATAAGGCAATGTTTGAACAAGAACATTTTAAAAACTGAGGAATTAAGAGACGTCTTACGAGCTGGTAACGATTTCCTACGAATACTGACCGTGCCTAGTAATAGTGCCACTGGAAGTAGTGCATTGAAGCAACATACAGTACTAGTCACGGACAAACTAATACAATAACTCGTTAATGTAATAAGATATCTAATTCACAGCTTCTCAGCATCAACACATTAATAATTTCTTTCTTTAATATTGTGTTCTAAGTTTTACGTGTTATGTATTTTCTTTGCTAATATTGTACGTATAATAATTAAGAGGATGTTAAACACATATATTCATAATGTATGCATGGTAGAGAACAAGTATATAACGTTATAACAGATCAAATATAATATAAAGGGAAAGGCCATAGTTAACTATATAACCAGTAATATAAAATTACGAGAAATACAGCAGTATGTATGTAAGCATGTAATGAACCTAGAATTCATAATTCAGACGATGGAAGTCTGTAAACACACACACACACACACATATATATATATATATAAAACATAACCTGTTAAAGGATGTTGTTGGATAGTAGCACCAATCAGGTACATTGATACATGCGTATAATTCAAATACGTCCGCTAAGAAAACGGTTGGAGGGAACGCTAACAGAAGCTTGTCTTCGAGCAGGTAGACCGTGTATAAACTCGTCTCTAAATAGACGCTAAAACTACGTATTTAAAGTCTACCAGTTATGAATGGTGAATATAATACCATTGTTTGTGTGGTGAATAATTGTCAATATCATAAATGTGGTTTATCTAAAATACAGTGAAATATTTAACAAAATACGCGTGTGCAAAATAGTTTAATATCCTCCATACCTAACTCTGACAAGACACAAGCGTTCTCCGACACAAAATACAGCAGCCGTGGCACAAAAATAATTACAACACACACACACACACACACACATACACATACACGCAAGAATACAGATGTACGATCATCAGATTCCAGTCTACGAGAACGTCGTGATACATCACAAGAGTACGGGCATAAAGACGACCTACAGATACCCAATACAGCATCCATCATCATCAACGTAGTGGGAGCCTACCAAGGAGGAACCGCTACAGAATTCGATTTAACTAACGAGATATCACTGGAAGTACGCCTTTAAGAGGATTAAAAGGACTGAGTTTGATTTATGGCGTGAAAGACCGGAACTTTTTCTCAGAGGCCTTTTATCAGGCTGGAGGTTCTTTTACGTGCCGTAAATCTACGACACGGTACCACTGGCTTTACTTCCCTTCCTAAGGAAGTCATGCTAAGGATTTTTACAACCGAAAAATCCATGACCCTCCGCCGGGGTTGAATCCGCTGAGAGGTGCAAGCAGTATATGGACATGCAGTTAACCCAATAAACAGGGTATTTCTGGCTGTAATTGACGGATCAATGTAACTTAAATACTGTATTGTCAGTATACAAGACGGACCGTTTAAATTGATACTGTATGTCTCCAAAATTAAGCGTTGTAGAAAGACAATCTTTAATAAAAATGGCTTGATATTATGGGGGAAGTAAATGCCACTGGTCGTTTTTTATTTGAAGGATGTTGTGATGATCAATTTTGGGGTCAATTTAATTTGACCCTAATTGTAGGTTCCCATTGAAAACAATTAAATTGACCTTAAAATGACTTTCATAATGTCCTAAAAAAACACGACTAATGGCATTTACCTTCCCCCATAATATCAAGCAAGTTTTATTCAAGACATTTCTATCTACAACACTTAGTTTTGGAGATATTGTACAGTTTCAACTTAAATGGTCCACCCTTTATATGCCCGTATTAGATTTTTACAGTTATACAAGCTTATTATTTATACCAAAAACTGAAAATGACCTGCAACAAGCAATATATCGCTTAAACCAAATATAACTTCAAAATATCATGTAAGAAAACTAAGGTTATGGCATTCAGAGGAAAATACTCTATACGTTCCAAGTTTAAAATAAATGACAATATAATAGAAACAATATCTCATTTTAAATTTTTAGGCTATGACATAAGCTACGAAAGAGAACTTAGATTTCAAATGATGTGTGGCACAACACAAAAACTCCAAAAAACAAAATAAGGCAAGAGACAAAAATAAAATTCTATAAGGTAATGGCGATACACTGTGTCCCTCCCCTCAGAGATTTTCACCAGCAATTCATTAAATAAGTAAAATGGGGTAATTAATTACTAGAGGTCCCTATAAACAGAAAAATGGCAAGGTGCAAGTCTGTGCATGTCTAAAATGTACATATATTGCATAGAAACATTTTATGTATGTTGACCCACAAAACTCTTGAGCTTCATAGTTCTTTTGAAGATCACATAAATAACACATTATACCAGGTTTAGAATTTAAGAAGTTGCCTGGATACGAGTATAGCATTTAAATAATTCATTTATATAAGTCTGACACAACTACAACACCTGATATATTATGACACCACATTTTACCTTTAAACTTTAGCAAATTACAGTTATACACGCCCAGTATCTAGAACTCTCGTATTTCAGAAATGCATTCCCACTTATTGAAATTACTTGAGCACACACGGAAATTGCAAACATCAGATTCGGCTAATCCTTGTGGCAGTATTTTATATCACAACAATGTAAATGCCAGATTGATTGTAGTGTAAATAAGCATTATTGTATGACATTGATTTGAGATGTTTGTTAATTATAAGCATTGTTAGAAAATAAGTTTACACGGCCTCACTGAAACTGACAATAAGAGCGGGTAACAATGAGCGAGGGGGTGAGTTGTTTATTAATTAGAAGAGGCAAGTAAATGACGTCAGATTAGCGCGCTTTTCTGTAGAAATGGAGGGAATTTCTTCCCTAGAGCATATGTGTTCGTAATTTTGATTGGATATAAATATAGACGCTAATGTTGGCGCGTTTTATTAACCAATAGCAGCTCGGTTATAATGTTTAGGCATATTGGGGTGAGGGAGTATAAATTCTGTGCCAGAGACGGGTAACGCGCAGTTTGACAGAATACTTCACGAGGTAAACGTCGCTCAGTCCAACAGAATCATACAAAGGTTATACGTCGCACAGTTTAAGAGAATCGTTCACGTGTTATACGTCGCGCAATTCTACAGAATCTCTCGCGTCTTAAAGTTTGTTATAAATGTGAAATACGCGAATTAATAATGTGCAGCAAATAAGTGATTATAGTGATATTAGAAAATATAACAGTTTCAGTCTGGCGTGTATCAAGAGTCAATATGTGATATTAATTAATTGTGACGGTAATAAAAGTGTAAAAACAAATTCTTTTATAAGTGTTATCTTTCAGTAACAAATCCTTTCCGTTTACACACCCTGTTCAAGAGATATGCTCGACTGAGTAGTAATAATAGCTAGCCGGAGGACAAATAACCCAAAATTCAAATTATTAATACAATAACAGGCGCCCAGCAATAGATAAAAATAAGTTACAGCGACAAATTGGCTCCCATACGTTGGGCAGATAAACATGAAGCATTTTCCAACTACCAACAAATATTCTACTTCATCCTATTTTGTGTAACAGCCCCAAAACTCAAAGTACGATATGCAGGACACTTACCAAAATATACACTCTTCCATGGCCGAAACGACCCGACGCTCAAGAGAGAGAGAAAACTGGCCTCAAACTTTCTGGCTACGGCCTTCCAAGACTCTCTACAGATTCTCCTTCTACCCCCTATATAGGCAGAAACTGTAGCGCCTACAACCGCCACCAAATAAACAGCACAATAGCGTCCACGCCATAAACACAAATTAACTGTAACGGTGGTAAATATGGAATATACTTGTGCCGAGATACCAGTTTTAACCTATGGAAGCGAATCGTGGACAATAACAAATAAAAAAAATCTGATTTTTTACATTCACATGACATTTCTACTCTTGTACAAACTATTTTTACAAACGCTTATTCTCCATATGCTTCATGTTAATCGAGATTTTAATCTTATTGCTAATTTTCCTGTAGATGCAAGGGGAATATGGTAGGTTTTAAGCGATAGTCAAATATTTTACGAGCTGGTTGCTATGTGGAGTATTCCATTCTCTTTGCATGTCCAGGATATCAAAAAAATCTGATGGTTTACACTCACATGACTTTCTCTACTCTTTTACAATCTATTTTTACAAACGCCTATTCTCCATATGCTTCATGTTAATCGAGATATCGAGATGTCAATCTTATTAGTAATTTTCTTGTAGATGCAAGGGGAATATGGTAGCTTTTAAGCGATAGTCAAATATTTTAACGCTGGTTGCTATGTGGCGCATTCCATTGTCTTTGCATGTATCCAGGACATAAAAAAACTGATGTGTTACACTCACATGACTTTCTCTACTCTTGTACACACTATTTTTACAAACGCCTATTCTCCATATGCTTCATGTTAATCGAGATATCGAGATGTCAATCTTATTGGTAATTTTCTTGTAGATGCAAGGGAAATATGGTAGCTTTTAAGCGATAGTCAAATATTTTAACGCTGGTTGCTATGTGGCGCATTCCATTCTCTTTGCATGTCCAGGACATAAAAAAAATGAGTAACGAATTTGAGAAAAAGTATAAGTATTGTAAAATTTAAGGAAATAACAAGCAATATCTCGAAAACGGTTCACTCAACAAAAGAAATGTATATGACATAAGTTGTGTATTTTAACGCGATCTACATTTTTTGTGTAGTAAAAGTTTGTCTATCTCTTATGGTTTACCAGTTATGCAAAAGTCGTTCACAATGAAGAATACGTTTGGAGACATTCCCAGAAAATTCGAGATATACATTTCATTTCTCATGACATTATCTTAAACATATGATATTTTCATCAAAATCGTTAGAGCCATTTTTGAGAAAATTAAAATTTTCGAAAAATCTTCCATGTAAAGGGTAGTCTGGAGTGGGGGGATTTTCTTGAAAACCTTCGTGTCGCATCTCTGGAAGATACTGAACCTAAATACCAAGTTTGGTGCTTATCCGACTGTTCGTTTTTGAGTTATGCTGTTCACAGACACACAGACACACAGACACACAGACAGACACACAGACAGACAGACACACAACGGACATGTTTCCAAAAATGCTTTTTTTGGATTCAGGAGGTCTCAAAACATGTATTTCCGGTGAAATCTCGGTATCGAATTTTTGGGTGGAATGCAATACTTCCCCTACTTACTATACGTAGTAGAGAAAGTAAAAATCAATAACGAATTTCAGAAAAATTGAATTGAAAATTTACGGGAATAACAAGCAAAATCTCGAAAATGGTTCACTCAACAAAAAAAATGTATATGCCATAAATTGTGTATTTTAACGCGACCTACATTTTTTGTGAAGTAAAACTCTATCTCTTATGGTTTACCAGTTATGCAAAAGTCGTTCACAATGAAGAATACATTCCCAGAAAATTCGAGATATACATTTCATTTGTCATGAAAATATCTTAAACATATGATACTTTAATCAAAATCGTTAGAGCCATGTTTGAAAAAATTAAAATTTTCGAAAAATGTTGCATGTAAAGGGTAATCTGGCGTGGGGGGATTTTCTTGAAAACCTTCGTGTTGCATCTCTGGAAGATACTGAACCTAGATACCAAGTTTGGCGTTTATCCGACTGTTGGTTTCTGAGTTATGCTGTTTACAGACACACACACACACATACACACACACACACGGTAATATTTCCAAAAATGCTGTTTTTTAGATTCAGGGGGTCTCAAAACATATTTCCGGTGAAATCTCGGTATCGAATTTTTGGGTGGAATACTATACGTAGTAGAGAAAGTAAAAAGGAACAACAAAATATACGGACCGCAGAAATGGACTTCTTAAAAAAAGGTTGTACAATACTGGATCAAATACGAAACGAAATAAAAGTAGAATTAAAAATATTTTCCATTAATGAATGAATACAAGAAAATAAACATGAACGGATACAACATATTAAAAAACTAGTGAAATAAATAAAAAAATACAAGCCAGAAGGAAGACCAAGGAAAAGAAGGCTGCAGGCCTAATCCTTGATAGTGAAGAAGAAGAAAATACAGGGTTGGAAAGGTAGAATCAAATGACTGAAATATTCAATGCCGTAGCCGGGATTTGAACCACGGCTATGGCATTGAATTTTTCAGTCATCTGATTCTACCTTTCCAACCTTGTCCAACATACGGCTTGTGTGAAAGAACAATTAATTGCAAGAAAATACAGGGTTATTAAAAAAGAAGGATCAGGTAAATCAAGTGTTACTTGATGCATTCAATATGAGCACCATTTGTCACGCGAGGTCAACCAGTGCTTTTCCCTTTTCATATGCAAGTATCTCCTACGAATTTCTTGTAGCAGTTGTAAATCTGTTTATGACGAGGGCTCTTTGTTCAACTTACAAAGAAATGCACGCTGCACTGAAACAATGGATTCATTCACTCTTTGCATACTGCAACTCACAAACGATTTTTCCTGTGGCGTGGCCATTTTCTTGTAAAGAAACCACAGCGACCCTGTAGGCATTGAATGGAACTAATAGGTAGAGGCTTAATACTTTGAACATTCCTCTATCCAGTGAAGTATGGTATGTTTCGCTAACTATTTTCGTTAATTAGAGATTAATATTTTATGTCTAAATAACACTTGTAGTTTGCCTGAAAAAATGAAGTTCTAAACCTGGTTTGCTAGATAAAAATAAAAATGTTACATCTTTTTCTCAGAAACCAGTCGATGCAGAGAGCTGAAATGTTTACTACGTATGAAGATATTAACCGAGCGAGTTGGCGCTGCGGTGACGTGTGCGATTCGCATTCGGCAGGTCCCTGGTTCGACCCCCGTCGGCCACTAACTCTGATCCTTGGGTATTTTCATGGTTTCCTCGGGGTCGGTTGGCGAATGCTGGGGTGGTTTCTTTTCTGCCACGATTTTCTTTCTATCATTTAGCTTTAATTGCGTTTTCTTCTCATCTTTCAGGTGTGCTTCTAGGTAGATAAATCTAGAATTTGGAATTGTAATTATGTTTTCTTTACGCCTTTACTTTAATCTATTTTATTTCTATTTTCATTTATTTTGTAGCTTTGTGTAGTTAGAAGTTACGTTATATACAAAAATTTGATGTAATATAAAATGCAAATGTCTTATGAGAATAAAAAGTTTGTCCCAGTGTAGTAGGTTTCATGATGTATGGCGGTGCCGGAGAGATAGTGCGGATTCATGCTCAATGGAAAGAGCATTCCCTTTGGACACCAAAGGGCTGCTTGTCTGGTGGGTGGATCTTCTCCTTCTCTCGGCGACTTGAGTAGTAGGACTGGTCTGCGAGCTTGGAAATGTTAGGGACTTCCGTGCTTCCCTGTGGTCAGTCTGCTTACTGTTTGGTCCCCTTACCTCATCGTTCCTCCAAGGGGGTGGTAGTCACAATACCACCGATCGAAGAAAATTTAAGCTGCCAATAGTATTAATTTGTATTCTAAATGGTTTCTTTTCTCTCTGTGAAGAAAATTAGTCAATATATATAAGCTTTTTAAACAAAATTCTCAAAATTTTAGAAAGTATTATACTTATAAATATGCATGTAATAGGTTATCTCACATAAGTATGCAAAATTTCAGTCTTGGAGCATTTACGTTTTTGAGAAAAAGGAATACATGTTTGGAAGAATGCAGTTTTGAGATAATCGCAGTTGAAATCTAAGTTCAAAGTTATGACAGCATAATGCATTCCAGGGAAGTAGTCATCATTAGATGCATCCTTATATGCAATCCTATGCCCTTTTACCAGGGACTCCTTAGATGAAGCTTGTGATGCCCATTCAGCAAGTAACACGCGTCGAGATATCAAAGTTTTAGCACAAGGGATGTAGAACTACAATGTTTACAGCAACGCACAATCCATTTAAATGTTTTTTTACTTTCTCTACTGCGTATAGTAAGTAGGGGAAGTATTGCATTCCACCCAAAAATTCGATACCGAGATTTCACAGGAAATACATGTTTTGAGGTTGTACTGAATGCATATTAAGCATTTTTGGAAACATGTCCGTGTGTGTGTGTGTGTGTGTGTGTGTGTCTGTCTGTCTGTCTGTGAACAGCATAACTCAGAAACAAACAGCCGGATAAACACCAAACTTGGTATTTAGGTTCAGTATCTTCCAGAGATGCGACACGAAGGTTTTCAAGAAAATCCCTCCACCCCAGATTACCCTTTACATGGAACATTTTTCGGAAATTTTAATTTTCTTAAAAATGGCTATAACGATTTTGATTAAAATGTCATATGTTTAAGATATTTTCATGACAAATGAAATGTATAACTCGAATTTTCTGGAATGTCTCCAAAAGTATTCTTCATTGTGAACGACTTTTGCATAACTGGTAAACCATAAGCGATAGACAAAATGTTACTACACAAAAAATGTAGATTTATGTCGTATACATTTTGTTTGTTGAGTGAACCATTTTCGAGATATTGCTTGTTATTCCCTTAAATTTTCCAATACTTATACTTTTTCTCAGATGGGAATTCGTTATTCATTTATTTTGTCCTGGTAATGCAAAGAGAATGGAATACTCCACACAACGTACAAATAATGTGTGAAATTTTAATACCTTCTTTTTTGTAATTTTCTCTTCCTATATTATTGACCTTAGAATACTCCTCAAGATAGGTTTCGTTCAACCTCTTTCAGGTTTTCCAGTATATGCAGCTCTTATAATTTGGATGAAGGGATGCAAACAACCCTTGCTAGCTATTAAAGCCTTATATATTTATTATACTTTAGTGTTATACAAAATATAATATTGATTTGTATAGATATGTAAAAGAAATAATATGGAACATTTAATAGCTTCAACTGTTTCTCATTTCATGTATGACCCTCGATTTTTCATTTTTGAATAGTTTTCTTAAAAGCCTATACACAGGTACCATGAAAATTGTGATTTTATTTAGTTTTGTGAAATAAATCTGTTACAAACTTTGGAGCTAAATTGGTTAAAATGTGTACAAATTACCAATTTAAGTAATGAAAAGTGATAATAATAGATATGGATTTCCATCATAAAATAGTCTTAAGAAACGATATACACCTGGTACCGATAATCTTAAGTTATGACGAATTTTCGAAGAAACTCTTTACGAGTAAAATGCTTTATATGCCTAATTATAAATCATGAAGAAAGATCGACTACATTCTGTTGTAGAAATAAAATATTTTGTTTTGAGAGACGAATTCCACCCTTTTCAAATGTACTGCACTACTCATAAGGGAATAGCAGATTGGTATATAAATCAGTTGATGGAAAGGATATTCAATGTACAATTAAGCAACATAATGCGCCCAACCCTGGACGTTCAATGCTTTCGACAATATAAGCTATATGCAAGGAGGATGAGGTTATGTGGGAACTCTGGCTCAAAAAACACGCTTTTATTTTCAAAATACATTTCGTATTCCACAATCATTGTCTGCTCCTGTCTACAGTATTCCTTGCGGTCGTCTAGGTACACGGTTCGCATATACACACCGTGATCAAAAGTATCCGGACATACAAGTTCGTGGCGCTCTCCATCGGTAATGCTGGAAGTAAATATTGTGTTGGCCCACACTTAGCCTTGATGATAGCGTTCAGTCTCGCAGGCATACTTTCAATCAGGTGCTGAAGGTTTCTTGGGGAATGGCAGCCCATTCTTCACGGAGTGCGGAACTGAGGAGAGGTACCGATGCAGGTCGGTGAGGCCTGGCACGAAGTCGGCGTTCCAAAACATCCCAAGGTGTTCTATAGGATTCAAGTCAGGAGTCTGTGCAGGCCAGTCCATTACAGGGATGTTATTGTCGTGTAACGACTCCGCCACAGCCCGTGCAGTATGAACAGATGTTCGATCGTGTTGAAAGATGCAATCGACATCTCCGAATTGCTCTTCAACAGTGGGAAGCAAGAAGGTGCTTAAAATATCAATGTAGGTCTGCGCTGTGATCGTGCCACGCAAAACAACAAGGGGTGCAAGCCCCCTCCAGGAAAAACATGAACACACCATAACACTGCCACCTCCGAATTTCACTGTTGGCACTAAACGCTGGCAGATGACTTTAACCGGGCATTGGCCATACCCACACCCTGCCATCGGATCGCCACATTGTGTACCGCGATTCGTCACTCCACACAACGTTTTGCCACTGTTCAATCGTGTGATGTTGACGCTCCTTACACCAAGTGAGGCGGCGTTTGGCACTTTCCTGCGTGATGTGTGGCTTTTGAGCAGCTGCTCGACCATGGAATCCAACGTTTCTCACCTCACGCCTAACTGGCATAGTACTTGGAGTGGATCCTGATGCAGTTTGGAATTCCTGTGTGATGGTCTGGATAGATGTCTGCCTATTACTCTTTACGACCCTCTTCAAATGTCGGCGGTCTCTGTCAGTCAACAGACGAGGTCGGCCTGTACGCTTTTGCCTGTACATGTCCCTTCACGTTTCCACTTCACTATCACATCAGAAACAGTGGTCCTAGGGATGTTTAGGAGTGTGGAAATCTCGCGTACAGACTTCTCACACAAGTGACACCCAATCACCTGACCACGTTCGAAGCCCACGAGTTCCACGGAGTGTCCCATTCTGCTGTTTCACGATGTCTAATGACTACTGAGGTCGCGGATAATGAGTAACAGGCAGTAGGTGGCAGCACAATGCACCTAAGATGAAAAACGGATGTTTGTGGGGTGTCTGGATACTTTTAATCACATAGTGTATGCATGTCTGTAATTGAAGCGACATTTGAAATGAACTGTTCTTCTGAAAAGTTGCTGTGAAGTTTGTGTTGCCCGGTGTATCTTTTGCATCATGCCCTTCTGTTTTCATCATTTTGTGGAAGATCCCATCTATATTTGTAAAGGCAAAGCATTAATCTTATTCTCCTTATCTACCAAAAATTTGTTTCTCAGTCGAATGCCTTCAGCGTTATAACCTGTTCTGCTGGTGTATACATTTTGAACAACAAATACCTGTTCGCACTGAGGCCCTTTCCTTATCAGGAGTATGATTTAAAGATACCCGTTTTGACATGTATAAAACGTAATGCCCATCGATCAAACTCTGCAGATGCACAAAGATCTAAGAGCAATCTCAAATAGCCAATCTATAAACGCAGTCATACCTGAATTACAGAAAACACAAATCCCTAAAATAACAAAAGGAATCATCAGAAGGCCAATTATATAAGTGTAGACTTTATTGGAATAAAAGAAAAGTCGAGTTAGGATCTACACGGACGGTTCAAAAACTGGTATTCATTGGGCAAAAATGCCGCTGTGGAAAACACAAGAGTGGTAAGATTAACAAAGAATGTACCGTATATCAAGGGGAACTCAGTGGAATTAAAATGGCAATAGACTGGATAGATCAGCAAAAGAACAGCTATTCATCCTTCGCAATCAACGTTGACCCCACAGCAGCACTACTGGCAACAGCGGATAAACACACCTGACAACCAATAGCTGTTCAAATTAGGACGAAGACAATAAACCAGCAAAAGCACATCTCAGTCACCTTCCATTGGGTCAGCACATACTAGACTACAGAGAAGTGAAAGGGCTGACTATCTAGCCAAAACAGTCGCAAGCTATAGAACCAGCATAGTTTACAACAAAACTCCATCGAGCGCAGGAAAACAGTTATTGGAGAATCACCATGCAACAATATGGAATTCAACATATATTAACTCAGCACACCATACGTTCATACCCACTATTTTCCACAGACTCTCTCTGAAGTTCTGGCCAAACTACATACCTACGGAGTTCTTAACGAATCACGGAGGCTTCCAATGCTACCTCAACCTGAAACACCATACCATCACGGTCAATGTCACCAGCTTCCTGAAATTCATCTTCGACAAACTTAAAAACAGCTAATTGTTCAAATATATATACTATGTGATCAGAAGTATACGGACACCCCCACAAACATACGTTTTTCATCTTAGGTGCATTGTGCTGCCACCTACTGCCTGGTACTCATCCGCGACCTCAGTACTCATTAGACATCGTAAAAGAGCAGAATGGGACGCTCCGTGGAACTCACGGATTCGAACGTTGTCAGGTGATTGGGTGTCACTTGTGTCAGAAGTCTGTATGCGAGATCTCCACACTCCTAAACATCCCTAACTTCACTATTTCTGATGTGATAGTGAAGTGGAAACGTGAAGGGACATGTACAGGCAAAAGCGTACAGGCCGACCTCGTCTGTTGACTGACAGAGACCGCCGACATTTGAAGAGGGTCGTAAAGAGTAATAGGCAGACATCTATCCAGACCATCACACAGGAATTCCAAACTGCATCAGGATCCACTCCAAGTACTATGCCAGTTAGGCGTGAGGTGAGAAACGTTGGATTCCATGGTCGAGCAGCTGCTCAAAAGCCACACATCACGCAGGAAAGTGCCAAACGCCGCCTCACTTGGTTTAAGGAACGTCAACATTACACGATTGAACAGTGGCAAAACGTTGTGTGGAGTGACGAATCACGGTACACAATGTGGCGATCCGATGGCAGGGTGTGGGTATGGCCAATGCCCGGTGAATGTCATCTGCCAGCGTGTGTAGTGCCAACAGTAAAATTCGAAGGTGATGGTGCTATGGTGTGGTCGTGTTTTTCCTGGAGGGTGCTTGCACCCCTTGTTGTTTTGCGTGGCACGATCACAGCGCAGACCTACATTGGTATTTTAAGCACCTTCTTGCTTCCCACTGTTGAAGAGCAATTCGGAAATGGCTATTGCATCTTTCAACACGATCGAGCACCTGTTCATACTGCACGGGCTGTGGCGGAGTGGTTACACGACAATAACATCCCTGTAATGGACTGGCCTGCACAGAGTCCCGACTTGAATCCTATAGAACACCTTTGGGAAGTTTAGGAAGCCCGAGTTCGCGCCAAGCCTCACCGACCTACATCTATACCTCTCCTCAGTTCCGCACTCCGTGAAAATTGGTCTGCCATTCCCCAAGAAACCTTCCAGCACCTGATTGAAAGTATGCCTGCGAGAGTGAACGCTGTCATCAAGGCAAAGGGTGGGCCAACACCATATTGACTTCTAGCATTACCGATGGAGGGCGCCACGAACTTGTACGTCATTTTCAGCCAGGTGTCCGGATACTTTTGATCAGGTAGTAATATATAATCATATTGTAAATAAGCTGTAAATACGCCTTGGTATACATTTAGGTATAC
Organism: Deroplatys truncata; assembly: GCA_030765065.1. Lineage (NCBI taxonomy): Eukaryota > Metazoa > Arthropoda > Insecta > Mantodea > Mantidae > Deroplatys > Deroplatys truncata. The sequence goes on along the minus strand of CM060988.1, from coordinate 119,257,008 downwards.
ACGGGTTGTAACCATTAGTAAATAAATTTAAAAAAATGAATAAAATCCTTGGGCTGATTTAAAATTTTAATACAGAAATCTGGGTTTAATACATAACATTTGAACCAAATTTCGGGTACATTTTTAAAATTCGTTCCAGGGCTATAAATTATTTTATTATTTTGTACTGTTTAAAAATGGTACCTGCAGTTATTTTTTTAAAAAATGAATATTTTATAATTAACTCTTTAATACTATATTAATTAACTGTAAAAATGAATTTTTAATTGTCCTACCAGTTTGAGCGAAAATAAATGTAAACGCGAAGTTCCGTTTTTTCTTAAAAATTAACACAACATGAGTATTGTTGTTTAATAATATTAGAAATAAGCATGTTAATAAAAATTTCGTTTGCAGGTCTTTATGATGGTCTTTTAGTTTTTTAAATGGGGATCTACAATTAGAGTCAATTTAAATTGACCTTAAAATGATCATAATGTCCTCCATACAAAACACGATAATGGCATTTACTTTCCCCCATAATATCAAGCAATTTTTATCAAAGGCATTTCTTTCTACAACACTTAGTTTTGGAGATACTGTACAATCCTAACATTAACACAGACCGAAAAATACATTGTATGGAACAATATTTGAGAATAAGAATGTACCGACAAATGAAAACCCGAGAAAAGAGAGTTTTAGCGCTAAAATAACACTATTTCTGACTTTATGGTGCTTAAAAAGCATTTAGTGCAAACACAGGTCCCACTTATCATTTTATGTTCCTCTACAGATAATTTAGTTACAAAGATTCCTGCGGCCTTTTTTGAATGTATTGTTCACTTTTTTACTTTCTCTACTACATATAGTAAGTAGGAGAAGTATTGTATTCCACCCAAAAATTCGATACCGAGATTTCACCGGAAATACATGTTATGAGACTCCCTGAATTCAAAAAAAGCATTTTTGGAAACATGTCCGTGTGTGTGTGTGTGTCTGTGTGCCTGTGAACAGCATAACTCAGAAACGAACAGTCGGATAAACACCAAACATATGTTTAAGATATTTTAATGACAAATAAAATGTATATCTTAAATTTTTTGGGAATGTCTCCAAAAGTATTCTTCATTGTAAACGGCTTTTGCATATTTGGTAAACCATAAGAGATAGACAAAACTTTACTATACAAAAAATGTAGATCGCGTTAAAATACACAATTTATGTAATATACATTTTTGTTGTTGAGTGAACCATTTTCGAGATATTGCTTGTTATTCCATTAAATTTTCCAATACTTATTTTCTCAAATGGGAATTCGTTATTCATTTTTTTGTCTTGGATATGCAAAGAGTATTAATATGTGGCAAAGGGAATGGTGCTGCACCTAGCAACCAGCTATTAAGAGATATGTATGTGCTTAAAGGCTACTGGATGTCTATATTGCCCTTGTAAATATATATTCCCCTTACACTACAAGAAAATTAGCAATAAGATAGACTCTGCAAATGTTTATCTCGATTAAAATGAAGTAGATGGAGAATAAGCGTTTGTAAAAATAGTTTGTACAAGAGTAGAGAAAGTCATGTGAGTGTAACACATCAGGTTTTTTTTATGTCCTGGACATGCAAAGAGAATGGAATGCGCCATATAGCAACCAGCGTTAAAATATTTGACTATCGCTTAAAACCTACCATATTCAACTTGCATCTACATGAAAATTACCAATAAGATTGACATCTCGATATCTCGATTAACATGAAGCATTTGTAAAAATACTTTGTACAAGAGTAGAGAAAGTCATGTGAGTGTAACACATCAGATTTTTTTTCTTTCTATTATCGGAAGGGACTCGGCACTCTTCCATTGAGGTTATTGTACCTATACCCCACAAGGGGGCGTCTCCGGTAGCGAGGAGGAGGTGAGAGAAAACTGCGGACGGCCGGATGACGGCACAGTAATGGCAGGGTCCCTACAGTTTAAAGATTCAGACGCCCTAACAGTCAGACAGGCAGACGTAGTATCCACGCCCCCCACAGACGGTCTAACACCTCGCTCCGAAGGTGCGAATCGATTACCCCGGTAACCAGCCGAAAGCTCTAGTACCACAAGAGAGCATGCTTTTTCCTTGCCACGCCGCACCGAAACACATCGCCAACACTTCTAACACTGAAACAGACCTAACGGAGTGAAGGATGAATGAAATAATAAATGGAATGAAATGGAGGGATGGTTTTTTGGGGCTGAAAGAAACCGCATTCGCCTGACGTCCGGGAAAACCACCGAAAAACCCATGGGGAGAGTGGGAAGTCGCTGGGGTCTAATCCAGGACCTCTGGAGTGCGAGTCGCACGCGTTACTGCGACGCCACCTCGCTCGGTTTGCACTGTTTTATTGGCGAAACATAATTTTTCACTACAATTTTATAGGAAGCTAGGCTTACAGGCAGACATTTAAATCACTATATGACATACTTTAAAACTTGTACAGCTATTAAAAGCTAAATTTAAATAAATTAAGGGCTTATAGTGATTCCTGCCATTAAAATCCAAATTTATTAATTCTGGCAACTTTTAGCCCTGATCAGGAAGGCTGTAAGGTATCGCCCTGCTGCTTAGACAACTTCTCAAGCATCTGTATAGAACAAGCTGCCTTACTACCAGGAGCATGTATTGCTCAATAAAGTATTACTATTCTACGGCACTCTCTGCTCACGCTATCTTGGGTATTCAAATGAGTATGGACGTACTGCCGACAGTTGTGCATTTCTCGTGAAACAGAGTACCAGTTACCTCATCCTAAAGAGCCACTTTATTCCTTTAAGGTTTGCTCTTGATATATGGTGTGGGTAAAGGCGAGTGGTTTGTCTGGGACTTGATTCAGCGAGAGCTAAATGTAAGTTTGATGGATGGAGTCTGATGACAGCAAGTTATTACAATTGGATATTAATGTCAAAGCACGATTTAGTTCCTGGAGAGAGGTTAGACTCTGTCTTCTTTCCTCTGACGGAAAATTGGCTCCGCCTGTCACATAAAATGATGTCAGCATGCAGAGGCAATCGGGGGGAATATACCACGCAGCAATCTCCTTCTGAGACAAGCGTCAGTGACAAGCTATGTTCATTCCCAACTTAGTCAACGATTTTGTGAAAGTCTAAATAGAGATTTTCCTAATAAAATTAATATTATTTTTATGGGGAGGCCTCGCCTTTTTTATCACCACCATTATTATTGTCCTTCATGCCTTATTATTATGTATTTCTAACGCAGTTAGTTCGAGTTTTAATCAAATATTTGTGAATAGTCTATAAAGATTTCTGGAGTTTCAGTTCAATTCCTGAGCAGTTCGTGAAAATGTTTCTGCTTTTTTAATAATCTAAGGAGAATCTCATTGCGGCGTAGTTTTCAAAATTCTGGAAACAAATTTTTATTTCAGATGTAAAAAAACAAATTACTTTACAAAAGTAATTAAAAGGTATATATATATTTCATTTTACAATTACAATGATTAAGTCTGTTGTAAGTTTTATCTCTGTCACAGAAGTGTTCATTTGTTCAGTGGCCAAGGAAAAAGAAACAGAATTAACATAGAGTTTGGTAGTAATATTCCAAAGAATTAATACAACACATAATTAATTTTAAAGATTTGTATCAATAATACTGTAATATCCAAGTATTGTTTTAACGATCCAGAATTTATTATACGATGATTTTATATATACATGATTATGTTAAATGTTTTTAATTTAGGCAATAAAAGTATTTCAAAAGTCAATTCTTGGTCATTTTTACTTTCATAAAAATGTCTCCTTGGTAACATTTCAAAGTAAGAGGCAAAGATTTGCACTGCAAGAAACATTTTGGTTGTTAACAACCACTGAATAAAACAACAAAGAAAAGTACACTTCTGCGTTTGCTGGCACTTATAATTTCAGTATCAGCACCATTATGTAATCATACCTTTGAAAAGTACTAACATGTAATTACTGCACAACATTTTCTACAATGCACAAGTAGTATTATTGTCCTAAAGTTTACATTTGTTGATCCTCATCGTCTTCTGGGTTATTCGATGTTTTTTCTCCCCTCATTTTATATGTCAATCTATCAGTTTATATTTTTATGTGTGGTATCTCCATTTATTTCTATATTCCTACATTTTAATCATTTAAATTAAACAGGTATAATTCGTTCCGTATGTCTTAATTTTGCTATGGGTTCTGCTTTTTGCGGTCCTGATATTGCTGTTAAAAATGTTAGTTCTAATTTTTATTCTTCTTTTGCCATTCTTCGTTGTCACCCAGGCATGGCTCGCTCCGTATGATACTTTTGGCAGCAACATAACTTTGTAGAATTCTAATATAGTATCCCTTAAGGTTTTGTGATTTACCTTTCCGTTTAGCTGTTAAATGTTTCTATGTCTGCTCTAAGTTTCTATTTGTTGATATTATGAATTATAAGTTTTTAAATGTATTAACTTACTTTCTATAAAGATTTTAGATCGTACATTCTATGATTCGTTGAAATTCATAACTTTATTTTCATTAACAGATATCGTCATATGATATTCTTTTATTTAGTCAATTCGTATACTGATTTTTGTAATTTCGTCTACACAGTATAATATAATATTAGGTAATCACACTTCTGTGGCCTGGGTGTAGCGTGTCTGCGTCAAATTAAAGAGGTCCCAAGTTCAAATCTCGCTTAGGGCAAGTTACCCAGATAAGGTTTTTTCCGAGTGTTTTCTTTATCCTGTAAAAAAATGAATGGCGGGTAACTTTAAGCTTATGGACACCGGGCTCAATTAGACATAATATCACCCATTTCATTCATTCATCGTCCAAAACAAATTAGGTTAAAATGAAGCTGTAGCATGATGCATTATGGCAGAAGCCTTACATTTGTTATTTAATTGTTTTAAGATGTTGTTAACAAATTTATGCAATGAAAAATAATTCAGTATAATAATAGTACGCTTTTAATACCCAAGGTTATATACATGGCTCTTACTTTGGAACAATTGCTCTTCAGAAATGATGTTCATTGTTTATATTGTGACTTTTTCAAGTTTTTAACTCTTATTTCAACAAGTTCTCACTGTCTCTTCGTTAATGTGATCTATTTAAACTTTTCACTATCACTTCACTTTCTTCGTGAGGTAGTGGCGTAATGAAATACACACGATGTAACCTCCTCTTCCGGCGGTTCACACGCTGAGGAGTCGAACACAAGACTTCTGCAATCTCTTGCAGAAGCAACAGTCACCACACGTCACACCAGTCGTCGTAAACTCGCTAGAAGAACAGTATTTTTCGTCGTACCAGAAACGCACTCGCTAATTGACTGACTGACTCTTTCACGCGAAAACACTCGCTTATATAACTATTGAAAATTTTACAGAGTTCCAGGAGGTTCGAGAAGGGAAAACATCTAGAAGTTTCGAGTTATCTGACGATGGCGCTTCCGGTGTTTACGCTGGCGAGAGCGCTACTTATCTGTGTTTAACTCCTGCTTCCAGCGCCGACCTGCTGATAACCTTGGGCCATAACCGCTGCGTCACAATATTCTATATTAACTGTGTTTTATTAATTGCTTTAGTTTTATTTACTTACTTTCTCTACAACCTAATTGTACTACTCGTAGTTAGAGGAATTATAGAATTGCATTTAAGGCCTCTGCATTCAGATTAAATACAAAATGGAGCGATGTTGCATTGTCTATCCTTGTTGGATGGTATCTTTTTACTTTCTCTATCACCTACCTGTAGTAATATTATAAACAGCTTTGAGCTTGGTCGGCATTTGGACGAATGACCTTCCACCTCCGGCATAAGCTATGTGGGTCATAACTTATGCACCGTGGTTCAGAACTCATGATAAGCTGTAGGTTCTCAATGTCCATTTCAATGCATTTTCCTAATGAATTTTAGTATTATTATATTCTATCCAAAAATTCGATATCGATATTTCAACCTAATTACATGTTTTGGGATCCCTGAACCCTCCAAAAGGCATTAATAGAAAAAGTCCGTCTGTGTGGATGTTTATTTTGTCTGTCCGTCCGTGGTATGTGTCAAACCATTTGTGAACGGTAAACTCAAAAGGAAAACTGCACTTAAATACCAAACTTGGTATTTAAAATCAGCATCTTCCAAAGATACCAAACGAAGATTTTCAAGAAAATACCCCCAATTCACACTACCCTTTATATGGAGAAAACGCTTTTATTTTCCCATAAACGCCTAATGACTTAATTAAAATTACACATATTCAATGTACTGACATGAGAAATAAGATATTTTGAATTTTCTGTAAATGGGCTATGAAATTCCCTTTATTTAATTCAGTTTTGTACAACAAAAATATCTTAGCCGAGAGACAAAAACTTTCTACAGAAAAAATATAAAGAAACACGCAATTTATGTTAATTATTATCGTAGTGTTAGCCCTTTTGAAGACATTCCAAACTTAGGCCTTTTCTAAGTTTCACTTAAAGAACATGCTTCAGTGTTTGCGATTCTTTATTACTTTCTCTACTACGTATAGTAAGTAGGGGAAGTATTGTATTCCACCCAAAAATTCGATACCGAGACTTCACCGGAAATACATGTTTGGAGACCCCCTGAATCCAAAAAAAAGCATTTTTGGAAACATGTCCGTGTGTGTCTGTGACTGTGTGTGAACAGCATAACTCAGAAACGAACAGTCAGATAAACACCAAACTTCGTATTTAGGTTCAGTATCTTCCAGAGATGCGACACGAAGGCTTTCAAGAAAATTCCCCATCACAGATTACCCTTTACATGGAACATTTTTCGAAAATTGTTATTTTCTCAAAAATCGCTCTTAACGATTTTGATTAAAATATCATACATAGGTTTAAGATATTTTCATGACAAATAAAATGTATATCTTGAATTTTCTGGGAATGTCTCCAAAAGTATTCTTCATTGTGAACGACTTTTGCATAACTGGTAAACCATAAGAGATAGACAAAATTTTACTACATAAAAATGTAGATCGCGTTAAAATACACAATTTATGCCATATACATTTTTTGTTTTTTAGTGAACAATTTTCGAGATATTGCTTGTTATTCCCTTAAATTTTTCAATACTTATTTTCTCAAATGGGAATTAGTTATTCATTTTTTTGTCTTGGATATGCAAAGAGTATTAATCTGTGGCAAAGAGAATGGTGCTGCGCATAGCAACCAGCTATTAAGAGATATATCTATGCTTAAAGGCTACTGTATTTCTATATTGCCCTTGCAAATACAAAACAAGGGGAACGCCTTAAGCGATAGTCAAATATTTTTAGAACTGGTCGCTATGTGTAAAATGTAATTCTCTTTGCATGTCAAAAGATCGTTTTTGCAAATGTTTATCTCGATTAATACGAAATAGATGGAGAGTAAGATTTTGTAAAAATAGTTTGTACAAGAGTAGAGAAAGTCATGTGAGTGTAACACATCAGATTTTTCCCCTTGTATCCTTTGTTTCCAACGTAAGAGCTTGTTAAGCACGAATAAATATTTAAATCCTGTTTCCGCCTGTTGAAACCATACTTAATTTGAGATAATACATGGTTAAAAACATATCGCAACATAGCGAGAATATAAGTTAATTTTTATATATTATGTACTACTATATTGTAGTTTTCCTATGACCCAATCATAAATCCTTATGTTTCTCCAAAAAGCCTTATCCTCTGCATCTTCATCTGTTAGTGCCATACTTTTTCGGACCCCACCCATACATCCATCCATCCATCCATCCATCCATCCACCCACCCACCCACCGATCCATCCATTTATCGTTCTCTTGGTGGGTGTGTGTGTGTGTGTGTGTGTGTGTGTGTGTGTGTGTGTGTGTGTGCTCTGGTCCCTGGCCACGGACTGCGCCTGGATTCGTTCCCCCCGATGCCTACTCAGCATCGTGAGGATACTGAGGAGCTGCGATAGGAGCGGTCCTGTCTTCGTGAGCCAATTTGTCGGCTGGGTGATGCGTGACTGGCTACATCACCTCCCCGTATTGGTTGGCTGATCGCACACATCTGTCGTGCGCACGTGAGCGTGAGGCCTGCAGTCGGGTTGACAGCCACATGCCCTTCGCTGTAGCACCACAGGATTTATTTATTATATTATATAATGAAAATAGTGATGTTGTCGTTGTTAGATAAAGTAATGTGAATAATCACATCAGATTTTTTTTTTTTTTTTTTGGAGATGAGCACCAGAGGACGCTGATCATAAGAGTTGATCGTTGCTGTCTTATGCCGGATGAAGGCTTCAGTAAAAATCTGATGTGTTACACTCACATGACTCTACTCTTGTACAAACTATTTTTACAAACGCTTATTCTCCATCTACTTCATGTTAATCGAGATAAACCTTTGCAGACTGTATCTTATTGCTAATTTTCTTGTAGATGTAAGGGCAATATAGAAAAACAGTAGGCTTTAAGCATAGACATTATTCTGAATACCTGGTTGCTATGTGCAGCACCATTCTCTTTGCCACAGATTAATACTCTTTGCATATCCTGGACAAAAAAATGAATAACGAATTCCCATTTGAGAAAATAAGTATTGAAAATTTTAAGGGAATAACAAGCAATATCTCGAAAATGGTTCACTCAACAACAAAAATGTATATGGCATAAATTGTGTATTTTAACGCGATCTACATTTTTTGTGTAGTAAAATTTTGTCTATCTCTTATGGTTTACCAGTTATGCAAAAGTCGTTCACAATGAAGAATACCTTTGGAGACATTTCCAGAAAGTTCAAGATATACATTTTATTTGTCATGCAAATATCTTAAACATATGATATTTTAATCAAAATCGTTAGAGCCATTTTTGAGAAAATTAAAATTTTCGAAAAATGTTCCATGTAAAGGGTACTCTGGGGTGGAGGGATTTTCTTGAAAACCTTCGTGTTGCATCTCTGGAAGATACTGAACCTAAATACCAAGTTTGGTGTTTATCCGACTGTTCGTTTCTGAGTTATGCTGTTCACAGACAGACACACACACAGACAGACCGACACACACACACATACACACACACGGACATGTTTCCAAAAATGCTTTTTTGGATTCAGGGTGCCTCAAAACATGTATTTCCGGTGAAATCTCGGTATCGAATTTTTGGGTGGAATATAATACTTCCCCTACTTACTGTACGTTGTAGAGAAAGTAAAAATGGAACATGGACAGACATAACCGTGAAGGGTCTTTGATAGGTTGCCGGGTCATCCTTGTCCAATCTGTGGATATTGTCCGACCTCGCCATTAAACACCTCTGAACCATGCTTATTAGACACCCCCAAAACCTACACAACAGTCGAAATGATGAATCGAAGAGGAGGTTGCTGTGATTTTATGTTTTCAGTAATGTTGAAATTTTTATGTGTTTGTACCAGTGGGGTGATTAATTACATTGAGGACTACATTTCAAAACCGAGTGAGATGGCTCCGCGGTAACGTAAGAGGTTCGCATTCGGGAGGTCCCGGGTTCGATTCCCGTCGGGCGACTACTCTGACTATAGGCTTTTTCGTGGTTTCCCCGTGTTAGTAGGCGAATGCGGGGGTAATTCCTCTTCTACCATGACTTTCCTGCTCATAATTTCCTTTCCCCATTATTTATTTTCATCTGTTTCAAGACTGTAAGACCAGATTATACGGCGGTTGGTATGTTGCGGCAGGACGATGGAATTTGCGCTCTGGAAAGATTTCTCCCTGGCATTTGGCGGGACTCTTAGGGCCTCATTTCTGTGAACTGTCACTATCGGGTTGGAGTGGCTTAGGCAGAGCTAGCCGGCGTCAGGATTGGTACATATTGAATCGTCATATTGAATAGCCCACACCCTCGTCCGGATCTGGTCGCGCTTTATCCCCTCCTCCCAGGGGTTACGTTGGAATCAAGAAGCGCTCACTATGTTCTATGTGCGGTGTTGTGCTCCAGTTACTGGAGGCACCTTCTGCCTACTCCGAACTGCATACCGAATGGTAAAGTTCAGGCATCAGGCTGATAACATCGCTGGAAACAAACCATAATATAACACTTAAATATGGTTTGTAAATATTTGCGTACTGATATAATTAATTGTTTTTCCACACAAGTCATATGTAGAACAAGGTTGGTACGACTGAAAAATCCATTACTATATTATATAATATAATATTGCCAAATAACATTCCATTATATTTCAAGAAAATCCCCACCCCTAACTAATAATTACATGGTACATTTATCGAAAAGTTTTATTCTCTAAAATATGGCTCAAAGATTTGATTAAAATATCATATATTAAATATACATACATGACAAATAAAATATATATGTTGAATTTTCTAGGAATAACCTGTGAAGTCCTCTTAATTCGGAAGCAATTTCGTAGAATCTCGTTTAAGTGGTAAACGTTAAGCGATAGATAAAAATGCACTACACTAAAGATGTGGAGGTATTTAAAACACATCATTTATTTGAAATAAGCTTTTGTGCTATAAGAGATTTCCGAGATATCCATTATTATTAAAGGTTCAAATTGTTCATTTCTTGGTCATTCTCATAGTCCGTTCAACATTCAGTTGCTTCTCGTAATTGCATGGAAACGGTATGAAATGCCAAAGCTAGCATACAGCATGCATTTCTTACAGATTTGACTATCGCCGTTCTCTTTGTATCTATAACGAAGTGTGTATTGTAGGTATTTCTGCTGATACCGTACTCATTGGCTGGAATATATAATAATTAAATTAAGAAATGATCGTAAGAGAAATAATTGCAATAAATAATTTATGTGTATTAAATAAATGTATAATATAATAAACTTGAGTTGAAATGTTTGTCCAGAAAGACGAAGGTAATTAAAAAGTTAGATCAACAAGTCATTAGCAACAGCGGAAGTAGCGAACGCATTAGCTTAAAGATTCTGGGAATTCAGTTAGGTTATAAGTTTAGTACGTTTGAAGGGTCACGTAGGCAGTATTCAAGAAAAGAGAAAAGGCAGTTAGATTCTGAGATTTTAGCCAAGCCCCCTGGTAACTAGATTAAGTGACACACGTAGGAGTTTAAGTAAAATAATTTTGGTGGGAGTAATTCTAATGTAGGCAGAGCTACAAATAATAAAGGCGTGTAATTTTAGATCAGAGAGTTACTCTGTCTCTCTGGCACCGGCACTAGTACTTGCATTCGTTCGTCCATACAGTTGTGCATACATTTATTACTTTGGTACCGTCATCGGTACGTACTGCTCGTGTGATATTTTAATTGCCTAGTGACGCGTTTGTGCGAGCATTTCGCGGTTATTGCGGGAGGTCCTACCGATAAGCATTTTAGCGACTAACGGCAAGTTACGCTTTTACTTTCCTTTATTGCGGAAAAACTATTTCCAACCGTAACTTCGATACAGCAGAAGTTAGCAGGTATAGCATTTCGAGTGCTACGATTCATAATGTTTCATTCTTTGTCTTCAAACGGTCGGCAACTCGCTTCAAATGCTCAAGTGTTAGATCACATTAAATTTCTCAGTCAAATTAAACTGGTGTTATCATTTAACAATATGCCTACAAATACCCTGAGGGAAAGATCTCAGAGCAGCTGGCGCACGGGACAACAGAACGAACTATGAAATCACGGCAGCGGAATCAACAACGAAGCAGGTGAAGTAAACGGCTTCAAAAGTGACGATCATCGTTACTGCTTCAAATTGGCGCCTCATCGTGGTGCAAAATCTTTACTGCTTCCCTGTAAAGGTTTGTTTGGATTAAAATATAATGGATAGAAGCATAACGTTTAGAAAGAATAGTTTGTATATCCACTAATAAAGATAAAGGGTAGAGAAAGACATGTAAATGTATCACATGAGACTTTTTCCCGTAAACCACACCGACATGTTGCCGGTAGCTCAGTTAGAGCAATGAACGGAAACCAGAAGATCTATGGTTCAAATCCCTGTTATGGCATTGTGTTTACGCACTTTCTGTTCGATCCTTAGTCATTTGTGAGAGTAGTTCTTGAAATTCTCACTAATTCCTGAAGATCTTACCATTCACGACAGGCATTAAACGCAGTAAATAAAGAAAAGTACGTTTAAACCTACATCCTGCAATGTCACTTAGCTATTCCAGTGTAGCATGTATTTTTTCCGACTTAAGCCGACAATATATTACACAAGTAAGGCTGTTTTCGCTAGGAGACGTCGCCTGAAACCCACAAAGTGTTTAGAAGTCGCAAGCAGAAACTAAAGCGGTTCCAGAAGGATTACAAGAGACTACCCGGCTTAAAGTTTTCTTAAATGTCGACAAGAAACTTGATGCGAGGTACGTAAGGTCATTATTTCTCTGCGTGTCGGTCTATCCCTCGAGTATACAGCTTTAATTAATTACTCTGGCTAATTGTTTGAGTTCCTGAAGTAGCTGCGTTCGCCCCCTCGTGTAGCGTTTATTTTAGCTCTGCCTAAAGCCATCAATTGACTTGTTCAAGAACTGCGAGAGACAGTAAAAATCTGATATAGGGTGGGAAACTGTAAAATATCTCCAAAACTAAGAGTTGTAGAAATAAATGTCTTTAATAAAAGTTGCTTGATATTATGGGGGAAAGTAAAATGCCATTAGTCGTGTTTTATTTGGAAGACGTTGTGGTGGTCATTTTAGGCTCAATTTAAATTGGTCGTAATTATAGGTTCCCATTTTAAAAAAATGAAAGTGACTCTAAAAGATCATCACAGACTAATAGTATTTACTTTCCCCCACAATATCAAGCAACTTTTATTCAAGACATTTCTTTCTACAACGCTTAGTTTTGGAAATGATGTACAGTCTCAACTTAAATGGTTTATCCTGTATAAGAATTACTTGCTCAGCAGTTCACGGCTACAGGATGCTTAAAAAATATGTCGCATTCATATGGCTTTCTCTACTCGCTCTTCTACAAAATATTTTTACAAATGAGTATTATCCTAACTACTTCTTGCTAATCCAGAAAAGCTTTAACATATAGAGTGTGTCGCTGCGTAATGGCTTTGAAATTCCATGCTGTTTGCATGACCATAGCGGGGAAGTAAAAACGAATTACGACTTCCCAATTGAGAAGAGTATGTGTTTGAAAAATCAATCCATTAACAAGGAATATCTCGGAAATCGTCGTCGATTCTAACGCTCCTAATGTATGGCTAATACCTTCGAGGGGGACCTCATTCTACCAAGTAATGTCTGGATCCATTTCTCATGTGAAGGCACCCAGTGGGTGGAATCTGTTGCCTCCATGGTAGGATGGGATTGGAATGAGAGGACCTACAGGTTTTAACGTGGACTCCGAACCACGTTGAGCCATGGGGATATTTCACATGAACCAATTCGAGGTGAAGGCGCGGATAGAGCCGACTTAAAATCGCCAAAGAGAATCAAACCTCGGGCCCTCAGAACGAGAGAAGAAAACGAAGCCACTTCGCTACCCCGGCGTCCTCTCGAAAATTGTTAACTCAAAAAAAATTGAGTGCTTTAAAGAGATCTACATTTTTTGTGTAGTAAGATTTCGTCTATTTCTTACGGTTTACCAGTCATTCAAAAGTCATTAAGAATGAAGAAGACTTCATAGGCTATTCTCAGAAAATTCAAGATAAACATTTCATTTGTCATAAAAATATATTAAATATATGGTATCTTAGTGAAAATAGTTACAGCTATTTTTAAGAAAATAAGAGGTTTTAATGTAAAGGGTAGCTTGAGATTGGGGATTTTCTTTAAAATTTCCTGTCGCATCTTTGGAAGATGAACTTAAATACCAAGTTTGGTATTTAACCGAGTTTTCGTTTTCAAGTTCTGCTGTTCACACACACGTCCGCGCACACAGATGTGTTTATAAAACTGCCTTTTTGGTTGCAAGAAGTTCAAAACGTGTACTTCCGATGAAATCTCAGTAGAGATTTTTTTATTTACTGTTTTATTCTCCACTACTTTACAATATATAGTAGAGAAAGTAAAAGATGGTAGAAGTATTTACAATTTACAAAGTACTCGCTAAAGGACCGAACAGGATGGCTCAGGTGCCAACATCTGTGGTCCACATTCGGCAGCTCCCAGGTCCAATTTTCGGTGGCCGCCCACTCTGACCATAGGGTTTTTCGTGGTTTCCCCTGGTCGCTAAGGCGAATACCACGTGGTATTCTACCGCGACTCTCCTTCCCCAAATCTGTCTCACTTCATCTCCATTTTAACGTTTCAAGTGTGATTTCCGGTCGTGCGGTGCCAGGCAGATGGCATGGATGCATGCGCATTGGAAAGATTTCTCCCCGTGTACGCCAGTGAGCTGTCCCGCCAGTTAAGGTCACTACGTTGCCCTCTTGAGAATTCCTCGCTCGTTGGTGCACGGGTGTTCAAACTGGAAATATTAGGGACTTCTGCGCGTCTGTAGTCCTGTCTATCCGCGGACATGGTACCTTCACCAGCTCCGCCTCCCGGGGAATGTAGCCACAGTAGATCAAGATGGTATGAGTGTGCGAGGTATATCCCTCCGATAAACACATCCTACACCCTACTCGCTAAAAGAAGTCAAGAAGTTCGGGTAAACATGTGTTCGTAAATTAACCATTTACGGTTTGTAAATTTTACATGTTAGCGCGAAGGACTACCGGAGTCGAAGTTCCCCTTCTAAAAACTCAGGGAAAGGCGTTTCCCATGAGGCCAATACCTTGAGTCTCCCTGAGGGGAAGACCTCTGATAACCTCGGCAGGGCCGAGAGCGACTAGCACGCCGTCTACCTGCGGTTGGTGCCGAAGGACACTGAGGCGTCTCACAACCCAGCCTGAGCTTCATCGTCCCTATGTACGCAATCTCCCATGAGTATCGGGAACCAATGCCCTCCGAGTACAACCCAATCCGAACAACTCCCTTCCGAGTGAGGCTCAAATGTTCGGCCCACTACTTCCAGTAACGTCAGAAGTACAACGAGTGCTTAGCCCATCTCCGTAGTGTGAGGGTAGCACGTCGATCTCATCTCATATTCAAGAGGTCGAATTCGAATCTCGGTTAGGGTGGGTTACACATAGAGCATTGTTTCACCCATTTCATTCATCGTCCGCCATGACCTACCTGGTTAAGCCACGCTATAAATTAAAAAAAGACATTACAGACGAGGGAAAAAGTAGATAAGTTTTTGGGAATTAAATATGAAGTATACAAGGAAACCCTAACTTAGTATGGCATCTATAGATTTATGAAGAAAAACGTAACATCAAACCACTCTTGTGAATATTCAAACTGTACGGTTTCAGCATTTACACACTGCTATCGCTTAGATTCGACACTCGAGCACACTTTAAATCCAGTTCTTTATTTTTATAAATTTCTTGATATGCTTCCCTAATAAACTGAATCATGTTACCAGCAATAGGTGGTCCTCTGGCCAAAACCTTACACTCTGAAGATATAATAGCTTTAAATTATAGCACCACGTTTAAATGCCAATTTGAAGGTTGTATTGTAACCCCACGTATGGAAAGCCAATTTGAAGTAGGAGTTGTATTGTTGGGGAGCCAAATTTGATGAAGTAACTGCCCCACGTATGGTACAAACTTTCCGGTGGCCTTTGCCCGAGCGTTCACCTCCCGGTGGCCTTCGCCCCACATTTAGAAAATCAACTTCGTATTCTAATGTTTCTTTAAATATTATATATATTTATGTTTGCCTCGGCTGCGTCAGTATTAATTTGTAGAAACATGTATCTCTTAGCAGGGGGTGATGCGGCTAAAGAATGTAGGCTTACACAAATTATAATTTTTACTTCACTCCTTTTATTAATCCTTCAAACGGTTAAATAACACTTCACTGATATAGAGAACTGTGAGATTTTTTTTACTAATTGCACTTTTAAACACTTTATTTTATTCTCGCCGTAATGAATTTTCGTCTCACACTGAATACGTACTGAGCGAACAAACTGCTCAGGTACGTTGCCTTCTAGCGTTTACCGCTTAAATTTATAAAATTTTCTATTTCACGCCTCTGATTGGCTAATTTTACTCCAATAGAATACTTTTATTCAACTCTCAGCTTATCTGGTTGTTGATTAGCTATTTATAAACTGTTTTAAATATTACATTATTGTTTCCAAGAATTACCAGTAGCATTATTAAACTTTCTATTTCATTATTTGAGGCAGTATTTTATATCACAACACTGTGAATGCCAGAGTGATTGTAGTGTAAATTAACATTATTGTGTGACAATGATTTTAGATGTTTGTTAGCTATAAGCATTGTTAGGAAATACGTTTACACGGCCTCACTGAAACACAATAGGAGTGGGTAACAATGAAGCGATGGGGTGAGTTGTTTACCAGTTAGAAGAGACAAACAAATGACGTCAGGATAACGCGCCTTTCTTTAGAAATGGAGGGAATATCTTCCCTAGAGCATATATGTTTGTAATTTTGATTGGCTTATAAAACAGACGCTAATATTGGCGCGATTTATTAACCAATAGCAGCTCGATTATAATGTTTAGGCATATCGGGGTGAGGGAGTATAAATTCTTGAGCCAAAGGCAAGTATCGCGCAGTTCTATAGAATCATTCACAAGGTAAACGTCGCGCAGTTCTAAGAAATCTATCTTGCGGGTTACACGTCAGGCAGTTCTAAGGAAGCATGTACGAAGTACACATTATGCAATTCTACAGAATCTCTTGCGTCGTAAAGTTAGTTACAAAATGTGAAATACACGAATTAATAGTGCGCGGCAAATAAATGATTGTAGTTACATTCGAAAATATAACAGTTTCAGTCAGGCGTGTATCAAGATTAAGTATGTGAAATTAATTAAGTGTGACGGCAATAAAAGTGTAAAAACAAATTCGTTTATCAGTGTTATCTTTTAGTAACAACTCCTTTCCGTTTACACACCCTGCTCAAGAGATATTTGCTCGACTGAGTAATAATGGCTAGCCGGAGGACAAAGAACCCAAAATTCAAAATAGTATAACAATAACAGGCGCTCAGAAAATAAGATAGCACGAACAGATTACTGCGACATATTGCATCAAGGTTACCTCATTGTTAGCAACTTTCGGCCTCTATTCTCACAGATCCTACATTATTAAATTACCTAATACATTCACATAACTTATTATACATGTACACAATAATATAAACATAATACAATGATTATTACATACATTTTATATATTATACACATATTGCTTTTAGGTGAGCTATTATTATTTTATACTATTATATAATTAGATGAAATCATTTAAGTGTTAGAAATACTACCTCAACTTAAGAACATTCCCTAAGAAAGAAATCCATAGCGGTAAGACCCGGAGACTTTGGTGGTAATTCAGTAAATTCCATTTACCCTATTCACTTATTTGGAAGTTCTTCGGCTACAACGTCTTGCAGAATTCATGCATAATGAGTAGGGGTACCGTCTTGCCGAAAATAGAATTTGCCATTGTATTGGTCACACAAAATATTATGTATATAACTGTATACCTACTATATATCTATTTTCGCTCATCCCAATTTTATTCAAGATAAATAAAGGAATGGTTTCAAATTAAGAAATATGGACTTACAATGACGTCGCAAAAACAATTCTCTGCTGACTACTCTACAGTCTGGCGGTCAGTATGCTGGCTGTTAAATCTAGAGTGCCGATTTCGAAACCCGGCTTTGGAATAGTATCTAAAGATGGGCCCAAGTAGGTCCTGCAAGAATGGTAGGGACATTGAGCCAGGTGCATAGGTACAGTTTGTGACAAAGAAGGATTTCATCACCGCGGCTAGTGTTGGGCTATTGCGCTAATCCAACTTCAGGCAGGAAAGGATAGGATGAGGAATTACCCAGAGGGGCTAGTTCTGGTGGCGCCAGGCACAACCCAAGGTATCCCTAATTTCTTTAGAAGTTTTATCCTCAAATTCTCACACACAGGTTCGAGTAGAAAGTTCGGTTGCTAGGGTAGAAGCAGTTCTATCCTCTGCATACGATGCTCGCCAACGTGGTCCTGAAAACCTGGAAGACGAAAACGGAAGTGGAATAAGAACGAATCAAGGATGGGATAATTCGTGAACGAAAGGCTCCGCCCCAGGATTCACTTAGTGACCAAGGATGTAATCAGTTCGGAGTTTGAACATGGGGTCTCCTGACGCCTCCACCGGAGCTATCTCACTCGAAAATGCAATTCAATGGAGATTAATTTAATAGCCACAGTATCAAACGTGATCCTCCCTCATATAAAATATTTAGTGGGTAAAAATACCTGAGGGTTTTAGAAAGTAAACGCGAACAGAACTATCATATATTTATAGAACAATCCCCAAATTGAATTCTAAATTAAGTTATCCATAAATATAGAAAGCTTCATCTACCATAGTGCTGTAGTTCAAAGTTATATATATATATATAAATAAAACTTTGAACTACACATACACACATATATATGTATATATATATGTATGTGTACAGGTGGTTATGTGCACTTGATCAATTAAAAACTGACCGGCGTCTGAGAGCTCGAAACGGGTACTTCCGCGACCGCGCGGTACAGCCAGGCTTTGTTCACAAGCCTGCGCATATTCCTGCAGTAGTTATAATGGGGAACGCAGCTATAATCACGAAAGTCTTCTTAGAAAACAATTCATATATGAGATTACAATCAGAAAGATGTTTCAGAGTATTTAACACTGAATATTTATAATCAAAATACACTTTATTGATTTATGGTTCTCAAACAGAGTGTGGCTAAAGCTCGTTACAATGCCAAGCTTGCTGTAACCTCCTGGCTCAATGGTAGGGACTTAACACTGCTTTTGAGCTTGCAAGTTCAAATCTCGGTGGAGTTGCTCGAATTTTTTCCCCTTTCATTTTAAATACATGAGTAAACATATAAAAACGCTTACTCAATTTTTTATGTATGTGGCGTTTATTTAGTAGTTCGACATACCGGTAGATGGCAACCATGACATTAATTTATCGATAGGGAGGAGGTTTCATAATCCGGTAATTTAATTTTATAGCCACAAAGTTTACCATGATTGTAATTATATTTGTAAGTAAAATGCAGTAACACAAGCAATATTATTTAACTATGTTAAAGTGAAACGAGTTGTAAAGATAACAAACTTTTACAGAGAATCAAACTCGAGCTGCTTACGTAGAAGTTAAGTAGCTTAACCACTGATCCACGTCAGCACGGTGTGGAGGTAGCCCAAATCAGTGGCTTGTTGCTTGTGTTATAGCTATCCAAAGAGGCGCACACAAGTTGTCGGTTGTGAATAGTGCGCTCACTCAAAGGGACTTTGAAGAAATTTAACTTCTCAAGAGACCGGTCAATTTCAGTTTGACCGAGTGTACAAACATGGATGAGATTAACCAAGCTATCTAAAATATGTTTCGGCTTTTGAAAAAGATTTCCCTATCCACGTTTTTGAAATTATTGTTAACATGTCTCTTTGCTAGACTGTGTTGTAGCCGCATCCCTTCCTCATCTTATGTTCGCAATAACGTGTGAGAACAGCAGCAACCGCTAGTTAAGATTTTAACCCACGAGCCTTGGTGTTACGATCATTCACAGCACATTACATCCTGATATTGTGATACACCGGGGTGAGGCCAAAAGGTTTGCAACTAAAATATTAAATTTAGTTTCCCCGGCATTAACATTGGGGGGCAGTAGTTACAGAGGAAAACAAGAGATACCACAAACTTGCTGCACAAAGATAAAGCGGGCGTGGGATATTTATAAATAACACATGTAAATCCACATTTAACTCTGTGTGTTATAAAGTTACCTTGAGCTGCTACATAATTTCCAAAAGGTTACAGACAAACATTGGAGGAGATGCCCCACACTCACACGGACCACGCACGCTACATACAATCACACACTCCGAATATATACACTAGACTGATTTTACGCTATCAAGGCTTTTCCCTCAACTTGCCTTCACCACCCTTGACTAGGAATTGAGGGAAATAGGCCGCACCGGACAATAATTCAACTCACAAACGAAATAATTAGTTCAACAATATCATTATACACAGCAATAATGTGTCCGACGCGACAATGCACATACATATGCTACAATATACTGAACATGGTTAGGTCTTTAACCAGTGGAGCTAAACAGAAAGGTAAACACAGTATTCTCTGACATTCACTTTTCTTTAGAAAATGTCAAAATATTTGCACTGATATCCCCTCCACCCTTTAAATATGAGCTGAAGCCTCAAGGAGAAACCTATATAAACACAGAAGGAAGCTACTGTAAGAGTTCAGTGCCACATCGATCCACAAAGCAGGCACCTTCGTTGAAACACGTCTGCCATGAATATCTGAAGAGTACAAACAAGACTTCACTTGCCGCGTAGAAACTGGGAGAAACTGATGGGCGGCGATGCGGAAGGACCTCTTGCTCACAAGTGGCAAGAATTTACCTGCAGGAGAACTAATATATTCAGATTGCTTCTCTTGTAGCATCTAGTTCTCTTATCCCTTTTAGACAAAAACGTTATTAACCAACTCTGTGATTCCATATTTGGATTCAAGAAGTCCCACCCTATGTACCCATCGATGTTTTTTATGCCATCAATACTTTGAAATATTTAATTGGAAATATTGCCATAAAAACGAAATGCCTGCATTTCTTTACATCAAACCACTCACAGAAATGTTAAAATATTAACATAATAACTTTGTAGGTACAGCAAGTGAGTTTCTGTCCTTTTGGAGACACAAAGTTTTTTCACTGTTTATGCACACTATATAGTACACAACTAGTCACTAGATGGCAGAATCTACTTGGATATAATGTACAGTGGCCCCCAAAAGATCAAAGTGGAAAAAATGAGGTGTTCAGTTATTAGACTTATGTCTATTCTGTCGGATGCCGACATACTTAACTCATTCAATATGACCCTTTTTTGTTAGTGGCCATCGCGAAATACTAAATATTCTACTTCCCCTTCTACCCTACCCTATCTTATCCTAACTTGTTTTGAAATGTAGACATCAGGTAAGTAGTTAATAAAAGTGTAACTACTTAACACCCCAATTTCCCCTTGTATTTTATGGCGCCAGTGTACTTCAATCATTGTGAATGCTAAACGTTTCCTGGAATACTATTTAATGCACACATTCGTGACCACCAGGACTAAAGTGTTAATGATATCCCGGTACAATAAAAGCAAATCCTTCCAAGTATGGTTATCACTACAACTTTAAAAATTAAATTTCAGCTCTTGGTCATGATTGAAGATCGAGCTTGAAATTTGCTCAAGATAATTTAGACTTCGTCCGGCCATAATAATGCGGCATATACCGGGTGAGTGTTCTCAGTCTGCGGATTGAGAAGTTATGCAGTCCCGGCGTTGTACAGGCTGTGCCATTGACGCTGACCTCTGACGCATCAGTGTTGTTCCTGGCAGTTGCTTCAGTGGACTCAGAGTCCTGGGTTCGATGGTTGGATGACAGGGATTTGGAATTTGTTTTGGTAGAGCTGAGGTTCTTGTTTTTCAGGGGTGGTGACACTGCCTTGATGATATTAATAATACTCCCGGAGAAGTTTGAGTTATATCTTTATTTTGTTACGTAGATTCCTATCTGGTCAACCCGCCACCTTCGTCGTCAAAACCACTGTTATTCTTATCACTTTAGAAGTCGCTACTTATGTGTTTCTCCGACTAGCCCTCGAATTGCCTAGATTTCATAACTTCATTTTTACACTATAAACTTTCTGATTATTTTCTTCTTATTTTGTTTCGTCGACCGTCCTCGTGGTTAGTTTGTACCCCACTGTCCCGGCGTTTTCTTTCCTCCTTCACGCCTTTCGCCAAACGTAGAATTTTCCCCCTCTCCCTTTCTTAAACTTCGTTGTGTTTTAAGTTCAAACGTATCATGTGATGCCTACGCGATCTTTCGATTGGCTATCATTTTGTTTCATGATTTTTATTATTGGCTACCCCCACTTGACAACTTTCACATCTGCTTCTTACAGCTTATTTTGAGTTTTAAAATCTTCCCACGAACATTCTTAGATCGTAGATAAGGCACATATACTTCCTCACCCTTTTAAGCTTTGAAACCGTTGTAAACCCTGTCCGAGCCAAAAGTATAAAGGCGAGACTTCCGGTATGCAGGTTCGTTGACCATCGCAGGTAAAATACCTCTGCTTCGAGGAAACAAACTTTGTTTCTCTGTCTTCCCTACAAAACCCATTCCTAATATGAATTCAGCACATTTTCGTCGCTATGTTCGATCGTATATTATTATTATTATTATTATTATTATTATTATTATTATTATTATTATTATTATTATTATTATTATTATTATTATTTCTCCTGGGTCTCGATAACCAGCTTCACCATGAACTCTGTCCACTGCATCGCGTCGTATCAATTTCGGCCGAAATGACTGCTTGGTACCACTGTGTGTGCTGTGACTTGCACTCGTAGCGCAACAGTGTGCGCGTTGGCCATCCTTTGTGAAAGTCTCAGGATCAAATATTGCCATTTGAAATTACTCCTTATGTTTAGTAAATTTAACGAGAACTGATAGTTGGCATGGAAGAGTCGTTTCACTTAATTAGCTTAACTATGTGAATTTCATTAAAACACAAATTGTTACTTGTTAGAATATGCAAGCCCACTTTCTGTGCATTTGGAAAGAAATCATGATTACCTAGAACGTTTTCGAAACATGAACACAAATGAATAAAAAGAACCTCACTTTTTCGCAAGCGTAATTTGAACTTCCGACCTTCACCATAACTTTCCAGCATGTTAACCATTGCGCTATTAGAGCACGTTAACAACGAGCACCACCGTAGTCCTAATCAGCGGGTTGGTGAATGCACTGTCAGCACCTGCATTTCCCATCGTCTGCAAAATGCAGGGTGACCTAGTTTCCAATCCCCAGGATGAGAAGACTCATGCGGTATAACAAGTTTTATATACAGGGTGGGCCTTTTAAGTTGAGACTGTACAATATCTCCAAAACTAAGCATTGTAGAAAGAAATATCTTGGATAAAAGTTGCTTGATATAAGAGAAAGTAAATGCTATTACTCGTGTTTTATTTGGGGGACGTGATGATAGCCAATTTTGAGTCCATTTAATATTTTAAAATGGGAACCTACATTTTGTATGTTGTTTTCCCATTAGAAAATGATTTATAAAAACATGTTTATTTTTTGATGAGGAATAAGGAACAAAACTAAAAGATACGAGGACTTATACGTTTCTAGAAAAATTTAATCAGTTTTCTGCCATACTGACAAAAATAAACAAGGCGGCCAACAGTTCATGAATTTACCAATGTGGTGTAGATTTCAAGTCCCGGATATATGGCCGATGCCCACTCAGCATCGTGAGGAAAGTGAGAAGTTGCGATAGGCAGCGATCCCGGCCACACAGGCGGATGAGTGATGATGGCCACATCACCTCCCCGTATCGGTTGGATGATCGCTCACCTCTGCCGTGCTTACGTGGGCGTGAGAACGGCAGTTGGGTTGGCAGGTTTAGGCTATTAATCGACAGTAGCGCCACGGCATTATATGATGATAATTGTTATTATTACTATTATTGTTACTAACCAACCGTTTTAAATGACGAGAACTTAGTACTACTACTAGTGAAAACATTCGCCAGGAAGTAGTACTAGGGCGAATTTCTTGGATTTCTTTCCAAGACAGATCCCCTGTCTCATCTAACGCATTTTCCTCGGCGACAGGAGGCCTCTTTTGCTTTCAGATGTGTCAAAAGTTCCTTCTTAGACTTTTCCTACACAATAGATCGTTTTATGAACCACTATGAACACTAAACTGAGTTTGTAGAAGGCACTCCACTGCTTGTTAGCATGTATTCTAATCAGTTTATTTGGAAGGCTTCTACTTCAAATAATTCGGTTCAATTATTAGCCCAAAAGCAAACCTTAATGTCTACTTTCTGTACCGTCTTTGAGTCCAGCTGTCATCAAGGATAGCATATGTGTATAAACAGAGATCCAGATTGGCTACAGCATCCACTACGGGGTAAGAGTGAACAAGCAACCGGTCAAATTCCTTCCGCAACATGTGTGACATTTGACATTTAGGTGGTGTTGGTATTGTTCCCCGGCCATTTCCCATCATCCCATTGATTCTCTTGCACCCCAGTCCAGTCCAGTCCAGGCCGGCGCGTCGCGGCGCTATCCCCTCTCTGCACCCCAAGATGCTCGGTAGGCATTATGAGAGCTTTTTGTAAACATGCTAGGCAAACAGCGAGCTGGGGGGAGGCGAAAGTTAAGCGGGCCCTGCCTGCCTAACCACTTTCATACGGAGCACCACAATGAAAATGCAGAACAATGAGGACAGAGAAATACTTTCATGGATTGTGTACGCTTTTATATGGCTTAACGAGTTACTATTATCATTTGGCATTTGCATTCTATGCAACGCAGAATGTAGCTTCAAGGCGTATGGCTTCTAGAACAAGCTTGGACAGACAAATTTAGTGAATGATTATCGATTACTGATCCCAGCCCCTACCTTTTAAGAGACAGGAGTCTCTAGAAAAAACCTAATGTGTAACAGTCATGCGACTTTCCCTATCCATTAGCAATGCTTAGGTTACCAATAATAATAATAATAATAATAATAATAATAATAATAATAATAATAATAATAATAGTTACTCGACTCCCTCTGTGGTCGAGCTTTCTAGCTTATTAACCCGGAAGTCCTAGGTTCAATGCTCGGCTGGAGGGGGTAATTGTTTTTTTAACTAAAATAATTCCCTATCTAAAAGTATGATTGTGGGAGTGAACGCGAAAGTATTTAAGAGTAAACAACATAATAAAATCCAAAGTTAATTGTCGGTTTTAGTGGCTCAGTTGGCTAGATGCTGGCTTTCTGATCCCAAGGTCGAGGATTCAAACCTGACCCAGACCGATGGCTTTTAAGTGTGTTTAAAAGTGACAGCCCCATGTCAGTAGATTTACTAGCATGTAAAAGAACTCCTGCGGGACGAAATTCCGGTGATAATTATAATCCTGGTAATTAACAAACACAATATTTATTTCTGTTAATTGTTCTTCCATACAACCGTGCGTAGAAGGTTTAAGGTGAAAGTCAGTTAGTCACTGCGAGTCATTTGGGGAATTTAATATCACGCCAGCATGTTGCCATGGAAGCTCCCTTGGTTAGGGCAATCGGACGGAAACCTGGTTCGATCCCCGGCAAACGCCCACTCTGATCCAGGGTTTTTCGTGATTTTACTGGATCGGCAGGCGAATGCTGGGGTGGTTTCTTCTCTATCACGATTTACTTTCCATAATTTCCCTTTCATTACGTTTCCTTCTCACTTTTCAAGTGTGCTTCTAGGTTTCGTGGCGTATGGCGGAGATAGCGCGGATATATGCTCAATGAAAAGAGCATGGACATCAAAGGGCTGCTTGATTGGTGGGCCATTCATCGCCCTCTCTCGACGGTTCCAGCAATGGGACGGGTCTGCAATGTTAGAGACATCCACGCGTCTCTGTGGCCTGTCTACCTAAGGCCTGTTCCTTCATTTCGCCCCTTCCTACTGAGAGGTGGTAGCCACAATAGATCTCTGTAGGCCGTAGTGCACGAGATGCCCCTCTTCGTTGAACCTATTCACTTGATATACCAGGTGGCCCACACAAGCCGTCCTTCGCTGGAATTAGTTTTTACCGGATAGCGCGTATGCCAAAAGATTTGCTTAAGCAGAACTGCAAAGGGGACTCCATACCGAAGGAGAGGAGCATGCTAAATGAAAGACTTTTAACTGCTATTACTAGTCCCAGAGCTCCCTCGGTAAATAAACTACCTGCTATATGAGGTGTTCCGAGTTCGATTCCCGCCTGGGCTCCAGAAGATTGTCTTTAAGCAAAAACATTTCACGGTATGCCCGTGTGGTGTTTGAATGTGAGAGTACCTGTGTGTGTGGGGGTGGGTGGGTGTTATCGGTTATTTAATCGCCAATTAGCCCATTAACAAGAATTCAGGATTGTCGCCTGACGCAAACCTAAGCACATGTGTTTAGTCATTTAGTTCCATAAGTTAATCTACACTCAATATAACTATATGGCACCAATTGGTACGCAAAGTTAACAAGATCAGACGAAATTCTATTTTTATTATATTTATGAACCCTTAAAGGTGCGTTAAAATTAAATTATTTTCTATTGGTGCATTATTCATAATAAACAGGTGCAAAAGCACGCCCGTCCCTTAGTGGACTAAGTGATGTAAGGGTCTCTCAGGCCCGCGTTCTAACTGGAATGATCCATCATTTCTTAATATCATATCTGTACGTAAAAAAGGTATAATTAAAATAAAAAGTGCGCAGAAGACAGATGCCGCATCTGAAAACGTTCAGAACACAACCTTCGAGCCTCAGCTGCATTTTGATGCGTCTCCGCACAGATCGTAACCATATCCGTGTGTTCGTTATTCATGAACGTTACCTCTTTGTCTGAATAGCCTGGCTCGAACTGTAAGTAGACGATCACGCAATACCAAGTAAACACATGCAGACATCACCACTACCTCAGTGACCTTTCGCTTTGTACTTGCACTGCCCCTTTGAACACCAATGTTGCGGCAAATTATTTTGCACCTATGAATGCGGAAACATGAAACTACAAAGGAAGGCTTGCTTGGACCAGCTGGTATATGTAAAATGTAGTGTTCTATAGCGGAGTAAAAACATTAACAGTCGTCAGGTACAGTATAGTAGACGCATTCCTTTGAAACAACCTGTACGAGCACTGCAGGCGCGCGCCTATTGTTTACATCTGGACTCACCCGCTCTCCTTCAACATAAATAGTACAAGCTAAGTTAACCTCATAAAAATGGTCATCTCATCCGTCCCATATATATATTATATAAAACGTTTTCCCATGCAAGGAATGACATTACTCGGAGAGAATTTCTTAAAATCTCCGCCTTTCGTCCTTGAAATATACCTGCATTAAACATAAAATTTGGCATTTATCAACTTTTACCTTTTGGTTATGGCACATCACACCCTCACATCTTTCTCCAAAGATTCTGTCATGAATTCAAAGCGGAAGGAACGTGCAATTCCGGTAAAACCTCGACATAGAATTTTAGGATGTAGCGTAATATTTTCTCTCTCTTGGATAAACGGTAGGAAAAGTGAAAATGCGTGTTATGAACCTGCATAGATGAAAATTAATATTGCCAGAGTCTCTCTTAAAATCACACCAAATAACACCTTAATGACACTTTGAGTTGTTGCACTATCAAGAACATGTTAAACGTGAATACACTGTAACTATAACAACAAAAGAATTGTGTTTTAATTGGAGTACAATAATAATATTACTACTAGTTGCCTAAAGAACGCCGTTGTCGGTTATTTATTTAATAAGAAGCTTAAATAGTCTTTGCAAGTAGTTGTACCATAATATATATTCTTCACAGCTACCGGTTGTCCTTGAATGACGCGTCTGGCAGCCCGCCGCTCCCACGACACTGCTATACGAATCGTGCATGTAGTAGCAGCATATTACGCTGCCTTTTCTCCACTAAATAAAGCTAAGGATACGAAACAATTTCAATATATTATGCTTATCTTTAGTTATAAAACGTGTATACGTCTGCACTTGTTGAATACTTTAAAGTGTAAACAATCGACGAATTTCTGGAGGTTAAATGTTGGAAAACACACAAGTATGCATAAACTTGTATTCCTCAGGTATGATAATCACATATGGATTTATATCTGGGGAGTGAGTAGGCCAGGCAATTATTATTCCGCCACTACCCGGAATTGCACTCGAATGCCAATATAATTAACTTCATTTACCTAATCCCCCGTTATTTGTGGAACGGCAAGACACTTAAACAAAGCGTTAATTAAAACTTTCGGGACATTATAAGGAACAAAATAAAAATACTGAAAAAACACTATACAAAATCACTGTTGAACAATCACAAGTACCACACGTTGTAATGTCGATTTCCCGTGAATGCAGCTGAGTGGCTTCCACGTTATCACATTCGGGCTGCCTCGTTGTTGTTTGTATCAAAATATCAGCTGGGAAGAAATAATGGCAGTTTAAGTAATATAAACTTGCCTGTTCCCAGCAACCAACATGCACAAAACTATAAAGAAAACATAAGAAGGACAAAACAAAAGAAAGGCCAAAATTAACACAGCCTAGTATAATGCAGTATACGCAACTGTCTTCACATTTCCATAGATTGTAAAAACATACTAATACAAATATTACAATATTATAATACACATATATTACAGTACGATTTGTATGTCAATAATTCCCGAAGATTTTGTTTTGTTCTGGTTTTACTTAAATTAATACAAATATTATTGATATTTATATGCTTATTTATATTTAGTGGGTTGTTTGTTTATATTTAAATGTTCTATCCTGTTTTCTGGATTATTCTGGACAAGCTCACTTGGGGTCAGTTGATTTTAATAAATCGTTATATATACAGTTCGTAATTTTGTTAAGTTTCCAAAGGAGTGATTGTAGCGTGTTCGTATTTGTGAGGTAGCATTGCTGTTGTAATTGTTTATTTATTTCACTGTTATTATTCCATGATAGATGTCAGAGAGATCATCAACGAATGATATATTAACTTGCTGTTCCTTTTTTATTTTATAAGACTGTGAAAACGTGAGTAACTCTTCTTATGTTGATAATTTTCGAGCTACTACGATTATCTTTGAGTAAAATACAGATCGTTCTGCGAGTTTTTGTAGACATTACATAAAATTAAATAATTAATCTTGTGAAAGGAGGCGTAATTTTGAATTCTAAGCTATACAGTAATTACTTTCTCTACCTCGTACATAGTAGGTAGCGAAGGTATTACATTCTATACCGAGATTTCACCGAAGATGATTTGAGGCCCCCTGAAAACAAATAATAATAATAAAAAAATCTTAGAAGAAGGTCCATGTGTGTGTCTCTGTGAATAGCTTAACTCAAAAACGAAATGTCGGATAAATACTAAACTTGGTACTTTAGGTTTAGTATCTTTAAAAAATGCGACAAAGTATTTTCAAGAAAATTTCCCATACAGCAACTACCCTTTACGTGGAACATTTTTCGGAAATTTTGATTTTCTGAAAATGGCTGTAACGATTTTGATTAAAATACCCTATAAGAAAGATATTTACATGAAAAATAAAATGTATATATTTAATTTTCTGGGAATAGCCTAGGAAGTCCTCTTCATTCGAAACGAATTTCGTATAATCTTGTATAACTTGTAAACGTTAATTGATAGATGAAAACGTACCAGACAAAAAATGCAGATCTCCTTAAAGTACATAATTTACTTAGATACTTTTTTGTGGGATAAGGCGTTTCTGAGATATTTGTTATTAAAGGTTAGAATTGTTCAGTACTTGTCATTATTTTCAAGTCCCGTCGATTTTCAGTTGTTTCTCGGGATTGCATCGAAAGAGTATGGAATTTTAAGGCCAGCGTATAGCGTCCAATTCTTGAACATTTTGACTATCGCCGTTCACTTTTCATTTACAACGAAATCTGTAATGTAGGTAACTAGCTGTTCTTGCGAAGGTTTATTTGGATTAAATGTGGTAGATATAAAAATAAGCTTTATTAGGAATAGTTCGTATATCCAATAATAAAGATAGAGGGTAGAGAAAGTCATGTGAACGTTTGCCCTGAAATAAAATTGAGTAATAACAAGTACATAAATACCATGCTTTTTGCAGATGATCGAGTTATCCTGCAGGAAGATGAAGACAAGCTTAAAAATCAGTACATATGTTAAACACCATCTTCAGCTATCTAAAACGAAAACCAAAGTGATGACGTGACAAGGAAAATATGCTATCAGAGTTAAGATAGTAATTGACAATCGACCAATACAATAAGTTTCAATTTTCAGTTAACTTGATTGTGATTATATCTTTTAATGAAGATCGACGAAGTGAAGAAAAAGCTTCATATATTTCAATATATTATGTTGTAACGGGAAATTGTAATTGGGCGACATTTGTAGCGGGAAACAGTGCTGTGCGCTATTTGTAGCGCGAAATCGTCGATCTTTGGGTTGTTGTGGTCTTATGCAGTGTTCTTCCTCGGCTATTGGTGCTCGTCGGTTGTTGCGTATTCCATTCCTAACTATATCTAATTATTAATTCTCAGGTTATAGTGGGCGAGGCAAGTTAAAAAATCCACTGCAAGTTTCCCTTAATAATGAAGTTTATTCACAGTTGGAATAATTATGGGCGGCTAGCTTTTACCATTATTATAATCCCACCACTTTAAATAGTCAGGAGCCTAGCTATCTGCACACGCACTCCCACCCTTGTTTGCACCCACGTGCATCGGTAGCACCTCGTGTCGACGTGAATTCTTGAAGATCACTGAGAGAGAGAGAGAGAAAGAGAGGTCTCTGAGGCCTTGTCTGCCCTTATATACGGGATCCTAGTGACGCTCACCTCTGCGTTTAAAAATGTAACGATGTCTCCTATTGGTCTTCAGACCGCGTTACCTTAACATGTATGAGAATGTGTTTCTTCAGATCCGTGCGCTTAAGCGTCATCTTGGGGCGTTGTGAAGCCAGGTCCCTATCTCCGTCTCTTTCTTTTCTCTATCTGTCTCTTTCTATTTCTCTGTACCGTTAGCGGTTCCTTGCCTGTTGGCTTGGTGAAAGGTACGCTCTACTTAGGATTATGCCTTTCCAGGAATTTTGCTAGCTCGCCCGTTTCTTACAATCAGCGCTGTACAAATGTTAGATGTTGAATATTTTAACATGTTAGTGAATTAAATTATTACTGTACAATTCTTATGTATGGTTTCTCTTTCATGTGTACAATTCCTATAAATGTATAATATATCCCCTTTCAATGTGTTGAACAATTCGACGAACACCGAAAAGTACGAGAAGAGAGACAGCTCAAATTTTAAGACAATGACTTTGATATTTAGTAAACTCGGAATGAATATCAGTTGCCGCGGCATTTACGTTTTTGTTATTTTAATGTTTATACTAATTGTTCTATTTGAAGAGAATGTGTCCTAGGGTTTATAACTAGCTTATGTTCAATGAATATAGAATTAGTAGATTATATTAATACTAATATTTTCTACATTTCTTTTTGCAGTTCTCCAATTCCTGAAACTAATACATGCTACTGTGAATGTAAAAAGATAATAATTAGATTAAGCTGGAAGAATATGAGTATAAGGACTCTAAAGTTAAATTTTAACTGATTTTAAACACCAGTATGCCTGAGCCCTGCGCCCCAGTTGCTAGTTGGCAAATGAGAACTCTTGCATACAGTAGCCTTATATACCTGGGGGCACGGAGAATATGTCAGTCCCTTCACAACGGTTCCATTGTTCACAAGGTGAGGATAAGATGAAACTCTTCTCAACAGTGGCGTACAATGCTAACGAAATTGCCATGTAACCATTCTCAACTGTTCCCTGACTAAACTATGGCTAAATACTCTCAGATAAAATCACCGTTATCATCGCAATCTTCGCTATTTTCGGCATTGTCGTTAGTATACTGTTACGTGTAGTTTTAAGAATACCCTTCTGTGAAAAAGTAAACAGTTTCCAATTCATAAATATGAAGTTTTTAGTGTTAATTTACTACAAATATCCCACAGTTACCTTTCCTTTACACTGTGGCCATCGCACGTCTTCTCGTGCACCAGCCGCCGCAGATCCGGTTCCCGCCAAAACAGCTATAAAATCCCCGCAAGCGGCTCAGGTTCTCATAGTTGAGGCAGTGTTTTTAACACTTAAATGATTGCAGTCAAATTATATTATATATAAATTCAATAACAGCCCGCCTTGAAGCAATATGTGTATGTAATAATTTGTAAAATGTATGTAACAGTCATTGCATATGCTTATATTATTGTATACATGTTCAATAATGTTATGTGAATGTATTACGTAATTTAATAATGTAGGAGCTGTGAGAAATAGGTCAAAAGTTGCTAACAATGAGGTAACCTTGAGGCAATAATGAATTAGAAAGTTTAAATGTTACTTGTGATTCTTGGAAGCAATAATGTAATTTATAAAAATAGCCAATCAACAACCAGAAAAATCTTTAGTTAAATGAAGGTATTCTATTGGATTAGGAAGAACCAATCAGAGACTTGAAATACAGAAATTTACAAGTTTAGGCGGTTGAAATCACTTCAGTTGCCTGCAAACAGTGTTCCTAACCGGACGCGGAGACAGATCCTCGAGAGATTTAATACGTTTTCGCGTGAGATGAAAAATAGTTGACGTGTTAAAAAGTGCAGTGTAATTAATAAAAGAATCTCACAGCTCTCTATATCAGTGAAGTGTTATTAAAATCGTGTCAAGAATTAATAAAAAGGAGTGAATTAAAAATTATAATCTGTGTAAACCTACATTCTTAGTCGCACTACAACCCTGCCAAGACATCCATGTCTCTAAAATAAATACTGACGCAGCCGAGGCAAACATAAATACATAATATTTAAAGAAACAGTAAAAATACATTTGGGGTGAAGGCTACCGGAAACTTTTTACCATACCTGCGGTTGCAACTTCTTCAAATCGGCTCCCCAACAATCGAAATACAATACAACACCTACTTAAAACTGACTTTCCATACGTAGCAGCAATAAAACTACTTCATAGTTACAGTAAAAAGCGGCACATACCTTATCTTAGGGATTTTGGAAATAACCTTCTCTATTCGTATATTCGACACAAAGTGAATTTCTCACGTGATGTTTTCTTTTAGTTCTTCAGTTCATTATACTGAAGAGCGTTGGAGAGAAGCTGTAATCTTGACGTACTCCTTGGTTAATTAATATTTCTTCCGTTAATTTATACACCAGTTCTAATACAATTTTTGTTTTTTATACTATATTGGATAATTTGGATCAAATGTTTTGAGTATCCATTATACTCCATAATTAACTTTTGTCTATTCCTGTCAAAAGCCTTTTGGTAGTCGACAAGGCAATACGGATATTAAGGTTAAACACTCTTCTTTTCCGCAATAACTGTTACCGTGCCAACTTTGATGTATGGAGGTGACACTTGGGTAAACAAAATAAGTTACACAAACAAAATACAGTCACCTCAAATGTGGTTCCTTAGATCGGTGAAAGATGCTCCCTAATGGACAGAAAACGTAATGAAGAAATACGGCAGCAACTAAATAAATTTCATTAAATGATAACATTTTCCAAAATAGGGTAAACTGGAGAGACAACGTTAAAAGAATGGACAACAACAGCTTTCCTTTAAATGAAAAAGAAATGTTCGGCCTACGAAAAGGTGGTGTGAGGTGGGAACAGGCTGATGGCCTAGTCCATACAGAGGAAGTTAAGTTTATTATATACATTTATTTTACTTCGATTTAAAATGTTTACATATTTAAATGTATGTTGGCAGCATTTTCAAGTTCTTAAACGATAATTACATTAGCAATATTGATATTTTAAAAAATCCAGTATGAATGACGTATTCTACTTAAAATGATTAGTTTATCAAATAAAATACACAAAACCTATTAAAACATCAAGCAAATTATTTCAGATCCTTTCTAATACTACTTTATTGGAAGAAAAATCATGGTTTCGCAAAATGATCTTGTATAGGCGTAATGACGTGGCTCGATGTAAACAAAAAAAAATACAAAAGCTTTAAAATGAAATGCACAGCTTTAATTCATGACTCTCTGTATAGAGAAGATATATACATTTACAGTTTAATTACACGATTGCTTTTTCCAAAATAAATGTAAACTAATAAATAAGAAAATCGTAGCATTTGAAAATCAATGGGAATCTTTTGTATTTAGGCTTTTAAAAACTTTTAGTGTCTTTCTTATGGCCTCCCAAACACATATGCAAAATTTAATTTATTTAAAATAAATAGTATGGAAAATAAAAATTATTTTGCATGAGCTTCTAATTAAGCATATGCTCTCCCCTTAAAAATTCTGATACATTCACATGACATTCATCTATCCTTTATTAGTGGGTATACAAGCTATTCTGCCTAAAGTTATTACTTTCTTTTCTATCTACTACATTTTAAATAAAATTAACCTTTGCAGAAATAGCTATATCACACATTTCGTTATAGATAGAAAGAGAACAGCGATAGTCAAATGTTTAAGAACTGGAAGCTATATGCTCTCCTTAATATTCCATATTTTTTCCATGCAATAACGAGAAGCAACTGAATGGTGAAAGGACCAGCACTAGCCAGCACCCGGGGACTTCAAATCTGTAAATGGCAGGGACTCTATCCTGCCTCCTGGTCCAGCCACCTCTCTCCTCTCACCTCATCGCTCCCGCCCGGGAGCGCCCCATCAGGGTCATAGACACAAAATATCTGCGTGGGTCGAGGTGCAAAATCTCCCTCCGCTTCTAGTCCTATCCTATCCTATAGATAAAGTTTAAGCAATAAATTACCAACACTCGACGAAGTAGAAGGCAGTAACCGCTATATGTTTCCTAATATTTCAAATTCAGAAATTCATCAAATGCTCAATAATGTGTTCAACAACTGCCAGGCTTGTATAGAACATGAACATAATTCCGAACAGCTTTTATAACGAAATATAAGCATAATATATTAATATGGTTTCGCATCATTAGCATATCCAAGGGAGAAAAGCAAGGCCGGTCGCCGCTACTACACGAACGGATTCGAATAGCACTGACGTGGGAGCGGCGGGAGGCCAGCCGCATTAATCGAGACAAACCAGTATGTCTCCAAAGAGAGCGGAAAAATAAAATTCAGAATCACAAAGGTAACTGTAGAGTAATTGAATGATGGCAATATTAAACATTTTGTACGTGATACTAATAGTAAGAAAATTACATAGGTATAGATTCTTTTATAATATATCCTTTTATATTTTCCTTTAGTAAGGTTAGTTTCGTATACCATAAGTAGACATAGGAATTCTTAAGCAATTGAACTTCAAGTTATCTACACTCAACCATTATCACTACAAAAATACAAAGCAACAGCGGCCAAGAGCCATTGATAGGCAGGTAAAACCCACTCTGAGCGACTCTACAAACGACAGAGGAGATGGGGGGGGGGTAGTTTGCTACCTGTTACGTCCCCACCTATAGTCCAGTAACAGCTTAACTTTATTTTCTGACTTTAATGTTTAGAAATTCCTATGCCTGATCGTAAGGAAGCCTTTTCCACATGTTTTATAAATACGAGTATTAATTCCGAAGTAAATTTAAAGGCATCCTTGGTTTAACATTTTAAACAAAACCGTATTATACAACCAATAACACTGAAAATGTTCATTAACGATAAAGAGAAAAAGCCATCATAATGCAAAGCGTAATTCTACGTGCCGTGTAGAGTTTTTACGCTAATGATAATACGTTGTGTTCTAAGCGCTGGAAGCACGCACGTGCTTTAAGGTCAAAGCTATATCCTGACACCGACATCCCCGCACTAGAGGATTAACATTGTGTTGGTTGGTTGTTCAGGAAGCGGAAGAGGATTTCGGCACAAGCGCATAGTCGGCTATTGTGCTTCTGGAAACCTCCAGGAGGGAGAGAGAAGCGAAGGACACAGAGGGTGCCCAGATCCGGAGTAGCATATTCGGAAGCAGGCGGGGTCCCTAACGTCTCCAGACCCCCAACCGCAGGCCTGCCTCTCCCCACGGAGAGGTTTCTCTGAGGACCCTCACATACTGAACGCCAGAGCTGACACCTCGCTTACCATGGATCACCTGATCCTTGGACGCTGAAATACGATAAGGAAATAAAATGATATATAAGTTGGCCACAGATCGCGTATATGCGTAGATCGCTGGCATTGCAGTGACCTCGGTATGCTTCACTAGCGCACTAACGGTCAATGATCCGCTCGAAGCTAGGTAAATCAGCTGTGTTATAGTGTCCCTTGCAGTATTCTGTTCGAGCTGTAAAGACTAGTTTGTTCATTGTGCATCTCAAAAGTGGAAGATTATTCAAGACAACTGTGTTGTGTGTGAATTGCATTGGATTATTCTTATTATTGCACTGAAATGTCTACCGAAAAATTCCCGTCTGAATAAATAATTTTATGTATGATGCATAGTAAAAACCGAATCATGTAGACATTTTCAGGAGAAATTTCCCCGTATTCCAGTTCCATGTTGAGAAACAGTTACATGTATGGTTAATGAGTTAAGGACAATGGAATCGCTAAACGCTTAACCTTAGAAGCGAAAAAGAAAATATGTTCGATCAGAGGAAAAAAACTGATGAAATTGGTTGCATCATTCGAACGCTCTCCAAAGAAGTGTCTTAGACGTGTTGCACAGCAATTGAGTGTTTCAAAAACCTGTGTACATAGAGCTGTTAACATTTTAAAATTGAAATCCTACAGAGTGACTACAATCCATGAACTACAACCTAATGACAACGAGGAATGCCTCAATGCAGGTGAACACCGCTTTCAACACAACTTATAACAAGGTCAGTGGTCATTATAGTGCATGTTACTATCACTCATGAACAATTAATAAGTTTTAGAATGGAAAATCCATCAGTGTAATACATAGTGTGCGCAGCACGCATACACGCGATCCGGCAATATAACAAACGCACTGTGTAATCCACTCCAGCATTCGCCTACCAACCCGGGAAAAGCAGAAAAAAAACGAAGGTCAGAGTGGCGAGCCACCTGGAATCGAACCCTGGATCACCCGAAAGGGAGCCTCGCACGTTACCGCGGAGGTTGTATTTATTATCAGCTAACACTTTCGTTAACAAAGTTGTTTAGTCTCCTCAATCACAACAGATGTGGAAAGAGAAGTGCAGAGTTAGCAAAGCTTGGCTTGGTGCGTGAGAGCAACAGGGAGGAGCGAGGGGGATGCGCTACCGGCTTCATCGATCTCTACCTTGCTCCAAACTCGTACCCGTGTCATTAGGTTAGTCTGTGTGAAGCGCCATCAACATCCCCATCGACAAGAAAGAGAGGCACACATCCTTGTTTTTGATTAATTGCTGTACCCCTTCAGTAACTGTGATTTCGGTGACTCTACCCCGGATGAACGTGGCGCATTTTATCTGGGGAGGTTGAGATTCTGGAACATGCTTAACGGGATTGTATTTTAGCCTTCTTTAGCTAGCCTGCTTTTAGTGCAGAGGAAGTGTTGCATTCTACAAAAAATATTATGTATTGCATTGTCGTGACTTATTCTACCCTCTATCACGTATTCATTATTTTTAACGAGGTTTATTTGCCTATCTACTTCATTTAAATCAAGATAAACCTTTCCGGAAATAGCTGCATTACATATTTCTTTGTAGATACAAAGGGAACAGTGATAGTCAAATGTTTTAGAACTGGACGCTATACGCCGGCTTTAAAACGCTTTCCATAGCATCGCAAGAAACAACCGAAAATCGACAGGACTTGAAAAAGAATCGTTAAGTATGAACAATTCAAAGCATTAATGACATATCAGGAAAATGGTGATACCACAAAAAAGGTTATTTGAAATAAACGCGTGTTTTAAAGAGATCTACATTTTTGGTGTAGTACTTTTTCGTCGATCGCCTAATGTTTACGAGTTAAACAAGATTATGCAAAATTTCTTCCGAATGAAGAGAACTTCCCAGGCTATTCTCAGAAAGTTTAAGATATACGTTTTATTCGTCGTGTAAGTAGCTTTAATATATGTATTGTTAACGCAGCGGCTATGGCTGAGGCTATCGGGAGCTCGGCAACAGGCAGTTGGAGATAAATGAAGATAAGTAGCGCTCGCCAGCGCAAACGGCGGAAGCGCTATCACTAGATAGCCAGAAACTTATGGAAGTTTCTTCTATCCCTCCTTCAGCATGTGTGTCGAGATAATTCTAGAATGTTCTGTGGAAAATACCACTGGCTATATAACGGAGCTTTCTCACGAGAGTCAGTCAGATGAATGAGTCAATGAGTAAACAAGACAGCGAGTGCGTTTCTGCGCGAAAAGGTGCTGTTCTCCATGCGAGATGGAGACGACTGCTATGACATGCAGTGAGTGCTACTGCAGAGCGAGAGATTGTAGAAGTCTTGTGTTCGACTCCCCAACGAGTGAACCGCCAGCAAGGAGAGACAGACGTGGTAGTGTGAAGTCCCAGTGAAAGTTGAATCAGTTCAAAACAGAGGCTGTGAGAACTGAGAGAAATGATGAAGAAACTGGACGAAGTCGCAATATTTTAACCAAAATCGTTATAGCTATTTTTTAGAAAATCAAAAATTTCGAAGAAATGTTCCAAACGATAGTTTGTAGTAGGGGCTTTTCTTGAAAATTTTCGTGTCGCATCTTTGGAAGGTAGTGAATCTAAATACCGAAGTATTTATCAGACTTTTCATTTTCGAGTTACACTGTTCACAAACCACACGCGAGGTTTTTTTCCTAAAAATGAGTTTTTTGTTTTTGTATTCAGGAGATCTCAAACCGTAGATTTCCGGTGATATCTCAACATCGAAGTTTTGGGTGGGTTGCACTATCCCCCTAGTTACATAGCAGATAAAGTAAAAATCGTGCTCCTTTAAAAAAACAAATCTGATGTTCCATTCACAGGATTTTCTTTAATCACTATCGTTTAATTTTATCCCTACCTTAAAAACTATTCTCCAGAACGCGTAATTTTGTCTACTTCATGAAAATAAAAGTTTGCAGAAATGATTTCACTACACGTTTCATTGTAGATACAGCCCACTGAAGCGATACTCAAACCTTTAAAAAAAGGTGTGCAAAGCTGGCTTTGAAATTCCATACTCTGCATGAAATTCAATCATTTAAAAAAAATGTAAAAGCTCTTCACTTTACTCAGGATGCTGAGTAGGCACCGGTTCCTATACCCGGGATTTAAAATCCGCACCCCCATGCCGGGATCGACCCTAGTTGCATTCCGTGGCCGGGAACCACACTATCCATGTACCACAGCGCAGGACGCATACCTAAGATGCTAAACTCTAAGTTTGATGTTTACGAACTTTTTACTTTTGAGTTACGCTGTTCCGAGAGACACACAGAAAGACACATACACGAAACTTTTGTAAAATGCTTTTTTTTGGGTTCTGGGGATCACAAAACATGTATTTCCAGTTAAGTTTTAGTATAGAATTTTTGGGTGAAATACAATATTTCCTCTAGGTAAGGAGTAGAGAAAGTAACTGCATGCTTGTAACTGCAACTAGCTCAAAAATTAAACGTAGTAAAAGAAATAAGTTTTATATTAACATTGATCACATTGTGTGTGATGCTAGGTAAAGATTTGGACGAAATTTCTCCCATTACAGCTATCCCTTTAACTAAAAAGTTTATTTCCGAACTTTTATACATCCAAAGGTGATCTTCCAAGTTTACCTAATTAAGCAATATTATCTAGGTTACTATGAACATTTCTGGTAACGTTAGCTAAAATAAAGGAGTCTAAATACAGGCACGTTAAGTAGAATCTCAGAAACGTGCTCTGGAAACCTCCACAGGTAAAATGAATTATGTCTCATCTAGTTTTATGGGGACACTTGCACCATCAATGATAAGGAAATCATGTAAAAGATAAGGACATGATATTAAATTGATCTTTTTAATAAAAAATAAAATGAGTAGTGGTGATGGATAAGACGATGATCTAAATGATAAGGAAAACGATGATGTATAAGGAATATATACGTTGGAGTGCTTCACTGTATCTACAGTCAACGGTAGTGTTTACAGTTTTATTCTGTTAAGTAGTTTCATACTTTACAGAAACAATAACACTTACTATCGTCAGGTGGGAATGAACATCGTGGCCTTGTACACAAATGTGGAATACATCGAATTGCTTCTCATCTACGGGGAAGTCGGAAGAATGCAAGAGCTGCAAATGCTTCTATCAACAACGTTACCCCAACAGGTATACACCCAACTTTCACCATGTTTCCAACACTGGAGAGATGTTTAAGCGTAATCTAACTTCTAAAGAGTTCGACATCACATAATCAGTCAATGCACAGAAATCGTATACTGAAGTTGGTGGCAGCCATTTTAAGCATCTTCAGTAGTTCATTAAAATGTTATCTGTTTACTTACAGTATTTAAGTCTTCATTTTTACTTATTTGCAATGTTTTGTGATTCGTATTTCCATATTTCAGTCACCCCAGCACGTAAATATCCATTTCCGGATACGGTTTATTAACAAAATATGATATGATGCCCGTGTATCTACCAACGGTCCCTATAACTTATAGCAACTTTATTCAATTTTCAATATCACTTCATTGTTGTGGCTTAGTTCAGTTTCAGTAGTTCAATTTACTAATGTAACTTAGTTCATTTTTTGTTGTCACTTCACTATGATTTGTGTGTAGCAGCGAAATGAATCACATACAAACCAGCCTCTTCTTTCTTCTGCTTCACTCGCTGGGGTATTGAACACGGAACTTGACTAATAGCATGGCGAACAGCTCTCGCTGCACGTCAAACTCGGTGAACAGCACTTTAAGTTGCATCAACAACACGAACTCACTAAGACTCACTCACTGACTACACTGCGAGCATGCTCGCTTACATATAAAACTGTCGGGGTTTCCAGAACGTTCGCGGGAGGCGGGGGAAAAGAGCGTCCTAGGCGCTATCTGGTCGCGTCTCGAAGGCGTTCTTGGCATTTACGCTGAAGGAAGCCCCACACTAGTGACCGAGATTTTCCGAAGCAGTCTTAAGGCAACATAGAAAAGCGTTTTATGGTAAAATTAAGCTGTTTAAGGGAAGCAATCAGCAGAGGGTTAAGGAACTGAATAAATATGATGAAATAATACCTTATGTTTTAATATAGCCGCGAAGGATAATATGTTTAGTGTAGGTGAAAAGACTATAGTTATCCATGTTTATACTTTGCAAGCCTCATTTATATTTTAGTCACCAAGCCTAAGTTCACGTGTGAAGTATTAGAATGTAGATTCCAGCTGATAGAATTTGAGGAGAAGTAATGGAATGTCTGAGGAAGAAGGACTAGCTCAGACAATTATCTCAAACCTTTCCGGGAAATCGAGGAGATTTAAGGAGCGCACCAAGGAGAGCAGAATAGCAACACTAATTGGATAAAATGTATCAATAAATAGGACAGATAGAAAGCAGCAATATTTTTTCTCATACACCAAAACCCAAATTAGCTATGACTCTTTCCCTGATTTTAAAGGGAAACCTTACAAGTCTATTGTAACAACACCTAAACAGTGAATCACGATACAATATTAAACAAAATTATTTATATTTACTAATTCTTTTTATCAAGAATGACTCACTACAATGTTAACCTGTTTTTCATAACATGATTCTCATTTGTTACAAACTTGTAGTGAGTCATGGACCACGATGATTACTAGTAGATTATGATACAAGGAGTAAAAGTAAATTTTATTTTGTGAGTAGGAATGTTTGCGAAATTCGCAATCTTATGAGCAAAATAAAGCGACTTTTAACACGTGTGGCATATACTATTTTCTAGACAGCACTCGAATATGTAAAAAACCAATAATATTATATTGATTCCTGAAACTAACAGATATCACGTTTAGAACGGGTACTCGAAACAAGAGAAATGACGTCAAAAAAGCGAGATGTCAAATGCTTTGATGCTTTGTTGATTTATAGCAGTAATTTTCAGTGAAATTATTTTCACCATGTTTTGCCTTACACCAGCCAATGAAGCGATTAAATTCTATATCATATTGTTTTCTGTTTTTTTTGGAGGGGGTTAAGTGCTTCAAGTGTTATTCTTTCGGCTGCTTCTGTAATTTCACTCCCACTTCAGTTTCTTCAGAATTCATAATTTCCGTCATTTAATCTTTATGTGGGTTAGATAAAAGAATACCTTTTAATTCAAAGAAAGCTGCCAATATAACGTACAGGTTAACTCTACAACGAATTGCGATAAATTGAAGTATGACGATTTGTGTTGTGAACAGATAATGCGAGCGCCATGAGAAATTAATCTGTAAAAAGACATAACTAGTAAGACCTAATCAAACCAAGTCGAGTTATTAAACACGTGCAAATAAAAAGGCTAATTGTCATGTGATTGGACTTGAAATCAAAGTGGGCCACGCTGAAGATTATCGCACTAGTGCGGCAATGTAAAGCTTTTAGCTCGTGTGCACTGTTAGAAGTTCTACTTTTAGGGCATGTTGTCTAAAAACAAAATTAATGATGCAATGAACTAGTAGGGCTTGTTATACTATTATATTCTCTAAATTAAACAAATTGCTTTGATTCCTTTTTTATGTTCTTAAAATATTCTTAAAAATCTATCTTTAAAATCAATAACCAGAGAGAATACCCCAGAAAAACTTTTATACC
Organism: Deroplatys truncata; assembly: GCA_030765065.1. NCBI lineage: Eukaryota > Metazoa > Arthropoda > Insecta > Mantodea > Mantidae > Deroplatys > Deroplatys truncata. Next base: position 119,214,681 of record CM060988.1, on the reverse strand, counting down.
ATATTAAACCCTATGTCCAGTGATGTGATTTCCACTCTGCATGTAGTTTGTGTAGAGTAAGTTGTTTCTTAGCATCAGCCATATCCACAATATCCGTTGTGAAGGTTGTGATAAAATTTACTTGAAATCATTAAAGATGAGTCCATATTGATTATGAAATCGGCAGTGTCTTCAATTTAAATCTAAAATAAGAGCTTAATAATAAGTTTTTAAGACTAAAAATGTATAATTGTATTAGGACGAAAGAGAAAAGAAAATTGTATAACATTAATTTGCATACAGAAACGAAGTTAATTAAACAGTTAAATTTCAGTAAGTGCACCTCAACACTTATTAGAGATGGTTAACCATGCAGTAAGTACTTCCTCTCTTATGTGCCATAGATTAGATTGAATTGAGAAGCGGAGGGGATTGGGCATTGATCTAGGAATAAGGATATTATATTGACGGGAGGGAGGGATGAGGTTAAGGGAGACACCGAGCGGCCGGAACCAGGAGTGTCGGCACAGGAATTACAGGAACCCTACAGTTTCCAGTTTGCGACGACCCGGCAGCGGACAGGCACACCGTGGACAAAAGAGGGTTCAACGCCCCCCCCCCCCCAAAGGGGAGTCTTTATACCCCGGCAACCAGCCGAAGGCCGAGGGACGGAGAAAGTTCACAGAGAACATCGTTTTTCCCTGCCACGCTGCACCGAAACACCATCGCCGCCACTTCTAACCCTGAAGTAGGCCAAAGTAAGTGAAGGATGAATGAAATGATTAATGGAACGAAATGAAGGGGCAGAAAATCCTGGGGATGAAAGAAACCACTCCAGCATTTGCCTGACGACCTGGGAAAACCCTCGAGTGGGCGGTCGTCGGGAATAGAACCCGGGACTTCCCGAATGCGGGTCTCACAAGTTACCGCCTGAACCATTCTGCTTGGTTAAGTGTCACAAATCTCTTGCTTGCATCTGGTAGCCATTCACAATAAACTCTGAACTCTTGACGTGCCTTGGAGGTTTTTCTGTTCGCGGTTAAACCGCAACAGGTTTCCATGATATTTTTATTTCTGATACACTATTTACTTGTCAGGGAGGAGAGGGATATCGTGAGACAGTAGAGCTTCCCTGTGAATGTCTAGGTTTTCTGTTCAGAAAAAAGGAGAGCATGGCAACAGGTTTCTGCGAGATTATATCGACTCGACCATCAGCTAGACTAAGAGCAGGGGGATTTGTTAAAAAATATCTGATGTTACATCACAACGCTTTCTTTACCGCATCGCGAATGGAGTAATGCACACTATAATATGTAAGTGAATACATATGCCGTTTATAAAGCGATTCTGGTATTCACTTGTGGACAATACAGTTGCGTTTGTCCAGAAGTGGTTTAGTTTCAGGCAATACGGACCTGGCTGTACACATTATGCACAAACGAGTAGTAATATTTATAAACACAAGTGGATCTTATGTGATAATACGAAAAAATACAACTACACCTTTTCACAGAAGTGAACTTCAACCTGGAAAATTTAAAGTATGTATTTTGAAGAGGCTAATACTACGAAGTAAGTTATCTGATATAAAGTTTGCTCTATGATACCGAGCGGGATGGCTCAGGCGATAACGTCTGTGAGCCGCATTCGGGACGTCGTGGATTCGATTTCCGCGACCAACCTTCCTGACCCATGGGTTTTTTCAGGGGTTTCCTCGGATTGCTAAGCGAATGCTGGGAAGGTTTATTAACTTCCGAAATTTCCTGTCCTTCCTTTTCACCTCCATTGGTCTACATCAGCCATTTCCGAGATATCCATTATTAATGGTTCGAATTGTAACCATTCTTTTAAAAATCTGTCGATTTTCAACTGTTTCTTGCGACGTCATGGATGGAGTCAGGTATTTTAAGGCCAGCATATAGCTTCCAATTCAAAAACATTCGATTATCAATATCCCCTTTGTACCTGTAACGAATTGTGCATTGCAACTATTTCCGGAAAACTTTATCTCGATTACAATTAAGTAGGTATGAAAATAAACTTTCGTAAGATAATGTGTATTCCCACTAACAAGCGATAGAGGGAAGGAAAGCCATGTGAATGTAATACTTCATTTTTTTCTTCTTCAGAGAATTAAACATTTTTTAAATTTTGGCGTTTAATTTTTAGTGGAATACACCACCATTTGTAGGCAGTAGAAATATTTCTAATTACATTTATGCCATCTATAAATTTAAAAACTAAACAAATCTTATTATGTTTAACTCAGTCAGTGGATTTATGTTGCTTCAGTCTCATGGCTGTGATAACCTTTATAACTATCTCAGGAACTGAAAGGATAATGCTGCACAGAGAAATATAAAGAACGTTTGAAAACATGTAAATAACACTTGTCAATTGTACATGTATTTTCAACTCAAATTCTGACGGCTATAAGTAGTAAGATTCCGATTCTTGTTTGACGTAACCATCAGCTTGTGGGAAGAGCAGAGAGAAATCGTAATTTCGAGCGATGTTCCGCGGGGATTTCGATTTTAGTGTACTGGCTTATACGTAGAAGCGCTTCGCCTTCTGGGAAATTTATGCTTGCTGAGAATAATGGGAAAATTCCACAGAGAAATTACGGTAGAAAGTGTCTTGGCTTCTGGATCACATAGAGATAACTTTCCATTGCTCCCTGATATAGAGTGGAGCTGATCTAATAATTTCCTTTTTCTTGGTATAAATAAACACTTGTGTCCCTGCTTATTATTATTATTATTATTTTGTTTAGTGAATAAAACCAGTAATATTTCATCCTTATTCTTGCTCCAAGAAACTACAGTAAATTCTGCTTTTTGTGTATTGCTACTGATTTATGTCTCAGCAGTTATTGTGCTTGGTTTTGATGAACGATCTGAAGTATTTTACCGTGTAAAATAACTCTCTGATTAGTCATTGATGCAATATAGCTTCAATAAAATATATTGGTTATTAATGCATGGTGAAGAAGGTGTTTTGTTGTATTGTTATTTGCCCCACGTATGGAAGCCAATTTTGAAGTGGATAGTATCTTTACGTTATTTGCACCACGCTTTGGGCGTCAATTTGAAGCAGGTTGTATTGAAGGAGTTGTATTATATTTCAACTGTTGGGGAGCCGAACTTGAAGTAGTTGCAACCGCACGTATGGTACCCGGTAGCCTTCGTCCAAAAATTTAAAAAATATTAACTTCGTAATTTGACTGTTTGTTTAAATATTTAATATTTATGTTTGCCCCGGCTGCGTCAGTGATAGAGAGCTGCGAGATTTTTTTATGAATTACTTGCACTTTTTAGCACGTAAAACTATTTTCGTCTCACACAAATACATATTAAATTTCTCGAGGACATTTTTTGCGTCCGGTTAGTAACGCTGTCTGCAACCAACTGAACTCTAAATTTGTAAAATTTTCTCCTTTTCAGTTTCTGATTGGCTAATCTTGCTCCAATAGAATACCTTCATTTAACTAAAGCTTTTTCTAGTTGTTGATTGGCTATTTTATAAACTGTCACAAAATTTACATTATTGTTGCTCCAATACTGACTAAGTAGCATTATTACACTTTCTTACTCATTATTGCCTCAAGGTTACCGCATTGTTAGAAACTTTTAACCTATTATTCTCACAGCTCCTACATTATTAAATTACGTAATACATTCACATAACATTATTACACATGTATACAATAATATAAACATATACAATGACTATTATATACACTTTTTATATCTTGTTACATACACAATTGCTTTAAGGCTGACTTTTATTGAATATATATTATATAATTAGACTGAAACCATTTAAATGTTAAAAATACTGCCTCATTGTGTATTGCTACTGATTTATGTCTCAGCAGTTTTTGTGCTTGGTTTGGATGAACGATTTTACCGTGTAAAATAACTCTTTGATTAGTCATTGATGCAATATAAGCTTCAATAAAATATATTGGTTATTAGTGCATGGTTACGTACAAAAAAATTGCCAAACCACCGAAAAAACAACACTGGTGCGATTAGCTTATAATCTGACCCTGCCCACACTATTATTTGAGTCGCCTCGGTGAGTAAAACTTAACAAGTGAATAAATATTAAGCAGGCAGAATGAAGATAAGTTTTCTGTGATTGGATACAGGATGAGTCGCGCTGGACCAACCGTAAACCGTAAACTATGAAAGATATGTGAAGTGGGATATTTGTTGGTAGTTGGAGGATACTTCATGTTTATCTGCACCACGTATGGAAGCCAATTTGTCGCGGTCACTTTGTGTTATCTTTTACTGGGCGCCTGTTATTGTATTACTACTTTGAATGTTGGGTTCATTGTCCTCCGGCTAGCTATTGTTTCTCGGTCAAGCACATCTCTTGAACAGGGTGTGTAAACGGAAAGGATTTGTTACTCAAAAATAACACTGATAAAAGAATTTGTTTTTACACTTTTATTACCGTCACAATTAATTAAGTTCACATATTGACTCTTGATACACGCCAGACTGAAACTGATATATTTTCTAATATCACTATAATCACTTAATTACTGCACATTATTAATTCGCGTGTATCACATTTATAACAAACTTTAAGACGCGAGAGATTCTGTAGAATTGCGTAACGTGTACTTTATGTATGCTTCCGTTGAACTACGCGACGTATAACTCACGAATACTTATGTTGAAATGATCGACGTATTACACGCGAATGCTTCTGTTGGACTGACGAAATCTGCCTCTGACTTTAGCCGATATGCCCAAAGATTATAACCGAGCTGCTATTGGTTAATAAAACGCGCCAACATTAGCGTCTATTTTTATATCCAATCAAAAATTACGAAAACATATGCTCTAAGGAAAATATTCCCGCTATTTCTAAGAAAAGCGCACCAATCTGACGTCATTTGTTTGTCTCTTCTAATTGATAAACAACTCACCCCCTTAGCTCATTGTTACTCACTCTTATTGTCAGTTTCAGTGAGGTCGTGTAAACTTATTTCCTAACAATGCTTATAATTAACAAACATCTCAAATCAATGTCATACAATAATGCTTATTTACACTACAATCACTCTGGCATTTACATTATTGTGATACAAATTACTGCCACATGTGCCCCGCTAGAAACATAATTATAAATATTTACAACTTGTTTGGAAATTTTATAATTGGGTTTTTAGTCTCCTGAATCTTGGAACACACGATATTTATCACTTGCACTTAACACTACACACGCATTTAACACACGACATATATTTTGCCTTTATCTCGTCACTATTTACTGGCTCTGGTTTAATGTGTTTATATACATACATCTGACATTACAATTTTTTATAGCAAATACTGTACCCTGAACTATTTTGTTACAAAATGTTTATACTTTCTTAGATTGTTGACAAAAATTTATACATTTAAGATTTTTGTAATTATTAAACATATTTACCAAAATATTCATCCTCTACACAAATATATTTACATCTCTTAAATCTAGACATAATTTCACCTTATCTGTGTGCTATATAATTATTTTGTTTTAATTATGTTTACCCTTTTTTATTGTTTTGTGCTTTATATTCACAATACTCTTTGAATTATATCTACGTACTTTTATTTTAATATAACATTAAGTTTTCATTATTACATGCTTCATTTCATATGCCGTTACAGTTTATTAAGAAAATGTTCTTTTTCTCCTTTAAACATTTATTTTTGTCCAAAATTTATTTCTCCTTTCTTATGACATATATACATAGTTAACCCTCTTACATTCCAATATTTTGTTCTGCAGTTCAGCTTTAACTATCCAGAATCTACTTTTCATTATCTTGGTCTTTTGTTTCTTCTTTATCCTCATTGTTGTATGATTCAGCATCTCAATATGGAACTTTCCAATGGCTTTTCGAGTTGTTGGGTTACATAATTCATATGTATTTGTTCCATATACTTCAACAACTTCATATGGTCCATGATATTTTAGAAACATTCGCCAATAAAGTTTATTTGCTTTATCAGACAATTTCTTGGTTTTAACAAAAACTAAATCTCCTATTTTGATCTTCCATTCTTTTCTTTTCTTTTCTTCATGTTTCCTATTTCTTTTTATGGCTTTTTTCTCATCCTTTAGAATGCTTGTCGGAACATCTCTTCTTCCGTTTGTGGTATCGAGTGCTCATCCGGAATGGCTTCTGGAATTTTCTTACATATTGTATTTATCTTCTTTCCTAAGTTAAGTTCACATGGTTTATATCCTGTCACATTGTTTACTGTTTCGTTGAGTAAATTCTGAACGAAATTCACGTATCCATACCATTGGGTTTGTTTTCGATGACAATGCACCCTTAAGTAATTCGAAATTTCCTTAATTTCCCTCTCTACTGGGTTGGAGTTCGGTCTGTATCTTGACGAAAAATATTGTTTATTGCCATTTTATTTCAGTCCCTCCATAATTTTTTTCCTGTGAAGTACGAAGCATTATCGCTCAATACAGATTGGATGGGTCCTTCTATCACATATGACTTGAGTAGTCTATTCAAACATGCTAAACTTGTAGGTTTTCTCAAAGGGTAAATTCTTACATATTTGCTGAATATATCATAACAGACAAATATATATTTGTTTCCAAATTGACTTGGAGGTATAGGACCATGAATATCAATACTAATTACGCACCTCGGCTTATCCCTTATAACCGAATTAGTCTCAAATGCATATGCTGCATTTATTTGCTTTGCCTTCTGACACAGATTGCAGCACGATATAAATTTCCGAACTTTTTGACGCAATTTGGATATGTATAAATTTTCTAAAATCATAGAAGTTGTGCGGTCCGTCCCTGAGTGTGCTAACCCTTCGTGAAAATTCTTAATTAGCTCCTTTTCCATACTTTTTGGAACCATTACCTTCCAACTAGGCATTTCTTTTCCATGCTTCTTGTATAACGTTCCATTCCGAATTGCTACAATTTCTTTCTTTGCCTCTTCAATTAGTGTTGCATTTCCTTTTAGTTCAAATAATTTTGCGTCCTCATTTTGAATTTCCCCCATATTTTTCAATTTTCTTATCATTTCTTTACTTAAAGGAATTTCAATTGTCAATATTTTGACTTCATTTCTAGGCCTTTCAATATTCTCGGGAATTTGTGGGTTGTAGTTTATTCTTGATAGCAAATCACTGAAAGTATTATTCTTGCCAGGAATGTGTATAATTTCAATATCAAATGCAGATATTCCGTGAATGTATCTAGCACGTTTTCCACTATATAATCAACACCGTTGGAGGAAAGTTAAGCTGATGTGATCTGAATATACTTTCACCTTTTGCTGATAAATATAGATCTTGAATCGAATTAATGAAAAATAGACTTCTCCAATTCTAATTGAGTCACCGAAGAATTCCGCTCAATGTTTGTAAGTCCTCTAGAAGCTGTACTAATGACGTGAAAGTCATTGTTGATGTCTCGCTGTCCTAAAATTCCGGCGAATCCTTGCATTGATGCGTCGACATAAATCTCGTATTTCAAATCTTCTCTGGGCCTCTCGAGCAATATGGACTTAGCAAAGAGTTCTTTTACCCTCTCAAAACATTTTTGATGATCCTCTGTCCATCTCCACTTAATATTATTTCGGAGTAGCTGCCGCAGTGGTTCTATTTCAGCTGAATACCTTGGTACGAACTTACTCTGAAAGTTCAATACCCCTAAGAGACGTCTAATTTGCTTTACGTTCCTTGGTGGTGGAATTTTCATTATTTCTTCTATTCTCTTCTGGTCAGGTCTTATACCTCTTCATCCACTACATAACCCAGAAGATTTATTTCCTTGACACAAAATTTTGATTTTAGTATGTTTACAGTCATACAATGTTGTTGCAGTTTATTTAACACGCAATGTACATTATTCATATGTTCCTCAAATGTTTGAATAATGATGAGGAAAACACCAATATACTTTATTAAAAAGTCATCTGCAGAATTTCCAAAAATACTCTCAAAAATCCACTTCCTGAGTTTTTTAAATCAAAAGGATTTACACAAAAACGATACTGGATCCCCGAGTATTGAAATGAAGTGTAATCACGCACTTGTGGATCTAATTCTACTTGCCAATATGACGCAGTGAGGTCAATGGATGTCAAAATCTCCCTCTTGAAAGTTTCGTAATTAGTTGTTCGATTCCTTCACTTTGAAAATGATCTGGCTTCATATATTGGTTGACATATCTACCATCTAATGTTAATCTCAAACTACCATCTCGTTTAATACTCCAACAAATTGAATTTATATATTGAGAATTACTTTGCTCAATAATCCCATTTTCTAACATGCTATTTATAGTTTTCTAGCTTTGTCCCTTAGACTTATAGGTAAATTGTCATACTTATGCCTATATTATAGCACATCCTCTACCTGAAATATATGCTGATATACGTTGCATCTGCCTGGGATGTTACTAAATACTGAACTATTGTTCATCAAAACATCATAAAGGATTTGTTTTTGTGTTTTCGTAATGTTATAAGCTTCTTCACACTTGTGTAGTATTTCCTCATTTCTCTTTTCTTCCCAGTTGTTGTCTGTCTCATATGGTCGTCTTTTGTTAGGATTGTAAATTTCTCTACTTTCTCTGGCATTTCTACTAGCTGTTGAAAATATGGCGTGGTATTTCCTTCATATTATGTGACTACCTGCTTTATCTGAGCATTTCTATCGGTTTCTGTTATTTGCACAAAAAGCTCTTGGTCACAAAGATTTTTCTCATCCTTTGTCATCTCAATCACAGAAACGTTCACTTTTATAACTGGTACGTTTATTTCTCTATCGTCTTTTGTCATTTTTAACTCTTCATGTTTAAAATCTATACGTGTTTCATATTCACGTAAGAAGTCACATCCTATAATTATGTCACAAATCAGATAGTTTACAATTAGAAACATAACTTCAAAATTCTCTCCGCCGATAAGTATGTTAAGTAGAGCTTGTGTTTTTATGACCTGTGTCCTTATTGCGATTGCAACACCACAAACTAAATTACTAGTGGGAAGAGCCATAATTTTGTTACCTTCATTATCAAATTTATATAAAATTTCTGCGAACAAATTGAAGCTGATGAACCGGAATCTATAGTTGCAATGATCTCTTTCTTCGCGATTTCTATCATAACATGAGGTGACTCGAAATTTTCCTCCTTATCTTTCGTTGCTGCAATCTTCTTACAGAGTGTGTGTGTAGGCATATTGTTTGTATTGGTAATGGATACTGAATTATTAAAGACGTCTTGAGAACCTACTGCACAGGAGTCTATTGACAGTTTTCCTGGTTACTTCCATGTTCATGTACGGGACTGCCATTCCTAACCGGCGCTAAATGTATCTCATTTTCGCTACCATTGTTTTGAGTTCCCCTTCCTCGAGTTCGAAATCCTCGATTTCTGAAATTATGTCCTCTTGGCACGTAATTTTCTTGCCGTTCCTCGGATCTTTCCCGGTTAGTGTTTTCCCTCCAGTGAGTGAAATTTCCCCTTTGTTTAATGTACTGCCTTCCTTGATTTTGCCCTCTTTCCGGCAATCTTTCTGTCCTGACGCAATTTATTTGTTCCTGTCGACCTGATCTCCCAAGTATCCTCGGTCTTTCAAAATTTGGAACGTATGATTGGTACCGTTGTCTGGTATTATTCTCATGACGTCTGTCTTGTCCTCTACTTTGGTTATAATAACTACCTTGGTAATTTCGTCTATCTCGCACATCTAAACATCTAAGCTCACTTGAAATGCTATTCATTCGGCTACCTAACTCTGTACATTTGACGTCAACATGTTCAATTTTATTATTAACCTCATTTTTTGGTTATATATTTCCCTGCTCATGTCTGACATTTTCCTTGATACTTTCCCTATCTCATTTGCTATCATTTCCTGATTTTCATTTCTCCTTCTTATCATATTGCTATCTAGCTCCATAAATTTCTTTTCAATTTCTTCCCTGTTTTGTTCTAATTTTTGCTCTAATTTCTCATTAATCTTACCAATATCCTCCCTTAATTCCCTATTATGCTTTTCCATATTCTGATTTAGTTTTTCAAATTTCTCATTACTCTTACCAATATCTTCCCTTAATTCCCTATTATTCTTTTCCATATTCTGATTTAGTTTTTCAAATTTCTCATTACTCTTACCAGTATCTTCCCTTAATTCCCTATTATTCTTTTCCATAACTTCTCTCAATTGCCTATTATTTTTTTCTAATTTCTCATTATTCTGTTCCATATTTTCCCTGTTTTGATCTATAAAATTTCTCAGCATTTTCATCATCATACTAGCATCAAAATTAACATTTCCTGCTATTCTATTCTCACTTTCTGCACTAATATTTCCTCCCTCAAATACTAAATTGTTTGAGCTATTTTCCATAATCTACATTGAATTACAGCAAACTGTTACATTATCTCCCTCTATAATTGCTTCTTCAGTATTATTAGTAGACATTGTTTTATTAATCCTACCACTTCTTAATAACATTTAATTTCTCACAATTTTTTTAGAATAAAAAAAATTTACAATATTCTAACCTTTGTGATGCTGTCTGTTGATGTTGCTTTGATGTCCAGTTTCCTGCCCCTCTCTCCTAGATGTATATGTTGCCTCTGCGTCGTACTCTGATGAATCTGCGTCGTCTTGCTGTTTTGGTACCGTAGTTGAATTTCCCTGTTGCCTTCTATTCTCGTAATTAGGATGTCCACTCATCCGCGTCGACGGTCGTTCTTGTAGTTGTTTCTAGAATCTGCGCTGTAGTTCATTTCACTGCTCCATTCGCTCCACGTCCTGGTTCCTTCGCCCCTTCCTGGTTATTTTCGCTCCTTCCTGGTTAATTTGCCCCACGTTGGGCGCCAATTTGAAGTGGGATATTTGTTGGTATTTGGAGGATACTTCATGTTTATTTGCACCACGTATGGAAGCCAATACACGAGTGGAGTGAAAACGTTGTTCCCGTATAGTTGTGCAATTATGGTACCTGCAAGAAACATTTGAGCATTATACTGCATGCATTTACTGCACGCTACACCAGTTATCTCGTCAAGTAATGGGATTTCCTGCACATTTTGGTTTCTCGGAGCTCCAGTATCGCTTATTCTGCGACGAGACGTAGCCGTGTGAATGAAAACATGCTTTGTCAGAGAAGGTTAATTTGAAGATAACTTAACTTGAACTACCCAATCATTAATAACTCTAAAAATCACTTTATAGGAATGTAGCCGACTCTGTTTTCACGTGGTAGCAGTTTGTGAACAACTTTCTTGTATGGTTTTAATTTTATGAGTGTAGTACCTCGTCGAGCTTCTCGATATCAGATGGTAGAAGTTTGTAAACAACAGAATTCTTGTATAGTTTCAATTTAGGGTATGTAGTAACCCGCTGAGCTGCTCGTTATCAAGTGGTAGCAGTTCGTGGACTGAAGCGTTCTGTATGGTTCTAACTTTAGAGTGTAGTAATCGGTCGAGCTGTTCTTATCAAGTGTAGCAGTTCGTGGACTACAGCGTTCTGTATGGTTTGAACTTTATAGTGTAGTAGTCGGTCGAGCTGTTCTTATCAAGTGGTAGCAGTTTGTGGACTGCAGCGTTCTGTATGGTTTGAACTTTAGAGTGTAGTAGTCGGTCGAGCTGTTCTTATCAAGTGGTAGCAGTTCGTGGACTACAGCGTTCTTGTATGGTTTCAATTTTTAGAGTGTAGTAGACGGTCGAGCTCTTATCAAGTGGTAGCAGTTCGTGGACTACAGCGTTCTTGTATGGTTTCAATTTTTAGAGTGTAGTAGACGGTCGAGCTCTTATCAAGTGGTAGCAGTTCGTGGACTACAGTGTTCTTGTATGGTTTCAATTTTTAGAGTGTAGTAGACGGTCGAGCTCTTATCAAGTGGTAGCAGTTCGTGGACTACAGCGTTCTTGTATGGTTTCAATTTTTAGAGTGTAGTAGACGGTCGAGTTCTTATCAAGTGGTAGCAGTTCGTGGACTACAGTGTTCTTGTATGCTTTCAATTTTTGGAGTGTATTAGTCTGTCGAGCTCTTCTTACCAAGTGGAAGCAGTTCGTGGACTACAGCGTTCTTGTGTGGTTTCAAATTTTAGAGTGTAGTAGTCCATCGAGCTCTTCTTATCAAGTGGAAGTTTAGGAACGTAGTAGCCTGTTGAGTTGCTTGTTAACAGGTGGTAGCAGTTCGTAGTTCGTGAACTACAGCGTTCTTGTGTGGTTTGAATGTTTAGAGTCTAGTCGTCCGTCGAGCTCTCCTTATCAAGTGGTAGAAGTTAGTGGACAACAGTGTTCTTGTATGGTTTCAATTTTAGAGTGTAGTAGCCTTCCGAGCTTGCTGTCATCAGATGGTTGCAGTCTGTGGACAAGAGTGTTCTTATATATACTCTTGAAAGTGTAGTAGTCTTCTGAACACTCGTTATCACAAGGTAACAGTTCGTGGATGACCGAGTTCTTGTATGGTTTCAATTTTAAAAGTGTAGTCCTCCGAGCTTCTTTCATCAGGTGGTAGCAGCTTGTGCACAAGAGCGTTTTTGTATGGACTTTTGCAAGTGTAGTAGTCTTCTGACCTCTTGTTATCAGAAGATAGCAGTTGGTGGACAACGGCGTTCTTGTATGGTTTCAATTGTAAAAGTGTGGTACTCCACTGAGCTCCTCGTTATCTGATGGTAAGAGTTCGTGGACAACACCGTTCTTGTGTGTTTACAATTTTAATAGTGCAGTAGTCCGCCGAGCTCCTCGTTATCAAATGGTAGCATTTCGTGGACTACAGTATTGTTGTATGGTTTCAATAGCAGCTCTGGACAACGGCGTTCTTGTATAGTTAAAATTGTTAAGAGCCGCAGCTCGCCACGTTGAGTGCATTGAAATCTGTGAAAGCGTTAAAGAGATTTTTGAGGAGAGGAGAATGCTCTAATCATTCTAAAACTTCGCTAATTTCTTCTCAATAAACACGCAATGCTTTTCCTCGTGGCGGAATTGTATGATAAGCAATTTTAGAATTTGTATTTATATCTCAGGGCGATGGTGCGCAGATTCGAAAAACAAACAATGAATATTAGCTGTATATCTCAAGAAAATAATTAAATATCCATCGCTTTATTTTAAGCTTTTGTTTTTATTATTTTAAACAAACTCTCTTCTGGCAGGAAATTAAAACTTACTTTCTCTTTTTATTATTATTATTCCTTAATTAGCGCAAGCAGACTTTCTTGAATATCTCTCTCTATTTTACGATAGTGGCTCGCGTATTCCACAAATGTGCTGCTATATTTAATAAATTCCAATTATATTTGTATCCGATGCTTCCATAAAATTATCCCTTTTATGCATTAATCACAAAATATGAGAATATGTAATAATTTGACAATTTATTCCTCTCTTTCATCACTAAATAATAACACAGCAACGTCCTTAATTCGTTTATTATTTTTTCTTTTTATTTATACGAAGAAATTATAATTTTCTGAAGCTTCCAATGTAAAAATGGTGTATATATTTGCTGATTAAAAATAAACATATGTTTATGTGTGAAAACAAAGAGTTATTTAAAATGTAATCTCACCGATACCTAGTTCGTGTGACCAGATATTAATTGAAAATGTGAATTCCAAAAGATTCTATGTCAATATTTTAAAAAAAGAATTGAGGTAAGTATGACTTTAATGCATACCTCCGAGTTTGGTCGATTTTGCCAAAAAATCATGGAAATACCTGCTAAAAAGCATGAATATTTGGTAATAAAATAATCCTTTCTTTCCAAAATATACTGTATCCGCAAGAAATCTATTAGTAAAGGATTTATTTCCAAAGAGTACTAAATTCAACTTACTACTATGCTACCATAATTTATGCGTTCCAGAATGTACTATTGCTTCCTGAATCCTGCCAAAAAATACTAATTCCAGTTAATTTCCCTCTAAAATATCCTAAATCCTGATTTCATTCCAGAAATTGCTACATCCTGATTCTTCAAATTTTCAATTTGCTCTCATTTACATAATAATTAGTAAAATTACAATCTTTCTTCGCTGCTTAAAAACCACGAAGGGTTGTTATACAAAATGTATGTCTGAAGTGAAAAAAAGCTGTATAAAATAATTGAACTTTTTTGTGCATCCTAAAACTTTAGTGAGGCAGGCTTTACTACCATTTGGAATTTACTTTCTCATTTATGCAATCGCTTCGAGGTATATCGTTTTCTTTTAAATTTGCCCCCACTAGTACGACTATTAATAATACAAGAAACAAATTTGGCGTTAACGCCATGCTTACAAGTGTACTAGAAATAAAAATCCTAATTACTTTACCTTAATGCTAAAATTCACAGCTATCATACCGCTTTTGTTATGTTTGTATATAGTTTCGCATTACGTCATAATCGTTTACCAATGTTGTTCACATCAACCAACCTTCAAGCAAGAATTGGTATAGTTTGTTCTTGTTTTCGTTTGATGGCTTAAGCTTTGGCTTAAGAAGCTATATTTGAATTTTGTAAGTTATTTTTCTTATGAAAATAAGTTTATTGCAATGTGTTATTTTTAAGTATTAAACTCAATAATGACTTCCGTTCATATAAGGCGATGTCAAATAACTTCAAACATTAACTTTTTCAGAACCTTTTGCTTCTTAGAGATTCAACTTGTATCCCTAAATATATTTACAATTTGTTGCACGACTTTACTGCTTATACGATGCATATCTGTAATTTGTGTTATTATTCGTACTAAAAACCCATTGCTGTAATTTGTACTTATCTCGTGGTATTATTACAACAAAACCAAAAACATTTTTAATACATAAACACTACGAGAGTTATTGAGACTGAATTGGAAATAAATGAAAACTACGGCACCTGTTACTATCCGATCACGTGGTAGTCGGTGGCGAGTTAGTCCGACCAGGTTTATGCCGCGGTGTTCCAAACGGCCAACTTGTGCGTGAAAATCACGTTACAATATCAAAACCTAAACCCCCAAAAATATCTCAATAGTCAGAGCCCAAAGGGTTTCAGCGAGCTCTCAATTAAGTCTTCGGAAGAATAATTGACTTCGAAGGGACAAGGAAAACTGAACGGGAGATGGGATGACAGAGGTAACGTAACACCGATAATAACTTGCGAAGCTTGCATTCTAGAGATCCCGGGTTCGATTCCCGGTGGCCCCCCCTGACCATGAGTTTTGGGTGGTTTTCCCTGGTTGACGAAGGCGAACGCTAGATTGGTGTATTCTACCACGGCTGTCCACTCTGCCCCATTTCCTCTCATTTCATTTCCCTTACATATTTCAAGTTAACTCCGGGACTGTAGTTCGGTCGGTGTCGAGTAAATGGCGCGGAGGATTGCGCTTGAAAATGTTTTCACGGTCCCACTGGAAAGACGTCTCCGAGCGGCCCTTCCGTGGCCTGGAACTGTTAGGGAACTCCGCGCGTCTCTTTCAACTTGCGCTTGCTTCGCTCTGCAACCCATGTGTCCCGGTTCCCTCACCTCATCTGTTCCTCCAAGGGGGGTATGTACAATAGATCCCTTGAAGTTCGCAGTTCTAGGTGTCCTTTCGTTCATTACTCTAGTTCAGTAGGGTCCGTTAATAATTAAGCCATTGTAGGAAAAGCAACGGTGAGATCTATACATATTGCGGTATGTTACATTCACATAACTTTCTGTAACCAGTCTTCCACAAACTGCTCTTACAAAAGCTAATTCTTCTAGCGGCTTCGCATTAATCGTGAAGTAGTATTGTTCTTGGAGTTTATGTTTATTTTATTTAACTCCTCTTATGGACGTCAATTTTGAGAAAGTTGTTTGTTATTGGAGTTGTTGATTTTGTTGTAGGAGTTTGCACCACGCTTTGGGCGTCAATTTGAAGTAGATTGATTGTTACGCAATATGCTGCTACGTATGTAAAGCCGATTTGAAGATGATGTATTTTTGTTGTTACGCTCCAAATTTAAAAAAAAATATTAACTTTGTTATTAAACTGCTTCTATAGATAGTATTTATGTTTATGTTTGCCTCGTCTGCGTCAGTATTAATTTAGAGACACGTTTCCCTTAATCAGGGTGCGGTGCGACAAGAATGTAGGTTTACACAGATTTTAACTTTTAATTTCACTTCTTTTTATTACTCCTTGAAACAAATTAAATAGCACTACACTGATATCAAGAGCTGTGAGATTGTTTTATTTAATACTTGCACTTTATTAACGCATATACTTAATTTTTCGTTTCACGCGAACACGTAATATTTCTTCCATCCGGTTACTACCAAGGTCTGCAGGCAACTGAACATATTTCAACCGTCCAAACCCGTAAACTTCTGTATTTCAAGTCTCTGATTGGCTAATCCTAGTCCAATAGAATACCTACATTTTACTTACGCTTTTTCTGGCTGTTGATTGGCTATTTTTAAACTGTCACAAAATTTACATTATTGCTGCACAATGACTAGTAGCATTCAAGCTCTCAAACTTATTATTCTCACAGCTCTTACATTATTAAATTACATAATGCATTCACATAACATTATTAAACATTTTTACAATAATATAAGCATTTGCACTGACTGTTACATACATTTTTACAAATTATTACATACATATTGCTTCAAGGCGGGCTGTTATTGAAATTACATATTATATAATTTAATTGAAATTATTCAAGTGTTAAAAACACTGCCTCAATCGAGACAAAAATTTACAGAAATGATCACCAAGCGGGATGGCTCAGACCTTTACGTCCGTGGCATGCATTCGGGAGGTCCCGGGATCAATCCCAGGTGACCGCACACTATGGCCCATGGGTTTTTCGGGGTTTCCCTGTGTGGCAGGCGAATGCTGGGGTGGTTCATCTTCTACCACGACTCTCGCTCATCATCTCCCTTGTCATCTGGTTCAGGGTTGTAGGACCAGGCGACGGTGTTCGGCTGGTTGCAACTGGGCGGTGGCTTGCGCTCTGTAAAGGTGTTTCCCTGGCGTCGCTGCAGTGCCACTCCGCAGACCCTGGAAGTTGGTAGCTTGTGGGCAGGGACCGTACGGCATCGGATGTGTTCTATCTGGAAACGGTAAGGTCCCCGTACATGCTTGCGCCCTTTGAGTATCTCCCCTCATCCTTCCCTCCGTAGAATCGGGGTCACGGAAGCATGAAAGGCCGACTGCCCTGCGTGCGGTGCTCTGTCCCGGTTCCGGGAGACCCTTTACCTTTACAGAAACGCTTTTGTTACATATTTCGTTGTAAGTACAAGAGGGATGCAATAGACTTAATCGATAGTCAAATCTTTTAAAAGCGGATCGCTATGTGATGGCTTTGAAATTCCGTTCTCTTTGTATGACCGCCGGAGAAAACGAATAGCGGCCTACTACTTGTACGAGGGAACGGCCCAGGCAGAAACCCGAGTTCGATCCCCGGCTTCCCACTCTCGCTAATGAGGTTTTCGCGGTTTCCTCGGGTCGAAAAGCGAATGCTGGGATGGTTCAACTTCTACCACGACTCTCCTTCCTCTCATTTTCCTGCATCCTTCCATCTTCCGTGTCATCCCTTTCAGAGTTGTAGGACCACGCGACAGTGTTCGGCGGGTTGCGGCTGGATGGTGATTTGTACATTATAGATATTTCTTTTCCGGATTACTGCGGAGTCTGCCCAGTTAGATATCTCCAGGTCACTGGTAGAAGCACAAGGGGCTCTGCCCCGCTTTCGAGGGCCCCCTCCATTGATTCGTACCTTTACTTTAACTAATTGCAAAAGTATCGAGTATCTGAAAATTCAGACCAATAACAAAGAATATCTCGGAAATTGTTAACGGTATAAACAATTTTATTTGACAATGTTATTGACATTTTCTGTATCCTACATTTTTGCTTCTCTCTTGCGGTTTACAAGTTATACAAAATGCGTTCAGAACGAAGAGGACTACGCAGGCTATTTGCGGAAAATTTAAGATACACATTGTATTTGTCTTTCAAGTATATTAAACATGTGGATTTTAATCAAAATCATTAAGAGCCATTTTTGAACACATAAAAATAACGAACTTTTTTTTCTTCTAAAAAACGCCTTTTATGGATTCAGGATGCCTTAAAACGTGTATTTCTCGTGAAATTTCCTATCGAATTTTTGTTGGAATACAATACTTCCTCTATTTACTACAAGTAAGAAGTAGAGAAAGTAAACTTGCTTACTAGAATAAGTTTGCCATCGTAGTATATAAATATGGTGGCGTCGTGGCCGAATGGTCAGACAATGCTCACCTTCCAACAAGGCAGCCTGGGTTCGATCCAAGGGACCCGCATGTGGGATTTATGGTGGACGAAGCGGCGTCTGAGCGGGTTTCCTCCGGATTCTGCGGTTCCCTCGCCGTGTTCATTCCACCAATTGCTTCATTATCACCTTTTCTTTCATCCATTTTGACTTCATTTCATATCTTCTTCCCTCACTCTCACACCTGAGTGCGGTTGTAAGTCTAGGGGGTGTAAGCCCTAAATAGCCGACTAAGTAATTAGGTAGGTATATAAATATGCAGCTGATGTCGATTATTGGAGCAGCAACGTATACATACCTATAAAAGTATCCTGATAGTACCCAGTACACGATTCTTTCATAAGGCATTCGAACACGAGAAAAATTTAATGTGCAATATTCACATGACTTTCTGAGTCTACTATCGTTTATTTTATCTAATTCTTACGAAAGCTAACTATTCTATTTTTTTAATCGTTATAAACCTTTGCAGAAATAGTTACTTTGCACACTTAGTTGAAGACACAAGGTGTATAGAGAAAACCTAACCAATAGTCAGATGTTTAACATCTGGGTCGTTATATACTTGTTTATGAGTTCAATACTCTTTCCACGACATCGCTAGAAACAACTGAAAACTACAGCACCGTAAAAAGATGACAAAGCAAGGAAAAATCAAAACATCAACAACAGATGGACGATACCAGAAATAAGTTATTTAAAGTAAATTGTGTGGCACCTTGGTAACGCGTGCGAATCGCATTCGGGAGGTGCTGGGTTCAAACCCTTGGAGCAGACCAACGTGACCGAAGGTTTTTTCGCGATGTTCTTCGGTTGCTAGACGAATGCTGGATTGGATAATTTGATCGTGAATTTTCCTATCTTTCCTTTCATCACTAATTTCATTTTCTTCTTCAACGTCATATCAGGCATTGGGCTGATAAACCATCCTGGATATACTATGACCAAGAGTTTTGCTTGCTCCTCAACAGGCTACTGACTCAAAACATTGCCTTGTAAGCCCTTGGGGGTGCAAGTTCTACAAAAAGGAGTAATCAGTTAAAGAAGAAGAAAGAAATAGTGTGTTTTAAAGAGCTTTGTGTAGTAAGTTTGTCTATTCTTATAGTCTACCAATAGATAAAATATCACACAAAATTCCTTCCTAGTGAAGAGGAGTTCATAGGCAAAATATTCTAGATATATTTTTATCTATCATGTAAATATGTTAAATAAATGGTATTTTAATCGAAATCATTGGAGCAATTTTTGAGAAAATAAAGAATATCGTCAATTTTTCCATACAAAGCGTAGTTTGAGTTGGGAGAATTTTCATTAAAATTTTCGTGTCGCATCTTTGGAAAATACTGAACTTAAATATTAAGTTTTGTATTTATCAGAGTTTTCGTTTCTCACTTCACACACACGCACACGCATGCGGCCGCGGACCCTTTTTCTAAAAGTACCTTTTTGGAATTCAGGGGGCCTGAAAAAATCATTTTTGGAACACTTAAATGATTTCAGTCTAATTATATAATATATAATTCAATAACAGCCCGCCTTAAAGCAATATGTGTATGTAACAGTATATAAAAAGTGTAGATTACAGTCATTGTAAATGTTTATATTATTCTATACATGTTCAATAATGTTATGCGAATGTATTACGTAATTTAATAAAGTAGGAGCTGTGAGAATAATAGGTTAAAAGTTGCTAACAATGAGGTAACTTTGAGGCAATAATGAGTAAGAATGTTTAATAATGCTAATAGTCATTATTGGAGCAACAATAATGTAAATTTTGAGGCGGTTTATAAAATAACCAATCAACAACCAGAAAAAGCTTTAGTTAAATAAAAGTATTCTATTGGATTAGGAATAGTCAATCAGAGACTTGAAATACAGAAATTTACAAATGTGGCGATAGAAATCAAGTCAGTTGCTTGTAGACAGTGCTCATAACTGGACGCGTTGTTTGCAGAGTGTTCCTAACCGGACGCGAGACACGTCCTCGAGAAATTTAATACGTATTCGTGAGAGACGAAAATAGTTTTACGTGTTAAAAAGTGCAAGTAAGAAAAAAAATCTCACAGCTCTCTCTATATCAGTGAAGTGTTACTTAAATTGTATAAAGGATTAATAAATGTAGTGAAGTAAAATTATAATCTGTGTAAGCCTACATTCTTAGGTCGCACCACAACCCTGCAAAGAGAAACATGTCTCTAGCAAAAATACTGACGCAGCCGAGGCAAACATAAATATATAATATTTAAAGAAACAGTCAAATTACAAAGTTAAAATTTTTAAATTTTTGGGACGAAGGCTACCGGGTACCATACGTGCGGTTGCAATTACTTCAAGTTCGGCTCCCCAACAGTTGAAATATAATACAACTCATTTAATACAACCTACTTTAAATTGACGCCCAAAGCGTGGTGCATATAACGTAAAGAAACTATCTACTTCAATGCTTCTTCATTAATGCTTGTTAGAAGCTATGAAAAGCGTTAGTTCTTTTAACGTTTGCTTTGCAGCACGAGGGTCACTCTGAAAGTTTTGAGAATGGGAAACAATGAGTAGTGGTAAGCCAAAAGTAGCTTTTATCCTAACTTCAGATTGAAGTTCAGATAGCAACATGTGCAAGTCTGGGCGCGCTGCAACAATGTGCATCATCAGCACCGCGTGTATGTATAGCAGGTGTTGCTACGCCATATGCTAGGATGGATCTCAAGCGAGAGCATTTCCGTGCTATGATTTTCTATGACTTTAAAGTCCGTTTAGGGGAGAGAGAGAATGTCTTGAAAGACTGCATCGTGTATTTGGGGATCTTTGCTCTTAGCAATCCACCATTTATCGATGGTAGACAGAGTTTAGAAAAGGAAGGGATTCCCTCGAAGATGAAGACCATGCGGAAGGCCGGCTACAGCAACAGTGCATTAAAATATAGCGAAAGCAGAGCGCATGTTGCCGGAAGATCATCGTTCATATGGTCAGATTCAAGAAACCCTAAACATTGGATCTGCAGTAATGAAAACAATCCTGAGTGAAAAACTTGGCGTCAGGAATCTCTGCAGTCCCTGGATCCTTCACCACCTCACAAATGAGCAGAAACAAGCACGTGTGCAATGGTGGCAGGAAATGATTGAAAAATTCAATGGAGGACGATACAAAAACATATTTAACATTGTAATAGGTGACGAAAGCTGGATTTACCAGTATGATCCAGAAACTAAACGACAGTCATTGGACTGGGTCTTCCCAGGAGAAGATCTCCCAACAAAAGTGAAGCGAACGAGATGTGTTGGCAAGAAGATGATCTGTTACTTCTTCTCAGCAATTGACCACATTGTGACGATTCCACTTGAGGGGCAAAAGACTGTTACTGCCAGATGATGCATACAAAATGTATTTGCTGTTCAAACCACTAGCCGACCCTCGTAGATGTGGTCGCTAGAGCATATAGCTTCGGCGCTCTGACAAACTGAGGGTCGCGGGCTCGAGTCCCGCCGTGGGCATGGGTGTTTGTGTGTGTGTGTTATATGTGTAATTGCGGTAATAAGTGTAAAGTATACAGTAAAACACACTAATCATAAACTGAGTAAACAAAGGAACAGGGAAAAAAGAAAAAAGGATACTGGCTTACAGAATCAGGAACGCTTTCCTTGTAAGGGAATCTGTAATGAATGCGGAGAAAATCCATCTTTCTTTTTGCATTAGAGAACATTTTGACGAAGGTATTGTTTTTAGATTTACATACAGTTAGCTGTAACCTTACAGAGAGAAGCTCTTCTTTGTGTGATTTATTGGTTTTATATC
The DNA here is from genome assembly GCA_030765065.1 of Deroplatys truncata. Lineage (NCBI taxonomy): Eukaryota > Metazoa > Arthropoda > Insecta > Mantodea > Mantidae > Deroplatys > Deroplatys truncata. Next base: position 119,192,640 of record CM060988.1, on the reverse strand, counting down.
TCCAAGAAATATACCTCTGTGGCAACTAGAATAAACTCGAGTGTTATCTCCAACTTCTGAGCATGTGATCCTTTGGCTTATCGCAACAGCCATATAAACTTCTTAATTAACGAACAACCACCTGTAGATTTGCCGCATCACGTAAGAGTTAAGGGGTACAATTTTTTTTCTAACGTACGTGTAGAAGCTTTCCTTTCCGAAAACATTGGACAAGTTAAATCGTTAAATGGGGCTTTAATAATTACTTGCACCACATAAATTATATAAGAAGACAATCAGGCAAGTAATCTGAGTCAGAAAATCAATTTAGGTAATAATTGCTTTTATAATCCGCTCACAGTGGCTTGGATCTCAGCCTAAATGACAGTTTTTCCCTGTGCAAGTGCATTTATTAAGTTGGTAATGATTCAAAAGTTTAAAACGCTTACTTTCCAGTTGTAAAGATTAGTTTGTTTTAAAGATTCGGTTATGACAACAGCCCCAGTTTTATTGAAGAGATCTCTGTAATTACCATTAATTTTAATAGATTTTTCTTTTTACTTTCTCTTTCAAGTACCTATCTAGTAGGTAGAGGAAGTATTGCTTTCTACACAAAGATCTGTTGTTCGAGGTTTCACACAAAATACCTACATGTTTTGAGGACCCCTGAATCCAAAAATAAAACCTTTTTAGAAAACGTTCCGTGCACGCGCGAGTGTGTACGGCAGTACAACTCTAAAATGAAATGAAAGAATACCAACCTGATATTTTAATTCAATATCTTTCAAGGATGCAACATAAGGATTTTCAAGAAAATCCCCACTCCACAAAACTACCCTTTACATAGAAAAGTTTCGTTATATTTGATTTTCTCAAAAAGGCTTTAACGATTTCGATTAAAATGTCATAATTAGGATATTTACATGCCAAATAAGATGTATACGTTGAATTTTCAGGGAATAGCGTGTTATGTTCTCTTCAGTAGGAAGAAATTCCATATAAGCTTATATAATTGGTAAACCATAAGAATTAGAAGAAAAATTTACTATGGAAAAATGTAGACATCTTTAAAGCACAAACATTATTTCAATCATTTTTGTGGCATCTGACATTTCTGAAGTTCGACAGTTATTGTTTTGAATCTCTCAATACTGTTGTCATTTAAAAAAGTGCTGTCGCTATTCAGTTGTTTCTCATGATGTCGTGGAAAGTGTATTGAATTTAAGACTCAGCTTATAGAGACCCAATTTTAAACATCTGAATATCGACTCGGTTTCCTCTATTCCCCTTGTACCTACAAGAAATGTGTAATAAGCTACTTCTAATGTGTTACATTCGCATGACTCTACCCTCTAGTGCTTATTAGTGGGTAGGTATACAAATTATTCTTACGAAAGCTTATTTTTCTATCTTCCTCATTTAAATCGAGATAAAACTTTCCGGAAATACTGCATTACACATTTCGTTATAGGTACAAAGGAAATAGCGACAATCAAATGTTTAAGAACTGGACGCTATGTACTGGCCTTAAAATTCTATCCTCTTTGCGTGCCATCGCGAGAAACACCTGAATACCCAAAGGACATGAAAAGAAATACAAATTACTGAAGAATCTGATTTGTTACATTAACATGACTTTCTCTACCCTCTATCTTTTTTAGTGAATATACAAATTATTCTTACGAAGGTTTACTTTAGTATATGCTTAATTTTAATCCACATAAACCTAGAAGAAATAGCTACGTTACAGTTTCGTTACAAAGAGAACAGTGATAGTCAAATATTTAAGAACTGGACGCTATATGCTGGCCTTAAAATTCCATACAATTCCCATGCAATTGCCAGAAACAACTGAAAATCAATGGAAGTTCTAAGTAATGACTAAAGTATTGAATCAAATCATTAATGACGGATACCTCGGAAATGGCTGATGCCACAAATAAAGTTATTTGAAATAAATTGAGTTCTAAAGAGATCTATATTTTTTATGTACGGCGTTCTTATCTATAGCCTAACGTTTACCAGTTATACAAGATTACACAAAATTTCTTCCGAATGAAGTGGACTTCAAAGTATATTTCCAGAAAATTCAAGATATACATTTATTTTTCATACAAATATGGTATTTTAGTCAAAATATTACATCCACTTTTTAGAAAAGCCAGAATTTCTAGATAGATTCCACATAAAAGGTAGTTTGGGGTGAATGATTATCTTGAAAATCCTCAAGTTGCATCTTTTGAAGGTACTGAACCTAAATACCAAGTTTGATATTTATCCTACCGTTTTTGAGTTATACTGTTCACAGACAGACAGACGGACAGACAGACACACACACAGGACCTTTGTTTAAAAATGCTTTTTTTTAATTCAGGGGGCCTCGAAACATGTATTTCCGCTGAAATCTCGTATGGAATATTTGGTTGGAATGCAACACCTTTTCTACCTACGAGTACTATGTATACGGTAGGGAAAGCAATAAGATTTTCTAAGAATAGTTTGTAGTATCTGTATAAAAGCAAACCATAGTGGGTATAGAAAGCAATGTGGATGTAGCACATCAGATTTGTTTGAGTGTGCACCACTAGGTCACAGTGAGCTCTTTTTGCTTCCAACGTGACCATTGCGAGAAAGGGCGACCAGATCTGGACGACGATGTGCCTAGGAAGGACGAGCTCCCTGCGATTCCGACATGGCACCAATCCTGACGCTGGCTAGCTCTGCCTAAGCGACTTGCAACCTGGGGGTCCCGTGGCAGCCGAGACAGCTCCCAGAGATGGCCCTAGCAATCCTGCCAAACGCTAGGGAGCAATCTTTCTTAAGCACAAATTCTACCGTCCTGCCGCAATAAACCAACCGCCGTCGTCTGGCTCTACAACCCTGAAACAGATGAAAGGAGATGGTGGAAACAGAAAATGGACAGTAAATTCATGGTAGAAGAGGAATCACTCAAACATTCGTCTACTGATCCGGGAAACCACGTAAAACATCCATGGTCAAGGTGGCCTAGCCATCGAAACCGGGATTTCCCGAATGCGAACCTCACACGTTACCGCGGAGCCATCTCGGTCGGTAACTACGTTGATACTAGCACTTATATTAATTAAAACTAACCTTACAGCATTACAGAATAACAATGATTGTAAAATGTGTATAAACAATTCATAAAAGAAATGGGAATTATTTTGAGATTTGAGTTCTTAGTTCTTGCTGAACTCAATTCAAGGTACAAAATCAAAAGATATATTAAATTTTCTCACATATATAAATAGAATATGTAATGTACATAACAATTGCATATACCGAGAGATGATTTCGCCATAGTGTGTGAGATCACATTCGGGAATTCCCGGGTTCGATTCCCGTCAACCGCTCACTCTGCTTTGGGTTTTTTGTGGTTTGCCCTGGTCGTAGACGATTGCTGGGGTGGTTTCTCATCTACCATGATTTTCCTTCACCCATTTCCCTTTGATTTCCTTTCCTTTTCATCTTTCAGGTATGCGTCTAGGTTTCGTGGCGCATGGCGGTGTCGAACAGATGTCGTAGGTGCCTGCTCTAAGAAGAGAGTACTCTCCGTGGACACTAGAGGGCTGCACAGTCGTTGATCGTGCTCTCTAGGCAGCTCCAGCAGTGGACTAGATTTCGAGACTGGAACTGCTAGGGACTTCCGCGCGTTTGTGGCCTATCCTGTAGTCTCTTGTGGTTCCTTCACTTCATCCCTTCCACCAGGGAAGTAGTGACCACAATATATAGATTTATGTAGGTCGCAGTATGCTAACGTTTCCCCTCCGCTGATAACCTATGACCTATAAATTTGCATATACCTAGATTAATATATTTTCTTTAAAATGTCATTTATATTAATTACAATCATTAACCTAATTTATGCCTACTATTGTGAGGCAATATTTTTAACAATTAAATAATATCAGTCTAATTATATAATAAAAATATATTTACAGCCTGCCTTAAAGCAATATGTATGTAATAAAAGCTAAAATGTATGTTACAGTCATTATATTATGTTTATATTATGTACATGTATAATAATGTTATGTGAATGTATTACGTAATTTAACAATGTAGGAGCAGTGAGAATAGAAGCCGAAAGTTGGTAACAATGAGGTAACCTTGAGGCAATAATGAATTAGAAAGTGTAATAATGCTACTAATAATTCTTAGAACAGTAATGTAATATTTAAAACAGTTTATAACTAGCCAATCAAAAACTAGAAAAAGCTTAAGTTAAATAAAAGTATTCTATTGGAGTAGGATTAGCCAATCAGAGACTCGAAATAGATGAAATTTGCAAACTCAGGCGGCAGATGCTAGAAAGCAGGGTTCTCGAGCAGTTCGCTCGGTGCGTATTCAGTGTATGACATAAAATTCATTACGGCGTGAATAATATAAAGTTTACGTGTTAAAAAGTACAATTGACAAAACTCCCACAGCTCTACAGTAGGATATATCAGTGAAGTGTTATTTAATCGTGTGAAGGATTAATAAAAGAGTGAAGTAAACAATTATAATTTACATAAGCCTTATTCTTTAGCCGCACCGCCCCTGCTAATAGATACGTGTTTCTGCAAATTAATACTGATGCAGACGAGGCAAACATAAATATATAATATTTAAATAAACATTAAAATACAAAGTTAATTCTTTAAACGTTGGGGTGAACGCCACCGGAAACTTTGTATCGTACGTGGGGCGAACACTCCAAGAGACATGTCTCCCGCAATACGTGGTGCAAACAGCAGTAATAAGCTACTTCAATTGTTACAATAAAAAGAGAAGAGAAACAATTATTAAAGAGAGAAATTAATAATACTTCTGATTCTTGTGTTCTAATGTATATCATTTACGTAAGACACACATTAATTTAAACTTATTAAGAACTTTATCCGGTATCTAAACCCTGTAATCATTCTGGCTTATTCTCATGTATAAATGCTACCGAGAAAAATAAATATTCCTAAGGGGGCTGACGTGACGTTAGCTGGGAAAGCTTGAAACTACTACCGAAAGGAAACAATCGGGTCAGAAATGGTCAGAAATATTGCGTATCTTCAGCTAAAAATAAAGAGAAACCTTTCATATTTGTACACACATTAACTTTACAATTCTATTGAATAATGTAATTTAATCGTGTAACATGTGCCAGTCTTGTATAAACAGCGAGTTATCATTTCGAATACCTTTTATAACGAAAGATAGGTGAATTAATATCGTTTCGCATCGTTACCTTTATCTGGAGGAGAAATAGTGGGCCGGTCCGCCGCTACGGCACGTACGGATTCGCAAAACAGTGCCGTGGGAGCGGCGGGCTGTCACTGACGACATTCAAGAGAGACCTTCTACTTCCGCCTTGCACCGCCTTCTAGCAGAAACCTCCACACGAAAAGGATGTGCGCTAAGTAAAAATCAGTAAACGTCCCTAAGTTTCTAATAATTATCTGATGTAAATTAATAATTAGATAAAACTTCATAAAATCATATCCTAACGTTTAATTATTAACATGTTAAACACTAAATTTAGAGCTTTCGGGTTCCATTTTCTCGCAGTAATCTGTTAGTGTTATCTTTTTTCTTGGCGTCTGTTATTGTTTTACTATTTTGAATTTTGGGTTCTTTGTCATCCGGCTAGCTATTATTACTCAGTAGAGCAAATATCTCTGACCAGGGCGTGTAAACGGAAAGGAGTTGTTACTAAAAGATAACACTGATAAAAGAATTTGTTTCTACACCTTTATTGCCGTCACACTTAATTAATAGTTCACATCTGTAATATTTATACACGCCTGACAAACTGTTATATTTCCGAATGTAATTACTGTCGTAATAGTTGTTGCGTACTTCAGATTTTGTAACTAGCTTTACGACGCGAGAGATTCTGTAGAATTGCGTAATGTGTACCTCGCGAGAGATTCTGTAGAACTGCGCGACGTTTACCTCGTGAATGATTCTGTAGATCTGCGTAATGTGTACATCGCGAGAGATTCTGTAGAACTGCGCGACGTTTACCTCGTGAATGATTCTGTAGAACTATGTAATGTGTACCCGCGAGAGATTCTGTAGAACTGCGTAATGTGTACCTCGCGAGAGATTCTGTAGAACTGCGTGATACTTGCTTTTGGCTCAAGAATTTATACTCCCTCACCCCGATATGCCTAAACATTATAATAAAGCTGCTATTGGTTACTAAATCGCGCCAACATTAGCGTCTGTTTTGTCAGCCAATCATAATTATTAACACATATCTCAAGGAAAGTTATTCCCTCCATTTCTAAAGAAAGGCACGCTACCCTGACGTCATTTGTTTGTCTCTTCTAAGTGATAAACAACTCACCCCATCGCTTCATTGTTACCCACTCCTATTGTCAGTTTCAGTGAGGCCGAGTAAACTTATTTCCTAACAATGCTTATAGCTAACATACATCTAAAATTAATGTCATACAATAATGTTAATTTACACTACAGTCACTCTGGCATTCACAGTGTTGTGATATAAAATACTGCCTCAATTTCCGCCTGGAGTGGAAGTTAATGTTTATATAGGATTATTCCCTATGCTTCCTAGAGTCTGGAAGTACGAATTTATGCATGTAAGTATATATGTATGTATGTATGTATGTATGTATGTATGTATGTATGTATGTATGTATGTGATTCGAATTTTAAATCTTAAGTACTGGACTAAAAGATCAGAATCCACTGTAATGGAGTGAATATAATTGATATTGCTAAGTCAAAGCGCCGAAGCCACTGTTTCGAGATCAAGGCAACTTCGGAGCGATAAGCGGTCCAGTCGGTTCCATCAAAATCTACTCCAACTCGCAGGAAAATAGCGTATGTTATGTACAATTACCAATATGATCAATATGTGGCGTTTCATTGGAAAACCTTTATAGAATTTTTAATTTAAAGTTTCTGTTGGAAATATTTTAAAATAAAACTATTTTAAAAGATTATATTCATATTTATTAAAGCCCTGTTTTAGAAATTTCCGAAATAACTATGTAAACATTACGTTCATTTCGTAGTAAGACTTTTATTGCCGCAACTATAAACGTGACCTAGTGTAATTAAAACCGACGGCTGGTGGATATGCTCTTGCTGTGTCATTACCTGTGAATATAGACAACACCCACACGCTGTAGCCGCTGAAAGCGCTCAGAGGAAATGAGAAGCGCTATTTATGGCAATATTGCAACGAAGGGGAAACGTCGAAAAGGGACGGCTTAGTTCTTGGTCATTCTCATATTAAAACATCGATCGTTTACATATCCCCAGCAGATTATTATTTGTTCGATAGCTTATTGAGGCAGTATTTTTAACACTTAATAATTTCAGTCTAATTATATAATATATAAATATAATAACAGCCCACCTTAAAGCAATATGTGTATGTAACAATATATAAGGAGTGTATATTACAGTCATTGTATATGTTTATATGATTGTATTCATGTGTAATAATGTTATGTGAATGTATTATGTAATTTAATAATGTAGGAGCTGTGAGAATAAGTTAAACGTTGCTGACAATGAGGTAAGAATGAGGTTACCTTCAGGCAGTAATGAGTTTGAGAGTTTAAATGTTACTTGTGATTCTTGGAAGCAATAATGTAATTTTAGTGACAGTTTATAAAATAGCCAATCAACAATCAGAAAAAGCTCTAGTAAAATGAAGGTATTCTATTGGAGTAGGATTAAACAATCAGAAATTCAAAAGGCAAAACCTTTACAAATTCAGAAGTCGGTTGCCTGCGGACAGTGTTTGTAACCGGATGCATGATGCGGCCTCGAGAAATATAATATGTATTCGTGTGAGACGAAAATAGTTTACGTGTTAAAAAGTGCAAGTATTTAATAATAAAAAGAATCTTACAGCTCTCTATATCAGTGAAGTGTTATTTAAATGTTGTCAAGCATTAATAAAAGAAGTGAAGTAAAATTACAATCTGTGTAAGCCTACATTCTTGTTGCATCACAACCCTGCTAAGAGAAACGTGTCTCTAACAATAATATTAACGCAGCCGAGGCAAAAATAAATATATAGTATTTAAAGAAACAGTCAAATTACAAAGTTAATATTTTTTTAAACTTGGGGCAAGGGCTACCTGAAAATACATTTGTGGCGAAGGTTACCGGAAACTGTTTACTATACGTGCCGTTGCAACTACTTCAAGTTCGGCTCAACAACAGTTGAACTATAATACAAGAAAATAACTACTTCATTATTCAAAGTTGTGGAAGCATTAATTTGCATATAAACATTGGATATCGAGATTACACGCTTTGAGGTCTCACGAGTCCAAAAACGTTTTAGAAATACGTTCTGTTGTGTGTGTGTGTGTGTGTGTGTGTGTGTGTGTGTGTGTGTGTGTGTGTGTGAGCAACCTAACTCAAAAACGAAAACATGACAGCTGATACTTTGCTTCAGGATATTTTAAAACGATAAAAGTCGAAAATATTCACAAGTCATCGATCGACCCCTGACAATCTTTAATACAAAAATGTTCAGTTTTTATTTTTATTCAAACGGGCAAGGATAATTATTAAAATACTGTATCATGGAGGCGACCGAACCACTGATTTTTTGGAACTGATTATGTCGCCCATTGTTGCGAAAGGGAGGTCGTACTGCAAAGAATGACATCAACGACTAGAAAGGTTCTAGGTAGGAAGTCGGCCCAGCATGTTTTACATCGGAGCTTTGCGAGATCAGGCTCTGCATCTATATAAAGAAGCCAAGGAAGTCAAGTGAATATTGCTTATTGAGCGAATTCAGAATTGAAGAGAGGAACTATGCATGTGAATGCAACTTATTAAACTATACACATGTGTGGTTGGCGCCGGGGTAGCGCAGTGGTTTCGTTTCTGGCTCTAGTACTGAAGGTCCGGGTTCAATTTCAGGCTCTAAGGTGGCGATTTCAAGTCGGTCCTATCCAAGCCTCCACCTTAGAAATGCGTCCAATCATCACTTGGTGGAATTAGGTATCCCTAAGGATATATCCCAAATGAGGAGCGTTAGAAACAACAAATGTGTGGTGATACAAGGAAGGAAATAATTTTCTGCTGCGCAATTCAAGCTGATATATTCTTACACCTCAATTAAATGATTATTTACACTAACAAAAATGTATAGACGGAAAAATGAAGCCTTAAGCACTTAAAGATTTATGCCAGTTTCGCCAAAGAGCAGAAGTACAAGATTCACATTGTTAGTACCACTGGGCCTAAACAAAGGTTCGAGTCGTCATCATAATTGCGCGCAAAGGGGATAAGGCTAATTGCAGATGGTTTAATGTTACGTTCTTACTGGTCTGTGCGAGTGTACATGCAGTTTTGCTGGTGAACAGTTTTGTTTCCAGGCGGCCGTGCAAACGCTTTTCTCAGAACAGGTAGAACTAGTGGCACTGTACAATCTGTGTGGTGTATATATTGAGAAACAAGACAGGTGGGCCATTAGTGCAGGCTAAATGAGTTTAAATTAAGCATTCTTGAGAGCTTTAAGATCCTTGAAGAAAGCGCTGGCCTATTCTGCGGTGTTATATTTGCGCTTGCTAATAGAATTCAGTTCATCTGTGCCACTAAACAAAGCAAGACAAATACAATCTCTGTTGTGACTCCAGAGAAAATAGACCCAGTATAAAGGCAATGTTCCATTACTACTTGTATGCATTTTTAAAGAATTAGCCAAAAAGTGAATTCTTTGTTCCCCAGGGATTGAAAGATAGGTATATATTTAATTAGTAGGAGGTATACAAAATAAACGATCATCAGTTAATATTTTAATGAGTTTTTACTGCAGATATTCAATGCATATTGTGTACAAGTCGGTCGCGATATGAATACGCTTGGAGGAGGGCGCCACTGTTTTTGTTGACAATGCGTAACGTCACCAAGGTTAAGGATCAGAGGGGGTTAAGGGGAAAACGACAGGGGAATGTATAGTTGCACAATGAAAACAGTACTACATTTGCACCCCTCAGTCTCACTAGTAAATACAACTCGGAACAGCGGATGTTTGCTTTACCTGACTGTGCTTCCAATGGCCCGCCAACAAGTTCCTTAACGGTTTAATTTCTCTTCCCACCGAACCCACTCATATCGTGGCCGACTAGTACTCTGATATCTTTCAGATGTGCTTATATTGTAAATAAACATACATAAAGGACTTATTCTGATCTTTAAAATTTAAAAGCTCAGAATAACAAAAATATGCTCGGGGAGTTTTCAAATTCAGTCTTAAATAACTCTTAATTTGAGATGCTCTTATTTCAACAGTGAGCACCAAATGCTTGTACGTTACATTTTAAAATAGAATAGCGAACTTTATACCCTAATTCAGTTTTATGGATCCTTCTTTCGAAAAACTTGATAATATCGTTAATTTCTCAGAAGTACAGAACCCCTGCACGTTAGGCAACTCATTGTACTTCTGAGTAGAATGCTCCAAGGGAGTTTGTATTTATGTTTAACGCTAAATATAGAGATCAAGCTCATAGCGAGGACTAAGTATTTCGTTGGTTATAAAGCCAAAGCACTCGTATCTCTTACGTAATTCCTGTAGATATGATTGGTTCGCATTGCTGGTCTATAAACAGTTTTAATATCCGTTATTACAGCCAAGTAATTACATTAATTTACTCTCGTAGTGCGATAAAATTTCGTCACGAGTGAATTTAGTACTCAAGATCTATAAAGTTATCCTTCGCCCTCTCATAGCATTTCCCATCCTTTTCTCTTCGCTCGCTTTCTTCGCCTGCTCGTGACGCATCCCGCGCTGCATTTACGGTCTGCGGCATTAAGATAGAGCTCCCAACGCTAAAACTGGAACCGAACTCGACCCATATGTGTGAAAGGTCAAAGGGGACCTCTGATCCTACATTTAATGTTGTTACACAGTAACGGTTCACAAACGCAACAATAAACACGAGGTAATGAATAGGATGTTATTTATTGGAAGCCATAATGCGTTTTACGTTTTGTTTCATCAAGCTAATAGCTTGCAGGCTCCGTTTTAAACTAAATGGACGCAGAGATAAATATTTTGTGTGTCCCTTGGGATGTTTACTGAAGTTTATCTCGTCCATAAACACGCAATATGCATGAAATGGCGCATATCCTGGGGTCAGAATACGTTGACAAACAAATGAAAAAAACTTTGTGTACAACAGCAATGATTGCGAATTATAAGCGAAGATTACAAGTGTGCAGTTGTTTTACAAGTTAAACTATTTACTTTATTGTCTATTATTCTACTAATATGCTGTAGGCGAACGATATTAAAGCGTTCATAGTAATGGAAATAACCAATACGTGTATTATATCTTCGAAAACAATAATATTTCGCTTCTCCTATCTTTAATTATCTTTAAAAGCCACTGGAATGCAATTTCCTTCCATAAGATATACCTTATAATTGAAATATATATTCTGGGGATTTAAAATAGGTTAAGTCATTTAAACTAGCCTAACCTTCAAAATCAATTTCCTCGAACTGTTTTTACTTTCTCTGTTGTGTATCTAGTGGGTAGACAAGGTATTGCATTCCACCCAAAAATTCGATACCGAGATTTCACTGGGACTATTATTTTGAGGCCCCCTGAATAAACAAAAACATTTTTAGAAAAACTTCCATGTGTGTGTCTGTGTATGTGTGCGTGTGAACACATAACTCAAAAACGAGAAGTAGCATGAACACCAAATTTGGTATATTTAGGTTCAGTATCTTCTGAAGATATGACATTAAAGAAAATACCTAATGGTTTTGATTAATATACCATATGTTAATTATACTTACATGACAAACAAAAAGTATATATTGAATTTTCTGGGAGTAGCCTTTGAAGTCCTCTTCAATTTTGTAGAATCTTGTATAAATAGTAAACGTTAAGCGATAGAAGAAAACGCAGATGTCTTTAAAACACAATTTGTTTCAAATAACTTTTTTGTGGCATAAGCCATTTCCAGATATCTGTTATTAATAGTTTGAACTGTTCATTACTTGGTCATTCATTAGTATTCAGTTGTTTCTCACGACTTCATATAAACAGTATGAAATTTAAGTTTAGCATATACCGTCCAGTTCTTAAACATTTGATTATCGCTGTCTCTTTGTACTTATAACGAAATGTGTAATGTAGCTATTTCTGCAAATGTTTATTTGGATTAAAATGAAGTAGATAGAGAATTAAGCTTTAATACGAACAGTTTGTATACCTACTAATAAGCCATAAAGTGTAGAGAAAGTCATGCGCATGTAACACATCAGATTTTCAATTTTTAATTTTAATATTTTATTGTCAGAATTTTGTTACATTTTTACTTTTTCTACCAAGTACCTAGAAGGCGAGAATATATCGCACTCCACCAAAAATATTGATCTTAAAATTTCAGCGGAAATATTGTGGCGTGTATGTGTGTGTGTGTGTGTGTGTGTGTGTGTGTGTGTGTGTGTGTGTTGTCACGCCAGACACATAATTGCGTCGTTGGCGACAGCATTGTTGGGGCAATTCTTTCAACTGGGGTTTTGAAGCTCGTCTGGCGTAGCAACTAGCCACTGTTTAACTACCGGTGGAGAGTGGGGTTGAGCGAGATTTCTTTTGTGTGTTAGCGCTACTTCAGCTCGAGTGTTCAGTCTGGAAAGATATGTGTGAATCGTGTGAATGTAACCTCATTTGTGTAGCATCTCCCCTGAATTTCTTCCTTTTTATCTTTTATGTGAGATGTAGGGGCAGTGCTTATATTCAATAAACCACAGGTAATGTGATTAATGTGAAATTCTGTATATTTTGCGATAACTATCCCACGCCTGTTCTGGAATGTGTAGTAAAAGTTTCTGGTCCTCTCGCTATCTCTGATGATATGCCTCCAAATGTATATGCTGGAGTAACTAAAATTTAATATCTAGCTGCAAACCTTTTGGCCTCATCACGATACATAACAATATATGTTTTGAGGTCCCCTGAATAAAACAAAAGAATTTTTAGAAAAACGCCCGAATATTTGTGTGTACATGAAAATACCATAACTAAAAAAGTAATGCAGGATAAATAGCACACTTTGTATCAATATCTTCCAATGATATCACATTAAGATGTTCAAATAAAAATTCCCTCACTCCAAATTATCGTTTGTGTGAGAAACTTCCCCTTACTTTTTGTTTTCTAATAAATAAGGAGAATTTTGAATGTGGTTAAGTAGCATAATTTATACAGGTACCTAAAGCGTAGGTAAGTGTCCAAAAGTTTGTCTAAATTGGTCAAAGAGTGACAATTTGTATACAAAGGGTTGAAAAATACTGATAATGGTAGTTTTTGAAGTTGGTGGTATCCTATAATTCTTGCCATGTCTCATAGTCCGAGTGCAATAAAATTTGTACCTGGTTGACTGGCAGTATAGTTTTATCTACAGTGCTTTTCTTTACACTGTGGCCATTGCATGGCGGCTCGCACATCGGCCGCCGCAGCTCGGAATTCCGTCGAAACAGTTATACTATCACCGCAACCGCCTCACGTTTTCATAGTTACAATTGTTACAATGATAATAAGCGCAATCCGTATAATAAGAGATGTGGGAAATGTTACCCCTCTTTGAATGCATATTTCTGGGTCTTCTTCGACATTTTCAGTCACACGTCTCGAGAGTTCAATATCCGAAATTGAATGTATTTCTCGCTTTATGTATTCTTTTAGTTCTTCTAATGTATGCAGTTTGTTGTACTACCTTATTTTTAAGCTCTGTCATAGATTAAAATCATATATAATTAAACCTGAGATCGCGAGGGCCTTAAAGGTATTTACTAATTACCGCATCTCTACTGAACTAAATTTAATAACTCGTCGGCTGTATGCGCGGTGTCATCTTGTTGGAAAAATCCAGACTGATATTCAACGTCAGTCAGCTGTTAAAAATGATATGTTATTCCTGTACCTCTCTACATTTATTGTTTGTTAAAAAAATATATAGGTCCTATTATACTGTATGATTTACCGCACAGCAATTTTCGTTTAATGCAAGGGGATCTCGTGTATAAAATCGGGTCTGTGCTCCAATTCTGTTAATTTGCGACAAAACACGGGGATATAAGTGGAATCATGCTAGGTCAGAGAAGAATATTAATCATTTTGCAAAATCCAATTACGGACAAAATTAAATTGAGTTTTATTTATGGACGCTCTTTAACTGCTATGGTCCTTAGCGTTCGATTCTATATTGGGCGTGAAGGACTGGTAATTATCCTCAGAAGCCTCTGTATCAGATTTGAGGTTCTTTTACGTGCCATAAATCTACGACACGGGACCACCGGCTTTACTTCCCTTCCGGAGGAAGCCATGCTAAGGGTTTTTACGCCCGAAAAAACCCATCGCCTCCCGCGACCTCGGGAACTAGAACCTAGCATGGTAACCACTACACCAGGAAGACGGCAAATTACAGCCATTTAACCTAATTCTGTGATCACGTGAAAATTAACGTGATTGCAATAAACAATATACAATACCCCCATAACCCTCCCTAAAATAACTCAATTTTAAAATAATTTTTGCTTCTTTATTTATCTTTTAGGACTTGAAGTCATTACAAATCTGTCATATTTGTAATGAAGTGCCAAAAGTGGCCTCTGATATTTAGGTACATTCAACGAAACGGATTGAACTTTTGTGACGTGAATATGAAAAAATACCACCCTAACCCCCAGTTTTCAAATCCACCCCATATACATCTTCTCTCTTTACAATAGCAATATAGATATGTAGACAGTTGCCCCTTGTATCTTAGCTAAACTTCAAGTTGGAAGTAAAGAGAGACATTCTCACACCTAACGTATGTACACTTATTAAATAGAGGCATTTGTGAAAGTTATTAAAATCCATAGATTTTGTCACAATTATTTAAAATTTATATGTATTTGTGCCAAAATGTATTTAGGAGGTCTAACAAATTTCGCTTTTTAAGATACTTTTTGCAATATATATATATATATATATATATATATATATATATATATGCAGTTTTGGTGTATTATAAGAAATGTTTATCAATAATTTATTATAAATGTACTAAACTCCGGCCATATGGCGTTGGATTATCTATGTGTAAAAACGTGCTATTTTAATTCAGCTATTGCGAAGTGTTTTGGAGAATAATCATTGAATACGCAGGTGAACTTTTTTCCAAATTATTAATAGTTCTCAAAAACAAAATCCAATAACAATTAACCTGCTCCATCTAGAACATTAAAAATAGCAAGTTTTATGAAGCAGCTATCTAAGAATGTGTGTCTCAAGTTTGAAAGAAATCTGTTATGAACTATTGCAAGGGGCGTAGTGAACATTAAACAATGTAGAAAAGCAGAAGGCAAAAGAAAAAAAAAAGACTTTTAAGTATTAAATGCATAAAAACACATTTTTACTGCTTTAAAATTCCCCTTTACATGAAGGTCCTTCAGCTTATGTATAGCTACCTATTCTTTAAGATTTCCTGCTTTTAACTGTTTCACTGATATATTCTCAATGACCAATGAAGCACTAAACTATAAAATAATTATGTTCAAAACAAAGCAAAAAATGGGCTGTATCGTTATAAATCTCAACTAATAAGCTCCATAGCTGAAATTTGGTCAACATTTTCAAAACATTTAAAAATTAGTTTCTTCCAAAAAATCTTATGTTATACATTTACATGACTTTCTCTGCCGTTTATCGTTTATTAGTGATATGCAAACTATTCTTACTAAAGCTTATTTTACTGTGTACATAATTTAAATCTAAATTAACCTTTGCATAAATAAAATTAACATTTTGTTATAAATACAAAGAGAAATTCTACAGTCAAATTTTAAGAACTGGACCCTAAATGCTGACCTTAAGAATCCAAACTGTTTCCATGCAATCGTGAGAAACTACTGAAAATCGATGGAACTTAAAAAGAACGATAAAGTATTGAACAAATAGAACCATTAATAACGGATATCTCAGAAATGGATGATGCTAAATATATTTAAAATAAATTGTGTCTTTTAAAGAAGTCTATATTTTTTGAGTACGTTTCCGTCTATCGGTTAACGTTTACCAGTTATACAAGTTTATAAATATAAAATTTGTTCCAAATGAAATGGACTTCACAGGCTATTCTCAGAAAATTCAAGATATACATTTTATTTGTAATATAAATATATATAACATATGAGACTTTAATTAAAATCGTTAGAGCCATTTTTAAGAAAATAAAAAATTTCGAAAAATCTTCCATGTAAAGGGTAGTCTGGAGTGGAGGATTTTTTAAAAAATCTTCGTGTCGCATCCTTGGAAGATACTGCACCTAAATAACAACTTTGGTATTTATCCGAATTTACGTTTTTGAATTACGCTGTTCACAAATACACACACACGCACACACCCTCTCTCTCTCTCTGATCTCTTTCTAAAAATGTTTTCTTTATTCAGGGATCTCAAAACAAGTATTTCCGGTGAAACCTCAACCTAGAATTTTTGGGTGGAATAAAATAGTTTTCGTACTTACTATACATAGTACAGAAAGTAAAAATGCGATATGGTTTTTGCTACACTTTTACATTGCTCAAGATATGACATAATTATGTTAATTCGCCCTCTGAAGATAAGTTGATTAAAAAACTATATTTTAAAGTTTAAAACAATTTTTACTTTCTCTACTATGTACAGTAAGTAGGGGAAGTATTGCATTTCACCCAAAAATTCGATACGAGATTTCACAGGAAATACATGTTTTGAGGTGCAGTGAATGCATATAAAGAATTTTTGGAAACATGTCCGTGTGTGTATGTGTGTGTGTGTATATGTGTGTGTGTGTGAACAGCATAACTCAGAAACGAACAGTCGGATAAACACCAAACTTGGTATTTAGGTTCAGTATTCTCTAGAGATGTTTAAAATATTTTCATGACAAATGAAATGTATATCTCGAATTTTCTGGGAATGTCTCCAAAAAGTATTCATTGTGAACGACTTTTGCATAGCTGGTAAACCATAAGAGATAGACAAAATTTTATTACACAAAAAATGTAGTTCGCGTTAAAATACACAATTTATGTCATATACATTTTTTTTTGTTGAATGAACCATATACGACATATTGCTTGTTATTCCCTTAAATTTTTAAATACTATTTTCTCAAATGGGAATTCGTTATTCATTTTTTTTCTTGGATATGCAAAAAGTATTAACTTGTGGCAAAGAGAATGGTGCTGCACATAGCAACCAGCTATTAAGAGATATGTCTATGCTTAAAGGCTACTGTATTTCTATTTTGCCCTTGCAAATACAAAACGAGGGGAACATAGTAGGCCTTAAGCGAAGTCAAATATTTTTATAACTGGTCGCTATGTGTAAAATGTAACTCTCTTTGCATGTCAAGAACATAAAAAAGAATTATCTCGATTAACATGAAGTAGATGGAGAATAAGGTTTGTAAAAATGGTATGTAGAAGAGTAGAGAAAGTCATGTGAGTGTAATTCAGATTTTTTTTATGAAAGAACCATACTAGTGAATCAAGTTCCATATGACAGTTTTGTACATAAGGATCTAAAAATGTAATATTATGTTGAAGAAGGTGTATGTTTGAGGGAGGCGTATTATAGTTCAACTGTTGGGGAGCCAAACTTGATGAAGTAACTGCCCCACACATGATACAAAGTTTCCAGTGGCCTTCGCCCCAAAGATCTTTTTCCGGTGGTCTTCGCCCCAAGTTTATTTTCCGGTGGCCTTCGCCCCAAGTTTAGGAACCAACTTTGTATTTTTATGTTTCTTTAAATATTATATATTTATGTTTGCCACGGCTGCGTTAGTATTAATTTGTAGAAACATGTATTTCTTAACCGGGGGTGATGTGGCTAAAGAATGTAAGCTTACACAAATTATGACTTTACTTTACCTCATTTATTAATCCTTCACACGATTAAATAACACTTCATTGATATATAGAGAGCTGTGAGATTATTTATTAATTACTTGTACCTTTTTTTTAACACGTAAACTTTATAATGAGTTTTCGTCGCACACTGAATACGTACCGAGCGAACAAACGAACTGGGTACGTTGCCTTCTAGCAACTGGCGTTTACCGCTTAAATTTGTACAATTTGCTCTATTTCAGTTTCTGATTGGGTAATCCTACTCCAATAGAATACTTTTATTAAACTTAAGCTTTTTATGGTAGTAGATTGTCTATTTATAAACTGTCTCAAAAATCACATTATTGTTGCTCCAAGAATTACTAGTAGCATTATTAAACTTTCCAATTCATAATTACCTCAAGGTTACCTCATTGTTACCTCATTGTTAGCAACCTTCGGCCTTCTCACAGCTTCTACATTATTAAATTACTCAATACATTCACATAAAATTATTATACATGTACATAATAAAATAAACATAATACAATGACTGTCACATGCATTTTATGTATTATACACATATTGCTTTAAGGAGGGCTGTTATTGAATTTATATATTATATAATTAGACTGAAATCATTTAAGTGTTAAAAATACTGCCTCAATTTTTATTTTTCATAATTTCGATTTCTGCATCATGTGGAACATCTGACCAATTAGATTAATTAAATAAAAAACATTTTTTCTCAAGAATTTTAATATCTGAATGATATTTAAAATGCGCTTATAATTGAAGTAGAACAGAATGTGACAAATTTTGAAAGATTTGGATAAAGACTACAAGATTTAGACATTTCACCTAATGTATAAAATCACACATTATTCTAAGGTAATACGAAGTCTAACTCCACGGGGAATTGAAAAATATTTCAGCAGGTTCCTGTAATGCCACTTTGCCGAGCCCACAGAAACGGAAAGATTGCAAAAGTTATGAAAGCTTTGCTGTTGATTTAAAGGATTACGTATAGAACGGTCCTTGAAGTTGGAAGAGTATGTCTAGCCGGGCGTATTCGTAGTCTATCTGTCACTCTGGAGGGAATTTCTATACTCGCTATTGCATTCAAGCTGAAAAATTACACTAGCAACATTTAAGTCTTCAGTGTCAACTATTTCATGCATACTTTCTGTTTTAGGACCAGCATTCGTTAACACCTCTACAGCATGTAAGTGACAGGTATGGAACATATACAAAACTCTGAGGTGCTACATTCGCGACTTTCTTCACCCTCTAGTGCTTATTAGTGGGTATACAAATTATTCTTACGAAAGTGTACTTTCCTATCTTTTAAGGCAGTATTTTTAACACTTAAATGATTTCAGTCAAATTATATAATATAAATTCAATAACATCCCGCCTTAAAGCAATATGTGTATGTAACAATATATAAAGGTGTATATAACAGTCATTGTATATGTTTATATTATTGTATACATGTAATAATGTTATCTGAATGTATTATGTAATTTAATAATGCAGGAGCTGTGAGAATAGTAGGTTAAAAGTTAACAATGAGGTAACAATTAGGTAGCCTTGAGGCAATAATGCATTTGAAAGTTTAATGTTACTTGTGATTATTGGAGCAACAATAATGTAATTTTTGTGACAGTTCAAAAAAATAGCCAATCAACAACCAGAAAAAAAACTTTAGCTAAATAAAAGTATTCTATTGGATTAGGAATAGCCAATCAGAGACTTGAAATACAGAAATTTACAGATTTAGGCGGAAAAAATCAAGTTAGTTGCTTGTAGACTGCTGATAGCTGGACGCGTTGCTTGAAGACAGCGTTCCTAACCGGACACGAGATGTGTTCTCGAGAAGTATATACTTATTCAGTGTGAGATAAAAATAGTTTACGTGTTAAAAAAGTGCAAGTAATTAATTTAAAAAAATCTCACAGCTCTCTATATCAGTGAAGTTGTATTTAAATCGTGTCAAGCATTAATAAAAGGAGTGAAGTAAAATTATAATCTGTGTAAGTCTACATTCTTCAGGCGCACCACAACCCTGCAAAGAGAAACATGTCTCTAACAAAAAAATACGGACGAAGCCGAGGCAAACATAATATATAATATTTAAAGAAACAGTCAAATTACAAAGTTAATAGTTTTAAACATTTTGGGGGGGGGCAAAGGCCCCCGGAAAGTACATTTGGGGCGAAGGCTACCGGAAAGCGGGTACTATACGTGCGGTTGCAACAAACTTCAAGTTCGGCTTCCAACAGTTGAACTACAACCTACAACAAAACAACAACTACTTCAAATTGGCTCCCAAAGCGTAGGGTAAATAACAATACTCCTTCTATACAAACAAAATAACATCTTCACTTTTTAATTATAATCGAGATAAAACCCACCGGAGGTAGATATTAAGGTAGATATAAAGAGAAAAGCGTTATTAAATATTTAAATTCTGGACGGTGTGCACTGACGTTAAAATCCCATACTCTTTGCGTACAATCGCGAGAAAAAACTGAATATCGAAAATACTAGAAGAATTACCAAATAATGAACAATTCGAACCATTAATAAGGATATCTCTAAATGGCATATGCTATAAAACAAGTTATTTGAAATAAATTGAACGTTTTAAAGAGATCTTCATTTTTGTGTAGTATCTACGTTTTCGTCTATCTTTATCGTTAAAGTTGGTGTTGTATTGTAGTTCGATTGTTGGGGAGCCAAACTTGAAGTAGTTGCAGCTGCACGTATGGTAAAAAAGTTTCCGGTAGCCTTCGCCCCAAGTTTAAAAACATTAACTTTATAATTTGACTGTTTCTTTAAATATTATATATTTATGTTTGCCTCGTCTGCGTCAGTATTAATTTGTAGAGACATGAATTTCTTAACAAGGTGTGGTGCGGCTGAAGAATGTACGCTTACACAGATTATAATTTTATACTTCACTCCATTTATTAATCCTTGACATGATTTAAGTAACACTTCACTGATATAGAGAGCTGTGAGATTATTTAATAATTAATTGCACTTTTTAACACGTAAACTATTTTCGTCTCACACTGAATACGTATTAAACTTCTCGAGGACGCGTCTCGTGTCCGGTTAGGAACGCTGTCTGCTAGCAACTGACTTCTGAATTTGTACACTTTGCTTCAGTTCAGTTTCTGATTAGCAAATCCTGCTGCAATAGAATACTTTCATTTAACTTTTAGCTTTTTCTGATTGTTGATTGGCTATTTTATAAACTGTCTCAAAAATTACATTATTGTTGTTTCAAGAATTACTGGTAGTATTATTAAACTTTCAAATTCATTATTGCCTCAAGGTTACCTCATTGTTAGCAACTTTTAACCTATCATTCTCACAGCTCCTACATTATTAAAATACATAATACATTCACATAATATTATTATACATGTATACAATAATTTGAACATTAATACAATGACTGTTACATACACATACTGCTTTAAGGCGGCGTGTTATTGAATTTTATATTATATAATTACACTTAAATCATTTAAGTGTTAAAAATACTGGCTCATTGTTTACCAGTTATACAAGACTATACATTTCTTCCTAATGAACAGGACCTCGTAGGCTATCTCCAGAAAATTTAAGATATACATTTTATTTGTAATGTAAATACTTTAGTATATGCTATTTTAATCAGAACCGTTAGAGCCATTTTTAGAAAACAGAAAGTTATGTACGATGTTCCATATAATAGGTGGTTTTGGTTGGAGAATTTTCTTTAAACTCAACGTGTCGTATCTTGAAAAAGTACTGAAGTTAAATACCATATTTGGTATTTATCCTATTTTTCGTTTTTGAGTTATACTGTACATAGATACACACACACGGACCTTTTTTAAAAAGTCTTTAATTTTGGATTCAGCGGGCCTGAAAATATCTGCAAAATTTCGAAATTGCAGTTTTCGTCAGAATGCAATACCTTCTCTACCTACTACGTACGTGGTAGAAAAAGTGAAAATGTTTCAGGGGATGGTGTGTATTTGCATTTAAATTGAAATTAATAACATGTTATATCGTATTTATTGAAAGTATTGTATTCCACCCAAAAATTCGATACAGAGATTTCACCGGAAATATATGTTTTGAGGCCCCCTGAATAAAAAAAAAAGCATTTTTGGAAACATTTCCGTGTGTGTGTCTGAACAGCATAACTCAGAAACGAACAGTCGGATAAACACCAAACTTGGTATTTAGGTTCAGTATTTTCAAGAGATGCGACACGAAGGTTTTCAAGAAAATACCCCACCCCATATTACCCTTTACATGGAACACTTTTCGAAAACTTTAATTTTATCAAAAATGGCTCTAACGAATTTGATTAAAATATCATATGTTTAAGATACTTTTATTACAAATGAAATGTATATCTTGAATTTTCTGAGAATGTCTCCAAAAGTATTCTTTATTGTGAACGACTTTTGCATAACTGGTAAACCATAAGAGATAGATAAACTTTTACTACACAAAAAATGCAGATCGCGTTAAAATACACAATTTATGTCATATATATTGTTTTTGCTGAGTGAACCATTTTCGAGATATTGCTTGTTATTCCCTTAAATATTCCAATACTTATTCTTTTTCTCAAATGGGAATTCGTTATTCATTTTTTTTTTGTCCTGGTAATGCAAACAGAATGGAATACTGCACATAGCAACCAGCTCTTAAAATATTTGATTATCGCTTAAAGCCTACCAATTCCCCTTGCATCTACAAGAAAATTAGCAATAAGATTGACATCTCGATTAACATGAAGCATATGGAGAATAAGCGTTTGTAAAATTAGTTTGTACAAGAGTAGAGAAGGTCATGTGAGTGTAATACATCAGATTTTTACTTTCTCTACTACGTATAGTAAGTAGGGGAAGTGTTGCATTCCACCCAAAAATTCGATACCGAGATTTCACCGGAAATACACGTTTTGAGACCTCCTGAATCCAAAAAAAAGCATTTTTGGAAACATGTCCGTGTGTGTGTCTGTGTGTGTGTGTGTGTGTGTGTCTGTGAACAGCATAACTCAAAAACGAACAATCGGATAAGCACCAAACTTGGTATTTAGGTTCAGTATCTTCCAGAGATGCGACACGAAGGTTTTCAAGAAAATCCCCCCACCCCAGATTACCCTTTACATGGAAGATTTTTCGAAAATTTTAATTTTCTCAAAAATGGCTCTAACGATTTTGATGAAAATATCATATGTTTAAGATAATGTCATGAGAAATGAAATGTATATCTCGAATTTTCTGGGAATGTCTCCAAAAGTATTCTTCATTGTGAACGACTTTTGGATAACTGGTAAACCATAAGAGATAGACAAAATTTTACTACACAAAAAATGTAGATCGCGTTAAAATACACAACTTATGTCATATACATTTCTTTTGTTGAGTGAACCGTTTTAGAGATATTGCTTGTTATTTCCTTAAATTTTCCAATTCTTATACTTTTTCTCAAATGCGTTATTCATTTTTACTTTCTCTACTACGTATAGTAAGTAGGGGAAGTATTGCATTCCGCCCAAAAATTCGATACCGAGATTTCACCGGAAATACATGTTTTGAGACCTCCTGAATCCAAAAAAAGCATTTTTGGAAACATGTCCGTGTGTGTGTCTGTGTGTGTGTGTGTCTGTGTGTGTGTGTGTCTGTGTGTGTGTCTGTGTGTGTGTCTGTGAACAGCATAACTCAAAAACGAACAGTCGGATAAGCACCAAACTTGGTATTTAGGTTCAGTATCTTCCAGAGATGCGACACGAAGGTTTTCAAGAAAATCCCCCCACCCCAGACTACCCTTTACATGGAAGATTTTTCGAAAATTTTAATTTTCTCAAAAATGGCTCTAACGATTTTGATGAAAATATCATATGTTTAAGATAATGTCATGAGAAATGAAATGTATATCTCGAATTTTCTGGGAATGTCTCCATAAGTATTCTTCATTGTGAACGACTTTTGCATAACTGGTAAACCATAAGAGATAGACAAAATGTTACTACACAAAAAATGTAGATCGCGTTAAAATACACAACTTATGTCATATACATTTCTTTTGTTGAGTGAACCGTTTTCGAGATATTGCTTGTTATTTCCTTAAATTTTCCAATACTTACTTTTTCTCAAATTCGTTATTCATTTTTTTTTGTCCTGGACATGCAAAGAGAATGGAATGCACCATATAGCAACCAGCGTTAAAATATTTGACTATCGCTTAAAAGCTACGATATTTCCCTTGCATCTACAAGAAAATTACCAATAAGATTGACATCTCGATATCTCGATTAACTTGAAGCATATGGAGAATAGGCGTTTGTAAAATTAGATTGTACAAGAGTAGAGAAAGTCATGTGAGTGTAACACATCAGATTTTTACTTTCTCTACTACGTATAGTAAGTAGTGGAAGTATTGCATTCCACCCAAAATTTCGATACCGAGATTTCACCGGAAATACATGTTTTGAGACTCACTGAATCCAAAAAAAGGATTTTTGGAAACATGTCCGTGTGTGTGTCTGTCTGTGTGTCTGTGTGTCTGTCTGTGTGGCTGTGTGTCTGTCTGTGTGGCTGTGTGTCTGTGAACAGCATAACTCAAAAACGGAGAGTCGGATAAACACCAAACTTGGTATTTAGGTTCAGTATCTTTCAGAGATGCGACACGAAGGTTTTCAAGAAAATCCCCCTACCCCAGACTACCCTTTACATGGAACATTTTTCGAAAATTTTAATTTTCTCAAAAACGGCTCTAACGATTTTGATTAAAATATCATATGTTTAAGATATTGTCATGACAAATAAAATGTATATCTGGAATTTTCTGGGAATGTCTCCAAAAGTATTCTTCGTTATGAACGACTTTTTCATAACTGGTAAACCATAAGAGATAGACAAAATTTTACTACACGAAAAATGTAGATCGCGTTAAAATACACAATTTATGTCATATACATTTCTTTTGTTGAGTGAACCGTTTGCGAGATATTGCTTGTTATTCCCTTAAATTTTCCAATACTTATACTTTTTCTCAAATTCGTTATTCATTTTTTTTATGTCCTGAACATGCAAAGAGAATGGAATGCGCCACATAGCAACCAGCGTTAAAATATTTGATTATCGCTTAAAACCTACCATATTCCCCTTGCATCTACAAGAAAATTATCAATAAGATTGACATCTGATATCTCCATTAACATGAAGCATATGGAGAATAAGCGTTTGTAAAAATAGTTTGTACAAGAGTAGAGAAAGTCATGTGAGTGTAACACATCAGATTTTTTTTATGTTCTGGACATGCAAAGAGAATGGAATGCGTCACATAGCAACCAGCGTTAAAATATTTGACTATCGCTTAAAAGCTACCATATTTTCCTTGCATCTACAAGAAAATTACCAATAAGATTGACATCTCGATATCTCGATTAACATGAAGCATATGGAGAATAGGCGTTTGTAAAATTAGGTTGTACAAGAGTAGAGAAAGTTATGTGAGTGTAACACATCAGATTTTTTGTCTTGTTTTCACATTGAATGGGTCGCACTTCGTGACGCTTCAGCCTGGCTTCTGTCATCTTCCCCCATAGCAACAACGTCCCACGCATCATTCGCTTTTATCCCAAAGCGTGGGTGAAGCCCTATAGAGCTTGACTCTTCTTGAAAACATCACTGAATGCATAGCCCACCGTTTCGGAAATCTCTCTAAAAACTTTGCGTTTTATGTGTACAACACACAGGCACAAGAAGACTTCCACGTAACGTTACTATTCCTTTGTTAAGGAAAAGTAGGCGGGTCTTACAGACACTCCTTTGCCCTTCCTAGGATTATCATCATGGGAAATGGGTAGAGGGTATATTGTCAACTAAGGTTGAATGAGCTTTACATATCAAGAAGCTAAAGCAAAGGGCAATTGGAAGGAAGAAGCTTTACTGATGTGATGCCTTCACATTACCTTCTCTACTCTCTATCGTTTATTATAGTGGGTATACAAAATTTTCTTAATAAATCTTATTACTTTCTCTACTACGTATAGTAAGTAGGGAAGTATTGTATTCCACCCAAAAATTCGATACCGAGATTTCACCGGAAATGTATGTTTTGAGACCCCCTGAATCCAAAAATAAGCATTTTTGGAAACATGTCCGTGTGTGTGTGTCTGTGAACAGCATAACTCAGAAACGAACAATCGGATAAACGCCAAACTTGGTATTTAGGTTAAGTATCTTCCAGATTAGCGACACGAAGGTTTTCAAGATAATCTACCCACCCCAGATTACACTTTAAAATGAACATTTTTCGAAAATTTTAATTTTCTCAAAAATGGCTCTAAAGATTTTGATTAAATATCATATTTTAAGATATTTTTATGACAAACAAACCGTATATCTTGAAGGGTCTGGGAATGTCTCCAAAAGTATTCTTCATTGCGAACGACTTTTGCATAAGTGGTAAACCATAAGAAATAGACAAAATTTTACTGCACAAAAAATGTTGATCGCGTTAAAATACATACTAATTTATGTCATATAAATTTTTTTGTTGAGCAAACCATTTTCGAGATATTCTTAAATTTCTCATTACTTATTTTCTGAAATGGGAATTCGTTATTTATTTTTTTGCCTTTAATGTGCAAAGAGTATTAATCTGTGGCAAACAGAATGGTGCAGCACATAGCAACCAGCTATTAAGAGATATGTCTATGCTTAAAGGCTATTGTATTTCTATATTGCCCCTTCAAATACAAAACAAGGGGAACATAGTACGCCTTAAGCGATAGTCAAATGTTTTTAGAACTGGTCGCTATGTGTAAAATGTAATTCTCTTTGCATGTCAAAAGATCGTTTCTGCAAATGTTTATCTCGATTAATATGAAATAGATGGAGAATAAGAGTTTGTAAAAACAGTTTGTACAAGAGTAGAGAAAGTCATGTGAGTGTAACACATCAGATTTTTTTTATCTATCTACTACATTTAATCCAAATAAACATTTGCAAAAATAGAAACATTACACATTTCGGTTTAGAAAACAAAGAGAACGTAAAGTTTTAGAACTGGACGCTATATACTGCTTTAAAATTCCATACTGTTTCCATGCAATCGCGAGAAGCAACTAAAATCGATGGGATTAAAAAAGAATGACAAAGTATTGAACAAATGGAACCATTAATAACTGATATCTTGGAAATGGCTGATACAACAACAACAACAAAAAGTTATTGGATATAAATTGTGTGTCTTAAAGAGATCTACATTTCTTGTGCAGTATGTTTTCGTCTATAGCTTAACGTTTACAAGTTATACAAGAGTACGCAAAACTCCTTCCGAAGGAAGAGGAATTCAAAGGCTATTTCCGGAAAATTCTAGATATGCATTTTATTCGTCCTGTAAATATCTTTAATATATGGTACTTTAATCAAAATAGAGCCACTTTTTTTAGGAAATCAAACATTTCGAAAAATCTTCCATGTAAGGGTACTTCGGGGTGGGTAGATATTCTTGAAAACCTTCATGTCGCATCTTTGGAAGGTACTGGATCTAAAAACCAAGTTTGGCGTTTCGCGACCTTTCGTTTTTGAGTTATGCTGTTCACAGACACATACATAGGCGCGCGGGAGGCTCGTTTTCTAAAAATGTTTTTTCTGGATTCGGGGGACCTCAAAACATGTTTTTTCGGTGAAATCTCTGTATCTAATTTTCGGGTGGAATGCAGTATCTTTTCTAGCTACTAGGTATGTGGTAGAGAAAGTAATGCTAATTGAAGGGCAACCTTTAGTGCTTTTTACTTAGTTTTCCTACATTTTGGATTAAACTTATTCTTTGAATACGTGTAATTTCTGCGTTGTGTTCCTTTACTTTATAATTTACCTGTACGATCTTGTATTTAGGAATTTTCTATGTGGTTAAGGGGAAGAGAAGGCCAAATGGCCTTAGTTCTGCCACACGAATAATAGA
This sequence comes from Deroplatys truncata, assembly GCA_030765065.1. Taxonomy (NCBI): domain Eukaryota; kingdom Metazoa; phylum Arthropoda; class Insecta; order Mantodea; family Mantidae; genus Deroplatys; species Deroplatys truncata. The sequence goes on along the minus strand of CM060988.1, from coordinate 119,164,784 downwards.
TGAATGAATAAATAAATAAATAAAAAAAAGTAATAAACATATTATATGATGTAACTTGTTGAGAAGTGGAGTTGTGTAGATTACGAAGGTCTGATGTATTTCATTTGCATGACCTTCTCTATTCACTATTCTAGAAGTATTCTCCGAAAGTTATTATTATTATTATTATTATTATTATTATTATTATTATTATTATGGGAATTAAAGCGACTTGGTCTGTGATTTCAAGTTACCGATGCCGAGAGTCTTGGCACGTGTCCGGGTATAGAGGGTGCCGTAGTAGGCACGATGCTTCGCTTCGCAAACATTAAAAAATATATAAGACGGCGATATAAGTGTACTATTGTACGCACCTACGATATAGTATCCACAATATATATGTATATACATATAAATATGTAGCATGGATTCTATAACATGGAATAAAAACATTAAAAGTCATCATATACACCATAGTAGACGCATTTTTTGATACGACCTGTACGAGCACTGCAGGGACGCGCCCGTTGTTTACATCTGGACTAGTTCTCTCTCCTTCAACATAAACAGACTACAGTACAAGGTAAGTTAACTTCATTAAAGCGTCACTCCGAGCTCCTTAATTATTATTATTATTATTTATTATTATTATGTTTATTATTACTGTTATTCAATTTATACACCGACTTTAACCTGCAATGGTAATATCGGCGGCCTAGCTTCTGCTTCTATCTACTTCTTGTTAATCGAGATGAAATTCATTCCACATTTACACATTTCATTGTAGTATAACAAGGATAAAGCGATGGTCAAGTTTTTAAAAATCGGATCGATAGCTTTGAAGTTTCATGATTTTTGCAAGACCACGAGAAATACCGATAGCGACTTATCATTTGAAAATAGTACCCTCAAGTATTTGAAAATTCAAACCAATAACAAAGAATATTTTAGAAATGGTTTACGTCTCAAAAACCTATTTTACATGAACAGTGTGCTTTGACGACGGGTCGTTCGATTGTTTTTAATATTTCGAAAAGCTCTAACAACAGGAAAACGCAAAGTGACTATCACTCAAACTTGCGGCTGGGTCCTTAGTAAATGCACAAATATTAAAACAATAGTTACTTTTAAAACACGTCTCGTAATTCATATGGTTTCCACAATAGTTTTATTCACGGAAAGTTTACATTAAATTCCTTTAAATGTTTATTTTATGTCAGTATGATTTAATACTTTTTATATGAGTATATTTATGTGCATATTATGAAAAATTTCAATGCATATATGCATACTATTAAAGCTATTATTAGAGCATCGAACTCCTGTCGCTAGTAGGAGTTCTGTATTTTATATTGAAAAGAACGATTTCTCCCGACAATGTTTTGTTAAGACAGATATATATTTTGACGTCCTCCATCACATTAGAAAATTCGTAATGTTTGTTATGATACACCTGTATAATAAACATAATAAACATTTATCGAGTTAAAACACTAAGACTAAATGCTAATTTCTCTGTTTATTGACTTAACAATTTCAAAACTCAACCGTGTTAGTTTGTCACACGTTCAAGGACTTTATTTTTTGCTTTAGCTGCAACTAAAGCGAGGAATAAACCGGTCTATAGCTAAACTGCCGAGCGGGTTGGTCATCTTGGAAAGCCATTTTCAGTTTACTGGGCTCCAGGGGGTCCGCTCTGCAACTTACTTACCCCTCGCCATAAATACGTGATACCTTCTCCCCGGCACTTGCAATAAAATACACGTAAGGTGTTTTAGCTCCGATGATCTAGTACCGGAAAGGAAGACGTGCACCAAGCTTAGCAAATATGAATTACCTGAGGTGGAAAAGCCAGCAAATATCTCGATATAAGTTGTACACAGCGTATTTATAAACCGCTTAGCGCATTATCTGTTATTGGCGAGATATTTAAGACTGTCAACTGAAGAGGGATTGAAATGTTCTACCTCATCAATTTGCATTTCATAAATGATTTTCTCAAGGTACTAAGATAGGCGCATGAAACTTTAAAATACTACTAATTGACTTGGTAAGCCTACCCTTCTTGTATGCTGGGTTTACACCCCCTAGGACTTACAACCGTGCCTAGGTTCAGAGGTCTGTAGAGGAGCAGACGAACATTGAATCAGAGAATGAAGAACCCAGAACGGAGGATCGGCCCGTGGCCAGGTATGAGAGTGAGGGAAGAAGATGATACGAAATGAAGGCAAAATGGATGAAAGGAAAGATCATGACGGAGCATTGGTGAAATGAACGGCGGGGGAAACTGGGGAACCCGGAGAAAACCCGCACAGTGGTCACTTCGTTCACCACAAATCCCACTGCAGGTCCCAGAGATCTAACTGGGCCGCCTTGGTGGTAAGCGAGCGGTCTAATCACTTGGCCACTTAAACTGTTATTACAGAGCTAAATGCTTCTGCGGTAAAGTGCGAAGTTCATATTCGGGAGATCCTGGGTTTGATTCCTTAGACCAACCACATTAACCAGGTGTTTTTCGTGGTTTTCCCTCGTTGGCTGTGTTGGTTTCTCTTCTGCCACGAATTTCCTATCACTCGCCGCTCCTTTCATGTTTCAGGTAGGTTTAGGGGCTGCACAGTGTCGGACAGATGGTACAGATGTTTCCTCGTTGGAAAGCTCTTCTCGACAGGCTTCTCTGAGCCGAATTAGGTGGATCGAGTTCTCCCCAGTTTCGCCATAGGGAAGTCTTATCTGAGCAGTCCGATAGCGTGACCGGGTCATCAAGCTTGGAATCCCTAGGGACCTCAGCGCGTGTTTTTCGGCCGGTTTGCCTGTGACCTATAGACTCCTGCGGATCTTTCACCTCACCCGTTCCTCCTGGGAGTGGTAAGTACTAAAGATCTGTGTTGGGTCGAAGTGCGAGATGTTCTCTCCGTTCTCTGGTCATTCATTCGTTTAAATTATAGTAGTGAGTGTCTTGGAAGCACAATCATTTATTTTTATGAAAGTATATCCTATACAATTAAATGAATTAATCTTATGTATTTACACATGCCTGTATGACATTAAATTTCCTAACTGACTCGCATTTTTCCTGGTAAACTACAAGGCGTTCCCAAATTCATTTTGAGATACTATATAACTAAATGGCAACTTACAAGTACTTTAAGGCTGGCCCCGTAGCTCAGTCGGTAAAACACATGCCTGCTGTGCGAGGAGTTCTGGGTTCGATTCCCGACGGGTGTGGGAATTTTTCCAACGACAAGAGAATACGAATTAACAACATTGTCAATAGGCAACAAGTTCCAAAGGAAAGGCCGCCGATAAGACCAATGTAGTCAAAGGTGGGGTATACATGGAACTTAAAAAAAAGTACTTTAAGTTTCCTGTCTTAAAGCTAACTCTATTAGGTCAATTAATTTTATTTAATTGCTCTTTCACACATGCCGTAGTCTCAAGGTGAAAAAGTAGATTCAGAATTAAAAATCTGATGTGTCGCGCTTATATGACTTTTCTCTACTCTTGTGCAAATTATTTTTACAAACGTTTATTCTCCATCTACTTCATGTTAATCGAGATAAACATTTGCAGAAAGAATGTTATTGCTAATTTTCTTGTAGTTGCAAGGGGAATATGATGGGTTTTAAGCATAGTCAAATATTTTAAGAGTTGGCCTATTCTCTTACATGCCCAGGACATACACAAACTCTGATATGATACATTTACATTATTGTATCTACCCTGTATCACTTATTAGTTGCTATATAAAGTATTTTTACTAAAGTTTATTTTTCTACTACTTCATCTTAATCCAAATTACCCTTTGCAGAAATCTACAGTACATATACAAAGAGAACAGCGATACTCAAATGTTGAAGAACTAACGCTATACATTGACCTTCAAATTGCATACTGTTTCCGCAATCCAGAGAAACAACTGAACGCTGAAAGGACTTCAAAGAATGACTAAGTAATAGACAATTCGAACCTTTAATAACGGATATCTCAGAAATAACTTATGGCAAAAAAAACTTATTGGCAGTAAATTGTGTGTTTTAAAGAGATCTACAATTTTCGTGTAGTACGTTTTCGTCTATCGCTTAACGTTTACCAGTTACACAAGATTATACAAAATTCTTTCCGAATGAAGAGGACTTCACAGGATTTAACAGTAAATTAAAGATATACAGTTTATTTGTCGCTTAATATCTTTAATATATGACATTTTACTTAAAATCGTTAGAGCCACTTTAAAACAAAATAAAAATTTTCAAAAAACAAAGTTCCATGTAAAGGGTAGCTGGGGGTGGAAGATCTTCTTGAGAATCTTCATGTCGTATCTTTGGAAGATATTGAACCTAAATACCAAGTGTAGCATTTATCCACTTTTCGTTTTTTGAGTTATGGTGTTCACAGACACACACACACACACACACACACACACACACACACACACACACACACGGACCTTTTTCTAAAAATGTCTTTTCTTGGCTTCAGGGGTCTCAAATCATGTATTTCGAGTGAAATATCGGTAGCGAATATTTGTTTGGAATGGAATACCTTCTCTGCCTAATATGTATGTAGTAGAGAAAGTAAAAATAATAACGAATTCCCATTTGAGAAAAATATAAACTTTGGAAAATTGAAACAAATAACAAGGAAAATCTGGAAAATAGTTCACTGGACAAAAAATTATATCACAAAAATTGTGTGTTTTAACCAGATCTGCATTTTTTGTCTAGTAAAATTTTGTCCCTCTCTTACGGTTTACAGTTATATACAAAAGCCATTCGTAATGAACAGGACTTCTGAGGAACATTCCCAGAAAATTCAAGATATATATTTCGTTTGTCATGAAAATATCTTAAAATATTAATTTTAATCAAAATCATTAGAGCCATTTTTGAGAAAAGCAACATTTTCGAAAAATGTTCCATGGAAGGAGTAGTTTGGGTTGGGGGATTTTGGGGATTTTCTTGAAAATCTTCGTATCCCATCTTTGGAAGGCACCGAAACTAAATACCAAGTTTGGTATTTATTCGACTTTTCGTTTTTGAGTTATTCTGTTCACAGAGACACACGACAGACACGCACCTGTTGCTAGAAATGCTTATTTTGGATTCAGGGGTCTCAAAACATGTATTTTCCGGTAAAATCTCGGTATCGAATTTTTGGGTGGATTGCAACACCTTCTCTACCTAAGATGTACGTGGTAGAGAAAGTGAAAATTGTTGCCATAGCCGGGATTTGAACTACGGATCTTTGGATGCAGTATCTCTAATTTCACTTTGAAGCTTCTTAAACCTACCACCGGGAGGAGCTCATCAATAGGCCATCTGCATCCTTGGAACGTGCTAGACTTCAATTCCAAATTTCGTATTTATCCAACGTTTCATTTTACACTCTCTCCGTCAAGAGTGCACGCGTTTTTCTAAAAAAAAAAGTTAATTCAGTGGGCTTCAAAACGTGCATTTCCGGGCAAGTCGCGGTATTGTTATTGGGTGGAATGAAATACTTCCCCTATTTACTATAGGTAAGGCGCAGAGAAAGTAAAAAAACTAAGACCTCTCTGAAGAACCACCATCTATCGATATGCAACAAACGCTAAACCAATGTGTTTTACTTCATTAACCAACGCAAGCGCTGGCGCCTGGAAGAAAAACAAAAGACGGACGCAAGCAAACGCTAACGATGAATGGATGTGCAGTAAAGCTTGACAAATGCACGTCACCAGGTGGCGTGGGATTAATGGCCTAAGCGACAACGAGCACATGTGGTTCCTCCCTGGAAGATTAATTGGCAAACGGCGATGAAATATGGAGAAGGAAGTGATTCGAGCGATACGCGACAACGCTGACGTCATCTAGGTATAAACACTGGCGTTTTTGTCATTGATCTTCCGCAACACGGCAACAGTTCATCCCTCGAGATACAGGGCGTGGCGTAGACTGCATGCAACCTTAATACTTTGCAAGATAATCCCAAGCAGACATCTTTCAGCCAATGGACCAACTCACAGACACTCAGATGACTACTGCACGACATATGTATACTCGGTCAAACTAAAAGTGGTCGGCCTCTTGAGCAGCTGCATTTTATTTAAGTCCCTTCGAGTGAGCGCGCGGCTCACAACCGTCAACTTCTGTGAACCGCTTTGGCCAGCTCTATAATACAAGCCACAAGGCACTGAATTGGGCTACTTTCAAACCATGCTTGGCGTGGTTAAATTAGTTAACCTATACGCAAGCAGCTCAAAGTCGAATCTCCGTAGAGGAATGTTAACTTTAATTTTTTACAACTCGTTTTTCTAAAACATAGATAAATTACTTTCTTGTGTTATTTAATTTTACTTTCAAATATAATTTACAATAATGGTGATTTTGTGGTTATAAAATTAAATTGAGTATGAAACTCCTTCCAACCGTTAAATAATACCATTGCTGCCATCTACCGGACTATGCCGAACTACCAAATAAACACCACATGCATAAAAACCGACAGAGAGAACTCTAAATAAAAGACCAGTGCTGGAAAACGAACACCCCAACTGCTATTACTCTGGTCTACAGCTCCTTCCGTAGATAAACTGCCTGCTATATGAGATGTTCCGTGTTCGATTCCCGGCTGGGCTCCAGAAAGTTGTCTTTAAACTAAAACATTTCACGTATGCCAGGGTCCGGTGTTTGAATGTGAGGTACCTATATATAGATAGTAATAGCAGTTGAGGTGTTCGTTTACAAGCACTGGTCTTTTATTTAGAGTTCTCTCTGTCGGTTTGGAGTCCCCTTTGCAGTTCCGCTTAGGCAAACCATTTAGCATCCACGCTATCCGCTTTTAACCAACTTCAACTAAGGACGGCTTGTGTGAGCTACCTGGCATATCGGACTGAAATTTTTACAGGATTTAGCCAAGTGTCTTCTATGAGCTGGTCGATCTACTTTTATAAATAAAGTTTTGTTTATTAAGGAGAATATAATTTCTTCTTAATTATATCATGTTCCGATTAAACATATATCAGCAATTATTTTTAATACAAAACATATCGTGTTAACACAAAAGTATATTCACAACAGTACTAAAAGGTAGCTTTTATCGTCCTAAAATTTAATTTAGCTATCTTCTCTAGTTTTTGAGAAAACTACAAAAGGTTATTCACAGAAAAGGCAAAAATGGACAAAAATTTGAATATATTTGAAAAGATAGATACACATAGCTTGAGAACACACAGAAGCTGAAATGCTTAACAGTAGTACGAATTTATAGAGAAAAGTTCCCCAAAAGGTTGGGCTAAAGTTTACTTCTTTACTCCAAAGTGTGTAGGAGTTATTTTACTTTCTCTACTGCGTAGTGGAAGTATTGCATTCCACCCAAAAATTCGATATCGAGATTTTACCGGAAATACATGCCTTGATGTGCCTTGAATCCAAATAGAGCATTTTAACAACATGGCTTTCTCTAGCATCTATCTTTATTAGTGGGTATACAAACTATTCATATTAAGCCTTAGTTTTCTATCTACTACGTTTTAATCCATATAAACCTTTGCAGAAACAGCGACAGTCAAATGTTTAAGAACTGGACCCTATATGCTGATCTTAAAATTCCATACTGTTTCTATGCAATTGCGAGAAACAGCTGAATGTTGAAAGGACTTCAAGGAAATGATCAAGCAATGAACAATTTGAACCTGTAATAACGGATATCTCAGAAATGGTTTATGCCACAAATAAGTTATTCGAAATAGATTGTGTGTTTTAAAGAAGTGTAAAATACGTTTTCGTCTATCGCTTAACGTTTACCATTATACAAGATTATACAAAATTCCTTCCGAATGAAGGGGACTTCACGGGCTATTCCCAGAAAATAAGATAAGCAATTTATTTTTCATCTAAGGTTTTCAATGTATAGCATTTTAATCACAATCGTAAGAGCCGATTTTTATAAAATCAAAATTTTCCAAAAATGTTCCATGTAAAGGGTAGTTTGGGTAGGAGGATTTTTTTGAAAAGTTCGTGTCGCATCCATGGAAGATACTGAACTTGAATACCAAGTTTGGTATTTATCCGATTCTTCGTTTTTGAGTTGTGCTATTCACAGACACACACATTTCCAAAAATGCTTTATTTATATTCAGCGGCTTTCAAAGCATATATTTGCGGTGAAATCTCGGTATTGAATTTTTGGATGGAATGCAATACCTTTTCTACCTACCAGGTACGTGGTAGAGAAAGTAAAAATTATAAACACTAGAAATGAGATTTTTGGGATATAGCAGGATACACAAATGAGGACAAAGGGAAAGTAAAGAGCCAACATTAGAAAAATTAAACAGTATAATTAAAACTTAGTATAGATGGAAGCAACATTTGGGTAGAATGTAAAATAATAGGTTATCAAAAGCAGCAATAGGTTATAACCCTCATGGAAAACGTAAAACCAAGAAGAACAAAGAAATTATGGGATCAGTAGTTTTAGCTGCAATGGGCTGAGACCTAAACCGTGATGAAGAATTCAGTATAAGGAATCCTAACTGTGACATTTAAACAGTATGCAGAATAGTCATAAATTCAGTTTAGACAGCTCGTACAGCCCTTAAGACTGAACGGTCAGATTATGTTTCGGCCGGGGGAGACCATAATTCTGCCTGACTCACCAGTTTCACATTGTAATATCCCCCTCATTTTTACTCTCTCTATACTACGTATAGTAAGTAGGGGAAGTATTGCATTCCACTAAAAAATTCGATAGCGAGATTTCACCGGAAATACACGTTTTGAGGCATCCTGAATAAAAAAAAGTATTTTTGGAAACATGTCCGTGTGTGTATGTGTCTGTATGTCTGTCTGTCCGTATGTATGTGAACAGCATAACTCAGAAACGAACAGTCTATAAATACCAAACTTGGTATTTAGGTTTAGCATCTTCCAGAGAAGCGATACGAAGGCTTTCAAGAAAATCTCCCCACCCCAGATTACCCTTTACATGGAACATTTTTCGAAAATTTTAATTTTCTCAAAAATGGCTCTAACGAGATTGATTAAAATATCATATATTTAAGATACTTTCGTGACAAATAAAATGTATATCTTGATATTTCTGGGAATGTCTCAAAAATTATTCTTCATTGTGAACGACTTTTGCATATCTGGTGAACATAAGAGATAGACAAAATTTTACTACACAAAAAATGTAGATAGTGTTAAAAACACAATTTATGTCATATACATTTTTTCAGTGAACCATTTTCGAGATATTGCTTGTTATTCCCCTAAATTTTCCAATAACTTATACTTTTCTCAAATGGGAATTCGTTATTCATTTTTTTTGTCCTGGTAATGCAAAGAGAATGGGATACTCCACATAGCAACCAGCTCTTAAAATATTTGACTATCGCTTAAAGCCTACCAATTCACCTTGCATCTAAAAGAAAATTAGCAATAAGATTAACATCTCGATATCTCGATTAACATGAAGCATATGGAGAATAAGCGTTTGTAAAAATACTTTGTGCAAGAGTAGAGAAAGTCATCCGAGTGTAACACAAGATTTTTTTAATGCTTATATGTAAACAATGCAATTTTTAGGCTATTGTGAACTAAAATTGTGTGGGAGTTATAGGAGTAGCTGAAAGTGAATCCCTTAGAAAAAGATCCATGTGTGTGTGTCTTTGAATAGCATAACTGAAAAACGAAAAGTTGGATAAATACCAAACTTGGTATTTAGGTTCAGTACTTTCTAATGATACGACACGAAGATTTTCAAGAACCTTCCCCGACCCCAACTATCCTTTACATGGAACATTTTTCGAAATTTCCGATTTTCTACAAAATGGCTATAAGGCTTTTGATTAAAGTGGAATATATTAAATATATACACATATATACATAACAAATAAAATACATATCCCGAACGTTATGGAAATAGCCGGTGAAGTCCACTTCAGTTGCAAGAATTTTTGTATAATCTTGTACAACTGCTTAACGTTAAGCGATAGACGAAAACGTAGAACACAAAAAATGTGGATCCCTTTAGAACACACAATTTACTTCAAATAATTTTTTGTGGCATAAGCCATTTCTGAGACATTCGTTATTAAAGGGTTCGAATTTTTCATTACTTGGCCATTCTTTAAAGTCCTTTCAGCATTCAGTTATTTCTCGGGATTGTATAGAAACAGTATGGAATTTTAAGGTCAGGATATAGCGTTCAGTTCTTAAACATTTGACTATCGCTGTTCTCTATTTCTGCAAAGGTTTATTTGTATTAAAATGTAGTAGAAAAATGAACTTTTGGAAAAGTAGTTTGTATACCTACTAATAAATGATAGAGGGTAGGGAAAGTCATGTGAATGTATCATCAATTTTTATTCTTATATTGCCCTTCAATTCATAGTTGTAAATAAATCATACCACCGAAAAATTTCTGAAAAGTATAGTTTATAGAATTACACGCGATTACGTTATGTGGCTGTAATTCTTTTATTTCACAGTGATCCGTTTCGAAATGTGGTTGTTGAATGGGCTTATGAAACACGTACTTCTTGAGAAAGCTGACCTAGGAGTTTTGTATTTTCTAAAACTGTTCCAATGTCATGCAGGTTTCCTTCCGATAAAATCATGCTTATGAATGTTAGTGTGTAAAAAACCTGTTCATTTAAATCTAAGAACATATTGCTTGGTTATATATCTGCATCGAACTTCGTCAGGAAATTTTAGTAAAAATAGCCTGCAAATCGTAGGTTTCATGCATGAAAATCATTTTCTCTACTGTGAACTTTTCGGCTGGCACTGAAATGGAATAATAATCTGCTTACATACATGCACTGCAGTTACACAAAACAGAACTGAAATTATACAGAAACAAAGAGCAGTGTGAGGGAAATCTACTTTTTGTGGTATGAAACACGCGATAGGAACATCGATTTTAACTTATTACTTATAAAGAGCAATGTACACAATATATGCAGCAACATGACCATACGTGGTTTGATCGGTTCCTGCGTTGTACTGGTCGAAAGACAATTCCAAGCTGCTGGGTTAGCACCCGCATCAATTCCGTTCTCTAGCGGCCGAAACATAACCCTAATTTCGTGAAATTATTTTACCTCGAGAACGTTTTCTGCTCGCGAAGCTAAACACATTCACGTCAACTAGAGGATGCACTGGTGCACATCACTATTGAAATGGCATGAACGACCCACCACTACAAACAAGTGATTTACCAGCTCGATGACACCTACTTGGGAAGACACACAGAGATCAGCGGACCTATACCTTTTTCACTTTAAGGGGGCTGGCTCATCAGTGGTTTAAATCCTACCTTACTGATAGAAGACAAGGTACTGTCATAAGAAATGAATTAAATGGTTCTCAAATTAACTCGGATATAAAGGTAGTAAGCTGTGGTGTTCCGCAAGGTTTTATTCTTGGACCTCTACCTTTGTTAATGCACATAAATGACTTACCTCTAGATATTCCCCATGCTGAAACCATATTATATGCAGATAATATTAACATTATAATTCAGGGATGTAGTTATTTAGAATTTCAAACTCAAGCAGATACTGTAATGACAAATATGATGCAATGGCTCTGCTCCAACAAACTGATTCTTAATACTAAAAAATCGCACTGCATGCAAATAGCATTATCTGGTAGAAGTGACACAAGTGTAGCCCTAAAGTTACATATAATAATGATGAAATACTTTGTGTCCACGAGACCAAATTTTTGGGGGTAACAATTGACAAATTCTTATCCTGCAAACCGCATCTTCAGAACATTACTTCAAAAATTAATAAAGCACACTATATAATATCTGTATTAAAATATTTTTATATACAGTAACTAAAAATGACACATTTTTCTTATGTAGAATCTACTATTGCTTATGGAATTTTCATATTGGGTTCTTCCACAGAAATTAAAGCTCTTTTTATAGCACAAATGAAAATAATAAGAAAGTTGATTAGTATAAATAGTATGATTTACTGTAAAACATATTTTAAGGAAAACAACATACTAACCTTGCCCGGCTTATATATTTTAGAAACTGTTTGTTTCATAAATAATAACATTCAAAATTTCCTGATGAATAATACAGTACATGATCATAAAACAAGGAACAGCAATAAAATACATTTATATGGTTTCAGATTTACTAAAAGAGTTAACTCCATTTTGCATAAAGGTATTCACATGTACAGTTTAATCACTGAGAAAATAAACTGTAAGGATAAAAAAAAAATCAGAAGAGATACAAAAAGATATCTAATGAATCATAATTTCTATAGTACTCCAGCATTTTTTCAATATTTCGGATAACGTTGTTTGTATCACTCCGCCGAGCACATGGCAGCACCATGTGGAGAATACGGTAACTAAGTACCCGTGAGAGGAAATTGCTTCAGACACAATGCGAATACAGTATATTGCGCAGCTTGGGGATCATTAGCTTTTAAACATTGTATGTCTTATTCCTATATATTGCCTCATATCCTAAACTTCTAACACATAACATACTAAGAGTAGACAAATAAAACCTTAACAGTTTTGCATCTGTGGTTAAAGGTACTGGATTAAACTGCTCTTAACTTCAGACTTTAGAAATCATTCATTTAATGACTAATATCACTATACCACTTTTGCTTTAACCTGTTATGAGTCAACAATTTAAGAAAATGATTAGCACTATAGGTTAGAAAACAAAGAAAACATACGCGACCCAAGCAACAAATCTGCATTACCAACAAAGAAGTCAATTATTGCTAAACAATGGCCAACAATATTCAGTGTCGATTAAAGATGGGTACGTTTCACAGACTTTGTTAAAAGCATTTAACGCAATAATTGTATTCTTTCCATTTCTCACTATTATGTTTTCTACAGTGGTAGAGGATTCTCAGCCATGACACTCATTTTCTCAATATTGCAAAAGTATACTGGCGGCTTATTCGGAATACGGAAAAGAACTGCAGCGTCTGCGCATAGCCTCTTAAACCCTCTGCTATAACGGTCCATTCAGTTATAAACGAATCTGAAGAATGCGGTGGTATACTTCAAATGTTATATTTAATTTGTTGAGCCCCACGTTTGGGAGCCAATTTGCGACGGTGAATTTATAATGTTATTTGTGTATGTGTGTTTACTCCACGTGGTGAAGCCATTTTGTGACGTGATTCACTTGTTAGGTTTGTTAGCTCCATCTGGTGTTAGCAATTTGCGGCAGTATTAGTGTTTGTTTGAAAGAATGCTACTGTTATTTTATTTAATTTTTGCTCACTGTCCTCCGGCTAGCTATGATCTTTTTGGTCGAGCACTTCTCTTTATACAGGTTGTGTAAACGGAAAGGAGTCTTTTATCCAAAGATAACACTGATGAAGGAATTTGTTTTACACTTTTATTGTCGAACACATTCACTATCACATTTACACATTGATCTTGACACTCGCCAAACTGAAACTGTTATAATAACTTCATTACTGATCATTCTTAATTCGCGTACTTCAGTTTTTTGTATAATTAACGTTACCACACTTGAGAATTTTCCTAACTCTGCTACGCGTAACTTGCGAATCGATAGCCGACGTGTACTGTTCAAATATTTCTGCTGGACTGAAGCGACGTGTAACGTACAAATATTTTCGATGAACTGACGGACTGAAGGACTTTACCTCTAACCTAGCCCTTTTTATACTCCTACACCCCGATATGCCTAAAGATTATAACTGAATTGCTATTGGCTAATAAAACGCGCCAACATTAGCGTCTATTTTTATATCCAATGAAAATTATGAATACATATGCTCTAGGGAAAATATTCTAGAAAATTCTAAAAAAAAACGCGCCAACATTACGTAACTTCCTCATCTCTAATAATGATAAACAGCTCACCCCCTCGCTGCATTATTGCACGCTATTATTGTCAGTTTCAGGAAGGCAGTATAAACTTACTTCTCGACAATAATTACAATCAATAAACATCTTAAATTAATGTCACACAAAAATGCATATTCATACTATAACCATTCTTTACATTTAAATAATTTATGACACAAATTACTGCATCATATGCCCCACTAGAAATATAATTATAAATATTTACAACTTGTTTGGAAATTTTATAATTGGGTTTTTAGTCTCCTAAATCTTGGAACACACACTATCACTTTCACTTAACACTTCACACGTATTTAACACACGACATATGTTTTTCCTTTATCTTGCCACTACTTACTGGCTCTGGTCTAATGTGTTTAGACATTAATCTGACATCACAATTTTTATAGCAAATACTGTACGCTGAATTATTTAGTTACTGTTACAAAATTGGTTTACTCTCTTATATTGTTAACAAAAATTTATTAATTCAAGAGTTTTTTGTAATTATTAAACATATTTACCAAAAATATTCACCCTCTACACAAATATATTTACATCTCTTAAATCTAGACACTGTTTCACATTTTTCTGTTTGCTACATAAGTATTTGTTTTTAATTATTTTTACCCCACTTTTGTTGTTTTGTACTTTATATTCACAATACTCTTGGAATTATATTTACGTACTTTTACTTTAATATAACATTATGCTTCATTTCAAATGCTGATACAGTTACTAAGAAAATGTTATTTTCCTTTTAAAAATTTAGTTATGTCCAAAATTTTATTTCTCCTTTCTCATGACATACATACATAATTAACTCTCTTACGTTCCAATACATTTCTCTGCAGTTCAGCTTTAACTATCCTGAATTTACTTTTTATTATCTTGGTCTTCTGTTTCAACTTTATCGTCATTGTTGTATGGTTTCAGCATCTGAATATGGAACTTTCCAATGCTTTTTCCGGTTGTTGGGTTACATAACTCATACGTATTTGTTCCATATACTTCAACAACTTCATATGGTCCATGGTACTTGAGAAACATTCGCCAATAAAGTTTATTTGCTTTATCCGACAATTTCTTGGTTTTAACCAAAACTAAATCTCCTATTTTGATCCTCCATTCCTTTCTTTTCTTTTCTTCATGTTTAATTTTTCTTTTTATGGCCTTTTTCTTCATCCTCTCGAATGCTTTTCGGAACATCTCTTCTTCTATTTGTGGTATCGAGTGCGCATCTGGAATGGCTTCTGGAATTTTCTTACACGTTGTATTAATCTTCTTTCCTAACTTAAGTTCACATGGTTTGTATCCAGTCACATTGTTTACTGTCTCATTTAGTAGATTCTGAACGAAATTCACGTATCCATACCATTGGGTTTGTTTTCGATGACACAGTACCCTTAAATAATTCGAAATTTCTTTAATTTCCCTTTCCACTGGGTTGGAGTTCGGTCTGTATCTTGACGAAAAATATTGTTTAATGCCATTTTCTCTCAGTCCTTCCATAAATTTTTTTCCTGTGAATTACGAAGCATTATCGCTCAATACAGATTGGATCGGTCCTACTTCTATCACATATGACTTGAGTAGTCTATTCAAACATGCTAAACCTGTAGGTTTTCTCAATGGGTAAATTCTTACATATTTGCTGAATATATCATAACAGACAAATATATATTTATTTCCAAATTGACTTGGAGGCATCGGACCATGAATATCGATACTAATTACACATCTCGGCTTATCCCTTATAACCGAATTAGTTTCAAATGCATATGCTGCATTTATTTGCTTTGCCTTCTGACACAGGTTACAGCACGATATAAATTTCCGCACTTTCTGACGCAATTTGGATATGTATAAATTTTCTAAAATCATAGAAGTTGTCCGGTCCGTCCCTGAGTGTGCTAACCCTTCGTGAAAATTCTTAATTAGTTCCTTTTCCTTGCTTTTCGGAACCATTACCTTCCAACTAGGCATTTCTTTTCCATGCTTCTTGTATAATGTCCCATCCCGAATTGCTACAATTTCTTTCTTTGCCTCTTCAATTAGTGGTGCCTTTTCTTTAAGTTCTAATAATTTTGCGTCCTCATTTTGAATTTCCCCTATATTTTTCAAATTTCTAATCATTTCTTTGCTTAAAGGAATTTCAATTGTCAATATTTTGACTTCATTTCTAGGCCTCTCAATATTTTCGGGAATGTGTGGGTTGTAGTTTAATCTTGATAGCAAATCACTGAAGGTATTATTTTTGCCAGGAATGTGTATAATCTCAATATCGAATGCAGATATTGCATGAATGTATCTAGCAATTTTTCCACTACATAATCTACACCGTTGAATGAAAGTTAAGCTGATGTGGTCTGAATATACTTTCACCTTTTGCTGATAAATATAGGTTTTAAAACGAATTAATGAGAAATATAGTGCTCCAATTTCTAACTGAGTCACTGAAGAATTCCGCTCAATATTTGTAAATCCTCTAGAAGCGGTACTAATGACGTGAAAGTCATTGTTGATGTCTCGCTGTCCTAAAATTCCGGCGTATCCTTGCATTGATGCGTCGACATAAATCTCATATCCCAAATTTTCTCTGGGCCTCTCGAGAAATATGGACTTAGCAAAAAGTTCTTTTACTCTCTCAAAACATTTTTGATGATCCTCTGTCCATCTCCACTTATTGTTCTTTCGGAGTAGCTGCCGCAGTGGTTCTATTTCAGCCGAATACCTTGGTACGAACATACTCTGAAAGTTCAATACCCCTAAGAGACGTCTAATTTGCTTTACGTTCCTTGGTGGTGGAATTTTCATTATTGCTTCTATTCTCTTCTGATCAGGTCTTATACCTCGTTCATCCACTACATAACCCAGAAAATTTATTTCCTTGACACAAAATTTTGATTTTAGTATGTTCACAGTCATACCATGTTGTTGCAGTTTGTTTAACACATAATGGACATTATTCATGTGTTCTTCAAATGTTTGACTAATGATTAGGAAGTCGTCAATATACTTTATTAAAAAGTCATCTGCAGAATTTCCAAAGATACTGATACTCTCAAAAATCCACTTTGAGTTTTTTAAACCAAAAGGATTTACACAAAAACGATACTGGATCCCTGAGTACTGAAATGAAGTGTAATCACGCACTTGTGGATCTAATTCTACTTGCCAATATGACGCAGTGAGGTCAATGGATGTCAAAAATCTCCCTCTTGAAAGTTTCGTAATTAGTTGTTCGATTCCTTCACTTTGAAAATGATCTGGCTTCATATATTGGTTGACATATCTACCATCTAATGTTAATCTGAAACTACCATCTCGTTTTATACTCCAACAAATTGAATTTATATATTGAGAATTACTTTGCTCAATAATCCCATTTTCTAACATGCTATTTATTAGTTGTCTAGCTTTGTCCCGAAGACTTATAGGTAAATTGTCGTACTTATGTCTATATGGTGTTACGTCTTCTACCTGAAATGTATGCTGATATATATTACATCTGCCTGGGATATTACTAAATACTGAACTATTGTTCATCAAAACATCATGAAGGATTTGTTTTTGCGTTATCGTAATGTTATAGGCTTCTTCACACTTGTGTATTATTTCCTCATTTCTCTTCTCTTCCCAGCAGTTGTCTGTCTCGCTCATATGGTCGTCTTTTGTTAGGATTGTAAATTTCTCTACTTTCTCTGGCATTTCTCCTAGCTGTTGAAAATATGGCGTGGTGTTTCCTTCATATTCTGTGACTACCTGTGTTATCTGAGTATTTCTATCGGTCTCTGTTATTTGCACAAAAAACTCTTGGTCACAAAGATTTTTCTCATCCTTTGTCATCTCAATCACAGAAACTTTCTCTTTTATAAATGGTACCTTTATTTCTCTATCGTCTTTTGTCATTTTTAACTCTTCATGTTTAAAATCTATACGTGCTTCATATTCATGTAGGAAGTCACATCCTATAATTATGTCACAAATCAGATGGTTTACAATTAGAAACATAACCTCAAAATTCTCTCCGCCGATAAGTATGTTAAGTAGAGCCTGTGTTTTTATGACCTGTGTTGTTCTTCCGATTGCAACACGACAAACTAAATTACTAGTGGGAAGAGCCATAATTTTGTTACCTTCATTAATCAAATTTATGTAAAATTTCTGTGAACAAATTGAAGCTGACGAACCAGAATCTATAGTTGCAATGATCTCTTTCTTCGCAATTTCCATCCTAACATGAGGTGACTCGAAATTTTCTCCCTTATCTTTTGTTGCTGCAATCTTATTACAGGGTGTGGGTGTAGGCATATTATTTGTGTTGGTAATGGATACTGAATTATTAAAGACGTCCTGAGAACCTACTGCACAGGAGTCTATTAACAGTTTTCCTGGTTATTTCCATGTTCACGTACGGGACTGCCATTCCTAACAGGCGCTAAATCTATCTCATTTTCGCTACCATTGTTTTGAGTTCCCCTTCCTCGAGTTCGAAATCCTCGATTTCTAAAATTATGTCCCCTTGGCACGTAATTTTCTTGCCGTTCCTCAGATCTTTCCCGGTTATTGTTTTCCCTCTAGTGAGTGAAATTTCCCCTTTGTCTAATGTACCGCCTTCCATAATTTTGCCCTCTTTCCGGCAATCTTTCTGTCCTGACATAATTTATTTGTTCCTGTCGACCTGGTCTCCCATCTATCCTCGATCTTTCAAATTGTGGAACGTATGATTGATACCGTTGTCTGGTATTATTCTCATGACGTCTGTCTTGTCCTCTACTTTGCTGATAACTACCTTGTTAATTTCGTATATCTCGCACATCTAAAAATCTATGTTCCCGCTCCCGAGATATATCTTCTTCCTGTTGTTCCAAAGCTGTCATTAATTCTGTCATCTCATAGATGCTACGTGGTTTTGCAATTAATGAGTAATTTTGTATCCTTAAAGGATAATGCCTTGTGAGCAAAATCACAAAATCTTCCTCATTGATTGGAGGTGACAAGTTCCTAACCTGACTTGCATGTTTCAGTAAGTAATCAGTCATTGATATTCCCTCTCGTGGATCAAATTGACCATGACGAAGCATTGCTCGAATTCTGTGCTGTACCGTAACATTCCAAAATCTGTTCATGAATAGCCTCTTAAAGGATTCATATGATATTTCACCCCCTGATACCATTTGTAACCAATCTAAAGTTTTCTGGTCCAAACATCTTTTGACAACTATCATTTTCAATGCTTCAGGTATTTTTTTTAATTTGAAAATACTCTGATAATTCTGCAATAAACTGTACTGGACTGGAGTTTTCATTAAATTTTGGAAGTGGAAAATCACTTAAGATATGATTGTAATTTTGCAAATTCCCTACTCCCATATTTAAATTCTCTAGTGTTACTTGTGCACTCTGAGTTTCAGCATTAGCTATAGATGAAGCTGCCACATTACTCACATTATTTGTCATACCTGGGGAACTACCTCTATCATTATTTTGTACATCAGATACATTAACATCACATATATTTACCCTTGAATTTAATTCTAACCTATTTACAGTACCTTGCAAATTTTCTATTGTCTGTTCCAATTTTCTATTATTCTCATTTTGAACAGATTGGTGTTTGTTAATTTCAGAAGTTAGCTTTTGATTCAAATCTTTAGACAAATCTTTAACTTCTTCAGACAATTTATTTCTTTGTGTTTCTGACTCCTTCTGTATTTCAGATATCTCCCCTCTGAAATTAACTTGCACCTGAATTAAATCTGCATTTGTAGCCTCCACCATCTCTCTTAACTCACTTGAAATGCTACTCATTCGGCTACCTAACTCTGTACATTTTACATCCACATGCTCTATTTTATTATTAACCTCATTTTTTTGGTTAGATATTTCTCTGCTCATGTCTAACATTTTCTTTGAAACTTCACCTATTTCATTTGCTATCATTTCCTGATTTTCATTTCTCATTCTCATCATAGTACTATCTAGCTCCATGAATTTCTTTTCAATCTCTTCCCTATTTTGTTCTAAGCTCTTACCAATATCTTCCCTCAATTCTTTCTTATTCTGATCTAGTTTTTGATCTAAACTCTACTAATATCTTCCCTCAATTCCCTCGTATTTTTTTTCCATATTCTGAGTTAGTTTTTCTAATTTCTCACTACTCTGAGTTAGTTTTTGTTCTAATTTCTCATCATTCTGAGTTAGTTTTTCTAATTTCTCATTAGTCTTACCAATATCTTCCCTCAATTTCTCATTATTCTTTTGCATATCTTCCCTCATATTTCTCAGCATTTCAATCATCATACTAGCATCAAAATTAACATTTCCTGCTGTTCTATTCTCACTTTCTGCACTAACATTTCCTCCCTCAAATACTACTTTGTTTGAGCTATTTTCTGTAACCTGTATTGAATTACAGCTAACTGTTACACTATCTCCTTCCATAATTATTTCTTCTGTATTTTTAGTGGACATTGTTTTCTTTATCCTACCGCTCCTAAGGTACATTTAAATTTTTTTACACTTTTTGTAGAATAAAAATCACACTTTTCTAACCTTTCTGATGCTATCTGCTGATGTTGCATTGATGTCCAGCTTTCTGCCCCTCTCTCCTAGATTATATGTTGCTTCTGCGTCGTATTATGATGAATCTACTTCGTCTTGGTGTCCTGTAGTTGAATTCCCCTGTTGCCTTGTAATCTTGGAATTACGATGTCCAATCATCCGCGTCGTCTGTCGTCTCTGTTGTTGTTTCTGGAATCTGCGTCTTGTAGTTCAGTTCACTTCTCCATTCGCTCCACGTCCTGGTTTCTTTGCCCCTTCCTGGTTATTCTGCTCCTTCCTGGTTATTCTACTCCTTCCTGGTCATTCTGCTCCTTTCCTGGTCATTCTGCCCCACGTTCTGGGTGCCAATTTGCGGTGGTATACTTCAAATGTTATATTTAGTTTGTTGAGCCCCACGTTTGGGAGCCAATTTGCGATGGTAAATTTATAATGTTATTTGTGTATGTGTGTTTACTCCACGTGGTGAAACCATTTTGTGACGTGATTCACTTGTTAGGTTTGTTAGCTCCATCTGGTGTTAGCAATTTGCGGCAGTATTAGTGTTTGTTTGAAAGAATGCTACTGTTATTTTATTTAATTTTTACTCACTGTCCTCCGGCTAGCTATGATCTTTTTGGTCGAGCACTTCTCTTTATACAGGTTGTGTAAACGGAAAGGAGTCTTTTATCCAAAGATAACACTGATGAAGGAATTTGTTTTACACTTTTATTGCCGAACACATTCACTATCACATTTACACATTGATCTTGACATTCGCCAAACTGAAACTGTTATAATAACTTCATTACTGATCATTCTTAATTCGCGTACTTCAGCTTTTTGTATAATTAACTTTACAACACTTGAGAATTTTCCTAACTCTGCTACGCGTAACTTGCGAATCGATAGTCGACGTGTACTGTTCAAATATTTCTGCTGGACTGAAGCGACGTGTAACGTACAAATATTTTCGATGAACTGACGGACTGAAGGACTTTACCTCTAACCTAGCCCTTTTTATACTCCTACACCCCGATATGCCTAAAGATTATAACTGAATTGCTATTGGCTAATAAAACGCGCCAACATGAGCGTCTATTTTTATATCCAATGAAAATTATGAATACATATGCTCTAGGGAAAATATTCCAGAAAATTCTAAAAAAAAAAACTCGCCAACATTACGTAACTTCGTCTCTAATAATGATAAACAGCTCACCCCCTCGCTGCATTATTGCACGCTATTATTGTCAGTTTCAGGAAGGCAGTATAAACTTACTTCTCGACAATAATTACAATCAACAAACATCTTAAATTAATGTCACACAAAAATGCATATTCATACTATAATCATTCTTTACATTTAAATAATTTATGACACAAATTACTGCATCAAGAAACACATTTTATTTCATACATCGAACTGTTACAATAATGGGGTTTTAAAATTTCTCTGCACGAGAATTGTCGCAGTAATCTGTTCGTGTTATCTTTTTTTACTGGGCACCTGTTATTGTTTTATTATTTTGAATTTTGGGTTCTTTGTCCTCCGGCTAGCTATTATTACTCAGTCGAGCAAATTACTCTGAGCAGGGCGTGTAAACGGAAAGGAATTGTTACTAAAAGATAACACTGATAAAAGAATTTATTTTCACACTTTTATTGCCGTCACACTTAATTAATAGTTCACATCTTTAATCTTTATACACGCCTGATTGAAACTGTTATATTTCCGAATGTAATTACTGTCGCAATAGTTGTCGCGTACTTCACATTTTGTAATTAACTTTACGACAAGAGAGATTCTTCCAAACTGTATTATGTGCACTTCACGATAGATTCTTCAAGACTGCGCGACGTGTACCTCGCGAATGATTCTTTAGAACTGCGTGAAACATGCTTATAGCTCGAGAACATATAATCCTTCACCTCGAAATGCCTAAACATTACAATAGAGCTACTATTGATTACCAAATCGCGCCAACATTAGCGTCTGTTTTGTAAGCCAATCTTAATTACTAACACATATGCTCAAGGAAATATATTCCCTCCATTTCTAAAGAAAGGCACGCTACTCTGACGTCATTTGTTTGTCTCTTCTAAGTGATAAACAACTCACCCCATCGGTTCATTGTTACTCACTCCTATTGTCAGTTTCGGTGAGGCCGTGTAAACTTATTTCCTAACAATGTCATACAATAATGTTAATTTACACTACAATCGCTCTGGCATTCACAGTGTTGTGATATAAAATACTGCCTCAGAATAAGCACAAAATGTTACGAACTGAACCGAACTGTTTTATGTAGAGGAAAAGACGACATGCTAACCGGGAAAAGTTGTAGTTTGCCCATCAGCCAATTAGGTGCTCTCTTGTCACGTGGTTTTGTTTACAACTCCTTTAAACTTAAAGTGGTACCACTTTAGTGATTTATTAAACTTCTTTCCATAAGATTATATGGAAACTAGCCTACAAATCCACTTTTAACTCATGCGCTTCTAGCTTAATATATGAAACTGGGAATTGTTTGACTATTGTTTATGGCTACTGGTGAGAAAAACCGCTGCATACAGATATGAGGAAGTATGTAATTTAGCTTCTGTTGACCACACTGGGTACTATGAAATGCTACATAAGTCAGGAGCAAAGGACTACAGCCATTTATCTGCTGGGCAACTGGAAGCCAGGTGATCCTTTAGAGAGCGCTGCCGCATCTGTTCATTGCAATTCAGCTGATATATGCAGAAGAGGAATGTGATTTGGGCTGTACTTAATATACATGAGAGTACAGGGATGACAGTCGCTTAAGGTTAAGCATCTAGAACAATTAGAAACACAAGCGTATAAGAAAAGTGTCTAATGTTATTTGAAAAGTGGGATAAAATACATTTGAGGCCCAATCGCAACTTTCATACGTTAATACGTATATCGAGATGGTATGTTAAATACAGTACGTTCGCTTTCCCCTGCGGCCGGGCGATCGCATGCAAGCGCGGAGCACAGTATTACAGCCTACATACGTGCTGCCTCATAGTGGTGGTTTCCGTAAAATAGTCAGTTTGCGTCTTCTACGCTGCACAGACAAGCGTAATCAGTTTTCGTTTATCTCTACAGTGTATTAAACGTAGTGCAGTGTATAAGACGTGTCATAGGTTTATTTGAAAATCAATTAATATGGCAATCGGGAAATTCACGCTTGAACAAAAAGCTTTCATGTATGACACTTATGTAAAAACAGAGTTATGCAGGTGTGTAGGCAATTTCAAGGCAAATTTTCTACTTTTCCAGTTCCAATAGAGAGACTCAGGCATCTTGTTAATAAATTAAGAACAACGGGATCCCTAAACACTAAACGTCCTAAGCCAAAGAGAAGGGCCCTAACTGAGGAAAACCTCGTTTAAATTAATTTATCATTCATTCACTCTCCAACTAAGAACAGAATTTTTGAATTTTGAAAATTACTGAAGAAGGATTTCAGCGGGTGAATGGAAATTTCATCAAATGATGTCAAAATGCATCAATGCAGATGGACACACTTTTAACATCTTCTGTGGCAACGTTAGTACTCAAGTGATATCAATAAATAAACAATAAATGAGTGGATAAGCTTGGGGATTGACACACGTCGCTGTCTGATGCTCCACACTTACATGCGATTGCCCGTCCGGCCGGCCGCAGGGGGAAGCGGACGCACTGTACAATGTATAAGAAACAAAGCAAGCATGAAAAGGCAGTTCTATAATGCATTTCAAGCAATTTCAGGGTAGAGAAAAGCTGAATGTACGTCACATATTATTTATTTTCTATTTTACTTTACTATTACAGTTGTTAGTATAAACATTTTTCATTACTATGTCATCATGATGTAAAGCCAAATATAAATAAAGTAGCAATTTTCCTGTTACCATTTATTTTCGTAGTTTTTCCTACACGTTGTTTATACGAAAAGTTAATCTGCTAAGTGCCTGCTATTAATCATGAATTTTTTTTTCAGCAGTGATCACTAGCATCAAGCACTTTACCTGCTTTTATCTATGGACTCCTCTGCTGTACCAGCAGTGGCGGAATCTTATTGAAACTATTTGATATTTCTTCCTCCAGCATATTGTTTCAGTATCTCCCCGTTTACTGCATATGCTAAAAAATCGCACCGATTGTGTGTCGTGCGCTAATCGCACCTCGAACTCCTAACAGGAGATTGACGGTAGATGTGAGCATGGGCCGAAATTCTTAAGTCTGGTCCAACCTGGCGCGGTCTGAACCAAGCCCGAGCCCGAGAATAGGTAATACTGTACCATCAGGCTCGGGCCCTGCTGTCCAATTTTGTTTTAAATAGTTGTTTTGCAATTAGCTATATTATTGTTATAAATATATATTATTAGTCCACGATGTACTGCCGCCTGGATGCAAAGGAACTCGGGTTCGATTTCTGGTACCGGCATGGGAATTTTTCCCCTGCTGCTAGGCCTAATAAGGGATCAACTGAGGAACCACTTGGATTGAATTGTGAAGGGGAGGGAATTCGGCACCGATCCAGAAATGGGGATATTGTACCCATTCCGAACGAGGGGGCGCCCCCGGGAGGAAGGTTTGGGGTGAAAAGAGACAAGGGCGGCCGGAACCAGGAGTGACGGCACAGCAATGACAGGGTCCCTACAGTTTCCAGATTCAGACGCCCCGGCTGTCGGGTAGGCAGATCTGGGACTCCGTCCCACATAGGGTCCTTTTTTCTCTGATACGCTGCACCGAAATATCATCTCAGACACTTCCAACCTGAAACAGACCAAACGGGGTGAAGGATGGATGAAATGATTAATGGAATGAAATGAAGATACAGGAAATACAGATGATCAAAGAAACCACTCCAGCATTCGCCTGATGATCCGGGAAAACCCCGAAAAAATCCATGCATCAGTGTGGGCAGGATTGAACTCGGGGCCCCCTGAATGCGGGCCACAGACGTTACCGCGTGAGCCATCCCGCTCGGTGCGGGGCCACTCCACAAAAAATATTGGCAACTGAGGTCCTGGAAACCTCATGTAGCAAGTAACATGTTGATGGCATACGCTTTATTGATCACATGCCGTCCCTATTACTGCACTCTGCTCAAGATGTTCTGGATGTGTGTAAATGGTGGAAGGCGGAGTTTACAGCCGCCGTGCTCTTGTAATGGTATCCGTAATTGGCCAAAGCGACCATTTATTTATTATTACTAATATTACTGCTATGGATGTTGCATGGTGCGATAATTTGCTATCCGCGCATCTCAACATCGCGGACAGAAAATGTAATAAATTAATTTTGTTGGTCTTTATTTTCGCTTTACATGGAAAAACTTTCGTTATTTATTATTTTCTAAAAGTGGTGCTAATGATTTGGATTAAAATACCATACGTTTCGGATATTTGCATGACAAATATGCCGAGGTTTCTTAATCCGCCACATGTTTTTTGTTTTCCCGCGTACGCCTCGCTATATTTTTTACTGTTGGTTGGCCGTTCGTCGCCGGGAGTCAGTCGTGCCTCTGGTTTGTTCGTGGTTGAAGGCAGCACCACCGTCGTTCCGGCGTTCGGGCCGCTTTGTCCGAATAATCAGGGATGGAGTGTGCTGTCGTAGATCGTCCGGCGCGGCGCGGCGTCTGTTAAGTTCCCCCACACCTTTGGTTTTGTTTGCGTAATGTAACCTGCGTTGGACTCTGTATTTCTGGTTGTTCCTGTTCGGTTCGTGTGATAGCTCTCTTTCTGATGTTTTAACATATAGCCGCAATTTTAATATAATCCAGAATTACTCGTTTAACTGAATTTTAGCGCTTTTAATTTTTAGCCTGTGTGGTCTAATGTAATTAATGCTCTTCACTATAATGGTTTGTCACTGTAGAACGATCTCTAGCCAGTTATGTAGTACCATTCCTACCCTTTATTGTGTTGTTGTGGCAAGCTAAACACACAAAGATCATAAATGTTCAGCAAGATGCCTCAAGAATCAATATAATTCTATTTATGTTTGCCTCACATGCATTTGCCATGAGGCCGAAATATATTTCTAAATTTTCCTGTTTTTTTCTGTAACATCGTCTGGGTGACTTTTCCCCACTTTGAAGGCCTTGTTGATAGAGCAGGAGGGCGGTGTAGAAATACAATTTGTATCTTGAATGTAATAAATTAATTTTTCTTTGGCTTTATTTTCAACCCGAACCCGGTTTTTAGGCCCGAGGGCTTGACCCGAGCCCGTGCAGACCTCTAATACACGGTCGAGAGAGACTAGAGCCGCCAGCTAATTTGTCCGAGACGCAATTCCTCGTGTGAGTGCTGCATATACTCTCTGGAAGTCACTTCAAAGTATAGGTTCATATGGGAATATTAACCCTTAGGTTCTTAAATACATGAAATTCAGTTTGTGCCAAACATTATGAGCTTAGTTACCTTCCCGTACTATCCACGTAAGTAACTCGCAGTTAGAGCGCCTCAGTTGAATCGTCGCCTTTCTGTACCATCTGGCTTGTTGCTATTGATTGAATTGAAGGGTGCGTTTGCTATTATTTGGGTATCACATGTAGTCATTGTATTGCCAGATGGTGTTAGATGCGAAGTCACCTTCCTGCACGTCTTCATACTCTATGGGTGAAACGTTGCGTTTTTATATTGAATATCCAATACGGCGACCGATGACCAACACACAAATCCCCAATTAGACTGACCAATACACAGGTAGATAAACCCTTTTTTAAATTGAATGTTACCGTAAAATCTGTTTTCGCAGTTTTAATCCAACTTCAAACCTTGAATTCCCCAATTGACTCAAATTGTTTCCCAGATAGACCACTAAGGCATCTCAATAGAGATGACAATCTCAACAGTGACCTCCATCGCAAGTGCTCTCTCTAATACTGGGTGCTTATGGGTTTCGTAAGTTTTTATTTTTTTGAAATTGTTATATATAATATATAAATAATTGACATTCATTATACTTTTTAAAGACCCTAGCCTGATCTTGACATGTCTTTACTGTTGTCACAGTAGCTCATTGGTTAGAGCAACATCATGGAAAGCGGGAGTACAGTGTTCACATCCCGGCTGTGGCATTGAATTTTTCAATTGAATATATTAAAAACACGTCAAGACCAAGCTAAAGTCTCCAAAAAGAATAATTAATGTCAATAATACAATTATAGTTATTAAAACAATTCAAATTATATATTCACAACCAAGTTCAGGGCCCGTTTAGTTTTAATAGGTCATATTGTTGTCTATTCGAGGTCGCTCAATGTCCCAAATTCATTCTTACTTATTTAGCCGGCTTACCTCCTCGTATGTAGGTCTTACACCCCCTAGGACTTACAATCTTGCCTAGGGAAGAGGTCTCTGGAGTAGACGAACATTGATCTGAGAATAAAGAACCTGGAAGGGGGGTCGGCACGTAGCCAGGTATGAGAGTGTGAGAAGAGATACGAAATTAAGGCAAAATGAATGAAAGGAAAGATGGAGCAATTGGTGAAGTGAACGGCGGGGAAAACCGGAGAACCCAGAGAAAAAAAAAGCCCAGATGCCACTTCGTCCACCACAAATCCCGTATGCAAGCCCCTGGGATCGAACCCAGTTGGGAGACAAGCGGTCTAACCACTCGGCCACGACGTCGCCTCCCGAATTCTTTTGGGGTGCATTATTGCCTGGTGTGCTATTCTTTAAGAGTTCATCGTAAAAATGTATTCATGCCCCATTATTTGGTTTTAGAGGTGTTCTTTGGTTTAAGTTAAAATGTATAGCTTTTATCTGATGGTTTCATTTCTGAGTGGTCTTTACGCTCATATCGAACTGTTATCCGTTTCTAGTTTACTTCTATCGGACTTGTTCATTGCCCAATTTTCTGATTCGTACATCATTTCGTGGACTCCGCCAAGTTCATCATAGTGTCTTTTCTAGCTTTATTTCTTATTGTTCTTACTGTTGTCACACGCATGTGTTGAAATTTAGTTATTTTGTGATTTAAATCTTAAACAGAATAAAATGACACTGACACATCAATTGTTGTTTTACTCTTATTTGATTCTTACCGTTGTTCAACTTAGATGTTACTACACCATCTGAATTCGTGAGCACAAGAGTGCTACCACACGAGCTATTTCGCTCGGTTGCGATATATTTGAGCATTTGAGATTAGCTTGAAAGCACTCAGGGAAGACTTCGAGTCACATTTCATTGTATTAACTCGAGTGAAAGAGGAACAAAGGCTCTGGCTACAAGATTGATGTGGAAAAAGCGACAAACGGCCGCAGTAATGGCTATTTTCCGCTCCAAACAAGCGAGTCGCGGCTGCATCCGCCTATCCAAGAGAGGGGGGACGGAGTGTAGGTTTGTATACGCGATATTTAGTTGCTTGCGACACACATTACAGACAGGAGGGGTGACATCTACAATTGGAATGCGCTCAAGCCTTTCGCTTTTCACAGAGGCGGCTGGTGGTTGTCAGATATGATTTGCGATATGAACACTAACTAGCTATTGCTATCTCTTTGCCACAGACCCGCAAATGTGGTTTCTCATCCCACATTAACATAATACCGCGTTGGAAGCAGAATAATAGCAATTTTCAAACACTGAGGAGCAATGAAACGATTATTGTAAGGGCAAGAGTCTTCTAAGCATTTAAAGGTATAATGCTGTAAATAAATATATATTACAAGGCTCAATGGTAGAGGTGTACCACGTGATCATATTTTGTTAATAAATCCATGTCCAGAAACTCTTTGTTTATGCACCAGAGCGTCAGGAACGGGAAGGGGAATGACTGTAGATAAATTGTAGACTCCGCAACAAGACAAGTTGGTATTGCATCAGCACTACCACTATCACTCTACCTCCAGCCAGCGGCAGTGTTTACTGTGTTTTAGTTTCATACTTGACAGTAGTCATTTGTATGACTATCTCAAGTGGGTGTGAACAATGACGGCCTTGTATACAAATGTAGAGTACATCGAGATGCTCTTCATCTATGGGTAAGCCCGAAGGAATGTAAGAGTGGCTTCTATCAACGTTACCCTAACAGGTATCACCCAGCCCACACCATGTTTCAAAGATTGGAGAGGCATTTAAGTGAAACAGGCAAGTAAGTCCTAACAAATAGCATTGTGGTCGTCCGCAAACACGCTGCACATCAGAGTTTGGACTCTTTCTAAGAGTTCTTGATCGCATAACTAGGCAATGTACAAAATACATCGAAGTTGGCGTCGGCCATTTTGAGCACCTTCAGTACTTGATTAAAATGTTATCTGTTTACGAAGAGATTGTCAGCTTTCTTTCTTACTTCTTTCCTGGAGTTTGTGATTCGTACTGCCAACATCCTCCTCCATACATATTACAGAGACTTTAGCAAGTAAAGAAAACGTTTCTGGACATGAGTGTATTAACAAAGTGTATTATGGTACTCATCTACTAGTACCGAGCCCTTTAACATTTAGTTATTTACATTTGTATGCAGGTATACTGAATAGCTGAATGCGACGGTGCATAAAAATAATGAGCGATTTAATTGTAGTACCTGGAGACTCGAAATTTGTTCGGTGATGACATAACTAGGTCAATATACGTAATGACCTACACTTGCTAATAAATACCAAATAAAAGTGCATTTCAATACCGTAGTTTAGTATACGGGAGTTTCATGTGGACGGACTTCACGGTGGATAAAAGCACAGGCGGATTCAAAGCACAGAAACAAAATGTTCTATAAAACAGGAAAAACGGCGTCTAAATGGATGACCCAATACAGATTCATAGTTAACGACCTATGGAATACCTGGGTGATTTAAGCCAATTTTTCACAGAAACAAAGCATGACCTATTTTTTGCGCACATTTCCTCAGTTTCACTCGCGTTTAACAAACATTATCAGAATAGAAGGTTTCCGTTTTCTGTGTCAGATTAGCAGAATTTTTTTGGAGTGTACCAATTATTCCAAAGAGTATAAAACGCTAACGAAGAATAACGATGCTGCAGCTGTGCTGAAAACTAGATTACAAAATGCTCGCAATTCTCGCGGGAGACAAATTTATTAGATGAATGTCGGGAAAGCGCTTCTGTTTTCACGCAATAAACACTAAAAAAAATTGTGACCTTTCTAAAAGTGCAACGTATAAGGTTACCAGTCTTTTCAATGTAAAATACATCACGGTGATGTTCCGGCCTCTAAGCTCTAATGCAACAGTTTATAAGTAATAGCATAAATAACTCCCACAAAATCTATGTATTTTCTAAGAGGCACATATCGATGTCAGCTGCATAACGTTTTGGAGTTTGCCCGCTTTATCACCTACTGATGTGTTTTATCAGTATTCGTATTATTATAAAGTATAACAGTTTCTTAGAGTTTAAACCTTTCCATCTTGAAAATGACACTACGTTCAAGTTTTAAATTCCTTCCTAGCATTCGACCTTTGCTCGGCGAGCGGAGCCAACACTATACTACGAGAAGCTGGCAACATCAGAGACAGTGACAGACTAGCGGACTAGCGAGTGGCTCCATGTGCCGAACAGAAGGCCGACCGCTCAAAATATCAACTCGAAAACGAGCCCTAAATTCAATTTAGGCCAAGTTCGTTTGCATTTTGAGAAGTGCATCGATCGCCTCAGCAGTGAAATCAGAAGTAATTCCAGTTCCTTCAAATAATCTTCATTGCTTATAGTAGAATCCATAAATGTGTATCTTCCGAGTCCTACGAGGCGTGTTTTTAAAGTAAATACCGTTTTAATATTTTGCCTCTTCAGCGCTGTAGTCACAATTTTGAGCATGCGCGATTACTTCCTTAATTCATTCGAAGCCAGACGAAGAAATGAGTGATCCCCACTTTTTGTTTTCCTGTTGTTAGAGCGTTTTGAAATATTCAAAACAATCCTGAAGTGTGAAGTCAGATCAGCGATTCGTTTTTGAATGCGAGAAAGGTTACGCTAGCAAACATTCATCGCCAATTGTGTTGAGGTTTAAGGGAAAACAATAGTGAGTGACAATGTTCGGCTACACGCAACTAAACAAATTCAAGAACTGATCGCATTATTTGGTTAGGAACAATTCGGCAATACACTCTACAGTCCGGATTTGGCACCAAGCGATTTTCATCTGAAGAAATTCCTTGATGGTAAACATTTCAGTGACGATGATGTTGTGAAACAAGAAATGCAGACTTAGCTTTCATCACAGGCGGCATAATTCTTTGACGAAGGCATTCAAAAACTGGTTTCCCATTAGAACAAGCGCCTGAATAACGGCGGTGACTGTGTAGAGTAGTAGTATAAGGTATAATGATAATAAAGTATTTGGAAAATAATGTTCTGTTATAGCCCAAGGTTATCGGGAAGTCGGCGCCAGGCAGTCGGAGACGAAGATAAGTCAGTTCTCGCTAGACGTAAACATCAAAAGCGCTATCGGCAGATAACCACAATTTTCTGGAGGTTTCTTTCCCCTGCCTCCAGAACATGTGTCCAAATAGTTCTAGAATGTCCTGTACAAGATTTCATTGGCTATATAAGCGAGCGCTCTCGCGAGAGGACTCAGTTGACTCGATCAGTGTGTGAGTGAGTAGGCGGTTTCTGTTGCGACATCAAGTGCGGTTCTCCGAGAGAGTTGGTGACGACTGCTCTGGCGTGTAGCGAATGCTACTACGAGCGAGAAGCTTTGTGTTCGACGACCCAGCGAGTGAACCGTCCAGAAGAAGAGGCTACGTTACGAAGAAGTGAAGTGGCGGGGAAGTAAAACTAGTTCACATTAGTGAAGTGACAGTGTGAACTAAGTGAAGTCCCAGTGAAAGTTGAAGCAGATCAAAACAGTGACAGTGAGAATGAAAGAAGTGGAAAACTGGAAAAAGACAGTATGGTTAAAACTAGAAAATTAAGCAAACTGCAGAAACATGGAGGCTGCATAAACCAAAAGCAATATTCACTCACTGACCAAATCAATGGCCAAAGGAATTCAAGAAAATTGATCAAAATCTGAACACCAGTCTTTCTGTTGAAACCGTGAGTGTTGGTGAAAGCTATTTTCTTTAGTTTTCTTGTTGAAATTCCTTTACTTTGCTTTTCTTACAAGTTCCCCTTTGTTCCTTGGTTTGTTTAAATATTATATATAATAATTTATTACTATGAATTGTTGCGTAATTCTCTCTCTATCTACTTAATACTCAGGGTTCATTTTGTTGTTGAAGTCACAAATTTGATACGACATGTGACCGAATTGGCTTACAGTAGAACAGAAGTATACATGAAACACCTTACTGCTTCATTTACCTTGGTCCGTTTGAGGAGAGGCTAAATCAGGCGTGCAGAACTGGTACACAAGAGACGGAGGGTCAGATGTGAAACGCATGATCTGAAAGCCACGGGGAGGAGTATGTCATTAACAGACACTCCTCTCCATTGTTTATGTTAAATGTAAGCGCAATTTAGCGCGTGAAATGTGCAAGGAGAACCAATAAATTCTCTGTTCCACTCTCTCTCCCACCTCTGCACCCTTGGGTTCCTTTATATTTTTTTTCTTGTATTTCTTTTCCCATTATTCGTTTTTTCCCTAAGAGTTTAGTTTTACATGAGCATACACTCATATTTACACAGAAACAAACACCCATGCACGAGGCGGTCCTCCATGCACCAAAGAGAAACATACTAGCGACCATGGTCAGAGGACTAGCTGAGGTTTAAAAGGTTGTAAAACATTCCCGGCCTGTTTTCATCAACTTTATAGGTAATTATCCGCTTTTTCTTTGGATATTCCTGTAAAATTTCATGTTCATATAAACATGTTCTATTCTCCAAAACTTGTTACTATTATACGGTAATAAGTCTATTGTCTAAAGACGCATAAATTTTAAAAAATGTGTATATATATATAAGATACATTCTGAATCTGTCTTGAAGAGTAAAGAAGACAACGAAGGAAAATTGCTATCAATAATAAAAGGATGGAAATGGAGACCAGCGCAGTAATAATATCAAATTGTGAACAGAGACATATAAATGCTGATGCAAAGTTTAACGCATAAGCAAGGTAGTAGCTAGCCAGGAGTCAATTCTTCTGAAGATGCCCGACGGAGCGAAAGGCGAAACGTCAGGTAATTTTTCATCATCTGATCCACGGCCTAAAAGCTCGGAAACTACGTTTTACTGGGTAAATGATGCCGTAAAACCCTAAGCATGTAACATTTTTACTATCTCTATAATTTACCTATATTAAGTGCATTCCAACAAGACATTGCATATAGAGATTCCACTGGAAATACACGTTTTCAGGTCTCTGAATGTGTGTGTGTGTGTGTGTGTGTGTGTCTGTGTCTGTGAACAGCATAACTCAGAAACAAAAATTCTGTTAAATACCAGACTTTGTATTTAAGGTCAGCATATTCCAAGGAAGCGACACAAAGATTTTCAAGAAAATCGCCCACCCCAAACTAGCCTCTGCATGGAAAATGTTAAGTAAATTTTTGTTTTCTCAAAAATGGTTATAACGATTTTGATTACACTACCATAAGTTTATATAAAGTTGGAGTTGGAAAGATAAGGAGACTAAGCAGCGCTCTCACCCGACGTAAACACCAGAAGTGCTACGGGATTTTCCTGGAAGCTTCTTTCCCCCACCTCCCGCGAGCTTGACCAACTTTCCGAGTTATAATTATATAAGCGACAGTGCTCGCGAGTGACTGGCTGATTGAGCTGTTCTTACTGTGACAAAGTGAAGTATGATATTTGTTAGCCCCACGTTTGGGAGCCAATTTGAAGTAGTATATTTGTTATTAGTTGGTAGTTGGAAGATGCTTCATGTTTATATGCCCCAGGTATGGAATACAATTTGTCGCGGTCACTTCGTGTTATCTTTTACTGAGCGCCTGTTATTGTATTTAATTTTTGGGTTCACTGTCCTCCGGCTAGCTATGATTTCTCGGTCAAGCACTTCTCTTGTACAGGGTGTGTAAACGGAAAGGAGTTTTTATCCAAAGATAACACTGATAAAAGAACTTGTTTTACACTTTTATTGTCGTAACACATTATTCACTTTCACCTATTAATCTTGACACTCGCCAAACTGAAACTGTTATAATAACTTCTTTACTGCCCATTATTAATTCACGTACTTCAACTTTTTGTGTAATTAACTTTACGACACGAGAGATTTTTCACAAATTTGCTATGCGTAACCTTGATGAACTTCGTGCGACGCATACTCCATGAATGCCTCCGTTGAACTCCCTGAAACTTGACTCTGACACGAATTTATACTCCTTCGCCCCAATATGCCTAAGATTATAACCGAGCTGCTATTGGTTAATAAAACGCGCCAACATTAGCGTCTATATTTATATCCAATGAAAATTACGAAAACATATGCTCTGGGGAAAATGTTCCCGAAAATTCTAAGAAAAACACGCCACTCTGACGTCATTTGCTCGTCTCTAATAATGATAAACAGCTCACCCCCTCGCTGCATTATTGCACGCTATTATTGTCAGTTTCAGTAAGGCCGTATAAA
Organism: Deroplatys truncata; assembly: GCA_030765065.1. Lineage (NCBI taxonomy): Eukaryota > Metazoa > Arthropoda > Insecta > Mantodea > Mantidae > Deroplatys > Deroplatys truncata. Next base: position 119,129,894 of record CM060988.1, on the reverse strand, counting down.
CTCACTTCTCAACAATGCTTACAATCAACAAACATCTCAAATCAATATCACACAACAATGCATATTCACACTACAATCACTCTGACATTTACATTTTTGTGATACAAATTACTGCGTCAAAAATTATGATTACTCAGTGTGTTCTACGAGTGAGGTTGCTGCAATAGTTGTGACGTACAGCGAGTGCTGCTAATGCGAGAGATTATAGAGGTATTGTGTTCGACGTCCGAGCGAGTGAAGAAGAAGCTCCTTAGCGCGTGTTTCATTTCATTACTACGTAAAAAGCCACACTACAAAAGTGAAATGACAGTGAAAGCTGAATAAGGTCACAGTATATTTTCAGTATTGAAACCACGAATAAAATTTATAACTTGTAATTTTTTATAGATGGTTTAAGTCCTCTCGTTTTATTATTCAGTGTTATACTGCGTGATCAGGTTATATTTCGCCGGTAGATCGCGGAACCTGGTGCAGGGGCTGATTAGGCGACTTGGGATTATCTTTGGACTGGTAGAGAGCGGGAACTGACGCAGCAGTTTGCGCGTCATGTTACAGTGCAGGAATTACAACATGTGACACAAATCGAGGGAATTTCTCTAATTGAACTTAACAGAACGATGTTGATGGTATGGTTGATCCATAATTATCCCCCCTCCTCTGATGAGACATGGTTCCATTTATGTGGTTGTATTTCAGCAAAGCACTGATACTGGAGCACTGGGAAATCCCGCATGTGGTGTTTCACGAAAATTGACGTATGATGTGCTGTTACTTTTTTTAAATGACAACAAATTCACGGAAATGCCGCAAACAAATGCTTGTAATTTCCTTCCCATTGTTATCAGATAATAAGAGAGAATATTGATACCTTCAATAAGATTCAGCCATAGCCCACACTACTAAGGATTATTTGAACAACATAAGTTGGTTATTTTTATTGATCGAGTATTTACGTGGGTCACTCTAAATGTTTTGAGAATGAATACACTAAAATTTAAACAATTTAGATCTGATCATTGCATCTTCTTGAAGTATTCTCCATTGCATTCTATACAACGTCCCATCCTTTCATACCAGTCTTCAAACGCCGAACTCCATTCTTCTTTGGAGAGAGTGAAAATGCATTCTACGTAGCAGTTACTGCTGCCTCAATTGACTCAAATCGTTGATCTCGAATTTTTACTTTCTCTACTACATATAGTAAGTAGGGGAATTATAGTATTCCATGCAAAAATTCGATACCGAGATTTACCGGTAATATGTGCTTTGAGGCCCCCTGAATCCAAAAAAAAAAAAAAAAATTTTTGGAAACATGTCGGTGTGTGTGTCAGTGAACAGCACAACTTAGAAACCTACAGCCGGATAAACACCAAACTTGGTATTTAGGTTCAGTGTCTTCCAGAGATGCGACACGAAGGTTTTCAAGAAAATCACCCCACCCCAGATTACCCTTTACATGGAACATTTTTCGAAAATTTTAATTTTCTCAAAAATGGCTCTAACAGTTTTGATTAAAAGATCACATATTTAACATACTTTCATGACAAATAAAACGTATATCTTGAATTTTCTGTGAATGTATCCAGAAGTATGTGAACGACTTTTACATAACTGGTAAACCATAAGAGATGGACAAAATTTTACTACTCAGAAAATGAAGATCGCGTTAAAATACACAATTTATGTCATATACATTTTTTTGTTGAGTGAACCATTTTCGAGATATTGCTTGTTATTCCTTGAAATTTTCCAATACTTTTTCTCAAATGGGAATTCGTTATTAATTTTATTTTATGTCCTGAACTACAAAGAGAATGGAATGCTCCACATAGCAACCAGCTCTTAAAAGCGTTTGTAAAAATAGTTTGTACAAGAGTAGAGAAAGTCATGTGAGTGTAACACATCAGATTTTTTTCTTTTATTTGGCGAGTGGGGAAAATATCAGACTAAGAACTTTGGTTGTTTGTAGTGCAGTGTGGTGTTGTCGTGGTGCAACATAATTCCACGCAGACCAGTCTTAGGACGGTTTGTTCTCATTTCATTGAAGACTTGTGCCAGACATTTTAAGATATAACAGTGTTTCGTCCCTAAACCGCATTTATCACAATAGAGCCACTAGCTGAAAAGAACGAACAGACCAACACTTACTGGTCGCCTCACTTTAGTTGGGGGATCCTCTCCTGGGTAAACTGTCGCTTAGTTTCTGGACCATACTAGTATATTCAACTTTCTCATGTGTTTGGATTTTAAATATGCTTTTGGATCACTCTCCATCAAATTTACACCATTTCCTGCCATCATTCCGCACGTGCCTGTTTCTGCTCGTTTGTGAGGTGGTGAAGGATGCAACAACTGCAGAGTGTCATTCTCCATTGTGTAGTGCTAGCCTCTAAATCCCGAGGTTGCGGAAAGGCGATGGATTTTTTTTTTGGGGGGGGGGCAAAAATCCTTAGCATGGCTTCCTTAGGAAGGGAAGTAAAGCCGATGGTCCCGTGTCGTAGATTTACGGTACGTAAACGAACTTCAAGCCTGATAGAGAGGCTTCTGAGCAAAATTATCGGTCTTTCGCACCCAATATAGAATGGGACGCTAAGGACTACAGCAGTTAAACAGCGTCCATAATTAAAACTCGATTTAATTTTTCGACTGCAGAGCTTCTTGATGTGAAGTTTTACTTTAAGGATGCTGCTGCCGATCCAATATTCAAGGCTTCTTGAATCTGATAATATCTGCATGGATGATCTTTCCGCAACATGCGCTCTTCTATCATTTCATTTTCATCTGTTGTTGCTGTAGCACGGTATTCATCTTAGAGGGAATCCCTTCCTCTTCTAAACTCTGCAAACCACCGATAAATCGTGGATTGCGAATTGCAAAGATTTCCAAAAGCCCGATGCTGTCTTTCAAGACATTTCCTCTTCCCTAAACTGGCTTTAAAGTCATAGAGGTTCATAGTACCTACGGAAATGCTCTAGCTTCAGATCTATCCTAGCATATGAGGTAGCAACACCTGCATGCACATACACAGAAGTGCTGACCTCGCATATTATTGAAGCGCACCCCGGTCTCATTTATGCATGCAATTTCATGTCGTGAGACGCGATCTGAAAGAACAGCGAGTTCGGTGGAAGAGTTTATGCAATGCGACGTGCCGCACGACCTGAAAAATGCATCGCACGGTCTCGTAGCCCGCATGACATATGCGACAGTCGCATGACGTCAATATGCATGGGTGTATATAGGTCTATAATGCGTCGCATTGCCGCAGGAGTCAGTGCTGCCACTTCGGGAAATACAGAGCTCTGTCAAGGTAACTGCAGTATAGGGAAAGTAGATCACTCCGGCACATTTGGCTCTCGTTGGCTGTGCGTATGAAACACCATTAGGAAGGTTGAGCGCGCGCGCTCTTTGGATAGCAATTGAAAGTGAACGCTTTATTAACACGTACATATTCATTCACACTGCAGAACCTTTTCGTAAATGGTTAAGCAATAAGTAAGTGTCACATAAGCAGTGGCATATATTATAATAAAGTATACTTTAACTGCAAATGTATAGGAAACTTTCATCAAAACATTCTACTAATTACAAACCATTTTACCGCTGCCACCACCACAGGCAAAGCTATTACCAGGATAAAAGGAACACATATATTTAATCTGAAAAGTAGACTTACATTTAAAAGTATTGTAATTGCTTTGTGCAGTAGTAGAATTATTTAAAGGAATCCTGAAACCAGATGGTATAGAAGATCAAGAACATGAAGAAGAAAAGAAACCTACTATGAATTACCAGCACAAAAGCAAATATCTCAGGAGGGGCTTAAATATATTGCGTAATTGCACGGCATTTAAACACATTAATCAGTACCCCGCACCAAATTGATGTCAGTTGACAACAAAGACTGGATTAGCACTATTTCAAGAGGAAATTTAGTTTCTGCCTTAGATGAAACTCCAACTGGTTGCAGTTGTAATGGAGAGTATATTTTTAAACGTGCATGGGGAGTTTGTTACCCATGATAAACATATAAACAAAAGGACCGAGGAATTACTCAAGAAAGCAATAAAAACAACTACGAAATTAATTCCCCGATTCCATAGGAAGTAATAAGAACATTAATTAGGCGAAAACCTTCATTAGAATAAGATAATTTAATGAAATAAAAAGAACATCCGACAGATAAAAAGGAAAAATCACAAGAAATGAAAGAAATTACTTATGAATACCCGTCTATAAAATTTTAATAATCATTTCGATTCATTTCAAAATTTAATATAGCGTTTAGGGTTTTAAGCATATCAAATATCATACATTTATTCAAATTTTTTCCCGAGATACTCATATTTTTTTTGTTATTCTTTTACTGTTTTTAAAAATAAGCTCCAGACAGTGCAATTATATTTTTTAAAAATAATGTTTTATAACTCACGCAATAAACTATAGATAAATGCGTAGTTATCCTACTAGTTTGGGAAACAATGTTAAATATAGCCTTAAACGTTTAGCTTAAGCATTTACACAACATTAAAGTTATTGCTTATTTACTCCACAAGTAACGTGTTAAAAAAACTTCTCATCATTTTTAATGTTGCTATTTATGTGGAAATATAGCAAATTTCACACAAGTATAGTGATAACTTCTGTAGTGGAATAATTTCAAAATATCCGACATATGCAAACGCGAAAAAATAGGTTAAAACTAGACGCTATATAATGCTATTTCTGACCCTTAAGCTGTTTAAAAACATTTAATATAATACGTGCAGGTTCTCCCTTTATCGCTCCCCTGCATCTAAGTTAGGTACTTGAAAAGTTCTTGAGGCTTCTTTGAATGGTTTGTTCACTTTAATGTACGCAAAACATATCCTTTTTTTACTTTCTCTACTACGTATAGTAAGTAGGGGAAGTATTGTATTCCACCCAAAAACTCGATACCGAGATTTCACCGGAAATTTGTGTCTTGAGACCTACTGAATCCAAAAAAAGCATTTACGGAAACATGTCCGAGTGTGTTTCTATCTGTCTGTCTGTGAACAGCATAACTCAGAAACGAACAGTCGGATAAACACCAAACTTGGTATTTAGGTTCAGTATCCTCCAGAGATGCGACACGATGGTTTTCAAGAAAATCCTCCCACCCCAGATTACCCTTTACATGGAAGATTTTTCGAAAATTTTAATTTTCTCAAAAATGGCTCAACGATTTTGATTAAAATATCATATGTTTAAGATATTTTTATGACAAATGAAATATGTATCTCGAATTTTCTGGGAATGTCTCCAAAAGTATTCTTCATTGTGAAGGACCTTTGCATAACTGGTAAACCATAAGAGATAGACAAAATGTTGCAACACAAAAAATGTAGATGGCGTTAAAATATACAATTTATGTCATATACATTTTTTTGTTGAGTGAACCATTTTCGAGCTATTGCTTGTTATTCTCTTAAATTTTCCAATACTTTTTCTCAAATGGGAATTCGTTATTCATTTTTTTATGTCCTGGACATGCAAAGAGAATGGAATGCGCCACACAGCAAGCAACTTTTAAAAGATTTGACTATCGCTTAAAGTCTACCATATTCCCCTTGTACCTACAAGAAAATTAGCAATAAGATTAACATCTCGATTAACATGAAGCATATGGAGAATAAGTGTTTGTAAAAATAGTTTGTACAGGAGTAGAGAAAGTCATGTGAGTGTAACACATCAGATTTTTACCAGATTTTAAAAGAAACCTGGGTTTACAGTCATCTAAGTGTATATCTCCCATGATTTAAACGACCTTATGGTTATAAAATCTCAGAACTAAAGCAGAATGTATGTTGTATCTAATAACACAAAAATCATGTTTATGATTTGTAGCATTTTTAGGCCTCTATTATTTTCATCAATGAGGATCCTTAAGGGCAGTTTGGAAGCAAGTAGCACATAGTAAACGCGGTAGTTCCTTCATATGCAACATTGCTATTTATCTTGTGTTGTATAAAAGAAAATATTACTACTACTGTTAAAATGCAATTAATTGTGCTTATTCAGGTTATTTGTAGTATTATTGTAATTCATAAATATTCTTGTTTATTTCAATTATACAGCTGTTGTCTATAATGATGTTTTGCATGAATAATTATATACAAGTGTCTCAGAAAACTACTTCTGCTTCAGCTTACAATACTAACTGATTTCTTTGTACTTATAGGCTAAACCTAATGCTTCGTGTTGTTTCCATTTGCTCTTTTGTATTAGATATTAGATAAACAAAAAATTCAGACTTTCACGTTACAAATGTGTTATTTTGTTGTAATATTTACTTTTGGTCGTTTCGGCCACTTATTGTTATGACTTTTTATAATTTTATAACACACATATTATTTCAACATTAACATAAAACACTAACACATTAAAAGTATTAATAAAAATGAAGTTAAATATGTTAATATTTCTTGAGTCAACGTGCTAACACAACTTCACTCGCGTCATGTTCTTAAAAATATCTGATGTGTTACACTCGCATGACTTTCTCTACTCTTGTACAAATTATTTTTTTCAAACGCTTGTTCTCCATATGCTTTATATTAATCGAGATATCGAGATGTTAATCTTGTTGCTAATTTTCTTGCAGATACAAGGGGAATTGCTAGGCTTTAAGCGATAGTCAAATATTTTAAGAGCTGGTTGCTATGTGAAGTATTCCATTCTCTTTGCATTACCAGGACAAAAAATGAATAATGAATTCCCATTTGAGAAAAAGTATAAATATTGGAAAATTTAAGGGAATAACAAGCAATATCTCGAAAATGATTCACTCAACAAAAAAATGTATATGACATAAATTGTGTATTTTAACGCGATCAACATTTTTTGTAGTAAAATTTTGTCTATTCTTATGGTTTACCAGTTATGCAAAAGTCGTTCACAATGAAGAATACTTTTGGAAACATTCCCAGAAAATTTGAGACACACGTTTCATTTGTTATGAAAATATCTTAAAGATATGATATTTTAATAAAAGTCGTTAGAGCAATTTTTGAGAAAATTAAAATTTACGAGAAATGCTCCATGTAAAAAGTAATCTGGGGTGGGGGGATTTTCTTGAAAACCTTCGTGTCGCATCTCTGGAAGATACTGAACCTAAATATCAAGTTTGGTGTTTATCTGACTGTTCGTTTCTGAGTTATGCTGTTCACAGTCAGACACACAGACACACACACGGACATGTTTCCAAAAAATACTTTTTTTTTGATTCAGGAGGCCTCAAAACATATGTTTCCGGTGAAATCTCGGTATCGAATTTTTGGGTGGAATGCAATACTTCCCCTACTTACTACACGTAGTAGAGAAAGTAATAAAATGGACAATTGTTTCAGGTAGCGTCCTACCTAGCTTCAGTAGTTGAGTCAACTAAGCTGTTCTTCTCTCGGTTTTTCCCATCTCTTACCATGTACTCGTTGCGAACCTCATCTGGTGGTTGTAAAAGGAGCTGCATGACGTCATCTATAGGAGAGATCTCGAAATTCAAACATTTTGGTTTATTCATTATGATATGAATTTTTTCCCAAGCAACCACATCTGTGTGTTTATTAACAATTTTTAGGAGTTTGATTTCTTGACCGGTCATGATGGTTTTCCCAAATATGTATCTTTCGGACAAACGAAACGAAAACTTATGATTAGATTGAAAGAACATCCGAGAACTATCAAAATAAAACAATGTGACCGTTCAGCTGTAGCGCATCATACTCGATGTTCACTTCAGTGAACTTCAGTTCACTCTTAGGTTGTCCCGGATCCTTAGCCTGCTCATATCTATACTTAACGTGAAATCATGTTCAGGCAAATGTTTTTCATTATTAACATAAAGTGTACGGGAGCAGATAACCTTAGATGATAAAATACATGAGATACCTTATTGAGTGAGATGGTTCTGCAGTAACGCGTGAGGTTTGCATTAATGAGATCCCAGGTTCGATTCACGTCGACCGCCTACTCTGACCTTGGGTTTTTTTGTGGTTCCGGTGATCGATTGCGTTGTTTCCCCATCTACCACGATTTCCTTTCCATAATTTCCCTTTCATTCTGTTCATGTTTCAGGTGTTCTTCTAGATTTCGTGGCATAGGGTGGTGCCGGACAGATGTCTCGGATGCTTGCTCAAAGGAAAGAGTATTCATTGAGGACATTAGAGGGCTGTCTGTTTGAATGGGTCGTTCATTGACCTCTCTGAAGCTCCAGTAGTGGGGTATTCAAACCAGGAGCTGTTAGGGACTTCGAGCGTCTTTGTAGCCTGTCACCTCCTGCCTTGGTTCCTTCACTTTATCCCTTCCTCCAGGGGGATGGTAGCCGTGATAGATCACACGTAGATCGCAGTACGCGAGGTGTCCCCCTTCGTACACCCTATACGGGACACCTTTTAATTGAAGTTCCTGCGACTGTTACACATATTCCCCTTCACTTTCCACTTGCAATTCGTGAACAGAACTGAACAGTTGAATCATATTATCCTCATTAGGGATGGGACTTCGATACCGTCGATACCTCGATACCCTCGATAGTGGTATCGAAGTAGGTCTAATACTTTGAGATATATCCGATACTTTTTCGATACCTTTACATTTTTAAGTTTTGCATTACTGAAAGTTGTAGTGTTCACTTTATGCTAGATAAGGAATGAAAGGAGACGAGACTTCATGTTATTGCCTCGCACGTGTCACCAAAAGAATTGCTGAATAGAGTTCTTGATAGACATTGACTGCGATGAATGCAATATTTCATAGACTTATGTTTAAACAAAAATATACAAGACAAAGGAGAGGGAGTAGAGGTGCTCATGTAACATGCAGCGTTAACTGAGCTGTGAATGAAGCTGATTTAGCTGATGCACTAAATCACGTTTCTGCAATAGCCTGGCTTGTTGACTCCCTCTCAGCGATAACATTTACCTACTACGGTGACAAATCCGTGAATCCAGCAGAAATAAATCAGAACTTATGACATGAGATAATACAGAGCATGGAAATATTTGTTCCTTAATTAATGCTCGTGTTCTTAAACAAAAATCTTTGATTCCTTTATATCTCTGCATTTCATACATTACTTCCTTGATTTTTTCTTAAAATGTTTAATTGTGTCTAATATGCCTTTGTATTAAACATGTATATTGTTACATGTTAGGGCGAAGGCCGAAAAGGTAACCAGAAAATTATCAATTTAGATCACCCCAACACACACACATTGGGGAGCGCAACTCCCTAGCACCTAGAGGTCCGGTACCTTGGCGTATAATTAAGGAGAAGGCGCGGGTTTTATATTACACAAAAACATTACATAACACACATTAGCTGGGATTTATTAACAAACGTTAGGCTTCTCTACAAAGGAAACAGGATGGAGGGAGACGCCTTGAGCCGGAGACAGGCTACACACGCGTCTTGACCCTACGACTACTTACTTTCGAATGCTAACTTTTCTCCCCACCAACCGTGTGTAGCCAAGCCAGACAGGGTTGACATCATACCAGACAATTTCAAACAGATCCCTCCTTTTGGCGACGTTCGCGGCTAAAGAAGAGACCGAATAAGTCGAAATATGACTACAGATACCTAAAACTTCTACGTCTGGTAACAACAATACAACACAACACTGCGTCTGGTAATGACAAAATTAATAATACACCACAATATACTAATGTATGAGGATGGGTAATGGAGAGGTTAATCCACAAGCTTACTATGTTTCCATCTAATTTCTTGTTACCACATGAAAAAATACATATATGGTATTATCAAGAAAACAAATATCTACCAATTGGAGAATGTCAAGCAGGAACAATTTCGGAATCAGCATAGAATAAAAAATCTGATGTGTTACACTCGCATGACTTTCTCTACTCTTGTACAAACTATTTTTACAAACTCTTATTCTCCATCTATTTCATATTAATCCAGATAAACATTTGCAGAAACGATCTTTTGACATGCAAAGAGAATTACATTTAACACATAGCGACCAGTTCTAAAAATATTTGACTATCGCTTAAGGCGTTATGTCCCTTTATTTTGTATTTGCAAGGGCAATATAGAAATACAGTAGCCTTTAAGTATAGACATATCTCTTAATAGCTGGTATCTAGGTGCAGCACCATTCTCTTTGCTACAGATTACTACTCTTTGCATATCCAAGACAAAAAAATGAATAACGAATTCCCATTTGAGAAAACAAGTATTGGAAAATTTAAGGGAATAACAAGCAATATCTCAAAAATGGTTAACTCAACAAAACATGTATATGACAAATTGTGTATTTTAACGCGATCTACATTTTTTGTGTAGTAAACTTTTGTCTATCTCTTATGGTTTACCATTTATGCAAAAGTCGTTCACAATGAAGAATACTTTTGGAGACATTCCCAGAAAATTCAAGATATACATTTTATTTGTCATGAAAATATCTTAAACATATGATGTTTTAATCAAAATCGTTAGAGCCATTTTTGAGAAAATTAAAATTTTCGAAATGTGTTCCATTTAAAGGGTAATCTGGGGTGGGGAATTTTCTTGAAAACCTTCGTGTCGCATCTCTGGAAGATACTGAACCTAAATACCAAGCTTGGTGTATATCCGACTGTTCGTTTCTGAATTATGCTGTTCACAGACACACACACGGACTTGTTTCCAAAAATGCTTTTTTTGGATTCAGGGGTTTCAAAACATATATTTCCGGTGAAATCTCGGTATCGAATTTTTGGGTGGAATACAATACTTCCCCTACTTACAATACGTAGTAGAGAAAGTAAAAATTTGTTACATCGAGTGTCGAATATTGGTGCTCAAAAATCAGTATCGGTATCAAGTATCCAGTATCGAGAAATAGTGGTATTGTCCCATCACTAATCCTTATATATTATTCTGTGCTAGCTTACACTAGCAGTTTGATGATTTGGATATGTGACGCAGATTAACTACTTGTTACACATTTTCTAGGACGTACGTTAATCAGGCACTCATGAAGTGAGAGATTCTAGTTCGATAGTCGCGGTAATTGCAGCAAGGTCGTAAATCTGCCTAATGCAGTTCCGTCTTGCAGTACAGAGCCAGATAAGTGATTTAATCCCAAGAAGCTTAAAAGGATAATGAAGTGAGGAACAAATGATGGCCATGGAGTCCGTTGTTTCATGCTCCATGCTGCCGGTTGTTATCGATTTGATAGCGACCAGAATGTGACCCGATGGCATTTCACCACGTCTCATCAATCTTGTCCTTTCCTGCCAAGTTTCCACTTTTGTTATACCGCGATATGTTTGTCTTGGCAATAAAAAGTATAAAAGCAGATTGGTTTCTAGCTCAGAGAAACGCTGTAAATCAAGGAACCTGGTCTCACTTTTTGTCAAAGAAGTAATGGCGAATGTACCGATAAAGCTTTCCTTTAAAGAGATGTGGGCAGCAGTGAATGTGATCGAATACAATTGAAGATGGTTCTTTAAAATCCGGGTCTCTCTTTCATCCAAATAAGACTACTATTATGGTTTTCTGAAGAAAATAAATTGCTCACAACTGCCTATGTAATCGAGCGCGGTCAATATACTGGCTTCTCATCCCAGAGGCCCCATGTTCGAGATCTGCATGGAGAATTGCTCTTCCACTAGGAGTGTGAGCGTGTTTCAAGTACAAATTACTAAAATTAACGTTTATAAAATACCTACGAGAGGTCCCATTTCGATTCCCGTCTGCGGGTGGGAATTTTTTTCTAGCCACGATTATTCTCTGTCCTTCCCAGTGTCTGGACGTATGAATGAGAGTGTGAAGGTGTGTGGGTCTAATCAATAAAAAGTATGATGTGTTGCACTCACATGACTTTCTTTACTCTTGAACAAACGCTTATTCCCCGTCTACTTCATGTTAATTAAGATATCGAGATCTTATTGCTAAGTTTCTTGTAGGTGCAAGGGGAATATGGTAGACTTTAAGCGATAGTCAAATCTTTAAGAGCTGGTTTCTATGTGAAGCACTCCATTCTGTTTGCATATCAAGGACGTATAAAAACGAACGAGTTCCCATTTGTGAAAAGTATAAATACTGGAAAATTCAAACGAATAACAAGGAATATCTCGGAAATGGTTCACTCGACAAAAAATGTATATGATATAAATTGAGTGTTTTAACTAGATCTACATTTTTTGTGTACAAAATTTGATCTATCTCTGACGGTTTACCAGTTATGCAAAAGTCATTCACAATGAAGTGGACTATTGGGGACATTCTCAGAAAATTCAAAATACACATTTCTTTGTGATCAAAATGTCTTAAACATATTTTAATCAAAATCGTTAGAGCGATTTTTGAGAAAATAAAAATGTTCATAAACGTTCCATGAAAAGGATGGTATAGGGTGGAGGGATTTTCTTAAAAAATATTTGTGTCGCATCTTTGAAAGATAGTGCACCTAAATACCAAGTTTGATATTTATCCAACTTTTAGATTTTGAGTTATGCTGTTCACAGACAAAAGTTTTTTTTTTTGGATTCAGAGGCCTCAAACAATGCATTTCCTGTGAAATATTGGTATCAAATTTAACTGTACGTAATAGGGAAAGTAGAAAAACCCAAACTTTACCAGAAATATATATATATATAAAAACACCATCAGTCGTTTCTCAAGTCTAAGCCCCAATTATGATCATGGAACTTAAAGGGGGATATAAAAATGAAACAACGTGTGAGATTCGCTTTCGACAAGTCCCGTGTTCGAGTCCCTTCGCCCACTCTGGTCTTTGATTTTTCGTGGTTTTCCCTAGTCGGTAAACAAATACTGGGGTGGTTTCTCATCTACCACGATTTACTTTCATTCCGTTTCCTTCTCATCTTTCAGGTGTACTTTAGGTTTCGAAGCTTATGACAGTGCCGGACAGATGGCGTGGATGCTTGCTCAAAGAAAACAGTACTCTCCGTGGACACCAAGAGGGCTGCTTGGTCGACGGGTCGTTCTTCGTATTCTCTAGGCAGCTCCAGGAGTGGGAAGAGTCTTCGAGCCTAGAACTGTTCGGGAGTTCCGCACGTCTCTGTGGCCTGTCTGACTACGGCTTGTAGCCTCCTGTAGTTCCTTCACTTCATCCCTTCCTCCTGGAAGGTGTTAGGCACAATAAATCCATGTAGGTCGCAGTGAGCGAGGCGTCCCTCTCCGTTGTATAAACTCTACCTACACCTATGATTTGCTTACATGTCTTTCTGAGTCTGTAAAGTATTTTATTTGGAATCCTTGCACAGTTTTTGTTATCTTTTTATATCCAGTTCATGTCAGTCAGAATTAATATCTGCACAGAAGTAGACTCAATTATATAGGATTCGACACTTACAAAAGTGTGTCTGAGAGCGGAGGTAAATTACACTTGAGGTATATCTTCCGTCATATCTTTCTAATACATGTAGAAAATATAATATGCAGGCATATCACATGTTTCACTGCCATTATGCTAACTACATACGCTCGTGTAATATTACATGTGGTTATGTTTATTAAAATTTCGGTACTTAAACGCATACGAAAACCTATTTGCTTCTGGAAACCTCCAGTAGAAACGGGTGAAGCGAACACAGAGGGCGACCAGAGGGGCTTGTCGGAAAAATATAGATAAGGTTGGGAGGGAACAACATGGCATAATCAGTTCTGCATAAAGTACAATATGTATTCTTATTACCCACTATCCCTTCCCTTATCAACAACTTCGCCTTTTGTCTTATCTGCCCTATGCTTTTCAGCCAGCTGTTTTCTCTTGCAAGAGAGACATGTTCTCTGACGTAACAGAATATTTACTTGGCTGATTATGTTTTATATCTAACCCAAATTATAATTATTAAATTTCCTTTTATGATATAAATTAGCTTCATTTCATTTGAAGATAGTGTACCCTGGTGACCTGGGAAAATTAATTTAATCGGAGATAAAGTACCATTAAATTTAACTTTCTGATAATGTATTTTTGAGTAGTATTATTTGCTTGCATTAAATAAAATTTGTACAAATATGTCCCAAATATTATTGTGGAGTTCTTTATATTTAGCAAGAAAAATATTAGTTTTAGCCCAAACATTTCCTTCACATACAATTTATATCTGCACACGAGAAGTAGTTTCATTCATATTTTAATTTATTTCATTGTGGGAGTAGGCGGTAAGGAATCCCAAATGGCCTCTTTCTCGTTTTAACCCCTTAACCTCATAAACCACAGAACTCCAAGCTCTTCTTCCTCCCCAGAGTTTGCACCCCCTACAAGGGTAGGTGCATTGCAGCCTACATACTGACCACTAACTCAACTTGCCACTTCTTCCTGTAATTAATTTCGCTTGAAATAGATGCACACATGCTTCTAATTGCTTTGTTTCACCCTATAATTTTATTTCTCACTCTCACAGTATATGGGACCTTAATTGCCTTAAGCCCCTTAGCATTCTGTTTTAATTCAAGGCGGCTGCGTATAGATGTTCCAAATGCAATCAAGGAATGGTATGAATGTTCCTCAATACAAGGACATAAGGTACCTGTTAATAGATCATGGTCTTTAATATTATACTCCGAGAGAAAGAACTGACATTAAACTACACTTAAATAATATACTCGAAACTAGGGAGGAACTTCGATACCGTCGAGACTCTCGATACTCGGTGATATCGAACTAAGTCTAATACTTTGAGATAAACCTTCGATACTTTTAAATTTTTCAGTTTTGCAATATTGAAGGTTACTATGTTTAACTTATGCTAGATAGTGAATGGCAAGAGTTAAGGTTTCATGTTATTGCCTCGCACGTGTCCCCAAAAGAGTTGCGGGATGTAGTTCTTGATAGACCTTGACTGCGATGAATGCAATGTTTCATAGACTCTTATGTTTAAACAAAAATATACAAGACAAAGGAGAGAGAATAGAGGTGCTCATGTAACATGCAGCGTTAACTGAGTTGTGAATGAAGCTGATTTAGCTGATGCAATAAATCACGTTTCGGCAATAGTCTGGCTTGGTGACTCACCCTCAGCGTAACATTTACCTACTACGGTGTCCAAAATCTGTGAATCCAGCAAAAATAAATCAGAACTTATGACTTGAGATAACACAGCGAAAGGAAATATTTGTCGTGAATGCTCTACATTTCATATAATACTTACTTGATTTTTTTTTCTTCAAACTGTTAATTGTGTCTAACATGCCGTTGAATTAAACATGTATATACTAATGTATGAGGATGGGTAGTAGAGAGGTTAATCCTCAAGCTTAATATGTTTCCGGCTAATTACTTGTTACACGATGAAAAAAAATCCGGTGTGTTACACTCACATGATTTTCTCTACTCTTGTACAAACTATATTTACAAACGCTTACTCTCCATATGCTTCATGTTAATCACGATGCTAATCTTATTGCTAATTTTCCTGTAGGTGCGAGGGGAATATGGTAGGCTTTAAGCGATAGTCAAATATTTTAAGAGCTGGTTGCTATGTGGAGCATTCCATTCTCTTTGCATTACCAGGACAAAAAAGAAGAATAATGAATTCCCATTTAAGAAAAGGTAAAAGTATTGGAAAATTTAAGGGAATAAAAAGAAATATAATATCTCGAAACTGGTTCACTCAACAAAAAACATATAGGACATAAATTGTGTGTTGTATATCCGTCTGTCTGTTTGTGAGCGGCATAACTCACAAACGAAAAGTCGGATAACTACTGACAGTATTTAAACGAAATGAAAGCAACATATGCATTAAATGAATTAGTCATATTGGAATTGCAAATTCAAAGAGATGGACAATGCTTGACACATATATCATTGTTATGAATACATTATGTTAAAATTATAAATTAATATTGTTGGAAAATACTATATAAAATTATGTATTTGCAAAGAATGCTTATATTGTGAAAAATTAATTAAAATTGTATTATATATAAGGAACAAAAGAAAAGGAGAAATCAATAACGTTAAAAGGGAGTATTTGTTTAATTTTTCAAGGGGCCTCAAAACTTATTTCCGGTGAAATCTCGGTATCGAATTTTTGGATGGAATACAATATTTTCCCTACTTACTATACGTAGTAGAGAAAGTAAAAAAGTGTATATATGGTATTATCAAGAAAAAAATTGTTTACAATTGGAGAACATTTTTGGAATCAGAATACAACATTGATTACATGCGTTTACACACCACAATATACTAATAAGGGCATAATTCAGTAAACAAGCTATCGCTTTTACAGTCTTTTATAAAGTGAGTATCGAGTATTGAATATCGAATATCGGTGCTCGCAAATCGGTATCGATATCGAATATCGAGAAATATTGGTATCGTCCCATCACTACATCAGTTAATATTATTAATTCTGAGATATTTCTCGTGGCATACTTCGATTTCTCCATCAGTGCGAACCTAGTTGACTTAATTCAGTTCATAATAGCTTCTCGAAACCTTTTCCAGAAACAATTTTAGCGAAGGCAAGGCAAAATCATAACTTTCAGGTTTTCTCCCACTCTTGACTTTGAACATATTGCCTGTGAGAGCGACGATCCTATAACACAGAGCAGTCGAATTATGTTTCAGCCCGGATAGCGCGGGAGAGGTATGCAGCATAGGTGAACCTGCTCTCGGGAACTTCATTCTGTGAAGTCCCGCTTATTTTTATGTTCTCTACCGCGTACCAAGTGGGTAGAAGAATACTGTATTGCAACAAAAAATTGCACATCGACATTACATAATATACAGGGTGGACCATTTAAGTTGAGACTATACAATATCTCTAAAACTAACGCTGTAGAAACAAACGCCTTGAATAAAAGCTGCTTGATAGTAAATGTCATTAGTCATGTTTTATTTGGAGGTCGTTGTGAGCGTCATTTTAGGGCGAATTCAATTTGACTCTAATTGTAGGTTCCTATTTAAAAAAATTAAATCGACCCTAAAATGACTATTATAACGTCCTCCAAACAAAACACGACTAATGGCATTTAATTTCCCACATAATATCAAGCAACTTTTATTCAAGACATTCCTTTCTACAACGCTTAGTTCTGGAGATATTGTGCAGTCTCAACTTAGATGGTACACCCTGTATATTTTGTGGCCCCCTTGAACTCGAAAGTATGCATTTTTAGGAAACGGTTCGGCGTGTGTAGGTTTCTGTGTGTTGTATATATCTGTCTGTCTGTCTGTCTGTGAGCGGCATACCTCAAAAACGAAAAGTCGGATAACTACTGACATAGTATTTAAACGAAATGAAAGTATTAAATGAATTATTCATATTGGAATTGCAAATTCAAAGAGATGGGCAATACTTGACACATATATCATTGTTATGAATACCTTATGTTAAAATTATAAATTAATATTGTTGGAAAATACTATATAAATTATGTATTTGCAAATAATGCTTATATCGTGAAAAATTAATTAAAATGGCATTATACCTATATAAAGAACAAAAGAAAAGGAGAAATGAATAACGTTAAAAGGAAAAATAGTTTTAAAAGAACGGACGGAAAACGTTGCATTCATAGTATTTAAACATAGTATGAAATAAAAATGTCAACAAAACGGAAAACTATAATAGACATATGCTAAAGAAGGGTTTTGTGTTGTAAATATGTTATTTAGCTATGTCAATATGTGATTTGTTTAACTCCTATAATTTGTAACTTCTTTCGTTATGCTTAGCAATCAGGTTAGTAAGTAAACAAAGTTCAATTTTGTTATTACCTTAAGACATTTTTTCAAAGAAGAAGACACCTTGAGCAACGCTAAATAGAAATAATTTAATTGCAAGGTATATTGTGTTACATCATATAAAAAAGAGATTATCAATAATGAATTGTAAAACAATATAAAGAATCAACAAACAAAATTGGACATTTTTGAGTAAGAAAGATTGAAGTTAAAAGGTAAATATTATTCTACACCATTATTCACATTGCCTATAAGAATATAAATAAATATATTGTTTCTTGTTTTGCACTGATCTAGTAGTCTCAAATTTATTCAAGATCCTGAATTATATTTATAGAAGGAAGCAATAGTGCAGGAAACTTAAGCATGGATTCTTCACGAGGTGATTCGTATTTAAATATTTACATACAAATATACGTTGTTCTAAAGGTAACTGTCTTCCCATCTTCGCAAATGAAAGTGGACTACTGACGCTAATGACTACTGGTAATTGAAGGACAGAAAGCCTGTCGTGAGTGTGCGGAGTGGGTAAACCAGCTAGCGTCGGTTCGGACGCACAACACTTGCGAGTGGTCAGACTTTATACCGGAGACCCAGTAAGCATTGTAAATATACGGCGAATATTTTCCTTTGTTCCGGGTTTTAAGTCCAAGTGTAGGACCGGTGCCCACTCAGCATCGTGAGGAAAGTGAGGAGCTGCGATACGCAGCAAGCCCAGCTTCGAGAGTCAACATTCCGACTGCGGGATACGTATCGTTTGGATGATTGCCCACCTCTACCGTGTGCATTGGGGCGTGAGGCCGGCAATCGCGTTGGCAGGTCAAGGCCCTGCAAGGGCCACAGCGCCACAGGATTATATTTTCTTCTGATCCATCAAATATATTAGGATTGCTAATTGAACTTTGTTTTCGAGTATTCCTCAAAGGTAATCACGAGAATTGTGATCTGCGGGTTGAGCAGACTACTTAATTATTATGTCATAAAAAGTTTGTAATATATATGAATTTGCAGTATGGACCGTTTTACTGTATTAAGTAGCACTTGGATAATAGTTGAGGCAGTATTTTATATCACAACACTGTGAATGCCAGAGTGATTGTAGTGTAAACTAACATTATTGTATGACAATGATTTTAGATGTTTGTTAGCCATAAGCGTTGTTAGGAAATAAGTTTACACGGCCTTACTGAAACTGACAATAGAGTGGGTAAGAATAAAGGAGGGGGTGAGTTGTTTATCACTAAGAAGAGACAAACAAATGACGTCAGGGTAGCGTGCCTTTCTTTAGAAATGGAGGGAATATCTTCCCTAGAGCATATGTGTTAGCAATTATGTTTGGCTGACAAAATAGACGCTAATGTTGGCGCGATTTGGTAACCAATAGCAGCTCTATTATAATGTTTAGGCATTTCGGGGAGAAGGAGTATATATTCTCGAGCCATAAGCATGTTTCACGCAGTTCTAAGCAATCTCTTGCGAGGTTCAAATCACGCAGTTCTACAGAATCATTCACGGGGTACACATCACGCAGTTCTCAGCAATCTCTCGCGAGATACACATCACGCAGTACTAAAGAATCATTCACGAGATACACGTCGCGCAGTCGTGATGAATCTCTCGTGAGGTGAATGTCATATCGTTTGGAAGAATCTCTCGCGTCGTAAAGTTAGTTACAAAATGTGAAGTACGCGGCAACTAATACGACAGTAATTACATTCGGAAATATAACAGTTTCAGTCAGGCGTGTATCAAGATTACAGATGTGAACTATTAATTAAGTGTGACGGCAATAAAAGTGTAAAAACAAATTCTTTTACCAGTGTTATCTTTTATTAACAACTCCTTTCCGTTTACACGCCCTGCTCGAGATATTTACTCGACTGAGTAATAATAGCTAGTCGGAGGACAAAGCACCCAAATTTTAAAAAAATAATAAAACAATAACAGGCGCTCGCAAATAAGATAACACGAGAGATTACCGCGACATAGTTCTCTGAAGAAAGGACGCAGTGCCGGCAACGCACGCTGAGTCATTCAGCAGACCCACAACGTACAATCGTTCTGTCGTATACCAAGGATTATATCATGCTTGGAAATCGGTTGTGTACTCTGGAGGTCTCTAGAAATTTACAACTAAAGAGGCAACAAGAAATAATTAGAGTACTTTTAGACACAGTGTTTGAATTTAATCACAAACTATTTATGGGTTAATTCCACCAAGACTTATGGAGCCCCTGGTATAAATTTTTATTAACTGCTTAGCAGCAACTTCCCCTATATTACCGGAGGCATTAGTTTGAAAATTATCTCAAAGCTTCAGCAGAACAAGTAAGTAAATAGTTAGTTGTGCTAATCTGGTAGGTTACCCTTGACCTATTCCAGCTTGAGCGAGTAATAGAGCAAACTCTAAGTTGAGAACACGCTAAGGGCGGTTTGGGTGAACCCCTCTTTGCAGCGGATCAACAAACTGAGCAAGCCTCTGCATAATTCCCACTGCAGAAAATTTTAGCTCCACCCCCAAAATAGACTAGAGGGAATACTTAGTTTTAACGAGGGATACCTGCCTTTCCTCTGGATTGTGGCTGCAATGCAGCTGTTTAAGACCACGTATTACATAAATAAAAATCTCTAGAGGGAGAGCCTCTCGCGGCGAGAACAAGTTCTAACATGACACCATCTCGTCCTTAAAAGACACCCTTGTACGCTTTTAGAATTTATTTGCTGCCTATGTGATGTTAAAAATTCTCCTCAGCTTACTGAAAATGTATTTTTCCTACAGTACTGTTGCTTGTATTGCGGTTGTATGCGGCGTTGTCTTTCATCCGTGATTTCCCGTGCAAGAAATAACTCATCGTTGCCAACAATGATGAGGCAAGTAGATTAACTGTGCCTGTAGACGTCCCTTGTCCCTTTAGCGGCAGGAATTTATACTTGATGCGATGCCATTGATGATGAGGCGATGTTAATACTGTCCCTCTTCGGAAGGAATTCAAACTTAAATGAATGTAATTCTTTCTCTTTCCTCTTGATTACCTAATGTGCAGCTTTGAATAGAGATGTATGGAAAAGAAGCCTTGTGCGGTAAAAGCAATAAAAGCACTGTCGTGATAGGCAGGTTTAAACTGGAGGATCCTTCTACCTATTTGTTGATAAGAATTTACATGAATTCAAAGTATATTAACTCTGTTACGTAATGTATTTGATTCATCGGTTACGAACAGGCTAAGGATCCGGGACAAGTTAGCAACCAATGTATGTGCAAGCTTACTATAGTGTTCCATAAACATAGTACTGTTGATGTAAACAAAAACGACAATGCGCTGCCTTATTTGCTACTGTAAAGTGCAGTCCAGTGATGATGGAAAATGAGTGAGCATGTACAGCAAGGAAGAGGATTTCTGTTTTATATACACAGTTCTAGATAATTCACATATGAATATTTAACTTAGAGCAATAGCTTTACTCGTCACCACTTATAATAACCATGTTTAAATTTATAACTAAATAAAAGTCGGTTTTGTACAATATCTCCACGAAGAAATATTTTAATGGCAATATAATATAAAACTAAAATACATTATACCTTCTACTCTCAAATTTAATAGACATTATTGAAATCATCGGTCCTATCTAAATATACAACTATATAAAACACTGTTTTGCACAATTTCTCCATCCTCTGTGGTGTGGGGAAAGCGTGTCTGCCTCACATTCAAGAGGTTCCGAGAACGAATCTCGATTAAGGAGAGTTATCTGGTTAAGATTTTTCCTAAATTTTCCTGAAAAGACGAATTTCGGGTAACTTTAAGCTCTGTGGACCCCGGACTGGTTTGAGCATCATTTCACTCATCGTTCTATATGACCCAAACGCTTAAAGGAAGCTGAACTAAAAAAAATCGCTATGAAATAGTATTTTAATGTTAATAATTACAATATAAAACTGAAGTAAAATATACTTTTCACTTTCAAAGGGGACACGTTTACTAGACATTATCTTAATAATCTGTCCATACGAATATTGCATAAAATTGCCATAGAAATGTCTTCAAATCGCAAAGTGAATTCCCGCATACCCACAATATTCCCCGATGCACCTCCGAAATATGTTCATACATCGCGTGAGCTACAGTTGACACACATCAGACGAATTCTCCAGACACATCTCTCCCTGCTATACAGTGCACGCTGAGATTGGTAACAGCCAGATGTGATACGGCCATCTTTTCGTTGCGCTTCCCCGTATCCTCATGGATAGTTTTGGGTAGAAGATTCCATACTAGGGAAGAAACAGTTCCCTCCTTACAGCACGCCCACCGCATATGCTGCACACTACCGTTCACCCCGCTCAGCCTGCAACCCTAAGAGATGAAGAAATGAGGGTTAGGGTAATTCGTGGTAGTATAGATTCCATTCGCACCATTCGAAGAAACCCAAGCTTAGAGTGGCCGGTCCAACGGAACTCTAAGCCAGTACCTCTCTTATGCGAGAGTCTTATATACTACCGCTCGGTCATAAACTCGCTCACCTAATGGATTTAAAACTCTGTTAGTTGATTTTAGGTGGCTTTCCATATACAGTATCATTCCTAATTTTACCGGTGTTCTTAAATTTGGAATGTAACTATGAATTTTACAACTTGTTATGCATGTGGTTCGCAGGTTGTTTACTTTAAAAAATAACAACAACAAAAGAGTGCCACTCGAACGACTTTCTATACGCTTTGTAATCTCACACTATTGTTCATATATTATAGATACATAAAATTATTTTATTAACGTTGCGTTACTCATAACAAATGCTTGATTGACAAGAATATTAAATTAGCAATATGGCTTTGCTTGCATGCATAATACTGAAAACATCTATTCGCATATCGTAAGTCAAGTTTTTATTGCTAAGGGACCCATGCGAGTTGGCATAACAACTCAACCCGGTAAAAACTTAAATATGTAACAAGGAATAATTCGAAAACGGCTAATGCTACAAACTCTATGTTTAAATGAGTCTACATTTTGAATATTTTTGTCTATGTTTTATGGTATACCAATTTTACAAAATTATACAGAATTCATCAGAATAAAGAGTCTTCACAGAGAATCCATAGAAATCCCAATATATTAATTTTATTAGTCATCTGAAGCCGGCTTATCACCACAATTAGGCACCAATTTTGAAGCCGGGCATTAGTCGTCAGTTTTTTGAAACCGCACCCTTTGTTTCAGAGTGCGCTGTTGATTCTACTGCGGCTGCTACAGTGGTTTGCTATGAGATCTTTCTCTCAGGGTATGCGTGGGCGAGTGTGAAAGGATAATATCAGTTTAAATTCACTGAGAAATTTAATGCGATCTAATACTTGAGCTACTGAAGTGAGTTGCCGACCGTTTGAAGATAAAGCATGAAACTCATGAATCGTAGCACTCGAAACTATAACAATTGAATTTTTATACTTGCTTACTTCTGCAGTATCAGTTTTACGGTTTGAAATAACTGTTTCCATAATAAAAGAAACTAGAAGCGTAATTTGCCGTGAGTCGCTAAAATACTTTCCGCCAAAATCCCTTGCGATGGCCGCTAAATCTTACTCACATAAGCGCGTCACTGAGGCCTTAAAATAACAATAGTCGTCACAAGTATCCAGAGTGACGAAGTATGCTCGAAAAGAGTGCAGGAAGAATGTGTGTCTGATTAGAAATGCATGCCTATTTCTTGACTTAAGCTACAGCTGCTTTACAACTACATCACCAACGTCCCCTCTCGCGCTGGCCAATACTTAGAATCCTACGTGTGCTTCTGTTAATTTGTTACTATGGGGTATGAGGCAGTATTTTAACACTTAAATAATTTCAGTCTAATTATATAATATGTAAATTCAATAACAGCCCGCCTTGAAGCAATATGTGTATGTAATAATTTGTAAAATGTATGTAACAGTCATTGCATATGCTTATATTATTGTATACATGTTTAATAATGTTATATGAATGTATTACGTAATTTAATAATGTAGGAGCTGTGAGAAATAGGTCAAAAGTTGCTAACAATGAGGTAACCTTGAGGCAATAATGAATTTGAAAGTTTAAATGCTACTAGTCATTATTGGAGCAACAATAATGTAAATTTTGAGACAGTTTAAAAATAGCCAATCAACGACCAGAAAAGCTTTAGTTAAATGAAGGTATTCTATTGGAGTAGAATTAGCCAATCAGAGACTTGAAATACAGAAATTTACAAGCTTTAGCGGTTGAAATCAATTCAGTTGCCTGCAGACAGTGATTGTAACCGGATGCAAGATGCGTCCTCAAGAGATTTAATATCTATTCGTGTGAGACGAATATAGTTTTACGTGTTAAAAAGTGCAATTAATTAATAAAAAGAATCTCACAGCTCTCTATATCAGTGAAGTGTTATTTAAATCGTGTCAAGAATTAATAAAAGGAGTGAAGCAAAATTATAATCTGTGTAAACCTACATTCTTGTCGCATCACGCCCTGCTAAGAGAAACGTGTCTCTAACAATAATACTGACGCAGCCGAGGCAAACATAAATATTTATTACTTAAAGAAGCAGTCAAATTACAAAGTTAGTATTTTTTAAACTTGGGGCAAAGGCTACCGGAAACTGTTTACTATACGTGCGGTTTTAATTACTACAAGTTCGGCTCCCCAGCAGTTCAAATATAATACAACTCCTACAACAAAATAACTTCAAATTGGCGCCCAAAACGTGGGGCTAATTCAACTTCAAATTGGCGCCCATAGTGGGGCAAACAACGTAAAGACAATACACTTTCTCAGGTACCTTCCTGATTCTGAGAATTTCATTCCCTTTCCCAGAATTCTGGTACACGTGACTGTTCAAATGCACTGAGTTTATAACCTAACTGGATTTCAAGAACTTTTATATTAACGTATTCGCTACTTCGGCTGTCGCTAACGATTTTCCTTAATATGACTCGTTAACGACCTTTTCCTTGGACAAATCTTTTCAGCTTAAGTTTATTACATTATACGTTGATTTAATATACGGAAATTGATTATTGCAATTATTTCTCTATCTTACTACAATTTCTTTATTCAAATTTTTATAACTTGCTGACAATAATTGCTAGCACGGTACCACTAGTTCACGGAGGACGACAAGAAGTAGAAAGAATAGTAGATTATGTAGGGTTTTATTTTGCGAGTAGGAGTATGAGCAAAATAAAACCACTTTTAACACTTGTGGCATATATTACTTTTTAGACAGCGCTGGAATTTGTAAAATATCAATAATATGATATCGATTCCTAAAACTAACAGAGATAATGTTCAGAACGTGTTCTTGAAACAAGAGAAATGACGTTAAAAAGCGAGATTTCACATGTTTTGTTGATTCACTATCAGTTATTTTCGCCATATTTTGCCTTACACCAGGCAATGAAGCGATTAAATGCTACATCATATTGCTTTCTGGATTTTTTGGATAAGTACTTCCTAGTGTTATTCTTTCTACTGCTTCTG
Organism: Deroplatys truncata; assembly: GCA_030765065.1. NCBI lineage: Eukaryota > Metazoa > Arthropoda > Insecta > Mantodea > Mantidae > Deroplatys > Deroplatys truncata. The sequence continues at coordinate 119,104,697 of CM060988.1, read as the reverse complement.
TAATTCACTTCCATTTCAGTTTCTTCTGAATTTATAATTTCCAGCATTTAATCTTTATACAGTTTAGATAAAAGAGCAACTTTTAGAACAAAGAAAGCTGCCAATATATGTATAGGTTAACTCTATAACGAATTGCGATAAATTGAAGTATGACGATTTGTATTGTGAACAGAGAATGCGAGCGCGTGAGATATTATTCATGTAAGAAGACATAAGAAACGTAAAATCTAATCAAACCAAGTGCAAAATACAAAGGGTAACTGTCATGTGATTGGACTTGAAACCAAAGTTGGTCACACTGAAGATTATCGCACTAGGACGATAATCTAAAGTTTATAGCTCCTGTGCTCTGTCTTAGAAGTTCTACTGTTAGGCCACGTTGTCTAAAATTATGATTTTTATATGAATAGTTTATGAATGAAACATAGGAATGGTTTATTTATGCTCTTCCCAGTATGCTATTTTGGATTCGTCTGTACTCAAAATGTGTATCACCGGTGAAATCCGGTATTGTATTTTTTGGGTCGAATAGTGTTATTCCTCTACCTGTTTTACTAAGGGCAATGGAACTAAGAGATTCCGCTCTAATTCTGAAGTATGAACAAATTGAATGTATATTCCATTCCTTTGCACGGTGAAAGCAGCCTGGTGGTGGTTTATTGCAATCAATGTACTACTGAGGGTGTCATAATTCATTTATTCATTTTTAGATTGCCAACTCATCATTACCAATATCTGATACGCTGACCTTATCAGCTAATGGTTAGTAAATAAAAAGATAAATAACAAACACTGCAGATTTTGAGAGACTCGTGATTTATCGATACGCAGAGGTCGGCTCTGGGAAGTGTATGAGTTCACCGCCAGAGTACAGCACTAAGCGCAGCGATAAACAGTGCGGTACATTCACTGAGCTGATGGGATCAATACAAACCACTTGCAGACGCTACAAATGCCCGGGCTTTCAAGTGCTGGTTACTGCACATGCGCAGTTCATGTGTAGTGGTAGCATCTCGCGGGATTTTGGAATAAACGCTTGGGAACTAAAATTACGAGTCTGGATGATGCTATAAAGTCTCCCCTGCAACGGTGTTCCAAATTACTGTTGCCTATTACAGGGAGGAAGGTGCTCTGAAAAGGCTGTACGAAGTCCAGTACAACATCTACTTACCAACTTCTGGACACAGGTTCGATTCCCCTGCTAGATATTCCGTTTTTAATCGGAATTATGCCATGAGCTGTTACATCTTTTTAAATTGTAAATATTAACCAATGTAGGGACATTGCTGTACCTGAATAGGGAAGAATTCGAGTCTAAAAATTGTAATACTAAAAATTTTTGCACCCTCTGAAAGATCAAAGTGTAATTAATTAATGTGAATACCATTTATATACCAATTTCAAAGCATGCCACAAAATATGAGCTATTTTTAGCGAATGTTAGAGAGTAACAAGCCTGCCCCTCGTCACGCTCGCTAGGCGTTTCGCCCTGACGTTTCATGTCGTGAATTAACATAGGCGCATACACTAGTGATCAAAAGTATCCGGACACCTGGCTGAAAATGACGAACAAGTTGGCGCTTCCATCGGTAATGCTGGAAGTCAATATGGTGTTGGCCCACCCTTAGCCTTGATGACAGCGTTCACTCTCGCAGGCATACTTTCAATCAGGTGCTGGAAGGTTTCTTGGGGAATGGAGCCCATTCTTCACGGAGTGCGGAACTGAGGAGAGGCATCGATGTAGGTCGGTGAGGCCTGGCACGAAGTCGGCGTTCCAAAATATCCCAAAGGTGTTCTGTAGGATTCAAGTCAGGACTCTGTGCACGCCAGTCCGTTACAGGGATGTTATTGTCGTGTAACCACTCCGCCACAGCCCATGGAGTATGAACAGGTGCTCGATCATGTTGAAAGATGCATACGCCATCTCCGAATTGCTCTTCAACAATGGGAAGCAAGAAGGTGCTTAAAATATCAATGTAGGTCTGCGCTGTGATCTTACCACGCAAAACAACAAGGAGTGCAAGCCCCGTCCAGGAAAAACACGACCACACCATAACACCACCACCACCACCTCCTCCGAATTTCATTGTTGGCACTACATACGCTGGCAGATGACGTTCACCGGGCATTCGCCATACCCACACCCTGCCATCGGACCGCCACATTGTGTACCGTGATTCGTCACTCCACACAACGTTTTGCCACTGTTCAATCGTGTAATGTTGACGCTCCTTACACCAAGCGAGGCGTCGTTTGGCATTTTCCTGCGTGATGTGTGGCTTATGAGCAGCCGCTCGACCATGGAATCCAAGGTTTCTCACCTCACGCCTAACTGTCGTAGTACTTGGAGTGGATCCTGATGCAGTTTGGAATTCCTGTGTGATGGTCTTTATATATGTCTGCCTATTACTCTTTACGACCCTCTTCAAATGTCGGCGGTCTCTGTCAGCCAACAGACGAGGTCGGCCTGTACGCTTTTGTGCTGTACATGTCCCTTCATGTTTCCACTTCATTATCACATCAGAAACAGTGGACCTAGGGATGTTTAGGAGGGTGGAAATCTCGCGTACAGACTTCTGACACAAGTGACATCCAATCACCTGACCACGTTCGAAGTCCGTGAGTTCCACGGAGCGTCCCATTCTGCTGTTTTACGATGTCTGATGAGTACTGAGATCGCGGATAATGAGTACCAGGCAGTAGTTGGCAGCACAATGCACCTAAGATGAAAAATGTATGTTTGTGGGGATGTCCGGATACTTCTGATCACATAGTGTGTGTAGTTTGGGGAATGTGAAAAAAACAAAGGAAATGAAATCAAATATAAAAAATATATTCAATAAAATTTCTCTACCCATTAAAATTTTACATATGTAGATACCTTATATATTATTCTAATATTCACAAAAATGCTGCTTCTCTCCACGTTGTTCCTCAGAAATAATCCTGAACTAAGAGATAAAAGCGTAATTAAGGAGGAATGAATTCAGAAGTTGGGAAGTTAAAGAAATAGACAGAATCTCAGACTTTCATACTTATTCCATCAGATGTCACACATTTGGGGAACCCTGAAAACCGCAAACGCTGCGACAAAAATTAGGTAAAATGTGTATATTTTAATGAAAATCAGTAGCACCTTTCTAAAATGCTTAATATTGCTTTCAGTTGGATAGGAATTCTTCGTGTTTTCTACTTGAGAGATACTGAACTTAAAACACGAAATTTTCATTTTTGGGTTATGCTCTTCTTCTCCTCCCTTATGTTTATGCTACGTGTACTGAGCCAAACAATAAATTGTCATTACTGTCAGTGTATTACAGTAATATATATTCCATTTTAATTTTGGAGTCTTACTTTGGGGCAACCATACCTATGCTAATAAGCTTTATATTTTACAAAAGAGAGGGATAAGAACACTATGCGGAGTTCCGCCAAAAACACATTGTAAGTCACATTTTATTAAACTTGGAATTCTTACTCTTCCTTGCATGTATATTTTTAATTGTATATTATACATTAAGAGATATCTACAGCAGTATAATCTGTGTGAAACTATTCATAATTATCCAACAAGAAGTAGCAACAATAATGTAAAACAGAAAATAGCTTTGAAGTATTATCCATTAATCTATTCAACAGTTTACCGGATAAAATCAAGACATACGACATTTTTAAAAGACAGATTTTAACGATTGAAGAAAAATCCTTTAACATTTGACGTTGCTATACATGTGTAAATGTTTTTAGCAATACCCATCCCATCCCATCCATCCACTACACGACCACAACATTATTGCACTTGATCTTGAGGAAACCGGGATCGAGTTTATATATTTTTAAACAGAGTTTTTATAAAAATACTTTCTGGTTTAAGCAGATATCAAAACTTTTTTTGGGTGGAATATCTTACTTTCTCTACCTACTATAGGTAAAGGTAGAGAAAGTAAAAATGATAAAAGAAAATAGGAAAAACAGAAGAAAAGGAAGAAAATTGGTTTTTAGTGTGTGCCAAAACAAAATAACAATAGTTATAAGAGAGTTTATTTGCTAAATCAATAGAGCTACAAACGTAAATTTTACTGGGCCTCACATGGTTTAAAATACCAAAAGTAGATATATAATTAAGGCATCTTTATTGGTATCAAACAGTTATTACAAAAATACTTTGTGTATGGGTCATTGACCATACATGCATGTTTAAGATATACGTTAAAGGAGGAAACAAAAAAGAAGCAAACGAAAACGAGAAAAAAAAATAGAAATAAACTGCCTGTGACAAATTGAACAAATTTGACCAGTCTTCACGCACTTTAGCCAATTCAGCAAGTAGATCCCAACATGCCAGTCCTCTTATAGCAGAACTTAAGAATTTCCCTGTGAATTTAATTGCTCGCTGATTCTCCCAATGTGCACATTCCGCCAAAATATGTATCTAGCCTTCATTCAAACCACAGAATGGGCAGAATCGTCAGTCATTTTTTCTACTTTCCAACCTCCCAGTCTAAACCATGCCATTCCTGATCTTTCCTTTCTTCTGAAGTATATATGTCTCTGCCGCAAATCGATTTTATTCCTTAACAATGCACACCGAGGTTTGCAACTCAGCCCACGATCTGCTTTTGTTTGGTCCACCTATAAATTTAAGAGAGTATAGATAAAATAGAAACGGTGCACCTGGATTAAATTAATTTATTCATTCAGGAATTTTGAACGAATTAATAAAATTAAGCGTTCAGATTTTTAATTGATATACAGTGTAATGATCTACTGAAGAACAAATACAATGAAATTAATTTGGTTAATTTTTACAACTGTCTACAGAATGATACCTTTCCTAATTTGAAACTCTGCAGTGTTCACATCAATCAACGATATCTGAAAAGACATTTTCAAAAACGAAATATGAAATACACCTAATCAAGGTATAGGTGTGCTTGAACAATGAAGAGTTCCGTTTTGATGATGGATAGCATAAAATTAGAACCACAAATGTCTGAAATTATAGCACAGAAAAGACAGTTTCATTCTTCTTAGTGAATATAAACTGCTATTAACGTAAACGTACTCAGTGTAACAAGTGTATATATTTCGTCTACGAGTTACCCGGTTTGTGAAATGCAGGGGATTCGGCACTGATCCAGAAATGACGATATTGTACGACACCCCACGAAGGGGCGCCATTGGGAGGGATGAGGTGAGAAGACGTCGGGTTCGGAACCAGGAGTGACGGCACAGCAATGACTGGGTCCCTAAAGTTTCCATATAGAAACGCCGGGAGTCGGACAAGCAGACCGGAGGCACCGTCCCATACAAGGTCCAATGTCCCCAAGGGGCGGTCTTTATACCCCGGCAACCAGCCGAAAGCCGAGGGACGGCGAAAGTTCACAGAGAGCATCCTTTTCCCCTGCCACGTTGCACGAAACCCCATCGCCGACACTTCTAACCCTGTATCAGACCAAACGGGGTGAAGCATAACTGAGGTGATTAATGGAAGGAAATGGAGGGACTGGAAATTCAGGGGATGAAAGAAACCACTAAAATATTCACCTGACGGGGACGCCGGGGATGGAACCCGGGACCTCCCGAATGCGGGCCACAGACTTTACCGCCTGGGATATCCCACTCAGTACGAGCTAAAGACTGATAAATTATTAAATATTTAATTACATCCGTTATTAATATGTAAGTGTAGACTTTACTTCAATAAAATACAGTTTGAAAACTAATATGATCTGTGCACCTCCTGCTGTCAGATTATGTTTCTTATCTTAAACTTAATGTGGTTTTGCCCGCGATTCATTCTCTGACAGTTAATGTGGCTCTCATAATGAAACGTTTGGCAACCCCTGATGTACACAGTAAGCCCTTAAGAGAGGCATTAGGAATTAGTTTGTTTAGAAATATACATTTTTCCTGAGCTATCCAATATTCTGTAGTATTCAGAATCATGTAATGTTGTATTTGCATAGCAAATAAAAATAAAATTGTCATGAGAGTTACTTGAGTCCATTAGTGGAGTGTTGTGTTATTTATGGTTTATAATTTCCTGGTAGGCTTTATTCTGCTGGAAGAAGAGAATTATAAACAAAAGGTATAAAGTAGTACGTTTGCTGAACAGTTTTGTTGAGGCATAGCTGTAATTAAAATAATTTATCATTTCCCTAATGCAGAAAAAGTAAGAGAGCCAGGCACAAATGAGGCTGGCCGCGATCTCATCTACGCCGAGATGGTGGGCAATTTGTTAATTACCTACTCTTAGCTTCCGTGTGCACATTACGCTTCGGTTTTTTTCTTCTTTTTTATTTGGGTCAAAAATTAAGAAAAAACACTTTTAATTTTTCATTTCAGTTGGGAATTCTTTGTAATAACGGATAAAATGAATTAATAAAACATTAGGCATTATTCGGAATAAACTAAACAAACAGTAAAGTCAATTGTTGCAAACGCTCTTAAAGATGCAGCATATACTAGTTTCGAGGAAGTATATGGTCTTTTCACCAGTGGAAGTACAAGGTGTATGACATAATCGCTTTTGACGAAGGTAAAGGGTATGTATCACGGAGGAGCTCCCGGAACCGGGCAGAGCACCGCACGCAGGCCAGTGGTCCATTGTGCTTCCAACGTGAAGGATGAGGAGAGAGACCCGAAGGGCGACCAGATCCGGATGCCGATGGGGTCCTTATCGCTTACAGACAGAACGCATACGACGCCGCACGGTCCCTGCCCACAAGCCACTAATCTCCAGCGTACTCCGGAGGGAGCCCCACGGTGAGGAGACACGTAACGAGCGGGACCGCAGCGACGCCAGGAAAGAAGCGCAAGCAACCGCCCAGCCGCAACCCGCCGAACACCGTGCCTAGTCCTACAACGCTGAAACATATGACAAGAAAGAAATGGATATACAGGAAAAGAGTGGAAGGAGAGTCGTGGTAAAAGATGAACCACCCCAGCAATTGCCTGGCGACCCGGGTAAACCACGAATAACCCATGGCCAGAATAGGCGGTCGGCGGGGATCGATCCCGGGACCTCCCGAATGCGGGCCGCAGACATGACCGGCTGACCCATCTTGACGAAACACAAGATCTGGTTTTATAGTTGACCCGACCCTACTGTGCGTTTGGAAACGAGCGAGTCACAGCCCCAAGAAGCGAATACCAAAAAGCAGGACATTTGTAAACCTATCATCCCCTATTACTGTGAGAAATACAACCTTAATAAACTGGAAGTGATTGGTCTTACGGTCGGAGCTAGAGGGACTGCTATAGTGCTCATGAAGAATATTCCGAGGACTTCATTTCACTCCTCCAGTTATTACTAGACATTGGATTTGTATGCACTAAAATATTCAAAATATGTAGGCATTTATGTTGACAAAATCGTTAATATATGCTCTAGAAATTCGAAAATATAAACTAATCATTCACTAAAATTGCTAAAGCTACTCTTATACTTTTTGTTGCCTTTCGTTTAATGATGCGGGAGGAAACCGATGATGGGACAAACTGGGCTCAGAACTCGAGGAGAATCTTACAGGAAATTACTAACTTGTGCGAGGAGAGACATGGTCAAGTTAGACGTTTCTGGAAAGAAGGAACAGAGTAAAGGATATAGAGAAACAAGAATTATTTCAAAGCCTTAGAGCTAACAAAAAGTGTATACTATATAGAAAAAACATGACTTTCTCTAATCTTGCACAAACTATTTTTACAAACGCTTATTCTCCATATTCTTCATGTTAATCGAGATGTTAATCTTATTGCTAATGTTCTTGTAGATGCAAGGGGAATTGGTAGGCTTTAAGCGATAGTCAAATATTTTAACAGCTGGTTGCTACGTGGAGCATTTCATTCTCTTTACATTACCAGGACATAAAAATGAATAACGTATTCCCATTTGAGAAAAAGTATAAGTATTGGAAAATTTAAGGGAATAACAAGCAATATCTCGAAAATGGTTCACTCAACAAAAACAATATATATGACATAAATTTTGTATTTTAACGCGATCTACATTTTTTGTGTAGTAAAGTTCTGTCTATTTCTTATGGTTTACCAGTTATGCAAAAGTCGTTCACAATGAAGAATACTTTTGGAGATATTCCCAGAAAATTCGAGTTATACATTTCATTTGTCATGAAAATATCTTAAACATATAATATTTTAATCAAAATCGTTAGAGCCATTTTTGATAAAATTAAACTTTTCGAAAAATAACCATGTAAAGGGTAATCTGGGGTGGGGGATTTTCTTGAAAACCTTCGTGTCGCATCTCTGGAAGATACAGAACCTAAATACCAAGTTTGGTGTTTATCCGACTGTTCGTTTCGGAGTTATGCTGATTCACAGACACAAACACAGACATGTTTCCAAAAATCTTTTTTTTGGATTCAGGGGGTCTCAAAACACATATTTCCGGTGAAATCTCGGTATCGAATTTTTGGGTGGAATACAATACTTCCCCTACGTACTATACGTAGTAGAGAAAGTAAAAATGAAGATGGTGGGGCAGAGAGAACTATATAGATGTATGTAACAGATTAGGTAGAGGAGGTTGGGCATGAACTAGATTAGCATTGCGTAGGCTAAGAGCCTTTATGTTTGGGGACAGATAATAAATTGCATTATACAGATAGACCGTTTAAGTTGAGACGTACAATATCTCCAAAATTAAGCGTTGTAGAAAGAAATGTCTTGGATAAAAGTTACTTGATATTATGGGATGAAAGTAAATACCTTTAGTCGTGTTTTGTTTGGAGGACGTTATGATGGTCATTTTAATTTTTTAAATGGGAACTTACATTTTGTATGCTGTTTTCTCATTAGAAAATGGTTTATAAACGCTATTCATTTTGTGATGAGGAATAAGAAAACAAAATGAAATATGTTGATTCCCAACTACGAAACGTAACTTGAACCCCAAATGACCATCCATGGATGGTCTAACCATTCATTCGTACACAACCATTCAGAATTGTCTTTGTTATTTATGTTGGTGTAAGAACAATTGCAAAGTGCTGTATACAAATGTTTAGTTTCTTTTACCTGGAGTGAAAAAAGAAGAGAAACAGTGCATCTTAGACAAAACAGAGATCGTGATGAACAAACCAAAGCCACAGAAGACCACGAAACAAGGCTTCACAGCAGCGGAAATAGTCGTCGCTAACTGTGAAAGGTTCAGTACTCATATTTATGACTTACTTACCTGTTGGTTATATTACTGTCTGTTAAGGCGTTTTGGCTAGTGAGGTGGGGTGGCTTATCTCTCACGAAAAGCTTTAGCTTGTGAGAGTTCACAGCATGCTGAACTCGCGCCGCGCGTGACGCGTACAGTAGAAAACAGTCAACAGTCTTTCACTATCGCGTGCGTTTACCTCTCACTTGCACGAGACCAAGTAAACACTACCTCCTTCCACTAGCTAAACCCCTACCTGCTGGAAGGTCTCCCCCACCCACTGGTTAAAACATCGCTGAAGAGACAGTACTGGATATTTTAACTGTGATCAGCTTGCTTCACTAAAACTTCCACTTGCAAAATGAGTCATTGCTAACCATGCTGGATAATAATTTCAAAACACACTCATTTACACACAATAATGAGGAAAAACGAATAGTGGTTCAATAGAAGTTGCATTGTAACTTTGCCCAGTTTTTCAACTGTCGCGTCAGTTCTCACTGTCACTGTTTCGATCTGGTTCAACTTTCACTAGGACGTCATTTAGTTCACATTGAGTTCAATTTCCCCTTCATTTCCCTTTCTTTGTGACTTAGCCTCTTCTTCCGGAGGGTTCACTCGCTGGGGGGTCGAATATAAGACTTGTACAATCTCTCGCTCCGCAGTAGCACTCGTCACCAACTCGTTCAGAGAACCGCACTTGATGTCGAAGCAAAAACACGTTCACCAACTCGTTTACTCACTCACTGAACCGACTCAACTGACTGCCTCCTCCCGCGAGAGCGATCAACGGAACCTTCCACAGAACATTCTAGCATTATCTGGACACATGTTCTGGAGGAAGAAAAACCTTCCAGAAAGTTCTAGTTATCTGCCGATAGCGTTTCTGGTGTTTACGCCGGGCAATGGCGTGACTTATCTCTGTTTATTTCCGACTGCCTGGCGCCAACCTCCAGATAACCTTGGGCACATCCCCTGCGTCACAGTATGTTTCCTTTAATTTAAGGCTGGGTTCACAAACGCAGCTCTCCTAATCACTGAAATATGGCTCAGTATAAAGAGTTAAAACTAGTATGAGGAGGTATGTTAAAAATAATTTTTTTTCTTAATTTCTGAAATATGATTTGACGTGTCACAATACTTATAAACATGATTGTATTACAATGGCATGAGTACTTAAAAAACGTGTTGCATTCACATTACCTTCTCTAATTCTTTTACAAACGATTCTCACAAAAGCGTATTATTCTATCCACTGCGTTAATCAGATGAACTTTCAGTTGATATTCACACATTTAGTTGTGAAAGTATTCAACGCTATAGCAAGCGTTTTAAAGAACCTGTCGCTATGTGATGGCTCTCAAATTCCGTGCTCTTTTTATCACCACCTGAAAAAAACGAATAACTTCCCAATTGAGAAAGTATAATTATTTGAAAATTGAAACCAATAAGAAGGAAAATCTCAGAAATAGCTAACTCCTCAGAAAAAAAATTGAATAAATTGTGTGCTATAACGAGATATATAGCTTTTGTGCAGTAATATTTTGTCTATTTCTTACGGTTTACCAATTATGCAATAATCATTCAGAATGAAGAGAACTACAGAGGCTATTTCACAGGAGGTTCAACATATACATCCGAAAATAATGCCTCTTATTTTCTGTGTTGCCTTTGAGTGTCCGAGCCAGATTATGTCGGTATAGTGTTAATTGTTGATCTTTCCCGCTAGTGTCCTGTCAGTTTCGTTGTCCTGCGACAGATAGCAAGAGCAGGAGAGTGTTCCAAAATGGCTACTGATATCGAGGTGCGCACAAAACAGAGATGTATGTTTGAATTCCTTTAATGCTGAACAACTTGCGCCAATTGAAATCCAGCGACGCTAAAGGTATATGGAGACGATACAGTAGATGTGAGTAATTTGAGGTGGTGGGTACAGCTTTTCAAAAGTGGTGAAAAAGATGTGCAGGATAAGTCACGCCCTGGTCGACCCTGCTCGGCTGTCACAGCAAATAATGAACAGCATCTCGAACAACTCAGCCATAATGATCGGCAGATTACGACCAAGGAATTGTGTGTAGAGCTGAATATCGGCTGTAATGCCTTAGACAAGATGTTACGCAACCTTAGTTATCACAAAGTGTGTGTGAGATGGATCCCGTGGATGGTTTTACAAGACCAAAGGCCCCGCACCAGCTTTGCGACCATGGGGCTCAATAAATTTGGCTCGACTGTCCTACTACATCCACCGTCCTGATTTAGCACCTTTGAACTTCTATCTCTTTGGGCCTATGAAAGATGCACTACTTGGCCAACATTTTCCAGAGTCAGATGCTGTTGTCACAGCTGTAAGACAATGGCTAGCCTCAGCTGGTTCAGATTTTTACGAGCGTGGCATACAGGCTCTTGTTCATCGTTGGCAAAAGTGCGTAACGAATGGTGGCGATTATGTGGAAAAATAACATGTGTAGCTGAACTTAACTGTGTTATGTTTTTTGTATCTGTTGTAGTTTCCATGAAAATAAATAGGAGGAATTACATTCGGAATAATGTTATACATTTCATTTGTCACGCAACTTTAATCAAAATCGTTAGAGATATTTTTGAGAAAATCGAAAATAACGAAACATCATCCAAGTAGAGGGAGTTTTTTTGGTGGGAGAGTTTCTTGTAACTTTTCGTGTCGCATCCTTGGAATATGCTGAACTTAAATATCAAGTTTGGTATTTAACGGACTGCTTGCTTTGGAGTTATGTTGTTCGCGCGCGCGCGCATACATACACACGCACACACACACACAAAAGCACACTGGCCTTTTTCTAAAATTATATGTTACATTCACATGAATTTCTCTACCGCCAATCGTTTATTAGTGGGTTTACAAACTGTTCTTATGAAAGCTGAATACTTTCTCTACCACGTACATAGGAGGTATAGAAGGTATTGCAATCTACCCAAAAATTCGATAGCGAGATTTTACCGGAAATACATGTTTTGAGCTTCCTGAATTCAAATAAAGCATTTTTGGAAACACGCCCGTGTGTGTCCATGTGTGTGAGTGTGCGTCTGTGAATAGCATAACTCGAAATGAAAAGTCGGATAAATACCTAACTTGGTATTTGAGTTCAGTATCTTCAAGGATGCGACAGGAAAATTTTTCAAGAAAATCCCCCCACTCCCAACATCCCTTTACTTTGAGTATTTTAGAAAATTTTGGCTTCTAAAAATGCCTCTAACGATTTTGATTAAAATATACATATATTTACATGATAAATAAAATTTAAATCTTGAATTTTCTGGGAATAGCCTAGGAAATCCTCTTCATTCAGAGGGAGTTTTATATAATTTTGTATAACTGGTAAACGTTAAGATATAGACGAAAACGTACCGCACAAAAAATGTAGACCTCTTTAAACCACACAGTTTATTTCAAGTAAGTTTATTGTGGCATAGTCCATTTCTGACGTATCCGTTATTAAAGGTTTGAATTGTTTAATACTTGTCATTCTGTTTAAGTCCCATCGATTTCAGTTGTTTCTCGCGATTGCATGGAAACAGTAAGGAACTTTTAAGGCCAGCATGCCTGTAGCTGTTCTCTTTGTATCTATAACTAAATGTGTAATGTAGCTATTTTTGCAAAGGTTTATTTGGATTAAAATTTAGTAGACAGAAAAATAAGCTTAAGTACAATTACACGTATACCCACTAATAACGATAGAGAGTAAAGAAAATCATGTAAATGGATCATATCAAATCTATTTTTTCTATCTACTTCATTATTACAAATTTCTACTTCTACTTACAAATTTTATTATAGATACAAAGAGAACATGATCGTCAAATGTTTAAGAACTGGACGCTATATGCTGCCTTAAAATTCTATATTCTTTCCATAACATCGCGAGAAGAATTGAAAATCGACAGGACTTTTAAAGAATGGCTTAAGTATTTAACAATTCGAATCATTAATAAGGCATATCTCGGAAATGGCTGATGCCACAAAAAGTTATTTAACATAAACTGCGTGGTTTAAAGAGATTTACAATCCTTGTGTAATACATTTTCGTCTATCGTTAACGTTTACCAGTTATACAAGATTATACAAAATCCGTTCCGAATGAAGAGGACCTGGAAGACTACATTCAGAAAATCTAAGATATGCATTTTATTTGTCATTTAAATGTTATTAATATATTAATATATGTTATTAATATATAAAAACTCTTAAAACCAATGTTTAGATAATCAAACATTTCGAAAAATCTTCCATGTAAAGGATAGTTTGGGGTAAAGGAATTTTCTTGGAAATCTCTTTGTCGCATCTTTGGAGGGTACTGAACTTGAATACTAAGTTTGGTGTTTATCTTACTTTTGAGACAGGAGTATTTTAGAAGGAGTTGTATATTTCGACTGTTGGAGAGCCGAACTTGAAGTAGTTGCAACTGCACGTATGGTACCCGGTAGCCTTCGTCAAAAAAAATGTTTAAAAAATATTAACTTTGTAATTTTGACTATTTCTTTAAATATAATATATTTATGTTTGCCTCGGATGCGTCAGTATTATTTTTAGAGACATGAATTTCTTAACAGGGCGACATGCGGCTGAAGAATGTAGGCTTACACAGATTATAATTTTTAATTCACTCCTTTTTATTAATGCTTGACACTATTTAAATAACACTTCACTGATATAGAGAGAGCTGTGAGATTATTTTTAAATCAATTACTTGCAGTTTTTTAACACGTAAAACTATTTTCGTCTCACACGAATACGTATTAAATTTCTCGAGGACGTGTCTGGCGTCCGGTTAGGAACACTGTCTGCAACCAACGCGTCCAGTTATGAGCGCTGTCTACAAGCAACTGACTTGATTTCAACAGCATAAATTTGTAAATTTCTGTATTTCAAGTCCCTGATTGGCTATTCTTAATCCAAGAGAATACGTTTATTTAACTAAAGCTTTTTCTGGTTGTTGATTGGCTATTTTATAAACTGTCACAAAAATTACATTATTGTAGCTCCAAGAATGACTAGTAGTATTATTAAACTTTCTTACTCCTTATTGCCTCAAGGTTACCTCATTGTTAGCAACTTTTAACCTACTATTCTCACAACTCCTACATTATTAAATTACGTAATAATTTCACATAACATTATTACACATGTATGCAATAATATAAATATATACAATGACTATAATATACACTTTTTAAATATTGTTACATACACATGTTGCTTTAAGGCGGGCTGTTATTGAATTATACATTATATAATTAGACTGAAATTATTTAAGTGTTAAAAATACTGCCTCACTTTTAATGTTTTTACTAAGATGTTCAAAGTCACACACGTCTTTTTCTAAAAAAATGTTTTTTTTTTATTCAGGGTCTCTAAACATGTATTTCCGGTGGAATCTTGGTACCGATATTTTGGCTGGAATGCAATACCCTCTCTACTTATTAGGTACATGATAGAGAAAGTAAATAATTCTTTTTACTTATCTCAAGACGTGTATTCGCGGGGAGATCTCGTACCGAATTCTTAGGATGGAATGTAATACTTTAGCCATTTACTATAAAAAGTAGCAGAAAAGGTAAAAATATTTTGGGAATGATGTTAGTATTCTCAAGCTGCGCATGCAACAGTTTGAGAGAATAATACGTTGACGAGGAAAAACATAGTGGCATACAATTATTTGCCGTAAAGGTAAAGCACAAGTCATGACGTACCTCGGCCGATGACATTTAAACATCGCAACTTCCACTTTCGTTCCGAGTGCAGTGGTCACACTGCGATGGATCAGAATTAATGAGCATAAGAAACGGCTCAAAGAGATTACAAGGAAAGGCTTAATAGATACTAAAAGATTATATGCTAATTAGCTCAAGGTTTCTCCTAACATAACTAAATTAACGACTTTGCTCTTTAACAAGCATTTAATATTTTATAAGAGCATGCGTTAGTAACTCACAAAAAACAAATAACGTAACTTTTACTTTCCCTACCACATATCTTTGATAACAGAAATAGTATTGTATTCCACTAAAATGTATTACATTTATCTTTCGAGGTCCCCTGAGCCCTAGAAAGCATTTTAGAAAAAAATGACATGAACTTTCTATGCTGAAGCAATAGTCAAATCTTACCACTATCAGTCGACATGTGATGGCCTGAGATTCTGTTCCCTTTTCATGAACACAAAAAAGAAAGAAAAAAAGAATAGCGATATGCAGCTGGGAGAAGTAAAAAGTATTTGAACATTCACACCAATAACGAAGAATATCTCGGACATGGTTAACGCCACAAAAAAGAATTTTCTTTGACATAGATTCATTGCTTTGACGAGATCTACATTTTTCGTGTAGTAAGACTTCTTCTATCTCTTACGATCTATAATTATACAGAAGTTATTCAGAACAAATTTACTAGACAGGCTAATCCCAGAAATTTATGACATACATTTTATTTGTTACGAAAATAGCTTCGACATGCTACTTTAACCCAAACATTAGAGTCAAATTTGAGGAAATAAAGAATTTCGAAAAATGTTCCGTGTAAAGGGTAGCTTGGGGTGGTGGGTTTCTTCAAGATCTTCTTGTCGCATCCTTGGAAAGTCCTGTACTTTTATATCAAGTTTCGTATTTAACCGACTTTTCGTTTCGTAGTTATGCTGTGTGCGCGTGCGTGTATGTGTGTGTGTTCCTTCTATCCTTTTAGGCTTCTCCACCGTTGTACCTATTTCCACCTAACTTGGCACAAGGCGAAAATTACTGTCTACTTCCTCTCCGACATTGATCATGGAGTAGTAACACAATCAAATATATAATTACAACAGTAATGCCACCCTTGGCTGAGCCTGCGCAAATGTAAAAACTCTGCAATCGCTTGGTGGAAAAATTAACAAAATTTTGAAATGCATTATATTAGACTGTGGTAATAGCAACAAACCAGACTAAATACAACTCATTATTTTTATTAATCTTCATATGATTATTTATTGTGTTGATATAAAAGAACACAAAAGGATTCAACATAATCGAATTGACTGTATAAGTCTCTATGGTATTCGCACATTGCTAACATAAGAGTAGTAAATAGTAGTAGAAGGACTTTATAAGTCGAAGTTAATATCCATACATTCTGCCACCATACTCAAACGTACGGACATTCATTTATTATAATTTGTAGTTGATTTGTCTTCTTCTTTTTGTATTTCTTAATATTTTTATGTATGTTGGTTTCTGAGAATAAACAAGATTATATTGGCATTACTTAAGCTGCTGTTATTTCTTCGTAACTGAAATTTTCTCAATAAATAGGCAGCCCGAATGTGACAACGTGGAAGTCACTCATCTGCATTCGCGAGAAATCATCATTACACACTGTGGTATTTGTGATTAATCAACAGTGCTTTTGAACAGTGTTTTCTCAGCATTACAGTATTCTCTACTACGTATACTAAGCAAGGGAAGTGTTGCATTCCACAAAAAATTCAATATAGATATTTCACCGGAAATACATGTTTTGAGGCGCCCTGAATCCAAACAAAGAATTTTAGGAAACATGTCCGTGTGTGTGTCTATACAGCATAAACAAAAACGAAAAGTCGGATAAATACCACAATTGTATATTATTTAGGTTCAGTATCTTTCAAAGATGCGACACGAAGATTTTCAAGAGAATCTCCTCACCCCAAACTACCCTTTACATGGAACATTTTTCGATAATTTTGATTTTCCCGAAAATGGCTCCAACGATTTTGATTAAAGTATCATATATTTAAGATATTCTCATAACAAATAAAATGTTTATTTTAAATTTTCTGGGAATGTTCCCGAAGGTTCTCTTCATTCTGAATGGCTTTTGAAAACTGGTAAATTGTAAGGGATAGAAAAATGTTTCTACAGAAACAATGTAGAGCTCATTAAAACAGACAATTTATGTCAAACATTTGTTTTTGTTTATATTCCTTGAATATATTCCGAGATATTCCTTGTTATTTGTTTGAATTCTCCAATACTTATACTTTTTCTCAAATGGGAATTCGTTATTCGTTTTTTTAATGTCCTGGACATACAAAGAGAATGGAATGCTTAAAGTCTGTTTATCTCTATTAATATGAATAGATGGAGAATAAGCGTTTGTAAAAATAGTTTGCACAAGAGTAGAGAAAGTTACATGAGTGTAACACATCAAATATCTTTTATTTTGTTCTTTATAGTATTCAGAGATTTTTAATTAACTCTAAGTGTCTTGTAGTTTCAAAAGAACGGGAGGGGGGAGTAAATTAATTATATCGTCATTCGAGGTTAAAAAGCTACCCAAGCAACGTCGGGTAAACCTGGTTGTTTTAGCATGAAGGTTTGCCTATTAATAATATTAAGATGAAAAATAAAATTTGAGAAGCGGATTAGGATTCATAAAACAAACGAGAGTTTACTACACTTTATAATTACATGTAACAGACATATTCATTTAACTGCGTACACGAAGAAGGAAGTGAAGCGTTTATAATCTAAGCTTGTTGCACTTTTCAGCTGTGATTTGTCAGTCCTTGCACCGTAGCCTTGTGGAAAAGGAAAGTGAGTTTAGCAAGGTCTTTGCGTGATAAATCCATTTAATCCTTTGATGTTGTGGATACAATCTGAATTCTTATGAAAATTTATATTTTATGTTATCCCTAAGACACCAACTGTTTTTACGAGCTTAAATCAAATCCACAGTTTACCAGATTTTATTTTTGATGCTCTTTTATATTTCTTGAAACGTGTATTTTTTGTGATTTTTTCTTATTTATGCTTAAAGCTAATATCTGAGAAAATATTGTGTTACATTCACATAATTTCACTAACCATTCTTCTACAATCTATTCTTATAGAGCTTAATATTCTGTTTGATATTACTCGAGAGAAACATTTACAGAAATGGTTTAATTACGCAATTCGTTGTAGATACAAGTGGGGTACACGAGTCTGAAGTGACTTAGCAGTCCAAAAAATGCGAAGTATTGAAAAACTCTAACCAAGAACAGCGAATGTCTCAAAATTGTGAATACGGGGAAAAAAAACAATTGTATATTTTCACGAGATCTACTGTATTAAGACGTATGATAGGGTACAACGAATAATCTATGGGAAATAATGGCGGAACAGTATAAAGTACCATGCAATTTAATTAATGCAATTAAGTCTCTATATGCCCAAACAATTATAACTATCCAGGATATAAGCACAGAATATATCAGGACTAAGAAAGGGATGTGGACTGTCGCCTGTTCTCTTTGCGATAAATATGAATAAAGTTATAGTAGAATGGAGAGAGATATTTAAATCAAAAGATATAACCATAAGCAATGTAAACATAAACACAATACTTTTTGCAGATGACGAGATAATATAGCAGAAAACGAAATGGAACTGTAAAGATCAGTAACTAAATTGAACGAAATAGGAAAAAAATCTGATGTGTTACACTCACATGACTTTCTCTACTCTTGTACAAACTATTTTTACAAACGCTTATTCTCTATCTACTTCATGTTAATCGAGATAAACATTTGCAGACTCTATCTTATTGCTAATTTTCTTGTAGATGTAAGGGGAATATATATTTACAAGGGCAGTATCGAAATACAGTAGCCTTTAAGCACATACATATCTCTTAATAGCTGGTTGCTAAGTGCAGCACTATTACCTTTGCCACAGATTAATACTCTTTGCATATCCAAGACAAAAATATGAATAACGAATTCCCATTTGAGAAAATAAGTATTGAAAAGTTTAAGGAAATAACTAGCAATATCTCGAAAATGGTTCGCTCAACAACAAAAATGTATATGACATAAATTGTGTGTTTTAACGCGATCTACATCTTTTGTGTAGTAAAACTTTGTCTATCTCTTATGGTTTACCAGCTTACCAAAAGTTGTTCACAATGAAGAATACTTTTAGAGACATTCCTAGAAAATTCAAGATATACATTTTATTTGTCATGAAAATATCTTAAACATATGATATTTTAATCAGAATCGTTAGAGCCATTTTTGAGAAAATTAAAATTTTCGAAAAATGTTCCATGTAAAGGTACTCTGGGGTGGGGGAATTTTGTTGAAAACCTTCGTGTCGCATCTCTGGAAGATACTGAACCTAAATACCAAGTTTGGTGTTTATCCGACTGTTCGTTTCTGAGTTATGCTGTTCACAGAGACACATAGACAGACACACACACACACACACATGGACATGTTTCCAAAAATGCTTTTTTTGGATTCAGGGGATCTCAAAACTGTATTTCCGGTGAAATCTCGGTATCGAATTTTTGGGTGGAATACAATACTTCCCCTACTTACTATACGTAGTAGAGAAAGTAAAAGTATGATATGAAAATCTCGGGTGAGAAAATTAAATCCATGTCTATGATAGGGAAACATCAAAGAAGAGCTAAAGTAGTCATTGATGGAGAAATAATAGAACAAGTTTCAACATTTATATATCTGGGATCAAAAATATCCGCTATGAACACCAAGACAGATGTCTAAGAGAATATAGAAACATACAATAGATTAAACGGATGCATAAAACATATTTTAATAAAAACACGAGGAAGGAAATAAAGAAAGAGACTCCACAGTATTATATCTAAACTAGCACTCTTGTGAAACTTGGACATTAAGAGCTAGGGAAAAGAAAAGTTTGGAAGCAGCCCAAATGAGATTTTTACGATCATTGTTGGGAATTGGTAGAAGAGAGAGGATTAGGAATACTGTAATAAGAGAACAGCTAATAGAAGAAAACATTAATGAAGAAATACAGAGGTACCATAAACTTGGAAAGAACATGTCTTACGAATGCCCCCGTCAAGGTATCTAGGGCAAGCTTTATTTTACAGACCTTCAGAAAGAAGAAGTGTCGGACGACAACGGAGGAAATGGAGTGACCAGTTTAGCAGCTTCGGAACAGGTCGAAACGCCTTTTCTCTCTTATAGTTTATATTCCCAATTAAGTGCACTTCAAAAGGAATAAATTAATAAGGGACTTAAACCCTTTCATTATGATTTCAAGACATAAGCTGCTATTCGCAGAGAACTCAACATTATGTTAGTCACTTGAATACTTTGAACATATTGTAGCTTAAAATAGAGAGAGTTTGAGGTTGTTACACTACATCACTAAAATATTCCTACTTGAACGCGTTTCGGTAGAACGGTTTGCTCCCATCGTCAGCATGTTTCCAACTGATTTTGCCGGTTATTGTCTGGGGAGTGTGTATGGTTAGTGGTGTTCTCTGGCGCTGGGTTGATGAACTTCCAAAGGCTGCTGGGTGGCGGTAGTTCTAAATTCATTAATGATTCCTGTGTTTGACGATATGTATTTTTTCCCAGATGTCCAATTCATTGCTGCTGTTGATCGGTTTTGAGTGTTTTATGTTTGGAGCTATTCCATGATTTGAAGACTAGAAATGATGTGCTACTGTTGATTTATCCGTCTGTTTTTGGTAAATGAATTTCATATTTCATAATTAAGTCTTACTTCAAGATTTCCTTTGGTTCTTCCTATGTATACCAGGTTACAGTAATTACAAATTATTTGATATATACCAACTGATTTTTCGTTGGGGATAGATCTTTTGTTCTGTTGCATAGTAGTTTCTGTATATTGCGGTTATTCTGTGTAGACAGGATGATGATATATTTCTTGAAAAATCCTTTGAAACTTATGATGTGTCCAAGGGTGGTAAGTGAACTTCATATATGCTTATGTTTTTGTTGTGTGAGTAAGTAGTCGTTTGTTGGATGTATTTCTGTCTTTCAAACTTTTTATCTTCTTAACTACTTGTTTTTCTGGTATACATTCATGGTGGCTATGTGGATTATGTGTTGGTATTCTTTCTGGTATTCCTCTTTCTCCAATGGTATATGTACTAATCTGTTTGTAATGCTATTTAAAATTGCATGTTTGTGCCTTGTAGGATTGTAGCTATTGTATCTAATATAATTTTCTGTGTGAGCTGGTTTCCTGTAAACACCGAATGTTAGTTTGTTGTGTGCTTTATTTCTGATGATCCTGATGTCTAGGTAAGGTAATTGGCCATTTACATCTTTTTCTATTGTGAATTTTATAGATCTTTTTTGTAAATTCAATAATTTCAAAGCATCTTCTAAAAGATTTTTTGGAACAATACGTACCTATACCAAGTTTTGAATAGATGTGGGAAAGGTTTAGTAATATGGCGTTAAAAATGGCTCATATATAGTTCTGCTAAAAGTGGTGAAAGGGGGTTTCCCATAGTTAGGCCTTTGGTTTGTTTAAAGATTTTGTTATGGAATGAAAAGAAATTCTGGCCCAGACATAATTTTGTTTGTTTTAAGTAATCTTCTGTTTGTGCTCTAGGCGTGCCGTTGTTTAATATCCAAATTTCTAGGAGTGGTAATAATTCTTCTTTTGGTTGGGAAGAGTGCAGCGACATCAAATTATACCATCATGTCTTTGGGTGATATATTTATATCTGAAAGGTGACTGATTAATTCTAATGAATTTTTTATGCTTAGACTTTTGAACACAGGCATGAAGTTGAAGGTATTTGAAAGCCATTTTGCTAGTTTATATGTGGGAGAGTTTATGTTTTTCACTATGAGCCTCATTTTGTTGCCGAGTTTGTGTATTTTTGGCAATGCATATAACCTAGGTATGGTGGGATAATCTGGTTTAATTCTGGATTTTTCGACTTTTGTTAATGTATTGTTTCTATCAATGTGTTTTGGAGTGACTTGATGCATTCTTTTAATGGATTTTTGTTGATTTCTATGTACTCTGGGCTATGTAGTAATGCATAACCCTAGTTTCATAATCTTCTTGGACTAACACCACTAACCCCACACATTCCCCAGACAATAACCGCAAAATTGGAAACATGCTGATGATGGGTGTAAACCGTTCTCCCGAAACGCGTTCAAGTAAGAACATTTTAGTGATGTAGAGTAACAACCTCCAACTCTCTCTATTTTAAATTATGACACATCACTGTTACCAACTTCTCAATCTCAAAGTTAATTATAGGACAGTTTACTCAAAATGTTAAGAGGATTTTTGAGAAAAATAAAAAGTGGCGACAATTTTTCAATGTAAGGGTGTGTGGAAGTTTTATGGATATCATTTGTGTAGAATGCTTGGGAGATGCTGAACTTAATTACAAAATCAAACATTTATTCGACTGTTTGTTCTCACTCTCTCCCTTCCCCTCCCTCCCTTAGACTTTTTATGAAAATGCTTTTTTTATATATAAGGGACCTCAAAATGAATATTTTCGTGAAATCTCGATTTTGAATTTTTGGGTGGGTGGAAGGCAATACTTCCTCTACCTATTATAAGTAAATGCTAGAGAAACTAAAAAAAGTAAAGAAACTATGTAATTTCTATTGCAAAGTATGAATTAATAACATCTCATTCTACAAAGGTATAGCGATAGCTATTAATATTAAAGATGCAGATATAGTATTGAGGTTCTCTATGACAAGTGATAAAATGTATGTTATTTTTCAATTCATGTTAATACACGATTAGTACAGTGCTACTGTCTAAAGCCGTATCAGTCAACTGAATGTTCTGCGACGTCAGCGAGCCAACCTTCTCTTGCTCCGCTCTTACCCAGGAATTCTAATGATAAGTCTCAGGCAGGAGAGGCAAGGGGAAAGGCAAAGTAACTTAAAGAAAGACTAGAGGGGGAAGTGGAAATTATATAAAGTTACCTATGTGACTAACGGACACCCCACAAACATATATTTTTCATATTAGGTACATTGTGCTGCTTCCACCTACTGCCTGGTACTCATTATCCGCGACCTCAGTAGTCATTAGGCATCGTGAAACAGCAGAATGGGACGCTCCGTGGAACTTACGGACTTCGAACGTGGTCAGATGATTGGGTGTCACTAGTGTCAGAAGCCTGTACACGAGATTTCCACAGTCCTAAACATCCCTAGGTCCACTGTTTCTGATGTGATAGTGAAGTGGAAACGTGAAGGGACATGTACAGCACAAAAGCGTACAGGCCGACCTCGTCTGTTGACTGACAGAGACCGCCGACATTTGAAGAGGGTTGTAAAGAGTAATAGGCAGACATCTATCCAGACCATCACACAGGAATTCCAAACTGTATCAGGATCCACTCCAAGTATTATGACAGTTAGGCGTGAGGTGAGAAACCTTAGATTCCATGGTCGAGCGGCTGCTCATAAGCCACACATCACGCAAGAAAATGCCAAACGACGCCTCGCTTGGTGTAAGGAGCGTCAACATTACACGATTGAACAGTGTTGGAGAGCAATTCGGGGATGGCGATTGCATCCTTCAACACGATCGAGCACCTGTTCATACTGCACGGGCTGTGGCGGAGTGGTTACACGACAATAACATCCCTGTAATGGACTGGCCTGCACAGAGTCCTGACTTGAATCCTATAGAACACCTTTGGGATGTTTTGGAACGCCGACTTCGTGCCAGGCCTCACCGACCTACATCGATACCTCTCCTCAGTTCCGCACTCCGTGAAGAATGGGCTGCCATTCCGCAAGAAACCTTCCAGCACCTGATTGAAACTATGCCTGCGAGAATGAATGCTGTCATCACGGCTAAGGGTGGGCCAACA
This sequence comes from Deroplatys truncata, assembly GCA_030765065.1. NCBI lineage: Eukaryota > Metazoa > Arthropoda > Insecta > Mantodea > Mantidae > Deroplatys > Deroplatys truncata. Next base: position 119,080,884 of record CM060988.1, on the reverse strand, counting down.
CCATATTGACTTCCAGCATTACCGATGAAGAGCGCCACGAACTTGTACGTCATTTTCAGCCAGGTGTCCGGATACTTTTGATCACGTAGTGTACCTTACCTGCTAATTCCCAAAACCATGTTATGCTACACGATTGTGATACTCACATGTGACTGAATTGACTGAACATGGTCTGTTCTAAAGCATCTAATGTTAATACATTCAAATGTATTAAATGCATACTAATGAAAAAATTTGATGTCCTATATCCACATGGCGTACTCATCCTCTATCGCTTATTACTAAGCATACAAATTTTTTACACTCTCTACTACGTATATTAAGTAGGGGAAGTATTGTATTCCACCCAAAAATTCGATATTGAGATTTCACCGGAAATACATGCTTTGAGACTCCCTGAATCAAAAAAGAAATCATTTTTGGAAACATGTCCGTGTGTTTGTGTGTCTGTCTGTCTCTCTATCTGTCTGTGTGTGTCTGTGAACAGCATAACTCAGAAACGAACAGTCGGATAAACACCAAACTTGGTATTTAGGTTCTCAAGAAGGTTCTCAAGAAAATCCCCCTAACCCAGATTACTCTTTACTTGGAACATTTTTCGAAAATTTTAATTAAATGTAGAGTGTACCCTTAGCTCGGAGTCAGCATTTGATGATGTGTCTGGCAGGAATCTGACACTAGATTAGATATGTATACGTTTACCATCAACACTCGACTGCAAAATCTGTGACAGAATTACAAGTCTCTCCACTAGAACAAATTTCAAGATCTATATTTAATTTAACACGAGTTACATTGTTACAAACCAGTAATATAATCATGAAACAAAATATTAAATATCTTAAAACGTTATGGAAAGGCTTGACATAATAATAAAAATTATAAATCAATGGTTTATTGCATTTATAACTGTAGTCTCAGTAATTTGCTTTGATCTCAGCCCTTTTGGATACGATATTTTTGCAAACAAACTTTACCGGCATTTGAAGAGATGGTATTCAAAACACACAACTCCAATTCGGGAAAAATAGGAGGTTTTTACAGGTTCTCTGTGTCTTTTTGCTTTCTCTACTACGTATAGTAAGTAGGGGAAGTATTGTATTCCACCCAAAAATTCGATACCGAGATTTCACCGGAAATACATATTTTCAGACCCCCTGAATCCAAAAAAAGCATTTTTGGAAACATTTCCGTGTGTGTGTCTGTGTGTGAACAGCATAACTCAGAAACGAACAGTCGGATAAACACCAAACTTGGTATTTAAGTTCAGTATCTTTCAGAGATGCGACACGAAGGTTCTCAAGAAAATCCCCCACCCCAGATTACCGTTTGCATGGTACATTTTTCCAAAATTTTAATTTTCTCAAAAATGACTCTAACGATTTTGATTAAAATATCATATGTTTAAGATATTTCCATGACAAATGAAATGTATATCTCGAGTTTTCTGGGAATGTCTCCAAAAGTATTCTTCATTGTGAACGACTTTTGCATATCTGGTAAACCATAAGAGATAGACACAATTTTACTACACAAAAATTAGAGATTATTCCCTTAAATTTTCCAGTGCTTATATTTTTCTCAAATGGAAATTCGTTATTCATTTTTTTGTCCTGGTAATGCAAAGAGAATGGAATACTCCACATAGCAACCAGCTCTTAAAATATTTGACTATCGTTTAAAGCCTACCAATTCCCCTTGCATCTACAAGAAAATTAGCAATAAGATTAACATCTCGATATCTCGATTAACATGAAGCATATGGATAATAATCGTTTGTAAAAATAGTTTGTACAAGAGTAGAGAAAGTCATGCAAGTGTAACACATCAGATTTTTTGATTAAGACCGATATCTGCCATGATCTTCAACAGAACCTAAAGTGTAGAAGTTTACAGGTTACATAAAGAAATTAAGAGATATTTTAAATTTCTCTACTACGTATAGTAAGTAGGGGAAGTATTCGATACTGAGATTTCACCGAAAATACATGTTTTAAGGCGCCCTGAATCCAAATAAAACATTTTTGGAAACATGTCCGTGTGTGTGTGTCTGTCTGTGAGCAGCATAACTCAACAACGAAAAGTCGGATAATACCAAACTTGGTATTTGAGTTTAGTATCTTCCAAGAATGCGACTCGAAAAATTTCAAGAAAATCCCCGCACTCATAACTACCGTTTACATGGAACATTTTTCGAAAGTTTTTATTTTCTTAAAAATGTCTCTAGCGATTTTCATTAAAATACCACATGTGTAAGATATTTTCATGGCAAATGAAATGTATATCTTGAATTCTTTGGGAATGTCCCCAAAAGTCCTCTTCATTCTGAAAGACTTTTGCATAACTAGTAAACCGTAAGAGATAGACAAAATTTTACTATAGAAAAAATGCGGAGCTCGTTAAAATATACAATTTGTGTCATATACTTTTTTTGTCAAGTGAACCGTTTCCGAGATATTGCTTGTTATTTGTTTGTATTTTCCAATACTTATACTTTATTTCAAATGCGAATTGTTTATTGGTTTTTTCTTAATGTTCGTAGACATCAAAGAGAATGAAAAGTTCCACATAGCGACTGGCTCTTAAAATATTCCCCTTGCACCTACAAGAAAATTAACAATAAGATTATTTCAGCATATGTTTATCTCGATTAACATGAAGTAGATGGAAAATAAGCGTTTGTAAAAATAGTTTGTACAAGAGTACAGAAAGTCATGTGAGTGCAACACATCAGATGTTTTAATTTTGTTACAGTTCATCATTGACAGTTCTGTTCTTTTATTCAAATTTTGAACTTATTTTATACGGGAATTCTATCTAAGCAACGTGATTTCCTAATCTTAAATATTTCCTGTCTAATTTTTTACACCAAATTTGTTCTATAGTCACTCATTTCATTTGAATGTGAAGTTTCACAGCTGTTTTTTTGCAATAACATTTATTTTCCATGCATTAGTGCCAGTTAAAGTGCAATCAAAACAACATCTATACAAATGATGTTAATTAAAACTTGGCAAGTCAGAAAGTTTTTGCAACTTTCTAGAGGAGTTCTGAACAGTAGCAGATCCTGATCTGGAGGAGATGCTCATAAAATAAGATTTCTCAGATTAATTATCAGGTAATGATATTTCTAGGTTTTCGTGTAATTGGAAGCCTTGTCTGTCTACCCCTGCCCTATTGGCATTGTTGTATCTAAAGAATCGTGGGTACAACTTTGTAAAACTAGACAGCGGAAATACATACAATCCGGATTAACTTCTCTGTCAACAAACAACCTCGTCATTGGAGAGTCATCGCCCAACGTAATTCTCTCCGTAATGGGTATCACAGTTCATCCAAATCCTTCCATAACCACAGAGACAACTCTTCAAAATTTAGCACCTGTAAAGAACATTGCCCACCCTAAGGCAAATAATCACTGGGTTACCGGAGTCCCTCGTAAGCTATCCTTGAGACAATAACTCGATACCGTTACAGCACTACCACAAGAAGTGCGTGACGTAGGAGTACCACGTGATCATCTCCGGCTCGCCACTCACCAGGTACGCTGCTGTAGTCTTCCCTCAGCCAGGTGAGGAACTGCTGTGTGCGTTCTGTGTTATTGTTTCGATAGAATGGTACTGGTGACGGAGTGACAGCGTGTGTTCTTTAAGATCAGTGAGCAATCCCTAAAACAAAGTTGTGATATACAAATGTGTGACAATGATGCCGTGTGTGTCAAGGTTTTCCTCAACAGCCACCGCGGTGCTATTGTTGCTGGTTGCTGAGTGTTGTCAGAGGATAAGCGCTGATGGTGAGTTCCAACATGCTAACAATTAGTTTAAGATACATGCTGCGGCAGCTCGACAGCTACACATGCATCTGCAGATCTACAACCATGACCTGATTAAACGAGTTTAGAGCGCCTACGAACAGGCATGTGTTGGAACACATAAAATGCTTGCAAACCCCGAGGATTAACTCAGTAAAAGTTAAAAGCGCTTTTATGTGCAGCGTTATTTATTACAGCATCTTCTAAATGCAGTGCAAAGTGTTTATTGCTTTCTTTTACGATCTGTATCGGATGTCTTTAAGTTATAACTTTCCCTCTTCATCTTGCCATATTAGGTTCATTTTATGTGCTTATAATGTTGGATAAGAGTACACTAAGGTGAAATTCATAACCCTTCTTCTCTCAAAACGTTTACTTCTTTACAACCATCCGCAAAAAAACTCTCTAAAATAGGATTGTAATTAAGGCATCTCCACCCCAAGAAACAAACAAAACAAAAGTGGCAATTAAAATGAGACACTTCACATATTATAGTGAGATATGTATTTGAGTGGAACGGTGTAACAAACACTACATTTAAGATAAAAAACTAAACAGTACATTTGATAAACAATAGGCCATTTACTCCTACTTTATGGGTCAGAAGCCTTGATAGTAAAGAGCAATGAGTAAGAGATTGTAAAACAAAAGGTAGATTAAGAAATATAGACATTAGATTAGTCCTTGAAATATTCAGCATCAGATAGAGATGAAAACAACATGTAAATAGAATGCAAGATGACGTAAATTCAAAACTGATATCTGGAACAGGATACTGCTAAGCCACATGCTGCAAAATTTACAGGTGAATGGCTTAAAAGAATTCAAATATTTTACATAAAACTAATATTTTCTATTTAATCTAGGCAGTTACATATGGAATAAACTTTTAATCTAGGCAATTATTTATGGAGTAAATATAAGTTTTACATATATTCACTTTTAAAAATTGCGTTGGTGCATCAGAAAACCAAAACTAACGTATCAAGGCATTGTCATACAGGTATAAAGTTATCGCGGAATTTATAGACATTATTTTCATAGCAATCTTGGTTTTGATAAACACTTGACTAAATAGCACTCCTGCCCAAGACCTTCAGGTTTACTTAATGCGACATAAGGGATCAGAATTGCGGTACATATTGGAAGTGATGGGAGATACTGAAGACAAAAGACGTCTATCAAGACCTGGCCCATAAGCTGGTATTATTGTTATTTATATTACTATTACGTATTCCAAAATGGTATTTAAATGCCAATAAGGTCTAAAAATACTTGAAAATAAAATAATATAACAAGTTACACAATTTGCATTTATAAGTTGTCATGTTTGTGGAAGTAAGCATACAACACACATACCTAATCAAGTACATGGAAAAATAAAATAACTTGGAAGAAAACTAGAACGTAGATTCGAATTAAATTTTATAAAGTGATAGCTTCACCCAGTTGTCTATGTGGAAGTGAAACCTGGCCCTAACCGTGAAAGATCAGCGAAGAATTTAAATTCAAGAGATGAAAGGAGTAACCGGAAAGATAAAACGAGAAATTCATTTACATATAAGAAATGAATTAAAAGTAGAAAGTCTAAATAATAACATACAAATGAACAACTCCTGTATAGATTACTTGAAAAGCATGCCTCATGAGAGAATTCCACGTTTAATTTAAATTTTGAACCAAGAGGATAGAAAATTTGGGCAGAAGTAAAATAAGATGGAAATATCATCAGGAGCTACACAGGACAAAGGCCATAAGGCATTAAATATATTCTTTGTTTTATTAATTATTAATTATTATTATTATTATTAATGCTAATCCCTATCTAACTGCGGTGTATAAAATGTTTAAACGCAATGGCTATGTGCTTTCGTATTTCAGATACCTGTGGCTTTCACTCAGTTTCAGTAAATCAGCGAGGTGAAAAATATTATGTCTCGTCTTAGCCTTAATGAGGCGTTTCATAACAGATGCCTGGCCCAGCTGGTTAATGGTTTTCTCGGGCGGAGTCGGAATAAGCTTTTCTCTTGTTATATTTAATCGAATATTTAACTCCATGCATGTGCCTTATTTGTAGAAAACGTACTGCACTACAGTGGAATGTTCAGGGATTCCAATGACGTGCTTTCTGTCTAAATATCATGTATTACTTCAGATCCTGCTGTAATATTTATTTTACTATTACCCGACTTGTGAAATCACTCGTGGACCCAGCTGTGCGAGGTTGCTTTCTTTACCGCGCGTAGAAATCACCAGTAAAAAAGGCCCGCCCTACTGATAAAGGCTTATGTTGGCTGTCTTTTTGAGACTTTATTTATATTTTAATAATTCCCCAGTTTTCTGCAGTTACAAATCTCTATTATAATAGATACAACCCTATGGCCGTTAAGTCAAACGTAAAAATGTTCCGTCCTTTACCTGCTATACGGTTTTGTGGGATCACTCCTGGACCCGGCTGTGCGAAGTTGCGTTCTTTACCACGCGTAGAAATCTCCAGCAAAAGAAGGGACGCCTTACTGATAAAGGCTTATGTTGGCTGTCTTTTTGAGACTTTATTTATATTTTAATAATTCCCCAGTTTTCTGCAGTTACAAATCTCTATTATAATAGATACAACCCTATGGCCGTTAAGTCAAACGTAAAAATGTTCCGTCCTTTACCTGCTATACGGTTTTGTGGGATCACTCCTGGACCCGGCTGTGCGAAGTTGCGTTCTTTACCACGCGTAGAAATCTCCAGCAAAAGAAGGGACGCCTTACTGATAAAGGCTTATGTTGGCTGTCTTTTTGAGACTTTATTTATATTTTAATAGTTCCCCAGGCTTTCTGCAGTTAAAACTCTCTACTATAATATGTAAACCTCTATGACCATTAAGTCAAAGGTAAAAATGTTCCGCTCCTTAGGTGTTACATAGTAACATTGCTTTATGGCACGTCTAAGACAGTTTAAAAACTTACAAAGTAATTTCAGATATGCAGTGTATGATTACAATTGCTTTTATTACGTTTTACTCAAACCATACACATTTTTCTCTAAACTTCAACATTAAGAATTTGGTTCGTCATAATTCCACGTTATAACTGAATAAATAAAAGGAAGTAATGTTTTGTTTTCTTCTCCTTAAGATACAAAGTCTCCATCATCTATTATTCCGGGAAATATTCCATCTTAACCTGAACACGTCACAGTCTGGTATGAGTTCAAGAGTGTTAGTCACTATACTCGGCACCGCGCCGTTTGGGAAGACAAAGAGCAAGGAATACCATGCAGGAAATTCAGTTCATTTTCACAGATGTTATGAGTACTTACTTTAATTATATGGACTGTATAAGTCAATGTGATTGATTTCCAAAAGAAAAATTTTATTTAAAACAAAAACTGCAGACAATTGTAATGTTCTTGCTCCAAAATCCGTTTTGTTAAAAGAAAGGCAGGTAAACTTCTACATATGAGCTTCATTTAAAGCGTTTTTAATGTTCTAACGGATTTGATAAAGCCTGTCAGAGCCATTTTTGTTGCCCATTGCAGTAATCCTTCCCAGCTTCATTCTATACGTCAAAACTTAGGTATTTACAAATTTTGTGTTTGGTTACTTATTGCATAATTAGCTCCAGTTTGTTTTTATTGTTATTATTATTATTATTAGTAGTAGTAGTAGTAGTAGCAGTAGTAGTAGTAGTAGTAGTAGTAGTAGTAGTAGTAGTAGTAGTAGTACTAGTAGTTACATTTCTCGTGATAAGCCACAACTGTGTTTTATATCTACATATTAATACAAAATATGTGCGACTGTCTTATAAATATATTTCCAAAAATGTCTTTTCTTGCACTCAATTCCTTCATGTAGCTTCTAGAAAATATTAAAAATGCTCTTTAGTTTACAGAAGTACTCGGTTTGTAACACGCTTGTTTTATTTCATGTTTGCAATTAACAAGATTTCTAAAAGAGGGGTAACATAAGATATTATGGTGATACAAATAAATCAGATTTAAAATGATATTTTAATTCAATGTGGCCTTAGTTCTTGGATTCAGCAGTAAACTGTATTTATAGTTGCAGTACTGTTTTCGTTAGAATAGCTCATTTAAAAGCATTAAGTCATTACGTGCCCTTTTTCTGAAATCCATCTCTTTTGCAATAAAAAGATTCACTATGCACATTGGTAAGTTCTAACTAAGCATAAAAAACATTACAATATGTGTATTTACACAACACTCGCGTTTATGTGGGTCATAAATAACCTTGTCACCCTACTAAGTTTATAGTTGCTGAAGCCATTCTATTACCAGTCAATGGGAATTCTAGGCAGTTTTGTTTGCTGGTGACTTTCTTAAAACGACTTTCAGCCAGGAACAACTTTCAGCTTGGTTTCCTTTTATTTATTGACTTAATTAGATTGAAAATCTCTATACATTCTCTCCCGGCCTCTGGTATTGCGAAAAGGAATACAATTTTGTTGGAGAGCGCTGTAAAATTTTGGAATAAATTTAAACAAATTCCGGAAAAAATGCTAGTAGCACTAATCGCTCATTTTCGTAAAGTACTTGAATTGTTTGTTGTATGCACTTCCATTTTAATAATACAGAATAATAATAATCTAATGCAGTATTAAAAACTACGTTTGTGAATACTGAAGGATAGCTGCATTCAATTACAAGGCATATACGATTTATATGTATTGTTTTTTTTTTAAAAAAAACCAGCAAATATTCTTTTCTATTTAATTCTTATTGGAATTTTTTTACCAAATTTGGTATTTTACTAAAGTATAAAGAGGTACACACTTCAAAGGTCTGGTTTGAATACCACAAGGTTTTAGAATTGTTAAAACTATAACAGTTGTTAAAACTGTCGCTTTGCTTCTGTATATAAATAGAAAGTAGATGGCTAACCTATGGGTATGATTTAAAACATAGGTGATACAAATCGATTCTGCAATTAATTCTGAACCTCTAAAATTATAAAAAGTGTGAATAAATGTATTATCCCCAATGAATCGTAAACTAATATAACAATTTATATAAATGCAATGTAAAAAGTTGAAATGAAAGGAACAGAAAGGAACCGAAAATAGTTTGAGTTTAAAAACCTAAATAGTAATTATTAATACATATATGTACTCTTAAAATCTTTCAATGATTATATTCAGGTTTTCTTTAAAATTTTTAGAAAATATTAAGGGGAAAATACTAGTGAGTTTTCTATTTTCTCCTATTATTTATGCTATTTCAAATATCTCTAAGTACACAAGGGAATAAAGAAAAAGGATACCATACACAATTAGTTCACAAGAAAAGTTTAAAGAAAGTCTTAAATATAATCATTGAAAGATTTTAAAAGTACATATATGTATGTATAATTGCTATTCATGTTTTTAAACTCCAAATATTTTTGGTTGCCTTTTGTTCCTTTTATTGCAACTTTTTACATTACATTTATATAAATGTTATTCAAATTATATTAATATCCAACTCCAGTTTTAAAAGTAATAATTGAGGCATGCATATACTAAAAATTAAGCTAATTAATGAAATCAAGGTGCATTTTGAACTTCAAATAATGTAGTTCTTAAAAGAAAAAACAAATTTATAAAACTAATAATCACTGTAGTGTTAATTGTCAACAGTTAAAGAGCACGCTGTAAAAGACTGACTTTAAACATAGTTTTCATAAATTTAGTGAACCAAATTTGATTCTTTTTTGCTTGTTTGTTTTTTATTTTACATGTTGGCATAACACTCCGTGATTTTCTTATTAAATGCAAGAGAGAAAGAGGGGGGAGAGGGCGAAAGAATCTCAAAATAACATTGCAAATAAATACTTTTAAGGGAGGAGCAAAGTTGTGAAGCAAAGAGTTGTCGAGGAACTAATAAATAATTTATATTCTACAGTAATATTACACACTTTCATACTGAATTTGAAGCTTACAATTTAAATTATGCATGTTGAAACTACACTGAAGACATAGATTATCTGATCCCAAACACTAGAGGGGGTCAAGTCATTAGTGTTAATGCTCCTAAGGAAAGGAGCGTCTCAAGGATTAGATGTTGTATCATTTACCTAGAAGGACCGGAACTATGTTCCGGCTTCCCTCAGTAGGTCACGGCTGCTTCCACCAAAACAAGAAAATTTGTTTGGTTCCCATACCTGAACTCGATTCCACAGAAGCTGGAAACCACTTTAAGAGTGATGATCTCGATACGATATAATTCCTTTTAAAGACGTACGCACACGGCGGTAAAACAGCGTTTAGAATGTCGATTTCACTTGAAGTAAGAGCAGATCTTGTTCCCGTATGTCCGCTAGATATCTTGCACGTGTTCTTGCCGTTAATAGAAACTGTAGAACGGTATCTTATCTCGTCTCTGCATCCTCATTCCAGTTAATCCGAATTTATGTTTGAAAGTACTTTAGGCATTGCATTTGTTAACCTGCGATTGTAATTTACGAGGGCGAATTGATAAGGCAGGGACTTTTGAAAGAAAATAACAATTTTTTACAAAAAATCAATTTTATTATCTCAATATAGTCTCGTTTTAATTCAATACACGTTGTCCAACGTTTCTCCAATTTTTTTAACCCTTCCAAAAAATATGATTTTTCGAAGTCTGCAAAATATGAGGTTTCTGCCATGGTGTGTTCACTAGACATGAATTTCTTCCCAGTAAGCCAATTTTTCAGGTTTGCGATGAGGAAGAAGCTGCTCGTAGACTAATCTGGAGAATATGGTGGGTGAGGTAGCAGTTCGTAGTCCAATTCTACAAATTTTGCGATGGCAATGGCTGACTTGTGTGCGGGTGCATTATCCTGGTGAAAGAGAACCTTTTTCTTCACCAAATGGGGTGGTTTCTTTAACAATTCCTTGTAAAACCGATCCAGCATTGCGGCATAATATGAGCCTGTGATAGTTTTACCCTTTTCCAGGTAGTGGATGTCTATCCCCTTTGTGAATCCCAAAAGACAGCTGCCATGATTTTTCCTGCCTGCCATGGTTTTCGCTTTCTTTGTAGCAGGTTCGCCGAAGAAAAGCCACTGCTTTGATTGTTGTTTGGTTTTAGGTTGAATCCAAGTTTCATCAACCGTGATATAACGCCGCAAAAACTCATTTGGTTTGCGTTGGAACATATTCAAACATCCCTGTGAAATGATCACACGTTTCCGCTTGTTCTCAACTGTGAGCAGTTCGGCAACCATCTTGCTGAAAGCTTCCTCATACCCACAAATTCGTGCAGAATGTTATACGCCCGTTCACTCGAGATGTTTACGGTCTTGGCTATATCACGAATTTTCACTCGGCGGTCTTCCAACACAATATCGTGAGCTTTGTTCACCATTTCTTCTGTTGTGGCCTCACATCGAAATTCTATGAACCACTTGTGAATCATGCCATGTGATGGAACAGAGTCCCCATAATACTTGTTCAGCTTTTCTTCTGTTGCCTACACCGTCTTACCATGCAAAACGTAGTGCTTTATCAGAACACGAAATTAACTTTTCTCCATTTTTACAATGTAACACACATCTTCATATTTTAGATGCTCCCAACAACGTTCTAAAAACCAAATGGCAACGAATTTCTGCGATTATACCCAGAATAGATGCAAGACTTGGGTGCAAACAAGAAACCTGTGATTAGACGCTATCTGTCGTCAAAGTCATGGACTTATCAATCCCACCTCGTATATAGGATATATGAAGAAATCACTTACAAGATGATGGGTTTAATACTTTTAGAAGACATTACTATGAGCATCAGTTTACTATACGTGAACAATGTTGCTATGAAAGAAATTTCGCCGACTATGCCGAGTTAGGTAGACATGCTCTGGAAGTGTTAGAATAACCTCGACGCGTTTATATATCAGTCAAAATGTATAAAAGTAGTGCAGATAGACACGACAAAGACATGGGACATAAGATATGGGAGATCTGCTGTTTTTATACTTTTGTATTAGATAAATCCAACTCTGGTCTAAAAGAAGACCAGCAACCGACTTTAATTCCTGTTGTAGCTATGAAAGGGAATATTCGGGATTATGCACTCTTCAGGTTGAAAAGGTATTTGCGAGGCATCTTACTGATGTAAAAGTTTCAAATAAAATGGAAGTGCCTTAACTAATGAAAATTAATAAACCAATTCATGTGTTAATGATTAAATTTTATTGTGTAAACACATTTTAAGTACTAGTCAGCCTCGATATGAGGCACTTGGAGGAGGGCACCAATTTTGTTGACGATGCGCAACGTCATCAACTCTAGGGACCAGAAGGGAGTAAGGGGCAAGGCGATAGTGGGAATGTGCAATTAAACGATGAAAACAGTGCTATATTTGCACGCCTCAGCCTCGCTATTAAATGCAATTCGGAACTGTGGACGTTTTCTTTAGCTGACTGTCCTTCCGATGACCCGTCCATTTGTTCTGTAGCTGCCTAGTTCCTATTTCCACCGAACACACACATGTCGTAGCCTACTAGTATGTTAATTTAAAACCCTGCTCATATTAATATTTTCATTATCTGGGCAATGAAGTGCTATTCATATTGCTCAAATAGTTTAGAAAGGTCTTAAAAGCATATTTTTCGTGGACAAATATTTCTCATTTGCGTCATCAGATTTCCAGAAACTATAACAAAACTGATTGTTGTACAGCGTGTCGCTTGGAAGATGTCAAATTAATTATTCATTCTTGGGGTGAATTTGCATATCATTTTATACGTCATGCAAAACGTTAAGAGGTACTTAAAACCGAAACTTGAAACCGTAATAAAAGAACATAAGCAAAATTATAGGGTAATAACCGAGTTCTTCTGGTGTAAAATACATTTGTATTTAATATGCATGTGCTTCGAGCTTAAAAGTTACCGAGGACATGGCCATTTAATCATGTTTAGGAATGGCAGCACCGTTTCATTTATTACATAGTCTAAATTCTCCTCCCTACCTTCACGCTTTGGACTTGAGATCTGACATTTGATATTTTCTGGTATAAAACTTACAAAAATATTAGACTAGTTAAGATTTTAAGATGGTTTTAAACCGATTAAACGTAATATGCCTGGTTTTCTGAGCTCTTGAAAAATAATTGGCGTTCAATAAGTACAAATTATACTGAACCATCCGATATTTAAAAACTAAGCTCCATGCCGCTAAGACCTGCCAACCCGACTGCCGGCCCCACGCCCACATACGCGTGTCAGAGGTGGGCGATCATCCGATATTTACTCGATCATAATTGATATTTGGTTCGGGTGACAAACAATTAATATTTAACGAATAAAAATATTAAAAACCAGCATCTCACTAGCAGGTGTGAACCAATGATCTTAAAGAGTGATCACACTATATTTAGATCACTAATACACTCGACCTAATGGAAGTTCCACTGTAACTCTGTGCAACAGAATATTTCTGCATCATCGCGCCTTCAGATCTACACCAAACTTTTGTCTTTAGGTCTTCTACAGTCCCTATACTTATGTAAAATGTAATACTTCTAATGACGATTAGGAGAGAATGTCTGTTAAAGAATTAACTGCAGAGGATTACTACTTTCTCTATTTCATTTCACCCAAAATTCGATAACGAGATTTCATAAAAACAAGCACGCTTTGAGTCCCACTGAATTAAAAGAAATGCACTTTTAGAAAAAACTCCTCACGCGCGTGTGTGGGGAGTGTGTCTGAAGCATAACTTAAAAAAAGTCATTTAAATCTCCAAATTGTATTTCAGTTCGCATCTTCCAAGGATGCGACACGAAGATTTTCAAGAAAATTTCCCAACCCAAACTAACATTTACATGAAAACATTTTTATTTTATAAAAATGGTTGTATCGATTTCGATTATAACACCACATGTTTAAGATATCTTGAATTTTTTGGGAATAACCTGTGAATTACTCTTCATTTTGAATGACCTTTGTGCGGAAACTCTAAGAGTAAAATTTTACTACAAGAAATGTAGATCTCTTTAAGGCACACAATTTATGTAATTTTTTTTATGGATTTAGCCATTTCCGAGATATTCCTTTATTATAGGTTTCACTTTTCAATTATTTATACTTTTCTCAACTATTCTCGCTATTCGTTTTTTCTCGTGGAAATGCTAAGGTCATAGACTTTCAAAGCTATCACAGCTACACGCTGTTTAAAATTTTGACTAATGCTTTATTCCACTGAATCCTACAACGAAATCTCTTATTGTGATTGAAAATTTATCTGGATTAAGAAATAGATAGAATAATGTTTTTGTACGAATAGAGTAGAGGAAGTCATGTGAATGCAATAAGTCAAGTTCTTTAAGCGAACTTCAAGTTCTTCATATGAACTATGGGTTGCATAGTTATGAGAATACTCGGGGCGACTGATTACCTGGGGCTTCCTTCTAGTTGTTTGATGTATTTGGTACATTCCGTGCTGGATAGGTTGGAGATAAGTTTCCAGCAGTTTGTCGAACACAAAACGATTTTCAAGCCATCAAAACGGCTCATAAAATCCCACTAATGATACTGCACTTTCGCTTAGACGCGAATCTTGCTTGCACTGCTCAAGATGGGTATATTTAGAACGGATCAACAGCAGTTAAAATGTCATGGTACTGCGCCCGAATTACCTCCAAATTTATAGTTCTTCAGAACGGGTTTTGCTAAACCTAACACTTTCCTTGAAGGAGGTTTGAAGTTGCCTGCTCACTGGTAATGAAATAGTGTTCCTACACTCATTTTCTGCTGGTTATGTCAGCAGTTGGCCACATAAAACACTCCTAGCTGCTCTCGAGCAAGTGTTACTGTCAGACTAACTTACTCCGGTAATTATATATTAATGTAATTAGGAAAGAAGAAGAAGAAAAAAAAACGACGAGTTACAAATTCAAGCTGTATTACTGGACATGTAACGATGCTTCACATGTGTGTATTTGATTTATGAAGATTATAAATACGTCCTCAGTAATTTTCATTTTTACTTTCTCCACCATATACCTGTAGTACCTAAGAGTATTCCACCAAAAATTCGATACGATATTTCACTGAAAATACATGTTTTGAGGCCCATTGAGAAAAGCATTTTTGGAAATTGGTCTGCATGTGTGTGTCCTTTGTCTTCTCTACGACTTTACCTGCTATTATTTATTTATGTAAGACTTGCAAAATCTACTCTTACGAAAGCTTATTTTTCGATCTACTTCAATTAATCGACTAAAATCTCTGCAGAAATAGTTTCATTGCAAGCGTTGAAGTGGAATAGAGGAAACCGAATCGATAGGCAAATGTTTAAAAGCGGTTCGGTATATGCTGCCTTTAAAATTCCATGCTCTTTCCATGACATAGCGAGAAACACTAAATAGCGACAGCACTTTTTAAAAATCGGATGCGATACATTCACATGCCTTTCTCTACCCTTTATCTTTATTTGTGGGTATACAAACCATTATTACTAAAGCTTATTTTTCTATCTACTACATTTAATTCAAATAAATATTTGCAAAAATTGTTACACTACATATTTCATTATAAATACAAAGAGAGCAGCGATAATCAAATGTTTAAAAACTGGAAGCTACATTCTATACTGTTTCCATGCAATCGCGAGAAACAACTGAAAATTGATGGGACTTTAAAGATTGACTAATATTGAACAATTCGAATCTTTAATAGCGGACATCTAAGAAATAGGTTATGCCATAAAATACTTATTTTAAGTAAATTGTGTGCTTTAAAAAGATCTCCATGTTTGTGTGGTACGTTTTCGTCTATCGCTTAACAGTTACAAGTTATACAAGATTATACAAAATTCCTTCAGAATGAGGACGACTTCCTAAGCTATCCTCAGAAAATTCAAGATATAGTTTTATTTTTCATGTAAATATCTTTCATATATAGTATTTTAATGAAAATCGTTAGAACCATTTTCAGAAAAATAAAATTTTCGAAAAATGCTCCATGTAAAGTGAAATAGATGTATTGTATTTCGACTGTTGGGGAGCCGAACTTGAAGTAGTTGCAACCGCACGTAATGTAAAAAGTTTTCGGTAGCCTTCGCCCCACAAAAATGTACTTTCCGGTGGCCTTTGCCCCAAATGTTTAAAAAATATTAACTTTGTAATTTTGACTGTTTCTTTAAATATTATATATTTATGTTTGCCTCGGCTGCGTCAGTATTTATATTTTTTTAGAGACATGAATGTCTTAGCAGGGAGTGGTGCGACTGAAGAATGTAGGCTTACACAGATTATAATTTTACTTCACTCCATTTTATTAATGCTTGACACGATTTAAATAACACTTCACTGATAGAGAGAGAGAGAGAGAGAGAGAGAGAGAGCTGTGAGATTTGTTTTTATTAATTACTTGCACTTTTTAACACGTAAACTATTTTTCGTCTCACACTGAATACGTATTAAACTTCTCGAGGACGCATCTCGCGTCTGGTTAGGAACACTGTCTACAACCAACTGGCTTCTGAATTTCAGTTTCTGATTGGCTAATCCTACTCCAATAGAATATCTTCATTTAACAACAGCTTTTTCTGGTGGTTGATTGGCTATTTATAAACTGTCTCAAATTTACATTATTGTTGCTGCAATAATGACTGGTAGCATTATTAAACTTCTTTACTCATTATTGCCTTAAGGTTACCTCATTGTTTGGAACTTTTAACCTATTATTCTCACAGTTCCTGCATTATTAAATTACGTAATATATTCACATAACATTATTGAACATGTATACAATAATATAAACATTTACAATTACTGTAATATACACTTTTTATATATTGTTACAACCCATATTGCTTTAAGGCGGAGTGCTATTGAATTTATATATTATATAATTAGACTGAAATCATTTAAGTGTTAAAAATACTGCCTCAAAAGGGTAGTTGGGTTTCGTATTTATTACACTTTTTGTTTTTTAGTTATGTTGTTCACAGACAATCACACATAGGCACCTGTTATAAAAATGATTTATTTGGATTCAGGGCGACTCAAACATGCATTTCCAGTGAAATCTGAATCGAATTTTTCGGTGGAATACAATACCTCCTATAAAAGGTTGCTTGAAATACTGTTTTTTAAAGAGATCATTTGCTGTGCAGTAAGGTTTTTTGTTTACATTTTATAAAAATTATACAACATTCTTTCCAAATAAAGTGGACTTCATAGGCATTCCCAGAAAATTCAAGGTTTACTTTTCGTTTATCATCCTAAATATATCGCATTTTAATCAAAATCGTTAGAGGCAATTCGAAAAAATAAAAAACTAAAAATGCATACAAGGGCTAGTTTGGGGTGGGGAAATTTTCATGAAAATCTTCGTGTCGTATCCTTGGAAAATAAGAAACTTAAATACTACATTTGGTATTTAACAGACTTTTGATTTTTGAATTATGCTGCGCGCGCACACACTTTTTTTTATTCAAAGAGCTTCAACGTGTATTTCCGGTGATATCTTCGTATTGAGGTTTTGGATGAAATGCAATACTTTCTCTACTTACTATAGGTAAGTAGTAAAGAAAGTAAAAAGATGCTGCGATACAGAATTTTAAAAGCATTATGAGGAAATAATTTCCACAACGAAATTTATTTCTGCATATTTTAAGTTAATTGTATTAGCGACTTTTGTTTATTATTGTAATTATCCCTTTAATGTTTCATAATTTCTACTCTTTTACACTCTTGTGTTAACAACTAAGTAATTTGAATTGTAAAATTAGCTTTTATAACTTAAAATTAATGTTATGTCTTGTTGCATTTATCTTAATAAATATTTAGTTAATTATTGATAATTATGTTACCTATTCTTTATATTTGTATGATATGTACTTTGAAGCCCAGCGTTGGTCGCCACTCTTTGAAGTCGTACGCTTTGCTTCGATATCCGCTGCCGGCTGCTACAGTGGTTTGCTACGAGATCTTTCTCTCAGGGTATGCGCGGACGGTGTACAAGGATAACACCAGTTTAAATTGGCTGAGAAATTAAATGTGCAAGTTGCGGATCGTTTGAAGATAAAGAATTATACTGATTATGAAACGTAGTACTCGAAACTAAAAATTGAATTATTATACTTGCTAACTTTGCAGTATCAATTTTACGGTTTGAAATAGCTGTATCCGCAATAAAGAAATTAGAAGCGTAATTTGCCGTGAGACGCAAAAATGTTTACCAGCAAAACCCCTTGGGATGACCGCTAAATCTTACTCACACAAGTGCATCACTGAGCACACGAGTAATCATCAGAATAGGTAACTAATTCTCAAGAAAGAGATCACGAAAACATGCACGAATGTGTGCGCGAAGGTGTGCACCAACGAATGTTACCTCTGTTTAGAATTGCGCGCCCTTATGTTAGCTCAAACTCCGCTTCCTTTAGAACTACTCCACCAAGACTCCCTTCTTGCGCTGGTCAATACTTAAAAAATTCTACCTCTGCGTCTCATACCTTATTACTAAGGGTATCTCTCCGAATCTCAGAATTACATTCTCTTTCTCTTCTACCGGATTCTGGTCTACGTGACTCTGCAAAAAGTACTGAGCTTATAACGTAACTGAATTCCAAGAATCTTTAAGCTAATGCTTTCGCTACTTCGGCTGTTACTAATGGCTTTTGCTCGCTAATTACTGTGTTCTCCGACAAATCTTTTCAACTCATGCTGATTACATTATACATTGATTTAATACACGGAAACTATTTATTGCACTTTTTTATCTTACTATCATTTCTTTATTTAATTGTTTATACCTTCCTTCAATAATTACGGTATCAACGTCCATTTGTGAGGAATTTCCACCTCTTGTGGTGATGGAAACGAACTATTATTTTTTATATTTTATGTAACATTTCTCTAGCAAATACATAAATATCAAATGCATGTTGCACATTACAAACCAAGCGAGGGGGCTCCGCGGTAACAGCGAGGATTGCTTTCAGGAGGTTCCGGGTTCAATTCCTAGACTTTATGTTTTACGTTGTTTTCGCTGGTCGTAGGCGAAACCGGAGTGATTTCTCATCTACCACGTTTTCCTTTCCATCATTTCCCTGTCATTCCGATTCCTTCTCATCTTTCAGGTGTAGTTCTAGATTTCACGGTGTATGGTAGTGCTGGACAGATGACGCGGATGTTTGCTCAAAGGAAAGAATACTCGCCGTGAACACTAGAGAACTGCTTGTTTTATGGGTCGTTCACCGCCCTCTAGGTAACTCCAACAGTGGGACGGGTCTTCGAGTCTGGGACTGTTAAGGACCTCCGCGCGTCTCTGTTGCTGTCTGTCTGCAGCCTGTAGCCTCTTGTGGGGGTGGTAGCTACAATATGTAGTCGCAGTGTGCGAGTTGTCTCCCTCTATTGTATAACTTAGGCAGAGCATTACAAAGTGCGTGCGAGTACAAATGTTGAATAACATTTCTTGACAGAAACAAAACAGTTCTCTTAGAGTTCGTAATGCGCCTCGACTCAGGTTCTCTGCTTCGAAACTGCTTCTTTAAATTCTG
Organism: Deroplatys truncata; assembly: GCA_030765065.1. NCBI lineage: Eukaryota > Metazoa > Arthropoda > Insecta > Mantodea > Mantidae > Deroplatys > Deroplatys truncata. Next base: position 119,061,589 of record CM060988.1, on the reverse strand, counting down.
TGAAGAGTTATATTAAAAGTTAATTTGCTGTGTGTATAAAAACGCCAAATAACTTGCAAATTTTCAGAACCACATATAGATTGTACCTGGGTAGTTTGAGACGCAGTTGTTGCCTCGACTTGGACTGTCCAATCGCTATACAACGGCATTTTGTCTCAAACAACTTTCCGTAAATGGTGTTCAGCGGTGGAAGGAATCAGTTCGCTTGGAAAATGCAGTTCTTTCTCACAACGGGGATTTCAAAAACTGCTCCAGTTATAATAAACCTAACTGGATGTGTTCTCAGAACGAGCAAGTGGCAGAACAACAGTACGCATCATCGTCGAGTCAAAACGTCAGTTATTGTAAATACTGGGAGAAATACCCGCCATTATACGCGGTTTTTGCAAAAGATAAAATTTACGGATATTTGTTTATTTAGTAAAATGAATTAAATAAATTAGAATATTGGAGGTATTCAACTCCTTTAATTTGATTATCTCATCTTCGTTGTGCAAAACTGTCCAGTCGTACTGAATATCCTCTATCCTTCTTTCCATCCAAAATGTTTCTCGTATCCAAACCTAAAGAATGAAGATAGCACGATTTATCCTTTTATTACTGAGAAAACACGCCTATTCGTGCTGAATTTACGGGTAAAGCCTTTTGTCATTTTTTATTTCTTAGAATTGGCTCTAACGATTTTGATTAAAATACTACATGTTTAAGACATTAACTTACTATCTTGAATTTTGTAGAAAAACTTGTGGAGTCCTCTTCATTCTTAATAAATTTTATATCCTTTTGTACAACTGGTAAACCTTGACAAAATTTCTAATGTGTTACATTCACATGACCTTTTCTACCCTCTATCGCTCATTAGCGATTCTTAGCGATTTTATTTTTTTACTTACTTCACTTTAAGCTAAGTATTGAACAATTAAACATTAATAATGGTTATTATCTCGGAAATGGCTGATGCCACAAGAGTTATTAGAAATAAATTACATATGTTAAAGAGATCTACAATGTTTGTGTAGTACGTCTTCATCTATCGCTTAACGTTTACCACTTATACAAGATTCCACAAAATTCCTTCCAAATGAAGAGGACTTTACAGGCTATTACAGAAAATCCAAGGCATACAGTTTATTTTTCATGTAAATATCCAATATTTTAATAAAAATCGTTAAGAGCCATTTTTTAGAAAATAAAAGAATCCCAAAAATGTTCCATGTATGAGGTAGTTGGAGTGGGGACGTTTTCTTGAAAATGTGTCGCATTGTTGAAACATATTGAAGTTAAATACCAAGTTGGGTATTTATCTGACATTTGTTTGAGTTATGCTGTTAACAAACACATACAAGCGCGGACCTTTTTTCATAAATTTACGGTGAAATCTCGAAATCGAACTTTTGTGGTCATCCACGGTCCGGGTTCAAACCCGGCGGAGGGCGATGGATTTTTTTTCGGGCGTAAAACTCCTTAGCATGGCTTCCTTCGGAAGGGAAGTCAAACCGATAGCACGTAAAAGAACCTCAAGCCTGATAGGGGCCTCTGAGCAAAATTCCCGGTCTTTCACGTCCAATATAGAATGGGACGATAAGAACCACAGTAGTTAAAGTGTGTCCATAATAAAACTCAATTTAATTTTTTAACATCGAATTTTTGGGTGGAATACAATACTTCTAACTACACGTAGCAGGGAAAGTAGTAACTATGTATCGTTAAAACACACAAATCATGTCCAATAGGAATTTCTCTGTCATTAACCATTTCGAGATATTTGTTGTTATTTGTTTGAATTTTCAAATACTATATCTTATTCATTTGTTTCTGGTTCTCGTGCAAAGGGTGGAGTTTCAAAGATAGCATATAATGGTCCGTTTTCAAATATATAAATATCGCTTCAGACACCTGCATTCCCATTGTATAAGTACGTGTAATACTAGCAGCACAGAATTGGGGAGCCGACTACCATGTCCTAATGTGCAGTTATAAAACCCTAAAATGGAATATGGTTCCAATATACAGTAGTACCAAGCCATCAATTATAAAAATACTGAATTCAATACAAACTTCAGCTATTCGGATTGCAATAGGTGCTTATCCCACTAGTCCTGTAGATAGCATATTAATAGAAGCCAATGAAACTCCATTACAATGCCGTATTAAACAATTAAACATTACCTACGCTCTCAAAATAGTAGCAACACCGAAATCTAGAATGTACCCACTGATTTTCTCAAATCTTTGTGATACTTTCCCCCCACAAGAAAAACATTCATTGCCATTTCTATTCAGATATCTCCACAAGGCAACTACAGTCGGATCATCCACCCTGGAAGAAAATACATCCCATTGATATAGATTTAAGTAATCATAATCAGATAAATACCAACCAACTAATCTCCCAGCAGTTATTAAAGAAAAGCTAGAAAAACATACATCCAAAATCTGCGTCTATACGGATGATTCTAAAACTGAAAAAAGCAATGGATGTGCTGTGATATGTGGAGATATCGTCCTCCAATACAAATTACCATCCCTGTTCTCTATATATAGCTGTGAATTATATGCTATTAAAAAGGCACTAGAATACGCTATGGAAACTGCACATAGTAACTTATATAATTATCTGTGACTCTATAACCCTTAAATGCAATACAAGACACTTCTCTACCAATAGTATTGTAAATGAAATACATAATTTTGTTATCATCCTTTATAACTTAGAAAAGTCACTCAATTTCATGTGGATACCATCTCGTAAAACCTACTCGGTAATGAAAGAGCTGATACTGCAGCAAAACCAGCTACAGAACTACCAGCACAAGATACTGATATCAAAATACCTCTCCAAGATGCAGTCACAAACTTTAAGAAGAAAATACACAAAGAATGGCCGAACAGCTGGATGAACAACTCTACAAGTAAACTTCATGATGTACGTGGAACTTCAACTCAAGAATATCCAATAAGACAGTTACAGCGACGAAACCAAATTGTAATATCCCGACTACGAATTGGGCATACCAAACTGACACTCTCTTATTTGTTAAATAGAAGCTCTCCACCAATTTGTGAAACATGTAAAACAGCATTAACAGTAGTACATATTATACTAACATGTACAAAATTTGAAAATCGACGTAGTCGGGTTGGTATGCCCAGAAATATTTCTGCAGCACTCAATGATGCAACTTTCATCCAGAAAGTAATTATTTTTCTTAAATTAATTAATATTTATCAATACATTTAACCAAATTGTAACCTCTATGTATACATAATGTGTAAGTATTAAGCTGTAATCCAATAATGTAAACAACTGTACATGAAAGGTCGTGATAAAACCTAGGAAGGTTAAAACGACCCTAAATAAAACTTTTAATAAAATAATATAATAAGAAATGTGTAATAAAACGTTTCTGCAGACATGTGACATGAATTAGAAAAATAAGCTACTGCAAGAATAGCCTGTGGAAGGATGGATAAAAGAGGTCGTATGAAGTAACACTCAAGATTTTTTGACTTCGTGCTCTTTGGGGAAAGTAATTCAGATGCAATGTTTTCTCGTTATACCAAGATGTATAACAATCGATTCGGCCATTGTCGAGTAAAAAGGCGTGTCTCATTCCCCATTTATAAAATGTATACAGCTTTAAAATCGAAAACAGAAGTACCTGTGTTCAAGCTTTCTTACATGCTTTCGTCTTTATCTCAAGACAACTTCCACATTGAACACGCGCACACACACAGAGAAATGCATGCCATTAGCGAGTTCAACTGCGCATTTTCGTTTTTATTTGTTATTATAAAGCACATAATATGCCTTTAAGGGCCACATTTGCCACGTTATTGGTGATAAAAGCAGGCTTGTGCATTGTCTCCATTTCCTTAAGACCACCAGCTCTATAGTTTTATGGTCACATTTCTCCAGTAAACCGAGCAAGTTAATGTGGTTACTCCGTTTCCTTATGACTTCTCGAGAAATTCTTGTGCACATGCATTATATTAGCCTGTTTCATTTAGCTCAGAGCACCACATTACATCCTGCATGAAGCAAAGTTATCCAAAGCCAAGAGTATTAAATCCGAGAATTGATCTTGTCTGTTTTAAACACCACTGCTTCAGCTGCTATTTCCACTCTACTGCGTATTATCTATGGTATTAATACAGGGTGGGTCATTTAAGTTGAGAGTGTACAATATCTCCAAAATTAAGCGTTGTAGAAAGAAATGTCTTTAATAAACGTTGCTTGATATAATGGGGGAAAGTAAATGCCCTTAGTCGTGTTTTATTTGGAGGACGTTGTGATGGTCATTTTAGGGTCAATTTAATTTTCTAAATGGGTGCTGTCTTCCTTTATTTTCTTCCAAATAAGTCTAGTTTTTATGTTTTTACTGCCACATACATAGTAGGTAGAGAAGGTATTGCATTCCACCCAAAAATTCGATACCAATATTTCATCGGAAATATAAGTTTTTAGACCCCTTGAATAAAACAGCATTTTTGGAAAAATGTTCATATGTGTGTGTGTGTGTTTGAACAGCATATCTCAAAAACAAGAAGTCGTATAAATACCAAACTTGGTAATTAGGTTCAGTACCTTCATAAGATGAGACACGAAGATTTTCAATAAAATCCACAACCTCAAACTACCCATCACATGGAAGATTTTTTGAAATTTTTGATTTTATAAAAAAATTACTAAATTATCGTATTTTGTTTAAAACACCATACGTTCAATATATTAACATCAGAAATAAAATGTATATTTTGAATTTTCTGGGAATAGCTTGTAAATTCCTCTTTATTCACAAGGAATTTTGTATATCTTGTTTAACTGGTAAACGTTAAGCGATAGATGAAAACGTTTTACACAAAAAAACGTGTATCTCTTTAAAACACAGAACTTATTTCCAACAACTTCTTTTGTAGCTTCATCCATTTCCGAGATATACGTTATTAATGGTTTGATTTGTTCAATACGTTGTCATTCCTTTTAAGTGCCATCGAATTTCAGTTGTTTTGTCGCGATTGCATGGAAACAGTATGGAATTTTAAGGCCAGCATATAGCGTCCAGTTCTTAAACATTTGGCTATCGCTGTTCTCTTTGTATCCTAACGATATGTGTAATGTAGCTATTTCTGCAAAGATTTATCTGGATTAAAATGAAGTAGACAGAGAAATGAACTAAGAAGAATTTGTATACCCACTAATAAACAATAGAGAGTGGAGAAAATCATGAGAATGTAACACATCAGACTTTTTTGTATTTATTTGCATCATCTTATTTATCTTTATCACAGCGTTTCTAAAATTAAACTGAGTTTTATTTATGAACGCTGTTTAACCGTTGTGGTCCTTAGCGCCCAATTCTATATTAGGCATGAAAAACCGGTAATTTTGCTCAGAGGCCTCTTTAGCTGGCTTGAGGTTCTATTACGTGCTTTGAATCTACGACACGGGACTACCAGCTTTACTTCCCTTCCGAAGGAAGCCATGCTAAAGATTTTTACGTGAAAAAACCCATCACCCTCCGCAGAATTTGAACCCGCGACCTCGGGAAATAGGGGCTAGCATTGTAACTATACACCACGGAGGACGACAGGATATTTCTGTCTTCGGCTAGCTGTGTTATATCATTAGTAAAACTTTGTATTTTATTCCTCTACCTCCTACTGACACTCCTCCGAAAAAAGTAGATATCCTTGCAAAATATTCAGCATAGGTATTTATAACATGATAGGTTAAAGTAAGCTACAAATAAAGATCATAGTGCACTATGAGGTAGTATTTTTAACACTTAAATAATCTGTCTAATTATATAATATAAATTCAATAACAGCCCGCCTTGAAGCAATATGTGTATGTAATAATTTGTAAAATATGTGTAACAGTCATTGCATATGCTTATATTATTGTATACATGTTCAATAATGTTATGTGAATATATTACATAATTTAATAATGTAGGACCTGTGAGAATAATAAGTTAAACGTTGTTAACAATGAGCTAACAATGAGGTAACCTTGAGGCAATAATGAATTAGTAAGTTTCAATGTTACTTGTGATTTTTGGAGTAACAATAATGTAATTTTAGCGACAGTTTATAAAATAGCCAATCAACAACCAGAAAAAGCTTTAGTTAAATGAAGGCATTCTATTGGAGTAGGATTAGACAATCAGAGACTTGAAATACAGAAATTTACAAGTTTAGACGGTTGAAATCAATTCAGTTGCCTCCAAACAGTGCTCATAACCAGACACGAGATGTGTCCTCGAGAAATTAATTACGTATTCGTGTGAGACGAAAATAGTATACGTGTTAAAAAGTGCAAGTATTAAATAAAAGAATTTCACAGCTCTCTATATCAGTGAAGTGCTATTTAATTTGTGTCAAGGATTAATAAAAAGGAGTGAATTAAAACTTAAAATCTGTGTAAGCTTACATTCTTCAGTCGTACCACAACCCTACTAAGAGAAACATGTCTCTAACAATAATACTGACGCAGCCGTGGCAAACATAAATATTAAATATTTAAAGAAACAGTTTAATTACAAAGTTAATATTTTTTAAACTTGGGGCAAAGGCCACCTGAAAATACATTTGGGGCGAAGACTACCGGAAACTATTTACCATACGTGCGGTTGCAACTACTACAAGTTCGGTCCCCCAACAGTTGAACTATAATACAACTCCTTCATACAAACTACCTCAAATTGACGCCCTAAGCGTGGTGCAAGTAATGTAACAAACCATCTTTCTCAAATAAGAGTCTATTTTCTGTATACCCATCGAATTGTATGCAGATCCAAATTACCTACAATATTGAAGCATTGCAAATTGTTTCTCAAACGGGAAGCAGTGCCTTAATCCTGCGATTCCAGTCCTACCTCGAGAAACTGTTTAATGCACCGTTCAAGTTGCGAAACCTAGCGCTCCGTCATGCAGAACCGGCAGGGAAATTTTGTTGTACAGGTTTCTCCACCCGCGAGAAGGTGAACAGAAGGTTGTCTGTTAAGGTGGCTCCTTGGGTGTGTGCGTTTAGTTGGACTTTGTTTGTGGTTCACCTTGGAGCTCCTTCTTGCAGAAGAACGAAAAATAAAGCAAAGCGCAAAACTTTCCGTATCTTATTGCCATGATTTGGTTCTTAAGTTCTGCACCACATCTTTTCTTTCTCTATTACATGTAAAGTTATATACAGGACACATTCCTGAAAAACATGCGTGGTTAGAGTTTCCTCTCTTAGTTTATTAACCTCTTTATAATAGTATTACTAGAAAGAAAATGAAGTGTAAATCCTATGCGGCGTTCCTTACATACGATAAATGCACATGTATCCCGTATACAGGGTGATTAAACGGAACTGAATTTTTACAAGCGTGCGCCAAACATTAATTCTACTGCTTATGTAAATTAACAAACGTTAGATTAATCCCAAAATTCCCTTTTTGGGAAACACAGGAAAATATTTAATCTCTTGATAAGTTTGTCCTGCAAATGGCTTTGGTACGACAATCTGGCAGTCTACGAAGCATATCCTGAAACGAATTTAGCAATATTTAAACGTAATATCATTAAATTATCCTCGAATATTTTCTATGTTCTACAAGGGATGATGTTTTATTAAACTTTGCACTTCAAAAGCCCTGAAGAAAGTAGTCACACAGACAGAAAGGATAGTTGCCATGGAAATAATAGTGTGTGCTGCGTCATCTTGCTGGAAATGATTTTACAACTCTCTGTAAAACTTAAAGATTTTATTCACAGAGAAATGAATTCTATTCCATTACTTGAAGCGTTACAAAAATAATTGGACGATATGTATCGTAGGCTGACAGAACTGGAGATCATTTGCAGGACACAGTTTTCAAATGATGAAATGTTTGGCAGTGTCACATTATTGGCATAATTTTCACGTATTTCTTAATTTACACAAAGTAATTGATGTTAATTACACAATGGTATTAAAGTTTATTTAATCACAAAAAACTAATTCTTTATCCATTATATGAAAATATAATTCAACTATTTTCCAATATAAGTTTTAAAATTAGGTAATGTGGACTTGTTTATAGAAAGAAGCTGGAAACAAAATGTAATTATTTGCATCATAAGCATATTTTGTCTATCATGATGCTGTATATATTGTGTGTGTATGAGAGCGAGATAGAGAGCAGAAGGGGAGAGAAAGAGGCTTCCATGTTCTTGGATAGCGCCAATGAAACGTAACTTGGAAAAACTTAAGCATACTGCATCAATTTTCACAAACCTCTAGCGCTACGAAAAATATCTTATGTACAACTCGTGTATATATCCCTTACATCTTATATTATTCATTTAAAAAGTGGTTCTTCTATCTACCGTGCCTTCAAACCAAGCTTAGTTGCAGACAACATTAATAAGCAACATTCAAAGTTTTATATTACAAGTGAAGAATGAGTTCGTGCTAACTTTCAAACATTTTCTGTCAGGTGACATTTTTGTCCCTTGGGAAATGATAGTGTAAACCATGGAATATTTTGTAGACTGCTAACAAACACTACGAAAACATCGGGAAAAACCGTGAACTTTAATGAACTCTATATTTTTACTTTCTCTATTACATACTTAAGCAGAGGAAGCATTGTATTCCACCCAAAATACGAGGTTGAGATTTTCATGTTCTGAGGTCTGTTGAATCCATAAAAAGCATTTTACGAAAAAGATCCGCACGTGTGTGTGAGTGTGTGTGTGTGTGTGTGTGAACATCATAACTCAAAAACGAAAACTTGGTTACATACCAAACTTGGTATTTAAGCTTAGGACCTTTCAAGGACGCGACACGAAGATTTTGAAGAAAATGCCCATCCCAAACTACCGTTTACAAAGAAAATGTTATTTTTTATTTTTTCAAAAATGACTAACGGTTTTGATTAAAATATTATATGTTTAGGCTATTTTCACGCCAAATAAAATATGAATGGTAAACGTAGGAGATCTTACTACACAAAAAAAGTAGATCTGGTTAACGAACACAATTTGTCAATTGTTTTGTGGTGCTATTTCCGAGATATTCCTCGTTATTTGTATGAATTTTTAAATACTATTTTTTAATCATCTGCCAATCGCTATTCTCTGCATTCTTTTCTTAGTGTTCATGCAAAGAGAATAGAATTTCAAAGATATTACACAACGACCGTCTTTGAAAAGATTTAACTAACACCTTAATCCTAGAACCAAATGTGTAAATAAGTAATGAAGATTTATCTGCATTAACAAGAGATATAAGGGTTATATTATGTAAAAATGGTTTGTACACATTAATTACAGAAAGTCACGTGAATGCAACACATCGATGTTTTCCTGTAGCAAGCTCTCTTTCTCTCTGTAAAAATAACTCGGTAGGGTGAGTTGCGTAAGAACTTTCGTGATATAGTTTCAAACGATGCTGGAGATCAATGCCAAGTTAGGTACTCAACAAAGATTTGGCTTTTGAGCTATGCTGTCCGGAGATACTATTACTATTGGTGATTTTTCTAATAATGCTTTTCTGAGTTCAGGGCGGTGACATTTCTGTGTAGAGCTTATATCGAATATAATTTCCTGCACTTACTATAGGTAAGCGGCAGAGATATTTAAACTACATTTAACATTATAAGTATCAACCTTTTAATATAATGCCCATTAATTATTTAAAACGTACTAGTGGGCCACGATATCATTGCGCTCGGTGGGAAGCGGAACTAAACAGGCCTGCAAATGTAGTCCCGTTTTCCTTGTGCAATTGTACATTCCCCTATTGCCTTGCCCCTCACTCCCCTCTGATCCCAAACCTTTATGACGATACACATTGTCAACAAAAACAGTGGCGCCTCCCTTCCTCATAAGGTGGCCGATTAGTGCTAGCAGCAAAATTTACTCTCTTAAAATGTTAAGCCTTGTAAGTCCTAACTTGCCCCTTTTTTGGATTAATGACCCTTGTGAGTTTGGACATTATGTTGTATTCCACTGTTTGGATCAAAATTACCTTATGTAAAACTTTCTGGGTTGTAGCAAGAAGAAGAGGTGGTAGTGTTAGAAAGGCCAAGGACGTCAGCGAGCAAATCTATTGCTGGTCTCAGCATGTATGTGGGTCAGCAAAGGCTACAACGCATCACTGAGGAGTGGCGAATCCCGCTTATTCAAAACGAGTTCTAAAAATACATCATTCGTTACAGGTTACTTGCAAATAGGATGGGATATTTGTTTTACATTTGATAAAGATCTTGAAATTAAAGCTCATTAATTCCAAGCTATTTGCGAAAGAAATCAGAGGACCTTTACGGTTGGAGTTGGAAAAAATCTGATGTGTTACACTCACATGACTTTCTCTACTCTTGTACAAACTATTTTTACAAACGCTTATTCTCCATATGCTTCATGTTAATCGAGATGTTAATCTTATTGCTAATTTTGTTGTAGATGCAAGGGGAATTGGTAGTATTTAAGCTATAGTCAAATATTTTAAGAGCTGGTTGCTCTGTGGAGTATTCCATTCTCTTTGCATGTCCAATACATAAAAAAATGAATAACGAATTCCCATTTGAGAAAAAGTATGGGTATTGGAAAATTTAAGGGAATAACAAGCAATATCTCGGAAATGGTTCACTCAACAACAAAAATGTATGTGACATAAATTGTGTATTTTAACGCGATCTACATTTTTTGTGTAGTAAAATTTTATCTTTTATGGTTTACGAATTATGCAAAAGTCGTTCGCAATGAAGAATACTTTTGGAGACATTCCCAGAAAATTCAAGATATACATTATATTTATAATGAAATTATCTTAAATATATGAGATTTTAATCAAAGTCGTTAGAGCCATTTTTGAGAAAATTAAAATTTTCGAAAAATGTTCTATACAAAGGGTAATCTGAGGTGGGGGGATTTTCTTGAAAACCTTCGTATCGCATCTCTGGAAAATACTGAACCTAAATACCAAGTTTGGTGTTTATCCGACTGTTCGTTTCTGAGTTATGCTGTTCACAGACACACAGAGACAGACAGACACACACACACACACACACACACACACACACACACACACACACACACGCACGCACGCGCGGACATGTTTCCAAAAATGCTTTTTCTGGATTCAGGGGGTCTCAAAACATACATTTCCGGTGAAATCTCGAAGTTTTCGGTGGAATACAATACTTCCCTTACTTACTATACGTAGTAGAGAAAGTAAAACGAAAGCGCAAATGAAGCTCTATAAGGTAATTGGAAATTGAAATCCATGATATATGTAACAGGATGTACTGGAGGCGATGGAATAAGAAATTGAAGTATAAGATCCGATTTGAATATATTTTATATTAACAAAAGCATAAAATAAAACGGAAAACTGATAACATATCACATAAACGCTACAATAAGATGTGAAATGAAAATATTTCAGCAAAATTTATCTACCTACCAATGTGAAATCTACTAAATTCATGACTCATTACCTCAAAAACTGTTTAAGACATTGAAATTTTTACAGGAAGTAGCATCACTAATCTACTTTTACAATAAGTTTGTTTCTGGAAGATAGGATAATTTTCTTAATTTTGTCATCTTTTGATTAAAGTTTATCAACAATTAAAAAAATAACTATGTATTAACATCAAACTAGATCCACAACACTGTGAGGTTGTTTTTATAATCTTATAATTTAGTTTAGTCATCTTCAATTGTTTCTGAGAATAAGGGTCATTTTTACTTTTTCTACTAGTAGGGGATGTATTGCATTCCAATTCGATACCGAGATTTCGGCGGAAATACATGTTTTAAGGTGATCTGTGTGTCTGTGAACAGGACAACCCAAAAACGAAAAGTTGGATAAATACCAAACTTTGTATTTAGGTTCAATATCTTCCAAAGATGCGACACGAAGATTTTTCAACAAAAGCCTTGTCTCCGCTTGTGGAATGTTTGACCGTTATCACTCCAGTGCGGTTGCATTGTTGCATAATAAGCATTGTTGCACCCCTCACTGTTTGCATCAAAGAAGAACAATGAAGACACGGTTATCCTTATTTCGTCGTATGAAGGTGTACCAGGAGACGAAGTCCATCGAGTACTTTCACACAATATGGGGGCAATGTTTGACCCCCCCCCGGCGAATGGAATGTGTGCAAATGGATAGACAAATTCAAAAATAGTTGCACAACTGTGAAGGACGAGGAAAGAGTAGGACGCCCATCCATATCCACTAGTGATGCCAACTTTGAGCAAGTCCATATCCTGATTCGGAGAAGCGAAGATTGACTGTCGAAGTGGCAAACCATGTCTTTTTTTTGTCCACTTAGGAATGCCTTAAGGGGCCGTCGATTCACCACAGACCAAGAAGTGAAGGAAGCGGTGCATACATGGCTTGCTACTCAGACGAAAAAAACTTTTTTATGAAGGCATCCGAAAGCTTGTGACCATGTGCATTGAGAAGCAAGGGAACTACGTTGAAAAATTAGGAAATTGTAAGTTTCTATTATTGTTATAATAAATTAAGAAATTATGTGCGGATGCTTATTGTCCAATAAATTCCAATAATGATAAGACCTCACAAATATAAACGTCCTATTTTCACAATCTTCATCATTTAGTCTCGCTTTAACAAGAAACGTAATCAAAAATACACCTTGGAAGAATAGATTGTAGAGGAAATATAGAAATAAACGAGAGAGGGTGGAAGATATCATATAAATGTAATATTATTTATTTTTTTCATTTTCCTTTGTCCGTTATTTTCCAGGATCCAGGAAAATCAATTTTCTTTACCTTGAAACCCAAATGAACGCACCGATTTTCCAAACTGATTGCTACTAGCAGCTTTATTAAAAGGCGTAAAACCTGCAGGATAATAGTGATGACGATTATGTCAGCACGCATGATTGAAACATTGTTACCAACGATTCATACTCGAAAAATGTGAGTCACATGGCGGATTATTTGAAATGGAATTCTCGTCCCCATTATATGTCTCACATGTTATGTACGGTAGTGGATGGTGGCTCACATGTCCTTCAGCACTTCGCCGGAAGTTCGTCATCGTCTAAATGCGATTCTTGGGTAGCAACCATCTGCCACAGGACGTGTTATCCGATATAGGGCAACTTTATAAGCCTGTTTATTTAGCACAATGTAACGGAAAATGTCTGTAATATTTATCCAAAAGTTTTGAATACATACTGTTTTGTTTTGTTCGATACAGATTTCGTTATTGTTCCGAACGCTTCAGCCTTGGGCTTATTGTGCTACCTATATAGTTTTAAGGCCAGTTCATTATGCCTGCACCTTACCAAGGAATACAATCTCATAACAAATAGGGTTTGAAATTATTCTGGTTCTAAAAACATTTTCACAAAATCAATACAAAGCCTCACAGGACCACATACTTTGTTGGGCTGTTTCAATTTCTTCTTCGTACAATCCGCAATCTAAGTTACTCTGAAACACTTCCATCGTATTAAGATACCTTTTCACAGGAACATGTGCTGTGAGAAATGCAGTAATTGTTCTCAGCTAGTCTGTTACATTTAAGTATAACCTTTCAGCTCTTTTCTTACATGGTTTTCTAATAAGTAGTAGTAGTAGTAGTAGTAGTAGTAGTAGTAGTAGTAGTAGTAGTAGTAGTAGTATTTATTAAGTATTTAGTATTACATTAATTACATAACACAGTCACATGGGTTATAAGACCGTACATGCTCTCTAGAAAAATACCTCGACAGTATACGTGACTTGCAGTATTGACCAGAAAAAAACTATCTTTTATAAGCACCACACTATATACATACATTTAAAATTGAAAAAAAACACTCTGAATCACACACACACACACACAGTCGCGCACAAGTACTCAAGCACCACATATGTTTAAAAAAAATTACATAAACACCTTATCTCTTAGTACACGTACTTCCATTAAGTATGTGCCCAAGCTTGGGCAGTTTTGGCTGTTTAGAATCAAGCCCCAGCATGCTGTCCTCCGTCTGTTGGAAGCCAAAAATACTTCCGGTAATAGTTTCTAATAAATAGTTTACCATGTTTGTACTCTGGGGTTTTAAGCCAGGTTTTATATTCTACTCTGGACCAGTTCTTAATAGCCCTCTTATTAAATATCGAGATGTTCCTGGACTCTGACCCAATAAATTACGAAGCTGCTCCTTGTATTCCAAATTCATCAGCTATTTCAATTCCCTCTATGCCACTATGACCCGGCATCCAGATGAGTTAAACTTCATTCTATTCTGCCAAGTTTGTAAGCATGTTTAGTCAGTTTAAAACCAGTCCTGACGTTACCTTATGACTACTTAAGCCTTAAGTGCAGCCTGGCTATGTGAAAAGATACGGATCTGTTTGTCAGTGTAATCTCTCCTTATGTTTTCATGTCTGCATTGAATAAAAGCATACATTTGTGTTTCAAAAATAGTGGCATACTCACACAAGAAGAAAACCTTTTGCACCTTGGTCTTAAAATACATGCTGTGCAAACGACTTAATGAGCACATGTAGAATGTCTTGTGTTACATTCCTATGACTTTCTCTACTCGTTATCGTTTACGTTTATATAACTACTGCAAAATTCTCCTACAAAAGATTGTTCTTCTATCTACTTCAAGTTAATTCAGATAAATGTTTGCATAAATAGTTCCATTACACATGTCGATCGGTATAAACGAAATCCTATTATCAAATGTTGCGAGTCAGTTGGGGAATTTAATGGCGTGTTGGTATGTTGCCATGGTAGCTCAGTTGATTACGGAAACCGGAAGATCTGTGGTTCAAATTCCGGCTATGGCATTGAATTTTTTAGACGCATTCTATCTTTCCAACCTTGCCCTAAAACAGCTTGTGTGAAAGAAGAATTTATTACCATTGATTAATCTAATAGTTGGTTAAACTATGAACCCGGGACTTAAAGCGCTTCCAACATTGTAAGTCGCTATTGGGGTATGTTATCTCAATACAATATGAGATCTCCTTGTAGCTTACCAGAAAAAATGTGAGTCAGCTGGAGAGAATTTAATGTCGTACCAGCATGTTGCCATGGTAGCTCAGTTGAATAGAGCAATATCCCTAGACTCTGAAACATGACGAAAAAATGAAATGACTGGAAATGGGGGGTGGGCAGAAAAACTCGCGGTATTATGTAGTCCACCCCTGCATTCACCTGCCAGCTAGAGAAAACCGTGAGGCGTGTGTTTGGTCAGTTATTCAGCCGCTGTTACGACAGCTAAATTACGATTGGCATTAAAGAAAAATCCTACTCTGTGTCTAAACGAGGTGCTTAAGGAAGAACGTATAGATGACAAAAAGTGTGGATTAACTTCTGCTCTACCACGTGTCTCAAAAAGCATTTCGTTAACATTTCCTTATGGGAGATGTAATACGAAAAGCATAGCTAAACTATTTTTCTATTTAAATAAGCTTCAAATTGATGACAAATTATATACTACTCTTTTATATTTTTTCAGTTTACAGTATACTAGTGGCTAATCGCAAGTTAAGCTGCGAATTAAAGACTGTAATTGTTGAAAGCAGAAACCATTTATAAAAAATGTTCATATACACTATGTGATCAAAAGTATGGACACCTGGCTGAAAATGACGTACAAGTTCGTGGCGTCCTCCATCGGTAATGCTGGAAGTCAGTATGGTGTTGGCCCACCCTTAGCCGTGATGATAGTGTTCACTCTCGCAGGCTACTTTCAATCAGGTGCTGGAAGGTTTCTTGGGGAATGGCAGCCCATTCTTCACGGAGTGCGGAGCTGAGGAGAGGTATCGATGTAGGTCGGTGAGGCCTGGCACGAAATCGGCGTTGCCAAACATCCCAAAGGTGTTCTATAGGATTCAAGTCAGGACTCTGTGCAGGTCAGTCCCTTACAGGGATGTTATTGTCGTGTAACCACTCCGACACAGCCCGCGCAGTATGAACAGGTGCTCGATTGTATTGAAAGATGCAATCGCCATCCCCGAATTGCTCTTCAACAGTGGGAAGTAAGAAGGTGCTTAAAATATCAATGTAGATTTGCGCTGTGATCGTGCCACGCAAAACAACAAGGGGTGCAAGTCCCCTCCAGGAAAAACACGACCACACCATAACACCACCACCTCCGAATTTCACTGTTGGCACTACAGACGTTGGCAGATGACGTTCACCAGGCATTCACCATACCCACACCCTGCCATCGGATCGTCACATTGTGTACCGTGATTCGTCACTCCACACAACGTTTTGCCACTGTTCAATCGTGTAATGTTGACGCTCCTTACACCAAGCGAGGCGTCGTTTGGCATTTTCCTGCGTGATGTGTGGCTTATGAGCAGCCGCTCGACCATGGAATCCAAGGTTTCGCCTCATTGTCTAATTGTCATAGTACTTGGAGTGAATTCTGATGAAGTTTCGAATTCCTGTGTGATGGTCTGGATAGAGGTCTGACTATTACTCTTTACGAACCTCTTGAAATGTCGGCGGTCTCCGTCAGTCAACAGACGAGGTTGGCTTGTACGGTTTTGGGCTGTACATGTCCCTTCACGTTTCCACTTAACTATCACATCAGAAACAGTGGACCTAGGGATGTTTAGGAGTGTGGAAATCTCGCGTACAGACTTCTGACACAAGTGACACCCAATCATCTGACCACGTTCGAAGTCCGTGAGTTCCACGGAGTGTCCCATTCTGCTGTTTCACGATGTCTAATGACTACTGAGGTCGCCAATAATGAGTACCAGGTAGTAGGTGGCAGCACAATGTACCTAAGGTGAAAAACGTATGTTTGTCGGGGTGTCCGGATACTTTTGATTACATAGTGTACATAATTTCTTGCAACTTATAACACAATATTGCAAGTAAATTTCCATTCAACAATAGAGTTTTCATTTTGCGGTCGAAGGAACTTGCGTCTCTTTCACAAATATTTTGTACCATCCAGAGGTCTTGCTGTTGAAGAATCCCTTAGCACGCCGCTGAGTACGCCATCTTAATCGATGAATAAAGCTGCTAACTTTATTTGCAAATAATGCAAATTTCTGTTCCCGACTTAACCGGACCTTGCTCTCCAGTATATTGAACCCTCTTCCTGCCTTTCGTTACCATTTTTTTTGCATAAACAACCACTTTAAGCTTGAAAGTGGCGTCACAAGATTTTCTTCTGTTTGACCTCCATTTCCTGACTATCTCTTAATTCCAACGCTCCTTGCATTAATAGACCAATGATAAATGTAACGAAGCAGAGAGTGAATACAATGCATTGTGAAGTAGCATAAATATGATAAATTTGAATACAGTCACCGGCGAACTACTGAATGATTTTGCTCTCTAATCTAATGCGCACCTCAATGTTGAACATTGCAAAAATACGTTATAGCTTGTGGCACCGTCTTTCTGCTTAAATGCAATACACATAGGTGACTATAAGCGTAAATCAGCAAATTGCTGTGAAACAGACATATTTTGCAAATATATTGTCAATTAAGGAAGTAATTTTAGAATTTAAAATTTTTTGCAATATTGTAAAGATTAAGCAGTTTCGATTCGTATAATTACTCTTAGTCCGGACTTTCAAGATTAAAGTGTAAATTCATGTACAGTTACAAATTATATATACGTGGACCGTTTAAGTTGAAACTGTACGGTATCTCCAAAACTAAGTATTGTAGAAAGAAATGTCTTTAATAAAAGTTACTTGATATTATGGGGGGAAGTAAATGCCATTAGTCGTGTTTTATGTGTAGGACGTTGTGATTGTCACTCTACATGAATTTATTTTTTTTAAATGGGAACCTAACTTTATTATGTTGTTTTCTCACTCCTCATAAAAAAACTAAACATTTGTATAAAGCAATTGTTCTTACACCAACGTAAATAACTACAAAAATGCTGAATGGCGCATTGGATGGTCATTTGAGGAATAAGTAACGTTTCGTAATTGTGAACCAGATTTTTTTATTTTGTTTCCGTATTTCTCAACAGAAAATAAGCAGCTTTTTATAAACCATTTTCTAATGAGAGAACAACATTAAAAAGTGGGTTCCCATTTTAAAAAATCTGATGTGTTATCTCAATGACTTTCTCTACTCTTGGACAAACTATTTTTACAAACGCTTATTCTCCAACCTCTCAAACCTACTTCATGTTAATCGACATAAACATTTGCAGAAACTTATTGCTAATTTTTTGTAGGTGCAAGGGGAATAAGATAGGCTTTAAGCGATACTCTTATAAGAGCTGGTTGCTATGTGAGGCATTACATTCTCTTTGCATGTTCAGGCTATTAAAAAAAATAAACAAAAGCTAACGAATTCCCATTTGAGAAAAATTATAAGTATTGCAAATTCAAACAAATAACAAGGAGTATCCCGGAAATGATTCACTCCACAAAAAAAAAATGTATATGATATACACTATGTGTTTTAATAAGATCTACATTTTTTGTATACTAAATTTTTGTCTATCTCTTGCGCTTTACCTTTATACAAAAGACATTCAGAATGAAAAGGACTTCTTGGGACATTCCCAGAAAATTCATGATATACATTTCATTTGCTATGAAATTATCTTAAGCATATGATGTTTTATTCAAAATCCCTAGAGCCGTTTTTGAAAAATCAATATTTTCGAAAAATTTTCCATGTAACTGGTAGACTTTGGCGGGGGATTTTCTTGAAATCTTCGTGTTGCATATTTGAAAGATACCGAACCTAAATACCAAGTTTGGTATTCATCCGACTTTTCGTTTTTGGGTTATGCTGTTCATAGGCACACAGATAAACACACGGACCTTTTTATGAAAATGTTTTTTTTGGGGGGAGGGGATTCAGGAGCCTCCGATGAAATCTCGGTATTGAATTTTTGAGTGGAATGCAATACTTCCCCTACTTACTATAGTAGTAGAGAAAGTAAAAATTAAATTGACCCAAAATGACCATCATAACGTCCTCCAAACAAAACACGACTAATGACATTTACTTTCCCCCAAAATATCAAGCATCTTTTATTAAAGACATTTCTTTCTACAACAATTAGTTTTTGAGATGTTGTACAGTCCCAAGTTAAATGGTCCACCCTGTAGCACCACATATAGTCATGGTTACCAGTAATTTTAAAATGACCCAGGTATATGCTTGATCTGAAAACAGTTGGACACTAAACAGGATCGTCAGCATGATCGTCACTGCGTGGGTTAGATGCCAGAAGTTGAGAGGAGGTCAGTGTACATGAAGGAATGTGTGTAGTGGTTCATTCAGAGCCGGTCATGCGTGTGTTTGTGTATATGAAGAAGTCAGATTGGGGACGACTGGTGACGGTAGCACTCGCTCAATTGTTGCCGAGGGCGCAACTTTACAGTTACACGTTGCCATTTCATTAACATCGGGTTCCACTTTACTGGAAACTGGTGAAGAATTGTGAGGAAGAAACAGTTTAGATAGGCCCCAATCACAATAAAAATTAAACGTAAGAGTAACGAAACTTAAACATTAGATTATTGGAACCCTTCACCACGAATCACGTAAACATAAAAACAAACACTGAATACAACGTAAACTTATAAACTTGAAAGTTCAAGCTTTCAAATTTAGGTCTACGTCAAACATCAATTAAGCAATTGAAGAGCTATTTTCATCACGTGATTATCCTGCCAGGGGCGGCGCTGTGGGCGCGTGGTTAGGCCCCTCGCCTCCCACCAAAGCGGCCCGAGTTAGATTGCAGGGACCTGCATATGGGATTTGTAGTGGACGAAGCGGTATTTGGTTCTCCAGTTTCCCCCGGGGTCTATTCTACCAATTGCTCCATCATTTTTCCTTTCATCCATTTCGCCTTCATTTCATATATCACCTCCTTCCCTCACTATCATAACTAGCTACAGGCCTATCCGTTCCGGGTTCTTCATTCTCCAATTCATTATTCGTTTAATCCTCTAAAGGTCTCTGATCCTAGGCACGGTTTTAAGTCCTAGGAAGGACATACGAGGAGGTTAAGCCGAGTAAGTAAATATGTAAGATTATTCTGCCAATTCACCTAAGATTTTTCCATCGTCATGTGTTCACTCACTAACCGCCTTTCTGTTTAAGATCACGTGCCAATTAATCACCGGAATATTTGTAAAAATCGCCACAAAGAAAATTATGACGGCAGGTGGTGCGTTTAACGTCCTTTAACCGAGGAGGTAGCTCTTGTTCATTTTAAGTTGAGACTGTACAGTACCACCAAAGCTAAGCGTTGTAGAAAGAAATGTCTTGAATGAGATTTGCTTGATATGGTGGGGGAAAGAAAATGCCATTAGTCGTGTTTTATTTGGAAGACGTTATGTTGGTAGGTTCCCATTTTAAAATATTAATTGACCCTAAATGACCATCATAAGCTCCTCCAAACGAAACACTTTACTTTCCCCCATAATATCAAGCAACTTTTACCAAAGACATTGCTTTCTACAACGCTTAGTTTGGAGATATTGTACAGTCTCAATTGAACGGTCCACCCTATATACTGACGTGCATAAAAAGTAGCCCATTACCCTAGATCGCATTAGAATGTTTCCCTCGTAATTTGTCCACCTTCAGATAACCAACCTTTGACCCCACCAGGCCAGTATCAGTATTCTATATGATTGGCCCTAAAACTATTCAGGGACACAACAACGAATCAATGAACGATATAATAATCGATGGGAAATGAAGGGGTGGTTGGAATACCGCCTCTGTGAAATAATTTCGCTAGGACTAGTGCACAAGGAGAGGTTAAACCAATATGCACAACATAATTCTATCTTCGAGAGCAGAGGTCATCATCCCAGCGCATCGTAGTGTAAGGCCTGTGCTATAAGGTACACTATCACACGGGTTGCATAACCATTGTGCGGGAGGGACGGTGAAGCGAGAGGTTATTTGAAACCGCTCAGTGGCGTCTACCAGCACAGCAACTGCAAATGCTTTCTGTATCCATTATGCTTATACACAGTATTATAGCATATCATCATACAGAATAATTTATACTAAAGCTTAAATATACTATTTAAAATATGCAAAAATACATTTCCTCTGGCAAATTAGTAAACAAACATTTGAATTTAGTCATTTAATTCACAGAGTATAACGACCCATTTCTTCCCTGAGGAATAGTTTCTGCAACGTTATGTTTAATATTAATTGTTCCTGTTTTAACAATCGTTAACTACATTATTACGCGTAAATAAAAGCCACAGTTATGTAAAGCTAATGAATATTAATATACTACATTTAGTATTTGCTCTCCATTAAAGTACAGCCTGTGTAAGTGTATTGCTTTCTTTTATAGTATATCTAATAAGCGTGTTTTTGTATCGAAACCATAATAATTGTGAAATGAGCGTTTATTAATCTTATTTTAGGTAACTAATTGTAAAAAAGCAAACTAATAACTATTATGTGAAATAATAATAATAATAATAAATATAAATACCAATTGAACTAAATATTACATCTTCTCTCTCTAAACATAAGTCTGCTTTTAAATGCAGTGTAATAGACAAACAGGCATTTCCCTAACTAATAAACTAAACTGTAAATGTGAACTCGCTACAGCAAACTTCAGCAAATAAAAGCACTTACATCTGCTATTCACTAGCAGTGGTTTTTCTTGAATTCTGGATTCGCTTTCACTTTACTAATTTTTCAAGATTAGGTATCATTTTTCGTGTAACTGAGAGGCGAAGGATAGATTGTAGATTGCAGTCCGGCAGTTGACATCCGTAGCTAGATTTTGTGATCTTTATGAGCGAAAATGCCTGCTCGCATAAGCAGCAAGTTTAAGCAGGCGGGGAAATCTTTGCTGGGGAAAACTTTTATAAAAATCCCGAAGATTAGCTTTATTTCAAATTTGTACTGGAGTTCTACGTCGTTTTGCACATAAATGATTTCTAGTTGGTATTCACTACTTACATTAGATTAGTTGGCGGACATTGGTGCAGCAAAGATACGGAAAGGTTGAATAAGTTTATCCATCTCTTGAAATCTACATTGAAATTCTACACTCAGCTGTTCCAGCGATTGTTGAAATTCTTCAAAGTTTTGCAATGGGACGGCCTCGTACACCGAAAATAGTCTTGTAAAATAACAAGTGTTCTTCTCACGTAACTGGCTCTCCCACAAAGATAATTGGACTTTGAGGCATTTACTGTGCTAAAGACATTGGCTACCTCATTTTTCCTTGTAGAGGTATATTCAGGACATTTAAATGTTCAGTAATATCTACAAGGAAAGCCAAAGCAGACAACCATTCCTCATTTTTCAACTCGGGTACCGGTTTATCTTTCATCTTCAAAAATAATCCAATTGCATCTCTCAACTCAAAAAAATGTCCAGCACCTTAGCACTACTGAGCCACTGTGCCTCACAATGTATGGTAGATCACCGTGATCGGCATCTATTTCTTCAAGGAACAGTTTGAACTGAGGATGTTGCATTCCTTTTGACCTTATTATATTATCAGTTTTAACAACCACTTCCATTACGTTTTGGAGACTGACACTTTTAACGCACAAGCTGTGTTGGTGTATGATGATGGATGGGTACAACTTTATGCACAATATTAACCTCTTTCATTTTATTCTTCACATACCCCACAAATCCAATCTGATGTTCAATCATTGCGGTAGCGCCATACGAGGTGTGATAAAAAAATAACGGGAATTTTTTAATTTCGCGAGCTTTATACATCCGATGTTCAAAACTTTTGTTTCCTCTTGTTGGTACACATGTTCCTGTTGTATGTTTGCATTTTCAGCTGTTTTGAATATTTGGTTTATTATTAACAGTCGAAAAAGTTATACGTGTTTTCGAGTGCTCAAAAATTTTTTACTTGTGAAAAAGATGGATCGAAGAATTTGCATTAAATTTTGCTTGAAAAACGGAATAAAGTGCAGCACCACATTCGAAATGTTAACTGAGGCTTTTGTAAAATCTACTATGAGTAAGACAAGAGTTTACGAGTGGTATAAACGTTTCAAAGAGGGTCGAAAGACGTTGAAGACGACACTACTCTGGACGCCTTAGCACAATTACGACAATGTGGAAGAAGTAAAGAAAACGGTTCTGGAAAATCGCCGAATCACCAACAGAGAGGTTGCTGATGATGTCAACATATCCTCTGGCTTACATATCCTCGTATGCTGCCACTGACACCAGTTTATCCATGACAGTCCCATCTTCTGCACAGCCCCTTCCACGCATCTGAAGATATCCACTCCTGTCGTTTGTTTAATTGCAAATAAGTCTAATAATTCCTCTGCAATGTTAAGATCTGTATTCACACCTCGTAGAAAAATATCCGGTTGGGCAGTGTCGCTTATATCTGTACTCTCATCAATTGCCAAGGAATATGCAACAAATCTCTTTCCAGTGTCGATTAGCTGTTCTTTAACATTTTCATTCATTTCCTGGATGCGTCGCATAACCATAGGTGACATCCTGATAAGATTCAAACTCTGGAACCAACTCGGTACAAAAGCCTCTCGACTGCAATAACTAAACAATCCATAACCCACTTTCCATCAACAAATAGTTCCTACTTTTCACAATTTATAGTGAGCTTTGTTTATTTATGAATGCTCTTTAAATGCATGGTCCTTAGCGTTCCATTCCATATTGGGCGTGAAAGACGAAGGAAGGCATGCTAAGGATTATAACCCCGCCATCACCCTCAGCCAGGTTTGAACCCGCAACCTCGGGAACTAGAGGCTAGCATGGCACTCCTAGACCACGGAGGACAACCAATTTGTAGTGAAATCTTATAGTTGAGACACACGACCGACTCGCTAACTTGATGACCTTCATTACGGGTATCAAGAGCGTCCTTTAAGTTTTGTATGAGACTGGTTTGCTCTTCTCCCTTGTATTTTTCATACTAATTTGAATGATGGGAAGAATAATGCCGTTGTAGGTTGGAGTTTCTTCTGTTGTTCAAAGTTTTACCACAACCAAACACATGATACGCTTCCCTTTTCAGTAAACTGAAAGGACTCTTCCAATAATAATAAATTAACTGGCGTTGATGGCCTAACGGATGTCCCTTCTTTCGACATGTTTGTTCCGCCACTGTTGTACTGCACAAAATTAACTGATTACATACGGGGTGCACAGCTAGCTCGACACAACAGTCTGACCTTGCACAAATTAACTAGCAAGTCAGTTGGTGATACCTGTTCTAGAGGAAGGGGTGAAGAATTATTTGCATATGCTAACTGGACAACAGCTACGAGATTTATATGAGAGCTTTCAACAACGACATAGAGACAAAGATTAAAGAGGTTGCTATCGAACGGCAATAGGAAAACCGATATTTAAAAAATGGTAGTCTAGCATGAAAATAGAAGGTATTAGTTGGAATGTTACCCTTCATCAGATCGGTCACATTTTGGGGAAGAATTATTCTCGAAAAATAGTGAAAGTCACGCTGGCAAAGGGTGGAGTTAGCTTTGTCAGTATCAACATAAACAGCTGGGTTCCATTATGGTCCACATTTTATGCACGTCAGCATATAGAACCTCTTTTGTGGTGTGTAGTGTCGGTGATCGCATCGCAAGTCGCCGCCATATCCGCAGCACGGTCTCTTGCGATTGGCTGCTGTTTATATTTCCGTTTATGGTTTTGAATGA
Organism: Deroplatys truncata; assembly: GCA_030765065.1. Taxonomy (NCBI): domain Eukaryota; kingdom Metazoa; phylum Arthropoda; class Insecta; order Mantodea; family Mantidae; genus Deroplatys; species Deroplatys truncata. Next base: position 119,036,960 of record CM060988.1, on the reverse strand, counting down.
CAACATATCGCATTAAATTTATGCGTAAGTTTTACACCGTTATGTTGATACCTAATTTTAATTGTGAACGACCCCTTACTCTCACGCATGGCATGACTATAAGGATCCCTTCTTCTTGCAGAAGAGGAAAATTTGGGACAATTTGTTTTCTTAATAACCTTAGGGACTTGATTTGAAAGGAAATGTAAGCGTTTATTCAAAGACTTTAGAAGAGAAAATAGAGAAATTTGTTAAAAAAATGACACTTTTAGATTTTTGTGCAATCTTATCAATCGCATTTTCTCTTTATTTTTACATCTTTTATTATTGTAGGCACAATAAATATGTTTAAATATACTTTTAAAATCTGATGTGATACATTCGCATTTCTTTACCCTCCATTGCTTATTAGTGTGTATATAAACCTTATTTTTCTATCTACTTCATTTTAACCCAAATAAATCTTTGCAGAAATCGCTACAGCAACATTTCGTTATAGATAAAAAGGGAACACTGATGTCAAATGTTTAAGAACTGGACGCTATGTCCTGGCCTTAAAAATCCATGCTGTTTCCATGCAATCCCAGAAACAACTGAAAATCCATGGAATTTAAAAAGGACAAAGTGCTGAACAAATCGAATCATCAATAACGGATATTTTGGAAATGAGTGATGCTAAAAAACATTGTAGCTTTAAAGAGATCTATATTTTTTATGCAATACGTCTATCTATGTCTATTTTCTCAGTTATATAAGATAATACATAATTTATTCCAAATTAAGTGGACTTCACAGGCTATTCCCATAAAATTGAAGATATATATTTTATTTGTATTATAAATAGCTTTAATATATGGTATTTTAATCAAAACCGTTAAGAGCCATTTTTTATAAAATCAAAAAGTGCGAAAAGTCTTTCATGTAAAGGGTAGTTTAGAGTGAGAGAATTTTCTTGAAATTCTTGTGTCGTATCTTTGGAAGGTTGAAGCTGAATACCAAGTTTGGTATTTATCCGACTTTTCGTTTTTGATTTATGCTGTTCACTTTATTCAGAGGGCCTCAAAGCACACAGTTCCGGTGAAATCTCGACATCAATTTTTTGGGTGGAATACAATACTTCCCCTACTTACTTTATGTAGCAGAGAAAGTAAAAATGGAGCTGAATCTGTCATTTCATACTGTAAATTCTGCACCACTTCATACAAAAAAATCATAATTCCTACACACTTTGGAGTAGAGGGATGATCTTTGGCCAGTATTTTACGGGGTAGTTATGCTCTGCAAATTTGGCTACGGTTAAGTATGACAGTTTATGTATCCTCAATCATGTGGTTTCTTTCTTTGCAAACACCAGGTGTTAAAAACAAGTACCATATTTTGAGAGGTGTTAGTATGGACCAAAACAAAAGAATGTCCAGTAAAGATGGATACCAAAATGAATACCCTAAGATCTATGAGCACTTAATCATCCTGGCTACTGTGGAAGAGTACTGCAAACTCTTTGCTATTACGTATGACCTACAGCAGGCAGTTAACATCTGTTAAGTGTTGTTACTGTAAACTGTATTCACAGTTCCGGATAAGTGCAATGCATATTCTTGTTAGTTCTAATGGACTTACTTTGTATTTTGATAAGTTTTTGAAATGCTTTTACATTGTATCTTGAAATCTTTGGTGTATGCAACCCCCATTAATGATATACAATCGCTACAGATAGGCATCATCAATGTCTGCCAGAGCATCCGTAACCAACCTGAGGTATTTCAGAGAGTTAGTGATTCTCTAAGACGCATGCCTTACTATGAATGAACACCATACAGAGCACCTCCTTTAGCGATGGTTCACAAGTGCAGGTAGCATGTAATCACAAGCAGATTACATTAGAGGCTATGCTGTTTCACAGTAACAGAGTAGAGTGCTCCCATTTGTTTAGTTCATACATAACAGCAAAGAGTTTGCAGAAGAAGAGATGTTCATTCACAGTAGTGAAGATAAACAAGAGCTCATAGCTCTTAAGATATGCATTTTAGAATCCATGTTTACTGATTTTTTTTTCTTGTTTTGGTCCATACTACCACCTCTCAAAATATGAAATACTTTTCTTTAACATTCTGCATATGGAGGTTTGTTTCCTACTTTTTTGCTTTGAACAACGTTTTATGTAAATCAATTTTTTTATAAAAGGACCCATTTTCTCGAAAAGTATTGACGATGGCTACATATGCCGTAATGGATCTACTTTGGTATCAATAATATAGTTGGTTATTTTTTGGAAACTTAATTGCTGATAGATTTAACCAAAAGATTGTGTAAGTAAGAAAATAATCCTATCTTTCGTAATAAACAAGCTTAGTATTGGATAAAATTAGATCAGTGAACCTAGAAGGCAAACATTATATCCTTGGATCCATAATTATTTTATATATTTGGAGCAGTGGTCTGATTTGCATGAAAGCTCCATTAGATATGACATTCTCATCTTATGCCAAAAAGGCAACTGACAGGTTGGTTTGCACTTGAGTACAAATAAGGATTTATAGAATATTTCTTTTTTAATTTATTTATTGTGGCTTAACTACGAGGGGCTATATTGTTTACCTAATTTTCTTTGAAATGGGTGTAACGCTGTATACAAAATAATAAATTTCAACAATGCTAGTGCATTATTTCCGCCTTTAAGCGAACGCACCAGAAATCAAACGCCAAGCCGTGTTTAGCGAAGACAGAAGCACTGTTCACGTTGTGTTCGTCACACCTGTTCGCCTCTTGCTAGTAACGGTATTCTCAACTGCAAGGTGCAGACAGACCGTTTTTTGTTTTACAATTTGTCGATCGACCGCGATCCAGCCGACTGGAGAAAGACCCAATGACCGAGTGTTACGGTGTCCTGGAGGTACATAGACTGGTACCAGTATCGACAATACATTGCGTCACTATGGGCAAAACAGGATCGGCAAGCCGTGATTTCAGAGCTCGATACGAGCACAAAGGCCACTTTTAGCCTGGAGGATACGGGGATCTGTATCGCACGGTACTAGCTGTAAGACTGGGATCTCCCTTGCTTCATCACGATTTTGGGAGATCTGAAGTAACATCTTTGGTTTTGTTTTAAATGTTACAAGGCTTCAGTAGCACGTTTAACATTTATGGCACTTTAAGGTGAAACTATCAACTGGTTGAAATCGGCTGCAGAAATTCTTCGAATGTCAAATGATGTGTTCAAATGCGCTAGGTCTGAATACAAAATGAGAGAAAATAATTTGCAGAAAATTATGGAGTAGAACGACAGTCGTAATGAGATGGTAGGCTTAAAGGCCAATAATGTATGTAGGGAAGTAGACAAGTAGTTTGGTTATTAAAAAAGGAAACAATGGATATGTTTATGTAACTCTCCACAACAAATTGCGAATGCTGCCTCCACTAATATCACAATAAAGTCGCACACAGTCCCCAAACACTGTATAAAGCCCATGCAACTAAAGGTTCACTGTTAAAATAATTCTTCCTTCCTCCTGGCCAGAGCATAGCTTTTGTCTATCATTCTTAATAAAATATTCATTTCTTCTTTCACTTCTGACTGGGATACCAATTATAACACCCCTAGCTCCCTGAGAAAAAGATTCTTTACTAAACCATTTATCATCATATCGACAACTTCAAAATATAACAGACTCTCAATTATTCAGCCTAATGTGGCGGAAGGTCAAGCCGGATAAGAAAAAAATCTGACGTGTTGCACTCACATGACTTTCTCTACTCTTGTACAAACTATTTTTACAAACGCTTATTCACTTCTTGCTAACCGAGATAAAGCTTTGCTAATTTTCTTGTAGGTGCAAGGGGAATATGGTAGGCTTTAAGCGACAGTAAAATCTTTTAAGAGCTGGTTGCTATATGGAGCATTTCATTGTATTTGCATGTCCAGGACATAAAAAAAAAACAAATAACGAATTCCATTTGAGAAAAAGCATAAGTAATGGAAAATTCAAACAAATAACAAGGAATATCTCGGAAATGGGTTCGTCGACAAACAAAATGTATATGATATACATTGTATGTTTTAAAGAGATCTACATTTTTTGGTGTAGTAAAGTGTTGTCTATCTCTTACGGTTTACCAGCTATGCGAAAGACTTTCAGAACGGAGAGGACTTTTGGGGACATTCCCAGAAAATTCAGATATACATTTCATTTGAAATGAAAATATCTTAAACATATCATGTTTTAATCAAAATCGTAAGAGCATTTTTGAGAAAATCAAAGTTTTCGAAAAATGTCCTATGTAAAGGATAGTCTAAAGTAGGGAATTTTCTTCGTGTCGCATCCTTGAAAGATATTAAACTCGCATACCTAGTTTGCCATTTATCTGACTTTTAGTTTTTGAGTTATGCTGTTCACAGCAGACACACAAACGTACATGTTTTTTTTCCAATGCTTTATTTTGATTCAGGGCACATCAAAATATGTATTTTCCGTGAAATATGGATGTCGAATTTTTTGATGGAATGCAATACTTCCCCTACTTACTATACGTGTTAGAGAAAGTAAAAATCCGGAGTTTTATAAATACTCTCTTTCGATCCCAGCCGTATCATTAAAAACACTCTGTTTATATCAAAACCCAATTTTAATAATATTTTCTGACTTATCGTGGTACATGCCTGTTATAATCACGTAAAGGGGTTTTAGTAAGTAAACCATTAAGTTAGGAACGTACCGAGGATTGCTGGTGAGGGAAGGTGGAAGGGAATGCGACCTTACAGTATTCTCTATAAACAAATATGAACAGTTGAAGGCACTACACCCTGCTTCGAAAGCAGTTAGATCAGCATTACAGAGTGTCGGAAGAAAACAATATAGATATGTTTAGCTATTGGTAGTACGCAATAAAGTTAATTCATTGTTTAACTAAGGTATCAATGTACAGGAATCTGAGTTACATTGACTTTTCAGTTACATCGGGAGGTTTACAATATAAATAATGTATTTTCGAAATACATGGAACATATATTGCATAATATTAGCACTTAAGACAGTTGTTATATTCTGAAAAAAGTATATTTCACATCATCCGAAATATTAGGAACAAATAAAGAACGAAATATCGGGCTTGCTTGAGATTCCCTGCAACGCGTCCCTCGTTTTACACATTTCTGCGTACCCTGAATTTTTCTCTAGCATACTTTTAAGTTTGTCACCGTTTCTTTAACAGTTCCAGCTTTATACCATATTAAGTGTTTCTGAAATTTGTTCTATTGCTTAAAGAGCTTCTGGTATTTTTAGTGTATATGCTTGCAAATGCATATGTTATGTAGTTGCAATATTACTGAAGTGATTCTGAATATATGAAATGTCTGAAAACAAAGCTGGTGAAATTATTTCCTTCACCGCACGTATAGCAGCATTTTTTTCTCGTCAAAGACATTAATCACATGAACAATTTGTCGTAATATTGAGGGTAGTATACCAACCTGTAGCGAGTCCCCCACCGAGTTACAATTGGTGTGAACCAAGGGAAATCCAGGTTGCGCCCCCTTAAATATTTTTATTCCAGATAGTTTCACCATTTGTGCTGAAGATTTCCTTACGGAATTCCACCACAAACGATGCTAATTATGATGATTGTTTTGGAGTGTGATTCTTCTTTACTTTAGGTATATTAGCACAATTGAAGCTAGAATAATAACGGCATATCCCAACCGACATCGAATTTTGAGATAGAAGCATGACCATGCACAGCTGCCATCTACCTTTCATGTGATGAAGTATCAAACGAATTGGGATATACCAAAGCTCTCATTTTCCATCTTTAAAATTTGTCCGTAGTGAAAACGAGCGTAAAAAATGACATATCCCAACTAAGAGTGCTTTACTTTATGGCCGCTACACGTTCATGGCGTTGTAGTGAACGATAGTGAATATGGCGTCATCTGCAGATGTTATTCCTGAATCTCAAAAAAGAAACGAGTGAGAAAGGCAATTGGGTGGGTAATAAACAGAAGAAAGTTGTGCAGAAATAGTGGTAAATCGCACGTAACAAAAAAGTCCATAGATGTTGATGGTGCTGCTTTGCGTTTACATCCATTGTTGTAGATCATGATAATCCTGAGATTGTTAAATTTGGTTTATGTTATTCAGTGTATCAAAAAGTTAATTTTAGGAAAAGAGGTAAAAATTCGCATGTTTCATTGTTTAAGTTACAGCAGAAGTACAGTGAATAGAGAAAGATAAAGAAAGCTAAATACGATGACCTGATGAAATTTTTGAAATATATACCACCCATCTATCATGATTTTTACAACAGTCTTCTTCATGCTGGAGTTAATGATGACGAAAAATGTGAAGATTTGGAAATAGAGCTGGATTAGCTATTTCAAGATGTTAAATGAAAGAAAAGTTAATTTTACACCACTTTTTCTGTTTTGTATATTTTTTGTTCTAATAAACAACACAAACTCAGGAAAACTATTAATCACAATGGTTCAAGAATTTGCACATAGACTTGAAATCCCTTAATTTAAATACCCAGAAAATATCAAGTCATAATATTAACTACTTTCTACGCTTTGGGAAAAAACAGAAAATGACATTTATCTCAAAATAAACTTTGGTTGGGATCTGCCGTTATTATTCTAAGCGCCTCAAATTTTCACTGAAATGGAACAGTCGCAACGAAACCGCCTGTTGCGAAGGGAAGGGAAGGAGATTGTCCGACACAGTATCTGACGTCACCTTATACCCCGTGCGGTAACATGATTGCTCTGTTTACTTACTAAAACCCCTCTGCCTGGTTATAAGTTATACAATACTGTAACTGTGACTCCACATGTGACAGAAGCACAAGAGATGCATAAAGCATTTTTAAAGACCAAATAGGATTGTAGCAGGCGCCCGCTTTCTAAAGCTTTTGAAACGTAAAGTATATACAATAAATTATTCATATTTTTATCACGGAAGATCATTATTATTGTATTGTTTAAGTAGGCCGGAGAGCCACGAGCCGGATAGCCGAGAGTCCACCGTAAATCCTTGTCTATACCAACACCTTTTAAACTTCAAACTCCTTACACAGTATCCAACTAAGCATTTTGAAGTTAGGAGCATGGGGTCACTGATGCAGTATAATAGCAGGAGTGCTGCATGAACGTAATTCAAATCTGACCTTAGAAACGTCTTTATTTACCAGCTAAAATGAAATGTCTCTCTCACGACAAGTGTCTACGTACTGCCTCAAATAATGAATACTGGTACACAATGAAAAACTAACAATTACTTGCGCGTACTGTACTGAACATAACGGTATTAGCATAACATCCAGTAGGCTTCACATCAGACACAGCTAGTAACAGTGACTAGTGCTATACAAGAGATATTTTGTTTACACCTGACACCTCACAAGCAAGTTTCACAATCGGAATTCAAACGTGATGAATTTAATATTGACGCATGTAGCGTAATAGAAAGCTTCTGGACTCCTTGTTCTTTATCCTTAAAATGGTTATTTTGTTACGACTTTCTACCCTATAATTTTCTGCATATTGTTCTTCCGCACCGGTAGACGCAGGCGGACATCATTTCCAACAACTTTCTAAAAAAAAGGTAAGCGAAACATATTCATATTGTTTTGGATCGTTAGCATTATCTAGCAGGAAAATGACAGGACGGCTCGCCACTACTCTAAGAAATGATTCGTTAAGTAGTGCCGTGGGAGCGGCGGGCTACCAATTGCGTCATTCAAACCCAGTATCATGGCCATTCGCTCACTGTTAGGAAGTGACAGCTTTGTTTCTCAACTTACATAATAGTCTATCCTTCTCTCAGACAATTTTTTTCACTCATTTCGGCATAAAAATGGAGACTTTTTGCGTAAAGTATTATTGTGAGGATGCTATAAGGAGGTTTACCAGAAGATCAATAGCAGCTTTGTTGTTGTTGTTACACTTAAGAAAGAATGAATATTAAATAAGCAAAAATAAAGTTATACTAAAATAAATTAATAATTACACAGTTATAATTAACATCTGCGCTGTCCTTAGAGGGCAGGTGATAAAGGATTAAAACTGGACGGGTAGCTCTGATTGCAAGCAATTTAAACTCCATATCAGCGCTGGTCCGGTCGGTGGAACATTTACCAGTATTATCTGCAACAAAACACTTCTGCATCGTCCTACTTTCAGAGCTAATCACTTTAAGCTTTCTGCCACTTCTTTGGAACTGTTCCTGGTATGTACGTTACAAGAGGCCTAGGTGCAGAAGAACACACTCCTTGGCAAAATGTACTTTTTTTATCTTTGGTCATCAAAGACCAACTAGCTATCAGAATCTCCCATTTCGATTAAATTCACACACACATTTACTCTCTCACTCACACATCCAGACTCTAGGGAAAGTGGGGAACAATCCTGGCTAAAAGAAAAATTCTCGGCTTCCAGCCGGCAATCCAAACCGAGGCCTCTGGATTTGGTAACTAGCATGCTAACCACCAGACCATAGAAGCATTTATGGATTATTTTTTCACATAAAAGAACACACAACCTGCGAGTTCCATAGATAAGAAAAAATAGGGGCAGTTAATTCACCAGTTGTATGTAATTTCCTGTGCTTTGTAGCACACGGTTGTAGGTCTTTAACACCTCTGAGTATTATCGTGAACGAGCTGTTATTCCTAATCAAACCGTTCTTAATAATCCTTCATACTCCGTTCACCATAAGTTATTCGATTGCTTATTTCCGTCCTTTCTGTTTTCCCTTCCATTACATTTTTTGTTGTCCTTCTCCCTGGTTGATTGATGAGACGATAGGGGTTCATATTAGAGAGTGGGCAAGATGCATAAAAAGTACATTATAACTATATACAGAGTGGACCATTCAAGTTGAGACTGTGCAATATCTCCAAAACTAAACGTTGTAGAAAGAAATGTTTTTAATAAAAGTTGCCTGATATTATGGGGGAAAGTAAATGCCATTAGCTGTGTTTTGTTTGGAGGAAGTTGTGATGGTCATTTTAGGATCAATTTAAATTGACCCTAAAATGAACACCATAATGCCCACCAAACAAAACACGATTAATGGCATTTAATTTCCCCCATAATATCAAGCAACTTTTATTCCAGACATTTCTTTCTACAACGTTTAGTTTTGGAGATATTGTACATTCTCAACTTAAATGATCCAGCTATATAACATACCTACACGATTATTAAGTCGTAAGTTGCTATTCGTTTTTTACTTTATCTATTACATATAGTAAGTAGGGGAAGTATTATACTCCACCCAAACATTCGATACCGAGGTTTCGCCGGAAATATATGTTTCGAACCCCCTGAAAAAAAATCATTTTTAGAGAAACGTCGGCGTGTGTGTTTCTGTGTATCTGCATGTGTGTGTGAACAATATAACTTAAAAACGAAAAGTCGGATAAATACAAACATTGATATTTAGTTTCAGTACCGCCCAAAGATGCGACACGAAAATTTTCAAGAAAATCCCCTACCCCAAACCACCATTTACATGGAAAATTTTCGAATATTTTGATTTTTTATAAAATAGCTCTAATTATTTTGATTAAAGTACTATATATTAAAGATATTTACATGACAAATAAAATGCATATCTTGAATTTTCTGAGGATAGCTGTAAAGTCTTCTTTTGGAAGGAATTTTGTATAATGTTACATAGCTGGTAAACGTTAAGCGAAAGACGAAGATGTACTACCACAAACATGTAGATTGCTTTAAAACCAATATATTTCAAATACTATTTTTTGTGGCATCAGCTGTTTTGGATACAATATCCGTTATTAATGCTTCGATTTGTTCAATTCCGCCATTCTTTTTAAGTCCCGTCGATTTCCAGTTGTTTCTCTCGAATGCATGGAGACATGGAATTTTAAGACCAGCATATAGCGTCCAGTTCTTAAACATTTGACTATCGCTCTTCTCTTCGTACCCTAACGAAATGTATGATATGGCTATTTCTGTAAAGGTTTATCTCGATTGAAATGAAGTAGATAGGAAAATAAACTTTCATAAGAATAATTTATATATTCTCTAATAAACCATAGAGGGTATAGAAAGTTATGCGAATGTAACTCATCAAACGTTTCTTGTGGTCATGCAAAGAGAATAGCATTTTTAAAAATCTGGGTTCCGTTTCAGCCTCTCTGAAATTTGTAAATGTGTAATGAAGGTTTATTCTAGTTAAGAAGAGTTAACCAGAAGAATAAATAAACGTTTGTAAGAATAGTTTGCTGAAGAGTGAAGAGAAGGTCATGCATTCAAAACATTAGATTTTGTTTATATTCGTTCTGCTGTTTAAAAAAAATATCTGATGTGATACATTCACATGACTTTCTCTACTCTCTATCTTTATTAGTGGATATACTTACTAAAGCTTATTTTTCTATCTACTACATTTTAATCCAAATAAACCTTTGCAGAAATAGCTATATTACACATTTCGTTATAGACACAAAGAGAACAGTGATAGTCAAATGTTTAAGAACTGGACACCATATGCTGGCCATAAAATTACATACTGTTTCCATGCAATTGCAAGATGAGACTTAAAAAAAGAATGACAAGTGTTGAACAATTCGAACCTAAGAGGAAAAGATATGGAATCCCCTTCGAACTCCATAACGCAATCGGAAGCCCGTCAGTTTATTTCAAGTTGATCTTACTCAGTGACATTGGAACACTAAATAAACTGTAAATATCGCATATCATATGCCACACTAACCATTAAATATAAGTTGTTATAGTTACTGCCTCACTGATCAATTGCAATGTCACTCATCACAGTATTACTATGTAATTCACTCAATGTTGCTCTCAATATATCCAAAACATAATTATATGTTGATAACTGTATAACATGCTACTTACTGTAATATTACTACCTTGTAAAAGACCTAAGATGTTTTAGCGACAGTAAATAAATAAATTAAAAAAATCTAACATTTAATAACCGATATCTCAAAAACTGCTTTTGCCACAAAAAGCTTATTTGCAATAAATTGTGTGTTTTAAAGAGATCTACATTATTTATGTGTTACGTTTTGGTCTATCGATTAACGTTTACCAGTTATACAAGATTATACGAAATTCCTTCCAAATGAAGTGGACTTCACAGGCCATTCCCAGAAAATTCAAGGTAAGCATTTTATTTGTAATGTAAATATCTTTAATATATCGTATTTTAATCGAAACCGGGGCATTTTTGTTTATAAAATGAAAATTTTCGAATAATGTTCCAGTAAGAGATAGTTTGGTGTGGGGGGATTTACTTGAAAACCATCGTGCCACATCTTTGATATGTACTGAACCCAAATATCAAGTTTGGTATTTATTGGACTTTTCGCTTTTGAGTTATGCTGTTCACAGACACATGCACAGACACAACGAACTTTTTTAAAAAGGTTTTTTTTTTGCATTCAGGGGCCTCAAAATATGTATTTCCAGTGAAATCTCTGTATAAAATTTTTGGGTGGAATGCTCTAACCTCCCTGCCTACTATGTACGTGGTAGAGAAAGTAAAGGACTCAGAGACAACTGTAGTTACAGGCATTGTATGGAAAAATACAGAGGGATAATTGAATTTCAAGCTATTATTTTATTTTGCACTGTTATGAAAGCAATGAACTGCGCATATGCTCCGCTGCAGCGGTGGATATTACTATACGAATGTGAATGAAATGAGAATGATTTCACCCTCTCTATATGCAGTCCGCGTTTTGGTACTGGCGCAGTGCAGCAATTCAATACGTGGGCCCATACGAGGCAGAACCTTGCAACATCCCTGTGTATACAGTTACCATTATCGGTAGCAGTTACGTTATCAAAACTTCCGTACTTTCTACACGTAACCGTCCTGGGAGCAGCAATTGTGCTCAACTTCGCCATTAGTTCGGCCACGACCTCTGGTTATCATTTAACAATTTATTCTAAAATCATAACGTGCGCTGCATACTTGCAGCTTTCACAGTTTACGAACTATCGAGTTATCCTAAGTACCTCTGTCGTTTCCTGTTATTGTTCATAAACAGGGTAACTTCTTTCGCGATTTACCTTTTGCAATGGATGAGTTTAATATGCTTATTGCTTGCTCTACCGCTTATCAAGTATAGGTAGAGGAGGTATTGTATTCCACCAAAAAATAGATACAGACAGATATTGAATCGGAAATGCATGTTTGGAGGTCTAATAAACCCAAAAGAGAGCTAAACGCAAGTCTGCGAGCGTGTATATTGTGCATAAAGTGTGGCCCATGATGGAACGGAGCTGTTTGGCAGTGATAAATCTAGCCCCACCCCTACCAACGAGATCACCTCTGTTTTTCGAGCATAATTCTAGTCACTGGATTGGCAGGGTACCTTAGCTTCCCCAAAGTACGGCCGAACTGCAGACGAGTTATTGCAACTTAAACCTTATATTGGCATGCTACACTACCGTTTTCTTATTGCCGTTTAGTAGCAGCAATAACTTAACCTTCGTCTCCATGTCGCTGATGAAAGCTCTCATACACGCAAATGTCGTAGCTGTCATTCAGTTTAACCACACATGCAAATAACTCTCTATCCCTTCCTCTAGGAGGCAGATATATTGCAATTGGTTTAGCCTTTCCTTGTGTGCCAATTGTAGCGCAACTCTTACATAGAGGTGGCATTCGAAACACCCCTCTATTTCACATAGATTATAAACATCATTCATTGGTTAGTTTGTATGTCCCTGTTGTTTTTCAGGCCAGTTACATAGATAACTGATACCGACTGGGCGGAGTCAAAAGTTAATTCCTGAACGTGGAAACCTTACGGAGAGAAGAAACATATATATACCGCGTGAGTCATCTCATCTGAGGGATTGGTAACTAGGCAACCCTGCATTTTACAGCCGATGCGAAATGCAGATGCTGACACGCATTCACCAGCCTGTTGAGTAGGGCTACGATGGTGCTGGTTGTTAACGTGCTCTAGTAGTGCAATGATTAATATGCTGGGAAGTTATGATGAAGGTCGGAGGTTCAAATCACGCCTGCGAATAAATGAGTTTTTATTCACTTCTTGCATTTATTTATGTTCATTAAATCATATTCTAACAAGAAACAATTTCTGTTTTAATGAAACTCACATAATTAAACTAATTAAGTGAAACGACACTTCTATGCCAAGCTATCAGTGCTCGTTAAATTTACTAAGCATAAAAAGTGCCTTCAAGTGGCTGTATTTGAACCTGGTACCTCCGCCAGTGAAGACAAACGCGCTCACTGTTGCGCTACCAGTGCAAGTCACTGTACGGAGAGTGACTGATACGACGCGATGCAGTAGACCAAGGGTGGCGAAAACGACTTCCTTCCGCGAGTCACCAAATATGCAACACGCACTGCGTCGCTCAGCAGCATGTGAAAATCAAACGGACGGTTGCACAGAGGGAACGTGCGCCTGCGAGTCAAAATGCTTTGCGAGTCACGTTTTCGCCACCTCTGCGAGTAGACAGTGTTTACGTCATAGCTTGTACAACGCCGGAACTGCATAACTTCTCAATCCGCAGGCTGAGAAGACTCGCTCGGTATATATACGAGTATATAGATATATAATATACATATATGACATCATCTATTTGAACTCGACTATTGCGTCGGTCGATCTGTTTATTTCATTGAAGCGCTCTGTATAGTTCAGAAACCATAGATGAACCGACCCGGAAATAGAAATGTAGACTTGAGCTAGAATCCTTGATCTGTAACGAATTTTCCATTTGCATTAAATTCTACATAATATTCTAACCAATTTCCCAACTTTATTCTGACATGTTACCTTGTTAGGTGTAATTAAATTCAAAGTTTTCTTTTTAGCTGATACATGTATACAACCTGCAAGTTAACTTGTATGTAATTTCTAGAAACTCTTAATAAACATGTTGCATAGCAGGTTAAATAAGGTATCGTCCTTGAGACGGCCTTGCTCTAATGTCGTTATCACATCTGATTGATTAATGTTTTAACAAATACCGTTATTTAGTCCTGCTACACCTATTCATTACAATGTTCACCCACGCTGGTTTTTCACACGTTGAACTAAGTATGTTACGTAAAGAGTATATCTGGTTAAATCATGTAAGAGCGTGTCATTGTCATTTCATTGTCGTTCACCAACTTCATTTAGAACACGCTAAGTTTTATTATAATTACAATGCTAGAGATCTGTCTTTTTATAAAAAATGGATACTGTGTGAGCGTTTGTTATAGTTGCATAATCCTTTTATAGCACTTATCAAACCTGCTTTCAGAAACAAAGGGAGCACAAGGAGGGAAAAGGCGATTTCAGTTTTGTTTGCATTGTGTTGAACAGAATTTTGTATACAGGACTAATTCTGTCTGCTGTTACTGTAATGAACAAAGAGTAAGAGATATTGGTTTAACCTTATAATTTGCACATTTCTGTAAGATTTTTATTTTGGAATTTGTTGTACGTGTATTATATAATACTGTTTTGCATATATTGGGCTTCCAGAATATATTACTCACGGTCCGTTTACAGCAAGGCCGGCTGGTCCCCGCAAACAGGGCCCCTGCCTGCTTGGAATGCTCAAGATGCATAATCGAACCATTGTTTAACGAGCACCTGTAAATAGAGGAGCTACCGAAATTACCACATTTTTTAATCGGTTGAGGGAAGAAGTAAAATCCTATAGGGGTTTCAATAAGATTTCGCCACTGTTCATACAGCAGAGGAATCCGTGGAAAGTGTTTAAAGATAGACTGATTAGTGCTAGTGTATGATCTTCTCGCTCTCCAAACCTAGGGGTCCGCGACTTATTTGTGCTAGAGACCAAATCACAAATCCCCATTCTATGAAATAAAATCAGAAACATTGCAGTGGCCGAGCTATATCGCAGCACTCCGGTCCAATGCCTCGTTAGCTGAGGAAGAACATTTCCAACATTTGTTATAAGGTAAGGTTTTGTACGGAGGTTTAAGAAAACGCCAAACTACAAACGCGGTCGGCTGTAGCATGTCCATCTGCCGATACTCAACGTAAGGACTGTAATTCTGAAGTTCAGTGGATTTTTATCCTCAGGTATACAGGCTGTGTCACAGGCATGCTTTCTTTTGAAGTATTTATTACTTTCTCTACTACGTATAGTAAGTAGGGGAAGTATTGTATTCCACCCAAAAATTCGATACCGAGATTTCACCGGAAATACATGTTTTGAGACCCCCTGAATTCAAAAAAAGCATTTTTGGAAACATGTCCGTGTGTGTGTCTGTGTGTGTATATCTGTGTGTCTGTCTGTGAGCGACTTTTACATAACTGGTAAACCATAAGAGATAGACAAAATGTTACTACACAAAAAATGTAGATGGCGTTAAAATACACAATTTATGTCATATACATTTTTGTTGTTGGGTGAAACATTTTCAAGATATTGCTTGTTATTCCCTTAAATTTTCCAATACTTACACTTTTTCTCAAATGGGAATTCGTTATTAATTTTTTTTGTCCTGGTAATACAAAGAGAATGGAATACTCCACATAGCAACCAGCTCTTAATAATCGTTTAAAGCCTAATAATTCCCCTTGCAATAAGATTAACATCTCGATATCTCGATTAACATGAAGCATATGGAGAATAAGCGTTTGTAAAAATAGTTTGTACAAGAGTAGAGAACAGCTGTGTTAGTCAAGGTTATTACTTATTTTGTAATGTTAATTAACATATTATACCTTTTATACAATAATCGGGTTGATCAATTTCATCACACTTCTAAATGTCTATTACATTTTAACAAACTGTTGGGTACATACTTGCTGTGTTTTAATTAGCTCCGCAAACGAAAATTTAAGAGGGTAGAAAAAATTAAAAATTAATTAATCCATTCCCAAACTGATTTGAAAGCACAGCTCAGGTATGAGTTCCACTTAGAGAAAGGCGCATACTCTGAGGGTGTAAATTTTCCAAACAATGCGCAAATAAGTTATGTATAAGGACTACCTCTGTGTTCTGGTGGTTAGCATGCTGACCTCCACATCTAGAAGTCCGGGGTTCAATTCCCGGCTGGAGCGAGTGAATTTTTCTTTAGCCAGGATTACTCCCTATCTCTCCTAGAATATGGAAATATGAATAAGAATGTGTGTGTGAATTTAATGTAATAACCAAAAGTAATACCAACCCAAAGCTTAACACCATTGTTAACCAGTGAACATCATTGCTGAAGAGCAATTATTCCAAGGTAAAAACCGCCGATATCTCCTTAGATCTTAAAGGCGGCATATCCATGTAAATTATGCATATATGTGTAACAAATGTGTATGTTGACATTTTTAACAAGGGTTAAAATTTATAAGGAAAATTAAGTACTTTCTGTTCACGCTGTATACATTGGAATATAAAATTCTTAATATGATAAATTCACACGACTTTCTCTACTCACTATTATTTATTTTTATACAGCTTCTACAGATCATTGTTCACACTAACCTTTGCAGAAATAGTTCCATTATATGTTTTGTTGTAGATGTAAGGTGGATACAGAAAACTGAAGCGATATTCAAATGCTTAAAAGCGAGTCGGTATATGCTAACAATAAAATTCCATCTTTTTAACAAAATATAAAACGTTTCATTATAATATTTAACATTTTCTCGTTCATACTTTAATACCAATTATAATATTAATATTTATTTGACCGTGTTAAAATTAACACTGTAATTCCATTATATGTTCTCTTTATCTGTTACCTCCAAGTTCTCCTTGTGAACATGTAACTATTTTTCTAATTATGTATTAATGTAATTAATTGTTGAGTCGCATATTACCATACAGTTAGCGCGACTTTAAATAAATTAATTTAAAAAAATTACATCCTCTTTTCATGACATTGTGAGAAACTACTGAATGTTGACAATATTTCAAAAAATGATAAAGTGTTGATAAATTCAAGTCAATAATTACAGACGTCTCGGAAATGGCTGATGCCACAAAAACAGTTATTTGAAATAAATTGTGTATTTTACAGAGGTTTGCATTTGTATCACAAGTCTTGGTATACGTATGTCTTACAGTTTATTGGTCATACAAAATTATGCATTTCTTTCGAATGAAGAGGACTTCACATTCTATTTCCCCCCAAAATTAAAGATATACATTTAAATTGGCATATCTTAAATGTTTGGTTTTTAGTCAAATAGATAGCCATTTTTGAGAAAATCAAAAATGACCAACACTTCCATGTAAAGGGTAGTTTGGGGCGAGGCGACTTTCTTGAAAATCTTCGTGTCGTGTCGTGTCGTGTCGTGTCGTGTCGCGCCAAACTTAAATAACTTCTTCTTTTGTCTTTTATGTAGGTTACCAACCTGTTTTTCTTCACGCGGTAGCGGGTAGATAGTAATTAGGGAGCTGTGAATATGCCCACAGGCAACAGGCCTCTCTGGCCCGGAGAATAGTACCTGCTAAGGGCCCCCTGCACGGGGTAACGTGCACCTACTACCTTGTAGGTCACTGGTACGACAAAGCCTAGAAGATGCCGACACTTCGATCACAAAGTCGGGTGATAGATTTGATTCCAAAGCTCAGTAAGGCCACAAGTCTCGGGGAAGGAAAACCCCAACATTACACTCACTTGAGACCGGCTGAGCGAGGCATCAAAAGTGTAATAATTATTGCTCTGAGAACCACGCGAAGCCTCGGAACTGTAAGTTTGGTATCAGAGTTTTCGGTTTTGGATTACTCTGCTCTTTCTCACTCAAACAAAATCTTGGCCTTTTACTAAAACTGCTTTCTGAAGAAGGTTTGTTGCTGCTACGTATGGAAAGCCAGTTTGAAGATGTATTATATTTCGACTGTTGGGGAGCCGAACTTGAAGTAGCTGCAACCGCACGTATGGTAAAAAGTTTCCGGTAGCCTTCGCCCCAAATGTACTTTCCGGTGGCCTTTTGCCCCGAGTTTAAAAATATTAAATTTGTAATTTGACTGTTTCTTTAAATATTATATATTTATGTTTGCCTCGGCTGCGTCAGTATTTTTTTTTTAGAGACATGAATGTCTTAGCAGGGAGTGGTGCGAGTGAAGAATGTAGGCTTACACAGATTATAATTTGTACTTCACTCCATTTATAAATTCTTTAAACGATTAAAATAACACTTCACTGATATATAGAGAGCTGTGAGAATTTTCTATTAATTACTTGCACTTTTTAACACGTGAACTATTTTTGTCTCACACTGAATACGTATTAAACTTCTCGAGGACGCGTCTCGCGTCCGGTTAGGAACACTGTCTATAAGCAACTGAACTGATTTCTACCGCCTAAATTTGTAAGTTTCTGTATTTCAAGTCTCTTATTGTCTATTCCTAATCCAATAGAATACTTTTATTTAACTTAAGTTTTTTTTCTGGTTGTTGATTGGCTATTTATAACTGTCTCAAAAATTACATTATTGCTGCTCCAAGAATTACCAGTAGCATTATTAAACATTCTAATTCATCATTGCCTCAAGGTTACCTCATTATTACCTCATTATTAGCAACTTTTAACCTATTATTCTCACAGCTCCTATATTATTAAATTACGTAATACATTCACATAACATTATTAAACATGTACATACTAATATAAACATTAATGTAATGATTGTTACATAATTTGATATGTTATTTTATACACATATTGCGTTTAAGACGGGCTGTTATTTCATTTTATATTATATAATTTGTCTGAAATCATTTTAGTGTTAAAAATACTGCCTCAATTCAGAGGGTCTTAAAAATTTATTTGCATTGAAATATCATTGTTGGGTGGACTGCAATACTTCCTTTACCTAGCAGGTACGTGGTAGAGAAAGTAAAACATGTAACAAATGTGCAACTCCTTGAAAAACAGTTGCAATCTTTGTGTGATCAATGTCTGGAATGAATCTTTGTTCACAGCAATGATCCTTTTGAAATTGTCGTTGTAAAAGGTTTTGTGAAGAAATGATCATAAAGTTGTTTAAGCCACAGGAAGTAATGTCGTTTGTTGTTTTCTGACTACTGGTGTATCAAATTGTCACCGAATCCAAAACAGGAACTGATCATTCATTTCCTAACACAGCAGGGAGACAAAGTTCCGTCAACAGTGGAAGAGAAACCTGAAACTGTGGAAGAAACTTTTGAAACCGCAATAGAAAACATCTACTAAGAGCTTTGTAATATAAGGCAAGCTTTCGAAACCACAAGGCATATTAAGAATGTGTTTATTATAGTTATTTCATTAGATATCACTGCAATTCATCTCGTTAGTTAACTTTCGTTTTTGAAGACATTAAATACCTTCCTGTAGTAGCCTCTGTGAAACTGCTCTTGCAAAAAAGAATGGCATTTCTGAACGCGACCTACTTAATGAAACTCGACTGTGATTTGTAGGTTAATTAACTTCACATTAAATGCTGCTAAGTGGTGTAAGCACACTGGACTTGAATGCTAGCAGAGGGAAAGTCTTCTTACGACAGGCGTTGTCTCGGAAGTTACATGTCAAGACACTTTTCCTAACGATTTGAGAAAGACGAGTCTGTTTATCTGTTTTCTTGAGATAACGATGCAATTAATAATGAATTAATAATGTACGAAGGAGAGAAATGGAATAATAAATAATTCAGAAGGGAAGAAAGTGGAACAAAAAGTCAATATTCTTAAGAAAGTTCTTGGGGAGTGAGGGGGGAGGGAGGGGGAGGAAGAGCTGTAGCTGTTCGAAGTTCAGAGGAATAATGGTGTCTGGAATAATGAATGTGTTACATCATATTTTGTTATAATAATAAACATTGTGAGAAATGAAGCTATAGGATTTTAATACGCTTACACCGCGTTTTGTTTTTTTGATAACTAAATATAGAAAGAAAAATGTTGTACATCATCTGCAACAAAAATTATAATTACATCCCTATTCATTTTTCTCGCAAAAGCTTTCACGTATTTTACTTGTTTAAAGTGAGAACAAACCTCTTCTATGGTATTTAAACAAGTAAAGATCTTGTATCCTGTTCTTAAACTGACTACCACGAAAGTTGTTTCTTTCTTTCGTTAGTTCTGATAAAGGTGAAGTGGCTGCAATTATGGTTTAGAAGCGTGCCCAGGGTCGTAAATACTGTCCTTGTGTATACAGTAATTGGTTCTCGTTACCCCCATCGCGACAAAGAAAACTCAGGACTTGCTTGTTCTTTAACACAGTCCGGGAACACTGAACTACTTCCTTGCAATGCACTATGACCCGCAACACTGTTACTATAGAGCCCAGTGCTAATTACAAGAGCCCGAATTTCAATGTCGTCATATTGTTTTCCTGAACTTTAGGGTGATTTTACAACAATTTATGCTCGAATCCAGGTATTGTAATGCAGAAAAATGTATTACTTTCTCTACTACGTATAGTAAGTAGGGGAAGTATTGTATTCCACCCAAAAATTCGATACCGAGATTTCCACGGAAATACATGTTTTGAGGCCTTCTGAATGCAAAAAAAGTATTTTTGGAAACATGCCCGTGTGTGTGTGTGTGTGTGTGAGTGTGTGTCTGTGAACAGCATAACTCAGAAACGAACAGTCGGATAAACACCAAACTTGGTATTTAGGTTCAGTATCTTCCAGAGATGCGACACGAAGGTTTTCAAGAAAATCACCCCACCCCAGATTACTCTTTACATGGAACATATTTCGAACATTTTAATTTTCTCAAAAATGGCTCTAACCATTTTTATTAAAATATCATATATTTAAGATATTTTCATGACAAACAAAATGTATATCTTGAATTTTCTGGGAATGTCTCCAAAAGTATTCTTCATTGTGAACGACTTTTGCATAACCATAAGAGATAGACAAAATGTTACTACACAAAAAATGTAGATGGCGTTGAAATACACAATTTATGTCATATACATTTTTGTTTGTGGAGTGAACCATTTTCAATATTGCTTGTATTCCCTTAAATTTTCAAATACTTATACTTTTTCTCAAATGGGAATTCGTTATTCATTTTTTTGTCCTGGTAATGCAAAGAGAATGGAATACTACACATAGCCACCACCTCTTAAAATATTTGACTATCGCTTAAAACCTACCAATTCCCCTTGCATCTACAAGAAAATCAGCAATAAGATTAACATCTCAATATCTAGATTAATATGAAGCATATGGAGAAAAAGCGTTTGTAAAAATAGTTTGTACAAGAGTAGAGAAAGTCATGTGAGTGTAATATATCAGATTTTTGTTATTGTACATATAGTCATATTTACATCCTTTTTAATAACAGGTCATATTTCGGCCAACTTTTGCCATAATAGGCCATATTTCCAACTTTTGCCATAAATGTATATGTTTGTCGTATGCTTAAGGACACAATAATAAAAACATGAGTGTTGCTCACATGACAGTGTTTTAGGTGATATTGTCACAAAATAAACAAAATAAAAAGCTTTGTAGTAAACAAGCAGCGTAACATACTAGTCTGTTCCTGATGTAAGCCATTGTTTTGCACGGGGTGAAGAACAAATTGCAAAGTTTTCTCCAGCAGAATCCTGGATATTCATTCTATAATGTGCAAAATTAGTGACAGTCTTTCTGAGAGTGCCACAACATTTGTAGACAATGAACCAAAGCTGGCCTGCAGTGACCTCGCCGCCTTCTAATACGCTCCTGTAATGTGGAGAGGAGCTTTTCCAGGTACAAAACTATCCTCAGCGACAACCTTTGAAAATGGAACACCTGAAATGCACCTTGTGATCCAGTGTACAACTCTGCAGACACTGAAAATTGACAGGACGAGTTAACTTTAAACAAGAGGTGTGCAGTAGTAAAAGCATGGTTTTATTGTTTGGATAGATGTTATTGCTTTCACTGTACTTCGTGTATTTTTTTTTGAGTATCATGCAGACATTTCAAAAATGAGTGCTAGTTAGTTTCAAACGCTGCAAAAAGTAAGTACTTACAATTTGTTCTGAAGTGAATTTTGTATTACATGGTATATAAAAAAGCCAACAAGAATACTTTTAAATAAAGATATAAAGTCATATTTTATCTTTTAAGGTCATTTTTATACAAATTTTAGGTATTAAATGCTTGCACATTTCGCTGTTTTTAGGTTATTAAAATCCGGGCCCTACTAATTACTAATGAAAAGCTTAACTTGTTGCAATATATAGGTAAAGAACTCAGCTGAAGTACTGCTGTGATTTTTTAAAAATGTTTTTAGGAAACACCAAAAGAAGTATTCTAAACCCATTCTTGATTTCCTAAAAACAAACACAGAGCTTTCAAGTAAAAGCTATCCGTGCCGCGCAGTGTTTTGATTCTCGCGGTCGCCCAAGATCGTACTTTAACTTCGCTCCTAATATTGTGCATAAAATGCTATGTCATAGAAGATGCGGAAATGTCTTTCCCCAACAAGCGTTGTATCAGGAAAACACATTGGGACTGTAATGTTTCGGATTTCATTTGTGATATTTTTCTTCAGTTCCTCCAATGTGTGAGGCTCTATTTTATAATCTCTATCCTTCAGGCAACCCCAAGTAAAAGTCACACAACAATAAGCGTACTATATTCAAATATTACTAACGACTAATATATTTTTTCCTTCTTCTTCCGTAAGTTGCTTAAAAATTGTGTCAAAATTGTTTTTTGTTCTTTTATACATGTATTGTCGTCTCAAAAGATCGAACCAATAATACACCTTGCGCGAGTCGTAAGGGAAAGATTGGGGAGTGCCGCTCGCAGCCGCCGATAATCAAAATACAGCGTGTGCGGGATAGTTTTTATGTGAAAGCTCTGTATTTATTGCATTATGCTTATATATTATGAAACCGTTCTGCAACATGCTCGAAGCACAAGATTTTAACTTCTGTTAACTTGGAACCCTTCAAATGTTCTTAAAAATACACAGTAAATCAAATTAATTAAAATTTATTGCAAGATACAAGCAATAAAAGGTGATATTCAGGCTGATTTTATCACAGAATGGCTCAGGTATGAAAACCACAACAGTAACATTAACTATGAATGTAAAGCAGCCCTTCGGCTTTTGTTATACTTTATTTTTGAGGTAAAGTAACTTTTTAAGAAGTTAAGAGAATGGGCCGTGTATGGAATGATTCTGTTTGAGCTCTACATCAAACCTGTTTCTGCACATATTACGATGTAACTCTATGAACGGTTTATGGAAATGATACCAGAGGTGCATAAAGCTGGTGTAGGTTACAATGCTTTGCTTATGTTACATGAGAAGCTGTATCGCTGTTAATAAAAGAAGAGAAAACAAAATCATTATTCACTTTGAGATCTATACTGAAGATAACGGTTACTGGATAAGGTTTTCTTGCAAAGAGTCAATAAAGAACTTGGCTGACAAGGTCAATTGCGACGTCACTTGTCCATTAAGGCAAGTTTCAGCACATCTGAGCTGGAAACATCATAAAGAGAAAGTTCTTAATCAAGGAGCATAAAAATGCAGTAGCGAATAAATATTTCAATTTTTATATCAGCTTCATTTGTAGACCTGATTTTTTTCATCCTTCTAAACGTTTTGACCTCCTTCATACCTTTTCCTCCTCTGTGTACTATTTCTGTACTTACCTGGTTTTACTCTCTCTCCTACTTACCTATATTAAGTACTTATTCCACCCAACTTTTGAGGATCCCTGAATAAAAGAAGTTTAGAAAAATATCAGTACCACGTTTGTATGTATGTCTGTGAACAGCATAGCTCAAACGAAGCTTTCTAAAACACTATTTTGGGTTCATAGGACTTCAAAGTGTGTATTTCGGTGAAATCTTAAAGTCGAATTTTTGGGTGGGTAGGTATAGGGTATACAACGGAGGGGACACCTCGCGCACTGCAACGTATGGGATATTTACTCCGGCTACCAACGCCCAGGAGGAAGAGATAAATGAAGGAACCACACAGGAGGCTACAAGCCCCAGTCAGGCAGGGCAGAAGTACCTAAGAATTCTTGGTGCTTTCAGAGGGGGCAATGAACGACCTGTTCAACCAAGCAGCGCTCTAGTGCACACAGGAAATACTCTTTAATTTGAGCAAGCATCTGCCACACGCCTCGAAACCTGGAAGCACACACGACACAAGGGGACAGGTCCCCACGTGACCTTGGGAAGCGGGTGTCAACCGAGTGACACTCCCACTCCCGAGAGCTTTTCCATGGGTCGGCACCTGGTTGTCTATACCGAAGCCCCATTACAGGGTGGATACACCACTTACGCGAGTCAACCCCCGAGAGGGAAGACTACCGAACAACCTTGTTGGGGCCGACAGGATCTAGCACCTGCTACCCAGGGCGGTACCAGAGGACCTTGAGGCGTCTCATAACCCCGCCGGGACGGAAAAACCGCCCAGACGTACCCAATCTACTATGGGTATCGGGAACAACTGCTCCGCCGAGTCCAACCCAATCCGAACAACTCCCTATCGGAGGGGCTCGAATGTTCGGCCCGGAGAACTTCTAGTAACGTCAGAAGTACCACGAGTGCTCAGGGTCCGCAGCGCCCGCACTACGGCAGTTGAATGTATAGGACCCCCATACGGGGACCTGGAACTATACTTGAAACTTGAGAAGAAAACGGAATAAAGGGGAAATTATGGAAATGAAAACGTGGTTGGATGAGAAACCACCCCCAGCATTCGCTTGCCGACCAGGGAAAACTAAGAAAAACCCAAGGTCAGAGTGGGCGGTGGACGGGAATCGAACCTATAATCTCCCGAATGAGAGCCTCTCACGTCTCCCTCGGTGTTTTCGGGTGGAATACAATACTTCCTCTCTCTACCATAGGCATGCTGTCGAGAAAGTGTCTTTCTGTTGGCTTCCTTACTTTTCTTTTACTAAACGAATCCGTATAGAATGCATTTAGCTTTTGAAAGGGTAAAATACGAGTTTGTTGAATCATTATACAGGATGAAGGGTTGTTACACGCAACAGTTGTCTAGACAGGTGAGGGTGAGCGGAAGTCACGGGTAGGCTGCAGAGCGAGAAGTGCCATTGTGTGGCCAACATACGGTTCAAGTCAGCTGCTTGCTGAAGTTTGTCGAAATCAGGAAGGCGCATTTCTCTTCCGCAGCATAACTCTCTTTTGTCGCAACGTCAAACTTGCTAGTCACTCTCTGCTCAGAGATATTGTACATTATACGAGGAATGTTTCTAAAGTATGGTCCCTTATATAATAAAATAAGAACTAATGAATATTTACGTTAACGAACTTTTTATTCCATTCTATATACCTTAAGTTTTCTATCCACATAGTTTTCACAGTCAATTAAATTCTCATTCTGGGTAGAATAAATTTTAGTGGCTGCTCCCAATTGAAGTTCGCCGCCAATCCATAAAACATTTGTACAGTTTCAGATGTATTTTCTGTGTATAAGATTCCGGAGCAGAAGCAATTGCATTATTGGTATCGTTGGTTTCGAGAGGGGATTCTAACTAATGGTCCAGAAGTCAGATCCTTTATCCCAAAGTAGCTGAAAGAAAACGATTGTTAATCTGCAAGTTAATGTGACGCTAGCCAAAAAAGACGACTCATATGTTGTTCAAGAATCTTTCGTACATATTGCAGCATGTGTTACCTAACAGGTTTTCACAGCTCATTTTCAATACAGAAAAAATTTAACTCCAGAACAGTTGCACGTTTCCTAGATGAATTGGCGGTGAAAGTCTGACAAACTTTCAAAAAACGTATGCTACGATAAGCATTGATAACTGGTAGAAAAGCAGCGTAGGGATTGAAGACTTGGGTAAAAATAAACTATCAGAAAATATTTAATAGTTCGTACATTACTGCAAAACGAGCTTACTTTTAAAATACTGTGTGTGTGTGTACATACATACATACATTACATACATACATACATTACATTACATTACATACATACAGGGTGGACATTTAAGTTGAGACTGTACAATATCTCCATAACTAAGCGTTGTAGAAAGAAATATCTTTAATAAAAGTTGCTTGATATTATGGGGAAAGTAAATATCATTAGTCTTATTTTGTTTGGAGGACGATGTGATAGTCATTTTAGGGTTAACCAAGCGTACTGCGTTAAATATGCGTACGGTATTCTTATTGTTTGCATCGTTAGCATTATCTGGGGAAGAAACGTTGGGCCAGTCCGCCGCTATTGCAAGGGAGCTGCCTGCTACCGGTCGCGTCATTCAAGATAAACTCGGTACAATACTCGTAACTGCCAGGTTCTTGCTGTTTTAGGCACGATGAATGGAACATTTTTAAAAATACATTGCAATGTATCGGATGTAATGAGTTTTGACTCTTCTGAAGATTATTAACTGTCTCAAATATATATACCACTATGTTGACCAAGAAAACGTGAACCAAACATGTGCAGGATCGTAATGGAAGCTAGAATACTATATGGCGGCGAGATCAAAGTTTTTAAAAACATACTTTTTAAGGAAATGTGCAACAACAGGTTTGTTTGAATTGTAAGCAACATTTCACAACGCGTGGGTATTAACTTACTCCTGGATCAGCTTTTAGATTTCTTTAAAACCTTACAACTATGTGATTAACTATGTTCAACTCTTCCATCTGTATTTGAAAAGTCTACTTCAAAACGGATGCTATATACCTACTTTAATTTGGGAGGTCGTCAAGGCAGAGTTGAAGTCAGGAATCAGGATAGAGTAGATATATGAGACAATACCGGGTTATTCAAAAAGAAGGAACAGACTTCTAACAAACGACAATAGATTGCGACACATGCAATACATCACTAAATAGAGAAAAGTTAAAAGTTTTATTGTATGTGTTCAAAATGAGCACCATTTGTTATGTAAGGACGACCAGCGCTTTTGTTGAACCTACAACGAAATGCACGCTACAGTGAAACAATGGATTCACTCTTTGCATAATCAAGCACACAAAACGAATTTTCTTGTGGCGTCGCCATTTTCTCGTAAACAAACATAGCGCCGCTGTAGGCACTGAATGGAACTAATAGGTGGGGCTGAAAACTTTGAACTTCCTTCTATTCAATGATGCGCCGTATGTGTCGCTATCTATTGTCGTTCATTAAAATGGATATGTAAAATCTGTTCCTTGTGTTTGAATAAACCTGTATTTATGGATCTTGGTCTTAGTATAGCATTTAGTAATGAAAGACGTAGTTCTCGAACATTAAATCTGCGTTGTTAAAATTATTAACGGGTACTACAGAGGAAATCATTTATATACCAATATAAAAGGAGAGATTGCCGTTACATCTGGGTCAGTATCTTGGATGGTTCTTCGGTTTTAAGTTTGGTTGCCAAGAGTTGAACTTATTTCACTGGAAACACCTTAAGATATTGAAAGACTTTTTATTATTCACGATGGTTAATAAAACTCTCCTGGCATGTTTTGCTGACCTGGTTGTGATGCGGGTGGTTCCGCTTGTCCATATTGGCGAGAAAGTGGACAGCGACAAGAAAGGAGCTTCCGTTCTTCTAGTACAATCATCGACAGATCCCTTGGAGAAAGCTATGCACTCATTGGCTCCAAGATGATACATCTTTCTAAGTTTACGTTTCACACTGCACTGCGATTCCTGACTGTTAAACTCGAAGATGAATTTTCAAGAATCATTCAGCAGGAAGGAAGAAGGCATCTGGAGTTTCTCAGTTGTCATGCAATTGCGTTACCTCATATCGGGCAAACCATATGGACAATGTTTAACAACGTAACGGCCATTAAACGTGCTGACAAGCATGTTTTCTTCCTTAATCTACCACTTAGTGTTAAGTGCTTGTAATGTAGCTCATGCTTATTGGACAAACTGGAGTAGTTGAGCGGTAAGTTTTGGCACAAACAATTGCTTACTAAACCGATGTAAGGTCAGTGTACAAGAATGGATTATTATTGTAGTTAAAAAGATCTGTTATGTTACAATCAGTAACTTCCCTACCCTCTAACGTTTATTCATTGAATATATAATTTATTCTTACCAAAGTTTATTTTCCAATCTACTTCATTTTAATCCAGATAAACCTTCCCGGAAGTAGCTCATTACACACGTCGTTATAGAAAGAAAGGGAATAGCGATAGCCAATTTTTACTTTCTCTACTACGTATAGTAAGTAGGGTAAGTATTGTATTCCACCCAAAAATTCAATACCGAGATTTCACCGAAAATATATGTTTTGAGACCCCCTGAATCCAAAAAAAGCATTTTTGGAAACATGTCCGTATGTGTGTCTGTGTGTGAACAGCATAACTCAGAAACGAACAGTGGGATAAACACCAAACTTGGTATTTAGGTTCAGATCTTCCAGAGATGCGACACGAAGGCTTTCAAGAAAATTCCCCCACCCCAGATTACCCTATACATGGAATATTTTTCGAAAATTTTAATTTTCTCAAAAATGGCTCTAACGATTTTGATTGAAATATCATATTTAAGATACTTTTATAACAAATAAAATGTATAGCTCGAATTTTCTGGGAATGTCTCCAGAAGTATTCTTCATTGTGAACGACTTTTGCATAACTGGTAAACCATAAGAGATAGTCAAAATTTTACTACACAAAAATGTAGATCGCGTTAAAACACACAATTTAGGTCATATACATTTTTTGTTGTTGAGTGAACCATTTTCGAGATATTGCTTGTTATTCCCTTAAATTTTTCAATACTTGTACTTTTTCTCAGG
Organism: Deroplatys truncata; assembly: GCA_030765065.1. NCBI lineage: Eukaryota > Metazoa > Arthropoda > Insecta > Mantodea > Mantidae > Deroplatys > Deroplatys truncata. The sequence continues at coordinate 119,008,305 of CM060988.1, read as the reverse complement.
TGGCAATTCGTTGTTCATTTTTGTTGTCTCGGTAATGCAAAGAGAATGGAATACGCCACATAGCAACCAGCTCTTAAAAAATTGGACTATCGCTTAAATGCAATTCCCCTTGCATCTACAAGAAAATTATCAATAAGATTAACATCTCGATATCTCGATTAACATGAAGCATATGGAGAATAAGCGTTTGTGAAAATAGTTTGTACAAAAGTAGCGAAAATCATGTGAGTGCAACACATCAGATTTTTTCAGAACTGGACGCTGTATGCTGGCCTTAAAACTTCATACTGTTTCCATGATATCGCGAGAAACAGCTGACAGTCAACAGCAGTTGAAAAGAACGACTAGCTGCTGGGTAGAGCTTTCCCCGGTCTCCGCTGGTGAGGAGTTGCCCTCCGGTGGCTTGGGAGGGCCGCCGCTGAGCGCTCTCCGGCCGGATGCTTAAGCCCGTAACTCTTAGGGAACTCTGCGCGTCTCTGTCGTCTGCGTCGGTCGGTCCTGTAGCCCCTAAGTCTCGATTTCTTCATCTTATCTCGGAAATTGCTGATACCAAAAAATGTTGCTTTCATAAATTGTGAGTTTTAAAGAGATGTTCATTTTTGTGTGTAAAGTTTCGTCTAATGCATAACTATTAGCAGTTATACAAGATTATGCAAAGTTCCTTCCGGATGAAGAGGACTTCAGAGGCTATTCCCAGAAAATTCAAAATATGCATTTTATTTTTTCATGTAAATATCTTTAAGACGTGGTATTTTAATCAAAATCGATGAAATTTTCCATGTAAAGGGTAGTTTGGGATGGGGGATTTTCTTGAAAATCTTCGTCTCGCATCTTTGAAAGGTACTGAACTTAGATATCAAGTTTTGTATTTGTCTGACGATTTGTGTTTGAGTTATGCTGTTGACACGCACACACACAAGAGACTTTCTTCTAAAAATGCTTTTGTTGGCCTCAAAACATAGGTTCCCCAACATGCCGACATCAAACATTTGGGTGGAATACAATACTTCCCCTACTTACTATACGTAGCAGAGAAAGTAATTAAATGCCATAGCCGAGAGTTTACCCACTAATCTTCGATTTACAATGCCGCTGCTCTATTCAAATGAGCTGTCATGGCAAAATGCCGGCACGACATTAAATTCCCCAACTGCCTCAGATTTTCCCAGGTAAACCACAAGGAGTTCTCAAATTCATTTTGAGATAATATACCCCAATGGCGGCTTATGTTGTAATGTACGTGAATGTAATACATCTGAAAATTCAATGACAGATTTAAACAAATCTGGGATTAAAACGTATATTGAATTCTGAAGAGGAAAAACGCTCATCTCCAGACCGCTGGATAATTTTTATATTTTCTCATTAGAAAATGGTTTATAAAAAGCTGCTTATTTTGTGATGAGGAATAAGGGAACAAATAATAAAAACTGTTGGTTCCCAATTACGAAACGTAACTTGACCCTCAAGTGACATCCATGGATGGTCCAAAGATTCATTGCGCTCTTTGTACAGAGCCATTCAGAATTTATGTACATTGGTGTAAGAACAATTGCAAAGTGCTTTATACAAATGTTTAGTTTTCTACGAGGAGTGAGAAAACAACATAAAAAGGTAGGTTCCTATTTTAAAATATTATATTGACCCTAAAATGATCATCACAACGTCCTCCAAATAAAACACGACTAATGGCATTTACTTTCCTCCATAATATCAAGCAACTTTTATTAAAGTTATTTTTTTCTACAACGCTTAGTTTTGGGGATACTGTATAAAGTCTCAACTTAAATGGTCCACCCTGTATAATGGCGCATTGGTTTCCTAAAGCTGGAAATACCTCCAATTAGGCGACGAAGTCTATTGGCAATCAGAAGGCATTTTTTAAACAAGCTTGAAATAAGGCTATGAGGTTGCTTGTGTAAAACATATTAAGGGAAGCAAGCTAATGGACGTACGTTTTCAAACAAGCTTGAATTAAATTATAAGTTCCTTGTGTAAACCACACTAACGGAAGCCAGCTAATGGATGTACATTTTCGTGGAAACATTGCGGTTTCAAGATGTGTGCCCAAAGGAAACTAAAGAAAGCGCCCCGGCATGTTTGTACAGAATTCATTCATTGCTCACAGATGTGTGCCTTACTTGAAACGCGCCAAGGAGCAGATACACAAATCCTCGGAAGGAAGTCGACATCTCCAGCATATAAATTAGTTAGGTGGGGAATTCATTCGTGTACGTCTTCATAAGTTATTTCTAATTCATTCAGGATTAATGGACTCTCTCCTTGAGAAGGTAAGTTTAACTTTCTCTGAGCAAGTTTTCCAACCGAGTTTCGTTTTGTAATATCGATCATAGAATATTTATTAAAAGCAAATAAGCAGCCAAACTCATTAATCTTACGAAGTGGGTATATGCATTTAGCAGTAAAGTAAGGACTAGTAGATATTTCACAGCTAATTCATTTTTAACCGGGTCTAAATACCTTAAGGCACTTTTTCAATAGTTACCTACAGATTATAATTATTTGTTATGGCATAAGTATCTTTTGAAGGTCGTCGTGCGTTAAAATCAAATGTCACAATCAGTTAAAGAGCGTCCATAAATAAATCTCAATTTCAATTTCACAGGGGGAATATGTGCGAAAATTGCATAAGCTTATGGATAACATTTCCCTGTTATGGTGAACATAAGAGCATCAGATCTTTTGTAATTATAGATGGATATTTGTATCACAGTTATACACCTCCATGGAGCAAATGACATTACTAACACATTTTATTCTCGCTTGACATATTTTCTAAACAGAAATACTTATACTAGAAAGAATTGCTAGTTGTTAAAAGTATCAAAAAGTCGATTTCTTGTCTTCAGTTTTTATAAATTCTCAAAATATTCTGCATCTAATATATCGTAATACAATTCTGAAAAAAAAAACAAACACTAAGACACCTCGAATCGCGTGTAGTGTAGAACGATCTAAGCAAGTGTCTTAAGACACGCTTTCAGTTTTACAGGGCTCCAACGGCGTGTCTCGCCAATGATAAATTTAACCAATTGGTGACTCATTATATAAAAACCTATTTAATATAATTAGCTGAATTTTTCAAAGCATATTCTGCAAGCACTTTTACTGGTTGACGAAAAGGAATAAAACTTTGTTTACGAAATAAAAGTTAAGATTTTTTAAATTTTAATTCCTACAATTTTATTGAAGAACAATAGGTTTTAAATTATAAAATATTACCACCACCACTAGTAGATTGTTGAAAAATAGAACAATCGCATGGACTTCATGACTGTGCATGCTTTTCCTGTCCCTATAATATTACAATAAGACTACAATACTAAACACATACATTTGATAACTATTACTCGGGCAGATATGAGTGCGCTTGGAGGAGGGCGCTACTATTATTGTTGATATATCTAACGTCATCAAAGTCTAGGGATCAGAGAGGAGTGAGAGGCAAGACGATAGAAAATGTTGCATAATGAAACCAGAATTACGTTTGCAGGCCTCAGCCTCTCTAGTAAATGCAACTTGAGATTGTGGGTGTTTTCTTTGCCTGACTGTCCTCCCGATGCCCTGCCCACTTGTTCCGTAACTGTTTCATTCCTCTTCCCACCTAAGGCACTCATATCGTGGCCGACTAGTACATACTAATATAATGAAAAAAAAGACAGAAAAAAATAAGAAGAATGAATTAAAATTACAAACGTAGCATCAAATATATACAGTGCTCTGATCCTTAAGAACTCACTCTTATGTAACCTCCTCCCTTCTACGTTCTCCAGGCCAATTAAGTTCCTTTGCGAATCTTAAAAAAGGACCCTATTTTGTAACACCCAGCGTCTAACATTACATCCAAGCAAGCCTTCATTTCCCTGTTGGACTTCTGAAGATATAATTTTAGAAGCAATTTCTTTAGGAAATTTAAATATATTCATATTTAAGAATATTTTTTATATTTTTATGTGGTTAATATACACTATACAAAAAACGTTTTCGTTAAAATAAGGCTTATTCAGGTACAAATAGGTGGTAAAAATCTCAGCACGTTGTGTCCATTAGTTAAGTACGACCTTTGTGTCGAAAATTGTAGTTCTTGAGAAATTGCTGTTAAATACAAAATTTAAAGTGAGCTCACAGCTATACTGTACAATGTAATGGGGGCATATAACTAATAGAGTAGAATATTTAAAAATAACAGAAACAATAATGTATAAATATTGAGGAATAGCTTTATTGTAAAATAACTTGTACATCAGAATACAATTAATGTGAAAGCAAACATGTAAGGAACAATGTACTTAGTAACTACCAGGCGAGCGAGCAACAAAGGTAAAGTCCACAAGCACATACACGCTAATGCACACAGGGTTTAGGCAAATAGAGAGAGAGGGGGGCCGAGATTAGAGTGAGACAGAGATAGTGGTCCAATTCCTGGAAGACAAGGGAGTTGGGAAAACAGATAGTGGGTTTTACCAGAGAAGTGAAACGGAAGCGTGACTCCTAAAATTGGAACATCAAGTAGATAACCAATGAGAATAGTTGTAACACATAAGGGCGTGAATTCTAGTGTCATATTAGGAGGTATAAAAAAGGGGAAGAGGCCCCAAGTTAGACACTCTCTGATTTTACTCTCAAGATGTAACACATATGACTCAGGCGGAAGATTTTGTGCATGTATGTGGGTGAGAAAATATCGTGTGACGCAGTTAGATAAGTCTACGTAAAGAATTCATAGTAGCGGGAATATTAGATGTACAGCTTTTGTATCGTTTTGTGTCAAGCAAGGAAAAGTTGCTAGCCGCCTCAATGGGCATTATATTTTGAATGAATTAGCTGTTTAAGGGAAAGTGGGTTTATTATTTGTCTACACCTACACAAATTCCTGAAAAACATCAAGTTAGCTAGCTTGTATAGATGTTTCTCCTCAGCTCTACGACAAGCAGTCCGGCAGAGAACTTCAAGGAGTTTCGGAGATCCGAGACATCTACGTGAAGTAGCACGTGTACTCACGTGCAGGCACACTCCCGACTACACCAGGATATCTCATAATCCTTCAGACTCATGAGTCGTTCGCTTGATTCTGCCAGTAACTGCATGTAACATCCCAATGCAAACAAAGAAGATAAACTTTCTAACACTAATATTTACTAAGCTATTGATGTTTTAACAGTATGAATGAGTTTGAAAATTCTAAAAAACTGCTCCGTAACGTTGTTTTCAACAATACTTTAAACTATATACAATTATCGTCGATAGCGTTATTAAAAGTCACAAATGAGCGAAGATCTGAAATGTTCTCAAGCACTTTACAAAAATCACCATTTAGACTACCCTAAAATCTTATATCGTACAAACAACAATAACTTGAAATTGACTAACTTTCCCACGAATTAATCAACCTTAGTAATTAATTGTTCTTCCACACAATATCCCGTTGTTCTGTAGGACAAGGATGGAAAGGTAGGATCAGACTGAAAAATTCAATACCATCCCTGAGATTTTAACCACGGACCTTGTCCTACATACGGTCTTTATGAAGGAACAATTAATTACCATTCATTGACCTAACAGTCGGTTAAACTACGAAGCCCGGGACTTAAAGTAATTATAACATTATAAGTCGACATTGGGTTATGTCATCTCAAAATAATTTGGTATCTCCACGTGGTTTACCGGTAGTTGGCGAGTCAATTGGGGAATTTAATGTACGTATGTTGACATGGTAGCTCAGTTGGTCAGAGCAACCTCAAAGAAACCGGAAGATCCGTGGTTCAAACCCGGTTATGGCATTGAATTTTTCAGTCTGATTCTAACTTCACAATCCACCTTAGTTTAGTAAATCATAATTCAATGAACTCTTGTTATTTTTCCACATTTGAAATGCTGTCTGGACAAAATAATGCAAAAGAAATCCATTCATTTCATCAAATAATACTGATGAAATTAAAGCAAAATACACGGACGTTCACAAGAAAGAAAGAAAAAAGTCTGGTTTGCTAGATTCACATTACTTTCTCTAGCCACTATGGTATATTTTTGTATAGCTTCTATGAAATATTGTTGCAAAACCGCTTTTCTTTTATTGATTTCACGTTAATCCTGAAAATTTTTACAGAAATAGTTTCATTACTCATTTCGTTGTAAATACGAATGGGATATAGGGGACTGAAGCGATACTCAAATGTTTAAAACTGGGCCACTATATGCCATATTCTTTCTATGGTGTTGACAAAAGCAACTGAATGGTGACAGTATTTAAAAAATGACAAAGTAATGAAAAATTGAAACGAATAACTAATATCTCGAAATGACAGATACGCAATTATTTTAATTAAATTGTTTGCTATAGAGGAGATCTGTAATTTTTGTGTAGTAAATTTTACGTATACTCGTTATACAAAATTTATTCGAATGAAGACTTCCAAGGCTATTCACTAAAAATTGAAGTTATACATATTTGTCATTCAAATGTCATGAATTACTATTACATGAGGTCATCACGGATTATTAGAAAATAATTATAGTCAAGGCACTCAAGGATTAATTTTTGCAGGCTTGAGTTTATTTATTATTTTATACTTTACTTGCTTCATTACCATTATTATAAGGAATAATATATTAAATGTCTTAAAAGTATGGTATTTTAATAAAAAATACCAAGAAAATCTTCGTGTGGAATCTTTGGAGGATGCCGAACCTAAATACAAAATTTGGTATCCAACTGACGTTTCATTTTTGATTTATGCTATTCACAAACACAGGCATATAACACTCGCAGACCTTTTTGTAAACTAGTTTTTTGTAGGGATCCAGCGAATCCAAAAGGACTATTTCCGATGAAATCTCGATATCCAATTTGTGGTTGGAATACATTACTCCAATTACTGTTATCTACTATAGATAGGGGGTAGAATATATAAACATATGTTATTCGAGGGTTTTGATATTTCCGATTGTTTTTCATGAGCAAAACTAAAAACTATTGACAAATTGTGTTTAATTATATGACACAGTTAGTCAAGCTTAAGCTTCTACGACAATTAAACGCCCTATATTTAATCGTCCCTTACAGAGCTAGATGGCTTCGCGGTAAGGTGCGAGGCTCGCATTCGGGATGCCCCAGGTTCGATTCCCGTCGATCGCCTTCTCCAACCTTGGTATTTTTCGTAGTTTTTCCTGATTGGTAAAGCGAATGCTGTGTGGTTTCTCATCATCCATGATTTCCTTACCATCATTTCCCTTTCATTCCCTTACTTATCACCTTTCAGAAGTACTTCTAGGTTTCGTGGCGTATGGCAGTACCGGACAGATGGCGCGGATCAAAGGAACGAGTATTCCCCGTGGACACAAAAGGGCTGCTTGGTTGACGGGTCGTTCATCGCACACTCTAGGCCGGTGAAGCCCATGTCGCTCCCATTTTCAACTTTGGAATCCTGAACCAGTTCCTACCCCAAAATTTCAACATCCTAACTCGGTTCTGTAGGAAACTAATCTCGATCTTATTTATAATAGATAATTTCCACTCCTATTTTAAAAGGGGGACTTTCACAGGCCTATAGTGGCTGCAAAACGATATTGCAGTTTTATGTTTCATCAAAACCAATTTTAACAACAAAATCAAATGTTATACACAAAGTTTCATCTATTAATGCATGTAACAAGTTTGTAAACTCCACACTAAAAAGGTGAAGTCGGTGTATTATTAAAAAATATAATTCTAATCAAATGACAAATTTTGAAAAACCCCAAAATAAGTAATCTGTATTAACTTTGTGTAATCCCTCCACGAATATGAATGCTATCATTTTAAAAAGTACAAATATTTTATGCAGTCACTGTAGGTGTGCAGGCATGGTTAAAAATTATGCATTGTTAAGTTTATGGTTAAAAATCGTAGCTTAATGCACGTCATAAAACTATCTGCCCATAAACAAACTTAATGACTTGTAGCTGGAAGGCATTTTAAACTAACAATTTTCACAAGGTTGGATTGCTGACACTATATGCTACGGGACCGAGTTGGATTGTTGACAGTATACGCTACGGGACCGAGTTGGATTGTTGACAGTATACGCTACTGGACCGAGTTGGATTAATGACATTATATGCTACTGGACAGAGTTGGATTGTTGACAGTATATGCTACTGGACAGAGTTGGATTGTTGACAGTATATGCTACTGGACAGAGTTGAATTGTTGACAGTATATGCTACTGGACAGAGTTGGATTGTTGACAGTATATGCTACTGGACAGAGTTGGATTAATGACATTATATGCTACTGGACAGAGTTGGATTGTTGACAGTATACGCTACTGGACCGAGTTGGATTAATGACATTATATGCTACTGGACAGAGTTGGATTGTTGACAGTATATGCTACTGGACAGAGTTGAATTGTTGACAGTATGTGCTACTGGACAGAGTTGGATTTTTGACAGTATATGCTTCTGGACAGAGTTGAATTGTTGACAGTATATGCTACGGACCAAGTTGGGTTGTTCACAGTATATGCTACTGGACAGAGTTGAATTGTTGACAGTATATGCTACTGGACAGAGTTGAATTTTTGACAGTATATGCTTCTGGACAGAGTTGAATTGTTGACAGTATATGCTACGGACCAAGTTGGGTTGTTCACAGTATATGCTACTGGACAGAGTTGAATTGTTGACAGTATATGCTACTGGACAGAGTTGGATTTTTGAAAGTATATGCTTCTGGACAGAGTTGAATTGTTGACAGTATATGCTACTGGGCAGAGTTGAATTGTTGACAGTATATGCTACTGGACAGAGTTGAATTGTTGACAGTATATGCTACTGGACAGAGTTGAATAGTTGACAGTATATGCTACTGGACAGAGTTGAATTTTTGACAGTATATGCTACTGGACAGAGTTGAATTGTTGACAGTATATGCTACTGGACAGAGTTGGATTGTTGACAGTATATGCTACTGGACAGAGTTGAATTTTTGACAGTATATGCTACTGGACAGAGTTGAATTGTTGACAGTATATGCTACTGGACAGAGTTGAATTTTTGACAGTATATGCTTCTGGACAGAGTTGAATTTTTGACAGTATATGCTACTGGACAGAGTTGAATTTTTGACAGTATATGCTACTGGGCAGAGTTGAATTGTTGACAGTATATGCTACTAGACAGAGTTGAATTGTTGACAGTATATGCTACTGGACAGAGTTGAATTTTTGACAGTATATGCTACTGGACAGAGTTGAATTGTTGACAGTATATGCTACTGGACAGAGTTGAATTTTTGACAGTATATGCTTCTGGACAGAGTTGAATTGTTGACAGTATATGCTACTGGACAGAGTTGAATTGTTGACAATATATGCTACTGGGCAGAGTTGAATTGTTGACAGTATATGCTACTGGACAGAGTTGGATTTTTGACAGTATATGCTTCTGGACAGAGTTGAATTGTTGACAGTATATGCTACTGGGCAGAGTTGGATTTTTGACAGTATATGCTACTGGACAGAGTTGAATTGTTGACAGTATATGCTACGGACCAAGTTGGGTTGTTCACAGTATATGCTACTGGACAGAGTTGAATTGTTGACAGTATATGCTACTGGACAGAGTTGGATTTTTGACAGTATATGCTTCTGGACAGAGTTGAATTGTTGACAGTATATGCTACTGGACAGAGTTGAATTGTTGACAGTATATGCTACTGGGCAGAGTTGAATTGTTGACAGTATATGCTACTGGGCAGAGTTGAATTGTTGACAGTATATGCTACGGACCAAATTGAGTTTTCACAGTATATGCTACTGGACAGAGTTGGATTAATGACATTATATGCTACTGGACAGAGTTGAATTGTTGACAGTATATGCTACTGGACAGAGTTGAATTGTTGACAGTATATGCTACTGGACAGAGTTGAATTGTTGACAGTATATGCTACTGGACAGAGTTGAATTGTTGACAGTATATGCTACTGGACCGAGTTGGGTTGTTCACAGTATATGCTCGGGACCGAGTTGGGTTGTTCACAGTATATGCTACGGGACCGAGGGGTTGTTTATATTTTACTCGCGATGATAACGGGACCGAGTTAGAATGCGTTCCTCTAGGCAGTTTAGCAGTGGGACGTGTCTTCGAGGCTGGAATTGTTGGGTACTTTTGCGCATCTCTGTGTGCCTGAGGCCTGAAGTCTCTTGTGGTTGTTTCACCACATCCCTTCCTCCTGAGGGGTGACAGCCACAATGGATCTATGTAGGTTAAGTGTGCGAGGTGTCCACCTCCGTGGTGTAACCGAAACCCTATTTTCCAATCTGAAAAATGCATTATGTAAAGTTATAAGGCCTAATATGATATAACTGTGAAACTCTTATATGTTAACGCATCAAAGATTTCACTTATTACGGCTTCCTTTCCTATAGTTCCGGTAGGTTCACCCAAGCGAAACAAAACAAATGAATAGCCCGATATTATCGAAAGTTGACATATGGGATACTCTCGTAATGAAACTGCACGAAAAAAAATTAACGCATTGTTGCGCAGTAGCAAAATGTAAATGTGTGCATAGCTGTTTCGTATACCGCAAATGATAAATTATTATTATCATGAGGTAACACGTATGCGTGTATTGTACACGGAGGAAGTTACTGGTATCTCAGTCTTGTTCTTTTTCTCATGTCTGTATCCTACTTTCCCAGGCCGAGTCGACGTGACCCTTGACCCGCTACATGCCTGGACCTACACAACAGCTGCAGTGATGGAGGTCATTCCTGAAATCGCAGTGAAGTTGTCCATTAGCAGTGTCAACTTCGGTTTGCAGATGTGCTTAAATATTTGCTGCCTGATTGAACTTTTCACAGGAGTAATATTTGATCGAATTTCGAACACATATCGGGGATACAAGTGAAAACAAGAAAGCAAAGATTACATGGTATAAATATCAATGTTTAGGTTTCGTGACGGAAATAATTCGACAATAATACTAAAGCTGACTATCCATATTTTGGGATATAATTCTAAGAGGATCTTCATTCAAACCTGTAGAAACCAAACTCATATGTAAAGCTAGTTTTTACCTGCAGATTCGACTCATTATGCTTCTTTCGGTGATGCATCAAGAGCTTTTTACTTTTTTAGTACCTAGATAAAGGAAAACTGCATTCCACATAAAACTATCATGTCGAAATTTTATTCAGAAATGGCTGTAGGTATGTTCTATATCCATAACTAAATTATAAAAAGATTTTTGTATGTATTTCTGAACTTAATATTAACGTTCAGCACCTTCTAAGGGTGGAATACGATTTTCAGAAAAATACGCTTTACTTGGAACACTTTTCGTTATTACTTTCTCTACTACGTATAGTAAGTAGGGGAAGTATTGTATTCCACCCAAAAATTCGATAACGAGATTTCACCGGATATACATGTTTTGAGACCCCCTGAATCCAAAAAAAAAAGCATTTTGAAAACATTTCCGTGTGTGTGTCTGTGAACAGCATAACTCAGAAACGAACAGTCGGATAAACACCAAACTTGGTATTTAGGTTCAGTATCCTCCAGATATGCGACACGAAGTTTTTCAAGAAAATCCCCCCACCCCAGATTACCCTTTACATGGAACATTTTTCGAAAATTTTAATTTTCTCAAAAATGGCTAATGATTTTGATTAAAATATCGTATGTTTAAGATATTTTCATGACAAATGAAATGTATATCTCGAATTTTCTGGGAATGTCTCCAAAAGAATTCTTCATTATGAACGACTTTTACATAACTGGTAAACCATAAGAGATAGACAAAATTTTACTACACAAAAATTTATATCGCGTTAAAATACACAATTTATGTCATATACATTTTTTTTCTTAGTGAAACATTTTCGAGATATTGCTCATTATTCCCTTAATTTTTCCAATACTTTTCCTCAAATGGGAAAAGAGAATGGAATGCTCCACATAGCAACCAGCTCTTAAAAGATTTGACTATCGCTTAAATCCTACCATATTCCCCTTGCATCTACAAGAAAATTAGCAATAAGATTAACATGAAGCATATGGAGAATAAGCGTTTGTAAAAATAGTTTGTACAAGAGTAGAGAAAGTCATGTGAGTGTAACACATCAGATTTTTATTTTTTCAATAATGTTTCAACGGTTTTGATTAAAATAGTGTATTGTAGTACATTTAACAAATTAAATAATTATCTTGAACTTTCTGTGAAGTATTTTGAAGTATTCTTCACTTTGAATATTTTTGCATAAATGATTAACGGTAAGAGACAGACATCATCTTGTTCTACACACAAATGTACATCTTGTTAAAACAAAGAATTTTAATGAAATTCGTTAGAGGCATTTTCAGAAAATCAAATATAACGAAATTTCTTTCATGTAAAGGTTAGTTTGGAGTGAAAGATATTCTTGAAAACCTTCGTGTCGTATCCTTGGAAAATATGAATATAAATGACGTTTCGCTTTTGAAACCCACGCGGACGGACGGACGGGCACACACACACACAGAGAGAGAGAGAGAGAGAGAGAGAGAGAGAGAAACGTATTATTTTTTGTTGATTCAGTGTTCTTAAAATGTATTTACGACGAAATCTCGGTATCCAATTTTTGGGTGCAATACATTAATAGCAACATTTTACTCAAGAAATAAGAGGACTTCAGTGGAGTTTTGTAGCATAATAAACATATTCTTTTGTTTCTGATAACAATACCTAACATTCAATAATAGGAATGGTATGTTGTGTTACAATTATACGACTTTCCCTACCTACTATAATTTATTTTTATAGCTGTCCTACAAGTTAGTCATAAAAAGCTTTGCTACAGGAAGCCAAGACCAGACTCATGTTTAAAGGCAGAACGCTAATTGTTGGCCTCGAAATCGTACGCACTTTCCATTACTTCGCCGAAAGAAAACGATGGATACATCACTCAGAAACGCTTTGCTTAAAATATCAGAAAATTGTAAAGACAGGTAATTCTCAGAAATTGCATATTCTCAGGTTCTACAGTCTTTCTGTTGCAAATTTCTGTTTCTCTCCTAAAATTCTTATACTTTTTTTCAAATGGGAAAACGTTCTTTTTACTTTTTCTAACACCTATACAGTAGAGAGGTATTGCATTCCACCCAAAAATTCGATACCGATATTTCACCAGAAATACATGTTTTGAGACCCCTGGAATAAAGACATTTCTAGAAAAAGGTCCGTGCTCGTGTGTGTGTGTCTTTCAACAGCACAACTCAAAAATGAAAAGTCGGATAAATACCAAATTTAATGTTTAAGCTCAAAAGACGCGACACGGAGATTTTCGAGAAAGTTACCCACCCCAAACTAGCCTTTACTTAGAACATTTTACGAAATTTTTTATTTTTTAAAAATGTATCAAAACGATTTTGATTAAAATACTAAATATTAAAGATATTTATATGACAAAGGAAATGTATATCTTGAATTTCCTGGGAATAGCCTGTGAAGTGTTCATTCGGAAGAAATTTTATATAATTCTATATAACTGGTAAACGTTAAGCGATAAACCAAAATTCACTACACAAAAGAGTATCTCTTTAAAACAGACAATTAATTTCAAATAACTTTTTGTGGCATTAGCCGTTTCCGAGATATCTGTTATGAATGGTTCGAATTGTTCAATACTTGGTCATTCTTTAAAGTTCTGTCGATTTTCAATTGTTTTCGCGATGTTGTGGAAAGGGAATGGAAATATAAGACCAGCATATAGCGTCCAGTTCTAAAACAGCTGACTATCGCTATTCCCTTTGTATCCGTAACGAAATGTGTAATCCAGATATTTCCGGAAAGGTTTTATCTCATTAAAATGACATAGATAGAAAAATAAACTTTCATAAGAATACTTTATATATGCACTAATAAGCGATAGAGGTTAGAACAACTCATGTGAATGTAACACATTAGATTCTTAATGCACCACGGCAGAGGACACTGTTGTACATGAAATTAAATGATAGTGAGTAGGAAAGGGAATGTGGGAAGGAAACGTTTCCGTCCAGGGTGGATGGTCCTGGCGAGATTTGAACCTCAGGCCTCCCGTTTACGAGTTCGTGCCTTAATTATCTGTCTACCCGTGTCGTATAGGTTTATTTTTACTTTCTCTATTACGTATAGTAAGTAGGAGAAATGTTGTATTCCACCCAAAAATTCGATACCAAGATTTCACCGGAAATATATGTTTTGAGGCCCCCTGAATAAAAAAAAGCATTTTTGGAAACATGTCCGTGTGTGTGTGTCTATGCGTGTGTCTGAACAGCATAACTCAGAAACGAACAGTCGTATAAACACCAAACTTGGTATTTAGGTTCAGCATCTTCCAGAGATGCGACACGAAGGTTTTCAAGAAAATCCCCCCTACTCCAGATTACCCTTTACATGGACCATTTTTCGAAACTTTTATTTTCTCAGAAATGGCTCTAACGATTTTGATTAAAATATCTTATGTTTAAGATACTTTCATGACAAATAAAATGTATGTCTTGAATTTTCTGGAAATGTCTTCAAAATTATTCTTCATTGTGAACGACTTTTACATAAGTGGTAAATCATAAGAGATAGACAAAATTTTACTACACAAAAAATGTAGATCGCGTTAAAATACACCATTTATGTCAAATACATTTTTTTATTGAGTGCACCATTTTCGAGATATTGCTTGTTATTCTCTTAAATTTTCCAATACTTATACTTTTTCTCAAATGGGAATTCGTTATTCATTTTTTTATGTCCTGGACATGCAAAGAGAATGGAATGCGCCACATAGTAACCAGCTCTTAAAAGATTTGACTATCGCTAAAGCCTACCATATTCCCCTGGCACCTACAAGAAAAATAGCAATAAGATTAACATCTCGATTAACATGAAGCATATGCAGAATAAGCGTTTGTAAAAATAGTATGTACAAGAGTAGAGAAAGTCATGTGAGTGTAACACATCAGATTTTTTTAAATGAACTTTGCTGTAACATCAATTAGTATCGTAAATTTCGAATTTTCTCCGCATAAAGACTCTATTGGCTAACAGAAACCCTTTTTAGGGAGATACTAGTAGCGAATCATAAAACAGAGGAAAGATAAAACAACGTTTTAATGAATACTTCCATATCTATTCTTGCCGTGTAATTTGTCACATTAAATGTGCCTGTTATTCTCCATTAAAACACGTAAAGAGAGAAAGTATTGCTTACAATTAGGTTAAGATTTCAAAGCTTTGTTCGTTTGGAATAGCAAGGATAGAAACCGCAGCGAGGATGCAGTATCCTTTGTCTTCGAAACGCTTTGTGCAGCGCTTTCTCGCTCGAACCAATTAGTCAAACGAGAAGTAGCTGTTACTGGAATTGAATTACGTATCGAGAGTGACAGCCAATTATAGACAACAAAATGTAAAGCTTCTCTCGTTGACGTTCTCTTCCACTCAAGCCTTGGAAACCCTCTCAGCGAGAGATAAAACAAGTACCGCGTGTTGGTTTAGTTTACACAGTAAATGTCAATAACACTTATTGATGTAGTGATGCGAGTTTGTTTTGTGCAGAATTTATTGAAAAATCTGATGTGTTACACTCACATGTCTTTCTCTACTCTTGTACAAACTATTTTTACAAACACTTATTCTCCATATGCTTCATGTTAATCGAGATGTTAATCTTATTGCTAATTTTCTTGTAGATCCAAGGGGAATTGGCTTTAAGCGTTTAAGAGCTGGATGCTATGTGGAGTATTCCATTCTCTTTGCATTACCAGGACATAAAAATGAATAACGAATTTGAGAAAAAGTATAAGTATTGGAAAATTTAAGGGAATAACAAGCAATATCTCGAAAATGGTTCACTCAACAAAAAAAATGTATACGACATAAATTGTGTATTTTAACGGGCTCTACATTTTTTGTGTAGTAAAAGTTTGTGTATTCTTATGGTTTACCAGTTATGCAAAAGTCGTTCACAATGAAGAACACTTTTGGAGATATTCCCAGAAAATTCGAGATATACATTTCATTTGTCATGAAAATATCTTAAACATATAATATTTTAATCAAAATCGTTAGAGCCATTTTTGAGAAAATTAAACTTTAGAAAAATGTTCCATGTAAAGGGTTGTCTGGGATGGGGGATTTTCTTGAAAACCTTCGTGTCGCATCTCTGGAAGATACTGAACCTAAATACCAAGTTTGGTGTTTATCCGACTGTTCGTTTGTGAGTTATGCTGTTCACAGACACACACACACACACACACACACACACGGACATGTTTCCAAAAATGCTTCTTTTGGATTCAGGGGGTCTCAAAACATGTATTTCCGGTGAAATCTCGGTATCGAATTTTTTGGGTGGAATGCAATACTTCCCCTACTTACTATACGTAGTAGAGAAAGTAAAAATCTGACTGTTACATTAAGAAGATTTTCTCTAACATTATCGTTTACGTTGTATAGCTTCCAAAAACTATTTTTAAGAAAGATTTTTTACTCTATCTACTGCGTATAATAAGAAGGGAAAGAATTGCGTTCCATCCAAAAAATTCGATGTCAAGATTTCACCTGAAATACGTTTTGAGGTCCCCTGAATAATAAAAAAAAGCATTTTTGCTTTCTCTACCTCGTACCTAATAGATGGATAAAGTATAGACTTCCGCCCTAAAATTCGAACCGCGATTGCACCGGAAATACGTGTTTTGAGGTCCTGAGTAAGAAAAAGCGTTTTTAGAAAAATGTCCTTGTGCGTGTCTGAATAACATAACTCAAAAGCGAAAAATCAGTAATATCAATGCTTGTTGCTGCATAAAAGCAAACATAACCAAATAATAAATAAATAAAGCAGTATGTTTTCTCTCTAATTCAAATTATAATTGGTTAATATACCTTTATTAACATATTGCTGATCATAGGAATACAACAGGATTATAGACAAAAATATAACCCAATTTTATTGCCGTAATATGCATGTTATATTCGGTCAACCATATACATATTTATCTGTATTTTCTAAACATGATTAGTCAATTATAACAAAAGAGTAATTTGCATTTAGTAAACAAATATCATCATCTGCAGATGTTTTACGGGGAGTGCCCACTTTCTGACGACAATGTAGACCGTCTTCCCCACTTTCCTGGAATATTTTTATCCGATTATTTACTATAAAAGCACTTTTATGCCCTGCCGTTGCAATTGCTGTAACAGTACAACCAGCCTCCAACATACCCACGATACGTTCACGAGTAATTTTGCTAGTATACGGCATGACTGATTCTGAGACAATAAACATATTTTGGTTTCAATAACACTAGAAAAAGCAGAGGCATCAACCTCCCCTCTTTCCCCCCTTATTGCTGTGTTATCAAGCCACCACGCTCTGCGATAGGTACGATGAAGGACACGCCTCAAAAGACCCCAGAAAACGATACAAAATCCGCCAAAGATTTTCTTTGGCACTCTGTGTACATTGTAACAACGAGCTCAGAACAAGTACAATGTGCTTCTTTGTTTTCCTACATAAACTTCCGAATTGGGGCACATTTGCAGAATCCACAGCACGACCACAGAACTGCATAATGACCAATTCTTTGCCAAGTTAACGGTCTCTTTGGCGCATCGCCACCGTGAACTGAACACATTCAAGCTAATTCACATTCAGAAGTCATTTGTTTTCCAACATTCAGGCCGCAGAAAATAAGGAAGAGTGAGTGACCTGGAATACATGCCGTATTTAAAATACGCTTTCTGGGAAACGCTTTTAAAACAGGTCAGATCCTTAGATAAAAGATTATACTTTCTAAGGAAAGATTTACTTCTAGTCGCGTGTGCTTTTGTAATAGACTCCTGTCTTCCTGGTGAGTGGATTTGCACATGCTTGTTTTCTCGTATTGCTCGGGTTTAGATATATTTACTTTCTCTTCCCATTATCTAAAGTAGAAGCAATGCATTCAACCCAAAATTATACATCGCGATTTTAATACGCTCATGCTGTTATGTTTTATTGCGAGAAGTTTGTGAAGAAAAAGGGCACAGATAGCGTTTTAGTTTTCAATCAAAGCCGAGATGTACTACTTTCTCTGCCATATATAGTAGGAAGAGAAAATACTCGCATTGTATTCCAAACAAAAATTCAATACCAAGATTTCACTGGAAATACGTATTTTGAGTCGAAACACCTTGAACAAGGAAATAAATAAAATAAAACACTTTTAGGAAAAGGTGCATGTGTGTGAAAAGCATAACTCAAATAGCAAAGTGGGATAAATATCAAACTTGGTATTTAGGTTCAGTACCTTCCAAAGGTGCGACACGAAGATCCTCAAGAAAATCCCCCATCCTCAAACTAGCTTATAGGGAACATTTTTCGAATTTTTTTATTTTATAAAGCTCAGCTCTAATAATTCCGGTTAAACTAACATATATTAAAGACATTTACATAAGAAATAAAATTTATACCTCGAATTTTCTGGGAATAGCCTGTGAAGTCCTCTTCATTCGGAAGGAATTTTGTATAATCTTGTATAACTGGTAAACGTTAATCGACAGATGAAAACGTACTACACAGAAAGTGTGGATTTCTTTAACGGGCACAGTTTAGTTCAAGTAATTATTTCCAGATATCCGCTATTAATCGTACGAATCGTTCAATACTTAGCGATTCTTTTAAAGTCCTTTTGATTTTAGGTTGTTTCTCGTGATGTCATGGAAAGAGTAGGGAATTTTAAAGCCAGTTCCGAAACATTTGACTATTACTATTCCCTTATATATGTAACGAAATGTAAAACGCAGCAATTTCCGGAAAGGCTTATCTCCATTAAAATTGAGCAGATAAGAAAATTACTTTCATAAGAATAATTTGATACCTACTAACAAGCAATACAGGGTAGAGAAAGTTATGTGAATCTAATACATCAGATTTTTTTATTCCTTTTTCATTTATCTTGTAAGTATATAAGCATTGCACTCCTTCAAAAAAATTCATTTCGAAATTTAAACAGAAATATATGTTTTGATGCGTCCTGACTAAAAACAAAACGCCAGATAAACACCGAACTTGACGTTTATTTCCCTATCTTCCAAAATTGCGATACGAAGAGTTTCAAGAAAATTACCCTATCCCAAACCCTTTAGATAGAAAATATATCGTTAACTTTAATTTTCCCAAAGATGGTTCTGGTGACTTTTATGAAAATATATATGTTTATCGGACACTGGGACTGGATTATTTAATTTTAATTTTAAAAATATTCACTTGAAAATTATAGAATTACAGATATTTAATTAGCGAAAGATACACGTTTTTAAAACTGCCTTGCGCTTTCAAATTTGTCAGCAAAGTATGATAATGACATTTCCTAATAGTTTAGTACTATGAAAATAAATGTAAGAATTTTTTTGCAGTTGATGTTTTTAGTTCTAGAGAAATAAATATTTATTTTCATGAAGTTGGAGTTAAAAATGTTCTTGTTTTTCAGACAAATTACTTTTTTATCATCCAATGAATAAAGCAAGCACAAAATGTAATCATTAGAAGCATATTTGAGATTAATTTGGAAATTCGCATACAAATCAGAGCAAAACTGAAATGTAAGGAATGAATTTCATACGCAAAAATTTAAAACAGGAGAAACACGTACAGAAAGGGTCCAGTAGGGTTAAAAGGGAGCGGACGGGCCACTTTAACATGTCGCTGTGCTTTTAAAAATGATGGATCCTGAAAAATGTTTGGCCAAAATGATTCATATTGTGTATAGAATATTTACGTAATACAATTCAAAAATCGAAAGGTTTTTTTTCATTTTCACCTAAAAACTGATCCCAGTGTCCCTTAATATATTTGCATGACAAAATTTATACCTTGAATTTTTTGCCACGGGCCTGTACAGACCTCTTTATTCTGAACGACGTTCCTTTAATTGAAACACCGCAAGAGAAGAGAGTCCATGTGATAACTATGATGACGTCTTAGGTAAACAAGCAATGGCTGGAAAGGTAAAATTAGACTAAAAAATGCAATACCACAGCTGGGATTTCAACCACGGATCTTCCGCTTTCCGTGCGATTGCTCTAGCCAACAGACTACCATGGCAACATGCCGGTACAACATTAATTTCAACTTATTCAGGTTTTCACGTTAAATTATAAGGCGTTCTCAAATTTATTCTGAGATAACATATCCCAAAGGCGACTTACAATCTCGGTATGGTGGCCATGGTAACTCGGTTAGAGCTACGCATGGAAACCGGAAGATTCGTGGTTAAAAGCCCAACTATGACTTGAATTTTTCAGTCTGATTTTACCTTTCCAACCATAGCCTACACGCGGTATATACACACTACGTAATCAAAAGTATCCAGACACCTGGCTGAAAATGACGTAAAGTTCGTGGCTTCCTCCATCGGTAATGCTGGAAGTCAATATGGTGTTGGCCCACCCTTAGCCTAGACGACAGCGTTCACTCTCGCAGGTATACTTCCAATCAGGTGCTGGAAGGCTTCTTGGGGAATGGCAGCCCATTCTTCACGGAGTGCGGAACTGAGGAGAGGTATCGATGTAGGTCGGTGAGGCCTAGCACGAAGTCGGCGTTCCAAAACATCCCAGAGATATTCTATAGGATTCAAGTCAGCACTCAGTGCAGGCCAGTCCATTACATGGATGTTATTGTCGTGTAACCACTCCGCCACAGCCCGTGCAGTATGAACAGGTGCTCGATCGTGTTGAAAGATGCAATCGCCATCCCCGAATTACTCGTCAACAGTGGGAAGCAAGAAGGTGTTTAAAATGTCAATGTAGGTCTGCACTGTGATCTTACCACTCAAAACAACAAGGGGTGCAAGCCCCCTCCAGGAAAAACACGACCACACCATAACACCACCACCTCCGAATTTCACTGTTGGCACTACACACGCTGGCAGATGACGTTCACCGGGCACTCACCATACCCATACCCTGCTATCAGATCGCCGCATTGTGTACCGTGATTCGTCACTCCACACAACGTTTTGCCACTGTTCAATCATGTAATGTTGACGCTCCTTACACCAAGCGAGGCGTCGTTTGGCATTTTCCTGCGTGATTTGTGGCTTATGAGCAGTCGCTCGACCATGGAATCCAAGGTATCTCACCTCACGCCTAACTGTCATGGTACTTGGAGTGGATCCTTATGCAGTTTGGAATTCCTGTGTGATGGTCTGCCTATTACTCTTTACGACCCTCTTCAAATCTCGGCGGTCTCTGTCAGCCAACAGACGAGGTCGGCCCGTACACTCTTGTACTGTACATGTGCCTTTACGTTTCCACTTCACTATCACATCAGAAACAGTGGACCTAGGGATGTTTAGGAGTGTGGAAATCTCGCGTACAGACTTCTCACACAAGTGACACCCAATCACCTGACCACGTTCGAAGTCCGTGAGTTCCACGGAGCGTCCCATTCTGCTGTTTCACGATGTCTAAGGACTACTGAGGTCGCGGATAATGAGTACCAGGCAGTAGGTGGCAGCACAATGCACCTAAGATGAAAAACGTGTTTGTGGGGTGTCCGGATACTTTTGATCACTTAGTGTATGAAAGAACAACTAAGTATTAAGGGATGGCTATTTACAAACTGTGAACGATATAACCCACACCGCGTAGTTCGGGAATGGATGACGTGAGTTGTCTTCACAGTTGGCTTGAATGTCGACATGACGTGAATATTTATTAATAATACTTCATTGATTACCCTTAAATTTATTAATTTTAAAGAGAGATTATGTTTTAATTTGATTTTAAATAAAAGTTAATTTACTTAAATAGTTTATCATAAAATTATGATTTGTGGTATCATAGATATAATGAATAGTTATTTTAAGTTATGGTTTGCCTCTAGAATATGTATTGTTTTTCTTCTGTTTTATGCGAAGTCTGTTTTGGGTGCCTAAATTACTGAATTACTGGGACGGTCCAATTACTGTATTTATTTACTTGTGTTTGCTAAGTTATTTACACATTCGTAGTCTGCTGGGATGGTGGCCACTTGTTCCCCAGATCTCCGATATTACATACTGAGTTATGTATTTTACATTTTTAAATTCTACAATCTTCCTTACTCTTCCTCTTTTCACATACTATTTGCAACTTCTCTCAACGTTCCATTTTCTTCTTACATTCCACAAAAATTCTCCTATATCCCTTACCTGAGACCGACCTAAAATTTTTTGTGTGTTTTTATAATGCTATTATTTTTAGCCATTTCTCTCTAATAAATATTTTCCTCCATTCATTCCTTTACATACCGTCAATTTCTCTGCATAACCGACACATTCATTGCATAACATTGCTTCTGAGTCCCCTAGGTTTCCATACACCTATCCTAAACCACGATTTTGCTTTTCTTGTTTTAGTATTACAAATTTATGCGCACTTTTCTTTTCGTAATTCCGCCTTTAAAAAATTTGCAAAATGCCATTCATCTCATTTCATTATTCCTTGCCCTCAGCTCTTGCTTATTAATTTCCTCGTATCTCCCTCTGGCAATTTTCCAGAACTCCTGTATCATTTCATGTCTTTGTCCCCATACATCACCTAGCCCAGCTCTCCATTACCATAGTGTATCCAGCCTTGGTTCAATTCTGGTGTCAACAAAAACAAGTGTTTGCAGTTCTATGTTATTGACTGCAAGCCTAAGAGCACCCTTTAGGGTGTGTTTCCCACTTGAAATATAGTTCCGAGGTGAATACTTTATTAAGCAATATTAATCCAATCAAACCCATGGCACGCCAGCCCAGAATCGGACCAAGGCCTACCGCACCGACCGCGTCATTGATGAGGGGCAGTTGAAGAAGTTATTGTTTTTACGTTATTTGCACCACGCTTTGGGCGGCAATTTGAAGTAGTTTGTATTGAAGGAGTTGTATTATGTTTCAATTGTTGGAGAGCCGAATTTGCAGTAGTTGCAACCGCACGTATGGTAAACAGTTTCCGGTAGCCTTCGCCCCAAATGTACTTTCAGGTGGTCTTTGCCCCAAGTTTTAAAAAAAAATATTAACTTTGTAATTTGACTGTTTCTTTAAGTATTAAATATTTATGTTTCCCTCAGCTGCGTCAGTATTATTGTTAGAGACACGCTTCTCTTAGCAGGGTTGTGGTGCAACTGAAGAATGTAGGCTTACACAGATTATAATTTTACTTCACTACATTTATTAATCCTTGACACAATTTAAATAACACTTCCTGATATAGAGAGCTGTGAAATTCTTTTATGAATTACCTGCACTTTTTCACACGTAAACTATTTTTCCTCTCACACGAATACGTATTAAATCTCTCGAGGATGTGTCTCGCGTCCGGTTAGGAACACTGTTTGCAGGCAACTGAACTCTAAATTTGTAAAATTGTCTCCATTTCAGTTTCTGATTGGCTAATCCTACTCCAATAGAATACCTTCATTTAACTAAAGCCTTTTCCGGTTGTTGATTGGCTATTTTTAAACTGTCTCAAAATTTACATTATTGCTTCCAAGAATCACAAGTAACATTATTAAACTCTCAAACTCATTATTGCTTCAAGGTTACCTCATTGTTAGAAACTTTTGACCTATTTCTCATAACTCCTACATTATTAAATTACGTAATACATTCACATAACAGTATTACACATGGATACAATAATATAAACATATACAATGATTGTAATATACACTTTTTATACATTTTTACATACACATATTGCTTTAAGGCGGGCTGTTATTGCATTTATATATTATATAATTAGACTGAAATCATTTAAGTGTTAAAAATACTGCCTCACAGTACTTGAGGGTGGGACATGGTCAGCGCGCCGGATCCCTCCGTAAGTTAAGGGAACACCAATCCAATATGATTACAAAATCTAATATTAATACGTAAAGATTGACATTCTTAAAAATAGCGCAACTATTACCTATTCAAAAGTACCACTGAATTTATAAAATTCATTTTCGTCTTTTAGTAGCACATGATCGTAGTCTACTACACTTCCATGTGCTCGCAGTTTACTGTACCATTTTGGCGACGACAGTGATAGTCCGTTAGTAAGAATGCATCAAAGGAGTGAACTTTTAGAACTAGAGAGATTAATAAATGGGTTTTTCGTGAAGAAAGGGCTGTATATGTACACATAATGTGTAGTTTAAAAATGTTAACATCACGTATTTGTGTTTAGTTCTGCATTTGGAATGGGCGGGGATTGACAAAAGAGTGGAATAGGAAGCAGCAATGGAGGTAGATTTCTGGTAAATGGGTGCAATGTATTTGTTGACATCAGGATTAACCTAAGGCTGGATCTAGTATACCTAAGTGTTACAGTTTTAAGAATGGGTTTCTTTTGGAGTTGTACCTAATGGAAATGGATAAATTTTCCTTTTTGATAAAGTTTTAAAACAGCAAATTGATTCTCTCTTTCACAAACAAGAGCACCATGCCTTCAATCACATTAGAGGCTTTTAAAGAACTACTTTTGTGATACATGATAATGGCTAAAAGTAACATTGAGGTCATCAGTGTGGAGATTTCAAGGTAAGCAAGGTAAACAACGTTGACGGTGTTTAAGAGGTCACGATGCAGTACCACGTTCTTCTGGTACGTTCAAATGTGTCTCAGGAAGGTGAAAGCTTCGTAACTATGTGATATGACCGCCCTTCAGGTAACAACTTCCAACAACTGGAAGACCTACGTGAGTCTAACGTGACACAATAAGAAAAAATGATTCAAATATGCTCATTTATGAATATATATATAAACCTACATACTCGTTATATATTTATATATTCAAATAAGTTAATGGTTTTATAGTAAAGACCATACAAACTATATTCTAAATTATTTAAAATGGGCTCCCTTCGATTGCGATTTCCTGATGGTGCAAGTGAATAAGCAAGCGAGAGAAAATGACCGACGATTCTGTTAGGAGAATCTGTGGTTTGGATGCTGGGTTCATATTATGGCGGAATGTACACAGTGAGAGAACCAGTGAAAAATTAAATTCAGAAATAAATTCTTCCAGCTAGCAGGAGATTGGCAGGTTGGGATCTACTGGCTGACCAGAGGAACTGGAAAACCATGGGCAATTTCCTAGCTAATTTGCGCGAAACCAGATAAATCTTTTTCAGTTAATCAGAAACAAACTAACTTTTTTCTTTCTTTTCTTCGAACTTAACTTGTATCTTAAATATACATGTACAGTCATTAATCCATACACTGTTTGTATGATACTTTTAATAAGATGACTACTTTATACCTATATAGTGAATTTACAGAATATAGTCTTAATAACTTAATTCTGAAAGACAAACTTTTACTATCTTAATTTATTCTGCTATTTGAAGAAAAGTTATTTTGTTGTAGGAGTTGTATTGTAGTTCTTATGTTGGGGAGCCGAACTTGAAGTTCGTTGCAACCGCACGTATAGTACCCGCTTTCCGGTAGCCTTCGCCCCAAATGTACTTTCCAGTGGCCTTTGTCCCCCCAAAAATGTTTAAAAATATTAATTTTTGTAATTTTGACTGTTTCTTTAAATATTATATATTTATGTTTGCCTTGGCTGCGTCAGTATTATTGTTAGAGACATGTTTCTCTTTGCAGGGTTGTGGTGCGACTGAAGAATGTAGGCTTACACAGATTATAATTTTACTTCACTGCTTTTATTAATGCTTGACACGATT
This sequence comes from Deroplatys truncata, assembly GCA_030765065.1. Taxonomy (NCBI): domain Eukaryota; kingdom Metazoa; phylum Arthropoda; class Insecta; order Mantodea; family Mantidae; genus Deroplatys; species Deroplatys truncata. Next base: position 118,982,599 of record CM060988.1, on the reverse strand, counting down.
TAAATAACACTTCACTGACATAGAGAGAGAGCTGTAAGATTTTTTTATTAATTACTTGCACTTTTTAACACGTAAAACTATTTTCGTTTCACACGAATACGTATTAAATTTTCGAGGACGTGTCTCGCGTTCGGTTAGGAACACTGTCTACAACCAACGCGTCCAGTTATGAGCACTTTCTACTCGCTACTGACTTGATTTCTTCCGCCTAAATTTGTAAATTTCTGTATTTCAAGTATCTGATTGGATAATCCTAGTCTAATAGAATACCTTCATTTAATCAAAGCTTTTTCTGGTTGTTGATTGGCTATTTTATAAACTGTCACAAAAATTACATTATTGCTTCCAAGAATTACAAGTAGTATTATTAAACTTTCAAATTCACTATTGCTTCATTGTTACCTCATGGTTATGAACCTTTAACCTATATTCTCACAGCTCATACATTATTAAATTACGTAATACATTCAGATAACATTATTACATGTATACAATAATATAAATATTAATATAATGACTGTTACATAATTTTATATGTTATTTTATACACATATTGCTTTTAAGGCGGGCTCTTATTGGATTTATATATTATATAATTTGACTGAAATCATTTAAGTGTTAAAAACACTGCTTCATATTTTGCTATACAGGATGAACAAAAAGGCTCTTTTAGGCATGCCAAGATCTCTTCCCCCTTCCTGTACCCTCTCTCATAATGAAGCAGCTCTTATCACTGACAGTGAAATCAATGTCAGTCATCAATCACAGAGTATACTATCCGCCCATAAGACCTATTTTAGGATTCTGTTGGGCAAATAACCGAGCACATTTGCCGAATCATAGGATGCACATAATACGATTATCTAGAAACAGTAGGATATATGGCACTAGTTCCACATTCACATAGGGCTTTCTATACCCACTCTTACACACATTCTTACAAAAGGTTATTCAGCTGTCTACTTCTTGAAAGTCGATATAAATTTTCATTACACATTTACATATTTCCTTGTAGGTATAAGAAAGATACAGCAGGCTAAAGGCGATAGTCAAATTTTTAAAATGCATTCGCTGTATGATGGCTATGAAATTCCATACCCCTTGCACGACCACGAGAAAAAACGAATGGCGACTTAGCATTGAAGAAAGTATAAGAATTTGAGAACTCAAATAATAAAGAATATCTCGGAAATGGTTAAAACCACAACAAATATTGTTTGACATAAGTTGTGTGCTTTAGCGAGATCTACATTCTCTGTGTAGCAAGATTTTGTCTATTTCTTACGGTTTACTGATTGTACAAGAGTCATTCAGAATAAAGAGGACTTCACAGGCTATTTGCACAAAATTCAAGATATACATTTTATTTGTCATATAAATGTCTTAAACATATGTAATTTTAACCAAAATCGTTAAGAAGGTTTGAGAATATCAAAAATAAAGAAAAAACGTTCCATTTATGTACCACATTTGATATCTTTAATAGTAATATATGGGCACAAAACAAATAAAAACCTGGAAATATCGAAGTGCTCTTTTTCCTAAATGGCCGATAAGCTTTCAAATAATATTCATACCAACATATACTACCTTTATACATTTATATGGAATTTTCTTGTTTTTTATGACGATTACCGGGATTATATTAATTATGCGTATACACTACATTAAATAATTTTGCATAAACGTTCAAAATTATACAACGTAAGTATAGAACGGTATATACATTACGAATACCTATCACACAATTTTATTTATAGTATTTTTGTATGCTGGGTTTAGTGTAATTGTATTTCCATTAAACTGCTTTATACCACAATAATTATATGTATATATAAATAACACATTATTTGATATATTACATAATTTTGTTTATAAAGTAAACAATACGAGTTATGAAGTACTTGCTTTCCAATTTTTTGGAAGAAGGTTTTCTCTTTCTCCTACTGGTGATTACCAATACTATTTATTAAAATATATAATATGGTAAGTTACATACCCTCCTCCATTACTAATTCACATATATCATATGTATGTACACGATGGACCATTTAAGTTGAGACTGTACAATATCTCCAAAACTAAGCGTTGTAGAAAGAAATGTCTGGAATAAAAGTTGCTTGATTTTATGGGATAAAGTAAATGCCAATAGTCGAGTTTTATTTGGAGGCCATTGTGATGGTCATTTTAGGGTCAATTTAATTTGACTCTAGCTGTAGGCTTCCATTTAAAAGAATTAAATTGACCCTAAAATGATTATCATAACGTCCTCCAAACAAAACACGACTGGCGGTATTTACTTTCGCCCATAATATCAAACAACTTTTAGTGAAGACATTTCTTTCTACAACGCTACAACTTAAATGGTATATCGTGTATATACATATGTAATGTATTCTAGATATAACTTTGAATTAAGTAATAACTACATAGTTATATAGAACATGTTGCAAAAAACGTTCAGATGTTTATTGTAAGTACAGAGAAATAAGCTCAGAAGTCTTTGTAAAGAGTTCTTGAGAAGAAAAGGAGAAACAGAAGAATCCTCCATTAGTTGATGTATTTACATTTAAAATATATTGTGTTAAGTATTTCGAAAACGGCTAACACTGCGAAAAAAGAATTTACACAAACTATATATTTGAATGGGTTCTAGGTTTTCGCCAAGGTAAATTTTTGTGTATCTAGTCAGAAAAAGAAACTAAGAGTGAACGATGTCACAGGTTATTCACAGAAAACTCAAAATGTACTCTACATTATTCATCCAGATAGAATAAATATATGGTATTTTAATCAAACTTTTTAAAGCTATTTTGAAAAAGTATAAAATAATGCAGCATTCCACACACACACACACACACACACACACACACACACACTCACATTCACACACAGACCCCTCCATTTATGGTTAAAATGCCCTAGCAATAGGCTGCAAGCCAAGTTACACTTGAAATATAATTGATTATTTCACGCATGCATGTGTAGGCTAAAGTCGGAACAGTAGAATGGGACTGAAAAATTCAATACCAAAGCGGAGATTTGAACCACGAATGATAAGCTTACTCTCACTCCCACACACTCTCCCTCTCTCTCTCTCTCTCTCTCTCTCTCAGTTAGAGCTAGCATGGCAACATGCCGATACGATACTAAATTCCCCAATGTACTCACATTTTACCCCGTAAACCACTCATTTTGAGATAACAAAATTAAAGATAGAATCAGACTGAAAATGTCAATGCCATAGCCGGTATTTGAACCAAGGATCTTCCTCCCTATGCGCGGTTGTTCTAACCAAACTCGCAATTATCACTGATAGACCAAATAGGGGTTACTTAAAAAGCCCGGGACTTAAAGTGTTTAGGACGTTGTAAGTCCCATTGGGGTATGTTATCTCAAATATGATTCGAGGTCACTTTGTGGTTTAGATAAAATAGGAGTCAGTTAGGGAATTTAATGTCGTACCGGCTTGTTGCCATGGTAGCTCAGTTGACTAGAGCAACCGCGTGTACAGCGGAAGATCCATGGTTCAATTACCGGCTATGGCATTGAATTTTTCATTCCGATTGTACCGTTCCAGTGTTACCGTTATTTGACTGTATCCAAGGAAGAAAAGAATCATTGTAATTTTCTGAACAGTTTATGCTCATTAACGCTCGAAAGTGTCTTCTCGATTAAGAATAGGAACACTAGCATAAGAAAACATAATATATCGTTAAGGGAGAGGCGTAAGCTAAACATTTGTTCTATAAATCTTCGTGATAGTCATTGTTACCACATAACGGTCCACGTAGCATTATACATTCAGTGCCAGATGCGAGAAAGATCTGCCTGCATTAGTCACGCTTCTCTGGTTTAACTTTCGGTAAGAGTCATGCCCTAGAGTGACCTATTTTACATTCTTAGATAACCTGCATTGTTGGAATACATACAACATCTAACAGAAAACCAGCAGTTTGGTAGTAAGAAACACAACTACTCAAACTATTAAATAAAATCGTTGTTCAGTTCCTTTTGAAAAGTTGCGCAGTTTGGAGTGATTATTAATTTGGAAATATAAAAAGCATGTAATGGATTATTTGACTATGGAAATATATAAAATGGAATATTCAAATAGCAACAAGAATGGATTAAAGTTTTAAAATCAAAACTAAAAATGTTGTGTTAAAACTAAGAAAAAAGAATCTATTTTCCTAAAATAAGGAAAGGTTAATTGTTCGCATAAGGAGGAAGAGAGAAAATTTCTGGATTAAAAAAAATACGTATCATTTTAATTTCAGTGAGTGCTATTAATAAGAGCAAAATTCAAGTATCAATACTTGGAGGTGATATGATTATCGATGGTTAGAGTGAAGTTTTAAAAAAAATTAAAACAGATTTTATGAAGCAATTCGTCCACTTAAGACAAAGGACATAAAAGGCATCGTTAACAATGAAAATATGGCGTGTGTTTATAAAATAATAAAAACTAGATTTACAAAAAGATAAAGTGGTAAAATAAATGAATGAAGAAAGATAATTTACGTGACCTAACTGTAATAAAATTGGTGGATAGTACATAACTGAATAAAAGAACATAAATGATGATGGGACAGTAATAGTAATAATATTAATAATAATAATAGTAATGACTTAGATGATAAAGCTCATCTAAGTCATTACTAGAAAGAAAAAAGAAAAAAGCTCATTGATAATCGGACACTAAATGGAATAAAGGTATTCGAAATGTGTCGATAAATAAAGAGCAACAAGAAAAGCTTTTGTTTATTTGTGAACTCGCCTTTAACTTCTATGATCAATTCGGGGGCTTTTATTTGAGAAACAATTCGACTGTGCGTTCTTTAACGTTGTGTCTGTTCTTGTTTTACATTAAACACACTCAAAAACCCTCCCAGTTGCATACTTCCAGACTCTGCGAAGGTTAGGGAAAGATTCTAATTAAACAAAATTCCCCGCCCCAGCCGGGAATTGAACACGCGAGCCCTGCATTGAAAAGTCAGAACGCTGACCACTCGATCACAGAGGCAGTCATTCTGTTTTTGCGGCTACGGATTTTTATTATCTCTCTAGGCACAGCAGTTTTGGTATTTATATTGATCGAAGACCGTTTAGTGTTCGGAACGTCTTAAATAAAGTGCTGTTTTACTTTCTCAAGCACCTAGATGGTAGATAAAGCATTGTATTCCACTCAGAAACCTGATGAAGAGATTTCGCCAGAAATACGCGCTTTAAGGTCCTCTGAATAAAAATAATAACTTTTAGAAAAAGATCTCTATGTGCAGCTGTGAATAGCATGACTAAAAAAATGCTGGATGTTACATTCACTTTACGTTCTCTAGCCATTCTTCAACACACTACTCTTAGAAAGTCTTATTCCTCCATTCGCGCCATGTTAATTCAGACAAAAATTTGCAGAAATTGCTTAATAACGTATTTCCTTGTAGATACACACGCTTATACCGCCACCGCAGTTTTGGGGGCATTCTACTGGCCTTCACAGGTTGAGTATGCATCTATAGCTAGGAGGAGGTGTGTATGTCTACCTTTTCGCGCATGCAGTGGTGACCTGTTTTACGTGCACTATTTCTATATTATTTCTAGATAACGTTGAGCAATATAAGTGTCATTACTTATAATAACCATACTTAAATACATAACTAAATAAAACTATTTTGTACAATATTGTTACATGCTGGGTACATGGCCTGAAAGTTCACATGAAAATTAAATTAATTTCTAATACCCAGCACGCACATTGAGGGTGCGTATAGTTAGCTGCGGAGGACCGAAAAGTGGTGTGGATGTTAAGAGGAAGGCGTGGGCTTTTCACTGTACAAAATCCATAACACAAATCTACTCACACATTCCTAGATTTATTTTCCAACCGTTTGGGGCTCCTACATTATTACAAATGGAAGGTGGGAGGAGATGTCCGCCGATCCAAAGCCTACACACGCGGTCCGTTTCTCACGGAATCCTAACTGAGACCGACGCTATCCCCCACCACTCGTGACTAGCAAAGCTACCAGCCAAGAGTGACGTAAACAACAATGTTTCTGGCAATGACAATGTAGAACAATAATGTAACCCCCCAAATTATTAATACGCTACATCATCTATACGAAAAAAATATTTCAACGGGAACAATGTAAAATTGAAATACATTATACTTTTTACTCTCAAAGAGGACACATTTACTAGACATTAGTTTAATAATATTTCCAATCTCCATTCTTGTTAATACCTGATTTAGCCGCCTACCCGCCGAATCACTCGTCACCCTCTAGAAGCACTGTCATGAAATGTGGGAACCTTTGCGTTTAGAACCAGAGTTCTTCCAGCACTCAAGTGGTTCAGTCTCTAGGCGGCTGAATCAGGTGTTGGACAAGAATGGAGAATGGACAGGTTATTAGTATATTGTTCAGTAAATGTCTCCTCTGAGCGCAAAAAGTATAATTTACTTCAGTTTTGCATTCTCTATATTGTCATTACAATACCTATCATGGAAAAATTGTGCAAAACAGTGTTTTATTTAGTTGTATATTCTGATTGGACAGATGATAAAAATAATATATAGTAAATGTGTCCTCTTTGAGAGTAAAAACTTTAACACACTTCAGTTTTACGTTATGACGCATTAATTTTTTTCGTGGAGATATTCTGCAAAAGAGCGTTTTATTTAGTTATATATTTAAACATGGTTATTATAAGTGATGGCGAGTAAAGCTATTGGTTAAAAATATATATTTATGTATGAATAATCTAGAATTTTGCAAGTAAAATAGGACGCAACTACATATGCGAAAAGGTAAACCGATACACGCACCCCCTCTTTACTATACATACTCCTCTTGTGAAGGCTAGTAGAATGCCTCCCAAAGCTGCGGTGACGGCATGAATGGAAGCGAGTGTACAAGGGGTATAAGGGAACACAGTAGATTTAAAGGGCACAGAGACTGAATTTTCAGAGTTTAATTTAAAGATGTTTACTTGAAAATTGGCACACTTAATACGAGTAAACAAACAAATGACTATGCAAAAGCTCAAAGTTCTAGCTCAAATTTTTCTGAGATAATACCTACAATTAAATATTTTTAATTAGCAAAGCAAATCCAATTTTTTTTTAAACTGCCTTGAGCATTCGCATTTCTCAAAGAAGTATGACAATGAAATTTTCTATACATTTATTTTCACTGTACTAAAGTGAGGATTTGATTAAGGTTGATGTTATTAGTTGTAGAGAAATAAATTTCTGTTTTTATGAAGTTTTTGGTGTTAAATGTTCCTTGTTTTTCAGTATAAATTAATTTCTGGTGAGCCAATGAATCAAGCAGTCGTAAAATGAGTACTTCAATCTTTAGATATCATACTTGAGATTATGTATGTAAATTTTCGTACAAATCAGAGCAAAACTGAAATGTAAGGAATCAATTCCATGTGAAAGAATGTAAACCCGAGAGAAAAAAAAAACATGGTTAGAGCTTCTCGGGTTATCAGCCGTGTTATATCGATGAAAATACTAGCCCTTTCGGTCATCTTGACTCTATGGCCTTCCTCAGGAATTGGAAGCCGATAAAACACGGTTGATAACCCGAGAAGCTCTAATCAGTAACCATCACCGTGAAAGTTTTAACTCTTTAAAAAACAAAAAAAATAATAAAAAATAAAAACGGCGCCGTGGCCGAGTAGTTAGACCGCTCGCCTCTCACCGAGGCGGCCCGGGTTCAATGCCAGGGACCCGCATGTGGGAATTGTGGTGTACAAAGCGGCGTCTGGGCAGGTTTCTCCGGGTTCTCCGGTTTCCTCGCCATTCATTCCACCAACTGCTCCATCGTCACCTTTCCTATCATCCATTTCGCCGTCATTTCGTTCTTCTACTTCCTTCATCCCAAATGAGGCATCGGGCTGATCACCCATCCTGGGTGTTCTGTCTGATCCATGAGAGTGTCTGCTCCTCGACGGACCTCTGACCCCAGGCACCCGCCTGTAAGTCCTACATAAGATGTGGTTAAACAGCGAATGAATGAATGAAAAAAAGACACATGTTTGACCAAAATGATTCACAGGTGTCTATAGAATATTTTTAATACAATTAAAAAATTGTTGTCATTTTGACATTTTCACCTACAAACTCGGTCCCCATGTCCTTTAAACAATAATCAAATTTCTAAGAACGAGGTCGCTATGTGATGACCACAGAAAAAAAAAGAAGAGAGACTTTGCGGTTGAAAAGGTATAACGTATTTGAAAATTCAAAAAATTAATAAAGAATATCTTGGAAATCGTTATTGCCACAAATATTTTTATTTGTCAAATTGCTTGCTTTAACGAAGTTGCACTTTTTGTGTAATAGAATTTTTGTCTCTTACAGTTTACCAATTATGCAAAAGTCATTCAGAATGAAGAGCACTTCAGAGGCTATTCCCAGAAAATTTAAGATATGCATTTCATTAATTGTCATAAAAATATCTTCAACATATGGTATTTCAATCAAAATCGCTAAGAACAATAAAGAATCAAACAACTGTGTAGGATAGTTTGGGTAGATTTCTTGAAAATCTTCGTGTGTTATTAACCTTAAATACTATCTTTAGTATGTATATTTACCTTTTTTGCTTTCTCTACTACGAATAATAAACATGCCCTGATTAAAATCACTTCTGCAAACGTTTAATATGAAGTGATGGGAAAAATAAACTTTTGTAAGATTAGCTTTAGAAGAATGGGTAGAGAAAAGCGTGTGAACGTAACTTTTTCTCGTTGAAAAAATATTGAAATGCTATGTTCTGTTGTTTTAAATTAATGATTAACTTAACGCAGATACCCCCTCGTTAGAACAATAATTGAGCCGTTGCCCAATTAATTTTAATTGCATTGTTGCCTGCCAAGGCTGGATCAGTCTTGCTATGCCTTCCTCTTCTTTGGCACGCTATCTACTGGAGCGGAATACGATAGATCTTGAAGTGACGGAATATTTAGTTACCTGAATTCCTTCACATTGACTCACCGTTTTAACTAACAGTACAACGATCCTGTAAATCTTCCTTCCTTTGCCAAAGCCCACGGTTGTTCTGGAAATGTTAAACCTTCAAGGGCAGCGTAACAATGCGTAGCCGTTCACCTTCGTGTTTGTAGAATTTAGAGAGGTACAGGTGCTGAGCATTGTTTGCACTACATGTTTCTTTTGATAGCTTTCGGCAGAAAAAAAAGAGACTAAAAAGTAAAAGTACATGTTCGGTTATAGAACATGGACTTTCTAATTTGAGAATCGTGGTGTTTTGTTGCTATTGAGAGTGGGCGTCGTGTGTGGTTACCTCATAACGACAGGAAAAACTCCGATCAGGAAGAAAGAAGGAAAAAAAATTCATTTGTTTAAGCACCATCACCTTCATGTGCCCCAAAGAAAATACAGTTTTGCATGATCGTGTGTTTTTTATGTCTTCCCGATGATATTCACGCGGAAGGAAATTTAGATTTTCAACACATGAATTCATTTCCAAGGAAACCCACGTCTTACAACGTAAATTTAGTGGCTGTAATATGATGATATACACTAGGGTGGGTGAATACTAAAATACAAACCAATTTTCCATGCCTCTTCAAGATCTGCGTCTTTATAATCACGCCTAGGACTTCAAATTCTTCTTGAAATACCGAATCCCTACTAGTATCCATATTATTTACAACAATCCACTTGAAATATCAATCTCCACTACCGTCCACATTATTATTTTCAAACAATATGCTTGAAATATCAATCTCCACTACCGTCCACATTATTATTTTCAAACAATATGCTTGAAATATCAATCTCCACTACCGTCCACATTATTATTTTCAAACAATATGCTTGAAATATCAATCTCCACTACCGTCCACATTATTATTTTCAAACAATATGCTTGAAATATCAATCTCCACTACCGTCCACATTATTATTTTCAAACAATATGCTTGAAATATCAATCTCCACTACCGTCCACATTACTATTTTCAAACAATGTGCTTGAAATATCAATCTCCACTACCGTCCACATTATTATTTTCAAACAATATGCTTGAAATATCGATCTCCACTACCGTCCACATTATTATTTTCAAACAATATGCTTGAAATATCAATCTCCACTACCGTCCACATTATTATTTTCAAACAATCTGCTTGAAATATCAATCTCCACTACCGTCCACATTATTATTTTCAAACAATCTGCTTGAAATATCAATCTCCACTACCGTCCACATTATTATTTTCAAACAATCTGCTTGAAATATCAATCTCCACTACCGTCCATATTATTATTTTCAATAATCCGCCTGGTGTCAATCTCCATCAGCCATCAAACAATTGACACAAAGCCTCCTATACTATATCTTACTAACGCATCATGTTTGTTAGCTATAGTTTTGAATTGGCAGCATTGCGTTACCGGAAATCCGAAGAGACGATTGGCAAATTCGAAAAAAGAAAAAAATGGCGTAAGTTGAAATATTTAACAATTTGGAAGTGAAAAAATGTTTGTGGCCGTTTTAATTTGTCATCGAAATTTACAATCACAATGAAGAAGAATGATTCAAAGTGTGCAAAATTAATACTGAAAATGGTTTGGTAGAACTTAATAAAGGAAATTCTCTCTCATGTAACTACAATCTTGTGAGGAAAAAGTTAGAAATTTTAGAATCTAAAAATACGTAATAATTTGTCACCAGCGGTAACAAAAGTAAAAATAAAGTGGTATTTTTCAAAAAGTGATGCAATTATCGAAGTTTAAGTGAAGTTTTATAAAAGTAAAACGTAATAAATCTATTGAAGTAATAAGAAATAATAAGTAATTATCCCATTGAAACAAATTACATCTTCAACAAAGAAAAAATATAAATTCTTCTTTAGACGGACGACACCTGGAAGTTTTAATATAAATGTGGAAAAAGAAGAAGAAAATTACGAATTAATGTGTAATGAAATCGATGTGTATTGAAAAATAAACCGAATATAAAACACCTATTGTATTGTACAATTAAATATGATTGTACAATGACGTTAAAGAGATCTCAGTTATCTTAGGACGTCATTAAATATATTTTTTAAAAATATTGACTAATTGATTAGAAACTGTTTATTTTTATAAATAATTCATTAAACATGATATAACACACAATCGTGCAAAAATATTGTAATACATGTGTGTGAAATGCATAGCAGAAACTTGAAAACTGGTAAGGCTCGCCACGTCTTTTCAAACTATTCCTCGAGTCTGTAATAATGCGCTTCCCACACTCATAGCAATATACTGTTACTCACCAATGACTTTTGCGAAACCTTTTATACTTTAAAGCAGCGTTTCTCAAAAAGGTTCGCGTGACCACTTGGGCGGTATAAGAGAACTACTAGGGGGCAACCGAGCAAGATGGTTCCACGGTAACGTGTGAGGCTCGCATTCGTGAGGTTCCGGGTTCGATTCACGTTGACTGGCCACTCTGACCTTGGTTTTGTGTGGTTTTCCCTGGTGGGTAGGCAAAAACTGGTTTTTCCATCTATCATGATTTCCTTTCCCTCATTTTCCTCTCACTCCCTCTCCTCAAGTTTCAGGTGTGCTTCTAGGTTTCGTGGCGTTAGGCGGTGCCGGACAGATGGCGCGGATGCTTGCTGTAAGGAACGAGTGGACATTAGAGGGCTGCGTGTTTCGATGGGTCTTTCATCGCCCTCTCTGAACAGTTCCTGTAGTGGGACGGGTCTTCAAGCCAGGAACTGTTGGGAGTTCCGAACGCCTCTGTGGCCTGCAGTTTTCTGTAGTTACTTCGTTTTATCCCTTTCTCCTGTACTCTTATAAATATAAATTAATTATTAATAACAATAATAACAGTGATGCTAGTTTTCTAACACTCTCAAGAAAGAAACTCACAATTGTGGCCTATTAATAATTTGGGGGTTTGATTGTCATTACCAGATCTCATATTATTCTGCATTGTCATTACCAGACATATTGCTGTTTTCCTTGATGTCACTCCCGGCTGATCGTTTTGCTAGCTATGAGTGGTGGGGATAGCGTCTGTCTTAATTAGGGTTCCCAGAGAAGCGAATGGCGCGTACAAGGCTGGCCTTTGAATCGGTTGACATCTCCCTTCACCTTTCATATTTAATAATGTAGGAACCCCAAACGGTTGGGAAATAAATCTAGGAATATGTAAGCAAATCTGTGTTATGGATTTTGTACAGTGAACAAGTGAGTATGCGTCTCCTCAATTTACGTGCTGGGTACTAGAAATTAACTTAATTTTTCAAGTGAACTCTTAAGCCTTTACCTAGCATGTAACAATAACAATATTCCAGCGCAGTTCGAAGTGGAAAGCGGGCAATTATTACCTCAGTTGCCCTTCTGTTCAACCAATAGTGTTAGTGATCTTATAAAGAAGCACTAAAAGTGTATCCATTTTCAGCCTGTAGTAGTGGTATTGCTAGCGCTAACAACACGGTCTCGGCTCTTGGTATCGCTAACCAATCGCTTCTTCCTTTCAATAAGTTGTGTTTACGATGTTACAGAATAGCAAATAGTGCGTAGCAATGGTTAGCGGCTTTAACAAATAATTACACTTTAACCAGATATTACAGAATAGGTGTGACTGTAGAGAAAAATAGTATTCCGCCCAATATTAAGTATCCAGATTTCAGCTGAAATACACGTTTTGAGGTTCTCTGAATAATAAAAAAACATTTTTACTTTTTCTACTACGCATTTAATTAGGGAAAACATTGTATTTCATCTAAAAATTCGTAACCGAGATTTCACCGAAAATACATGTTTTGAGGTGCCCTGAATCCAAATAAAGCATTTTTAGAAACATGTCTGTGTGTCTGTGAGCAGTATAACTCAAAAACGAAAAGTCAGATACATACCAAACTTGATATTTGAGTTTAGTATCTTCCAAAGATGCGACACGAATATTTTCAAGCAAACCCCCCCTAGACTATGCTTTACATGGAACATTTTTGGAAAATTTTAATTTTCTCAAAAATGACTAACGATTTTTATTAAAATATATGTTTAAGATATTTTCATGGCAAATGAAATGTATATCTTGAATTTTCTGGGAATGTCCCTAAAAGTCCTCTTCATTCTGAATGAATTTTGCATAACTGGTAAACCGTAAGTGATAGACAATATTTTACTACAAAAAATGTAGATCTCGTTAAAACACACAATTTATGTCATATGATTTTTCCATTACTTAAACGTTTTCTCAAATGGGAATTCTTTATTCGTTTTTTTATGTCCTGGACATGGAAAGAGAATGGAATGCTCCACATAGCACCAGCTCTTAAGAGATTCGACTATCGCTTGAAGCTTACCCAATTCCCCTTGTACCTACAAGAAAATTAGCATCAATATAGTTTCTGCAAATGTTTATCTCGATTAACATGAAATAGATGGAGAATTAAGAGTTTGTAAAAATAGTTGGTTTAAGAGTAGGGAAAGTCATGTGAGTGGAACCTATCATATTTTAGAAAAAGATCCGCACGCGTTGTGTGTCTGTAATCATGACTCAAAAACGAAAAGCCGGTTTAAATACCATGCTTGGTATTTAACTTCAGCATCTTCCAAGGATGCGATACCCCAAATTCATAATGAAAAAAATTCGTTATTTTGGAATTTCTTCTCAAAAACAGCTCGGCTTGATTAAAATACATTAAAAATAATTCTGCAATTAGCCTGCAAAGCTCCCTTCATTCTGAATGAATCTGCTTGCTCTTGTATAATTCATAAACTTATGTTTCTCATGGTCATTCCAAGGGTGTAACATTTCAAGGTCAGCAGATAGCGACTCATTTTTTAAACATTTGATTATCGTTTCGGTTTCCTATATCCCTCTTCTGTCTACAGCAAAATGAGTAATAGAACTATTTCTGCAATCCTTTATTTCAATTAATCTAAGTCGATAAGACTAGTTATGGAAAGTCACGTGAATGTAACAAATCAAACATTTGTAAAGTATCTATCCCTGACGTTAGAAGGGATAGACATTATCTATCCACTCTAATGCTGTATATAATAACTTTCATAAGCTGCTGGAAAAAAACTGTTTCATATTATTAGAAAATTAATTTAGGTTTAGACATCACTTTTCTTTTGAGATTAGACTAACAGCCCATAACATTTTCAAACGTAAATTTCGGTTTCATACCTGAATTTCATTCAAATGTATCTAATTTTCAGCTTTTCTCAGAAAGTCTAATGCCTCTATCCTGTTATGCTTTAGTACTTCGATGCTAGCTTCTACTTCCCAAGGTCGCAGATTCAAACCTGGTGGAGGGCGATGAACTTTTTTTTGGGCTTAAAAATTCTTAGCATCGCTTCCTTCAGAAGGAAAGTAAAGCTGGTGGTCCATGTCGTAGATTTACGGCACGCAAAAGAACCTCAAGCCTGATAAAGAGGCCTCTGAACAAAATTACCGGATTTTCACGCCCAATATAGAATGGGACGCTAAGGACCACAGCAGTTAAAGAGCGTCCATAAATAAAACTCTATTTAATTTAATTTAATTTAGTACTGCGAACCGATTTCTTTTGTTACCAAGGTACTCTCCTTTACACTGGTAGTGGTAGACTATATGCATGTTACCTATGAACCCTGCAGCATCTGGAAAGTGTTACGCAGAAGAAAGTTAGCCATTCATATGTGGGATGAAAAGAAAATGCTCGCAATAGCTAGACGTGCGTGTGAATCTGTGCCATTATATTGTACAACTAAATCAACCCATGCCCTCCTTCCGCAAACACTGGGCGTTAATGTGTGAACATTTGTATGGGAATCTGGTGGGTAAAATGCAGTAAATCTTTTTTCTTAAGGGCAGGCTCAGTAACGAAGTGCAGGTACTCAACTGTTTCCTTGTTGTGATAACATTGCTTAAGAATCTGGATGTAAAATTCAAGAACCCTTTGTACTTACTCGATCAGTTACCCATAGTAGGTAGAGGAAATATATATCATTCCACTGAAAATTCTATATCGGGGTTTAACCGGAAATACACGTTTTGAGGCTTTCTGAATTAAAAAAAAAAATTTTAGAAAAAAATCCATGTGTGCGTGCGCACAGCATAACTCAAAAACGAAAAGTCAGCTGACTAATTGAATATCACACTTTGTATTTAATTTCAGCGTCTTCCAAGAATGCGATCAGGAAAATCTCCACCCCTAAATAACCTTTACAAGGAAACATACAAAATTTATATCTTGAATTTTCTGTGAAAAGCCCGTGAAGCCTTATTCATTTTATTGACCTGTATATAATTAGTAAACAAATAAATTTAAATAGGTAGTGTTTAACGCCTAATCTTACTATGTAAGCACCACAGGCGGCCCAGTTCACGAGTCCATGCCTTAACGTAAACCGTAAAAGATGGACAAAATATCACCATACAAAAAATCTGATGTGATACATTGACATCACTTTCTCTACCCTCTAATGTTTGTTAGTAGGTATACAAAAAAGTCTTACTAAAGCTTATTGTTTATCTACTTCATTTTCATCCAAATAAACTTTTTCAGAAATACCTATATTGCACATTTCGTTATAGAATCAAAGGGAATAACGAGAGTCAAATGTTTAAGAACTGGATGCTATACAATCTTGACAGCTCTTAAAAGAATGGCTAATTATTGAACAATTCGAATCATTAATAACGGATACCTTGGAAATTGCTGATGTCACAAAAAATTATTTGAAATAAATTTTGCGTTTTAAAGAGATCTATATTACTTTTGTAGTAAGTTTTCATCTATCGCTTAACGTTTACCAGTTATACAACATTATACAAAATTCCTTCCGAATGAACATTACTTCAATGGCTATTCCCAGAAAATTCAACATACACATTTTATTTGCCATGTAAATATCTTTAATTTAATATTTCAAACATTTTGAAAAATGCTCATATAAAGTGTAGTTTAGGTAAGGATATTTTCTTGAAAATCTTCGTGTCGCATCTTTAGAAGGTACTGAACTTAAATACCAGGTTTGGCGTTGATCCGACTTTTCGTTTTAAGGCTGGTTCACAACCGCCCGAGAACGGTAACCAGAACGGAAACGAGAACGGGAAGCAATACACCATGCAAGATATTGGTTCACAACAACCCGGTAATGAGAACGGGAATGCATATCGATCACAAAGTGAAAGTCGATTTTGCGCATTGGGATTTCATTTGTTTTTAACTGACCAATGACATTTTTTCACCTACTTCCAATTTAGCCAAGCCAACATCAAAATTCGATAGAGTAAACATTATCTAAATGCATATCCATTACATTTCCGACCCATCTGCTTATGCCAAGCTTTCATTCCTTTATTTAATGGCATACATTAAAATTGTTTATTGTTCTTTTTTCATTTCCACCGGTTTTAACTGTTCTTTGTAGCTTTTGCCATTGTTTTTTTTTTAGGTAATAGCCAGTTTTGAGTTGCATATAAACAAATTACAAATGATCCCTTCACCAGAGGAACCAACGCTGATTAGATTTGCGGGTGTCGGGATGAGGTTAGGAAGCACATTTACTACTAATTCCTTCCACTTTCATGTTTCCAGCTTGCGACTATAGAGAGCACTAGTGGCTGTTTAATGTCACGGCCGCCTAAAACAACCTCTAGAGTGAAGAGTCTAATATGGACAATAGGGATCTAATATGCCGTGCCCGGGAACGAGAACGAGAAAGTTAAAAGTTGGGCAACTCTTCTTTCCCGTTCCCGGGGCCCGGGAAGGCTTCCCGTCGGTTGTGAACATTCCCATTTGAATACATGTATTTCAAATTTCTCGTTCTCGTTCTGGTTACCGTTCTCGTTGGTTGTGAACCAGCCTTTAGAATTCTGCTGTTCACAAACGCACAGAAACATTTCCGGTGACATCTGTGTATCGAATTTTTAGATGGAGTGCAATACCTTCCCTACCTTCTAGGTACGTGGTAGAAAATGTATGACTGTAGTTATCGTTAAAGCACATAGTTTATGTGAAATACATATTTCGTAGTGTTACTATTTCCGAGATATTCTTCGTTATTGACATGCATCTCCAAATACTGTTTTTCAAGTGGTTAGTCGCTATTCGACTTTTTTGTGGTAATGCAAAGAGCATGGCATTTCAAAGCCATCACATAGCGATCCGTTTTTTAATAATCTGACTATCGCTTTAGCTGAAGTCGCTTTTAGTGAAGTAATATGGTAAAATTATTTAAGATGATAAATAAGTAAATAAAGGAATATAAATATATTGGTACACAAAGCAGACAACGTTATTGTATTCAAGGACCTGCACATTGTTTAAGAGATGTAAGTAGGTAATGTGACTTCAGTGTAATATAGCCATGGATCGAAGGTTTTATGGGAACTACTATCATCACTTCCACTCCATTTTTGGAATCTTAGTTCCACAAAAAGGAAGTAGTTCCTTTGGAAGTATTTGTGTGATTTTGCGTTAACTTTTGCAGCTTTCATACTCCAAGTTAAAGTAATATGGCGACCTCAACAAATGAGCAGGACGCGCTTTACCTAGTCGTGGTTGGAGGTGATGGAGTGATACTACGGTAGTAAGAAGGTAAATAACCCTGATGGAGTAAGAAAAAAAAATGTTATTAACTCCAAAGAAACTGTTGGTTGCAAAAGCAGATGGTTACTCCATATTTTCAAGGAGGGAAATATTACTCAAACGATTACGTTTATCCCCGTGATATCGCGATACTTTCACGTGAAATCTTCTCCGCACTTCTCTTGTTGCGCAGTATAGTGCTTTTTGTCCCATCCTGTAGTCACAGAAAGTCAATGGGACAGGCCAGCAGGATTATCGCATGGAAGGCGATCGACCGACTGGTTGGATGAAGAGATAAGGAGACAGAAGAGCGCTACCATCCTATGTAAATTCCAGAAGCACTTAGGAACAATAACGGGTTTTTTTCTGTAAGCTTATTTCTCTCCGTCTCCTGCAAATATTCTAGAACTTTCTCAAAACTCCAGCTATGAGCGAACGTGCTCGCAAGTGAGACAGTAGTTGTGAGTTGTTCTTGATGCACATAAAGTGCAGGTTACTCATGGCGAGTGAGGTTATGACGACAGTCATAATTACAGTGACTGCTGTATTTTTACAGAGCGTTTAGAGTAGTCTTGTGTTCGACGCGCAGCGAGTGAAGCGGTAGGAAGAAGAGGCGCTCCGAGCGCGAGGAAAAGTGAAGTCACAGTGAAAATTGAACTAAATTACATTAGTGAAGTGACGGTGAAAAGTGAACGAACTCACAATATAAATACGGACAAATTGTGCAAATAGCACAATTCAAAAGCGAATCCGTATCCAAAACGAAAGTTTAAAAAACTGGTTTCAAAGCCATAAACAAGATCATTCATAGCACAGACAGGAGTTCAAAGATTTGCTACGAAGGATGAATCCAAACTGAGTCACAGACTCAGCACTTTGAGATATTAGCAGTGAAGAGCTTAAATGCGGAATTGCTTCGCAAAAGGGCTGTTTTCTGCAACATCGTTCTGAAACTCAAGAAGGAGGCATTTGCATTGGCCTAGAATTAAATATGAGCAATGTCCATCCTTGGGCGCTACTGTATGCGGAACTTTGTGACGTGTTATTACAGTGTCATTAAGTGACTGTCTTAACACACACACACGCACCTGAGAGGTCCAGATCAGAAGCCCCGCCCGTCCGTAGTCTTTGGTTATAGTGGCGCCTTTACCTGGCCGTAATAATATATTCTATTAGATATTGTGGGCTCTTACAGCAGGCTGTTCTACATTAATATTAGTACACCTGCCTTCAGCACTAATTGGTTTAACATTTCACGTATTTAAATTTCCCTACTACGTACAGTAAGTAGAGGAAGTATTGTATTCCACCCAAAAATTTAATGTCGAATTTCCACAGAAAGTAGATGTTTTGAGGTCCCTGGACCAACATAAGGATTTTTTTATAAAAAGCTCCCTGTGTGCGTTTGTGAACATCGTAACTCGGAAACTAAAAGTCGGTAAAATACCAAACTTGGTATTTAAGCTCAATATCTTCCAAAGATACGACACGAACATTTTCAAAACAACTCCCCCTAACCCAAACTACCCTTTACATGGAACATTTTTAGGATTGTTTTATTTTTTCAAAAATGGCTAACGATTTTTATTAAAATACTATAACACATTTTCATGACAAATACAATGTAGGGGAGAGGAGACAAGTTGGCACAGGTTTTAAGTTTTATTTTTTTATTACATCAACATTTCAGCTAACTCTGACATGGCACTATTCCATAAATTTATTTAACAGTATCTATTAATAATTGCGTCATTATTTTACCGTCACTGAAAGTTAATTTTTTATTTATTTTCAAATATTACGTATTGAGTCAACTTACCCCGCTTAGGAGGCAGGTTGGCTACATGTTATTTAAATGGAAAATGTGCGTTTTAAGTAATTTATTAAAAACAAACTATGTTCAAGTTATTTAGAAACACTGCAGATGTATAATTACAGATTTATCATAGTAAGAACACCTGACACAGGGTAACGCTTATAAAACACATCAACAGGTCTAAATTTAATTGAACACTTAAATGGCAATAATAAAACAAAACAGTGTACACAAATTAATCGAAAATGTTCGAAAAACAATTTAAACACACAAACTGCCTGTTGCTGCCATTGTGCCAACTTGGTCTTCTTGTTTTAATGGAAGCTCGGTATAACGATCAAGAATAAAGAATTAAAATACTTAAAATACCAAGGAATAAAGACATTTAAAAGGACTTTCAAACAAAACATTTAGAAGCCATTTAATATTGGATATGTACCCAGGGAAAAAAAACTCCCCATGAAGTGAATATTCGCTAACCTCACGGGAAAAACAACTTCAAGAATTCCTTCCAGTACAACTTCTCACAAAGGATTGTCATTTTCGTGGGACATGTATTTGTAGACAAGAAACATGTATGTCTTCATTTGTCTGCAATCTGTTGACTAAGAGCTGTAGTAAGAGCCATGCGCCAATCTGCCCCCTCTCTCCTATGTCTTGAATTTTCTGGAAATAGCTATAAGTTTTCAATCGGAAAGAATTCTATATAATTTTGTTCAACTGATAAACCGTAAGAAATAAGACAAAAATAGACAGAAACATATTACGCAAAATAAAATTAGAACACTTCCGAACACAAAATTGCTTTTTGCTACAACCATTTCCAAGATATATTTTACTATTGGTTTGAATTATCAAAACATCATATTTTTAAAGTACTGTCGCTGTTCATTAGTTTCTTACGATGTCATGAAAAGAGTATGGAATTTCAAGGCAAGTATATAGCGTCCCGTTTTTAAACATCTGACTATGGATTCGGTTTTTTCTATGCACCTTGTACCTGCTACCAAATGTGTAATGGAAGTATTTCTGCAAAATTTTATCTTGATTAACATGAAGTACATAGAAAAATAAAGATATAAATTATATAAACTACAGTGGGTAGAGAAAGTCATGCAAACGTAATATATCAGATTTTTTTAAGCCCGTTGAACTCTTAAGTCTAGGTCTTGAAAACAGTTGTAAACAGAAACCACAGTCTTGGTCAACAGTGATTTTCGGACTCGTGTTAGAAACAGTGCAAACCATAGTGTCTAGTGGTGCTTGAAGTACCTGGCACTAGTTTTTCCAAGGTCATACAAACACAGAAAAGTCATCCATGCGGATAAAATGGAACTGGAAACAGGTGCTGAGCTACCTAATCACAGAAATTGCTTATCCTTTCTCAGTTATAAAAGACAGGTCGACTTTCCAAATGAAGGTTGCTCTACCAATCAGGTTTTGGAAAGCAGTCGTATATTTTGCATATTGTCTTTAATCTTGAGCATGTTTGAGGGGATTGCGATTTACTCAGCATCCGCAAATATTTTTCAGAAATAGGATTAATAGTACTACATCCCATTAAGGACATTTCACATGTAAACGATAATTTGGGCTGGGGGATTTTGTTGAAAATCTTATGTCATCTTTGGAATTTACCAAACTTAAATATTAAGCTTAATATCTATCCGACGTTTCGTTTTTGAGTTAAGTTGTTCTCCCTCTCTCACAAAAACACAAACGTTTAGGGCATTCAACGAAGGAGTATACCTCGCGCACTGTTACCCACGTGAGATCTATTGTACCTACCCTCCCCTACGAGGAAGGGATGAATTGAAGGAACCACAGGAGTTTACAGGCCGCAAGCAGGCCACAGAGACGCGCCGAAGTCCCTAACACCCGAAGACCCGTTCCACCACTGGAACTACCCACTGAAGGAGATGAACGACCCTTTCAACCAAGCAGTCCTCTACTGTCCATGGTGAATACCCTTTCCTCGGAGCAATCATTTTCGCCATCTGTTTGGAACCACCACACACCACGAAACCTAGAAGCACATCTGAAACATGAGAAGGAAACGGAGTGAAAGGGAAGTGATGGAAGGGAAATCGTGGTAGAAGAGAAACGACAAACATTCGCCTACTAACCAGGGAAAACCACGAAAAACCAAGGTTAGAGTGGGCGATCGACGGGAATCGAATCTAGGATGACCCGATGGCGAGCCCCACATCCAACCGGGGAACCATCTCTGTTGGTCTATACACAAACGTTTTCTAAAATTAGTTTTTTTTATTCAGGGGAGTTCGAAACACGTATATACTCTGATGCAGCGGCAATGGCTCAAGGTTATCAGGGGGTCGATGGCGGGCAGTCGGAGTAAACAACGATAAGCATCACTTGCCAGCGTAAACATGCGGTGCGCTATCGACAGATAACCAGAACCTTCTGGAAGCTGCTGCTGCTGCCCTCCTCCAAAATAGTTCTAGAATGCTCTGTGGAAGATTCCGCTGGCCGAGCGTTCTCGCGAGAGCAGTGGAGTTGAACTGAGTCAATCAGTGAGCGAGCGAGTTGGCGGGCGAGTTTCCCGTGCGGTATCAAGTGCGATTCTCCGAGTGAGTTTGCAGCGACTTCTGTGTGTGCAACAGGTGCTGTTGCGGAGCGAGGGATTGTAGAGGTCTTGCATTCAACCCCCCCACCAGTGAGGGAACTGTTCGGATACATCACGAAGGAAGTGAGGTGACAAAGCATTCAACTAGCTCGTCTTAGTGAAGAGACAGAGTGAAAATTAGTGAACTCCCAGTGAAGTTGAGCTAGACAAGAACGTAGAACAGTGACAGGGAGCACTTAGAGAAGTGACCGTTGACAAACCGGACAAAGTCACAATACAATGACATCTCTATTGGATTTTTGGGAAGATTGCAGTACTTTCTCTACCTTTAACTAAGAGCTAGCGGAAGTAAAAATATATTAAAACGAAACTAAACAGCGTTCAATACTTCGTTAAGTCAAACTCAACCTATGTTCAGCCATATTGACAGAAACCTTTAGAAAATAGCATTAAGAGTTAAATTTGCGTCTCTTTTCAAGTAATATTTTAGTGTCCTACTTTTTCTAATGTATACTTATTTTAAGGTAAATTATGTAGTATTAGCTTCACCATTCTGGCAATATGTAAAATGTAATTACAACAAGAATTTACTGGTTGATACAAGTGTCTCTTACCTTTATCTAACACGGGAGTTTTCCATAGGTCACTTAACTTCTGGGAGGAGCCAACAGTTCCCAAGGACAAAAATTAGAGCCATCAAGTAAGAAAGTTAAATGTACTGAATGTTACACGCATTCTTTGATGCGATTATCCCTAGCAACAAGATTTCCATGCTGAACTTACGAGGCTGTTAGAACTGACCTTGCGTTGCTTTGGGTGTGGTGCTCAAAATGCGTATCCTGCACTCAAACACTTCCCGCCCACAATTTAAGTGTCCAGCCTTGCTGAAAGGAGAATGCGTGTTCCTTATGTAGCTAGAAGTACAAGTTCTTCCACATTTAGTAATAACGTGCTACACATGTGTTGAAACAGCCTCAGGACTTTCACGGCTTTGATCGTTGGTGTCCTGATTGGCAGAGACATTGGAAATCTAAACCGGTAATCGGCCTGTTTTGTAAATATGGGAAACCAGATCTAAAAGACACTTGGAGTTGCTATAATACTTCCATTAGGTCAACACTCTACATTTTGAAATAAATGGCAAGAAAAGCATACAGGAGTTCTTACCAAACGAGGTAATACATTTACAGGATAATTCGGTCAAAATGTAGGTGCCACAAGAAGGCTATAGATGTAGTTCATAAATGAAAACAGTTGCCGAGCAATAGAAAACTCCATAATTCAGTGTCATTATCTCCACATTGAGATGGATGTTACTGGAAGTACGATTTTATTATTTACTACAAACATGTTCATAACCCTGACATTTATATTTACGCATCCTTCTTTCACTGTGAATACATTTTACAATTATTTAGTCGTGATTTAAACGAGTTTATTAAAGACACATCCAGTGAGCTATCTGAACAAAAAACATGCTTATATTTTTATTTTTAAAAGTAAAATATTGCCGCTTTCTTAATTTTGGGGTTGCCACAATGACAAAGTAAAACTTACTATACAGACAATCTAATTTATGCATAACACACAACGTACTAGTCGGCCACGATATGAGTACGCTTGGTGGAGGGCTCCACTGTTTTTGCTGACGATGCCTAACGTCATCAAGGTTAGGGATCAGAGTGGAGTGAGGAGAAAGGCGATAGGGGAACATTGAAAATAGTACTGCATTTGCAGGCCTCAGCCTTCGCTAGTAAAGGCAACTTACAGATGTTTTCTTTACCTGACTGCCCTTCCGATGTCCCGCCCACTTGTTCTTTAACCGTTTAGTTCCTCTTCCCACCGAACGTACCCATATCGTGACCGACTAGTAGTTGTCTTACCCGGCAGTGCACGGATGCATTCTGTAAATAAGAGAGTTGAAAATAAGCAAATATGCGGTAGTTTTCAAAATTTATGGATAGTCTGCAATTTTCAATCCTACCCGAAAAGTAAATGTTTAATGCTTTATCCAGATTGGTCAAATGGTGCAATGTTATGCACAAGGGGTTAAAATGTGGTAGCGGTTCTTTTAGAGAGCTGTAACCTAGCATATTTATTAGCCCTAACTAGGTATACAATTTTTTTTTAAAGTTCCCTTGTTGTACCCAGTTTATGCTACTGTGTTTTACTTTTTTCACACCGCTTATTTCCGCAACACACATACACACACAAACGCCCATGCCCGTGGCGGCACTCGAACCCGCGACCCTCAGCTTGGCGGAGCGCCGGAGCGACCACTCCAGCGCCCAGGGCTACGAGGGCCGGCTTGTCTTAAGACTGCTGTTTTGTTTAGAGTGTAGTAGTGCACATATGTTTCACCATTTGCCACAAATCGACGCATAAAGTTGGTGGGAAATCTCTGAAAACGAACCAATATTTGCTTAGGGATTTGTACTCTTTTGATTAGAAGTGAGCAATCGGGCACCCTCAAGAGCTGATATTTTCATGTCCAACTCATCCCCTGCATGCGAGACATGAAATGCTCAGAGCTTCATTTGGCGATGCTTCAGAACAAGGATGATTTCGTTGTCTTCCACTGCGTGCAGCATCTTCCAAGCTTTCACGGCCGCGTTTGAACTCCGTGGTTTACCTGAAAAGGGTGCAGTCTCCTAGAGTATTTTCCATATCGTGTGAATTTGTTCCCTTCTTTATGAAATACTTAATAATCCCGCATGTTCGACATTTGCCATGTTTTTTCTGTATTGTAAAATCAACTCTGCCTACTTTGTTTCTTGAAAAATCTCTGTGTTACTACACAAATGTTTCATAAAAATGGCTGGTTTTGAAAACAATACCGCTTCGGAAATGCTGTGTAATCTGTGGGTTATTCCGAGACGTTTTTAAATGACGCTCATAGGAAGCATTTCAGTCATAGTATTACAGTTTGTTATGTTTACTTTCTCTAGTAGTAAGTAGGGAAAGTATTGTATTCCACCCAAAAATTCTATACAGAGATTTCACCGGAAATATATGTTTTAAAGCCCCCTGAATCCAACAACAGCATTTTTGGAAACATGTCCGTGTGTGTGTGTGTGTGTGTGTGTCTCCGAACAGCATAACTCAGAAACAAACAGTCGGATAAACACCAAACTTGGTATTTAGGCTTAGTATCTTCCAGAGATGCGACACGAAGGTTTTCAAGAAAATGCTCCCATCCCAGATTACCCTTTACATGGAACATTTTTCGAAAATTTTAATTTTCTCAAAAATGGCTCTAACGATTTTGATTAAAAGATCATATGTTTAAGATATTTTCATGACATATGAAATGTATATCTCGAATTTTCTGGGAATGTCTCAAAGTATTCTTCATTGTGAACGACTTTTGCTTAACTAGTAAACCATAAGAGATAGACAAAATTTTACTACACAAAAATGTAGATCGCGTTAAAATACACAATTTATGTCATATACATTTTTGTTGTTTAGTAAACCATATTCGAGATATTGCTTGTTATTCCCTTAAATTTTCCAATACTTATACTTTTTCTCAAATGGGAATTCGTTATTCATATTTTGTCTTGAATATGCAAAGAGCATTAATCTGTGGCAAAGAGAATGGTGCTGCACATAGCAACCAGCTATTAAGAGATATGTCCATGCTTAAAAGCTACTGTATTCCTATATTACCCTTGCAAATACAAATCAAGGGGAACATAGTAGGCCTTAAGCGATAGTCAAATACTTTTATACTGAGAAATAAACGAACTGCTATGATTTTGTGCATCTTCTATCGGGTTTTGCATCAAAGTAATGCTGATTTGAACCAATTATGTAAGGTTTTTCATTTTATTAATTTATATCTTATTGTTCGTTATAGTAGCATTTTAAATGTTCCTATTTTAGTTTATATTTTTTGTTTCCACGGTTTAAGGGCTGTTTCATTTTATTCATTCATATGTTATTTGTTATAGTACCATTTTCAGGTGTTTCTGTTTGATTTCTGTTGTTTGTTTAATGCTTTACGTTTTAAGACTTTCCATAATGCCTACTAAGAAACTAACCAGTTTTAATTTTAATGTTAAGAAGTTGTTTTCCGTGAGAGCAGCCAAAGTGATTGCTGGTACCTTGAGCCAAAATAACGACATACTTGGTAAGCTTAAAAACACACAGTGCACAAGCAACTCGGTGATGGCGTTATGTTTTTCAACTCTAATAAATATTGATGCTTAAAGTTCTGAAGTAATTGATAAAATTCATTTAGGCAATGATTTGCACTTAAAATCAATTTCCAAATATGATGGTGTTACGCCATATCCGCCTTACTTGTGCGCTGATGAGTTTTGGCTGCAGGATGTTGTAATTGATGATGTAAAAGTAATCTGCATTGCAGTAACAAATAATTTTGTATTACAAGGGATCATACCGAGGGATTTAGGTAGTGTGTTTAAAACCTTTTTTATGTCCTGGACATGCAAAGAGAATGCAGTGCTCACATAGCAACCAGTTCTTAAAAGATTTGACTATCGCTTAAAGCCTACCATATTCCCCTTACATCTACAAGAAAATTAGCAATAAGATAGAGTCTGCAAATGTTTATCTCGATTAACATGAAGTAGATGGAGAATAAGCGTTTGTAAAAATAGGTTTTACAAGAGTAGAGAAAGTCATGTGAGTGTAACACATCAGATTTTTTTATGTTCCATTTATACCCCGCCTTTAACTACATTGGTCTTCTCGGCCACCCTTTTTGTAGAACTTGCTGCCTGTTTGCAATGGTGCTAACTCGTATTGTATTGTCTTGTCGTTGGGCTTCTTGCACTTTTGGTTTTTAATCATTAGATCACATATACACATTCTCACTCTCATCGTACTTCCGTACTCTGGGGAGGATAGGGAATAATCTTGGCTAGAGGAAAATGACCAACCCAGCCGGGAATCGAACCCGGGACCCTTCGCGCAACAAGCAGATGCTCTACCGACTGAACTACAGGGCCAGACTATGTATTTTTCACCGTAATATTTGCTTTACATTGTCTATTGCAGTAATCCTAAAACTCCGAAAGCAGACCAAGCTTTATTGTGTACCTATAGCTCAGTACAGTAACAGCATGATCGCATTCAGTACTGTTAGAATCTCCGCGTAGATAAATAAACAAATTAAACCAAATTTATTTTTAACTTGCTTTCCACTTCTCCACCTAGAACAAAATTTATTTTTGTGAACAAAATGCTTGATAACTTGAGGAAAGAACTGGCCACCTGAATACACCCTAACGTTCATTACTCTTGGAGATACGAGGAAATCACCGTCCCTGAACCATGAGAGTTTCCCATAAGAAACCAAACGGTATCATTATACTACCAACAGTATGTAACGTAATGAATAAAGCCACAGTGAAGGTCTCGTGAACTTTTTCTTCGGGTTATGCAACATGCCATTTACCGTTATTTCTAATGACTGGGGAAAAAGCGCAACTGCTCATGCCAGCTTTAATAATCAAATTTTGTTAATTATGCGTGTTTTACAAACAACTGTACAGATTACAATAATTGGTTCCGTTAAAATTACGCCAATGGATATAAAACAGACATTGCAACATTTTCTTTTTATACAAAATAGAAGCATGAATTGCCTGCATTCAAGAGTTCATGGGTTCGATTCCTGTGGCCGACCTTCTTGACCTATGAATTTCTTTCGGGGTTTTCCCGGAACGCCAGGCGAATACTGGGAAGGATTTTCACATCCCCCGAATTTCCTGTCCGTTCCATTTCATCTCCATTCTCATTTCACTTCATCTTTCATCCGTTGGTCTCTTTCAGTGTTGGAAGTGTCGGCGATGGTGTTTCGGTTCAGTGTGGCAGGTGAAAAGGATGCTTTTTGAGACTAGCTCCGTCTCTCGGCTTTCGGTTGGCTGCCGGGTATCCGAACCCCTTGAGAGGCATTGAACTCCCTCTGTGCGGGGTGGGGGACTCCGGTCTGCCTGACCGTCTGCTGGGGAGTCTCTATCTGGAAACGTAGGGACCCTGTCAATTCTGTGCCATCTCTCCTGGTTCCGGCCGCCCATTGTCTCCTTTCGCTTCATCCTTCCTCTCGGGCACGCTCCCTTGTAGGTACAATATCCCCTAAGTGGATCAGTGCCGAGTCCCGTCTGTGGTCAATCCAATCAAGAAGCACGATTTTATCTTTAAGGTTTTGTAATCCTTACTTGTGGTAAATTGGAGGGGAAAATGTATTATTTTCTTATTTTTATAA
Organism: Deroplatys truncata; assembly: GCA_030765065.1. NCBI lineage: Eukaryota > Metazoa > Arthropoda > Insecta > Mantodea > Mantidae > Deroplatys > Deroplatys truncata. Next base: position 118,954,386 of record CM060988.1, on the reverse strand, counting down.
CCTAGAATAGTTTAGGGATATCTCTCTTTCCTGTGATACAATTTTTGTTATGATATGCAGCCTAGAAGAGAGTTGCTTCATAGTTGAATGTATATGTGTAGTATTTAAAGTAGACTTACATGTAAGAAAAGAAAACATATGTATAACTTTGAAACTCTATTGATCTAGAGGTTTTTTGGTTTTTATTATATTTTGACACAGGATTATTATATTTAATCTTCTCAGTTTTGACCTTTCTGCTTCTCTGCTGGCGAGATATTACACTCAATGTTGAAACTACGAGATTTAAATACCATATTCAACAGTGGTTGTTCAAAATCGCATTTTCCAAGTACGTACAGACCTCTAGGAAAAACGCATTGCATCAATTCTATGAAACTTTAAGAATTGCAAGGGTGGCAGTAAGGCTATTAACGCAGAATGTTTCTCTTAATTCCGTTGTTTTATTTGAATTTTAATAAAATTAGAATATTAATAAAAGAAATCTAAATTTCGTAACGATAACATAAACGCTGTAAATCTGCTCGTTTGGGAGAATAGAAAACACACACTAAATTAACTGCAAAAGTTTCAGCTTGTAGACCTTTCTTACTGCCTAAATCACACGCTACCTGAACTTTTAAAGTTAACTGATATTAGATACTTACAATGTTTTACTCTCTGTTGTACTCCTACAAAAATTACTTTCATTATTGATTTATAAACGCGCCCTGTAGATGCCATGCCCCCCCCAAAAAAGACAAGAAACCTCGGTATTAAGTAATAACTTCTGCCAATTTAAAATTATTTTCAAATTGATTGTAAAATACATTCATATAATAAATATTAAGTTATGTGTGAGCTACGTATATGTAAATGGTGATTTTAGGGTCAAATTCAAATTCACCCTAATTGTAGGTTGGCATTTTAAAAAATTAAATTGACTCTAAAAGGAGAACTCACCACCTCCTCCAAAGAAAACGACTAATGGCATTTACTTTCCCCCATAATTCAAGCAACTTTTATTCAAGACATTTCTTTCTACAACGTTTAGTTTTGGAGATATTGTACAGTCTCAACTTAAATGGTGATAAGTAATAATAGTAGTAAGTATCGCCTTCTTCTTCTTCTACTTCAAGGGATAGCTTATTCAGTCCGTTACTGCTTCATAACCCGTGCCTTGTTTCATGGGCGGTCGAACATTTCTTTTACCGTGAGATTTATATTCAATTATATCAGGGTATGTTCACCTATTAATTGTCTAGTACTGTCTCGTCATTTTTGCTGTCTCTGTTCATGGTGCTTGTGTTTTATCACAGCCCAAAGCTCAGATCACCAAAGGTCAAGCGCAACCGCCATTGTTTATAATACCTTAAAAAGGATTTCTTTATTTTTATATTTATCTTTATCGTTCAACACCGTAGCTAAACCTGTTTATTTAGAATGCCTTCATTTTTTGCCTCTTAGCATCCCAGTTATTTTTTGATTTAACTTACTTCTGTTTTAGTTAACTACTCTTCTAGTTTTTGAGTTTTATTTATGGACGCTCTTTAACTACTATGGTTCTTAGCGTCCCATTCTATATTGGGCGTGAAACACCTGTAATTTTGCTCAGAGGCCTCTTTATCAGGCTTGAGGTTCTTTTACGTGCCGTAAAGCTACGACACGGGACCACCGGCTTTACTTCCCTTCCGAAGGAAGCCGTGCTAACGATTTTTACGCCCGAAAAAATCCATCGCCCTCCGCCGGGTTTGAACCCGCGACCCTGGGAACTAGAGGCTAGCACGGTACCACTAGTCCACGGAGGACGACACTGTTCTAGTGCTTTCTCATTTCAGCCATACAGAGTATTTGGTATACAGAGAAGTGTTTCAAATTTACATGACACTTTTTTTCCATTATATTTCGAAGAATCACGTGGCTATGCTTTACTAAGAAAATACAAACCCCAAAAGTTAAAATGGTGCGAGGTTTAATTGTTTCAGGAGCACTGTATTTTCACTTTCTCTTCTATGTATAGCAAGTAGAAGTATTGCATTCCACCCAAAAATTGAATATGGAGATTTCACCGGAAATACATGTTTTGAGGCCCCGAATAAATTTTTTTTTTTAGAAAAACGTCCGTGTGTGTTTGTCGTGTGTGTGTCTGCACAGAATAACTCAAAAACGAAAAGTCAGATAAACACCAAACTAGGTATTTAGGTTCAGTATCTTTCAAAGATGCGATAAGATTTTCAAGAAAATCCCTTCACCCCAGACTACCCTTTACATGGAACATTTTTCGATTTTTATTTTCTCAAAAATAGCTCTAACGATTTTGATTAAAATATTATATTTAAGATATTTTTATAACAAATGAAATGTATATCATGAGTTTTCTGGCAATGTCCCCAAAAGTCCTCTATATTCTGAATGGTTTTTGCATACCGGTGAATCCTAAGAAATACACAAACGTTTACTACACAAAAATGTAGATCTCTTTAAAAGACACAATTCATGTCATATACATTTTTTTTTGAGTGAACCATTTCCGAGATATTCCTTGTTATGTGTTTGAATTTTTCATTTCTTATACTTTTTCTCAAAAGGGAATTCGTTATTCTTTTTTATGTCCTGGAGAATGGAATGCGCCACATAGCAACCAGCTCTTAAAAGATTTGACTATCGCTTAAAGCCTACCATATTCCTCTTGCACCTACAAGAAAATTAGCAATAAGATACAGGACGATCCCAAAGTGGTGAGGGAGCCTTGTTAATTCTATGGAGGTAGAATTGGAAACTTCCGTGATTTGTTAAGAACTGCGCAAGCATATAGGTATTTAGCCAGAGCTGTAGAGAGAGTCTGTGGAAAATAGTGAGTGTGAACAGTTTGATGTAAGTTGCAACTTTGGAGTCCTTTGAGTCAAAGAACATACTCAACTACAAGGAACTGAAAAACCAGCCAAAACTGTCCAAGCTATAGAATTGCCATAGACGACAACAAAATTCCATTTAGCATAGGAAAGCAGTTACTAAAGAATCACTGTTCAACAACTGGAATTAAACATATATTAACTCCGAAGTTACAGCCCACACAGACTGTTATATAAAGGCCCGACAATTTTGGCGATTAATAATAAATGGGTAGTTGACCCTAAAAAGGCAGAAAAAGGACATGCTTTAACATAAAAGGATGAGTTGATAGCAAGGCATGAGCAGCAGAATCTCTTAAAGAAAATAGAAATGACAATGCGAACAGTTGTTTGAATGAATATAGGATTCCTTTGTTCTCATTGAAATGCATTATAAGAATACAAACACGTGAACTTGACATTGACAGAAACTAAAGCAGAAGTTGTGTTAAATTGGAGGAACCACACTTTAATACGGTGACGATATTCTAGCATAACAATTTCTACGCTTTGATAAAGTGAAAATTCTTTTTGTCTGCAGTGATTTTTTATGCTGATGGCGCAGTAACGCATCAGTAAATCTGTATCCTTTACGTTTGAGATAAACAGAGCGAGCGATGAAATCGGAAGAAATGCAGCGTGAAATAGCGTAAGTGTACAAGAAATCTGTTCTACAGGATCCTTAGAACATGTTTTTTGTTGTTGATGTAAGAGAGAAAAGCATTTTATTCCTTAATACCCATACACAGTATTTAAAAATCTGCCTTTTTCTTCTTTTTATTTTTGAAGATGTATCAATATGCTTGCACAAAAAGTAGTAAATGCTTTACACCAGTGGTTTTCGAACCGTGGCGTGTTCCCAAAGGATGTAACATTTTGAAAATGTTTCTATTAAGCCATTTATGAAGTATAAAACTATTTTAAAATGTGCATATTATTTTTGATTAATGTAAGGTATAATTAAAATACTTTAGAAACAATTAGGTATTATAATAATTTTCTTCAGTAGTTATAGATTGCTTATTCTTTCCTAAATAAATTAGAATGGCCACTACAGAGAAACCCAAGTTTTTGCAATATTTTCTTTTTGTACTTCAAATCTGCGTACGTCCATTTACTGTAATTGTAAATATATATATACCAGTAAGTCAGCTGCGCCTATTTATTTTTGAATTTATGTAACGTGCTAAGCGACATATGTGACTTACGCCTTTCTTGAATGCCTCCGATTTACAAAACACTTTATAGAGGAGGGATACATAACTCAGTGCATAAGTGTTTTAAGGGACAGAATGCAATCGCTATATATGTCGATGCAAAAAAACATCCCACCCTGACACTGAGAGCTGCAGTAGTAATTTTAGCCGATTTTACAAACTTTTATTCTTTAGCATACATCCATGCACCCCTTTGAAAACGCCCCTGAAGAAACAACCTATCACATCAGTTGACAAAACCATTTGAAAACAAAATGGCAGATCCACGCTGTGCGACCAATTGGATTTAAGCCGTCAGTCAATGTTGTACAGCCTTGTTAAAAATGCTAAGTGTTAGGTAGATAATTTCTCTTATTTAAAAAACCATGGCGTATTTCAGATCATACAGTAATTGTAATGACGGATGCAATTTATTTGTTTGAATTAAAACTACCAAACCGAGCTAGAAACACTGTATGACACTGCAAAAAGCGTGTAATGATGGAGGTGGGGTCTAGTTCTGCGATTACTAATTCATATAGGAACCTCAGCTCGCAAAGTGGCATTGGTAGAATGGTATTATCATGGTTGCTTTTAACCTGTGCCACTTTAATTCGGGTTCAAATCCGTCCGGTGAATTTCAAACCTTTTATTACCTTTTGTTTTATTTCTTTGGGCCTATAATTTGATATTATGATACAAATAACATTGTTATAACATTATAAGAGGGTACAAAATAGAATAATCGTCATGTTTTTCACCGCAAAGCCCAAATCATATACGGACACACTCATACGTGAAGAATGCAGGCAGATTACACCGCGTATGTTACAGCATGCAAGAAGTACTCTCCTGCAACGTACACAAATGTGTATTGGTGAAGGCGGTCGTCATTTTGAACATTTACTTCCTTGGTGAAATTCACCCTCTTTAACAATTTATTATTTTGTTTACCCGTGAACTTAGCACATTTATAACTCCTTTGCTAATAGAAGAAGTGAAACAAAGTTTAAACATGAAACAAAAACTGTTATATTTAATATCGTCGATATGCGCCCAAGAGAATCAAAGCTAACTACGTAACAAGGTTTACAACACCAGATATGGTACAGATTATTAGGGTAAACATGGTACAAAATTATCTGATTGTAATTCTTCTGTCTTTGGCTCACAGGAGAGCCAGTAACAAAAATAAATAAATTAGTACACTAAAATACATAAAATAAACACAAGAAGAGAAAAAATAACCAAAACAATTTTATGTTTGTATACCTCCGAGGCTAACCTTTGCTTCACCACATTCCGGCACCTAAACCACTCGGCCAGAACCCACGTAGTTTACCCCGCTCTTCGGGAAAACGTTCCTCTGTCTCCTTACAAGCATTATATTCATGAAACGCCGTCTTTTTTAAGGCTTTCGCAGCTCTTTCGTTCTCATTCAGGCCTTTAATCATTAATGGGGATTGCGTATAGTACCCAATAGAAGGTCAGAGCTACAATAATAGTTTATTTGCTAAAAGGCTCATTGTTTTCACATTAGACTATAAACTGCGGGTTGCATAGATACGAATACCTAGGGGCAGCTGACTCATCTGGTATACATATACCTTTTTTATAAAGGATAATTAAAACGATTAATTGTTCTTTCACACAAGCCGTGTGTAGGACAAGATTGGAAAGGTAGAACCAGACTGAATAATTCAATACCAGAGCCGGGATTTAAACCTCGGATCTTCCTGTTTCCGTCCGGTTGCTCTAACCTACTGAGCTAACAGTAATATGCTGGCATGGCATTAAATTCCCCAACTGACTTACATTTTTCCCGGTAAACCACAAGGAGATCTCAAATTTATTTTGAGATGACATACTCTAATTGCAACTTAATTGTCGTAAGTACTTTAAGTCCCGGCTTCAACTGGGAATTTAATGTCGTGCCGGCATCTTGCCATGCTAGCTCAGTTAGAGCAACTGGACGGAAACTGGAAGATCCTTGATTCACATCTCGGCTATGACATGGACATTTTCAGTCTGATTCCAACTTTCCAGCTAAGTTTATGTTCATTTCAAACAACGTTTTAGTTACTATTAATTTGTATTGTAAATACAATTTTGCAATATTTAATTCGTAGATCTGCATTGCTAAACGTTGTGTAAAAAGAAATAAAACTGGGAGTGGAAACTTGTCTTCCACACCGAGTTTTGAGATTGTAAGATTTAATTGTTGTACATAAGAATTACTTCTCAGTAAAACACAATTTCACTTCAGTACACATTTAGTTAACATTTTTATTGTAGACTTAATACAGCGTTAGTTTAATTTTCAGAAGCACTCTTATGTTATTATAAACCTCCAGCAGACCAAATACTTGTCAATTAAATTTATTAGAACCACGAATTTATAATATTTAAGCTTTACTGGGTGAAACGTTGCTTTTAAATACTACAGTATTGAAAGTAGGGCAAAAAGTGATACAGTAAATTATAAGTCTGTTTCCTAAACAGTGACCTGATTGCCTTCAAGATTGTCTCTTAATGCTGAAAGGCCATTTTAGGAGGGGGCAGAACACAAGGAAAAGCACTTAAGGACTTAGCTTCCCTTTAAACGTAATTCACTGTAGCGATAGTGTATATAAAGATAACTCAGGTTGGATCACTGTGGAGTTTTTAACAGAAAAGCTAACAAATAATGCATTTTGGCTTTGCACTCACCATATATTCGTTTTTATAGACTTGGAAACCTAGTATTATAGTAATCCCAATGTTTAATTTATGAATATTAACGAGTCTTCAATTTTTTGTTTTCTAAACTCTATTGTCTATAATCATCTAGGTGTTAGTTCCATGCCACAACCTTGTTTGTTACTTGGTACAAATAAATAGATAAATAAAATAATAATATACATATTGTATATTGGACTCCATCCAAAAGCTCTACATCGTTTGAGCGGTCGGCCTTGTGCTTGACGTGCGGAAAGAACATAGGGATAGGAGAATTCAGAGACATTAGAGACGGAAGCTCTGGGGCTCTGATGATTAGCTCAACGCTCGGAACACACAGCCGACAGCTCAAAGCTTGTGCGTTCGAAAATAGCCCTAAATATGAGTTTGGCCTAAGACAGTTCAGCTTCTGAAAAGCACACCACCTCAGTCAGTTAATCTTGTAACCAGAAGGAAGTCCCAGTTTGGAACAAGTGCTAACGTAGTAGACATGAAATACTTCTATGAAGAAAGCTTGCTGCTACATTCGTAGGAGATCTGGAGAAAAAAAATAATAACTAAGTTTAAATTAAGCGCTTTACTTAAATACGAATAATTCGTAGTATTAATTCTGAAACATGAACTTTCCTGTTTAAAACGTTTTGCAAAACTTGCAACAGTATCGGATAACATTATATATATATATACCATCTTAAAGGTACGAGCTATTTAAATTCCTAACCTCTATATTTATTATCAGATATTAGAGACTTTATGACAATAAATAATCAGTATGTTTTATCATGTGCTAGCAAATTTCGTATAGCTATAGTAACATTCAATCACGCATTATTAAGAAACTAAATTTCTTGATCTACATCATAGATAATGAATTCTTGCAAAAACTTACAATTTAGTAAATGAAGCTTTAATGGTTCAGGTATAAATGATTCATTTTCAAAACTCCTTTCTCTATTCTAGGGCAAGAAAAATTGTTTGAAATTATTTTGTTAAGCATAATAAAACCAGTGAACCGTTTCTACATGTTTTGAAGGATTTAAGGAAATGTTATGACCTATATCAAACATTTTAGGAGAAAAATGATTTACAGTTCCTGAAAAAGTTAAAAAACAGATTAGCTGATACTGAACTCTACCTCAGATGGTGCAGGCTTTCAGTAAATATAGTCATTTCCATATGTGGCTATGAAAATTTAATTTGCACCACCAAATTTCTTGTAGATTTTGATTGGGAGCATTTAAACGAAACCTAGAACCACGCCTGAAAGCTGAGAAGGAAACAGAATGAAAGGAGAAATGATAGAAAGGAAATCATGGTAGATAAGAACCATACCAGCATTCGCCTACCGACCCGGAAAAACCACGAAAAACCCATGGGTCAGAGTGGGCGGTCGCCGGAGATCGTACTCGGCACCTCCCGAATGAGAGCTAAGCGGCAAGTCGCTGTTCGTTTTTTCTCGTGGTCATGCAAGGACCACTGAATTTCAAAGCCATCACATAGCAATCCGCTTTTTACAAATCTGACTAGTTTTAGGCTACTTGTGTTGATTCAAAGCTATAACTTAGCTTGTAGCTTGGCACAAATAAATAAAAATATCTGTAATGAAACGCGTAAATGTGCAATGAAAATGTATCTCAATTAACAAAACAGATAGAAAAATAAGCTTCTGTAAGAACAGTTTATAGATGGATGAGTAGAGAAACTCATGTGAATGCAACACATAAGACTTTTATATACTTAATCTAAATTCAGTGTTTATTTTCAACTGTCACTGAACGAAAGGTAAAGCCACTAATGCAATCTAATCAGCCATAACGTTGTCAGTGAAATGTAATCATAAATTATGTAGCATTGTTTTCGCGACACTCTTTGACCGTGACGAAAACGGCTTTCCTTTGTTTCACTTGTGGTCGGTGTTAAAGCACTTTCCATAGTGTTTCATCTTTGTTTACTAATAAGATATTGTGATCTTGAACATACCAGATACTACATAACACGATCACCGCAACCGACACAAACAGTTCTTTTCTCAAGTAGGGCTGGGTGGATCCGCGCCCTCAATACTCGTTCTGCTTAAAACCTACTCCTTGATACAATTAGAGTACTGGTCGACACCAGTTCCATAAGTGGGAAGCGTAGGTTCGAATCTTGCTTTTGTTACGCTACTTGTATTTTTCCTCAGCTCAAAAAAGAATGCAAACAGCTTTTGGTTTCTGCAATAAATGAATTACTGTAAAACCTGCATTAGCAAAACTTGGCCCTTTCAGTCCTGATTTATTGTCGTTCAAAATGATTTTTCAAGTTGGAAGCGAATTACCTCAAACTGTTACTACTACTTGACCAGGATTTCAGTATCGGCCGAGTTAGAATGGTTACTGGCGCGTTATCCTTGGTGACCGACAGTATCCTTTGTTTCCAGAGTTATGGCAACACTTCCTTCTGAGGCTTTTTCTGCCAAATGGAGCTCGTTTCGCCATCATAAAACACACTCCACTGTTTTAACAAAACTGGCGGCAGGTATAAACTTGAACGATTTGCTCTGTGGTAACCTAGCGCAACGTGTCTACGAAGGGAAACGCATCTTGTCATGGAAATAAAATATATGAAGCTATCTGTTAATTGTATGTAGTTATCAATGTTTGGTTTGAGGCAGTATTTTTAACGCAAATATCAGTCTAATTATATAATATAAAATATAATAACAGCCCGCCTTAAAGCAATACGTGTATAATATAATACATAAAGTGTATGTTACAGTCTTTGTATTATGTTTATGTTATAATAATGTTATGTGAATGTATTACGTAGTTTAAAAATGTAGGAACTGTGAGAACAGAAGCAAGCTACATTTGGTAGCAAACAGACTTACAAAGTAGAAGCCGAAAGTTGCTAACAATAAGGTAACCTTGAGACAACAATAAATTATAAAGTTTACAAAGGCTACTAATAGTTCTTGGAACAATAATAATGTAATATGTAAAACAATATATAAATATGCAATCAAAAACTAGAAAAGCTAAAAATTAATTAAAGGTATTCTATTGGAGTAGGATTAGCCAATCAGAAACCAGAAATAGAGAAAATGTACAAATTCAAGCGGTCGATGCTACAAGATTGCGTACCCAAGCAGTTCGGTTCGGAAGGGGTCAGTGATTTTGTGAGAGACATGAAAATTCATTGCGGTGAGAATAATATAAGTCTAACTGTTAAAAAGTGCAATTTACAATACTCTCACAGCTCTATAGTAGGATACATCAGTGAAGTGTTATTTAAGCGTGTGAAGGATTAATAAAAAAAAAGTACAATACAATTATAATTTGTGCAAACCTTGTTTTTTAGCCGTACCAGCCCTGTTAAGAGATACGTGCTCTACAAAATACTAATGACGCAGCCGAGGTATACATACACATACATAAATAAAGAAATAAACATTAAAATAAAATAGTTATTACACATAAAGTAAACGTGGGACGAAGGCCACCGGAAAGTTTGTACCGTACGTGGGGCGAACACTCCAAGAAACAATCTCCCGCAAATTGGCATCCATTGTATGCGTGTTTTAAAACAGCCTCAAATTAGTGCCTAAACGTGGTGCAACCGCCCCAATAATAATTATACTCCTTCAGGTTGCTATGGGAATAGTTTAATATTTGGCTTGTTTAACGATTTTCTCCAAATTTACACAACTACTGTAACAAATCTGGAGAGAGATTTGTTCCCATAGCAATCAAATCTTTTGGTTGAGATAAATGCAATTGTTCATGCAACTAAATAAGACGAAAAAATATGTTGCCATTTAAAATTTTTATCGATGATGTCTGAAAATGTTCTCTCTTTTTTGTAAACTTTTCCTTTTAAAATATTAAATTTGACATGTCGCAGTATTTTTTAAAAATGAATTAAGTTTTGTTTTATTTATATTGCTCCATACTTAGAACCCTGCATGTTTCTTCCCTATTATAAGGAAATCTATAAATGCCTACATTCTGTTACTGCGGTACATCGTAGCGTTTTACTCTTCTAAACGCTATATGTGTTCTGTATTAAGAAATACTTTGTATACATGCTGGAGAAGTGTGTTATACTTCCCTAGTTGGCCTAAGCCACCGCAGCTATCGCAGTCGTGATGAAGCAACACGACCAACAAGACAACTTCCACATCGCCATTAACCATCATTTTTTGCTCTGCTTGAAGATATGCAACGTTTCTCTTGTTTCGAGAGCAAGTAGAAAGTGCAAGCAGAAAAATGGATCAATGGAGGCAAGCTGAGAAACTTGCAGAAATCAGATTAACTCAGATCTGCATTTATAAGCTTTCGGAGACGATTCCAGTGTCATGAGTGTCATGAACTTTTATGAAGTGGAAATTCATACTCGTGATTTTCAGCGAAAACAAAAGGGCAAGATATGCCCTTACTCGAAACATTGGTGTACCACATATTCTTTAATGATTTAATGAAGAAAACGCTTGTTACAAAGCAAATTATACTGTATCTCCTTATTGGAAATTATGGTCCTTGTTATTTTTTTTCCCCTATTATTTTATGTCGCTTTACCTACGTGGCCAAATCGCGACGGATATCTTAGGAGATACCTTGTGCATGGGTGTGTTAGTCTTCTAGGTCTCATTCCTGTACCATACCATCTTACTTCGTCACATGTCCACAGGGACATGTATATAGCAACTGTGCCTCTGCTTCCGCACGTGCCGCATAGATCGCATTAGGATGCCGTCCAGTATTCCTGCTTTCATTATCTGTAAATAAATGTAGCAGAACATACGTTTTACCATCTATTTTTCATGATTTACTATTGTTTTGGACGTAAGGTGCAACTTTGGGTCGAGGTATTAAATATACAATCTGTTATCTACCTCGGCGACAGAAGCAAACCTCGAAAAAAAAAAGTCAGATTGGTCGGCCCAGTGTTTGAACCTGGGACCTCCCGAATGTTGGCCATAGACGTTACCGCCTGAGCCATCCCACTCGGTTCTGTTATTTTGTATATGCAAAAAAATCGTTCTGTTTTATGTATAGACATGCTTATCTCTGCGAGACATTCACATCATAAGCTGATACTTCGAGCATAGGATATACAGGCACAACTTTGTTCTAAAAGGTCATTGAAGGGGAATTACTACATAAACAAATGCATGTATTTAACTACGCAGGTATACAGAAAAATTGTATTCATATTTTGATGATATTTATACAAGACTTAAAATTGTACTTTTAAGAATATTTTAAACTATGGAATTGAACTTCCGGCTCTAAAAGTTATCTTCAGCTTTGTATAATTTGGTGCTTTTTATTTTCTCTACCACATACCCAGTAGGTAGAGAAGGTATTGCGCTCCACACAAAAAATCGATACCGAGATTTCATCAGAAATACGTATATGAGGCTCCTTGAATAAAAATAAGTCTTTTTAGAAGAAAGTCCGTGTGTGTGTGTGTGTGTGTGTGTGTGTGTATGTGTGTGTCTGCGAACAGCATAACTCAAAAACGAAAAGTCGGATAACTACCAAACTTGGTATTTAGGTTCAGTAGATACGAGTCCAAAGATGCGACACGAAGATTTTCAAGGAAATTTCCCCATCCACACTCCCATTTACAAGGAACATTTTCCGAAAGTTTTTATATTCTAAAAATAGTTCTAACAATTTTAATTAAAATATCATATATGAAATATATCTATAAGACAAATAGAATGTATAGCTTGAATTTTCGGTAATAGCCTGCGAAGCCCTCTTCATTCGGAACGAATTTTGTACCTATAATCTTGCATAACATAAAAAAATGTTGAATTTTTAAAACATACAATTTATTTCAAATAACCTATTTGTGGCATTATCCATTTCCGAGATATCCGTTACTAATGGTTCGAATTGTTCAATACTTAGGCATTCTTTGAAAGTCCTGTCGATGTTTAGCTGTCATGGAAAGAGCATGACATTTTAAGGTCGGTTGTATAGCTTTGATTTCAACATTTGATATTACTATTTCCTTTGTATCTACAACGAAATGTGTAATGTAGCTGTCTTCGGAAAGCTTTATCTCGATTAAAATGAAGTAGACAGGAAATTAAACTTTCGTATGTATAATTAGTATACTCACTAAGCGATAGAGGATAGAGAAAGTCATGTGAATGTAACATCAAGTTATTTTAATTTGGTGTACAAATCTCAAACAGCTTCGAAAACAGCAATCTTTATATTTGGTTATGTGTATTTGTTTTCCTCAGGGCAGTAACATAAGCCCTTATGTGCTGATACTTGCTCATGCTGGCATATTACACTACCCTTTTTCTATAGCAGCTCTCTCCTATCCATACTTCCCTAATGAAGCCAATTCGGGTGACTGACTCTTGACGCATAATTTGTTGCTGGAAGGCAGGAGTTAATATGATCGGCCGTTTCCTGCTATCTTATTCTCTCCAAAATGTGTTAAAATTATTTAGATGTGCCCTTAATTGAGTGTCCGACTAACAATCCAGCTACCAAGCTTATATTGGCTTCTGCTTATATCAACAAGTCACACCTTCGAAGGTCCGAGAACCATCGTCTTCGAATTTCAGGTTTGAGCGTTTACATTTGTTTAATGAAATGATTGCTTTCTGCCAAATGATTTACTGAATTAAAATTCACAGTTTGTTCAAGACATATGAAATGTTCGTCTACAATTCGTAATAATATTCATACGTTAGATATACAGAGTGATTCAAAAGGTTAAGCACCAAGTGAAGGAGCTTCTAGTGGAGTCGAAATACAACTTTAGAAAAGGAACTGATGCTCTAAAAAGTAATTCTGAGTCAGTGAAAGTCTGGGAATGTCAGAAACAACATCGCTGATGTAAGGTTACTTTAGAATAAATCACTGTTCAACTGATACTTAAATTTTATGAAACAGGTCAAATGTGGATGCAACTAGTTGGAGCAGCTGCACAGTCTTTTCTTGAAGATGGCATACTAAGGATCGGGTTCACAGTTTAAGCTTAAGCTGCAGCTTACGCTTTGATTTAAGCTTTGCTAGTATCACAGTAGGTCAATCACGTTCGCTTTGCTGAGCTGAACAGTTCCACGGAAGTGTAAAGTTGGTGATGCTTGCCCATGGAGTGAATTCCCACCGTTTATGGTGGCGCTATTCCTAAAATAAACTTTTGTAGGTTATTCAACAACACAACATGACATGACCAAACAACCAGAGTCAATATGTAGTGTGAACTTGACTTTTCAAGAAGTCAGTATTCTCCTAGAAATTGTGAAGCTGCATAAGCATGTAATAGAGTGCAAGCAATTGGAAAAATTAGTATGGAGTAAGAAAAACCAAAGTTGGGAAAAACTGGGATGCCAAGGGTGGATTAGAATGGTGTGAAACAATTTCGATTGCTCTGCATGCTGTAAGCTTTGAGGTGCAGGAAAAATCTCCAGCTGCAATTAACATGCTTCTACCTGTATATAACCTCAACGTTAAGAGAAGCCTTGTTTCTGATGAGCGTTTTTTTTTTACTGAAATATAAATCAATACGTTCTTATAGACGGCAATGAGTGCGGCAATGTCTACGATAAAACCATGAAGTATAAATTTAAGAGTAAGATTAAATAACAGATCACTCTCAAAACTAGTAATGAATCACTCTCTAAAACCATAACCTAAGTAAAACAAAACAAAGGCTCTGCCTCCCAGCAAGGAACAAATTTAGCCCAAAATTCGATTTAAAGGATTTTTTAAAGCATTGGTCGGTTTTATGATTAATAATTGTATCATAATTGTAATTTCTGGTACCATCATTGCTGACTGTTTACTTAATTGAAATTTTTCGTAGAATTTGGTCGTCCTCCGTGGTCTAGTGGTATCATGCTAGCCTCTAATTTCCGAGGTCGTGGGTTCAAACCTGCTGGAGGGCGATGGATATTTTCGGGCGTAAAATTCCACAGCATGGCTACCTTCGGAAGAGAAGTAAAACCGGTGGTCCCGTGTCGTAGATTTACGGCACGTAAAAGAACCTCGATACTGATAAAGAGGCCTTTGAGCAAAATGTCCTGTCTTTTACACCCAATATAGAATTGGACGCTATGAACCATAGCAGTTAAAGAGCGTCCATAAATAAAATAATAAAAAAATCAAAGAATTCTCCGTCATTCCATTGTGGTTTGGACGTATTCTAAGCATTCTAAATCGACTTCTGTTGTGCATATGGATTAAAATAATTTGCATTTACTTATCACTAATATCGTGGTCTTCAGATAACACGGTGACTTCACAGTTGTGGTGAACACACAGTTCAGTACGGTTTAAACCAAAACACTTAGCTTATCGCTTGCACTACGTACTGTGAAACTCCATTGTAGCTTTAGCTTCCGCTTAAGCCATATTCAAAGCTTAAGCTTAGACCGTGAAACCGGACCTTAAGGACATATGTTCCGGGCGCTGGATTGGAAGTAAAGGATCAATTGCATGGCTCCTTTCCCCGATCTGACGCCTCTTGATTTCTACTTGTGGAGGCATATCAAAATCCTCGTGTGCTAGACACCTGGCAGTTTCAGCCAATTTCCGACCAAGAAACGCTCCTCACCAGGATACTTACAACTGTTGATGGGGTTCCCGAAATGTTTGAGAGAACTGGTTGAGAGCGCCAGAATGTTGATGCTATGCTGTAATGACTGTGATGGTCGCCACTTTGAACACCCTTTGTAGAACAATGTTGTTGAGTAAGCATGATCGTTGCTTCTTAAATGAGTGTACCAAAAATATTGTAGTTCCTGGCATTCCCAAGCTTACGCTGACTCAGGATTACTCTTAGGTCATAAGGTCCTTTTCTCGAGTTGTTGAATTTCCACCACTCTATACGCTCCTATGTTTGTGGTCAATCTTTTGAATCAGCCTGTAAGTTATAAAACTCCACATAAAATTTCGTATTTACAACAAATGCTTTTTGAGATGTGAACCAAACAAGGGAAAAAACACTTGCATACACACACACACACACACACACACTGAATTTCGGAAAATTCTAGTCGTTATCTAACCTTAAGGTTAATAAGTTTTTATATGTTAAAAACTTCCTAGCAAATTTGTTACAACCTTATATAAATATAATACAATAAATGACTACAACACTAGTAGCTTATAAGAAAATATATTTTGCTGTTTCCACTGATGCACATACAAGTTCCCGTAGGAGTGCATCTACGTACCAAAACCGTGAAATTGAAGGATTATCTCGTCTTTTAAAATATTATTTGAAATCAGGTGCAATATAAAAACAGCAACAAGTTGGAAGCTGATGGATAGTCTATTTCTGAACGGGTCCTGAAGTGTATTGTGTGCATGTCTATCAAGACTCATTCGTTAACGTGCATTAGCCTACATGTTGTCTAAAAGGTCACGCTAATACATGCTGGCCTGCGAAACTTTCACCATTTCAGTTGCTCATCGTGAAGCGCCCCAAGCTATTGGATGGTCTAACCCAGATATTATCATAGTCAAATTTGGATTTTAATAACTATGTTGTAGGGTACTTAATATATGGTTACATATGTGCGTGCTCGCAGAAAGGGGAACGAAGATAGTGGCACACAAATTTATGCCCTAAGAGATTTAACCTTTTGGTTTCAACTACACTCCGTTTAAAGTACACTTTCCATTGTCTTTTTTATGCTATAGACCTCCTTCGGTCTCATTTTAATGCCTTCCTATAGAATCCCCCCTTTGGTGTGCAATGTAATATATTTTTCCTCATAATCTGTTACTACAGGTACTATTTCCATTTCTATTAATTATATCCTACAATTTCTTCTGTGCAATAAATTATTCTATCTTCGTTTATTTTTTTCATTAAATATTTTGTCGCGTCTATAGCTTTCATAACTACTCATAAAATCCTCATCTCTGCAACTTGGATAAAATATAAAATATTACATTTACGGTCATGCATTTATTGAATGCAATCTTTTGGTTTTTTAAAACCGTTCTTTTTGTCCCAAATGTTTCTAAAGCTTTTAATACTTTATGTTTGTTTTTAGTGACATACATATTGTGGACCATTTAAGCTAAGACTGTACAGTATCTCCAAAACTAAGCGTTTAGAAAGATGTGTTTTGAATAAATGTTACTTGATATTATGGGGAAAGTAAATGGCATTAGTCATGTTTTGTTTGGAGGGCGTTGTGATGGTCATTTTAGGGCCAATTTAAATTGCCCCTAATTGTAGATTCCCATTTAAAAAAATAAACTGACACTAAAATGACCATCATAACGTCCTCCAAACAAAACACTAGTGGCATTTACTTTCTCCCATAATATTAAGCAAGTTTTATTCAAGACATATTTTTCTACAACGCTTAGTTTTGGAGATATTGTACAGTCTCAACTTAAATGGTCCACCCTGTGTATAACTATTATACTTCAGATAAGTTGTATGGTTGGATGGACAGGCTGATCGTTTTAGTATTTGCTAAGCACTACGAAAATTACTGACAAATATATCTGTCCCAGTTCGGTTTATTTTAAAGTACGGCCCTCAAAAAACAACTCTGACTAGCTGCACCGTGTGCTGTTACTCTCTGGCATCGCTTCTTGCAGTGACGTGAGTGAGTGATATTACTGATGCGATTTACTTGGCGACAGGCGATCTCCTTTGGTTTCATATTTATGGCAACACACTCCCTAGGCCCTTTTCCAATCTGTGGGGCTCATTTCATTTAAACCCAACTCACAAAGGTACTCAAGCGCTTGTTAATGTATGTACCTTATACACTTCAGTTGGGAGATTTGTTGTCAAACACAAAGCTGCTTTGTTACTGACCTGATATACAAAAATGACACTCTTTTGTGGTGTACTTTTGGTCCCGTGCTTGAATCCAACTGTGGTTAAGGACAGTGGGAAGACAATAAAAAAAATGCCGGAGTGTATATCTGGTTATATTATATCTGTCAGAAACCAGTATTTGCATCTGCTGTACCGTAAACTATTCCGGAGGAACACTCCCTAAATCCGGAACTGTTGCACAGAAATCCGGCTATAATGCCCATGTCCATAGTGAGACTCACACGATACTCCTATAGTTCACAGATAAAAATAATGCTACCCAGGGTGAGGGGTCAGGGGAGTCTTATCACCTCATGTTGACGTGCCGTGCAACCAATCGTAGCGCCAAACGGAATCGTCTCACGTTTATCTGCTCGCGTCTACACTTTACTACTGTGTAAGTGCAGTCCCCTTGGGAAGCTGACTTATTTGGATGGCAGCCCTGATTGTGTATATATTTGTACGAAGAGACACCATGCTTTACTCACGCCAGCGTCATCTTCCCACACTAAGCATCCATCGTATTACCGTTGGGCTCAATGTTTTAACTTTGGTAATAAGTTAGTTCTTCATGCCTAAATCTTCATATGACGAGACAGAGTAAGTTTTACATTTCGTTCTGCTTTCATTCAAGCGAACGGGTCGGTTCTTAAAGAGAGAGAGAGAGAGAGAGAGAGAGAGAGAGAGAGAGAGAACAATTAGCAGCTGCTACTCCTACCCCACGTGGAGTTTGAATGTGATTGTAGCAGTAGTTCGGTGAAATTGAGGAAATATTTTATATCATAACATGCTGTGAATGCCAGAGTGATTGCAGTATAAATTAATATTATTGTATGTACAGGATTTTAGATGTTTGTTAGCCATAAGTATTGTTAGGAAATAAGTTTACACGGCCTAACTGAAACTGACAATAGAAGTGAGTAACAATAAACCCAGGGGGTGAGTTGTTTATCACTAAGAAGAGATAAACAAATGACGTCATGGTAGCGTGCCTATTTTTTGAAATGGAGGGAATATCTTCCCTACAGCATATATGTTAGTTGTGGTGATTGGCTGACCAAACCAGACGCTAAGTGGGCGCAATTTGGCAACCAATAGGAGCTATATTATAATATTTAGGCAATTTGAGGTGAAGGAGTATATATTTTCGAGCCATAAGCAAGTGTGGCACAGTTCTAAGGAATCTCTCACGAGGTGCACATCGCAGAGTTAGTTACAAAAATGTGAAGTACGCGAAGTAATTGGTGCGCGGCAACTAAAATGACTATAGTTACATTCAGAAATATCACTGCTTCAGTCAGGCGTGTATAAATATTAAATACGTGAATTATTAATTAAGTGTGACGGCAATAAAAGTCTAGATTCAAATTTTTTATATCAGTGTTATCTTTTAGCAACAACTCCTTTCCGTTTACACACCCTGCTTAGAGATACTTACTTGACTGAGTTATAATAGCTAGCCGGAGGACAAGAACCCAAATTTAAAATAATAAAACAAGAGGCGCCCAGTAAATAAGATAACACAGCCATGAGGACTGCGACAGTATATAAAAGAAACATGGATATTTAAGAGAGGACAGTTCAGTATTCGCCTATTAAATGGAGAAAACAACAAAATAATCTTGTCATACAACACTCCTATAGTTCACATATGAGAAGAATACTACCACAAAGTGTTGGGGGGCACGGAAGTTTATTTGGTCATGTTGATGGTTTTACTACTGTTATATAATAAACAATATAATAACAATTCCGAACAATTAAAATAGCCGATATTACACTAAGTACTGCTAACCTTACGAAGGTATTTACTAGTTTCAATCCAGTCATTTTTACTTCACTCCTTTTATTAATCCTTCACACGATTAAATAACACTTCACTTATATAGAGAGAGCTGTGAAATTATTTATTAATTATTTGCACTTTTTAACACGTAAACTTTATAATATTCTCGCCGTAATGAATTTTATGTTTCACACTGAATGCGTATTTAACTGCTTGTGAACGCGTATAGCGTCCGGTTGTGAACACTGTCTACTAACGACTGGCGCCTGAATTTGTACAATTTGCTCTATTTCAGTTTCTGATTGGCTAATCCTACTCCAATAGAATACTTTTATTTAGCTTAAGCCTTTTTTAGTATTTGATTGGCTATTTATAAACTGTTTTAAAAATTACATTATTGTTGCTCCAAGAATTACTAGTAGCATTATTAAACTTTCCAGTTCATTATTGCCTCAAGGTTACGTCATTGTTAGCAACTTTCGGCCTCTATTCTCACAGCTTCTACATTATTAAATTACTTAATACATTCACACAAAATTATTATACATGTACATAAGAAAATACATATAATACAATGACTGTTACATACATTTTATATATTATACACATATTGCTTTAAGGGGGCTGTTGTTGAACTTATATATATTATATAATTAGACATATTTTTTAAGTGTTAAGAACACTGCCTCACATATTGATGGTTTTACTACTGTTATATAGTAAAAAATATAATAACAATTCCCAAGAATTAAAATAGCCGATATTATACTAAGTACTGCTAACCTTACGAAGGTATTTATTAGTTTCAAACCAGTCAGTAAATCCTCTTTTGCAAATCTTGTTGCATTGATATGGTAGTAGGGCTTCAGGTTTTGAACTGAGAATATTCAGTTCAGAACCACAAGCTCTACTGCCCGCGCTATCTCTATGTGACGGACTCTTCAAGAGAAGTGTTTGAGTAGTTTGCAGAATCTTGCAGAGAAAGTCTTGGGAGTAATATTTTCCCTTCTATGCGCATGATTGTGTTTTAAAGATTTTTTGATATTCTTTGAGAATGCATTACGTCATCTAAGACACTCATTAAAGATAAAAATTGTTGCTCCATCAGCAGTAATACATCAGGTAACCCATCATCATTCAATGTGTGTACGCTATTCATGCGTGTATCCGGAGAAAGTGATATTTTTCCTATTTCATCACCCGCTGAAACTATTAGAAGAGCGTGCTCATAAAATAAAAGCGAGGAACAATCTCACAAGAACATCATCCGGTTCTTCGTGTTAGAATTATTGTTGTTTTCCGTTGTCTAAATGCCTCAAGCGAAGTTGATAGAGGATGTCGTTATTCAACCTCTCCTGTCTCTTCCTCCAAATGAATTTCAGTAAAACAGTTTGCAAAGAGACCTCGTTTCATGCATAGTGTGTGTTGTGCTTTAAATACCTACTCCCAAGTACAATAGGTCACATTATAATACTCCTATAGATGACGTGTGCTTAAATTATACACAGAAATTAAAAGAAGCTTACTAAAAGGAAACATTTGATTACGCAAATATCAATGCATAAAATGGCGTCTATAATACCTTTTTGGAAACTATCGTTGTACAAATTAAAATCTGCCTAAGTTTCTAACATTTCATTTTATAAAATAATTTTGACATTATAGATAGATTCAAGTATTCATATCAGTATCTTAAATATGAAATTCCTTTCTGACAAAAATATTACAATACTTTATACAAGAGCTGATCAACAAAGACAGACTGATTTTTTTCACAGATGATTATTACTCCAATTCAATGTTTATGTGATCATTTTCATAGTAATCCCTTCCTTCTTCAATGCACTTTTTACAGCATCTCTGTCAGTCCTCTAACTCACGGTGCAGGCATTCTTTGTGAGATCCTTGAGAATCACCTCACCTTTCTTGAGCACTACTTCAGAGTTCTCAAATCGAATGCCCCGTAGCTTTCCTTTAATGATAGAAATAAACAAATCACAAGGTGCAAGATTGGGGCTTAAGGTGAATGTGGGTCACAGGTAGTGTTTCATTTAACCAAAGATTGCACGACTTGATTTGCGATTTGAGGCTGCGCGTTGTCATGATGAATTTGCCACCCAGTCCGATGAAGTTCTAGTCGTTTCCTTGCAATGTGCTTCCTTAGTTTAGCCAATGCGGACGTGTAATATACTGATATAACAATATTGTAAGGATGAACTGTATACTGGTAAATTATTCTCGTGTGGAATTCGAAATGCAAGCAGGGTCTACGAGCACTCAACGAATTTGTGCAGCAGGAGTGTTGGAAAATGCACACCTGTTAGTGTTTTTTAATTCGCCAAGTGTATGGGAGTATTGCATAAAGTTTATGTTTAACACTCCTAACAGATACTAATCACAGGGATTTATATATGAAGAGTGATCAGGCCAGTTAGAATACGAGGCAGCGATTTAGCGATTTATACAAAATTATACAAAATTCATTCCGAATGAAGTGAACTTTTTAGCTATTCATAGAAAAATAAAGGTATTATACCTTTTATTTGTCATGCAAATGCCATAACCATATGGTATTTTAATCAAAGATATTTTTGTGAAAATCAAAAGTAATGAACAATTTTCCTGCAAAGGGTAGTTTGAGTTGGAGGATTTTCTTGAAAAGCTAAATGTCAGAGGCAACTGAACTTACCAAGGTTGGTATTTATCTGGCTTTTCGTCTTCGAGTTATGCTGTATACAGTCACAGAGGTTTTTCTAAAAAGGATTTATTTTCGGATTCAGATGCATGTACTTCAGGTGAAATCTCGATATAGCTTTTCGAGTGGAATGTAACATTTGCTGTATCTACTAGAGTAGCTGCTAGGGAAATAAAAATGAAATAGAGAAATAAAATTGCTAGAGACAGTCAAGATTCCCTCACACATACTTATGTTGAAGTGGCTCCGCGGTAACGTGTGATGGTCGCAATTGGGAAGTCCAGAGTCTATTCGCGTCGACCGCCTACTCTGACCTTCGGTTTTTCCTGGTTTTCCCCGGTCGGTAGGCGAATGCTGGGGTGGTTTCTCAACTACTGCGATATCCTTTACATCATTTTACTTTTTTTTGCTTCCTTCTCATCTTTTAGTTGTACCTCTAGGTGTGGTTGTGTGTGGCGGTACCAAAGACATAGCGCGGATGTTTGCTCAAAGGAACACTATTCCCCGTAAACCCTAGAGAGCTGCTTGGTCGACGTATCATTCATCGCCCTCTCTAGACAACACCAGCAATGAAACAGGTCTTCGAGCCTGAAACTGTTAGGAACTTCCGCGGGTATCTTTGGCTGTTTGCCTGCGGCCTGTAGCCTCCTGTGATTCCTTCACTTCATCCCTTCTTCCTGGGGACTGTAGCCACAATAGAGCTATGTAGGTTGCAGTGCGCGAGATGTCCCCCTACGATGTGTAACGTAGCCTAGGGCGAACGCCCCCTCTGTTCCATGAATTTTTCTGGTTTCCCCGGGTCGGCAGACGAATGCTGGGGTGGTTCTTCTACCACGACTTTCTTGTCCTCATTTCCTGTACCCATCATCTTTCTAGCATCTGTTACGGGGCTGTAAGATCAGGTGACGGTGTTCGGCGGGTTGGGGCTGGACGGTGGCTCGCGTTCTATACAGGTTTCTTCCTGGCATCGCTGCGGAGACTACTCAGATCTCACCCGAGTGGGTTCCACCCGACAGGGGACTGCCAGAGTTTTTGTGGTTTGTGCGTCGGACCGGGCGACGCCAAATGCGCTAAATCTGGAAGTGTTAGGGACCCCGTCCGTGCTTGCGCACGTCGGCATTTGGATCCGGTCAGCCTTCAGGTCTCTCCCCTTTTCCCTCCCTCCCAGGGGCAAAGTTGAAAGGAAAAAAAGGTCTTACGGCCTACTTGGGGTGCTCTGCACCGGTTGCGGACCCCTCCCACTATATGTATCTTCACCTTTATAACCTAACCTAATCTACGTTTAGCTAAAACACACACATACTCTTAAGTTCAATTCGGAATACGTGTTTTTATTGAGTACGTTTTAAATAGTCTATATATATATATATATATATATATATATATATATACAATAAGCAAGATGCTAGTGCGCTTATAAGCAATATTCTGAACATATTCACTTGGTATATGTAAAATTAGATAGTGTATAGATTTACAACTGTTTCTGATAGTTTACCTTATTGAGACTTAGCTGAAAAGCAGGATGCAGTTTCAATCGCTGTATACTCGGATTACACCTTGCAGTTTCTGAACAAACTTGTTATTTCGCAGTTTACCTCATTAATTCATTTAACGAGCGTCTCGCAGGAGAAGCAAAAGTTGGGAAACTCGTGCGGTACTTCATCATGCGCAGTAATTAAGCCCAGAGCCTAATAAATTGTTTCTTGGAGCTGACTAACGTAGTTGAGCATAAACGTCGAATATCTTCCAGCAGATTTACGGCATTGTTTCATCGTGTACCTTCTACTGAGGTTGAGAATGTGAGCTACTGACTGTATTTTGGTGTATTTTGTGACCTCGTTAACTAGAAGAGTTTAAAATTGCCGCTTTAAATGTTAATCTAAGAGTTTTAGGCGCGTGGTAGTAAAGTAACTGTGAAGGAAAAGGCAGAAAGATTGGGGAAGGGAGAATGCAGATGTAAGGAAATAGGTCAATGCTAAGCAGCAGCAGCAGCACTTTTATTGTGTACAGTTTCAGTCTATACTTGTAAAATACATCAATCACATGAGCCTCACGGCTGTACATGCTTTTCCTGTCCCTGGAATCTTACAGTAATAGTACAGTACTAAATATATACTTGTATTACAGTGCGGTCGTTTTAAGTTAAGGCCACAGACCGGCTATATGCGTAACCCGCTGTACTGCAATGACCTCAGTACTCAGCATACGTGCGGTCCGTGGCCTTACTTTAAAATGCCCGCACTGTACATAGTAATATAATGCTGAGATGGAGTTAGGGAGTAATTAAGTTAAAATTCAGTTCCAGATAATCTGGCTAGATCTTCAGGTATTCTCTCTAGCGGTATAGTCGTACAAGGGAAGTTTTTAAACTAGGGGCCATTAAGCATTAAAATAGGAACTAATAAATATTTTGGATAATTAATGTTTTATTTCCTTCTGCGTATCTTAAGTTTTCTTTCTACACAGTTTTCGCAATCCTTTAAATTCCCATTGTAGTGTAGAATAAGTTTTAGTTGGTCCTCGTTATGAAAGTTCGCCGCCAGTCCAAATAACCGTCGTGGTTTTTCTGACATGAATTTTTCTGTATCTAAGATGTCATGGCAGAAGAACATGCATTATTAGTATCGTTGGTTTCAGGATGATGTAAAAGTCCGAACTTCATCACAATTTGGAAATCAATTGTTAATCTGATGTCCGCCAAAAACAGGCAGCTCATTATTTATGTCCTTCAACAACCTTCCTTCCAGATGCACGAATAACCCCTAACTCCAGAAACAGTTACTGACGGTGGAAGTCTGTACGAGGTTCTAAAAAGCGTATCGTACACTATGAAAATGATCGAGAAATATTCAAAAGTGGTGGAAAAGTAGTGTAAGGTTTAAAGAATTGTGTAAAAATAAGCTGTCGAAAAGCATTTAGTAGTTCGTGCTTTCTTTCAAAATGGACCTTACTTTAAAAATACCCGCCACTCCTCTGTCCAAGTAACAACCAAAAAAGGCAATAAAACCACGGCATGGCGACCATCAACAGAAACAAAGTAGATAGTACAGAAGGCCATCTTTCAGGATCAAGCTATCAATTTACTTAATTAGGATTATAAGCACCTCGACTTAGCACCTCGACCTAAGCAGATATTTTGTGCCTATGTCCCGTGAGGGAGGGATGAGGTGAGAGGAGACAGAGGACAGCCGGACCAGGAGGCACGACAGGCAGAGTGTGGGTACCTAACACTTCCAGATTTAAACTCTCCGGATGGGTACTGGAGCAGCTGGCTCCTCTCCCTCCCTCCCTCCCTCCCACCCTCCCTCCCTGTGGAGCTTACACATTCCCTAGGGAGCCCGGGCCCCAGAGACTGTCCTTAATCCGGGAGACGAAGAATTTCATAGAGCATCCCTTTTTCCTGCCAGGCTCATGCCGAGACCTCTCGCCGACACCTGCAACCCTGCAAGAAACCAAGAGATGACAGGTGAATTGAAATGCGAATGGAGGTGAAATGGAGGGACAGGAAATTCGGGGGACGTAATGATCCTTTCCAGCATTAGTCTAGCGACCCGGGGAAACCCCGAAAAACCCATCGGTCAGGAAGGTCGGCCGTGGGGATTGAACCCACGACCTCCTGATTGCGGGATACAGACGTTGCCGCCTGGGCCATCCCGCTCGGTTATTAATATATTAACAATAAGTATCAGTGGAATTAATTGTTCTTCTACACAAACCGTGTGTTGGACAGGGTTGGAAAGGTAGAATCAGGCGACTGAAAAATTCAATGTCATGTGTCGTGCCGGCATGTTGCCATGGTAGCTCAGTGGTTAGCGCAACCGGACAGAGACCGGGAGATCCGTGGTCCAAAACCCGGCTATGGCATTGAATTTTTCAGTCGCCTGATTCTACCTTTCCAACCTTGTCCAACACACGGTTTGTGTAGAAGAACAATTAATTCCAGTAATTGACCTAATAGTGGTTGAAACTTGAAGCCAGAGGCTTAAAGTACTTACAACATTGTAAGTCGCCATTGGGGTATCTCATCTCAATGCAATTTGAGATCTCCTTCTGGTTTACCGGGAAAAACACGAATCAGTTGGAGCATTTGGTGTTGGGTCGGCATATTGCCATGGTAGCTCAGTGGTTAGAGCAACCCCGGAGAACAGGAAATCCGTGATTCAAATCCCGGCTATGACATTGAATTTTTCAGTCGCCTGATTCTACCTTTCCAATAAGTATAAGGTTTCTCTTAATGATGACACTGTTAGCCCACTGTTTCTATGGAACTGCTATGTGAATCCGTTTATGTAGTAGTGGAGGACCAATCCGCCGTTTCTTCCATAGACAGTGTTAACGTTAATACCGTGATTATTGGCGGGAAGATATAAATAATTAAATAAAGGAATCATAGTAAGATGAAGAAATAATTACAATAAATCATATCCGTATGTTAAACCAATAATATAATAAGTGTGAGTTGAAAAATTGAGAACTATTTATGGACGCTCTTTAACTGCTATGGTCCTTTACCTAATATAGCTTCCTTCGGAAGGGAAGTAAAGCCGGTCGTCCCGAATCGTACATTTGCGGCACGTAAAAGAACCTCAAGCCTGATAAAGAGACCTCTGAGCAAAATTTCCGGCCTTTCATGTCCAGCATAGAATTGGATCTCCTGAATCCAAAACATTCATTTTTAGAAAAAGGTCCGTGTGTGTCTGTGATAACAGTAACTAAAAATCAAAATGTCGGATAGATACACAATTGAAATATCCTGTTCAGTATCTTAAAAGGATGCTACACTAAGGTTTTCAAGAAAATCACCCCATGAAAACTACCCTTTACAGCAAAACGTTTTCGTTATTTATTTTCCCCAAATGGCTGTAATTATTTGATTAAAACATTTAAGATATTTGCATGACAAAAAGTATATATTGAATTTTCTGGAAATAGCTTAAGAAGTCCTCTTCATTCTGAATGAATTTTGTAAAATTTTGTATAATTGATAAACCGTAAGAGTTCGAGAAACGCTTTTTACATGAAAGATCTACACCTTGTTAAAACATAGATTAATGTGGAATTTTGTAGCATTTAACATTTCCTAGACATTAATTATTGTTGTGTAGAGAAATTCTGTGAATGTAAATCATTCAGTATGTGCAAATTTTTGGGGCAAATATCTATAATCGTTCTACCCTAGGTAAGTATTACAGAGTTGTATTCATGGAAAATCGAATAGGATTGGTTGACGTCATATGCGATAGTGATACGCAAGAGGAGAGTGTCTGATGCCCGAATTGACAGACAAATAAAACAGTTTAACTCAAGAATTCGAAACAGTTACTTTGCAGTGGTTTCAATTGATTTATAAAGAAGTAGACTGCGCTCTTGACTGAGAAACTAAGGAGAGCATACAAGTTATACTGGAAACGTTGTACTAACTTCTTATTTTCTTCATCATTATGCTTTTCCCTGAATTTCTCATGCCCACATGCGTAGTCACGCATAAAACTGCGGCTATATCTTTGACGCTCTATCGCGTCTCCGCATCTCCGCCTGCAGGTGTACCCACATTCCTTGTCAAATTGTTGGAACGATGGATGCTAGATATGTCTCACCTTATACTCTTTCCTACTTATTGTTAATTTAGACACGCTCAAACCAGTAGATTAGCTAGTTCCTGCTTCTAAAGCTTTCGTTATTTTCATTCTTGATCGACGTTTGATGTAATAATTATTTCTTGTACTGCACTCAGGGAGATGGAAGTGAGAAATAGTTGTGGTTATAAATGGAAAAATATTTCAGGAAGGTATTCACAAAACTCCAAGGTAAGATAAAAAATTAAATACTTACTGAATTTAAATACTACCAGGCCATACCGATTTTGTGAAAACATGTGTAAATTGGGGCAGTATTTTTAACACTTAAATGATTTCAGTCTAATTATATAATATAAAATATAATAACAGCACGCCTTAAAGCAATATGTGTATAAATAACATATAAAATGTATGCAACAGTCATTGTATTATGTTTATATTATTATGTACATGTATACTGATGTTATGTGAATGTATTAGGTAATTTAAGAATATAGGAGCTGTGATAATAGAAGCCGAAATTTGCTAACAATAAGGTAACCTTGAGGCAATAATGAATTGGAAAGTTTAATAATGCTACTAGTAATTCTTTGAGCAATAATAATGTGATATTTAAAACAGTTTATAAATAGCCAATCAACAACCAGGAAAGCTGAAAGTTAAAAGTATTCTATTGGAGTAGGATTAGCTAATCAGAGA
The DNA here is from genome assembly GCA_030765065.1 of Deroplatys truncata. NCBI lineage: Eukaryota > Metazoa > Arthropoda > Insecta > Mantodea > Mantidae > Deroplatys > Deroplatys truncata. The sequence continues at coordinate 118,926,034 of CM060988.1, read as the reverse complement.
CTTGATATAGCAAAATTTACAAATTTAAGCGGTAAAAGCCATTCGCTAGAAGGCAACGTACCTGAGCAGTTAAATACGTATCCAGTGTGAGACGAAAATTCATTACGGCGAGAATATTATAAAGTTTATATGTTAAAAAATGCAAGTAATTAATAAATAATCTCACAGCTCTCTATATAAGTGAAGTGTTATTTAATCATGCGAAGGATTAATAAACAGAGTGAAGTAAAAGTTATAATTTGTGTAAGCCTACATTCTTTAGCCGCATCAACCCCTGATAAAAGATAATGTAATATTTAAAGAAACATTCAAATTACAAAGTTGATTCCTAACGTTGGGGCGAAGGCACGCATCGCACGTGTTTGCAACTACTTCAAGTTCGGCTCCCCAACAGGCAAACTACAATACAACCTACTCCAAATTGGCATTTAAACGTGGTGTAATAACGTAAAGATATTCTATCTCAAAATTTATGCAACTGCTTTTATTTATTCAAAATACTCGAATTATTGATCATGAAATTAAAAATGTAAATGGTAGTGCAGTAAAGAAAAGTCTCCACTAAGAAAGTTAAACAGCTAATTTTACAAACGACTAGCATTTCTGAGCTAAACTCAAGTAATAAGCACACCCATTATTTACTTCAGTAACCGCTCAAGTGTGGACTTCCCTCTGTTTAAAAGGACCTAGCAGTCTGAAACTACTTAAAACATGTGACACTATCGCAGAAATTGTGTTTCGAGTTCAACGAAGCATTAGGAGGAAGGGGATACTTGTACCAAAAAAGTCTACAAACTCTCCTGCGTAAATTACAAAAACCTACCCAGAAGTACAAATAGTGACCAATGTAAAGAATACAGGAAGCTCAAGTTACTCCTGACCCATAAGTGATAATATGCTTGTTTGCGACTTGATAATTGAAAAGCTTAAAGATTTCTTTGTCCATTAGCTGTACCTACTGTTCTATGTAATACGTGTTACAGTTATTGAAACAAATAAAATATAATTCGTCTGTACAGTTACATTTCAAAGAATAAAATCAGTAAATTTATTTTAAAATTCTTCTTTATTGTAGAAAAGACATGCGAACATTTTTTAGAATTAATTACTCTGAACCGCTGACCACTTCCTCAGTAAAGTTAACAGTAGTAGGTATAAAATAAAAACTTCAATACAAGACATTGATTTTACACAGATTTTTGAAACAGAAAGAAGTTTCTTTCATTTTTCATAAAATCTATAGAATGTCGAATATGCAGTTTAAGAAATAAATAATTCAAATGAATTTTGTTTTCTCAAATTTTCCAGTCATAGTTTTTGTAAAATTCCCCTATCCAATTTTTTACAAAATATTGAATTAGCCGCATGCTAACACACAGCTTTTAATTTTGTTACAGTGCTTCAGGAGATAAACAATTGTGACCTTATGGAAGGCTTAACCAAACGAAAACTGGAAAAGTTATTGTATTTGTACAGATTTTTAATATTTCAGCAATAAACAGAGTTTTGTTAGAGTTCGGATAGGCTAGATATAAACAATATGACAAGAACATAAGGACTGCTGCGGCTCATACGTTAAGGTAAAAGGAATCCTGCAGTGCAAAGAATTGATGTCAAACCTCTATATGCATTATAGTAGTTTACGATACAAGGGGTAAAAGTAGGGTTTTATTTTGCGAGTAGGAATCTTTGTGAAGCGAAGGCCTAAACTTCCGTTTCGCAATCCTACAAGCAAATGAAACCACTTCTAACACTTGCGGCATATACTTTATTTTAGACAGCGCTTGAATTTGTAAAATGTCAATATTATTATATTGATTCCTGAAACTAACAGAGACCACGTTTAAAACGCGGTTCTTAAAATAAGTGGAATGACATTAAAAAGCGAGATGTCAGACATTTTGCTGTTGATTCGCTGGCAGTCATTTTCAGTGTGAAATTATTTTCACCATGTTTTGCCTTACACCAGCCAATGAAGCGATTATATGCTGTATCATATTGCTTTCTGGATTCATTGGGTAAATATTTTTCTGCTGCTTCTGTAATTTCACTTCCATTTCAGTTTCTTCTGAACTCATAATTTCCGCTATCTATTATTTGTGTAGGTAAGATAAATGAGCAACGTTTTAAAACAAAGAAAGTGCCAATATAACTTATAGATTAACTCTACAACGAATTGGGATAAACTGAAGTATGACGATTTGTATTGTGAACAGAAATTAAAAATATGATGTGTTACACTCACATGACTTTCTCTACTCCTGTACAAACTATTTTTACAAACGCTTATTCTCCATCTACTTCATGCTAATTGAGATAAACATTTGCAGACTCTATCTTATTGCTAATTTTCTTGTAGATGCAAGGGGAATATATATTTACAAGGGCAATATAGAAATACAGTAGCCTTTAAGCACATACATATATCTTAATAGCTGGTTGCTATGTGCAGCACCATTCCCTTTGCCACAGATTAATACTCTTTGCATATCCAAGACAAAAAAATCTGATGTGTTACACTCACATGACTTTCTCTACTCTTGTACAATCTATTTTTACAAACGCCTATTCTCCATATGCTTCATGTTAATCGAGATATCGAGATGTCAATCTTATTGGTAATTTTCTTGTAGATGCAAGGGGAATATGGTAGCTTTTAAGCGATAGTCAAATATTTTAACGCTGGTTGCTATGTGCGCATTCCATTCTCTTTGCATGTCCAGGACATAAAAAAAATCTGATGTGTTACACTCACATGACTTTCCCTACTCTTGTACAATCTATTTTTACAAACGCCTATTCTCCATATGCTTCATGTTAATCGAGATATCGAGTTGTCAATCTTATTGGTAATTTTATTGTAGATGCAAGGGGAATATGGTAGCTTTTAAGCGATAGTCAAATATTTTAACGCTGGTTGCTATGTGGCGCATTCCATTCTCTTTGCATGTCCAGGACATAAAAAAAATGAATAACGAATTTGAGAAAAAGTATAAGTATTGGAAAATTTAAGGAAATAACAAGCAATATCTCGAAAACGGTTCACTCAACAAAAGAAATGTATATGACATAAGTTGTGTATTTCAACGCGATCTACATTTTTTTGTGTAGTAAAATTTTGTCTATCTCTTATGGTTTACCAGTTATGCAAAAGTCGTTCACAATGAAGAATACTTTTGGAGACATTCCCAGAAAATTCGAGATATACATTTCATTTCTCATGACATTATCTTAAACATATGATTTTTTCATCAAAATCGTTAGAGCCATTTTTGAGCAAATTAAAAGTTTCGAAAAATGTTCCATGTAAAGGGTAGTCTGGGGTGGGGGGATTTTCTTGAAAACCTTCGTGTCGCATCTCTGGAAGATACTGAACCTAAATACCAAGTTTGGTGTTTATCCGACTGTTCGTTTTTGAGTTATGCTGTTCACAGACACACACACAGACACACACACACACAGACACACACACACAGACACACACACGGACATGTTTCCAAAAATGCTTTTTTTGGATTCAGGAGGTCTCAAAACATGTATTTCCAGTGAAATCTCGGTATCGAATTTTTGGGTGGAATACAATACTTCCCCTACTTACTATACGTAGTAGAGAAAGTAAAAATGAATAACGAATTCCCATTTGAGAAAATAAGTGTTGAAAAAGTTAAGGGAATAACAAGCAATATCTCGAAAATGGAAGTCAACAAAAAAAATGTATATGACATAAATTGTGTATTTTAACGCGATTTACATTTTTTGTGCAGTAAAATTTTGTCTATCTCTTATGGTTTACCAGTTATGCAAAAATCGTTCACAATGAAGAATACTTTTGGAGACATTCCCAGAAAATTCAAGATATACATTTTATTTTTCATGAAAATATCTTAAACATATCATATTTTAATCAAAATCGTTTGAGCAATTTTTGAGAAAATTAAAATTTTCGAAAAATCTTCCATGTAAAGGGTAATTTGGGGTGGGGGGATTTTCTTGAAAACCTTCGTGTCGCATTTCAGGAAGATACTAAACCTAAATATCAAGTTTGGTATTTATCCGATTGCTCGTTTCTGAGTTATGCTGTTCACAGACACACACACACACACACACACACACGGACATGTTTCCAAAAATGTTTTTTTTGGTTTCAGGGGGTCTCAAAACATATATTTCCGGTGAAATCTCGGTATCGAATTTTTGGGTGGAATACAATACTTCTCCTACTTACTATACGTAGTAGAGAAAGTAATAATGTAAAAAGACATAATGAAAAGTAAAACTTAATAAAACTTATTTATCATGTGCAAAAGGGTAATTGCCATGTGATTGGGCTGGAAACAAAGTTGGTCGCAATGAATATTATGCCAGGCCGTTTAAAAAAGAAGCTTCATCTCCTAATACGTTATTTTTCCAAATATTATGGTGTAAATTAGCATAATATCTTATTAACCTGTGAAATACAACAGAAAATATTATACACAGTATACAGAATAGCATTGCCTAACGAAGTGAAACCTAATGGAAACATTTGAACGACAGTAAAGAATAAGAGAAAATGAAAGTAATTTTGGAAAGCTATCTCCTTCACAATGACAGGTTTACTTTTCAGTTGTATCTGGTCAGTTTTGGAGGTAATTTTATTGCTGTGTATTTCTGTTTGTGATCCACACGTCTTTCAAGCAAGATGGGTATAGAAAACCTCTACTTATTGCTTACTGTCCACCTGTTGCATTCATATTCGTCTATACGAGAATGCATTCCATTATTTCTGCCCAATTCAGGTCTTTGAGGATTACCAAAATTCCACGCATGAATTTCTTTGCATCATCATATAACTGTAGAAATTCTCAAACATCATGCATAAATGAAACTAATCCATGATAATGAAACAGAAACGTTTTACAATCTTTCTTTCCGGCGATGATACTCTTCTCAAGAATACCTTTCAAATTATCATCTTCGATTCTTTTAAGCTCATACGCCCGTTCTGATTGAACAGTATGTATTAATTGATTACGGCGTTTCTTTGGTTTCCTTTTTCTGTCTCTAAACGTATTATTGAATAATAATAATGCCCGTCTACCATTCGCATAACCTCCGTAATAGTCCAAATATTAGTGATGAAGAGCTTGAGTCGCTTGTAAAACCTTTTATCCTTTATCCTTGAAGAACAAATGACATGTGACTCTTGAGGCAGTATTTTTAACACTTAAATGATTTTAGTCAAATTATATAATATATAAATTCAATAACAGCCCGCCTTAAACCAATATATGTATGTAACAATATATAAAAAGTATATATTACAGTCATTGTAAATGTTTATATTGTATAAATGTTCAATAATGTTATGTGAATGCATTACGTAATTTAATAATGTAGGAACTGTGAGAATAATAGATTAAAAGTTGCTAACAATGAGGTAACAATGAGGCAATAATGAGCAAGGATGTTTAATAATGCTACTAGCCATTATTGGAGCAACAATAATGTAAATTTTGAGACAGTTTATAAAATAGCCAATCAACAACCAGAAAAAAGCTTTAGTTAAATTAAAGTATTCTATTGAATTAGGAATAGCCAATCAGAAACTGAAACATTGCAAAATTTTCAAATCTAGAAGTCAGTTGCTTGTAGACAGTGCTCATAACTGGACGCGTTGCTAGCAGACAATGTTACTAATCAGACGCGAGATGCGTCCTCGAGAAATTTAATACGTATTCGTGTGAGACAAAAATAGTTTACGTGTTAAAAAGTGCAAGTAATTAATAAAAGAACCTCACAGCTCTCTATATCAGTGAAGTGTTATTTAAATTGTGTCAAGAATTAATAACAATGGAGTGAGATAGAATTATAATCTGTGTAAGCCTATATTCTTCAGTCGCACCACAAACCTTGTTAAGAAATTCATGTCTCTAAAAATAAATACTGTCGCAGCCGAAGAAAATATAAATATAAATATTTAAAGAAACAGTCAAAATTACAAAGTTAATATTTTTTAAACATTTTCGGGCAAAGCCCACCGGAAAGTAAATTTGGGGCGAAGGCTACCGGAAAGTTTTTACCACACGTGCGGTTGCAACGAACTTCAAGTTCGGCTCCCCAACAGTTGAACTATAATACATCATCTTCAAACTACCTTTCCATACGCAGCAGCAACAAACCTACCTACTTCAAATTGGCTTCCAAAGTTTGTAGCAAATAACAATAAAATTAATGTTTCTCACTCTAAAATCTTTGGACCCCAGACTAATTTGCTCACTTCTTAATAACATCTGTAGAGTTGAAATGCCACAAGGGACATTAAATAATCCAAAATGATGTTTCTTTCGAAGATTATCATGCATCAGTGACAGTTAATTCTTTTGATAGTTGCAGTTGTTTATCTTTTCCAACTATTCATTGCAGAGGTGTATCAGATTCTCCCCAAATTTTATATTACTATCCAGCGTACATTTTTACTTTCTCCACTGCTTACCTATAGTAATTTGGAGGAAGTAATGCATTCCAAACAAAAATTCAATATCGAGATTTCACCGCAAATACACGTTTTGAGCCCACTGGATCCACAAAAGTCAAGAATAAGGTCGGGTCTCTGTGTTTGTGTGTGTCAGAAACCAAATGTTGGATAAATACCAAACTGTACCCCAAGGTAGTGTTCTTGGGCCGATTTAGTACCTTAACTACACTTATGATCTACCAACAACTGAATATACTAGGACAGCAATTTTTGCAGATGACATGGCTATTCTCGCCTCACAAGAAAACCCTCATACAGCCTCAGAATATTTCCAACACCGTCTAGCCCTGCTACAATAATGACTAAACAAATGGAGAATACAAGCAAATCCCAGTAAATCTCACCATATCACATTTTCTATATGTAGCGGAACATGCTCTAAAGTACAGGGTTATACCAAAAGAAGGAACAGACTTTAAATATTTATTTCTAATGAACGAGAATATATGGCGGTACATGCGATCATCACTGAAAGAGAAAAGTTTAAAATTTTATTTTATGTGTTCAAAATGAGCACCATTTGTTATGCGAGGACGACCAGTGCTTTTCCATTTGTATATGCAACCATCTTCTACGAATTTATTGTAGCTCGTTGTTGAACTTAAAACGAAATGCACGCTGCAATGAAACAATGGATTCACTCTTTGCATAATGCAGCACACAAAACGACTTTTCCTGTGGAGTCGCCATTTTGTCGTAAACAAACACAGCGCCGCTGTAGGCACTGAATGGAACTAATAAGTGGAGCTTAAAACTTTGAACTTTCCTCTATTCATTGATATGTCGTATGTGGCGCTATCTATTGTCTTCATTAGAAATAAATAAAGTCTGTTACTTCTTTTTGAATAAACATGTGTATCTAAATCATGTAGAAATTCCCGTAACATCAATGGTAAAATACCTTAGATGAACACCTTACATGGAAGCACCACATTATGACGAAAAGAAGCAATACTAAAATTCCAGCAATTATATTGGTTACTGAACAAGCTTTCTCATCTGTCTCTCTACTACAAAAATTAATATACAAGGCCATTATGAGACCCGTATGGGCATATGGTATCGAGTTTTGGGGGAACTGCCAGTAACTCCAATATTGACATCCTACAAAGATAAATATAACTCTTCGTTGTCTGCCAAGCGCGCCAACGTCAAGCTGCATAATGATCTTCGCATCTATACAATAAAAGAACAAATCCCTTCCCATAGTATTCGGTATCAGCTGCGCTTAAGTAACCATCCGAACTCTCTTGCTGTCAATTTACTAGACATGATTGACCACCTACAGCGTTGTAACATTTTGGACTTACCATTCCGCTTTAGCTACTTTTACTGTTCCAGATATTACTTGTAACCCATTTAGTAAATGTTCTACTAAGAACAAATTGTAAATCTGCAGTTAATTCCCATTTAATTCCAGCATCTTCCAAAGAAACCACACGAATATTTTAAAGAACCCCCGCCCCGTCCCAAACTACAATTTACATGGAAAAGTTTGGTTTTTTAATTTTCTTACAAAAGGTTCTTAATGATTTTTATTTAAATAACATATATTTAAGATATTTACATGCCTTTTACATCTTTAATTTTCTAGGAATAGCCTATGAGGTCTTCCTCATTGAAACGGAATGTTGTGTAGATGGTAAACCATAAGCGATAGATAAATAATTGCTATAACAATTTAAATCTCTTTAAAGTTTAATTTATTTTATCATCATAGCTTCATGGTTTGGGTCCAATTGGCCGTTTCGGCTCCAAAATAATTATCCAACTAGTTGCTCCATCGTTTTTCTGGTCGTCCTCTACTCCTTTTTCCTCTTCTTAGATTATAATGGAATAACATATAATATGGCAATCTAGTTCCATTCATCCTTAAATATGATTTAAATATTCTTGTTTCTATGAGATTCTTACATTCAGATTAAACATGTTAAGTTCTAGCGTATTACTTTATTAGGCGTTTTGTCTAGGGGATTTTACGTAGACATTTCACTTCAACAGCCTGGATCATTACTTTTAGAGTCTTTGTTAAGAATCAAAATTCGGATGAGTAATTTATTTCAAATAAACTTTATTGTGGCGTCAGTTATTTCCAACATATTCGTCGTTATTGGTTTGATTTTTTCAATATTTTGTTCTTTATTGAATTGCTGTCATCATTAAGCTGTTTCTCACTATAGCATGAAACATTATGGAATTTCAAGGCCAGGATATATCGACCCGCTTTTAACATCAAACAATCGCTTCTGCCTCCTGTATCCTTCTTGTAACCACAAGGAAATGTGTGATGAAACTATTTATGCAAAGGTTCATCTCGATTTACATTTATTATACTGATATATATGGATAGAGAAAGGCATGTGACTAATAAATCAAATTGTGTTTTGTTAGTCACTGTAATTGTAGTGCGCAAGTCTACATACGAATGCCTGCTTATAAACTTTAATTTGCTGTGTAAAATTTCACTTTCTTTGAAATTATTGCATCTTTTATATAATTACAACGTCATTCATAATGTAGAAGATGCATCACAGTGGTGGACACTATTTGCAATTCCATTTTTTTATTATTATATGCAAGTAGTATTGTTTTAGTTCTAAGAGTAGAGTTTTTCCAAAATTATATGGTGTCTGTTTTCCCAATACAGTCTTCAGAATAGTAAAGGTAAACGTGTCCTCAGCAGACAGATTGTGTTTAAAATTGCGTTATAGGCATAAGAATTAAAAATTAAATTTAGTTTTATTTATGGACGCTCTTTAACTGCTGTTATTCTTAGCGTCCCATTCTATATTGGGCGTGAAAGACCGGTAATTTTGCTCAAGACATCTTTATCAGGTTTTTTTAGTGCCGTAAATCTACGACACGGGACCACCGTCTTTACTTCCGTTCCGAAGGAAGCTATGCTAAGAATTTTTACGCTCAAAAATATCCATCACATCCCGCCGTGTTTGAACCAGCCACCTCGAGAGTTACAGGCCTAGGATTATTAAAAAGGAGCAGATATCAAGTTTTTAGGTCAATTATACAAAAACAGGAACGCGTTCTGCACTCTACGGATTGAGGAAGGCTTTAGTTTTATGGTCGTTGAGTTTGTGTGGGTTTAACAAGAATGCTATTTGTTGCACGGAACATAAAACCTGCAATCCACTTCTGTCACAAGCAAATAAAATGGTTCCAGGTTTTATGCACATGAAAATTTCTTTATGGCGAGGCGACTGTTTGTTGCATCTACTACAGAAGTGACCTGTTGCATTTGAACAGTGAATTGCAAACTTCAAAACACAAATCATGTTCTTGTGCTCATAAACAATGAATGGAAGTTTCAAGCCTGCTTTTAAAAACCTTGAACTTTACTCTATCCACGATGTGTGGAGTGTGCTTCTATCTCTGGTTTGTTTGAAATAAAAATCTGAAGTTTACTATTTATTTCTGTACAATCCTGTAAACACAATATTCTAAAATCGATGTTCATTTTTCAAAATTATGCGCTTATCCGCATGGCTCACAGGACATGATGGAGGCACCTTAAGGAATTTAAGGTTGTATCTTCACCAATTCGTTGTAGCGTGTTTTCAACAACTAGATATTAAAATGTTGTTAAAACAGCAGGTTTACCTCCTCCTCTCTGCGTTTGGTTGCTTATTCGGGATAATCTTCGGGTAAGAGATTAAGTATGGACGTATCCATCAACAAACCAAAATTATTTTTGACGAGGTACGCCTTCACCTTTAGGTGAACTGCTGTTGGAAATGTATTATTAGTACATCAAAATCGACAGGCTTTCCTAGAAAATTTTGTTAATGTGCCAAAGTTTATATCTAATCCATTATCATGAACCGTGCAGATTTGCTTGTTTCTATGTTACGTAAGATCTGCATTGTTTCAAATCCTGTGACGCCTTTCAGAGAATGGAAGAAGAGTATATGCGGATACTTACGTAATTTGTTTCTCACATCTAAATCCATTAAAGTCATGCATGCATCTCAGATGCTTCCATCACTGCCTCTTTTCTCCCATTACCAAGGAGTTCCTGTTTGTTCCCGACAACCAGGATTTCCTGTCTTCTCATCATAGTTGACTATCCTATGATCTTCCTGGCAAAACTTAATTATTCCAACTTCCTGCTTTCCATTCCCTCTCTTGTTAACGCATTCGCAAGATAATATGTATCCATCAGAAACACTGTAGAATGTCCAGATGTTGGAGATGACCCCCAGGAGAAACCATATCCAATGGTAGATTTCTGACATTCAGGGAACGGAATTCATCCAGACATGCAGTAAAATAAATGAGCCTATCACAGGAGATAATTCATCTCACTATACACTAATGCCCAATTATTCACAATGAAGTGACAATGGGACACGACTCAATATTGCTTCTCAAAATCTACTGTTCACAATGAGGCGACACAATTGGATATTACCGCGCGAAGCTCGGGCGAAAACACACAACTTTTCATTGTATTTTGTTTGCACATGAACTCAGTTTATACAACTCGGATGATTTAATATATTTTCCGAAAAAGAATGCATTTTCCTGGAGGTTGATGGTATTTTAACAAGAACATACGAATTCTGTGAATACCGCTATGCCATTTGGCATACATACATCCAATTCAACTTTCGTTGTGCGGATTTTGTCGCCTTTATGCTGAATTCCTATTGGTCCATCGTCTTGTGGCTTATGTGGCGTCGCCAATGTGGCTCCATTGTAAACCTTGCAGATAAAATTTCTTTGCTGCCCCTCGTTGAAGAGCAATGCTTTCATACTTTTCCTCAGTAACTCTTCAAAGTTTGGGCAAGAATGTGGCCACATGTTAAATTCACTAAAATAGTAAATTTAGCTACAATTATAGATGTGTATGTCGGTTGCTTCCAGATTGAATGTTCTATTTAAGCCAGTTTCAAATATCTAGGCGCTCTTCGCTACCCCAGAACAGGTAACATTTCGCAAGCTCTACAACATTGTTCATGAAACGTATATAGTATTGTATTTTGAAGTTATATTTATGAGCGAAATTTAAGAAAGAATCACATTTTTCGCAACAGAAAGTTCATTGGCTGCTCTCACCTTTTCTCAGTGAATTGATTTAACTGGAAGGATTGGCTACCAGGGTACTTTAGTTAAAGATTAAGTTTCTGTCTTGCGAGAAGATTTTGCTGTAGTCAGACCCTATAATGTGTCTATGCTATTATTTTGTATGCTACGGACCTGTTAAGTCGTTCTGTTCTTTAGTAAAATTGTACCTGTCAGGTACAGTTGCAAAGTACCTTTCAATGCATAAAAAAGGCATCCTGCAGTTGTGCAAAACTGTGGAAGAAAGATCTAGCAAATTTAAATGCTCGTGGGTTGTAAATAAAGTAGTGGCAACACAGCCAGGAATCTGTCATGTGCATTCGCATGCGATACAGACGTTTGGTGATCGTAGTTTCAGATAATGTCGATGTATTGAATGACAAAACCGGTTGAATTAATAACAGATGTTACTGTGCGTTGTTAAATGCAGAGCCTATTTTTAACTGCTCTAAACCATGTTTACTGAACTTGGGCAACGATCGTGGATAAAACTCGAAGCAGCCCATGATAGAAATGAACGGCATGTCATTAAGGTTTACTTAAAGCTTGTGGCGAAGCATCGGATGCATGATGGGTTGGAATGAGACAGCACATGTGACTCCCACAAGTTGTCCGAACAACATTTGTGACGAACAAGTTGAGTTAATGCGAGGTCTCCTTGTTGTTGACTATCACTGAGAATTTCTATCAATCGAGGTTGGACACAGTCATAAACCTTTGTGGCACATCCTGAAGGAAAACCTCTAAATGAGAATGCTCATTGTCTATCGCAGGAGAAATGGCCGAATTGCTACTGAGATGGGATTGGGAGGTAATTGGATTATCCTCCCTATCTCCCTGACATGAGTCCTTTTGACTACGTCTTGTTTCCACGGTTGAAAGAATCACATAGGGGCAAAGAGGTTTGCAGATAGTTTTTCAGTGCTTCGTGCAGTCTATCAGAGAGATCGATACAAACAATCTTGCCAATGGCATTCAACGGTTACCACAAATTTGGCAAATATACAGGACCACGGTAGTAATTATGTTTTTAGACAGACTTTTAACACAGTGAACACGAACTAAAACCTTTACATTGTCGCACTAGTGCGATAAAATTTTTATACCACTCCATTGTGACCAACCAAGTCCAATTACATGGCAATTACCCTTTGTATTTGCACATGTTTAATAATTCGACTTGGTTTAATTAGCTTTTACTTTTCATTATGTCTTTCTACATGATTAATTTCTCATTGCTGTCGCATTGTCTGTTCAAAACACAAATCCCCATACTTAAATTTATCGCAATTCGTTATGGTGTTAACCTATTCCTTATATTGGCAGCCTTCTGCTTTCTTTGATCTAAAACGTTATTATTTTATCTAGTATAACCTACATAAATATTAAGTGGCGGCAATTATGAATTCAGAAGAAACTGAATGGAAGAGCCAGGTGAAATTACAGAAGCTGCAGAAAGAATAAGACTAGAATTACTTACCCAAAAATCCATAAGCAATATGATATAGTATTTAATCGCTTCATTGCCCGGTGAAAGGCAAACATGTTTAAAGTGATTTCACTGAAAATGACTGCTAGCGAATCAAGAAAACATCTGAAATCTCGCTGCATACGAGAGTTGATCTCGTTTTAACGTCATTTCTTTTGTTTCAAGCATTTCGCTTTACACACGAGTTGATTTCATTCTAAACGTGATTTCTCTTAGTTTCAGAAATTAATGTAATATTTTATTGATGTTTTACAAATTCGAGCGCTATCTAAAAATAGTATATACCACACGTGTCAAAACTGGTTTTGTTTTGCTCGTAGGGTTGTGAAACTTAGTCTACGACTTTAGCTTCTTAAAACATTCTACTTGTAAAATAAAACCCTACTTTTAATACTTATATTATAATCTACTATTAAGACATTTAAATGTATTTTCCATGTAAGTTCAATAATATATTCGTACAATGTTGCCACTGCTGTATTTACAACCCATGTAAATAAACATAAGAACTCTTAAAGGTCACAAATGATTGAAGACAGACGTCAACTGCTACTTGTATTACAATCCGAAGTTGGTAATATGTATGGAAAAGCTATATATTATATACAATGGTGTGCAAAACCTAAGGACGAAAGTAATATTCGCATGCTGTGACACTGCCAAGTAACACAGCTCGATGAAACTTGAATCATACATAGAGGGAACTGCTACGGTATGCTACAGTAGGCAACTAAACTAAATATGAAATGAGACGAACAGAAATGCCACTTTTATTTATAGACCATAAGCTACTCTAAAGTCAATACGACATATGATGGCTCTCTAGATTTACAGAAACAGATACATGGTGCTTAAAAGGGTGTGTGATCACCACGGACAGCAATGCATGCTCTGCATCGTGCTCCCATGCTGGCCACAAGTTTGGTAAGCAGTTCTTGTGATAGGGCATTCCATGCCTTCACCAGCGCTGTTAACAACTGTTGGATGGTCGTTGGTGCATGTGGATGTGCTGCAATACGGCTCCCCAAAGCATCCCACACGTGTTCGATTTAAATCGAGGGAACGGGCAGGCCAGCCAATTTGCCGAATATCCTCTCGTTCCAAGAGATCCTCCACCTGCGCTGTTCGATGCGGTCGCGGATTGTCATCCATAAAAATGAAGTCAGGGCCGACTGTATCACTGAAAAGACGCACATGGGGAAGGAGTATAGAATCACAATAAGGTTGACCATAGAACGTACCGTGTTCAAAGACTTGGAGGCCGGTGCGCCCATGCAACATTATGCCTCCCCAAACCATAACATCCGGACCAAACGATCATGTTCATGGATGTTCCTGGGTTCATTACGTGTTCCCACCTCTTGCCAGATGACCACCTCTGTGTAGTCGCCGTGCCACTGTGTATCGTGAGATTGCGTGCCTAGCTGTCCTGTTAAATGTGGTTGCAATTGCACCCGCTGTTTGGCGTGGATCCCTTCTTGCCTGTTGCACAATGTAGCGGTCATCTGCTGCTGTAGTTGAGCGTGGTCGACCACCACCTCTCCTTGGGATAGCAGTGCTTGTGGTTTTGAAGGTTCCCCATGCACGTGAAACAATGCTGTGAGCAATTCCAAACTCCTGAGCAACACTCGTCACACTTCGCCTTTTTCCAGTTTCCCGATGATTCTTCCCCGTGTAAAGTCATCCAAATGGTGTCTACGGGCCATGTTGTAATGAAGAACACCATTACAGTGCACCGTAACAGCTCGCTAATTGCCATACACCGTTTTGTCCTGTTTCGTCAACTACCACGTGTTTCGAGACCAGAATCATTTGGCACTATAGGCTCCCTACACTCACGCCATGTGACGTCCAGCTTTCTGCGTACGTGTGCGAGACCTCTGGCAATATGCTCCTGCAGCTTCATCTACTTCCAACATGTAGTTCATTTGCTATGTTACGTTCCCCATCTCGTTCTTAGGTTTTGCACACCGGTGTGTGTGTGAGTGTGTATATATATATATATATATTCATATATATTCATATACACACATATATATTCATATTCATAACTGACAGCTAAATGTAACGCAAAAACACTGCAGCGTAGGAAAGAGTTAAAATGCAATTTGTCTTTCCAATACCTCTGCTTTGCTGAAGCCTGTGCTGTGAACATGAACTCAAACGTTGAGCTACCGCATGCGTGACAGTATTTTATTGGCTTCATTTACAGTATTTTAATGTTCTGGTTAGGCCTCTCTAGTACACATTTTAGACTTAAGGTTTAACTAATTATACTCGGACAAAAAGTTCTACACATGTTATACGAGCAGACCGGATACGTTATTCCATTGTTTAGAATTATGAAACCATGAGGACAGCTTTACTTTTCCAAGCATCAATGACTTATGAAATGCAATGTACAATACTACTCTTTAAATAACAGTTATCTAAATTAAAAGTATTTTTTAGAAAAACTTGTGGATCTGTAAAATTCTATTCTTCTTGTAGTTTCTTATTTAATTCTTAGTTTATTTTAGTAGGAGGGAAAGGGAGGTCAATGGAGAATGGAAGTACAGAAAAAAAAATACCAGAAAAGGAACATTCAGACAAATAAAGCAAGAGTTGTAACTACGGTTCCACAGGTTGATTGTCGATTTCAGCTGGTACCACAGGGTACACAAAAACGTTTTGGATATGGTCCTTATACAGGTGGCCATAATTAAAGAGGTGTTTTAATGGTCATAATTAAACAACGGTGTGGCTAACTAAATGCATATTTGGTTTGCATACGTTTCAAAAATGGAATTTCATTCTTAGAAAAAAATAGTTCCAAAAATTGCCACCAGAAGATGAAATGGCACTATATAGGGAATGAAAGGAAGCAAAATTTCAATGATGAATTTAATCCAAAACATTACAAATGCCAATTACAAATGGGGCTCGCTATGCTGCCCTTGAACATGTTCGACAAACTGCTGTCCCTGAATCACACTATCCACTGCAGAACGTAGCAGAAGCCGCAACAATTTCCAAGTCTTCGTTGCATAGTGATTTGCGTCCTCGTCCTGGTTGCACTTGTAAAGAGTCAGTATGTTCAAAGCTTGAGATCATCTTTCGCAAATCATTAATGGTCATGAAACTTCTCCGTAGGTTATTCGCAACGGAAGCATTGCTTTTATTTTGGTAATAAAGCTTGACGAGCAAAGCACGATCACGTAAGCAGAGTAGTGTATCGTAATGGCTGTATTAAAAATGGTCACGATGAGACCTGCACCACACCGCATATAATTCCATTTCGTCCTCTGATGGTAATTTTTGTTTTCTTCTCAGAATCAAATTCCCATTGTCTTAAACGTGTATACACCAAATTTCAATTTTTTTGGCCTCACCGTTGTTTACTTATGACCCCTCAAGCTCTTTAATTATGGCCACCTTGTACAATACTCCGCTTTTTCTTCTTCATGGAACTGTAGAAGAACAGCGTAACGTGTTGAATTGCGAATTCTCATTAGAGCCGTTATAATTAAAATATTATTAAACTGCTAAATATTTCTAAATGTAAACTTTAACACATTTAAATGTAAATTTGGATTTAAAGTTAAGGTAATGCATCCATTTAATTTGGAAAATCCATAGTATGAAAGATATCGTTTTGAAATGTATGTAGTATGGGCTCGTACACCCTAGCTACCATATTAACCAAATTTGGTAACAAAAGAGTATAACTACTGTGAATGAAAAGTATCACAAAACCCACCCCAATGAAAAACGGTGTGGTAAATGCTGGACTATAAGCAATTTTGACGATTTTCAGCACCGGTGAACCTGTTTTGTAAATAAGTTTGCTAAATTCATTCATTCATTATCTGTTTACCCTCCTCTTATGTAGGACTTACACCCCCCAGGATTTACAAGCGGGTGCCTGGGGTCAGATGCCCGTCGAGGAGCAGACACTCATGGATCAGACAGAGCATCCAGGATGGGTGATCAGCCCGATGCCTGGCATGGGATGAAGGAAGTAGATGAAGCGAAATGTTGGTGAAATGTATGAAAGGAAAGGTGATGATGGAGCAGTTGGTGGAATGAATGACGGGGGAAACTGGAGAACCCGGTGGCTTCGTCCACCACAAATCCCACATGCAGGTCCCTGGGATTGAACCCGGGCCGCCTCGGTGGGAGGCGAGCGGTCTAACCACTCGGCCACGGCGTCGCCAAGTTTGCTAAATGAAAATAAAAATACAAAGTTGCTTCTCCCATTCTTTTAGGGGCGTTAGCGAAAAACTCGCCTCTAATGAGAGATGTGAGTTCAAAATTGTTCGACGAGAAGCACTTTAAAGGTTTATCAGTACCAATGGGAATTTCACTTCTTTGGGACAAGAGTAAAACTACTGTGGAGGTGCTATAAAAACAAAGATATGCCACCCCTCACGAAATAGGGAGATGAAAGTACTCGGCAGGAAGCAATTTTGAGATTTTTCAGCATGAACGGTCTTACTTTCTCAATGCTCTTGTGAAATAAAAATACACATCATGTTCTCTTCATTATTTTAGAGATGGTGCATCTAAAACCATTCCTTAACGGGAGAGGGGTTGGAAAATGTTCAAGAGAGAAATTTTTAGTGCAGTCTTCATTGTTTTCGGGTTTGCAATGCGAAAATAACCCCTAGTGGAGGATGGGTAATGTTGGATGGGAGGAATTTTGAAGGAAATTTGGGACAATGAAGTAGTAATGCAGAAATTAAATTGAACAGCAGCATTAGTGTAATTCATTTACTTCATTTAAGTGTAAATAAATAATTATAAAATTGATGTTTTGCCGAAACGATCAAAGACCTGGGTATTTCTGCTAGTAGTAACTAAAACTAAAGTTTTACCGAAGAGTAAGGCCCACTAAATGCTCATAGCTAACTAGTCCTGATTACATTATTTACTGACTGTAAGAAAGACGAATATAGTCTGTAATGATAAATACTCGTCATTTATTTAAGAGTACTCTTTACAACCAGTAATAATCTGCGGTGCTGTGCGTTTTACACCCTGAGCGAGTTTCTTGAGGAAAGCTGAGTAACGCGGTCTTTCTTTTCGAAATGTGAGTGCAGCCACTTTGAAAACAAGTGAAGTGCAGATTATTATAATGAGATATAGCAGAAGGCATAAAACATGTTATAAATTTTACAGCGCAAATGCTGCCTAGGAAATTACATGCCCATTGTGTGAATTGTTATATTGCTGGAAGTCCAAAAATAGTAATTTCATTTTCATTATTATGCATAGTTTCAAAATAACCTTTAAGTGAAAACATATCTGAGATATCAAGAAAAAAATGAGTTTTACCGCTGGTTAAGGAGCTATTGTGTACAAATATGGATAATCATTATTTTCCCGGATTAGGGAGAAAAGCTCATTGACATATTGCAAGAAATTAGGATAAGGAAAATATATTTTAACTTATAGAAAAATCTGATGTGTTGTACTCGCATAACTTTTTCTACTCTTGTGCAATCTATTTTTACAAACGCTTATTCTCCATCTACTTCATGTTAATCGAGATAAACATTTGTAGAAATTTATTGCTAATTTTCTTGTAGGTGCAAGAGGAATATGGTCGGTTTTAAGCGATAGTCAAATGTTTAAGAGCTAGTTGCTATGTGATGTATTTCATTCTCTTTGCATGTCCAGAACAGAAAAAAGCTAATAACGAATTCACATTTGAGAAAAAGTTCAAGTATGGAAAATTCAAACAAATAACAAGGAGTATCTCGGAAATGGTTCACTCCACAAAAAATGTATATGATATAAATTTTATATTTTAACGAAGTCTACATTGTGTAGCAACATTTTGTCTCTCTCTTTACGATTTACGTTATGTGAAAGCCATTCAGAATGAAGAGGACTTTTGGGGATATTCCCAGAAAATTCAAGATGTACATTTCATTTGTTATGAAAATATCTTAAACATAAGGTATTTTAATCAAAATGGTCAAGAGCCATTTTTGAGAAAATCAAAATGTTCCATGTAAAGGGTGGTCTATTGTGGGGGATTTTCTTGAAAATCTTTGTGCCGCATCCTTGGGAGATACTAATCTCAAATACCAAGTTTGGTATTTATCCGAATTTTCGTTTTTGAGTTATGTTGTTCACAGACACATACACAGACGTGCTTCCAAAATGATTTATTTGGATTTTTGGGTGGAATATAATGTACTTCCCCTACTCACTATACGTAGTGGAGAAATTAAAAAATGAAAGAGAAGGAAAAGCCTGGTTTATATTAGATGTTCGAAAATTAAAGGGCATGAGGGGGTGCTATTCCACATGTGTTCTATTTTTTGGTAGAAGGGGTTGAGATTCATTTCATGAACAAGAAATGTCTAATGAGGAATAAAGAAATTTAATTACAGACATTTGAAGATAAACATCTAAGTTAGGAGACACTTTAGGGAGATACTCGGTAGAAAGCAATAAGAAATAGAATCAAGATAATTCAAAGGTATTTTTTATTAGAATACTTGAGGCCAACCCATAATTTGCTATTTAGCACGCCAATAAAATGTTCTCTAAAATAAAGAGAGATAAATAATTATGGAGGCACCATTACACCACCACCAATAATAATAATAATAATAATAATAATAATAATAATACATTCCTAAAATCTGAGGAGGATATGAAAATAAAAGTGAATAGTGTATAAGGAAAACTTTTAGCATAAAGATATTTCTTAGAAAACATTTAAACGTAAATTGCTGTTATACGTCCAAAGAATGTGAATTTATGCTAGTTAGAGTACGTAGAAAAACATAGGAATATTTTGAAAAAGATAATCTTAAGAATTGCTTTGCAGTATTTGATCATCAGGCCACTAGTGGATATTATTTTCTTTTTTTTATCTCCAGAAATTTTAAGAATTCTGATTTGCAGATACATTTGTATCTTTATTTTTTTCTGAGATTATTTATTAATTGTATTTTATACTTTAAATTGAAGTCATTCCCTTATAGTCATCTTACTAGACTATATAAACTACCATTAAGAAAATGTTAAATGGTACTTCCAAATGGTTTTGCACCCTGTCCGCGAAGGATAAATTTGTCTAGAGAAAGTTAGAATTTTTTAGTTTATCACTTTTTTATGTAACTTATTTGATTATATCGGAGTTTTGACTTAAACATGAGATAGTGCTATTGCTTGTTTAACTTAGACTTTCTTAGCGTTATTAGCTTTTAATTTCTGTACAAAGTTATGGATACTAATTAGATGAAGTATTGTATTCCAACCGAAAATTCTGTACTGATATTTCACCGGAAATATATTTTTGAGACTTCCTGAATTATAAAAGAAGCATTTTTAGAAAGTCAAAACGAAATGTAAGTTAAATACTAAAATTGGCATTTAAGTTCAGCATCTTCCAAGGATGAGGCAAAGATTTTCAAGAAAATTCTCCCCAAAAATATCCTTTACATCGAATATTTTTCAAGAAGTTTGAGTTTCTCAAAAATGGCTCTACTGATTTTTAGTAAAATGTATGTTTAAGATATTTTCATGAAGAATGAAATGTACATCTTGAATTATATGGGAATAGTCTCTTAAGGTTTCTTCATTCGGGATGACTTTTTCATAAGTGTAAATCGTAAGAGAATATCTTATTGCACAAAAAATGTACATCTCAAAGCACATAGTTTAGGTCAAATAGATATTTTTGTAGAGTTAACTATTTCCAAGATATTCCTTGTTTGAATTTTGAAATAATTATACTTTTCTCCAATGGGAAGACATTCTTATTTTCTTTCTTTCTTCCTCGCAATCATGAAGGAGAACGTAATTTCAAAAACAACACATAGCGACCCGTTCTTGAAGAATTTGAGTGTTGGTTAAGCCTACTGAATGTATTACCTTATTCCCCATGTACCTACCTGCAAGGAAATATGTAATAAATGTTTATCTCAATTATCTTGAAGTAGATAGGATAAGTTTTTGTAGGACATGTTTGTTGAAGAATGGGTAGAGAAAGTCATGTAAATGTAATAAATCAGAGGGTTTTTTACTATTAAATACACTTACATTCATACTTACAGTCTCTGTGGGGGATAGCCTTCACGTTTCTTAAGTTATCAAAAACAACTTTTAACTGATGCAAGCGGAGTATGTTGGAGTACGTAGTGTGGGTGGCCTAACTAGCGAGATGAACTTCCTCATACATTCACGTCATTTCGACACAGTGCGACTGTTATTGCTGCACCTCTTATCTTTTTTTTCTTGCTCTATTTTGGCGAGGAAGCCCATAGTGCACGGCATGGCACGGGATTGGCTAATTGGCTTGCAGCAATGCCAGCCTGGTGTAAAACTTTCACCACACGACCCAGAGCCGAGTCCGCATGAGATATGCTGGCGTATTTCATTCTTCACAAATGAAGTAAACATATCAATTAGTGTTAAAACACAGCTATATGACCACACAGCTATATGCGAATAATCCACACAACCTTGATAAATATACACGGTTATTCAAAAAGAAGGAACAGACATTAAATATTTATTTCTAATGAACGAGAATAGATGGCGGCACATGCAATACATCACTGAATACAGAAAAGTTTAAAATTTTATTTTGTGTATTCAAAATGAGCACCATTTGTTATGCGAGGACGACCAGTGCTTTTCGTTTGCATACGCAACCATCTTCTACGAATTTATTGTATCAATTGTAAATTTTTTTATGACGAGGCACGCTGCAATGAAACAATGGATTCACTCTCTGCATAAAGCAGCACACAAAAAGATTTTTCCTGTGGCGTCGCCATTTTCTCGTAAACAAACACAGCGCCGCTGTATGCACTGAATGGAACTAATAGGTGGGGATTAAAACTTCGAACTTTCCTCTATTCAATGATGTGTCGTATGTGTCGCTATCTGTTGTCGTTCATTAAAAATGAATATTTAAAATCTGTTCCTTCTTTTTGAATAACTCTGTATAAATAGACCATAAACTCTCATTCATCCATGTTTAAATTCTGGACCCGCTTAATTGAGAGTAGTGTAATATAATCGTATTATACTTTCAAAGCCATACTTGGTAAACAAACCGCAAAATCTTTATATACACCTGAGAAAGAATTCTGATGTGTTATATTCACATGAAATATCGCTTATTTGTTGATATATAAATTATGCTTACGAAAGTTTATTTTACTATCTACTTCATTTTAATGAGATAAACCTTCTAAAATAGCTGCATTGCACGCTTTGTTATAGATACAAAGGGAAAAGTGACAATCAAATGCTTTAGAACTGGACGCTATACGCTGTCCTTAAAATTCCAGGCTCCTTGTGTGCAATCGCGACAAACAACGTAATGTCGAACGGATTTGAAATCCTTAATTTGAACGAATATCACATGACAAAGTATTGAACCATTAATAACGAATATCTTGGAAATGGCTAATACCAAAAAAAGCTATTCGAAAGCTTTTTACCAATTACACAACATTATACAAATCTTCTTCTGAATGAATGAAATGGACTTCACAGGCTATTTCCCAAAATTCAAGATATAAATTTTGTATGTAACGTAAGTATCTTCAATATGTGTTATTTAATCAAAGTTGTTCAAGCGATTTTTTATAAAATAAAAAATTTCGAAAAGTGTTTCATGTAAAGGGTAGTTTGGGATGGGGGATTTTATTGAAAATTTTCATGTCGCTTCTTTGGAGGTACTGAACTTAAATATGAAGTTTGGTATTATCTTATTTTTCGTTTTTGAGTTATGCGGTTCACATGTACACACACATGCGCGCGCGGAACGTTTTTCTAAATTTTTTATTCAGAGGCCTCAAAACATGCATTTCCGGTGAATTCTCGGTATCGAATTTTTGGGTGTTATGTGATAGAGAAAGTAAAAAGAACTGTCGTTCACTCAATCACAGTAGGTTACACAGAAAATATAAAACAACATAAAATTTTGATATTTATTTTAACGATAAATATCTTTACTACATGTTCACGATATATTCTATGAATTATATTTATTATAAGGAGATAAAACAAACACGTTTGTCATAAACTTACCATTCTTAATTCATGTCAATAAATTTAAAATAAAAGGTTTAGTAATTATGGTGGTCGACAAAATAGCAGATGGATGAGAATACCGTTAATCGTTAAAGACTAGCCAGGAAGGAAAGAAATGGTTGTATCAATTCCTGGTCATACACGCGACAGGCACCTATCTTAACGATTACACCACGGAAGTCGCGTATTATAATAATCGCACGAGACACGAATAGCGGTTATATTTCACCTCAGTACTAATTAAATAAAACAGTTTGACTCCCCCTCCATCGAATTTCAGTCCATTATGTACATATTGAATCACATTGTATTTTATTTTCGGAAAAATTCTTTTTGGAAACACTTAAAATGTTATATTTGCATCTATCGTGCGTTTTGGATTGCTATTTTAGGCGGCAAAATTGGTAATAATATGCAGATTACACAACAAGAAATCAAAACCAAAGCCTGTTTTATACGAAATGTTATGAAAAGTTTTCTGTACGCAGTTGTTTTCTTGTGTTCGACCACCCGTCCCTTAGGCAAGACCAGAACCCTCTAATATTAAAATCAGGGCAGGCAAGTTCCAATAAAACACAGCTTTAGTAGTGTATCATTAATACTGCTCTAAACGATATAGATTGTTACTGAGCTCTTTCATAGATAGCTTGAAATAAACTGATCTATCAAGCGACTTCCAGTGTCCTTTGTACTGAACATAAATTCCTTTCTCTGCAAGACATAAACCTCAGAATAATCCTTAAGTTCAAACTACGTAACTAAATCTTGGTGCAAGGCATTTTATGTCTGCTATAATCGTGGCAAACTAAGATTTTATTGCTCCTTTCTCCAGTGAGAATACTTCATCCTGTTACCATGACGTTCTATATAAACAACAAATCTGTGTTACATATACATCATTTTCTCTACCCACTATCACTTATTTTTATACAGCGTCTACAAACTATTCTTGAAAAAGGTTATTTTCTTATCTACTTTAACTTCATTTAGATAAACTTTTACATAAAAAGTTTAAATACACATTACTGGAAGGTACAAAGGGAATACCAATAATCGAATGTGTAAAAACTGGTATTAAAATTCCATTTCTGTCTCTTCCTGATGTCATGAGAAACAATTGAATACAACATACTTTAAAAAAAAAAGATGTGCTACATCACATGACTTTTTCTACCCTCTATAGCTTATTACTAGGTATACAAATTGTTCTTACGAAATTTTATTTTCCTATCATCTTCTTCTTCTACTTCACGGTTTTAGGCCGTTTAGCCTGTTCCGTCTCCAAAATATTGTTGTGTCATCTCTTTTTTGGTCGTCCTGTGTTTCTGTATCCTTGGGCCTGTAGTTATATGTTGCTTGGGGTATCCTATTTAATGACGTTCTTTATAAATGTTGTTTACATTTAGTTCTATATTCTATTATTACTTCATTTAACTCTTCTATTTTTAACGTTTGCCTTATTTCGTTGTTTGGCTTTTTGTCCAGTCTTGTGTATCCTGCTATGGGTCTGAGAAATTTTATTTCAGCTGTCTGTATCCTCCTTTTATTTTCTGCTGTCACTGTCCATGTTTCAGACCCATAAGTTACAATTTTATTATTGAATCTTTTCTAATTTTATTTTTTAGTGTTCTCTTTATGGTTCCGTTATGTAATTGAATTTATTTAGTTGTTTATTAATGTGTATTTCGGACCCATATGTTAATTCACATCCTAGAAAATTAAATATTGATACTTGTTCTATACTTTTATTTTCTGTAATTATTTTGGACTGAACCGAGTGAGTACCTTTAAATGCCATAACTTTAGTTTTTTTCAGTTGAAATTTCCATGATATATGTTTTTGATATTAAATTTAGTTTGTATGTCATCCTTTGAAGTTCCTCTTCACTTTTCGCTATTAATATCTGGTCATCTGCGAAGAACATTGTCTTTACTGTTCTTGACCCTAAATTAATCCCTCCTACTGTTTGTTGCTTCGATGATCTAATCATATCGTCAAAATATAGATTAAAAACGGTGGTTGACATTGGGTAACCTTGTCTAACACCTTTTAGAGTTATTATGGGTTCTCGACTATCTATTACAATTTTAGTTTTCACATATAAATTTCTAATATTTCCCATATTTTTCTGCATACCTTGTCAAAGGCTTTGTTATAATCTATAAAGAGAATATGTGTTTCTAAGTTTAACTCTCTGCGTTTTTCGATTATTTGCTTAAGGGAGAAGACGCTGCCTATACAACTTTTACTTCCTAACTAATTCACTTTAATCGAGATAAACCTTTCTCGAAATAGCTACATTACACATTTCATTACAAAACACAAAGGGAACAGAGATAGTAAAATGTTTAACAATTGGACGCTATATGCTGGCCTTAAAATTCCATACCGTTTCCATGACATCGTGAGAAACAATTGAAAATCGACAGCACTTTAAAAGAGTAATTAAGTATTGAAAAATTCGAACAATTATTAACGGATATCTCGAAAATGGTTCATGCAACGATAAAGTTATTTGAAATAAATTGTGTGTTTTAAGGAGAACAACATTTTTTGTGTAGTACGTTTTCGTCTATTGCTTAACGTTTACCAGTTATGCAAGATTATACAAAACTCTTTACAAATGAAGAGGATTCACAGAAAATTAAAGATATGCATATTATTTGTCGTGTAAATATGTTTAATATGCGGTATTTTTATCAAAATCCCTAGAGAAATATTTTAGAAAATAAAAAAATTCGAAAAATATTCCAGGTAATGGATATTTGGATGAGCGGGGGGATTTCTTGAAAACCTTCATGTCGCATCTCTGGAAGGCATAAATCCAAATACCAAGTTTGGTGTTTATCAGACTTTTCGTTTTTGAGCTATGCTGTTCGCAGGCACACACACACAGTCCGTTTTCTAAAAATGTTTATATTTATTCAGGGAACCTCAAAACATGTATTTCGGTAAAATCTTTACATCGAATTTTTGGGTGGAATACAATACTCCCCCTAATTACTATACGTAGCAGAGAAAAGTAAAAATTGAGAAAGCATTAAAACAGGCACACCAATAATAAGAGATATCTCGGAAGCTATAAAAATGCTATTTAAATAAAATTGCGTGTTTTATAGAAGTTTACATGTTTTGTGTAGTAATATTTATGATACAACATCCGTTATACAAGATTATACACAATTTCTTCCCAATGAAGAAGACTCCCCGAAAATTTAAGATATATATTTTATTTGTGACGTAAATATCTTAAACATATGGAGTTTTAATCAAAATATTGAGAATCATTTTTAATGAAATAAAAAATTAACTATGGAAATGTTAGTTTGAACAGGGGAGATTTTCTTGAACATCTTCTTGTCATATCTTTGGTAGATATTGTACTTTAATATCGTGTTTGATATTTAACGAAATTTTCATTTTTGAGTTATGCTATTCACAGAAGACCATTTTCTAATAATCATATTTTAGGCTTCAGGGGATTTCAAAACACGTATTTCCAGTGTAATCTCGATATAGCATTTTTTCGTGGAATTCAATATTTCCTCTACCTCCTACTAAGTACGAGTATTCTGGCGCAAATAAAATGTGGCCCATAATGGAACGGAGCTATTTATGTTGCTACTGGCAAAGTCAAGTCCCATCCCCTACCAGTGTCACCACCTCCGTTTTAAGAGTATAATTCTAGTCACTGGATTGGAAGGGTACTTCATCTGCTTCGAAGTATGGCCGAGCTTGCGAAGGGTAACATTACAACTTAATCCTTATATTTTCATACTGCACTACCGGTTTCTTAATGCCGTTTAGTAGTGGCAACAACTTTAACCTTTATCTCCATGTCATTGATGAAATCTCCTATATATGGAAATGTCGAAGCTGTCGTTCAGTTTAATCACACATGTAAATAATTCTCACCCTTTCTTCTAAAAGGCGGAATTATTTGTAATTGGTTTAGCCTCTCCTTGTGTACTAATCAAAGCGAAAAATGTTCCCCAGAGGTGGTATCCGAACCATCCCTTCATTCCACATAGATTATAAACATCGTTCGTTGGTTAGTTTGTTCCTGTGTTGTTTTTAGGCCAGTCATACAGAGAACTGATACCGGCTGGGTGGAGTCAAAAGTTGGTTATCTAAAGGTGGAAACCTTACGGAGGGAAAACTACTAGGAGATCTAGGAGAATGGGCCATTTTTACTCAGGACAGTGAACGTGGTAGTGGAAGCAAAAAAAAACGACAATTCTCTCACCATTACACCTTTATTTGCCTTTGTGTAGCTTTTATCGTTTAAATACTCTCGAAATACAAATGCATGTGGTAATAGACTTAAAAATTTAATTAGATAATGTATTATTGATACACCTGTTCATCTGTGCTGGACTTCCATCCTATAGCGTACACTTGTGCCCAAAAATTGGCCCATTCCCCTAGATTTCAACAGTATGTTTTCCTTCCGTAAGATTTTACATTTTCTAACACTAGTCTTACTCACTTCTATGGTTGACTTAAAACATACTGCAGGAGAGAAAACTGACCAATGGTCGACGTTATATTCGTTGTGGAAACAAAGGTGGGGAGAGAATTAGCATGTCTTGAAGTACCTAGTGTTGAAATTACCAATATTTACACATTTCAAACAATGTAGTTGAAGTTATTACAGATAATTATGATGCTCAAGAAAATAAAAGCTAAGTAATGCGAGAAATATTTAACGTGATGAAAGTTTGAATATTTTATACTTTTAACTTTTGCATATAATCAGCGAGGTGGCGCCGCGGTTATGTGAGCGACTCTCATTCCGGAGGTCCCGGGGCAGAGCAACCTGACCGAAGGTTTTTCCTTTCATCACTAAATTTCCATTTGCTTTACCGCCATTGGACTTATCACCCATTCTGGATATGCTATAATCCAGAGTTTGCTTGCTCCTTCCTCGACAGGCTACTGACCTAAGGCTTTGGTTTGTAAGTCCTTGGGGTTTAAGTCCCTCAAAGAGGAGGGTAATCCGTTGAGAAGAACTTTTACATATTATTTATGAAACATACATAATTTCAATCAAAGATTACATTTTGTGTAAAATTAAAACCTTAAGGAAAAAATAATTAAGTATACAACAAGAGTTAATTATAAAATCCAAAAACATGCTTGCTATCAAGAAGAGACTCCTTCCTGTTAAGATATGTACATCTTAATACAACTTACAAGAAATTATACTGGAAATTTGGAGATAATTGAAGAAAAAAAACTGTATCACGACGAACATTTTGAACTGGCAAGATTACGAGGAAATAAAGCTTTAAAAATTTACCCATTGTTTGCACACAGCTGCGCACGTGTACTTAAACATTCATTTAGGCATTTATATTGCGAGTGGCAAAACCAAAATTGGATCCTGATTCTACAATATCTGATAATTTTTCTGTGAAAACTTAAAAACAAAATCGAAATTTTGCCGAAAATTCAATATCGAATGCCCTTAACTCTCATTTAAGCAACTAAAGTGGCTAGCTCAAAGTAATATGATGGAAACTCAACCTTGTATGCTAGTCAAAATTAGTATTAAATATGAACCGCTAAAAACAAGTATGATATTTCAGATAATACAAAATTGAGGAAATGAAGTTAAAATAACTCCTACAACATTGTGAAGAACTGACTTTTAATACAATTAGAATCTGGGTGGTGAGAGATGAGATGGCTGCAGCATTATAAAACAAAAATTATATCAAACCTTTCTGTACAAGTATATAAAGAAACAAAATAAAATTATTGCCGCCACAGAATAGGAATATAGCAGAGTAAGGGCTGCTGGACTGCGCGATATATCTCGAATAACGGATTCCTGTTCGATATTTCGATAGGTTTGTCAGTTTTCGGTTAGCTTGTAAGTGTTGATACAACAACAAAACATCAATAATGATGATAACAAGAATAGCTTTCTCTTAGCTATTCATTGTTGTTATACATTAAGCAACCAATGTGCCCTCATTTCCTTATTTGCTAATTTCAATTGTTTTTAATGGTTTAAGAACAAATATTCCTCCTTTTTAAATTGAAAAATATAAACATCATGCTTTAAACAAAAGTTTCTTGGTTATAAATTCAGTTTCATCAAAATGTTTAATAAATTAAAATTTCAAAAGTTTTTCAATCATGAAGTGCTTAAATTAGCAATTTCCAGATATTTCTGGGTGTCACGCAATAACTGATGAAAGCGTCTGGAGATTTTTTTCTTTCCTTTTTCTTCGCTTCTTTAAAGCTTACGCAAGGAGCATTTCTTGAGCTTAGATGAATGAGATGAATCTTTATTTACACCCAAGCCTGAAAAGATGTAATATATTTTACATAATCCTGGTAATATTGCGTGATGTTGGAATTTTCTACGCCATGTTTGAACCGCGAGCTGAATCACGAAGCCGTCCGTTCCGCCATTTAGTTATCCACTCTCATTTGTAAAGTAACTGTTCTAATATTGCGTGCTAAACTGTTCAGTCACGATGGGCATCTTCCGTTAAGATGCAGAATAAAGGTAACGTGCACATGCAAAGGAATAATGTCGAAATTTCTAAATTTACAGAAGACACGGCACCGTTGCTGAAATTCCTCATGTCAGAAGCTAAGTTTTCGTTTGCCGTTGTTGAAATCAATTTCTTATAATGGGTCTTCAGATTTATTCGGTCTTTACCGCCAGTTGGTTTAAATGAAAGACGCCATTATTAGTTCAACATGCCCCTTGCCTAAAGGGTAAGTGCAGACTTGAACCTAGGACTGTATTCGTTTCCGAGTTCGTACACAGGTTGATGCACTGCGGTGGTGCAGAACTGATTCTTACTTAGACATTTTGTGCGTTCTTTACACGCGAGAAGAAACCACCGATCACAGAATTTGTATGGTTGTGCCAAGCTGAGATATCTCAACGCTACAAAAACCGTCCAATTATTTGAGTTATCTATCAGCATACAACACCGTACATGCTAAGATTGCGAGTTTACGAGACGCAAGAAAGGACGTTCCAAATATAAGTACTGGAAAGGTACGATTAAAAGTCCCATTTCACTAAGGTGACCTCGAAACAGTTGACATCCACCCCTTCCACCCATCTTTCGCTAGTCATCTGCTAGAGGCACTGGTGATAAACTCGCTTCAAAGTATTGACGTCATGCGCAGACAACTGATTTTCGGCAATGACCGAATAAATAACCCACACTACTCTAAAAACTTCAAACGATTCTGTTCACAGCTAAGGACGTGGAAATTAGCATACTGATCCACGAGAGGTGGGTTTTATTAAAACTACTGTATGAATAAAATGCGACATTATATAAATAATAATTACTTTCTCACTTGTGTTGTTGAAAATTAAACTACCATTGTGTCAGCTGTCATTTTACAACTTACTAAATGATTGGAGAATAGAATGTGTTGCGGAATACTAACCAATGCTACCAGCAAGTGGGAATGAGGAATCAGTTAACCTCAAAATTAAAATAAGCTAAAATCAGAACACAATAGACACATTATTTTCAAGAACATAATTTATTTCAAAATTTACGCCTTTTGAATGTGTATTCATTAAAACCGTAATTTTTAATCTTGAAGGAAACTGCTGGTTCTCGCTAATGGAAACT
This sequence comes from Deroplatys truncata, assembly GCA_030765065.1. NCBI lineage: Eukaryota > Metazoa > Arthropoda > Insecta > Mantodea > Mantidae > Deroplatys > Deroplatys truncata. The sequence continues at coordinate 118,895,276 of CM060988.1, read as the reverse complement.
GAAGTGGATGTTGAGGTAGTAAGATATCACAAATTCCCCTTAGCGCCAACAATCGAGATGGATAATGTAGCTTATTAATCATTGCGTACTGATAGTGTTACGCTTCAGTGAGAAGCTAACGTCTTATCGGTAAAATTGTATTCTTGCAAGCATACTATAACATAAACGACCGTGATTGGCCGGTATCTAGGCATTGCTAAACTTTATTGATCAATATCAAATACGTGGCTTATGAATGGAACAGTCATAGGTATTCATCTAAAGGATTTAGAAATCAATAGTAGCAATTACCAAGATTATTTCAAGAATAAAATGTAGTGATTTAACAAAAAAATCATGATTATTAAAATACAGTCATAGAATATTTATACTGACCTAAAATGTAAACGGCGTTGTTCGAAAAGAATCTGAATGAGGTGGTGTTTTATCAATTCTGCTTGATCATTTAATATTGTTTACTGCTATCTGGAGTGGTAAACTAGAAGTAAGTGTGCAATAACGAACATAATATTATTTTCTTTATTGTAAGAAGCATTTAAAACACAATCATTGAATACATAACAATATTATCAAATTTGTAGAAATTGAAAGGAGTTGTTCATTGCTTGTTATGTTTAATGTAAATGAAGTAGTAGTAATATTGTTTCTTAATTTGTGTATAAAGTCCATGTTTATTTAGTTGCAGTGCAAGATAATATCTATTCTTGGAGGAGCTATGTTACCGTGTAAGGAGAGAATGCTAAAGACACTTCGATCAAGTTTGATTGGTTGATAAACAATATTCATTTAAACATGATTGATCTTTATCTTCCATGAGTGAAATAATTGAGAATTGAAACGAATAGTATTTATAAGTTAAACTCGAAGATTATTACCGCTGAATCTGTTGTATTGTTTAGTTTGTAATTTAATTTTGACAGTTTTACAGCAATACATGTCTGTAATTAACTGACCTGAATAAATCTTTAGATTGTTTTCGTCAGGATTAAATGTCTGTCACATAAAAGAATGAGTAACAAGAGTGTCTGAAATCTCCGATACAATATTGACTCAAATTTTTCTCCATGTTTACCTGTCTTCGCAATCTCAGTCTTCTAATCGTCTCTGTCGTATTTCATTGATATTCTTGCATCAAGAAGACACTTGGTGTTTCTCTGTCTTCTTCCTGCTGATATTCATTCCAAAATCCTGATAGTGTCTTTCGTCCTCCATCCGTCGAACATGTCCAGAACAAGTTAATTGCTGACAATGGATAAACTTAATTATTTAATTTTGGTAACCCATTGATCTCCTAATTTATTCGATCTGATCTAATTTTTAACATCAAACAGATCTTATAACGAAAATTATTTCTTTAGATCGTAGTCTAAATTTTACTCTTGAATTTAACACCCGAACTTCTGATCCATAAGCGATCACAGTCCTAACTAGTGTTTTATCCCTTTAACATTCTCGTCACTAAAATTATAAAATGCCTAATGACATATGCCATCGAGAAGAATTGTCTTTCCAACGGTGAAAGAATTATCAAATTCTGTTGAGTGGTTTCCGATCTCTCTGTTTCCCCTACCTTCTCCTCTCTCCCTTTCTTTAATATTGTAGTATAGATTCGCAGTTCAAGAACAGTATTTAAACGGAGAGTAGATTTGTTGGTCGGTAGCTTAAGCTAACAAGTGTTTCTAATGCCTCAAGGTGAGGTTGGAAAAAGAAAAGGGTACACTGGTCGTTAGTGAATCTCAAGGATTTCCTGTACTTTCCTCGTTCAGCTTTGGGCTAGTAGCAAGTAATTCAATGTAAATTTATTGTAAACACATACATATGCACAATATTGGGGAACAAAAAGGGAACAGAAGTTGTTCCATTCCATTTAACACCTCGAGGTCAACAATTGGGAACTTTCCAGAGTTAGTTGCAGTAATTAATAAACTTCAACTACAATATGGTGTTTCAGCTTTGAAAGCAAATGCATTTTGATTGATATTAAATGGGCGATGGGATGCTAAACTGGCTATACATAGTATGAGAACAAAGGAAACGCAGTGAAAAAAATCTTATGTTACACTCACTTGGCTTTCTCCACCCATCCAACAAACCATCATTACAAAAGCTTATTTTTCTATCCGTTTCATGTTAATCGAGATAAACATTTACAGAAAATGTGGTTTTGTTACATATTTTCTTGTAGTTTCATAGGGATTAGAAGAATACAGTAGCTTAAACGATAGTCAATTCTTTTAAGAGCGAGTCGCTGTGCGATGGCTTTGAAATTTCATGCTCCTTTGCACGAGATGAAAAAAAAAAGAATAGCGACTTGCCACTTGAAAACAGCAGAGTATTTGAAAATTCAAATCAATGACTAAAGAATGTCTAGGAAATGGCTAACGCCACAAAGAATGTTTCACATACATTATGTGGAAAGGTAGAATCAGACGGCTGAAAAATTCAATGCCATAGCCGTCTGATATTACCTTTCCAACCTTGTCCTACACACGGATTGTGTAGAAGAATAATTAATTCCATATTCTGTTTAACAAGATTTACATTTTTTGTGTAGTAGGGTGTCTATCTCTTACGGTTTATCAAGTATACAAAAGTCATTCAAAATAAAGAAGACTTCAACGTCTATTCCCAAAATTTCAAAATAATTTTATTTGTTATGCAAATAAATTAAAAAAGGTATTTTAATAAAAATCGTTACAGCCATTTTGAGAAAATTGAAAAAATTAAAAATTGTATCTGTAAAGACTAGTTTAGGATGGGAAATTTCTTGGAAATCTTCGTGTTGCAACCTTGGAAGAAGCTGAAATATTTTTGAGTAAGTTTTCTTTTTTGAGTTATGCTGTTCATTTTTTTAAAGATTCACGGGACTCAAAAAATCTCCATATCGAACCTTTGGGTGGAATACAATACTTCATTGATCTCAAAACAGTATTTATAGAAAAAGTCCGTGAATTTGTATGCATGCGTGAAGAGAACAACCACAAAACCAAAGTCAGATAAACTTGGCATTTTAGTCCAGCATCTTTTAAAGATTTTCAGAACGTTCCCGCTACTCCAAACTACTCTTTACATGAAAAATATTTCGTTATTTCTCATTTTCACAAAATAGCTGCAATGATTCAGATTATAATGCCCTATGTGTAAGACGTTTGCTTGACTAATAAGTAGGTAGGTATCTCTTAGATTTTTTGTGAAAGGTCTTTTAACTCCTCTGCATTCTGTATAAATTTCTTATAACCAAGCATCCGTAATATTAAGCAAAAACTACTTCAGGAAACATTTGTAAAAGTCATTAACGAAAGATAAATGCAAGAGGTTGTTACTATTACTTCTGAATTTCTTCGTCTCATTATACATTAATATCATACAACGCGTGAATTTTTACTTTCTCTACTACGTATATCCGTGCTTTTGAGCAATACTTGAATGCTGTTTCTCCATATTTTACATAACCAAGTCCGTATTTCTTAATTTTAATCATTTTCAGGCAAAAATTTATCTTGAATACACCGTTATTCTTGCATTTACGTTATTTACTAGTAAATATCCATATGAGAGTAAAAGCAAATGCGGGGAGTAAGAAACTGAAAGGTTATAAATCCTATTACGTAAGAGATCAAAGATGAACGGAAGCAGCTCTCAATTCTTAAACCCCTCACAGTTGTAGCAAAGGAGATTCTCATCATGATCGTGGGAGCCGGGGAGAAGCCTTAGTAGGTCATGACCTTTCCTGCGTGCAGAAACAGTCGCATGCATTTTAAAACCTCTTGTATACCTTAAATAAGATCGTTGCATTTTGTGATTTGATGTTCACATACAAAATAATGCGCTTTGAGCCGCAATTAAAACTTTTTTCAACTTTAAAAGTCATAAATTCACCCATAGCGTTAAAAGTTTAGGTGTGTTGGTATATTAATAGAAATAATTTGGTAGAGTTGGTAAAATTCATTAAGGTGAATATTTTGGAAAACAATCCTAAGAGTTACACATTTTTACGAAACAACATGCAATTTTGTATTAAAATTTGAACATAATTAACAGTTTTTTCCTTATTGTATAGCATTTCAACTTTATAAGTACTATGGTTGATGATTTAAAATAAGAAAACAAATTTCGAGGACTTCTATACCGATAAATTTACTAGAAACTATCATACAGAATAGTCCTATAAAGGGCTAAAACTCTCTCTCTTTAATAATATATATATAGTTATATTAAGTGAATCAAAAATAAAATACTGACTTTTTCTAAAATTTGATATCCCGTATTTAAGAGACCGTCTCTTTTCTAATGCCCAATAATTCGACAAAAATGATCCATTTAACAATATTAATTAGAGGCATAAGGAGTAATAGACTGGTTTTAACAGGGTTGAGGTAGGTAAAAGAAACGAAGTACAAATTTAAAAACATATTAACACAAAAATAATAAATTTAAAGGCATACATATTAATTACTTTAAATTCTATAATATTCATTCCAATTTGGTGTATAACCGTTTGAAGAGATCTAACAGAGCACACTTATTTGGTCCCCTCGAGAGGGACTGGGGATAAATTCAGAATTTTTGGACGGTGGTACACTGTTTAGGTAATTACATCGTCTCAACAAATAAGCAAATTTCTTATACGTTTTTCCAAAATTAAATCTTAAGAATCAATAATGTGCACGGAATATAGGAAGATTGTGGCACTATGACTTCATGCCTGTTATGAAAGGTAAGATACGGTCTCAAAAGATGTTGATTGTTCCTATTCCGAGCATTTAATAAGATAAAGTACATTAATGGTTTGGACTATTCATATAGTATAGTGTCTAAAAAATCTGATGTGTTACACTCACATGAGTTCCTCTACTCTTGTACAAACTATTTTTACAAACGCTTATTCTCCATCTACTTCATGTTAATAGAGATAAACATTTGCAGACTCTATCTTATTGCTAAGTTTCTTGTAGATGTAAGGGGAATATATACTTACAAGGGCAATATAAAAATACAGTAGCCTTTAAGCACATACATATCTCTTAATAGCTGGTTGCTAGCTGTAGCACCATTCCCTTTGCCACAGATTAATACTCTTTGCATATCCAAGACAAAAAAAATTAATAACGAATTCCCATTTGAGAAAATAAGTATTGAACAATTTAAGGGAATAACAAGCAATATCTCGAAAATGGTTCACTCAATAAAAAATGTATATGACATAAATTGTGTATTTTAACGCGATCTACATTTTTTGTGTAGTAAAATTTTGTCTATGTCTTATGGTTTACCAGTTATGCAAAAGTCGTTCACAATGAAGAATACTTTTGGAGACATTCCCAGAAAATTCAAGATATACATTTTATTTGTCATGAAAATATCTTAAACATATGATATTTTAATTAAAATCGTTAGAGCCATTTTTGAGAAAATTTAAATTTTCGAAAAATGTTCCATGTAAAGGGTAATCTGGGGTGGGGGGATTTTCTTGAAAACCTTCATGTCGCATCTCTGGAAGATACTGAACCTAAATACCAAGTTTAGTGTTTATCCAACTGTTCGTTTATAAGTTATGCTGTTCACAGACAGACACACACACGGACATGTTTCCAAAAATGCTTTTTTTAGATTCAGGGGGTCTCAAAACATATATATTTCCGGTGAAATCTCGGTATCGAATTTTTGGGTGAATACAATACTTCCCCTACTTACTGTACGTAGTAGAGAAAGTAAAAAATCTAAATGAGTGTAAATAAATAGAACAAGATTTATGTTTGTTTGCATTCGTACTCAAAGCGCAGTAACTTGAGTCGAATGTGGAAAATGTTCAGAGTTGTAGAACTATTCAAATATTATAAAATTAGCACATCTCTTATCACTTCTTGGTCTTCATTTTACAGCGTAAGATTTTTACATAAATATGCAATGAAAGGAGGAAATTATTACGAAAATGAAATCCTGGAATGAGGAGGTGAGGCCTATTCTTTTTCCAGATATAAGTAGTTTACACATACAACTTAGCAAATACCGCCACACATAAGGAAGTTACTTTCGTAACAATGGTTATTATTTCATGTTCTCATAAAACAATGCAAGCGTTAAGAGATAGGATAGCTAATTAGCTTCAAGAATTCATTGCTTCATTTCCTTCCTCCATAAAATATGCCAAATCACTCTCCTCTCGGCTACGTCATGCATGTAAATATGATTGGCACTTTGCATTTGAATATTTGTCAGAAATATATATTAGAGAATACAGACATGGGTATTTTAACTTAACTTTTAATATTTTAGCAGACATATTAATGCACAGAAAGTTATATTTTTAATTTCCATAAGAATAAACGGTAATACGGTTCTTCTGTCGAAATAATTTAAAATATTTTTCATATTATGAGTTTTAGAATTCCTTAAAAATTGCACTGATGCTACAAATTTCTTATTTGCAGAATTTTCAAAATCACACAGACAAACACACACACATTAAGAGAGCACATATTTTTGCCTAATACCTGAAAATTCATAAAAATAATAATTTAAACTCGGTGAAATAAACTCGTGAAGTGAGTAATCGACCTTTTGGTGAATTTTCTCGCTCGTACTTAAATTCATAACGTCATTAATTTTTATGCATTATTTCAGGTGATATTACCATGGCGTTTTCAGATATAGCACAAAATCCTCTACATCACTAAGCGGCTGTAAGATAGTTTTGAAAATACCTCAGATTAAAAACCTTATATTAATATTTTAAAGTAGTGTGCGAATATCTCGGCATCTAAAACATCCAAACTTCCTTTTCCTGTGATATCTCTGTTGTTGCCAAAGTGATCATTTAACCAAACGGGTGTAAATGAAGATAACGTACCGCCTACTAAATAAACGTGCCAAACGCTTATTATTATTATTATTATTATTATTATTATTATTATTATTATTATTATTATTATTATTTGGACTGCTGGCCTCTAGAAGGAAGGTTTAAGATCTGGTAATCGCGGAGCACTGGCGCACGTCACTTGTGAGCAGATACCGCCATGTGCTGCATGTTACCAATCCACTTCATCTGATCCCCCAATCCTAAAACTCTGATAAATTAAAACCAATGTTTATTTAACTCAACTCCCTGAAAATATGCAAGCAAATATGACAAGCACGACTTCCGAATATAAATTTCCAGTTTTATCCCTTCAGCTAGCTATATTAATAATAATAATAATAATAATAATAATCATCATAATAATTATTATGATTGTTCTTATTATTTCTTGCATGTTTAGTTTGTGAAAACTTAAAGTGAAAGCTATTTTTTTTAGTTTTATTTATGGACACCCTTTAAATACTATGGTTCTTAGCGTCCCATTCCATACTGGGAGTGAAAGACCGGAAATTTTCTCAGAGGCGTCTTTATCGGGCTTGAGGTTCGTTTACGTGCCTTAAATCTACGATACGGGACCACCGGCTTTACTTCTCTTCCGAAGGAAGCCATGCTAAATTTCTAGACCCGATAAAATCCATCACCCTCCACCAGCTTTGTTGAACCCGCGACCTCGGGAACTAGAGGCTAGCTTGTTACCCCTAGACCACGTAGGACGACATTGTGAAATCTATTGTAAACTATAATAGAAAAACACGAATATCAAAAACCTCTTGTTAAAACAATTCAATCCCTGTGAAATCAAACAAAAAAATTGTAAATACGTCACAGCAGATTACGGAGGACATGAGAACCACCCAAGGGGTCAAGGGGTATAGTGATTACCCACTCTTCTTAATACGAGTGTACATTGACGATCTGATAAGAGAATGGAATTTGGTTGTAAAAACAGGAATTACCATTAACTCGTGTATCTACATATCGATATTTTTTTTACAGAAATCTGTATAAAATCTTCAGGAAATTGGAAAAATATATTTGAGACTTCTTATTATAAACAAAAGCGACGACGGTGTTTAAAAGAAAAATGACCAGCAAAAACGTACACTCTTGTAAACAGCCATGTCATAGACCAGGTTAATTTCAGTATTGCATATGGATATGATTGCATATGTTTGCATTCAAAAAAAGCCAAATATATTCCAAGGGTTATGCAGTGCGATAAGAAAGATTTTACAGAAGATAAATGAAGCAGAACTAAAATGCTATTAAATAACGGCAATTCCAGGTTTAACTGGAAATTTGGGTGTTGACAAAGAGATTTTAATAAAATTAATCTCGGAAATGAACATTTTAGGAGTAAAATGTTGCACTTTAAACACAAAAGAAGCGTTAATATCTTTATCATATTTAGATTTTAGTCCAATAACAGACGATTATAGGAATAACTGGATAATATGAAGCACACTTAGATTGCCAAAACAAATATCAAATAATAGATAGAAACACTATAGAGATGTTGGGACATTAAAAGATAGAGATGTGAAACCAAAACAGCTCTCGTACCTAACTCTTGAATGGACATGATTATGACCATGTTTATTTATTAGAATGTGATTCCTATCTTCCTAAGAAGGTGGTTTTTGGAGGACTGAAGCATTTGTATTAAATTTTCAGATCTGTCCTGAAAGTAAATCAAGCTTTAGAGATATAAGGGAATAGACAACTTCAGAGCTTAATACTTCTACTACTGCACGGAAGTGACAGAATTTCAAGCAAAGACTTTTTTAAACTTATTTCTTTGTGCTAGTGGTTGCGATAAGCTAATAAATGAATGTAATTTGCACGATCAAATAAAGGATTTACAGTCCTGGTAATAAAAATTTTATGTAAATTTGCAATTTGTTTCCTTTTTAAAACACTCGTGGATTTTATACAGTATTCTAAAAGTATATATTGGATGTTATAGCATATAAATGTTTTTAAAATGCTAACCCAACCTTGAAAACGTTAACTTAAAATTACATTAATGGATAGCATTTCCTCTTTTAATAAACTGATTTCTACGGTCACGTATAATACTTTCAACGCAATGTTAATATTCCATGGTCCTGGTTCAATTCCTGGCTGCGGGAAGTCGGTCTCATTTCAAGAATGAAAAAAAGAACAATAGATCTATAGTTCAATGAGTTACCAACACTATTTTTGTTTCTTGAGTCCAAACAGAGACTATACTAATGTAGCAATTAAAAAAAGAAAAAATATATATATACACATCTTACTACATTTACATGACGTTCTCTGCCCGTCATCGTTTATTTTTATATAGCTTCTACAAATTATCCTCATGAATGCTAGTTAATGGAGATAAAAATTTGCAGAAATAGTTTCATAATACACTTCTCTGTATGTAAGGGGGATACAGGGAACTGAAATGACAGTCAGCTGTTTAAAACCTGGACGGTTTTATACTCTCTTACAAGATATACGAGAAACAATGAATAACGATAGTAGTTTAAAATTACCAAGGATGCAAAAATTCAAACAAATATTTACAAATGTCTCGAAAATGACTGATGCCACAAAAAACTTACTTTGAAATATATTGTGTTCTAAAGAAATCTATATTTTTATTAATAAGCTTCTGTCCATCTCTTATGGTTTACCCGTTATACAAAATTATACAGAAATTCTTCCGGTTTAACTGGACTTCAGAATATTGCCAGAAAATTTAAGACATACATCTTAAATGTATGGTATTTCAATTAAACCCGTAAGTCATTTTTTAAAAAATAATAAATATCGAAAACTCTTCAATGTAAAGGGTAATTTGGAGTGAGGTTATTCTCTTGCAAATCTGTGAGTCGTAGCTTTTGAATATACTGAATTTAAATGCCAGTTTTGGTATTTGTCCAACTTTTCGTTTACACATAGTTTCTAAAAATGCTTTATTTGGATTAATAGGGCCTCAATAGGCATTTCCTGTAAAATTTCGATATCTAATTTTTTGGTAGAATACAATACCTTCTCCACTTGATTAGGTACGTGGTAGAGAAAACAAAAGCCTATCAAAGTATGTGCAGGATTACACTACCACTCACAGATTGAATAAATGCATAATAATCGCAATTAAAGCGAAGGTGAATGAAATAAATTCTTTTGTTTTACATAAACCTGTTTATTATTACAAAATAAAAACAAGTCAAAACAAAAGTCCTCATATGTTCTAATTTAGAAACCAAAGAGCAAAACAAACAAGAAGTTCGCTTTGAGTCACTGCATTGATTAATAGATGTATGACCGTCTCACACATTAGGTGTGAGCTGATATTAACTACATGTGCACCCAATCCGAATACGATCATGCGAGGACTGTTCCAAGTCACAACCGGCAGTAATATGCGCACAGAGCTTATCTGAAGCTCAGAGTAAACAGTGAGCAACAACGACAATAGAAGGACTCCAAAGAAAGAAATATCAGTAGAAAAACATTTTATAATTATAGCACCACCACATACCGGGCACACCATGAAAAAGGTGTATTGAAGGAGTTGTATTATATTTCAACTGTTGGGGAGCCGAACTTGTAGTAGTTGCAACTGCACGTATGGTACCCGGTAGCCTTTGCCCCAATTTTTAAAAATAACTTTGTAATTTGACTGTTTCTTTAAGTATTATATATTTATGTTTGCCTTGGCTGCGTCAGTATTATTGTTAGAGACACGTTTCTCTTAGCAGGGTTGTGATGTGACTAAAAATTTAGGCTTACACAGATTATAATTTTACTTCACTCCTTTTATTAATACTTGATACGATTTTAAATAACACTTCACTGATATATATATATATATATATATATATATATATATATATATAGAGAGAGAGAGAGAGAGAGAGAGAGCTGTGAGATGTTTTTATTAAACACTTACACTTTTTAATGCGTAAACTATTTCGAATACGTATTATACTTCTCGAGGACGTGTCTCGCGTCCGGTTAGGAGCACTGTTTGCAGGCAACTGAACTGATTTCAACCGACTAAACTTGTAAATTGCTGTATTTCGAGCTTGATTGGCTATTCCTAATTCAATAGAATACCTTCATTTAGCTAAAGCTTTTTTCTGCTGTTGATTGGCTATTTTTATAAACTATCACTAAAATTACATTATTGCTCCCAAGAATCACAAGTAACATTTAAACTTTCAAACTCATTATTGCCTCAAGGTTACCTCATTGTTAGCAACTTTTGACCTATTATTCTCACAGTTCCTACATTATTAAATTACGTAATATATTCACATAATATTATTACACATGGATACAATAATACAAACATATACAATGACTGTTACATACATTTTTTATATATTGTTACATACACATATTGCTTTAGTTATTGAATTTACATATTAAATAATTAGACTGAAATTATATAAGTGTTAAAAATACTGCCTCAACCATGACAAATAGCTCAGATAGTAGGTAGGTATCTCTTGATAATGCATACCAGTTTCCAGATATGCAGATATTGATCTTTTGAGGGATCAGTAAAGTCCTTGGCAGCTCAGAAAGACCTCAGTTCTAACAAATAAGCACATCACACTCATGAGTAAACGAGACAGATTCAAAACAGGTCTAAAATCCGGTCTGAGTGAACGGAAACAAGCGAAATAAAAATAGTTTCAACTATTGAGCGACGACTCTGCAGTGAAGGCCTAAATGGACATGTAACATCTAAGAAACCACTGTTACGTCCTATTAACAAAACAAATGCCTAGCTTGTGTAAAACAACACAGAAATTGGACATCTAAAGAGTGGGAAAAGGTCCTATTTATAATTGAAAGTCACTTCTAGTTGTTTGGTTCAAAGCTTCGGACATTTGTTCGGCGCTGTGCAGCGGAGTGTATGATTTCCCAGTGCATCAAGCTAACCGTTAAGCATGTAGGAGATTCCTTGATGGTTTGGAGATGTTTCGGTGGTAGCTCCGTCGCAGATCTTTTAAATATTGAAGAAAAACTAGAACAAATACAGTACCGTAGAATCCTCTAATACCATGGCATACCAAGCGAGACTCGTTTAATAGGCAGTGGTTTTGTCTTATAGAGAACACGACATCAAACATACATCACTGAATTGCAAGAGGTATGTCAAATTTAAGGTGCAGCGAAATTATTTAAGAAAACATGATTATTTAAAAAAATCCTCAAAGTCCAGACTACAATCCCATTGAGTTGTTATGGAATCATCTAGGCCGTGCAGTTTGTCAACTGCCAATTACAAGCAAATCTCACCTGTGAGATGTGTTACACAAAAAATTGAATCAAATCAATGCCATATTCTAGCTTGATAAGTAGAATGCCTAGAATATGTACTGCTATTATCAAAACTCAGGAAGGGTATTTTAATCAGATAAAATTTAGAGTACTGTCTTACATTGTATTTTGCTTTCAATTGTACTTATTAGATAACAATAAACTTTCTTATGCGAAATAAGACAACTAGTTTCATTCACCTTTCCCCTTTAACTGAGATTAAAATGAACTGATTGAAATTTATGAGCAGTAGTGTACCTCTGTTCCTATGTTGGTCTTCCTAATGGTAAAATGTATAAATGCTAACTTTTATCTTGGGGCCACCCAAATTCATCCTAGTTCAATTCGTTATTCAGAGCAATCAGAATGTATCCGGTTCATGCATTAGCCACTCAAGAAAGTGGGCTAAGTGATTTAAGGCAGCAACATGCAAGTGGCTTTCTTCTATGAAAATACTCCTTAAGACATGAGAATAATTGGTGCACCTTGTGTTCTCTTTTTGCGAGCACAAATTACCTTTGTATGTTCTTTTCTTCTTACAGTTGCCTGCTGATTTACAAAGGCTCCCGCTAATAACACACGTTGAGTCCATTTTGTGCATCATGCCGTGAAAATAGTCTGTAACAGTAGTATGTCATTGAAACCCCTCATTAGAACCATTCTAATGAACCCACATTAATTGTAAACAGACTTAACCTACTTCTTGTGTTTCGTATACCGTACATCTTCAGTTGCTCCAAATGCTTTGGAAAGAATTCACAGAACAACCACAAAAATATACAGGATAAACAAAACGTATTGTCTACAAATCCTAAATCAACTGGCCAAGCACAACAGACGTTGTCTGATGTGGGTTTCAGGATACGAGACTGCTAAAGGAAACGAGACTGCGAATCGCCATGTTATACAGGAAGCTTTAGCTTCATTTACTGGTCCAGAACCGTTTTGTGGAGTTACAGGCTCCTACATACTTAAAGGGCAATGGCAACAGGAAGCTATAAGAAAGCTCTTGAATCACTTCCAGGACTTAGACATTCTAAAGAGTTGATAACTTCTCTGTTAAAAGTACTAAACGACTTTATATATATTATATTAAACAGATAGACAGGAATTGAGACTAGTCTGATCTTTGCCTATTGGATTGGATGGACTATGGAGGGGACTCAACACTAATCCAGAGTGGATATTGTACTTGCGTCCTACAAGGAGGCATCCCCGTGAGGAAAGATGAGGCGAGAGGAGACATCGGGCGGCCGGAACCAGGAGCGACGGCACAGCAATAAGTTTCCAGAGAGAGACCCCGGGAGACGGACAGGCAGACCGGGTACCCCACCCCACACAGAGGGGGGCCAAAGGAGGTTCAGATACTCCGACAACCAGCCGAAAGCCGAGGGTTGGAGAGTCACAAAGAGCATCCTTTTCCCCTGACACGCTGCACCGAAACGCCATCGCCGACACTTCGGACCCTTAAGGAGATCAAGGGGCTTAAAGATGAATTAAATGAAGAATGTAACGAAATGGAGGGATAGGAAATTCGGGGATAAAAGAAACCACTCCAGCATTTGCCTGACGACCCGGCAAAACCCCCGAAAAAACCCATGAGTCAGAGTGGACTGTCACCGGAGATCGATCCCGGGACCCCCCGATTGTGAGCTACAGATTAAATCCCGCTCGGTCGATCTTTGCCCATTACATCATCTCTGTAAGATGGGCAAAGGTAATGTAAATGTTTGCTACCTCTTTAACGAAGAGAAAGAAACGGCAAAGCACATACTCTGCGACTGCAAATAATCATGAGTACTAGATTAAGGCATCTTGGAGTCCCTTTTCCAACACCAGGGGGAAAATGCCTATTACCACCCAGGACACTAATAAGCGTTATTAGGAATATTAAGTTGGAGTGGAACAGAGATATATATATATTTATATATTACCTAGGGCTTCATCAAAGGAGATGGCGCCCTGTTAACGTTTGAAGCTCACATTCGATTCCCTCGAGCTGACCACTCTATAGATTTTATCGTGGTTTCCCTCTTGGTAGGGAATGTTAGGGTGGTTTTCCTTCTACCACAAATTTCTTGTCCCTAATTTCCTGTGCCCATTATTTCCTTTGATCTGTTTCAGGGGTGTGGGACCAGGCCACGACGGCCAGTGTGGAATTTGCGCTTTAGAAAGATTTCTCCCTGGTGGGACCACTGGAACTCCATTCCTTCCTGGGAATGCCTCGCTTATACCCGCGACCCCCTAGTTGCAGGTGGCTTAGACAGGGCTAGCCGGCGTCAGGATTGACTCCATATTGAATTCGTTAGGGACCGCATTCTTGCTAGCGCACATCGTCGTTCGAATCTAGTCGCCTTCGAGTTTCCCATTCATGCCTTCCTCCCAGGGGTCACGTTGGAGGCACAAAGAATGCACTATGACCTATGTGCGTTGCTGTGCTACTGGAAGGCCCTCCTTCTAACCCTCCTAAATCTTAAATAGGTGTCACAATGGATCTATTAACATCGCAGTGTAGGGAGGTTAAAGGTAACCTTTACGGCCCACTATTTTTATCTAATCTAACAATTATAGAACATTGCTTATACGACATGTTTATAATCTGAATGCTACGTAATATGTTAAATATTGCATTGGTTGAATGTCAGTACTTAATATTTTGATATATTTGTGAAGTTTGCATCTAGTATACAACTGCTCGCATGCAGTTTGATCCATCGCCCCTTATGTCTTTAATATATGCAACCCAAAAAGCATCCCGAATGCTTAACATCGGTATACTTTGACTATGGCAAAGAGTTTGCAACTTAGTCAAAAAATGAACCAACTGTCCAACTGCAGTCTGTGATAATACATATATTAACCTAATTCCCATAGAGTTGTACCAAATATTCCATTACAATGGAGTGTTAAGCATTCCCTATTGTTTTAACAATGATCAAATGTATATATTTAAATTTAAATATACATACACTGATTCTTAACAATCGCATGGTTCCAAAAGACCGTACGCACTTTATAACACAAGCGTTATAAATAAAGCGAGAAAAAGAACTCGTTGACTTTCTCTACTCTCTAATGCCTATTAGTGGGTGTACAAATTATTCTTGCGGAAATTAAGTTTCCTATCTACTTAATTTTAATCAGAAAAGCCTTTCCGGAAATAGCTGTATTACAAGTTTCGTTATAGATACAAACGGAATAGCGACAGGCAAATCTTTTGGAACTGGGCACTGTACGCTGGCCTTAAAATTCCATACTCTCTCTATGACACCGCGAGAAGCAACGGAAAATCGACAGGATTTCAAAAGAATGACTAAGTAATGAATAATTTGAACCATTTATAACGGGTATATTGGAAATAGCTTATGCCACAAAAAAGTTATTTAAAATAAATTATGCGTTTCAAAAAGATCTACATTTCTTGTGTAGTACGTTTTCGTCTATCGCTTAACGTTTGCAGTTATACAAGATTATACAAAATTCCTTCTGAATGAAGAGGACTTCATAGGCTATTCCCAGAAAATTCAAGATATACCCTTATTTGGCATGTAAATGTCTTAAATATATGTTATTTTAATCAAAATAGAAAATTTTTAGAAAATAAAAAAAATTAAAAATGTTCCATGTAAAGTGTAGTTGGGTGAGGAATTTTCCTGAAAATCTTCGTGTCGTATCTTTGGAAGATATTGAACTTAAATAACAAGTGTGCTATTTATCCGACTTTTCGTTTTTGAGTAAAGCTGTTCACACACACAAGGATCTTTTTCCAAAAACGCTTTTAGGGGTTCAGGGGGTCTCAAAACATGTATTTTCAGTGAAATCTCAACATCGAATTGTTTATTGAAATAGAATACTTCCACTACTTACTATACGTAGTAAAGAAAGTAATAAAAAGTAAGACAGACATAGTCAAGTATAGCAGCTTAAATAATAACAAAGAAAAACAATGGCCAATCTCATTACAATACCTACGAAACAGCATACAAATAAAGTGCTAACAACCAGCAAGATACGTTTAGCCCCGTTTACAGCCCCTTAACCTAATACCAGCCTTCGCCTTAAGCAAAAATATACCTATTCCCTCCTCGTCATTCCTGCCTGTTAGTAGCGCCCAACATACCCTTAACTTTCTATTCCAGGTCATAAGGCATCGTGGTAAATCTTTTTTCCTCCATTCTTCCGTATTGCTACAGTATGCCAGGATATACACCCACGATTCCTCCTCCTCGTAAATGGAACAGAATACCGTTTTAATCAGTAATCTCTATCATCCACCACGCAACCATCTCTCCAATGAGATTTGCCCGTGTTGTATTGCTCCTCTCAGCTTTTAATCCCGACTATACTTCCAACAAAATTTGTCCATATATTGCGTAATTGTTTACTGCGTGTCAATATTCCAAATGCGATCCTTATTCTCTCTCCTCTCTCTCTCTCTCTCTCTCTCCTAGACTGAATGCATATTAAAATAGGCGGCACAACGGGAGATGAACATTAAATAATTGTAGTTGCTAAGGGCAACTTGAATGTAATCTCGGTAGCTAACCTTCTGCAGTTCCTATTCTTAGTGAAACTTAAAGTACTAAGCACAGGTTCGAATCCATACTCAGGCAAACATTTCTAATTGCGCATTCGAAAATTTATGGTAAAAACTTACTCATTGAGGCCTGCAGATCCGTTGCACCGAATCTGATGTCATGTTCATGCCTGTCCAGACCAGCGAGGCCGTCAGTTGAAGCTTCAGCCTCGTTAAATAAGCAAAGCAAGCCAGTAAAGTATAAAATAAATTACATAGAGAAAGTAAAGAAATAAAATAAAGAAAAAAAACAATGAAAAAGTAGGTGGATGCGAAATAAAACAAAGCGAAAATGGAAGTACCTGGGAGTGAATTATGCAGTACCGTGATAACAATAATTGTTATGTTTGTTTAGCAAGGTTCAAAGTTGCCAGTGTGATGAAATTTACTCCCGCAGCCCATTTACTAATATGAGATCGCTGCATTTAAGTAATCGTCCTGGTTCAGTGTTGAACGAGCAAATTTGAGCACAAAATGGCAAGCGATCCAGTGCTAAAAAATTGTTTACAACTGGAGTTTATAGGTGCTCTTCAAGCTGCTCCTCAGCTACAAAAACAGATTTCGTTTCTTCCCTCCTTTATTTGTTTCATGGATATCAGAGAGATCAAACACTATAACAATCTAAATGTCAACAAACTACTCAAACAACAAAAACAAATGACAGCTGCTCTAAGTGTGACGAAATATGGAAAATGTGAGACAGATCTACAAGTTGCGTAAGAACATCTGGGACTTGTGCTTCTTGGGGAAAGGCGTGGGGATAGTAAAAGCTGTCACACACTCTTTATATGATTTTATGTAACCAATAATCCTGAAGGTCTTCCAGACACGCTTGTAATGCAAAATCATTTTACTATGCTAACCATCAAGTGTTGGTTTTTCTCTTCCTCATGTCCTCTGGTACATTTAATGTTGTTTTCACAGAAACTAAATAGCAGCAAAAACATTTTGGCCCAAGAGAAAATAATGCTTCAATGATACATTTTCATTACGTAACGTTAAGTCGAAATATTTTGGAATTTTGTCTCAGTAAAACAGACTCAACTGTCACGAAATTGTCGGTGGCACTTTATCACAAAGAACGTTAGCATAAGAGTGAGTGCCAAAGGTCTCAAAAGTTTTCCAAATATTTCTTCATTTACGGTTGAACTAATAGTGGGCCTTAAAAACTCAAATGACTTCCAAGAAATTGTGCTCGTGTACGAAAAAAGAAAAATGTTAAGCTATAAATACATCTGAAACATTCACTAATTTCCCAGCGAATAAATTTCGCTCTCTCTCTCTCTCTCTCTCTCTGTATGTTTGTGGTTTACATCATAAGAAATTAACCTCACTAGGAAAGATTTTTGTCACCAATATAAAATATAATAATAGTAGATTATGATACAAGGGGTATAAGTAGGGTTTTATTTCGCAATCCTATGAGCCAAATAAAACCACTTTTAACACGTGTGGCGTATACTATTTTTTATACAACGCTCGAATTTGTAAAATATCAATAATATTATATTGATTCCTGAAACTAAGAGATCACGTTCATAACGCGGTTCTTGAAACAAGAGAACTGCGTCAATTTTTTGGGGCTTTGTTGGTTCGCTAGCAGTCACTTTCAGTAAAATATTTTCAACATATTTTGCCTTATACGGGGTAATGAAGCGATTAAGTGCTATATCATATTGCTTTCTGGATTTTTTGGGTAAGTACTTCTAATGTTATTCTTTCTGTTGCTTCTGTAATTCACTTCCATTTCAGTTTCTTTTGAACTTATAATTTCCGTCATTGAATCCTTGTGAAGGTTATCGTATATAAAAGAATGACGTTTTATGTCAAAGAACGTAGAAGGCTGCCAATATAACGTATAGGTTAACTCTACATCGAATTGCGATAAACAAGAATGATGATGATGATGTGTATTGTAAACAGATAATGCGAGCGCCAAGAGAAATTAACCAAGGCAATGAAAAGTGGAACCTAATCAAAACAAATCGAGTTATTAAACATGTGTAAATACAATGGGTAAATACAATGGGTATGTGATTGGACTTGAACAAAGATTGTCACAATGAAGATTACCACTAAAGCTTTTAGCTCGTGTACACTGTATTAGAAGTTCTACTTTTATGCCTTGCCGTCTAAAAAAAAAGCTTTATTCTTAAACAGTTTTAAAATTTCAAGTTTTAAAAAATATATTGACTAGAGGAAATAAAATAGCTGTAGTAATTTAAGTTCACGTGGATACCAGAACTCTGTGTAAAAATTTATATAAATTGATACTGAACCGCGTGAAATGTTCGAGTCTTTGAACATGCAACAAAAATGAAAAGCGATAAAATAGAGGGAGGTGGCAAAAAACAGCGTTTTTAAATTATTGCAACACTACAGAATAATTTCAACGTTTAAGAATAAACTCTTAAGGTGTTTAAAAGTAAAACCAAAAAATAAAAGAGAAATATAATTTACAGTTCTTGTCAATTTATGACTTTCTACTGAAGTAAGTGATCATTTTAATTCTGTAAACTTAAATTAACTTAAACTGAAAAGCAATTTAGTTTACTTATTGATTAACTACGTTACTCAGCTCAAGGGAGGGTTTATTTAGTCCTTGACGCTAAATTGTCCATTTTGAATCGTCATGTGACACGTCATGTCACCAGCATTTCTCTATTTTTTCTGCTTCGTTCTCGTTAAATTGTTATAGGGGCAACGCAGTTATTAGGACAATTTTTAATAAACTGTTGTTTACTATTATATCTGACATTAAACCTTTATTAAATTCAAAGTTAAAGTGAACGTTACAATTTGAGTTTAAGAAGGAGTAATAGCATAGTCACCTAAAAGTTAACATTGTGTTACTGTAATTACAAGAGTACAAAAACAAGAACCTAAATGCAATATTTTGGCAATTTCCGTCATTTAGTCCCCTTAAGTCAAGCAGAGTTAGATATGCATAAACTGACGATCTTAAGAAGAATTAAAAGAATTCTAGAAGAGGTATTTAAATCCACAAAAGAAAAAAAAATAACATGAGGGAAGAAACACGTAACAACACGCTTTTCCCATGTTACGCACCATCACATTAAGACACCTAGTATCCCATTCAGAATGTGACGTAAAATATAAACACTGGCCAAGATGCACTGTGATGACATTACGGTAGGTTAAGGTTTGGCAGCTACCGGTATTTAGACATTGGTTATTGACCTCTCTCGTTCTTTTCTACATTTACGTAATCAATGACATCAAATGCAACCTACGCTGGCTTGTCAATTGCTTGTTTCACAATCGGCCCGCTGCTTCTTACAATGTGTTGCAGGGGCATTATTTAGGGAGTTCTGGGGGTTACCCCCTAAATTACGAGAAATAATTAGGTTATTAATTATTGCTCTACCAAAGGAAAATTTACGACGCACTTTTAATATAAATATTTCACATTTAAGAAGTTAATGATGATTTTCTTTTAGGCTAAATGTGTCGTTAAAATTCACAAGAAAATTCGGGAAACCTCTTCAGGCAATTTTGCTCCCTCTCAAGCAGAAGCTTAAATTATGCTCCTGATGTGTCATCTTACGAATTACGAGCTTACAGTATAAAATTACCCCATACTATTGTGGTTTGGATGCATGACGCTAAAATAAAAAATAAAACAACCCAAAGTCTCAGAGGTTGCAAACTTGCTCTTGCAGCGTCTGAGAATACCATGGAGTTAAAATCTGCTTCATTTTAAACAAAATATGTGAATCTATTTCTTGATGGGTAAACAAATTTGGATTTATTTATATAAGCATAAAGAGTTGGCATTATAAAGACAGTTTAAAAACTTCCTCCTGGTTATAAAGAATATGAATTACAGCTTGAAGTTACCGCTTGGAATGATAATGAAATCTCAAGGGGACACCAAATAGCAACAGATTACAAAAAATAACATTTTTAGGCTTTTTGTGCAGTATTATTAATTGGAATCTCCTGTTTAAAAAAAACATACATATAGGTATCATTGTAGACACAATATCACATTTTGAATATATTCTTTAAAAATTTATGCATTTCTGAATTCTTCACCACTTCACAGAAAAAAAATCACTCCACGCTTTGGATAGAGAGGTAAACTTGAGCTCAACTTTTAAGGAAAGTTTTCCTCTACAAATTGGTAGTACTGTTAAGTATAGCAGCTTCTGTGTGGTCAAGCTTAAGCATATCTTTCTTTGAAAATACAGAAAATTTCCAAAAAATGTACACACAATTTGACAGGAGATATCTATTTAATACATTTCCAAGTTGGACCGAAAAACAACAGTAATGTGTAGTATGATGTTCTGTAGACAGATGTGCCTCACATACGTTATGCTAGTGTTGCTACGCGACAGGCAAATCAACAGTGAAAAAATGAAGCCAAGATTATCGCATGATGTTTCGTAAACAGAAGTGACTCACATTACTTATGCTTGCGTTGCTACAACAAAATGGAGACAAGATTATCGTTTGAACAGTGGAAAGCAATTTTGAAGTGGTGTTGGAAAACTGAGAATGCTGTTGAAGTTCAACGGCAATGGAGACGTGTGTACAGAACACAACCGTCAACGCGAGTAACAATTGCACGCATTCAGACAAATTTAAGACTTATATTACGGTATGCGATGTTCACAAGGGCAGATCTTGGAGACCTCGCATAGCAAAAGCCCCGGGTCCTCGGCTATGGTTTTGGAACGTTTTGAGCACTCACCGCAGAAATCCACAAAGCAATGTGCACATGAGACTTCTTTTAGGGCACAGGATAGGACGAAGAGGTCCGATTGAGTTTCCACCGCGTTCTCCGGATCTAACTCCGTTGGGCTTCTAACTGTGGGGAACCCTTATGGATGTTGTATACCATAGAAAACCAGCTACATTGGCAGCACTTCGGGAAGAAATTGAAACGCCATGTGCTGCAATCGCTGAGGACACGTTTGCAAACGTTGCTCGGCCAGTAGTTCAAAGTACTCAGAAGTGTATCGACGCTGGTGGTGGGCATTTTAAGCAACTGTCGTACTGTAAAAGTCTATGATTAATGCTCATCATTTTCTGTTTATGTGAATTCAGCGTTGTTATATTAACAGCTTTTTCTCTGCTTGAAATGTGTATACATTTTTGGGCACCCTCTGTATATACGAGTTTGTTTTATCCATATTTTACCTTCAACAGCTTTTTCTGCAATGGCATTTTCTGGCATAAACGACCCATTTTCTCAGAAGCTATTGAAGATAGCTACATTAAATTTTAGGAAGAATGTAGTGTGTTGTGCATCTACGTTAATGTTGATAACATGGCTAGTTATTTTTTTAAATAGTTGCTGTTGCATTTATAACAAACATTATGTAATTAAGAAAATAATACGATCTTCTTGATATACAAAAATTATTGGATAAAACTATAGGGTGATCCGTTTGAGATGTCAGAAAAGTAAAACGTTATATATAAGAGGATAATGCACACATCTCGAAAAATTTTCTGTAATATAAGCAGAAAGGACGGAAGTTAACGATGAGTGATGTTTCAGACTTCATTCGCTGGCATGGCAGCACTATTGTGTATAGACAAAATGGTGGAAGCCCATGGAAGTCACTCCACCGCTTATCGGCAAAACAGAATACGCCATAAGCGTGCTAAAAGTATTGTTGGACAGTACCTTAAGATGTTTCCATCCAT
Organism: Deroplatys truncata; assembly: GCA_030765065.1. Classification (NCBI taxonomy): domain Eukaryota; kingdom Metazoa; phylum Arthropoda; class Insecta; order Mantodea; family Mantidae; genus Deroplatys; species Deroplatys truncata. Next base: position 118,872,849 of record CM060988.1, on the reverse strand, counting down.
ATTCAGCGAAAGATGCTGTGACACAGCATAGCTACGAAGCTCATCTCTTAGTTTGTTGTGATGATGTGTGAGAGACAGCAAGCGGACGATCAATGGTAAATCGATAGATGTTCATGAACAAAGCCACATTTCAAGTAAGTGGCCGAGTCAACAAGCCTAACTACATTATTTTGGAAACCGAGAGCACACACGCCTCATACGACACATTTCATATACCATACAACACACAGTGCACTGTTGTGTAATGACCACCATTTTGTCTCCTATGCACAATAGTGCTGCCATGCCATGAGGATTAAGTCTGAAATATCATTCATTGTTGACCATCGTTTCTGCTTAGATTACAGTAAACTGCCCAGAGATGAGTGCATTATCCTCTTGTATATAACGTTTCATTTTTCTGGTATCTCAAACAGATTACCCTGTATATCAGTGAACTTATAAGGCATGAATCTACACTCTAAAAATTTCTCCGATATCTTAAATAGTTTCTGAGATAATGGATCATGAATTTATTAGGTTTAAAACTGGCGAAATAGGATTTTTAATCTCCCGTTTTAAGATCAAAGAAATGACAAACATTAGCATATACGAGAACTTAAGTGCTTTGCGACTTCTTCATATCCGAGTTGATATGGAGGAATACAGCTCACAATATGTTTTCCAAGAAATGAAAAATTTCTATTATACATAGACTGGGATAGGCTAAAGGACAAACTGTAGCAACAAATTCCAACGCTTTGAAAGAACTCACTGAAATCAGAAACATTACAATGACAGGCAAATTGTGTCAACAGGAATGAATGTGTTTACCAGGTAGAATGCCTGATTAGCTGAGGCATTTGCTATAAGGCAAGATTTTATACACAATCTCAAGAAGCGAAGTCAAGAGACACAGGCGCGGTCGATGTGACGAGTCCAGTTGATAAAGACTCAAACTCCTGTGCGGGCGGTAAGGACACATTCTGGAAGACCTATATTTCAAGACAAAATATTTATATTCACGAAAAGTATAAAATATAAAGGAAATATACTTAATTGTTGGAATTATTGGAATTTGCTTCAAATCCCGGCATTTGCATTGAATTTTTCAATCGTCTGATTCTATTGTCCAAAATACGGCTTGTGTGGAAGAACAATTAATTCTATTCAATGTAGGCTAAAGCTGGTAAGGTAAAAATCAGACTGAAAATTCAATTCCATAGTCAGAAGTTGAAACATGCCGCTCCTCAATCCAGCTATTATGGCAACCTGCCGGTAGCATGTTTTTAATTAGTAATTAATTATCATTGTTTCACTTAATAGTGGTTAACTATGAAGTCCAGAACTTAAAATACTATGATATTGTAAATCGCCAATGATTTTTCATTATCTCAAAAATAAATTTGAGAATATCTTGTGGTTAACCGTGAAAAAAAATGTGAGTCAGTTGGGGAATTTAATGTCGTACTGGCATGGTAACCTAATTGATTAGAGCAGTCACGTAGTAAGCCAAAGATCCGTGGTTCAAATCCCGCCTATACCATTGCATTTTTCAGTGTGATTCAACCCTTCCAGTTACAGGAATTTAGAAACATTATTTGTCTTACTATGCGTTTTTACATAGGTATTTATAGACCTTTTTCTCTGCAAGAAAGCTTTGCTGGATTGTAAAAACAAGCAGTGAAAGCTGTGTCAGTATAATTTTTTTTTCACTAGATGCATAAAACTAAACATGAATACAATGGTGAGAAATTGCAGCAAGTGATCATCTCTATGCTTGACCGCCTGCGTGAAAACAATGCAGAAAACACTAAAGACTGTCTTATTAAATCTGCTTTAGGTGCGAAGGCAGGACTCTTAGCTGCCTTGTCTGTAGCCAAGAACACATGTTATATTTTTATTACAAATATAAGATAACCTCCTTATTTTGTAAATACCTACGTATGTATTATCTATCTCTCGTTTCTGCTAAAAAAATTGGCGTTATGTTCTTTGTATCTAACATATATAGACAGGCTAAATGAAAAAAAAATGCTGAAATATTAAAAATTCATTTTGCAAAGATATGAAAATACGGTTCCAACATACAAAATGCATATTCTAATGCTAAAATAGTGTGAGTAGCGGTTATGGTCCAAGGTTATTGGGAGGTCGGCGCCGCTAAGTCGCAGGTAAACAGAGATAAGCAACGCTCTCGCTCTGTGTAAATATCGGAAGCGCTATCGGCAGATAACCAGAGTTTTCTGTAAGTTTCTTTCCCCTCTCTTCCAGAACGTGTGTCGAGATAGTTCTAGAATGTTCTGTGGAAGTTCCATTGCCTATTATGAGCAAGCGTCCTCGCGAGTCGTATTCGTTGCCGTTCTGCGAGCGAGTTTGTGGCGACGTACAGCGGTTGCTGCTGCGGAGCAACAGATTGTAAATGTCTTGTGTTCGACTACCCAGCGACTGAGCCATCCGCAACAAAAGGCTACGTCACGAAGGAAATGAAGTGACGATGAATTGAACTAGTGTGAACTAAGTGAAGTCTCAGTGAAGGTTGAACTAGACTAATAAAAAGTGATGGTGAAAACTAGTGAGTTAAAACTGGATAACGTCACAATATATTTGTTCCGAAACACATTAAGAATATGATTTTATCTTCAACATAATGAAACCATTTCAATGAGAGAACAAATAGGTAACCAGTGGTTATTTTAGCTGGATTTGGTACAATGCGCTACAAGGAGCTTTGTAATACTGGTCAGAATTATTTTGAATGACACTCAAATTCTTCATGTCACTGCACAGAGAAAAGTTGAAGTTTATCTTGGAGCCGTTGTGGCTTATGTATTTGACAGAACATAATTTGTTTTAACGGAAACATTTTAACAGTAGTCCATTTCTTACCACAGGAAGCTCTAGTAGTCCTTAGTTGTCGAAATTTTCTGCCACATGTTAATTTCCCCATGGCGTGTCGGCTGTTTTTTGAATCTACTGGAGAAATGAGCTTTTTGCGTTTTAACAATGGATTTACAACAAAACATCAGTACAAAAATTATTTTTCCTGAGTTAACCATTTCTGTACAAACCACCAGAATTGTTGTATGCCACTAAATGGAAATTTTAAGACAGCTTTTAAACGTCCTTCTATCTTATGATGCTTGGAATCGAGATCCATACCATCCAATTGAGGCCAAAAATAGTCCCTTATAAGAGCCCGGTATATTTCTCCATTGACAGAGCTTCTCCATCTTCATCTTGGAAAAAATATGGACCAATGATTCCACCATAACAAAATCCACACAACACAGCAATCTTTTGAGGATGAAGTGAACGTTCTTGAATCTGCATTGGATTGCGATTGCTCCAATAGCGGCAATTTTGTTTGTTAACACAACCATCCATCCAAAAGTGGACTTCGTCGCTGAAGATTATTTTTCGACAAAAATCCGGGTCAGGTTCCAATTGCTCCATAGTCCAGTCAGGAATACACGGCGCAACCTATGATCGCAGGGCTTTAGTTCTTGAATTAACACCATTTTTAAGCGTGAAACTTCAAGTCATGATGCAAAATTCGCCAAGTTGTGGTCGGTGAAAGCCCCAATTCTTGCGCTCGACGAGCAATTGATTTGTTTCTGTTCTCGCGTACACACTCACGAACGACGCCTATGTTTTCGTTGGAACGTTTACGTCGATTACGTACCGGCGTTCTTTGATCGCTGACAGAACCACTTCTTTCAAATTTATTATTCAAACGCCGAATCGTTCTCTCGCAGGGAGGATTATGCACACCGTAAACTTCACGCAATACACGGAAGGTTTGGCGAACAGATGATCCATTTTGATAATAAATTTTCACAATTTCTACGCGTTGCTGAATGCTGTAACGTTCCTTGGTTATTTGTCAATAACTGTAACCACATGAAAAAAAATGACTGCTGTAACTCAATAACAACGGCAGCTATCACGTGTTAAGAATAGAACACATTTGTTGAAAGACCCTTTACATGCAATTGTTTAAAAAAATCAGTAGGAAAAGATATCCGGATTATTCTTAGAGCAGAACATTTACTAGGAATTTAGATACTTCTGAACTTTCCTGACTCCAACAAATACGAAAGACAGCAACGAGAATGGTAAAAAAGCCTGATATTAATGAGGTTTTTGACATCAAGAGAAAGCAATTTCCTGTCAAGCTTCTTGGCATCGGACCCAAGATGCAACATTCAAATACTGATGCAACAGTCAACTCCATAATAAAACAGAGCTAGAAACGTTAAGTGGTACATCGGTGAAAGTAAGGAACATGACCATACACTGCCTTCACAAACAACTTCTTGAATGCTGATTGGTAAGATAGTCAATTTTAAGTGGGCAGTTTACGTTTACGAATACCAGCAATCAGTTTTATCTTTATGTTAGTTATGCTAGATTGGATTTTGGTACACTTAAAGTACATTATTTGATTGAATAATCCTTTTCTCATTCCGTTTACAATCGGCCGCTTCCTTATTCGTTCTCTAAATCTTTAAAAATTCATTTCCAGTAAACGTTTTCCAGTAAAGCTTTTTCTTTAAATCTGTATTCGAATGTGTACTTAGCTTCAGGTTATTTCACTAAAGTAGATGCGATTACATCCACTTAGGCATTTTATGTTACTTTTAATACCACTGGCCTTTAATGTCATTGTGTTACACATACACCAACGTTTTTGGACTCAGGAATCTCATGAGGTTTATGCCAGGGATATTGAAGTTTTTGGTAGAATGGAATACTTTCTCTACCACTGCATCAGAGAAATTAAATACTTATAATATAGATTTCTAATCCAATGTATAAGAAATATACGTGTTTGCACAGAAATTAATAATCGGGGAGATCTTGTTATCAAAGAAACAAAATTATCAATAGAGGATGATAAGAACAATAATGAACTGCAACACATTCAGGCTCCTAAAACAATTTATGTTCAAGATCTATTGCCCCTAACGCTAAAGAAAGAAATTTTCTACTGTTACAGTCACTAAACTTTCTCTACTTATCTTATTCTTACAAAGGCTTATTCTAATTCTTGTTAATCCAGATAAAACTTCAATTTACCTTTACACATTTCGTTCTACGATAGAGTAGGTAGAGCGATAGTCAGATTTTTAAAGAACTTTTCGCTATGAGATGACTTTTAAATTCCATGCTCTTTGCATGACCACGAGAAGAAACAATCTGTGTTACGTTCACATGACTTTCTCTACCTTCTATCTTTAGTGGGTATACAAACTATTCTTACTAAAGCCTATTTTTCTATCTATTACATTTTTATCCAAATAAACCTTTACAGATACAAAGGGAAATGCGACAGTCAAATGTTTAAGAACTGCTGGCCTTAAAATTCCATATTGTGTCCATGCAATCGCGAGAAACACTGAAAATCGATGGACATTAAAAGAATGACAATAAATGAAAAATTCTAACCTTTAATAAGGGATATCTGAGAAACGGCTTATACCACAGAAAAAACTTATTTTAAATGAATTGTGTGTTTTAAAGAGATCTACATTTTTGTATGGTATTTTTTCGTCTATCCCTTAACGTTTACCAGTTATACAAGATTATACAAAATTCCTTCGGAAAGAAGACTTCACAGGCTGTACCCAGAAAATTCAAGATATACATTTTATTTGTCATGTAGGTAAATATCTTTAACATATGATATTCTAATCAAAATCGTTAGAGCCATTTTTTAAGAAACTTTAGGTAATTTAGGTACTGAACCTGAATACCAAATGTGGTATTATCCGACTTTTCGTTTTTGATTATGCTGTTCACAGAAATATATATAATATATATATATATATATACACACACACAAACCTTTTTCTAAAAATGTTTTTGAATTCAGGGGGACTCTAAACCTGTATTTTCGGTGAAACTTTGGTATAGAATTTTTAGTGGAATGCAATGCCTACTCTATGTATATGTGGTAGAGCAAATAATGAGTGGCTACTCATTTGAGAAAAGTGCAAGTATCTGAAATACAAAATGTGCGCTTTAACGAGATCTACTTTTTGTGTAGTAAGATCTCTTTCGGTTCATGAAGTATGTAAAGGCCATTGAGAATGAAGAGGACTTCAGAGGTCATTCCTAGAGAATTCAGCATGTTTATTTCACTTGTCATGAAAATATATAACATACGGTTTTCCTTAACCAAAATCTTTAAGAACTATTTTTGAGAAAATAAAAGTTTTCGCAATATAGAGGGTGGGGGATTTTCTTGAAAATCTATGTGCTGCATCCTTTGAAGATGCTGCACTTAAATACCAAGTTTTGCATTTAACTTGAGTTTTTATTCTGAGTTATGCTGTTCACACACACACACCACAAACGGACCTTTTTCTAATTTTTTTTTATCTAGGGAGTCTCAAAACGCATTTTCGATTAAATCTCTGTATTGAGTTTTTGGGCGGAATACAGCACTTCCTTTACTTACTTTAGGCAAGTAAAAATTTACGTGCATTTTCAGTGCATTATAAGATTAGGACAGAGCATATTTTCAGTAACCTCAAAGGCAGGAAATGTCGTAACTCCTTCACGAGGTGTCACTTTGGCCAGCAATTACACACCACTTACTCAGAATGTTAGTAGTTAATTGCTAATTACAAAAATGATACATTCTCACATTAAGTAGTTAGTGAAACCCTTGACCAGGTAAACTCGCGGAAGAGAAGGTTTAATTACTGTGGCACCACGGCTAATGCTCACGCCATTGTAAGGAGATACTGTAATCCATCAACTGACGAAATCTAAAATGCAAATTACCGCACCAGGGATAGTTTGACCCCGTTCGGAGGGAAGCGGTTTATTGCTGGCGAGCCGGATAACATAAATAAAACACATACTGTCTTCGGTAGTACGACATTTGGTAATCATACAGAAATTAAACAAAAAGCCGAGAACAGCTTTCAGTCTTGTGGACCGTTATTTGGGGTACCGGGTAGCGCTTTGCGGTAAACCTGTTTATATTCGATTGCGTGCAGCAACATAGACTTATGGGTTTGTTGTCCCAGAAGTATATTGATCTTTTACAACACCTGACAAATAAAAAAGTGAAGCTTGTTTCTAAAAGCTACAAAATCCCTAACTTGGCACAACTGGTCTTACTGTTCAGATCTTGAAAGTGTATGTTACCATTACGGAACCGACCGATAAAGGAACCTGAACTTGGAAGTGGCAAATTAAAGATGAGTCCACACCGAAGTTGTCAACAATGTTAACAAACAAGGTTAACCAAAACATCTGCTGAAGTTGATAAACTTCGGTTCTCAAGTTTCCAATATTCTCTCCGCACCGAAACCACCTCTTTGTGAGGTTACAGGGGACAGGAATTGCTAGGCGTATTGATCCTATAAACCTCTGGGGAGAAGAGATCAGGCGAGAGAGTGAGAAGGGCGGTCAGATCTGATAGTGGCAGGCGCAGCGCAGCGGGATCCCTAACGTTGCCAGGACACTCCGACCCGCCTATCCTCTTTGATAGTTCGGACAGAAAGTTACATGCCAGGGAAGAATAGTTCTCTCCTCAAAGCACATTCACCACATAGGCTGCACACCACCGTCCATCGCACCCAACCTTGCTACGCAGACAATGAAAGGAAACGATATGAGAGGAAATTGTGTAGGTACAGGATAATCCGTGGTAGTATATAATCCTTCCAGCAAGCACCTGCCAACCTGGGAAAACAACGAAAAAGGTCATTTTGGTCCAAAATCAAACCCGAGAACACGCATATGAGTGTCTCAGACCCTCTAAGAAATCCCGCTCATTCCAGTGGACAAGACCTGCAGAAGAAAATATTCCTCCATCATTCATTATTGTCACGATTTAGATTAAAAACGAGTATAAATATAAAAGGTGCAGAGAAGTGTATTTGAGAGAAATTCGGAATTAAATTTAAAACTTAAACATCAATAAATACGTCCATGTCTGAAAGTACAATCCAGCGTACTTTTAGATTTGTTAACGGCTTTATGCCGAAGCGCAGACTAAACAGTCAACGGCAAAATTAAGTTCAGATGTTAGATCACATTTTTTAAAATTTTGAACGCGAAGCAAATACTTTAATAAACTGGAAGATGTCCTTCTTTTCCAAAATGATGGAGGGCTGGCGTCTGAACAAGAGCTCCTTAACTTTAAGTAGATTTGTAACTTACACTTAGAGATTATTTCACTACATCCATCTTCGTAGCATCTTACCTTCCATTTGGAGCCCGACAAAATGACGTACGAGTATTTCTTTTGAGCCCATGTTTCGATGCTGTTCTCTGTATTAACGGTATAACTTTTCGGATATTGGGGAGATATTCTTGAAAATCTTCGGTGCATCCTCGAAAGATGAACTTATTTAACTTTTGAGTTATGATGTTCTCTCTGATATTTTCTCTAAACCTTTTAAGGGCTCGTTTTGAATTCTGGGTACCTTAAAAATATTATTTCCTGCAAAATCCCAATATCGAACTTTTGGGTGGAATGCAACTAGTTCCTCTACTTACTATACATAAAGTAAAAATTGTATAAAAGTACGTAATTGTAATATTGTGAGTTTATTCAATTATTACTGCCACGTCACTAATGTGATCTAGTTCAGTTTTCACTGTCATTGCTTTCCCTCGCGCGTAATGAAACACTCACAGCCTCTTTATCCTTTCGCTTCATTCGCTGGGTTGTCGGATACAAGACCTCTCCAATCACTCGCAGTACATCACAACCTCACTCGTAGAACGCACTGTGTTACCAGCACTTATATATACTGCAAGAGTTTCTGGAAGCTTCGTGGGAGGGGAGAAGCAGCTTCCAGAATTATCTCGTTGCGACGCGAGTGCTCCTCCCTTATCTCTTCAACCGGCCAGTCTGTCGGCGCCATCCACTTGATTAACTCGGCACATAGCTGCGCCACAATATGTATAATTTACTGTGGTGAGTTGTATGGTGAGAATATACCTTATCATCCTCCATGGACTAAGGGTACCATGCTAGCCTTTATTCCCGAGGTCGCGGATTCAAACCCGGCGGAGGTCGAAGGATTTTTTCGGACGTAAAAATCCTTAGTAAGGCTTCCTTCAGAAGGGAAGTAAAGCCTGTTGTTCCGTGTCTTAGATTTACGTAAAAGAACTTCACGCTTGATAAAGACGCCTCTGAGCAAAATTATGGATCTTTCACGCCCTATATAGAATGGGACGCTAAGGACCATAGTAGTTAAAGGGTGTCCATAAATAAAACTCAATTTTCTTCTCTATGGTGAAGAATACGTTTTTGTTTAGTTGTTGCTGTGTGCCCAAATCCTCAATTTGTAAGTATTAAATTTGACAACTTATGATGATTAACAGTTAAGTCACTAAATATATTGTTAATATTATTCAATGTTGAAAGTTGGTACACAAATGTTTTAGCTACAGTGTATCAAACCCATAATTACATTCCGTTATACTCTATACGTCAGCTGATCTTATTTTCAATAAAACCACACGTTTTTCGTCTGCCATTCTTACTACCTGCTAATCTGTTATAAGCAACCGCAATACCGGAGTTCGCAAAATACCACACCATTCTAAAAACAGTTCAAGAACACAAATGGGGGAATTTAATTGGTGGTTTCGAACAAACTATTTGCGGTTCGGGGTACAAAATCAGAGCAGAGCTGTGTTTATAGTTCGAGAATTAAAGCTAGAAGACAGGTGAAGCTCTTACAGAAATATATGGAAAATGAAGCTTGTGGTTTCGTTTGGAAAGAGCTAAGAGAAAATTATTTAATTTAAATTCTATTATTGTTATGCAATTAATGTAATCTTAATTATACACTTTTTACTTTATCTGCTCAGATAAAAACCGTTCGGAAACATTTTAAAAGCTACTTTTCTGATATTAAATTACAATATTCAGCTACTAAAAACTTCTTCTTATTATTCCTCCTCATGCTTAGGTTTTGCTGTACTTCACTTTTCTCTTGGTTTTTAATTCGCAAAGTAATGTGTTAATGTCATTCTCCGTACATGGGTTATCCGTTTTATATTCTTCTGCTTTATCATTCAGTTCTAGTTCTTCTCTTAATCATTTATTTCTATTATGGTCGGTGTTTCTTTATCATGCAGCCACCTTAGGAATTTAATTTCACTCACTTGGATTCTGTTTTTATTTTCTTCGATCATGATCCAAATTTCACTATCACATAACATGTTTTAATTGACATTACTTTATAGAATTTCATTGCTGTCATTCTTCTTGCTTTAAGCTTTAATGAATTCTTTGAAACAATTTAAATAATGTCATTTTATATTTTCTTACTTTTATGAGTGCTATTTTTATATGACATCCCAAAAATTGACATTCACTATTTGTTCTAAATATTAGCATAAACCTCTTTGTAAAAGTGAAAACTTATGTAGTTTATGTTTATACTTCTTTCTCAACTTTGGATTCTTATGTCATCGAGTCTGGAATGCTAAAGCCTAGGACTGCAAAGGGTAATTCACAATTTAAATTAAGCGTAAATTTAACACACAGAGAAACTCAAGGTTGAATTTCTATGGACACCTTTTCCAAATTTTGGCTTTTTTGTTATCTATAATCAACTGATTCCGTATGCTTGAGGTCAATCGTGTTGTTTGCGTGCATTTAATGTTATGTTATTACAGCATGTGACAGGAATTATTTACAACCTATTAAATGCTTACATATAATAGGTATATTTGGATCTAAAAATAGAATTTTTATTACTACGGTCTCCTGATATCATAATGCCAACAGGCTACTATCTTTCTTTGTTTTCAGTATTTCTTCTATTTATGTTATCATTTTGGTGCGTTTTTTTCGCCTAGCTCGATATTTATTTTCCTTGCTTGCCTTTTGTAGGCATTAAATTGTGTATAACGTAAAGTTTCCCTAGAGAAGCGCTCTATAAATCAGTGGAAATTGGATTGGGAATATATTCAGTTATTCTCCAGCTTAGTGCGTTCACAACAGACTCTCCATTTTATGCTCTGTATACATAAAGGTATCATAATTGCTAGAATTATTTTTTATTCAACTTTGAAAACTCTGGTCGCCATAACGTTAGTTAATTGCGTACACAACTCCATTACTGTCTGATATGACTAATAGACCGGGTTAATTTAATCTGTACTTGTTTACAATCACTTAAAATTTTTAGGTCATATCGCGACAACTTTAGCCTCCATTTTGTACCTATACAAGACAGATGACTGTGGAATCTTTTCCAGAACATCTTTTGGTGGTCTTAAGGGAAGACACCGTTTTCTAATGTTGCTCATGTTAAATTATTCAACATTAAGAACCTTTATTTAACGAATCCTAATACACATGGTATCTACATATGATTTTATAGTGCATTATTGTTAATGAACTCAAGATTCTTGGGAAATAAAATTAGTATTTTTTTCATTTATATGCCATCTTAACATTTAAGGTCATATCGGCGGCTTTGCCTTCAGAAAAAATTCTCATCGGCCAAGATGCTCACTCTATTGTTAGATTCTTTGAATTTGTTTACTTTGGGTATTCTTCATAAACATTAAATTCGCACATACACACACTCACACATCACAATTTAAATTTATTGTGTATATTCATGGAGATATTCAATTAGAGTTCCAAATATCCATCTTCAAATTCATGAAGCCCAACCTGTTTTTTTAAAGTTCATATTGAAAAAAAAGATTGTGACCTCGATGTTGGATTAAGATTAGTTTTGAATGTAGATGTTTAAAAACTAGGTCTGCTCGACCTTAAAATTCTTATATGATCTGAGCTTAAATCGGCGTGAGCCAGATTGGTTTGTATCTTTAATTTTGTTAAATATTTTAATCCATAGTTCACCTCAGCTACTATATTTGAAGAGATTGACAAGCTAAACTAATCAAGTTTCAGTCCTTGGCAGCTTGAGCTGTTCAACCTGTTTCTAAGAATATGGGCCAAACAAAAAAAAATTAAAGTAAGAGATAACAAAACTAATAAATGTAGTTTTGTATACTAATTTTACAGTTAAAAAAATTCAAACTAAGCATGTTATGTGTTATTTTGCTCAGAAAAGTGTAAGTGGTCCGAAGCTATATGTTAACTCCAGCACAGTATGAGCTAAAACACAGTTCACAATAAAGGAAACACTAAAACAAATAGTGAAGTACATGGTCACGACACAAGGTGTAAATTGGACTTGCACCAAAATAGTTATAATTTAAAATCTATAAACAAATATCCTTTTATATTTGGTTTATATATGCACAACCGACTACCAACTGAAGTAAAACGTGAAAGCAACAGAATTAGATTCAAACACAGTGAAAAAAATATTTTAAACAATCCTGTATATAATATTAATGATTTTCTTCTTTGTACTTAACAATGCTTTAAAGAGCCTGCATGCAATATTCATACTGTAACCATTCAACAAAGTGTAAACAATTATATATATTTTATAAACTGTAATTTAGGTTTTTCTTTGTACTTGAAAATGCTCGAAACTTGTAATTGAGTCTATGTGCAATAAACTAAACTAAAACTAAACATAATTTTACTTGTTAGAATATAAAATGTTGGCGCTTTAATTCCTCCCCCTTTCAAGTGATTGACTGTCCTTAAGAGTATTATTTTATATTGTTCAGCTTGTTTTGTAGGTTTTTCAGTGCCACGATAAATCTAGCAATCATGACAAGTATATATAAACGCGGAATTCTCATGTACGGCTAGGGAAACACATGAGAAACCCTAGTCAGGTTGGTAAGAACAAGAATTTTAATTCCTCTGAATTCGAATCTATGCCTTACCACCGATCCATTTCTGAACATTTAAATAAACTAATACTCCACGAGGATGCAACTAGGAACTACAACTAGTTACAAAAAATGCTGAAGGATGCAATTTATGCAAACCGCATGTTCATAGGTCAGTTGCACTGAGAACAACTTTTTCCCTTGTCAGAGGGTCAAAGTTGCCGAGTTCCCACTGCAAGCTTATCTCATCCATGTAATTAATTACTGGATAGATGTGGGTGATTATGACCTTACTGCAATTTGCAACATGCAAATAAATGCATAAGTTTGCTTATATAAATGCTGTCTGGGACAGAACCTTTCATCTTTACTCAAAGTATTGTGATGTAAGCAACTAAGGATGAGATTCACCTTTAGATTTTGCTTCTCTTATTCACATGTAAAAGATAAACTATTAGCTTATACCATCTGAGTATTATAGCAGACTGTGGCACCACAGAATCCACAAATTTTCAAACATATCCATCTTCCATAACGCTGTCTTGAAACTTTTATGTGGGTGTCTATTGGGTTTTCCTTCTCGGAAGACGAAAATACGTGTGACATAATTTTCAGTGATAAGCGAATTTTTATTATTTTGCAATTATATGAAAACAAAGATACAATTATCATTATTGCAAAAAAAAGTTATTTGAAATAAAGTGTGCGTTTTAAAGAGATCCGCAGTTATATAAGATCCGTTTACCAGTTATATAAGATTATTTAAAAGAAATTCCGAATGAATAGGGCTATTCACAGACAATTTAAGGTGTATATTTTATTTGGCATATAAATATATCTGATATATGATCTTTTAAAAACAAGTTCGTTTTAAGAAAACCGAACATTTCGAAAAAAAATTCCACGTAGAGGATACTTTTAGGGTGGGGGATTTTCTAAAAAATTCCTCTCAATCTTTGAAAGATACCGAATATGGTATTTAACAGAATTTTCGTTTTTGAGTGATGCTATTCAGACACACACACACAGACTATTCTCTAAAATGCTTTCTTTTTGGATTATGGAATCTTAGAACGTGTAATTCAGGTGAAATCTCGGTATCTAATTTTTGGGTGCAATGCAATACTTCTTCTACTTGCTATATGTAGATGGTAGACAAAGTAGTAGGAAAAATGTTTAAATATATAATAATACAAGAGTTTCATCCCAAAACTTTCCAGTCCAAATAACTGAATAACTTTCTTTATACAAACAAAAACTAGTCAGTTTAGATGTTGAGGCAGAATTTAAAAAACGGAGTTAACTGCAGTTTAAGTTTCACACCTAATACTTCTATAAGTAGAGATATAAGTGCATTCCAATAAAAAATTAGATTTCGAGATTTCAATGGAAATAATTATTTTGAGGTCCTCCGAATTCAAAAACGAAATCTCTGATAAATACCAAACTTGGTTTTTAGGTTGAGTGTTTTCCAAAAGTGGGATGAAAGATTTCAAACAAAATCTCTCACCACAAACTACTTCTTACATGGAGGACTTATCGTTAGCTTTAACTTTCTCAAAAATGGACTTTGGATTTGATTGAAATGCAATATTTACATGGTAAAAATCTAAATGTTTAATCTTCTGGGAATAGCCTGTATTTCATTCGGCTGGGATTTCGTATAATTTCATATAATCGTTAAGCCATAAAAGACAAAAACTCACCCCATAAAAGATGTTCACCTCTTTAAAACACACGTTTCATTAAAAAACTTTTCTGCGGTATTAACCATTTCCAGATATATCCATTATTGGTTTAAATGTTTTAATATACTATTATTTTTAAAGTGATCTGCTTTATCTGATGTCATGGGAGGAATAGAATTTCAAGGCAGGATAAAGCGACCGCTTTTTAACATTTGACTATCGTTTCAGGTTCCTGTATATCCCTTATACTTCCAACTAAACTGTTTCTGCATAGGTTTATCTCGTTTAACAAGTAGAAGACAGAAAAATAAGCTTGTGTAAGTAACTATATAAAATTAAACAACGGTGGGTAGAGAAAATCATGTGAGTGTAACACATCATAATGTCTTTAAAAGTGGATTAATTTGTTAATTTGTAACTTTTATTTGCTAGCTGGCTAGTATTTCAATTATTTCGAATAATTTACAGTACTTCCGTAAGTTTACACTGTATTCGAAAAACTAATGTTTTTGTGTCAAAAACTAACGAATAGCAAAACTTCGATACCGAGATTTCACCGGAAATACATGCTTTGAGGCCCCCTGAATCCAAGTAAAGCATTTTTGGAAACATGTATGCGTCTGTGAACACCATAACTCAAAAACAAAAAGTCTGATAAATATCAAAGTTGGTGTTTGTGTTCAATATCTTCCAAAGATGTGACACAAAGATTTTCAAGAAAATCCCCTCACCTCCAACTAGCATTTACGTGAAACACTTTTCGAAATGTTTGATTTTCTAAAAAATGGGTTTTAACGCTTTTGGTTAAAATACCATAAACGAAAGATATTTACATGACAAATAAAACGTATGTCTTGAATTTTTGAAGAAAAGCCTATGAAGTCCTCTTCATTCGTAAGGAATTTTGTATAATCTTGTATAACTGGTAAACGTTAAGGGATAGAAAAAAACGTACTACATATAACATGAGATATCTTTAAAACACACAATTTATTTCAAATAAGTCTTTTGTAATATAAACCACTTCTGAGATATACGTTATTAAAGCTTCGAATCGTTCATTTCTTGGTCATTCTCTTGAAATCCTTTCAATATTCAGTTGTTTCTCGCGACTGCATGGAAACAGTAAGGAATTTTAAAGCCAGCGTATAGTGTTCAGTCCTTAAATATTTTACTACCGCTGTTCTCTTTGATTGTAACGAAATGTGCAATGCAGCCATTTCTGCAAAGTTTTATTTGGATAAGAATGTAGTAGATAGGAAAAGAAACTTTAGTAGGAATAGCTTGTTTACCCATAATAAGCGATAGAGAGTAGAGAAAGTCATGTGAATGTATCACATCAGATGTGTGTATTATTTTACGTCGTGGTCATAACCCGTCGGATTGTTAGGTATATATGTTTATTTCCATAATGCTATTGAGTTGCTATTTTTTCTTTCTTTGGTCCATCATGCATTTTAACACCGTGGTTATTTATGCATGGTGGGTCATAACAAATTCATATTGCTTTATTTTTCTAAACCATTTTTCTCTTACTCTCCCCATATTTTCTCCTATTCATTTTATATCCCTCTCCTTTTGTATTTTCATTATCCTAACCTTTTATACTTATTTGTTAACATTGTCCCATTCTTTAGGTAAAAACTGATCTCTCCACAACTTAGTGTCTTCACATTCAATTATATAATGCAATCATTATCTGCCTCTCCACAAAGAGGACACCTATTCAAATTCGCTCCCTTAGCCTATATGCACTTAATCTGGACCAGGCTCACCCTTCTCTCACTAACCTATTACCTACATCCACATACTTCTCCCTTCCCCAGTCCACCTTTAATTGTCTATATAGTTCCAAACTTTCCTTTCCTTCCAGACTTTGAAATAGTTAGTCTTCTAGGTCTCATCCCTATACCATACCAATTTACTTCGCAACATGTTCACAGAGCATGTGTACAGCAACCGTACCTCCGCTTTGTGCCGGGACGATGGCATTAGGTGTCGTCCATTCTACCTGCTTTCATTAACTGTGGATAGATGTCAAAGCATTCGTTGTACCATCTGTTTTCATGTTGTTTGTGATTTAAGGTGGAACTTTGGGTCATCCAAACTGGTATTTACTTTGGCGTCTGAGGGAAACCACGAAAAGAACCTCAGACAGACTCCGGTACCTCTGGATTGCGGGCCTCAGACGTTACCGCCTGTGCCATAACTGTAGTTGAATAGCGCTGTTAACTGTAATATTAAATGTAATTGGATAGGGTTTATGATACAGAACATATTTCAATAGATGTTTTTTGTTTTTGCAGGAACAAAATGCGGACATCCAGCAGTGCCTATGAACGCCCAGGTGCGGTTAACCAGTTCGGATTTGGCATCTGGCACTGCAGCCACCTACACCTGCGACGAAGGATACGAGCTTTTTGGGTATGTACAAATAATTGACAAACATTTTACTGCAGCAGAGCGACACAAGCCCCAGTACAGGCAAGCTTGGAGACACATTATTATACCTTAAGTATCGCTCTTGTGCGTTCGGCGATTGCATCACATCTTGTTATGTAGGCTGTTGCACAGCTGTTGAGAAAAGTTTGATTAATAAACGGCAGCTTGTCCGGTTACTCCAGTTTTCTACAAACTAAATTGTACTGGAAGTCTATTTGGACACACTGGCTTCGAGACCTGAGCCTACGATCAAAATAATAGTGTTGAACGCCCGTTCTTACCACATTCGTCAGCACAAGCAATGGCGTGGTGATCCATGAAATGATAATGGGAAACGAAATTTTGAAATGAAACCTTCCAGGTCTAGGTTTAGGATACCTCTCCCGTGTTTGCCAGTTATGAGAACTGGGTTAAACCCCGAAAAACTCTGTCAGGGAGCACGGTCATGGCGGGTTTGAACCGTGCCTAACGACCCGAGTTGGTGATCCTAGAATCAAGAAGACATCAATTTCAATTATAATAATTTGCTCATTCTGATTTAATTCTTTTCCCATTATTATCTATAAAAAGTTAATACTGCCAGTTAATATAGAGATACACAAATTCATATATTTTGAAACTTATGCATAGTATAAAGCTTATTTACATTTTAAAGTTATTCTAACGCTTCAAAGTTTCCTTCAGTATATTAAAACAGTACGCGGTTGTATACACCTAACTTCTCATAAATTTCTGCTGCTTTTAGGATTGTAGTATCAGAAATATTTTACTGTGTATATTTTACATAACACAAAGGCATAAAATAATATACTCTAAGGTATATCCTACAATATCGTTTGGACTATTTTCTTGGGTCCTGGAAATCCCTTTTAATTTGAAGCTATGGACTATTCACTTTTTTGTTATTGCTATTGGTTATAGAAACTATTTTTACTAGAACTTATTTTTCTATCTAGTACATTTTAATCCAAATAAGCCTTTGCAGAAATACTACATTACACATTTCGTTATACATACAAAGGGTACAGCGATTCTCAATTGTTTAAGAACTAACGCTATATGCTGGACTTAAAATTCCATACTGTTTCAAAGAATCGCGAGAAACAACTGAATGCTGACAGGACTTTAAGAGAATGATCAAGAAATTAGCTATTCGAATCTTCAATAACGGACCTCTCAGAAATAGCTTTTGCCACAGAAAAACTTATTTTAAATAAATTGTGCGTTTTAAAGAGAACTCTATTTAATGTGTTTGCGCTTTCGTTATCGCTTAAGCTTTATCAGTTTCATAAGATCATAAAAAATTCCTTCCCAATGAAGAGGACTTCACAGGCTATTTCAAGAAAATTCAAGATATATACTTTGTGTCTGATATAAATATCTTTAATATATGGTATTTTAATCAAAATCAACATTTTCAAAATCTTCCTTGTAAATTGTAGTTCGGGATGGGAGGATTTTCTTGAAAATCTCGCGTTGCATCTTTGGAAGATGTTGAACTTAGATAACAAGTCTGGTGTTTATCCGACTCTTCGTGCTGTTCACATACACCATTTTCTAAAAATTGTTTTCTTGGATTCAGGGAGTCTCAAAACATGTAATCCGGTGAAATCTCGGTATTGAATTTTTGGGTGGAATACAATACTTACTGTAAGTAGTAGAGAAACTAATACGAGTTCTTAAAAATTGTAGCTCAAACATTTAATTAAAATCAATAAAATGAATAAAGCATAAAAGCATTTCCACATAATTCTTTTCTCTATCTTTTACCTATAGAAGGCAGAGAAGCTTAGTATTTAACCCAAAAATGTGTATATCAAGGTTTTACCGCATTTAGAAAAATTCCCTGAAGTCCCTCCAAAAACAAAATTTAATAAGGACCCGTACGTGCTAAACGACATTCAAAACAAGAACTCTGATAAATACCAAATTTTGTACTTGAACTGGATAACGTTTAAGGATATCAAGTTAAGATTTCCAAGGAATGGAAATGGGAAAAAAGTGTTTGGCTTCTCAAAACTATTCAAACTATGTTGATTAAAATGTGTTCTACATTAGTGTGAAAAATGAAGTAAGTTTTAAATAACTGGCAAATCATAAGACGAAAGATTAATTTGAACTGAGGAGCTTATTAAAACATGCAGGTTATGCCAAATGTTTTGTAACTATAGCCGCTTTCGAAATATTCTTCATTATATCTTCTAAGTTTATTCTGGTTGAACTGTCATGCAATCTATGAAACATTTTTCAAAACACGCGATTCTTATTTTTGATAAACAGCTTTCTTTTTCCTATCATGCATTTAACCAAGTACACGTTGCTTATTCCGAGATCTTTCCTGGGTGAACGTTTGTCGTAAATAACGTTACGTGAACACAAACAGGCATGGAAAATGATCAGACAAAGTCTTATTGCGCGAAACGTTAAAAGATTTTATCTTATGGGATTCATGTGGTAAACAGTTTATTCCACACATTAATATTTGATTAGAAAAAGTGCACTTCAGTTAAAATTGTGTAGTATGTAAGGAAATACAATTGGAGACAATATTAATTGACCTAACAGTGGTTAACTATGAAGCCCGGGACCTAAAATACTTAAGAAATTGTAAGTTCGATTGAGTTTTGTGAATATGTATCAGTTGGAGAATTTAATGTCGTGCGGCATTCGCTATGGTAGCTCTGTTGGTTAGAGCAGCGCACGGAAAGCCAGAGATCCATGGTTCAAATCTCAACCATGGCAATGAATTTTTCAATCTGATTCTATCTTTGTAACCTTAGCCTGCACACGGTATACGTGGAAAAACAATTGAAATACAATAAGATTGAGGTTCGATAGTTGGCACTACAATGCTTTAATCTATTAAAATTAACTAATTTCCGAAATTAAGTCATACAAATCTGAACAGTATGCTTTAATTTTAAAGAATCGAAGCATTTCCTTTGAAATACAAATATATTTACTAAAACTCTTATTTTAGAAACGTGATGCAACGTTAATTATTCTATTACATTTTGTTTTCCTGAGAATGTCTTTCAAACATACTTTAATATTAACTTATATCTATACAGTTTTCTTTATAAGCTATATTGGTCTTTAAACGCATCCCAAATGACATAATTTTTATTGTAGATCTTAAGAAAATAAAATAACAAAAAATGGTCTGACAGAGTTGTCAGGACACCTTTCTGATGCCGGAAGACACACACTATTGATTCCCTGGAGTAAAGGTTGGTGGGTTTACTGCGACATTCTGAGGTCCTGGAACTACTAAGGTTATAAAAAATTTAGTGTCTAGAGCTTCCCTCGGGAATTTTAGTTGGATTACCAACCCACACCGTAGGTGACCCAGAATCAATATTCAGTCGCCTTGTGGAAACAATTGCTTACTTCATGGTGCCAAAAACTGAAGTAAAATCCCTGGATTGTATTTTATAAAGACCATATATGACAAATCATGATTTTTCAGAAATAAAACACCAATTTAGTGCAGATATACCAACACTATTTCTTTCGCGATATGAAAAGTTTGATACAAAGGTGGCACTATTTACTTGGCTGTGCT
The DNA here is from genome assembly GCA_030765065.1 of Deroplatys truncata. Taxonomy (NCBI): domain Eukaryota; kingdom Metazoa; phylum Arthropoda; class Insecta; order Mantodea; family Mantidae; genus Deroplatys; species Deroplatys truncata. Next base: position 118,852,419 of record CM060988.1, on the reverse strand, counting down.
GGATTACACACATGCAGAATTGTAATGATGAATGTGTTCTTCAGAGTCATCGGCAGGGAGAGGGGTTTTAGTAAGTAAACCATCAAGTTAGGAACGCATCGATGGTTGGTGGCGAGGGAAGGTGGGAGTACTTCTAAAGTAAGTAAATAAGGATAAGGAGTAGTATTAGAAGATAGAAAGCAATGTATGTTTAGCTACTGATAGTGTAGATTAGTTTATGAAAGCTACGTAACAAGCAGTTCAAAAGTTATAGATTTTTTAAAGCAAAATTTGCTCTTATTAGTGTATGACAGAGATCCTCAAAAAATTCTCATCTGTAGTTTGGGTCTGAGGAGGTTTCACTTTCCTCATTGTTCTTTTCTCATAAAGTCACGTGCTCTTTGTGATTCTTTGAATTATAATGTTGTTTAACATGAAGTTTAAACGCCTTTTGAGATCTATGTTATTTGTGCTAAATGGCGAAACATCCCGCAACAGATAGCTAATTCTAATGTATAAACGCTTTTTTGCTTTAGGCATATTGCCACAGTTCTCCACTGGTGTATATTATGCAGCGAATAAATGGAACAGTTTCAAGCGAAACCGGCTGTTGGGGAGGGGAGGAGTGTATCCGTCATAGTACCTGACGTCACCTATACTCTGTGCGGTAACAGGATTACTCTGTTTACTTGCTAAAACCCTTCTGCCTAATTCTAATTCCCCATTTGCCTGATTATGGAAGATAAGGAGTCGTAGACTTTAGAGGACTATGGAAGAAGTTATTCTTTGCGCTCTCTTTCGTCCCTTTTTTCCAGTAATGTACAACTGCTCCAGAACTTTGAAAACGTAGTCATAACCTTAAATTATAAATTACCGCTATTGGGGTTCATAAAAGTAACACCGATATGAAACGAAAATCACGAATTAGAGAAAATCTTTACTCACTGATACAAACTATATTTTATTAACCGAAACGCATTCCTTCATCTCAACCAGTTTTCCACTTGTGTACTACCCTATATGGCAATATGCTCGACAGTTCTTTATACGCAATTGTGAGCTTTAGGAGCACAAAGCAAGTGACAGTTGACACTGGCTATGGAAAGTATCTTCAAATGAATGTTCATCCGTTTATCAGCAGGTCGGCAGGCTTGCGCTCCAGAGGACGAATTTTCAACTGAGGGTACTGTGAGCTTGTGAAGATAACCATGATCTAAATCTACTAAATGGCATTGTCGCCTAAAGAGAAGCATATCTTTTTTTCTTCGGTTAAGCTACCATACAGGGATTCCTATTGTATTAGCGTAAAGTCGTTAAATGCCAGGCACCCGCAAGACATTACATAATAGGAAGAAAAGTGAAATGACAACTATTGTCATGAATAAGACTCGGAAGTTTGGACCTTGTGTGCCTAAGCCCCGATATTCAAGTTCAACAAACACCTCCTACCAACACAGAGGTAGTGTCACTGAGCATACGTTGTGTTAGCTTTATTTATGTTATATCTGTAGCTCCGTATGGCCGCAGGGCACACCGGGTCCCAAGTTCCGCGCCTTAGACATGAAACTACACGTCTGTATCCACGGTGATTACGGCTTTATTCGGTGCTGCAAGATACACCGTACTTTTTCTTCAAACTGTAGCCACCGCAGCTCGGACTCCCGTCAAAACATATCGCCATAACATTTTATAATATCGCCATAACCGCCTCACGTTATCATAGTTACAATTAAAATGTTAATAGGCACATGCCTTATCATAAGAGATATTGGTAATCAATTTATCGTCTGATATTTTCTCTTAGTTCTTCCAATGTATGGGGTTTGTTGCATACACTTTATTTTTCATGTGATTATCAGTCGAGTAATTTCTGTAATTGGATTTTTCGAAGCCTTGGAGCACAGAAAAACACGATTTTACACACAAGATTCCTTTGCATGACGCGAAAATTGGTGTGTAGTGTGCAGTAAATGTATAGAGAATAATGGGACCTATATTTTTTGAACAAACAATAGAGTTACAGGAATTACGCCAATTTTGATCATCTAAGCGACGTTGAAAGTCGGTCTAAGATTTTTCAAACAAGACTTTGCTACCGCACATACAGCTGATGAGTTACTACATTTAATTCAGGAAAAGTATCAAGAAAGGGTAATTAGTAAAGAATTATGCTCCTCACAATCCCCTGATTTTGCTCTTGTGTTTTTGTCTATGGCGGAACTTTCAACAATATGGTGCGTACAACAAACCCCATAAATTGGAAGAACTAAAAGAAAACATAAGACCAGAAATTTTCTCAATTTCGGATATTGAACTCTCCAGTGTGAATTAAACTTTCCTGGCGGGAGTACGAGTTGCTACGGCCGGCGCGCGGGCCGCCGTGCGGTGGCCACAATGTGAAAGAAAAGCACTGCAGGTGTACTCATTAAAAGCTCGAATGTCTAAAATCTATTTAATTTAATATCTATTCTGTAGGTAGACATGATGAGGCAACATACAACTGTTAGAAGTTCCAAAAAGCTGTCTTAGGAGAAGAGTGTTGGTTTGGGGAGATGGGAAATGTGCTAAAAGAAATTGGCATGAGGAATATTTTCCTATTAGATAAATACAATAACAGTGGAAAGAAGTGAGATTGAGGTAGAAGACATCGAGAAACAAGAGATATGGGCTAGTGTGGAGGAAAAAAGGTCACTGATCTTATATAAATCAGTTAAAAGAAATTGGGGAAGGGAGAAGTATCTAGATATATGCAATCAATTTGGCAGAATAGGTCTTGCGTCGATGCGCACAGGAGTAATATTTTTAAAAAGGAATGGATATAACTGTTCGGGGAGATGTATTATGTGTGATGAATTGGGTAGTACTTTTCATTGGCTAATAGAATGTGATAAGGTTAAAAGGTGGAAAGAGGTTATATGGAATAAAAAATGGGACAAGCTAAATAAAGAAGCAGTAGCATTAAGAATCTTGAGAAGCACAAAAGCAGAAACAATTAAAATGATGGGGACATTTTTAGGTAACACAGGGGATAAGTTGATACGGAGCTTAAGAAAGGTACAGGAGAATGGGCATAGTTTGGAAAGTGGAGAGATGGTATAGTAGCTTTATCCCATATATACAGCCTAGGGGCTAAATATGGGGGAGCTAGAAAACTGGAGCACTAGACCTAAGTTTTAGATAAGTTTTATTTGTATTATTGCAATAATGATGAAATAAATATTACATTACAACTGTTAGTCGATAATTACATGCTAGCCGAGATACTACTTACTCTTTGCACGAGAAACAAAATAACGAACCCTTGTGTCATAGTGTATTGCTCAACATATAGTACTGTTTAAAAGAATAGCGAATATTTTGGAAAATGCTATCGCTACGAAATAATATGATTGATATGTACTATGTGCTACAATCCTTACCTTTCCGTTGCAGAAAGTTTTCGTCTGTCCCTCGTAGTTTACATAAAATTCAATAAGAATGCAGAGGAATTATTGGGCGATTTATAGCTTCAGTATAATTATACATTCATTCTCTATTTAACCTCATCTTATGTAGGACTTAAAGGCGGGTGCCTGGGGAGGATTAGATGCTCATGGAGCAGACAGAATATCCAGGATGGGTGATCAGCCCGATGCCTGGAATGGGATGAAGGAAGTAGATGAAACGAAATGATGGCGAAATGGATGAAAGGAATGGTGATGATGGAGCAGTTGGTGGAATGAATGGCGGGGGAAACCGGAGAACCCGGAGAAAACCCACCCAGACGCCGCTTTGTCCACCACAAACCCCACATGCGGGTCCCTGGGATTGAACCCGGGCCGCCTCGGTGATATAATTATACATTTTACCAAACTTTCTACTACCTTTCTCAAACGTGGTATTTTAATCCAGTCGTTAGTGTCATTTTTGAAAAAATAAAAAATAACAATAAATCCTGTGTAACAGGTTATTTTGAACCGAAGCAATTCCTGAGTATCTTAGCCCAACAAGCTTAAATTTAAAATCAGGTTACCTCGATACAGGTATTTCCGTGAAAATCGCTATATTCAGTCCTTGAGCATAAACACTCCCCCTAAATTAGATAGCTGAGCGGTACAGAACGTAAAACATGTTTTCTTGCCAAACCCCTTCCAATATAAAAGAAGAAAAGTTGTTTCTTACAGTTACGAAATTTAGTAGATGCGACATCTACATTGCATTTTGTCCAACTTAATTGCATAATTAAAAACTTGTATAGAAATCTTTCAGAAACACCAGAAAAGGTATTTCGGACTGTGCCGTTCCAACACTGGTTAACTGCTTCCAGGTGTTCAAACTCTGTGAAATGAAGCTCCGAAAAGGTGAGAATATTGTATCAAGTTAGAAAGGTAGGATGTATGGAAGCATTTAATATCCAATCTCAGTTGTTACCGTCATTCTCCCCCGGGGAATTCGTCTCTTCCTCTGTTGATGTAAGGGAATTTTTCCCCGCCTTCCACCCGGTTGTGCATGCTTTTGCGTGATCGTTATTGTTGTCTAAACACGGTCACCGATCGCTTGTGTTCTCTGAAATGTTCACACTTTTTCCAGAGAAACCCTGCCCTTTATCTCTACGGTGTTTAACTGGAGAATTGCGCTCTAAGCGTCTGTTCTATTCTATCACTGAGTGCTAGTCACCAGATAAACATATTATATAAAATATTATGGTCTATCATGAAGTTTTAGGAAGCGTCCTACAAACCTATGTTAGTTTTTTTACCGATCTGAGAAATTTTTAATGTATCACCAAATTTTATTCTATATCTTAGAGAATCTTCCAACATCAAACATACGGCTGGTCTTGAGATTCTTCATAGGTACACATACACAGAGATGTGGACAGATGTCTCGACTGTATGGTCATTAAGTGCTGAAGACGTTTGCAGTCGACCTTCATTCCCTGCTGCAAATAGCAGTGGACAAATGAAGTAATGGGACGGGTGCTGGTGAACTTTACAAAATATCGCTGTCGTGTACCGTTAAGAGCGGATGAGAACCAGTAAGTCGTTATACATAATACATTGCGTATTACAAACAACAGTTATGTGCAAATCGAAGTACCGGTTAATTTCATTATGTAATGTAAAAGAAATATAGTTACCCATGGCTGGAGAAGAAAAGCGATTCCTGCTTACAGTATTAATCTTCTTCGACTTCTTATTTATTCAGCCGCTTTCACTACTCTGGTAATATTGGAGGGTTTGATTTCAGCATCTTTTTATTAAATTGCTTATTGCGAATATCATAGTTTTTACTTTCTTAGGTATGATATCCCTTATTGATGTATCCCAACTAAAAATTCGATATCGAAAATACACCTTTGAGGTACTATAACTGTTCCGTATGTAGGGGGGGCGACAGCACAACAGAAAGGAATTTCACACCTGAGAGACTAAAGATTTTTCAAGGCAATCTTCCATCCCAGAATAACCTTTACATGGAAACTCCCATTTTTTATTTTCTCAACAAAGGCTTCAAATAATTTTAATTATAACTGCATGAAGAATAAAATTTATGTAGTAGAATCTCGATAACTCGATTTAATGTGGACTGAGAGGGTGTCGTGTTACTGAAATGTCTGATTTTATGAAATAAGGGATGTGTTATTCACAACTCATAATATGTACTGCAAATTACATAAATGCATGTTCTAGCATAATATAAGAAAGTATAACATATCCCAAAAATTATTACTGTTAAAGTAAATTTTCACAGAATAGAGAAGAAATTGCTAGTTCTTTGTAGAAAAAAATCTGGTGATGCTATTCTGTCTCTCGCACTCATTTCGTCGCCGTGCAGCTTCATCACGTAGGTCATTTTCACTGGCCTAAGACTGACAGTAAGCCTGTAATCTGATAAACTGTACTGTAACCAGAAATAACTAAAAGTTTAGCTTACCACGTATGTACTGGGTAAAGCAATAAAAACTTGAAATCTTCCAAACAAGTGTTTGTGGTACACACATTATTAGCGGCAAGCTTTTGATTTCGTGACAATGGTCTGCTAATGTTCCGACTCAGATATTGAAGGTCAGTACACAGTCAGCCGTTTTGGTAGTGAGGGAGAATGCGTAGGTTGTATATCCACAAAAATAACAAAACCTGTCACCAAAATAGTCGTAAATAAATTGCAAAATCTGGAAGTACCATACCTACCAAATACCTGAACAGATCAAGAAAACACATGGACATTTATATGCATGAATATGAATAACACGTATACTAATTAAAATTTACCTAAACTGTTAGTACCACATAGTGGCTTATAAAAATTATTACAGTCATGTTTGAGAATAAAAAAATTTTAAAAAAAGTCATCGAATTTTACGGAATGTCGAGTTATCGAGAGTCGAGTTATCGGGATCCTACTTATTTAATTCTTTTTAAACGTCTCTAAACCGCGTTAATTGAAATTTGAATGATTTTTATGCTTAGGAAACCACAAGAGTGACAATACTTATAAGAAAGACGTAGAACTTGTTAACATAATTTGTGTGAAATAATTTTTTTGTAAGTTTAACAGTTTATGAGATAAACAGTAACACGAATAATTCGCCGTATAAATATACATATTTGCAACATCCACACGGAGTGTTCAGTCAATGTTAACATGCTACCTCTTTTAATAACACGGAGTTTGTCGGAGATATAATTCCAGGCACAGTTTACCGACGCTCATACACACAGTTTATTGTAAATAAACCAGAAGCCTGTGAACAACTAAGATACATTTCTGTCTATTTGTACATATCGTAGTCTGACTTAATTAGTGAGATAAATTCATACACTGCTTTAAAGAATATGTACATTAATGTGAGACACTTTCATTCCAGTTTTAGAAATAATACACCAGTTTATTACTTTCTCTACTACGTATAGCAAGTAGGGGAAGTATTGTATTCCACCCAAAAATTCGATACAGAGGTTTCACCGGAAATACATGTTTTGAGACCCCCTGAATCCAAAAAAAAGCATTTTTGGAAACATGTCCGTGTGTGTGTCTGAGTGTCTGTCTGTGAACAGCATAACTCAGAAACGAACAGTCGGACAAACACCAAACTTGGTATTTAGGTTCAGTATCTTCCAGAGATGCGACACGAAGGTTTTCAAGAAAATCTCCTCACCCCAGATTACCCTTTACATGGAACATTTTTCGAAAATTTTAATTTTCTCAAAAATTGCTCAAACGATTTTGATTAAAATATCATATGTTTAAGATATTTTCATGAAAAATAAAATGTATATCTTGAATTTTCTCGGAATGTCTCCAAAAGTATTCTACATTGTGACTTATGACTTTTGCATAACTGGTAAACCATAAGAGATAGACAAAATTTTACGACACAAAAAATGTAGATTGCGTTAAAATACACAATTTATGTCATATACATTTTTTGTTGTTGAGTGAACCATTTTCGAGATATTGCTTGTTATTCCCTTAAATTTTTCAATACTAATTTTCTCAAATGGGAATTCGTTATTCATTTTTTTGTCTTGGATATGCAAAGAGTATTAATCTGTGGCAAAGGGAATGGTGCTGCACCTAGCAACCAGCTATTAAGAGATATGTATGTGCTTAAAGGCTACTGTATTTCTATATTGCCCTTGTAAATATATACTCCCCTTACATCTACAAGGAAATTAGCAATAAGATAGAGTCTGCAAATGTTTATCTCGATTAAAATGAAGTAGATGGAGGATAAGCGTTTGTAAAAATAGTTTGTAAAAATAGTTTGTACAAGAGTAGAGAAAGTCATGCGAGTATAACACATCAGATTTTATTATCTGTTAGTTTGCAACCAATAGCGCTACAACACTTAAAAAAGTGAAGTTCGTCTTGTTCAGGTCATCTGTTTTCCTCTGATTTTACTACACATTGATATCAGGGAATATTTTTGACAATTCGGATAAAACGTTTTTATTTTAGAACCTAGCGCAAATGGCAGGTTGTCCTACAAGTTAAAAGTTGAGATTGGATACCTTTATGTTAATTAGCACCACGTTTTGGGCGCCAATTTGAGATTGGTTGTAACGCCACGTACGATACAAAGTTTCCGGTGGCCTTCGCCCCACGTATACTTTCCGGTGGCCTTCGCCCCAACGTTTAAAAAATCAACTTTGTAATTTTTAATGCTTATTTAATATTATATATGTATGCCTCGGCTGCGTCAGTAGTAAGTTGTAGAAACATGTATCTCTTAGCAGGGGTGGAACGGCTAAAGAATGAAGGCTTACACAAACTATTTTTACTTCACTACATTTTTTTATTAATCTTTCACAAGATTAAATAACATTTCACTGATATATTATACTGTAGAGCGGTGAGATTGTTAATTACTTTTTAACACGTAAACATTATATTATTCACGCCGTAATGAATTTTTTGTTTCACACTGAATACGTCCGTACCATGGGGTACGCAATCTAAGAGCGTCCGGTTAGGAACGCTGTTTAGTTGCATCTGCCGTCTACCGCTAAAAGTTGTACATTTTTACTATATTTCAAGTCTGTGATTGGCTAATCCTACTCCAATAGAATACTTTTATTTAATTTAAAGCGTTTCTAGTTTTAGAATGGCTATTTATAAACTGTTTTAAATGTCCGTTATTAAAGGTTCGAATTCTTCATTTCTTGTTCTTTCTTTAAAGTCCTTTCAGCATTCAGGTGTTTCTCGCGATTGCATGGAAACAGTATGGAATTTTAAGGTCAGCTTATAGTGTCCAGTTCTTAAACATTTGACTATCGCTGTTTCCTTTGAATGTCTAACGAAATGTGTAATGTAGCTATTTCTGCAAAGGTATATTTGGATTAAAATGTAGATAGAAAAATATGCTTAAGAACAGTAGTTTGTATACTCACTAATACATGATAGAGGATAGAGAAAATCATGTGAATGTATCACGTGAGGTTTTTTGGTTGATAGTTCTACTTGGAGACGATGTAATAAATTTCATCCAGTTGTATGCCAAACGTTTCGAAGGTTTTTAAAAGCATGTTGGCATTTGTGAATAGTTTTAGCCAAATATAGCCTTAAGCAGCAAGACTCAAGTTTCCTCTGAAATAAAGGTGTGGTAGAAGATTAAATATAAAACGTGATATTACATCTCACTGTTTCTAAGAGGGTTATGCAACTTCAGAGTGACTTGGCTTATTTTTTGTTGCAGAACACCAACGATTGTGTGTTCCAGTTCAGGGAAGTGGCAAGGAGACCTTCCTTTCTGTGGTAAGTACTTTCATTTTGTATTCAAGTGCTTTAACGGGTCTATAAAGACTTGGAACCAATTGTAGACAATGCAAAACTTTTCTATCCAGTTAATTCTTATTTGAGTAATACAATTTCATACTTAGTCCATACTGAAAGCAACAATTTGTTATAAATCATGTATTTATTTTTAGAAAAACAAATATATCACATGAAAAGAACATGTAAAGTAGTTACTAATAGTTACTAAGAATGAAAATAACTGACTTTCAAGTAAAATTTATTAATATAACTGTATACGAAAGAGCTTTTTTTCCAGGACGAGTAAGATGCAAGACTAAAATAAATATCGAAGTGAGTCTTGAAAAAAAAACACTTTCCTGCAGTTAGAATCCCCCTGCAGGGGGACGACCTTTTACGAACATTTTTTGAAAATAATAGTCTACGTACAATACTTTGTTTCATACTATTTAGAAACACTTTATATATTGGTTAAATATTGCACTGATATTATGTTGGACATGGACGCATTCTTGTGTTTCATATGCTCATTGCAGGGCCAGTATATTCGTATGTTGCTGTTGGAGTACGGAAAGTAATTCAATAGAAAAGTTCAATTTGACGTCTGTTTGGAGACGGAAAAACATGAAATTTCAGATAGTATGAAACAAAAATGATGATAATCAGATTCTAATTTATGAATTGGAAGTTAATTTATAACTGGTAGATGTTTTAAAACGGTACATTTAACTACGGGAGTAGAGAAGACCAAAGTTATTATCAATATTCCATACATGGCAAACTAGTTTTATAAATCATATACAACCATGTAAAATATATTGATAAAGCGATCTCATTTCCAACAAATGTGCGAAATTAAGATTAAAAAAGAAAACATCTAAAGATACCAAATTAAATTCTACCATATCATGGCCGTTCCTACATTGTTATATGGTAGTGAAGCGTAGACATTAACAAACACAAGTCAAGAATACAGGTAACAGAAATTAAATTCTTATGGTCAATGGAAGGATGCACAATAAATGATAAAAAAATAAATATAGACATAAGGGAAGAACTAGCATATTTGGATTTAATTAAAAGATTAGAATTATATAGAGAAAAATCTAATTATATTCACATTACTTTCTATACCCACTGTCGTTTATTTTTATAACCCAACTACTCTTACACAAACTTACTCTATCTGCTTAAAGTTAATTGCTGTAAACGTTTCCATAAATAGTTTCATTAAATATTTCGTTATAGGTGCAAAATAAATAGTGATGGCCAAACTTAAGCGAAAGAAGGGAGGGCGGATTTACTCTCATGCATTGTTCGCTGAGCTGTGACGTATTCATGTGATCATGGGTTATGCGAACTCCAATGTTTGGTTACCTTGTGACATGTCATTGCGACCAGCCGTCAGTGAGCGAGTGAAGGGGAAATGCTTCATAACTCAGGACGAAAGAGGTGGGGTAAGATGACAATGACGACATTAGCTCATAAGAGACAAGGTTGGACTTCACTGGTTTAAACAATGGTTGCTATAATTATACCGGCCTTATAATTCCATTCTCTTTTCATTACACAGCGAGATGCAGCTGGACCACGGCAGTACTTCAAACATCGAAGTATTGAAGAATTCAAGCCAATAACGGATATCTCGAAAATGGCTGGTCACAAAAACGTTATGTGGAACAAATTGGGAGTTTTAAAGACATTTACATTTTTGGGTGGTACATTTTTGTATATACCTTATTGTCTACTAATTAAACAAATTTATATAAACTTCATTCCGAATAAAGGACTTCACAGGCTACAAGATGTACGCTTTGTCATATAAGTATCTTAAATATAATGCATTTTAATCAAAATCTTTGAGCCATTTTTGAGAAAATAAAAAATATAGAAAATGTTCCATGTAATGGGTTGTTTAGAATGGGGGGATTTTCTTGAAATTCGTGATGTACCTTTGGAAGATCCTGAACTTAAATACCAATTTGTACATTTATCTGACATTTCATTTTTGAGTTATGCTGTTCACACAGACCGACTAGTACACGCACAATTTTCTAAAAATGTTTTTAAGAGGCCCCAAAACATGTATTTCTGGGAAAATCTCGACATCGAATTTTTGGGTGGAATACAATACTTTCTCTTACCTACTATAGGTAGGCAGTAGAGAAAGTAAACAGATAAAGAATGTGTGTTTGGACAACCAAATAATAATACAGTTAAAACTATAATATTCTGATGAATCCAGGTCCACCCAACCGCGGATGGCAACGGCCCTTCAGTGCTTGCCAGCAATTGCTTGGGGGGATAGAGGGGCGAAGCACTCTTCCCAACCTAAGTACCGGGAGTACCTTCGAGATGCGTTTAGATAATTCTGGACGCTTCTTCCTCTGCCTCCCGCGAACATTCTGGAACTCGCCAACAGTTGTATATAATCGAACCTGCTTCGAGGCAGGCAGTCAGTCAGTCGGAGAGTAAGTTACGAGTTCGTGCTGTTAATGCGACATTAAGTGTTGTTATCCGAGTCATGACCTACATTGCTGTTCGGCGTGTGATTAGTGAAGTCCAGTGTTCGATTCTCCAGCGAAGCGGAAGGAAGGGGAGGCTATTTCGCGAGTGATCCATTCCTCTGCTACGCGCCAAACAAAATGATGTGACAGTGAAGATTGATTGAGCCACGATAGTAAAGTAAAGTGACATTGAAAACTAAATGATGTCACAGTATAAACCATAGGGACACCGAGACCTAGGAAGAACAATCAAAAGTTGGACAGACCAATATACGTATATTGTGAAGGCTGAACAGGCTCTGGCCTGCACATTGTGTATATGATGAATTACATATATTTTTTAGACTTTTGTTTTGTCCATTGTCACTATTTTTGAGTACATATTTTTCCCACCATTGTGAAAGCTCTAATATTTCCTTACGACGCAACTCCATTCATACAGAAAATAACACACTGCTCTTACATCCAACGTTTCGTAGCGCTGGTCTCGCATGCCTTCCTTTCCAGCTCCAAAAAGATTATCATGTCCTAGACTGCACTTACCTTACTAAAACATTTTTGCTTGGAACTTATCCACAGTGCGCTTCACTGCATATATAATGTTTTCTGTACTAAGATTTCAATTTCATTATCAAGTCATATAGTGACAAGTTAAAGACGAATATAATTGATGCTGTAGAATTATTTCAGACACAGGTGTTAAGTTATGGCTTTGCTATCCCCCTGCGATGTCCTAGAACGATTATGTTATCTAGCAAAGTTAACAAATACAAGAGGTGACCACATTTCATTGATAAGTTAGGTAGTAAAATTCTATTTGGGATTAGCACAACAAAAACAAAAAATACAAAAAAGGTGTTACACTCGATGGCCCACTGTGGTTTATTTTTGTATCACTTAATCTATTCCCACAAAGACTGATAAAATTTACAGAAATTTGTTTTTCATCTTTCATTACTCGTTTCGTAGCTACAAAGTGATAAATGAAACTGCACCGATAGTTAAATTTTTAAAAAGCTGTTTCTATATGTGAGAAACAATCTAATAGCGGCTTAGCACTTCATAAATTGTATAAAAAATCTGATGTGTTACACTCACATAACTTTCTCTACTCTTGTACAACCTAATTTTACAAACGCCCATTCTCCATATGCTTCATGTTAATCGAGATATCGAGATGTCAATCTTATTGGTAATTTTCTTGTTGATGCAACGGGAATATGGTAGCTTTTAAGCGATAGTCAAATATTTTAACGCTGGTTGCTATGTGGCGCATTCCATTCTCTTTGCATGTCCAGGACATAAAAAAAATGAGTAACGAATTTGAGAAAAAGTATAAGTATTGGAAAATTTAAGGGAATAACAAGCAATATCTCGAAAACGGTTCACTCAACAACAAAAATGTATATGACATAAATTGTGTATTGTAACGCGATCTACATTTTTTGTGCAGTAAAATTTTGTCTATCTCTTATGGTTTACCAGTTATGCAAAAGTCGTTCAGAATGAAGAACACTTTTGGAGACATTCCCAGAAAATTCGAGATATACATTTCATTTGTCATAAAAATACCTTAAACATATGATATTTTAATCAAAATCGTTAGAGCCATTTTTGAGAAAATTAAAATTTTCGAAAAATGTTCCATGTAAAGGGTAGTCTGGGGTGGGGGGATTTTCTTGAAAACCTTCGTGTCGCATCTCTGGAAGATACTGAACCTAAATACCAAGTTTGGTGTTTATCCGACTGTTCGTTTCTGAGCTATGCTGTTCACAGACACACACACAGACACACACACAGACACACACACACACACAGACACACACACACACACAGACACACACACGGACATGTTTCCAAAAATGCTTTTTTTGGATTCAGGGAGTCTCAAAACATGTATTTCCGGTGAAATCTCGGTATCGAATTTTTGGGTCGAATGCAATACTTCCCCTACTTACTATACGTAGTAGAGAAAGTAAAAAATTGGATAAATTGCAAAATCGGCACAGAGATACCATTCTTTACCAGTTTTACTTTCTTTTAATCGTTACGCATTAATTTATTTGAGAAACACTATCTTTGTTATAAACATACATTCCGATGATTGTTCAAATGAAATTATTGAAAAACCGCATTACTAACCCCCCTTTCAGAAGTATGTCGGTAGTAATTTGACATAAAATAAATATGTACAAATAATAAAACACTTATTTCAAAATGTCAACACGCTGTCTGCAGTGTTTCGTGACAACCCGAAGCTTTTTATATGCATCATGGTAAATTAATTCGCTTGTTCTGCTTAGTCGCTTTGTCTCGGAAGACAGAAGTAATTTCCTAAAGTCGTCAGGGTTCGTGAGAGGAAGTTGTGTGCGCGGAATTCCTTGTCAAGGGGAATGACACTTCTTGATATGACAGTTTTACCCTTGAGAAAAGTAAAACAAAAACGATGAATAAATGTAACAAGATTTATAAGCCTGAGCCTCACGATTTCGTGAATATAGATGACGCCTCATTACCAGTAATGCCAGTTATCCTCAGAATCATGATCTATCCTTTAATTAAGAACTAGCTAATTATAACAAACATCTGATGTGTTATATTCACATGACATTCTCCACTCTCTATCGTTTTAACTATTCTTACGAAAGATTATTTTCCTATCTACTTAATTTTAATGAAGATAAGTCTGCAGATATTGCTATATTACACATTTCCTTATAGATACAAAGGGAACAGTGATAGTCAAATTTTAAGAACTGAACGCTATACGCTGACCTTAAAATTCCATACTGTTTCCATGCAATCGCGAGAAATAGCTGAATCTTGACACGACTTTAAAGAATGGTAAAGTATTGAATATTAATATCATCTCAGATATTGCTTATACCACAAAAAAGTTATTTCAAACAAATGTATGCTTTAAAGATATCTGCATTGTTTGTGTAGTACGTACGTAGTGTATGACTTAGCGTTTACAGTTATTGAATATTATACATTAATTCCTTCCGAATGAACAGGACTTCAGAGGCTATGGCTAGAAACTTCAAGATACACATTTTGTCATGTAAATACATTTAATATTTAGTGCTTTAATCAATATCATTGGCCATTTTTGAGAAAATAAAAAATTCGAAACATTTGGGGTTGAGGAAAGTGTTTGAAAATCTTCGTGTGGCATACTTGGAAGATGCTTAATTAAAATACGAAGTTTGGTATTTATCGTTTTTAATTATGTTGTCCGCATACACACGCACCAACATTTTTTTAAAAATCCTTTTTTTTCTGATTCGGGGGTATCAAAACATGTGTTTCAGGTGAAATCTCAGTTTCGAAATCTTGGGTGGAATACAATACTTCCTTCACCTACGAGGTTTGTGGTAAAGAAATTAAAATCCTGCTACAGCAATAATTCGGGAGTGTAGAAAAAGAGACAACAAAATATAAAAATATTATGTTACATTCACATAACTTTCTCTACCTTCGATCGTTTATTAGTGGGTACACAAATTATTCTTACGAAAGTTTATTTTCCTATCTATTTCATTTTAATGGAGATAAATATTTCCGGAAGTACCTGCATCGACAGTTCGTTATGGATACAAAGGGAACAGCAATAGTCAAATATTTAAGAAATGGACGCTATATGCTGGGCTTAAAATTGCATACTCTTCCCATGATATCGCGAAAAAGAATTGAAAATCGACAAGGTTTAATAGAAAGGCCAAGTATTGAACAATTCGAACCATTAATAACGCATACCTCGAAAATGGCTCATGCTACAGCAAAAGTTATTTGAAATAAACTGCATGTTTAAAAAGATCTACTTTTTTGTGTAGTACGTTTTCGTCTACCGCTTAACGTTCACCAATTACAGAAGATTATACAAAATTCCTTCCGAATGAAGAGGACTTACAGGCTATTACCATAAAATTCAAGATATACATTTTATTTGTTATGTAAATATCTTTAATAATTATAAGGCATTTTGATCAAAATCGTCAGAGCCATTTATTATAAAATCAACAATTTCGAAAAACGTTTCAGTTAAAGGGTAATTTGGGGTAGGGGAATTTTCTTGAAAACCTTCGTGTCGCATCCTTGGAAGGTGCTGACTAAACTTAAATACAAAGTTTGGTGTTTAAAAGACTTTTCGTTTTAGTTATGCTGTTCATAGACGCACAGACGTTTCTCAAAAAATGCTTTTTTGGATTCAGGTGGCCTAAAACATGTGTTTCTGGAGAAGCCGCGGTCCTCGGTATCGAATTTTTGAGTGGAATGCAATACTTTCTCTACCTACTATGTACGTGGTAGAGAAAGACGTTCTTTCTAATTACGTCTAAGTGTTAGTCATTCTGCAACTAAAGTGTTTGCAGGTTCGAAGCTCTTCTTTGATTTATTAAGAAACCTGGAGTGTAAGAAGGAGACTGTAGAATCTTTTGGGTATTCATCTCATTTTTGCAGCAGGAAACGTTAATGAACGCATATCACTGACTCACGCAATCATCTAAACCTTTAAATATAAACAAAAAATTACTACACAAAAATGTAGTATCTGTTAAATACACAATTTATTTTGTGGCATTATCCATTTAAGGGGTATCTATTATTGGTTTGAATTATTCAATGCGTTTATATTTTTTAAGTACTGCCAATCTTGTTGTTTCTCGCGATGTCACGAAAGGATAATGGAATTTAAAGCCACTATATAGACACCGTTTTTATATTCAATGTTGCAAACCCTTTGCACCTATAACGAAATGAGTAATGAAACTTTATACAAACATTTATCTCAATTAAATTGAAGTAGATAGAAGAATAGGCTGCTGCAGGATCAGCTTTTAGAAGCTGTATAAAAAAATCTGATGTACATTCACATGACTTTCTTTACCTTCTATCTTTATTAGTGGGTAACAAACTATTCTTACTAAAGTTTATTTTTCTATCTAGTACATTTTAATCCAAATAAACCTTTGCAAAAATAGATACATTACACATTTCGTTATAGGTAAAAAGACAACAGCGACAGCCAAATGTTTAAGAACTGAACGCTATATGCTGGCCTTAAATTCCGTACTGTTTCCATGTAATCGCGAGAAAGAACTGAAAATCGTTGAGAATGAAAAGTGTTGAACTATTCGAGCCTTCAATAACGAATATCTCAGAAACGGCTTATGTCACATAAAAACGTATTCTAAGTAAATTGTGTGTTTTAAAAAGCTATATATTTTTGTGCAGTACGTTTTCGTGTATTCTTAACGTTTACCAGTTATAGAAGATTATACAACATTCCTTTGAATAAAGAGGACTTCACAGGCTATTCCTAGAAAATTCAAAATATATATTTTATTTGACATGTAGATATATTGAATATATGATATTTTAATCAAAATCGTTAGAGCCAATTTTTAGAAAATAAAACTTTTCAAAAAATGTTCCATGTAAACCGTAGTTTGCGGTAGGGGAATTTTCTTGAAAAACTTCGTGTCGCATCTTTGAAAAATAGTGAACCTAAATACCAAGTTTGGTATTTATTCAGCATTTTGTTTTTGAGTTATGAGCGCGCACACGCGCACACGCACACGCCTTTTTATAAAAATTCTTCTTTTTTGATTCAGGGGTCTCAAAAACTAATTTTCGGTGATATTTCGGTATTGAATTTTTGGGTGGAATGGCATACCTTCTCTACCTACTAGGTAGGGGTAGAGAAACCATGAACAATAATGGGCATATAAATTCATGTGAATGTAATATTGAGGTGTTTTATGAAAATATCTTCTACTTCAGAACTCTCTTTCCAATCTCGTACTGCAGCGTAAGATTGCATTTAGCGGTTATGTTCAAAGTTGGCAATGTGTAGGAAGGAAATAGTTGCTACATCGCTGTAAACTGTACCAGGCCTTGAAGATAGACATCAAAACACACAAGGACAGCAAGTCAGGTACAACATGGGGCCGTACTTACAGATATTTATTTGTTCGATTCCAGGTTACACCTGTTCCCACGTTTACACCCACTATTTTGTACCGGCTTTATAGTGTTTCATTCGTCGTCGGTTTTTAAAAATTTTGTTTTAAGTAGTGATGGTGATGAAACATCAAGGTGCACATCATAAAAATATTCTTTACAAACGCGACTCCGACCAACCATATAGGAAACAGGTGTATTGGTAAATCCGCGACGAATTAACCGCAAGGTTAACTTTTCCAATGCGTGCAGACGATATTGTGTTTCCTTACATCCATATTCCTTTTCTTAGTATTAAGAGACTAAGTCAGCGAGACCGGTTGTATAGAACAGATTTGTGGTTATGGTTATCAAGAAGCAGAGGAGGATTTCGGCACTTAAGCGCACATTACGGTGTAGAGGCTTCTAGAAATCTGCAGGAGAAAGGGCTGAAGCGAACGGGTTCTGGGAATTCCTACAAATTGTGGTGTGTAAGAGTATTAATGGCGGCGTCGTGGCTGAGTGGTTACACCTCTCGCCTCCCACAAAGCGGCTCGGGTTCGATCCCAGGGGCCCGTATATAGATTTGTGGTGGACGAAGCGGCGTCGGGCGGTTTTTCTCTCGCAGTTCTGAAGTTTCTCCCGCCATTCATTCCACAAATTGCTTCATTACCTTTTCTTTCATCCATTTCGCTTTCATTTCATATCATCTTCCCTCACACCTGACTCCAGGCACGGTTGTAAGTCCTAGGGGGTTTGAGCCTTACATACGAAGGGGGTAGGCCGACTAAGTAAGAAAGTAAGAATATTGATAATGAATTCCTACAAAGACAACAGTATTTCTCCCGCTGAGTACAGTGTGTGAAAAAATAGGCCACATATCGGTTAGGAAAGCGCATCCTTCGCTTACATGTGTCAAAAATATAATCACAACATTAATCTAATATTTGACCCCGAGGCTGGACAGACATCAAGTCATACTTCCATCGTAATGAAGACTGATTGACTGTAATCAGAGTGCAGCGACTTTAAACTCTAAGCAGTTTGTTGCTGGTGAGAGTGAAATACAAAAGGGGTTGAAGTACTACTTTGTATCGCCCTTTTTTGATGAAGACGTTGTTGAAAGTTGCAACTTGACATATCTATTTTAAACTTGTTTGACCAAGCCCTAATGTCTAGCAGTTTTGACAATGTTATAATTTTAAATAAAAAAATATGGTATTTTTAACCACGCCAAGGTTTGCTCCAAATGCTTCAGGTTTCACCAACTGACAAAGTTGTAGCAAGTATATATCCCATTTCTCCGATATTACAGGAATTCATATATCCTAATTCCTCATAGATTTCTACCTGCTGTGATTTTGTAGGAATTTACAGCAACCCTCTGAGGACTCATCACACACCGTACTCCAAGGCAGGCAGTTCCTAAAAGAAAACTCAATTGCCATACCGTTCACTCGCCTGATCCCTCCACCCTGGAACATAAGGAACTAAAATGACATGAAATATGGGGCAGGAATATATTTCATTATATAATCCAACCCCGCATTCACCTATCAAATAGGGAAAACCGCGAAAAAAAAACAAGATCAGAGTGGCCGGTCCAACGGAAATCGAATTCGGGATCTCCCGAATGTAAGCCCCGCACGTTACCGCAGAGACGTGCCGCTCGGTCAGGGCAGATTTCAAATTAAACTAGAAAATCGAGGCAATAGTAAAAAACAATGTGAGAAGACCGAGCCATCAGTGCATCAGTAGGTAATGACTAATCCACGCTGACTACAATACAGAGCGTTCGCTACATTGCAGGGCCGCGGATCGCGTATATGCATGCTCCACGCACTGTCTATTCTACTGCGGGGCTTTCCATTCTAAATCTCCCACGTTATTTACTCGAGTAACATGCACTATAATGAGTACTAACCTTGTTATAATGGTACTGGGAGGATGCTCATCTGCATTGAGGCATTCCTGGCATCTTCGGATGAAATTGCTATACATACGTATGTTCTTCTTGCGTAATTCTCAATTTCTGTTCTTATGTTGTCCTTAGGTTTGTCTATGGTAGCGGATTTTTCTTATAAACTTTATTTTTGGGGGTTCGAATGATGCATCAATTTCGTCAATTTTTTCCTCATTTAGAACATTTCGTTTTTATTTCTTGGGTGTAACGTTTAGCGACCCCTTTGTCCTAAACTTATTAACCGGATGTCTAACAATTCCTCTACCTGGAACTGGAATACCATTAAATTTCTTCTGAGATTGTCTATACACCTGTCTACATGATTCGGGTTTTGCTTAAGTATCGTATATAAAAATTTGTGGGTATTTCATTGGACTAACTACTAAACAATAACAACAATAACAAGAACACTCTTAAATAAATCACATACAGTAGATGTTTTGAATAAACTTTCACCTTTAAGTTCCATAGTGCACAAGCTCTAATGCTTACAGCACGAGCAGGTAGCAACTGACGCAATAAGAGTATAACACAACTGATAAAAGTAGCCTTGAGCTGGTAATTCACCACTACTGTGAGCGGAAAAATACAGAGATCACTGCAATGCAGGCAGAGCATGCATACACGCAATTTGTGATCCCATACAGCGACTGCTCGTCACTTGAACCACCATCAAGGCAAAGCATCTGTGAAAATGTTAATATTTGCATTTTTATTTAATCAACATAACTGGGGACCGCAGAATTACATGAGGTAAAAGTGATGTGCAAGATGTTCTGGGTTAAGTTCCGCTCTTGTCATATCAGTATTAATGTTTAAATGCATATGAAGCAACATACAGTACTAGACACGGACAAACCAATACAATAACTCATTAATGTAATAATTCACAGCTTCTCAGCATCAAAGCATTAATAATTTCTTTTTTAATATTTTGTTCTAAGTTTTACGTGTTATGTATTTTCTTTGCTAATGTTGTACGTATAATAATTAAGAGGATGTTAAAACAAGGGGAACTACTACACATTTTACAGCTTCTGTACATTTATCAATATGTTGACTTTAGAGGATCATTACAAAGAAGCGTTTGACATAAAATATTTTTATCGGTTCTATTTCATAAATTTCGAATAATGAAATCTATATTAATATAAGAGTGCGTATGTGTGTATGGGGGGGATAATCTCAAAAACCACTCAACAGTTTTGACAATTCTTTCACCATTTATAAGCCACATTCTTCCATACGGAACATAGTTATATGGCCTTTCCAAGCATTTCAAAATTGTGGAGTTTATGGGAGAATTTCATATTCATGCATATTCAATCTCGTTTCGTCTCAATACTAGGAAACATTTTTTGGCCTTGTATTCCGATTATGGTGGTTACTTAACGACTTCCAACACAAAAAATTAAAAGGGGAAGCATGAAGTGTTTAAAATTGCATTATTTGAGGTGTCATGTTCCTCTCCGAGTATTATTGAAGAATGTTTTTGGTATGATATTAACAAACCTGGTACATTTGGAATTTAGAATATGGAAAAAATAATATACCTTACTATTTTCAAAAACTTCCTTATTTCCAAGTAAAAATCAACTCTCTCTGACCTATCCATACAAAAGTTTGTACACGTATACTAAGCTATTGGACCCAATGGAAATTATAAGCTGCCTGACAACTCTAAAAAGCTATCCTACTATATCTTAACTCTAATGTGGAAATCCGTGCCGTTTAAGCCTATAATAAAGTGAACTACAGACCGTGGAAAAATGTTTGACTTTTTAACTTCCAAACACTAACCCATATTCACTTTCGACCGTATTGTACCTTCAGTTTTATAAGCTATCCTTTCCTTTATTTTCAACACTTTATACAAAATTGCATCTCCTAGCTATCAGAGCACAATATAGACCAAGGTGAATATGATAGGCTGCCTTACGACTTAGGGATAGGCAGAGGTAGGCGCCTCCAGTAACTAGAGTATAGCACAGCAAGTAGGTCACAGTGGGCCCTTTTTGCTTCCAACGTGACACCTGGGAGGAAGGAATGAAGGAGAGAACTCGAAGGGTGACCATATCCGGATGACGATGTGCACTAGCAAGAACAGGGTCGTTAACGATTCCAAATGGAGTGAATTGTGACGCCGGCTACCTCTACCTAAGCCCCGTGCCTCCCGTTGTTCCGCGACAATTGAGACAGCTCATAGGAAGGAGGCCTCAGCACTCCCGTCAAACGAGAGGGAGAAATCTTTTCCAGAGCCCAAATTCCATTTCCTGCCGCAACACACCTACCGCCGTCGCCTGGTCCTACAGCCTGAAACAGGTGAAAGGAAATGTGGACAGGAAACTCATGATAGAAGGGGGAACTCCCCAGCATTCGCCTACCGCCCCGGGAAAAAAAGCTATATCTTCAGTCCTCTTACGTACAAATCTACATCATTAATCAATCTAGATAAACCTTAATCAATCAACATTCTGCGACACTTAACACAGATCCAGAACTTTAGATATCTTGGAAAGAATATATTCACGAGTTTAAAAAATTACTCTTACCCTCTCTCCCTTACTTTCAGAATGCCTCCGTGTATTGAGTGGTAGAATAGCTAGTATTTTAATAAATAAGTTAATAAAACACTTTGGATATGAACCTACGAGATGGTTGATACATTATAGTTTAAGCTTTGCTGAAATTTTCAAGCGAGTATTTTAAAGTATTGTGACGCAGTGGCCATGGCCCCAGGTTATCGGGAGGTCGGCGCGGGTGGTCGGAGTAAACAAGATAACTTCCGCTCGCCAACGTAAACACAGGACGCGCTTTCGGCAGATAAACAGAAACTTCTGGAAGCTTCTTCTCCCCCTCCTCCAGAAAGTGTGTCGAAATAGTTCTAGAACATTCGAAAACCTTTTGGAAAGATTCCGCTGACGATATAAGCGAGCGCTCTCGCGGGAGTCGAGTTGATTGCGAGTCGAGTGCAAGTTGAGCTGCGTGGGTCATTGAGCGAGAGAGTTGGCGCGTGAGTTTCCCGTGCGACATCAAGAACGCTCTCGGAGGAGCGGGTTGGTGACGGCTGTCACGAGTGTTACTGCGGAGCGACGATTGTCGAGGTCTTGAGCTCAACTCCCGAGTGAAGTGAACCATTCGATGTGAAGAAGCTACATCATGAAGGAAGTGAAGTGAGGAAGAATTGAACTAGTTCACCTTAATGAAATGGCAGTGAAGTGAATTCCCAGTGAGATGAACTACATAAAAACGAAACAGTGACAGTGAGAACTGAGAAAAGTGACAGCGAAAAACTGGACCAAGTCACAGTATCAATGGTGAAAACAGGCACTTTACAGCTCTTGCATTTTCCACTTGAGTGATACAATATTGAAATTCATGCATGAGAAATAAATGGTCTTTTTGGTGCAAGAGGAGTATCATTTAAATTCACAAAATTCATACTTCTTGCCCTGAAATTTACAAGATATAAAAAACATCTGTATAATACTTTTGAAATATTCTATATCCATCCATTGCTAAACTTAATTACAAAAAACTATAATTAATAAACTTGTTCAATAATATGTTTTTGGTGGTCTTATTTTGTGGTCTTGTTCTTTATCTGTTGTAATATTCTTTTATAATGTGCTATGTATTCTAGATTTAGTGGTCAACCGAAAATGATGTTCCTATTGGGATATAAACAGTGGTATACCAGATAATTAGTACGGAATTAGGAAACAAAAGACCTTATACTCCGAGGTTTAAAAAGTGAATAACTTTTTAAGATCATTTATGCAGTTTCTGTCCATCCAAAATGGGATACAGGTAGACATTTAGAATGACACTTATCTTTAGAAGCGTCTAGAGTAGATTTTTAATCTTGATGAAATGACAACTGCTGGTCAAAGTAGTTACGACTGACATTTCAGGAGTGAACAGAATAGATACCTCCATGCGACAGAATAGAGGTACCCATTGTTATCTCAATAAGTAATGCAATATCTGACAGTACTGTGACAAGCAAACCGCGACCCGCATTGCAGTCCTCTCTTGTTCATTACGTCATACCCTGACCGAGTTTCCAACCAAAGATGAACTCAGACGAAAGGTGAAGTTTAACGTGCGCTACAAGACAGCCATTTCCGCCAAGGTCCTCAACAGAAAGCTGTCTACCAGCAGAAACAAACGTGGAGAGCCAGTAGACAAAAGCGAGAAATTAGCCCTCTCGTTGCTAACGTTAGTTCTTTATAAAACACCGTAGTTGCGTTGAGTGAGACGTGTTTTGGGGGCTGGTTTGGTCATTTTAGCAAGCAGTTGAGCCTTGATGCTAGATGGAGTGACTAGAAAACCCAAACGAACCACATTGAATGTTATGATTCTGTATATGAAATTGCAGTTCTCCATTAAATCTACGACTCAGCGGTAACATACAGAATATTAGCACGTTAATATAGCTTTAAAAATCTGATGTGTTACACTCACATGACTTTCTCAACTCTTGTACAAACTATTTTTACAAACACTTATTCTCCATCTATTTAAAATTAATCGAGATAAATATTTGCAGAAACGATCTTTTGACATGAAGAGAATTACATTTTACACATAGCAACCAGTTCTAACAATATTTGACTATCGCTTAAGGCCCACTATGTTCCCCTTGTTTTGTATTTGCAAGGGCAATATAGAAATACAGTAGCCTTTAAGCATAGACATATCTCTTAATAGCTGGTTGATATGTGCAGCACCATTCTCTTTGCCACAGATTAATACTCTTTGCATATCCAAGACAAAAAATGAATAACGAATTCCCATTTGAGAAAAATATTATTGGAAAATTTAAGGGAATAACAAGCAATATCTCGAAAATGCTTCACTCGACAACAAAAATGTATATGACAAATTGTGTATTTTAAGGCGATCTACATTTGTTGTGTAGTAAAATTTTTAATTTAAAATTTTCGAGAAATGTTCCATGTAAAGGGTAATCTGGGGTGGGGGGATTTTCTTGAAAACCTTCGTGTCGCATCTCTGGAAGATACTGAACCTAAATACCAAGTTTGGTGTTCGTTTCTGAGTTATGCTGTTCACAGACACACACACAAACACACACGGACATGTCTCCAAAAATGCTTTTTTTGAATTCAGGAGGTCTCAAAACATGTATTTCCGGTGAAATCTCAGTATCGAATTTTGGGTGGAATACAATACTTCCCCTACTTACTATACATAGTAGAGAAAGTAAAAATGGCTTTGTAGTAACAGAACAAAAACATTAAAGAAACCGCATAATAAAAGCCCAATAATCATATCCATGTCACTTTATTTTTACTTTCTCTTCTATGTATACTAAGTAGGGGAAGTATTGCATTCGATACCGAGATTTCATTGGAAATACATATTTTAGGTGCCCCGAGTGCAAATAAAGCATTTTTGGAAACATGTCCGTGTGTGTATCTGTGTGTAAACAGCATGCAAAAACGTAAAGGCGGATACATACCCAACTTGGTATTTAAGTTTAATATCCCCCAAGGATGCAACGCAAAGATTTTCAAAAATATCTCCCCACTTCAGACTACCCTTTACATGGAAAATTTTGATTTTCTCAAAAATGGCTACAACGATTTTGATAAAAATGTCAAATGTTTAAGATATTCTGATGGAAAATGAAATGCATATCCTGAATTTCCTGAGAATGTCCCTAAAAGTCCTCTTCATTCTGAATGACTTTCGCATAACTAGTAAACAGTAAGAGGCAGACTAAATTTTACTACACTAAAAATGTAGATCTCATTTAAACACACAATTTATGTCATATATATTTCTTTTGTCGAGTGACCCATTTGCGAGATATTCCTTGTTATTTGTTTGAATTTTCCAATACTTCTCGTTATTTTATGTCCTGGAAATGCAAAGAGAATGTAATGATCCACATAGCAACCAGCTCTTAAAATATTTTACTATCCTTAAAGCCTAACATATTCCCCTTGCACCCGCAAGAAAATTAGCAATAAGATAGTTTCTGCAAATGAATGCGTCCTATCGCGGAATCTGCGATTTATTTACAGACATCCCCCTTCATGTTTCGGAGGCTCTATCTCGTAAACAGAGTTTCTGGACATGGGTTTATAAACAAAGTATGATCATATGGTATCCTACTTAGTCGGCTACGATATGAGTGCGCTTGGAGGAGGGCACCACTGTTTTTGTTGACAATGCATAACGTCATCAAGGCTTGGGATCAGAGGGGAGTGAGAGCAAAACGATAGGAGAATGTACATGATGTGCAACTCGGAACTGCGGATGTTTTCTTTACCTGACTGTCCTTCCGTTGCCCCACCCACTTGTTCCGTAACGTTTAATTCCTCTTTCCACCGAACGCACTCATATCGTGATCGACTAGTATATCTATCTGCCAACGAGCCTTGCAAGCTGTAGTTTTTATACCCCCATAAAAGTATTTACTATGTGCACATAGAATAATTTTGTAAACATCGCAATTGCAGATTTGAAAAAATCGGTCCAATTTTCATACTATTACAAAACTTATAAAACGAAAACTCCGTAATAATGCCAAAACATGTAAAGTGTAATATTGTTTGTTCTTTCAGCATATTAAAAGAAAGATTTTTCAATCCGTTAATTAAAGGCCGCTCATGGTGTAGCATGAAAAGCTGGATATAAGTGTTTCGAGTCCCGGTCGAGACAGTAAACTTTTTTCAATTGTAAGTCAAATCCAAATTTCACTACACACGGCCAGTCAATTATCAAAGATGCCAAGGTACACAATAGATATGTTCCTTATTGTTTCCGCAAACGAGAACCCCATGGAAATGTTTGTGGTATGTGACCGCACTTACTAGATGCATATCTGAACGTTGCCATGTCGTTCACCTCGTTACAACTTTCATGGAGACCAGACTGCTGTACGTGAGTGACATTACAAAACACTGTGCTTATTCACGGTGACTGCTCCAAGAAAGTGATCCCAGGCATCATAAACCATGCGGACAGACTCTTGTCATTTCTCATCCAGCTAAGCTTTTTGTCTCTCAACTTGGAAGAGACATCTCCGGTTTATTAATTTCTGTTCTTTATAGTTTTTTTTCTTTTTTGCTCGCTACGTGAAACAAAAGAGAGCAAATTTCTCAGTGATATTGGAGAAAGTCAGCGCTGAGTTGTTTAATCCTGAAAGAAAATTCCCAGCAGGTTTGTTAACGCTCACCACATCAATATGGGTCGAAAATGTTGGTTTTTTTCAGATAGCATATGAATAAGTTCTTATGTGAAACTTTCTTCACCCATTGCGAATACACAGGAATGCAGTAGGGCTATTTCTACAGGGCTTTTCTCTCACACTGCGGCCAACAAACTCAGACTACCACCGAAATCGCCACACACTTGATTTTGTACGTGATCATAGAAAGAGTAAATTTATATAACTTGATTTTGCTAAATGTCAATTATAGATTAATTGACCCACGCCTAATATTGGTCTCACGAAACATCGTTCCATTTATGTTTCGTCACAAAATAACATTGAAGCACAGATAAACCCGATTTTACACACAGATTCTCTTGCAGGAAGCGAAAATTGCTGTATGTGGTGTGCAGTAAATGCATACAGAATAATAGGACCTATATTTTTTGAAGAAACAATACATGTAGAGATATACAGGAATGACCTACAACATTTTTGAACAGCTGACCGACATGACTGGATTTTTCCAACAAGTCTGCTACAGCGTACACATTACATTAAATTTAATTCCGGAAATGTTTATTTTACGGTAATTAGTAAAGAATTATGGACCTAAGATCCCGTGATTTAACTGTATGAGATTTCTCATCTATGGGGGGGAAGTTAAAAAATAAAGCGTGTGCAACAAACCCCCATGCTTTGGTAGAACTAAAAGAAAACTTCAAGCGAGAAATTGAGGCAGTATTTTTAACACTTGAATAATTTTAATTAAATTATATAATATGTAAATTCAATAACAGCCCGCCTTGAAGCAATATGTAAGTAATTATTTGTAAAAAATGTATGTAACAGTCATTGCAAATGCAAGTTGCTAACAATGAGGTAACAATGAGGTATCCTTGAGGCAATAATGAGTTTGAGAGTTTAAATGCTACTAGTCATGATTAGAGCAACGGTAATGTAAATTTTGCGACAGTTTAAAATTAGCCAATCAACAGCAAGAAAAAGCTTTAATTAAATGCAAGTATTCTATTTGACTAGGATTAGCCAATTAGAGACTTGAAACACAGAAGCTTACGGGTTTGGACGGTTGAAATATGTTCAGTTACCTGTAGATCTTGGTAGTGACTAGATGGAAGATGTGTTCTCTAAAGAAATATTACGTATTCGTGTGAAACGAAAATTATGTATACGTGTTAAAATGCAAGATATTAAATTTAAGAATCTCACAGCTCTTGATATCAGTGTAGTGCTATTTAATTTGTGTCAAGGATTAATAAAAAGAAGTGAATTTAAACTTAAAATCTGTGTAAGCCTACATTCTTGTCGCACCACGCCCTGTCTAAGAGATACGTGACTCTAAAACAATACTGAAGCAGCCGAGGCAAACATAAACATAAATAATATCTATAGAAGCAGTTTAATAACAAAGTTGATTAATATTTTTTAAACTTGAAGCGTAACAACAAAAAATTACATCTTCAAATCGGCTTCACATACGTAGTAGCATATTACGTAACAAACAATCCACTTCAAATTGACGTCCATACGTGGAGCTAAATAAACAAAACTCCAACGTAAAGACAATATCTTCAAGTTGGCTTCCCAAGCGTGAGGCCAAATAAATAAATAAATAAATATACTAAACTCCAAGAGCATACCTACTTCAAAATTCACTCAATTTCGAATACTGAGCCCTCGAGTGCAAGTGAAAATTTCCTGAGATGCTAGAAATGTATGGATAGAGAATCACAATATTTTCCAACATCATTTAATTGTAATTGCAACTGTAAGAATGTGAGGCAGTTCGGAGATATCTGTTTCGGCGGGAGTCCGAGCTGCGAAGGCCGGCATGCGAGTAGCCGTGCGCTGCCCGCAGTGTGGGGGAAAAGCACTGTACTCTCTCTGGTACTTGCATGTAATTACACGTTTTAAGATCCCTTGATCCTATAAAGCATTTGGTGGTAAATTTCGATGGCGCGCGCGCATGTGAACTACGTAAGTTAACCACGAAGGATCGACAAATACCAAACCTAGTTTTAAGTCCAGCATCTTCCAAAGATGCAACACGAAGACTTTTCAAGAAAATCCCTCTTTCCAAACTACTCACCATGAATTCATTTTTTATTTTCTGAAAAATAGCAAACGGTTTGGTTACAATATAAAGCATTTTCAGTTTTGAATTTTCTATGCATAGCCAGAGAAGTTCTCTTCATTTTGAATAAATGTTGTATGTTTTAAAGTATATCTGGTTAACAATAAGCTATAGACGGAAACTTACTTAAAGAAAAATATAGATATCATTCAAGTATGCAATTATTGTCAAGTAACCTTTCCTGCTGCATTAGCCATTTTCGAAATATATTATGCATTTTCTTTATTTTTTATTTTCCTGGGTTGAGCTGTCATGCGGTATCTAAAGCATATTACAAACTCCACCCCCCGCTTGGATTCACAGTGTCTGAACAATTTTTTTCCCTACCTTCGTAGTGTAGGGTGCGTGTCTATCACACATTTCAAGAGGTCCAGGTTCGACTCTCGGTTAGGATGAGTTACTTGGATAGTATTTTTCCCCGGGATTTTCCCTTATCCTGAGAAGACGACTGTCGGCTATGTCTAGGCTAGGGATCCGGGGCCTATTTGAGCATAATTTCGTTCACCGTCCGATATGACCTAACCTTTAAAGGACGTTGAATTTCAATCAAAAAGAAGGAATTGTGTTTTGTTTTAAGAATCATGCATGCAAGCAAGTCCATACTCAGTTACTTCTAGTCAATGTATCGCGTGTAGCCTAACTTGTATAGATGACTCATTTTTATGTGAATAGTATTAATATACAGGGTGGACCATTTAAGTTGAGACTGTAAAATATCTCCAAAACTAAGTGTTGTAGAAAGAAATGTCTTTAATAAACGTTGCTTGATATTATGAGGGAAAGTAAATGCCATTAGTCGTGGTTTGTTTGGAGGACTTTATAGTGATCATTTTAGGGTCAATTTAATTATTTTAAATGGAAACCTACATTTTGTACGTTTTCTCCTTAGAGAATGGTTTATTTTGTAATGAGGAATAAGGAAACAAAATAAAAAATGCTGGTTCCTAATTACGAAACGTAACTTGACGCTCAAATGGCCATTCATGGATGGTCCAACCATTCATTTCGCTCTTCGTACAGTCATTCAGAATTTTCGTTGTTATTTATGTTGGTTTAAGAACAATTGCAAAGTGCTTTATACAAATGCTGTCTAGTGTTTTATGAGGAGTGGCAAAACATAAAAAGTTAGGTTCCAATTTAAAAAATTAAACTGACCATGAAATGACCATCACAACGTTCTCCAAATAAAACACAACTAATGGCATCTACTTTCCCCTATAATATCAAGCAAGTTTTGTTAAAGACATTTCTTTATACAACGCTTAGTTTTGGATATATTGTACAGTCCCAAGTTAAATGGTCCGCCCTGCATAACGAATTACGTCAACTTGTATTAAGTAGACCTTTTAAAAATAAATGCTAGAAGTACTCTAGTCTGAGACTTCGCTTAATTG
Source organism: Deroplatys truncata (assembly GCA_030765065.1). NCBI lineage: Eukaryota > Metazoa > Arthropoda > Insecta > Mantodea > Mantidae > Deroplatys > Deroplatys truncata. Next base: position 118,822,052 of record CM060988.1, on the reverse strand, counting down.
GTAGCCATAAACTGAAAGTTTCCCACCTAAGAGAGGTGGAAGTAATTGCCCTAACAGTGATGTTAAAGTAGTCAGGCAAGTCAGAGAAATTACCTTGCATCACAGAGTTTCCACACTATCATTTTGTGGTTTTCATGAACAGCTGCAGGCTTTATTTTTTAAATTTCGTCATCCATTCCAACATATGTACCCAAGTAGCGTTTTTTCAGGTTCTTTTAGATACCACTAAGGATGAGGGATTTGTGTGCGGTACGAAATACACCTTGACTCGACAGCGAGCACAGGTAGACATACAGGTAAATAACTAAGATTACAAGAATCTATAAATATCCAAGGGCATAACAATAATACAGGGTGATTTATGAGGAACTGACACATTTCTTTCTTTAATTACTCTGTTCAAAATTCACTCAATGCCCCAATTTTAGCACCAAATTAAGCAGAATGTTTTAGAGTTTCGATTGTCACTAGATGCGCAGATGTTAATGTTTTATTCTAATTATTAGTTTTATTGTTGGCAACTATTTTTGAGATTTTGTTCTAGTCAACGTGAAAATGGAGTACACATTAAATGAACGGCTCTTCCCTGTAAAGCAATACTGGATTACGAATTCAATTACAGCTACTCAAAGGGCATACCAGAGAGAATTTGGTGTTCGGAATCCTCCCCAATGAAACACAATACTGGAACTGGTAAGCTAATTGGAAACAACTGGATCTCTGGTGAGTGAAAAAGGCAAAACTCGTTCATCTAGGCTTCTCACGGTTGTTGTTTACGTAAGAGCACGACTGGATCAGTCACCCAAAAAATCATTAAGACGTTTGTCGCAGGAGACAGGATATAGCTACTCAATGTGTGAGAGAGCTGTGAAAAGTGCAGCCTAAAGCCGTATGGGATTACGATTGGATAAGGATAGACGACTGAATTATTGTCGTTGGTTTCAGGCGTTCATTGTGCAAAATCCTGCAATATTGTCCATCGCATGGTTCACAGATGAAGCATGGTTCCATTTATCCAGCTATGTAAACTCAAATAGCTCACGCTATTGGGCCAGCGAAAATCCACATGTTATTCATGAAGCACCTATGCACCCGGTTAAAATCAGAGTTTGGTGTGCAATATCTGCACAGAGAATAGTGGGACCAATTTTTTTTAAGTATGTGAACACTGCAGAGTAGCGACGGGTTTTCATGGAGTTTGCTGAGCAACTAGTTGATGTAGAGCTGAGTCAAGGATATTTTCAACAGGACGGCGCTACATGCCATACATCAAATGAATCCACGGCACTAATTGCAAGCTTCTTTGACGACCGGATAGTTTACAAGAACCTGTGGCCACCGAGATCTCCGGATTTGACATCGCCGGACTTCTTTCTATGGGGTTACTTAAAAGACAGGGTTTATGCCACATGTCCCCATACATTGGACGATCTGAAGCAGAACATTACACAGGAGATTCAAGCTATTGACAACAGAGTCCTCCAACGAGTGGCCAGTAACATGGAACGACGTGTTGAGTTGTGCCTTATGCACGATGGAGGACATTTTCGACATTTTCAACATTTGCTATAGCGATAAATAATTTCCCAAAATTCCTCTGCATTTCAGGTAAAATAAGTTGTCGCTAGCATAACTCGTTTTAAAACAGTTAAATAAATAAATGTGTCAGTTCTTCATAAATCAGCCGGTAGAAGAGGTGTCAAAAACTCAAGAAAGGACCATGTACACTGACCATAATGAATAAATGGCAAAACATTCTGTAGAAAAATAAAGGTATATAGCAGTTTGTAACACGATGAAGAATACAAAATCATAAGACGATAGTATAGAATACTTGAAACATGCACCGTTAACTTTTTGTGACGTTGAAAGAAGCTTCTCGCAGTTCAAAAACCGTTTAAGTGATCGACGCGGACGTTTGACATTCGATAATTTAAGAATATTTATAGCAGTGCAGCGCAGTTCGCTTGTGATGGCTCTGAAACTATGGATAATCATAAACGCAAGTTCCTTCTTCTAGCTTTCCTAATGTTTCAATATATCCCTCGTATTTGTATATTGTTACCTGCTAGACCTTGTCATCCTACGTGGTGTAGTGGTTACCATGCTAGTTCCCGAGGTCGCGGGTTCAAACCCGGCTAAAGACGATGGATTTTTTCGGCTGTAAAAAGCCTTAGCCTGGCTCCTTCTGAAGGAAAGTAAAGCCGGTGGTCCCGTGTGAAGATTTACGGCACGTAAAAGAACCTCAAGCCTGATAAAGAGACCTCTCAGCAAAATTACTGGTATTTCACGCCCAATATAGAATGGGACACTAAGGACCACAGCAGTTAAAAGAGCGTCCATAAATAAAGCTCAATTTTCTGCTAGACCTTAACGGAGTGTTGCATTTCTCATTTTCAGACTGTACGCTTCGCGTGGTTTGTGTACGTCGGAAGTCAACAGATACTAGGCATACAGCAGTATAACGTCTATGCACACGCAACCTGATGACAAACCACACAAACCCCTCACCTTTAGAGATTAATAATAATAATAATAATAATAATAATAATAATAATAATAATAATAATAATAATAATAATAATAATAATAATAATAATAATAACTATGATTATTATTATACATCGGATTTGTATGCAACTGCATGTTCAATTTGCTTTTACTTGTGATATGGAATTAAGTTTTACAATATGTTTCATGTTCTTCTATGCATGTATGTAAACCTTTATAGTGCATATACTTGCATACTTCTGATGCTGCTGTATTATACTTCATTTTCCATGTAACGGGCATATAATAAACGTATCTGTAAAATGTTAATCTTAAAATTAATGTTTATACACATTAGTGACAAACGTTATTCTAGAGACAGTCATATGAAAGTTCAGAATCACGAAGCAGGTTGGCAGGCTGAGGGCAGCCCGTAGGTGTGTTGTTAAGTGTACCTACCCTTGTAAGGGCTTAACCACTTGTAGGTAGGAAAAGGTTATTGCAGGGTAGCGGTTGAGAATGAGGTTATAGGGGTGAAAGGAGGTAGCAATGAAGCTCCTTGACCACTGCAGGTCAGGGTGCAACGGCTCTGGTCCACCGCTGGTGGAAGAAGTTCAAAAGTTTGTTTTGGATTAATTTTTAATTTACCAAGCAACTCGTGGTAGGGCTCAGCTTATGCTGCAGGTTGGAGTAGTTCCTAGGTTACCAGGGATGCCAGCAAGCCATGCGGTAAACCGGTTGACGCCTCAAGCGGCGTTCTCTAGGGTTATAGTCCCCTAGAGACCGAACGAGGGCACTCCGATGGAATGGTAACTGGCCGATGAGGCTTTGTGAACAACTTGAAGAATGCTCCTTTTAAGTATGCAGCAAAATTAAGCACTAAATTCTGCAGTGTTTTATAGAGAAATTCTTCCAAATTTTTGTATTCTGTGGATAAATATCTTCCAAGTAAAACGTACTTCCTGTAGAGGTTTCTCCATAATAAGTGCTTTCCAATTTTGCCCAATAATATCTTTAGACATGGAAAGATTCTTCTCACATTACAAACTTGTATTAAGCCATAAACGCCATAAACTTGCACCTAAGCATTTGAAGAAAATGACCATTGTGTACTGCAATTATAACGCTAGAGCAACATCTCAAGAAGAATGTACATTGTAAGCACCAAAAATATAAGCTTAAGGTTAACGATTTTATTGCATCATAAGTGCACATTTTAGAAATTATAGAGCTTATTTTAAAGATTTTAACAGCATAAATTCATGCATACTTTCGATAACTTTATTGCATACAAATCCGATTTATTATTATAATAATAGCTATCAATGTGTATATTTATATTTATTATTATTATTATTATTATTATTATTATTATTATTATTATTATTATTATTATTATTATTATTATTATTATAGCAGTACTCTTATGATCTTGCACACCTATAAAGAGTATGTTATCCAAACGCCCTAAACGCATTTGAGTAAGGCCAAAACTGTATCACAGAGTTCAAGAATAGTATCTGTTGAGGCAGTATTTTATATCACAACACTGTGAATGACAGAGTGATTGTAGTGTAAAGTAACATTATTGTATGACAATGATTTTAGATGTTTGTTAGCTATAAGCATTGTTAGGAAATAAAAGTTTACACGGCCTCGCAGAAACTGACAATAGGAGTGGGTAACAATGAAGCGATGGGGTGAGTTGTTTATCACTTAGAAGAGACAAACAAATACGTCAGGGTAGCGTGTCTTTCTTTAGAAATGGAGGGAATATCTTTCCTTGAGCATATGTGTTAGTAATTATGATTGGCTGATAAAATAGACGCTAATGTTGTCGCGATTTAGTAACCAACAGCAGCTCTATTATAATGTTTAGTCATATCGGGGTGAGGGAGTATAAATTCTTGAGCCAAAAGCAAGTATCGCGCAGTTCTACAGAATCATTCGAGGTAAACGTCGCGCAGTTCTACAGAATCTCTCGCGAGGTACACATTACGCAATTCTACAGAATCTCTCGCGTCGTGAAGTTAGCTACAAAATGTGAAGTAGGTACGCGACAACTATTAAGATAGTAATTACATTCGGAAATATAACAGTTTCAGTCAGGCGTGTATCAATATTAAAGATGTGAAATTAATTGTGACGGCAATAAAAGTGTAAAAATAAATTCTTTTATCAGTGCTATCTTTTAGTAACAACTCCTTTCCGTTTACACCCCCTGCTTAGAGATATTTGCTCGACTGAGTAATAATAGCTAGCCAGAGGACAAAGAACCCAAAATTCAAAATAGTAAAACAATAACAGGCGCTCAGCAAATAAGATAACACGAACAGATTACTGCGACACTGTTTAGAGACTTTTAGCTAGTGGAGTAGCGTATCTCTATGGAAAAGCTTTAGCTGGTTGGAGTGATACACAGTATGCTGAACTCGTGCCGCACGTGGCACGTACATTGAAAAACAGCCAGCAGTTTCACTATCGCACATCTTTACGCCTCACTTGTCTCACACCAAGTAAACACTACATCTTTCCAGTAGCTAAACCCCTACCTATATGGAAGGGTTCCCCACACAGCTAAAACTTCGCTGAACCGACAGCATTTATTTACGCAAATGCTGTAGAAGGTTATGCATTTCCTTACAAACGAGATGTTTCTTGTTCTAGTCGTTAATAAGGTCGAAGTTTAGATGCCTGTAAGGAAATATCACTTTCTTAGCCATTGCGTGATATATTTTGTTCCAAACGTTTCAAACTAACGTGTTCACATTCAGCGCAGCAACAGAAACTCTGACTTTATAGTCGCATGCTTCCGCGCCAGATCAGCGCCAATATGTTTCATGAAGTGTTTGTATGAACTCGTTTGCTGTTTAACAGCGACATGTGATCATTTCGGCTATTAGTACACCGCATTGTGCGAAGACCTTCACGATTCTACTCTGAAAAAGAGAATCCAGCAACGAAGAACAAGATACGTATTGTAGTGTGTAGTGACGCTTAACAGAAAAATAATTATACCTATTCTGTAACACCTGGTTAAAGTTTAACTTATTAAAGCCGCTAACCAGTTACTAGGCGCTGTTTTTACTTTCTCTGCTACGTATAGTAAGTAGGGGAAGTATTGTATTTCACCCAAAATTTCGATACCGAGATTTCACCGGAAATACATGTTTTGAGACCCCCTGAATCCAAAAAAGCATGTCCGTGTGTGTCTGTGAACAGCATAACTCAGAAACGAACAGTCGGATAAATACCAAACTTGGTATTTAGGTTCAATATCTTCCAGAGATGCGCCACGAAGGTTTTCAAGAAAATCCCCTCACTCCACATTACCCTTTACATGGAACATTTTTCGAAAATTTTAATTTTCTCAAAAATGGCTCTAACGATTTTGATTAAAATATCATATGTTTAATATTTTCATGACAAATGAAATGTATATCTCGAATTTTCTGGGAATGTCTCCAAAAGTATTTTTCATTGTAAACGACTTTTACATAACTGGTAAACCAGAAGAGATAGAGAAAAGTTTACTACACAGAAATGTAGATCGCGTTGAAATACACAATTTATGTCATATACATTTTTTATTGTTGAGTGAACCATTTTCGAGATATTGCTTGTTATTCCCTTAAATTTTCCAATACTTATACTTTTTCTCAAATTCATCATTCATTTTTTGTATGTCCTGAACATACAAAGAGAATGGAATGCTCCACATAGCAACCGGCGATTAAAAGATTTGACTATCGCTTATAACCTACCATATTTCCCTTGCACCTACAAGAAAATTAGCAATAAGATTGACATCTCGATATCTCAATTAACGTGATTCATATGGAAATTGAAATTGAAATTGAGTTTTATTTATGGACGCTCTTTAACTACGAAGCATATGGAGAATAAGCGTTTGTAAAAATAGTTTGTACAAGAGTAGAAAGTCGTGTAACAATATTTTTAACCAGAAAGCTACTGAATAGTCATGGATGTGACGTTCTATTTGCACCCGACCGCCCTGTGCTTTTGGCTACTCCCTTCCTTCCCTCCTTGCTACTATTTGAGCGACAACTTAACTGCCTTCTTTCGTGTCGGAGACTATAGGAAGGCTTTCAGAATTAAGTTAAAAGCTCTGAAAATAATTATATTGTAAATTTATTTTGCGCAATGATTCGTATATATAAAATACCCAAGAACTCCGATAATGACTCATGTATTATCTTTGTTTCGTATTATCATGAAGTGGTAACCTCGTGTTGTAATCTTATTCTAACATTAGATTTCCTTTGGGAAATAATAAACATCCAAGGCGGAAAATAGATACTGAAGCATAACGTTTCATTTTCCGTGTTGTTTTCGCCTGGAAACAGGAAAGTTTCGGCAGAAACAATTATTTTAAGGCTTATTTCGAAACAAAGCTTAAGCCGGCCTTCGCTGAGACGGATGTTCTTGAAGTGACGCCCTTATTAAATATCAAAATAAAATTACTGTATGTAGTCGTACGTACGCCGATCACTGTCTATTAAAAGGTCGTATAAACAATACAATATCTACTCTAAATTCGACACGTGCCATGTATAGAATCAACTATTGACATACGCGGTGAACATTTACCTTGGTATAGTAGCAAGGTAATATCGACTGAAATATAGAAACGTTACGCTAACATGTCAATCAAAACCTTCTGCCTGGCCACAAAAGCTTGTAGCGTGAAGTACGGTAAATATCTCTCAAACCAATGTTATAAATCATGTTGCAACTTTTTCAGGTGAAAATACAGGGTTATTCAAAAACAAGGAACAGACTTTACATATTCATTTCTAATGAACAATAGATGGCGTCGCATACGATCATCACTGAATAGAGAAAATTCAGTTTTATTTTATGTGATCAAAATGAGCGCCATTTGTTATGCGAGGACGACCAGTGCCTTTCCGTTTGCATACGCAACCACCTTCTACGAATTTATTGTATCAATTGTAAATTTTTTATGACGAGGTGACTCTTTGTTGACTTTGCAACGAAATGCACGCTGCAAATGAAACAATGGATTCGCTCTCTGCATGCTGCAGCACACAAAACGACTTTTCCTGTGGCGTTACCATTTTCTTCTAAACAAACACAGCGCCGCTGTAGGTACTGAATGGAACTAATAGGTGGGGCTTAAAACTTTGAACTTTCCTCTAATCAATGATGTGTCGTATGTGTCGCTATCTATTATCGTTCATTATAAAAAAACAAGTAAAGTCTGTTCCTTCTATTTGAATAACCCTGTATGTTATAGTTAAAACTGTGACACTAGTCCTTGTGGGGCTTGACCTATACATTGAAAACATCAGTGCATCCGTATTCTCTCCCACATGCTTTGTTTTGTTGCAGAAAATATAATACGGTTTTATGTAATGTACTGGCGAAAATTTTTTTCGCATATATACCTTATATGTATATTACAGCTTACATTAAAAAGTTACTTTTTACCCACCTTACCTTATTTACGGTACTTTTTTGCTCGGAAATGATTTAAATTTAAGCAACATACGGAAACAACGTTCAAATTTTGGGAATATAGAGGAATAAATTCAGAAGTTGTAATAACGAGTTATTGGTAAGGAAATGAAGGGGTAAATAACAATCTGAGCTTTCAAGCATTTTCGATCAAATGACGCATCTCCGAATACGAGGGCAGATTGATAAGTCCATGACTTTGACGAGAGATAGCGTTCTGATCACAGGTTTCTTGTTTGCCTTACATCTGTTCTGGGTACAATCGCAGATATTCGTCATTTTTTTCTTAGAACATTGTTTGAGAGCGTCTAAAATAAGCAGATGTGTGTTGCTTAGTAGAAAATGGAGAAAAGTGAATTTCGTGTTCTGATAAAGCACTAATTTTTGTGTGGTAAGACGTTGAAAGAAACGAAGAAACGCTGAACAAGTATTATGGGGACTCTGCTCCATCACATGACATGGTTCACAGATGTGGCCGTTCGAGCACAAGAGATACCGTGGGCACAGGACGGCCGGTTGAAATCACAACAGAAGAAATGGCGAACAAAGTTCACGGTATTGTGTTGGAAGACCGCCGAATGAAGATCCGCGAGATAGCCAACACCGAAAACATCTCGAGTGAACGGGTGTATAATATTGTGCACGAATTTTTTGGTATGAGAAAGCTGTCGGCAAGATGGATGCCGCGACTGCTCACGGTTGAGAACAAGCGGATGATTGAACATGTTCCAGCTCCGAGCGACTTCTTCCTCTTCGCAAATTTGAAAAATTGGCTCGCTGGGAAGAAATTCACGTCCAGTATAAAACATCATGGCAGAAACAACCTCATATTTTGCAGAGTTCGAGAAATCATATTTTTGGAAGGGTTAAGAAATTGGAAGACCGTTGGACAATGTGTATTTAATTGAAATGAGACTATGTTGAGGAATAAAATTGATTTTTTGGAAAAAATTATTTTCTTTAAAAAGTCACTGACTTATCAATCCGCCCTCGAACATCGACAACAGCTAAACTATATAAAAATCTGAAGTGTTACATTCACAGGACTTTCTCTACTTACTCTAGGTATGTCGTATAGTGAATAAAAGGGAGCTATTGCCATTATTTATGATATAATTCAATTTCTTTAGGCAACAATCCCAGTCGCTGCTTAAAATTGCTTTCATTCTTTGCTGCAAAACCACATGCGTAAACTTTCTTTTATTATCCTAACTAGGGAAGCACGTGAACAATCAAGAAGGAAAACACGGAAATGATTTTGTTCCATTAGGGCAACTGGAGCGAGTCGAATTGCTTCACTACATGCATGCTGCCGAAATCACCTGGAAAGTTTTAACACCGGAAGAACAGTTACACGTTCACTGTCAAGTATGAAGCAACAGCAGGACCTCTAAGAGTCCATAACAATTAATATTTACGAGTCATTCGAGACGACACCTTCACCAAGGTCCTAGAGATAAACCATTTCTTGCTCTAAACGATATGTTCTCACTATTCTGCACGGTTTACCTCCGTTACATTGTTCTGCTGTAACTTCCTGTCAAGTCGACATGAGAGCGATTCTCGTGAAGTCGAATAAGTGCAACTTCGTGTGAGCCTCTCTCTTTCTCATAGTGAGATATCGCCTTTCAAAACCAGCAAAGCCCCTTCGTGTGGCTCGTGTATCTGCTTCCTACCCAGCAGGTCCCATTGAGTATCTGCAGGCTACTTGAGTAATATGCTTTAACAGTTCAGGTGAATACCAAATACTGCCTCCAAAAACGAGGGCGTAATGGTGGATACAGTAACAAGAGAAACGGAGGGAATTCGATATAGGAATTGCTATGGATTATAGTTGCCCAGAAGTCAAATGAGCACTACTTATTTTGATCCACAGTACGTAGCATTTGGAGTTAAATGTGAAGAAAATACTAATGATCTGATGCGCGTGACCGTACTGTTCCTGAAAAATTGGCTATTTTTTGGCATCAATAGTATCACAAGAACTACAAGAAATCAACTGCCTGCATCAATTTTGTCAAGTACTATACTGCGTTCGGAAAAAACAATCTGCCAACATTTTTACTTTCTCTACTACGTATAGTAAGTAGGGGAAGTATTGTATTCCACCCAAAAATTCGATACCGAGATTTCACCACAAATACATGTTTTGAGACCCCCTGAATCCACAAAAAAGCAATTTTTGGAAACATGTCCGTGTGTGTGTCTGTGAACAGCATAACTCAGAAACGAACAGTCGGATAAACACCAAACTTGGTATTTACGTTCAGCATCTTACAGAGATGCGACACGAAGGTTTTCAAGAAAATCCCCCCACCCCAGATTACCCTTTACATGGAACATTTTTCGAAAATGTTAATTTTCTCAAAAATGGCTCTAACGATTTTGATTAAAATATCATATGTGTAAGATGTTTTCATGACAAATAAAATGTATATCTTGAATTTTCTGGGAATGTCTCCAAAAGTATTCTTCATTGTGAACGACTTTTGCATAACTGGTAAACCATAAGAGACAGACAAAATTTTACTACACAAAAAATGTAGATTGCCTTAAAATACACAATTTATGTCAAACATTTTTTTTGTTGAGTGAACCATTTTCGAGATATTGCTTTTTATTTCCTTAAATTTTTCAATACTTATTTTCTCAAATGGGAATTCGTTATTCATTTTTTTGTCTTGGATATGCAAAGAGTATTAATCTGTGGCAAAGAGAATGGTGCTGCACCTAGCAACCAGCTATTAAAATATATGTTGATGCTTAAAAGGCTACTGTATTTCTATATTGCCTTTGCAATTACAAAAGAAGGGGAACATAGTAGGCCTTAAGCGATAGTCAAATGTTTTTAGAACTGGTCGCTATGTGTAAAATGTAATTCTCTTTGCATGTCAAAAGATCGTTTCTGGAAATGTTTATCTCGATTAATATGAAATAGATGCAGAATAAGAGTTTGTAAAAATATTTTGTACAAGAGTAGAGAAAGTCATGTTAGTGTAACACGTCAGATTTTTATAGTAGAATTGCAATGATAAAATAAGCATTTTGAGGTTAGGAACAAGCTTTTTCACTGCGCTACGTGCGTCTCAAATTGCGAAACCTGTTTGTAACATGTCAGACGTAAACAAAACGTACTCTTGTACAGTACTAATCACTGTCACTATGTGTGTGTGTGTGTGTGTGTGTGTGTGTGTGTGTGTGTGTGTGTGATCTGAAGTCTACTGGATGGTACGGCAATACCGTCTTGTTCAGTACAAGGAGTAGAGTACAGTATACACATGTAATGGTTACGTATGTACCAGTACTCATTAGTTCACAGTACTTGCACACTTGTTTGAGTTACATTTCATTCTGATCGGCAAACGAAGATGTTTCATAAAGTCGGACCTATGTTCATGCAGCGCTTATGTCATACTGCATCTGCGACCCCTTGTTCCTAACCTCAAACGTTCTACATTGTTTTTCCGCACTCTGTATATGCACTACACTTGTATATGGAGTGCCACACTTTAAATTGAAGTGTCTGCCATGAACGAAGCCGAGAAATGACAGTTGTTCTCAGGCAGTAACAAGGAGGGGGTTGGGAGTAGTATCAAGCACGTGGCGGTTTGGCGCGAACCGAAAGACACTTATTTTGCTGTTAAACTTACTGCGCTGCTTAATTACATATTGTACCTTATTCTTCGTCGCTAGGTCTTCTTTAGGGAACGAATCGAAGGTGTCCGCAGAAAAGAGCAGATTTTCAGCCCAAAATTATCAAATGTCGCTGTTAAACAGCCAGCAAGTTCCCACAGACCCACATTGAAATATACTACTACCGATTGCCTATAAGAGTTTTTGCTAGTGCGCAACCGCCTTCGTTCGTGACGGAAGTTCTAGAATATATATCTGTTTTGGACTGTGAAATAATGTAAGCGCTTGATATTTACATTGCCTACATCAAGCAGGCGCTGATTTTCTAAGCACGGTTCGTAATAGTCGCTGCAATGCGTTGTCCAGCGTTGAAGTCACTCTCAGAAAACCTGTGTGAGAGATGCATGGAATCACGAAGGGGCAATGATGTTAAAACGCACATACACAAACCTCATCCCACATCCCAATGGTCGCTCCCGAAAACAAGTCCTGCTTACTACCGTGCTATGGTATAGGTACTAACTACAGATCTTAGAACATTGTTTTGGGATATTTTGAATGCTGCACCATAGTCCCAAAACTGGTTTTTATTTGCATCAAGTAGCTTATTACGTACGTTTAACTACTCCCTATTAGTTTCAAACTGTTCTTCCAACTGATTTTTAAAACACTTCTTGAACGTCTGGAATCAGTGAACTACCTATTATTCACTTTCTCTACCATGCATCTAGTAGTTAGAGGAAGTATTGCATTCCACCCATATATTTCATACCAATATTTCACCGGAAACACATGTTTTGATCTACTTGAACCCAAAAAGACATTTTTGGTAAAAGTTCTGCGTGTAATGTGAACAGCACTCAAAAACGAAATGTAGGGTAAATACCAAACTTGGCATTTAAGTTCAGCATCTTCCAAAGATCGGCTCGATGAGTTTCAAGAAACCCCCCCATCCCAAAGTACACTTTATATGGAAATTTCTTTAAAATTTGGCAGCTTCTCGAAAAGAGCTCCGATGTTTTTAATTAAAATACTATAGATTTAAATAAAAATATATATCTTGAATTTTTATGAATATCCAAAAGTAACCTTCATTTGGAAGGAATTTTCTACGATTTTACTTTACTTCTAAATCGTAAGAAACAGACAAAAATGCACTACACTGGAAATATAGATTTAAAAAAACCAATTTGTTTCAAGTAATTATTGTGGCGTCAACGATTTCCTAGATATCCAGTGTTATTTGAGTTTTTCAATACTTATTTTTAAAATGCTGCTAACCTTCAGTTCTTAGCGATGTCGCGGAAAAACTGTGGAATTTCAAGGCCAGTACGTAGCAGCCAGTTTTTAAACGTCTGCCCGTCGCATTCTCTTTGTACTTATAATGAAATGAGTAATGTAACAATTTTTGCAAAACTTTGTCGCAATTAATAAGAATTATAAGCGCAAGAATGTTGCAGGAATAGTTCGTAGAAGTTTCATAAAAACAAATGATTCTAGGTAGAGAAAGTCATGTGAATGCAACGTTACGGATTTTATTTAATTGCAATGCATATTTTATTCTCCCATTCGTAAAATTAATTGCAGGAAGATTTAAATCCATTTAACTTACCATTTCTTGCGGTTATTGACTCCGCTTACGGCTTTTTAAGGTATATTTTCTTCACTGTAAATGAACATAAACGAAAAGGACAAAAACCGAGATTAGCCTCTCATATTCCTGTGGTACTTTAAAAATCATGATCATAAACACGTTTCTAGCGGTCATTCTTGTTTGTGGTCCCTAACTGTAGATTCCTGGAATTGAAAATAAGAGAATTGTTTCCGATACTTGTAATAATCCGCAATCATGATCTCCGGTTTAAAAGGTAAGTTAGTATTGCTTATTATGTATTTATTTCTTTGCTCATAGCTCGCAGTTTGGCTATCACAGTTCTTTTTCACATTAATACAGAACCGACTACTTTGGTGTAACTTCTTTTTCTTTGTAGTCTGTTGTTTCTTTTTCGCCTTTGTCAAACATCAGTCCACTATTTCTGTTTTAACGGAAAATGATAATTATTCTTATAAAGGTTAATTTTCCTGTCTACTTTATCTTTATCGAAATAATACTTTCCGGAAATAGCTGCATTACACATAGCCAAATGTTTTAGAACTGGACGCTATCGCTAGCCTTAAAACTCCATACTCTTTCCACATCACTTTAAACAACTGAAAATCGACATGACTAAAAGTGTGGCTAAGTATTGAATTATTAATAAAGGTTACTTCGGAAATGGTTGATGCCACAAAAAATTATTTCAAATAAATTATGTGATTTAAAGACATCTATAACTTCTGTGAAGTACGTCTTCGTTTATCGCTTAACGTTTACGAGTTTTACAAAATTTTAACAAATTCTTTCCGAACGAAGAGGCCTTCATAGGATATTCCCAGAAAATTCAAAATAAGTTTTATTTGTCACGTAAATCAAAATCCTTAAAAACCATTTTTTAGAAAATAAAAAATTTCCAAAAATGTTTCATGTAAAAGGATAGTTTGCGGTGGAGTGTGTTTCTCGAAAATCTTCGTGTTGCTTCTTTGGAAGTTGCTGAACTTAAATACTAAGTTTGGTATTTATCTGACTCTTCGTTTTTGAGTTATGCCGTTCATAAACGCGCATTTTTCTAAAAATTCCTTTTTTCTATTCAGGGGGCCTCAAAACATGTACTTCCAGTGTAATCTAGGTATTGAATATTTGGGTGGAATGCAATACCTTCTCTACCTACGATGTTTGGAAGTTATTAGTAAAATAATAATAGTTATTGGTAAAATTAAGGCAATTTCTACATCAAAAACTAAAAAAATATTTGCAATTAAAAAAAATCGCAAAGAGAATGGAAGTCGTGGTAGAGAAAGTAAACATATAATGTATACACTCCGACTCCTGACTTTCTCCAACAATTACTAGATAATTCTTTTATAGGGTTACTCTTAAAAGCAGCAGTATATTTCAACGTTTTATGTTAAAGGAATCGTAAAAGGGAGAAAGATGCTCTGCTTATCACTGAATAGAGGAGAGTTTACATTTTCGGTTTTATTGTCATTGAACCCATATACATTTAACATAAACACCATTCGTTGCACGGAAACATGGAAACAGCAGACCATTTCTTACCACAAGCAAGCATTTGTTCCTAGTAACCAAACCAACAGAAGTAAATTTGCTTATGACGAGACGGCTATTTGTTGAATCTACTCTAACAGAGAAGGTATTGCATTGCACCAAAAAAATCGATAACAAGATTTCCCCATAAATATATGTTTTGAGACCCCCTGAATCCAAAAAGAAATATTTTTTAAAAAAGATCCGTATGGTGTGTGTGAACAGCATAATTCATAACCGAAAATTGGATAGATACCAAACTTGGTACTATGTAAGTATTCAAAACGATATCCCATCCCAAACTACACTTTATATGGAACATCTTTTTAAATTTATGATTTTCGCAAAAACGGCTCTTAATGATTTTGATTAAAATACCATATATTAAAGATATTTACATGACAAAAAAAATGTTTATCATGAATTTTCTGGGAATAGCGTGTGCAGTCCTCTTCATTCGGAAGGGATTTTGTTTAATCTTGTATAACTGTTAAACATTAAGTGATTGACGAAAACGTACTACACCAAAAATGTAGATCTCTTCAAAACACACAATTTATTTCAAATAATTGATGGCATAGGCCATTTCCGAAATATCCGTTATTAATGCTTCGAATTGTTCAATACTTAGCCATTCTTTTCAAGTTCTATCGATATTCATTTGTTTCTGGCGATGCTGTGGAAAGAGAGTGGAATTTTAAGACCAAAATATAACTAACAGTTCTTAAACCTTGTTCCCTTTGTACCTATAATGAAATGCCTAATGTAGCTATTTCTACAAAGTTTTATCTCAATTAAAATGAAGTAGATAGAGAAATAAATTTTCGTAAGAATAATTTGTTTAGCAGATATAAACGATAGAAGGTAGAGAACGTCATGGAATGTAACACAAGATCTTTTTCATAAACAAGCAACACTTCTTTACTAACTTTACTAAACTGAAGTTTTATGTATTCTTTTGAAACCGAAGTTTCCTCTATCAATGATGTGTGGAATGTTTTCTTCTTTTCATGGTTGGTGAAATAAAAATTTGAAATATTTTCCAGTATATTATAATGTTCTAATTGAAAGTTCTATTCAATTAATATTAATCACATAAGAGTTTGTGTATAATCCTTTCAAATTACGTAATTCGGACTGTAAACGTTGCGAAAACAAACCAACTTTACGCAAGTCAATCTTATTACTAATAAACCTATGCCAAAAAGTCGGATGCGATACAGTAACATGACTTTCTCTACACTGTATCGTTTATTAGTGGGTGTACAAACTATTCTTACTAAAGCTTTATTTTTCTATCGACTGCATTTTTATCCAAATAAATCTTTGTAGAAATAGCTATATTACACATTTCGTTAGGATACCAAGAGAACAGCTATAGTCAAATGTTTAAGAACTGGACGCTATATGCTGGCCTTAAAATTCTGTATTACTGCTTCCATGCAATCGCGAGAAACAATGAATGTTGAAATGAACTTAATGTATGACCAAGAAATGAACAATTCGAACTATTAATAACGGGTATCTCAGAAATGCCTTATGCCACGAAAGAACTTATTTGAAATAAATTGTGTGTTTTAAAGCGGTCTACATTTTTTTGTGTAGTGGGTTTTCGTCTATCGCTTAACGTTTACCAGTTATATAAGATTATACAAAATTCCTTACGAATAGAGAGGACTTCAAAGGCTATTTCCAGAAAATTCAAGATGTACATTTTATTTGTGATGTAAATATCTTTAATATATGACATTTTAATCAAAATCGTTATAGCCATTTTTTAGAAAATTAAGATTTTCGAAAAATTTTCTACGTAAAGGGTAGTTGGGTAGGTGGGGGTTTCTTGAAAATCTTCGTGTCGCATCTTTGGAAGATACTGAACCTAGACACCAAGTTTAGTATTTATCCGACTTTTCGTTTTTGAGTTATGCTGTTCACACACGCACATACACAGGCCTTTTTCTAAAAATTATGTTTTTTGGATTCAGAGGGTCTCAAAACATGTATTTACGTTGAAATCTCTGTATCGAATTTTTGGGTGGAATGCAATACTTCCCCTACTTACTATACGTAGTAGAAAAAATAAAAATGAATTACACCTTTTATGCATGTTTCGTGGTTGCTGCAACACATCTGAACCTGGTAAAGCTTAAAAGATGCATCAATGAATATTTTTAAACCTGCTAATACTACGAAAAATGTTACGCAGCTTAAATTTTATATTTTAACGAATTTCAAATTTGTTTAGTAAATGTGTGTCTATTTCGTATTGCTTCTAAGTTGTACTTAAGACGATTGTTATAGAAAATGCAAGATGTCCATTTTATTCATAATATATCTTAAATATATGACATTGCGTTCAAAATCATCAGAGCCATTTCGAGGAAATACATAAAGAAATGTTTTTAATGGTTGGAGTAAGGGGATTTTCTTGATTAAATGTATACTTATATTAAGCGTGTAAACCTTTATATTTATCCGTCTTTTTATTTAGAAGGCTTAAGAAATTATATTATAATAGGTAAACTAGAACACGTATCAACTTTTTTGCATTTGCGCAGTAATTAAAAAAGCCCAAGACACTAAAGTGTGACCTAATAGATATAATTTTGTCTTTGTCTGAAAGATTGCTGTCTTTGACCTTTCTTTGCACAGTATGAAAAATAGATACGAAATGTAATTTTCCGCCATGTTCAGTTTGGAAATAAATAAATTTCGGCAACAAAAATAACATAGCTGCTCAGGTGTACTTGTTCCCAAATATAAAACCGTTTATATTATCTTGGGTGTTACAGGCAACATAATATAACTGCGGGAAAAAAATAAAAAACAAATAATTTCATCATCCTGCCCATTAGCATTTTGTTCTGCCCATTAGCCTTCTGGAATGACTTGGCAAAACTTGAGAGCGTGTGGGTGCTAACAGAACTTTTCTGCAAAGGAGAATGGTTATGAAGAATGACCCATTTTCTCAACTCATTTAACTTGATGGCTTTCTGTTCCCACTGCTTATATAGCGATGAGTACTTTATCATTTATTTTACTGCCATTTTCTTCACCGTTAGTGTCGATGAATTAGCCATTGCCATAATCGTATTTGTATTCTTAGATTTTACGAACTACTTAACCTATTTAAGAACAAATAACAATCCCTTTGTTACACCATCTCCCTTGTGCAACAGTTGAATGTCGATGGCGTAAGTTTTTCGAGTAGTTTAGTACACATTTCCATTGCTCTTAAAATAAACAGATATTTCCTAGTATATTCCAAAAGTAAACGTGAAATAACTTCAAATTTCCAAGGACTATAACTGGATTATTTCTGTTACTATATGCACAAGTTTACCTAAGGAAATGTGAATGAGATTTATCTGACCATACACTCAGCGGAAAATGCGTGTTTACGGTATAATTGATATACCAAAGGTAATATTCTGCAAATGTGCAGATATCTCTCTTTGGAGTTTCATACTTTATATAGTATAATTTCTTAACATTTTGGAGAAGAATGACTCTTAATTGCGGTTTTATGAAATTGTATATCAGTCATCTACTGAGAAGGAACTTCTAAAATATTTTATTACCTAGTTCAGAGCTTAAACTTATACTTACAAGCACAAATACTTATAAATACAATAAAATATTTATATCCAAATTTTGAAAAATATATTTATTCTTATAAAAATGTATTATACTAAAGCTTGAATTCGACATGCTTAAGAATTCTCTTAAATAAGCAGAAGGTTTAGCCTTGCAGCTAAGCACGAGGCGTGTTTTTAAGGTAAGCACCGTTTTAATATTATGCCCCTGCAGCGCTGCAGTTCGCAATTTTGAGTATGCGCGATCACTTCATTCATTGGGAAGCCATACACAGCTGTGATCAATCGTCACTTTGTGTCTTCCTGTTGTTAATCGAAATGTTCAAAACAATCGAACGACCCTACGACTGCAAAGTCAGATCAGTGATTTGTTTTATGAATGTGAGAAATGTTAAGCCAGCAAACATTCATCGTCAATTGTGTGAGATTCATGCGGAAAACAATGTGTGACAATGCCGGGCCACACACAGCCAAACAAACTCGAGATCTGATCGCATCATTTGGTGGGGAACAATTCGATCACCCTCCCTACAGTTGGGATTTGGCACCAAGCGATTTTCATGTTTCTTCATCTGAAGAAATTCCTTGGTGGAAAACATTTCATCGACGATGATGATATGAAACAAGAAGTGCAGAGCTGGCTGTCAGCACAGGCGGCATCATTCTTTGACGAAAGCACTAAAAAACTAGTTTCCCGTTACGACATGTGCCTGAATAACGGCGATAACTATTTGGAGTAGTAGTGTAAAGGCAATGAAGGATAATAAAGTATTTAGAAAAAATAATGTTCTGTTAGGTTTTAAAAAATTATTGGTTTTACTTTAAAAGCACGGCTTGTATTACCACTTATTGTAATGATAACTTTTAAAAAATTTATTAATAAACCTTGGGAATGTAATAATTAGTAGCATTCTCTGTTGCAGTCTGGTTACCTGTCTCTGCCAGTAGCTTTAATACTGCAGAGATTGATAAACCTTAATCTCCAAAAGATGATGATCAGTAAAACTTTGAAATTTTAAGAGTATCACTGAAAAAGGCGTGAATCCAACATTTAATAGACAGAATGTATCACACTCCCGATAAACATTACTAAGCTGAACTAGAAATAATTATAGAATTTATCTCACTCTAAAAGAAATTAATATCCTTTGTTATCTTTATTTTTTATTTCCCCTTCTGGTTATCTGAAAAGTTCGAAAATACACATTTAGGTTACATAAGCTTTAAAATATTCAAACACAGAAACTGATTAACAATAGTGCGATGTTTTTTTAAGAACAAAAAACCTATGATAATAAAATTCATTTCATTGAAATGATTGCAGGAAAGTACTAATAGGTATTTTTTGCTTATATATATTATATATATTGCTTATAAAACCTTAATATACTTTTCAAGATAATGTTTCTACCATATGTGCTAAAACTACGCTCATATTATAAACTTAAATGCACTCTTCGATAGACAGAACGGAGATTTCGATGCTGGAGTATAACAGTAGCTCTGTCAGTTTCTTTATTCAGCACCACATCCAATTATTTTTTCACGCTACAGGACAGCATAAAAATCGGAAAATTGACGTCAAACGGCCCATAACAGGACGAAGATAATATCGTGTCGATCCAGTTGACCTTCACGGATGAAAACAAAATCATTTCCTTTTGAGGTCACAACAATCTGCCATACAGTGAATCATAGATATTTTTCATCAAGCTTGCTTTTATTACGTTCTATAAGGAAATTGAAGCTTGTTTTAGCACTCACCTTTTTAGCGACTAGAAAATAATTCCATAGCATATACATAAAATTCTATCATTCATGTTATAAACAACATCTTAAAGCAGTAATCAGTCAGAATGGAACTTTTGTAACGATTAGACAATTTGTAAGTAAAGAAATACTTCCAAATAGTGGCTAAGTTTGCCTTTAGTGGGGCTTTAGTTTTATTTGTGTCCTTAATTTTTATTAAAATAAAGGAAATGAAATGAAATAGTACCTATTGGGGAGATGGATTGGACTCGAGTCTAAGTACTTAAAAGACAAAATGCATGTTTAATCGCTTTTATTTATCATATGTAGCGCTAGGACTAGCATTTTGTTTATATCTGGCAACAATGCTTATAATTTAATATTTAAATGTTGGATTAATAAGTCACATTGATGGAAAACGAGTCTATTCAGAACATTAAAGTATGGGGCATTCCGTAATTTGCTTTATGTGACAATACAAAATAAGGAATGTTTATTTCCTCTTCGTTCTTTGTTCTATTTTAATTTCGCATTATTTGTTGTATTAAGTTGCATTATTTCCGCTACTAAACGAACGCACTTGAATTTGTTATGTATTTATTTCTGATTTGATTTAATTTTTGCAACAATGCACAATCATCACCACTTAAAAAATAACTTATGAAATAAATATTAAAAAGAATTAATATTAGTTCATTTTAGGTATCGCAGAAAACTTATGAGTAATTCAGAAATTTGTTTCTCGTGAGATATAATGTTTAATAATAATAATTATTATTGTTATTATTATTATTATGACTATGCAAAGTACCTAAAGAAGTTTCTGTAATATTATTATTGTTATTATTGAAATTGTTACCTCTATTCTTTAATACAGCTTTCATTTCTTCTTACATTCAAAAATAAAATGAGGAATATTTAAAAGATGTAATTGAAAGTGTCAGAGATTCAAAAGTTTGTCTTCAAGTTGTTTAAGGAATCTTGGCTGTGAAACTACTAGTTTCTGTAATTTTGAAGTTGGTTTTAAATGTGTATACATGTGTCTTATGAATGCGATAAATGATGTGCAAAAAAGCAATTTGATATAACAATTATGTTCCAAGTTAGTAAAAATTTTATAAAAATGTTATACAAAATATAGATACAATTATGAAGACTCCTTGTACATAAAATTCAAGTACAGCATTAAATTTTTTTTAATTTAAAAGAACAGGACAAGTCATTAGTTTTTAATAATGTATTTGGTTACTGAGACATATTTTCTTTCTTTTCAGGTGCATTTTCATTAAAAAGTATTAAAAGTTTGAAATTAAATTTTATTTGTCCAATACAGAAACATGATACGAGTAGTTGTGAATATGCTATACAGATAAGCAATTCTTTTCATTAAAATTGGACAACTGATGCACAAGAAATAATTTATATCTTAAAAACGCATGTACAGGCCCTTAGAAGACTGCTAGTCCATATAATTAATATTGATACAGCTTTAAAAGTACTAGAATTTAAACGAAAGAAACTGTAATGCTGCTCAAGTATTGATCAAGTATATTTATATGCAAAAAAGTCTAGTATTCGATAATTTGGTCTTTTGGCCAACATTACAATGCCCATGACTCTTCCTTAATAACAATAATAATAATATTGTTGTAGCCTCAGAACTATGTTGTTCTTGTCTAAAACTTATCCAGTTGGATTTGGCATCTTTTCAGGAAAATGGCCCAAAAAGTAGAAAAATTCGTATTCGAGCTTGATAGAATATGCGGAAGAAATCCTATTTCTTCCAATTAAATATACCTTATTGCATTATTTATGAAATAACTAATAATATATGCATATTGAAAATAAGGCTTTTAAGGGAAAAAATGTGCTGCACATGTTATAACAAGCTTGAAATCTTCGTTATTGCTATATCCATTTTCATCTTTGACGTCAGATAACCCGTGACTTTTATTTCTGCATTCGTTTGCTCACTTAGACGTAGCTTAATCTTGTATCATGCGTTATTAGAATTGCTAAATCGTTCAAAGTGTGCTGCGTAAACAATGAATTATAATTATACTCTGCACATCAACTTGCTAGCGTAACAAGCGACATGAAAATGCAATCGCGCAGTCAAATATTCTTAAATATTCCATGCATGCCATTGATTGCTCTTGAAAGAAAGCTGGATTTAATCGCACATCTAAAAAATCTGTGAAGATATATGTTCTCACAAACAAACTGTTACTTTCTACCTTTTTTAATGGCATTCTTAACAGTATAAAATTCCAATTATGCGCAGTGTAGTTTCACTTCTAGTGAGAGAGTATTTTGCGTTTTGCGGTTTAAATTATTGGTAAAGAGTGAAAAGCGGTGTTGCAAAAGGAGAAAGCAACCATTCATGTTTACTTTAAATATGTAATATGGGAGCGAGATCATTACACGTAACTCTACAATGCATACGTACTGGCATAGCCTTAAATTCCAAGTGGGCACATTGTCCTTTAACCAAAGCTTAAATCCTCATAAAAATTCATCATTTAACTTCACTTTAGATAATAATACACTTCACGAGCCGAATACTAGCTACCACAGGAACTTCCTTGGAGTTATTTGAAAAAAATAAATCGTCATATGGCACCACACACATAGGTAAACCACCACATCGAAAATAACTTCTCGAGCGCCAAACTTCATGATGCCTGAAAGCGAATACTTAAGAGATAAAACTCATCAACCTTGCAATAATATTCAAATCCTCGGTAACATTACCCAATTTCTTGAGACTCAACTCCTCAAAATAGTAGCAGGTTTAAAACCTATCGTACTCAATGTATGAAACACTTAACTAAATATTAGGTACTAGTCACTGTAAAAGACACAAAAGGAAATGCACTATGCCTACATTTGTATAAAAAGCAATACATATTCCGTTAACGGTTTCATATATACCTTCCTAATGAACTGCTGAAGGAAGAAGATTTAAGTAACAAAATTATATGCATATCAGAGAATCAAAGAGGAGATGCCAACATTTTGAAAGCCTATAACCCACCCACTCTTTTTTAAGAGACACTCATATAGTCGTCCTCCGTGGTGTAGTGGTTACCATGCTAGCCTCTAGTTCCCAAGGTCGCGGGTTCAACCCCGGCGGAGGGCGATGGATTTTTTCCGGCGTGAAAATCCTTAGTATGCTTCCTTCGGAAGGGAAGTAAAGCCAGTGGTCCCGTGTCTAAGTTTACGGCACGTAAAAGAACCTCAAGCCTGATAAAGAGGCCTTGAGGCCGGTCTTTCAGCCCAATAAAAAAACAATTTTAAAAATTCTCATATATATGAAATTCATTGCTAAATGTCAACAAAGTACTTCATTTTGTTCTTACTGCACATGCTCAGAAGAAGGTGCCAGCCTAAGTGTACTAGCGCAATCCCAGAAAATAGCGATATTTGAAACCAATTTACACACACACACACATAACATTGTATAAATCTGGAAACCAGATGATCCTGTAGAATTACTGCTGCTTGCTACGGCGTAACGGCCTCCGCTCGAATTTACTTTTCTTTTTTTTTCCTCGCGGTATTTTTCGCTCAGATGTTGGCGCTCTTAACATGAAGAGCAAAGCAACAATGTGCCTGCTACCGGCCAAAGCGTTAACTAATTATGGAATATTTCCAATCCTGGTGCGTTTAAACTTATCTGTGTACTTTGAAAAGAACGTACATGAAGCAAATTTAGCTTCACAGCGAATCAAGCAAGTATAGACATGGATTTGCCATTTCACCGTCTAGGGCACAATCACATTAATACCAGTAAAAGTTTGTCTCAAATATATACTCTGTCTCACATTTAAGAGGTCACGAGTTCGAATCTTGGTTGGGGTGGCTTACCTGGATAAGGTTTTTCCAAGGTTTTCCCTTAACCTGAGAAGATGACTATCGGGTAACTCCAAGCTCTAGGAACCCCGGGCCCATTTGAGCATAATTTCAACCATTCATTCATTCACCGTCCGATATGACTACCTATTAAAGGGCGTTAAACTTCATGAAAAAACATGTACAAATGAATTTTAATCACTTCACTCGCATTTGCAATGACCAAATTAAACTAAGCGATATACTCCCGTATACGTCACTCGCTCGGACTCGCTGTACATATGATGTAAATTACGTACACTCATTACACCAAAGAGTTGGTGGAACATTGCTTTCGCTGCCAACATTGGCAATCCGAACATAGCGGAAGGTACGGAGGGTTGCGAACACCCGGAATGGCCCTAAGCCGCAAAGCGTACCCAGGGTTGAAGGCCTGAAGCCGCAAAGCGTAGCCGACGGATGTTTTCTACAAGTAGATGACGACAGGGCGTAGCCGTAGGATCATGAAGCTAAATATCAATCATTCAGGATTGTTGACATTCTTTTAGCGGACGTGACGCCAGTTTCGGCTGTATAACTGCTGTCACTAAGAAAAAGGGGCAGGTGGATTACATGATTTGTTTGGGCAACATCTACTGCTTAACTCCGTTTTTCATTCCGGATTATTATCGATGCACTCTGTCCTCAATTTCGTAAATTTTTATAAAGTTAGACATTAGCTGACATATATGGAAGTGGAACCAAACTAAGTTTACAAAAGTGTACTGCCTTTATTATCGAAAACACGTGAAAAGGTATCCATAGCTACTTATTTACAACTCCAGGCTTTTAATAAAGAGATACAGGAGGTCAGTGATAGCCACGCGTCAAATAGAACAACTAATTTCAACGCGAAGCAACACTTGCAAAAAGAGAAAAGTCCAAAAGAAATGTATGAATGGCAGCTACTATTTCAATGAAATGAAAAGGATAAGCTACAAGAAGGTATGCTAACAAAATGCACAGTATTCAACTGCGTAACGAGCCGCTAGGATCACGTTCGCGAACAAACTTGCACTTTAATGCTGGAATAATTATTTCTAAAGAAAGAGGTGTTACCCACACATAATTAAACCTTTAACATTGCCGTAAAATAACTAATAGTCGGCATTCAGAAAATGCAATATTTACCAGTGAACGGTGTTACACAATGCTCATAGAAAATCCTCACAGGCTATCTTTGTATTAAGTAGGCAAAACTGGATACGTAAAGAAACAAATTGTGTATCTCACCACGAGAAAAGGAATAAATCGCAATCAGGACGAACAAAGCGTGGAATTACGCATCAAACTCACCGAAGTTTTCTTGCTTTGTACCTACAAGTTCACATCATGAAAAATAAAACTATTAGCACAGACAAAAGAAACGTAGTACCTCTAACGAACGCCGAAGTTGGTCCGCCAGAAAACAAGAGTCCAGCATATAAGAACCTCTTTCAGGTGACACACTTACGTCATAGCGCAGAACAATAAATTCACGCAGCCCAGGCGCGCCAACTATATAAAAATGCAACCAAATTTTTAAAAAATAAATATAAGCACCATAAATAATATAGGGTTATATCATCTGAAATATACAGAGTTGGCCAAAGTAGGCGTAAGGTAATGAAAAAAAAATGCTGATGTATTTTCATATAGCTTTCTCTACACACTATCGTCTATTTTAATAAAGCTTCTACAAACTATTTTTATGCAAGCTTATTCTTCCATCTGCTTCAGTTAATAAAAACAAACATTTACAGATAATAGTTACAATAAACATTTGTACAAGAGGGATAATGGAAACCGAATCCATAATAATTAATGTTAAAAAACGGCTCCCAATGGCTTTTAAAATTCTATACTCTTTCCATGATATCGCGAGAAGCAATGAATAGTTATAGGACTTTGTAATTTCTTAAAGTATTGAACAATTGAAAACAAAATTAACGATATCTCGGGAATGGTTGATGCCATAAAAAGATGTTTGAAATAAATTGTGTGTTTTAAAGAGATCTATGTTTTTGTATAGCATGTTTTTGTCTATCTCTTAACGTTTACAGTTATAAAAAATTCCTTCGGAATAAAGTGGACTTCACATGGTATTTTCAAAAAAAATCTTTTAATATGAAAATTTTGCATGTTTTTAAAGGGTGAGGTATTTATCGGACTTTTCGTTTTTGTGCTATGTTGTTCACAGACACACACTCTCTCTCTCTCTCTCTCTCTCTCTCTCTAGAAAATTCTTTTTTTATTCAGATAGGTGGCAGAGAAAGTAATTACGTATCTATGCAAAGAAATTATATATATATATATTTTGTTTATGAAGTGACACATAGCATATTCAAATTGTTGGTCCTCAGCAATTATGTTGTACTCTAGACTGCACACTCAAGTACATTTTACTTCTCAGATTGAGTTTTATTTATATGAACTTCATGGCATGCCTCTCTAATGAAATGAATCACGACAGCAATACGTGGCCTTCTTGCAAAAAACTCTTATCTTTAACATCATCCCTAAGAAAGAATCCATAGGAGTAAGATGCAGAGACCTTGGCGGCCATTCAGTTGATTTCCTTCGTTCTATTCACTTAAAACAGTACTCATCATTGTGTTGCCCGCCCATAGTATTACAAGTGTCATTGTATACCTAATGTATACCCACTTTTGCCCATCCCTGTATAAAACGTCTTCAAGTTAGTTTAATCTGTGGCTCTACGTAAATCGAGACCATGACATCGTTTATGAATACCTTATATGAAGCACCTGCAGCTGGTGAGGAAAAAGCCATAAAGTTTATAACAAGAATTCCACATTGTCTCTGACAAAGCTTCTGAAAATGAAATGCCGTTTCCCACAGGAACAAATTACCATGGAATGAGTAACCGTGACCTGGAAATAATGCTGGAAACCTAGATTTGTAACTGGTATCAAAGCAAGCAATTTAAGACAGATGTGTACTTACATTTAATGTGTATTGATCACAATTGAGGAGGTTGCGAACAAAGCCGGTCATTTCCAAAATAGTCTTTGTTTTATTTCCAGGAAGTGGAAAAAACTTTAACGAGGCTTCGCTTTACTCGACAGTGACACGGTTTTATACTTAATGTCTATGATATCATGGTATCATGATTTTTTCACACTCTTTGTTTACAGTTTACAAGCAACAGGTTTTGGAAATTGTGGTTTTGTTTGACAGAGTTGGAAATGTCCGCCATTTGACTACAGTTGCATGGATTTCACTTCTTATTATTAAAAAATAATATTTTTACAATGTAAAACCGATATAAATACCTGTAAAACACTTTTGTATCAAATATGGTACACCAAGCTATAAGGGGTTAAATCTACTGTATATGTTAAAAACGTGCCGATAAAAAGAAATCTGATGTGTTACACTCACATGACTTTCTCTATTCTTGTACAAACTATTTTTACAAACTCTTATACTCCATCTATTTCATATTAATCGAGATAAACATTTGCAGAAACGATCTTTTGACATGCAAAGAGAATTACATTTTACACATAGCGACCAGTTCAAAAATATTTGACTATCGCTTAAGGCCTACTATGTTCCCCTTGTTTTGTATTTGCAAGGGCAATATAGAAATACAGTAGCCTTTAAGCATAGACATGTCTCTTAATAGCTGATTCTAGGTGCAGCACCATTCTCTTTGCCACAGATTAATACTCTTTGCATATTCAAGACAAAAAAAATGAATAACGAATTGCCATTTGAGAAAATAAACATTCACAAATAATTGTGTATTTTAACGCGATCTACATTTTTTGTAGTAAAATGTTGTCTATCTCTTTGGTTTACCAATTATGCAAAAGTCGTTCACAATGAAGAATACTTTTGGAGACATCCCCAGAAAATTCAAGATATAAATCTTATTTTTCATAAAAATATGTTAAACATTTGATATTTTAATCAAAATCGTTAGAGCCATTTTTGAGAAAATTAAAATTTTCGAAAAATGTTTCATGTAAAGGGTAATCTGAGCTGGGGGGATTTTCTTGAAAAACCTTCGCGTCGCATCTCTGGAAGATACTGAATGTAAATTAACAAGTTTGGTGTTTATCCGACTGTTCGTTTCCGAGTTATGCTGTTCGCACACACACACACACACATGGACATGTTTCCAAAAATGCTGTTTTTGGTCTCAAAACATATATTTCGGGTGAAATCCTGGTATCGAATTTTTGGGTGGAATACAATACTTCCCCTACTTACTATACGTAGTAGAGAAAGTAACAACCTGGCGTAGGAAATTATGATAATGTATACACAGTTTATTATTTATTCACCTTTTTGAATAAAGATCAGCTTATACCCGTAGATTATATTTGGTATTCCAAAATCCACGATAAAGCGTGGGGAGGGCTCAAGTAGAATAACCGGTGTGCTGGCACGCTTGGATGCTGACGGGGTTACATTTTAAATGCAATTAACAACTAGCCATCGTGTTTGTTTTCATTATTGAGTGTATTATTGAGAAGTCGCGCGTGGAAAAGCAGTGTCTGCTGATAATTTCACCAACGAGAAAACATGTAGATGCCTCCACGGTAACAATCGCAGTAAGAAAAGACACGTTTTACAGACACAATTATATGACCATTTTGAAATGGAAATACGTTTGTGTAACGGTATAGAATTGTTCGCTTTTTATGCAAAACAAATAGAGAATTTCACTTGCGTGCTATGGCATTGTGGGTTTGATAGAAAATGCCACTTTTACGTCACCTTTTTAATATACCTAAGTGACTGGTTTTGAACAAAATCAGTTATACATGCCGAGTGTGGCCTATCTAAAGCTACCGAAACCATAAAAAACTTAATTATTAATTTGTGTAGAAATGACCGGTCTTGTTCGCAACCTCCACAATTATTATTTTCGGATATTCAGTAAAGTAATTTATTATTTAAGGAATTTTCGAATATCTTTGAACCATAAATTATTTTAAAGTAAAATTAATGTCAGTTAAGATTAAAATCCTTTTTTCGAACAAACTGTAGAATTGCCCCCCCCCCCATAACAGAGATGAATGCCAGGTTAGTTTAAAATGTCCACTAATTTGTTCAAGTGATACAAAAATCAACAAAATCATGTAGCAAACTTCAGCATGAGCAGAGGTGGAACGGATGGTACAGAAGGCAATTCCAAAGTCATCCTTCGGGCATAAGGGGGTTCGGAATGGCCTATCTATACAATACTATGTTTAAGCGACTTAATGATCCATTTTCTCAATAATTATAAAAGTTTAGAAGATGAAAGTTTTACAATGGTTTATTTCAGTATAACAATGATACTAGAACCAGTAATCTCCCGAGAGCGCTCCTCCTTATCTTTCCTTCCGACCAGTTCCACTGAAGGACACCGTCTTCCAGGCGATAAGTTAGGCACATACTCGCTGCGTCACAAATAAGTAAATAAATAAATCGGTTAACATTAGATAAAATAAAAACATTTAAGTTGGTTAAAATATTGTATCGTGTTTTTGAGCTATGAATTTAGCATTATTAATATTTTATTAACTTAGTAAATGTGCATCCAGGAATTTTGAACAAACTTAAACCCCACCGTAACTTAAACTGGTGGAAGACATCACTATATCTAGTTAACTAATAGTTCATTAAACAAGTTCTATTCCCACAAAAATAGGAACATAGAAAACAATCGAGCGAGTTGGTTCCATAGTAATTTTTTAAGTTCGCATTCGGGAGGTCACGGGTTCAATTCCCATCGGGCCGACCATTCTGATCATGGATTTTTCATTGGTTTCCCCGGGTCGGTAGGCGTATGCTTCTGGGTTCCCCTCCCACCACGAATTTCCTGTCCATTTCCTTTCATTTGTTTCAGGGTTGTAGGACCAGGCGACGGCGGTTGGTACGATACGGCAGGACGCTATGGAAATCTTTCTCCCTGGCGCTTCCTGGAAGTGCCTCGTTTACGCCCAGGACCCCCAGGTTGCGGGCGGCTCAAACAGGCCTAGCTATGTCAGGATTGGTGTCCTGTTGGAGTGAATAGGGACCCCGCCCTCGATAGTCGCCCTGAGCAGGTCGCCCTTTGGATCTCCTCTTCATCCCTTCCTCTCAGGCCACGTTGGAAGCACAAAGGGCTTACGTACTGTGATGTGCTGCAGTTACTGGAGGCCCCTCCATCTGACTACTCGTAACTCCTAAGAGAAAAGCATACACTTTTAGCACATAACATTTCTCAATCACTTATTTAGTTCACTCCATCTACGAAAGGTTACATTCGCATTTTGCCTGTCACGGTGTTAGTGGTAAATTTGCCAGCTGAAGCGTAAAATTGCCTATTGGAAATAAAATAAAGTGCAATGCGTTACTTATAAGCGTGGTGTATCTCTTAAACATGATTAAGCAACTTCTATTGCAGGGGTTTGACTCGCTCCTGAAATAAAAAAACATCATAATATGTATAGCTAACAGATACAAAATCTGTTCTATCCACTAAATAACTACCACGGACTTAGTAGGTAGAGAATGTATTGCATTCCACCTAAAAATTCTATACCGAGATTTCACTGTAAATACTTGTTTTGAGGCCCCTGAATAAAAAATAACTTTTTAGAAAAAGTTGTGTGTGTGTGTGTGTTTGTGAACAGCATAACTCAAAAACGAACGAATAAGTATCAAGCTTGGTATTTAAATTCAGCATCTTCCAAGGATGCGACATGAAGATTTTCAAAAAAATCCTCCACCCCAACTACCGTTTACATGGAACACTTTTCGAAATTTTTGTATTTCTAAAAAGATGTTTCTAACGATTTTTATTAAAATACCACATATTAAAGATATTTACATGAAAAATAAAATGTATATCTTGAATTTTCTGGGAATAGCCTTTGAAGACCTTTTCACTCTGAAGGAATTTTGTATAATCTTGTATATCTGGTAAACGTTAGGCGATGGAAGATAACTTACTACACAAAAAGTGTAGATCTCTTTAAAACACATAATGTATTTCAAACGAATTTTTTGTGGCATAGGTCATTTCTGAGATATCCGTTATTAATGGTTGGAGTTGTTCATTTCTTGGTCATTCTTTGAAGTCCTTTCAACATTGAGTTGTTTCTCGCGATTGCATGGAAACAGTGTGGAATTTTAAGGCTGTTTTGCTGTTCTCTTTGTATGCATAACGAAATGTGTAATGTAGCTATTTATGCAATTTTTTTTGGATTCAAACGAATTAGATATAAAGTTATTCTTTAATAAGAATACTTTACATACTCAGTAATAAATGATGAGACGGTAATTTGTATCACAAATTACTTTAATGTAAATAATTATTTTTATATGAATATGTATTTTTATGTAACATTGATTTCAGGGGTTTAATAATTGTAATTATTAATGGTAAATAATAATTTTCGGCTCTACTGAAACTGTTAACAATAACATAATACTTTAGCAAGGGGGTGAGTTGTTTATCGTTACCGGGAACCAGGAAGTTACGTAATGTTTCGCGCCTTTTCAGTAAAAAAGCTTCCAGAACATTCTATAAAAGTAATATGTATTAGTGGTTTTCATTGGATAGTAAAATAGACGCTAATGTTGGCGCGTTTTATTAGCCAATGGTAATTCATTTATAATCTTTAGGTGTAGCTTGAGGCAAGTCTATAAATAGTGTAGATTCAAAGCGAGCGTCCTCCAGTTCGGCAAGATTCTCGACACAGTACACATCGTCCTCCAGTTCGGCAAGATTCTCGACACAGTACCCATCGTCCTCCAGTTCGGCAAGATTCACGAAGCACTACACATCGTCTCCCGCAGTTATACAAAATTCTCCGTACATTACACGTTGGCCGCTCAGTTCACCAAGTTACGCGCAGTGAAAATCATTAAAGATCTAAAATATTACAAAGTCACTTATATACAAAAATTGAAGTACGTGAGTTAAAAGTGAGAAGTTATTATAAACAGTTTCAGTATGGCGATTATCAAGATAAATTTGTGAAAGTGTTAGTGCACGTGTTCGACAATAAAACAGTATAAAAAAAACATTTCTTCACTAGTAATTTTTGGATAAAAGATTCCTTTTCCGCTTCACACCCTGCAAGAATTAAATGCCTACCTAAATAGCTGGCCGGAAGACAATATACATAACCTTAAAACTAATTCATATAGATTGCTACGCCAGATGGAGTTAGCAGGCGACCGACGAATGACGTCACACAAGATGGTTCCACGCGTGAGGTAAGCAACATTACGTGAGAAACATTATCCACCACGTGGGGACACAAATACACAAATACACACGAATACTACTTCAAATTGGCTCCCATACGTGGGGCAGTTAAAGTGAAGCAAATATACAATTTGTGCTCTAACCTACTTCAAATTGGCGCATCAACGTGGGGCGACAACTAGGAAAGGAAGGCTAGACGACTAGGAAAGGAACAAGAATAACCAGAGAGGCGAAAGCAGCAGTGAAACGACCTATAGACGCAGATTCCGAGACAGAAGGGTAATTCAGCTACAAGAAAACATCGAAACGACGTAGATTCATCACGATACAACGCAGAAGCGACATACAAACCTAGGAGAATGGGGCAGAACGCTGGACATCAAAACTGCAGCATCAGACAGCATTAAAAAGGTAATTAAATGAGACTGAGAAGTGGTAGGATAATAAAAACAATGGCTACCAATAATACGGAGGAAATAATTATGGAGGGAGATAGTGTAATAGTTAGCTGTGATCCAATACAAAGTACAGGGAATAGCCCAGATTTTTTGGGATTTGAAGATGAAAATGTTAGTGTAGAAAGTGAGAGTAGGATAGCAGGAAATGTTAATCTTGATAATAGTATGATAATGATGGAAATGATGAGAAATATGCATAGGGAATTGAGGGAAGATATGGAAAAGAATAAGAGGGAATTAAGGGAAGATATTGATAGGAGTTTAGAACAAAAACTAACTCAGAATAATGAGAAATTGAGAGAAGATATTGATAGGAGTTTAGAACAAAAACTAGATCAGAATAAGAGAGAATTGAGGGAAGATATTGGTAAAAGCCTAGAACAAAACAGGGAAGAAATTGAAAAGAAATTCATGGAGCTAGATAGTAGTATGATTAGGATGAAAAATGAAAATCAAGAAATGATAGCACATGAAATAGGTGAAGTTTCAAAGAGAATGTTAGACATGAGCAGGGAAATATCTAACCAAAAAAGTGAGGTTAACAATAAAATAGAGCATGTTAATGTAAAATGTACAGAGCTAGGTAGCCGAATGAGTAGCATTTCAAGTGAGTTAAAAGAGATGATGGAGGCTACAAATGCAGATTTAATACAGGTGCAAGTTAATTTCAGAAGGGAAATATCTGAAATTCAGAAGGAGTCAGAAAAACAGAGAAATAAATTGTCTGATGAAGTTAAAGATTTGTCTAAAGATTTGAATCAAAAGCTAACTTCTGAAATTAACAAACACCAAACTGTTCAAAATGAGAGTAATAAGAAATTGGAACAGACAATAGAAAATCTGCAAGGTACTGTAAATAGGTTAGAATTGAATTCAAGGGCAAATATATGTGATGTGCATGTGTTAGATGTACAAAATAATGATAGAGGTAGTTCCTCAGGTATGATAAATAATGTGAGTGATGCGGCAGCTTCATCTATAGCTAATGCTGAAACTCAGAGTGCAAAAGTTACACTAGAGAATTTAAATATGGGAGTAGGGAATTTGCAAAATTACAATCATATCTTAAGTGATTTTCCACTTCCAAAATTTAATGAAAACTCCAGTCCAGTACAATTCATTGCAGAATTATCAGAGTATTTTCAAATTAAAAAGATACCTGAAGCATTGAAAATGATAGTTGTCAAAAGATGTTTGGACCAGAAAACCTTAGATTGGTTACAAATGGTATCAGGGGGCGAAATTTCATATGAATCCTTTAAGAGATTATTCATGAACAGATTTTGGAATGTAACGGTACAGCAAAGAATACGAGCAATGCTTAGTCATGGTCAATTTAATCCACGAGAGGGAATATCGATGACTGATTACTTACTAAAACATGCAAGTCAGGTTAGAAACTTGTCACCTCCAATCAGTGAGGAAGATTTTGTGAGTTTGCTCGCAAGGCATTATCCTATCAGGATACAAAATTACTTATTGATTGCAAAACCACGGAACATCTATGAGATGACAGAATTAATAACAGCTTTGGAACAACAGGAAGAAGATATGTCTCGGGAGTGGGAACATAGATTTTTAGATGTACGAGATAGAAGAAATTACCAAGGTAGTTATCAACAAATAAGAGGACAAGACAGACATCATGAAATTAATACCAGACAACGGTATCAATCATATGTTCCACAATTTGAAAGATCAAGGATAGATAGGAGACCAGGGCGGCAGGAACAAATAAATTATGTCAGGACAGAAAGATTACCTGAAAGAGGGCAAAACTATGGAAGGAGGTATATTAGACAGAGGGGAAATTTCACTCACTGGAGGGAAAATAATAACCGTGGAAGATCTGAGGAACGGCAAGAAAATTACGTGCCAAGGGGACAAAATGTCAGAAATCGAGGATTTCGAACTCGAGGAAGGGGAACTCAAAACAATGGTGGCGACACTGAGATAGATTTAGCGCCTGTTAGGAATGGCAGTCCCGTACGTGAACATGGAAATAACCAGGAAAACTGTTAACAGACTCCTGTGTAGTAGGTTCTCAGGACGTCTTTAATAATTCAGTATCCATTACCAATACAAATCATACACCTACACATACACCCTGTAATAAGATTACAGCAACAAAAGATAAGGGAGAAAATTTTGAGTCACCTCATGTTAGAATGGAAATTGCGAAGGAAGAAATCATTGCAACTATAGATTCTGGTTCATCAGCTTCAATTTGCTCACAGAAATTTTACATAAATTTGATTAATGAAGGTAACAAAATTATGGCTCTTCCCACTAGTAATTTAGTTTGTCGTGTTGCAATTGGAAGAACTGCACAGGTCATAAAAACACAAGCTCTACTTAGCATACTTATTGGCGGAGAGAATTTTGAGGTTATGTTTCTAATTGTAAACCATCTGATTTGTGACATAATTATAGGATGTGACTTCCTACATGAATATGAAGCATGTATAGATTTTAAACATGAAGAGTTAAAGATAACAAAAGAAGGTAGAGAAATAAGGGTACCATTTATAAAAGAAGAAATTTCTGTAATCGAAATGACAAAGGATGAGAAAGATATTTGTGACCAAGAATTTTTTGTGCAAATAACAGAAACTGATAGAAATAGTCAGATAAAGCAGGTAGTCACAGAATATGAAGGGAATACCACGCCATATTTTCAACAGCTAGCAGAAATGCCAGAAGAAGTAGAGAAATGTGTAATCCACACAAAAGACGACCATGTGAGCGAGACAAACAACAGCAGGAAAGAGAAGAGAAATGAGGAAATAATACACAAGTGTGAAGAAGCTTATAATCTTACGATAATGCAAAAACAAATCCTTCATGATGTTTTGATGGACAATAGTTCAGTTTTTAGTACTATCCCAGGCAGATGTAATGTATATCAGCATACATTTCAAGTAGAAGACGTACCACCATATAGGCACAAGTATGACAATTTACCTATAAGTCTTCGAGACAAAGCTAGACAATTAATAAATAGCATGCTAGAAAATGGGATTATTGAGCAAAGTAATTCTCAATACATAAATTCAATCTGCTGGAGTATTAAACGAGATGGTAGTTTGAGATTAACTTTAGACGGCAGATATGTCAACAAGTATATGAAACCAGATCATTTTCAAAGTGAGGGAATTGAACAACTAATTACAAAACTTTCAAGAGGGAGATTTTTGACATCCATCGACCTCACTGCATCATATTGGCAAGTGGAATTAGATCCGCAAGTGCGTGATTACACTTCATTTCAGTACTCAGGGATTCAGTATCGCTTTTGTGTAAATCCTTTTGGTTTAAAAAACTCAGGAAGTGGATTTTTGAGAGCCATTCACAATATCTTTGGAAACTCTGCAGATGACTTTTTAATAAAGTATATTGACGACTTCTTAATCATTAGTCAAACATTTGAAGAACACATGAATAATGTCCATTATGTGTTAAATAAACTACAACAACATGGTATGACTGTGAACATACTAAAATCAAAATTTTGTGTTAAGGAAATAAATTTTCTGGGTTATGTAGTGGATGAACGAGGTATAAGACCTGATCAGAAAAGAATAGAAGCAATAATGAGAATTCCGCCACCCAGGAACGTAAAACAAATTAGACGTCTCTTAGGGGTATTGAACTTTCAGAGTAAGTTCGTACCAAGATATTCGGCGGAGATAGAACCACTACGGCAGCTACTCCGAAAGAACAATAAGTGGAGATGGACAGAGGAGCATCAAAAATGTTTTGAGAGAGTAAAGGAACTATTTGCTAAGTCCATGTTACTTGAGAGGCCCAGAGAAGATTTGGAATATGAAATTTATGTCGATGCATCAATGCAAGGATACGCCGGAATTTTAGGACAGCGAGACATCAACAATGACTTTCACGTCATTAGTACAGCTTCAAGAGGACTTACAAATATTGAGAGGAATTCTTCAGTGACTCAGTTAGAAATTGGAGCACTATATTTCTCATTAATTCGTTTTAAAACCTATATTTATCAGAAAAAGGTGAAAGTATATTCAGACCACATAAGCTTAACTTTCATACAACGGTGTAGATTATGTAGTGGAAAACTTGCTAGATATATTCATGCAATATCTGCATTCGATATTGAGATTATCCACATTCCTGGCAAAAACAATACCTTCAGTGATTTACTATCAAGATTGAACTACAACCCACAAATTCCCGAAAATATTGAAAGGCCTAGAAATGAAGTCAAAATATTGACAATTGAAATTCCTTTAAGTAAAGAAATGATTAGAAAATTGAAAAATATGGGGGAAATTCAAAATGAGGATGCAAAATTATTTGAACTTAAAGAAAAAGTACCATCGATTGAGGAGGCAAAGAAAGAAATTATAGCAATTCGAGATGGGACATTATACAAAAAGCATGGAAAAGAAATGCCTAGTTGGAAGGTAATGGTTCCGAAAAGCATGGAAATGGAACTAATTAAGAATTTTCATGAAGGGTTAGCACACTCAGGGACGGACCGAACAACTTCTATGATTTTAGAGAATTTATACATATCCAAATTGCGTCAAAAAGTTCGCAAATTTATATCGTGCTGCAACCTGTGTCAGAAGGCAAAGCAAATAAATGCAGCATATGCATTTGAAACTAATTCGGTTATTAGAGATAAGCCGAGATGTGTAATTAGTATTGATATTCATGGTCCGATGCCTCCAAGTCAATTTGGAAATAAATATATATTTGTCTGCTATGATATATTCAGCAAATATGTAAGAATCTACCCTTTGAGAAAACCTACAGGTTTAGCATGTTTGAATAGATTACTTAAGTCATATGTGATAGAAGAAGGGCCTATTCAATCTGTATTGAGCGATAATGCTTCGTACTTCACAGGAAAAAAATTTATGGATGGACTTAAAGAAAATGGCATTAAACAATATTTTTCGTCAAGATACAGACCGAACTCCAACCCAGTGGAGAGGGAAATTAAGGAAATTTCAAATTATTTAAGGGTGTTATGTCATCGAAAACACACTCAATGGTATGGATACGTGAACTTCGTTCAGAACCTACTAAATGAAACCATAAACAATGTGACAGGATATAAACCATGTGAACTTAAGTTGGGAAAGAAGATCAATACAATGTGTAAAACAATCCCAGGAGCCATTCCAGATGCGCATTCGATACCACCAACAGAAGAAGAGATGTTCCGAAAAGCATTTGAGAGGATAAAAAAAAAAGCCATAAAAAGAAAAATGAAACATGAAGAAAAGAAGAGAAAGGAATGGAGGATCAAAATAGGAGATTTAGTTTTGGTTAAAACCAAGAAATTGTCCGACAAAGAAAATAAACTTTATTGGCGAATGTTTCTCAAATACCATGGACCATATGAAGTTGTTAAAGTATATGGAACTAATACATATGAGTTATGTAATCCAACAAATCGAACAAGCATAGGAAAGTTCCATATTGAGATGCTTAAACCATATAACCATGAGGATCATGGTGAAACAAAAGACAAAGATGATAAATAATAAATGCTGAATAGTTAAAGACGAAATGCAGAACAATGTATTGGAACGTAAGAGGGTTAAATAAATATGTACGTCATAGGAAAGGAGAAATAAATTTTGGACATGATTAAATGTTTGAGAGGAAAATAACATTTTACTAGTAAGAGAACATGTGAAATAAAGCATGATGTTATATTAAAGTAAAGTACATAAATACTATTCAAAGAGTATTGTTAAAATAAAATTCAAAATAACAAAAATGTTAAACATAATTAAAACCAATATTTATGTAGTAAATAGAACATGTGAAACAATGCCTAGATTTAAGAGATGTAAATATTTGTGTTGAGGGTGAATATTTTGGTACATATGTATAATAATTACAAAAATCTTAAATGTATAAATTTTGTCAACAGCTTAAAGTAAACAATTTGGTAGTAGTAAATAAATAGTTTAGGGTATAGTATTTGCTATAAAAAAAAATTTTGTGATATCAGATTAATATCTAAATTAATTAAATCAGAGCCAGTAAGTAGTGGCAAGATAAAACATATGTCGTGTGTTAAACGCGTGTGAAGTGTTAAGTGAAAGTGAATAGCGTGTGTTACAAGATTTAGGAGACTAAAAACAAAATTATAAAATTTCTAAACAGGTTATAAATATTTATAATTATGTTTCTAGTGGGGCATATGAGACGGTAATTTGTATCACAAATTACTTTAATGTAAATAATTATTTTTATATGAATATGTATTTTTATGTAACATTGATTTCAGGGGTTTAATAATTGTAATTATTAATGGTAAATAATAATTTTCGGCTCTACTGAAACTGTTAACAATAACATAATACTTTAGCAAGGGGGTGAGTTGTTTATCGTTACCGGGAACCAGGAAGTTACGTAATGTTTCGCGCCTTTTCAGTAAAAAAGCTTCCAGAACATTCTATAAAAGTAATATGTATTAGTGGTTTTCATTGGATAGTAAAATAGACGCTAATGTTGGCGCGTTTTATTAGCCAATGGTAATTCATTTATAATCTTTAGGTGTAGCTTGAGGCAAGTCTATAAATAGTGTAGATTCAAAGCGAGCGTCCTCCAGTTCGGCAAGATTCTCGACACAGTACACATCGTCCTCCAGTTCGGCAAGATTCTCGACACAGTACCCATCGTCCTCCAGTTCGGCAAGATTCACGAAGCACTACACATCGTCTCCCGCAGTTATACAAAATTCTCCGTACATTACACGTTGGCCGCTCAGTTCACCAAGTTACGCGCAGTGAAAATCATTAAAGATCTAAAATATTACAAAGTCACTTATATACAAAAATTGAAGTACGTGAGTTAAAAGTGAGAAGTTATTATAAACAGTTTCAGTATGGCGATTATCAAGATAAATTTGTGAAAGTGTTAGTGCACGTGTTCGACAATAAAACAGTATAAAAAAAACATTTCTTCACTAGTAATTTTTGGATAAAAGATTCCTTTTCCGCTTCACACCCTGCAAGAATTAAATGCCTACCTAAATAGCTGGCCGGAAGACAATATACATAACCTTAAAACTAATTCATATAGATTGCTACGCCAGATGGAGTTAGCAGGCGACCGACGAATGACGTCACACAAGATGGTTCCACGCGTGAGGTAAGCAACATTACGTGAGAAACATTATCCACCACGTGGGGACACAAATACACAAATACACACGAATACTACTTCAAATTGGCTCCCATACGTGGGGCAGTTAAAGTGAAGCAAATATACAATTTGTGCTCTAACCTACTTCAATGATAGAGGGCCGAGTAAGTCATGTGAATGTATCACACAGACTTTTTTCATTTATAAGATATATCTATAGAAGACTGAGGTGAAAAATTCACTTTATACGATATTCACAAGAGTTATTCTACACATTACAAACTTACAAGTGCCCTTCATGCGTAGGTATATTATTCGCACAAAACCCCAATTCTTCAATTCCTCTGACGTTAACAAATTCTAATGTTAAACACAATAAAGTGCTTAGAAATGATTTCAAGTTATACAACACGGACCAGGTTACATGCAATGACAGGTGTTATATCATAAATCGACTTTTGTTAATATTGAGCTCAGGAGGAGAATAAAGAAGGGGGACACATGTTCAATTATGTTATAATGACTAAGTAAACTTCAACGTAAAAAAACCTAAACATACAACAACTTTTTCAGGAATTCTAATGCTACGAAGGAGTATGCTTGAGAGACTCTAGTGAGCTATACATTTTACCTGCACTTTTTGTCTATATCTTGTGTTTTCACAGTTGTATAAAATTTAGTAAAAATGAAGAGAAATTCAGAGGTTTATTTGACGAACATATAAAATTCGCAATTTATTTATCATGGAAATAAACTTTCGTTAAACATTTCGTGTTAGATATAAGGATAAGTGATACTCAAATAAAAAAGAACAAGAAAACGCGTGTCACTATGTGATGGCTTTGAAATTCCAACCTCTTTGCGTTACCATGAGAAAAACAGAGACATGCCACCAGCAAAAAATATAAGTATACGAAAATTCAAAGTAATAAAGAATTGGAAATGGTTAACGTAACAAAATGTATCAGAGATCTACATTTTTAATGCAGTAAGATTTTGTCTTTTTAGTTAGTTATACAAAAGTGATTCGGAATGAAGAGGACTTCATAGGCTATTCCCAGAAAATACAAGATAAGTTTTCTATTTGTCATGCAAGTCTTAAACATATAATATTATAATCAAAATCGTTAGAGGCATATTTTAAAAAAATAAAAAATAACGCCACGTTTTTCCAAGTAAAAGGTAGTTTTCGGTGGGGAATTCTCTTGAAAATATTCGTGTCGCATCCTAAGAAGATGTTGAATTTAAACACCAAGGTTAGTATCTAACCGAGGGGAAGTATTGCATTCCATCCAAAAATTCGATACCGAGATTTCACCAGAAATACATGTTTTGAGATGCCTAAATCCAAATAAAGCATTTTTGGGGGGAAAATGTCCATGTTTGTGTCTGACCGTGTAACTCAAAAACGAAAAGTTCAATAAATACTAAACTATTTGAGTTTAGTGTCCTATAAGGATGCTACACGAAGATTTTTAAGAAAATCCCCCACTTCAAATTACCCTTTACATGGAACATTTTTCAAAAACGTTTATTTTTCCAAAATGGCTCCAACGATTTTGATTAAAATATTATACGTTTAAGATATTTTTATGTCAAATGAAATGTATATCTTGAATTTTCTGGGAATGCCCCCAAAATTCCTCTTCATTTGAATGACTTTCGCGTAACTGGTAAACCGTAAAAGATAGACAAAATTTTACTTCATAATTAATGTAGATCTCGTTAAAGAACACAATTTATGTCATTTACATTCTTTTCCTCTTTTTTTTTTGTTTGTTTTGTTTTTGTTTAGGTCAAGTGAACTATTTCCGAGGTATTCCTTTTATTTGTTTGAATTTTTCAATACTTATACTTTTTCTCAGTTGGGAATTGGTTATTCGTCTTTTTATGTCCTGGACATGCAAAGAGAATTGAATGCTCCACATAGCAACCAGCGCTTAAAAGATTTGACTATCGCTTAAAGCCTGTCATATTCCCCTTGTACCTACAAGAAATTTAGCAATAAGAAGTTTCAGCAAATGTTTATCTCGATTAACATGAAGTAGATGGAGAATAAGGGTTTGTAAAAATAGTTTGTACAAGGGCAGAGAAAGTCATGTGAGTGTAACACATCAAATATTTCGTTTCTGATTATGCTGTTCACAGATACACGGACGCACAGTCCATTTTCTAAAATATTTTTTTGGGATTCAGAGAGTCTACAAATGTGTATTTTTAGTACAACTTCTATATCAAAATGATGAATGGAAACAATACTTCCTCTACTTAAGTAGTAAAAAACAGTAAATATCTACCTCGCGAGAGTCGTCTTCCGTGGTGTAGTGGTTACCATGCTAACCTCTAGTTCCCAAGGTCGTGGGTTCAAACCCGTCAGAGGGCCATGGTACTTTTTCGGGCGTAAAAATCCTTAGCATGGCTTCCTTCAAAAGCGAAGTAAAGCCGGTGGTTCCGTATGGTAGATTTACGGCACATAAAAGAACCTCAAGCCTGAAAAAGAGGTCTCTGAGCAAACTTACCGGTCTTTTACGGCCAATATAGAATGGGACGCTAAGGACCACAGCATTAAAGAATGTCCATAAATAATATTAATTTTTTAAATTGATTTATTTAATTAAGTTATTTATTTTGGCCTTGCGAGAAATGTGTGTATCTATGTTGAGTGTATATAGTTAAGCAATAAACAAACCAGTCGGTGAATTAAACCTTGAGCTATGGCCCCCCTCAGGGGCTCACCTTATGTGAGTACGGGTTTTTGGCGCACCCGGGGGTTCCCGAGCCAATCATCGCCACATTCATCCCCTCACCCCCATCCGGTCGAGTTGGGTTCTTCAAGTGACCGGTGGACCCAAGGTAGGCTCTCGTGCGTTCTTTGCATTCCATCCATACCGCACCTCACCATCGTTTCTTTCTTCCCTTATCACTTTCCGGCCATTTCGCACCACGACATTCGCATATCTCTTTTTCTTCCCCGCTGGCCTACCTTGCGTGCGAAACGCCCACACAGTTTTAGTTTCTTTTATCTTTTTATTTAAATCCTCCGTGGACACAGCCTGACGGATACCCGCGCACCGCGTGCGCAGCTGGGTGAGTGGGTAATGGCGTCATCCCCACCACCCGGGGTCGTCATGTAGGGTTTGTGTTCGTATCCGCTGTTCAACTGCAGTCCCGCGGGGGGGCCATTGCATGAGCTGCTGACTTCTGACGGCGATTGGGTCCCTCTGTCTATGTTCTGGGAGGTGTGACCCTGGGGTGAGTCTGATATAGATAGGCCACTCACCCAAGCCGGGGTAACGCCCGAGAAGTCAGAGCCCGAGGTCGGAGACGGTTGCAATGGTGGAGGATTTATCTCGCTATGGAGCACCCTTCCTCCATTAATACAAATAAGCGCCGAAAAGTTATTGTAACAGAAGTAGCACCGCCGTCATCTGGTTGTTACTTGGTCATTTCGAGAACAGAAGAAGGACAAAACTTTGAGAAGGTGAACCCTTTTATAATTTAGAAGGGCATAGATGCTATTGCTGGTGCGGTTCAATCATGCACTCGTCTACGGAATGGTTCCTTATTGGCACAAACTAAGTCCGATCAGCAAAGTAAGACCTTGTTGCGCGCTACGCTTCTCCACGGTTACCCCATCCGTGTTGAGAAGCACCGCACATTGAACTCCTGTCGGGGCGTCGTTACCAC
Source organism: Deroplatys truncata (assembly GCA_030765065.1). Classification (NCBI taxonomy): domain Eukaryota; kingdom Metazoa; phylum Arthropoda; class Insecta; order Mantodea; family Mantidae; genus Deroplatys; species Deroplatys truncata. Next base: position 118,778,552 of record CM060988.1, on the reverse strand, counting down.
CCATAGCCTCGATGGTATATCGGACGAGGATCTCGTAGAATATCTATCCGATCAAAAGGTGACTGCAGTGCATCGAGTGCAGGCCAAACGCGACGGCGTATTGGTACCCACTCGTACCCTGTTTATTACATTTGATGGCGTCGATCTGCCCACGAGCATTTCCGCAGGGTACGAACGGATTTCTGTGAGGCCTTATATTCCTAGACCTCTGCGTTGTTTTAAATGCCAACGTTTTGGGCATACGCAAGTCTCATGTAAGAGTGCCGTTAACATCTGTGCAACATGTAGCCAGCCCTCACACGAAGGTACCTGTTCAACAGCCCCCGTCTGCGTTAATTGTAAAGGGTCTCATTCTGCTTCGTTTGCCGACTGTCCGCGGTACTTGGACGAGAAGGCGATCCAGGAGATCCGGGTAAAGGAAAAACTCTCCTTCGCTGAAGCCCGGAGGCGTTACCATGTGCGCCAACCTTCACTCCTGCGATCTGGCACATTTAGTTCTGTTGTTGTCTCGCCAGTACCACGAGTAGATGCCGAAACTCAGACCTGGACCATGACTGGATTAACCGCCACTACCATCCGGCCGTCTATTCAGGCTACAGTTACCAAGCCGTATAAACCTGGTCCCAAGTCAATGAAGTCGCAAGCCGTTGAAAAGAAGCCCAAGCAGAAACTTCGTAGGGAAGATTTTTTGAAAGACCCTCCGCGTGCGCGCGGTAACAAAAGTTCACCTTCTCCTCCTCGGAGGTCGCTGTCCCAGGACGGTCCTGGGACAAGCCGCGCTCAGCGGCACCCCTCACCCATCGCCACCCAGAACCGATTCACAGCGTTTGAATCGGTTTCTAGCACTGAGCGCGTGGGCCCTCCCTCCGAGTAGCTATGGAGTCTGACCAACTCCATACAAAAAGCCCGAGCCCAAAGGTTAAGCAAAAGATTCTTTAAGCCGCCCTTCTACGTAGACCGTTTATCCCTTTTATTCATGGCTATCCTGACCTGGAATGTACGTGGTGTACGATCGCATAGGGCGGAACTGCAACTTTTATTGCGTTCCCATTCGCCTATGGTCGTATGTTTGCAGGAGACTAAGCTTCGCCCTCACGATCCTTTTGATCTCCGAGGATATACTCCGGTTCGCTACGACCTTGAACCGGAGGAGGGTACTCCTGCTCATGGAGGTGTCATGTTCTTAGTGCGTAACGACGTTCATTTTAAACCTGTCACACATCCGACTTGCAAGCTGTTGCCGTTCGCCTTCACTTACCCGACTTTTTGTTTTCTGTTTGCTCTGTATATTCACCTCCATCGTCTCCCCTCGCTCCCGCGGACATTCGAGCTCTCCTGTCCGCTCTCCCAACACCATTTCTTCTGTTGGGAGATTTTAATGCCCATCACCCACTATGGGGTTCGCCAAGGGCTTGTGCGAGGGGAACTCTTCTTTCCGACATTTTTGACCAGTTCCATCACTCTATTCTCAATACAGGCGAGCCTACGTTTCTTTCAGATTCTTCCGGTTCATTTTCTCATTTAGACCTTGCCGTTTGCTCACTCCAGCTTGCTAGTCGTCTTCATTGGAACGTCGTCGCTGACACCTACTCCAGCGACCATTACCCCTGCATCGTTTCTCTTCTGTCGCACCACGTACAGCATTCCAGAGTACCTACCTGGATATTCGCAAAAGCCTACTGGAGCTTGTATTCCAGCCTCGTGCATTTTGACGACCAGCCCTTCGCCGACATTAATCAACTAGTGCAGCACCTTACGTCTATTATTTTCTCAGCCGCCGAACGTGCAATACCCCGTTCATCCTCCCAACCTCGGCGGCCACCTGTTCCGTGGTGGAACGAGGATTGTCGGAACGCCGTTCGTGCCCGTAGAACTGCACTTAGGGTGTTTCGGCGACACCCTACACTTGATAATTTGGTGACTTTTAAACAATCGCGCGCCAGGGCTCGTCGCATTATTCAGGATAGCAAGAAGGCATCTTGGGCTCGTTTTGTCGAGTCTTTTAATCGTTTTACGCCTTCATCCGTTGTTTGGGATAAACTTCGTCGCTTCTCAGGTAAAGTGTCACATTGTACTGTTTCTGGCCTTCAGGTTTCTAATGCCACTATAGTGGATCCGGCTGCCATCGCTAACACTCTGGGTGCTGCCTTTGAGGCGGTTTCCAGTTCAGACCATTATTCCGCCGGCTTTCGCTCTATTAAAGACCGGCTGGATTCCGCATCATATACTTTTCGGTCTGCTAATGATGAACGCTATAACGAACTATTCACAATGAGGGAGCTGGAGCACGCTCTTCATTGCTCTCGGCACTCCGCTCCTGGGCCGGACGGCATTCATGTCCTGATGTTAAAGAACCTTTCAGCCGACAGTAAACTATTTCTCTTACAGGTCTATAACCATATTTGGCAAGACGGCATTTTTCCTTCCGTTTGGCGCGAAGCCACCATTTCCCTATACTTAAGCCTGGGAAGGATCGCCAACTACCTTCCAGCTACCGCCCTATCTCCCTCACCAGTTGCATTTGCAAGGTGATGGAGCGCATGATCAACGGGCGGTTGACATGGTGGCTTGAGTCTCAGAAACTTCTAGCGAACGCTCAGTGCGGGTTTCGTCGCTATCGCTCTACCGTCGACCATCTGGTGTCCTTGTCGACGCATATTATGAATGGATTTCTGAGAAAGTGTCAAACCGTGGCTGTATTTTTTGACCTGGAGAAAGCTTATGACACTTGTTGGAGGGGCGGCATTTTACGTACACTTCACGATTGGAATATCCGCGGTCGTCTTCCCATATTTCTTCGGGAGTTTATGACGGACCGCGTCTTTCGTGTACGTGTGGGCTCGGTTTTATCTCGTCGTTTTATTCAAGAGAACGGAGTACCGCAGGGCTCTGTACTCAGTGTCACACTTTTTGCGATTGCTATCAACCCCATTGTTGATTGTATTCCACCTTGCATTTCATCGTCCCTTTTTGTTGACGATTTCGCTATTTATTGCAGTTCACGGCGGACCTGTCTACTCGAACGCCGTCTCCAGAGCTGTATCGACCGTCTCTACGCCTGGAGTAACGCCAACGGCTTTAATTTCTCCGCCGAGAAATCCGTCTGCATCAACTTCTGGCGCCGGAAGTATTTCCCTCCGCCCTCTCTCCATCTTGGGCCAGGGATACTTCCGTTTGCAGACGAGGCGAAATTTTTGGGGTTGATTTTTGATAGGAAGTTGTGTTGGACCTCGCACGTTTCCTTTTTAAAAGCAAAGCGTGACCGTTCTCTTAATATTTTACGTGTTTTAAGTGGCACATCCTGGGGAGCTGATCGGACCGTCCTTCTTCGCCTTTATCGCTCTTTGGTCCGATCCAAGCTTGATTACGGGTGTATTGTTTATTCGTCGGCACGTCCATCTGTGTTACGTCGATTGAATGCCATTCACCATCGTGGCATAAGAGTCGCTACAGGGGCCTTTCCAACTAGCCCTGTACCCAGTCTGTACGCAGAAGCTGCAGAGCCTCCGCTGTCCTTGCGGCGTGAGATGCTTTTGTGCAGCTATGCTTGTCGACTCTCAAGCTTGCCTAACCACCCGTCCTTCGATGTATTTTACGAGGATTCGCTTGATCGCCAATATTTCGTTAGCTCCTCTGCATTGCTCCCTCCAGGGGTTCGATTTCGACTGCTACTTCGGCATTTGGACGTTACGCCAGCGCCGGCCCTTACCCGAGGGGAAACGCGCTTTCCTCCATGGACGCGTGCTGAGGCCTACATCCACCTTGGGCTAACGTCGATGCCGAAAAATGCGACCCCTGCTTCTGTTCTTAGATCCGCCTTTTTAGAACTACAGGCGCAGTTCGGGGACTGTCATTTTATATATACTGATGGGTCTAAGACTGATGTTGGAGTAGGATGTGCCTTTGTTTTTGGTGTACAGAGTTTTACTTTTCGTTTACCTCGACAATGTTCAATTTTTACCGCCGAACTTTTTAGCATTTATCAATCTGTTTTATACATTCAGCGGCACGACTTACGGTACTGTTTTATTTGTACGGACTCTCTGAGTGCCCTTCAGACTATTCATGCGCTGTACCATTACCACCCACTCGTACAGCGCATACATGACCTGCTCCACTCGCTTGGTGTCTCTGGCATCAGCGTGTCCTTCATGTGGATTCCAGGTCATGTGGGCATCTCCGGTAATGAGTCTGCCGACGCCGCTGCGAAATCGGCGATTTTATTACCCAGATTTTTTACTTCTGTTGTTCCCTCGTCAGATTCGTGTGTTATTTTACGTCGCCGCATCCTCTCGCGCTGGCGCGATGAGTGGACGGCCCTCCGGGGGAACAAGTTGCGGGAGGTTAAGCCTTTCCCGTTGCTCTGGGGTACCTCTTCTCGTTCTTGTCGTCGGGAAGAGGTAATTTTAGCTCGTCTACGGATTTTTAGTCATAGGTATTTGCTCAGTGGTGACCCCGCACCACTCTGTGGGCAGTGTGACGTGCCCTTAACGGTGCGTCACATTTTAACAGAGTGTCAGGTTTTAGCTGCATTGCGTGTTCGTGTGGTCTGCCTGTTGGCCTAGCCAACGTTTTGGCAGACGACACGCGTGCTGTAGAATGTGTTTTACGTTTTATTCATGACAGTGATTTTAATCTGCGCATTTAATGCGATGAGCGTCTTTTAGCGTAGTAATTTTATTCTCTCTATTTTTTATGGGGACTCTAATACCCAGTGGACAAAAGGCGCCCATGTCCTTCGCATTCTACACTCCTTGACACGTTTTCATCTTTTATTGCCTATGCTTTTAGTGTGTTGGTTTTTCAGATATATTTATTGTTATTATTATTATTGTTGTTATTGTTATTATTGTTATTGTTATTATTGTTATTGTTATTCTATTGTTATTTTTAACTTTTTTGACATCGCGGGTTTGTGTCCCTTTTTTTTTTTAATTATGCGGTTTTTTACCTGTCTTTTATATTTTGAGCTTATATTTTACACATTGTAAGGGCGCTGATGACCGCAGCAGTTTAGCGCCCTTAAACCGCATATCATCTTCATCATCATCATCATTGAGCTATGGCAGCTCAAGGAGAATAAATGAAGGTGTGAAATGAATGCAAATGATCTCAGGGATCTAAGCGGTTAATGCTATCTGGGAACTGAGGATAGGCCGTGATTCTAACCTAGATCTGCAGTTTGAAAGGTAAAAGCTCTCTCATATGTATAACTGCGGTAGCAACTGTAAGCTTTAAGGGGAGATTAAAAGCCCTGTCCGGCCGATATTACATTTGCCAAATCCATGACCATCTCAGAAACTATTTAAAGTAACAGACTGAAATGTTTACAGTAAGTAGATGAATGCCTTCCAAGTTCACTGATTTAATTTTGTTTATTAACGAAGAGAGGAGTTTTCTAAATTATACCGTCATTTTATTAAAATGTATCAGCAATTATTTTTAAACAATAACCAAACATCTTACCAACACTAAAATAGATCCATAACAGCACTTAAGAGTTTTTTTCATTATCCTAAAATTTGATTTTGCTATCTTCAGTAGTTTCTAAGAAAACGGTTCATTTATGCCCGAAAATGTCATTCACACAAAAGGCTGTTCAAAGTAAAAATCGAGAGAACAAACTCGCATATATGTGCAAAGAAAGAATCCACATGGAGCGACGGACCTGCTCCTCTCTCCGGGCGCTCGTCGTCTTCCTTCTGGTGTGGGTGGTAAATTGCTGTAAAAGAAATTGCTGTGTTGCCTATGCTTTTAACTCTTATTTCTGGAATGGTTACATGAGACGAAATTAAAAGTTGAAGTCCAATTTAACTGTAATTATTTTCACGCTTGGTTGCAGCTAGCCGTGTGTTCTATCCCACAACTATTTGACTGGCTTATGGGGGCCTATCTCTCAAGCTGTACCTCCCAACCAATGTTCATGTTCTAAATGGCTAACAGCTTCTTCACACACCCGATCATCTGAGTGACAAAGTTCACCCCCCCCCCCGAGGAAATTTTATGTAGTCATCCGATTGCCAGGTCTCCGCTTTATTCGTACACGCCATTTTACCGCCGTATCTTAAAGCAATGTTGAGATTGACTGATCACATTAGCGTCGTATGAGAACATGTACTCTTGCAGTTTCCACTCTTAAGTTCCATGACGAATTTGGACTTCACGTTCGGTCCCAGGCTCTATCTTTCGTCAATCTCTGTATGTCTCTCTCACTCAAGTGTGTCTGCTGGTCATATTTAGCCAATTCCCTGTGCTTTGGGCAAATCTGGGTATATCTCCGCCTAGTACGGTGTGACTTCAGGCACCTAAATTGCAACGTTGCATGGTTCCATTACATTTACCATATAACAAATTTTACACATCCTTTACATTAATGCTGATATTTACATTAATGCACAAGTTTCCTACCAATTTAATCCTTTAATCATTAATTATGGATCTAAAAATTAATTATATCAAACGCAAAGAATAGTTTATTTTATCATGGGTTGTAAACACAGATACTGCCATACTTCTCAGTAGTACTAAGTTTTAGAGGAACATTTCCCCTAAAAGATGAGCTAAAGTTTACTTCTCTACTCCAAAATATGCAGGAGCTATCATTCTTTCTCTATGAGGTGGTACAGAATTCACAGTATAAAATGGCCGATGCAGCACCATTTTTAAAAATATGTTTATAGAGAAATATTGCGCCTATAATGATAAAATATTTATCAAATTAAACAAGAAGTACCAATTTAAAAACTCAATGGAAAAAATTGTCTTTTTTGGCAATTTTCGCGCCGTTTAGTCTCCCCCCAAATTAACATACACGTATCAGTGTTCTCCATGTGTGTTCATCTGGGACTGTTGTTATTTTTACAGGCACAAACATAGCATTCCGGAAGCCAGCAAATCAGTCGACGACAGTTCGAGGTGGTGCTGCCTCTAACGGGAATGACGGCGAGAAGACAACGGTGCACGACGGTAAACGATGCACCGAGACAATGAAGGAAGCCTCACCCTGGTGGATGGTGGATCTCTTGAGGCCTTATCCTGTAGGCGTTGTACGGGTTACCACTAGAGGCTGCTGTGGTAAGTTGTTGCTATATCTACGTGATTTTCCCTCACACTGCGGCCACCTCTCGGCGGCTCGCACGCCGGCTGCCTCGGCTTGGTCTACCGCCCAAAGAGATATAATATCCGTGCAATCGCTTCACATTCTCATAGTTATAAATATATTTACAATGACAATAAGCATATGCCTTATCATAAGAGATGTTGAAAATTTACCCTCCTCTATTGCATATTTCTGGCTTCAAGAAATGTTCATTCACACTCGAGAGTTCCATATCCGAAAATGAGTGAATTTCTCGCCTGATGTTTTCTTTTGGTTCTTACAATGTATGGGGCATTATTGCTTACACCTTATTTTTCAAGTTCCTCCATAGATAAAAATCGCACACATTTACATCAGGGGATAACGAGGAACATAATCCTTTACTAACTACCCTATCTTAAAAAATTTCCTGAATTAAATTCACACGACTCGTCAGCGGTATACGTGGTAGCAGAGTCTTGTTGGAAAAATGCAGACTGTCATTCAGCGTTGGCCAGTTGTTTAAAAATGTGAGTACGACATTCCTGTATCTCTGCATTTATTATTAGTTCAACAAATATAGGTGGTATTATTCTATACGCATTTACTGCACACCAATTTTCACGTCATGCAAGGGAATCTTGCGTGTAAAATCGGGTTTGTCTGTACTCAATAACTGTTAGTTTGCGACAAAATAGCCATGTAAATTAGACCTTGCTTCATCAGAGGAAAATAATATTAAGTTTGAGTCAATTACTCTTATCATTTCGCAAAATCCAATTACAGAAATTTACCCGACTCCGATGATCACAGGAAGAATAAGATACATTCAACAGATTCTATACATTATAAGAAGTATAACAAAACATCAGGCGAGAAATGCACTTATTTTCAGATATTGAACTCTTGATTGTGAATGAAGATTTCCTGAGTAGATGCCAGAAATATGTGAATGGAGGATATTTCCAACACCTGTGATAAGGTATGGGTTTATCATCATTGTAATTGCAATTATGAGAACGTGAGGCGGTTGCAGGGATATCATAACTGTTTCAGCGGGAGTCCAAGTTGCGGTGGCCGGCTCGCGAGCAGCTGTGCGCTGGCCACAATGTGAAGGAAAAGCACTGCATTTAACAGCTGATAGCTGTGTAATAATCGCACGACCTTCTCAATACAAGTATATTACATAATGATTCCATCCAATTTATTTTATCCCCATATAAATGTCTATATAGAAATTGCTTAATTTAGATAGCATTGAGTTTGTTGTAAATAGCAACCCAGACAATACTACACAATAGTTTATAGTTCACAATAAACACAGTTCTAATTTTTGAGCTCACAAAAACACTAGTTCTTAAATACCAAAGTAAACATTCGAATTTTGGAAATGTTAAACATACTATACTAAGTATTTTAATTAGATATTAACAAGAAAAATGTAGAGATTATTAAAATTCTCAGTTTGTAACAATATTTTGTAGCATTAGCACTTTTTAAATACTCCATGATCAAAATTTATATTTTTGCTTAGGGTTTCCTAAAGACATTCTTGAAAGTTTATACATTTTTGCTCCCCATTTTTTCTTTCCATTTCAAGAACTTGTTATTATGAATAAACATTTGAGTGCAGTTTCCGCATGATGAAACTTTCTTGCTTGATTCTTGGTTAAAATACATCCTGAATATAGCAAAATAAATTTTTATTTGAATAGTTTAATATATAATGAATATACTGAATTTTTCATCGGTAGGCAAAGTCGTATGAATGCATAATATCAGATTTTTAAATAAATTCTACGCATGCAAACCTAATAAACAATTTTGCTCTTTGGTAAACCCCAATGTGTCCTCCACGCAGTCACTTTCTTAGCTATTAACATGCAAAATAAATGAAAGTGGTTTGCAAAGTAATCTGAAATTATTGGGTCGTAAATAATGTAGATGTATGCAACAACCTGAGGGGAGAAAAAAAAAGAAGCAAATTAATGTTGCATGTTTCCTCGCAGGACACCAGCCTCTGAAGGACATCGAGATCAGGGTCGGGAACAGCAGCACAGATCTACAGAGAAACCCACTCTGTGCCTGGTTTCCTGGTACCATCGGTAAGTCTGAGAAACTTCCTTCATACCTAGAGTAGCTTTTACATGGTCTAATGCAAACACATGCGTGGAGATGCTCAACAAATATGACTTTCACTGTCTGTGGCAATGACCAAGGAGCAACAGACTATAATATTAGTAACGGAAATTTCCAGTATTTATAGTATGAGCACCATTGCCACATGCTTTAATTACAACAGATGGTCTTCAAAGACATTCTCCAAATATGCAAACAATTACTTTTAGGCAATAAAGCAGCTCTGCAAAACGTTGATACAGGAAATATACCTACAAAGAGTAACACATGTATTAAGGAACCTTCGAAATGAGAGCCTACTAAAGAATATATTCTTCTGCGAAAGAAAATGTATTTCTAGCATTAACGTGCCGTAAATCCAATTAAAATAAACTTATTTAGAAGTTTACATCCGGTCAAAATAGTTTTCAAGTATTTTTGTAAGTTTTTCACGGTTTTGCTTTATTGTTTCAAAAAGCAAAACCTTCTTTTTTTTAGACAGTATTGGATTTATATTAGACAATCAATCATTTTAAAACCTTTTTTTAAATTTTTCATAATGTATACACAATGTTTCTAATAAAATACGAATGGACCAATTTAAAACAACGTATGCAGGTTATTAAAAATCCAAATTCACTAAATTTTAGCTAACTTTGAATATATTTGATAAAATATACTATGTTTTTGTATACCGGGTGGATCATTTAAGCTGAGACTGTACAATATCTCCAAAACTAGAGATTGTAGAAAGAAATGTATATAATAAAAATTGTTTGATATTATGGGGGAAAGTAAATGTCATTAGCGTGTTTTGTTTGGAGGATGTTATGATGGCCATTTTATGGTGTTGTTTTCCCATTAGAAAATGCTTTATGAAAAGCTGTTTATTTGTGATGAGGAATAAGGAAACAAAATAAAAAATGTTGGTTTCTAACTACGAAACGTAACTTGACCCTCAAATGACCATCCATGGATGGTTCAACCATTCATTGCGCTCTTCGTACACAGTCATTCAGAATTTTCGTTGTTATTTACGTTGGTGTAAGAATAATTGCAAAGTGCTTTACATAAATGTTGTTTAGTTTTTATGAAGAGTGAAAAAAACAACATAAAACAATTTAAAGCAATTAAATTGAGCCTAACATGACCATCACAGCGTCCTCCAAATAAAACATGACCAATGGCATTTACTTTCTCTCATAATATCAAGCAACTTTTATTGAAGACATTTCTTTCTACAACGCCTTCGATTTGGAGATATTGTACAGTCTCAACTTAAATGGTCCACCCTGTATAATGTGCATTTATATAATTAACAGCATATATTATATATGTTATGACTTGCAGAGGAAGGAGTAACGAAGACATTCACCTGCGCGCGCACCCTGGTTGGTCAGCATGTATTCCTTCAGCTGGTGGGTGTAGAAGGATCCTTGTCTGTCTGTGAAGTGGAGGTATTCACTACCGACGGTAAGAATTTTTATCGTAGAATTTTCATACTTCAGATTGATAAATATTTTAAGGATACACTCAGAACCAAATGCATTGTTCTATTGCACTAGTCATACCTTAAATGCTTTGTCCTTCAGCGTTCTCCGATAGTATTCTCCTGCAATTCTAATGTTGGAAGAAAGGCACCGCTTCGCTAAGGCGTGTGTATAAAATAATCGCCATCCCATATAAGAAAATTGCGTATCATGTAGAATATATTATGAAACAAGGAAAGATGGTATAAAAAACTGAAAAGGGGCATACTTTCATCCTCATATTTTCCCAGTACCTACTTCCAAACACGACAAATCATAAGCTGTGAAGGTAAAATGTTAACGTCCTGTGCTAAACATTACGATGAATCTAAAGTTGAATGCCATGTCTTGTATATGGACATAGCACATCTACCTTCTAAAAATAAAGGCTTGAATTCGTATCTAGGTGATCATTACCTGCAAAAATGTCTCCCCTTCAAAAGCTTTCCCATACCCTGAAAAGTTATTTCTTGCTTCATTTTCCTAATTCCATTCATGTGCTTTGTACAAGACCGTAGTACAAGACAAGTATTATAGCGGACGAAGCCGCTAGTTTTCAGGTTGAATAGCAGGTCGATTTTAGTCGTTCCGTGAGTGACGATTATCTCCGAGTTCTTACCTCGAGTTAGATCATTTAAATAATCAAGGATGTAGGCTTTCCTCAATATAGACAGAATTCTAAAAGAATGGAAGAAGGCGGTTCAAGAGAGAATTAAGTTAGGACAGCATCGTAGAACAACTGTCGCACTTCTTGGTTGTGATGTGACATACTAGTCGACCACGATATGAGCGCGCTTGAAGGAGGGCGCCACCTTTTTTGTTGGCAATGCGAACGTCATCAAGATTTTTGATCAGAGGGGAATGAGAAGCAAGGCGATAGGGGAATGCACAGTTGCACAATGAAAACAGTACATTTACAGGCCTCAAACTCATTAGTAAATGCAACTCGAACTGCGGAAGTTTCCTTTACCTGACTGTCCTTTCGATGCCACAGCCATTTGTTCCATAACTGTTTAGTTCCTCTTCCCACCGGATGTGCACTCATATCGTGGCCGACTAGTATGTTCAAGACCAGGTTATAAACAGAAATGTACATAGGCCAAAAATACAAACGGAAGTGGAGCATGGAACGTCAAAGAGAAAGATAAAAGTAAGGTATAAGCAACCAAATTGGATTTTTACGTTCAGCAAAGGGCTGTACGAGAGAACGTAACGAAATTAGTCAATTAGAAAAGAATTGAAAGTACTCCACTTTTAAAGCAAACAGTATATTATAGATAAAACTGAGTTAGGCATACGCAATGAATTCAGAAGAATGAATACCCAAAAAGCCCTACAGTAAGACCAAGAGGACAAAGATCTAGAAAAAGATGATGTTATCAAACCGGAACTGGCAGACCTAAAAAGTTTTCCTTTGCTTACTTTGAATTTTTACGATGTGTGCAGAACATAAAATAAACGGAACACGCAAAATTTTAATGCTGTATATGAAACCTTTTTTTGACTACTTAATATTTTTCATTTGTAATTAATCACTTTTTGTATGCCAATATACAAATGCTTCTGGTACAAAACGGTTTATTATATCTGTCCTAAATGTTTATTTTGAAGATAAAAATAAAGAAAATGCTGTACAGGTGTTGATTTTAATTACGGTGTTGAAACAAAAATGGTTTGGCCATGTGTTACTGCGTTCTCAATTTTACGAATAGTTTATAGAAAATAATTTAATTGTCAATTAACAGTTTAATATGCTTTAATAACTATAGAAAATAAAAAGGTCTTTAGTATCTGAAGTTCTTTTGCAAACTTGAAGCATATCAATTAAATATTGTGGTGCTCTGAGCAATATGAATAGTGAAAAATGTTGGAGGAGAGGTACAGCAAAATGGTTTAGGTTTATTTCCGTACTTTACTTCAATCACAATAATGGAATTCAGATGCGCGTTGTACTTCCAGTCTGTTTAGGAATATTCCCTCTTCAGCCTATTTAAATTGCTATTTGTTGGTTAGCGTGGCAAGAGATCATGTATTCTGTATAATTTGCTTTATCGCCGTCATTTTTGTTAGTATTTGTTTATTTATTTACTTTTGTTCCCTTGTTATACAACCCGCCGCTAGGCTCTTTCCTAGAAGACCTTTTATGTTTGAGTATTTCTTTTTTGTAGCTTCGCGAGTAGCGTTGTTAGTTCATTTTTGTTGTTGGGTAATGTTTGAATATGTTCTTGTATGTTTTCTACTTTACCTAACTGGCCGTTTGGAGCTTTAAAATGACGGATATTAGGAAAACAATAAAATACAAAGTACAAGCACAATAAAAAACAAAAATAACTGTGTTTTTCACGTGTTTTGACAAGTTCATCTTTACGAGTGTCTTATTATACAAAACTATAGTACTTTCTCTAAACACGAAGCGCAACGAAATTACAACAACGTGAAAGGAATGTACTCGCAATTACCTTACAGTTACCACTTAAGTGCTCATGTATCTGGACAGGCAATATAGTAATCTCAGCAAGACTTCCTCAATACTTGTAAGCGCGGTTCTGAACAGGTGGAGTCGGGTGAAGAGTTTAAACGTGTTGTATGACCTATATAACTGCTGCGTTTATCTCTAAAAATTGTCCTAACAAGCTGCATGGCAACAACAAATATTTTATTGCGCCACCTATGAGCTACACGAATCTCCTTTTCAGGTGTTACCTTGAAATGTGGTTACATTTCTTGTTGTGAAGCCCAGTTCCCATGCCTTAGTAATCCACATTCAACCTGACTTCTATACTATCATGCTATAATAGGGAATATTCATTCAACAGGATTCTTTTGGATGGTCATCAAGGATTTCATACTTCTTGCTTCCTTTCGTGATTAATTAACGTCTTTTAACCGGATAGGTCATGTCGGACGTGAATAAATGAAATTGGTGAAATGATGCTCAAATGAGCCAGGGGTGCAGAGAGCTTAGATTTACCCCTTCTCAGGGTAAGCGAAAACTCCGAACAAAAATCTTATCCGGGTAACTCGTAATCAACTTTCAGACGAAGAGGAAAGAAAAAATAAGAAAAACAAGAATGTTACCGCACGCATTTTGTGTCTAGCATTCTGGTATTTGGTGGAAATTCTGGAAAACAATCCCAAAAATGGCACATTAATAGGAATATATCCAAATATTTGTGAGGAATGCTTAAACGTATAGTTCATGCAACAAATTCACGTACTCTCGATAAATTCGAAGACAGCATCCAGCTTGCTTTTTCCAATCTTAAATTCGGCTACAGAAATCCGATGGTGATCAGTAAAATGTTCAACAACCCAGCGAGGTGGCGCCGTGGTAACGCGTGCAACTCGCGTTCGGGAGCTCCCCGGTTTGATTCCCGGCGATCACCCACTCTGACCCATTTTTTTTTGGGGGGGGTTGGAGTGGTTTCTTTCAGCCCCGGAATTTCCTGTCCCTCCATTTCGTTACATATCATTTCATTCATCCTTCACCCCGTTAGGTCCGTTTCAGAATTGGAAGTGTCGGCAATGGTGCTTAGGTGCGGCGTGGCAGGAAGAAAAGGATGCTCTCTGTGGAACTTTCTCCGTCCTTCGGCTTTCCACTGGTTGCCGGGTAAACGGACCGAACCTTTGGATCGGGTGTAGAACCCTCTGTGTGGAATGGGGATCCCTGGTCTGCTTGTCCGACTGTCGGGGCGTCTCAATATTGAAACTGTAGGGACACTCATTACTGTGCCGTCACTACTGGTTCCGGACGCTCGATGTTTACTCTCACCTCCTCCTCCCTCCCGGGATTGCCCCCTTGTGACGTACAATATCCTCACTGGAGCAATGCCGAATCCCCAGGCTTGTACAGACACAGAGAGGCTTAATGTCGAATACCTTCTCTGAACGTTTTGTTACATTCTTTGGTTTAGTTACGTGCTGATATATTATTAGATGCGTTATCTCTATTATTGTCAGTAAGATGAGGCAGTATTTATAACACTTAAATGATTCTAGTCAAATTATATAATATATAAATTCAATAACAGCCCGCTTTAAAGCAATATGTGTATGTAACAATATATAAAAAGTGTATATTACAGTCATTATATATGTTTATATTATTGTATACATGTGTAATAATGTTATGTGAATGTATTACGTAAATTAATAATGTAGGAGCTGTGAGACTAATAGGTTAAAAGTTGCTAACAATGAGGTAACAATGAGGTAACCTTAAGGCAATACTGAATTTGAAAGTTTAACAATACTACTTGTGATTCTTGGAAGCAATAATGTAATTTTTGTGACAGTTTATAAATAGCCAATCAACAACCAGAAAAAGTTTTACTTAAATGAAGGTATTTTATTGGAGTAGGATTAGCCAATCAGAAACTGAAATATAGCAAAATTTACAAATCTAGAAGTCAGTTGCTTGTAGACAGCGCTCATAACTGGATGTGTTGGTTGTTGACAGTGTTCCTAATCGGACGCGAGATGTGTCCTCGAGAAATTTAATACGTATTCGTGCGAGAAAAAAATAGTTTACGTGTTAAAAAAGTGCAAGTAATTAATAAAAAAATCTCACAGCTCTCTGTCTCTCTCTCTCTCTCTCTCTCTCTCTCTCTCTATATATATATATATATATATATATATAATATATAGGTGAAGTGTTATTTAAATTGTGTCAAGAATTAATAAAAAGGAGTGAATTAAAAATTATAATTTGTGTAAGCCTACATCCTTCAGCTGCACTACGCCCTGCTAAGACATCCATGTCTCTAACAAAAATACTGACGCAGCCGAGGCAAACATAAATATATAACATTTAAAGAAACAGTCAAAATTACATTTGGGACGAAGGCTACCGGAAACTTTTTACCATACGTGCGGTTGCAACTACTTCAAGTTCGGCTCCCCAACAGTTGAAATATAATACAACTCCTTCAATACAACCTACTTCAAATTGACGCCCAAAACGTGGGGCAAATAAAAATACAACAAACCATCTTCTTTAAAGAACGATATCATATTAAAATTTATGTTCCTGAAAATGAAAGTAAATATAAATATGGGTTCGTATACTGTGGTTGCTCATGCCCTAGCTGATAATGCGACCTTAAATAAATAAAAGGTAAGCGTTAAATATTCATACTGTTTTGCATCGTTAGCACCGTCATGAGGAGAAACAACGGGCCGGTCCGTCGCTCCTGCACGAATGAATTCATATAGCTGTGTCGTAGGAACAGCGTGTTGCCAGGTGCGTCATTCAAGAGAAACCCGGTATAAATATGCTATAAACCCTTCAAAATTTGAAATGTCGATTTTGATTGTATTTTATGTTTATAGCCTACCCGGTGTCTCAGATTAAAGTTTTAAAAGGTTATTTAAAATGCCATTATCTGGCATAGCTGTTTCTAAACATTAAAGCCAGGACGTAGAAATAAAGTTAAACTGTTACTATACTTTAGGCAGGGACATCACAGATAAAACTCACCCCATCCTTCGTACAATCTTAGCGTTTGCAGACAGCGCTCGGACAGTTTTTATCTCCCTATCAATGAACCTTTTGCATTCTTTGAAGTGATAATGGTTTGAGTGTAAATACTTGAATCCCTATGCCTGGTCATTGTCAAATCAACCACAACTTTCACCAAGCACACGTTGAATACGAGTAACGCGTATAATAAGTACTAAATGCATATTCAACGTAACTTAAAGTTTGATCAAAAAGCTCCCAACTTCCAGACAACTCTTGCACCTGCGAACACATGAATTAATGTAAATAAACGTCAATTACTTAAAGACAGAATTAATCAGATAATAACTGTTTATGGCGTTATCTATTATTTCTTTGCTTATTCTTCGCAGTTTTGTGTAATTTACGTTATATATAAACATTCCGCATATTGTATTCCGTCAATATTATATTCCCAAATTTCTGATGCACTCATCTCAAAACTATTTTAAAGACAGTGATTTCAAACCTTTACCTGTTACTTTTCACACCTTATCTTTCCATTTAACTTATTTAATTCGTACAGCGTTATTTGTTGTTGAATAAAAAATATTGGCGTTTCCTTTCTTTTTTTAAAAAAACTATACCTTTACTTTTTATAGATTATATGAATGGCCAAAATAATTTATCACTGAATTTAATATGTAAGCAACACTTATTTTATAAGTACACGTTCCAACTTCTATTCCTATATGTCGTGCACGATCATACTTCCAACTTGTTTTAAATCAATGTAGCATGTCATACTGTAGCGTTTATAGCTTTTATTAGTATACGTTATTGAGAGTCATTGTTGGTGGCCAGACAGTTTGGTAACATATGCATGGGTGTAATGGTTGTTGTGTTCGCGAAGCTTCTATTTGTGTTGTGCGCTTGCGCTGTGAGTAGAGACGCGATAGCTTTGACAAGAGAGATGAGGATGTAGCGGTTGACTCCGCGTGTTGAGGAAGGTGATGGCCCCAGTCGGTTGAGTCAGGTGGAATCTTCATATCTATTTTCCAAATATAAGGTGAGCTTTAATATATTTACATGTGTATTCTAATTAATATGTCGTTCTTTCCATTCTTCTTTAGACAACTTTAAGTACACCCGGAGTTCCTCAGCCCGCCAAGGAGTGTTCCGTGCTCCCACGACGTAATTCCAATTTCTTTCCTTTTCCGTAAAAAAATCCCTATTAGGTATAAGCTTTTCAGGTCGTAGTAGCCCCAAATTCGACTACTCCATATGTTTGGCTTTATAGCTCAGTTACCTCATTTTGGTGAAGCCAACGGCTTCATTACAGCAGGCCCATGACAATATTATAGAGTTTTTTGGGGGCATGTGGCCGGTCTAACGAGAATTTTCTTGGCACCAGGAAGCACGCTGTTTACCGGCGGAGTCGAATATTTATAGCCGCTTATATTCAAGTTAATAGATTGCTCATGCTGGAAATCATGTCCATGTGTCGCCACGAACTCTCACACGTTTTTAAGAAAATTTGCATTAACACTCATTAGTTCTTAACTGCTCGGTGAATAAAACCATGCATAAATCGTAAAAAATTTAAACGCGGGTCAATAGGTCGATCATTAACACTATCTTACACCCAATTGCAGAAATGAACTCTACTCGCATTTTCGCGTGATTTCAATTCCTGAACTGCAGTTGTATTGGTTTTAATTTTAAAACTTTAATGGCATTCCAAGCCTGGGTTTGCTTAATATATAAGCTTTCTTAGAGATTTCTTTAGAATTTGTTCTAGCTTTTCTCATATGTCATCGAGATTTCCTCTTTAAGAACATGGCGATTTACTTTCGGTTTCCCTAAATCTATTCATAACATTACGAACCGATTCTCTATGAGACGCACGAACAGCAGGGAATTTGTCTATAAATCGCAGTCTCACTTCTCTACAAGAGTTTGTTGTTACATAGGAATCATACATGACGATTCTGTGTGCTAAATTATAGGACTTGTTGGTATTATAACAGCACAAACACACTATAACACTGAAAAATGTGGTCTCTCAAGTATCAACCTCTGTACAAAGAACTTCACGTTAGCTGATTAGCCAGCACACGGAGAGGAAGGAAAGTGGAAGGGGAACAGAACGGGTTAGAAACACTGCAGTGTAGGGCAAGTAATACCCCGTAATAGGATCAATGTCCAAACTAAGGCTCTGTAGATCTTTATTGCTTAGAATCTGAATTTTATAGAACAAGTAACAGTTACCCAAATGCGGTATTAACGGGCCGCATTCCTAGACTTTACATTTGTCTGATGTATGTAGAGTAACTAATTTCTCTCTAAAGGTTAAATAAATAAATAAACATCTATATATTTATTGTTTTAATTTCTATTACAGAGTTCTCCAATGACCGCTGTGTTCCTCCCGGTGCTGCCGAAGACGTGGAACTCTCGGCCTTTTCTAGAACATGTTATGAGTTTGGCGTTGGACGAGGAGGGTCCTTTGAGGATGCTCGC
Source organism: Deroplatys truncata (assembly GCA_030765065.1). Lineage (NCBI taxonomy): Eukaryota > Metazoa > Arthropoda > Insecta > Mantodea > Mantidae > Deroplatys > Deroplatys truncata. Next base: position 118,759,864 of record CM060988.1, on the reverse strand, counting down.
AACCACTGTAAGAAACATGGCGGAGACTTGGTGCACGACTTGCATGGGGCAACCGCAACGTTTCTCGTGGCAGAACTGGAGAGACGCAAGCCTATTCTGAAGACACAGTTAGTGTGGATCGGTGCACAGCGAGATCCCGGCTTCACGTCCCGTACATGGCGCTGGGTAGACGGTATGTCTTATGCTTACTTATCTCAGTTTGGAAATCATACGCGTATCATACGTTTTGTTATCTCTTTGAGATCTTGGGAAAATATCTCAATAATTACATCCTAAACACAATTCAAAGTAATGCCCTTCATGTGTTAGAATACAAATAAAATGAAATTTAAATCACGCCATATAATAAATACAGTTTATTAAATTAAACGTTATCATGTGTGTGAATGTTTAAAACTTCACTTTGCAATGATTTATACAAAAATGTAAGCGATTTTATATATTACTTATATAATTATAAAAATGTGAATAATTCAAAATTAATTTTGGGAAAGTAAATAGCCTCCAGTCAATACAATTTATTACCTGTATGTGCATATGCCATTGTATGGGAGGGGATTATTTTCTTCGTTCGTCCATTGATATTGCTTAGAGATACAGTTTCTGTAATGTTGCCATAGCATTATATTTAGGTGATGACAGCATTTTATGCATCGTATGATTACAGACTGAAATTGGCTTTATTGTTAGTAATAAAATAATACGATCTGATTATTGCTAGATAGACTACTGTAACGAAAATTTTCCATGGCAACTTTATGCGTTCAATTTTGTAATCATCAGAATACTTTCCTGTAAATCTTATGCTCGGGCTGGGTAGCTCAGTTGGTTAGGCACTGGCCTTCTAATCCCAAGGTTGCGAGTTCAAACCCCGCCCAGACCGATTGGGTCTGACAGTCCCAGGTCAGCAGATTTACTAGCATGTAAAAGAACTCCCGAGGGACGAAATTCCGGCAATTGACAGCATCTTTAACAAAGTATTTGTATTTGTAGATGTTATGGTTCTTTCAATGGCTTTGATATGTTTGTGTGTGCAGTCAGTTATTGAATCTATGGTGGAATTTTGTTTCGATAAATGAAACATAACTATTATTATTATTGCAATATGGAGATTTGCTCTATGAAGGTAAGTGGCTTAGAACAGAAACGAAGAAAATATTGAAAATATATTTCCGAAATTCTGTAATTCACTTAACACATGTACGAGTATATCGTATACTATTTTTATTATTGCTCTATTTTACGTAGCTTTAACTACAGGGTGATATCGCGAAGGATCTGTTAGTGAATAACCCTTAGATCGAGGTGCGGCGGACAGTTAGCCTGCTAGGTCTCATCCTGTAACCACTCGCTTCACCGTGTCCACAGAGACCCTAGTGCACAGCAACTGGATCTTCTGCTTCGTGCCGTGCAGATGGCATTAGGGTGCCGTCCAGTCTACCTGTTTTCATTTACTGTAGGTAGATGGCGCAGCATTCGCTATTACCACCTATTTTTCATTTTTACTATTGTTTTAGTCTTTAGGTTTAACTTTGGGGTCCAATCCGGTATTTACCTTAGTGGCTGAGGGAAACGTTACCGCCTGAGCCATCCCGCCTGCTATGTACTATTTTGTCGGACGATAGATGATAATTGTGTCAATTGCAATGATATCAGCTTGGTTGCTCATTAACAGCTGGTTGAAGTAACAAAATGTCAACTTTAAAAATTATTACTGGCATATTGCATATGAATGCCTCTTCCATGACCGACTATAATGCCAGATCGATTGAAGCCAAGCCACGCAAGTTGATAGTCATCGACTATTTTCGCCCGATATTAGCAAAACGTTTAGAAGTTCCTATTATGTACATATCTTGAACAAAACCTTGTGTAGAGTCAAAAGTTCGTTCAGATACTTAATGCGATATCTTTCACAGATTGGAAAGTATGATGCATCAAGTAAAATTCTGATTGCTTCTCTCTGCATTCCTTGTTGGGCTCAAGATATTAAATCATTGTTATTTAGCTAATGAAAATGAACATGATGCACATAAGATGCAACTGTGCATGCGTGCGCTCATTATGTACATGAAAAAAATCTTGTGTTACATTCACATCACTAACTCTACCCTCTATCGTTTATTAGTGGATACAAACTATTCTTATTTTTCTATCTGCTTCATTTTAATAGAAATAAACCTTTGCAGAAATAGCCACATTAGACATTTCGTTATAGATACAAAAGATACCGATAGTCAAAAGTTTAAGAACTGGACGCTATATGCTGGCCTTAACATCCCATATTCTTTCCATGCAATCGCGAGAAACAACTGAGATTTTAAAAGAATGGCAAATATTGAACAATTCGAACCATCAATAACGGATATCTCAGAAATGTCATACTATAAACAATTTATTAGATAAATTGTGCTTTTAAAGACATCCACATTTTTGTGTAGTATTATGCTTTCGTATATCGCTTAAAGTATACAGTTATACAAGAGTACACAAAATTCCTTCTATTGGCGGAAAATTCAACATATATATTTTATTCGTCATGTAAATATCTTTAATATATATTTGAATCAAAATCGTTAGAGCCATTTTTGAGAAAATCAAAGTTTTTCGAAAGGATCATTTTGGGTGGGGGCTTCGTGTCGCATCTTTGAAAGGTCTAAACCTAAATACCAAGTTTGGTGGAATTAATTATTCTTCCACACAAGCTGGAAAGGTAGAATCAGACGACTGAAAATTTCAATGCCATAGTCGGGGTTTGAACCACGGATCTCCCGGTCTCCCTCCGGTGCTCTAACCACTGAGCTACCACGGCAACATCCTGCACGACATTAAATGAAACTATGAAACCTGGGGCTTAAAGTACTTACAACATTGTAAGTCGCCATTAAGGAATGTCATCTCAATACAATTTGAAATATCCTTGTGGTTTACCGGGAAAAATGCGAATCAGTTGGATAATTTAATGTCGTGCCGGCACGTTGCCATGGTAGCTCAGTGGTTAGAGCAACCGGACGGAGACGGGTGAGATCCGTGGTTCAAATCCCGGCATTGGCATTGAATTTTTCAGTCGTCTGATTCTACCCTTCCAACCAAGTTTGGTGTTTATCCGACTTTTCGTTGTTGAGTTATGCTGTTCACAGAAACACACACAGACACACACACCTTTTTAAAAAGTTTTTGTGGGATTCAGGGGGCCTCAAAACATGTACTTCCGGTGAAATCTCGACATTAAATTTTTGGGTGGAATATAATACTTCCTTTACTTACTGTAAGTACGTAGCAGAGAGACTAATAAAAACCTATGATAGAGGAAACACTGTAATGGTGAAAATTTAATTAAAATATGACTATGTTCCGAGTTTGTTAAAATCTTATGGCCGAGATATGAGTAATGCCTACAGGCTAAAATAGCAACAAAAGAGGTGGGTAGGTTAGGTTGGCTGCAACGAATGCGGGAAAACCGACTTTCTGGGCATGTGATGGACGGCAAGTTCATAAAGAACACGATCGCGCAAGAAAACAATAAAATAATACAGTGATTTTCACAAAAATGAGGTTATGCTTTATTTTTATGTAAAAATCAATTATTAATAATAATAATGTAAATGAATGTTTTGTATAACATCAAAAGGAAGTGCTCAGGAATGTTTTCAGTAAGAACTACTAATGTATGGTTTTCTAGAAAAGAGTGCTAGGGTATGCACATAAAATCAGGGACTGGCAATTAGCTTAGCACGCTCGTAGCTGTTGGATCAGTATTCTGCAGTCAGCTCTATTCTGGCTTGATAGCAGTGAGCCACTAATAACAGCGAGGGAACGACCCGGTGCTTGCTCGCGCTTAACCATGCATGTTAGTGCAGAATAAGGCTAGCTAACGGAGGGGCGTCTAGCATCTCAGCCCCCAATTGATCTTTTGTGCGTACACCCCCGGGGGAGGAATGGATGAGGTGAGGGAACCGACGGAGACATGTGGGTTGCAAGCGAGGCCGGCGCAAGTCGACAGAGACGCGCAGAGTTTCCCAAGTTCCAGGCTTGACCACCCGGCCACAATAAAAAGCCCCTATCCTGTGCAACCACAGACTAGGGGGCTGCTATACCCTAAGACCCATCACCTAAAGATTTTAAACTGGGTCGTAAACAACATAATTATTAATTATACAATATGAGAAACAAACAAGAAATACAGAACAATTTATTGAAAACTCAATATAAATTTTCTTTTACAATAATAACCTGGAAAGAAAAGAACTATAACTAATTGTCATGTGTACTATCTATTGGTTTCTAAATTTTTTATACTTCAGTTTGGAAATATTGTCAGCAAGTTGTTGCAAAATTTTCCATTCCCTGCTATGTCTAATATGCTATATATGTTCATATATAGCCATTGAAAATTCATAGACAGGTACGTTCTAAATGGACATTCGAACAAGGTATGTTCGGGCGTTTCTGTAAGACCACAACCACACAAAGTGTTATCTACTAAACCAAAGCGGCTAAGGTATGCCAGATACGGACCGTGACCGTAGTTGGTTTAAAAACTTTCATTTTTAATCTTTCTACTACGGGCGGAAAATATGAAAAGACTCTTCTACCGGTATCTAAAATCTCCCATTCAGTTTGCATTCCTCATAAAGTGTGTCCATTAAATCAAATTCCTCCCACTAATTGTGAAGCCCTTACTAAATTTTATCATCGAAGTCAATACCTGGTACCCTCCTCCTTATCTCTAGGTCCAAAGGTAAAAGCCCCAAAATCATAATAGGGCATCTGTTGAGGTAGTGAAGAAGGCCCCCACAAGTCTAATCAAAATCTTCCTCTGTAGACTTCTTACTGTTCTTTTTGCAACCATTAAAAACATTCTCTTACCCCATACACTGGCAGCATAACGTACAATAGGTCATAGCACACAGTTATTAAATAACTTAATCACATCATATGGAATTACATTGTTTCCTTTCACTGCCGTCAAGATCTTGTTAAAGGCTCTTGCCACCACCTCTTCCAAATGGACCCTAAATAAAAGCTGTTCATCTAGAAACACCCTTAAATATCGAACATAACTCCTACGAGATATGGACCTATTACCTAGCCTAAGTATAGGAGATCTCTGCATTTTGCCCTTTAATAAAACATAACAAGTTTTCTCCAACCATATGTTCAGTTTAACCTTCATACATTCGTCCATTAATACATTTAAAATTTATTCACATCTTCTCTCTATTACACTAGTCTGCATGATATCGGATGACTGAAAACTAATAGGTGATTCTGACTCACTTTTTAATGCTGATTTCAGAACGGCTTTTAGTTTTTTTTCTATCACGCACAGTTTTTTTTCACAATTTCGCTTCAAAAATGTAGAGATATAAAGATATTGCTTCCACCACTACACATAAAATTGGGCTTGATGAAGCAATTTGTAAGGGCCTACCACAGGATGGACCCTGCTTCAAGTACCTTTCCAAGAAATTTCCCTTCATTACACAAGACAAACTAAAGGCTGGAATTTTTGTTGGTCCTCAAATAAAGAAATTGTTAAGGGTGAAGATTTTGAGAAGACAATGAATGAGAGAGAAATAGAAGCATGGACCGCCTTCCGATCAGTTACTGAAAACTTCTTAGGCAATAACAAAGATCTGAATTACAAGGCCATTGTCGAAACAATGCTGGAAAATTTCAAGAAGATGGGTTGTAACATGAGTGTAAAGGTGCATTTTCTGCATTCACATATCGACTACTTTCCAGAAAATCTGGGACATTATAGTGAAGAGCAGGGTGAACATTTTCACCAAGATATTAAGGAAATGGAGAGGAGGTACCAGGGGAGATGGAATGAAACTATGATAGCCGACTACCGTTGGATGCTGAGGAGGGACAGTCATCTTCAAGGATCTGCAAGGAAGTCAAAGAAGAGAAAGTTTGAAAAAATTAAATGAAACACTTTGGCTTCTTGTTTTGTTAAAATGTAGTCATGAAATAAATTAGGGGAGTTCTTGAGAGTATTCTTAAAACGTTTCTTGAATAAAAACTTACCTTGTGGGAAATGGTATTTGAATACTTTTCTACGCTTATTAGTAAAATTGTCAAAACATTACTTATTTTGTGTAAAAACCTGACGTGATAGAAAAAAAACGGAAGTTATTTCTGGAATCAGCATAAAAACGTGATTCAAGAACACCTGCTTTTTAAGAAAACATCTGACAAAAAGTTTGAAAATGCAGACTGTTGTTATCAGTCTCGAATCAGCATGAACCAGAAGTAGAATATTGTCCGTGTATGCTATTACAGAATAAAAATCACCCATTTCATTTAATGTAAACAAAGCTTTTTCTATCACCAAATCCCAAAATAGTGGGCCACAAACAGAACCCTGTGGACATTCTTTTTTAAAATGTTACCAACTTTATCTAAACACTCCCTAAATATAACCCTTCTTCTAGAACAATAATCCAGTCAGGAGCTCAGTGCTTGCTGCGAACAACCTAAGTCTATTACTCTACAAAACAGAGATGGCCACCACAAATTAATGAATGCACCATCCCGGCCACAGGAGGATCGTTCGGACGTCCCTCTAGTGGGACCGGGGAAACACGACCTAGCGGTGGAGGCTCGACAGTCTTTCCTCTAGCAGGGCCAGAAGAAGTTCCAAATCGCGAGCCTCTGCGCCATCTGCCCGACACCGGCCGAGTCAACCTGAAAAGGGAAATGAGGGAGAGAGGGAATCCGTGGTACAATACACCACTCCAGCATTCGCCTGCTACAGCCAGGAAAAACCATGAAAAAACCCATGGTCAAAAATGAACGGCAGCTGGGAATCGAACACGGAATCTCCCGAATGTGAGCCTCATACGTTAGCGCGGAGCCACCTCACTCGGTTGCGCCTGAACGTTAGTTCTATTACCGTTCTTCTTATTTCTCTCTTTTTACTGCAGTTATCTTTTTTATTATTATAAACTAATGACGTCAATGCTGAGAAATTCCCAATTATGTAAGCGCAAGAAACCAGTTCATAATTGAATAATTAACCTTCCCTGCACACATTTTCCTGCAAGAATAAATGTGCGAGTTTATCTTTAAGCTGTACAAGTTGTGAGTCACTGTAAAACAGACTCTTATCTAATTAAAGCCTTAAACTACATAATGAGAGAAAAACCAAAAGCAATGTGATGCATATTTACGGCAAATTAAGTCCGGATTTCGTTAGGTGTAGTTACAAGAAGACCGAAAGACCAGCGGAGCGAAACTTGATGGACAGGTTTTTTAGAAATTGCGCTATTGTTCGACGCTTATGTAACAGCGGGAAAGAAACCAAGTATACGCTTTTTACAGTAATCCTGCAGCCAGTACAAATTTAGATATAACTTAACGTGACTGAACTCTCAAAGACTTATATCGCAAAAGGATTACTATCTTCGAATCAGCATCAGCACGCAATAAAATGGCTTAAGGTGGGAAAGCGGCCTAAAGTGATTCAAATTATACCTCTGGTTTATTACGAAAAAACCGAGCGGGATGGCTCAGGCGGTAACGTCTGTGGCGCGCATTCAGGAGGTCGTGGGTTCAATTTCCGCGGCCGACTTTACTCACGCACGAGTTTTTTCAGTGGTTTCCCCGGGTCGCTGGGCGAATGCTGGGGAGGATTATTACATCTCCGAATTTCTTGTCCCTCCATTTCACCTCCATTCCCATTTCACTTCACCTTTCATCTACTTGGAGTCTTTTAGGGTTGTAAGTGTCGGCGGGAGGTCTCGGCGTGTGCATGACGCGTGTGCGGCGTCTACTGGTTGTCGCGGAGTTTACGGTTTTGTTTTTCTGCAGTGATTCCCCTTCCCGTTTCGAAGGTTCTAACGCGTAAACCACGAGACATGGACATGGGTTTATAAAAAAAAGATATAATCATATGGTACACATATAACTACCACTAAGCCTTGCAACGTTTTTACATCCCGTATACATAAAATTGTCCTGCGCCGTAGCGTTGTAGCCTACAGCGTGGTACTCTGATTCCCGACCACGGAATGCGTCCGGATTCGGTCCCACCCATAGGGGTGCGGATTTTAAGTCCCGGTATAGGACCAGTGCCCATTCAGCATCGTGAGGAAAGTGAGGAGCTGCGATAGGCAGTGATCCCGGCCACGTCACCTCACCGTGTCGGTTGTATGATCACCCACCTCTGTCTTGGTGCGAGGGAGTGAGGCCAGCAGTCCGGGTGGTAGGTCTAGGCCCTTCATGGCCTATAGCGCCAAAGGAAAAAAAGAATACATAAAATGGTTGGACGTTTATACGATACAGTAGCCAATTTTCAGTGGTACAAATTCATAATCTGCCTAACATAACCAGCCACCTTACCAGAATACTCGTGTAATCACGGTAATAACCTGCACAAAATGCCTTGCAAGATGGCTGAATATTCATACCAGTGGATCACTGAGGGGTAAAAGGGTGTGGCTAGATCACATATTGCATCAAGTATACTACTCGGGTTCATCGGCGGCCACTGTCACAGTGTGTTCAAGCGAGACGCAAACGAGTTGGGCGGGCTATCGACACCGAACACGGAACATTACGTATTCCCAGCGTGCACTATGGCGAAATGCACCCGCGTCTGTCAGTTCCATTGTTTTACGGAAACTTCACCAGAGAAAGCTTTACTTGACATTCTAAAGTAATGCTCGAGAATGTTCTACGTTGTTAGTCGCCGCTGTTTTATTGTAGTTGGCTTTTCGCAGAGAAAATAAATGATAAATTAAGGCATTTTATTCATATGCTTATTTGTTTTGCTTTGTGAACACATTGCAATAGTTTTTCTTTAGGTTTCTTGATGTACAAGAGTAGTGAGATGTCGGAGAGATAGTCCTTCCTGCATCATCTATTAAGTAGCTTTATGATAGACGACATTAGTTGCGTAGTCACATTCTATTCTGTCCCTGTTTTATTTATTAAGTGGAGCTTGGAGACCTGGTATCGAAATATCAAATCCAGTATATACCTGGCGACTGAGAAACAACAATGTAAAACCGTCGCATTGGCCGATAAGGAGTTTAACTCTGGACTCGAATGCGAGCCACAGACCTTACCACCTGAGGCGTTTTTTTTTCGGTTGTTAGACTTATTTTTTGCTTCTAGATTACATTTTCTCCCTTAACAGTGTTTCATTTATGGATTTATAAATCCCCAAATATATTTATTTTACTTTTATTCTGTAGCCATATACAGTGTGTGTATGTATGTGTATGTGTGTATGTGTGTGAATGTGCATATGTGTATAATTATGTGTCTATGTGTGTATGTATGTTATGTACATATGCCTATGTGTGTATGTGTATGTATGTATGTATCTATTGTACGTATGTGTGTATGTGAATGTGTATGTATATATGTGTATATGTGTATGTGTCTATGTGTGTATGTATGTATCTATTGTACATGTGTGTATGTGAATGTGTATGTATGTGTGCATATATATGTGTATATATGTGAGTAAGTATTGGTGTATATATCTGTATGTATTGGTGTATGTATGTGAGTATGTATTGGTGTATGTGTGTATGTATTGGTGTATGTATGCGAGTATGTATTGGTGTATGTATTGGTGTATGTGAGTATATATTGGTGTATGAATGTGTATGTATTGGTGTATGTGAGTATGTATTGGTGTATGTATGTGTATGTATTGGTGTATGTATGTGATTATGTATTGGTGTATGTATGCGTATGTATTGGTGTGGGTGTGTATGTATTGGTGTATGTATGTGTATGTATTGGTGTATGTATGTGAGTATATATTGGTGTAAGTGTGAGAGTATGCATTGGTGTATGTATGCGTATGTATTGATGTGGGTGTGTATGTATTGGTGTATGTATGTGTATGTATTGGTGTATGTATGTGAGTATGTATTGGTGTATGTATGCGTATGTATTGGTGTGGGTGTGAATGTATTGGTGTATGTATGTGTATGTATTGGTGTATGTATGTGTGTATGTATTGGTGTATGTGTGTGAGTATGTATTGGTGTATGTATGCGTATGTATTGGTGTGGGTGTGTATGTATTGTTGTATGTGTGTGAGTATGTATTGGTGTATATGTGTGAGTATGTATTGGTGTGGGTGTGTATGTATTGGTGTATGTATTGGTGTGTGTGGGTGTGTATGTATTGGTGTATATGTGTGTATGTATTGGTGTATGTGTGTATGTATGTGTATATGTATTGGTGTGTGTATGTGTGTATGTATTGGTGTATGTGTGTATGTATTGGTGTATGTGTGTATGTATGTGTATATGTATTGGTGTGTGTATGTGTTTATGTATGCGTGTATTTATGTGTGTATGTATGTGTGTATGTATTGGTGTATGTGTGCATGTATTGGTGTATGTGTGTATGTATGTGTATATGTATTGGTGTATGTGTGTATGTATGTGTGTATGTATTGGTGTATGTGTGTATGTATGTGTGTATGTATTGGTGTATGTATTGGTGTATGTGTGTATGTGTGTATGTATGTGTGTATGTATGTATGTGTGTATGTATTAGTGTATGTGTGTATGAATTGGTGTATGTGTGTATGTATTATGTATGTGATTATGAATTGGTGTGTGTGAGAGAACAGCAGTACTCAAAAACGAAACGTGGCATAAGTACTACACTTGGAATTTAAGTTCAGCAACTTCCAAGGATGCGACACAAAAATGTTCAACTCCCCACTCAACTACCGCTTACACAGAAGCTTGTTGGTTGTTTTTTATTTTTCAAAAATATCTCTATCAGTTTTGATTAAAATCTGATATCTTGAATTTTCTACGAAAACCCGTGAACCCCTCTTCATTCTGAATGACTTTATTTTGATAAACCGCAAGAAATGGACAAAATCTTACTTCACAAAAATGTAGTTCTCTTAAAAGCTTATAATTTATGTCAAATAGGTTTTTTGTTGCATTAACTATTTCCGAGATATTGTTTGTAGTTGGTTTGATTTTTCCAAAGCTTCTACACTTTTCGAGTACTAAGTGGCTATTTATTTTTTTCTTATGGCCTTATAAAGAGTGGAATTTCAAAGCCCTTAAAGGTAAAAGGTACTATCACGGATGAGCCCCGGAACCGGGGCAGAGAACCACAAGTGGGCCGCAACGGCCCTTTTCGCTTCCAACGTGACCCCTAGTAGGGAAGGACGAGGGGAGAGACCCGAAGGGCGACCAGATCCGGATGACGACAGTCGCAAACATGGACGGGGTCCCTAACGTTTCCAGATGGAACACATACGACGCCGCATGGTCCTGCCCTAGTCACCAACCTCTAGGGTCCCCCCCCCGGAGCGTAGCCCTGGTGGAGGAGGAACGTAACTGGACGTTACCGCGGTGTTACCAGGGAAGAAACCTTTACAAAACGTAAGCCACCGCCCAGCCGCAACCCTCCGAACACCGTCGCCTGGTCCTACAACCCTGAAACAAATGAGAGGAAGGAGAGTCGTAGTGGAAGATGAACCACCCCAGCATTCGCCTAGCGACCCGGGGAAACCACAATAAACTCATGGATCAGAGTGGGCGGTCACCGGAGATCGATCCCAGGACCTCCCAAATGCGCCTGAACCATCCCGCTTGGTTTCAAAGTCATTATACAGTGAACCACCTTTAAGCATTTAACTATCGCTTGGGCCTCCTGTACCCATCTTGTACCTACAAAGAAAGGTGTGATAAAATCCTGCAAACGTTTATCTGTATTAACAAGAAGTAGATATAAGGGTTGTAAAAGAGTGGGTAAAGAAAGTCATGTAAATGTTACCTCAGTTGTTTTTTGGATGAGTTACGTAAATATGCTACAAAAAATACTTATGCGCCAGCATACAGTTGTTTCTCGCGATGTCACGGAAGAGCACGGAATTCCAAAGTCAGCATATAGCGACTCGCTTTTTAACATTTGACTATCATTTCAGCCTCGTGTATTCACCATGTGCCTACAAGGAACTGCGTAATAAAATCATTTTTGCAAACGTCATCACGATTAATTTAAAATAGGCAGAAAAGGAAGTTTTTGAAATAATAACCCATATTGGCTAAGGAGCATTCAGATTTTTTTTTCAATTTTTACAGTTATTTGTGGAGCTAATTCCGAGAAAAACATTAAATTTAAAGGATTGCCCCCCTTAGGGCGTAACTTTATATCAACAAAAAGTCGGATCAAGCAACCAGAATGTTCAAGGAAATAAGAGCGTAATTGGCATCTTTGTAGGTGTTGAAATTCCATAAATGTATATGAATACAGTAATAAGTTCCAAATTGCAAAAAAAGGAATGAACCTAAATTACCTACACGTACGTTTGCGGCAAGTTACCGCCCGTTTTGATAAGCTCTAATACTACACACTGCTCCTAAGTGTAAAATTGTAGGTCATTTTCTAAGATAAACCTCGCCCACAGAACAACTCAATATGGCTCGCTATACATACTTCCTTGTACATTCTTTGAAAGCACCAGATGAGAAGCATGATTAGGTTATAAACTTGAAGGCAGGAAAACAAGTTGTACTAAAGTCTGTAGCGTTTGGACTCGGCCACATTCGCCAAAGTGTAATTAGTGTTGAATTAAATTCTGGCGCATCACGATTTTCTGATTAGAGTATTCTACGATTGTCCTATTTTGAAGTGTAAGTTGCTATTACGCTTAGTAATAGCTTGCTAATAGAATAAGATCGACAGTTAGCATAGTAAAACTTAAAAATGAGGTTGTCATTTTCTTTTATTTTTTTTATCCCCTTTCTTTTTCACGTTCTCAAATACCTGTCTATAGTAAGTAAAGAAAGTATTGAATTCCATCCAAAAATTCAATATCGAGATCTGTGCATGCTTCTGTGAAAAGCATAACTCAAAAACAAAGACTCCGATAAATACCAAACTTGATATTTAAGTTCAATATCTTCCAAAGATACAACAAAGATTTTCAAAAAAATCCTCCAACCCCTAACTACCCTTTGCATGGAACATTTTTCGAATTTTCTTATATTCTCAAAAATAGCTCTATGGATTTTGGTTAAAATATAATATATTAAAGATATTTTCATTACATATAAAATCTATATCTTGAATTTTCTGAGAATAGCCTGTGAAGTCCTCTTCATTCGTAGGGAAGTTTGTATAATTCTGTATAACCGTTAAATGTTAAGCGATAGACTGAAAACATACTACACAAATGTAGATTTATTTAAAACTTTATTTCAAATAATTGTTTGTGACATAAGCCATTTCCGAGATATCCGTTATTACCTATGGTTCGAATTGTTCAATGCTTGCCATTCTTTTAAAGGTCGATATTCATTTGTTTCTCGCAATTCCATTGAAACCGTATGGAATTATAAGGCTAGCGTATAGCGTCCAGTTCTTAAACATTTGCCTATCGCTGTTCTCTTTGCATCTATGACGAAGTGTGTAATGTAGCTATTTCTGCAAAGATTTATCTCATTAAAATGAAGTAGATTGAAAAATAATCTTTCGTAAAAACAGTTTGTACACCCAGCAATAAAGGATAAAGGGTAGAGAAAGTCATATGAATTTAACACATAAGATTTTCAATAATGGAACACACGCAATTTATTCCCACATTCGCAATTCCCCACCCCAGCCGGGAATCCAACTCCTCTGGGCTGTCCATTTTTGTGGTTGTCGAGCCCCTGATAGTTAACACCAGAAGACGTAACTTCCAGTGGTCCATTCCATTTTCAAATACATATTTCCGTATTCCTTTTCCAGGCTGTATCACATGAAATGACGCAGTTTGTTTTGTATTGTGTAGGCGAGGTGGTGGCCAAGCCTGCATGGGGCAAAGACCAGCCGAACAACTACAACGGAGAGCAGAACTGCGTGGTGCTGGATGGCGGCCGAAACTGGCTCTGGAACGACGTGGGCTGTAACCTGGACTACTTGCATTGGATATGTCAGCACTGTAAGTATTCTTCATAGAGGTCATTCGTCCCATATTCAGCAACCACTGAGGTCAACGACAATTTCCTGCACCAAGAGTCATGATAGCCGCAATGTTTATGTTAACCTTATGAAGTCTTCTACATGGGAACTTCAAAGGATGCTGAATTGAGTGTAATGATTCACTATCTTACAAAACTTTAAAATTTATTTAATAAGAGTTGCAATTCCTCTTTTCTTGAATAAGACTACTAGCCTGTTCCTTCCAGAGTAGAATCGCAGCATCTTTTCCTTGGTCTTCCTGTTTTTCTTCTCCTTTCTGGAATACTATCTTTAGATACAATTCTACCAGGTGACATTCTTCTCTTTTTTACTTTCTCTACTACGTAGAGTAAGTAAGGGAAGTATTGTATTCCACCCAAAAATTCGATACAGAGATTTCACCGGAAATACATGTTTTGAGACCTCCTGAATCCAAAAAAAAAAGCATTTTTGCAAACATGTCCTTGTGTGTCTGTGAACAGCATAACTCAGAAACGAACAGTTGGATAAACACCAAACTTGGTATTTAGGTTCAGTATCTTCCAGAGATGCGACACGAAGGTTTTCAAGAAAATCCCTCCACCCCAGATTACCCTTTACATGGAACATTTTTCGAAAATTTTAATTTTCTCAAAAATGGCTCTAACGATTTTGATTAAAATATCATATGTTTAAGATATTTTAATGACAAATAAAATGTATATCTCGAATTTTCTGGGAATATCTCCAAAAGTATTCTTCATTGTGAACGACTTTTGCATAACTGGTAAACCATAAGAGATAGACAAAATTTTACTACACAAAAAATTTAGATCGCGTTAAAATACACAATTTTTGTCATATACACTTTTTGTTGTTGAGTGAACCATTTTCGAGATATTGCTTGCTATTCCCTTAAATTTTCCAATAGTTATACTTTTTCTCAAATTCGTTATTCATTTTTTTAGTCCTGGTAATGCAAAGAGAATGGAATACTCCACGTAGCAACCAGCTCTTAATATATTTGACTATAGCTTAAAGCCTACCGATTCCCCTTGCATCTACAAGAAAATTAGCAATAAGATTAACATCTCGATATCTCGATTAACATGAAGCATATGCAGAATAAGCGTTTGTAAAAATAGTTTGTACAAGAGTAGAGAAAGTCATGTGAGTGTAACACATCAGATTTTTTCTTTTCTCTGTCCATTCCCTATGTCTTTATTCTGCATTCGTCCCTAATGTCTTCGTTTCTGTTTCTATCGTTTCGTTATCCCCCACCATTCTTCTTAGAGTTTTCATTTCTTTGTATTTGCAGTGTCTACTCTAGTTTCGGAAGAATATGTTAATATTGGTCTAGTGAACTTTTATAATTCTTAATAAAAGTTTTTAAAAACATAAAGGACTAGCTGTCTGCCCGATGTTGCTTGGGTACTTTTTAAACTCGAATGACGGTTTAATTAATTTAATTTACCTATCCCGTTCTCTATTAAATTATTATACAATGATCTACAAGATTTTTGTGGAGAATCCTCCTCTTTACCCTTTATTATTGTAATTTTGTACAGTTCCGACTATTACTAATAAAGGATAATCATCCTCTGATATTCACGAAAAAGGTTGTGTAACTTCGGGGGAACAGCTGACTTCCTAAACCTCTCTCCCACCGCCCCCGACAGTCTTTAAAGTTTTGAAAATACTGCATGGCCTATACGTACCCTTTGGCTGTGCAACAATCATCGATTGGAATATTCTCATAGTTATTTAATAGCTCAAAACGTACACAGTTTTCACATAATACAGAAACCCTTAACATATACAACGAAATAGAGGTGAAGCTGGTGAATATGTAGATCCTGCACTCCTAGGCCACCAAGTTAACCTCTTCGGAAAAGACATACCCTGCGTCATCGAGATAAACAATCTACTCAGTTGTTAATTAAAAATATCAGTTCATTGATTTAAAGTTAGCAATTTTCTCTCTTTGTACAAGATTTAGCATTCCCTGCTAACAAAGTTGATTACAACATTAATACAAAGGAAATAGAGCAAAACTTTCTTACATTACGGTTATTAAAATCATTTAGTATTGGTCGCATGCATATCGTAGCTTTATAAACAGACAAACATTTGCTGTGACTTAATTGCTAAATCATGAGGGTATACATATATAGCTTGTAATGAAATATTCGCGGTATTTGTCTTATTTTACATCCATATTCAGTTAAGTAGCAACTTTTTTCTACTCCATGTCATCCTCAACTAAAAGCATATCCTTTTATAATCCAGTGTTCTGGTATTCAAGTACAAGGGCTTTAATAACAGTTTTTAATCTTTTAGTAATTCTTTAAAATTAAATTAGATAGTGCTTCATACTCCATATTCGTCAGAAAGTCTTGGGCCATCAAAATCGGCTGAGTGGTTTTTGAGATTATCCTTTTCACACACACACACACACACACACACACACACACACACACACACACACACACACACACACACACAATTTTTTTCTCTCTATAACAATAAAGATACGATCATGTAGGGTTCATTAGCAACAAAAACTGACTTACGATATGGGAATAGGTTTTGTTTGTTTTGCAACGCAGTCTATATTACTTGTTTTGAGATTTCTATTAAAAAATTTATCGTAACTTGACTAAACAATCACGTGCTGTATGAATATTATAGTATGTAAGGGCTTATCTGAATATGTAACGGGCAAAGAAAGTTATGCGAAACATTGGATCTTTTCCATACCTGAATTAAGATACAGTTGAACGATTTCTAAACAGTTCTTGCTAGATTCGCGCCATAATCATTAGATAGGTGCATAAGATGTTTCAAGTCAATAGTGTTCTAGAAAATTTGATAAAGCAATTTGTCTTCCTCATACATCGATCGATATTAAGCACGAGTGTAAAAAAATGGAGCACGTTTCGATTCAGCTCATACCTTAACCTTTTGTTGACCTCTGTACTTTCAAGGCTGAGGAAGGAGTGACCCACGCACCTTTCTCCAACATCACCTCTCCTCGAAGCCTCTGCCACGCCTTCGTCTTTCGCCGGCATTCCTTGCTGAAAACAGGGAATTGCGAAACAACTCGGAGAGTATAAACACGACTGAATGTGAAACATAGCTCTCTCTCTCTCTCACCGGTTTGAAATTTTATTTAATAGCGCAATTAATTCCATGTCGAGAATAATGTTTGCGAAGGAATACATAGCAACTTGTTTTTTCTTTTTTTTTGGTCGAAGGGGACTCGGCACCCCAATGAGGACACTGTATCTATTCCCTACTAAGTGGGCGTTCCCGGGAGGGAGGAGGAGGTGAGAGGAGACACTGGGCGGCCGGAACCAGGAGTGACGGTTCATCAATGGCAGGGTACCTACAGTTTCCAGATTGAGACGCCTCGAAAGTCGGACAGGCAGACCGGGGACCCACTCCCCAAACAGAGGGCCCCACACCCCGCACCGAAGACGGAGAAAGTTCCACAAAGTATCCTTTTTCCCCTACTATGTTGCACCGAAACACCATCAGCCATACTTCCAGTTCTTAAGTAGATCTAACGCGGTGAAGGATGAATGGAATAAAATGGAGGCACGGGAAATTCGGGGGCTGAAAAAAAGCATTCGCCTGACGACCTGGGAACACCCCCCCCCAAAAAAAATCCATGGGTCAGAGTCGGCGGTCGCTGGGAATTGAATCCGAATGGGAGTCACACGCGTCACCTCGGCACCACCTCCCTCGTTTAGTAAATTAATTTACTTTTCCAACAAATTTCTAAACTGTATTTTCTCTTAGGTTGATCCGCGCCAAAACAAAACCCAGGTAACCAGTGCAGCGGTATAACGTATCCTTCCGCCATTCGCGCCAGAAATACGACCATGTGACGAGTAAAGGCGGCACGTAATGCAAAAACAACGATCCGACAACTTAAACGGTGGCTAGCATATTCTGTTAGGGTTGAAGGTGATAAGGTTCATAATTGCAACAAGTTTGCACATATAATAATAATTAATTCTAAAAGAAACGAGCAAAACAGAAAACAACAGGTATGTGATATCTTACATTTATTCACTCTCTGGAAGCGGTACTTTATCAACTGTTGGCGGTTGATTTTTAAAAAAGAAATTTTATATTGTTACGTGAATTGCATTCTTGTGACATTCTTGTATGGCGTATTTCACACGCTTTCTGTTTTTCCCAGGTGTAACCACTTTCCCGTTTCAGATTTTTCTTCACGAGCACTGTTTATACTTGTGCTCGAAACACCGGTGAGCTCAGAAGCTAATATCATCATGTTTTTCACGGGAAGTGTTAGATACTTTTCACATAACTCATAATAAACTTCCAACCCTATTATTTTTTCGCCACTAGTCAATGGTTTGCCTGCTTCTGCTTTACGTAAGTCGACGAAAACGCAAAAGCAAATCACCGCCGCCATTATACTAACAGAAACTGCTGGTTTCTGACTACAAACAATATTCTGCGCATACCTGGATGTCAGGTCTTAGATGAATTGCATGTTGGGACTTGTAGCTCTGTTTAACGGTACAAATTAGCTTTAATTAGACTCTTAGAAATTTGTATAGAATATTATACCTTTTAAGGATAAATTCATTCTAAAATTTACATTATTAGCATGGGACTACTTTCCTGCACGCATTGCTGGTGCTGTACCTCGGTGCACTGGTCACGTGCGTTTGTTTTGGCGCGGATCAATCTAAGAGTGAATTCAGTATAGTACAAATGTACATGAAATTCTCTTTCTTCTTTCTATTTTAGCTCCAACGACATTTGCGCCACAACATCCTTTGTGCGCCACAAGTAATATAAAAATCTAATTCGCTGGAGTTATATAATTCTCTCAACCTATTACAAATTCGCAGCATGCCTTATTTCAACATTCGTATAAATTGTTACATTGTACACGATAACATTTTGCCTAGAAATGATTTCAAATTAAGGAATAAATATTTAGTTACCTAACATGTGGAAAAGGTCTTAAAATATTTACTCAAGCATGGAAGAATAAAGCTAGAGGTCTTGATAACGACATCTTGCGAAGTAAAAGAAAACCGAGGAATCGAAAATCTTCAAGTACCTACCTACGAGTATATTTCGTCAGGTAACATCCTTACATTACAGCATAAAATATGTTGAAAGGCTAACGCTATGAACGTATTTGGGACGAACTGTATGTTTTAATGACCCCTACGTTATTCTTTTTTTGTTATGCTTTCCTAGTAATAACAATTATCAATGGTTTTCCTTCACACTGTGGCCAGCACATTGATGCAGTATTTTAACACTTAAATGATTTCAGTCTAATTATATAATATATAAATTCAATAACAGCCCGCCTTAAAGCAACATGTGTATGTAACAATATATAAGTGTATATTACGTCATTGTATACGTTTATAATATTGTATACATGTTCAGTAATGCTATGTGAATGTATTACGTAATTTAATAATGTAGGAGCTGTGAGAATAATAGGTTAAAAGTTGCTAACAATGAGGTAACAATGAGGTAGCCTTGAGGCAATAATTAATTAGAAGGTTTAATAATGCTACCAGTCATTCTTGGATTAACAATAATGTAATTTTTGTGACAGTTCATAAAATAGCCAATCAGCAACCAGAAAAAGCTTTAGTTAAATGAAAGTATTCTATTGGACTACGATTAGCCAATCAGAAACTGAAATGTAGCAAATTTTCAAATTAAGAGTTCAGTTGCTTGTAGACAGTGCTCATAACTGGACGCGTTGCTTGTAGACAGTGTTTCTAACCGGACGCTAGATGCGTACTCGAGAAATTGAATACGTATTTTGTGAGAGACAAAAATAGTTTACGTGTTAAAAAGTGCAAGTAATTAAATAAAAAATCTCACAGCTCTCTCTATATCAGTGAAGTGTTATTTAAATCGGTCCAGCATTAATAAAAGGAGTGAAGTAAAATTATAATTTGTGTAAGCCTACATTCTTTAGTTGCACCACTCCCTACTAAGACATTCATGTCTCTAAAAATAAATACTGACGCAGCCGAGGCAAACATAAATATATAATACTTAAAGAAACAGTCAAAATTACAAAGTAAACATTTTTAAACTTGGGGCAAAGGCCACCGGAAACTTTTTACCATACGTGCGGTTGCAACTACTTCAAGTGTTCGGCTCCCCAACAGTCGAAATACAATACGAACACCACCATAAAATAACTTCTTCTTCAACATGGCGACTCGCGCGCCGACCGCCGCAGATCGGACTCCCGCCGAAACCGTTACCGTGGTTATAATATCCCCGCAACCACCTCTCGTTCTCACAGTTGCAACGATAATAAGCACATACCTTTCATAAGAGATGTTAGAAATGTTTTCCTTCTCCACCCACACAATTCTGGCATCCTTACAGGAAATTTTCATTCACACCGAAGAGTTCAATGTCCGAGATTGAGTGAATTTCTCGCCTGTTTTCTTTTAGTTCTTTCAGTATAAGAGGTTTGTTGCATACAAAACTGCATACATGTGCAATATACCTCGCCTATAAAAGGCACCTTTTCCAAATTTTCCATGTAAAAGTAAATGGTAAAGGTACGTATCACGGACAGGTCTCCGGAACCGGAGCAAAGCACCTCACGCAGGCCAGTCAGCCAATTGTGCTTCCAACATTTATACTGAACTTGCTCATGAACGCTTCTGTTTTTACAATTTCACAAGTTTATCTCTCCATCAATCTATGTCAGTGACATACCAGGTCCATGCTCTTTGACTTAGGTTTTTTTTGCAGGTTTTCCTCAGACCTCATCACTGGCAAATGCCGGGGAGATACCCAACTTAGGCTCGAAACATTTACTTTCAAAATTTCCTTTCCGAATTGTTTGTTTTCAAGCATCATCAGTGTCGATCGCTTTTAATCACTATTAAAAATATTTTAAATATAGATAAACGCCTGTAAAATAATTTTGTAAATACTAAACATAAACAATTTGACAAATCAATGTGATTTCCAAAACTAATTAATAAAATACACCTAATAAATTAAAAAAATATGAAAAAATACGAGAGCATGTACACTAATGTCGTTTGTTGTTTCTGAATATTCAAAATGAGAATTTTCTCTTCGTTGGTCTGCCTGCTAGAATTTTTGAAGCGGAGAGGAATACTTTCTGAAGTTACTGTACATTTCTGTCAACAATAGACCGCTTCAGTTTACTATTACTATTGTTAGCTCATCAGCACTTCAAATACAGCTATATTATGACATAACCTGTATACTAAATATTGTTATCGGCAACACTAGACATGAAGAATCAGTATAATATCTCTCATCCTACGTTAAGTTGTACACCACTGTGTCCCTGACCATACACAACTCGTGACAGTAAACGTAAATAATTACGTCTACATACCTTTCATCCTAGCCCTCCAGCCCATAATATGCCCTGAATGCGTGCAGTCTGGCATCGTTGTCCTTTGAATTAATAGTTCAGTGATAAAGAACCCAAAAACCCAACTATTTAAGATTCAGTTCACGTTGCTCTTATGAATAATGAACACTGGCTTTAGTCTAGTACTAATAAGGGCGAACAAGGTCGGTTTCGCTCGCGGGAAGAATTCGTGACACTTTCACGGCCACATTTCCGTCGACATCTGACCTATCGCTTACGTCACTGGAAAAATTAATCAGCCATGCGTAAAGCTATAAAACAATCTTGTCTCTAAAAGTGCGCGTTTGGCTTTGGATTGATGGCGCTTTCTTGACAGATTTGACACAACTGAAGTTTGATGAACCGTGAATGAAGCAGAGGCGTATATCATGAGCTTCAATCTAATTCGGAGACCTCGCTCTGGCACTCCCTCAGTAAATGGGAGATTTTATTGGCTTAGCGTCACTATGGTGTATGCAAGAAGCCCAGAGAAAAATATTACCGTCTTCTTCACAAAGGTTACGAATAGAACTATATTGAGTGATTTGTACAGGGTGCAACAATATTTGTTGCAAGGCTCGGTGGTATATGTGTACCTTGTGATCATATTTTATTTATAAACTCATATTCAGAAACCCTCTACTCTGTATTCACTCTCAGCTTGATCCGCGTCAAAACAAACCCCAGGTAACCAGTGCACCGCTATAATGTAGCCTTCCGCCATTCGCACTAGAAATACTGTCACACTTTCAGACCATGTGGCGAGTACAAGCGGTACGTAGTGCAAAAAAGAAGAGAGTCCTTATTTCGACAACTGAAACGGTGATAAGGGTTAAGGGTTAAAGGTGATAAGATTGATAGTTGCAACAAAATAAACGTTTGCACATATAATAATAGTTAATTCTAAAATAAATGAGCGAAAAATAAAGTACCAGGTATGCGATAACCTAATTTATTCGCTCTCTGGAAGCGGCACTATATTAACTGTTGAAAATTGTGCACTGTTACGCGAACTGCATTCTTCTTAAAATCACTACATTCTTGCATCGCGCATTTCATATGCTTTCTTTTTTTCCGGGTGTAACTGCTTTTCTGGTTTCAGATTTTTCTGCACAAGCACTGTTTATACTTCTACTCGAAACACCTGTGAACTCGGAAGTTAATTTCGCCATTTCTTTCACGGAAAGTGTTGGATATTTCTCACATAACTTATAATAAAGATTCAACACTATTGTTTTATCACCACTAGTCAATGGTTTGCGCGGCTAATGTTTTAGTAATTCGACGAAAACACAAGAGCAAATTCACCGTCCGCCATGATACTAAACACAACTACTGGTTTCTGGCTGTAAACAATATTCTGCGCTATCCGGATGTCAGATGACTCATACGAATTGCATCATGGGGCTTGTAGCTCTGTTTTACGATATAAATCAGCGTTAAATAAAACCTTAGGTATTTGTATAGAATATGATACTATTTAAGGATAAATTCATTCTAAAATTCAGAGATTAGAATGGAACTACTTTGCTGGGCGCATTGCTACCGTGTTGCACCACGGTGCACTGACCACGTGGGTTTGTTTTGCCGCGGATCAACCTAAGAGTGAATATAGTGTATTTACGCGTTAGAGTCTCTGAAACGGGAGGAGGCAAGTAAATAAGCTGTAGACTCTGCAACAAGCAGCAGAAGGCGTAATCATTTCTTAAGAGTTGTTTACCAATAGCACTGCGCCAGCTGTTACGTGATGCACAGCAGCCTTCACCATACCTAAAGCAACGGTAGTGTTTACGGTATTATCGTGTTTAGTAGTTTCATACTTTACAATATTCATTTGTGTGGCTATCACCAAGTGGGAATGAACCATGGCGGCCTTATACACAAATAACAGAGCACACCGAGATGCTTTTCATATACGAACAAGCCGAGAGGAATGCAAGAGATATTTGTCGGCTCTATCAACAACGTTATCCCAACAGGCGTCACCCACTTACCCACCATTTTTCCAAGATTGAAGGTCTTTAAATGAAATAGTTTACGTCCAATAGGACACACCGTACACCAGAGCATGAATTCTTTCCAACAGTTCGACATCACAAAGCCAGGCGATGCACAAAAAGTATCGACTGGTAGCAGTTATTTTGAGCATCTTCAGTAGTTGATTAAAATGTCTGTTTATTTACAGTGTTTCAGTTTTTCGTATTTCCTATGTTTTGTGATCCTAACTACTCATGTCCTTTTCCATATTTTAGAGATCCTGCATATAAACAAAGCATTTCTGAACATGGTGAATGGCTCAAATCGCCGAACACCGAATCTGCCGTTGAAAACTTCTAACGCTCGAAAATGGTCCTAAATGTCACTTTGGATCCAAATTATTTCAATTTCTGAGAGGCAGGCCTCCACAATCAGCTAAGGTTGCAAGCGTAACGAAGTCCTAGTTTCGAACCGCTAATGGAGTGTTCATTGTTAACATTTTGATACTAAGAACTAAACGTTATCTTGTGACTTTCATAGAAAAGAAAGCATGCCTAATACAACGTGATCTGCGAACAATTATTGAATATGCTAGCCCTATAAGTACATAAGGAATCATTGAATAAATATGTAAAAGTGTATGCATATCCTAGTACGTGAACCACTCACTCCATCAGACACGTAGTTGTGTAAGTCTTTAATTTTATGCGAGTACTTAGAATTTGTCTTTCACAATAAAGACAATACCTGTATGCCTGAAAACTACTGATTTGTATTTTTCACAGCTCCTTCATCTTGTGGAAGCCCAGACAAGCAGCTGAACACTACAGTGAGCGGGAAGAACCACAGCTTGGGTGCTGTCATTAGCTATAACTGTCCTGTTGGACACATGTTGGTAGGAGATGCCAACAGAACATGTACCACTGAGGGATTTTGGTCCGGAAGTGCTCCTTCCTGCAAGTGTAAGTATCTACACCATACTTTCAGAATAATTTATACATATCACATTTAATAAACTGCGGCTCATGGTTGGGCGATGCGATTTATAATAGAGTCTATTATATAAATCCAGAAATTACTACTTCAGACCACTACTCCAGGTCAAGAAGGCCTGGTAGCTCTTCAACCCCTAGATTTATAAAAGGGCATTTGAAAAGTTCTTGGAATGTATCAAGGATCAATGATTCTGGGGGACTTTTGACCAACATTTTCAACCGTTTCCAAACGGGCTATGTTGTTTAAACGTGATCGTGAAAGCTTGGAAGATGACGCACGCAGCGAAGACCGAAATCCGAAACATAAGGAATTACAACAATAAAGTACACGACATGGTTCTACAGGATCGCCGAAGATGCTGAAGCTCTGGATATTTCAGGGGAATGTGTGTTTCACATTTTAGAGAAGAGCTGGAAATGAGAAAAACATCTTCAGGATGGGTGCCGCAACTGCTGACTCCGCATAAAAACACAAATCAGAGTGGAAATCTCTGAGCAAAATTTGATTCGTTTCCAGTTTGATCTCACAAAAGAGTCTAAGCAATGAAAGCACCAATATTTTCTATCCTTAGAGAAGGCAAAGTGTGTAAAATTGCTCGGGGACATAATTTGTATAAATTGCTTGGAAAAGTTTGTATTTTGTTGTCTTATTTTAAGATTTTGGCTTCACTTATTCTAGAGGTTTGATTAGACATGTTCATCTCTTTGGTTGGTATTAAGCATAATTATAGCTGTTTGTAAACAGAACTTTTAAACACCAGAATTGCTATTTATGAGAGTTTTATTGCTGCATTTGGTAATAATCGTACTTATTTATGTAATTTTCTGGAGATTTCAGAATAGCTCTTGGTAATTCAGTAAGTGTAGAGTTTTAAGGAAACTGCAACCTGCGTTCCTAACACAGTATTTGCTCAAGCATAGCGTTCAATCGAGTGAATGGTCCCAGACTTACCATTCGTCGCCAAAAATAAGTATACAAATTAAACGGTGTTAAAATTGTTGCAGTGTACATTAACATTATTTACATATAAATTTTGCTGTTACACCCACTAACAGTTACTTTTGTCGCTCTTTACAGATGTGGATTGCGGATCGTTACCGGGTTTGGAGCACGGTTATGTAGTGTTGGAGGACCAGCGAACCACGCACGGAGCTTCTGCACGATACACGTGTCACGAAAACTACACTCTCATCGGACACGAGCGTCGTGTCTGCGGGGATGAAGGCCGATGGAGTGATGAACAGCCACAATGTCTTTGTAAGTATTCGATGCAACGTGTTAGGAAACAAACAAATTCATTCTTATTCATCACGATCTACAGATACCTCTATGAATTCTCCACTCAAATATATCTCCAATTATTAATCACTAGGAATATGAATTTACAAGCACTAAAGCCAATACGAAAGAAAATAAACTGTTACTGGTTTTTAAGCAGGGACGTAGCAGGCAAAAAACTACCTCATCCCTCGTAAAGTTTGTTAGCGTTTGCAGACAGCACTCACCCGATCTTTGGCCGCCTCTGTTTACATTCTTTGTATTGATAATGCTTTGAATATGAACTTGAAGCTGTTTATGAATTCCTAAGCCAGCGGTAGTTAATTACACATATTTGTCTCTAATGCCTCTTAATGTTTGGCCCTAATAACGGTTTGTGGAATCATGAAGTGTAAATTATAAAAATTTATTCCATTTCCCACATAGCTTATCCTAAAAATTAAATGTAAACTTTAAATTATGATATAAACGGATCACTCTTAACCAAAGGGAACGATCTATGCTTTTTATGGGTTTTAATTCCGAGTATTAAAGAAAATCTTCTCAACTTACACGTTCATTATGATTATTGATATTTAAGACAGAGATATTCGCACCTTGAAGGAATGGGCAGTTCTAGACCAGTCACTTCGATTATTTCCTGTCTACCGAAGCAAAGATAGAGGTGACAAAATGCATCATAAGTTCATGTTTGTTCGAGATTTCCCAAAGGCAATACTTTGGCGGTGCCACTGACGTCAAAACGCGGAATTCTTTGCCTTTATTAGCTCCGTTCAGTGGTAACGACCAATTCTGGTGGATATGCAGTGGCGTCTGTTTTACATGCACAATTCTGGATTATTCACATATGAATACTTAACTAAGTAATAGCTTTACTCTTCATCACTTATAATAATCATGTTTAAATATATAACTAAACAAAACTCTGTATTGCACAATATCACCAAAATATTTTAATGGCAACTTAATATAAAAGTGACATACATAATTCTTTTTACTCTCAAAGAGGACACATTTACTATCCATTTTTGGAATCAGCTGTCCAGTCTAAATATACAACTAAATAAAACACTGCTTTGCACAATTTCTCCACGAAAAAAATATTTTAATAACAATATAAAGCAAAACTGAAATAAAGCATACTATTTTCTCTCAAAGACATCATTTTAATAGTTTGTCCAATCTCCATTCTTATCCAATACCTGATTTAGCCACCTAGACACTGAATCACTTAGGTACTGGAAGAACCCTGGCTCTAAAAGCATATGTTCCCACATGCATGACAATGTTCCCAGAGTGCTACGAGTGATTCAGTGCCTAGATTGCTAAATCAGGTATTGGACAAGAATGTAGGTCTCTTTCAGAGTAAAAGTATAATGTATTTCAGTTTTAATTATGTTGCACTAAAAATATTTTTCGTGGATATTGTGCAAAACAAGGTTTTGTTTAGCTATTCACTTAAATATGGCTATTATGAGTGATAACCAGTAAAGCTATTGCTTAAAGTTAATAATCCATAGTTGTGCACGTAAAACAGGGCGTCACTGCATGCGCGAAAAGGTAAACAGATACACACACCTCCTTGCTATAGGTACATACTCTACCTGTGAAGGCCAGTAGAATGCTTCCCAAAGCTGCGGGTACATTCCTTGGGAGCATATCATTCTCGCTGCATATTGCAATTTTAGATTGTTTTGACACCGGTCCAATAAATATAAAGCATAGTTTACTATAAAGGAATGCAACACACATTACAGCTAACTTTTAGAATTATTTCCCGGAATGTTCATAAACAAATAAAAGTAACGCACTTTAATATTATGTGTATATTACTTTCAGTTGACTGGTGTCCCGAGCCACCTGCAGTACATGGTGGAACAGTGGAAACATCTGGAAGACGTGCTGGTTCCACTGCCACATACACATGTCAGAATGGCTTCATACTGTTTGGACAGCCGGTAAGATCTGTAGATACTATTGTAGTAGAAACATTAATTCATTCCCTTATTGGAAAGTTTAGGTTATCTTGCCGAAAGTTATTTTTATTTGCGTACTGTGCGTTGTTGACGGGAGCTTTGCAGAGGAATTAAGGCAATTGAAGGAATTTTCGAAATCGGCAGGCTTGCGCATGAGCACCCCGATGTAATGGCAGCTAAAAGTGCTGCTGCAGAGGACAAGAGTGTGTAATGGGTTATTACCAGGAACCAGTCAAGACCAAGGCCCTGGCTGGTACCATGGAGGGTAGACGCAACTTTTATTTCAGTTTATTTGTCTGCACATCTAAGTGTTAAATAGTAGGTCTCAAAAGAGACCTTGAGTTCGAAAATGGAAGTCAACGCTGTCTATTGGCTGCGAGGAATCGTTCGAGTACTTCAAGGTTTTCTCCTCCGAGGAGAAAAGAGCGCGTCCATGGGTGAAGTCGGTCGTTCCCCTGGCGAAGTCGAGTGGATCAGGATCCGGTGTGGTGTGAATATAAAGGGCGGAGTGGTATGTGGAGTTGTCAGGTGTTCGTAGAGGCGGATGTTGAACTGGGTGAAGCCTTCCTCCAAGGACTGAAAAGATGAGGCGACAGCGTCCAGTTGCTGTTGAAGCTGGAGGTTAAGTTCTCTGAGATGAAGTAAAGATGGTGGTGATAGCGGGAATTCCTGCAATCCGGCTTCGGTTGCTAAGCCAACGGATGCGGGAGGTGTGAAGACCAGTGA
The DNA here is from genome assembly GCA_030765065.1 of Deroplatys truncata. Taxonomy (NCBI): domain Eukaryota; kingdom Metazoa; phylum Arthropoda; class Insecta; order Mantodea; family Mantidae; genus Deroplatys; species Deroplatys truncata. Next base: position 118,731,547 of record CM060988.1, on the reverse strand, counting down.
TGGTGCCGGTGATGTTGGCAGTAGTATTATCGAGGTTGTCATTGCATGGAGGTCCTGAACCGTATCTCGCGAGGGGTGGTCGGCTGTGGTGACTGGAGATATTGGTAGTGAGGAGGTGCCGGTGTTCGTCCTGACGAGTTAGGCGCCGTGCTCTTGTGGCCTTCGGCTGATGGCTGCAATGGCATGGATAGTGAGAGCATTGCGCATGACCTCTGTAATGGCCGAAGCCTGAAACCAATCTGCCTATTTATTCTTGATTTTCAAACATAATACATAATGGTGAATACATCTGCCCAATTTTAGTTTAAAATCCACAGATTTGAAAATTTATAAACAAAACACTTTATGGTTATGTACTGTCATGTTTTCATGTCGTTAATTGTCGGTAAATTAACCGAACAGTTCCTAACTACAGAGCGCTGTTAGAAATGCGGAAGGTAAGTGTGATGCACAGAATACTCAAATATTGATTCAGAGACCATCAGATGCTTCATGGACATATCGTATAAGTTTGCCTAAAATTTCAGGAACCCACCATAGGTGTAGAGTGCTGACATGGAATGGCATGGGGGAGATTTGACTAGGACGAGCTAATTTAAACGGTAGCCTTTGGAAGATGGTTAGAACCATGTTTGAGGATATAGGTAAAGTTTGTATATCGCTATTAAAGAAAACAAGTTCCTAGACACTATGTCTTATAAGAGGAATATATTAGTGAGGACTATATTGGCAGGTGTACTAAGAAAGAGAGGGAAGGGGTTCGCATGGTTTAGATTAGTAATTTGGAAACTAAAAGTGATTATAGGAAATCTGCAGCAGAACGTATGTCCTATATGTTCGTCTAATGAAATGCTACTTGAATGCCCAGGAACAACAGAATGGATTTAGTAGTTGATAAAAGAAAAATGGGTTAAGATTTAAAAAAACAGTACAGAAGCATTTTGGGGATGAGCCTCAAACAAGGAATTACTAGAGTATTTGTATCGAGTTAAAAACAGATGGATATGACAAGTCAATATGTGAATGAATTCCAGTCTTATGGGTTAGAATCATAACTGGAGAAGTTTCATATGCCGGAGTAATATTTTTATTAGAAATTAAACATTTTTAATTGTGCAAGATGCCTATGGCTTAGAATAGAGCCAGGGCTGGAACCAAATCGTAGAGCTTGTAATGTTATAAACTGCTTAGTACTTGAATAAACTTGATTTTTAATGCAGACGGAATTTATTTAACTGCAGAGCGGCCCCATTACTGCTTGAAACAGCCTTTGGATCACATTTTCGAAGACTATCCTTCACTGGCCACCCCTTCAGGTGAAGCTGCGCAGTCTAACAATGACGTATTCATTTTAGCTAACAGCAAAAAACGATAAAAGTAAACGAAATACCTAGATATATTTGGTATTTTGCCTTTGCCTAAGCGCCCCAGTAAGAATGAAATGTTTCTTATTGATTTCGCAGTCTTCTAAAACCTGTTGGCTTTACCGAACACCATTATTTAGAATAAGGTATATTCAATAGTAATGAGTATTATAAAAGTCTTAAGAAATCTTATTTTTTATCTTCTTCACGTTAATCGAGTTTCATTACATATTTCGTTACTGCTATGTACCAGTCTGGAAATTACACATTCTTTCATGATGTCACGAAAAGCAACTGAATAGCAACAGCAGTTAAGAAAGTACTTCAGATAAATTGTGTTATAAAGACATCTACATGTTTTATGTAGTTAAGATTTTGTAAATCTCGAATGGTTTACCAATTATGAAAGATCATGCAAAATCCCTTCCGAAAGAAAATGGCTGCATAGTCCTCCTCAAAAATTCAAGATATACCTTTTATTTCCTATGTAAATATCTTAAATGTATGGTATTTAAATCAAGCTCTTCAAAGCTATTTTTAGAAAATAAGTTCAATAAAATGTTCCATGTGAAGGGTAGTTTGTGGTGGGAGATTTTCTTGAAAATTTTCGTGTCGCATCTTTGGAATATACTGAAGTCAAATACCAAATTTCGTATTTGTTAGACTTTTCGTTTTTGAGTTATGCTGTTTACACACCCGTGGGGAACCCATTTCCTGAAAAAGATTTTTTTATTTAGGGGATCTGAAAACACGTATTTCTAGTGAAATCTGAACATTGAATTTTTGGGTGGAATGCAATACTTCGTCTATCTACTACGTATAGGGGAGACAAACTTAAGATACATTTTAGAAACGTAATATACGAAATCAAGCGCGCAGCTACTTGAAGTTCGTAGACTAATAGGTATTTCCAACCGCTAAGAGCGAGGCCCATATGCCGTTAAGAAGTAAATTAGATCGTAAATCGCTTTCTACGAGGGCTGATCAATAAAGACTGAGGCTGATTTTTTTTCACAGTATTTATTACTCCATTTCAATATTGACATGATCCTTTTCAAAGTAGTCCCCTCCTACTTGAATGCACTTTTTATAGCGTCTCTGCCAGTCCTCGAACACATGGTGCAGGCCATTCTTTGTCAGATCTTTGAGAATCGCCTCACTTTTCCTCAGCACGCTTCAGTGCTCTCAAATCGAATGCCCCGGAGCTTTGTCTTTAGTGATGGGAATAAAAAAGAAATCACAGGGGTAAGATTGGGGTTATAAGGCGGATGCACTACGCAGGTGATGTTGAATTTCTGGACTTGATTTGCGACGTGAGGCCATGCGTTGTTGTGATGAAGTCGCCACCCATTCTGATGAAGTTCTGGATGTTTCCTTGCAATGTGCTTCCTCAGTGTAGCCAATACTGGCGTGTAGTACGCTGCTGTAACAGTAGTGTGAGGAAGAACAACAATCACAGCAGCTGTGTTGATGTTGACTTCAGTCATAGCAGAAGCCGAAGCACCAGGCCCAGCTTGCTTAGCACAGAGGACTCTCCCTTCTTTGAAGTCCTTGAACCACCTAAACACTGTTGCACGAGATAGTGCATCTTCACCGTTTGCTTGCTTCAGCTTTTCCGAAGTTTCAGAGGCTGTATGATTTAAACGAATACAAAATTTTATTGCTCCTCTCGTGTCGAGTGGTATGCGAAATTCAAGTAGGGTCAACAATATACAGCATTACTACCAACCTACCGATACAAGAGTGTTGCCGTCTGTGGACATTATACATTTTTTGGGGGGGGAACAGGAATAAAGGATTTAAGGAAAAACAGATAGATGTATAAAGGTTGTAGAAAGGAAAAAGGAAGAGGAAAAGAAGGATCTTGTACTGTGGTGGCGCAATTTGTTAGGGGCAAAGTGGCAAACATGGTGGCTGGTACCGCCGAAGCAAACCCGCTGATTGTGGGCGAATACTTAAAGTGGCGGAATCCTCCGCTGTGGTGGTCAGGTATCTGCCATGGCGATGGCCCTGACAGGGACCTGTGACGGTGGTGAATTAACAGGAGATGCTGGCTCCAATCCCGGGCCTGTTACCTCCGGGAATTGGCTCTTTGGTGTCGATGTGCTGGGCGTCTGTTGTTGCGTACCCGGGCTTTTACCTCCGGGCACGTGGATGAGGTGTTGCGGCGAGAGGTGATGCTGCGTGTGGAGAGGGGTTGTCTATGTGGTGGTGGAGGTTCCCCTCCATTCGCTTGTTGTGGTCTTGCAGTTTCTCAAAAGCTTCTGTCATCTGGCTGCGGCTTTCTTCTATGCGTTCCAAGGTCTGCTGGGTGGCTTTTTTGGAGATGTTCGAGGAGCGGTCTTCCATGTCGGACATGCGGCTTTTCAGGATGTGCATGTGGCTGGTGAGGATGTCGAGGATGAACGTCTTGGTGGCGTCGTGCGACTCGGTGATTTTGCTGTCTACTTCCGAGAACTGTGTGCTGAGATGCTCTTCCAGGGCTGCGAGCCTGCTGGCAAGGTTTAGCACCTCAACGTGTAGGTCCTGGATGGCGTCAATGATGGGATGGCTCGTAACTGCTGTCTGTGTTTGGTGCTGCGATGGGTCATTCGATGATGTGAAGTTCTGCGGTGTGGTTGTGAAGGTCTGCGGCGTAGTTGTGCTGTTTTGTGGTGTGTTCACGGAGTGCGGCGTAGCTCTACGTGGATAGAGCGGGCAGACGGCCTGACCTGTGTAGTGCCCCTTGCCCCCACAGGAGGCGCAGAAGCGGCGGCGGTGTGTCAGGTCGTGTGCCCTGCAGTCTGCGGTGAAGTTCCCGCTACCACAATAGTGGCAGCGGGGAGCGGCGTCGCATGACGCGTCTGTGTGCCCGTAAAGGCAGCAGCGGCGGCATGGAGTTGGTCGCACACTGCGGCTGGCCTCAATCACCAGGGTTTGCCCTAACAAGGGCATTCCTGCATGTAGGGCCGCCGAGTAATCGTCTTCCTCCATAAAGGTTAGTCGGACCAGCGGTGTGGGACCTCTGTCGTTCCGAATCCTAGTCGCTTTGGCCGCAGACGGCCAAGAGCGCTGGGCGGCGGTGAGCAGTAAAGCGTCCGGGAGTTGACGGTGCACTCCCCGGACAACAGCGGAGTAGCGTGCAGGCACGCTGGTCAGCGGTGTGTTGCTGGCTGTGCTGGCTGGTGAGGTGGCGCTGGGCGCTTCGATTGGCTGTGGCGGCGGCGGAGAGGCTGGAAGCTTTTCTTCGTCGGCGGCGGAGCTAGTAGTGGCTTCCTCTCGAGGAGGAAGCTTGGAGGTGTAACCCATGGACATATTCATGGTAGAGACAGGAAACTCTCAAGAAAGCTACAGGAAAAAATCAGTCTCAGTCTTTATTGATCAGCCCTCGTATAAGACGAACCACTAGACACGTAGATACCTGCAAGCAATAAATCAGTGACAAAAGTATATTGTGCGTCTAGCGTATCTCCAGCGTGGAACACAATCTGGCAGCATTACCCTCAACTATGGTTAGTTGTTGGTTCGCATGGTGCTTGAGGTTTTGACGCAAATGATGGTGATGCCTTCACCAGCACCTAAAGCTCTGTTCCTATACAATCCTATAAAAGATGATTCGATTTCAAAATTTACAATAACATTCCCAAGATAAGCAAAACACTTGGAAACCACATCACGCCTTCGGTACAGAGGGGTCGTTGTAAACTGTCCAGCCGTTGAGGAACAATCCTGCTACCCCTTATCACTCCCCTACCTCATTAACACCCGTCATCCTGCAACTCCCATCTGTCCAATAAGCGGTCAACCCCATTACGGGTAGGCATGCTTCATAATACTCTCTCGGGTTGAGCCTCAACCCATTATTGTATCGTCGTCGTACATGTTGTATAGAAGAATAACATTAGAATAACATAATCAAGTATTAGGCCAATGTGAATTTAGTGCATTAATTTGTGCACGTAATTTATAATTTATAATACATAGTATTTGTTAATATATACAGGTGCTATCATGTGGACTTGGAGGAGAATGGTCTGGGAAGGCACCAACTTGCAAGTTCGTGGATTGTGGTGCACCTCCCAATATTGACAATGGTAACTACGCCCTACTGAATGGTACAACCACATACAGTAATATGGTAGAGTACTCCTGCAGAGAAGACTACTGGCTTGATGGTACCGAGAGACAATCCTGCACAAGAGAAGGCAAATGGTCTGCTGATGCACCAGCATGTGTTCGTAAGTATTCTGCTAATTATTATTACAAAATAGGGACCAAATGAACCATTAACTATTTTGCTATTTTTTTCGCCGCTGCTGAGAACAAGATCAAGCTAACTGATAGCTGTCAGTGTGGATCAGATAGCGATCAATTGGTGTTTCTTTTCAGCATTCTATCAGCAAGTGAATTATGGCTGAGCATTAATATTTCTAGTGCAAGGCTGCTTTTAGTAAATGCTTCACATGTACTGACTTATTGAACTTGTCAAGTGCAAACAGATTTGAGAACCACGAGTGTAAAAGTTCTAGGCTGTAGAAAAATCCATTATCTTCCAGACTATGAATACGTCAGCGGCCCGTTGTTTAAGCCTGAGTCCTACAGAAGGAGTAGAGGCTGCTTGCTAAAGGCTGAAGGGAAAAGAAATAGAACAGAATATAATGAAAATCCATCTAACATTAGGCCCAAAAGGCTTATTCTAGCTGCCATAGATCCTAAGCGTTTACTCTAGACTCTAACAAATTGATATACCTGGCCGGTCTTGATGTTCACGAAATAAATATTTAACTGTCCAGTGAGTGGGCGAGAACGACAGGGCATCTGATAGAGTGACCAAGACAATGAGTGCTAGTGAGAGTGGCCTACTTAGGGGTTGCTTACGTTGCTTTTTGATGCAGACTAAAAACATTTCAGCATTCTACTGTAACCGATTCTCGAACTACCCCAATTTCAACACTTTCTGACATGTTGCACAACTTCGTCGCTGTTTCGGGTTTCGGTGCAGGATCATTACAGTATCACCAGAAAATATATAATTTTAAGAATCCTCCCAAAAGCCCACTAATTTTTAAAATCCTATAAAACATCTATTGGCACAAACTCTTCAACCGGCCGAACCCTTACGTAAGCTCATATTGCAAGTTGAGTCTGATTAGTGTATATAACAGAAATTTACTCATATTTAATATTTTTCTCGACAAGCCCTGATCCTATCTCTATTCCCTTTTTTTAGAGAATTAACCGGAACAGAGAGAGTACGAGTTTACCCGTTTTGACAAAACTCTGTCACAGTTCATACAGCCAATATTTCGATGAGAGAAATTGAGTGTATTGAAGTATAAATAATCAAGGATTTTTGGCCCCACTTAGTACCCCGAACTAGCACTTTATAATTTAACTTGGAATAAATGATCATGATCAAACCTGCATACTCTGGAAGAACTACCAGGAAAATAACAAATGCTATTCAATGCAAACTACAGTGAGTGATGCATAGTTGAGTTGCCCAAAATTTATGGACATATGGACAATGACCCAATTTCAGTATTCCTTTTAATAAAGAGGGTAAAAAACGTTTTTTTAAATAACTAATGTAGTAAGTTAGTGTTCACATCACCTCTATGTAAGCCGCAAAGGGCAGCTAGCCCGTATCCCCAGGCAGAGCATCACATATTGGTTCATAGGTCATTGGATGTGTAGAATAAACATTTAACATAAGGAAATTTAACATACATATTGGAATTTCTCTTTTATAAGTATAGGATCTTCAACATTCCCGGCATTCTCTCTTCGCGAGAAAATTGACATTCGCAGGGGAAAATAATGCTGGTAGAATCGCATTTAAATCTCTTCTACATAAGCAGTATTCTCATGAATATATTCTTGCTCACTGGCCTAAGTTCAGCCAAATATTTGTAATGCTTTGCTCCATGTTATTTTTATATTCCTGTGGCATGTGACATCTAGGACAATAGACGATCTTCCCTAGGAATATTTGTCTAAAAGGAACCTTAAGCTTCAGATTTACTCGTGGTCACATTAAATGATGACCGGTTTTATTAGACTTTCATTGTAAGAGAACATTTTTATCGCCTCGAAGTCCATTGCACAGATGGACTACCAGAAGAAGGCGAGCAAGAGGAATGAGAAACGTAAACATTTTCTGCTGTCCCCATCATGTTTATGCACACTAGTATCATATAGAATATAAAGTGTTTCAGATTAACTCACACAGGGCTTCACTTTGTACCATATACCGTAAGGTGTGTTAGCAGCGGGAGTCCAATAATGCGTAATACCTGCCACTGAGGCTTTAAGTATTAAATCTGGCAGCATGGGTGATTCGCATACACTCATAGACACATTTCGTAGTAAACAAATCGACTACCTGAGCAGATAAACAGTCCAAGCCCCTCTCGCACTTCAGGCCCCTTTCGCCTTCTTCTGGTAGTCCAACATTATTGTATAAATGTATCAGTGGTGTTCATATCCAGCTTTGATGTGGGACTGCCGCTAACACTCTAATGCTCATAAATATTTATGTTGACAGTGATAACGTGTGATGAACCCGAGGTGCCTACAGGAAGTTACGTTGTGGGATACGACTTCAACATCCACTCAAGCATTGAGTATCACTGTGAAGTGGGCTATATGCTCCGTGGTGAACCCAACCACGTGTGTACTGCATCTGGAGAATGGTCTGGAGATACACCCACCTGCGAATGTATGTATTTGATGATCATGCCTGCTTATAATAAATAATTTAAGGGTAATCGGTACTGAATTTCTAATTTCTGCAAATTTCGACCAATTTAACTGAAGTTTTCATTGCAGATGTTTTCATAATAATTACAGAAAATTAATTTTCTTTCCCTATGTGCTTAACTTTTCAGGAAAATACTTCTCCAAAAATTAAAATTTTATTATTCCTAATGTTTGTTTCATTTATATAGCCCCTTTAACTTCTACGGTCATATCGGAGACTTCGACTTGAGTAAAAACAGTTGTTTTTACTCAAACTTAACGTTGAATTTTATTACGTTTTGCTCTTAAGCACTCACATTCACTTCCAGACTCTATGGAGGACAAGGAATGAGATTTTTTAAAGAAAACTTCCATACGCCAGCCAGTAATAAAAAAAATTAAAATCGAGTTTCATGTGAAATGCCTACGTGATGTAAATCTGGAAACTTTCAATCTATAAATTCTGCGTATTATTCCTCGGATATATGTAGATCTTAAAATTAAGGATTAAACTTTCTGAAACATTATAACTTTTCCTGGAAAAATATAATTACGTATTTAAACTTTTACTTTGCCTAAATATCGATAAATTATTAAAACCCTAAATACAACACTATACTTGAACACTATCAAGGAAAAGCCCTTTGGATTTTTTCATCCACCTTCAATGACTTATATTAAAAATGTGCAAGAAATTTAAAAAATGTGATGTACATTCACACGATACGCTGTATCGCTTATTAGTGGGTATGCAAATTATACTTTCCAAGGTTCATTTTAATTTTAATCAAGATAAACCTTCCGGAAGCAGCTCATTACGCATTTCGTTACAAAGGGAATAGCGATAGTCAAATGTTTAAGAACTGGGCGTTATAAAATTCCATGCTGTGCATGCAATCGCAATAAACAACTGAAAATCGGAAGGACTTGCAAAGAATGGTAAAGTATTAAACAATTCGATCCATTAATAACGGATATCTCGGAAATAGCTATTGCCACAAAAAAGTAATTTTAAATAAATTGTGTGTTTTAAAGAGATCTACATTTTTTGTGTAGTCGTTTTCATCTATCGCTTAACGTTTACCAGTTATACAAGATTATACAAAAATTCATTCCGAATGAAGTGGACTTCACAGGCTATTCCAGAAAATTCAAGATATACAGTTTATTTGGTTTCAGTTTTCGGATCAACTTTTTTGTAGCAACTGGCTTTCCTGGTTTACATGTAATTATTGGAACCTAATATAATTACCCTTAATATAGATATTTTAGTCAAAATCGTTGGAGCCATTTTTGAGAAAATAAAAGATTTAAAAATATGTTCCTTGTAAAGGGTAGTTTGGGGTGGGTGTGGGGATTTTCTTGGTATCTTTGGAAGGTACTGAATCTAAATACTAAGTTTGGTATTTATCCTACTTTTCGTTTTTGAGTTATACTGCTCACAGACACACACAGACAGACTGACACAGGACTTTTTTCTAAAAAATGCTATTTTGGATTCAGAGGCCTCAAAACATGCATTTCCGGTGAAATCTCCATATCGAATTTTTTAGTGGAATGCAATACGTTCTCTACCTTCTAGGTACATGATGGAGAAGGTAACAAAACTGAATCATGGTGACTATTTTGAAGTATCAAAGTGTAAGAGAATAAGAAATTTCATATGATATTTACAAAACCCTACGCACGACGAGTTTGGGGATTTAAACGACCAGAAAGCATCAATTGTATCTTGATTCTACAATGGTGGAAAAAGAACTCCGTGACCATTTTATTAAAGTTCTTTTTTCGAAATTTTGTAGAAAATTCACTATTGAGTACCCTTAATGTACTAAATTCTATGTATCCGTGTAATTGAGTAATGTTTATATTTGCTTAGTCCGGTACCTATTTCTTTATTATTTCTAAATTAGTTGCACACGTTACAATCCTTTTATAACCTTAAACTAATGCAATTAATTTTGCTGCTACCAGCAAATACAGCTTTTAGATTTATCTGGATTATGTTTATTCACGATATGCGTTCAATAGACACCAGTTACTGTTTTTCTAATTGATTGGGAATCGAACAGAACTCATACAGCTGTATTACAACTTCGGAGCAAGATCATACATTAACCAGTACAAAATCAAACGTTCAAAAACGTTTCAGCACCATTATAGTATGTGTACGCTATGGATGGGCTATGAATAGGCCCATATTTTATGTTCTGCATATAATAGCATAAAATGCTAACACTGTTATGAAGTATAACAACAGTTTCAACTTCAGAAGTTCATTACAAATTACTATATTGCCTATTCAAGACAGCAAGCTCACAATGAGAAGATGAACTACCTTTTTAAACAATAACTTGTGTTATAAAGCCCTCGCAATACTTTTAAAAGCCATATTTTCGCCTGAAAGCAGTAAATGGTGCATGTTTAGCGTCTAACTCACGATTGCATCAACACTGGGTATACATTTTAACTTTCCTCGAATATGTGCGGGAACCTGTGTCGGCCCATACTGGCTGTGCTCGCCGCCATTCACTGTCTTGCGAAGTTGCTGATAAAAAGAGTGGCTATTATTGCTCACATTTTAGTTCAGCCTTACTGTAGCAAAGCTAGCACTGTGTGCAATGCTGAATTTGGTCCTCCTCATGTGTTTGTTGCTTGAGACATATGCAAAGATTTAAAACAGAACAAAGGGTTTTCATTTGCGGTTAACTTTTTAAATAAAAAAATCCATTTCTCAGTGACTAATTGAATTAACCCTTTCCTGCATGAATTATTTTGCTACATATGCCTCTTTTCCGCAAATTCCTAAACCGGTTTTTATATCCCTGCCACAAGCAGGATGGAAATAATTCGAATGGTCATGATCGTTAAGGCAAGACAAACTGGACTGGCCATCATTCAAAGCCGAATATCGCGATATCGAATCCCAGCGAGCACAGCAAATGTGCATGTGAAGGATGGGGAGGTCCCACTGAAACAGCCGGTATGATGGCATGCGTGGATGATGATGAAGTTGTATTTGAAATAAATAGCTACAAATATTTACATTTTATTGTTAAAGGCTAGTATAATATGAAAATAACAAAAACACTATCAGAGTATTTTAAAACCTTTACTAAACATTGGACAACTCTATGCAATAGAGGGCTAAGAATGATTTGGAATATATTTATTTATACGTGTCTGCAAGTCAAATCCACAAACAATGAATGAATTTTATTGTGAACCTTCTCATACGAGAAGAAATAGCAAGCATTTCGGAAGTAGTACTACAAGGCACTAAAGTGAACAAAAATATACAAGGTGGACCATTTAAGCTGAGACTGTACAATATGTACATCTAAGCGTTGTAGAAAGAAATTGTTTTAAGAAACTTTGCTTGATATCAGGGGGAAAGTAAATGCCGTTAGTCGTGTTTTGTTTGGAGGACGTTATGATGGTCATTTTAGAGTCAATTTAATTTTCTTAAATGGGAACTTACTTTTGTATGTTGTTTTTTTCGTTAAAATGGTATATAAAAGGCTGTTATTTTGTGATAAGGAATAAGGAAACAAAATAAAAAATGTTGGTTCCCAATTACGAAACGTAACTTGACCCTCAAATGATCATCCATTGATGGTCCAACCATTCATTGCGCTCTTCGTAAGCAGCTATCAGAATTTTCGTTGTTAATTACGTTGGTGCAAGAACAATTGCAAAGAGCTTTATACAAGTTTTGTTTAGTTTTTTATGAGGAGTGAGAAAACAATTAAAAAAGGTAGGTTCCCATTTAAAAAAATTAAATTGACCCTAAAATGACCATCACAACTTCCTATGATTAACAGCATTTACTTTCCCCCCATAATATCAAGCCAATTTTATTAGAATTTCTTTCTACAACGCTTAGTTTTGGAAATATTGTACAGTCTCAACTTAAATGGTCCATCTTGTATGTTTAAAGGCTCTAATGTCTACCAGCAGCGAGTAAGGAACGCTTTCAACATAGTATTTGGAAAATCTAAGTACATTTTTAGTACTTGGCAAATCGCGCCGATGTATACCGTCATTTCCAGTCTACGTCCGCTATAGAAAGGAAATGTAAACATAAATAATAATTATGCCTATTGCAAAGGGAAAGAAAGCAGATAAATACTTCTGGAAACTTGTTTCATTCTTAGTTTGACTTCGATAATAATTATTTGATTTGAGAGCAAGTAGTTACTCTAAGACGACGAATGATTTCGGGAAGGATAGAGCAGCCAATAATTAGATGCATTCGCTTCTGTGGACAACTATTTGTATCAGTCTGTTCCTTCGTGTATCCATCAAACTACTGGCGGACTGTGGCCTCTAGTTCCCGAGGTCGCGAGGTCAAACCCGGCAGAGGGTGATGGATTTATTCGGGCGTAAAAATCCTTAGCATGACTTCCTTCGGAAGAGATAAAGCCCGTGGTCCCGTGTCGTAGATTTAGGGCACGTAAAAGAACCTCAAGCCTAAAAGAGGGGAAAAACTTCCGGTCTTTCACGCCCAACAGGGGATGGGATGCTAAGGACTATAGTAGTTGAAGAGCGTCCATAAATAAGACTCAATTTATTTATTGTTTTATTTTATTTATTTAATTATTTTGACGGATACGCTTACAGAATTGTTGTATTTAAGAGTTCGCCCAGGAAATGATTGAACGTTTCAAATTTGGCTGAAATTCTTATAAAAATTAAGAAAAGTTCTTATGACAAGTCTCCTAAAATGTTACGGTTTTAGGCGAATTTCTCATTATATGTAAGAACTGGAATAAAATTTGTTGACATGTCTTAAAAATTTGGTTAAAAACGGTTCAGAATTACCTTTACTTAATGAAGAACAAAGTATATAGTGCTTAGTATTATTTCCCAAAATATATATTAAATTTAAGAACGCAGGATGCAAAATGTTGCGCAAGAACTAAATTAAAACGCAGATTTGTAATCTGACTACATTTAACTTTTGTAAAAGCTTCACTATGTATGTCTTAGTGTCATTTGCTGATCAGTGCCAAATGTTTTACAAGAGCTGACAACCTATTTGTTTTCAGACGTGGACTGTGGGAAGGTGCCGCCGATGTTATATGGTTCCGTTACGTATACAAACGGCACTACCTACTTGGGCAGTGAAATCACGTACAGCTGTGTAAAGAACTACCGTCTGGTTGGCGTATCATCTCGACGGTGTCTTGAAACTGGATTCTGGAGCGACGAGTCACCACGTTGTGAAGGTACGTTATGTTTACTTAATAACAGAGAAAGGAAGTCACATTTCACTATCTGGCAGCTTTCGAACGTACCAGGAATGAAGCTTGGAAGCAAAAACCACAGATCTTCCTCTCCCTGGCCATCCGCTTTGCGATTCGGAACCCTGTCTTTGTTTGAAGATTTAGCTGTCTGTTCCATATAACTTTACTCCATATCTCTTAACTGTCTGGTACAGTCACCTCCAATTGACTGCTGTCGTGGAATAGACTGTTGCATGATACAGTGTAGTTCCTTATTTAACATGTTAATTTATCTTAATATATTCGAACAGAATTATCAAATTTATATTTTCATAACCGTATGAATCAAGTATATTATACAACAGAGTGAATACATGTACATTTTTATCAATAAATATGTAGGGGATCCTGCGTTTTAAACCTGTCTCTGGGTGACGAAAGCACGTGCTTCTATCATGACTGTGTTTATATACTCTAGACCTCTGACGAGAAAACGTTTGCGGGGTGTCCTACTCTCTTAAGGAGTGAAGGGGGGATAGTGCCCCGTAGTAGCTCACGATGAAGTCATAAATAGATCTACTATCTGCATTAAAAACATGACGCAACGTCAGTATTCCAGTATGTTTTACTTGAAGCAGTGTGTAAGTGTTATCTAGTGATTTAATAAGTTATTTACAATGCCCATTAAGAAAGAAACAACTCTACTGCGAAGCCCGAGAAATGGTTGTTAGCGTTGTTAAAATCTGTGACGAGGAAAACAAACAAAAAGCAATTGGCCATTCAGCTTTGCTAGCACAAGAGGTCTTAAGCCTTATTGATATATTGAAAGTAGAACAGTAATCTTTCTCAAATAGCGCTAGAATTGTTTATGTCAACATATTCCTTACAGTCACATTCTCGTCAGAGGAACACGGTAGCTTTTGTCGCTGACCTTGCATTGCACAGGGCTTGTTTGTATATACATCGCCATTCAAAGGTGTGCATTAACCAGACAGAGGAAAGGGGAAGGAAATGGAGTGTGGAAGAATACATGTCAGCGGAGTAAGGCAATAAGAAACAGGGGCTGCCATATTACCGACAAGCGAATTTGGGATAACTTTTCTACGTTGGTAAAGTAGAAAAGCTCTACGCTGGGAGGCATAAAGAATAGCTTAAGCACAAATATAAAGAAAGAAGTTTATTTCTGCGACGATAGTGTTTTTAATCCGCTTCCAGTTCATGCTGTCACTGTGAAAAGCTAAATTTCCTGCATCAGTGCTGGTAACTTAACCGTCCTGCGTGTTTTGCCTACAGCACTGAGTGACCCAAAGAGCTATGAACCAGCTGCTCGGTGTTTTTTCACTGGGCATGTGCACACGTGTTTCCCGTTGCTACTGCAATCAAGATAACGCTTTCAACGCCGGCTTTTCTCTGCTCTGCAATATTGAGTGTCCGTGATACAATATAGTGTAACTGTTACGAGTTACTTATTAATGTGTCCTGTATTTAGTGACAGTTATGTTTACTATTACGCAGCGTGTATTTATGTATGATTCGTGTGCGTTAACACAGTCAGCTCCTCAAGACTGGTAGGTAGTTTCTTAAAGAGGTGCCAAAAATATACTGACAACGACGCGCGGACGGTGGCCAGTTTCAGCACCTCCTTTCGTAACGTTGGTAAGTAAAGCCTGTAAACACAGCTAAGGAAACTGTTGTATGATCACATTATCGTTACTCTATGATAGCCGCAGATGGCAACGCGAGCCGAAAAAACATCGTGCAGCCGGTTCATAGTTCATTGGATCTCTTTGTATATATGTGCATGAATTACATTAAAGCATCTAACTTTTGATATATTTATTATTGTAAACATGGAATACAGTCATATTTGCTGGCTGGATTTTACAGTTTGTTTTATTTGTTAATATTTACTTGTGTATCAGCGTTGGTTCACAATAATGCGAGAACGGTAACCAAAACGGAAACGAGAACGGGAAGCAATACAGCATACAAGATTTTGGTTCACAATAGCCCGGTAATGAGAACAGGAATGCTCAGAGGTTTGTCGGCTGCCTTACGCGCCTTAACATACTGCATAGATATTTGCGCATTATGCGACAAGATCCGTTATGTAGGAAAAGTGGGAGGGAAAATGAAGCCTCCCAGCATATACTATGTGAGTGCAAAGGTTTTGCCATGCATAGATAGGTATCTTAGGCTCCTTTCTTAAGAGCAAATATCAAGACGTGGTTCATTTATCGGGACCGTTGGATTTGATTGAAAGCCCAATTCATGAGGCACAAAGGACTCTAAGAGCCTATGTGCAGGCTTCAAAAGAGACAATCAGTTCTTCGTTATCCAACATCATCACGCAGAACTTTGTTGGTAGTCTTTATGTTACATTATTTCAGATATTTCAGATTTTGTGATGCGGCAGGCGGCGCCGTGGCCAAGTGGTTAGACCGCTCGCCTCTCACCCAGGGACCCGCATGTGGGATTTGTGGTGGACAAAGCGGCGTCTGGGCGGGTTTTCTCCGGGTTCTCCGGTTTCCCCCGCCATGCATTCCACCAACTGTTCCATCGTCACCTTTCCTATCATCCATTTCGCCGTCATTTCGTTTCATCTACTTCCTTCATCCCATACCAGGCATCGGGCTGATCACCCATCCTGGACATTCTGTCTGCTCCATGAGAGTGCCTGCTCCCCGACGGGCCTCTGACCTCAGGCACCCGCCTGTAAGTCCTGGGGGGGTGTAAGTCTACATAAGATGAGGGTAAACAGCGAATGAATGAATGTGATGCGGCAACCCTCTTTACTTTTATGTTTGCCAGGAAACTAAGGTGTACGACTTAATAGACCACCCTTTATACTGGTGCCACTTTGTTGTACCAATTGAATAGTGTGCATTCATTTAATTTGAAATGTGGAATTTAAGTACTTCAAACTAGAGAAGGATTGAACACAAAACAAAAGCAAGGGTATTTAAAGGAATTTAAAACCGATAATGCATTTATGCGCGGATGCGAATGCCCTATCAAACTCAAGAGGTTATTACTGCTGAGGCAAGGAGTGCAAGGTCCTTTGATCAAAACTACCGACTAGAGAGAGAGATCGCGACTAGGTAAAGGCTTACGTGAATGCCCAGAGTTTTTTAGAAAACAAAATTTCCATTGACGTGATGTATTTTAAAAGCGCGTTTCTGTCGCTGTAGATTCTGTGAACTCCAGTTGTTAAACAGGAGAAGCCGTCATTGAGTATATAATTTTGTTTCAGAAATCCGATGCCCAGAACCAGTTCTTGCAGAGCACAGCATTTTGTCTGTTACCGGGAACGACAGAGTTTATGGCCGAACGCTTATACGAACGGCGGAATCTGCCACGTCCGTTACGACCTACAAGATCGCAGCTCTAGTCAAGTATCGCTGTGAAAGAGGATACAAGGTTGTGGGAGAACCCCTCAGCACCTGTGAGGATACGGGCAAGTGGAGTGGTGACGTACCTCAGTGTGTCTGTAAGTACACAAAGTTTTACGAATGAAGTCACGGGCTTAACAGATAAATGTCCAGGTATCTGCAAGGCATTACCACCTGGGAGTTTTTTTCGTAGTTCATAAGAGAATTGAGTACCACAATGGGAATGTCACAGATGTTATAGGGTTTTAAAATACTGCCTTTTTCTAATATATATACAGGGAGGATCATTTAAGTTGAGACTGTACAATATCTCCAAAACTAAACGCTGTAGAAAGAAATGTCTTGATTAAAAGTTGCTTGATATTATGGCGGAAAGTAAATTCTATTAGTCGTGTTTTAATTGGAGTAAGTTATGATGGTCGTTTTAGGTTCAATTTAATTTTTTAAATGCGAACCTACATTTTTATGTTGCTTTCTTACTCCTCGAAAAAAACTAAACAGCAATTGAAATAAAGCACTTTGCAATTGTTCCTACATCAACGTAAATAACAACGAAAATTCTGAATGCCTTTGTTAATGTCTCATTGCCTCCTCGCCTACTGTTATGCTGCACTGTGTTGAATGGGTCCAACCATTCATTGCGCTCTGCTCGTACCCAGTCATTCAGAATTTTCGTTGTTATTTACGTTGGTAAGAACAATTGCAAGGGGCTTTATACAAAAGTTGTTTAGTTTTTTATGAGGAATGAAAAAACATACAAAAAGTAGGTTCCCATTTAAAAAAATTAAATTCACCCTAAAATAACCATCATAACGTCCTTCAAACAAAACACGACTAATGGCATTTACTTTCCCCTATGATATCAAACAACTTTTATTCAAGATATTTCTTTCTACAACGTTTAATTTTGGAAATATTGTAAGTCTCAACTTAAATGGTCCACCCTGTATACATATATGCATCCCGCGAACAAAACTACTTTAAGATAAACGTTTAGTTAACCATAGGAAGAGCTTAAAGCATGGATCACTAATAAACCCGTGCTCTAGAGAGTATGACAAAATAATTATGCACACAAACTTTGACCGGTTGATGCAATAAGCCATTCCGGAAAGCATTTTGAAATTATACTTATTTATACACATAATTTATATCCAATTTTATGTTTGTTATACGTTTTATGTGTAAACATACACAAGTATTTAGCGCTTTCTTTGGTATAAATATTCACATTAAGGTACTTATTTGGTTCAGCTATTTACATACTTCAAACAGCACATATGCTCTATAGTCTACAGTAATACAAACTTAAGTGCAATATTTAAATTCGAACGAGTAACTTTCCTACCGCGTCCCTTTGCGCTGGTGAAACGCTCTTCTGTTGTTATTCTATGCAACCTGTATGACAGGTTGGAGTATTTAGCCGGATATTTGACTTGGCCAGGCTGAAAACAAGCCGATTCTGTTCAGCGATGTTTTAGCTAGTGGATGGGGGAGCCTTTCCAAGCAGGTAGGGGTTTAGTTACTGGAAGGAGGTAGCGTTTAATTGGTCTGAGGCAAGTGACGCGCGATAGTGAAAAAATTGTTGGATGTTTTACCACTGTATGCGCCACACGCGGCAAGACTTCAGCATATTGTGTACCTCTCCCACCAGCTAAAGCTTTACCTGAGAGATAAACCACCCCCACTAACTAAAATGTCGTCGAACAGACGGAGCGTACGCTATTCTGCTACTATTTAGTGATGCCATTTATTAATCCATTCTTTCAACAAGTCCCCTCTTTAATCGTGATTTGGCGTGGACAGATATATTATTTATTTTTATGTCAAATTTATTTTTGAAATATTTTCCTTATATAAATTTAACTATCTTTATTCAAATTTGCTAAATATAGAAAAGCTACTGAACGTATTTCAAATTATAACAATTATAATTTTGACATATATAAATTACCACTAAATAACTTAAAGAAATTGAAATATACTCGTACTTAAGACGTTTGTTTGCTTTTCACGCGAATTTGTAAACACTATGAAACTGTCAAGTCAAAGACAAGCTTCTAATAATCCTATCAAAGAGAGATTCTGATGTCTAATATGCCTATAGATGTTACACTTCCATAATGGTTCTAAACGGGATTCCCTTACAAATGGACGTAAAATGAGTACTAATAATGCCTGGTTCTTGATGAACAGAAAAATCAGTTAACTGACTCTTAGTGGAAATTTTAAAAAAACTTGAGTTGTATCTGAAGAAACTACAAGAGCTAAAACATCTCAGATTAAGTGTTTTATGTATTAATTACACGCTAAACAACAACAAAAAGAAAGTTTACAACTTTAAGCTCATAGAAACAAAACTTATTTTCCAGTTGTGGACTGCGGGGAACCCGACAGTCTCACTCATGGACACTACACATTGGCGTCAAACGTTACATACTATGGGGCGGCTGTCCTTTACGAGTGTGACCAGAACTTCGACCTTGATGGACACGGCCGTAGGTTATGTCTGGAGAATGGCACGTGGTCTTCGGATACTCCTAAGTGCAAAGGTGAGTTATACAAAGGTATTAATGTAAAGCATATCCAATAGAGCTTTAGTTATTAGTCGTCCACGATATGAGTGCGATTGGAGGAGGGCGCCACTGCTTTTGTTGACATGCCTAACATTATCAAGGTCTAGGGATCAGGGGGAGTGAGGGGCAAGGCGATAGGGAATGTACAGTTGCACAATGAAAACTACTACATTTGCAGGCCTCAGCCTCGAAACCCGGAACTGCAGCTGTTTTCTTTATCTGGCTGTCCTTCCGATGCCCCGCCCACTTGTTCCGTAATTGTATAGTTCCTCTTCCCACCGAACGTACTCATGTCGTGGCCGATTAGTACACAAATTGACTGCCCGCAAGTATTTTCCGCTTCGGTCGCTAAACTTATCACAGCCAGTAGCGCCTGTGCTTCAGTGTCTTAACTTAGAGAATGTAGTTATGTAGTGATTGTCTCTGTTTGATACCATAATATCTGTGATATATCTAACTAATGTTTATCTTTACTTCTTACATGAATTAACATTTTTTCTATATTTTCCTCTTTAATCTAAGCTATAAATAAAAAATCAGATGTGTTGCACTCGCATAACTATCTCTACTCTTGTACAAACTATTTTCACAAACGCTTATTCTCCATCTACTTCATGTTAATCGAGATATTAATCTTATTGCTAATTTTATTGTAAGTGCAAGGGGAATATGGTAGGCTTCAAGCAATAGTCAAATCTTTCAAGAGCTGGTTGCTGTGCGGAGCATTTCATTCTCTTTGCATTTCAGGACAAAAAAAATCTGATGTGTTACACTCACATGACTTTCTCTACTCTTGTACAAACTATTTTTACAAACGCTTATTCCCCATATGCTTCATGTTAATCGAGATGTTAATCTTATTGCTAATTTTCTTAGAGATGCAAGATATTTTAAGAGCTGGTTGCTATGTGGAATATTCTATTCACAAAAAAATGAATAACGAATTTGAGAAAAAGTATAAGTATTGGAAAGTTTAGGGGAATAACAAGCAATATCTCGAAAATGGTTCACTCAACAATAAAATGTATATGACATATATTGTGTATTTTAACGCGATCTACATCTTTTTGTGAGTAAAATTTTGTCTATCTCTTATGGTTTACCAGTTATGCAAAAGTCGTTCAAAATGAAGAATACTTTTGGAGACATTCCCAGAAAATTCGAGATATACATTTCATTTGTCATGAAAATATCTTAAACATATGATGCTTTAATCAAAATCGTTAGAGCCATTTTTGAGAAAATTAACATTTTCGAAAAATGTTCCATGTAAAGGGTAATCTTGGGTGGGGGGATTTTCTTGAAAACCTTCGTGTCGCATCTCTGGAAGATACTGAACCTAAATACCAAGTTTGGTGTTTATCCGACTGTTCGTTTTTGAGTTATGCTGTTCACAGACACACACGGACATGTTTCCAAAAATGCTTTTTTTGGATTCAGGGTGTCTCAAAACACGTATTTCCGGTAAAATCTCGGTATCGAATTTTTTGGTGGAATACAATACTTCCCCTACTTACTATACGTAGTAGTGAAGTTAAAAATTATACGTTCTTAGGATAGGGTTACCAAACGTACGTTTTTTAAGGAATAGTACAGTATTTCTTTGTTGTTCCGGTACGGCAAATGTTTTTGTTTTTGCTGTTTCAATTAATAATGTGCCCTGGTTTTCTTGGAGGTGATACGCGGCTCGTGACGATGTCAATTTTATTGTTAATGGAAACTAGTTGGCAATTCTTATACGCGGTTCTTCACCAGTTATTGTGAAACCGAAATGAATAACATGAATTTCGCTTTTGATTTTAAGTTTTACTTCTACTAGAATTACTGTATTGTATTATATTGCCTCTGTATATTTGATGTGGTCGCATTATAACTGCGCAGTTGTGCGGTCTAAAATAAAAGTGTTTTAAATTTTGCGTTATAATAATCCCACGGGAAAAGTACACATTACAGAAAGGATTTTATTTTCTCTGCCACCTATGTATAGTAGGTAAGAGTAAGTATTACATTTCTCCCCAAAGTTGATATCGACAGTTCATATGTGTTTTGAGGCCCCCGAATAAAAAAGGGCATTTTTAGAAAAAGGTGTAGTTATCTGTGAACAACATAACTCAAAAACAAAAAGTCGGATAAAGACGAAATGTTGTATGTATTTGAGTTCAGTATCTTCCAAAGATGCGACACAAAGATTTTCAAGAAAATCCCCCACACAAAACTACCCTTGCATGGAATGTTTTACGAAATTTTGTATTTTCTCAAAAAAACCTCTAATCATTTTGATAAAAATACCATATATTTAAGATATTTTACATGACGAATAAAATGCAAATATTGATTTTTTTTTGGGAATAGCCAGTGTAGTTCACTTCATTCGGCAGGAATTTTATACATCTGATAAACGTTAAGAGATAGACAGAAACGCACTACATAAAAAATTTAGATCCTAATAAAGCACATAATTTACTTCAAATAAAATTTTTAGTGGCATCAGCCATTTCCAAGATATCCGTAATTATTGTTTTCAATTATTCAAGACTGTGTAACGTTTTTCAATTCCTGTCGCTATTCACTTGTTTCTCGCTATGTCATGGAAAGTTTATGGAATTGCGAAGCCATAGTAAGCCCTTTTAACTATCGATTCGGTTTCCACCATTCCTCTTGTATCTACAACAAAATGTGTAATGAAACCATATTTGCAATTAATGTTTATTTCGATCAAGATGAAGCAGGCATAAAATAAGCTTGCATAAGAATAGTTTGTAGAAGCTATGTAAAATAAATGATAGTGGGTAGAGAACGGCATATAAATGTAGCACATAAGGTTTTTCAAATAACTGTTGAATAAGTGCAGTAATCTATATTTTCTTAGAATGGCAATACAATTGTGTTTCAGAAATTCTGTGTGGTGAGCCCGAGAAGGACGGTGGCATGACTGTTCAGGTTATGACACGCAGTATTGGCGGCATTGCGCATTATTCGTGTCCACGCGGTCAGTACATGGTCGGCAATTCCACGCGAACCTGCCAGAAGAAGGGTGGCTGGAGCGGCAAAATGCCAGTATGCAAATGTAAGTACATTTGGTAGAAATAGACGCAGGTGAAAGGAGTTGCCAAAAGGAAAAATAACATGTAATTTCGCGACTAGCAGATGGTCAGCGACTCTGTAGAAAATAGTGGATGTCCTTGAAACATGGAGCTGTTGGTTACTACTTAGAAAACAAGCGAAAATTAGTGCGTGAAAGAAAAAGTGTTTTTCCTTTTCCTAAGCCGACATTCTGGAAGTTTAGAAGGTAACATCCCATAATACCTTGTGCTTAAAATGCTAAAAGCAGAAAAGGACTTAAGGAACGAAAATGCATACATCAGCAGGGCCGCCCACTGGAGGAAATTATGGGGAAGTTGCGCTATTAGAAACATTTTTTGGGGAATTCAAAATTTTTGGGGAGTACAAAAATATTTAAGTAATTTAACGTAGACAATATAAAGACTTTATCGCAGTTTTTGATCGAGTACTGTAGCTGTTTACTCAGTTTGTATCTTTAAGCTTGTTAATCTAAATGTGCTGTATCCACTCCCCAAAAGGTAATGTTAACTACAATTCATACTGTATGGCATATCAAATGATAATTTTTGGAAATTTATAAAAGGGACTATAACATTATAGGTAGGTATGTACCCAGTTCTTCAGAAAGTATAGCGTTATTACCTATACTTACTATATTGGTCTATTTAGATAGATACAATTGAATACACTGAAATACCAAATAATAAAATACACCTCCTGCCAAATATTTTTATTTGCAATTCTTTTTCTGTAAGTATTACGACTTTTTATTGATTTTAACTTTCCAATTGTTCACCAGTATCACAACAGCTACTATAGTACCCACAAGATAGCCTTTTGCGAAGTTTTCCAGCGGCATAAAAAAGGAACTAAATAGCTGAAATTGAGCTCTCAGAAAAATTGTGGCTTTAAAAGGAGATGTAAACATAAATGTCAACAAAGCCCTCCATTTTGTTAATACTGCGCATGCGCAAAAGTAAAAGCTAATCCAACTGTACTAGTGTAATCCGCGAAACTAGCAAGGTTTATTATTATTATTATTATTATTATTATTATTATTATTATTATTATTATTGTGATTCCGCTATTTAAATCAATTTATATACATATACCCTAACGTCGGGGAAATCTCGAAACCAAAGGATCCTGTCGATTTACTGCGGCTCGCTACGGCCTCACGGACTTCGCTCGCCTCATACTCATTTCTTCCTTTCTATTTGTCTTTTATTTTTGTTCAAAGAAGCCCTTTGTTAAGTGAGGTCACAGACTTTGATCTCTCGCGGGTTTTTTGCTCAAACGTTGCAGCTCTTCCGGAATAAACTGCATAGCCACAAAGTGCCTGCTACCGGCCAGAGCGTAAATTAATTAGCCAAGGTAATCATGGAACAAAGTCCATGTTGTAAAATGGGAAACTACAATAATAGTTTCGACAAAGAACTGTAAACACGGCACATGCACCACAAGCCAAAATAAATTACAACTTTGGACAAATTCAAAACATTACATTAATTGTAATCAGAATGCTCAAACTGAGCACAGCACATAACTCTCGTGAAAGACACTGGCCATCTTCAGTGCAAACCTGACATAAGGGCAATTAACCAACAGAAATCGTTACTTTACGTAAGAATCAAAACACATTTAATACTCATGTAAGCCCAAAGGTTCTCACAATAAAGTAGAATTGTGCATTAACAGAACAGTTGTATGAAGTATTTTCCCACTCTAATTGTAACCATATTATAAAATATTACTCATTTTGAAATATTTAATACATTTTAAAATATGCCCCATTGAACGATATTCTGTGAACCCACAACTGAAATCGAATCTATAATTATGAATGAAGAAAGCTTGGAAGGCAGTCAATGCGAGGGGCAAGACACGGTCAGCCTATTGGAAGCTGTAAAGACAAGAAATATAATTAACATAAGTATAAAAGAGACAGCTGGATACTTACTCCTCACGCCTTGTAGAACTCGGCACTAACTGAGCGCACTCAACCACACGCAACAGACACGAGAGCGAGATTCACCTGCACCTCGTAGCCAGAAGCGCTATTCCCAAGAGGAGACATGACAACTGAGCAAAGGAGAGCGGCAGAGGCAATTTTGAAAATCAAAGCTTCAAACTATACCGCATTAGTGGTTAGCTTCTCCAGTCGCGTGGTTTACGATTTTGCAAGATGTATGTTCCAGGTATTTACGCCTCTTGGTGTCTCAGAAATTTAAATTTTTATTTTTAATACATCCAAAATCCCAAGATGTTCAGAAAGTACTCAAACAGGTCTTCAGTTTCCACACCATTGAGCTCTGATAATTATTACTTGAAGGAAGATAAATTTATTTCTTTTAGCAGATTGGCAGAGAATGCTATGCGAAACTTCATAGAAAGTCGGAAAGATAGAATCAGACTGAAAAATCTGATGTGTTACACTCACATGACTTTCTCTACTCTTGTACAAACTATTTTTACAAACCTTTATTCTCCATCTATTTCATATGAATCGAGATAAACATTTGCAGAAACGATCTTTTGACATGCAAAGAGAATTACATTTTACACATAGCGACCAGTTCTAAAAATATTTGACTTTCGCTTAAGGCCTACTATGTTCCCCTTGTTTTGTAATTACAAGGGCAATATAGAAATACATAGCCTTTAAGCATCGCTATATATCTTAATAGCTGGTTGATAGGTGAGGGATTAATTTGTAATTAATGTTAATTCAAGGCACCATTCTCTTTGTCACAGATTAATACTCTTTGCATACCCAAGACAAAAAATCTGATGTGTTACACTCACATGACATTCTCTACTCTTGTACAAACTATTTTTACAAACGCTTATTCTCCATATGCTTCATTTTAATCGAGATATCGAGATGTTAATCTTATTGCTAATTTTCTTGTAGATGCAAGGGGAATTGGTAGGGTTTAAGCTATAGTCAAATATTTTAAGAGCTGGTTGCTATGTGGAGTATTCCACTCTCTTTGCATTACCAGGACATAAAAAATGAATAACAAATTTGAGAAAAAGTATATAAGTATTGGAAAATTTAATGGAGTAACAAGCAATATCTCGAAAATGGTTCACTCAACAAAAAAATGTATATGGCATAAATTGTGTATTTTAACGCGATCTACATTTCTTTGTAGTAAAGGTTTGCCTATCTCTTAAGGTTTACCAATTATGCAAAAGTCGCTCACAATAAAGAATACTTTTGGAGACATTCCCAGAAAATTCGAGATATACATTTCATTTGTCATGAAAATATCTTAAACATCTGATATTTTAATCAAAATCGTTAGAGCCATTTTTGAGAAAATTAAAATTTTCGAAAAATGTTCCATGTGAAGGGTAGTCTGGGGTGGGGGGATTTTCTTAAAAACCTTCGTGTCGCATCTCTGGAAGATACTGCACCTAAATACCAAGTTTGGTGTTTATCCGACTGTCCGTTTCTGAGTTATGCTATTCACAGACACACACACACACACACACACACACACACACACACACACACACACGGACATGTTTCCAAAAATGCTTTTTTTGGATTCAGGAGGTCTCAAAACATGTATTTCCGGTGAAATCTCGGTATCGAATTTTTGGGTGGAATACAATACTTCCCCTACTTACTATACGTAGCAGAGAAAGTAAAAATTCAATGCCATAGCCGGAATTTGACCCACGGGTCCGGTTTCCGTCCGATTACTCTAACTGAGCTATCATGGCGGGACGACATTGAATTCCCCAGCTGATTCGCATTTTTTCTCGGTATACACCAGGAAATCTCAAATTTATTTTGAGATGACATATCCCCATGGCGACTTACAATGTCGTAACTATTTTAAGTCTCGAGCCTCATAGTTTAAACAACTATTAGGTCACTCAGTGGTAATTAATTTTCTTTCTTACAAGCCGTGTGTATGACAAGATTGGAAAGGTAGAATCAGATTGAAAAATTCAGTGCCATAGAATTTAAACCATAGATCTTCCGATTTCCATCCGGTTGTTCTAATCAACTGAGCTACCGTGGCAGCATGTCGGGACGACATTAAATTCTCCAACTCACTCGCATTTTTTCCGGTAAACCACCAAGAGATCTTAAATTTATTTTGAGATGACATATCCCAATGGCGACTTACAATGTCGTAAGAACTTTAAGTACCGGGATTCATAGTTCTACCTTCCCAACCATGCCCTACACACGTACGGAAGAACAATTAATTACCTTTGCAGACAGTTTCTTGGGTTTTGGAAGTAACACAGCAGAAAGAGACAGTATGAAATTGAAGGATATGACAAATGAAGAACAGCGACTGTTTAAGTTAATAAAAACTCTGCCACAGGCAGAAGTAATAAAACAGAATCTACATGAAACAGAATTTTCTCTTGTAGCCGAGATGGAGCCTTTCTTAAGCAGAGAAAGTCGTGTGATTTTTTTCGTATTGAATCTATCATTTCTGATCCGTAAATTACCATTATTCAAGACAAACTGTAAAAAGAAACAGAGGCAATCGGAATCTTTTGCATGTCATAGCATAGTTTCCTTTCCAGGTGATATAATGCTGAATTTGCTGTTAGAAAACATACAATGCATCTTACGTTATATTAAAGCAAGTGCTTGAACTGTCGACTCTGCTCGTAGATACAATGTCGGCAACTCACCGCTGCTGTCAGTAAATACGTGGCGGTAAACGGCGATTCGCATAGCGATAGTAGAAAATTCCATCACTCATCGCGCTTAACAGAAGACACTGTACGAGTATATGACAATTGACAGCAGGCAACTCCCGCGGTACTCCTGATTTAATCTATACGCCAATAGCGGAAGATTTGTCCCACGTTTCTCCCCTAAGGAATGCGATAAATAAGAATACGCAGTGGCGGCTTCTGCATAAGAGCACGTGAACGCCCTAACTTTTGACACCTTGTGGATTTATTGATAATTTTTTCTTTGAATGCTATTAAACGTAACGTATATGTAATTTAAAATTATGGCGTTTAAATCTACCGCGCTATTCCACTAAACTCAATGCAATATGCGAGCGGCAACAGGGTCCTTAGCACATCTTGACTTGTACTCGTTTTAAGGAGCTTCTGCGCATGCGCAACTGTGTGATGTAATTACCTTATGGAGCTAAATAAATACGGTTCGTGCACACTTGAAGAAGTGCAATAGCGCGCGAAGTTTTTCCCGCACTCTAATTCTACTATCACTAAGTTTTACGTTTCAATGCCACTAGGTGGTAGCAAACTACGGCAGAAGTTGTGATTTCCCCGGGCCGGTAGATGAATGCTGGGGTGTTCCCCTTCTTCCACGAATTTCCTGTCCATTTCCTGTCCCATCATTAACTTTCATTTGTTTCAGGGTTGAAGGACCAGACGACGGCGGTTGGTATGTTGCGGCAGGACGGTGAAATCTCGCTTTGGAAATGTTTCTTCCTAATGTTTTGTGGGTCGGACCCCTCTCGTTGACACAGGGACCCCCGGGGGCCACGGGGATTAGGCAGTGCTTAGCCAGCGTCAGGGTGTGCTCTAACTGGAATCGTTAGAGACCCCGTCCTTTCTAGCGCAAATCGTCGTCCGGATCTGGTCGCCCTTCAGGTTTCCCCCTCATTCCTTCCTCCCAGGGATCACATTGGAAGCAAAAGGGGCTATTGTGAGCTATACTTGTGGTGCTGTGCTCCAGTTTCTGGAAGCCCCTTTATCCGTCTCCTTCTCCTATGATTTGGAACATAGCACGATTATTTACTTTGTAGCTTCTTTGTTAAATGTTACACAAACAATAGAACTGTTTTTTATTTGAGGTTAATAGCTACAGGGATTATTGGATATAATTTTGTGTGTTTGCAGCTGTGGATTGTTCACATCCAGGAACTATAGAGAATGGCAGAGTTATTATTATGAATGGTACAACCACATACGGCAGTGCAGTTGAATATCACTGCATTCCACACTATGAAAGAATTGGACCATACCTACGCAAATGTATGGAGGATGGAACCTGGTCTGGAGAAGAGCCACGCTGTGAAAGTAAGTATTTCAACAAACAGCATTTTAAAACTAAGATCTGTTCCATATAATTTTGCCCTGTATCTCTTAATGGTCATGTGCATCTCTCATTGGTTGTTGTTGTGGAATAGGTTGTTATGCGATACTAAATAGTTCCTTATTTAACAATTGTTTACCTTAATATATTCTAAGATAATTGTCAAATTTACATTTTCATAACTGTATGAATTAAACACATTATGTAACAGAGTTAATGCATCTGAAATGCATGTAAATTCTTATCAACAAATAGATGAGAGGATCCTTCAGTTTAAACTGCCTCTCAGAATGATGATAGCACATGCATCTATCATGACAATGTGTTTATATTACTGATATTTATACAAATCTTTCAAGTACTTATAACAACTTATAACACTGTCAATTCTGTCCATGTCATAACCCTAAGGTAGCAAAAATTATTTTTTCATCAAATAAAATATTCATACTATTCTGTTATGATCTGCTCTAAGATTTTCTAAATGGCCTCTTCAGGAGGGGAACATGTTCCCCAGCATTTCACTTGCAAAAAATACAAATTAAAACCCAAAATCAGATAAGATGAACCAATTGCCCAGAAAAAGAAAAGAAAGAAAGAAGGAAAGAAGAACAAAAACATGATGAGCAGCAAACACCTCCTGAAGACACAGTAATAACCACTGCATGTAAAACAAGAGTATTTCAATTGGCATGCTCTTCTTAAATCTGCAAGAGTAGTAGTATACATTGCAAATTGTGTTATGCAGTCTTTTAAGATACAATGAGCTTCACTTGGGCATGGTTGTATCATATTAATAAAATATGCCAAATAAGTACAGGTTTATTCAAAAAGGGAGAACAGATATCAACGCTTTTATTTTAAAGGAAACTATGAAAGAACTAAAACAATCTGCACATCACTGAACAAAAGCATGCTCAAAGTTTTATGATCCTTGGCAGGGGCATATGCAGAGGGGGAAGGGTAGGATCAGTGGGCTCAAGCCCCAAGGTATCCAAAATCGTAATATTGAAGCAGCACAATCTCATTTTTGTTTTCTGTAATTCATATACTTACAGTTTTAGTATGCCATGTTATACCTTTAACAAACAAGTAAATAAAAATACCATATTTACATTAAAACAGTGGTAAGTATTGGAGATGACAATAAATTTAGTCCATTCTTTTGAAAAATTATTGTTCCATACCTTGCTTAAACAGCTCACACTGCTCATTTACTATTCACATACATTTAGTCACATGTAACCACTAGGTGGTTACAGAGCACCTATATAGTTGTAATGAAGTATATCTTCTCATAGTCTAGTGGTTAACACACCTGACTGGGTATGAGTTCTGGCTGAAAGTTTGGTCCCTATGTACTCCTGTTTGTCTTTTGGCCCTATAGTACTTATAAAGTTGTTTTTGGTCTTGCTGACCCAGAATTTATTAAATTGACCCAACAGATAATTTATTTAGTCAATATACCTTGTCAGTAATCTAGTCGCTATCTCCCTCAGAGAGATAAATCTCTAAAAGTAACTATGGAGGGAAGGTATGACTGACATCTGAGTTTCAGCTATTGCTGCCTCAGCCTTCCCCCAAAGCACTCTCTTCAGTTCCCCTTGCAATCTCTGCCTATGCCCTTGGTTCTTGGGGCTGAACAACTTTATATTTTAAATTCTTTTACTTTTCTTTAGAGATTAATTATCACAAGCAATGAATACAGGATCAACAAATTAAAAGGGCTTGTAAAATAAGTGAGCATTTGCAATAACTAAGAATATCTAGTTTATCAAAATGTACAGAACTTCCTTTTAGCGATATTCTACAATCCAGGTTAGACATTATATTAGTTTGGAAAGCATGACTAAATTTAAAATCTATGGAAGAAAATTTTGATGTCCATGAACCATAAGCTAAAGAAGAATCACCCTAATATTTCAGTGGTATTGAAGACAATTTAAAAAAATAGGATTTTAAATTCTGTTTAATGATTGTATAATTTATATTAATTCATTATTATAAAAAGAAAATTCTAAGAATAATATGCGATGAAAGCTATATAAAACTTACAAATTCAAAATGGAAGCAAACTTAACATACAAATTCAAACATGAATTATGAAAAAGTAACAGTAGTTATCTATAATCTACATTAATATTATAAAGAGAGTGCGTCTCTCTCTCCCTCCCTCCCTCCCCTTTCTCTCTCTCTCTCTCTCTCTCTCTCTCTCTCTCTCTCTCTCTCTCTCTCTCTACTAAAAGTTGAGAATATCATGGAGAGAAAATAGCTGTTACTCCACAGAACAGGTATGTAAAATGAGACAAATGCTGTGCACATTTCATTCCAAACAATATATATATACTAGATTTAGCAATTAAGACACAGTAAACTAAAAGAGAATCAAATCTGCTTATAATGCTATGATATGCATGTGATATCAATGGCCAAATATTTTAATAAGCCTCATGTAAGAAAGTTTTGCTTTATTTCCTTTGCACTTATGGTGTAATCAACTTTCTTAGGAGAGTGTATTAAATAATTGTGCAAAGAGAGAAAATTGTTAACATTATAAATCACTGAACCGATAATCTTTAGTTAATAACTGAAAAGATTGTTTTTCTTGATGGTCACAGACTCTGCGTTTTTTCTAAAGACATTAACTTGGTGAGAGTGCAGAGCTAGGGAATGCAGAATCTTCATATTCACCAGCTTCACCTCTATTTCATTGTATATGCTAAGGGATTCTGTATTATGTGAATAGCTTTCATGCTTTTAAATAACTATGGGACCAAAGAGAAGGTATTTCGCCTACTGCAATTATCTCTCAAGTTGCTCAATCATTCCTATCAATAATTGTTCCAGAGCCAAAGGGTACTTATAGGCTATGCAGAATTTCCAGAACTGAGGGTTGGGGAGAGTTTAAGGAAGTCTAATGTTCCACGTATGTTTCACATCCTTTACATGAATATCAGGAAATTTTTCATCCATTATTAGGAATGTCGGTCAGTATGAAATTAAAATAATTACAAGGGGTAAAGGGTAGTATTCAACATAAAAATCTATAGATCATTGTATAATAATTTTATAAAGAACTGGGGAGGTAATTGAAATTAATTCCTTATTCAAGTTTAAAAAGCTACCTGTGCAACAGTGGGTAGGCCAGTGAATAGAAAGAAAATGGACCAATGCTTCACTCAGTATTAGCTGAATGCTACTAAAAATTACTCCAAGATGTAGAAATAAACCTCATGATCACAATTAGAGCTTGAAAAATTAGAAAAAACATCAGTGGAGGTAACAGAGTAATTTGTAAGGTGTTAATTTCATAAAGATGCTACAGCTCAAACTACCAACAAAAGATTTTAGCAATTCCAGCGGCCACAGTTCTCCCAAAAACAGCCAAGATGCTGAAATAGTTTATAAAGACTAGGAATAACTGCATGCCATGACAGAAATTACAAGGTATTTTTAATGTACAGTGTGCCTGTATCTGTGACAGCCAAATGAATGAACTATGATATCAAACAACGTGTCTCTTTTGCTCCTTGGACAGAGAGAATAACTGAGAAGTTTAGGGCAGGTGAAGCAGATGTTAAGGCAAAGTTGTTCATAAGGGAGAGGCTTATGGAATATAGATAATGCATATTCTATTTTGCACCAGCAGCCGGGTCTCTTCTCTCAACATTCCTTACCTAAGTTTTTCCAACACAGACCCCACGCCATACAGTCTTCTGTAGGTCACATGCATATATGACTGAGTTGACAGATCCTTCCTTATATTGTTGACAGTACAGATATGAAGTAGTTCAGGACTATTTAAATGAGGTCTATTATATGTGTGCTCATACACGTCAACTTATATGTTTGGAGGGTGGGCAGGATTGTGTAATAAAGTTGGAAATTAATGAAATAATTAGTGCAATTACTGAAGTAAAAGGTATTTAATCACAGTATAGTACAGATGCTTTCAATTTCTTGAACGTTAAATAAATGGTCAATTAATTTACAGTTTGAAGAAGAATAATATTAGATCTGTTCAGACATACATTACTGTTTTTCAGCGAAAATATTGCATTTCAGTTCATTCCTACCGACATGGGTGGCCGAGGTCGTAAAGACATGGACTCTGTACAGGAGGTCTGTGGTTCAAATACCAGGACTGCCCTCCCTGTATGAAGTTTTTTCTAGGTTTTCCTCAGTCATCATAACTTGCAAATGCTAGGGAGATACCCTAAACTTATGCCTGGAATTTCTTTCCCAATTATAACTTCATTTCATATATCATCAGTATCCACTGCCTGTGGTATGCAGTTAGAATGGCATAGGTTCATTCCTGCTTATTAACTTGTCTGCCACTGAAAAGTTCATTGCTTTTTCATGATAACTGGAGGGCTGCAACACCATTTAGGCAAATATAAGGAGTTTCAATCCATGGCCACACAAATGGCAAAAGTAGTTTTAAAAGCTTGCTGCTATTTAGTTGTAAGCATAGTCATGAATTTGAAAAATGGATGCAACACAATTCCTATAAGTGGAATTCTCATGTAAAATAAATTGCATTTTGCCTGACATCTTACTTCAAAAACTGATCACAGATATTAAAGCTGCAAAATATTTTTCTATAATAGTAGATGAAACTACAGATGTATCAACGCAAGAAACATTCAGTATTTGTGTATTCTAACTCTGATCCAATGTTAACTGAAATCAGATTGCAACATCCTTGATTTTGCTTAAAGTTGAACTTTGCATTTGAAATAAAGGTATTTCTTTGAAACTCCATTTGGTTTATTGAAACAATTTTCTGTTTTTATTTTTTAATGAGATATCTTATTGGAATTTTGGGAGACCCAGGATCCTTCAGGAAAATTGTTGGGGCAGATACCCTTGGCTTTGTAAGTTAGGGGGTCAGAGAGTGCTTTACCCCACCCCCCTAAATCGGCCCCTATGTGTGTACTATTAACAGTGTAGTCATAAAACTCCCTGGGAAAAATCAAGTGCAGACATGAGTACCACTGAATCTCTATAGAATTTAAGTACATGAATAGAAAGAACATTTGCATTAGTTACCAAAATACCATCTACCAAACATTTTCATTTCCATTTAAATCATGAAAATAATTGCCATAGGTAATTTTTTCATAGCTACACTAACAGATCTAAGCAAAGTTTATAAATGGCTATAAACAAGATTTAAATACTTACATACTCTGTTCACAGTAACTGTTGGAGAGGAGAATGATCAGCAGAACCTTGGAATGTCCATCGGCATTGGAGCAGGAGTAATATTGTTTCTGCTTCTTATCCTTGGCCTCATCTATTTGCGACTGTAAGTAGATAAACCAGTTGACATTTTAGCTACATTCCTCAGAAATGAGTATAAAATAGGGTATTTATTAATGCTAAACTTACTTCCTAAGAAAATAAAATCAAACAGTTTTGTAGCACCTGAAGATGATATACAGAAAATTAAGAATTCCTGATTCCAAGATCAACCTCAGTTAGCCTCCAAGCATAAAATACAAAAAGGAGCTAATGTGATTCATATGTAGCTCCCAAAAATGCCTGTTTTCTCTCTGAGACTTGTGTTATGCAACAAGAGTTGGCAAATGTGTTATTACTATTTCTGTTAATCATTTAATTGTGCATTTTACAACCTCCTAACTCCAGTTGTATTCAAACTATTAAACTTTCAGCTTTTCAATCAAAACCTTCTAATAATATTTCATTAGCAACCCCTATATTTTAAATTCCTATTTTTGTCAATGTTTGCCAAATTTTAATAATTGCTTATTCTCACAACTTAAATTTAATTCACACAGTGCAAAAATTGACTTTTCATTAAAACAATTGTTTATCAATCAGCAATGTTAAGATTATAGTAATTAATATATTATGTCACAAAACTATAATGGTAATGATTTATTTTATTTTATTTTATTTTATTGTTGTACAATACAGTGGCTGAGCACAAAAGTACAATGTCAGGATTCATACACACTCACACTAAGAATGCACAATTCACACTGACATATAGACATTCATTCACTATTTACAAATTCATTTATGCTATAATATGCTTTTTCTATTAAAAACCTTTTTAACAGCACATTGAATTTATCATTTGTATACAGTGTTATGTTCTCAGATAGTTTATTGTAAAATTTTATTCCCATATAACTAGGCAACCTTTCAAAAAGCCGTAGTCGATGACTGGGAATCGCTAAGTCATCTTTATGTCTAGTGTTATAGTTGTGCCTATCAGAATTAGTTTCTGGAAGAGAGTTGAATTTTCTTAAGTGCAGTATAGTCTGATAGATATATAAACTGGGTAGAGTTAGAATTTTCAACTGTTTAAATATTTCACTGCAGGATTCATTGTATTTGAGGTTACCAAGAAGTCAGATCGCTTTTTTTTTGTAGTATAAATATTTTATTAAAATTTGTAGCTGTGGTATTTCCCCATAGTTCTATCCCGTATGACAGTTGTGAATGGATTAAAGAGTAATATATCATTTTGGCCGTGATTTTCGGTACATATTTAATTAAGTGTTTAAGGGCAAATAAATTTTTGCTAATGTTGTTACCTAGCTTGTGAATATGATTTGTAAACATAAAAGTTTTGTCTAGTGTGACACCCAGCAATTTTGCACTTTCCACTATATTAAGTGGGTTGTTACCAATGTTCAGTGTTATTTGTAAATTTGTGCTTTTGGTTCCAAATGGCATTAGTTCACTTTTGCTTGGATTCACAAACAGATTCAAATCATTGAAATATTTCAGTAAATTGTGTGTAGTGTTATTTAGGGTTTCCTCTAGCGTATGTGAAGCTTTATGGCATACAGCAATAGTGGAATCATCAGCATACTGAAAAAGCCTGGTGTTGGTGTGTATAAATTTATTGATATCATGCATGTAGAGAATAAAAAGGAGTGGTCGTAAGATAGAACCTTGCGGTACGCCATGATTAATACTTGTTGGGGAGACATAAATTCATCATATTCAGTTTTTAACATTACAAACTGCTCTTGACTGGTTAAGTAGGATTTTAGGATTTGTTGTGCATGACCTCTGATGCCGAGGTCATAGATTTTGTGTAACAGGATAGTACTATCCACGCAATCAAAGGCTTTAGTTAGGTCCAATAGGACTCCAACAGCATAATTACTCACATCAATATTGTTAATGATCTCTTCCATACAGTCCGACACGCATTTGATAGTGGAACTATTTTTCACAAACCCATATTGACATTGGGATAGTAAATTAAAGTTTTCCAAATAGCGCATAATTGTTTTGTATAGAATACGTTCTAGGATTTTAGAGAAAGCTGGTAGTATGCAAATTGGCCGAAAATTATTTTTATCTACTTTATTACCTTTTTTTGGGATGGGTATAATTTTTGCAATTTTCTATGCATCCGGAAAGATTCCAGTTTTTAAACATGTGTTTATTATGTCTGTAAGGGGATCTACTATTGACATTCTACATGCTTTAATGACAGAAATGGGTATGCCATCATTGCCTATACTGTTACTGACATTGAAAGACTTAATCACATCTAATATCTCCTTGCTATCTGTAGGATATAAGTACATACTAGAAGCGGATTTGGAGCTATTGCTTTGACTGCCATCATTGCCTACGTTATTGCAATTAGTTTGTATATTTGTGGCAATGGACACAAAATGGTTATTAAGAATGTTAGCTATGCGAGTTGGTTCTTTGACAATTTCATTTCCATCATTAATCGCTATGGTATGGGTATCTACAGATACTTTCCGAAAGTTATTTATTATTTGCCAACTAGTTTTGCATATGTTGGCTGAGTTTAATATTCTATTGCTGATGCTGACGTGTTTTGCATCAATTACTAGTTGGTCATATAAGTGCTTTATTTGTTTATATTTATCGGAGTTAAGGGTCTTATCTGTCTTATTGAGCATACTAGCCAGCTTAAGCCTTATGCATAATTGTTTAATTTAGGGGGTAATCCATTTATCTATGTATGTTTATGAAATGAGCAGTAGCGGTTTTCATAATTTCATACAAGCGTCTTATTACCATTAAAGTCAAGTTGCATACAGCTGTTTTTGGTAAAGCACACTATAATTTCAAAACTTTGATGTTTTACAAAAAGACTCACCTTGTTAATTGTATGTAATTAAATTCTAATTGAATTGTAGCACTATTGAGTTCATGCTGTATTTATTCATTT
This sequence comes from Deroplatys truncata, assembly GCA_030765065.1. Lineage (NCBI taxonomy): Eukaryota > Metazoa > Arthropoda > Insecta > Mantodea > Mantidae > Deroplatys > Deroplatys truncata. The sequence goes on along the minus strand of CM060988.1, from coordinate 118,694,946 downwards.
TTCCAGTAACATGAAAGCAACACATATTGAAGCAAAGAAAATAAAGTCAATTTATTAGAATATTTAAATTACAATGAACAGAATTTATTTTATTTTAAATACACATATTTCAATGTTTATCTGGAGAATGAATCAGTGGAATGCTTGAAGTTGGGACTGCTGTTTTGAAGGTGTTAAAAGGTATGGGCAATAGGGAAGCTGTGTGCATCACTGAGTAAGATCATAATGAGCTGCTGAAGTATTATGGATGCCATAGCAGTTCAGTTACATAACATGTAATCAGTGTATTATAGTCTGGTCAACCAAAATAGTTGTTCATGATACAAGTGTTAAAAGTAGAGCTTTATTTTGTGGAATGAAACCCTAGGCTGAGTGTAGCAATCCCATAAGCAAAATAAAATCACTTTTAACATGTGTGACATACATTATTTTTTAGATATTTGTAAAATAATTTGTAAAAAAATAATAAAATAGGAATTTGTAAAACAATAATAAAATTGGGGATGGGACCTTGATACCACTGATACTTCAATACTCGATATGTCTAATAATTTGAGATAAACCTTAGACAGTTTTTCAATACTCTTAACTTTTAGTTTTGCATTATTGAAAGTTGTTGCATTTAACTTTATGTTAGATAAGGAATTGTGATGGTTGAATTCCTCAGTGTTGGAAAGCCAATTTGAAATAGTTGAATGCCTCACTGTTGGAAAGCTAATTTGAGATAGTTGTTTTTACGTTATTAGCACCACGCTTTGGGTGTCAATTTGAAGTAGGTTGTATTGTAGTTCCACTGTTGGGAAGCCAAACTTGATGAAGTAACTGCCCCACGTATGGTACACAGTTTCTGGTGCCTTCACCCCAATGTTCACTTTCCGGTGGCCTTCGCCTCAACGTTCAGGAATCAACTTTGTATTTTTATGTTTCTTTAAATATTATATATATTTATGTTTGCCTCAGCTGCGTCAGTATTAATTTGTAGAAACAGGTATCTCTTAGTAGGGGGTGATGCAGCTAAAGAATGTAAGTTTACACAAATTATAATTTTTACTTCACTCCTTTTATTACTCCTTCACACGATTAAATAACACTTCACTTATATAGAGAGCTGTGAGATTATTTATTAAATACTTGCACTTTTTAACACGTAAACTTTATAATATTCTTGCTGTAATGAACTTTATATGTCTCACACTGAATATGTATTGAACTGCTCGGGAATGCGTCTAGCATCTGGTTGGGAATGCTGTCTACTAGCGACTGACATTTACCACTTAAATTTATAAATTTCTCTATTCCACATCTCTGATTGGCTAATTTTTCTCCAATAGAATACTTTTATTTAACTTTCAGCTTTTCTAGTTTTTAATTGGCTATTTATAAACTGTTTTAAATATTACATTATTGTTCCAAGAATTACTAGTAGCATTATTAAACTTTCCAATTCATTATTGCCTCAAGGTTACCTCATTGTTAGCAACTTTCAGCTTCTATTCTCACAGGTCCTACATTATTAAATTACTTAATACATTCACATAACATTATTATACATGTACATAATAAAATAAATATAATACGATGATTGTTACATATTTTTATATATTACACACATATTACTTTAAGGCGGGCTGTTATTAAATTTTATATTATATAATTAGACTGAAATCATTTAAGTGTTAAAAATACTGCCTCAGAATGAAAGGAGTCAAGATTTCACACATTGCCATGCACATATCCCCAAAGAGTTGCTGGACTATAGTTCCTAATAGACCTTGACTGCATTTCCTGTGTGTGAATCAATGCAACATTCCATAACTCTTGTGTCTAAATGAAAACATTAAACTAATGGAGGAAGGAGTCGCGGTACTCATGTAACATGCAGCGTTAACTGAGTTGTGAATGAAGCTGATTTAGCTAATGCACTAACTCACGTTTCTGCAATAGCCTGGCTTGGTGACTCACTCTCAGCCATTGCGTTTACCTACTCCTGTAGCAAAATTCCTTGAATCCAGCAAAAACAAATCAGAACTTAAGACATGAGATAGATAATACAGTGCATGGAAATATTTGCTCTTTCTTTCCATTTGTTAGTTATTATAAAGTGAGTATTGGTTGAGTATCAAGTACCAGTGCTCAAAAGTCAGTATCGGTATTGAGTATTGAGAAACAGTGATAATGTCCCATCACTACATAAAATAATACAAGATTTATCTAGGCCTACCTGCACCTACCCGCATTTAAGAAAAAAGGTGCCCAAAGGGAGAAGAAAAGATTTTCTTTTTAACATTTTTTACCTTATACCAGTCAATGAATCTATTATATACTATGTTATACCAGTTTCTAGATTTTTTTGGTAGCAATTCCAATGTTACCCTTCCAGCAGCTTCCAGCATTTAGCCAGTTCTTGGAGTTGAATTTCATCCAAATTCTTACCTGCCCCCATTACAGTAATCAACTATGCCAATCAAAGAAAGTACAAGGAAAGTACAACACAAGGAAATGGTTAATTGGACAAAGCATTGTGATAAATTGAAGTCTGACAATTTATATTGTGAACAGATATTGCAACCACCATGAGAAATTAATCACGTAAAAATATGTAATGATTGTAAATTATAATCATACTGAGTCACTTTAATGTACACGTGCAAATACAAAGAACACTTGCTGTGTGACTGGACTTAAACCAAAATTGGTAACAATGGAGTAATAAAAATATTATAGCACTAGTACACTGAAATATTTTTAAATTGTGTGCCTTGTGTTAAAAGTTCCAGTTTTAATTCAAGCTGTATAAAAAAAGGTTTTTATGAAAGTATAGTTAAAAATTCTTGTTACTCTTTTAAAGTTGTTAAAAATGAAGTTATGATGTTTGTTTATTAAAGTAATAGTTATTATATTATTAGTATTCAATTATAGAACAATAAGCTACATAGTTATTAAGCATATGTGATTCTCTTATTTTTTAAATTTCATTTAGATACAGTAAGAAGTTCTAAGATCATATTGACCTCTAAAAAGCTTACTTTACTTTCATGTCTTTTCTCCTTTAAATGCTGGAACACACACACACACATTCCTAATTAAAGGAATATTCTCAACCTTAGGCCTGGGAATTGAACCTAACAGTGCAACAGTCTGCACTACAAAATGCAAGGATATTATTCCTCTAACACCATAGTTCTACATATTTTATGCACTTCCATTTAGTGATTTTCAGATCTTTGACTTTTTCCACATTACTTAAAATCAATTATTGACTATTTCAGACGTAAGGCCACACCAGTGAAGAACACAGAAAATGTACAAGCTGCAGTCAGAAAGGAGGACCAGAATGCAGCTGTCATGTCATATGCAACTCTCAATGATGGACATGGATATGGTATGCCTCCATCTTCAGGTCACAGCAACATTTACGAAAACATTCACGAAGATAACATGTACGATGCACCTTATGAGGAAACAGGTCATCACAATCATCACAGGTCTCATCGACCTCACCATCACTATGAGCCCACCCCCATTAGCAGAAGTAATGGAGGTCCTGTGGTAACCATAAATGGAGTAGCTGTACGCTGAGCCTTAAAAGCCATATTGGTCCTCAATGCATTAAAAATTCCACACACAAGCAATGGAGAGGGTATGACCAGCAACTTTAAGATTTAACCTCAGAACCCATGAGAATACTATGATCCTGCCCTCACCATTTCTAACCTCTTTATCTGAATGACTTGTATATAAAATAATATCAATATTTAAGTGGTCAATAAGATTCTGACCAAAATATAGACTTTTCACTGGAATTTAATGAACATCCGTCCAAGTCACAGTAATCAGTTCGTTTAGCATAACTAAATGAGTAAGCAGATATATGAAAACTATACAAAGTGATCAGATTTATTTAGACTTTCCTATAAGTCAGTACCAATGGCACAATTGCAGCTGGCATACATTGTCTTGAACTAGTCTTACCATATTTCTCTTCTGCAGAAACTAGACAAAAATGCATGTATCTAGTTTGAATGGACTATTTACAAAATGAAGTCATCTGGTGAGAGTATAATAGTTCATCAAAGTGCCTATTTACTCTGTTTAAACGTATACATTTTAACACAGTTTTGGTTCATAGAAATCGTATTTGGGTAAACATTTCGGTATTTAAAATTGCTTGTACAAATTGACCTTTACAGAAAATCTTTACTTGGGCAAAGCACTTCCTTTTTATTAACTGCAGACTTATTTGTAAAACATTTATGATAAAAAAGGGCTATGAAACACTTTGAAACTTCCAGCTTTGAAATTCAGTTTTACTTTTACACATGACTGAACAAATAAACAATGAAATAACTGGAAAAGGGGAAGTAATTTCTTGAACGACATGTCATGTCTGGTAGAGCCAATTGTTTGCAATGCATAAGAGGAAGTTCACAGAATAGTAGAAAAGTAAGCATCTGTTGGCTTGAGTTTTAATAAATATAGTACACATGAAAATTAAGAGTTAAGAAAATATACAACTTTTAATTAACCTGCCAGGACAGTCTTATCAGGTAATGAAACCTGAGATGACTTCTGTCTTTTGGGAATGTATACCAGCCCTATCTTGACATCAGCGAGAGTGCAATCTAGTAAGTGACTCAAGAACTTACAGAACTATGATTGCATTTATGGTTCTTTATTGTTCAGACAACGTAAACTTCACCAATAGCATGGAAATATCAATCAAGAACACAGTTTTGCTGTTTGTTGGGAATTACTTATGAGCTTTCAATAATTCATTACTATGTCTGCCACTACATGGTTCGGCAAATTAATTTCTTCTCTCAAGATTTCCTGAAAAATATTTATAGGAACATTAAATGGTTAGTTGCATTATTTACAAATATTTTTAAATTAATACGAATTTATTTTTTAATTATTTATTAATATCTTTTATTTTACTGTTATTCTAAAACAGTAGAAGTGTTTGAAAAAATATTAAAAAGTACTGTAGTAGGTACTTTAATATGCCCCTACCATTTTCTTTGCCCTCCTTCCTTATTAATTTCTCCAAAAGTAACTGGCATACAATTACAGCAACTGAAACCTTTCTTGAAAATTGACATCACCAATTTAAGTGGGTTTACAGGAAGGTTTAAATACATTTGATTTCTTTGTAGTTTGCTTAAACTTAGAAAGTCTTTATTTGAAGGTTAAAATCAAACATGCAATTATTCTCCATTTGGAACTTACAAAAAACTCAATAAAATCACAGCTTAAATCAAAAATGGATTTATTTTTCATGCAAACTTGTAAACAGTATGTCACGGTCTTTGGAAGATATTGTCAAACGTGATAGTTTATGCAACTGTTGCATGTTTCATAAATCTGAAAGAGTAAAGGCATTTTCTTCCGTTGACCATACAGCAATAATTGCAGTGGGATAGATCTGAAGGACTGCTCTCTGGAAGCAAATATTTGGTGTGCTGACATGTATATTTTTGAGTTGCGTGAGTGTATGACTGTATATATAATGTGTAGAAAAACTATTTGTATAAATGTTGATATGATCATGTGTGAATAAAGATGGTTTGTTACAAACTACCGCTTTTTGAGATATTAAATATTATCTGTACCTTAGTCCTTAGCTCATATCTCAATACATATTATGGCTTCATTTGTTTTTCTGCAAACTGGTATTTTATGAATACTGAAGTAAGCTTAAATCATAATTATTATAGAGGTAAGTATATTTTAGTATAATATAGTATATATTATATATAATATAATATAATGTAATGCCTTTGACAAACCTCAAAGCCAGGAAAAAATGAAGAGGGATAAAATCAAGTTTCTAATGTTTATACTAAAATTAATTTAATTTCAGCTTCCAAACATAGGTGTCTTAATTTTTTCTGTCTAAATTTTAGGTCCCTGATTGACAAGTTAAATGTCTATCAGGAGGGCTAACAACAGATATTGTTACATTTCATTTCATCTGCTTTATTCAATATTTTGGTTTTCAAAGTTTGGTACGATGAAATGCTATTTCACAAGTTGTAAAATTCATTCATTATCTGTTTACCCTCCTCTTATGTAGGACTTACATCCCCCAGGACTTACAAGCAGGTGCCTGGGGTCAGAGGCCCGTTGAGGAGCAGACACTCATGGATCAGACAGAGCATCCAGGTTGGGTGATCAGCCCGATGCCTGGTATGGGATGAAGGAAGTAGATGAAACGAAATGTTGGTGAAATGGATGAAAGGAAAGGTGATGATGGAGCAATTGGTGGAATGAAAGGCGGGGGAAACCGGAGAACCTGGAGAAAACCCGCCCAGACGCCGCTTCGTCCACCACAAATCCCACATGCAGGTCCCTGGGATTGAACCCGGGCCGCCTCGGTGGGAGGCGAGCGGTCTAACCACTCGGCCATGGCGCCGCCTTAAGTTGTAAAATAATTAACTTAATAGCTGCTACAAATGTTACAGTATGTAATTATCAAGGCCCAGATCTTAAGACTTAAAAATGTTTGGAAGATTACTTACAAAACGACTCTAAAATTTAAAAACAAAAGGACATAATAATTACAAAAAATAACCGCAAAAATGAGATTTATTTAATGTATTAAAATTAGTGTACAGAAAGTTATAAATTAATTTGTATATGTGTATAACTGCCATGTAAGTAGAAAAGGTAGGTATAAGAATAATGATGATATAATTCAGAAAATTAATTTGAAATATATTTGTTCCATGTTGCTGTTAAAGAATCTGAAAAGAAAATTAAGAAAAATACCTTTTGAAGCAGCATAAACCAAAAAATGAACTCTTGGGTAGTTTCATGTGACACATACTACATATGATGCATTCCAATAGTGTTTGACAACGTCTGAGTAATGGAAATCCTAATTTAAAATATTAAAATATTGTTTGAGCTTTATCATTTTCAGCTTCTTTCAGCAATTCTTCATCATTGTCACAAAAAGCTGCTCTCTCTATTGCTTCTTCTTGAATTTCAAGCTTGGACTTATCTTCATATTCCTTCTAAATCTTCAGGTTGTTTAGGAAGCTTAAAATTTACGGACAATTCAATGCTCTCTGTATTACTTTCTCTGCGAAAATAATGTCATGTGATCTGATTAACTTATTATTTTCTTCATACCAGATTTATAATCTTCAACATGGTTATAGCCATTTAGAACACCTTTCACTGCTTTTCTATACATTTTCCTTCTTTGTTGTTTTGGAACATGAATATAGCATGTAGATATAGCATGTGATAGCACCTTATTCAAAGGTGCTTTAAACCAAGCTTCTTCTTGTACCACAATTCATAAGGGCAGATCCTAGATACATCAGAAGGTCCTGTTTGGTTTAAAATATATTATGTATTTATCATTTCCACCCAAAATGAGTGAGGAATGTTTCCATATGCATTCATTATAGCTGTAGCAGTTTCAACAATAGTTGGATTTTCTCTCTCAGTACAACCATTCTGCTCAGGAGTATATGGCATAGTAAGGTAGTGAATCATATATTCCTTCTCAAGAATCACTTTCACTTGTTTGTTGTCAAATTCTCCTCCATTATCACTTAAAAGCTGCTTAATTTTATGTCCAGCAATCTTTGCTTCAGCTATAAACTGACTTAGTTTATTAACAACTTCTGACTTTTCTTTAATAAAACAGATAGTACGAGATTTAGAGAAAAGTACAAAATAACAATAACCTGATACTGATCTCTGGAATGGGACACAAACATCTGTATAAATTAGCTTTACCAGCTGGAATGCTCTCTTCCTAGTACCAAAAGGAAGTCAGTGAGCCTTGCCATATTGTATCCTTTACATAGCTCTGAATCTATCTCAACATCAAAATTCAGGTCTTTCTTCCTTACTGTTTTCACATGTCTTTTGTTTTTATGTCCAAATCTCTCATTGTACAACTGAAGTAACTTTTCTCTGCCGAAACTACATTCACTTCAGCAGGTAAGGAGGGTTTGATTCCTCTCATAGTCAACCCAAACAACCCTCCAAAACATTTGCATGTGCCGACCAATTTTATATCTTGACTCATTTTGAACTTGTATTCTTCTGGTATAGATATGAATGCATTTTAGAAAGTTTATCCTGGTCTGCAAGAACTGAAATAAGTTCTTTTGAATTTTTGGTACATACCACACCCACATCTCCCAAGGAATACCTGAACCAGTTTTTGTCTACTATTGCTTCATCTATAGCACCCTTGCCAATTGCTTCAACTGTGTGTCCATTAGCCGAAGTAGCTGTATGCTTAGTGTAAAAGGGTTCTAATGTCTTGAAAAACTCACATGTATCTGTAATATGACTCATTGCTCCATTGCCATGTACCATCTGGTGTTGTCACACTCAGATACGAAGCTTCTGGGCTAGTGCTGCTGTACTATGGCACCACTATTACAACAAGAAAGAAAGAGAGGTGTATAGGAATTTCACATAAAACATTGCTTCAGAGCAGGGCCGTATTTAGAGGGGGTGTTTCTAGGGTTCAACCCTCCCTGAAATTTCTGACAGTTTTATTTATTTAAATTCATAGCAAAATAATATGAGAAAATATCGTTAGATAACAGTAGGTCTATTGCTAGTAGTACATTTACAAGAAAAAGGGAAACTTAATATTGTCGACTTACATAGGTAAGGTGAGCATACATTCTGGTTTTCAAAGCAGTCACCATGTTTTGTGCTGTAAGGTGGAATATCCTCATTCTGGTGAGTTTTACTTGTCTATATAATGTCTCCAAGCAATTTTCTTATCCATGTAACATCTATATACTACGGAGTAGGTACATGGTAACTGTGTGGGGTACTGTTAAGTTTAGATCTACTTGTGGAAAACTGTCCTCGAAATTTTTTTCTGAGTATGGGCATGTTTCAGAGTATGTATTCTCTCATTTGAACCAGCACATTAAGTGTTACATGCTCTGCATAGTTTTCTGAAGCTTGGAGCCAATTCTACACTCATAAGCACGTTTATAAGGCTAGAGTGTATGTTTCTCCTCGGTTCTAATGATAGAAGTGGAGCCAAGATTGCTCTGACTCAGAGCTTACATTCCACCCATTAGAGTGCAATAAAGCACAGAACCTAGCAACAATGGTAGAACATTATTATTCCAAGCTCAACCTTCCTTTAAAGCAGTATTACCATCTTGCTAATTCTAATGTATTTAGAAATGCAAATTAATATTTAATTAAATCAAATACATAAATAATACACCAAAATATTCTTATAAATAAACATATATATGGTTTTGAGCATAATTATTTTATTAGTTTTGAAACTGAGGCATTGTTTCAATATTTGTGTATTTCATAGCAGCAGGTAATTGGTAATGATTGAGGAATTTTTGGATTTTCTGTTATGTTTTATTTCTCATGCTTTACTGCATAAAATGACTAAAGTGACCATTTTTCTTTATTTTTTGTGAAATCATACACAAGCGCATCCTATCACATTCTCCAGGAATTATTATATCAAAATCTTACTGTGCTCTTTAACCTGAGTATAAGAAGAGCAGCATTATAATAAATGCTTATTTCTGTTCCCCTATACATTTTGTGTGATACGTTATATTATGAAATATATGATTTACTGACAAGATTACCTAATATACTCAACGCTACTGCATGAAGTTGGTAAACTTTTGAGGGATTTGTTTTCATTTTGGAGAAGGGTGACACTGTCAGTAGAATGCCTCAGTGGCCGCCACTGAATATGATTTTAACTGATGTAATAGCAAAAAGAACCATATGGGTTTCATTTCTATTTGAAAAACTATAGTTACCATTGGATCAGTCTTCTAAGGTTGGACTTCCATTTCCTATCCGTTTCCAAAATCTCTTAGCTATATGATTTGGTTTCTTACAATAGTTGCAGGGACTTTTCTTGTACTGCCTTCTCTGAAGGCATGTCTTGAATCTGCTGCAAGTACTTCTTGAGGTAGGATTCAGTTTCTTTATTTGACAGTGCTTTTACAAAAGTGCAAAGTTGATTTATCAGATTATCAGCTGTTCTGTAATTTTTAGGCATCAGCATCCAGCTGGATTTAAACAAAAAATACTATTTTGGCAATGTACCTAATATTTTGCAAATCAAAAATAAATGAGACAATTCTGGATTGTTCCCTCCATCTTTGGTCATTTCTTGTTTTAAATCATTCCAAAGATTCTTCAGTTTTGACATATGTGAAGCAACATCATCACTAGGAGTTTTCTTGAATTCGAAAAATTGCATGCACAGGTCAAAGACACATTGTCTTTTATAAAGTTCACTCTTTCATGTTTGTTTTCTTACATCCAAAACTGCTATTAGCACTCAGATATGTGTTTAATACATTGTTATATGCTATTTTTTCTTGCATTGTAGAATCTTTCTCATGCTTATTAGGTTTAACCAACCTCCTTTCAACATCAAGTGCTCCTGTAATTCACATAAACAAATGCTTGCTTTATATTTCCAAGTATTCCAGTTTTTTGTTCCTCCCAAAAAACCTATGTGTATTATTCTTGTAGATTCCATTTCTTTGCATATGAAATTCAGCTTAAAGCAATAATTCTCCAGTATGCATTTAACAGTCTTTGCCTTCCTGAGCCCATAGCTTGTTGTGATTCTTCAGATTTTTTGAAACATACTTTATTATTTTGGAAGGAATATATTAAAGTACATTATTACATATGTATCAAGATAAACAACTTTGTGTTTGGTTAGTTACATTTCCTAGTTATGCACTGCATGGTGATATAAACAAAAAAACATCAATATGTGTATAATAAATGTAAACAAATATGGCTAACCTAGAAATGTGGTACCTAAGTTACTGAATACACAATCACAAATATAAACAGCATTGTATTCCACCCAAAAATTTGATAACAAGATTTTACCAGAAATTCATGTTTTGAGGACTGCTAAATCTAAATAAGCATTTTTAGAAAAAAAGAAGAAAAAAAAAAGATATGTTTGTGTGTCAATGTACAGCATAAAGCAAAAACAAAGCTCAGATAAATACTAAACTTGGTGTTTAATTTCAGTATCTTCCGAAGATGCAACACAAAGCTTTCTAAAGAAAATCCCCACCTCCACAAATTACCTTTTACAAGGAAAATTGTTCAAAATTTTTAAGTTTCTCTGAAATGACTAATAAAATTTAAAAAAAATTCTGCAGCACAGGTTAAACAGGTGTCTAAACCTAATTTTGATATGCAGAATTCAAATATGCTTTCCATTTTTTCATATCATGTACCTTTTTTTTTTTTTGGCATGCAGAAAGGAAATATGTAATATCTGAGTTTATTTATAGCTTTTATGTACAATTTAAAATGTATGAAATCATGCAAACTAAGAAACAATCTCAATTCTACAGATGCAACAGTTTACATTGAACTAGAAAGTTTCAAACTACCTTATGATTTTATTTTCTCCTCCACTTTCTTGAAAATGAACATTGAGTTAACTTGCATTTGTGACCCTGAGAAAGGCTGTCTCTAATTAAAACAACTGTAATTGGTCACCATGGAGATGTCCCATCAACCCTGGTACCTTGTTTCCATCTCCTTTATATCCTGGTGGAATCTCTCTCCCTTTTCTTCAGAAAAAAATTCAAGATACGAATGCAGAAAATGCAGTTTTAAGCTCATATTATATCCAAGTGCCTTTAACTTTTTGAGCATGGTTTTAACAATATGCTCATATTGGTCATCTTCAACAGTATCCAAACACTTGTTTATAACTTCACTGAATGAGTCCCAAGCTTGAAGCTCTATGTCTAACTTGATATTTTTAAAATGAACGTCCTTCATGAGTTTGCGAGATCGTGGGCCATCAAAAATGCCTTCTTTCACTTTTGATTCAGACAACATTGGAAATTTCTGAATAAGATGTTAGAAACATGGACCACGTTTATCCAAAGCTTTGAAAAATTGCTTCATTATCCCTAATTTGATATGTAACGGGTGTAGCAAAATCTTCTGAGTCAATCAGCAGGTGATTTGTTACATTTTTTTATCCCTGGCACTAAATTTTTTATTTTTGGCCAATTAGTTTCGCCCCAGTGTCTTTCTCTAGCTCTAGAGTCCCATTCACACAAAAAGCATAGGAATTTCTGTACCTTGCTTGTTGAACCAGTAAAATACCACATGAACACCACTTGTATTCATTATATTTAATTTTTTCTAGGACAGTATATAAGTTTTGGTACGTTTCTTTAAGGGATGTAGAGTGAGCTATTGGAACTAAGCAAACAGCAAACTGTGCAGCAGAACACCTTTCAGACTTCTCTTGCTTGAGTCAATAAATAGATGCCAATCTTTTGCTTCATAAGGTGTTCCAAGATGACCTATGAAGTTAGGGTTATCATAACAATACACTAGTTTCCCTTCCTTTACAAAATATTTCTGGAACTCTTCTTCTCGATGTCTGTACCAGCAGCAAGTTGTTCCAGGTCCTAAAAGATTGTTTTGTTTCAGCCTTGAACCTAAAAGTTCACTTTTTCCTTTGGTAAGACCCAAATCACATACCAAATCATTTAATTCGACTGATTCAATGGATTTGGAATGCCATTTTCTAAGTCTGGGGACTAATTTAAATCATCTTTCTACACTCAAAGTATCAGTACTATTCTCTGGTAATCCTAGATGGTGATGGAATAGGAACATCAGGTCCATGAGACACAGGCCTAATTGCTGATGGCAAGTTTGGATATATAATGCCCACTTTGTTTTTCCTATTGATTCAGATATATTACCAGCCAAAAATAATAGTCATTAAAATTATTTTGTTGTCCGCATCATACCATAGCAACACCAAAGGGCATAGATGAACGAACTCCCTTGTACCACTATTTTAGCTTTTCTACACAACTTTTGCACGCAATATGAGGAGCAAAATTCTTGTCTTGATCTCCTAATTTAATTTTAAAATAGGCCAGATACAAACTCTTGATAAATACAGCAATGTTACTTTTCTGCTGCTTTATTACATAACACTCACAGACATAATGGAAATTGTTAGAATTGTTCACACAGCCCCTCCTAGATATACCACTCAAACTTGCCATTTTTTTCCAAAAATAAAATTCACAACCCAATATGGCTTCAAAAGAGACCTGCAGAGAAGAAGCTTAAAACTGTATTGAGGATTCTAAGATAAGTTCCTGGTGATTTCTTAGGCAATAAATGTTTATGAGATAGGTTCAACATTACCTGTAAATAGAGACAGACAGTGGTACAATTGGACGTCATATAATTTAGCATGTTTACATATTCTGATCAACCATGCTGTAAGTCAAATATGCAATGATTTTAATACTAGTGTACTGAACTTTCAGTTTTGTGTTGAAACAGAATTTTTCAAAATGTATATGTGATATGCAAAAACTATTATTATTTTCAAAATCCGAGCATCCAATTTGATCTTTATTATGTAAAATACTCTGTGCCACAAAATTTTTGCAGGCTTGTATAATTTTTATTTAAATAGGTACAATATATTTAAGATATTTACTTGACAAATACAATGTATATATTGTAATTCCTGTGAATATCCTGTGAAGTTCTCTCCATTCTGAATGACTTTAGTATAATTTTATATAGCTGATGAGTGTTAAAAAATAGATAGAAATGTATCACACAACAAATGTAGATTTCTTTAAAACGTACAATTTATTTCAAATAGCATTTTGTGGCATAAGCCATTTCTGAGATATCCATTATTATTGGTGAAGTTTTAAATACTTTTGTTATTTTTTTGAAGTGCTTTCTTCATTCAACCAGCATATAATGACTCTTAAACATCTGACTAAGCATTTGGTTTTCTCTATTCCCCTTGTATCTATAGCAAAATGTGTAGTGAAATATTCTGAAAAGGTTTGTCTTGATTAACATGAAGTGTATAGAAAAATAAGCTTTCATAAGCTTATATGTTTTACAGTTTGAAATAAATGACAGTGGATAGAGAAGTCCATGTAACTGTAACACGTCAGATTTCTATATTTGGATTCAGAATGAAATCTCAATATTGAATTTTTGGGTGGAATACAATACTTATTCTATTTGCTAAATTAAGTATGGCAATATCATAGCTGAGGTTAAAACTTATAAAACAATTTGCAGGATGTAAAGCAAAGAATACTCCTGCCATTCTTTATTGATGAAGATAAATTTTGTTTCTACTCCTCCTCAGACATGAAAATTAAAACCTTACAGAAAGAAGTAGCCAAGCTCTCTAAAAGTAGGAAGAAGCAAATATTGGCAGCTGACCAAGAGTTAAGTGCAGGTGGTGGCAGTGGAAGTGGCACTGATAGTGTGGAATACATTCTAGATAGCACACAGTGTGATTCCTTTGTCACATTCACAGACCCTATGAGTGCTTTGTTAGCATTCCATCACAAAAACTCTTCGTCTCACCCATTGGTTGCAGCACTGTTAATGTTATACAATACAACAATTCAACCTGGTAAGTATATCAAGCTTATCTGACTCTGTCTTATGTCGGCATCCAAGGGAACAAGAAAGCTGATGCCGCAGCTAAAGAGACCACCAAGCATCCTCCAAAGAACTGCAGAATACGATACTGTAATTTTCTCAGATATATCCACAAAATCACTCAGATATGGAAGCAGCATTGGAACAGCTCATCTACAAGTAAACTGTATGACATCTAATCTACTTGCCCTTCCTCGCAAGGACCAAGTTGCTCTCACACGATTATGCGTAGGACATACAGTCATCACTCACTCCTACCTTGTATCTCAGATCCTTCTCCACTTTGTAACCTCTGTAACTGTCCACTTGCTGCACCTTATATGATCTGGATTGTCATCAACATATGAATGAATGCAAGATGAGATTGTGAAGTTCCAGACAACATGTGTGATGCCATCACACATACATTATACATGTATAATATACATTTACAATCTAATTTTATTATTCAGTGGTTTGTATCCTTATGGAGATGCCATATGACTAGCAAGTTTAAGCGACTTAAAAAGAATTAAAATAAAAAAAATAAAAATAATAATAATAATTTATCCATTTCCTCCTTCACCAAATGGCTGATATGCATAACATGAAGTAGGCGCCTCCCTCTTGCATTCTTGGGGTGTCTTCTTGCAATGGCATGCATAAAAACATGCATATCTTTTATGGCCTTGTTATGATATTGTAGCAACCTGCAATGAGACCCAAATCAGTGATGAGGAACTTGTGTGCAATGTGCAATAGATCAGAAAGTGTTGAAATAAGGACCGGTTGGGAACTGGTTGCAGTAAAGTACTGCTGTGTTTGTAGTCAGCACCCAAAAATCAATATAAGTTTTCCCCAAGTAAGTCACACTTTCTCAGTGGGGTTCAGTGTCTCAGACAGTCATCCATCTCTGTCAGCCACATTTACAGAGTAGATTAATATTTATTTCATATTCAAGACCAGCCAGAGGTATGTGCATTTGTTGAAGTGGCTTTAATATTCATTTCATCACCAAGACCAGGCAGAAATCTCACAGGTATGTACATTTTGTTGAAGTGGCTAGATTGGGGCCATTGGCAGCTAGAATAAGCCTCTTGGGTAACAATTTAAGATGCACTCAATCTTAGTTATTCTGCCTCTCTAGCCCCTCTCCCTTCAGGCCTTAGCAAGTAGCCTCTACCATGAGCTACACCTCCTGTGTAGGATCCAGGCTTAAACAATGTGGATTGCTACAATATGTCATAGATCTGAGAGCAGAGAGGGGTCCTGTCCATTACACATTAGCTACTTTAGTTTGTAATGCATAAACATCAATTAGCAACAGTATATATGTGAATCTCCTCAATGCAACGTTCAAGATGCTGAGAGGAATACAAGAATGGACAACATACAAAAACATTGTTGTTTTATCAAATGTATAAACAATATATACACATGTGTTGCTCCATAAAGGACTGTAAGAAGGTTTAAAAGTTTTTGCAGTTAAAAAAAATATACATAAAATTAATGAAATGATAAATCTGTAAAAATGCCATATCATGCAAATTATAATATTGTTTGTTCTTTCTACATATAAATAATGTAAAGTTGCTCTAGGTCAATCTGGTTGCTAGAATTTTTTAAAGTGGAGATGAATACAATCTGGAATCACTGCAAATATATAACAGTAATTTTGTTTGTAATTTATAACTTCTCTTCTTCTGTTTACCCTCCTTGTATGTAGGACTTACACCCCCTAGCACTTACAGGTGGGTGCTTGGAGTCAGATACCTATCGAGGAGCAGAAACTTTGACTCAGGATCAGCCTAATGCCTGGTATGAGAGCAAGGAAGTAGATGATATGAAATTATGGTGAAATGCATGAAAGGAAAGGTGATGATGGAGCAGTTGGTGGAATGAATGGCAGAGGAAACTGAAGAACCTGGAGAAAACCCACCCAGATGCCGCTTTGTCCACCAAAAATCCCACATGCAGGTCCCTGGGATCGAGCCCGGGCTGCCTTGGTGAGAGGCAAGCAGTCTAACCACTCAGCCACAGCACCACTTATAACTTCTCTTCAGTCTGTGTTAATATTTAGCAAACCACACATTACAAGTGCTATTACTATTAAAGGTTGCCTCACAAAAAAAAAAACAAAAAAAAAAACAGGAAATATAAAGTTATTTATATGAGAAGTATTTTATATGTTTTTGTTATAATGTTTGACAGAAGATAACTTTTAGTTTGAATGTGTAAATCATCTTTTTTCATTCCAGGATGGATGGCTTAGTTAAAAAATATTCAATGTGAGGTGACTGTCATCTTCAAGAAAGGGCATTCAGTGTGCTAGAGTTGTTTACTTCAATATGAAAAACTCAGTTTTCCTATGCTGAGGCTGTACATAAAAATAAAGGATCATCAACTGCAAAAGTTGGTGAGCAAGAATGATGACCAAATTCATATGCCTAACAAATGAGTTAACACCACCAAGACAAAACAGAAGACACTCCACTCAGAGTGAAATTTGCTAAGAACTAACTAATCAAAGGGTTCAGTGTTTCACATTATGAAAGAATCAGGGTTGAGGTGCTATAGGAGAATACAATAATCAAGTAGTATGAGAAAGAAAATATGAATGTCTGATGCAACATTTCAAAGGACATGAGTAGTTGAGTAACGCGGCTTTTGACACATCTATGTACTTGAATTACAATCCGTGGTATTGAAAGACGGAGTTAGTACCCGCATATACGAGTAACGTGTGGGATTACGTGACGTTTGGATTCTGAGGGAGAGTCCGTCCCTCCTCTGCGGTGCTCCCTGGAGCACGTTATTTCCCCTTGTGAAGTTGTCGATACACTTTATTGTTATGTTGTAGAATTAAATGAATAATAAAGATAATTAAAAGCCGAAAAAATGTGAGTTAACGCGGGTTTGACAACAGGTACGTATGTGTGTTTGTACCCGTGTAATGAATAGACGGTTTTAGAAACCGTCTATATGAGTAACGTGAGGGGATTACGTGATGTTGAGAGTCTAAGGTGAATGTTGCAGAGTTAAATGAATAATAAAATAATTAAAAGCCGAAAAAAATATCTGTGTGTGTGCGCGCGTGCGCGCTCACGTGTAGTAAAATTTTGTCTATCTCTTATTATTTTGTTACCAGTTATGCAAAAGTCGTTCACAATGAAGAATCGTTAGAGCCATTTTTGAGAAAAATGTTCCATGTAAAGGGTATTCTGGGATGGTGGGGATTTTTCTTGAAAAAACCTTCGTGAAGATACTGAACCAAAATACTAAGTTTGGTGTTTCCCACAGCTAAAAACTTGGAATCTTTCATCAAGAAGGCAATGGACTATAAAATAAGAAAACCATGCGAGGCTAATATAATATTCGAGTTAGGTGTATGAATGTTAGGCTGCATGAGTATGTTACAGAAGACTGTGTATGTGAGAAAGTGCCCACGTGCGTAACGGTATAAACCAGGTCAGTGCAAGAACGAGCATGTTCAATCCCCACCACCGCCCCTATCCATTAAATGTGAAACGAGAATGGATCGGCGTTCACAGTCGACTGTGAGCCAGCACGATGAGTAGTGAAAATATCAGAATCGCGAGCGATAGTGACAATTGTTGCTGGGTGAACCTCGAGGAGTACGAGCAAATGAAGCAGCACTGTCTCGATAAGCACGAGGAAATATGTGATGGCGATACGCATACCATCATCTGTAAGGAACCATCACAGCATCAACAAATGTCGTCATTCTTCCGTTGTGGAGAGTGCTGCGACGTGTATCTCAAAGCAAAAGGGTAAGTAAGTAAAGAACATGTGATAGAATAGATGTAGTAGGGGGAGAAAAAAGATAGCTAGCAAAAAACCTGTGCCTTTATTTTTACAGAACGCCCGAAGGAGAAGATGTGCCACCGCATCGCGACGTGGATCGGTCGGTGTCGACATCCGAACCCGTGGAGGAGAAAGAAGAAGAAAGGTAAGCAGAATCATTGTGAATAAAAAGAAAGAGTTTTTTTATTAATGACACGTGTGTGTTAAAACAGAAATGTTGTGTATATGTCTACAGGTCCGAAAAAAAGCCTGACAAGAAGAGGAACAAGGCAAAAGTCGTAAACAAGAAGAAGATGTTGGAAGCCTCTCGAGAGAACGTTATAGTGCTCATCTTTGACCCCATTCCAGAAAAGTCAGAGGAAGATGAATCCAAATAGCGTGTTTATGCACGACGACATCTCCATCAGCTCCAAGCATCGTGTGAATATAGGACTGCATTACGAACTCGCATCCCTCTTCATCAAAGCAGTTGACGAAACTTTTGTATACATAACAAAAGAGGACTGGCAGATAATAGTTCGAAATATAGCTGTGATTGAAACGTATGTGAAAGACGGTAAGCTTCCTCGTTTATCGTACAGTGAGAATATAATCTATGCATATAACGTAACAGTGCATATGAATAAACTTAATGAAATAGCATTTGTGAATACGTGTCTAAACGAAAATGTCATAAACCTGGACATTGTTGCAATAGCAGGACTGAAGAGACTAATTCCATACATTGAAATACATTTATTTCAATTGCATGACGTTCATAAATCAATGTGTTCATACGATGTTAGAGGTAGGAGTGTCAGAAAAAAGTTAAAGGAGATGTATGCTAAAATCAATAAAAAAATATAAAAATTTCATTCTTTATTGATGTAAAAAAATACATTTTTCATTTCTTATATGATAGATTGAACAACATGAGTTAGGGGTTTATAAGTGAACAATTTGTCATGAATAATCAAACAAAACAAAGATGTTTGTGCAGGAAAATTCGCCGATGCTTGAACTTCCAATCTGATGTTAACGGCTCCAGTCACGGTCTCCTCCGGTTGATGAGAACAGTCTATGACGAATAGTGGTGCATATTTCAGAAAATCGCCTCTCTTCAAAAGAGGGTAATTTTCTTTGCCATAATAAGAGTATTGAAATTTAGAATACTGATCATACAGAGATGCAAACTTTGAATTTGCAAAATCCAAATTCATGTCATGATACGGATAACATTCGCTGTTG
This sequence comes from Deroplatys truncata, assembly GCA_030765065.1. Taxonomy (NCBI): domain Eukaryota; kingdom Metazoa; phylum Arthropoda; class Insecta; order Mantodea; family Mantidae; genus Deroplatys; species Deroplatys truncata. The sequence goes on along the minus strand of CM060988.1, from coordinate 118,675,425 downwards.
AGATAAAGCTTCAGATTGGTGATATTGCAGTGATCAAAGATAGAGCTATCTTTAGCAAGGTAGTTCAGTCTGTCGGTCTGTGCACCCACAATGACAAAACGCGGTTTCTCAAGCTTCGATGTCGTTGCAACGTTCCACGTGAACGCTTTAGTCTGCGGTACTGCAGGTTGAGTGTGAAGGTCCAGGGTTCGAAAAGCAACGTGCAGTGGGCGATCTGACTGGACGAGTTTAAGTTTCTCCACCCTCTCGGCATCGGAGAGTCTAAGTACGGGCATCCTCCATTCGATACGGTTTAGTTTAATGATAGTCACATCGTTGCCAATCACACAATTATTAGAATTTTTAGATCTAATGAGAACCAGTTCAAACTTGCTATTAAGTATCAGCTCCTTGTGATCGTCTGCGAAACCCAGAAGCATCGAAAGAGGAACGATAGCGTTGAATACACCGTTCGATGCGTTCACGATGTCTACAGGTTCTCCGGGATACGTCCAGCCGGCGTTCTGCAGGCGATTGGAGTCCAAAGTGTTGAGAGCCGCATAGTTGCGCATAGTCGTAGAAATTCCAGGATTTCTCGTTCTATCTATGGTAGTACCATTCATATCTAAGCGAACTTCATCGAACAGAAACGCCATGGCATTGTTGGTCAGTGTTGCAGATGAAGCTTCGCCAGTAGGTTTTGTCACAGATCCCTCTATGTAGAGGTAACTTCTGCTAGGAAGCGTGTACAAATCCTCGGCTTGGCATGGTATTCTAATTTCATCATTCACATCTAGAGCAGACGTATTGTAAGGTAGGAAGACATGTTCCTCCTCTTTACTAATCTTATCGTCAAACGTCGGAACCCCGGTCACATCTAAAACATCCATTACAGAACCTTGAATCCCAGACGCTCGAGGAACTCTCGGTTGGATGGTGTTAGCAGTTTGCGTGTCGAAGACTGAGTAGGTATCAATCTCGAGAGAAGCTTTTTATTATAGTAATGCCTTTTAAAATTTATTCCCATTCCGTCTTATGTGCAGTCTCACTGTTATAGTTTCGTTTCTGAAGTCGAGCGTATCCCCGTTCTGGTCTACCACGCGAATGCTGAGATGATCAATGAGATTCGTGTCGATGATGGGTAGATATATAGGACTGGGCGGTTCCTGCGAGATGTGGTAGCCCGGAGGAACCGACGGGAAAAACTCGTAGAGAGAATGCCCGCTTTTACCGTTGATGAAGGATCCAGTGGCAAGGCTGCACTCGACGCGTATGATGCTGACCTTAAAGATGTTCACCAGTTCGTCAGACTCGGTCAGTACACCCGGTTCCACCGTGCGCTTGCCGGTGAAACCGAGAAGAGAGCCCACCGATCTCTCTCGAGCGAAATCGATAAAGTAGGGGCACCGAACCTCAGCCTTCATAGTGTTATTATTGGGGCGGAGAAAAAAGTCATCGCCGGCTTTGAGTCTATCCTTGAGGAAGGTGTTTATATCTTCTATTTCATAAGTTCCAGGTGGAATTTCGACAGTTTCAAGTTTTCCATCCCGCACGTAATGGAAAAGGTTATTGCTAGGATCAACATTTGGTATCGAGTAAAATGTCTCGAAATTCAGTAGAGCAATCTCGTAAACCCCATCTGGATCCAGATGGAGTGGCGGATTCAAATGGGTAGAGAAACTAGAATCAGATCCGCTCACAGTGATAGTGTAACTCATTTTGACCATTCGAACATCCTGTCGAAAGTGTTTTATAACAGAAACTGCAAGCACAGATGACCACAAATGACAGAATCGAAATTCTGATACCTGTGTCTGTTATACATGATCTTAACACCGTCGAGGTAGGATTCTATCTCTCTTGGAGGTTTCAGATTGCCGAAACTGTCAAAATAAAATGCTAAATTTCCATCCTTGCGTATAGCAACCCAATGGGTACCGGGATTCTGCGAGTTGTCCAAATTGACGACGATCCTCTCTGCACGTCTAGGTCTTAGAGGCAGTTTATCTAGCATGTATACGCCTCTAAAATTAGGAATGCGTAGACGTTCAGCATAAGTTTCAATCTCCGCACCGCTTAAGGCTTTTTCCGGGATAAGTACAGACCTCGCCCCGAGTTTTTTGGACGTAGATACAAGCCCTTCCCCTTCCTGCGTCGTCCACCTCCCTTCTTAAGACCTCTGCCCTTGCCCGTGGCTAATGCTTCCATGTGCTGATTGTGACGAACCAGCTCGTTCAGTTGCTTCTCCGCAGCACGTTTCTTATTCACCGAGGTAGCGATCTGTGCGGCTCCACCTGCCAAGCTACCTGCAGCACCCAATGCTGCCAAAAGCGGTAGCAAAGGTAAGATCCCACCTCTAGCGGGTGGCGGTAGTATTCTCTTCCGACGTTTGCGCAATCCGGCACCCATGGCCAGCTTTCCCTTCATGATTGCGGTCACAAGTCTAGCGGCAAGCTTCTCGCCAAAAGTAGCGTCGGCAGACTGCACCCGATTCCAGGCTTTTTCCACAAGAACCTTATCAGCCAAATGCCTCGGAACAGTATCCTGATGTGTGGCGTAGGCGATATCGTGTTCTCGACACGCAGCGTCCAATGCGTTTATAGGAGGATCCCCTCGCTGCAATCGCTTATGTAGCTTAGTTCCGGGACCGCAGTACCTGTAGCCGGGCAAATGAGCCTCAAACGGTAGAGAATTAATCAAAGAATTAAGTACTCCGGAACCCTTCCGAGCGCGTCCAGAGCTCATGATACACTATGAAAATAAAAAGCGAAAGATATAACTTATAATCTTAGTCGCACGATGGAAGTAGTGAAGCAAAAGTGCTCGTTACCCATACAAGTTTTAGACTTCGACAATGACATTCGCGAGGGAAGGCACGGCTCTCTCTTCCCGAGCAACGTCAGAGCGCTCATTCTGGGTAGCTCGAATGCGGGGAAGACGAATATCTTACTCAACCTGCTAATCCACGAGAACGGGCTAAGGTTCGAGAATCTTTACATTTACTCGAAATCACTGCATCAACCGAAATATCAGTACCTGCTCAAAGTGCTGAAAACCATACCCGATATAGGAGTGTACACGTTCGAGGACGGTGAAAAAGTACTGGAAACCTCAGAAGCCAGAGAAAATTCCATATTCGTATTCGATGACGTCATCAACGAGAAACAGGGTAAAATAGCTTCGTATTACAGCATGGGCAGACACCGTAACGTCGATGCTGTATATCTAGCACAATCTTATGCAAAGGTACCCAAACATCTAATTAGAGACAATGCAAATATGATTGTACTATTCCGACAAGATAATCTCAACTTAAAGCACATATACGACGATTACGTAAATACTGACATGTCTTTTACGGAATTCAGAGAGTTGTGTAAGCAAGTATGGGAGAGTAATGACAGATCGAACTCGAGACCCTTTGTTGTCATGGTACCTGAATTTCCGCTGAATGAAGGACGATACAGAAACGGTTTCGATGTATTTATCAGAGTGAATAAATAGAGAGTATCGCTCATTACAGCTATGAGTATCGACAGATTCGGATCGCGCAGGATCATCCCATCCAGGGGTGTGCTTAACCGTTATATTATAAATCGAGATGACACGGGAAACTATCAATTCAAGAAAAAGCGATTATGCAACATTCAGGATCCTGAAGAAGAATATGATGCAACGACTAAACACTATGTGGATACGCTTACGACTATCGTCGAGCATCGAATGCAGACGTTCACCGAAAAGACTTCATATCAGCGTATGGGCGAATTTGAAGCTATGCTTAGGCAGCACGTGCAAACATCGCTCGAAGGTCAACATCAGAGCCTAATGGAATACCTGAGTAAATATGCTTTCAAACGCGATGCAGAAAAGAATATCATTCTGGATACGATAAGAATGAAGGTACTATTGCCTCCAGTTGACGATCATGATGTTCCGAATAAAAAATATATTTTGGATTACATAAATGCACACACACCGCTTCCCGATTCGAACGGTAACGTTTCCTTTCGAAAGAAACGAATAAGGGAGATAGCCGATCCCGTGGACGATAACGATGCCGCAAATAAAAAATATGTTAGACATTTAGTTGTAAAGAAAAATGCGGAAACACAGACAGTTTTAAACCGAACTCTAGCTTCTATGCCTCAAGAAATTATTGCAGCAGTAGAAAAAAATTTTGATACCGTGGTAGCCTCAATTATGAATAGTATTGCTAATCTTAATTCGCGAGTGAATCTAATAAATACTATTTTAGGGAAAATGAGTGGACAGCTCATCATTACATTGCAAACGAAACCGTACAGAGGTAACTCACAGAGATACATGCTAACTTCGGGACTCGAATACTACAGGTCCCCGGTTAGCGGAGAGGTGTTTGGCTGCAATATGATTTCATCATCGCATCCCAATACGAGAACGGATGCAATATTTGCAATAAATGATAAACGCGTTGAAAGTTATCCTGCACTCGTCATGATGGGCGATAAGTTGACCTTCACAGCTCCAGTTAATCGTGCTAAAGATGGACATATTCTAAGTATCGACTTAAAAATCTCCTATATATTGATGCCAGCAGCTTAAATCTGCATTCATTTTACGATGGATGTAGAAGGCATCAGACTCAAGCAGTCCATCGCTCGACACAGTAAAGCGATAAGGGAAAAGTTACGTTCCCTGAGGGGTCTCAGGTTCGAAACCCAACGCGTGATGTCCGAGGTTCTTCAGCCCGTCACCGTTCCTCTGAAGGATATACTAAAGAATCAAGAAAAAAGCAAAACCCCTCTCTCTCACCCCGAAGAAGAAGAAGAAGAAGAAGAAGAAGAAGAAGCCGATACCCTTGTGAATTATCTGAAGAAGGTTCGAACAGCTAGCGGCAGCGATCTGGACGTTACCTTTGGAGTACGGTATGAAGACGGGGATTATAAGATAGGAAATAAATTAATTACATTTGCAGATAACAGTGTTCAGATAGGAGATGAGATTTATGAGGCTAGCCCCGGGCTGTACGAACTATTATTCAAGCGAGTACCTCAGACCTCATCGTATACGGAAGACGATCTGGATATTTATTCTCAGATTTTGAAACAAACTCTAGTTCACAGACAGGGCTACAGCAGGAGCGGTCGTCTGAGATCGAACAAGGGGTATAAATATAAGAATATCATACGCAGGCTTATCGACACTACGACCGGTTCCGGTCTCGAATGGAAGCAGCACGTTCCGGGTAGGAAGTTGGACTACGTATACTGGTCCGATCCTAATAGTCTGATTAGCAGACTCAGATTGCTCATTGCATCGAGAGAGGCTGGCAATTTGAATCATACAACGGAAATTCAAGAGATCATCACAGAATTGAAAAACTCAAAAATAATAGCATGATTAGACGAAACATCGTTAGTGAATTACACTCCCCGGCCAGAAGGAAATTTCTACGTAGGAAAATAATTAGTAAAGGTCTTAATGACTTATTACAAATAGACCTTATTGAAATGATACCATACGCAAAACAAAACAGAAACTATAAGTACATTCTTATTGCTGTTAATTTTTACTCAAAAATGGCTTATGCAAGACCTGTGAAGGACAAGACCGGAGTGAATGTTACAAAAGCAATGCGAGATATACTGGAGGATCTGAATACAACACCTAAGAATATTCAATCCGATAACGGCAAGGAATTTTACAATAAGCATTTCAAGCAATTAATGACCAGGTATGGAATTAATCACTATAGTACATTCAGTGTCATTAAGGCTGCTGCTGTCGAGCGTTTAATAAGAACGCTTAAAACTATGATGCATAAGGAATTTTTGACTAAAGGTTCATATAAATGGCTGGATCTCTTGCCAAGAATCATTAACATCTACAATAATACTTACCATTCGACGATTCAGATGAAGCCTCGCGACGTCAGGAACAACGATCTCCTCCTCACGGTGTATCGTCGTGATGTTATGAGGTACGAAAAGAGGAACGCCAGGAGGTTCAGTGTTGGGGACCGTGTTAGGATCTCTAGGCATAAGGGTCTACTCGAGAAAGGTTACACACCTAATTGGAGCACTGAAATCTTTCGCATTGTCAGGGTAAGAAGCACAGTCCCACCCACCTATCATCTGGAAGATGGTGAGGGGAAGGTAATACAAGGTGGATTCTATGGTCATGAATTATTAAGAACTAGTTACCCTGACACATATCTCGTAGAAAAAGTACTACGTCGACGTGGGAATAGGTTACTCGTCAAGTGGCTAGGCTTTCCAAAAAGTGAATGGATAGAAAGGAATTCTGTAGTGTAGAAGATGCAAAAAAAACTAAGACAAAATGTTTTTAGGATTCAGGATGTGTGTTGTATAATTTTATTTCTTAAGAAATAAAGCAACAGAATCCAAAAGTAATTGAGTTTTATTTATTTTTTAAAAATAACCCTACATATTCCCCATCACCCCCAAAAAGTATAAACATGTAAAAGTGAGTACTTATTCAGGTGGACATGTGTTTGCATTTATAAAACAAGATTTTGTGAACTTCAAAGCATAAAAAGAAATCTCTCTAAAAATGAGTACTTGTTGAGGAGGACATGTAAAAATAGTATGGTTTACATCATAAAAAGCTTTAAGTATAAGAAATGCACAACAATCTCTCACATTAAGCAGAATTACATTAAATGGGGACGACATTCATAAACAACACTTGTGAACTCAAAAAATTGGTTTACATAACATATACCATAAACTTTAAAGAAAATATAACTCTCATCCCAAAAAAGTATAAACATGTAAAAATGAGTACTTATTCAGGTGAACATGTGTTTTCATTTATAAAACAAGATTTGTGAAGTTCAATTACAAAGAAAATGAGTACTGGACATGTGAACTCGAAAAAAGTATGGTTTACCAAGCCCCTCATTAAGCAGAATTACATGAAATGGCATACTTTCAATAATGTAAAAAACACATAGTCTCTCTCTCTCTCTCTCATTAAACAGAATTACATGAAATGGCATACTTTCAATAATGTAAAAAAACACATAGTCTCTCTCTCTCTCTCTCATTAAACAGAATTACATGAAATGGCATACTTTCAATAATGTAAAAAAACACATAGTCTCTCTCTCTCTCTCATTAAACAGAATTACATGAAATGGCATACTTTCAATAATGTAAAAAAACACATAGTCTCTCTCTCTCTCTCTCATTAAACAGAATTACATGAAATGGCATACTTTCAAATAAGGTAAAAACACATAGTCTCTCTCTCTCTCTCGAATTACATTACAATGTCAGCTGTGCTCAGAGGTAGCAGGATCTCTTGGAATAGAAAAATGTCCCCAGGCCATAGTTTTATGCGAGTTTTCAATCATATAGCGTTTGGTATCAAGCCCTCTCAATGCAATTTTGTTCATTTCTACTGTGTGAACGTTATGCTTACGACTTTGGAAAGTTGTTTGTCTGGCATAATGTGCTACATTCATGTTATTGAGACAAGATAGGTAATCATCAAAAGTTATTGAACGCATTGCAGCCTTTGAAACGCCTTTTGACTTCTTAACGATCTGACCATCAAAACGATATGAGTACAGCTTAGACCTTAGCCCAGCGTATTCTGTCATTAATTTGCCCGATAATTCGTCTTTAAATAAGCCCATTACTTTCCTGTTTACCAGAGGTATCGAATATATGTTATCGGGTGGATAATTGGTTGTATCAAAATGCTGAATGTTGGTTTTGATAAAATCATAAACATCTGTACTAGTTTCAAACAAAAATGAATCGGTATCCATGTAATTTAGAGACAAATCATTTAGGTTCTTTTTCAGAATGTTATAATAAAAGTGGTACATCACATATTTAGAAATGTCAAGTATTGCCTGTCCTATGTATATGGCTTACACATGTGAATTTCTTCCTTTGCCAGTTCGATACCCACAAGGTTCTCGTCAAATATAATGTAACGCAAAAACGTTTGACGCGATATCAGCTTTTTCGCTTGTTTCCAACTGGTAACGAGACGAAAATCGTTATACTTACGTACATTTTCCATAAATTTTCCATAAACACAATTATTCATTTTTTTCCATAGATTCTGACCGAATTTAGATTTCTCCTCAGCACGTTTTGCAGCGTTCAAGTCAATGTATGATTTTAACCAGAAGGATTGTTTGTAAGCCACTGCTTTATGTATGTATTTCAACTTCATTCCTAATTCTACACATTGCTGTAGATTACGGTAATGCAAGACATACTTTGACTTATCTGATAGTGTTGCAAGGAGCTTATTGCATGTATCCTTTGGAGGTATTTCGCTCTTTGGACACAGTGGAAGATCGTTGTGTTCGTCGTGAATGGCTTTAGGATATTCGAGATCGACTTCAAGCACATAACCCGTTTCCGAATCTGGCGGTACGTTTAAGAATTCTATTGCATTAATTTCATCTCTATTTAACCATCTGAGTTCGCCACATGGAGTTGCATGTCTTGCCATAACAAATCCGTATAAGTTTGTACAATCGAAAAGTGCTAAGTATTTAGGTGGTAGAGATTCGTTGTATTCATTCATGTATTTGTTATTGGCTTTGGAGTATCGCTGCGACACCGTGCAAAGCCCACCCCTGATTCCTGACTCGAAAAACTCTAGCATTTCTTTGTCGGTGATTAGCGATAATTTTGTTTTAGTCGTCTTTAACATCGCCTGATAGGCCAACCCGGGAGCAGTGTAGAAATGGCACGGATCTAGTTTATATAAATTTAGGCATAAGTTTCTGAAAGTTTCAAAAATGTCAGTCAATAACAATGTGTCAGTCTTAAGATATAGATCGCTGTATTCGCCTAAGTTTCTGATATTTAACTCTCGCCATACTGTTTGAGCATGCAAGTAATCTTCCGTTGTTATATCATCAAATTGTGATATATCTGGTAATGCGGTCTCTTTCAATTTCTCTACGCAATCCAGATATGTGTATGGAAATACGCCTTTACGTATCATTAGCTGCCGATGTGCAGGATTTTCGTATGCTCTGTTTGTATTTTTAAAGTCCTCGGGGTGTAGCATATCAGCTAAATTGCTCAATTTATCATCGAGGAATCTATAACTATCAAGAAATCTGAAATATATACTTTTTCCATTGGACGTATATCTCTTACTGAATGATAGATAGTTTTCAGATGTTTGTGAAATACATGATATGGGTTCTCGATCGTAAGCGAGATGTTTCACGAGAAAATGTGAATCGTAGTTTGACAGACAATGAAAAAAAATCGGTATGTAATTTGGTAACTTTCTATTCAGATTACACGAATTGTGGGCCGCTCCTATGAATCTACCGGTCAAATGGCAGTGGTCTAATATTTTGTCAGATTCGGACTCAAATTTATCTTCACACAGATGACAGAAATCAGTATTTCTGAATTTTATTTTATCTGCATCGGTCATATTTAACTCTTTGTTTTTCGAGTAAATATCGATTACATCGTCTGCAATTACAGTTAATTCACTGAAAAAATCTTGAATCGCATTAGGACCTCTAAAGATTTTGAATTTCGATAAGGTATCGTCATAATTGCATACAAGGTTTAAAGCTATTGATACTGCTTCGTGTCTTTGTATCGATCTCGTCCAACTGCTATCTGCGGAGGGCTGACATGAATGCACTTTTTTAAGTATTGATTCGATATCTGCATATATGACAAATGGCACAGGAGAGCACTTCGAGTATGAATTGAATCGAATGGTGTCATTTACCCCTATTTCAGGCATACTAACAACTTGCGATTTCATGCATCTCCTTTTATGTTTAGCTAGGTTGCTTTCATTCGAGAAGTATTTCATGCATGCCTCACATATACACATCCTACACTTGCGTTTAGTTAATTGTGAGGACAACAGGCGAGATAGGTCATTTATTAAGCAATAGTGTGATCTAGCTTCATCGACAATTCTTAAGAGGTTCACATGATGCTCTTTACGTTCCGAGGTTTGATATAATGGAATAATTGAATATTCGTCTATACCATATACAGTGATAGATATATTATCATTTTGCTTTTCAAATTTTTGTATGTCATCTAAAGATACTGGAAACTTTATTCCTGCGAAATTAAATTCTTTAAACATATTGTACTTGGAGTACGAACTCACTCTATAGCTGTTACGCTTTACCGGAAATTTGGATGCCAGTAGGCAATATCCGAAACATTTGTTATCAGTATTCCTAATATTGGTCACTGCTCTCTTGTGTTTTATGAAATCTGGCACTTTTATGTTGCAACCTGCATTTAGCGGATCGTAGTGACAGAAATTTAGAATTAACGAACATATTTGGTATAGTGATTTCGAACTGCTTTTCGATTCGAATGTATCAATGTTGAACAATATGGGATGTTTAAGTTTATTCTCATACCAATCGCTAATGTTTGTACCTTGTAAGATAGCATCCATTTTACTATTGAAATTAAATGTCTCGATCTTTTCATTTTCGGGTGTTTGGATGACATATTTGCATACTAATGTGGCACATAACTTTATTCCTGACAAATGACGAGCGAGATTGCTCCGAATTTCACTGCTAACGAGCGGTTGACATTCATCTAGAAATGTTTCAGTATCTATCATTCCCACCGAGTTTTCTATTTGACTCGTATAGATCCGATTTTTAAATGCCGATTCAATTGTCATGCATGCAAGAACCTTCTGCCTCTGTTCACTCACCGATTCTGTTCTTGGTTTCTTTGATGGAGACGCGCTATCATCTTTCGGCGACGTAGTCCTCTTGTTCGGGGATCCGGTCTTATTTGAGATCACGTGCACGTGTTCCTCTGAAATTGAAATAAATGAGGTGTCATCAGTAATACATATTTGATATCTTTTAAGCTGAAAAGAATGTTCAGGTAAAGTTTTTTCGTGATATTAATTTGTTACTTTTTTGAAGCATGCATGAAAGCTGAAAAATCTATAACAAATAGTTCATTTTTTTATTTACAGTAATCAAAGTATCTTTAAACTGGAAATAATGTTGATTTTATTTCAAGTAAAGTTTTTTAAATCGAATTTTCGTTTTTTCGTGATATTAATTTGTTACTTTTTGAAGCATGCATGAAAGCTGAAACAAAAATATATAGTTCACTTTATTAAGGCTGAAAACAAAATTGTCATTTTATTTCAAAGTAAAGTTTAAAACCTGAAATCTAATTTTCTTTAAAGCTGAAAAGAAAAATATCCCTTTTTTAGCATGAAATACACTTATATAACAAAACTGCCTCATTATTAATGTTTGATGCTACTGACATTAAAGTTATATATTAAAAAGAGGAAATGGAATTTTACTTATAGCTGAAAAAAGAAATATTGTCAAATTATATTTCTTTTGTTGAATGTTTAAGCTGAAAAAATTTATTATCTTATCCGATTACTTTAATGTAATGTTTTGTTTTAACACATACATGCGAACATTAACTCACCTTTTCTTGTCATGGAGTGGATTACTGCAGTGTCTGCAGTTGCATCTCCTTCGCTTGAGAATTCTCCTGCATGTTTGAACTCGTCTGAAAATTATACAATTCATTATTGCAACGATCTGAGAAGTGAAAATAGTAACATTTTATCGACTGGCTATAATCTGAAATTTCGAGATACACGTACAAAGACAAGATTTTTATCCAAATTAATCTTAAAAGGTCAAAAAGTTAGAACTATTCCATTAAGAATTTTTTTCTCTTTTCCGAGATGCATTATTTTTTTTTCTGAACTGAGCTAACACATGCAAAAAAACTGTTTTAATATACCTTTTTTTGTAAAAAAGTAATCTTGTGACGTCGATACCCGCTAGCTAGCGTCTCTTGTCCCATGTACACAAGGTGATAGCCTCCTTCATTTATAGCAGTTTTCTGTTCTGTAGTCATACTCTTAAATCGCTCGGGAAGAAAGATCTGATACTGATCTAATATTACTACGACGCGTTCCCCATATCTCGTGCTAAGCGTCTTCAGCTTGTTTATTTTGAACGGCACGATTGGCTTATGATTTGATCTGAAACATACAGACGCGTTTCAACAGGTTTATATTATTTAGGTCACGAAAAAACACGGAAATAAAAGACACATTGAATCGATCGTTTGGGTCACTGAAGTATATGTAAAAAGACACATTGTAAGAAATAATAATTTTTTTCACTTACCATCCATGTTCTTTCCTGGCTGCGCACTTCTGTTGCAAATGGTCTTTTTTCGTACTCCCTTACACATTTTATATGTCCCCGACGTTGTTAGCCCCCCCTCCCCACAAACACTTGTTCTATGCTGCAGTCACATGTCCAGCGTAATAAGTACTAAGTTCTTAAGAACGGTATCCTACGTCTTTATAAGTTCACGATACTATTACGCCTATTTTCCCTTCTCCTTCCACGTATGCGCACGCAGTTATCTGACCATTGGCTGACATTCGTTCGTGACAAAAAATTACCTTGTCCACCTGGCCCCTGTACTTACGATAATTATAGCATTGGTAGGATCCGTGTTGCTGCTTCCTTTTTGCTACAGGCAATTTCTTACGCTACTTTCAGTTATTCCATAACCTATAATTATTTAAAAATTCTGAAGTCCTGGTTTCTCTCTATGCCTTCGGGTTACAGAGACGAGAGAAAAAGACATTGCATTTGCATGTCTCAGCATGTGAGCTCGATATGCCGAGGTTTTTTTAAAGCATTTAATTTTACTAATTTATAGTTCATTGCTGTCTTGACCCTTCTGTTACTGATCCAGCGTGAACGGGAATCACTCGCATGGATTTCTTATTTTGCCTTCTTGATGAAAGATTCCAAGTTTTTACCTGCGGGGGACTCGAAAACGTACGTACGTAACGGTACACCTGACTCGAATATTATTAGCCCCCTTAGTTTTTTTTCTCATTGCCTTCTTACTGAACGGGATCTCTTCTTCTTTGATTCATACATTGAAAACAAAATCTTGGATATGACGAGATAACCGTACACATAACTCGAATTCACATGTCCTCTGCCTCTGAACGCGGGAGCCATACATTAATTTTTTTAGCAAACGCGGTAACCATACAAATAACTCGAATATTATTTAAGCCATACATCTTTTTTTGTCACTTCATTGCCTCTCTTCTTGCAATTTTTTTACTTTATCTACTACGTATAGTAAGTATTGCATTCCGCCCAAAAATTCGATACCGAGATTTCACATGAAATACATGTTTTGAGACCCCCCATTTTTGGAAACATGTCCGTGTGTCTGTATGTGAACAGTCGGATAAACACCAAACTTAGTATTTTGGTTCAGTATCTTCACGAAGGTTTTTTCAAGAAAAATCCCCACCATCCCAGAATACCCTTTACATGGAACATTTTTCTCAAAAATGGCTCTAACGATTCTTCATTGTGAACGACTTTTGCATAACTGGTAACAAAATAATAAGAGATAGACAAAATTTTACTACACGTGAGCGCGCACGCGCGCACACACACAGATATTTTTTTCGGCTTTTAATTATTTTATTATTCATTTAACTCTGCAACATTCACCTTAGACTCTCAACATCACGTAATCCCCTCACGTTACTCATATAGACGGTTTCTAAAACCGTCATTCATTACACGGGTACAAACACACATACGTACCTGTTGTCAAACCCGCGTTAACTCACATTTTTTTCGGCTTTTAATTATCTTTATTATTCATTTAATTCTACAACATAACAATAAAGTGTATCGACAACTTCACAAGGGGAAATAACGTGCTCCAGGGAGCACCGCAGAGGAGGGACGGACTCTCCCTCAGAATCCAAACGTCACGTAATCCCACACGTTACTCGTATATGCGGGTACTAACTCCGTCTTTCAATACCACGGATTGTAATTCAAGTACATAGATGTGTCAAAAGCCGCGTTACTCAACTACTGACATGATAAGTGAAAACACATTTGGATTTCAGATTAAGTGAGTTTGTCTTCATGCACCTTTGAACTGGCAAAATGGTTGCATTTATTGTGCTGTTCAGGTTAAAACAAGCACCTGCCAGTGGAAATTGATAAGCAGCAGCCATCACGGTTTATTGCAGGAATGCTGCTTGGACAAGAAATCTACCAAGGTTCAGAAGAAAGAGAAAAAACAGTAAACTAGGTTGTAATATTCCACAATGTAAACAGAGTAATGGACAGAGATCAACAGGACAGGGCAAAGGACCATTCAGCCAGGGACACTGTGGCATGGCTCAGAGCCACTGCCTTCATTGAACTTAACACTGGCAAACTAAAAGTTCAGCAATGGATTTTAGCATTTGGGGTCTAGAGTTACACCATTTTTAACTACAGAGGAGAGGAATTACATACTAAAACGTGTTGACAAAAGCTTGGAGGTATATTACGCTTAAACTATTCAAAATGCCACTACAAGTTGGCTTCACCATATTTGTCGCCGGGTAACAGCCCTCGGAAAGCATTTTGTACTTTTGAATTGAATATAACAAAGAGTAACACAGATAGTCATATTAAATGCGCTGAAACAAATTCCCTCTTTTTCTGTGGGGGGCACCTTCTAGTTTATAACATTTCATTACGCAACAAGCGCCGGAGAATAGCTTAGAAGGAGAATAGCAGGTTATCATATCACCAGCGTTTATGCCATGAGAGAGGGCTATTATCATTTTGTTATGACGTTGACCTCCGCTAACTGTTTAGTGCCCTGTCATCTGTTGGTAATATTGTCAGATACTAGCAATATGAAGTATCAATCTGGACCTCGTGACATTACTATGTAAATATTCCTTCTTGGTTTCGTAGTAAGGTTACGCAGAAAGACGTCGTTCCGTAATAACGTATTGAAATAGTTTCAAATGAACTACTTCTTTGAATAGAACGAACTACTTCTTTGAATAGAACGAACTATTTCATTCGAACGATTCCGAATGCGGAGTGATAGTGAAGTAAGTAATTTCCAAAATAGAATACAGACTGCATTCGAACCCGGAGTAGAAGCGAGAGGGATAAGAACTTTAAGTCTTTAAAACATTCGGAATTACATTATTTATCATGGTAACCAGGAAACTTAGATATTATCACAAAATATTTTGTGTATCCCAATAAGTTGCCATAACTCCTTAAAATCCATGGTATCGAAATTTTGTAAATAACAAAACTTATCAGAAAATTTATGCTTATAAAGTTTTTATATGTAACATTTTGCATAAAACTCCATAGTGAACGAGACATTTTACTTTTTTACTTCGTATCTTATAATCCTCTACTTTTGGGGTAACTGTAAGGTATGTTATACACTACATTTCAAAATAACGGTTTTGTTGTTCTTGAATTAAAATGTAACACCACAATAATAATTAATAATAATAATAATAATAATAATAATAATTTTAAAATAAAAATAAAATGTTGTTGCATCATATTCATCCAAACCGAATATTAATAGAGAAAGGAAATTCCAGTTTTATTAATGCATAATTTATTTAAAAATTAATAAATTATATTTTACGTTATAATATATATCCACATACCTCATTGCCGTTGTAAATTTCATTTCAAACTCTCTGTATAAACGTATTTGCATTTAATCATAGGTGAATAAGATGATGCAATTTTAAATTATATTCATCGACAATCGCCATATTTATAATATACAGCTCATTAATGTTCTTGCGCTGTTAAATCATATAGTGCGACGAAGCTTTAATTTATAAATAGAACACTCTTTATATATGCGTAATATTATGATGCATTATAATACTTTAACCAATATTAAATTGTATTGCTTAATATTCTGTCAATTTCATCGATTAGAAATATTTTTTCCAAATAAAATACGCATATAAAATGCATCGCAATAAACTTAACTTACGTGAGGGAGGAGAGGGGGAGCTCTTCTTCAAGGTGTTAAAACAAAGCGCCATCTCTCTATCGTACAGATAACCTGTTGCTTCCGAGCAAAACTTTGGTTCGCAATGTATAGTTCTATGTCTTTGATTTTAAAGTGAATTATCAAGCAGATGCGTGCCTAGAACCAGTGTACTCAAAGGTGTGTATTACAAATTCTTTACTTTTACTGTTATATAAGGTTTGACCCCATTTCCTTTTATATTTAATCAATGAGTGGTTTTATTTTCAAATTACTACTTATGATGAAAATCAGGACATAATGATTTTTGTTTTATAATGGTTTTCAATTTTGCGTATGGATTAAATGGTAATGTGCGTGCTTGCTTTATTAAATGTTTAAATTACTCTAATTCTATCTTTTTGTTTGTAATGTTACATTTAAGAACATGTTAATTCATCAGAATTTTAAATTTGTTAGTTACAAACAACGTAATAGCGTTGCCATGACGACTTGTACAATCGCTGTAGAGATTATTCAGTGCAACAAAATAATAAATCAGAATACAAGTTCCAAGTTTGCTGCTCCTACTCTGCACTTTTTTTTAACACAACGTAATGCAATTTTTTTATATCCTGTAAACTCATTCCAAAATCATTTCTTTTTCCAATGCATTTCTGCATCCATATGCAAGGCCGCCCACGGGAGGGAGGGGAAATCATGGCGCAAGTTGCGCCATCAGCTACATTTTGTGGGGAATTCAAAATTTTGGGAAATACAAAAATATTGAAGTAAATTAACGCAGGTAATATAAACACATTTATTACAATTTTGAATTGGGTACCCATGTAATTGTTAACTCCGCTTGTATCTGTAAGTTTGTTAATCTAAAAGTGCTGTATCCCTCCCCTCTAAAGTACTGTTAAGTACAATTCATATTGTATGGTATAACGTGGCGTATCAAATAATTTTTGGAAATATATAAAAGGAACTATAACCTATATGTATATATGCAGTTGTTCAGAACTCATAGCGTTATTACACTTACTATAATGGTCTACTTAGATGCAATAGTATACATTTAAATACCAAGTAATAAAATACACCACCTGCCAAATGTTTTTATTTTTTACTGTAAATATTACGATTTTTTTCATTGATTTTAACTTTCCAATAATTTGTTTAAGCTTTTATTGTGCACTGTAGTACCTAAAGACAGGCCCTTTGCGAAGCTTTCCAGCAACATAGAAAAGGAACTAATTAATTTAAATTGAGCTTTCAGAAAAATTGCGGGGGATATGCCATAGTCTTTGGGAGATGGGAAATCTGCCTATATGTATTTTAAAAAAGACAGTGTATGTACCTCATAGGCTCCCATATCCTTTCACTGATTTCGATTAAATCTGGCACACATATTTTTTAGGACAGGAGAAAAATACTGTGGGAAAAAAAACAGCCCAATGGAAGAAAGCGCGGAAAATGTGAGGCAGGAGGTAATTTTGAAAATTCTCAGCACGAATGGGCCTTATTTCTCAATACTTTTGATAAATAATAAAATAAATCTGGCACACTTCATTATTTTAGGAGCGGTGATTTAAAAAAATAGGCCCAAGGCTGACGGGGTTGAAAATTGTTCGATGGGAGGCACTTTGCAGGATTTTCAGTACGACGGCAAATGTGATACATGTGTTCTTTAGGCGAAGAGTAAAGTTATTGTGGGGATCCTATATCTTCATTATTTAAGGCACGGTATAACAAAAACCATCCCCAACTGGAGAGAGGGTGAAAAATATTCGACAAGGGAAATTTTGAGGATATTCGGCACCAATAGGCCTGTTTTATCAATAATAAAATAATAAATGTTGTTCTCTTCATTCTTTTATGGTTAGTGACGTGAAAACCACCCCTAATGGAAAAATGTAAGATAGGAGACAGTATGGAAAATTTTCGGTACAAATGGACGTTTTTTCTCCACACTTTTGCTAAATAAAAACTAAATGTTGGCTGCATTCTTCTAGGGCCAAAAATGCAAAAAAAAAAAAAAAAAAAAAAAAACACCCCTAATAGGAGTTGGGATTGAACTTTGTTCAGTGGAAGGCACTTTCGAGGATTTTCAGTAGTAAGGGGAATTACAAAACACACACACACACACATACACACACACACACACATTCTTTAGCATAAGAGGAAAAATAGTGTGGGGATGGTATAAAAGAACACCCTCCACAGAAGAGGGGAGTAAACTGTACGGTGGGAGGCAATTTTGAGGATTCTCAGCACGAATGAGCGTATTATCTTAATATTGTTGCTAAATAGTAAGATGAATGTTCGTCCCTTCATGCTTTTAACGGCAGTAATAAAAGAAAAAAACACCCCTAATGGAGGATTTGTTTGAAAATTGTTCGATGGGAGGCATTTTGAAGTATGTTCAGTACGAATGGGAAATTTGACACTCATATTCTCTTGAACAAGGGTAAAAGTCTGTGGGGGTGCTATCGCATAAAAACACCCCTAACGGAAGACGGTGGAAATCAATTTTAAGATTGTTCAGCATGAACTGCCCTGTTTTCTCAATACTTTTGTAAAATAAAAATATACATTACGTTTTCTTCTCTTCTCTTACGTTTGGATACGAGAGCATAATCAAAATCGATGAAATTTAAAATGCCTTGTCATTTGTCTTGTCAATGTAGAAGGGAAAGCAAATAAATTTATTTCTGCTGCAACAGGCTGGTGGGTTTTTTTTCCTCCACTTGACATTGTACTTTGCTGATTATGCCATGTGACGTGACTTTCCAACCTCCCCTCTCGGGTCATTGCATTTCTGGCCGTCTCATGTAACTGGAGGGAGGAATTCAACGAAAGGTGTCATTTGCAGTATTTCATCTTCTGTTAACCAGGCAGTAATGCCACATTCGCCTTTTTATTTGCAGGTCTTAGACTTTTTAAAGTGACAGCCACTCCGTTGCAATAAAAGTATTGCCTACTTAAAAAAATCTGCATTCGTATGACTTTCTCTACCCACTCTTCCACAAACTTTCTTGCAAAAGCCTATTCTTCTCTATTTCTTGAAAATCGAGATAAACTTTCATTACACATTTCGTTGTAAGTATAAGAAAAATATATTAGGCTAAAGAGATAGTCACTTTTAAAAAAGCGGGTCACCATCCCATGCGCTTTGCATGATTACGAAGAAAAAACAAAAAAGAAGAAGAAAAACACCATCTACCACTTTAAAAAATTTACCATGTGTTGCATTCACATGACTTTCTCTACCCACTCTTCTATAACGTGTTTGCTTCTGTTTGATTCATGTTAATCTGAATAAGCATTTACAGAAATGGTTTCACTATCCATTTCGTTATAGGTACAAGCGGAATACAGTAGGCTTAAGTGATAGAAAAATCATTATTGATTACTGAAATTACACTCTGTTTGCATGATTACGAGAAAATAAAACCAATAGAAATTTGCAGTTTTAAAAAGTATGAAGTGTGTGACAATTCAAACCACTAATAAAGATATCTCGGAAATGTCAAAAAAATATACATTTGACATAAAGTGTGTGTTTTAACGAGATCTACATTTTTTGTATAGCGCGTTTTTGTCTGTCACTTAGCGTTTAACGATTACAAAATTCCTTTCGAATGAAGAAGACTTGACAGTCTATTCACAGAAAGTTCAAGATATACATTTTATTTGTCATCTAATGAAATCGGTAGAGCCATTTTGAGAGTACTAAATATTTCGAAAACCTTTTGCGTATAAAGGGCAGTTGCAGGTGGGGGATTTTCTTGAAAACATTATGTCGCATCCTTGGAAGATACTGAACCTAAACGCATGGTAGACATGTATGATAGAGAAATTATCGTGTTCCATCCATAAACCTCGATATAGAGATTTCAATGAAAATACATGTTTTGAGGCTTCCGGGCAAGAAATAACATTTTAGAACATGATCCAATCTGTCTTCCGTTTATTCTTGTGGAGTTTATAGCTGGCGATTATAAGAGGCAAGACTATTTAGTGAAGGAAAAATGCAATATAGTTAAATTACGTAATTTATAAAAATGAAAGCCTTTTCGAGATTACCGCTGTTGTTCGTTTGTCTTTTCCAGCATTTTAAGTAATACGTTTGAAGTACTAAGTACTTTTGTTTCTCGCAAGGTCATACTCGGTCATACAAGGTCAGGGATGCGCAATATCAAGGTCTACGTAGTTACATCATTCTGCATTTGAAACATCTGATTGTCCTCTCTACCTTCTGTATAATTACAATAAAATGTAAAATTAAATCATTTCTAGCAACGTTGAGGGTACGCGCTGCTGAAATTTCCAACTTCTACATTTATTATCAGATTATAACAATTTTTAAACTAGATACTAGTTGTGTGTTGTGATTTACGTTTGCAAAATTTCTTCAAAATGCTTTCAAAACCTCATTTTTGAAAATAATTGAATTATAAAATCATACATTATTGAAAAATCAAACTAACACCTAAAATTCAAACACAATGGATTTTTTAAATTTTAGAATTTAGTCACAAGTTCTATGGAATTATGGGTGGGTTTAAGTGAAGCTTTAATGTGCAGGTGTAAATAAAAAAATAATTTTGAATTTATAATATTTTGCACTTATTTTCTTACGCATGGCTATACCTATGCACAATTCTATACTTCTATGTGTTATGAAAAATTCTCGAAAGTTTCATCAATCTAAAATCAAATAGTTTAGGAGAAAAATGAGTTACAGTGTTTGAAAATGTGAAAAAAACAGTTTACTGGATAATTTAACTCACATGTGATAATATAACCTAATTTAATATACTAAAAATCTTCCAGCTGTGTAGCCTTGTTTTATTGTATTTACTAATTCTAACGTCCATATTTACAAGCTACAGTCCGATTAAACGTAAAAAGAAATATACATTCTTAACACCAAGTAACAAATACAAAATCCGGAAATTTGAAAAACATTGCACAAAGTTTCCACCGACAGCAATATGGAAGGTATTGGCAGACTATGAAAGTTTTACGCAACAAAACGCTGAATAAAGAATAACAAAGATCTATGGCGATACATTGAGAAAATGAGCAAGAAATCTGTTACAAGAGCCTCATACCAGTCCCATATTTACAAATTTAAATCCCAGTTAGTGCAGGCTTTCAGTAAACAGCTTAATAGAGGCATTTCCAGATGGAATATATTAATAAGTTTTGCACCTATAAGTTTCTCATAGATTCACGCACATTCCAGGGCAAAATTCAAAATCGTGAAAAACTGACCGTGTACCCTTAATCACGATCAAGAGGCAGTAAATAGAAGCGTGTCAGCCTCACATTCAAGAGATCCCGAGTTCGAATTTAGGTTAGGATGAGTTATCTGGATAAGGTTATTTCCAGAGTTTTCCCATCTCCCGAGAAGACTAATGTCGAGTAATTCTAAGCTCTAGTGACTCCGGGCCCATTTGAGCATAATTTCAACATTTCGTTCATTCACCGTCCGATGTGACCTACCCGGTTAAAGGACGTTAAACTTAAAGCCCAAAAAGTCATGTGATTGTTACACATAAAATATTTCATTTTTTCGCTAGGCTTATTACGAAGAATGAATAAAGGCTGGCAAATCCTCTGTGTATACGAGGTAGAATTATTATTATTATCATCATCACCATTATAATCAGTATCATTATTATCATTATTATACGGGTAGCCGAAGTCATCAAGGCACAGACTCATGAACGGGTGACTGGTTTTGTTCAGGTTTTCCCCAGTACTCATAACTCACAAATGTCGGAGAGGTCTAAAAATTGGTCTGGACGTTTCCTTCCCTCATATCATCTCGCTGCATGTATCATCATTGCCCACTGCCTGTGGTGCCGTATAAAGTAAAAACGGGTGTTAAACACTACAAAAAAACAAAATTATTATTAATATTAGTGATTTGAAGCTTTCTCGCCATTGGTTGAATATTATTTTTATAACTATTATTATTGTTGTTATTATTATTATTATTATTATTATTATTATTAATTATCACCATAGTAATTTGAAGCTTTCTTGGCATTAGTGGAAGCTATTATTATTATTATTATTATTATTATTATTATTATTATTATTATTATTATTAATATTATTATTATTATTTATATTATTCAGATTCACCGGTGTTTGTTTTAATGAGTACAGCGTGAAAAAGAAATCGGGTATTAGGAAAGATGTATTTAAAACTTATTACCTATTGATAGTAAACAACACACGTGAGATGTAATCACACGTGAGATGGCCTATGCAAGTGCTAATGAAATGCTAAACACTTAGAGAAAACGAAAAGGAGAGATTGGTCACAATGCTGGTAAAATACGATTTACACGATTTCTTTTATTAAAAATACAAGATTAAAAATATCAGCTTTCTCGTTTACTCTACTGAATCAGTAGACGGGGTGATAAGTCCGCAGGGTTGGCAACACTCATTACCTCCCATCTACGCACGCCGCTCAGAGCAGCAGCATGGCGTCGCTTGATTCCCCCACCCGCCCCTTCTTTCATGCAATTTCAGCAAGCCTGGTGGTTTCATGTAACGAGGATATTCAAGGAACAGAATAATGGTGAACGCGAATATTAATTCCTCCGTAAACGCGAAAGTTAATCCGCTGACGATCATAGACAGAAAGCCACTGAAAAATAATCGTTTCATGACATCTCGGACAATGCAGGTTCATTACAAAGTCGCTTCGCTTTAATACTGACCAATATAGCCAGTTTTTAATTGCAATCTTCGATCTTTTAGAGACGATTCTCGGGAAATTTACGTTTTGTTACGTTTTCTTTAGACGGACCACAAAAACAAAAAGAAAAACAAACAAAAAAACAAAAAACAAACAAAACAAAAAAAATCAGAAATGCTTATTGTTGTAAATGATAAATCAGTAAAAATATTAATATAAATGAAATTTATACTTTTCGGGCCACCCCAAAATCGTTTAATCCAAGGTAGATTTAATGGTTTAAAACAGCATTGCAACAAGATGCGATAAAAAGCAAAAAGATTGATAGTTATTAAAATTACATACGGAATATTAGCATCATAGTAAGTTGTAGTTGTTACTTTTTTTTTAAAATAGATATTATTTTTACTTTCTCTACCACTTACTAATATGAGTAGGTAGATAAGGTATTCCATTCCACCTAAAATTCAATATCGAGATTCCATCGGAAATACATGTTTAGAGGCCTCCTGAATCCAAAAAGTATTTTTAAAAAAAAGTGTCCACGTGTGCATCAACAGCATAACGCCAAAACAAAAAGTCGGATAAATGCCAAATTTGGTATTTTGTCAATATTTTCCAAAGATGCGACACGTAGATTTTCAAGAAAATTTCCCAACACCAAACTACACTTTAAAAGGAACATTTTTCAAACTTTACTTATCTTAAATGTTTTGGGAATAGTCTTTGAAGTCCACTTTATTTGGAAGGAATTTTGTATAATCTTGTGTAACTGGTAAACGATAGATGAAAAAAAGTACAACACACAAAAAAGATATATATTATATATATATATATATATATATATATATATATACCTTTAAAACACGCAAAATGGCTTCTACCACAACTTTGTTGTGGTAAAAGCCATTTCCGAGACATCAGTTATTAATGGTTCGAATTATTCAATATTTTAAAAAATGACGTGTCCTGTCGATACTCAGTTGTTTCTTGCGATTACATGGAAAAAGTATGGAATTTTGAGGCCAACATATAACATCTAGTTCTTAAACATTTGATTATCACGGTTCTGTTTGTTCTTTAACGGAATGTGTAATATAAGTTGTTTCTGCAAAGGTTTATCTCGATTAAAATGAAGTAGATATAAAAATACGTTTTTTGTAAGTACAGTTTGTACACCCACTAATAAGCGTAGAGGGTAGGGAAAGACACTTGAATGTAACACCAGATTTTTTAAACTTTGCTTTAACTTCTTGGTCATATCGTTCTGGTGTGTACGTTGTTTCATTTGAGTCACTGTACACCATATAAGTTATGTATCCTTGCTGGTAGCTGGCCTTAATTGCGTAGTTGCCCCCCCTGTACCAACTATTTTTGCAGCTATTCAGTTTTTGAAGGAATCTAGGCTTCGTGATCGAGGAACTGCTGGTTATACTTCGAATGTAAACCTATCATTGTGATGGTGAACAGATGGCGATAGTCGCGTAGTCGCCTTCCAGTACCATCATTTTTATTTATATTCAGTATTTGAAGGAATGGGATCGTGGAACTTCTAGCTGTCATGTGAGTGTAGACATACTCATTGTGATCTGGATAGATGGTCTTAATAGTGAGTCGCCTTACTGTATTAACTATTTTTATTTATATTCAGTTATTGAAGGAATGATGAATTTAGGGTCGTGGAACTGCTGGCTGATATTTGAGTCTAAATCCACTCATTGTGATGCTGGATAAATGACGTTAGTTGCGTAGTCGTCTTCATGCGTTATCCATTTTATTTATGTCCAGTTTTTGACGGAATGAGGGCTTTGTGATCATGGTACTGCTGGTGGTTCTTTGAGTGTAAACACAGTAATGCTGATGCTGGACAGAGGATCTTAGTTGCGTAGTAGTATTCCTGTATTTATGTTCAGTTTTAAACGGAATATCGACTTTGTGGTCATGGAATTGCTGGTTGTTCTTTGAGTATAAACACAGTAATTGTGATGCTGGAAGAATGGTCTTAGTTGCGTAGTCGTCTTTCTGTATTATCCATTTTTATTTATGTTCAGGTTTTTTAAGGAATGTGGGCTTTTTGATTGTGGAACTGCTGATTGTTTTTAGTGCAAACACAGTAATTGTGATGTTGGATAGATGGCTTTAGTTGCGTAGTCGCCTATGCCATCTATTTTTATACTATTTATGTTCAGTTTTTAGGAGCTTTGTGATCCAGGAACTGCTGTTGCTCTTTGAGTGTAAATATAAGACAACTAACGTTTGCGTAGTCGCCTTTCTGTATTATCTATTATTTTCTCTGTCACTTGCAGTGGATAGGGACAGTACTGCATTCCACACATTTCACCGGAAGTACATGTTTTGAAGCCTCCTGAATAAAAAAATGCACTTTTAGGAGAATGTCTGTGTGCGTGTGTGTCTGTGTACATCCTAACTCAAAAACGAATAGTCGGATAAGTACCAAACTTGGTATTTAAGTTCAGTATCTTCCAAAGATGTGACATGAAGATTTTCAAGAAAATCCCCCAACAAACACCAACTACTCTTTACATGAAGCTGTTTTAAAATCTTAAATTTTCTCAAAAATTTTTCTAATGATTTTGATTAAAATACCATACACGAGCTTTTAAGACATTTACTTGACAAATGAAATTTATACCTTGAATTTTCTGGGAATAGCCTGTGAAGTTCACTTTATTCGGTAGGAATTTTATATACTTAAATCTTATATAACTGGTAAACGTTAAGAAATGGGCGAAAACGGAGTACATAAAATAATCTGATGTATTACATTCACATCACTTTCTACACCCTGTATCGCTTATTAATGGACATACAAACTATACTACAAAAGCTTATTTTTCTATCTACTACATCTTAATCCAAATAAACCTTTGCAAAAATATCTACATTACACATTTCAAATTGATACAAAGGGAACAGCGATAGTCAAATGTTTAAGAACTGGACGCTATATGCTAGCCTTGAAATTCCATACTGTTTCCATGCGATCAGGAGAAACAACTGAGTGTTGACAGGACTTTAAGAGCATGACCAAGAAATTATCAATTCGAACCTTTAATAACGGATATCTCAGAAATGGCTTATGCCACAAACAAACTACTTATCTGAAATAAATTGTATGTTTTAAAGAGATCTAAATTTTGTGTAGTACGTTTTCGTCTATCGCATAACGTTTATCAGTTAAACAAAATCATACAAAATTCCTTCCCAATGAAGAGGATTTTACAGCTATTCCCAGAAAACTCAAGATATACATTTCATTGGTCAAGTAAATGTCTTAAAAATACATGGTATTTTAATCAAAATCATTGGAGTCATTTTGAGAAAATTAAATTTTTCGAAAAAGGTTCCGTGTAATGAGTAGTTTGGGGTGGGGGAATTTTCGTGAAAACCTTCATGTCGCATCTTTGGAAGGAACTGAACCTAAATAACAAGTTTGGTATTTATCCAATTTTTCGTTTTTGAGTTATGCTGTTCACAGACAGACACCCACACCTTCACACCTTTTTCTAAAAATTCTTTTTTTTTCAGGTGTCCCCAAAACATGTATTTCAGCTGAAATATCGGTATCAAATTTTTGGGTGGAATGCAATACCTTCTCTATCCGCTATGTAAGTGGTACACAAAGTGAAAATGTAGATATCCTTAAAACACACAATTTATTTCAAACTTGGCCTTATTTTAAATTTTCGATGGCATAAGCTATTTCCAAGATATAAATTATTAATGGTTCGAATTGTTCAATAATTTGCCATTCTTTTAAAGTCCTGTCTACGTCCAGTTGTTTCTCGCGATCGCATGCAAAAATTATCGAGTTTCAAAGCCACATACAGTGCCCAGTTAAACATTTCACTATCGCTATTCTGTTTGTATCTAACGAAGTGTGTAATGTACTTATTTCTGCAAAGGATTATCTCGATTAAAATAAAGTAGATAGAAAAATAAACTTTGGTAAGAATAATTTGTATACACACTAATAAACGAAAGAGGGCATAGAAAGTCATGTGAAAGTAAAACAAACTTTTTATTTATATCCAGTTTTTGACGTAATATGTACTTTGTGACCGTGGAATAGCTGGCTGTTCTTTGAGTGTACACGTAGTTATTGTGTTGCTTAACAGATGACCTTAGTTGCGTGATCGCCTTCCATTATCATATATTTTTATTTCTATTTCTTTTATTGTGTAGGCGGAACTTTGGGTTACACTACTGAATGTCCAATCCGGCATTTATCTGACACATGAAACCACCAATAAACCCTAGTCAGTTGCCCGGTGACAGGATTTGAACCCGTGATATCTCAAATGCGAGCCACAGATACTACCGGCCTGAGCAACCTCGTTCGGTTAAACTGGATTTTGCATTTCCTGAAAAACGATTTTTATGTTATTTTTACTTTCTCTAACACGTATTAAGAGGTAGAAAGGTATCTACTGCATTGACCCAAAAATTGGATATTCAAATTTCGCCAGAAATACATGTTTTGAGGCCTCCTAAATCCAAAAGAATGATTTTTTTTAATTTTTAGACCTGTGTGTATGTCTGTGAACAGAATAACTCAAAAACTAAAAGTAGGATGAATACCAAACTTAGCACTTAAGTTCATCTTCCAAAGATGCGATATGAAGGATTTGAAGAAAATCCCCCATCCCAAACTCGTCTTTACATGGAACATTTTTCGAAAATTATTTCCCCAAAAAATGGCTCCAATGATTTTGATTAAAATACCATACATTTTAAAGACATCTACTTGAAAAATGAAATATATATTTTGAATTTTTGTGAATAGCCTGTGAATTACACTTTATTCGGAATATATTTTGTATAATCTTGTACAACTGGTAAATGTTAAGCGATAGATGAAAACATACTACACAAAAAAGTGTAGATCTCTTTAAACACAGTTTATTTCAAATAATCTTTTTTGTGATATAAGCCATTTCTGAGGTATCTGTTATTAATGGTTTAAATTGCTCAATGCTTGTCATTCTTTTAAATCCTTTTCATATTCTGTTGTTTCTCATAATTGCATGGAAAAAGTATGGAATTTTAAGGCCAGTATATAGTGACCAGTTCTTAACCATTTGATTATTGCTATTCCCTTTGCATCTGTAACAAAATGTGTAGTATGGCTATTTAGTAGAAACAGCAACCTAATTAAAATGGAGTTGATAGAAAAATAAGCTTTCGTTAGAATACTTTGTATACCCACTGCTAAATGACAGAGGTAGAGAAAGTAGAACAATAATATGTCTGGCAATGACAGTGTAACCCCCCAAATTATTAATATGTCGTACTATTATTTACACTGACAAAACTTGGGTAAACCAAAACCATGCTAAAAGTTTTATCTGGCAGGTTTCTAAAACAAACAATGATTTAGTGGATGTTTTATGAGTTTTAGTTTCAGAAGTTGGAAAATGTGTCTTAAGTGACACTACAAATTGCGTCTGAGGTATACCTTAAATATTTTAAATTGCCTTGAAGGTTTATTAAGATCTTCAATCAGATTAGAAGGTTTAATGTGCATACAGGTATTTTACAATGACAGCTCAAATGAAGAGAATTGACGCAGAGAGCCAAAGATATCTGTTTTGAGTCCCAGTCTTGGGATCGAACTTTTCAAGTCTGATTCAACTTTGTAACAGTAATGTAAGTTTAACAAATCAGATTTTTAGTAAAGATATTTAGATTCTTTAGTTAACACTTCTGTTTTTATTCTTTACAGGTAGGTCCAACTCTGAAGACAACAAAAGGTCTGTATAGCATCTTGAGCAGGCTAATATGAGGTTATTGGTTCAATATCTCATGATAAGTATTTAGTGACGTATCTCTCGGAAACAGCTTTGTGGCTCCCATTGCACAAACTTTGCCTGCTGTCAACCAGGTTGATCCCACCTGGGAGCAGTAAGGTGGGTGGACGGTGGCCCGGGCACATAAAGCAAGGCTGAGGTATGTAGACTCCTTCCCATGACCTTGGTAGTTGGTCCTCCCTGCCCTCCCTGTTAGGTTGTTTTCTGTTTCAGGTCGGGTAGCCTGTAAGTAGTCTACTGTCTCATGTCTCTCAGAAGCGTGGGATGGGGGGTTGTGTGACGCAGTCTACCAATGTACCTCAGCTCCAATTGGACCTTTAACTGTAGCCAGAACTCAGATGTCTTTGATTACTCTCCTGCATGCCAACCATTGCATTTAGTCAGTAAGGTGTGCAGAGTGAATGATCTCTCTTTCAGGGTCATCACATCAGCCGAAGATGTATGAGTGTGATGAGTTAGCTATAGTGGGACATTGTCCCAACAACTTTTGGTGTGACCAGGTATCTTGTTTGGTATCAGCTTTGAACCCGAAGGATAGCTGGCTCTAAATTCTGTAATTTGTGAAAATAACTATCGTAAATTCAAATGAAGTACTTTTAAAACTTTTGTTACAACCTCAAAAATTAGGTGCTACAAAATTAACATTAACTAAAGGAAAATGTTGCAGCCGAACAACACAATAGCCAGATACATTGAAAAATTTGATGTATGAAAAGAAATAACAGTTTTCAAGATAAAAAGTCTTGAAATAATATAGAATTTTGAGCTATTACTGAGGTAGGTAAAAATATAGTGAAATATGCAACAAGTATGGATAAGGTGTTTGCCTGGGTAAGATTTAAATTGGCAATTTTAAAACATTTTAAAGGTGGTGTAACGGAAGACAAATGTAAGATATGTTAGTGGGAAGGAAGTGACATACATGCTGGAATTCAATAAATAAAGAAAATTGAGCAACAGATTTCACAGAGTGAATATGTTTCTTCACAAATATTCTCATTGTTTTCTGATCCTCAGAAATGAATGTTTCTACAAATTACCACATATTGTGTACTGGTCTCCTATAATGACTATGCTATGCCATCTAGGGAGTATCTCACCCTGATATATTTATTTGTTTTGGATCAAGCTTCTAACGTTTTTTGATTGGGTATGAATGCTGGAACTTTGCACCCCAAAATGTAAAGATGCTATAGATTTTGTATTTCCTTGTCCAGATTTCATAAGGTGTTTGTCAGCTGTGTTCTAGTCGGTAAACTATTAAGGAGATAAATGGTGGCTGCATGTGCTTGTGACCAACAAGTAACCCTGATTCAATTAATATGAAACATATCTCATTGAATTTGAACACCATTTTTGAATTTATTGCTTTTTATTAACTGGGAAATCAGTTGAATACCATGTTTGATTTTGCGATGAGGCCTCATGTTCACTTACAATGCTTGAATATGTTCATCCTTAACTGGTCTGTAGACACTTTCTTAAAGAGTAACAGAATCTGAAAGTTGTTCAACATCTGTATGATGCCTTTGTCAGAGTTCCACCTTTCCTAGTTTCTTCGGAACTGTTCTTTAATGTTCCTAAATCAATAGAATCACCATCTGTTATTACTGACTCAAAATCTTCTTTATCAATCGCACCTTGTTTTGCAGGTTCCTTTAGAATGTGAACTTTATCTGTTTGTCCACACACTGTAAATGTACAACAACTTTTTACTTATTCTTGGAAATGGAGGTTTCCACAAATTATCACATATTCTGTACCTCTCTCAAACAATCAATATGCTGTTCTTCATTGGAAAATCCCACCATTATACATTCACTTTTCGGATCAAGTTACAAACATTCTCAATGCAAACACAAACTGCCTCTGATTCTAAGAAACAAATATTTCTGCAAATTATCACAAATATTATACTTGCCTCTTAAAACATATATGCTTTCTTTCAAGAATAGATTCTTTGGTTTGTATCAAGGTTCAACCTCTTTTTGAGTATCAATGTATGAGCACTGTATTCAAAAGAGCGAAGATGCTTTAGCATGGGTTTCTTCTTAGTCCCCATTTCATAAAGTGTTTTGTCATCTGGACATCCACCCTACAAACAATTATATGCAAAACCACTTTTGAAGTTGTTTCTTCCCAAACATCTTCAGCTAACCCTGATTCAATTAGTACACAACGTGTCTTCCCTATAATCCTACAAATCTGACATTCAATCTTTTTATTCTGTTGACTTCTACATTATGTTGATTTATGTTCCTGAGATCATTCTGTTGATAAAAACATCAACAAATTCTTTCCACAATAATTCTGAACAATATATGATGAGAATCTTTATCTTACAGCGAAGGTTTTTTTTATCTCTTTATCTTACAGGTTTTGAAAAAATTAATTAAATTTCTTTAAATAGTGATAAACTTGATCTTTGTCCACATAATAGATACAAATGACATGTGATTACAGTTCATCCAAAAAAGTAAGTATATACTTTGATCCATTAACACATCCCTTTTCAGTTGGATCATATAAATCAGAGTGAACTATCTCCAGATGATGAATGTGTGAGTTTGACCTTCTTGTATCATGAAATGGTAAGTGTAGTTTTTACCTTGCAAGCAATTTCTGACTTCAATTCCTATTCTGTCAGCCAATCCTTTCTTCAGTTTGCCCATGCTATCTCCATTTATGTGAGGCAAACACTTGTATCATAAACTTACACTATTCTTTGCATAACATTGTAGTGTAACTATGGTAACATTAATGTGGAAATTAAAAAATCACCTTAAAGTCTACAGATGGCAAACCATTCTTTTTGTTTGCCTTAAATATCCTGATCAATTTGTACCAAATTAAGCCATATTTTCTCGTTTCAGCTTGCATTTTTGCAATCCATTCAGTCTTACATGGTTGCTTGAGAGCTTCTTCTGCAGCAATTGAATCTGAAACCTTTGAGCAACTGCTGCATGTAAATAAGAATTGTTAACGTTTTTGGGGGTTTTCTCTCCCCCTCTCCTTTCCAGGTTGTTTCAGTAATATTTTCTATGTTTCTGAATCATCTTAATCAATTCGTGTTATGATTCATTCAGAACATACGTTTTGAGTTGCAGTTTCTCTTGGGCTGCCTCTAGATTTTGAACTTATGTGTTTCTTCACAAACACTCATTTTTTTCTGATCCTAAGAAATGCATTTTCCCATAACATATCACATATTGTATACTTGCCTTTTACAGTGAATATGCTTTGTTATCTAGGGAGTTTCTCATGCAATTACCTTTATTTGTTTTGGGTCAAGCTTCAAACGTTTTTTATTGGGTATGAATGCCAGAACTTTGCATCCCAAAGTGAGAAGATGCTATAGATTATGTTTTTCGTTGTCCAGATTTCATAAGATGATTGTCATCATGCTCTAGTAAGTAAATAATTAGAGATAAATGGTGGCTGCAGGTGCTTGTGACCAACAAGTAACCCTGATTTAATTAATGTGAAACATATCTCATTGAATTTGAACACCATTTTGGAATTTATTGCTTTTTATTAACTGGGAAATCAGTTGAATACCATGTTTGATTTTGTGATAAGGCCTCATGTTCATTTATATTTGTTGAATGCGTTCATCCTTAACTGGTCTGTAGACAGTTTCTTGCAGAGTAATGGAACCTGAAGATTTTTCAACATCTGAAACATTAAAGTAATAATCTTTAAACAATTTGGATGCCTTTATCACCCTTTAACCTTTCCTAATTTCTTCAGTAATGTTCTCTAATGTTTCTAAATCTATACAATCAACACCTATTATTGCTGACTCAAAATCTTCTTTTTCAATCACACCTTGTTTTGCAGGTTCCTCTAGAATATGAAGTTTATCTGTTTCTTCACATACATTGTGTACTTGTATGTAAATAAATTGTAGTTCTTATGTAGAACACATTGGAGCTAAAAATTTTTAAAACAATACTATTTATACTAAATGTATTTATAAAATTCAGTAACATTTTATAGTCAGTTATTTTTTTGAATGAAAGAAATCCTCTTCTGCACAGAAGGTGTGAGTGAAAAGATATCTTTTCAATGCTAACTTGAATTTATTTTTATTAGTTTTAAGTTCCTTAATATATGATGGAAGTGCAATAAATAATACTATACCATTGTGCCTCTAGAATATGAACCTTAATATGTTTCTTCACAAACATTCTCATTTTTTTCTAATCCTAAGAAATGAATGTTTCTACAAATTATCACATATCTTGTCTCATACAAAGAATATTCTTTTCTGTCTAGGGAGTTTCTCATCCTGATACATTTATTTCTTCTGGATCAAGCTTCAAACGTTTTTGATTGTGTATGAATGCCAGAACTTTGCAACCCAAAATGTAAAGATGCTATAGATTATGTTTTTCCTTGTCCAGATTTCATAAGATGATTGTCATCTGTGCTCTAGTCAGTAAACAATTAAAGAGATAAATTGTGGCTGCAGGTGCTTGTTACCAACTGGTAACCCTGATTCAATTAATGTGAAACGTATCTCGTTGAGATTTGAACACCATTTTGGAGTTTATCTCCTTTTTATTAACTGGGAAATTAGTTGAATACCATGTTTGATTTTGAGATGAAACCTCATGTTTGTTTACATTGCTTGAATATGTTCATCCTTAACCAGTCTGTAGATGCTTTCTTAAAGAGTAACAGAATCTGAAAGTTGTTCAACATCTGTAATATTAAAGTAACTGTCTTCAAACAATTTTGATGGCTTTGTCAGAGTTCCACCTTTCCTAGTTTCTTCAGGACTGTTCTTTAATGTTCCTAAATCAATAGAATCAACATGTTATTACTGACTCAAAATCTTCTTTATCAATCGCACCTTGTTTTGCAGGTTCTTTTAGAATGTGAACTTTATCTGCTTGTCCACACACTGTAAATGTACAACAAGCTTTTACTTATTCTTGGAAATGGAGGTTTCCACGAATTATCACATATTCTGTACCTCTCTCAAACAATCAATATGCTGTTCTTCATTGGAAAATCCCACCATTATACTTCACTTTTCAGATCAAGTTACAAACATTCTCAATGTAAACACAAACTGCCTTTGATTCTAAGAAACAAATGTTTCTACAAATTATTACAAATATTTACTTGTCTCTTAAAATGTATATGCTTTCTTTTAAGAATGCATTCTTTGGTTTGTATCAACTTCAGCCTCTTTTCAAGTATCATAGTATGAGCCTTGCATTAAAAAATGCAAAGTTGATTCGAGTGAGTTTCTTCCTAGTCTCCATTTTATAGAGTGTTTTGTAATCTGCACATCTACTCTGCAAACAACTAATATGATATACTACTGCTGAAGTTGTTTTTTGACCAAGAAAACATCAGCTTACAATGCTATAATTAGGACACAACAGGTCTTCCCTATAATCCTACAAATCTGACATTCAGCCATTTCATTCTGTTGACTTCTATATTATGTTAATTTATGTTCCTGAGATCGTTCTGTTGATAAAAATGTCTACAAATTCTTTCCACAATAATCTCTGCACAATACATTATGAGAATCTTTATCTTACAGCCAGTTTGGTTTTGAAAAAATTACCTGAATTTCTTCAATAATGATAAACCTGATGTTTGGTCCACAGAATAAACACAAATGACATGTAATTACAGTCGTCCAAAATATTAAGCATCTACTTGCATCCATTAACCCATCCCTTCTTCAGTAGGACCACATAAATCACAGTGAACTATCTCCAAATGATGAAGGTATGAGTTACACCTTCTTGTATCATGAAATGGCAAGCGGTAGGTTTTACATTGCAAGCAAGTGTCACATGCAAGAATTTCTGACTTCGATTCCTATTCCATCAGGCAATACTTTCTTTAGTATTCCTATGCTTTCTCTATTTATGTGAGGCAAACACTTGTGTCATAAACTTGCACTATTCCTTGCATAACATTTTAGTGCAACTGTGGTACATTAACCTGGATTTTAAAATATTGTCTTAAAGTCTACAGATGGCAAATTATTCTCTTTGTTTGCCTTAAATATCCACTCAATTTGTCCTAAATTAAGCCAAAGCTACTCATATTCGGCTTGCATTTCTGAAATCCATTCAGTTTTACATGGTTAAGGGCTTCTTCTTGGCAACTGAATCTGAAACCTTTTCAGCAACTGTTAGTATTGCTGACTCAAAATCTTCTTTTTCAAACACACCTTGTTTTGCAGATTCCTTTAGATTATGAAATTTATCTGTTTCTTCATAGACATTCTTAATGTAAACACAACCTTTTACTTATTCTAGGAAATGGATGTTTCCACAAATTATCACATATTCTCTATTTCTCCCAAACAAAAAATATGCTATTCTTTCATGGGAGAATCCCACCATTATACATCCATTTTTTGGATCAAGATACAAACATTCTCAATATAAAGACAGACTGCCTCTGATTCTAAGAAACGAATGTTTCTACAAATTATCACAAATATTATACTTGTCTACATTCTTTGGTTTGTATCAAGCACTGCATTCAAAAATGTGAAGATGTTTTAGCATGGGTTTCTTCTTAGTTCCCATTACATAAAGTGTTTTGTCATCTCCACATTTACTGTGCAAACAATTAATATGCTAAACTACTGTTAAAGTTGTTTCTCCCAAAAAGCTCAGCTAACCCTGATTCAATTATCACACAACATATCTTCTTTGTAATCCTATAAATCTTACATTCAGCCTTTTTATTCTGTTGTCATGTACATTATGTTGACTTATGCTCCTGAGATCATCTGTTGATACAATCATCAACAAATTATTTTCACAATAATCTCTGCACAATAAGTTATGAGAATCTTTATCCTAAAGACAGTTTAGTTCTGAAAACATTACCTGAATTTCTTTAAATAATGATAAACTTTATCTCTGGTTCACAGAATAGACACAAATGACATGTGATTACAGTCATCCAAAAGAGTCAGCATATACTTGCATCCATTAACCCATCCCCTCTTCAGTGAGATCTCCAAATTATGAATGTATGAGTTTCACCTTCTTGTATCATGAAATGGTAAGCAGTAGTTTTTACCTTGCTAACAAGTGTCACATGCAAGAATTTCTGACTTCAATTCCTATTCCATCACCCAATCCTTTCTTCACTTTTCCCGTACTATCTCTATTTATGTGAGGCAAACACTTTTTCATAAACTAGCACTAATATTTGCATAACATTTTAGTGCAACTGTAGCAACATAAACGTGGAATTATAAAAAATGACTTAAAGCCTACTGGTGGCAAACTATTCTCTTAGTTTGCCTTAAATATCCTGCTCAATTTGTAGTAAATTAAACCAAATTTGCTCATATTCAGTTTCCATTTCTGCAATCCATTCAGTATTACATGGTTGCTTCAGATCTTCTGCAGCAATTGAATTTGAAAGCTTTTCAGCAACTCAACTTTCCATGTTGTTTCAGTAACATTTTCTATGTATGAATCATCTTAATCAATTCCTGTTATAAGTCACTCACAACATAGTTTTATAAATTACAGTTTCTCTTTGGGTGCCTCTAGAATTTGAACTTTATGTCTTTCTTTACAAACATTCTCAATTTTTTCTGATCCTAAGAAATGAATGTTTCTACAAATTATAACATATACTTGTCTCTTACAATGAATATGCTTTGCTATCTTGGAAGTTTCCCACCCTGATACCTTTATTAGTTTTGGATCATGCTTCAAATGTTTTTGATTGCATATGAGTACAGGAGTTTTGCATCTGAAAATGTGAAGATGCTAGAAATTATGTTTACCTTGTCCAGATTTCATAATCCCTTGTCCAGTTTGTCATCTGTGCTTTAGTCAGTAAATGATTAAGGCAATAAATGGTGGATGCATGTGCTTGTTACCAACAGGTAACCCTGATTCAATTCATGTTATATGTATCGATGAGGTTTGAACACCGTTTAGGTGTTTACTGCCTTTTTATTAACTGGAAAATCGGTTGAAAACCATTTTTGATTTTGCGATGAGGCCTCATGTTTGCTTACATTGCTACAATTATTTCATCCTTAACTGGTCTGTAGATGGTTTCTTGCAGAGTAACGGAATCTGAAAGTTGTTCAACAACTGTTACATTAAAGTAATAATCTTCAAACAATTATGATGGCTTTGTCACCCTTTCAAATTTCTAGTTTCTACAGTAATGTTCTCTAATTTTTGTAAATCAATAGAATCAACACTGGCTCAAAGTCTTCTTTTTCATTCACACCATGTTTTGCAGGTTCCTTTAGAATATGAACTTTATCTGTTTCTTCACAAACATTCTTAATATAAACAAAACCTTTTACTTATTCAAGGAAATGCAAGTTTCCACAAATTATCACATTTTCTCTACTTCTCTCAAACAATCAATATACTGTTCTTTCATGGAAGAATCCCACAATTATACACTCATTTTTCAGATCAACTTACAAACATTCTCAATGTTAACACAAACTTTTTTTGATTCTAAGAAACAAATGTTTCTGCAAATTATCACAAGTATTATACTTGTCTCTTAAAATCTATATGCTTTTTTCAAGAATACATTCTTTGGTATGTATCAAGGGTCAACTTCTTTTTGATTATCAATCCATGAGCGGTGCATTCAAAAATGCCAAGATGTTTTAGCGTGGGTTTCTTCTTAGTCCCATTTTCATAGGGTGTTTTGTCATCTGCACATCTACTCTGTGAACAATTAATATGCCAAATTACTGTTGAAGTTTTTTCTGCTCAAAACACTTCAGCTAACCCTGATTCAATTAGCACACAATGTGTCCACCCTATAACCCTAAAAATCTGACATTCAGCCTTTTTATTCTGTTGAACTGTACATTATGTTGACTTATCCTGCTGAGATTGTTCTTTTGATAAAGGTTTAAAAATTCTTTACACAATAATTTCTGCACAATACATTATGAGAATCTTTATCTCACAGAAAAAATTTACCTGAATTTCTTTAAAAATTGATAAACTTATTGTTTGGTCCACAGAATAGACACAAATGACATGTGATTACAATCATCCAAAAAAGTAAGGATATACTTGGATCCATTAACCCAACCCCTCTTCAGTGGGACCACATAAATCACAGTGAACCATCCCCAAATGATGAATGTGTGAGTTTCACTTTCTTGTATCATGAAATGGTAAACGGTAGCTTTTACCTTGCAAACAAGTGTCACATGCAAGAATATCTGACTTCAATTCCTATTCCGTAAGCCAATTCTTTCTTCAGTTTTCCCATGTTATGTCTATTTATATGAGGCAAATAACTTGTGTTATAAACTTGCACTACTCTTTGCATAACATTTTACTGCAACTGTAGTAACATTAATGTGGAATTTAAAAAATTGTCTAAAACACTACAGGTGGCAAATTAGTCTCCTTGTTTGCCTTAAATATTCTGATCAATTTGTACTAAATTAAGCCAAATTTGCTCGTATTTAGTTTGCATTTCCGCAATTCATTCTGTCTTACATGGTTGCTTGAGAGCTTCTTCTGCAGTAATTGAATGTGAAACCTTTTCAGCAACTGTTGCATACAAACAAGAATTTTTAAACGCTGTTGGAGGTTTTCATTCGCCTCTCCTTTCATGCTGTTTCAACAACATTTTCTATGTATTTGAATCATATTAATCAATTCCTGTTATGGGTCATTCAGAATGTACTTTTTGTTTTGCATTTTCCCTTGGGGTGCCTCTAGAATATGAACCTTGTGCATTTCTTCACAAACATTCTCAATTTTTTCTGAATCTGAGAAATGAATGCTTCTACAAATTATCACATATTGTGCACTTGTCTCCTACAATGAGTATGCTTTGCTATCAAAGGAGTTTCTCACCCTGATACATTCACTTTTGTTTTCGACCAAAGGTTTTTGATTGGGTATGAATGCAAGAAGTTTGCATCCCAAAGAGTGAATATACTTTAGATTATGTTTTTGCTTGTTGAGATTCCATAAGGTGTTTTGTCACCTTGCTCTAGTCAGTAAACGATTAAAGGATAAATGGTGACTGCAGGTGCTTGTGACCAACAGGTAACCCTGAATCAGTTAATGTGAAACGTATCTCATTGAGTTTTGAACACCTTTTTGGAGTTTATTGCCTTTTTATTAACTGGCAAATTAGTTGAATACCAATTTTAATTTGGCGATGAGGCCTTATGTTCACTTACATTGCTTGAATATGTTCATCCTTAACTGATCTGTAGACGCATTCTTACAGAGTAACGAAATCTGAATGTTGTTCATCATCTGTAACATCAAAGTAATAATCTTCTAACAATTTGGTTGCCTTTTACAACCTTTCACCTTTCCCAGTTTCTTCAGTACTGTTCTCTAATGTTTCTAAAACAACAGAATCAGTGCCTGTTATTGCTGACTCAAAATCTTCTTTTTAAATTGCACCTTGTTTTGCAGGTTCCTTTAGAATATTAACTTTATCTGTTTCTTTACACACATTTTTAATGTAAACAGCCTCTTACTTATTGTAGGAAATGGATATTTCCACAAATTATCACATATTCTGCACTTCTCCCAAACAATCAATATGTTGCTCTTTCATGGGAGAATACCACCATTATACATTCATCTTTTGGATCGAGTTACAAACATTGTCAATTTTAACAGAAACTTCCTATTCTAAAAAACAAATGTTTCTACAGATTATAAAAAATATTATAATTGTCTCTTAAAATCTATATGCTTTCTTCTTTGGTTGGTATCAAGCTGCAACCTGTTATTGATGATGAATGCATAAGATGATATATGATGCATTACAATGGGTTGCCTTTTAGTCCCCATTTCATAGGGTGTTTTGTCATCTGCACATTTACTCTATGAACATTTAATATACTAAATGATACGGTAATTTGTATCACAAATTACTCAGATGTAATTAATGATAATAATATGAATATGTATTTTTATGTGACATTGATTTCAGAGGTTTATTAGTTGTAATTATTATTGGTAAATAATAATATACGGCTTTACTGAAACTGTCAACAATAACGCAATAATGCAGCAAGGGGGTGAGTTGTTTATCGTTACCGGGAACCAGGAAGTTACGTAATATTTCGCGCCTTTTCGGTAAAAGCTTCTAGAATGTTCCCTAAAAGAAATATGTATTAGTGGTTTTCATTGGATAGTAAAATAGACGCTAATGTTGGCGCGTTTTATTAGCCAATGGCAGTTCATTTATAATCTTTAGGCGTATCTTAAGGCAAGCCTATAAATAAGCCTGGCCGAGGTAGCGTGTCCCCAGTGCAACAAGATTCTCAACACATTACACATCGTCTCCAGTTCAACGGAATTCTCAGTACACTACATACCGCCAGTCAGTCCTTCATTTCGTCATAAGTTACGCGCAGCAGAATTATGAGAATATAAAATATTATACAGTTAAATATACACAAAGTCGAAGTACGTGAGTTAAAAGTGAGAAGTTATTACAAACAGTTTCAGTTTGGCGAGTATCCAGATTAATTTGTAAAAGTGTTTGTGAATGTGTTCAGCAATAAAAGTTATAAAACCAATTTCTTCGTCAGTATAATTTCTGGATAAAAGATTCCTTTCCGATTCACACCCTGCAAGAGATACAAGTTCTACCAAGAAAAGATGATAGCTAGCCGGAGGACAATATACATAACTTTAAATTCTTTCAGAAACTAATTGATACAAATTGCTAACGTCAGAGGGAGCTACGAACCAAACAAAGAATGTCACAAGAAGGCTTCAACACACGTGATGTAAACAACATTACGTAAAGCAGCAACCATCGCATATTGGCTTCCAAACGCGGAGCTACAATTAATGATCTATAACATTAATACCGCACCATATTGGCGCCCAACGTGGGGCGAAGATGACCAGGAAAGGAGGGCGAAGTGACCAGGAAAGGATCAGCATAATCAGGACGTGGAACGAAAGCAGCAGTAAAATGATCTACAAGACGCAGATTCCAGAAACAAAAGGGACGACAGACTTCGATCGTAATTCTGAGATTACGATGCAACAAGGAATTCAACTACAAGAAAACATCGAAACGACGTAGATTCATCACAACACAACGCAGAAGCGACATACAAATCTAGGAGAATGGGGCAGAACGCTGGACATCAAAGTAACAGCAACATACAGCATCACAAAGGTATCGTAATTTTTTTTTAGAAAACAAAAACAATGGCTGCTAGTAATACAGAAGAAACAATGATGGAAGGGGATAGTGTAACAGCTAGCTGTAATTCAATACAGGTTACAAAAAAAAGCTCAAACAATGTAATATTGGAGGGAGGAAATGTTAGTGCAGAAAGTAAGAATAGAATAGCAGGAAATATTAATTCTGATACTAGAATGATTATGGATATGATAAAAAAGGAAATGATGGAATTGTTGAGAAATATAAAGGAAGATATGCAAAAGAGTTTTGAGAGATTAGAAAAGAAATTAGATCAAGAAAGTGAAGCTATAAAAAAAGGCGGGGAAATATTGGAAGATATGGAAAAGAATCATAGGGAATTGAGAGAAGCTATAAAAAAGGATCATAGGGAATTGAGGGAAGATATTGGTAGGAGTAATGAGGTATTAGAGCAAACAGTAAATCAAAGCAGTGAAGAAATTGAAAAGAAAGTTATGAAGCTAGATAGTAGTATGCCAACAATGAGAGATGAAAATGAGGAAGTAATAGTAAGTGAGATAGGAGAAAATTCAAAGAAAATGCTAGACATGAGCATGGAAATAGGTAACAAAGAAAGTGAGGTTTATACTAAAAGTGAGGTTAATGTAGAATGTACAGAGTTAGGAAGTCAAATGAGTAGTATTTCAAGTGAGTTAAGAGAGATGAAAGAGGTTATGAATGTAGATGTAAATGAGGCGCAAGTTAATTTCAGAGGGGAAATATCAGAAATACAGAATGAGTCGGTAATGCAAAGAAATAAATTGTACCAAGATGTTCAAATTGAAAACTCCAGTCCAGTACAGTTTAGTACAGATTTGTCAGAGCATTCTCAAAGTAAAGAGATAGCAGAAGAATTGAAAATGAAAGTTGGTAAAAGATGTATTGTTCAGGAAGCTTTAGATTGTTTTCAAATGTTATCAGGGAATGAAATTTCATATGACTACAAGAGGTTATTCATTAACAAAAATTTGAAGGTTAGGTTACGGCTACGAGTAATGTTTAGCCACACACAATTTGATCCAGGAGGGTAAATAACAATGAGATGTAAGGTAAATGCTGGATAGTTAAAGACGACTTGCAGAGAAATGTATTGGAACGTAAGAGGGTTAATTATTTATATGTCATTTGAAAAGAGAAATAAATTAAAAAAAAAGAGAAATGTTTAAAAAAAAAAAAAAATTAAAAATTAAATTTTTAGTAACTGTAACAACATTTGAAAATTAAGAATGTAAAGATTGAAACTTAATATGATATTAAATTAAAAGTACGTAAATACAATTCCAAGAATTAAAAATTAAGAATGCAAAGATTGAAACTTAATATGATATTAAATTAAAAGTACGTAAATACAATTCAAAGAGTATTGTTAAAATAAAATTCAAAATAACAAAAATGGTAAAAATAATTCAAAACAAATACTTATGTAGCAAACAGAAAAGGTGAAACATTGTCTAGATTTAAGAGATGTAAATATTTGTGTAGAGGGTGAATTTTTTGGTAAATATGTGTAATAATTACAAAAATCTTAAATGTATAAATTTTTGTCAACAATGTAAGAGAGTAAACAATTTTGAAACAGTGATTAAATAATTTAGGGTAAAGTATTTGCTATAAAAAAAAATTGTGATGTCAGATTAATATCTAAATTAATTAAACCAGAGCCAGTAAGTAGTGGCGAGATAAAACATGTCGTGTGTTAAATGCGTGTGAAGTGTTAAGTGAAAGTGATAACGTGTGTTCCAAGATTTAGGAGAGTAAAAACACAATTTTAAAATTTCTAAACAAATTATAAATATTTATAATTATGTTTCTAGTGGGGCATATGATACGGTAATTTGTATCACAAATTACTCAGATGTAATTAATGATAATAATATGAATATGTATTTTTATGTGACATTGATTTCAGAGGTTTATTAATTGTAATTATTATTGGTAAATAATAATATACGGCTTTACTGAAACTGTCAACAATAACGCAATAATGCAGCAAGGGGGTGAGTTGTTTATCGTTACCGGGAACCAGGAAGTTACGTAATATTTCGCGCCTTTTCGGTAAAAGCTTCTAGAATGTTCCCTAAAAGAAATATGTATTAGTGGTTTTCATTGGATAGTAAAATAGACGCTAATGTTGGCGCGTTTTATTAGCCAATGGCAGTTCATTTATAATCTTTAGGCGTATCTTAAGGCAAGCCTATAAATAAGCCAGGCCGAGGTAGCGTGTCCCCAGTGCAACAAGATTCTCAACACATTACACATCGTCTCCAGTTCAACGGAATTCTCAGTACACTACATACCGCCAGTCAGTCCTTCATTTCGTCATAAGTTACGCGCAGCAGAATTATGAGAATATAAAATATTATACAGTTAAATATACACAAAGTCGAAGTACGTGAGTTAAAAGTGAGAAGTTATTACAAACAGTTTCAGTTTGGCGAGTATCCAGATTAATTTGTAAAAGTGTTTGTGAATGTGTTCAGCAATAAAAGTTATAAAACCAATTTCTTCGTCAGTATAATTTCTGGATAAAAGATTCCTTTCCGATTCACACCCTGCAAGAGATACAAGTTCTACCAAGAAAAGATGATAGCTAGCCGGAGGACAATATACATAACTTTAAATTCTTTCAGAAACTAATTGATACAAATT
This sequence comes from Deroplatys truncata, assembly GCA_030765065.1. NCBI lineage: Eukaryota > Metazoa > Arthropoda > Insecta > Mantodea > Mantidae > Deroplatys > Deroplatys truncata. Next base: position 118,632,199 of record CM060988.1, on the reverse strand, counting down.
GCTAACGTCAGAGGGAGCTACGAACCAAACAAAGAATGTCACAAGAAGGCTTCAACACACGTGATGTAAACAACATTACGTAAAGCAGCAACCATCGCATATTGGCTTCCAAACGCGGAGCTACAATTAATGATCTATAACATTAATACCGCACCATAAACTACTGTTGAAGTTGTTCCTGACCAAAAAACTTCAGCTAACCCTGATTCAATTAGCATACAACGTGTCTTCCCTAGAATCCTACAAATCTGACATTCAGCCTTTTTATTCTGTTGACTTGTACATTATGTTGCCTTATGCTCCTGAGATCGTTCTGTTGATAAAAACTTCAACAAATAGTTTCCACAATATGTTATGAAAATCTTTATCTTACAGCCAGTTTGGTTTTTAAAAGATTAACTGATTATCCATAAATAATGATAAACTTGTTCTTTGGTCCACTGAATAAACACAAATGACAAGTAATTACAGTCATCCATAAAAGTAAGGATATACTTGATTCCATTAAACCATCCCCACTTCAGTGGGAGCACATAAATCAGAGGAACCTATCTCCAAATGATCAATGGGTGATTTGCACTTTCTTGTATCATGAAATGGTAAGTAGTCGTTTTTAGTTTGCAAACAAGTGTCACGTGCAAGAATTCTTGACTTCAACTCCTATTCCATCAGCCAATCCTTTCTTCAGTTTTCCCATGCTCTCTCTTTATGTGAGGCAAACACTTGTGTCATAAACTTTCACTCTTCCTTGCATATGTTTTAGTACAACTGTGGTAACATTAACGTGGAATTTAACAAATTTATTTAAGTCTACAGGTAGCAAACTATTCTCTTCATTTGTCTTAAATACCATGCTCAATTTGTACTAAATTAAGCCAAAGTTGCTCTATTCAGCTTGCATTTTTGCAATCCATTCAGTCTTACATGGTTGCTTGACTGCTTCTTCTGCAGCAATTGAGTCTGAAATCTTTCAGCAAGTGTTGCATGTAAATACGAACTGTTAAGCATTTTTTGAGGTTTTCTCTCTCCCTCTCCTTTGCATGCTGTTTCAGTAATATTTTCTATGTTTCTGAATCAACTTAATCAACTCCTGTTATAGCTAACTCAGAACATAATCTTTGAGTTGCAGTTTCTCTTGAGTTGCCTCCAGAATTTGAACCTTATGTGTTTCTACACAAATATTCTCATTGTTTTCTGATTTTAAGAACTGAATGTTTATAAAAATTATCACATATTGTGTACTTGTCTCCTACAGTGAATATGCTTTGCTATCTAGGGAGTTTCTCACTCTGATATATTTATTTGCTTTGGATCAAGCTTCAAACTTTTTGATTGGGTATGAATGCAGGAACTTTGCATCACAAAATATAAAAATGCTATAGTTTTTTTTTTCCATTTCCAGATTTCATAAGGTGTTTGTCATCTGTGCTCTAGTCAGTAAATGATTAAAGAGATAAATGGTGGCTGCAGGTACATGTGACCAACAGGTAATGCTGATTCAATTAATGTGAAACTTATCTTGTTGAGTTTTGAACAACATTTTGGAGCTTAGTGCCTTTATATTAAATGGCAAATCATTTGAATACTAAGTTTGAGTTTGCGATGAGGCCTCATGTTGGCTTACGTTGGTTGAATACGATCATCCTTTTCTGATCTGTAGATGGTTTCTTAGCGAGTAATGGAATCTGAAAGTTGCTCAACATCTGTAGCATTAAAGTAATAATCTTCAAACGAATTTGATGCTTTTGTCATGCTTTCACCTTTCCTAGTTTCTTCAGTAATCTTCTGTAATGTTTCTAAATCAATAGAATCAGTGCCTGTTATTGCTAACCCAAAATCTTCTTTTTCAATGCACCTTGATTTCAGATGCCCTTAGAATATGAACTTTATCTGTTTCTTCATAGACATTCTTAATGTAAACTCAACCTTTTACTTATTCTAGGAAATGGATGTTTCCACATTTAATCACATATTCTGTACTTCTCATTAACAATCTATATGCTCTTTTTTCATGGGTGAATCCCACCATTATACATTTGTTTTTCAGATCAAGTTACAAACATTCTCAAAGTAAACACAACCTTTTTCTGATTCTAAGAAGCAGATGTTTCTTGTGCTTATTACCAACAGGTAACCCTGATTCAATTCTCTTGGAGTTCTAAAGACCGTTTTGGAGTTTATTGCCCCTTTATTAAGTGAAAAATCATTTGATTACTATTTTGATTTTGTGATGAGGGCTCATGTTTGCTTGCATTGCTTGAATACGTTCCTCCTTATCTGATCTGTAGAAGGTTTCTTACAGAGTAACAGATTCTGAAGGTTCTTCAACATCTGTAGCATTAAAGCAATAATCTTCAGATAATTTTGATGCCTTTGTCACCCCTTCACCTTCTACAGTAATGTTTTATAATGTTTCTAAATCAACAGAATCAACATCTGTTATCACTTACTCAAAATCTTCTTTTCCAATTGCATCTTCTTTTGCAGGTTTCTTTAGAATATGAACTTTATCTGTTTCTCCACAAACATTCTTAATGCAAACACAACCTTTTTCTTATTCAGGGAAATGGACGTTTCCACAAATTATCACATATTTTGTATTTCTCTCTTAGAATCAATATACTGTGCTTTCTTGGAGGATCCCACCATGATATATTCATTTGTTTTGATCAAGCCTTAAAAATTCCCAATGTAAACACGACTTTCTCTGATTCTAAGAAACGAACATTTCAATAAATTATCACATATTTCCTACTATACTATACTTGTCTCTTTAAATCTAAATGCCCCTTATTTAAAGGATACATTCTTTGGTTTGTATCAAGCTTCAATCTTTTTTTGAATATGAATGCATAAGCTTTGCATCCAAAAAGGCAAAGATGCTTTAGAGTGGATTTATACTTAGTTCCATTTCATGGTAGGTTTTGTCATCTGTACAACTGCTCTGTGAACAATTAATATGCTAAACTACTGTTGAAGCTGTTTCTGCCCAAAAACCTTCAGCTAACCTTGATTCAATTAGCACATAATCCTACAAATCTGACATTTAGCCTTTTTATTTGTTGACTTCTACGTTATGTTGATTTATGTTCCTGAGATCGTTGTGTTAATAAAACGTCAACAAATTCTTTCCACAATAATGTCTGCACCATACATTATAAGAATCTTTATCTTACAGCTGGTTGGTTTTTAAAAGAATTACCTGAATATCTTAAATAATAATAATAATAATTTTGATCCTTGATCATCAAAAATTACACAAATGAGATATGATTATAGTCATCAAAAAAAGTAAGCATATATTTGGATCCATTAACCCATTCCTTCTTCATAGTATCACATAAATCAGAGTGAACTATTTCCAAAAGATGAATGTGAGAGTTTCATTATCTTGTATCATGAAATGGTAAGTGGTAGCTTTTACCTTGCAAACAAGTGTCATATGCAATAATTTCGGATTTCAAATTCTATTCCATCAGCCATTCCTTTCTTAAGTTTTCCCATACTATCTATATTTATGTGTGGCAAACACTTATATCATAAACTTGCACTATTTTTTGCAATAACAGTTTAGTGTAACTGTAATAATATTAACATGAAATTTAAGAATTGTCTTGAAGTCTACAGGTGGCAAATTAGTCTGTTTTGTGTATTATATATCCTTCTCAATTTCTACTAAATTAAGCTAAATTTCTTCATATTCAGTTTGCATTGCTTGAATCCATTCAGCCTTACCTGGTCAGTTGAGATCTTCTTCTGCAGTAATTGGATCCAAAACCTTTACAACATCTGTAGCATGTAAATAAGAACTGTTAAACGATTATGGAGGTTTTCTCTCCCCCTCGCCTTTCCTTGTAGTTTCAGTTATATTTTCTATGTATCTGAATCATTTTAACCAATTCCTGTCATAGCCTACTCACAACATTCTTTTTGAGTCACATTTTCATTTGTAAGTGCATCTGGAATATGAACTTTATCTGTTACTTCACAAACATTCACAAAGTAAACACACCTTATTCTGATTCTAGGAAATGAACGTTTCTAAAAATTATCACGTATTTTGTACTTTCTCATATAATCAATGTATTTTGCTATCTAGGGAGTCTTCCACCCTGATGCATTCATTTGTTTTGAAACAAGCTTCAAGCGTTTTTGTTTCGGTATGAATGCTTGAGCTTTGCATCCAAAAATGTGAAGGTGCTTTGGATTGGGTTTTCCTATTCCAGATTTGTAAGGTACTTTCTCAACTGTACTCTGCTCAGTAAACAGTTAAGGAGATAAATGGCTGTTGAAGGTGCTTCTGCCCAATAGGTAACCCTGATTCAATTAGCATGCAATATGTCTCAATTAGTTTTAACACAGATTTGGAATTGATTTCCCCTCGATTAACTGGCAAACTCTATTAACGCCTCATATTCAGGTTGCATTGCTTGAATACATTCATCCTTATCTGATCTGTTGAGGGTTTCTTATAGAGCAATTGAATCTGAAAGTTATTTACATCTGTAGCATATAAATAATGATCTTTAAAAAATTTTGGTGCTTCTCTCTATCTTTATCCTGTTCTTGTTTCAGTAATATTATTTAATGTTTCAAATCAACACTTCTTATAGGTCACTCTCAGTCTTCTTTTCAATCACACTTTCTTTTGCAGATGCCTATAGAATGTGAAATTTATCTGTTTCTTTATAAAAATTCTCAATCTAAACATAATTTTCTCTGATTGTTAGGAACACACGTTTCTGCAAATTATCAAATATTTTGTACTTGTCTGTTACAATCGATTTGCTTTGCTATTAAGGGCATATCCGACCATGATACATTCATTTGTTTTTGATTAAGCTTCAAAATGTTTTTTTTTTGGTATGAATGCATGAGCTTTGCATCCAAAAATGCGAAAATGCTTTAGATTGGGTTTTTTCCCAATGCAGATTTCATAAGGTATTTTGTCACTTGTATGTCTACTCTATGAATGATTAGGAAGATAAGCACCTGTTGAAGCTGCCTCAGAACAAAGACATTTAGCTAACCCTGATTGAATTAGCACACAATGTATCTTCTTTGTAATTAAATGACTGAGACATTCAGGCTTGCCATTTGGTTTATTTTTATATGGTGGTGACCTGATGCTGAATTCCTTGTGATTGTAACAACATCAATAAATTATTTCTACAATTATCCTCACCACCATCTATTCTGAGAATCTGTATCTTACAGCTGGTTTGCCTGAATATCTTGAAATAATATAAACTTGATCTTTGGTCCTCAGAAAATACAGGTATGTCATATGACTAAAAGTCTTCCTAAAAATTGAGGATGCACTTGGATCCATTAAACAATTCCCTCTTCAATGGGACCATGTAAATCAGAATGATCTTACTCCAAAAAACTGAATGGATGAATTTCACTTTCATGAAGTGGTAAGTTATACCTTGCATACAAGCTTAACGTGTATTCCGTCAGTCATTCCTTTCTTCAGATTTCTTATGGGGCTATAGGCTTGTGTAAAACTTTGTACTATTCTTTGCATAACTTGCTAGTGCAACTAATTTACTATTATCATGCAATTTATAAACATTATCTTCAAGTCTACAGGGGGCAATTATCTCTCTGTTTGCATTAAATATACTGCATATAATACATTCATTCACTGTTTAACCTCATCTTATGTAGGACTTACACCCCCCAGGATTTACAGGCAGGTGCCTATGGTCAGAGGCCCATCGAGGAGCAGACACTCTCATGGAGCAGACAGAATGTCCAGGATGGGTGATCAGCCCAATGCCTGGTATGGGATGAAGGAAGTAGATGAAACAAAATGACAGTGAAATGGGTGAAAGGAAAGGTGATGAGGAGCAGTTGGTGGAATGCATGGCAGGGGAAACCGGAGAACCAGGAGAAAACCCGCCCAGATGCCACTTCGTCCACCACAAATCCCACATGCGGGTCCCTGGGATTGAACCCGGGCCGCCTCAATGAGAGGCGAGTGGTCTAACCACTCGGCCACGGCGCCGCCCCTGCATATAATACTATTAAATAAATCTGAATTTCCTTTCTTCCCCATTGCACTTTATTAAAGTGGATTTACATGCAAGCAGAAATGTCTAAAACTTAGCTCTGATTTGCCCAATACTTACTAGATACAGAGATACAAATATTTATCTCCCAATCTTATCTGTGATTATCTCTTGACTGTTTGCAGTTGTAATTCTTAACATAGGAACAGTGGATACATAATAAATATGTGTAAATCACTGCACAAGAGATCTGAAGCTGCAGAATCAATTATCCATTTTTCCATTTTACTGCATAAATCATTTGCTGATAAAGCTATATAATTAGTACAATTTTAATTGCCCTTATTCCTTGGCATTTACAATACTGTATGTAATGTCTATACAAAATGCAATTGTAACACTGTATGCCTTTTCCTTTATTTCTATTCAAAGTAATAAAAGTTGGAATCCTTTTTAGGACATGAAGATATCTTGGAAGATGTGGAATGTCTAGTAGTGGTGTAGATTTTGCGTTATAAAATGCCAATATCTGTTACAGGGCATGAAGATGTCTTTGTCATGTGGAGTAGCCTGTGTACAAGTATATATCTGTAGTTATAATACACGAAGAACTCTTACAGTAGATGGAAATAGAAGGGAAGATGTACAGTGCCCATTAGTGTGTTAGATATCTGTGGTTATAAAACATGAATATCTCTTATAGGCCATGAATGTATTGTTAAAAATGTGAAATAACAAGCAGCAAGTTAGCTATTTTTGCTGTTAAAACATGAAGATCCGTTACAGGACATCCTATCCTTAAAGATGTGGACAGTCTGGTAGTGCAGTAAATATGTGTGATTATAAAATATGAATATCCCTTACAGTACATAAGTTATAGTTGAACATGTGGAGTGTCCAATAGTGAAGTAGCAATGTGCACTTTTAAAGCATTAAGATCTATTATAGGGCATGAAGAATGATTTTAACATGTGACATTCCTAGCAGTAAATTAGCTATGTTTGTTTATTAAACGTGGAACCTGTTATAGGACTTGAAAATATCTTTGAGATATGGAGTGTCAAGTGGTGAAGTAGATATGTGTAGTTATAAAACATGCATTACTTTTACAGGGCGTTAAGATATTTTTCAAAATGTGGAATGCTGAGTACTGAAGTAAACATGTTTAGTTATAAACACAAACATATGCTACACGACATTAAACTATTTTTGAAGTTGTAGAGTTCTAGTAAAGAAAATATCTCTGGTTATAAAAAGTGAGGTTATTTTAGTGGACATGAAGAAATCTTTGAAGATGTGCATTGTGAGGTAGTCATGTGCTTCTTACAAAACAGGAAGATCTTTCACAGGAAATGAAGATATTTTTGAAGATATGGAGTGCGCAATACTGAAGTGAATAGAAGCACTTGTAACACATGAAACTACAGCTAAATAGAATATCAGGCCTTGTATTCACAGCTAAGTACATGAGACATCCTACTAGGTTCGATATGGTTTCTTGCATGAATTCTAATCATCCTTAACTAATTGCAAGTGTCCTGTATTAGTGTACTTACACCTTTACTGTCCTTTTGGTTGAAATGACTCATAATGTAATCAATGTAGGCGTCTGATCCAAGTAAATTTTATCTTTGGTTCTCTAATTCTCAAACACAATACTTCTTTCACTTCATCTGAATATTTAATTTCATAGAGATCTGTTTATGGACATGAAGGTATGTTTTAAGATGCATCTAGTTATATAACTGAAAATCCTTTACAGCAGATGAAGATTTGTTTAAAGATGTGAAGTGCCTAGTAGTGAGGTAGATATGTGTTTATAAAACATGAAGATGTCTTACAGGTCATGAAAATATCTTTGAAGTAGTGGAGTGTACAGTAGTGAAGTAGATATGTATGGTTATAAAAGATAAAGATCTCTTACAGTACATGAAGATATCTTTGAAGATGTGGAGTGTTTAGTAGTGAAGTAGCAATGTGTACCTTTAATGCATTAGGATTTGTTCCAGAATATGAAGATAAATTTGAAGATGTTAAGTGCCCAGTGGTGAAGTGGACATGTGTGCTTATGAAATAAGAAGATTTCTTACAGGACATGAAGATAAATAGAACTCAACACTGAAAAAGATATGCGTAGATATAAACCCGGACTATATATTTCAGGGTATGAGGATAACTTGGAAGATGTGGAGTGCCAAGTAGTGAAGTAGATATGTATAGTTATAAAACACAAACATGTGTTTCAATACATGAAGATGTATTTGAAGATGTGAAGTGCCAGTAGTGAATTAGCTAGGTAAGGTTTTAAAACATGAAGATCTTTTACAGGACATGAAGACATCTTTGAATACCTATATGAAGTGTCCAGTAGTGAGGATGTATTTGTAGTTATAAAGATTGGACCATCCTTACAGGTTGCTAAAGTATTTTTGAAGATATGGAAATCCCAGTACTGAAGTAGATATGTGTAGTTATAAAACATGATGATCTCTTAGAGGACGTGAAGATATCTTTGAAGAAGAGTTTCCAGTAGTGAGGTAGTAATATGTACTCATAAAACATTAAGTTTTGTTAAAGGAAATTAAGATATCTTGGAAATATGGAGAGCCCAATATTGAAGTAAATTGATGCTTTACAGGTCATGAAGGTATCACTGCAAGTTTGGTGTGCCCAGTAGCAGGTGTGCCCAGGTGTGTAGTTATAAAACATGAAGATCTCTTTCAATGTATAGATATTTTGAGGATGTGGAGTGTCCAGTAGTGAAGTAGATATTTGTAATTATAGAACACTAAGATCTTTTATAGGAAATGAGGATACCTTTGAAGGTTTGGAGTGCCCAGTACTGATGTGTTTTTATATGGTTATATAACTTGGCAGTCTGTTATAGGGTATGAGGTTGTCTTTGAAAATGTGGAGTGCTGAGTACTGAAGTGTGTATGTGTGGTTATGAAACAAGATTAGTGGGAAGAAATGAAAATTTATTTTGGGGATATTAGGTGCCTCTGCTTCCATATTTATTTATAGTTATAAGGTATGAAGATCTGTGAAAAGACCTGAAGAATGCCATTTGGACACAAATGTAGTTTATGGGATTATCAAACAGGGTGGATTTGGGGAACTGATGTGCCCTTTTGTGAAGAGAGGTTATGTGGGGTTATGAAATTAAAAAATGTGTAAGATGGTATGAAGCTCACTTTGGGGAAGTGAAGTGCCTATTCATGAATATTAGTTAGGTATTTGTTATTAAAAACACACAGAACTGTGACATAACATGCAGATTGTTTTAGGGAACTAAGGTGACTGTAAGTGAAGAGTAGGTATGTGTATTTACAAATTTCATAGATGTATAAGATCTCATGAAGTTTGCTTTGGGGAATTCAGGAATATTAATTGTCATCATTTCTAACACTCCCCATATGGCCTATAACCTTCAGGGATACCGCATTCCACCAAGCAATAATTGGACCCACTTCTGAGGTAGAGACATCCAACGGGCAGAATGCATTGTCTCCAATGGTAGGGTGATAATGAGAATGGTGGTGAAATGAGAGAACTTAAACTTTTATCATGGACTCTGAACCACATAGGACATTGGGGATATTTAACATGAGCATGTCAGAGGTGAAGGCATGGGTAGGACCTACTTAAAATCGTCGCCCCATAATCTAATCCTGGACCCTTAGTATCAGAGCTGGAAATGAAACCATAGCGCCACCCTGGCACACATATGAATGCTAGTTATGTGTTGTTAACAAACATGAAGAACTTTAGCAGAACATGAAAGTATTTTTAGAGAATTGAGATGACCTTAAGTGAAGAGTAGTTATGTGTCATTATAAACCTTGAAGATCTTTAAGGGGACTGGAGATTTCAATTTCTGTTATAAGAATTGTACATTTTTTATCCCATGCAGTAATCACAAGAGGAGATTTCCACAAAAATCAGGTCCTTGAGTGATATCTATTATGACTATTTCATGAATTAAATCAGAATTTAAATAAAATTCCCCTCAAAATTTGCTCAGAAAATGTTAATAATCACATATTTAGGGAAATTTTCCATGTTCAATGCTCATGAGGCTGCAATAGATGTATGTGACTTACTGACAGTGATGTCAATAAAGAAAAGTGAAAAACGAGATTAACCATCATAAGTAACAACTAACTATAGCCCTAAGGATAAGCTGATGTAGAAGTTAGAAAAATCCAAAGAAGGTAAGGGAGTTGAATTATAAATATATGATAATTTTAAAAACTCTATGTATCTGCATATTAGTCAACAATGAAGTACTCATTTGTTCATTCATTCTGAAGAAGTTCATGCTATGAAGAAGTAAAGTCACCTGCAGTGAAGAGAAGTTATTGTGGTGCAGTGCTTTAATGTGTAATATTCATAAGTGGTGTAGGTTTGCTATTTATTGCTATGGCAGAATGAGTTGTAACTGAGATAAGATGTAGAACAGATCATGCTGATTGTAAATTTACTGAAAGATTTACTTACACTAACCTTGAAATTGATTTGCTGCACTGTCACAGAATGCACTAAGAATCAAAGCATTAAATATTAAAGATTACAAGGTAACACAAAATCCTGTTGAAGACATGCATTTAGTTAAAGAAATATTTTAAGTACCATTGAGAATTCTAGCTTTCTTGACTTATGAAGGTTCATATGAATTTCATGACATTAACTGTAAGCAAGTTTATAGCACAAAGAAACTTGTTGAGAGGGCAAAATGAATTAATGGGCTGGTCTGATCATCACCACCTGCCATGTTAGGAGGAAGGATTCAAACATAATTAAGGAACAGCTGTACTTATAAATAGAACATATGTTAAGTACAGTATAAAGAAGTAAACGGAAATGTTTCATAATTGGTTGAATTCCACTGTATGAAGAAGTAAGCTGACTTATATACAGAAATCTATATTGTACTGATGGATACAAACAGTTATGACGTGAAGAAATCCAAAATTAAAAATGAAAGATACAAGGAATTTCAACAATACAGCTGATTGCCACATAAGAACCTTGCTCAGAATATAGTCACAAAGTAATATAAACAAGTTTTACAAATTTAAATAACATATAAGTTTTTACAGGATGTAAATGACTATGAAAGTGATCAAGTGTTTTATCAGAGTGGCTTGGAAAATAAATCATGCAGATGGCAGAATAAACATTAGAATGTGGTTGACCACCACTAAGCAATGCATGGTGGGGAACCACTTAAAGAAGAGGATATTAAACCTAATTTCAGTGGAGGTAAGTGCTTAAAGCTGTAACTATTACAATATTGAATGTAATAGTTGCAGCAATTTGATTAACTAGATTAAAATTGTAAATTTGATTATGACATATAAATGTATTAATAGAAACCAAGTGTATGATATGTTGTAAAATAAACTGCATTAAAGTAATAAATAAAGAGTTTCATTTCTTTTGTATATCCACCCCTATGAAGCACAAAGATCTGTAACAAGACATGAAGATTGCTATGGGGAAATGAAGTGCCCTGTAGTGAAGAGGAATCATTCGCTGAAGTGAAGTAAAGTGATAAAAAAATATTATTTTCAGTGGTGAAGTGCCAACTTAGGTGTGATCAAAGGAGGACCATTGCAGTCAGCATAATTGGTAAAAGAATTTTTTAGGAAAATTAAATATGAAATAAGGGTATCCTATTTTGACAGCTCTTTTTAATCTATTTACTCATAATACAGTACCTGAGTGCCAGAGAGAGTTAGTGACATATTTTAAAATTAATACCTTTCAAATTAAATTACTGTGCACAGAACACCTATTTTAACAAACAAATAAAACAAAGTTTTTACACCTTAAACAACACCAGCAATACAAGCAAAAGCTATATTACTAGGAAAATCTATAGAAGAGATAAACTGCATTAATTAAATCATTTACATCATCTCATAATTCAAAAATGAAGATTTTAAAAGCAAATTAATAAGTAGTATACAAGCTATACATGCACAAATAATTGCACTACCTTCAAAATACTATAAAGAAAGAATGTTAAAATTTTATGAAATCATAGCAGTAGTATGTTACTATGACACTGAAATATGGACAGCAAAGTGAAATGAACAAAGAGTAATACAGGCAACAGAGAGAGATTTTTAAGGAGCTTTGCTGGTTGTACTTTATTTGATAAGAAAGTAAATGCAATAACAAAGGAAATTCATTAGTTTCAGTTTAATCAAAAGAAGAAGCCATGATACACCCAATTGGCAGAAAACATGTTGAAAGAATATAGGATTACTGCATGCCAAAACTAATGCTAAACTATAATACTGTAAGTAGGAAAAGACCGGCATAACAAGTATGAGATTAATATAACTCTTGTAACCTTTTGAGACCAAAACACCCCCCTTAAAGTTAATGATGAAAATCTAATAGTGACATTGATCTGCTGCACTCTAGAGGAAATCCTTTACAAAACTAAACACTAAACTTGTGAAGATTAAATTGTATGAAATAAAATCTAGCTGAAGAAATACACTTAGTAATAAAACTATTTAGAGTACCGTTGAGGATTTGAGCTGCTTTGATTTAAAAACATCCAAAATGAATTACCATATAACATTTACTGCAAGTAAGTCTATAGTGCAAAGAAACAAGCTGACGAGACAAAATTCATTAATGAACTTGTTTGCTCATCAGTAACTGCTTTAGGGATAGATTTTCATAAAGGATTAAAACCTAGATAAGGAGCAATTGTAGTTATAAACAGAAATTTTGTGAATTAAAGATAAAGCAGTAGAAGAGATATGTTACATTAAATGGTTGAATTCCACTGTATGAGGTTGGGAGCTGACTTAGAACAAAGAAACCTATATTACACTGAAAGAGGAAGGAAAAACTTGAAGAAAATCATTGGCTGTAAATTTAAAAGCCTGCAAGATATCTAATGTGCAAATATCATAGACATTAATACTGTAAGAATATGTAATAACAAACATAGAAGAGATGATAGAATGTGTTTCAACAATGTCAAAATGAACAAGGAAACCCAGATGATTTTGAACATTTTTAATGAGAGAATGCAAGAAATTACAGAGGAGGTGGAATGAAAGTAGAATCTGGTTGGCCACCACAAAGCAATGCGAGGTGGGGCATTGCTTAAAGAAGAGGATTTCAAAAGCACCTTTAGCAGAGGTAAGTATTTAATTCTGCACTGATTGCAGTATTTTGGTGTAATCATGTGCAGTTATTTAAATAATTACATTAAAACAGTATTATATAAATGATTATCATGTGAAAGAATATAATATAGTGTCATGTAAAAAAATTGTATTTAATTAAAGGGATATAAACTTTGTTTTTTTCCCCTTCTTTATACGTCTCTTGGATGCACTATAACCTGTAACAAGATTTGAAGAGTGCCGTGGGGAAGTGAAGTGCCCCACAGTGAAGAGAAATCGTTGTTGTGTAGTGATGTGATGTGCAATATTTTCAAAGTGAGTGGTTTTGGTTTTTTTTTTTAAATATTGTGTGAAGAGTGTTAAAAGAGGAAATATGTAAGGATGTATGAACAAATGGTTTATTGTTGACTTCTAAAAGAAATGTGTCCAGTTTTTGCATTAAATACCACAGTTAATTTCCCCAATGTTAATTTTAATTTCCTGATTTCAACATCCCATTGTTGTTACAACTAGAACTAGTTATCACAATATAGGGACCTAATACACCTCAAAATCTTGATTTTTTGCTTCATATAAATCTGCACCTATGCCAAACTATTCAGTTTCCTTTAGCTTGCTTTTTGATCAATCTGATATTTTTTTTTACTTTCTCTTGCACATACCCAGTATGGAAATGAAGTTTTGCATTCCACCCAAAAATTGATATGAAGATTTACCCTAAAATATATGTTTTTAGGCCCTTGAATCAAAAAAAGGAATTTGTAGAAAGAGGTCCAAATAATATGTGTTTGAAGTATAGTTATGTTTGGTTATAAACCTCAAAAATCTGTAAGAGGACAAGATCATGCAGAATACTTACATGAGATTATAAAGTTCAAAGATCTGTAAGAGAATCTGAAGATTTTTTTAGGTAAGTGAAGCACCCTATAGTAAGGAGCAGTTGTGTGTGTTTATAATCCTAAAACTTCCATAAAAGGACCTGAAAATTGCTTTGGAAATAAATTTAATGTGGAATTACGAACTTCAAAGATCTGTAAGAAGATATTGAATTGTACCTTGGTGCCTTGTAGTGAGGAACACTTATATACCTACAAAATTTGTAAGAGGACAAAAAGATATACTATTTTGGGGAAGTCAAGTGCCCAGTTGTGAAGTCCAGTTAGGTATGTGCACTTATAGAGCTTGAATTTCTATAAGAGGACATGAAGTTTGAATTGGAGAGGTGAAGTGTTCTGTAGTGAAGAATATTTATGAGTGGTAATTAACATCAAAGATTTGTAAGGGTTATGAAGATTGTACTTTGTTGAAGTGAATTACCTTGTAGTGAGGAGCAGATATTATGTGCGGTAATATGCCTCGAAGATCTGTAGGAGAACATACAGATTCTATTTTGGGTAAGTGAAGTACCCTGTAATGAAAAGCAGTGTTATGCGAGTGTAAAACTTGAATATCTATAAGTGGACAAGAAGATTACATTCAGTAAGTAAAGTGCATGTGCAGTTAAAAACCTCTTAAGATCCGTAAAAGAACATTCCTTTGGGTGGTTGAAGTACTCTGTAGTGAGCTAGGTATGTATTTTTATACAACCCGAGTTTCTGTTACAGGACAAGAAGATATTTTTGTAGATGTGGAACACACATTACTAAAGTAATTATATGTAGTTATGAAATATAAGGATTTATTACAGGATCTGAAGATGTGTTTGAGGAATTGGAGTGGCCAGTACAGGCGTAGATATGTGTAGTTACAGAGATCTCTTACAGGACATGAAAACATCTTTGAAATTGTGGCGTACTCAATAGTAATGCAAATGTGCAACGTTATAAAACGTGAAGAACTATTACAGAACATGAAGATATATTTTAAGATGTGGAGCAGACAGTAGTGAAGTAGATAGGTATAAGATAAATTTATTTTAGAACATGAAGATATCTTAGGAGATGCAGAATCTCCAGTAGTGAAGTAGATTTATGGACATAGATATGTGTAGTTACAGAGATCTCTTACAGGACATGAAAACATCTTTGAAATTGTGGCGTACTCAATAGTAATGCAAATATGCAACGTTATAAAATGTGAAGAACTATTACAGAACATGAAGATATATTTTAAGATGTGGAGTAGACAGTAGTGAAGTAGATAGGTATAAGATGAATTTATTTTAGAACATGAAGATATCTTAGGAGATGCAGAATCTCCAGTAGTGAAGTAGATTTTTGTGGTTATAAAACGCCAAGATCTATTACAGGACATGAAGATGTCTGCACATGAAGATATGTGCAGTTACAGAGATCTCATACAGGACATGAATATATCTTTGAAATTGTGGAGCACGCAGTAGTAATGTAGATATGCAAGGTTATAAAACATGAAGAACTATTACAGGACATGAAGATATATTTTAAGATGTGGAGTAGACAGTAATGAATTAGATAGGTATAAGATGAATTTATTTTAGAACATGAAGATATCTTAGGGGATGCGGAATATCCAGTAGTGAAGTAGATTTTTATGGTTATAAAACGCCAAGATCTGTTACAGGACATGAAGATGTCTTTGTGGTGCAGAGTAGCCTGCATTCAAATATAGATCCATAGTTATAATATAGGCACATAAAGATCTTTTACAGGAGATGAAGTTAGGTTTGGTGATGTGCAGTGCCCAATAGTGTATTAGATATCTGTGGTTCTAAAACATAAGACCTCTTACAGGCCATGAATGTATCTCTGAAGATGTGAAACACCCATTAGATAATTATCTATGTGTGCTGTTAAAACATGAAAATCTGTTACAGGCATTCAGATATATTTGAAGTTTGGAATGTCCAGTAGTGAAATATATATATATATATATATATATATATATGCAGATATGCAGAAATGCAGATATTCTTGAAGATGTAGAGTATGCAGTAGTGAAGCAGTAATGTGTAATATTAAAATATGAAGTTCCGTTACCGAAATTAATATATATTTTATATGCATATATAGTGCCCAACTGTGAAATAGAAAATATAAAACACAGAAATCTGTTATAGGACATGAAGATATCTTTGAAAAGTTGGAGTGTCCAGGAGTAAAGCGCATATGTGTAGTTATAATGAAGATCTCTTACAGGAGATGAAGATAAGTTTGAAGATTTGGAGTGCCCAGTAGTTATGTAGATATGTGTAGAAACAAAACATGAAGATCTCTTACAGGACATGAAGATATGCTCGACGTTGCGGAGCGTCCAGTAGTGAAGCACTAATGTATACTTATAAAATATGAAAATCTGATACAGAAATTAATATGTATTTGAGGGTATGGATTGCTCAATAATGAAGTAGATAGATATAGATATAAAACATGGAGATTTATTATAGGACATGAAGATATCTTTGAAGATATGGAGTGCTCATAAGTAAAGCATTAATGTGTAGTTATAAAAGCAAAGATCTCTTACAGAAGATGAAGATAGTTAGAAGATGTGGAGTGCCCAGCAGTGTATTAGATACCTGTTGTTATAAAACATGAAGGTTTCTTTGAAGATTTGAAGTGCCCAGTGTGTAGTTAAAAAACATGAAGATCTCTTACAGTACTGAAGATATTCTCAAAGAAGTTCAGTGTCCAGTGCTGAAGTAGATATGTGTGGTTATAGAATATGAAGCTATTTTTGAGAATGTGGAGTGTCCAACAGTGAGGTAGTAATGTGTACTTTTAAAACATTAAAATCGTTTACAGGGCATGGAGATAAATTTTAAGGTGCAGAGTGCCCAGTAGTAAATTAGCTATGTTTGTTTATAAAACACAGAATTTATTATAGGACATGTAGATATCTTTGAGATGTGGGGTGTCCAGTAGTGATGTAGATATGTGTAGTTATAAAATATGAATACATCTTTGAGAATGTGAGCAGCAGTGAGAAAGTAATGTGTACTTTTAAAATATTAAGTTATTTTAGGTCATGAAGATAAATTTTAAGTTATGGAGTACCCAGTAGTAAATTAGCTATGCTTGTTTGTAAAACACGGAATCTGTTATAGGACATTACATATCTTTGAGATGTGGAGTGTCCAGTACACTCAAGATATGTGTAGTTATAAAACAAGCAGTACTGTTGCAGGACATTAAGGATATCTTTGAAGATGTGGATGCCCAGTAGTGAAGCAGATATATGTAGTTATAAATCACAAACATCTGTTATAGGACATGAACATATCTTTGAGGATGTGGAATTCTTGTAGTAAAGTAGTTATGTGTAATTATAAAAAAGAAATTCACTTGCTGGAATATCTTTACAGATGTGCAGTGTGAAGTAGTAACGTGTACCCATAAGACTTGAAGATCTGTTATAGTAAATTAAGATATTTTTCAGGATATGCAGTGCCCAGTAGTGAAGTAGTTAGAGGTAGTTATAAAACACAAGTAGGTGTTTCAGGACATGAAGATATCTTTGAAGTTGTGAAGTATCTAGTAGTGAATTAGCTAGGTATGGTTTTAAAACTTGAAGATCCTTTACAGGTTATGAGGACTTCTTTGAATATGTGGAGCGTCCAGTAGTGAAGTAGATATGTGCAGTTATAAAACATGGACCACTGTCACAGCACGTTAAAATAGTTTTTAAGATATGGAGTGCTCAGAATGAAGTAGAAATGTGTAGTTGTAAAACATGAACTTTTAGAGGAAATGAGGATATCTTTGGCCCCTTTAGGGAGAAATAGACGACCAGTGCACTGCTGCCGTTGTTGCGCCTTCGGGCACTCAGCAGCGGCTTGCAGCACCAGACCCAGGTGCAACTACTGAGGGACAAACTCGCCAATAGCAGCTTGCTTCGCGATCTCCGCCATCGACGTTCGCTTTGCACCACCTGCTCCGGACATACGCCCTTTACAGGGGAGGCCCATGTCCTCTGTAATCCTGGAGCAGGACGCAACAGTCACAGCCCCACCTCTGAACTCTAAGCTGCCTCTCCAACAATGCAACTGCCGTTCTGTGCATACGTACAGCCATTATACAAGGACGCTAAACCACCCTCCATATACACCGCAGCCTACGCCATCTCAGACTTCAAGTATGCCGTCAACGATCTCCACGCGGCTATAGCGGCCGTTCAGACCTTGGGCTTGTACAACCAATGATCGCCTTGCGGCAGTGAAGCCTAAGCAACGCAGCTCTATCCGCCACATTGCTACAACTTCTATGCAGGCAGCTAAACAACAGAACACACTGGAATAGGCATTGAAAAACGACTAGGACTCCGAGGTCCTCGCATCTGTCCAATGAAACCTGATCCCCATCGAGGGACTCCTCGTGGAACCTTTTGACCCACCAGGCATCAGCGAAGACGATCCACCGGATGGGTGCCTCCGAAGCCTCAGTCGCGGGGCTTCGAGAGCTCCATCAACAGGCAGACTCCAACTTCAATAACCGATTCCAGCAACTACAGGACAGCCACCATAAACTGTAAGGAAATTACACTCTAATCAGAAACTTCGCGAAAGCACATGTGCTTCCACCCCACCATCATTCCACAATAACAACCGAAGAAACCACTGCCACTGAATCAACAAATCAGTATCACCTCTAAATTTAAACAAATAAAAACACCTGAACTTCCTTTCTATCCTCTCCTGTAATTCGCTGTGGGGGCAGACTGAGCCTTTGAACAAGCCTGTCTCCTAGCTCCTAGTCCTCACTCACCTGTTAACTGCATTTCGTGCCCATTATACTTTATACTCGCTGTTGCAACCGCGGCAATTCACCAAACCTTTCCCATTACAATTATCCTTTCCACTTCTTCCATTCCTTTCTGATGTTACTCCTTAGCTCATTTTAGCCCTTGTTTTCTCTAATAAAGAATTATGTGAGGATTGTTTCGACGTTTCAAGACAAGATGGCGTACAAAAAGAACAGGAAGCCGCACCGAAGTGCTAACACACCGACGACATAGTCCCGCAGGGACCGCCGATATACCAGCCTCAATCTCCGCACATTCCGGCCCCTCCTGCCGGGGAGGTTGGCTCTCAACACCTCAACATATGCCTCCAACAAACGGCGCATACAGCTTCCTGGGTGACACTGAAGGGGCACCAGCCAAATGTAGTCAGCCATAACGAGGGTTACGTGCACTTCGACTTCTCTGAGCTCCCAGTCGATCCATCAAAGTGCACCTTCGGCTGGAACGCCGACTCAAAGAGCCGCCACCACCTTGTCATCGGCCACTCAACACACCTCCGCTGATGCTGACGATATGGATGCTTCGAAGCATAAATAATGGTTATAAGTAAATGCTTTGGAAGCACAGTGAAGTCAATTCATAAAAAATGAATAAAGAAACAATCTAATTTACTTAAGGAAAAACTTAACAATTTCCAGAACATGTCTCAAAGGCAATTTACCATTATCTTCAGCTTGGTTATTTATGCAGTGTCCAAACACCTGGTGCATTGCCTCACAAGCAAAATATTTACAGCCAAGACTGAGACCCTGGAATTTTCATAAAAAATAACTTTCTTAGCAGCTGTGTAATATATTTTGTTCTAATCTATGCATAAATTATTTTGGTTTGTCTTCCTGGCCCCTAAATTCTGGTATATAGTATTCTTAACCACACTTCTTGCTCAGTCACAGCATTGTACTGGCTATTGTATTAGCTGTCAACAGGGCATAGCCAGAGTGCACATTTGGGGAAGGGGAGCTGAAGAGACTACATTTGGGGTCAGGACTGAAACAGGAATAGCTATAACTCACAATGTCAGTCATATCTTTATTCACTTTTGAAAATTTATCCAAGACAGGGGGATATCAAATGGAACACTGAGCAGCTTTGTACCTACTAAATAAAGGATTTGATAGGTCAGCATAACAAACAAGTATTTAGTGGACCAAAAGACAAACAGGAGTACGAAGAGACCAAATTCCCCAGCCAGGACTCCTACCCAGTGAGGTGGGTTAACCACTACAGGGAGATCCACTCAGAAGTTCCATTTTCACTTCACTACAACTACAGGAGGTGATCTGTAACCAACTAGCTATTGTTAAAGTGTATGGAAT
This sequence comes from Deroplatys truncata, assembly GCA_030765065.1. Classification (NCBI taxonomy): domain Eukaryota; kingdom Metazoa; phylum Arthropoda; class Insecta; order Mantodea; family Mantidae; genus Deroplatys; species Deroplatys truncata. The sequence continues at coordinate 118,611,988 of CM060988.1, read as the reverse complement.
CAACTCTTATTTCTCACATCACAAAGGTACTTGGTGTTGATGGCTGTAGCAGAAGCGCTTTTGAAAGGACTCTCTTTCATCCTCAGTTAAAAGCTGTCTCTCCCCTGACCCCAAAGTGTGTAGTAGACGGCAAAATTGCTGCCCTCTGCCATGACTAGATGTTACTTGAATCATTTTCTTTTATTTCCATCTGTACTGGAACCATTGCCATCTGTAGTGAAAATAGAGAACTCTTCCATGAGCTGATTGGATGAGCTGTATCATAGCATCAAATAGTAGGATTTCAAAGTTCAAAATATTCTTGATATTATGGTGAATAAATATTTTCTGCCATATTTTCAATTGTGAAGAGGTCTGAATAGCTTCGAGTAGCTTAATCCCATGGCCTAATCTCATGATTTGAAGTCCAGAAGTGGTTAGCAACAGCAGATTTATCCAACTGTTTTAATATAATGTTTCTTTGATGTTCGCCCAAACATATTTTCAAAATTTCTTTTGCTTCTACCAATGTAGGCACCTTCACAATCTTGACATTGAATCTGATATGCTCCTGATTTTTTAAATTTATCTACAGTGTTAACTAAAGGTGTGTTCAACATATTTCTAAAATTATAAATATTTTAAGGTGCAAGCTGGATATTATATCTCTTAAATATTTTTTCAAGTTGTTGAACATGATTGGAAGATGTGTAAATTTTTTATACACCGTTTCTTTCTTATTTGGATGCTGTAAATTAGGTACTAGAAATGTGTAATACATGTTTATTCTTATATTTTTTAACTAACTATTGATTAACTGTGAAGTAAAACCATTTTTGATAGGTACATTCTTTATACATTTTAATTCACTATTATATTCTTCTTTTTCAAAAGGTGTATTAATTAATCTGTACACCAAGCTTCTAAACACTGCATGTCAGTGTGAGTTATGGTTGGAGTTATTATTTTTTGAAGTAATTATCCACATGGGTATATTTTTTGTAAATTCCAAACTTTAAAGTGTTCTTTTTTATTTTTATTGATAAATCCGAAAAAGATAGCATATTACCTTTTTCTATTCCATAGTGAATTGAATATTTTTATTTTGTTTATTCAAAATGTTTGGACAGTGTCAGTAAATTGTTGAGGTATGATAGCAAATACATCATCCACATACTTAAACTAAATTTTGGAAATATCTGAGTGAGATGTTATCACAGCCTTTTCCAAAAAAACTCATATACAGGTCTGCTAGCAGTGGAGACAAAGGGTTGATCATGGCAAGTCCATGTGTCTGTTTATGAAAGTTACTATTAAAGGTGAAGCAGCTTTGAGATACACAGTAAGACGTAGGTGCAATCAGACCTTGAATTTGGTTTTCTTGTAAATTAATTGAAGATAACCATGCTTTTAGTAGCTCTGGTATAGTATCTGTAGGCACATTGATAAATAATTAGGTTACATCAAAAGAACACAAGTAAATTTTCTTCACTAATGATTTAAGTTTTTAATATTATTTACCAATTCACCTTGATATTCATGTGTCTGATGATGTACATAAGTTTGTTAGTGTTCCACACAGACCTAATTTTATACTATGAATATTTTTTACTTTCAAATTGTTACCAAAACAGAAGTGTTTTGGAGTTTTAATTTTATACAGGTTAATCACTTTTGCTCCTCCCCCCAAAATAAAATTCTACATATGCCCCTGCCTCCTACAATACATACTCAGCCATCTACCATTATTTCTTTGCAGTGAGAGCACTTACAATTCCTGCAGATTTTAAAGCTGAAATAGACAACATGGTATTTAAAAGCTTTCTTAACTCTGCAGCCGCAGCTGTTTATGCCTATATTATGAAGCAGAGAAATAGGCTATGCTATGAACTCTGTAGAGAAAGACTTCATATTTATGTTGTTAGTCAGTACAGTCAAATGACTGTTTTTTGGAAACATGGTCTGTATCACTGCTCCTGCTTTGAACCTTTGAAACCTTTGTGTTGGTATCTGACTTTGCTTCTGAATGAATGTCTGCACTCTTCTCATTCTATTGTGTCATAATTACAGTCCAGAATTTTAGGCCTTGTTAGACTTCATTTTAGATTTTCTATACCCTTAAAATACGTGTTTTACTTTCTCTACCACATACATAATAGGTAGAGCAGGTATTGCATTCCATCCAAAAATTCAATAGGTACCGAGATTTCACCAGAAGTACATGTTTCGATGCCCCTGAATAAAAAAGAAAAACATTTTTAGAAAAAGGTGTGTGTGTTGTGTGTGTGTGTGTGTGTATATGTGTGTGTGTGTGTGTCTGTAAACAGCATAACTCAAAAATGAAAAGTCGGATAAATACCAAACTTGGTATTTAGGTTCAGTACCTTCCAAAGATGCGACATGAAGATTTTCAAGAAAATCCCCCAATCCTAAACTACCCTTTACATGGAACATTTTTTGAATTTTTTTGTTTTAAAAATGGCTCTAACGACTTTGATTAAAGTGATATTATAGATATTCACATGGCAAAATGTATATCTTAAATGTTCTAGGAATAGCCTATAAAGTTCTCTTCATTTGGAAGGAATTTTGTATAAATGGTAAATGTTAAGCAATAGACAAAAAAGTACTACACAAAAAATGTAGATCTTTTTGAAAAACACAATTGATTTAGAATAATTTTTTTTTTTGGCGGCATCAGCCATTTCTGGGAAATCTGTTATTAATGCTTCAATTTGTTCAATAGTTTGTCATTATTTTTAAGTCCTGTTGATTTTCAGTTGTTTTCACGATTGCATGCAAAGAGTATGGAATTTTAAGGCCAGCATATAGCATCCAGTTCTTAAATGTTTAACTATCACTGCTCCCTTTGTATCTATAACGAAAGTGTAATGCAGTTACATCTGTAAAGGTTTATCTTGATTAAAATGTAGTAACTAGAAAAATAAAATTTCAAAAGAATATTTTGTATACTCACTAATAAACAACAGAGGGTAGAGAAACTTGTGTGAATGTAACACATCATATAATTTTTTTTTTTTTTAGGTTTCTTTGTGGATTTATTATCAACACCAATAATTTTGTGTTTTTCTTATTTTGGATTACACACCTACAATTTAGGTTTTAATATTGTTCTTTTTTTAATAAATGCTAACAACAATAACTTTTCTGTTTTTCTTGTGTTAGTAATATTTATTTATAAACTTATTTCATAAAAGTCCACCTTATCGATAACCATCATAAACACATAGAATATATTTTACAATGTCCTTTGTTTATATTTGTTAACAACACAGTGGATAACTAAGAACATATCCAAATAATTGACTGGCATGAACAATTTTCTTATCATAACTTTTTCTTGTTTTACTAAGATTTGTTTAAAGGTAGGTACATATTTCTCAAGAGCTTGCTACATCAAAAATCACTCACAAGAAAACATACACATAATACACAGTTTCTCTTGCTTTGGAGGCATCAGGTGTTTCTATAGAAAACTACATATATGCCCAAATATTCTGGCATGAACAATTTCCTATTATCACATTCGTATGTTGAAGAAAAGGCTCTCTCCACAGAACATAATGTCATTGAAGCGTAGGTCTAGGGCTAGTTTTCCCATATATTTTTCTCTCTGCAGTACTGAACAAGTCAGTTTTATGTCTTTAAAGCCAAGACTCGTTTAATAATTCTCTGCAGCTTCGAAGAACATGGTCTGGGTACTTCTTTTCTGGAAACAAAGCATCACCAATAATATCTAAAGCGTGTTTGAGTGGCAAGGTCACTCTTTCCAAGCAGAGAATAGCTTCTCATATATATTTATAATGTGCCTTGATATATGAAAAGGCAGCAACAATAGTGGGAACCTTGGTAAATTAATTTATCATCTGAAGAAGTGAAAACAGTGATTTAGACATTTTAGGTTGCAAGCCTTCATTTAGACATTTTTAGGTCCTATGAAATTTATATATTTAGCCCCTAGAAGTGTGAAACATATTGTGATGGTTATAGCTGTAAAAAAGAAAAGAATAGGTTAAAACCTAAGAAACCGGGTCTTAGTTGTAATGCGCTAGATTACGGCAGCTTATTCTATCTGCAAACATGTTCATTCCTTGCCAGTCCTTTGAGTATGCTCCACATGGTTTTAACATTTTTTATGAAATAAATTATGCTCTTGTGACTGTATGTGATCAACACGCACGAAGAAAGTTTCAGGCCTAAGTTTAGGTTAACTTTCCTGGATTTGCCAGTTATGAGGACTAAGGAAAACCTGGAAAAACACCTCACTCAGGAAGGACAGTCCTGGTGGGATTTAAACCGCAGATCTCCCTTGCATAAGTCCATGTCTTAACGACCTTGGCCACCCATTGGTAAGAATGAACTGAAATGTAACACTTTCACCGAAACAGTAAGATAAGACTTAACTGACCTAGCATTTTTCTTCAAACTTTAAATCAACAAACCATTTATTTAATTTTCAGGCAATTGAAAGCATATGCATTGTACTATGATTAAATACCCCTTACTTTAGTAATTGTACTAAATATTTTATAAATACCTGACTTTATTGCAGAATCCTATGGCCCCTCAAAATGTATATCAAGTCAGTGCCTATGTTCAAGAGTGAATGAATCAAAGAACAAAAGCTATTTTTAAGCTTTATGGACTTTGGTATACAGTTAAATATTAGCTTAAAGAGGAAATAGTATTTTTGAAGTTTAAAGATTAAATAATTATGAATAATTATATATCTGAATCATCAAGTTATCTAAAGCCTCCCTAATTGTTCAAACATTTTGAGTAGCAATATTGGTTTCCCTTTTATAAATACTCAGATATAGTTGAACATTTACATTTCCATTTCAGAAATCCTGCGCAAGGCTATGGTTAAAAAAGTATAGATTTGTACTTGAAAAAATGTCTACTTCAAGCTTTTCCCTCCTGGATAAATACTCCTAGTACTGCCTAATTTATTGACGCTCTTGAATATTGCAATAACTTTTTTGCTTGAAGTTTAAAGTACTTTAACCAGATAGGTCACATCAGATGGTGAATAAACAAAATTATGCTCAAGTCCCAGGGTCCCTAGATCTTAGAGTTATCTGCCATTCGTCTTCTTAGGATATGGAAAAACCCTGAAGAAAAACTAATCTAGGTAACTCACCCTTTAGAATTCAGCACCTTTTGAATGTGAGACAGACATGCTTCCCAGGTGAGCATTTGTTATTCTCCACCTATAAATAAAAACTTAACAGACTGACAAAAATTTGATGTCAGTTTTTACTTTTTCTATCAAGTAAGTAGAGAAGGTACCTATTGCATTACACCCAACAATTCGAATTTGAGATTTCACAGGAAATACACATTTTGAAGCCCATGAATAAAAAGAAATGTTTAGAAAAAAATCCTTATGTGTTTGTGACTGTGAACAGTACCTATAACTCAAAAATGAAATGTCAGATAAATACCAAACCTTTATTTAAGCTCAGCGCCTTTTCCAAAGACATGATACAAAGATTTTCAAGAAAATCCCCCACTCCTAACAACCCTTTACATAGGACATTTATAAATTTTTTTGATTTTCTGAAAAATGGCTTTAACGATTTGATTAAAATACCACATATTAAACATATTTACATGAAAAAATAAAATATATACGTATCTTGAATTTTGTGGGAATAGCCTGTGAATCCTCTTCATGCGGAAGGAATTTTGTCCAATCTTGTATAACTGGTAAATGTTAAACAACAGACGAAAATGTTCTATACCCAAAAAATGTAGATCTGTTCAAAACACACAATGTAATTCAAATAACTGTTTTTTGTTTGTGGCATCAGCCATTTCCGAGATATGCATATTAATGGTTCGAATTATTTAATACTTTGTCATTCTTTTTAAGTCCTGTCGATCTTTAGTTTTTTCTCGCCATATCATGGAAAGAGTATTAATTGTAAGGCCAGCGGACAGCGTCCAGTTCGAAAAAAATTGACCATCGCTATTCCCTTTGTATCCTTAACGAAATGTATAATGTAGCTATTTCCGGCTAAGTTTGCCTCGATTAAAATGAAGTAGATAGGAAAATAAACTTTAGTAGGAATAATTTGTATAGCCACAAACCCACTAATAAGCGATAGAGGGTACCTACTGAAAGCATGGGAATGTAACACATCAGATATTTTTCTTTACACGCTTGTGACTAATGATCTTTCCTAAAAAACAGTCTGGAATAGTAATTCAAGACATTGGAGATTTTGATGACATGAAAAACATTCTTTCTGGATGTTCAATAAAACTGAAGTTACAGCATTAGTTAATCTACTGGCTTATTTAAATGCCAAACGTGGATTTATTTCAGTTGTCCAACATTAAGAAGTATTTGAAACACGGTTTGGAGAAGAAAGCAGTATAGGCTTATGGATATCATCTGCCAAGATTCTCAGTACTTTCTAAAAATGTGGCCAACTTGGAGATAACGAATGTGACTAATGTCGGTTGAGTCCGCATATCTATTCTCGGGATTTGCCAAAAGGTAACCCCAAAATAAACAGCGTATCCAAGCAGGTATGCGTTCAGCTCTATTAGTCATTCCCTCTCAGTTCTCTGAAGACCACAACAGAATCAGAAAGAAAGAAAACTGATTTTTCTCGCGATGTGGATGAAATAGCGCTTTTGGATGTTTACCGCCAAATGTCAGAGCTTCCACTGGGAATTGATTAAAGTGATCTGTCAGCGGACAGACACCTCAAACGTTGCATTTTCTTCTACAGTTGTCATTACGTAACTCAGCTTAATTTTCTGCTGCCGCCAGATGTGCATGAACCAGCTGCTTTCAGTATTTTGCTTTAAACCTAATAAGGTCATGGAGAACGTTTTCCATATATGGCTTACTGAGATTGAAGAGCCTAAATATGCTGCTCATTTCTTTCTTTAACAAATAATAAAAGCAGTGACGCTGTGAAGTACATTTGTAATACTATCTTGGTCACGAAAATAAAGCAAAATATGTGGAATTATATTTTGAAGTGGGATATTTACAAATGGAATGTCTTATTGCTGTTTGAAACCGTCACCGTGATGGTAGTTTCCGACCCCATTCTTTTCAACAGAGAGCAGCACTGTTCCCGGGTGTGGTGTTCAATTCTGAGTCATCTGTGAGATATCAAAGGAAATTCTTGCAAGTAAGAGCCGTTAGCAGAAGTGTTCGCAGGTAGGTAACTGTAATATGGATAGATCTTGCTAAGTTAGGGTTAGTATACAATCATTAATTGTAAAAGAATGCATAACTATGAAGTTACAGTTTTCACGTGTGCAAAGTGACGTTCCACTTTTTTTCACTGACAAAGATGGCACCTGTTTCTTAGTGCATTACGAATAAACTACTGGAGAGGTTAATAAGACAGGTGTGTTTTGTATTGTCCCTATTTGTGAATGGTAATCACCATGGTAAATACTAAACCAAGCTCGATTTACATTCCTTTAAGATACGTTCCGTGTTTAGATTGTGGTTAGACATGGTATACACAGATTTTCTGTAGAGTGAATGAAGTGTGCATTTGAAGAACAAGAAGGAAGATATAGGGTACATCAAGCCTCTAATTTGAAAGTCAAAGATAGAAATAGTTAGTAGACCTAAAGCCCAATATTTAAAAGGAAATGTGAATTTTTAAACAACAGCACATTTGTCAATTCGGTTTTGGAGAGGGCATTTATAATTGATTTCCTTTTGTGTCATTTCTTGTACTTTACACTCTCTTTATCCTTTTCTTTTTCCAGAAGTGAAAATGGCATCTCGTAAGACTACTGGTCGTCGCAACACTACCAAGAAGCGTGCTCAGCGAGCAACTTCAAATGTCTTTGCTATGTTTGACCAAGCACAAATTCAAGAATTTAAGGAAGCATTTAATATGATTGACCAAAACCGTGACGGTTTCGTAGATAAGGAAGATTTGCATGATATGTTGGCATCTTTGGGTAAGTAATAGGAAATAATCTGTAGGTGTAGCACTAGCGGTGCAGTAGACTACAATAGAATTTCGCTATTCAGAATCTAATGCTGCAAGCAGACATTAAGCAGTAGGCTATTAAAACCGCTAATGAATTTTACAGTTTCCCTTAAACTTACAGTAGTAGCAACCGGACTCAGACTCACAGTCCACACGAAAGAGTTTATCGTTCCCTTTCAGGTTTTTTAACTTAGGAATTACGTGACCTGAGTACCTTCTTATAATCACCTGTATTACATTATTCGGGTAAATTGCCTTACCTCTGCCCGCATTAGCAACTGAAGTGGTCTTACGCTTGCTCTAACGTAATGCTGCCAACATATGAATAATGCCACCGAAGCCCGTAAGATATTAAGCCTCAAAGCCTAGCCGAGGGATTTTTTTAGAAGGAGAGGAGTGTAGCAAGTTTTTTTATTTAGGTTGGCAGTGTCCACTTTGCATGTGATTTATCGGAAAAATGGCTACGTTTGTTGTGTTCCTCATGCGATTTGCCTATATAAGTAAAACACCTAAAACGGGCGGGTAGGTGGGCACCAGATATAGAAGAGACCACATCATGTTCTAAACTCACTCCTAAGGTAATGTATTTCATTTCTTACTTCCTTATACCTAATTTAGGTGGGCAAAAGTATGACAATTTTGCCCACTATTCCTTTTTTGCATTTGGACTTGTGCAGCAGCTATGGAATGGTCAGCAGTTGTGGACTGAGTGCTGTGCAAGCAACAACGTTGGAAATTATTTGTATTGTTGGCATTAACAGAAATAGTAAAAGTGAGCTATTGTATTCGTACAATAATTTATTCACAAGGGTTTTCTTATAATTGAAGTTTCACTTTCTATTATGTCATTTTGTTACGTTCAGCTTGGTGCATTTGTTTTACTTACCTATTTTTTTTTTTGCATAATGAATCCTTATGAAACCAAGTCTGAAAGAATCAGGAACTCTGTTGAGATTTTGGAAGGGAATGACCATGAAAGTTGAAGACTGGAACTGAAATGTATAATTATAAGCAGTTCAGTAACCAACACATGTACTTAATCCTGTTTGACATCATTATACAATATTTATTTGTGAATTTGAAGCACCTGTAATGTATTCAGAAACATGCAATTTCAGTAGAATTGGGCAGGATACGTTTTATAAAATGTATGTACTTAGTAAATTAAAATTCATAGTAAGTTGTATATTATGCATTACTTTGTTATTTAGTTGTTAATCCATATTTTTCCCCATGCAGACTCTCAGTCTGCAGCAACTACAAAACATTGTGCTACTACTGCAGGGTTAAAAATAGAACCTAAAATTACATTTCAGATTAGTAGAATCTATACATCCTTACTTCACTGGTGATGTGAACAGCCAGAATGTATTCTTTTGGAAATGCATGTGCATAGACCATTACGTGGTGCCAAGCTAGTGCTCATCTGCTGTACAGTTGCAAAAACTGTGTATCCATGTTTCACTAATTTTACTGGAAAAGAGATGCCTATCTATTTACACTGTTCACAAATAATGAGTAAAGCTTGAAATATAAATAAATAAAACACAATAAAACAAGTAGGAGAGTTGTTACTCAATGCAAAAGTGAAACTTCTCCCATAAAATTACAAAATTCAGACTGCTGTTTTGGAAGTTTGGGTAATGTTGCTGCCAGCCTCTCCCTGTTCTACGTCAAGTCGCTAAACCATACCAACCGTGTAATGTCGAAAAATGCGAGAGGATTGTGTTGGTTGGCAGGAAGGCAAGTTCCATAGAAGAACAAGTTATGTATGAGGGAGGTAGCATTTGCGGAAAGGACCAGAAGTGGAACTGAAATGGATTGTAGAAAATGAAAATATGAATGCATAGATAAAAGGGGGCATACAATGTGGGACACACCCATTACTTATTGTGTATTTGCATGGTACATGCCTTAAGTTTATTTCATTAGAAATGTCATAATCCCGTTACAAAATATATTTATTTACCTATTGGGGAATTGCGCAAAGTAATGTCATACATAACTTAGCCAAAGGTTATCTCATCACAATATGAAGAGGCCCTCATTTATTCTGCAATTGTATGCTCAGTCTTGCATTGGGTGATTTTTTTTATTGAATTAAGGAATGTAATGCATAGACAACGTGCCACTATCAAATAATAGCTGGTGTGTTAATAACAGCCAATTCATATGGCAGTAAAAGTTGTAATTAAAGTAAATAATAATCATAACTTTAAGAATAATTTAACCGGATCTTCATGTGATTAAGCAGCCAATTAGAATGCAGAGATAAATGAAAGCAAATAATAACTGAGTAATAATAGCAAATAATAATCAGAATTTTAAGAATAATTATCGTCCAACCAGGTCTACTTGCTCTTTTATGACGCAAATGTTAACCTTAAAAAAGGTGTTTTTGCATCAGTTTGGTTAAAGAAATCACACAATCACAAACTTACTCTAGTTGGCCGTTTTGAACAGCAATGACTTTTCCTGCCGCTTTCTCCCTCTCAGCGGCATGGACTACCTACTGCCAAGAATACTCATATATGCAGTACTGCTACTTGCATATTTTTAGGGATTTTTTTTAATTTATTTAAGTATTGTAGCATACAGTGACGTAAGACGGGGAGAGGCTGGCAGCAACATTACCGTTTTCTGATGTATTGCAAAATTTCATCACTCCAACCGCCAATAGTGTTTTTTTTTTTTTTTTACTTCGAATTTTTGGTATTTACATGACACAATTCTTTAATGCACTGTCATAACATATTGACTTACCCAAAAGAACTAATCTGAAGATGGAAGTGGTTCTTCTCTGTCAAGATCTGTGTCATTTGTTGAAGTTGCACTTGAACAGTCTTGAGTCATCACCGGGATTGATAATTAGTCAGTCAACGACAATGTCTGCCATTCCCTCCAAATCACACATTGTTTGATCTTCCTAAACAATGTGTGACACATTCTTTCCATTTTTCGGCTGTTAGCTGTTGAAAAGCTGCTTGCACAATGTCATAGCTTGAATAATTTAAAAGTTTTGTTTCTGGCTATTTGGTTCCAAACTAACTCAATTGGATTTATATAATAGGTTACTTTTCACAAAACTTATTACATTAAGAACAATTTTTTCCTCGCTGCTTTTTAAGGGTTCTCCTTATATTTCATTACATCACATGCCTACGCCATTACTAGCACGCTCTCCACATGCTGACTGAAGCAGCTATTACTATGAACTGCACAACACATGTGCATTGTTACTTAAAGGGATAATGATTAAAATTCAGTAAATTTCTGTTCCATAATCATTCATCCTATGTTATTTAGACAACATTGCTTAGTTTAATATGATTTTAAATATAAAAAGTAGCGATTTTTCAGCAGTTTAAGTGTTAATTGTATGTAGGTAATACTTTTTTGCTTTGGTGTGTGTACCATGCATTCCTTTGTACCAAAGCCATGGAAATAATTGCTGGCCTTGCTTATAAATTCTGCTGAGAAGTTAAAGGTAATCATTATTATAACTTAGCTCTATACTAACCTAAGACTCTTCATTTCTCAAGAGTTTGTATATAACTTTGGTGCAAGAGTATACTCCAAAAATTGTACATAAGGAAACAAAGACAACATTAATAGACATCTTATATCGGTATCAGTTCTGCGGCTTGATACTTTCAGAGGAAGAAATTTCTAAAACATTCCTATTGGGTAAAGAGGAAATTGATAATTCTATGCAGGATGATAGTCCAAAATGTCTACAGTGATTTTTGTTTGAATGAATCTCTAGAATGAATACCAAAGATCAATTACTTTGCATTATCCATGTTAAGGGAATAGTCTATGCAATTGGAGGTTCTGTTAAGCATAGAATTTTGTCAAATGAGAGAAAAACTATGTAAATTACCAAGGATGTAATCTAAGCTACTCAAACTTTACATTCTAAAACTTCTTCTGGACATAAAATATGCCACGATATTCTGGGATTTACGTTAAGTGAATAAAGTAAAGGGGCAACTCTTAGAACTGCTTTAAGAGCACACTGCACATGTTAACATTCCTATCCCCTGTATTTCAAGTCAGTTTTGTCAGGATAGGTATGGTTGGTGCTAATCTTACAAAATCTTTTAATTATTAAATGGTTAAAACACTCGCCTGTTACTTGTAAGGCACATACTTCCAATCCCCATTCTTGCAAGAGCTTTTTTTTCTCTTTTTCTGTTTTCTTGAATAACATAACAGTTTATTTCAGAACACTAGGACTAATGTTTAGGCCATTAAACAATACATATATTACCAGTCATCTTTTTGGGGCTTTTATTAAGCTTGTGATCTCTTAAAAACATAATATGTACTAGTATTTTAACTGAAATATACAGTTTATCATCTTCAAAGAAAATAAAACCAAGCAAAAAATAAAAGAAGTGCTCTAATTTTCTCGAGCTTCCAGCCAGGTGTAAAGTTGTGTAGCAAACTGACATATGTAACCAACTTTACATCTGGCTGGAAATCTGAAAAAATCTACAGTATTCAAAATGCCAGGAAAGTTTCAGCTCATAAAGCAAGTGAACTTAATATCTAGTCCATTTTTGCTTTCTCTTCTACTTTTCTGTAGCAAGAAGAGGAAGTATTGCATTCCTCCCAAAAGTTTGATACAGAAATTTCAGCAGGAAGATACATTTTGAAATTCCTTGAATCCAAAAAAAAACATTTTTAGAAAAAAGTCTGTATGAACAGCATAACTCAAAAACAAAAATTTGTTAAATACCAAACTTGGTTTATAAGTTCAGCACCTTCCAAGGATGAAATTTCTCTAACCCCACCCCAAACTCCCTTCACATGGAAAAACTAGTTATTTTGATTTTCTCAAAAATGGCTGTAACCATTTTGATAACAATAGGCTATGTTTTGCATTTATTTGCCCAAACAATGTTTTGGATAAAAAAATTGAAATTTTGTGTGCAAAAAATCCTAAACAAATGACTTTTCATAATATTAATGAAAGACTATTTAATAACTTAATGAAAATCTTCATTTTGAAATCGGTTTAAATGCGCTATCTTTCCCTTACTGCTTGGGAGAGTTGGCACATGATATAGGAAATGGTGCGTGAAACTAAAGTAATATAAATACTACTAAGTCTTTACTATTGTAGTCAAGTATGGCATGAGGATTCAGAGGTATATACCACATTTTCTGGAGCCATTGACTGCATCATCTACGGAGGCAGCTTTATCCACGCGTTACCCAAAAGGTATCCTTTTGATCTTGTCAGACCATGCTTTCCTTCGTTTTACATTGCAATTTGTGCTTGATTGAAATGCTTCTTCATTGGACTAAAGAAAGCTTTGTCTAATGAGCATGAGCAGTATGGTGGATAAACACAACAAAACCACACATTTTGATCAGGAACTTCATAAAGTTTCAAAGATGTATAGTGGGAACCATGTCCATAAACAGTTGTACAATTATGTTATATATAACTTTATTGAAATTTGCATTTGAATGTTTGAACGCATGTGCCTTTTCTCCCAGAGTGCTTTGTGCCATCTATCCCCAGTTAAGTGGATAGATGGCACACACGACAACCATTTGTATAGGCTGACCAACATGGCCAGAAATGCACACAATATACTCTGAAATCCTTCATTGCACTAACGTTTATAAATTTCCGTTGAATTTATGCCTCTACTTCAGTCACTGAGACTTTAAACTATGAGTAGAACAAGTTTTCACTGCATGTGCAATACATTTGCGTTGAATAACTAGTTGCAACTGCTAGAAAAACAGTAAATTGAGAATTTAATTTCTCTGTCCATAGATCTCTTAAACTACTGAACACCTCATCTGTTTTGGTGCAAATTCTGGTGGTTAATAGTGGTGTTGGGATTGCGCCAACTCTCCCGGAATTACTCTACCATAAGTTTAAGATATTTGCATGTAAAATAAAATGCAAATACTGAATTCCCTTCATTTTGAATGATTTCTGTGTAATTGGTGAACTGTAAGAGATAGACAAAATCTTACTATGCAAAAAAAAAAACTCGTTAAAGCACATGATTTATGTGAAATAACATATTTTGTGGCATTATATATTCTTTGTTATTAGTTTGAATATCAAATACTTGAACTTTTGTATGTGAACAGTATGACTCAAAAACAAAATGTTGAATAAATATCATACTTGGTGTTTACTAAGTTTGGTATCTTCCAAAAAATGTGACACAAAGATTTTCAAGAAAATCCACACCCCACACTACCCTTCACAGGGAAAATTTTTTGAAAATTTTGATTTTCTCAGAAATGACTTAAAATTTTTATTACAATATTGTATGTTTAAGATATTTTCATGACAAATAGAATCTGTATCTTGAATTTTCTGACAATTGCCTCTGAAGTTCTCTTCATTCTGAATGACTTGCATAACTGGTAAACTGTAACAGACAAAATCTTACTACATATATTGTGTGTACATACATAAAAATCTTATGTGCTGCATTCACATGACTTTCTCTACCTCTGTTGCTTATTATGAGTATATAAATTATTATTATAACATTTTTCCTATCTACTTCATTTTAGACCAGATAAACCTTTCTGGAAATGCTTGCATTACACATTTTGTTGTAGATACAAAGGGAACAGCAACAGTCAACAAATGTTTAAGAACTGGACGGAAAAGTGATAGTCAAATGTATTAGAACCGGAAATTCCATATTCTTTCCATGATATTGTGAGAAACAGCTGAAAGTTGACAGGACTTTAAAAGAATGGCTTAAGTATTGAACAATTCAAACCATAATAATGGATATCTCGGAAATAGCTGATGCCACAAAAAAGTTATTTGTAATAACGTGGGTGTTATAAAGATATCTATATCTTTTGTGTAGTACATTTTTGTCTATCACTTAATGTTTACTAGTTATACAAGATTATACAAATTTCCTTCCAAATAAAGAGGACTTCAGGCTATTCACGGAAAATTCAAGATATAAATTTGTCATGTAAATACCTTTAATATATGGTATTTTAATAAAAATTGTTAGTCATTTTTTAGAAAATAAAAAATGTCAAAAAATGTTCCATGGAGTAGAAAGTAGGTGTTGTTACTCCACAGAAAATTCATGCAAAATAAGACAAATGCTGCCAATATTTCATTCCACACAAAAAAGAAAGAGAGAAAAATATATATATACAGCCTGGAAGTATGTCAGACTGTTGAGGGGTAGGTTAAGGAATCAGACAGTCCACCTATGCTTCATATCTGTGTGAATATTAGGGGATTTTTCATTATTATTACAAATAGCTGGCGCTGTGTGAAATTACAATTATAAGGGGTAATGGGGAAAACTCACCATAAAAATCCTCTAGATTCATTATACAGTTTCATAAAACATGGGGGGAAATAAGTGAAATTAATTCGTCATTGGTGTTTAAAATTGTAACTATGCAATGTTGGTAAGCCATTTAATGCATTACTAACCAAATAAACAATACTGAGTGTTTACTGGAGTAACAAATTAATATAAATCAAACACTTTTAAGATATGTTTGTAAAACTAAATTTAATTTAGCTAAATAAAGCCTATTCTGTACACTATAATTAACTACATTTTTTCAACACTTGTGCCATTAACTGTTATACCATTACTGTCTACTGCAAAACCTTGTTCCTAGTGACAAAAATGGCATGTGAATTTTTTGGTTCCTTTAATGTTTGTTGCATAGCGTGGCGATTTACTTGTTTGTGCTTTGTAAATTTGTTTGAAATCAGTGTTTTAATTTTAAATTTCAGGAAAAAATCCACCTGATGAATATCTAGAAGGAATGATGAATGAAGCTCCTGGACCAATTAATTTTACTATGTTCCTGACGTTGTTTGGGGAGCGGTTGCAAGGCACAGATCCAGAAGATGTAATAAAAAATGCTTTTGGCTGCTTTGATGAGGAAAACAAAGGTGTTATCAATGAAGAACGGCTACGAGAATTGCTGACTTCAATGGGAGACAGATTTACTGATGAGGAGGTACTAAAATATACTGTCTACTTAGCACTTTTTGGGTGCATGCACTAACGAGTATCATTATACTTAATAAAACAAGTATTATAAACCGTGATCTGAAATTCATATGGAAAGGAACATGGGTGGAATATAAACATGTAACATCACTAATTTGTAGGTTAATTTTTATAAGAACATTTTTCAGTGGTGTTAACAATCTGATAATGTTTTTATTTATGGATGCTCTTTAACTGCTAGGTTCTTAGCATCCCATTCTCTATTGGGCATGAAAGACCAGAAATTTTGCTCAGAGGTTCCTCTATCAGGCTTGAGGTTCTTTTACGTGCCATAAATCTATGGTACGGGACTACCAGCTTTACTTTCCTTCCAAAGGAAGCCATGTTAAGGATTTTTACACCCGAAAAAATCCATCACCCTCTGCTGGTTTGAACCCATGACCTCGGGAACTAGAGGATATATGGTATACCTAGACCATGAGGAACGACGTGTGTTCACAATCGTCCTCAGCTGTGGGTTACTAAAACTAACATTGAGGGCCTGGTCCTTTTCTGGTAAGTCTGTAGCGATTAAAAGTCACAACTTCATGGATTCATAATTGGTGGTACCTCAAAATTAAAACCTGTTGTGAAAAAAACACTAAAGACATCAGAGATAAATCAGTTGTTTCATGCCATTTTGGGATGCATAATTATGAGAGGAAATCAAATTGTTAAACCTGTCATGTATCTCATTGGGAAACATATTTAAGAATTGTGATAGTTTTAAAACATAGAAATGCTAGGCGTAGCCTGTAATCTAATTTTCATGGCTCTGAGGTGCTGATGTTTTGCAGAGTACTACACTCAGGATTATAAGGGCAGGTCTGATAGGTTCCAGCTTCAAGGCCCAATTGAAGTAGCTGCTCTTAGATTTATCTTGAGAATCTCAAGTGTAGTACTTTAGTCAGCTTTAACACCTCAGAGCTTTGAAATTGAACATGGTCCACAAGCCCAGTGGATATATTTCTGAATATTGTGTTCTTTGTCATGTGCAACTCTTCTACGATTCCAGTATAATAACTTTTGCATATTGATCTATACTGCATGATTTGCTTCATAGATCAGAGTTTTTTTGCTCAGTTTTATTGTAACATCAAGTTAGGCCACCTCTCCATTCTACAAAAATTATTTATTTTTACTACACTCTGATGAGTCCATTATGTTACAATTTAGAAGACAAAATATTTTGTTGCTTTCTTAATGAATTTGAACAGTATACATTCCTTTCTTAGCTTGGCAGGTAAGGGAACTATACAAGGAAAATGGACATTGTTGCTAAGTACCAGGGTTCATTTACTCATTTTTACTTTCTCTTCTACATGCTTAAAGTAAGTAGAGGAACTATTGTATTCCACCAAATAATTTAATGTTGGTAGTTTAGCAGGAATAAATATTTTGAGGCATTCTGAATCCAAGAAAGGAGTTTTAGAAAAAAAAGAAAGTCTGAACAGCATAACTTTAAAATGAGAAGTTGGTTAAATGCAAAACTTAGTATTTAAGTTCAGGACCTTCCAAGGATGCGACACGAGTATTATGAAGAAAAGTTGCCCCCACCCCCAAACTATCCTTTACATGGAAGCTGTTTTGTTGTTTTTGACTTTCTCAAAAATGCAGTAATGATTTTGATTAAAAGATGTGTTTAGGTTCTTTTCATGACAAAGTGTATATCTTGAATTTTCTGGAATTAGGCTCTATTCTGAATGCCTTTTGTATAAAGTCTGCTAAACCGTAAGAGATGGATTAAAAAAAATGTAGATCTCGTTAAAACACACAATTTGTCAAATAACATTTTTTGTTGCATTAACCATTTACAAGATATTCTTTGTTACTGGTTTGAATTTTCAAAAGCGTTATACATTTCTCAACTGCAAATTGCTATTCTTCTTTCTATTTCATGTTCAGAATTTCATACATCGCATAGTGACCATTTTGAAATGATTTACTATCACTTTAGTTTGCTGTATTCTTCTCATATTTGCAACAAAATGTGTGAGTAATGAAGGTTTATGTGTATTATCAAGAAATAGAAGAATAAACTTTTGTTAAAATATTTTGTAGAAGACTGAGAAGAGAAGCCATGTGAGTGCTACAATTTTTTTTTTACTGTACTTTACTTTCTCTACTACTTACCCATAGTAAGTAGAAGTAGTACTGCGTTCCTTCAAAAAATTCAGTACTGAGATTTCCCAGAAATACACATTTTGAGACTCCCCTGAATAAAACAAATCTGATCTGACACACTCACATGACTTTCTCTACCCTCTCATTTATTACTGGCATACAATATAATCTTACTAAAGCTTATTTTCTATTTACTTCATTTTAATCCAAATAAACCTTTGCAGAAATAGCTACATTACAGATACAGAGGGAATAGCGATAGTCAATTGTTAAAGAACTGGATGCATATGCTGGCCTTAAAATTCCATGCTGCTTCCATGCAATCGCAAGAAACAACTGACTGTAGACAGGACTTTAAAAGGATGACCAAGTAATGAACAATTTAAACCATTAATAATGGATGTCTTAGAACTGGCTTATGCCACAAAAAAAGTTATTGGGTATAAATTATGTATTTTAAAGAGATCTACAATTTTTGTGTTGTACGTTTTTATCTATCGATTGACGTTTAGCAGTTATACAAGATTATACATAATTCCATTTGAATGAAGAGGAGGACTTCAGAGGCTATGGCCATAAAATTTGAGATTTGCATTTTGTCATGTAAATATCTTTCATATATGCAGTTTTAACAAAAATCATTAGCCATTTTTTAGGAAATCAACATTTTCGAAAAATCTTCCATGTGAAGGGTAGTTTGGGGTAGGAGGATTTTCTTGAAAATCTTTGTCGTATGTTTGGAAGGTACTGAACCTAAATACCAAGTTTGGTGTTTATATGACTTCATTTTTGAGTATTGTTCAATACACACACACACACAGTGGACTTTTTCCAAAAATCCTTCTTTTTTTATTTATTCAGGAGTCTCAAAACATGTATTTCTGGTCAAATCTTGGAGTCAAATTTTTTGGGTGGAATGCAATACCTCCTGTACCTACTATGTATGTGGTAGAGAAAGTAAAAAAGAAAGCATTTTTAGAAAAAGTTCCATAGGGATGTATGTGTATGTGAACAACACACTAAAAAACGAAAAGTCGATTAAATACCAAGCTTGGCATTTAAGCTCAGCACCTTCCAAGGATGTGACAAAGCTTCCAAGAAAAACTGCCCATCCTAAACTCCCCTTTAAACAGAAAAGTTTTAATAAATTTGAATTTTTTCAAAATTCACTTTAATGATTTTGATTAAAATAATATATGTTTAAGATGTTTGGATGTCAAATGGAATGTATATCTTGAATTCTCTGTGAATAGCTCTGAAGTCCTCTTCATTTTGAATGACCTTTGTATAATTTGTAAGCCATAAGAGATAGATAAAATATTACTACACAAATGTAGATCTCTAAAAGCACACAATTTATCACATTTTTTTGTGAAGCTTACTACTTCCATTTCCAAGGTATTCCTTGTTATTGGGTTGAATTTTCAAGTACTTAAACTTTTTTCAATGGGAAGTTTTTCTTTCTTCTCCTCCCCTTCATGGTCACAAAAGATCATGGAATTTCAAAGCTATCATACTATCGTCTAGCGATACGTTGTTTAAAAATCTGACCATACCTTTACCTGCAATATGGTACAACAAAATGTTTGAATGTGAATTGAGAGTTTATCTGGTGAACAAGAAGTAGCTCGAATAGTAAGCTTTCATAAGAATAGTTTATATAAGAGTGAGTAGGAAACTCACATGAATACAACACATCAGAGTTTTTATTATAACTTTAGGTTACTATATCAACATTCAAGAATAGGATAAGAGATATTACCATTTTGCATCATCCCTATCTTAAACCATAAATGACAATTTTCACTTGGGCTTTTAAGTTAGTGAACCAAAAAGTAAAATTTGTAATTTCCTTACATGAAATGTAGCAATAAAGAATACCTTAACTAAATTTGTACTAATAACTATGTAGCCCTTAAAAGCTATACATTATTCAGTTTTATAAAATACTTAGGACATGATAGGGTGCCATGTAGGAAGGAGAAGACTTCAAAAATAGAAAACATGCATGTTACATTCTCATTACTTTCTCTACCCCCAATTCTACAAACTATTCTTACCAAAGCTTAACTCTTCTATCTACTTCTTAACAGAGATAACCATTTGCAAAAATGCATTTATTACACATTTTATTGTAGGTATAAAGAATAATACAGTAGGCTGAAATGATAGTCGAATCCTTAAAAAGCAGGTTAAGTGAAATTCCACTCTCTGTATGATCACAAGAGGGGGAAAAAAGTCGTCCTCCATGGATAAGTGGTACCATGTTCTCTAGTTCCAAAGGTCGTGGGTTCAAACCCGGTGGAGGTCGATGGATATTTCGGGCATAAAAATCCTTAGCATGGCTTCCTTCAGAAGGGAAGTAAAGCCGGTAGTCCTGTGTCGTAGATTTACGGCACGTAAAAGAACCTCAAGCAAAATTACCGGTCTTTCACGCCCAATATAGAATGGGACGCTAAGGACCATAGTAGTTAAAAGAGCATCCATAATTTAAAAAAAAAAATGAATATTGACTTAGCACTATAAAAAAAATATAACTATTTGAATATTCAATCGGTAATAATATCTTGGAAATGGCTAATGCTACAAAAAGCATGACATAAATTGTATGTTTTAATTAGATTCACAATTTTTGTAGTAAATTTTTGTCTCTTGTGGTTCACCTGTCATACAAAAGTAAATAAAATTCATTCTGAATGAAGAGAACCTAACAGGCTATTCACAGAAAATTGAAGGTATACGTTTTCTTTGCCTTGCAGGTATCTTAAATATGTCATTTTAATAAAAATTGTTAAAGCCATTTTTGAGAGAAAAAAATTAAGAGAAATTTTGTATTTAAAAAATCTGATGTGTTACACTCACATGACTTTCTCTACTCTTGTACAAACTATTTTTACGAACGCTTATTCTCCATCTACTTCATGTTAATCAAGATAAACATTTGCAGACTCTGTCTTATTGCTAATTTTCTTGTAGATGTAAGGGGAATATATATTTGCAAGGGCAATATAGAAATACAGTAGCCTTTAAGCACATACATATCTCTTAATAGCTGGTTGCTATGTGCAGCACCATTCCCTTTGTCACAGATTAATACTCTTTGCATATACAAGACAAAAAAATGAATAACGAATTCCCATTTGAGAAAAAGTATTGAAAAATTTAAGGGAATAACAAGCAATATCTCAAAGGGTTCACTCAACAAAAAAAATGTATATGACATAAATCGTGTATTTTAACGCGATCTACATTTTTTGTGTAGTAAAAGTTTGTCTATCTCTTATGGTTTACCAGTTATGCAAAAGTCATTCACAATGAAGAATACTTTTGGAGACATTCCCAGGAAATTCAAGATATACATTTTGTCATCAAAATATCTTAAACCTATCATATTTTAATCAAAATCGTTAGAGCCCTTTTTGGGAAAATTAAAATTTTCAAAAAATCTTTCATGTAAAGGGCAATCTGGGGTGGGGGGATTTTCTTGAAAAGCTTCGTGTCGCATCTCTGGAAGTTACTGAACCTAAATACCAAGTTTGGTGTTTATCTGACTTTGTTTCTGAGTTATGCTGTCACAGACAGACACACACATGGACATGTTTCCAAAAATGCTTTTTTTGGATTCAGGGGGTCTCAAAACATGTATTTCCGGTGAAATCTCATATCGAATTTTTGGGTGGAATACAATACTTCCCCTACTTACTATACGTAGTAGAGAAAGTAAAAAATAGTTTGGGGCTGTGATTTTCTCGAAAATGTTGTTACATCTTTGGAAGACAAATTTATGTACCAAATGTTTGTGTTAATCCAACATTTCATTTTTACCTTCTCCATCACATACCTAGTAGGTAGATAGGTAGAGAAAGTATTGCATTCTATCCAAAATTTTGATACTGAGATTTCACCACAAATACAGATTTAAGCTTTCCTGAATTTAAAAAAAAAGTTTTTAGGGGGTGCGTGCGTGTGTGAGAGAGCATGAAAGAAAAAGTCACATCAATACCAAACTTTGTATTTATAAGTATTGTATCATCCAAAGATGTGACTAAGATTTTCAATAAAATTCCCCCTCACTCCAAACTACCCTTTACGTAGAACATGTTTTTTATATTTTTGATTTTCTCAAATATGGCTCTAATGATTTTGGTTAAAATACTGCATATTTAAGATATTTATAGTACAAATAAGGTGTACCTTGGCTTTACTGGGAATAGCCTGTAGTAAAAGCCTCATACTTAAAGCATTTTATTAAGTTTGGTATATTGGGTAAACCATAAGAGATACGCTAAAAATTACTACACAAAAAATGTAGATCTCTTTAAAAAACACAATTTGCTTACACACACACACATGCATGCACGCACGCACACACACACACAATTTTTTTTGTTTTGTTTTGGTAATGCTTTTCACTCACATGTGCATGGAGGTTTTTAGGGGGACCTTAGACTGTGTATTGCCAGTGCAATCTCAGTATCCAAGACTTCCTTACAGAAAGTTTAAAAAAAAATCTGATGTGTTACACTCACATGACTTTCTCTACTTTTGTACAAACTATTTTTACAAACGCTTATTCTCCATCTACTTCATGTTAATCGAGATAAACGTTTGCAGAATGTATCTTATTGCTAATTTTCTTGTAAATGTAAGGGGAATATACATTTACAAGGGCAATTTGGAAATACAGTAGCCTTTAAGCACATACATATCTCTTAATAGCTGGTTGCTAGGTGCAGCACCATTCCCTTTGCCACAGATTAATACTCTTTGCATATCGAAGACAAAAAAGTGAATAACGAATTCCCATTTGAGAAAATAAGTATTGAAAAATTGAAGGGAATAACAAGTAATATCTCAAAATTGGTTCACTCAACAAAAAAAATGTATATGACATAAATCGTGTATTTTAACGGGATCCACATTTTTTGTGTAGTAAAATTGTGTCTATCTCTTAGGGTTTACCAGTTATGCAAAAGTCGTTCACAATGAAGAATACTTTTAGAGACATTCCCAGAAAATTCAAGATATACATTTTATTTGTCATAAAAATATCTTAAACACATGATATTTTAATCAAAATCGTTAGAGCCACTTTTGAGAAAATTAAAATTTTCGAAAAATCTTCCATGTAAAGGGTAATCTGGGGTGGGGGGATTTTCTTGAAAAGCTTCATGTCGCATCCTTGGAAGATACTGAACCTAAATACCAAGTTTGGTGTTTATCCGACTGTTCGTTTCCGAGTTATGCTGTTCACAGACAGACACACACACGCGGACATGTTTCCAAAAATGCTTTTTTTGGATTCAGGGGATCTCAAAACATGTATTTCCGGTGAAATCTCAGTTTCGAATTTTTGGGTGGAATACAATACTTCCCCTAATTACTATACGTAGTAGAGAAAGTAAAAATTTATGTACTGAAAAAAAGATGTAATGAATGAATGCTGAACGAATTGTGGTGTGGTTGGCATTCTGCTTCATATTCTAGAAGCCTGAAAATGAATCTTGGTTTGCAAGGGTGGGGGTGCTGACTTGCCCCCCCACCCCTTCAGGTAGGCAAAGGTTATGCACCTCTAAGCTGTGTGAATGCTGGGCCATCATTTGAACCATTTCATTCACCATGTGATATGAAGAGCATCAAATCAAAAAGTAACTTACTACCAAAATCATTTTTTTAATACCACATTTATAATGAAAAGTGCAAAATGAAACCTGGATTGAGTGCATTTTGAACCAATTATACTGAAAATATTAGAATGAGCAGTAAGAAAACATGGCAAAAAGTTATATTTAATAATATTTTTAAAACATTTCAATTCTACTTAACAAAAGCAGTTTTATATTTTGCTTTGTGCATCTTTTGGGGAAAAAAGTGCCTTCAAATTTCATTTGTCACATTTTCTGCAAACCCTTTCTGAATGCCTCTTTCAGCAAACATAACTGTGTTTCTGATTGAAACAATGCCCATTTCTACCTCTATACTCTTCTTCATTCTGGTTTCACTACAGAATACGGCTGTTCATCCACAACCATCACATAAAACTGCTACTCAGCCTCATGTCTCCAAGAGTGTGTCAATATCCTTTATTTCATTGACTCTTTTTTAGAATGTTTTAACTCTGGACCTGTGGTATACACTCAAATATAACTCCCTGTTTCAGTGGAGTTTTGAATGGTTTAGAGGGATGGCAAAATGTTAATTAGGCTTGGATCTAAAGAATAATGAAAGAAAAAGAAAACTTCTCGCTAGTTTTTATAAAACTAGCATGAAAGACAAAACAACACAGAATGTAATGTCAGTATCCTTTGCAGACATGTCGCTGCATTTATTTGCACGAGAGTAATACAATAAATACATTTTAATGGCACAGCACAAGCTATTCATCTCATTTTTGTTTCTCTGTTTCCTTGTATTTTCATGCTGTAATACTTTTAGCAAATCTACTATTAGTGCTTCCTTGGTAAGAGTTCTCTATCTCAAACCTTCAAATAAGCAGATTGGTTTTCTTCGTTCATTCATTCAGCATGGCGTAATGTTGCTAACAGGAAGGAAGCGATATCTCATGCTGTTTGGCTGCAACAAATGCATTTCAAGTTCTACAGAATGCAAACAAAGCAGTTAAAGCATATGTGTACAGTGCCATACAAGCAATTCTTTGCTTCTGTAACATGGTATATTTAGTTCCATTCATCTGTGTGGACTAAGCACTTTCTGAACCAAATACCATTTTACAATAGGGAGGAGTACTATTCGAAACAAATGGATTGCACAGTTCAATTCAGCATTATCAAAATGGGGGAATCCATCACAAAAAGGGTGGATTTAGCCAGTTTTATTCTGATGCTCCTCATATGCCCTCTGTTTAAAGGATCTTAAACTTAGAAAATAAAATAAATAGGTAACATATGTTGCAGTGTACATTTATTGGGTGCTTTCTGCATTGTTTTAAACAAATGCTGAAGACTGATGAATAAATTGTCTCTTCTCAAGAAACAGTCACTAATTTCCTTGAGCCATAGTAGTTATGAACCTTGTAAATTACCTTCTTCCTCAGTAGAATTCAGAAAGTGTTTTTTGAAATAATTTTGAAATACATTAACTGGGGGTTTTAATTCTGGCAATGTAGAAGACTATAAACATTTCTCTGTGAATATTGTTGCTGTTATTCACCAATGGCACTGGGGATTAATTGATCTGCATCATTTTCCCTCTGGCTTCCCAATATAAAGTCTGCAAGTTATCACTTTTAAGGCCTTTGCATATGGCGAGATGTTGTTTGTTCATGGTGACATCTTCAGAGAGAGTGCACTTGGGTGTAGTAGGCATTGAATCTTGTAGAGATATTCTTTGAGGGTGACCAGTTGCCATTCTAAATAAGGCCACTGCAGCCTTCCTTGGCATTTTTTGTATATCAACTCTATCTTTAATATTCTTATAATCTTTATCTTTTAATTTATCTTCTTCATCAAATCTCTGCTGTCCTTTGAAGTGTTGTTTAATGTTATTTAATTGTTTATTTCTATTTGTCCTACAGGTTTTATTTGTTGTATTGCACCTTTCTTTGCTAATTGATCCGCATGTTCATTGCCCAAAAGTCCGACATGAGCTGGGATCCATTGTTGAATGACATGATTTCTAGTTTCAACTGCTTTAATTAGGCTTCTTATTTCTTTAATATTTCTTGTTGTTTTATTATTGTAATTTACTATTCCATCTATGGCTGATTTTGAGTCTGATAAGATGACTATTTTTTGTTTTATGTATGGTGTATATGAAATGTTCTGTAATACTGTTTTTATAGCTGTTAATTCTCTATCATAGTGTTTTGACGTTTCATCTAATGTTAGATACTGTGCAAAATGTTTACAGTATACTCCTGCACCGGCATTTTTTTTATTGATGAGGGATCCATCTGTATATATTCGGAGCCATTGTTTTTCTGGCTATCTTTCATTTTCCGTAGCTATTGCTATGGCTCTCATTTCATCTGGTATATTGTTTTGTTTGTGTGTTGTATATATGAGGTTATTCTGATATTGTATATCAATATAGTCTATTGGACTCATTACCTCTGTTGCAATTATATTTGTTGTAATTATATTCTTGTATTTTAAGTTATTAATATATGTTCTGAAGCTTATTTGAGTTTTTAAATTACTTATAGTATCTGCTGTGTGGTAACATTTGTACCTGTTTCTATTGACTTGCAGTTTTTGTGCTAGAGTAATTGCTTTCAACTCATGTTCCAATTCTATAGCCATGTTTTTTGTGAAGCTTTGTAGTACTATAATTGGTAGTGTTTTTACAGCTCCTGTTGTTATTCTTAGTTAATTACTTTGTGAAATTTCTAGTTTACTTTAAAGTCTCTTGTTTACTGTTGCTAGTAGTTCTCCTCCATACAATAGGTTAGATTTTATGTATGTTTTATATGTATTATTAAGGAGGTCCATGTTTCCACCCCATTTTATTCCTGCTAAATGTTTTAAAGTGTTGTTCTTTTTGTTGTTCTATCCCTAGATAGGTTATTGTAGTTGCTTCTTGTATTTTTTGTTGTTGATTTGCAGGCATATATTTTCTGTTTTACGCTGCATTGTGAATAGTTGATATTGAGTTTCTCCTGTATTTATTTCCACATTGTTATTATTAGTCCACTGTTCTAGGGTTATGGTTGTATTCTCCATTGTTGTTTGCAGTTTTTTGTAATGTTTCCCAGATCTTAAGTTCTTTTCTGAAGTCCATATTACCACGTCATCAAACATTCCTACTTGTATGTTACCTATTTTCTTTAGTACATCTAATATATATATTGAACAGAAAAGCACTTGTAACAGACCCTTGAGATAGTCCAACTCTCGTTTGTTTCCATTTAGATGTAGCTGTTTTGTACTGTACTGCAACCATCTTCGGGATAGGAAGGTTTGAAACCAGTTTAGCCTGTGGCCTGATATCCATGTGTTTTCATCTTGTATAGTAGCATTTCTCGCCATACTGTGTTAAACGCATCTTGGAAGTCGACAAACAGTGCTAGAGTAGTCTTATTATTGTTATTGTTGTTGTTGTTGTTATTGTTATTGTTGTTGTTGTTATTATTATTATTATTATTATTATTATTATTATTATTATTAAAAGTTTCTTTAATGTCCTGTGAGAATCTTACAACCTGGTGTATTGCTGAGCTGTCCTTAAATCCAGCTTGTTAAGCTAATAGATTTTGTCTCTGTGAATATTAACTATGTTTATTGCCAACTCTATGAATTTTTGTCAATTTTATATTCTGGGAGGTTTCCAGGTATGCAGATTTGCACACATTATGGTTTTAAAGTATAGCTTACTTCAGACTTGTTTTACAGGCTATTGTCTTGGCCTAGCAGAAGTTTGAAGAAAATTTGATGACACATTTTAAAACTTGTACAAAATTGGAGGGCATTTATATAGGATTCTTAGGCAAATTAGAGCATCAATGTACTATTGAAGAAAATCTGTGCATTTAAAATGTGGTACAAAATTAGGAATAGTTCATATGGAATACTTTCCAAAAATATACAATTTCTTAATGTTATTTGCCAAATTGAATGGCAAAGATTACTGTAGTTGCTCCGTTATTTCTGCCATTTTACAAATGCACCCAAAATTTAATGCATACATTTAGAATCAGAATTCTGATACTTCTGTAGGAACAAATTGTGCAATCTTGTTCTAGGTTGATGAGATGTACAGAGAAGCACCAATCAAGAGCGGTATGTTTGACTACATAGAATTCACAAGAATCTTGAAGCATGGAGCCAAGGATAAGGATGAGCAATAAAGGAGCATAAAGCATCAGGTGGTTGTGCCTTATTTATTGTCTCCAAGAAAATGATTCCACTTAATATTTGTTTAAAAGATAAAGCTAACATTTTAATTATAATAAAGATGTTTTATTACAGCAGTTTTTCTTATCTATATTTCTGGTTAAATTTGTATAGAACACCAAAGTACTTATTTTGTACATAAATTATGTAGATTCCAGGCAGTATTTATATTCTTTTAATATTTTGAGCAAATAAAATTGTTTTATATCTTGTGTTTTACATATACTGATAAAAATAAATTTATTTACAAATGAGGACTACAAGGGGAGAAGTAAGTATACTGTATCATAAAGTACAGCACCATTGTGTTGCAGTATGTGCTGGAACACGTTTGCTTGAGCATACACCAGTATATAGTTCATCTGTGAAAGTTGCCCTGTAATTTCCAGCTGGAACTTAACTAAAGTGATTCGTGAAACAGGTGTGTGTTTTGGCATTGTTTTAATGCCACAACTTGCACACCATTAGTACAGAAGTCTTCCTGCTTCACACAGAAATATGCTTTATCTTAGCAATTTTAGGGAAACTACATCTCTTATCAGTAATAAATAGAAACAAACCTTGTATTATGTTTACCAAGGAAACATTTGATGAAAATGAAGAAAGGTTTTAATGAAGTTCAAAGAAATTAGGACATTATTCCGTATCCGGTTAGGAGCTGTGAAATTTACAAAACTTACGGAACCATGATACATGCCTTTACGAAGTGACTATCCTTTCTGAATGTCTGAGATACACATAATAATCAGTAATGCGCCAATTGCTTAACGTTTTAAGAGCATTTATGAAATATGTTGTGAGTTTTGTTCAGTTTTCACAAGCAACATACTTCTAGCAGAGCATGCATCTTAAATGAGGCAATCATGGTGGTGTTGCTGTCGTGATTCTGCTGCCAACATTGCAGTGAAAAATTGGCGAAAGGTAATATGTGCTGCCAACACCTGGTAGAGCAGCCAGCATCTGAAAGGGGAATGGATTACAAGCAATCAACCTGATGGTTGCTAGATATTTAGGGCCCTAAGCGGCAAAACATAGCCGAGGGTTTTTTTTTTGTTTTTTTTTAATCTGAGGGGACAGGAGCACTTTCGCAATGAAGATGTAAAATACACACAAAGTCATCCTTATTTCTTTAATGGTACTAATACACAGAATGAGTTTTAATGCATTTATTGCTTAACGTATTTAAGGCCTGAAAATCAACAGAACTTAAAAAAAATAAAGTATTGAACAAATCCAACCATTAATAACAGATATTTCGCAAATGGCTGATGCCACAAGAAGTCATTTGAAATAAACTGTCTGTTTTAAAGCGATCTACATTTTTTCTATAATGTGTTTTCATCTATCGCTTAATGTTTATCAGTTACACAAAATTATACAGAATTCCTTTCAAATAAGGAGGACTATTTCCAGGAAATTCAAGATATATATTTTATTTGCCATGTAAAAAACTTTAATACATGGTATTTTAATCAAAATCATTAGAATAATGATTTTAAAAATCAAACATTTTGAAAAATGTTGCACGTAAATGGTAGTTTGGGGTGGGAATTTTCTTGAAAATCTTTGAGTCACATCCTTAAAAGATACTAACCTAAATACCAGGTTTGGCATTTATCCGATTTTTTGGTTTTAGTTATGCTGTTCACAGACACACTCCCAGACCTTTTACTAAAAATTCTTTCTTTGGATTCAAGAGGCCTCAAAACATGTACTTATGTAGAAATCTCGCTATCAAATTTTTGAGTGGAATGCAGTACCTTCTCTACCATGTACTGAACAAGAGAGTATAGTAAAAAGTCAAGAATTGGTGGTGACGTTCGTTGCACATTGTTATTCCTCACTGCATATGTAATCTGATATTCCCAGTAACTTGACACAAATGTTCTTTGTCTTTTCACTTCACTTTAGCTACTGTTTCCTTGCTTCACAACATTCCATTAGCCACAATTTTTCTTATCACATTTGTACTAATCCTTGCAAGATGTCTGCCATCACCAAGAAGGGCCCAATATTGTTATATACTGAGGTGCGCCAAAATGTTTACAGCTAGATATTAAATTTTAGTTACCCCAGCATATACATTGGGAGGCATAGCTGCAGAGGCAGCAAGAGGACCAGAATCTTAAACAACACATTCCAGAGCAGGCGTAGGATAGTTATAACAAAATACAGAATTTCACACTAATCACATTACTTGTGATTTATTCAGTATAAGCATGGCGCCCCTACATCACACACAAAAGAAAAAAAGGAAGAAATTGAGGGGAGATGCTACACACATGAGGCTACATTCACACAATTTCACATACAACCCTTCAGACCCAACACTCGACCATGACATTGTCAACACACAAAGAAGTAATGCTCACTTCCCCCACTCTCTATCTCTGGCTAGAAGGTGGCAAGTCGCCATGCCAGACGAACTTCAAACCCAAAGCTGAAAGAATTATGCCAACAATACTATCGCTGACACAATGTGTCTGGCATGACAATGCACACACATACACGCTACAATATTATGAATAAATTAACAACTCCTGTGTACTTTAAGAAGTCAATACACAATACACAGTAGAGTCTACATGTAAAAAACACAGACTCCGTAAGTTTCATAAAATTTCATACCTTCCACTCAGATATGGCATAATGTCCAGAAATGATGTGGCAGTTTGCACAGGAAGCAGGGTTTTTTTTTCCCCCTCCGTGGATAAAGCATAGTTTCTTTTCATTGAAAGATAATATAACACGAGATAGCACTTTATTAAAGATGCTAGAAATGTGTGGTAATGTGATATAATTTTCAACTTCTTCTGTGGCAAAAAGATAATCAAATTGGTAGTTGCAGGTGAGAAACCCGTGTGCTTGAATTGGGGGTATGTACATACATAAGACTTTGCTGGTAACAGTGGGTATAGCAGAAAATTGGTGGCATTGTATACTCTTACATTACATCAGTTTTGTTGTTCCGTGTATAGAGAAGCTCTACATTATTAAAATAGGGAGTTCTTTTTCTCCTAGAGGAGAATAATTTTGTTTTTCATTTATGAAAATTCACATACTAAGAACATTTAAACAGAAGTGTATATTATTGACGCATTGTTAGTTAAAAGTTGTCTTCAATATTTTACTCCATAGTCCTTATATGTAAATAATCAGAAATTGTTAAATGTATACCAGCATTTATGATGTAGTGTAAACTTTATGTAACTATATAAACATGAAATGGCAAAATATTTGTAAGGTTATAAGTCTTATCTGCATCAGACTTTTGTACAATAAACATTTTGAATCATTAACTGTATATTTTCTAGCAGCCGAGTCTTTCACCATTGAATGCAGGTGATTAAGTTTTATTGAGCTAGGCTAAGGCTTGCAGAAAACCAAGCTTACAGTGTCCTATTTCTATTAGGGAAGTGCTAAGCTTTTGCTATTTTAACCTTATATACTGCTGGTGTTGTGCCCCAATAACTCAGGTATTGGTTGTGGACAAGTGCTGCACCTTAACATACAGAACTACACATGGAAAGTGCAGAATGTTGAATCAAACAATTTAATACCACAGCCCAGAGTTAAACCATGGATCTTCCCTCTCCATGACAAAGCTCTTGCCTTTGAGCTACTGTGGCAAGATGCCTGCATGTGCACTAAACCTTTAAGGTGATCTTAAATATTCAAGATATTACACCTCAAACACAACTTACAATGTTGTAAGTGCTTTCAATTAACCACAATAATGGTTAACCATAAAGCTCGGAAATTAAAATCACTTGCAACATTGCTAGTTGCCTTTAGGGTATAACATCTTCAGCATTTGTGACTGTCTAGAGGGTCTACTGTAATAATTGAATCAGATGAGAAGGTTTAAAGTGCCAGCAGGCATTTTGCTTTGTTAGCTCCATGGTAAGAGGATCAGCAAGAGAGCTGAAGATCCATGGTGTGAATCCCAGCCACGGCATAGAACTTTTCAAGTCTATTTCAGTAATTCAACTTATGCCTGCCCACAATGTGCAAGAACAACTACCACGGTAAGAGCGGCCATCCAGGTAGAGCTTAACTTAATTCATTTTGTCCATCTGTGTATTAGGTATCTTGTTATAATTGTAAGATTTGTTCGTCTTTCACTTCCCCAGTTTAGGGTTGCTAAAAGTTATATATGTATAAAAGTGATTTAAATTATGAAGTATCTGAAAGCTGAAGAAGTTGTGAAAGAAGATAAACTCATTTAATAATAAGACACAAAATATTTCTTAAATATTGACAGTTTCAAGTGAATCAGTTCAAATGAATATGCCGAATAGGAATAGTATAATGAGTATAAACACATCAAAATGTTAACCATCCTTCTGTGCGACATTCCATGGCGGATGTTTAAGATCTTATTCTCAACAAAAGATTCCTTCTCTATTATTCCAGAGCCAATGACCCATACAGGATTCTCATATTTTGCACAAATATATCACTGGGTTTACTAGTGCACAGTCCTACAATGTTCAGAGATGCACTTTCAAAACAGTTCCAGAAATGTTGATGCAGTTATACGTTTCATGGTGTGGTGCAGGAATCTGTATTTCCTTTAGTATATGAACTAACCAGCAGGAGACAAGAAACAGCATATAACAATGTTTTGGAACAACAGAAAATGTATAGCCAACTCCAAGCTTCACTATTTCTCAGTGACTTGCAGCCATGAATGCAGCAAGAAATGCCTTCTGTGGCATGCCATCCAAGGCTCTCTTCCACTTTACCCAAACTGTTTTGGAGATATGCCGTTAAACACTGGTGGCTCAAGGTACCATATAACCAGAACCAGGAACTGTGGGACCCCATCAAGATGCTTCTTGCACTTCCTTTTGTGCCCCTCAGATTTACAACAGGTGTTCATAATAGTGAATGATTCCTTACATCCTGATGTGCAAGATTTGGTGGCATACATCAAGATGACTTGCATCCTTGCAGAGGTCGGTAACAAGTGGTACAGCCCAGATCTCCACCTAAAGTCTGGGTGGCATTGACGCTTTTAGAAAATGATACCAATGCATTATGTGTCCATTTGGAAATTTATTGAGCATGGCAGAAGGACCAACATGACAAAAAATGATAGCACAGTTAAGAGCAGAACATAGGAATGTGCGTGTGCTGATTAAAAATATATATTCTAAATAGGAACAGAGTGAAAAAATTGTCAGCAGATATGAAGAGTACAAAGAGCAGGATAACATACTACAGTATTTACGAGCAACCAGTTACAACTTGAAGTTGCATTCCGAGATAGAAGGGAGTGATCAATATGTATTGATTAATTTATTGATTTTTGGATGTAATGTCATTGTAAAAATTGAGCTTTTATTTATGGTTGCTCTTTAACTGCTATGGTTCTTACCATTCCATTCTATGTTGGGTGTAAAAGACCGGAAATTTTGCTCAGAGGTCACTTTATCGGGCTTGATGCCCTCTTAAGTGCCATAAATCTATCGCATGGGACCACTGGCTTTACTTACCTTCTGAAGGAAGCCATTCGACGGATTTTTATGCTTGTAAAAATCCATCGCCCTCTTCAGGGTTTGAACCTGTAGTGTCACTGTGAACGTATTATTAAATGAACGAAAAATGCACGGGTAAAAGTTCATGGGCAGAATATTGTGTGGCTAAAATTTGGCATGGATGAAATGTCTGGACAAAATGTCTGGGCACCATAAAAAGCAAGTAATTTATGTGCTTATTCTTGAGAAAATATTAATTTAAGCATGTATAACAATTGGCAACACAAACTGAAGTTGCACACACTTTTGAAAAACAAAATATTGATGACACTAATATTGTTGATTTTTGCTAATCATTTCAAGTGAAACAGTATTGTGAGTCATTTAAGCACATTTCATCAATGACAATTCGCGTATCATAGGTGAGATTTTAGTCTCTTATAAATCATAATATTCTGAAAGAACCGTGAGCATGAGGATACGTGTTTCAGTACTAATTTTCAATTGGTACAGAAAAACCTTAACCAAGAAAGGTAGGTGGAGTGTGACTGGAACAAATTTACAAACCAGACCCTGAATGCTTCACTGAAGAAGTAGAGTGACTGATACAGTATTAGGGAACTTGTGTTATCTTACTGGCAGATACATAGGATTTCAGAGAAATGAAGCTTGAGCTAATTTAAATCCATTGCCCTGCGATCATCTATTGTCTTCCATGTATTCTTATGACAGGATCACCATGGTATATACTGTAATATTAGTGTTTTTACTTTCTCTACTACATATAGTAAGTAGGGGAAGTATTGCATTCCACCCAAAAATTTGATACCGAGATTTCACCGGAAATACACGTTTTGAGGTCTCCTGAATCCAAAAAAAGTATTTTTGGAAACATGTCCGTGTGTGTGTGTCTGTCTGCCTGTGAACAGCATAACTCGGAAACGAACAGTCGGATAAACACCAAACTTGGTATTTAGGTTCAGTATCTTCCAGAGATGCGACACGAAGGTTTTCAAGAAAATCGCCCCACCCCAGATTACCCTTTAAATGGAACGTTTTTTGAAAATTTTAATTTTCTCAAAAATGGCTCAAACGATTTTGATTAAAATATCATATATTTAAGATACTTTCATGACAAATAAAATGTATATCTTGAATTTTCTGGGAATGTCTCCAAAAGTATTTTTCATTGTGAATGACTTTTGCATAACTGGTAAACCATAAGAGATACAGAATTTTACTACACAAAAAATGTAGATCGCGTTAAAATACACAATTTGTCATATACATTTTTTTTTTTTTTTTTTTTGTTGAGTGAACCATTTTCGAGATATTGCTTGTTATTCCCTAAAATTTTCCAATACTTATACTTTTTCACAAATGGGAATTCATTATTCCTTTTTTTGGTCCTGGTAATGCAAAGAGAATGGAATACTCCATATAGCAACCAGCTGTTAAAATATTTGACTATCGCTTAAAGCCTACCAATTCCCCTTGCATCTACAAGAAAATTAGCAACAAGATTAGCATCTCGATTAACATGAAGCATATGGAGAATAAGCGTTTGTAAAAATAGTTTGTATAAGAGTAGAGAAAGTCATGTGAGTGTAACATCAGATTTTTTAAAAAGTATTGTGCCCAAAATAAACTTTTGCCATAAAATGTCATTATTGTATTATTTAGCATATAGTAAAACAGATTTGAAACAAGTCGGTCACTGAGTGCTAAAGTAAATAATTACCACGCCAGTTTCTTTTTCTTTCTTTTCTCCAACCTTAAGTCGTATACTTTAGTAGTGTGTTCATTTGTGCTAATATTTTACCTGTGTTATCTAACTGCTGAAATTGCATATAAGCTCACAAACTGAATTTCCTTCCCATTTCTACTGTCTCAATAGAATCTGACCAAAGTATTAATATGAAATTGAAGATATGACAACCATGTAGGACTACCAATAGCCTTGTTGGAAACCTAATGCTTTTGTGACTAATGAAAGGAATTGATATAAAAAATATTTCATTTAATGATTACTAGGAATATGTTTTACTAGAACTAAAAAGTCTTATATATAGCTAAAAAGTCCAAGTAAAGTTAGGTGAACTCTTGGATGGCAAGTGAGTACACAAAATTAAAAGCCCATAAGACTGCTCTTATTTAAGGTGTAAATTCATTCTAGTATTTGCTATTATACTTACGGATGCAGCTATGTTGACATATAGCTATGTTCTGATAAGCCCAGGGAAATAAAAAAGGTACAAAAATGTTTAGACAGCTGATGTATATGTCTACATGCTAGAAACCTCTCGAAAGCGTAACTATCATATATGGTTCCCATTGTAAGAATGAAAAATAAGTCTTAGCCGTACCATTTTTCTTAGAGAACTTAATATAAATGTGTATAATCTGGCAAAGGGGATTTTGCACATAACAAATTGTAATTGACAAAGTAAAATGTTATGTTCTCATTGCATCAGTGTAAGTATTTCAGGCAGGGAAGGTCAAGGTCTCGCACAAAAACAAATTCAAGGCTTTGAAATTCATCAGTGCATTTTCAAAAATGGCTATCTACATAGGATCATAATTTTTTCATGGGAAATAACTTCTGGATACTAAACAATTTTGGTATGGCTGCAAGTTAAATTTAATACAAATGGACCTCGAACAAAAAATATATCATGCCACCCTAGAAGACTTCCAAAACAAGTAAGTAGGATACCCGGACACAAACATATACAAGATAATAAAGGAGACTCTTTAGTAAAACAAAGTAGGCAATTAGAAGAAATGGTAAATTGATATATATTGTAATATGAAAAATATAATTAACAAAAAGTGGTTAAAGGAACACCCTGAAGATCAAAGGATAAATAGTCAAGAATTCACTCCATGGTATATATACTATTTTTTCTATCAAACAGGCTTTATACAATATAATAAAAATCAGGCTTAACTTACCTTTGATATGTTTGTTATTTAAAATAAAAAGATTCTCCTTATTGCAGATGTGAAATTGGAGATTTAGAATATACTGTTAATAAGATGCAAATTATATAAGAAAGAAAGTGACGAATTCTTGGGCCATTATACAACATAGGTATACAACTACTTTGAAATATAACCCTAAATTAATACTTCTATAAAATTATAAAAGATATTGCGAAATATGTAATTAAAATTTAAGAGTATATCTTTGAAACCACTGCAATAGTACAAAGGATACTTGAGGGCTTTATCAGCCATATCTTGTATAGGATAAGGACACTAAATGAAAATGTTTGATATTCTAGAGTGTCAATAAACTGAAGAAGTCTCTTTATACATAACTTCTCAGTCTGCCAGGACTCTTGGCAGTAAATGTACCACTCACATGTCAACCACATGGATTTTTTTGATGTGCCAATTAGGAAACCAGCATCTTTTATTAAGCTAATTTTTGTAGAGAAACATCATAGATTAAAGCTGGCTGTGATGTCCTCCTACTCATATGTTCAAACTCCTTCTGATAACCAAAAACTTTATTTTGCATTCATGATAATTGTTTACCTTAAGGTTCAAACATTTATTTATATAAGTGCTTATTGGGTGGAAAGTTATGGTATTAACAATAGATGATAATAATAGTAATTACATAAATAATTAGAACTTTGACAGCTTCCTTGAATAATGCTTCTGTAAATAATAACTGCATTCCTAAAACCACCTCAGCGCCATTGCAGTGAGTATTGAGCTGAGCTATGACTTACCCATCTAGTTTTATAAGTAAATCATTAACATGTGCGTTTGTCATATTTTATGTTTTTACCGAATAAAAAAAAAAATATGAATTTTGAAGTGATAAACCGATAAACAAACCAAAGGTTAGGTGTCATTGAAAGAAAAGAGACGACTGATAGTAAACTCAGTTGTTGATTTTATGGGTGTGTATGTAATCCAATTTGTGGAGCATTTAAAATAATTTTGTTTAATGAGAAGATGACATTTTATAATTACTCTTAAAGCACAATATTCTGAACAACTGAGCAACAGAACATTCATTTCAGCAGAAATTTTAGCGTTTGGTGTAAGCAAATTATGAAAATAAAAAATCTGCTAAAAGGCATTTCCTTCGACAAAACTTGCATGCTTCCTTGGCGGTAAATACACATGAAAACGGTTTGATCTTATTTTGTCCTGATGGAACAAAGGTGTCGCATACCTGTAATTTTAGTGTTTTAAAACCTTAGGGCCAAGCTAAGCTCTTTTATCTCAAAACATCTTTCATGTACTATTTATCATGTATAAAACACTTTGAAATAAATCGGTTACCAAGCACTGAAGTAAACAATGAGTTTAAGGGGATGAGGATGATTCATCCGTAATCCTTTTTTGCATTTTCTCCATTACTGTTGTGCTTCTATGCTGTGATGCATGTAGTTATATGTAGAATGAGTACTGTTTTTGTTTTAGTTAAAGGTCATTGTCCCTATGGAAGCTATACTAGCAGTTACGTCCTGTCTCATGTCGTATGTACTTCTGTCAGGATTAAAGCGCAGATCTATTGTTCGAGTCCCTGACGTGATTTTTTTAAGTGTGATTCAACTCAACCTTAAGCCTGCACACAAAAAATTGAACTCACATGCATGCATGTGCATAATATGCATAAAAATAAAAGTCTGGATTTGTTTGTACTTCTTGAATATGGATCCACAGTGATGCACCAATTCTGAACAAATTTTGCATAAGGCATAGAACACTGATTTATTATTTCACCTGGTTGGCAAGATATAGGCCCTTTTAAGGTAAGATAACGAGTCACAATTGACAATTTTGCATAAGGCTGTCTAATTTTTGTATTTCACCTGGTTGGCAAGAAGCACCTTTTAAGTTAAGATAGGCAGTCAAAATTGACAAAATGATGAATTTTAGGATATTTGTTAATTTTTACTTTGTCTGCTGTGTGCACTAAGTAGGGGAGGTATTATATTCCACCCATAAATTTGATAGAGATTTCACTGGAAATGTTTTGAGGCCTCCTGAATGCAAATACAGCGCGCGTGCGTGCATGTGTGAACAACGAAAGTTGGGTAAGTACCAAACTTTGTATTTAAGTTTAGTATTTTCCAAGGATGCAACAAAGATTTTCAAGAAAATCTCCCACCCCAACTACCCTTTACATGAAATATTTTCCGAAAATTTTTATTTTCAAAATATGACTTTTAACGATTTTGAATAAAATACCATATATTAAGGATATTTACATGATAAATAAAATGAACATCTTGAATTTTCTGGGAATAGCCTTTGAAATCCTCTTCATTCAGAAGGAATTACATTTGATACCACTTTTCTCTTTGTACCCTAACAAAATGTATATGGATAAAAATGTAATAGAATAAAAATAAGCTTTATTAAGTATAGTTTGTATATCCCTCAATAAACGATAGTGAGTAGAGAAAGTCATGTGAACGTATTACATCAGATTTTTTTTGTTAAGTTTTCATTTATTAATTCACTTACATAGAAGGTTCCAGTGAGCTTGCTCTAGGTAGAGACTGCCCTTTACTAGTGAGGCAGTAAGCAATATACAAGGAATAAATTTTGTATATTTACGATGTGTACAACAAGAATATGTAGTCAAAATGCTAATTTTAAAGTATGTAATATACTTAATTTGCATATTAATGCCAGCCTCATTTATATAGGAGACACATTTTATAGACTTTATTTTGTGTGTCTGTATTTGCTAAAATGTAAAAGTTGGATTTCTGGACTTGTCTGAAGGAACCACAAGACAACCAATGAAAACAGTGAGAACCTTGATTATTGTCTCGACTCTTCTAAATTAGTGAGGGGAAAATCTAAACTAATATTATAAAGAGTAAAAATTTGTATGCATGTGCAGTGTATATAGGATAAACTCAAAAACCACTCAACCAATTTTGATAATGGTTTCACCATTGAGAAGCCCTATTCTCTGATGGACACCAACTTCAATTTATAAATTACTAAAAAAGCAAAAAGGATTCAGAAAACCCTTGTTGAGAATTTCATGGAGTAGAAAATAAGTACTCTAAACAATTGCTGGTTGCATTTTATTTCAGTCAATATACTTCATAGATGACCATGATGCAACACTTGAGCAAACAGAAGCCAGTCTTAAAGCGACAATTGAACATGTTTGTGAGATACCCATCTTATGTTATATATATATCTTTAATTGATATTTAACAAATACTGCAGGTGTGTAATGAAACAAACTTGAATAACATTGTAATTCTATAAATGTACGCATTGAAGTTTATGGATTTCTGCACAAGCTGCACAATTATATGTAAAATTAAAAACAAACCCAAGCAAACATCAATGGTTTCAACAACTACCTAGAGAATACAAGCTAAAACCACGGATTACAAACAAATCCTTTTTAGAGAAGAATTATAGTTACCTAAATTTATCAGAAAAATGCACTCCTCATTCTCCTGGAACTAATCCAATGGATTTTATCAAGATAGTAACAAATAAAGAGTTGATAGAACAGCTAAATAAACAAGAAGTATGCAGAATTGCTACACTTGAACATCTGCATAATCAATTCCCGGAAACAGAGTGAATTTATACAGATGGTTCTGCAGATAAATTGAGAAACAATATGGGATGTGGTATATACTGTAAATACTTTTCACATTATTTTATATTGCCTAGACAATCCATAAATTTTGATGGTGAAGTTGTTGCAATACAACGAGCATTAGAACAGATATACTACAGGACTGATATAAGAGAAAATAATGTTCTTGTTCTCACAGACTCAGTTTCTGCCATTCAAGCAATAGAACGATATGATGGTCCGGATGAATCTTATAATATTAAGGATGCGAGATTTTATTATGTATTACTCCAAAGAAAATTTCAACAGATAATATTACTGTGGATACCAGCACATGTGGGAATGAATGGTAATGAGACAGCAGACTTTCTGGCCAAAAAGGGTGCAGTGTTATATTCAAAATCTATAAAGTCTCGTGAACTAGATATGAAACTAAAAAGTGTCAAAGTTAATATAGAACAAAAATACCAATGTAATATTCAAAAGGAAGTTATTAACAAAAATTACTCCAGGCATAAAAGAAATAGTACAAAAAATAAAAAATGTCCCAAGGAAAGAAGCCGTAGCTCACTTCAGATTAGCCACTAGACATAACTGTCTGCTGGAACATCTACATAGATTTGGTTTTATGAATGACAAAGCATGTAAAATTTGCAATGCTGACAAGATTTTAAATGGAGAACACCTACTACAATGCCCAGAATTGAGGAAAGCTGTACCAGATGGGAAGATACACAATTTATATTGGCTAGCAAGAGAAATCCTGCATATTAGATCAAGTTTCTGGGTGCCAAAACCTACTAATAACCCTCACATAAGAAAGTTGTGCATTATTTACTTTGTATCAATCAATCTCATGAGGAGCATAGGGCATTCATAAAGTATTTCTATTGGACCCTATTTTTTGCTAACTTCTATACTTCATTCCATGTTGCCTCTTCTTTAGCAATTTCTTCAATAGCTGTTCTTTAACTCCACTACCCTGGGGATTCCAATCCAAAGCCATTCTTTCCACTGCTTTATCTTCTTTCCTTAGTGTGTGTGTCCTATCCACTTCCACTTGCATTTTTTTTTGTTTCTATTGTAATTTCTTTTTTATTTGTTTTCCATAATTCTAAATTTCAAATTGTATCTGTACATCTTATTATAAACCTTAAAAATCTATTGATAAATGTTTGTAATTTGCTCTGAATGATTCTACTTGTTTTCAAATTTCACAGCCATATAATAAAACTGATTTTACATTACTATTGAAAATTGTATGTTAGTACGTCTTGATATGACATTAGATTTCCAGATTGGATATAATAGAACAAAAGCATCATTTGCTTTCTTTATTCTATTCTTAACATCTTCAAGGGATCCACTATCCTTATCAATAATACTACCCAAATATTTGAATTCCTGAACAGTATTAATATTTGTATTATCTATTATAAAATTGTTTGTTTTCTTACTATTTAGTCTCATTTCTTTAGTTTTCTTTACATTTTCCTGCTAGAGTTAAGCATATTTGTAATATTCTTCCTTCTATTTTATTCCAAGTTTCATTTGTCATCCAGTCTTTCTTTTGATTATATATGTGACCTAAGAAATAACTGATAAGTTATTTTTCTCTAGGGTCACTGACTACGTGCCTTTTCCAAAGAGGTTAACTTGGTGGCCTGGGAGTGTGGAATCTTCATACTTGCCAACTTCACCTCTATTTCAATGTATATTTTAAGGGTTTCTGCATTGTGTGAAAACTATGTAACTTTTATGTTATTAAATAAC
The DNA here is from genome assembly GCA_030765065.1 of Deroplatys truncata. Classification (NCBI taxonomy): domain Eukaryota; kingdom Metazoa; phylum Arthropoda; class Insecta; order Mantodea; family Mantidae; genus Deroplatys; species Deroplatys truncata. The sequence continues at coordinate 118,570,156 of CM060988.1, read as the reverse complement.
TACAAAACCAAAGAGAAGGTTTAAAAGTTTGAAATTTCAGTTGCTGTAATTATCTAAAAATTACTCAACCATTCTGACCAGTGATTCTTTTCACACCAAAAGGTACTGATATACAGAATTTGGAAGACTGTCAATGAGGAGATTAAGGAAGTCAGATGCTCTACCAATATTTCACATCCTTTTGCATAAATATCAGGGGATTGTTCATTCGTTATTTTCCGTGGCTGTGCAAAATGATAATTATATGGGAAAAGGTGACAATTTACCATAAAAATCCCCATGATCATTGTACAATAACTCCATAAAGAACGGGGGTGGTAAATGAAATTAATTTATTTGAGTTTAAAAAGCTAATAATGCAATGTTGATTAGGCCAGTCTGTTTTTAATAAAATCTGTTTTTTCTCAGGACAAGTTTAATAACACGTTATTAGTGCACTAATGAAGCTATAGGTCTCAAATTTATACTGCTTTTTAATATCACCTTAACAAATGAAACTATGAATGGGATTTGCTTAATTTCAAACAGTTTATTTAAAAAAAAATTATCGCAGAATATTTTTTGAAAAAAAAAAAGGTATTTTCTTTAAAAAAATATTTAAAAAAGTAAGAGTTTCTTTTTAAGTCTATTCTTATTATTATAAATGAAGGCTTGAAAAACAACCTGGACAAATTTCAGGAACATAGCTTAATAGTTATTTAATAAAGTGCATCAGAAGTCTGTAAAACTAACATGACAACACAGGGAAGAATGTCTTAATTATTTTTGTTGTTATTATATAAATTAATTATACTTTTAATAGACCTTAGCCTGGTCTGAGTAAAGTTTTTAATATAGAGCCAGCTGAAAAATTCAACGCCACAGCAAATCCCGGCTGTGGCTTTGAATTTTTCAGTTGATTCTATATTAAAAAGAATGTCTTACCTTAATTATGTGTTGTACGCTTGCCTATCAAAGCTACAGCTGACAGACAAAATACCAGTGATTCCTTTTTCTTTGTGTTCTTTCTCCTCTTTTCATACTGAAATAAAATAAAACAAAGTATTAAATGTAACCATATGATTTATTTACTCTGGCTTTAATAAATAAGTTTAAGTCAATATTGATACTTTCAGTAATCATATTCTGACTTTCTGATATTAATTTCTGTGTAAAGTACACAGTTGTATTTTGTTTGTTTTACTTAAGTTACAACATTCTTATTTTCTTCTTCTCTTTATTAGAGATTAATGTTCTTATTCTTCTCTTATTCCTATTGTTTCATCATAAATGAGAGAAAGCAAGTCCACCTATATGTCCTAAGGGGGTTCTAATAGGCCTCAAAATAGAAAATAAAAACATAGACCTTTTCCTGAAAATACAGTTTTGAGGTTTGGTGTCCCTTGAACATGTATTTCCGTTGAAATATAGATAACAAATATTTGGCTGGAATACATTACTACTGCTTATTGATAGGTGGTAGTAAGCATAGATGTTAACAGTTTACAGCTTATTTTTAAGGTGAACATAACATTTTGAGCCCAAAACTGGGCGTTCTATGAGTATAGTTTCTTTCCTCTTTAAAAATGTTGTAGGCCTAACTGTAATCAATTATTTTTCGTGAGCATTATTGTTATTTGCAGTACTTATCTTCATTGCCTCTGTAAACTTTATTCAGTCTCTTGAACTTATAGAAGTGATATCAGGTTATTTTAAGCATGATGGCTTTTGGTTTGATTTGTGCATTTATTTATTTTCATAGTATATTCTTTAAGCATTGTTTAGACCATAATTATTATAAGGAATGTTAAACATTTATTCTGAAAGCTATTGGTATTGTTGTCACTTCACCTAAGGCGAGATTAAAAACCTTATCCTGCCAATGTTAAATCTGCTAAATTCATGACCCATTATCTCAAAACTGTTTATAAAATATCAGGTTGAAAATGTTACAAGATGTGGATGCATGACTTCTAAGTTAAGTTTGTTAAACAAAAGGATTGCTTAGTTATACCAAGCTGTGATTAAAATGTAACAGAAATGATTTTCTTAAATAATCAATCATGTTATTAACATCAAAGTAGATCCAAAACAGCATATAGAGGTTGTTTTTATCATTCTAAAATTTAATATCTATCTTCAATATTTTTTTAACAAATGGGTCTTTTATACCAGAAAATGTCATTCATAGAAAAAGCTGCCCAAAGCAAAAACAAAGAAAACAAACTTGCATACATTTGTAAAGAAAGAAACCACATGGTTTGAGCACTCAAGTTGTCATGGTTAACAGTAGTACCAATTTATATAGCAAAATTTCTCCCCAGAAGGGGCCCAAGTTTAGCTCTTTACTCCAAAGTGTAGGACTTATGACATTTTTACTTTCTGTACCACATGCATAGTAGGTAGAGAAGGTATAGCAATCCACCCAAAAATTCGATATCAATATTTCACCGGAAATACATGTTTTGAGGGGCCCTAAATTAAAAAAAAAGCATTTTTAGAAAAAAGTCCATGTATGTGCGTGTCTGTGAACAGTATAACTCAAAACGAAACGTCGAATAAATACCAAACTTTGTTTTTAGGATCAGTACCTTTCAAAGTTGCGAAATGAAGATTTTCAAGAAAATACTCCAACCCCAAGCTACCTTTTACATGGGACGTTTTTCGAAATTTTTGATTTTCTAAAAATTTACTTAAAATTTTTATTAAAATACCATATATTAAAGATATTTACATGACAAATAAAATGTATATCTTGAATTTTCTGGGAATAGCCTGTGAAGTCCATTTAATTCGGAAGGAAGTTTATATAAACTCTTATAGCTGGTAATTGTTAAGCAAAAGACGAAAACGTACTACACAAAAACTGTAGATCTCCTTAAAATACAATTTATTTCAAATAACCTGTTCTTTTGTGGCATCAGCCATTTCCGAATATCCATTATTAATGGTTCGAATTGTTCAGTACTTTGTTATTCTTTTCAAGTCCTTTCGATATTCAGTTGTTTCTCGCAATTGCACACAAAGAGGATTGCAGGCTGGCGTATAGTCTCTAGTTCTTAAAACAATTGACTATCACCATTCCCTTTGCATCTATAACGAAATGTATAAAATAGCTATTTTCGGAAAGTTTTATATGCATTAAAATGAAGTATACAGGAAAATAGACTTTCGTAAGAATGATTTGTATACCTACTAATAAACGATAGAGGGTGGAGAAAGTCATGGAATGTAACATCAGAATTTTTTTTCTGCAAAGTGGTGCAGAATTCATAGTATAAAATAGCAAATGCAGTATTATTATATACCTACAGTAATAAAATGTATCGAATGAAAGAGGAAATCTTAATAATACTGGCAAATTTCATCATTTAGTCTTCTCATGAAGAATTAAAACAAAAACCATACAGTAAACACAAATTTTGTGTTATTCACACATATTGGTCACATACTGTTTACAAGGCATAATTTGATAAAGATAGCAATAGGTTAGAAAATGAAGTGAAAACCAGATGGAAGAAAACACTGGCGATATAGAGAGTATAAGCCGTAATAACTGGTGAAAAGGTAAGGTATGTATCACGGAGGAGGCCCTGGAACCGGAAAGAGCACAGCACGCAGGCCAGTCCCCATTATGCTTCCGTGACCTCGGGAGGGGGCCAAGATAAGGGGAGAGACTCGAAAGGTAACCAGTATGCCGACCTGCGCAGGCATGGACGGTGCCCCTAACGTTTCCAGATAGAACGCATCCGACAACGCCCGGACCCAGCCCACAAGCCACCTATCTCCAGGGAGCGGAGTTCCACGCTGAGGAGAGACCTAATTGAGCGGTGCCGCAACGACGCCAGGGAAAAAACCTTTACAGAGTGCAAGCAACCGCCCAGCCGCAACCCGCCGAACACGAGGAAGATGATGGGTACAGGGAATGGGAGGAAGGAGGTTCGTGGTAGAAGATGAACCATTCCAGTATTCGCCTGGCGATCCGGGGAAACGGTGAAAAACCCATAGGCCAGAGTGGGCGGTCGCCGGGGATCGACTCCGGGAGCTCCCGAATGCTAGCCACAGACGTAACCCGAGCCATCTCGCTCGATTAATAACTAGTGTACTGTCGCTTCACTTTACAGTGGGCGGTTTGCAGACATTCCAGGCGCTGGCTATCCTATGAATCTAGAATTAGCCTGCACATTTTCTCCCCTTTAAAACAGAAAAGATAGCAGCGATTGCATTATTGCTGTGCTGCTGGTCATCATTGTGGACAGAGCACAGTAACCTACTCATTCCTCATCCTGCTGGGCACTAGAGTTCTCCACGAGCGGAAATTCTTAGGCCCGATCTGAACTGAACCCGAGAATAGGTTATACTGTTCCACCGGACCTGGGCCCGATTGCCTAATTTTGTTTTAAATAAAGTTATTTTGCAGTTATTCACTATTATTATTTGCTTTAGTTTAGCGTTGCTTTAACCGAATAGGTCATTTCGGAAGACAAATGAATGAAATGGGTTAAATGATGCTCAAATGAGGCCGGGTCCATAGAGCTTGAAGTTACCCTACAAGCACCATTTCAGGTTAAGGGGAAACCCCGAAAAAAAAAACCGTAACCGGATAACCTTAACCGAAATTCGAACTCCGGACCTCTTGAATGCGAGGTAGACACGCTACCCCCATACCACAGAGGCGGGCTACTATTATTATAGTCCAAAAAGCCTGCGGTTCGAAGGGACTCGGTTTCCATTTCTAGTACCGACATGGGGATTTTTTCCCCTGCTGGGAGGCCTGTTAAGGGACGCACTCAAATCGTTAGGTCCAATTGAGGAGCCACTTTTGAGGCAGTATTTTTAACATTTAAATGATTTCAGTCTAATTATATAATATAAAATATAATAACCGCCCGCCTTAAAGCAATATGTGTATAATATAATATATAAAATGTATGTAACAGTCATTGTATTAATGTTTATGTTATTATGTACATGTATAATAATGTTGTGTGAATGTATTACGTAATTTAATGTAGGAGCTGTGAGAATAGAGGCCGAAATTTGCTAACAATGAGGTAATCTTGAGTCAATAATGAATTAAAAAGTTTAATAATGCTAATAGTAATTCTTGGAAACAATAATGTAACATTTTAAAACAGTTTATAAACAGCCAATCAAAAACTAGAAAAGCTGAAAGTTAAATAAAATTATTCTGTTGGAGTAAAATTAGCCAATCAGAGACTTGAATTAGGGAAATTTAAAAATTTTAAGCGCTAAACGCCAGTTGCTAGTAGACAGCGTTCCCAACCGGACGCTAGACGCGTTCTCGAGAAGTTAAATACGTATTCAGTGTGAGACGAAAATGCATTACGGCGAGAATATTATAAAGTTTACGTGTTAAAAAGTGCAAGTAATTAATAAATAATCTCACAGCTCTCTATATCAGTTAAGTGTTATTTAGTCGTGTAATAAAAAGAGTGAAGTAAAAATTATAATTTGTGTAAGCCTACATTCTTTAGCCGCATCACTCTCTGCTAAGAGATACATGTTTCTACAAATTAATACTGACGCAGCCGAGGCAAACATAAATATATAATATTTAAAGAAACATTAAAATACAAAGTTGATGAAACGTTGGGGCGAAGGCCACCGGAAACTTTGTACCATACGTGGGGCAGTTACTTCATCAAGTTTGGCTCCCCAACAGTGGAACTACAATACACCTACTTCAAATTGACACCCTAAACGTGGGACTACAACCTTTTTCACTTTACAGAAGTAATAGCAGCTGAGATCCTGGAATCCACATGTAGTAAGCGGCATGTTGACAGCATGCTGCTCTATACCATATATGTCACCTCTATTACTACATTGTAACAAGGATTTCCTGGGTGTGGGTGGACGGAGGGAGGCTGAGTTCGCAGCTGTCGTGCTGTTATTCACAATTGGCCAAAGCGAGCATTTATTTATTATTACTAGTGCGATAGATGTGTGCATGCTCTGATAATCATGGTATTCTGGGCATCTCAATAGAGGACTAAAAAAGTGTGATAAATTCATTTTGTTCGTCTTTATTTTCCCTTTGCAAAGAAAAAATTGTAATTAATTTTTATTTTCTCAAACATGGCGCTAATGATTTTGATTAAAATACCATCTGTTTAAGATATTTACATGACTATTGAAATGCGTATGTTGAATGTGATACATTTTTTTTTTCGTCTTTATTTTCAAGCCCGAACCCGGCCCGAAGGCTTAGCAGACCCATACATGGACCATAATTTGTGTTTTAACAGCGTTGGAGCATTTTTTTTTCTTTCAACTGCTCGTAGCAGTTTTCTCGAATTTTCTCGCAGTGTTACGTAATGTAAATAAGAATAAAATTGTTGTGATTAGCAACTTTAGGCTCAATTTGAATTTTTATGAGGCATTATTATTATTATTATTATTATTATTATTATTATTATTATTATTATTATTATTATTATTATTATTATTATCGTCCTTTCAATAACTGGACCGATTACTATGAAACTTCGTATATAACATTCCTTGTGTCACAGCGTAGGGTATTTATTTGAATTATTTCCCCAAAGCAGTTAGGTTTTAGATTCGATTGGGTTCTCAGAGTTCACTTGGTGGCCACAGAGACCCCGTGAACATGCCAAGGCAAGTACAATTTGGTTATAAGTGGGCCTAAATAAAGTATCTGGATTACTGTTAGAGAATACAATTTGATAAGCAAAAATTTTTTGACTGGTTTTGTTATTCAAAATACGAATACATATTTAATGAATTACACCATAAGTCGTAGTCCTTTACGATAAAGGAAAAATATTTTGATCGTCCTTGCTATCATATTTTGGATATGTTTCGTTACTTAACCATGGCCGAAATATAAAACACATTACCGCACATAAGAGCATACAAGTAAGAGGTAAAAGAAAATTGCTGGATCTGACATCTGCGATTGTTGGAGTCTGGCGGCGTTTGGCACCAAAACAACTTTGCTTGTTGTCAAAATTTACAAGTGGAATGGGAAGGTCGTCTCCCTTCTCCTTGTTAAAAAGGCCACTAGTCCACAACTGTACATTTTTATAAATATCTCAGGTATTCACATCCAGTACTGAATTCAATTCTAGGATTTAGAAAAGTCTTTAATCCTTTGAAGGGATAACCTGCAGGACCGGTACATGCCTCTAGAGATAGACAAACTATGAAATTTCATATTCTAAACTATGCTTGCTATAATTGTGAAAAGAGATTTTTTTTTGCGTTTTGTAATACGTAGAATTTAATTACGGTGCCAAAATTTTTTCATAATATTTTTGTAAAATCTTCATATTTTGTATTATTTACGATTTTTCGCGTTTAGAATAATTTCTGTTAGCAATGGACCGGGCTTTTCAGATATTCTATTCTGGCAGTTTTCTTTGAAAAACACATTTAGAAAGCCAAACCATTCTTTCCAGGAAACGCGTTTGGAGAAACCCGCACCACCTTTTCCTATAAGCCCGGTACAGTTGAGAAAATTTAGCATTTCCTCTGTGTGACGTCACGTTTGAAAACAAATGCCCTCTGTTCCTGAAGATATTTTATTTTCGCGAACCCGTGCTTTTAGTGGCATATTGTAATTAGTATTAAACAAAGACAAAGCAGGTTTAAGGCTTTTACAGTGATTAAAATGTATGAACACATAATTTGTTGTATTTCATTTAATGTTTTATTATTAAATGTGGACAAACATCCACAAAGCCTATTTTTTAAAACTAATGAAGTGAATCGCTCCAATACTTTAAAGTATAAGATGTTTTGGTTTAAATATATACTTCATAATATTGCGAGATTTTTTCTTCAGGATGTCATACTTAGCAAAATAAAAATGCAACAGAAACTTGGATTTGCGAGTAGCCCATTGTTTAAAAGGCAGACGGGGTGTTTCTGCATAGTTCTTCTTGTAGGAAGAATAGTCGTATGTAAAACTATTTCCCAAAGGTCCTTTCGACCGGACAAACGTCCATATGTTCTATCACTATAACATGTTTTCATAGACTTTGATTTGCAAGCTCTAGCTGCAACGTTCAATTAAGAATGGTTGGTGCTGTAGCACGTCACATTAGATCACAGACAGGTGGGTGTTAATGACACTTCACATGACACGTCTCTGTTGACTTGAAACCATTTATGGCCACTCAGGGGTCATCAATATTTAGTCACGTGTGAGAGAAATTGATATGGACGAAGGGTGTCGACGTAACATCCGCTATGTCATCCATTGTCACACCTGAGTATCACTACACGCAAGTAGTTTTTTGCAACCCTTTTGTCCTGATCATAATGACACGCATAACTCTAAGTTGTAAAGGACAACTGACAAGACAGAAAAAGTCCCCAAGTGTGCGGCAGTTTACGGCCTCTGGTTTCTGTATTGTGTCATTCAGAATTTGGCGTGACTATTTATTTTATAGGCCAGGTTTTCAATATTGACCTACCTAATTCATAGCCCATGTCGGATTGAACCAAACACGTAGACTATCTTCAATACCACTAGAATTGATAGTTTTTTCGGTTATTTAATTGAGGTTAATGAATGCTTGCGTCATTAGTTTTAAAGTTAAATTAAATTAGATACATAAGAAAAGTTATAGCAAGAGGAGTAAAATTTACAATGCGAGAACGATGCCATTTTGTGTGTGTGTGTGTGTGTGTGTGTGTGTGTGTGTGTGCGTGTGTGCTTTTACTATAGTCACTGAAGTGGCTTTCCTCTTTTTTCTGTATTATGCGGCGTTAGATATTATCCCGCTTCAAACTATATTTTGAATTCGCAGATAACCAAATTTCGCCATTTTTATAGCTTATGCCTAACAACTACCAATAGTGATTAGGAAAATGCATTAGAATAGGTTTTCTAGATCCCTAGTTGAATCGAAGGAGAGATTGTAGGAATAAAAAGTAAATGTAAGAGGGAAAAAAAAAACATTAGTTTTTGAGCAGCATGCTTTAAAATTATCGATTAAATTCGATTCTGATTGTGAACAAGGCATCAATAAGACCGTACGCTAGTTGAAAGGCGCTCGCGTGTAGGTAATTTTCACTGAACTCTTGTCGAATTGAGATAGTCACACCCGTTCGCAATTGTTTGGAAAGTGTCGCGGCTGATTCGCAATAGTTTCTAATTTATAAGCTAAAGAAACGAAGAAAACTTTCTTAAAATAGAAGTCTTGCTATGCTATGATATTGGAATGCAATAAACTCAGTTGCATAACATAAAATACTGATACTATTTTCATGTTATTATTGTTGTTTATTGTTTCGTTTGATAAATAGTCCTAGCAAATACCAATCGTGAGTTCGATATTAGGGTAGGATAGGACTGGAAGGGGACTTAACATCTGGACCTAAGCAGATCTTTTGTATCTAGACCCCTGAAGGGCACCCCAGGGACGGAGAGATGAAGTGTGAGGAGACAGAGGGCTGCCGGACCAGGAGGCACGATAGGCAGAGAGAGGTCCCTACTGTTTACAGATTTAAACTCCCCGGATGGCATTTGGTGCAGCCGGTCCCCCTCCCCCGTGTTCCTACATATCCCCTGGGGGCCCGGGACCCGGAGACCGCCCCCATTTTGGGGGACGAAGGTTTACTCAGAGCATCCTTTTTCCCTTCCCATACACACGCGAGAACTCCCGCCGAAACTTGCAACCCTGAAAGAGACAAACGGATGAAAAGTGAAGTGAAATGAGAATGGAGGTGAAATGGAGGGACAGGAAATTTGGGGAATGTAATGATTCTTCCCAGCATTCGCCCAGCGAACCGGAAACCCCCCAAAAAACCCATGGGTCAGAAAGGTCGGCCGCGGGAATCCAACCCATGGCCTCCCGAATGCGGGCCACAGACGTTACCGCCTGAGTCATCCCGCTCGATGAGTTAGATATTAGACAATATCGAACTCACTCTTGCTATTACGATAATGAACCTGAAATCAGGTAAAGCTGCAGAAAGATTCTAAGAACTGCTACAAATAAAGAAAATGGTAAGAGCTAAAGGATACAAATATAGTGGTCCACATAACGTGTTGTGAGTATTACTATTATTATGCTGTTCTCGTTCAAGGGAATAATAGACAATGCTTGCGGTAAAACGTGCGGTAATAATACGGATTGAATTATTCGTCCACGTTCAGTTTGTGTGATTATGCCGTAGAAGGACCACGCTTATATACTTATATATATATATATATATACATATGTGTGTGCGTGTGTGTTGGTGCTTACAGAATCGTGGTTTGAAGTAAAAAAGTCATACAGATCAACTATGTTTCCCAATTTTTCAATTAAATTCAACACGAGTGTTCAAAATTGGAAGTAAATTTTCCGCATCCCATGCATCCTAGAAGCATTTGTCACCAGGCAGATAGGAACTTTGTACACTGGCTTCCATTTATGCCGTTCCCGCAGTTTTGGGCGGAATTCTATTGACCTTCACAGGTGCATACATACAGCAGGAGGAGGTGCGTGTATCTGTTTACCTTATCGCGCATGCAGCGGCGTCCTGTTTTACGTACTTAATTCTAGATTCCATATGAACTTCCATATAACTTTGAGCAATAGCTTTACTCATCATCACTTACATATAATAACTATGTTTAAATATATAAATAAGTAAAACCTTGTTTTGCACCATTTCTTCACGAAAAAATATGTTTAATGGCAACATAATGTTAAAAGGATAGAATTTGTTTTTTTAGGCAGAAAAAAAATTCTGGGAATTTTACTTAAGTCAATTGTTTTTGTTATTTTTTAAAAAAAAATTATATATTGATCCACTGTTTTGTTTTTTTATTATTGAATTCTTTTTTTCAATAAATAATTCAATAATTTATATGATCCATTAGTTTATTTTAATAGTTAAATTGATGAAATACATACTTTTTACTCTCAAATAGTATCTATTTACTGGACATTACTTTAATAATCCGTCCAATCTCAATTCTTGTGCAATACCTGATTCAGTCGTCTAGGCAATGAATAACTCGTCGCCCTCTGGAACACTGAAATGTGAGAATATATGCGTTTAGAGTCAGAGTTCTCCCAGCACCTAAGCGATATTAAAACAATTCGTAGTAAATGTGCCCTCTTTGAGAGTAAAAATATAATTAACTTCAGTTTTACATTATATTGTCATTTAAAATACTTTTTCATGGAGAAATTGTGCAAAACAGTGTTTTATTAGTTGTATATTTAGACTGAACATTGAACAGATGATTCCAATTATGTCCAGTAAATGTGTCCTCTTTGAAAGTAAAAAGTATAATATATTTCAGCTCTACATTATGTTGCCACTGAAATAGTTTTTCGTGGAGATACTGTGCAAAACATGGTTTTATTTAGTTATATATTATCTTAACATGTTATTATAAGTGATGAAGAGTAAAGCTATTGCTCAAAGTTATATATTCAAATGTGAATAATCTAGAACTGTGTACGTAAAACAGGACGCCACTGCATGCGCGAAAAAGAAAACACATACACACACTTCTTCCTTGGTATACACACTCACCTGTGAAGGCCAGTAGAATGCCTCACAAAGCTGCGGGGACGGCATAAATGGAAACCAGTGTACGCTTAGTGCATCGATTCTGTTCAAACTTTATTCTTTTTCGTGTTACAAACAGCACAGCTTCTGGTGGATATATGTAGTTAGAGGCAGATATCTCCAAATGTTATTCTTTAGGCATATAGGGCTTCTGTTGTGACACCTGCTCAAAACTGATTACTATTAGCAGTTCTAGAAGGTGGTTCATACACTACACCATGAGCCTCGTTACTACCACGTAAAGGGTCTTTCAACAAGAGTGTCCTATCTTTAACATGTGATAGCTGCCGTTGTTATTGAGTTACATCAGTCATTTTTTTCATGTGGTTACAGTTGTTATTGACAAATAGCCAAGGAACGTTATAGCATTCAGCAACGCGTAGAAATTGTGAAAATTTATTATAAAAATGGATCATCTGTTCGCCAAACCTTCCGTGTATTGCGTGAAGTTTACGGTGTGCATAATCGTCCCTGCGAGAGAACGATTCGGCGTTTGATAGATAAATTTAAAAGAAGTGGCTCTGTCAGCGATCAAAGAACGCCTGTACGTAATCGACGTAAGCGCTCCAACGAAAACATAGGCGCCGTTCGTGAGAATGTACGCGAGAACGGAAACAAATCAATTGCTCGTCGAGCGCAAGAATTGGGGCTTTCGCCGAACACAACTTGGCAAATTCTGCATCTGGACTTGAAGTTTCACGCTTACAAAATGGTGTTAACTCACGAACTAAAGCCCAACGACCATAGGTTGCGGCGTGAATTCGCTGACTGGGCTATGGATCAAGTGGAAGCTGACCCGGATTTTTGTCGAAAAATCATCTTCAGCGACGAAGCCCACTTTTGGATGGATGGTTGTGTTAACAAACAAAGTTGCCGCTATTGGAGCAATCACAAATCCAACGCAGATTCAAGAACGACCACTTCATTCCCAAAAGGCTACTGCGTGGTGTGGATTTTGGTATGGTGGAATCATTGGTCCATATTTTTTCCAAGATGAAGATGGAAAAGCTCTAACTGTCAATGGAGAAAGATACCGGGCTCTTATAAGGGACTATTTTTGGCCTCAATTGGATGGTATGGATCTCAGAAACATCTGGTTCCAGCAAGATGGTATCACGTCATACTGCTCTCGAAACAATCGATCTTTTGAAGGAGAAGTTTAGAGGTTTCATCATTTCCCGTGGTGGTGATGTTAACTGGCCCCCGAGGTCATGTAATTTAACACCGTTGGATTACTTCTTGTGGGGTTATGTTAAATCTCGAGTTTATGTCAACAAGCCAGAAACAGTAAATGATCTTATGAATAACATCACGCGTGTTATTTGTGAACCTGGACCTAATTTACGTTCTTCTGTCATTGAAAATTGGGTCAACCGTATACGCGCAACCCAACGAAGTCGCGGCGGTCACTTAACTGATGGTCTCTTCCACACGTAATGACATTAATTATGTTCTAAAATAAAAAAAAGAAATAAACCTCTATCATTTATATAACGTGTTTTATTTAAGTTCAAAGATAGAACACTCTTGTTGAAAGACCCTATATATACCCAAATATTGTTATATGTTGCATGAAGGCCGAAAGAGGTTACCAGAAAATGATTAATTTAGGTCATCCCAACACGCTGGGTTCAACTCGCTGGCAGCAGAAAGTCCGGAACCTTTGTGTTTAATTTTAAGGGGAAGGCGTGGATTTTTATATTACATTGAAAGATTACATAACACACATTACCTGGGATTTATTCACAAAAACGTTTGGCTTCTCTACATAGTTAACAAAGGAAACAGAATAAAGGGAGATGCTACAGACCGTAGACCGGCCACACACGACTGGTTCCGACGACCGCTTACTCTCGAGTGGCGCTAACTTGCCCCCTCCAACGTGTCTAGCCAAAACTAGACAGGGCTGACGTCATACCAGACAATTTCAAACGGATCTTTCCCTTTGGCGTGGTCCGCGCCAAAAGGAAAGACCGTCAAACCAAAATATAACTAAGAGACCCAATAATGCTACGTCTGGTAGCAACAATACAGTACAACAGTGTGTCTGGTAATGACAATAAAATTAGTGTGCCACAATATGATAGATGTATTTTAGAGAAAATGAAAACAATTATTGAGTTTTCTTTTCGTTAACTTTCTTGTGTACAAGTTATGTGTTAGATACAATTTTAAACCTTTTGATTTAGATCTTGCACCGCCCCTCTTGTATGGTAAAACACCGTGTCACAACCACTGGTTGCAAATCGCGGTCTAGCACAGCTCTTTGCCTTTCGTATGTCTACTTGTTCTACTCTCCCGGCAATAACTGTAATTTAGTTAGCTCACTGAGCTAGAACTATTCCAGGACTAGTTTTACATGTTTTGAGATTTCCTGAATCCCGAAGAAAACGTTATCACAAAAAGGTCTGTGTGTGAGTCTGTGAACAGCATAACTCAAAAACGAAAATTCGGATAAATAGCAAATTTGGTATTTAATTTAAGTATCTCCAAGGATACGACGCGAAGATTAGAATAAAAATCTCCCACCCCATAGTAGACTTAACATGAAAAATTGTTCGGAATTTTTTATTTTCTCAAAAAAATGGTTCTAATTTTTTGATTAAAATTTGATTTTGATTGATATACCGTATATTAAATATACTTACATGATAAATAAATTTTATATCTTGAATTTTCTGGAAACAGTCTGAAGTTCTGTTCACTCTGACGTAATTTTGTATAACTGGTAAACGTTTAGCGATAGACGAAAAGGAAATCTCTTTAAAACAACATAATTTATTTCAAATAATTTTTTGTGTGACATAAACCGTTTCCGGGATATCCGTTATTACTGACTTGAATTGTTCAATACCTTGTCATTCTTTTAAAGTCATGTCGATATGCAGTTATTTCTCGCGGTGTCAGGGAAACAGTATGGAATTTTAAAGGCAGCATAGCGCCCAGTTCTTAAAAATTTGACTATCGCTATTCCCTTTGTATCTATAACGAAAGGTTAGCTATTTCTGCAAAGGTTTATCTCGATTAAAATTAAGTAGTTAGAAAAACAAGCTTTCGCGAGAATAATTTGTAGAAGTTTGTAAAAATAAACGATAGTGGTTAGAGAACGTCATGTGAATGTGACATCAGTTTTTTTAACATTTCTATATGCGCCGCAGTTTTACCATAATGCAGCATCTATGTCACCGGTTATATTCTCAAATGTACCATCACAATCTGTAATAGATTCTTCCTTCACCGAGTCTTAAAAATCTGTTTTTCATTTTCATTTCCAATATTATTAAAACTTTCAACATCTTTCCCATCTAGTCGGTATTATTAATTTTGAGAGGAACAGAAAGTGGTTTGAATCAATACCACATCCTACAAAACAGCCCCCGTATCCAACAGAGTTCTGACTTTTGTGCCCACTATAGTATAATATATTAACATTTCAACAAATAAAACAAAAGCCTTAGCAGACAATAAGAGAAAAGGTTCCTGGCAGGGGCGGGGGAACTTTTCTTTAATTAGAATCATTCCCTACCCTCCGCAGAGCCTGGAAGTATAAACGTGGGAGTGATTGTGTGTTTCCTAATAAAAAAAATCTGATGTGTTACACTCACATGACTTTCTCTACTCTTGTACAAACTATTTTTACAAACGCTTATTCCCCATATGCTTCATGTTAATCGAGATGTTATCTTATTGCTAATTTTCTTGTAGGTGCAAGGGGAATATGGTAGGCTTTAAGCGATAGTCAAATCTTTTAAGAGCTGATTGCTATGTGGCGCATTCCATTCTCTTTGCATGTCCAGGACATAAAAAAAATCTGATGTGTTACACTCACATGACTTTCTCTACTCTTGTACAAACTATTTTTACAAACGCTTATTCTCCATCTACTTCATCTTAATCGAGTCTATCTTATTGCTAATTTTCTTGTAGATGTAAGGGGAATATATATTTACAAGGGCAATATACAAATACAATAGCCTTTAAGTACATACATATCTCTTAATAGCTGGTTGCTAGGTGCAGCACCATTCCCTTTCCCACAGATTAACACTCTTTGCATATCCTAGACAAAAAAATGAATAACGAATTCCCATTTGAGAAAATAAGCATTGAAAACTTTAAGGGAATAACAAGCAATATCTCGAAAATGGTTCACGCAACAAAAATATGTATATGACATAAATTGTGTATTTCAAAGCGATCTACATTTTTTGTGCAGTAAAATGTTGTCTATCTCTTATGGTTTACCAGTTATGCAAAAGTCGTTCACAATGAAGAATACTTTTGGAGACATTCCCAGTAAATTCAAGATATACATTTTATTTGTCATAAAAATATCTTAAACATATGATATTTTAATCAAAATCGTTAGAGCCGATTTTGAGAAAATTAAAATTTTCGAAAAAGCTTCCATGTAAAGGGTAATTTGGAGTGGGGGGATTTTCTTGAAAACCTTCGTGTCGCATCCTTGGAAGATACTGAACCTAAATACCAAGTTTGGTGTTTATCCGACTGTTCGTTTCTGAGTTATGCTGTTCACAGAAAGACACACAGACACACAGACAGACAGACACACAGACAGACACACACACGGACATGTTTCCAAAAATGCTTTTTTTTGGATTCAGGGGATCTCAAAACATGTATTTCCGGTGAAATCTCGGTATCGAATTTTTGGGTGGAATACAATACTTCCCCTACTTACTATACGTAGTAGAGAAAGTAAAAATGAATAATGAATTCCCATTTGAGAAAAAGTATAAGTATTGGAAAATTTAAGGGAATAACAAGCAATATCTCTAAAATGGTTCACTCAACAAAAAAAATGTACATGACATAAATTGTGTATTTTAATGCGATCTACATTTTTGTGTAGTAAAATTTTGTCTATCTCTTACGGTTTACCAGTTATGCAAAAGTGGTTCACAATGAAGAATACTTTTGGAGACATTCCCAGAAAATTGAGATATACATTCCATTTGTCATGAAAATATCTTAAACATATGATATTTTAATCAAAATCGTTAGAGTCATTTTTGAGAAAATTAAAATTTTCGAAAAATGTTCCATGTAAAGGGTAATCTGGAGTGGGAGGATTTTCTTGAAAACCTTCGTGTCGCATCTCTGGAAGATACTGAACCTAAATACCAAGTTTGGTGTTTATCCGACTGCTCATTTCTGAGTTATGCTGTTCACAGTCAGACACACAGACACACACACGGACATGTTTCCAAAAATGCTTTTTTTTTGGATTCAGGGGGTCCGAAAACATGTATTTCCGGTGAAATCTCGGTATCGAATTTTTGGATGGAATACAATACTTCCCCTACTTACTATAGGTAGTAGAGAAAGCAAAAAGCCTACAGTCAGTAAGTTATTATCACCATCATTTGCTTCGAAAGTCAAAGCCCCCGATATGACCACAGAAGTTAAAGAGGGCTTTAACAAATGAAATAGTAAAAACAATCTTATGTGTTTCACTCATATGACTTTCTCAACTCACTCTTGTACAAATTATTCTTACAACGCTCGTTCTTCTGTCTACTTCATGTTAATCAAGATAAACGTTTGCAGAAATTATCTAATTGCATATTTCTTTGTAGGTACAAGGGAACTAGGAAAATACAGTAGGCTTTAAGCTATAATAATATCTTTTAAGAGCGATTCGTTATGTAATGGCTTTTAAACTCCGTTTACTTGGTATGGCCGAGAGAGAGAGAAATGAACAACATCCCACTTGGGAGAAGTATAATTATTTCAAAATTCAAACCAATAACAAGGAATATATCGGAAATAGTTAACTCCACAAAAAAAACTTACATACATTGTGTGCTTTAACGAGATCTACATTTTTCGTGTAGTAAGATTTTCTCTTAGGTTTAGCAGTTATGCAAAAGTCATTCAAAACGAAGAGGGCTTCAAGGTTATTCCTAGAAATTTCAAGATATATATTTCATTTTTCGTGGAAATATTTTATACATATAGTATTGTAATCAAAATCGCTATAGCTATTTTTTTCGAAAAGTTCTCCATGTAAAAGATAGTTTTAGATTGGGGGATTTTCTCGAAAATCTTCATGTCACATCCTTGGATGATGCTAAACTTAAATGCCCAATTTGGTATTTAATTTAACTCACTTTCCGTTTTGGAGTTATGCTCTTGTTCACAGACATATAGACAGACATATATACACACATGCGCGCGTGGGCGCGGACCTTTTACTTAAAATGGTTTTTGAGGCAGAGGGCCTCAAAATATATATTTCCGGTGAATTCACGCCATCGAATTTTTGGGTGGAATACATTAGATACTTCCACTACTTACTATACGTAGTAGAGAAAGTAAACAAAAGACCAAAATTATTTTAGCAGGTAAAACGGGTGAACGGTTTTAGCTATCTTGGTTGCAACATCTCATAATCAATACTTTTTCAATGAAATTAACACATTTAACTACAAATGTGGTAGAAGAAAAATATTTTTTAAGACTACAATAAAAGCAAAAAGTTAAAAGGTTATAAATGAATGGCGCTGAATTATGGATGTTAAGGAAAAACGAGAAAGAATAACATAGGCTGTAAAGATGTGATTTTTAAGGAACATTGCCCACTATACAATATTAGATAAAAATATGAGCATATAAGGAGTGAGTTCAATATTTTCGGTTTAGTGGAGGGAATATGTCATTACAGAACCAACTGCCCATTTCCTAAGTCGATGTTAAATTATAAACTTGTGTGTAGGAGAAGTGCTAGCAGACTAAGGATAAAATTAATACATCAATTTTAACCTGATGAGACGGAACAAGCTCTTGAATCTTAAAGCCTAAACTCGATAATGAAAACAACTCTTCCTACGTAGAATAATATTTTGGATAGTAGTTCACTATCATTACATGCAACTTGTTTATTAAAACTAGTATTTTCAGGAAAACAAGCAGCGTTTTAAGAATTAATTTCAAGGGAGCATTTTAGAAACTCCTGAAAGTGGATTTATGTGATTCTAGGGATGTATCGAGTTTACTATGTGCAATACAGTAGCATACGTTATTGGTATTTGTGACATCGTGGATAGTCATTTAGAAAAACTTCAAGGGCATGTTCTTGCTTAATACAGCATATGACAAATATGCACACGTGATCGTATTATTTTGCATTCGTTGACAGACAGTTGAGTATTCAATGCCGCGTTCTTCAGGAGACTAGCTTTTTTAAAAGCAAATCATCATTTTAAACAACTTGTTATAGCCAAAGACATGCTATATGCATTTATACTGCTTCTACCCTCTACATGAAAAATGTTTCGTTTCAAAAACGACTCTAAGTAAGTGTTCAGATATTCACATTAATAAAATGATATTTTGAATTTTCTGTGGGCAGCCTGCGGGGTCTTCTTCATGAATCGGATCGAATTTTGTATAATTTTTATAACCAGGAAATCATAAGAGACAGCCCAAGAACTCACTCAGAGCCTTTTAAAATACAAAATCGCAGCGTTAGCCATTTTTTCAAATATGCCTTGGGAAAATTTACGCAAATATAAGTGAGTCATATGAGAAGATGCTTCAAAACTTCGATTCTTCTGTTTCCTTTTCCTTCGCCAGAGTTATTTACGACTTCTGAATTTGTTCCTCTGTAGTTCTTTTTTAATATTGTTTCTTCTTTTGTATGTAACTAAGCAGTTATTGCTCAGACTGGATCATTTTGAGCAAAATGCATTGTAAAAAAGAAGAATCGCTTGTAAAATGAATACTATAATACATCTACTGGGTGGCTCGGATGGATTCTGAGCAGTAGGTTGGGTGGCGTACTTCCCGGTCGCTGCTAAGGCTTCAATTGTGATGTACTGGAAGCACAAAGATAATGTTCAAAATAAGATTCGCCCTGCTCTGCACACAATGCGATCTTCATTAGCTCTTTTCGCACCCTGCGTAACATTAGATGTGTTGGAGTTGTATTTTTTGTGCGAATTCTGTTCGTGGTTTCTGTCAGGAAGTAATTCGAGGTAAACACGATGTCTCATATAGCCCCATAGAAAGTAATCTAGTAAGATCCGGGAATCTCGGCAGCCAATCTTGCAACGGGCTAAGGGTACCAATCCATCGACCGACATATTTTCTATGCAATAATCTCCGGATACGTACTGCCGTGTGTGCGGCATGGCCGTCTTGTTAAAAGATCATGTATCTAAGAATGTCTAATGGCACATTCTCTAACAAAGTCTTCAAATATTGTTCAACAAAAATAGAATATCTGTAAACCTTTGGCTTTGATTTATTTGTGCTCGTCTACCGTTATGTTGACACGCTTAAAAAACTAACAACATATGACAAAATTCCCTATCGTAGGCGCTCCATGATAACGAGTGAAGAACTAATCACACAGTACACGAGACAAATACTTATGAGTGCGACACTGAAAATTGTTATAAAATCAAACAAGGACTAGTATTACAAAATTTAAATGATTTTATTGTTTTTCAAAATATTCTCATTTAACATCAATAAATTTTTGCATTCGATGAAATCAATGATGCCATTCTTCCTGAGCCACTTCAGAAACCAGGTTTTTATAAAGCTCCACTGCTCCATCTGATGACGAAAGAGTGATTCCACGCATTTTATCTTTAATTTTTGGAAACAAAAATAAATCACAAGTTGCTAGGTCAGGGGTAAGTGGAGGGTCCATGGTGCTGAACTTTAGGGCATCTAGATACTCAGTTGCTAGTTTTGCTGTGTGCGACGATGCGTTGTTATGATGCAACATTACTTTTTGTAGCATTTTCACGAACTTTTTCAAAAATCTGCGGTAAACAGACTTTTGTGTACCAATTGGCAGTAACGGTACGTCTAATCTTCTAATGCTATAGTTGCAATGTAGACCGTTTTAGAAGAAAACAACTAGTAACCATCTTATCAGTATTGCGAGTTCGTCGGACTTTTGTAGACTTAGGTTCTGTTCGAAAGACCCATTGAGCCGATTGGTTTTTCTTTTCAGGATCATAAAAATAAATCCGAGATTCATTACCAGTAATAATATTCCAAACCAAATTTGAAGTGCCGCCATGGAGGTTTTCCAGATTTTTTCTGCACCAATCAATGCGTTGTTGTTTTTGATCAGGAGTCAGTTTATGTGGAATCCATCAACAACAAAGTTTTCTCACGTCTATTGGCGTAAAAGTTTTGTATTTGACTTATACCAATGCAAAATGTTGCCCGAATAAATTCATAAGATATCTGTCGATCTTCTTGAAGTATTGTTCGAACAGCGGCAATATTTTCATCAGTAACAGCAGTTCTTGGGCGTCCTTCACGAAATCCACCACTAAGAAAAAAACCGATCTCTTTTGAATTCGCTGTTCCAGTTATAAATTGTGCCTTAGATGGGGCTTCTTCGCCAAATGCATTTCTAAGCCGATCTTCACATTGTTTAGGCGCTAATGAAGATTTAAAAACGTAGAAAGAAACATCATAGCCCGGAAATGTTCTCTAGTCAAATTAATTTTTGGGTGAATACAAAGTCTTTAAATGATGATAATTAAGAAACTATTGGAGCAAATCAAACAAACTCCACGGCAATCAACTCGCAAAACTTTAGAAAGTAGCTGTCAAATATAAACAAATTTCATTCTAAATTCTAAAAATGTTCAGTTTCACCCTCGTACCAAATTTTAGTAGATGTCCGCTAGGAAGTTAGGTATTGTAGCTGCGTAGTAATACATTCGAGGACATATGCCCTTGCACAAGTAGGCCACCAAACCTACTGCTCAGTATCTATCCGAGCCACCCAGTGCATGGATGCATTGTGATGGGTAACGGAATGTGTGAGCGTACCACATCAGCCTTTTCGTATACAACGCAATTTATCAGGGTACAGGAGAATATGCTTTCGCAGATTTTATAACTATCCTGAACATCCAGATCCTCGCAAGTTTACGATTTAAAAGTTAAGTTTGCTCTTCGGGAGTGCTCGTTTTGTGTCTTGAAGCTAAAAGAACGAAGAACTGAAGAGTGCTCACGAGCATAGGTTACAACTATTCCAGCATCTAGTGGGAGATAAGAAATTTACATTAAGTGATTTCTAACCGCAAATTCGGGAATCGAGTTCCTGGTTAAAGAAACGGTGCCATAACATGCAAACGCTGTGGGGATTGAGTAATCTGGTCGCGTTGCTAACGGAAAGCTCTGTATACTACCGGTAACAGATTTTAAGTCATTTCCGGCGAATGGTAAACATAGAAAAAAATCTGATGTGTTACACTCACATGACTTTCTCTACTCTTGTGCAAACTATTTTTACAAACGGTTAATCTCCATATGCTTCATGTTAATCGAGATATCGAGATTTAATCTTATTGCTAATTTTCTTGTAGATGCAAGGGAAATTGGTAGGCTTTAAGCGATAGTCAAATATTTTAAAAGCTGGTTGCTATGTGGAGTGTTCCATTCTCTTGGCATTACCAGGACAAAAATATATGATGTGTTACACTCACATGACTTTCTCTACTCTTGTACAAACTATTTTTACAAACGCTTATTCTCCATTTACTTCATGTTAATCGAGATAAACATTTGCAGACTCTATCTTATTGCTAATTTTCTTGTAGACGTAAGGGGAATATATATTTACAAGGGCAGTATAGAAATACAGTAGCCTTTAAGCACATACATATCTCTTAATAGCTGGTTGCTAGGTGCAGCACCATTCCCTTTCTCACAGATTAATACTCTTTGCATATCCAAGACAAAAAATGAATAACGAATTCCCATTTTAGAAACTAAGTATTGAAAAATTTAAGGGAATAACAAGTAATATCTCGAAAATGGTTCACTCAACAAAAAAAATGTATATGACATAAATTGTGTATTTTAACGCGATGTACATTTTTTGTGTAGTAAAATGTTGTCTATCTCTTATGGTTTACCAGTTATGCAAAAGTCGTTCACAATGAAGAATACTTTTGGAGACATTCCCAGAAAATTCAAGATATACATTTCATTTGTCATAAAAATATCTTAAACATATGATATTTTAATCAAAATCGTTAGAGCCGTTTTTGAGAAAATTAAAATTTTCGAAAAATCCTCCATGTAAAGGGTAATTGGGGGTGGTGGGATTTTCTTGAAAACCTTCGTGTCGCATCCTTGGAAGATACTGAACGTAAATACCAAGTTTAGTGTTTATCCGACTGTTCGTTTCTGAACTATGCTGTTCACAGATAGACACACAGACACACAGACACACACACGGACCTGTTTCCAAAAATGCTTTTTTTGGATTCAGGGGATCTCAAAACATGTATTTCCGGTGAAATCTCGGTATCCAAATTTTGGGTGGAATACAATACTTCCCCTACTTACTATACGTAGTAGAGAAAGTAAAAATTGAATAACGAATTTAAGTAAAGGTATAAGTATTGCAAAATTTAAGGGAATAACAAGAAACATCTCGAAAATGGTTCACCCAACAAAAAAAATGTACATGACATAAATTGTGTATTTTAACACGATATACATTTTTGTGTAGTAAAATTTTGTCTATCCCTTATGGTTTACCAGTTATGCAAAAGTCGTTCATAATGAAGAGTACTTTTGGAGACATTCCGAGAAAATTCGAAATATACATTTCATTTGACATAAAAACATCTTAAATATATGATATTTTAATCAAAATCGTTAGAGCCATTTTTGAGAAAATTAAACTTTTCGAAAAATGTTCCATGTAAAGGGTAATCTGGGGTGGGGGATTTTCTTGAAAACGTTCGTGTCGATACTGAACCTAAATACTAAGTTTGGTGTTTATCCGACTGTTCGTTTCTGAGTTATGCTGCTCACAGACATAAACACACACACGGACATGTTTCCAAAAATGCTTTTTTGGATTCAGGGAGTCTCAAAACATGTATTTTCGGTGAAATCTCGGTATCGAAATTTTTGGGTGGAATGCAATACTTCCCCTACTTACTGTACGTACTAGAGAAAGTAAAAATTAATGTGTTGCATTCACATGTCTTTCTCTGCCCACTGTTCTGCCAACTGTTCTTACAACAGCTGATTATTCTACTTCTTGTTAATCCAGATTAACTTCCAGTTCACGTTTACACATTAGCATGTCGCTCTGCAATGGCATTGATATTCTATGCTCTGTGCTGACCACGAGAAAAAAACGAATAACAACTAAGTATAAGTATCTGAAAATTCAAACCAATAACAAGGAATTACTCGGAAATAGTTACTTCCACTATATATATGAATGAAGAGGACTTCCGAGGCTATTTCCAGAAAATTCAGAATATACATTTCATTTGTCATGAAAATATATTAAACATATGGCACTTTAATCCAAGTCGTTAGAGCCATTTTTGAGAAAATTAAAGTTTTCGGCAGATTTTCCATGAAAACTAGTTTGTGGTGCAGGAATTCTTTTGAAAATCTTTGTTGTACATTCTTGGAAGATGTTGAACTTAATACCAAGTTTAGTATTTAACCATTTTTCGTTTTGCGTTGATGCTGTCCACACACACATACACAGGATCGTTTTATAAAAATGCTTTTTTTCTTTTATTTATTTAAGGAGACTCAAACCCTGTATTTTCGGTAAAATCCGGTATGGAATTTTTGGGTGGAATACAATACATTCTCTACTTACTATAGGTAAGCAGTAGCGAAAGTAATAATATTATTTTTCTCAGAATAACTTGTAAAATAGTACGAAAATAAGATACATGGATAGAGAAAGTCACACAAGTTATACATAAGATTTTTTCTCCCCGTGAACTTGAACTCTCTTTCCTTGGTTTGTAAAGCACAGTACGCTGAAGGACTGTTTTCAGTTAAAAGAACAGGAAGTTGAAAACCTGCTTGGATACGTCTTAATAAAATGCATAGGTTAGTAAGTCACATTCCTGTATGATATTCTTGCGACCGTGAAACTTCTGCTAAATATAACTCACCGTTTTTGTGGAAATAAAACAGTTTTGGCATATGCTCCAAGACAGATCCGTTGCTGCTGTGATCAGCTTTGGTATGAGAGGAATTTTGCACTGCTGAACGTAATATTTTTCTTCAAATCTAATAAAGGCCAGCGTACTAATAATTCTAGACCTTCTTTTCTTGAATGGATGAAATACAATGTAAAGAACTGCATTTAAAAAGTGGGCACAATAAAGAACACGTACACTATTATTGTACAAGTTGTACGTGCAATCGTACATAACAATCAGGCGAGATGGCTCCGATAACGTGTGATGCTCGCATTTGGAAGGTCCCGGGTTCGATTCCCGTCGGGCCAGTCACTCTGACCATAGGTTTCTTTGTGGTTTCCCCAGGTCGGTAGACAAATCCTAGGATGGTTCCCCCTCTACTGCCAATTTCCTGTTTCCATCATTTCCTTTCATCTATTTCATCTCATCTGTTTTAGAGTTGTAGGATCAGGTTAGGGCAGTCGTATTTTGCGGCGGTTCGGTGGGATTTGCGCTCTGGTAAGATTTCTTCCTGGGGGCAGTCTCGTCTATTCCCGGGGCCCTCAGGTTGCGGATGGTTAAGGTAGGGCTAGTCGGCGACAGGACTGGTGTCATTTTGGAATCGTGCCGCATCCTTGCTAGCGCACATCGTCGTCCGGATCTGGTCGCCCTTCCGATCTTCCCTCCCAGGGATCACGTTGGAAGCAAACAGAGTGCACCATGGCCTACGCGCGGTGTTGTATTCCGTTACTGGAGGTCCTTCCGTCTGAGTGCTCCTAACTCCTAGTACATAAACAGTATGGCAAATTAATCCACCACTTTTCTTTCTGTTCCTTTACAGAGAACATCAGCACTAATTTGACAGTATTATTAAATTGAATTTTTAAAACTGCTGAAATAAAAAGCTAAAAAAAACCACCTGTGTTTTTATTTAAAAAATCTGATATGTTGCATTCACATAATTTTCTAAACTTTCTAAATCTTTCAAAACAGATTTTCACACTCGTGGGTGAAGAATGCAGTAGTCAGATTTTTAAAAAGGTGTCGCTATGTGATGGTTTGAAATTCATATTCCTTGCATGGCCACGAGAAAAAACAAATAGCGGCTTAACACTTGAGAAACACTACATGTACTTTAAAATTCAGACCAATAACAAAGAACATCTCGGAAATTGTTTACGCCACTAAAAATTTATTTTACGTAAATTGCGTGTTTAACGAGATCTGAACTTTTATGTAGTAAGATTCTGTTTGTCGCTTACGTTCACCAGCTATACAAGTCATTCAGAATGAAGAGGGTTTCACAGTCTATTCCCAGACAATTCAAGATATATGTTTTATTTGTATGCAATTATCTTAATGGTATTTTAATCAAAATCGTTAGAACCATTTTTTTTAGAAAATCGCATTTCTGAATGGTAGTTTTGGGTGAAGTGATTTTCTTGAAAACCTTCGTGTCGCATCGTTGGAAGACGCAGGACTTAAATACAAGTTTGGAATTTAACTGACGTTTCGTTTTTGAGTTATGCTCTTCACCTACAGATACACACACGGATCTTTTTCATTTTTTTTACAGGTAGTCTTAAAGCGTGTGTTTCCGGTGAAATCTCGGTATCGAAGTTTCGGTACGAAGGTTCCCGGCCCTCGTAGCCGTGGTCGCTGAAGTGTATAGCTCCGACGCTCCGCCAAGCTGAGGGTCGCGGGTTCGAGTCCCGCCATGGGCATGGGTGTTTGTGTGTGTGTATGTGTGTTGCGGTAATAAGCGGTAACGAAAACAGTAAAACACAGTTGCATAAACTGGGTACAACAAGGGAACTTAAAAAAAACAATAAAAAGAAGATTTATGCATCGGTTTACCTTCTTGGTTCTAATTTGAGTCACTAGATATATAACCAAAGAATCTATTTACAAAATATGTATTTCGGTCTTCTGCTAGTACGAGGATCAGTCAATAACTAATGCCTCCTGCTTTTTTTCTCTTATAATTTGCAAGAAACTTAAACTTTGATTACACAGTATGTAAGGCACAACATTGGGGATTAAATTGTCACTTTTCAATGTAATCCTCGACCTTTTCCACAGTTTTAGTCCACCTTTTAACGAGGGCATGTATTCTCGTGTGGTAAAACACACGGTCTTGATGCACAGATGTTTTCACGACCTCCGCATCTTGAAAGTGAATCCCAGGTGAGCTTCCTTTAGTGGAAAGATGGAAGTATGATGGTGCTACGTCAGAGCTGTATGGGGGATGAGGCAAGACTTCCCACCCAGTGTTCACAATCGCTTCAGTGGTGTGATGACTGGTGTGTGGTTTTGCATTGTCATGCAAAAGTAGAACAGCCACCACGGTTTTTATTCGGCGAACTCGCTGAAGAAGTGGTTAAGCTTTTTGAGGGTGCTGACGTATTGCACAGAATTTATTCTGCATCGCTGCTCTAAAACATCAACCAGAATTACATCCTCTGCGTCTCAAAACTCAGCCGCCACCACTTTCCTGCCGATGGCACAGTTTTGAATTTGTTCTTCCTTTGTGAGGTTGTGCGATGCCATTCCATGGACTGTCGCTTTGATTCTGGTTGAAAAAAAATGAACCCACGTTTCCTCTCCAGTCACAGTTTTGTTTATGAACTCCTCTCCCTCCAAATGGAAGCACTGCAAGGTTCAGAGGCTAGTGTTTTTCGTGTCTCATTCTGGTCCGTTAACATTCGGGGTACCCACCGTGAACAGACTTTTGAGTACCTCAGTTCACGAATAATCGTCACCACACTGCCTTTACTGAGGGACGTAATGCAACACAATTCATTCGTTGTTATCCGACGGTCATCTCGAATGATCTCATCCACTCGCTCATGTTACGTGGAGCCACTGTAGTCACTGTGTTTTAACGAGATCTACATTTTTGGTGTAGTAAAATGTTGTCCATTTATTACGGTTTACCAGTTATGCGAAAGTCATTCAGAATGAAGAGGACTTTTGGGGAAATTCCCAGAAAATTTAAGATATACATTTCATTTGTCATGAAAATATTTTAAACATATGATATTGTATTAAAAATCGTTAGAGCCATTTTCGAGAAAATAAAAATTGTCGAAAAGTGTTCCATGTAAAGTGTGGTCTGGGCTGGAGGAATTTTCTTTAAAATCTTCATATCACATCCTTGAAAGATAGTAAACTCAAGTAAGGGAAAGGTCCCTATATTGAACCACTTGAGACTAAATAGTAAATAATAATTATAATTTCAAATGAAAATTTTCAGAAATACAAGCGTTAAAGTGACAAATCCTTGTGCTATAAATATCCTCAACACAATTTAAAATTAATACAATTATCAATTAAATAACATTTAAAAAGTGAGATGTTGTAAATCGGTTCAAATTAGGAACGTGGTCCTCAAATTGAACCACCCGTGTCTTAAAATGAACCATTTATTTTTAAGTTTAAAAGTATTTTATTAACACAAAATACACATATTTTATTGCACATTCAATACAAATATGCCATCAGCAAAAAAGTAGGGTCCAAAATTGTGATAAGAATAGCAATTTCCTTAAACATTTTGAATTTTTATATAATGACAATCACTTTGTTTTTGGAGTAGGTATAAATTTGCAAATATAGAGTTTTTGCTAAGCTTTTACTCTCATAAAAAAGAGTCCAATTATACACAGTCTTCACAATAAAACACTTTCTTCTTGGCACTAACTTTTGCACACTTTTGGTGAAGCCATATGAAGCCATATCCTACAACTCATGCACTGAATCATGTCCATCATTTCAGACAAATCACAAAGTTTACAATACTAGTCTTTGGGTTCGTTTTCTGCTTCACTGTATTGGAGCTTTCTCTTTAATGGTTTATTAAGTGATGATGAAAATACCGCTCTTTTTCCTTTGTATCTCCTCCAACGAATTTTTGTAAGGGCTGCTTGTGATGACTGCAGCGGGTGTTGTTTTTTGTTTCCTTGTTCTGGTAAGTTTGGGAATCGTGGATATTTCAGAAACAGACTTATTGCTAATCATGTTTGAAGACTTTTCTGGGCAGAGAGGATTAGGTGTAGGGATGTTATCAAAAGTGCTAGGCCTGCTAGGTTTAGGAGGCGGCACTGGATCTTGTGGACATGAGTTTGAAAGACTTGTGTTAGGTTCATTCTCATGACTGAAGGTAGTTGGAGCAAAGTTGTAATCTTGGAAAGCGTCTCTGTCAAGTGGCCATATTCCAGTTTTTGCATATCCACTCGTTGCATTTACTACGGTTGCAGCTTTACCATAATCTTCTCCTGTTAAAGCTGCAATCTGAAACTGGATTATATTTTTTGATGGGTGTCTTCGAAGCCATTTGTCTGCAACCTGATTGTAGAAAGGCTTGAAGAATGATACATCACACGGTTGAATTTTGTGTGTTGTATTGGCGGGCAAGGAGAACATTACAACACCATTTTGCCTAGCAAGAGCTATGGCTTCTAAATTCTTGGTATGGGTGGAATGGCCATCAAGGATGAGTAAAACTTTGTTGTTGGTTTTGGGACTCACAATGACAATGAAATGTTGCAACCACTTAAGGAACAAGTAATCCAGCCACTTTCAGAACATGTGCATATTGCACCTCTGGTGCACCGGTGTTCAGTTCGTCCTTAAATCTTAATCGCTTGAAAATAAGCATGGGGGGAACATACATTCCAGTTGCACTCATGCAACACACACATGTTTTATTGGTTCCTCTTTTGCCGCTTGTTAGTGCACCAATTTGATACTTTCCGCGTTGTACCAATATTTTCTAAGGTCTCTGAACAGTAGAGAACCCGGTCTCGTCCATATTCAAAATATTAGCCGGAGGGCACTCATATTTATTATACAAACTAGTGAGAGCGTCAAAAAACTCCATCACTCGTTCTTTGGAAAACCCCAAAGCTCTAGCTGCTGATCTAGCTTCTGGCTGTTGCAAAGAGAGTTCTGGGTGGCGTGACATAAACCCATAATACCATTTTTTCCTTGCTTTGCCATTTTTGAACCTATTGGGAAAGCCATTGGCTTTTGCAATTTGAAAAGCTAATACTTGAAGATCAGCTCGTGTGATACCAAATAGATGAGATTCTATATCTAAAATATGGGAAACAAGATCACGTTCCATTTCTGGATCCAAATGTGTAGCTCGTCCAAATCTTTGCTCGCTTCCTTTGGTGTAGACATTCGTGCCTAACAGTCTTCTTCTCAACGTTGCTTTTGGCACACAATACATCCTTGCAACCTCATTTATCCCTGCATCTCCATTATGAAAAGCTGTCATGGCTCTTCCCATATCTTCTTCTTCCCATTTCCCATATTTCTTTGCTTTAACCATTCTAAAAGAGAAAAGGAAAATAAAATAAAATAAACCTGCCTCAGTATTTTTTTTAGTAATTCTTCCCAGATAGTTTTACAAGCCCCCACTTTACGAGCTTTTAAAGGTTTTAACTTTGTTTGTTTTATAAGGAACTTAGAATGTTTATAATTCTTAAAATAATAAAATTATGTTCTAAGAAACTATAATTTTTACGGTTTCATCACGCTTTTGCTGGGAAAGAAATTAGCAAATTTTATTTCCTTAGAAATAACCGAATTAAGTATGTCTATTAAGCGTTTACTAACAAATGCAAATTTATGGAGCAAAAGCTTCAGGTACACCATTAAAATTTCCTTATAAATTCCTACTTGAAGCATGGCACGTCACATAAAACATATTTTTTATAAATGTGCTACAATTTATTGCAGATATACGCGTGAACATTCTCAGGACAAATTAAATAATTAAGCCTAATTAGTGTTTCAGTAAACGTTCACGACTGAAATTCTATTATACTCGAGCCAAATGTAACACAACAGTAGATAATTTTAATTAATTTTAGAGCATCAACTTTTTCTCCTAAAGTAGCCTATTTGTAGAGAACCACTCATATGTTAATAATACAATATAGCTTTATTATATTTGATATCACTGGATTTGAACTAAACGTATATATTTAGTGTGGTGTATTTGAGAATGAATTTTGATATAGGAATATAAATTTCCATTTGTTCAATGTGATTAAAGATGGTTTCTCTAAAATTATCAAATCTTAATAACACATATTCACGTCATTCACTGGTTTTAACATGATCTTTTTTTAACTTAGCATATTATATGGATATTTATTCACACGATATACTATTCCAATTGAGCAATCCTAGAACTTCAATAGGTTTCCTAAATTGGACCAGTTCAATATAGGGTTCAAACAGTGGTTCAATTTACGCGCCACGCCATATTGGAAGCTTTAGCATCTATGTGACAAGGAGAGACGCTGCATGAAAAAACGTATGCATGAATATTGTTGCTAAATATACACTTCATAATATGTAATATATATAGCTCATCTCAAACTTGCCTAATTGGTCGTATAAGCTTAGCTAGATGAGTGAAATATTACTTCTGAAGCACAAAAAAACCACAACACCTCATACAACCGAAACCACTGCTCAGAATGCAAAGTCAACAACTCCAAGCATTGATAGCTGTACACGCTCGCTTCTGCTAGGATTATGGTGCCATCTGTCGCACAGTTTGGAAAATATCGGAGCGGTTCAATTAAGAGGTGGTTCAAATTAGGAACCTTTCCCCTACCAAGTCTGTATTTATCCAACTTTTAGTTTTTTGAGTTATTCTGTTCACAGACTGACAGTCAGACACACACATACACACACGCACACAGAGGCAGACACACACACACACGGACATGTTTTCAAAAATGTTTTATTTATATTCAAGGCACCTCAAAATATGTATTTCCGGTGAAATCTCGATATCGAATATTTCGGTAGAATGCAATACCTACCATGCTTGCTGCTTAGTGGAGAGAGTAAAACTGTTGTCATTTTTCTGTTCTCAAAAATAACTCAAACCATTATCTGTAATAAAATACACTTAATATAGCTTAATTTGAATTCACTTCTAGGTGATCGTAAATAACAAAAACAGGAAGGAAGTATCAGTTTCTATATGAATAATAGTAATAATAATAATAATAATAATAATAATAATAATGCATAACGGATATATGAACTTATAATAGGTATAGAACATCGTGTAGGTGTTAAAATCATATATTTGTAATGGTATTTCTGTACATTTCATTTTTAACAATTCATTAGTATGCCGGTGGTTACCATTTTATTCCATGGCAAATTCGCCTGGATACAGTCGAAAGCCTTCTCATGCCTATATTTAACGCATAAAGTATTATAAAGTTTCTATTACTTCAGCAGGTAAGGTGCAGTGCCCTTGTTCATTTCAACCGCTCCAGGCGGGGTGGCTCAAAGTATAACATTTTTAGCAGCAAAAGAATGACAAGGTATAGAATCTCTGCCTGAGGGGTAGGTCTTTACGAGTTTTCCAGACCAACAGGAATGTCAAGCATTTGTTACTAAAATACTCCACAAGATTTCGTGTGGATCTTCCATGCATAAAGCAGAAAATGTTTCGCAGCTCCTTTGGACCCTTACTTCAAAGCACGCTTGACTCACGTTTCGCTCGCCAAGAGAGAGGCAACTTTTTCTACAGTTGTGCACAGCACGTAGCTCTTGAGGCTTCTGTAGGCGCTGGCGGTTTTGTTATGGATTTTCCTGCGTGCACTTTCCTTTGAACGACTCTTCTAGTTTAATTTTACCTTGAAATTGGTATAACCATAAGAACTCAAAAGAAGTGCACACAATACTTTTATTACAAGGTTACATAAATACTGGGAAGGAGCCCATAGAATTAGCTCCGTTTTCGTTCTGTGTCCTTGGCAAAATAGGAAATTAATAGTACCTACTTGCAGTAGGCGGAGAAAGTATTGCGTTCTACCTAAAAATTCGATATTGTTATTTCACCGCAATATGTGCTTTGAGATCCTCTGAATAAAAGAAGCCTATTTTAGGAAACGGTGTGTTCTTGTGTGTGGCATAACTCAAAATCGAAATGTCGGATAAATAACAAGTATGGTATGTTTTTGTTTCACAGTAGTCAATATGTATATATATATTTATTTATACGTATGTATTTATATTAGGGTTATAGTTCTCAATCAACTAAAAACTAAATTCTAAGGAACAATAACAATGTCGGATAAAACATAAGAAACTGTAACAAGACTGTTTTAAATAAATAATACACAAGTGTACAAAATTGATTATTAGAGTAAAATGAGTGATTAATAAAGAAATGTATTTTAATATGAAATACCAGACAGTTAAATAAATGCTGCACTGTCATCTATCACAAACACATTGGTAATAGTAGGCCACGATATGAGTGCGCTTGGAGGAGGGCGCCAGTATTTTTGTTAACAATGCGAACGTCATCAAGGCTAAGGATCAGAGGAGAGTGAGGGGCAAGGCGATAAGGGAATATACAATTAGGTGCACAATGAAACCAGTACTACATTTGCATGCCTCAGCCTCGCTCGTAAGTGCAACTCGGAACTGTGGATGTTTTCTTTACCTGACTGTCCTTCCTATGCCCCTTGTTCGTAACTGTTTACTTCCTCTGCCCATCGCATGCATTCACATCGTGGCCGACTAGTAAGTACTTCCAATATTGTCGTGGAACCACAAAAAGAATTGGTAGTTAAGTTCCAAGGATACGACTCGAAGTTTTTCAAGAAAATGCCCTCAAGTCAAACTAACCTAACATGGAAAAGTTTTCATAATTTTTCATTTTCTCAAGAATTAGCTTTAACCATTTTGGTTAAAATGCCATATGTTTAAGATATGTGGATGGAAAACAAAATGCATATCCTGAATTTTATAAGAAAACTTTTTTTAATCCGGGAGCCTCAAAACGTGTACTCCTGGTGAAATATCAATATAGAATTTTGTATTTTAACGAGTTCTACGTTTTTTCTGTAATGGGTTTTTGTCTATATTTCATGGTTTCCTAATTATACAATATTCAATCAAAATTTTCTCCTAAAATCAGTGAGGTGCCCTTTATTTGAATTTTTTATAAATAGGAAACCATTAGATATAGACAGCCCGAGCGGGATAGTTCAGGCGGCAACGTCTGTGGCCCGCATTCGGACGTCCCGGGTTCGATTCCTGGTGACCACCCACTCACTAAGAGTTTTTCTGTGGTTTTCCCTGGTTCACAAGGCGAATGCTGCAGTGGTGCCTTCTACCACGGCTCTCTCCCCCATTTCCTCTTGACGCTTCGTCCGACGTCATGCCTGCATCGGAGCTGAAGGACGCCATTTTGAACATCTGTTGTAGTATCATGCTTGTGTAAGTAGCACAACGAAGTAAAATACAGATATTCGTAAATTCTCTTAATTTCACATTCACAACTTGCGACGGAGTTGTTTCCGGATGGGGGTTCCTTATATCAAATTCATGTATTTGTCCTTCTTAATCTTCCCTGAAATTTGGCATCATCATCATGGAAACATTCTGTATTTCAATCTAGGGGTTTTGGATTTCTCGTTTTTCATTACACCCGACTCAATAAAATCACTTTCTTTGAAGTGAATTCTACATAGTCTAGCATTTTTGGTTGGAAAAAGTGTATGCGTTTCAGAGCAGCAACACATTTTTGGTACACATGTCAATTCTTATCTCTATCAGGTAATCAGTAATAACCAACATTTCTGTTTATGCCGGAATTATTTGCACAACCAAGCACTGCACTCAGGCATTCTTGACCCAACACCTCACCGAACACTGGGAAAGAAAAATTGTCCTACAATCACAATTTAACAGCAAATTAAATGCAACGCAAGACTTACTAAATGCCGGTTCTCGTAACCGTGGTCGCTGGAGCGTATAGCTTCGGCGCTCCGCCAAGCTGAGGGTCGCGGGTTCGAGTCCCTCCATAGGCATGGGTGTGTGTGTGTGTGTGCGCGCGGTGAATTAAACAGTAAAACACAGTATTCATAAACTGGGTGAACAAGGGAACTTAGAAAAAAAAACGAATGTAACTGAAATTCAGAGGTTCTAGTCTCATAATGTCACCGCGAGGTGAGCATTAAACATAAAAGTGCTACCAGAATGAAAACGAGAGGTCTAGGACTACGCGATTTTCAACAATGTGTTCAGAACCGTTTATATTTTATTGTTAGAAGTCTTTAAAATTAATTTCAGTCCTCCTTTGTGTACATGTTACGGAGGTATTCACATGGAATGTTTGAACATAGCATGGCCACGATTACTTGCAAATAGCAGCAACTCAGGGAAGTTTTATCAGCGGCGTACTGGCTCGTTATTGACTTCGATCTAATGCAAACAGCCATGAACTCAAAGACCATAAGAGTCTTGTATCAAAGTGTTCACCTAATACTCCTTTGTAACCCCTGAACGTTTTTCGGTTGAATTCTGTAACACTGTATATAATAGGTATGTCTGAATATAATAGATGTGAAGCTACAATTTTAAAGTATTCTGAAAAGATGTGGCACTTGTGCATAAATGCACACAATGCAGCTCCTCTCCACTAACATTTTGAGGAGAAAGATTTGCTTTGTGCCATTACGTCCAAAATACAACTCTGTTGAATGTACTAACATTTGAAGCTGACATTGCAACATTTTAAAATTTTGCGCTAGAATGTAGCATAATGTATTTTAAGAGACATGTTTCGCTTCTTTCTTTATTTATTTCCGTTTGTATGTAGATAAAGTGCTTTATACCAGTCAAAAATTCCATCTCAAGATATCATACTTATTTTCAGGATCTAGAACCTCCCAACAAAAATGTTAGAGGAAAGTGCTCCCGTCTGTCTGTCCGAACGCGCACTTGTGTGTGTGTGTGTGTGTGTGTGTGTGTGTGTGTGTGTGTGTGTGTCAACAGCTTCTCTAAAAGACGAAAATCTGATATATACCAACTTCTTATTTAAGTATAGCACATTTCAAGGATGTAACACAAAGATTTTCACTTATTTCGCTCAACCCAAACTAGCTTTTAGCTGGAAATTGTTTTGTTCATTTAATATACATCTATAAGAGTATTTATTCAAACTGCTTATGAACACGTTAAGTAAAATTTATGAACTGAGATATTTAATGGTTACGTAGCTGGGAAGTACATTGGGAAGTAAGAATTTTAGTGCCTTCTCCAGGATCAAACACTCTATTTAATGACTTTTGTTAGTTTCGTAGAGGCACACTCTTGGG
This sequence comes from Deroplatys truncata, assembly GCA_030765065.1. NCBI lineage: Eukaryota > Metazoa > Arthropoda > Insecta > Mantodea > Mantidae > Deroplatys > Deroplatys truncata. The sequence continues at coordinate 118,534,497 of CM060988.1, read as the reverse complement.
AAAACAATGAGTGTATACAGTACTAACTACAAAGAAAATATTTTGGGAATGAAACTCAAGCTAAAGTAACAACTGTGAATGTTTTGCGATTCACACACAACGAATGTCAAGGCTAACGCAAAATAGGTAACATATAGCAACCACACTCCATAATGTCACACATTTCACTCACCGTAGTCGTTTACGATGCACTCAACTTTGCCCTTGCATTACTCACCTTGCAGGCTTGTAATATTTTAGTCTCAATGACTGCAATGTGGTCCTGAGAATCTAGCCTAGCCTTGATCTTCACAAGGATAGTAACAGAGGAATGCTTCACTCCTAGAGGAATGGACGGAGCAGTGACAGATAAGAATTGGAGATTATTCCTGAAGTAAATCCCAAGGAAGATAAAGCGTTTTCCATAAACTGCTACAAATAAATGGTATTAAAGCCATAACGAAAAGAAATGTACAGTCTGTGCGAAAGATCTGTAGTCTCAAAGCGCGAATTGTGCATAAAGGAGACAACGTACCCGTAAAAATTACGTTCGTTATTTAGAGTTATCTACTACGTATAGTAAAAAGGGGAAGTGTTGCATTCCACCGAAAAATTCGATATCAAAGTTCACCTGAAATACATGTTTTGAGGCCCCGAATCCAAAAAAGCATTTAAAGAAAAAGTTCCGTGTGTGTATGTGAACAGCATAACTCAAAAACGAAACGTCAGTTAAATACCAAACTTGTTATTTAGATTCAGTATATTTCAAGGATGCGACACGAAGATTTTCAAGAAAACCCCTCACCCCAGACTACTCTTTACATGGAACATTTTTCGAAAATTTTTATTTTCTCAAAATTGGCTCCAACGATTTTGATTAAAATATCATATGTTTAAGATATTTTCATGGCAAATTAAACGTATATCTTGAATTTTCTGAATGACCCCAATAGTCCTCTTCATTCTGAATGACTTTCGCATAACTGGTAAACCGCAAGGAACAGGCAAAATTTTAACAAAACATGTAGATCTTGTTAAAACACACAATTATGTCTTATACTTTTTTTATTGAAGTGAACCATCACCGAGATATTTCTTGTTATTTGTTTGAATTTTCCAATATTTATACTTTTCCTCAAATAGGAATTCGTTTTTTTACTTCCTCTACTACGTATAGTAAGTAGGGGAAGTATTGCATTCCACCCAAAAATTTGATACCGAGATTTCATCGGAAATACATATTTTGAAACACCCTGAATCCAAAAAAATCATTTTTGGAAACATGCCCGTGTGTGTGTGTGTGTGTGTGTGTGTCTGTGGACAGCATAACTCAGAAACGAACAGTCGGATAACACAAAACTTGGTATTTAGGTTTAGTATCTTCCAGAGATGCGACACGAAGGTTTTCAAGAAAATCCCCCACCCCAGATTACCCTTTACATGGAACATTTTTCGAAAATTTTAATTTTCTCAAAAATGGCTCTAACGATTTTGATTAAAATATCATATGTTTAAGATATTTTTATGACAAATGAAATGTATATTTCGAATTTTCTGGAAATGTCTCCAAAAGTATTCTTCATTGTGAACGACTTTTGCATAATTGGTAAACCCTAAGAGATAGACAAACTTTTACTACACAAAAAAATGTAGAGCGCGTTAAAATATACAATTTATGTCATAAATGTTTTTTTGGGTGAACCATTTTCGAGATATTGCTTGTTATTTCCTTAAATTTTCGAATACTTATACTTTTTCTCAAATTCGTTATTGATTTTTTTGTCCTTGTAATGCAAAGAGAATGGAATACTCCACATAGCAACCAGCTCTTAATATGTTTGACTATAGCTTAAAGCCTGCCAATTCCCCTTGCATCTACAAGAAAATTAGCAATAAGATTAACATCTCGATATCTCGATTAACATGAAGCAATGGAGAATAAGTGTTTATAAAAATAGTTTGTGCAAGAGTAGAGAAAGTCATGTGACTGTAACACATCAGAATTTTTCTTTTCTTTTTGTGTTATGTCCTGGACATGCAAAGAGAATGGAGTGCTTCACATAGCAACCAGCTCTTAAAAAATTTAACTATCGCTTAAAGCCTACCATATTCTCCTTGTACTTAAAAGAAAATTAGCAATAAGAAAGTTTCTACAAATGTTTATCTCGATTAAAATGCAGTAGATGGAAAATAAACGTTTGTAAAAACAGTTTGTACAGGAGTAGAAAAGTCATATGAGCGCAACACATCAGATGTTTTTAGTCAGTAGTTAATCAGGATTCTTGTAACATAATGTTTTACTGTGCAAAATTCAACATCAAAATTTCAAAGGAAGCTCTATTTTTGTATATAGCCCAAAAATGCAAATGTTTTATTTAATAACACATTTTTTTATGATGCACCCCGAAGATTTTTTGGTAGGTTTTCCCACGCTAATAAACCTGTTGTTGCAAAGGATATACAGAATGTAAACAATATAGAGCTATCATTTAAACTTATGACTTGGGATTAGATCCCTGAATAAAACTTGAGGCAGTTATATGAGTTCTTTACTTTCGAAAGTAAGGTCCAATCAAAAAATAATTATAAAGACTTCAAGGAAGCCTGCATGTAATGCTAGCTACCATTCACATTTAATTACCTAATGTAGCTACCCGAGTTGTTTAAGCCCGGATCCTACATAGAGGAAGGTGGGTATCTCAGGGTAGAGGCTACTCGCTAATGACTGAAAGAAGAGATAGAGGGGTAGAATAACTGATGTAAAATTGTACCCAAGAGGTTTGTATATTCTGTTGACATCGGCCCCGAATCCTAATCTAGCTGCTTCAGCAAAAGACATACCAGTAATAATAACCGCTAAACGATTCTGGCGACGCAGGTAGCGTAAGGGCGAGCACTACTGAGAGAGCGAGTGACCTACTTGGGGTAGCTTTATATTGTTTCCTTCTGCTGACTGAAAACATCTCGGTATTTTACTAGGCATAACAGATTTCTGTGTTGTCCAGTTTTCAACAGTTCATATTGCCCACTTCCTGTTAGGTGGTTCGGACCTCTGTGCAGAACCGTTACAACATGCATGCTTACTTTACAAGCTGTCCACACACGTTTTCTATCAGTTTGTCTCTTTTTCTTTCTTTTCGTGACTTCTTAAAATCAGTAATTTCCGAAATATTTTAGCATCTATACCGCTTACTTATGCTAGGTCGGAATAGTATTGTATTTCATCCAAAAGTTTGATATAGACATTTCTCCAGAACTACGCGTTTTGAAGTCCTCTCAAGCATTTTAGAAAATGTTCGTGTGTGTGTGTGAACAGTTAATTAAAAAACGAAAATTCTGATAAATACATAACTTAGTATTTCAGTCTAGCATCTGTCGTCATCCGTGGTGTAGTGGTTACCATTCTAGCCTGTAGTTCCCAAGGTCGCGGGTTCAAACCCTGCGGAGGACGATGGATTTTTTCGGGTGTAAAAATCCTTAGCATGGCTTCCTTCGGAAGGAAAGTAAAGCCGGTGGTCCCTTGTCGTAGATTTACGGCACGTAAAAGAACTTCAAGGCTGATAAAGAGCCCTCTGAGCAAAATTACCGGTCTTTCACGCCCAATATAGAATGGGACGCTAAGGACCACAGCAGTTAAAGAGCGCCTATACATAAAACTCAATTTAATGTTTTAGTCTAACATCCTACATGGATAAAACACGACAGTTTTCACGGAATTTCCCCTGCCCAAACCATCCTTTGCATGAAACGCATTACGTTATATTCTTCTTTCTAAAACGGCTCTAACCGTTTGTATTGAAATGATATATGTTTAATATATTGACATGGCAAATAAAATGTATATTAAGAACTTTCAGCGAATACCTCTGAAGGCCTCTTCATTCTGATTGGATTTGATATACTTCTGTATAACTGGGAAACTCTAAGAGATGGAAAAAAGCTTATTACGGGAATGTAGAGTCCAATAACATGGAATTTGTATGGAATAATTTTTTTGCGTAGCATTTAGGGATTTTCAAATTTTTTTCATGCCACGTTTTTACATTTTTTTTTAAAAATGTAAGCACATTGATGACTGAAAATATACATGGCATTTGCAGGATAATAATCTGGGACAACTTAAGAAATGAAGTGAAGTTTACTGCGCATCGAGTAGGTTGGAGTGAAGTGGCACATTAGGGTGTAGTTTACCTGTGAGGCCGTGTACAATCCGCATCATGATTAGAGGTACAATATACTACTTTCTCTCATTCCGATGTATGTGTCCTACTGTACTGTACTGTTTCAATATCAAATAAGGAAGCACACTGATGCCTTTGTTTACATCAACGGTACTTGTTTATGGAGCTCTATAGTAAGGTTCATTGGTTCTGACTTGTCCCGAATCCTTAGCGTTAAGAACATCTGTAAAATGGTAATAGGTAGAGAAAGGCGTATGAGTATACTACATTCGATTTTTTTATTGCAATTTGGCTTAAATTTTCCCAAACTGAAGTCAGACTGTCCCATCTCTTACAGCTAATGAAATATTTTGTCATCAATAGGTTCGATAATTTCATTTATTGCCGTTATTATATTCATTTCTAGCAAGATAGCATATCTATGACATCAATTGAAATAATTTCAACTAACGACTGCCACAATTGAATTTTTAACACGTCTTAATCTTATTTTGAACCATCTTTGCAACAGATGTTAAATTTAGCAATTTTTATGTATGTACGTAGGCATGTATGTATGTACGTATGTGTGTATATGTATGTATTGCAAACAATTAAATATTTATTAATTTATATATATATATACATTAATTATATGATACGTTAGACATACAACTTTCTCTGCCCATTAGAATTTAACATAATGGCTTACATATTAGAGTGTTCAGATAAAAAGTGATTCTTCTATTAACGTTAGGTTACTCATAAATTTATGACTAAAAATAATCTGAAATTAAACAATCTATATTGTAAACATGCATGATACGTAAAATACAACTGTTCGTATATCACAAGTCATGAATGAACCATGCAAGTAATAACAAGAATCGCGTAAGATACCTTATAGATACCGCATGACAGTTCACCTGGAAAAAAACTTTAGGATGTAACCTCCAACATTTCGAAAACAACTAATGCAACAAAACGTTATAACATATTATATATTTCTTTTCCATATTTTTGGTTTACCATCTGTACAACATCATACAAATTCACTCAAAATGAAAAGGACTTCAAAGGGTATTCGCAAAAAATTCAAGATTTGCATTTTATTAGTCATAGAGATATCTTAGAACTATGGTGCTAGTTTAATAAACCTCATTAGAGCCATTTTTTTGGAAAATAAAACATAACGAACAATTTTCCGGTTAGTTTAGAGGGATTCTTTGTTTGAAAATCTTCGCCTGTCATGTTTAAACAGTGTTTAATTGAAATATGAAATTTGGTATTTATTAATGAGAATTTATTGATTCTTTATTAATTTATGGTCTTCTTTATTAATTTATGACATAGGTAAACACACATACCTTACAATTATTTTAGATTAGGTAGACCTCAAAACATGTATTTCTGTCGAGGTTGTTTTCAATGTTGGGTAGAATACTACAAGTGCTGTCCCAGAAGTACCCGACCTAACAGAAAAAATAAACAATTTTGGGAAAAAACATCTTAATTTCTCTGCATAGTCTCCTTTCAGCTCGATACACTTTTTCCAGCGACGCTCAGTAGCTTCGATACTCTATTTATAGTTAGTTCTGCAAAATGCCATCAACTGCAAACTCCAGCTCTTCATTGTTGACAAATATTTTACCACTAAGCCATTTCTTCAACTTTGGAAACGGAAAATAATCGGGGGGGCATGACCTTGCCTGCAGATGGAACTGTCTTCGCCTGTTTTGGAGCTGATTCTCCCCTTTTAATCCACTGTTTTGGCTGTTCCTTCGTCTCAGGTGTGAAGTGATGGACCCATGTTTCATCCATGGTTATGAATCGACACAAAAACTCGGCTTTATTGCAGCGAAACATCGCCAAACACTCGATTGAAATATCCTCAAGACACTCCTTTTGTTCCATTGTGGATAAACGCGACACTCATCTTACGCACAGCTTTCTCATGTCTAAATTTTCAGTTAGTGTGCGATGTACAGCACTTTTTGAAATGCCTATGATGTCTGCTAGCTCGCGCACTTTCAGTCGACGGTCATCCAATACCATTTTGTAGATTTTCTTCACAATTTCTGGCGTGATCACCTCATTTGGTCGAACACTGCAATGTACATCTTGGCAGGTCATACGGCCTCGCTTAAACTCTGCCACCCAATATTTTACTGTTGTAAACGAAGGAGTAGACTCCGCCAGAGTAGAACTAGCTCAGCTTTAATATTAGCTAGACTAAGACCTTTCAAATGAAAGTACTGTTATCATATAACGATGGCCAGTTTTATCCATGTTTACAAATTCGCTGAGAATTCACTATTAATGACTGCCAAACAATTACTAAACAACGTAGCCTCATCAAACTTCAAACTTAAGCTTTATAAGGTTGGTACTTTCTACCACAGTCATTTGTTCGAAACAACCGCTAAATATATACGTCAGGTCGGGTACTTCTGGAACTGCCCTCGTATACTTTATGTACCTACTAAGCGGTGGAGAAAGCAATAACATCCTATAAAGCTCCTGTGGCACCACAATAGACAGAGAGACCCGTGTTACAACAACACATTAGTTCTGATGCATTTTTCCAAGCTGTCATATTTACCTTTCTTTTGCACCTTCTCGGCTAAGGTCAAACTGCGGTGACCTGACCCAGTTCGTGTGCAGTGCAACAATCAAGTGTGTATGCGTGCTGCACGAATGACCTGGTTATTGCGGAAATGCCATGCTTCCCGTGATTGCACTCCAAAATTAACATAGCGCAGACTTCCTAGAAACCTTATAGAGCTCTATAAAGGGTATAATTTTGTTCGCTATTTCACTCGCTTTCCTCTGTGGTTCTTTGGTTTTACTAGTGCTATAACTGTGAGTCAATTTATGACGAAACTACAGGCACTACATCGTAGAAAGCTGCTTTGTCCAAATGTAGACTTTTGATATTTTAGTCTAGTCAGTCTTAAGCCTTTAAGGACACCTTGTAGGTTAGTCAGTTTAAAAAATGGATTTTTCCTCCTTTTCACTACTGAAATGTCCATTCTTTTCTTATATATATAGTTTATGGATTGTTGCACATTTTATATTGTCAAATTCGCAATTAAATACATGTCATATTTAAAAACTAAATACCCAGTGTGGTACTGTAATTATTAAGGGGAAGATATAAATAATCAAATAAAGAAACTATAGTAGAATAAACAAGTAATTACAATAAATAATTTCCGTATATTAAACCAACGTAGAATATACCTAATAAGCTTGAGCTGAAAAATTTGTCCGAAGTAAAAGGTAATTAGCGAGTCATGTTAAGCAAAGTCATTAGTAATAGCGTAAAGAGCGAAAGCATTAGCTTAAATATTCTTGGAAAGCAGTTTAGAGTTAAGTTCAGCACGTTTGAACAGTCACGTTGGCAGAAATTCTGAAAAAGAGAAGTAAACGGCATTTCTGAGAGTTTAGCCAGGCCTCGTAGCAGCAGGGAAACAGACGCACACGTAAAAATTGTAAGATTGGCTCCGCGCAAGAAGGAATGTTGGTAGGAATTAATATGTAGGCGGAGCTTAAGTAATAAAGGGACGTGTATTGCTAAGATTTGTGATTTTCCTTTCTTTTCTTCGTGTACAACCTTAGAGGTTTGCGGTCTTTTATGGTGATCGGCAGTTTGTAGCGCCTAAGACGTGCTGGATTATGAGTTACTTAGCGGTAGCTGCGAGGGATTTTGCCGGTAAGCATTTTAGCGACTCACGGCAAGTTATGCTGCTAACTTCTTTTATTGCGGAAACAGTTATTTCAAACTGTAAAATTGATACTGTAGAAATTAGCAGGTATAATAATACAATTTTTGGAGCTTCGAGTGCTACGATTCATAATTAGTTTGATTCTTTATCTTCAAACTGTCGGCAGCTCGCTTCAGTAGCTTAAGTATTAGATCACATTAAATTTCCCAGTCATAAATTGGTGTTATCCTTCACATTACACTCACGCATACCCTGAGAAAGTACTCATAGCTCCACCACTGAAGCAGCTGGCGTACGAGACAACAGAACGAGCTAAGAGATGACATCAGAAGCAGGTAAAGTATACTACTTCATAATTGTCGCACCATCGCACGGCTATAAAAATTTTGATAACGTAGTACATTATCAATTGGTTGTAGTTTTTTTTTTTTTTGCATTTTCCGTAATGTAATATTTTCTACACTTAGGTACCGTTATCTTCATAACTATTGTACCCAGAAAGTTGAAATTTTCTGAAAAGCTAAAACATAATACGAACTTTAAAATGAGTAGAACAGTTTGCCATAATTTTCAAATAATTTCGTAACAATAGTTTCATGCATTAAAAAATTTAGCCAAAGTTTATATTACAGCTGTGATTTTTACAAATAATAAAAATATTGAAAGAATAATCCACTCATTTTGTCACAAATGCTATTTTCTGGGTGCAACATAAGTTTAGACTCGTTAGGACACATGGTTCCTTAAACATTGGTACTTAAATGAACTTCGGCAACTAAAAATTTGAATTTTCATGCATTAGCTTGCATGGTTGTCACATGCATATCTTTATACCATCTACGAGTATATTCATTTTAACGTATGTTCTACCCCATGTAGAATATGCAGTGAAAAATATCATGGCTTTAGCTTTGATGGTTCAGGTGATGTTCAGATTAAAATACTGATATATTTTTCATCGTAAACGAGTGTATTTGATTAAGAGGTGCCCTAAAAGCGTTACACACTGTGCTGCCGTGACAAGATCATTGCATGAGCATGAGCTTCTCATTTTATTCATACACTAGCAAAACCAGGAGCTCTGCTTGCGTTGTTTAGTTAATTATGGATATTGTCTCTTTCTCTCCCTTTATTCTCCTATACTCCTATCATTCTTTTCCTTCCTCTGCATTTCTCTGTCTCTTCCTCTCCTTCAACCTCTCTCTCCCTCCATGCCTCTCCCACACCTCACTCCCTATTTTCCTTTTTTTCACTGTGCTGCTCTTTCTTGTTTCCTCTCTCTCCCTCTTCTCTTACTCGAAACCCATCCTTCTGCCCTCTTTTCTTCCCCTCTATATAACGTACTCCATGCGGTATTTTGAAAATGGGTAATAAAACCGCTTTTTCTAGGAGGCTAATAAAAATTCAAATCGGAGATATATTGTTTCCCATTCGAAAAATTCTAATGTGTTGCACTCACATGACTTTCTCTACTCTTGTACAAACTATTTTTACAACGCTTATTCTCCATCTACTTCATGTTAATCGAGATAAACATTTGCTTATTGCTAATTTTCTTGTAGGTGCAAGGGGAATATGCTAGGCTTTAAGTGATAGTCAAATCTTTTAAGAGCTAGTTGCTAATGTGGAGCATTCCATTCTCTTTGCATGTCCAGGACATTAAAAAAATAAATAAATGATACGAATAACGAATTCCCTTTTGTAGAAAAATATAAGTATTGGAAATTTGAAAAAAATAAAAGGGACTGTATCGGAAATTGTTCACTGGACAAAAAAGTGTAAGGCATAAATTGTGTATTTTAACGAAATCTACATTTTTGGTGCAGTAAAATTTTGTCTCTTTCTTACAGTTTACCAGTTATGCGAAAGTCATTCAGAATAAAGAAGATTTTTGGGGACATTCCCAGAAAATTCAAGATATGCATTTTATTTGTCATGAAAATATATTAAACATATGATATTGTAATAGAAATCGTTAGAGCCATTTTTGAGAAAATAAAAATTTTCGAAACATGTTCCATGTAAAGTGTAGTCTGGAGTGGGGAAATTTTCGTGAAAATCTTCGTGTCGCATCCTTGGAAGATACTAAACTTAAATACCAAGTTTGGTATTTATCCGACTTTTCGTTTTTGAATTATACTGTTCACAGACAGACTGACTGACTGACAGACAGACACACGCACGGAGATGTTTTGAAAAATCTGATGCGTTACACTCACATGGTTTTCTCTACTCTTGTACAAACTATTTTTACAAACGCTTATTCTCCATATGCTTCATGTTAATCGAGATATCGAGATGTTAATCTTATTGCTAATTTTCTTATAGATGCAAGAGAAATTGGTAGGCTTTAAGCGACAGTAAAATATTTTAAGAGCTGTTTGCTATGCGGATAATTCCATTCTCTTGCATTACCAGGACAAACAAAAATGAATAACGAATTCCCATTTGAGAAAAAGTATGAGAATTGGAAAATTTAAGGGAATAACAAGCAATATCTCGAAAATGGTTCACTCAAATAATAAATCTGATGCGTTACACTCACATGACTTTCTCTAATCTTGTACAAACTATTTTTACAAACCCTTATTCTCCATCTATATCATATTAATCGAGATAAACATTTGCAGAAACGATCTTTTGACATGCAAAGAGAATTACATTTTACACTTAGCGACCAGTTCTAAAAATATTTGACTATCGCTTAAGGCCTACTATGTTCCTCTTGTTTTGTATTTGCAAGGAAAATATAGAAATGCAGTAGCCTTTAAGCATAGACATATCTCTTAATAGCTGGTTGCTATGTGTAGCACCATTCTCTTTGCCACAGATTAATACTCTTTGCATATCCAAGACAAAAAAATGAATAACGAATCCCCTTTTGAGAAAAGTTAAGTATTGGAAAATTTAAGGGAATAACAAGCAATATCTCGAAAATGGTTCACTCAACAAAAAATTGCATATGAAAAAATTGTGTATTTTAACGTGGTCTACATTTTTTGTGTAGTAAAAGTTTGTCTATCTCTTGTGGTTTACCAGTTATGCAAAAATCGTTCACAATGAAGAATACTTTTGGAGACATTCCCAGAAAAGTCGAGATATACATTTTATTTGCCATAAAAATGTCTTAAACATATGATACTTCAATCAAAATCGTTAGAGCCGTTTTTGAGCAAATAAAAAATTTCGAAAAATGATCCATGTAAAGGCAATGTGGAGTGGGGGGATTTTCTTGAAATCCTTCGTGTCGCATCTCTGGAAGATACTGAACCTAAATACCAAGTTTGGTGTTTATCCGCCTGTTCGTTTCCGAGTTATCGCTGTTCACAGATACACATACGGACATGTTTCCAAGAATGTTTTATATGCATTCAGTGCACCTCAAAACATGTATATCCTGTGAAATCTCGGTATCGAATTTTTGGGTGGAATGCAATACTTCCCCTACTTACTATACGTCGTAGAGAAAGTAATCAAGCATTTTTGGAAACATGTCCGTGTGTATGTCTTGTGTGTCTGTATGTGAGCAGTATAACTCAAAAACGAAAGTCGGATAAACACCAAACTTGGTATTTAGGTTCAATATGTTCCAGGGATGCGACATGAAAGTTTTCAAGAAAATCCCCCACCCCAAATCACCCCTTAAGTGGAACATTTTTCGAAAATTTTTATTTTCTCAAAAACGGCTCTAACGATTTTGTTTAAAGTATCATATGTTGAATACATTTTTATGACAAATAAAACGTATATCTTGAATTTTCTGGGGATGTCCCAAAACCTCCTCTTCATTGTGAACGACTTCTGCATAACTGGTAAACCAAGAGATAGACACAATTTTACTACATAAAAATGTAGATCTCGTTAAAACACACGATATATGTCATAAACAATTTTTTTGTAAAGTGAACCATTTTCGAGATGTTCCTTGTTTATTTCTTTGAATTTTCCAATACTTACACTTTTTCTCAACTGAGAATTTGTTGTTTCTTTTTTTTATGTTCTTGACATGCAAAGAGAATTACATTTTACACATAGCGACCAGTTTTAAAGATATTTGACTATCGCTTAAGGCGTACCATGTTCCCCTTGTTTTGTAATTGCAAGGGCAATATAGAAATACAGTAGCCTTTAAGCATAGACATATCTCTTAATAGCTGATTGCTATGTGCAGCACCATTCTCTTTACCACAGAATAATACACTTGGCATATCCAAGACAAAAAATGAATAACGAATTCCCATTAACCTTTTGGCATCAGGGCAAACCATAGGTATCATGTTAATATAAATCATTCAACCGAAATCGAAAACTATGGAACAATTTTCGGTTACAGTTTTGTTATATGCAAGCATAGGAATTCTTAAGTAGTTAATTACTCTGACCTTTAGTTATTCTTCTTCTTCTTATTTTCTTAGATTAATAACCGAAAGCCGGAATGGATTACCTGCTACCACTAATTTCCCTGTCCCTCATTTTCCTTTGATTTCGTTTCCTTTTATCTTGCAGGGTAGCAATGTTAGGCGTGGTGGACGGTGGTGTGCAACGTATGGGTGGGCTTGTTCCCTGACAGGTAATCTTTCACCCTAACCTGTCAGTGAGAATAGTGGGGATATCAAAGGGGGTCCGTGGAATTCATTCTGGAAACATTAGGGACCCCACTACGCTGTGCCTGGCCGCCCTTCGTATAATTTCGCCTTATTCCTTGCTCTCCCAAAGGTTTAATAATAACTAAATTTCAGTGCAACTTCAGCACTGAAACCCCCTCCATTGTTAATCCATCTCCATATCCTTAACTTTCAAAGTGTTTTCCCAGAATTAATATTTTTTTTAAAGTTAGAGGAGTTTTACCCCAAAACGTGGAAGTCTAAACTCGTGACTGAAACGGCATTTTGGTAGAGCCGCTAATTCTGTTTTGTCACTTTTCTCCCTTACATTCATACCAAATATTACAAAGTATTTATTAGGAAATCATGGAGTTGAATAAACAAAAGCTAGCCCATGGGAAATTGTAATAATATTTTTATAGTACGCTGGTTAAATCTTCAGAGATACGAGGGATGTCCCAGAAGTATTCGAATTAACAAAGAAAACACAAACATTTTGGGAAAAAACATCTTTTTCTCTAGTTAATCTCCCTTTTGCTCGATACACTTTTCCCAACGGTGTTCAATAGCTTCGATACTCTTTTTATACTGAGAACCACCGAGTACTGCAAAATAGCCATAAACTGCAGACTCCAGCTATTCACTATTGGCAAATATTTTAGCACCAAGCTATTTCTTTAACTTTGGAAATAGAAAATAATCAGAGGGGGCTAAATCTGACGAATAGGGTGCATGAGGAAGCAATTCGAACTTTAATTCGTTGATTTTGGCCATGGCGATAATGGATGTGCGAAGTGGTACATTGTCTTGATGAAATAAAAGTTTCTTTTCCACTAAATGCGGCCGTTTTTGGTTGATTTCATCATTCAAGTTCTGCAATAAGTTTGCATAATACTCGGCATTGATTGCTTTTCCTTTTTTAAGATAATTAATGAAAATTATTCCACACACATTCCAAAAACTGATGCCATGACCTTGTCTGCAAATGGAACTGTCTCACCTTTGGAGCCGATTCTCCGTTTTCAATCCACTGTTTTGACTGTTCCTTCGTCCCAGGTGTAATGTGATGGACCCACGTTTCATCCATGGTTACGAATGGAACCAAAAACTCGTTTTATATTATCAGCAAAACATCGCCAAACACTCTACTGAAACATCTTCACGATGCTGCTTTTGTTCCATTGTGAGTAAACGCGGCACCCATCTTGCGCACAGCTTTCTCATGTCTAAATTTTCAGTCAGTATGCGATGTACAGCACTTTTTGAAGCGCCTACGATGTCTGCTAGCTCGCGCACCCAGTCGATGGTCATCCAATACTATTTTGTGGATTTTCCTCACAATTTCTGACGTGGTCACCTAATTTGGTCGACCACTGCGATGTTCTCTTGGCAGCCCTACGGCGTCGCTTAAACTCTGCCACTCAATATTTTACTGTTTTAAACGAAGGAGTAGACTCCCCCAGAGTATAATCTAGTTCAGCTTTAATATTAGTTGAAATAAGACCTTTCAAATGAAAGTTTTGTATCACATAACAATGACCAGTTTTATCCATGTTTACAAATTTGCTGAGAGCGTTCACTATTGATAGCTGCCAAACCATTACTAAGCGACGTAGCATGATCAAACTTTTTTTTTTCTTATTTTTAAAAGTTCCCTTGTCGTTCCCAGATTATACTACTGTGTTTTTCTGTTTTATAGCGCTTATCTCCGCAACACACATACACACACACAAACACAAACACCCATGCCCGAGGCGGGACTCGAACCCGCGACCCTCAGCTTGGCGGAGCGCCGGAGCGACCACTCCAGCGACCACGGCTACGAGGGCCGGCTAAACTTCAGACTTAAGCTTTATAAGGTTGGTACTTTCTACCACAGTCATTTGTTTGAAACAACAACCACTATCTATACATCAGGTCGGGTACTTCTGGGGCTGCCCTCGTATGTATGGGATACTCCGGAAAGCTTTTTCAACGACAGTGCTACTGCACACACAATAAATCGGTCTATGTCAGCATTAAAACTTTTTGAGGACAGGGCTCTTCCCTCTCCAAATCTAGATCCAATTGTCAGTATCGTTTTATTCTGATCATCATGAACTGATAGGCTTATAAACCATTTTAGCACTTTGGAGGGGAAATTCTGCAATTAGCGTGGTTATACATATTTTCCAGAAGTGCTTCTTGTCACGCATTAACAGTTTTCTCTGTTTTTGTCCCTAAAATCTAGTTATTTATTAACTTTATCCGTTTTGAATGTAAGCTTCTCAGTTCCCATTCGTTAACCAAGGTGATTTATTTTAGCGACTCGCTTTCGTTTGCTCCTTTAACACCAAGATTCTCCTCTTCGAACCTAAGTGGGAGTAGAAAAACGGCTGCATAAATGTCTCCTATGTTCTTTTTTGTGACCTTCCCTTAGCGGTGGGTGGAGACATTCTAAGCATGGTTTATGTAGTAGACTGCCAAGAGAAAACACTAGTAACAAACTATTTTTACTTTTACAAACTATGTTAGTAGTGGATGGAGGCATTCTAAGCATGATTATGCAGTAGAAAGGATTTTTGACATAAATACGGGTATTTACTCATAATTAAACACAAAGTTTAAGGGTGGTAATCGGCCACAATAACAACGTTAAATCTCCTAATACAGCGCGGTTATTACTGTGCCTTTGACCAAAACATTGAGTTACAGCAATGTTTGAGCGTGTTTGTCTGTAGGCGCTATAATTCACAAAGCTAATGTGTTACATTCACATAGTTTTCTCTAGGCACTATCACTTCTACATGCTATTCTTACAGAAGTTTGTTTTTGTATCTACTTAATGTTAATCGAGATAAACGTTAGCAGATAAAGTTTCATTACACATACCGAGCGATATGGCTCAGCAGTAACTTGTGAGGCTCGCATTCGGAGGTCCCGGGTTCGATTCTCGGTGGTGGGAACTCTGACCTGGGTGTTTCGTGGTTTTTCCTGGTTGGCAAAGGCGAGGGTTGAAGTGGTGTATTCTATCACGGATTGCCTCTCTCCCGTTGTGTTTCAGGTTGACTCCAGGTCTGTCGTTAGGTCGGTGTGGGCAGATGGCGCAGAGAGGCTTGTGATTTGAAACTTCTTCTCGGCCTTACTAAAGGGAAGCCTGTCGAGCTTCCACTGCTGGGGCGTGTTTCTGCGGACGTCTCCGAACGGCTTCCGGGGCCGGGTGGTCAAGCCTGGAACTATTTCGGAAACCTGCGCATTTCTGTTAACTTCCTCTGCAGTCCATACGTCTCCTGCGGTTCCCTCATTTCATCCGTTCCCCCGGGGGTGTGTGCACAAAAGATCGGGGAGGTGCTTGGTGTCCCGTTCGTTAACTAGTCCTATCCTATCTTATCCTATCTTTCATTACACATCTCGTTGCTACAAGGGGAATACAGGACATTGGAGCGACAATCAAATATTTAAAAAACGGGTGGTTATACGCTGACCTTGAAATTCCATACTCTTTCTGTAGCACCACGAAGAAAAATTCATGTTGGCAGCACTTCAAAGAAGTATGATGTGTTACATTTACAGGAGTTTCTGTAACTACTGTCGTTTAGTTTTATAGCTGCTACAAACTATTCTTGTAAAAGCTTATCTTGTAAATTTTCATATACTTCATGTTACCCATTTCGTTGTAGGTATAAGGAAATGCATGAGACGGAAACAATTCAACTCTTTAAAAACTGGGTCCTATATGCTGGCTTTGAAACTCTACACTCCTTCCCATGACATCGAAACAACTGAATGTTGACAGAACTTTTAAAAAAATATGTGTTACACTCACATGACTTTCTCTACTGTTGTACAAACTATTTTTACAAACGCTTATTCTCCATATGCTTCATGTTAATCGACATATGAATTTTATTTGTCATGAAAATATCTTAAACATATGACATTTTAATCAAAATCGTTAGAGCCATTTTTGAGAAAATTAAAATTTTCGAAAAATGTTCCATATAAAGGGTAATCTGGGGTGGAGGGATTTTCTTGAAAACCTTCGTGTCGTATCTCTGGAAGATACTGAACCTAAATACCAAGTTTGGTGTTTATCCGACTGTTCGTTTCTGAGTTATGCTGTTCACAGACACACATACAGATACACAGACAGACACACACACAGACACATACATGGAGATGTTTCCAAAAATGCTTTTTTGGATTCAGGGGGTCTCAAAACATGTATTTCCGATGAAATCTCGGTATCGAATTTCTGGGTGGAATACAATACTTCCCCTACTTACTATACGTAATAGAGAAAGTAAACATTACTAACTAAGAATCTAGATGTCGCTGATATTTTCAGTTTATATAAAATACAAGTTTTGTATCGTTGAGCATTTGAAATTGTTATTAAACAGTATCATGAACACAATTATCTGCGTGTAAAAATTACAAATGAATAGATACTGAACTTAAGCATCGAATAAAAGGAAAAATTTATATCTCACATTTGAATGATATATCGCGGGTTAAACAAATAACAAGAGAAACAAAACGAAAAAATCTGATGTGTTACACTCACATGACTTTCTCTACTCTTGTACAATCTATTTTTACAAACGCCTATTCTCCATATGCTTTATGTTAATCGAGATATCGAGATGTCAATCTTATTGCTAATTTTCTTGTAGATGCAAGGGGAATATGGTAGTTTTTAAGCGATGGTCAAATATTTTAACGCTGGTTGCTATGCGGCGCATTCCATTCTCTTTGCAAGTCCAGGACATAAAAAAATGAATAACGAATTTGAGAAAAAGTATAAGTATTGGAAAATTTAAGGGAACAACAAGCAATATCTCGAAAACGGTTCACTCAACAAAAGAAATGTATATGACATAAGTTGTGTATTTTAACGAGATCTACATTTTTTGTGTAGTAAAATTTTGTCTATCTCTTATGGTTTACCAGTTATGCAAAAGTCGTTCACAATGAAGAATACTTTTGGAGACATTCCCAGAAAATTCGAGATATACATTTCATTTCTCATGACATTATCTTAAACATATGATATTTTAATCAAAATCGTTAGAGCCATTTTTGAGAAAATTAAAATTTTCGAAAAATGTTCCATGTAAAGGGTAGTCTGGGGTGGGGGGATTTTCTTGAAAACCTTCGTGTCGCATCTCTGGAAGATACTGAACCTAAATACCAAGTTTGGTGTTTATCCGACTGTTGGTTTTTGAGTTATGCTGTTCACAGACACACACACACAGACACACAGACACACACACACACACACACACACACAGACACAGACACACACACGGACATGTTTCCAAAAATGCTTTTTTTGGATTCAGGAGATCTCAAAACATGCATTTCCGGTGAAATCTCGGTATCGAATTTTTGGGTGGAATGCAATACTTCCCCTACTTACTATACGTAGTAGAGAAAGTAAAACTTAGAACTCTATTGTTAAAAGTAAAACTTTATAGGGTTCTGAAATGTGGTAATTCAAAAATATCTACAAACAAACATTTTTGTATTGGAATTGAGATTATTGGCGAGCTCAGATTGAATATTTATAAGAGATAAAATTAGAAATGAGAAAATAAAGCAGAAAGTGGACATTAAATAAGATATATGATATTTCAATGAAACAATTAATTTGGTATGGGCATGTGATGCTATGGATTAAGATAGGTTGCCGAAATTGCTTTTCAATTAATGCCTTCAAGGAGACAAAAAGGAGAGCGAACTCCAAGAACATGAAAGGATGAAGCTATGGAACCAGGAAGGAGAGACAATTAAGAGGACAATGAATAGGTAGGACAGAATGTTTTTGTCAATACGAATATACAGAGAGAGCCAAAAAACTACGAACCGGCTGCGCGGTGTGTTTACTGTCCGCTTCTTCGCCGTCTTCCGCTATCATAGAAAGGCGCGGATGAAACCGCTACAACATTTTTAAAACTACTTTTAAAGGCTTTACTTAGCAACTCTATGAAAGGAGATGCTGAAACTGGCCACCGTCGTTGCCCGTACTTTTTGGCATCTCTTTAGGAAACTACCCATCACTCGCCGTAGTTGGCGTTGAGAAATGCTGGCAATTTCCTGGCCGATATTTTATTTTAATTCTTCCAGGGTGTTAAGTTGCCCCAGAGATAGAAATCGCAGGGGGTTAGATCGGGGGGCCGAGGGGGCCACAATCTCTACTAATAATTCTGTCCTCAAACACACTTTCATAAATTTAAGTAAAGCCTTTAAAAGTAGTTTTAAAAATGTTGTATGGTTTCATCCGCGTCTTTCTATGATAGCGGCAGACGGCAACGAGCGCCGAAGACGCGGACAGGAAAAACGCCACGCAGCCGGTTCTTAGTCTTTTGGCTCTCCCTGTATGTCTAGTTTAATTTGTATTTGGTTGTTAGAAGATGTAAACACTGTAAAAATCTGACTAATAATAACTCTAATAATAATTTCAAACTTTCCAGGCTTTGAAGTGTTAAAGGTTCGTTCTTCTGCTTCGTCTAAGTTATGAGCTCGTTTAAGTCGTCTGTCATCTTGGTCCGGAATCGACCTCTCAACCATGGTCAACGCGCCACTTACCAAATGTGCAGCATGCATAAGCTTTTACGTGTTATTAAAATTTTATTATTTAGTAACCCGAAAGTCGTACATAGTTGTAAAATGGTGTGGGGTGGAAATTCGTAAGCATCCCTTGTATGTTTGGAATCTAGGAAGTTAGTAATAAATTATTTAAAATTGAGTGCAAGGGTTCAACTTTAACCTTGAGCACATCCATAAAATTGTCTGTTTCTTTAAACAGAAGGAGAGGGGCTAATTTTGCTCATTAAAGACTTTGAAATATAGCACTGTAGAGGAAGAGTCTGCACCTGTCTACATATTTTCAAGTCCTTTCATCCCCTATTTAACTCCTCCACGTGTTCTCAAAGGGCTGCACGCACATTACTGCTGGAACCGCGGCTTCCTACTTCCGCTTCGCTCCCCCTTCCCCAATACTGTGTGGGTGTGTATGTGCGCGCGCGATCAATAGAAAGTGTACCGCGCAGGCGCACTCATTTGCAAAACGAACTCGACGTTCGTGCATGTGATAACGCACACCTTGACGGCCTGTTATATCAGAATCTGTGACATTGAAAGTGGTGCACGTGCTGGTATAACGTGAAACGGTTCAGACCCCTGCTCTCCCTTCATAAGAAACCGTTAGCAACTTAGAAAGCTATCGATCAGTCTTTCACGTTGCTGACATTCAACTGTTTACATACACGCCTGGTTTCGCTTGGACGCTTTGCAAACGACTGTATCAAATTCTGTCTTCCATAACATTCATTCAATAACAGGGGTTGTAGAGAAGCATTTATAAGTAATGAACTTGCAGATTCTGAACCGCTTCTAGAAGTGTATGGTACTGTACATCTAGGACTATTTTATTTCCTGATTCCCTCTATATATTTTGTTTCTTGCTGTTATACAGGTGATTTATGAAGATCTGACACATTTATTTCTTTGTTTCAAAACGAGCTATGCTAGCGACAACTTATTATATCCTGAAATCTTGAGGAATTTTGAGAGATTATTTACCTCTATAGCAAATGTAGAAAATGTCCTCCATCCTGCATAAGGCACAACTCAACACGTCGTTCCATGTTACTGGCCACTCGTTGGAGGACTCTGTTGTCAATAGCTTGAATCTCCTGTGTAATGTTGTGCTTCAGATCGTCCAATGTCTGGGGACGTGTGGCATAAACCCTGTCTTTTAAGTAACCCCATAGAAAGAGGTCCGGCGGTATCAAATCCGGAGATCTCGGTGGCCACAGGTTCTTGGAAATTATCCGGTCGTCAAAGAAACTTACAATTAGTGCCATGGATTAATTTGATGTATGGCATGTAGCGCCGTCCTCTGAAAATATCCTTGACTCAGCTCTACATCGTCTAGTTGCTCAGCAAACTCCATGAAAATCCGTCGGTACTCTGCAGTGCTCACATTGTTTAAAAAAACGTTGGTCCCATTATTCTCTGTGCGGATATTGCGCACCAAACTCCGATTTTAACCGGGTGCATAGGTGCTTCATGAATAACATGTGGATTTTCGCTGGCCCAATAGTGTGAGTTATTTGAGTTCACATAGCCGGATAATTGGAACCATGCTTCATCTGGGAACCATGTGATGGACAATATGACAGGCTTTTGCACAATGAATGCCTGAAACCAACGGCAATAATTCGGTCGTCTATCCTTATCTGGTTCCTGTAACTGATGGACAACCGTAATCCTATACGGCTTTAGGCCTGCACTTTTCACAGCTCTCTGACACATTGAGTAGCTGTACCCTGTCTCCTGCGACAAACGTCTTAATGATTTTTTTGGGTGACTGATCCAGTCGTGCCAACAACAACCGTGGGAAGCCTAGATGAACGAGTTTTGCCTTTTTCACTCACCAGAGATCCAGTTGTTTCCAA
Source organism: Deroplatys truncata (assembly GCA_030765065.1). NCBI lineage: Eukaryota > Metazoa > Arthropoda > Insecta > Mantodea > Mantidae > Deroplatys > Deroplatys truncata. The sequence continues at coordinate 118,513,582 of CM060988.1, read as the reverse complement.
TTTGTTTTCCAGTCCCAGTATTGTGTTTCTTTGGGGAGGATTCCGAACACCAAATTCTCCTCGGTATGCCCTTTGAGTAGCTGTAATTGGATTCGTAATCCAGTATTTCTTTACAAGGGAAGAGTCGTTCGTTTAATGTGTGCTCCATTTTCACGTTGACTAGAACAAAATCTCAAAAATAGTTGCCGATAATAAAACTAACAATTACAAATAAAACACGAACATCTCCGGATCATTCTACTTAATATGGTGCTAAAATTGGGGCATTGAATGAATTTCGAACAGAATAATTAAATAAATAAATGTGTCAGTCCTTCATAAATCACCCTGTAGTAGGTAGTTGTTTTCCTTGGAGATTAAACAGCTATAAAATATTAAGTGTTATATTTATTATATTATATAGCTGTGCATCCATAAAATTATGCACCAGTGTTTGTTTACAAACTACGAAAGCACGTGAGAAGTATTAAAACCAGTTCAAAACCAAACTTCATTTTGTAGTTATGACTTTATGGTACCCAGAACAGATATCTTCCTCACATGTTTTTGTGAGACATGGTGCCATCAGTAAGCCACTACAATCTATTTATGATGGACGTTATGCTGTTTTGTAGCTTTCTGAGAGGTACTACAAGATCCATACTCCAGTGGACCACAAACTGTTCTATCGACAGATTGAAGCCAACATGTTTACTCAGTTCTACAGCTACAGTTCATCCGCTGATATTCCATCGATTCCTCCGTATAATCCTATTTCAAACCCAGATAAAAAAAATTGCATGTGCATTCAGATAGTCACTCACATGAGCAGACAAAGGGAACCCGAATAGGGTTCTCTTTCTCTCCCACAAAGTTTCAAGATTATATTTTCTGAGAGGGAAAGTACTGTGGCTACATCTAGGACTATTGCTTTCCTGATTTTCTCTATACGTTTTGTTTCTTGCTATTATAGTATGTACTTGTTTTCATTGGAAATTAAAGAGCTATGAAGCTATGCTGAATTTATTGTATTAATTATATAGCTGTGCATCCATAGTACCTTCATACAACGCATCTCCCAGTGCTCCTAATTTAAGTATACACAGAGGTAAGAGAGGTAGTCTATCGTGCAGGTGAAACGAAGTGGGATAGTGTTCCTCCCTAATGGATGGTAGACAATCCACTGATTATTTTTTCTTCCCGTTTTACCTTTTGCTTCAAAACGTTTCGTTATTGTTTGTGTGAATTACCAAGTGGTATGAATTGAAAGAAAGAAGTTTAGAGCCTGGAATTTCTTTATTGTTACTTTCTCTACTATGTATAGTATGTAGAGGAAGTACCTATTTTATTCCACACAAAACTTCAATATCGAGATTTCACCTGAATACATGTTTTGAGTCTCCCCCAACCCCCAAAAAACACTTTTAGAAAACCGTCCATCTGTGTGAGTGCGTGCGTGCGTGTGTGTGTGTGTGTGTGTGTGTGTTCGTGTCTGTGTTTGTGAACAGGATAACTCAAAAACGAAAAGTCTGATAAATACCAAACTTGGTATTCAAGTTCAGATGCGACACAAGATTTTGAAAAAAAAACTCAACCCTCTTAAATTTTTTTGATTTTCTCAAAAATGGCTGTAACGATTTGGATTGAAATACCGTATATTTAAGATATTTACATACCAAATAAAATTTATATCGTTAATTTTCTGGGAATAGCATTGAAGTCCTCCTCACTCGGAAAGAATTTTATATATAATGGGCGAACCATAAGAGATAGACAAAAACTTGCTAGTCAAAAAATGTAGATCTCTTTTAAACACACAATGTACATATTTCAAATAACTGTTTCTGTCGAATCAGCCGTATCCGATATATCTGTTATTGGTTTGAATTTTTCAACAGTTTCATTTTTTTTTTAAAGTGCTGTCACTAATAGTTTTTTTCATAATGTCATGGAAAGAAAATGGAATTTCAAGGGCATCATAGCCTAGCTTTTAAACGTCTGACTGTCGATTCGGTTTCCTCTCTACCCCTACTACTACAAAGGTTTTGTTTCGATTAACATGAAAAATAAACTTTCGTAAGAATTGCTGCAGGCTATTATTTTTTCTAGCTATAGAAGCTAGACAAAAATAAACAATAGTGGGTAGAGAGAATCATTTGAACATGTCTATATGTTTCTTTTGGAGATTAAGAGAGATAATCATAAATGCAGTAACAGCTTCAATCTACAGTAATTATATTATTATTATTACTATTATTATTATTATTATAAAGAGAGAAAATGTGTGTGGGGGTGGGTAATCACCCCTGCGATTGTGGTATTTTTCATCATAGAAAAACACTGTACTTTCGGACAGACATAATATATTTACCAAAATATTATAAGTGGGGTGTATAGTGGGGAGGATCATACTCCTGTCACGCAATTTCAATCTCGTCTCGTTGAATAGGAATATTAGTGGATATTTTTGATACTTTATTCCTAACGGGCAAGATTTTTAATGACTTCCGACCCAAAGTGATAAATGAGAAGGCTTAAAATCAATTAAATTGAGTTACTGGAACGGGATGGGTGCTGTATATCTGTAGTGATGGAAGGATCTCGATACTCACTTGTTCACTGAATTATGTTCTTATTAGTAGTTTTCTGTGTATAAACGCATTAATTTTGTATTCAATGGTAATAGCGTAATTGTTCCAGTTTGACATTCCCCAGTTGGCAGAAATTATTTTATCTTGATAATGCCATAGGTTATATATCCGCTATTGTTAGGCAAGGATGATCATAATAATAATAATAATAATAATAATAATAATAATAATAATAATAATAATAATAATAATAATAATAATAATATAATTTCCTTGCCTCGCTTTTTATGCAACTATATTTTGTGCTGAAAACTTTCATTTAAAGAATTTTCTATCCATATTATGAAAATCAGTCTCGCGGTATACCTGTAAGCTATGCTCGTGATCCGAGTTTGACTTGCGTAAACATAAACTAACAGATGGAAGGAAAGAACAATCGCTGTACTATCTCACACCTTAAGTTCTGATTTGTTTCTACTGGATCCACAGATTTTGGTCATCGGAGAAGGTAAATGTAATGGCTGAGAGTGAGTCACCAAGTCAGGCTATTGCAGAAACGTGATTTAGTGCATCAGCTAAATCGGCTTCATTCACAACTCAGGTAACGCTGCACGTTACACGAATACCTCTATTCTTTCCCCCAATGTTTTGCATGTGTTTGCTTTACGCTCAAGAGTCTATGGTGTTGCATTGATTCACTCGCAGGAAACGCAGTCAAGGTTGTCGCAGTTCTCGATATCTTGTGTTATCTTATTTGTTGGGCGCATATTGTTTAATTATTTTTTTAAACATGGGTTCTTTGTCCACCGGTAGCTATTATAACTCAGTCGATCACGTGTCTCTAAGCAGGGTGTGTAAATGGAAAGGAGTTGTTGCTAAAAGATAACACTGTTAAAAAAATTGAATCTACACTTTTATTGCCGTCACACTTAATTAATACTTGACATATTTAATCTTTATACACGCCTGACTGAAACTGTGATATTTACGAATGTAACTACAGTCGTTTTAGTTGCCGCGCTCCAATTACTTCGCGTACTTTACATTTTTGTAACTAACTCTGCGATGTGCACCTCGTGAAAGATTCTTCAGAACTGTGCGACACTTGCTTATGGCTCGAAAATATATACTCCTTCACCTCGAATTGTCTAAACATTATAATATAGCTGCTATTGGTTACCAAATCGCGCCCACTTGAGCGTCTGTTTTGGTCAGCCAACCACTACTACTAACATATATACTCTAGGGAAGATATTCCCTCCATTTCTAAAACAAAGGCACGCTACCCTGACGTCATTTGTTTCTCTCTTCTTAGTGATAAATAACTCACCCCCTCGGTTTATTGTTCCTCACTTCTATTGTCAGTTTCAGTTAGGCCGTGTAAACTTATTTCCTAACAATACTTATGGCTAAGAAACATCTAAAATCCTGTACATACAATAATATTAATTTATACTACAATCACTCTGGCATTCACAGCATGCTATGATATAAAATATTGCCTCAAGGTTTATGAACAACCGTAGTTCATCAACACTTTGCGGACACGTGCAAGGCAATAAAGTGAGGGCACAGTTCCTTTCGTTCCTTATCTAGCATAAAGTTAAACGCAAACACTTTCAATAATGCAAAACTTAAAAAAATTAAAAGTATCGAAGGTTTATCTCAAAGTATTACACATATTTCGATACCACCGAATATCGAGAGTATCGAGGTATCGACAGTATCGAGATCCCATCCCTAATATCATGTATGTCCAGTGAAATCTCGGTATCAAATTTTTGAACTGATTATAATACTCTTCCTCTAGCATAATAAGGAAGTAAACACTACCTCTGTCCGTATTTTCAACTCCTTATGTAAAATTTTGCCGAATTTGAACTATCTGAACAAACTTACGCTTTAGGCATGAGTGGAAATTTTAAGTCATTCACAACTTTCCAAACTTGTCCCTATAATTTTCGTCCTCTTACTTACAAAAGAACACTTGTGGAAAGCCGAGTAACACACTATAATGATGTTTTCTTTCATTTAACATGAGAAAATGTTCATGTGAGAAAAGTATTTTCTATTTACTTTCTCTACTACGTATAGTAAGTAGGGGAAGTATTGTATTCCACCCAAAAATTCGATACCGATATTTCACCGGAAATACATGTTTTGAGATCCCCTGAATCCAAAAAAAGCATTTTTGGAAACATGTCCGTGTGTGTGTCTGTGTGTCTGTCTGTGAACAGCATAACTCAGAAACGAACAGTCGGATAAACACCAAACTTGGTATTTAGGTTCAGAGATGCGACACGAAGGTTTTCAAGAAAATCCTCCCACCCCAGATCACCCTTTGCATGGAACATTTTTCGAAAATTTTAATTTTCTCAAAAATGGCTCTAACGATCTTAATTAAAATATCACATGTTTAAGATATTTTCATTGCAAATAAAATGTATATCTTGAATTTTCTGGGAATGTCTCCAAAAGTATTCTTCATTGTGAACGACTTTTGCATAACTGGTAAACCATAAGAGATAGACAAAAGTTTACTACACAAAAAATGTAGATCGCGTTAAAATACACAATTTATGTCCTATACATTTTTTTGTTGAGTGAACCGTTTTCGAGATATTGTTTGTTATTCCCTTAAATTTTTCAATACTTATTTTCGAAAATGGGAATTCGTTATTCATTTATTTTGTCTTGGATATGCAAAGAGTATTAATCTGTGGCAAAGGGAATGGTGCTGCACCTAGCAACCAGCTATTAAGAGATATGTATGTGCTTAAAGGCTACTATATTTCTATATTGCCCTTGTTTTATTCATCTTCTAGGTAAATTGTGTTTGGCTTTCTGTAAAACTATCGTATACTACAAGAGTGCTCGGCCCCCGGTTTGAGAAACATTGTTATAGCCTATGTGTCATAGCCATTCGTGAAAGTCTAGCATGCATATATCATAACAAAACATTTTAGAAATTGGTTGTTCTTTTCAATGTTCACTTTAATACCATTCAGCAAAAATCGAAAAATACCACAATTTCGGTTAATTTTATTAATATATACTATAATAAAATCTTCTTTTACCGTAGAGGAATATAAATGCAACTGTTTTGAACATCATAAATACCAAACGTTTGGAAATGGCGATTATGGGCTTCGGCGTAAAGGTGAGAGCCATCTTATTTTGTTCACAAACAGAAGAATTGTAATAAAATAAAGTTCACTACTGTTTGCTAAAATAAAATAACCATTTTGATTTGTTTGTTATGATATAGGTCCTATTGACTCTTTCTTCACAAAGTTTGAGAAATTACGAAATTAATGTCAGCTGGAATACCGGATCCTTTAACAAACTTCAGGCAGTATATATTGAGGGAAGGCGACTCTCGCCATTGTACTCGCTTCGGCGGTACATATACTAAAATTGGAACGATACAGAGAAGATTAGCATGGCCCCTGCGCAAGGATGACACGCAAAATCGTGAAGCGTTCCACATTTTTTGATAATCTTGTGATAACAAAGTGCATGTAATGTTTACTCTGCGGTTATATTTTACTTTCTCTACTGCTTACCTATCTACAGTAAGTAGAGGAAGTGCTGTATTCTACTCAAAGGTTACATCTCGAGAATTCACCAGAAGTATACATATTCTGAGTTTCCCTGAACCTCCCGCCTGGAAAAAATTAGTAAAAGATTCGTGTGTGTCTAAGTGAACAACATAACTCCAAAACGAAATGTCGGGTATGTATCACACTTGGTGTTTAAGTTTAACATCTTCCTAGAATGCAACTCCCTATCCCAAACTACCCCTTACACGGAAAGTTGTTCGTTATTACTTTCTCTACTACGTATAATAAGTAGGGGAAGTATTGTATCCCACACAAAAATTCGATACCGAGATTTCACCGGAAATATATGTTTTGAGACCCCTGAATCCAAAAAAAGCATTTTTGAAAACATGTCCGTGTGTATGTGAACAGCATAACTCAGACACGAACAGTCGGATAAACACCAAACTTGGTATTTAGGTTTAGTATCTTCCAGAGATGCGACACGAAGGTTTTCAAAAAAATTCCCCCACCCTAGATTACCCTTTACATGGAACATTTTTCGAAAATGTTAATTTTCTCAAAAATGGCTCTAACGACTTTGATTAAAATATCATATGTTTAAGATATTTTCATGACAAATGAAATGTATATCTCGAATTTTCTGGGAATATCTCCTAAAGTATCCTTCATTGTGAACGACTTTTGCATATCTAACTGGTAAACGACAAGAGATAGACAAAGTTTTACTACAAAAAATGTAGATCGCGTTAAAATGCACAATTTATGTCATATTCATTTTTTTGTTGTTGAGTGAACCGTTTTCGAGATATTGCTTGTTATTGCTTTAAATTTTCCAATACTAATACTTTTTCTCAAATTCGTTATTCTTTTTTTAATGTCCTGGACATACAAAGAGAATGGAATGCGCCACAAAGCAAACAGCGCTTAAAAGATTTGACTATCGCTTAAAACCTACCATATTCCCCTTGTATCTACAAGAAAATTAGCAATAAGATTAACGTCTCGATTAACATGAAGCATATGGAGAATAAGCGTTTGTAGAAATAGTTTGTACAAGAGTAGAGAAACTCATGTAGGTGTGACACATCAGATTTTTTTTTACTTTCTCTACTACGTAGAGTTAGTAGGGGAAGTATTGTATTCCACCCAAAAATTCGATACCGAGATTTCACCGGAAATACCTATATGTTTTGAGATCCCCTGAATCCAAAAAAAGCATTTTTGGAAACATGTCCGTGTGTGTGACTGTGTGTCTGTGTGTCTGTTTTTCTGTATGTCTGTCTGTGAACAGCATAACTCAGAAACGAACAGTCGGATAAACACCAAATTTAGTATTTAGGTTCAGTATCTTCCAGAGATGCGACACGAAGATTTTCAAGAAACTCCCCCCACCACAGAGTACCCTTTACATGGAACATTTTTCGAAAGTTTTAATTTTCTCAAAAATGGCTCTAACGATTTTGATTAAAATATCATAAGTTTAAGATATTTTCACGACAAATAAAATGTATATCATGAATTTTCTGGGAATGTCTCCAAAAGTATTCTTCATTGTGAACGACTTTTGGTAAACTGGTAAACCATAAGAGATAGACAAAATTTTACTACACAAAAGATGTAGATCGCGTTAAAATACACAATTTATGTCATATACATTTTTGTTGTTGAGTGAACCATTTTCGAGATATTACTTGTTATTCCCTTAAATTTTTGAATACTAATTTTCTCAAATGGGAATTCGTTATTCATTTTTACTTTCTCTACTAAGTATAGTAAGTAGGGGAAGTATTGTGTTCCACCCAAAAATTCGATACTGAGATTTCACCGGAAATATATGTTTTGAGACCCCCTGAAACCAAAAAAAGCATTTTTGGAAACATGTCCGTGTGTGTGTCTGTGTTTGTGTGTGTGTGTGTGTGTGTGTGTGTGTGTGTGTGTGTGTGTGTGTGTCTGTGAACAGCATAACTCAGAAACGAACAGTCGGATAAACACCAAACTTGGTATTTAGGTTTAGTATCTTCCAGAGATGCGACACGAAGGTTTTCAAGAAAATCCCCCCATCCCAGACTACACTTAACATGGAACATTTTTCGAAAATTTTATTTTTCTCAAAAATGGCTCTAACGACTTTGATTAAAATATCATATGTTTAACATATTGTCATGAGAAATGAAATGTATATCTCGAATTTTCTGGGAATATCTCCAAAAGTATTCTTCATTGTGAACGGCTTTTGCATAACTGGTAAACCATAAGAGATAGACAAAATTTTACTACACAGAAAATTTAGATCGCGTTACAATATACAATTTATGTCATATATATTTTTTTGTTGAGTGAACCGTTTTCGAGATATGGCTTGTGTTCCCTTAAATTTTCCAATACTTGTACTTTTTCTCAAATTCGTTATTCATTTTTTTTTTGTCCTAGACATGCAAAGAGAATGGAATGCGACACACAGCAACCAGTGTTTAAAATATTTGACTACGCTTAAAACCTACCATATTCCCCTTGCATCTACAAGAAAATTAGCAATAAGATTGACATCTCGATTAACATGAAGAATATGGAGAATAAGCGTTTGTAAAAATAGTTTGTACAAGAGTAGAGAAAGTCATGTGAGTGTAACACATCAGATTTTTACTTTCTCTACTACGTATAGTAAGTAGGGGAAGTATTGCATTCCACCCAAAAATTCGATACCGAGATTTCACCGGAAATACATGTTTTGAGACCTCCTGAATCCGAAAAAAGCATTTTTGGAAACATGTCCGTGTGTGTGTCTGTGTGTGTGTGTGTCTGTGTGTGTGTGTGTCTGTGTGTGTGTCTGTGTGTGTGTCTGTGAACAGCATAACTAAAAAACGAACACTCGGATAAGCACCAAACTTGGTATTTAGGTTCAGTATCTTCCAGAGATGCGACACGAAGGTTTTCAAGAAAATCTCCCCACCCCAGACTACCCTTTACATGGAACATTTTTCGAAAATTTTAATTTTCTCAAAAATGGCTCTAACGATTTTGATCAAAATATCATATGTTTAAGATAATGTCATGAGAAATGAAATGTATATCTCGAATTTTCTGGGAATGTCTCCAAAAGTATTCTTCATTGTGAACGACTTTTGCATAACTGGTAAACCATAAGAGATAGACAAAGTGTTACTACACAAAAAATGTAGATCGCGTTAAAATACACAACTTATGTCATATACATTTCTTTTGTTGAGTGAACCGTTTTCGAGATATTGCTTGTTATTTCCTTAAATTTTCCAATACTTATACTTTTTCTCAAATTCGTTATTCATTTTTTTTGTCCTGGACATGCAAAGAGAATGGAATGCACCACATAGCAACCAGCGTTAAAATATTTGACTATCGCTTAAAGCTACGATATTTCCCTTGCATCTACAAGAAAATTACCAATAAGATTGACATCTCGATATCTCGATTAACTTGAAGCATATGGAGAATAGGCGTTTGTAAAATTAGATTGTACAAGAGTAGAGAAAGTCATGTGAGTGTAACACATCAGATTTTTTACTTTCTCTACTACGTATAGTAAGTAGGGGAAGTATTGTATTCCACCCAAAATTTTGATACCGAGATTTCACCGGAAATACATGTTTTGAGACCCCCTGAATCCATAAAAAGCATTTTTGGAACATGTCCGTGTGTGTGTCTGTGTGTCTGTCTGTGTGTCTGTGTGTGTGTCTGTCTGTCTGTCTGTCTGTGTGTGTGTCTGTCTGTGAACAGCATAACTCAGAAACGAACTGTCGGATAAACACCAAACTTGGTATTTAGGTTCAGTATCTTCCAAGGATGCGACACGAAGGTTTTCAAGAAAATCCCTCCGACCCCAGAGTACCCTTTATATGGAAGATTTTTCGAAAATTTTAATTTTCTCAAAAGTGGCTCTAACGATTTTGATTAAAATATCATATGTTTGAGATATTTTTATGACAAATAAAATGTATATCTTGAATTTCTTGGGAATGTCTCCAAAAGTATTCTTTATTGTGAACGACTTTTGCATAACTGGTAAACCATAAGAGATAGACAAAATCATATTACACAAAAAATGTAGAGCGCGTTAAAATACACAATTTATGCATATAAATTTTTTTTTGTTGAGTGAACCATTTTCGAGATATTACATGTTATTCCCTTAAATTTTTTAATACTTAATTTCTAAATGGGAATTCGTTATTCATTTTTTTTTGTCTTGTATATGCAAAGAGTATTAATTTGTGGCAAACAGAATGGTGCTGCACATAGCAACCAGCTATTAAGAGATATGTATATGCTTATATTGCCCTTGCAAATACAAAACAAGGGGAACATATTAGGCCTTAGGCGATGGTCAAATATTTTTAGAACCGGTCGCTATGTGTAAAATGTAATTCTCTTTGCATGTCAAAAGATCGTTTCTGCAAATGTTTATCTCGATTAATATGAAATAGATGGAGAATAAGGGTTTGTAAAAATAGTTTGTACAAGAGTAGAGAAAGTCATGTGAGTGTAACACATCAGATTTTTTTGTCTTGGATATGCAAAGAGTATTAATCTCTGGCAAAGGGAATAGTGCTGCACCTAGCAACCAGCTAGTAAGAGATATGTATGTGCTTAAAAGCTACTGTATTTCTATATTTCACTTGTAAATATATATTCCCCTTACATCTACAAGAAAATTAGCAATAAGATAGAGTTTATCTATGTTTATCTATGTTTATCTCGATTAACATGAAGTAGATGGAGAATAAGCGTTTGTAAAAATAGTTTGTACAAGAGTAGAGAAAGTCGTGTGAGTGTAACACATCAGTTTTTTTATGTTGTTTGCACCACGCTTTGGGCGCCAATTTGAAGTAAGTTGTTGCTTCACGTATGGAAAACCAATTTGAGAAGGTTGTTTATTTTAGGAGCAGTTGTATTTTGACTGTTGTGGAGCTGAACTTGAAGTAGTTGCATCCGCACGTATGGCACCCGGTAGCCTTCGCCCCAAGTTTAAAAAATATTAACTTTGTATTTTTACTGTGTCTTTAAATATTATATATTTATGTTTGCCTCGGCTGCGTCAGTATTAATTTGTAGCGACATGAATATCTTAACAAGGCTGGTGCAGCTGAAGAATGTAGGCTTACACAGATTATAATTTTTACTTAACTCCATTTATTAATTTTTAACACGATTTAAATTACACTTCACTGATATAGAGAGCTGCGAGATTATTTATTAGTTACTTGCACTTTTTAACACGTAAACTATTTTTGTCTCACACTGAATACGTATTAAAATTCTCGATGACGCGTCTCGCGTCCGGTTAGGAACGCTGTCTGCTAGCAACTGAATTCTGAATTTGTACCATTTGCCCCATTTCAGTTTCTGATTGGCTATTCCTACTCCAATAGTACACTTTTATTTAACTTAAGCTTTTTTCTGGTTGTTGAATGGCTATTTTATAAACTGTCTCAAAAATTACATTATTGTTGTTCCAAGAATTACCAGTAGCATTACTAAACTTTCTAATTCATTATTGCCTTAAGGGTACCTCATTGTTATCTCATTGTTAGCAACTTTTGACCTATTATTCTCACAGCTCCTACATTATTAATTTGCGTAATACATTCACAAAACATTATTGAACATGTGCATAATAATATAAACATTAATAAAATGACTGTTACATGCATTTTTATATTATATTATACACATATTGGTTTAAGGCGGGCTGTTATTATATTTTATATTATATAATTTGACTGAAATCATTTAAGTGTTAAAAATACTGCCTCGCATGAACTTATCACAAAGAGATTATTGTATTTCAGAAGTATAAAATAGTTATTTTGACAACTAGTTACAAACGTAGAGCTTTAGTAACAAGAGGGTCAAGTTAGAGCACGACCGGACGGAGTGTTCTAAAACCCGGGAGTTGCTAAAGTAAAATTTGTAATAGATTGTCTTCAATCATTTACCTACGTTTGGTATATTTAACTACATTTATTTTGAAAATTCAGTGAATACGAATTCAACTGGTCCAGGCCTACTTAATCCTTTCCCCTTATATGTTCGAGGGATAGTTCCTGGTAACAAGAGAGCTCAACAAACATTGTTACTGTAATGTTTGTTTTAGATTTTGCTTTCTCGCTTTGTAATGTGAAAATCTGGGTAGAAAATGAATTTGATAGTCCACTCTCTGCAAACAAAGTAGCAGTTGAACATGCGACTTTGATTATACTTCCTGTAAAATCTAGAAATTAAAATAAAATTGAGTTTATTTATGGACGCTCTTTAACTACTGTGGTCTTTAGCGTCCCATTCTATATTGAAAGACCGGTAATTTTGCTCAGAGGCCTCTAACAGGCTTGAGGTTCTTTTACGTGCCGTAAATCTACGACACGGGACCACCGGCTTTACTTCCCTTCCGAAGGAAGTCATGCTAAGGATTTTTACGCCCGAAAAAATCCATCGCCCTCCGCCGGGTTTGAACCCGCGACCTCGGGAACTAGAGGCTACCATGGTAACCACTACACCACGGAGGACGACTGTAAAGTCTAGGAAACTTTATTTTAGCCTACTTATTCATCGTTTCCAGGGAAAAAGAACTAATATTTACATTCTTATAAAACGCACAATACGTATAAAAAGCAAAACAAATCTGTATAAAACGCAAAACAAAGCTGTATCAAAAGTAAACCAAACCTGTATAAAACGTAAAACATAGCGATATAATGACTAGCTTTTGTTGGCCGGACACGATGCATTAATCGCGCACTTTCGTAACAGTAACACATAAACGGTATTTTTATGCCCTGAGGAAGGAATAATTTTATTATTTGCAACAGAAATATTGAAAATCTCTACACTGAGCAGGGAAAACAGGACGCTTATGGCAATCACATCAATAAAGAGACATAAGTTCCTCTCTGGTTGGAGGACAGTAACTTACCTTCAGCAAGGTACATAGTGTATGGAGAAATTTCAGGGTTTTTATCCCAGAATTATCCAGCAATATAAATGGTGGCAGAAGGAGGTCGCTTTCAACTCACGCATCCATACAATATACTCTAACTTCATTGGATATGTATTTATTTATTTATTTATTCATATTCATCTATCCAGAAGACCAACTTCCGAGGAAGACTCCCCTAAGGAAACAGTCTAACTTCAGGGAGTAGAATCCTGAGCTCTAGGTTCTCCTGGCCCAGGAAATAGCATCTGGCAAAGGCCTCTTTCACTGGGTTACGTGGGGAATATACATACTCCATGTCGTAGGAGTAATCAAATCCAGGATTTGACAAGATCCCAAACCGTGAAGATACCCTCTCTAGGGGAAGGATACCCGAAAATCAAACAGCCATGGCCACGGGCTAGACTTCCCCCCTCCCTCCGCCACTTGAGCTATGAAATGGTTTTAGCGAAAAAAGTTGTATTTAAAACGAGAACATCATAAATCGTTTAAATATGGGTTATATAATACTATATTATGCAACATAACTGTAATTTCCACAGTCAAGGTGCATATGATTATTTTTGCTAGACCGCACTATAATGTAAAAACTTTCAGTAAAGAGATTTTACCTAGTTAATTGTGAATAATTAAATGCTAATCGAAGGCAGGACCTCGAGTGTGTTTGCGAGTAATGCAACAGATGGCAATACTGTTGAGTCCACGCCTTATTTATTGATTTTTTGCAGGTAACGTGAAAACAGCACATATTGAAGCAAAGGAAATAAACTTAATTTATTAGAATATTAAAGTTACAATGGACAGAATTTATTTTATTTTAAATAGGCATATTTCGTTGTTTATCTGGGAAATGGATCCCAGTGGACTGCGGCTTTGAAGGTGTTAAAAGGTATGGGCGATAGGGGAGCTGCGCTCGCCGCTGAATAAGATCATGATGAGGCGCTGAAGTCTATTGATGCCATAATAGTACAGTTACGTCACATGCAATCAGCATATTATAGTGTGGTCAACCAAAAAGGATAATAAAGCGAAGAAATGAATCGTGAATGGATATAAGAATTCCTTTTCAATATTATATAAATATAATACAAATAATAACGGCCCCAAAATAGACCCTTGTGGAACACCATAAATTATATTAGAGATGAATGTTGCCCTCTTCAGCAATTAGAGAGACATAATGTTGTTTTTTTCTTCTATTGGACATACACATGACTTAATTAGATCATAACTTAATGCTCTTAAGTTTCCATAGCTTTTCCATAAAGATATTTGCATTTATGCAATCAAAAGCGAGTCACGTGCTGAGACACTGCCCGTATCAATTTCAGTTAAAACCAGTTCCATAATTTTTCAAAGCGCAGGTATGGTTGATTTATTTTTTTGAACTGCCCGTATCAATTTCAGTTAAAACCAGTTCCATAATTTTTCAAAGCGCAGGTATGGTTGATTTATTTTTTTGAAAAACGGTGTAAGCATAAGGAAACAATGTTACAAGGAAATCAAGTTTTAAAATTTCACACACTAATTGCACACATCTGCGCACGTCCATTTAAACGTATTTTAAAGCATTTAAATGGCCAGGAAGTTAAAACCGCAAATGCATTCTGATTCTAAAATGTTTGTGTTTTTTTTTCAACAAAAATCATCACAAAGTGATTTTTTTCCCTAACTATCCAAAATTTGGTATCGAGTCCCTTAAACCTACCTAAAAGAATTAATCGTGAGGGACATTTAATAGGCTGTAGGACATTTCCAGAAAATGACACTCCGGAAATGTGTTAAGAGTATAAAAAATACAATATTCCACAGTTTTCCTCCCATTTCATGATGTTACGAGGGATTTTGTAACAATTACATTTTAATATCCTTTAATAACAAAGTTCTTCTACCTCTTCTTCTTCTTTAACGTATTACCCTCCTTTTTGCAGGACTTACACCCCAAGGATTTACATCCCAATGCCATGGGTCAGTAGCCTGTCGAGGGACAAGCAAACTTTTGGATGATCAGCCCAATGCCTGGTATGGTGGTGAAGAAGGAAATGTAATGATGAAAGAGACGAAAGGAAAATTCGAGGATCAAGTTATCCAACCCAGTATTCGCCTAGCGAGCGAGGAAAACCGTGAAAAACCCTTCAATAGGTCGGTCGGCCCCGGGGGTTTGACCACAAAACCTCCCGAATGCGAGTCGTACGCGTTACCGCGGTATCATCTCGCTTAGTAATAACAAATTCTAAATCCATAAAATCCTACGCCGCTTTAAAAATTATAGTTTTAAGGATCAAAGGGGGAGAGCTCTATATATAAACAAATTCTTGGTCATTGTGCAAGATACAATGTCTAAAGAGTAGGTATTAACGTAAACGTTCGTTAGCTCGGAAATGACAGTGCTTAGTGTTGCATACAACCTCCGTGTAGATAAACAAAATAATAATAATAATAGTTTTCAGCTTTAAGTATTAGGGTCCAGTGCCCTAAATATTCTCAAGCGTTCTCCCATATTCAGAAAGAAGGAAGCAGGTGAACCACCGACCTGCTTTCATTGTATGAGTTAATGCAGAGCGCTAGAACCCGAGCACTTCTATGGCAAAAGCTTCGTGCTGCAGAATTCATGCGCAGAGGTGCACACACGCGAGCATTTTGTTCAGCTTGTGTACATAGTCACGAGTGTAAAGAGATCGTGATAGCTTCTACACTCTTGTTTCCTTTTTATTGCAGGCGGCTCCCGCGTGTCTTTCAGGGTTACCTTGTTTTGTGTTCGTTTTCCTTTTGTACTATCTTAAACATCTGTGCAGGGCAGAGTTGTTAGTTGGGCTTCAGAAAATGTTGCTTGTTTGATATACCTGGCACCAATAATTGCGCCGGAGATTACAAAAGAGAGAGAATAAAAGAAAAGGATGCAAAAAAATCCGACGTGATACATTCATACAACTTTCTCTACCAATGTCATATTACATGCGTTTGTTATATACAGAGCATAAACACACATGTGTTATTATGTCTGGTGACATTTATGTATGTTTGCGGTATGTATGTATGTACCATGTGATTATATTTTATTTATGAACACGTGACTAGAAAGTTTTTGCGCGCTAGAACCTCCGATGGGGATGTTTGTAGGTAAACATATCGTAGACTCTGACAAGTAATAGACGTCGCAATCAATTACTTCAGACTTGTTTACCAATGGTACTGCATCGACTGCTACGTAATGCACAGCCTGCAGTCCTTCACCATACCTACATGCAATGGTAATTTTCGCAGTATTATTCTGTTTAGTGGTTTTATACTTTACAGTATTGATTTGTGCGACTATCTTCAAGTGGAATGAACAATGGAGCCCTTGTTCACAAATGAAAAGTACACCTAGATGTTTCGCATCTACGAGGAAGGCCGAAGGAATTCAAGAGAGGCTTGTCGGCTCTATCAACGACCTTACCCCAACAAACATCATCCACCCACACCGTTTCCAAGATTGGAGAGGCGCTTAAATGAAACTGGCCGCTTACACCCTAACAAACACCCCTGTGGACATCCGTGGACACGCCGTACACCAAAGTTTGAACTCTTCAGGAGTTCGACTTAACGTAACCAGGCGATGCACAAAATGTATCGAAGTTGGCACCTTCAGTAGTTGATTAAAATGACAATCTGTTTACTCACAGTATTTTAGTTTTATTTTTTACCTCTTTCCTAACTTTTGTGATTGCTACTGCTCACGTCGCCCTCCTCCACATTACAGAGAGCATAGCACGTAAACAAAGTGTTTCTGCACATAGATTTACTAACAAAATATGATCACATGGTATCCATCTGTCTATCACGGAGCCTTGTGAAACTTATTTGTTTACATTCTGTATTCACATGAAAAGTGATTATTGTGTACGATACACGTATTTTTGCGGAATAATGAATTCAAATTAACAATAAATACTTATTTACAGCATGCAGAGACGGCATTGAACTGTTTATTCGTGGTAAAAGCTCTCACAATAGAAAAAAGAACAAAAGAGTTGGCAGAAAGAATCGTTAAATTTCAAGCATATCCGTTAGAGGCACACTCACTCTTGGGAAATGTGTAAACTTGCAACATGGAATATTTGTTTCAAAAATGACTTAATGCTACGAAAAAAAAAGATTGACATAAATATTTATTTGAAAGAACTCAACTTTTTCTTGAATAAGCTTTAGCTTATTACTTATAGCTCCCTAATTCTACAAAATTCTACAAAGTTAAATCAGATAAAGGGGACTTCACAGGCTATTCGCAGAAAATTTAAGATGTACATTTGTTACGCAAATATCTTAAACATTTAGTATTTTAATCAAGATCGTTACAGTCACTTTTGTGAAAATCTGAATAACGAAAAGGGAGGGTAGTTTGGGATGCGGGGGATTTTCCTTAAAATCCTCGTGTCGCCTACTTGGAAGATACTAAACTTAAATACCAAGTTTGGTATTCATCTGACTTTTCGTATATGAGCAGTGTTGTTAGCGTGCGCGCACACATACATACAGGTCCTTTTCTAAAAATTATTTGTTATAATTTAGTGGACCTCAAAACATTAATTTACGGTGAGATATCGATATTGAACTTTTGGGTGGAATGCAATGCTTCCTCTACCTATAAGTAGGTGCTAGAGAAAGTACAATATATATATATGGTGTGATACATTCACATGACTTTCTCTACCCTCTATCTTTATTAGTGGGTATACAAGCTATTCTTACTAAAGCTTATTTTTCTATCTAATACATTTTAATCCAAATAAACCTTTGCAAAAATAGCTACATTACACATTTCGTTATAGATACAAAGAGAACAGCGATAGCCAAATGTTTAAGACCTGGACGCTATATACCGGCCTTAAAATTCCATGCTGTTTCATGTAAACGCGAGAAACAACTGAAAATCGATGAGACTTTAAATGCATGACAAGTATTGAACAATTCGAACCTTTAAGCACGCTATCTTAGAAACGGCTTATGCTACAGAAAAACTTATTTTAAGTACCTAAATTATGTATTTTAAAGAGATCTACATTTTTTGTGAAGTACGTTTCCGTCTATCTCTTAACTTTACAGCTATACAAGCTCCTTCCGAATAAAGAGGACTTCACAGACTATTCCCAGAAAATTCAAGATATACTTTTTTTGTCGTGCAAATATCTTTAAGATGCTATATTTTAATCAAAATCGTTACAGTCATATTTTAAAACATCAACATTTTGGAAAAATGTTCCATGTAAAGGCAGTTGGGATGGGGGATTGTCTTGAAAATCTCCGTGTCGCATTTTTGGAAGGTACTGAACCTAAATACCAAGTGTGGTATTTATCTGACTTTTAGTTTTTGAGTTATGCTGTTCACAGTCACACACACACATTCTAAAATGTTTCTTTTTGGACTCAGGGGGTCTCAAAACATGTTTTCGGTGAAATTTCGCTATCATATTTTTGGGTGGGATGCAGTACATTCCTTACCTACTATTTACATAGTAGAGAAAGTAATAAGCTTTTCTTCTCTAGATTTCTGGCCTCTACTAAACTTTTGTACGTTCCCCTTCAGAATTCGCTCTAACGATTTTTATTAAAATATGTTGTAAGAAGAGAGAGAGAACAAAAGTCCTGTGTGCAGCAATTAGGAGGAAGGGATGAAGGGGAGACCCGAAGGAGGACCAGAACTGGATGACGATTTGCGCTAATAAGGACGGGGTGATTTACCCAAAACTAACCATATACGCTTAACCCAATTTGCAGACGATATAGCTTTATGTGCAGAGGCGACACAGGCGAAGATGTTACAACACATATGCAGAAGCATTTATTTGAAAGGAACAAAAAATGTAAAACTACTATGAATCCAAGCAAGTCACCTGCTGATACTTTAACCTATCTTAGGAAAGAAGGTGCTCATCGTATTCTTGAACAACACAGCCATATCACAAATAGATCGATGTGAGATAACTTGGCCTTATCCTCGAAACATAGAAGCATATTGATCACATTGTACAACAATTAAGAAATAGGCTTCGATAGCTAAAACCTTTACTGCATAAAACAATAGACGTGTTTACACAATGGTTCTCAAACCAGTATGATAATATGCATGTTCCTTATGGAGTTCCGCATCTATCACCCAAATCAAACGTATTCAGACATTCCAGAACTAGGTGTTCAGGATTATCACTAGTGACCCTGGTACATAAGAAATGAAAATCTCTATCTAGATCTGAATATACCAGACGTAACCACAGTTCTCCATTCATCCTATAATCGTCTAAATTCAACGATCTCAACCCATACGCATGAGTCAAATACCTCAGAACATGCCACTAGAACCACAGCGCCGCCTCAAGAGAAAAAGACACACAGACCTACTGATTGATTGAGGAACATCTATGGCTGTAACCCTCACAACACGCCTCATGACAATGTAAAAATTACTATCTTAACAAAATTGTAGTACAGTGTACAAACAGTTTACTGAGTAATAAAAAAGAAAAGGGGAAAGGGTCCCTAACGAGTCTGCGAGACCACCCCCAGGAAGGAAGAGGGTCCCAGTAATCCCGCCAAGCGCCAGGGAGAAATACCGTGTAGAAGAGGAACCACCCCAGCATTCGCCCCTACGAAACAAGTCCTTGGTCAGAGTGGCCGTCCCGATTGGAATCGAACTCAGAGCCTCCCGAATGCGAGCAACTACCAATATTTTTGTAAATAACATTTTATTAACTTCTAAATTATTTGCACTAGCTACATGAAATTCTACAGTCACTTATAAGTAGAGAAATGCAAAATTTAAAATATCATATTTTAACCTCGGTATCGAATGAGTGGAATGCAATACCTTCTCTAACTACTAGGTAGAGAAAGTAAAAAGCATGGGATAGTACCCCTGGCTTTACTTAGTAAGTCAACAACTTCAATTAAGCAAGATATTTATTTACTGTGAAAACTGTAAGTATTGAGTATTGTTTGTTCATTTTTCCTGCAAGTTTATAAGCAAAATTATATTTATTTGTTCAGTTTAACAGGAATGAGATATTTTCAGTTTCAAACCTTTATTATATAAATAATAATGAATAAAGCTCTTGATTTTGTTTCCGCATTTGATGCATAGCTTGCATTTTAATAAATAGGCATTTCTACCTTTTCAAAATTAAGAATCGCATTAGGCCGCTGTTCGGATATAGGGGTAGCTACGTACGTCACATTAACCCTCCCTCAGGGACGCGCTTTCCCATACCTGGCGTAGGAAAAAATCTGCAAGCCCCTTTAGAACAAGCCAGATGCAACTGAGAAAATGTAGCACTTTCTCTGTCTGATGCCACGCGCGAAATTAAACGCACTCTTCTCTTGAACAGTTTTTATTTTCGAGAACCGATGCTTTTTGTGACATTTATAATAATTATTAAGCAAGGACAAATCAGTCAAAAACATCTTTTTAAGTTTAAGGATTTCATAGTGAAGGAAATCCTTACACTCCATGTACTTTGTTGCATTTCAGTGGATATTATTTGCTACTAAATATGGATAAAAATCTAGTTAGTCTGGTTTTATACTAATGAGGTGATGCTTGGTTGTACAGGAGAAAATGGGGAAAAAACTTGGATGTAGAAGATACAGACAACATTGGAAGAAATAGGAATGGGGGAAACATGGGCAGAAAGAAACAACAAAAGTAAGGGTTTCTGGAAACAAATTAGAACAGGGGTGGAGGATATTGAAAATGAAGAAATTATAAGTAGCTTCAAGGAAAAAGGTCATTAATAGATTATAAATATTTTAAAACCGAATGGGGAAAGAAAGATACATCGAAGATGCCACAAAGAGCCAGAATGATGTATGCAGGGGCGAGGACAGGTGTAACGAATTTGTGGTCTAACAGGGAGAAGAAGGGGGAGAGATGTACTACATGTAATGGATTACATGACAATTGGCATTATATTCTGGAATTCGAGGACACGGATAAAGGAAGAGAAAAATTAATATCAAGAAATGGAAAAATTTACCAATAGAGCTAAAAGTTAGGAAGATTTTTAATACAAGATCAAATGAATATATGTAGAAAGCAGGAAAATATTTAGGAAAACTTAGGTTAAAGTGCTTAAAAGAAAATTGGAGAAGATACGGGAAAAGGGTAACAAGGCAAAAAGTAAGTAGTGGAAAATTATACTTCCTCATTATATATACAATAGAATGTTGTTAATAAGGGGAAGAGAAATAATATGAACTCCATTGTATTGCAAATTGCTTGTAAGCACAAATTAGACAATAAATCATTCATTCACTAATCAGGTGAACCTGTTAAAATCCTTAAAGTATATAAAGTTTTGATTTTAAAATATATATTTCATAACACTTTGGCATTTTTCTTTATATTTGGCAAAAAATTCATATTTTGACAAGTTTTTCTTCATATTTTGTCTATCTGTACTTATAAGATAATCTCCCTAGAACGTCAGATTTTCAAAACAATTAGTTAATAATGAAAGAATTTGAAGATTTCACCCTAGGGTTGCCTCATGGTAGAAGGAAGAAAACAAAATGTATTTCCGTTAGACTAATATATGGAGAACAAGTAGGAGTCCCGATAAGCATCTCAGCTACGCCCTTTGGTCTCCTCACATATTCCAGGAAACGTCTTGCCTAATAAATATGTGAGACCTGTGAACATTTCAGGCGAGGTTAACAGTTCACTTTCTCACCGTGTAAACCCCCAGGTCGCATTAATTAACGCCACACAATGGAACGACTCGGCTATAATGTAGCGGTGTGTCTACTGCTAACAATAAGAGGGCAACACAGACGCAGGGACATCTTTCCACCAACTTTCAGGATTTAGAACCGCTAGCACAAAAAAAAATGAAAGAAGGAAAGAAAAACAATGGTTACATTCCCCTGTAAAGAAACGTCAAATGGTGTTTCATGTAAGTCTCCAATGAAATTTTAGTTAACGTCGTGGAAAAAGAACTTTTCTCCGCACAAATAAAACGATTATTTAGTAAACTTAATAACTGTTTGAGGATTATTTAAGTAACCTCTAAACAAATCTGACTATAACATTTACATTAATTTCTCTACCCATTCCTCCATAATTATTCTTACCAAAGTATTTTATTCTCTGCTTTATGTTAGTTGAGAAAAACGTTTACAAAAATGGTTTCGTTCCTATATTTCGTTGTAGCTACAAAGGGGGATACAAGAGACTGAATCAAAAGTCCTATGCTTAAAACTCTGGTTTTGAAATTCCACTCTTTACATGACATCACGAGAAACAAAAGTATGGTGACCTAGCACTTCAAGAAGTATGAAGTATTTGGAACTTCAAACACATAACATATCTGAATATCCCGAAAATTTTAATGCCAAATATATTATTCGAACTTTTTCCCAAATGGGAATTCGTTATTCATTTTTTTGTCTTGGATATGAGTAGAGTATATAGGTCCATCCTGGGCCACTTTTTGCGTTTATATGGGAAAGGATAGGGAAAACGAGGGTATATGCGGTGGTTCACGGAGGAAAATGCGTTTATGTGGGGAAGATAGGGACTACGAGGATCGATGCTAGGCTAGATAGAGGTTGAAGGAATGAGGATGTGCTTTATATGAGAGATACGTGGAATACGAGGAGAAGTGTTGGACTAGATAGGGGTTGAGATGTGGAATATGCATTTATATGGGAAAGATAGGGAAAACGTGAACAGAGGCTAGGATAGACAGATGCTGAAGCAGGGGAAGTATGAACATATTTACAGGAGAGATAGGGGATACGTGGAGAGGTACTAGACTATTCAGGGTTTGAAGGGTAGAGTATGACTTTTTATATGAAGAGACGAGGAAAACGAGGGTATTGCTAGGTTGAGAGAACCTTCAAGGAGGAAAAAATGCGTTTATATGGGAGAGATAGGGAAAACGAGGAGAGTTCTGAGGTAGAGCAGGAACTGAAGGAGGGAGAGATATGCTTTATACGACAGAGATAG
This sequence comes from Deroplatys truncata, assembly GCA_030765065.1. Taxonomy (NCBI): domain Eukaryota; kingdom Metazoa; phylum Arthropoda; class Insecta; order Mantodea; family Mantidae; genus Deroplatys; species Deroplatys truncata. Next base: position 118,490,497 of record CM060988.1, on the reverse strand, counting down.
GGCATACGAGGGGAGGTGCTAGTGCAGACAGAGGTTAAGGAGTACGGTATTCGTTTATATGAGGAATATATGGAAAACAGGGCAGGAGGTATGATAGACAGAAGCTGGGCCACTTTTACGTTTATATGGGAAAGGATAGGGAAAACGAGGGTAGATGCGACAGTTCAAGGAGGAAAATGCGTTTATAGGGGAGAGATAGGGAATACCAGGACTGATGCTAGGCTAGGCAGATGCTGAAGGAGGGAGGGATACGCTTTATACGAGAGAGATAGGGAAGACAAGGAAAGATGTTATACTAAACAGGACTTGAAGGGTAGAATATAGCGTTTTATATGAGCGAGATAGCGAACCGAGGAGAGGTATTAGGCTAGGAGGTTTGAATGACAGAGTAGGCGTTTATATGCGAGAGATAGGGAATACGAGGGTCGATGCTAGGCTAGACAGGGTTGAAGTAGGGGAATGCGTCTTATATGAGAGAGGTAGGGGAATATGAGGAGAAGTGCTAGGCTAGAAGGGCTGTGAGGTGTGGAGTATGACTTTTATGGGAAAGATAGGGAAAACGTGAACAGATAATAGGCTAGACAGATAATGATGGAGGGGGATGTAAGTTTATACGGGAGAGATAGGGAATACGAGGAGAGGTGCTAGACTAGACAGATGCTGAAGGAGGAGGGGATACGCTTTATACGGAAGAGATAGGGAATACGAGGGAGGTACTACACCATACAGGACTTGAAGGGTAGAATATGTCGTTTTTATATGGGAGAGCTAGCAAACCGAGGAGAGGTATTAGACAGGAAGGTTTGAAGAACAAAAGTATGCGTTTATACGGAGAGACGAGGAAAACGAAGGTAGGTGCTAGGTTGAGAGAGTCTTCAAGGAGGAAAATACATTTATATGAGAGCGGTAGGGAATACGAGGAGAGGCGCTAGTCTAGACATGGGTTGAGAAGCAGAGTATACGTTTATATGAGGTGAAATATGGAAAACGGGAGAGATACAAGGATAGACAGGGGTTGAAGGAGGAGGAATGTAGGTTTATACGGTAATATAGAGAGTAATTAGATTATAAAACATTTCTCATCTAACGTTACAACACTTTTCTATACTTTTTTCTAAACCTTACAAACTTTTTATATGTTAAAGAGTAGTGTGCGAGACGGAGAGGGACAAACTGTATATCGTTTCACAGTGAAGTATACGTCCTAACCTATTGCCACCTTGTTTGCTCTGGATCTTCTCATTGTCTATTCATTCCTATCATCATCTAACGTAACCACGTAACAAGACGTAACACAACGTAACATAACAGCATGACAAGACGATACACTACGTAACATAAGCACGTAACCACGTGTCAAGACGTAACACCACGTAACAAGACGTCACACTAAGTAACATAAGCACGTATCCACGTAACATCACGTGACATCTCGTAACCAGAAACATCACACGACGTAACAACACGTACCAACCATGTAACCACGTAACAAAACGTAAGAACAACACGTAACCAACCCATTGCTAAATCAATCTAAACTAATTCATCCTTCATAACAGACAATAAGTACGAGAGCCTAGCCTAGATTAACCCGACCAATCCTAAACGTTCCTCTCATCATCTATTCTACTCGGTCATCGACTAACCTAATCTGGCTAACCAAAGATAACCTCAACTTTCTTTTAGTGAAATTGCAATGTTTTATTCAGGTTTTATTATTCGAGAGTTTTAATTGAAAAGTTTACGTCAACATACCTTTATTTTAGTTCGTTGTAGGCGTCTCTCCCCTTTTTATCTAGGCTTGAGACTAGCACTAGAATTGCTCCTAATGGACGGGTTACCACCTTCCCTTCCATCTTCTTCTTTCTTCATCGGTCGTCAGCTAGCTGCATATACAGCACACGGATAACCTTCATTTTTTAAGATTGTAGACTCACGAGAAAATCTTCATATTTGACTTACATTCTCTTATGCACTACTTGTAATGCTGTAATGTCCATAGGCGTATGTCGTTATTCCGTCCTCAGCAATAATTCTTTTATCGTCGTATGGTGTCAATGTAATTTTATTCACTTGTACTGTGGCAAGAGCATGCTATCGCGACAGGATCAGATTCATGGGCGTTCTGGTAATTTCTCTGGTTTTAAGGCAGTCAGTATAGCTCTCGAACGTGACGTACTGCTTAATAGCACTACGTTTTATACCTTTAATCTTTTTTATCATTGAACCGTCGATATCTAGAGCATACATTTTAGGTCGTAGCCCTACAAAGCGTTGAATGATTTTACCATTAGCCTCATCTTTAAATTTCCCAAGTACCTTCTTGTTTAGAGGTGAATAGCATATATGGCTTGTAGGATAATCAGCAGTATCTAGGTGCTCAAGAAAACGTAGCTTATCCTGGTACACATCTTCAGTTGTAACACGATGAATGAACGAATCAGTGTCCATATACATAAGCTTCAGGTTTTCAGCTCCATAATACGGTAGCAACACATCATAGTGATACCGGTACATTAATGTCTTGGAGATATCCAACACACTCATGCCGATGTATATAGGCTTGTTGAACACGATCTGTCGGGAGGCCATATGTACAGCAGCTAGATTAGAAGCATATATAGTCCTGTCGATAAACGTTGGCTTTGCAATTAACTTTTCCAGAGTCTTCTCATTTGTCACCAGCCGTATATCCATACGATTACGCAGGTTCTCCATAGTTTTTCCGAACATAGCATTGTTGAACAATTTGTAGAGATCCTTCTCAAAATCATTTGAGGCCTGTTGTCGTAGTCTGTTGTTAAATTCCACATACGGCTTTAACCATCGAGACTGTTGGAATTGTAGCACACGATGGATTTTTGTTAACCGTAGTCCATGATCAAGAGCTTGCTTCAACGTCATGTAATGCACTACATACTTATTTCGAGGTCCTAGATGAGGTATCAGTTTCTTTGTAGGAGAGTCCTTAGGCGTCATACACTCAGGCAGGAAAGGTAGATCGTTGTGTAGATCGTGAAGTTCTGCAGGATACTCGATGTCGACTTCTAATATGTAACCGTAAGGATCATCTTCTTGTAGTCTTTCTAAGTCAATTTTTTCAGGTGATACCCACTCAAATCCACCATAAGGGGGAGCGTGACTCATTGCCCACCCATATTGGTTGTTGGCGTCCTCATAGGTAATAAATTGGGTTGGTCTCGACGGATCATACTTCTCCATGTAGGTGTTATTAGCCTCTGCATAGCGGTAGGAAACTTGACATAAACCTCCTCTTATGCCAGATTCCACCATGAGTAATTGATCATAATCCTGTAACAATTCCAGTTGAATTCCAGTGTACAGTAACATGGCATCCCATGTAAGTCCTGGAGAGGTGAAATAATGTGCAGGGTCGACTTTGTGTGTTTTGAGTGTTTGCTCCCTAAATGTCTCAAAGACATCAGCTAGGAGAAGCACATCAGAGATTAAGTAGAGCTCGCTGTACTCGCCCAGGTTTCTGACATTAAACAGCTCCCATACATTTTTAGCATGATCGTAGTCAGCATCACTAATTTCCTCTTCATTTAATTTATTGTAGAAGGAGTCCTTAGGAGGTAAGCAGGTTTCGTTCAAGACGTTCCATGAAGTGATGTAATCATAGGGAAATACACCCTTACGGGTCATCAACTTCAACTTGTCTTCTCCGAAGTACTTCAATGTTTCAGGGTACGATGTTAGATTTTTTACCAGCTTATCCAAGCTTGTACTCAGGAACCGAAAACTATCCACAAACCGGAGCTTTATATCTCCAACATACTTGGAGAATGATATATAGCTTTCTTCAGAGCTAGGAATTACTTCCACTCGCTCACTTGTACATCCCAGCTCCTTAACAATGAAGTGTGAGTCATATCCGCTGAGGTTGTGCATGAAGACAGGGATATATTTAGGTGTTTTGCAGGCTAAATTACATTCATTATGCAGACTCCCTCGATATTCACCACTGATGTGATCATGGTCGCGTACTTTATAGTTCTCTTCACTAAAGGTTTTTCCACACAAGTAGCATAGTGTAGAGGCGTTAAAATCCATCTGCTGTTGATCTGTAAGTTTCAGGGGCATGACAGATTTGTATATATTATTAATCTCCTTTGCAAGGAATGACAGGTATTCCATAAACTTCTGAGCAGCATCAACACCACGATATACATAGGGATGCTTAGGAAGACCAGTTTCCAGATGTTCAACGTTGGTTGATGGTTTAACGTAAACACAGAAGCTCATTGCTGTGTGCTCTTGATAAGGGGTTGTATAGGAAGTTTCAGGACTGGGAATACACGTATGACATGGAGTGAGAATACTCTCAAAATCCGCATAGATGACATAAGGTACTTTCAGCATCCTCTCCACATTTTTAAACTGTACAATTGATTTCTCCTTTGTAGGCATAACTACCCTTGCAACACCATGCTGATTACAGATGGCTGCATGTTCTTCCAGTTTTTCCAGCCCACTTCGTCCATATCGATTGTCAAAATGTGTAAAGCACCGCTTACAGGTATATATCACTCTACCATGCTTAGTTTTTTGACGTCGAACGAGCTTCTCAAAATTCTTGATATATACATAGTGATGTTTTCCACTACTGTCACTCAATAGCAGGAGGTCACAGTGGTCAGGTAGTTCAGTGTCAGCAACCTTTATCGGATACACTTCATGCTTCTCATCCAGGCCGAAAACGTTGATGGACATCCTATTAAGCTTCTCAAATTTAGGTATTTGAGAAAGTGGAGTAGGATAGGAAACACAACTGAAGTCGTACTTATCTTGGAATTGTTCGTATTTGCTCACCCGTTGAGGCTTGACGCTGACAAATTTGGCCAATACAGAGTACATAAAGCATAGCTCATCAGTTAAATTCTGGATGTTAATGCAGGCTTTTCTTGCTTCAACAGATGGCGGTAGTGGTATGTAGCTACTTCCTCGTAACGGGTTGAACTTGTTAATACGAAGGCGCACCCCTTCCACAGCAAGCAGAGCCCAGTTGCTTCCCTTTAGTTGTGATTCCTCCATTTCAGTAACCAATTTCTTCATTTTGGTTTCCAGCATAGAGTCCAGATCCGTTTCTAGGAAAACAGCTTGATTTCTGGTTTTAAATGTCTTGTCACAGGTTTCTCCGATACTGTTAACAAATCTACACTCAGCTAACAGATTAATTTTCAAACTCTTGTGAATACCAAGCTCTTTATGCACAGCCTGGATTATCCGCTGTTTTGCTTCATGCAGGTATATATTCAGGTCCTTAGTCGATTCACATCGTATAAAATACGATTTCAAACGTCCATGGAATGAAGTTTCATATTCTCACTCATGTCACACTCCTCCATCGTAGATAACAACTCTTGCTTTGACGGTTCTAATCTACGTTTCTTCTCAGGTCTGTTTATTTCACACGCATCTTCGTGTCGACGACCCTTATAACTGTCTTTGAAGGCTACATTACAATATTTACACTTGAAGAGCTTTTTACAATGTAGCTCATGTCGTCTTTTATCATATCCACGGAGGAACTTCTTACAGCATTTACCACAAGAATATCCCGAGACACTAGGAATGATATCCTTATACGAGGACTTATTCATTCTTCTTCTTGATATAATAAGGTATTTACCTTTCTTCAAGGAAATGTCCGTCTCCTCACCTTGATATCACTTAGAAAGCTGATTATTTTCTGTGAGAACAGCGATGTTAACACCTCAGAGATGATCAACAGAATGAATTTCAATGCTAGAGGTTGCTCTATTTATAGAGGAAGCACGAACCTTTATGCATCAATTATATAACGTATTAACCCTTCTTCAAGGAAATGTACTCTTCTTCACATTGATAACACTTTAGATTATTTTCTGAGAGAACAGCGATGTTAACACCTCAGAGATGATCAACAGAATGAATTTCAATACTCAAGTTCGCTCTATTTATAGAGAAAGCACGAACCTTTTTTTAATCAATTATATCCTGATTATTAATACTAAAAGCGGTGATGAAGCGTGTAAGCTCTTATATATTTCAATTCGTGTTACACTGATGTTCGAGCGTCTCCGTATAGCTTCGTATGCTTAGAGAGAAAGTGTAAAGTATTGTGAAGATGTTAGGTATTGTTCGGCTATAATCGTACAGATTCGGAGAGCTTGACTGGTGAAGGTGATGAACGATCCGTCGACCGAGCAGGAGGCAAGCATTCCCTTCGCGCAACGAAACCTAGATGCAAAAGAAAGAAAATCATGATAGATGAGAAACCACCCAGACATTCGCCTACAGACCAGGCAAAACCATGAAAAATATGTCAGAGTAAACAACCAACGACAATCGAACGAGGGAAACCATCAGATTACTCTAGAAGCATAAAGTTGCAAATGAAAGAAAATCGTGATAGATGAGAACCCACTCAGGCATTCGCCTGCAGACCAGGGGAAACCATGAAAAAAAATCAAAGGGCTGAGCGACTGACGGATAGAGTGTGCGACCGACAGGGAAATCAAACAAAAGGTCTCTAGAGACAAAAAAAGATGCAATTGAAAGGGAATCGTGATAGCAAGTACCACTACAGCATTCAACAGCAGACCAGTGAAAACCATGAAAAGATTCGCGATCAGAGTAAACAATTCATTGAAATCTAACCCCTGAACCCTAGAAATTCACGTGTAAAAATACAAAATAAATTGGATTGAAATGGAATCATGATAGCAAATACCACTACAGCATTCGACAGCAGACCAGGGAAAGCCATGAAAAAATCGAGGTCGGAGTAAACAATTGATTGAAATCTAACCCTAGAAATTTACGTGGAAAATGGATTGAAAGGAATCGTGATAGCAAATACCACTACAGCATTCGACAGCAGACCATCGAAAACCATGAAAAGATCCGTGATCAGAGTAAACAATCGATGGAAATCTAACCCCTGAACCCTAGAAATTCACGTGAAAAAATACAAATAAAATGGTTTGAAAGGGAATCGTGATAGCAAATACCACTACAGCATTAGGCAGCATACCAGCGAAAATCGCGAGAAACGTAAGGTCAGAGTGCTCGTCCCTACGGGAATCGAATCCGAGACATCTCGAATGCAAAGTGCTGCCGTTATTAACTGAACAAAACAGTAAAAACAGGCCTCATTAGCAGTCGACAGTGCTTAAACACGTTAACTTTCACCATATGACGTCACAGTCGGGGACAGTTTGCCTATCACCGCCATGTCGAGACATGCATATTTTAGACATCTCATAAACAAGAGAAGCATATACAGAAGTTTCATACCAACGTACTCACTACGCTCGCAAAGATAATCTAAGATTTCATCGTTGAAATACTTTGGAAATAGCGTAGAAGTTTTTCAGCCCTTATTTAATTAAAATTCATGTATATACCCTATTATTTAGTGATTTTTTCAATAATTTCTTCCTCTCATGTCAATCATTCTCCAAAAAATCAGTGAACAATATGCATTTTTATAGGTTTTAATGTTCGTTTATTTTTAAAACCGCTGCATTTGCCCGTAATTACGAGCAATAATTTTTTTTTCAGATTTACTCAGATTTTTAGCTTGTAGAATCGAATTAGGAAATGTTTTAATAAATGTATTGTATTTTTTTAGCTTAAAGTATCTACATTTTTAAAGCTGCCATGACCGTTATTTGTATTTAGTATAAAGATTGTTATATTTTCATTTTTAAGACTTCCTTTGTTAAAGATAATGTCTTGCAATCTAATTTTTAAATTTCTTTTGCAAAGATAATCTAAAATTTCATCGTTGAAATACTTTGGAAATTGTGTAGAAGTTTTCCGTCCTTATTTAATTAAATTCATGTATATACCCTATTATTTAGTGATTTTTTCAATAATTTCTCCCTCTCATGTCCATCATTCGTCAAAAATCAGTGTACAATACGCATTTTTATACGTTTTAATGTTCGTTTATTTTTAAAACCGCTGCATTTGGCTGTAATTACGAGCAATAATTTTTTTCAGATTTACTCCGATTTTTAGCTTGTAGAATCGAATTAGGAAATGTTTTAATAAATGTATTGTATTTTTTAGGTTAAAGTATCTACATTTTTTAAAGTTACCATGTCCGTTATTTGTATTTAGTATAAAGATTATTATATTTTCATTTTAAGACTTCCTTTGTTAAAGATAATGTCTTGCAATCTAATTTTTATATTTCTTTTAAAACCAAAGCGAACGTTAACAACTATAATGGCTGTCTTCATGTGTCGGGAAGCTAACATGGCCATAGTCGTCTTTTTTCCATAAACGGAAGCATGCGGTGGAGAAGCCTCCCTTACATGTCGATAAAGAAGCGAGCGCCCGACAGTTCGAGGTACAGAGAAGACCTTCTTTCAGCGTCCGACAGATAGCGGTAAAGTAAGCAGTGACATGAGGTACCAAACACTGAGAAAGAGACAGAGGGTGGGGGGAGGCGGAACAGACGCGCTGGGAGAGAGAGGTGAGACCCTTCAGTTAGGCACAGCGCGCCGTAAGGTTCGGACCTATACGTAGTGGCATGCATATACCAACGCAGCGCTCGTCAGCGTTTTACGCAATCTAGTTATTTACGCTCACTGTACCATTTAAATATACATTCATCTAAGAGATATAATATTCGTCAGGATGACAGATGTCCAAATATACATAACAAAGAAATTAGTTACTGATATATATGTAATATCGTACGTTCAACATTTTATTTTTAATTACTTTTTTATTTTATTCGAGGATGACTTTGTATTCATGTCACTGGATTCAATCCTAGTCCTCCTAGTCCTAGTATTATCTACTGTAGGGTGGGGGAAGAGGGGAAGTGAGGGGAAATACATACGTTTACAGAGCTTTTTATTTGACGGTGTTAATAAAAAAAAATTTTATTATTACCGATTATATCCTTGGATTGTAGCTCGTTATTGATTGTTGTTCCAAGTCGGGTTGGAGGACTAGGATTGAATCCAATGACATGAATACAAAGTCATCCTCGAATAAAATAAATAGAGTAATTAAAAATAAAATGGTGAACGTACGATATTACATTTCTATCAGTAACTAATTTCTTTGTTATGTATATTTGGACATCTGTCATCCTGACGAATATTATATCTCTTAGATGAATGTATATTTAAATGGTATAGTGAGCGTAAATAACTAGATTACGTAAAACGCTGACGAGCGCTGCGTTGGTATATGCATGCCACTACGTATAGGTCCGAACCTTACGGCGCGCTGTGCCTAACTGAAGGGTCTCACCTCTCTCTCCCAGCGCGTCTGTTCCGCCTCCCCCCACCCTCAGTCTCTTCCTCAGTGTTTGGTACCTCATGGCACGGCCTACTTTACCGCTATCTGTCGGACGCTGAAAGAAGGTCTTCTCTGTACCTCGCACTGTCGGGCGCTCGCTTCTTTATCGACATGTAAGGGAGGCTTCTCCACCGCATGCTTCCGTTTATGGAAAAAAGACGACTGTGGCCATGTTAGCTTCCCGACACATGAAGACAGCCATTATAGTTGTTCACGTTCGCTTTGGTTTTAAAAGAAATTTAAAAATTAGATTGCAAGACATTATCTTTAACAAAGGAAGTCTTAAAATGAAAATATAACAATCTTTATACTAAATACAAATAACGGACATGGTAACTTTAAAAAATGTAGATACTTTAACCTAAAAAATACAGTACATTTATTAAAACATTTCCTAATTCGATTCTACAAGCTAAAAATCGGAGTAAATCTGAAAAAAATTATTGCTCGTAATTACGGCCAAATGCAGCGGTTTTAAAAATAAACGAACATTAAAACGTATAAAAATGCGTATTGTACACTGATTTTTGACGAATGATGGACATGAGAGGGAGAAATTATTGAAAAAATCACTAAATAATAGGGTATATACATGAATTTAATTAAATAAGGACGGAAAACTTCTACACTATTTCCAAAGTATTTCAACGATGAAATTTTAGATTATCTTTGCAAAAGAAATTTAAAAATTAGATTGCAAGACATTATCTTTAACAAAGGAAGTCTTAAAAATGAAAATATAACAATCTTTATACTAAATACAAATAACGGTCATGGCAGCTTTAAAAATGTAGATACTTTAAGCTAAAAAAATACAATACATTTATTAAAACATTTCCTAATTCGATTCTACAAGCTAAAAATCTGAGTAAATCTGAAAAAAAATTATTGCTCGTAATTACGGGCAAATGCAGCGGTTTTAAAAATAAACGAACATTAAAACCTATAAAAATGCATATTGTACACTGATTTTTTGGAGAATGATTGACATGAGAGGAAGAAATTATTGACAAAATCACTAAATAATAGGGTATATACATGAATTTTAATTAAATAAGGGCTGAAAAACTTCTACGCTATTTCTAAAGTATTTCAACGATGAAATCTTTGATTATCTTTGCGAGCGTAGTGAGTACGTTGGTATGAAACTTCTGTATATGCTTCTCTTGTTTATGAGATGTCTAAAATATGCATGTCTCGACATGGCGGTGATAGGCAAACTGTCCCCGACTGTGACGTCATATGGTGAAAGTTAACGTGTTTAAGCACTGTCGACTGCTAATGAGGCCTGTTTTTACTGTTTTGTTCAGTTAATAACGGCAGCACTTTGCATTCGAGATGTCTCGGATTCGATTCCCGTAGGGACGAGCACTCTGACCTTACGTTTCTCGCGATTTTCGCTGGTATGCTGCCTAATGCTGTAGTGGTATTTGCTATCACGATTCCCTTTCAAACCATTTTATTTGTATTTTTTCACGTGAATTTCTAGGTTTCAGGGGTTAGATTTCCATCGATTGTTTACTCTGATCACGGATCTTTTCATGGTTTTCGATGGTCTGCTGTCGAATGCTGTAGTGGTATTTGCTATCACGATTCCTTTCAATCCATTTTCCACGTAAATTTCTAGGGTTAGATTTCAATCAATTGTTTACCCCGACCTCGATTTTTTCATGGTTTTCCCTGGTCTGCTGTCGAATGCTGTAGTGGTATTTGCTATCATGATTCCATTTCAATCCAATTTATTTTGTATTTTTACACGTGAATTTCTAGGGTTCAGGGGTTAGATTTCAATGAATTGTTTACTCTGATCGCGAATCTTTTCATGGTTTTCACTGGTCTGCTGTTGAATGCTGTAGTGGTACTTGCTATCACGATTCCCTTTCAATTGCATCTTTTTTTTTGTCTCTAGAGACCTTTTGTTTGATTTCCCTGTCGGTCGCACACTCTATCCGTCAGTCCCTCAGCCCTTTGATTTTTTTTCATGGTTTCCCCTGGTCTGCAGGCGAATGCCTGAGTGGGTTCTCATCTATCACGATTTTCTTTCATTTGCAACTTTATGCTTCTAGAGTAATCTGATGGTTTCCCTCGTTCGATTGTCGTTGGTTGTTTACTCTGACATATTTTTCATGGTTTTGCCTGGTCTGTAGGCGAATGTCTGGGTGGTTTCTCATCTATCATGATTTTCTTTCTTTTGCATCTAGGTTTCGTTGCGCGAAGGGAACGCTTGCCTCCTGCTCGGTCGACGGATCGTTCATCACCTTCACCAGTCAAGCTCTCCGAATCTGTACGATTATAGCCGAACAATACCTAACATCTTCACAATACTTTACACTTTCTCTCTAAGCATACGAAGCTATACGGAGACGCTCGAACATCAGTGTAACACGAATTGAAATATATAAGAGCTTACACGCTTCATCACCGCTTTTAGTATTAATAATCAGGATATAATTGATTAAAAAAAGGTTCGTGCTTTCTCTATAAATAGAGCGAACTTGAGTATTGAAATTCATTCTGTTGATCATCTCTGAGGTGTTAACATCGCTGTTCTCTCAGAAAATAATCTAAAGTGTTATCAATGTGAAGAAGAGTACATTTCCTTGAAGAAGGGTTAATACGTTATATAATTGATGCATAAAGGTTCGTGCTTCCTCTATAAATAGAGCAACCTCTAGCATTGAAATTCATTCTGTTGATCATCTCTGAGGTGTTAACATCGCTGTTCTCACAGAAAATAATCAGCTTTCTAAGCGATATCAAGGTGAGGAGACGGACATTTCCTTGAAGAAAGGTAAATACCTTATTATATCAAGAAGAAAAATGAATAAGTCCTCGTATAAGGATATCATTCCTAGTGTCTCGGGATATTCTTGTGGTAAATGCTGTAAGAAGTTCCTCCGTGGATATGATAAAAGACGACATGAGCTACATTGTAAAAAGCTCTTCAAGTGTAAATATTGTAATGTAGCCTTCAAAGACAGTTATAAGGGTCGTCGACACGAAGATGCGTGTGAAATAAACAGACCTGAGAAGAAACGTAGATTAGAACCGTCAAAGCAAGAGTTGTTATCTACGATGGAGGAGTGTGACATGAGTGAGAATATGAAACTTCATTCCATGGACGTTTGAAATCGTATTTTATACGATGTGAATCGACTAAGGACCTGAATATATACCTGCATGAAGCAAAACAGCGGATAATCCAGGCTGTGCATAAAGAGCTTGGTATTCACAAGAGTTTGAAAATTAATCTGTTAGCTGAGTGTAGATTTGTTAACAGTATCGGAGAAACCTGTGACAAGACATTTAAAACCAGAAATCAAGCTGTTTTCCTAGAAACGGATCTGGACTCTATGCTGGAAACCAAAATGAAGAAATTGGTTACTGAAATGGAGGAATCACAACTAAAGGGAAGCAACTGGGCTCTGCTTGCTGTGGAAGGGGTGCGCCTTCGTATTAACAAGTTCAACCCGTTACGAGGAAGTAGCTACATACCACTACCGCCATCTGTTGAAGCAAGAAAAGCCTGCATTAACATCCAGAATTTAACTGATGAGCTATGCTTTATGTACTCTGTATTGGCCAAATTTGTCAGCGTCAAGCCTCAACGGGTGAGCAAATACGAACAATTCCAAGATAAGTACGACTTCAGTTGTGTTTCCTATCCTACTCCACTTTCTCAAATACCTAAATTTGAGAAGCTTAATAGGATGTCCATCAACGTTTTCGGCCTGGATGAGAAGCATGAAGTGTATCCGATAAAGGTTGCTGACACTGAACTACCTGACCACTGTGACCTCCTGCTATTGAGTGACAGTAGTGGAAAACATCACTATGTATATATCAAGAATTTTGAGAAGCTCGTTCGACGTCAAAAAACTAAGCATGGTAGAGTGATATATACCTGTAAGCGGTGCTTTACACATTTTGACAATCGATATGGACGAAGTGGGCTGGAAAAACTGGAAGAACATGCAGCCATCTGTAATCAGCATGGTGTTGCAAGGGTAGTTATGCCTACAAAGGAGAAATCAATTGTACAGTTTAAAAATGTGGAGAGGATGCTGAAAGTACCTTATGTCATCTATGCGGATTTTGAGAGTATTCTCACTCCATGTCATACGTGTATTCCCAGTCCTGAAACTTCCTATACAACCCCTTATCAAGAGCACACAGCAATGAGCTTCTGTGTTTACGTTAAACCATCAACCAACGTTGAACATCTGGAAACTGGTCTTCCTAAGCATCCCTATGTATATCGTGGTGTTGATGCTGCTCAGAAGTTTATGGAATACCTGTCATTCCTTGCAAAGGAGATTAATAATATATACAAATCTGTCATGCCCCTGAAACTTACAGATCAACAGTAGATGGATTTTAACGCCTCTACAGTATGCTACTTGTGTGGAAAAACCTTTAGTGAAGAGAACTATAAAGTACGCGACCATGATCACATCAGTGGTGAATATCGGGGGAGTCTGCATAATGAATGTAATTTAGCCTGCAAAACACCTAAATATATCCCTGTCTTCATGCACAACCTCAGCGGATATGACTCACACTTCATTGTTAAGGAGCTGGGATGTACAAGTGAGCGAGTGGAAGTAATTCCTAGCTCTGAAGAAAGCTATATATCATTCTCCAAGTATGTTGGAGATATAAAGCTCCGGTTTGTGGATAGTTTTCGGTTCCTGAGTACAAGCTTGGATAAGCTGGTAAAAAATCTAACATCGTACCCTGAAACATTGAAGTACTTCGGAGAAGACAAGTTGAAGTTGATGACCCGTAAGGGTGTATTTCCCTATGATTACATCACTTCATGGAACGTCTTGAACGAAACCTGCTTACCTCCTAAGGACTCCTTCTACAATAAATTAAATGAAGAGGAAATTAGTGATGCTGACTACGATCATGCTAAAAATGTATGGGAGCTGTTTAATGTCAGAAACCTGGGCGAGTACAGCGAGCTCTACTTAATCTCTGATGTGCTTCTCCTAGCTGATGTCTTTGAGACATTTAGGGAGCAAACACTCAAAACACACAAAGTCGACCCTGCACATTATTTCACCTCTCCAGGACTTACATGGGATGCCATGTTACTGTACATTGGAATTCAACTGGAATTGTTACAGGATTATGATCAATTACTCATGGTGGAATCTGGCATAAGAGGAGGTTTATGTCAAGTTTCCCACCGCTATGCAGAGGCTAATAACACCTACATGGAGAAGTATGATCCGTCGAGACCAACCCAATTTATTACCTATGAGGACGCCAACAACCAATATGGGTGGGCAATGAGTCACGCTCTCCCTTATGGTGGATTTGAGTGGGTATCACCTGAAAAAATTGACTTAGAAAGACTACAAGAAGATGATCCTTACGGTTACATATTAGAAGTCGACATCGAGTATCCTGCAGAACTTCACGATCTACACAACGATCTACCTTTCCTGCCTGAGTGTATGACGCCTAAGGACTCTCCTACAAAGAAACTGATACCTCATCTAGGACCTCGAAATAAGTATGTAGTGCATTACATGACGTTGAAGCAAGCTCTTGATCATGGACTACGGTTAACAAAAATCCATCGTGTGCTACAATTCCAACAGTCTCGATGGTTAAAGCCGTATGTGGAATTTAACAACAGACTACAACAGGCCTCAAATGATTTTGAGAAGGATCTCTACAAATTGTTCAACAATGCTATGTTCGGAAAAACTATGGAGAACCTGCGTAATCGTATGGATATACGGCTGATGACAAATGAGAAGACTCTGGAAAAGTTAATTGCAAAGCCAACGTTTATCGACAGGACTATATATGCTTCTAATCTAGCTGCTGTACATATGGCCTCCCGACAGATCATGTTCAACAAGCCTATATACATCGGCATGAGTGTGTTGGATATCTCCAAGACATTAATGTACCGGTATCACTATGATGTGTTGCTACCGTATTATGGAGCTGAAAACCTGAAGCTTATGTATATGGACACTGATTCGTTCATTCATCGTGTTACAACTGAAGATGTGTACCAGGATAAGCTACGTTTTCTTGAGCACCTAGATACTGCTGATTATCCTACAAGCCATATATGCTATTCACCTCTAAACAAGAAGGTACTTGGGAAATTTAAAGATGAGGCTAATGGTAAAATCATTCAACGCTTTGTAGGGCTACGGCCTAAAATGTATGCTCTAGATATCGACGATTCAATGATAAAAAAGATTAAAGGTATAAAACGTAGTGCTATTAAGCAGTACGTCACGTTCGAGAGCTATACTGACTGCCTTAAAACCAGAGAAATTACCAGAACGCCCATGAATCTGATCCTGTCGCGACAGCATGCTCTTGCCACAGTACAAGTGAATAAAATTACATTGACACCATACGACGATAAAAGAATTATTGCTGAGGACGGAATAACGACATACGCCTATGGACATTACAGCATTACAAGTAGTGCATAAGAGAATGTAAGTCAAATATGAAGATTTTCTCGTGAGTCTACAATCTTAAAAAATGAAGGTTATCCGTGTGCTGTATATGCAGCTAGCTGACGACCGATGAAGAAAGAAGAAGATGGAAGGGAAGGTGGTAACCCGTCCATTAGGAGCAATCCTAGTGCTAGTCTCAAGCCTAGATAAAAAGGGGAGAGACGCCTACAACGAACTAAAATAAAGGTATGTTGACGTAAACGTTTCAATTAAAACTCTCGAATAATAAAACCTGAATAAAACATTGCAATTTCACTAAAAGAAAGTTGAGTTTATCTTTGGTTAGCCAGATTAGGTTAGTCGATGACCGAGTAGAATAGATGATGAGAGGAACGTTTAGGATTGGTCGGGTTAATCTAGGCTAGGCTCTCGTACTTATTGTCTAAGTTATGAAGGATGAATTAGTTTAGATTGATTTAGCAATGGGTTGGTTACGTGTTGTTCTTACGTTTTGTTACGTGGTTACATGGTTGGTACGTGTTGTTGCGTCGTGTGATGTTTTGGTTACGAGATGTCACGTGATGTTACGTGGATACGTGCTTATGTTACTTAGTGTGACGTCTTGTTACGTGGTGTTACGTCTTGACACGTGGTTACGTGCTTATGTTACGTAGTGTATCGTCTTGTCATGCTGTTATGTTACGTTGTGTTACGTCTTGTTACGTGGTTACGTTAGATGATGATAGGAATGAATAGACAATGAGAAGATCCAGAGCAAACAAGGTGGCAATAGGTTAGGACGTATACTTCACTGTGAAACGATATACAGTTTGTCCCTCTCCGTCTCGCACACTACTCTTTAACATATAAAAAGTTTGTAAGGTTTAGAAAAAAGTATATAAAAGTGTTGTAACGTTGGATGAGAAATGTTTTATGATCTAATTACTCTCTATATTACCGTATAAACCTACATTCCTCCTCCTTCAACCCCTGTCTATCCTTGTATCTCTCCCGTTTTCCATATTTCACCTCATATAAACGTATACTCTGCTTCTCAACCCATGTCTAGACTAGCGCCTCTCCTCGTATTCCCTACCGCTCTCATATAAATGTATTTTCCTCCTTGAAGACTCTCTCAACCTAGCACCTACCTTCGTTTTCCTCGTCTCTCCGTATAAACGCATACTTTTGTTCTTCAAACCTTCCTGTCTAATACCTCTCCTCGGTTTGCTAGCTCTCCCATATAAAAACGACATATTCTACCCTTCAAGTCCTGTATGGTGTAGTACCTCCCTCGTATTCCCTATCTCTTCCGTATAAAGCGTATCCCCTCCTCCTTCAGCATCTGTCTAGTCTAGCACCTCTCCTCGTATTCCCTATCTCTCCCGTATAAACTTACATCCCCCTCCATCATTATCTGTCTAGCCTATTATCTGTTCACGTTTTCCCTATCTTTCCCATAAAAGTCATACTCCACACCTCACAGCCCTTCTAGCCTAGCACTTCTCCTCATATTCCCCTACCTCTCTCATATAAGACGCATTCCCCTACTTCAACCCTGTCTAGCCTAGCATCGACCCTTGTATTCCCTATCTCTCGCATATAAACGCCCACTCTATCATTCAAACCTCCTAGCCTAATACCTCTCCTCGGTTCGCTATCTCGCTCATATAAAACGCTATATTCTACCCTTCAAGTCCTGTTTAGTATAACATCTTTCCTTGTCTTCCCTATCTCTCTCGTATAAAGCGTATCCCTCCCTCCTTCAGCATCTGCCTAGCCTAGCATCAGTCCTGGTATTCCCTATCTCTCCCCTATAAACGCATTTTCCTCCTTGAACTGTCGCATCTACCCTCGTTTTCCCTATCCTTTCCCATATAAACGTAAAAGTGGCCCAGCTTCTGTCTATCATACCGCCTGCCCCCGTTTTCCATATATTCCTCATATAAACGAATACCGTACTCCTTAATCTCTGTCTGCACTAGCACCTCCCCTCGTATGCCCTATCTCTGTCGTATAAAGCATATCTCTCCCTCCTTCAGTTCCTGCTCTACCTCAGAACTCTCCTCGTTTTCCCTATCTCTCCCATATAAACGCATTTTTTCCTCCTTGAAGGTTCTCTCAACCTAGCAATACCCTCGTTTTCCTCGTCTCTTCATATAAAAAGTCATACTCTACCCTTCAAACCCTGAATAGTCTAGTACCTCTCCACGTATCCCCTATCTCTCCTGTAAATATGATCATACTCCCCCTGCTTCAGCATCTGTCTATCCTAGCCTCTGTTCACGTTTTCCCTATCTTTCCCATATAAATGCATATTCCACATCTCAACCCCTATCTAGTCCAACACTTCTCCTCGTATTCCACGTATCTCTCATATAAAGCACATCCTCATTCCTTCAACCTCTATCTAGCCTAGCATCGATCCTCGTAGTCCCTATCTTCCCCATATAAACGCATTTTCCTCCGTGAACCACCGCATATACCCTCGTTTTCCCTATCCTTTCCCATATAAACGCAAAAAGTGGCCCAGGATGGACCTATATACTCTACTGATATGCAAAGAGTATTAATCTGTGGCAAAGAGAATGGTGCTGCACATAGCAACCAGCTATTAAGAGATATGTTTATGCTTAAAGGCTAATGTATTTCTATATTACCCTTCAAATATAAAACAAGGGGAACATAGTACGCCTTAAGCAATAGTCAAATATTTTTAGAACTGGTCCCTATGCATAAAATGTAATTCTCTTTGCATGTCAAGAACATAAAAAAAGAACAACGAATTCTCAGTTGAGAAAAAGTGTATTGGAAAATTAAAAAGAATAACAAAGAATATCTGAAAATGGTTCACTTTAAAAAAAGTGTATATGACATATATTGTGTGTTTTAACGAGATCTACATTTTATATGTAGTAACATTTTGTCTATCTCTTGCGGTTTACCGGTTATGTAAAAGTCGTTCAGAATGAAGAGGACTCTTGGGGACATCCCCAGAAAATTCAAGATATACATTTCATTTGCCATAAAAATGTCTTAAACATATGATACTTGAATCAAAATCGTTAGAGCCGTTTTTGAGAAAATAAAAATTTTCGCAAAATGTTATATGCAAGGAGTGGTTTGAGATGGGGGGATTTTCTAGAAAACTTTCATGTCGCATCCCTGGAACATATTGAACCTAAATACCAAGTTTGGTGTTTATCCGATTTTTCGTTTTTGAGTTATGCTGTTCACAGACAGACACACACGCAGACACCCAAGACATACACACGGACATATTTCCAAAAATGCTTTTTTTTATGTCCTGGGACATGCAAAGAGAATGCAATGCTCTAAATAGCAACCAGCTCTTAAAAGATTTGACTATCGCTTAAAGTCTACCACATTCCCCTTATACCCACAAGAAAATTAGCAATAAGATAGAGTCTGCAAATGTTTATCTCGATTAACATGAAGTAGATGGAGAATAAGCGTTTGTAAAAATAGTTTGTACAAGAGTAGAGAAAGTAATGTGAGTGTAACACATCAGAAATTTTTTTTTGAAAGTGTATAGTCGCTTTAACATATTAGTCATAACGCGACTTCACAACTTTTAAAATAAATATTTAACAATAGAAGAATTTAACATTCTGGCAGTTTTGAACCATTACAATGAACTAGTATAAAATTGAGACACTATAATTAATCAAACTGATCGAAGATTGTATACTTTTATATAAATTTATGCTCCTACGTTTTTGTGTCTCTTATGGTTTATCTCTTATACAAAACTATGCAAAATTAATTCAGGTGAAGAGGACTTCACAGACCTATCGCAGAAAATTCAAGATATGCATTTTGTTTGTCAAGCAAATATATTAAACAAATGGATTTTAATCAATATCGTTTAAAGCCATTATAAAAAATAAAGAAATGTGTTCCATGCAAAATTTAGTTTTGTGTGATAGATTTTTTTAAAAATCTTCGTAACGCATCCTTGAAAAATTCTTAACTTAAATACTAAATTTTATATTTTTCCGAAATTTCGCTTTTAGTTATACTGTTCACACATCTGGACCTCTGTAAAATTCTTCCTTTGGACTCAAGGGAAGGCGAAATACCTATATCTAATTTTGGGTGAAACACATTGCTTCCTAGAAAGTGTAGTAACTAGTCACTAAAACCGTAATAAGAAAAGAAATGCATTTCCTTTGCAGTGTGAAGTTTACGATTAGCTGTGAATAAGTTGAGAACTTCGAAAGCGTAAGGAAATGTCACATTATTACAAGTTGCAGAGGAAATATTGTATTCCCCAGGATTTTGGTATCGAGATTTCACGGAAAATGCATATATTGAGCTCCCCTGTGTGCGAGCATTTATCCGATGCTATTTAAATCTAGCATATATTGTAAGAGGATAAGAGCAAGGTTGTATAACTGAAGACAAAGAAGTTATTAAATACATAGACAAATATAAGTACTCGGGAACTAAATTACTGATGGAAGAGACAATACAGAAATTGAAGAATGACTAAAGAAAGGAAAGTATGGAATATAAGCGTTGAGTGCTTTATCATTGGCTAAAAAAGTTATAAAATCCATAAATAAATTGTTACAGAAATTCGAACTTTATTGGATCAGAAATTTGGCAAATAAAATGACTTTCAAAAATAAGAAACAAAATAATTAAACACAGCATGGAATAAAAAATAAGATTGTAGAGGATATATCAACAAGACAACTAACATTATATAGATATGTAATGAGAAGAGTAACGAAAGAGTACCATGTAGGCATATGAGTGGATTTCAGTAGGAAGAAAATAAGACAATCAATGACAATATGGAAAAAACGCATTATTGAAGCGATAAAAGAAGGAGAAGAGTTAGACAGAGGAGAATGGTTTTGTGTAGTAAGAGAAATTTATAAATGATTGTGAACTGATACTTAACTGTCAGAAGATGTGAAAAGTATTGTAAACTGATTCAATAAATAATAATAAACTATTATTATAATTCAAGGATTCTACACCAAGATTTCCAAGAAATTTTCTTTATTTCAAACTATCCTTTACATTGGAAAATTGTTATCGTTTATCATTTTCTTAAAAATGGTTGTAACCATTTTGATAAAAACATCACTTTGGAATTTTGACATGAGAAATGAAACGTATAACTTGAATTTTCTGCGAAAAGCCTGTGAAGTACCATTTATTTTGTTGTATGTCGTGTAATTTTTACTTTCTCTACTATGTATATAAGTAGGGGAAGTATTGTATTCCACCCAAAAATTCGATATCGATATTTCACCTGAAATATATGTTTTGAGACCCCCTGAATCAAAAAAAGCATTTTTGGAAACATGTCCGTGTGTGTGTCTGTGTGTCTGTGAACAGCATAACTCAGAAACGAACAGTCGGATAAACACCAAACTTGGTATTTAGGTTCAGTATCTTCCAGAAATGCGACACGAAGGTTTTCAAGAAAATCTCCCCACCCCAGATTACCCTTTACATGGAACATTTTTCGAAAAGTTTAATTTTCTCAAAAATGGCTTTAACGATTTTGATTAAAATATCATATTTTTAAGATATTTTCATGACAAATGAAATGTATATCTCGAATTTTCTGGGAATGTCTCCAAAAGTATTCTTCATTGTGAACGACTTTTGCATAACTGGTAAACCATAAGAGATAGACAAAATTTTACTACACAAAAAATGTAGATCGCGTTAAAATACACAATTTGTGTCATATACATTTTTGTTGTTTTCGAGATATTGCTTGTTATACCCTTAAATTATCCAATACTTATACTTTTTATTTTGTTCGCAGTGTTAGTCTTTTTCGAAACATTCAATGTTGCAAGTTTTACTGTACTCTTTTCCCATTGAGCGAGGTTGATGGCGATTCCTTTCCATTATTTTCCTTTCATTCCGTTTCTTTCTCATCTTTCAGGTATGCTTCTAGTTTTCGCAGCGTATGGCGATGCCGGAAAGATTGTGCGGATGGTTGCTCAAAGGATGGTCTCTGGGCATCTCCAGCAGGGGGACGGTCCTCGAGCGAGGAACTGTTAGGCACCTTTGTGCGTCTCTGTGGCCTGTGTAGCTGCGGCATGTAGCCTCCTGTTGTTCCTTCACTTTAGCCCTTCCTCGAGGGAGAAGTGCGCGAGGTGACCCTTCCGTTGTACAGGGTTATTCAAAAAGAAGGAACAGATTTTAAATATTTATTTCTAATGAACGACAATAGACGGCAACGCATGCGATACATTGAATAGAGGAAAGTTCAAAATTTTATTTTATGTGTTCAAAATGAGCACCATTTGTTATGCGAGGACGACCAGTGCGTTTGCATACGCAACCATCTTCTACGAATTTATTGTATCAATTGTTGTCTTTATGACGAGGGGCTCGTTGTTGAACGCTACAATGAAGTAATGGATTCACGCTTTGCATATTGCAGCACACAAAACGACTTTTCCTGTGGCGTCGCCATTTTCTCGTATACAAACACAGCGCCGCTGTAGGCATTGATTGGAACTAATAGGTGGGGCTTAAAACTTTGAACTTTCTTCTATTCAATGATGTGTCGTATGTATCACTATCTATTGTCGGTCATTAAAATGAATATTTAAAATCTGTTCCTTCTTTTTGAATAACCCTGTATATCCTACACCCTTTCCCCAAAAGTGGGTGCGTCATCCAACGCACATGCTTGGACGTTTGTTAATATTTTCTTTATTTTGTTTCCATCGCTATAGTTTGTTACCACGAATGTTGTTTACACATGTTGAGTATAAGATTTCTTGATTTATTTTAAATCATTCCTAAGGAAATATATGTCGTAAGCAGCGTAAAGCGTATAGAATAATAACCTTTAATGAGAATATTGTAATTGTGACCTGTATTATACAGAAAGTTGTGTAAATTTTCTCTTTTGCTCAAGAAACAATTTAACGTTACTGTCCACTTCAAAGAGAACTTGTTGACATGAAACCTCCCTTATGCAGTAGGGGCTTGTTCAAGTGGACTAATTGTGGCTCACATCTAAATTTTCTGCCTAAAAGAGAATATAAATTACATTAGTGGATGAAATAGGCACTTCATAAAGGGTTCACTTAACTTAAAGCACCCTCTTTGAACAACCCTCAGTCTCTCCAGAGAGGTAGCAAGTCACTTCCTCACCCTTTACAACCCCGATTTCTCTTATTTTGCAGCTCTTTATTTGTATGCTACAGTGAAGACTCAAAAGAGCGTAACGTCGAGCATAAGGCACTTCTTATTTAGAACGGCCTGCTGGATGGAGTAACCAGTGATTAAATTTCAGCTATAAACATATTAACGTGGGCACTACTGGAAGAAGCCCCCAGTGCGTTTAGATTTGGGGGAATATGAATTATAATTCTGTCAATTAGCGAACAGAATATACTTTTTAGAAAGAGTAAAGAGCATGCACACTAAGTAGAATATTTTACTGTGCAGTTAACACTTTGAAAAAGCAAATTTGAGGCGGGAAATTAGGATGTTACATTCACATGGCTTTCTCTACTCACTCTTTTACAAATTATTTTTAAAAAAGCTTATTATTCTAGCTATTTCTTGTTAATCCAGATAACCTTTAAACCCACATTTACACACTTCGTTATACGATACTGTAGGTAAAGCGACAGAAAGATTAAAAATAAGTTGATGTGTTACACTCACATGACTTTCTCTACTCTTATACAATCTGTTTTTTCAAGCGCTTATTCTCCATCTAGTTCATGTTAGTCGATATAAAAATTTGAAGAAGCTATCGTATTGCTAATTTTCTCCTGGGTGCAAAGAGAATATGGTAGGCTTTAAGCGGTAGTCAAACCTTTTAAGAGCTGATTGCTATGTGGAGCATTCTTTTCTCTTTGCATGTCCAGGACACAAAGAAAGAAAAAAAACGAATAACGAATTCCCATTTGAGAAAAAGTGTAATCATTGAAAAATTCAAACAAATACCAAGGAATATCTCGGAAATGTTAACTCGACAAAAAAAATGTATATGACATAAATTGTGTGTTTTAACGAGATCTACATTTTTTGTGTAGTAAAAATTTGTCTATCTCTTACGGTTTACGAGTTATGCAAAATTCATTCAGAGTGAACACGACTTATGGGGACATTCCCAAAAAACTCAAGATATACATTTCATTTGCCATGAAAGTATCTTAAACATATGATATTTTAGTCAAAATCGTTAGAGCCGTTTTTAATAAATAAAAATTTTCTATAAATGTTCCATGTAAAGCATAGTCTGTGGTGGGGGAATTTTCTTGAAAAACTTCGTGTCGCATCTTTGAAGTATACTCAACCTAAATACCAAGTTTGGTATTTATCCGACTTTTCTTTTTGAGTTATGCTGCTCACAGACACACAGACATACATCCACACACACGCGGACCTTTTTCTAATTTTTTTAATTCAGGGGTCTCAAAACTTGTATTTCCGGTGAAATCTCTATATCGAATTTTTTGGTGGAATGCATACATATACTTCCCCTACTTACTATACGTAGTAGAGAAAGTAAAAAACCAAATGATTCTCCATTCCAGAAAAGTATAAGTATTTGATAGTTCAAACCAGTAACAAGGAGTATCTGGGAAATGGGTAACTTCACAATATACAGGTATAACTCGACGTAAATTGTGCGTGCTTTAACGAGATATCTTACGGTTTATCAGTTATACAAAGGCCATTCGGAATAAAGAGGACTTCAGAGATTATTCCCATAAAATTCAACATACACATTTCATTTGTCATGGAAATATCTAAACATATGGTATTTTAATTAAAATCGTTAGAGCCATTTTGGGGAAATAAAAATTTTTGAAAACTTTTTTCATGTAAAGGGTAGTTTGAGGGGGAAATTATCTTCAATATCTTCGTGTCGCATATTTGGAAAATGCTAAGCTTAATCGACTTTTCGTTTTTGAGTTAGGTATTCTGTTCACAGACACGAACACACTCACAGGACCTTTTTCTTAAAATGATTTTTTAAATTCAGGAGATCTCAAAATATGAATTTCCGCTGAAATCTCCGTCCAAATTTTTGGATGGAGTGCAATATTTTCCCCTACTTTCTATATGTAAGTACTAGAGAAAATTATACTGTGGAAGGTTAGAATGTTATTGCATTGCTGAGAGTGTTATTTTGCAAACGTTACATGTGCTGAGACCTAAAACCCCAGATTTCTCGAAAATGATTTTCTGTACACGTTGCATAAAACACTATAGATGTATTTCTGACAGAGAATGAAATCTAGAATAATTATTAACAAGTGCACAGTACGTTAGATTGTTTTACGATAGAATACATATAATTTTTACGAGTGGCGTAGAATAGGACATACCTTAGTTGCATCCAACGTTTTATACAATTCAAGGATTAGAAATTGTTAATAAATTCCAAAATAAGAGCATTAAATTTCGTTTTATTCTCTTGTTAGCCGAAAAAAATGATTTGGTTTCATTGCGACAGGGAGAAGCTTGTTTATTTTTTTATAGTCCAGGCGTGTTTTGTTTGTTTACTTATAAAATGAACGAAGAGAATAATAAGAATTTAGCTGAAATGGAAGATATTGCATTTGCATTATTGAAGAAAGTTGAAGCCCAAGGAATTTTAAAAAATATCTGAAGAATCATATGAAAAAATTTTGTGAAAATAAGTATGATTATACTGCAGTCTATCCCTGTTATTATTCCATATCTTCATATGGTCAAAATGAAAATCAAGAGAGCATGGAAATATAGACATAAACGGATACCTTAATCTGTTTGCAGATGATTTAATATTACTGGCAGATTCTGAAAACTGTCCTCAACTTTCAGTTTATCAACTGCAACTTATTTCTGAAACTTACAACACGGAAATTTCAGTAAAAACCAAAGTAATGGGCTTTGTTGAAAAAAATCATTTTCGAACTAAAGTCTGCCTTTACAATAAACCAGTAGAACAGGTTTCATCTTTTAAATATTTAAGCTTCTTTTTGAGTTATGAAACAGAAAAGAATATTGCAACGAAACTACATAGTTTTAATTATGCAATGAGTACAATAAATACGCTTTCAAACCGTCTCTGGTCCAAAACTCACTCGGATAAAACCCTATAAGACATTGGCAAGATCTTTCCTCATGTATGGAAGTGAAGCCTGGATTATATGACAAAGTTATGAACACTGCATCACAGTCACTGAAATGCAGGATACACTATATTAGATAAGAAAAATAATTTAGACATTATGAAAGAACTGAAAATTGATCTCATAGAAATAATTCACAATTACGTGCTCAGAATGACTAAAACAAGAAATCCTTCTGCAAACATTAAACTACCGACCACAAGGGAGAAGATCTATGGGCCGGCGATGAAGAGTGGAATGAGATCGTAACACCACTAGGCCTTGAAGAAGAAGCATGATTAAGGAAGTGTTTACTAATCTAGGGAGTCAAGAACTTGCATACCAAGTTTATTATTTATCCAACTTTTTGTTTTTTAGTTATTCAGCTCACACACACACACACGAGCGCGCGTTTGTTTTGGATTTAGAGGAGCTCAAAAACATGTCAGTTCGGTGAAATTTCCACATCAGGCTGCAATACATTACTTCCTTATCTGTCGTAGATGGTTGGTACACAGGCTTAAACGAGAAAGTACGAGGTGAATAACTAAGACGTAACTTTCTGCAACCTGGATTTATATTAGCAATTAGTTACGAAACCTGTTTTCCGCCATATTGTGCGCCTATTTTCAGCATTTCTGGTACATATCAAAGTTTTTGTTGCTCTTCATTTCTGCAGCTGAAATATAAAGACACCTGTTTCCTGAAAGAATAAACACAAATCTTCCAAGTAAAGATGCTGGTATGAAATTATTTATCTCGGTTCAAGGTTTCTAAATGTTGTTTTTCCGCATTCTGCATACGTGAATTGCAACTTTGTCTCAGCATCCAGGGTGTAGCCGTTGAAAATTGCCCAAATAGAAAGCATTGTATGGTAATAAACGCCATGGTTTATTGACTCCAAAGTG
Organism: Deroplatys truncata; assembly: GCA_030765065.1. Classification (NCBI taxonomy): domain Eukaryota; kingdom Metazoa; phylum Arthropoda; class Insecta; order Mantodea; family Mantidae; genus Deroplatys; species Deroplatys truncata. Next base: position 118,463,692 of record CM060988.1, on the reverse strand, counting down.
ATATTACCTCGATACAAATAGCCACTTAGAAGCCTATTAGAAATGATTTATGTGATATAGCCCGTAGCATCTTCGCCTGCTGTTACTTCACAGCGTGCAGCGAGCAAAATGTATGTAAACAACTGCCGAGTTTACGGTCATTCATGAATTTGTCATATAACTCCGATAGATGCATTTCTTTAGTAGTTATCGACTCCCGTATCCATCATTGGTCGGATCATTACACTCGTATAACACACGATATTTAATTCTATTTTATTATATTTATTTTCTTTATTTCATTTCTAACACATTTCTAACTCAGTACAACAAGACATTACCAAGACTTTAAATTTTGTAACATTTTAAACATTTATAACAGTCTTCATTGTGAACAATTAATACTCCGAGACATTGTGGGTAGGTATATTTCTTCTGCCAACATTGAGGATAAAAAGCAACAGAATTGGGAGTGCAGCCAACATCTGTGGAAGTACGAGCGTGCGTTTCTTAACGATGTTTAAGATTCACTATTTATTTAAGCTTAGGTTTCTGATTCGCAGGAGGTTACGTTAAGTTTTTTTAAAATATAAACTTAGGTTAATTAACAACTAATAGTTATACCAAAGCACGCGGGCGAAGCGTAAATATATCTCAAAACTGGTCCATAGCCTCGGAATACCACCCTATTGGAGCATTTTAATACCTGAAACCTATCTGTACCTTATACTTAGCTTGAATAATATGATTCCTAAGCATGTATAGTTTTTTAAACAAATTATTTTTATTGCTAAATTATATGGTAAATGGTTTGGAAATTAATAACAGAAGTTCCATTTAATAATATGAATATGTGATAAAACTGAAAAAGACCAACACATCATCGTGGAAATTAGTATTTTCAGTACTAGAACACTTAAGTAAAAAAAATTGGAATTGTCAGCAGTATATTCTTTATATAAGTGTTTCAGTTTTATTAATGTTTGATGTAGAGAATTCATTATTAATTTGTTTTACTCTGTCCTTGGAGGCAGACCGTAAATACGGAGAGTTGTTATAATAAATAAACACTTTTTTTTACTTTTTCAGTATCAAGATTTCACCGCCCCTCTGTGAAAAAAAAAGCCTTTTCCGAAAAAATGCTCGTATGTGTGTGCGTGTGCGCATGCGTCTGTGTGTGGTGTGAACAAAAAGACTCAAGAAAGAAATGTCGGTTAAATAGGTACCAAACTTGGTATTTAAGTTCAGTATTATCCGAAAGTGCCCCTACTCAAAACTACTTATTAGAAGGAAAAAGTTTCGTTATTTTTATTTTCTCAAAAGTACTCCAACGATTTTGGTTAAAATACTACAGGTATGTATTACTTGCATGGAAATAAAATGTGTATCTTGAATTTTCTGGTAGTAGTCTGTGAAGTTCACTTGGTGTATGGACTTTCTACATGGTGGAAAAGGTAAAAAAAAGCGGGGCGGGGTCCAATTCACCTGTTACAATTTTCGCTTTGATACGTAATACATCCTCTCTCTTCAAGTAAAGGGTAGAAAGAGTGACTTTTGTGTAATAATCACGCAAAATTATAGCGTAAAACAGACTGTTAGGTATGAAGAAATAAATAATGTATAGGAGTTAGAAACTCTGCCTATTATGTTATGTTACTAAACAAAAAATATTGGCATAGATGAGGGTAACATTGCATTTTGAATAATTATTTTCTATTTGGCCCCCCAGGTTTACGCACACGCCCTTTCTGAAACGTTCCTAGCAGGAAATTACAGCATGAAGGTGCTTCACTCGCGATGAAAATCAGTTTGCTTGTAATTAACTTTGCTAATCGGCGGATGTGTTAGCTTCCGGCAGGAGCACCGTGGACAAAGCGATCAATCCTTTCCTCTTCAAAAAGCTAGATGCTTCCTGCACCAGTAAGTGAATGAGCTTCTGGGTTCTTTCACTAAGGCACGGTTACGATGGTTTCAACATGTTAGGTTCTTGCCAAAGTGAAGGGCACATTCTTTAAGGACATAAAGCCTCACTTTTCCAGATACAGACACCTGGACCCTCCAGTACTTCTCGGAACACTCTTCTTCTTTTTTGGTAGAGAAGGTTAAAAAGCTCCTCAAGGCAAAAATGGTGAGAAGAAAATCGTATATATGTGCAATGAAAAGAACGGAATGATTGTTTTTTTTTTTTTTTTTTTTTTTTTTTGCGGAGCCTCGGCTTCTTTAAACCTTCCTCTGACAGTCTTCCAAGTTCTCGAAATGCTACATTGCCTATAAGTACTCTTTGGTGGCGGAAAAATCATCTATCAGAATTTTTTTTCTTTTTCTTTCTTTTTTATAATATTATCTATTATTTTATCAATTCATGCAAGGAAGAACAGGACACTGGCAAAAAAGGAAAAGGATATTAATGTGCTAGTTTTATCTTATAATCTGAATATCCAAGGCTTGAATGGCTCTGCCCTGTGTTGCTGAATCAACTTCCATCTCTCAGCACGTAAAAATTGTTGTAGCATACAATCAGCTGGATCGTCCAACGGTTTGTAGCCAAGTAAAACAGCCCATTATCAGCCAGAGAAGGGAATTATACAATGGAGGGCTCACTTTAGGAAGGTTCAAATCTAAAATATCAGAGTGTTGGGGATTCCATCAGGTAGGTATCCAAGTACGACAATATCCTAAAACCTAAGTCCAGACCACTGCTTTACCGGAACATTCCATCAGTCGATATGGAAGTGAATCTGCGGCGTTACAAAGTGGGCAGTTGTGGGAAATAGCCATCCGATGGCGATAGAGTTTGTCTGCCGTTGGAAGGATTTCGTTTACAATCTCATACGTTACTGCCATTCATTCGGAGTTAATCTGTGGAAGGCTAAAACATCTGCAAATGCGCTTCCAGGCCAGTTGTGGGTGATTTCAACTGTACATGAGGGATAATAGGAACAGCTCGAGCAAGAAAGGTGTAAACACTCCTCACAGTGCGAAAGTCACCATTCTCAACTTTCTCTGGTGGTAACTTCTCCAAAACCTGATAAACTTCACGTAAATTTGGGAAACCTTGTCATGTTCGCCCCGATTCAAAAACGACGTGTATTGTCGTTGCATCACAATGTCCACGGGTTCACCCTGGTTCTTCAGGGCAAGCAAGAGCATTTTAAGCATCAAGGCCTGAGACTGACGAGCCACTTCTAGTAATCCCCAGCCGCCTTGACCCTTAGGGAGGCGTAGTTGTAATCACCTGTGGTTTACGAGTAAATGTTTTATTTATTTTTAAATACACCTAGACGTGGTCAAATTATTAGATTTAACAGTTATATTCCATTTAACGAGCGAAATGGCTCCGCGGTAACGTGCGGGGATCAAATCCGAGAGATCCCGGGTTCGATCCCGTTGACCGCTCACTCTAACCTTGGATTTTTCGTGGTTATCCCTATTCGATAGGTGAATATTGGGGTGGTTTCTCATCTACCACGATTTTTCCCCCCTCATTCCGCTTCCTTTTCATATTTCAGGTGTGCTTCTAGGTTTCGTGGCGTATGACGATACCAGACAGATAGCGCGAATGCTTCATCGAGGAAAGGGTATTCCCCGTGGACCTAGAGGGCTGCTTGTTTGAACAGGTCGTTCATCTCTCTCTGGGCAGCTCCAGTAGTGGGGCAGGTCTTCCAGTCAGGAACTGTTAGGGACTTCTGCGCGTCTCTTGGCCTTTCTGCCTGCAAACTGTAGCCTACTGTGGTTCTTTCACTTCATCCCTTCCTCCTGGGGATGGTAGCCGCAATAGATCCCAGTAGGTCGCAATGCGCGAAGTGTCTCCCTCCGTTTGTACTCCTTCAGTATGCAGTGATTAATATGCTACGTCAACCAGGTCGTTATTCATTCATTATTACGAAATCTTACTACCTCTACATCCACTTCAGTCCAAACACTTCAGTTTCCATTACCGAAAACCAGCAGATTCCTTTAATTTTCAACTTTGAAAAGTTGATAGTATCATTTTCAAAATAAATTAATATTTTTTGCAAAAAAAAATGCTAGCTTATGTTAATTTTCAGATTAACTATTTTCTCTTTTCACTGTTAGCAGTATTGGCTAGTATTCCGTGACACATTCTATTGTTCATTCATTTAGCACGCCGTGATCTGACAGCTGACCCAATGGTGATTTGGTTTTAAATAACACAGTAATAAAGTAATTATTTATTTATAATCTCTTACATTTTATTTATGCAGTAGTCTCAATAAATCCTATTCGAGGTTACAGTTTCATCAAACAAATTCTTAAACTCTCGTAGCATTACCTATGATAAATGTATATGTTTTGCATTCTGAAGTGCATTAAAATGAAACATAGTCGTGGAATAAGCTTTGTGTAACGAAAGCTTATTCCTTGACTGTTTTCAACAATGTGAATGCAGCAAACACATCTGATGTGATACATTCACATGACTTTCTCTACCAGTGGCCATCATATATATCCATTACGGATTATAGTATTCATATAAAAAGCTATTCTTCTACCCAGGTTACGTATTCATTACATATTTTTATGGAATGATTTCAAATGAAGACATATAGACTTGGTTTCATGAAACAACTACAAACATCGTTCAAATGTTTATTTGTCGTAACAAGCTCTTATAATGGAAATAAGTAAATAAAAAGCATCACAAACTTTCAAGCCCACCCTTTAGATGAATGCGCATTTGGGAGGGGTTAAACATGCTGCAGGAATACTTCGAAAACGGCAAGAACTGTGTATTTTAATGAGCTCTAAATTTTTCTCACAGCAAGTTTTTGTTTATTTATTATGGTTTCCTAGTTGTGAAAAATTATACAATATTCAGCTAAATAATGGAACTTCACGTTCTGCATCGCGGCGCAGTGCACTACAGCGTGAAACTCTAGTTCCCGGCGGCAGGATGCGTCCCGGTTCGATTCCACCCATGGGGATCCGGACTGTATGCCCGGGTACAGACTGGTGCCCACTCAGCATCGTGAGGAAATTTAGGAGCTACGATAGGCAGCGATCCCGGCCACGAAAGCCAAGATTTTGGCTGGGGGATGCGTGATGCTGACCACATCTCCCCGTGTCGGTTGGATGGTCGTCCACATCAACCGTGCGTAAGTGGGGGTGAGACTGACAGTCGGGTTGGTAAGTCGGGCTATAGATGCCCAGGATTAAGGTTAGAATGCGATTTGACAGTGTTTTTCTTTTACTCAGTGGCCAACACACTGGTGCTCGCATCTCCGACTGCCGCCGAAACAGTAATAATATCCTTGCAAACGCCTCACTTTCTCATAGTTACAATTACAATAATAATAAGTACATACCTTATTGAAAGAGATGTTGGAAATGCTGTCCTCTAGCCGCACTTTCTGGCATCTTCTTCAGGAAATTTCCATTCATACTCGAGGATTCAATGTCCAGATTGAGTGAAAACATGAAAGTCATATAAATTATATCTTATCCTTATACGAGGGTAATCCAGAAAGTCCCATACGTTTTGAAATAAACAATTTAAAAAATGCAAATATCAACGTTTATTATCTACATTTGAAAGGTACACTCTTAAGCTATTTTTCTGCTTAGTCGCCATTCAAATTGAGGCATTTATCATACTGGCACAAGTTTTTCAGTAACCTCTCTGTAGAAATCAGCCGCCTGCGACTTCAACCACTGGTTTACAGCGTCAGTATCAAAGCATCAATTTGATTCACCAAACTCCGTGAAATTTTGAGAAAATGTTCCGAAAGTTCTGTAGTCCTGAAACGACGATTTTCACGAATTTTGGCATTGATTTGCATTGACAGTTAATCAGTTATAAGGCTAGGCCTACTACTGCGATCCTCGTCGTGAACATTGGTACGAACATTTTTAAAATCAATGCACCATTGCCTGACTTGGCTTTCATTCATTATTCTCTGCCCGTAAACATCACAAAGTTGATGATAAATTTCAATTGGTTTGTTCTTTTTACCAACCGCACTTCACAAGTGGCGGGATTTTCTATTGCAGCGCAAATTGTAACAACTCACAGAGAGCACAGTAAGGAAGGCACAGTCCTCACACTACCACAGTTGGATGCGTACTGAATGTAGGAACGTTCTGACACCAAGATGGCTGATCTAGTCCTACTCATTGCCACGATAGGCCAAAACGTCTGGGATTCTCTGGACTGCCCTCGTATTAATTTACTAATTATAGATAACATTTGTTCTATTGCTCTTACTCTATCACATTTGTTTCATCCTTTTTATGTTCTTATTCTTTTCTTTGTTTCGTTAAACTTTGTCAATTTGGGCAAACTCCTAATTGAGGAAGTTAAATAAAAAATGTAAATTGTTCCAAAGTTTCTTATGCAAAACATGGGCTCATAACTATCACATAACAAAACCAATCAAGTCATTTATTGTATAAGGGTATTACATTCACATTAATTTTCTTTAAAACAAAAACATATCCTCATATTTTACTTACTTTAGAGGAACATATATCAAAGCTAAAATTCTGTAAGCTTTGTACAGTTTATATTCATGCAAGACGTATGAGTATCATTCCAAAGTATGTACGTTGCGGAACACCCTATGTTGAAGTCTATGCTTCACGGGACGTTTCGCTAGTATTCATGAGGGCACCCTTTCCGAAACGCACAATAAACGTCACCCAAGCGAACGTAGTAGGGTTCCTAGATCCCCCAGTTTGTTCCCGCCCATCCCTTACCCCCATGGATGAAATACCGCAGTCGGAAGTAATTTCGTGGCTCAATTCTTTAATATTACCGCGTCTACATGTTACAAAGAAGAATTCAGAAAGCAGATACTGGGTATATATTTTAAATTCACCTGCTGCTGATATTAGGGAATCTGTTCCTCCCCCTTAAATGTGTGTTTCTCACCCCTAAACCATCGATCAATCGCAGACTTGTTCCTCCCCCTTTAGTAAGGCTTTCTTGTACCCGCCAGCTGTCCGGGTGTAATCCGATGACACACGGAGGAAGCTGTAGACATGTTTAACTTGGCACGGAGTGATGCGTGCTGCGCGCATGCGTGATGGTAGGGGGACAAAACAAATGAGAGTGCTTTCTTCCTACCGCCACGGAGTATATTCTATTGTTTAAGCTTTTAGCATACTCTGTGCTATTGAGCAGAGGCCAATTTTAATGTTTTGTTTGTAGGCTCGAGCAATTAATATTCTACAGTTATATACAAAGTGCCACTTCAACTACTAAATTTGCTTAAATGGGTTTTTCTAAGCCAAGGGCGGTGTTCTCTAATGTATGCTTTTATACTTTCATTTGTTTGTATTTCAGTGTTGGTAACGATCTCGTAGTTACCACTAAAACATCATTAAGTTGGCAACAACTTGCAATAAACACTTCACAAGACTTTAATCTTTTAAAGTATAAACTGTTAAGAAGCCCGTTAGGTAACAAAGAATGATTAGTAATAAAGGAGCAATAGATATTGTTTTCAATTTATAAATTGTGTTATAAACATCCGATATGAACATACACATGGCTTTCTCTACTCATGAAGAATTCATAAATGTTTATTATGTATTGTATTCATTTAACAAGCGATTATTTTATACACTTTATGTTATTCACGAAATATTTACTTCCTCTACTACGTATTTAAAGCAGAGGAAGTATTGTATTTCACCCAAAAATTCGATATCGAGATTTCACCGGAAGTACAAGTGTTGAGGCCACCTGAACCTAAAAAAGCATTTTTAGAAAAAGATCCGTGTGTGTGTGTGTATGTATGTGTGTGTATGGGAACAGCATAACTCAAAGACGAAAAGCTTGTTTAGTAACGAACTTGGTATTCGAGTTCAGTTCTTCCAGAGATGCGACACGAAGATTTTTAAGAACCCCCCCCTTTCAAGCCAAACTTTAAATGGAACTTGTTTCGTTATTTTTTTATTTTTTAAAAATGGCTGTAATACTTTGGATTAAAATACCACATATTTAAGTATATGACAAACTATATATTTGATTTTTCTGGGAATAGCCTGTAAGGTCCTCTTCATTCGGTGGCAAATTTGTATAATTTTGCATAACGGGTGAGTCATAAGAAACAGATAAAAACGTATTACACAATAATAATAGATCTCTTTAAAAGCACAATTTCATTCAAATAACTTGTATGGCAACGCCCGTTTTCCAGATATCCATTATTATGGTTTAAATTCTTTAACACTTTTTCGTTTCCTTAAAGAGTTGTCGTCATTCAATTGTTTCTGGCAATATCATGGAAAGTGTATGGAATTTCAAGACCCGGATTTAATTATATCGATTAGCTTTTAAACATCTCAATATCGATTCGGATTGCTCTGTTTCCCTTGTACCTACAATGAAATGCGTAATGGAACTATATTACGATTAACATGAAATAGAAAAAATTCTGATGTGATGCATTCACATGACCTTCTCTACCGTCTGTCGTTTATTACTTGGTATACAAACTATTCTTACTATAGCTCATTTTTATCTACTTCATATTAATCCAAACGAACCATTGCAGAAATAGCTGCATTACATATTTTGTTATAGATACAAAGGGGACAGCGATAGTCAAATGAATTGGATGCTGTATGTTGGCCTTAATATTCCATACTGTTTCCATGCAATTACGAGAAACAACTGAATGTTGACAGGACTTGAAAAGAATGACCAAGTAATGAATAATTCGTTTCATTAATAACGGATATCTCGGAAATGGTTTATGCTACAAAATAGTGGCATAGTCTACTTCATAGGCTCTTCCTAGAAAATTCAAGATATAAATTTTATTTGTCATGTAAATATCTTTAATATATGGAAGTTTAATCAAAGTCGTTAGAACCATTTTTTTAGAAAATAAAAACAAATTGAAAAGTGCTCCATGTAAAGGGTATTTGGGTTGGGTGGATTTTCTTGAAAATCTTCGTGTTGCATCTTTGGAAGGTACTGGACTTAAATGCCAAGTTTGATATTTATATTTGTTTTTGAATTATGCTGTTCACAGACACAGACACAGACACACACACACACACTTACGGACCTTTTTCTAAAAATCTGATGTGATGAATTTATTTTTATATCTACTACATTTTGATCCAAATAAACATTTGCAGAAATAGCTACATCTCACATTTCGTTATAGACTCAAAGAGAACAGGCATAGTCAAATGTTTAAGAACTGGACGCTATATGCCAGCCTTAACTGTTTCCATGCAATCGTGAGAAACAACTGAATGAAAGGGCTTCAAAGAATGACCAAGAAACGAACAATTCCAACCACTAATAACGGATATCTCAGAAATGTCGTATGCCACCAAAAAAGCTTCTTTGAAATAAATTGTGTGTTTTAAAGAGATCTACATTTCTTGTGTAGTACGTTTTCGTCTATCCCTTAACGCTTATCATTTATACAAGATAATCCGAAATTCCTTCCAAATGAAGAGGGCTTTAAAGGCTATTCCCAGAAAATTCAAGATATGCATGTTATTCGTCATGTAAATATCTTTAATATATTATATTGTAATCAAAATCGGTAGAACCATTTTTTTTAGAAAACAAAAACTTTCCGAACATTTTCCCTGTTAGGGGTAGGTTGGGGTAAAAAAAATTTCTTGAAAATATTCGTGTCGTATCCTTGGAAGATAATAAACTTAAATACCAAGTTTGGTATTTATCCAACTTTTTGAGTTATGCTGTTCACAGACACACACAGACTAACAGACAGATACACATGCGGTCCTTTTTCTAAAACTACTTTTTTTTATTCAGGTGGCCTCAAAATATGTATATCCAGTGAAATCTGGGTATAGAATTTTTTTGTGGAATACAATACTTTCACTACCTACTATATACGTGGTAGAGAAAGTAAAACCGCTTTTTGGGGTTCAGGGGGCCTCAAAACATATATTTCCGGTGAAATCTCAACATTGAATTTTTGGGTGGAATACAATATTTACCTACTTATTATACGTGGTAGAAAATAATAAGCATTTGTAGGAATTGTCTATATAACCTGCATAAAAATAAACATTGTGTTAAAGGTCATGTGAATGTTACACATGCGTTTATTTTGTTTTTCTTTCTTTTTCTTTGTTTTTTTTTTTACCTAGGAGTGATTTCATGCAACAATCGGAAACCGCATTGAAATTTTAGCTATTTTAGCCAGCTTTTGGAATGGAAAGAAAAAACAAATAAGAATCGCGTACTTTGAAGCACGTTCACCAGATGCATTTAAGAAAGTTTAAACATACAACATGGACTATCATGAAAACGGATAGCGTTTCAAAAAAAAAAAAAAAAAAGGTATTTGTCACAAATTGTGTATTTTAGTAAAATATATATTTCTCCGCGTTTATTTTTGCATATCTCCTATAATTTCTTCTCTATAGAAAATTGTAGAAAATTCAATTATTATGAGGACTTCACAAGCTGTTCATAGAAAATTCAAGACACGTATTTAAAAGGGCTAAGCTTTTAAATTTGAAAATGTCGTATTTATTAAACCAATAGTGTGATTTTTATGGGATATTTGTGACATATTGGTTAACAAACTTTCATATTTTAAGACAGACTCCTTAGGCAGTGAAAAATGCTTAGAAAAAAACCCTTGCGGAGGAGTTTCCAAAGTTTTGGAATTTAAATTTTGTTTCAAGCATATCTGTCTTAGAAATCTCTCATATTGTTTGCAAATAAAACATGTTTTAGAAAAAGTGCAAAATGAAACAATTTTTTTTTCACTTTTAATTAATAAAACTCATATGCTTCGTCATTTTTACTTTCTTGAAAATTTCCAGTGATAACTATAATTTCAGGCATAAGAATTTCTAAGCATTAAAGACAGGGCGAAAGAAGATGTAGTTTAACTGTTATTGAACCTAACGCAGTGACGTCGCAGGTTACAAACCAACCCTATCCTTCGTATATTCTGTTGGTGTTTGCAAACAGCGCTCACCAGACATGTTTACCTGCCCTACAGTGACTCATGACCGTTGTTGTTTACACTCCTTGTATTGATAATAGTTAAATTGTAGATAACTTCAATCAACTGCTTAAGGGGAGATGCAGGAAAATTTGTGCAAAACTCTTAATTTTTTTAACATTTTTATTTCATAGATTAGACATTTGAGAACGCACTCCCAGAGTATTTTGTTTGCTTTCCATCCCCACGTTAATTTAACAGTTTAAATCCCCTAGTGAAGCTATACCACGACCCATTTTCAAACAGCCAACAGCTGTATTTTATGTTTTTGTGAGTTTACATTGCAACATTGCTATTTATTCCACTAAAATATTATATTCTTGTATATATTACAAGGGTTTATTACAAGTGAATCCAAAAATCCTGTTTAGCATGCAATATTAGTAAAAGCCAAAGTGAGTATGCTATATGTTTCGAAAACTTACAAAGTAGGTCCCCCACTGGATGCTTCCACCTGCCCCGTCATCAACCAAACATGCTGAACCACCGATTATTTTACCTGGGCCCTCCCCATTCCTATCATTTATACTTTTCTCAACCTGTAACTGCTTCAGGTGGACATTTAGCTTTTTGTTTTTAAATATTAAGAATTAAGAATGTTTATTATCATGTTAAGACTGCTTGGTGAAATTGTCAAAGTAATTGGCAAACGTTTTCAACGGAAGGAGTAATTCGAGTGATAACGAGCACTGAAAATAATAAGAGGGAAATACATCACTTTTAAAGGTAGGGCAGTTATTTTATACTTCAGAACTGCACTCCTATGGCACCTTAAGTATTCTAGTGTTTCCAAAATACGAGATACTGATATACTTTTCCCTATTATAGACGAGTATAATTTCTCATAAAGACATCACTGCACAAAGTGTATATTTTTCAGAAATGTTTGGCAATCTTCACAGGTTGGCCCCTTTATACCACATCAATACCCCAAATATATTATATTTTTAACAATCTGTGAAATTTTTAAAAATCCACAATTTCAGGTAAATTCACTTGAAATTTTAATATCAGGGTTTTATATATAACATATACACCAATGTCATGTACCTATAATTTTAACTCTTCAGAGATATTAATGATTTTATTACTTTTTACTTTTTCAAAAAAATTGTTCCACACTATGCAATAGTATACTGAAAAAATTATACTTTATAATTAAACTCTTTAATATCATACAGATAAAGTGTGGAGAGATAAGATTTTGATTTTTATGTTAATCTTTGTGTTTGGTGTCTTGCTAAAACGAATCGAAGCTATTTTAATTTTGCTGGAACCATAATTTCGAACCATTAATTGTGTTTATATCAGAAACATTCGAAGATTTTAATTAACCTGCTAGTTTGGAAGAAAATAAATGTTAAACATGAAAATTCGATTTTTTGCTTAAATACTTACGAAACATAAATATTATTGTTTAATAATGTCACACCTAGGCATGTTAACTATAATTAATCTCTTTCTTTCTCGTTTTATTAAAAAAGTAAACAAAATTTCAATTATTTATAACGAAAAGTACATATTGTGGAACAATTTGAAAATGAAAATATACCCACAAATGAAAACCGGAGAAAAGAGAGTTTAAAAATTATAATACTAAAATAACACTGTTTCTGACTTTATACTGTTTAAAAAGCATTTAGTGCATATGAAAATGCTCCTACATTTCATTCTGCAAATAATGTATTATTTAAAGTTTCCTGAAGCCTCACTTGAATGGTTTGTTCACATTAATGTGGGCAAAACTTGTCGTTTTAATGCAATTTTATAGGAATCTAGGCTTACAGGTAGACATTTAATCGCTATATCACATGCTTTAAAAGTCGAGCAGATGTAAAAGCTACATAGAGCAAGTAGGTTTGCAGTGTTTAATAACACTAAAGTTTATACATTTTGGCAATTTTTGGCCCTTTTTCACAGATGAGTATCCTTGAAAATTTATTTATTTATGTTAGAAAATTAAAAATTAATACAACTTTTCCGTGCAAATATACATACTCTCCACCTTTTTATTTCTTTAGATCTCCTACCGCACCGAGCCTACTTCGCTAGATAGCAGGGGGTGTAATGGTTTCTATTCAATAAATCAACTTTGATATACGCAACACCACATAAAGCTGCTAATGCCTCTTTCTTTTGATCATCATCTTCACTTCAAGGTTTGAGCATGCTGTCCGTTCCGTCTTCTCAGTGTTCAGGTGCACCTTTACCTTAGTCTTCCCACATTTCGTTTCCCTTTGGTGTTACAATTTATAACTTTAGTTTGTGTCCTTTCTTTCTCCATTCTTTTAATATATGGTTTTAGTTTACTTTATATTCTTCCAGGTTATCAGTTAAATTATTAATATGGAACTCCTCTCTAATAGCTTCGTTTCTTGTATGGTCCTTTCTAGTACATTACCTTTCCTAAAAAATTCTCATTTCCGCTGCTGGAATTTGGCTTTTATCCTTATGTTTAATAATCCAGGAACGAGCGGGGTGACTCAGGCGGTAACGTCTGAGGTGTTCAAAATGTCCTTCCTGCATCTGGATGCACTACTGTACTCGTCTCTACAGAGAGTTTCAAATTCTTTCAAACATTCCCGGATCATCTCGGGATTCTTGAAAGCACGTACAATTCTCTGCTCCAGTACTTCAACTGTATCAACGCGAGTGCTGTGCACTACACGTTTGAGCTGTGATTTGCTGCACAAATTTCTGAACATTGTCCATAAAATACTCCAGGACGATTAAATCAAAATGTTGCATGACTTGATCGTTCTGGAGTTGCAGCAGCTTTGATTTCAATTGTTGGAATTCTTCATGAATGAATTACATAACCTCATGATTCCGTACAAAAGAAAATCCTTTGGATTGAAATCAAGTAATCGTGGAGACCGAGGTATAGGCCCTCCTCGACCTATCCATCTTGGACCATACCTCCGCGTTAGATTTCTTACAGTAGCAGCATGTATCCATACTCCAATGTTGCTCAAGGGGAACATCCTCAATTCACGTCAGAGGCAGCTCATAACCACACAATCGCCATTATAAATCTTGCGCAAGTCTAGTTCGCGGACCCATGTTTACTGGAACTTTTCTGCTTCTATTATAGTATACTTTCAATCGCTTTATTTTGCGTTATTAATTATGATACTCTGTGATTCAAGAAAGTGCCTCTTTCTTGTTCAGGAATTAATTTCGTCTGAATGTTTAGAATAGGTAGAAATCTTGTTTGTGGATTTCCCCGGAGAGAGACTCATTCAACGAGAAGCTTTCGCGAGAGATGGGCCTAAAGTGTTTAGAGCTGACAAATTATTGCAAGACATTTACAAAACCGGAGGCCAGCAAAGAATGGCAGAGAAAAGAAATTGCCTGTCACAAAGATTGCCAATACAAACAAGGTTACAACGTGCCAACTTTCTGCCGAGATGGTTATTAGGGCAGTTTGAGCATTAAACATAGCGTAAGCTTCCAGCCATTGCGGATTATGATTATTGCCCGAGTACCATTGGGCGCAGAAAGTTTAATGGTACGCAGTTACTACTGGTCTGACGCTGATTGTGTTTGCTGTTCACCCTCACGAGCAGGGTGGCGTGTCATGGAAAATGAAAAACGGGGCTGAGTAGACAAACACGAAGGGGGATGAACATCACCATTTCGACGTAAAAAGTATCTTCCCCACATCACAATATAGACTGTATAAAGCGGAGCTTAATCAGTTTGTGCCTGGCTGTGAAAGGCCGCTCGAAGAAATGGTTCGGATGTGTGTGTGCGCGAGCGCTCATATGGCGTTATTAGTTTGAATGAATTGCCCAGGACATGAGTGGCATATTACAGTCCTTTTTAATGCCAGAAGGAGCGATAGTCATATTGCTGTCGCAGTTACGTTTGAGGATTACTTTCAGTGAAAACACGTAGAAAATAAAGAGACCTGAGTTTAGAATAAATCCACAAGGGCTATTACAACGGACATTGAAAAAGTAAAGGGTGAAAGGGTTCCAGATATTCTTAGCCAAAGCACTGATTCTACACGGTGCAGTGAATGCAAAAGTACATTAACTCTTTTCCGAGTACTAAAATCACCAAAAAATGTTTTCTGATGTGTTACATTCACATGACTTTCTCTACCATCCATCGTTCATTAATGGGTATAAAACTATTCTTACTAAAGCTTATTTGTTTCTATCTACTTCATTACACTCCAGATAAACCTTTGTAGAAATATTACGAGGGACACTATTTATATTTTGAGCCTTGGCAACCCTGAATGCTGTAGGTGCCATCTGATGTTTCCAATGCAAGTTTGACATGTTTGACCATAATCTACTTCAAACATTTTGTCAATAGAGCGTCATTTGTTTTGTTTTACTAACTTGGAAATTGTGTGTCAACAAAAACATGGCATTAACTTGTGAAAATGTTCGTGAAATGATTTATTACGACTTTCGACGTGGATTATCAAGACAAGAGTGCATCGATCAACTAACTTCCACATTTGGCGACGAAGCTCCATCTTTTGCCACTGTGAAACGCTGGTATAACGAATTTAATCGTGGCCGCCGTTCGCTCAATGATGAAGTTCGTGAATGTCGTCCAAAATCAGTTGTGCCAGAAAACATTGATGCTGTGCAAAACCTAATAATGAAAGATCGCCATGCGACATATTGTGAGATTGAGGCAACCCTAGGAATTAGTTCCACCAGCATATATAAAATACTGCATGATTATTTAACCGTGAAAAAGGTTTGCTCTCGTTGGATTCCACATAATTTGACGCAATCTCAAAAAGATGCTCGTGTCGATTGATGTACAAAAATTCTCAAGAAATACAATGACGGTGCCTCAAAAGACGTATATAAGATTGTAACAGGTGACGAATCATGGATCTATGTTTATGAGCCGGAACGTAAACAGCAGTCGACTGTATGGGTGTTTCAAGAGAAGCAAATCCAACAAAATTTGTTCTCACTCGAAACACTTCGAAGCAAATGGTCGCATGCTTTTTAAGCAAAACTGGCCATGTGGCAACAGTGCCTTTGGAGGAACGTAAAACGGTCAATGCCGAATGGTACACAACCATTTGTTTGCCGGAATTCTTCGGTGAAGTAAGGAAAACCAACAAGAACCGTAGGATCGTTCTTCACCAAGACAATGCGAGCGCGCGCACATCTCGTCTAACAACAGAGTATTTGAAGGCTCAAAAAATCGAATTGATGGGTCATCCGCCATACAGTCCTGATTTGGCACCCAATGACTTCTTTTTGTCCCGAACATCAAGTATAAATTGCGTGGGCAACGATTTTCGTTGGCAGAAGAAGCCTTTGATGCCTTCAAAAGCCATGTTTTGGAGGTGTCTCAAGAAGACTGGAATAAATGGTTTGACAAATGGTTCAAACGGATGCAAAAGTGTATTGATCATAAAGGAGAATATTTTGAAAAACAATAAAGCAGTTTTCAATCAGAAATTACTTTGTTTTAATCATTAGGCTCAAAATATAAATAGTGCCCCTCATATATTACATATTTCGTTATAGATACAAAGGGAACAGCGATAGTCAAATGTTTAATAATTGGACGCTATATGCTGGCCTTAAAATCCCATACTCTTTCCATGCAATCGCGAGAAACAACTGAAAATTGACAGGACTTCAAAAGGATGACAAGATCTTAAACAACTCGAACCATTAATAATGGATATCTCAGGAATGGCTTATGGCCCAAAAAAGGTTAATTTTAAATACATTGTGTTAAAGAGATCTGCAGTTTTTATGTAGTACGTTTTCGTCTGTCGCTTAACATTTAACACTATGCAAGATTATAGAAAATTATTTCCGAATGAAGAGGACTTCAAACGCTATTCATAGAAAGCTGAAGATAGATATACATTTTATTTGTCATGTAAATATTTTTGTTATATGGTATTTTAATCAAAATCGTTAGCCATTTTTTTAGAAAATTAAAACATTCGTAAGAGGTA
Organism: Deroplatys truncata; assembly: GCA_030765065.1. NCBI lineage: Eukaryota > Metazoa > Arthropoda > Insecta > Mantodea > Mantidae > Deroplatys > Deroplatys truncata. The sequence goes on along the minus strand of CM060988.1, from coordinate 118,446,775 downwards.
GCTGGTGTGGGGAGACTTTCTTAAAAATATTCGTATCGCATCTTTGGAAGATATTTACTTAAATACCAAGTTTGGTATTTTTCCAACTTTTCATTTTTGAGTTATGTTGTTCACACACACACACACGCTCACGCACGGACCTTTTTCTAAATTTTTTTTTGGATTTAGGGGATCTCAAAACATATATTTCCGGTAAAATGTCAACATCGAACTTTTGGGTGGAATACAGTACTTCCCCTACTTACTATACGTAATAGAGAAAGTAAAAATCGAATACGGTTTTCCTCTACATCCTTTTGCTTTCCTACTATATATCGATATTTCAACAGAAATACACACTGTGAGTGCCTGAAGGCAGAAAATATAGCTTTGAAAAAATGTGCGTGTGTGTGTGTGTGTGTGTGTGTGTCTGTGAAAAGCTTAACTCAAAAACGAAATGAGAATAAATGTGTATCCAACTTGATACATCTTTCAGCATCTTTCATGGATGCGACAGGAAGATTTTCAAGAAAAATACCCCCACGCAGTATTAACCCTATGCATGGAAAGTACATATTTTAATTTTTTTACTTAAATTGGGTGTAAAGCCTTTGAGGACTTTAAAAGCTATTCGCAGAACATTCAAGATATGCATTTTATTAGTCATGCATACACCTTAAACATTTGATATGTACATAAAAATCGTTAGGCATTTTTGAGAAAATAAAACGTAATGAAAAATTCTCCTTACAAGGGCTAATTTTTTAACCATTTTGTAACGAGTTTATATACTAATGTAAATGCTAAATGATAATTATATAAAGGGAAAAGGTTGTGCAGAACAACGTTAAAATGGATATTTATAATTCACAATTAAAAAGATTGTATTTCTCAATGGTCATGGTTGCCGGCCAGGTTTAGGGAACTGGATATTCACCAGTTTTGCCCCTAATTTGTTGAATATTGATGTCAGGGGTTTGTATATTTTGTGAAACCTGAAGAAGCTCTGCAGTACCAAAAAGAAAGTAAAAGTTTTAATCTATTGTGATTTAACTCTATAATTACTCAACCATTCCGATAATTCTTTCATTGGTGAAATAAACTTACAGATTGTGCAACATTTACAGAATCTGCAAGACTGTCCGGGATAGGTTTACGTTGACAGAAAGTAAACATCAGCAGATGCTATTCTGTTATCACGGGCAAGTTACAAAATTGCATTTATAAGGGATAAAACTCTTCCAGGTAATTGTATAATAATTTCTAAAACAAATATGAGAGAGGTAAATTAAATTAATTTAGTTGTCTTTTGAGGATTTAAATGTTACCTGGAGCGTCGAGTAATCCCACAACAAATAAAACTTCCTGAATCAAATACAATTTTAACTTCTCTTCTCTATGACATGGTGTGGGGTCATAAATCATATTTAAATGGGGGCAAGGGAACTCTGGCCCCCCTCCGAATGTCTTCTTTCCGGGTACAACAGCAGTGAATATAATTTGATAAGAAAAGGCAGTCAGTCTCCAAGGGAAGTATTTCTTCATAAAAAGAATCTTTATTTTTCAAATGGAAATTTTCGTAACACAATCTGACAACATGGGGGCTTCAAAGATATGACTATGTTCTTCTCAAGATGTTAAACATTTTGCCAGTTTCCATTGCTTCTTCGAAAGAATTTTGTCTACACTAAGACAAAGACATACTTGTAAAGCACACCTTGGCTTGTCTTTTGACAATTAACCGTCATATTCATGTACCTGGTGATGGACATGCAGATAAGTTTTCTAGTGTTTCCAGGAAGATTTGTCTTTGTATTATGAACCTGTTTGTACCTTCAAATTATTTTTAAAAATATGTTAGAACTTGTGAAAAATTTGTAAAACTCACTTTGTAGAAATCAGTGTATTTATTTAGACAAACCATAAAGAAAATGAAGATATCTGTCTCAGAACCCAAAGCGTGTACTTGTTTGAAATAGATAATAATTCTTAACAATTGTGTGTCATGTTATTTTGGCCGTGTCTCATTTTCAAATATTCCCAAATTTCAATTTTATACAGGTTGGTCCCTTTCGCTTCTCCAAATAAATTTCTATATACGCCCCTTTCCTAAATAGACAGCTTACTACAGACGTATGGTTTAAAAGATTTGTTTGTTTCTTGTTAACTGGAGATGTTTGTTTGTTTTCATTTTACCAGCGCTGGTGCTACCACCGACCGATCCCAGTTTAGACATTCCCGCAATTTACGATCTGGAGTTCTGCTCGCTTTTATCTAACACCGGCTACTGGTATTGAAAAATGAGAATTAGTGTGTAATGGACTGGCGGTGTTGCTAGTTACGCTATATTGGACGTGGGCCAATGACTGTGAACTCTCATGATGGCGACAGAAATATGTTGGTGTTTTCATAGCTTGAAAGGGTCTTTATTCGTTACAAGTGCCAGTATTTCATCAGAGGGAGTGCAATAAATTCAGTTGGTGGGATGGAAAAATGTATGGCTCTATTTAATTTAGTTTATAATCCATTATATCTTAACCATGATGTAATCACTTTAGATGAAGTGAGCTGAAGCGTAAGTTGGGCTTCAAAAACTGAAGAGGAATGGTGTATCCGAGCTACGTGTAAGAACATCAAAACTAACCAATCAACTTTGCAAATTTCAACTCTGAAACAGACCAAGCAGATGAGAGGTGAAGTTAAATGGGAATGGAGAAAAAATAGAGGGACAGAAAATTCGAGGGATGTATTGAACCTTCCCAGCATTCGCCTAGGAACCCAGGGAAAACCCCGAAAAAAACCCTGGGTCAACGATCGCGAACGCGGAACACAGTCGTAACCGCCGAGCCATCACGCTCGCTATAAAAATGCCAAATATTTTTGGTGTCTTAGTAATCTCAATTTTCTTACGTGTGAACAAGAAAGTTTTAGAAGAAAACTATTAGAACTAACCAGGTATTAGCCTAAATTATCACGTCTATAATTGTATATCTTTAAGATGCTCAGGCTTCTTCTACCTACGTAGGTAAGTGGTAAGGAAAGTAAAAAAGATAGAAAGTGAGGGAATGAACAGGTGTTACAGATTTTCATCTCAGCATTTAGGAACAAACACACATACTACGAAACTATAAATCTTATTAAATGTTTGATCTCTAGATGGACAGTTAAACATGTAACAAAAGTTAACTAACTATGACCAGCTTAATGAATTGACTACAATGATTTTTGGAGCCTCACCCCTCAATTACTCAGAGTACTAAACGTAAAAAAGTGATGTGTGTTAGATAAAAATACTGCAATTCTGCTAATGAAATTCAAGGACAAATCAACACTCGTAAAAATATTATCGCCTCACTTTATTATATTTTCTCTTATCGAAAGTAAAGTGTTTTACGAATTGTACTCTTAATGAGATCTAAATTTTTCCTGGAGTAGGCGTTTGTCCATCTCTTAAAAGTTTTGCAATTTTACAAAACTAAATTGTGAATGAAGATGATTTCACAAACTATTTTCACATGTAATATATACACTTTTACCCACGGCACCGCCCGCGTGGGTGTTTGTTTCCTTTGTATCTGTAAAGTTACTTATGAATCAGCTTCTTAAGTAGCACAATTCGCTATCTTCTTCCAAATATATAGCAATTAAATGCCCAATTCAATTCGATTTAAAATTTTTCCAAAAGCATTGGTCTACTAAAGTATTTTTCCCGGACAATTGCCTGTTAACATAGAAATCAAATGAAATAGATAACCCTTTTGAATCAGGAATTTTACTTTTTCATTTAAAATAGTTTAAGTTTATTGGTTTACCCTTATAATCATATTATTAACAAATTTATTATCAAAAGAAATATTGAAGGCCGAGAAAAAAATTCACCCTTTGAATGTGGATTTGATCCAAACAATCTGAACGTTTCTAGAGATTCCCCATATCAACGTATTACTTGCGTCGAATCAGCTATGGTTTTGCTTTTATTTTAGGTGTTTTACAACACTGAATACCAAATAAAAATGCCCTCTACCGCGTGTAGCACTTTAAAACGCTATAGCACGTACGTATTTGTCACGTAATTTTGGTAAACAACCTGATGTGATATATTCACACGACTTATTCTACCATCTATCGTTTATTAATGGTTATACAAACTATTCTTACTAAGTTTATTTTTCTATTTACTACGCTTTAATCCAAATAAACCTCTGCATAAATAGTTACATTGCACATTTCGTTACATATATAAGGAAAACAGCGATAGCCAAATGTTTTAGAACTGGACGCTATACGCTGGCCTTAAAATTCCATACTGTTTCCATGCAATCGCCAGAAACAGCTGAATTTGACTGGACTTTAAGAGAATGACCAAGAAATGAACAATTCGAACCATTAATAACGGATATCTCAGAAATGCCTAATGCCACAACAAATTTATTTGAAATAAATTAAAGAGATCTACATTTTTTGCGCAGTAAGTTTTCGTCTATCGTGTAACGTTTACCAGTTGTACAAGATTATATAAAATCCCTTCCGAATCAAGCGGATTTTACAGGCTGTTCCCAGAAAATACAAGATATATATTTTATTTGTCATGTAAATATGTTTAATATATGGTATTTTAATCTGAATCGTTATAGCCATTTTTAGAAGATATAAATTTTCGAAAAATGCTCCATGTAAAGACTAGTTTGGGTGGGGGATTTTCTTGAAAATCTTCTTGTCGCATTTCTGGAAGATACTGAATTTAAAAACCAAGCTTGATGTTGTTCCGACACACACACACACACACACACACACACACACACACACACACACCACACACACACACACACACACACACACAGACATATACATGGACCTTTTTCTAAAAATGCTTTTTCTGGATTCAGGGGACCTCTAAACAATTTATTTCCTGTGAAATCTCGGTATCGAATTTTTGGGTTGAATGCAATACCTTCTCTACCTACTATGTAGGTGCGTGGTAGAGAAAGTAAAAAGAAGACAGTGTTTCATTTTAAAGACTAACCTTCTGTTTACATAGACTACAGTATAGTAGCCTATAACCGACTCGTCCAAAACAAAACAAACATATTTATTTTTAAAAATTCATAGTTTTAGAAAGTCATGCCAATATTCAGTTACAAGGGTTTAAGCATCGAAGCGGATAGACGGGATTGGATAGATGGTTCCGATCGTATAAACAACTTCCGAAATACTTTAGAACAAACATTACTATTTCCTCTTTATATATTAGAATATTTTAATAATGGAAATCCTTTTTTGAGAACATAAAAAAGATACAAATATTTTCCATGTAAAAGTTTCTTTGAGTTGGGAGGCTTCTGTGAAGTTCGTCTTGCCTGGATTCAAATGCAATGTGGTATTTATCTGACTCTTGATTTTCACTTAAGTATCTCTTCAGAATCTCTTCAGATAAGCTGTTCAGAGAGACAAGCTGATTGTCTGATTTAATGACACAGGAAGACCCATAAATGTTATGGATATTTTTTCTACTTTTTTAATCCAGCAGATCTTAAAACGCGTATTTCCGCGATATCTCCATATCAAATTTTGTATGGAGTTCAATATTTCTTCTATCTTAGGTTCTTAAACGGTAGAGAAAGCAAAAGGTGTTCAGGAGCACCTTCTATGTTATTTATTCCCATTGATAGATAACTGCAGTTTTATGAGTGACAGTGACAGAGAAAACTTGCATTCCTTTATTTTCGATGCACTTTCGTGGGGGAAAAAACTTAAAATGAATTGGCATTTAGGAAATAAGACAGTTGCCGTCCTATTATACGTGTTTACCTAATAAAAAGTTGCCACTTCGAATCGGCTCGAGGAAGTACTTATTGCTTCACCAAACCTTTCAACAAAGAAAAGAACAAACATGGGTATCCATAGTGCTTTTGGTTTAAGGTTTTATATTCTGAGTTCCTCCTGAGAATATAAATAAAATATGAGAACATTAATTTTTAATAAATATCCATTTGCTTTCTCTCCTACTCCTTTGATGTTAGCATACAGGAGACGTTGCTAATGCTCTTTTTTCTTCCATTCAACTCAAGATTGTTTCGCTGAGAGGGAAGTTTTGCCAGGGAAACAGCAGCTGTACGGGCTTGGAAATGCTCCCTTTCTATTTTTCATGACAGGAGATCCATTTACCGAAATTAAGGAAAGAGCAGCCTTTTACACTTCAGGCACTTAAAAAATTGACAACAATTGCGGAAGGGCAGTCAAGAATCTGCTCACACATGTTTCGTAAGCCAGAGAAACCAAGAAAATATGCAAATATGAAGCAAAAGCATCCAAACATTTTGATAAAAAATGTGAAAAATTAAAAAATAATTTTGTTTCATAATAAAGTAATATGAATTCCAAACCTTAATAAAATATTCTTACTAATAGGCATGGCCAATTTAGACCTTGTTTTCTCGGTTTTTTTAGCATCTTTCTATATCCAGAATCCTTCTAAAACACAATCTTTTACTAATTTGTTTCAAAAATGTTATACTTCCTCTCAAAAGTACATTAAATAAAACGACCATCTACTTTTTTTAAAATGGTGCTCTAATTTTCTGAAATAAATTATGTACTTTTTTGAAAAATCAGAAATTTTGGGGAGTATAAAACGTAATAGTTTTTTTAAATAAGTAGGGTTAGTAACAAATATGATATAATAGAAATTTTTGTAAACTCGTTTACTGTGTAAAACCTGAATGCTTGAAGTGAATATTTTTAAAAATGAATCGTGGGAATAATTTTTATTACAACTAGGAATTTACAAATAAAAGATTATTAATATGCAAATAAACATGTAAACTATAATTTTGAAGAATCATAGAAACATTTCTGTTATTGTGTGTAATAAAAGGAAATCCGGTGGCGTTACAGACCGCGAAGGTCTGGGCCTGCCAACCCGACTGCCGGCCTCACGTTCACGTTCTCACGGGAGAATTACCCAATCATACGGGAAGGCGATGTGGCCAGCGTCCGCATCCCGCAGCCGAAAAGTTGACTCACGATGCCAGGACCGCTGTCTATCGCAGCTCCTCCTTTCCTCACGATGGTGAGTGGGCACCGGTCCTATATTCTAAAACCCGCAACCCCATGGGTGGTATCGAACCCGGGCGCATTTCGTCGCCAGGAGCCAGAGCAGCACGCTCCAACCCACTGCGCCAAGGTGCAAGACTATTTGGTGTAACAACTTCAACAAGACAGCTTATATACTGCGGCTTTTTCAAAATTCACAGATACATCTACCTTAAGGTGTAATTGCCTTTAGTAATTTCCGCAAGTGTGAATGTTTCTCAAAGGTTTGTTGCAGATTATCGGCTAAGAATACTATTTAAACATATTTACCTTCACTTTAAAAAATCAAACTACAAGTCAAAATAAAACGTGTTTTATTCATTCTTAATTGTTGGTTGTGAAAACACACGTTCTATTTTTTTTCTCTCTCCCTGTAACACAGGTGTCTCATTTAAACCTTCTCGGCATTTAAGTTCAGCATGCGACACGATTTCCACGAAATTCTCCCAGCCTAAGTGATTGTAATCACAGGAGGATGGTTTGACAATACATGTCATACGATAATACACGGAAACGTTTCGTTGCTTTTTTGTTTTCTCAAAAACTGCTTAAAGGTTTGAAGAACAAGTTTATATCTTGATTTTTCTACGAATAGCCGGTAAAGTCCTCTTGAAAATGTGTATAAATGCAGAAAATTCAAGATATGTAGAGGCATCTTTGAGTAATTAAAAAAACAAAGAAACACTTTCCATTTAAAAGATAGTTGGGGGCGAGTTCTTTAAAATGCTCATGTCACATCTTTGAAAGATGCTGGATTTAAATACCAAGTTGTGTATATTTCGACTTTCGGATTCGATTGGTTTGTGAAGCGAAGGGGTTTCGGCACCGATCCAGGAATTTGTGCCGACGCCCTACTAGTGGGAGCCACCGGGAGGGACGGATGAAGTTAAGGGAGCCACCGGACGACCGGAACCAGAAGTGACGGCACAGCAATGAGAGGGCTATTACAGTTTCCAGATTGAGACTCCCCACAATCGGAGAGGCAGACCGAGATCCCGCCCCACACATGGTCCAACATCCCCAAGGGGCGGTCCTTGTAACCCGGCAACCAGCCGAAGGTCAAGAAACTGAGCAAGTTCACAGTGAGCAACGTTTTCCCCTGCTACGCTGCACCGAAACACCTTCAACGATACTTCCAACCTGAAATAGACCAAACGGAGTGCCGGATGAATGAAATGATCAATGGAACAAAATGGAGGGACAAGACATTCGGAGGATGAAGGAAACCACTCCGGCTTTGCCTGACGCCCGGGAAAACCTCCGAAAAAACCCATCAGTCAGAATGGGTTGTCGCCGGGCATCATGTTCGGGACCTCCCAAACGCGGGCTACAGACGCTACCGCATGAGCCGTATTCCGACTTTTAGGTTCTGAGTTACACTATTCATAGACACACAAATACAGATAAGGAACTTTTTATAAAAATTCTTTCTTTTCCTTAATTCAGTGAATCTCCAAATATGCGTTTACGGTGACATCTTGATATCTTGTTTTTGGGTAGAGTACAAGACTTACTTTCTCTACTTACTGTTTAATAGTAGAGAAAGTAAAATTTCAAACAGAAGAGATTATTTGCAAAGTTCTTAAAATTCAAAGCTTTCGATTTTGGTATTTTTATAGCAAAAAAAAACTACTAGTTTATATGTACCTCTATCATGTCTAGATATATTATGTTCCTAAGAGGTTTATATCCCCTATTTTGAATAGTTGTGTAAACGCAGTATAAGGCATTCACAAATTATATGTTACCTCTAGAACTTATTACCGGATCACGTGACTATTTGTAATAGTGAGGGATTTGGTATCAACAGAATCAATATCAACAGAAAATTATAAATCATAGCAACTCATAATTATAACTGTTTGAAATGTTTATCTGAAAATAAAAAAAGGAGAACTTGGCTGTCAGCCGTCACGGAAGAAGGTCGAGTTTACGTCTCTCTCTGTGCGTTCGTGTTCAGTTCTCGAAGGAACTTTATTCTGTTTTCAGTGGTTTATTTCTGCATTCACGTGTGTTACTGCGTGTTTTCACGTCAGTTATTGTTTTTGTTTACACTCGTAAATGCATTTATCGTACAAACAGACGTACCGCTCTCGTACCGGAACGTAATACCGGCGAGCTTCTTCGCTCAGCTATTAATTTAGATTATGCTAATGCCCGATCAGGAACATGTGTCTGTTCATCAACTTGCTTCAACTATACCACACCAGCACGTTTAGCTTATTCCTCACCATCGAGCATGTCTCCAACTGTTACCTCTACTACATCTATTTCCGCTCTGCCCGTGTGAACCACTGTGTTTCAGTCTTCTCCAATGGGTGTTGTAGCTACCCATTCTGCAGAATCTTCAGACGATATCCATATGGAGAATTGTCCCCCATCTGCGGCCTCTGCGCCACCACATTTACTACTCTGGTGCGCTCCGCTGCGCCCTCTTCACCACCGGCAGGACAACATAAACGTCTTTGTGTAGCAGCGCCTTCACAAACTTCAATGCTCCACGTTATGTCATAATCATTTTCAGCTTTTGGAAGATGACACTGCGACGGTAAACACTCCTCCGGCAGCTTTCACTTCTGAGAAGCACATTCCACAAATATGTCTACGTGATGTACACAGTTATCAATTACTCTTGCATGACTTTAAGCAACGTGTTACCTCCGAGATTCATACTGAGTTTAGTGGACCTATTGCTCAGTTATATGCCTCTACCTCTACCTCTTCTGATTTTCATAATCTCACTCGCTATTTTATTAGCATCCAGCAGGATGAAGTAGAATATTTGTTAGTAGTTGGAAGATGCTTCATGTTTATATGCACCACGTATGGAAGCCAATTTGTCGCTGTCACTTCGTGTTATCTTTTGCTGGGCGCCTGTTATTGTATTACTACTTTGAATGTTGGGTTCATTGTCCTCCGGCTAGCTATTATTATTATTCAGTCGAGCATATCTCTTGATCAAGGTGTGTAAACGGAAAGGAGTTTTTACTGAAAGATAACACTGATAAAAGAATTTGTTTTTACACTTTTATTGTCGTCACATATTGACTTTTGATACACGCCAGACTGAAACTGTTATATTTTCTAATGTTATTATAATCATTTATTTGCCGCACTTTATTAATTTGCGTATTTCACATTTATAACTAGCTTTACGACGCGAGAGATTCTGTAGAATTGCGACGTGTAAATAGCGAACGATTCTGATGAACTAAGCGACGTTTAACTTCTGAATGATTCTGTTGGACTCAGCGACGTGTAACGCGTGGATGATTTTGTTGAACTGGGCAATACTTGCCTCTGGCTTTAGCTTTTTATACTCCCTCGCCCTAATATGCCTAAAGATTATAACCGAGCTGCTATTGGTTAATAAAACGCGCCAACATTAGCGTCTATTTTCATATCCAAACAAAAATTACGAAAACATATGCTCTAGGGAAGAAATTCCCTCCATTTCTCAGAAAAGCGCGCCAATCTGACGTCATTTGCTTGTCTCTAATAATTGATAAATAACTCACCCCCTCGCTCATTGTTACCCGCTCTTATTATCAGTTTCAGTGAGGCCGTGTAAACTTATTTCCTAACAATGCTTATAATTAACAAACATCTCAAATCAATGTCATACAATAATGCTTATTTACACTACAATCACTCTGGCATTTACATTATTGTGATACAAATTACTGCCACACGGAATATTTTACCTATAGAAATCCAGCGGATAAGTTTTTTTGTGTGTGTGTGTGATCATTCGAAGTATACCGTGCTCTCTCAGTGCTCAAGAAATAAATGCTGAACTGTGTGCCACTCGCTTATTCAATAGAGCTAAACAACCTATTCCCTTTGTGCCGTCGAGCTGTTTAACGATGAGGTATTCTCAATCTTACCCGTTTACTCTACAGTGTGGTGACCGTGGAAACCCGCTGCCGCAAAGCATATTTACCGCAGTGCACTCGGTGTTAAAGCTATGGTCACCCAATAACTATTGTCAGATAGGGCCCCGATGTGTTCGCTGTCTGCGTGAACATCATTACTCCCAGTGTGCTAAACCCATTACCACTGTCACAATGCGTCAGTTGTCATCAGGATCACCCGGCAAATTATCGTGGGTGCCACGTTATTTGAAACTCAAGCAACGAGCCACTCAGGGGACTCTTCAGGCATACATCTGCCGCAGCCTGCTCCGTCAGAGGTGCCTCGGCAGCCTCGGGATGTCTCTACCTCACAACATCAGCTCCATTCGTCACATCAGCAGCAGCAACAACAACTGTCAGGCTTCACCTCGCCCTTCTGCACGCAGATCATTCTGTAACGTTCTGCGTTCTCCTTGTTCTCGTTCGAACGCCTCAGTGTCTGCTGCAGACGACTCCGGTAATTCACCTTCTTGGATCTGGTTTACTAATTCGTTCAAACAATATTTGCTGTCCGTAATTTTATTCTATCCTATTTGCCACACCTTCTAAATCTTGTCCATACATACGTGATAAGTTTTAACACCAATGGCAATCCCTAATTGCCGCTCTTTTAATAGTCTCTCTCTCCTCAACTGAAACGCCAATGGTCTCCAAAGTAATTGGGCTTCATTTATCTCTTTCCTCACAGTGCATAACAAAGATATCGCATATATCACGGAAACATTTGCTTTCCAATGAATCATTTACTCTTCCTGTTATCATGTTTATCGGCGCGATCGGGCATCTTTAATGGCCCCAGGAGTGCTGCCCTTGTTATGAGACGTTGTCTCCATTGCAACATTATATTTCCACCTGATTCCCCAGCATTGGACGTTGTTGGTATCAAACTTCGCTTTCCTAATGGCAACGATCTGGTCCTCATCAGTGCCTATAAATCTCCTAATTGTAGCCTCAACACACATTTTCTTTCATTGCTTTTTCCCGGTCGTGGCCGCACTCTTCTATTAGGCGTTCTGAACAGTAAACATACCGCCTGGGGGTGCAGAACTACTAATCCCAATGGCTGTCGCTCCAACAATTTCTCAGCAGTTCTCTCTGCAATATTATGGCTCCTCCTGATTCCACTTATTATTCTAGCAATCCCGGGGTATTTCTGGATATTCTTGACGTTGGAATTTCTAGAAACCTGGGTTTGCCATTTTATATGAACTCTCTGGCCGAGCTGGATTCTGACCACTGCCCAGTCTTGACTACTTTCTCCCTCCCTTACTTCATTCCTCAGCCACACAACTTATTAATGGCTACGTGCACTGGGATGTTTTTAAGAACGGCTAGATGCGGCTCTGACAACCTCCTATAACATAGTCACTCTGGAAGATATTGATGCAACGGTTCACCATTTTAGAGATACAATTTGCTCCTGTGTACCCCATTCCACAGTTTCTTCTCAGCGCCCTTTTACTTCCCAATTACTCCCTTTCTTTCTGACCTCATTGAAATGAAGAATCACATTCGGCGTCGCTGGAAACGGGACGGCGACCCTGGCTCCGCCGAAGATTAAATGGGCTTATACGTCGTGTGAAATTGGAACTCGAGCAACACCGCTTCCAAACCTTTCAACGCCACCTAGCCATTCTTTCATCAGATGACCACATGTTTTGGCAAAAGACTAGGCGCATTCTTCAGAAATCCCCCGTTGTTTCTAGCCTTCATCATGACAATACAGTTATTGCGTCTACTTTTGACAAATGTAAGGTGCTGGCTTCTAATTTCGAGCAAGCATTTACTCTTCATCCTAGTCTTGATGTTCCTGCATCACAATCTCTTTTTAGCATACTTCATGTTTATAAAGCCCAATCCACTGTTCCTGTTCGAATGTCTTTTACCAGTCCTGGGGAGCTATCGTATTTAATTTCCCGCTTCCCGAATAAGAAATCTCCCGGACACGATCTGATTCCCAGCATTGCATTAAAGAAACTCACCAAAAAGGCCCTGGCTTACTTTTCTTCCATTATCAACGCTGTCTTACGACTTGGCTATTTTCTCGCCTCTTGAAAATATGCTCAACATTATTATCTTTCCTAAACGCAATACGCCCCAGCATTTTCCGTCAAGTTACCGTCCGATTAGTTTAATACCCACCCTTTTCAAGCTCTTCGAGAAGGGTATTCATCGTCGCTTTAGCTTAGTTTGTCTTTTGGGATAATTTTATCCCGTCATTTCAGTTTGGCTTTCGACCACATCACTCTGCTGCAACCCAACTGCTCCGATTAACTGAAGCTATTGTTCATGGATTTGAAAATCGACAATATACACCGACCGTGTTCTTGGATGTCACCCAGGTTTTTGATAAAGTGAGACACGATGACCTATGCTCAAACTCTTTCGTGTAGGCCTTCCCCAGTACTTGCTGGAAGTTGTTGCTAGTTTTCTTTCGGATCGACAGTTTGTCGTCCGTATAGGTGGCATATCTCCTCACCGAAATCCATTCAGGCTGATGTCCCCAAGGCTCCATCTTGGCTCCACTTCTGTTCAGTGTTTATACTTCAGATGTTCCAAACCTCGAGCTTGCAGAATTGGCGTTATATGCCGATGACACGTTCTTTACTACTCCCATCACGATCTTCCTACTGCTGTTGCTGCTTTGCAGGATTCCTTGGCCTCTCTTATTCAGTGGTGCTCTACCTGGCACATTTCACTGAACCCCCAAAAACAGAGGCAACAATTTTCTATCTCCGTACTATTCGTTCACTCCATCTGTATATCCATAACGTCTATATTCCCTAGTTACCTTATCCTGTTCCAGTAAAGTATCTTAGAGTGTTACTTGATACCACCTTTACCTGGCGCCCACATATCAACCGTACTGTTAACCTTGCTTGAACCCGGCTTTCTCAGCTCTATCCGCTACTCAGTAGACGTAAATATCTTGGACTTGTTTCCTGTCTATTGTTGTACCGTTCCCTCATTCGCCCTATCCTGACCTACGCTGCTCCTATTTGGGGGGAGCTCGCAAATCCCACTCACATCGTTTGCAGGAAGTTCAGGCACTGCGCCTCGATACCAATGTTCCCATCAGCTACAGCAAGAACTCGGCCTTCTCCCTATACAGTAGTTCATCCGCCAAACCGCACGCCGTTTCATCTCTCGACTACAGGAGGTTCCTGGAGCTGTGGAGTATCATTCTAGGCATCAGAACACGCCGGCCAACGCGCCTTAGAAAATGATTACGTTAAGATATACTGGTTAATTCCACCTTAAACTCCGGAGACTCCGACCTTCAGTTTCTTATAGACTGTTCCGTTGTGCAGCTGCATTGTATCTCTGATCTATTGTGCTACTTCCTCTTTTGTGAGACATACTGTCGTTATGTTCGAGGAGCTACATTAATGTCGCCGACTTCTACACTTTTGTAGCTGTTCTTTCCTTTCTATACATTGTTCTCTCAGGTCTGTTGATACGGTAATTTGTATCATAAATTACCTAAATGTAAATAACGATTGTAATATGAATATGTATTTTTATGTGACATTGATTTCCGATGTTTATTAATTGTAATTATTATTGGTAAATAATAATATACGGCTTTACTGAAACTGTCAATAATAACGCAATAATGCAGCGATGGGGTGAGTTGTTTATCATTACTGGGAACAAGGAAGTTACGTAATGTTTCGCGCGTTTTTTCCGTTTAGAAGCTTCTAGAATGTTTCCCTAAAAGCAATATGTGTTCGTGGTTTTCATTGGATATTAAAATAGACGCTAATGTTGGCGCGTTTTATTAGCCAATAGCAGTTCATTTATAATCTTTAGGCGTATCTTGATGCAGGCCTATAAATAGGGTAGGTTCGAGGTAGCTTCCCCTCAGTTAATCAAAATTTCGTGTACACTACACGTCGTCAGTAAGTCCTTCATTTCGTCAAGTTACGCGCAGCAGAATTACGAGAATTATTATAAAGTTAATTCTACACAAAGTTGAAATACATAGTTAAAAGTGATAAGTAAGAAGTTATTACAAACAGTTTCAGTTTGGCGAGTATCTAAATCAATTTGTAAAAGTGTTAGTGAACGTGTTTCGACAATAAAAATTATAAAACCAATTTTCTTCATTAAGTATAATTTCTGGATAAAAGATTCCTTTCCGATTCACTACCTGAATAGAGATACACGTTCTATCCAAACAGCTAGCCGGAGGACACTTAAAATAAATTATTTCAAAACTGATACAAATTGCTACGCCAGATGGAGCTACAAACCAAACAAACGAATGACGTCACAACATGGCTTCAACACTGATGTAAACAACATTACGTAAAGCAATTTCTCTTGCAAATTGGTTCACAAATGTGGGACTAACAAATACAAAAAATACAAATACTACGTAAGCATCATCCCGTTGCAAGTTGCCGCACCAACGTTGGGGCTTAAAACATATACAATTTGTTCCGTTACATATTGGCACCCAGAACGTGGGGCACGATAACCAGGAAAGGAACACGATAACCAGGAAAGGAACACGATGACCAGGAAAGAAACACGATAACCAGGAAAGGAACACGATGACCAGGAAAGAAACAAGATGACCAGGAATGCAGCGGTGAAGTGATCTACAAGACGCAGATTCCAGAAACAACAGGGAGGACACAGACTACATGGATAATTGGACATCGTGGAAATTCAAGCTACAGGACGATAAAACTACGCAGATTCATCGAAGCGACATACAAATCTAGGAGAATGGGGCAGAACGCTGGATCATCAAAAATGTTTTGAGAGAGTAAAGGAGCTCTTTGCTAAGTCCATATTACTCGAGAGGTCCAGAGAAGATTTGGAATATGAGATTTATGTCGACGCATCAATGCAAGGATATGCCGGAATTTTAGGACAGCGAGACATCAACAATGACTTTCACGTCATTAGTACAGCTTCAAGAGGACTTACAAATATTGAGAGGAATTCTTCAGTGACTCAGCTAGAAATTGGAGCACTATATTTCTCATTAATTCGTTTTAAAACCTATATTTATCAGCAAAAGGTGAAAGTATATTCAGACCACATCAGCTTAACTTTCATACAACGGTGTAGATTATGTAGTGGAAAACTTGCTAGATACATTCATGCAATATCTGCATTCGATATTGAGATTATCCACATTCCTGGCAAAAATAATACCTTCAGTGATTTGCTATCAAGATTGAACTACAACCCACAAATTCCCGAAAATATTGAAAGACCTAGAAATGAAGTCAAAATATTGACAATTGAAATTCCTTTAAGCAAAGAAATGATTAGAAAATTGAAAAATATGGGGGAAATTCAAAATGAGGATGCAAAATTATTTGAACTTAAAGAAAATGCACCATTGATTGAGGAGGCAAAGAAAGAAATTATAGCAATTCGAGATGGGACATTATACAAGAAGCATGGAAAAGAAATGCCTAGTTGGAAGGTAATGGTTCCGAAAAGCATGGAAAAGGAACTAATTAAGAATTTTCATGAAGGGTTAGCACACTCAGGGACGGACCGAACAACTTCTATGATTTTAGAGAATTTATACATATCCAAATTGCGTCAGAAAGTTCGGAAATTTATATCGTGCTGCAACCTGTGTCAGAAGGCAAAGCAAATAAATGCAGCATATGCATTTGAAACTAATTCGGTTATAAGGGATAAGCCGAGATGTGTAATTAGTATTGATATTCATGGTCCGATGCCTCCAAGTCAATTTGGAAATAAATATATTTTTGTCTGTTATGATATATTCAGCAAATATGTAAGAATTTACCCTTTGAGAAAACCTACAGGTTTAGCATGTTTGAATAGACTACTTAAGTCATATGTGATAGAAGAAGGACCTATTCAATCTGTATTGAGCGATAATGCTTAGTACTTCACAGGAAAAAAATTTATGGATGGACTGAAAGAAAATGGCATTAAACAATATTTTTCGTCAAGATACAGACCGAACTCCAACCCAGTGGAGAGGGAAATTAAGGAAATTTAAAATTATTTAAGGGTGTTATGTCATCGAAAACACACCCAATGGTATGGATACGTGAACTTCGTTCAGAATCTACTAAATGAAACCATAAACAATGTGACAGGATACAAACCATGTGAACTTAAGTTGGGAAAGAAGATCAATACAATGTGTAAAAAAATTCCATGAAGCCATTCCAGATGCGCATTCGATACCACCAACAGAAGAAGAGATGTTCCGAAAAGCATTCGAGAGGATGAAAAAAAAAGCCATAAAAAGAAAAATTAAACATGAAGAAAAGAAGAGAAAGGAATGGAGGATCAAAATAGGAGATTTAGTTTTGGTTAAAACCAAGAAATTGTCGGATAAAGAAAATAAACTTTATTGGCGAATGTTTCTCAAATACCATGGACCATATGAAGTTGTTGAAGTATATGGAACTAATACATATGAGTTATGTAATCCAACAACTCGAAAAAGCATAGGAAAGTTCCATATTGAGATGCTTAAACCATACAACCATGAAGATCATGGTGAAATAGAAGACAAAGATGATAAATAGTAAATGCTGGATAGTTAAAGGCGAAATGCAGAGCAATGTATTGGAACGTAAGAGGGTTAAATAAAAATGTACGTCATGTGAAAGGAGAAATAAATTGTGGTCATGACTAAATGTTTGAGAGGAAAATAACATTTTATTAGTAACTGAACATGTGAAATAAAGCATGATGTTATATTAAAGTAAAGTACATAAATACTATTACAAGAGTATTGTTACGATAAACAAATATTTATGTAGTAAATAGAACATGTGAAACAGTACCTAGATTTAAGAGATGTAAATATATGTAGAGGGTGAATATTTTGGTAAATATGTATAATAATTACAAAAATCTTAAATGTATAAATTTTTGTCAACAACTTAAGAAAGTAAACAATTTGGTAGCAGTGATTAAATAATTAAGGGTAAAGTATTTGCTATAAAAAAAATTTGTGATGTCAGATTAATATCTAAATTAATTAAACCACAGCCAGTAAGTAGTGGCGAGATAAAAAAAAAAATGTCGTGTGTCAAATGCGTGTGAAGTGTTAAGTGAAAGTGATAGCGTGTGTTCCAAGATTTAGGAGACTAAAAACACAATTATAAAATTTCCAAACAAGTTATAAATATTTATAATTATGTTTCTAGTGGGGCATATGATACGGTAATTTGTATCATAAATTACCTAAATGTAAATAACGATTGTAATATGAATATGTATTTTTATGTGACATTGATTTCCGATGTTTATTAATTGTAATTATTATTGGTAAATAATAATATACGGCTTTACTGAAACTGTCAATAATAACGCAATAATGCAGCGACGGGGTGAGTTGTTTATCATTACTGGGAACAAGGAAGTTACGTAATGTTTCGCGCGTTTTTTCCGTTTAGAAGCTTCTAGAATGTTTCCCTAAAAGCAATATGTGTTCGTGGTTTTCATTGGATATTAAAATAGACGCTAATGTTGGCGCGTTTTATTAGCCAATAGCAGTTCATTTATAATCTTTAGGCGTATCTTGATGCAGGCCTATAAATAGGGTAGGTTCGAGGTAGCTTCCCCTCAGTTAATCAAAATTTCGTGTACACTACACGTCGTCAGTAAGTCCTTCATTTCGTCAAGTTACGCGCAGCAGAATTACGAGAATTATTATAAAGTTAATTCTACACAAAGTTGAAACACATAGTTAAAAGTGATAAGTAAGAAGTTATTACAAACAGTTTCAGTTTGGCGAGTATCTAAATCAATTTGTAAAAGTGTTAGTGAACGTGTTTCGACAATAAAAATTATAAAACCAATTTTCTTCATTAAGTATAATTTCTGGATAAAAGATTCCTTTCCGATTCACAACCTGAATAGAGATACACGTTCTATCCAAACAGCTAGCCGGAGGACACTTAAAATAAATTATTTCAAAACTGATACAAATTGCTACGCCAGATGGAGCTACAAACCAAACAAACGAATGACGTCACAAGATGGCTTCAACACTGATGTAAACAACATTACGTAAAGCAATTTCTCTTGCAAATTGGTTCCCAAATGTGGGGCTAACAAATACAAAAAATACAAATACTACGTAAACATCATCCCGTTGCAAGTTGCCGCACCAACGTGGGGGTAACAAATACCAATATTACGTAAAAACTTTCTTTCTACAAAGAAACATTACGTAAACAAGCATCATCCGTTGCACTGTAAGGCATTGTAGCTGAGCGATCTTTGTAAATAAAAAAAAAATAAAGAAAACAAAAACAATTACTGTAGACTGCTCTATGATGGATTTAAGACTCTTTGAGAATAAAGTCTTCTTATTAGTAATGGAATAACTTGTAGCATAATGTATATTATAGTTATGAAAAGTTTTAAGCAGGCATAGGCATTTCTAAGCATTAAAGCCAGGACGAAAGGAAATGAAATTGAATGCTACTGGACTTTACCAGTGATGTCGCAGGTTACAAACCACCGCCATCCTAGTACTACTCGGTCACGGTATGGGTGCACTTGGAGAAAGGTGCCACTGTTTTGTTGACAATGCGAAGTGTCATCAGTACTAGCAATCCGAGGGGAGTAGGGACAAGGCGATACTTGGAATGTGCAGTTGCATAATGCAAACAGTACTACATTTGCAACCCGGAACTGCAGATGTTTTCTTTACCTGACTGCACTTCCAAAGCCCCGCCTTGTCCAGCAACTGTTAAGTTCCTCTTCACACCGAAATCACACGTATCGTGGACGACAAGTACAGTTTGTTAGTGTTTGTAGACAACACTTATCAATCTACTGCCCATCGGTGATGCTTTTCGCTGTTGTTTTCATTTTTTGGTATTGATATACGGTTAATAACGTGAAGCTTACTGCATAAGAATGTCTGGTTATGAGTATTCAGGTTTGCCTGCTTTAAAATTGGAAAATTTTGCATCAACACTTCAAAATTAATTTCCTCTAATTATCGAACATTCTAAAAAAATCATTTTATTATTCATGATACTATGATATACAAATTTACAGATTGTGTGTGCTGCGTCGACATTTAATGTTCTTCAATGAAAATCGCACGCATTTTACAAGAAGGCCTATTATGTGCAAAATAATCTTTGAAACTAAAACACAACGCCAAAACTGACTCAACGGAAATACACTACCGCAATTATTTTATAATCATTCCGCAGTTGTGTATTTATACACTGGCTTCCATTTATGCCGTCCCCACAGCTTTCGGAGGCATTCTGCTGGTCTTCACAAGTGGAGAATATATAGCAAGGAGGAGGCGCATGTATCTGTTTACTTTTTTGCATGCGCATGCAATGGCGTTCTGTTTTACATGACAGTTGTACAGTGTTCATACACACATACATACACACACACAAACACACACACACACACACACACACATAACTGAGCAACAGCCTCAGTCTTCATTACTTATAACAACCACGTTAAAAAAATTATAACCAAATAAAACCATGCTTTACACAATATCTACACGAAATGTAAAACTTAAATACTATACCTTTTACTCTCAATGAGGACACTTTATTAGACATTATTGGAAACGCCTGTCCAATCTAAATATGCAACTAAAAAAACACTGTTCTGAACATTATCTCCAAGAAAAAGTATTTTTAATTACAATATGATGTAAAACTTAAGTAAATTATGCTTTTACCTCCAAAGAGGACACATTTACTAGACACTATTCTAATAGTGTCTTCAATCTCCATTCTTGTCCAATACCTGATTTAGCCGCCTAGGCACCTAATTGCCTAGGTGCTGGAAGAATTCTGATTCTAAACGCATATATTCCCATATTTCATGGCAGTGTTCTCAGAGAGCGACGAGTGATTCAGTGCCTAGGCGATTAAATCAGGTATTGGACAAGAATAGAGATGGAACGGATTATTAAAATAATGTCTAGTAAATGTATCTTATTTGAGAGTAAAAAGTGTGTATTTCAGCTTTACTTTATGTTGCTATTAAAAATACTTTTCCCTAGAGAAAACAGGTTTTTATTTAGTTATACATATATTTTATCATGGTTATTATATGTAAGTGATAATAAGCAAAACTATTGCTCAAAGTTGTATATTCATATGAGAATAGTCTACGAAGAATTAAGCAGGAAAACAGCATGCCACTACATGCGCAAAAAGGTAAACAGATATAGCACCTCCTCCTTGCTATACATATTTACCTGTGAAGGTCAATAGAATGCTCCTAAAGCTTTAAAAATATTGCATTTTTTCCCAGTATGTACGTCCTACCGGCATTAAAATTATCACATGTACCTGTAATTATCATACAGGTTGCATCTCTGATGAGCACCAGAAAAACTCTTGAAAACTGTTACATTTTCATAGAACGACCCATGATTCGTTTACTTCTCTCTGTTTCAGTTTTTAATTAACTTAACAGATTCGTAACTTGATTAATTAGCAGGTAAATAATAACAAGAAAGAATGGAATAACAGGCGGCGCCGGAGGTGAAACAGCAAATGTCACTGACTGCCACACGTGATCGAAATTAATCACGCCTAATGTAACCGGGGGAGTGAAAGCAAAGAGTGAAAGTTGATGATGAACCAGATAACCGCGTTGGGAATCTCTGTGTGAAGGTAGGCGTGTGCTTGCAAAACGCAATGTTGGTGAACCTGCACAATAACATCAATACAGGGCAAGGCAAAGAGAAGAGGAGTGGGGGTGAAGGTTTCGCGATGCGCTCGCGCGAACCCAGACCAAACCATCTCTTGCACAACGGGAATGCAACACGCTAAACGTGGCCTCCATAACAACCCCGTTTCGCACACAAAGTCAATATTATGTTCCTTGTGACCTCTGCCACAACACATATGACCGTCTTTGAGGTCACACAGCTACGGTTGAATTTCATTTCAAGCATCTTTACCCAAGACTCTTTATGTGGCATGTTATCAAATGGTTATAGTCAGAAACCCTGCCTGCCGGTTCGAATAAGTTTTTTTATTCAAAAGTTATAAATGGATGTACATATAACGACGAAGAAGACTACAAAGTCATTCGACCGTGTATCAACAAAATCTCTCAAGACATCTCGCAAGCAACAAAAAGGATAATCCGTTTTGTACCTCATGGAGTGCTCACAAAGATACAGTAATTGATGAATGATTCAGTTTATGACAAGGTAATCATAGCACCAAAATCAACAAAATACGCCCAACTCCCGGAGGTTTATGTATTCGACAAGGGGGATGACGGATTGTGTTCGAATCCCGGTTATAAATCGCGTTTTTATCATCAAAATGCATTCCGTTATCCACAATACTTGTCTGCTGCTGCCTACCGTCCAATGCCGTAGTATGCTTAGCAGAATGCGGTTCCCATACTTGTCTCCAAGTGGACTTGACATATCGCACATGGAATATTCTTCTGAAGTTTATTTTGCCCTGTGTGCCTATTGCGAAACCTCTTCTGTTGAAGACCCCATCTGCATTTACAATAGCCCGTATGTACCAATTAATTTGTTAATGCTTTAGCGGTCTTCTTCAGTGTTCTAATGTAAGACTGTGTACAAATTTTGAATTAAAATTCCTTTTCAGTTTACTGCACAGAACCTTCTGTGCGTACGGATAGAGGAGGGGACATCGAGGGGCGTCCAGCAACGCTCAACCCGAAAACGTTAGGGACCCCGCTGCGCTGTACCTTCCATCAGATTTGGCCGCACTTCGTACTCTCTCGCCTCATCTCTTCCTCTCGGAGGTTGAATAGGCACAATAGGTCTAGCCTGCTGAAAGACATGGCTTCTTAGTAACATTTGGGGCTTGCATCTGGGAGGTCCCGGGTTCGACTCCCATTGCCGATCACCCTGACCATGGATTTTTTCGTGGTTTTCTCAGGTCGGCAGACGAATGCTGATGTGATTCCTTTTCTACCACGATTACCTGTCCATTTCCATTTCCTTTCATTTGCTTTACCATCATATGTTTTAGGGTTGCAAGAATGCAAGGTTGCGATTGATGCGTTGCGGCGGACGGTGGAATCTGCGCCGTATAAAGAATCTTCTGCATGGCACTTGGAATGGCCGGTTGGTGTCTCTTCATGGTAGGTGCTTGTTCCCGGGAACCCCGGGTTAATAATCGCGCAGGAGGCTAGCGCCGTCATCAAGATTGGCGACTACTCTGGAATCTTTAGGGACCTGTCTTTGCAAGCGCGCATTGTAGTCCAGGTGCGGTCGCCCTTCGGGTCTCTCCTTCATTTCTTCCTAACAGGGGCCAGGTAAGATGGGGGATCTCTACGTCTGACTAACCTATCCTATGCTGCAGGCCTGGCTTGGCAGTAGTATTCTCCTCCGTTTCTAAAACTCTAAGCTCTATCCTTTGATAGAGTGCAAGGAAATACAAACAAAATGAAAAAATTATAGAATTACATAATATTAAACATTAGAGGAAGAATAATCTAAAATCGAACTCCAACATGGTCTTGCTCTATGAGCAATCTTTCTCTCCGTAAGGCTGCTGTGGTGTTGGCTGTGGTCTTTGTTGACTCAGAGTGTGGCGATGGTATCCAAACCATATCTGAAGAAACACGAGTTGTGGGCTCATACCTAGGTACATTCAACTAAGGAAACAAGCCATATGATTGAGAATGCTTGATCATTATGCCAAGTCCATATCGGTACCACATCAATATGGTGTAGTAAGCTGTATCGATGATTTATCATGCCGACGATATACATGTGGGTCTGCACTTCTTTTCTCCTGTCGGGATTATTTCATTAACTGTTCCTACAACCTGACGTTCCAGTCTAACAAAATAAAAGGGAATCCGAACACATTCCAGGTTATTTTCCAATAGTGTTAGGGTTACTTCGCTTGGATTCCCATATTAATCTCTCCTGCAACACTCATGATACATAAGTGAGTTCCAAAATAGTGTGATAATCTCTTGTGGCAAGCATATTGGCCGAGTTTATGAATAAAAATTTAAACTTGTATGCATACAAGCAACTACTGCAGAGTAAACAGAACCCCAATAGGGGGGGGGAGGTTTGCAGATGGGCATAGAGCCAAATATTCGATGCGGAAGTTCTGTGTTGGCATTCTCTGTTCGTTTGAGGTCAGATTTTATGTCTCTGACAAGGCGAAATGGCAAAATATCATATACTGAACTAGAAAAACAAGTACCGTGGGAATTACTTCGGATAAAGTAAAAAATTGCCTGCTGACGTGTTGAAATACAGCGTAACTCCAGCAATAAGCGGGGGAACGAAGCACAAGGGTATTATTTATGAGATAGGGAAAACAATTTTGACATTTTATAGGAGGCATGCTTTGTTGTTTAACTGTAAATACGAGCTGCCTTCGTCATACATTAAGGAAAAACCATTAAGCGGTGTTGCATTCTTTTTCTTTTTCATTTTTTCAATCGTAAGTGTGCCATTGGACAAAGCTTGCGATTCACATGTTAATTTCTCTACCACATATTCTGTAGTATGCACAAGCATTATATTCAAACCAGAAACTAATGAGATTTGACGGGAAAAACGGGTTTTGATGTCCAGTAAAGCCTCCAAAAAAGCAGTTTTAGAAAAGGTTGCTGTGTGCATGCTATCTGTGAATGTGAGTGTGTGTGTGTGTGTAAGTGTGAACGACATGACTTAAAAACGAAAAGTTGGATGAATAGTAAAATTCATATTTAAGTTCAGCATCTTTCAGTAATACAACAGATGAAGTTTCACAACCTAAAATTATTACTCTTTACATGGAAACATTTTCGTTATTTTCTATTTTCTGCAAAGCGATTCAAACGATTTTGATTATTACATTGGATATACTCTATATGTCACTAGCAATACACACAACACACACGCATTTCCATAATTATTTTATTGTATAACACAAATATATTTCCTATGGCACAAACTATCTCTGTAGACAACATATTTTAATGCAGTTAGAACAATTATTTGCTCTTTTGTTCATTGTAAACAGTTACACACACGCATCCCACCCGAGGCATATGGGAACATTGCTTCCGCTGTCAACACTGGCAATCCGAACATTGCGCAAGTGCTGCCAACATTCTGGGAGGGCCCTAAGCCGCAAAGCGTTGCCGAGGGATATTTTTTATAAGTACAGGAGTGAAGCAGACGACATACGATAAAGGGTAACCGTAGGATCTGTGCAGCTAAACTCCAATCATCCCGAATTGTTGGCGACATTGCTTTAGCCATCTTTTGTCGATTCTTTTAGCGGCTTTTACTATCCTCCATTTATAAACGGCGCCATTTCTCGTATATACCTAAGTGCTGTCGCTAAAAAGGTTAGGCGGGAAAGATGATTTGGTTTAACTCCTTCCGTTTCCATTTTGGATTATTGTGGACGTACTCTGTCCTTGATTTCTTAAGTTTCATAATGTACATATGGAAGTGGAACAATTGTCTTACATACAAAAAAACTCTGATGTGATACATTCGCATGACTTTCTCCACCCTCTATCATTTATTAGTGCTATACAAACTATTCTTACTAAAGCTTATTTTTCTATCTACTACATTTTAACCCAAATAAAGCTTCGTAGAAATAGCTACACTACACATTTCGTCATAGATTCAAAGAGAACAACTAAAGTGAAATGTTTAAGAACTAGACGCTATACACTGCCTTAAAATGCAATACTGTTGCCATGCAATCGCGAAAAACAGCTTAATATTGACAGAAGTTCAAGAGAATGACCAAGTATTGCAGGATTCGAACTATTACTAATGGATATTTCAGAAATGGCTTATTACACAAAATAACTTATTTCAAATAAATTGTGTATTTTAAAGAGATCTATTCTTTTGTAGTACGTTTTCGTCTATCGCTTAAGTTTACCAGTTACACAAGATTATACAAAATTACTTCAGAATGAAAAGGACTTAACAGACTATTCCCTGAGAATTGAAGATATACATTTTATTTGTCATGTAAATATCTTTTAATATATGGTATTTTAATAAAAAAAAGTTAGATCTATTTTTTTAGAAAATCAAAAATTTCGAAAAATGTTCCATGTAAAGTGTAGTTTGTGGTTGGGGATTTTCTTGAAAATCTGCTTGTCTGGAAGGTACTGAACCTAAATACCAAGCTTAGTATTTATCTGACTTTTTGTTTTTGAGTTATGCTGTTCACACACACATACACAGACACACATACACAGAGACACACCCAAACACATGCACACCCACCCCTGCTTTTTGGATTCAGGTGGCCTCAAAACATGTATTTCCGGTGAAATCTCGACATCGATTTTTTGGGTGAAATACAATACCTACCTCCTCTACCTACTATGTACGTGGTAGAGAAAGTAATAAAATAGAGACGGAGTATCTTGAACTTTCTGTAAACGGCCTGTGAAGCCTTATTGTGTTTAAATATGCTGTAAGGGGAAACTATAGGAGATAGACTAAAACTTGCTGCAGGGAAAATGTACAATTTGTGTTGCATAATTTTTTCATAGCGTTAGCCTTTTTTTTTAACATCCGACATGTTTGATTAGGTTTCCACAGCCGGTGTCGAAGTTTCCTAGGCATATTTCTTCCGATGTAGATCGCGTCCAGAGGGTTGGGTTTGTCGACGTTTCGCCCATGTGCCTTCATCACCGGAAGAAATAGACCTAGCATATATTTCCCCAGTATCTGACGAAATGTTTTGAAAGTTTGCCGTTATTACAACTTCTAAATTTACTTTTTCATGCTTCTGAAACAATTTTGAATGTTGTTTTAGCTGTGGGATATGTAACTAAGCACTTAATGCTGAATTTAAAGACATTTCTAGGCAAATATGTGTTGTGAATAACGTAGATAGAGGATTCAGTTTTATTTGAATGTCACAATATATAACGAAGCGTGTGGAGTTTTATTGGGTAGAGAAAGTTACTGAGGGTACCACATCAGACTTTTTTCGTAGAATTAGACGTTTCAGAAGTATTCGTTTTGTATATTTCAGCTGCCCACGTTGACATTTACATTTGTGCGCTATCTATATAATATTTCACAAAATGTGTACGTTTTGATTTCTCTATCCCTCGATATCAAAATTTTACCGAAAATAAGACTTTTTGGGTATCCCTGAACCCAAAAAGAACATTTAAAGGTCTGTGAACAACATAACTGAAAAATGAAATTTCTGTTAAATAGACGCTTGGTATTTAACAAGGATGCGACAGAAGATTTTCAAGAAAATCACCCCCTCCCATATTACCCGTTAAGTAAAAAAAGATTTAGTTATGTTTTATTTTCTAAAAAACCCTCTAACGGTATTGATTAAAAATGTATACTGACACACGAAGTAAAATAAGTATCTTGAATTTTTCTGTATATCGTGTGATCTTTTCTGTTTTTGAATTATTTTGTATAGCAAGGAAATCTTAGATAGACAAAAATCTAGTGCAGGAAAAATGTTAAAAAACACCGTTTGTTTAATTTGTTTCATAGCATTAGCCAGAAAGCTTCGATTCTTGATTTTTTCCCCCTTTACTTTTCTTTCAATCGTAACAGCTTGCTACCACAAATAAAAATTTGAATGCTATTTCCGCGTTTTGAAACCATCTTTGTTAATTTGAAATCATTCATAGATAAAACATATCGTGAATAATAACGTAGCGAGGACAGAAGAACCACGTTTTACACGAATAGTGTCAATGTTGATTAGGAATGGAAATTTTGATTCAAATGCAATACTTACTCCCTACCTTGGGTATGCGGTAGAGTAAGTAAACATTGACGTAGTAGGAGCAAAATGGATATATAGGCTCCCGATATGTCTGTCTCCACAGATTTTATCATCTATACGGTCCGGATTCAGCTTCTCTTTGTTCCGGAGATTCTATGCAAGAGCACATTTTGTTGAATAACTACACAACAAACAATAGCTTACGTAAAGGTGAACACGGATGAGAGTAGCTATTGTGAGTCGCAGACTGACATGTTATTTAATTAAAACGTGACTTATAGCCATTATACAATGGCACCCCAGAGGCCTCCTCGTACGTGAACGTATTGTTGGCGGTGCATTTTAAATAAACCGCATTCATTCTGGGCGAGTATATGAGTTAAAACAAAATAACAGTAATGCAATCCCATTTGCAATTGAAAGGGCCCCAGTGGATCGTGAAATTGCGCGGTCTGGTATTGCTTGGGGCGGCGTCCGAAATGCTCTGTCGCCTGTTGCAACAGTTTCCGGCGATCAGCAAACGTTGGCAACTTTAGTGTCGCTGTAGGCGCTAGCTATTAATACAGAATCATCTGTATCTATATGTTTAATTATATTAGACAGCATGATAATAAAATCACTGCAATACGGATTTAACATGGGTAGTCACTTTCTCTCAATTACTCTCTCCCATGTTGACTTTTTTTTATAACAACGTTAAATAATGAATAGAAATAAAAAATAAAACATAATTTGTTGTTTCTTTAGAGGAAATAATAATTTGGCAACTTACAGTAGTTCTTTACATCATTAATTATGTTCCATTATCGTGGACTATGACTCAGTACAAGTTTGTAACAAATGAGTATCATGATATGCAAAACACATTTAGGGAGCTTATATTATTCACACATCTTTCATAGAAAGTAGCTAAAGCTGTCAACATTGTAACAATCATTGCTGTTAGAAAGGACTACTAGTGCAATGTTGTTACGTTGGCTAACCTGAATTTTAACAAGAGAGCAGCCATCACAAGCATATGATATCGATATCATCCGCTAAAATGATTTATATTATTTTCTTCTCTGAATAGTTCCTCATAGCAGAGCCACGTGAGTTATAATCCTAATTTTAGCTTAATACTGTGACGCAGTTGCTATGGGCCGAAGTTATCGCGTGAATGGCGACATGTCCTTCAGCGCTCGGCGGGATTAATTAGAGAAGAGGAGGGGGTAGGGCGCTCTCTCCGGCGTAAATACCAGAACACCTTCGAGACGTAACCAGATATTTCTGGAAGTTTCTCCCCTTCGCTTCCTGCGAAATTTCTTGAAGCTCCGCTGCTATGTGT
The DNA here is from genome assembly GCA_030765065.1 of Deroplatys truncata. Lineage (NCBI taxonomy): Eukaryota > Metazoa > Arthropoda > Insecta > Mantodea > Mantidae > Deroplatys > Deroplatys truncata. The sequence continues at coordinate 118,417,748 of CM060988.1, read as the reverse complement.
CGGCGAGCGCGTTCAGAAAGTAAGCTAGTGAGCTTTGTTTATGTTGATGCCACATCAAGTGCTGGTTACTTAGTGTATTCTACGAGTGAAGTTGTGAATACAGTTTGTTGTAACGTACAGTGAGTGCTGCTCAGCGTACGATAGAAGAGAAGACCTGTGTTGGACACTCCGCGAGTGACTGGAAGGAAGAAGAGCCTGCTTAGCGCGTATTTCATTACATCTACACGTGCAAAGCAGATCGAAGTGACACTGAAAACTGAACTAAATCACATTAGAAGCGACGGTGAAAACTGAACAAAATCACACTGTTGTCAGGAGTGGGATATGAAGGTAACGATGGAGAAAATGCTTAAAAAATATATCGGTCGAAATGGGAAAAATGCTGAGTGAAATGAAGAGTTAAATTCCGGATTGCAGACAATAGATACGAAAATGGAATCTGGAATAGATAGAATGGGAACAGAATTGAACGGATACAAAGAAAATGAAATCCAAACTCGATATTGATAATCATTCTATGAAAACAGAGATAAATGCTACTGCGAAAGAGTTGAAAGACGAAATTGCAATGGACTTAAAAGAAATCAAAGCTGATATGGACGGAAAAATTAGTTCAGTGAAAGAGCTTCAAAATCAGCATGAAAGACTGTTAAACCAGCAGATCAAGGAAAACGAGAGGATGATGGATGCCGCAGTGGAGAAGATGGGGTGCCGGCCAGAGCTGTGAATGACGATAGACGGCGCCAGGAGCAACAGCTTGACCGACGTAGAAAAGGGAGCTGGAGACCTACTTGTTGGAGTTGCGGAAAGCCTGGACATCAAGGGCAAACTGCGGGGGATCATGAAAACTGCTAATAGCCGACTTGAAGAGAACCACATTGGGGCCGCCATCGCCTTGCCATTGCTTCACCTCGGAGCACCGGTCAGGAAGACATTTTAACGCAGACGCCCTTTCCCGAAGACGTGCCAGGAAAACTGCAACCACTATGTGAAGGTCGAGGCAAAGGAGAGTGTTGAAGCCTTACGGTCGGTCACAGAAGACCTTGTGGACTGAAGGATCGAGACTAGGGCCGATCCTAATGGATAAAGAATCTGGTGAATGAGCTGCGAGTGCGGATGTTGCTCCTAGAGGTCAGAGGTATTAGCGCAAGGGACATACTGGTGGTTAGGAACGGTGTGTTAAAGAGAGTATGGGAGTCCACAGACGGGTACAACCAAGGGGAACAGCTGGTGCACTCTAGGAACAAGGTGAAGGAAGTCCTCGAGGAGACCCCTCTCTGTACTACTGGAGGGCACCTGGGTGAAAATAATACCTTGAAGAAGCTACGTTGCCGAATCTGTTCGTTGCATCTTTGAAGTGGCATGTGGAGGTGGTGCCAGGAATTCGAAATCTGTGCGGTAAGTCGTGGGTCCCAGTCACGTAATCGGGACCAAATGCAACGGTACAATGCGCACGCCCCAACCAATGCGCCGAGAGACATCCATAGCCTGGCCAGGTAGGACCTGAAACTAGCAAGTGACGGGATGAAGGCACGCTATGTGCTCTGTCGAAGAGTGTCGGATTTCAGGAAGTACCTCATGTGACTTTATCTTTCCAAGAGGACTAAAGGGAAGTCACCGAAGTTGCCACTTTTTGGGGATGGCCCTTTAAGGTAATTACGCTATCAACAATGTGGTATACTGCATTCGTCGTCAATCCCTAGGGAAGCTGGTGGTAGTCCATCTTAATCGCCTTTCTCCATATCGCAAAGCTGCTCGGGACGACCAGCTCTGATGAGAGAGCTGTGTGACGAAGCCAGCCGCTGGACACCGTGATTTTCAACGCTAAACAGCCGATTAGTAGGAGAGGAGAAGGGAGAGCTCTCAGATTACGTAAATTCCAGGAAAGCCTCCGATATGCTAAATGTAGATTTTGTTACTTCCGGACTTCTCCAATCTCGGACTTCCAAGAAACTCTGCAATCGTATATAAGCAAGCGTGCTCGAGACAGCGAGCATGAGTAAGTGGGTTAGTGCGTTTTTTATGTTGATACGCCATAAAGTGTGACGATAATGAGTAACTGCTGGGCGTGCGATTAGTGAAGTCCAGTGTTCGATACTCCAGCGAGTTAAGCGTAATGAAGAAGAGGCAGTTTTATTCCACTGCTACGCACAAAGCAAGGTGAATTAACAAACTGAACAATAATGGTGAAGTGACAGTTACAGCTGAAAAATATCACAATATGTTACGCTTACTTTTCGTGATAAAAGGTGTTCGAATGAAGCCCCTGTGCATCTTATACAAGTCTGGCACCTGTTGAACACATCATTGAATGCTCGACGAATTCAGTATGCGTATGGGGACTTGTTTCACAAATTTTATGTGTATGTAATTCCCACAAGATAATAATCACATGGATTTAGATCTGGAGAGCTATGAGATCAGTAAATTATTTTGTCATCAAAAACACGTTTTATCTCGTGCAGCGAATTTCATTTCTTTTCTTGACAGCCCCTACCTAGCCAAATTTTCCGGTTACGAATGCTGCTGCCTAAGTGTCTATGTTTCCTTTTGTCAAACACGAACCCAGTCTGTTTAAATTATTCTAACAACCAATAAGAAGTGGATTTGTTATGCTTAGTGACACCAGAAAGTGTCTGTATAAATTCAGGCTGACATTTCCATTTCTCACTTGACTCAAGGTAAAACTTGACGTATTATTACACAAGCTGTTCTGTATTATACACTGATAATAAACACAATCAACTTACAGCACCACACAATGCTACTGCCACCATACACTTTGCCAATAAACACCGACAGGCTAGCAAAGGTCGTTAAGGCATGGGCTCATGAATGGGAGGTCTACGGTTGAAATCTCGCCACGACCGTCCTCCTGATCAAGGTTTTTTCCACGTTTTCCTCTGTCCTTACAACTGGACTAAGTAAACTAACTTAGGCCTAAAAGTTTCCTTCCCAAATTTCGTTTCCCAATTATTTCATTTCATGTATCAGCAGTGTACACCGCCTGTGGTGCCGTATACAGCAAGAACAGGCATTAAGCAATACTGCTAGTTGCCAAATAACCTCAGACTGAACTACAAATGCCGTTACCCATCGTAGGCGCTTGAGCTAGGCTACGGCATGGCAAGGTCATTCAACCGTATACCAGCTATGACTATATACCTGCGGTTGTCAGTCTCATTATACATGATAAATGCTGTGTAACGCTACCTCACTTTCTGGAAACGATACAATAACGAAAATACTTTTGTTTCATACCTTTCTGTCTCCAAATCAGTGCGCCAAATTGAACTTGTACGTTCAGTTACTTTCCGCTCTCCAACACCAACATATGAATACATTGGCCCTGCAATGTGTATATAAAATATATGACTGCGACCATGCCCAACATAATATGTAGTACAATGTTTAACCAATGTATGAAGTATTTGGACATAGTATGAAAGAAAATATTGCACGTAAGTGCAGGAGAGTGTTTTTCAGGAGGAATAAGATATGGCCGAAGGGAAGCTGAGGCCGGAATATAAAAACGAGTCCTAAAAAATACCCACTTTCCTATGCAGTTACGTAGAAACTAAATCAGTTCACCCAAAGCTGGAAATATTACTTTCAAAAGAAGTTCAATGCTTACCTATAAAAATGTAAAGAATATTAACCAACAATATGAAGAAATTATAGAAATATTCCTCAGTGTCGCTGATATATCTCTTGATTTGCAGTCCTGTTTCAAAGCACATCACCGTTCTGCTCTCCTTGAGCGATCTAAAGAACAGGATGTTCTATTTATTGATCATCTGATTAGATGCTGTGAAACAACACAGTCTTTGTTTTGCTAATTAGTTAGCAAGTAAGTTATAGGTGCGGAGATGGATGAACGCATGCAGCCAAACAAAAGCTGTGCTGCGCTTCAGTATACGCTTTGATTGCTCCAGCGATAGTCATTTTTCTCTTTAGGATGCTGTATTCATCTGTTCCTGCCTTTTCCATCTATATATAGTACAGCGTGATCCGTTTGGATAAACGTAAACTAAAAATCTGATGTGTTACATTCACCTGACTTTCTCTACCCTGTATCACTTATTAGTGGTCATACAAATTATTCTTATAAAAGTTTATTTTCCTATCTACTTCATTTTAATTGACATAAACCTTTCCCGGACATAACATATCTTAATCTGTACTGAGCTAGACAAGCTTAAAGAAAGCTACTCTACTCTAGGATGTAGATTACGTCATAAATACATAATTACATTGTGTACTTGTATGTAAATAAATTGTAGTTCTTATGTAGAGTACGTTAGAGCTAAAATTTTTAAAACAATATTATTTATACTTAGTGTATTTATAAAATTTGGTAACTTTTATAGTCAGTTATTTTTTTTTTTTTTGAATGAAAGAAATCCTCCTCTGTATAGGTGTGAGTGATGAGATATCTTTTCAATGCTAACTTGAATTTATTTTTATTAGTATTCAGTTCCTGAATATATGATGGAGGTGCATTAAATAATACTATACCATTGTAGTAAGCCCCTTTTTGGAATACTTGTAGATTATTACTTGGCCTGTGTAAGTCCTGCCCATACACATTTCGTTTTAGATACAAGGGAATAGGGATAGTTAAATGTTTTAGAACCATACGCTATATGCTGGCCTTAAAATCCCATACTCATTCCATGACATCACGAGAAACAACTGAAAATCCACAGGACTTTGAACAATTCGAACCATTAATAACTGATATCTGGAAAATGGCTGATGCCCAAAAAAGTTATTTGAAATAAATCCGTGTTTTAACGATATCTATTCTTTCTGTATAGTACGTTTTGGTCTACCGTTTAACGTTTATCAATTATACAATATTATATAAATTTCCTTCCGAATGAAGAGGACTTCCCAAGCTATTCCCAGAAAATTCACGATATACACTTTAATTGTCATGGAAATATTTTAAAGATATGGTATTTTAATCAAAATTGTTAAAACCATTTTTTAGAAAATAAAAAAAATCGAAAAATGTTTCATGTAAAGAGTATTTTGAGGGGGATTTTCTTGAATATCTTCGTGGCATCTTTGGAAGGTGCTAAACTTAAATACCAAGATTGATTTTTATCCGATGTTTCGTTTTTGAGGTATGCTGTTCACACAGACACACACGTACGGACATGTTTCGAAATTTTTTTTGGGGGGATTGAATATTTGTGCATTTTAGGTGAAATATCGATATCGAATTGTTGATGGGAATGCAAGACCTTTTCTACCTACTCTGTAGTGAAGTCTGATGTTTCACATTCACATGAATTTTTCTACCCCCTCTTCTAAAAACAGTTTTTGTAAAAGTTGGTCTTTTATCTACTTTACGTTAGTCGAGATAAACACTTGAAGAAGCGGTTTCATTATAGATTTCATTTTAGGTACAAGGGAGATACAGGAGTCAGGCGATATTCAAATGTTTCAAAGGCACACAGTCGTGGTCTGGCCCTTGGCCGGTGCACATCGCAATTTGGAGAGCGCTTGGTTGTTGCCGCGTCTCTTGTTTTCGTGTTGGTGGTGTATTGAGTGTCGGCAGTGAAATGGAGCAACAGAAGGCAGTACGTAAAAATACTATAAAAGTTGCGTTTAATAAGAGTATGCAACGGCCCACGGCTTTTGAAATTCACGAATGGATGCACCACACTTTGTAACTCTCTCCAGCGCAGGTACATACAATTCAGTTGGTGGGAAGAGAATACGCTGTTTATATCAAGTTTCAACAGTGCAGTGTTTATGAAGAAGTACTACGTAAATACGAGGGAGCATTCCAATTTGCTTTAATGTCCGGTGAAGTGACGGATGGACAACTTACGGCGGCAGATAAAGAGTATACTTTGGTTCGCGTCTACAATGTGCCACCTGAAATCAGTAACGACAGGGTAGTTTACGAGCTTCAACATTACGGCAAGACACTGCACATCACTACTGACAGTTGGTCTGGCCGTTATAGATTTGCAGTTTCCACTGGTATACGTTTAGTGCATATTCAACTTACTAAACCGATACCTTCCACGTTAAAGATTGCCGGGTTTGAGGCCTACATTACCTACAGTGGACAAGAACAGGTTTGTTTCATTTGCAAGGATAACACAGATCTGAAAGCAGATTGTCCTCAACGCTGGCTACGGGCATCTGTTCCTCCTCAATCCCGGCTACGGCATCAACTGATGAGTGAGTTGTTTAAACCAATCTCCGAGAAAGACGTTGTTTCACCTGATGCGGTGCCTCCAGCGGACGGGACAATGGTTGCTGCAGTTCCTTCGGCGGTTACGGCTGCCGCAGTGCCAATCTCGGTGACTTCAGTGTCTCCTGCTAATGACCGGAGGGCTGCACCTTCCATCACATCTGACAATGCTGTTACGGACTCTTTGCAACGCAGTCATTCGGAAGGCGAACCTGATTCCAAGAAGCTGAAAGGTGAGGCAGTAACCTCTCAAGCACCGAGAGTTGCGACTGTAAACCGGCAAGTGCTACCTGAGAAAGCGACGCAGTCACGGGATCCACGGCTTTGCAAAAGAGAACCTCCACCTCAGGACGGCGATTCGATGCCTCAACCCTGGTCAGAGGACGTGGACCGCGCCTTACCGTTGGTGGCAAACGAATTGGATACTTCCGAGTTGCCTGGCCTGCCTGCCGTGGCTCCGGATGGTGATTATGAGAAAGCTGATACACTGAAAGACAAATCTTCGCAGAAACACAGAGTGCATCCGTATGTCTTACCTACGGTGCCGCGAGACAAACCAGGCGAGAAAGGTGGCGGATCAGTTTAAATCTCCCGTTCATGGTGTCCGGTCCCCTAGTAGTGCTGTATTTCCTCGTCTGTGCTTTTGCTTCTGGAGACCCTTTCATTCGTGGTTTTTCATATATGACACTTCTTCACGTCTTTGTTTCTATAAACGTTAATGGTCTTCGTAATCCGGTAAATCAGCGTTTACTTGCTGCATTTCTATACTTATATGATGTGGATGTTGGATTTTTACAGGATGTCAATGTGCCCAATCTTGATTTTCTGTGTCATTATGAGAACATCGTCAATCTTGAACCGGACGGCCGAGGAACGGCGTTGCTTTACCGCAAAGGAATGCGTCTTACCATTGTCGACTTACATTCCTCTGGTCGCCTCATCTCCGCCCTGTACACTGACATAGTCTTGATCAATTTGTATGCACCTTCTGGCTCTCAACGTCGGTCTGAACGGGAATTATTCTTCAGAACCGCTCTTCTCAATGCCCTTTCTAAGGGATCTACATATCTCATTGGTGGTGATTTTAACTGTACTGTTGCTGCCAAAGATCAGCGTGGGTTGCCCAACCTTAGTCCTATGCTCAAGCAAATTGTGACGCATTTTGACCTTGTGGATGCCTGGGAGTCCAAGTATGGTTCTCGTGTGGACTTCACCTTTGTCCGTGGATTGTCGGCTTCTAGAATTGACAGATTTTATTTCTCTCGCACCTTGGTTCTTACGGTCCATGATCTTCGAGTGCATCCCCTTGCGTTCAGTGATCACCATGCAGTCGTCTGTCGGATTACGCAGATTGCACCTATTCCCACGCCTGGGAGAGGTTACTGGAGGATTCCTGTATCCATTTTCGCGGAGGAAGATTGCCATCGAGACTTCCGCTTACTGTGGGGGAAGTTGCGTCCCTCGTTCCTCAATTCCCCCAACAAACTTTCCTGGTGGCTTTATAAGGCTAAACCAGAAATTATTTCCCTTTTTAAACGGGCAGTTCTCCAACGAGCCAGGGAACGGCGAGAGCTGCTGGATTTCTATTATGCTACTTTACAGGATCTCGCTGAACTGCAAAGAGCCGGTCATGATGTGTCCCAAAGTCTGCATGCTATTAAGGAACAAATTTCGTTAAAGCAATTGGAAATGCTCCGCCTTCGAGACGTCTCCCATCGTCGACATATGGCTGCAGAAGAAACCTTGTCCCTTTTTCATCTTGCCGGAGAGCGCCAGCAGGGCAGGCAGCGTTTTATACCTGAACTTTGTCACGATGGGCGGATAATTTCTGGATCCTGCGCTATCATCCGCTGCTTTCATGACTATTTCAGTGCTATGTTTTCCAAAGTTGCTGATACTGGTGCCGCCTCGTTCCCGCTGCATTATCATCTGCCTTCGCAGAGCGGCTCCTCTCTTTTGCAACCTATTACCTCTGCAGAACTAGCGGCTGGGTTGCAGAGTGTGAAGCAGAACACTGCTCCTGGTCCGGATGGTATTCCGTATGCCTTCTATTCCACGTTTTGGGACGTTATTGCTACCGAACTCACAGCAGTTTTTGCGGAAATTCAGCGCTCCTCTGAGGTTACCGAGAAGTTTGTTGAAGGTGTAATACTACTGCTTCCGAAGCATCGGTGTGCGAGAACCGTTACAGAGTTTAGGCCGATTACCTTGCTCAATTGCGACTACAAGTTACTGGCGAAAGTGCTTTCTTCAAGGCTGAATCTGGTTTATGTAGCAATTCTCTGCAACGTCCAGACTGTGGTTCCGAGTGGCAGGAACATCATCCAAAACATTGGCTTATTGAGGGATGTGATTTGCCATGTTGAAACCGAGAAGCTTCCAGTGGCATTGGTTAACCTTGACTTTGAGAAGGCCTTTGATAACGTTAGTCATTCTTACCTATGGTCGCTTATGCGGCACTTGGGGATCCCAGGGCGGTTCCTTTCATTATTACAAAACCTTTATGCTGCTGCGACATCCAGGATACTCTGTAACGGATACCTTTCTCCGATTCTCCGCATAAGCGGTCAGTCAGACAGGGTTGCCCACTGTCTATGGGTTTATTTGCGTTGAGCCTCGATCCCCTTTTGAGACAACTACAGTCATCCCTCGGCGGCGTAGAACTGCACGGTCAGCGATTCCGACTTACCGCCTATGCGGATGATGTGACTGTCTTCCTGGCAAACAACGCGGACATGGTCGCCTTACATCGGTGTCTACGCGACTATTGTTCTGTTTCTGGTGCCCAACTAAATTTTACCAAGTCGGAGGTGTTACAGTTTGGTCATTGGCCAGAACCCCTGAACCTTCATGGTATGCGGACAGTAAGCCGCACGAAGATCTTGGGCGTTGTGTTTACGCAGTGTTTTCGCGAGACTGTGGCAGTTAATTGGGCTGACAAGCTGACGAAGTTACGGGTGCTCTTAGTAGAGCAGCGGACTCGGTCACTAAACCTTTTCCAACGAGTGTGGTATGTGCATACTTACGCCCTCAGTAGGATTTGGTACATTGTTCAAGTGTTGCCTATTACCAAGCAATTTTCTCAGAGGATCGAATGCCTGATTGGTTATTTTCTCTGGACCGGAGCTGCTTATCGGGTTTCTAGGGAACAACTACGTCTACCAGTTAATAAAGGTGGTTGTGCGTTGATCGCAGTGGATGTGAAATGTCTGGTACTTCTTGGGATAACTGTACTGCGTGTTCTGGACGGTGAGGGCCTTCCGCTACAGCGATCGCTTTGGGCAGCTCAACTTCGTCTTCCAGATAGGCGGCTACCCGAATTTCGGCGGTGGTGGAAGACATTTGCGGACCTACCCACCATTACTACGCAGAGGTTGGCCTTTACTCGGTCAGCCTTCTTTTACAAACATCTGATGTCTACCACCTGTGTTCTACCGCGGGAACAAGAAAACTATTCACTTAGACGATGGAGTACAATTTGGGAAAAATTTCAGAATCCGAAGATCCCCACTGACTGGAAAGCTACGGTTTACTCGGCTGTCAATGAGGTTGTTCCGACAGCTGACAAATTGTGACGGCAGAGCAGAGCAACATCAAATCTCTGCCTCAGGTGTTCTGCGGTGGAGACATTGAGTCACAAGTTGGTGGATTGTGCCGTCGTACGCCCAATATGGGACTGGATATATGGTCGCATAGGAGTGATTTGTAGTGGCGTGCAGATGTTTCCACGGGAGGTCTATCTGAATCTCGAATTCAAACACGGTGACAAGAAACTGACAGATGCCCTTACTTGGCTCATCTTTGCCACCTATTTTTGGGTACTAAAAGTTGGGGACGCAGTGAATCTGCAGGCCTTCCAGAGATTTCTCCGGAAGGAACGCTGGGAGTTGGACAAAAGGACCACTTTGGCCTTGGATCTTCCGCATTTAAGGAAGCTCTAAGTGTCCACTGCAGGAGGGAATATGCTAAGAATAGGGATAAGAAGAAGAAACAAAAGTGATCTATCCTTCTTGTGTAGTAGTTTCCATATTCTCCTAAAAACCTATCCCAAAATAAAGTAAATAAATAAATACATTGCACAAAAATTAAAAAAAAACATTAAAAAAATAAATATATAAAATAAAACAAAAATAAAAAACTAAGAAAAAAATAAAAAAAACAAAAAAATGAGACTGAAAAATGCGTATAACTTCTTAAATATTCCTGCTAACGAAATTTAATGCAAACATTAGGCTTATACACTTTTGTAATATAAAATTTGTCAATAAACAAGGGGGTTATTTAAAACAAAGGCATCCTAATTATATCCAAAAGTAATAACAAAATATTTTCAAAAAGTAATAACAAGGACAGTGCTATGAGGGTTATGAAATTATGTAATGTGCTTACGAGATAATACCAGAAGACACACTCAAAGCGCTCTTTCTTTCTTTCTTGTTCTTTTTTTCAAAAAAAATAAAAAAAAGGCGGGTCTCTTTATGCTGGCTTTGAAATTCCATGTACTTTCTTTCCATAGCATTGCGAGAAACAAACAAATGGCGTTTTAGTACTTCAAAAATTTAAATAAATAATAGCAAATATCTCGAAAACGCCAGACATTTGAGATACAAGTTGTGTATTTTAATGAGTTCTATATGTTTTCTTTAGTAAGGTTTGGTCTAACCCTTACGGTTTAGCAATAGTACATAAGTTTACGAAGAGGACTGCTGAGGACTTCCCAGGCTATTTGCAGGAAAATGAAGACCTACTTTTTATTTATCTCACAGATATCTTAAACATATGCTATTTTAATCAACATCTAGCCAATTTTGAGAAAATAAATAGTAAGGAAACGTTTTTCGTGTAAAAGGTATTCTCAACTGTGGGGGAGGTTTACTTGAAAAATCTAAATGTCGCATCTTGGAAGATAAAAAATAATAAAAATCCCGTGGCGCTACAGCCCATGAATGCGCCTAGATTTGTCTACTCGACTGCCGGCTTCACAGCCCCATAGGCACGGCAGAGGTGGGCGTTCATCCAGCCGATGCGGGGATGAATGTGGTCAGCATCACGCATTCCTTAGACAGAATGTTGGCCTCCCTGGCTGGGATCACTGCCTATCGCAGCTCCTCACTTTCCTCTTGAAGCTGAGTGGGCACCGGTTCTATACCCGGGACTTAAAATCTGCAACTCCAATGGTGGGATCGAACCCGGGGGCATTTCGTGACCCGGAATCGGAGCTCCACGCTCTAGCCCACAGCGCCTTGGCGCAGGACACTTTGGAGGTAGTTGATCTTGAGATGATCTTAAATACAAAATTTTTATATTTATCCGACTTTTTGTTTTTGAGTTATGTTCTTCACTCACTCATTCACTTGCACCTTTTTATAAAATCCTGTTTTTATTTTGATTCAGAACTTCAAAACATCGATTTTCTATGAAATACTGGTGTTGATTCTTCTACCTAGCTTAGTATGCGGTAAATAAAGCAAAAATTATGTGATGCGAGAATTACTCTTATTTATTTTGTGTAATTTGTAAAATCTCCTAGAAGGATGTAGGTTTCATATTGTCATTTCCGTTAATGTTAAGTGGTTATTTTGACCGTTATTACAAACATCACAGGGACTTAACGGAGTTACAGTTCTTAAGAAGTAAAAATAGAGGATTTACCATTAAAAGCTATAAATCATTATACAGGGGTGGGCGAAAGTAAATATATAATTATATATGTAATATTGTGATGGTTATAGTTTTGTTGTACAATGATGTGATAAATATAATTGTATAGTTCCAGATATTCCAAACAAAAATTGTTTTAGTAAATCCGTGAAATTGGCTTTAGAATTCTTGCGAGTCATTTCCGAATGCTTGCGTGAGCAGGGGTTTTCTGTGTGAATTTTAGGGGAATTATCACCCCATGTTAGATACGTGGGTAGACTATGCAATTTATTTTGGCATGCGCATACTTCAGGGCTAGCTAAGGCACCTATCAGCAGCTCTTCGGGTATGTAAACGTAAGAGTTTTTTGGCTGCTCGGCTCGATTGGTCACTTTCTTAACAAGAATCTGTGCTAGACAGTTCCTTAAATTTATTTTGTGCTAACTTACGATTACGTCCCAGGCCCAGCACAACGAAGATGGAACGCTCATCTTCTTCCGTCTATCAGGTAAAAACCCAAGCTGTCTAAATCTTTCTCTCTTGCAATGCAGTTTAGATTAGTTATTAGAAATATTGAAGTCTCTCTTGGAAGCAGAATTACACGTCTAATAGTGTCACCCTTTCACCTCCTTCCAGCTTCCGCAACCTATAAACTCTCGATCTCAAGCCTAAGCTACGTCCACGTCCCCGTCACCTCTGGCAAAGGCACTGGTTTGGGCTAAATGACCTTCATGTCACATAAGGTGAAGGTGTCTATGGTGTGTGTCAACATTATGTGATATCTGATGGAGCCGCAAGGGGCTTCTGTGACTTATGGTGGCTTCGTTGTGTCGAATAGAGACGTCACCATGTAACGTCACGATATTATGGATAGATGAACAATGATGAAAAATTCTCTTTTCAGCAAGAGTTCCTGCTTACTAAGCATGAATTGTGTGAGTATTTTTAACTGGAGAGTTTCCAAATAAGTGAGTAGTACGATGGAAAACGACTGAGATCCCCGGATCTTATTCATATGGATTTCTTTATTAGGAGTTTCTTAATTATAAGGTTTTGCAAGAAGACTGTTGATGTTCTGTTTAAGACATTGGGGAGCATTGCCAGGAAATTGATACAAACTAAAAACTGAACACTAAAGCATGCTTGAGTGTCAAATCTAGACTCCAGCAGTGCCTAAATGCTTAAGACCAATGGTTTGAATACCCACAAAGGCATATTCCAATGTGTGTGTTACTTCATATATCCAGATATTTCATATTATATTATTTTTTGTGTGCTTAATATTTCATTACCGTATTGTATGTACATAGTTTTGCCCACACCTGCACAATAATCTCATAATACGGAGAATATTAATTAAATAATAATGCGAGGTTTCTAAAGCTATCCATGTAACGCTTGGTAGGCCAGCTAGTATTTTATACATAAAATCGACAGGTGAGTGTGGCTTTACGTCATCTTCCACGTGGAATATGGTTGATGGGCACTTTTGGCTCTGCAGGGGACCATGGACACCAAACCACATCTATCAGCAACCAGGAGATTATATTGTGTGCTCGTTAAACACGACCACAGGAAGAAGGGAAGGGGAATAAAAGCAGCATCAGTCACTGTTAATGACACATTAATTGCAGCCTTTTTATGGGAAGCTATTTGGCGAATCTTTCAAGTTACCATAACAACACCAAAAAAGGAATGAACAAAAGTCGGTTGTACATCCGCGCGTATCGCTAGTTGCCATGGATACGAGGATAATAGCATGTAGCTTTGAAGGCGAGGGATCATTGAAAAAAAATACTGTGTTACATTCACATGACTTTCTTTACCTCTATAAATTATTTTTATATAGCTTTATAGGTTGTTCTTTCCCAGGCTTATTTTATATCTACCTCATGTTATTATCGAGATAAACATTTGCAGGTATAATTACATTGCACGTTTCATTCTGGTTACAAGAGGAATAGAGGAAAATGAATTGATAGGTGTTTACACGCGACTCGCTATGGCTTTTAAATTCCATACTCTTTCCATGACATTGCGAGAAATATGTGAATAGCGACAGGATTTTTTAAAAATCTGGCGTGTTTCATTCACATTACATTTCCTACTATTCTGCAAACTATTCTTAAAAAAATCATTTTAATTACTTCTTTTTCACAGAGATAAACGTCCAATACACAACTACACACTTCGTTGTAGGCATAAGAAGAATACAATTAGCCAAATAGATAGTCACATTTTTAAAGAGTATCACGTGTGTGATGGATTTGAAATTCCATGCTCTTCGCACGAGAGAAAAAACGAATAACCGAGCGGGATGGCTCAGGCTGTAAAGTCTGTGGCCCGCATTCGGAGGTCCCGGGTTCAAATCCCTTGGGCCAACCAATCTGTCTGAGGTTTCTTCGTGGTTTTTCTCAGTTGCCAAGGTAAATACCGGATTGGATATTTAATACCACGACCCAAAGTTCCACTTTAAGTCTAGAACAATAGTAAAATGAAAAATAAATGGTAATAGCGAATGCTATGCCATCTATCTACAGACAATGTAAGCAGTTAGACTGGACGGCATCCTAACGCCATCTGCTCGGCACGAAGCAGAAGATCCATCTGCCATGCGCTGGGTTCTCTGTGGGCACGTGACGAAGCAAGATGGCATTTCTAGGGATGAGACCTAGAAGGCTAACTGTCCGCCTTTCTGTGTGAGGACGGCGGTTGGACTGGACGGCACCCTAACGCCATCTGCACGACATGAAGCAGGTGGTTACAGGGATGAGACCTAGAAGGCAAGCTGTCCGCCTTTATATGGGAGCGGGGGTTGGACTGGACGGCACCCTAATGCCGTATGCACGGCAAGAAGCAGAATATCCAGTTGCTATGCACTAGGGTTTCTGTGACACGTGACGGAGCGGGTGGTTACAGGGATAAGACCTAGAAGGCTAACTGTCCATCGCATATCGTTCTAAGAGTTATCCACCGACAGATCCGCCGCGATATGGCCAAGGAGTTAAAGTGACGTAAAATGAAATGGAGTATAAAAATCGAATAACGACTACCAGTTGAGAAAAACATGTCAGTGAAGCCCAACCTGTTCTCTTAATTGCTAAGGTTCAAAGTCCATAGTTCATTCCACCTACTGTATTTGAAGAGATTGACAAGCTAAAAAAATAAAGCTTCAGTCCTTGGCAGCATGAGTGGGGTGGAAAACTCCCTTCATCCCCTCTCTCTGTAAGGTTGGGCATCCCTGGTATAAGTATTTGAAAACTCAAACCAATAACAAGAAATGTCTCGGAAATGGTTAACACCACAAGAAAAGGTATATAACATAAGTTGTGTGCTTTGACGAGATCTACATTTTTACTTTCTCTACTAGATATAGTAAGCTGGGGAAGTACTGCTTTCCACCCAAAAGACCGATACCGAGATTTCGCCGGAAATACATGTTTTGAGATGCCCTGAATCCGAATAAAGCATTTTTGGAAACATCTCGGTGTATGTGTGTGTGTGTGTGTTTGTCTGTGTGTGTGTGTGTCTGTGAACAGTATAGCTCAAAAAAGAAAAGTCGGATAAATACCAAACTTGGTATTTAGGTTCAATATCTTCCAAAGATGCGAGACGAAGGTTTTCAAGAAAATTATCCCAAAATACCCTTTACATGGAACATTTTTCGAAATTTTTTATTTTCTAAAAAGTGGCTCTAACGGTTTTGTTTAAAAAAACTTAATTAAAGATATTTACATGACAAATAAAACGTGTATCTTGAATTCTCGGGGAATAGCCTATGAAGTCTTCATTCGGAGAGAGTTTTATATAATCCTGTCTAACTGGTAAACGTTAAGCGATAGACGAAAACGTACCATATAAAAATTATAGCTCCCTTTAAAACGCACAGTTTATTTAATATAAGTTTTTTGGGTATAAGCCACTTCTGAGATATCCGTTATTAAAGGTTCGAATTGTTCATTTCTTGGTCATTCTCTTAAAGTCCTTTCAATATTCAGTTCTTTCTTGCGATTGCATGGGAACAGTATGGAATTTTAAGGCAAGCATACAGCGTCAAACCCTTAAACTTTAGCAGTTATACAAGATTATACAAAATTTCTTCCGAATGAAGTGAACTCCTCAGGCTATTCCCAGAAAATTTAAGATATACATTTTATTTTATGTAAATATCTGTAATATTTGGTATTTTAATAAAAATCGTTTCAACCATTTTTATAAAATAAGAAAGTTCGAAAAATCCTCCATGTAAAGGGTAGTTTGGAGTGGGCTATTTTTTGGAAAATCTTCGTATCACATCCTTGGAAGATACTGAACTTAATGTATTTGGTAATTATCCGACTTTTCGTTTTTGAGTATTGCTGTTCACAGACGGACAGACAGACAGACAGTCAGACACACACACACACACACGCGCGGACCTTTTTTTAAAAAAACGTTTTTTTTTGTTTTAGGGGGCTTCGAAACGTATTTCCGGTGAAATCCTGGTATAGAATTTTTAGGTGAGATGCAATACATATAGTCACCGCCGTTATTCAGACACTTGTCGTAACAGGAAACCAGTTTTTGTATGCCTTCGTCAAAGAATGGTGCCGCCTGTGATGAAAGCCAAGTCTGCTCTTCTTGTTTCCCAACATTCTTGTTTCACAACAGTCCGGATTTGGCATCAATTCATCTGTTT
Source organism: Deroplatys truncata (assembly GCA_030765065.1). Classification (NCBI taxonomy): domain Eukaryota; kingdom Metazoa; phylum Arthropoda; class Insecta; order Mantodea; family Mantidae; genus Deroplatys; species Deroplatys truncata. Next base: position 118,401,213 of record CM060988.1, on the reverse strand, counting down.
CTTTACCTTTGCTTGGTGGAAAACATTTTAACGATGATGTGAAACAAGTGCAGACTTGGCTTTCATCATGACTCGCCAAAACTCTGAAAAAAAGAAACATTACATTAAACATTAAATGGGGATACTTGCTGAAAGATTATATATTTATTTTTTGTGCATACGATATATGGAATGTCTTCTGAAACTTTATATTATTTTATTTTCTATACCTATACATTCATTCGTTGTTTACCCTCATCTTATGTAGTACTTACACCCCCAGGACTTACAAGCGGGTGCCTGGGGTCAGAGGCCCGACGAGGAGCAGACACTCTCATGGAGCAGACAGAATGTCCAGGATGGGTGATCAGCCCGATGCCTGGTATGGGATGAAGAAAGTAGGTGAAACGAAAATGACGACGAAATGGATGATAGAAAAGGTGACGATGGAGCAGTTGGTGGAATGAATGGCGGGGTAAACCGGAGAACCCGGAGAAAACCCGCTCAGACGCCGCTTTGTCCACCACTAATCCCACAAATCTCGGTGAGAGGCGAGCGGTCTAACCATTCGGCCACGGCGCCGCCCTATACACTACACTTCTATTTTAAATATTCTTTTAGATATGGTATTGACCCTTTAATTTATTCTGAATCCTGCACCTTTCCTCAGAGAAAATCGTATCTACTCACAGACACTTTGGAGAAGACAGGTACATTTTAGTGCATCTTTTAGGGGAAGGTTTGCTGTACAAATTGGTACCACTGCTAAAAACTAACAGCTTCTGCATGTCCAAGTCAAATGTTTTCTTTCTTTGAAAATATATGTATATTATTTTTTACTCCATTTTTAGTTTGGATAGCTTTTTCTGTGGATCATATTTTCCGATTTAATGGCCCGTTTTCTCAGGACCTATTTGAAATACATAGCTGAGTTACATTTTAGGATGATTAAAACAATACCTACGTAATGCTGTTGTGAATCTGCTTTGATGTTAATAAAATAGTGGATTATTTTTTTTTAAAATTAATTGCTTATAAATTTTGATAAGCGTTGCATAATTAAGGTAAATTCCTATTTTGTTTCATAAATAGTATTATTCTATAGAAACAAACTAGTGAAATTAGAAGGTATGCATCTACATCTCGTACAAAATTCAGTCCAATATTTTAAATCGTTTCTTTCTGAAGTAAGCAAATATAACTTTGGCGGAATAGGCCTTTTAGTGTCTCCTAAAGATAAAATGTAATGTTATTCCTAGAAAGTTGTTTGCTTTCGTAGTATGGACCTTTTAACTGTTTCACAAACACTTTTAAACTCCGTCAAGAGTAGTTACAGTTAAACACCGCTTAACCGAAATGCGCTTAAACGAAACGGTGGAGGAGAAAGAAAATGGTAAGAAAGAATGAAGGAAAACTCAGACGGTAACGTCTGTGATCCGCATTCACGAGGTCACAGTTTCGATCTCCTGCCCACTTTGACCCATGGGTTTTTTCGGGAATTTTCTCGAGTCGTCAGGGGAATGCTAGAGTGGTTTCTTTCATTCCCCGAATTTCCTGTCCCTCCATTTCGTTCCTTTGATCATTTCATTCATCCTTCACCCCGTTTAGTCTATTTCAAGGTTGAAAGTGTCAGCGATGGCGTTTCGGTGCAGCGTGGTAGGGAAAAAGGATGCTCTCTGTGCACTTTCTCGATCTCTCGACCTTCAGCTGTATGTCAGGGTATGATTGCCCCCTTAGGGGCGCTGGACCCTGTATAGGGGGGTCCCCGGTCTACCTGTCCGACTGCCGGGGCATCTATATCTGGAGAGTGTAGGACCCCTGTCATTGCTGTGCCGTCACTCCTGGTTTCGGTCAGAACCTTCACCTCATCTCTCCCTCCCGGGGGTGCCCCCCGTAGGGCATCGATACAGTATCCAGATTCACTGAATCGGTATCGAATCCCCTCCACTACAATCCAATGAAAAAAAAATAAGATATGCTCAAATTCGTGCTGGCAAAGTGGTTGCGATATTTAGCAATGCCTTTCCCCCCAAACTAAGTTATATACAGATACGTCGTATTGTATGCAGTTAAGCCTCACCTCCTATCCCCCATTACAATACACGTTGTACCGTTATAACAAGTGATAAGGGCTTGCACACCCAATTCAATATGGAGGCCCATTTGCGTTGCTGTTGGTCAGTGTGGTTTATTTGTGTTTAAGATGTAAGCGAAAAGAATACGTGTTGTAATAAGCACTGAACAGAAGCTGGAAGCCGTTGTTAGCAACAGAGTGACGGCGGACGAAGAATTGAAAGCATCACAAGAAACAAAGATTGCAAACTCGCTAAGATTGCAAATCTTAACGAGAAATATTGAATTAACACTATCAATAACACAAAACTATTTGTTTTTAGGTTGCCCTGCGTTTTGTGCTACAAAGTACTGAATCAACAACAACAGATGTAATGCTTAGCATACTGTGGCGAGGTAGAGCTGCTCGCAAGCGCTGAGAGAAAAAAGTTCAGAAAAATTTACTGATTTTATGAAACAGTCTTTGTAAATACTGTAATGCATACACAGCAGTAGTATTTTATTAAACATTATTACATGCGTTTGGAATACAATTATTTTCTTCCTCTCGTTGTTTAAAATTGTTACAATATCTGAAACGGCTCTGCCCCCGTTCGTTTAGGATAGGGTTGGAGGGGGACTTAGCACCTCGAATGCAGATCTTTGTGCTTAGGCCTCAAATGGGGTGCCCTCGGGAGGGAGAGATGAGGTGAAAGGAGGCAGAGGGCGGCCGAACCAGCAGCCACGACAGGCAGAGGACAGAGTCCCTACCATTTACAGATTTGAATTCCCCGGGTGCTGGCTGGTGCAGCCGGTACCCTCCCCTCTGTGAGCTTACACATTCCCTGGGGGTCCGGGACCCGGAGACCGCTCACAGTCCAGGGGACGAAGGTTTTCTCAGAACATCCTTTTCCCCTGCCATACACATGCCGAAACCTCCCACCGACACTTGCAACCCTGAAAGAAACCAAGTAGATAAAAGGTGAAGTGAAATGATAATGGAGATGAAATGGAGGAACAGGAAATTTGGGGGATGTAATGATCCTTCCCAGTATTCGTCTGGTGATCCGGGGAAACCCCCCGAAAAAAACCCATGGGTCAGGAAGATCAGCCACGGGAATCGAAACCATGATGTCCCGAATACGGACCACAGGAGTTACCGCCTGAGCCATCCCGCTCGTTGCCCCCGTTCGGTTAAGCGTTTCACCACTTAAATAAATATAATTCCAGCAGATGTTGCTTTACTCTTAAAGTGCACCTGTAGAAATTTGTATAAAAACATTTTGTGCAGTACGGTAGGCGATTGCATTTCCATACTTTTATGATAATGATTTGTAAACCCGAGGCTCGTCCCCAGCTGCTGAAGTATGAAAACCAATGGATCCCCTCCGCTTTTTAATCCAGCGCAAACGTAACATCTGCTCTTTTCACATATGCCGCTGTATCTCAGCAGCAAAAACTTCTCATTTATAAAAAGCACATGGTTTGTTTTTGTGTGATGATACACAGAAGCAAAGCAAGCAAATAAGTCCCTGAGGTGAAAATGGGGAGAAAGTGAGGAACCGATGCGAATATACGCGTTTCTCCAACAAGTTCGTATACATTTGCCCTGCTCTAAGGTACTAAATTTAACATCCCGAAACAAAACACATGCAGGAAACACAGACCAAGGAAAAAAGAGATGTTTACATAGACGCCCCCTAAGTTTCCATAAAATTAATAGTCCTCCCCTAGCATAAACATTCTATATATATACTCTTCACACGTCGCGGTCGCTTTCTTGTAATATTTTCATTTCTGTTGTTGCTAATATTGATCAGAATGATACAGGGGCACAGACAAAAGAGATGAGGGTCCATAAAAAATCCAAATGCAATCAACATTTAATAATACTCAACACTTAATAGCACTTAATAACTAATAATAATAAATTATACTTTAAATTATTAATAATACATTAGATTTGTATGCAATAAAGTATCTAAAGTATACACGTATTTATGCTGTCAAAAGTTTTAAAACATGCCCTATAATTTAAAAAATATTGTGACTTTGTCCAGTTTTTTAAGTGTCACTTCTCTAATTTCTCAATGTAATTTCAATGTTTATATCTAGTTCATCTTCACTGGGCTTCACCTAGTTCACATTGTCACTTCACTAATGTGAACTAGTTCAATTTTCCCGCCACTTCACTTCCCTTCTTGACGTAGCGGCGTAATGCAATACGCAAGATGTAGCCACTACTTCCGGAGGTTAACTTGCTGGAGTCGAATACAAGACCTTACAACCCCTCGCAGTAGCATTCGCTGCACGTCACAGCAGTCGTCAGCAACTCGCTCGTAGAACCGCACTTGATGTCGCACCAGAGATGCACTCGCTAGCTTGCTAAATAATTGACTCAACTCACTGCTCTCACGAGAACGTTCGCTTATACAGCCAATGGAAATTTCCGCAGGGTTCTCGAACGTCCGAGAAAATTAAATAAAAGTAAAATTTTATCTATGGACGCTGTTTAACTACTGTGGTACTTAGCGTCCCATACTATGTTGGACGTGAAAGGCCGGAAATTTTGTTGAGGCCTCTTTATCAGGTTTGAGATTCTTGTACGTGCCGTAAATCTACGACACGGGACCACCAGCTTTACTTCCCTTCCAAAGGAAACCACGCTAAGGATTTTTACGCCCGAAAAAATGCATCGCTCTCTACCGAGTTTGAACCCGGAACCTCGTGAACTACAGTCTAGCATGGTAGCCCTAGACGACAACGTTCGAGAAGGAGAGCCATCCAAAAGATTCTGGTTATCTAGTGTTAGCGCTTCCGGTATTTACGCTGATGAGCGCTACTTATCGTTGTTTACCTTTTAATACCCGTCTCCGACCTCCTGATAACCTAAAGCCACAGCTGTATATTCACAATATGCACTGAAATTGTTACCTTTAGGCTTATACTTTTCGGTACTTACAATGTAGGTTTTTCGTTAGACATTCCGGTCGTTGTAACTTAATTTCAATTTTACAATGACCACTTTCTTCAAATGGTCAGTTGCAACGTTATGGCGTTTATCGGTTAACACAAGTTTGTACACTGAGAAGGATTTTCCACGTCTACAGATGTTATTGGGCAACATTAGAAAGCAGTAACTAGGAGGAAATTTCTTCAAGAAGCACTATATATTTCACTTGAAGGTATTTATCCACAGAACACAAAACTTAACTGTCAGGATATATTTCTAAAATACTACACAAGTTACAGCTTAATTTTCCTACCGATCGAGGGCCCTACCCAGGTGCCGAGCCGGGATGCGTTTGCCGGTAGCTTCGTGCGCGCGGTCACAATGCATATCTAAGTGATGACGACATCACTATTTGTCGATACTTGATACTGATACTGATTTTTGAGCACCGATACCAGATACTCACCTTATAAAAATCTGTAAAGGCGGTAGCTTATTCACTAAATTGTGTTCTTATTAGTAGTTTTTACTTTCTCTACTACGTATAGTAAGTAGGGGAAGCATTGTATTCCACCCAAAAATTCGATACCAAGATTTCACTAGAAATATATGTTTTGAGGCCCCCTGAATCCAAAAAAAAATTTTTGGAAACATGTCCGTGTGTGTCTCTGTGAACGGCATAACTCAGAAACGAATAGTCGGATAAACACCAAACTTGGTATTTAGGTTCAGTATCTTCCAGAGATGCGACACGAAGGTTTTCAAGAAAATACCCCCACCCCAGATTACCCTTTACATGGAACAGTTTTCGAAAATTTTAATTTTCTCAAAAATGGCTCTAACGATTTTGATTAAAATATCATAGTTTTAAGATATTTTCATGACAAATAAAATGTATATCTTGAATTTTCTGGGAATGTCTCCAAAAGTATTCTTCATTGTGAACGACTTTTGCATAACTGGTAAACCATAAGAGATTTTACTACACAAAAAATGTAGATCGCGTTAAAATACACAATATATGTCATATCCTTTTTTTTTTGTTGAGTGAACCATTTTCGATATATTATTCCCTTAAATTTTCCAATACTTATACTTTTTCTCAAATGGGAATTCGTTATTCATTTTTTTTTGCCCTGGTAATGCAAAGAGAATGGAATACTCCACATAGCAACCAGCGCTTAAAATATTTGACTATCGCTTAAAGTCTAGCAATTCCCCCTGCATCTACAAGAAAATTAGCAATAAGATTAACATCTCGATTAACATGAAGCATTGTAAAAATAGTTCGTACAAGAGTAGAGAAAGTGACGTGAGTGTAACACATCAGATTTTTTATCTTATAATACCACAGGTTATATATATATATATATATATCCTCTATTGTTAGCCAAGGATATACTACTACTACTACTACTACTACTACTACTACTACTACTAATAATAATAATAATAATAATAATAATTTCTTTGCTATCTTTTTATGTAACTATATTTTATGAGGAAAACTTTTTTACAGGACTTTCTTTCTATCTAAAGAAAAAAAAATACTAGCAACTCTTTTTTATACTGCAACCTTGAGAACATAAAGTAATATGTATTTTACATGTAACACAAACAACTAAAAATAACAAATGTTTCCATTGGCTGTATTATCCCACGTATTGCGATCTGATTTGTTTCTTCTGGATTCACAGATTTTGGTCACCGGAATAAGTAAATGTAATGTCCAAGTGTAAGTCACCTAGCCAGACTATTGCAGAAAAGTAATTTAGTGCGTCAGCTAAATCACTTCATTCACAACTCAGTTAACGCTGCATGTTACTTGAGTACCTCTACTCTTTCCCCCATTGTTTTGCATATTTTCATTTAGACACAAGAGTCTATGGAATATTATTCACTCACGGGAAACACAATCACGGTCAATCAAGAACTACAGTCCAGCAACTCTTTGATCGCGCGTGAGAGGCAATAAGTTAAAGGCAACAACTTTTAGTCCAGCAAAACTTATATAATTAAATCGAAGATTTATCACAAAGTATTAAACATACTTCGATACAACCAAGTATCGAGATATCGACGGTATCGAGGTCCCATCCCTAGTAATTACAAAAACAAAATTAAAATGAAGATGTGATGGCAGAGATGACATTACTGATTCTTTAACTAATTCTCTCTTCAGGGATACGGGGAAATTGTTAATGCTACTCACAGTATAAATGGCCAGCCTTTTCCTAAGCTTTTTAATCCATATCTATTGAATGCTTTTATTCAAACGCAATTTTTCATATTCGTGTTGTTCTCTCACTTTCTTTGTCATATTGTTTATCGTACATGACTTAGTTGATTTAATTAGTGTATGTAGAGTAATTTTTAAAACCACTCAACGAATTTTGTTAATTGCTTCACATTAAAAACCCCAGTTTGTTCTGACGGACAACTTTTAATTTAATGTCATAACTGTCTAAGACATTAAAAAGGAATTACAATGACCTTGTACTTGAATACGAACACACTGGAGTTATAAAAGAACATGCTTGAGAAGAAGGTCCTGATATTTAGTTAACAATGCCAGAGTAGAAAATGATTATTACTCCACAGAACATGCATGTAAAATAAGACAAATGCCGCGAGTATTTAATAATATATATGCAGATTTAGCAATTAAGACCTAAGACACAGTAAAACAAAAAGAGAACCTAATCTGTATATATGCATGTGATACCAGTGTATAAAAATATTGTAATAACCCTCATGTAAGGAAGTTCTGCTTTATTTCGTTTGTAATGATGTAATCAACCTCTTTAGGAGGATATGCTAAATATTTGTACAAGGAGAGATAATTGCTGACATTGGAAACTAAGGAACCGGTGTTTTATAATTAACCACTGAGATTATTTTTCTCGAAGGTCACAGATATCTTCTCCAAAGTGTGTAACTTGGTGGCCTGGGGTGCGAAATCTTCATATCCATCAGCTTCACCTCCATTTCGTTGTGTATGTTAAGACTAGACTAGGACTAACTACGGGGTGTCCCCGGGAGGGAGGGGTGAGGTGAGAGGAGACACAGGGCGGCCGGACCAGGAGGGCAGGGTCCCTACCTTTTACAGATTGAAACTCCCCGGAAGGCAGTTGGTGCAATCGGTTCCCCTCCCCCTTGCGGGCTTGCACATCACCTGGGGGCTCGGGACTTAGTGACCGCTGCCATTATGGGGGACGAAGCATCCTTTTATCCTGTAGCGGGAAACGGTCGTTGGGCGACATTTGTAGCGGGAAATCGATGATCCTTGGGTTGTTGTTGTCTGTTGCAGTGTTCTTCTTCCTCGGCTATTGGTGCTCGTCGGTTGTTGAGTATTCCATTCCTAACTATCTCTAATTATTAAATCTCAGGTTCTAGTGGGTGAGGCAAGCTAAAAAATACACTGCAAGTTTCCCTTAATCAATGAAGCTTATTTCACACCTAGAATAGTTATGAACGGCTAGCTTTTCCCATTATTATAAGAATCCCACCACTTTAAGTTAGTCAGGAGCCTGGCTATATTCACACGCACCCCACCCTTGTGCACCAACGTGCATCTGTAGCACCTCGTGTCGACGTGACTTCTCGATGAGATAGATTTAGAATAAGAGTGGGCTCTGAGACTTTGTCTGTCCTTATATACGGGAGCCTAGTGACGCTCACCTCCGCGTTTAAAAATGTAACGACGTTTTCTATTGGCCCCCAGGCCGCGTTGCCCTGACATGTATGAGAATGTGTGGTTCCAGATCCGTGCACTTAGGCGCCATTATGTAGCGTTGTACCTCTCGGTGACAGATACGGTCTTTATGATTTCTTGGAATTCTTGCAAGCTCGCCTGTGTCTTACAATCAGCTCTGTACAAATGTTGGGTGTTGAATATTTTAACATGTTAGTGAATTAAATTATTACTGTACAATCCTTATATGTATGGTTCCCCTTTCCTATGTACAATTCCTCTATATGTGTATAATATATCCCCTTTCAACCCTGCCATGCAACGCCGAGACTCCCGCCGACACTGTAACAGACCAAGCAGGTGAAAGGTGAAGTGGAATGAGAATATAGAAGAAATAGAGGAACGGGAAATTCGGGGGATGTAATGAACCTTCCCAGCATTCGCCTAATTACCCGGGGAATCCCCGAAAAAAACATGGGCCAGGAAGTTCGGTCACGGGAATCGAACCCACGACCTCCCGTTGCGGGCTACAGAAGTTACGCTCGGTTTATATATGTTAAAGGTTTAGGTATTATGTTACCGTTTACGTTATTAAATAACTGCGTGACCAAAGAGAAAGCAAAAAGGTTTAAAATTCCATCTACAGTAATTATTATCAAACAAGTTATTCGACCAATCCTATCGATGATTGTTCCGCAGCCAAATAATACTTATATGCTATGCAGAATTTCCAGAACTTGAAGACTGTCGAGGAGGTGTTAAAGAAGTTAGACTTTCCACCGATATTTCACACCCTTTTGCTTGAATATCAGGGGGTATTCATCATTTATAAAGAATAGACGCGTCTGTATGAAATTAAAACTATAGGGGGTAATGGGGAGGATTAGCCATAATGGTCGTATAGATCACTGTACAATAATTTCATAAACAACGTCGGGAGGGTAAATGAAATTAATTCGTTATTCGAGTTGGAAAAGCTACCCGTGCAACATCAGCCAGCTAGTAATTAATAAACCACAAAATCTTGAATATGATTTTGTAAGGGTTAAGTTCCCAAGAAAAAGAAACTGACAAAACACACAACTTTAAACACAATAATGACATGCGTGTTGCAGGGTATTACAATTTCTCGGCACGTGGAGAGCATGTTATAATGACTGCCTTGCGTGAAGAAGTCTAACACTGCAAAAGTGGTGTAAGGCAGTACACATAGCAGATAATGCCATTTTGAAACATTAAAAAATACTCTGATGTGATACATTCATATCAATTTCTCTACTCATGTTTTTTATATCTCTATTACGAACTTCTTTTATAAAACTCATTGTTTCCATCTATTTCATGGTAATCGAGAGAACCGTTTATAGAAATAGAGTCATTACACATTTCGTTGGAGATACACGAAGGGATAAGCCAAAGGGAAAGTCAACTGTTTAGAACGCTCATCGCTATTTCCTAACTTTGAAATTCCACTGTTTACATATCATCGCGAAAAACACAATAATGGTGACAGCACTTAAAAAAAGTGAGAGCGGCAACTCAAACTAGTAAGAATAAATATTTTAGAAATGTTTAAAGTCACAAAAATTCTTTGATAAATTCAATGTTTTAATGAGATCTGCATTTTTGTGCAGTAATTATTGTTTATCTCTTATGGTTTATCCGTTATACAAAATTATACATAATTGTTTCCGAAAAAATAGGTTCACAAGTTGTTTGCAGAAAATTAAGACATACATTTTATTAGTCATACAAGTATCTTAAACTTAAGGTATTTTAATCAAAACCTGTAAAAACATTTTCACGAACATAAAAAATACTGAAGTTTTTACCGCGTAAAGGGTAGATATTTAGGGGAAATTTCTTCAACATCTTCGTGTCTCGTCCTAAGAAGATGCTGAAGGTAACTGTCAACTTTGATATTTATCTGATTTTCGTGGAGTTATGATATTTACACACACGTATATCTTTTTCTAATAATGCATTATTTTGGGCTCAGGGTGCTTCTAAGTAAGTAATCCCGGTGAAATTTTGATATAGAATTCTTCAGTGGAATACTTCTATCTATACCATAAATAAGTGAGAGAAGGTAAGAAGAGTATTACTGATTAATTTTCAATTTCACATGCTTTGAAGGCGTTAAAGATGTTTACTTTCTCTACCACGTGCTTGATAGGTAGAGAGGCTATTGCATTCCACCCAAAAAATCGATGTGGAGATTTCACCGGAAATATGTTTTGAGGCCCCTCAATCCATAAAAAGCATTTTTAGAAAAAGGTCCGTGTGTGTGTCTGCGAAAAACATAACTCAAAAATGAAAAGTCGAATAAATACCAAACTTAGTATTAGGTTCAGTACGTTCCAAAGATACACGAACATTTTTAAGAAAATCCACAAACCCCAAACTACCCTTTACATGGGACATTTTTCGAAATTTTTTATTTTCTAAAAAAATAGCTCTAACGATTTTGCTTAAAATACCACAGATTAAAGATAATTAATTACATGGTAAATATAATTTGGGCATATCTTGAATTTTCTGGGAATAGCCTAGAAAGTCCTCTTCTTTTGGAAGGAATTTTGTATAATCTTGTATAACTGGTAAACGTTAAGGGATAGACGAAAACATACTATATAAAAATTTAGATCTCTTTAAAACACACAATTTATTACCAATAACTTTTTACTTTCTCTACTACGTATAGTAAGTAGGGGAAGTTTTGCATTCCACCTAAAAATTCGATACCGAGATTTCACGGGAAATATATGTTTTGAGACCCCCTGAATTCAAAAAAAGTATTTTTGGAAACATGTCCGTGTGTGTGTCTGTGAACAGCATAACTCAGAAACGCACAGTCGGATAAGCACCAAACTTGGTATTTAGGTTCAGTATGTTTCAGAGATGCGACACGAAGGTTTTCAAGAAAATCCCCCACCCCAGATTACCCTTTATATGGAACATTTTTCCGAAAATTTTAATTTTCTCAAAAATGGCTCTAAGGATTTTGATTAAAACATCATATATTTAAGATACTTTCATGACAAATAAAATGTATATCTTGAATTTTCTGGGAATGTCTCCAAAAGTGTTCTTCATTGTGAACGACGTTTGCATAACTGGTAAACCATAAGAGATAGACAACATTTTACTACACAAAAAATGTAGATCGCGTTAAAATACGCAGTTTATGTCATATACATTTTTTTTGTTGAGTGAACCATTTTCAAGATATTGCTTGTTATTCTCTTACATTTTCCAATACTTATACTTTTTCTCAAATGGGAATTCATTATTCATTTTTTTTGTCCTGGTAATGCAAAGAGAATGCAATACTCCACATAGCAACCAGCTGTTAAAATATTTGACAATCGCTAAAAGCCTACCAATTCCCCTTGCATCTACAAGAAAATTAGCAATAAGATTAACATCTCGCTATCTCAATTCACATGAAGCATATGGAGAATAAGCGTTTGTAAAAATAGTTTGTACAAGAGTAGAGAAAGTCATGTGAGTGTAAGACATCAGAATTTTTTGTAGCATCAGCCATTTCCAAGATATCGTTATTAATGTTCGATTTGTTCAATACTTTGTCATTCCTTTTTAAATTCATTCGATTTTCAGTTATTACTTGCGATTTCATGGTCACACTATGGAATTTTAAGACCAACGTATAACGTACAGCTCTTATTTGACTATCTATCACTGTTCCCTTTGTATCTTTAAGGAAATGTGTAATGTAACTATTTTTGGAAAAGTTTTTTTGGATTAAGATGTAGTAGATATAAAAATAAGTTTTAGTAATAATAGCTTTATCCTCTAATAAGCGATGGAGGGTAGAGAAAGTAATGTGAATGTAACACATTAGATTTTTTCTCCTGAATTCTAATTAGGTTTAAAGTGGTTAATTGAACATAAAATGTTATTCAGTAGTTAGTGTATAGGTTATACATCACAGTAGGGTTACATGCGCACTGCGACCTACATAGATCTATTGCGGCTACCACCCTCCAGGAGGAAGGGATGATGTAAGGAACCACAGCAGGCTACAGGCGAAAGCAGACAGGCCATCGAGACGCGTGGAAGTCCCTAATAGTTCCAGGCTTGAAGACCCGCCCCACTGCAGAAGCGCCTAGAGAGGAAGATGAACGACCCGTCGGCCAAGCAGCCCTCTAGTGTAATCTTTCCTTTGAGAAAGCATCCGCACTATCTGTCTGGCACCGCATAAGTCACGAAACCTAGAAGCACACCTGAAAGATGAGAAGGAAAATATGGAAAGGAAGTCATGGTAGATGAGAAACCATCCCAATATTCGCGTGCCGAGGAGAAAAAAATCACTGCTCTTAAGCTATCCTGGTTTAAATCAAGATTGGAGACCTTGAAGTATAAATGCAATGGAACAGTGGAAGCTGGCCAGGGCAAGGTAACATTAAACAGCAATGAATCATTGCGTAATTGAATGCGAGGATAATTCATTTCACTGGCTATCCACCCAGAGCCCGAAGGCACCTAGCGAGTTACGGTAAATACATGTTCTAATTGCCAATTAAAGAAGGTTAGAAAACCAAAAGGACGGAAGATTGTTTCAAAAGTATGATTTTTACTTTAAAGTAGTGGATATGAACTGGATCCGGTAATGGTAATGGTATTGCTCGCACTCGGCAGGTGCTAGGAAGGTTTTTTTCCGGTTTTTCCCCGTCGCTAGGCGAATGCTGGTTGGATAATTTGATCGGCGAATTTTCCTATCATCCCTTACATCAGTACACTTCTTTTCCTTCTTTTTCACCGCCATATCCGGCATTGGGGTGTTCACCCATCGTGGAAATAATCCAGAGTTTGCTTGTTCCTTGACAGTGCTACGGACCCAATGCTTAAAGTGGGTGTATAAGTCCTACAACGAGGAATGTAATCCGTTAAAGAAGAAGGAAGTTTTTCCTGATAATATTTGAAGTTATTGCTTTTTTACTTTCTCTACTACGTAAAGTAACTAGGGGAAGTATTGTATTCCACCCAAAAATTCGAAACCGAGATTTCACCGGAAATATATGTTTGAGACCCCCTGAATCCAAAAAAAAAGCATTTTTGGAAACATGTCCGTGTGTGTGTGTGTGTGTCTGTGAACAGCATAACTCAGAAACGAACAGTCGGATAAACACCAAACTTCGTATTTAGGTTCAGTATCTTCCAGAGATGCGACACGAAGGTTTTCAAGAAAATTCCCCCACCCCAGACTACCCTTTACATGGAACATGTTTCGAAAATTTTAATTTTCTCAAAAATGGCTCTAACAATTTTGAAATATCATATGTTTAAGATATTTTTATGACAAATAAAATGTATATCTCGAATTTTCTGGGAATGTCTCCAAAAGTGTTCTTCATTGTGAACGACTTTTGCATAACTGGTAAACCATAAGAGAGAGACAAAATTTTAATCCACAAAAAATGTAGATCGCGTTAAAATACACAATTTATGTCATATACATTTTTGTTGTTGAGTGAACCATTTTCGAGATATTGCTTGTTATTCCCTCAAATTTTTAAATACTTATTTTCTCATATGGGAATTCGTTATTCATTTTTTGTCTTGGATATGGAAAGAGTATTAATTTGTGGCAAAGAGAATGGTGCTGCACCTAGCAACCAACTATTAAGATATATGTCGATGCTTAAAGGCTACTGCATTTCTATATTGCCCTTGCAATTACAAAACAAGGGGAACATAGTACGCCTTAGGCGATAGTCAAATATTTTTAGAACTAGTCCCTATGTGTAAAATGTAATTCTCTTTGCATGTCAAAAGATCGTTTCTGCAGATTTTTATCTCGATTAATATTAAATAGATAGAGAATAAGAATTTGTAAAAATAGTTTGTACAAGAGTAGAGAAAGTCATGTGAGTGTAACACATCAGATTTTTTTTATTTATTTTCAGACGTAAATTTTTAAAAATTTGTTGGTTGGTTCTAGTGAGTCGCTTGCAAAGACCCTTTAGTACTGCAGTATTTGTGGATCCTCTCTCAGCCGTGAATGTAGACTTATCTGATGGTTTCCCACAGCAGAGGGTGCTTGTTTCACTAAAATAAAACCATCATATATTAAGATCTTTCTTTGGTGCAGCCGGAAGTGGTTGTACGTCATCCTGGCCCTGATATTCTTGTCGAATTCTCTTGAATGGGAGTTGACGTGCCCGAACTGTTCGGCGAGAGTATTGAGTAGGGAGGTGAGACGCAGAGGTGCGCATGGACGGCTGCGTGGGGGTCTCGCGAGCTGTACGTCCCGGCCGCTTGCCGTCAGTCGCTACCCTAGTATCGCCGGAGCTCGCTGCGCTGTTGTTTCTGTAGCGATAAACTCGAGTGTGCTAGCGAGGTGGTGGAGCCATAAAGTGATCTCTTAGCTGTGACAGCACTACTGCTACCGTAACTGTTCTAAAGGTCCTTGCTTCTGTGCTAAAATAATAACTGCGAGTGCATTTCCAAGATTAAAATCCCCTCCTGCTTCCATTTAATACAATGTAATGCAGTTTCGCTAATTATGACAGTCGTGTGTTGAGGGTATGTAGCCCCAGTGACACCCTTACCCTTTTTTTTCTAAAGGTCAGGCGTCGACCTTGTTGCGTGTTGACATAAAAAACGAACTATTGGAAAGGCATTTTCTTCTGAGTGTGGTGGCGGTGCCGATATCGATTTCAAATTCTGGTACTTGACATTGCTACCAGTTGTTACGGCCACTCGAGGTCGTAGTGGTACCCAAATGTTTTTATTTCCTTACAAGTGTGTGTGAGTCTGCTTCAGATTTGGTTTCAGTTGGATTTCGTTACTGAACGCGATACTACAGCTGTTTA
Source organism: Deroplatys truncata (assembly GCA_030765065.1). Classification (NCBI taxonomy): domain Eukaryota; kingdom Metazoa; phylum Arthropoda; class Insecta; order Mantodea; family Mantidae; genus Deroplatys; species Deroplatys truncata. The sequence goes on along the minus strand of CM060988.1, from coordinate 118,385,696 downwards.
TTCTCAGTGCCGCATCAAAACAACGTGCTGATAACATGGTGAGTTATCATTTAACTACAGATAAAGTAGCTATTGTTTTTTTAACGCGTTTCATATTAGAGAAGCGATCTTCATACTGGATAAAAATATACCAAGTACCGTTTTCTTTATTTTCCTGAGTATTAATTAATAAGACACATTTTTATTTTCTCTACCACTTATTAGAGGAAGTCGAGATTTCACTGGAAATGCAGGTTTTGAAGCTCCTTGAATAAAAAAGATCACTTTTACAAAAGGCTCTGTGTGTATGTGAAAATAGTGTAATTCAAAAACGAAAGCTGGTTAAACATTATATTATTATTTAAGTTAAGCGTCTTCGAAAATGCACGTTTTGAAACTCCCGGAATAAATTAAAAAACAAACACTTATAGAAAATGGTTTGTGTATGTATGTTTGAAAACAGCATAACTAAAAATCGAAAAGTCGGTTAAACATTAGAAATTTGTATTTAAGTTCAGCGTCTTCCGGAAATGCACCTTTTGAAACTTCCTAAATAACGCGCTTAAGCAATTTTAGAAAAAATCCTGTGTGGGTGTGTGTGTGAAAGCAGCACAACCGAAAAACGAAAAGTCGGTTAAACATAGAAGTTTATATTTATGTTCAACGTGTTCCAAGAATGCCACACGAAAATTTTCAAGAAAAATCTCCCACCCCAAACTCCCTTTACAAGAAGGACTTTTCAATGTTTTTGATTTTCTCAAAAATGTTTCCAAAGAGCTTGCTTAAAATAACCTATGTTTAAGATATTTGCATGACAAATAAAATTTATATCTTAAATTTTCTAGAGATAGCCTGTGAAACCCTCGATTCTGGGCGATTTTTTATAACTTATAAATCGTAAAAATGACAGAAACGTACCACGCGAAAATGTAGATCTCGTTAAAATACGCATTTTGTTTGTAGCATTAGCCATTTCCGAGATACTCTTTCTTATTTGCTTGATTTGTCAAACAGTTCATGCTAAGTCGCTATCGTTTTTTTTCGTGGTCATGTAAAGAAAATAGAGTTCGTACCGCTTAAGTGGCCACTCTGGAACCAAAATGGCAAAAATAAAATGTTATTTTCTCAGAAAAACTGTTTCTAAAAGAAACAGTATCTTCAACATGTTAAGGATACAGCAGTAAAATATTACATGTGAAGTCCGTCTGGAAATTGGTGCAATCCATATTGATAACTGAAGAGCAATACCTCCAACAACTGCGTTCCCAAACTTTAAATAGCTTTTTCTCCATATAGCAATTTTTGTTCTTTGAGGTATACCTTTTCGCAGTAAATAGTGATGAATCAGGCTGAAATTTTCAGGATATGCTTATATATATATATATATTTATATAATTTGTTAAAGAAAACTGTGCATTGCTATGTTGATTACTCTCATACATACAAGTACATGCTTTTTTTCCATTTCTAGTTATTAATAATATTTTTTCTAAATATAAAAAATCTGATGTGATACACCCGCATGACTTTTTCTACTCTTGTTAATCTGTTTTTACAAACGCTCATTCTCCATCTACTTTATGTTAATCGAGATATACATTTGTAGAAACTATCTTATTGCTGATTTTCTTGTAGGTGTAAGGGGAATATGGTAGGATTTAAGCGATAGTTATATCTTGGTTGCTGTGTAGAGCATTCCATTCTCTTTGCATGTCCAGGGAAAAAAATAGAGAGAATGCCATGAGAATGGCAAATTCCCATTTGAGAAAAAGTATAAGTATTGGAAAATTAAAACAAATAACAGGGAATATCTCAGAAATGGCTCACTCCACACATAAAAAAGTTATATGACATAAATTGTGTGTTTTAACGAGATCTAAATTTTTTTGAGTAGAATAATTTTGACTATCTCTTACGGTTTACCAGTTAGCAAAAACGCATTCATAATGAAGAGGACTTTTGGGGAGATTCTCAGATAATTCAAGATATATATTTCATTTGTCATGAAAATGTCTTAAACATGATATAATAAAATCGTTAGAGCCATTTTTGAGAAAATAAAAAATTTCGAAAAATGTTCCATGTAAATGGAAGTCTGCGGTGGGAAATTTTCTTCAAAATCTTTGTGTCGCATCTTTGAAAGATATTGAGCCTAAATACCAGGATTTTCGTTTTTGAGTTATGCTGTTCACAGACACACTTTTTTCTAAAAATGGAATTCAGGGTGCCCCGAAAACATGTATTTCCGATGAAAACTCGGTATCAAGTTTTTTTGGTGGAATGCAATATTTCCCCTACTTACTATACGTAGTAGAGGAAGTAAAAAATCATATTTATAGTAAATATTAATATTTTGGAAAACAAATTTACAAGTTTATTGCATAGGAATAGAACAACCAGCATACCAAATTTCAGACCTCTGTTTTAATTCTACATTGCAAAAAGTGTACCTTTTATTACTATCCAATTATTGGCAAAAAAACATAAAGCATAATGTTAATTACAAAAGTATCTCATCTAGAGCAATGAAAGTTATACCAACAAAAGATCATGCCAGGTGCAATTGAGCTAAAAATTCCATTAAAATTGGTTGATTAGGGAAGAAAGACCATTTGGCACCAGTGTGTCCCCTTAAAACTACTGTATCCCCATGTACCTGCAACTAAACGTGTAATAACACTATTTCTGCAAATGTTTATCTCGATTAACATGAAGTACATCAGCGGAGTAAGCTTTTGTAAGAATACTTTGTAGAAGAGTGGGTAGAGAAAGTCGTGCTAATGTAACACAAGCTTTTTTTATTGTTTCTCTTGACATTTGAATGACCATTGTTGCATGTAATTGTTTTTATGGACCGTCCCATAGAAAGTATGAAAATGCACATCTGTGATTTGGGGAAATTCTCGGGTAATTACATGCACATAAAATAATACTCGCGCTAATTTCAAATGAATTTTCAGGTTTCTACTGCAGTATTGGATTACGGGCAAAATTGAGGTGTTTTAGATACGAAATCGAGGTTTTTTGATATCCAGAGTAAGTCTTGTGTTATAAGAAACGTTTTGGTGTGTTAGATGTGTCTATAGCGGTAATATATTGCCCACCCACCCTCCTTTTTATGCTCCGTTCTTACACAGGGTTTAAGTTGAGACTTTACAATATCTCCAAAACTAAGCGTTGTAGAAAGAAACTACTTTAACAAAAGTTGCTTGATATTACGGGAGAAAATAAATACCATTATTGTGTTGTGATGCTCATTTTAAACTTAATTAATTATTTAATCTTTTTAAATGGGACCCTAAAATGACCATCAGCACGTCCTCCAAGTAAAACACAATATATATATATATATATATATATATATATATATATACACACACACACACACGCACACACAATGATAATATCTTAGTACAACACTGTGAAGCAGTCTTTTTTTTATTCTGTTTTATTTTACGTCATTTTAACTCCTTGGTCATATCGTGACGGATCTGTTGGTGGATATTTCTTAGAACGATATGTGATGGACAGTTAGCCTTCCTGTAACCCCTGCTTCATGCCGTGCAGATGGCATTAGGGTGCCGTCCAGTCTAACTGCTTACCTTGCATTCGCTATTACCACTTATTTTTCATTTTACTATTGTTTTAGACTTAAGATGGAACTTTGGGTCGTGGTATTAAATATCCAATCCAGTATTTACCTTGGTGACTGAGGAAAACCACGAAAAACCCTCAGACAGATTGGTCGGTCCACGGGATTTAAATCCGGGACCTCCCGAATGCGGGCCACAGACTTTACCGCCTAAGCCATCCGGCTCGGTGAAGCAGTCTTGTCCCTAAGTTAAGATAAATAGCATAGATAATTAAAAGAAGAATAATTTTTCTAAAATTTCTCTATACCGCTTTTGACTACGATATTTAGCATATTAATGTAATAATGTAAGTGCCAAAATGGCTCAAAACGGAAACAAAAATATTTCATTGTTTATATCACATTCTTTTTCAACTTACTTGATGTAAGACTTTTGAAAATGTATTTTCAGTGGCAGATTGTTTTCCAGAATATTAAAGATAGTTGCCAGAATTACTTCATATTTCGATGTAAAACAAACTAGAAGACTTGTGGCCATTCTCTTCGTAGATTTTGAGTTTTGTTTACTTTATTTTACAAACGTTTTAAATTTTAACTAATTTTTAACATATTATTTTATAAGAAAAGTAATTCTTTCCGCTCAAGTAATCATGCAAAAAATCATATAATAGTATTTTACTTAATTTTGGCCTTTTTGCCTAAAATTAACAACTACATAAGTTTCAGTAAATGAAAAAAGAAGGCAAATAGGTAAAAACGTGTACATTAATATCTCGCCAATTTAATTTAACATACTTTAAGTTGTAGACGGTTGGTAAGGTTAACTTATATCTCGTAAAAGAATTTTTAAAAATGCTTGAAACTTAACCACTGAAATAAAGATCCGCAGGAAACGCGAGCCTTTTAAAACGGCCTTCGAAACACAGGAGCGGTCGTAGAGATTGGAAGTTATCCCAAAAGTATATCGAATTTAATAGAATTTTTTTTTAAAAAAAACACAACACCTGGAAAATTGACCAAAACACATTACCAAATTACTTACCTTCAATTTCCTATATTGTACAGAAAAAGTATGTGTTAAATTAGGAAGAGATTCTGTATTCTGTTTAAAAATTCGATATTGAAATTTTACCGGAAACACAAATAATGAAGTTCCCAGAAGCCAAAGTGTTTTTGTTTAATTTATTGTGTGTAAGGGAGGAAGAGAGAGAGAGAGAGAGAGAGGTTATGACTAAAAACGAAAAGAAGAATAAACTCCACATTTCAAGGACGTAACGCAAAGACTTTCTTGAAATTCCTGCAACTCAAAACGAATTTTATACGGAGAATTTGTTATTGTTTATTTATTCAAAAGTGATATCATAGATTTCGCCTAGAAGTTTTATGTTTGACATCTTATGAACTGTATATCTTATATTTCTTGTGAATACCTTCCTCTTCATTCTTTTTGTAATGTAATTAATCTGAGAAGAAGAGATATACAGAAACTTACTGCAGAAAACTAAGGAACTCTTAAATTAATCTGCAACTTGTGTCTCTACGACATACTTCCTAGTGTTCATCTGAATGTTTCAGTATTTAAGAAATTGAAACGTAATATCGCCCTTTGATTTCTCGTTAACACCTGCAAACAGTATGGAATATCAAGGCAAGGCCAGTATATAGCTTCCTCCATCTGCTTACGTATAAATGGTTGTCATTGTTGGAAAAATAACATTTCAAAACAGCGATTTTAAACATTTATGAAAATAATCTTTCAAGTATACCTTGGCTTCTCATAACCAACACGTAAAGCGAGGTTGGCGAAAAAGCGATTCGTGTTATTTCGAACCCCTCCGCAGCGCGCACCAGAGCGCCAGTCTCCTCGATTTCGATTTGTATTTTACATACTAATACGAATTATGTTGTCTGCTGCTGGGACTCTGCTAAAGAAGGCAGATAACTAGAGTTAGCTTCAGGCCATATAAACTGTTCCATAAGTTTATTACAAATATATTAATAAATACAATGCTTTTGTATTTGATTTATTTGGACAATTTCTGGGGAGAAATAGTTGAAGGCACAATTGTTAAAGTAAGTAAACTTACTGATGACAATAATAATTAGGGCTAGATTAAAAAATCACCATAATATGCAAACCGAAATGCTATTACAAAATATTCACAGTAGCACAAAAAATATGGCCTAATAAAATTATGAGGTAAAACTTCAACTTTAAAATAATTTAAGTCAGTTTATGACAATGAAATATTAATTTAAGAATGAAATGCGTATGAGAAGCAAGAGGGTATTGCAGTATGCTTTTTATTTTATTAAAACTCGCTGACAACTCAAACACGTAGAAAGAAATTGCACAAGAAAAGCTTTTATTTCCTGAAAGAGTGAAAATATGACGAATATAACTATTTACGGATAAAATACGTTCTATCAGAAAGAAATGACTATAGGTATGTACAGAAGTATAAATTACTATAATGTGACTAGATTTTCATAATAAGCACTTATATATATATATATATCAGTTTACCAAAAACTCTGATGTGTTATATTCACATAACTTTCTCTACCCTCTTACGAAAGTTTCTTATTCCATCTACTTCATTTTAATCCAAATAAACCTTCTCAAAAATTACACATGCGTTATAGACACAAAGAGACGGCGATAGTCAAATGTTTAAGAACTAGAAGCTAATATGCTGGCCTGAAACTTTCACACTGTTTCAATGCAATCGCGAGAAACAACTGAATGTTGAAAGAGCTTAAAAGAATGACCAAGAAATGAACAATTCGAACCTTTAATAACGGATATCGCGGAAATAGCTAATGCCAAAAAAAGTAATTTGAAATAAATTTATGTTTGTCTATAGTTTAATGTTTACCGGTTAAACCAGATTATACAAAATTCCTTCCGAATGAAGAGGACTTCATAGGCTATTCCCAGAAAATTCAAAATAAACATTTTATTTGTCAAGCAAACATCTTCAATATATGGTATTTAATCAAAATCGTTAGAGCTATTTTTTATAAGTTCAAAATTTTCGAGGAAAGTCCTTGTAAAGGGTAGTTGGTGATGGGGAATTTTCTTGAAAATCTTCGTGTCGCATCCTTGGAAGATGCTGCTGAACTTAAATACCAAGTTTGGTACTTATCTGACTTTTCGTTTTTGAATTATGCCTTTCACAGACACACACACGGACATGTTTCCAAAAATGCTTTATTTGGATTCAGGGAGCTTCAAAACATGTATTTCCGGTGAAATCTCGGTATAGAATTCTTTGGTGGAATCCAATACCTACCGTGTCTACCCTCTATGTACGTGGTAGAGAAAGTAAATATATATATATATATATATATATATTCTCCATAATGAAAATCCTAGCAATAATAATAATAATAATAATAATAATACCTACCCATTGTTTATTATAAATTGCTTATTTACAAAATGCTATTTTGTGCATTTGTGTGTAAAGTATTGGCATATTTAAAACGTGATATTTAACTCTGTTTATATACATTTTTAAAAAACTACAGGGCCAGGGATATGCTAAGCTAACTTTGAAAAGTTGCTAAGCAGTCAGAGACGCGAGTATGCCTGACAGACGAAAAACGCAGTGAAGTCTAGACCTCATTTTGGCAGCCGTATGAACATGACATTGGCCAACACAAGGACGTTCCATAAATACAGACGGGCAGTCGCTTTCCGGAGTCCATACAAGTGAGTGCGAACACACGAAAACGCGGAAGAAACCAATCAGTGCTTGCCTGATATTTTGGAGAAAACTACAGTACCTAAACAAATATACTATATAACGATAAACCGTAGGTTTGTATTATTTATTTATTTTTGCGTTTTCTACGCAAAGCAAGCAGTGCATTTGCCTCAAATTGGATATTCGTTTTTCAACCTGCAAGGCCATGTTCCTGGGTCTTCAAATTAGGCTAGTTCTCTCTCATTTTATTTGCATCCAGTAGCCAGCAATTCGCTACATTGCTTCGTCACCCCTGCAATATTTCTTCATTATTTTACTATTATTTCCTAAAATTACTGTAAGGGTTTTTTCATTTCTTCGCAATAAGTGATACCAACTTAGCCCTTTTGTTGCTAAATCTAGTTTTTTTTTAAACAGACAGCCATTATTTTTCGAAAAAAAACACTGAAGTCATTTCCATCCATTTTACGTAATGATTAAATCAATTTTAATTGTTCTTAAAAATATTCATGCATTTCTAACCATTTTCAGTTTACATTCAGTTTCTCCGCCACTAATAGTACGTGGAGAAGCTATATTCCACCAAAAATTTGTTATCGGGATTTCACTGGAAATAGATCTTTTGAGATCCTCTGAATCCATTAGAACATTTTTTCTAGCATAACCAAACTACACATGGGCATTTTATGACTAAAAGGCAGAACATTATTTCTGAATGAAGGAAATTCCTTTGGCAAGTCAGGAAAATTGTTTTACAATGTTGGGAAATCCCTTTCATCTCTCTCATTGATATGAAACTTGATATACGCCCACATGATAACTATTGCTATTTATAAGCTGCTCTATATTTGGGCATTTATGGTATTTCTGAGTCACTTTTAACCACTTTCATCACCAAGATGAGTTGGCAACACTGAAACTACCGAATGATGTATCGGATTATTCCTTAACATCTAAATAATAACACAAACCACAAGATGTCTATAGTAAATCTAGCCCTAGAACTTGATGTAAACAAAACAGTTTGTATCCCTCTGCGTTAACTTTGTGTCTCTGTCATCTGCGAGGAACACAAACAAAAGACACGATTATGTCTCGTGTTTATAAGGAACAGAACTGTGTACTATTTGAATAATAATAATATAATAATAATAATAATAAACCCCAAATAAAAGCTCAGGATAACTAAAATAAAAGACACGTTTATCTGTAGCTACATTGCTATCGGGAGAAGTATAGCATCTGGGTATCCATCATACGATATCCTCTCTGTCAATAATTATATTCACTTTATTTCTCTTCACAAACCTAAATCCAATTTCTAGCAGTAATTTAAGAAAGGTGGGTCGCTTGAAAGAAGGCGGCGTAGGATCATTGTTGACAGAATTAAGACTTTGTCTAATGTTATAGATTTGTTATTAAAGAAAAAAAATCTGATGTGTTACACTCACATGACTTTCTCTACTCTTGTACAAACGCTTATTCTCCATATGCTTCATGTTAATCGAGATATCGAGATGTTAATCTTATTGCTAATTTTCTTGTAGGTGTATATATTTACAAGGGCAATATAGAAATACAGTAGCCTTTAAGCACACACATATCTCTTAATAGCTGGTTGCTAGGTGCAGCACCATTCCCTTTGGCACAGATTAATACTCTTTGCATATCGAAGACAAAAAAATCTGGTGTGTTACACTCACATGACTTTCTCTACTAATATACAAACTATTTTTACAAACGCTTATTCTCCATCTACTTCATGTTAATCGAGATAAACATTTGCAGACTCTATCTTATTGTTAATTTTCTTGTAGATGTAAGGGGAATATATACTTACAAGGGCAATATAGAAATACAGTAGCCTTTAAGCACATACATATCTCTTAATAGCTGGTTGCTAGGTGCAGCACCATTCCCTTTCCCACAGATTAATACTCTTTGCATATCCAAGAATAACGAATTCCCGTTTGAGAAAATAAGTATTGAAAAATTTAAGGGAATAATAAGCAATATCTCGAAAATGGTTCACTCAACAAAAATAATGTATATGACATAAATTGTGTATTTTAACGCGATTTACATTTTTTGTGTAGTAAACGTTTGTCTATCTCTTATGGTTTACCAGTTATGCAAAAGTCGTTCACAATGAAGAATACTTTTGGAGACATTCCCAGGAAATTCAAGATATACATTTTATTTGTCATAAAATATCTTAAATATATGATATTTTAATCAAAATCGTTAGAGCCATTTCTGAGAAAATTAAAATTTTCGAAAAATCTTCCATGTAAAGGGTAATCTGGGGTGGGGGAATTTTCTTGAAAACTTTCGTGTCGCATCCTTGTAAGATACTGAACCTAAATACCAAGTTTGGTGTTTATCCGACTGTTCGTTTCTGAGTTATGCTGTTCACAGACAGACACACACACGGACGTTTCCAAAAATGCTTCTTTTGGATTCAAGGGGTCTCAAAACATGTATTTCCGGTGAAATCTCGGTATCGAATTTTTGGGTGGAATACAATAATTCCCCTACTTACTATACGTAGTAGAGAAAGTAAAAATGAATAACGAATTCCCATTTGAGAAAATAAGTATTGAAAAATTTAAGGGAATAACAAGCATTATCTCGAAAACGTTCACTCAACAAAAAAAATGTCTATGATATAAATTGTGTATTTTAACGCGATCTACATTTTTGTGTAGTAAAATGTTGTCTATGTCTTATGCTTTACCAGTTATGCAAAAGTCGTTCACAATGAAGAATACTTTTGGAGACATTCCCAGAAAATTCAAGATATACATTTTATTTGTCAGAAATATATCTTAAACATATGATATTTTAATCAAAATCGTTAGAGCCATTTTTGAGAAAATTAAAATTTTCGAAAAATGTTTCTTGTAAAGGGTAATCTGAGGTGGGGAGATTTTCTTGAAAACCTTCGTGTCGCATCTCTGGAAGATACTAAACCTAAATACCAAGTTTGGTGTTTATCCGACTTCGTTTCTGAGTTATGCTGTTCACAGACACCCACACACACACACACACACACACACACACACAGAGACACACACACGGACATGTTTCCAAAAATGCTTTTTCTGGATTCAGGGGGTCTCAAAACATGTATTTCCGGTGAAATCTCGGTATCGAAATTTTGGGTGGAGTACAATAATTCCCCTACTTATTATACGTAGTAGAGAAAGTAACTAGTACAATTTCCTACGAATAGAACTTTGGTAAACTCATCTGCTTTTTCTAATTCTGGCTTACGTTTGTTTCTCCTCCACGGTGTTAGCAGTGTTCTTTACGCGCACATGCAACGCTGTGCTTGGAAACACCGGTATAATCTGCAGTTTGTTTAACAAAGTTATTCACAACGACAGTTGCATTCTCCTTAATTAGTTTGTTAGCAACCTTCGTTAGTTTTCCTATTCATAATATTTACTATTCCATTTTAATCAAAAGTTTCGCACTATATTTGATGAACATACTTCTTGAAAACCCACAGATAATCGTGCCTATTTAACGCACTATATGTTGTGGCATGCTTTGATTTCCCGCGTATAGCGGACTAGTTAATGACGTCATGTTTTACATCAAGTTTGGTTCTAAGAATGGACCGACAATAGTAACACTCCAGTATTTGCAGCTAGAATTGAAAAGAAACTGTCACATCAGTGACGCGACGTTTTCCCTCAGGGAGTGCTGGTATTACCTCGTTCCTCAGTGTTATCATTAGAGCCCGGATTTGCATGCATCATAAAATAAAATATGCATGCAAATATGCACAGAAAATAAATAAAATATGCACCATAATGTGCAAAAAAAACAACAATGATAGATAAAGCTATTTGTTTTTTGAGTAATCTCTTTCTTATCAATACGAGTAAAACCTCTTATACGTACCTGGATACCATTAGTGCACGGCCTTCAGGCCGTAGCGAACCGAATTGATACCATAGGGGTCTGTTTCGGGATCTAACACGAGATTAGGCTAGGGCTTTTGTGTTTGATCTGAAAATCTGTTCATCTCAGCGACCCTGAAAATGTGAATTCGACACTACATTCTATAACTTATTAGTGAGTTTACAAATTATTCTTACAAAAGTTTATCTTCCTATCTACTTCATTTTAATCTAAGTAAACTTTTGCAGAAATAGCTACATTACAGATTTCGCTATAGATTCAAAGAGAACACCTATAGTAAAATGCTTTAAAATTGGACACTACACTGGCCCTTAAAACTCTTTCCATAACATTGTAAGAAACAACTGAAAATCGACGGGATTTGAAAAGAATGGCGGTATTGAACAATTAGAACCATTAATAACTGATATCTCGGAACGGCTGATGTCAGAAAAAGATTCTTTAAAAAATTGTGTCTCTTAAGGAGGTCTACATTTCTTGTATGGTATATTTTGTCTATCGCTCTACGTTTACCAGTTATACAAGATTATACAAAATTCCTTCCGAATGAAGAGGACTTCAAAAGCTATTCCCAGATAATTCAAGATAAACATTTTATTTGACATGTAAATATCTTTAATATATGGCATTTTAATCAAAATCGTTAAGAGCCAGTTTTTAGAAATTCAAAGATTTCGAAAAATCTTCCATGTAAGGGGTATTTTTGGTATGAGGGAATTTTCTTGAAAATCTTAATGTCGCATCTTTGGAAGGTACCGGCGAAATCTTGGTATCGAATGTTGGGTGGAATGCAATACTTCTCTACCTACTACGTACGTGGTAGAGAAAGTAAATATAACATGCATTTTGCATATAAATCCAGGCTCTAGATATTATTATTAACGTAACATTTGATACCTGCCCCCTAACTTATGGTTCCGCGGCAGGAATGCAGTCAGTCACTTAACAATTCCAATCAGCTATGAAATTTGTGGACTGCTGGACTCGTTCCTCTAGGTACGCTTACAGCAGTAAGCGAAGAAGTCGCGAAACCTAAAGTTACAAGTTATTCGTATGTAGCGTAATTAGCTTATAAATAAGATGTACTCGTCTCAAACAAGTGGCGTGGCTTGCACTTCGTAGCTGGGCTCATTTTCTCTGGAGGAGGAAGAGGAAAATTGGGATCGTGCTGTCATCTTCCGGCGAAACGAGAATGTTGTCAACGTATTTCACTATATCATCCTTCTCCCAGTTATCGTTTTCTACCTTCTGTATATGTTTGCAAACACACTGCAAGCATGATTCGGTCACAAGATTATATCGCAGCGATAACTCAGCTGTTAATTTTCATTCTGTAACATTCGTTTCACTTAGCTAGTTAGATAGTGTCAGGTCTTACTGGCATGGGTACCGAGCGAGGTGGCACTGCAGTAACTTGTGTGACCGATAGCGAAGGGAAGGGTTCGATCCCAGTGACCACCCACTCTGATCCATGGGTTTTTCGTGGTTTCCCCGGATCGGCAGGGGAATGCTGGGTTGGTTCATATTCTAGTACAAATGTTCCTGCCCCTCTTTTCCTGTACCCATCACCTTTCTTATCGTCTGTTTCAGGGTTGTAGGACAGGCGCGGTGTTTAGCGGGTTGCGGCTGGGCGGTGGATGTGCGCTCTGTAAAGATGCTTTCTTTGATGTCATTACGGAACTGCTCAGTTAGGATCCGCTTCCGGGGCACCCCTGGGGGTTGGAAGCTTGTGGGTAGGTCCGGCGGAGTCGGATGTGTTCGATCTGGAACGTTAGGGACCCCGTCCATGCTTGCGTCCGTCGTCTTCCGGATCTGGTTGACCTTCGGGTCTCTCCACCCATCCCTCCCCCAGGGGTCACGGTAGAAGCAAAAAGGTCTTACATGCGGTGCTCTGCCCCCCCCCCCTGCGTTCGTCTGTACTTTTACCTTTTGACATGTATAGGGGCCAAGTTAGCGACGGTGTTGCCCCCAAAAAGCAAATTTGCTCTTTAAGTTTGTTTATTTCAGTCAGCTTTTATAGTACTGATTTATGTACAGAACTGTCGCACTACACTACTTTGTTTTGCAGCCATGATATCGCTACATTTCACGGAACTCCTAGAACGGGGTTGTCCATCTCTACAATGTGATATGAAGCATTATCTAACACTTCTACAGAAGAAGGGTATTTTAACCAATCCGCTTTTCAAAGTTCACATGTTTTATTTTATTCGTGGTAAGTCACCTGTAGTGTAAACGAGAACATAATTTTACAGAAACCTGTTTATATTACCTGCAAGAATTATTATCAGCCTATTCCCTACATTATTGTTATTATAAATACCAACTTACTCCCTATTTTGCCACCACTTGCTGAATGTTTTAATTCTTAACAAGTTATTCCTAAAAAGTTGTAAATGAAACACTAATTACATATCAGTAACGATCTATTTTTTCCCTTGCCATTTAATGAACCAATGCTATATGGCCTAAAAATGCCTGAATGACGAGTTGTGACCTAAAACATCCTAAATTGCTGTTTTTACTTTTTCAGATAAGTTCGTATTTACCCGAGGTTCGCACTATCTTTTGCTTTCCTTGCATATATCAAATGACATAAATATATACCAGAAATTATTCTCTGCTTGAAATGAGCAGGGTTACAGTAGGAGCTGCATGTTCTTCAAAAACTTTCTCTACCCTTTATCGTTTATTAATGAGTATAAAGTTTTTCTTACTCAAACTTATTCTTCTATCTACTGCATTTAAATCCACAAATAAACCTTTGCAGAAATAGCTATATTACACGTTTCGTTATAGATAAGAATACATTACGTATATTATTACGAGAATTATTAAACGCATTCCTGGCTTTGAGGACATTAAGATGCTCTGTTCAGTACTGCAGGGAGAAAAACTATTCAGGAAAATTAAACCTAAAACCTGCAACAGAAGCATCTATGACTTATGTTCCAATGAACTCGTGTTCTGTGTAGATAATCTGTTCAACATAAAAATCCGATGTGATATATTCACATGACTTTCTCTACCCTCTATGTTTATTAGTGGGTGTACAAACTATTCTTACTAAAGCTTATTTTTCTATCTCTACATTTAATCCAAATAAACCTTTGCAATAAGATGTCTGTTTTGTTATAGGAACAGCGATAATCAAATGTTTAAGAACTGGACGCTATATGTTGGCCTTAAAATACCTTACGAATTCTATGCAATTGCTAAAAACAACTGAAAATGGATGGGATTTTAAAAGATTGACAAGTATTGAAAAATTTGAATCGTTAATAACGGATATCTCAGAAATGGCTTATGCCATAAAAGCTTATTTTAAGTAAATAGAGTTTTATAAGGAGATCTACGTTTTATGTGTGGTACGTTTTCATCTATCGCTTAAGTTTACAGGTTAAACAAGATTACACAAAATTCCATCCGAATGGAGAGGACTTCATAAGCTATTCCCAGAAAATTTAAAATATACATTTTATTTGCCATGTAAATATCTTTCATATAATATGGTATTTTAATCGAAATCGTTACATCCATTTTTAGAAAATCAATGTTTTCGAAAATTGTCCATGTAAAAGGTAGTTGTGGTTAAATTTTCTTGAAAATCTTCGTGTCGCATCCTTGGAAGCTAAACTCAAATATCAAGTTTGGTATTTATCTGACTTTCCGTTTTCGGGTTATGCTGTTCACCGGACTTTCCGTTTTCAGGTTATGCGGTTCACAGACAGACACACACACGGACATATTTCCAAAAATGCTTTATTTGGATACAGGACCTCAAAACATGTATTTCCGGTGAAATCTGGGTGTCGAATTTTTGGTGGATGCAATATACGTAGTAGAGAAAGTAAAAAGTGTTATACTCCTGCCAGATAGTTATCTACTGCAATGTTACACACAAGCGAGAGAGAGAGAGGAGGAGGAGGAGGAGGGAGAGATCTGTCACGTGTCTGTTTTTTTGTGGGTAGTTGTTGATAGGGAAAACTCTTGTGAAATACACTGCTTTAAATAAACCTTACTAAAATAAAAATCGAAAGCGATAATGGGAAATTATTTACGCCAGACAATTATTTGGACATGCGTTGTTAGCAAACACAAACAGGAACAAAAAATAGTAAATGTATTTTGTGTGTTGCATGACGGCTATTAATAAGGTATATTTTTGGTATATTGATTCAACGTATAAGAACTTAGATCATCAGGTAACTTAAAATAAGAAGAAACAGAACATTGTTGATAATAATGATGCACAAAGAAGTCCTAAAATGCCTGTTTTAAGGGTATAGAAAACCGAAAACGAAGGCTAACAGGACCTAAAAGTCAGGGCCCTATTAATGGCTATGGGTAGCATTATAGCGTAGTGCTAAGACTAACGGCGAAGGGGGACTTAATACCTCGACCAACAAAATCTTTTGTGTCCAAAACCTCTGACCGGGTGACCCCGAGAGGAAGGGGTCAGGCGAGAGGAGACAGAAGGCGTCCGGACTAGGAGGCACAAAGGGCAGAGGGCAGGCTCCCTACCTAATACAGATTGAAAATCTACGGCTGGCAGCTGGTGCAACCGACACCCTTCCCCCCGTTGCGAGCCCTAGTGGGCCCGGGCTCAGAGATTGCCCCCATTCTGGAGAACGAAGGCTTACATAGAGCATCGTTTTGCCTTGCTAAGCAATGCCGAGACTCCCGCCGACACATTTAACCCTTAAACAGATCAAGCAGATAGGGGAAGTGTAGGTAATGAGAATGGAGGTGAAATAGAGGGACAGGAAATTCGGGGGACGTAATGAATCTTCCCAGCATTCGACTAGCGAACCGGGGAAACCCTGAAAAAAATCTGAGGACCAGAAAAGTCGGCCGCAGGAATCGAACCCACGCCCTCCCGAATGCGGATCACGGACGTAACCACTGAGCCATCCTCGGTTAGCATAGTGCTAACTTGGCAATAATAAGCAGCAGCATAATAACGACAGCAGAAGTGTTAATAAGCTCTCTTTCCCTCCTCCATTCCCTGGAGACCTTAAGCTGTTGTTACGGAATATAAAAGCTACTATGCCTTTAAATAGGCATAAAGAATTTTTGAACATTTATGTGCTCACGTGAGACGTCAAACACGTTGTCAATGCCCTCTCGCAATAAGGCGTTTGCAAATTCGCGACTCACTTCTTTACAAAAAACATCATAGTCTGTGGTACATGAACTTAGGCCGTCAGGTCTTTTCCAGCCCTTGTTTTTTAAGCTCTACTCTAGGCAAGTAGGAAGGAAGGAAAAATTATTTTTGCAATCTGGGGGATCAATAATACAGAGTGAGCCAAAAGACTCCGAACCGGCTACGCGGTGTTTTTCCTGTCCGCGTCCTCGGCACTCGTTGCCGCTGCCGCTATCATAGAAAGCCGTGGATGAAACCATACATTTTTAAAACTACTTTTAAAGGCTTTACTTACCAACTTTACGAAAGGAGATACTAAAACCGTCGCTGTCCATACATTTTACGGGACCTCTTTAGGAAACTATCCATCACTCGCTGTACTTCACGTTGAAAAATTTCCTAGCGGATATTTTGTTTTAATTCTTCCAGGGTGTGTGGGTTTGTCTTGTACACCTTACGTTTTAAGTTACCCCGGAGGGGTATTTCATGAACAATATTACTGGCAGCGCGTTTTTATCCACTGGACGTGTGGAAATATGATAAAGACACCATAACGCACTGCTGCTATAAACAAAGTTGTGGTTTTGCTGTACAGTGTGAAGTGCAGTTTTGAGTCGACGATGATGTGATGTAGTTCAGTTATTACGAGTTATTTATTATTTTGTCCTGCACTTAGTCACAAAGTATATTATGGCTCAGTATATGTTTTCTACTGCACAGCGTGTATTTATTTATGATTCGTATGTGTTAACTCGGTCAGCTCGCCAAGTGAAAGTACGATTTTCAGGTGTACTAGTTCCAGACCATACAGCATGAACTTTACAGTAAATTTCAGGCCACAGGAAGTGATCAGGCTAAGAAATCTAAAAGGCAGCGTTAGGTTCTTACCAAAGAAACATTAGACGACATCGGTCATCGTTTGGAAAATTCCCCCCAAAACTTCCATGAGGATAGTTTCCTAAAGAGGTGCCAAAAATGTATGGACAACGACGATGGCCAGCATTTCCTTTCATAAAGTTGGTAAGTAAAGCCTTTAAAAGCAGTTTTAAAAATGTTGTGTGGTTTCATCCGCTGCAGATGGCAACGAACGCCAAGGACGCGGACAGGAAAAACGCCGCGCAGGCGGTTCGGAGTCTTTTGGCTCACTCTGTATATTCTTTGCACATAACTGCAAAAGGTACTCATGAAGTACCAGCGAGATAGGTAAGTATAAGGGATTATGTACTAATAAAAGCGATGTAATTAGAACCATTTTTCTGAAAACATCAGTAAACGTTAGATGATAATGTATAAGTATAGGGCAATATACCAAATCTACAAGAATACGCTTGAAAATATTGTTTTCAGCACGGATGACGGGCGGAATGATTAATAAGTGCCGGCAGTTTCATTGTTTAATGTCTCTGTTTGAGAGTACTTAATTATGGCTCTCGCTAAAGTGGGAAAATGATGATAAAAACTGGCGGCTAGCATCTAGAGCCCACAGAGCATCATGGGAATCTATTAAACAGTCGGCCTGTTTAAGAAGAAACCACAAAAAGTTGCTTAGGCAGCTTGTTATAACCTATTGTCTAAGTGTTGGAACATCCTGTGTGGATTAGGCGTCTTCTGGGCGATAAATGGAATAATTAGCATTTCTGATAAATACCGTATAACTCATTGCATGTGAAGTTAAGGTGTTGCATTCTTCATTGAATAAATTTATGTGATAATCACGTTCAGTTTTACATCCTATTAAATGGACTGAATAAGTGGTTTAAATCCATTTACATCTTCAAATCTGATGTGTCATACTCTCACGGCTTTCTCTACCCATTACAAATTCACATACCTAATGCCATATACCTAGGGATAGGATTTTAATTCAGCTGCACATTTCTTCTCTGCTCTCAGAATTAGTGTTCTCACTTGGTATGCGGGTTAATTACTAAATTTCAAACAAGATTTTATGTTGCATATAATGCATATTTTGATAATAAGCATAATATTCCAGCACTTTGCAAATTGTGCTGCATACATGCTTGTTTACATGTGAATTTTATACATATATAATTTACTTTATCATTATTTTTTATTCCCAAATGCGATATTTTCGGATATGTACCATTATTTATTTTATCATCATTTTTAATTCTGAAATACTATATTTCCGGATATGTGGCATTATTTATTTTATTAGCATTTTTAATTCTGAAATACGATATTTCCGGATGTGTGTCATTACTTATTTTATCATCATTTTTAATTCTCAAATGCTATATTTCCGGTTGCGTCCCATTACTTATTTTATCACTATTTTTAGTTCTGAAATACGATATTTCCGGATATGTGCCATTATTTATTTTATCACCGTTTTTAATTCTGAAATACGAATATTTCCGGATGTGTCCCATTATTTATTGTATCATTTTTAATTCTCAAACACGATATTTCTGGTGTGGTAGATTTTCCTGAAAATCTTGTGTCACACCCACAAAGATGCAGTACTTTAACACAAGTTTGGTATTCATATGACTTTTCTTTTTTGAGTTATTCTGTTCACACAGTGTGTGAACCAACATTACTTAAAAACGAAAGGTAGGTAAAGACCAAACTTGGTATTTAAGTTCAGCGTCTTCCAAGTTTATGACACAAAGATTTTCAGAAAAATCCCTCCATCCAAAACTACCTTTTACATAGAATATATTTCGTTATTTTTTATTTTCGCAAAAATGGCTTCGATTTAATTTCGATTAAAAGGTAAGGATTTCGATTAAAATATCACATGTTGAAGATATTTGCATGACAATTAAAATTATCTTGAATTTTCTGCGAATAACCTGTGAAGTCCTCTTTATTCTGAGCGACTTTTGTGTTTGGTAAACCATAAGACTGGATAAAATCTTACTATACAAAAAATGTAAACCTCGTTTAAGCACAATATTTATATAAAAATGCTTTGCGGCGTTAACCATTTTCGAAATATTACTTATTATTAGTTTAATTTTTTCAATACTTATAATTTTCTCTATTTCAAAGCCATCACATAGCGACAGGCTTTTTGAAGAACTAACTATTGCTCTAGCCTATCGTATTACACAAAATGTGTAAATGTGTAATGGAACTTTATCTCGACTAATAAGTATACAGAAGAATATTTAAGCTTTTGCAAGAACAGTTTGAAGAAGAGTGAGTAAAGAAAGTCATGTGAGGCAACACTAGATGTTTTATTCTTTGTTTGCCTGGTTGCATAGATCCGTATCTTGTGCATCTTGCTCTTGGGGAAATAGAAACGTGGGTAGTGTGGTTCATGTATTTTGACGCAGATATCACGATCTAAAGCTTGCATACTGCATGTCTGTGCACGTAATTGTATGCAGCACGTGTCTGTTCCGCATTACGAGTTAGTGGATTTACAACACGGTTATCTACTGAATAACACTCGCTTCACATTCACGGTTTTAACAACTCCAATAAAATGAGCTCCACGCAGAACACTAGCAGCTCTGCTCTGAGTAGAACAGTTTGAAATGGAGAAGTTTAGTGCGCGTCGAACGTGCTAGCGAATAATGCAAGAGAAGCTGAAACCATATTGAATGGTATGGTTCAATACATATGAAATTTAGAGGCATCGATATGCGAATTCTTTAAAAAAAAAATCTGATGTGTTACACTCACATGACTTTCTCTACTCTTGTACAAACTATTTTTACAAACGCTTAATCTCCATATGCTTCATGTTAATCGAGATATCGAGATGTCAATCTTATTGGTAATTTCCTTGTAGATGCAAGGGGAATATGGTAAGTTTTAAGCGATAGTCAAATATTTTAACGCTGGTTGCTATGTGGCGCATTCCATTCTCTTTGCATGTCCAGGACATAAAAATATGAATAACGAATTTGAGAAAAAGTATAAGTATTGAAAAATTTAAGGTAATAACAAGCAATATCTCGCAAACGGTTCACTCAACAAAAGAAATGCATATTACATAAATTGTGTATTTTAACGCGATCTACATTTTTCGTGTAGTAAACTTTTGTCTATCTCTTATGGTTTACCAGTTATGAAAAAGTCGTTCATAATGAAGAACACTTTTGGAGACATTGCCAGAAAATTCGAGATATACATTTTATTTGTCATGACAATATCTTAAACAAATGATAGTTTAATCAAAATCGTTAGAGCCGTTTTTGAGAAAATTAAAATTTTCGAAAATATTCCATGTAAAGGGTAGTCTGGGGTGGGGGAATTTTCTTGAAAACCTTCGTGTTGCATCTCTGGAAGATACTGAACCTAAATACCAAGTTTGGTGTTTATCCCACTGTTCGTTTCTGAGTTATGCTGTTCACAGACACACACACACAGACACACAGACAGACACACACACGGACATGTTTCCAAAAATGCTCTTTTTGGATTCAGGGGGTCTCAAAACATATATTTCCGGTGAAATCTCGGTATCGAATTTTTGGGTGGAATACAATACTTCCCCTACTTACTATACGTAGTAGAGAAAGTAATAATGTTTACCTTCTTTAGCACCTATCAAAGTAGTTAAAAGTATTGCATTTCACTCAAAAATTGTATATACATATTTCACAATAAACTCATGTTTTGTTGTTCTTTGACTGCAAAAAAAAATTTCTGATGTGACACATTCACACGATTTTCTCCGCTCTTTATCGTTTATTAGTGTATACGAGTACAAACTATTCTTATTAAATTCTATTTTTCTGTTCTACCCCATTTTAATCAAATAAGCCTTTGCAGAAATAGCTATTTTGCAATTTCGGCATAGATACAAAGAGAACAACGATGGTCAAATATTTAAAAACTGTGCGCTATACACTGCCTTAAAAGTTCATACTGTTTCCATGGCATCGACAGAAACAAGTGAATGTTGACAGGACTTAGAGAATGACCAAGAAGTTAACAATATGAATCTTTAATAACCGATATCTCAAAAATGGCTTATACCACAAAAAAACTTATTTGAAATAAATTATATATTTAAAATGGATCTACATTCTTTGTTAGTACCAACGTTTTCGTTTATCGCTAAACTTTTGCAAGCTATACAATACAAAATTGCTTCCAAATGAAGTTGACATTACAGGCTATAATCCAAAAATTCAAAATATACATATTATTTGTCATGTAAGTAATTATCTTTCAAATGTGGTATTGTAATCAAAATCGTTAGAGCCATTTGTTTAGAAAATCAGAAGTTTTGAAAAATGTTTGTTGAATTGTTGTTAATTGGCAGATGTTGAACCTAAATACCAAGTTTGGTATTCACTCAACTTTTCGTTTTTGATTTATGGTGTTCACAAACACATACAGGGACATGTTTCCAAAAATGCTTTATTTGGACACGGGGGCTTCCAAACATGTATTTCCTGTGAAATCTCAGTATCGAATTTTTTAGTGGAATGCAATACCTCCCCTAATTAATATACACAGCAAAGAAAGTAATAAAGGAAACAATTTTACTTTATCTACTGCATCTGTAGTAAGCAGAGGTACTTTGCATTGCATTCAAAACATTTGTAGATCGATATTTCACCGAAAATGCACGTTTTGAGGCTTCCTGAGTACAACAAGGAAAAAGAATTTCCAGAAAAGGTCTCTGTCTCTCTGCTTCTTCTGTAAACAGCATAACTTGAAAAAGAAAAGTCGCTTAAATACCAAACTTGATATTTAAGTTTAGCATCTTCCAAGAAACCGAACACGGAGATTATCAAGGAAAACTTAACATTCCAAACTACCCTTTACATAGAAAGTTTCGTTATTTTTCATTTTTTCCAAAATGGCTCTAACGATTTTGATTAAAATAGCGTATGTTCAAAGTATTTGCATGTCAAAATGCAGATCTTGAATTTCTGCGAACAGCCTGTGAAGTCCTCTTCATTCTGATATTATATAATACAGGGTGAGCCAAAAAATTCCGAACCGCCTGCGCGGTGGTTTTCCTGTCCGCGTTCTCGGCGCTCGTAGCCGTCTGCCGCTATCATAGAAAGGCGCGCATGAACCATACAACATTTTTAAAACAACTTTTGAAGGCTTTACGTACCAACTTTATGAAAGGAGATGCTGAAACTGGCTACCGTCGTTGTCCATACATTTTTGGCACCTCTTTAGGAAACTATCCATCATGACCGATGACGTCTAATGTTTCTTCGGTAAAAACGCCGTCTTGTAGATTTCTTAGCCTGAACACTTCCTGTGGCCTGAAATTTACTGTAAAGTTCATGGATTGTTGTACGGCCTGGAACTTTTACACCTGGAAATATTTCTGAAAATCGTACTTTCACTTGGCGAGCTGACCGAGTTAACACATACGAATCATAAATAAATACACGCTGTGCAGTAGAAAGCACATAATATACTTTGTGACTAAGTACATGACAAAATAATAAATAACTCGTAATAACTGAACTACATCATATCACCGTCAACTCAATACTGCACTTCACACTGCACAGCAGCGTGACTTTGTTTATAGCAGCAGTGCGTTATCATGTTTTTATCATATTTCCACATGCCCAGTGGAAAACACCGCGCAGCCGGTAATATTGTTGATAAAATACCCCTCCTGGGTAACTTAAAACATATAGTGTACAAGATAAACCTACACACCCTGGAAGAATTAAAACAAAATATCCGCCACGTGATAGTTTCCTAAAGAGGTGCCAAAAATGTATGGACAACGACGGTGGCCAATTTCAGCATCTCCTTTCGTAAAATTGGTAAGTAAGGCCTTTAAAAGTAGTTTTAAAAATGTTGTATGGTTTCATCCGCCCCTTTCTACGATAGCGGCAGACGGCAACGAGCGCTGAGGACGCGGACAGGAAAAACACCGCGCAGGTGGTTCGGAGTCTTTTGGCTCGCTCTGTAGGTAAATTGAGCGGGATGCTCAGCCGGTTATGTCTGTGGTCTACATTGGGGAGGTCGTGGGTTCGATCCCCGTGGCTAACCTTCCTGACCCATGGGTTTTTTTCAGGGTTTCCCCGGTCGCAAGGCGAATGCTGCTATCATTACATTCTCCGAATTTCCTGTCCCTCCTTTTCATCTCCATTCTCTTTTCACTTCATCCTTCATCTGCTTGGTCTCTTTCAGGGTTGCGAGTGTCGGTGGGAAGTCTCGGCGTGTGCATGGCAGGGGATGCTCTAAGGAACCTTTCGTCCTCCAAACTGCGAGTGTTCTCCGGGTTCCGAACCCCTCAGGGGATGTGTAAGCCGCAGGGGGGAGGTAGGCCGACTGCACCAGCAGCCACTCGGTTCAAATATGTAAGTGGTAGGGACCCTGCCCTCTGCCTGTCGTGCCGCTTGATCCGTCCGACCTCTTGTATCCTCTCACCTCATCCTTCCCTCCCTGGGGCGCATCGAGGTGCTAGGTCTCCCTCCGCATCTAGTCCTGTCCTATAATAGATAAACCGTGAGTGATAATTAATAAACAAAATATTATTACACAAAACATGTATATCTCGTTAAAACACACAATTTATGTAAAGTAAATCTTTTGTGGCGTTAACAATATCCAGATGTTCTTTGTTATTGGTTTGAAGTTTCAAATGTTTATACTTTTTTGAAGTGATAAATCGCTGTTCGTTTATTCTCGTGGTCATGCAAAAAGGATGGAATTCCAAAGCCATCAAATAGCAATCCGCTTTTTAAAAATCGTGCAATCGCTTTAGCCTACTGCATCATTATTATACCTACAAAGAACGTGTAAATGCGTAATGAAAGTTTATTTCTGTTAAGAAGAGTAGACAGAAAAATAAACTTCTTTTAAGAATGGTCTGTAGAAAAAGGAATAGAGAAGGTCATTGGGAATGCGCACATCAGATTTTTCATAAAGGGTAGGCGCGGGTGTGTGTGTGAGTGTGAGTGTGAGTGTGAGTGAGTGAGTGTGAGTGTCTGAACATTCTTCAAAAACAAAATTTTAGATATATACCTAACCATTTACTATCTACCAAAGATGCGACATGAAGATTTTTAAGAAATCCCCCACCCAAACTTTTCTATATATGAAACATTTTTCGTTATTTTTTATTTTCTCAAATATGACTTGAGGATATATTTAAACTAATGTTCTTTGTTGGTCACATAATTGATAAGCACATATTTAAATATATTTGTGTACCTAAATTACAAAACAGCCTTTATTATTGGTCAAAGTAGTTAATAATTTGATAAATTACGATGTTAGTTTAATTAAATAACTATAGTAACAATTACGTCATAAGATAATAAAAATACAAAATATATGATAATATTAACCTTTGCTGAAAGATAACCCAAAATATGCTTTTAATATTTTTACTCTCAAGACATATTAAAGAAATAAGAAGCCTAATTAAAGCAGTTGAAAATAGAAATCATGTCACTCTACAATGGATCCCAGCTCATGTCGGACTTTTGGGCAATGAACATGGGGATCAATTAGCAAAGAAAGGTGCAATACAACAAATAAAACCTGTAGGATAAATAAAAGTAAATAAACAATTAAATAACATTAAACAACATTTCAAAAGAAAGCAGAGACTTGGTGAAGAAGAAAAATTAAAAGATAAATATTATAAGAATATAAAAGATAGTGTTGATATACAAAAAATGCCAAATGCAGTGGAATTATTTAGGATGGGAACTCGCCACGATTGCCTTGCAAAACACCTCTACAAGACTCGATGCCTACCTACACCCAAGTGCACTCACTCTCTGTTAAGATCTCATCCTGAACAAACAGCATCTCGCCAAATGCAAAGGCCTTAAAAGTGATAACTTACAGACTTTATATGGGAAGCCAGAGGGAAAATTATGCAAATTAATTAATCCCCAGCACCATTGGTGAACAACAACATTTTTACTCTTCATCCAATTAAGAAATCGTTCGTATTCTTTCTCGAAACTAGCATATGATTTTCTTGGAATTAGGAGTAATCTTACTTTTTCAGCTTCTACTAAAATACCTTCTGGAAAATCCATTTTTGCTGTTATAATATCAACAAACAAATGGACTGCAATAATCTCCATAGGTACAATGAGATCATAAATGAAAGAAAGGAAAAAAAACAGTTGCATACACTTTGCAGTAATTTCTAAAACAATAATCATTTTATTAAATTAATTTATGCTGTTATAAATGTATATGTAAATTTCATTATTAAATTACATTAATTACATTTACGCATGTAAAAACTATAACATTGAACTTATTACTTAAGTTTTTAGACAGCATGGCCTAAAAGCAGAACTTTTAACACAGTGCGCACGAGCTAAAAGCTTTTAGATTCTCGCACTAGTGCGATAATCATCATTGTGACCAGCTTTGGTTTCAAGTCCAATCACATGGCAATTACCTTTTGTATTTGCACATGTTTAATAATTTGACACGGTATGATTAGGTTTTATTTTTCATTATGTCTTTTTATATTATTAATTTCTTATGGCGCTTGTATTATTTGTTCACAATACAAATGATCACACTTTAATTTATCCCATTTCATTGTAGAGTTAGAGTTTAAATTGACAGCATTCTGCTTCTTTGATTTAAAACGTTATTCTTTTATCTAGTATAACCTACATAAAAGATTAAATGGCGGAAATTATGAATTCAGAAGAAACTGAAATGGAAGAGCCAGGTGAAATTATAGAAGTAGCAGAAAGAATAACACTCGAACTACTTACCCAAAAAATCCAGAAAGTAATATGATATAGCATTTAATCGGTTATTGGATGGTGTAAGGCAAAACATGTTGAAAATATTTTCACTGAAAATGACTGCTAGTGAATCAACAAAACATGTAACTTTCGCTTTTTAACATTATTTCTCTTGTTTCAAGAGCCGTGTTCTAAACGTGATCTTGTTAGTTTCAAGAATAAATATAATATTATATAGATTTTACAAATTCCAGCGCTGTCTAAAAATAGTATATGCCACAGTGTTAAAAGGGTTTAATTTTGCTCGTAGGATGCGAAACGAAGCAAAAGATATAAAACCCTACTTCTACTCTTTGTATCATTATCCACTACTATCCGCCACTATTTAATAATGGCTAACTTATCCATCGTTATGTCACCTTTATCAATTGATACTTGCGTGCATAGAATAGTATGCCTACAGAGACGAAGTTTTGTAAGATTGTGATAAAAGCTCAAAATAAGAAGCAGGCTTTTCTCATGTACACATACCGTATTACTCACTCTCTCGACTTCGCACCAGTTCACAAAGTACTCATACACTTCGTTCTTAACCGCCGATTTACTTGGCAAAAGCGATACAACAAATATCGAAGCTACTACTTCTGCATCTGAAAGGATACTCACTTCAGAATCATTCATTATTCTAAACGAATTAGCCTAGTTTTCTTGATTCCAAATAATATATACCATTATATCGTTATCGTAAATAAATTAATAAAGTTGTATTTGTTATTTTGCTGCTAGGCCAACTTTACCATGATAAACTGAATAATATTAACTGGGTTTTGGTTTGCACTGAATTACCTTGATGACAGCGTTTACTCTCGCAGGCATACTTTCAATCAGGTTCTGGAGGGTTTCTTGGGGAATGGCAGCCCATTCTTCACGGAGTGCGGAACTGAGGAGAGGTATCGATGTAGGTCGGTGAGGCCTGGCACGAAGTCGGGGTTCCAAAACATCCCAAAGGTGTTCTACAGGATTCAAATCAAGACTCTGTGCAGGCCAGTCCATTACAGGGATGTTATTGTCGTGAAACTACTCCGCCACAGCCTGTGCAGTATGAACAGGTGCTCGATCGTGTTGAAAGATGCAATCACCATCCCCGAATTGCTCTTCAACAGTGGGAAGCAAGAAGGTGCTTAAATAATGCTTAAAATATCAAATGTGATCGTGCCACACCAAACAACAAGGGGTGCAAGCCCCCTCCAGGAAAAACACGACCACACCATAACACCACCACCTCCGGATTTCACTGTTGGCACTACACACGCTGGCAGATGACGTTCACCGGGCATTCGCCATACCCACACCCTGTCATCGGATTGCCACATTGTGTACCGTGATTCGTCACCCCACATAACGTTCAATCGTGTAATGTTGACGCTCTTTACACCAAACGAGGCATTTTCCTGCGTGATATGTGGCTTATGAGCAGCCGCTCGACCATGGAATCCAAGGATTCTCACCTCACGTCTAACTGTCATAGTACTTGGAGTGGATCCTGATGCAGTTTGGAATTCCTGTGTGATGGTCTGGATAGATGTCTGCCTATTACTCTTTACGACCCTCTTCAAATGTCGGCGGTCTCTGTCAGTCAACGGACGAGGTCGGCCTGTACGCTTCTGTGCTGTACATGTCCCTTTATGTTTCCACTTCACTATCACATCAGAAACAGTGGACCTAAGGATGTTTAGGAGTGTGGAAATCTCGCGTACAGACTTCTGACACAAGTGACACCCAATCACCTGAGCACGTTCGAAGTTCGTGAGTTCCACGGAGCGTCCGATTCGGCTGTTTCACGATGTCTAATGACTATTGAGGTTGCGGATAATGAGTACCAGGCAGTAGGTGGCAGCACAATGCACCTAAGATGAAAAACGTATGTTTGTGGGGGTGTCCGGATATTTTGATCACATAGTGTATTTCGGTTTAAGTAACAAAATGAAAGCACATTCGACGTCAACTGCACTGGTTAATAATTATCTTTGTTATTGAGTATAGAATGGAGAGATCTGTTGCGGCTACCACCGCCAGGAAAAAGGAATAAAGCTGTAGTGGATTGAAACACTCCTTTATTAACTTGCTGCCCATGGCTGAACACCTGCCTGGGTTGTTTTGACGATAGGATAGGGCTAGAAGCGGAGGGAAACTTAGCTCCTCGACCGATGCAGATCTTTTGTAACTAGGCCCCTGATGGGGCGCCCCCGGGAGGGAGAGATGTAGTGAGAGGAGACAGAGGGCCTTTTTAGGGAGGGGGGATAGTGACGGGAATAGGAGGAATAAGGAAAGGTGTTGGGGTTCCGCCTTTGCACCCGGTTATTGCAAAGGAATAACTGTGCAACTTATTGCGCTGACAGTGGGTAAGGGATGGTGTCCGGGTAACAGCCATGATCGGGGCCTTGACTGCCACCCGGGGAGTTCGGAAGGTTTTAGGGTTAACTTGTGGTAAATTGTGGTGCTGTGCTTGGTATTGACCTCTGAGGAGGCCACCGAGTTTACTGTTGTTGTTGTGGAGTGTAGCGCAAGTTCATGCTTGGGAGTTGCTGGAGATATGGTGAGACATACCCTGTAATTTGTGAGCGTTCTTCAACTGCGGAGTATGGAGTGTAGGGATGATCTTGAAGTTGTGTCGTCTGAGTGGTTTGATCTGCTGTGGTCCGGTATGACAGTGCTTGGTTGTTTTCTAATCTGATGAGTTTCCTGTGTATAGACTGGAGCGTTTTTGTGTTGTTCTGGTCGGTCTGTTCCTGAAGTGTGAGGCGTCCGCAACTCGGAAAGAAACCAAGCAAAAGAAAGGTGAAGTGAAATGAGAATGGAGATGAAATGGAGGGACAGGAGATTTGGGGGATGTAATGATCCTTCCCAACATTCACCTTGCGACCCGGAAAACCCCCGAAAAAAACTTTAGTTAGGAAGGTCGGCCACGGGAATCGAACCCATGACCTCCCGAATGCGGGCCACAGACTCTACCGCCCGAGCCGGTTGTTTTGACAATATTTATGAATGTGATTCACATCCAAAGTAACCAACTATAGCGCTTCATTTGTCACCAGTTTCATAACAAAACATAACAGTTACATAACACGAAGTCGCTTGCATGATTTTTAATTCCGACCTATTTTGAAATATCTTGTTCATATTTTAAGATATGCCGCCCCTAATATCTACCACCCTGGGTGGTGGCACGGCTCGAACCCCACCCTTTTGAGCCGGCCCTGCATCACAGTATGTATTGAATGAAGATACCGTTATTCATAAATTAAGGATCGCATCAAAAACGCAGATATGCTCAGTAGCCATTATTAAAATAAATGACTGCCGGTAAAATATTGTATGCAACTAGAAAGATGCGCATAATTACCGCTCTCATATAATTACAGAACGCGGCTTACGCCTCGTTCTTGCAAAATACATTCAAGCGGTAATGATATGCATATTCCACTATTTAGTTGGTAAATAACTGTTTTGCTATCAGCAGCATGGCAGTGGAATTGGTTGCCATTTTCAATGAGAAAGTTACGAAACTTTGATATTCTGTCGTAGATGTTGGTAATAACCGGAGATGGTATAATTTGACAGCGTTCCCCAACAAGATGCCGGTTCGGGTGTAACAAGGTCAGGGTCTGTCGGTCTGCATTACGAACTACTCTCAATTATTACGCAACACTATTTCATAACTTTACATTAGGAAGCGGCAGCCATTTATTTGACTGTCGCATTTCTGCTGTCAATTGTGACGCAAAACTATAGCATTTTATTTCATTATTTACTTTGCACTTCATGTTTATTTTCTCTAACTCTTTATCAAGGTAACGAAAGTGTAGCATGCGCCCTAAAAATTCATTATTGCGATTTCACTCAAATATGTTCATATTTTGAGGCTCCTTGAAAAAGTCACCTGACTTTCTCTACTCACTCTTCTAGAAACTGTTCTTACAAAACTTTATTCTTCTATCTTCTTCATGTTAATCGAAATAAACATTCAGAATGGTTTTATTACACTTTTCGTAAAAGGGGAATACAGTAGGCTTAAGGGATCGTCAAATCTTTAAAAAAATATAACATCGAAATTCGTTCTCTTTACATGGCCACGAGAAAAATGTATAAGGTATTCGACAATTTACGCCAATAATAAAAAAACATCTATGAAATAGTTAATGCCTCAAAATTCAACATTTTTTATTTGGCATAAGTTGTATATTTTAACGAATTTTACGTTTCTGTGTATTAAGTTTATGTCTATCTCTCACGGTCTAAACGTTATGCAAAAGTCATTCAGAATGTAGAGGTCTCCACAGTTATTCGCAGAAAATTTAAGATAGGTATACACTTTATTTATCATGAAAATATTTTTAGAATATGGTATTTTAATCAAAATTGTTAGAACCACTTTTTAGAAAAATAAAAACGAAAACTTTCCATGTAAAGAGTAGTTTGGGGTGAGGGGATTTGCTTGAAAATCTTCGTGTCGCATACTTGAAAGGCGCTGAATTTAAATACCAAGTTGGTTTTTAACCAATTGTGAGTTATACTGTTGGCAGGCGCGCGCACACACACACACACACACACACACACACACGCACGCACACACACACCCACCATGATAAAAATATCATCTAAAGTGATTGAAATTAGCATTTTCTATACCAATACCCATAAAAATGTAACAAACATTTTCTAAGTATTTCACATCCCATATAATCTTTAAATAGAATAATACTTTTCTTACTGTATCAAACATTTCTTCAAAACTTTGATCAAAGTGTCACATGCCTGGGTATTTACACAACGAAAAAATAACACACACACTTTGGCTTTTCTGTAAATAACATGGGAAGGATGCCATAGAAGATAGACAAAGTTTGCTATAGAAATAAAAAAAACTGGTCGTTGAAATGTATCTTGACAAATGTTTTATGGCCGTAACGATTTCGGAATATTAGATACCGTATGTCTATATATTTTCAGGCTACTTCGATATGCCTTGAATGAAAATGTGAAAGTGTGGCATTCTTTGTTCCCCGCACAATGGATCGTGAGCAAAGTGTTTGTAGTACTTAATACAAACAGCCAAGTGTTTTCTCACCTTACAACAAGTAACGAAGTCCATATGGTCTAAGTTGTCACTCTTTCTACAGAAATGTTTACTTTCACAAATGTATATTGGATAGAATAATTTGTTCCTGTGAATGAGGCATATTATGTGTATAATATAGTATCTTCTTACACTGAATCTGACAATCATAATTAATTGAAAGCTTCTGAAGAAGGAGAGGTGTCTGCAGCAATAAATAGTACGCTTAACAGAACTAATCTTACAGAATTTTCCAATATGTTTACAGATTTTGCAATTATGTTGTATTTTGCAAGTAGCCACTCGTGCTTTCCAAAATGTGTGTAATTCATCTAGTTTTTCAAAAAGTATGGGTTTCTAAGGTAGATATGACTACATGTGGTTTAATCTTTGATATTTTCAATTAAATTATGATCGTCAGATTTCATGCTGCGTTTTCATTTTCACATTAAAAGGATACCAAATCAACAAGTAATGTTGTTTAGCCAATTGAGACCACACAAATTCTTGTTTTGTGTTTTCTAGCCCCCTAATTTAAAGATAAAGAATGTGCAGTGTAATTGTGTGTCTATATGCTTTGCTATCACTTAACACAAGCCATGCACAACGTACATGTAACGTTTTCAGCAAAATAAGTTGGCGTAGGTCTCTGGATGAATCGTTTTCGTTACAAGTTTTAAGAACATGGTTAGACACTCATGGCTACATAAAAAGTATGATGTCTACATCCATATTCGCTTGACAATTCTTATATGTAATACATCAGGTATTTTAAGTATGAACTAAAATACAAGAATGGTTAAATTTCAATTTCTGTTCACTTTATTGCCAAGAATTCTCTCTTGAAACAGAGCTTTTTAATCTCATCCAACATGTATGTACTATTTTGGTAGGGTTTTCAAATGAATTAATGCAGATAAATGCTTCAACATCAGCATGGACTGAAAGTGTATTCAATAAAAGGGTACATTCCGATAGGTACTGTTCATTGCAGATAAAGCCTTGGGGAACCATTTAAAGCGAATAATTGTCATAATTACCGGCAATAATTTTCAATTAACGAGTGCCTCACGTGACAAGAGGTCAGCATGTGGGCAATTCTAAACGAAAACAAGTACGCAGCTGTTCACGGCGCACTTTGTAAGTACTTTCAGCAGTTAATTAAAAATCAATTGAACGCCCGTGCTCAAGCACACTTGGGAATTAGACGCGTCGCCAGCATGCGACACTGCACAGAGATGAAAATCCGATGCTGGTTGTGCAATCGTGTTCATCTGAATGTGAAACTGGCTAAGATAATATCAAATTCCAATTGGGATTGATTTCCTAGATCAATAAACTTCAAGGATCAGGTAGAATGGTAACAGCGCAGTTGGTATTTTGCTAAAATTAACTGCAGTCGTGTGCTCGGAAGCGTGCCGATGCTTTTGGTTTCCTATAACGTGTTTCTTTGAGTAATGTTTGCAGAATTTCCTTAACATCTGTGTTTCACACCAACCCTGGGTGAACCAATCTCTTAGCGTTTGAATTGAAGTCCGATAACCACGCATTAGCCCATGAACAAACGTTAGGCCTAGGTGATCGGCGAAAGGGGAGGATAGCGAAAACATTTCCCTTGGATGCTGGAAGATAAGTTTCGCCACGAATATAAAAGAGTCCGTCTCGTATTGGTTTGATGTCAAAAGTGTGGCTCTCAAATATTAACCTATGGACACAGATCGATTTCAGGCTCGCGAACGGAGGAAAAGGGAAAAAGTAAGAAAGAACTTTAACTGGAGGACTAGAACCAGGTAAGGGGATGGGACTGGACATGGCATAGGCAGTTTAGTTTTTCCTTACAAACACTGCACATTCTATCGGCACGATTCCATGCACTCGACTGTACATGGTTTAAAATGCAAAGTGGGAGCAACTGGACAGCCTTAACCAAGATGAACACTAAATGCATATTTTAAGATAGTGGATATTATAGGAATGAAATTCTATATAAGAGTTGTCATGGTATTATGGTGAATAAGGAAATAATATATACCTACCTATATGTACCCACAAATAAAATAATTGTAGATAACTATATTAATCGAATGTGTTGCATTCACATGGCTTTTCTACTCTTTCTTCTACAAACTACTCTTACAAATGCTTATTCTTCTATACACTTCTTAATTGGGGTAAACTTTTATAACACAATTGCAGATATCTTGTAAGTATAAAAGGATATAGTAGGCTAAAGCCATATTCAGATATTTAAGAAGCGGGTTGCTATGTGATGATTGAAATTCCATGCTCTGTGTATGACTACGAGAAAACACGAATAGCGACTTACTACCTGAAAAAATATACCTGTGTTACATTCAGATCGCTTTCACTACTCATCTTCTACAAAATATTCTTGCAATAGTGTATTATTCTAGCTACATTTTGTTAATCATGATACACTTTCAATTTACGTGTTTTATCATTTCGTTTTACAATACAGTAGGTAAATCCATAGTCTGATTTTCAAAGCGCGTATCGCTATATAATGGGTTTGAAATTCAGTGCTCTTTGCATGACCATGAGAAGAGAGAGAGAGAAAGAGAGAGAGAGAGAGAGAGAGAGAGAGAGAGAGAAAAGAATAACGACTTCTCATTTGAGAAAAGTATAGATAAGCAATTGAAAATTCAAACTAATAACAAGGAGAATAAGTTAGAAAGTGTTAACACAAAAAGAAGAGACAAATCACGTGCTTTAACAAGTTCTACATTGAAGAACTGTACTAAATTTTGCCTATCTCATACGGTTACTAATATGCAAAAGCCATTCAGGATGTGTCGTACTTAAGAAGTTATTCTCAGAAAATTAAAGATATATATTTCATGTGTCGCGCAAATATCTTAAACATGTGGTGTTTTAATCCAAATCGTTACAAATATTTTAGAGATAATAAAAATAATTAAGTATTTTCCATACAAAGGGTAGTTTGGGGTGGGAAGATTTTCTGGAAAATCTTTGTGTCGCATCAATCGAAAATGCTGAAATTAAATACCAATTTTAGTGTTGAGTTACGCTGTTCACAGAAATGCATACAGTGAACACATATTCTGAATGTCAATTTTTAATTCAGCGGCCCTCAAAACCTGCATTTCAGATGAAATCTCTATATAAATTTTTTGGGTGAAATGCAATACCTCTACTTATTACAGGTAAGCAGTACAGAAAGTAATAGGTATTATAAATCTATTTGTTTGATATGTATTCGTCCCGGTGCTTGTAACAACCATCTCCTTTTCCTGCATCCGAAAAGATGTGAATCAGGTAGTGCGCTACAATAAGGATAACGTTCCATGTACAGTACAACCTAGCGGCGCTAACGGAAAATTTCCAACATAGATTAATACGAAGTGCATGTACCTGTATACAGCTTTACTGCAAGCCATAGCTACTTTGCCTTCAAGTGTCACAATTAAAACGGATTTTAGAGTATCTACCTATTTCAAATTGTGAAGTAATGAAAGCAGGTAGTGATTTTCAAAGCGCGCTGGCACCCACCCGTTTTTCGGCGTCTAACTGTGGCAGCTCTAGAAACTATGTGTGCCTTGAAGTGAAAAACGCCCTGAAACTTTATTCATATTGCTCCGTTGTGAAAAATTGCAACATGCAGCATGGGTTACTATCTTATTTATATCTGTTTTGACGTATTCTATTGCACCCTTGTTTTCGGAGAGGGCATTTAATAACTATCTTGTATATCTGAGCGTTTCATAAGTAGTAATTAAGCGAAACAGATGACAGAAACACATTTTATATGGGCACCTGAAGAAACAACTAGAAATAGATTAAAGTTGTGTGCATGGTCTGTGGCACTGTAACAAACGATATGAGGTAAACCGATTAGAAGCATTTGCATTGTAGATATTCAGAAGGGCACATTTGAAGTGGACTGGCAAAGTTGTAGAAAAAGTGAACGAAGGAAAAAGAATGGCGAAATTGACCAGGAAGAGTAAAACAAATTAGCTGGAACCCTGGAAGAGAGGAAAGTGCCTTTAAAAGCTGAATTTTTAAAAATAGTGAATGAAAAATTGGTTTTGAGTCGGGAAAGGAAGGAACGGGGAAGATAATTTATAGTAGGTATATTATTAGCTGTTTGATTGCGTAACTTCTTCTTCGTCGAATTCATGTATTTGGTTCCTGAAGGCTTCTTTCCTATAAATGAATCTAACTTGCCATCTGGATAGAAGTCGTAAGATAGTATTCGAATTTCTGCCAGAGTTCATTCTATTAACGAGTTTATGCTTTGATCATGTTAAATATGCCAGATCTTTCCTGATGTCCTCAATTCTCTTTTATTTAGGAGAAACAGTCCTGTTAATGCGGTGTTTGTATTCATTATTCCCTGATCTGAGTATTTCAGAATCTTATTCTCAGTTGCGCTGGTTGGCATTGCCACTGACATCATCATATCATCATCATCATCATCATTATAATAATAATAGTATTAGGCATCGCCCGTTCCGACTTCACAAAGCCCAACTTTCTAGGACGTTGCACATCTCGTCGTCCTCCTGCTTGGCGGTTCCTCTCTAGTTCCTATCTCTTTCCTTACTTTATTTTAAAAAGTTGTCTGTATAGTTTCCCATTCTGTCTGGAATTTAATTTAGAGTCGATATCCTTTTTACATTAAAACTGATATCATATCCTAAATATTTGAAATTAGATACTTGTTCTAATCTTTAACCCTCTAGAAGAGCTTTATATATCCCTGGATTTTTATCTTTAAAAGCCATAATCTTGCTTTTTTCTTATTGATCATATAATTTACATAATATTTTGTTTGATTTGTGTACAGATATCTGTAAATCATCTTCATTTTGCTGAATTATGATTAAATCGACAGCAAACAAAACATAATTTATTCTTTTTTTGCAAACTCTTATTCCTGTGTTTACTAAAACAGGAATATGGTCTATATATAAACAAAGTCGGTGATAAGCTACACCATTGTCTCAAACCAGTAATAGTTTTAATTGACCCAGTATTTGTATTTTCATACGATTTCCTTTATCACTTCCACAAGGCACGTTGGATATCCTTAAATGATTAATATTTCCCATAGTTTTTGTCTATTAACTCGACCACTGGCATTATTTTATAAAATTTTAAATATATGGTTCTTAAGTCTTTTTAGCCAATGTCCTCCATGTTGCCCGGTAGTTTTGATATAATTTATTCAGTTTTATATTTAAATCTCCTTTCCTGCAAGAGAACACATTAAATCTTCTTCTTCTACTTCACGGTTTTGGACCGTTTAGCCTGTTCCCCTGGTAGCCATGACTCAATAGCCCCAAAGGCAACATGACTAAGAGAAGGAAACTCGTAAGACAAGCCCCTACTTCTAAGGATTAGAAGTTGTGCGAAGGGCTCATAACCCATCCATGTCAAAAAAAATTGTACTCCTATGCTCCAAAATAAATGCCGGGCTGATAAATGTATGACAACACATAAGGATAAACGGAAAAGTAAACATTAAATCTTAGATAATTAAAACTGTTGAATCTGTTGTGCTATTTGATTTATTGACCTGGTTTTGCATTCTATGTGATTTTGTCCCAGTATTAATTATTTTCAGTTCTTAATTTTTGATACACAGTGATCGCGTCTCAAATGATTTTTAAGTAATATTGTAGCAAACAGCATGTGAAGTCACCACTTTGCCTGGAATAAGAACACCCTCCTGCCTTGCTCGGCCTACGTATAGCTGTTCTTCGTTATCAACTCCTCCAGGTACAATATTTGGTGGAACTTCCCCACCCTGAGCTGGCACCCCAGTGTCAGCACCTACAGTTGGAGCAGAGGGCAGCCCCCATCCGGGTTAAGTAGTTGGAGCAGAAGGTAGGAATCTAGGGTCGTGGACTTTGACCCTGCAATTGCCAGAGGCACCCTAAGCTGTTCGTAAACCAAAGTGAGAGATGCCAAAATGTTTAGGATCTTGCCATTCTAACATATAGCACCATCCTTCTTCACTTTGATGTGACCATGATGCAATTTAATCAAGAAACGACGGTAGCTGTCATTCGTCAACAGCCCAAGAGTATCAACTTTAGCCTTGTCCGGTTTTTCTCGATTGTAGCGCAAGGCAGATGCCTGGTTGTCCCATCCACCAAGAAGAATCTTGTACATAGGTTCAGTCTCATGTTTTATATAGGTGAGTGCAATATGTGCATTGGAGGGACTCTGCACATGCACTTCCAATGCACCAGTTGGAAGTGGGCGTTAGCTATACTCCAGTTTATCCACAGTTTACCTCAGGTTCCACCTTCAATTATCCATGAACATGTTACTCCTCAGCCAAAATAGCCAATACCGAAGGGTTCTGGATCCTCCCAAGCAACAAATGGAGCTGCTTCTCCTTCCTTACCAACAGCTACAGATCCTCCTGCCCAGCGAATCCAGAAACCACGATATTCATCACCATTCAGAATATCTGGAGTCCCTGCAATAGCGTTGTCAGGCCTTTCTTTGTTTTTCCGAAAAGCGTCTTCTAATTACTCCAACCTCCAATGAATATCTCATATATATGAGTTCCCTCCTCAGGGTCACCAGTAAGGGCTACATGTGCATTATTGGCTGCCTTAATTTTGAAGTGAAGTGAACTAGATGTAACGGGATGGAACTGGCATTCCAGCTTGTCCTCTGTATTTATTTCTTGTGCCATGGCTGATATGATACCGGTGT
The DNA here is from genome assembly GCA_030765065.1 of Deroplatys truncata. Taxonomy (NCBI): domain Eukaryota; kingdom Metazoa; phylum Arthropoda; class Insecta; order Mantodea; family Mantidae; genus Deroplatys; species Deroplatys truncata. The sequence continues at coordinate 118,347,859 of CM060988.1, read as the reverse complement.
TCATTCAGTAGAAATGCACATTACTGTTTCGCGTCCGGCAACATTATTACAATATTAATATTATAACAATATGATCTGTTTTTGTGAGCAAAACAGTCACACTTTTCCTGCCAGTTCTATGCTGTATCACCTTTAACTTTTAAAGGAGTACAATCAGCCAAGGTAAAGTAAAAATCTATAGTCTTAAGCTGAGCGAAATACTGTATTAAATTTGAGGCTCTGGGCTTAAATGGCGACAGCTTCTTTCCAAAGTAGGTGGCCATCTTGCAGAATCCCGATAATCCATCATGAAGTAGTTGATCCTACATCCCTCATTACCTCATCTGTCAATCTGTTCCGCTCTTCATGCATCATTAATCACTTTGCTTGACCAAGTCCTTCCTTCACATGGGTCATCGGTCAATCAGCTTGTTTACCTGCCCTCTTTCTTAGTTTCAGTAGCTTTTATCACGCTTCTTTCTTTACTCTGATTTCGCTTATTTGAAAATTGTTCCTTCTAAAAAGGATCTGAGTGTAACAGTTATACGCCTTTCGCCGCCGATTGCCGTCATTTGGTACTATAGTTCACAATTTAGCGGTTTTTCCGCCAGATCTAGATTGGTAACTAGTTTAGCGGGATGCTCATCCAGTTACAAGCTTCATTTAAAAAAAGTCTATAAAAAATTCAATTGGATTCCAGTGAAATTTTAATGCCAGTGGTCCATACTCTGCTCTACATTTTTTTAAGTAAATTTCACACCTGAGTGAGACACAACTGTTTCCCTCCACCTGTTTTCCTGCTCTCTGTTATTGCTTTTTCCTGTAGTTACATTTTTTCAGGCACACACATATTTTCACGTCACAAACACCAATGCTAGAGGTGGGACACGAACCAGAGGACCTCACGCGATGAAACGTAAGAGCTAAACACTCCAGCGACCATGGCCACAAGGACCGGGAGAAGAAAAGCCACACTATTATCTATTCCAAACCAGAGTGCCTTTCACTGAAAACAAACTCTTTGTATTATCCGCGCGAAAGTAGTTCGCAATCCCCGCCCATAATGTCTGCTTGTTCCCTCCCGCGTGCTTGTTGAACACTATTTAATCTATAAAAAGGCGCCCTGCGTGAGAATCATGGTTCAAAATGCAACCTGAGGTAACAATCGATTTTATAAGTATGCGGCAATGAACACTTACGTTAATCACAATCCTCGGGCAAAAGTGCAACACCCAAATCCGAATTCTCCGAAGGTAACTCAGCTGACATATCGGAATCAGAACTACTCTACAAAATAATGACAAGCTTATCCACAATTCCACAGCACTGTCGCACTTAAAACTTTATCCTCTTCTATGTTGTATTATGTCTGTTTGTATTCCGAGTTGAATTATGAAGTATTGTTTGTTTTTAGCCACTTTTTAACAGTTTCCCTTCTGTGTTTGACCAGATTATTCGCACTACACGCACCTTCCTCTGCCATATGAGCTCAAATACCAACTGACTAATACACAAGATTTGACCTGAGCTGAGCATATGTGTGTTAGCGCAGAGGTCGTATTATGAATGACTGTTCGCTTATCATATATCCTGTATTACGCAAAGTGTTTATTCGGTACTCAGATAGCACCTCTGGGAATTCATTGCTGCATTCCTTGTATATGTAAGAGATTGGCATTCGTGTATACGGTTGGTATTAACAAGCAAGATGCTCTCGGCGTTAGCGCAACAGCAGGCGAAAGTCATATTTTGTAATCTCTTAACATCTAGTATATATCCATTACATTTAACGACGAGTTCTTATGATAACCGCAATAAAATGTGCAGTTCTATACCTTTCCTGCTCGAATATTTCATAATACAATACATGTATTAAGGAACTACTTACGTTGGCGTAAGAGTATATTCTTGGGTTCGTGATAAGCCGAAGCACGTGCTTCTGTTTACATCAGAGGGAACTCTGGTTTGGAATAGACTATAGGTTTCAACTCGTTTCGCGATACTTAGGATCCAGGAGGCTAACCATTACGCCACGGGATCTTGATGCAAATGCTCATAGTTATACACTGTTAACTTCAACAGGTAACAATAATTATTTCCCAAAAAGAATTTAAAAAATAAATGGGATCTTTTTCGATGCCATTTTCTTCAAAACAATTAAATATAGGGTTACGACAGTTTTAGTAACTATTTTAAGATATGCTTTTATGTAATTATCCCATCTTTTTAATTTCTCTATCACGTACACAGCACTTAGAAAAGGTATTGCATCCTACCCAAAAATTTGATACCGAGACTTCACCGAAAATACATGTTTTGAGTCCCCCGAATCCACAACAAACATTTTTATTTTCTCCACTTCGTATAATAAATAGGGGAAGTATTGTATTCCACCCATAATTAGATATCGAGATATCACGTTTCGAGGCCCCGTGAATAAAAAGAAAACCATTTTTACTTTCTCTAATAATTTTTTGGTCATTCTGTTAAGTCCTGTCAACATTCTGGACTTAAGAGAATGACCAAGAAATTAACAGTTCGAACCTTTAATAACGATATTTCAGAAACGGTTTACGCCACAAAAAAGACTTATTTGAAATAAATAGTGTGTTTTAAAGAGGTCTACATTTTTTGTGTAGTACAAAACGTACTACACAAAACAACATTCAGTTGTTTCTCGCGATTGCATGGAAACTATTGAATTTTAAGGCTAGCATATAGCGTCCAGTTCTTAAACATTTGACTGCCGCTGTTCTCTTTATATCTATAACGAAAAGAATTATGTAGTTATTTCTGCAAAGCTTATTTGGATTAAAGTTTAATAGACAAAAAAATAAGCTTTAGTAAGAATAGTTTGTATACCCACTAATAAAGATAGAGGGTAGAGAAAGTCCTGTGAATGTAACACATATTTTTACATTATAAAAGCTTATAGTTTTAAAACTGCAGTATTTTCCATAATAAACAAAGAAAACATAAAAGTTACATTATGATTTGAAAACCTTTAGCTTAAAATAAAAACAGTTCAGTAACCAAACAAATCTTTCAGTAGTTCTGAACGGGGGGAGGCATATATGCACAGTAAAATACTCAATGAAATCCATTGAAAGGTTTTTGAAGTATCACATATGCACAGTAAAATATTTACTGGGATTACCACCACCATGATGCATGTGAATACTTTTAACAGGAGTTAATGTATTAGCATAGGGTTAGAAGAAGGAAGGCAGGCATCCTCTCCCAGTACTCTTGGAACGGTTGGATGCGAAAGAACCCGATTCAGGCAAGTAACAATGAACTATGTGTGCAGTTCACAGATGAGATGAGTATACAATCGTAAGCTACAGCAACAAAAAGAATACGGTTTTTAATGTACCAATTGCATTAAAATGCTCGTTTTGTGCGGGAATAGTACATCAGTGTTGCTAAAATTGATTACTATGGATGTTTCGGGAAATTTTAAAATATAGTTAATTTTTAGAAAATTAAATAATCTTCGTATAACCTAGAATTAATTTTATAGCGATTTCAATCACGTTCTAAATGTGTCAGCGTACGTCCGTAAAACTTTTAAAACAGGGTAAAGCAGGCTTAGTTGAACAAACTTAGTTATATTATGTATTCAATCTCAACCATTAAAAAGAAGCTCTACCAACAGTGGAACACAGGATGGCTTGACTCCACGAGAAGCAAACTCCGTGATATAAGATCGAGTTTTTCGATACATCTTCACAGTAATTCTCTTTCCAGACAAGATAAAATTTTAGTATCCCGGCTGAGAATGGGGCATACCAAGATCACGCACAGTTATCTTCTTTCAAAGGACCAACCACCCACCTGCCACCAATGTAACATACTGTTAACGACGAAACACATAATCGCGGAATATCCACAATACGATCAATGAAGACAACACTACCAGATACCCAGTGATTTACAAACAGCACTAACTATTCGATGTACCATAAGATATTTGGATTTTTCAAAAGCATAAATTTATATAAAAGTATATAATGTTCAATCAGTTTGATTAATTATAGTGTCACAATCTTATACTAGTTCATTGTAATGATTCAAAAATGTTAACCTATTGTTTTATTATTAAATACATATTTATTTTAAAAGCTGTAAAGTCGCAATATGACTAATATGTTAAAGCGACTATAAACTTTCAAAAAGAAAGAAAAAAAAGAAAGAAAGAAGGAAAGAAAGAGAAATTATGAGAACCTGCCACTTGATAATGCGTTTGAACTCCATTGTCCTAGTTGCGCAAGACCCTGTTATATGTATGTGAGTTATGAAACTGATTACGTGATCCTTTCTTTGCGGTAGTCCATGTTGTTAACCTTCTTGACGTACATCATGGTCTGATGGTCCCACAAATAATAATCCAGGGTTGTTAGTTCTGATGACTTAGCTGGTCATTCTACATAATAACCTATCTGACCTCATGGGAACTGTCCGTGCAACCACGTACGAATGACAATATCGTAATGTGATGGGCACCATCGTGTTGGAAAGGGTTCGTAAAGTTTCTCCATTCACGAAGCTCGTAAAAATGCTCTCTTAAGGGAAACAACATTTTCGATGCGTCCGTTTGGGTTTGTTAGGTATCACTTCAATATCGCCAGTTTATATAAAGAAAGAAAATCGATTATACCAGTGTAACCCGGCTTCTGCTCCGCCTTGTGATCAAAATGTCATATCTTAAAAGTTCCTTGAGGAGCTAGCAGTGTTCAGACGTAGGTGCCTCCAATAACTTGAGCACAGCACCGTAAGTAGTCCACAGTGGGCCCTTTTTGCTTCCGACGGGACCCCTCGGAGGAAGAGATGACGAAGGAGATCTGAAGGGTGGCCAGATCCGGACGATGATGTACGCTAGCAAAGGCGGGATCCCTAACGATTCAACATGGAGCCCATCATGACGCCGGCTAGCACTGCCTAATCCCCGTGCTCTCCCGGGGATCCCGCTTGCAATCGAGACACAATACGGGACCGGGACTGACAATTCAATCCACAACCTCGCAACCCGGGAGTCGAGCTGGCGGGCTTTCCATTAGGGACGGTGTCTGCGTGGCGGGGACTGGGTAGGACACCTTCCTCCCCTCATCCCCTGCCACAAGCGACGGAAGTGGATACGCCACTTACGCGCATCAGGCCAATAGGGAAAAATCCTATCGGGGGAGACTACCGAATAATTTCGGCGGGCCGACAGTATATCTAGGTATCGTCTACCATCTCTCTCTCTCATGGTTGATGCCGGAGAACATCTGGGCGTCTCACAACCCTGCCTGGGCGGATAGACCAGCCAGGCGTAGCCAATCTCCCATGGGTATCGGGAACCTCTGCCCCGCCGAGTCCAACCCAATCCGAACAGCTCCCTGTCGGGAGGGGCTCAAATGTTCGGCCCGGCGTGCTTCTAGTAACGTCAGAAGTACGACGAGTGCTCAGGGTCCGCAGCGCCCGCACCACGGCATTTGAAGGGGTCGAAACCCCCCTCCTTACGGGGGGCAATCAAGACAGCTTCCAGGAAGAAGTCTCACCAAATCCCAGGGGAAAATCTTTACCAAAGATCAATTTCACCATCTTGCACAACACACCAATCGCCGCAGGCTGCCTTCAACCCTGAAACAGGTGAAAGATAATGATGGGGATAGGAAATTCGTGTTAGAAGGGGAACCGCCACAGCATTTGTCTACCGACCCGCGGAAGTCACGATAAACCCACGATCAGAGTGGCCGGTCCAACAGGAATCGAACCCAGAACCTCCTGAATGCAAGCCTCACACCGCAGAGTCATCTCAAGTTGTAATCTTTTAAAAGACAGTATCCAAAAAGTACCCATAATTTTCTATCCATTTCAGGCACCTTTGAGATGCGCCGACAAGGTTTCTTGAAACACGGACATGTAAAGTTTTATATCGATTTCAAATGTGGCAACAGTTTTATCCAAATTGTTCTTATACCTACATTTCGATTGCACAAGCAAAACTGCAAAAGCATGGACAGACACACTTTTATGCTTCACTTATGTAGTCCATGCGTTCCAAATGCGTTTATAACTTTGTGAGGAGAATTTCGCCACAATGGCCTACACGGGTAGCCGAGTTGCTTAAGCCATGGACTCGTGAAAGAGAGGCCTGTGGTACGAATCCCGCCAGAACTATCCTCCAGGTTTCCTCACTTCCCATAAATGGCAAATGCTGCGAGCTATCCAAATATAATTTTATGCGTCATCAGTGCCTTCTACCTGTGGTGTTATATGATATAAGAGCGAAGGAAAAAGCACTGCGGATAATTGGCTTATTATGGCTAATGAATCTTCGGGAGGAAAGGATGAATTGAAGATTTACTAACAATAGATCTGGCAGCAACAGGCACAACGCAGCGGAGTCCAGATAGATCTTCCAGAGCGCCACTTCGATGCCCATCCTTTCCTCAAAGACAACTCAGGCTGAAGGTTCGGTGCCAAAATAAAAACTTTTTTTCCCAAGGCACATCCTCCCCATACGCCGACCCTTCGAATATAAGGTTGAAAAGGAAAATGAAATGATGGGGAAAAATGTGTTAAATAATCTATCTCGCCATTCGCTAAGCTAACCAGGCGAACACCACGAACACACTTTTGGTCAGAATGGTCGATCACCGCAGGTTTTGAAAGCCTCAGACTCTCAGCCTGAGCCATTCCTTTCGTTGTTTTTTCCACTGAAAGGTCAGTGGTCACAGCTGATTGCATTATGAATATAAGCAGTATCTGCTGGTCAGCGCCGTTCTTTAAGGACAGCCTACCCGCAAAGCTTTTGTTTTTGTCTTATTTTTTCTACCGGTTTAAAAAGAGACAACTGCGTGAGTAACTATGACAAAAGACCAACAGACATAAAAATATCACGTATTGACTTTTAACAAAGGCCTGCTATCAGCACGTGCTAGTTGAGAGAGGTCTCATTTCTATATCACTTTATGGAGTGGAGAAATATTGCGGCCATCTCATATTGATCGATCCTGCAGCTGTAACCCGGGCGGGCAGCACTGGAGGGAGCTATGCCCACGTAATATTGCAGCCGCAGAAGCAGGACCATAGCGGTTCTTGCGGCCATATATCATTTGTTGGCCCTTCCCTCGCCTCATCAATCACAGCTGGATTCCCAAACATTCATGGTGCTTGAACCTTCAATGATGGTTTTACACTTATTGACTTTTGAAGATTTAAAGAGCTTCTCCCTCCCTCCTGTAGAGTAATAAAATCCTATGTGTAAGAAGGTCAAACAACATTCTACACTCCTTTTCAACGTTTTCTTATTCCTTTCATCTATATATAAAATACAGGGCAAAAGAAAAAAAAATTAAACGTGAAATATTTTTTCTTTATCCATTCAACTATTCATAGCTGTTTTATAAGCTATGTAGATAAAAATCATATTCTTACTTCCTCTACTAAGGACTTATAGTAAGCAGAGAAAGTAATGTATTCCATCCAAAAATTCGATACTGAGATTTCACCAGAAATACATATTTTGATGTCCCTGAACACAAAAAAAGCATTTTTAGGGAAAAATTCGTGTGTGTGTGTGAACAGCATAACTCAAAAACGAAAGATCGGTTAAATACCAAACTTAGTATTTAAGCTCGGCATCTTTCAAGGATGCTACACGAAGATTTTCAGAAAATTCCCTACTCCAAACTACACTTTATATGATACATTGTTTTTTATTTTGCCAAAAATAAAATACTGTATCAATAAAATACCATATGTTTAAGATATTTCCATGTCAAACGAAATGCATATCTTGAATTTTCTGGGAATAGCAACTCAAGTTCTGTTCATTCTGAATGACTTACATCATTGGTAAGAGATAGCCAAAATCTTGCTGCACAAAAAATTTAGATCTTGTTAAAGGACACAGTTTATATGAACATTTTTTGTGGAGTTAGCCATTTCCGAGATATTCCTTGTTGGTTGAATTTTCAAATACTTAATACTTTTCTCAACTGGGAAGTTTTCATTCTTTTTCTGCAGTCGCGTAGTCGTGCAAATAACTGGAATGGTGACGCGCTCTTTAAAGATGTGACTCGCTTTAGCCTGCTGTATTCTTCTCATACCTACAATAAAATGTAGGTAACGTTTGTCTCTATTAACAAGAGAAGAATGAGCTTTTATAAGAATAGGTTGTAGAAGAATAGAGAAAGTCATGAACGTAACACATCAGGTATTTTTTATACCTGTTAAACATGTTTAACACTGTCAAGAAATAGCTTCCATAAAAATCTTGCTGCAGACACACATGTTGGGATGAAAGTCATCTGTCAATATAAAACAAGTCAAATAAATAAGTCTTGGTATTAACATACTCTTTGTTTAAGGAATATCGTTAGAAATAAAATTCATTTTCTCTAAACCTATACTAGTTCGGATTACAACATTTTCACTGATAATAATTAACCAATCTTTGCCGAACTGGTTTTATTATAAATGTATGAAAATAAGAACTGTTTTATACACTTTTTTAATTTTAATTATTATGTGATTATTACTTTCTCTACTACGTATAGTAAGTAGGGAAAGTATTTTTAAAATCTAGTGGACTGTTTATCTATCACTTTACTCATTTGAATTATTTTTTATACTGAGCGGCACCGTTTTTGCATTCAATTTCACTAATTTTAATCATTATTTGATTAATTTTTAAAACCGAGTGGAGTGACATAGGCGGTAGAGCCTGAGGCTCGCATTCGCTAGCTCCGAATGTTCGATTCCCATTGGACCGCCCGCCCTTTTGTTTTCGTGGTTTTCCCAGGCGAATGCTAGGGTGGATTTACCACCACGAATTTTCCTGTCCCTTGTTCGTTTCCTTTCATTGTGCATGGTTGAGAGTTAGGTGGTGGTGTGCGAATGTGCTTTGAGGAGAGAGAGAGAGAGGTGTTTCTTTTCTGGTATGAAAACTTCTGCACGAACGTTTCCATAAGGATAAGTGGAAGCTCAATCTAGAAACTTTAGGGCTCCCGCTCCTGTTTTCTCATCATCAGAAATAATGGTCTTATCCTAACCAAACTTTTATGCCCTTTATTTAAGCTTATTTTGATATAACGGTTTTAAAGTTTTATCTTTAAGCAACATTATCGTTAAAAATTAATTTGCATTAAATTCCAATTTTTTTCTTAAATATATATTTGTCATTAGTACTTATATTCTACTATTTATCACTAAAGTTTTAGACTGGTTTAACATATTTAATGGCTTACATTTTCAGGAAAGTACCAAACCTCTAAATGTATTAGTTTCCGAGAAAAGTATGCATGTTATGTACAATTTTTTAAAATGTTCATACTGATATTAAAATTAATATAACGCTGCTGAAAATATTTAATTTCATTTGTCTAACACCAATCAGATCCGTAAAGATAGGCTTATTACCAATGAAAATTTGGTTGTCTAAGTTAATGTAGATTTTGAGAACTAATTTTGTCTTGATTATATTTAAACATAGAAATTAACAAACTACCTCAACTAATTTCCTTTTGCTCATATAAAAAAAAGAACGGTCACTAGACACTTAAATGTATTGTTTAAAATATAAAAACAAAATAAGTTATAAATTCTAAATTTTAAGTGGTCTGCATTATTACCGTAGTAAGTTTTTGCGTTTTTCCTGCGCTCTCATGTTGCAGAAAACTCTGTGGAAACGAGAAGCACTTACGGGATGTTTAAGGATAATTCGAGAAATATATATATATATATAATTATTTTATTTATTTTATTTATTTATTATTATTATCCCAATATCCCAAATATATTTTAATCAAAATGTAGCCATTTTTGAGGATATAAAATGATACTAACAATTTTCAATGTAACTGTTTGTTTGAGTTGGGATATTCCTTGAAAAATTTTCAATTGCGCTCTTAGAAGATGCCTGATTTTAGTACGAGACATTACGACTCATCTTTCTGCTTTTGTCATTAATTTGTTAGAGAATATTGGACCTTCATTCCACATATTTTGTAAATGCTAATACGAGGGCCAATCCGAAAGTAATGCTCCACATTTTATTTTATTTTTTTGCCTTTGAGTGTGCGAGCTAGATTATGTTGGTGTAGTATTAATTGTTGAACTTTCCCGCTAGTGCCCTATTAGTTTCGTTGTCCTACAACAGATAGCAACAGGAGGGGAGCGTTCCAAAATGGCTACTGACATCGAGGTGCGTACAAAACAGATTGAATGAATTCCTTACTACTGAACAAATTGCGCAATTGGAATCCATCGACGCTTGCTAAAGGTGTATGGAGACGATACAGTAGATGTGAGTAATGTGAGGCGGTGGGTACAGCGTTTCAAAAGTGGTGAAAAGGATGTGCAGGACAAGTCACGCGTAGTTGGCCCTGCTCGCTGTCACAGCAAATAATGAAAAGCGTCTGGATCAACTCATCCATAATGATCGGCGGACTACGACCAAGGAATTGTGTGTAGAGCGGAATATCGTCTGTAATGCCTTAGACAAGATGTTACGCCAACTTAATTATCGCAGAGTGTGTGCTAGATGGGTCCCACGAATGGTTTCATAAGACCAAAGGCCCTGCACCAAATTTGCAGCCATGGATTCATTACCAAATTTGGCTGGACTGTCCTACCACATCCACCGTACAGTCCTGATTTAGCACCTTCGGACTCCCATCTTTTTGGGACTATGAAAGATGCACTACGTGGCCAACTTTTTCCAGACTCAGATGCTATTGTCACAGGTGTAAGACAGTGGCTAGCCTCAGCTGGTTCAGATTTTTACGAGCGTTGCGTTCAGGCTCTTGTTCATCATTGGCAAAAGTGAATAACGTACGGTGGTGATTAAGTGGAAAATTAACAGTTTGTAGTTGAAATCTTACTCTATTTAACTGTCTTATTATGCTTTCTGTATATGTTGTAGTTTCCATGAAAATAAATAGGAGGCATTACAATACATTGCATATGTGCAAAAAAATAATGCTTTTCATGACTTTTGTAACTGACCCTGGTAGAATATCTACATTTTTATGACAGTATTCATAAAAACGCCTGGTGTTTCTGAGAATCATAAAATGTTCGTCACAATGTGCTTTAAACCTTCCGAAAACGTTGCGGTCAGTCTGATAATGGGTAGAAACCGCTTATCTTTTACGACTCAAAAGTCATTAAAGATGTAATAAAATCCCGGTAAAGGCATTCTGAAACACTTGACTGCGCCCTTGTGTGCGACCAGATAACGAGCCTGTTTTTCAGAAGCACACGATTTGAATCTGACACGTGTTTCCGAATATTGCCAAAAATACTGAAGGAAAGAAACAAAGAAGGAAATATGAACAACTGAGGATCGATTACACAACATATGTTGGTGGATAAACTTAGAAGAAAAGAGGTTTGAAGTTATTGTTACGTATTCCACTCGTGTATTAACTGATAATCACAATTGTCAATTCTGTCACTTTTGTCTTTTTAATTTTATCACTTTCATTTCATAGCCTCGAGATACAATTGTGCTTTGTTTTGTTAGTGTCGTCTAATGGATTATGCCGTAAATAGTTTTAAAATGGCTTCCATCTCTCCGACTGTTGGCGCAAATTTATAACTGAATCTTTTTGCTTTCTCTACTAGGTACTCATTTTAAGTGCTTTCCATCCAAAAGTTCGAAGTCGAGCTTTTACCGGAAATACATGTTTTGAGGCTCCTTGAACCCAAATAAAACATTTTTAGAAAAAGAAAGTCCTGTGGTCTGTCTGTGAACAACATAACTGAAAAAGGAAACCTCAGGTAAATACGAAACTTGGTTTTTCCTTTTAATTGTTATGTATATAATTATTTGAAAAATTAATTATACTGTTTAGAGACCTTAGCCTGGTCTTGGAAAGTTTTTAATGCAGAGTCAACTTAAACAAAAAAAAAACGAAACTTGGTATTTTAAGTTCAGGACCTTCCAAGAATGCGACACGAAGATTTGAAGAATCTCTCTTCCCCAAACTACCCTTTACATGGAAAAGTTTTCGAAAATTTTGATTTTCTCAGAAGTCCCTCTAACGATTTTCATTAAAATGTCGCATGTTTAAGATGTTTTCATAACAAATGATATGTATATCTTGAATTTTATGGGGATAGCCTCTGAAGTCCTATACATTCTCAATGACTTTTACACAGTCGTAAACCGTAAGAGATAGACAATATCTTACCACATAAAAAGATGCAAGTCTTGTTAAAGCACGCCGTTTATGTCAAATGATTTTTGTGGTGCCATTTCATAGAAACAGGCTTTAAAAAATTTATCGCTCTAGTTTGCTGTATTCTCTTATACCTACAACGAATTGTGTAGATGACTAATGGACGTTTATCCTTATTAACAAAAATTAGATAGAAGAATAAGCTTTTGTAAGAATAGTTTGTGGATGAGGAGTAGAGAAAGTCATGTGAATGTAAAATGTCACATTCTTTATAGTTTATAGCCACAGTTACAAATGTATTATTTGATTATAACTTTATTCTTAATGCAGTCGATGTAAATACAATTCGAAAGTTAGATTACTCAAGATAATTTCGGAGTTTTCGTTCTATAACTTCAAATAATTTTTTAAAATAAAATATTCGTGTAGAATTTTTTTTACTTCCTTGAACGCTTACTTTTAACACTTCATACTTAACTATGGAGCTATTTTGTGTTATTCATATGTTCTAACGTCTGAGGAATTGTATACCGTATAATTAAACATTGAATAAATTAAATTGTGTAATATTTAATACACACCAACTCAGTCAACTGATACGAAGATAATTTAAAAATGTAGATTCAAAACCAATCCTCCATTATAGCAGTACCTGAAAAATGACTATTTTTAACAATGGAAACAAATTCAAGCCTAAATAAAGATACTATTGATAAAATTAATTCTCAAAGCGTAATGTAATTACTGATTTAAAGTATAAACGTCATGTTAATTAAGGGTGGACTAAACGGAGAACATTGTAAAATAAATTTACTTTTAGTTTTTTGAGCCTTATAAATTATAATTTTCTCTCTAATTTGATATATTTTACAATATAGAGTAATTATATTTTAAATATAACTTTAAGGCGCTACTGCATGCGTCATTTTGTACTGTGAATTTTGCAAACTTCACAGATAAAACTCTTGAACTCTTACACTTTGATGTAGAGCAGTTAACACATTTTTTAGTTATAATTTGTCCTAAAATTTGGTACTAATGTTAAATATGGCGGCTTCTGTATTCTCAAACCATTTGGATTCTTTCTTAGCAAATATATGCGACTTGAAGATTTTTCAACAAAATCCCCCCACCCCAAGCTATCCTTTATATGAAGCATTTTTCAAAATGTTTGATTTTTTTAAAAATGGCTCTAATTGATTTTTATTAAACTGGTAGACATTTAAGATGTTGACATGCCAAATAAAATGCATATCTCGAATTTTCTGGGAATAGTCTATGAAGGCCACTTCATTCGGAAGGAATTTTGTATAATTCTGTGTAACTATCTCTTAAGATAGACAAAAAAGTACCGCACAAAAAATGTATATCTCTTTAAAACAAACAATTTATTTCAAATAACTTTTTTTCGCATTATCCATTTCCGAGAAATTAGTTAATGTTGGATTCAATTGTTCAATACTTAGTAAATTTTTTAAAATCCTGTCGCTATTCACTCACTTCTCGCGGTCAGAGAAAGAGAGTGAAATTTCAAAGCCATAGTCAGTCGCCGACGCTATCCCTCGTATACCTATAACGAAATGCGTAATGAAACTATATCCGCAAATGTTTATCTCAACCAGCATGAAGCAGCTAGAAAAATAAGCTTGCTTAAAAATAATTTATAGAAGCTATATAAAAATAAATGACATTAGAGAAAGTTATGTAAATGTAAAACGATTTTTGGGGTTATTATGCACACAGAAAAATCAGTGCTATTTTGCAGTGCAAAGTCAAAATATTGTAACAAATGAGAACACCAGTTGGTGCTAAACACATATATTTGTCACTTAGGTGCTCAAAGTAGCAAACGTTACTCTTGAGACACTTTCCGGACACACTCAGAACAAATACAACTGATCCTCGAATCGAATCACCACTCAACTGCCCTCGTACTGTCCTCTTTTAACTGTCCACACTCGTCGACTTTTTTGCTGCACTTAAATTCGTAGTTTCTTAATTAACTGAACTGAACTCATTGGGCAGAGCAGTTCCTTATATAGGCCCGCATGCAAACTGGAACTTTCTAGAAGAGGAACTTACTCGAAACGGCCCAAAGGAATCCTGTGGAGCGAGGAAGCGGCACATAATATATGCCATTGTTCTGAAGAGGACCGGCCGTTTGCTCTACCCGCGGCCAGGTAGAGGAACCGGGAGGCGCTCGCACCGCCGGTCCGTAGGTAACTTCGCGCTGTGGTACAATATGTTGCTAGGTACACTTTTTAATATCTTCACCGCTTATGTTATATAGAGAACGCTAAAAATTTGATATCGATATATCACGGGAAATAACTCTCCGATGTACCTTGTAAATACATTTTCTTCTTCTTCTTCACCTTTTTATCCTCCTCTTATATAGGACTTACACCCCCAGAACTTACAAGCCAATGCCTGGGGTCAGATGCCTATCGAGGAGCAGAAGGGCTCTTTGAATCTGAGAGAGAGGGGATGAAAGGGAGGAAGATGATGATAGATGAAATTGAGCGAGATGAATGACAAGAAAGGTGAAGATAGAGCACCGGTGGAATGAAAGGCGAGGGAACCCGGAGAAAACCCACCCAGATGCCGCTTTCCCACCACAAATCCCACGTGTAGCTCCCTGGTATCGAAACTTGGTGCGAGGCGAGTGGCCCTGTAAATAGTACAAATGAAAAAGTTGAAAAATTGATACAACTTAAAAAGAAATATAAAATAATGAACCATCTGGAAACTATAACACGTAAACTGTAATACTGTTTGTTCTTTCTTCATATTAAAAATTAGAATTTTCTCTCCGTTAGAAGAATTTTATAAATTGGAGACGAATACTTTCTGGAGATACTGTACGTGCCAGACAGGGCTTGGGGTTATCACCATCTCATTCCTCGTCAACCATCAACCCAAGCTCTGGCATTTCATTTGGAATATCAAAACGTTTGAAGACAATGACTGATGACTTTTTGTGCATAGTGCTGTAGAACTTGGGGAAGATTAAATTATGAATGCGAATAAAAGCAAGAGCCCATGAAGGGCGTGGTTATAAATAGGAGGCCTCTAAAATGATTGGCGCAACAGCTGGCGTAAGCCACCACAGCTGACGGAAACGGCCATAAACTTGTACACGAAGGAAATAAATCATGCATTTCGCGGTACCAAAACTAGTGGGTTTCGCCAGGTACATGCTCGTTATTTTAACATGCTTTTCAGCTGCATGAGTTATTTCACTGGTTATGTAAGTGTGGAAATTAATGTCTGGTTAGCTATATTACACGTAAAATTAAACATTACTAATTACAGAGAAAGGACAACATATAATCTGTGTACCTCAGAAATTCAATATTCCTTCAGTGTACCTCAGAATTTTCTGGGCAGACACTTTTTTTTACGCATTCCACCATTTTTTGAAGACCAGACGCTTGTGTGTTTGTACGCTGACAATAGGATACAATTCTTTTTTTAAGTTCTATTTACACCCCGCCTTTAACTACGTTGGTCTTTTCGGCGGCCTTTCCTTTAAAACTTATTGCCTATTGACAATGATGTTAACTAGTATTCTCTTGTCGTTGGATTTCTTGCACTGTTTGGTTTTAATCATTAGATCTCACTCTCTCTCTCTCTCTCACACACACACACACACACACACACACATTCACACTTCCAGACTGGGGAGGATAAGGAATAATCTTGGCTAGAGAAAATTCCCCACGCCCACAGCCGGGAATCGAGCCCGGGACCCCTCGCACAGCAGGCAGGTGCTCTACCGATTGAACTACGGGGCCAGCCTAAAAGTTATTGGAAATACTTCCAGAGGTGCTTAACTAGATATACAGAGTGATATTTTTTTTTAACTTTCCAGCTATTTATCTTGAAAGCGAAAGTTTTTACCCCTTTCATTTGAGGGGTAAAAACAATTATATTAGTTACATTTTATTTAGTGCACATTTCCAAGGGCATTTCATGGTCAGCTCAATTTTTTTTAAATGGGTACCCCTAAATAAAAAAAAAAAAAACAAAGTTATAGAAAAAGATCTGTGTGTGTA
Source organism: Deroplatys truncata (assembly GCA_030765065.1). Lineage (NCBI taxonomy): Eukaryota > Metazoa > Arthropoda > Insecta > Mantodea > Mantidae > Deroplatys > Deroplatys truncata. The sequence continues at coordinate 118,331,646 of CM060988.1, read as the reverse complement.
TGTGAACAGCATAACTCAAAAGCCATATAATGCCAAACTTAGTATTTAAGTTCAGTATCTTCCATAGACGCGACATGAACACTTTCAAGAAAATACCCCACCCTACTACCACTTATATAGAACATTTTTCAACAATGGTCTAACGAATTTGATTAAAATACCATATATTACAGATATTTGCATGAAAAATACAATTCATTTCTTGAATTTACTGGGGATAACTTGTGAAGCCCTTTATTCGTAAGGAATCCTGTATAATCTAGCATTGGCGGCCGCTGAAGCATTCTTTTGGCGGTGCCTTCCCCCTCAAATAAAATATGTTTACCAACTTCGTGCCTTAGCATCGAACGTGTTAGGCAATTGACAAGAATTGAAGGTACTCTCATTTTAGACCATGTATATCCAATATCACTTATTCCGGTCATAATACAATGACCATCTCCCAAATAAGGCGTAAGGGGGTGGGAGCACTGTTTCCCTCACAGCCATAAATCCATTCGTTCTTTTGGTAAATTTACGGATTCAACTTAGGACATCGATTTGTTTACTGCTGCAGAATCAGATTCGGGAGCGCCCTACCTGAATTGTTTCCTGAGAGTCCTGCTTCTAAATGGAGTTTTTAATAATTCCCTTGCTTTGTTCATGTCTGTAACTACGCTCAACTGAATTCACTTAAAGAAAACACTCTACACTGTTTTAGTTACCTTACTTCACGGTGAACTACGTATTTGGACTGAACTGTTACTACACGAACATAGACAGAAACACATGACAATTGTTTTGAAAACAGAGGCTCAACACATGGTGAATACGTTAGTTTTTTGTTCTGTGGCGGGTAAGATACCACGTATTTAATCATAACCAATAACCCTGCTGCTATGAAATACACTAATATTGTTACAATGCCTTTACGTTCAAAACCTAACGACATAATTATATTCAAAGGATACAGCTTTATTTATAAGGATATTTTGGCGTATTATTTCTGATTTTGGTTTAATTAAACGTTAATATGCGCTTCCAAACGCATTAGCACTAACTTGCAGCAAGATTGCACGGCTTTGGATGGTTTACCGACGTCTCTTATCAAAGAATAGCAAATTACATAACACAATGTAGGTCAGGACTCGTAATGCAGTTGAAAATAGCCACTATTTATTCCGGTAGTTCCGGCACAAAGTGCAGGAAAGATGAAGTCACTTTCTGGCGTGACCTCAGAATGCATTAAGGTAATTGATTGAATCTCTCAGTGCAGCATGGGCATGACCGTATCACTCTATAGCTTCCAGAAGAACTGCACCTATACCCAAAATAGACAAATTAAACTTGCGTTACTAATCGTGTATGTAACATTTACGATTGCACAATCGCTTAGGGACATTCCGACGTTGGGGAGATATCTATGTGTGCGTGTGTGTGTGTGTGTGTGTGTGTGTGTGTGTATGTGTGCAGAGAGAGCCAAAAACTACGAACCGGCTGCGCGGTGTTTTTTCTGTCCGCGTCCTCGGCGCTCTTGCCGTCTGCCGCTATAATAGAATGGCGCGGATGAAATCATACATTTTTAAAACTACTTTTAAAGGCTTTACTTACCAAGTTTTTGAAAGCAGATGCTGAAACTGGCCACCGTCGTTGTCCATACATTTTTGGCACCTCTTTTGGGGGCAATTTTTTTCGAGTCTATAGTTGAAGCCCGTGCATACGTGAATACAATTTTGCCCCCTTTTTTTAGAGATTTAATAGACAGGGAGCGTGATTTTGCCTTTTTTCAAGAGCTCATACGGCCAATATTTCAATGAGAAATGAAAGTGTGTTTGAGGACAGAATTATTGGTAGAGATTTGTGGTCCCCTCGGTCCCCCGAATCCAACCCCATGCGGTTTCTAACCCTGGGGTAACTTGAAACATAAAGTGTACAAGACAAACCCACGCACCCAACAAAATATCCGCCAGGAAATTGCCAGCATTTCTCAACGTGAACTACAGCGAGTGATGGACAGTTTCCTAAAGATGTGCAAAAAATGTATGCACAACGACGGTGGCCAGTTTCAGCATCTTTTTCACAAAGTTGGCAAGTAAAACCTTTAAAAGTAGTTTTAAAAATGTTGTATGATTCGTCCGCGTCTTTATATGATATCGGCAGACGGCAACGAGCGGCGAGGACGCGGACAGGAAAAACACCGCGCAGCCGGTTCGTAGTTTTTTGGCTCTTCCTGTATAACGGGGGAGCCAAGAAACTACGAACCGGCTGCGCGGTGTTTTTTTCCACTGGGCGTGAGGAAACATGATAGCGCATTGCTGCTATAAACAAGGTCACACTGTTGACGTGGTTTTGCTCTGCATTGTAAAGTGCGGTATTGAGTTGACGGAGATGTGATGTAGTTCAGTTATTACGAGTTATCTATTATCTTATCTTGTACTTAGTCACAAAGTATGGCTCAGTATATGCTTTCTGCTGCATAACGTGTATTTATTTATGATTCGTCGCCAAGTGAAAGTACGATTTGCAGAAAGATTTCCAGGTGTAAAAGTTCAGGTCGTACAACAATCCATGAACTTTAGATTAAATTTCAGGCCACAGGAAGTGTTCAGACTAAGAAATCTAAAAGTCGGCGTACGGTTCTTACCAAAGAAACATTAGACGACATCGGCCATCGTTTGGAGAATTCCCCCCAAAAATCACTTAGGCGTCTTTCACAACAGGCAGATATTTCTTATGGCTCTGCGCGAAGAGCTACCAAATTGCTGAAGTTTCAGCCTGTCCTTTCATAAAGTTGGTAATTAAAGCCTTTAAAAGTAGTTTTAAAAATGTATGCTTTCATCCGCGACTTTCTATGATAGCGGCAGACGGCAACGAGTGCCGAGGACTCGGACAGAGAAAACACCGTGCAGCATGTTCGTAGATTTCTGGCTCTGTCTGTATACATAAAATAGATCGAGTTGATAGCAGCTACTAGTGGATAAAGCGTAAACAAACAGGTGATCTTACATTCTTTTCTGTGCAGAAGTAATTGCCATTTTGCGGCTCTAATTTTAAAGTTAAGGGGAATTGAAATCCCTATCTGCCAGCGTTAAATCTGCTAAATTCATGACCCATTATCTCAGAAACTATTTAAAATACCAGACTGGAATTTTTACAGGATCTAGATGATGCCTTCTATTAAGGAAGATGGGATTATACCGTCTTTTGATTAAAATGTATCAGCAATTATTTTTAAGGCACCAAATCCACTGGCGACATAGAGCACCCAGAGATTGTTGTCACACTTCACCAGCAGAGTATTTGCAGCCGTAAAATGAAGGTTGTCTTTAGGCAGAGAGCGGTTCGACTCGTACAAAATGCCCTGAAGTTTTTAGGCACATCTTTTTAAACCAAAGTGAATCAACAATAGCAGTTAGATGTTGCTTTTATCGTCCTAAAATTTATTTTGGCTATCTTCAATGTTTCTGAAAAAACGATTCATTTATAGCAAAAAATGTAGTTCACAGCAAATACTGTTCAAACCAAAAATGGGAAAGACAAACTCGCATATATTTCCAAGTACAATCGCAATATTGCAATTTTTGCTTCAATTTAGTACCTTCTCTAAATGAGGTAGGGAAGGTAGAAACTTAAAATTGTGATGTGTTACATTCACATCACTCTATCGCTTGTTAGTGGATATAAAATTATTCTTAAGAAGTTTATTTTCATATTTACTTATTTTCCGTTTTATAAACATTTCCGTTAATGACTACATTGCACATTTCGTTATAGATACAAAGGGAACTGCGATAGTTTAATGTTCAAGAACTGGACGCTGCCCGTAAAAGTCCGTACTGTTTCCATGGCATCGCGAGAAACAGCTGAAAAGAGACAGGACTTTAATAAAATGACTAAGTATTGAACAATTCGAAACATTAATAACAGATATCTCGGAAATTACTGATGCTAAAAAAAGTTTTTGATATAAATTGTATGTTTTGAAGCGGCTTACACTTTTTCTGAATTAGTTTTTGTCTATCCCTAACGTGATTATATAAAATTTCTTCCAAATGAAGAGAAGATTTATACTTATCTTTGGTTTACAAGACCAGTATTTTTAGTAAACTATTAAAACATAAAATGTTAATAATATTTTGTTTTTACTTGAATAATTAAACATAAGCCTAGAAGGGAACCGAAATTTCATCATGATCTGATGAACCTATTCCTAGAAAATTCAATATACACATTTTATTTGACATAATATATGGCATTTGAATCAAATTCGTCCATTTTTTAGAAAATAAAAACGTTCGAAAAAGGGTCCAAAAAGGGTAGTTGAGGTGGGGTATTTTTTTGAAAACCTTTGTGGTGCATCTTTGGAAGATATTGAACTCCTTTTTAAGGGTTCAGAAGGCCTCAAAACATAAATTTCCGGTGAAATCTCCACATTGAATTTTTAGGTGGAATACAATGCTTCCCCTGCTTAAACTCCGAGTGCTTGAATAAGGCCTCATTGCAGGTTGCAGTGCTAGTAGGGGGGAGGAAAGGATAATGAAGCAGCAAATGAAAAAGTAAGCTGTAGGTCAGACCTGGAGGAAGAAAACAAATGGTGTAACACGGGGAGAATGAGTTGCATTGCCTTTATATGAAAAAAGAAATACCAAGAAGGCCGTTTGTTACTTGAATCACTTCTGTCCGCATGTAACCCGATGCGACACTAGGGCGGGGCTATACGTGGGTCAAGGTCACGGCTAAGTTTAGGTTCGTATTACTTGTCACAGACGTGTGAGGAAGTTTTCCAACTTCCATGCTGTTTCTTGCTTTTGTAATACTTTCGTCATCTCGAGTAAACCATTCGAGGCTCTGCAGGCATGTGGATGTTAGATATTGTGATAAATAATAATAGTAATAATTTTAAAATAATAATAATTAATAATACAGCTTCTTATTAACCTTAAAAATAATACAATCCAAATGCTTCTTATCCCACATTTTGATCATTGGTATGGTCTACTCTCTTACTTAAATGCAGCAGACTGTTAAGTAGTTTGTATTGAAGGAGTTGTATTATATTTCAACTGTTGGGGAGCCGAACTTGTTGTAGCTGCAACCGCACGTATAGTAAACAGTTTCCGGTAGCCTTCGCCCCAAATGTACCTTCAGGCGGGCTTTGCCCAAGTTTAAAAAAATATTAACTTTGTAATTAAACTGTTTCTTTAAATGTTTAATATTTATGTTTGCCTCGGCTGCGTCAGTATTTATTTTAGAGACATGGATATCTTGGCAGGGTTGTGATGCGACAAGAATGTAGGCTTACACAGATTATAATTTTATTTCACTCCTTTTATTAATACTTAATACGATTTAAATAACATTTCACTGATATAGACAGCTGTGAAATTCTTTTTATTAATTAATTACACTTTTTAACACGTAAAATTATTTTTCGTCTCACACGAATACATATTATATTTCTTGAGGACACTTTTTGCATCTGGTTAGTAACGCTGTCTGCAGGCAACTGAACTCTAAATTTGTAAAATTTTCTCCTTTTCAGTTTCTGATTGGCTAATCCTACTCCTATAGAATACCTTCATTTAACTAAAGCTTTTTCTGGTTGTTGATTGGCTATTTTATAAACTGTCACTAAAATTACATTATTGTTACTCCAAGAATCACAAGTAGTACTGTTAAACTTTCTTACTCATTACTGACTCAAGGTTACCTCATTATTACCTCATTGTTAGCAACTTTTAACTTATTATTCTCACAGCTCCTACATTATTAAATTACGTATGGATACAATAATATAAACATATACAATATTGTAATATACACATTTTATATGTTGTTACATAGACATATTGCTTTAAGGCGGGCTGTTATTGAATTTATATATTATATAATTTGACTGAAATCATTTAACTGTTAAAAATACTGCCTCAACTGTCACTTATAGTGTGTCCATAATGTCTGTCCGTTTTATGTATAACATTCGTATATGATCATATAGTTCTTTCCTATATGAACACTTATCATGCCTTTAGTTCATTTCTGTTTTCGAATTAAGGTAATGCATCTGTAAAATTTGGCAAATATAATATGTAATAAACATAAAATGTAATAATAATGCTTTTTACTTTATCTATTACGTATAATAAGTAGGGGAAATATTGCATTCCATCCAAAAATTCGATATCGAAATTCCACCAGAAATGCACGTTTTGAAGTCCCCTGAATCCAAAAAGAGCACTTTTAGAAAAAGGTCCGTGTGTATGTGTGTCTGTGAACAGCATAACTCAGAAAGGAAAAATAGGATAAATACCAAACTTGGTATTTAGGTTCGGTATCGAAGATTTTCAAGAAAATCCCCCCACCCCAGACTACCCTTTGCATGGTGCATTTTTCGGAAATTTTTATTTTCTAAAAGTAATTCTAGCGATTTTGATTAAAATATCATGTGTTTAAGATGCGTTTCATGGCAAATGAAATGTATATCTTTTTCTGGGAATGTCCTCAAAAGTCCTTTTCATTCTGAATGGCTTTTGCATAACTGCTAAACCGTAAGAGAGAGACAAAATTTTACTACACAAAAAATGTAGGTCTCGTAACACACACAATTTATGCTGTATACATTTTTTTGTCGAGTGAACCATTTCCGAGATTCCTTGTTATTTGTTTGAATTTTCCAATGCTTATGCTTTTTCTCAAATGGAAATTCGTTATTGTTTTTTTATGTCCTGGACATGCAAAGAGAACCGAATGCTCCACATAGCAACCAGGTCTTAAAAGATTTAACTATCACTTAAAGCCTACCATATTTCCATGCACCTACAAGAAAATTAGCAATAAGGTGGTTTCTGCAAATGTTTATCTCGGTTAACATGAAGTAGATAGAGAATAAGCGTTTGTAAAAATACTGTGTACAAGAGTAAAGAAAGTCATGTGAGTGCACAAACTCCTAACCCCCAATTGTTGTAGGAAAACTGTTACATTTTGCACTTTCCAAAATTCGTGACTTTTCAAAAGTTAATAATTTATTTCTCAAACCTGGAGCATTATTTTAAAAACCTATATGGTCATTATATTTAATGTACTTTTGAGAACACTACAAAACTCCTAAACAAATTAGTAAACAACTACATCGTCTGGAGCATTTTCAGTGTGGAAAACGGCTGAAAAAATTGCGAGAAAATTAAGGTTTAAAGTTGAGTCTGACCATTAATAAGGATTCGCTTCTCCGTTTATAGCTTTACTTAATTGGTAGTTTAAATGCGCCAAGTGGCAAAAACTGTTCTCTTAGCGTTAGGAATTCATATTATTTTATTATGAAAAATATTATTTTGTTAATTTTTCAAGACTTTTTTGGCCAAATATCACAGATGCATTACTTATGCGTGACAAAATCTAGAGCGGCATACACCCCCTCAAGAAAATATTTGTCTACATTTTAAAAACTTCTAGCAGCCAAATTAACTGAGGGAAAAGCCTATTTTTTTGTCATAAAGATCAAATGGTAATACGTGTTTTGGCGGTTTTTCAAACCGTTCATTTTATCAGTTTTATACATTTTTCAAAACTATGCCGAAATTGGAACTCTTTTGTACGTGATGTTTTCAAAATTCTCTTACATGAATTGAGTAGAGCATTTTTTGTGTGTACATTACTTGATTTGCGGTGAAAAGATCTTATTTGACGGAGGAATAAAATGTCAAATTTGGGAATTTTCAGTGCTTTTGCCTTAATTCCTCTTTTTCGGCTCATTTGTTACGACTTCGCGAATTTATTTCTCCACCAGTTTAAGTCACATGTCGATGAAAGTGTGTGGATGTAGGCACACCGGCGAAATAAACAATTTAGTCACGGTCGCGGAAATTACATTCACCACGGAATCATGCGTTTTATATTTATATACACTTTGTATAATACAGTTTTCTACTTGCTTGCTGTGTATACAAATCCTCCGTGTTTGGGTATATGTCGCTACCTCGAACACACGGTGCCCCTTTCTACAGTGCACAAATTCTATTTTCCACGTTACCTTAGAGTAGCTGAGTCACCATGAATATAGGGGTGCGGGTTGCGTAATGGTGCGTATTAAGATAAAATGAACCGCGTATCTATCCTTCGCCACCGAGCGCACTTCTGCATTATCGTTCAACGTATCGCTTCACTGAACAGGATATTTTAATTGTTTCATTTATATATACCCCTCTGTGGTCATATCGGGGACTTCAACTGACTAGAGAAAGAGAGAGAGAGAGAGAGAGAGAGAGAGAGAGAGAGAGAGAGAAAGCAGTTCGTGTTGTAAGTCCTTCACTGTAGGTATTTTATACTTTGTTTTTGTTAGCTTTTACTACTACACCGCCCACATTCATTCCCTCTTTCATACTTCCAGACTGCTGAGGGTAGGGAATGATTTTAGTGGAAGAAAAGTACCCTCGTCCCAGTCGGAATCGAACACAGGATAGGTTAGAGACTACCAGAGTGACTTAATTTAACTCAACTTAAGCATAAATTAAAATGTGATATTGCATTTTAGCAAAAAGTGTTTGGTTTTACATGTTTATTTCAAGCATTGTTTGTTTCAGGTACTCATTCTGTAGTTTTTGTTAAAATTGGTTACTATAGAGTCGTAAATTCTGAAATATTTCAATTTATGAAACGTTGTCCACAAAGAATTTTTTACAAGAAAAAGAAATGGTAGACACTGGAATTCCAAAGCTTACTAAGGGGAAGGTGAGGAAGTTTTGGTCCCACTGTTTTGTTGGATTGCCTGAAGCCAAGAAGAAATCAAATTCCGAAATCAAAACTACCAAAGCGACAGGGCAGAATGCGTAACAAATATTTTATTTGTATGTGTTTTACAGCTATTGACCTAAGGAAATGCTTCTACTTTCTCAACAAATTTGTAAAACATACTTGGGCACTTCTTCGATTTTTTTTAAGTTCCCTTGTTTACCCAGTTTATGATTACTGTGTTTGTTGTTTGCTTTACCGCTTATTACCGCAATTACACATATATATACACACACACACACAAAAGCACCCATGCCCAATTCGGGACCCGAACCCGCCACCCTCATCTTGGCGGAGCGCCAGAACCATACGCTCTAGCGACCATGGCTACGGGACCGCCAGACTTGACCGATGCAGCTCTTTTTTAAGGGGTGGGTTGCAAAAGCAAAAATTGACAAATTGCAAATAATTGATACTTTTGTTCAAAGGAAATAGCAAACTACAGCAAGCCGAGATGAAGTAGTCAGTGCTACTGAGAATAGCAGAGTCAATGGCCAGCATGTACCTCTCTACATACCGCACCATGCCAGAAGAATAATGAGAAGAACCATTTTAATGAGAGACCATTACGGGAAGGTTCCTATGAGCTACCTAATCATAAATTCCAGACATGTCATATATTTGATGTGGCCCTCCTTAGCCAATAAGTTGTGTCTGAGAAGCTCTTTAAGACCTTGAATTCTACTGAAGCCCTACAATTGGGCTATTGGTGGAGTGTTCTGACCTACCTTGTCTGCTCGTATGGTTTCCGGGGCAACACTAGTCTTGAGGTATGTGGGCAAATCATGACACAAACCAGAAAACTCAAACGAATACCTTTACTTCCTGTATAGGAAGTTCTTTTACAACTTTACTTTGTCTATCTCTTTCGGATTACCAGTTATACAAAAGCCATTCAGAATGAAGAGGACTTCACTCCAAAAAAGTTCAAGACATATTTGTCATGAAAATATCTTAAACAGTGGTATTTTAATGAAAATCGTGAGAGCCATTTTTAATAAAATCAAAATTTTCGAAAAATGTTCTATGTAAATGGTTAGTTGGGTGGGGGGATTTCTGGAAAAAGCTTCGTGTCACATCCTTAGAAAGTTTTAAGCTTAAATGCCAACTTTTCGTTTTTAAGTCAAGCTCTTCACACACACACACACACACACACACACACACACAGAGAGAGAGAGAGAGGTATTTTTCTAAAGGATTTTCTTTCTTTGATTCAGAGAGTCTCAAAATGTGTATTTTCTGTGAAATCTCGGTATAAATTTTTGTTTGGGAGGCAATACTTCCTCTACTTATTATATGTAACTAGTAGAGATTGAAATACTAAAAAGATATTTCAATTACTGTTCTAAGCAGAAGGAAAGGAAATTATTTCCGGTTCAAAATACCATAAAACGTTATACAACACACGACTGTTATAAAGAACTCCACATGCTCGCTTAGTTAACTTTCCTGCTCACATATAAGTTTTATCTAACGGTGATGTCGTAAACAACTATTTTCCCACCTAACCTACGGCATGAAAATACTGTATTTAGTCCAAAAATTTGATATTGAAATTTTAAAGAGAATACATCATCTAACAGCCCCCCTCCAAGTGGAGAATTTTTGTTTGTGTGTATGTGTGTAAGAGTGAGAGAGAGAAAGAGAGAGAGAGAGAGGAAGCGAAAGAGAGAGAGGAAGCGAAAGAGAGAGAGATTTAAACCAATGGAGAAACAAATCTGAAGTGATAAAGGCTGAGGCATTAACGAGGAAGTTCTGTAACAACATCGACAATAATTCTCTGATATTTTTTCCTTTATCAAATCAAAACCCATTTTCGCCGCAATTTCAGACATTATACTAAAGATTTTTCTACCGAATATATGTAAAATAATTTTCGACGATAGTGTTTTCTTGTTGTCTTTTCTACTTTCTCTACTACGTATAGTAAGTAGGGGAAGTATTGTATTCCACCCAAAAATTAGATACCTAGATCCACCGGAAATATATGTTTTGAGGCCCCCTGAATCCAAAAAAAAATTTTGGAAACATGTCCGTGTGTGTGTGTGTCATGTGTGTGTCTGTGAACAGCATAACTCAGATACGAACAGTCGGATAAACACCAAACTTGGTGTTTAGGTTCAGTTTCTTCCAGAGATGAGACACGAAGGTTTTCAAGAAAATCCCCCCACCCCAGATTACCCTTTACATTGAACATTTTTCGAAAATTTTAATTTTCTCAAAAATGGCTCTTAACGATTTTGATTAAAATATCACATGTTTAAGATATTTTCATGACAAATGAAATGTATATCTCGAATTTCCTGGGAATGTCTCCAAAGGTATTCTTCATTGTGAACGACTTTTGCATAACTGGTAAACCATAAGAGATGACAAAATTTTACTACACAAAAAATGTAGATCGCGTTAAAATACACAATTTATGTCATATACGTTTTTTTTTGTTGAGTGAACCATTTTCGAGATATTGCTTGTTATTTCCTTAAATTTTCCAATACTTATACTTTTTCTCAAATGGGAATTGGTTATTCTTTTTTTTATCCTGGTAATGCAAAGAGAATGGAATACTCCACAAAGCAACCAGCTCTTAATATATTTGACTATCACTTAAAGCCTACCAATTCCCCTTGCATCTACAAGAAAATTGGCAATAAGATTTAACATCTCGACATCTCGATTAACATGAAGCACATGGAGAATAAGCGTTTGTGAAAATAGTTTATACAAGAGTAGAGAAAGTCATGTGAGTGTAACACATCAGATTTTTTTTACCCATTTCGCGTTCCTACTGTTATGATGGGTAAGTTGAATTTTCTCCATTCATTGCTAGTAACCTATCTGCATGTTTCTCTATTTTACTATGTGTGTATTAACTATAATAAATCCTCTATCTTTTGATATATATATATTATTGTAGCATGGAATAATACTTAATAGCTGAATTTTACAATTTTAATCTTAGGTGGATTTTTACGTCCCTTTCATTGTTAATATTTACTTAATTCATGTTGAAGTTAGTAACCTTGCTACTGAATCCACAATGTGCAACAGCTGTTTGTACATTATTAATTTTATTATCCACCAACGTCGAAAGAGTAGTAGGTACGTAATATATATGCGTGAAGTGCATAGGCAAATCTCAAAGCAGAAAATAATCGAATTCATCTGTTATTTTCAGTCTTCCTCATTCTCTAATGATGCATTTACCGTGCTTGTATCACAATATACTATTTCTAAACACCGCAAAAGAAGAAGTTGAAAAAAGTTCAAATTTTTAAAAAAAAAATTACAAGGCTAATAAGTGAAAAATTTGAGAAAACCCAGAACTGTAATATTGCTTTCACAATCAGCATAATTAATAAAATTTAAACTGTCTTCCTTAATTTGGCTGCTAGAATACTTTAAGTGTAGAGGCAAATACTTTTTGCTGTTTCGAAAGCAGTAACATTTCGATACAAATTACCCATGCTAAATGCCTATACTTCTGTATTAGAATCGAAAACCTAAATCAAAGTTGGTAAATTATAGAAAAGCGGACTGCATAATATTCTCGTGTTATGTTCCCAATCTACAATTACTCGCACGTGCCTGCACCATTCTGTTTAAATGAGAATCCCCCCCTTTCTTTTCCTCTTTGCATACGTTCATTGAGGTAATAAAATTGTTTAAATGACTTAAGAGAGACACTTGTGCGTGTTGCGGAGGTGTCATAAAAGACCAGGAAAGTTACTTAATTGTTTAATACAAGGCCGCGGTTGGTTCAAGTACCCACCAAGTTCATTAAGGATCCTAAGTGTGTCGTGCGATAAAGAATGCCATTTTACTTGCAAGCGCGTGATGTGTGTTCCTAACTCGATACTTTAGTTTTCAAGTTATTATTTTAAAAGTTGCAACTTGAGATTAACATGTTCCTATAAGTTCGTAAAATCTCAGCGCTATTCATAGCAACAAACAAAACCTCGTATGTAGGAATTCCACAACTTTATCTACGCTTTACAAAATTTTAGGTATTGTAAAGGTTGGTTCACAAGAACCAAGAACGGTAACCAGTACAGGAATGACACAGTTGAAATATGAGGCAGTATTTTTAACATTTAAATGATTTCAGTCAAACTATATAATATATATTAACAGTCCACCTTAAAGCAATATGTGTATGTAACAATATATAAAAAGTGCATATTACAGTCATTGTATATGGTTATATTATTGTATACATGTGTAATAATGTTATGTGAATGTATTACGTAATTTAATAATGTAGGAGCTGTGAGAATAATAGGTTAAAAGTTGCTAACAATGAGGTAATAATGAATTTGAAAGTTTAACAATACTACTTGTAATTATTGGAAACAATAATGTAATTTTTGTGACAGATTATAAAATAGCCAATCAACAACCAGAAAAAGCTTCAGTTAAATGAAGGTATTCTATTGGACTAGGATTAGCCAATCAGAAACTGAAATATAGCAAAATTTACAAATTTAGAGTCAGTTGCTTGCAGACAGTGTTCGTAACCGGACGCAAGATGTGTCCTCGAGAAATTTAATACGTATTTTTTGTGTGAGAAAATAGTTTACGTGTTTAAAAAGTGCAAGTATTTAATAAAAGAATCTTGCAGCTCTCTAAATCAGTGAAGTGTTATTTAAATCGTGTCAAACATTAATAAAAGCAGTGAAGCAAAATTATAATCTGTGTAAGCCTACATTCTTCAGTCGCACCATTCCCTGCTAAGACATCCATGTCTCTAAAAAAAAATATAAATATTGACGCAGCCGAGGCAAACATAAATATATAATATTTAAAGAAACTGTAAAAAATTACAAAGTTAATATGTTTTAAACATTTGTGGCAAAGGCCACCGGAAAGTACATTTGGAGCGAAGGCTACCGGAAACTTTTTACCATACGTGCGATTGCATCTACTTCAAGTTTGGCTCCCCAACATTTGAACTGCAATACAACTCCTACTTCAAATCGGCTTTCCATACGTAGCAGCAACAAACCTACTTCAAATACATGTATTTTAATGACGTTCACAATTGACAGATCCGGGCGCCCTGGGAACGGGAAAGAAGACTTGGCCAGGTTTTAACTTTCTCGTTCCCGTTCCCGGGCACAGCATATTAGATCCAGTATTGTGCATATCAGGTTCTTTATTGCAGAGATTATTCTAGGCGGCCGTGACATAAACAACCGCTAGTGTTTTCTATAGTCTCAAGTTAGAAACATGAAACTGGAAGAAGTTCTAGCTGCTTCGCTGAAGCCAGAGCCTACATCTTTGTCACTATGCTTTGCGTAATAACCATGCATCTCAGCTGTGTAACGCATTGTTTTCCCAAGCTTTTCCAAGTAAAGAACAATAGAAAATGGAAGCAGAGAGATTGCTAATTAAATGAATATTTAAGACACATTTTTGGGCTTGACAAATTGGTGTTACTACACTAAACTACGCGGTATAGTCATAATTAGCTGCTCTTACTTGATCTAAAACCACTGTTAATGTAACAAACGTCTATAACATATCTTACAGCACTGGTTTAAAGATTTCGGAGTATATGTGATACTACTAATCAGGAATTTCGGACATGGAATATTGTGATAATGACACCTCCATTCAGAATCCAAGGAACAAACTCCTGTCCTGGTTTTGGTATCCAAGCACGTAATTTGATACTAATTCTTTCTCGCGGTAGTTGCTACATGGACTTATAGAAACATGTAAAGGTATAAAGTGCATGCACGATAAGTAGTTATAACTGAATCTATATACAAACTCTAGTGTTACCTACTTGTGCTTATAATGCACTATTCTGGCGCGAATTTAAAATCGTGTTTATATTAATTTTTAGCTCAAGAATGAAGCAGATGCTAAGAATCCTCGGGTCCAAAGTGCTAGGAGCACTGCAGAAGCCAGAGTGTGGGATATCAATTTTTTCAGCGTATTGCTTTTAGCCTGTTTGTCCTAGGTCTTTCCGAATTGGAAACCTAAAATTAATATACAATACAGAATCGTTCTGTTGCTACCACATAAGATATTTCATGATGTTTACCGCCGAAAAGTGACAAATAGGTACACTAAAGGCTGGTTCATAACCACCCGGTAACGGTAACCAGAACGGAAACGAGAACGGGAAGCAAGAAATTTTTATTCACAACAGCCCGGTAACGAGAACGGGAATGCATATCGATCACAAAGTGAAAGTCGATTTTACACATTGGGATTTCATTTGTTTTCAACTGACCAATGACATTTTTTCACCTACTTCCAATTTAGCCAAGCCAACGTCAAAATTCGATAGAGTAAACATTATCTAAATGCATATTCATTACATTTCCGATCCCTCTACTTATGCCAAACTTTCATTCCTTTATTTAATGGCATACATTAAAATTGTTTATTGTTCTTTTTTCATTTCCACCGGTTTTAACTGTTCTTTGTAGCTTTTGCCATTGTTTTAGGTAATAGCCAGTTTTGAGTTGCATATAAACAAACTACAAATGATCCCTTCACCAGAGGAACCAACGCTGATTAGATTTGCGGGTGTCGGGATGAGGTTAGGAAGCACATTTACTACTAATTCCTTCCAGTTTCATGTTTCCAGCTTGCGACTATAGAGAGCGCTAGTGGCTGTTTCATGTCACGGCCGCTTAGAATAACCTCTAGAGTAAAGAGTCTAATATGCACAATAGGGATCTAATATGCCGTGTCCGGGAACGAGAACGAGAAAGTTAAAAGTAGGGCAACTCTTCTTTGCCGTTCCCGGGGCCCGGGAAGGCTTCCCGTCGGTTGTGAACATTCCCATTTGAATACATATATTTCAACTTTCTCGTTCTCGTTCTGGTTACCGTTCTCGTTGGTTGTGAACCAGCCTTAACCTGTGTATTGAAGCATCTCATTTTACTTCCTCTTGCTATAAGAGAAATTGCCCCCAAAACACCAAATACGTATATTATATTGGTTTGAAAATCACGTTATAAATTTACTCATTAATTCAACTTCACACTACAAAAGTTTATTTTTTGTGCACATTCAACCCACACGAGAATACTCCTCTCAAAAACATAGTGACAAACTATGGCGGCTGTGCGCTATGCCTCTTTCACCAGCTACAATGCATAGGGATAGGTCATCTCCAATCTAATCTCCATATATCTATGGTTTTAGCATATGTGCATCCTAGCCTCACAACCTGACGCGCAGGTACATTGAGCGTTGGTTCTTTTAGTAATAAGGTCACTTGTAGTTTGTTTATATGCAGCTCAAAACTGGTTACTGCCTCAAAAATAATGGCAAAAACTACAAATAACTGCAAAAATGGGAGAAATTAACAAAGAACAATAAACGACTGTAATATACATCAATAAATTAACGAATGAAAACGTGGTATGACTAGAGCAGTGACACAGGCTGTAAAGCCTAAGCTTCAAAGGCTAACTTTCAAAGTAGTAGAAATTTGATATTTACTGATATTTTTAGCACCATGATCTGAAACATTGTGCACTGTATTTATGTATTTTATATGCAAAATTGTTTTGTTGTACATATTCCACATTTTGTAAATGTATATCTTAAAATTATGACACTGTTTGCATATAAGCATTGAAGGGAAGAAATTTTTGTATTCAGTAGACGTGGCAATTTTTTAATGTAATAGAAATTTTATGCTTGCTTTTTACATTTTAGCATCATAACTTAAAATGTTGTACTCTTTATGGATGCAAAAAGAATACGTTTATTGTACATAATTGACAATTTTGTAAAATCCTAACTCCTTGCATGCAAGTAAGGATATAAATACCTTGTTGAGTGACGAAGGCTGTAAAAGCCAAGTTTTATTAATTTCAGTACAATAGAAATATAAAAGCTTTTGACATGTTCTATGTTCAAGGCCATCAAAGAACCTAAAGAACTCATCCTAATCTAATCTAATCTAGAGGAATGGGAACTGTAATGGATCTGCATTTAGATAATTTGTTTACTCTATCGAATTTTGACGTTGACTAACCCGCATTATGTTGGCTGAATCGCTAGCAGTTGAAAAAATATCACTTCCAGTTCTCGCTTCCGTTTTGGTTATAGTTCTCTTGTCAATGTGAACCAGCCTTAGGAGTTCATATTCTGCTAATTACTTTACGTTAATCACAGTGGTTTTAAATTAGTCACTACAGATTTGGTTATTACAAACATGACATAGAAAAAACACTCAGTTGTTTCTATAATAAAACGATTTTGTTACAATTAAAAGGACCTTAAACATACTTAGGAAACAATTAATGCTACAAAAAGAGATATTTCACATAAAATGTGTACTTTTATTAGCTGTACATTTTCCATAGAAATTATTGTCTTGTCTCAGAATTCCCCCAGTTTTAGAAAATTTAAAACGTATATTTTAAACATCGTATCAATATTATATATATGATATTTTAATCAAAACCGTTTGAGAAAACACCGAATAAACAAAGAGCTTTCATTTAAGAGGTTTGGGATGTGGGAATTCCTTGAAGGTGTTAGTACAGAATTTTTTAATTAGTCCGACTTAACGTTTTTTAATCATTCTGTTTCTCTTCCCCCTCTGTCACATAAACAACACATACATTTTCTTTTAGGGTTTAGGGGACTTATATATATATATATATATATATATATGCAAAATCTGCATAGAACTTTTGAGTATTGTTCTGTCCAATATAGATCCTACTGTTTTGATTTAAATTCTGTTTAAAAGAACTGTGGATCTGCCAGATGAGTGAACCCCTGGAAACGTGCTTCAAATTCTGAATGACACAAAGTAGTTAATCCATTTCTTGAACAAATGAAAATGCTTTGTTCTGTACTAAACCTTTGAACCACAGAAAGAAAATATTATGTAATGTATTCAGAGGAATTTCTCCATCAATGATAAATTCAAACGATACCTTATATATTATAGTACTCACTTAAAAAGTGATTCCTGTATCCATATTTCTTGCTCAGAATGATTTCAAATGAAGCAGGAAATACTTAGTTACAACATGAGGTAAAAGCTTTCAAATGTTCATTTGCGGTAACAAGTTCTTGCAAGAGAAGAAAGAGTAAAACAATAAAAAAAAGGAATCGCAAACTTTCAAGCATGTCCTTTAGATGGTGTACTCAAACTTGGGAAAGGTGTAAACTTGTAAAAAGTAATAGTTCGAAAAAAATTGCCAAAACTTAAGTATTTTGATGAGCTCTATATATTTTAGCAAGTTTTTGTGTTTCTTTTAAGACTTCTCAGCTATACACAAGTATGAAAAGTTCAATCAAGCAAAATGATTTCACAGGCTATTCGAAAAAACTTAAGGTACCTATACACTTTATCTCTTATGTCAAAACAAACTCTTTAGAGCCGTCTGAGAGAAAATGCAAAAATTATGAGCATTTTTCCAGGTAAAGAGTAGTTTGGAGTGGGGAGCATTTTCTTGAAAACCTTCCTGATGCATTTTTTGGACGGTGCTGAACTCCAGTACCAAGTTTTGTATTTATTAGACTTTTCATTTTTGAGTTACACTGTTCACACTCGCATGTTTCTTTTTCTATTTGTGTTTTAGTTCAGGGCTGCAAAATATTCACTGCCGTTTGTGAAAATTGCAACACCAAGAAGGGAACGCATGAATTCAGTGAATTTAATGCCACAGGTTAAGTACATGACAAGTAAAAAATGATAAACTTCCCAAATCTACACATGACCCTTGAGCCCTAATATTCAGTATTTGATGTGGCCTCCATGCGCTGCAATTAGAGTTGCTATACGTCGTGACATTGAATCCAAAAGGTTCTGAATAAGTTCCTGAGGGATTTCCCTCCACACAGTTCGTATTCGAGCCCACAAACCCGTTACGCTGGTTACTGGAGGACCGTGACGCACCAGGTGCCGACCAACCATATCCCAGACATGTTCGATAGGCGACATGTCAGGCGAACGTGCAGGCCAGGGAAGTAATGGTACCCATCGCTCTTCGAAGAAGGCTTGTACATTCCTCGCAATATGTGGCCGGGCATTGTCCTGTTGAAATGTGGCCTGAAGCAGGGGGAGTACCTCAGACCTACAACCACCGTTAGGTACCGGTTACTGTTCAAAGTGCCCTAAATTCGTAGGAGGCGAGATCGGTTGTTGCAACCAATGGCGCCCCAAACCAACTGGTGTTTGTCCGCTATGCCGTTAAAAAATGTAGCCCTCCAGGTTGCGCTCAGCACGCTACCGCCGGACACGTATCCGGCCATTACTGTAGGACACGTTGAAGCGGGACTCGTCCGAAAAGACTACATTTTGCCACTCGCACTCCAGTGACGGTGTTCACTTACCCATTGCAGTCGGAGGAGCTTGTGATTTCTGGACAATGGAAGTCGACGTAATGGCATGCATGCAACCAGTCCAACCTGCAGCAGACTGCGACGAACCGTTGAAGCAGACAAGTTCACACCTGTTGCAGTGCCCCAGCGTCGAGCCAACACTGTGGATGAACCTGTATGGTCCGTTATGGCCATGCGGACAAGATAACGGTCATCCCGGGCTAGGTCGTGTTCCGTGGTCCAGTACCCGCTCATCGCTGCGTACGACCTTCATCTATCCACTGCTTTAACACACGCATCACTGTCGTAGCAGCATGCCCTGTACGAGCCGAAATGTCACGGTATTACAAACCCGCTTCCCGGAGACCGATCATTCTGCCCTGTTCGAACTCACTCACATACCGATGTCTCCCTTTGACGTCGAAGAGGCATACTGGTAATCACTTTATTGTTTCCACCTTGTTTGACAGCACTGCACTGACTACACTGGGCGCAACACTGACCTTGTCGGACGACACGAGAGGGCTCTGCTCGGCCTACGTGTGCCCCTTCTCTCTGCAAACATAATCATTTATTGCCTGCACACTCTTCTACACTTCCACCAAGTTTGGAGTTATTCGGGAAATTCTTTCTTGGTGTTGCAATTTTCATAAACGGCAGTGTGTATTACATGTAAAATCTCAGTACCTATCGAAATTTTGAATGGAATATAATGCTTCCTCTACTTACTATAGGTATTGTTGTAGGGAAAGTAAAACCAAAGTAAAACCATCTCCTCACCATTCCGAAACTAAACATCCCAGTAGCGGCGGTACACGTCCTTAACTGTTGGACTGTGCTTTGGACATGCAGGGAAACATATGACAGTATAGCTTGCGTGTTGCAAAATTTGTTCATATCGGTTACTAATATGTCGTCCCACTACAATGTACCCCCTTACCTACGATCTGTAATAGATGCATCTCAGATATGCCGTTTCAAGGCCTATATCTATACGAGTAGCCGAGGTCATGAACACGCGGACGTGAGAGGGAGATCTGCGATTCAAATCCCGGCAAGACCGTCCTCTCTGACAGGAATTTTTCAGATTTTCCTTAGTCCTCATAGCCAAAAATTCTGGTGAGGTACCCTAAACTTAGGCCTGGAATCATTCCTTCCCAGATTTCTTTCCCAATCATAATTTAATTTCATGTACCATCAGCGTACCATCCACCTGTGGTGGCGTATGAAAAAAGAACGGGTGTTAAACACTACAAAAAATCTGATGCGATACATTCACATGACTTTCTTATACTTATCATTTAGTAGTGGGTGTACAAGCTATTCTTACTAAAGCTTATTTTTCTGCCTACTACATTTTAAACCAAATAAGCCCTTGCAGAAACAGCCACATTGCACATTTCCTTATAATTCAAAGAGAACAGCGATAGTCAAATGTTAAGAACTGGAAGCTATATGCTGACCTGAAAACTCCACAACTGTTTCTATAACATCGCGAGATACAAAGTGAATGTTGACAGGACTAAGAGAACGACCAAGAAATGAAACTTCGAACCTTTAATAACGGATAGCTCAGAAATAGCTTATGCCACAAAAAACTTATTTGAAATAAATTGTGTGTTTTAAAGAGATCTATACTTTTTGTGTAGTATGTTTTCGTCTATAACAAGATTATACAAAATTTGTTTCAAATGAAGACAACTTTATAGGCTATTCTCAGAAAATTCAAGATATACACTTTATTTGTCATGTAAATATCTTTAAATGGTATTTTAATAAAAATCGTTTCAGCCATTTTTTAGAAAATAAGTTTTTGAAAAATCTTCCATGTAAAAGGTAGTCTGGGGTGGGGATTTTCTCGAAAATATGCGTTGCATCTTTGGAAGGTACTGAACCTAAATACCAAGTTTGGTATTTATCCGACTTGTTTTTGAGTTATATCTACTCTTCACAGGCGCACATAAACACATACACGGACCTTTTTATAATTTTTTTTATTCAGGTGGCCTCAAAGCATGTATTTCCGGTGAAATTTCAATATCTAATTTTTCTGTGGAACGCAATACTTCCCCTACTTACTACATGTAGTAGAAAAATAAAAATTCAGAATAAATATAATGGTGCCTTTGCCTTCATTTCCTTGTTTCATTGTTGCTTTATTAACGAAGAGCGTTTTTCATCAGCGTGGCGAAAAAAAGAAGAGTTTTTTCCCATAGCAGGGTGAAGAACTAATTGAGATCCAGCCACTTCCCTCAACAGGGAGGAACCATGGTGGCTGAGGATTACAGAAAAATCCACTTTCCGCGTTAGGTGGTGGTATTTTTCTCGGAGGTCGGTTGTATCTAAGCTTTGAAAATCAGATTTGATCCCTTCGGAAGGCAGGAAGGACTCTGGGGAAGAGAAGTGGTGTTCCAAGTCCAGCTAGAACAAAACAAAATCTCCCTGCTAGCCCCACGGCTAGCGGGTACGTCGAGAGTGCTCTAAGGACTCTTCCCATCAAACCCTTTGTTGTTTCATTCTCCTCCCTCGTCCTCCTATTAATAACAAAAAATAACAGCAGATACCTATCGGAACAAGATGCCACGTGCAGACACTTCACGGGGTGGGGCGTGCACGCGAGACTATCTCGATCAGGCACTTGTTTCTGCCTTCACCTGTCTCAATATGACACTGTTTCTTCGTACCGGATGGGTATCTTCTGCGTCTAGCGTCGTATTTAGCACAAGAAGGCCACGCCTACGAGAGAAATACCAAATAGTCCATTAATCCCATATAGTTCTTTAGATATCAGGCGCTGCGGTGCCCAGGAGTCTATATCGCTCTGCCTCAGCTATGTATATTCCAAAACTGTGAATTTATTATCTGCTGTTTTAATTAAGTGACTGTAATGTTAAAAGAAAACATGTTTTTTTAATGATAGAATATTAAAAACAACTTAAACTGCAAGAATGAGGTAGTAATATTGTTACATGCTGGGTAGAGGCCTAAAAATTAATTTTTAGTACCCAGCACGTACATTCAGGGAACATGTACTCACTTGACTGCAGAGGATCGAAACGTGATGTGGAGTTAAGAGGAAGGCGTAGGTTTTCACTATACAAAATCCATAACATACATCTACTTACACATTCCTAGGTTTATTTCCCAACCGTTTGGCGTTCCTACATTATTAAGGTGAGGGGAGATGTTCACCGATCGAAAGGCCTGCTTGGACGCGCGATCCGCTTCACTCGGAACACTCACCAGGACAGACGATATATCCCTACCACTCGTGGCTAACAAAAGCTCCCAGCCAGGAGTGACGATAATGTCTGTTAATGCCAATGGAACCCCCAAATATTAATACGCCACATCGGCGCCGGGTATCGATCCCGGTACCTCTCACAATATGTATAGAAGTAGAATGAACACACACAACCGACGCGGAATCTAAACACGCTCCCTCTGGCTGAATGGGTACATAAGAAGTTCTGCTTCCAGAGCAAAAAACATTTGTCCATAGATATGTATAGGTTTTTCTTTTATAATTATTCAGGGTCACATACATGTATGGCTAAGCTTACCCATTAGAACAGGTCACATTGGTCTAATGCTTCTAGCACAAAGTTCTTCGTATCAATATTATTAATAATATTAATTTCTCTACCACTTGCATAGTAAATAGAGGAAGTATTGTATTCCAACCAAAAATTCGATATCGAGATTTTCACCAGAAATACATGCGTCGATGCCCCTGAATAAAAAAAGAACGTATTTTTAGAAAAAAGTGGGTGTGAACAGCATAACTTTGAAATGTCGGATAAGTACTAAAACTTGTATCAGAACTTCAGCTTCTTCCAAGGATGCGACACGAAGGTTTTCAAGAAAATCTCCGTACTACAAACCATCCTTTACATGGAAAATGTTTCATTATTTTTAATTCTGATTAAAACAACACATTTTTAATATATTTACATGGAAAATAGAATGCATCTTGAGTTCTCTGCGAACAACTTCATTCTGAATAATGCTTTTAAACTCTGTGTACCTGTCAAATCGTAAGAGATGGGCAAACACTTACTGCTCTAAAATATAGCTCTCATTAAAACAAAGAAGTTATCAAACCCTTTTTGTGGCATTAACCATTTCCGATACGCTCATTGTTATTGGTTTGAATTTTCAAATACTTTCTGGAATGATAAGTCGTTTGGTTTGTTTGGTCATGAAAAGAGTATGGAATTTCAAAGCCAGCATAAAGCGATCAGCATTTTAAAGATTTGATTATCGCTTCAGCCTACTCTATCCCTATTTTACCTGCAATGAAATGTTAATGAGACGTTTTCTGCAAACGTTATTAGCCCCCCTTTTTTGCATTGTTGTTAAAACTTCGTCGCTCTCTTAGTAACAATGAATAAGCAAATGCCAAGAGTTTGTATCTCTGTGTTATGCTTTCTGGGCTCTGAAATTTAATGAAAAAGAATTGCAGACAAATCTCCCGAGCGACTGAACCCATGCTTGGCTCTAGTCAATGATTTATCCAACGTGTAAACCGACTTTGTAGTAATTTTAATATTTCATTAATCTCTAAAATTGAATTTGAATGAAAGCTAACGATTACTTCTGTCTTCTAGAACCAAACGAAACTGGTACCTAGTTTTTGCCAATAACTAGGAGTTACTAAGACCAAATTATAAGGCAGAACATTTTTGGTCGAAATTTTCTCTGAGTTTTGCAATTCAGTGACTCCTAGACTTTCATAACTACTCCCGATTTGAAAAGGCGACATTAATCTACACAGAAATAAATTTTAAGTTTATTTTGAACATGTTTCAATAATTTTTTCAACCTTTTTGAAATGTAAGCCAAAGTACCTGAGGTGTACACGCCCTCGGACTTGGTAGAAATCAAAATGTTGTGTCTAGCTGTCTTCTTTCGTGAATTTACGATGCTTAAACGCTCCACTACTTCGCATTTGGGAAACATCGAACAATCTTATACACAGAGATGGACGAAAGTAAATACATTTAATACTCTGGAACCACAACAATGATGAATTCTATTTTCAACAAAACGGATCGCCTGCCCACTAAGCATGTCTTATGCAAGACATCCTGGTCGAAGAATTTTGAGTAAGTGAATAGGACGAAGGAAATCACCAAACTTTCTTGATCCTATCCCTATGGATTTCTTTCATAGGATGCTATTAGAACAATGCAGTGGTAAAAATTGGTAAGAAAGTGAAAATTTACGATTTTTGTGTTTGTTTTGCATTTTTATTATATTATAACTTGTACTTTCATGCTACACAAGTTTGTGTTTTTTTTAACATCAAAAATTTTAAAGCCATAAATGGTTATTTATTTAGTCATGTACCATAAAGCACCGCGATGAACTTAAAACTACTCTTTTCTCAATTCTATTTTTTCAGCATCTTCCACTTTTCAAAATGCCTCTTTGACCATTATTTATAAATTATTAGGGTGAAATTTTCAGGAGAGCTTTGGGAATTATAGTTCAAAAAGTTGTGCACTGGTTAAAAAATATGAAATAGTTCAGATAATTAATTATTTTCTATAACAAATTGAATTGCAAAACAATTCATAACATGTGAAGAACACTTTTTTCTCTCAAACTAATTAAAATTAAGAAATGCATGCACAAAATTACTTTATATTTGTACAATAAGTTTGAATTAACAATTTGGAAGCGATACATAAACCGTAAGGTCCAACGGGCACTTCTTATTACAATATAAAAAGTGGTTAATTATGACAAGAAAATGTATATCTTAACAATGGTTTAAGATAACTCATTAAAATGTTGTGTGCACTATATGTTTTATGCTCTGAATATGTGATAAAAAGTCAAAGGAACCAGAAGAAATGTGTGGATTTTATTTTCTTAGATGAGTTGCCTTAAAGTTAAGGTTTTTGCAAGAAGACCGCGCACTGTTGACACCACGATTCAGTTCATTAGGGAGAGATTTCAAGAATTTTATATAAATAAGAGCTGAGAGGTAAAATATGCTTGCGTTACAAATTTAAATTACAGCAGTATATGAATGCTGAAGATTCATATTCCATTACTGTATACCTACTTTTGCCCACCCCTATATAACTACATTCACTTACTGAACAAAAACTCAAAAGAAATACTAGAGGAGAAAGCTGTCTAATGATAATCATAAGAAGTGAGTTATTTGTCAGGAATAATGGATATTTCCTCCAGCATGTACTATGAGTAAGGTAGGTGCTAAATTCCGCGTTTTAATATGAAGGGGCCTAACAAATTCCAAAACAAAGAAGCGTTTAGCACCGCAAATTCATGAAAGAAGATACCTTGGGGACTGATACATTGCTCCGAAACGTTTAAACTGCGTGTACTGTAGTGCATTTAGAGAGCTGAATCAGACTTGAAAAATCCAGTTTCGCAGCAGGGAACTTGGGTTTTCCGGTTCGGCTAACCTCTGAGCTACCTTGGCGAGAAGCCCGAGCGTGCATTAAACTTTCTCATTTGATTTAAATACGCCAAGTTCAACCTACACATGGCCAATGTGCAGGTGCAATTATCAAAACTTAAGTTAATCCTAACAGTGGCTAACTAACTTTTATAAAAATAAGCATTAATACCTACACACTGCAGTTATTTGCATGTTAATAAGTGAGTCGAAACATTAAAACAGACTTCACCTACATGGTGTAGATTAGTAACTTTTTAAGGTGAATTCGCCTCATTTTCAGCTAGGAGTGTTGTCGCCACCGTAACATTCCATACATGGCCAAGGTTAGAAGGTGATCCGCCGTCATCTGGTGTATTTGACAAAAACTCGGGTCTTCTTGTTTCTGGATTGAAAATGGACTGCACGCCTTCTGTTGTTTATTTGGAGAACTGGTGGCATCTTTACCATGTTCCACATTGGTGGAACAAAAAGGAATATAAAAACTGGCTTGAGTGATCATCAGAGAACAGTCAAGTTGAAACATATTGATAGATTTGCTGTTGTAACCATTTTTGGAGAACAAACCATGAGGTAGATCAAAAACTCAAACTTTTGGAACCAATTCAGATGCCATCTAAACTTGATTCTGAGGGAAAATAATTATGCGTAATAATATTGTTATATACTGGGGTGAGGCCAAAAGGTTTGCAGTTAGATATTAAATTTGTTACCCCAGCATATACATTGCGAGGCATAGCTGCAGAGGTAGCAAGAGGACCAGAATCTTAAACTACACATTCCAGAGCAGGCGTGGCATAGTTATAACAAAATACACAGAATTTCACATTCATCACATAACCTGTGGTTTATTCAGTATAAACACGGTGTCCCTATATCACACACAAAATATAAAAAAGAAGAAATTGAAGGGAGATGCTACAAACACGAGGCTACATTCTCACGATTTCACATACGACCTTTCATACTAGGCACTCATCCAAACGTGACGCTAACACACAATACAAAGAAGTAACGTTCACTTCCCCACTCTCCACCGCTAGCTAGGGATCAACAGCTAGAAGGTGGCGAGTCGCCACGTCAGACGAAACTTCAAAACCCAAGCCGAAAGAATTACCCCAACAATGCTGTCGCCAACGACGCAATAATGTGTCTGGCGTGACAATACACACACATACACTATTAAGAATATTTTGAATTTTGAAATCCCACCGCCTGATACCATGCAGTTGGTCTAATCACCTCACTAAACAACAGCAGGCATGCAGTCCATTTCTAATCCAGAAATATGAATATGAAAGTATTTGACAAGTACACCAGATGACAGCGGGTTCACCTTCCAACCTTGGCCATGTATGGAATATAACGGTGATGACAGTCGACTTTTAACTGAAGATGAGGCGAATTTATCATCAAACGTTACAATCTTTAGTTTACATGATATAAGTGAAGTGTTATATAGTATTTCGGCTCGTTGTATATAACAAGTGTGTACTAGCTACAAAACCCGGAAATTAAAAGCACTTGCAACATTGTAAATTGTCTTGAAGTATCTCTGAGTATTTGAGATTCCCTTAAGGTTTCCGGTTTACACCAATCAGATTAACACACACACACACACACACACACACACAACTCCAATAATTTTCTGACATGCTGAAAAAGAAAGAAATGCCCACATCTGTAACTAATTCTAACCATATCCTCATAATTTTCCAAATCCATACGTATCACAACCATACGTGCGATCAACTGAATGTTTTCCTTTGACAGCGGTTATACAGGTGTAAATTGATGTTTGTTTTAAGGTTCAGTGGCACGTAGAAGGGTATAACGTGATCATATTTTGTCAATAAAACCATGTCCAGGAACACTTTATTACGTGCTAGGGTTTCTGAAATATGAAGCAGGATCAATCAGAAAAGATAGGAGAGAATGAGAAAAAGAAATACTATACTTAAGTAAGCATAACATATCATAAACTGTGAAAGTTCTCAACTTCAATACATTTTATGCATCGCCTGTTTATGTATGTCAAACACTAAAGAGTTCAAACTCTGGTGTGCGGTGTGTCCAGGGGCGCCCACAGCGGTGTGTGGTAAGACCTAAGCTGTCCTGCTTCACTTAAACGCCTCTCCAACCTTGGAAACATGGTGTGGGCTGGGTGACGCCTGTTTGGGCAATGTTGTTGATGGAGCCGGCAAGCCTCCCTTGAATATCTTTAGGCTTCCTATAGATGAGAAGCATCTCCTGTGTATTCTGGATTTATGTACAAGACCACCATTGTTCATTTCCAGTTGACAATAGTCATACAAATGAATACTATAAAGTATGAAACTACTAAACAGAATAATACTGTAAACACTGCCGTTGGCTGCAGGTATGGTAAAGGACTGCTGTGTATCACATAGCAGCTAATTCAGTATAATTTGTAAGCAACTCAACAAATGAATGCGACGTCTACTGTTTGTCGTGGAATCCTATATATATATATATATATTTTATCTACTGTCATCCCCCTTCCCGTTTCGGAATTTCTAGCCATAAATAAACAGCTTCTGGGCATATATTTATAATAAAAGCGTATCGTATGATGCATTTCTACCTACCAGGAGTTGTAACACATACATATATACACATATACATCCTGTAGAGAATTTCATTTCTTGGAATCCCCAGAAAGAAAGGTTCAGATGTTTCCATTCCTTTTTATCTTGGTTCGTGGGTGAAAAGACAAGCATAATTCTGAAATCGAGGGAGAGCTCTTATTCCCATGCAGAGGTAATTCGTTTTACCTTGACGAATGTCGTCGTTATTTTTGACAGGCGCTCCAAGTCCGGCATTACCATTACATCCGCCACACCCCGCTAATCTGCATCTTACCCCAACTTTATCCGACGTGGTTGCTCACGCACCCTTCATTTCCATTTATTCATGTCTCTTCATTCCTGTGCGACAAGAGCTGGTCGCTACAGTTCTGGAGGCGGGCAGATGGTTAGTACATAGTCGCTTTTGGGGAGGGATTTCATTTCTGGTGAATCGTTCACCGGATTATGTGCAATCTCATGTGAAAGCAAAATCTCTACACTAGAGCAAGTGTAGCCACCCGAATATGATGACTATCGAAGCTCCCAGGAATTTGGCGAGGAGTAAACTTGAGGGAATAAAAGGCCTTTGTAACTCTTAAACATATTTTGGCATGCTGTAGTATTTATATTAATAACACTACATTAAATAAGATTTATATGTGCCACAAATGATGGTAAAAGCTCACATCTGTGGTGTAGAGGTAGTATGTCTGCCTCGCATTCAAAATGTGCCGACTTCGAATCTCAGGGTGAGTTATCCGGATAAGATATTTTTCCGGGGTTTTCCCTTACCCTGAAAATATGAATGTTGGGTAACTTTAAGCTCTGTGGATCCCGAGCCCATTTAAGCATCAGTCCACCCATTCCATCGCTCATCGTCCAATATGACCTACCCGGTTACAGACAAACTTAAAAAGGAGTGGTAATATTCATCCCTTGTTAATGTATATCGATGTTACATGAAATCTATAGTATTCAAAGGAAGCTTTCCACTACATCAAAATTTAAAATCGTAGCATATTATTCATTTTTGGCATCTGAAATAATATATATTGGGATCAGGTATGGGAAGTGTATTATTACATAATTGAGGAATAGTTTTACAAAGACGAGACGAAGTAGAGTCCATTCTATTCCTGAAATTCTATTATACACCATGTGTATTGCACACTATTTGTTGCGCGATCATATGTTTTATTATTTTGCATGAAGTATTAATATGAAAGATCTGATGTGATACATTCACATGACTTTACCCCCTATCTTTATTAGTGGTTATACAAACTGTTCTTAATGAAGCTTTTTTTTTATCTACTACATTTTAATCCAAATAAACCTTTGCAAAAATAGTTACATTACATATTTCGTTATAGATACAAAGAGAACAGCGATATTCAAACGTTTAAGAACTGGACGCTATACGCTGGACTTAAATCCCATGCTGTTTCCATGCAATCGCAGGAAACAACTGAAAATCCATGAGACTTTAAAATAATGACAAGTATTGAACAATTCGAACCTTTAATAACGGATATCTCAGAAACGACTTATGCCACAGAAGAATTTATTTTAAGTAAATTATGTTTTAAAGAGATCTAAATTTTTGGTCTGGTACATTTTCTTCTATCGCTTACGCTTATCAGTTATACAAGTTTATACAAAATCCCTTCTGAACGAAGTGAACTTCACAGGCTATTCTGAGAAAATTCAAGGTATACACTTTATTTGTTATGTAAATATCTTTAATATACATATGTTATTTTATCAAATTCGTTAGAGCCATTTTTAAAAACTCAAAACTTTCGAAAAATGTTCCAGGTAAAGGGTAGTTGGGTGTTGGAGATTTTCTTGAAAATCTTTGTGTCGCATCTTTGGAAGGCAACTGAACCTCAATACTATGTGCGGTGTGTTCTGACTTTTAGTTTTTGAGTTATACGGTTCAGACCCACACACACAGATGGACCTTTTTCTAAAAATACTTTATTTGGATTAAGGAGGCCTCAAAATATGTATTTTTGGTGAAATCTCGGTATCGAATTTTTGGGTGGAAAGCAATACCTTCTCTACCTACTATGCACGTGGTAGAGAAAACGAAGTAAAGTCTTTGCTATCCCTGAGGTTCTATTATACATTTCACACACGTGCATTGCATACTATTTGTTGCACAATCATGTGTTTTTATTATTTTGAATCAATCATTAATGTAAAAAATAACAGTCTCTAATGAAGTTACCCATCGCCACCTCGGGTTTCCGGTAACGCAGTGCTGCCAATTCAACAACTATAACTAATACGATGGCTTAAATTGGATTGTGAAGCGGAGGGGATTGAGCACCGATTAGTGAATGCGGATATTGAACCGACGCACTTCCGGGAGGGAGGGATGAGGTGAAGGGAGACACCGGGCGGCCGGAACCAGGACTGACAGCGCGGCTAATACAGGGTTCCTACAGTTTCCAGATATAGACAGGTAGACTGGGGATGTGCCTCACATGGGGTCCAACGCCCTCCCGGGAACAGTCCCTATATTCCGGCAACCAGCCGAAGGCCGAGGGACGGAGAAAGTTCACAGAGAGCATCATTTTTCCCTGATACGCTGCACCGAAACACCATAGTCGACGCTTCCAACCCTGAAACAGCCCAAACGGAGTGAAGGATGAATGAAATTATTAGTGTAACGAAATGGAGGGGCAGGAAATTCGGGGGGTGGAACAAAATCACTTCGCCTGGCGACCCGGGAAAACGTCCGGAAAAAAAACATGGGTCATAGTACGGGCACTGGGGATCGAACCCGGGACCTCCCGAGCTGCGGGCCACAGGCGTTACCGCTTTAGCCATCCTACTTGGTAATACGAGTTTAGTAACATACTGTAACTTAGATGGCTTTGAGTGAATGATTGATACTGTAGTTCAAAGTGGGTGCACGATAATAGAGGTTCAGTATTTCATGAGGAATTTGAAGTCGGAGACGAGGATTATGAAGACGCAGTTACTGAAGAGTCATGGAATATTGGTTTGCGTGACTGATTCCTGAAAAATCTAGAACGATATAAAATGCACATTCAGCTTTAACTACAGTAAGTTAGTTTTTAATAACATAAATTATTCCGTTCGAAGTGTGCCATCCAGTGTAACGTGTTATTACTGATTATTAAAAAGATGTAAATAAATTAAATTCTCGAATGTATTTTACTTCGCGCCTAGCGTATATTGTTGTATGTTATCACAGTCACCAAATTTATGTTGGTAGAATGCAGAATTCATGTGCTGGAGTTCTAAATTTCCTTCGTATCATCAGGAAGACGCAGAAAAACACATGATCGTGCAATAAAGCTATTTTCATGTGCTACGAAAACAACAATCTGAGAAACTCTTGAAGACTCCCACATACTGGTATTCAGTGTGAACAAACATACTGTGGACAAACATATATTGCAATTAGATGTTTTAATTATGACTACAAATTAGGGTATAAACTTCGACCACGAGCCATGTAATAGCAGGATTCGCTGCTGCTCGCAGGTGGGCCATTCCCTGTCAAAGGGCATGTCCACAAAACAATATTGAAAATATGTTAACATGTGTATTTTAAACACGATCCGCGGTGATCACCCACTCTGGTCCATGAATTTTTCATAGTTTTCCCGGACTCGGCAGGCGAATACTGGAGTGGTTTCTTCTTTACTATGATTTCCTTTCCATCATTCCTTTTCATTCCGTTCCCTTTGCTTATTTCAGGTTTGCTTTTAGGTTCCCCGTTAGGTTAGGGAGGTTCCGACCCCTTCAGCTGCCGTAGTTCGAGCGCTGCGGACTCTGAACACTTGTGGTACTTCTGACGTTACTAGAAGTATATGAGCCCCATCCGTAAGGGTGTCGTTTGGATTGGGTTGGACTCGGCGGGGCGGAGGTTCCCGATACGCTTTGGAGATTGGGCACTCTGTGCGATTTTCCATCCAGGCGGGGTTATGAGACGCCTCTAGGTTCTCCGGTACCGTCCTGGAGAGCCGGTAGACTGTCTGCTAGGTAGCTATCGGCCCAACCGAGTTTTTTCTTTAGTCTTCCCCTTTGGGGGTTGACGCGCGTAAGTGGCGTATCCACTTCTAACCTGTAATGGGGGACGGGATTAAATTTTTCATGTGCCGGCCCACAGGAAAAGCTCTCGGGGGAGGGAGAGTCACCTGAATGATACCCTCCTCCCAGAGTCATGTGGGGGCAAAGTCCTCTTGTGTCTCGTGCGCTTTTAGGTTTCTAGGGGTTTGGCGGTGCCGGACAGACGGCTTGGATGAATGCTCAATGGAAAGAGCATTTTGGCCTATCTGCCTACGGCCTGTAGCCTCCTGTGGTTTCCTTACCTGGGTGGTAACCGCAATAAATCCATGCAGATCGCAGCGCGTAAGGTGTCCCTCTCCGTTGAATCACCTATACATACATATACTTCTTCTGGAAATAACACGCCTATTTGACAGAGAGTCGTTAAATACCTATCTTAAAAACCCATATTACAATTTATATCCGTTAATCATACTTATCTTCGATTTGTCACACACGAAACAATAAATTATTTAGATAAAATTGCTCCTAATCGAGTCATTCTTCAATGCTGACTTTTATTGGATGCATATTATAATACTATTTTATTTATTTGTAGATATTGAATATTGCGCCAAATTGACCCTCCCCGGAGAAATATACAGTAGGCGACGGGGCTGTACTAAAGGAAAGCGGCCATGTACGGCAACAGAAGGGAAACGACTAGCGTAGTAGTTCTCAACGAGTCGACTACAACAACAAGAATGGGCGAAGTTGGTTTGACTCAAGCAGTACGTCAGGCGATTGTGGTCGTTGTCTGCGCAGGCGCTGGATCACGCCCAGCTTTCTTCAAGGGTGCTGTCTACAGGCTGGTCAGTTTGTCTTCGACGACAAGCGAGATTGCGAGAAAAACAACAGGACAACTGTTAGATAGAAAGCATTCAGCATGGTAATTCTAAATTCACTTTCGGCTTAACATATTCAAAATTCCTTTTAATAATAACTTCACCGGGAAAGGATTGAGGGTCGGATCTATAGACTTATTGTGGTTGGTCTGAAACATATCGGTAAATGTGAGAGCAGGAAGCAATTTGTAACTATTGTAAGTAAATGTAAAGCATTTAAGTCGTAAAGCATGTAAAGAATGGTGAACAAAGAAAGGTTTGTTAATTGTAATGGTTTATGTTATTGAAGTATCAGTTCATTAAAAGAAAGAAATTCGGCTTGTTAATTATTTTGTGGAATGTATTTTTAAATAACAATCTTCCAGTATTCCTGATTTAATTCACCTCCTCTAGGGTTAAAGTTCACGTTTCAATACAAATGCACACCGTTGCACTGATTCCCACCAAATTCTGCACAGGTAACGTTTGATATAATGCGAAAAAGAATGTTTAACTTGATATTCCGTAATAGGCCATTTTAAATGCGAGTAAATGCAGTCTGCGTACAACTGATAGCTAGAATCGGATTCGTATCCACTAAAAATAACTAGAATATGTGCATGCATTTATGCTGTAAACATTTTAAATATGCTCTATAATTTCGAAAATATGCACTAAGCATGCACTAAAATTACTAACTTAAACCTTATACTTTTTGATACTTAAAATGTAGATTCTTACTTAAGAAATCTTTCCGGCCGTTGTAATTTGATTTTCAGTATATAATGCTCTTTTTCTCCAAATGCCCATCGATTAACATAAGTTTATATGTTGAGAAATATCTTTTCACACCTACATTTTTTAAAATTTATTTTAACCTAAAGTCATCGCGTTTACAATTATTTCTACATGAACATTGGAAGTAGAACAAAGCATATATTTTTATGCATCTCTATACTGTTGAAAAACTGAATTAGCAGTAGGATTCAACGTGGAGATGAACTTAGTCCGTCAACTTACATAGATCTTTTGTACCTATGCCCCGGACGGGAGGGAGGGATGAGATGAGAGGAGACAGAGGGCGGCCGGACCAGGAAATACAACAGGGCAGGGCAGGGTCCCCACCAAGAACTGAATTAACTTGAGACAGGAGAGGAGGTAAGCGCTGATTGAAGTTCACTGGGTATTTGGTAGTGCTGTCGCCATCGGCTGTGAATTATATTATTGGGCAACATTTGAAAGCACGTAACTATGACGAAATTTCTTCAGGAAGCATTGTGTTTTAATGTAAAGATTTTGGACAGAACACAAAACTTTAATGTCAGGATTTCTCTGTAGAATACCACATAATTTACCCTTTAATTTTCCTGCAAGTTTATCTCAAGTTTACTTTGAAACACATTGAGAAATGATAGTGCCTCCATTAAAGGAACTTTATTATTTTGTCACTAATGTGTTTAAAACATTATTTTTAAAATTAAAATTTTTAAAATTCTTTTATTATGTGTTGAATGCATATAAAATGATGAAATATGCAGTAACATCGGAAATATGCAATACAAACTTTACACGCAAGCAGAGGACATGAAACATACTGGAAAAGTTCTATATCACAAGTAAAGCAAACTAAACATGTAGGTACATATAAATCCGATATCTAGTGATAGCTGATAAACGAAATATCATTCCTTCTCCCCCTCCTCCTCCTCCTCCTCCTCCTTTATGTATTGAAACAAAATTACAAACATTCAATATATTCGTTGAATCACTGCCTACATATAGACAATTCTTTTGCTAATCGTTCCTCAAAAGCATTTCTTAACTATTTGAATTAAAATATCACACTATGACATATTCACCTGACAAATAAAATATGAAAAACTATATATTTTCTGTATACATAACCTGTGAATTTTTCTTGTTGGAAACCATAAGAGAATGACAAAAGCGGAATGTAAAACTTATTAAAATGTTCAACATTTGTCAAATGAAATTTTCATAACATTCTTTGATATATTTTTTAATTTTCCGGTTTGAAATTTATTCTAGCTAGCCATTTATATAACACATCAGAAAATATACGATTCTTCTTTTTACTTTCTCTACTACGTATAGTAAGTAGGGGAAGTATTGTATTCCACCCAAAAATTCGATACCAAGATTTCACCGGAAATACATGTTTTGAGACCCCCTGAATCCAAAAAAAGCATTTTTGGAAACATGTCCGTATGTGTGTCTGTGTGTGTGTGTGTGTGTGTGTCTGTGAACAGCATAACTCAGAAACGAACAGTCGGATAAACACCAAACTTGGTATTTAGGTTCAGTATCTTCCAGAGATGGGATACGAAGGTTTCAAGAAAATCCCCTCGCCCCAGATTACTCTTTACATGGAACATTTTTCGAAAATTTTAATTTTCTCAAAAATGACTAACGATTTAGATTAAAATATCAAATGTTTAAGATATTTTCATGACAAAGGAAATGTACATCTCGAATTTTCTGGGAATGTTTCCAAAAGTATTCTTCATTGTGAACGACTTTTGCATAACTGGTAAACCATAAGAGATAGACAAAACGTTTACTACACAAAAAATGTAGATCGCGTTAAAATACATAATTTATGCCATATTCATTTTTTTGTTGGGTGAACCATTTTGAGGCATTGCTTGTTATTCCCTTAAACTTTCCAATACGTATACTTTTTTTAAAATTCGTTATTAGTTTTTTTTTGTCCTGATAATGCAAAGAGAATGAAATACTCACATAGCAACCACCTCTTAAAATATTTGACTATCGCTTAAAGCCTACAAATTCCCTTTGCATCTACAAGAAAATTAGCAATAAGAATAACATCTCGATATCTCGATTAACATGAAGCATATGGAGAATAAGGATTTGTAAAAATAGTTTGTACAAGAGTAGAGAAAGTCATGTGAGTGTAACACATCAGAATTTTTTTTGGTGACAAATCGGCATGTTGTTTCCGCATTTTAATGCGTAATTGAAACCCATTTTTACGCACACTTTAAGATGGTTATAAGAATGGCTTTTCATATGAATGGGCAATTGACTGTTACATGTCAAAAGTTTTTCTAGTATAAGTATCTAGTTTATATATAGCTTATGTCATAAGCAAATCTCTTTATAGACAGATATGCATCGTGTGTACGGCAACTACATTTGATTGTTTTTAAAAGCCCAAACTGTGTGTCGTCCTTGAGGGCGCCCACGATTGATGCCGTTTCCCGTTTTGGTGTAAAGGTCATTCCAGTTCGGCTTTCAGTTTTATTCTTCCTGTTTTTTAACACCTTGCAAGTAAGTCAATACTCTGTGGTGAAGCCATATTAAGAAATCGCAGCAAAATAGGGTTTTAACTTGTGAAATATAATGCTATTTTCGAACTGAAAAATGATGCCGAATAAATTAAAGGCAATAACAATAACATTTATATCATCATCATCCCACTAAGTTTAGACCATTTGATTCTGTTCTCCAAGTTATAGTTGGATCCACCTTTTCAATGGTCTTCCTTGAGATTTGCCTGTAGGTTTGTATTTAAATATCTCGGAAGGTAACCTGTTCCATTCCAGTCCATTCTACTTACATGTTCATAGCATTTTTGGATGTCTTGTTATATTTTGCTTTCTAATTTAAAAAGGAATTGTTTACGAATGTGTTCCTTACTTTTTGTCTAGCATAGTATGTTCATCAACTGATCTTAAAACTTCCTATCAGCCACTGGAAAACTTCTTAAATATTTTGTTAGAGTCCAACATTTTGAGCCATAAGAGTATTGGTACTGCTAAAAGTTTTGTAAAATTTTATTAAAGCTTCTTCCTCGCTCTTCTTAACAGAGAACCTTTATCGTGTACACATATATTATGAAATAAGACTTAAGTTTATAGTAAAATATTTAGTCCTTGCTAATATTACTCCTAAGTAATAGAAGTTCATTGCTTATTTTAAAACTATATTATTTAGCATTTTTGTCTCCTCCTGGCTATTTTCTATGCATTACTGTTAATTTACTTTCGTTAACTGAAATCTTAAATTTTATACTGCAGATACTTAAGAATATAAAAAACCTTTTTAATATAGAGTCAATTGAAAAATTCAATGCCACAGCCGGGATTTGAACACTGTTCTCCCGTTAACCATTGAGCTACTGTGACAATTTTCCGGTGGAAAATTTAATTCCCCACCTGACTCAACAACTTACAATAGCTCAATGGTTAGAGCAACTGCACGGGGAGCGGGAGAACCGTGTTCAAATCCCGGCTGTGGCATTGAATTTTTCAATTGACTCTATATTAAAAAAAACTTGCCAAGACCAAGCTAAGGTCTGTAAAAGGTATAATTAATTTATATAATATTAATTTTAAAATATAAAAATCCTATTTGTAACGTTTATACATGTAACATAAATATTTTAGTAATAGCAGGCAGGCATTTATAATTCGGACACCACTGAACTCAAATGGTTTAATTTATCAGTAGCTCTGTTTCAAAATATTCTACTTCTTGAAGTTACGCATCAGCAGCGAAGCTTTACATAGATTCTCTTCAAATGTTCACAAATTTAGATGTACTCGTCGACTGTCGGTATAGTTGGATTGGTAAATAACATTTCTGAGTCGAGCTTATGGGTGTAAGGGAAATGAAATTATTCTGAAAAATGTACATGTTATCTCCACACCGGATTGATATGCACTATAAATATCTAAAATGTGCACATTTATGCTGTTAAAGTCTCAAAAATATGCACTGAAATGTAGTAATATCCATGTGATTTATAGAGGATACTGCAGTTGAAAACAGTGTACAATCATAATTTTTTTCCAAATGTTCAAGAGTAAATTTGAGTTTGTGTGCAGAAAAGGACCTCTCAACGTCTTCAGACGTGAGTGGACATTATTTGTAAGCGGTAGCAAGTACTGAAGGAATTTCCTTTGGAAGTTCTACATTATCATCTCAGAGATACTTGTTAACAGAGGCTAAAATATTAAAATAGGGTTTTCTTTGTAATGCACCGCACAGTTTTACACTAAATATGTTTTCATATTTTAGAGGGACACACATCATATCTATAGGTAGAGAAGGTATTGCATTCCATCCAAAAATTCGATATCGAGATTTTAGCGGATATACATGTTTTGAGGTCCACTGAGTAAAAACAATCATTTTTAGAAAAATGTCCGCGTGCGCGTGTGTCTGTTAACGGCATAACTCAAAAAGAAAAGTCGGAAGGTAGATACCAAACGTGGTATTTAGGTTCAGTAGACTTCAGGATGACCAAAACAACCAAAATAAATGTTGATAAAGGATCGGATCACCTCCTGGATAAAAAAAAAGATGTGTTACGATATCGGCCAGGACAAGATATTGAAATAATTCTTGTTTAATTGAATTTTATTAATAGGCTAAAATGCGTCACGAAGATTTTCAAGAAAATCCTCCTACTCAATCTACCCTTTACATGGAACATTTTTCGATTTTTGTTTTTCTAAAGAATGGCTCTAACGATTTTGATTAAAATGCCGTATTTTAAAGATATTTAGATGACAAATAAAATATCTTGAATTTTCTGGGAATAGGCTAAGAAGTCCTCTTCATTCGGAAGGAAGTTTGTAGTTGGTAAACGTTAAGGGGTAAACGAAAATGTACTACACCAAACGTGTAGATCTCTTTAAAACACACAAGTATTTCAAATAAAGCTTTTGTGGCATAAGCCATTCTGAGATATCCGGAATTAATGGTTCGAATTGTTCATTACTTCTTTCTTTTAAAGTCCTGTCAACATTCAGTTGTTTCTCGTAATTGCATTGAAACAGTATGGAATCTTAAAGCCAGCATATAGCATCCAGTTCTTAAACATTTTTACTATCGCTGTTCTCTTTGTATCTATAACGAAATGTGTAGCTA
Source organism: Deroplatys truncata (assembly GCA_030765065.1). NCBI lineage: Eukaryota > Metazoa > Arthropoda > Insecta > Mantodea > Mantidae > Deroplatys > Deroplatys truncata. The sequence goes on along the minus strand of CM060988.1, from coordinate 118,292,710 downwards.
ATTGTGCAAAGGTTTATTTGGATTAAAATAGTAGGAGGAAAAATAAGCTTCAGTAAGAATGGCTAATAAAGATAGAGGGTAGTGAAAATCATGTGAATGTATTACATCAGATTTTTTTCACTTTCTCACGGATCGATATAGAATCATCAAGAGGCAAACGATACTCTTCTAGTTTTTTGTATTGTATGAGGTAGATTTTTAAATGCATCTTTATTAAAGTTAAGTCCCTCTGCAATGTCTCGTTTTTGAAAATGTTTTGTGAACGTTGAATTTAAATATATTATTTTGATTCAAAACCACTTGGTTAAATGCATTGATATTATCAGCATAAAAGAGAACAGCGATTATGCATGTACCTCAGAGTATAAGAATTGCTTCCAAGGGTAAAGAAAGTTCCGGGAGTATTTCTTGTAACCATTTATTCGGACAGAAGCTTCTACAAACACCTTCATGATACTAGAAATAGGTATTTATTTCAAGAAACTGTTCCCTAATGGCATCTGCTACCCTTCGAAGCCCGTATACTTTGCAAATATTAAATGGAAATAAAACACTTTCGAAGATGAAGCAGCTGCAGCGTCTGAAAGTCGAACCCAAAATTTATGTTTATTGCCTGCTCGTCATAACGTTCTTAAAACATCGTTCACAAACCGAGCAATGGTTGGATGGTTAGTTTTCTCTAGGATTCTATAAGCGATCTAAAACGCTTTTCCGCTTCATCTTCACTGAGTTTATAAATAAATATAATAAAGGTTCACTTTATACGCTTTAAAGACATTTATATAGGCATAAGATAGTGCCAAAATAATGAAATACCTAACAATGCTGTCAATATGCAATTATACATTACATAGGATAAAAGGATGAACTTAAAATGTACTCTGAACTTTGTTTCCATATCATATGTAAAAGCAAATATAACATGCATTTGCATATGAATCCGATGTCTAATTATCCCCTACGAGTATCAGTTGCAAATTGCAGCTATACATACGATCGTCCAACAATAGTTTACTTAAGTTAGGTTTTAATAGACATCCTGCTGGATCGAAAGAGTTGTGGTTTACTAGCAAAATGAGGCACACCTGGTTATTCCAAGTTAGGCGGGATATTTTAAAAACAAATTTGTCTCCAAATTCATCCTGGCGTCAATTATTTCAGGTCAGCATTTAAATTGATTGAAAAATAAAACAGGAAGGTTGAGCTTAGGTAGTAAAGGTTCCTTTATATTACCCCTATTATTAATTATTATATTGTTATTATAGAAAACTAAATTTATTCCAACAAATACGTGAAACAATCAGAAGAAGTTTATTAAGGAAAGTCCGCAAAGACACCCTAATGAAATGTTATAAGGTTTTAGGAGTTCCTGCACTATTATATGGGTTTGAATGTTGGACTCTAAACAAAGATTCTTTGAGACGGATAGAAGTTGTGGAAATGAAATTCTTAAGATTCATAGCAGGTTATACTCTAATAGTCAAAGAGAGAAGTGAAGATATTAGAGAACAACCGGGAATATTTAAAATAACGGACAAAATAGCAGAATACAGGAAGAAATGGTACAACCATGTCTGCAGAATGGAATATGATAGGATTCCCCAAAAAGCATTAAATTATAAACCAAGAGGATATCGAAGTCCGGGAAAACCTGCTAGAAGATGGATGGAGCAGCTTTAATTTGGAGTCGGAGTCACCAGTGGTCTAATCCGTGTTTGTATCATTGTTATTATTATTTACTGTTATTTATTACAGTTCTTTTATGAGTCACCAGTGGAAAGAGTACATATTTCCAATGAAAAAGGTGCATCTCGCCTAGCGGTTAGACCACTCGCCTCTCACGAAGGTTCAATCCCAGGGACCCGCATATCGGATTTGTGGTGAATAAAGCGGCGTCTGGCCGGCTTTTCTCCGGATTCTTAAACCCCTTTCGGTGGCTACCTCATGCCACCAAGCGATGACGGGACCCATTACTGAGGAGGAGGGAGTCCGTTACCTCCGATAGTAGGGTGATGAGAATGGCGGTGGAATGAGAGGACCTACAGCTTTTAATGTGGACTCTGAATCACGTTGGGCCTTGGAAATACTTTACATCAGCAAGTCAGAGGTGAAGACGTGGATAGGGCCGACTTAAAATTGCCACCCGAGAGCCGGGAATCTAAACCCGGCCCCTCAGAACGAGAGCCGGAAACGAAACCACTGCTCCACACAATGCTTATCTTGTGAGTCACATATCGAGACTAGAATAACCAGTTTTATATGAGTATTATAATATACCTATAATGAATATATGTAAATATGTCATTGGTAGAAAAAACCGTGTAAATGCAGCAAGGATTTTTGCCAAGATTGCCTTCCCGAAATCGAGGTATGTGACCCCATAACTGCGACCTTTGCTTTTAAGTTACTTTCGTCTCATTAGAGGCAACGTAAACCTTAAAACGTGCTGTTTTGTAAGCTTGTTCGAAACTTTGCAAATAGCACTTCCCGCTGGTGAATTGCCTGGTGGGTGTGTGGAAGGTACTTGTGTGATGTTGGGGGAGAGAGTGTGAAGTCCTTAAAAGCAGGAGAGATTGGAGGGAGATAATAACAGCTGTCGCGTGACATACGATGGTTCCTTTAATTCCATAGAGCACGCTCGGCTAGTCAACACATCTAGAAGTTAAATAGGCTGTATCTGATTCATTGCTATAAAAGCCTTTGATCTACGTAATATCAGAAATCTAATATCATGATAAACGTTCTTCAATATTCCATTTAAATTCATATGATAATAATTTTCAGGAACAATGTTTCCGTTTTGTTTATACAAGTTGATCCTAGCGGCGCAAATGGCTCGAAGCAATTTATGGCTTAGATTCTTGAATACATTAAAAGATAGGCAAGGAAGGATAAGAATATTATAGAATAATTGTACTCCCTGTACTTCTATACTCAAGCGAAACGTGGGCTCTAAACAGAATGCAAAAAAAAAAAAAAAAAAAAAAAAAAAATTCAATCGACAAAAATGAAAATTTTAAGATCTGTTGTTGAATACTCCTTTATTGGATCGCAAATACAGTCAGAAAATAAGGGATGAATTGAAAATATTTAAACTCATAGAGAGAATTAACCAAAACAAGGAAAACTAGAGACACTACGTTCAAGGAATGAATGAAATTGAATTGAGTTTTTTTATTTATGGAACTAGTATGGGCCTTAGCGTCCCATTATATATTGGGCGTGAAAGAAAGGTAATTTTGCTCAGAGGCCTCTTTATCAGGCTTGAGGTTCTTTTACGTGCCGTAAATCTACGACACTGGACCACCGGCTTTACTTCCCTTCCGAAGGAAGCCATGCTAAGGATTTTTACGCCCGAAAAAAATCCATCGCCCTCCGCCGGGTTTGGACCCGCGACCTTGGGAACTAGCACGGTACCACTAGACCACGGAGGACGACAGGAATGAATGAAGGAAGATTATTAAAAATATTAACAGAATACAAACCATTAGGGAAGCGGAATATAGGAAGACCAAGGCGTAGATGGAGAGACAGTTTGGTTAATGGGGACGAAACGGTTCTTGAACTAATTCCAAACCTTGATGATGAAGATGACGACGACGTCGACACCTATATTGAATGTATCGTGAGTTTTTTGCTGAATAGAAAATTGACACATATTCCATGGTACCTATCGGTCTATTTTAAGGGATTGGGCTGTTAAAGTGTTAAAATTATTAGTTTTGAGTATTTAAGCCCTAAAATTATAGATTGCGGGGGCTGACAAATAAGACGGTTGGTATATATACCCTATATGTAGAGGAAATATTTCATTCCACCCAAACATCCATTTTCGAGATATCATGGGAAATATGTGTTTTTTGTAAATAGTTTTTAACATTCGTTCTTACTACTTACGGCACCACAGGCGGTGGCACTGGTGATACGTGAAATGAAATGACAATTGGGGAAAGGAAATTTGGGAAGCAAACGTTCCAAGTCCAGTGTACCTCCCCTGCATTTGCCAGTGATGAGGACTGAGGAAAACCTGGAAAATCCTCTGTGAGGCAGGACGGTCCTCTCGAGAATACATGTTTAAGGTCCACTAATCCAAAAGTACATTTTAAGAAAAAAAAATACATTGTAATTGTGTGCGGTTGTCTGTCTGCGAAAACGCAAAGTCGCATAAATACCAAACTTGGCATTTAAGTTCATTGTTATCCAAGGAAATGGCATGAAGATTGTATAAAAAGAAAGAAAGGAAAAACCAAGGTACCCTTTGCATGGAAAACTTTTGTTTTTGTTTTTAATAAAGTTCTCTTCATTTGAATGAATTGTTGATAGTTTTGTATAACTCGTAAGCATAACAATAGACAAAATCTTACTATACAAAAGGTGTAGATCTGGTTGAAACACCAAATTTATGTCAAATATTTGTAACAATTAACTTTCCGAGATAATGTTATTATTGGTTCAAATTATCAAACATTATACTTTTTCATGTGCCAACTAAATAACTATTCGTCGTGGTCATGCAAAGAGTGAAATTTTAGAAAGAGTTGACTATCGTTTCAGCCTTCGAAACTTCAGCTACAACGAAATGTGCAATAAAAGAATTTATCTCGAGATAGAAGAATAAGTCTTTGTAAGAAAATTTCGTAGAAGAGCTGGCAGAGAAAGCCATGTGAATGCAACTCATAAGATTTTTAGTGAAAAGATCTGAGTGTTTGTCTGTGAAGAGTATAACTGAAAAATGGTAATTGCAGCATGAACATTTTAAGCAAATCCCCCACCACAAACTAGTTTCTACCTGGAAAATTTATCGTTATTTTTTCTATTTTCTCAAAAATGGCTCTAACGAAATTTGCATGACAAATAAAAGTGTATATTGATTTTTCTATCCATAGCCTGTAAGGACATGTTTATTTTTTTATATAATTTTATATAACTGGTAAACTAAAAGAGACAGCAAACACAAAATATATAGCTCTCTTTAAAACACACAATTTATTTCAAATAACTTTTGTAGTATACGCCATTTCTGAGATATTAGGTTTTATTGGCTTTTAAACTTTCAATTACTCGTCATGTTTTGAAGTACTACCACAAATCAGTTGTTTCTTGGAATGTAATGGAAAGAATATGGAATTCAAAGCCAGGATATACCGACCCATTTTTAAGCATTTGACTATAGTTTCGATCTTCTGTATCTCTCTTGTATCTACAACGAAATGTGCAATGAAACTATTTCTACAAACGTTTATGTCAGCTTGAAGTAGCCACAAACTAAATTTTTGTAAGAATTTTTGTAACGATTTTTTATCCTTACATTAGTAGGAAGAACATTAAATGTACGGAGGACGTTTGTTGTCGATCTTTACCTGTAATTTACTACAAAAGTATTGCTGGAACCATCAGCACTTAGTTTTTGTCAGAAGTCTTTAAAAAGGCTTGTCTTATATACAGCATATAGTTTATAGTTTGTATGGAAAGTCTGTAAATGGCTGTAGTCTCTAATTAGTGAATTTGGAAAAAGGAAGAGGAAATTTCAAATACAAAAATGTTGGTAGTGGTGTAATAGCAAATAAAACGGCTTGTCTTAAGCAAGAGGTTTCACCTTGCATACCCTTCTTTATGGAGGCTCCTACAAACGTGAGTCCCCCCAAATATTTTCTTTTCCAAACTAAAGCACTGAATGTGCTTATATTCTTCTTTAAGTTAAATATTATAAGTACCTAGCTATAAGATCCATAATTAATGATTGAAAGATTAAATATTTCACACAGGGAACGGTTTTTCCTTTATTTTAGTTTGCTTAGTAGCTACAAACAGTTGAAAACCAGCAAGGATAGTTTCATTGAAAGCTGGAGAATGCCGTGAGATAACTCGAACATTACGCAAAGTAGACTGGTTCCTCTAGCTGGTGTATCGAGGCAACGGTATTAAATAAGATGTCATTGTGAAGGTATCCGTCCTACGTCACAAGTAGTGGAAGAAGACTTTACCACGGAACCACGGTCTGTGAAGCCGCGGTGAGATCGGCTTGACTCGTCTGTAACGTAAGATGAGGATGGCCCCGTCTTTTCGCACGGCAGAGCAGCGTGGGATCAAGCTTTGTGTGGTTTAAACTCAGGTCAACACTGTTTAATTGGAGCAAACTTCTTTAAAATGTTGCTTATAAATCTTTGTACGTGCAGTTCAAATCACCAAGATATACGCGAAATCGGTTTATAAGCTTTGCATGTTTTAAGTGTTAAACTCCACTTTACCTTCTTCCTGGTCATACCACAACGGTTACTGTAGGTTCTTTGGCTCACTTGAATCTGTGTATGCTAGGCAGTGACCTTAGTTGCGAAGTCGCCTTATTGTACTGATTTCTTTACTTTCTCTACTACGTATAGTAGGGGAAGTATTGCATTCCACCCAAACATTCGATACAGAGATTTCACCGGAAATACATGTTTTGAGGCCCCTGAATCCAAAAAGTATTTTTAGAAAAAGGTTCGTGTGAACGTGTGTCTGTGAACAGCATAACTCAAAAAGGAAAAGTCGGATAAATACCAAACTTGGTATATAGGTTCGGTATCTTTCAAAGATGCGACACGAGGATTTTCAAGAAAATCCCCCATCCCAGACCATCCTTTACATGGAGCATTTCTTGAAATTTTCGATTTTGTCAAAAATGGCTCTAACGATTTTGATAAAAATATCATATGTTCAAGATATTTTCATGACAAATGAAATGTGTATCTTGAACAATCTGGGAAAGTCCCCAAAAGACCTCTTCATTCTGAATGGGTTTTGTATAACTGGTAAAGCGGAAGAGATGGACAAAATAATTCTACACAAAAAATGTAGATCGTGTTAAAACACACAATTTATGTCATATACATTTTTTTTGTGGAGTTGTGTATTCCTTGTTATTTGTTTGAATTTTGCAATACTTTTAAACTTTTTCTCAAGTGGGAATTCGTAATTGGTTTTTTTATGTCCTGGACATGCAAAGAGAATGGAATGCTCCACATAGCAACCAGCTCTTAAAAGATTTGACTATCGCTTAAAGCCTACCATATTCTCCTTGCATCTACAAGAAAATTAGTAATAAGATTAACACCTTGATTAACATGAAGTAGATGGGGAATAAGCGTTTGTAAAAATAGATTGTACAAGAGTAGAAAAAGTTATGTGAGTGCAACACATCAGATGTTTTACTATGGAGATTTGGCATCGTGGAATTGCTGGCTGTTTTTTGAGTGTATACCATACTCAAAACAGCCAAAGAAAGCTTCCTAGTGTAAACAAACGCATGCGCCTTCGCCACAGCACATCCTTCAAGGGACTAAAAATTGTATAATACTGGACTAGGCACACTATTACGCTTTTTGTATTTCAAATAATAAAGACAAGAAATAAAACATAGTATTTTAATAATCGTTTCATTTAAGCATAACTTAAATAATTAGCTTCTATTCATTATAATGACCATGCAGCTATAGGTATTTCCACGTTGTTTACTGGAGCGAAGCAACGGTCGTGCTAATTGAAGAAGTATTTTGTAGCCCCACTGTTGGAGAGCCAAACTTGAAGGGGTTTAATTGTTGTTGTAGTGGTTGCACCACATGGGCGTCAATTTGAAGCTGTTTTAGACCACGCACGTAATGGATGCCAATTTGCGGGAGATTGTTTCTAGGAATGTTGGCCCCACGTACGTACAAAGTTTCCGGTGGCCTTCGCCCCACGTTTACTTTATGTGTAATAACTATTTTAATGTTATTGATTTAAATATTATATATGTATGCATCGGTTGCGTCAGTAATAATTTGCAGAACACGTATTTCTTAACAGGGCTGGTCCGGCTAAAGAATGAAGGCTTACACAAATTATAATTTAACTCCACTCTCTTTATTAATCCTTCACACGATTAAATAACACTTCACTTATATATCCTACTATAGAGCTATGAGATTATTGTTAATTGCACTTTTAAAAGGTAAACTTTATATTATTCTCGCCGTAGTGAATTTTCATGTCTCACATTGAACCCATACCGTACCGAACTGCTTGGTTACGCTTCCTTGTATTGTCTACCATCTGAATTTGTACATTAATTTCCTCTATTTCTAGTTTCTGATTGGCTAAACCTACTCCAATAGTATACGCTTATTTAACTTTAAGCTTTTCTGGTTGTTTTGATTGGCTATTTATAAACTGTTTTAAATATTACATTATTATTGTTCCAAGAATTATTAGTAGCCTTTTTTAAACTTTCTAATTTGCTGTTGTCTCAACGTTACCTTATTTTTAACAACTTTCGCTTTTACTTTGTAATTCTGTTTGCTACGAAAGGCAGCTTGCTTCTATTCTCACAGCTCCTACATTGTTAAACTACGTAATACATTCACATAACATTATTGTGTATGTACATAATAATATAAACATAATACAATGACTGTAACAGACTTTATATATTATATTACACATATATTGCTTTAAGGCGGGCTATTATTAAGTTTTATATTATAAAATTAGACAGATATCATTTAAGTGTTAAAAATACTGCCTCATAATGCAGTATTGTTTATGTCGCGATCAGGCCTGAGTGCGTAGCTGGTAAGAGCAGTGTAATTAAACATGAAAGTAGCAAACCACATAAAAGTGGTCAAAAACAATAGTTTTTTGTTTGAGCGTTGTTAAGGATGTCATTAAATAACATCGGAAGCAGTTGATGTGTCTGTGAATGCGTTTCCAATGCGACAAAAGAAGTGAAGGAGGTAAAATAGAAAATGGAATAAATTGGCCAAAATATGACCTAATAAATATACATTTCATAATTGGGACTCATAATAAAAGATTTATGAACACATTAGCAATGCCTGTGACCCAACAGTTGAAAGATGACATGCCATCAGAGTCCGGATCCTGATTATTACAATAGATAACTGCTGAACTGTGTAAGTGAGCATAGCATACGAGATAGAACCCCAGATAAGTTAATTTATGATGTGACATGAAAAACTGTTGCGGAAGCGGTCCTTACAGCTTAGAGATACATCAGTTATGATATATCTGTATAGTTTTCTTTTATTTATTGCTCTATCTTTGGGAGTTTACTCGGAAGTGTAACGTTCCAAAGGTCAGAGACTTTTGAAGAATTTGAACCGCCCACTACACACCCACACGTTTCTTTCAAACAGCCAAATCGTGTCTGCTCATGAGTTGTGAGGTTTTGGCTGGCGGTGTTAAAGCTTCCGATTGTGTCAAGGGTGCAACCGTTCCGCTGATGAACTCGGGATGACTCAGCCGATGATCCTTCGCTCTGCGTTAGCTGATAGCGGTATCCACCTAATTTTTGTATGTAGGGGAGGAAATTCCATTCATGAAGGCCTGCAACAAAGCTTTCATTTCCGTGCCGCTTTTCATGTAATGAAACAGATGCAGTCTGCCTGGCTTTTCCGTTTGGTTTTGTCCCACAGCCCTGTTCCATTTAAATTGTGAAAGAGCAAAACAAGGTTGTGTATGTGAGAGTGAAGTATAATTCATCATATGAGGGTTCAAAGCAAAAGTAGCTTTAGTCTGAATCCTATCAAGTTAAGGGGAAACTAAATACGAAAGTTACCCCCAAAAACTCTTATTTGTTCACACGACTTTCTCTACTCACACTTCTATAAACTATTCTTACAAAAACTTAGATATTGTTCTGGCTACTTCATGTTAATCCAGATAGGTTCAAACCCGGCGGAGGACGATGTACTTTTTAGGGCGTAAAAATCCTTAGCATGGCTTTCTTCGGAAGGGAAGTAAAGCCGGTGGTCCCGTGTTGTAGATTTATGGCACGTAAAAGAACCTCAAGCCTAATAAAGAGACCTCTGAGCAAAATTACCGGTCTTTCACGCCCAATATAGAATGGGACGCTAAGGACCACAGCAGTTAAAGAGCGTACATAAATGAAACTCAATTTAATTTAGTTAATCCAGATAAACTTCCAACTCAAATTTACATTTTTTGTAGGATACAGTAGCTAAAGCGACAGTCGGATTTTTAAAGAACGTGTCACTATGTGATGGCTTTGAAATTTCATGCTCTTTGAATGACTACGGGGGGGGGGGAGGGAGAGAGAGAGAGAGAACAAATAACAGACTTCCCATTTGAGAAAAATATGGGGAAATACCACCTTAAAATATGACGTCCTTCCCATCCAGGGGATGAACACCTAACCAATGGCTTTGCCAAGAATCCGTGTATATACTTGTACAACAGTACCATTTGAAGTAGATTTAGTCACTTCACTTAGGCTAATGCGTGTTACTTAACGTAGCTAACCTAGACACTTGCACTAATTGCAAGAGTATATTGTGACTAATGACTCTAATCTTACATATCTGAACTAATAGCAAGCATTCTAAACAACTTAGCACTCAAAATTGCTCAGGGCATATGTCATGTGTATGTAACATTGAACGCCCTTGCATGCAATGCATGCCACTTGGTATCTTTCATGACTAACCAAGGTGCTATGCGGGAAGGACTAATATGCATAAGAAACAACCAAAAATGCGCATTAACATGTGGAAGGGTTTTGATGGGTAGGACCAATCTCTGATTGCGAGTCCCACACTCTCAGCTTATCTGGGGTAAGCATGTAAAGAGTATTTCCCCTCCACACGCACAAGTATAAGTATTTGAAATTCAAACCAGTAACAAGGAATGTTTAGGAAATGCTAATTCCACACACACACACACACACACACACACACACACACACACATACACACAAAAACACACCAAAAAAAAGTATTTGCATTGTGTGCTTTAAGGAGATAAACGTTTTTTGTGTAATAAGATTCTGTCTATATTCTACGGTTTATCAATTATACAAAAGTCGTTCAGAATGAAGAAGAATTCACAGGCCACTCCCAGATTACATTTCATCTTTCATGCCAATATCTAAACAGGTGATATTTTAATCAAACCCCTTAGAGCCGTCGTTGAGAAAAAAAATAACGAAGAAAAACGCCAAGTTGGGTATTTAATCGAGTTCTCGTTTTTGAGTTATGCTGTTCACACACACATTCACGACCTTTTTCTAAAACAATTTTAGGGAGCCTCAAAACGTGTATTTTCAATGAAATCCCAATATCAAATTGCGTGGAACACAGTCCTTCCTCTACTATAAGTAAGCAATGAAGAGAGTAATCACATTTTTAGTTTTTTATGCAATGCTATAAATTGGAGATTTCTCTTTAATTTGATATAATTATATCCTTACAGGCACAGTACTTATATTTTAGATATATTTTTAAAAACTGGTACTGCATCTGCCGTTTTGTACTGTAATTCTTGCATCACTTCAAGAAAAAATCACAACTTCTACATTCTTTGGAGTAAAAGTAAACTATAGCTCTCTTTTAGGGAAAGTGTTGTTCTACAAATTGCTGTTACTGTTAAATATGGCAGCATCTATCTGCTCAAACCATGTGGTTTTTTCATTGCATATTTAAGGAGTTTGTTTTCTGTATTTTTGTTTTGAACAGCTTTATCTATAACTAGTATTTTGTGGAATAAATCACCCGTTTTTCTAAGGGTATTGGAGATAGCTAAAGTAAATTTTAGAATAATAAAATAACCTATAAGTGCTGCTGTGGATCTACTTTGGTGTTTAAAAAGGAATTGTTGTCAATATTTTAATCAAAAGATGGTATAATTGAAGAGAACATTTCTACGTTAATAACCAAACCTACTGGATAAAGGCAGATCAGTTAACTTGGAAGATACATACATCCTGTAAAAATTTTGCATACAAATCTGATGTCTACTATCATTTAAATAATGATAGTATCTGATAGGCACGGATGTTTTTGCGAGCGGAAGCAAATTCCAGTTATTTTACAGGCCACTGGTCTCGAATCTAATTTCTACAATTACCTCATTCCTGCTTAATCTCCTTCGATCCGCTCATCAACGCTTCCTTCAGCAAACTGTTCAACCAGGAACACCGTTGCAACCGTTAAAGATCAGCTGACCCGTAACAATGCACTTGTTTCTCTAGTGCTTTACATGAATATGTCAAACATTCAGATAATGTCATTCTATAAAACGCTACAATTTCACCGAAAGTGATTTTTCCTTATAATATCGTAATAATGATACCATTTTTATTTACAGTTAATTTATCGTTTATTATTGTCTAATTATTCCATTCAAACGCCGCGTATTTGATATAGATCAATAACATTTAGCAATGCCTCGGATATCGACCAATCACGGTCGTTTATCTTATAATCGGGCCTAGGAGTTTCTAAGCATTAAAACATGGACAAAAGGAAATAAAGTTTAACTGTTACTAGATTTTGCGCAGGGACGTTCCAGGTAACAAACCATCCTCATTCCTCGTACTGTATAATGGCGTTTGCAAACAGCACTTCCAGACCGTGTTTACCTGCCTGTCAGTGACCCTTTGGCTGTTTTTTGTACTAAAGCGGTTTTGAGTGTAAATAACACTGAAGCCAATTTCAGCTTTCTACCTCTGATACTTTCTGGGATAAAGGTACATAATTATCCAAAAACGTTGTTTTGAGAAAACTGAATTTAAAGTTTGAACATATGACACACTTCAGTACATTCCAGGGTCATCATCATCTCCACCTTCATTCCAGGATTGCTTCAGCTTTTCTGATTGCCTTCTGTTGGTCCTGGCCTCTTTTTTTTAATTGTTGAACTGCTCTCTGGTCATGATATAGTCGTTCGTTGTTGAAAGATACAAAAATGTTCTAAAACGGGCGTTGCATAACAGCTTTAAAAGAATGCAGACTAGCATTTAAATGGTATTTAAATGTCTTAAAAACCTCTTAACCCTCAAAAAGTATATATTTTCTGAAACTGGAAATAATGGAGATTTTATTAGTGCCTAAAACAAAAAAAAATGTGATTTTTAATCATTTCAGAGTACCTTGTCCCCTTAACGCAGGACCATTTATTTTAAAGTTCTGGACTTTGTATGCATGCGTAAGCACTTATGAAGAAGTGTTTGGCATGACAAGTGAAGTTGCATAGCGATGGGCAAAGCGTTTGATTGTAATAGTTTAATATATTTACAGAACTGCCAAAGGTTTTCGATTGTTTTCATAAATGATCATGTTTCTTAATTATACAACCTTAAGTGTTGGGGGTCATGCCGGCCCTCCCTACTAAAATGGAGCACTTAGCACTACAGTTACTGGCCAAGAGATTTTTGGAGAATTCTATAATTTTGAATCCTTAAGGAATTGGAAAGGTTTATGGATAGATCAACATTTTACTTTTTGTCGTGTGTTGCTTTACAAGTGGTAGACTGTGGAGTAGGAAACAAATTCTGCCAGCTGACAATGGGAGGTCTCAACGATGTCAAATCGATGCAGAGAACAAAACCGAGCATCTTCGCAGACCTACCATAAAGAGATCGGGGTGCAGACGCATTTTGCTTTTGGGAAAGCGGGACACAATGGGAGATTAAACCAGTGTGCGACCCAGGGCCATTCAGGCATCAATAAAGCGACACAATGGCTGTCGGCTGCCACCGCTGCCATAACTAAATTGGCGAAATGTGACTGACTCATCAAACGAGCTTCTGCAGATTAGCTCGGACCACCTCATTCGCATTGTTTCAAGCGTTTGCCTTCAACATGAAGTGACGTAACTTTCCTAATGACTTCATCTGCTGAGTTGCTCGTAAAATTGAGCTAGGCAAGCTTACAAGTTCATAAATGAACAACAGTACTGCGTACATAACTGGGCCTTGTGTACAAATGATTAACTGCGCATTCTGCATAGCATGTGCAGCTGAAACATTCATAGTTAAACTTAATTTCAAACGTCCATTTTAGAAATAAATCCAATATTACACCTACCTTTGTTCTTACTCAGTTCCTAACAAATCATAACAACTTTCTAGAATGTCTCCACAAAATCGGAGACATCTCCTCACCAGAAGCAAGATGCTGAACAAGTTTGGGCCCAGAATCATTAGAGTAACAAATTTACACCAAGCCATCACAAATAAGAACGTTTTATTGTTTATTAATGTTATAGGCATATAAAACACTGACTCAGCCGCTGTAAGTAACCTCATTTTTTATATTCTATTAAAGTGCAAAACATTGCTGTTAATATCCTGCGATATAACCACGGGGTAGAACACAGGTTGGAGCGAAACAAGTTCTAAATAAATAGAGAGAGAGAGAGAGAAAGAGAGAGAGAAAGAGAGAGAGAGAGAGAATGGTAACAGAGTTATTAAACGGAGTTTGTATCAGCAAGGTTCTGTAAGAATAAGATGTTAATAAAACGGCAAAATAGACCTTTTTAATTCCTCTAGTGGTAATCAAAGCTACCTAAGTACCTATGAAGCAAACAGCCACTTTTCCAGTCGTGGAAATATGTGGCTTGTAAATCAAACTCGTTGGAACCGTTTTAGAGAAAATATGATAAGCAAAACTTTTTGCGCAGAAAACATGTTGAGGTGAAGGGATTTTCTTGCAATTCTTCGTGCCGAACCCTTGGAAGATACTGAACTTAAGTACTAAGTTTGGTATTACTTTGTGGAGTGAGCCATTTCCGAGATATTCCGTGTTATTTGTTTGAATTTTCCAATAGTTATACATTTTCTCAAATGAGAATTCCTTATTTAATGTCCTGGACAAGCAAAGAGATTGGAATGATCCACATAGCAACCAGCTCTTAAAAGATTTGACTGTCGCTTAAAGCCTACCATATTCCCCTTGTACCTATAAGAAAACTAGCAATAAGATAGTTTCTACAAATGTTTATCTCGATTAATATGAAGTAGATGGAAAATAAACGTTTGCAAAAATAGTTTGTACAAGAGTAGAGTAAGTCATGGGAATGTAACACATCAGATTTTTTTTTCGGTCCTTTCGGTTAAAAGTGTTTCGGATAACAGAGGCTCTACTGTATGTACACTCGCTTCCATTTATGCCGTCACCGCAGTTTTGGGAAGCATTCTCTTGGCTTTCACAGGTGGGGCGTGTATAGCAAGCAGGAGCTATATGTTTACGTTTACGCGTATGCAGTAATGGCGACCTGTTTTACATGCATTATTCTAGATTATTCACATATGAATACATGACTTTGAGTAATAGCTTTTGTCGTCATCAGTTATAATAATCATGTTTAAATATATAGCTATATAAAACACTGTTTTGCAAAATTTCTCCATAAAAAAGTATTTTAATGGCAATATAATGTAAAACCGAAGTAAACTGTATTTTATCTCCCAAGAGGAAACATTTACTAGATTTTATCTTAATAATCTGTCTAATCCCCATTCTTGTCCAATACCTGAGTGAGCCGCCTAGTGTCGGTCTGGGTGGTTCAGTTGGTTAGGCGCTGGTCTTTTGATTGCAAGGTTGCGGGTTCAAACTCGGCATAGACCTATGGTTTTAAGGTGTCCATGACAATAGGTTTACTAGCGTGTAAAAGAAGTTTTACGGGACGAAATTCCGGCACGCCGGCGGCGCTGATATGATCATGGCAATTGACAGCGTCGTTAGCAAACAAAATATTTATTTATTTAGCTGCCCAGACAATGAATCACTCGTTGCCCTCTGGGAACACTGTCATGAATTTTGGGAACATTTGCGTTTAGAGTCAGAGTTCCTCCAGCACCTAAGTGATAAGAGCAGGAAGAGGGTGTGTCCCTCTGGTTCATCTCCCTGTCAAATAAATATATAATTTACTTCAGTTTTACGTTATCATTAAAATAATTTTTCATGCAGAAATTGTGCTAAACTGTGTTTCATTTAGTTGTATATTTAGATTGGACAGATGATTCCAATAATGTCCTCTTGTAGAATAAAAATCTGATGTGTTACACTCACATGATTTTCTCTACTCTTGTACAACTATTTTTACAAACGCTTATTCTCCATATGCTTCATGTTAATCGAGATGTTAATCTTATTGCTAATTTTCTTGTAGGTGCAAGAGGAATATGGTAGACTTTAAGCGATAGTCAAATATTTTAAGAGCTGGTTGCTATATGGCGCATTCCATTCTCTTTGTATGTGCAGGACATAAAAAAAATGAATAACGAATTTGAAAAAAAGTATAAGTATTGGAAAATTTA
Source organism: Deroplatys truncata (assembly GCA_030765065.1). NCBI lineage: Eukaryota > Metazoa > Arthropoda > Insecta > Mantodea > Mantidae > Deroplatys > Deroplatys truncata. Next base: position 118,276,614 of record CM060988.1, on the reverse strand, counting down.
AGGAAATAACGAGCAATATCTCGAAAATGGTTCACCCAACAAAACAAATGTATATGCTATAAATAGTGTATTTTAACGCGATCTACATTTTTTTGTGTAGTAAAATTTTGTCTATCTCTTATGGTTTACCAGTTATGCAAAAGTCGTTCACAATGAAGACTACTTTTGGAGGCATTCCCAGAAAATTCGAGATATACATTTTATTTGTCATAAAAATATCTTAAACATATGATAGTTTAATCAAAATAGTTAAAGCCATTTTCGAGAAAATTAAAATTTTCGAAAAATATTCCATATAAAGGGTAATCTGGGGTGGGGAGGATTTTCTTGAAGAAACTCTGGAAGAAACTGAACCTAAATACCAAGTTTGGTGTTTATCCGAGTGTTCGTTTCTGAGTTATGATGTTCACAGACAGACAGACAGACACACACGCAGACACACACACGGACATGTTTCCAAAAATGCTTTTTTTTGGATTCAGGGGGTCTCAAAACATATATTTCCGGTGAAATCTCGGTATCGAATTTTTGGGTGGAATACAATACTTCCCCTACTTACTATACGTAGTAGAGAAAGTAAAAAGTAAAATGCATTTCAGTTTTGCATTATGTTGCAATTAAAAGTATTTTTGGTGGAGATATTGTGCAAAACAGGGTTTTATTTAGTTACATGTTTAAACATGATTATTAGATGCGATGGCGACTAAACCTATTAGTGAAAGTTATATATTCATGTGTGAATAATCTAGAACTGTGCACGTAAAACAGGACACTAATGCATGCGCGAAAGGGTAAACACACATCTCTTCCTTGCTACATACGAGTATACTCCATTTGTGATGGCCAGTAGAATGCCGCTTTTTTAGCGCGACTGTACTTGCACCGAAGTTTAAAGTTCAGTGTATGTGTGATTTAACTTAAATGGGGACAGAGAAACTGAAATTATTATTATATGTAAGTTTGAAATATAGCAAAACATACATTTGAACCTATTTTTACTTTCTCTACTATGTATAGTAAGTAGGGGAAGTATTGTATTCCACCCAAAAATTCGATACCGAGATTTCACCGGAAATATATGTTTTGAGGCCCCCTGAATCTAAAATATAAGCATTTTTGGAAACATGTACGTGTGTGTGTGTGTCTGTCTATGAACAGCAGACTCAAACGAACAGTCGGATAAACACCAAACTTGGTGTTTAGGTTCAGTATCTTCCAGAGATGTGACACGAAGGTATTCAAGAAAATCCCCCCATCCCAGATTACCCTTTACAAGGAACATTTTTCGAAAATTTTAATTTTCTAAAAATTGGCTCTAACGATTTTGATTGAAGTATCGTATGTTTAAGATACTTTCATGACAAATGAAATGTATATCTCGAATTTTCTGGGAATGTCTCCAAAAGTATTCTTCATTGTGAACGACTTTTGCATAACTGGTAAACTATAAGAGATAGACAAAATTTTACTACACAAAAATGTAGATCGCGTTAAAATACACAATTTATGTCATATACATTTTTTTTTTTTTTTTGAGTGAACCATTTTCGAGATATTGCTTGTTATTCGCTTAAATTTTCCAATACCTATACTTTTCCTCAAATGAGAATTCGTTATTCATTTTTTTTGTCCTGGTAATGCAAAGAGCTCTTAAAATATTTGACTATCACTTAAAGCCTACCAATTCCCGTTGCATCTACAAGAAAATTAGCAATAAGATTAACATGAAGCATACGGAGAATAAGTGCTCGTAAAAATAGTTTGTACAAGAGTATAGAAAGTCATGTGAGTGTAACACAGATTTTTTATTTACAGATTTTTATTTTAAATTATTCCTTCATTGTAATCTATGCGATCACATTTTTTGTATTATGTTTTATTAAAATACAACCCTTTGGAAGACGGAAACCCGTGAAAACGGGAAAAATACCGGAACTATCGCGTTCCTTTTTAGATAGGTTTTACTGTAAGAGAGTGCAAGCAATCCGACAAGTTACAATTAAGTAAGAATAACCAAACGTGGGGGAGAATTGCTATATGGATTAGAATGGTGTGAAATAATTTTGATGGCTCTGCATGCTGTGGATTTGAGATGCCGGAAAAATTTCCAGCTGCAATTTTATTGCTAATTGCATTAGCATTCTTTCACTTGCACCTCACTCGTTGGGAGGGCTTTGTTACTGAAATATAAAGCAATACGTTATATTGTATAAATGTGACGGCAATGAGTGCAACAAGTACACGATAAAAGTATGAAGTATATATTTAAAATTAAGAACATCCAAATTAAGTTTTGCTTCTTACTAATCAGTTTTATGTTTAATTGTGTCATCAGTAATAATTATTTGCTGGTACCATCATTGTAGACTGTTATTTAATCGAAATCTCCCATAGAATTCACGGTCAATCCACACGAGAGAACGGTTTGGACGCATTCTAAACACTCTTGTTCGCTTCTGTTATACATATGGGCCAAAAAAGTCTTAATCGGTATAAAAACTTATCTTATGAACGCGTATTTTCTGTTTACTTAATTTTAATCCTTGCACAAATAGCTACATTGCGTTATAAATGCAAAGGGAACGGCGATAGTCAAATGTTTTAACAACTGGACGCTATATGCTGGTTTTAGTTTCATGCAGTGCGATAAACAACTGAATGACGACAGGACTTAAAAAGGATGACGAGAGTATTAAAAAATTCCAAGCATTAATGACGGATATCTCAGAAATGGTTTATACCACAAAAAATATTATTTGAAATAAACTTTGTGTTTTAAAGAGACATACAATTTTTGTGTAGTATGTTTTCGTCCATCGCTTAACGCTTCCACTTATACAAAGATTATACAAAATTCCTTCCGGGTGAACAGGACTTCACAAGCTATTCCCAGAAAATTGAAGATATACATTTTATTTGTCATGTAAAGATCTTTAATATATGGTATTTTAATCAAAATCGTTTGATGCATTTTTGAGAAAGTCGGAAAATTTCGAAAAATGTTCCATGTAAAGAGTAGTTAGGTTGGAGGGAATTTTCTTGAAAATCTGCGTGTCATTGGAAGATATCAACTTAAACGCCAAGTTTGGTATTTATCCCATTTTTCGTTTTTGAGTTACGCGGAACTTATTCTAAAGACCTGATGTTACACTCACATGACTTTCTCTACTCTTGTACGAACATTCAGAATGAAGAAGACTTTTGGGGATATTCGCAGAAAATTCAAGATATACATTTCATTTGTCATAAAATATCCTAAATGTATTATATTTTAATCAAAATCATTATAGCCATTTTTGAGAAAATAAAAATTTTCGTAAAATGTTCCAAGTAATGGGTAGTCTGGGGTGGAGGGATTTTTCTGAAAATGTTCTTGTCGCATCTTTCAAAGATACTAAACCTAAATACAAAGTTTGGTATTTACCCGACTTTTCGTTTTTGAGTTATGCTGTTCACAGACACACACACACGAACTTTTTTCTAATTTTGTTATTCAGGGGTCTCAAAACATGTATTTCCGGTGAAATCTCGGTATCCAATTTTCGGGTAGAATGCAATACCTCCCCTACTTCTATACGTAGTAGGGAAAGTAAAATATTGCATTTCCACATCATTAATATCGCCTTCTTCAGATAATATGGCGACTCAGCTTAAACCACATTTCAGTACGTCTTAAACCCAGCCATGTATAAGCTGGGCTTATGGCTTGAACCACGCATTGTAAAACTCCATTATACCTTAAACCCCACTTACCCCGATTCAAAGCTGATTAAACACTGTGAAACCGGGCCATAAAGTCTAATAAACACAAACGAAAATCGCTACTGCAAGGACCTTGCTATTGCTTAGCATGAGCAAAACGTATTGTTGTGTTTCCTCCCACGAAGGATGTGGTTTCCTCGTTTGTTAAGCGCCTCACTTGCCGCAGCGCTGTAAAATTGAATTAAAAATGATTGTAACGTGTTGTCTGTTACCTGTTTGGGCCTCATTAAAATCGGCCAAGCAGAACTTGCGGTTTTTCCTTCGCGAGTATTTCGCTCCGAGTTCTAATCATCGACTGCGGTACCTTGGACGTAATTGCTTCATTCACAAACCTTTGCATGTAGTTTCCTGCTCATTAGTCCAAGTGATGCGCACTTTATATTAAAATGTTTCTTCTTAGATAGCACCGGGGATAATTGGAACACAGAGAGAAGGAAGTACAGTTAAAGTAACTATATAAAATATATAATAATCTTCAATCACAACTACTATAGTAATTGAGTCTATTGGCAAACTAAAAAGAAGAAGAAGAAGAAGAAGAAACAAATTGTGGTCTAAAGCAAAGTTGAGTCTATCTCCAATCCTTTTTAATGAATACATTGTGGAATTTTAGTTCATAAAGGAATAAATTTAGGACAGAATACATTGAATGCTTACTATTTGCAGAAGATGTGGTTTTTATACTTGACACAGAATATAGATTACAATATGCCGTATATCAACTAAACGAAATATGTAACATCTGTAACATGAGTATATATCTATAGACAAACAATTTTACATTCCATGGAAGCTATCCTGTAAGGTCAAAGATTATTATTGAAGGCAATACGTTAGAACAAGTGTCTCAGTTCCAGTATTTAGGATGTGATTTAATATAATATGCCGAAGATAGTGATACAGTAAAACCTGCCTTGTAGGGACTCTTTGTTAAACGGAAATATTTCATGATCCCATGAATTTTGCGGTGGAAAACATGCTAAATTCCGTTTATTAAGGGGAAATTGTTTTATGCGGACAATGGAAATCAAAGCACGCCTTTTAACGGAAAGTTTCCAGTTCCGGAGTACAGAGTTTAGAAAATTTTCATGCACTCTGTGAAAGTCTGCATTGTATGCTCTAAGTACGTGATGTTTAAGTTGAAACATGACCAGACTGCTAACTGAGGCTTTCGATAGTTCATCTATCTTTGGAAAGTGATTGCCAAAAATACTTGCTCTTTGATTCGCAAGAGCAGGGCAATCACATAGCAGATGAGTAACAGTCTCATCTCCTTCTAGGCATCTACTACAGATAGGGTTGTTAAACAATCCCATTCTGTATAGATTAGACTTTAGAGTATATTGTGCTTTAATGAATCCTGTTGTCCATGCAAGCCTTCTTCTGCTAAGACCGCGCAGGTACTTTGCCCTGCTGTTATCCAGGTCTGTAATAAACAACTTGAAATGTCTGCAACTCTCAATGGAGTTCTAGTAGTTCTTGTGTTCTGCTTGAGCCCAGCACTTAATAGCCTGTTTCACTGGTCTGTAGGACACCACCAGTACAGGCTCCGGACCCAAAAATGGGATTTCGCTGCCAATCTTGTCTGCTTCATCTGCTTTCTCATTGCCCGGTATACCTGTATGTCCTGGCACCCACATAAGTTGAACCTTATTGTGTTCAGCCAGTGTCATTAAGGACTCCCGGCATTCTGAGACGAGCTTTGATTTTATTGATGGTGATTCAAGTGCTTTAAGAGCAGCGTGACTGAGAGGATAAGAACACTTCTATTCTTATATCTCTTTTTAATGCTTTCCATGGCAGTGGCTAGGATTGCATAAACCTCAGCCTGGAAAACTGTAGCTAAGGTACCAAGACTATAAGAAATCTTGGTGCCATTACCGTAAAGCCCAGGCCCCGTTCCTGATTTGGTTCTAGAACCATCAGTATACCAGATTGGGCCTTTTGTTATTATGAGTTTTACCAGTCTTTCCCATTCACCCCGCTCTGTAATTTACAGAGTTCCTTTCTGCACACCTTTAAATTAACTCTAGGCCACCACATCAGTGCGGCATAGGAGAATATAGGTCTCACCATGACAGTGTATATCCAATACACTATACTAGGTTTCAGACCCCATGTCTTACCAAGCATGCCTCTACATGTCCAAAAGACTCTGTAGGCTTTGGTAATACATAATTCCATGTGATGTTTTCAAATTCATTTCTTGTCCAAAACAAGCCCAAGATATTTAACTTGTGTTGAATAGGGCACTATTTCACCAGAGAGAGAGAGAGAGAGAGAGAGAGAGAGAGAGTCTGGTTAAATCAGGAACCCTTCTCCTGGTAAAAGGTACCACTACTGTTTTGCTTGGATTAACAGTTAGATTATTCATCTTGCACCAAGATTCCACTCTCTTAAGTGCCATTTGTAGCACTTGAGAAACTATGTGAGGAAATTTCCCTCTTATGATCATTGCAATATCATCTGCAAAACCAACTGTGAAGTAACCATCACTATTGAGTGCGCAAAGAAGTGTGTCCACTACAAGGTTCCATAGCAGGGGTGATAAAACACCCCCCTGCGGCAGCCCCTCTCCGTGGATACATCCAGCGTCTCCCCACATAGATTCATGGTTATCTTCCTATGTTGTAAGACAAAACGTAGCCACTCACAAAGAAGTGAAGGTACATCGTGTCCATAAAGGGCGTTCGACACTACATCACAAGATGTCCTGTCAAACGCACCTTCAATATCAAGAAAAGCACCAATGGCTATTTCTCTGCTATTAAGCACCTTCTCAATAGTCGAAACCACTTGATGAAGTGCTGCTTCCGTTGATTTCCCTGTTTGATAGGCAAATTGGTATTTGTTTAATGGATGTTCCATCAAAACATTATCCCTAATGTGCCTATCCACTAACCTCTCCAGAGTTTTAAGCATAAAAGAGGAGAGACTTATAGAGCGATAAGCCTTAGCCTGGGCTCTGGTTTAGGTCTAAACACCACATTTGTTTGTCTCCAAGCCATGGGTATGTATCCATAGGCTAGGCAAACTCTAAAATTACTACAAAGTAGGGATTGAACTGAATCAATACCATATTGTAGAAATGCAGGAATGATTAAATCAGGGCCTGCCGATTTATATGGTCCAAACGACTTAATGGCCCATCTTATTTTAGTGACATTGACTACGTTCCTGATTAGGTTCCAATCCTCTCTGTCCAAAGAAAGAAGATTTGGTTGCCCCTTCACAGAATTGCTGTTATTGTCTACCTTAAAGTATGGAAAGTGAGCCCTCGCAAGTTGCAGGAGCGTCTCAGAACCAGACTGTGTGTACGTGCCATCAGGCAGTTTGATAATGCTCACAATTTTTTAACACCCTTTGCCATATGTTTCATGAATCTTGCACTGCTGGGAACATTCTCCATCCCCTGGCAGTACTCCCTCCACGAAATCCTTTTGGCTTTGCGTATTTCTTTATTAAAATTGGTGAGGGCTTGTCTATATGAGTCCCAATCACCAGTTCCTTTTGCAAGTCTAAATAATTTCCTTGCTTTCTTCCTAAGTCTGCTTAACTCTTTTGTCCACCAAGGCACAAGCCTTGGCGAGCAAGCTACCTCAGGCTGACAATTCTGATGATAGGATAGGGGAATCCAATATCGAACGAATGTTCCTTGAAAGAGGGTGTGCTAATGGCGGTCTGAATATTGAGAAACCTATCAAACTCATGCTTCACTGCATAGTTAAGTTAACAATAACTAATTGTCTTTTATTGTTGTCTCTTCCCTTTTCATTTACTGCTCTAATGGCTTTCAGCTCTAAGCAGTACACCTCTAAACTTGCATAGGTGATGATGATCTAGTTCAGCAGTAGTCACCATGGCTTCGAAAACAAGAGTTGTGCTAGATCTTAACACAAGAGTGAAAGTGATTTATGCTAGTGAATGTGATAAATTGAGTGTAAAGCATATCATGAAGATGTTCAACATAGGCAAAACTCAAGTTTACGAGATTCTAAAGAAGAAAACAGAAATTCTGAAGTGGTGGGAAAATTGTGCTAATGGAAAAATAAAGAGAGAGCTTAAGAAAACTGAAAACCAGGACATTAATGAAATAGTGTGGGAGTGGTTTGTTAGTGTTAGGACAAAACATTACCGCACATGGGGGCCTATGCTACAGGAATATGCTAAGAAGGTAGCTGAAAAACTGTTTAACACTCAATTCAAAGCATCTAATGGATGGTCGGAGAGTTTCTGCAAAAGACATCAGATAATTTTTAACGAACCTTCTGGTGAATCGAATGACGTTAATATTGAAACCATCGCTGATTGGATTGCTAAACTACTTTCAATAATCGAAGGATACGAACCTGAAAACAGCAAACGACGACGAGATGGGACTATTCTTACGCGCGTTACCGAATAAATCATTGTGTTTTAAACGTGAGAATGTTTATGGTTGTATTTTGTTAATAGCCTATACCTACCTTCGTTAAACGGAAACCCATCTTTAACGGAAATGTTTGAGAGCCCCATTCCATTCCGCTGAAGACAGGTTTTACTGTATAAACAAATAAATAAAGAAATGAATAAAATAAAAATATTAAAGAAATTTGTGAAACAATTCACAGACATTTAAAAATAAAGTCAGAAACGAGACGAAGGTGAGATTTTCTTCAAATATGGTCATACCTGTCATTCTGAATGGAAGTGAGGCATGGACAATTAAAAAGAAACATAAAAGTAAACTTAAGCAGCTGAAATGAGATTCTTACGCTCAGCCAAAGACTGCACAAGAGAAGAACATCTAAGGAATAAGAGAATTAGAGAAGAAGATGTGCAGTCCACAGAAGTATACAAGACACTTACAAAGAATGACAGAACAACGAGATCCTAAAGAAGTCTTCAAATACAATATACATACTTAAGCTTTCTCGCCGGCGTCAATGTTATAACAATTATTATTAAAATTCTTAGAACAAACCGGGCTTTTTGGTCGTGATCTAAACGATAAAACATTGCCTTATGTATGCAGAAAAACCTGCATACAAAATCACAAAAATACAGCCGTTCTAATTGTAAAATTCCAGACCCGGTAGCGCAATGATTAGCCGTCATCCAATTAGAAACAGTGCTGGTTGTACCGTCCCTGCTCTAAATATGGGCCGGTTACTGAATACTGAGCAGTGTGGTGATAGAAGTCCTTCAGTGTGTGTCTGAAGACGCCCACCGGAATGTCGGGCAAAACGTCAGGCAATATTTTATCGTTTAGACCACGGCCAAAAAGCCCGGTTTGTTGTAAGAATTTTAATAATAATTGTTATAACATCTTCTAATACAAACCTACAGGACAATGATCAATCGGATGGCCAAAGAAACAACGGGAAATGTCATAATTAAACACGCTTCGACCTAAACTGTAGTTGGAAGAAGAAGAAGAAGAAGAAGAAGAAGAGGAGGAGGAGGAGGAGGAGGAGGAAGAAGAAGAAGATATAGTAAAAGTATGTCATTTCTACAGCATTTCTTTCTGCTAGCATGGGCGAACTAAGTAGTTTGTTTATACGTACCCTCGCACGAACTTCAGCCGTTCAAATCAATAGGTTATTACTGCCTCATCGTACGCTTAGGCATATAATGCACATTTGTAGTGCCTTAAACCGCATCCCGCGTGACAATGTGAAATAAGTCAACAGATGACGAGACAATAACTGTTTAAATGCGCTAAATGGCAGGATTGGAAAACCGATAATAAGATAATAGAAAACGATTCTGGCGTTTGTGTTGAGGCTATATGCATTTACTTCATTGTTAGTAGGTAATTACACTCAGTTTTTGAGGACATTGGCTGGTAAAAATGGAAAACATGTTAGTATAATCATTGACTTCATAATCAGTCAGGTTATGTTTCGGCCGGGAGAGCGCAACAGCGGTATGTAGCTTGTTTGTGTCTGACTCCGGGAAACTTCACCCAGTTTTACTTATATGTAAACACTGTTATCACTTATGCTGAAAATGATAACTTAAGGCTCGGAACTGGGACTCGGTGTGCTCTAAGTTCAACTGTATCTACAGGCATAATGTAAACAAAGCTAACACAACACGTACTCGGTGACAGTTATAGTTGACCACTATATGAATGCGTTCAGTAGGAAGAAAAGCTAAATAGCTGCCGAACAAGTGGGCGGCTCATCGGAAGCACATTCAGGTAAAGAAAATATCCGCAATTACTATAAGCGAAGCTAGGCGTTCAAATGTAGAGCTGTTTTCATTGTGCACTGTACATTCCCCTCTCGCCTTGCCCCTCACTCACCTCTGATTCCTAACTTTGATGACGTAATGCAATGTTCAACTAGAACAGTGGCGCCCTCCTCCAAGCGCATTCATATCGTGACCGACTTGTACAGTATGATTATTTTCCCTTTTGGCCAGTTGGATGTGCAGTAGTTAGACGAGCTCATTATCTCCCGGGAGGGGTTTTGTGTTAGTTGTAGAAGAACTGCCGATACGTACCTTAAGCATTCCTGTTGCATCACGCTAGGAGAATACTACCGGTCTTTTCTCCCCTTTCCCCACTCTCCAACCTTCTCCTAGTTTACGTTTCTACAGGCCAGATCGAAAAAATCGTGCTATACCTCTGTGTTGCTAGGAAGTGTTTGTTGAAGCGTAAAACCGATCGCTTAGGCTCACAAGGCCCCAACTTCTGTAGCCTTAGTGATAACCATCTTGCCTGGCATCTTCTGGTGAAATTTGCACTTATACACAAAAGTTCTTGTTCCTTAATTCTGACAATTTCTGCTCTCAGTTCATCGATGGTGTAGGGGTTATTCAGATTTCGCCCACTAATAATAGTCGCATGGAGGAAGGTCTGGAGAACGTGGAGTCCCTAAACCTTTCTTTCATTAAAAGTCTCATTTATATCATCAAAAGAGTCACCGGTATAGCGGACACAGCCTAATTCAGGTTACTAAACAACAAAGTCGCAATATCAGGGCGGTGAACGTTCTTACTTGAGTCACTAGAACCAGACAACCTTTTTATAAAATACGCACCTTTTCGGTGTTCTGCTACTGTTATGACTGCTCTGTAATATTCTTTTCTTCGGTGCAAAGGTTTGGTCATCAGCTTCCTTCTCCGCCATAATCACTTATTCCTGTAACCTATAACCTGGATACTCTTTAAGTATTCAGTTAAGCACTGAATCATGCTTTGGACTTAATTTATATAACATATGTATATTACTAAACGTTGCAAATTACAGTACTGTAATAATATGAAGAACAGCTTATAGTTAGGTTTTGGTATGATTTCGACGTGCTTGTCTAAACCAAACAATTTAATTTCTTGATTATCTTTTACGCAGAGCTTTTCCTCTAAAAATAAAACCTTATCTAAAAAGACATGCTTACACCAAAAATTGCAAAAATAGTTCTTATTTCCAGTTAATGCCAAAGTTAAGACCTAATAATTAATAATAACCTACTAGGCTTATAACCTAACCTAATTATAATTAAATGCTCGTATAATTAGCCTAATAAATAACTATAAATAGTAATATAATATAATACAATCAATATTCTAATCAGCGTGTTAGTTGCGTGCTAAGTTGGAACACCTGGGAATATAAAAACAAAGCGCCAGTGTAACAGATACAATATAACTAACCTTCTCAATTGATGCAGTAATTTGTATCATAAATTATTTATATGTAAAGAATGATTATAGTATGAATATGCATTTTTTGTGTGTCATTGATTTAAGATGTTTGTTTATTGTAATTATTGTTGAGAAGTAAGTTTATACTGCCTTACTGAAACTGACAATAATAGCGTGCAATAATGCAGCGAGGGGGTGAGCTGTTTATCATTATTAGAGACGAGGAAGTTACGTAATGTTGGCGCGTTTTTCTTTAGAATTTGCTGGAACATTTTCCCTAGAGCATATGTATTCATAATTTTCATTGGATATAAAAATAGACGCTAATGTTGGCGCGTTTTATTAGCCAATATCAACTCAGTTATAATCTTTAGGCATATCGGGGTGTAGGAGTATAAAAAGGGCTAGATTAGAGGTAGACCCCGTCAGTTCACCGAAGATATTTGTATGCTACACGTCAGTCCGTCAGTTCGTCGAAAACATTTGTACGTTACACGTCGCCCTCAGTCCAGCAGAAATAATTTGTACAGTACACGTCGGCTATCGATTCGCAAGTTACGCGTAGCAGAGTTATTAAAAATCTAAAGTGTTGTAAAGTGAATTATACAAAAAGCTGAAGTACGCGAATTAAGAATGATCAGTAATGAAGTTATTATAACAGTTTCAGTTTGGCGAGTGTCAAGATCAATGTGTAAAGGTGATAGTAAATGGGTTCGACAATAAAAAGTGTAGAACAAATTCTTTCATCAGTGTTATCTTTGGATAAAAGACTCCTTTCCGTTTACACAACCTGTATAAAGAGAATTTCTCGACCAAAAAGATTATAGCTAGCCGGAGGACATTGAACTAAAATTAAATAAAATAACAGTAGCATTCTTTCAAACAAAAACTAATACTGCCGCAAATTGCTAACACCAGATAGAGCTAACAAACCTAACAAAGAATCACGTCACAAAATGGCTTCACCACGTGGAGTAAACACAAATACACAAACAACACTAATAATACCGTCGCAAATTGGCTCCCAAACGTGGGGCTCAACAAATTAAATAATATTACAATACATGTTAGAGGTATGTATTTGAGGGGAGTTGCTGGTTATAATAGAACCTAACAACTCAAATATCACCAGATTCTAGTGACTTACGAGTATCTCATAGTTGTGGAAAAATGTCAAAGTTCCATTTTAGTAACCTCTCGAATATTGTAACCTCTATAGTCTGGGCTATGGCTTAATTTTATCATAAAGCTCCAAAAGTTACTATCTAGGTACCTCGCTACAATTGTTGTAAATACCACTCGTGTTATAAATTTGTCTCAATGAATAATTATTGATAAAGTCAACACGTCTATTAGGATTTCTGCAGAAGCCTCCTTTTAATATCCTTGTTTTACTCAGTATTTGCAGTATCGAACTAGTTTCTCTTTTGAATTAGTAATAATAATGATAATAATACTGCGAGGGATAATGCACCCATTTTTTGTTTTGACATTAGCTACAACGAGGGAAGAGAGATTGCAGCATCCATAAAATAAAGACGGATGCCTATTTCTCCAGGGAATTGGCCCCTAGACTGACGCAAATCACCCCTCCCGTTTCAAGCGGCACTCGTTTCAAATAAAACGCAAATCCTTGGAGAGATAACTAACTGAAATCTTGAGCAGTTCCGGTTGGTAAAAGATGAACCACCTTGGTTACCATGGAAGCATTTAACGTTCCCGCTCTCTTGTTGTAGTGGTTACCATGGCTACAAGGAGATAAAGACATCCTCACATGGATGCCAGTGGCATTCTCAAGTGATTCAACTTGTAGGCCATCGATTATTTATTCTTCCCCTAGAAAGTTAAGCCTGAGTTCTTACATCTTGAGTTGAACGGCATGAAAATAGGGGGGATTTCTACAGCAGTTGTCAATCGATTTGTTAAGGATATCCATGTGTGCAAAGTTGCCAAATGTCATAAATGTGGAGTTTAGTGTTATTAAACACCAAAACCTTCTACTTTTGTTATATGTAGCTTTACCGAACGAGATGGCTCCGCGGTAACGGGTTCGATTTCCGTAGATCATCCATTCAGATCTTGGGTTTTTCATGGTTTCCTCTGGTCTTTAGGCGAATCTTGGGTGGTTTCTCATTTACCATGATTTTCTTTCCACCATTTTCTTTTCATTCCGTTCCCTTCTCATGTTTCATATGTACCTCTAAGTTTCGCTATCTGTCCTGCAGGGACATTTAATTTTATTTTCTCTACTACGTAAAGTAAGTAGGAGAAGTTTTGTATTCCACCCAAAAATTCGATACAGAGATTTCACCGGAAATATATGTTTTGAGGTCCCCTGAATCCAAAAAAAAACATTTTTGGAAACATGCCCGTGTGTGTGGCTGTGTGTGTGTGTGCGTGTGTGTGTGTGTGCGTGTGTGTGTGTGTGTGTCTGTGAACAGCATAACTCAGAAACAAACAGTCAGATACACACCAAACTTGGTATTTAGGCTCAGTATCTTCCAGAGATGCGACACGAAGGTTTTCAAGAAAATCCCCCCATCCTAGACTACCCTTTACATGGAACATTTTTCGAAAATTTTAATTTTCTCAAAAATGGCTCTAACGATTTTGATTAAAATATCATATGTTTAAGGTATTCTCATGAGAAATGAAATGTATATCACGAATTTTCTGGGAATGTCTCCAAAAGTATTCTTCATTGTGAACGACTTTTGCATAACTGGTAAACCATAAGAGATAGACAAAATTTTACTAAACAAGAAATGTAGATCGTGTTTAAAATACACAATTTATGTCATATACATTTTTTTGATGAGTGAACCGTTTTCGAGATATTGTTTGTTATTCCCTTAAATGTTCCAATACTTATACTTTTTCTCAAATTCGTTATTCATTTTTTTTATGTCCTGGACATGCAAAGAGAATGGAATGCGCCACATAGCAACCAGCGCTTAAAAGATTTGACTATCGCTTATAACCTACCATATTCCCCTTACATCTACAAGAAAATTACCAATAAGATTGACATCTCGATATCTCGAATAACATGAAGCATATGGAGAATAAGCGTTTGTAAAAATAGTTTGTACAAGAGTAGAGAAAGTCATGTGAGTGTAACACATCAGATTTTTTTAAATGGGTACATACAATTAGGGTGAATTTAAATCACAACGTCCTCCAAACAAAACACGACTAATGGCATTTATTTTCTCCCCATAATATCAAGCAACTTTTATTCTCATTTCTTTCTACAACGGTTAGTTTTGGAGATATTATATAGTTTCAATATATCATAATTCAGTGAAATTAAGTGTGTTCAGGTAACTCAGCTAAGTAAAATGGAAACAAAGGGCCATCTTACTCCAGATATCAACTGAAAGGCTTGCTTTTTTTCTTTGTGGTTAATTTATGTATATTTGCAGAATGGTGACAGAAATATCAACAGTTGTTTGTATACCCCACAGCTCAAATTTGCAGTTCTAGAGTACTTCATATAGAGCTTTAATTGAAAGTGTAGTAGTAGAGATAAATACATAACTAAGGTACTCAGTGAGGAAAGGAACACGAAGTGCTGTAATTACCATTTTCAGTAAATGTCTAAAGAGTATCTTTTAAATAAGCCTCGGTGTAAGGTAAGGCTGGAATAAAAAGCACCGGAGGCGATAATTCCATTGTACGAATTGACTAGCCAGAACGCGCACTATATTTAATTGCATTAATATACAGCTTTAAGAGATACACTATCACAAACACTCGCACTTTCAGAAGAAAGATAACATTGTGTCCTTGGCGATATACACACGCCATTCTTCTTTCACGGAGGTGGTCGAATATGGACATATCTCTCCAAGTAGCCTAAAGATTGACATCAAACATGAGGATTGGGTAAAGAGAGATTGCACAGACAATCTGGGCGCTGCTATAGGTAGACATGTGGCAAGGTGTCTATCCAAGACATAGATGTATAAATTTGATGGAGGTCTAAAAACCAAAATCAGCTACAGCAATATTTGTTTAAAAAATTAGGGCAGACACTTTACTCTGTCTCCCTTGACGCTACATCTCTGGTGGTACACTCGCTTCCACTTATGCCGTCACCGCAGCTTCGGAGAGGCATTTTACCAACCTTCAGCAGGCGCATACATAGCAGGGAGGGGTGTGTCGGGAACGTTCTGCCTTTGTTGTTCGACCACACTTTGTGGTGTGTGTTAACTGTAGCTCACGCGATTTAATATTTTGGAGGTTCACCGGGAAATAATTTTATGTATGTGAAAAGTCTATTTACCATTTGAAGACAATGTTACGTCAATTTCATGCAGCATTCGCCGGGACGGATTATTAGAATAATGTATAGTAAATGTGTCTTCTTTGAGAGTAAAACGTATAATTTACTTCAGTTTTACATTATATTTACGTTATATTAAAATACTTCTTCATGGAGAAATTGTGCAAAGCTGTTTTATTTACTTGTATATTTAGACTCAGCAGATGATTCCAATAAGGTACAGTAAATGTGCCCTCTTTGAGGGTAAAAGGTACAATGTATTTCAGTTACACACTATGTTGCCATTAAAATATTTTTTCGTGGAGATATTGTGCAACAGGGTTTTATTTAGTTATATATTTAAATGTGATTATTATAAGTGATGACGAGTTAAGCTGTTGCTCAAAGTTACATATTCATATGCGAATGATGTAGTACTCTGCACGTAAAATAGGAGCCACTGCCTGCGCCTAAAGGTAATCAATCAGATGCACACACCTCCTCCTTGCTATACATACTCCACCTGTGAAGGCCAGGAGAATGCCGCATGGAGCTACTGTGACGGCATATATGGAAGCGAGTATACTTTTCCAGTTTTTCATTTTAGGTTTATAGTTCCTTTCTGGAAATATTTGTGTTATTTTTTTCATTTTAATCAGGGACCTTAAAATCTATAATTCCAGTAAAATCTTGATATGGTTTTAGAATCGAGCAAAATCACTGCTTCCTCCAGCTTACGAGTAATAGTAATTTATATAACAAGGTGGTAATCTTGATGATTATGATCACTGTTGTGCGACAATTTTCCCGAGTGTCATGTTGAGAGTATCCACGAGTTGGGTACAAACTTTATGCAATCTAAGTATTATAAATTATAGGAAATACATCATGAAATAATTGGGCATTCATAGCTGACATAAGTGAGAGCATTTTTTTTCTTTATTATTAAAGTTCCCTTGTTTACGCAGTTTATTATTACTGTGTTTAACTGTGTTCTTTACCGCTTATTACCGCAATTACACAGACACAACACACAAACACCCATGCCCATGGCGGGACTCCAATCCGCGACCCTCAGCTTGGCGGAGCGCCGAAGCTATACACTCCAGCGACCACGGCTACGAGGGCCGGCAACTTGGTGTGTTATGAGACGTTAGCTTCTCTCCCTATATTTCATTTATTATTACCCGGCGTGCTGAAACGATGAGCAACACAGCCACTTGCATGCATTCCCTTCCAGGGAGAGAAGCGAGCAAGTGTTACGAACTGTGATGTAGTCTATTATCAGCACAGCATGGTAAGTAATCATATTTCAATTCGAGGTTTCTGCATCTACGCTGCTCAGAGAAAAGGATATCACAAAATGGTTTCATGTTCTCTCTCTAAGTCACGGCAACTTGGAACACCCGTAATACGTCGTTGCTCTTATTGGCACCACGCGTGTCATAATGAGCCAATTATGCACGATATTGGATACAGTAACAACTTGTTTGTGACGGTAGAGCTGCATAAGGAAAATAAGCGCTATGAAAATTGCACTATCAGCTGTTTCCATGGCTAGTGGCCCAATGCGGAATCTATATCACTACGGCGAAATGAATACATAAATAAACATAAGTGGCGTGACTTCTCACGTATCACATACTTGACCTTATCGACCCCACTCAGCTGGCACGGTGACGTCACTTTAAAGCTTCGACCCGTTTCCTTGCTCATTGCCTTCTCAGTTTACGTCTTCGTATAACTGCTGTACAGTTTCGCAAGAAGGAAACCGTCAAGAGTCATGTTGCAAAATTTTAAAAGTAATACATATTTGCGAATTTCTTAAAATTCACAATTTTCGACCGAGAAATTGAAATTTTGTTCACATAACCAGAAGATGTGAAACACCGACGTGATATATCCTATTCTTTAATGGTTTTTCTTGATATTTAATCAAATGTTAACATGCTAATTAATATTCTCGCCTGTCAAATAGGTTATATCATGTTAAAAGTATCACATTAACTATTCCATTTACATGCCGTCACCAATCCGAGGTAGATAGGCCAGTCATAGCAGTTTATCCTGCCATTTTTTATCCTTTTAAACTATCACTTCTATGAACATTTTTAAGGGACTTAGGGACTGAATTTTCATTTTTTTTTAAATTTTAAAGCTATTCGTTTGAAAATTGCCACACTTAAGTTGAGTAAATAAGGAAATAATGTGCAAAAGCTCAAAGCTCTAGCTTTCTCATGTAAATGAATTAACATATTTAATTAGTGAAAAAATTAAAATTTTCTAAACCTGTCTTGCTTATTCAAACATGTCAGAGAAGTGTGATAAGTGACATTGTCTAATGCTTTAGTACGGTGAAAATTAAATGTAAGAATATTTGATTGAAGTTGATGTTATTAGTTATAGAGAAATAAATTGTTGCTTTTATGGCATTATTGATGTTAAAATTTTCGTTATTTTTCAGTATAAATTAATTTTTTGTGAGCCATTGAAAAAAGAATCATAAAATGCATACTTGTATTTTTATATAGCAGAGTTTAAATTATGTATGCCAATTTGTATACAAATCAGAGCAAAACTGAAATGTAATTAGCACATTCCATGTGCAAAAAATGTAAAACTGGTAAACAAAATCTGATGTGTTACACTCACATGACTTTCTCTACTCTTGTACAAACTATTTTTACAAACTCTTATTCTCCATCTATTTCATATTAATCGAGATAAACATTTGCAGAAACGATCTTTTGCATTGCAAAGAGAATTACATTTTACACATAGCGACCAGTTCTAAAAATATTTGACTATCGCTTAAGACGTACTATGTTCCCCTTGTTTTGTATTTGCAAGGGCAATATAGAAATACAGTAGCTTTTAAGCACAGACATATATCTTAATAGCTGGTTGCTATGTGCAGCACCATTCTCTTTGCCACAGATTAATACTCTTTGCATATCCAAGACAAAAAATGAATAACGAATTCCCATTTGAGAAAATAAGTATTGAAAAATTTAAGGGAATAACAAGCAATATCTCTAAAATGGTTCACTCAACAACAAAAAATGTATATGACATAAATTGTGTATTTTAACGCGATCTACATTTTTGTGTAGTAAACTTTTGTCTGGGGTGGGGGGGTTTCTTGAAAACCTTCGTGTCGCATCTCTGGAGGAAACTGAACCTAAATACCAAGTTTGGTGTTTATCCGACTGTTCGTTTCTGAGTTATGCTGTTCACAGACAGACACACACACAGACACACAAACGGACATGTTTTCAAAAATGTTTTTTGGATTCAGGGGGTCTAAAACATATATTTCCGGTGAAATCTCGGTATCGAATTTTTATGTGGAATACAATACTTCCCCTACTTACTATACGTAGTAGAGAAAGTAAAAACACACACAGAAAGGGTCCAATGGGGTTAAAAGGAAGCGCACGGGTGATTTAAACAGGTTGCTGGGCTTTTAAAAATAGAGTATAGTTAGACATGTTTGGCCAGAATTATTCGCAGGTGTCTAAAGAATATTTATAATTAAAGAATCTAAAATGTCATTTTTACCTAAAACCTTGGACCCAGTGTCTCTTGGCTTCAACTGGTCGCCAACTGTTATTCCGTAAATCATCTACTGTTAGATTTATTACTTATGTTTACTGGATTGCAGTTAAACGTCCTTTAATGGAGTAGGTCATATCGGACGATGAATGAATGAAATTATACTCAAAAATACCCGACGTTCATCTTTTCAGGATAAGGAAAACCTCAGAAGAAACCTTACCAGGTAACTCACTCTAACTGAAATTCGAATTTGGGACCTCTTGAATGTGAGACAGATACGCTAACTCCTACACCACGGAGGTGGGCTTATGTTTACTTTATGCCATAATATTATAAAGTTAATAAAGATTTTATTTCATTTGGCAGTAGTGAATGAACGGAATTGCAGAAATGTGACTTTTTTCTGTTGGATAGTAAAAGTTTAAATGCTGAACTAGACATTCATAAGTCTAACCTTTATAAATATACGTGCTTTTCCTAGGGCCTCGTTCTTGTGGATATTCGTTTGCATTATGTCAGTATTGCATGAAATCATATCGTGTCAGCTAATCCATTTACCTTTTACACCAAACACTTTTGGAAATTTGTCTGCAGTTAGATCCTCCAGATTAACGTAATTTAATTGTCCATGTAATAGAAGTGCTTCGATTCAGTTGGGACTTTACTTTTATTACGTATAGAAATTTTACAACAATCGGTTACAAATCATTTCATCCACCCCGTGTAGCACTCTACAACGCCAACCTTGAATACAATTAGGCATGCCCATTTGCGCTGGTCGAAAAATCGGTTTTGCCAATGACGATCTGTTTTACTCATGGTACCTATATACGTAATTTGATCATTTTAGCTTCGTATGCAAAGTTGTAATACCTATGTGTTTTATTTCTCGAAAGTGAAATGCATAAATATGTGTCTTTTTATACTCGTATTAATTGTATTTGGTTCCTAATATCCCTCCATAGGCTTATCCGTTTTATTACATACGTCAGCACCAGCAACCCAGGAAAGAAAACCCAATTTTCACTAGTTGTCTTTTTCCCCCTCTTTTAAATATTTCACTTTACGAGTTTTTAAAAATTATCAAACTAAGATATAAAATCTTATACATAATTATAATGAAACCAATATTCATGAGTAGGCATAGGAGCTTTTAAGCAGATGCCTTATCTACACTCGAACCAAAGAGCAATACAAGGAATGTAAACAGCAGCAACCAAGCGTCAAGGGTAGGCAAATAAACCTGGCGAATGCTCTCTGCATATGGCTACGAAGGATAGGGTGTGGTTTGTTACCTGCGACGTCTATAGCTAAAGTCCAGCGACAGTTCAACTGTATTTCGGTTCGTTGTGGCTTTAATGTTTAGAAATCTCTATGCCTGTTCACGAGTATCAAAATTGCCGTCGTTATAACATTTGAAAACTATCAGTCAAGTCAGCACATAGATATATACACACGCGAAGTTCTTTTAAAAATTCGTTTTGGGGGCAGGGAGATGGTCCAGTGAACTCAAAATGTATATTTCCGGTGAAGTCTGGAATGTTTGGAAGCAATACAATGCTTCTTCTACCTGCTATAGGCAGGTGTTTGTAAAGCAAAGAAAGGTAACTAATAATATATAAAAAATTAACAAAACATTAGACATTAGATCTTTTGAACTTTTTCAAAAGTCAAATGCCTTGACGATAACGGTTTTTGCTGCTATACAGATTAAATAGTGACCGACGTTTTATTGTACAGAATGATAATAATACGAATCAACGTTTCAAAATGGTGGCGTCGGGTTACCGCAGTGGTTGTTTCCGGTTCTCGTACCGAGGGTCCGGAGTTCGATTCCCTGCTCTGGGATGGCGAAATTAAGCCAGCCCTATCCACGCCTATCCACCTATGACTTGCTCATGTGAAGTATCCCCAAGGCCCAACGTGGTTCGGAGTCCATGGTAAAAGCTGTAGGCCCTCTCATCCCACCGCTATCCTCATTGCCACCCTACCATCGGAGGCAACGGCTCCCGCCCGCTGGGTGTCTCCACCGCAGAAATAGGTCCAATCTGCCCTTGGTGAAATGGGTGTTCCCTTAAGTCATATGCCATATAGGAAGCGTTAAAAACGACGACACCTTTCAACATATCTATATATTTCATTTCTTGTACATTAAGTGTTCTTATTCTGTATCTCAATTCTGTTTCTATTAATGACAAGTACTGTTTCTGTATGTTGCAGGTACGTAAGAACCTTCAAGTACAGTGTGTGGTGACACCTATATAGAAAATTATGCTCAGAACGTAGGTAAGAATTTGCGTTAACCGCTTAAATTTGCAGTTTTAATGTTGCAGTTAATAATCACTGCAATTTCCTATGTGTTGTTATATCAGATGTCGAAAACTAAGAGTACTAATTGATTTTTGCACAACTGTATGATTTTTTGATCTTAAAAAAGTACCTGCAGTCTCATTTAAGGCAGACTTGAACTAGACATACGAAGAACAATTCCTTTCAGGTTCAGATTATACAGGAAAAATAAAATTTAAAAAATCCACTCCATGGGTTAATTGTGTTCAAAGGTTCTTAAAGGTCAGTCCACACCACAGATATGAACAATGTTGATCAAAGTTAATAGATAAAGTTTAGCAAGACTTTTGATAACAAAGCTTGGTTACTTAGGCTAACAAACTTATTCAATTTTCTTCTATTCATTATTTTATGTCGCTTTAACTACGTGGCCATATCAGGACGGACTGTCAGGAGATATCTTGTGGATCGGTGTGTGGCGTACAGCCTTTCACTCGTAGGTCTCATCCCTTTACCATACCATCCCACTTCGTTACAATTCCACAGAGGCATGTGTACAGCAACTGTACCTCTGCTTGGTGACGAACAGGTGACAGCCTCGACATGTTACAGTAACTGTACCTCTGCTTGGTGACGAACAGGTGACAGCCTCGACATGTTACAGTAACTGCACCTCTGCTTGGTGACGAACAGGTGGCAGCCTCGACATTACAGTAACTGCACCTCTGCTTGGTGACGAACAGGTGACAGCCTCGACATGTTACAGTAACTGTACCTCTGCTTGGTGACGAACAGGTGACAGCCTCGACATGTTACAGTAACTGTACCTCTGCTTGGTGACGAACATGTGACAGCCTCGACATGTTACAGTAACTGCACCTCTGCTTGGTGACGAACAGGTGACAGCCTCGACATGTTACAGTAACTGTACCTCTGCTTGGTGACGAACAGGTGGCAGCCTCGACATGTTACAGTAACTGTACCTGTGCTTGGTGACGAACAGATGACAGCCTCGACATGTTACAGTAACTGTACCTCTGCTTGGTGACGAACAGGTGACAGCCTCGACATGTTACGGTAACTGTATTGGTCTCGCCAGGGATATTGGCATATGACATTCAGGGCTAGTCCAGTCAGCCAGCCCTCTGATCTTTCAATAACTCCCTTGCAAGTAGCACGTGATTCCTTCCGTCCAGTTGTGGTCCAGTTCCTTCCACCGTATACAACTCCCGTCTCAACTTGCACCATTCTTCGAGCTGCAGCCCCGTATGTGTCATACATCCATACGGTAAATGACTCGCATCGTAGCTTTCCATTAAAATTTTCACATGCCAAAATCCGTGGCGCGACCTATACCTCTGCTTGGTGACGAACAGGTGGCAGCCTCGACATGTTACAGTAACTGTACCTCTGCTTGGTGACGAACAGGTGACAGCCTCGACATGTTACAGTAACTGTACCTCTGCTTGGTGACGAACAGGTGACAGCCTCGACATGTTACAGTAACTGCACCTCTGCTTGGTGACGAACAGGTGGCAGCCTCGACATGTTACAGTAACTGTACTTCTGCTTGGTGACGAACAGGTGGCAGCTTCGACATGTTACAGTAACTGTATCTCTGCTTGGTGACGAACAGGTGGCAGCCTCGACATGTTACAGTAACTGTACCTCTGCTTGGTGACGAATAGGTGACAGCCTCGACATGTACAGTAACTGTACCTCTGCTTGGTGACGAACAAGTGGCAGCTTCGACATGTTACAGTAACTGTACCTCTGCTTGGTGACGAACATGTGGCAGCCTCGACATGTTACAGTAACTGTACCTCTGCTTGGTGACGAACAGGTGACAGCCTCGACATGTTACAGTAACTGTACCTCTGCTTGGTGACGAACAGGTGACAGCCTCGACATGTTACAGTAACTGTACCTCTGCTTGGTGACGAACAGGTGACAGCCTCAACATGTTACAGTAACTGTACCTCTGCTTCCACTGTGCCGGGTAAATGAACTAGGATGCCGTTTAATCACCTGCTTTCATTATCTGTGAATAGATGACAGAGCATTCGTTTTACCATTTATTTTTCAAGTTTTATTATTGTTCTGGACTTATTTGTGATATTAAAATATCACCGTGATATTAAATATCGAATCCGCTATGTACCTTGGCAACTGAGGGAAACCAGGAAGCAAATCCCAGTCTGATTGGTTGGCCCACTGGATTTGAACCCGGGACCTCCTGAATGCGGACCAGAGACGTTACCACCTGAGTCATTCCTCTCGATTATTCAACATTGGCTGAAACAAGCTTTTTGAGGTTACAGTGAACAGAATGAGGAAGAGGAAAATGTCTACTGGTTGATTACCGTAATGAATAAGAGTAAGGTAAAGCGAAGACCTAAAAGGTGACAAGAGATTTAAACCGGGATTACAATGAGCTTAACTTCACGTGACGGGAAGTAAGAGTGAAGTTAAGAATTCTGCTAAACTGAAGGCCTAATTAGGATGCACTTGGCGGGACTGATTCTGATTGCTGGTTGTTTTTATGACTCAAATTAAGGCTTCAGGCCGATTTGTTCAAATTAGTCACGTGACATATTGTCCGCAGGCTAATTAACTAATTAATTAATCGCAATATAGCTTTAAGATAAATAAATACAGCATATAATATACATAGAAGTTTATGCAGTCAAAAATTAATGTGTAACACTGTTAGAATTTGTGTAATGTACCCACGAAATAGTCTAGTAGACTATTAATAGTCTAATGCTCGACACGAAATAGTAAATTTAAATATGTCAAATTTCAGAATAGGTATTTAGTTTTTTCTATGCATTACTGCCTAATCCATTATATAATGCAAATGATTTTTAATGTAATTTTGTAAGTTTTTAATTTTATTGACCTTGCTAAACTGTAATAGTTTCTGGTAATAAAGACTGTCTATATATATATATATATGTATATATATATTTATCAATCTATCTATTGAAGTTAATATAATATAAAATATATTACTAACATCAGATTAATAATGTAATATGTAATCAAGGTAATACTTATATCTTATAGAGAATGTAACTTTAAAATGAGTACAAGAAACTATACCTAAATAAAGTGTTCTAAAAGCAGTATCTTCAATGAAAAACGTTATTCTTGAAGTCTACGATGGTGTTATAGTTTTGTATTTAAAAATTCGCTAACGCTAAAAGATAAGAATTCCAGGCGGAAGCTGTAGTGATTGCCTAAATCTTTTATAGTTTAAATATCTAATATTTCATGGCAGCTTCACGTAAGGGGAAGCGAAAGTTTGACATTGACAAATTGTTAGATTACGTCGCATTAAGTCACTAAATGACTCCATTTAATACAGTGTGCTAGACTTTCACGTCAAATCCGTTAAGTTAATTCACGTTACGTTACGTTCATCGTAATCTTCGCTTTATTTGAGAGAGGTAAGGAAACAAGTTTAGAGATAAAAAGAAAAGTTGAATGTATCTATATTTGAACTGGTCATTCATTATCCAGTTTCAAATTTGTCAAGTGCTTTGACCCAGCGGTGCTCATTGCCCGTACCCAGAAAAAAATTTGGGAGGGGGTTCCATAACTAGATCTAAACCTAACAGTACCCTACATAGATACCATGTACCTACTCTGTAGTACCGGGTGTCCCAGAGCACTCGTATTAGCCGTTTATTAATATTTTCTCTAAAACTATAGGATACTTGTTCGCAAAAAGAATTTGATAATCAAAACCTATGTAAACAATCGATTGGTAGTATTTCCATTTTCCGTAACAAAACGGAAATAGGCGTACTCGTGGTCAACTTTAAAATTTAAATGGGAACATCGGTTGTGTAAGGTATCATTGGATAGTACTTTTAAAATGAAACAGCTTTTACCAAAACTTTTTTTCCTATCTTCTAATGTTTTCTCACAAATGAACGATAGACTTCCTCATCAACATTTTGCACCAGTTGCTTGATGGTGTTCCTCTGGCCTGTACGGTACCGACGTGGCTTCAACAGGATGGCTGTCCAGCTCACTTTTCACTTAGGGCTCGGCAAGTTCTTAACCAGTTGTCCACCTGGATGGTTGATTGGACGAGGAGGTTTAGTACGTTGGCCGGCCCGAATCCCGACTTAACACCGAATGACTTCTTCTTATGGGGGAGGATTAAAGACATTGTCTATCAGGTGTGTCCTACAACTAGACAAGATCGTGAAAGAAAGAATTCGAGCAGCCTGTGCTGAAAGATAAAAGTAAACAAACTGACACCTTCTGAGAAATGCTGTGCGCACCGATGGTAATGATTGTGAACACTCGCTCTAAATGTTCAAAATGTCCACCCCCCCTGTGCTACACAACGCTGTCTTCTACTCCTAACATCATTGGTGGCACGGAGAAGCTCATCACTGCTTAGAAACGCACAGGCTGTTCCAATTCCTTCGTTTATTTGTGAGTAAATTAGAATATAGAAAAAAAGAAAAGGTTTTTGTAAAAGTTGTTTCATTTTGAAAGTACTATCCAACGATACCTTAAACAAGCCATGCTTCCCTTTCAAATTTCAAAGTTGACCACGAGTACCCCTGTTTCCGGTTTGTTCCGGAAAATGGAAATATCACCAACTAATTCCTTACATAGGTTTTGGTTATCAAATTGTTTTTGCGAACAATAGGTACAAGGGCTGTCCCAGAAGTACTCGACCTAACAAACAAACAAACAAACAAACAAAAATAAAAAACAAAAATGTTGGGAAAAAACATCTTTATTTCTCTACATAGTCTCGTTTCAGCTCGATACACTTTTATCAGCGATGTTCAATAGCTTCGATACCCTGTTTATAGCGAGAACCGCCGAGTTCTGCAAAATAGCCATCGACTGCACACTCCACCTTTCATTGTTGGCAAATCTTTTAGCACTAAGCTATTTCTTCAACTTTGGAAATAGAAAATAATCAGAGGGGGCTAAATCTGGCGAATAGGGTGCATGAGGAAGCAATTCGAACTTTAACTCATTGATTTTGGCCATAGCGATAATGGACGTGTGAACTGGTGCATTGTCTTGATGAAACATGACTTTCTTTTTTGCAAAATGCGGCCGTTTTTTCTTGATTTCGTCATTCAAATGCTGCAATAAGTTTGCATAATACTCGCCATTGATTGCTGTTCCTTTTTGAAGATAATCAATGAAAATTATTCCACACATATTCCAAAAAACTAACGCCATGACTTTGCCTGCAAATGGAAGTGTCTTACCTTCTTTGGAGCCGATTCTCCCATTTCAATCCACTGTTTTGACTTTTCCTTCGTCTCAGGTGTGAAGTGTTGGACCCATGTTTCATCCATAGTTATGAATCGACACAAAAACTCGGCTTTATTGCAGCAATACATCGCCAAACACTCGAGTGAAACATCTTCATGATGCTGCTTTTGTTCCATTGTGAGTAAACGCGCCACCCATCTTGCGCACAACTTTCTCATGTATAAATTTTCAGTTAGCGTGCGATGTGCAGCACATTTTGAAATGCCTACGATGTCTACTAGCTCGCTCGCGCACTCAGTCGACGGTTATCCAATATCATTTTGTGGATTTTTCTCACAATTCCTGGCGTGGTCACCTCATTTGGTCGACCACTGCGATGTTCGTCTTGGCAGCTCGTACGGCCTCGCTTAAACTCTGCCACCCAATTTTTTATTGTTGTAAAGGAAGGAGCAGACTCCCCCAGAGTAGAACCTAGCTCAGCTTTAATATTAATTGGACTAAGACCTTTCAAATGAAAGTATTGCATTACATATCGATGGCCAGTTTTATCCATGTTTACAAATTCGCTTGAGAGAGTTCACTATTATTGGCTGCCAAACAATTACTAAACGACGTAGCATCATCAAACTTAAGCTTTATAAGGGTGGTTACTTTCTACCATAGTCATTTGTTGGAAACAACCGCTATATATACGTCTGAGACTGCCCTCGTATCTTATAGTTTTAGAGAAAAACAGCTGATATGGGTGCTCTGGGACATGCGTATATAGACGTTATGGGGGCAAGAAAGTTGCTTGAGTCAATATATAGACAGGAAAAACTCACCAGAATGAAGATATTCCACATTACAGCACAAAACGCCAAGACTGCTTCGGAAACCGGAACGTATGGTCACTTACCTATGCAAGGCGACAATATTAAGTTTCCTTTTCCTTGTAAATGTGCCCCTAGCAATAGACTGTTGTTATCTAAGGAAATTTTCCCATATTGATGTGATATGAATTTAAATAAATAAATAAAACTGTCAGAAGTTTCGGGGGGGATTGAACCCTTAGAACCCCCTCTAAATACGGCCCTGGCAGTTTGATGTATTTTATGCCATACATCCTTTTCTAAAACGTATGAGAAAAGCGAATTGTAAGCTGTCAACGGAAAAATTCAATTCAATTTGGAGGTTATGTCGCAGTTTTAATTCTGATGACAAAACATTATGTACTTCCCAAAGCAGAAATGTATTTTTCTTCTCCAGAATGATGAAATCTATGTGGTGGAATAGAGCTTTTGAACTTAAAAACAAATTTGAAACTTATACAAACAGATATTTCAAATATACCTATAAGTTATAGTTAGAACACGAAATTAGTTAAAACCCGAAGTTAATTCTGGTTCTGACGAAGCTCTCCAGGAAATTCCGTTATATCTACTTAATAACGTATTTCTTACAAGAACTTTAGGAAATTATATATAGTTTTGTTTTGTTTCACTGGTGATTGCACATTTTTGGTAGTATTTGACGCTCTTACTACATACAGTACCAACGACAGTGGGCACGGGTGATACATAGTGGCCGAGGTCGTTAAGACTCGGCCTCTGAACGGAAGATCTGCTGTTCAAATGCCGCCAAGACCGTCCTTCCGGAAGTATTTTCCAGCACTCTGCCCTTGAACATTTCCTACCAATATTCCCTTTCCCAATTACCATTTCGCTTTATATCATTAGCGTCTCTCTAAGATTGGGTGTCAAACGTTACTAAAGTAGCTTGAAACAACCTCGCCGACTGCAAACTGCGTGAGATCTATTGCGGCTACTACCTCCCAAGAGGAGGGGATGAAATGAAAGAACCACAGAAGGCAGACAGACCACAGAGACGCGCAGAAGTCTCTAACACGTCCTAGCTCGAAGATCCGGCTCACTACTGGAACCACTCAGAGAGAACGATGAACGTCCATCGAACTAGGCAACCATCTGGTGTCTCCTGGGAATACTGTTTCCTTGGAACAGGTATCCGGGCCATCTGTCCGGCATTGCTTCACACTGCGAAACCTGGAAATGAAAATGAGGAAAGGAAATCATGGTAGATGAGGAACCTCTTCAGCATTTACCTACCGATCAGGAAAAAACACAAAAAACCCGAGGTCGGAGTGGGCAGTCGATGGGAATAGACCCCGGGACCTCAAAAATGCAAGCTTTACACGTTACCGCAGTGCCAATACACGCAGTGGACTCAGATATAACAGCATTATTTAGAACAAAAAACTTGTCCTTTAAATTTATGTTTGCATTGTCAACTGAAGAATTACTCGAGTGTCCTTTCATGATATTTTCATAGTAACTTTATCTCTGTAATTAATTTATACAACTTTTGATACCCAAGTAGATATGTAACATTTTATGGTAAGTAAACGTTTTACCCCCAGAAACATTATTTTTAATTTTAGAATAACTGTGTAATATTTTATTCCATATAGTAAATGTTATAGTATGAAAATACGTACTTTACTTTCTACCTTCAATAAATGTCCTCAAAGTTTGGTAGTCTTAACGTATTTTTTAATATGACAAAGGAATGATTAAATTGGTCGAAAAGACTTTCATGGGCGCACGCGCGCGCGCGCGCACACACACACACACACACACACATACACACACACATAGGCGAACAAAGCGAAGGAGTAACGGAAGCATGCCGATTGCTTTTGACTAATATTAATGTCACAGTACAAAATTAAAATGAGCAATCAAATCACGTAATCAAAGGTTTGTGTCATTCCTAATAAGGGAGTTCGTCGACATAGGAAACCCGACGCTGGATTTTAACATTCTGTATTTGTCGCTCCAGCGCTACGCTGTGTGATAGGTCCTATGCATGCAAATGAACCTTAGTACCGGTAATTTAAAAAGCATTTCTGCACATTATACTAAATACACTAGAAGAAAATAAATGCTACAAGCGTGATGAAAAGTACCTCTGGGTGGTATGAAAGTCATATAATGGAACGCAGTATAAAACACGTTTTAAAATTAGTTTACACTCACTTTTCAGTAAAATAAAACAGTTTTAAAATAGAATAACAATAATAACAGCAAATCATACAGTATCAACAACACGTTAAATGTGTTTAGTTCGACTGTCAACGGTATTTATTTCCTCGCATCTTTCTATTTCAAAAGAAGAATTAGTGAGTGTTAATGCAGATTTTCTTCAAAGGTGTGAGGGTTGTGTGGCAGCACAAGCGTATCATTTTCAACGTCTGCTAAGACGAAGGTATGTGATTATATAGGTGTAATTTGAAGAAGAAATTTTTCTTGAATATAAGGGACTATAAATATCCGACTCCGCGGGCAAACAGCATGCTTCCCGGTGCCAAGCAAATCCCCGATGCACCGGCCACGCTTCCAAATGAAAGCTCCGTGCGTAAAAAGCAGATAGCTTTGAAGCAGGAGACCGTTGCAAATATCCTTAAGTGCTCTAAAATATCTATGAAGTTCAGGTTGTGGACAATTAATTGCTGGGTAAGTAGAGCATCAGCGTCACAACCATTAGATCTTCAACGTTCGGGACGGCCACATGTAGCTGTGGCACGCACAGACGGACTTATTCGGGACGATAGGCGAATAACTATAACAAATCTGATGTGTTTCACTCACATGACTTTCTCTACTCTTGTACAAACTATTTTTACAAACGCTTATTCTCCATATGCTTCATGTTAATCGAGATATCGAGATGTTAATCTTATCGCTAATTTTCTTGTAGATGCAAGAGAAATTGCTAGACTTTAAGCAATAGTCAAATATTTTAAGAGCTGGTTACTATGTGGGGCATTCCATTCTCTTTGCATTACCACGACAAAAAAATTAATAACGAATATGAGAAAAAGTATAAGTATTGGAAAATTTAAGGGAATAACAAGCAATATCTCGAAAATGGTTCACTCAACAAAAAAATGTATATGACATAAATTGTGTATTTTAACGCGATCTACATTTTTTGTGCAGTAAAATTTTGTCTATCTCTTATGGTTTACCAGTTATGCAAAAGTCGTTCACAATGAATAATACTTTTGGAGACATTCCCAGAAAATTCGAGATATTCATTTCATTTGTCATAAAAATATCTGAAACATATGATATTTTAATCAAAATCGTTAGAGCCATTTTTAAGAAAATTAAAATTTTCGAAAAATGTTCCATGCAAAGGGTAATCTGGGGTGGGGGGATTTTCTTGAAAACCTTCGTTTCGCATCTCTGGAAGATACTGAACCTAAACACCAAGTTTGGTGTTTATCCGACTGTTCGTTTCTGAGTTATCCTGTTCACAGACACACACGGACATGTTTCCAAAAATGCTTTTTTTTCATTCAGGGGGTCTCAAAACATGTATTTCCGGTAAAATCTCGGTATTGAATTCTTGGGTGGAATACAATACTTCCCCTACTTACTATACGTAGTAGAGAAAGTAAAAATTTACTACCCAATTTGATATCTCTGTGGGTAGAGTCCGCATAATTATTCAACGCTTAGGCTATTCAAAGGTTTGCTACAAATGGACCCCTATGTGCCTATTTGACAACAATAAGTAACACAGGAGGACAACATTTTTACAGAGTTGCTTCAGTATCACACGTTCATGATGATTTATTATCCAAAATCGTCACGGGGGATAAAACTTGGTTTCATAATTTTAAGCCTAACTCCAAATGGAGTTCGAGGAGTAGCGCCACAAACTTGACAAAGTTCAAGTCAGCACATGCAGTTGGCAAGGTTATGGTCTCAATCCTTTGGGATTCTGAAGGAGTGATTCTGATTGACACATTACTTGCTAGTCACACAATAACCTCAGAAGTTTATATCGGTAGAATGAAAAAAAAATCGAAGAAAGGATTTCTACGGTTTCGTCCACATAAAGATGTCAACTACATCCTCTTTCAATATAACTCAAGACCACACACACCCCTGCGCACCGTGAAGCAATTGCAAAACTTTTGAGGACTTCTTCTACATCCACCCTACAGTCTGATCTTGAACCATCTGCTCCCTTAAGCTCAAAATGTTCCAAAATTAATAAATATAGATATTAGTGTTATTAAAAAGCACAAACCTTCTACTTTAAATAACACATGTAAACTTTTATAAGGTTTCGGCCTTTTAAAGTATGTCATACATCCATTTAAATGTCTGCCTGTAAGCTTAGCTTCCTATAAAATTGTAGTAAAAACGATAATTTGCCTACATGTAAGTGAACAAATCATTCAAGAGAGGTCTCAGGTGTCTTCAAATACTAAATTAGCTGCAAAGAAACAGTAACAGACGAAGGAGGCGTGAACATACACTAAATACTTTTTAAATAGCATAAAGTCAGAATAGTATTATTTAACGTTGTAATCTTTAAACTCTCTTTGGTCGGGGTATATATTGTTATTTTCAAATTGTACCGCACGATGTACTTTTCTGTATAAAGTGCCATTTTGTAGAACTCCTAATAAATAAAGGCATAAAGGTTAAGAGGGAAATTTTTAACATGCTTAGTTCATCATTACCTTCTTCTTATTCTTCTGTTCCATTTATATGCCACCTTTGCAGAAATTGCTACATTACTCAATTCGTTATACGAGGGCTATTATAAAGTAACAGATTAATTTTTTTAAAAAGTGTGAATGAAGTTACAGAATTTGTTTTACAATGCTTTGAAAGTACACACACTAATTTATTTTTCCACATAGTTTCCAGCCACGCTGAGACACCTCCAGCGTTCCACGAGGTATGAAATTCTGCAATCGTAGAATTCGGCCGCCTGTGACGAAGCCAACCTACGATGCTGGTTTTCAACTCTTCGTTAAACAAAACTTCAGTCAACGCAGTCGGGCCATACTGGGTCACCGAAAAACTCCACAAAGTGTCGTCAAACACTTTCCAGCGGAAACTCATGGCAACTGTCTTCTGGGACAGAAGAGGAATTTTGCTAATGGAGTTCTTGGAGAGAAATGCCACAATGAACGCTGAAAGATATTGTAACACACTAACAAACTTGAGAAGGGCCATTCAAAACAAACGTCCTGGCATGTTGAGGAAGTGGCTTGGCTCGAAGCGCTTTGGCGATGACGAAGAGTTGAAATCCAGCGTTGTAGATTGGCTTGTCACAGGCGGCAGAATTCTACGATTCCGGAAATTCAAAGCTCGTCAAACGCTAGACAATTGTCTCAATGTGGCTGGGAACTATGTGGAAAAATAAATTAGAGTGTGTACTTTCAAAATATTTTAAACCAAATTCTGTAACTTCATACACTTTTTTTTTTAAATAAACGGAAGTTACTTTATGAATAGCCCTCGTAGAAAGAAAGGGAATGGAGAAAGTCAAATGTTAAGAGCTGGATGCTATACTCTGGCCTTAATATTCCATACTCTTAAAATATCTTAAACATATGATATTTTAATCAAAATCGTTAGAGCCACTTTTGCTAAAATTAAAATTTTCGAAAAATGTTCCATGTAAAGTGTAATCTGGGGTGAGGGGATTTTCTTAAAAACCTTCGTGTCGCATTTCTGGAAGATACTGAACCTAAATACCAAGTTTGGTGTTTATCCGGCTGTTCGTTTCTGAGTTATGCTGTTCACAGACAGACACACAGACACACACACGGACATGTTTCCAAAAATGCTTTTTTTTTTGGATTCAGGGGGTCTGAAAACATGTATTTCCGGTGAAATCTCGGTATCGAATTTTTGGGTGGAATGCAATACTTCCCCTACTTACTATACGTAGTAGAGAAAGTAAAAATGGCTAAGTATTGAACAATTCGAACAATTAATAACGGGTATCTCGGAAATGGCTTTATGCCTCAAATAGTTATTTGGAATAGATGTGTGTGTTTTAAAGAGATTTACCTTTTTGTGTTTTCGTCAATTGCTTAGCGTTTGTTTACCAGTTATACAACCTTATACAAAATTCCTTCCGAATGAAGAGGACTTCACAGGCTATTCCCAGAAAATTCAAGATATAGACTTTGTGTCAGTAAATATTCTAAACATATAGTATTTTAATCAAAATCGTTTGGGCCATTTTTTAGAAAATAAAAAATTGCGACACATGTTTCATAAAGGTTGTTTTCGGGTTAGTGATTTTCTTGAAAATCTTCCAGCTGTATCTTTGGAAGATACTGAACTTAAATACCATTTTTGTATTCTGACTCTTCGTTTTTACTTACCTGTTCACGGACGCACAAAACACGCATACGCATGAATCTTTTTCTAAAAGTCATGTATTTCCGGTGAAATCTGAAGTAGGTTGTTGCTTCACGTATGGAAAGCCAATTTGAAGTAGGAGTTGTATAGTAGTTCAACTGTTGGGGAGCAGAACTTGAAGTAGTTGCAACCGCATGTATGGTACCCGGTAGCCTTCATCCCAAATTTAAAAATATTAACTTTGTAATTTGACTGTTTCTTTAAATATTATATATTTGTGTTTGCCTCGGCTGCGTCAGTATTATTGTAAGAGACATGGATTTCTTTGCAAGGCGTGGTGCGGCTGAAGAATGTAGGCTTACACAGATTATAATTTTTACTTCACTACATTTATTAATCCTTGACACAATTTAAATAACACTTCACTGATATAGAGAGCTGTGAGGTTCTTTTATTAATTACTTGCACTTTTTAACACGTAAACTATTTTCGTCTCACACCAATACGTATTAAATTTCTCGAGGACGCATCTCGCGTCCGGATAGGAACACTGTCTACAACCAATGTATCCAGTTATGAGCGCTGTCTACAAGCAACTGAACTGATTTCTACCACCAAATTTGTACAATTTTCCCTATTTCAGTTTCTGATTGGCTAATCCTAGTCCAATAGAATACCTTCATTTAACTAAAGCTTTTTCTGGTTGTTGATTGGCTATTTTATAAACTGTCACAAAAATTACATCATTGCTTCCAAGAATCACCAGTAGTATTATTACTTTCTAATTCATTATTGCCTCAAGGTTACCTCATTGTTACCTCATTGTTAGCAACTTTTGACCTATTTCTCACAGCTCCTACATTATTAAATTACGTAATACATTCACATAACTTTATTGAACATGTATACAATAATGTAAACATATACGATGACTGTTACATACATTTTACAAATTATTACATACACATATTGCTTTAAGGCGGGCTGTCATTGAATTTACATATTATATAATTGGACTGAAATTATTTAAGTGTTAAAACTACTGCCTCAAATCTCGGTATCGCATTTTTGGGTGGAATACAATACCTTAACTGCTTACTATACAGTGGTGAAGAATGCAATAAAGTGTATCACCTATTGAACCTTGTAGGAAGTAATTGCGCACTAAAAGGGGGACATGATTTTACAAACATCAAAAACACTTACAGAAGAGGAATACGTTAACGTCCCAAAGAGACTTGTAGGAGTATTTCTTAGAACTGTGTCAATAGCTCAATTTCATCGCGTGCTGTTCTGGTCTCTTCATGCAATGTCATTGATTAATATCTTTAGCCGTATTGTATTCCTTCCGTGACATGCAATAACCTTGGAGGCACAACTTTATTCAGCAAAGTTTGGACTCTCGACTGTTAATAGAGTACAATGAAAGCCAGTGCCCTATAGCTTGAAAACGTTGTTTCAATGGAATTCTCGAGGCGCAGATTTTTATTATTGTAACTTTAATCAGATAGTAACTCATGCAAGTGGTCTTTAATTTCTGAAAATACCTTATCATCTTAACTGCCCTCTTTACGAATTCCAAAGGCCTATAATGTAAGAAACCGTTATTTTCATCACAATTAACTGTCAATTAACTGCTACAAGGAAGCACCTGCTCCTCTGTAGCACATTGGAGCGCAGCGCAGATTAAAAACAATTCACACTCACATGGCTTTCTCTACCTATTACCGAGTGGGATGGTTCAGGCGGTTACGTCTGTGGTCCGCATTCGAGACGTCCCGGGATAGATCCCCGGCGAACTCCCACTATGACCTATGGGTTTTTCGTGTTTTCCCGGGGCGCCGGACAAATGCTGGGTTGGTTCATCTTCTAACACGACCCTCCTCGTCTCATTTCCTGCACCCATTATCTGTCTTGTCATCTGTTTCAGGTTTGTAGAACCAAGCGACGTTGTTCGGTGGGTTGCGGTTGGACAGTGACTTGCGCTCTGTAACGGTTTCTTCCCTAGCGTCGCAGCGGTAGCGCTCAGTTAGGTCTCTCAGCGTGGGACTCCGCTACGGGGACCCTGGAGGTTGGTGGCTTGTGGGTAGCGATCGTGCGGCGTAGGATGCGTTCTATCTGGAAACGTTTGGGATCCCCTTCATGCTTGCACTCGTCGGCATCCGGATCTGGTCGCCCTTCGGGTCTCTCCCCTCACTCCTCCCGCCCAGGGATAACGTTGGAAGCACAGGGTGAGTCAAAAAACTACGAACCGGCTACGCGGTGTTTTTCCTGTCCGCGTCCTCTGCGCTCGCTGCCGTCTGCCGGTATCATAGAAAGGCGCGGATGAAAACATACAACTTTACCAACTTTATGAAAGGAAATGCTGAAACTGGCCACCATCGTTGTCCTGACATTTTTGGCACATCTTTAGGAAACTATCCATCACTCCTGTAGTTCACGTTGAGAAATGCTGGCAATTTCCTGGCGGATATTTTGTTTTAATACTTCCAGAGTGGGTTTGTCTTGTACACTATGTTTTAAGTTACCTCAGACATAGAAATCGCAGGGGGTTAGGTCAGGGTACCGAGGGGACCACAAATCTCTACTAATATTTCTGTCCTGAAACGCACTCTCATTTTTCTCATCGAAATATTGGCCGTATAAGCTGTTGCAGAGTCTTGTTGAAAAAAGGCAAAATCACGCTCCCTAGCTGTTAATTCTCTAAAAAAGGGGGGGCAAAATTATATTCGTATGTACGGGCTTCAACTCTTGACTCGAAAAAAATTGGCGAGTAATGGATAGTTTCTTAAAGAGATGCCAAAAATGTATGGACAACGACGATGGTCAGTTTTAGCATCTCCCTTCATAAAGTTGAAGTAAACCCTTTAAAAGTAGTTTTGAAAATGTTGTATGGTTTCATCCTCGCCTTTCTATGATAGCGGCAGACGGAAACGAGCGCCGAGGAGGCGGGCAGGAAAAACACCGCGCAGGCGGTTCGTAGTTTTTAGGCTCTCTCTTTATAATGGACCTACGGCCTGCGTGCGGTGCTCTGCCCGGTTCCGGGGATCCCTCGTGATACGTACCTTTACCTTTCTCTACCTATTCATATACCAGATACTCTTTACAAAGCTTATTCTTTTATCTAATTCTTGTTAATTCAGATAAACGTTTACAGAAATGGTTTTATTACACATTTTGTTGTAGGTATAAGAGGGATACGTAGACTAAGCGATAGAGAAATCTTTAATAAGAGGGTCATGTGATGGCTTTGAAATTCCAGTCTTTGCATGACTAAAGCAAGAAAGAAAAGAAAGAGAGACAAAAACCATTAGCGACTTAGTACTTGAAAGAGGTAGTATATGAATATTCAATCCCATATCTAAAAATATTTCGGAAATAGCACCACAAAAAAGTATTTGAATTATTACGTTGTGTGTTTTAAATGGACTTACATTTTTACTTTCTCTACTACGTAGAGTAAGGGAAATATTGCATTGCACCCAAAAATTCGATACTGACATTTCACCGGAAATACATGATTTGAGGCCCCCTAAATCCAAAAAAAAGTATTTTTAGAAAAAGGTCCGTGTATGTGTCTGTGTACAGCATAAACGAAAAGTCGGATAGATATCAAACTGATATTTAGGTTCAGTATCTTTCAAAGATGTGATACGAAGATTTTCAAGAAAATCCCCACCCCAGAGTATCCTTTACATGGAACATTTTTCGAAAAGTTTGATTTTCTCAAAATTGCTCTAACAATTTTGATTAAAATATGATATGTTAAGATATTTTCATGGCAAATAAGATGTATATCTTGAATTTTCTGGGAATCTCCCCAAAAGTCCTCTTCATTCTGAATGACTTTCGCATAACTGGTAAAGTGTAAGAAATGGACAAACTTTCCCTACACAAAAAATGCAGATCTTGTTAAAACACACATTTACATTACACTGTCATTAAACATAATTTTTCGTGAAAAAAATTAAATTGAGTTGTATTTATGGACGCTCTTTAACGTATTCATGGAGAAATTGCACAAAATGATGTTTTGTTTAGTATATATTTAAACATTGTTATTATAAGTGATGAAGGGTAAAACTATTCCTCAAAGTTATATATTTTCATATGTGAATAATCTAGAATTGTGCGTGTAAAACAGAACGCCACTGCTTGCGCGAAAAGATAAACAGATACCTCCTCCTTGCTATACACTCCCCACCTGTGAAGGCCAGTAGAATCCCTTCCAAAGCTGCGCTTCCATAAATGGAAGCGAGTGTATTGTACCACCTGGCGTGGGCATGATTGTCTACTTTTGTTTTAAATAAAAGTTATTATTATTATTATTATTATTATTATTATTATTATTATTATTATTATTATTACTCCACGAAACGCTGTTGCCTACGGGCGAAAGGATTTGGGTTCAATTTCCGGTACCGGCATGGGAGTTTTTTCCCCGACTGGAATACCTGGTAAGGGATGCACTCAGATCCTTGGGACCAATTAAGGAGCCACTTTACTGAAATAGTGGCAATTGAGGTCCTGGAATCCGCCTGTAGAAAGTGGCAGGTTGACGACATACCCTTATTGATCACGTGTAACAAATGATAAAGGCAGGTAGGGGTGTGTCCCTCCTGTTCATCTCCCTGTCCAGTAAATGTATCATTTACTTCAGTTGTAATTATATTGTCATTAAAATACTTTCTCATGGAGAAATTGTGCAAAACAGTGTTTGATTTGGTTGTATACTTAGATTGGAAAATAATTCCAAAAATGTCCAGTAAATGCGTCCTCTTTAAGAGCAAAAAGAATAATGTATTTCAGTTTTACATTAAGCTTCCATTAAAAATATTTTTTTCTCGGAGATATTGTGCAAAACAGGGTTTTATTTAGCTATACGTATTTAAAAACATGGTTGTTATATATGTTGAAGAATAAAGCTATTGCTTAAACTTGTATATTCATATGTGAATAACTTAGAGTTGTGCACGTGAAACAGGACGCAACTGTATACGCGAAAAGGTAGACAGATAACGCACCTCGTCCTTGCTGTACACGCTTACCTGTGAAGGCCAGTAGAATGCCGCCTAAAGCTGCAGTGATGGCATAAATGAAAGCGAGTCTACAACCTACTCTCGGGCTTGGTTCTGACCAGGGCGGACCGATCCTAAAACCCAAATTAACACTGTAAATAACAGATTTTAAAGTATTTGTCACAATTATTTACATTTTTGCTCATTATAACCAAAGTTGTACACATGCATCTCACCCAAGGCATTGCTTCCGCTGCCAAGGGTTGAGAGCCCTATGCCGCAAAGCGTAGCCGAGTACTGAGGGTCCTGAGCCGCAAAGCGTAGCCGAGGGATGTTTTTTAAGAAGAGGGGTGAAACAGCTAAACCTCTACATTACTTTCGCAGCGTTTTCAGATGTTGGCGACATTAATTTAGCGAACTCTTGCCGATTGTTTTACTAGCTTCCATCTCAAAATGGCACTAGTTTCTCCTATACGACTGTCGTCGCTAAAGAGGGTGAGAGGGTATCTTAGATGATTTCGTTCGAGCAACATCTAGTGCTTAACTTCTTCCTTTTTTCTTTCTGGATTATTGTGGATGATCTCAGTCCTCTATTTCGTAAGTATTTTTATGTAAAAGGTCCATTCTCATATACAACAGTCTTATTGAAAATCTCTCACCCCAAACGCCGACTACATGCAAAATGTTTAATTTATTCTTGATTTTCTCAAAAATGACTAAGGAATTTTATTAAATTACCATATATTTAAAATATTTACATGACAAATGAAATGTATCTTTGATTACCTGGGAAATAGGCTATGAAGTCCTCTAAATTCTGAATGATATTTGTATAATTCCTAATCCTTAAGAGATAGACAAAATGTTATAATTAAAAAAATGTAGATCTCGTTAACGCACACAATTATGTAAAATAAAATGTTTTGTGGCGTTAACCATTTCCATTCTTCGTTATTGGTATGAATTTTCAAATCTATATTACTATTATACAGTGAGAAAAACGTTTTGCTTTTTTTAATGCTCCATTTATATGCCGGCTTTAGCATCTAACGTAATATCTGCGGCTTTTTGCCCTTGGAACAATAATTGCTTATCAGTAGAGCTGGGCTTTTGTTGTTGTTGTTGTTGTTGTTGTTAACGATCAACGCGAAATGTAACGGGAAGATGCTAAACACACGCACGTTTTATCACAAATGTGACCCACTTATGGCTATAATTTTGTTGCGAGTTTTCGCGAAATTGATCGTTTCCTGCGAAGATCCTTATTTTTATGATAAAAATGAAAAAATGGCATTTTTATAAAATGTATTCGTTTTGAAAATGTTGCTGTAAAGGAATGAGAATATATTTGGAAAGGTACAGTTTACACTATGTTGTTATTCTATTTTATGAGCTGCAGGACCATCTATGACAGCTGACAGAGTTTTTCTGAACTTTTGGTACATTCCGTTGAAAATACTTTCGTTTTGAAGCTGCAGCGGAAAAATAATTGACCGCGTGGAAAATAATAACAGAAATAAACTGACGGAAATGCGACCATGAGGAGTGCACGTGATTTCAATCAATAACAACGACTGAAACTTTATCTTCAGGGGAATTTCAAAAACATCACGTTGCAGCTGCGACAATGAGAGCCATTGCCTATGACATTAAAAGTTACAACGAAATTTTACGAAACGTTTACCATATTTTAAACTATATATACATATTTTATATATTTTCAACAATTTTTTTAAAAATTAAACACCAGAACATCCTGGCCCTGCTCATCAGCAATGATGTTAACTGGCTTACAGTGGTGTTAATCTTTGGGTTGGTATTGCTTTTGGTTATTATATTCTATTCACACTCTCATTTATACGTTCAGTTATAGGTAGGATGGGGATAATCCTGGCTAAAGAAAAATCCCCCCGGGAATCGAACCCGGGATCTCTGAATGCGGAGGCTAGCAGTTAATCACCAGATCACAGAGGCAGTGTTACGGGAAAGCTGCATGTGTGTATAGGCTAATCTGAAAAACCACTCGACCGATCTTGGTAATTACTTCATCCTATAGAAAAGTCAATTCCTTGTCTTTAAAACACCCTATAATTTCATTTCATAAATTGCTGAAATGTTAAGAACGATTTACAAAGCCCTTGTATTTAAAAGCGAACAAATTGGAGTTATAAAAGAGCATGCATTGCGAAAAAGGCTTAAAATATTTGCTGTTACTCCACAGAAATCGCATGTAAAATAAGACATAAGACAAATGCTGCTATAGCAACTAATACACAGCAAACAAAAACACCAAAAAAAAAAAACAAAAAAAGGAATCGAATAATCTGCCTTGTAAGGATAGGTTACGTATACGATACCAGTGCCAAAATATTTTAATAACGCTATAATTTTGTGTTTATTTACCTTGTTTATTATAATCAAGATCGTTAGCAGGATATGTTAAATTAGTATATTATGCAACGAGAGTATAATGGTAGCAATTAAGATGCGTGTATGTTTATGAAGCTCGCTCCGCTCGTTTCATAATTTTTATACGAGCATCTTAGTTGTCATTATACTCAACTTCCATATGATGTTTATGCTCGCATTCTGTCTAAATTTAAAATCTGTATTAATTATTTTTAATATGCTACGCTTACCTGAGTCAATAAGTGCATTGATCTTAACTTACGCAGCGAAACAGCTGGCATTGTTGCGGTATGTGCGCAGACACGAGAGTATTGATTTTATTTGATCTCGATCTTGACACAATACTCGATGATGCATACAGCATATGTGCTATAACCTTAAAAAAAGTAGACTTAGGTTATATGTGGATCTTCTGATTGGTGGAAACCTGCACTTTAATGAAGATGTGCACTTTAACGAGATCCATTAAAGTGTAGCTACGAGACGTATAATTACTACGTATAGGCATGGTCGAGCATAAAGTTGTATAAAGAAACAAAATTGTGTCCGGCGAACACTAAAATAACCGTCAACCTTTATATATTATAATTAACAACTGAGTTGCTCGCAGACTATGCGTTTTTTAAAGCGGTTACCTCGGTGGCCTGGGAATGGGGAATCTTCATATTGACCTGCTTCACGCCTATTTCGTTTTATATGTTGCTTTTATGTTGATAAGTAACTATGGGACCAAAAAGAAGGCAAATTTTAAAATTGTACCTACTGTAATTATCTAAAAAATTACACGACCATTCCGACCATAATTGATCCACCGCCATAGGGTACTTGTAGACTACGCAGCATTTGAGAATTTGGAAGACTGTCGGGGGTGAGGTTAAGGGTCTTGCGTAAATATCAGGGTATTTTTTTCCGTTATTAGGAGTAGCTGGGGCTGTATGGAATCTCAATTATAAGGG
Source organism: Deroplatys truncata (assembly GCA_030765065.1). Classification (NCBI taxonomy): domain Eukaryota; kingdom Metazoa; phylum Arthropoda; class Insecta; order Mantodea; family Mantidae; genus Deroplatys; species Deroplatys truncata. The sequence goes on along the minus strand of CM060988.1, from coordinate 118,234,280 downwards.
AAGGCGAATGAAAGTAATTAAATCGTCATCTGAGTTTAAAAGAGGTTAACCGTTCAACGTCGGGCAAACCAGCTAGTGTTAATAAAAGCATTTCTGCAAGTATTTATATCGATTTACGTAACATAAAAAGAAAAATAAGGCATTTTAGAGAATAGTTTGTAGAATTGTATATAAATAAACGATAGTGGAAAGAGACAATCATGTGAATACCATTCATCAGACCATCATCATAAAATACTGCACGGTTTGGGCCTTTTGGCCCGTTTCACTTCACAAAGTTTTAAAATTGTCCTTCCAACGTTTTCTCGGTCTTCTTCCTCTGAGCTTGTATTTATGTATGCTAACTGGAATATGGGAACACCCATCGTACATAGATGATCATACCATTGTTTTCTGTGTTGTACTATTGCTTCTGATATATTGCTTACATTTAGTTCTTCCCGAATGTCATCGTTTCTGTGATGGTCCAGAAGCGAATATCCAACCAGAGGTCTCAGTAATTACATTTCTGCTATTTCAACTTTTTTTTTTTAGCCTTAGCTCCATAAATTAAGATTGCAGGGTCACCACTTGGAACATTTTAGGAGCGTCGTTCTACAGACTTTATTTAATAATGCCCGTTTAACAGACCCATTTAACTTTATAAATTTATTTAATTTATGTTTTACATCACCGTTTCTTATATTTAGGTTATACATCTAAAGTATTTGAAGCTGGAGACCTGCACAATAATGCTATTGTCTTCTATCATCTATCTCTATTCTTTTTGGCGTTTTTCTTTCCAAACCCTTGACTTTGGTTTCTCCTGTGGATATTTTAAAGTTATAATGTTTTGCAATTACACTTAGTTTATACATTGCTTTTTGTAAATTGCATTCAGAGTTTACAAATATTATTTGGTCATCTGCAAACAAATGATATTTAAATCACATGTATTTATAATACAATTTCGTCCAGAGTTCTCAGCCATTTTCTTATTAATGTATAATTTAAATAAGGCAGTGACAATGGACACCCCTGCCGTAACTCCTAATTCTTACTTAATCTGCTACTTACTTTTATTTTAATTTCTGTGTTTATATGCAGCCTTTCAATTCCTCTTACTAAATGTTAGAGGATCACTCACATGTGTAAGCGTGTTTTAATATGTATATTTGATGTGTTGTATGTACGCCACTGAAACACATGAATACAAACCCTTGGGCCGTCAGAAGACATATAAGTTTCCGTCTAGCCGGAAGAGCTTACATGCAGGCGAAGAGGGAACGACTGACTGCTTATTTACACGTTCTGCAACGCGCACTGTTTAAATATAGCAGGAGTCTGGCAGGAGGTGAGTGAGCTATAGCAAAACGGCAAATTACCGTCACGTTAATCCATTTGCACAACACATCTGCTAGAGCATATTTGCACATCCTAAAATTTACATAAGAAATACGATGATAATGCGGATTGCCAAATCTTTGCAACTCGCTGAAAACTAAGATTAAGTAAGACTTTTCGATGACTGTTTTGAATTAAAATCATTCCGTATTGTTTAAGAGGTCATAACCTTACTAATATTACAAAGAGAGAACACTTATTTGTATGTGTGAGAGCGATGGCTCAGGCGGTAAGGTCTGTAGTCTGCATTCGGCAGGTCCCGGTGAAGCTCGTTATCGAGACCCAGGAGAAATAATAATAATAATAATAATAATAATAATAATAATAATAATAATAATAATATACGATCGAACATAGCGACGAAAATGTGCTGAATTCATATTAGGAATGGGTTTGTAGGGAAGACAGAGAAACAAAGTTTGTTTCCTCGAAGCAGAGGTATTTTACCTGCGATGGTCAACGAACCTGCATACCGGAAGTCTCGCCTTTATACTTTTGGCTCGGACAGGGTTTACAACGGTTTCAAAGCATTAAAGGGCGAGGAAGTATATGTGCCTTATCTACGATCTAAGAATGTTCGTGGGAAGATTTTAAAACTCAAAATAAGCTGTAAGAAGCAGATGTGAAAGTTGTCAAGTGGGGGTAGCCAATAATAAAAATCATGAAACAAAATGATAGCCAATCGAAAGATCGCGTAGGCATCACATGATACGTTTGAACTTAAAACAGAACGAAATTTAAGAAAGGGAGAGGGGGAAAATTCTACGTTTGGCGAAAGGCGTGAAGGAGGAAAGAAAACGCCGGGACAGTCGGGTACAAACTAACCATGAGGACAGCCGAGACACATTCCGGTACAAACTAACCATGAGGACAGCCGAGACACATTCCGGTACAAACTAACCACGAGGACGGTCGACGAAACAAAATAAGAAGAAAATAATCATAAAGTTTATAGTGTAAAAATGAAGTTATGAAATCTAGGCAATTCGAGGGCTAGTCGGAGAAACACATAAGTAGCGACTTCGAAAGTGATAAGAATAACAGTGGTTTCGACGGGTTGACCAGATAGGAATCTACGTAACAAAATAAAGATATAACTCAAACTTCTCCGGCATTATTATTAATATCATCAAGGCAGTGTCACCACCCCTGAAAAACAAGAACCTCAGCTCTACCAAAACAAATTCCAAATCCCTGCCATCCAACCATCGAACCCAGGACTCTGAGTCCACTGAAGCAACTGCCAGGAACAACACTGATGCGTCAGAGGTCAGCGTCACCGGGTTCAAATACCCGGGACCGACCAATCTAACCGAATTTTTCGCGATTTTCCTCGGTGCTAGGCGAATTTTCATATCATTCTTTTCATCACTACATTCCTTCTTCACCGCCATACCAGCCATTGGACTGATCACCCATTCTGGATATGTGTGATCCAGAGTTTGTTTACTCCTCGACAGGCTGCTGACCCAAGGCATTGGAGTGTAAGTCCTTGGAGGCGTAAGTCCTACGGAGAGGAGGGTGATCCGTTAAAGAAATGTTATGTCTGTTGTAATCGAGTTTATTACCTGCCTATACTGAATCAATATATACACAGGTGAGTCGAGTGCACAGAAACATGTCAATGATTCTGATTTCCTATACTGTTTTCTTTATTTAATGTTGGTAGAATGGGAGAAGAACTAGGCTTTATTTGAGTAGAATAATATGCATATGGTGATTTTGTCTAGTTTTTGAACTGTCACGTCTCTCAGTTTTCACTGTCACTGTTTTGAGCTGGTTCAACTTTCACTGGAACTTCACTAATGTGAACTAGTTCAAGTTCCTCCTCACTTCATTTTCTTCGTGACGTAGCCTCTTCTTCTGGACGGTCCACTCGCTGAGGAGTGAGCAAAAGACTTCTACAATCTCTCGCTCTACAGTAGTACTCATTTCGCTGCACGTCACAACAGTCGTCACTAACTCGCTCGGAGAAGCGCACTAGATGTCGCAGCAGAAACCGCTCACCAACTCGCTTACTCACTCACTGATCGACTACTTGGCGCCGACCTCCCGACAACCTTGGGCCTGCGTGACAATATCATCATCATTATCATCACGTATTTAAACATATAGGCCCGTTACAATTATTTTCTTGATAGCCCTAAGTTTCTATTTCCAACTGGTTTGTATTTCATTATTTGTTTTGGTATTTTATTGTTATGCATTCGATTTAAGTGAGTCTGCCATTTCTCCGCTTTATTATTATACCATTTATATTCTACATATTTAAACGACTCATATGCCATTTATAGTTCGTTATATTATTTTTTATGACTTCTACATTTCTGCTGTCTGGAGTATTGTTTCATCTGCAGGTTCAGCTCCATATAAACATATGGGGAGCATAAGCATTTTTATAGATTTATTTTTTGTTGCTTTCTTTAATTTACTGTTTTAAATTTCTATTAATGGTTCCTTTTGTATGATTCATCCTTGATTCTTTTGTGAATATCATTATCAAAATTATATGCTATATCATAGCCAAGAAAGTTAAATGTAATTTATAACCAGGCATAGACAATTCTAATCATTAAAACAGAGGGAAATAAGGATTACGTCACTGGATTATAGGCAGGGAGGTGTTACCTTCCAGGGAGGAGTGGGACCCAGACAGGCTCTCCCCTAAAGGCTGGGAACCCGACGTAATTCACCGATGGCTCCGCTTCGGACGGGGGCTGGGACCTGGGGCCCTAGCATCAGGCTTGGCATTCCCCTCGGAAATTTTTCCATTGTCTTTCGGGCTGATATATGTGAAATTGTAGCCTGCGTTATGCATATTTTTACTTTGCCAGGCAGACGGGCTGAGATGAACATCTATTCACATAGCCTAGCACACTTAGAAGCCCTTAAAGCGGTCAAAACTACATAAAAACTGGTGTGGCAATGCCAAAGGATGTTGTGCCAGCTATTCGGTTCACTTTTGGTTTGTAATAGTGGGAGTAAGGTTTTACCGCTGCATTTCAGTTTAGTTATATCTGCAAAAATGTGTAATAATTTTAATTGAGAAAATAAGTGAAAAATCAGCGGATAATACGTCCTGATATAGGCAAACAGGTATTGGGATTGTAGTATAGCAGAATTTATTTGTTTTTTATTTATTTTGTCCGGGATGCCTTGTTTGGGTTCCCGGCCATGCTGGTATTGGAGGAAATGAAACGGCGGGTCAGCTTGCCAAGAGGGGCGCGGGGCTTGATTTAATAGAACCCGAATCCTTCAGTGGTGTCACCTAAAAGTGCCAAGTATGAGATTATCCAGCTTACTGTGAGGGCTCATCTTGAGATCTGGAGTAAACAAACTGCCGTCAGGCAAACCCATGATTCCATTTAGGGACCTCGCGGAAAACAGAGTGAGTTTCTCCTGAATTTAACTAGATCTAATCTCAGAGGAGTTATTGGTTATCTTACGGGAGTAGGGTAGAAATGATGGTTCTGTATCACTTAATATGCAGGAATGTGCAATTAATATGCTAATTAGCCCCGCCCCTCCCCTCCCCCACCCCCACCCCCCGCTGTGCCTTGGTAGTTTTAGTTGCAGCTGCGGTCGTAAATTGTTGAGTACAATGGAGGCTTGACAGTTAAGCAATTAAGGCTGTCAATCAACTGTCAAAACGAACAAAGGGGTCATAAATTTAAGGTTCTGTAACAAAGGCGAGATGTTTTTCCTACCCATCCCACATCAGGCCACTTCTGCACCTGGTCAGTTACCCACACCCACTTCCATTGTGTGTCGAACACGTGGCATACTCGTTCCACTAGCTTTTAACAAAAGAACAATGCTTAACCTTCAGCTGTCAAAATGAACAAAGCCCATGATGAATTAGGGTTGTAACAAAGCCTGACCCTTTCCATTGTGTAAGAGATTTTATTGTGTGTGCCTTTCTATTGTCCTTGGCAAGGCTAGTTTAGAAAGACACCTGCTCCATAACAAAGCCTGACCCTTTCCATTGTGTAAGAGATTATATTGTGTGCGCCTTTCTATTGTCCTTGGCAAGGCTAGTTTAGAAAGACACCTGCAGCGTTCCCATTGTTTGGCCACCTGCTAGTTTAACAAAAGAATTCGAGGGTTGCTTTATACTCGTCCTGTCCTTGTTTGTGTGAAAGAGAGAGAAACTTGTTTACCAACTCTGCGTGACGTCATACTTTAGAAAGACCACCTGGCATACTCATCCCACAATCCAATAACAAAGCCTGACCCTTTTCATTGTGTAAGAGATTCTATTGTGTGTGCCTTTCTATTGTCCTTGGCAAGGCTAGTTTAGAAAGACACCTGCAGCGTTCCCATTGTTTGGCCACCTGCTAGTTTAACAAAAGAATTCGAGGGTTGCTTTATACTCGTCCTGTCCTTGTTTGTGTGAAAGAGAGAGAAACTTGTTTACCAGCTCTGCGTGACGTCATAGTCGGCCATCATGATTTTGCCTGAGGGAGTTCTCTCCGATGTATTACGACCTCATACGAATATATCCGAGCATAGTTAACAAGCATTCTGTTTCAGCCAGCGACTCCGAAAAAGCGCCTAATATACATTACATTACGTGCATTAAACCTCTGAGTGATATCCATAGATTGGTGTTCGATTCTTACTGTAATCAAAAGTTTATTGCTAATGAGAAATTAATGATTGATATTATTATATCATTACCTTAATTAATAAAAACGGCGTTCAGAGAATTCTAGCTAGAGTCTTACCAAGTGAAGCTCTAACGCGCAATAACTATTAAACTATGCAAGGCCAGATTGAAAATGTATTTAACAAATATAATTTAATTTTTATACATCATCATCCTAATTAATGAAAGACCGTTCAGAGGACCCTAGTTCGAATCTTACCCTGCAAACTCTAATGTGTAACATCTAGTAAATTACGGATGCGTGCTCTAAAAATATATTAAACACATGCGTATACTTAGGTATCCAAGTTGATATTTTCTTAGGGTAAAACATTATTATATCATTACCCTGATTAAAGCCCGTTCAGAGGTTTCTAGTTCGAGTCTTACCCTGCAAGCTCTATGCCTACTAACTATTAAATTACGGAAGCGTGCACGATAAGATTAAAAAATGTATTTAACAAATATAATTAAATTATATTTGTTAAACAAATTTTAATGAAAGGTATTCTTAGGAACCCAGAAGCCCATAGTTCGAACCTTACCCAGCGAAACGCTATAATAAATACTAAATTATTGAAGAGTGAACGGGTCAGATTAAAATGTGTTTAACAAATATAATTTAATATACACGACATTACAATGTTTAACGAGCTGTATTCTTAGGAACCAGAGGTCCATAGCTCGAATCCTGCCCTGCGAAACGCTATAATAACTATTAAACTATGCACGGGCATATTAAAAATGTATTTATCAAATATAATTATTTATATTAAACCCCTGCGTATACTTAGATATTCCGATGCCTAGACACGATTCTTTATTTTCTTTCTCCACAACTTGTACACATCCAGGCGCTTCCCATATACACGAGCACATGTGCATACATCAACAGGCATACACAGGTGCATGCATGCACACACATGCACATACATGTAACGCAACAATTATCTCTTTCAAACAGAGATATCAAAAACCTTTACGTGCATTGCCTCTCTATAATAAAAGTTTTCATTTCCCTCACTGAATCATTTATTCTCTTGCATAGAAAAGCACATTCATCCCCCCTCCCTATAGATCGCTTCCCCCACCGATCCTCTCTGCAAGTCATTACATGTGATAGAAGAACCGGTTTTTCTAGCCGCTATATATAAGCAGCCCCTTCTCGCACTGCTCTGAATATTATTCGAGGTGTAATCGAGTCGATAATACAATAGACGATTTTTGGAGTGAATGCGGAGAAGAATCATACCATTATACATATTATCATAAAGAGTCGTGTAACGGCATCATGCATTCTATAGTATGTAACATGCCTTCCTATCATGACCAGATGACTTCTCGAGGCATCTTCACAGACAACTGCCCTGTCTACAAAAGAAGCATCATGTAAGTCTCGTTTTTATTATTGAATGCAAGCTCTAAAAAGAATGCAATTGTTCTCTAAAGAAGAGTGAAAAATTAAAATGGTTCATTCTATTGTACCTTCTTTCTTTCCAGAGAAACTGATACCGAAAGTGAGGGTGAGATGCTCAGTCTCATTTCAAATCACGGCTCTCTGTGGCATTCAGAGTACTGCAATGGGTATACTCACTCTGTACTGTGTGCAAAACCAGAGGTGCACGACAAGATGGCGTCACACTTTCCATGCAATGAGAGCTGCAGTGTATTCCTCTTCAGACAGAGAAATTTAAAGTGAGTACCTCTGTATCATTATTGTACATTGCTATTGTCATATACGTAACTCCTGAGAACATTAATGTAAACATTAATTGTATGCGATACTAACATACATTACATTCTACTATAGTACAAGAGCAGTTGTATACGACTAACACTGGAAATTATAATGACTTTTGCAGAATTCAAATGACGACACCAGCGCCTAAAACCGAGGTAGATTCCGATGATAAAGAACCAGAAGATATAGTGGAATATCCCATTGCACAGCAGTATGCTAAACACATAGATGAGGAACAGGATTCTAACTCACCGCAGGCTGTGGATCTAACGCAGACGACCTCCGAGTCTCCCCTTGAAAAGCCTGCAGAACTCGGGAAAACATTGACGTGAGTATTTTCACATATATAAAAATCATTGTTTCATTTTAAGTGTACACTAACAAAAAATATGTAATTCTTTTCAGGTTACCTTAACTTCACCCAAGCACTTTTCTAAGACCTTCATTGTGTAATGTTTCAGGCGGTGCAATAAGGGGAAGAAGAAGAGGAACAGCTTTGCAGACCTGCAAAGGAGACTGACGCTATTGGAGGATAGAATAAGCAACATCGAGACGCCCAAGAAACATGCCGGTAAGAAGCGTGTGCCGAGACGTCTACATCTCGAAAAGGCGCAGCATTAACATAGCATTCTTCTATGATCTTCCAGTGCTTTTAGTGAAAAACACAGACAAATTTGTATACATGACAATTCAAGACTGGGTGATAATTCGTGAGAGTCTTCCTACATTCAGTGCATTCCTCCAAACGAGAAAGTATCCGCGTGTGGAATATTGTGAAAATATTCTTTTCTCTTATAATATTGTTGCTTATATGCAAGAGACAGAAATAAAATTTTTGAACACTAATTTAAATGATTGTGAAATATTTTTAAATAGAGATGAAATTTGCAGGCTAAAAAGACTTGTACCGTTTATAGACTACCATTTAGGTAACATAACTGGTGCAAATGTAATGCAATGTTTTGGAACGAGGAGTTGGAGGAAGAAAGTGATGGAAATGCAGGATAAATAATAACAATAAAAAGAATGAAAGTATGTTTTTACATAGTGTTTTTATTCATTAATAATCCTTACATTGCTATTGAAAAAACAAATCCTTACAATGATTAGTTTAAAATAAAAGCTGCATCACATGAGTCAGAGGCTTGTATGTAAATACTTTATCGTGAATTATCAAACAATACAAAGTGGTCTGTGCAGGAATATTTGCACTAGCTTGAATTTCTATTCTAATGTTAACAGCACCATTTACAACTTCCTCTGGTTGATGTGAGCAATCTATAACAAACATAGGAGCAAATTTAAGAAAATCTTCTCTCTTCAATAAAGGATAGTTCTCTTTTTCATAATAAGAGTTTTGAAACTTTGAGTACATATCATACAAGGATGCAAATCTAGAGTTTCCAAAATCCAAATTCATGTCGTGATAGGGATAACATTCGCTATTAAGATAAATTCTCAAATTAGTTATGTTACAATGATCAAAAAGAGAACCGTTTTTAGATGCATTACTCGATATTAAAGTTTGAGCACCCAAAATGACAAATCTCGGCATCTCCATTTTTGATGTGGTGGCGACATTCCAAGTGAATGATTTAGTTTGCGGCACAGCAGGTTGAGTATGCAGATCCATGGTCCTAAATGGGAGATACAGCGCCTTCCTTCTAAACTAGAGGAAACAGCACTCCCTTCAATTGAAAATTTTGACAATATAACACAAGAGGAATACAACCATGCTGTCAAAGTCTGGAACACCTTCAACATCAGCAATCTAGGCGAATACAGCGACCTCTATTTGAAAACGGATACGCTCTTGTTGGCCGATGCATTCGAGAAGTTTAGGGACCTTTCTCTGGAAGTATATAACTTGGACCCCTGCTGGTACTATACCCTACCAGGACTTGCATTTGATGCAATGCTCAAGGTGACTCAGGTCAAGCTTGACCTCATCCATGATGAGGAAATGATGTAATTCTTTGAGGGAGGAATCAGGGGCGGAATGTGCACAGTGTCAAAGAGACATGCTAAAGCAAACAACAAGTACCTTCCTGGACATAAACAGACACAAAAAGACTTATATTTGGCATATCTCGACATAAACAATTTATATGGGGCTTCAATGGCGAGCCATATGCCACACAAGAACCTCAGATGGCTTCTGCCAGAAGAAATTTTAAACATAAACTTTTTTGCTGTTGCTCCTGATTCCCCAACTGGATACGTTTTGGAAGTCGACCTCGAGTACCCTGAGCACCTACACGATGAGCATAATAACCTTCCTCTCTGCCCGAAAAGTGAGATACCACCTGGAGGCCAATACAAGAAACTGCTGGCAACACTAGAGAACAAAGAGAAATATACCTTGCACTATAGAAACCTCCAGCAGTGCATTGACTTGGGCATGAAGTTAAAGAAGATCCATAGAGTGGTTGCATATGATCAGTCAGAATGGCTGAAAACCTACATCAATATAAATACAGAGAGACGTGCAAGGGAAACTTCCAAATTCGGTCAGAATTTATGGAAGAAAATGAACAACTCTGTATATGGCAAATTTATTGAGAATGTGCGCAAATACAATGACTTCCGTATCGTTACAAGTTGCAAGCAATGCAAGAAATTGATAGCGCGACCAACTTACGTTCGGAGCATTTTATTTGCGGAAAATCTTGTAGGGATAGAACTTGCCAGAGAGGAAATTTACATGAACAAACCCATCTACATAGGGCAAGCCATCCTTGATATATCCAAACATATTATGTACAGTTTTTATTACAATATATTGAAGCCAGGCCTAGAAGATTTAATTTAAATTACATGGATACGGATTCATTTATTCTGGAAACCTCAAGCGACATATACAAATTTATTAAGGAAAATCAAGAGCATTTTGACACATCAAATTACGAAACACAAAACAGCTATGGAATTACACCGCAAAACAAGAAAGTCATCGGCCTGTTCAAGGATGAGCTTGCAGGAATCCCTATGATAGAATATGTTGGGCTAAGGTCCAAGTTATATGCTTACAGATACAAGGACCAAACTATGATGAAAGCAAAGGGCATCTTCAAGACCGGCATGCGCAACATAAATTTTGAGCACTATTTCGGCTGTCTAAATGATATTAGAAAAAAAGTTTTAACAAAAACAACAACATTTCGAAGTTTCAAACATAAAGTCTCGACCATAGAAATGAATAAGGTCGCTTTCTGTGGTAGAGACGATAAGAGAAAACTGATTGAAGGCTCAGACCAGACAATTGCCTGGGGTCACTATTGTCTGAGTATGACTGACCCTTAGATGTATATATGTAAATTTCTAGTTGTGTAAATTTTTAGTTGTGAAGTTTTTAAACAAATTGCTTTTATGTGTGTGTATGCGTGTGTATAGGTGTATGCGTGAGTGGTTGTGTATGTGTGTATTTATATATGCACATGGATAATGTAAATGTTTAGCTCTTCTATTTATTAATTGATTGATTTTTAGTTTTATAAAATGTATGTAAAAATGCAGTCTAGTGAGCGAGTGTTTTATCATGTATGTATTGTGTGTGTGTGTGTGTGTGTGTGTGTATGAAGATTGACCTAAAAATGCAAATGATAATGTTGTATATATATATGTAATTTTTTTGTTTTATGATTTTTTTTTACTTAAAACAACTTATTGATTTCTAATCTTGTAAACCCTGTAAACACAAAATGTTTTTAAATAATGATTTTCTTATTTAACACAATATATACAGTGAAATAAAAAAACACGCATTATTGTGGAATGAAAGCCTCTTTATTTTCATTATTGTTTTTCTACAATAAATCCTTTCTGTCAATCCATTGAGTATTAGGGAATCCATACCACTTTACAAGAATCCTATTTCCCTGCCTGCGTATTACTTTCTCTACCAGAAATGTATTAGGGTACAGTGTAGGTCGCAGTTCATGACCATAAAAGGACCCCTTTATCTCGTCATCATCATTACCTTTTAGCATGTATGTAACGGGATTGGTGTGATTCACATGAACAACTTGAAATATTCAACACTCCAATTAGCTTCAAAGCCCTTTTCAAAATGTCCCTTGTCCTTTGATATCCTCACATAATCACCAACACTAAACTTTCTTGCCCCTCTCTTCTCTTTTCGATCTTGAGTGTAGTTGTAAACAGTCAGAAGAAGATCATTGTTCTTCACCTCTATAGGCTTCATTCGAATAGTGGAGTGGTAAGTGTTGTTATATCTTGCAATGATCTGAGGTAAAAGGTCTAGCCACTTGTATGATCCATTGGCTAGAAATTCGCGATACATCATATTTTTTAAAGTTCTTATTAATCGTTCAACAGCAGCTGCCCTCACATGGGTATAGGTACTGTAATGATTGATGTTATATTTTGCCATTAAATTTTTAAAATGTTTATTATAAAATTCTTTTCCATTATCACTCTGTATGTTCTTGGGTGGGGTTATCATTTCTTGCAGTATATCTTCCATAGCCTTTGCAACTTGAAGTCCTGTCTTGTCCATTAGAGGTCTCGCATATGCCATTTTAGAATAGAAGTTGATTGCAATGATGATGTACTTGAAATTCTTATTGAATTTTGCATGCGGTATCATCTCCACCAAGTCGATCTGCACCAAGTCGTGGAGCCCCTTGCTGATAATCTTTCGACGCATGAAGTTTCTCCGGGCTGGAGCATGGAGCTCGCTTGCTATATGTTGCTTCACTGATGTCATGCTATAACCTTTGCCGCTTTTAGTTCTTGAATAATCTCTTCAATTTCTTGAGTATGATTGTTATTGCCTGCGTCTCTGGATGCCACAAGTAGCCTAAGGCGATCCACCAGATCATTAGGGTCGGTCCAGTAGATGTAGTCTTGCTTCGTATTAGGGCGATGTTCTTTCCACTCTAGTCCTAATCCCTTGTGTTTCGTTACTAGAGGACGTATAACGCTTTTATACTTGTAGGAATTACCCGATCTCAGCGGCCCGTGCTTGCTGAAGTTTCTTCGATGAACATGTGTTGCTTTAAGTATTTTACTGTATGTTTCAAGGTCATCCTCGGTGTATGCATGCATTTCAGGTATTCTCTTGAAGATGAGTTCCTTCAATCCAGGCGTGGTTTCATACGTTTCGTCCCCTATTCGAACTTTATTATTGATGAAATCAATAATCTTGTTGCCTAGCATGTAGCTGCCATCCTCATATCGTACTCCATATGATGAATCTATTTCATTTTTGTCCTTCTTTCGAACTTTATTAAGGTAGTTGTAGAGTTTCTCATCTTTCATGTCTTTCGGTGATTCCTCCTTGCTTGTAGTATTCTTTTTCTGTATTTCAAGTATATCTTGAAGCGGATCTGTCACTGGTTGAAGAGCTTCACTCATCACTCTCTGGGTTTCGAACTGCTGACCTTTAAGAGAACGTAACTTTTCTCTTATAGCCTTCGTGTGCATAGCTACAGATTCTTTAAGTCGTATGCACTCGCTGTCCATCTTGAAATGACACTGAAATTAGACTTTCACCTTAATATATACCCTATTTATTTAGCAGACTTCAGTTTATAAGAGATTTTCAGCTCGATATTTAGAAAATGGCCGTCCCTTACACGATTTGCAGGAGCAGTGAAGGCTAGTTTATCACCATTTGCAATTGGTGCAGGTAGAGCTCTCAGAGACTTGTTATTTATTTCAATTATTGTATCAGGTCTTACAGTAGGAGCTGTTGGTGACGTCATATAGCAAGAAACAATCTCGCCGTTTACGCTTGATTTGTAATATTCAAGACCTGTTGTTAACATGTACCTCTGTGATTTCCCTCTGAAAGGCAACGACTGCAGTGTAATTACATGTTCCCCTCTCATTTGCTCTACTAATGAATTTACGACTTTCATTTGTATTTTAAGGGTATTGATATTATCCATTGCAGATGTCAGATGCCCATCCATTGATTTCTGGCGGTTCGCCATAGTTTCCATGTGTTTTCCCACTGTTTCTGTAACAGTGGTACTTATTGCACCAAGTCTGTTGTTTAAATCTTGGCGCATTTCATTTTGTTTCCTTCCCACGTGAACTTTAACAAACTTTTTTGTTGCTCCATCACTGTCATCGACAGGATCTGCTACTTCAATTAGCTTTCTTTTTTGGAATGAAACGTTACCGCTTGAATCGAGCGGTGGTGTTCTTGCACTTATATATTCTAATACATGCTTCTTATTTGGCACGTCATAGTCCTCTTGAGGTGGCAGCATTATCTTCAATCTTATAGAATCCAGGATAATGTTGTTTCCATCGTCGCGTTTAAGGGTATTTTTATTCAGATATTCCATTAGAGCATCATGTTGCACGTCTAGCGACTTCTGGATGTGATCCCTAAGCGTAGTTTGAAGTTCGCCCATGCGCTGATATGTCGTTTTTTCCGTGAACTCCTGCATTCGATTTTCAGTAGAAGACGCAAGCGTATCCACGTAGCGTTTAGTGCTTGCGTCGTCGTCCTCCTCAGGATCCTGAACAATGCAGTCTCTTGTTCCTGAATTGGTAATTTCCTTTTCCATCTCTGTTTATGATAAATTGATGTAGCGATCTTTTCACTGGAGCAGCCCTCTGTGATCCAAACCTGTCAATACTCATGATGAACTATGAATGAGCAATTTCTTTATTAACAACTTTAATATATACATCGAATCCGCACCTATATCGACCGACATTCATCGGAAATTCGGGAACTATTACCATAAAAGGTCTTCCTTCTGTAGAGCTCTCCCAAACACCTTGGCACAAATCTTTAAATTCAGTATACGTCATATCTGTGTTTACGTAATCTTCATATACATGTTTCAAGTTTAAATTATCTTGCCTGAAGAGTATAATCATGTTCGCATTATCTCTAATTAAATGCTTTGGGACTTTGGCATAGGATTGTGCTAGATATATTGAATCTACATTTCGATGTCTGCCCATGCTGTAAAAGGATGCAATCTTGTCTTGCTTTTCAGTGATGACGTCATCAAATATAAAGATTGAATTTTCTTTAATTTCTGATGGGTGCAAGACGCTTTCACCGTCTTCGTGAGTATACACACCTATACCCTCAATGTTTTCAAGCAGCTTAACAAGATATTGATACTTTGGCTGGTATAGCGACTTTGAATAAATGTACACATTTTCAAAGCATAGTCCATTCTCGTGGAGTATCATATTGAGTAATACATTTGTTTTTCCAGCACTGGAGCTACCTAGAATTAGCGCTCTAACATTGCCTGGAAACAGCTTCCCGTGACGATCGCGTCTAAAGTCACTTTCAAAGTCTAGCACCTGGATAGGCAGCGAGCAATCTTGCTTCACCAGCTCCATCGTAGCAACTAAAATAAAATAAATCATCCTTAATGTATATATGCTAATAAATGGAAGCAATGACAGAGTATAAAAGAACTATGTGCCATTAAAATCGATTAGTGTACCATGAGCGCTAAGGGGGTTAAGGTCTCAAGAGGTTCCGGTTTAATTAACTCTCTCATTAACCTGCTGCCATTTGAAGCACATTTGCCTGGTTACAGATACTGTGGACCTGGGACAAAGCTAGAAAAAAGACTAAAGAGAGGAGACCCCGGAATAAATCCTTTAGACGAAGCGTGTAAGCTTCACGACATAGCCTACGCACAGCATAAGGACTCTGCTTCGAGGAACGTTGCCGACAAAATCTTGGCTGAAAAGGCCTGGAAAAGAGTGCAATCATCTGATGCTACCTTAGGTGAAGGGTTGGCAGCCCGACTAGTAACAACCATCATGAAGGGTAAGGTAGCTGTTGGTGCGGGATCCAGGAAGAAGAAACGAGGAGGATTTCTACCACTCATACCAATTATTGCAGCACTAGGAGCCGCCGCTGGAGGCGCTGCACAAATAGCCTCTGCTGTAAATAAGAAAAAGGCTGCGGATAAACAACTTGCTGAAATGATGAGACATAACAAAGAAATTGAAGCAAGAGGGAAAGGCCTACGAGTGAAGAAGAAGAAGAAGAAGAAGAATAAGGCGAGGAACACCGAAAGGAAGAGGAGGCCGAGCAAGAAAGGAAATTCAAAAAACTCCGGCAGAGGGCTATACTTGTCCCGGAAAAAGCATTAAGTAACATAGACCTCGACTTGTATGCCCGACGTTTAAAGATTCCTCATTTTAGGGGTGTATACATGATCGATCAGCTACCCTCAAGACCTCGTTACAGAGAGAGAATTATTGTTAATCTCGATACTTCAGAGAATGAAGGCACTCATTGGGTTGCTATAAAGAAGGATGGCAACGTGTCATTTTATTTCGATAGCTTTGGAAACTTGAAGCCTCCAAAAGAGATAGAAAGGTACCTCAGAGATGTTAAGGTGCTGTATAACACTAAGAGGTTTCAGAGTTTCAGCTCGGTCATCTGTGGGCACTTGTGCTTGCAATTTCTATCGCAGTGAGTTACACTATTGCAGTCAGTGGCAATGAGTCTGTGCTTACTACATACCTGAATCCACCTCTTCAGCTAGATCCAAAGTATCATTATGAGATTGCTCTACTGAATTTTGAAACCTTCTATTCAATTCCTAATGTTGATTGGAGTAATAATCAATTTCATTACATGCACAATGATGAAATTAAGATCATTGATATACCTGATGGAACTTATGAGATTTCTGATATTAATGAATACATCAGAGATAAGCTAGGTGTAGATGAGACTGTCTTCTTTATTAGACCTAATAATAACACAATGAAAGCTGAAATTAAGTGCCCTTTCACTATTGATTTTTCCGGTGATCGTTCTATAGGCTCGCTATTGGGCTTCAGAGGTAAAGTTATTCCAGCTAATCAGCTGTCTGAATCTGATTACCTGGTGAATATATTTAAGGTGAGCATCATTCGAATCGAGTGCAGTATTGCAACAGGCTCTTTCATTGACGGTAAAAGCGGCCACTCGATCTACGAGTTTTTCCCTTCTGTTCCGCCTGGATATCATATTTCTCAAGAGCCGTCAAATCCAATTTACCTTCCAATCATAAACACCAATGCTATAGAGCAAATGCGTCTTCGTGTAGTGGACCAAAGTGGTAATATCATTGACTTTAGAAACGAGGATATAAGCATAAGGCTTCACATCCGCTGCAATGCCAATAGATTTTAGAAGAAGTCAACGACGTCGAGGATATAATAAGGGAGTGATTCAACGCACACACCATACTCTGCCCTTGACACCCGGAGAGTTAACATCACGTAATCGACACTTCCTCCAGGTATTGGGCTTTAGACTTCTATAATCATGGACATCTTCAATGTTACCAGCGCACCGACATTCGATGACAAGATCACTAAAGAAGAGGAACATGTGTTTTTACCGTATAATACATCGGCTCTGGACGCTAATGATGAAATTAGAATCCCTTGTCAAGCTGAGGATTTATATACTTTACCTAATCGAAGTTATCTATACATCGAGGGGAGTATTACTAAACCTAATGGAACAGCTACTACTGCAAAGCTTACCAATAACGCTATTGCATTCATGTTTGAGGAGATTCGACTGGATATGAACGGCTCAACTATTGATCGAACCAGGAACCCCGGGATCGCCTCAACTTTACGCAACTATGCTGCTCTCAATCCAATGGAGCCTGATCGCTTGCTGAATGCTGGATGGTACTATCCTGGAGAAGACATGAATATTGTGAATACAGCAAATGGAGCCTTCAACGCCATAGTACCGCTTTCGATGCTTCTGGGATTTGCTGACGACCACAAGGAACTCATACTCAATAGCAAGTTTGAGTTGGTGCTGATTCGATCCAAGGACTCTAAAAACTGTATTACAGCGCCTGAGAGTGAAGAGAATGCAAGCGTTAAACTTGCACGAATCGAGTGGAGAATGCCAGTGATACGACTTTCTGATGCTGAAAAGGTTGAAATTCTCAAGATTGTCAAGTCGGATAAGGCGCTGTATCTCCCATTTAGGACCATGGATCTGCATACTCAACCTGCTGTGCCGCAAACTAAATCATTCACTTGGAATGTCGCCACCACATCAAAAATGGAGAAGCCGAGATTTGTCATTTTGGGTGCTCAAACTTTAAGATCGAGTAATGCATCTAAAGACGGTTCTCTTTTTGATCATTGTAACATAACTAATTTGAGAATTTATCTTAATAGCGAATGTTATCCCTATCACGACATGAATTTGGATTTTGGAAACTCTAGATTTGCATCCTTGTATGATATGTACTCAAAGTTTCAAAACTCTTATTATGAAAAAGAGAACTATCCTTTATTGAAGAGAGAAGATTTTCTTAAATTTGCTCCTATATTTGTTATAGATTGCTCACATCAACCAGAGGAAGTTGTAAATGGTGCTGTTAACATTAGAATAGAAATTCAAGCTAGTGCAAATATTCCTGCACAGACCACTTTGTATTGTTTGATAATTCACGATAAAGTATTTACATACAAGCCTCTGACTCATGTGATGCAGCTTTTATTTTAAACTAATCATTGTAAGGATTTGTTTGTTCAATAGCAATGTAAGGATTATTAATGAATAAAAACACTATGTAAAAACATACTTTCATTCTTTTTATTGTTATTATTTATCCTGCATTTCCATCACTTTCTTCCTCCAACTCCTCGTTCCAAAATATTGCATTACATTTGCATCAGTTATGTTACCTAAATGGTAGTCTATAAACGGTACAGGTCTTTTTAGCCTGCAAATTTCATCTCTATTTAAAAATATTTCACAATCATTTAAATTAGTGTTCAAAAATTTTATTTCTGTCTCTTGCATATAAGCAACAATATTATAAGAGAAAAGAATATTTTCACAATATTCCACACGCGGATACTTTCTCGTTTGGAGGAATGCACTGAATGTAGGAAGACTCTCACGAATTATCACCCAGTCTTGAATTGTCATGTATACAAATTTGTCTGTGTTTTTCACTAAAAGCACTGGAAGATCATAGAAGAATGCTATGTTAATGCTGCGCCTTTTCGAGATGTAGACGTCTCGGCACACGCTTCTTACCGGCATGTTTCTTGGGCGTCTCGATGTTGCTTATTCTATCCTCCAATAGCGTCAGTCTCCTTTGCAGGTCTGCAAAGCTGTTCCTCTTCTTCTTCCCCTTATTGCACCGCCTGAAACATTACACAATGAAGGTCTTAGAGAAGTGCTTGGGTGAAGTTAAGGTAACCTGAAAAGAATTACATATTTTTTGTTAGTGTACACTTAAAATGAAACAATGATTTTTATATATGTGAAAATACTCACGTCAATGTTTTCCCGAGTTCTGCAGGCTTTTCAAGGGGAGACTCGGAGGTCGTCTGCGTTAGATCCACAGCCTGCGGTGAGTTAGAATCCTGTTCCTCATCTATGTGTTTAGCATACTGCTGTGCAATGGGATATTCCACTATATCTTCTGGTTCTTTATCATCGGAATCTACCTCGGTTTTAGGCGCTGGTGTCGTCATTTGAATTCTGCAAAAGTCATTATAATTTCCAGTGTTAGTCGTATACAACTGCTCTTGTACTATAGTAGAATGTAATGTATGTTAGTATCGCATACAATTAATGTTTACATTAATGTTCTCAGGAGTTACGTATATGACAAGAGCAATGTACAATAATGATACAGAGGTACTCACTTTAAATTTCTCTGTCTGAAGAGGAATACACTGCAGCTCTCATTGCATGGAAAGTATGACGCCATCTTGTCGTGCACCTCTGGTTTTGCACACAGTACAGAGTGAGTATACCCATTGCAGTACTCTGAATGCCACAGAGAGCCGTGATTTGAAATGAGGCTGATCATCTCACCCTCACTTTCGGTATCAGTTTCTCTGGAAAGAAAGAAGGTACAATAGAATGAACCATTTTAATTTTTCACTCTTCTTTAGAGAACAATTGCATTCTTTTTAGAGCTTGCATTCAATAATAAAAACGAGACTTACATGATGCTTCTTTTGTAGACAGGGCAGTTGTCTGTGCATATGCCTCGAGAAGTCTTCTGGTCATGATAGGAAGGCATGTTACATACTATAGAATGCATGATGCCATTACACGACTCTTTATGATAATATGTATAATGGTGTGATTCTTCTCCGCATTCACTCCAAAAATCGTCCATTGTATTATCGACTGGATTACACCTCGAATAATATTCAGAGCAGTGCGAGAAGGGGCTACTTATATATAGCCGCTAGAAAAACCGGTTCTTCTATCACATGTAATGACTTGCAGAGAGGATCGGTGGGGGAAGCGATCTATAGAGAGGGGGGGATGAATGTGTTTTTCTATGCAAGAGAATAAATGATTCAGTGAGGGAAATGAAAACTTTTATTATAGAGAGGCAATGCACGTAAAGGTTTTTGATATCTCTGTTTGAAAGAGATAATTGTTGCGTTACATGTATGTGCATGTGTGTGCATGCATGCACCTGTGTATGCCTGTTGATGTATGCACATGTGCTCGTGTATATGGGAAGCACCTGGATGTGTACAAGTTGTGGAGAAAGAAAATAAAGAATCGTGTCTAGGCATCGGAATATCTAAGTATACGCAGGGGTTTAATATAAATAATTATATTTGATAAATACATTTTTAATATGTCCGTGCATAGTTTAATAGTTATTATAGCGTTTCGCAGGGCAGGATTCGAGCTATGGACCTCTGGTTCCTAAGAATACAGCTCGTTAAACATTGTAATGTCGTGTATATTAAATTATATTTGTTAAACACATTTTAATCTGACCCGTTCACTCTTCAATAATTTAGTATTTATTATAGCGTTTCGCTGGGTAAGGTTCGAACTATGGGCTTCTGGGTTCCTAAGAATACCTTTCATTAAAATGTGTTTAACAAATATAATTTAATTATATTTGTTAAATACATTTTTTAATCTTATCGTGCACGCTTCCGTAATTTAATAGTTAGTAGGCATAGAGCTTGCAGGGTAAGACTCGAACTAGAAACCTCTGAACGGGCTTTAATCAGGATAATGATATAATAATGTTTTACCCTAAGAAAATATCAACTTGGATACCTAAGTATACGCATGTGTTTAATATATTTTTAGAGCACGCATCCGTAATTTACTAGATGTTACACATTAGAGTTTGCAGGGTAAGATTCGAACTAGGGTCCTCTGAACGGTCTTTCATTAATTAGGATGATGATGTATAAAAATTAAATTATATTTGTTAAATACATTTTCAATCTGGCCTTGCATAGTTTAATAGTTATTGCGCGTTAGAGCTTCACTTGGTAAGACTCTAGCTAGAATACTCTGAACGCCGTTTTTATTAATTAATTTATTAATTATATAATAATATCAATCATTAATTTCTCATTAGCAATAAACTTTTGATTACAGTAAGAATCGAACACCGATCTATGGATATCACTCAGAGGTTTAATGCACGTAATGTAATGTATATTAGGCGCTTTTTCGGAGTCGCTGGCTGAAACAGAATGCTTGTTAACTATGCTCGGATATATTCGTATGAGGTCGTAAAACATCGGAGAGAACTCCCTCAGGCAAAATCATGATGGCCGACTATGACGTCACGCAGAGCTGGTAAACAAGTTTCTCTCTCTTTCGCACAAACAAGGACAGGACGAGTATAAAGCAACCCTCGAATTCTTTTGTTAAACTAGCAGGTGGCCAAACAATGGGAATGCTGCAGGTGTCTTTCTAAACTAGCCTTGCCAAGGACAATAGAAAGGCACACACAATAGAATCTCTTACACAATGAAAAGGGTCAGGCTTTGTTATTGGATTGTGGGATGAGTATGCCAGGTGGTCTTTCTAAAGTATGACGTCACGCAGAGTTGGTAAACAAGTTTCTCTCTCTTTCACACAAACAAGGACAGGACGAGTATAAAGCAACCCTCGAATTCTTTTGTTAAACTAGCAGGTGGCCAAACAATGGGAACGCTGCAGGTGTCTTTCTAAACTAGCCTTGCCAAGGACAATAGAAAGGCACACACAATAGAATCTCTTACACAATGGAAAGGGTCAGGCTTTGTTATGGAGCAGGTGTCTTTCTAAACTAGCCTTGCCAAGGACAATAGAAAGGCACACACAATAGAATCTCTTACACAATGGAAAGGGTCAGGCTTTGTTACAACCCTAATTCATCATGGGCTTTGTTCATTTTGACAGCTGAAGGTTAAGCATTGTTCTTTTGTTAAAAGCTAGTGGAACGAGTATGCCACGTGTTCGACACACAATGGAAGTGGGTGTGGGTAACTGACCAGGTGCAGAAGTGGCCTGATGTGGGATGGGTAGGAAAAACATCTCGCCTTTGTTACAGAACCTTAAATTTATGACCCCTTTGTTCGTTTTGACAGTTGATTGACAGCCTTAATTGCTTAACTGTCAAGCCTCCATTGTACTCAACATGATTTACGACCGCAGGTGCAACTAAAACTACCAAGGCACAGCGGGGGTGGGGGTGGGGGAGGGGAGGGGCGGGGCTAATTAGCATATTAATTGCACATTCCTGCATATTAATTGATACAGAACCATCATTTCTACCCTACGTACGGGCTACAAAACTTTGCGTAGACATTTGTACGTAATGGGACTTATTCAATACTCTTTATCTCCCAACGTATACTATGGGAATGCGAAGGATTCGCTATATATACCTATAGATATGTATCTATAGCCTCCTTTTTTTGGAACCTGAAGACATTACAAGGGTAGATATCAAGGCGTGGTCCGTTTTATCCAGAACTATTGGAATTGATTATATGCTCAGGTCAAGAGACACAAAGGCTCCAAGAGCATATGTGCAGGCTTCTATTGAGGCCACTGAAAAGCGTCGTCGTCGTCATCATCATCATCATCATCATAGGCGGGGAGATTATAAATAACAAACTACCCCCAACTCTTGTACAATATTTGCAGACAGAATTCGGATCGGTTTTTACCTGCTTGTCAATGACACTTGGTCTACGTTGTTTTGCAGTCTTTGGTTTTAAGTGTAGATAATTTGAAACCAACTGCTTAAGAATTCCTATGCCTGCGAATAACAATTTTGCTTATTTTTATCGAGGGTCCCCCAAAGGCCCTAACTTTTGACATGCATCTGAACTGGGAGTACTAAAACAGGTCATGTGACGGTTTATTAGTCTTTTTTCTTTCCTGTTGACTGCGATTAACTTTGGTCCTACATGAAGGAACATCGGTTTCACTTATAACTAAGCCTGAAAATCCCCTTCATCTTCAGAAATATTAATCCTCTCAACACATTTGTCAAGAGGTTTATGTTATAAATGTCGCTGAAGGAAGGTGAGGGAGTGACGGGATGCACTCGAGGAGCTAAATTTGAAACCATTCTTCTTGCATAAGTTATTACTTTAAGATATTCGTTCCTTTTGACCCTAACTTGTGAAACCAAGTATTGGATCTTCGTTACTGAAAGGAATAGACTTTGCCACTAAGTTTCATACAAAGTCAACAAGCATATCGCAAGTAAGTAACCCTGCCGCAGATAATATGAGTATTGACATTAACGGTCCTTCAGTTTATAACAATTGCTCAAGCAATTCGAGTTGTATCACACAGTTAGCAGCAGCAGTAATGGGGAACTGAAATTCGGTCAAATCATGTACACTCACTTCCATTTATGCCGTCACCGCAGCTTTGGGAGGCATTCTACTGGCCTTCACAGGTGGAGTATGCATCTATAGCAAGAAGGAGGTGTGTGTGTATCTGTTTACCTTTTGCATGCAGCGGCGTCCTTTTTGTGTGTACAATTCTAGATTATTCACTTATGAATATTTATAACCTTGAACAATAGGTACCTTTACCCATTATCACTTATAATCATCGTGTTTAAATATATAACTAAATAAAACCTTGTTTTGCCCAAAAAAGGACTAAAAACTAGGCCTTTTTCGTGTCATGTCATGTCAGGGGAATAAACTTACGTTTAAAAGCAGGTATTGCTTTGAATCACCGTGGAGATAATTGTTCTATTTCTGTCGTAGGTTCCTACAAAGAATAGGTCTAAATCAGTTTATATTTATGCGGTAAAAATATGACCAGAGAATGAAACCAAGCTATGTTTCAAAATAAGCTGAAGATATGTAAAACAAGGATTAACAAACTACAATATATATCGTTAATGAATTTTGCCAAATTACTGATTATATATTACTGTATATAAAATACAATTGCCATTTAAATTTCTTTCGGAATGAACCAGCTCTCTGAATTTCTACGGAAAATCGTTACTATAATACGAGTGATTTTTCTCGTTAAAAGTCCCAGGCTTTTATCTGTAAAATTGTAAGTTACTTAAATTTTCACGTGAATAACAAAAAAAAAAGTGGGGGAAAGGTGGGTCTGCCTACGCAGGGATTATATTTTACTTAAGCTTTATTATACGTATATTGAATAATATGGAGATCCATGCATGCTGTTGGTGGTAATCTCCTGAAGTGCTGTTAAAGTTAGCAATAATTTTGAGTTTCAGACTATTCACTTCAAATTTTTCTGTTGAATATCGACACAGAAAAGTTTGTTCACTCATCCAATATTCTTAAGCCTTTCTATCCTTTGAAGTATGGTATCCGAGGATATCACATTCAGCATAATTGTATGCTTTGATATATCGTTCTTCTGCTGCATATTTCGCAACGTTTTACTTTGATGTTAGCAGTGCTTCCTGTTTGCATGCTATAAACGAACAGAAACATAAAAAAGAGCAAAATGAGGGCTCCCTTTTACTAATGCATCATATCTCATCGCCAGAAATTGGAAACGTCTCTAGTTGTTTTTAGTAGTCGTAGCTTTATTTAACCGCTTCGCCGTAACTGTGATTAAAAGCTCTCTTTGTATAAAAATTAATTTATATGTTTAATCAGAATTTTTTTGAAGATTGAGGTACACAAAAAATATACAAAATAAAAATCAACATTTATAAAATCTCTGTATCTTCGGGACTAAAGCTATATTCTTGTATACACCTGTAGTGTATTTCGTCCCGTAAAATTTCCACATTAACCTTACATCTACTCTTATCTAAGACTATCTTGAAAAAATTCTCAGAAACAAAAATAAATGTGCTATATTCGGTGTGAAACGAAGAATGGGTCAGAAACAGCCTCTGTTAATGAATTCTGCTGTGATTGGTGCCTATAAAGAGAGGTGGGCAACCCCAGCGTGATATCACTAGTGCCTTTACCTTGAAGAGGTGGTGGTGGGTGAGAAATGAGTAACCGGTATCCTGAAAATGTATAACAGTTACCATTTTCATGCCAAACGTTACTCCTGAAGTACATTGGAAACGACTCTAAGCTTATTGCTGCGGAAGAGATTGTGCAAGACCTGATGAGCTGCTTGACATAGTTGCAAAAGAATCTCTTTAGTGAAAATATTGTCATGAAAGAACAATTATTTCGATATGTTAATCAAATGGAATAATCACTTGTGTCTATAATTTAAATGGACACCAGCAGCGGTGTCAGTGATGGTAAATTATTTATAATTCATAACAATAAATGCATGATTTTGATGACACTGTTGTCAAAAAGCTGTTAAATATATTATCGTTGTCTTTTTTAATATTGTCGTGATTATTTTAAGTACTCGACTATAAAGAACATTGGCAACTCATTTGCACTGGTACAACCCAATTTTTGGTGTGAGGAAAGTAGCTTTACAATCAAGTGGCTAGAATTAAACAAGAGGGTAAGTAAGGGGTGACACATTTTTATGCATGCAAGGTTGTTAAATAAATTTATAGAAGTTAACACAAACTTATTGTAATCGTGGGTTACTGTATTACTGAAATAAGCCGTAGTTTGAATTGAGAAATTATCAGCTTCTAAACAAATTGTTAAACAAACGCTAAACTACGTATTTTCCCACTACAGACTCAGTTCTATATAACGTAACGAGCATAAATGAGAAAGTAATGCAGAGCATTGCTGTGTTAAGGTGTTTTAAATAACCGGAGAGTAACGTAGAATCTTTGCCACGTCTGAGATTCTCAATTAAACTCCATATGTATGTTAAGAGACGAATGTCAGAAAACGAAACTTTTATGAAGCTACAATCTGATAATGTAAAGAGAAATACATGCCACGTTTCTGAAACAGAGTTCGTTAGATTGTTGGTCGGACAAGGGGTTACC
This sequence comes from Deroplatys truncata, assembly GCA_030765065.1. Classification (NCBI taxonomy): domain Eukaryota; kingdom Metazoa; phylum Arthropoda; class Insecta; order Mantodea; family Mantidae; genus Deroplatys; species Deroplatys truncata. Next base: position 118,208,353 of record CM060988.1, on the reverse strand, counting down.
ATAACACGCGTTTTTATCAACACATGCTAAAGATTGGACCTTAAAAATAAACTAAACCTTTAAGTACAAGCAATGCTTTTGAAATTGCATTGAATTTGTTTTCTTTGGTAACATTTTTGGACTGTATTACTCTTTTTTTTAAAAATCTGTTGAGAGGTTTTCGAGATGCTGTAGTGGTTATAGGACCTCTTATTCCCTTGGACAGGGCTTCAAACACAGTATTTTTATTATTTTTGGGGGGTAGGAAAGCAAATCCATTGATATCAAGTGGTATTTATTCGCACTATAAAATCTTTAAGCAAAATTTTCAGCTTTAAAAATAATTTCTTCGGTAATTCTAAACTTGATTCTCTTATAATCTCCTATCTCTTATGGTGAAAAGGATAGGGAAATGAACCCAAATGAAGTGTGTAGGAATTCTGCTACGTGGGATGCTCATTTCAAGTTACTTACCATGCTATACTCGACATATTAAAAACCAGAGACAGTCCTCCTCTCAAGTGTAGAAAAGGCAATACCGCTGTTCGCTGGGTCGTTAAACTCATTCGAGGCGAATTTTTCTATCCTCAGATGGCACCACTAAACACTATAAATCAAAAATCCTTCAAGAGTTCTCCAAAATTATTTTAAGCTAAAACGCCTACAGGTTTTATAGGTTATAGGTCGTTCAACGGAGGGAGACTCTTCAGCACCGCGAACTACGAGATCTATTGTGCCTAACCACACCCGAGGAAGAAGGGATGAGGTGAAGGAACCACACACAGGAGCCTACACGCCGTAGGCAAACAGGCCAGAGAGACGAGTGGAAGTGCCTAGCGTTTCCAAGGTCGCAGACCTGTATCACCGCCGGAGCCGCCGAGAGGGGGCGATTATCGGCTCAGCAGCACACCTGAAAGGTGAGAAGGAAACTGAATGAGAGAAAATTGTGGTAGAAAAGAAACCACCTCAGCATTCGCCTGTCGACTCCGGGGAAACCACGAAAAACCCATGAGTCAGAGACGGCGGTCGCCGGGGATCGAACCGGGGGGCTCCCGAATACAGATCGCAGACGTTTCCACTGAGCCATTCTCCTTGGTGCCTACAGGCTTTAGTAAGCTATGCGATAAGCAAATGTATTATTTATTAGTCTTCTTTTCATGTTACAACACAATATGCTTTAGATTGTGGTTACAGTTTCTTACGTCTGTGATTTTTACCTTTCCGGCTGAGAATCTCAAAAGCAACACGATTTCATTAAAACAACTTAAGGTGGATGTTTTTTTATTTGAGGGTAAAAACAATTATATTAGTTACATTTTATTTAGTGTATATTTTCAAGATGATTTAATTGTCACTCCAATTTTTTAATGGATTTGGATTTTACACATAAAAGTAGAGAAGCTATTGCATTCCACTAAAAACTTAGATACAGATTTACAGGAAATACACGTTTTGAGGCCCCCTGAATAAAAGAAAAGCATTTTTAGAAAAATCTGTCTCTCCCTCTGTGTGTGAACTCAAAAAGGAAAGGTCGAATAAACACCAAACTTGGTATTTAAGTTTAATATCTTCGAATGATGCGATTTAGATTTTCAAAAAAATTCCCACACCAACAACCCTTAAATGGAGCATTTTTCGAAAATTTTTATTTTCTAAAAAATGGCTGCATGATTTTGATTAAAATACGGTACGTTAAAGATTGCAAATAAAATATATATCTTGAATTTTCTGTGAATAGCCCCTAAAGTCCTCTTCATTTGAAAGGAATTTTGTATAATCTTGCATAGCTTGTAAACGTTAAGCGGTAGACGAAAACGTACTGCACAAGAAATGTAGTTCTCTTTATAACACACAATTTATTTCAAATGGGTGTTTTTTTGTGGCATAAACCATTTCTGAGATATGGGTTATTAATGGTTCGAATTGTTCATTTCCTGGTCATTAAAGTCCTTTCAACATTCAGTTGTTTCTCGCGATTGCATGGAAACAGTATGGAATTTTAAGGCCAGCATATAGCGTCCAGTTCTTAAACATATGAGTATCGCTGTTCCCTTTGTATCTATAACGAAATGTGTAATGGAATATTTATGAAGTTTGAAAAGAAAAATGTAAGTATGCAGTTAAATTGTGTTTTGTTAAATTCATAGAAATTAAATCTAAGCTTTTTTTTTTCTACTTTTGTTCCATTTATACTCCGCCTTTAAGTACAGTGGGCATATCAGTGGCGTTTTACCTTTGGAACATATTGTCTATTAGCAATGCTGTTAACTCGTATACAGTTGCCATTTGATTTCTGGTTTTATTTTGGGCTTTATACACTTTAGATCGCACGCGCGCGCGCGCGCGCACTCACACACACACACACACACACACTATTCACCCTCTCATTCATCCTTCCACACGCTGGGAAGGATAGAGAAAGATACCCACCTCCAGCCGGGAATCGAATCTGGGACCCTTCGCACAGCAGGCAGGTGCTCTACCGATGGAGCTACAGGCCAAATCTAAATTGGCCTTGCATTGTATTAACGTTAATAATTTTTTGAAACTACTAAAGAAAGAAACCACATGGCTTAAGTACACAGAAAGTACCATATTTAACAGTAGTAGTAATTTGTGGAGTCACATTTCCTCTAAAATATGATGTAAAGTTTACCATTCTACTTCTAAAGTTTGTATGCGTTATGGTTTTTTTTTCGTGAAGTGGTAAGAATTCACAATACAAAATGGCAGAAGCAATACTATTTTTTAAATACATTTAAAATATAAGTATTGAGCAACAGTGATAACATTTATATCGAATTAAAGAGGAAATTCCAATTAATAAGACTTCTCATACAATGAAAAGTGTCTTTTTTTTTGGCTATTTTTCCCATCTAAACTCCCCTTAATCTCTGTTATCTTATCTACATCTGTGTTCCTGCTGCCGTTGGACTTTTAGATTTTGTATCGATAACATGTCTACATCAATAGTGTGTTGCGATACAAGCTCGATAGGTGCATTTTTGCAAAACGAGGAAGATTTCTGCAAAGGTGTAATCACATGTGTATTCTACTATTTTGTCGACGATAGTGAACAATAGAAATATTGATGCTAAAATAAAAGTAATTAGTTGTTCAAAAGCAGTATCAAGGTCGACCGCACTATCTTCTGCTAACCGGTGATCGATTATTACGCCTGGTAGCGTTGACCAAGCCAGTTAACAACTGAAGGTGAGGTGGGTGCTTGCGCTAAAAGAGTTGTATTTAATTGCTGCATAATTGAATCGTAAGTAAATGTAAACAAATAAAAGAAAGTAAAGGCGTTAAGATTTAAATAGCAAAATTCAACTGTCAATTATGATTACTTCTTGCGTTTGCTTAGTGAAATACTCAGACATTTAGTACACTGCCTTTTGTCTTCTGCCCTGCCAGTAGAACCCTCCTTGGGTTTACTCCAATGGCTCTGAAGTGCTTGACACAGCCTGAGAAATTCCCAATTAATTATAGCAACATTCTCCTTACACAGCATGATGATGTTGATTCAGTGTAGATGTTTGGCTAGACAATCATGGTAATAACACCGACTCCAGCTGCAGTTTCACTTTTTGGTGACTCCGAAATACTCCCGGGAATACACACACCAGTGCGTTAATCTACATTGTGACCAGTTTTGGTCTCAGTCCAATGACAGGGCAATTACCCTTTGTATTTGCACATGAATAATTTCTCTTGGCGCTCGCATTATCGGTCACAATACAAATCGTCATACTTCATTCATCACAATCCGTTGTAGAGTTAACCTATATAACGTATATTGGCAGCCTTCTGCTCTTTGATCTAAAACGTTATTCTTTTATCTAATATAACCTACATAAATATTAAATGGCGGCAATTATGAATTCAGAAGAAACTAAAAGGAAAGGCCAGGTGAAATTATAGAAGCAGCAGAAAGAATAACACTAGAAGTACTTACCCCAAAAAATCCAGAAAGCAATGTGATATAGCATTTAATCGCTTTATTGACTGGTGTAAGGCAAAACTGTTGAAAATAATTTCACTAAAAATGGCTGCTAGCGATTCAACAAAACCTCTGGCATCTCGCTTTCTCAACGTCATTTCTCTTGTTTCAACGACGGCGTTCTAAACGTGATCTCTGTTAGTTTCAGAGATAAAACATAATATTATTGATATTTTACAAACTCGGGTGCTGTCTAAAAAATTTGATGTGTTACACTCACATGACTTTCTCTACTTTTGTACAAACTATTTTTACAAACGCTTATTCCCCATATGCTTCATGTTAATCGTGATATCGAGATGTTAATCTTATTGTTAATTTTCTTGTAGATGCAAGGGGAATTGGTAGGCTTTAAGCGATAGTCAAATATTTTAAGAGCTGGTTGCTATGTGGAGTGTTCCATTCTCTTTGCATTAGCAGGACAAAAAAAATGAATAACGAATTTGAGAAAAATTAGAAGTATTGGAAAATTTAAGGGAATAACAAGCAATATCTTGAAAATGGTTCACTCAACAACAAAAATGTATATGACATAAATTGTATATTTTAACGCGATCTACATTTTGTGTGTAGTAAATTTTGTCTACCAGTTATGCAAAAGTCGTTCACAATGAAGAATACTTTTGGAGACCTTCCCAGAAAATTCGAGATATACATTTCATTTGTCATGAAAATATCTGAAACATATGATATTTTAATCAATAGAGCCGTTTTTGAGAAAATTAAAATTTTCGTTAAATATTACATGTAAAGGGTAATCTGGGGTGGGGGGATTTTCTTGAAAACCTTCGTGTCGCATCTCTGGAAGATACTGAACCTAAATACCAAGTTTGGTGTTTATCCAACTGTTCGTTTCTGAGTTATGCTGTTCAAAGACACACACAGGGACATGTTTCCAAAAATGTTTTTTTTTGGATTAAGAGGGCCTCAAAACATGTATTTCCGGTGAAATCTCGGTATCGAATTTTTGGGTGGAATACAATACTTCCCCTACTTACTATACGTAGTAGAGAAAGTAAAAATAGTATATGCCACACGTGTTAAAAGTGTTTTTATTTTGCTTGTAGGATTGCGAAAATCGGCCTTCGCAAACATATCTACTCGCAAAATAGAAGCCGACGTTTATCCCTTGTATCATAATTTACTATTATTAACATCTGCTGTAAAAAGGCACGAAGTACAGGAATTTGAACTTCCCATGTATGATGATAGCATGCGTGGGAAGTGGATAAAAAAAGACACTATCGTCGAAAAAAGTAACTTGTTTTATAAAACATGCATAAGTTTACATGTTGTCGTCACCTGTGAACAGCGACATCTCGCAGTTAACTCTGGTCGTGGTCTAAAATAAACTCGGCAATGAGAAGGAAAAGACAGAGCGAAGCTATTTCCATTCCACGTCAACACCATCCATCACTCAAAATCTGGAAGGGAAATGATCATTACTGGCAGTCGGGGACAGAGCTAGTGGCCTTGCATTTGCAGGCACAAAAGAGCGCAATAATTATTATCCCTTCGTTACTCTGCGGTCCCCCTCTTTCTCTTCCACAAATAGGACGAAAGGGAAGAAGCCACAAATCACCGCACGTTTAGAAGTGCCTCATCTGAAGAAGTAGACCATGTTGCATGCTGAAGGTAGAAATTGCCAATAAATTCTCCTGCACATATTTTAGCAACAAATTGTGGACTTGAAAGCAGCTTCAGGGAAGCGAAGCCAGGCGCACACTTGCAGGGGGCTGTTTCTTTTGAGAGAAGCCGCAGAATTGTGTTTCATCATGCAAATCGAAAGGGCAGCTGCAGAATTCTGTAACAGTGTGTGTGGTTGTGTGTGTAAATACCAAAATCTTTTCATACAATATCCGCTCAGGTTTTACTTACTGTACCACTTATTGACTGCCTTCGTGGCAAGTTGGCAGATGAGGCAGTATTTTTAATAGTCTAATTATATAATATGTAAATTCAATAACAGCCCGCCTTGAAGCAATATGCGTATGTAATAATTTGTAAAATGTATGTAACAGTCATTGCATATGCTTATATTATTGTAAACATGTGTAATAATGTTATGTGAATATATTACGTAATTTAATAATGTAGGAGCTGTGAGAATAATAAGTTAAAAGTTGCTAACAATGAGGTAACCTTGAGTCAATAATGAGTAAGAAAGTTTAACAGTACTACTTGTGATTCTTGGAGTAACAATAATGTAATTTTAGTGACAGTTTATAAAGTAGCCAATCAACAACCAGAAAAAGCTTTAGTTAAATGAAGGTATTCTATTGGAGTAGGTTTAGCCAATCAGAAACTGAAATATAGCAAAATTTACAAATCTAGAAGTCAGTTGCCTGCAAACAGTGTTACTAATCAGACGCGAGACACATCCTCGAGAGATTCAATGCGTATTTTCGTGTGAGACCAAAAATAAGTTTACGTGTTAAAAGGTGTAATTAATTAATAAAAAGAATCTCACAGCTCTCAATATCAGTGAAGTGTTATTTTAATCATATCAAGTATTAATAAAAGGAGTGAAGTAAAATTATAATCTGTGTAAGTCTACATTTTTGTCACACCACAATCCTGCTAAGAGAAACGTGTCTCTAAAATAAACACTGTCGCAGCCGAGTCAAACTTAAACATATAATATTAAAGAAACAGTTTAAATTACAAAGTTAATATTTTTAAACTTGGGGCAAAAGCCACCTGAAAGTACATTTGGGGCGAAGGCTACCGGGAACTGTTTACTATACGTGCGGTTGCAACTACTACAAGTTCGGCTCCCCATCACTTGAAATACGATACAACTCCTAAAATTAGCCTTTCTCGCAGAGCACCTGCCAGGGCTCTGAGTTCGATTCTCGTCTGGACTCGAGATATTTTTCTTTGATAAAGAAGATTCATCCATATGTCCAGAATTCAAGAAAGTCATCCTACCCCAAACTACCCTTTACACGGAACATTTTACGAAATTTTTAAGAAATTTCTAAGAAAATGGCTCTAACGATTTGGATTAAAATACTATACATTAAAGATGTTCACATGCAAATAAAATGTATCTTGAATTTTCTGGGAATAGCCTCTGAAGTCCACATCATTCGGAAGGAATTTTGTATTATCTTGTATCACTGGTAAACGTTAAGCGACGGACGAAAACGTATAACACAAAAAATGTACATTTCTTTAAAGCATACAATTTATTTTAAATAACTTTTTTGTGGCATAAGCCATTTATGAGATATCCGTTATTAATGGTTCGAAATGTTCAATACCATTCTTTAAAATCTTGTCAGCATTCAGTTGTTTCTCGCGATGTTATGAAAACAGTATGGAATTTTAAGGCAGCATATAGTGTCCAGCTATCTGTGTTCAGAATCTGGCGTATAATGTGTGTGTGTTTATGAGTATGTTCCGGTTATTTAATAACCAGTTAGCCTTTAACAGGACTCTCTCTGGGCAGATGCCTGAATACGTTTTCCACAATCATTATATATACGTTTATCATTATACGTCCTTTATTACTACAAGGATACTGATGATATATGAAATTAAATTATAATTTGTAAAGGAAATTTGGGGAATAAACGTTTCAGGCCTAAGTTTAGGCCCGACATTTGCTGAGTTGGAAAATCTGAACTGAGAAAAATCTGGAAGAGCAAACTTGATCAGTGAAGACGATTCTGGCTGGATTTCAAATTCAAACATCCGGTTACGAGTCCGTGCCTGAACGACCTCGGTTACGCAGATCGTAATGCTGTGTAGAAGTGAAACATACAGTTTCTAGATTAAGTATTCGTTATTTTAATGCGACTGTGTGTCATTAAACGAAGAATTACTCAGTAGAGAGAAATGAATGTCTAAAAACTGAAACGTTAGTTATTTTTCGGACGCTGTTTGAGTCCTATCAGAGTATGGCATCATGTCTGCACTTGCTGTTCGCAACTTCTCCTCACGTGACGGGGGAGATAATCAGACAGGGTAATAAATACTGGATTATGGCGTTCATGTAGCATTGACCTGATACCATCTGATTTCTAGCTTCCTTTCTCTCCGGAGGAGGAAAATGAGAACCACCCCTCTAACTCTAGAAGAGTTTGTTGTAAATCCAAGACGGTACATCTCATACACTCTTATACTAATCACTTAAACTATAAGGGAACCTTATGGATTATTTTTGTTATTTGCCGTTTAAAATGCGATATGTTCTTACTCGAGAACACAAAACGAATCTGCTTATTGATGTTATAAAGAAACTGGCTTACTCAGCGTTTCACCGGTGACTTTTTAAAAATCGAATGACGATTTAATTTATTTCCTTTACCATACTATCCCCTCGCGCCCTCTGTACCTCCGACAATATTCCAAATTCTGGAAGTGTTGTATAGCCTGTCTCTTTCAACACTGAAAGAAGTATACGGGCTAGGATTAAAAGATTGGGGTTTAAAAGATTTTAAAAAAATCTGATGTATTACAACCACATGGCTTTCTCTTCGTATATTTTTATGTATATAATACAAACTATTATTACGTAAGCTTATATTTCTGTCTACTTCATTTCAATCCAATTAAACGTTTATAAAATTAGTTTAATTATACATTTCGTTGTAGGCACAAATGGAATACAAGAGACCGAAGATATAGTCAAATGTTTAAAATTGCGCGCTAAAACTTGAAATTCCGTATTCCTTTCATGACATAGCTAGAAACAACTTATTCAGAACAACTATTTCTTTTTTAAGCGACAGTACTTAAAAGGAAATACCTTGGTGTTACATTCACATGGCTTTATCTACCCACTACAGTTTATTTTTCTGTAGTGTCTATAAACTATTTTATAAAATCTTATTCTTCTACGTCAAGCCAATTAAGATACGTTTTCGTAAACAATTTCATTAGTCATTACGTTATAGCTACAAAGGATGATGAAGTACTGAAAATATCGAACCAATAATAACGGATGCCAGAAAACCTTATTTTAAATAATTTGTGTGTTAAACAGATCTATTTTTGTGTAGTAAGGCTTCTATGTTTTACCTATTATATAAAAGTCATTCAGAATGAAGAGAACTTCACAGGCTATGCCTAGAAAATTCACGATATACATTTTAATTGTCATGTAGATATCTTAAATATATAGTATTTTGAACAAAACCTTTCGGCTCTGCCCAGAAAATTCAAAATATGCATTTTAATTGTCATTCGTATATCTTAAATATATAGTATTTCAATCAAAATCGTTAAATCCATTTCTGAGAAAATAAAAACAACGAAATTTTTTCCGCGTAAACGGCAGTTTGGTATGGGGGATTTTCTTGAAAATCTTCGTGTTGCATCCTTAAATACGAATTAAAATCCACCTGCACAATAATTAGCATCCTCCGCCTCCTCCTCCTCCTCCTCCTCAAGTATAGTTCTCTTCCTTCTGGCTCCTTTAGACATATTTTCAATGTAATTTCTGCCTTAATGTGATCCAAGTCATTTTAAATTTTCAGTGTGTTCTTTCCAATTTTCACACCCTAGTCTTCCAATAGACACACTCTGAGCGTATTTCCCATATTAAATATAATATGAGTATCATACATCTATCAATGCACGAAGCTTAAATTAAGTTAAAAGTAAGTTTTCTAGTGCCAACGGTTCCAAAGTTATGAATTGTTTTCCGAAACGGTGCATAGAACTCACTCATGCTTATTTGTAAATGCCTAGAGCACCGACATCTTTGACTATACGTATTGAAATACTTCAAATTTTCAACAAAGAACATAATACATCAAAATAAGCAGAAGATTTCAAATATTCATATGCGAGCAAAACCAAAAATGCAACTTTTTGATATAAATTATTAGTTAATCTCCTCTTAAATTGGGATGATTTGCAGGCATAAGTTCATCGATGATAAACAGTAAAGAAAGAAAAGGTCAGCGACTTCCGGAAACCAGACGTACCCAAGAAGATGTCACTTTCTACAATGAAGATTTTATTCTTGTTCTCCCACGTCTATTGAGAACCGCTGAGGGCTGTCGCCAATTGTTGAAATGCAAAGTAACCGTTTCGTGCGTCACATTAACACAATACAACAGGGCTCCATGTCGAATCCTCACGTTCAGCAAGGTGCAACCCATTGTGTTGTGGCTTTTCTTCATCTCCATAAGTTCACCTGTACTTGTTGCTCTTATTAAGTGTTTTTGTGCCACCCAAGTTAGCTAACTTCCGGCGTGGCAGAACCGCAAGGCGGGCCCAGAATGAGTCTGGAAGTCTCCGGTTCGTTGACCGGTGCACTCTGACTGGATGAAACTAGCCAGCCGTGAAGAAGCTAACTGCAGAATCGAAATCATCCGGTCGTTATATTTCATGCTGCGGCCTTCCTTCTCCGTCCTTTCTATTTCTATTTTTGTTTTTTCCTTCGGTGTTTTATACTGGCAGGTAAACGTTCTGCAGGTTGCCATATGGCCAACAGGTGGAATCTACGATTCTTACTGGATTGTGAAGTACTGAAGCATCAATGTGGCTGAGGATTATTTCTTGAGTTTTAAGGTACGCCAGGGACTGCTTTCAGCTCCCAATTGTATTGCAACATTTTAATTATTATACTCTCTGACACCACAGCACACTATAGTACAGCACTGCATAATATATAGAGAACATTCATCCGTTTATCATTTGAAGCGCTACTAGCGCTCTTGGCGCCAAACTATTAGGATCATCTCAGTAGACGATAAAACAGCTATCGTTATCGTGTTGATTTGGAATAATAAATACTTCTTCCTATTAATTATATGTTATAGAGCATATTTAATTTAATATTTTAATCAAGTATAATAAGTTCAACCATAAGCACGAAGACACGTGAAATATAATAATAATTATGTAGGCATAATGAAGCTTACTATAACCGTAACGGTTGTTTTTGCTCTTAAATTGTGTCAACCACAACTAGGTTAACACATTTTATGAACTAATTGGTCAACCAATATGCTGACTGTTATATTCTTTTGCGTTTTAATCTAGGTAGAATGCCTTATGAATTCATCTTACTGGATCTTTCGGAAACTGGAAGAAGAATAAATTGCTACAGTTTATAGCATTACAAATGTCTCCTCCTTGTCTCACATTATTATTATTCTTAACCAACGTTTCACATAATAACATGCATTTTTCTCTCAAACAAAACCCACTAATGTGTAACCATTGCAATTGCCAGCTAACATTGAAACATCTCATTGAGATCTACAGCCTCTACGGTGAACAGCGGACCAAATGTAAAGTGCTAACCGAACTTCAAACAGCCCTGGACCAACCAGAGTTCTCCAATAGTGTTCTAAGCTTCTTACAAGCAATCTACATAGGTGTATAAAATTTAATCAGAAGTTCTTGCATTCCTGTATATACAGAGTGGACCATTTAAGTTGAGACTGTACAGTATCTCCAAAACTAAGCGTTGTAGAAATAAATGTCTTGAATAAAAGTTGCTTGATATTATGAGGGAAAGTAAATGTCATTAGTCGTGTTTTATTTGGATGACGCTGTGATGGTCATTTTAGGCCCAATTTAACATTTTTAAATGGGAACTTACATTTTGTATGTAGATTTCTCATCGGAAAATGGTTTATCAAAACCTGTTTATTTTGTGATGAGGAATAAGGGGAAAAAATATGTTTTTTTCTCAATTACGAAACCTAACTTGACCTTCAAATGTCCATCCATGGATGGTCCAACCATTCATTGCGCTCTTCGTACATAGCCATTCAGAAGTTTCGTTGTTATTTACGTTGGTGTAAGAAAAATTGCAAAGTGCTTTATACAAATGTTGTTTGGTTTCTTATGAGGAGTGAAAAAAAGAACATAAAAAGTATAGGTTCCCAGTTAAAAAAATTAAATTGACCCTAAAATGACCATCACAACGTCCTCCAAATAAAGCACGACTAATAGCACTTACTTTACTCCATAAAATCAAGTAACTTTTATTCAAGACATTTCTTGCTACAACACTTAGTTTTGGAGGTATTGTACAGTCTCAACTTAAATGGTTCACCCTGTATAACACAAATATTAAACTAATTATTATTTCATGTGTTAATTTTATTAATACATACCAATGTTACCTTATTATGTTAAATAACTGTACACTTGTTTGCTTGTATTGTTGCTTGTTCTTATAATACTTTGTATGTGATATTACTTACTTATAGATTGCACTGTTAATGTACTGTAATTTTGTAACCCCAGTGGATAGTCGCGATGTAACCATGCAGTTAAAGCAACTCTAAATAATCAATTTAAAGAAAATTAACACAGCTTAAAACCATTCGGCTGGTAGATGGCCGCAAGGAGCTCTGTAATTCCACCAGCTGCAAAAAGACACATCAAGATTTGTGACAATTATAGCAGACTGTGCTAATACTATAACTGCTGATCAGATCAACAAATTATATTGCCTCCGATTTGTGTGTAATTTTACACAAGTTATTATGACATCGTGAGTAGGGGCATCTGAGGTCAAAACGTAAACCAAGGTAACCATTGGAGGGGACAAGAGGTTTAGCTCATTCCCTCCTTTGTTTTTCTTTTTTGCCTACCATCCAAGGAGCTGCTATTCAATTAGCACAGTGTCGCCGTAAAGTCCGACCATCCCCAGCACACGAAGTTGGAGGGAGAAAGGAGGGGAATGAAATCAAGCCTTAAACGGCTTCTTCTACCCATTCACATGTGCCCCTTAAATATTATTAACACTATTCATATAAAAGGTTATTTTTCTATCTACATTACTTTAATCATATCTAGCAATGATTTCAAATTAATCAGTAAGCGCTTAGTAACACACAACTTTCATATGTTAAACGTGGTAATAGCTCATACGATGGTAAGAAAAAAGAAGAATCGCAAACAATCAAGCATATCCGTCAGATAACGTAGCGGAGGAAAGTTTAAACATGCACATAGAATGTTTTTGAGAACGACAAAACGTGTTTGTTATTTGATAAGTTATGCATTTTAGTGAGTACTTCATTTTTCTTGCAGTACGTTGCTGTTTATCCCCTATAGCTTTCCAGTTATACAAATTCTTAGAATATTCAATCAGAATGAAAAGGACATTACTGGCTATTCACAGAGTATTCAATATGTAACATTCAGCTTCTCACATTAATAGCATTTTTACAAAATGTTTTTTTTTTAATTTTTAAGAAAAATACGAAGGAAGTTTAATGTATAGAGTAGTTACTTGCTTATTTGCATAAAAGTGTTCTTGAGTAAAGTACTTTTTGTTCAGTTTTTCAACACAGCGAGATGTAGGTGTACAATGAAAGAGGATGGTCACAAGTAAGTAATTTCGAATTTATTCCACATCCTTTTTCAGACAAGGTTTTAACATGGGAAAGAAATTTCTTCGCAAATATTCTCCCCCTAATTGATTTTTTAGATAAAAGTTACTTGAATATTTTAAGGACATTAGAAAAGGTAGCAGAATACAATAATAGCTAATGTGTAAATATAATTTGTTGTTAAGCTTTAAGCTTAAGAGTAGAAAACTCCCATAATCACTTTTTCATTATCATGTTCTTAATTTTTTACAAAAGTGTTTTGGATCATGGTTAATATGACCGATTCCCCACAACATTCGACTGCTTTTGAATGCCTTTTTAAGAAAATGTGGACTAATTTGACCTCAAACACCTTGTACTCAAACACCATGAGCAATACAAGCTTTAGAACTGCACTCCATACAGTAAATATCATGATCTGATTTATTTATTATAAAGAAAAGCTCTTTGCAATTATTTATTGCACCCATATTTCCTTTTCGACGTGTTTATCGCATAACCATAAAGTCGTAGTACAGTATAACAGAATGGAACATTCACCGCGCAGTAGTAATTCTAGACCTAGAAAACAAGTGACTGATAAATGGAACGCATATATCCTTGTTGTGCTTAAATTGCAATATATTTGAAGTACGATTGCAGTCGATTCAGATAACGTAATGTTTAAAGTATGGGATGTTTACTGAATGCAGATTCAAGCTGCAATCTGCAAAGGAGGGGTCGGTTGCTAACCCTAAATATGAAACTGTCCCGTATAATACAGGACGGAGCGTTGCCATAGTCATGGCCCACATTAATGAAACAAAATTAATGATCACTGTCTCTGTATAGTGCGGTAATCAGAATGCTAGTCTCCAAATCCAGAAGTCCTGACTTCGATTCCTGGCTGGAGTGTTGAAATTTTTTAGCTTGGTTATTTCCCATGCTCTCAAAAACTGGGAGTGTGTGTTGGTGGATGAGATTTTAATGTTTACAGGAAAACCTAAAAGTAACAGAAAAACCCAAGGAATATCACAAACTATAAACACCATTGCCGATTTGCAGTTTTTCCAAACTCAAAACCACCGATATGACTTCAGTGTTGCAAGCAGCAAGTAAACGGAGAAGAAATAAAAAATGCTGTTTTAATGTTTTTTAAAATATATATAACATTTCCTTTCGAAATTATAAGTTGGAGAGAAAGAGAGTGAGAGATACGAGAGAGAGAGAAAGAGAGAGAGAGAGAGAGAGAGAGAGAGAGAAAGAATGTGAACTAAACCCCGTTCCCTTGTCCTACGTCTGTTGTGAATTCAGTCCTGTGTAATGCCATAAAGAATCTTCCACTTCCTTATACAGGATGATTCAAAATAACACCATATGTTGTGCGGTACAGTAGACTTATTTTTCAAGGGGACCTAGGTCTGCAAAAATGTGCACTATGGATCCACAAATTTGGAAAACACTTCAAATGGCAGCAAAGCGTTCAACATTTCCAAGTAATCCAGCATCGAGCATTAAACAAAGGGGATTCGTTTTGTTCGTAGTTGTGATGGTCACAGAATCTACGTAGGCGATGCAGTGTAGAGATGGCTAATATCACAACATCTGCAGCGTCCGTGGATTTGTACGATTAGGTCCTTTTGAATCTCAAAACCGTGCATTTCATAACACAGAATAAAACAGTCAGGAGGTAAGATTTGGTGCCCCAATTAGGGTGTGAACAAAGAATTGTGGAGGAATACTGGAGCACATAGTTACTGCTACAGACAGGGGCGTACGCAGTGTGTATAGGTCGATTTTTTCGACTGAATCCTGCAGAAGCACAGAGGAGAAGGTAGTCTACGGTGGAGGAGAACGGTGGCACTATTCCCTTTGCGCGAAACGACATGAATGCCCAAGGTTCGCATCCGAAGCACAAATGTAAACGTGTATAGTGTTGTCAAAAGTTGTACTGCTCACAGATACGCCGGTAGATCAATGCTTCGTAAAATCACTGTCCTTGATCTAGATTCTTCTTAAAGTAGTTATATACCTTGCGATCACTTTCCGTGTCTGAGAATGCGAACTTTACTTTAACCCAATTTACTTTTTAGCTACAGACATAGTAACACAATAATTGTGCACACGACTGTACTACAATCACGCGTGGTGATGTCACCTTGCCTCACGTTGTGTACGCGGCTGCTACTCGGTTACTACTGACCCAACACCACTTTCAGAATGGACTTATAGACTTGTCCAGGAACTGTACAAGGGGTTCAGGACGAAAACATTAGCCTATACATTGCTGAAAGAGGAATACCTGAGATACACGATGTCAGTTATACCTTCATTTCGATCACTTTTGGAGATTTATCCAAGTGAGGGGATTAAACTAGATCATTGAACAGGGTATATTGACTAAATAGAGGATTTGATGGGTCAGCATGACCAACAAACAACTTTATAATAGGTATTTACAGGACCAAAAGGTAAAGGAACAAAGGGCTGATCCCTTGCAACCGGGGTAGAGCTTTGCAAGTAGGCCGCAACGGCCCTTGTTGCTTCTACCGTGACTCCTGGGAGGGAGGGATGAGGGAAAAGACTCAGATTCGGATGACGACGGACGCAAGCATGGACGGGGTCTCTAACGTTTCCAGTTCGAATGTTTCCGACGCCGCCTGGCCTCACTCACAAAACCTCCTAGCCTCTGGCGGTCCCCCTGGTAGGGTCCGCTACGACGCCAGGCAAAAAACCTCTACAAAGCGCAAATCTACCGCCCAGCCGCAACTTGCCGAACACCGTCGTCTGGATCTACAACCCTGAAACAGATGACAGTGAAGGAGAATAAAGGGCGGGAAAGTCGTAGTAGAAGATGAACCACCCAGCATTCGCTTTCTGATCCGGAGAAACACGAAAAACCCACGGATCAGAGTGGGCAGTCACTGGATATCGAAACCTCCCAAATACGAGTCGCATACGTTACCGCAAAGCCACCTCGCTCGGTACCTAAAGACTAAGCTCCCCTAAAATAACCACTAGGTGGTTAACTACTATACTACAACCAGAACCACTCAGAAGTTCCTCAGTCACATCACTACAAGCATCTAGTAGTAACTGTCCGTGAGTAAACGTGTGCAGATGGCAAAATTGGCAGAGCGCGGCGTTTAATCAGCGTTACCAACCTACATATGGAATGATGATGTTTCGAAAGAATGGACTAAATTTACTGTCATCCCTCAATACACTTTGCCACCTATTTATTGTATAGTAAGTATTCTTACTTTCTCTACTACGTATAATAAGTATTCAATACCGACATTTCACCGTAAGTATATGTTTTGAGGCCCCCTTACTCCAAAATAGGCATTTTTAGAAAAAGGTCCGTGTGCGCCTGTGTGGATATTTAGGTTTACTATCTTTCAAAGATGCGACACGAATATTTTCAAGAAAGTTCCCCAACCCCAGACTACACTACGCATGGAACATTTTTAGAAAATTTTGATTTTTTCAAAAATGCCTCTTACAATTTTGATTAAAATGTCATATATTTAAGGTATTTTCATGACAAATGTATATCTTGAATTTTCTGGGAATGACCCCAAACGTCCTTCTTTCTGAATGGCATTTTCATAACCGATAAACCGTATGAGATAGACAAAATTTTTCTACACACAAAATGTAGATCTCGTTAAAACACATTTTTTGTGAAGTGAACCATTTCCGAGATATTACTTGTTATATGTTTGAATTTTCCAATACTTTTTTCTTAAATAGGAATTCGTTATTCGTTTTTTTATATCCTGGACACACAAAGAGAATGGAATGCTCCACATAGCAACCAGCTCTAAAAATATTTGACTATCGCTTAAAGCCTACCGTGTTCCCCTTGCACCTACAAGAAAATTAGCAATAAGATGAAGTAGATACAGAATGCAAGTTTGTAACAATGGTTTGTTGAAGAGTAGGGAAAGTCATGTGAGTGTAACACAGATTTTTATTTATCTTTTCATTAACAGTACAGTGTGGTGTACTAAATCTGTAAGTATAAAAGACTTACAGAAAACAAAAATGATATTGCCTTTGATTTTATGGTTTTGGATATTTGCGGGGGGGCTTGAACCCCTGAGCCCCCCTCTGCGTACGCCCTTGGCTACAGGTAAAGCGGGAAAACTGGGAAGGACCAAGGAAGGAGGATAAGTGCGGGTGGAAAGAACACGTCATAAGCGTTGTTTTGGACAGCGGCCAACAAACCTTAGCAGTAATGAACGTACAACTTGTCACGCTTACCTTAATTATCAGCGTCGCTGTAGGTCTGATAATCAAGGAATGCGGCACTGCCACGGCACTTCCAAGGACGCACGGCATTTTAATGAAACGTATTCATTAGCTACACCCGCACAATGTTAATGATTACTTGAAAACATGCTGTAAAATTGCATAGGAATTGAAAGGAACTGGAAAAAAATAATCCTTTGTGCTGCGTTCATATGAACATCTCTTCCCACTCGTCTACAAACTATTATTACAAACGCTTATTCTTCTATCTACTTCATGTTAATCTAGGCAAACGTTTGCAGAAATGGTTTCATTATATTTCGTTGTAGGTGAAAAAGAAATACAGGGGACTTAACTCAAGGTAGGTACAATTTGTAAAAACTGTGAAATTCCACTTATTTCATGACGACGACGAGGGGGGGGGAGGCGAATAGCGAATATGAAGTATAACTGAAATGATAAATGCCACAACAAAATGTATTTCAAAGAAATTATTTTTAAAGAGATTTACTTTTTCTTTTAGAGTAAGTTTTTGTCTATCCCTTATGGTTTACAAGCTGTACAAAACTGTACAAAGTTCATTGGGAATGAACAGGCTTTTCTCAGAATATTCAAGATGTAAATTTTATTCGTGCAAATATCTTAAACTGGTGTTTTAATCAACATGCTGAAGATCCATTGTTCAGAAAATCAAAACGTAACGAAAACTTTGCCATATAAGCGTAGTTGGAGGGGGGATTTTCTTCAAATTGTTTGTGTCTCTCCCTGGAAGATGCTGAACTTAAATACAAAGCTATTACGCACCCGCAAGTTTTCTAAAAATGCATTTTTTTATTCAGGGGGCTTCGAAACGTGTATTTCCGGTAAAATTTCGGTATAGAGTACTGGGTGGAATGCAATACATACTTCCCCTATTTGCTGTAGGTGAGTACATTGCGGACCATTTCATACCTACCGGCGCTCTAACGGGCCTTACGGCACCCGTTTACTGGGGAGAACCAGCCTCTCCCCCATAGGAAGAAATTAATCGCCACGCATGCTGTATGGCCTGCTAGAACCCCGGTAGGTTTTTAAATGGTTCGCGCTATAGTAAAGAATATAATAATATTTGAAGGCAGACATTAAACCTTGCAGAGAGCATTCTGTATTAGCATGCCAACGGCGTTTAATTCATAGTTTAAAAGAATCGATATCTCAAAAACTCTTCTATATTACAGTTTTGTACGTTTCATTTGTTTTACGTACTCCAAAAATGGTACTTTTTCAAGTCAATCGAAAGAAAGTTGTGAATTTTCAACTGTTTGCAGATGCATTGCCCTAACGTTCAAAACAATCTCCAAGTCTATTACCTTAGGCGCCACAAGACATGTTAACAAGCGCATCTTTACTCTCATCGACCTGCAAGAGCAGTTTTAATTCCTTTAGGCACAGTAGCACTTACGGTGATATATTTACAAAGTTGATTCGAACAATGATTAAGGTAAGATAATAATTATTATTGTATATCATAATATAAAATTGGCGTATTAAAATTATAAATTTGCTGTTTGATTTAGATTTTTAAAGAAGAATCATAGTGACATTAAGCAGCAATGGTTTTCAGATACGGTAATTTTTTTAAGCAAGAAAATACTTGAGTTTAATATTCCGACTATGCAGCTAAATTTCTAGAAAATTGGAAACTTGCGTAATACCCTACATAGTTAAAGAAATTAAGGGCTTGTAAATGTCTGAAACTAGACACGAGCTAATGCAAAACGACACTCTACGCACCAACTCTTAATCCTAGCTAATTCTTTAGTTTGTGGCGAGATAGTCCTGACCATGTCGAGAGCCTGGAACAAAGGATGGCGATGAAGTGGATGATCATCCGCTTCCTTCGTCGTCGACCCCATCTGCTTCAGTGTCCATGAGGGCTTTCTTAACATCTCACTCTAATTTGTTATGACTAATTTCGTGCATGCACTGAATGGGCTAGGGTGTTTCATGCGAATTCTTGGCGTTTGTGTCAGGTTACTGTCCTGGGAGGAAATACGAGTACATTACTACCGAAATTTCAGGAATGTATGCATATGATGTTTGTGCATGGAATGTAATACCAGTTTTGTCTTGAAAAAAACTATTTACTCAAAATTAATACCTTCTATTTAAATTTAAGGGAAGAGTAAATGGCGAAAACTGCCAAACAATGACATTTTTAGTTTTTATGCAGTTATTAATTGGAATTTCTTCTTCAATGGTATATATATTTTCATTTTAAGTGCAATACTCATGTTTTAAAAGGGGTACTAAATCTGCCATTTCTACTGTGTATTCTGTAAGCACTTCACAGAAAAAACTCCTACACACTTTGGAGTAGAATGGTAAACATTATCCAGTCTGTTAGGGGAAATTTTACTCTGCAAATTGGTACTAAGTATGGCAGTTTGTGCTCAACATGTTTCTAGCTTTTTAATTAATAAGGAATGATTTCGCATGATCTAATTTTGTCTTAGTCTCCTTAAGTTTTATTTACCTAGCATTTCTATCGATGGCTTTTATTTCCATCTTAAGATTCCTTGGTGAAAATTTCAAAGTAATTGCCAAAAGTTTGCACTGCAAAGCAATTTGAGTGATAACTTCCACTGGAAAAAATTATGAAATTATTTTTAAAAGCAAGGTGATTTTAGACTTCAAAGTTGCACTCCTGCGTTGTCAATCCCTCATAAAAGCACTAAGATTTATTCCTGCGCAAAACGTGTATGAAGCGTCTTTTTAAAGTAAGTACGGATTTTTTTTAAAAAAAAAACAGAACATTATTTTCCAAATACTTTATTATCATTCATTACCTTACACTACTTCTCCACAAAGTCCTGCCGCTATTCATACTTGTCGTAATGGCAAACCAGTTTTTGTATGCCTTCGTCAAAGAATGATGCCGCCTGTAATGAAACCCAAGTCTGCACCTCTTGTTTTATATCATCGTTGAAATATATTTCACCAAGGAAGTTCTTCAGGTGAAGAAACAGAAGAAAATTGCTTGGTGTAATCCGGAGGGAGGGTGTTCGAATTTTTCCCAACCAAATGATGCGACGAGATCTTGAGTTTGTGTGACTGGTGTGACCGGGCATTGTTACTCATTATTGTTTCTACATAAACCTCACACAGTTGGCAATGAATGTTTGCTGGTGGAACATTTCTCGCATTCAAAAAACGAATTACTGATTTGACTTCTCAGTCGGCGGGTCGTTCGATTGTTTTGAACATTTAGAAACGCTCCAACAACAGGAAAACACAAAGTGACGATCGCTCACAGCTGCGTCTGGCTTCCTAATCTATGGAGGAAGTGATCGCGCATGCTCAAAATCGCGACTGCAGCGCTGCAGTGACAAAATATTAAAACGGTACTTACTTTAAAACCACGCCTCGTATTTTTCAGAATTTTCTGTAATTTTCACATATTTGCCCCCGTGGAAGTTCAATATCAAGACAAGGAATAATATAGCATTGGTCGGCAGAGCGATAAATTCTCTAAATCAGTAATTTACAGTATCATTTTCATAACTATTACTCGCGCAAAACTTCTGGAATCGTGACCTTGATTGCCAGCCCAGCTGCCGATCCTAGGAATGGTTTATGTTTAGCTTAATCAACGAAAGCGATATAACACCTTTGCTTACTCACAGTGCGTAACACATACAGTCTGCATAGAAAATGTCTGCATCTGGTTGTAATTTTAGAGACCAGTATCTAAATAGTACTTACTTTATATTTGTTATATTTATAACCATGGCTTCTACGTTTTCAAAGTTGAGTGCTAAGTTGTTACACAGTCAAAGTAGGGAAATAATTGCAAATGTCCTCGACTTCATGAAGCAAGAAGCAGAGATGAAGGAAGCAAATATATGTTCGTCCGAGTTCCACAAAAGCCTTAAGAGAGTGAAAGAAAGAGTAGTCAAAGCAACTGGTGTTTCACCGAGTTCCGTTTCCAGAGTTCTCAAAGATAAGGAAAAAAAAAAACATATGGATGAAAGAATGCCATTTGACACGCCTGGGGTCCCTAAACGTATTACAGAAATAGACGATTTCCAATGCGTCATTCGGCGTACGATTCACAATTCCTATGTGGAAGAAAAAACTGTGCTAATAATAAGTAGATTGCTCATCCAGCTGAAACACAGCAGAAACTTTCAAGGTGGTGCTACAAATCTCAGAAAAATTATTAAAGATTTAGGGTTCAAGTGGAAGAAACCGAAATCAAATAGAAGAGTTCTAACAGAAAAGCAAAATAAATAAATAAATAAATAAATAAATAAAATGAAATAATAATAATAAAATAAAAAAATAAAAATAAAAAGTAAATGTTGCCATGATAGCTTAGTCGGTTAGAGCAACGGCACGGAAAGCCTAAGATCTGTGGTTCAAATCCCGGCTATGGCATTTAATTTTTCAGTCTGATTCTACCTTTCCAAATGACTAATTTTATATGTACTTATATCAATGTGTACTTATGTCAGCATCAATTTTCAAGGTGGTGCTACAAATTTCAGAAAAATACTATAATGTATGAAGATGAGTCATACATACACAGCAGTCATACAGCATCTAAAGCTTTAGATGAAAGCATGAGTAAAACAAAGCTATATAACTTAATTAAAGCCAAAAAACAGCTTCAGAAGTCATACATACTTGACCAGATAGTTATACATCGCCATAATGTACTTAGACTGTCATCGTATCGCCCAGATCTAAACCCAATCGAATTAATCTGGGCTGATATCAAAAAATGGGTGGCATGCAGAAATATCACTTTCAAATTAAAATATGTGGAGCAGTTATAACGCCAGCAATTTGCTGAAATTGGAAGGCCAGAATGGGAAAATGTATGGCGACATGCTGAATAAATTAAGAATCATTATTCCGAAAAATACGGAATTGCAGAAAATCAAATAGAAATAATTCTCATCCAGGATAATAGTGCAGAAAGTAGTGACAGCAGTGATGACGGCAATAAAGTGAGTGATTCCGCAGAAGAGGAAGGGTTGTTAGATGTGGAAGAATTGGAGGCAATGATTGACAGCGTTTTTTATATTAAGCACTTTTTACAGCGTGGATTTTAATATACTGTATATAACTAAGTTTATCAGCACAACACAGTGCATAACCGTTGTGGATATTTGACGATGACTGTCCCACGCATGCAGACGACCGGTCACCAACTTATCTGGTAAGCAACTCGCATCATAGCTCTCATTAAGATTTTCACGTGTCTAGAACTGTTGCGCCGATTATACTACTGCTGTACCATTCTTATCGTACCTCCTGACTTGTCTTTCACTATATGTCGCTAGTCATTTGCTTTAATGACAAGGACTGAGAGCATATGATACGTAACAGAGTTGTATGCTGTAATACGATGCCCAGGAATCTGGGCTGAACAAATATTTGTGGCCTGCACTTCAGACGGGAGTGTTTATTCTGCCGTTGGGGAAATAGTGCAAACATATTATACAAATTGTCATTAAGTGTCCTTGTTCTTAAAGGGTGACCAACCTACACCACAGTACATAGATGTAGAATTACGTAGTTTTAAGTACCACTGTTCCTAAAATTGTGTTCTAGTCTTTGTAGGTTTAAAATGATAGCTTAGGAGAAAAGTGGATGATTTGATGTTTTAACACCATCGGCCCATTTTATTAACTGATTTCTTACTTTTAAGCTCTTAAAATGAAAAGAAAAGCAAACAATATAAATGATAAATTATTTCCTAAGGTTGATTTTTCAGAACGGTTGTTTTCTATTCAGCACTTTTTCTTCGTCATCTTCGCCTCAGCCCGTTTCGGCTCCAAATTTCTGATGCCATCTTTTTGTTGATTTTCCTGCCTACGTTTTCCCCAGAGGGTTATAACTTAATGCTGCTTTTGGTACCCTATTATTTAACATTCTAGCCAAGTGTTGTTTCTAGCTATCTTTATAAGCAGGCATAGGAATTCTTAAACAGTTCTTCAAGTTAAACTGTATTCACTCTTAGGTTGATCCGCGTCAAAACAAACCCCAGGTGATCAGTGTACCGTTATAATGTATCCTTCCGATATTCGCACTAGAAATACTGTCACACTTTCAGACCATGTGCGGTGACTAGCATATTCTGTTTAGGGTTAAAGGTGATAACATTGATACTTGCAACAAAATAAACGTTTGCACATATAATAATAGTTGATTCTAAAATAAATAAGCTAAAAATAATGTAACAGCTATGCGATATCTTAATTTATTCGCACTGTGAAAGCGGCACTTTATTAACTGTTGGCGGCTCATTTTAAAAAAGAAATTGTGCACTGTTACGCGAATTGCATTCTTCTCAAAATCACTACATTCTTGCATCGCGTATTTCATATGCTTTTTTTTTTCTTCTTTATGTTTTTTCCCGGGTGTAACCACTTTTGCCGTTTCAGATTTTTCTGCACAAGCACTGTTTATGCTTGTACTCGAAACACCTGAACTTAGAAGTTAATTTCACAATTTCCTTCGCGGAAAGTATTGAATATTTCTCATATAACTTATAATAAATATTCAACACTATTGTTTTCTCACCACTAGTAAATGGTTTTCCCAGCTTATGTTTTACGTAATTCGACGAAAACACAGGAGCAAATTCACCGTCTTCCATGGTACTAAACACAACTGCTGGTTTCTGGCTGTAAACATTATTCTGCGCTTACCCGGATGTCATGTGACTCATACGAATTGCATCATGGGACATGCAGCTCTGTTTTACGGTATAAATCAGCGTTAAATAAAATCTTAGGTATTCATATAGAATATTATACTATTTAAGGATAAATTCATACTAAAATTAGAGATTAGCATGGGACTACTTTCCTGCGCGCATTGCTACCGTGTTGCACCACGGTGCATTGACCACGTGGGTTTGTTTTGCCGCGGATCAACTTAATAGTTAATACAGAGTAGCTAGACTCAAACCATTATCAATACAAAGAACGTACGAGAGTGACCATGAGTCACTGACGACAGGTGAAAACGCAAACTCATGATTGATCCGCACACTACATACTATACAAGAGATGGGGCTGTTATCTACGATGTCACAGCGTAAGTCCGGTAAGAGTCCTATACCTGTTTATATGTTTTCATTTTGCACATGTACTTTTTGTGTTGGTCTATGTTTCGATGCATAAATGATTGTGGGTATTGCCATAGATATATAGTTTAACTATTGAATCTGGCCTTACCTTATTTTTAATACTCGTGTAATATTCCTATTACATAGTTGAATTTTTTGATCTTTCCATTTATTACTGTTTCATTAATGTTTGCTATTTTACAACCAAGCAAATTATATATTGAACGTTATATATCTATTGTTCCAGAATTCTGTTTCTCAAGAGCATCTTAGGAGTACTGGGTATACAACTCTGAATGTCATTGCTTTTTATTTATTGATTGATACTTTCGTATTAAAATATTTTATGTATTTGTTCAAGATATAAACATTTTCTGTAGTTCGTCCTCAATCCTCGCCAGCAAGATCTGATCATCTGCAAAAAGCATGTTTTTGAAATTATATTCCTCAAGTAGTCTGGTTATTCTATAATCGTGATATTTCGTCCATCTACATATAAGTAAAAGGTGCGGTTGACATGGACAAGACTGTCTTACTACAGTTGTAGTAAGTTGATTTTTATATTGTGTTCCTTTATGCATATTTTTATTGCTGCTATTAAATGCAGTGGTAGACCTTTTTTTCTTTAGTATAGTCATTCTCTTAGTAATGATCTAATTTATTATTATAATCAACAAATAATAGATATGGTTTTAGACTCTACTCCCGGCGTTTTTCTATTATTTGTTTTAAGTTAAGTATGTTATTTTTAAAGCTCCTTCCTTTCTAAATCCTATCTGTTCTTCCAAAATAATTGCATCAGTTATTTTATTTAATTTAGAACTTATTATTTTTGCGTAGATCTTATCTACTGGTCAGAGCAAGGTTATATAGCGATATATAAAATAAAATATAAAAATATTAATTAGAATTTAATGAACATTATAAAGGAATAGAAATAGTTTATATTCATTCCATCAATACACGCTTATTTAATTATCAATATCCTTTGAACAACGAGTTTCTTTTATTTGAGCACTTGTGTACGGGATAAAATTAAATAGGAGACATTAAAACATACCATTTTTATAATATAACCACGATTTTCGTTGAAGTGACGCTTATAAATGAAACTCCCCAAAGGCGTAGTTCAGTATAAGCATAGTGTCAGCAATCCAGTATAATCGAAGTGTATTTGCGTTGAAGATGGACAGAATTCCGTTCAAAGAAACAATGCGGCATTGACAGTGCTCTTTTCCAAGTATTGAAATATTGCCTTGTATGAATTAATATTAATGTCTATGCTTCAAAAGATATTAGTTGAAGCCAGGTTGTTGAAATCCACACACCCTTGATCTGAGCGTCCACTACGTTGGTGGATCGGCGCAGGGTGAAATTCCTTACTATCGTCCACAACCGCGCTGCCGAGGTATTGGACGTGTCTCCATTTGTTTGTTTGCATATTTTCTGAGGACCATTCCATGTCGCCCCTCTGAAATAGTGGACGACCAGTTTAAGCGAGAATAGACAATAGAGTTCCCTATTTAAATTTGGGGTTACTTCTAGTACAACTCAAGACAATATAAAACTAAAAATTTAGTTTTAATTCCTAGTATTCATTCACTTGTATGTATCATTGTTAAATTTCAGATTTTTTAACTCTGAAACTTTTCAAAGTTTCAAAGTGCACATTTTAATAGGCTGTAATGTGGTTATGTTTCTGAGGATTTAATGCTGGTACACAATAACACAAGAACGGTAACCAAAACGTAAACGAGAACGGGAAGCAATACAGCATACAAGGTTTTGGTTTACAAATAGCCCGGTAACGAGAAGTTACTCTACTAGCTTTTATCTTTTTATATATCCATATTGCTTTGATAATATATATTTTTATGCCTGTAAAATCGTATTTCGAAGTACTAAAAATACAAAGAGGAAACAGAAAGTGCAGATGAAAATTATATGTCTTACAATTGCCGCGGTGCAGACATTTCACTATTTGGTGATGTATCATTCACAAGATGACATTAAATTGGTAGATCGACCGCGGTTGGGCGTCAAATTTGCGAGCGAACGATTAATATATGTGGCAACAGTAGGCCTCATTTAACCTGTACTGTCTACTGTGCCCAAGAACGAGAACGAGAAAGCTAAAACTTGGCTAAGCCTTCTTTCCCCGGAAACCTTCCCCTCAATGGCGAACGCTCCCATTAAAATACATGTATTTCAAAATTATCGTTCTCGTTCTGGTTACCGTTTCAGTTGTTGTGAACCAGCCTTCAGTACATAGGTAATATATTATGTAAATCTATCCCCCACTGAGTTCGAAACTACATCCTGAAAAAGAAAAATAAAAAAGACTGTTGGTATGCGCGGAGTGATGCGCATTTAATGCATTCTACACAAAATACATTACTTATTCTATGATGTTGTACTTATCTACACGGTTTCTCCAACTGTTAGATGAAGATGAGCCAAGAGTAAGAAAATACAATATTTAACCAAAATGTTCCACTTTTCCATCCCTACAGAGGGCAAAGTTTGGTTTACCAAGAAGGACGATAAGAATGTGCTTGGTTACGTAAAAGCTTTAGCTGCTAGTTTTAATACTTTGGGGCTGTTTTCCTTTACTGTTAGTTGTTCTGTGTAAGTCTTCTAAGTTAGTGTTTCGGTCAGTGTACGTGGTTTATCTCAGGAGCTATGTGCGGAAATTTCACACTTTGTAGAAGTCTTATTTAGTGTAATTACATGTAAGCTACGATTACCGTAAGTATTTATGTTATTATTATTCTTTCGTTTCTTTCACACTTTTGTATTCACTGTAAGAAAAGCGCTGGTAAATGCGTTTTTGGTACCTGATTCCTACCAGCGGCCCACAGCCTCGTACTAAACCTTCTGGAAAGTTCTAAAACCTTAAAACGACAAGTTCTTGCCCAGAAATGGTTTAAGGGGAGATTAAAGGCCCTATTCTACTAATGTTAAATCTGCTGACTTCATGGTTTTTCTTCTTCACTTTACTCTTTTGGGGCGTCCAATGTCTCTTTTTCCTAAAGGTATAAATCACTTTATTAATAATTAAAAGTGTTATTGTTTTCTCACTCATGCAATTCTCTAATTGTTTTGCTTCCTATTAAGTTTAGTCTAGTGTACCCTTTAGTTCTTCTAAAATTTAATTTCCGCTGTTTGAAGTTTACTTTTGTCCTTTATTTTATTATTCACGACTATAAATTTTCGCGGTATAAATATACACGATCATAAGTAAAAAATTATAATCTTCGCATTCAGACGGTCGGATGACCCATTATTTTAGAAATTATTTAAGATAGCACACTGAAATGTTTCAAGGCTGCAGATGGAAGTCTGCACGGCTCGGGCTCGAAAATAAAGACGAAAAAAATGATCACATTTAGCATATGCATTTTTTATGTAAACATCTTAAACATAAGATATTTAATCAAAATCATTAGAGTCATTTTATAACATAAAAATAACGAAAACATTTCCATGTAAAGGGAAAATGAAGACCAAAAGGATTAATTTATCACATGCTTTGGCCTGCGATGTTGAGATGTCCGGAATTGCACAATTATCACAGAAGGCAGACATCAATTACAGTACATAGTAATGCCAGTAATAATAAATAAAACATTCACGCTGTAGACAATTGCGGCTAACATTAGAACATCACAGCAACTGAAAACTTTGCCTCTCTCGGTCTACCTACACCCAGGGCATTCTGGGCAGAGTGCAATAATAGGGGCGCCATGTGGTAATAAGGCTGCTTATTACATGGCGGTTCCAGGACCTCAGCCGCCACTATTTCTGTAAAAAGGCTCTTAAAATGGTCCCAGGACCTAAGTGCATCCTTTACCACGCCTCCCCAGGGGAAAACATCCCTATGCCGGTTCCGAAAATCGAACTTGAATGCCTTCGCACCGCAGGCAGCAGCCTTTCGTGGATGATGATGATGATTATTATTATATAATGCACAATAACGTTATTTAAAACAAACTTAGACAATTAGGTCTGGATCAGGTGGTACAGTATAACCTATTCTCGGGTTCAGCTCAGCTCGGTTTGGTTCGGTTCGGATAGGGCCAGGCCTAAGAATTTTGGCCCGTGCATACATTCAATGTAGAGACAAGTACATTGACCTACTTTGTACATTATGTAACGATGGTGATTTTTCGTAAATGCGATATAGCACGGATTACTCATAATACCCTTGTATTTTCATTTTTCACGACTTATAAGCCATTGTTCAATTTGCTTTGAAAATGCGATAAAATTCGAAATTGAGTCAAAATTCTAAAATACTAAAATACGACACAAATGCGAAACATGTCGCAATTAATTGTTTTTTTTTTCCAAATAAAACGTAAAAAGCAAAATGAATACATGCCTATGAAATATTTTGCTTAAGCGTAGCGTTCCGTGAAAAAATCGCAATCAAACCGGCTCAGACGGTAATGTCTGTGCCCCGCATTCCGGAGGCCTTGGGTTCGATTCCCGCGGCCAGTCTTCTGGGTTTTTTCGGGTGTACACCTGGCACGTTAGACGAATGCTGGGATGGTTCGTTATATCCCCGAATTTTCTGTCCCACCATTTCACCTACATTCTTATTTCACTTCACCTTTCATCTGCTTGGTCTGTTTCAGGGTTGAGTGTCGGTGGGAGTCTCGGCATTGTATGACAGGGGAAAAGGATGCTCTCTGTAAACCTTTGTCCCCGGGTTGGGGGCAGTCTCTGAGTCCCGGACCCTCCAGGGCATGTGCAAGCCCGCAGGGGGTAGGGGAGCCGATTGCACCAGCTGATATTCGGGGAGTTTCAATCTGTAAACGGCCGGGACCCTGCTCTCTGCCCTGTCGTGGTTCTGGTCCGGCCGCCCTGTCACCTCACCCCTCCTTAGTCTTAGTCCTATCAAATACTTATAAGTTCTGTTTATATAAAGCTGAAAAAACCATTCAAGATAGCACTAAGGGATGTTAAAATACTAAATTAATTGTAGAGGACAAGAAAAATATAAAGGAGAGCTTCTTTATGCACTAAATCTTTTTAAACAACAGTCAGAAGCAGTATTATTTTAGTGATATAATTTTTAAACTCCCGTTTCTCTGGAGTTGTCAGTTTCTCGTTACATTCTAATTTTCAAATTGTTCCACACCGCAGTTTTCGGTATAAATCAATTAAATTTTGTATTCCTCCTTGTAAATAACAGGTTAAAAATGTTGAAATGAATTTTTCTTATCATGTTTGGTTGTGATGTTATTAAACAATAATGTTCATATTACTGCGTGGGCCAGAGTGGGTGGTCGCTGGGGATCGATCCCGATATCTCCCGACTGCAGGCCGCAGACGTAACCGCCTGAGCTATCCCGCTCGGTATGCAAACATTTTGCCTACGCTATAATGACATGAATTAAAACCCTTAAGAATCTAAATTAAACTATGAACATCGGCAAACCTTTGAAGCAGCCATAATCAAATTAATTGTATGTGTTCTGCAGGCATGATCTTGTAATTTCCGTTACTGATGCCTCGCTTTAAGCAAACGTGGTTTCAGGGAAGGAAGACTAATATCCATTACAAATCTCTTTGCACTAGTGACATTCAGGGTCTGCTTGACATTGCCAAGTGAAAGCGAGTGACATTTCAGCAAGAAAGCTCAATTTGCATGCATCGAAAGAGAACGTTAGCTTCATGATTTAACCTTGCCTAACATAAAACATAATGCAAGCGTCAGGTGCACGCTTTACATTCATTATTCCTGCATTTCTTGACAGAGAATCACGGAAGATAGCGATTATGCAAATGACCACACTAATACTCTTTTTACAGACCACCAGAACTTGCTCTCAAAAGTGAAGGGCAATTTATATACCAGGCAAATCGCAATAAGAGCATACTTATTAGCATTCTAAACGAACAGAGTGCGTGTTATTGAGTGCCGACGATGTAGGTATAGAAGAACGTAAAAGCAATATACAATTTCATATAAAAAAATCTATAATTCACTCACATGACTTTCTCTATCCTCCATCTTTAATAGTGAATATACAAACTATTCTTACTAGAGCTTATTTTTCTATCCACTACATTTTAATTCAAATAAACCTTTGCAGAAATAGCTACATTACACATTTCGTTATTGATACAAAGAGAACTGCGATAGTCACATGTTTAAGAACTGGACGCTATATGCTTTCATGCAATCGCGAGAAACAACTGAATGTTGAAAGGACCAAGTAATGGACAATTCAAACCTTTAATCACGCATATCTCAGAAATAGCTTATGCCACAGAAAACTTATTGGAAGTAAATTGTGTGTTTTAAAGAGATTTTTCGTGTAGTACATTTTCGTCTATCGTTTAACGTTTAGCAGTTGTACCAGATTATACAAAATTTCTTCCAACTGAAGTAGACTTTACAGGCTATTCCCAGAAAATTCAAGATGAATATTTTGTTCATCATGTAGATATCTTTAATATATTGTATCTTTGTAACGGGTACTTTG
The DNA here is from genome assembly GCA_030765065.1 of Deroplatys truncata. Lineage (NCBI taxonomy): Eukaryota > Metazoa > Arthropoda > Insecta > Mantodea > Mantidae > Deroplatys > Deroplatys truncata. The sequence continues at coordinate 118,177,204 of CM060988.1, read as the reverse complement.
AGATGGGGAATTTTCTTGAAAATCCTCGTGTCGCATCCTTGGAAGGTACTGAACCCAAATAACCAAGCCTCGTATTCACACACACACACACACACACACACACACACACACACACGGACAGTTTTCTATAAATGTGTTTTGGATTCTGGGGTCCTCAAGACAAGTATTTCCGGTGAAATCTGGGTATCGAAGTTTTGGGTGGAATACGATACTTCCCCTACTCACTATACGCAGTGGAGCAACTAATAAAAAACCTGATGTGTTGCACTCTTACGATTTTCTCTACTCTTGTACAAACTATTTTTTCAAACGCTTATTCTCATGTTAATCGAGATAAACATTTGCAGAAATTATCTTATTGATAATTTTCTTGTAGGTGCAAGGGGAATATGGTAGGCTTTAAGCGATAGTCCTTTTAAGAGCTGGTTGCTATGTGGAGCATTCCATTCCCTTTGCATGTGCAGGACATGGGAAAAAGAAAAGAAAGAAGAAAAAAAGCGAATTCCCATTCGAGACAAAATATAAGTGTTGGAAAATTCAAACAAATTGCGAGAAAAATCTCGGAAAAGGTTCACACCACAAAAAAGTATGTGACAAATTGTGTTTTAACGAGATCTCATTTATTGTGTAGTAAAAGTTTGTCTATATCTTACGGTTTACCAGTTATGCAGAAGTCATTCAGAGTGAAGAGGGCTTTTGGGGACATTCCCAGAAAATTCAAGATATACATTTCATTTGCCAATTAAATATTTTATTCAAAATCGTTAGAGCCATTTTTGAGAAAATCAAAACTTTCAAAAAAATGTTTCATGTACGGGTAGTCTGGGATGGGGAGGGGGATTTTCTTGAAAATCTTCGGGTCGTATTTTTGAAAGATACTGAACCTGAATACCGAGTTTGGTATTTATCAGATTTCTCGTTTTTGAGTTATGCTGTTCGCAGACACACAGACACGCACACGCGAACCTTTTACTAAAGATGACCTGTTTGGAAAATCAGGGGCGTTCAAAATATATATTTCCGGTGAAATCTTATAACGAATTTTTGGGTGGAATGCAATACGTAGTAAAGAAGGTAATAAAAATAAAATAAAGTTAATCTGTAATATACCACCCTGGCATCTAGTTAGCCAAATCAGGAATATTCCAAATTTATTGTTTATTATTCAATACTTGTTGCATCGTTTGTTTCTATTCATGATTGCACAGTTATATTCTTAACCTCTAAACTAAAATAATGAAAAATAATACAAATAAAACAAAATAAATATTGTGACGCAACGGCTATGGTCCAAGGTTATCGAGAGGTCGGCACCGAGCGATTCGAGTAAACAGCGATAACGCCGCTTGCCAGCGTAAACATCGGGAGATAATTATAAAAAGTTTATCTCCCCCCCTCTTCCTGAAAATGTTCCACTGCCTATATAAGCGAGCGCTCTCTCGGGCAGGTAGTCAGACAGTCACGAATTGAGTGCGAGTCAAGACAAATCGATTGTGAGTTGAGTGGAGACAGGCAGTCGCGAGCTGAAAGCCAATGAATGCGTTTCGAGTTGCGGCAGTGGTGAGTCGAGTCAGTGCGAGGTGAAGAGAATCGTTGCAACAGTCAGTACGTGTCGAGTTGTGAGTCGCGAGCAACAGAACGGAGTGGAGTCAGTCAGTGTGCGAGCGAGTTTGCGACTGCGATACTGGTGCGACATCAAGAGCGATTCTCCGAGCGAGGGGGTGTCGGCTTCTGTGACGTGCAGCGAGTGCTACCGCGGAGCGACTGTTATGCAGGTCTTGTGTTCGACTCCCGGCGAGTGAACCGTCCGACGTGGAGAGGCTGCGTCACGAAGTAAAGGGACAGAGAATTGTACTAGTTCACTTAGTGAAGTGACATACGTGAACTAGATAAGAACATAAAACAGAGACAGTGAGAACTGAGAGAGTGACTTTCCAAAAACTGGACAAAGTCACAATGTGTATATTAACGTAATTAATTCTAATAATATTTCCCATTATTGCTTTTGCTACTGGAAACCAGCAGCTCTTCCGACTGGTTGCCAGTTGCCATCTACTCCCCTCTAATTCTAACCTAATATAAACGTTTAACTACTGATATCCAACAATGTTAGATATTGGTATCCAGCTTCTCTTTTAACCTAAGTGTGCATTTGATTAAATTATTCAATCATTTACTTCACCTTAATTTCTTTTAAATAAAATGGTTGTTTAATAATTCCAATTACTAAATTTCTAAATTCTTTAATAATAATTCCTCACTTTTATCTTAAAGTTCATAAATATTTCTCTGTATTGTTATTTATCAATAAATTGAACTATGTATACCCTATAATAAAGTACTATTGTTTCTTTAATATATAACCTAATTATTTATAACTATATTTTAACCTTTATCTTTAATAATATGCCTATAATACCTTTATCTTCAATATTTAAACATCCACTAATCACTTCATTTTCTTCTACTTCTTATTTACTAACTCTCATTATTTCCTTTCATTTTTCACTAATTTTTAACTTCACGAACTTTTATTGTTCTCTCAATATTGGGTATTTTATCACATCCTTCCACACTTCTCACTTCACTCCTCTTTCACCACACTTCTCTTTCACCTTCTCCTTCCCATGTCCAACAGTTAGCTCCATCCTTTCCCCCCAATCCTTCTTCAGCTCGCTAACTATTCCTCACCTGCAATTTCAAATACTTGGGACATATATTTTCTCTACCAAGTACCCAGTACATAGAGAAAGTAAAATTTCCAATTAAGATTTCATCGGAAATGCACATTTTAATGTTCCCTCAATAAAAGCATACCTTTAGGGGAAAAAACGAACAGCATGACTCAAAAACGAATTGTTGCATAAACATCAAACTTCGCATTCAAGCTCAGTACCTTCCAAAGTGCGACACGAATATTTTTTAAGAAAATTTCTCAATCCCACACAAACTTTTACACGAAACATTTCTAGAAATTTTTAATTTTATAAAAAATGCCTCCAACGATTTTCATAAAAATACCATACACTTACGATATTTACGTGACAAAATATATATCTTTAATTTACTTTGAATGGCTTGTAAGTCTTCATTCGTAGAGAATTTTGTATGATTTTGTTTAACTATTAAACCATAAGGGATGGACAAAAACTTATTCACAGAAAATGTACAACACTAGAACTCATAATTCATTACAAATACATTTTTTTGCGAGATATTCGTTATTATTGGTTAGAATTTTTCAATACAGGTGCTGTGGCTATTCAGCTGTTTCAAGAGATGTAATGGAAAGGGCATGGAATTTTAAGGTGAGCATATAGCGACAGCTTTTAAACGTTCTGATTAACGATTCGGTTTCCTGTATTCCCTTTATATGTAAACAAATATGTAATGAAACTACTTCCGCAAAGGTTTATCTCGATTAACACGTAATAGATGAAAAAATAAGCTTTCATAAAAATAGTTTGTAGAAGTTGTATAAAAATAAACGATAGTTGCTAGAGAAATTCAGGTGAATGTAGCACAACAGATTTTTCTTGCAGTAAGTTATAATCTCTCTTTTGTTTTTTCGGTATTCAAAATTCTTTGCGAAATAAGAGGGTTAGACAGGCTTTCATAGAAACATAAACACGTGCATTTTGTACACCTTTAATTTTAATCAGAATCGTTTAGTGTCGTTTTTGGTAAAAATAACAATTAACAAAAATCTGATGTGTTACACTCACATGACTTTCTCTACTCTTGTACAAACTATTTTTACAAACGCATATTCTCCATATGCTTCATGTTATTCGATATATCGAAATGTTAATCTTATTGCTAATTTTTTTGTATATGCAAGGGAAATTTGCATTACCAGGACAAAAAAAATCAATAACGAATTCCCATTTGAGAAAAAGTATAAGTATTGGAAAATGTAAGCGAAAGCAAGCAGTATCTCGAAAATGGTTCACTCAACAACAAAAAATGTATATGACATAAATTCTGTATTTTAACGCGATCTACATTTTTTGTATAGTAAAAGTTTGTTATGCAAAAGTCGTTCACAATGAAGAATACTTTTGGAGACATTCCCAGAAAATTCGAGATATACATTTCATTTGTCATGAAAATGTCTTAAACATATGAAATTTTAATCAAAATCGTTAGAGCAATTTTTAAGAAAATTAAAATTTTCGAAAAATGTACCATGTAAAGGGTAATCTAGGGTGGGGGGATTTTCTTGAAAACCATCGTGTCGTATCTCTGGTAGATACAGAACCTAAATACCAAGTATGGTGTTTATCCGACTGTTCGTTTCTGAATTATGCTGTTCACAGACACACACACGGACATGTTTCCAAAAATGTTTTTTTTTGGATTTAGGGGGTCTCAAAACATATATTTCCGGTGAAATCTCGGTATCGAATTTTTGGGTGGAATACAATACTTCCCCTACTTACTATACGCAGTAGAGAACGTAAAACTTTTTCCATATGAACCACTGTTTGTGCTGCGTGAAATTCAAGAACACCATTGCCTTGTATCCTTAGAATATGCTTGACTTCTTCGTTTTTGAGTTTATTTCTTAAAAAAGTTTATTTTTACAATTCTTCCTCTACCTACCATAAATGAACAGCAAGCAAATTAAGAAGAAATAAAAGAGACATAAATCAGAAAATTCCAAGAAACAATAAATTTCGTGTAATTACTAAACCCTCAGAAGCCGGTGAAATTTACTACAGCTAGGGATAATTGCCCGAAGTTGGCAACAATGCACAGGGGCTGTTTTGGATCTTTGATGCTGCTCGTCGCCTTGCGAAGCTCGACAACTTTAAAAGTAAACAGAGCTGTCATCAAGCACATCTTCTTCAACGTTTTGCTACAGCGATACAGAGGGAGTCTGGTTGGATGTCTCTCTCAGCTTGGAAAGCCTTTGAAATTACCGTCGCTGAGTGTGGAGAAGAAGGGTGAGGGGGAGGATTCTCGATAACAGTAACGAACATCTCTCTCTCTCTCTCTCTCTCTCTCTCTCTCTGTCTCTCTTCACCATAAATAAAAAAAGCTGCAGAAAGTGGGATGAAGGAATATAAAACATCGAGGAAACTCTTAATTGCCTACTTTGGTGATGTTTTCCTTTCTTTGTTTATTGGAAGATTTACTCAACTGGCGAAGTTGATATTATCCCCTTCCTCATTAATGCCACCAGCGAGGAGGTTCGTTTTTCTACTGAAAGTTAATCACGGATATAAACAAACACCTTGGCAAGGCTTTGGATTTCAGACGAACAGGGTGCTTTTTTACTTTCTGTACTACATATAGTAAGTAGGGGAAGTATTGATTCCATCCAAAAATTCAAATATGAGATTTCACTGGAATTATATCTTTTGAGGCCCTTGAATCCAAAAAAGGAAGAATTTTTAGAAAAAGGTCCCTGCGTATGCGTGTGTGTGTTAACAGCATAACTCAAAAACGAAAAGTCTGATAAATACCAAACTTGGTATTTAGGTTCAGTATCTTTCAAAGATGAGACACCATGATTAATAATAAATTCCCCCCTCCCTAGACTACCCTTTACGTGAAACATTTTTCGAAAATTAAGAATTTCTCAAAATGACTTAACGATTTTGATTAAAATATCGTACGTGTAAGATATTTTCATGGCAAATGAAATGTAGTACAGGCCTGCAAGAGGAAGGGAAGCCGTTTGCACCAGTTGCCAATCGGGGGAGTTTCAATCTGTAAAATGTAGGGACCCCGCCCTCTGCCCAGTTGTGCTCCTGGTCCGACCGTCCTCTGTCTCCGCTCACCTCACCCCTTCTCGGAGGCACCCCGTCTGGGTCTTCAGGTAGAAAAATCATGTAAGTCGAAATGCTAAGTCCCCCTCGTATCTAGTCCTACTTCTACTTTCCTCCTCAAATGAAGATACATTCACTATAAATTGTTTTACTGAAAACATGTTACTTTCAAGATAATCGGCTGGATAGTTTTGAAAAGAAACACACTGCACAAGCGAGTTCTAGAGAGATAGCTGGAAGGCTATTGTTTTACTTTCGTTATTTAAATAACTGTTTTGGGGGGTCACTGATAAGATAGCAGGTACTAGGTCACAATATCAGAGAGGAAAAGTACCTTCAGTGAAAACCTTTGAATTTGTATAATTTTAACCACTGCGTTTATTTTATGTTCAACAATGCGGCCCCCTCAAATTGTCTCCGCAGTGTAAAATTCACTATCGGCAAATAAAGCAAGTAGATTCACAGCAACATAACTACTAAGTGAATTTGTCTTGAAATTCACAATTAGGGTAAGCATTTATTGAATTAGAGTATTCAAGTAAATAAATCGTAATTAAGGGGCTGCTTTTAGCCAGCATGTGAATTTTCTATTTTTTCCCTCTTTTTCTTCTTCTTCCTTCTTTTTTGCGTTAAAGCATGCTTGCTAGGCAGTTTTATGGCACATAGAATCTGGAAGTTATCTTAATTGTGTTATATTTAAGGTTTGCAACTATTTTACTGTTGAACACCATGCAAAAGTAATTTTCCTACAACTACACTTATATATGAGCATTGAAAACGTAATGGATTTATAAAATAGATGCTATAAACTTAGAATTTTTACTGATTTTCCTGTAGGTCCGGAAAGAAAAATGAAAATTCTTGTTTTTTAAATAAAATAACCAATTGCAAGATTTGAATGTTGGGTATGTGGTTTATATAAACATTTTCTTTTCTCCATTTTTCAGTCAGGTGTTTACAAATCCAACGCATAAAGCTTTTCAAGACCACATCTCTGGTCTTGTCGAAGAAGCTGTTGTCTTTTAGAGAAATATTTATGAATCCATTTTCATTTTGAAACTGGAAAGTTTTTCAAAAATGTAAATTGCAATAACTCAAATACTAATAGACTAAAACAAAAGAAACTTTCTCAAGCCGATGCTTGTTACACCATAAAGATAATCATAAAATTAAAAGGCTGTAGCTTAAAAAATAAAGAAAACTTAAATTAAATTTCACTCCCCCTTAACTGTAAAAGGAGATTTTGAAATGTCTTAGTATTGCTCATCATCTCATACATTCTTCCACCTCTAACCTTTTTTGCTGTTTACCATTCCTTCCAGCGCATCTTTCTATAAGCAGTTTCTTCTCATCCTTCTGATCAGTTTCAGCATTATTTTCCCTTCGTCTGCCCTTTCTAAAACAGTTTCATTCTTTTTTATCTGTTCATACCACATGCTATATTCTTCTACATATCAAATTTTCAAATGTTTCCAGTTCTTTTTTATCATTTCGTCATATGTCAAAGTTTCAGCATTTTGCCATCTCGTTTTGTCTTGTTCGATACAGATTTCCGTCATTACTCTGGACGCACTTCAACCTTGGGCTTATTGTGCTACCTTTATTGTTTTAAAGCCAAATCATGCTTGCATCGTTTACCAAGGAATACAAGGCCAAGGCCTCACAGGAGCATATAATGAAAATTAAATTCAGTTTTATTTATGGACGCTCTGTAACTCCTTAGCTTCTCTTTCTATATTGGGCGTGAAAGACGTGTAATTTTGCTCAGAGGCCTCTTTATCAGGCTTGATAATCTACGACACGGGACCACCGGGTTTACTTCCCTTCCGAAGGAAGCTATCCTAAGGATTTTTACGCCCCAAAAAATCCATCGCCCTCCGCCGGGTTTGAACCCACGACCTTAGGAACTAGAGGCTAGCACGGTACCACTAGTCCACGGAGGACGACAGGATATAATGTGCTGGGTGTTTCTGCTTCTTTCTTGCACAATCTGCAATCTAAGTTACCCTGAAACACTCCCATCATGTTAACATGCTTTTTCAGAGGAGCATGTTCTGTGAGAAATGCTGTAATTATTGTTCTCAGCTGAAGTCTGTTAAACAACCTTTCAGCCCTTTTCTTACATGGTTTTCTAATAAATATTTTACCATGTTTGTTTCCTGGAGTTTTAAGCCAGATTTTATGATGTTCTACTTTGGACCAGTTCTTAATAGCCTCTCTTACTAAATATCGAGTTGTACCTATAATCCCGCGGCCTTAGAAGGCAACCTGATGTAAACAAAAACAGCGCGCGAAATGCTGGTTTCCAAATTGTATTACTACGCCCTGGACGGAGCATATGCACTATCTGAAGACACGTGCTTCTGACCTGAACCCCCTGACCGGCATAAATGTACATCATGGTGTTTATTTATAAGCGATCGCATTATGCTCTTTTCATTAACCATGCTACTTCGTTTGACAACATACGATTGTTTACTTTACATTTGTAGTGCTGTAATCTGTGACCAAAACACACTTTGAAATAATTTGGTGGATTGAATGAGATTGAAGAACAACGTACTTTAATTAACACATTTCCTGCAGATCGAGTATGAGTATTTAAAATATTGAAGTAGTAAAATAAAAGTATGGAATGATAGAACAGGAATGATAATAAAATTTGCCTTAATAATCGGAAAATGAAAGTGCTCCAATCCCGTCTATTTCCTCCTCCTCAACACATTTCATGCCAAGCTCAGCTTTTTTCGCGTTTCCTTTTCTTTGAAGGTGATAAAGTGTTTCAGTTTTGTGCTTTTCCACATAATTGGAGTTGACACTTTTTATGGAAACACCAGTAAACTCGAGCATTCTGTTCTGTTAAGCTTGTGAGCATGTTTAGGCAGTTTAAAACCAGTCCTGACATTACTTATGACTACTTATATCCTTAAGTGCAGCCGGGCTATCTGAGAAGATAAGGATCTGTTTACTTAATGTTTTCATATATGTATTGAAAGAATTTCATATATGCTGAATTTCTGTTTGAAAAACAATAGCATATTCATTAAAGGGAAAAAAGATTTTGCGTCTTGGTCTTATGCTGTATACCTACTTCGGATGCTGTTCCCGAGCATTCCTTTGAACCGTGTGTAAACTACGTCGAAGTTTTCTCAGGAGTTTCCGGAGTTTTATTCGTCCATCGTTCAGGACCCTGAAGTTCTTTATAAAGTGTTAATTGGAATTATATGACGGCATTAACACTGCATGAATCGCGTTTTTCCTGCTTTGTTCAATGGTGCACAAAAAGATGTTTATTTTTCTACTGAAGACATCCATTGCCATTGCTATGCTCTGTGTGATCTTTTGACAACTCATGTTAACACTAGAAATAGAATTGCTGATATATGTTTGTATGGCATTTTACTTTCTCTATGACATACCTAGTAGGTGGAAAAGGTATTGCATTCCACCCAAAACTTCGGTACCGATATTTCACCAGAAATACATGTTTTAAGATACCCTGAATCCAAAAAGAAGCACCTTCAGAAAAAACTCCTTATGTGTGTGTGAACAGTATATCTCAAAAACGAAAAGTCGGATAAATACCAAACTTGTTATTTAGGCTCAGTGCCTTCCAAAGATGCGGCACGAAGATTTTTAGGAAATACCGTTTACATGGAATATTTTTCGAAAGTTTTTATTTTTAAAAGTGGCTCTTAACCATTTTGATTAAAATACAATATATTAAAGATATTTCCATCACAAATAAAATGTATATCTTGAATTTTCTGTGATTATACTATTAATTCCATTTCATTAGGAGGAAATTTTTTATAAGCTTGTGTAACCGGTAAACCTTAAACGAGAGATGGAAACGTACTACGCAAAGAATATAGACCCCTTTAAAACACAGAATTTATTTCAAATAAGTTTTTTTGTGGAATAAACCATTTTTGAGATATCCGCTATTAAACTTCGAATTGTTTATTTCTTGGTCATCTCTGACTTGTCAACATTCACTTATTTCTTGTGATTGCATAGAAACAGTATGAAATTTTAAGCCAGAGTTTACCGCCCAGTTCTTAAGCAAATGGCTGTCGCTGTTCCCTTTATATCTATAACGAAATGTGGCTATTTCTGTAAATGGCAAAGGTTTATTTTCTGCAAAGCCTTATTTTAATTATAATGTAGTAGTAATAGTTAGAAACATGAACTTTAGTAAGAATAGTTTGTATGGCCACTAAGAAATGATAGAGGATAGAGAAAGTTATGTGGATGCATGACATCAGATTTCTAAAATAAGATCTTACTCTAATTCTAACAACTTATACAGCATTTGATCTAATGAATGAGACCCGCCAATTGTGAAGTACTTATTATTTTAAAATGAAATGTCTGCTTTAAATGAATCATCTGGCAGGAATGGATTAAAATTTAGGAGGGGGACATTTATATTCCATTGCTTGCTTTTTTATACTCAGCGACTATGTTTACTTTCTCTACCACGTACATATTAGGTAGATATGTATGGCATTCCACCAAAAAATGCGATACTGAGATTTTGCCGGAAATACATGTTTTGAGGCCCCTAAATAAAAAAAGTTACAGAAATACGCGCGCGCGTGTGTGTGTGTGGTGTCTGCGAACATCGTATCTCAAAAACGAAAAGTTGGATAAATACCAAACTTGCTATTTGGGTTTTTACCTTCCAATGATGTGACACGAAGATTTTCAAAAAATCCCCAAACCCCAAACTGCCCTTTAGATGGAACATTTTCCGAAATTTTTTATATTCTTAAAGTTGGCTCTGTCGATTTTGATGAAAATAGCATATATTAGAGATATTTACATGACAAAATATCGTGAATCTTCTTGGAATAGCTTTGAAGTTCTATTAATTCGGAAGGAATTTTGTATAATCTTGTATAACTAGTAAACGTTGAGGGATAGACGAAATCGTACTACACAAAAAATGCACACCTCTTTAAAACACAGAATTTGTTTCAACTAACTTTTTTTGTAGCATCAGACATTTTCGAGATATCCGTTAGTAATGGTTGGAATTGTTCTTATGCTTAGCCATTCTTTTTAAACTCCTGTCGATTTGCAATTGTTTCTCGCGATAGCGTGGAAAGACTATGAAAGTTTAAGGCCAGCGTAGGTCGAGTTGTAAAATATTTTACTATCGTTATTTCCTTTGTATCTATAACGAAATGTTTAATGCAGCTATTTCCAGAAATGTTTATCTCAATTACAATGAAATAGAAAAATTAGCTATAGAGAGTAGAGAAAGTCATGTGAATGTAACATATCGGATTATTCTTTTTTCGGAAAACGCCCGTGTATGTTTGCTATTTTTTTTTCCAATTACATTCCCGATTACGTGTTTTGATTGCATACAGATGCTGAAATGACAGAAATCAACAGGAGAGTCCTCATTTCGTTTGCACGCAAGCAAATGATTGTCCTCTGCCAAGGACGTGCAGTGTTGCATCACATCAGCTGACTGCCTATTTGGAGAGTTGCCATGTCGCTAATTGTTGTATCCACCGTTACCCAAAATGAAACACGAATTTCAAGATGCACAAACTGGGTTTCAGTTAACATTGTTGGTTATGTGGAAACTTCCTCAGATTTAATGAGTTTCAGCTCGGGTCACAAGTTAGGGGGGATATAACTAGCTTTATTGGAGTGCTGGTAACGTGCATGTAATTTGTGTTTAATTCCTCTCCGCTTTCACTCACGCATGCTTAACAGAGTAATGACAGACATTCTGGAAAGCGCTTCTATTAGAGACCAATAGTCTTCATTACTTTATGGTACTACTTGCATTAGACATAACTAGATCATTAAACCATTTTGCGGATGAACATCTTCATATATCGTAGCATCGTAGTAAATGCAGTGCCTTCAGTTTAAAAGTTTCCAAACAGTTGCTCAGCAGGACCCGGTCGGTTCCCACTTTGCTGCCGGCATTTTCTTCCGTGAAGTCGCTGCGCTCGAATGCTTTTCTGTTTTGAGCTCGATGACTCAATTCATTCCCCGTTACCAGCGCCTGAAAATAAAGAATGGCGCCAAAAAAAATCTGATGTGTTACACTCACATGACTTTCTCTACTCTTGTACAAACTATTTTTACAAACGTTTATTCTCCATATGCTTCACGTTAATCGAGATATCGAGATGTCCATCTTATTGCTAATTTTCTTGTAGATGCAAGGGGAATATGGTAGGTTTTAAGCTATAGTCAAATCTTTTAAGCGCTGGTTGCTATGTGGCGCATTCCATTCTCTTTGCATGTCCAGGACAAAAAAAAAATCTGATGTGCTACACTCACATGACTTTCTCTACTCTCTAAAAACTATTTTTACAAACGTTTATTCTCCATATGCTTCATGTTAATCGAGTTATCGAGATGTCAATCTTATTGCTAATTTTCTTGTAGATGCAAGGGAATATCGTAGGTTATAAGCGATAGTCAAATCTTTTAAGCGTTGGTTGCTATGTGGCGCATTTCAATCTCTTTGCATGTCCAGGACAAAAAAAAATGAATAACGAATTTGAGAAAAAGTATAAGTATTGGAAAATTTAAGGGAATAACAAGCGATATCTCGAAAATGGTCCACTCAACAACAAAAATGTATATAACATAAATGTGTATTTTAACGCGAGCCACATTTTTTGTGTAGTAAAATATTGTCTATCTCTTATGGTTTACCAGTTATGCAAAAGTCGTTCCCAATGAAGAATACTTTTGGAGACATTCCCAGAAAATTCAAGATATACATTTTATTTGTCATAAAAGTATCTTAAACATATGATATTTTAATCAAAATCGTTAGAGCCATTTTTGAGAAAATTAAAATTTTCGAAAAATGCTCCATGTAAAGGGTAGTCTGGGGTGGGAGGATTTTCTTGAAAACCTTCGTGTCGCATCTCTAAAAGGTATGAACCTAAATACCAAGTTTGGTGTTTATCCGACTGTTCGTTTCTGAGTTATGCTGTTCACAGACACACACACACACACACACATACGCACACAGACACACACGGACATGTTTCCAAAAATGCTTTTTTTGGATTCAGGGGTCTCAAAACATGTATTTCCGGAGAAATCTCCGTATCGAATTTTTGGGCGGAATACAATACTTCCCCTACTTACTATACGTAGTAGAGAAAGTAAAAATGAATAACGAATTTGAGAAAAAGTATAAGTATTGGAAAATTTAAGGGAATAACAAGCAATATCTGAAAACAGTTCACTCAACAAAAAATATGTATATGACATAAATTGTGTATTTTAACGCGATCTACATTTTTTGTGCAGTAAAAGTTTGCCTATTTCTTATGGTTTACCAGTTATGCAAAAGTCGTTCAGAATGAAGAACACTTTTGGAGACATTCCCAGAAGATTCGAGATATACATTTCATTTGTCATGAAAATACCTTAAACATATGATATTTTAATCAAAATCGTTAGAGCCATTTTTGAGAAAATTAAACTTTTCGAAAAATGTTCCATCTAAAGGGTAGTCTAAGGTGGGGGATTTTCTTGAAAACCTTCGTGTCGCATCTCTGGAAGATACTGAACCTAAATACCAAGTTTGGTGTTTATCCGACTGTTCGTTTCTGAGTTATGCTGTTCACAGACACACAGAAACACACACAGACACAAGGGACATGTTTCCAAAAATGCTTTTTTCTGGGTTCAGGGAGTCTCAAAACAAGTATTTGCGGTGAAATCTCGGTATCGAATTTTTGGGTGGAATACAATACTTCCCCTACTTACTATACGTAGTAGAGAAAGTAAAAAAGTACAGACTAACCTACCATGCGGAGAGGATTCAGGTTCGGCAAAGATCAGGTATAGTGGTGACAGGCTTCGGTGCTAACGATGTAAACACGCTCCAAAGAGGTCAGAGTGGAAAAGTTTATCACCAGGAAAAATTGCGAATGGAGGAATTTTGATTGTTCAACTTCAGCTTGAAAATGTTCAAGAAAATGCAGCTCTTGCAATAAATTACATACCTAACTAAATGCGATATCCTTTATAATTTCTGCCAAGAAAAGATTCAAACACATGGTGTATTTATATCTGAGGAAATATGATCATTATACAGAAAAATATGTGAGTAAAAATGCAGGTGAGTAAAAGCGATGTGCAGAAAAATTGCACAGTAGAAACGCAGTACCAAAAATAAGCATTTTGAAGATAGGAACAAGAGATCGCAGATGCAGTATAATAAATCATACTTAATGAAACAACTTCATTTAGCAGTTCACATGAAATGTAACTCACACAATAAGTGTACGCACTGTCTCAACCAATGAACACTGGTACATAATGAGAAACCTTTACTTGCGCGTACTGAACATGTACTGTTTGTGCTGAACAAGACGATCGATCGGTATTACCGTTGTCGCGGTATCTCTCGTGTTATCTTATTTGATGAGCGCCTGTTATTGTTTTATTATTTTTGAATTTTTTTGGGTTCTTTGTCCTCCGGCTAGCTATTATTACCAGTCGAGCAAATCTCTTGAACAGGTTGTGTAAACGGAAAGGAGTTGTTACTAAAAGATAACACTGATAAAAGAATTTGTTTTCACTTTTATTGCCGTCACACTTCATTAATTTCACATATTTACTCTTGATACACGCAGGACTGAAACTGTTATATTTTCGAATGTAACTATAATCACTTATTTGCTGCACATTATTAATTCGCGTATTTCACATTTTGTAACTAACTTTACGACGCGAGAGATTCTCTAGAATTGCGTAACGTGTACTTCGTGAATGCTTCTGTTAAACTGCGCGACGTGTAACTCGCGAAAGATTCTGTTGAACTGCCCGTTACCTTTTTTTTTTTTTTTACCTGTCTTTGGCTCGGAATTTATACTCCCTCACCCCGATATGCCTAAACATTATAACAGAGTTGCTATTGGTTAATAAAGCGTGCCAACATTAGCGTCCATTTTTATATCCAATCAAAATTACGAACACATATGCTCTAGGGAAGATATTCCCTCCATTTCTAAAGAAAGGCACGCTACCCTGACGTCATTTGTTTGTCTCTTCTAATTAATAAACAACTCACTCCCTCGTTTCATTGTTATCCGCTCCTATTGTCAGTTACAGTGAGGCCGTGTAAACCTATTTCCTAACAATGCTTATAGTTAACAATCATCTCAAATCATTGTCATACAATAATGCTAATTTATACTACAATCACTCTGGCATTCACAGTGTTGTGATATAAAATACTGCCTCACCGTACCATCCAGTAGGCCCCACATCAGTCACACCCATATAGTGACAGTGAAGGGTACTCTAGAAGGGTGCGTTTGGCACAAAAATGTTTCACAATTGTAGACTATTGAACCTTTCTGGGCATCGTTATCAATATTATATGGTACAACATAGCCAAGAAAACTAAATGGTATAACTTATTCTATAAAGAAAGAGATTGGAGTCTCCAACAACACACAATCGAGACTTGTATACCTGCTAGCAAGGGAGACTTTCCTTATTGAAACCTAAGGACAAATATGACCAACGCTTCGGAACGACTACTAACAACGCTAAGAGAGAAAACAAAAGCCACTACACCAGAATTCTATGGCACAGGAGCCATGATAGACCGAGAATGGACGAGGGAAAACTTCAAAATGCGTCACATGCTAACAAGATTGGCAGTTCTCGGGTTCCACCACCTCATCTGTAAAAACACAGCATACCACGAACCAAATGAATCGTGTGAGAGTACATTGTGCAACAAAAAATTTGAAAGCTACCATGTACCAAAAGGACAAAATCAATAAGGAAATATGCAAAATACCTGTTCTTAATAACTAAATGGCCATTTGGCTGAAATAAATGTATTAATTAATTCACATTGCTTCTTTTTATCGAAGGTTTACAAAGGCCATAACTTTTGTTTTGAGGGGATACTCCTAAATTAAATGCTTTGATTCTACAGAAGTATCAGATCTAATTTCTCTTCGAATATATACTTTGAGTTTCTCCAATGTGTGAAGATTGCTTTTATACAATATTTTTCACTGTTCTTCATTGACAAAAGCATTGAAGCCTTTGAACGTCGGGAGAAGACGCCGACGATCTGCTTAGCGAATATTTCGAAACATTCAACTTGCGGGTACAGTACCTGCATGAAAATGGTCGTTTAAATGTGGTATTGTGCATTTACTTACATATAGTAGGCTAAAGGCAATGGTCAGCTGCTCACGTACGTGTTACGCAGTGGTCTATTAAAGTAGATATCAATCTAGGGACATTTAAACGTACTAAAACAAAAAGTTCAAAAATATTCTTTTCACAAAATAGTTACATAATTGCATATTCTAGCGCATTTACATATTTCAGCTTTGTCTATTCATTGTGGTTTCTCTGGTTATTGATACTATGCGTTGCATGGGTGCGTTTTGATATTTAAAATGTTTCAGTATATTAGGAATCGCAAACTCAACAGTAACAGAAACAACACTGAAATATGGAGTTTTGTCGACATTTTGCCATAACATTTAATGCTCAAATAGCCATCCAGTTGAATTTGTAACATTATGCTACTGTATGACACACACAAATATGCACACTTTCTCTCTTTACCTGAATAAGGCAAAATAAAAGTGGTGAACTTTTTTACTTTACCTTTTCTAACAGGTCCATTGAAAATGTTTTCATCTAATCGAAGAAAATTTGCGATTTTCTCCTGTGTAATCCTTGTAAGCTGCTTCCACAAACACCCGTAACAAATGAATATGGTTTCCGAGCATTACTTCATTACATTTGTGGTGTTTCGCACGCCTGACTCTAGGCGGTGCAGAAGTCTTTTTTATTTAGTTATTTAGCAATAGATTGCATTGTGAAGCGGAGGGAATTCGGCACCGATCCAGGAATGAGAATATTGTACCGACGCCTCACGAGCGGAAGCACCGAGAGGGAGAGATGAGGTGAAGGGAGACCCCGGACCGCCGGAACCAGGAGTGACGACAAACAATGACAGATCCATACAGTTTTCAAATGTAGTCGCCGGCAGTCGGACAGGCAGACTGCGAACTTCTCCCCCACAAACGGTCCAACGCCCCCCTCAAGGTTCTTATACCCCAGCAACCACCCGAAAGCAGAGGGACGGAGAAACTTAACAGAGAACATCCTTTTCCCCTGTGACTCTGCTCCGAAACAGCATCGCCGACACTTCCAACCCTGGAATAGACCAAAGTGAAAGATGAATGAAATGATTAATGGAACAAAATGGAGAGACAGGAAAGTCCCTCACCCCGGTGGTGAAAGAAACCACTCCAGCATTCGCCTGACGACCCGGAAAACCCCTGAAAAACCCATGGGTCAGAGTGGGCGGTCGCCGGGGTTCGAACCCGAGACCTCCTGAATGCGGGCCTGAGCCATCTTGTTCGGTATTATTTAGCATACAGTAGTTAATTAATTCTATTACATCCAAATTAAATACACCAAAACTTATTTACATAAGAATTATTGAAGGTTTTGGCACGAGTATCACGTGTATATTATACGGCAGATCCGATTGTCATTATATTGCTGTCTTCTCTTTTCTCAGTAGCTAAATCGTGACCACCTATGTATAATACTTGGAATGAAATATCCTGTTTTTGGCTTATTTTACACGCATATGGAATAATACTCTTAACAAAAAGCCAAAGCCTTCTTCGCAAACATATTCTTTTATAACTTCAAAACGTTCGTATTCTATCTATAATATCCAAGGACTGTAAATCCTTTTTAGTACCTTAGTCGCTTAGGAACTGAAATTAGAAGCTGTCTTAAAAAAACCCATATCCCTTAAAAAATTTAATTAAACTGAGTTTTATTTATGGACGTGTCCCATTCTTTATTGGGCGTGTAAGACCGGTAATTTTGCTCAGAGGCCTCTTTATCAGGCTTGAGGTTCTTTTACGTGCCGTAAATCTACAACACGGACCACCGGCTTTCCTTCTAAGGATTTTTACGCCGGAAAAAAATTATCGCCCTCCTCCAGTTGAACCCGCGCCCTAGGGAACTACAGGCTGGCATGGTAACCACTACACCACGGAGGACGACATGTCCGGCGAGAAAAGCAGGTTTTTTTTCAGTGGTAAAAGGATTATTAAAATCAGTTGAGTGGTTTTCGAAATTAACCAAATAATCAACATATAGAAATGTTCTTCTTTATAATATCATTGTACATTTAACAAAAATTAAAACCAACAAAAAAGAAGAAAAAATAGAGGTTCCTATAAAACAATTTAAGGTAAACCTTTTATTTGTCTGTCACTACCTCAAACTCACCAAAATTAAATGAAAAATGGTTATAATAGTTTTTTATGTAAAAATGACTAACAAGTGAGAAATTCTTGGAATGGGAAAGCTTCCCAAAAAAGCTTTACCTGCAACTTGGAAGTTAGCTGACCAACGCAAGAAATGACTAAATTTTCCCTACCTTCTTTAACGCGTGAAGCTCGCATTCGGGAGGTCCCGGGTTCGACCATGGGTCCTTTCGTGGTTTCCCCGGGTCGGTAAGCAAATGCTAGGTTGTTTCCTCCTCTACCACGAATTTCCTGTCCATCATTTCCTGTGTCCATAATTTCCTGTCATCTGTTTCAGGGTTGTAGAACCAGGTGACGGCGCTCGATCTGTTACGGCTGGAAGGTAAAGGTGTGCTTTCGAAAGTTTTCTCCTTGGCGTCGGTTGGACTGCTGACGGACCCGCCATCTGGAGCGACATCCCCCGTGGGCCCAGGGGCTTGTGAGCAGGGTGACCGGAGTTGGTTGCGTTCTATCTGGAATCAGTAGGAACTTCCTCCATGCTTGCGCACATCGTCGCCCGGATATGGTCGCCCTTCATGTCTCGCCCTTATCCCTCCCTCCCACCCAGGGGTCACCTTAGAAGCGCCAAGGGCCTAGTGTGGTGCCCTGCCCCGGTTGTGGGAGCCCCTCCGTGATACGTACTCCTACCTTCTTTAAAGGGTTTTTCTTTTTAATTGGAACGGGGGACGATAAATAACGCATTTTTGGTGAAATACTTTGCTACTCATTTTTAGGTGTTGAGAAAACTTAAAATACAAAAATTTCTATTCAGGAAACTGCTTGCTGGTGTCTTGTGATTGTAACTTTTAGGTTTTAGTCTTATTGCTAGACGCAACAATTCCAGCGACAATTATTCAGCTTGACTGCAGTTATACATCAGCTTAAAACTGCACCATTACGTTCTCGGCATACACTACATTCCAGTTTCACAACAAAAACAGTTCTATCTGGCCTTCATGAAGACTTTGCCAATGATGTACCAGATAGTGACGCAACCCAACAAACAACCAACTTTATTGCCCGTTGCCTGAAACAGTACGCTGCGCTGACTCACGCAGGTGACTAATGCCTTAATGATATTCAGGAAATAAACCTCGCACAAAACAGCTGCAATTATGGTAATAGGCGGAACAGTGGCGGTGCTGATGAAACAGTTTAAAGACATGCAATGTGTTTGTTTACAGTTTCACTCTGCAGTCTTTTAAATAACTAAATCATTGTCTCTGTATTACCAAAACAAAACACGTAGCAATTACACATTCTACTTCCTTGCGTACACTGACCTAACGAAACTTTAGTCTATTCATATGCCAGTATTTGATATTGAATAATAATGTTTAGCATTGACTGCATATCGTCCAAAAACCGTCGTTTATTTTGTAATATGCTTTCAAGAGTGCTATGTTATCGGATAAAACGCCAGTTCCTTACTGAACCGTATATAGTATCAGTGATTAATAGCCTACGTCATACAATTATGTTTTTCATTAACGCACATTCAAATAGTCTCAATTCGCAAATAAATTATGTTCTTGAAAAAAAAATGTGTCTTTATTGTGTTCTGATTTTAGTTTATGTTGAGGTTAATAGATATGTTGGAGGGATTCGGCTAAATTGGGCACTTTTAGCGGATTTTTTAGGATTTGGCGGTTTTCAGTATTTCATTTGACAGTATTTAGCGAATTTATACAGCCATTTTTGGGGAGGCACCGGTAGAGATGTTTCAGTCAGTTTGAAGGCATTTTCAGCGCTGGTGCAGGTATTTTCAGCCATTTTACGGCATTTTAGGTACTAGAACAAGTATTTCGAGGTCTGGCAGAGATACTTTGGACGCTGGTACAAGTCTTTTGAGCACTTTTACAACATTTTGGAAACTTTCACGACCGTTTTTGGCGCTTGTATAGGTATTTTGGACACTGGCGGGAGTATTTTGGGCCACTTTGAAGGTACTTTGTGCCCAACTCCGTTTTTATTTATGGACGCTCTTTAACTACTTTGGTCCCATTCTATATTGGGCGTGAAACACGGAAATTTTGCTCAGAGGCCTCTTGAGGTTCTTTTGCATGCTATAAATCTACGACACGGGATCACCGGCTTTACTTCCCTTCTGAAGGAAGCCACGTTAAGGATTTTTACGCCCGTAAAAAAAATACATCGCCCTCCACCGGGTTTGAACCCGCAATCTCGGTACCCTTGGACCACACAGGACACCTACTAAGGTTAACTATTTTCTCATTCCCACTGTTGGTAGTATTGGCTAGCATTCCGCATTCGATTGTTCATTAATTTAATACGGCGTGACAACTGACACAATGGTGATTTAATTTTAAACAACATAAGTAAGGAAGTAATTATTATTTATATAATCTGTTATATTTTATTCATGGAATAGTCTTAATAAATCCCACTCAAGGTTACGAGTTTCATTATGTCATTTATTCGTAACCTCTCGTGGAATTGCCTGTGTAAACTCATGCTAAAATTTTCAGAAAAGAAAATACTAACACCGAATAATTAGAGCATAAATCTAGCACTAAAACATAACTAATAGCTCTATTTGATTTGATTTTTTATTTGTGCAGCATGTAAGTGCAATATAGAATACCAGCTTTTAGTTCTAATGCTTTATTTCAGCATGAATTTTTAAGCGTAAGGAATCCCGTTTTAAAAAGTCTTAAGTGTAATTAAAAAATAATACGTTATTCTTGCACGACTTCCTTTACCCTCTATCCTTAACTATGTTTCTTTTACAGATTATTCGTGTCTCTTTTAAAGATTATCCGTAAAGAAGCTTACTGTTCTATTTGCTTCATTTTAATTGGGATAAACCATGAAAAGGATAGAAAAATAACCTTTCGTAACAATTTTTAGAAGGGGAGGAAAAATAAATAATAGTGGAAAGAGAAATTCATGTGAATGTAACATATACGGAATATTCCTGGTTGTACGTCTACATTTTCCTTATTGGAAGTGCGTCATCGAATGAAATAGTTTTGAAAGCTTGCGTTCGTTTTTGTTTTCCTTCAAATGAAGGAAAACTACCACTTACTTGACTACCACTTGATATGAATATTTGAATGTTCTTTTGCGTGCTCCATGTACTAAGGCTTAATTAAGTTATTATTAAGTCTTAATTTTAAATGATGCGAATATTGCACATCAGGTTTTACTTTCTCTACTTATTATGTACGTGAATGAAGTATTAATGGTATTGTATTCCACCCAAAAATTCGATACCGAGATTTCACCGGAAATAATGTTTTAAGGCCCCCCGAATCCCAGAAAAAGGTCCGTGTATGTGTCTGTGTGTGTATGTCTGTGAACAGCATACATAACTCGAAAACCAAAAGCCGAATAAACACCAAACTTGGTATTTAAGTTCAGTATCTTCCAAAGATGCGACACAAAGATTTTCATAAAAATCCCCCAAATTCAAACTACCCTTTCCATGGAAGAGTTTTCGAAACTTTTGATTTTCTAAAAAGTGGCTGTAACAATGTTGATTAAAATACCATATATTAAAGATGTTTGCATGACAAATAAAGTGTATATATTGAATTTTCTGGGAATATCCTGTGAAGAATTCTTCACTGGTAAGCAATTTTGTACAGTCTTCCATAACTGGTAAACGTTAAGCGATAGACGAAAACGTAACCACAAAAAAATCGTAGATCTTTTTAAAACACGCAATTTATTTCGAATAAACCTTTTTGGTGGCATGGGCCGTTTCCGGGATTTCCGTTATTAATGGTTCGAATTGTTCAATACTTGGCCATTCCTTTAAAGTCCAATCGATTTTCAACTGTTTCTCGCGATTTCATGGAAAGAGTATGGAATTTTAAGACGAGCATATAGTGTCCAGCTCTAAAACATATCTATGACTTCGCTATTTCCTTTGTATCTGTAACGAAATGTGTAATGCAGGTAAGTATGTTCATAAAGGCTTATCTCGATTAAAATGAAATAGGAAAATAAAATTTCGTAAGAATAATTTGTGTACCCGCTAATATACGATAGATGGTAGAGAAAGTAATGTGAATGTAACATCAGATATTTTTCTACATGCATAGACATCTCATCCTTTAATCTGCCACAGTGGACGATATAATGCAGAAACCTGTGTCCGAAATAGAACAGTAATGCTGCAGGGCATGCTGTTATTCGTACTCCGGTGCACATTACCTGGTGGTCACGAGCTCGTGCACCGCGTGGGACTGTCACACTCAGACGAACACTGTTCTATGAAGCTTGTCCTTGGAATGTCAGTCGCAAACGCGAAGAAATGCTGCATACGTTTCCGTATTTTCCTCTTGAGTTGGTGCTGGTTCTTAGAAATGGGTGTGTTCTCTTAGACATGTCGTAACATGATGCACTAGATGATTCATTTAGATATTAGCAAATGGACCTCAGTAAGGGAGGCGGCAGAGGACCATATGTCTCCCCTTAGAATATGAATCGCTGATTCCAGATTGAATTCCACTTTGGTGCGCCAATTTGAACACTGGAAAATGAGCGACGATACTTTTACTTTCTCTGCCACCTACTATATTAGGACGAGGAAGTGTTGTGTTCCACACAAACAATTATTGTTATCGAGTTTTCATCGGCAATATACTGTAACAAATCAGAACACCAGTTGCTGCTAAACACTTTGTTACCTAGGTGCTCGGCTAGCACAAACTTAACACTTGAAACAGTTTTGACACACACTCAGAACACAACTGATCCGTCGAATCGAATCACAACTGGATTGCTGAGTCACAACTAACAACTGTATGTATTCGGCACTGTCCACTTTTAACTGTTCACAGTCCAACCTCTTCGTAACTTTTGACTAACTGAACTGAACTTCTTGTCCGGGCAAGTGCGGCCCCTTATATAGATCCCGCAACAAAGCGATATGAAGGCATTGGAAAGGGCTAAAATTAAAAATCGAGCTTTATTTATGGACGCTCTTTAACTGTTATGGCCCTTAGCATCCCATTCTACAGTAAGACTCCGAACCGCCTGCGCGGTGTTTTTCCTGTCCGCGTTCTCGACGCTCGTTGCCGTCTGCCGCTATCATAGAAAGGCGCAGATGAAACCATACAACATTTTTAAAGGCTTTACTTACCAACTTTATGAAAGGAGATGCTGAAACTGGCTACCGTCGTTGTCCATACTTTTTTGGCACCTCTTTAGGAAACTATCCATCATGACCGATGTCGTCTAATGTTTCTTCGGTAAGAACCGAACGCCATCTTTTAGATTTCTTAGCTTGAACACTTCCTGTGGCCTGAAATTTACTGTAAAGTTCATGAGTTGTTGTACGGCCTGGAACTTTTACACCTGGAAATATTTCTGCAAATCGTACTTTCACTTGGCGAGCTGACCGAGTTAACACATACATATCATGAATAAATACACGCTGTGCAGTAGAAAGCACATAATGTACTTTGTGACTAAGTGCAGGACAAAATAATAAATAACTCGTAATAGCTGAACTACATCACATCACCGTCAACTCAATACTGCACTTCACACTGCACAGCATCGTGACTTTGTTTATAGCAGCAGTGCGTTATCCTGTTTTTATCATATTTCCACACGTCCTGTGGAAAAACACCGCGCAGCCGGTAATATTGATAAAATACCCCTCCGGGGTAACTTAAAACATAAAGTGTACAAGACAAATCTACACACCCTGGAAGAATTAAAACAAAATATCCGCCAGGAAATTTCTCAACGTGATAGTTTCCTAAAGAGGTGCCAAAATTATGGACAACGACGGTGGCCAATTTCAGCATCTCCTTTCGTAAAGTTGGTAAGTAAAGCTTTTAAAAGTAGTTTTAAAAATGTTGTATCCGCGTCTTTCTACGATAGCGGCAGACGACAACGAGCGCTGAGGACGTGGACAGGAAAAACACCGCGCAGGCGGTTCGGAGTCTTCTGGCTCACTCTGTATATTGGGCGTGAAAGACAGGTCATTTTGCTCAGAGTCCCCTTTATCAGGCTTGATGTTCTTTTACGTGCCGTAAATCTGCGACACGGGACAACCGGCTTTACTTCCCTTCCGAAGGAAACCATGCTATGGAACTAGAGGCTGGCATGAGCGGCTGAGCAGTAGTTTTGAGAAGCTGTTCTGGAGCAGTAAAAAGCGGGAAGTGGTGCACTATGTTCTGAAAGCCGCGGGCCCCACCCAGATACCGGGCAGGGATGCGCGTACCGGCATATTCCGGTAGCTTCGCGCGCGCGTGCGCGGTCACAATACGTTTTGAGTTCCCTGAACTCCCTCCCCTCGAAAAAGAAAACGTTTTATAAAAAGCTCTTTGTGAGAGTGTCTTCCTTCTGTGAACAGGAGACAGACACTGTGGAGCAAACACTCTTTAAGTGTGCCAGACGAAGATTTCCAAGAAAAAACCTCTCTTCAAAAGATCCTTTAAAATCCTTGGAAATATTTTCGTTATTTTTCATTTTATAAGGAATTATTGAATAATTTTGATTAAATTACCGTACGTTTGAGATGTTATTTATCTTGAGCTCTCTGTGAGCAATCACTGAAGTCTTTATTCTGTATAACTGTGTCTAATTTTACATAAGCAAATATTATAAGAAAGTCAAAAGCTTACTTCACTTAAAACTAAATATAGAACTCATTAAAATCTAAAAGTTGTGTTCTTCTTCTTCTTTTTGGTGCAGCATTACAAGTTTGAAATATCGAATTTTTTACTTTTTGTAGGTGAACGTAAGGAAGGAACTAGTAAAATAACACTTTTCTCTTACCTTACCTGCATCAAGTTTGCTTGCATAATTGTTGCTAAGCCCGCACCACTTCTTATATCCCCGCACGTGTAGTGCTGTTTGCAGCAAACACGGGTATTAAACATTATTAAAAAAAATCTGATGTGTTACATTCTCCTGACTTTCGCTATTCACTCTTCTACAAACTATTCTTACAAAAACGTATTCTTCTTTCTATTACTTATTAATCGAGATAAACCTTCATTTACGCATTTCATTAGGGCATAAGAAGATTTATCGGTTTAAAGCGATTATCGGATTTTTAAAACGCGGATCACTATGTGATGGCTTTGAAATTGCATGACTACGAGAAAAAAAAAGAATAAGGGTTTACCACCTGAGAAAATTATAATTATTTAGAAATTGTAACTAGTAACAAAGAATATTTCGGAAATAGTTAACCCACAAAAATATTTTTTTGACATAAACTGCATGCTTTAGCAAGATCTGCATTTTTTGCAGTAAGATTTTTGTCTATCTCTTATGGTTTACCAGTTACACAAAATTTCTTATGAATGAAGAAAGCTTCACCGGCTAGTCTTAGAAAATTCAAGGTTTACATTTTATTTACAATGTAAATTTTAGAGCAATTTTTTTGTAAAATCAAAAATTTAATTTAAAGGGTAGTTTGGGGTGGGGGATTTCCCTAAGACTTCGTGTCGTATGTTTGGAAGATGCTGAACCCAATGACAAAGTTTGGTATTTATCGGACATTCCGTTTTTGGATTATGCTGCTCACACACACACACACACACACACACACACACACACACACACACACACACACACCTTTTTTGAATGTTCTTTTATTCAGGTCGCCCCAAAACATGTGTTTCCAGGGAAATCTCGGTATTGAATTTTTGTAAATGCAATAGCTTCTCCACCTTGAGGCAGTATTTTAACACTTAAATGATTTCAGTCTAATTATATAACATAAAATATAATAACAGCCCGCCTTAAAGCAAGATGTGTGTAATATAATATATAAAACAGTCATTGTATTTATGTTTATATTATTATGTACATGTTTAATAATGTTATGTGAATGTATTAGGAAATTTAACAATATAGGAGCTGTGATAATATAGGTCAAAAGTTGATAACAAAGAGGTAACAATGAGGTAACCTTGAGGCAATGCTGAATTGGAAAGTTTAATAATGCTACTATTAATTCTTGGAAACAATATTGTAATATTTGTAAACAGCTTATAAAATAGCTAATCAACAACCAGAAAAAGTCTAAGTTAAATAAAAGTATTCTATTGGAGTAGGATTAGCCAATCAGAAACTGAAATAGAGTAAATTGTACAAATTCAGATGGTAGAATTCAGTTGCTTGTAGACAGCGTTCCTAACTGGACGCGTGACGCGTTCACAAGCAATTAAATACGTATTCATGTGAGACATAAAATTCGTTACGGCGAGAATAGTATAAACTTTACGTGTTTAAGAAGTGCAAGTAATTAATAAAAGAATCTCACAGCTCCCTATATCAATGAAGTGTTATTTAATCGTGTGAAGGATTAATTAAAGGAGTGAAGTAAAAATTATAATCTCTGTAAGCCTACATTCTTTAGCCTTATCACACCCTGTTAAGAGAGACATGTATCTACAAATTAGTACTGACGCAGCCGAGGCAAACCTAAATATATAATACTTAAAGAAGCATTAAAATACAAACTTGGTTCCTAAAGTTGGGGCGAAGGCCACCGGAACTTTGTACCATTCGTGGAGCAGTTACTACATCAAGTTTGGCTCCCAAACAACGGAAATACAGTACAACTCCTAAAATACATGTCCTAAAATAATACTTATTCAACCTACTAGGTAGCTCGTAAGTGGTGGAGAAAGTTAAAAAAAATACAAAAAAAAAAAAACAACTAAAAATCTTCTGAGACGAAGATTTCATTGTAATTATCACATTTAGAAAGTAAAAAAAAGCTGAAGATATTCAGTGACGAAGATGTCCTCATAAGTCTCACATTTAGCTCTTTTATGGCCTATACACAAATTTAAAGTCATACAAATTTTCCGAGATACCTTCACTATACAGACGATCTTGCTTTGAAATTTCAATCAAGCCTATTATCACTTTTATAAGGTCATATTATAAATGCACTTGCTCGAATACTCCTGTAGAAAGCAGCTCGCTTAATCCAGGCTATGGACTTAAAGTCGCCTACTGAAATACCTGTTTTGCTTCTTTGGATGATGAAGAGCCTTAAAGTTCCCTACTGTACTGTTCACCTTACTGGTATCAGCTTTTGCTTCACGTGGAACGTACCGTTACGGGTAGCCGAGATCGTTAAGGCACGGACTCGTGAACGAGAGTTCTGCGGTCCAAATCCCGCCAGGACCGTCTTCCTTGACTCAAGTTTTCTCCAAGTTTTCCTCGGTCCCTATAACTGGCAAACGCAGGAGAGTTACCCTAAACTTAAGCCTGGAATGTTTGCTTACAAATTTCTTTTCCCAATTATTTCATTTCGTGCATTACCAATGTCATCGTGTATGGTGCCATAATTATATGGTAGCAGCGGGCGTTAAACTCTATTCAATTCAAAGTAGTCACGCAGAATTTTTGAGAAACCATACACGGGTTGGTCGGTATAATGATTTTAAAAAGTGCAGTTTGTAGACTAATATAATGACTCGTCTAAAGAAACAGCAACCACGTCACTGTCCAAGGAATTCTGCTAGGCGTAACATTCAGAATGCGTAGCTATATACTGACTGTGAGATGTCTCACACTGCTGCATTGTCGCGCGAAACTTCTCTTATTTTCTTTTGGTCCATGTTTTATGCATGTTATTGTCTTATTTTACGAGTTTACACGGGTGCCAACTCCTTCGGAATTATGGGCTCGGCTAAAAACTGCTTCCTCGAGAATACTGAACACGTGGGTGGCGTTGGAAGATTGTGAACATTAAGGACATGAATAAAAGGAAACGAAAGCTATCATGGACAATCCGAAGAATTGGAGTCAAAGCTGATGCTACTCCAGGACGATTACATAAAGCAACATTTTGAAATCTTTTTCTTCGTATCATTTTTCTAAACTTTTTGTCATAGAAGACTTGCACCGCTTCGAAATTGGAAGTACGGTTATCAACTTCAGGTAAATGAATGTTATATGAATTTAATTCATTTTGAAGGATTATGAAAGAATCAAATTCAATATTGTTGTACAAAATGTTTGAAAGTGTTGAGATAAAAATGAAAGTAGATTCTTTGTTAATTTTCTTCACCCGTTACTGTTAAAGGGAGGGATCTGCTCTGCTTCTCAAAATTCTGCAGCTTTCAGAGAATCGATTATTATACAAATATACTTAACTAGAGTTCAGTAAATAAACAAATGACCTAACTGTACGCTCCAAGAACGTATAATTCTCTACAAAAAGTTTGCCCAATTTGCCTAGCAATTGTGTTTTTTCTCCCATAAGGTTTTCACTCTATCCAATACTAGACTCTACTCACCCTCATCGCTGTGATTGGCTTGAAACAAATTCCAAGAAAAAAAAATGAAAGAATAGGTCATGTTATATTTGATGGCAAACGAAGACGAAGGGTTCAGAAATAGCCTCTTTTGATGAATTCTGATCTGATTAGTGTAAATAACTGGAAACTGGCTGGTCCAGTGTAATATGATTTGAGACTCAAGCTTCTAAAGTACTACCAACACGTCAATAAGAAATATAAATAAAAATAGATGTTACAACTAAGATCATTTATCTATCATCACAGTGATTACGTGTACACTCAAAGAACAACCAGATTACCAAGATCCCCAAGTGCACATTCCACCAAAACTCAATAGCAAAGTAAATGGTACAAGAGGGCGACTATCACTACAGCCACTAGTGCCCCCTAACACAGAACTTAACATGTCAAGACGAAGAGCAGGTAGACATTTTTGGTGTGCAGTTTCTCAATTTCAGCAAGAAATGTGTTGTTGAAGAAATGACAGTCCGGCAACGCTCACCAAGTTGTCATGACTTCAAAGAACTACATCTTGTTGAAAGTAGTGTTCACTTGACTGATTTTCAAGCATGTTTAAATTCAGCAGGCCAGTTTTACCTTCTCTTGAATACCTTTGCCTATAGTAAGTAAAGGAAGCATTGCATTCTATCTAAAAATTCGATTTGGAATTACCTGAAATATACGTCTTTGTCCTCCCTGAACCCGTCCCCCTATTGTTTTAAAAACAGCTCCGTGTGTATGAATGTGTCTCTGTGAACAGCATAACTCAAAACAACGAAACTCGGTTAAATACCAAACTTGGTGTAAAAGTTGAGCGTCTTCCAGGGATGCAACACGAAGAGTTTCATGAAAATTCCCCATCCCCTTTACATACAAAAAAGTCTATATTTTACAAATGGCTCAAACAATTTTTATTAAAGTACCATATGTTTAAGATATTTTCATGACAAATATAATGTATCTACCGTAGGCCTCTGAACGTTTGCGGGGTGGTTTGGTCTCCGGAAGAGTGAGGGGGGATAGTGCTACGTGGAGCTCACGATGATGTCATAAATAGATTTACTACCTATATTAAAAACATCGTTTAATATTAGTATCCCTGCATGTTGTTTCACTTGGAGCACTGCATAAGTGTTTTCTAAAGTTATTTACATTGCTAGTAAGAAAGGAAGAATTCTACACAGTCAAGCCCGAGAAATAGTAAACGTTGTTGAAATCTGTGACGAGGAAAACAAATAAAAGCAACTGGCCATTCAGCATTAGTAGCAGATGAGCCTAAGTCTTGTTGATATGTTGAAAATAGAGCCGTAATCTTTCTCAGACAGCGATAGAATTATTGATGTCAACACATTCCTTACAGACACATTCTCGTGAGAGGAGCACAGCAGATACATCTTAAATATTTGGGGAATAGCCCATGAAGTCCTGATCATTCTAAATGACTTCTATTTAATTTTAAACCGTAGCCGTAAGAGATCTCGTTAAAGCACACAATTTATATCAACCATCTTTGAGGAGTTAACAATTTCCGTGGCGTTAAAAATTCGTTGTTATTGATTTGAATTTTCAAATATTTATACCTTTCTCAAGTGGAAAAACCCTAATCATCGTTTTCGTGGTCATGCAAAGAGAATGGAATTTCGGAGTTATCACATAGCGATCCGCTTTTTAATAATCTGACTCGCTTTAGCCCACTGTAACCTTCTTATGCCTACAACAAATGTCTAAATGTGTAATGAAAGATGTTTCAAAATTGAGAAGAATTTCCAAAATCTGTTAGAGAATTAGCATAATTTCTTTCAAGCAATAAACTAACCTTTGCAAAGAAGTTGATATTGTATAGTATTCAGTTGTATTCATTTTATGAAATAATGACAGTTTACTTGAAGGTTGTATTTCTTGCATCTGCACTCCCTCTATGGTTTATGCGGAGAGCATCCAAAAGATTTAAGATAGGTTATTATTTTCGTTGACACGAGACCATATGTTAAACTTCCGCAGCTAAATGCAATCTACAGTCTCATCTTCAACAACGGTTTTTGTTGCATGTCGCACATATGGCGAGACTTAAACAATAGCTACAAACAAGATTCGGAATCTCCAGCTGACTTTTAACAATGGAGAGATGACACCTTACATTACAACAAGCAAGAGATGGTATTCAAGAGGTCGTTGCCCTTAAATATTGTTGCCAACATTATTATTTTTGAGCCATTCGGGACTCGCATAAATCTCAAAGCTCTTTCCTCTGCACATCAGGACGGTGTGAATGCTAATCTTGAAAGGCTATGGACCATTGCCAGCCTGGTGTCAGAAATACTACCCAAGCAGCTTGTTAAACATTGTAACATGTTTTACTTCTAATCTTGAGGAATTTACTGTCATAGTAAGGAAGAATTAATAGTTTCTAGAGGTTTTAAAATTTGCATAACTGAATGGAAAACATTAAACCACTAATGTAATGTATACTTTTCCCTTTGCTTGTAAATGTTCTGTAAATATTTTAGAATCGTTCTCTACTTTCTAGGATAACTGATAGTTTAAATAAAATTTATTTTTCAGAAATGTATGTTATTGGTGTGCTCTAAATTTAATGTTTCAATTTTATTTTGTTTGCTACGTTCTACCCAAAAATTCGACACCGAAACTCATCGGAAGTATATGTCTCGAGACCCCTTGAATAAAACATAATTTGAAGAAAAATATCCGTGTCTGTGTGTGTGTGTGTGTTTTTGTAGCATAACTCGAAAACGAAAAGTCGGGAATACAAAGATACAACACAAACGTTTTCAGGAAACACCCTCCATCCCAAACTACAAACTTTTCGACATATTTTATTTCCTTATAATTGGCTCTAACGATTTTGATTCAAATACCATGTACATATTTAAGATACTTACATGACAAATAAAATGTATATCTTGAATTTTCTGGGAATAATCTGTGAAATCCACTTCAATCGGAGGGAATTTTGTATAATCTTGCATAAGCATAATTGATAAACTGTAAGAAACAGACTAACACTTAGTCCACAAAAAAAATGTAGATCTCTTTAAAAAAAACAATTTATTTCAAATAACTTTTTGTGGCTTCAGTCATTTTCGAGACAATATTGATTTGAAGGTTTCACTACTTGGTAAGTTTTAAGCTACTGTCGCTATTTATTTGTTTCTCGCAATGCTAGAAAGAGTGTGGAATCTCTATATCTAGCCACATTTTAACATCTGATTATCGATTCGATTTCCTCTATCATTCTTGTACCCGGAAGGAATTTTTAATAAAACTGTTTCTACAAATTAATGTTTATCTCAGCATGAAGTATGTACGTGTAGAAAAGCAGGCTTTCGTAAGAACAGTTTGTAGAAGTTATATAAAAATAAACGATAGTGGGTAGAGAAAGTCACGTCAGTGTAACACATCAGATTTAATAAATAAAATGTTTTTAATAGACCTCTCTAAAGCAGCTGCTTGTCTAACTGTTTGTTAATACCCAAAAATATTACTTAGCGGCGTAGTAAACAAAATCCAGGTGGTGATCACCTCTTCGTTCACAGGAGATACACTGCATACCTTGCACCAGTCTTTAAATGCCATGTATTCCTTCCCACACGCATTTTCATTCACAAGCTTGTTGTTTAGAAACGAGCAAGCAGAACAAGCACTGCCGTCTACATCAGCATCTTGTATTGTTACGGTCAATGCCTCCAAGGTTCATAGCGTATGATTCAAGCATCTGCGAGAATATATCAAGAAATGACTAACTATGCTTTTATATTTATACGGTGCCTCTTATAATGCATTTATTTTATTTAATATAATTTAGAGAGTGTTTAGTAAAAGCAATTGTATGTACTATGTGCTCAAAAGCTTTAGAGGATTCATATAGTGTTCGACGAGGCTTAGGTCTTCTCCGAAATACTTAATTTGTTCGCTAAAGCCTTATTTTGTGTACTTAATACATAAATAGCTATTAAGCAATGCTTACACTTTAAACACGCTGCTCTTTTGCTGAAGTCTGTAAATAATTGGCTTTATTTCATAGTGGCCTAAGTCTATTGAAATGGATGCATTTGAATGCAAATGATGGATAGTTTCCTAAAGAGGTGCCAAAAATGAATGGACAACGACGGTGGCCAGTTTCAGCATTTCCTTTCATAAAGTTGGTAAGTAAAGCCTTTAAAAGCAGTTTTAAAAATGTTGTATGGTTTCATCCGCGTCTTTCTATGATAGCGCAGAGGACGCGGGCAGGAAAGACACCGCACAGGCGGTTCGTAGATTTTTGGCCCATCCTGTAGTATTCTTATAAGTTATTATTCTAACCTTGCTACGTAACGATACGTACAATTTTGCTTAGGAATCATTTCAAATAATACAAGCCATGTTTAGTTAGAAGCATAGATAACCAACAACCGGAATACTCGCTTACAACATGCGGAAACACCATTCGAATGTTCGTTCATGATAACAAGCTCTCGCGGTGGAAAGAGAGAAAAAGCAAAAAATAATTGCTAACTTTTGACCATGTCTGTTAAATGACGCAATCTCACATAGGAAAAACGTAAACGTGCTACATGCAATGTTTTGACAACAGCTACGGTTTTAAAATGTAGACACAAACTGTGTATTTTAATAAGCTCTGCATTTTACGTGTAGTAAGCCTTTGTTTCTTATTTATGATTTATCAATTACTTAAAATTAAGCAAAATTCATTCAAAATGAAGATACTTTACAGATAATTTACCATACACTTACATTTTATTTGTCATGAAAATATCTCAAGCTGTGGTATTTTAATGAAATATACTCGGGTACTTCAATGACCTGCTGGAGCACTAAAAATTGAGGCAGTATTTTATATCATAACACTGTGAATGCCAGAGTGATTGTAGTGTAAATTAACATTATTGTATGACAATGAATTTAGATGGTTGTTAGCTATAAGCATTGTTAGGAAATAAGTTTACACGTCCTCACTGAAACTGACAATAGGAGTGGGTAACAAGAAGCGATGGGGTGAGTTGTTTATCAATTAGAAGAGACAAACAAATGACGTCAGGGTAGCGCGCCTTTTTTTAGAAATGGAGGGAATATCTTCCCTAGAGCATATGTGTTTGTAATTTTGATTGGCTTATAAAACAGGCACTAATGTTGGCGCGATTTATTAACCAATAGCAGCTGGATTATAATGTTTAGGCATATCGGGGTAAGGGAGTATAAATTCTTGAGCCAAAGGCAAGTATCGCGCAGTTCTAAGAAATCTCTCTCGCGAGTTACACATCAGGCAGTTCTAAGGAAGCATTCATGAGGTACACATTACGCAATTCTACAGAATCTCTCGCGTCGTAAAGTTAGTTACAAAATGTGAAATACGCGAATTAATAGTGCGCGGCAAATAAGTGATTGTAGTTACATTCGAAAATATAACAGTTTCAGTCAGGCGTGTATCAAGATTAAATTGTGAAATTAATTAAGTGTGACGGCAATAAAAGTGTAAAAACAAATTCTTTTATCAATGTTATCTTTTAGTAACAACTCCTTTCCGTTTACACGTCCTGATCAGAGATATTTGCTCGACTGAGTAATAATAGCTAGCCGGAGGACAAAGAACCCAAAATTCAAAATAGTAAAACAATAACAGGCGCTCAGCAAAAAAAGATAACACGAACAGATTACTGCGACAAAATAAGTAGTGTGGAAAACACGGTATAAGCGTAATAAAAATATATGTTTACGTCACATATTTACCAAATGTCACAATGAATTACCATAATGACAGAACCTCCTTAAAAATTCTAGATTTGTAAGCGAACCCCTGCGCTTACGAGTGCTATGAGTTTCCAAACATTTCAATTTTGGTTCAAATCGGTACAATACTAAAGGTTGCTTATATGGATAATATACAGAAATTTAAAGATTTTATTACCATTACGGACTATAATAAAAAATTCTCAATGATAATTAGTTTCAGCACAAAATTAATACTTCTGAAATGTAACGCTATACATCCATTTGTACTGTTGTATGTATTCTTAAATGTATTAAAATGTACTTTCTCCAGCTTAATACCTTTTTAGAAAAATTATTCAATATTTGTGTGTGTGTTAGAATCATGTAATTTTATTCCATATTTTAAATCTGACACTATGGTATTTCTGTTGAAATATTTGTAAATGTCCTTGCTATATCCTGCTCCTTTATACAAATTGAAAAAAAAAGCTTTAAATCAGCTTACAACATAATTATTCTATGAATTTCTACAACATTTATCATAGATTATTATAGAAAAATTATAGCAGATAGAAATCTGTGATAAATGGAGGTATGTGAATTCTTATATCAGAGAAATGTGAAATGTTAATTCCTACAATACCTTAATACGGATTGGTGTGGTTAAAAGTGTTATCTTTGTTCTTTGTTTAAAATTATAACACTGCCAAGCAGCGAGGCATTAAGGCTTGGTCAAAAAATTTTAATAGATATGTCTAGCTACAATTTTCAATATGTCTTCATCAAGAAATGACACACTTTCCTATTTCACTTTCACCAGTAACAAACTTTTCACGGGTTAAAGTCGCTGCACAATGATCACAATAATCAGTCGCCTCCTACACATCTTTATCCCATGGAAGGTGATAAAGGTATGGATGAACGGGGGGGGGCGAAACCGGGGCAGAGCACCGCACTCAGGCCATCCGACCCCTTGTGCTCCTACCGGGACTCCGGAAGGGAGGGCGAGGGGAGAGACCCAAAGGGCGATCAGATCTGTATGACGACGGGCGCAAGCACAGGCGGCGTCCCTAATGTTTCCGGATTGAACGTCTCCAACGCCTTCTGGGTCAACTCTATTGGCCCGAGCCTCCGGTGGTCCCCAGAAGGAGCTCCTGCCCAAAAGCACACAGAGGCGGGTTTCAGCTGAACAATCCCTGGACGACGTCAGCATGAAACTTCCACAGAGCGCATAGCCACCGTCCAGCCGCAACCGGATGAACACCGTCGTCTGATCCTACAACCCTGAAACAGATGACAAGAAAGATGATGGGTACAGGGGCAGGAGAGTCGTGACCACATAAGCATTCGCCTACTGACCCGGAGAAACCACGAGTGGTCGGAGTGGGCGGTCGTCGGGGTCGAATCCGGGACCTCTCGATGCGAGTTGCAGACATTACAGAGGCGCCACCTCGCTCGACTTGATGTCTGCCAAGCATAAGAATTAAAACGAAATGAATTTTGTGATTATATTGTTGATGCATGTGCAAGCAAAGAAACAGCTTTCCCACCAGACATCTGATTA
The DNA here is from genome assembly GCA_030765065.1 of Deroplatys truncata. Lineage (NCBI taxonomy): Eukaryota > Metazoa > Arthropoda > Insecta > Mantodea > Mantidae > Deroplatys > Deroplatys truncata. The sequence continues at coordinate 118,141,563 of CM060988.1, read as the reverse complement.
TTTTAAGCTGTCTACAGAACTAAAATACCAAAAAGTTAACATATTTGTTTTAAAAAATGTTTTGACTAAGTATTTTACACCTATTATAAAACAATATTAATCATTTCATAATATTTGCTGATTAGAAAAGTGTTCTCCAAGCTCTTCAAGATCGATTCACATCTCATCCACTGGTACCTGACATTCAGCATACTCTTTAGTCTATCCTAATAGAAGATCGTACTGTAACTCTTGTTTGAATTCCATCACACATCGGCATTAAAGGAAATGAACAAGCTGACTTAGCAGCCAAAGAAGCCTTTGACAAATCCATCAAAATTCCGTATTTGGATGCTGCATTACACTTTAAAACAGCGATCCACAGCCTTTGGAAGCATCATTGGACCCAGATCTCAAACAGTAAGCTGCATGCTACTAGACAGGAAAACACCAGTCCCTTCCCATATACGTCCTTGAACCGCCAAGAGCAAACAATTGCTGCTAGATTACGAATCGGACATACAAAACTCACTCACCTGAAGAGAACCACCTCCTGAATGTTGTTTCTGTACTACAAGACTCACTGTTGAACATCTACTATGCAAATGGCAACAATATAACTGTCGCAGAACTGAAAAGATTTCCTTCTACCTCCACACTGCAATAAATACTCAAGTGGCCTATCAAGAACTAAAGAAATTCCTGCAGAATATCGGTCTTGTTTAACAAAACATAAAATGTTTCAATATAATATTTAATATTTTCTTGTTCGTACTTGAATACCAATCTTAATATTCATTTGACCATGTTAAAATTAACGCTCTAATTCCATTATATATTTTATGTTCACTTTAGTTCTCTTTGTGAACATGTAACTGTTTGTGTAATTAATTGATGAGTCGCATTATGAACATGCAGTTAGCGCGACTTTAAATAAATTGAAAAAATACAACTTTGTAGGAATTCACATACTACTATTGGATATATCCACAACTTTGTAGATACTCACAGAAGCCGATTTTTTTATCCCCCTAAGTTTCCGAGCAAACATGTATGTTGTATGCTAGAAGAAACCTTGCAACCCAGAGTTATTTATTGGTCAAAGATAATTCTGCTGTTAGCATTAGAAAGGTTTTCCATTAAAGCCCCTAACCGCGGTGAATCTGGCACTGACTTATTTGGGGTGGGGTCAGCTTTTTCTCGAGGGTTTCCATAACTTGCCTCGAGGGAAACGTTCCTAGATAAAGCCGGAAGATTAATAGCAATTCATTTAATTGGAGCCCTGCTAGTTGCAGAGACAGTAGTATCTTTATCCAACAGGATTGCAAGGATTTTATCACCATACATTAATTTTGTAGTGAATTATTGCCAGGAATGTCAAGCAATTTCAAATATTTATAGGTTTTCTCCTAAGTACTCCATTAATTTAAACACATTTTATGCAAATTAATGTCAACTTTTTCCTTGCCATTATCCTATCAAAAATTTCGCAAACCCGTTCGAAAATGTTGTCAGTGATGTTTTCTTTGTGAATCAAGCAAAATATTTAAAACGCCTTAAAGCAAGAAAATGTTAATTTTTAACAAGTGAACAAGTAGTTCTTTTGTATTATGCATTATTGTTTGTGTATGACTTCCTGTATACTGGTCAAACAGCGCGAATGCTGAGGCTCAGAAGGTTCCATTATGGAATGCGCATTTGCGTACAAGATGACGCTCATGCTAAACGGAAGTTGTAGAGTAAGTCCAGAGACACAACAGTATACAAGAGTTTAGGGATCATCTGGTCGTTCTTCCACAGCCAGGGGAGCGACGGGTACGGCTGGTACCATAGGAGGTGATTATTAGAATGTGATGTGTATTCACTTTCTAAAGATTTGTAGATATGTAGTAAATATACAGGGTGGACTATTTAAGTTGACTGTACAATATTCCCAAAACTAAGCGTTGTAGAAAGAAATGTTTTTCATAAAAGTAGCTTGATAGTATGGGGGAAAGTAAATGGCATTAGTCGTGTTTTGTTTGAAGGACGTTATGATGGTCATTATAGGCTCAATTTAATTTTTTTAAATGGAAACTTATATTTTGTTTGCTGTTTTCTTATGACTTATAAAAACATGCTTATTTTGTGATGAGGAATAAGGAAACAAAATAAAAGATGGTGGTTCCCAATTACGAAAGGTAACTTGATCTTCAAATGACCATCCAGGGATGGTCCAACCATTCATTGCGCTCTTCGTACATAGCCATTCAGCATTTACTTACGTTGGTGTAAGAACAGTTGCAAAGTGCTTACACAAATGTTGTTTAGTTTTCTATGAGGAGGAGAAAACAACATAAAAAATCTGATGTGTTACACTCACATGACTTTCTCTACTCTTCTACAAAATATTTTTACAAACGCTTATTCTCCATATGCTTCATGTTAATCGAGATATCGAGATGTTAATCTTATTGCTAATGTTCTTGTAGATGAAGGGGAATTGGTAGGCTTTAAGCGATAGTCAAATATTTTAAGAGCTGGTTGCTATGTGAAGTGTTCCATTCTCTTTACATTACCAGGACAAAAAAATCTACATGACTTTCTCTACTCTTGTACAAACTATTTTTACAAACGCTTACTCTCCATATGCTTCATGTTAATCGAGATGTTAATCTAATTGCTAACTTTCTTGTAGATGCAAGGGGAATATGGTAGTATTTAAGCGATAGTCAAATGTTTTAAGAGCTGGTTGCTATGTGGAGTATTCCGTTCTCTTTGCATTTGTGGCAGTAATTTGTATCACAATAATGTAAATGCCATAGTGATTGTAGTGTAAATAAGCATTATTGTATGATTTGAAGTGGAATATTTGTTGGTAGTTGGAAGATGCTTTATGTTTATCTGCACAACGTATGGAAGCCAATTTGTCGCTGTCACTTCGTGTTATCTTTTGCTGGGCGCCTGTTATTGTATTACTACTTTGAATGCTGGGTTCATTGTCCTCCGGCTAGCTATTATTATTATTCAGTCGAGCACATCTCTTGAACAAGGTGTGTAAACGGAAAGGATTTGTTACTCAAAGATAACACTGATAAAAGAATTTGTTTTTACACTTTTATTACCGTCACAATTAATTAAGTTCACATATTGACTTATGATACACGCCAGACTGAAACTGTTATATTTTCTAATATCACTATAATCACTTATTTACTGCACATTATTAATTCGCGTGTTTCACATTTATAACAAACTTTAAGACGCGAGAGATTCTGTAGAATTGCGTGTAACTCGCGAACGATTCTGATGAACTAAGTGACGTTTAACTTCTGAATGGTTCTGTTGGACTCAGCGACGTGTAACGCGTGGATGATTTTGTTGAACTGGGCAATACTTGCCTCTGGCTTTAGCTTTTTATACTCCCACACCCTAATATGTCTAAACATTATAACCGAGCTGCTATTGGTTAATAAAACGCGCCAACATTAGTGTCTATTTTTATATCCAATTAAAAATTACGAAAACATGTGCTCTAAGGAAGAAATTCCCTCCATTTCTCAGAAAAGCGCGCCAATCTGACGTCATTTGTTTGTCTCTTCTAATTAATATTCAACTCACCCCCTCGCTCATTGTTATTCGCTCCTATTGTCAGTTTCAGTGAGGAAGTGTAAACTTATTTCCTAACAATGCTTATAATTAACAAACATCTCCAATCAATGTCATACAATAATGCTTATTTACACTACAATCACTCTGGCATTTACATTATTGTGATACAAATTACTGCCACACATTACCAGGACAAAAAAAAATGAATACGAATTTGAGAAAAACTATAAGTATTGGAACATTTAAAGGAATAACAAGCAATATCTCGAAAATGGTTCACTCAAAAAAAATGTTTATGACATAAATTGTGTATTTTAACGCGATCTACATTTTTTGTGTAGTAACATTTTGTCTATCTCTTATGGTTTACCAGTTATGTAAAAGTCCTTCACAATGAAGAATACTTTTGGAGACATTTCCAGAAAATTCGAGATATACATTTCATTTGTCATGAAAATATCTTAAACATATAATATTTTAATCAAAATCGTTAGAGCCGTTTTTGCGAAAATTAAAATTTTCGAAAAATGTTCCATATAAAGGGTAATCTGGGGTAGGGGGATTTTCTTGAAAACCTTCGTGTCGCATCTCTGAAAGATACTAAATACCAAGTTTGGTGTTTATCCGACTGTTCGTTCCTAAGTTATGCTGTTCACAGATACACACACACACACACACACACGTACACGTTTCCAAAAATGCTTTTTTTTATTCAGGGGGCCTCAAAACATGTATTTCCGGTGAAATCTCGGCATCAAACTTTTGGGTGGAATACAATACTTCCCCTACTTACTATACGTAGTAGAGAAAGTAAAAAGGAGGTTCCCACTTAAAAAGATTAAATTGACCCTAAAATGACCATCACAACGTCCTTCAAATAAATCACGACTAATGGCATTTACTTTCACCCATAATATTAAGCAATTTTTATGCAGGACATTTCTTGGAGATATGTTTCTGGAGATATTGGACAATCTCAGCTTAAATGGTCCACCCTGTGTATTGAGCTGAGGCTTAATTTATGTTCTTTTTCAAGCCAACTTTAAGTCCTTTCCTGGATACCTCTCGGCTCTACCTACGAAATACTACCCCGAGCGCCACTTATTTTGCAATGTTCTTTTGCAGGTTCTTGAGTAATTGCTACAAAGTTACTGTACGGCAATGAGTTTGTAGCCTGTGGTCCCTACAATATTTACTTAATACTAATGACAACAAAGTTACATTTTATGCTATTTTTTTAAGGAAATAATACTGTAGCCCATCAAACCCTACATCAGATGTAACAGAGTAAGCGTTACCAATTACGAGGGAAACCAGTTAAGGGTTGTAAATAGCTGAAGAGAGCTTGGCAAATTTGGCACACCCTACCTTTTTCTGAACAATTAAAGAGAATCATTATGCTCTAGATTCAGATTTTCTCTTCCGCTATTATTTATTTTTATACCTCTTGTATACACTTATGTTAAAAAAATTTGTCTGCTTCTTGTTAGTCGAAATAAGCATTCGCATAAACATTTTAAACACATTTTCTTGTAGGTACAAGCGATAATCAGATATTTTAAAATCTGTTCGCGCAATACTGACTTTGAAATTCCACTCATTGCATTACATCACAGCAAGCAAAGAATCATGATTTAGCACGTCAAATAATGTATGGTAAAGTGTTACAAAATTCAAACCGATAGCAACTAATATATCCGAAATGGTTATTGGAACAAAATTCCGCTTTTAATTGTTTGTGCGGTAAGATTATCGTTTTCCGGTTTTACAGAATTATACAAAATTAATTCAAAATGAGGAGGCTATTCGTAGAAAATTTATTATTCATGCAAATTTCAAACACGTATGGTGTTTTAATTGAAATCATAAGGCTATTTTGGAGGAGAAAATAAAATACACTATGTGATCAAAAGTATCCAGACACCCCACAAACACACGTTTTTCATCTTAGGTGCATTGTGCTGCCACCTACTGCCTGGTACTCATAATCCGCGAACTCAGTAGCCATTAGACATCGTGAAACAGCAGAATGGGACGCTCCTTGGAACTCACTGACTTCGAATGTGGTCAGATGATTGGGTGTCACTTGTGTCAGAAGTCTGTACGCGAGATTTCTATACTCCTAAACATCCCTAGGTCCATTGTTTCTGATGTGATAGTGAAGTGGAAACGTGAAGGGGCATGTACAGCACAAAAGCGTACAGGCCGACCTCGTCTGTTGACTGACAGAGACTGCCGACATTTAAAGAGGGTCGTAAAGAGTAATAGGCAGACATCTATCTAGACCATCACACGGGAATTCCAAACTGCATCAGGATCCACTCCAAGTACTATGACAGTTAGGCGTGAGGTGAGCATTCTTGGATTCCATGGTCGAGCGGCTGCTCATAAGCCACACATCACGCAGGAAAATGCTAAACGACGCCTCGCTTGGTGTAAGGATCGTCAACATTACACGATTGAACAGTGGCAAAACGTTGTGTAGAGTGACGAATCACGGTACACAATGTGGCGATCCGATGGCATGGTGTGGGTATGGCGAATGCCCGGTGAACGTCATCTGCCAGCATGTGTAGTGCCAACAGTGAAATTCGGAGGTGGTAGTGTTATGGTGTGGTCGTGCTTTTCCTGGAGAGGACTTTCACCCCTTGTTGTTTTGCGTGACACGATCACAGCACAGGCATACATTGATATTTTAAGCATCTTCTTGCACTGTTGAATAGCAATTCGGGGATGGCGATTGCATCTTTCAACACGATCGAGCACCTGTTCATACTGCACGGGCTGTGGCGGAGTGGTTACACGACAATAACATCCCTGTAATGGACTGGCCTGCACAGAGTCCTGACTTGAACACCTTTGGGATGTTTTGGAACGCCGACTTCTTGCCAGGCCTCACCGACCTACATCGATACCTCTCCTCAGTTCCGCACTCCGTGAAGAATGGGCTGCCATTCCCCAAGAAACCTTCCAGCACCTGATTGAAAGTATGCCTGCAGAGTGAACTCTGTCATCAAGGCTAAGGGTGGGCCAACGCCATATTGACTTCCAGCATCAGGGATGGAGGGCCCACGAACTTGCACGTCATTTTCAACTAGGTGTCCGGATACTTTTGATCACGTAGTGTATAGCGGACGTTTTACCGTGTAAAGCATTATTTTGGTGGGGGAATCTCTTGAAAAGCCTGCGTGGCGCCTCCTTGGAAGGTGCTTAACTTAAATAACAAGTTTAATACATATCAGAATTTTATGTTTTGATTTTGGCTTGTTTACATACATGCGCATACGGATATTTTTTTGAAAGTGCTCTTTTCAGGGGGCCTCAAATAATGTATTTCCGGTGAAATATCGACTTAGAATTATTGGGCAGAATAAAATACTTTCACTTCCTGCTATATTTATAGAGAACGTTAAAATATACACATAGATACGAGCACCACATGCTGTTCAAAGCACATTAATAATTAGTTATTAAAAATTCGCATGACCTTCTCTACCCTCTATCCTTCATTAGTGTGTGTGCAAATTATTCTTTTCAAGCTTATTTTTATATCTGCTTCATTTTAATGCACATAAACTTTGCAGAAATTGCTACATTACACATTTCGTTATAAATACAAAGAGAACAGCGACAGTCAAATGTTTAAGAACTGGACGCTATATGCTGGCCTTAAAATTCCATAGTTTCCATGCAATCGCGAGAACCAATTGACGTTGAAGGGACCAAGAGAATGGCCAAGAAATGAACAATTCGAACTATTAATAACCTGTATCTCAGAAATGGCTTATACGACAAAAAACTCAATTGAAATAAATTGTATGTTTTAAAGACATCTACATTTTTCTTGTGTAATATCATCTATCGCTTTATGTTTACCAGTTATACATGATTGTACAAAATTCCTTCCAAGAAAGAGGATTTTAAAGGCTATGTACAGAAAATGCAAGATATACATTTTATTTATGATGTAAATATATTTAATATACGATATTTTAATCAAAATTCTTGGAGGTAATTTTTTAGAAAATCAAAATTTTCGAGAAATGTCGCATGTAAAGGGTGCTTTGGGGTGGGAGATTTTCTTGAAAATATACCTGTCGATTCCTTGGAAGATACTAAAGTTAAATAAAGTTTGATATTTATCCGACTTTTCGTTTTTGAGTTATGCTGTTCACAGACACACACACACACACGTACATGTTTCCAAAAATGTTTTATTTGGATTCAGGGTGTCTCAAAAATGTATTCTCGTTATAGAATTTTCGGGCACAATGCAGTGCTTTCCCTATTTACTATACGTAACAGAGAAAGTAGGAATGTAATCTGTAGCAAAACTTATTAAGGCCAGATGTATTTGTAATATAGCACCACAATGTGTAGATACATTAAAATTAGTAGTCAGGAAAGATATACACAGGATATGAAGTGTCCATCAGAGACACCTCGCGCACTGCGACCTATGGGAGACCTAATACCTCTTAAGAGGAAGGGACGAAGTGGATAAACGGGCAGACAGGCCACGGAGACGTGTGGAAGTTGCTAACATTTCCTGGCTCGAAGATCCGTCCCATTACTAGATCCGTCCCGGTGATGAACGACCCGTCGAACCAGGCAGCCCTCTTAGTGTCTTTCCTTGGAGCAAGCATCCGCGCCATCTGAAGCACGTCTGAAAACTGAGAAGGGAAGGGAAGGAAAGGGAAATGAGAGCAAGGCAATCGTGGTAGACGAGGAACCAGCATTCGCCTATCGACCAGGGAAAACCACGAAAAATCCGCCAGAGTGCGCGGTCCACGGGACCTCCCGAACGCGAGCCACACTTGTTCCGAACCATATCACTCGCCAAGAGAAATAAGTGATAACAGCAAATTGAGACAGACATATTTTATTTATATTTGAGTAATGCAAGGTATATTTAAGGTTATATTGAATAGGAAACGCAGTGTCCAATAATACATTATATTGCTATATCTTTCTTCATCCAGTACGCTCATTGTGACACCACACTTTTACACATTGCATCATTCTTTAAAAGTACTGCGTGTAATATCCTCTTGCGGAAATCCAAGGCCATCGTTTAAGTTTGGCTAGAAGTCTTGTCATCATAAATGTTCTCACTAACATCAGCTAGTATTCTGTTCACTGCGGAAAAAGTTCTCTTATACTCTGTAGTTAGTTAGAACTGGTAGGAGTTTTGAGCTAATGCCATCCTAAAAGTTAACAGTTACCACCAAGAACAATAGTTGTACTTGCGGAACCGCCAGTGATGTTTTAAGCATCTCTGAACGCATATCAAATATACATTTCTTCTTCTTCCAATTCAAGGTTTGGGACGATGATCCGTTCCGAGTCTAATTACTAACTCCATGTTGATCACTCCATCTTTTCCGAGTTTCTCCTAAACCCCTCGTTCCGTCAGGTCTATATAATAAAGTTTGCTTAGGGAATCTGCAAGCCGGCATTGTTATAACATGCTCTTTCAAGTTTTTGTTGTTGCAATTATATATTTCCTCCACTATATTAATTTGCTCCAAATGTGCACGGACATCCTGATTTCTGATTGTATCCTTTCTTGTTTTTCAAATCAGTGGTGCCTTTAAATGTCCCGATCTTGAGCTCGTTAGTATCCATGTTTCGCTACCATACTTCAAGTTTGATTTCCACTCTCATATTCTTACCAAAATATTTTTATACATGCATTTAATTCATTATGTTTTATCATATTTGCTTCCAGGTCAGTGTACGTATGTTCTATACTTATTTGACACCCTAAATACACAAACGACGAAACTTGTTCAACAAGTTAATTTTCTATTATTATTTTTACTCTTTGTTGATTTATTCTCCACACAGCCATTGACTTTGTTTTTCCAGGTGATATTTTCATATCATACTTTTTTGCCACAGAGTTTCGCATGGCCACAGATCTTTGTAGGCCATTTTCTGATTTTGCCAATAATACTTCATCATCAGCGAAGTGAATTATTTTGAGATGTCATGTCGTGAAGTTAAACTGGCACGTTTAGTATTTAATAATGCCCATTTTTCAATTATCATATTTAAGTATAGAACGAACAACAATGGTGAGAGTCTAAATCCTTGTCTAAGTCCTCTATTCATCTGGAGAGATTTTGTGCAGGTATTAAATTGATTGCTTTTTATTGATATGTTGGTGCTGGTATATAATGATTTTATAACATTAATTGGATTGGAGTTTATTTTATATTGATGTAGAATATTCTATAATTGATGGCGATTTATCATGTCGTAAGCTTTATTGTAGTCTAGGAGCAATAGATATAAAGGCTTATTATATTCCCTCCTCTTCTCTATTACTTCCTTCAAGGTAAAGATTCAATCAATATACGACCTTCCCTTCCGAAAGCATTTTGCTCTTTTGATAATATTGTTTCTGCAACTGGTATAGTTTTAATTTCAATATGGTGGCGTAAATTTTATAACATATAGTCCTCGTCCCGAGGGGTGGACAAGGGAAGTAAGGATAGCTTGATAGGGTAATGTACGGTGGGGCCTTTGGCCCTAGGACCGCTACGGTAGTTGTGAAGGCCTATCAAGAACCCTGAAAACCGGCTGAAGAGGCTCTGGTGATGTAGGAGAGACGTCAAGCTACAGTGAAGGGAAGGACACCTCTACATAAAGACCCTGGCCCTCCATGTTGGGGGTTGGGCTGAAGGCTGGTAACCTGCTCCTGGAATAAAAGAACTTTTCCACAACGCTAAACATTTACATGTTCTGTATTAAAAACTAAGCGGTCGTGAGTTCATTGCTTTCTCACTGAACACTGTTTTTAATCTTATAAAAATAAGAAATTCAGAACAAATATTACAATGAGTATATCTTAGGTCATCGATAAACATCCAAGATTTTAGAATAAGCTTTATTAACAATATGCTATCTTTTGTTACAGGATTGCAAATATAAGATAATTTTGCAATGCGTATATCCAGTGTTTTCGGCGTAATACAGTACAACACTTGGAAAGTTTCCAATCGGTAAGTCCCAGTTTTCTTATATTCCAAGTTTTCGGCCCAAAGCTCTGTTAATTCTGGGCGAGAAGCCATTAGCTGATAATATATGCAGTCTGCTTTAGATGCACTCAACACTACTATCTGCCAGTGTAATAGCTACTTCGGGGAATCAGATTTGTAGTCTAAATCCCTTGATTTATCGGCATTTTCTCTACATTAGCTGTTCAACGCGACGAACTATTCTACTTACGGTGAAAGTGTCGATCGTTATCTTGCGCATTGGCAGGGTTGCACGGTTAAAGCAGAGAGGTTGCTAAAATATCATTGTTTAAAGAGTGAATCCTATTATCTAAGCGCCCGTTACTTTCAGCAACACAAATATCTGATCTGTTTGTATCTTAAATATGCTATGCCTTTGACTAACCTTCAGGAGATGTTTGAATGACTATTAACAATCACATTACAAAAATTAAATACAGTAAATGTTACCTATTCTTTACATAGGCGTTCTATAATATCCAAAACAGAAATTAATTCTAGAGATTCCATCCTTGTACACTGTGTTCATATATTCATCGCCTTTAAGACTCTGGTCGTATTGGTGAGTTCGCCGTTACAAACAATCCTTTGTGTAATTGATTGCCTCAGCGTTAGGTATTAATTATTTGTTGCATTGAAGCAACTCTTGTATTCACACTTGCATATGCAACGAAGGGTAGAGAACGGTCCTATTTAAGGAAGACGCGCGCACACACACACATACACACACACCCATCCACACAGCACGCGCGCGCGTGAATATACAGAGAGAGCCAAAAATTACAAACCGGCTGCGCGGTGTTTTTACTGTCTGCGTCCTCGGCGCTCGTTGCCGTCTGCCACTATCATAGAAAGACGCGGATGAAACCATACGGCATTTTTAAAACCACTTTTAAAGGCTTTACTTACCAACTTTATTAAAGGAGATGCTGGAACTGGCCATCGTCGTTGTCCATACATTTTTTGGCACCTGTTTAGGAAGCTATCCATCACTCGCCGTAGATCACGTTGAGAAATGTTGGCAATTTCCTGGCGGATATTTTGTTTTAATACTTCCAGGGTGTTGGGTGTGTGTGTGTGTGTGTGTGTGTGTGTGTGTGTGTGTGTGTGTGTGATAGAAATCGCAGGAGTTTAGGTCGGGGCCACAAATCTCTGCTAATAATTATGTCATCAAACACACTTTCAATTGTTCTCATCAAAATATTGGCCGTATGAACTGTTGCAGAGTCTTGTTGAAAAAATGCAAAATTACGCTCCCTGTCTGTTATTTCTCTAAAAAACAACAACAAAAAAACTGTCAACTGTTGACTAGAAAAAAATTTACCCTATAACTCTTTTCCCGCTCATAGCACACCATACACAATTTTTTTTCATCATGAAGGGGTACTTCATGAACAATATTAGGTTTATCAGGGCTCCAAATCTGTCGGTGAAAAATATTAAATATAAGTCTATTTCGCCATTGTATACACTACTGACACTCCACTCACAAAATGTGCGCCTAATTACAGGATCACCTGGTTGACGAGCGTGTGCCACAGTTATTTTAATGGTTTTAACTTCAGCAATTTGGTAACTCTTCGCGGAGAGCCATAAGAAATGCGTGCCTGTTGTGAAAGATGCCTAAGTGATTTTGGGGTGGAATTCTCCAAACGATGATCGATGTCGTCTCATGTTTCTTCGGTAAGAACCGTACGCCGTCTTTTGCATTTCTTAGCCCGAACACTTCCTGTGGCGTGAAATTTATTGTAAAGTTCATGGAAATGTTTTTGCAAAATTTTGTACTTTCCCTTGGCGAGCTGACTGAGTTAACACATACGGATCATAAATAAATACAGACTGTGCAGTAGAAAACATGCACTGAGTTATAATATACTTTGTGACTAATTACAGGACAAAATAATAAACAATTCGTAATAACTGAACTACATCACATCACCGTTAACTCACTACTCCACTTCACACTGCAGAGCAAAACCACGTCAACAGTGTGACCTTGTTTATAGTAGCAGTGCGTTATCATGTTTCCACGCGTCCAGTGGAAAAAAACCGTGCAGCCAGTTCGTAGTTTTTTGTCTCTCCCGTTACTTTAGTACTAATACTATCTACAATATTGTATTCCATCCAAGAATCCGATACCGAGAGTGCACCGGAGATACACTTTTGAGACCTCCGGATCAAAAAAAAATTACAAAATGATCTTGAGAGAGAGAGAGAGAGAGAGAGAGAGAGGGAGAGAGAAAAACATGAATGAAGATGCCACGCCAAGACTTACAAGAAAACCTCCCTAACCCAAACTACACTTAATGGAAAATTGTTTCGTTGTTTTTGACTTCCTCAAAAATAGTTGTAATGATTTTGTTTAAAATACCATTGTTTAACATATTTGTATGATAAATAAAACGTGTATATGTGGAAATCCTTTTCATTCTGAATGACTTTTGTATAATTGGTAAACCGTAAGAGATAAATAAAATCATACTACAGATCTCGTTAAAGCACAGAATTTATGCCAAATAAATATTTTGTGGCGTTACACGATTTCCGAGAGATTCTTTGTTATCGGTTAAATTTTCAAATACTTACAATATTTTCAAGTGATAAGTCTTTATTTGTTTGTTTGTTTTTTTTTTTCCTTCCTTGTCAGGCAAAGAGAATGGAATTTCAACGCCACCACTTCGCTTTTAAAAATCTGGCTATCTTTTTAGCCTACTATGCTTCTTATAGCTACAACTGATGTGCAAATATGTAATTTGTTTTAATTTATGGACACTCTAACTACTATAGTCCTTAACGTCCCATTATATGTATATTGGACGTGAAAGACCGGAAATTTTGTTTAGAGGCCTCTTTATCAGGTTTGAGGTTCTTTTACGTGCCGTAAATCTACGATAAGGGACCATCGGCTTTACTTCCCTTATGAAGGAAGCCGTGCTAAGGATTTTTACGCCCGAAAAAATGCATCACCCTCTGCCGGATTTGAACCCCGACCTCCTAGAGGCTAGCATAGTAACCCTAGACCACGGAGGACGACATAAATATGTAATGAATGTTTATCTCTATTAATAGTAAGTATATAGAAAAATAAACTTTTGCAGGGATAGTTTATAGAAGAGGAGTAAAGAAGGTCTATTTTTTTTAACCTAAGGTGCCTGAAAACATGTTTCTTGTGAGATCTGAATATCGAATTTTTAAATGGCATACAGTACTTGTCTACCTACTACAAGTAGGACTTGGGTACAGCTGTGTGTATTTGTTACTGCTCTGCGTAATAAGAAATTGAAATTACGAAGAAGAAAAATCTGATGTGTTACATTCACATAACTTTCTCTATCCTCTACCGTTTACAAGTGGATACATAAATAATTCTTACGAAAGTTTATTTTCCTATTTATTTCATTTTAATCGAGATAAACCTTTCCGAAAATACCTGCATTTCGTTATAGATACAAAGGGAAAAGCGCTATTCAAATGTTTAAGAGCTAGACTGTATATGCTGGCCTTAAAATTCCATATTGTTTCCATGCAATCGCGAGAAACAAATGAATGTTGACAGGACTTTAAGGGAATGTCTAACCGGTGAATAATTCGAACTTTTAATAACCGATATCCTAGAAATGGTTTATCCCACAAAAAATAAACTTATTTGAAATAAATGTTGTTTTTAATAGACATACAGTTTTTGCGAATTATGTTTTCGTGTATCCCTTAACATTTACCAGTTATACAATACTATATAAAATTCGTTCCGAATGAAGAGGATTTCACAGGCTATTCCCAGAAAATTCAAGATATACATTTTTATTTGTCATGCAAATATCTCTAATGTATAGTATTATAACCAAAATCATTAGAGCCAATTTTTATAAAATCACACACTTTCGAATAATGTTCCATGTAAAGGGTAGTTTGGGGTGGGGGGATTTTCTTGAAAATCTTCATGTCACATCTTTGGAAGATAGGGAACTTAAATACCAAGTTTGGCATTATCCGACTTTCGTTTTCGAGTTATGCTGTTCACAGACAAGCATACGGACCTTTTTCTAAAATGCTTTGTTTTGGATTCAAGGGGCCTCAAAACACGTATTTCGGTGAAATCTCGGTATCCAATTTTCGATTGGAATACAATATCTTCTCTATCTACTACGTACGTGGAAGTAAAAATGAAGAAATCTTTAAAACTGTTCTCAGCTACTCTTGGCAACCCTGCCGTATCAGACACTTAATGACTAACAACCAAATCAGGTATGTCATCTTTCTTTCTTTTTTTTCCCTGGAAAACAAATGACTGCACCTTGTTCATACGACACTTTCATTTACGTGTATTTTTCGAAACTGTGTTCAGAGTGACAAGTCGTAAATATTCGACTTATCTTTAAATTCCTTCACAAAGCCAGTTTCATGACCTACTAAGCAGGAATGTTCTCTAATATAAGCTAATATTTTAATGAATTCCACTTTCGCCATAATGAACACATTATTGAAACCGGTCCCTCTGAAACTATGAAGAGAGAGATTCTTGAAATAATGAAGCGTATTTATATGTGTAATGAGTTAATCCGAGAAGTTAGGTAAAATGCCTTTCTATTAGATGGATATAATAAAGAGTTAAATGGAGTTAGCATTTTTCCTTATATTTAGGAAGGAAATGGACAGTTTTTATTTTGCCTACATTGACTTCTGTTTTAAAGTTTAAAGCCTGTTTTGGATCTTTGTGGCTTTTTGTTGTGATTATTTGCACATTATTATTTGTGGACTTCCAATAAGTATGTTAATTATAGTTGGAACGTTTCATTACTAATTCTGTGTGGTGTCGTTCACCCCTTTTCTTGATGAGCAGTCGTTATGGCGATAAACAGCACTGCTTCTACACGTGCTGTTAGCTTGGTGAGTGGCAATAAAGGTGACTGGGTTCGACTCTGCTCCGGCTCAGAATCCCGTTGCCTCGTATTCTGCAACTCGTGGTTACCTTATTTGAAATTGCCACCCCAGTAAATGTGTTGGTAATATGGCAGACTTGTAGATTTGACGGTATACAACTTAATTCAGTGATTGTTGGTTGTTTGTAACTGTCGTTGTGTTATTAGTACTTAGTGGAAGCTTTACTTCAAATAGTGATATCTGTCCGGCTATTTATATGAATTTGAAAAGCACATCAGCTCAGCAATGAGCAACAGTCTTCTTTAATCTTAAAGGGTTGAATGTATGGCAATTAATTACAAGCTCAATAATGATTAACTGCACATAAAGCTGTTTTATTTACTTCGATATTGGATTATGGTGAAAATAGAAGCTTTTAACTTACGAAATCGGTTTTTTTTCTGCTATCCACAGTAATCCTTGGTTAATGAGGAAAGTTTTGGTGTAGAAGATGCCGCTCCGGGGGTAATATACTGTGCAGCTACCATCCCGAAGCCCGAAGCATGTTGGCAGGCTGCGGGCAGCCCGAAGAAGTGTTATCAAAGTGTACCTACCCTTGTTAGGGTTCAACCACTAGTAGGTAGTATATAGGTTTGCAGGATGGCGGTTGAGATTGAGGTAGTGGGGGTGATTGGAGGTAGCAAAGAGCCCCTCGACGACTGCAGGTCAGGCTGCAACGGCCCTAGTGCAACGCTGGTGGATGATTTTATCGAAATTGTTTTGGTTATAATTTAGAATTTGAGAAAGGAGTTGTATTGTAGTTCGATTGTTGGGGAGCCGAATTTGAAGCAGTTGCAACCGTACGTAAGGTAAAAAGTTTCCGGTAGCCTTCGCCCCAAGTTTAAAAATATTAACTTTGTAATTTGACTGTTTCTTTAAATATTATATATATTTATGTTTGCCTCGGCTGCGTCAGTATTATTGTTAGAGACATGAATTTCTTTGCAGACAGTGGTGCGGCTAAGAATGTAGACTTAACAGATTATAATTTTTACTTCACTCCTTTTTATTAATTCTTGACACGATTTAAATAACACTTCACTGATATAGAGAGTTGTGAGATTATTTATTAATTACTTTCACTTTTTAACACGTAAACTATTTTTGTCTCACACTGAATACGTATTAAACTTCTTGAGGACGCGTCTCGCGTCCGGTTAGGAACGCTGTCTGCAAGCAGCTGACTTCTGAATTTGTAAATTTTGCTCCATTTCAGTTTCTGATTGGCTAATCTTACTCAAATGGAATAGTTTTATTTAACTTAAGCTTTTTTTCTGGTAGTTGATTGACTATTTATAAAGTGCTTAAAAATATTACATTATTGTTTCCAAGAATGACTAGTAGCATTATTAAACTTTCTAATTCAGTATTGCCTCAAGGTTACCTCATTGTTAGCAATTTTTGACCTATTATTCTCACAGTTCCTACATTATTAAATTGCATAATACATTCACATAACATTATTGAACATGCACATAATAATATAAACATTAATACAATGACGTTACATGCATTTTATATATTATACACATATTGCTTTAAGGCGGGCAGTTATTATATTTTATATTATATAATTTGACTGAAATCATTTAAGTGTTAAAAATACTGCCTCAAATTTACCAAGCAACTCGTGGTAGGACTATAAAGGAGTTCAGCTTTTGCTGCTGGTTGGAGTAACTCCTTTGTTACCGGGGGTGCCCGCATGCCATGCGGGGAACCCGGTGACGCCTCAAGGTGCGTTCTCTGAGGTTATAGTCTCTTAGAGACCGAGCTACCATCCCTTTTATGCTGCCATTCTTATATAGTCGTTTTTGGCGGGTTTTGGCGACTTTTGGAACTGCTGCCAACGTGAATCATTCGAGTTTTAGACGCACAGATTCCTCGGCTACGCTTTGAGACTGAGGGCCCTCAATCGTGTTTTCAGCTATGTTGGTATTTCAAATGTTGGCACCGGTAAAACAACGCAACCAACGTTCCCATGATGCCACGGGTGAGATGCATGCGATGCGACTTCTGAGTATCAGTAATATGGAACAAAAGTGACAAAATATGCCATATATTTATGAAAATAAATTAAGCACCATGTTATTTGTTCTTTATTATGTGTAATAATGTGTTGAAGTTCAATAAAAGGCAAGCAGTGTGTGCGTGTGTTACGTGTATATAGTGATACCGGCCATAATCCAATACCAAAGTTTATCGGATGTCTTTAAGCACCTCGTTGAGGCGATTGAAGTGGTTATCTGCCCCGTAATTGTCCTGGGTTCTGGGTTCGACTCTGCTCCGGCTCAGGATCCCATCGCTCCTATTCTGCAACTCGTGGTTACCTTATTTGAAATTCCCGCTCCATTAAATGTGTTGGTAATATGGTATCCGCCTGCTGTGGCAGACTTGTAGATTTGGCGGTATATATATATTCTTTATTGTCGCTTCAACTTTAAAGTCATATCGCGACTACTTTAGAATACAGAACATGATCACAATGAAAATACAATATTTTAAACATTAATAGTACATACAACATTAGATATATTCTATAGATAGGTGCGTTACACATTGGGTATACAACTTAATTCAGTGATTGCTGGTTCTTTGTAACTTTCGTTGCGTTATAAGTATTTGGTGGAAGTTTTACTTTAATAAGTGATATCTGTCCGGCTATTTATATGGTTTTGAAAAGCACATCAGCTCAGCAATGAGCGGGAGTCTTCTTTAATCTTAAAGGATTTTATAAGTGTTTTATAAAGGTAAGGCAATTAATTATCTCAATAATGATTAACTGCACATAAAACTGTGTTATTTCTTTTGAAGAAATGTGAATTTTTACTTAATACAATAATTACCTTTTTTCCGGTTCCTATTTTACTTACGCATTTCATTTATTTAATTCAATAATTCACTTAATACCGTCAATGTTGATGATGTTACTATTTTCAATATATTTAACAATATACTCGTATCAAATTACTTGAATTAATTTTCTTAAGCTAGGCTCAACATGTCTTCTTAAAAATGTTATCAGGAGTAAAACTTGAGCATTGTTTACTTTTACCGTTGTTGATGTGCTGAGCGAAATAATTTTAATTTAATTTTTTCTTTTAAATGAACATTTGCATTTCTGTTATTTCTTTCTTTCGTAAATGCGTTTTAGAACAACGTATTTTCGTTTATATCTTTTTTCAATTGTCTTCTCCTTCTTCCCTTTTTAAACAAAGCAAATTGATAACGTTAACCTTCTTTGCAAGTAATTTAAATCTTTTAATATAATATTTTCTAATAGTTCTTAACTCAAAAATCCTAACACAATAACACAATAAATGTGCCAAGCATTGTTCATCTGTATGAATTACACTTTTTTTCTTGCTTTCATACCAATTTAACTTCACATGTCTCTTTCGACTCATTTAAATTATGCGTCACTGTGTAGGGTCATTACAGTATCATTCTGGCTGAGTGCAAGGAAACGAAAATTAAAATTAAATTGAGTGTTATTTATGGACGCTCTTTAACTACTATGGTCCTTAGCGTCCCATTCTATACTGGGCGTGAAAGACAGGAAATTTTGCTCAGATGCCTCTTATCAGGCTTGATGTTCTTTTACGTGCCGTAAATCTACGACATGGGACCACCGGTTTTACTTCGCTTCCGAGGGAAGCCAGCAAGAAAACGGAATTGCTAAGAAAACAATATTCACCACCACAGTTTCTGGGGTCCAGTAGGGGAATGGAGGCCTGCTTGAGTATAATGTTGGACGTGGGCTGTCATAAAATGGGCTCTTTTTGTCGTAAGATTCGGCAAAGGCCCATGCGATTGTTGTATAGTATAAGAGTGGACTGAAACTGTTCATCTTCTGCTGCTACTACTACTACTACTACTACTACTACTACTACTACTACTACTACTACCGCTACCGCTACCGCGGCCGCCATCGCCACCACCACCACCACCACTACCACTACTATAACATCATTGCCATTAGCTACAAAGCAGTCTTTGAGAATCAGTGGTCATGCAGTATGGAAAGGCGCATATGCTAAATACTTAATGTATTCGAGGGTGGTCTAACTGTCCTGCCTATGGGTGGCAGTACTTTAAATCCGACCCTGTTTGGAAGTGAGCGAATAAAAAAGTAGTGGCAGTAAGACGAGACTGTTAATGCAACAAGTAACCTTTCTATTCAATAACCTGTTTGTGGGTGTGCTGTAACCTGTGCAGAAGTTGGACACGAAGTGTTGCGTAGGATTTCGTATACATCTGCCACTCCCACACACAGATGTTGACGCTGATGAGCAACACCTGAACAATTATTCCAACTTGTCAAGACTCTTTGACGCGTCTGTTTTGGATGTAATCTTCATCGCGCTGTTCATCTATCAGATTTGCATGAGATTGGAATTAAACGTGTTTTTCCTGTGGAAGGAGCGGCATTGCAACACTCTTGGCACTAAACCCATTTCACGGTTATCAGCTTTTTTAACTAGTCTGGGTTGGTCATTTGGACCTGCACAAATATGGGCGTGGACCCAATACATAGCCCGGCGGTGAATCCTTCATCTCCCAGACAACTCCCAGTCGGAATGTGATCAATGAGCTGCTTCAATATCGATACACATCGGTGAATTTAAATGAGTGAAACATCATCTGGCCAAACATGTGTGTAACGTTTTTCAATAAAGTTCATTTACAACGCTTCAGGGAAGACAGAGGAGGTAAAACCAAACATATTTGTGCTTTCTTTACAACGTACATATAAGTATGGGGAGTATTGCATTCCTCCCAAAATTTCGATACCTAGATTTCACCGGAAATACATGTTTTGAGACCCCCTGAATCCAACAAAATCTGATTTGTTACACTCACATGACTTTCTCTACTCTTGTAAAACCTATTTTTACAAACGCTTATTTTCATTATGCTTCATGTTAATCGAGATATCGAGATATAGATGCATTTCATTTGTCATGAAAATATCTTAAAACATATGATATTTTAATCAAAATCGTTAGAGCCATTTTTGAGAAAATTAAAATTTTCGAAAAATGTTCCATGTAAAGGGTAGTCTGGGGTGGGGGGATTTTCTTGAAGATACTGAACCTAAATACCAAGTTTGGTGTGTATCCGACA
Organism: Deroplatys truncata; assembly: GCA_030765065.1. NCBI lineage: Eukaryota > Metazoa > Arthropoda > Insecta > Mantodea > Mantidae > Deroplatys > Deroplatys truncata. Next base: position 118,120,924 of record CM060988.1, on the reverse strand, counting down.
GTTCGTTTCTGAGTTATGCTGTTCACAGCAAACACACACACACACACACACACGCGCACACACACACACACACACACACACAGACACACACACGGACATGTTTCCAAAAATGCCTTTTTTGGATTCAGGGGGTCTCAAAACATGTGTTTCCGGTGAAATCTCGGTATCGAATTTTTGGGTGGAATACAATACTTCCCCTACTTACTATACGTAGTAGAGAAAATAAAAAACATTTTTGGAAACATGTCTGTGTGCTGTCTGTGTGTCAGTCTGTGAACAGCATAACTCAGAAACGAACAGTCGGATAAACACCAAACTTGGCATTTAGGTTCAGTATCTTCCAGAGATGCGACACGAAGGTTTTCAAGAAAATTCCCCCACCCCAGATTACCCTTTACATGGAACATTTTCCGAAAATTTTAATTTTCTCAAAAATGGTTCTAACGATTTTGATTAAAATATCATATGTTTAAGATATTTTCATGACAAATAAAATGTATATCTTGAATTTTCTGGGAATGTCTCCAAAAGTATGCTTCATTGTGAACGACTTTTGCATAACTGGTAAACCATAACAGATAGACAAAATTATACTACACAAAAAATGTAGATGGCGTTAGAATACACAATTTATGTCATATACATTTTTTTTGTTGAGTGAACCATTTTCGAGATATTGCTTGTTATTCCCTTAAATTTTTCAATACTTATTTTCTCAAATGGGAATTCGTTATTCATTTTTTTGACTTGGATATGCAAAGAGTATTAATCTGTGGCAAAGGGAATGGTGCTGCACCTAGCAACCAGCTATTAAGAGATATGTATGTGCTTAAAGGCTACTGTATTTCTATATTGACCTTGTAAATATATATTCCCCTTACATCTACAAGAAACTTAGCAATAAGATAGAGTCTGCAAATGTTTATCTCGATTAACATGAAGTAGATGGAAAATAAGCGTTTGTAAAAATAGTTTGTACAAGAGTAGAGAAAGTCATGTGAGTGTAACACATCAGATTTTTGGAAAAAGGTCAGTGTGTCTGTATACAGCGTAATCTTCCAAAGATGCAACACAGAAATTTTCAAGAAAGTCCCATCTCTCCAAACTACCCTTTACAAGAAACCATTTTCGCCATATATGATTTTCCCAAAAAATGGCCCAAACGACTTTTATTAAACTACCATGCGTGTGTTTAAGATATTTGCATGACTAATAAAATGCATACCTTTAATCTTCTGCAAATACCTAGTACAGGCCTCTATTTTCGGAATGAAGACAACAACTTACTGCGCAAGAGAAAAAGAATAGTAGACTCCTTTAAAACATATTTCAAATCATTTTTGTATCATCAGCCATGTCAGATATATTCGTTGCTATTGGTTTGAATTTCTCAATACTTTATCATTTTTACTTTCTCTCGTAGCTAAAGAAAGTATTACATTACACCCAAAAATTTTATGTCGAGATTTCACCCGAAATACATGTTTGGAGGACTTCTGAATAAAAAAGAAATTTTAGATAAGGCTCCATGTGTTTTCAAGAGAATTCTCTCACCTCAAACAACCCGTCACATGGAAACATTTTGGATAGAACTAATTTTCTCAAAAATAGCCCAAACGATTTTTAAAATGGCGTATAATTAAGATATTTATATGACAAATAAGATGCATATCTTGAGTTTTCCATGAATATCCTGTGAAATTCCTTTTATTTGAATAGAATTTTGTATAATTTTATGTAACAAGGATATCTTAAAAATGCTCAACATCTGATACACTAAAAATGCCAAGAATTTGCCAAATGCTTTCTGCGGCTTCTTCCCTAGATAAAGCACTTTGAAAATACCTAAAAATTGTTTTATTTTATCTAAATAAATGTAAAATGTAGGCTACATTGTGGTGCTAAGCTTGAACGTCTGAGTTGCCAGTGAAGGGATCTCTCACTAACATGTATCTATATTCCGTATGGCTTAGGGGGTCCAGTCGCTTTATTAGAATATCTGTTGTTTAATTTAAACATAGGAATTTCCACTTCAAACACCAATGAAGTAATTAGCTATAACTGTTAAATAAAAGCTTTTAAATTTGACATCTTTTGATATATCAAGAGCTGTATCCAAACATTCATTTGCATATCAATGACATTTCCATATGCAAGGCGGCTTCTGTGCTTTAAATCGTTGAACTGGTATTCTATAGACTTCATATTCTACGAATCCTCATAAGAAAAGAATCTAAGGACGTTATATTTGGTGATCTGGGCATCCAAGCTGGTGTGGAGTCCTGTGTCATTCCATTGCCTTGTAAAGTTGTCATTAAGAAAGCTGCGTACCAGAAATGCGAAGTGAGGAGGAGCTCCATCTTGGTTCCAGCAGGAAGTTGAGCCACAACATAAAATTCGCTCATACCTAGGTTGGTTCTGGTAGTCATTGTAGATTCAGCGAACAAGTTCTTCCATTAAGTCACACCACACAACTTTGGGCGAATCGCGCGCTCCTGCGTATTCTCACTTGACCAAATTCTGCATTTGTATGTATTGTCTTTTCCTGAAGCATGGGACGTTGACTCGTCAGAGAGACAAACAAGACTTAAGTATGAATTCTCTGCTGTAGTTTTCTCAAAGACAGTCGCAGTCGCCTTTTCCTCGGGTTTGATCTGCTGTGTTATTTGAATGTTGTGTACTCGCAGACAGCCTTTCGTGCCCAATATTAGAAATCGTACTCCGAGGAAGCAGAAGTTGCAAACTGACTTCATATTATTTTCTTGGGATTTTCATGAAGCAAGTTCAAATACCTTCAATGTTGTCTCAAAATCCATGACAACCTTGTTACATAAATTGCAAGATCTACACTACCAAACGCAGCTTCATTATTTTTCCTTGGCATATATATATTATGATTCAAATTGGGGATTTCACCGAAGATGTTTTGAAGCCCCGCGAATAAATAAAACAAAACATTTTTACATAAGTTCCTTGTCTGTGTGTGTGTCTGTGAACAGAATAAATAAAAAATGAAATGTCAGATAAATAGTCCACTTTATATATAAATTTAGTATCCTCCAAATATGCAACATGGATATTTTCAACCAAATCTCGCTTTCCAAACCACCCTTTATATGAAAAAAATTCGATATACTTAGTTTATTCAAAACTGGCTCTTAACGATTTTGGTTAGTATAACATACCTTAAAGATATTAGCATGGTAAATTAAGTGTAATTCTTTAACTTTCTTGGAATAGCCTGTGAAGTAGAATGTTGCATAATTTTGTGTACAGTAAACCGTAAGAGATAGACAAAAACTTATTATACAAAAATGTGTATCTCTTTAAAAGACACAATTTATTACAAATACGTTTTGTAAATACACAATATTATACTATGCAACAAGACTATAATGGTAGTAATTGGAACGCGAGTATGTTTATGAAACGAGCGCCTTAATTACCATTACCTATAGTCAAGTTACTTGCGACTGTTTGTGGTCGACCACACTACAGTTTCAAAACTTTGTGTTTTTACAAAATGAACTAACCTTTGTGAGTAATTAAATGCTGATCTGATGGCAGTACCTTGAGCGTATTTGCGAGTAGTGTAACAGATGGCATCACCATTGAGTCCACGCTGTATTTATTGATTTTTGCAGGTAATGTGATAGCAACACGAATTGAAGCAAAGGAAACGAACTAAATTTATTAGAATATTAAAATTACAATGAAGAGAATTTATTTTATTTTAAATACATTTATTTCTTTGTTTATCTGGAGAATGGATGCCAGTGGACTGCTGCTTTGAAGGTGTTGAAAGGTATGGGCGATAGGGAAGCTGCGCGCGCCACCGAGTAAGATCATAACGAATCGCTGAAGTGTTATGGATGGCATAATAGTTCACTTACGCCACATGTAATCAGTATATTATAGTGTGGTCACCAAAATATCATTTCTCAGATATCCGTTATTATTGTTTGAATCTTTCAGCGCATGCCATTGTTTAGCGCCCTATACCTATTCAATTGTTTTCGCGGTGCCTTTGAAAGACTATAGAATTTTAAGGTCAGCATATAGCAACCGCTTTTAAACATCTCACTATCGATTCGGTTTCCTGTGCTTACGAGGGAATTTGTGATAAAGCTATTTCTGCAAAGGTTTATTTCGATTGGCATGAAGTAGATAAAAAAAAAATCTGATGTGATACATTCACATAACTTTCTCTACCGTATATTGTTTATTAGTGAGTATACAAATTATTGTTACTCAAGCTACTACTTCTCTACTACGTGTAGTAAGTAGGGAAAGTATTGCATTCCACCCAAAAATTAGAATCCGAGATTTCACCGGAAATACGTATTTTGAGATCCCTGAATCCAAATAAAGCAATTTTACAAACATGTCCATGTATGTGTCTGTGAATAAAAATAAATAAATAAACCAAACTGAAAGTAAATAAACCTTTTATATAAGGAATTAATATTAATAAAATTAAAGATAAAAATATAGAAAATACTTAAACTGTCTTATATTTCTCAAACTTTTAACTTATTTAACAACAACAAAAAACTGTTAAATTTGCCTTATTTACTTCTTTATAACTCAAAAACGAAATTGGTATGGCGTTCAATATCTTCCAAGGATGCGACAGGAAGATTTTCAAGAAAATTCCCCAACCCCAAATTACCCTTTACATGGAACATTTATCGAAAATTTTGATTTTCTCAAAAATGGCTGTAACATTTTTACTAGAAGACCATAATTTTAAGATATTTTTATAGCAAATTAGATGCATATCTTGAATTTTCTGGGAATATTCCCCAAAGTCGTCTTCATTCTCAATGACCTTTGCATAACTGGGAAACCTAAGAGATAGACAAAATGTTACTACACAAAAAATTTAGATCTCATTAAAACACACAATTTATATCACATACTTTTTCTCTTTTTGGGGAGTCAAGTGAACTATTTCCTAGATATTCCATGTTATTTGTTTGAATTTTAGAATGCTTAGACTTTTTCTACAATGTGAATTCGTCTTTTTTTTCTTTCTTTTGCTTCATGCGATGCATTTTTAAAAATATTCACTTCTAACATATAGGTTTTTACAGTAAATTAGTTTAGAGAAGGATCTATCATATCAGATTTTTACTTTCTCTACTATTATAGTAAGTAGGGGAAATATTGCATTGAATCAAAAAATTCGATACCGAAATTTTACCAGAAATGCATGTTTTGAGGCCCCTTAAACCAACTAAAGCATTTTTGAAAACATGTGCATGTGTCAGTGGATTAAAATATAGTAGATAGAAAAATAAGCTTAAATATGAATAATTTGTATACCCGCTAATAAATGATAGAGGGTAGAGAAAGCCATGTGAATGTATTACATCAGATTTTTTTTATATTAGCTCCTCATTATTGCAGATAAGTTACTTTTTGTACTCTCAAATGTCCTGATTTTTCAAAAGTTAATGATTTATTTATCAAAATTATAACATTGTTTCAAAAAGTATATGATCATTTTCTTTAATATACACTTAAGAGGCAGTATAAATATTTTGAAACAAATTAGAAAATATTACATCTTGGGGAGCATTTTGAATATGGAAAATCTGAAAAAAGTTTGTATGAAACAAGATTTAAATCTGGACTTGCTTATGAATAAGCATGCTTCTGCCCAGTTATAGATTCAGTTAGTTGGTAATTTAAATGTGTCAAGTTGAAAAAACGATATGCTTTCTTAAATATTAAAATTCGTATAGGTATTTTCATCTTCTTCTTCACTTTACAGAATGGGCATAATGCCCATTCCATTCGTTCCAATATTTTTCAATTTTGCTATTTATTAGGTACACATTAAGTTCTGCTCTTACATCTTCATTTGATGTAACCTAGTGCATGCTTTTGTTTTCTTTAAGAAGTTTATTTCTGCACTTTGTTATAAACTTTTCATTTTCCTTGTAATGACCCATGTCTCACTTCCATAAAGTAATGTAGGAACTGAAATTGTTTTATAAAACTTTACCCTCGTTTCTTTTTGTGTTTTATTTCTCAACATTTCTCATATCATTTGGAATCTTGCAAGATTTGTACTGCCCCTTTCAATTCCTGCCATTTAGCTGAAAATAATTAAACTGTCTTATTCTAAGGGTTTATTTTCTAACATGATTTTTGACCTTATGTGTTCTTTTTCCCAAAAAGTCATTATCTTAGATTTCTGTGTTGATATTTTAGTCATATTGCTTACATAACTGACTCAAATAATATAATTCATAGTCTCTTGAATTAAAACCACGTCATTTACATAAAATGAAACATTTAAAACTATATATCAATTTAATTCTATTCCTGATTTAGGTATCGCTTTCCAATTTTGGATTATGATGTTATTACAAGCTTGTCTTACTTCTATTAATAAAACTGGATTATTTTATTATGAACAATTTTATTTTCTGAATTGTTAACAATTGTTAGTTATATTTCACAGATACATTATCTTAAGCGGGACAACCTGTAGAATTTAAAAATGAGCTGATATTGCGATTAAAACGGGCCTAGTATATTTGAAAAATGGAAGAGAACGCCTTGAAAAGGCCTTAGTAGTCGGAAGTATAAATATGAGAATCGCTTACGCACACACAGAAAGGAAAAGACTGAAATAATTATTGAACATGAAAAAGCACTGCAGGGAATATTGCTGCCTGTCAGAATCAACGAATAGAATACAGAGTTATGAGTCACAGGACGTGCTGGACTGCACAAGTAAAATAAAACTCTTGCATTAAATCTGTGAGGAAGACAGAGCAGCGGTCAGAAAAAAGAAATGCAAGTAGGTGTGCCGCGTGACGTAATAGTGGTGGAGGTTAACCAGTGGGTGGAGAAGGCTCTTTATTACTCGGCTGTGACCTGTACAGACATTACACCCATCAATGTCAGCTGCTGGTACGGCCTTGTCGTTTTTATGTAACCACAGACAGTACTCAAATATTTCACCACTTTCAGCAATGGAGGTTTTTATCTGCTGTTTACCTGCAGGTCATCATCTCGCAAAGTTCAAGAGCAGTACTGCGCCTTCAGAAGAAGCGAAAGTATTCTTTAATGCCCTCTGATCGTTATAGCCAGGTAACAGCATCAATTTTATTGTAGTTAGAGACACACATGGCAAAAGATGGGAAGTAAGGCCTGATTTTATCCATTGGTTATATACCAGGATAATCATACCATAGATAACGTATGGAGCACTGGTTTGGTGGCCTAAAGTCCTTCAAGCAGGATCTAAACAATCAACTAAATAAAGTTCAAAGAACAGCATGTGTGGCTGTGACAGGAACTATGAGAACAACTGCTACTGCAGCAATGGAGACACTTTTGAACCTGACTCCATTGCATTTAGTTGTAATGAACGAGGGAAGAATGCACTATAGAGACTCAACATGCTAAAGCAACTGAGAATTCCTGAAATCGACTCAGGTTTGCTAAGAATTAGGAAATACATAGGATATGCATCCTTAGAAATGCAGTCAGACTGTATAATTCCAATTAAAAATGTTGAAAACTTTTATATGTTTTACAGATGGCTCAGGAACATGGTCCAGATATGGCATAAGACCAAGGCACAAAATGTGTTTTTTTCTCCCTTGGTTGGATATGCTAATGTTTTAGAAACAGAAATTTATGCTATTATTATCAACGCATACATGAAAACAAAAGGAGAACTTACACTGGTAAAGCTCCACGTAAGGCTCTAAGTAGTCATAAGGTAACGTCAGAACTAGTTTTATATTGCCTAAATATCCTCACAAGCTTGGTAGAACAGAATGAAGTTCAACTTATCTGGGTGCCGTGTCATACTGGCATAGAGGGAAATGAAAAATCGGATGAACTTGCAAAAGAAGTTCACTTCACAATTGCTATAGGAACATATCGATGTTTAATAAGAGAGGCTATTAAGAACTGGTCCAAAGTGGAACATCATAAAACCTGGCTTAAAACTCCGGGAAAAAATATGGTAAACTAGTTATTAGAAAACCATGTAAGAAAAGAGTTGAAAGCTTACTTAAATGTAATAGACTTCAGCTGAGAAAAATTATTGCATTTCTCACACTACATGATCCTGTTAAAAAGCATCTTAACATGATGGGAATGTTTCATGGTAACTAAGATCGCAGATGGTGCAAGAAAGAAACTGAAACAATGCAGCACATTATAGGCTGTGAGGTCTTGGCTCACAGGAGATCTATTGCTTTTGGGAAAATGTTTTTAGAACCACAATAATTTGAAAAACCATACCTGTTATGAGACTGTATTCTTTGGTAGGGGATGAATTGGCTTTAAAACGATACAGGTAATACAATAAGCCATAAGTCCAAGGTTGCAATGACGGAGATCTGTATCGAATAAGACAAGAACAGCATCGTATTAACTGGAAATTGTGACAATTGCAAGTAAATACTGATAAAATCAGAGTTACATTGTAATATAATGAAAAATTAATATAGTTGGAATACGGGCTTTGGAGTAGTCATTCGGAGGAACCTCCAGCAATTGGATTACAGCATCGTACGCAGGCCATGCTGGAACCTTTGTGCTTCCAACATGACCCCTGGGAGCATGGATTGTAGAAGAGATCCGAAGGGTGCCCATATCCGGACGACGATGTGCACTAGGAAGGACGAGCTCCCTAATCATTCCAACATCACACCAAGTTTGCTCTGCGAGTTTGCTCTGCCTGAACCACGCGCACCTGCGGTACCGGGTGCAATTGAGACAGCTCCCGTGAAGGAACAGGCTTAACAGTATCTCCAAGCACCAGGGAGAAATATTTCCATAGCGTAGATTCCACCGTCCTGCTGCAACAAACCAAACGCCGTCGCCTGGTCCTACAGTCCTGAAGCAGATGAGGTGTAACATGAAGAAAATTATGGGGACAGGAGATGGGAAAACCAGAAAAAGCCTATTGTCGCAGTGCCCGGCGGGAATCGAGCCCGGGACCTCCCGAATGCGAGCCTCACACGTTACCGTGGAGCCATCTCCCTGGATGAACATAGTTTTAAATTAAGAAGAGGAGGCAGTATTATTTTTAAAGGCACACGATTTTCTCTACCAATTATAATTTATTTTCAGAGCGACTCTGCAAATTATTCATTAAAAGATGTTACTTTCTCTCCAGTGGGGAGAATAGTGTATTCATTGGAAGTGCATGCTTTGAAGTTCTTTGAATTCAAAAGGAGTATTTTTAAATAAAGGTGTGCATATGCATGTGTGTTTTTTACTTACGTTCTTACTAACAGATGGTGGACACTGATGATGCATGAAATGAAAAAATTGAGAAGGAAACGTCCCAGGACTAAGTTTGGCATTGGCCAATTATGAGGACTGAGGAAAACCAGGAAAAAACACAGTCAGGAAGGACCTCCCGTCCTTAACGACCTCGGCCACCCGCGTCGGTATGTGTGTGCGAACAACATAAGTAAAAATTTATTAACTTCAGCAGCTTACAAAGTTGCGCACGAAAGCCTTCAAGAAAATCCTCCTACTTCAAACTAGTTTTTTAAGTGGAAAAAGTTTCATTCTTTATTTTATTTTATAAAAATTACTCTTAACAGTTTTTATTAAAATAGCACATTTAAGTTATTTGCATGGCTAATAATTTTAATTTTCTGTGAGCTGGCGGTGAAATCCCCTTTATTCTTCGCGCTAATCAGATGGAAAACGATTGGCCACCTTCTTACAGCGCGAGAATTATGTCTGTCTGTTTGTCTAAGATACAAGAAACCCAACAAAAGCGTCTTTCCGCAAAAATGACACGTTTTCTGGAATGATCTCGAAATGTCTTCCTTGCAATAGATTTTATAACATCGGTTGGCCAGGTGATTACATTGCCTGCCCACGTGATATGTATGCCTGCCTTAGGTTTCATTTCGTTTAAAAAAAGGTCATGGTGATACAATGATTGATTTATTCTTAAAAGGCGGTGTCCAGGACGAATCGTTGTGGATAAAGCCTTTTAGGGATTCTTTCTGTTTCTGAGTAGGTAAATTTAAGCTTAATGTATTCTCAGCATTCTTTTCATCACATTAATTAATCATCGGTCACAACATGGCCTGCTATGGAAATTAAAAATAAAATAAAAGATATGATCTTACAAATATATCGGAGTATGAAGTAACTGCTAAACCATTCACAGTGCCGAAAGAAACTGTTACTCTGTTCGCTGCAAAATTACATTGTGCAGAGGTAAGCTATGTTATACGAACAGCCTGGAATTGAACCCTGAGAGTAGTATCGTGTCGCTTTCTTGATAGAATTATTTTATCCAGAAAGTAGATTCCAGTCAGACGTCAATGTCCTAGGATACACCTGTACTTACTCTGCACACGTTAGACCACGATGCTTCAGTGCATTGAAGGAGTGGATGTGTTCGACATTCCAGCTTGCTCTCTTCTATGAAAACGGGCAATTTAAGTTGCCAAGAAATGTGTAGCTGCGTTCTCTTCAAATGTCACTCTTTTTATAATTGAAGCCTCTTAATTTAGAACCAACTTACCTCATTCCAATAGATGGCCGGGGGATAACACTGCCAATAACTTAACAATACATGTGATAGTACTAGTATGCCTTATGGCGGTACCTACCATATGGCTGTGACGACAGAATGATAGAAGAAAATACAGACAGCTGAGATGAAATTTCTGAGGGGACTGAAAGGTTGCAGTAAAATGGAACAGATACTAAATGATGCCATACGAGAAGAACTCAATATATTTGCGATACAAGACAAGATTAATGAACATAGGTATAATTGTACCAACGTGCTAACAGAATGGATGATGGCAGAATACCAAAGTTGCCCATGTGTTATAATCCTCGAAGGAAAAGAAGTATAGGAACGCCCGAGAATAGATGGTCAGTTATGCCGGAACACACTATTGAGCCTAACCCATGAAGTAGAAAAAGAAGACTAGTATGCCAATAATTGTAAAAGTTATTATTATTGCTATTATTAATATCATGCTTAGTATTACTATTATTTGAAGTATGTCATGCAGTTACGGAGGGGGATGGCTCAGGGGGTTTCGTCTGTGGCCCGCATTCGGAGATCGTGGATTTGATTCCCGTGGTCGACCTTCCCATGGTTTTTTCGGGGTTTTCCCGAATCGCCAGGTGTATGCTGGGAAAGTTCTCACATCCCCCGAATTTCCTGTCTCTCCATTTTATCTCCATTCTCATTACACTTCACCTTCCATCCGTTGGTCTCTTGGAAGTATCGGCGATGGTATTTCGATGCAGTGTGGCAGGTGAAAAGGATGCTCTTTGTAACTGCGTCCCTCTGCTTTTGGCTGAAAGCCGGGGTATCCGAACCTCCTTGAGGGACGTTGGACCTCCTCTGTGCGGGGTGGGGTCCCCAGTCTGCCTGTTCGTCTGCCGGGGAGTCTCTATCTGGAAACTTAGGAACCCTGCCATTCCTGGGCCATCACTCCTGGTTCCTGCCGCCCGGTGTCTCATCTCGCCTCATCCTTCCTCCGGGACGCCCCTTTGTGGGGCTTAGTACAACATCCCCTCTATGGATCAGTGCCGAGTCCCCTCCGTAGCCAATCCAATCCAATGTCATACAGTTCAGGAGTTCCTTTCACCGCTACATCCCTGTTCGATGGCGGCAATAGTTCCAGCTTTCGCTTCCATGTTCACTTCAGGAGAAAGCTTGGCATAAGTATTCTGTAGTTGTGCATTTTAAAACTACAGGTAATTAATTTCTCATCGTCCTTTTCTATCATTTCTCCACCATCCACTCTACAGGGTTGCTCTAAGCATATCATTGAATATCCTACTTGTCGTTATTTGCATCGGTCAGATCGGAATTCGTTTAGAGAGTCTTATTTCAAACCTCTTCTTCGTTTTACACGGAATATTGCATCGCTCATTGCTTCCATTTTCCTTGGAGTTTGTTTGAAACAAATCGTAGAGATAAGTGATTGGCCTGGGTGAAGTCGTGTTAGATAAATGCGTAGGCCTTAATGCAGAAAAAGTGCTACTGAGATCTAGAGGAATGAACCACGTTTTGCTACTGCCAAAACATTAAATAGTGATTTTGACAGATTTAAAAATATCAGCGAGAAAAATACATAAGGACTTTTAAACATTTTCGGTTCATTCATTGTTTAAATTCTGTGGAATAAAACTTGATCGAAGCTCAAACTCTCGGAGTGCTGCATATCATTGTTACTCTTGTGCACCCCACCTTGCACATGTACGCGTTCGTTAGGAAACCTGCTGAGGAATGAAAGCAATATGTATGTGTGCATACATTAGGAAGGAAGAAAGCCCTTCAGAAGCCGTATGAGTGACTCTTCGTTGAAGTGTCCGCTTGCAGGCACAACTTCAGCAAATCCATGTTGCAAAATACTAGGAGAAAAAACACAGAAACAAATACTGGCATTAAAATAAAACAAGAAGGACGGAAAGAAATCGTGTATGGGTAATAATTATGATAAAAGCGATAGCATGTACGCGATAGCCATATAGGATATACAACGAAGGAGGACACCTCGCGCACTGCGACCTACGTGAGATTCATGCGGCGGAGAAAGAGATGAAGGCAAGGAAGCGCAGAGACGCGCAGAAGTTGCTAACAGTTCCTGGCTCGAAGACGTATTCCACTAAAAGCAGCTTCCAGAAAGGGCGATTAACGACCCTGAAAATCAGGCAGCCCTCTAGTGCTCACGGGAAATGCTCTTTCCTTGGAGCTAGCATCCGCGCCCTTTGTCTGGCACCGCCTCACGCCATAAAACCTAGAGGTGCTCCTGAAACATAAAAAGGAAATGGAGTGAAAGGGAAATGAGGGAAGAGAAATCGTACTAGAAGAAAAATCACCCCCCCCCAGCATTTGCCTACCGATCCGGAAAACCATGAAAAACTGAGGTGAGAGGTGGTCAAGTGGAATCGAACCTTGGACCACCCACACGTTACCCCGAAAATAACTCGTGCACTGATAGGCAGTATTACAGGTATGTGACCAAAATTCATGCTTGCCTCCATACAACAGGCCTTCTTTTTGGATTTCATCGCACGCGGACGGATTTTCAAGCCGGCAGGTTACATTAATAAACAGTTTTGTCGTTGACAAGTCCAGTTAGAGCCTGTTTAGGTTTGAACTAACGAATAGTTACTCTGGTATTGCATTTAATTACTCTGTTTGTCATGGTTCAAAATTCCATGCAGAAAATGCACAACAACACATTTTCATTTCCACTTCAATACAAACTAATAGAATCCACAGCTCTGTTTGCGCACGTAAAATAGGAAGATTACTCCCTCTTTATCACTTTCTTTCCTCTATTTAATCTTCTTTATCTCTCCGTTTTTACATCTCTTTATTTTGTAAAATTGGAGAGCCATAAGTGGTAGGCAAACACTTACTTCAGAAGAAATGTAGAAAAGTCAAAATAAAAACGTTTTGGGAGAACTGGCAGTTCTCGAGATTTTATCTGTTAGTGAACTTATCGATGTCTTGTCATGTATTATTATTACATATTCTTTATTGTCGCTTCAACTTTGAAGTCATATCGTGACTACTTTAGAATTCAGAACACGTTTTCTCTAGATAAGTATGTTACACATTGTTATACAATTTTGTCGCTTTCATAAAGTTTAAAATTCTTTGTTGCGCTGAATTTAGGGCATCTGGTAGGCTATTGGGGATGTCACTTCTTTCTCTGTGCTGTACAAAGCGACGGCAGGCTGTAACGAGATGATGAACTCTGAGTTTGGATCTGCAGAGGTCGCACATAGGAGGAAGGTCACGGTTGAGGAGATGTTATAGAAGTATTTCCAATACGTAGTCGAGTTAATACAACTTGGTCTTTGCTGTTGAAATGATAGTGTTGAAGTTTGGAGTCGGAAATGTAGACATCATGTAACTTGCTTCTAGATGTGGCTTTCCATGTTTGTCTCCTTTGACTAATGCAAGTCTTTTTGGTGAAGTTGATGAAGTCCGTGTGTGGGATCTTGATGTCCTGAGGGGGACGTTTGGTGGCTTCTTTGGCTGCCTGATCAGCTGAGACAGAATCCAGGTGAATGATACTGATTTACCTGAGATTAGCATTTGGTTGTACAGTTTCTGAATTTCTTTAACAATATTTTGGGAGTTTGAGGTTTGTTGAAGGGATGATAAAGCGCTCGGGTCGGAGAATATTATGCAATTATGTAGGTTAGCGTTTGTAAGTATGTGTTGAATTGCGAGCAATTGCTTGAAGTGTTAAGTCAGTGTTAATTTGTTTGTTTCTCATGAGGGCATAGAAAGAGTTTGTAATATCAAGGCCAGCTTACGACTGCTGTCCTAACCTTCTGCTTACTAAAACAAAACTGTGTATTGAAACCATTTAGGCCAACATTTAAGTAATTAACTTTGGTATTTATCCAAGCTTTCGTTTTTTGAGTTATGCTGTTCATAGACACACACATGGATATTTTTCTAAAAACGATTTTTTTAAAATGTTATTTAAAGTGCTTTAAAGCAATCGTTTTCGATAAAATCTCGGTATCGAATTTTTGGTTAAATGGAATACCTTCTTTACGTACTACGCATGTGGTAGAAAAGTAAAGATGTTAAAATTGTCGAGAAAATCAAACCAATAACAAGGGATACCTCAGAAATGGCTGATGCCACCTAAAGTTATTTAAAATAAATTGCGTGTTTTAAAGAGATCTACATTTTTCATTGTGGTTAGTGTAGTATATCTCTTAGGTTAACCAGTTATATAAAATTACCAAAATGTCTTTCGAGATGACGTGGACTTAACAGGCTGTTTCAGAAAATTCAAGATATGCATTGTATTTGCCATGAAAATATTTTACATATATGGTATTAAAGCAAAACCTTTAGAGCTATTTTTCAGAAAATAATAGCTAAAGTGTAAAAGTTTGGGATTGTGGGATTTTCTCGAAATATTCCTGTCACCTTCTTGAAAGATACTGAACTTCAATATCAGTTTGGTACTTAACCGACTTCCTTCTTAAGTAAACTGTTCACAGGACACAGGGACACACGCATGCAGAAATTTTTCTGAAAATGTTTTAGGGGGGGTTCAGGGGATTCCAAAACTTGTATTTCCGGAGAATTCACGATATCATATTTTTCGGCGGAATACAATAAGTAGGCGGTAGAGAATGTAAAATTGCAATTTTGCACGGATATATTATGTAGATGGAAATATAGTTAATTTACCAAATAACTGAGTGTTTGGAGAATACCTTTTTACTTTCTCTACTACGTATAGTAAGTAGGGGAAGTATTGTATTCCACCCAAAAATGCGATATCGAGATATCACCGGAAATACATGTTTTGAGACCCCCAGAATCCAAAAAAAAGGATTTTTGGAAACATGTCCGTGTGTGTGTCTCTGTGTCTGTCTGTGAACAGCGTAACTCAGAAACGAACAGTCAGATAAACACCAAACTTGGTATTTAGGTTCAGTATCTTCCAGAGATGCAACACAAAGCTTTTCAAGAAAATCCCCCCACCCCAGACTACCCTTTACATGGATCATTTTTCGAAAATTTTAATTTTCTCAAAAATGGCTCTAAAGATTTTGATTAAAATGTTTGAGATATTTTCATGACAAATGAAATGTATATCTCGAATTTTTTGGGAATGTCTCCAAAAGTGTTCTTCATTGTGGACGACTTTTGCATAACTGGTAAACCATAAGAGACAGACAAAATTTTACTGCACAAAAAATGTAGATCGCGTTAAAATACACAATTTATGTCGTATACATTTTTTTTGAGTGAACCATTTTTGAGATATTGCTTGTTATTCCCTTAAATTTTCCAATACTTATAGTTTTTCTCAAATTCGTTATTGATTTTTTTGTCCTGGTAATGCAAAGAGAATGGAATACTCCACATAGCAACCAGCTATTAAACGCTTAAAGCTAATTTCCCTTGCATCTACAAGAAAATTAGCAATAAGATTAACATCTCGATATCTCGACTAACATGAAGCATATGGGGAATAAGCGTTTGTAAAAATAGTTTGTACAGGAGTAGAGAAAGTCATGTGAGTGTAACACATCAGATTTTTTTATGTCCTGGACTAGCAAAGAGAATGGAATGCGCCACATAGCAACCAGCGCTTAAAAGATTTGACTATCGCTTAAAGCCTACCATATTCCCCTTGCATCTACAGAAAATTAGCAGTAAGATTAACATCTCGCTTAACATGAAGCATATGGAGCATAAGCGTTTGTAAAAATAGTTTGTACAAGAGTAGAGAAAGTCATGTGAGTGTAACACATCAGAATTTTTTATTCATTGCCACGGAACTTAAGGTAATGCATCTGTGAAATTTGGGGAAAATCTAAAAAATATTTTTTTTTCATAATAAAGGAAAACCAATTTCAAACTTTAATAAAACATCGTTTTTTGCACTTTGCGTACATAAATTACCAACTCATGAAGCTACAAATTGACAGGCGATGCTTATTAATAGGCACACTCAACTTTAAACCTTGTTTTCCCGCAATTTTTTTTCAGCATTTTCCATACACAAATACTCCATAGAACGCAATTTTTTAGCAATTTGTTTCAAAATTTTTGTGATGTCATTAAACATTGTGAGCACATTAAAGAAAATAACCATATACTTTTTTTTTAAAACAGTACACCAATTTTGAGAAATAAATATTAAGTTTTGAAAAAGCAAGGATTTAGGAGAATAGTAAACGTAATTATTTTTCTACAATAGTAAGGGTTAATATAAAAGGTGTGATATAATAGATCTGTTTATAAACTCATTTACCTACTGTAAAACGTGAATTTTTGATGTGATATTTTTACTTTCTCTACTACATATAGCAAGTAGGGGAAATATTGCATTCCACCCAAAATTTAGATACCGAGATCTCACCAGAAATACATGTTTTGAGGTGCCCTGAATTCAAAACATTTTTTGGAAACATGTCTGTTTGTATATCTGTGAACAGCACAACTCAAAAACGAAAAGTCAGATAAATACCAAACTTGGCATTTGAGTTTAAGTATCTTCCAAGGATGCGACACGAAGATTTTTAAGAAAATCCCCTACCCCAGACTACTCTTTACGTGGAACATTTTTCGATAATTTTGACTTTCTCAAAAATGGATCTAACGATTTTGATTAAAATATCATACGTTTAAGGTATTTTCATGAAATGTATTCTTGAATTTTCTGGGAATGTCCCCAAAAGTCCTCTTCATTCTGAATGACTTTCGCATTACTAGTAAACCGTAAGAGATAGACAAAATTTTACTACACAAAAAAATTTAGATCACGTTAAAACACACAATTTATGTCACATACATTTTTTTTGGTCGAGTGAACCATTTCCGAGATATTTCTTGTTATTTGTTTTAATTTTCCAATGTTATACTTTTTCTCAAATGGGAATTCGTTATTCGTTTCTTTTTATGTCCTGGACATGCAAAGAGAATGGAATGCGTCACATAGCAACCAGCTCCTAAAAGATTTGACTATCGCTTAAAGCCTACCATATTCCCCTTGCACCTACAAGAAAATTAGCAATAAGTTTCTGCAAATGTTTAACTCGGTTAACATGAAGTACTCGTAAATGGAAAATAAGCGTTTGCAAAAATAGTTCGTTTAAGAGTAGAGAAAGTCACTCAGATTTTTAAAAATGCATCGTGTATAGAATTTGTATTAGAACAATGAATTTACACAATAAAAATTAATATTTAAATAACCATTACTGTTATTTTGTGTAATAACTGCCATGAATTTCAATAAAGTATCTTACATATTGTGGATGTTCCGAATTTTACAGATTATTACCTTATAGCAGTTTAATCACGGCCTGTTGGAAATATGATTCAACTACAGAGATTGTCTAAAACCCGCTCTAAATATGTTATTGCTGTCGCTTGGAACATAATGCGTTATTTTGAAAGCGAACTCTTGCCGTGTAGAAATTGCTTCTTTTATTTTTGTCTCCCTTGTGTATTACTCTTCATAACTCTCCTATGTTTATTTGGTTCCGTGTGGAAATTTAATGAGGTTCCCTTCCAATTAAGAGCCGAAACGCAGTCGAGAAAATTTTTTGCAGTGTTTCACGATTACATTTTACTGTGTATCCGAGCCGGGGCGGAAGGTTTAGGAAATGAAAAAGAATACAAGAAAGAAATGAGAATGGGTGTTTTCACAGTTAGTGCGTTTTTAGTATGATGGAACTACGTCATTCAACAGCATTAAATCTTCTTTCCTAAAGGGGTTTGCCTGTTAAATCTGTACGTTTACTTTGCCAAAATGGTTACACCAAAGTCAAAACTGCAATTGTTTTCGATTTTAGTACACATTTTAGGAACGCATCCATTTGTAAAAGGTTTAGCATTGACAAAAGCTTTGCTTTAAAGAATTAATATCAAATAAAACAATGTATTTATCATAATAATTGTGGACTGATCAAAAGTTAGTGTGGATATTAAAATATTTATATCTGTTTACCTTTAACAATAATATGACAAAGGATGAAAGATAAAACAGATGCTTTGAAGTGGGCTTTGACTAAAGAGGAAAAGGAATATACAAATTGAGTAAAAGGAAATAAATTTAAAACATAGACTTGGGGAGCAGCATTTTTACTGAAGAAAACGTATAAAAATACTTACTTTTATTTTATAGACTTTATGATATTTTAGAAATTAAGTTAAAAGGTTCACGTTTTCATAAAAATTACCGTTTTCTTATCTCGCCATGCAGACCCTCGTTTTCCATGCTTCTGATACTACTGACGTACTGTAGGTTTAATACGTGTATCATCCCATCCATAGAAGATTATACTTCTAAACTATCTTAAACCGGGCCGTTTCATACTCTTGTCATTTACAATCACAGCAAACTCTCGTTTCCTTCGTATTTATTATTATTGTTATTATTATTATTATTATTATTATTTTCTTTTGTACAGTTCCCTTTTAACTTTTATGGTCCTATCGGGGCTTGAAAAGCAATTAATGGCGTTAGTAACTCTTTGAACTGTAAGTTTTTTAAACGTCGGATTTAAATTATTTTAACATGAAACATACATTCATTCCCATGTCCTTACTTACAAATTCTGTGTAGGGAAGGGAATGTATCTAATAAAAGAAAGCTACCCCCCCGCCCCAGTCGGGAGTAGAGCCCGGTTGAGAAGTGTGAGCTCTACCCACACTGTAATATTCGTTCATTATTTCGTCAGAATTAATTAATTCGTCGGATTTAACTACTTAAGTCATATAAGAGACATGACATGTGATCGGGATCATTTGTCACTTAAACAATTGTATTACTGATGCGTTTTGTTTGGCGACAGGCGGTCTCATTTGCTTTCGGATTTGTAGCAGCTCTCCTTTATTAGACTTTTCGCAAAATTGCGTCATTTCGTGAAGAATTAAGACGCTTAAACCCAACTCATAAAAGACACTTCACCTGGTAAAATCACAACACTTCAGATTTCTTACATAACACACACACACACACACACACACACACACACACACACACACACACAGGACTTTCTCAGCACCAAAGAATATCGATTTACTCTAAAATTCGATTAACCTATGTCTGTTTTGCTGTCACGCTCTTCACAGCTTTCGCTTTGATGTATTAAGTACATTAGGAGTAGGTAACCTCAGTGCCTAAGAGACTCTTAGAGCCATTAACCATCCATGGGTGCGATTTCAAAAACAGCACACTCCATCGACTGACTTTAAATTAAAGCGTACTTGACTAGTCAATTCAAGCGGTTGTCGGAAAACTCATGAAACAATCCGAGTTCTGAGCCGAAGAGAATTTCAGAAAGTTTGCCGCTTGTACTGGCGAGAAGGCAAGAAATATTCGTAATAGGCTTGCCAGCTGTCTCTGAATGGTCAGCTTTCCTAAATCAAATTCATCTCCCATCTTTCGAGAAAGACTTAATATCTCCTCAAATTATGACATATCCGCTATTAGTTTTATTTAGTTTGTTTTTACGAAGCCAGCCGGTGCGCTTACCTGCGGACCGCCGATAAGCGCCTCCCGCCCCAGATCCTAGGTGAGGCCCTCGACCGGGGTTCAGAACATCAGGCGCACAACGAACCCGTTATATGGCACTTCCCGTCAGTTTTCACTGCTCCAGAACATTCATTTCAGCCACTTCCAGTAGCTTCCCCTTCTAGAACATCCCGCTTTAAATGTGGGGTCTATATAAGGAGACTATTCTTGCCCGGGAGTTAGTTAAGAAGTTATGAAGCTAAGTGACGTCAAGAGTTCGAAGTTTGGACAGTTGGAGTGCAGTTCAGTTTGGATTCAATTCGACGGATCAGTTTATCTACCTTGAGCACCAAGTGATAAATAAAGTGTGTTTAGCAACAATTGGTGTTTTCATTTGTTACAATGTTATAAAACACAAACATACAAAATATAATAACATATAATGATTTGAAGGGTAATTTTCGTATTGAAAAAATAAGTAGAGGCAGTCTTCTGAACCAAGAAAGACATAATAAGTTATGTGGATTTAAAAGGAAATAGAATCTCAAGAATATAAGTCTGGGCGAAAAATAAAGAAATTGTCATTAACTTATTGCCTGTTCAGTAAAGTATAAAAACTTTTGCCAATAAAGAAACAAAATGTTGTTACATTCGCACGACTTTTCTACCCAGTCTATTATTGCAAAAGCTTATTATTTCTTCTATCTAATTCATGTTAATCGAGAAATAATGCCTTTATTACACATTTCGTTCTAAATACAAGTCGGATATAGTTGCTGAAACGATAATGAAATCCTTAAAACGCGGTTTAATGGTTTTAAAATTCAACCCTTTCCATGACCATAAGGAGAAAAAGAAAGAAAGAAAGAAAGAATATAATGATGACTTAGTACTTGAGAAAGTAGACAGTATATGAAAATTCAACCAATAACAAGAATATCTCAGAAATGGTCAATCCCATTAAAATTATTTGACACTTGTTATGTGTTTTAATGACATCCACATTTTTGTGTAGGAAACCTTTGTCTGTCTCGCATAGGTTACCAGTTGTATAAAATTATGCAAAGTTCATTCAGAATGAAGAGTACTTCACCAGCTGTTTACAGAAACTTCAAGATGTACATTTCATTAGTCATGCATATATCTTAAATATATATCTTAAGTTCGTTAGAGCCATTCTTAACAAAACGAAAAACAAAGACAATTTCTGCATGTAGAGGGTAATTTGGGATGGAGGAATTTTCTTGAAAATTCTTCGCCTGGCATGCTTAAACATTATCTGACTGAAGTGTGAATTTTGACTTCGTTTTTAAGTTATGCTGTTCATAGACAGACACGCGTGCTGACCTTATACTTTTTGGGCGGGGGGTTCAGTGGACCTCAAATCAGTATTTTGTGAAAACTCGATATAACATTTTTGGGTAAATATAATATTTCTTTTACCTAGATGAAGGAATTAAAAATGCATTAACCTTCATATTGGCCATATGTAGGCCAAGCCTACGTGACTTAAATTGGGGTTGAAAACTTTGCCATGGCAGGGAGCCGAAGTTGAAGTACAGTCCTTCAGGAAGTGAATAACTGCCCTTCTACTGAAACGAACTGTGAAATGTCTTTTGCGCGGGCAACGCCCAAAACAAACTTATATCTGGATCAGTCTTAACGGCGCGGTCCACCATCAATCCTATTTAATGGAGAGGCTAATCATGCTCGTTGAACGTAATGGCTTTCGCATGTAACACACTTTTAGTCCATCACCAGTTAATTCAACATGTCCAAAGAAGGAAGCACTGAATGCATTCGCCGCGGTCATTCATAATGCATATATTGATGAATATTAAACAAGTGTAACGTCTAGCAGATACTTAAACAGGTAATGAGCATGTGCTGAATGTGAAAAGTTAATATGCTGCCAAGCAGAAATAACAGTCATACCTTTGCTCTAGAGCAAAACATTGAACCCTGCTAATTATGTAGCCATCCCAGAACAGCTAAGCCTAAGGAGAAGCACGTCATATAATTTGTTGTTGCTTTATTTTTACAAACAGGTGCTTGTTTTTATCTATGTTTTCTGATTCTAATGTTAAAAGATTTTACTGTTCCTAAGCATGTCGAATTTTACTTCCTTCCAAACCAAAAATTATTGCATAAAATGGAACATATTCCTTAGTAACTATTTTCCACACCGAGCGAGTTGGCTCCGCGGTAACGTATGAGGCTCGTATTTAGGAGGTCCCGGGTTCAATTCCCGTCGACCGCCCACTCTGACCTTGAGTTTTCGTGGTTGGTAGGTGAATGCTGGGATGGTTTCTCATCTTCCACGATTTCCCTTTCATTCCGTTTCCTTTTCATGTTTCAGAGGAAAGAGACTTCCCCGTTGACAGTAGAGGGCTGCCTGATTGGGCAGTCATAGTGGGATGGGTTTTCGAGCCAGGAACCGTAATGGATTTCCGAGTCTCTTTGTGGCCTGTCTGCGGCCTGTAACCTCCTGTGTTTCCTTCACTTTATCCTTACCTCCTGGGAGGTGACAGCTGCAAAGGATCCAGCGTAGGTCGCATAAGATGTCCTCTCCTATCTATACCCTATAACTATTTTCCACGCACACGTTTACCAGCTCAAAAGAAAAATGTATATTGGAATATTTACGATTACAAAAGGTAGAACGTCATCATGTTATAAAAATACAAATTTCATTACAGTAGTTTGACACATTACAGAGCACTACGTTTTAAAGCAATGCTATGAAAAACTAAAACTTCATCGTTTTATTTTGATTAACTTACAGTTCTTATCAAATATGCAGAAGAAAAACAAATGGAATATACAAAATTTTACTGGGTTATTCTGCATCCGGTTTTTAGTTATCTTTCATAGAGAAAGTACTGCATTCCACCCAAGAATTTGATATCGAGATTTTACTGTAAATATGTGTTTTGAGGTCCCCTGAACCAAAAAAGATATCTAGAAAAAGGTGTGTGAGAGAGAGAGACAGTGAGAGACACAGAGAGGGAAAGAGTATAACTGAAAAACGAAACAATTAATGCAAAACTTGATATTTAAATTCAGCATTTTCTAAAGGTGTGACAAGGTGTTGAAGATAATCCCCTCCATCTCAAACTTGTCTATACATGGAAATTGTTTCGTTATGGTTGATTTTCTCAGAAAGGCTTTACCGATATTAAAATAGTATATGTTTAAGATTTTTACATGACCAATAAAATGCATCTATACTATCTTGAACTTTATAAAACTAGTCAATAAAGCCATCTTCAGTCTGAATGAATTTTGTGTAATTATGTGTAATTTATAATCCATATAAATTTTTACTACAAATACTTACGCGGATATTGTTAAAATACAGAGTTTACTTCGAATATATTTTTGTAGCACTAAACCATTTCCGAGATACTTGTTCCTCTTGGTTTGAATTTTCCAATAGTATATTTGCTTTTGATGTGCTCGATCATTCTTTTCTTTCTCGTGATGCGCAAAGAGTGGAATTTCAAAGCCAGCATATATCGACAGGTATTCTAAAGATTTGACTATCGCGTCTACCCTTGTAGGTACCTTCAACAAAATGTATAATGTCATTTATGCAAATGCTTATCTCTATGACCATTGAGGCAGTATTTTATATCACAACACTGTGAATGCCAGAGTGATTGTAGTGTAAATTAACATTATTGTATGACAATGATTTGAGATGTTTGTTATTTATAAGCATTGTTAGGAAATAAGTTTACACGGCCTCACTGAAACTGACAATAGGAGCGGGTAACAATGTAGCGAGGGGGTGAGTTGTTTATCAATTAGAAGAGACAAACAAATGACGTCAGAGTAGCGCGCTTTTCTTTAGAAATGGAGGGAATATCTTCCCTAGAGCATATGTGTTCGTAATTTTGATTGGATATAAAAATAGACGCTAATGTTGGCGCGTTTATTAACCAATAGCAGCACGATTATAATCTTTAGGCATATCGGGGTGAGGGAGTATAAATTCCGAGCCAGAGACGGATAACGCGCAGTTTAACAGAATCATTCACGAGTTACACGTCGCACAGTTTAAGAGAATCATTCACGCGTTACACGTCGGGTAGTTCTACAGAATCATTCACAAGGCAAACGTCGCGCAGTTCAACAGAATCATTCACGGGTTACACGTCGCGCAATTCTACAGAATCTCTCGTATCGTAAAGCTAGTTACAAAAATGTGAAATACTCAAATTAATAATGTGCGGCAATAAGTGATTATAGTTACATTTGAAAATATAACAGTTTCAGTCAGGCGTGTATCAAAATTAAATATATGAAATTAATTCAGTGTGACGGCAATAAAAGTGTAAAAACAAATTCTTTTATCAGTGTTATCTTTTAGTAATAACTCCTTTCCGTTTACACACCCTGTTTAAGAGATTTGCTCCACTGAGTAATAATAGCTAGCCGGAGGACAAGGAACTCAAAATTAAAAATAGTAAAACAATAACAGGCGCTCAGCAAATAAGATAACACGAACGATACCGCGACAACATGAAGTAAATAGATTAGTAAGAATAATTTGTAAAAGATATATAAAAATATACGGTAGGATGTAGATAAACATATGCAAGTCATCTAAGGTTTACTTCCTCTACCACGCACATAGTAGGCAGAGAAGATATTGCATTCCTTCCAAAATTTCATATTGAGACCTCACCGGAAATACATGTTTTAAGGCTGCCTGAATAAAATAAAAAGCATTTTTTTAGAAAAAGGTCCATGTGTGTATCTATGTACAGTGTAACTCAAAAACTAAAAGTCGGATAAATACCAAACTTGGTATTTAGATTCAATCCTCCTACTTTAGATTTTCAAGAAATTACCCCCACCCCAGATACCTCTTACATGGAACATTTTTCACAATTTTTTATTTCTAAAATTGGCTCTAACGACTACCATTAAAATACATTATATATTAAAGGTATTTACATTAGAAATAAAATGTATATCTTGAATTTTCTGGGAATACCTTGTGAAATCCACTTAATTTGGAAGAAGTTTTGTTTAATCTCCTATAACTGCTAAATCTTAAGAGATGATGGAAAACGTACTACACAAAAAATGTATATTTCTTTAAAACACGCAATTTATTTCAAGTAAGCTTTTTTTTGTAGCATAAGACATTTCTGATATATTAAAGGTTCGAATTGCTGATTTCTTGGTCATTTTCTTAAGTCCTGCCAACTAGCACCTGTTTCTCGCGATTGCATGGAAACTGTGAAGTTTTAAGGCCAACATATAGCGTCCAGTTCTTAAACATTTGAACTATCGCTTTTCTCTTTTGTATCTATAACGAAAAGTGCAATGTAGCTATTTCTATAAAGGCTTATTTGGACTAAAATGTAATGGACAGGAAAATAAGTTTTAGTAAGAATAGTTTGTATACCAACTAATAAACGATAGAGAGTAGAGAGTGTCATGTGTATGTATCGCATCAGATTTTTTAAACTGTGAAAATAATATGTGCATTGCTGTACGATCTTTTAATTTATTGGTCTTAGAACAGACTTACATATTGGAAATTGTTTATGCAGAATCTATAGAAAATCCATAAAATTACAATGATACAATTCATTATATCGTAGGTTGTAGGTAAAACTGTTCCTTTGTGTTTGAGTTACACTCAATTGAATTCTTAGTTCGATTTTGGTTGCTTAATACACGAATATTATTTCTTATTCTGTGTGTTCATCATGGAGGAAATATCCGGCTAGTCGTCCGCCACGGCGCGGTTAGATTACACTAGGAGTGCCGCGGGAAATGCAGCAGTCGGTTGCGTTACGTATAACAAACCTTGTACGAGGCAGTATAGTATATGAAAAAGGCATCTTTGTTAAAGAATTAGCCACTTCTATACAAGATTCACTGAATACCTCTTGATGTGAAACAGTCATAAGACCTAACTACAGAAAAATCTATGGTAGATAATAATCAGAGGGGTTTGTATTTCTTGTTAACCAACAGAGGAATGCCAAGGTAAAGCGCAACAGGGTATTTAGATCTGAAGAGGACATCTGCATGCCAGCGTGTATTTGAAGCATGCTACAGTGCCCTGTTTTAGAGACTCATGGATGGTACACTTTTTTTCCGCATGTCTTCTTTTTCTGCCGCCTTTGTCTCAAAGAGAATTTTCTTCGTACTTAACCGAAGAATGTTTTTATTGTTGAAAGCCATTCATGCATGGCTGTCTTTGTTTTTGTCGACAACTGTTGTGGAAGACTCTTCTGGCACTATTTAAAGGCGATTCAACCCATTCATAAATTTTAGACCATCTTACAAAGCTATTACCAGATGGCGTTCAAACCAATAGCAAATAAACCATTCTGATCCTTGAAGGGTTCGGATGCTTTAGGTTTGGTTTGGCTACAGGCTGAAGTCACTGTTGATGTAAATGCGTTTCTGTACCACGTATTTAGTAGGTAGAGAAAGTATTGTATTCCATCCAAAAATTCTATACCGATATTTCACCGGAAATATATGCTTTGAGGCCCTTGAAACAAAAACGAAAACAGCATTTTTAAAAAAAGATCCTGTCTGTATAACTCAAAAACGAAAAGCTATCTTCCAAAGATGCCACACAAAGATTTTCAAGAAAATCTCCCAACCCCAACTACGCATGAAAATATATTCGATATTTTTTATCTTTTCAAAAATGATTATATTTATTTAAAATGCCATATATTTAACATGTAATTCTTTGATTATCTGTGAAGAGCCCGTAAAGTCTTCATTCGGAAGAACATTTCTATAACTTTTGAAACTGATAAACATTAAGATATATATAAAACGTAGTAAACAACAAATGTACAAAAGTAACATATGCCATTAGAGAGATCTGTTCGAATTTTTTAAGTCACTTTAGAGTTCTGTGTCTAATCATTTCTTGCGATGTCATGGAAAGATTATGGCCAGCGTACAGCGGCCCACTTTTAAAATACTTTTTTTCTCTGATGATCTGAGGTGACTCGGCGCCGTTCCAGTGAGGATATTATACGTATGCTCTACAAGGGGGTCCCCTGGGAGGGAGCAGGAGGTGAGAGGAGACACCGGGCAGCCGGAACCAGGAGTGGCGGCACAGCAATTACGGATCCTTACAATTTTTAGATTGAGGGGCCCCGAAAGCAGACCGGATACCTTCAGCCCACACAAAGGTTTAAACAACCTACTATCGATTCGGTTTCCTGAATCCCTTTTTTACCTATAAAGAAATATGTAATAAAACCACTTATACAACGATTTACCTCAATTAATATGAGAAACAAGCTTTATTGAGAATCTGGTGTTATATAAAAGTAAACTATGAGAGAAAGTCGTGTCAATTAACACAGGTTTTTGTACAGAAATAATAATAAACTAAGCCTTCCTGCCGTATATTCAGTTCGCTGCTCTTAGCTATGTAATCAAATAGACATAACAGAAACACGCCTGCTATTTGTTACTCTGTCATAAAGGATCACAAAACTACGTGTGTGTTTGTAATACATGCTATCTGGCAGCTAGTAGTGGCGAATCTTTTGCTGTTTGTTCTGTAAAACTTCAAGATACCACTATAAAAAAATGACACTTTGATATAAATAAATAAAACAAATGCCTAATACTCAGTTTCGAGAAATTGGAAGTATGTTGCTTAACAATTTTCGTGTTGTTTTCTGCAGACGAAATACTGAATTCCAGAAAATTTGATATTGAGAGTTAATAGAAAATGCACTCTGTCTGTCGTCTGAGGGAGGCGTAACTCAAAAACAATAAAAATGGGATGTATACTAAATTTCATATTTGAGCGGACACTGTTTAATCATGCAAAGCGAAGGAAGAGTTTAGGGCAAATTCTCGCAGCACCCCAAGCTACCCTTACATGGGAAAATTTTCTTTATTTTTTCATATTCTCAAAATGACTCTTAATCATCCTGCTTAAAATGTCCTATGTTTAAGGTATTTCCATTACAAATAAGATGTATTATCTTGAATTTTCTAACAGCCTGTTAGTTCCCTATATTCTGAGTTTTGCATAATTTTGTATAAGTGGTACCTGTAGATATAGAGTATACAACGGAGGGGGACACCTCACACTGCGACCCACATAATTCTACTGTTGCTACCACCCCCCAGGACGAAGTGATGATATGAACGAAACGCAGTAGGCTACAGGTCGCAGGCAGACAGATCACTGAGACATGCGGAAGTCCCTCGATTTTTTCGATCTGACACGGCAGAAACGCAGAGTAGAAGGTAGTCTAGGGTGGGGGAATACGCTGGCATGAAACAACACCCACTCGGAACGTGTGGTGATGTCACCTTATCTCACATTGTGTACCGCCTGATGCTCTGTTACTACTGACCCAACACCCCTCCAGAAGATAAATGGACTTGTGCAGCTATTGCATATACAGATAAGCGTGTCACGACGAAGAAATAAGCCTACCAGGCCCGAAGACCCATCCCACTGCTGAAGCTGTCAAGAGTGGACGATGTCTGGTGTCAACGGAGAATACCTACTCTTTCCTTTGAGCATGCATCCACGACATACATCGGGCACTGCCACACGCCACGAAACATACAAGCACATCTGAAACATAAAAAAGAAAATGAATGAAAGGAAAATGATGGAAAGGAAATCCTGATAGATAGGAAATCACTGCAGTATACGCCTATCGATCAAGGAAATCCACGAAAAACCCAAGGTCAAAGTGGGCGATCGACGGGAATCGAACCCGGGACCTACCGATTGCGAGCTTCGCACATTACCGCGGGGCCAATTCCCACTGTTGCGTAACTGGTAAACCCTACGAGATAGACAAAAGCTAGTCATGCAATAAGCACCAGAACTCATAGGAATGAGCCATTTCAGTCCAAAAACGTATTACCTTCTCTACCACCCATAGGAAATAGGGGAAGTATTGTATTCCACCCAAAAATTTGTTGTTGAGATTTCACCGGGAATATGTGTTTTGAGGCCCCCTGAACCCAAAAAGCATTAGGCCCGTGTGTGTGTGTGTGTGTTTCTGTGAACAGCATAACTCAAAAACGAAAAGTGGTAAACACCAAACTTGATATTTAAGTTCAACATCTTCCAAAGATGCTGCACGAAGATTTTCAAGGAAATATTCCTAGCTTCAACTACCCTTTACATGAAGCATTTTTCGAAATTTTTTATTTTCTTAAAAAATGGCTGTAACGATTTTAATTAAAATACCATATCTTAAAGATACCTAAATGACAAATATTATATATATAATATTTGTCATATATATACATATATATATATATTGTTCACTACTCCCATTCTTTTGAAGTCCTGTGGAATTTTAGCTGTTCCTCGTGGTGTCTTGGAAAGAGTAGATATAGAATTTTAAGGCCAACATAATATAGCATCCAGTTCTGAAACTTTTGACTTTACCTATTTCCTTTGTATCTATAACGAAATGTGTAATGCAGCTATTTCCAAAAAGGTTTATCTGGATTAAAATGAAGTAAATAAGAAAATAAACTTTCGTAGGAATAATTTGTATACTCACTAATAAGCAATAAAGGGTACAAAAAGTAATGTGAATGTAACACATCAGATTTTTCATATCATTACCCATTTTATGAAATCTTCGTTTTTATTGTCCTAATTTCCTCAGGTTGAACTGTGATGCGGCATCTACAAAACACCGTAAACGATTCTTATTTAACCCCGCATGGGCACGTTAGTAACAACAACTGACTTACGATGTGTATGCATCCAAGTCCATATTGTTTAATTTGGGATTATTTCTAGTCAAAAAGTGTATCGTAATGCAACGTGAATATAAAACGTTTTATGCGAATATTACTTGAAACAGTACTGGGTAGAATAAAACGTGTGAACGTGAAACATCAGATTTTTTTTTTAATTTGGACTTAATTAAATCCTAATTCCATACTGAAAACTCTTTCTCAGGATAGAAATGGAAAATTTAAGACGTGTTTATACAGGGAGAGCCGAAAGGCTACAAACCGGCTGCGCGGTGATTTTCCTGTCCGAGTTCTCGGCGCTCATTGCCGTTTGCCGCTATCATAGAAAGGCGCGGATGAAACCATTTACAACATTTTTAAAACGGCTTTTAAACACCTTACTTAACAGCTTTATGAAAGTGTGTTTGAGGACAGAATTATTGGTAGAGATTTGTGGCCCCCTCGGTTCTCCGACCTAACCCCCTGCGATTTCTATCTCTGGTGTAACTTAAAGCAAAGTATACAAGACAAACCCATGCACCCTGGAAGAATTAAAATGAAATATCCGCCAGGAAATTACCAGCATTTCTCAACGTGAACTACGGCGAGTGATGGATAGTTTCCTAAAGAGGTGCCAAAAATGTATGGGCAAAGACGGTGGCCAGTTTCAGCATTTCCTTTCATAAAGTTGGTACGTAAAGCCTTTAAAAGTAGTTTTAAATTTGTTGTATGGTTTCATCCACGACTTTCTATGATAGCGGCAGACGGCAACGAGCGCCCGAGGACGCGGACAGGAAAAACACCGCGCGGCCGGTTCGTAGTTATTTGACTCTCTCTGTATTTCATCAAAGGTAATGGATTTAATGTATTCAATAAATTATATATTTGCACATTATTTTTATTGGATTTTATAAACCGTCAGGTGTTTTTGACATATCTTTAAATCGAAGAGTACGGATTTAATTTAATCTCATCAGGATCCTGTGATTTGCACATATGATGTTGAAATTTTATGTATAAGAGTTTGAAAAATATTTTCCAACACTTTTAAAAATGTGTTTGAGGTCTTCACAAAATTGGGCAGTATCTTAAACGATGTTTAAAGTCATTTCCTAAAATATCGATAAAATGTGCCAATACTAATGCAATAATTCCACCACTAAACGAACGCACCTGAGTTTTACTTTCTTGCGTACATTTCCTATCTTGTTTCTGCGATTTTCAAGTGCATTTCATGAATATGCAGCATTCTTTTGTTTGACGTTTGCAGTGCATTATGCGTCGACCAGCGTTTCTTGGTCAAGAGGCCGTCCACATTTAGCAAGGCGCAGTACGACAACACTTGAGGTTCTTGAAACAAGTGAAGAGCGTTACGAGCTGCCAAGGACGCCGGTGGTGACGTGTTAGCGCCGGATTCTCAAGAAGCCACTATTTTTAATTTTCTCCTGGAATTCCCTTAAACCCTGCCTGTAAAGTGCAGTATACCTCACTTTGAGGTTCCATATGGGTGTGTGTAATATTTGTAAATTACAGATGACGGGCTGATTTGGGGGAGAACAAACATCAGGACACTGTTGCTTTCACCATTTATATAGGTACTCTTAAACCACTACCGCCACCATCACCACCACTCTTAACTAAAAGTCTGATATGTTGCATTTATATGACATTCTCTACTAACTTCTTTACGAACTATTATTAGACAAAAATTCTTCTATTTACTTCTTGTTAATCAAAATAACTGACAGTATACATTTACATATTTCGTTACAGAAGAAGGATACAGTAGCATAACGCAATTTCAGATTTTTGCTTTCTCTGCTACGTTTAGTAAGTAGGAGAAGTATTGAATTCCATCCAAAAATTCGATGTCGAGATTTCACCAGAAATATATGTTTTGAGGCCCTCTGAAACAAAGAGGAAATACCAGTTTTACAATAAGGTCCGCGTGTGCATGTCTGTGTCAGTGTCTGTACCTGTGAACAGGATTACTCAAAAACGAAAAGTCGGATGAATACCAAACTTGGTATTTAGATTCAGTACCTTTCAAAGAATCTTTCCCCTCCCCCAACTACCCTTTACATGGAACATTTTTCATTTTGTACATTTACGATTTTGATTTTGTGAAAAATCGCTCTAACGGTTTTGATTAAAGTATCATATATTAAAGATATTTACATTGAAGTAGTATTATCATTATGTTATTGGCACCACGCTTTGGGCGTCAAACTTTAGAGAGAGATGGTAAATTCCTCACGCATGGTACAAAGTTTCCGGTGGCCTTCACCCCAAGTTTACTTTTCCGGTGGCCTTCGCTCCAACGTTTAAAAAATCAACTTTGTAATTTTTTTGTTTATTTAAATAATATATATGTATGCCTCGGCTGAGTCAGTAGTAATTTGCAGAAACACGTATCTCCTAGCAGGGCTGGAACGGCTAAAGAATGAAGGCTTACACAAATTATAATGGTATTTATTTTCGCTTTATTAATCTTTCACACGATTAAATAACACTTCACTGATATAACCTACAGTAGAGCTGTGAGATTATTGTTACTTGTACTATTTAACACGTAAACTTTATATTATTCACGCCGTAATGAATTTTTTTATGTTCCACACTGAATACGTACCGAGCGAACTGCTCTGGAACGCTGCCTAGTAGCGTCTGCCGCCTGAATCTGTTAAATGTGTACATTTTACTATATTTCAAGTCTCTGATTGGCTAATTCTACTCCAATAGAATACGTTTATTTAACTTAAAGCTTTTCTAGTTTTTGTATGGCTCTGTGGACATGTGACGAAGCAAGATGGTATGGTATAGGGATGAGACCTAGAAGGCTAACTGTCCGCTATACACCGATCCACAAGGTATCTCCTAACAGATCTGTCGCGTTATGAGCACGTAGTTAAAATTACGTAAAATACTAGATTTTGAATAAAATTTAAGCACTTAGCAATTGCTTCGATTTCTTGTATCCCCCCTTGCACCAACAATGAAATGTGAAATGAAACTATTTCTGCAACGGTATATCTTGATTAACATGAAGTAACACAAAAACAAGCTTTGTTTAGAGTTATGTTGTAGAAGGTGTATATCGTAAAATAAGCAATAGTACGCGGTAGAGGAAGTAAACAGAATATACGTGATATTTTGTAGAGTTTTTGGGTTATTGTCTATAATTCTATATGAAATGACTCACCAGTAGAGGGCGGATTAGAGTCCGTGGTTTCAAGTTAACGATGTAGGGAGCATAACATCTTGGCACGTGTCCCCTGGGTACAGACAGTGGGTAAAGGAATATACCGTAGTAAGCACGACCTTCAGCTTCGCAAACTGAGTGTGTATGCAGTGCAACATAAGTCACTCTGATCCGCCCCTTACTTAGCAATAAGGATAGAAGAAGATATGTTATAGGCAGTAATATATACAGAGGTTTACGACAGGGAAGTCTCTTATCACCTTCTCTGTTGAATAAAATTGACAAATTTAGTAGACAATTTTATTGTTTGCATAACAAGGGAGGAGTGGTAATAGGAGAAACAAAATAGAATGCCTAAGGTTTACTGATGATGTCACTGCTAGGAAAGGAGGAAGATAAATAACATCCAATAGAGTGAACTACGGCTGAAGGTAAATATAAAAAAGAACGAAAACTGTGGTTACCGAAAGAAAAGCAAAAACGAAATACTAGTGAATTCGAGATATGGCAAGTGGCAACAGTGATATTGTCAAGAGAAGGTTTAAAAAATGGAATGTGGCACTGTATAGTATAAAACTTTGACATCGCGACCAAGTGATGAAAACAATTGGAATCATGTGAAATGCTTATATTGAGGAATGGTATGCCTATGAAAAATGCAAGCAAAATACAAGATCTAACTCTTTTAGAAAGAATAACCTAAGGAAGAGAAATATAGAAAGAGTTTGCACTTGAATGAAGGAAGAGAGTTCGAGGCAGAAAAAGACAGGAGATAATAAACACTATTAAGACAAAAGATTCGTATGCAGACACAAAGAAGAGAACAGAAAGGAGATAAGATTGAAGAAGGTTTGGTTTTTAGTCTTAGGAGTGACATAAGAGTGTGTTCATGAGCAAGCAATTGTTTAAGGGGAGATTAAATGGTGCAAATTGCCAGAAAAGTCGCACATTTTTAGTTTTCTGTGCAGCTTTATAAATTGGAATTTCCTCTTTAATTTGATGTGTTTTATCATTGTACAGCTTTTTAAGAAGGTGATGCATGTGCCATTTTGTGTTGCGAATTCTGCACAACTCCACAGAAAGAAATCATAACTCCTGCACACTTTGGAATAGAGACGTAAACTTTAGACCATCTTTTGGGGGAAGTTTTGCTCTACAAATTGGTACTACTGTTAAGTATGGCAGCATCTGCATCCTCTAGACATGTGCTTTTTTCTTTGCAAATACAGGATGTTTAAAAAATAGAGGGTATAATTTGAGGTATGCATTCCCCATATGTAGGCAATAAAAAGGTCCATTACAACATATGCCAGGAAATGCTTGGTTTCTGAGTTGTGGTCTTCAAAACAGTGATATTCACCGGAACGTATTTCTTACCTAGGTAGTTCTCTTTAAAGAAGAAGTTTAAAGTATCCACCTTCTGCTTGAATACAGGCCTCACATCGACTTCTCACGAACGCAAACCCAGGAGTATTGCGTATTTCCTCACAACGTGCCACAATTTGATTCTGAAGGGATTCCATGTCAGGCACCGGAGTCGAATACACCAACGCTTTTAAATAACCGGACAGTAGAAATCTACAGGGTTAAAATCAGGTGAGCGTGGTGGCCAAGCAATAGGGCCACCTCTACCTAGCCATCAGTCAGGAAGCCTGTGAGCGGTACGACTGAAGTGTGTATGAGCCCCATATGCAAGGAGTGATGTGGTTGACGAATGCTCCGTGGAGTGTCTTTATACACATGAGGTTTGGTGTTTTCCAAGAAGTTTGTGTACGCCTGCCACGTAAGTCTGTTATGGGGTCCAACTAACCGAACACCAATAATACCGGACCACATGTTGAGAGCGAACCGCACTTGATGGTGTGATGGAACAATTGCATGTGAATTTTCATATGCCCATACATGCTGATTGTGAAAATTTGTAATGCCATGTGAATGTGTGTGAACTGTGCTTCAGCTGTAAATAATATTAAGCCAGGAACGTTTGGATTTGTAGCATACTGCTGCATGAATCACTGGCAGAACACCAATCGAGCAGGGAATCTGCTGGTGACAGGGCCTATACACGTTGCAAATGATAAGGATACAACTGTTGCTCTCTCAAGTCTCCAAGAGTCGTATGAGGAACATTCACTTGCAACGCTAACCTTCATATACTGGTATCGTCCTCCGTGGTGTAGTGGTTACCATGCTAGCCTACAATTCCCGAGGTCGCGGGTTCAAATCCGGCGGAGGGCGTAAAAATCCTTAGCATGGCTTCCTTCGGAAAGGAAGTAAAGCAAAGCCGTTGATGCCTCTGAGCAAAATTACGCAATATAGAACGGGACGCTAAGGACCACAGCAGATAAAGAGCGTCCATAAATAATACTCAATTGTTTTTCGTGTACTTATAGAAGGAATCGTGTGCACAAAATCCAGGATCTCCTCCTCTGTATCTGGAGTTGTAGATCTTGATCGTCCCCTCCCAAACCAAGAGATGTTAACTTCCTATGAGTGCATAGTCGGCGAGGGAGACGTTTGAATGTCTTCCGATCTGGACATCGTTGTGGGTACCTCTCTTGGTAAAAATGACGAGCCAGCGCAGCATTGCCGTTGGTCTTACCGTACATACGTACATTTTTGCCAGCTCCTGATTTGAGTACAACGTCGCTCAGTCGAACGCCAAACACAACACTCAATGTACCCTTCGCCTCAGAATGAACTATCAGTGTGTCCTGTTATAATCTTCTGTCACGGTAACTACCTGTGGAAAGAAAAATGTTCCGGTGATTACCACTGTTTTGAAGGCCATAACTCAGAAACCAAGCATTTCCGGACATATATTGGACTAATTGTCTACATATGGGGAATGCATACCTGAATTTATGTCCTCTATTTTTTAAAAATTCTGTATATGCGAGTTTGCTTTCTCCACTTTTGCTTTGAACAGCTTTTTCTGTGAATGACATCTTCTGGTATAAATTACTCAGAAACTATTGAGCATAACTAAAATAAATTTTAGGGCGAAGGAAAAAACTTCTAAGTGCTGTTACGGTGTTAGGATGGTTGGTTAGTTTTTTGAAACAATAATTCCTGATAATTTTTAATCAAAAGATGCTATAATTGATAATATGTCTTATCTTCCTTAATAACAAACCTGTTGTTTAAAAGAAAATCAGTGAATTAGGAGACAGATATCTACATCCTGTAAAAATTTCATCTGACATTTCTAAGATGTTATGGATTTTGCAGATTTAACGGGACAGAGCTTTTAATTTATTCTTAAGTGTAAATAAACAATTCGTTACCTAACTGAAACATTTCTATGCAGATAATTAACACAAAGCTTTTATGAATAAGCCTGTAGGATTCCAGTTAGGCAGGTATGTTGCTTAGCAAGCAATTGTTAGTCTCACTGCTGCTATTTAAATCATAATTTCAGATTGATTTAAATATTGCTTGCATAATTCATGAGGATACATTACCCTACTATCTCTATCAGCTATTGTTTGGCGTGCTTTTATCCACGAGTATGTACAACGTTAAATGAATAAATAAAGCAAATGCTGTCGCCCCAGGCGCTATCGTCGTGTAAAGCGGAGGGAAGATAAACCGGGAGGTGGCGAAGCTAATGCCTTCATGTACTCCATCACGATTTCGTGCAAGTTCATATTCCTTTTGTTTTTTTTTAACACACCTGTCTAAGATCATCATGAACCCGTAAACGGTAAAATGTCGCTAATTTTCTTCATGTCTTTAGTCATCTATTTTCCCTTTAAAGCGAAGGTACAAAGGATAAGAAAGGAACCATATTGTAGACCGAGAAAAAAAATTCGTGCTTGAAAGCAAATAAAACAGAAAAAAAACAGGAATAACAAAAGCATTTAAAAACGTGTCTTTCTCTAAATTTATTTTCTTTTTATATTACGAAATGACAGTATCAATGAGACTGCCGCTCTTCCAGACAAAATCCATTACGTCTTAAAACTGGACAATTGGTCTGCACGGCAAAAATATAATTCAATATTTGCCGGAGCAGAGGGCCACGTGGCATATTATAAAATTTAAATGGAAAGTGGGTCTTACATCCATGTTCCTTTATCATGATAAGTGTTTTCCTAGAAATTATTTCAAATTAAGCACGATGGTCTTAGTACACAGAACATTTAGAAACACCACTAAGCTTTGCTTTTCTTTCTTTTTTCAAGCAACTAGCTCGAGCGAAGAAAAAGGGAAAAGCGAGAGGAAAATTAAGATGAAAATGTTCAAAGTGTTGCACTAGATAACAAAGAATAGATATTATAACGTGGAATATTTCGAAAAGTACTATTTCTACCAAGAAACTATTATTTTGCTCAAATTGCATATATTAATTTGTTCTATATTTGTTGTATGTATTTGCCCTTTTATGGTTTTTCACTTATAGAACATTGTATAAAAATGATTAGGAATGAAGCGGACTTCACAGACTATTTCCAAAAAATTCAAGATATTGTGACGCATCGGCTATGGTCCAAGGTTATCGGGAGGTCGGCGTAGTTAGTCTGAGATAAACAAAGATAAGTAGCGCTCGTCCAGCGCAAACGCCAGAAGCGCTATCGGCATATAACCAGAATCTTCTGGAAGTCTCTTTCTCCCGCTTCCAGAACGTATGTCCAGATAGCTCTAGAATGTTCTGTGGAAGATTCTGTTATCTATAAGCGAGTGTTCTCGCGAGAGGAGTCAGTCAGTTGAGTCGGTCAGTGAGTGATTAAGCGAGTTGTGAGCGCGTTTCTGGTGCGACATGAAGTGCAGTTCTCCGAGCGAGTGTTATCGCGGAGTGAGATATTGTAGAAGTCTTGTATTCGACTCCCAGCGAGTGAACCGTCCGGAAGAAGAGGCTACGTGCGCGTATTTTGTCACGCCGCTACGTCACGAGTGAAGTGAAGTTAAGGGGAAATTGTCAGTTCACATCGGTGAAGTGACAGTGTGAACTAGGTGAGTCTCAGTGAAAGTTGAACTACATAGTTTAAAACAGTGACAGTGGAAACTAGTGAAGTGACAGTTGAGAAACTGGACAAAATCAAAGTATACCTTTTAGCCTATTTGTTATCTCAAACGTATATATCTTTTCGACGATGGTATTTATTTATCCACTCATATTAT
The DNA here is from genome assembly GCA_030765065.1 of Deroplatys truncata. Taxonomy (NCBI): domain Eukaryota; kingdom Metazoa; phylum Arthropoda; class Insecta; order Mantodea; family Mantidae; genus Deroplatys; species Deroplatys truncata. The sequence goes on along the minus strand of CM060988.1, from coordinate 118,082,872 downwards.
CATGCGTTGGAAGTTGCAATTCCCGCGCTACGTGCATTTTGCATTTTACCGCAGATGTTAATAAAATATAATTAATATTGCAACAATTGATATGTATATTTATTGTTGCAGAAATGCTGTATAATTATATTTGATAGTTGAATTTTACATTTAATCTTACCGTGTTTACTTCCCTTTATTTGTTAACATTTACTTACGATTTAATTCATGCGGCATTTAAACATAACTCTTTCGGCGCAAACAGCAATCTCACCTTCAGTTGTTGACTTGGTCAAAAACACCAGTTCGCAGAGACTACTGCGCTCGACCTTGATAGTGCTTTTGAAAAGCTGATAATGATTGATTTTATTTTCACAAAGCATTGCTAGTATTCGCTATCGTAGAAAAAAACAAAGCATGCAATACACATGCCTTTGCACAGTGCTTTGCAGAAACTCGGAAATGAAAATATTCGACTTCATCTGGCATTTTCAACTTTCTTTCTCGTTCTGCAAAGATGCACTTATTGCACTAGTTTCACAGTATATATTATCAAAATTGTCGGAGCCAATCTTGTGAAAAAGAATATATAATAAAGGCGTTTTCTACGTAAAGGAAGTTTTGGTTTGGGAGAAATGACGTTTGGAAAACCTATTGTTGCATCCTTGATGCTGGACTTAGGAGTTTGTAATTCTTCCTACTTTTCAAATGTGTCTTATAGTGCATTTTTTTAAAAATAATTTTTCAATGTGTAATTTAGCTATTTCCGCTAAGTTATATCTCAATTCAAATGGAGGTAGATGGAAAAATAAACTTTCTTAGGAATAGTTTGTATACGTGAATCTAACACAAAATTTGTATTTTCTCTACTACAGTACTCAGATCAAGTATTGCATTCTATCCAAAAAAATTCACCGGAAATACATGTTTCGAGGCCTCTAAACCCTAAAAAAAAAAAGCATTTTAGAAAACTTTCCGTGTGTGTGTGAACAACATAACTCAAAAACGAAAAGTCGGTTGAATACCAAACTTGGTATTTAAGTCAAGCATCTTCCAGGGATTCGACACGAAGATTTTTAAGAAAATCCCTCCTTCTCATTACATGGTACATTTTCCGAACTTTGTTAATTTCCCAAGAATGGCTAACGATTTTGATTAAAATACCACATATTAAGATATTTTTCATGACAAATGAATTTATATCTTGAATTTTCTACGAGTAGCCTATGAAGCTCTCTTCATTCTGAATGACTCTTGCATAACTGGTAAACCGCAAGAGATACTTATAGACACCCCTTATTACATTAAAAATGTACATCTCAGAGAATACAATTTATGTGAATCTTTTTTTATGGCGTTAACTATTTCCGAGATATTCGTATTCCTCTAATCCTCTTTTACCTACAAGGATATGTATGTATATATATATACACAATAAGAAAATTTCTGCAAATGTTTATCTCGATTAATACGAAGTAGATAGAATAAGCTTTTGTAATAATAGTTTGTTGAAGAGTGAATAGAGAAGGTCATGTGATAGTAATACTACAGCTCAGTTATATATTTCATTGTTGACGAAGAGGACTTTACACGCTAGTTACACTTAAATATAATTCTATAGTCATGTCATTATCTCAAGCATATTATGTGTTTTTAATCAAAATCATTCAGAATATTTTTGAAAAAAATATAAATTATTTTTTTCAGTGTAAATTATTCTTTGTGGTTGTGGAAATTTCCTTAAAATCTTCACCTTGTATCCTTAAAAGCTACCACAGGGTATGAAATTCCGTACTTACCCGACTTTTCGTGAGTAAATTTTGCTGTTCAAAGACACAAATCCCTTATTAAAACAGCTATTTTTATAGTCAGGGAACCACAAATCGTATATTTCAGGTGAAGTACGTAATGAATTATCGGGTCGGATGCAATATCCCTCTACATAGCAAATATGCACCTGCAGGCAATGCATCATATTTTCTTGAACAAAGACTTCTTTTATAAACGTACTTGAAATGCTCTTTTAACTTCAGTTGCAGATAATTTCCCTTCGCTTGCAAGAATTAAGTGCTTCTGTCCAACCATTTTATTTCTGCTTCTTCTGCAAATCTCGCCTTAAAATGATGACTGGCGCCTGCAAGTTCATGGAAGAGGTTTTAGGTCTTTCTCTACTACGCACTTACAGCAAGTTGAAGTGTTGCACTCCACCCAAAAATTTGATGCCAAAATTTCACCGGAAATTCATGTTTTGAGGCCCCCTGAACCCAAAACAAGCATTTTTGTGTACTCTACCACGTACATAGTAGGTAGAGAAGGTAAATGCGATTTTATATAATTAGTGTTCTTGTTTTTCTATGTATTTAAACACGTTAAAGAAATAAAATAGTTCAAGAACCTAACTAATGAGCAAACCGTTCGGCAATGTGAAGTAGTAATTATTATTACGTTATTTGCACCAGCCTTGGGCGTCAACTTGAAGTAGGCTGTATTGAAGGATGAGTTGTATTATATTTCGACTGTTGGGGAGCCGAACATGAAGTAGTTCCAACCGCACGTATGGTAAAAAGTTTAAAATGTTAACTTTGTAATTTGATTCTTTAAATATTATATATTTATGTTTGCCTCGGCTGCGTCAGTATTATTGTTAGAGAAATGAATATCTTTGCTAGGTGTGGTGCGGCTAAAGAATGTAGGCTTACACAGATTATAATTTTTACCCCACTACATTTATTAATCCTTGACACGATTTAAATAACACTTCATTGATATAGAGAGCTGTGAGATTCTTTTATTAATTACTTGCACTTTTTAAACACGTAAACTATTTTTGTCTCACACTGAATACGTATTAAATTTCTCGAGGACATCTCGCGTCCGGTTAGGAACACTGTCTACAACCATCTGAAGCCTGAATTTGTAAATTTTACTATATTTCAGTTTCTGATTGGCTAATCCTACTCCAACAGAATACCTTCATTTAACTAAAGCTTTTTTCTGGTTGTTGATTGGCTATTTATAAACTGTCTCAAATTTACATTATTGTTGCTCCAATAATGACTAGTAGTATTATTAAACTTTCATACTCATTATTGCCTCAAGGTTACCTCATTGTTACCTCATTGTTAAAAACTTTTAACCTATTATTCTCACAGCTCCTACATTATGTAATTCACATGACATTCACATAACATTATTACACATGTATACAATAATACAAACACATACAATGACTGTAATATATATTGTTACATACACATATTGTTTTAAGGCGGGCTGTTATTGAATTTGTATATTATATAATTACACTGAAATCATTTAAGTGTTAAAAATACTGCCTCAAATGCGATCAAAACCACAAACGGCGCGCTAGGTTGCCATATTTGGAAGTCGTGTTAGATTCTGCAGATATTTGCTGCTTTGCCACTTTGCTGCCGTTTAAATTCCCATTACGGGAATAAAACAGCATTAAGCGTGAAAAATCACGCGAGGAAACTCATTCTTCATGACTTAACGCTCTGTCACTGTAAATCAATGGAGGCAGCCATGTGGAAAGTACGTTAAAACGTCAGATAACGTTAGGTAAACCGTGCTACAGCAGAAAAACTTGGAAACGGTAACTCAGGCATTTTTTGCCGTTTTTATATTTGAAGTTTTAAATGTCCCCCTTCTATCGTACTACAGTTATCCCAGTGAATGTAAATGATGGAGGGTTGTTGATAGTGATTGTTGTAATTTGCTTACTTAATCATGTTTCCTGAATGGTTCGCATTATTAAAAATTCTGATGTCCTACATTAACATGACATTCCCTAGCCACTGTCATTTACTTTTATATCTCATCTACAAACTAATCTTCCAAAAGTAAGTCGAATGAGCGTTTGCAGAAATAGTTTTATTACTCTTGTCGTTCTAGGTACGGGACACATACAGTTGGATAAAGTGACAGTAAAAATCGGGTCGCTCTATGCTGGCTTTGAAATTACACCATTTGGATAAGATCACGAGAAACAAAAGAATGGTGACTTGCAACTTCCAAAACTGTAGAATGTGTTCGAAAAATTAAAGCAATAACAAAATATCTAGGAAATCTTAATGTCACAAAACATTTAGGATAAGCTATGTGTTTTCGGGCCTCACTTGGGGTATAATCTTTTATCCACATACAGAGATCCCGGGTTCGATTCCCGGCTGAAATGAGGGGATTTTTCTTTAGCAATTATTCTCCACCCTCCCTAGAGTCTGAAACTATAAATGAAAGTGTGAATGTGTGTGTGTGTGTGTGTGTGTGTGAATTGAATGTAATAACCAAAAGTAATACCAACATAAAGATTAACATCACTATAAGCGAGTAAACATCATTATTGATGCCGAATTGTTCCAAAACTAAAAATGCCGCCCATTTGTTCTTAGATGTTAAAGGCACACGAATGGAACATTAAAATTATGTGTTTCTTTTTTAAATTATGTGCTTTTGAACGAGATCTACATTTTTTGGTAATAAGCTATTGTCTATCTCTTACGGTTTACCAGCTGCACAAAATTCATTCATAATGAAGAGGATTTTACAGACTATTCGCATAAAATTCAAGATACACATTTTATGCTCATTTAAATATCTTTAATGTGTTGTTAAGAGGCATTTTTGAGAAAATAAAAAATAGCGAATAATTATAAAAGATATTTGCTGTGCAGGGAGCATCTTAAAAATTTCTTGTCATTTTCTTAGAAGTTAGGACCAAATTCGTCACACACACACACACACACACACACACACACACACACACACACACACACACACACATACACACACACACACAAACACACTGTAGAAAAAATGTCTTGAATAAAAGTTGCTTGATATTATGGGGGAAAGTAAATACCATTAGTTGTGTTTTGCATGGAGGACGTTGTGATGGTCATTTTAGGGTCAATTTAATTTTTTTTTAATGGGAACCTACATTTTGTATGTTGTTTTCTCATTAGAAAATGGTTTACAAAAGCTCGTTATTTTAAGATGAGGAGTAAAGAAACAAAATAATAAATACTGGTACCCAATTACAAAACGTAACTTGACCCTCAAATGACCATCCATAGATGGTCCAACCATTGATCGCGCTCTTCGTACACAGCCATTCAGAGTTTTCGTTGTTATTTACGTTGGTGTAAGAACAATTGAAAAGTGCTTTATAAAAGTGTTTAGTTTTTTATGGGGAATGAGAAAACATAATAAAGGTAGGTTCTCATTTACAAAAATTAAATTGATCCTAAAATGACCATCACAATGTCCTCCAAACAAAACACGACTACTGGCATTTACTTTCCTCCATATCAGGCAACTTTTATTAAAAACATTTCTTTCTACAACGTTTAATTTTGGAGATATTGTACAGTTTCAACTTAAGTGGTCCACCCTGTATATCGAAACAGTAATATGAATTATTACACAAGCAATATCTAAAATAATAGAAATACAAGTTATTCAAAGATTTGAAAAGAGATTTCATTTAAACGACTTGAGTTTCCTGAAATGACTTCATTTACATCTTTGATATTAGCGAACATTGCATGTACAAGTATTGTAAATGTTTGCTTTACTGAAACTGAAGATAGGATCACATGTTTTAGGCTATTATGTAAGAAGTCCGCCCTATGTCATTATGCGATCTTTCTGCGTACCCTTCCTCCCCTTTATTCGGCGATGGTAACAGAACTAGGAGCCGCAGTGTACGCCTCTTAAGTTTCTCTGAGACTCTGAGCGGCTGACCATAGACACTTGTGCCAAGATTAACAATAAGTGTTCGTGGGATTTCTCTTAAGTATTAGCATTAATCACAGTTCTTTTTAAAAGCTCTTTGGAGCGCATCCAGTATCTCTCTTGGACTAGATTTGCATTATTTCGAAGACACGAAAAACACCAGTACAACTGTTTTTGCGTTTTCTGAATGCAGATGTTTTGCTGAAACCCCATTGTAACACCTTTGTGGATGTTTTAAACATTATAAAAGAATAATTAAGTTTTATTTAAAAAAAAAAGTATTCCGTTCATATGTGGCGTAATTAACACTGACCAATGACGTTTAGCAATGCCTGGAATATAGACCAATCACAATCGTTTATTTTAGCATTATGCTTACAAGGGCACGATTTTATCGCATAGGGCTTCTACTGAATCGTAATATTAAGTTAGGAGTAGAAGACTTAGGGTCTTCCAGTAATTCGAGCACAGCACGCAAGTAGGCCACAATGGGTCCTGTCCTTTTTGCTTCCAACGTGACCCCTAGGAGGGATGAAGGTAGACCCGAAGGACGACCAGATACGGACGACGATATGCGCTGGCAAGGTTGGGGTTCTTAAAGAGTCCATATGGAGCCCATCCTCACGCCAACTAGCAGTGTATAATTCCCGTGGCCACCCTGGGGATCACGTGACAATCGAGACAGCTCCCAAGAGGGACATCAGCAGGCCTACCAAACGTCAAATAGACATCTTCTCCAAAACGCAGATTCCACCGTCCTAAGGACAGGAAATTCGTGGTGGAAGGGGAGCCATCCCTGAACTCGCCTATCGACCAGGCAAAACTGCGAAAAAAGGCTGGCCAAGTGGCCGGCCCAATGAGAATCGAACCGAGGACCTCCTGAATGCGGAGTCATCTCGTTCGGTCCATAAAAGTGTTTGTATGCACTTCGGTCCAATTCACTTCAGTTTCCATTATCAAAAACTAGCATATTTCTTCAACTTTCAAAGTGTGTTTTTAATCATTGTTCATACACAGTGTCAGCTTTCAAATATGTGCTTGATGGGTCTTTGTTGTGTTCTAATTTTAGCTTATTAATTTTAAGGTTAATTATTTTCTCATTCCTACTGTTGGTAGCATTCGTTAGTAATCCGTAACGCATTCGATTGTTGATTTAGTACGCTGTAATGTGACACAATGGTGCTTCGCACTCGCGAGTCTAACGATAAACTCGTAGTCTCTCGCGCGATTACCTGTGATATCAAAAGAGGATATTTCACGAATAAAATCTACATAAATACTGCTGTTTTATAAAGTATGCACGATAGACGCAATGTCTGCTTACATTCTGTAAAAAAATATAATAATGGGCATTCATGCCTTTTTCTACCAATAAGAATGGCACATATCCGTTATGAGTATTATAATTCTTGTATCCACCTTACGTTATTCAGGATACATTTTTACTTGGGGATGAAGTCATATTAAGCAAAAAAGTGCTTAGTTAAAACATATGGAAACAACATTCAAATGTTTATTCGCGGGAATAAGCTCTTGGATGGAAAGAAAGAAAGAAAAATCTGAAACCTTACATCACATGATCTTCTATTCCAACTATCTCTTATTTTCCTCTTTTACAGACTAATCTTACGAGGGCTTATTTGTCTGAACACTTCATATTAATCGAGATGACAAACTGTGTGTATACATATAACTGTCTACGAATAGTACTTTAAGTCCTCTTCGTCATGAATGAATTTTCTAAAATTTCTCTAACTTATAAACCGCAAGGGGGAGCCAAAATCTTGCTACACAAAAAATTGTAGATCTTGTTAAAACAATTTGTCAAGTACATTTATTTGTGGCATTTATGATATTATTTGTTATTGGTTTGAATTTTCAAATACTTTTTATATTTTCAAGTGCAAAGTTCCTCTGTCTCTCTAGTTGGTCATGCAAAAGCTAGGAATTTCATAGCCATCAGATGGCAACCCGCTTTTTAAGCATCTGTCATCTTTTTAACCTCCTGCATTCCATTTGTATCTACAATGAAATGTGTAATGAAGTAATAAAAGCATTTCCGCAAACGTTTATCTCGATTAACTTGTTCGTAGATAAAATTCTTTGTTGAGTAATGAGCAGAAAAATGCATGTGAATGTAACACAACCGATACTAGAGACAGTGACACTTTATGTATTCTTTTGTTAAATGAAAATATTCATAACAGTGCTTGGAAATATTAAACCTAAGAACGAACCTGATGTTATCGATCAACATCATACACTTAGTTTACGTTAAAATGGGATTTTATAATTCAAGCGTCTTTTTACTTTCTCTACTACGTATAGTAAGTAGGGGAAGTATTGTAATCCACCCAAGAATTCGATACCGAGATTTCACCGGAAATGTATATTTTGAGACTTCCTGAATCCAAAAAATAAAGCATTTTTGGAAACATGTTCCGTGAGTGTGTGTGTGTGTGTGTGAGTGTGTGTGTGTGTGTGTGTGTGTGTGTGTGTGTCTGTCTGTGAACAGCATAATTCAGGAACGAACAGTCGGATAAACACAAACTCGGTTTTTAGGTTCAGTATCTTCCAGAGATGCGACACGAAGGTTTCAAGAAAATCCCCGCACCCCAAATTACTCTATACATGGAACATTTTTCGAAAATCTTAATTTTCTCAAAAATGCCTCTAACGATTTTGATTAAAATATCATATGTTTAAGATATTTTCATGACAAATAAAATGTATATCTTGAATTTTCTGGGACTGTCTCCAAAAGTATTCTTCATTGTGAACGACTTTTGCATAACTGGTAAACCATAAGAGATAGACAAAATTTTACTACACAAAAAATGTAGATCGCGTTAAAATACACAATTTATGTCATATACATTTTTTTGTTGTTGAGTGAACCATTTTTGAGATATTGCTTATTATTCCCTTAAATTTTTCAATACTTGTTTTCTCAAATGGGAATTCGTTATTCATTTTTTTTGTCTTGTTTATGCAAAGAGTATTAATCTGTGGCAAAGAGAATGGTGCTGCACCTAGCAACCAGCTATATGTCGATGCTTAAAGGCTACTGTATTTCTATATTGCCCTTGCAAATAGAAAACAAGGGGAACATAGTACGCCTTAAGCGGTAGTCAAATGTTTTTAGAACTGGTCGCTATGTGTAAAATGTAATTCTTTTTGCATATCAAAAGATCGTTTCTGGAAATGTTTATCTGGATTAATATGAAATAGATGGAGAATAAGAGTTTGTAAAAATAGTTTGTACAAGAGTAGATTTTTAAAGTACAATCAATCCTTCCATTCGAATCTCTGTAGTGAATCTGTTCAGTGACTAACTTTGGATTATTGTTCCAGTAGTTCTAGCTTCGTTTCCTTTCTCCTGCAGTAACAGGTACAAGATTCGTTTTTGGAAGTAACTGTGAACAGAGGGAAAGGTGCACCTTTTACTTTCATTTCGTTCCGCTGCCGTTCTCCTATTGTTCTTTCACCTAGTTTCCAGAAATAAAAGAAAAAGCACAAATGAGGGGATAGATTCTAATACTCCATTTTGCACACTGTGCTTTAAAAACCTAATGAGCGAGCAATGAGATGGAACATTTGGAATAAAATAAACAAAATAATGTGTTGGTTCCATTCACATGACTCTATCCACTATCGTATAGTTTTATATATCTTCGAAAATTTATTTTTTTATCTACTGAATATTAATCGAGATTTTGCAGAAATAGTTGTAGGTACAAAAGGAATACAGGAAACCGAATCAATTATCAGATTTTAAAAGCGGGTCAATATATGCTGGCCTTGAAATATCGGAAAACAAATGAATAGCGACGACACTTAAAAAGTTTACAAAGCATTCCCGTCCGGCACGTTATCAAGGAGAAATAAGTCCACATAGCTTAATTTGATCTCGTGAGTTATGAAAAGTGGATTCACATTTACACGAATAGGTATAATAAGGAAGAAGTTGCTATGGCATAAAAATGCCCGTGCAAATTAAGAAGCAAAAACAATTAGGAAAAGAAGATCAGAATAGAAATATTAAAAGGATATTGCAGCGGCATAGTATGTGTAGAATACACAGAATGCCTGGCCAATGCCCGGATAATACATAGTTTTAGGATGGCTTAAAAGATAAGCTCAAAAAGGTCAGTAAAAGTCCATCCGTGATAGGAAGAAGGACGAAGTGCAAATAAACGTTAGGAGGAAATGACTTACGAACCCTGTAATATATATTCAACCCCATTTGTATGCGAATCTCGCTGAAATAGTTTGAATAGCCCCCTTCAGAGGGTTCGAGAAGTCAAGTGTTGGCAATATCGGTAGGCTATGTAAATCTAAGAGAGCGAAGGGTTACGGGGAGACAGCGCAAAAATGGCGTTTATCGACACGTGCTGGCCAAGCAGATCGTGAAGAAACTTCTTTGAACCAATTCCAAGAAATTTATTTCAACGTTTTCTCGAACTAAACCCAACAGATTTTATATGCACAAATTTACTGTTTTGCAACTCGTTTCCATTTCCCAGATGACTTCAGAAGGCTTTAGACATTACCATTGCATTCAGCAGAGCTTTTTCTTTTTGCGAAATAAACATCTGACGGAGTTTCTAACAAATTCTTTTAAAAGCTGCGATGTGTCACATTCACTAATTTCGTCTACCCATTATCTCTTATTCTTATATAGATTCTACAAACCATTCTTACACAAGCTTATTTTACTATCTGCCTCACGCTGATGGAGATAAACGTTTTCAGATATACGAGGATGTAATTTCATTACACATTTCGTTGTAGCTACAAGAGTGATAGACGAAATTGAATTGATAATCACGTGTATGAAGGCGGCTCGCTATGGCTTTAAAATTGTATACGGTTTCCATGTCATTGCGGAAAACAAGTGTATAGCACTTTAAAAAAGTTGAAATATTGAACAACTGAAAGATATCTCAGAAATGGCTTATGCCACAATAAAATTATTTCAGATGAATTGTGTTTTAAAGAGATCTGCATTTTTTTATGGTAAAATGGACTTCATAGGCTATTCCCAAAAATTCAAATTATACTTTTAATTTGTAATGTAAATATCTTAAAGTTATGGTTTATTTCCAAAGATTAGAGCCATTTTTGATAAAATAAAAAATACCGAATATTTTTTATGTAAAGGGTAGTTTGGAGTGAGGATTTTCTTAAAAATCTTCGTGGTGTGTGTGTCTGTGAACAGTATAGTTCAAAAACGAAAAGTGGGTCAAATACGAAACTTGGTGTTTCAGCTCAGTACCTTCCAAGGATGTGACATGGAGATTTTGAAGAAAATCTCCCACTTTAAACTACCCTTTACATGGAATTCTTTTTTAATATTTTTGATTTTCTAAAAAATGCCTCCAATGATTATAATTAAAATACCATATCTTTAACCTATTTTCATAACAAATAAAATTTATATCTTGAATTTCCTAGAAATAGCCTCTCAAGTCCTCTCTATTCTGAATGACCATTGTGTAACTGGTAAATCGTTAGGAGATGGACAAGGATAGGATAGGATTAGAAGCGGAGGGGACTAGCACCTCAATTTACGCAGATCTTTTGTACTTAGGCCCCTGACGGGAGGGATGAGGTGAGAGGAGACACAGGGCGGCGGGTCAGGAGGCAAGGGCCAGGGGGCAGGGTCCCTACGTTTATAGATTTAAATTCCCCGTATGGCAGCTGGTGCAGCTGTTCCCCTCCCCATGTGAGCTTAGATACTTCCTTTGGGGTTAAGGTCCCGGAGACCGCCCCCATTCCGGGGACCAAGGTTTTACTCAGAGTATCCTTTTCCCCTGTCTTGTGCACACGCCGAGACCTCCCGCCGACCTTCCAGCCCTGAAAGAGGCCAAGCAGATGAAAGGTGAAGTGAAATGAGAATGGAGGTGAAATGGAGGGGCAGGAAATTCGGGGGATGTAAAGATCCTTCCCAGCTTTCGCCTAGCAAACCGGGGAAACCCCCGAAAAAACTCGTGGGTCAGGAAGGTCGACCGCGGGAAGCATACCCATGACCTCCGGAATGCGGGCCACAGACACCACTTGAGCCATTCCGCTCGGTAGAGATGGACAAAATCTTACTAGGTACACAAAAAAGGTAGATTTCGATAAACACACAGTTTGACATTTTTTTAGTTAACTATTTCCGAGATATTCCTCGTTTAGATTTGAATTTACAAATATTTATACTTTTCTCAATTAGGAAGTCGTTATTCGCTTTTTCTCGTGGTTATGCAAAGAGCATGAATTTCAAAGCCACCACGTAGCGACACGGTGTTTAAAAGTCACTTTGCATACTCTATTGTACAGCGAAATACGTAAATATGCATTCAAGGTTTATCTCGATTAATAAAAAGGGATATAGCAATAAGCAAAGAAGAGTGGGTAGAGAAAGCCATGTGAATGGATTTTTTATTTTCATTATTTTAATAGAAAAGCCAGTGGACCGCTGATCTGTAAGTCTAGCCTTTGTTGCATCCTCGTGTCACAGAATAGACTCATATTTTCCGTTGCACCTCTAAGCGAAGGATATACGGCCGGGATGCAGCTAACTGTCACATATAATACGAAGAGGATGGTCTTCCCGCCTGACTGCGGAGAAAACAATGGACTTATCAGCAGGGTGTGTTTTCATGTGCTTCTTTAAGTAAACCTCACCATTACAGTACACGTGTAAAAGTCCCACCCACAAGGTCACCATGGAAACGTATGAGATTATACTCCCGAGACAGTTCTGACAGGAAGTGGTTTTTGTTGGATCGATCCTGTCCTCGAGCAGCTCTTCAGTTTACACGAGGCGTTTCACTTTTATTGCTGATTATTACTTAGTTATTTGTAGAGAGCAGATATATATGAACAGCATTGTAGTAAAAAATAAAACCGTAAGGGCAGACTAAACGCCGTAAAGTGCTAAAACGTACATTTTTAGCTTTTAGTGGGCTTATTAATTGGAATTTCCTCTTTGCTATATATGTTATCATTGTAGGCAATTACTTATGCTTTATTTTTAAAAATTGTATTAGATCTGCCATTTTGTTCTGTGAACTCTGCACAACCTCACAGAAACAAATAATATTTCATTAACTGTTTATTAAAACACAGCTCCCTGTATATACAGGCTGCCACTATGGACAAAACATACTTAACAATAAGCCTGAATTTCAAGGTACAGATCAAAGTTATCAAAGAGAAAAAAAAACACTACTAATAATAACCAATATAAAATAATAATGAAGGGAAACAGCAATAAGAAAGAAAAAACAAACGATAAAAATAAATTTGTTATGAATCACGTATACTAAATTAATTTGTGTGCAAATAATTACGACGCAAAGTTATTGGTCCTGGGCGGTGATTACAATATCTTTTCTTTTGTTCCTCTTCAGGCCAAACATATTCCAAGTGGCAAGGAAGAACTTGGTGATCGTCCCACGAGTGATCAAGATTATTGCCTCTATTTCTTGGAGTCCGTATTTATCTAAGAAAAATGGTATTGTTGGATCGTATATAGTTTTCTTCTCTACGTTTACTTCTTCAGGTTGATCGTTATGTATTTCGAATCTGACAGTTAGATCAATTATATATCCCTTTTTACTGTTAGCAGGTATTGCTATCATACTGATCCTTCTAGTACTACCAGATGAAGCGAGGCCATGAACTTCCTTATGCACTCGGTAGTTGATCTTAGTTCTTGTGCGATCATTGATCGGATCTTGTGGTGGCGGAAGCTTCGAAGTAATTCTCCATAAGGACAAGAACACAAAACATGAACAAGAGTTTCAGACTCTCTGCGGCATCGCCGACAGAGGCGGCTGTCTTGGGTTCTGTCAGGGAGGGCACGGACGGAGCAGACAGTAGCCATCATTTTAAGTGCTTCCCGCCATTCACTGGAGTTTAAACCTGCGCGATCTCGTATCCCAGAGTTGACTTGTGGATATTCTTGATTTGGAGTAGAACTGATCCGTCGAATCACAATTCAAACTGAAATGTTGACTCACAACTCACTTCTGTACTGCACTGGCACTTTCCAGTTTTACTTCATCACTTCTCAACTGAACTGCCTACCCGGTCAAGAGCAGCCCCTTATATAAACCGCGTATACAAAGTGGAACTTTCGTGAGGGAGAACCTACTCGAAACGGCCTAAAAGAATCCTTTCAAGCGGGAAAGCGGCACATAATGGCAATTGTTCCGTGTGGCCATTGTTTTAGAGGGGATCTACCATTAGCTTAAGCGGCGGCCACGTAGTTGAGCCGGGAAGCGCTCACACAGCCGGTCCGTGGCTAACTTAGCGCGCGCGATCACAGCTTTGAAGATAGCCAAACTAAATTTTAGAATGATAAAAACAACCTCTAAGTGCTGTTATGGATTTACTTTGGTGTTAATAACGTGGTTTTTTTATTTAAAAAAATGTTATTGCTGATAAATTTTAACCAAGGACGGTACAATTAAGAAAATAATCCTATCATCCTTTTAATTTAATTTCCCTTAAGCCCAAAATATCATCTACGAGGCGTGTTTTTAAAGTAACTACAGATAATTTTTTTAAAAAATAACACAGCATATATTTGCAAATACTCTATTATTATTCATTACCTTATACTACTTCTCCATATAGACGCCTATTTAGGCACTTGTCGTTAACGGTGAACCAGTTTTTTGTATGCCTTCGTCAAAGAATGATGCCGCCTATAATGAAAGCCAAGTCTGTACGCGAAATATTAATTCGAATACTAAGGTTAACATCACATTAATAACTGCCAATAACAAAAATAATGAAATTCGATAGGCAAAAACATTGATATAAGTTCTCATTACAAAAAAAATCTAAAGTAGGCCCTAGTTACGAAAAGGCACACATTATGAAAACAAGCAATTATAAGCACTTATACAATTAGTATATTTTGCTCTAGTAATATATTTTTGTATTTATATATACAAAGCCTACGATTCGAAAAAAACGGAACAAAATAGGCAAGTAGGCAAATGCCGATCTCTAATTATGAGCATTAGTTGAGATAGTTCTTATGTTACGCTGGACACAGTTTTATCTCTTTATATAGTTGTTTAGTCCACGTAATGAACTCAATAACATGGAGAAGAAATACTATAAAACTTTATTATCTAAGGATTTTTGGTAGGATAGTACGTAGAAAGAACTGTATTCAAGCCAAAATCGAGATTTCACTGAAAATACCTACCTATTTTTCCCTGAGAAAGTCGGGTGAATACCGGCCAGAGCATGGAAATTTGCAGAGATTCTCCCATTCCAAACCACCCGTATATGGGAAACGTTTTATTATAATTAGTATTTTCTCTCTCAAAAACAGCTCTAACGGTGTTGATTAATATCGTTACATGCTCTGGGTAGAGGCCTAAAGGTTCACATGAAAAATTAAATTAATTTTTAGTACCCAGCACCTACTTCGAAGGGAGGTATACTCACTTGGCTGCGGAGGATCGAAACGTGGAATGGAGGTTAAGAGGAAGGCGTGAGTTTTTCACTGTACAAAATTCATAACACAAATCTGCTTACATATAGATTTATTTCCTAACCGTTTGGGGTTCCTACATTATTAAATATGAAAGGTCAAGGGAGATGTCCACCGATCCAACAGCCGGCTTGCACGCGCGATCCGCTTCTCTCGGAATACTCAACAAGACAGACGCTATATCCTCACCTCTCGTGGCTAGAAAAAGACGAAAACAACAATATGTCTGGTAATGACAATGAAGAGCAGCAATATGTCTGGTGACAATGAAAGCGCCCAAATTATTAATATGCCACAATATATCCTATGTTTGAAATTTTAGCATATTTACTGTAAAGGTTTCTTCACTCTGATTAAATTTTGTATAATTTTGTGTAAGTGGGGCACCATAACTTGCTGGAGTAAAAGCGTAGGATTTGTTTAAACATACGGTTTTCGTCCAATAACTTTTTTCTGTAGCGTTAGCGTTTTCTAGACATTACTTGCTGTATGTTTACATATGACGGAACATGTTAGAAAGTTTGCGATTCTCCTCTTTTCTTTGCCTTCACATGAATCCACTACTGTGCCTTTTAAATATATTTCATCATACTTCTAATATACGTATTTGAAGATTGTTTCCGAATGTTGTGCGTTCTCATACTCTTGTTGCTTAATTTGATATCATACCTAGGAAAAATTTGATTTAAGGGTACCCGATGCTCACCTTTCTACAATTTGTTCGAGAAAATTACTTTCGTAAAATTGCCATGGAAAAAATCCTCAAACACTACAGAATCAGTTTTCAATTACGGTTTTGCCGTTTTGACCATTTAAATGCTTAAATGGCGTTGCTTCAGGTGTGTGAAATTTTAAAACTTGATTTTCTTGTAATCGTTTTCTTACGTTTTCTGTCACCTTAAAATGTTCCTAATGATGTAAAATTTGTTCAAAATTTCATTTGTACTCTAAACAGCTTTTTTCTGATATTAAGTATAGTTTTGGGTTTAGAGTTTTGAAAATTTGGAAAACGAAAGGTTACATTGTACTTTATTATTTCTTCCAGAAAAATCTCTGTTTATAAAGAACTATATTGAAGAAATAATATGCAAAATTTTAAAGTTTAAGCTTTCCAATCCTGCAACAGGTGGGGCAATTCATAGAGAGTCGATTTTCATTTTTTAAAATGAAATTTTTATATAGGAAGATAAATGTTAATTTTTTGCTACAATAATGGTGAAATCTTTAGAAATTTGAAACTTCAGTACAAAGTATCCTTAAAAGTATTATTGTACCCGAACTAAATTAATATTTTTATAAATTATTATAACACTTAAAGGAAAACCGTCATTATGTACCTACTATACCCATACCACATACAAGTCGTCCTGTCGTTGACATAGACTCGTCAACAGATCAGAATGGTATATCGAAGGGTTAGTTTTATTCATTTTATGTAAATTCAACTGGAAGTTGAGGCTTTGTCGACTGCACTACTTCAATATGAGACAAAACGTCTCTTCCTGGTATCCTGTCCAGGTTTGTCAACATGATATGCAGCATGAGATTTGCATACAGCTCCAATCTGAAAATAATTATTCAGACGCGCATTCGACTTGTTTTGGTGATGATGTTACAAATCGAATATGTTACTTCGCAGCGAGTGAACTGTGCTATTTCACTAATTTGTAATGTAAATCCCGATCACCTGTCAAGAGTGACAGCATGTGTTTCTATATGAAACATTCTCATTTGTACATTCGTTATAAATGTGTTTTTCTACCAAAAATGCATTTGAATTCAATGGCAATCTCGTATTGATTAGCTGAATAAACATCTGTTATTCGCAAAATGCCATGATGTTAAATAAATAATTCATCGGATCTTAATTTATATTCGGCAAAATAGAAAAAATCATAAATCACAATAACAAAAAGAACTAAGTTAAAATATGCGTTTTTATTCTCTCCTTTCTGAGGGAGTGTTGTATTCCATTCAAAAATCCGATATCGAGATTTCACCATAAATTCAGCTATGTAAGCCCCAAAATAGCATTTTTTAAAAAAAATATATGTATGTGAGAGTGAGAGAGAGAGAGAGACAACTTAAAAACTAAAGATCAAACACCACACCTAGCATTTCCCAAAGATGCGGCACGAAAATCTTCAAGAAAATCCCTCTCACATTTGTCCTTTTATATGGAAAAAGTTTCATTTGTTTTATTATTTTCTAAAAGATTCTTCTAAAGATTTTTATTAAAAGTCATGCGTTTATTGTATTGACACGATGCGTAAAATATCCTGTTACTTCCCTTTATTTGATAGAATTTTATTTAATTTTGTATAACAAAACTATCTTGAAGCATGCACAAAATCTTACTGCGAAAAAGGTAGCGTTCATTAAAATACATAATTTATTTCAAATACATTTTTTTCTTAGTGCTAGCCGTTTTCGAAAGATTGCATGTTGCAAGTTCCAAGCGTCACCTAACATGCTTGAAAGTTTGCTAGTTTTTATTCTCCCCCCTTCTTTTCTTTCCAACCAAAGGGCTATCAAGAATAAATATTGTGGTAAGCACATATAGATTTAAATTGGTATGCCTGACATTGAGTCGATCCTCCCAGAATGAGTTGGTAAACCTGTTTCTACTCCGGAAGGCTCAACTCAATGTTGGCAGCATTACAAGTCTTTTAGAATCATCCAGAGCTTTCGAGTTTTTTTAAAGTGATGCTTCAACAGGAAGTAAGAGTGGGGATGATTAATTATAAAACAATTGGGATCATTTGTTTAGACCTCTTTAGCAGTAAAGCCTTCATAGTGTGAGGAACAGAGTGTGGTTTTTTAGGCACCTGCCTCGTGGCAAGGATGAGTTTTGGATGATGATGATGATGATGATGATGACTTCTTTGTGAACAGCATGTAAGGTTAAGATAATATCTTTTGTTAATAAAATTGTCATTTGTTAAAATTTAAATACTTTCCTAATTTAAGGCTTTTTTACAGATCTCGATATTCCTCTCCTGCAGTCCTTAGTTTCGCATGCTTAGCGAGTTTCGCCCCCCCCCCCAGTTGTCATGACTTTAAGTTTGGAAAGGTTAGGAAACTTGCTAAATTAATGTACAGTCATGGCAATATTTGAATAGCGTTTCCGCGTTGAAACCTTTTTTCTTAATATGAAGCAATTCCAAAAATATCGTGAGTACTATAGCGAGGATGAAAGAATCACGTTTTATACGAGAGTATAACACATGTTAATTTCTCATTCGTAGAGAAACTCGTGTGAATACATTATATGCGCTTTTTTGCCTATTGCGTTTATTTAAAACACGAGTTCAATATGCCCCTTATATGTATTCACAACAATATCAAAGCAGTTTCATTACATAATTCTATAGTGCAAAGTATAAAGACTGGAAGCTTTTACGGTTGCTGTTCAAAAGAGTTTAGACATCTCTGATTGGTATAATATAACCTGATACTCTCATGGAAAATATAAAGTATTAAAAATAATTATGAAAAAAACTCAGTCCATGGATTTGCAATTTTTTATTTGCAGTATGCAGCCTAATAGGGCCAAGCATCCACACTTTCACGGGAATCCCTAGCAATACTGGATACCTGGCAAACCTAACATTACATATCTGTAGTTCATTTGAATATTGGCAAGAGTACAGCATGCTCAGCACAGTTTAAGCTTTTTATGTAACTTCCAGTTTTCCATAATACTCGTTAACCTTGTAAAAATAAATTGCTGGTAACAATTATGTTGGTGAAATTTTGTAGTGTTTATTAGCGGAATAGTACGAAAAGTAAGCAAATTTATTAAATGTCTTTTAAAGAAAGGAGCCCCAGTACACCTAGGAGCTGAAAACGTGGCTCACTGGAGATTTAAGTTGGTACTGGAATGTTTAATAATACATCCGTCCTCTTCAAGGGTCACCTTTCTACTTCCCCTGTACCATAATTCTAACCACTTGATAGATGTCATCCCAAAAGATGGGCGGAGCTTAACACTACCTATGGGATGCGTATGTTCTTCCTAGTGAGTGCTGAATAAATCTGATAGTATTAATAAGGCTGGCATTAATGATACGATCTATTTAACGACGCTTTTTTGGTTATTTGGGCCACACCGACTTCGTTATCAATAAACGCAACAAGACCAGCCAAGAGGGTTTATGGACTGGGGAATATCTTTATCGAGATTGGCAAGACCAGTTTTAACATACTGAAGTCAATGGTGTCACATAACAATAATAGCAATATAATAAACACATTTATAAATAATTCTTATTGTATCTAAATGCTTATGAACTAAAGTATATCGAAATAATGTCGCCTTCGCGTCAGTAATTTTACCCTCGTTTCTATGTGTACTTCAGAGGAAATGCGTGACGTAAATATTATAGCTGCGTTGCAATTCAGCCCTGCAGGCAACTAAACCACCCCTTCCTTGCTCTACAACGTCAAGTCGCTAATCACGTCTACTTGTTTGTACGAATCAAAGTAGAATTGATTAAGAGAGGTTATTTCTGATCCCTCATCTCACCGAGTACAACTTCCCTCCAGTAAGTTCATGCTTGCTTCTTGGCATTTATTTCAAGCCTGTCATAGAGACATGTGATAGGAGCTGAGTTAGATATATATGGAAACCTTATGGAAGAGGAAACACTTCTGGGACGTAGGGAAATGTGCTATTATTTCTGCCCCCAAGTGTACATAACGACAGCAGTGAATGAGTGCATTTCCACGCCAGTGAACTTATTGAGCATGCACATCGACAGTGTATTTACCTTGAACCTCGATCTGACAAATAACTCTTGATGTTCGTGTGAAAGGCGTCGGTCGAGTCGAGCAGATACATGGATAGATCTGTTACATCGAGGAGAGTAAAGGCCGCGCGGTTGTATACTCCCTGGAACTGTTCCAGCATGCATCGTTCGGATTCTAGCCAAGATTTCTCTCATCTTAAATCGTAGAAGTGGGCGCTGTATTATCAATAAAATGTATAAGAATGAGGAAACAGGCGTTGTGTTAGCATCTGATGATGTCATTTTTCTACAACCCCAAAAGGAGATGAAGAAATCGTACGTAACATGGATCAGGAAGGGATACCTGTATTTCATACTATTCGTTGTCAGAATTGTGGTTTGTATTGACGTTTCTGTTCTATTATTCCATTAGAAATTATAGGTGATATTCCTTAAAACATTTGATTTAGAAGTTCAATGGTCATACAATTAGCGGTGTATAGAACGTGTACTTTGCAGTTTACTTTCTCTATAACCTACCAGGTGCTTCATTTAAGGGAGAAGAGGGGTTAATTCCCCACCTAAGTTATAGAAATAATTAGGTTATTATAGCTCTTCCAAAGAAAATATTACAACTGTAGTTGTAATACAAATATTTCAGAATTAAGAATATTTTCGTTTAGACTAAATGTGTCGTTAAAACTCTCATGAAAATTCAGGAAACTACTTCAGACAATGTCGCTCCCTTCCCCCTAAGCAGAAATTGAAATGACGCTCCTGCTAAGTCGGCCACATATGAATGCGCTTAGTAGAGGGCACCACTGTGTTTTGTTGACAATCAAGGCTGGGGATCAGAGGGGAATGCGGGGCAAGGCGATAGGGAAATGTACAGTCGCACAATGATAACAATACTACATGTGCAGGCCTCTGCCTCGTTAGTAAATGCAGCTCAGAACTGCGAATGTTTTCTTTACCCGACTATCCTTCCGATGCCTCATCCACTTGTTTCGTGACCATTGGATTCCTCTTCCCACCACACGTACTCATATCGTGGTCGACTAGTACCTTTACTAAGTAGGCGAAGTACTGAATTCGATATGGAGTTTGACCGGAAATGCACGTTTTGAGGTGCTCTGAAGTAAAAACACTCTTAGAATGCTAGTGTGCATGTATGTGTGTGTGTGCGTGCGTGCACACCCAAGAATGCAACACGAAGGTGTTCAAAATCCCCCAATTATGGTCGAATATTTCGGCCGACATGGGTATAAGCAACTCATCCGTGGCAAGCACATTAGATTTGGCTATAAGATATGAAGCTTGAACACCAAGGACGGATATTTGGTGAATTTTGATTTGTACCAGGTTAAGGGACCAAACTGTAATGGTTTTGAGGTCCCCTGAATGCAAAAAAAACATTTAAAAATCCTTATGTTATGTGTGTGTGTCTGTCCGTCTGTCTGTGTTTAGTCTGTAAACAGCATAACTCAAAAAGGAAAAGTCAGATAAATACCAAATTTGGTATCTTAGTTTCGATATCTTCAAGAAAATCCTGCCATCCGCAATTACCTTTAACATGGAACATTTTTCAAAGTTTTTTTCATTTTCTCAAAAATAGCTGTAACGATTCTGATGTAAAACAGCATATATGAAAGATATTTGCATGACAAATAAAATGTATATCTTGAATTTTCGGGGAATAGCCTGTGAAGTTCTCTTCATTGGGAAGAAATTTTGCATAATCTTGTATGACTGGTGAACGTTAAGCCATAGACGAAATCGTACTACACAAAAAATGAGATCTGTTTAAAACACTCAATTTACTTCAAATAACTTTTTGTGGCATCAGCCATTTCCGAGATATCCTTATTATTGATTCGAACTGTTAAAATTTATTCTTTTCAAGTTCTGTCGATTTTCAATTGTTTCTCGCGATTGCGTAGAGAATTTTAAGGCCAAAAATAGAAAGTTTGTCTGTCGCTGTTCTATTTGTATCTATAACGAGATGTGCAATGTAGCTATTTCTGCTAATAATGAAGTAGATAGAACAATAAGCTTTGCCAAGAATAGTTTGCATACCCACTAATAAGCGAGAAAGTCATGTGAATGTAACGCCGATATTTTTGAAGAAAATATTAGGTGTACCGCAATGCATGTACGGAAAACATGATTCTACTTACCATTTGTGTATAATGTCATGGTCATCTTCATTGCGCCTCGATTGTTGTAGGGACCTTGCAGGTTTCTTCCCTATTATTTGACACCACTTTGACTGCAATGTGATTTTCCGACAGTTATCTCCGAGTTCTTTGTAACTAAATATGCGTACCAGACAGATGCCCTTTGTGGCGCTGTCGCCTTAACGTATGGTTGAGTAATTTGGCAACAGATGGCCTCAATTACGAGCATCTATTGTCTCTGTTTCCTTTATTCTGTGGACAGAAACTCTGTGCTGTTGCTTCACTGTACATTCAGTACTCCGTATGGAGGATGCGGCTATAGCTCTGCTGGAGTGTTTATTACGAGTACTACTCAAGATTATTTTGATTATCCTGAATCTACATTTATCTAAAATGTGTTTTTTCACTCTCAAAAGCTGTGCCACCAAAATCTTGTTCTTTTCACCAAAATATTACGACGGACCTAGTAGAATAGGTGTAGTAGGCGGTTTTAAGATTTAAAATGTGAAATTCACTTAATGATCTTCATAAGTGGAAACTGTTTTTAAAATCCGAAATGCAGTTAATAGCTGATTACTGTAGTTAAGTACCAATAAATGAAATGTAGGAAACTTTATCTCTTGCTTCAAGTTTCTGCTAAAAGTAAGACTATAAAAACAATACTTTAATAGTATTTTTTCAGAAATAATTTTCTCTCAGACAACTGCAGTACTTACATAAAAATCTGATGCCATATTCACATGGCTTTTTCTGCCGACTCTTCCATAAATTATTCTTACAAACGGATATTTGTCTGTCTACTTAATGTTAAACGTTGCAGAAATAGTTGCATGAGGCATTTCCTTTACGTACAAAAGGATAGAGGACGGTGAAGCGACACTCAAATCTTTGGAAAGCAAGTCTTTCTGTGTTGGCTTTGAAAGTTCTCTCTTAAACAATAAAACTGAATGAATATTTAACACCTCAAGCCAATAACAACAAATATCTAGGAAATGAATAATGCTCTCCCCCCCGAAAAAGATAAATTGCTCCCATAAGTTGTGTGTTTTAACGAGTTGCGCCCCCTATTGTGTGTGTTGTAAGTTTTTATTTTACGTCACTTTAATTACGTGATCACATCGCTACGGATCTGTTTGGGGATACTTCGAGGCTTGGTGCGTGGCGGACAGCCTTCTAAGTCTCATCCCTATACCATACAATCGTACGTATCCAAAGAGACCTTGGTGCTAGGCAAAAGTACCTCTGCCTCTGCAATAGGTAAATTGCATCTTCGACATGTGTCCACAGAGACATTAGTGCCTGGCAACTGTATCTCTGCTTCTATTACTCTCACGTTGAGAAATGAAACAGCTTATACGGTCAATATTTCGATGAGAACAATTGAAAGTGCGTTTGAGGACAGAATTATTGTGGACCCCTCGATCCCCCGACCTAACCTCCTGCGATTTCCATCTCTGGGGTAACTTAAAACAAAGTGTACAAGACAAACCCACACACCCTGGAAGAATTAAAGCAAAATATCTGCCGGGAAACTGCCAGCGTTTCTCAACGTGAACTACAGCGAGTGATGGATAGTTTCCTAAAGAGGTGCCAAAAATGTATGGACAACGACGGTGGCCAGTTTCAGCATCTCCTTTCATAAAGTTGTTAAATAAAGCCTGTAAAAGTGGTTTTAAAAATGTATGGTTTCTCCGTGCCTTTCTATGATAGCGGCAGACGGCAACGAGCGCAGAGAATTTGGACAGGAAAAACACCGCGCAGCCGGTTCGTAGATTTTTGGCTCACTCTGTATGACAAGTTTACTATTATTTTAGATTTAAGGTGGAACTTTGGTCCTGTATTAAATATTCAATCTGTAATTTACTTTTGTGACTGAGGTAAACCACGAAAAAAAAAATCCAGTCAGATTGGTCGGCCCACGAGAGTAAGCTTTTGTCCATCCAAAGTAAGCAAACTTCATTCCGAATGAAGAGGACTTAAGCTCTTTCATTAAAATTCAGGATATACATTTTATTTGTAATGAAAATATCTTAAACACTTGGCATCTTAATTAAAATCGTTACAGAATTTTTTTAGAAAATAAAAAATAACTAAAAAAGTTCTATACAAAGGGTAATTGGGTGGAGGAAAGCTTTTATGCTGTTGAACCTTTTATTTAGGTTTCAATTTGTATTAAGATTCCCAGAAAAAGCGGCTTTATTACTGCTTTTTAAAACGTCACATGAATGTGAATTGCACAGAAGAGGAGAGGAAGGTGGAGTAAAGGCGACAGAATAGGTCAACACGAGAGAATGGAAGATAAGATGGAAGGAGAGAACGGGAGAAAGCTAAGAGAGAGAGAGGGAGAGGGTGTGAGAGACATTGAGAACGTGAGAAAGAAGCAACACAGTTTAGGTAGGATATTCGCATTTTCCAATAAGACTAACAGAGCCGCGGTTTCTGTTACATCTATTGGTGTGCATTTGTTTTAGTTTGATGACATATTCATACTTTGTCATCACTTTCTACACATTTTTATAGTACAAGCTGAGCATGAAACTCTGTTTAGCCACGCCCAATACTGAGTTTGATTAGTGCTCAGATTTCCCTATAAACGGTGCTACTTGTGTTGTGTCGATCATCCGTGACCAAGCATCCGTCTGATGACGGAGATTTCGCAATGGACTGCATTGTTGGCTTTGGCATGACCTCAACGCTGGCGCGTAATTATTCCATTAAACCAGTGTTTACTTTCGTGAAGAGCTGAAAAAAGGAAAATAAAGAGAAGGCCTTGTTCCGCTATGGGATGAGAACATCAACGTTGGCCTTGGTCGCGGAAACTGAATACTCTTTGCTCTGCATATACTTTTGTTTATCTTGTCTGGAAGTTACGTCATAATGTCAATGTTCGCTCCAATCGCCAAGAATGAAGAATTACTGCCACCAGTAACCGAAGTTCTTGTTTGCTGTTGAAAAACGCGTGACAGAGGTAATGAGATAAAACGATACAACGTTGTTGATGCTTCTCAACAAAAGCTTTTAATTCGAACAATTTGCAAAATCGTCATCATCTTCGTTGCATTCTCATCGATTGCATTCTCATCATCATTGTCAGCAGCAGCAGCAGCAGCAGCAGAATTGTCGTCCTAGCATCACCCTCAACAGCGTCACCATTCATGATCATCGTAATCATCATCGCTTTCGCCATCGTTATTGTCCATCGTTGCCGTTATTAAACTCACAGAATCTTGTCCTGCTTCAGCTCCTAAATTGATCTTTCCTTCAGCTGTCATTCTTTCCATGTTCCATATTGAAGGAAAAACTGCGGGAGTCAGATTTTTAAAGAGCGTGTCGCTATGTGATGTCTTTCAAATTCCATGCTCTTTGTATTACCACGAGAAAAAAAAAATTCTGATGTGTTACACTCACATGACTTTCTACCCTTGTACAAACTATTTTTACAAACGCTTATTCTCCATAAGCTTCATGTTAATCGAGATGTTAATCTTATTGCTAATTTTCTTGTAGGTGCAGGGGGAATTGCTAGGCTTTAAGCGATAGTCAAATATTTTAAGAGCTGGTTGCTATGTGGAGTATTCCATTCTCTTTGCAAAAAGAAAAAATAACTAATTTGAGAAAAAGTATGTGTTGGAAAATTTAAGGGAATAACAAGCAATATCTCGAAAATGGTTCGCCCAACAACAAAAAATGTATATGACATAAATTGTGTATTTTAACGCGATCTACTTTTTTGTGTAGTAAACTTTTGTCTATCTCTTATGGTTTACCGGTTATGCAAAAGTCGTTCACAATGAAGAATACTTTTGGAGATATTCCCAGAAAATTCTAGATATACATTTCATTTGTCATGAAAATATCTTAAACATATGGTATTTTAATCAAAATCATTAGAGCCATTTTTGAGAGAATTAAAATTTTCAAAAAATGTAATGGGTAATCTGGGGTGGGGGATTTTCTTGAAAACCTTCGTGTCGCATCTCTGGAAGATACTGAACCTAAATACCAAGTTTGGTGTTTATCCGACTGTTCGTTTCTGAGTTATGCTGTTCACACACACACACACACACACACACACACACACACAAACACACACACACACACTCACACGGACATGTTTTCAAAAATGCTGTTTTTGGATTCAGGGGGTTTCAAAACATGTATTTCCGGTGAAATCTCGGTATCGAATTTTTGGGTGGAATATAATACTTCCCCTACTTACTATACGTACTAGAGAAAGTAAAAAAGTGAATAACGGCTTCACAACTGAGAGATTTTTGAAAATTCAAACCAATAACAAAGAATATCTAGGAAATAAACTCCACAAATTAACGAGAGTTAACGAGATTTGCAGACTTCAGACGCTATTCCCAGAAAGCTGAAGACGTATATTTCATTTTTCATGAAAATATCTTAAACGTGTATTTTGATCAAAATGGTTAGCTCCAGTTTTAAAAAATCAAAGTGTTCCAGCCATTTTTAATAATAAAAATTTTTGAAATAATATTCATATAACGGGTAGTTTGGGATGGGGATATTCTTGAAAATTTTCTTGTCGCATCCTTGGAAGATGGAAAACTTAAATTCGGTATTTAACCGATTTTTCGTTTTTGAGTTGTGCTGTTCACAAACACGCACACATGGACCCTCTCATTTTCTCTATTACGTAAGTGCATAGTAGGTAGAGAAGGTATCGCATTCCACCCAAAAATTCGATACCGAAATATCCGGAAATACATGTTTTGAGGCACCTTGAATTCAAATAAAGCATTTTTGGAAACATGTCCGTGTGTGTGTGTGTGTGTGTGTGTGTGTGTGTGTCTGTGAACAGCATAGCTAAAAAACGAAAACTCGGATAAATACCAAACTTGGTATTTACCTAATTCAGCATCTTCCAAGAATGCGACACGAAGATTTTCAAGAAAAACCCCCACGCACAACTACATTTTTCGAAAATTTTGATTTTCTAAAAAATGGCTGTAATGATTTTCATTAAAATACCAGGTATTAAAGATATTTACATGACAAATAATGTGTATATGTTGAATTTTCTGGGAGTAGCCTCCGAAATCCTTTTTATTTGGAAGGAATTTTGTATAATCTTGTAAACGTTAAGCATTAAGTGATAAGACGAAAATACACCAGACTAAAATTAGATGTCTTTAAAACACACAATAAGTGTTTTGTGGCATAAACCATTTCTGAGATGTCCGTTATTAATGGTTCGAATTGCTCATTACTTGGTCATCCTTTTAAGTCCTTTCAACATTCACTTGTTTCTCGCGATTGCATGTAAATAGTATGAAATATTAAGGCCAGCGAATAGCGTCCAGTTCTTAAACATTTGACTATCGCTGTTCGCTTTGTATCTACAACGAAATGTGTAGTTTAGCTATTTATGCAAAGGTTTATTTGGATTAAAATAAGCTTTAGTGAGAATGATTTATATACTCACTAATATACGATAGATGGTAGCGAAAGTCATGTGAATGTATCATATTAGATTTTTCTAAAAATGCTGTGTTTTGGATTCAGGGGGTCTCACAACATGTATTTCCGGTGAAACTTCGATATTGAATTTCTGGTTAGAGTTTAATACGTTCTCTACCTATTAGGTAGATACATGTTAAAAATTCCAACTCTAAGAATCGGTAGAAGGAACAATTCTCCGTTCATTCTTAGGAGTTGTGGAGCTGTATTTAGTGTCAGTAGTTCAGAAGCTATACTAAACGAGTTCCTGAAGTTTCATGTACAGAGTGAGCCAAAAGACTCCGAACCACCTGTGCGGTGTTTTTTTTTGTCCGCGTCCTGGGCGCTCGTTGCCTTCTGCCGCTATCATAGAAAGGTGCGTATGAAACCATACAACATTTTTAAAACTACTTTTAAAGGCTTTACTTATCAACTTTACGAAAGGAGATGCTGAAACTGACCGCCGTCGTTGTCCATACATTTTTGCCATCTCTTTAGGAGACTATCCATCACTCGCCGTAGTTCACGCTGAGAAGTTTCCTGGCGGATATTTTGTTTTAATTCTTCCAGGCTGTGTGGGTTTGTCTTGTACATATGTTTTATGTTATCCCGGAGGGGTATTTTATGAACAATATTGCCGGCTGCGTGGTGTTTTTCCACTGGGTGCGTGGAAATTGATAAAAACGTGATAATGTACTGCTGTTATAAACAAAGTCACTCTGTGATTTAACTTTGCAGCGTGAAGTGCAGTATTGAATTGACGGTGATGTGAATGTAGTTCAGTTATTATGAGTTCTTTATTATTTTGTCAATATCTTTGTATGTTATTGCTCAGCATATATTTTCTACTGCACCGCGTGTATTTATTTTTAATTCGTATTTGTTAACTCGGTCAGCTCGCCAAGTGAAAGTACGATTAGCAGAAAGATTTCCAGGTGTAAAAGTTCCAGGCCGTACAGCAATCCATGAACTTTACAGTAAATTTCAAGCCACAGGAAGTGTCCAGGCTAAGAAATCTAAAAGACGGCGTTCAGTTCTCACCGACGAAACATTAGAGGATATCGGCCATCGTTTGGAAAATCCCCCCCCCAAAAAATTCCATGATGGATAGTTTTCTAAAGAGGTGCCAAAAATGTATGCACAATGACGGTGGCCAGTTTCAGAATTTCCTTTCATAAAGTTGATAAGTAAAGCCTTTAAAAGTAGTTTTAAAAATGTTGTATGGTTTCATCCTCGCCTTTCTGTGATAGCGGCAGACGGCAACGAGCACCCAGGACGCGGACAAGAAAAACACCGCGCAGGCGGTTCGGATTCTTTTGGCTCACTCTGTATTAATAAGGCTGACGATAATAGCCAATTTGTTTAAACGACGATTTTTGACTACCAAGCAACATGGGTATCATTATTACTATTACTATCATTATTATTAGTACTACTACCTATTATGTATTCAACAAAGATCAGGCCGTCTGACGTGTTACGACTCCAAGATGCTAAATTTATCGCGCCATCTGGATAAAAATTTTCCTCTGTCACGTTACTCTCTTGACTGGTAGAAAACTGAACATTTGGTAACATGAAATTATTATTATTATTATTATTATTATTATTATTATTATTATTATTCACATATCTAAGTGACTACGGATCAAAGTTATTACTGAACTTGAAAAATACATAGCCATCATCGAATAACTGCCGCTGATAAGTTTATAAGTCTGCTTAGAAAAAGCCTTTGAGAATAAATATTATGCCTGTTTGTATATTTCAGCGTTGCAATTAACTCATTTCTCACCTACCCTTCCCTCTACAAGATCGAGTCGCTAATCAAGTCGCACCATGGTAGCCATCTCTACCTGTTAGCCGGAATTCATTTAGAGGGAATATTTCTGATACCTCCGTTTCGCACCGAGTATAATATCACTCATTGGTATAATATTTGTTTTTTCGGTAGGGGGGATTTTTTGAAGCGGCGGCGCCGTGATCGAGTGGTTAGACCGCTGGCCTCCCACCGATGCGGCCCGGGTTCAATCCCAGGGACCAGCATGTGGGATTTGTGGTGGACGAAGCGGCGTCTGGGCGGGCTTTCTCCGGGTTCTCCGGTTTCCCCCGCCATTCATTCCACCAACTGCTCCATCATCACCTTTCCTTTCATCCATTTCACCAACATTTCGTTTCATCTACTTCCTTCATCCCATACTGGGCATCGGGCTGATCACCCATCCTGGATATTCTGTCTGATCCATGAGTGTCTGCTCCTCGACGGGCCTCTGACCCCAGGCACCCGCCTGTAAGTCCTGGAGGGTGTAAGTCCTACATAAGAGGAGGGTAAACAGATAATGAATGAATGAATTTTTTGAAGCCAGTCACATAGAGACGTGATGAGAACTGGGTGGAAACTAGTAATAGATAAATGTGGAAACCTTAAGGAAGAAAAACACTATTGCAATCTGGGAAAAGGGTCACCTTTTCTACCGCCTTTGAAAAAGCGAGTATGTACCCCTTTAAATATATTATGTACCGTTTGCGTCTGCTATAAAAATTAATTAATATCATATCCCATTTTTACTTTCTCTACTACGTATAGTAAGTAGGGGAAGTATTGCATTCCACCCAAAAATTCGATTTCGAGATTTCGCAAGAAATATATGTTTTGAGGTACCCTCAATTCAAAAAAAGTATTTTTAGAAAAAGGTCCGTGTGTGTGTCTGTGTGCAGTATAACTCGAAAACTAAATTCGGATAAATACCAAACCGTAACCGTCAAAGATGCAACACGAAGATTTTCAAGAAAATCTCTCACCCCAGACTACGCTTTACATGGAACATTTTTCGAAAATTTTGGTTTTCTCACAAGGGTTTTAACGATTTTGTTTAAAACATCATATGTTTAAGTTATTTTCATGATAAATGAAATATATATCTTCAATTTTCAAGGACTGTCCCCAAAAGCCCTCTTCATTCTGAATGACTTTCGCATAACTGGTAAGGCGCAAGAGATAGACAAAATTTTACTACACAAAACATGTAGATCTCGTTAATACACACAATTTATGTCATATGCACTTTTTTGTTGAGTGACCCATTTCTGAGATATTCCTTGTTACTTGTTAAAATATTCCAATACTTCTATATCTTCTCAAATGGGAATTCGTTATTCTTTTTTTTAATTGTTTTTAAATGTCCTGGACATTCAAAGAGAATGGAATGCTCCATATAGCAACCAGCTCTTAAAAGATTTGAATCGCTTATAGCCTACCATATTCCCCCTGTTCCTACAAGAAAATTAGCAATAAGATATTTCTGCAAATGTTTATCTCGTCAATATGAAGTAGGTGGAGAATAAGCGTTTGTAAAAATAGTTTTTATAAGAATCTGTCTACTTGTAAGAAAATACTTTAGTATATAATAATAAATTTAATAATATATATATATATATCTTACTGAATTAATAAAATAATTGGAATACACGTACATATGTATTTATTATTTAGACCAGTAGAGAAAGTCATGTGAGTGCAACACAGATTTTTATAAATTTAAAACATTTTAAAATGAACCCAGAAACCGCAATTTCAAATAAACTGAATGAATATGTTTCTTTTGTTGAAACAGATGTACTGTAATATTTAAACATCTGAGACTGGTAGTGCAGTTTCAAAACAAACGATGGTGCGCCTTGTTCGTAAACGGAACGAATTAAAATCGCTGAACTGGAAAACCCGTTGATCCTAGTTGAGAATAAAAGCTACCTTTGTTAACTGGAGCAATGATTTCAGATCGTTCACAGAGCAAACCACTAACAAGGATCATGAATAATACAATCTCTGTGTGACTAATAATGGTACAGCTGTTCAGGAAAAGGTGCTTCTCCTAAATTAGCCATTCCTTCTGCTGACCCTATTTTCTAACAATCTTTCCTTTCTCTTCACCCAAAGTGTCGATATCGAGATTTCACCAGAGCTAGTTTTCAATCCTGAACTCTAGCCCTTGCTCAAACCCACTTTAGACAGATAGAGGGAAGGAACGAAATGCTGTTCTGTTCAGTGGTGTTTTAGCTAGGGAGTTGGAGGGTGCCCCTCCAAACAGCTAGGGGTTTAGCTACTGCAAGTAGTCTTTACTTGATCTGAGGCAAATGAGGTGTAAAACGTGTATTGTACGCGTCACGTGCGGCAGAAGTTCAGCATACTGTGTACCCTTCCCACCTTTAAAGCTAAGAGATAAGCCACCCCACCTCCTAGCTAAAACGTCGCTGTACAAACAGTAAGAGTATAACTCAAAGGCAAAAAGTTAGATGAATACCAAACTTTGTATTAAGATGCCAACTTTTATACGACATCTGTATGTTTTTGTGGTGAGTGTATGTGTATGAGAGAGAGAGAGCTAAGAATGCAAAGAAAAGAGATTTGTGGAACTTGGTCCCACCCCAAAAAGCTCTTACTGGAAAATTTTCTTAAGGCAATCCGGATTTGAAAACCCAAAAACATATAACATTTTCTTTTAATGAACTTGAGATGTTAATAACCACACAGATGAGATAACCACACATGTGGAACATAACATAAATGAAACACAAATTTTAATGAGACTATTACATTAGTACGCCACGCATTTGAAATTTACCAATAATATTTAGCAGTGCCTGAATATTGACTATACACGATCGTTTATCTTATAATAAGTTCACAAGGATGCGATTCTATCGAATAAAACGCCAGCTCGTTACTGAACCGCAATGGTTTGCACTGATTAATAGGCTACGTCATCCATCTGTGTTTTAAATAAATGCACTTTCAAATAACGTCCATATAAATTGTATTCTTGAAAAAATGTGTCTTAATGATGTTCTAATATTGGCTTATTTGAGATTAACTAATTAGTCATTCCCACTGTAGAAACCATGGTTAGTATTCCGTAACACATTCAATTGTTCGTTCATTTAGTAGATATGCCGTGATCTGACAAAACTGGCGATTTAACTGCAAACAAAACTAAGAAAGTGGTTATTATTTATGTATCCTGCTACGTTTTATACATGAAATAGTCTTAATAAATCTCATTCGAGGTTACAAGTTTCAACAATGCATTAGTAATAGCACCTCTTGTGGGATTACTTATGATAATAATAATTTATTATGCAATACAGAATACTGCTTGCACTAAAGTGTTTGTTGTATCTGTACCAACACTTTATTTTGAACTCCACAAGAAAATATTTGCAAACTCTTCTGTGCCATAGATTAATTTTAATTGGTGTAGCAGAAAAAAATATTTTGTGTGTCACTCAATTCTTCAAGTTTAAGTTACAGGAAATATTTAATTGCAAATTAGCTATGTGATGTCTAATGATTGAAAAGATATTATTAAGCTCTTATTCTCTGAAGTTCTCTTGAAAATCTGAAGCATTAAATTTTAAAACTGTGGTACGCTTGGAATTTTTAATAGTGTAAAAGGAGAGAAAATAAAGCAGAGAAGATGGACTTGAACTTAATTGTGCTTTACCTAAATGTCACGACCATTTGATTGCCCATGTGGAGCTTTAAAATTGACTGGTGTTAAGAAAACAATAATGTTTTCTACCACGACGCTCCTTCCTCTCATTTCCTGTACCTATCATCTTTCTTCTCATCTGTTTCAGTGTTGTAGGACCAGGCGACGATGTTCTGCGGGTTGCGGCTGGGCGGTGGTTTGCACTCTGTAAAGATTTCTTCCACGGCGTCGCTGCGGTACTACTCAGTTAGGTCTCTCCACAGTGTGGGGTTCCGCCTCGGGGGACCCTGGATGCTGGTGGCTTATGAGCAGGGACCTTGCGGCGTCGGAGCACAGGATACTGGGCCAATTTTGGCCAGCGCTCCGAACATTTCATAAGCCGCTAAACCGGCAGCCGAGCCAGCTATTTGCCGAGCGTGATTAGCTCTGGGTGGGTGGTCCGACATGAAAGAAGTTGGTGGTGCTAAACTCTTACAGAAGGTGCTGGAAAAGGTCCCTTGGCTTGTATTAACTGCTGACTTCTGCGGATAAAATTTCCTGTAGACCGACGCGCCTATTGAACCACCTTCTTTCTTAGTGAGTTATATTTAACAGAGAAGGGGTATGGGGAATACTTTGTAAAATACACAGTTCATGACACTATAAATTTTCGAAAAACACTTCGTTTCGATTTCGTTGTATTAAACAATAAATCTTGAAATGTTAGGTGGTCCGTTTTTGTTTCTCACCAGTTTTTGTGACCCTCATTCGGGAGGTCCCGGGATCGATCCCCGGCGTCCGCCCACTCTGGCCAATGGGTTTTTCGTGGTTTCCCCGGATCGGCAGGCGAATGCTGGGGTGGTTCATCTTCTACCACGACGCTCCTTCCTCTCATTTCCTGTACCTATCATCTTTCTTCTCATCTGTTTCAGTGTTGTAGGACCAGGCGACGATGTTCTGCGGGTTGCGGCTGGGCGGTGGTTTGCACTCTGTAAAGGTTTCTTCCACGGCGTCGCTGCGGTACTACTCAGTTAGGTCTCTCCACAGTGTGGGGTTCCGCCTCGGGGGACCCTGGATGCTGGTGGCTTATGAGCAGGGACCTTGCGGCGTCGGATGTGTTCTATCTAGAAACGTTAGGGACCCCGCCCATGCTTGCGTCTGTCAGCATCCGGCTTTGTCGCCCTTCGGGTCTCTCCCCTCATCCTTCCCTCCCAGGGGTCACGTTGGAAGCACAATGGGCCGACTGGCCTGCATATGGTGCTCCGCGCTAATTCTCCCCTCTGTGATACGTACGTTTACCTTTTACTTATAAGATGTTTTCATTATATAAGAAATGTGTGTAAAATAATGATTACTTTCCCTACTACTTATCTGTAGTAACTAGAGTAAGTATTGTATTCTATAAAAATTCTGAGAGAGAGAATCAGATTTCACAGAAAACGCACGTTTTGAGATACCCTGAATAAAGAAAAAAGCATTGTAGAGAAAGGTCCGTTTGTATGTAGATACGCTCGCGTGTTGTGTGTATGTCTGTGAACAACATAATTAAAAAAACGAAAAGACGGTTAAATACCAAACTTGGAGGCGATACAAAGTATTTCAAGAAAATACTCCACCCTATTACTCTTTACGTGGATATTATTTTCTAAATGTCTCTCTCGATTTTTATTAAAAATAACATATGTTTAAGATATTTTTATGACAAATGAAATACATATCTTAAAATAATTGAGAATAACCTCTGGAGTTCTCTTTATTGTGAAGGAATTTTGAATAACGGGTAAACCGTAAGATAAACAAAATCTTACTACAAAAAAATATCTAATTCCTTGTGCACAAAAAAATTATAGATCACGTCAAATCACAGAATATATGACGTCAAATCTTTATTTATTTATTTGTGGGGTTAACCATTTCCGATTTATTACTTTTCATTGACTTGGAATTTTAAAATGCTTACTTTTCTCAAATGTGAAGTCATTAATATTTTCTCTTCAAAGCCACAGCACAGCGACACACTCTTTAAAAATCTGACCATCGCTTTACCTACCGTATCCTGCAACATGTAAATGTGAATTGAAAGTTTAATAGGATTAACAAAAAGTAATTAGATTAATAAGCCTTTGTAAGAGTAGTTTGTAGAAGAGAAAGTCGTGTGGGTAGCTTTTTTTACTTTCTCTACCACGTACATGGTAGAGAAGGTATTGTTATACACCGGTGTGGCCATAAGGTTTGCAGCTAAAATATTAAATTTAGTTACCCCGGCATAAACATTGGGGGGTCGTAGCCAAAGAGACAAACAAGAGATAACAGGAACTTGCTGCCCAAAGCTAAAGCGGGTATGGGATATTTATAAATAATACATATAAATTCACATTTAACTCTGGTTTATCATAAGGTTACCTTGGTGCTGCTACATAATTTCCAAAAGGTTACAGACAAACACTGGGGGAGATGCCCCACACTCATACGGACCACGCACGCTACTTACATCCACACACTCTGAAGATATACCTACACTCGACTGACGCCATGCTTCCAGACTGAACCACGCTATCAGACAAAGAGGCTCTTCCCTCAACTTGCCTTCACCCCCCCCCCCTTGACTAGGAATTAGAGGTAAGGACAAGAATTCAACTCACAAACGAAATAATTAGTTCAACAATATCATTATACACAGCAATAATGTGTCAGACGCGACAATGCACACACATACGCTACAATATTGCATTCCACCCAAAAATTCGATATAGAGATGTCACCGGAAATACATGTTTTGAGGTCCCTTGAATCCAGTGAAAGCATTTGTAGAAACGCCCTGGGTGTGTCTGTGAACGACACAACTCAAAAACGAAAAATGAGATAAATACCAAACTTGGTATTTAAATTCAATATCTTCAAAGGATGTGACACGAAGATTTCCAAGAACATTCCCCACCCCAACTACACTTTAATGCAACAGTTTTCTAAAGTTTTGATTTTCTAAAAATGCCTCTAGCGATTTTGATTTACATAGTCCTATATTAAAGATATTTATATGAGAAATAAAAGTATATCTTGAATGTTTTGGGATTAGCATTTAAAGTCCTTTTAATTCGGAAGGAATTTTGTGTAATCGTATATATCCGGTAAACGTTAAGCGATAGACAAAAACGTACAACAGAAAAAATGCAGATCTCTTTAAAATACACGGTTTATTTCAAATAAGATTTTTGTGGTATAAACCATTTGTGATATATCGGTTATTAATGGTTCGAATTGCACATTTCTTGGTCATTCTTTAAATTCCTCGCGATTGCATGGAAACAACATGAAATTTTAAGGCTAGCATGCACTGTCTCTTAAATATTTGACTATCGCTGTTCACTTTATATTTATAACGAAATGTGTAATGTAGCTATTTCTGTAAAGGTTTATTTGGATTAAAACGTAGTAGATACAAAATTAATCCTTAGTTAGAATAGTTTGTATACTCACCAATCAACGGTAGAGGGTAGAGAAACTCATGTGAATACATCACTTCCGATTTTTTTCAGAGCACGGCTTATAGCAAGAGCGTGACAGGTTTTAATAACCTTAAATTTATAACAAAATATGAACGCATAATGTTGGGTTCTTAAACCTACTCCCGTTGCTTCTACGTGGGAGTCCAATAAGTTGTATGTCTTTTATGTGGGCAGACTAGCAGTTTCGTGCATGGTTTCAAATTTAGAGGACGTTAACCCTGCTGTCAAACATATATGGTGGGTCTAAGGTAGATGACCTTAAAGCAACACTAATTTCATTGAAAATACCTCTAAAAGCCTTAGACTAATTTTTCGACACAGAAACCAGACCATAATTAGGGTCGTTGACAGCCATAATCAGCTACAGCATGCCCGAAATGTAGCAACCAAGACAGTTTCACATAACGCTTCATTTATGTGATGCAGTCTATGGGGAGGTAGACTTGGTAAGGCAAAATTAGAATTTAGAAGTTTCTTTCTATATTCTGGAACAGGAAGTATGTTTGATAACAGTTGTCGTTATCAGGAAGTGGAGCAGAATTTCGGCACATAAGCGCACATGAAGGCCTATTTTGCTTCAGTAAACCTCCGAAAGGAAGGGTCGAAGATAAGGATAGAGGGCGATCGATTTTTTTCGGGCGAGGAAATCCTTAACATGGCTTCCTTAGGAAGGGAAGTAAAGCCTTAGATTTACGGCAGGTAAAACAAATTCAAGCCCCATAAAGAGGTCTCTGAGCAAGAAATGTCCGGGCTTTCACGCCCAATATAGCATGGGACCATATGAATCATAGTAGTTAAAGAATGTCCGGGGTTAGGATTTAGATTCGACGCGGAGGGCGACTTGCGCGTCAACCTACATAGATCTTTTGTGCCTATACCCCGGACGGGACGTCCTCGGGAGTGAGGGATGAAGTGAGGAGAGAGAGGGCGGCCAGACCAGGAGGCATGAAAAGCAGAGGACATTTACAGGTTTAAACTTCCCGGGTGGGCACTGGTGCAACGGGCTCTCCTTCGTCCCTGTGGGGACGAATGTTTCCACAGAGCATCCTTTTCCCCTGCCATGCACACGCTGAGACGTCCCGACACATATAATCCTGAAAGAGACCAATCAGATGAAAGGTGAAGTGAAATGAGAATGGAGGTGAAATGTATGGACAACAAATTCGAG
Organism: Deroplatys truncata; assembly: GCA_030765065.1. Taxonomy (NCBI): domain Eukaryota; kingdom Metazoa; phylum Arthropoda; class Insecta; order Mantodea; family Mantidae; genus Deroplatys; species Deroplatys truncata. The sequence continues at coordinate 118,045,116 of CM060988.1, read as the reverse complement.
GGACTTAATGATCCTTCCCAGCAAGGAATGTACATAAACAAAACTCAATTTAATTTACATCCGGGGCAGCAGTTTCGGACGCAGTCGGGGTACCTAACGTTCCAGGTATTGTATCCTGCCTCCTACTGAACCTCAACAGGCCTATCTCTCCACACGTCTTCCACTCGCCTGATCCTTCGACTATGATACACGACCCAAAAAAAAACGAAAACCCCAGGGTGAGAGTGGGCGATCAAAGGGAATCGAACCCGGCACCTCCCGAATCTCACTTGTTATCGCGGAGCTATCTCGCTCGGTGTGTTCATTTTGCAATAATCTGACGTGATACATTCACGTGACTTTCTATACCCTCTATGGTTTAGTAGTGGGTAAACAAATTATTCATACTGAAGATTATTTTTCTATCTGCTACATTTTAATCCACATAAACCTTTGCAAAAATAGCCACATTACACATTTCGTTATAGATACAAAGAGAACAGCGACAGTCAGATGATAAGAACTGGACGGTATATGCTGACCTTAAAATTCCATACTGTTTCCATGCAATCGCCGGAAACAACTGAACTTTGGCAGGACTTTAAAAGAATGTCCAAGTAAGGAACAATTTAAACCATTAATAACGGATATCTCAGAAATGGCTTATGCCACAAAAAAACTTATTTGAAATAAATTGTGCGCTTTAAAGATATCTACATTTCTTGTGTAGTGCGTTTTGGTCTTATCAGTTAACGTTTACCAAATATACATGTTTATACAACATTCCTTCCGAATGAAGAGGATTTCACAGGTTTTTCCCAGAAAATTCAAGATAAATATTTTATTTGTAATCTAAATATATTTCAGATATGGTATTTTAATAAAAATCGTTAGAGCCATGTTTTAGAAAATCAAAATTTTCCATGTGAAGGGTAGTTGGGGTGGGAGAATATCTTGAATATATTTGTATCGTATCCTTGGAATATACTCAACTCAATGTGATTTTTCATTTTTGAGCTATGCTGTTCACAGACATACACACACACGCGCGCGTGCGGTTATGTTTCCAAAAATGCTTCTTTCGGATTCAGGGAGTTTCAGAACTTGTATTTCCGATGAAATCTCGATATCGAATTTTTGGGTAGAATACAGTACCTTCTCTACCTACTATGTACGCGATAAAGCAAGTAAAAAGTGATTTATTTGCGCACCTTCTGTTGAATATTGACTATCAAAGACATTTCGAAATTCAATTAAACCCAGCATAATCTATCCCAAATAACATGTCAAGTGTTCATGGCAGATTCACAATGAAAAACAATAGTACAATAGAGGACCGAATGATTTGGAACGGATATCCTTTGTGTGAGTAATAAATCTGTCATGACGGGGACAGTGTGAAGCTAATGAACCCTGGATGCTCCAGCGTGATCTAAACGCTGATGTTAGACTATAGTTGATATGTGGAAGCAAGACGTTTCATTGATTTATCGTTCCCTTGTATAGGCTGTTTCCGCTCCATCCATCACCAAGGAAACCAAGACAAAGCAATCCCCCTTCAAAGTTTGAATTGATTTGAATTAAGTTCTAGAACCTATGTGCTAAAACTCTGCAGATTTGACTTTGAAAGCCCGCGTGTTTTTGTCACTGTTTACTGAAGGCAATGCTCCTATAAAAAAAAACTTATGTGTTACCTTCACATTACTTTCTCTACCCAATTTTCAACAAACTATTCTTAAAAAGTTTATTCTTCGGTTTCATATTAATCGACATAAATATTTGTACAAATGGTTTTATTCCATATTTCCTTGTAGGTACATTGGGAATAGGGGAATACAGTAGGCTTAAGCGAGAGGCAGAACTTTTAAGAGCTGGTCGTCTCTGCGTTGAAATGCCGTTCCCTTTGCATGACCAGGAGAAAAAAGAAAGAAGACAAAAAAAATGAATAGCGACTGCCTATTTGAGAAAACTTTAAGTATTTGAGAATTCAAATCAATATCACGGAACATCTCGGAAATAGATAACCCCTGCCCTCCCAAATGACATAAATTATGCGCTTTAACGAGATTTACATTTTTATGCAGTAAGATTTTGTGCGTCTTTTACTGTTTATCAGTTATGCAAAATTATTCAAAATGAAGAGGGCTTCAGAAGCTATTCCCAGAAAATTCAAAATATATGTTTCATTTTTCACGAACATAACTTAAACATATGAAATTTTAATCAAAATCGTTAGGAGCCATTTTTGAGAAAATCAACATTTTCTGAACATTATCCATGTAAGGGGTAATCTGGTTTGGGAGAATTTTTTGAAAATCTTTGCATCCTTGGAAGACGCTGAACTTAAATACCAAACTTGGTATTTAGCCCACATTTCATTTTTGAGTTATACGGTTCACACACACACACAGATCTTTTTAAGAAAATGCTTTTTTTGGGGGGGTGCTCAGGGTGAGATCTCGACATAATTTTTTGGGTAGAATACAATACTCCCCCTACTTACTGCACGTAGTAGAGAAAGTAAAAATCTGATGTTGCATTTACGTGGCTTTTTCTACCCACTTCGTTTATTTTTAAACAACTTCTTTACACTATTTTTACGAAAATTTATTGTTTTACTTCATGTTAATGGAGATAAACCTTTACAGAAATATATACAGTACGCATTTCTTTATGGATGTAAGAGGGAGGGGAGTAGGGGAATGAATAGTCAGATGTTTAAAACCGATTCGCTATGTGCTGGCCTTGAAATTTCTTACTCTTTCCATGACATCGCGATAAACACCTGAATAGTGTCAGCAGTTTTAAAAATGGTGAAGGTATTGAAAGATTCAGAACAATTATAACGTATCTCTCGGGAATACTGGTGCTGCAAAAAAGTTATTGAAAGTAAATTGTCTGTTTTTTGTATAGTACGTTTTGGTTTATCGCTTAACGTTTACCAGTTATACAAGATTATACAAAATTCCTTCCGTATGAAGAGGACTTCACAGGCTATTCCCAGAAAATACAAGATATATTTTGAGTTCTACGTTTGGAGGCAAAGATCGCGGATGTACACCGCACGCATATCTCTTGTTTCATACTATCTGGAATTACATGTTTTTCCTTCACCAAATCAGTATATAAAATTGAATTTTTCCGTTTAGTTACTTTCCGTATACTCCAACACCAATATATGAATAAAATGGCCCTGCAATGCGCATATGGAACACATAACTGCATCTTTGGCCAACATAATATGCAGCACAATCAATAAACCGCGTGAGTCTTCTCATCCTGCGAATTGGTAACTAGGCAACCTTGCATTTTACAGACGATGCGAAATGCATTCACCGCATTCACCAGCCCGCGGATTAGGGCTAGGTGGTGCATGTTGTTAATTGCTCTGGTAGTGCAATGTTTTTATCAGGCTGGAAAGCCATAGTAGAGGTCGGAAGTTCGAATCACGCCTGCGAATGTGAGTTTTTCTATTCATTTCTGTTCATGTTTCGAGAAGGTTCTAGCAAACCACGATTTCTTTCCAAATACACTAGAAAGTGCATTTGCGTATTCCAACAAGTAACAGTTTGTGTTTTAATGAAATTCGCATAATTAAACTAAGTGAAACGATACTTCCATGCCAAACTACCAGTTCTCGTTAAACTTACTAAACATAAGAAGTACCTTCAAGTGGCAGTATTTGAACCGGGACCTTCACCACTGAAGGCCAACGCGCACACTGTTGCACTACAGTGCAAGTCACTGCACGCACGGCGGGGCAAGGAATCATTTCGGCCGAAGTCGATACGACGTGATGCAGTGGTCAGTGTTTAAGGCATAGCCTGTACAAACCCGGGACTGCATAACTTCTCAATCCGTAGGCTGAGAAGACTCACCCGATATAAAAAAATTCGGCTTAGTATGAAACAAAATATTGTACATACCTGCAGGAAATCTTTTTTCACATCTTACTCGTCTTGGGGGAAAAAAACTCAATTTCCTATACAGTTACGTATATAACTTTCTATTTTTTTAATGAGATTCTGAAGCGAGTATTTTCTACGAAATCTCAATATTGAATTTATTCTTGGGTGGAATACAATGCTTCCTTTATGTACTCTTGGTAGGTGATAGATAAAATAAAATAATTGCCATGTGAGATATCTCAAGCTACTGTGGCTCGCATTCAGGAGGTAATGGGTTCAAAAATCGTATACCTGCTGATCTGATTGCCTCTTCTTGGTTTACTTCAGTCGCGATTGGTTGCCTTGTAACTACCAGATTGCGTATTCGCTATCATCAGTTAAATTTCACTATGTAAAAGGAATGCAGATAAAATAAATGACACAAGAAGGCGACTGTGTAACTAGTCAACCATCGAGAAGTAACCCAAGTAGGTACTCTAGGAGCGCAACTGTGCAATTTAGGTCATTTTTCCTTATGTCTATTTACGCACCCACAGTAGAGTAGTTCTAAAAGGACAAAAGTCTACTTTCCAATTTAAACAGCTCTAAAATTGATGCTGTAGGAAGCCAACTAAGCAGGTGAGGCCATCTGTGAGCAAGGTTTTTAGGCAATGGTACAGTTATATGCAGCTATAACTGTAAATATTCATGTAATGTAGTCAGCACTACTTGTTAATTAAATAGCAAATATATTGGCACAACGTAATGCATTTAGATTTTAACCTCTACAAAAGATATTCATGCTTTGAGCTGATACATTACCGGAGGAGTAACTCGACCTGCTAGCTGATGTTTCAGTTAATGAGCTCAAGTCATGACCACTGGCAGCAAAAGGTTACGAAAGGTTTTTAATCAGAATAGAAATCTCTCGTACCTGCTGTAGCAACAAGATCCTAGACTAAAAACGGCTTAATCTTGACGTGATTTACACACGTGAGATATTACTTTTGGGGACGATTTATTCTCCGGCGTCTATCCAATATCTTCTGCCAAGCGCTAGCAAAACGTCCGTTTCACTTTTTAAGGCACAGAACTTCGATGTAAAGATTCTTTCATTAGTCGTTTTTCATTCTACCCTTTTGTTTCATATCTTGACTTTCCATAGCAGAGGTTAAATATTTGCCTTTCTTTTTTCATTATAGCCTTTGTTTCCTCGGACGTCTCCGTAATTTTCTCTGTGGAGACCTACTTATCGGGCTTTCATTATCTGCGGAAGGCTAATAATATTCCTTACTCTTTTCTTTCTTCTGCATGCATTCTTTCTCTTACAGACTTAGACTGTGAATAGCAAAATTGAAAAGTCGTATAAGCACCAACTTTTGTACATAATCCTAAGTTGGGTTGCTTCCTAGGATGCAAGGCGAATGTTTTGAGGTAATTTCCCGCACCAAACAACTCTTTGCATGAACAAATTCTGTTATTTTGCATACTCTCAAAATAGATTTCAAAATGTTCCACTAAAATGGTATAGGTAAGTTTGAGACACTGGCATCACATTTAAGTGAATATATTGTTACAAGCTGGGGTGAGGACCTAAAGGTTTCAAGCAAAAATACTAAATTTGGATCACCCCAAGATGCATATAGGGAAGCAAGCGTAGCTACAGAAACAATTCCGGTGTAGGCGTGGTATATTTATAACAAATTACACAAATTTCAAATTATTCACATTACCTGTGGTTTATTCAATAAAAGATATGGTGTCCCTACATCATCACACACAAGCGATAAGGAAAGAATTGAGGGGAGATGCCTCACACACGAACTACATTTACACTCTTTCACACACAAACTCAAATACCAGATTCTCAAACCAGACGGACGCCCAACACACAAAGAAACAACGCTAAAACCATTCTGCCCCCTACAACCCTCGCTAGGCTCGCTAGCTAGGTCCGGGGAGTTGCCATGCCAGGTGGAATCCAAACACAAGGCCGAAAGAGTACTGAATTATCCCCAACAATGCTGTCGCCAATACGACACAATAATGTGTCTGGCATGACAATAGCTACTAATACCTACTAATACGCCACAATATTGAGTATTCAGTGCTTAATCGGGGAAGTCTTTATTTTTATAGAATTTTATATAATTGAACACCAGATATACCAGAGAGGTTTACTACAGAAAAGATGTAGAGGTTATTAAAAAAAGGAATATTTGTCATATTATTTTTGTTGTGCCATTCGCCATTTCGAAACACTCGCTGTAAAATTTCTTATATAAGCATTGCTTTGAAATGCTAAATGGTCATATAATTATTAGCATGTATGCAACTGCTATTATGTACCTGAATTGTAAAATATCCGATTTCAGCTTTATCTATTACAAATTCACATAAGTGCTATACTAGAAGGTAAGAGGTGTGCGCGGGCTTGGGACAAGTCTAGGAATTGGGTTCGGGCTTAGTTTGAAAATTGTTTCTTGGGCCCAGGGTTTAAAATAAAGGAAAAAAACCATATTTGTCATATTTAGCATGAATTTTATTTGTTATGTAAATACCTTAAACATATTATATTTAATGAAGGTCATTAGTATAATTTTTATAACATGAAAAATAACGTAAACGTTTTCATTGTAAAACGAAAATAAGACCAAAAATAATAATTTATAAATTTTTTGGCCTATGTTGAGAAGCTCGGAATAGCACAACTATCACATAATACACACATCCATAGCAGTAATAATAAATGCTCGATCCGGCCAATTGCGAATAACCTTACAACAGCAAGGCAGCTACAAACTCCGCCTCCCTCCGTCCACCCACACACGGACATCCTGTGTAGAGTAATAGGGGCGGCATGTAGTCAATAAGGCCGCTTACTACATGGGTTTCCATGGCCTCAGTTGCCAATATTTCTTAAAAATGCTCCTCAGTTGGTCCCAAGAACCTAAGTTTATTCCTAACCATGCTTCCCAGTATCACTATGCCGGTATCGGAAATTGAACTCGAGTCCCTTCGTGGAATAATAATAATAACAATAATAATAAATTTGATAACTAAAAACAATTCTATTTAAAAAAATTAGACTATCGGTCTCGGGCAGGGTGTACATTATAACCTATTCTGCTCGGTTCAGATAGTGCCGTGTCAGGTCGGGCTGGGCCTAAGAATTTCGACCCGTGCAGACCTCTAATAGAAGGTGGCTCTTCTAGTTCGGTTACGTTTATCACGGTTACGTTTATGCACATAAATCATTTAAAATTAAGGAACAGAAGATTAGTTAGATACAGCACTTTGAAATAACATTGAAATGTTTATATCATAAATCTAGTAAGAGCTCTTGTGCAAGAAAACACACACAAATCGCATGTGTCGCCCCAAATCTGAATTTTAATAAACTCTATATTTTCTCTAAAGTATAAAGATGGCCTGATACAAAATCAAAATATACCAGTAGTATTAAATAAAGATGTGCAGTCTAAATGAGAGAGCATAAGAATATAGAGACAAATGGAGAGCCAGGTCGTATAGATGAAATCCAATTGCTACAAAATAAGTTGATCGAATTCCCAAAAAATATAAAAAATAATAAAATTAAAGTAATCTCTACATCAAAAATTAAAAAAATAATTGCAATAAAAAAAAACGTAAAGAGAATGGGAGACGTGAATCTCAACCCTGTTGAACAGCTACCAACCTCAAAGGAGAAGAGATGCTGGGCGCCCGAGGAAAAAATGCCTATAACACTGTGAAGACGAAACAGGCAAGACCTTCTAACCTGTGCAAAGATAAAGATGATGATGATGATGATGATAATAGGATAAAATTATCACAATGAAGAGGATTTCTCGGCCATTTGCAAAAAATTCAAGATACACACTTTATTCATGTTAATATCTCAAACAACAGGATACTTTACACAAAATCGAATAAGAGATTGTAAGAACCGCTGTCATAAAATTAAAAATTACGAAAAATGTTCCATTAAACTCTTAGGTTATGGAGATTTGCTGGAAGATCTTCGCGTTACATCCTTAAGATGCTGAGCTTCAGTGCGAATTCTGATATTCATAAGACCTTTCTTTTTGGGATAGTTGTATTCACACACACACACACACACACACACACACACACACTCATCATGCTTTTCAGTAGACCTCAAAACTTGTATTTCCAGTGAAATTTGGATACCGAGTGTTTGGAAAAGAAATAATAATGGAACACATATTATTTATAACATTTATTAAGGTACTTGATAAATTAATCAGAGATAAACTTCGGAAAATTCTGAATAAAAGAAATCCAAGTTATTAAAGGTCTATACAAAGAAACAGACATTTAAATAAAACTATTACCCATGCTTTTGAACTTTTACGCAGTCGAAGTTTTAGGAAAATTGAAGTTTAAAATTAAGAGTTTTACCAAATGTGGTTTTAATAACGATCAGGTTATAATTGCTGAAAATAAAATGATATTACACAGAGCAGTATTCGAATTATAAAATGTTATCAAGTCATTTAATTTACGAATTATCCTTAAAAAGTTATGGTTCGTCGGTTTCTTAAAAAACAAAAAAAACCTGTCATCAGCAATAGAACATAGAACAAGTTACATTATTTAATAACGAGATGGCTCAGCGTAACGTGTGAGGCTCGTATTCGGATACGATTCCCGTCGACCGCCCACTCTGACCTTGGATTTTTGTGGTCTTCTCTGATTGGTAAGCGGATGCTGGGGTTGTTCCTTTCCATCATTTCCCTTCCATTTCGTTTTCTTCCCATCTTTCAGGCGAGTTTCTGTTTCGTGGTGTAAGACGGTTTCGGACAGATGGCGCGAATGTTTGCTCAAAGGAAAGAGTACTCCCCGTGGAAACTGGAGGGCTGCTTGGTCGAATGGTCGTTCATCGCCCTCTAGGCATCTCCAGCAATGGACGGATCTTGTACCTGGAACTGTTAGGACTTCCGCGCCTCTCTTCGGCCTGTCTACCTGCAACTTGTAGCCTCATGTGATTCCTTCACTTCTTCCCTTGCTCCTAGGAAGTGGTAGCCGCAATACATCTACTCTGTATTCTCTCTTAGATTGATCCGCTGCAAAACAAACCTACGTGGTCAGAGCACCGTGGTACAACACGGTAGCCATGCGCGCGGGAAAGTAGTCCCATGCTAATAGTGTGAATTTTAAAATGAATTTATTCTTAAATAGCATGATATTCTATACAAATACCTAAGGTTTTATTTAACGCTGATTTATGCCGTAAAACAGAGCTACAAGTACCATGATGCAAATCGTATGAGTCACCTGACATCCGGGTAGGCGCAGAATATTGTTTACAGCCAGAAACCACAGTTGTGTTTAGTATCATGAAGAACGGTGAATTTGCTCTTGTGTTTTCGTCGAATTACGTAAAGCATTAGCCGCGCAAACCATTGACTAGTGGTGAAACAACAATAGTATTGAATCTTTATTATAAGTTAGAAATATCCAAATGTGAGAAATATCCAACGCTTTCCGCGAAAGAAATGGTGAAATTAACTTCTTAGTTCACCGGTGTTTCGAGTACAAGTATAAACAGTGCTTGTGCAGAAAAATCTGAAACGAGAAAGGTGGTTACACCCGGAAAAAAACAAGACAGCATATGAAATACGCGATGCAAGAATGTAGTGATTTTGAGAAGAATGCAATTAGCATAACAGTGCACAATTTCTTTTTTAAAATGAGCCGCCAACTATTAATAATGTGCCGCTTCCAGAGAGCGTATAAATTAAGTTATCGCATACTGTTACTTTATTTTTCGCTCATTTATTTTAGAATTAACTATTATTATATGTGCAAAAATTTATTTTGTTGCAACTATCAATCTGATCACCTTTAACACTTAACAGAATATGCTAGTCACCGTTTAAGTTGTCAAAATAAGGACTATTCTTTTTTGCACTACGTAGCGCTTGTACTCGCTACATGGTCTGAAAGCGTGACAGTATTTCTAGCGCGAATGGCGGAAGGATACATTATGGGGTTTGTTTTGACGCGGATCAACCTAAGAGTGAATACAGTTTATGTAGAACGCAGTGCGCAAGGTGTCTCTCTCCGTTGTATAAACTACACATCATTTAAATTTCTTGGCTATGATATATCATGCAATTGTGTTAATGATGTCTACAAAAAACCCAACACGATGAATCATATTAAGGGAACAATAAACCGAAGTTTAGAACTTAAAAAAAAAACGAAAATAAATCTATGCCAAACTCTTGTGCTCCCCACACGTCTATATGGAGCTGAAGTGAGAACCCTCAAACCTGCAGATTAAAGAAGACTCAAAACAGCAAAAATTAGTTTCTTAAGAAATGTAGAAGACGTAAAAAGAATATCGAATTAAAAATGAGGGCATATGTTAATTGAAATGCGAAGAATATAAATGATATAGCAATAAAGCGAAGAATTATTGGTGGGTTCATTTAAACTAAACGGATAGTAAAAGAATATCAAAACAAATAATAAAATACAAATCAACCGGAAAAAGAAACTTTGGACAAAGAGGAGGAAGATGGTCGGACCATTCTTTGTTGAAGTTGTAACTTCTAATAGTGTTCTTACAAAACATACGGCACCATAGGCGGGAAACACTCCTGGTAATACATGAAACGAAAATTGGGAAAGGAAATTTTGGAAGGAAACTTTTAGGTCTAAGTTTTGGGTACCTCCCCGGCATTTGACAGTTATGAGGGTTGAGAAAAACCTGGAAAAATCTCAGTCAGGGAGAATGGTCCTGGCGGAATTGGAACCGTAGACCTCTCGATCACGAGCTCGTTCCTTCACGATCTCGACCTTCGTGTTGGCGAAGACGTAACGGGCTTATAAGACCCGATACGTGATGAAGATGATGAAAATCATACTACTTCTACATACCATAGCTAAGCGTCAGAGAAAGTTGTGACTCAGCGACTATGGCCCAAGCTTATCGAAGGTCGGCGCCGGGCAGTCGGAGTAAACAATTGATAATTGCGGCTCGCCAACGTAAACACCGGACATACTATCCGCAGATAACTGGAACGTTCTAGAAGCTTCTTCTCCCCCTCCTTTAGAAAGTGTGTCGAAATAGTTATAGAACTTTCCAGAATCTCGTGAAAAAATTCCACTGCCATATAAGCGGGCACTCTCACGGGAGTTGAGTCAGTGCGAGTCGGATTGAGATTCGTCGGTCAGTCAGTGAGCGAGCGAGTTGGTAGGTGTTTACCGTGCGACATCGAGCAATTCTTCCAGGGAGCTGGTGAGAGCTGCGGAGCGACGGGTTGTGAAGGCCTTGTGTTCGAATCCCGAATGAAGTGAACCGTTTGGCATGAAGAGGGTACATCGCGAAGGAAGTGAAGTGACGGAGAATTGAAATAGTTCACTTTCGTGAAGGACAGAGTGACGTAAACTACAGCTACATAAGAACTTAGAACAGTGACAATGAGAACTGTGAAAAGTGACAGTTGGAAAACTGAACAAAGTCCAAATACGTTTTATACAGGTAGGAACCTGTACTTAATCGGCAGAGAAAACCATGTGATTGTCACTCACAATGTATGTGTCTATGTTTCTTCCTTTAGTATCTTAGTAGTCACAGTAGTCTCACTCTTTGGAAGTGAAACAATTATTCAGTTAAAACACTGAGCTGTGTGGAAAGAAGGATGAACATTAATGCTAATTCTAGAACTCTGGTTTTAGCTTGCGTGTATAGAACGCATGACTAACGCTAACGCCACCCCATAACAACGGAGGGTTTAAAACAGTGTGCAAGTTGAAATCGCCAGGGAGTTGACGGCACGCATTACGTTAACGCCGTGCCGTGCCCCTCGCCGCATGGCACTACCCGCATACCAGACCAAAATAGGCAGTTGAGCTCTAAAGGAATGTTTATACAGCAAACTTCTTCTCTACGACTGCTTTAATTCAGCTAACAGCCATACGTCTCCTTTGCTTTAATGTTGTTTGTGCATGTGTTTATTTTCGTTTGGAGTGCATGCAATACAAAGGATTCCTTGGAGATTACATGAGGTAAAATTTGATTTTGTAGGATGTGAGGGATGTAAACGACATGAAAAACGAAAATTACGCATGTGATGGCAAAAAGCCGTATGCAATGTAACGTTAATTACTTTCTCTGCATCAGCTGCTAATTTTTATTTTCATTGCCTATAGTAAGTAGAGGAAATATTGCAATTCACCCAAAAATTCGATTCGGAGATATCATCAAAACACGTTATGAGGCTCCCAGAATCCCCCCTCCCCAAACTTCACCCATGTCTATCTCTTTGTCTGTTATAGTAACTCAAAATCGAAGACTTTTTTAAACACTAAACTTGATATTTAAGTTCAGCGCATTCTAAAATGCGACACTAAGATCTTCAAGAATATCCCTTTAACGCAAACTGTACTTTACATCGAACAATTTTTATTAGTTTTTATTTTCTCAAAAAAAAGTCCTGGCGATTTTGATTAAAACATCATATGTTTAATATATTTACGTAACGAAACATATATCTTGAATTTTTGCGAAGAGCCTCTAATGTCAGCTGCATTCTGAATTACTTTTGTGAATTGACCTAAAGAGATAGGTCACACATGATTTGTATCAAATAACATTTATTAACCATTTTCGATATATTCTTTGTTATTGGTTAGCGTTTCAATTATTTATATTTACAAGTGATTAATCCCTATTCATTGTTACTTTCTCTACTATGTATAGTAAGTAGGGAAGTATTGCATTCTACCCGAAAATTCTATATCGAGATTTCACCAAAAATACATGTTTTGAGGCACCTTGAATAAACACAAGTATTTTTAGAAGAAGGTCCGTGTGTGTATCTGTGTCTGTGTGTCTGTGAACAGCGTCGGATAAATACCACAAACTTGGTATTTAATTTCAGTATCTTCCAAAGATGCGACATAAGGTTATAAAGAAAATCCCCCACCCTAAATTTCCTTTAATGGAAGATTTTTTTAATTTTTTTCTAAGAAATGGCCGTAACATTTTGATTAAAATACCATATATTAAAGATGTTTAAATGACAAATAAAACCTATATCTTGAATTTTCTGGGAATAGCCATCGGAAGGAATTTTATATAATCTTGTACAAGTGGTAAACCTTAAGCGATAGACAAAAACGTACTACATAAGAAATGTAGATCTCTTTAAACAACACAATTTATTTCAAATAACTTTTTTGTGATATAAACCATTGCCGAGATATTCATTATTAATAGTTGGAATTGTTCAATACTTTGTCATGCTTTTCAAGTCCTGTTGATTTTCAGTTGGTTCTCGCGATTGCATTGAATGAGTATGGAATTTTGAAGCCAGCGTCCAGTTTTTAAACATTTGACTATCGCTGTTCCCTCTTTATCTATAGCGAAATATGTAATGTTGCTATTTCTGCAATGGTTTATCTCGATTAAAACGTAGCAAATAGAGAAATAAGCTTTCATAAGAATAGTTTTTAAACCCACTAATAAACGATAGAGTAGAGAAAGTGTTGTGAATGTAACTCATCAGATTTTCAAAGACATCACATAGCTACCCGCTTTTAAAAATCTGACTATTACTTTAGCCTATGTATGAATAGTTTGTAGAAGTGAGTAGAGAAAGCTACACGAATACAACACATCAGATTTTTTTAAAAGGCGTCTGTGGCACCAATTATCCGGCAGGACCTCATTTCGATGTGCATGGCCGAAATCTTTAGAGTTAGTATTCTTCAAGCTCATTCTTTACTCATTAAGAAACCTGTGTTTAAGTAATGACGCAGCTAAAATACATCTGAGGTCTTTGCTGGTAGCATCAATCAGAGTAGGGTCGACAACCTAACTTAGGGATATTTGTTCATTCCCTTTAGTTATCCATTAACGTATAGAAAGCTACACAAGGCAAAGTGTTACAAGGTTCATTAGTTGTATAGAGGAGCCAATGATCCCGTTCATTACTCTGACATGACTTTGGCTAACTTTGGAGGTAGGGAAGTCAGAAAATAAAGCTCCCTAATTAATTCGTATCCACGCCCTCTGTGTGGTGATATATACTCTGTTACAACCAGGAGTCTGGGGGCATTGATTTACAGGCTTCTGAGTCCTGCAGAGGACGTAATAGAAACTGTTGCCCTGTTACCTTGGGCAACTCAGATTCTCAGGTAAATCAAGTATGACGAGAAAACTGAGCTATATTCACACGACTTTCTCTAGACACTCTTCTACAAACTGTTCTTACAAAAGTAATTAATTGTACTTTTACACAAGCCGTGTATAGGACAGTAGCGTAGCCAGAAAATTATTAAGAAGGGTCATGTGTAGGCATCCATTTTTGAAACAGTTTGTATCAATTCAAATGATAGAGTTTCAATGTTTAATTAAATCGATTTTATATTCACAGATTAAGGTGCAGCAGTTGGAATTAAAATTAGGACAGGATGTTTTGCGTGTTCTAATGGCAAGAATTAATGACCACTGTGAAGCATTTTATGTTACCATCATTTCATTTCACTGCAAAATAAGGTTCTAGTTATGTTTTAAACTGGGAGGTATTGCACTAATTTGGAAACTACTCAAATTTGGCACCTGAACGAAAACGTGTTTTCGATATCTTAACATGGTTGTACAAAGAGCCCGAAAGAAAATCTCACTGCACCTCGCGTCTATGTGGCCTTGCGGAGCCATGGCCATTTTATTGATTGTTTTAGGTCACGGTGCAAGGGTGCGCCACTCCTGCTAAATAGTTGCACCAATAAACCACAACAAAGGTTACAAAAAACGAAATATATGTTTACCCTTCGATCGTATTGGTAAAAGAGAAAGAGGTAGAGTGAGTGCATTCAATTTGTCATAGACTTCTTATCGTGATTGGTAGACCATGCCTTGTCGGCTAGTGCAGGACACGCCTTTTAAAGAGTTAAAAGCTAAGGGGAAAACTTGATGAGCGCCCAGGTTAGTGAAGTGTAGAATTTGTAGTGTGAGAAGGTTTTCAGGGGGTGCAACTTAAAGCTTGAATTGTATTATTAAATACATAGCAAGGCAGCACCTTATAACAAAAAATCTGATGTGTTACACTCACATGACTTTCTCTACTCTTGTACAAACTATTTTTACAAACGCTTATTCTTCATGTTAATCGAAATATCAAGATGTTAATCTTATTGCTAATTTTCTTGTGGATGCAAGGGGAATTGGAAGGTTTTAAGCGATAGTCAAATATTTTAAGAGCTGGTTGCTATGTCGAGTATTCCATTCTCTTTGCATTATCAGGACAAAAAAAATGAATAACGAATTTCCATTTGAGAAAAAGGTGTAAGTATTGGAAAATTTAAGGGAATAAAAAGGAATATCTCGAAAACGGTTCACTCAACAACAAAAATGTATATGACATAAATTGTGTATTTTAACGCGATCTACATTTTTTGTAGTAAACGTTTGTCTATCTCTTATGGTTTACCAGTTATGCAAACATCGTTCACAATGAACAACACTTTTGGAGACATTCCCAGAAAATTCAAGATATACATTTTATTTGTCATAAAAGTATTTTAAATATATGATATTTTAATCAAAATCTTTAGAGCCATTTTTGAGAAAATTAAAATTTTCCAATAATGTTCCATGTAAAGGGTAATTTGGGGTGGGGGATTTTCTTGAAAATCTTCGTGTCGCATCTCTGGAACATACTGAACCTAAATACCAAGTTTATCCGACTGTTCGTTTCTGAGTTATGCTGTTCATAGACAGACCACACACACAGGACATGTTTCCAAAAATACTTTTTTTGGATTCAGGAGGCCTCAAAACATATATTTCCGGTGAAATCCCGGTATCGAATTTTTGGGTGGAATGCAATACTTCCCCTACTTACTATAAATAGTAGAGAAAGTAAAAATAAACAGAACTGTATTCTCTCAGTGATAGAAGCATAGAAGCAAACACAACTAAATAATAAATATATAAATAAAGCAGCATGTTTTCCCTCTAATTCAAACTACAATTGGTTAATATATCTTTACTAACATATTGCTGATCATAGGAATACAACAGGATTATAGACAAAAATATAACCCAATTTTATTGCTATAATATATATGTCATATTCGTTAGACCAAATACATATTTATCTGTAGTTTCTAAACATGATAAGTCAATTATAAGAAAAGAGCAATTTGCATTTAGTAAACGAATGTCATCATTTACGCATATTAGATGATGATATGTAGACCGTCTTCCCCACTTTCCTGGAACATTTTTATCCAGTAATTTACTATAAAAACATTTTTATGCACTGGCACGTGAAATCCCGTCTATGGCATTGAAGTTTTCAATCTGATTCTACCTTTCCAACCTTGTCATACACACAGCTTGTGTGAAAGAACATGTAATTACCATTATTAACCTAGTAATTCGTTAAATTCTGAAGCTTGGGACTTAGAGTACTTCACATTGTAAGTCGCTGTTGGGGTATGTCCTCCTAAAACTAATTTGAGATCTCCTTGTGGTTTACGGGTAAAAAGTGAGTCACTGGGTGACTTTAATGTCGTTCCGGCATGTTGCTATGGTAGCTCAATTGCTTAGAGTAACCGGACGGAAACCGGAAGAATGCGTGGTTAAAATCCCGGCTATGGCTTTGAATTTTTCAGTCTGAGTATACTTTTCCAACCCTATTCTTACAAAAGCTTATACTTCTACTTCTTATAATCGATACAAATTTGCATTACACATTTCGTTCTGGGTATAAGTAGGATTCAGGCTAAAGCGATAGTCAGGTTTTTAAAAAGCTAATTTCTATGTGATGGCGTTGAAATTCCATGCTCCTTGCATGATCACGAGAAAAAAATGAATAACAACTCCCCACTGAAAAAAGCATAAATATTTGAATATTCTAACCAATAACAAACAATGTCTCGAAAATAGTTAATGCATAAAAATTCTGATTGGACACAAAATGTATGCTTAACGAGATCTACATATTTTTGTGGAGTAAGATTTTGTCTATCTCTTAGGTTACCAGTTATACAAAAGTTATCCTGAATAAAAAAAGAACTTCACTCGCTACTAGCAGCTACCTTATTTGCCATACAAATATCTTAAACATATAGTATTCTAATAAGAATCGTTAGACCATTTTTATTATAATTATTCTTCATGAGTCCAAGGATTAGGCCAGTAAGATCTGTTCGAGCCTCAATTGCATCTCTTCTCCGGTCTGTCTTCAATACTCCCTCCCATTGGCCTATACTAATATTATTGACTTTTGTATTCTTTGGTCATCAATTCTAATTAAGTGTTCCTTCCACTTTTGCTTATTATTTTTGCTCAACCATTCTTTTAGAAAATAACAAATAATTAAAACTATCCCATGTGTAGGGTTTGGGTTTTTGCAATTTTCTTGAAAAATCTTCGTGTCGTATCCTTGAAAAACGGTGAACTTAAATACCAAGTTCGTGTTGAAGCGATCTTTCGTTTTTAGTTATGCTGTCCACAGACAGACAGACACACACACACACACACACACACACACACACACACAAACACATACACCCACACCACACCAAACACGCTCAAGATTGCATGTTCGGTCAGTGGAATATCCCTTTTACATATTTTAAAAATCACTCTACTATTTCAAAATTCTCTACGTTACTATTTGTGTTATTATTAATGTATTTTTACTTAATGGTATGTAAGCACATTATTTGAGAAAGGTGTTTTTCTTTTTTGTTGTAGGAGTTGTTTGCACCACGCTTTGGGCTTCAATTTGAGAAGTTATTGTCTTTTAAGTTGTTTATTTATTTAGCTCCACGTATGGAGGTCAATTTGAAGAAGATTGTTTGTTGCGTAATATGCTGTTACGTATGAGAAGCCGATTTGAAGATGTATTTTTGTTGTTACGCTCCAAGTTTAAAAAAAATATTAACTTTGTTATTAAACTGCTTCTATAGATATTATTTATGTTTACGTTTGCCTCGGCTGCGCCAGTATTACTTTAGAGACACGTTTCTCGTAATCAGGGCGTGGTGCGACAAGAATGTAGGCTTACACAGATATAAGTTTAAATATAATGCTTAAATACCGAGTTTGGTATTTATCCGACTTTTCGTTTTTTTGAGTTATGCTGTTCACAGATACATATACACACGCACATCCACACAGACAGACACAAACACACACGGACCTTTGCCTAAAAATTCTTTTTTTAATTTATGGGGCCGCAAAACATGTATTTGCGGTTAAATCTCGGTGTCGAATTTTTGGGTGGAATGCAATACCTTCTCTACCTGCTATGTACGTGGTAGAGAAAGTAAAAAAGTAATGAATTTATATTTTAGAACAACCTGAAAGTAGGCCATCTATGCGAGATACGCCTTACTTCTCGATCAGCCCTCATAGCATGCACACAGTGCAGGTGGGGAACTACATTGTGCCTAATGAAAGATACATAATGTGGCAGCAGAGCCGGATCGTGCTACTGCTACCTGTTACTCTTGATCTTGAGTAAGGTAGAGGTGTTCATGTAGTACGCGGAAGAGACTGTTTCACGGTCATTGGACGTCTCGCTCCAATGCACAGTGCTTCCCAATAATCTCCTTTGCTGGGTATTGATTAACTAGAACAGAACCGACATACAGCTCCCGACACTGTGCTACGAATACGGTCATAGATTACATGGTTTGGCGGCGTTAGGCGGTGGCCTTGTAAACCTCGAATGTTGATATAATTAATTACATTTACCTCCTTTCTTATTCCTCTTTACTTTCCGCTACTCACCTATAGAAAGCAGAGTAAGTAGATATTCCAACCAAAAATTGTCGCAGTAATCTGTCATGTTATCTTATTTGCTGAGCCCCTGTTATTGATTTACTATTTTAATTTTGGGTTCTTTGTCCTCCGGCTAGTTATTATTACTCAGTCGAGCAAATATCTCTGAGCAGGGCGTGTAAACGGAAAGGAGTTGTTACTAAAAGATAACACTGATAAAAGAATTTGTTTTTACACTTTTATTGCCGTCACACTTAATTAATAGTTCACATCTGTAATCTTTATACACGCCTGACTGAAACTGTTATATTTCGGATGTAATTACTGTCGTAATATTTGTCGCGTACTTCACATTTTGTAACTAACTTTACGACGCGAGAGATTCTGTAGAACTGCGTAATGTGTACCTCGCGAGAGATTGCTGAGAACTGCGTGATGTGTACCTCGCGAGAGATTGCAGAGAACTGCGTAATGTGTACCTCACGAGAGATTGCTGAGAACTGCGTGATATGTACCTCGCGAGAAATTGCTGAGAACTGTGTAATGTGTACCTCGCGAGAGATTGCTGAGAACTGCGTGATGTGTACCTCGCGAGAGATTGCTGAGAACTGCGTGATGTGTACCTCGCGATAGATTGCAGAGAACTGCGTAATGTGTACCTCGCGAGAGATTGCTGAGAACTGCGTGATGTGTACCTCGCGAGAGATTGCTGAGAATTGCGTGATGTGTACCTCGCGAGAGATTGCTGAGAACTGCGTGATGTGTACCTCGTGAATGATTCTGTAGAACTGCGTGATATGTACCTCGCGAGAGATTGCTGAGAATTGCATGATCTCGTGAATGATTCTTTAGAACTGCGCGATACTTGCTTTTGGCTCAAGAATTTATACTCCCTCACCCCGAAATGCCTAAACATTATAATAGAGCTGCCATTGGTTACTAAATCGCGCCAACATTAGCGTCTATTTTGTCAGCCAATCATAATTATAAACACATATGCTCTAGGGAAGATATTCCCTCCATTTCTAAAGAAAGGCACGCTACCCTGACGTCATTTGTTTCTCTTCTAAGTGATAAACAACTCACCCCATCGCTTCATTGTTACCCACTCCTATTGTTAGTTTCAGTGAGGCCGTGTAAACTTATTTCCTAACAATGCTTATAGCTAACAAACATCTAAAATCATTGTCATACAATAATGTTAATTTACACTACAATCACTCTGGCCTTCACAGTGTTGTGATATAAAATACTGCCTCAAAATTCTCTACGTTTTGAGGCTACCTGAATATTAACAATTGTAATAATACTATCCAAGAAGCCACATTTAAACGGATACAGCCAAACAATGTAACACGACTATAACCATAGAGAAAACAAAGATCATGACAATTAAAGGATAGCAATCAAAAAGAGAAAAAATAGTCCTTGAAAATAAGATAATACAACAGGTTAATGTATTCAATTACTTAGGTTATAAAATTACACAAAGAATAATCATCTGGAAGTAAAACTAAACAGATATAGAACTTCTGTGGTACAATAGTATGTGCATTGAAAACTAAAGTTAGGAAAGAAACTATAATTAAGTTATGTAAAACAAGGTTTTATCCACCTTTACATACAAAGGTAATTCCTGGGCATCAACCAAAGATCAAATGAGATGACTAGAGTCAACTAAAATGCAATTTCTTAGAACTATAGCTGAATACACACTTCTAGACCACATCAGAAATTAGGAAATTAGGAGAGAATCAAAAGTTTTAAATAAAAATGAAAGCAATAAACAGTATACAGAAAATGGAAAAATCATATATTAAGAATGTCCGAGGGAAGAACAACAAGAATCATTTTTAACTATAAGCCAAAAGGAAGAAGAAACGCGGGAAGGCCACTAAGAAGATAGAAACCGTTAGACTGAGAACTTTAATCCTTGTTGCAGATGATGATGATGATACTGATTATGGTAATAATAATAATATTAATAATAATAATAAATTACGTGTATGTATGCGTTTATCTGTCTGTGAACAGCAAAACTCAAAATCAAAAACACATTAAATACCAAATTTGGTATTTGCGCCCAGCTTGTTCATAGGATGTGATACGAAGATTTTCAAGAAAATCTACCACCCCAAGCTACACTTTACGTGGAAACATTTTAGTTTCCTTAAAAAACTATCAATTTTGATTAAAACATCCTATGTGTAAGATATTTGCATGACAAAAACAATGTGTTTGTAAAGTCGCGATATGACTAATATGTTAAAGCGACTATAAACATTCAAAACAAAAAAAATTACAATGTACAATTGAACCTCACTTAGGTATAGGTTACTCAACGGAGGGGGGACACCTCGCACACTGCGACCTGCTTAGATCTATTGCGGCTACCAACCCCCAGGACGAAGGGATGAAGTGAAGGAACTACAGGAAGTTACATGCTGCAGGCAGAGAGGCCACAGAGACGCGCGGAGGTCCCTAACATTTCCAAGCTCGAAGATCCGTCCCACTGCTGGAGCTGCCTAGAGAAGGCGAAGAACGACCCTACCAAGCAGCCCTCTGGTGGTCACGAGGAGCACTCTTTCCATGTAGCATGCATCTGCGCCATCTGTCCGGTACTGCCATACGCCACGAAACCTAGGAACACACCTTAAAGATGAGAAGGAAAAGAATGAAACGGGAAATTATGGAAAATAAACCGTGGTAGGGAAGAGGCCACCCCAGCATTCGACTACCGACCCGGGGAAACCACGAAAAACCCATGGGTCATTGTGAGCGGTCCCGAGGATCGAATCGCGGCGCCACCTCGCTGGGTTAAACCTCATTTTTACATTATTCGCAGATAAATGATAAATTTTTTAGACACCGAAGTTTGTCCATAAATATTCAGTTCACTTATACCGTTCCGGTTATACGTTTTTTCATTAACACGTTACATTTTTCTGGTCATAATACACGAAATATATTCATTTATTTGCTCATTTATTCTTCACGTTTTTTGCTACGTTAAAATATGGATTCTGGATACAGTATCCTTGCTCTTGCAGCACAAAGCATTAGATGTCATGTCATGTTGGGCGAGGCATCAATATTTTCGAAACGCATTATTGTTATGTACCTACTTGCTGACAATGGTCAGGCAAGGCCATTCTTTCCCATTCTCTATGTACTAATGATGACGGTGATGAAGAAGTAGCATGAAAGTATTCACAGTGTGCTTGGGGCAATTAAAGCTCTAGAAATTAACGATTTATATCATTGCAAAGCCTAAATGATAACAGCAAAACTGTGATTAGTGTCTATAATCGACTAGGAAAATCCTGTGGAAAAGACAAAAAATCTGATGTGTTACACTCACATGGTTTCTCTACTCTTGTACAAACTATTTTTACAAACGCTTATTCTCCATATGCTTCATGTTAATCGAGATATCGAGATGTTAATCTTTTGCTAATTTTCTTGTAAGTGCAAGGGGAATTGGTAGGCTTTAACCGATAGTCAAATATTTTAAGAGCTGGTATTCCATTCTCTTTGCATTACCAGGACCAAAAAAATATGAATAACGAATTGAGAAAAAGTATAAGTATTGCAAAATTTAAGGGAATAACAAGCAATATCTCGAAAATGGTTCACTCAACAACAAAAATGTATCTCGATATCTCGATTAACATGAAGCATATGGAGAATAAGCGTTTGTAAAAATAGTTTGTACAAGAGTAAAGAAAGTCATGTGGGTGTAACACATCAGATTTTTTAACTGATTATCATCTCCTCTGCAGGACTTACAAGCCAATGCCCTAGGTCAGTAGCCTGTCGAGAAGCAAGCAAGCTCTGTATCACAGCATATCCAGGATGGGTGATCAGCTCAATGACTGGTATGGCGGTGAAGAAGTAAATGAAATGTCGTGATGAAACGGATGGCAAGAAAATTCGCGGATCAAATTACCCAACTCAGCATCCGCCTAGCTACCAAAAAAAAACAAAAAAAAAGATTATACCCATGCCCCCAAATAGGAGATATAGCAGATAATTGTTTATGAAAGTATGTTGTTTTTCCAACTACCACAGTCCTGACTCACTCAAACTTTATCGAAATTTCATTGCTTCCTTCTCCTTACGGGATAAGGAGATTACTACCTCTTCCTTTTTAATATTCTGAACAGGTCAGAGTATTATTTTACATTGCAACTAAATGAGCACCATTCAGACATTATGTACAGATTAAGAAAAAATATGAATACTACTTCGCCATCTACATTAAACATATACAATGAATAAATTCCCCCCAATTCCTACAGATTTTGTAATTGCGTATTCAATAACTGTGTCCCAAATAATGCGTGTTGCAGTAAAGGAAATTATAATTTATCAGGTGGCCCACACAAGTCGTCCTTAGTTGAAATTAGTTTATATTAGATAGCGCGGATGCCAAATGGTTTGCCTAAGCACAACTGCAAAGGGGACTCCAAAGCAGAGAAGAGACCGCTAAATGAAAGGCCAGTGCTTGAATACGAACACTTTAATTGCTATTACTGGTCCCAGAGCTCATTCGGCAGAGGAAATGACTGCCATATGAGGTGTTCCAGTTAGCAATTCGCTTATTAACAAGACTTCAGGATTGCCGCTTGACGCAAACTTGAGCACCAATTGGTGCCGCAAAGTTAATAAGATTAAACAAAATTCTAATTTTATTAGATTTATGTACCCTTAAAGGTGCGTTATAAGTGCATTATTCATAATAAGCATGTGCAAAAACATGCCTGCCTTGATGGACGAATTGACGTAAAGGTCTCTCAGGGCCACGTTCTATTGGAATGATCCATAATTTCTTAATATTATTTCTGTGCAAAAAAGCGCGCAGAAGACAGATTCCGCATCTGAAAATGTTCAGAACACAACCTTTGAGTCTCAGCTGCATTTCTGAGGCTTAGACCCTAAAGAAAGGAGATAGAAACAGAATAACTGCTGCAGAGTTGAAGTTCATGTGAAGGACCGCTTGTTACACTAAATGGGACCTAAAGACTAATGAGTTTATTTTACAAAAGTGAAGCAGAAATTATGAAGTCAATAGTTATCATAATAATCTGAGAAGGATAGTGATATAAAATAAATTAAATATTTAATTTCAGTGTATGTATAAAAAGAAGAAGCATTGCGAAAATTGTTGACTGTTAAAAGCGACAGAAAGACCAGACAGGCACAGTTTAGCTAATTAGGGACCAGCCCCAGGTATAAAGGGTAAAATAGCTGAAGCCAGTTTCTCTTGGAATTTATGGACACAGTTGCACTGGCCGGGATGTGAAGGTCATTAGAGGCTTCATAACGCCAAGTTTGAGGAGAGTTTTGAGGGGAGAGAGGGGAAGTTAGGAGTTTTTCCTCTTTGTAGCGCGGTGGTGAAAGTCATTCTGTCCTGAGCGATCGGGGAGAGCGGGACGACATTCTCGTCGAGTTGTGAACATTGGCGGCGAACATGCAAGAGGGTAGAACGTTCAGCTGTAGTTAATAATCTTCGGTCTTGGTAAAGACACAGTAGCATCGTATGCATTTAAAAGTGATCGGCAAACCTTAAGTTTTATTTTAAATGGTGAAAATAAATGTGTTCCAAGAAAGCGTTCGTGTTTCTCTGTACACATCCACGCATACCCATTGATTAAGATCTCAGGCTCAAGCAGCCGTGGCAAAGTATAAAAAAAACAACTAGGAGGAGAAACGCAGCAATCGTGAGACAAAGGTATTGCTTCATTGTTGGAGGACGTAGCGTGGCTGCGTCAAACGCTTAAGATGCAAGCAGTTCTGGAATATATACAACACTATCAGAACTGGAGACAGCACCTGCATAGGATGGGGCAGAACGCATACCCAAAGCTATAATGCAGTACATTCTTAAGGGAAGGAGACCTCTCGGCTGTGCGAAGTGTAGGTGGAGGGAACTTTTCTTAGTGAGATTGTAACAGATCCGATGGCCTAACACTTGGTTGAATGAAGGAGAAGAAGCAGTATTTCATGATTGCTTTTATTTTCCCATGCCAGATGACAGTAAATAATATTAAATGACCAAGTTACACTGGTGATACAAACGAAATGCGACTACATGATAATTTTTTTAAAACAAGCTGTTTATACTTCAGATAATATAAATATTTTGTGACTATTTTAATAATCAAATTTTTGGGTAAATCACTTCATTTTATTCGGAAATAATCTTAATGTCTGTTCAGCAGCATTTTAACTAGTAGGTTGGGAAGGCCTTCCAAGCAGGTAGGGGTTTAGCTACTGGAAGGAAATAGTGTTTACTTGGTCTGAGGGAAGTGAGCGGTAAAGACGAACGATAGTGAAAGACTGTCGGCTGTTTTCCACTTAGGTGTCACGCGCGGTAGTTCAACATACTGTGTACCCCTCCCTCCAGCTTAAGCTTTACCTGAGAGATACGCTACCCCAACCCTGGATAAAACGTCACTGATTAGACAGTAGCTAATGCTACTCTTGATTTCAAAATCCTCCAGGTAAATGCTCCGCCACTTCGTGACTCGTGGATTTATCGATAACTCTTCACCGTAAATACACTTTTGAGATTCTCAGCATGAAAAAGAAAGAAAGAAAAAGAATATAAAATAAGAAATGCCTTTTAGCAAAATGTCTATGTGTCATTCAACTGCACAACCAAAATTCATATTTAAGTCAGCGCGTATTAAGGATGGAAAACGAAGATGTCACCCACCTCCCAATTATCCTTTACATGGAAAAATTTTACGTTTTTTATTTCTTGAAAAAATATCTCTTAACGATTTTTTTATTAAAATACATATCTGACATATTTTTATTGAGTGTTTTATATTTGCGAAAGATGAAGACATGGGAAAGGCTTAGTTTAGGAAAAATGTAGATCTTGATAAAATAGAAGCTGTTACAGTGTTAACCGTTTCGAAAAATTCACTGTCATTGGTTTGTGTTTTTTTTTTTCTTTCTTAAGTGTTCCTTCCTTCGTTTCTCACTAAGGAGTTCATGGAAGTAGTTAGTAATATTATGGCTAACATTTATTACAATGTTTTATCGGCTACAAAATATTTATTACAGTAGTATTTTAATTAAAACAGTTTTCACTAATAATTATCAGGATTAGCAAGGATGGGAATACAGACATACGTTTTATGCATATTTTGTGGAATAAGAACATCAGACGTTTCTGGTTTTCTTTTCTTTTCTTCTTCGTGTGATTATTTTTATGCGACCACCTGCTTATTGCAAGGAAAGCCTTGAGAAAAGGAAAACATAAGACGTGAAGCAGTAATATTTTTTATTCCAAAGCACATTCCAGAACAAACCAAGAATGAGAGTAATGGTATGAATACGTGCTTCCATCTACTTCACGGTGTTTGAACCGAGTGCAAGTAAAGAACAGCTGTCCTTGAGCTTGGCATTGAGGTTTCCTTCCCCTTGCTCTTGACAATTTCACTGCCCGCTATTTTGGCATCAGCACATCTGTGTTTTACGGTCCGGAAAATGCTCTCACAACTGTTCCTACACTCCTGAAAACGAACCTTAATGAACTTCTACCCCAAAGGCTGCTTTAATTGATTTTAGTTGCTTCGCATCACAGCGAAAGTCAACAGATGCTAACAAAATCGTAAGACACTAACTAATCCGAAATCCGGATATTGCAGTCTTTGCTCTAGCATTTGTTCTGCAGAATTTCCATTGATCAGACCTAATGCTACAGCTTGGTAGGATTCTAAATCCCCAAAGGGTTACGAAAGACCAATTTTAGTTTCTCTAGCCTCACGAGATGCAATTAGCAATTTCTTGAAATTTACCAAAACTAAATGAATTTTTTTTTCAGAATAACATAATATGAACCTTAAAGTTACCAAAATATATAGCGTCTTGTATTTGGGGCTTTCAGAATTCCATTACATGGTATTTCAAGAAGATGAATATATGATTAGATATCTGACTAAGCCATAATTAGAACATTATACGCTTCAAAATCTCACTCAATGCACAATAAAGGGAACTATTTGTTACTTTACCGAGAAAATAGGCTCCGCGGCAACGTGTAAGATTCGCATTCGGTAGGTCCTTGTTTCCATAGATTTTCCTGGTTGGTAGACGAATGTTGGGATTGTTTCTCATCTACTATGATTTTATTTCCCTTTCATTTCATTTTCTTCTAATGTTTCAGGTTTTGTTTCCTGTTTTTATATCAGCTGCCTCACTGTAAATATATTATTGTATTTCATGTAGAAGTAAATATAAATCCTTAATAATGTGAAGCGAGGCTAAAATAAGCGCATCCTTGTAAGAAACTTGAAGCAGGCTATAAAAATACTTAATGCATGCTTTAGAAATTTAGAAAAGAGATGAAATCCTGTTTAAAACGTGAAAAAGAAGAGGAAAATAACGTGTCCCCATAATATCCCCAGTCTTTTTGATACACGGTTGGGATATTTATGTCCTACTGTGCATAGGCGTTTCCTCTGCGACCATAAAATATTTGCTGCCAGTGGCCAAAACATCGTAAAGCGTAAGAGACACTCCGGGAGTAAGGATGTTGACTACATCCGTTTTGTCCTTAGGACAGCCATTACTTTGAAAATGGCTACTAAAAGCGGAAGCATGCTCGTCCTGAGGCAGAAGGGCTCGAGGACACAAGATGGGAATCTATAGTAGAGCTCTCGTGTATTAAATAGTGGGACGTTTTAGCTTTGGGCTACTTTAGAGTCAGCTTTGCATTTGAAACGTAAAGGCATTCACTGGTTTGCGAGTAAGCAGCGGTCCAGGATCTTCCGCAAAATCTCGAGAGATTGTGTTGTGATCCAACATAGTTAAACAATTCCTAAATTACCAACAAGATCGCAAATGTTAACATAACGTTAAATTTCAGGTGGAGTTGTTTCTGCCCCTAATTTTATACCAATTTCAACGACATTTGAAATAAATAGACATGTATGTGTATGGATTTCTACAGAGTTTCAAAATATTCGACAAATATATTCAAACTGTTTCAACTCTGCTTTTGTAGCTCTTAGCGAGTTCTTTTCATGTCAATATACTCATATACTCGTATGTAAAGGACGCAGCCTAACTCAGGTTGCTAAACAACAAAGATGTTGCATGTCAGGGCGGCCATATTCTAACTTGTTACTAGATATACAGGATGATCCGTTTGAATGTCAGAAAAGTAAAACGTTTATATATATGAGGTTAATGCATACATCTTTGAGCAGTTTGCTGTAATATAAGCGATAAGGCTGGAGGTTAACAATGAGTGATGTTTCAGACTTCATCCGCGTGGCATGGCAGCACTGTCGTGTAGAGGAGACAAAATGGTGGTCAGGCCACAACAGCACATGGTATGTGAAATGTGTCATATGAGATGTGTGGGTTCTCAGTTCTCCAAATAATGCAGTTATGCTTGTTGACTCGACCACTCATATGAAATGTGGCCTTATTCATCAACATCCATCGATTTAATCATTAATCGTCCGCTTCCTGCGTCCTCCCTGTTTCTATCACACAATCTGTGCCTGGCAGTTATTCGCCAAGAAAATGTACCAGTTAACATTGTCTCAATATGATAGTGCATTCTGACAGTTGCACTGAAGTCTGAAAGCTCTCTGGGTTCGCGTTACACCAAGTTCGCATACCATATGACACGCTGAGCGCGCTGTTGTGGCATGACCGGCAGTTTGTCGCTATGCGAGTGAAGTATGAAACATCACTCGCTGTTAATTTCCATCCTTTCCGCTTACATACAGCAAACTGCTTAGAGAACGTTTTACTTTTCCGACATCTCAAACAGATCACCCTGTATATCCAGAGAAATCACCACACAACTATTTTCAAAGTACACCTTATTTAGATCTTCTGCTAGTATTATGAGTAGGAGATCTATAAATTGCCTAAAAGATCTTTAAATAGTCCTTAAAATATCCTTAAAATGAAAGAAATGTTTCATCTGAATTTAGCGAACCCGCAGTGGACATCTTGGAGAAAGAAATTATTGAAATAATTATAACTAGAATCACATTTGGCATAACCACACAGGGTTACAGAAATTGTAATTTCGGAAACCTTACCTCAGTTGGCATTGCAGTATATCACAATAGTCTCCAAGTTCTTAGGTTAAAGGATCGTCGGTTTTGTAACAGGTTGCGAAGCATTGGAAAACTGCTCTCCATATCAACGGAAGTCATGGATGCGTATTTGAAGCAAGTGAGTTCTCGTGGAGAACATTTCTCTTCAAAAACACTGACATTACAATTTTATCCTTTAAATATTTCACTTATCTTGCGCATGGTTTCATATCCCTGTTAGTCGTCCTCCGTGGTTACCATGCTAGCCTATAGTTCCCGAGGTTGCGGATTCAGATCCGCCGTAGGGTGATGGATTTTTTCGGGCGTAAAAATCCTTAGCATGGCTTACTTCGGAAGGGAAGTAAAGCCGGGGGTCCCGTTTCGTAGATGTACGGCACGTAAAAGAACCTCAAGCCTGATAAAGAGGCCTCTGAGCAAATTCTCCGTTCTTTCACGCAAAGTATAGAATGGGACGCTAAGGACTACAGCAGCGTCCATAAATAACTATTTTTTTATATCCCCAGTTTTTTTCAAGCACTAGTTTCATCTTCTGGCTGACGGCTTTTCCAGCTTCACCTTTACATTGTTCCAATTGTTGCTGTACATCACTCGTCTTTGAGAGAACTGAATGAATGGTTTCAGTACGTTTGTCAAGGTAGTTTATGGCTGTCACTAAATGAGCAAAATTGCTGTTAATGTACGCCAGACTGCCCTTTAGCTGAGGTTTAGCCATTAGATCCTGCGACATGGCAATGGAAGCAGCATCTTCTCTGTCCAAACTATCAGTCACAGATTTAATCACAACCAAATGAGTGCAGTAATACATGCAAATGCTTAACCAAGTACCCCACCGTGTCAGCACTGGTTCCGGAGGTAGAGGTATGCCAGGAACACTCTCACGAAAATGGCGCACTCTACTGTCCATTCCAAACCAGAGTGCCTTTCACTGAAAACAAACTCTTGTATTATCCGCGGGAAAGTAGTTCGCAATCCCCGCCCATAATGGCTGCTTGTTCCCCTCCCATTTGCTTGTTGAACACTATTTAATCTATAAAAAGGCGCCCTGCGTGAGAATCATAGTTCAAAATGCAACCTGAGGTAACAATAGATTTTATGCGGCAATGAACATTTTACTTACGTTAATCACAATTCTCGGGCAAAAGTGCAACACCCAAATCCGAATCCTCCGAAGATGACTCAGCTGCCATATCAGAATCAGAACTACTCTCCAAAATAGTGGCAAGCTTATCCACAATTCCACAGCACTGTCGCACTTAAAACAAGTTCCCACATTTGATCCTCTTCTATGTTGTATTATGTCTATTTATATTCCCTGCTCGCTTTCGTTACACTTCTCACTGAAAAAACGCCTGTAAAATCCGATATTAGTTTCGTAATATGCAATAATGTAAGTGTCGGGTATTTCTGTAATAGTGAGTTGAATATATGAAGTATTGTTTGTTTTTAGCCACTTTTTAACTGTTTCCCGCTTGTGTGTATGAACAGTTTATTCGCACTGCACGCACCTTCCTCTGCCATGTGAGCTCAAATACCAACTGACTAAATCACAAGATTTGACCTGAGCTGAGCATTTGTGTGTTAGTGTATTATGAATGACTGTTCGCTTATCATATATCCTGTGTTACGCAAAGTGTTTATTTGGTACTCAGATAGCACCTCTGGGAATTCATTGCTGCATTTCTAGTGTATGTAAGAGAGTGGCAGTGTTGCATTTGGTTGGTATTAACAAGCAAGATGCTCTCGGCCCCAGCGCAATAGCAGGCGAAAATCATATTTTGTAATCTCTTAACAGCTAGTATACATCCATTACCTTTAGCGATGAGTTCTTATGATAGCCGCAATAAAATGTGCAGTTCTATACCTTTCCTGCTCTAATATTTCATAATACAGTACATGTATTAAGGAACTATTTACGTTGGTGTAAGCGTATATTCTTGGGTTCGTGACAAGCCGAAGCACGTGCTTCTGTTTACCTCAAAGGGAACTCTGGTTTGGAATGGACAGTAGATGGGGATTTTAAGAATATGTTCTTAACGCTGGACGCAAGTTTGTGAACATCTGAAAACTTATTCGCACTGCTTCCCTCACTCGATGCAAAGCATGCGCGAGGCACGTTACATGAATCAAAGCTGAACCAACATGACAAAACGCTTTAATTGCCGTTCTGCCCTTACCATGTATGGTGCTGCATCGGCGAGAAAAAGCATTGTCGTGTTTTATTTCCTGTGGCCACAAGAGGATGAGGCTTCTGTCAAACAGCTGGCAAATAGCTTGATGATTCACTGTTTCCAGGATTCCCATTGCGAAGAGAAATATTTTCCCAGGTTTGTCCTCCTCTAACGTACCAGCATCACATTTGCAACGGAGCGACCCACTTCATCACTTGTTTCGTCAATAGACACAAATATTGACTTATCCGCAACGTACAAGAGCTTTCCCAGAAGTACCCGACTTAACAAAGAAAACACAAAAATTTTGGGAAAAGAACCTCTTTATTTCTCTCCTTTCAGCTCGATACACTTTTTCGATACCCTGTTTATACTGAGAACCATCAAGTTCTGCAAAGTAACCATCAACTGCAGACTCCACCTCTTCACTGTTGGCAAATATTTTAGCACCAAGCATTTCTTCAACTTTGGAAATAGAAAATTACCAGAGGGGGCGAAATCCGGCGAATAGGGTGCATGAGGAAGCAATTCGATTTTAACTCATTGTTTTTGGCCATGGAGATAATGGATGTGTGAACGTGTGCATTGTCTTGATGAAACAAAAGTTTCTTTTCCGCTAAATGCGGCCTTTTTGCTTTATTTCATTATTCAAATGCTTCAATAAGCTTGAATAATACTCGCCAATGATTCCTTTTCCTTTTTGGAGATAATCAATGAAAGCTATCTCATACGCATCCCAAATAACTGACCGCAAGACCTTGCCTGCAAATGGAACTGTCTTCCCTTCTTTGGAGCCGATTCTACCCTTTCAATCCACTGGTTTGACTGTGTGAGTGATGGACCCATGTTTAATCCATGGTTATGAATTCACGCAAAAACTCGGCTTTATTGCAACGACGCATCGCCAAACACTCGATTGAAACATCCTCACGACGCTGCTTTTATTCCATTGTGAGTAAACGCGGCACCCTTCTTGCGCATAGCTTTCTCGTGTCTAAATTTTCAGTCAGTATGCGATGCACAGCACTTT
Organism: Deroplatys truncata; assembly: GCA_030765065.1. Lineage (NCBI taxonomy): Eukaryota > Metazoa > Arthropoda > Insecta > Mantodea > Mantidae > Deroplatys > Deroplatys truncata. The sequence goes on along the minus strand of CM060988.1, from coordinate 118,013,176 downwards.
TTGAAATGCCTACGATTTGTGCTAGCTCGCGCACTTTCAGTTGACGGTCATGCAATACCATGTTGTGGATTTTCTTCACAATTTCTGGGTGGTCACCTTATTTGGTTGACACCTGCGATGTTCGTCTTTGCAGCTCGTACGGCCTAGCTTAAACTCTGCCACCCAATATTTTTCTGTTGTAAACGAAGGAGCAGACTCCCCCAGAGTAGAATCTAGCTTAGCTTTAATATTAGTTGGACTAAGACCATTCAAATGAAAGTATTGTATCACATAACGATGGCCAGTTTTATCCATGTTTACAAATTCGTTGAGAGCGTTCACTACTGATGGCTGCCAAACAATTACTAAACAACGTAGCATCGTCAAACTTCGAACTTAAACTTTATAAGGTGGTACTTTCTACCTAGTAATTTGTTTGCAACAACAACCGCTATGTACCTATACGTCAGGTCGGGTACTTCTGGGACTGCCCTGGTAGTTGTGATTTTTCAGTCGTGTCTTCATAGCAGCGGTGCACGTAGTCCTTCCGAAGGGTAGACTCATCAGTAAAGTTTCCGATTAGTACACCGTTCTAAAAATGTTTTGAAGGATTCATTGCGTGTCTTTGCTAACGGAATATTCGCGTTAACTAAGCACTGCAAAGGCCTTTGTAAAACGAGACGACTTAGAGCGTTCATTACCACCTTGTTCTAACAGAAAAGGCAATTTCCGTTTGTCCGCGGCCCGGAAGGCTTTTCCACACTAAGTTTTACCTTGCAATATTTCCAGAAAAAATACCTCCATCAGTGAAAAATGCCTCCGCTCCAAACTCGGATACAAGCTGTTGCAAAAAAAAAAAAAAATAAGTTTTACTTGTCTTCGTTTAGGCATGTTTACGGTGTGAATTTCTTCCACAAACTGTGAAACTGCAGTCACACATAAGATGTGAATACAACCAACCCACCCCAATCCCTGCTGAAATCATTGTCACGATGTTGGTCAAAAATAACATCATATTTAGCGTGTTTGCACTAGTTTCTCGCCGGATGTCACCCTCTGATGGAGCTAATGACATGAATACAATAGAAACAGCGCTCTTAATATACTGTTAGAGAAAAATACCTGCTGTTGCCAGTCTTAACAGTTCTGCATACAACTTTAATGTGTATTTGTTAAAATAAATTGGAACTGAAACTAGACTAGATTCTACTGGGCAGAAAAATTTCAGTTGATAGAGGTAACGTTACAAACAAAAACAAAAACAAAACAAAAATTAAAAATGCTAAAAAAAGGACCTGTAAGTCAAAAAAGGGACAAATAAAAACTCATCATTTTCTAGCTTACAATGACCCATAATGAATATATTTTCTACTGGGCCTCGTCTTCGAACACTGAATAAAAAAGGATTTTCCTCAACTTCCTAGCCCTAATTATGAGCCAGTCATATAATATATACTGCTCTGTAAAATTCTTCTTTTTTTCGGTACAAAGGTTTGTTCATCACCCTCTCCGCGATAATCGCTAATTACCTCTAATCTATAATTTGAGTGCACTTCAGATGTTAAATTAAGCCCTCAACCTTGCTACTATAGACTTAATTTATATAACATGCGTATCTTATTAAACGTTGCAAATTACTGTACTGTAATAGTATGATGAACTACTTATAGTTAGGTTTTAATATATTTTCGGCGCATTTAACGAGACCAAACAATAACAGTTCTTGATTTTCTTCTACGCAGATCTTCCTCTAAAAATTAAACAGACAGACATACAACAATAACACCATAAATTGCCAAAACAATTGGAATTTCTGGAAATTTCTGGTTAACTGTAAAGGTAAGAACTAATAATAATAATAATAATAATAATAATAATAATAATAATAATAACCTAGTAATTAATAATTAAATGCTCGTATAATTAGTCTAATATAACCATAAATAATCTAATATAATGTGTTTAATATAATAATATCATTAATAAAGTATATTTAATATAATCAGTGGGTCAGATGTGACTAAGTGGTGTGCATGCAAAATTTAAACACTTACGAATATACAAACAAGACTCCAACGTAATAGTTACAATATAACTAACCTTCCCAATACACGTAACAGGTGCCTATTTGCGGAGGAGTTGCCGGTTATGAATGAAACCTAACCCGAATATCACCAGATTCTAGTGACTTAACCGATAATGGTGGGAAAATGCCAAATTTGCACATAAGTAACCTCTCGTATATTGTAACCTCTATAGTTAAGGCTTTAAGTTTGCAACAGGTTAAAAATAACATTAGAGCTTATTGAATTTAGGTGGTTCTGTATATGGGGGAGTCTCATAAAACTTCCACCTCAAATATCTCTGAAACAAAAATAGGAATAATTAAAAAGCATAATTGGCATTAAAGCACTGGAGGGGCTCATTTAAGTATGTAGATGGCAGAGGCTACTCAAAAATATAAGCAACTGTTATTTTCAACATATGCTTATTTTTTTTAACGGAAACCCTGTATTGCTTTGGTGCAATTGATAACATGGAAAGTAACATCAAGAACGGCGCTTGTTTCATCACACATGGTCAATTACATCACGAGAAATTGTAACGTGAAGTTAAGTTTTGAGAGAATTCTCTCTCTCTTTCCCTCCCTCTCTCTCTCTCTCTCTCTCTCTCTCTCTCTCTGTATGTGTGTGAACAGCATAACTCAAAAAGAAAACGTTTGTTAAATACCAAACTTGGTATTTAAATTCGGCATCTTCCATGCATGAGACTCGAAAACTTTCAAAGTCCCTCCGTCCTAAACTACCTTTAAATGAAAAATCCTCGTTACTTTTTATTTTTTCGAAAACGGTTATTATTAAAATACCATATGTTTAAGTTATTTGCAGGCCAAATAAAGCGTAAATCTTTTTGGGAAGCGCCTCTGAAGTCCTCTTCGTTTGGAATGACTGCTAAATCATAGAGATGCGCAAGATTTTCCTACTCAAAAAATGTATATCTCGTTAAAGCACACAATTTATATCAAACAGTATTTTTTGTGGAAGTATTTTACGAAATAGGCATTCCTTCTTATTGGTTTCAATTTTCTAAAACAATGTTTATTTCAAGTGGTAAGTCACTATTAGTTTTTTCTCGTGAGGATATAGAGAGCATGAAATTTCAAAGTTATCACATAGCAATTCACTTTTTAAATATCTAACCATCGTTATAGCCTACTGTTTTGTTCTTATACCTATAACGTGAGGTAGTATTTTTAACATTATATGATTTCAGTCTAATTATATAATATATAAATTCATTAACAGCCCGCCTTAAAGCAATATGTGTATGTAACAAGATATAAAAGTGTATTTTATATGTTTATATTATTGTATCCATGTTTAATAATGTTATGTGAATGTATTACATAATTTAATAATGTAGGAGCTGTGAGAAATAGGTCAAAAGTTGCTAACAATGAGGTAACAACGAGGTAACCTTGAGGCATTAATGAATTTGAAAGTTTAATAATGCTACTTGTGATTCTTGGAAGCAATAATGTAATTTTTGTGACAGTTTATAAAATAGCCAATCAACAACCAGAAAAAGCTTTAGTTAAATGAAGGTATTCTATTGGACTAGGATTAGCCAATCAGAAACTAAAATGGAGCAAAGTTTACAAATTCAGAGGTCAGTTGCTAGCAGACAGTGTTCCTAACCGGACGCGAGATGCGTCCTCGAGAAATTTAATACGTATTTTTGTGAGACAAAAATAGTTTACGTGTTAAAAGGTGCAAGTAATTAATAAAAATAGTCGTACAGCTCTCTCTCTCTCTCTCTCTCTCTCTCTCTATGTCAGTGAAGTGTTATTTAAATCGTGTCAAGCGTTAATAAAAGGAGTGAAGTATAATTATAATCTGTGTAAGCCTACATTCTTCAGTCGCACCACTCCCTGCTAAGACATTCATGTCCCTTAAAAAATATAAATACTGACGCAGCCGAGGCAAACATATATATATAATATTTAATTACAAAGTTAATAATTTTTAAACATTTGGGGCGAAGGCTACCGGAAACTTTTTACCATACGTGCGTTTGCAACTACTTCAAGTTCGGCTCCCCAATAGTCGACATACAATAGAAAACAAAAATAACGGTTCTTTAAATTTAGCTCCCAAAGCGTGGCACTAAAAATAACGTAAATAAATTAGTTACTACCTCAAACGTTACTAACGGATTACCCTCCACTTTGTAGGACTTACAAGCCAATGCCTTGGGTCACTGGTCTGTCGAGGAGTAATCAAACTCTGGATCATATCCAGGATGGTGATCAGTCCAATGCCTGGTATGGTGTGAAGAAGGAAATGAAATGTAGGGATGATAGGAAAATTCGCGGAACAAATTTATCCAACCCACCATTCGCCTGACTAAAAAGAAACCTTCGGTCAAGTTGATCGGCCCCGGGGGTTTTGAATCCGGGAGCTCCCGAGTTACTGCTTGAGCCATCCTGTTAAATATATAAATGTGTAATGAAAGTTTTCTCTTTTAACAAGTACTATGCAGAAAATGAGGAAAGTAAATCATGTGAATTGAACAGATTTTTTCCCTGAGATCTAACATACATCGTCTCTCTGTATTTCTCTCTCTGAGACATTTAAAACTCTCTTAGTTGCTTCAGATATTATGTAAGCACAAATGTTTTCGCTTCGAAAGCAAGGAATTTTAAAGAAAGGTATGCTATTTGCTTATTGTGCGTCATGCTCCTGGTGTATTTGGTTGCAGTTTCCAAACTGCGCTATTTTGTACTGTTGTTTGTTAAGGGAAATGCTGCCGCCACTAAGAAGTTGCTTAAATATTTGCTTAGTGTTTGTGGAGCTCTAAGCCATGTCTGGGCTGTTTATTCCTCATTAGTACCGCGCTTGACTCATTGCCGCATTGCCCTGGGCTTACAATTACAAGCAAATAACCAGTTGAGTTGAACAAGTGAATCCTGTACAGCAAATTTGTTGTATTCTAGCTTCTATTACCATGCAGATGCTCTCGTGTTCTCTCGTCTAGCATTGACTAACGCATCTAGGAAAATCCAAATGTGTTACATTCACATGGATTGCTCTACCAAACCATCCTTAATTTTTATATACATTCTACTAACTAATCTTGTAAACGCTTGTGTTTATGCAAGAGATTGAAGTGATAGTCAAATCTTTAAGAAGCCGGTCGCTATATTTTGGAAGTAGTTTCTTTAAGAAATTTGGTCCCGGGTTCCAACCCGGCGGAGGGCGATGGAATTTTTCGGGAGTAAAAATCCTTAGCATGGCTACCTTCGGAAGGGAAGTAAAGCCGGTGGTCCCGTGTCGTAGATTTACGACACGTAAAAGAACCTCAAGCCTGATAAAGGGGCCTCTGAGTAAAATGTCCGATCTTTCACGCCCAATATAGAATGGGACGCTTAAGGACCATAGTAGTCAAAGAGCGTCCATAAATAAAAAACTCTTAATTTAAGAAATTTAAATATATTTATATGTTTTTACTTTCTCTGCTACGTATAGTAAGTAGTGGAAGTATTGCATTCCACCCAAAAATTCGATATCGAGATTTCACCGGAAATACATGTTTTGAGACCTCCTGAATCCAAAAAAAGGCATTTTTGGAAACATGTCCGTGTGTGTGTCTGTCTGTGTCTCTGTCTGCGACGTTGCCATTTTCTGGTAAACAAATCCAGCGTCGCTATAGGCACTGAATGGATGTAATTGGTGGGGGCTTAAAACTTTCAACTTTCCTCTATTCAGTGACGTGTCGTAAGTGCCACTATCTATTGTCGTTCATTAAAAAAGAATGTTTAAAATCTATTCCTTCTTTTTGAATAATCCTGTATTTCGCGCACTACGTTCTTTGTTAACATCTTGCTGCAAGTTAATGCTAATGCGCAAATTTTTGTTTAATTAAATCGAATACAGAAATAATACACAAAAATATCCTTATAAATAAAACTGTATGGTTTTGAAAATAATTTTGTCAGGTTTTGAAACTAAGATGCGTTACTTCAATATTTGTATACTTCATAGCAGCAGGGTGTATGATTGGATATATGCCACCTTATACACCACAGAACAAAAACTAACGTATTCACCATGTGTTGAGCACCTATTTTCAAGCAATTGTCATGTATTTCCGTCTAAATTCCTGTAGTAATAACTAGGAACAGTCCAGTCCAAGGACGTTGTAGTCCACTGCAAAGTCAGGTAACTAAAAATGTGTGGAGTGTTTTATTGAAGTGAATATCCAGTTGAGTATGGAAGTTACAAACACGAACAAAGCAAATGAATTATTAAAAACTCCATTTATCAACTCTCAGGGGAAAAAATCAAATGAAAACATTGGGTAGGCCACTCCCGAATCTGAATCTGCAAAGCAAACAAAAATCGATGTCGTAGATTTGTGGCTGTGAGGAAAACAATGCTATTATTTTTAGTTTTCCTTACGTGTTATTTGGGGGAGATGTCCATTGTATAAGACCGAAATAACTGATATTGGGTATATATGAGTATGGTCTAAAATGAAAGTGCATTCAATTCTTGTCAATTGCCTCATACGTTCGATGCTACTGCACAAAGTTAGTAAGCATATAATATTTGAGGGATATGTTTTCCCTTTTTTTTCAATACAATATTTAAGCATACATAAAGTATTTATAGTTGTACGTAACTGCAGGAAAGTGTTCTATTCAGGACTCGTTTCGATATTCCGGCCTCAGCTCTTACTCGTCCTACAAAAATTCACTTTCCTATGCAATTACGTAAATAACTATTTCCACACTAAGATAAAATCTGATATGTTACACTCAAATGACGTTCTCTACTCTTGTACAAACTAGTTTTACAAACACTTATTCTCCATATGCTTTATGTTAATCGAGATATCGAGATGTTAATTTTATTGCTAATTTTCTTGTAATGCAAGGGAAATTGGTAGGCTTTAAGCGATAGTCAAATATTTTAAGAGCTGGTTGCTATGTGGAGCATTCCATTCTCCTTGCATTTCCAGGACATAAAAGATGAATAACGAATTCCCATTTGAGAAAAAATATAATTTTTGGAAAATTTAAGGGAATAACAAGCAATATCTCGAAAATGGTTTACAATAAAAAATGTATATAATATAAATTGTGTATTTTAACGCGATCTACATTTTTTGTATAGTAAAAGTTTGTCTATCTCTTATGGTTTACCAGTTATGCAAAAGTGATTCACAATGGAGAACACTTTTGGAGACATTCCTAGAAAATTCAAGATATACATTTTATTTGTACTGAAAATATCTTAAATATATGATATTTTAATCAAAATTGTTAGAGCCATTCCTGAGAAAATTAAAATTTTCGAAAAATGTTCCATGTAAAGGGTAATCTGGGGTGGGGGATTTTCTTGAAAACCTTCGTGTCGCATCTCTGGAAGATACTGGACCTAAATACCAAGTTTGGTGTTTATCCGACTGTTCGTTTCTGATTTATGCTGTTCACAGACAGACACACACACACGGACATGTTTCCAAAAATGCTTTTTTTGGATTCAAGGAGTCTCAAAACATATATTTCCGGTGAAATCTCGGTATCGAAGTTTTGGGTGGAATACAATACTTCCCCTACTTACTATACGTAGTAGAGAACATGTGAACAGGTTTGTCCTTTCGAATTGTAAAAATTTAAACTGAAAATGTGCTAACACTTGGGAAAAATTTTATAAAATCCCAAAATGAAATCTATAATAAATAAAATGTTAAATAAAATAAAATAAAATTTATAAAAATAAATATAATTTATAAAAAATAAAATCTTTGTTGCAATCAGTATACTTTTATAGACATACAGGTAATGGAGATTTCTCTCTCAGCAGCCAAAGGCAGCACTTATTTGAAATAATAACTCTTGACAATTGTGTGTAGGTATAATATAGGTGTATTATCGTATATCTCGTTTACAACTTCCAAATTCTATATGTGCCTCTGACACACATTTACACACCTTTTTCTAAGGTGGACCAAAAAGCTTGTATTTCCAGTGAAGTCTCGATATCGATTTCTTGGCTAAATGCAATACTTTTTCTGCTCACTATATGTAGGTATTAGAGGAAGTAAAAAAGAAAAGACAATGCACTAAGCATCGCTTCTAAAATTGATATTTTCAGAAACAAGAACATTTGTTCTCCGCTCTGCTTTCAAGCACAACTTGCTGGATGTAGATATTTAAGGAATGCATGTATTCATAAAAACAAATCACCTAAAATAAATTTTTTTGTGATAGATATCTTGTGCTAGAATCACACGACTTTTTTTGTCTTTTCATCGTAATAAATGTTTTTTGAAATTTTCCAATACACATTTTGTTACAGCTACTGGTGCTGGGACGACAGTCAGTGTTTGAAAAGCAGCTCATTATATGCTCGTCCTGACACTGCACATTCTTAGCTTGGGTAGATGAGAAACAAAAGAACAAATATAACGCTTCAAAAGTGAGCGACTTAAAATACCAGAGAATTCAAACTAACACCAAGAAATACCTTGAAAAAGACAAAGCTACAAACAAAATGTATTAAATGGGTTTATTAATAAAATATGATCCCACGGTACACATCTACCTACCTCCGAGACTTGTAACACCCTGTAGAGTCGTCGGTTTCTCAGTTACAGGGTTCTCTGAAACTTAAAACATGTTTAAGAACTAATAGCATTCTTTAAATATCTGCATTAAACGCATTGCAGACATTTTAAGCTTCTCGAAAGGAACCTTGTGCTGTGAAGAAGTGGATTTGTTTCTAGAATGAACAAGAATCCTGGTTATCAAGCAGAATAATGAAGGTCTATGATTCAATTAGAAGATACAAGACTACCTAGCAAGAAGGACTGCGTGGATTTCACGAGGGAAAAGGCAGAGGGGGAGATCCAAAGCTACTTGGATGTAATTTTGATTATGGAAGAGATGGGGTTACAAGGACATGGGGGAAGAGAAGTAGCAAGCATAAATGAAGGGGCCACAAGAAGCTGATTATAATTTTTTAAACCAAAATAAAATTTTGTTATACTTGTGTTTACCTCATTATCTTACTTATTTTGTTGCATCTGCGTTGAAATGTGTCGGTTTCCAGGATAAAAACATGGCAAATGGAACTTTACGCATTAGTAGCGTTTTTCCATACTACCATCATACTCAAGCAAGAATGTAATATCGACTATGTAAGATTAAGACAACTTATCTGTAAAATTTGGCACAAAATGTTAAAATGTCTTGTTTTTTGTTTTTTTGTTATGCTTATAGCTCGTACTTTCATACATAACTGATGTATAATAATCGGAAATTTCAGAGTCACAAATGGTTATTTGAACCGCGTTAAACTTCAAACAACATTTTCCTCTCTCTCTGTATTTTTGTTTTGGTTTTTTACTATTCAAAGTGCTCCTTGGACCACAGGTTATAACTTGCTAGCTTAAAATTTTCAACAGATACATTTATGAAATTTTTCTCTTAAACTAATTCGTATTAATAAATGCCTGCAAATAATTTCTTTATCTTTGTATACTAAGATCAAATTGGAAATTTGGGAGCGATCTGATAAACGTTAGGGTCCAAGGAAGATTGCATCTTACGACATAAAAAAGTATCAGTTATAAATAAAATAATTACTGGTTAACAAGTTTTGACATAGATCGTTAAAATTCTGTGTGCACTATGTGCTTTATGTTCTGAGTATATAGGGTGGACCATTTAAGTTGATACTGTACATCTCCAAAACTAAGCGCTGTTGAAGGAAGTATCTTAAATAAAAGTTAATTGATATTATGGGGAAAGTAAATGCCATTAATCTGTTTTGTTTGGAGAACGTTATTATGGTCATTTTAGGGTCAATTTAATTTTTTTAAAATATGAACCTACAATTGACCCTAAAATAACCATCACAACGTCCTCCAAACAAACCACGACTAATGACATTTACTTTCCCCATTATATCAAGCAACTTTTATTCAGGACATTTCTTTCTACAACGCTTAGTTTGGAGATACTGCACAGTCTCAACTTAAGTGGTCTACCTGTATAGTAAAGAGGTCAAAGCAATCAGGAAAAAAAAAAGCAGACGCATTGCCTTAAAACCGGACCTAAAAGTACAAATGGATGAACAATATTTTTGTGAGTACGTCAAACTTTCTTTTTAACGATTACGAAAAATATAAATTGACGATAGTAGTGTTCCTTTAGCATATTTCTAAAGGACTTTTAACCTATTTTTCATAAAATAAAACAATGCAACACTGATTTATTTTTACTACCGTTAAGGTACTGTGTGTACTTATAGTGATTACAGACAATATTCATCTCCACTTTAAGAAATTCTAGCTGTAAAATTAGCGGAAAAAAATCTGACTTTTATGCAGAAAAAACAAACGAAACTACAGTTTATGTGTTCTGGCGTTTTTCATGATTTTTGCAATGTATTAGGTTTATAATTCCAGCGATATTTCATATTTTAGTGTGTGATATCTATAAAATTATTTTACATGTGTGTAGTAGAGAAAATTGTTTGCTAGTCCTGACATTGTGGTCAAAATGAGTTTTGATGTTATGGGGGAAAAAAATGTCTAGTCAGGAACCAGCAACGTTTACACTGAACTTCCTATTAATCCTCAGATTTGACCATTTCACAAAATATGTATTTCTCCGTCTTTAAACCATATGTTCTCTCTATCTCCATCATTTTACGTCGTTTAACTACATGGCCATATCGCGACGGATCTATTAGGAGATACCTTGTGGAGCGGTGTGTGGCGGACAGTTAAGTAAATCTCATCCCTGTACCACCCCATCTTATTTCGTCACGTGACCACAGAGAAACAACTGAATATCGAAAGGACATATATTGAACAATTCGAATCGGCTGATCCCGTAGCTCAGTCGGTAGAGCATTTGCCTGCTTGCGAGGGGTCCCAGGTTCGATTCCCGGCTGGGGATTGGAAATTTCCTCTAGTCAAGATTAATCCCTATCTGGAGTCTGAAAGTATGAATGAGAGTGTCAATGTGTGTATAATCTAATGATTAAAAAACCAAAGTGCAAGAAACCCAACGACAAGAGTTACACGAGTTATCACCATTGCCAATAGGCAATAAGTTCCAAAGGAAAGGCCGCCGATAAGACCAATGTAGTTAAAGGCGGGGTATAAATTGAACTAAAAAAAATTAGAATCATTAGTAATGGATATCTAGGAAATAGCTGATGCCACAAAAAAGTTATTAGAAACAAATTGTGTGTTTTAAAGAACTCTACATCGATTAATTGCTTAATAGGTAGACATTCGTCTATCGCTTAACGTTTACCAGTTATACCAAATTATACAAAATGTGAACGTCACAGGCTATTCCCAGAAAATTTAAGATATACATTTGATTTGTAATGTAAGTGTATTTAATATATGGTATTTTAATCAAAACCTATAGAGCCATTTTTTAGTAAATCCTACATTTCGAAAAATTTCCATGTAAAGGTATTTGGGGTGCGGGGATTTGTTTGAAAACCTTGTGTTGCATTTTCGGAATATACTGAATCTAAATCGAATTTTGGGTTGAATGCCTTAGGTGCCTTTTCTAACTACTACGTAAGTGGTAGAGACAGTAAAAAGAAATTAATGACAACGCAACGCCTTGAGCCCTATATTCGTTTCTTGCTGTCTGTTCGTATATACACGATAGTATAATATGTTGGAGCTTGCAGGCAACGTGCACTTAAAGAGTATCCGTCATTGAAGAGGTAGTGGGGGCGAGCAATTCGGAAGATTGCAGCCACTGCTGACTTCTCCACTCCCCAGATCAATACAGCGTGAATAGCAAGGGGCTTCTAATGGAATCCCTGTGTATGCATGGAAAGAAAATGTGTGCCGTAAGGGAGACGTGTGTGTGGTTTCTAGTAATAAGACTTCTCAAAGAAAACCTCCTTCTTTTCATCTTCTTTATCAGAAATTGGAGCATCTGTGGCTACGTCCCTTAAATTCTGCGTATCCTTAAGGCAATGCTTCCGTGAATTTTGACACAAAAATGACGAAAAATTAGCTTTTAGTTGTTAAATTTTCTTATTCTTTGTTTCATGCTACATTGTTATTTTCATAATATGGTCCATTTTAAACCTACTGAGGTCCATTATAATAGTCCCATGTCGTTTAAACAAGTAACAGTGTGAAAATTAGAAGTCTTTTTTTTTTTACTTATTACTTTCTCTGTCACGTCATAGTAGGTAGAGAAGGTATTGCATTCCACCCAAAAATTTTATACAGAGATTTTACCGAAAATAAATGTTTTGAAGCCCCCTGAATCCAAATAAAGCATTTTTAGAAAAAGGTCCGTGTTTGTGTGTGTCTGTGAACTGTATAACTCAAAAACGAAAAGTCGGAATAATACCAAACATGATATTTCAGTTCAGTATCCTTAAACGATGCTACAGGAAGATTTTTAGGAAAATCCCCCACCCTAAACTACCCTTTACATGGAACAATTTTCGAAGATCTTGATTTCTAAAAAATTGGCCAGTAATGATTTTTTTTATTAAAATACCATATATTAAATATATTTACCTGATAAACGAAATGTACGAGGGTCGTCCAATAAGTAATTTCCATATTTTATATTTACACACAGTTCATCATGTTGAATTACTGTTATTTATACTGTACAATCCTTCTGTTACTTTTCTACATACTCAACATGTTTTTCCAAGTATTTTTGGGGACGTGACACAAATTTTTCCAAGCCAGGGTTGTACCAGGTCGGGTCCTGTGCTCGCAACCAGCTGTTCATTGATTTTACTTCATCATTGGTGTTAAAAGTGCTTACCTTTGAGTTAGAGGAACATGTGAAAATCACTTGGGGCAAGCTTTGGTGAATCCGGAGGATACGACAAAACTTCTAAGTTGAAACTTGACCCCAGGCGGAGCTCAGAAGGAAACTTACTTATTGGACGCCCTACGTATTTCTTGAATTTTCTGGGAATAACCTTTAAAGTCCTCTTCATTAAGAAGGAATTTTTTATGTATAACTGTTAAACATTAAGCGATAAACCATAACCACTGCACTAGAAATGTAAATCTCTTTCAAAAACACAGTTTATTTCAAATAAGTTTTTGTGGCATAAGCCATTCTGAGATAATTCAGTTTGTGTGACATAAAAATGTGAATTTTTCTCATGAACCACTTTTTATTATCAAGTTTATTTAAAAATCTGAAAAATTTAGTTTAGATTCAAGAGAGAGTTTCCAGAAATATCGAGTAAAATTTTGGTGTACATATCTTTAATATCATTGAGAAAAGTACACCTAAGTACGAAAAAACCAAGTTACGGGAATTTGATAACAAAGAAACAATACATTGGACATGGTTGTGCCGCAACATGTTTAAGCCCATATAATTTTAAAGCTCAACGTTTATATTTTCACTTTTTCTACTATGTATAGTAAGTAGAAGAAGTACTGCATTCCACCCAAAAATCCGAGATTTTACCGGCAGCCTCAATTCCAATAAAGCATTTTTGGAATTTTTTCTGTGTTTAAGTCTGTGTGTCTATTTGTCTGTCTGTCTGCGTGACTGTGAACAGCATAGCTCAAAAACGAAAAGTCGGATAATTACCAAACTTGGTATTTAGGTTCAGTATCTTCCAAAGATGCGACACGAAGATTTTCAAAAATTCCCCAAACCAATCTACTCTTTACATGGTACATTTTCGAAATTTTTTATTTTCTATAGCGATTTTCATTAAAATACCTTAATTTAAAGATATTTACATGGAAAATAAAATGTTTATCTTGAATTTTGGGGAAATAACCTCTGAAGTCATTCGGGGGAAATTTTGTATAATCTCACACAACTGGTAAACGTTAAGCGATAGACGAAAACGTACTACACAAAAAAGTATTTCTCTTTAAAGCACACAATTCATTTAAAATATTTTTTTACATGTGGCATATGCCCTATTTGAGATATCCATTATTAAAGGTTGTAATTGTTCTTTTCCTGATCATTCTCTTAAAGTCCTTTCAACATTCAGTTGTTTCTCGCAAATGCATGGAAATAGTATGCAATTTTAAGACTAGCATATAGCTTCCAGTTCTTAAACATTCGACTGTCGCTGTTTCCTTGCTATCTATAACGAAAGTGTAATGGAGCTAGTTCTGCGAAGGTTTATTTGGATTAATATGTAGTAGATAGAAAAATAAGCTTTAGTAAGAATAATTTGTGCACCCACTTATAAAGGGTAGAGGATTAAGACGTTATGTGAATGTATCACATCAGATTTTTTTATCACATAGAAAATGAAAAATCGAGTTTTTGAAGCATCTTGACCTCCCAATGCTATTAAGTCGTATTTTGACTAGTTTCATTTGGTCTATATTTTAAAATATTCTAAATCTGGGACGTCAGAGCATCAGCTCTTGTAATGTGGGGGGGTCCGTGTATCTATTCCCGTCTATAGGGTAGTGTTTGTGAGACACCCCTAATCAGGCCTGCACCTCTGACTACCTCTTGTGAAGGCCCAACGAGATTAGAATCCACGTAAAAGTTGTAGGTTCCCTCGTTCCGTGGCTGTCCTCATTGTCTTCTTACTATTGCAGGTAAACAGCGTATCTCCAGCCAATAAATACCTCCAGTCCTCGTTTGATGGAACAAGGTTCTCTCGAAGGTCATAGACCATATCGGGAGCGTTAGAAACAACATAACATAATCTGAATTACTTCAGATTTGTGAATGTGAAGCAAAATAAAATATATTTGTTTATTGCTGTGCTTATATATAAGCTGTTTTGAATCCCAAAGGAAGAGGTACAAAAAATTATATTGGGGCTGAAATTCCACTCATGTGGACTCCTCCTAAAGGGAAGAGGGTCCTTCATTCGCAAAGCGTCAGCCTGGGGGATCGTCGTAGTTCCGCTTGGAGCAGAAGGTTTACGACAGTAGCCTTCCGCGCTTTGCGCATCGTTTTTATTCCCTTTGTGAAAAATGCGTCCTTAATGATAAAGCCTTTCTAAGAGCATCTATGGTGAGTATAAACCTCACTAAGCAAGGAGATTGTTTTTGTTGTAATTGCTTTTTCCTGCAAAGTACTTTATGATGTACCAAAGTAGGCGTGTCAAAGCAAGTTCGCTCTGAGAGTTACAGGAGAACAAAATTGAGGGGTCCACTGCAAGAGGGAGCTATGCCACTCTGTCACGAGAGAAGAAAAATATGATGTGATATTCACACCAGTTTCTCTACTCACTATCTTTTATTTTTCTATAACTTCTGCAAACTAAAGCTTATTTTTCTATTTACTTCATGTTGATGCAGATAAAACTTTGCAAAAATGGATTCATTACACATTTCGTTGAAGGTAGAGGGGCGCGGGGTAGACGAAACCGAATGATAGTGTTTAAAACCGAGTCGCTGAACTGGTCTAGAAATTCCATACGCTTTTCACGATACATCTCGAGAAACAACTGATTAACGACAGCAATGTTAAACATTCACAAAGTATTAAAACAACTCAAACCAATAACGACGGATATGTCAGAAATGGTTAATGCCACAAGGAAGTTATGTGGTATAAAATGCTTTAAAGAGATCTTCATTTTTGTATGGTATGTTTATATATCTCTTATGGTTTACCAGTTATACAAAATTACACAAATTTGCTTCCATAATGAAGAGGGCTTCACAGGCTATTCCTAGAAAATTTAAGATATAGACTTTATTTTGCATGTAAATGTCTTAAACATATAGTATTTTAATGAAACTCGTTAGACATTTTTGAGAAATTCCAAAATTTCAATGTATCTTCCATGCGGTTAGTTTGGGATGGAGGTATTTGTTGAAAGTCTTCGTGTCGTATCTTTATTATAAGATGCTGAATCTAAATACCATTTGATATTTATAGGACAGTATTGTGCTGTTCATACACACGCACTTTGACATACGGAGCTTTTTCTAAATATGATTTTTGGGTAAAGTCAGGAGGCCTCAAAAATGTGTTTCCGGGGAATTCTGATATCCAATTTCTGGGTGGAATAAAATACTTCCTTGTATCTATGTAGGCAGGTGGCAAAGAAAGTAAACGCAGACTGTTATGAAATTTATTACACCATAAATATTTCAGTTGTAAACTTGGAATTGCTAAACTTGTATTGATTCGAAACAAACATGAATCTTAAAGCTATTGATTTTATTAATAGAAAGTTTGCATTGTTCTGAAAAACAATGTTATATATTGTTCATCAGAAATGAATATTTGAAGGTATAATTTGAAAAGTTTTCAACATCCTTGACAATACAATCTTGTTGAGCTTGACTTGAGGCACTGGTGGAATGTATGGTAACATGAGCATAAGGTCCTTCAGTGTTGGAGAAGCTATAGGCCCGCCATCAGGATAGGTAAGCGAAGTTTTTGGGACTGGATGGTCAACTCGGCGTTCTGGCATCATCTGGAAAGCTCGATAATGTGCCATTCTTCAAGATCGGAATATGATATATTTCAAAATTAAAATTTATAATTTGGCCGCTAGTTTAAGTGAACTGCAGTGGTATTACTCCATTTTGCACTGGAAAACTTTGAAAGAATAGTAGATTTTCTCGAAGATCCTCAGTATGGGCTGAAGCTATGTCACATTCAAGTGCTAGCTCTAGTTCCGAAGGTCTCGGGTTCAAACCCGGCGGAGGGATGCACTTTTTTGAGTGTAAAACTCCGTAGCATAGTTTCCTTCGGAAGGGAAGTAAAGCTGGTGATCCCATGTCGTAGATTTGCAGCACATAAGGGAACCTCAAGCCTGATAAAGGGACCTCTGAGCAAAGTTGCCGATCTTTCACGCCCAGTATAGAATGGAACGCTAATGGCAACAGCAGTTAAAGAGCGTCCATAAATAAAACTAAAAAAGAAGACATTCAAGTAATTTGCGTGTATGATGGTAAATGGCAGGAACATTACGAAATACTAAAAAAAAGTGTTATTTTTCATGTCTTGTGGCACACCTCCTTGCAGTGGACCCCGCAATTCCGTCCGTTGCCCACTTACAAGTACGAGAACTTGCTTTGCTTTTTACAGTGGGTCTTTTCGGGGGTTCGTATACGCACGAGAAATCTCGTAAAATACGAGAACTATGACGTTTGTACAGGCACGCGAGAAAACTAGTTCTCAGATGAACATATAAATATTTTTAACCGTTAACTAGCCCGGGGAACGACCTCAAATCCTTGGACAGCAGTGCTGGTATTGTTAGATATAAGAAGCTGACTTAGATCAAATTATGCTTATTAAATCCGTATACTTATTAAAACATATTGTGATTTGGTCCGTTTTTCCTTAGTCACACGCCACTTTCTCTTGCGCATAGCACTGCAATAAACCAGGCACAAGCAGTCTTTTCTCTATTCCGGTCACTCACTAGAGCAGAGGTGGCGAAAACGTGACTCGCGAGTTATTTTGACTCGCAGGCGCCATTCCCTCTATGCAACCGTCCCGTTTGTTTTTCACATGCTTGTGAGTGATGCAATGCGTGTTGCATATTTGGTGACTCGCGGAAGCATGTCGTTTTCGCCACCCTTGCACTAGAGTGTCAAATACAAGACTGCTTTCGTACTATCGCTCGCTGACGCTAGCAACTCTCACTGAGAAAGAACTCAAAGCACTACGTCACATCAACAACCTGCTGCTGCAGGGAATATGCTTCTGTTTACACTCGCGTAGCTTCTGTTGAGGGGTAGAGGAGGTCATTCTCGAAGCTTCACCATGCTTCTCATTGGCGTTCTAGGTGTTTCCTTAGCCGGAATCGCCTCCCTCTCCCTCTAATGAATCATTCGCCGGCTAGCGCTGAAGGATAAGCCCGCTATCCACAGGACAGATCCAGGATCTGTCGTTTTGTGTAAAGAGGGAGATTTCTGAAGAAGTGCAGCAAATGCTATCAGATTCTATAACCCTGTCAGAGTTTTTTCTAGTTTTATTTATTAGTGATCGATTAGCAAGTGCAGTGCTATTCATATCTTGTGCACATTAGACACAGAACAGAAAATAACATGCAGAGGATGGCCATTGTAACTCTCCTTAACTCTCTCCTTTGGAAACATATGGCACACTGAGAGCGAGTTACGAAATCCGCTGAGTGCAAAGTTAGTCAGTAATGAAATAAGCTAGATCACTAGAATATCCCGGTACAGTCTTCTTTTCAGACATGTGCGCCAACGGGTTTGGACGTCAATATTGTACGTCATAACTCCCGGAACCCTGAAGGTCTGAGAAGAAGCGACGAGCGATCTGTAGTATAAACTGAAGAAGTGAAAGTGAACCAAGTTCTTTATGTAGCTGTTCTGTGCGAACTAAAGGGCAGTAGCGATCTGTAAGAATCGGTTTTAAAGACGTCGAATGTGGCAACTGCTACCCACGCCCACACCTGAGAAGTTTAGGTAATCGGCCGAAGATATTTGTAAAGAAGCAGCAAGACCAGGAAGATGTGTTATGGAACAGAGGATAGAGTTTAAAAGTCATCCCGATGAGAGAGGAATAGCGAAATCAACATAGGCGCATCAAGTAAGCTTAGAGCTTGGTATTCAGCAGCATCCCAAGCTATTTCAGAGCTCTCTAGAGGTGTTTAACACCCGTTCTTACTACAAATGACACTACAGTCTCAAGCTTTCTGCAATCTTTTAAATTGTATAATAAAGATCAGCCGATGTGTAATGGGTTGTTCGATTAGTCAGGAACCAGTTCTCCGCTATTGGACAGATAGATCAAGCTAAGAGTACCTCGGAAGTTGCGAGCTGTCAGTTGCATCACATACGATAAATTCTTCAACAAGCAAAGTAACGGAGACGTGAATTAGTATAGCTTATACAACGGAGGGGGACACCTCCGCGTACTGCGACCTACTTCATCTGTTACGGTTAACACTGCCCAGGAAGAAGGGATTAAACGAAGGAACCACAGGAGACTATAGCAGCAAACAGGCCACAGAGACGCGCGGAAGTCCCTAACAGTTTCTGACTCTAAGACCTGTCCCACTGCTGGAGCTGCTTAGAGGGGGCGATGAACGACCCGTCGACCATGCATCTCTCTGCTGTCACGGGAAGTATTATTTCATTCGAGCATGCATACGCTCCAGCTTTTCGGCACCGTCATATGCCATGGAACCTAGAAACATGCCTGAAAGAAGAGAAGGAAACATAATGAAAGGGAAATGATCCAGCATTCGCCTACCGACCAAGGAAAACCACGAAAACCCAAGGGCAGAGTGGGCGATCGACGGTAATCGCTCCTGGAAACTCCCGAATGCCAGCCCCATACGTTACCGCGGAGCCATCTCGTTCGGTTTGTGCATATGTATACGATTCCGAATTACTTCAGACAGTAAACCGCGCAAGAGTGCGGTTTCCTTAACACTGAAAAAAATAAACGCAATTAGAATTGAATTTAATATTTAGCAATACTCTTGAATAAATTTTTGGTTAAGTAGTTTGAAAGTCAATGTAGCGTTTTATATTTTCAGAATACCCCTCTGTGTGTCTGTGAACTCAAAAACGAAATGTTCGGATAAATACCAAGCTTGGTATTTAGGTTCAGTATCTTTCAAAGATGCGACACAAAGATTTTCAAGAAAATCCCCCACCCCAGACTACACTTTACATGGAACATTTATTTAAAATTTTTGATTCTCTAAAACATGGCTCTAACAATTTTGATTAAAATATGATATTTTTAAGGCAAAAGAAATGTATTTCATGAATTTTCTGGGCATGTCCCCAAAAGTCCTCTTCATTCTGAATGGCTTTTTCTTAAGTGGTAAACCTTAAGAGATAGACAGAATTTTATTACACAAAAAGTATAGATCTCTTTAAAACGCACAATTTATGTCATATACTTTTGTTGTTTTTGTTGTCTGAGTGAAGCTTCCGAGATCTTCCTTGTTATTTGTTTCAATTTTCCAATACTTATACCTTTTCTCAAATGGGAATTCGTTATTCTTTGCTTTTATGTCTTGGACATGCAAAGAGAATGGAATGCTCCACATAGCAACTAGCTCTTAAAAGATTTGACTATCGCTCTACCATATTCCCCTTGTACCTAGAAGAAAATTAGCAATGAGATTTCTGCAACGGTTGCCTCGATTAACATGAAGTAGGTGGAGTATAAGCGTTTGAAAAATAGTTTGCACAAGAGTAGAAAAGGTCACGTGAGTGCAACACATCAGATTTTTTAAAATGTTTGGCAATCCTGAGCGTGCATTTACATGGCTATATAGAAACTTGAAGATACTTTGTAACTTACACCGGCTATTTCCGGAGAAGACTTGTTATAAAAACCATCTGACTTGCATTATAGAGCAAACAAACAAATCTGATGTCTTAAAAGCCTCAGGAAATGGCATGTTTTACGGTGAAACGCAAAACTGTCATAATGATGGCTAACTGTGTTTGGCATTCAGGTATTGACGTTTCTGTTTGTTTTCAGATGACGAAGAGGCGAGTCTGCCCTCTGACGTTGCAAACGGAGAAGCTGGACGTATTTGGCGCAGTCGCAGTAATATGTGAGCTGGAAGTCGTGCGTCAGCGCCACACTGCGAGCTCCAACTGGAAACATGCTGCTCCCGATGCTGCTGCCTCTATGGTGCGGCGCTGGTACTAATCGTCCAATCTTCAACACCTGAGCAAGTAGACGTCGCTCGCTCCTGGTCAACATAACCTTAATGAAGAAGTTACCGCAAAGACCAAACCTTCACAAGTTCGTTTAATTTCTATCTTTGATGCACTTCCTGTGATTTTAAACCCAAACGACACTTTCCTTTGAAAATAAAGCTAAATGTGATTAATAATTCGAAGAGGTGCAGAGTTACCGTTAGAAAAATATAAACATTGTTACTAAAAAGTGTTTTTGTTGACATTCGGTAGTCAAGTGTTTTCGTGGCGAAAGAAGTGGATATTTCGTTGTTAGTTGAGTTTAGAATTTTAGGCTCTAATACTTTTTTATTTCTTTTAAAAATACGATTAAAAGAATCTGTGATTTAGGTGAAAAATTAATGAATCGGGAGTTCTTGAAACAGTTTTGTGTTTTAAAGTTGATGTGCTTAGAAGATATTTCTTCGACAGTAGCAAGGTCATAGAAAGAGGCTAAGAACTTAAGTTCCCTGGCGAAGCAATAATGTTGTCCTACATGTTGCCAATAGAAGATAAACCGCCTCCAATACCAAACAAGAACCACTTGCAATTAGAACTGGAGTTGCAACAGCAGCAACAAGAACAGAATCATAACCACGTGTTGTCGGATTCTTCATCCACTACGACGTCGCCACCGACAACCTCCACAACAACCACTGCCTCCGTCCGCCCGTCGCAGCCGCCCCCGCCGCCACCGACGACGGATGGCGATGGCGGGGGAGGCGGAGGAGGGGGAGGCACCGGTGGCGGTATTCGAAAGGTGATCATCAAACCCGCCTCCAAGGCTTCCACCATCTCTTCGGAGAGCAGTGTGAGCAGCATCACGAGCGATGCCGCCTCCAGCACCGCCTCTCAGAGCACGATGACGCCCACCGACAAACCCAAACCGAAAATTATCGTCAATGGCACCAAGCACGGTTCGCTGAAAAGGTAAGTGACAATCACTGAAGCATGCTGTATTTTAGAGTATTTAAATTGATATATTACATAGTTTTTGTATCCTAAACTCTAAGCTCTAATACACCACAATGTCCACTGTCCCCCGCAGTTTTAGTCAGCTTTACATTTTCCATCCAGGGTTAACAGAGCGCATGGCTAATCAGACTAGTAGACTGTAATATAATAAATAATCCTTAATTTTGGTATAAATTCAGGAATAGGAACCAACGAAATCCTAAAACTACGAAAAATGCATATAAGAATTGCTTTAGTGCACGAATTCTGTGTTAGCTACTGAATATATAGTAAACGCCTACAATAATCAGACTAGCACTTAGTTAAGGTGGATAAGGCTTGTAAGCCCAAGCACGCTAGTAATTCAGTTTCAGCAATTTTGGTTGTTTGTTTAATAAACTTTCCTTACAACACACAAAAGAGGCGGAAACCTTGGCGTTTGTTTGCCCATTAAAGTCTCTTTGTGCTATTTTGATTCTTGTACTTATTCTTGCCAATGTAAATCTTTCTGTATTGACAGCCTCCCATACGGGAGGGGTTCCGACTCCTTCAGTTGTCATGTTGCTGGTGCTGTGTACCCTTAGCACTCTATAGTTCAATGTTACTAGAAGCACGTCGGACCAAAGTATGATCTTCGGGCAGTTGTTAGGATTGGGTTGAACTCGGCGGTGCAGTGGTCCGGATACGGGTGAGAGATGAGTACGTCTTGACAATGATGCTCACACCGGAACGTGAGACGCCTGTTGTCCACCGGCACCAGCTTGGAGAGCTCGGAACGTTGTGCTAAGTCACCGTTGCTCCTACCGAGATTCTTTGATTGTCTTTTCTTTTAGGGTCGATGCGGTGGGTATCCACTTCCACCGGAAACCAAGTATGCCTGATGGAAAAAAATCCGCGGAGGGAAGCTTCTCGGATGACGCCTTTCCTGGTTCTAGAAGGGGACCTTCGGTTCGGAAATGTTCAACGATTCAAGGGAATTTTAGCTTAACTATGCATAATTTATTTTCAGCAAATTTTAAATGTGTCAAATTTGTCAAGTTCTTGTGTACAAAATTTCAATTTTCTTCATACAGTGGTTCTTCTAAACATTGAAAATTGGTATGAGATTCTCCATCTAAAAGATCCTTAATTTTGTACCGATGTCAATGAAATTTGAAATGTGTCTATAAATTTTGTTCAAGATGGCATCTATAAATTTTCAACTACATACGATCAGTGCTTAAATGTTGAACATTTCTAACCATAATTTGTACCGATGTCAGCTAAATTTTAAATATGTCAGCAAATTTTCTCGTATATGTATAAAATCTCATCTCCGAACTTGCAGCTGATGTGATTCATACGTACGGACGGACAAATCGACTTTAATAGATTATTCCACACAGCGAAAGCACTTCAAAAGAAAACACTTCATTTGCATCACCGCGCTCGCTGTTCTGGGACACCCTGCAACACACCTCCAGAGAGAGAGAAAGTTTCTGTAGTTTGCTCGATGTTCTACACTTGATTGTGTGAACATTCCAGATGTCTTCTGCAAATCAATTGCAGAAACTCGTCCTGAAATCGAGGAAAGTAGCGAAACTTTAATTCCAGCCTTATGCTAGATTCTCACGAAATATCTCTGGCATTTATCAGAGAAACAATATTCAGAAAATTAAATGCCACGAAATAACTAGTTGTGCTATTTGGAAGGAATAAGAAGGCGCAATGAACCCGAAAAAGCACAAGATACAGAGAGTTCATTGCCTCCAGAAAGCGGCATCTTCAGAGTGTGATGCCGCAATCCATATGTCTTTCATTTCGGGCAATAAATTTGACTGTCGCAAAGCGAAATGCGAGATAGCATTAAGATAAACGCTGCATACAAGAATAAGAAACGTTTGTCTTTCTATAAAAAGTAAGGGACAAGTGAATGTAACGTCAGTGTCGTAAGTGAGCTGTTTTGTGGTAAGTGGTTATAATTCAGCTTCTACTAAGTTTCAAAAGATTTAATCTGTATAAAATATGTCTTCTTCAGCACTGCTATCCTACTTTAAACGCAAAATACTTGTTCGGTCATTCTGGTGAGTTTAAGACCCTGCCGATTAATGTACCAACATCTGCAGTATTTAACAAATTTTAGTGGAATTTGGTCCACGTAAGCACAGTAGTTTAAACATGTTTTTTATTTTTTATGTAGTCGGCAGAAAAATTCAATGTTGTTGCCAGGATTTGAACTCAGTTCTCCCGCTTTCCGTGCGGTTGTCCTAACCACTGCGCTAATATGACAACATGCCGGTAGGTCATTGAATTCTCCAACTAACTCGAGTTTTTTCCTTGGCGGTTTACAAAGGCGTCTCACTTTATTCATAACAATCTCATTGGTGACTTACAATCTTTATTCCTGGATACACAAATAGTTAAACCAACTATGAGGTAATTGTTATTAATTACTTTTTATTTTATGTATATAATTCATTAAATTGATTATGCTTTTTTAAAAATCTATCCGGTCTAGGGATTGTTTATTTATGTAGAGCCAGCTGAAAAATCCAATGTCATAGCAGGGATTTGAACACAGGTCTTCCGATTTTCGTGCGGTTGCTTTAACCATTGAGCTACTATGACAGATGCATGTTCTTTGTTGTAATTGGTTATTCATCTGTATAGATTTTCAAAGTTTGAAGAAATCTTGAAAATAAAATTGAATTAATTTTCTGATACAACTTCACTTTCATGGTCATGATATTTTGCTTAATCAATTAGTTTAGGGTATTTTTAGCATAAATTACAACTATTCTGGACCACTTAATGTCATGCCATTTTTAAAATACGATCTTAAATATACATTTAGGTTACAGTTCAGGTGAAATCGCAACATTTCGGTTTTGTTGAGTGCTTTGATGATTTATTAAGGTCCTTTAACCGGATGGTGAATGAGCGAAATAGTTGAAATGATTCTCAAATGGCGCAGTGTCCCTAGAGCTGAGAGTTACTCGTCATTCGTCATCTCAGGATAAGAAACTTCCCGGGAAAACAAATCTTATCCAGGTAACTCACCCTAACCGTGATTTGAACTCAGAACTCCTGAATGTGAGACAAACACGCTGACCCAAAACCACAGAGGTGGGTCTGTGTTTTATGCTTTGGTATTTAGTAGACTTTTTAGGAACAGTTCTAAAATCGCACATTTTAGTGAACTCCGTATGTAAAGTAATCTTAAATTTCTGTCGATGACAAATTATTTCCATGCATATCCGCTTAACACTCTTTGTTTAACAGCTTACTTCTCTCTCGTTTAAATCGTACCAACATAACCTATTTTGCTTCATTACATACATCAATATGCCCTATGCAAAGCCTACTTAAATGGGTGGGTTTTTATAGTTTCTTGATAGAGCGCTTTGTAAATAATTAGATTCCCCAAGCTTTAATTATTTTTAAGAGTAGCCTTGTACTGTTTTAATTTATGAAGATATCTCGAGGACTGCCCAGGTAAACGTATCATTTTCGGGCATATGCCAGTGGACCAGAAATGTTTTAAGAAGTCACAATTCAGGCAGTGTATTTAAAGTAAAACATGTAGTTATGTCCTTCATTTGAGTTGCAGATAGCTAAAAACACGTTTAACGCATTTAAGGCTTAATAAGGTAGATAGAAGGTTCAACAACCCGTGTGGAATCGAACCCTGGTATATCGTGCGGCAAGCTACAGTTCAAACTGTTTAGAATTCGAGACCATAAACACGTTAAAAGCTTTTCGGGCATTGCCATTATTACTGTATTTCACACCAGCGTAATTTCTCTCGCCCATTTGTAGTTAATTGCGTGTATATTTCATTGCAATGTACTTTTGTAGCTTGCAACGAGCCTTTAGCCTCGGTTCAAAAATATTCGCTGCATCCTTAATTCTAAGGCTCTTTTCTCAACTACCCTTAATTTTGTACCAATTTCAACGAAATTCAAAATGTGTCGATAGATTTCCTCAAATCCTATGTATCAAGTAACATACTTGGAAAAAAAAAAGAAAACGAAAGAAAGAATAAAAACAGAACATTTAGACGCTAATACATGACTCAGATAGTTAGGACTGGGGAAACATATATTTAATAATAGCATCTACCCAACTATAACGTGGTTTTTAAAACAATGTTGAATGCCTGTTAGGGTAATTGTGGCACACATGCACTTTTGTATAAAAAGAAACGCAGAAAAGCTTGTTTGGAACTATGCAGAATTTGAATTTTAAATTACGAAGTGTAATCCCGTTTGCATATATGAGAAGAATTCCTTATTTCATACTAGTGATTATCAAATGAAATCGAAGTATGTGTAAAGCTTGTGCTTTATAACTTAAGACAAACGAGCAGGTACACTTCGCAAATGAGAAGAATGCTACCCCGGGGTGAAGAGTCAGGGGAGATGGCCTGCTCATGTTGACAGTTCGTTTACTAATGCATGCTGTATTGCCACCCATAGCTGAATTTCGCTGTGCCAAACGCAGTTGAGACGAGTTTAAATTTATAGTAACCCATGTTGACATCGATCAATGAAGACTCGATAATAGTAGGCAATAATATACGCAAATGCCTAGGCCCTAAAGTAGTATTTTTCGGCTCTTGTACAACCCGACAGGTAACAGTTTTACCAAAAACCTCCTATAAATTCTTTCACTAAGAATAGCAGACGGTTTAGGAGAAATATTAAGGAAAACACATAATATAATGACATAAACGAGTATTCATTAGAAGCGTTAGGTTACAGGGGCTAAGAAAAATTCATCATTTCAACATTTTATGATTCCACGTAGTAATAAAGCCTAATTAAAATAAATGTCCAAACTTTCATTCGCCAGGAGAACCAGTGCGCTGACCGCCGTAAGGTTTATGTTTTATAGTGTCTACACTAACTTGGATGCCGTTTTCGTAGTGTAGTTGTCGCGTTTGTCGCGTGAATAACCAGGGCTCACTACCATCGTAGTAATTTATCTTTCTTTCTTATTAATCCTTAAGTGGTTAATCTTATTCTCATTAATTTGCAATTTTGTCTTTACTATGGTCTTCGACAAAATTGCAAATGAATGAAAATAGATTTTTTTTCTAGTGAATGTTTATTGCTACCAGTTATATAAAATGTACACCTATTTTACATATATTGCCATGACATGCGCCCAGGTACAGTGTTTTTTCTTTCACACTGTGGCCATCACACGGCTATTCGTGTGCCGGCCGCCGCAGCTCAGACTCCCGTCGAAACAGTTATAGTATTGCCGCAACCGCCTCACGTTCTCATAGTTACAATTACAATGGTAATAAGCACATACCACATCAGAAGAAATGTTGAAAATATTGTCTTTGTCTATCCAACATTTCTGCCATTTTCTCAGAAACCTTTTATTCTTCCTCAAGAGTTCAATAAGATTTCTTTTGAATGTCAGTCTGGATTTTTCCAAAAAGACTTAGCTACCACGCATACAGCTTTAGTTAAGGGAATTTTTGAAGATAGTGTAATTACTAAAGAATTATGGCCCGCACGATTCCCAGATATAACTATATGATATTTATCTGTGGGAGAACTTGAACAATAGGGTGTGTGCAACAAACTCCATACATTGGAAGAATTAAAAGAAAAATCAGGCGAGAAATTCACTTAATTTTGAACATTGAAATCTCGAATATGAATGGACATTCCTTGAGATGATGCCAGAAATGTGTGGATAGACAAGGAAAACATTTCTCAACAGTGATTATTTCCAACACTAAATATGAGAACGTCAGGCGGTTGCGGGAATGTTTTAACTGTTTCGGCGGGAGTCCAAGCTGCGGCAGCCGGCGCGCGAGCAGCCGTGCAATGCCGCAGTGTGAAGGAAAAACACTGAATGTTAGGAGTGCCTACATACCACCTAAAATATCTTCTCAATTTAACGTACTGCTATCGTTAAAAACAAATAAAATACTTACTGTGGAATCTCATAGACTTACACACAAGCAGCCGTAGAACCTCCACTCGGATAATGAGCTTGCAAAATGTAAAATATACATTGGTTCACCGAGACGTTCTACACATGGTTTGGATTGGCAGAGAACCCAGATTCGAATCTCGGTTGGACGCTTCTTGACTGTTTGCATGCGCGCGTTCGTGTAAGGCTATGTGGTGTCTAAATGGCGCCCAGTTTCAATACATCTTAATAGCATGTAAATTATTCACATTTAACGTAACTGGTTTTAATTATAAAGTTCATAACAATAAATATTCGCTAGAAAAAAAAGATATACAACAAAACAAAATAAGAACTTACTAAAGATAATGATGACACTTTGAAAGGATTTTAGACTAAGGATGCAGCACGTACATAAAAAATTCTACACATCACAGCAACCTCCAACACAAAGGTATGCCCTTAACAAAACAAAATATTGGTGTCGAATGTAACTGAGTAAATAGTTTTTCGAGCTTCGTCTTTCTCAATTATTAAAATTTATTATTAAAAATACCTTATAACAAATATCAAACTGTATATGCGAGTATATTTTTCTGTGTCACAACTAAGGGAGATAACTCCGCTATAACGTGCGAGATTCGGGAGGTCCTGAGTTCGATTCCTGTGGTCGGTCACTCTGACCATGCGTTTTTCGTGGTTTTTCCCTAGTTAGCAAAGCGAATGCTGGGGTGGTTTCTCTTCTACTACGAACTTCCATTCCCTCACTTTCTATTGTTTCGCTTCTACTTTCAGGTAGGTTTAGGGGCTATGCAGTGTCGGTCGGTGTCGGACAGATGGTGCAAATGCTTGCTCGTTGGAAAGCCTTTCTCGGTCCTGAGAGATGACAGCCTTCTCTGAGTCTCTCGGGTTGGTCGAGTTCTTCCCGGTTCCGCCACAGGGAAGCCTTCTCTGAGCAACCCCCCTGTATGACCGGGTCCTCAAGCTTGGAATTCTTAGGGACCTCTGCACTTCTTTACCAACCGGTCTATAGTCTCCCGCGGTTCCTTCCATCATGCTTTCCTCCTGGGGGTGATAAGCACAAAAGATCCACGTTGGGTCGAGGTGCGAGATGTCCCATCCGTTCCCGGGTCATAGTCATAATCATACTCTGTCATTACTATCAGCTAGGACCGAACAAGGTGGCTCCTATGTGCGACTTGCATTCGGGAGACCCCGGGTTCGATCCCTGGCGAACGCCCACTCTGATCCATGGGTTTTCGTGGTTTCATAGGTCGGCGGGCTAATGCTGGGGTGGTTCATCTTCTACACGACTCTCCTGATCCTCACTTCCTGTATCCGTTATCTTCCTTGACACCTGTTTAAGGGTTGTAGGACCAGACGGCGATGTTCGGCGGGTTGCAGCTG
The DNA here is from genome assembly GCA_030765065.1 of Deroplatys truncata. Classification (NCBI taxonomy): domain Eukaryota; kingdom Metazoa; phylum Arthropoda; class Insecta; order Mantodea; family Mantidae; genus Deroplatys; species Deroplatys truncata. Next base: position 117,984,247 of record CM060988.1, on the reverse strand, counting down.
GACGTCGCTGCGAACTATTAGGTCTCGCCTCTGAGCCCGCCCCGTGGATCTGGTCAGCCCTTCTTATCCCTCTCTTCCAGGGATCACGGTAGAAGCAAGAAGGGCCGTTGCGGTCTACTTGCGGTGCTCTGCCCCTGTTGGGGGGGCAGCGTTCGTCCGAACCTTTATCTTTTGCTATCAGCTAGGCAAGTCCAGTATTTAAGCATAAGTGAATATAGTTTATGGCGTATTTAGATAATTTGTCAAGAGAGTCTATTTTCTAAGCTTATCGTTAGCAGAATCTGTATTATTTCATACCAATTTTCTTTATAAGATTCGTCCCGTAACTACCTATAGTTACAGTACTCGGGTACTATATCGCGTCTCACGCTTAAAAGACGGTACAGGTTAAATGGGGCGCACTGTTGTCACATGTACTCTACATACGCCTCCACACTTTGGCCCCCAGTTGCCATCGATATACCAATTTAATGTTGTCTTGAGAATGATACTTCACGAAATAGTGAAATATCTGCATTGCTATTTAAGGCAATTCTAAGACATTTAATATTCGCCTGCACTTGGTATTTTTAGTACTTCGAAATACAATTTTGAATGCATAAAAATATATATTATCAAAGAAATGTGGAGATAAAAAATGATAAAGGATATAATTTGGTTGGATATCATCACGGTTTATCCTTGAAAAAATCACATTTAACGTGAGTTGAATGTTTTCAAACAGCATGTAATGAACGATGCGCCACGTTCTGCTTTGCGCTATTCCATTATATATCGTTAACCTAGTATGTGTTTATTTCCCCCATCCTTTTTATGGGTCCTTAGAGGTCCTTTCATTATTGCGTTTTTATGCTATACACTAGTGTTTCTAACACGCAGGTAGCCTTAGCTGTTTCTTTTACTGCCTTACTAATATTCATTTTACTAGAAAAGTAATCTAACACATTCATTATTACTTTGCGTTTCTTCCAGTTTACAAACATTTCGTCTCCTCTTAACTTCTCTCTTCATAACCATAAATATTTACATAAACTGTTAAATAAATAACCTACATAAAATTTTACAATGTTCCACTCGCTATAAACGTATACACTTCCTTTGTTAAGCTATACTGCCTTCTGCCTCGCGCCTGCCTGTTAGCCGAATAGATGGATGTTTTTTGTCATACACAGTGAATGAAAGGAGTTAAAGGATTCCGGTTTCTTTTAAAAACTGTGTCCAACCCTCCTCAACATTTTCTCTCGCTTGGTCCCCATTGTAAACCCAATAACAAAAACATTCCTCGCTGACTGGCAGCATAGGTATAGAATTTTCTGAAAATATATAATTTAAAAATGATAACATTCATATTATTAAAGGTAGAGAATTCAAACTATTCAGGTATCAGCACACTAGTTTACTCTAGGTAAGAAAAAAATATTGTTGCATTCTATTCTTTGGGTTATTAGTTACTGCGCTATAAGTAGATAAACAGCAAATATGGGACTTTTAATGAAAACTCTATATCTATAGAAATTTGCGCCTTCAGAAATCAATAAATGCCTTAAAAATGATATAAACTGATAGAGTAAAACGTTCTTCAAAGGATAAGATGTTCAAAGATGAAATTTATAATTGAATATTTATTCTATGTTATTATTTATAAGCATAGGCAAGAGTTTTTGTTTTTAACAATAATTGAGAAAATTCTTGAATTAAAAAACATAACCGTTTGTATGTATTTGACATACTTTTGAAATGATGTATAGGCTTGTTTTTTTCGCGAATTTTTATATTTTTTCATATTTTCGAAAATAATATGTTTTTAAACTCAAATGAGAAATCCTATTTTTTATTTTTCAAGGAAAAATGTGCATTTATTTCAAGTTACAAAATAAAAATTTAATTTAAGTTATTTCTTCATACAATGAAAAATATTTAGGATTTCAACGAAAAGAAGTTAGCAGTTACAATACTTACAAGACACTAAAATAAGGTACCAAGCAAGAAAAAGTTCGTTCTAAACAAAGCCAATACTAACTAAGCGTAGCTATCAATAAACTATAACAGTGCACGCGGCTATCCGTGACATCCTAGAACTGTTTGTCGTAAGCTAACCGGAAGTGCTATTGTTGAAATACCAGGTACACCATAACTACTATTATGCTCCCTTAAAGGTACTCATAAGATAGCCTCTTGGAAGCAGTTGTCAGACATTGCATTAATGCGAAAATATTCTCCTTGGTCTCACAGACCATCTGCGTGTTCTTACGGATTAAGATTAAAAATGGGAAGGCACAGTGAAATTAGTGTGACCTCCCGCGTCGAACAATATCGAAAATAAGGATTTTACATAAGTGCTAATGGTGTTGTGATGTGCAAATTGTGTAACACAAGAACTGAATGGAAGAGGCGTGAGGTGTGTGGAAAGTATATAAAAAGCAAGCGCCATATAAGGCGAGTGGAGGATATAGTTAAAAGCAAGTAATGCACTTAAGAGGCAATGATTCGCTTCAAGCCCAGAAAAAGGCAAAAAATGACAAAGTAGAGTTAATAATGGCCACAAGGAAATCTAAATTACGTATTATTAGTTGAATTTTCTGCGTACACTTCATTGTGCCCTTTTAACACTTGTGCTATGTTAATATTCACGTCGTTTCCTATCACCTAATTTATTAGTTAATAATTACAAAATTCCTTAAAATGCTTTATTGGCATTATTAAAACTATTAGACAAATGAACAAGATACATTTTATACAGTATTTTAAAATTTATAGAACTAAAGTAGGTTATTTCTAAAGTTAAGTGGAGACCACACGTGAGGTTCAGAATTTTTCTAACAGAAATTACATTATTTTAGGCTAGCATTCCCCTTCAGAAAGTAGAGGATGAAAAAGTACATCCTAGGCTCTGGGGATTTACCTACTGCTGACTGTTTGAGAAAACATATCTACCGAAGTGTACAGAAGTCAAGTTAAAAATAAAGCACTCCCTTGTTGACAAGTCAATTGCCATATGTTGTGACGAAACAACCGATCGCAGTGATAATTGGGCTCATGTACTTTCCAAGAAGCAGCAAACGCAACCTTAACATGTCGGGCAGTTTTGCAGACTCTAAATGACCTCAATATTCATTTTGGTAATGTTAAAGCGATTTGTACTATCAGTGCTCCTTATATGTTGAAATAGCAAAGTCGTTTAAAATAGTGATTGCGGGATCATTCATATGGTTTTATATGCTGGTGGCATAAATTCAATTTATTAAGTGAAATATGGCAGAAGATTTTGAAGGAATTAAACAGTGTTGTCTCAGGCCTTAAGAATGTATTCCGAAATACACGAAGGTTAAAAAACGAATACAAGCGACACCTCACTGAAAACCACCCCAATTTAAAAGCTAAACTGTTCCCATTGCCTGTACCGACACGTTGGTTTAATTCAGTAGCTTACCTTTTGACATAATTGTTGATTTCTTTTCTAAAAAAAAGAAAAACTTTCAGTTACTGCGCAAAATTTGTTAAATGATCATTTTAACGATGTCAAGTACTTTGAAATTGTAAATAGGCAACGTTTGTTCCTGAAAATTGCAGGTTTGGTAACAGATTCAATATGTGCAACGGTATTCCCTGATTACACCATACAATATAGTCTTCCCAACTATCTTTCTGTCTGTTCTTGTGAATTGTTTGCAATTCAACTCTCATTGGAATATATACTTAAAAATATAACCTACACAATTACATAATATTCTCCGAATCGCTAAGTGGTTTATCATCCCTTCAACAAACCTCAACCTCACAAAATATTGTTAAAGAACTTCAGAAACTGTACAACCAAATACTAATCTCAGGTAAATCAGTATCCCTCACTGGGAACCGTCTCACGGGAATTCTGGGAAATCAATCAGCTGATCCGGTAGCCAAAGAAGCCACCAAACATCCCCCTCAGGACATCAAGATCCCACACACGGACTTCATCAACTTCACCAAAAGGACTTGCATTAATCAATGGAGACAAACATGAAAAGCCACATCTAGAAGCAAGTTACACGATGTACATTTCCGAGTCAAAATTTCAACACTATCATTTCAACCGCAAAGACCAAGTTGTATTAACTCGGCAACATATTGGACATACTTCTGTATAACACACAAACATCCCAACCGTGACCTTCCTCCTGTGTGCGACTTTTGCAGATCTAAACTTACAATTCATCATCTCGTTACAGACTGCCGTCGCTATGTACAACACAGAGAAAGGCGTTAGATCCCCAAAAGCCTACCAGATGCCCTAAATTCAGCACAACAAAGAATTTTAAACTTTATGAAAGCGACAAAATTGTATAACAATGTATAGCACACCTATTTAGAGAATTGAATGCTGTATCTACTATTTAAAATATTGTATTTTCATTGTAATCATTATCTGTATTCTAAAGTAGTTGCGATATGACTTTATAGTTGAAGCGACAATAGAGTGTGTGTGTATATATTAATTAATATTAGAATTTCATTCTAAAGTAAAACCTATAGCTCGCCTTGTTTTATCCCGAATTAACTCGCTGAGAACCAAATGTGAAATGTTAGAGAGTGGTCACTTTGGAAGTAGAGTCATGGCCGAGTGCATTAGTCCCGATAAATATAAGCTGTTACCATGGTAACAGTCATAAAACCTGTGTGCCATTGCTAACCCTTATTTTGAATAATGGTTTCGTAGCGCCTGGTTTTCTCACTGTTATTTTCTCCGAAGCAATTCATAGTAGTACTTTGTAGGCGGTGATTAATTTCGACAGTCTCTCGCTTGTGTCCATGCATAAATTATAGCCAATAGCTGTTATTAGCAGCCTGCATTTAACCTGTATTTCATCCATTTACAGACATTTTTGTCTCGAAATACATTCGCAATGGCCCCAATGAAGAATGTAAGCCATAAACCATCAAGATTGCCGTGTTACTGGATTTAGTAGATAAATCCACAGTCGAAAACAAAAAGATGATTGTCGTCCTCCGTGCTGTAGTAGTTACCATGCATGGCCTATAGTTCCCGAGGTCGCGGGTTCAAACCCGGCGGGCGGCGATGGATTTTTTTCGGGCCTAAAATTCCTCAGCATGGCTTCCTTCGGAGAAATAAAGCAGCTGGTCTCTTGTCGTAGATTTACGGCATGTAAAAGAACCTCATAGAGGCCTCTGAGCAAAATTACCAGTCTTTCACGCCCAATATAGAATGGGGACACTAAGGACCACAGCAGTTAAAGAGCGTCCATAAATAAAAAAATTAATAAATAAAAAAATTAAACAAATGATTGGTGTTACCATTGAAGACGAAGTGAAAACTTAGCAAAAATTCTGACTTACATGCACATTACTTTGTTTAGCCACTATCGTTTATTTTTATGCAACTTCACACTTTTCTTCCGATAAACCTTGGCAGAAATAGTTACACTGTAGGTACAATGGGGATAGAGGAAACCGAATCGATAGCCAAATGTTTAAAAGCGAGTGGCTATATACTGGCCTTGAAATTCCATACTATTTTGATGTCGCAAAAAGCAACTAGGTAGTATTTTAAAAAGTGAGAAAAGTGCTGAAACATCCAAAACCAATATTTTGGAAATGGTTGATGCCAAAATAGTTATTTGAAACAATTTTTCTGTTTGAAGGAGTTCTACAGTTTTATGTAGAACTTTTTGTTTATCTCTAGTTAAACAAAATTATATAAAAATTCTTTCTGAATGAAGAGGACTTCACAGCATGCTATTCCCGGAAAATTCAGGATATGTATTTGCATGTAAATATCTGAAATATATGACGTGTTAATAATTCGCATTTATTTCTATTCAGAAACATTAAATACATAATTATTAGTAACATCCTAAATAGGTACAGCGAATTAGAATAACTGTGTACATAAGTTGCCAAAACAATTCCGTGTATAATATGCAGAAGACAGCAGGATTTGATAAAACAGGATCATAGGATCTTTAATTAAAACCGTTAGAGGAATTTTTAAGAAAATAAAAAATTCCACATAATGATCCATATAAAAAATAGTTGGGTTGGGAAATTTTCTTAAAAAATCTTCGCCTCGGCTCTTTGTTCCCGCTGTGCGAGAGATAGCTTTATACACTGAGGTGATAACAAAGCCATTACGTATAAAGTGCCCTGTTTATGTGACATGCATTGTTCTGTCTTTAGTCACTCACATCGCCTATTATCCTTGAAATGTTCCAGTCACATTAAATAGCAGAGCTACACGATGACGGTTTCTGGCGATACTGGATGCTTCCTTGCTTAGGGAGCTGGAGTTGTTCACCATCTAGTTACATCTATAACTGCAGCTATCCTTCCCCTTTTTAACCAGAATCTTCGAAATGAAACGTCGTTCAGTTCTTGAAATATGTACACTACTCTATTCTATTATTCTGTCTTCGTTGCGTGCAGATCGACGTAAATATTGAAGATACAAATCAAATAGTTACGTTCCGTTTTGGATTCTTTATTGGGGTTTTCAAGAAAACGGCTCATCAGCGAGCGGTAAACAATTTACCACGATTAAACGCCGGTAAAGACGAAACCGAGTTTGGTGCAACAAATATACGACTTTACCCTGGTAAACTACGAGGGCTGTGCCAGAAGTACCCGTCCTAACAAAGAAAACACAAAAGTTTTGGAAAAAGAAACATCTTTATTTCTCTACCTAGTCTCCTTTCAGCTCGACACATTTTTCCCAGAGATGTTCAATAGCTTCGATACGCTGTTTATAGTGAGAACCGTCGAATTCTGCAAAATAGCCATCAATTGCAGAGTCCACCTCTTCATTGTTGGCAATTGTTTTACCACCAAGCCATTTATTTCAACTTTGGAAACAGAAAATAATCAGAGGGAGAAATCTGTCGAATAGAATGCCTGAGAAAACAATTCATACTTCAACCCATTGATTTTGGGCATGGCGATAATGAATGTGTGAACTGGTGCATTATCTTGATGAAACAAAACTTTCTTTTTCGCTAAATGCTGCTGTTTTTGCAAGATTTTATCCCTTAAACGCTGCAATAAGTTTGCATAACACTCGCCATTGATTTTTTTTGAAGATAATCAATAAAACTTATCCACGTGCATCCCAATAAACTGACGCCATGACCTTGCCTGCAGATGGAACTGTCTTCACCTTCTTGGGAGCCAATTCTCCCCTTTCATCCCATTGTATTGACTGTTGCTTCATCTCAGGTGTGAAGTGATGGACCTATGTTTTGTCCATGGTTATGAATCATCGCCAAACACTTGACTGAAATCTCCTCACGACGCTGTTTTTATTCCATTGTGAGTAAACGTGGCACCCATCTTACGCACAGCTTTCTCACATCCAAATTTTCGGTCAGCATGCAATGTGCAGCACTTTTTGAAATGCCTTGATGTCTGCTAGCTCGCGCACTTTCATTGGACGGCCATCCAATACCATGTTGTGGATTTTCTTCACAATTTCTGGCATGGTCGCTTCGCTTCATTTGTTCGACCACTGCGATGTTCGTCTTGACAGCTCGCACGGCCTAGCTTAAACTCTGCCACCCAATATTTTACTGTTGTAAACGAAGGAACTGACTCCTCCAGAGTAGAATCTGGCTCAGCTTTAATATTAGTTGGACTAAGAACTTTCAAATCAAAGTGCTGTATCACATAATGATGACCAGTTTTATCCATGTTTACAAATTTGCTGAGAGCGTTCACTATTGATGCCTGCCAAACAATTACTAAACAACGTAGCATCGTCTAACTTAAGGGTGGTACTTTCTACCATAGTCATTTGTTTGAAACAACAACCGCTATATATAAGTCATGTCGGCTACTTCCGGAACTACCCGGAATGAACTTTACTGCGGTATTCTCTTGGCCATAAGTGCACTTGCAGAAATGTATCCCAATATTGGAGGTACAGTAGAAGACAATTTAAACGTTTGCTGCCGTATGCCTGCCTAAATTGGACTCCTTATGGCAAAATAAACTGAGATATAATAACAATAAAAGCTTTAGATCATCTGTTTGAGCCTTCAAGACTACTTACTAAATCAAGTATCGCTGATTTAAATACACCAATGACAACATTTAACCAACTAAATGCACTTAAAGCTAGTTGTATTAATTCTGATTTACTTCTTTGTTACAAAGAACTTTGTGCCATTGTTGAACAGCTAAACCATGGTGGTAGCTGTAGCAAATTGGATGTAGTAATGGCACTATTTGCATTGAAAGCAAAATGTGAGGCTTACCACGTTCTCTGTGGAAAGTCCCTTCAAAGTCCTCGCCTACCGATATGTTGACAGGAAGAGATTTTTCTCAACGTAGGATTTAGTTGCAACAGAGGGAAGGACAACTATGAAAAACGAAAATGCCACAACTTGCTTTATGTTGGGTTTGATAATGTATGATATCTGATATTTGATTCTATTCATGATATTGATTTGAAATAAAAGGCTGGAATTTGGAAATAGGGGTTTTAACATTATTGTTACTTAAGTTGCCTGTTAATTTTCATTTTAGTCATGTCATTACTCATTAATTCTGCCGGAGAATTAGCACGAAATTAATGCGAATTTATGGTAAAATATTCAACATAAAACACCACTAATTAAAATTATTAATGCGAATTTTAAAAATAATTATCAACACAAAATCTTTCCTATGCTTTTCATTTCATTTATTTCATCCATAATTAACAAATACATGTTGTCGGATACGCCAAAACAAATTGAATAAACAAAACATAAAATACATGTCAGATATAAAACTCAATATAAAATTGCAATGTATAAGATTACTATGTGCAATTTTACAGCATTACATATGTTAACAATTAACCTAGAGTACAGAAATTCATCAACTGAATAGTAAGAATTTGTCATAAGGAAGTCTCATAAGCATTTCTTGAAACATTGGAAAGATTTCATGTTCTTTAATTTAGCAAGCTATTTCTTATACAGTGCGTGTCTTTATAGCAAAAACTATTCTAAACAATTTAGAGTTATGAGGTGTAATATGTAATTTCCACTTATTCCTTGTTATTATACTTGTGAAAGTCTGAATAAACAGCAAGTATTTCAATGCACATTTGCGTTTGTACAATAACCTCGAATAAATACTTGCACGGTAGTGGCAAAACGTTTAATTCATTGAAGTATGGTTTACAGCTAGTGGTATAGGGTAAATTAAGCATGATTCGGATTATTTTTTTAATATTTTAAATACTTTTAATGCCTCGCTACTAGATTCCCCATAGAACTATCCCATATGACAAAAGTGAAAGAAAATTTGAATAATACACTATCTTACGTGTATGCCTACTTATTGACTGGCTGAGCATTTTAATTTGGAAACATATATGATTAAGTCGCTTTACTAATTCATTAACATGAGCATTCCAGCTTAAATTCTTATCAACACAAACTTCAAGAAATGGTGTTTTATCAGCAGCTTTCAGTTATTTATTGAGAGAAAATTTTCTTTAACCCAAGAAAGAGTATAGGACATTTCTGAACTAATATTTGCTTTCAGCCTTTCTACGTTATTATCAGAAATGAAAATGCATAGTGTCGTCTGTGCATTTTATATTTTGATTCTGGTTAATATCTACAAGATCATTTATGTACAGGAGAAACAACACGGGAACCTAAAACTGAGCCTTATGGGACTCCGCATTCAACTGTTAGTTCATTTGATAAAAGCTATTTCACCTCCTTTTGATTATCATCATAATCATATTCTATTTCAACTACTTGCTTTCTGTGCATAAGGTATGAGCTAAACCAATCGTAAACTACCGCTCTAATTCCATATTTAAATAATTTTAAGAAGAATTTCATGATCTACAAGATCAAAAGCCTTTGATATGCAAAACTGAATTAATTCTGTAGTAGTTGATTTCCCCTTTTGAAATCCATGTTGAAATGAAGAAGGAATATTAAATTTAGTGATCAAATTTGTCATTCTCTTGCAAATAACTTTTTCTAGTACTTTTGAAAAAACAGATAGAAGAGAAATTGGTCTATAATTTTTAGTTTCAAATTTCGACCCTTTTTTAAACATTGGTTTTATTTTTCCAGTTTTAAAGCTATCCAGAAAGCAGCCTTTACTCATAAATAAATTAACTAAAAAACTTAATGGCTTTGCAAGAACGTTCGAGCATGCTTATTAGGAATTTGGCGTCAGCCGGAGGGTAGAAAAGGACGAAGCTAATGACAACATGCATGCGTTGGATAGACAGAGATAGCCTATTTTACCAATACTGTCTTTTAAGATTGAGACTAGCTATAGTTAGCCGTTGCAATAAGCTGTGGGGATTGTCATCTAATATATATTTAAAGCACATGGTTAAGTATTACTTATTCTAAATTACCTACTTCAGGGAATAATTAAATAATATGCTTCACTGTTACTTTAGCAACATCTTCAGCATCTTGGTAGGAACATTAAGCATGTATAGAAAAGCAATTTTGCAACCATTTTCAAGTTGAGAAGTTCAAGATCTCTCTTAGTAAAACTCTAGTGGCATTTTAACTCCTGACGTTTGTTATCTGAGGATAGCGGCAAAGCTCGGATGTTTGGATATTTTATTTTCAGCGAAGGCTTTCACAGTTATCGAATTAGGTCAAACCTGCTACGAATTCGCGCCCACACACACGAGTGTTCAACCTAAATCGATGTTTGAGAAATGAAACCGCTCACATCTGGCATATAGAGGGAATCACTAGAACATCAATGAAGGGCAAAGGTAAAACTGTCAGTTTGAGGTACTAAATGTTACACGTTCTTTGACGATTACAGAATTTATTTTTCCATTGATGTTAAACTTTAAACTAAGCAATATCTAATAAAATATTAAGTAATTAGAGGAGCCCTCTGTCACTTACCTCGGGTAGAAATTATTGCATATTGAGATTTCACTGGAAGTACACGTTTTGAGATCCCTAAACCCCATAAAATACTTTTAAACAAATGTTTGTGTGCATATCTTGAACAACATAACTAAAAAGTCTTATATGTTACATTCACATGACTTTCCTATCTGCATCGTTTAATTTTATTGCTGCTATAAAGCTTACTTTCGTATGTGTGTTATGTTAATCTAAATAATCATTTGAGAAACAGCTTCATTACACATTTTGTTGTAGGTACACTGGTTTTCATTTATGTTCTCCCTGCAGTTTTGGGAGGCACTTTACTGGCCTTCACAGGTGCGTATGAATAGCCAGGAGAAGGGACGTGTATCTGTTTACATTTTCATGCATGCAGGCTCCCGTTTTACTGCACAACTCTAGACTATTCTCACATGAATATAGAACTTGAGCAATAGCTTTACTCATCACTTACATATAATAACTATGTTTAAATACATAACTAAATATGCTGCGGGAACAGCATAAATGGAAGCCAGAGTACAAGGGGAATACAGAAAGTAGAATCGGTAGTCACATTGTCTCTATATGTTGGCCTTGGAACATACGGCCACTATTTGCAAAACATCGCGAGAAACAATTGAAAAGCAGAGGTAGTTTAAAGAAAACCTTGTGAATTACATACACATGACTGTTTCTGCCCATTCTTCAAAAAACGAATGTTCTAAAAGCTTGTTCTTCAATCTACTTCATGTCAATAAACATCAGCAGTGTAGGTGCAAGGGAAGTAAGGCTTACAGCAGGTTTAAGCGATAGTCAAATCTTTTTAGAGCCGGTGAAATTCCGTTCTCTTTGCAAGATCACGAGAGAAAACGAATAGAGATTTCGCAATTGAAAAAGTATGAAGTGCTTGAGATTTCAACCTATAATAAAGAATATCTTGGAAATGGTTAATGCTACAAAAAATTTTAATTTCACATAAATTGTGTGTTTTAATGACATATACATCTTTTGTGTAGTAAGTTTTTGCCTATCTCTTACGGTTTACAATTTATGAAAAATTCATTCAAAATGGAGAGGACTTCACAGGCTGTTCCCAAGAAATTCAAGCTGTGTATTTTATTTGACATTAAATATCCTACACATATGCTATTGTAATAAACATTTGGATCCATTTTTGAGAAAATAAATTTTGAAAATTTCTCCATGTAAAGGCTAATTTGGGGTGGGAGGATTTTCTTGAAAATCTTCGTGTCGTATCCCTGGAGCACGCTGAACGCTAACTTTTCCTTTTTGAGTCATGCTTTTCAAAGGCACGGGCGCGCACGTGCACACGTAGTCGTTTTTCTAAAATTCCTTTTTTTTTTATTTCAGGGGATCTTAAAACTGTATTTCCAGTGAATACTTGATATCGAATTTTTGGGTAGAATGCCGTAGTTCCTCTATGAATTTACTATAGGTAAGCAGTATAGAAAGTGGAGTTTAATCCAGTGTAAAGATAATTCCTAAATCCCAAGCCATCAATAGTTATTATTATCAGAAAGCGGAGGAAGATTTTAGCATTTAATCGTAAACGCACATTCGCCTGTTGTGCTTCTGGAATCCTCCTGGAGGAAGGGGTGAAGAGGGGCCACTGAGGGCGGCCAGACGATCCAGCAAATTCACTCACAGCCGGGGACCCTAACGTCACCAGATATTACATCCTGACGCCTGCGGGATCCCCCCTACAGGTCTACCTCTCTCATGGAGAGTTCTCTCTGAGGGCCGTCACATACCTATTCTTCAAAGCAAACCCCACCGCCATGCGACTCGCCCGCCGTCCATTCGCCTGATCTTCAAACGTGAAAAAGATAAGTATATAAAATTACAGGAAATGGAGGACATGAAAATTCGTGGCATTATATAATCCACCCAAGCATTCGCCTGCCAACCAGAGAAAGCGCGAAATAAAACTCGAGTCTGAATAGCCGGTCCAACGGAAATCGAACCCGGGATGCGAGCCTCACACATTACCGCGGGGACATTTCTCTCGGTTTAAAGCCATCGTTAATAGCGGATGTACAAATAAAATCTGTCGGCATTATTACATAAACTGGAATATGTAGACCACATGCAATATTAGGGGCAACAGAACGAGGTTAAGTAACAAACTGTGCATTAGAGACACTTAAATATGCAAAATGACTAACGTATCTCATGATAATGGCATTAGAACTGCAGTCCTAGTAGTTCTCACATCATCATTTGAGTTCTCATGGCTTGAAGACGTGTTTATACGTCTACTCGCTATAGCCAACAACTTAATCGTTAAGTTGGGGGATTGTAGTGAGAGATATGGAAGTGTGTTCCCCTCTTGGCGGTTTTCCAGCCCCTACTCAACGCTATCTTGCAGAGAGAAGAACTAAAATTGTACCGGGTTCAAGGCGCCAGATTTGTGCGTATGTCAGTAGTGACGTGCATGGCCCAAAGGAACGGAAATTCGCAACGGCTATCCGTTCCTTTTGTTGGGCCGCTTGTGAAGGATCCCAGAATAACACGGAAAGTAAACAGACATCTGGTCGGCGACTTTCCTGAGAAAGCTTTGTCACTGCTGTCAATCCTGCAGTCTATTCGGAACATAGGTCATATAAAGGGTGATCCAGACAATCAGGTGAAATATTTACAAGCTCAAAACTAGATGCGGAAGTTGTTATTTTGTGGTAACAGTTCCGACCGTTCCAGTTCCAAACAACCGCTCCAAAATAATCAATGTGTATTTATGCAAAATCGTAACTGCAAGATACTCTTGGGCCACTGTTGCTTGGCTCCGCACTCAAAACTAGAGGTGGGAAATTAGCTTTCAGTAACAGTTCCGACCGCTTCAGTTCCAAACAGCGGTTCCAAAATAACAGCCAAATACGCTCATTTGTATTTACACAAAATCGTTACAGATCCACCGTTGTCCGACTACGCGCTCAAAACTGGAGGTGAGAATATGTTTGTTTTTCAGTAACAGTTCCAACCGCTCCAGTTTCAAATAACCGTTTCAAAGTGCGTCTACGAGTATTTATGCATAATCGTAAGGGCAAGATACGCTTCATTCACTGTTACTTTACTGATGCGGATTCTTTCACGCTATGTAATTTTTCGTCTGTTAGGAATACCACCAAATGGGAAAACGATGCTCCTCTCCTTTCCTCTCCCAATCTTCAGGGCCGCACATATTGTTAACAATTATTCATATGCTGCGTTGCATCTAAATACTTGTATACCTACTTAATTCTTAACCATTTGGCTTCAACTTATCTACACTCAAACCATTATGTCAGTACAAAAAATGTAAACAGCGGCCATGAATCACTGACGGACATTAAACACGGTCGGTTGAGTGCTGTCTGCAAACGCCAACAGATCGTGCAAGGGACGGAGGTAGTTTGTAACTTGCGACGTCACTACGTTAAAGTCCAGTAAAAGTTCAACTAAATTTCCTTTAGTCTTGGCTTTAATGCTTAGAAATTGCTATGCCTGCGTATTGTAGTTTCTGTCCACTTAACTCGTGTTAGAAAAATTAACGTCCATCAACAATGCTGATGCATCTTCCTGCCTTCCTAATCTCCGTCTTCTAATCCTTTACTGTCGTATTTACTAAATGACTTCTTTCAGCCATGTAATCCCTGCATTCGTCGAACATGTCCATACAAGCTAATTGCTTACAATGGTTAAAATGAGTTAACTGAATTTTGGAAATCCTTTCTTCTTCTTCTTCTTCTTCTTCTTCTTCTTCTTCTTCTTCTTCTTCTAATTTTTTCACTTTTAATTGTACTAATTTTGAATGTCGAGCAGATCATCTGAGAAATCTATTTCTATAGATTATAGTTGAGATTTTAATTCTTGATTTTCATGTCCAAACTTCTGATCCATAAGTGATCGCATTCCTCACTAATGCTTTATATATGTTTAGTTTTTCTGCTTTAAAAGAGATTATATTCCATTTAACCTTTATATAATGATCTTCCTTTTTTAATTATCTCCTTCGTTTCTGTTTCAAGACGATCATATTTTGTAATTTTAGCATCTAAGTGTTAATATTCATCACAACATTTGACCAATTCTTCTGTTTCATCCAACATGAATAAAATTACTTCTTCATTTCTAATCACCATATAATTAGTCATGTCCTATTTTAGCCGTAGTATCCAATTGCTGTACTCTTCTTTCAGTTTTATAACATGTACTTAATTAAAATTATCATAATCTTCTGCTATTACTATCTGCAAACAAGTATAGGGATGAAGTGAAGGAGCCGCAGACAGATAGCGCGGAAGTCCCTAACAGTTCCAGGCTCGAAGACTCATCTCAATACTGCAACTGTCAACCATGCAGGCCTCTAATGTGCACGGGAATACTCTTTCCCTTGAGTGAGCATCCACGACATCTGTCCGGCACAGCCCACACACCACGAAATCTAGAAGCGTACGTGAGTGATGAGAAGGATACAGAATGAAAGGGAAATTATGGAAAAGAAATCGTAGTACATAAAAATCACCCTAGTATTCGCCTACCGAACAGGGTAAACTCGAAAAACCGAAGTTCATAGTGTTACATGTCGGGGTGAAGGCCAAAAAGGTTACTAGAAAATGATTAATTTAAGTCACCCCAATACGCACATAGAGGGGGGCGCAACTCGGTGGCAGTGAAAAGTCTGTGACCTTGGTGTATAGATTTAAGGGGAAGGCTGGTTTTATATTATACTGAGAAATGACATAAAACACATTACCCTTACATACCTGAGATTTATTCACAAACGTTTGGCGACTCTACATAATTAACAAAGGAAACAGGATGGAGGGAGATGCCACAGACCGTAGACCGGCCAAACACACGACTGGCTCCAACGACCACTTCCACTCGAGTGACGTTATCTTACTCCAGCAACGTGTCTAGCTGAAGCCAGATAGGGCTGACGTCATACCAGACGGTTTCAAACAGATCCTTCCCTTTGGCGTGATCCTCGTCAAAAGGAAAGATCGTTAGGCAGAAATATAATCAAGGATACCCAATAATGCTATGTCTGGTAGCAACAATACAACACAGCAGTGCGTCTGGTAATGACAATAAGATTAATAATACCTCACAATAGTGGGCGGTCGACAAGAATTGAACCCAGAGCCTCCCGAATGCGAGCCTCACACTTTACCATGGAGCTATCTCGCTCATTTGTAAACAATAATGTGTACTCAGTAATTTCTCCTATCACTATACCCATACATTGCACTTTTTTTTTCAATTTTCCATGCATCTAAATTTTAAATCAAGTTGCTGATAACAACCTTGATGTAAACCATTAGGTAACACTAGTCTGCATTTTCAAACTTTTTGTCATATGATTTCTTAAAAGTAGGTGTTCTTGAATCAAGGTTTTATGCTGATTCCAGAAATAACTTCCGTTTTTTTCTATTGCGTCAGGTTTTTACACAAAATAAGAAGTAATGTTTTGACAATTTTACTAATGAGCGTAGAAAAGTATTCAAATACCATTTCACACAAGGTAAGGTTTTATTAAAGAAACATTGTAAGAGCTCAAAAACTCCCCTAATTTATTTCATGACTACATTTTAACAAAGCCAAAGGTTTCAATTAATTTTTTTCAAACTTTCTCTTCTTTGACTTCCTTGCAGATCCGTGGAGATGACTGTCTCTCCTCAACATACAACAGTAGTCGGCCATCATAGTTTCATTCCAACTCCCCTGGTACCTCCTCTCCGTTTCCTTAATATCTTGGTGAAAACGTCCACCCTGCTCTTCACTATAATGTCCCAGATTTTCTGGAAAGTAGTCGATATGTGAATGCAGAAAATGCACCTTTACAATTATGTTACAACCCATCTTCTTGAAATTTTCCAACATTGTTTCGACAATGGCCTTGTAATTAGGATCTTTGTTATTTCCTAAGAAGTTTTCAGTAACTGATCGGAAGGTGGTCCATGCTTCTATTTCTCTCTGATTCGTTGTCTTCTCAAGATCTTCATCCTTCAACAATTTCTTTATTTGAGGACCAACAAAAATTCCAACCTTTAATTTGTCTTGTGTAATGAAGGGAAATTTCTTGGAAAGGTACTTGAAGCAGGGTCCATCCTGTGGTAGAGCCCTTACAAATTGCTTCATCAAGCCCAATTTTATGTGTAGTGGCGGAAGCAACATCTTTTGTTTCTCTACAAACGGATCGTACAGGACGTTTTTAGTTCCAGGCAAGAAGTTTCTCCGCTGTGGCCATACTTTCACACTCCAATGTCCCATTCGCCCAGAAAACATGGCATTTTTGTGAACCCAGCTTGTTGTCTTAATAGTATTCCAATAACTTTGAAATCACCGCAGATACGCCATTTGTGTTCCTCGTATTGGATACTTGTTAAAACTATCTGCATGTTTTGAACTGTCTCTTTCATTTGAACTGAATGTGCTACAGGAATGGGCCTATACACATTCCCATTATGCAGTAACATGCCTTTCAGGCTCCTTTTTTATAAAAAGTCTCCACTGAGTAGGATCATGTTCAATGTCATAAAAGTGCATTAACTCGTTTATGTCATTGCAGTAAACCAAGGACTCGATCTGTGAGAAAAAAGGAACTAGCTCTTGTTCTCTGTGTCTGTACCATGAGTAATATGTTCCTGGTTCCAGAAGATACTTATTTTTAAGACAGGAGCCTAGTAACTCTGCAGATTCGTTATACAAATTCAAATCAAGTACTAGATCATTTAGTTCACTGTGAGAGAACAGTTGTGGAGTAACGTCGTATTCAGGGCGGTAGACATCATCAGAATCGTCTTCGGTGATTGCATGAGGTTCACTTTCAACACCATCTTCTTCCTTCTGTAAAACAGCTGAAGGAATACTTGGATACACAATGTGTTTCTTATTTTTCTAATTGCACCCCTGAACATTAACTAAACAGAAATAACAGTCTTTAAGGGATCTTTAGGCTTCCTCCACACCATAGGAATTGCTAATGGCATGCATGATTTCTTTCCTTTTATCCACAATCTTAACCTCTCAACACAACAGCGACAAACTGTCTCTGGAGCCCAGGCCTTCTCTTGGTCACCAAGTTTCATTTTAAAATAAGCATGGTACCCTTTTTTCACAAAGTCTGTTATATCTGTTCTCTGCCGAAGCACTGTATTATTTCCACAAATGTAGCAGAAAACATTTGGATTGTTCACACACTTGCGTGTCGACATAATGTATTTATAACTTCAATCACGATATAGCGCTGGTAATGCAAGCCTCTGATATTAACAACAATGCCTAAATTACAAATAGCAACCAGCATCTACAGGTGTAACAACCTAAAACTTACAAGTCTGTATTGAGAAACTTCCCTCCAACAAGTGATAAATTTCCCTTCAACAATACTCGTCATCTACTGGCTCAACCCTATATTTTTGAAGTGAAATTGTGAAAAAACTGTACGTGATAGAAAAAAACTAAAAACAGTTCTGAAATCAGCATAAAAAATGAGTCAGCATCACTTATTAGTTTTCAGTCATCCGATATCATGCAGACTAGTGTGATCAGATAAATTTTACAAATTTTTCGTCACGTTATAATTTCCTTACGGAACAATTAAAGCTAAGTCTTATTGAAGTAATACGACAGAATAGCAACTAAACGCCACATTTCGTCACAGTTTAGCATTTTCGTTTTGTTAAAATTTTAATTTACGCTCGAAATAAGACGTCGCAACAGTGTGTTGAATAACACACCAGACACAGACAGGCCTCACACAGTTATGGTATCGCATATCCGCTAGCTATAGCTATCACTGCTTCATTTCTTAGTCATGAATATGGTTACCAAACATGGTATATCGCTTTTACTTCCTTTAATGGGTGTTAATATAAAAAATAATCTGATGCAACACATTCACATGACCTTCTATCGTTTGTTAGTGGGTATGTAAATTATACTTATAAAACCGAGCGGGATGGTTCAGGCGGTTACATCTGTGATCCTCATTCGGGAGGTACCGGGATCGATCCCCGGCGACCGCCCACTCCGACCCATGAATTTTTTCGGGGATTTCTGGGTTCGTCAGGCGAATGCTGGAGTTCTTTCTTTCATCCCACGAATTTCTTGTCCCTCTATTTCGTTCCATTCTTCATTTTATTCCTCTTTTATTCCGTTGGCCTCTTTTAGGGTCGGAAATATCGACGATGGTATTTCGGTGCAGCGTGACACGAAAAGGATGTTCTTTGGACTCTCTTCGTCCCTCGGCTTTCGTCTGGCTGCCGGGGTATCCGAACCACCTTGAGGGGCATTGGATCCCCTCTGTGTTGGGTGGGATCTCCGGTCTGCCTGTCCGTCTGCCGGGGTGTCTATCTGGAAACTTAGGGACCCTGTTATTGCTGTGTTGTCGCTCCTGGTTCCGGCCGCCCGGTGTCTCCTTTCGCCTCATCCTTCCTCCCGGTGACACCTCTTCCTGGGATCAATCCAATCCAATTCTTATAAAGCTAATTTTTCTATCTACTTCATCGTAATCGAGATAAACCTCTGCAGAAATAGCTACATTACACATTTCGTTATAGATACAAAAGAGAACAGCGATAGTCAAATGTTTAAGAACTGGACGCTATATGCTGGCCTTAAAATTCCATACTGTTTCCATTCAATCGCGAGAAACAGCTGAAAATCGACAGGACTTAAAAGAACGACCAAGTGTTGAACAATTCACACTATTAATAACGGATATCTCAAAATGACTTATGCCACGAAGAAGTTATTTGAAGTAAATTGATGTGTTTTAAGAATCTACTTTTTTTAGGTATAATGCGTTTTCGTCTATCGCTTAACGTTTACCAGTTATTCAAGATTATACAAAATTCCTTCCAATGAAGATGACTATACAGGTATTCCCAGAAAATGCAGGATATGAATTTTATTTGTCATGTAAATGTTTTAATAATATGGTACTTTAATAAAAATCCAATCAATTATTTTTGAGAAAATAAAATATGTCAAAAAGTGTTCCATGTAAATGGTAAACTTAAATACTAGTTATGGAACAATACCACTATTTCTCGATACCGTTACTGATTTTTGAGCGCGATACTCGATATTCCTTAAAAACTGTAAAGCCGATATCTTGTTTATCGAATTATACTCTTATTAGTAATTTTCTCTGTATAAACGCATGTAACCAATTTTGTATTTGCTAATTTCGAAATTGTTCTTGTTTGACATACTTCAATTGGTAGCAATTTTTTTATCTTGATAATGCCATAATTACATATCCTATTCTGTTAGTCAGGGCCAATAATGATGATGATAATGATAATAATAATAATATTAATAATAATAATAATAATAATAATAATAATAATAATAATAATAATTCCTTTGCTTCTTTTTTTATATAACTGTATGTTGTGTTGAAAACTTTCTTGTAAACGATTGTCTACCCATATTATGAAAATTAGTCTCATGGTATATTTGTAAGCCACGCTCGTGACCGGGTTTGACTTGCGTAAACACAAACTAACAGATGGAAGGAAGGAACAAATATTTCCACGCGATGTACTTACTCAGCCTTAAGTTGTGATTTGTGTATGCTGGATTCACAGATTTGCTCACCGGAGTAGGTAAATGTAACGCTGTGACTTTTTTTTATTTATTTATGGACGCTCTTTAACTGTTGTGGTCCATAACGTCCCATTCTACATATCAGGCTTGAAGTTCTTTTACGCCGTAAATCTACAACACTGAAATACTGCCTTTACTTCCCTTCCGAAGGAAGGCATGCTAAGGATTTTTTACGCTCGAAAAAAATCCATCGCAGTCCGCGGGTTTGAACCCGCAACTTCGGGAACTAGAGGTGAGGCAATATTTTATATCACAACACTGTGAATGCCAGAGTGATTGTAGTGTAAATTAACATTATTGTATGACATTGATTTTAAATGTTTGTTAGCCATAAGCATTGTTAGGAAATAAGTTTACACGCCTCACTGAAACTCACAGTGGGTAATAACAATGAAGCGCGGGGATGAGTTGTTTATCAGCTAGAATAGACAAACAAATGACGTCAGGGTAGCGTGCCTTTCTTTAAAAGTGGAGGGAATATCTCCCCTAGAGCATATGTGTTTGTAATTATGATTGGCTGACAAAATAGACGCTAATGTTGGCGCGATTTAGTAACCAATAGCAGCTCTATTATAATGCTTGGGCATATCGGGGTGAGGGAGTATAAATTCTTGAGCCAAAAGCAAGTATCGCGCAGTTCTACAGAATCATTCACGAGGTAAACGTCGCGCAGTTCTATAGAATCTCTCGCGAGGTACACATTACGCAGTTCTACAGAATCATTCGCGAGGTAAACGTCGCGCAGTTCTATAGAATCTCTCGCGAGGTACACATTACGCAGTTCTACAGAATCATTCGCGAGGTAAACGTCGCGCAGTTCTATAGAATCTCTCGCGAGGTACACATTACGCAGTTCTACAGAATCATTCCCGAGGTAAACGTCGTGCAGTTCTATAGAATCTCTCGCGAGGTACACATTACGCAGTTCTACAGAATCATTCGCGAGGGAAACGTCGCGCAGTTCTATAGAATCTCTCGCGAGGTACACATTACGCAGTTCTACAGCATCATTCCTGAGGTAAACGTCGCGCAGTTCTATAGAATCTCTCGCGAGGTACACATTACGCAGTTCTACAAAATCATTCGCGAGGTAAACGTAGCGCAGTTCTATAGAATCTCTCGCGAGGTACACATTACGCAGCTCTCAGCAATCTCTCGCGAGGTTCACATTACGCAATTCTACAGAATCTCTCGCGTCGTAAAGTTAGTTACAAAATGTGAAGCACGCGACAACTATTACGACAGTAACTACATTCGGAAATATAGCAGTTTCAGTCAGGCGTGTGTAAAGATTACAGATGTGAACTATTAATTAAGTGTGACGGCAATAAAAGTGTAAAAACAAATTCTTTTATCAGTGTTATCCTTTAGTAACAACTCCTTTCCGTTTACACGACCTGCTCAGAGATATTTGCTCGACTGAGTAATAATACCTAGCCGGAGGACAAAGAAGACAAAATTCAAAATAGTAAAACAATAACAGGCGCCAAGTAAAAAAAGACATCACGAACAGATCACTGCGACAGAGACTAGCATGGTAACCACTATACCACGGAGGACGACAACGACAGAGTGAGTCACCAAGCCAGGCTATTGCAAAAATGTGATTTAGTGTGTCAGCTAAATCAGTTTCATTTAAAACTCAGTTAACGCTGCATGTAACATGAGTACCTCTACGCCTTCCCCATTGTTTTGCATGTTTTCATTTACACACAAGAGTCTATGGAGTGTTGCACTGATTCACCCACAGGAAACGGGGTTTATCAAGAACTGTAAAACAACTCTTTGGGAACACGTGCGAGGCAATAACTTGAAGTCTCCACTCCTATCATTCCTCATCTAGCATAAAGTTAAACGCAACCACTTTGAATAATACAAAACTTAAAAATCTGATGTGTTACACTCACATGACTTTCTCTACTCTTGTACAAACTATTTTTACAAACGCTTATTCTCCATCTACTTCATGTTAATCGAGATAAACATTTGCAGAGTCTATCTTATTGCTAATTTTCTTATAGATGTAAGGGGAATATATATTTACAATGGTAATATAGAAATACAGTAGCCTTTAAGCACATACATATCTCTTAATAGCTGGTTGCTAGGTGCAGCACCATTCCCTTTGCCACAGATTAATACTCTTTGCATATCCAAGAGAAAAAAATCTGATGTGTTACACTCACATGACTTTCTCTACTCTTGTACAAACTATTTTTACAAACGCTTATTCTGCATATGCTTCATGTTAATCGAGATATCGAGATGTCAAACTTATTGCTAATTTTCTTGTAGCTGCAAGGGGAATATGGTAGGTTTTAAGCAATAGTCAAATATTTTAACGCTGGTTGCTATGCGGCGCATTCCATTCTCTTTGCATGTCCAGGACATAAAAAAATGAATAACGAATTTGAGAAAAAGTATAAGTATTGGAAAATTTAAGGGAATAACTAGCAATATCTCGAAAACGATTCACTCAACAAAAGAAATGTATATGACATAAATTGTGTATTTTAACGCGATCTACATTTTTTTGTGTAGTGCACTTTTGTCTATCTCATGGTTTACCAGTTATGCAAAAGTCGTTCACAATGAAGAATACTTTTGGAGACATTCCCAGAAAATTCGAGATATACATTTTATTTCTCATTACGATATCTTAAACATACGATATTTTAATCAAAATCGTTAAAGCCATTTTTGAGAAAATTAAACTTTTCGAAAAATGTTCCATGTAAAGGGTAGTCTGGGGTGGGGGGATTTTCTTGAAAACTTTCGTGTCGCATCTCTGGAAGATACTGAACCTAAATACCAAGTTTGGTGTTTATCCGACAGTTCGTTTCTGAGTTATGCTGTTCACAGTTACACAGACACACAGACAGACACACACACGGACATGTTTCCAAAAATGCTTTTTTTTGGATTAAGGGGGTCTCAAAACATGTATTTCCGGTGAAACCTCGGTATCGAATTTTTGGGTGGAATACAATACTTCCCCTACTTACTATACGTAGTAGAGAAAGTAAAAAGAATAACGAATTCCCATTTGAGAAAATAAGTATTGAAAATTAAGGGAATAACAAGCAATATCTTGAAAATGGTTCACTCAACAAAAAAAATGTATATGACATAAATTGTGTATTTTAACGCGATCTACATCTTTTGTGTAGTAAAATTTTGTCTATCTATTATTGTTTACCAGTTATGCAAAAGTCGTTCACAATGGAGAATACTTTTGAAGACATTCCCAGAAAATTCAAAATATACATTTTATTTGTCATGAAAATATCTTAAACATATGATATTTTAATCAAAATCGTTAAAGCCATTTTTGAGAAAATTAAAATTTTCGAATTTTTGGGTGGAATACAATACTTCCCCTACTTACTATACGTAGTAGAGAAAGTAAAAATTTAAAAGTGTCGAAAGAGTATCGAAGGTTTATCTCAAAGTAATAGGCATACTTCGGTACCACTGAGTGCCGAGAGTATCGAGGTTCTATCGCTATTAAATACCAAGTTCTGCATTTATACGACGTTTCCTTTTTGAGTTATGCTGTTCACAGATCCACACACTGATACACAGGGACCTTCTTCCACAAATCCTTTTTTTTTGGGGGGGGGGGTTAACGGGGGCCTCAAAACATGTATTTCCTGTGAAATCTCGGCATCGAATTTTTGGGTGGAATGCAATACCTTCTGTACCTACTAGGTAGGTACATGGTAGAGAATGTGATAAAACAAGTTAACATCGTTTATTAAATGTTTAAGGTATAATGTACTTAGTTTTGTACCTTTGTACTTCCTTAAATTCTTAAATAAAAAAAAACATTTTCCTTTTGTTTGTTTTCAATGAACTCTTTGATAATCTCATGAACGTTTCTCTATCAAATAGCTGAAAAGCACTATACCTTCTTGATTTGTACATTAAACGCATAATAAGTAAACAGTTTTACTTTCTCTACTACATATAGTAAGTAGGGTTAGTATTGCATTCCACTCAAAAATTCGATACCCAGATTTCACCGGAAACACATGTTTTGAGGCCCATGAATCCAAAAAAGCGCAATTTTTGAAAAAGGCCCGTGTGTGTGTGTGTGTGTGTGTGTGTGGGTGGGTGTGTGTGTGTGCGCGTGTGAACAGCATAACTCAAAAACAAAAAGTCGGATAAATACCAAACTTGGTATTTAGGTTCAGTATCTTTCAAAGATCGATTTTCAAGAAAATGCCCCCATCCCAGACTACCCTTTACATGGAACATTTTCGAATATTTTGTATTTCTTAAAAATGGCTCTAACGATTTTGATTAAAATGTCATATATTTAAGATATAGTATGACAAATTAAATGTATATCTTGAATTTTCTGAGAATGTTCCCCAAAGTCCTCTTCATACTGAGTGAATTTTGCATAACTAGTAAACCGTAAGAGATAGAAAAGATGTTTCTACTCAAAAAATGTAGATCTTCATAAAACACACAATTTGCGGAGAGCATATTTCCGAGATATTCCTTATTTGTTTGAATTTTTCAATACTTACACTTTTTCTCAAATGGGAATTCGTTTTTCGCTTTTTTATGTCCTGGACATGCAAAGAGAATGGAATGCGCCACATAGCAACCAGCTCTTAAAAGATATGACTATCGCTTAAAACCTACCATATTCCCCTTGCACCTACAAGAAAATTAGCAATAAGATTCTGCAAATGTTATCGCGATTAACATGAAGTAGATAGAGAATAAGCGTTTGTAAAAATAGTTTATACAAGAGTAGAGAAAGTCATGTGAGTGTAACACATCAGAATTTTTTTCAATCTCTCTATTTTACATCCCTTTAATTACATGATCATATCGTGACGGATCTGTGAGATCTGTGACAGACAGCCTTCTAGGTCCCATCCCTTACCACACCATCTTGCTTCGTTACATGCCCACAGAGGTCTTAGTGCTAGTCAGCTGTATCTTTGCTTCTCACATACCGGTCAGATGGCATTAGGGTGCCGTCCAGTCTACCTGCTTTCATTATCTGGGGATAAATGACAGTTCATTCTCTATTACCAACTATTTAATGTTTACTGTTAGTTTAGACTTAAGTGAAAGTGTGGGTCGTGGTATTAAAATTCCAATCCGATATTTACCTTGGCGACTAAGGCAAATCACGAAAAAAAAAGAACAAGAAACAGTCAGATAGGTCGGCCCACGGAATTTGAATCCAGGACCTCCCGAATTCGGATCACAAGCGTTACCGCCTGAGCCATCCCGTTCGATCCTAGCAATTTCTATGCCTGCTTTCACTACTTTTGTGAATAACAGAAAATATAGTTATAAAATGAGTTGCAAAGGGGTGACAGTGGCTTTGAGAGAGGTATTTTAATATTAGAAAAGTAACTGGCGCCTGTTCTGGCCTAAAATAAATAAAGTTAGCTAATAAACAAAGAGATGATGGAATAAATAAATTAATTAAACTAGCTTTAATTAAATATATTGTGTAGTTTGACCTTTCACCTTAATCCTGACAAGGTGTGCCAACTTACCTTCACCGTATTTGGTAGCCAGCGATATGTTAGTGCAAGATATTTTTTCGTTGCTTAACTTTTAGTCTGTTCGTTTTAGCTCAGGAAATTGGAGAGAGAAAATAACAGGATTTGGCTGCGTCAAGTGTGTTAGGTAACTGTGACAGTGTCAAAACCACTGAAGACTTCCGCATATTTTTACTTTCGCTACTACTTATCAATAGTAAAAAGAGCAAGTATTATGTTTCACACAAAAATTCCATTCTAAGATTTATACACGTTCTGAAGTGTTACACTCGATAAATTTCTTTACCCTCTATCGTTTATTAATGGGTATACAATTATATTTAAGAAAGTTTGTTTTCCTATCTACTTCATTTCGATCTAAATATTTTTTTCTCCAGAAGTAGCGGCATTAAAACACTTTGTTACAGATGCAAAGGCAACTTTTTATAACTGGACGCTGTATGCTGGCCTTAAAATTGCATACTGTTTCCATGACATCGCGAGAAATAATTGAAAATGTACAGGACTTTTGAAGAATCGCTAAGTATTGAACACTTTTTTTTTGGAGTACGTTTTCGTCTACCATTTAATGTTTACCAAGATTATACAAAATTCCTTCCGAACGAGCAGGATTTCATAGGCTCTTCCCAGAGAATTGCAGATATACATTTTGTCATATAAGTATCTTAAATATATGGCATTTCAATCAAAATCGTTAGAGCCATTTTTAGAAAATAAAAAAATGTAGAAAAGTGTTCCATGTAAAGGGTAGTTTGTTGTAGGGGATTTTCTTGAAAATCTTCGGTTGCATCGTTTGACCACACTAAACCTAAATACCAAATTTGGTGTTTATGCTGTTCACAGACTCACAGGCACATATAGGCACACAGGACCTTTTTCAAAAATGATTCTTTTTTTTTATTCAGGAGGATACACTCCTGGATACACTCAAAATGTGTACTTCCGGTGAAATCTCGGTATCGAGTTTTTTTGGGTGGAATGCAATACCTTTTCTACTTCTGTATACGTAGTAGAGAAGGCAATAAGCATTTTTTGAAAAAGCTCCGTGTTCACTGTGTGTGAATGTGGGGGGAGCGGAAGTGTGAGATAAATACCAAACTTGGTATTTAATATCAGTATCTTTCAGGCTGAGATTTAAAAGAATTTTCCTCCATCCCAATCCACCACTGGCGTGGAAAATTTTATATTAATTTTCTTTTTCTCAAAAGTGTTAGTCACTATTTGGATTCAAATACCACATATATTAGACTTTCGTCTGCATAAAATTGTAGGTAGGTATATATATTAAATATTCTACAAATAGCCTGTTAAATCCTCTTCGTTCGGAATGAATTTTGTATACTTTTGTGTGACTGGTAAACCATAAAAAATAGAAGCTTACTACACAAAAACTATAGATCGTTAAAGTACACAATTTTCAGGTGCTAACTCGGCATTGGTTTGTTTCTCTTAATCATGAGAACACTGGAATTTCTAAGCCGCATACCGGCATTTTATACCGGCCCGTTTTCATAAGATTTGACTATCGCTTCAGCCTATACAGTATACAGGATGTATCACCTAAAAACTGCACCGCAAATATTTCGGAAAAGGAAAGTGTAATTGATGTGCAGTTTTCACAGCATTGATTGGTAGTCAGGGGCTCGTACATTTAGCATATAAACAGATTTTAATATTACTGAGAAAGTGTATTTTTTGAGCAAACATACAATTTTTAAATAGAACAATGCCTAGTTACATCAACAGAATAAAGGCAGGGTAAATTAGAATGTCAGTGGCGTTTGTTGCAAGATTCTAGTGCAAGTGGTTTACGAGAAATCTTATTTTGAAACTTTTACGCACCGACACTTGTACAACCTGTGGTAGCACAAACTAAAGAAAAACAAAATGGTATTACAACCCCTCTGTGGATTCTTACAAGTAAGGAAAACATAGCCCTTCAAAGTTTGTGTTCAAAATGACTACCGGCAGCTTCAATACACGCTTTCATTCTGCTATGGAAAGACTGCTGCACACGTTCTAGCATTTCAGCGGAAATTTCAGAAGGGCAGCGTCGTTTCATGTCGTCTGGTGTAGTTGGTACATCCTTGTAGACAGTGTGTTTCAGCCTTCCCCACAGAAAAAAGACTAAAGGGGACAGATCCGGTGAATGGGCCGGCCAAGGTACAGGTCATCTTCGTCCAATCCAAAGATTTGGAAACAATCCGTTAAGACAAGCTGTAGTACTTCGTGCACTATGGGCTGGACAGCCATCATGTTGGTACCATAGATTCCTCCTAGTCTGCAAAGGAACGCTTCTAGCATCTGTGGCAGATGGTCTGTCAGGAGGCTGCGATACTTGTGCGAGTTCATTGTTCCTTCTATGAACAAAGGGCCTATGAGCTGATGGTTCACTATCCCAAACCACACGTTTAAACTCCATGGACCTGACGTTCCACCTGACGAAGCCAACGGGGATTGTCAACAGACCAATAGTGCATGTTTCTGCGGTTTACCTGGCTATGATTAGTAAATGTTGCCTCACCACTGAACAGGATACATGATGAATCTGGAGTATCATGTCTTAATGCCCATGTACAAAAGTTAACAGGATTCTCAAAATCGTTTCCATGCAGCTCTTGATGGAGAGAGATGTGACAGGGATGGAACCTATGTCGATGGAGATTGCGCAGTACACTTGCCTGACTTATGCCACTTCCACGTGCGATTGTGAGGGAACTAATTTGCGGATCTACTGCAACGGCAGCCAAAACATGAATTTCTGCCTCTTCTCCAGTCACTTGTTTGTTTCTGTTACGTTTTCTAGGTGTTACAGTACCACTTTCACGTAATTAGTTGAAGAGGTTGATAAATAATTGCCGCAATTGTTACGTCTATTGGCATACGTTTCCGCATACGCCGTACAGGAACGAACTGCATTCTTCCTACACTCTCCATACACCACGAGCATTTGGGCTTTTACTGTATTAGTAAACCCCAGCTTCCACTCACGGCTCACTGCTTGAACTGTCACAAACTAACTGACCAGAAAGTCGCAAGGCAATCATTGAACAGAAAACACAATGCAAACAAACATAACAACATCGTACTTAGCAACTAAGCAGGTTGAATGGGACAAACAATTGTCGGGGTGGAAACTTTTGAAAATACGATTTCTTGTAAACCGCTTGCACTAGAATCCTGCAACAAAGACCATTGACATTCTAATTTACCCTACCTTTATTCTGTTGATGTAACTAGGCATTGTTCCGTTTAAAAAATTGTATGTTTACTCAAAAAATACACTTTGTCAGTATTATTAAAATCTGTTTATAGGCTAAATGTACGAGCCCCTGAATACCAAACACTGCTGTGAAAACTGCACATTAATAGCACTTTCCATTTCCGAAATATGTTCGGTACAAGTTTTAGGTGATTCACCGTGTATACAACTGAAGTGTAACGAAATACTTTCCTCGTATATTTATCTGGATTAACATGAAGTATATAGAAAAATAAGCCTTTGTAGGAATAGTTTATGTGTGAATGTGACACATCAGAACTTTTTTCAATTGAATTTTTAAAACACAAAATTTACTTTAAATAATTTTGTACTGTTATTCATTTCGGAGATATACTACGTTGTTATTTGAATTTTTAATACTGTTTTTATAAGTTATGTCGCTATTCAGTTATTTCTCCCGATGTCATGGAACAACTATGGGGAGTTTAAGCGAGCATATAGCGACCCGCTTTTAATTATCTAAATATAGATTCGGTTTCCTCTATCCCTTTTGTACCTAAAACTAAATATGTACTGAAATTATTTCTGCAAAGCTTTATCTCTAGTAATATGGAGTAGACAGAAAAATAAGCCTTCATAGGAACAGTTTGTGAAAATTAAAATAAACAATAGTAGGTATAGAACGTCATTGGAATGTAACGCATAAGATTTTTGTGTTATTAGCTATTACACATCTATTGGGATCAAGAATACGCTTAACGAGTATATGCGGTAACGGATATCTCGGCACATGCTCCTCCTGCCCCAGGGCGACATTTACAAGGCGCCTTCGCAGTAGCCCAGATGGGCGCTACCGTCATTTAATTTCCGGTGTTGTGAAGGCCGCCCCGTCTTATTCGCAATCAAAATCTGACAAGTTAATGTCTGCCCCTTGAGGGGTCCTGTCAAGTTACACAAATGGTATATAGAGCATCACACCCTCAATGTTTGCGGCGAATATACACCAAGTGATAGATGCGTTCAACAAACGCCGCATATCTACGACAGCTGCAAGGATAAAACTGTTCAGAAATCAGAAGCAAAAGATTTTACCTGAACAACTCGAGAAAGGGCAGTACGTCTCCTATAGAAAGACCAAATCACTGTAGAACATTCCGTAATCGTGAACACCAAGCTTAGTATATGTGACGTAACCCAAAAGCTGTAACTCCCTCTGAACTCCAATACATCAAATCTGGCAGCAAACTCAGAGGGCCTCCCGTAGATTAGACTTGATGCTAGGCGGAAATTAAAAATTACTGATGTATGAGAATCTGCCCCATTTACTATGAGGAGAATCCGTGGGTGCATATCTTGGCAAGCTGTACGGGTACGGAGGAATGGAGGGGAAAATACTTGCTATGATCCTTTACCACCTCGAATGGACAATTAAGGGCATGTTGGATGCTACTGGTAGGCAGGGAAGACATGAAGGATATAGGTAAGTTTATACTTAAAGCGAGACCACTGAGATCTGAGAAAGCTAATAGTAGGGAAGAAGGGTTGTTTAAGCAGGTCTAAACGTACCGACTGGGTGTTAGTGTTTTATTACTTCCCCTACCACGTACATAGTAGGTAGAGAAGGTATTTACATTCCACCCAAAAATTTGATATAGATATTTCACCGGAAATACATGCTTTGAGGCTCCTGCAATCCAAAACACGCATTTTTAGGAAAAGTTCCGTGTGTGTGTATGTGTGTGTGTGTGTGTGAGACACAATAATGTAACTCAAAAATGAAAAGTCGGGTAAGTACCAAACTTGATACTAAGTAAGTACCTTCTAAAGATACAACACGAAGATTTCCAAGAAAATCCCTCCACTACAAACTACCCTACATGGAACATTTTTCGAATTTTTTTATTTTCCAAAAAGTGGCTCTAACGATTTTGATTAAAATATCATATATTAAAGATATTTACATTACAGATAAAATGTCATATTTTGAATTTTCTGGGAATAGCCTGCAAAGTTCACTTAATTCGGAAGGAGCTTTCTATAACCTTGTATAACTGCTAAACGCTAAGCGATAGATGAAAACGTATTATACAAAAAATGTGTAGATACTTTAAAACACACAGTTTATTTCAAGTAACTTTTTTGAGGGATCAGCCTTTTGCGATATACCTATCAGTTATTAATGGTTTGTATTTTTGTTTTTTGTTTGTTTTTTTTTAGTTTCAGTTATACCCTGCCTTTAACTACATTGTTCTTATCGGCGGCTTTTCCTTTGGAACTTATTGCCTATTGGCAATGATGTTAACTCGCATGCTCTTGTCGTTGGGTTTCTTGCACTTTTGGTTTTTTAATCATTAGATCATACACACATTCACACCCTCATTCATACTTCTAGACTCTGGGGAGGATATGAATTAATCTTCGCTAGAGAAACATTCCCACCCCCAGCCGGGAATCGGACCCGGTACTCCTCGCACAGTATGCAGTTGCTCTACCAACTGAGTTAGGGGGCCTGATTCGTATTGCTCAATACTTAGTCATTCTTTTCAAGTCCTTCGATATTCAATTGTTTCTCGCGGTTGCACACAAAGAGCATGGAATTTTAAGGCCAGCATATACCGTTCGGTTCTTGTGCATTTCAGTATCGCTGTTCCCTTTGTATGTATAACGAAATGTGTAATGTAGGTATTTTGGAAAAGTTTATCTCGATTAAAATGAAGTAGATAGGAAAATAAATGTTCGTGTATAACCACTAATAAACGATAGAGGGTAGAGAAAATCATGTGAATGTAACAGACCCCCTTTTATGCTATTTTATGTAATTTTTCACTAATTGTTAGGGCGTTGTGTTTATTTATCTTTCTTAACTGTTCTTTGTGTAATATGATAGGGCATAACGACGTATTGTAATACACTTTACCGTTGTTTTTATTTAAGATGCTATATCTGAGTATGTTTATCTTACTTTTTTTTTAGTGGTGTTTTCTTGTGGGGAACTTTTTAGTTTTTTATAATTTTTGGTCTTGTTTTATTACTCTGTGTGTTATAAAAACACGTACGGTCGGTTTGACTCTCGCGATTGATAGGGATCAATGTATGTACGTATACTTTAATTTAAATGAATTCATTTATTCACGCATTCATTCATCTTCCCATAGAGTAGCGGAGGATTGCCCCGGCGATTCTCCATGATTATTTTGCAGAATAAAAACAGATAAGAATATAATTACCATTAGATATAACGGCTGTTGAAAATGTTGCCCTTTTGCTTCTACACAGACCTTGCATCTGGGGAGAACATTCTTGAGGCATTCCTGCAACGTAAATAACAAACATTCTGTTCTACTTCGTCGGACATTAACCTAAATCTTTGAACACCCGCCACCGTGATAATGGATTGCTTTTAGGTCTGGGTAGCTAGCAGGTCAGTCAATTATTCTGTCATCAAACGCAGTTTGTAATGCTGTAATAGAACGGCTTGGAGTATGCGCAGTTGCACCGTCTTGCATGAGGTAACGTGAGGAATGCTTTTGATTCGTCTGATACACACGGAGTTAGCCTGCAGGAGAGGTCAGGGATTCTGGTAGAGCAAGCTGAGTCAGTTTGTACAGTAAGGATTGTATTTTATATCTAAATTCTATAAATACGTGACACATCCTCTCCAGTGTTGGTTTAGAAAATTTACAAATGATGATT
The DNA here is from genome assembly GCA_030765065.1 of Deroplatys truncata. Lineage (NCBI taxonomy): Eukaryota > Metazoa > Arthropoda > Insecta > Mantodea > Mantidae > Deroplatys > Deroplatys truncata. The sequence continues at coordinate 117,951,308 of CM060988.1, read as the reverse complement.
GGAGAAGCATTCAGATAGAAAGAAACCTAGTTTTGAATAGCGAAGAGGGAGGGAAGGAAGGAAAGAAATATGCGCAAATCGTTATATTTAAGACCATAGCTGAAATAATACGGTAATATCTTTCATGAATTTTTGGAAAATGCTCCTAAAGTTCCTAAATTCTCCACATAAACGTTATTTAATTATCGCATACTATTTTAACCAAATTATAGGAGTGAAGACAAGTACGCCTACTTAAATATAAAATTTCAGCTCATTGTGTTCATTTCAACAAAGATTTGAAATATTTGTAAAATGCCCTTCAAACTGTTACACAACTACAACGTCTCAAAACAAGTGATCCGCTGAAATCTCGTAAATCTTATGGGACTTCCTCCCCCCAAAAAAAAATTAAACGTCGTACACGCAGCAACCGTCCTAAGAGTTATGTATTAGGAATTTCCTCCTCAGCATGGGTGGAGGGGACTGTAGCCTTAATATCAGTAATATTTGCATCTATTTTAATTATAATATCAAACTTTGTCATTTCAAATGCCAGAATAGTAAAACTGGACACGTTACTTTTTTGCTTTTCGTTATTTCATTTATATAGCCATTAACTTCTATGGTCATATCGGGGGCTTTAACTTCAGGAACAGCTTATTGACTGTAAATTCTTAGCGTTGGTTTTTAAGATATTGTGACTTTGTCCAGTTTTGAGCTGTCACCCAGTTCTCCTGTCACTATTTCGTTTTATGTAGTAGATCTTCACTGAGAGTTCACTTCTCCAATACTTCACTGTCTTCGTGACGCAGCCTCTTCACTTCACTCGCAGTCGAACACAAGTCCTCCACAACCGTCGCTCCCCAGTAGCACTCGCTAAATGTCACAGAAGCCGTTACCAACTCGTCGGAGAATCGCTCCTGATGTCGCACCAGAAGTACAGTCGCTAACTCGCTCGCTCGCTCGCTCACTCACTGATGGCTCAACTCTACTGTCGCACTCACTTGCAATTGCAGCTGAACTAGCTGCCCGCGAGAGCGCTCACTTATATAGGCAGTGGAATATTCCACAGAAGGTTCTCAAACGTTCCAGAACTATTTCGACACAATTTCTGGAGGAGGTGGGAGATAAAGCTCCCAGAAAGTTCTAGGTATCTCCAGCTAGCGCGCGCGGTGTTTACGCTGGTAAGCGACGGTTATCTTGTTTACTCAGACCGCTCGGCGCCGACCCCCCCTCGATAACCTTGGGCCATAGCCGCTTCGTCACAATATCCATCTGCGGAATTTCAGAATCCACATTTTCAACTCTATTCATTTGAAATTTTAATATAACGATCAGGGTTTAGTGTATAATTTTTAGACCAAAGTTATGCATATTTTAAAATTATTCCAGATATATTACGTTTTTAAATTGTTTTGAAAAATTTCTCCACATGACGCAATTATATTTTGCAAAAGTTAATATTTTAACTCTTTAATAGTATATGAATAAATTGTGAAAATGAATTTTTAATTAACCCAGTAGTTTGGAACAAAATAAATGTTAAATAAGAGAATTTCAATGTTTTGATTAAAAATGTACACAATGCGAGTATTATTGTTTAATAACATCACAACTAAGTATCTCAACGTTTTTATCTGTTTAACAAGGAGGCATATATTTCGTTTAAAGTACATCGAAAAATACATCGTGTGAACAATTTTAAAGTGAGAATGTGTGGACAAATGAAAACCCAAGAAAAGAGTTTAAAAATTATAGCGCTAAAATAACAGTTTCTAACCGAGTGAGGGGTGCTCGATTCCCGGCGACCCCATTCTGATCCATTGTATTTTCGGGGTTTTCCGGAGGCGAATGCTGGAGTGGTTTGTTTCAGCCCCCGAATTTCCTGTCTTTCAATTTCGTTCTATTCATTCATTTCCTTCATCCTTCACCCCGTTAGGTCTGTTTCAAGGTTGGAAAGGTCGCGGTAGTGTTTCGGTGCAGCGTGGCAGGGAAAAAGGATGCTCTCTCAGGAACTTTCTCCGTCTCTCGGATTTCAGCTGGTTGCTGGGGTAAACGGACCATCCCTTCGTGTTAGACTCTGTGTAAGGCGGAGGTCTCCGGTCTGCCTATCCGACTGTCAGGGCACCTGCATCTGAAAACTGTTGAGACCCTGTCATTGCTGTGTCGTCACCCCGTGTCTCCTCTCACCCCCTCTTCCCTCCCTGGGACGCCCCCTTTTAAGGCATAGGTAACAATATCCTCGCTGGAGCAGTGCCGAGTCCCCTCCGATCACAAGGGAAAAAAAACAGTTTCTAACTTACGCGTTGAAATATCATTTAGTGCACATACACGCCCACTTTCTTTTCCCCCTCAGCTTTCTGAAACTACTGTAGTATTTGGAGGTTCTTGAGGCCTCGCTTGAATGGTTTGTTCACCCCAATGCAGCAAAGCTTTTTCCTATTTATCACAATTTTATAGTAATATAGCTTACATGAGACATTTAAGTTTAACTATATGATGTGCTTTAAGAGATCGCACAGCTATAAAAATTACATCGAACTAAAGGAGAGGTTTGTAGTGTTTAGTAACACTAAAATACATATTTATGAATTTTGGCCTTTTTTCACAGGTGAGTGTCGTTAATTATTTTTCCCATTAAACACACTCAAGCCGGGAATTGAACCCGGAACATCTGGATTGAGAAGACAGAACGCTGGCCACTCGATTGCAGGGGGCAGTCGCACGTTTATGTAATACCAACTATACTGTTTGTGTTTTGCACTTGATAAATCATTATAATGATGAAAGAGCAATGCACTTAAGCAACAAAACACATACTTCGTTGAAGACTGCACGGATGACATCAAAGAACATGCACTGTAAATAATAGCAACTAGGTCGTTGTAGAGTTTATTGTCAACGTGTAACATGTACGCTCACTTAAATCAGTGGTAACAAACACCGAAGTCTATGGCAACCTCACAATAACGTGTGTTGTTCTATGTGAAACAACAAAACCTCTTTGTTTCAGCCCACAATAAAACTGGCAATACATCACCAGTAGTTGATTCCACAATAAACGGTAGTTACATATTCATAAGGGATTTCGTGTGGCGCTGCTACTTTGAACTAATAAATACAAGCTTGAATCTTCGTTTCTGCTTTGTTTTCAACCCATAATTCTGATATAACAACATTGGGAATACAGGGCATCGTATTCGTTTCCGGCTCTCGTTGTAAGAGTCCTGAGTTCGATTCCCGGCTCTGGGGTGGCAATTTTAAGTCGACGCTATCCACGCCTTCACCTCTGACTTGGTTCCGAGTCCACAGTCTTCTCATTCCACCCCATTTTCATCACCCTACCATCGGAAGCAATGGATTCCGCCCGCTGGGCACCTCCACCTCAGAAATAGGTCCAGTCATTGCTTGATGGAATGGGGAATGTTAGAAGCAACGAAATTGGGAATGTTAGTAATTTAAAATCCATGAGAGCATTCGCACAATGATCTGTGTCTGCGACAAATTCAATACCTACTTGTATAAAGGTATATGTACAGCCTAAGACAAAATAAATGAGCAACAGCCAGATAGGGAGTTATATTCGGAAAACGTCGGAAGCATTCGCTGACACTGCGTTCACAATACACGACTTAATACCACCCTGCTTTCATTTCAAAGCTAGCGATAGATAGGAAGACGCCTTTCAGTTGGATTGTATGCTTGATAGCGAGCTGTGAAACGCATGCGTCTCGCAACTGGAACAACTGGGATTAAAATCCTTGGTGTATGTGTTTTTTTATTATTTAAATTTAATTTATTAAATATATGGCAATGCGGGGTGTTTTCATGCCCAAGATATCATTAATTTTAAGACATTCATGCATAAAAAACACAAACAAATTACTCTTTTCGTTTTAAAAATAAGTACCATATTAGTAAGAATTCTAAAGTGAAAGGCTAAACCAAATATTTAATTGATTTCATATTGGATGTGCAAACTCTCTGTCCCATTCTTCAGCTATGACTGGCGCTTGCGTGATCATGCGCGTGCACCTCATAGTCTTGGAGTTCTACATGATACGTTAGCAATCATACTGACTTTTGCTATGGCTGAGCGCACAAATAGAAAATGCTTGAGAGAAAGTGTCCCCTCATTTGATATCTTCCATGCCCCGAAAACTGAGGGCAGTAATAGAAGCAGAGGGTTTACACATCCAATATTAAGTTAATTTCTAGTTTTATTTGCTTTTTCATTTAGGAATATAATATTCACTTATTTCTTATTTAGTTTGAAAACGAAAAGGAGACTGTTTCAATTTTATGTGTGATCATAAATGCCTTGAACTCTAGTCTTAGCAATTTGGAATTATATTACATAACGCGTAATAACCATTGCGTTGCACAACAACAATAATAATAATAAATAATAATAATAATAATAATAATAATAATAATAATAATAATAATAATATGCTCAGGAGACAAACCTCGGCAGGCTCATTATTACATACATGCTTATCACCGCTCGGCTGTAAGCACATACTCAGCAGCTGGGAATCAATATAAAAGCTGACATTAGAACGAAGCTAAAGGCAGGCGTCCAGATACACCATTATGAACCGGCCGGTAACGATTTGGACTTCGACAAATATACACTTCGAGAGTCTGCTCATTTTTTTCTTTCTGTATTTGTATAAAAGTACTTTCTTTATACTTCTTACGCTCATGGAATGATTTCAAATTAAGCAATAAATGCCTAGCTATTGCAACATGCGAAAAGAGCATTTAAATGTGTAATCGTAGCTACAACTCTTGCTGCGATGGTAAAAAAAAATCGCAAACTTTCAACGTTAGATGACATAGTTGGGAAAGCATAAACGTGCAAAATGGAATATTATCATAAATTGTGTATTTTATGAGCTCTACATTTTTCCAGTATAAACTTTTACAATGTAATTTACCAGTTGTAAACAATTATAAAAATCCACCCATTATGAAAAGAATATCACAAGTTATTCACAGAAAATTCACGATGTATATCTGAAATATATTATATATTAATCATTAAAGCCGTTCTTGAAAAATAATGAACATTTTTTTTACCCGATAACTTGTTTTTGACTTATGTTGTTGACTCTCTCTCACTGACACATAAACATCTATTTTTAAAAGTGATTTTTTTTGTTTAGCGGTAAATAAATGCATGTAATTACAATGAAATCTCAATATCGACCTTTTAGGCGAAATAAAATATTCCTAAGCAGGCTGACCTGTAGCTCAATCGGTAGAGCAACTGTCTGTTATGCGAGGGTCCCGGGTTCGATTCCCGGTTTCTTTAGCTAAGATAATTTGATGCAGTAATTTGTATCACAAATTACTTAAATGTAAATAATGATTGTAATATGAATATGCATTTTTATGTGACATTGATTTAAGATGTTTATTGACTGTAATTATTGTTGATGAGTAAGTTTATACGACCTTACTGAAACTGTCAATAATAGCGCAATAATGCAGCGAGGGGGGTGAGCTGTTTATCATTATTGGAAACGAGGAAGTTACGTAATGTTGGCGCGTTTTTCCGTTTAGAACCTTCTGGAATATTTCCCTAGAGCATATGTATTCATAATTTTCATTGGATATTAAAATAGACGCTAATGTTGGCGCGTTTTATTAGCCAATTGCAGTTCAGTTATAATCTTTAGGCATATCGGAGTGTATGGGTATAAAAGCAGTAGGTTGGAGGTAAAGTCAGTCTAGTTCATCAAAAGTCTTTGTATACTACACGTCGCATTCCCGTCAGTTCGTCGAAAGTATTAGTACGGCATACATCGGATATAGATTCACAAGTTACGCGCAGCAGAATTATGAAAGATCTAAAGTATGGTAAAGTTAATTATACAAAAGATTGAAGTACGTGGATTAAAAGAATTATCAGTAAGAAGTTATTATAACAGTTTCAGTTTGGCGAGTGTTAAGATCAATGTATAAATGTGATAGTTAACGTGTTCGACAATAAAAGTATAAAACAAATTTCTTCATCAGTGTTCTTTTTGGATAAAAGATTCCTTTTCGTTTACACAACCCTGATCAAGAGATATGTTCGACCGAGAAATAATAGCTAGCCGAGGACAGTAAAACAAAATTAATTAAGATAACAATATCGTTCTTTCAAACGAACACGAACACTGCTGCAAATTGCTAACACCAGATGGAGCTACAAACCGAACAAATGAATGACGTCACAAGATGGTTTCACATGAAGTAAACACACATACACAAACAAACTTTATAAGTAATACCGTTACAAATTGGCGCCCAACGTGGGGCTACAATAATGTTAAATATAACATCAAGTATACAACTACAAATTGGCGCCCAGAACGTGGGGCAAAGTGACCAGGAAAGGGGCAAAGTAACCAGGAAAGTAGCAGAATTAACCAGGAAAGTAGCAGAATTAACCAGGATGTGGAATGAATGGAGCAGTGAATTGATCTACAAGACGCAGATTCCAGAAACAACAAAAGGGACGACAGACTACGCGGATGATTGGACATCGTAATTCCGAGATTACAAGGCAACAGGGGAATTCAACTACAAAAACATCGAGAAGACGCAGATTCCAGAAACAACTATAGGAACGACAGACTACGCGGATGAGTGGACACAAAAACATCGAGACAACGCAGATTCATCATAATACAACGCAGAAGCGACATACAAACCTAGGAGAGAGGGGCAGAAAGCTGGACATCAAAGCTACATCAGCAGATAGCATCAGAAAGGTTAGAAACGTGTGATTTTTATTCTAAAAAGAAAGTGTAAAAATATTTAAATGTACCTTAGGAGCGGTAGGATAAAGAAAACAATGGCTACTAATAATATTGAAGAAACAATTATGGAGGGGGATAGTGTAACAGTTAGCTGTAATTCAATACAGGTTATAGAAAATAGCTCAAACGATGTAGTATTGGAGGGAGGAAATGTTAGTGCAGGAAGTGAGAATAAAACAGCAGGAAATGTTAATATTGATGCTGGTATGATGATGGAAATGCTGAGAAATATGAGTAGGGAATTGAGGGAAGATATGCAAAAGAATAATGAGAAATTAGAAAAGAAAATAGATCAAAACAGGGAAGATATGCAAAAGAATAATGAGAAATTGGAACAATTAACTCAGAGTAATGAGAAATTAAGGGAAGATATGCAAAAGAATAATAGGGAATTAAGAGAAGATATTGATAGGAGTTTAGAACAAAAACTAGATCAGAATAAGAGAGAATTAAGGGAAGATATTGGTAAGAGCTTAGAACAATACAGGGAAGAAATTGAAAAGAAATTCATGGAGCTAGATAGTAGTATGATGAGAATGAGAAATGAAAATCAGGAAATGATAGCAAATGAAATAGGTGAAGTTTCAAAGAAAATGTTAGACATGAGCAGGGAAATATCTAACCAAAAAAGTGAGGTTAATAATAAAATCGAACATATTGATGTAAAATGTACAGAGTTAGGAAGTAGAATGAGTAGCATTTCAAGTGAGATAAGAGAGATGAAAGAGGTTATGAATGTAGATGTGAATCAGGCGCAAGTTCATTTCAAAGGGGAGATATCAGAAATACAGAGAGAGTCAGAAATGCAAAGAAATAAATTGTACGAAGAAGTTAAAGTTTTGCCTGTAAATAATCAAAAGCTAAATTCTAAATTTAACAAGTACCAAGCTGTTCAAATTGAAAACTCCAATCCAGTACAGATTATTACAGATTTGTCAGAGTACTTTCAAAGTAAAGAGATAGCAGAAGAATTGAAAATGACAGTTGTTAAAAGATGTATTGTTCAGGATACTTTAGGTTGTTTTCAAATGTTATCATGGGACGAAATGTCATATGAATACAAGAGGTTATTCATGAACAAAAATTTGAAGGTTAGGATACAGCTACGAGTAATGTTTAGCCACACACAATTTGATCCAGGAGGGCAAATAGCAATGAGATGTAAAGTAAATGTTGGATAGTTAAAGACGAAATGCAGAGCAATTTATTGGAACGTAAGGGGGTTAATTATTTATATATGTCATGTGAAAATAGAAATAAATTCTGGACAAAAAATTAAATGTTTAAATGTTTAAAAAAAAGAAGGAAAATTAACACTTTTTTTTAGTAACTGTAACAGTATTTACAGTTGAAATTAAGAATGTAAAAATTGAAACTTAAAATGATGTTATATTAAAGTAAAGCACGTAGATATAATTCCAAGAGTATTGTGAATATACAGTACAAAACAACAAAAATGGGTTAAAAGTAATTAAAACAAGTATTTATGTAGCAAACAGAACATGTGAAACAGTACCTAGATTTAAGAGATGTAAATATATTTGTATAAAGGGTGAATATTTTGGTAAATATGTGTAATAATTACAAAATTCTTAAATGCACAAATTTTTGTTAACAACTTAAGAAAGTAAAGAATTTTGTAACAGTAATTAAATAATTCAGGGTACAGTATTTGCTATATAAATAAAAAAAAATTTATTGTGTAATGTCAGATTAATATCTAAACACATTAAACCAGAGCCAGTAAGTAGTGGCGAGATAAAAAAAAAAACATATGTCGTGTGTTAAATGCGTGTGAAGTGTTAAGTGAAAGTGATAGCGTGTGTTCCAAGATTTAGGAGACTAAAAACTCAATTATAAAATTTTCAAACAAGTTGTAAATATTTATAATTATGTTTCTAGTGGGGCATATGATGCAGTAATTTGTATCACAAATTACTTAAATGTAAATAATGATTGTAATATGAATATGCATTTTTATGTGACATTGATTTAAGATGTTTATTGACTGTAATTATTGTTGATAAGTAAGTTTATACGACCTTACTGAAACTGTCAATAATAGCGCAATAATGCAGCGTGGGGGGGTGAGCTGTTTATCATTATTGGAAACGAGGAAGTTACGTAATGTTGGCGCGTTTTTCCGTTTAGAACCTTCTGGAATATTTCCCTAGAGCATATGTATTCATAATTTTCATTGGATATTAAAATAGACGCTAATGTTGGCGCGTTTTATTAGCCAATTGCAGTTCAGTTATAATCTTTAGGCATATCGGAGTGTATGGGTATAAAAGCAGTAGTTTGGAGGTAAAGTCAGTCTAGTTCATCAAAAGTCTTTGTATACTACACGTCGCATTCCCGTCAGTTCGTCGAAAGTATTAGTACGGCATACATCGGATATAGATTCACAGGTTACGCGCAGCAGAATTATGAAAGATCTAAAGTATGGTAAAGTTAATTATACAAAAGATTGAAGTACGTGGATTAAAAGAATTATCAGTAAGAAGTTGTTATAACAGTTTCAGTTTGGCGAGTGTTAAGATCAATGTATAAATGTGATAGTTAACGTGTTCGACAATAAAAGTATAAAACAAATTTCTTCATCAGTGTTCTTTTTGGATAAAAGATTCCTTTTCGTTTACACAACCCTGATCAAGAGATATGTTCGACCGAGAAATAATAGCTAGCCGAGGACAGTAAACCAAAATTAATTAAGATAACAATATCGTTCTTTCAAACGAACACGAACACTGCTGCAAATTGCTAACACCAGATGGAGCTACAAACCGAACAAATGAATGACGTCACAAGATGGCTTCACATGAAGTAAACAAACATACACAAACAAACTTTATAAGTAATACCGTTACAAATTGGCGCCCAACGTGGGGCTACAATAATGTTAAATACAAATAACATTATAAAGAATACTACTACAAATTCTCTATCCTCCTCGGAATCTGAAAGTAGAAATGAGAGTGTGAAGTGTGTGTGATTACAGGCTAAAGCCCAAAGTTTACTAGAAATCCAAAGACAAGCGAATACGAGTTAACACTATTGTCTATAGGCAATAACATGTTCCAAAAGAAAGGTGGCCGATAAGACCTTTGTAGTTAAAGGCGGGGTACAAATGGAACTTAAAAAATAGAAGCTGTAGTAAATAAATTACATGATTTACAAAAAAGACTAACACATGCATTCGATTTAAAATAATACAGAAGATTCCATAAGGTTAAAGAAACATAGGAAGGCCAAGGAAAATAAAAGAACAGTTAAAGTTGGAGACAGAGCACGCTAGGCCATTATTATTATTATTATTATTATTATTATTATCATTATCATTTATTTTAATAGCTTTCATCAATTGCTTTTCACTTAAAAAGAATAGATCATACGGCGGAGTGTGGAAAAACGCTGTTCAGTTCGCTGCAGGTCAAATAAACCGAATCAAATACGTTTTAACTTTCTGCAGCTTTTAAAGCATTACGAAGTAGTCAAATAGCCCTGGGACAGGAAGGGAGAAAACCCTCCTCGTTTGTTTACTCATGAATATTATCTATCCCTTTTTATCTGGACGGTAACTTCAGGCTGAACCGTTGAACACATCACACCTCCATGACTTACTAATTGAAAAGCCATTAAACTCTTGACGTACTGGCATGATAATGATTCATGAATGCTCACTTCCTAAACTCTCCACATCATGATGGCCCAGCTTTCCGCCTAGACAATACCTCGAGTATGTGCACAGTATCTGGCCACCAAATGGACGTAGTAACTTTCCCTGTTGCAATTGCTTGTCCTTCTAAAAAGCGGGCTTGCATTTCCTCCCTGATTAATGAGCAAAATGGAAAGTAATAGGCATCAATATACAATTAAAACCGATCTGTGAATTTTCTAAAACCCAAAATATTCTACTGATAATTCTGAATTTTTTATCGCATGTTATGTATGTGTAAAGGAGCGTCATTGCTAATTTTGGCGTATTTGTTAAGTCGTTCCTGAATTATACGTTTTAAAGCATACTTTAAAGCGATTTTACAAAAACATGCTCCGTATTTTTTGTTTAATGCTTATAATTTATATAATTTTAATAATTTTTAAAGAATATTTCACTTTACATTCCTTTTTGAATTAGAACATATGCCTCTTAAGAAACACAGTTGCAAAAAATATATGCTTATCAAAGTTGGATGAGCTTGGTGACGTAAAACATGTTTTTTTCATTAATAACTGCATAATAAGTTTTAGGTAACATATTTTGGGGAACCATTTCGAAATTTCTCTATGATAACTTTAAAACTGTATCGTACGGAGCAGTTTAAATGCTGAAAAGTGTCTAAAATATTCCGAGCGAGAAAAACGCACCAGAAAATGTATCTAGTCATAAAAACTGGCCTGAAATGCTCCTAATGATTTTTTTTATTAAATAGTATACATTTTACTGATAGAAACTGATAACATATCTGCAGGCTAATTTTGCAAAAAGACTTCTAGACATTTTGGGAAAACGTGAGAAGTGTCATAATAAGCTTCAATTTTCCAACAACGCCTTCTGCTCAGGGTTATTTAAACCGCCATGCATTAATTCTCTCGATTTCAATCCGATAACCAAAAAATTTACCACAAAACGTTCCTAGAGAATGAGACGTAATAATAAATTAAAAAGCTTAATTTGTAAGTTTTGATCATTTGAGGTCAATTTTCACCGATGGGTCCCCTAAAACCATCTTTATTATGGAAAAGAGGTTTGAAATGATGTCCTCCTGCTTCCAGACAAAGCCGAACACTCCTAAACTTTGCTGAACTTTCGATGAATTTCTTCAATCAACCTGTTAGATAAAGCACGCCGAGTAATCTCTTCTGATACGTCAGGCGTAAAGGCAGTGCTTATACAAAAATTTATTCCTTTCTTTACCACTTCTCTGCAGTAGGAGTAGGTACGGAGGGGGACTCTTCACCACGACCTACAAGATCTTTTGTACCTAAGCCCCTGAGGGAGTGAAGTAAGAGGAGATAGAAGGCGGCCGAACCAGGAAGCACGATAGGGCAGAGGGCAGTGTCCCTACCTTACACAGATTGAAACTACCCGGACATACAAAGAGAGTGGAATGCTCCACATAGCAACCAGCTCTTAAAAGATTTGACTATCGCTTAAATCCTACCATATTCCCCTTGCATCTACAAGAAAATTAGCAATAAGATAGTTTCTGGAAATGTTTATTTCGATTAACATGGAGTAGGTGTAGAATAGGCGTTTGTAAAAATAGTTTGTACAAGAGTAGAGAAAGTCATTTGAGTGTAACACATCAGATTTTTTCTAAATTGGGTTTAATAAAACTACATTCGAAATAGTCTGGCAACAGACTTAGTAAATGAGCTCATTCTATCATTCCAGTCTGTGAAAGAACGTGGTGTGTCCGAAAACTTTTAAGTCACTGAGATATTAAAACTCTTACAAATTTTACTGCTGCAGCAGTTCAGATTGAAGATGATAGACTTTTTGATGAGTAGATCTAGAAGCATTGCTTCATGTCATTGATATCGTTAAGTATTATAAAAATTAATATTATTCTCGTCAGCGTATGTACAATAATTTTGAGTGCAAAATCCATAACTCTAAGTGGCAGATACGATGCATTCGCATTTAAAAGTTGGGAGCCTTGTTTTGAGTAAGCAAGCGCCTTTGCACCACAGAGCAATGGACTGATACTAACCCCCTGTGGCCATCTCACCAGCTCGAAGACATCTACATTCCCAGCAACGCAAGTAGCCACTAAGACAATAAAGCCGTTACCTTCACTGTAGTCATCGCTTTGAAGCTGAGACATTTTCTAAGACATTTTATGAACGGTTCCAATAAATTCCACATTTGATATGCAGGTAACAATTTTCCCGTGTGATTATAAACAGAAAACACATGGTGTGTTGTGGAGAAGATTCCGGAGGCGTAAGTAAATTCATTTCCATGTTAACGTTATCTTGCCCGGTTGTAGCTGCCACAACTCATCTGCGCCAGTGAACTTGACTTTGTGATAAACCTGTTGCTACTTACTGTTGCACTAAAGCTTTACGGGCCACTTAAGATAACTCACTTACGAAGAGTCTCTAAGATAATATAGTCCAGCTTCAATCTCCAAACTCTGTGTGCAGCTCAACTGACAACAATTTGTGTTGCTGTTTATGTCATCATGTTATAACTTTTAAGGGGGAGGCCTTAAGTTAAATTTGTGTAACGTTAATTGTTTTTGGTTGATTGCGCTTTTGAACTCGTACAAAGTATAACAACAGGCCTGACAAAAGTGGTATAGCATCCTTGACGTGCATATGATTTAGCAGCAGAGCTATGGTTTTCCATTGAGTATACCAATGACCTAAAAACAGTATTAATCCAATGGACTTAAAAATATTAATTACTTTCTCTACCACTTACCTATAAAAAGTAGAGGAAGTATTGTATTGCACCAAAGAATTCGATACCGAGATTTCCACCGAAATACAGCTCTTGAGGCTTCCTGAATAAAAAAGCGTGTTTAGAAAAAGATAGCGTGCATGTGTGTGTGTGTGTGTGTGCGTGCGCGCGCGTGCTTGTGTGAACAGATGACTCTAAAGCAAAAGTCGGTTAAATACCGTACTTGGTATTTAAGCTCAGCGTCTTCTAAAGATGCTGTACGAAGATCTCTAAAAAATACTCTCCACTCCAAGCTGCTTTTTAACATGAAAACCTTGTTTAATCCTGTATCTTTGTTGGTTAACAGGGAAACTCAACCTTACAGAGAGAGAGGCCATGAATGGAATTTCCTTTCCACTCATTTCCACTCGTGCTGCCAAGGACTAAAACTTGATTGGTTTAGCTTGTGAATCCCTTCAAATATAGTAGATGGGGTGAACTATGGACTTTGGACCTTAGTTCCTAAGTGAAGTGGTTGGCTACACTGTTGGTTAAAGATATGTCTGAAAGTGTACAAATATTTGAGCAGTCTGAAAAGCTCCCTACACCTTAGAATTTTTAAACTTACAAAAGTATATTATGATGTGGTTAGATGCAGGTAGGTTTGGAAAGTCCTTAGTTACTGAAAATAATAAAGAGATTGCTTACGATTTTTCCAACTTCGAGTACCCATAATATTATATCTCTGTGATTTCAACAAAGAAATTAGAAGAGGTAAGCGTCCTTTCATTCATGTAGTGCCAATTGACCTTGGGAATCCAGAAGGAGGTCATTACCAGCTGGCGCGTCAAGGAAGAGGCATTAAAGAATTCCAATTATCTCCTGTTTATTTTTGGCAAGGATCACCTGTTCTCGTTGTTTCTAACTACGTATTACATGAGCACGAATATCTCTTCCCTCAGACACATAAAAATAAAACACAAGTCGTCGAGAAGATACAAAGGACTGACTAATCTTGTTTGTTTTCAGAATTCTCAGCAGGGGTTCCGGAAATAAAATTATCTTGCGTCTGCTTCAGACAGATTCCATCGCTATGTCACTCAGGAGACGCACAGCAGGTTCGCATAATCACTTGGCTTTTAGACAGGGGTCTTCACCTCTCTGTTTCTCCCGCAGCTTCAAACAGAATCCTTTCTCTGATGTTTCCTGTTCAGAACAGAACTCCATGGACGGAGGTATACAATCTGGCAATTCCTGCAGTTTCTTCTTGTTTGTATAACAGTTTCAGGAATTAGGAGACAACTAGCTTTTACTTGCGGCTTCGTTCATTTGTATATTAGTTTCCACTGAACCATTATTACCTAGGATCACTTTCATAGATCTCTAATCCAATATTTTTTTACTTTCTCTACCACTATTTATAGAAAGTAGAGAAGTACGAGATGTGTTTTTAAAGTTAAGTACCGTTTTAATATTTTGCCGCTGCAGCACTGAGTCGCGGTTTTGAGCATGCGCCATCACTTCGTCAATTCATTAGGAAGCCAGAGCCAACTGTAAGCGATCGTCACTTTGTGTTTTCCTGTTGTTAGAGCGTTTCGAAATGTTCAAAACAATCGAACGACCCACTGACTGAGAAATCAGATCAGTGATTCGTTTTTGAATACGAAATGTTTACGCCAGCAAACATTCATCGCCAATTATGTGAGGTTTATGGGGAAACAATAATGAGTGACACACAGCCAAACAAACTCAAGTTCTAATCGCATAATTTTGTCGGGAACAATTCGACTACTCTCCCTACAGTCCGGATTTGGCACAGATTTCAGCTGTTTCTTCATCTGAAGACATTTCTTGGTGAAAGATTTCAATGACAATGATGTGAAACGTAAAGTGCATACTTGGCTTTCATCACAGGCGGCATTATTCTTTGACAAAGGCATAAAAAACTGGTTTCCCGTTACGATAAGAGCCTGAATAAAGGTGGTGACTATGTAGAGAAGTAGTGTAAGGTGTAAGGTAATGAGTGTTAATAAAGTATTTGTAAAATAATGTTCTGTTATTTTTTTTTAAAAAAACAGATACTTTAAAAACCACTCGTATTACATTCCATCTAAAAATTCGATATTGAGATTTCACCGGAAATACACAATGTATTGAGGTTCACTGAATAAAAAGATCTGATGTGTTACACTTACATGACTTTCTCTACTCTTGTGCAAACTATTTTTACAAACGCTTATTCTCCATATGCCTCATGTTAATCGAGATATCGAGATGTTAATCTTATTGCTAATTTTCTTGTAGATGCAAGGGGAATTGGTAGGCTTTAAGCGATAGTCAAATATTTTAAGAGCTGGTTGCTATGTGGAGTATTCCATTCTCTTTGTATTACCGGGACAAGAAAAAAAGAATAACGAATTTGAGAAAAAGTATAAGTATTGGAAAATTTAAGGGACTAACAAGCAAATCTCGAAAATGGTTCACTCAACAAAAAAAATATATATCATAAATTGTGTATTTTAACGCGATCTACAATTTTTGTGTAGTAAAATTTTGTCTACCTCTTATGGTTTACCAGTTATACAAAAGTCGTTCATTATGAAGAATACTTTTGGACATTCCCAGAGAATTCCAGATATACATTTCATTTGTCATGAAAATATCTTAAACATATGATATTTTAATCAAAATGGTTAGAGCCATTTTTGAGAAAATTAAACTTTTCGAAAAATGTTCCATGTAAAGGGTAGTCTGGGCTGGAGGGATTTTCTTGAAAACCTTCGTGTCGCATCTCTGGAAGATACTGAACCTAAATACTAATTTTGGTGTTTATCCGAATGTTCGTTTCTGAGTTATGCTGTTCACAGACACACACACACAGACACAAACACGGACATGTTTCCAAAAATGTTTTTTTGGATTCAGGGGGTCTCAAAACATGTATTTCCGGTGAAATCTCGGTATCGAATTTTTGGGTGGAATACAATACTTCCCCTACTTACTATACGTAGTAGAGAAAGTAACAAGATTGCTTTTAGAAAAAGGTCCGCGTACATAATATGTATGTGTGTGTGTGTGTGTGTGTGTCTGTGAACAGCATAACTCAAAAGCAAAAAGTAGCATAAATATTAAACTTGATATTTAGGTTCAGGACCTTCCAAAGATGAGACCAAAGATTTTCAATAAAATCCCCCACACTAAACTACCCTTTACATGGAACATTTTTCGAATGTGTGTGAGTTTCTAAAAGCAAATTTGATTAAAATATGTATTTAATTTACATTACATATAAAATATACATCTTGAATTTTCTGGGGATGACCTATTAAGTCTACTTCATTCGGAAGATATTTTGTATAATCTTGTATAAGTGGTTATACAATAGACGAAAAAGTATTACACAGAAAATTAGGTCTCCTTAAAACACACAATTTATTTCAAATAACTTTTTTGTAGCATCAGCCATTTCTGAGATATCCGTTATTAATGGTTCGAATTGTTCAATACTTTTGTCATTCTTTTCACGTCTTTTCGATATTCAGCTATTTCTCACTATTGCGCGCAAAGAGCATGGCATTTTAAAGGTACATATTGTCCAATTCTTAAACATTTGATATCGCTATTCCCTTTATATCTATAAGAAATGAGTAATGCGGTTATTTCCGGAAAGTTTTATCTCGATTAAAATGAACAAGATAGGAGAATAAACTTTCCAAAGATATGTTTATATCCAGTAATAAGCTCTAGAGGGTAGAGAATGTAATATGAATGTAACTATCAGATTTCTTCTAGTGGTTAATCAATGGGAATGAAATTTCAAAGCTATCACATAAGACACGCCCATTAAATGAATATCACTTTAGTCTATTGCGTTTTTCTTATACCTGCAAAGATGCATGTAGATGTGTAAAGAAGTTTATTTCGAATAACAAGAATTAAACAGAAGAATAAGCTTTTGTAAGAATAATTTTGTGGAAGAGGGAGTAGTGGAAGTCATATGAGTGCAACACATCCGATTCTTTGGAGCTATCCTGTTCACATGCGCGCACGTGTGAAGCGTTTTATAAAAACCTGTTTTTTCATTCAGCTGACCTCAAAACATATATTTTCGCTGAAATTTTTGTATCTAATTTTCGGATGGAATACAGTACTACTACTTAATATAATAGAGCGAGATAGCTCCGCGGTAACGTTGAGGTTCGCATTCGAGAGGTCCCGAGTTCAAGTTCCGGCGACGGCCCACTCTGACTATGGGCTCTTCGTTGTTTCCCCGGGTCAGTAGGTGAATGAAAGTGAGGCGGTTCCACCTCTACTACGACTCTCCGGTCCCTCATTTCCTGTAACCATCAATTCCTTTATTGTCATCTATTTAAGGGTTCTAGGACCTGGCGACGATGTTCGGCGTGTTGCGGATGGGCGGTGGAGGAGCGCTTTGTAGGGGTTTCTTCCTGGCGTTAGTCGGACTGCTAGGTTAGGATCTGCCCCTTCGGGGGCCCCCGGTGGTTAAGGGTTGTGGGTCGGCTTGGGTGGCGTCGGATGCATTCGAAATGGAAACGTTAGGGACCCTGTCCTTGCTTGCGCACGTCGTCATCCGGATCTAGTCGCCTCATCCCTCCTCCCACGGATCACGATAGAAGCACAAACGGCCGGATTTACTACTTGGGGTGTTCTGCCTCTTTTCGGAAGCCCCTCCGTTAGTATGTACCTATCTTTACATTTTACTCCTTATTATACGAGGACGGATAGAAAAGTAACGCACAATAATGTTTTTTCTGCCTTGTTAATGTAGCTGGAATGTTGCAATTTCACACAGATATAGTTTGAAGTTTTCACTACAGAGGGTATTTTTTGTTTCATGTGCAGCTCTAGCGAGAGAAGCGTGAACTACGCTACAAATATGGCGCGCATATTACTGTCGTCCACGTGTGAAGAGCAGAGAGGTGAGGTTCCATATTTGTGGGCCAAAGGGCATAAGCCGAGTGATACAGTAACATGCGTGGCGTGTATGGGGATGATTGTGTGGACCGTAGCAATGTCTCCAGGCAGTGTGCATTCTTCCTAGAGGGCCGTGTGAACCTTAGGATTCGCCACGCTCCGGGAGGCCGGTAACAGCTGCAACCCCGCAGATTGTCAGAGGCATTGAGGCGGCAATTTTGAACGACCGACGTGTGCAACTGCGAACCTTATCGCAGCAACATTTCCTATGGTGCTGTGTACGATATTGTTCATGATATGTTGAAAGTTCGTAAAGTTAGTGCTCGCTGGGTGCCTTCTTAGGCCAGACAACCACAAGGGCCAGCGAATGATGACGAGCTTGGATCATCTAACGCGGTACAACGAAGAAGGGCATAACTTTTTGAAAGGAGTCACCACTGGTGATGAGTCGTGGGCATACCACTACACGCCCGAAACCAAGCAGGCAAGTATGGAGTGGAAACATGCTGGTTCCCCAGTGAAGAAAGTTAAAAATGACTCATTCTGTTAAGAAAGTGCTCGTACGGTGTTCTGGAATGTGTATGGTGTTGTATTGGTGGACTTTGCCGAAACGGGGCTACTGTGCACAGAACAGCAAACTATTAGAAGTGCAACTCTCGTGTTAAACGTTGGAAACACGAGGGCGATCGCAGCGTGAGTAGTGATCTGGGGTTGAACTAAACTATGAAAAATCGTGCTCTCGGATGATGACGTCACTCGTAGCTACTACAGCTGTATTTTTCATACCTGCCTAGCTGTCTGCTCAGCTGATCATATGTTCCAATATTGTATCACTACTGACGACGTACAAAGTTAATTACGTGAGCTTCAATAATCGTGATTGCACTTGGAGTTATTCATATTTCTTTTTAAAGGAGTCGATTAAAGCTCACATAAAATAACTTGTCACTGTCATCTGTAGCAATACAATATTAGAACACAATTATGATCAGTTGAACACTCACAGCTAGGCTAGTATGAAAAACACAACTGTTTATTCCTGTGTAACTTATTAAATTATCCAATAGTCGGCACATACATTGCTTTTTATATAATATTATTGGGGTTAATAGTGGTTGCTGAATGTTTCTATGTCATAATACATAATGGTCACATTTAAATTTTTGAGAGTGAATGAGATCCACCACCTTGCAATAATTTCTTCTGCATGCTTCATAGTAAAATCTTTTGCACTTAAACTGCCTCCATGGTTTGTTTGAACTTCCAACCAACAGTAGGATGTGGAATTTGACAGGAAAATTGGAAGAATAACACAGGTTTGACACTTGTTATTTTATTCTACTCTAGATAGCGCAATACAATTTGACATGATTAACTTAATTCCATTTCCTACAAAGAAACTTCTGCACACATTATATACAATAGTGTAGCTATTGTTTGTCATTCACTAAATTGCTATTAGCAGTGCAATAAATGTCATTAGCAAGTTTCACCACACCATTTAACACTATTAATGTCATTGTCACTCTCTGTGCTCTGACTTGAAACACCATCACTGGACACAAATAGCCACAACTTAACTCCAACTTTCCATTGTGTATATCCTAGAATTAAATAGAACACACATGTTTAAACTACCCTTAAAAGTAGGTTTCTGAAAAGAGAAATTACTTACATTAAGGAAAAATTTGTGGTTACAAACACCTTGTGATTATATTACACACTATCCACTGTAAACCAGAGTTCTCTCTGATGTAAACAAAGCATATGCTTCCTCTTGTCTTCAAACTAAGCACTACGCTTATGCCAATGTAAATAATTCCTTAAACGTATTGTGTCATGAAACATTGGAGTAGGAAAGGTATAGAACTACACATTTTATTGTGATTATCGTAAGAACTCATTGTGAAAGGTTATGGATATATAGTAACTGTTAAGAGATTACAAAATATGATTTTCTTAATTCTACCTGCTATTGCATTAACAATCAAAGAGTATCTTTTTGTTAATTATCAACTGTATGGATGATGCTATTCTCTTGCCTATATGAGAAATACAGCAATGAATTCTCAGCATTGCTATCTGAGTACCAAATAAACTCTTTGCATAACACAGGAAATATGATAAGCAAACAGTCATTCATTATACGCTAGCACTCATATGCTCAGCTCAAGTCAAATCTTCGACTTTATCAGTTAGTGTTTGAGTTGCCATGACAAAGGAAGAAGTGCATAGTGTGAATAAGCCGTTTTAACACAAAACTGGGAAACCGTTAAAAAGTGGCAAAAAAGTTTGGTTGATAAAGTGCTAAATGAGAAGGAAACAACACTTTTTATTGTAAAACCACCACCACTTTGTGTTACTTGAACAAAATAAAATTCAGTATATGCAAAGGATCCATGGATCTTTTCATTGAAGGTTCAATGAATCAGATCTTTTGAAGGATCCTTCGAACTGTTATTTATAGTGAAATTTTAAACACTTTTCATTAAAAAAATTACTAACCTTCTGTGAATTCAGAAAACTAAGCTTATATATATAAATAAACAAACCTAATGCTAACCTTCCATAAATTCAGAAACCTAAGCTTATATAAAAAAAACCTAACCTCCCATAGTAACTTGGATGCAATGTGCTGTATATGAAAAGTGTTTAAAATACGTAGTGTGTTAAAATGTTCACTATAAATAACAGATCAAAGGATCATTCAGAAGATCCAATTCATTGAAGAGATTCATGAAACCTTCACTGAAAAGAGCCATGGGTTGTTTGCATATACACAATAGTGGATGAGTATATACAATCAGACAAAAAATTCAATGCCATGCCTGGGATTCAAACCAGCAATCTTTAACTTGCCATACCACTGCTCTGCCATCTAAGACTTTCTCTACTCACAGTAAGCTATTTTCATAAGTATTCTACAAATGATTCATCATATATCGTGATCAACTTCATGTTTATCATGTGTGTTAACTTAAAAGGCTTCAATACATTTAAAAAATATTAAATGCCCATTACTTCAAAACCTTTGATTTTTGCACAAAAACAACACGATCATTTAAATGCCTATACATTTCTTATAATATCCTGCAACTTAATTACTACTGCACAATGTATCTTTAAGGGAAGGATTTTGTATCATCAAAATTGCTACAAAGTTTAAATGGTAGAAAACAGACACGAAAGATTGGAACCACTTTGGAATTTCAAAGCCTCAGAACACATACTGAAGCCGCTAATTTCACTCAAAACAAACACTTCAGTTATTCTTGGAAACAAATGCTTTTGAGCATCTGTAATAACAGATTACAAGGACATTAATTGTCAAAAAAGCTACCAGAATTTCTATTTTCATACACCATGCCCAGTTCAAAAAAGGACACAGTGGCAGTTAGATAAAAATGCCCAAAAGAGGGTGAATTACTAAAATATATGTGAATGATATCAAATATCTTTCTTCCTTCTGTATTAGAAAATTTCATTTGGGCACTGTCTTAAAAGAATTATAGTATCATTGGCATGCTATCCTTGACAGTTAGTGTGTCAGTCCAACAATAATCCTACATTTTTTAATTATACAAGAGTATCACTCGCATGATCTGCATCTATGTGTTTGAATATTAGCACAGTAACATGCTAATTAATTTGCATTAAAGGTTGATTTTACCTTACCTACGTTTGGCTGTGATCTCCACCCATCAATTATGAAGTGCAAACACGAAAATTAATCGTATATTCCACAGTCTGGATGACTCACAATATCTGAAAATTAAATCAGGACAATATAAAATTCAGCAACACTAAGAAGCTCTTAAAAACTTAACCTTTCATCTAGCACTCTCATGCTGGAAACTTAATAACATACCTTCAGATTCTATGTCACCAATTGGGACTCGAACCACAACACTGGAAGGAATGTAAATCGTAGGCGTATCCCCTCTGTCTGGACGGCTCAATGTATCTGAAAATTAATTCGTTATATAAAAATGTTGCAACATACAGTAACCTATCAGTTTTCTACCTCATTCTACGAATATCACTGAAGTTAATAGAAAATACCAATATTACAACAAATATACATTCAATCAGAAATAGCGTAAATGTATGATTACCGTCTCGGCTTTGTTCCTGATGAAAAAACTTCGGGCGAAAACTTCCAGCTATAAAAATCCAAGATGGTCCCTTTCGTCGTGCCTCTGCCATTTAGTTCGTTACGAATGTCCAAACTTGAAACAGCCAATCAGAAAATTCGCCTTTCCCGCAAAAGTACAACTAGTGACACACCGTGCCCATGTGGGGAGTTAGTGCCCTCGGTTTCCACTTAGCCAATACAACTGTCACCCCTGTGCTACTGTGAATGCTGCAACCTAGATGAAAACGCTGAAGTTGCGTCGTGCCCTTCGTGACAAACGCCACAATATGAATGTTGACGTTGTCAAAATTCTTCATGCCAATGCTCGCCCTCATGTTGCTGCTGCTGTTCGTCAGAAAATCACAAATTTGGTTGGGAGGTGCTCCAGCATCCACATACAGTCCGGACCTTGCACCGTCCGGACTGTATGGACGGAAGTGAAATCAGCAGTCCGTAGATGACATTACCCCAAGGAAACGGACTTCTACGAACAGGTCATATTGAAACTGGTATCACGATGGGAGAAATGTGTTGAGAAACTGTCGAACAGTAGGCAAAAGGTGTAAGTTTATTTGTGATTTTTCTTTTTTGTTTTTTTGTTTTAAGTATTAAACGTTTTTGTAAAACAATTATTGTGCGTTACTTTTCGATCCGCCCTAGTAGATAAGTGGTAGAAAAAGTGAGCATGGGGCTTCAGAAATATATATCGCGCAGTTTCAAGCTTTTGTTGTTCTCTAGAAATGGTTGCTAAATCAAATATTTGCTCTCTTTCGAGCAGAATACCCACTCCATTTTTGTACACAAGCACTCATGATCAATGTCCTAAATTTATAACTCAATTAATAAAACAATCGTGAATTCTGTTTTCTTTTTCACGTAGCCGATTAAAGTTTGTGAGTGGCAGGCTATTAGGTCTTAATGAAGTCAATTATGTAAAGAGCGCTTTATTTACCATGTTCATTAGCAGAGTTACGTCATAACAGCTAGTGACGTAAGCTGAACAACAGCGAACACTAAGAACGTTCATTGAGTTGACATTCTTTTGCTGACTGGCCAACGGATGAAAGACTTCTATGAGCGTTTCTGTTAATTTCTAAGATATATGACAAGTATATTATTGCGCAACAGCAGCAGCATATTTTTCAGTGGTGACTCGTGGCTTATTGGTATGGGATTGCAACTGATTAAAATATATATATACAGGGTGGGTCATTTAAGTTGAGACTGTACAATATCGCCAAAACTAAGCGTTAATGAAAGAAATACCTTAAACAAAAGCTGATTGATGTTATGAGGGAAAGTAAATATATTAGTCGTATTTTGTTTGGAGGACGTTATGATAGTCATTTTAGGTTCAATTTAATTTTTTAATGGCAAGCTACAATTAGCGTCAAATTAAATTGACCCTAAAATGATCATCGAACGTCCTCCAAATAAAAACGACTTAGTGCATTCACTTTTCCCCATAATATCAAGCAACTTTTGTTAAAATTTTTCTTTCTACAACGCTTAGTTTTGTAGATATTGTACAGTCTCAGCTTAAATGGTCCACGCTGTGTAGTACAGGATGATTCTAAAATACGTTTACAAAGTTTGGGGAAAAGTGAAAAAAGGAACTTATACCGAAACAAGAAAAATAATGCATATAAACGTATATCTTAAAATCCTTCGTTTTCGATTTATTAAAGTTTGAAACTGTAGGAATTAATTTTTTCTTCCACACAAGCCGTGTGTTGGACAAGGTTGAATCAGACGACTGAAAAATCCAATGCCATAGCCGGGATTTAAACCACGGATCTCCCGGTCTCCGTCCGGTTGCTCTAAACGCTGAGCTACCGTGTCAACATGCCGGTTTTACATTAAATTCCCCAACTGATTCGCATTTATCCCGTAAACCACAAGGAGATCTCAAATTGTATTGAGATGACATACCCCAATGGCGACTTACAATGCTGTAAGTACTTTAAGTCCCGGGCTTCATAGTTTCCAACACTATTAGGTCAATTAATGGGATTAATTGTTCTTCCACACAAGCCGTGTGTTGGACAAGGTTGGAAAAGTAGAATCAGACGACTGAAGAATTTAATGCCATAGCCGGGATTTGAACCACGAATCCCATTAATTGGCCTAATAGTGGTTGAACTATGAAGCCCAGGGCTTAAAGTACTTACAGCATTGTAAGTCGCCATTGGGGTGTGTCAACTCAATACAATTTGAGATCTCCTTGTAGTTTACAGGGATAAATGCGAATCAGTTGGGGTCTTTGATGTCTTAGAGGCACGTTGACATGGTAGCTCAGTGGTTAGAGCAACCGTACGGAGATCGGGAGATCCGTGGTTCAAATCCCGGCTATGGCATTGAGTTTTTCAGTCGTCTGATTCTATCTTTCCAAGCTTGAAATTGTTATTAATGAAACAATATTTTAAAGTTACACATTAATATGTTTTTGACATTGACATCGTCAGCTTAGAAGGTGCTAAACACATGCGTCGGTAACACGTAATTATGTGTCAATGGCGCCAATTAATTATTCTGAAGTATTTTGTTTGGTGAGTGATAACTGGTGGCATGGAAAGGAACGTGGATTTGGGTTTGTGACCTAACTTTGTAACAAAACACGTGGATGCTGCAAAATTTCTAACACTGTCACTGAAACATAACAATAACACTTTATTGTTGAAGCTGTTTTAACTTTGTGTAATGGTGTTGTGGATATTAACGAGAAAAAATTTGAACCACTGAAAAATAAAACTATTATCTGCGTACTCACACTAGTTTTCCCTTCACAACACAACTAAAATATCGATGTGCTGGTTACATTATTTACGGTAACGGTCACTACCGACTTACATATTACATTACACGTTCGTACACCAGGTGAATAAGCTTGGGTACGCTTACTTTAACTTCCCAAATTCTTATTGGTCGCCTGGCTACTGCTTCACATGTTTTAAATTTGAGCCTAAGCTGTTATTGGCTGCAGAGTATCACATGACTTAATTTTCTAATTCTCAACTGTTATTTCCTACGTCGTCAACTATCTGCCAGTGTAAAGTTCCAGCTCGCTATCCTAGGTTTTAAACCTACAAACACTCAAGGATCTCCTTTTGTGTTACTTCTCTAGCTAAGGCCTTCATACATCCACCCTCGCATTGAAAATGCTTCGTGCTGGAAACTTTTAGAGACACCAACAGCTTCAACATTTTATACAGTAAGCTTACAAGCTAACATAAAATATAATGTTTACATGAACAAATTAAATACATTGATATTACCGGTATGTTGTAATATCTGAAGCATACATATTGTTATTGAGGGTTATTAATCACTGACATAATTTATTATAGTATTGAATAATAACTGGGGAGCAAAAGTACCGTCAAATACATAAACTCATACCAAATGTTCGAAATGTCCTCCTTTTGTGTCTAGACACGCATGTACTCGTCGAATCATGGACTGTCGCACCCTGTCAAATGCTCCCTGACGGTGTCGAATGGGAACGACCGGTTATACAGACGTGCAGCCTCGCGAACATTACCATTCGCGCGGTCGTACATGAAAATCAATTCTGCCTGCTCACGAAATGAATATTTTGCCATGGTTGAACGGAACGCTCACTGTAACATGTACACAATTGAAACGTTAAAGACAGACTAATAGGTACACTTTCAGTTAACTCACTGCATGTACACAAATAACAAGTGTAAACAAGCCTCCATGGCAACACATCGCCATCTACGTAGGATACAATAAGACGAAGCCTTTATGAATGAGTGCGTAGATAGAAGTTGTTGTGTTGGACCCGCAAAGTCGTTGAACGTAATAATAAATTAGTAACGCGAGAATGAAACAAGTATTTAGGGACAGGTGTTTATCTGACTTTTTTCCTCGTTTTGGTGTAACGACGTCCCCAAATTTGTAAACGTATTTTAGAATCATCCTATATAGAGGATGTTTCAAAAATAGAGACCATCATTTCCAGTATGCATTCCCCATGTGTAGACAATAAAAAAACGTGTGTCTGGAAATTTTTGGTTTCAGAGTTATGGCCTTCAAAACAGTGACATTCACCGGAACGTATTCCTTACCGCAGGTAGTTCTCTTTACAGAAGATGTTTAAAGTATCTACCTCCTGCTTGAATACAGGCCTCACATCGACGTCTCATGGCCGTGCGAACACGACCCCAAATTCCAGGAGTACTGCGTATTTCCTCACAACCTGCCACAATTCGATTCCGAAGTGATTCCATGTAAGGCACCGGAAACGAACACACCGACGCTTTTAAATGACCCTACAGTGGAAATCGACAGGGTTCAAATCAGGTGAGCTTGGTGGCCAAGCAATTTGGCCACCTCTACCTATCCATTGATCAGAAAACCTTCGATCCAAGTACCGGCGTGCGGTACGACTGAAGTGTGAAAGGGCACCATCATGCAAGAAGTTTTGGTTGACGAACACACAGTGGAGTGTCTAAATACACATGAGGTGGTGTTTTCTAGGACGTTTGCATATGCCTGTCCCATAAGTCTGTTTACAAGTATATGGGGTCAACTAACCGATCACCAATGATACCGGCCCACATGTTGAGAGTGAACCGCACTTGGTGATGAGATGGAACAGCTGCATGTAAGTTTGCATATGCCCATACTCGGTGAGTGTGAAGATTTGTAATGCCATCTCGTGTGAACTTAGGTTCATCTGTAAATAATACTAAGGCAGAAAAGTTCGGATTTGTAACACACTACTGCACGAACCATTCAGTCGAGAAGGGCAATCTGCTGGTGACAAGGACTGTACACGTTGCAAATGATAAAGACTCAAACTGTTGTTCTCGTAACAGTCTCCAGATAGTCGTATAAGGAACATTCACATGGAACGCTAACCTTCGTGTACTGATAGAAGGATTCGTGTGCACAGAATCCAGAATCTCCTCCTCTACATCTGGAGTTGTAGATCTTGGTCGTCCCCTCCCCAAACTAGGAGTTGCAAGCTCTCCATGAGCACACACACGGCGATGGTGACGTCCAAATGTCTTCCGATCTGGACATCTTCGCTGTGGGTACCTCTCTTCATACAAATGACGAGCCAGCGCAGCATTGCCGTCCGCCTTACCATACGATACACGAAGGGCATTTCTGCCAGCTCCTGATTTGAATACATGTCGCTCAGTGGAACGCCAAACACAACACTCAATGTACCCTTCGCCTCGGAATGAACTGTCAGTGTGTCCTGTCAATAGCTACTGTCACGGCAACTACCTGCGGAAAGTAAAACGTTACAGTGAATATAACTGTTTTTGAAGGCCACAACTTAGAAATCAAGCATTTCCGGACACATGTTGTAATGTTCTTCTTTATTGTCTGCATATGGGGAATGCATACCTGAATTTATTCTCTCTCTCTCTATCTCTCTCTATCTCTCTCTCCCTCTATATATATATATATATATATATATATATATATATATATATATATATATATATATATATAGGTCAATGCAGACTGCTCAATTAACACAAAACTGCATATGTTAAATTAAAAAGATAATAAATAAAAATGTTATACATATATTTAAAAGTGTTAAAGACCTGGATAGGTTTTTTAGCATTTTGATTTGTAGGTTTACTATTTTGAAAAAAAAAATTAACTGATGAACAGGTAATGTCTTTTGACATAATCTAATTTAAAATAAAAATAAAAATT
Source organism: Deroplatys truncata (assembly GCA_030765065.1). Classification (NCBI taxonomy): domain Eukaryota; kingdom Metazoa; phylum Arthropoda; class Insecta; order Mantodea; family Mantidae; genus Deroplatys; species Deroplatys truncata. The sequence continues at coordinate 117,923,344 of CM060988.1, read as the reverse complement.
TTAAAGCATTAATAGACAAATAAAATGCATAAGCTAAACTGCGTGTTTTTTAAAGTTAATATAGGTTAAATTAACGCAAAAAATATAACTGATACAGGCTAAAGCATAAGACACAAACACGTGAAATTCTGATGCTTAACAAGAATAATACAAATAAAATACTCAAAATTATTTCAAATCATGCAAGTTCATAATTCAGTAATGCTGTTGAATAAGATCATGGAGTAAACCTTAACATTTTGTATTTATTGAAATATTTTCATCATCTGCGCTATAGGTAGGTTCTGAAACACTCGCAGACAGTTTACATATTTATTTTTCTGCATAGTTTGTCTTTCAGTTGGTAATGAAGTTATATATAGCTCGAGAGAGAGAGAGAGAGAGCTACATTATCCATATTAACTACTCCCCCCCCAAAAAGGATGTTTCTTTTCTTTCACTTAAATCTTTCAAAATTTTTTGCTTAAATCAATATAAACCTATTCATCAGCGGTGACAGGATTAAAGCGTTTACCAACCTTTTTAGACAGAAAACAAATGTTTTTCGCATTTTCGTTCATGCAACTACTCATCCTTTTGTTTCTCTTTGGCAAATATTCCATAAACATATTTTAATTTTTTTTTAGGTTTTATTTGAGAAAGGAATTGCAATACGTTTCACATATATATCCAATCATAGTATAATTTACGCATTTTGAGTCAATTTCATATATTATCACATTTGAAAACACATTAAAACGTGTTTTATAGGTCATGAAAAAATGAAAATAGAGGTGTAAAGTGTTTAGTGGCATTCCGCGCTATATCACACTTGTGAAAAATTACCACCTCTATTTAAAGATAAAAATGTTATAGTTTGTTTATGTTATTTATAAAATTCTATACTGTTCACCGGAGAAAAAAACCACAGCAGTTAAAAAATAAAATAAAAATAAACAAGAACAACAGAAAAGTTTATTTAATAGATCCATAGGACTGTTTCATAAGTATGTGTATTGAAATGACATACACACGCTTCAATTGCGTTGTTGCGTTTAAAGTCTGCCGTCTGTTCATCACTAATATTATGATTTTCAACGAAATAAAATATCATGATTAATATTTTCGACGAAAGAAAGTTTATTAAGCTGTGTTAAACGATTGATTGCTCAAAAGTCAGACTTCACTTCCGAATTCGTGTCTGAAACGCACGCTCCTGTATCGATGCTGGAACTAGGCAGTGATGTCATTTTGAAATTATATCATTTTCACACTTTAATGTTATATTCACAAAAAACGAAGCTCTATACTTTCGAGTAGAAAGTATAATAGCACATTAAACTCTAGTCATATATTACGTACCGAGCGATACAGCACGATAAGTTTGAGACTCGCATTCGGGAGATCCCGTGTTCGATCCCCGGCGACCTATCGCTCCGACCCATGGGTTTTTCGTAATTTCCCCAGGTCAGCAGGCGAATTCTGTGGTGATTTCTTCTCTACCACGGTTTCCTTTCCATAATTTCCCTTTCATTCCATTTTCTTATCTTTCAGGTGTGCTTCTAGATTTTGTAGCGTATGGCAATGCCGGACAGATGGTGCGGATGCATGCTCAAAGGAAAAGACTACTCCCTGGGAATCTAATTGATCGCCGGGTCGTTCATCACCCTCTCTAGGCAGCTCCAGTAGTGGGACGGTCTTCTAGCTTGGAAATATTTGGAACTTCCGCGCGTTTATGCATGTGGCCTTCAACTTCCTGAGGTTGGTAGCCGCAATAGATCTCTGCAGGTCGCAGTACGTGGGGTGTCCCCCTTCGTTGAGTAACTTATAGCTAGATTACCTTTTACGACACCAAACTTTTAAGCACGTTCTTCAGTATCCCGTTAAATAATTATTAAGTGACGAGCACATACCATGGGTAATTGTATTCAAGCCATCCACTGCTACAGCTAGTGTAAAACGTCGTGACAGTCCCCCACTCCTGAAGCATAGGTGAGCAATAGCACTGACCAGCCCACCTGCATAATAAGAGAGGTGGAGGTCAGCGACTGCCTCCGAGTTCTAATATACTTCTGGTCCCTTGCTCGCCCTCCACTCTCACCACTTCTTCTCGTTTCTCCTCTCTTGGGCATATGGAGTGTCACGACGTTTTACACGAGCTATACCTTAACGGCTGCGACAGACCATTCCGCATTCCTATGTACGAATGTGTTCAACAATAGACACATTTGAATAAAATAAGGAGGTGAATGTAACTCAAACGTGCTATCAGCCATCTTTAGTATTGTTTGAAGATTATTAGAAATTAGCAACAAAAACGACAGTTCGAAATGTCGAGTTTGAAATGTATGACTATCGAAGCTAATTCCATTTAAATAAAGGTAAAACTGATAAAGAATATATAATGAATAATTATGTTTATAAGGGATAATTGTAAGGGATGCAAGGCATCAATCACATCAATAATAAAGTCGCCACTGATATTTTCCAATTGCCTGTGCAATTTAAATGTCCAAAAATACTCTGGCAAGAGGCCCTTTAGACACAACGTGAACGGAAACCTGAACGAGAACGAAAAATTTAAAGCACATGTAGGTATTACGATTACCGGGATCTCGAAATGGGAAAGAAGACTTGATTAGATTTTAAATTTTTCATTCCCATTCCCGGGGATGATATATATGAGGATCCATATCCTGCATATTAGACTCTTCTCTGTAGAAATTATTCAAGGCAGCCGTTAGCTAAAACAGTAGCTAGAGCTATGACTAATCACAAGTTGGGAAAACCAGAAGATGTACGGGCGAACGCGCGTTCCGACTCTCAGATTCATTGAGGATTGGAGAACAAACACCAATAAAGAACAACAAATTGCCTTAATCGAATAATAAAGTAATGGCACTTGGTAAAACGCTATCAATAGAGGAATCGGAAATAGTAATGACTCTGCGTTAAAAACGGGGGTTGCTCTTATCGAATTTTAACGATGCGTAACCTACATTATGTTGGCTGAATTGGAAGCAGGCAAATATAAATACAGCTTCCAATATGTATAGAGGAGGTAGTATGCAACAAAAGAAGAGAAACGGTTCCTATAAGCATTGGTCGTAAACTTCATATCTACCGGGTTATGGTCTATTACACTGCCATCAATGATTATTATGTATTCTATCTACTCTTTACAACGGGTGCTCGATGTGGCTGCCATCCATTGCAATGAAGCCTTCCACCCTGCGTCTCATGGAATCACACATTTTTTGGAACACCTCTGGTTGTTGCCCGATTGCGTCACCGGCATTGAACACGCGTTCTCGTAGTGTCTGCACATTATTTATGAGAACTGCATACTATTTAAATGGTATTTAAATGTCCCCAAAAGGATGAAGGTCAGAAAAACGGGAAGGCCAAAGCATTGACCCTCGCCGACCAATCTACAGCTCATGAAAGACCCGTAACAGTTGTCTAACCCTGTGATGTGCTGTAAGTCCAGAGGAAAAGAAAATAAATTACAGTACTGCAGTGTCATAACAAAACATGTGCCATTTGTGCACTACCATACACCTGACGTAAATAACATACCTGACTGATGAGCAATACATATGTAGCACACCGTGGAGTACTGTGGGTTGACACTCTTGTGTTCTGTTCTTTCTTGATACAGCATATGCAAACACAGTGAGCTGCATAGTAACAAACCTCTACATACAATGTGTTCTCATTCGTTTCGTGCCAAAGCGCTCGGAGTGCAAGATTGTTTGCTCCTCTTACAAAATAAGACCGTAACTCAGAAGATATTAGGTTTACGACCAATGTTTCTAGGAACTATTTTTCTTCTTTCGTTGTATACTACCTCCTCCGTAAATATTGGAACCTTTTTTTCCGGACACCTGGTATAAATAAATAAATAAATAAATTATATAAACACGTATATATAATTGGACAGATCTTCACATATAATAAAATATGCCACTATTTATCATAAATGTGCAATTGCAACTTGTTCTGTGAAAGCTTATACAATTAAATTTTCCTGTTGCTTCCCTGATGCCTTCCCCTTCAATATAGATATAAGAATTTATTGTTATTTGAATATAATCATTCTTTACATTAGGAAGTTGATTAATAAGGTGGTCCATTTAAGTATACTTTTACTTTTTTCTCCACCTACCTAGTAAGTAAAAGTTCTAAATATGTTGCTGGAAATGCAGTTTTTGAGGTCTGCATCCCAGGAAAAGCACGGGTGCGTGTAAAAGTGTCTGTTTATGAACAGCTTACATCTAAAACGATAATCTGGTTAAAACCAGACTGTGTACTTAGTTTGACAATATAGAAGATTCCAGGCGAAGATTTCCAAGAAAATCCCCCAACCTCAAACTAACCTTTACATGGAAAATGTTTCATTATTCTTCGATTAAGATTTTTATTAAAATATGATATAATTTGAGGTATGAGTGCAGCAAATTAAATGAATTGAATATTCTGTGAATAGCCAGTGAAATCTACTTCATACTGTGACGATTTCGACTCCCCTAGCTGTCCTTCGTGGTGTAGTGGTTACCATGCTAGTCTCTAGTTCTCGAGATCGCGGGTTCAAATCCGGCGGAGGGCGATGGATTTTTTCGGACGTAAAAATCCTTAGCATTGCTTCCTTCGGAAGGGAAGCAAAGCCGGTGGTCCCGTGTCGTAGATCTACGGCACGTAAAAGAACCTCAAGCCTGATAAAGAGAGCTCGGAGCAACTTTACCGGTCTTTCACGTCCAATATAGAATGGGACGCTAAAGACCACAGCAGTTAAGGATCGTCTATAAATAAAACTCGACTTCATTCTTTGAATCCGCCTAGTAACTCCCGGGTAGTAACGCATCCTTCATGCTCACCAGCGATTAGATGGAGAGGGATCGTCGCGCTCTCCCCGTCGTAAACACCAAGAAAGCCTCAGAGACGCGACTAGATAATTCTGGGTGATTTTTCCCCCGCCTCCCGCGAACATTCTAGAACTTTCCGACAGTTATTTGTAAGCGAACGTGCTCGCGAGTGAGTGAGTGTTGATGCGACATAAATTACTGTTCTCCGAGTTGTGCCGTACGGTGAAAGCTGTTACTGCGAGCGATTAGAGAGTGAAATTGAAGGAAGAAGATGTCTTCACATGTGATTCATTTTAAGAGAAGTGAAGTGATATTGAAGACTGAGCTGAACTACACTAGTAAAGTGAAATTACAGTGAAACTGAATTAAGTCACACTAGAAAAGTTGAAGTCTCGTTGAAAAACTTAATAAAATCACAATACCTGTTGATTGTTGTGGAATTTTGTATAGCTGGGAAATCATAAGAGGTAGATAAAAAGGTTACTACAGGAAAGTGTTGAGTACTTTAAAGGATACAGTTTGCGTGAAATATTTGTTTTCGTAGCTTAGGCCTTTTTAAAATATTTAATGCTGCATGTTTACACTTTCCCAACCACGCCATTCGACGATTCTTTTCCTTTCCGTCGAAAAAACGTGTTGCTAGAACTAAACATTTGACTGCTGTTTCCGCACGTTATATGTAAATGAGGGCTTCTTTATTTATTTATTTGAAGTCACTCCTAGCTAAAAATGTATCGTGAATATAGAACAGAGGGGGCCACCTCGTACAGTGACCCACGTGAGATCTGTTGCGCTACCAGCCCCTCCCAGGAGGATGGGATGAAGTGGAGGAAGCAAAGGAGAGGCAGGCAGGTCACAGAGACGTGCGGAAGTGCCTGATAGTTCCTAGTTCGAAGACTCGTCTCACTACTGGAGCTGCCCATAGAGGGTAATGAACTACCGGTTCCACCAAGCAGCCCTCTAGTGGCCACGGGGAATACTCTGTCCTTGGAGCAAGCATCCCACGAAACGTAGTAGCACACCTGAAGCATGAGAAAGAAAAAGAGTGAAAGGGATATAATGGAAAAGAAATCGTGGTAGACGATAAACCACCACAGAATTGTCCTTCTGAACTGGGAAAATGGCAAAAAAAAACCAAGATTAGAGTAAGCGGTCGACAGGAATCTAACCCGGGACCTACTGAATGCGATTTGATAATTTCATAGATTTACTGGTGGTATATTAAGGGCATACTCGGAGTATTTTCAAAATTATTTTCGTATATGAACCAAATTTGATGAAATATTCAGGTAATATCCAGACAAAGGCAGTAATGATACTACAGCGTTTCAGAGCTCAAGAATGATTGCTATGGACAAAAGATATCGTTTTTAAAATGGGGTTAAAACTTGACCCCTATTTTTTAAGTTAATATTAACCGAAATTCATGTACTTTGGATATGTTGGACATAAATATATTAGGAATAACTCCAAATGTTGGTTTTCTAAAATACCAATTTCTGTTAGCTAAAATGGTACTCAAAATAATATAATCTGTCTCTAATTGTTTTAATAATACTTGGAATTCCACAAGTAAGGTAATTATGCTGTAAACATTTAAGACAGATTAGATAATATTCACTATAAAAATAGGGGCAAAACTGCAGAAAAAAATAAAACTTCGGGAATTAGCGTTCTCTCGAGCTATGCCCCTCTCTTGGGCTTACGCAGGCTTTTAAATATCCTCAGCTTTCTCACATTCAGAAGCAGAATTTTCTCAAATCTTTTAGCGTATTAATCGAAGTCGTACTAAGGTAACCAAATATAAAATAAAAACGTTTTTACAAAAATCTAAAAAAAAAAATTATATTTATTAACTCCTGAATGTCCTCATAAAATGAAGTTCTTGACAAGTGTTATTCAATGTATTGGGGGTGTAATATCTGGCTGCGGTAGGGCTGACCGTGTGCTAATATATGCGGCCACAGGCTAACTCGGGCTCCGAAATAACATTCCTACAGGTATGCTATCGAAGCATGTTTATTTTTGTAGTTCTGTTTTACCCATTACGAAATGTGTCTCATAATGCATATTGATATATCGCCTTGCTGGGAATGTAAGGAACTAGTGGTGAATGTTGTTAGAGCTCAGACCAAGAGCTACGTGGTGAGCAGATACTTCCAACCAAGGTATCCGGTGTTAAACTTCGCTGGTGAACAGCTTTGACAATGAAGCTAATGTTGTCATTAAACTCGCCACTACGACAATGTTTACAGGCAATTACGACGCAAGGACGGACAGACAGTCACAAAGAGCACAGTATAAGTCGCAATATCGGCCAGGGAGTAGGTCACGGTCTTGCTAGTTATAGGTCAGGTCACTGGAAGGGCGGGACGCTACACTATTGATTTTAGTAGGTAGCGGTCCTTAGTTTGAGCTCTTGTGCAGCTAGCCTGGCCGGGATGCTGCACGGTTCCAAGTGTTGCACTAGGTCAGAGCTAGGTCACGGTGACCCCACCCAGCCCCAGTTTGGGCCGTTTATGGTTGTCATCTAGGTAATAATTAGTTAGTGATTTATAAGTTCTCTATCGGAGTCAGTTTGCGCAAAGTTAAGTCTTTTACTTGTTCTAGCACTTAATGAATTTAAAAAATTAGAACAAGTCACGTGTGTGTCTGTGAACAGCGTATCCTGAAAATGAAGAGTCTGGTACATAAAAAACTTCGCATTTAAGCGTAGCACCCTCCAAATATATGACACGTAGATTTTCTAGAAAATTCTCCTATCTCAAACAACCGTTACATGGGAAATATTTGTTTCCTTTATTTCCTCAAAGATGACTGTAACTATATTGATTATACACTTATAAGATTACTAATTACTAATAAAATGCACATCTTGAACTTTCTATGAATAGCCTGTGAAGTCCTCTTCATTCTAAATGAATTTTGTATAATCGAGGACCTGAATTCTAATACATGCTAACTCCAAAAAAACTATATTGAGTTATGCCAATTTCGAGCTAGAAAACTGATAGGACATACTGTATGACAAGAACAGACTAACTCCTGTTCAATACCATATAAACTTTACCCATGAAAATTCATCCTTGAATTCGAAACCGTGCTAAGTCCAAGGATTTGGCATCGTTTGATATTCCGATGTTGACTGGAGTTAACTTGTTATAAGTCAAAAGTTTGATGTTGTGCGACTAAGTAGAATCAAGATAAAAGATTTTTTCAGTAAACACTAAATAAGCACTCCAAGGTGTCTTGTTGCAAGGTAGAGCAGAAATTCAGTATTTCAAGATACAAAATAATGAAGTACAGACATAAGAGCGAAGTGCAAGTGTCTGTGTCTGGAAGATCGTTCACCTCCTTTATGACCGAGACAATAATAAAACAACATATTTTTACAGAATCTGGATATCAAATCAGCAAAACTTGCTGACATCAAAACAATCAGAAGAGGACAAAAAGTTCTACGAAACCCTCAAATAAAATCCAGCTGATGAGGATGATGGTAATGAATCAGAGTATGGGAGTGGCTATGAGTAGATCGTTATTATATCTCAGTATAAGTTACTCGACCTGAACAGGGGTTTAAATATTTAAGAAGTTATTGAAGTTACGAGAAAATAGCCTGTGTTAATGTTAAGATGGCACAAACAAACAGAAGCAAATACTGTGTAATACATTACGTAATAAATAAATATAAATAACACATAAACTTTCATATCATTCCTTCTTTCCCAGTAGTCTTTGTGAACATTCCATAACATAATTTACTGAATGCATAAGTTTTATCCTATATTTGAAAGCATCTGCTGTTAAATCATCCTAACTCAATTCTTTATTGTTTTTATGCATGTAATAATTGAAACAAATCTTATTTTCTACCTTAAAGTAGTGTATTGTGCTCAGTATCTTACTTTAAAAAATAAGGAGAAAAATAATTAAAAATAAACCAGATGTTACGTTTTTCCTCTCTTCTAAAAATTTGTAATAATGAAGTTAGTATAATTTGAAATTCAGGTCCTCGGTTTTGTATAACTGGTAAACCGCAAGTGATGGGGAAAAGTTTGCTGAAGGAAAAATGAAGATCTCCTTAAAACACATGATTTATGCAAAATAGTTTGTAGCATTAACCATTTCCTAGATATTCGTTGTTATTGGTTTGAAATTTGATGTTCATTTTTTTAAGTGTTCCCACCATTCAATTGTTTCTCTCGAAGGCGTGACAACAGCATGGAATTTCAAAGCCAGCATACAGCGATCTGCTTATTAAATATTTGACTGTCGCTTCAGTCTCTGTATCTCTCTTGTACCTAAACCAAAATGTATAATTTAATTGTTTATGCAAACAATTAACACATAGAATAATACGCTTTTGTGAGAACAGTTTGTAGTAGAACGGGTAGGGGAAGTAATGTGAATTTAACACATAAGATTTTTTTGTGTAGAGTGAACGAAGAATAATTTGTGGATTGTATATACATTGCTGTTTGTGAAACTAATTATAACAACAGATAAAACTCGCATTATTCTAAGAATTCATCTTAGTGGATATATAAAAGCCAAATGGGGTTTTAGATTATGTCTAACTAGCTTACCCCATTACATTGGTACATTCTGTAAGTATGGGGTTCAAAATAAGGATAGAGGTGATTTTTTTAAAGTTATAAGCAATCTGTAATTTGTACTTGTAGGTGTCCAACGTTTTGTCCAAATACTTAAAATAGTGACAATTTGTACATAAGTGGTTGAAAAATATGAGTATGGGTAGCTTTATGAAGTTATATGGTATCCTGGCGTGACATAATTTTCGCCAAGTGTTATAGTTCAAGTGCACAAATTTGTACCTTGTTTGACCAAGCGGTATAGTTTTATATATAAGAGGTGAAAATAAAGTAAGTAACATTTAAAAAGTTTGAGTACTATATAATTCAAAATAAGGATTACGTGGTTTCTCGAAGTTTAACGTAACCTATGATTTTTGCCAACTCCTATTGTATAATTGTGCAATATTATGACCATGTGGTTTAAACAGTGCAGATTTCTACATAAGGGGTTGAAAATATTGTAGGAGTAGTTTTTCAGAGTCCGAGTTCCCCGGTTCATAATCTTTCCTTCCATCCATTTCGCTTTCGTTTCATATCATCTTGTTCCCTCACTTTTATACCTGGCTATGGGCCGATCCCCCGTTCCGATGTCCTCATTCTCTGACTCAATGTTCGTCTGCTCCTCTAGAGGCTTCTGACCCTAGGCACGGTTGTAAGTCCTAGGGAGTGTAAGCCCTACATACGAGGAGGGCAAACCGACTAAGTAAGTAAATAAGAATTAGGTGGTTTTTCGATGTTGTAACATAATTTTTTATTTTTCCAACTCCTATTGTATAATTGTGCAATACTTTGACCATGTGGTTTAAATAGTGCAGATTTTACATAAGGGGTTGAAAATATGGTAGGGGTAGTTTTTTTAGAGTTGTAAAGTAGTTTATAGTTTTCGTTCCGTCCTATAGTAGAAGCACACAAAGTTTCATCTAAATAGACCAAAGAATGTTGATATGTCTGTTGGGGTTGAAAATAGGGATAGAATGTAAGATTAGAATTAGTTTATAGAATCCAAATGTACCCGGTTTTGTCAAATCACACCAAAAATAATGTTTAATTATACGTCAGTGGAATACGAGGAAATTTGATGATATGAACCATATACAGCCCCTCTAAAATCTAAACTTTGAAATAATTTAAGCCTCACCATATATATATATATATATATATATATATTTTATGGTTCCCTTGTTGTACCCAGGTCATGCTACTGTGTTTTACTGTTTTCATACCGCTTATTTCCGCAACACACATACACACACAAACACCCATGCCCGTGGCGGGACTCGAACCAGCGACCCTCAGCTTGGTGGAGCGCCGGAGCGGCCACTCCAGCGACCACGTCTACGAGGGCCGGCTCCCATTTACTCCTTTGGACTGGAATTAATGAAAATCTGTCATATTTGTAATAAAATGCCAAAAATAACCCTTGATATCCGTATTCAACGAAATAGGATTGAAATTTCGTGATATAAATATGAAAATGAAAGCTCTAACCCCCAGTTTACAAGCTTTTGGAAACATTATATAACCTGTGACCATATGGAAGAGCTATCAAAATTGATTGTGTGGTTTTGGAGATTATCTCCCCCCCCCCCCACACACACACACACAAATTTCCTTTCTTTATAATATACTATAGATAAGAGAAAACTCCAGAAAAGTGCCTATCCAGTGCATGTTTCTTGAAACAAAACTGTGCTCGCCTTCTATTGCGATAAGTTCCCCTATGCTGTAAAATGGAATGCGCCATTAACTGCTCATGCATTTTCGTTTTCTGTGCTATGCTCGCTAGTGCAATTTCTGCCTTTTCTCTTCCCTTTTTAGTATTCATAAGCAATTAAGCAAAATTAGCAAAAAGTAGGGCAACGTTTCTCATTTCGTGATTATTGGCATCTAATTGAATTCTACCGATAAAGCCAATGCATTAAACCGCGCAGAGCCGAGCGTTCTTTAATTATCGGCTCGAGATTTTAATTAACTGCGTATCCTAGCCATGCGAGAATAGCTCGGGGCAAATTGTAGAAATAGGACCGTATAACTGTAACATTTATACAAGAGGAGCTGACTATTTCTCTATGCGCTTTCAAATTGTTTCATGCAGGAAAAGTGAAACAAAAATCTGATGTGCTGCGTTCACATGACTTTCTCTCTCTCACTCTTAACAATCTATTCTTACAAAAGTTTAGTATTCTATCTACTTTTCGTTAATAGTGGTAAACTTCCAACGCTATTTAAATAGTCCTCTTTGAACGACCACGTAAAAAAAAAAGTTGAAACAATTACAGAGTATTTGAAAAGTCAAAACAAAAACAGAGAATATCTCGGAAATGGTAATATAACAAACAATTTTATTTTAGATAAATTGTGTGCTTTAACGAGATCTACATTTTTACGTAGAAATATTTTGTCTATCTCTTTGCCGAATACAAAAGGTTATACAGAATGAACAGGACTTCACAGGCTATTCGTAAAAAATTCGGAATATACATTTGATACATGTAAATATCTTGAATGCACGGTCTTGTTTTTTTCAAAAACCTTAGAGCCATTTTTGAGAAACTAATAAATAACGAAGCGTTTTCCATGTAAAGGGTAATTTGGAGTGAGGTGTTCTTGTCGCATCCTTGGAATATGCTGAACTATACTAACCGACTTTTCATTTTTGAGTTATGCTGTTCACAGATACACAGATACCCGCGGACGTTTTTTTTAAATACTTTATTTGTTCGGGGAGGCTAAAAACGTGTATTTCCAGTATAATTTCGATATCGAATTTTTGGGTGGAATGCAACATTTTTGTTGTGAATGGGAATAAATAAAATACAGTCAGTCACTTTCCAACACTCAGGCTAGCCAACGTTATTATATATGTATCTTAAATACAGAGAGAAACAATGTCTAGAGCAACAGGAAAACAACATTCGTGGTTGCTAGAATGGCCACAGCATACAAGTAGAGTGAGTCGTGACTGGCCCCTCCACAACTTCTCCTACCTACTACCTATATAATAACTGCGGTAACGTGTGGGGCTCGCATTCGAAAGGTCTCGGGTTCGTTTCCTGTAGAATGCTCCTCCAACCTTGAGTTTTTCGTGGTCTTCCTGGTCGGTAGGCGAATGCTGGAGTGGTTTCTCATCTACCACAGTTTCCTTTCCATCATTTCCCTTTCATTCTTTTCCTTCTCATCTTTTAGATGTGCTTTCGTAGCATATGGCAGTGCCGGGCAGATTGCGTGGATGGTTGCTCAAAGGAAAGAGTAAGACATTAGAGGGCTGCTTGGTCGACGGGTCGTTCATTGCCCTCTCTAGGCAGCTCCAACAATGGAACGGGTGTTCGAACCTGGAAGTGATAGGGATTTCCGCGCCTGTGTATAACCTGTCTGTCTGCGACCTGTAGCCTCTTGTGGTTCCTTCACTTTGTCCCTTTCTGCTGAGGGGTGTTAGCCGTAATAGATCTATGTAAATTGCATTGCGCGAGGTCTCTCCCACCGTTGTATAACCTAACCTATACTATACAGGATGGACCATTTATATTGAGACTGTACAATATCTCCAAAACTAAGCGTTGTAGAAAGAAATGTCTTTAATAAAAGTTGCTTGATATTATGGGGGAAAGTAAGTGCCATTTGTCGTGTTTTATTTGAAGGACGTTATGATGGTCATTTTAGGGTCAATTTAATTTAGAAAATTGTTTATAAAAAGTTGTTTATTTTGTGATGAGGAATAAGGAAACAAAAAAAAAGTGTTGGTAATTACGAAACGTAGCTTGATCCGCAAATGACCATCCATGGATGGTCCAATCATTCATTGCGCTCTTCGTACGCACCCATTCAGAATTTTCATTGTTATTTACGTTGGTGTAAGGACAATTTCAAAGTTTTTTATACAAATATTGTTTAATTTTTATGAGGAGTGAGAAAACAACATAAAAAGGTAGGTTTCTATTTTAAAAAAATTAAATTGACCCTAAAGTGACCATCACAGCATCCTCCAAATAAAACATGACTAATGGTAGCATTTTGGAAAGGAGTTCTTGGAGTTTCACAAGGCTTATCAAATTCGGGGGTATTGAGGAAGGTGGGATGTTATGAAGACACAATACACTGCAAAATAAGAGCAGTGAAGTACTGACTGAGGTTGATGCAGGGGAATAACTCTACACTACGATCCAAATGTTATAAATACCAGCGAGAAAACCGGTCTCCTAAGTTTTGGGCAGCTGATTTGGAAAGGGGTTTCAGGAGAATAGGAATGGGTCAGTACAGCAAAGAGCTGAAACAAATGACAAAAACATGTGGAAAGGTGTCAAAAGAATACTAAGAGACATCAACCAATAGGAAATAGAATCGGATTGTGAAATTAAACTTTCTCTAAGTCTAGCAAATGAAATAAAATTGAATTGGGGTAAAGAGGCATATATACTTAACTTAGGAAGAAAGGAAAGATCAGGAAAGGCAAGGTTTAGACTGGGGGGGCTGGAGGGCACAGAAATTGACTGACGATTCTGGCAAGAGAATCTGCCCATTCTGTGATTTGGATGAGGACTGGGTACATATTTTGGCGGAATGTGCTCAGTGCGAGAACCAGCGAACAATTTAACTCAAAGAAAAATTCTTAAATCCGTCAAGAAAGAGATTGGCATGTTGGGATCTATTGGCTGACCAGAGCAACTAGCAAAACATGGGCAATTTCTTGGCTAAAGTGCGCGAGCCTAGGTCAAATTTGTTCAGTTGGACAAAGGTAATTTATCTCTATTTTCCTTTTTATTGTTCTTGTTGCTTTCTTTTTCTGTTTATTTTGTCACCATATTTGTATCTTAAATATGCATGTACGGTCAATGACCCATGCATTAAATACTTGTGAAATAACTTCAATAATTTGAAACCAATAAAGATACCTTATCTATCTACTTTTCCCCATAGTATCAAGCAACTTTTATTTAAGACATTTCTTTCTACCACGCTTGTTTTGGAGATATTGTACAGTCTCAACTTAAATGGTCCACCTGTATAATAGGTAAGCATATAATAGAGAAAGTAATTAATATCTCCATTTTACATGTGACAGCGAAAAGAAGTTACAGTGATCTTCCTGGTCTTAAGATGTGAAATACTACTCAAGAACTTGCATCCAGACTCTACAGTGCGTGAAAGTGTTTACTTTCACAATGATTTTGATCTAAGAAGATTCAAGGTCTAGAAGGAAATGTTGCAGTAAACTTCTGCAAGCTATGCATAACGGCCATCTATGCTAGCATAATGAAATTCTGTATTACTGGTAATGCACTGCCTCTGCTCGAGGATCCGCAGCACGCGCTTGCAACCCCAAGGCCCCTGGACATGGAAGGTTCCGGAGTTGCACCGCTGGCGGGCATAGGTTAGCCGAAAGAATGAAGTTTTACCCAACCACAAAGAATTGATTTCTTCTGCTACCAATTTAAGTTTCTGAGCCACTAAATCCTGCGGCTTTATACTAACCTTCCTCAACTTTTACGTCTGTTTGTGATGCTGTTGAACAACGTACTGCTTGAACTGTTTTGTTGTATTCCACATAATAATACACGGGATGCAAATGCTATAGATGTTCGCTTAGGAGATGATTCTAAGCACGGAGATATAAGAAAACATAGGATGTGTTGCATTCACATGACCTTCTCTACTCGCTCTTCTACAAACTATTATTAAAAAAAACCTTATTATTCTAGCTACTTCTTGTTAAATCAGATAAAATTTCAGTTCTTGTAGTTCATGCTCCTACAAGAACAATACAATAGGTAAATCGATAGTCAGATTTTTAAAGAGCGTGTCGTTGTGTGATGGCTTTGGAAAGAAAGAAAAAAAGGAGTTACAACTTCACATTGACAAAAGTAGAAGTATTTGAAAATTCAGCAAGGAACACAAACATGACAAAAACAATTTTCTATTTTTTGGGGGTGGGGAATTTTCTTGCGAAGTTCTCTTCATTCGGAAGGAAACTTGTATAGTTTTGTATAACCGATAAATCACAAGAGAAGGACAAAAATTATTGCACAAAAACTTTAGATATTTTGGGGGAGAACGACTTTTTCAAATAACTTTTTGTGACATCAGCCATTTCCGAAATATCCGTTAAAATTGGCTTGAATACTTTGTAATTTTTTTAAAGTGTACTTATTCAGATCTTTCTTGTGGCATCATGGAGAGAGTAATTAATTTCTAGGCCACTATATAGCGACCCGTTTTTAAACATCTTGACTATCGATTCAGTTTCCTCTATCTCCTTGTATCTGCAACTAAATGTGTAATTAATCTATTTGTGCAAAGGTTTATCTCGATTAACGTGAAGTGGATAGAAAAACGAGTTTTGAGAGAATTGGATTGTGAAGCGGAAGGGATGAGATAAAGGGAGACACTGGGCGTCCGGAACCAGAAATGACGGCACAGCAATGGCAGGGTCCGTACAGTTTCCAGATATAGACGCCTCGGTAGTCTGGCAGGCAGACCGGAGACCGCTCCCCACGCACAAGGTCCAATACCCCACAAGGGGCGGTCCTTATACCCAGGCAACCAGCCAACGCCCGAGGTTCGAGATTGGGGTATGTCATCTCAATACAATTTGAAATCTCCTTGTGGTTTGCCGGGAAAAATGAGAATCAGTTTGGGAATTTAATGTGGTGTTGGCTTGTTGTCATGGTTGCTCAGTGGTTTGAACAATCAAACGGAAACTGGGAGATACGTGGTTCAAATCCCGGCGATGGTGTTGAATTTTTCAGTCGACTGATTCTACCTCTCCAGTAATATGAAATGCTGATAATTACTTTTTAAAATTAACGAATTGTGTTACTGCTAGACACAACTTTTTCCAAAAATTTCCGGAAAGTTTGTATCCTTAACTACACGTCACACGTGAGATACGCTTGACTGTTACCTAGTGCAGCAGCTCTCTTGCTAAGAGACAAAAAATTAATAACATTAGTGGTGTATTAATTTCTCTACTAATTACAGTAAGTAAAGGAAGTACTGTATTCCACTCCGAACTTTGTTACCAAGACTTCTCTGGAAAAACACGTTTTGAGACTCCCTGAATAAAAATCAGCATTTTCAGAAAATGGTCTGCTTGTGCGTGCAAATTTAAAGAAAATTTCCTCACAATAAACTACCCTTTACATAGAAAATATTTCGTTATTTTTTATTTTCTCAAAAACTGCTTTAACATTTTTGATCATAGCATATATTTAAGATAGTTTCATAACAAATAAAATCTGTATCTTTAATTTTCGGGGAATAGCCTGTTCATTCCAAATTACTTGTATAATTGGTAAATAGTAAGAGATACACAAAATCCTGCTGCATTAAAAAAATGTAGATTTTGTTAAAGCACAGAATTTATGTCAAATTTGTTGTGACGTTAACCATTTTCGAATCTTTTTTGTTACAGTTTAAAGTTTTCAAATTCTTATACTTTTCACAAGTGGTAAGTCGCTACTCATTTTTTCTCTAGGTCATGCGAAGAGCATAGAGTTTCAGAGTCATCACACAACAGTTTGCTTTTTTTAAAAATGTTGCTGTTACTTTAACATACTGTATTCTCCTTCAACGAAATGTGTAAATGTGTAATAGAAGTTTTTATTTCCATTAACAATATGTAGATAGAAAATGTAGCTTTCGTTAGAGTAGTTTGTAGAAGAGTGAGTAGAAAAAGTAATGTGGATGCAACTCATCAGTTTTTTATAAGTCACAGTATATACGGTTTTCTAAGCACTAACCTTAATATATACTTGCCTTTCGTCCCTTATTACTGTTCTAATTTAAATGACCTCTTTATTGCATACGGTTGTATTCTACTTTTCTTCATTCAACTTTTTCGGACGGCGTTATTTACAGTTGCTTTAAATGAAGTAATTTCCTGCCGAAAGTAATTTGTCTCTAAGAGCTGGAATATGTGGTTAATAGAAAGTGGGTGGACAGGAGCGGAAGCAATTTTTCTCTTGAAGAGGTAAGTAACTCTCTTGTGATTGCCACTAAGTGTTACAGGACACGTACACATTCAATTACACAGAAAGGTACATGTTGAGGAAACAAGTTGCTTTTAAAACAGCAAAACATTTACCTTTTCTTTTCGAAATACGCAGTCATTTTAACCAATGCTTGCGGTTTCGCTGTTTTGGCATAGATACAGTAGATACGTATAATAGCGGGTTCTTCGAATGCACACTTTTGGAGGTTTTCGAACTGGATAAATTTTACGTGCCTAATATTTAAACAAAGGTTAAATGTTAGGCTGGCAGTTGAAAAAATTTTGCAATTTTCAAAAATTATAACACTAATGAAATGAAAGATATTGAGAAGACCCATAAGAATTAAACTGTCGTTTCTTCTTTCTGTATATTTCTGCTCATAATTTTTATGCATGTACATTAGCTAATGCAACCTACATAACTGCGCCTAGCGCAAGTTAAGTAGTCCTTCCGCGAAAGGTTAATTGATAAGCTCCTATAGCTCTCACCGTCAGAAGGTCGCTGGCTTCAGGTGGGGGAGCGGATTACTTCCGAGTTTGGCTAGTATTTTCTACATCAGAATCAGTTCAAAATTCTAACCATGACCTTCTCCATTTTCATAATACTATTAAACATCAAGTTAACATATACATGCAAATACTGAATTCGTATAGCTATTCATTAAACTTGTGCAATGCAATAGTTGTACTTTTATTACTTAAAGTGAGTATATTTTATATTAAGGTAATGAGTGCTAGTAGTTAAATGGGCCGTTAATGGCTCTTTGCTGAAATGGTATGATAATATTCAGAGAATTTTTAATAGTGGTAAATACCGGGAATTCGCAATAAGGAATATATCCATATAATCAGGAATAAAGCTTAATTTAAAGACGATACTGCACTCACTATTGTAATTTACTCTATGAAGATTTATATATTACTCATACAATTCTTTCAGAAATTCAGGGACATTACTTTACAGTTCACTAACTTGATGGAACTGATGTGTAGATACAGAAGAGATATGTATTTTGTATATTGTATAATATAGTTTCATAACAAAGAAATTTACTATTTTCAAGAGATCTAATACTTATCTAGAGGACTAGTTACTAAACCTAATTTGTAACGTGTTAATTGCAATATCTTATCTACGTTAGGAGTATTTTAGTATATGTTGTACATGTAGTATATTTAATAAAATGCATTTATTGCGGAAACGATATGTTTAGAGAAAGAGTAATTGGGCTTTGGAAAAAAAATACACGATAAATCAACAAATTTTGTTGTTATATTCTGCAATTTTGGATGCTAGTTTTATATGTGAATTTAAAGTAAAAATGAACGAAGAAGGTGATTTTCACAGTTCATCAGGAAATAATTTAAAAGCACTTCAAGGTGCAACTATTAATATACTTCCAGAAAAGTCAAGAAGAGTTTATTTATGTAGTTATATGAAATTCAAGGACTGGTGTGTGGGTAATGAAGCAGACGTAAATGAAGATTCTTTGTTTGCGTGTTTTTTTTATAGAAGTCGAAATGTATTAAAACTTCGAGTCTTTGGAGTACGTATTCTGTGGCAGTAATTTGTATCACAATAATGTAAATGCCAGAGTGATTGTAGTGTAAATAAGCATTATTGTATGACATTGATTTGAGATGTTTGTTAATTATATGCATTGTTAGGAAATAAGTTTACACGGCCTCACTGAAACTGACAATAAGAGCGGTTAACAATGAGCGAGGGAGTGAGTTGTTTATCAATTATTAGAGACAAGCAAATGACGTCAGATTGGCGCGCTTTTCTTAGAAATGGAGGGAATTTCTTCCCTAGAGCATATTTTTTCGTAATTTTGATTGGATATAAAAATAGACGCTAATGTTGGCGCGTTTTATTAACCAATAGCAGCTCGGTTATAATCTTTAGGCATATTAGGGTGTGGGAGTATAAATAGCTAAAGCCAGAGGCAAGTATCGCTCAGTTCAACAAAATCATCCACGCGTTACACGTCGCTGAGTCCAACAGAATCATTCAGAAGCTAAACGTCGCTTAGTTCATCAGAATCGTTCGCGAGTTACACGTTGCAATTCTACGGAATCTCTCGCGTCTTAAAGTTTGTTATAAATGTGAAACACGCGAATTAATAATGTGCAGTAAATAAGTGATTATAGTGCTATTAGAAAATATAACAGTTTCAGTCTGGCGTGTATCAAGAGTCAATATGTGAACTTAATTAATTGTGACGGTAACAAAAGTGTAAAAACGAATTCTTTTATCAGTGTTATCTGTGAGTAACAAATCCTTACCGTTTACACACCCTGTTCAAGAGATTTGCTTGACCGAGAAATAATAGCTAGCCGGAGGACAATGAACCCAACATTCAAAGTAGTAAAACAATAACAGGCGCCCAGAAATAAGATAACACGAAGTGACCGCGACAAATTGGCTTCCATACGTGGTGCATATAAATATGAAGCATCTTCCAACCAACTACCTACTAATATACCACTTCAATTCCATGGTAAGATCAACTGTTTTTATTAATAATAATATTGATATCAGTAAGTTCGAAAAATTAAATGCGTTTTTAAAGAGAGAATTTGTAGGTTATTGTAGTAAGAAGTCGAAAAAATTAAGTGACACAATTGCTAAAAACCGCGCCTGATGAAGATTGCTCTTATATTTGGAATATGTGGAACGTGCCGTCGGGAAGATCTGACGATTGATGATGTTGAGGATGTGCGTTCAGCATTTATTGTGAAGATAAGGGAAACAAAAACTTATATATTGTGGCGTGTATGTGTGTGTGTATTGTCACGCCAGACACATTATTGCGTCGTTGGCGACAGTATTGTTGGGGTAATTCTTTCGGCTTTGGGTTTGAAGTTCGTCTGGCGTGGCGACTCGCCACCTTTTGCCTGGCGATCCTAGCCAGAGGTGGAGAGAGTGGGGGAAGTGAGCGTTACTTCTTTGTGTGTTGTGTGTTGAGCGTCACTTTTGGTCGAATGTTGAGTCTGAAAGGTTGTATGTGAAGTTGTGTGAATGTAGCCTCGAGTGTGTAGCATCTCCCCTCAATTTCTTCCTTTATCTTGTGTGTGTGTGTGTGTGCGCTGTAGGGGAACCGTGCTTATAATGAATAAACCAAAGGTAATGTGATTAATGTGAAATTCTGTGTATTTTGTTATAACTATCCCACGCCTGCTCTGGAATGTGTTGTTTAAGATTCTGGTACTCTTGCTGCCTGAGCAGCTATGCCTCCCAATGTGCATGCTAGGTAACTAAAATTTAATATATAGCTGGTAAATCTTTTGGCCTCACCCCAGTGTGTAACATTTTCTAGAAGTTTTGTGATTAGTGGTGAATTAAATAATGTTGATTTGCTTGAAATTTGTATAAAGTATCATGGTATTCGATTTGGTACTACTTGCTGCAATAAGTACTTTCTATTTTATTTAAATGGAAAATATCGTGCACAAGTGGTTGGCATAAATATGTTTGGGAAGATTCCTAGTAAGATTGTAGAATAACGCCAAGTATTACACCGGGCATTGTATGGGACTTTCTTCTGCTACTTTCCTCGAAGACAGCGGTGCTGTTCTTACCTTAAAAAGCATGTAGGGTGGAAATCAAATACTGTTGCAGAAGAATACATAGAAGAGATTTTGGAGGGTAAGAAGAAAATTGCTTTAGGGGAGAAAGGGAAAGTTGTGAAAAACAATACTTCTCATAATAAAGAAAGTGTGCCTCCAATAAATATTTCAAATTGTAATGCTTGTAATATTACAGTAACTATCAATTCGGGGAGAAAGTTTTTGTTTTAATGCACATTATTATCAAGGAAAATAGGATGTATACGATCATCATTAAAGTGTTG
Organism: Deroplatys truncata; assembly: GCA_030765065.1. Lineage (NCBI taxonomy): Eukaryota > Metazoa > Arthropoda > Insecta > Mantodea > Mantidae > Deroplatys > Deroplatys truncata. The sequence continues at coordinate 117,902,058 of CM060988.1, read as the reverse complement.
AACCTGTATTTTATGTTGTGATAGTGTGTTTTGTTAGAATATAAAGTATAGGTTTTGTTGCCTAGTAACTACGAACTAAAGCTCATTGATTATTATACTAGTATATAAAGTTGTATTTTACAGATTCACAGAAATCTCACAATCCCATTGGGTAATATTGCTTGGTTAGAATTCTTATATAGTATTTATTATTTAGAAAGATTTATAATAATAATAATAATAATAATAATAATAATAATAATAATAATAATAATAATAATAATAATAATAATAATAATAATAATTCACAACTGTAGCTAACGGGTTTACTGATACAACCTAACTCTCCACGACCCTTTAGGCCTTATACTTTAGCATATTCCACAATTCTAACATGCCACCACTTTCCTTTGCATAGACTGGGACATAGTGTGAAGGGGTGCGGTAATATTGAAAAAGAGAATGTTTTCTGAATTAATTTGACTTCTACTGCTGCGCCGTAGCCGGCCCCGGTGCAATACCAGGAATCCGCATGTGCGATTTGTGGTGGACAAAGCGGCGTCTGGGCGGGTTTTCGACCGGTTCTCCGGTTTTCTTGACATATATTCCACCAATAAGCTCCATCATCACCTTTGCTTTCATTCATTTCACCGCCGTTTCATATCATCTGCTTCCTCGCTCTCATACCAGGCTTTAGAATGATCCGCATCTTGGTTATTCTCTCTGATCCATAGTCTCTGCTCTCCGACGGCATCTGACCCCAGGCACCCGCTTGTAAGTCCTGGGGGTGTAAGGCCTAACAACGGGGAGAGTAAACAGAGAAAGAAGAAGAAGAATTTACGTGCTAATATATTTTAATAGAATACTTTCTGGAGTCACTGTAAGTGCTCAAAGCTTTAGTTCATAGCTTAGTTCATTTTATATAGTATTGAAAAAATAAGCAGCATTTCGTTGACGTCTTGGCATTAAATTATATTCCCATAGTGAAAAAAGTCATATTTAATGTTATTTGTGTCATAGTAGATTTATAAACATAAATCAGTTTTAAGAATCTAAATAACAGTCTTAAGATTATAATCTTCTCATTAATTTGATGTATATTTTATAATTGTAGTAACAGTACTTATATTTTGTATATACAATTTTTTTTAAAACGGCGCTGCACCTGCCATTATATACTGTGAATTCCGCAGTACTGTGTAGCAGAGAGAGAAACTTTCCAAGGGTGGCGAAAATGCCTTTCTCTCTCGAGTCATCAAATATGCAACACGCACTACACCACTCAGCAGCACGTGGAAAACAAATGAATAGACGGCTAGAAAAGGAGTTGCGCCTGCGAGTCGCGCTTTCGCCACCACTGCTTCAGACCATGTTTTAGGGGAAGTTTTGCTGTACAAACTGGTACTATCATTGAAAATAAAGCTTCTGTGTCCTCAAGCCATGTGATTTGTTTCTTCACAAATATATGGGAATTTGTTTTCTTCGGTTTTGATTTGAACCCAATTTCTATGAATGACATTTCTTCGTAAAATGACCCATTTCTCAGAAACTATCAGAGATATAAATAAAGTGCTTTTTAAATCTACTTTGGTGTTAATAATAGGTTTGGGTATTTTTTAATGGTTCATAAACTGTAAAAGAAAGTATGGTATAATTTTTAATAAAAACTGTCATCTTTCTTAATAAATAAACTTATTAGATAAAAGTAGATCAGTGAACATAAAAGACACATCTACACAATTCAGTCTGATATATTAAATGGTTTCTGAGAATTTAGCAAATGGTGCGATAGGGTTTCTTAGTATACCCTTAAATGAATTTGGCATAAATAACAAAAATAAGGACAGGATAATATTCGTTGAAGTACCTATATGCATAATGTATCCAAGGGTTGTTAATTTCTTCATTATTCAGAACGAATAAATATAAATTACACAGCAAGGGTTGAGGCAGATATTTCTGTTATAAGTAATTTACTCAATCCATAAGTTTGGCGTCTGTAAACGACGCCACCAGCCCTGACCTTGACATACAGACATGTTCAGAAATAGACCTGTTTCCTATTAACTGCACACGTTTGTGTGCAACGTGTTACCTCCTCCCCTCTCAGCGCTGTCAAAAGCTTGCCGCGCATGTGTGCATTACACGAGGTTCAAAACGTGGTTGCCAGGTGTCATAGCAGGCAGCGCTGGTAGCACGTAGTTGTCGGAATCACCACTAGGTGTCTCACCGTGTAACGGCCTCAGTAGTCAGCGGGATGGAAGAAAATATGATAAACCTTTGGAAAAGAAAAAGTTCATAAATAAGCAAAGCAAAAATTGTGTGTTTGTGTATCTTATTACCAATTCATAGTTACCCATATGCACAGTATTATAGTTTGTGTTTTCTGAATTCAGCGTATTCAGAACAACCAAATTTACTGTAGTTATTATATACATGAAAAGTGCAATACATTCCTGCTATATGCTCGTGATAACCCATCTAAATGATCTGATTTCGTCTATTTTTAACCTAAACAGCTGCAGCCTCAATGTAAATAGCAATCTTGGTCTGTTGATACAACATAAAAAATATTTGATTTGCTGTAATTCAACATTTCAAACCCAAAACACAATTAAAAGCCTGTAAAAGAATGTAGAAAAAATATTTTCAATAGTTTAAACCAATTAGGTCGCTGTCATTTGTTTATTTCTGTGGTTAACATTAGTTTTCTTTGAGTGTCAACTTTTAAAATTTTTGTAACAGTTGGTTTTATGTAATTTAAATTATTTGAATTTCCTCTTGGCTGTTGTAAACATTATTGTTTAACAGCTCTTGCGTAATGTATAAACTTGTGTTCTTTGTGAACAATTCCCCTTTCTAAATTCGAGGTGTTCTCACTAGCAGAAAATGCAATACATAAATAAAATATAAAGCCTAAGGATGGGACCTCGTACCGTCGATACCGCGATACACTCGGTGGTATCGAAGTATCTCTAATAATTTGAGATAAACCTTCGATACATATTCGATACTTTTAAATGTTTAAGTTTTGCATTATTGAAAGTTTTTGTTTTTAACTTAATGCTAGATAAGGAATGAAAGGAGTTGAGACTTCACGTTATTACCTGGCACGTGTCCCCAAAGAGTTGCTGGACTATAATGTTTGATAGATCTTGACTGCGTTTCCTGTGGGTAAATCAATGCAACATTCTATAGATTCTTGTGTCTAAATGAAAACATGGAAAACAATGGGGGAAGGAGTAGAGGTATTCGTGGAACATGCAGCGTTAACTGAGTTGTGATTGAAGCTGATTTAGCTGACGTAAATCACATTTCTGCAATAGACTGGCTTGGTGACTCTTTCTCTCAGCCATTAAATTTACCTACTCTGGTGATCAAAATCTGTGAACACAGTAGAAACAAATCAGAACTTACGACGTGAGATAATAGAACCCATGGAAATATTTGGTATTTCTAGTTGTTTGAGTTTCATGTAAAATATATATTTGGTTATATTTTCAAGACTACAGAATAAAGAAGAATTTCTAGTATTTGTTTTTCAATGGGATAGGAAATCCACAAAAAGAACGTTTTCAGCACAAATATAGCTACATAAAATGGGATGAAAAGCAAAGTTATTGTTGTTGTTAGCTTTTACTAACAAAAGGGATTGTATAACCTGTAGTATTATCAAGATAAAAAAATTACTGCCAATTGGAGAATGTCAAAAAAGAACAATTTCGGAATTAGTATACAATACAAAATTGGTTACATCGCTTATACAAAAAAAAACTACTAAGGACATAATTCAATAAACAAGCAATCGTCTTTACAATGTTTTATAAAGTGAGTATCAAGTATCGAGTCACTAACAAAGACATTATTTTATCCGCATTACATAAGTCGTAATAAATATCCTGATGTAAAGTGTTTGATAATAAGGAATCTGCAAGATGCGTAGACAACACCCAACTGTTTATCAGCTGTTTAAACCATATCCTAAAGCAACGCGTTTGTCATTAGTAGATCTCTGGCTATGAGGCCAGGCAAAGACAGAATCATTTTTAAAATGTTCATAGATGACACCAGGGGCGTCTTCTTAATACGGTAGCACGTTTGTGCTACAACCATAATCCACGGCTTTCTCTTTAATATAAATAACTATACATTTGGAGTTCATTCCGTCCTGAATAGTGCACTCTCGGCTGCAATCAAGAGTCATATAATGGCTATAGATATAGAGCATGACGAACCAATGGAGCGCATATGTGTGTGGTGGGGAAGTGCGGGGCATAAGGTCTATGTTGTTGAACCTAATGGCCAGGGAACAAGGAATAGTATGATCGCTTTGATTTTCGTCATCTTTTGGTTTTATATTAAATGTTTGCCTTCACTTCCTGTCATCCATATACATATAGTGATGGCACGATACCACTATTTCTCTATGTACCGATATTGATTTATGAGTACCGATACTCGATACCCGATAATCACTTTATAAAAAAACTGTAAATGCGATATCTTGTTAACTGAATTATGTTCTTATTAGTAGTTTTCTGTGTATAAACACATTAACCAATTTTGTATTGTGTGCTAAATCCGAAATTGTTCCTATTTACATTTTCCATTTGCAGCGACTTTATTGTATCTTGATATGCCAAAGGTTAGTCAAGGCTAATAATAATAATTTCTTTGCTTCGCTTATTATTTAATATTTTGTGCTGAAAATCTTCTTTTAAAGGATTTTTTATTCATATTATGCAAATTAGTCTACGGAATACCTGTGAGCTACGCTCGTGACCCGAGTTTGACTTCCATAACACAAACTAACAGATGGAAGGAAAAAACTGTTATTTCCATGCGCTGTGTTAGTTCACGTCTAAGTTTCGATTTGTTTCTGCTGGATTCCCATATTTTAGTCACCGGAGTAGGTAAATGTAATGGCTGAGATTGAGTCAAACAAGCCAGGCTGTTGCAAAAACGTGATTTAGTACGTCTGCTAACTCAACTTCATTCACAACTCAGTTAACGCTGAATGTTACACCAGTATCTCTACTCCTTCCCCATTGTTTTGCTTGTTTTCATTTAAATACAGGAGTCTATGGAATGTTTCATTGATTCACCCACAGAAAAGTAGTCAAGGTCTATTAAGAACTATAGTCCAGCAACTCTTTTGGGTACACGTGCAAGGTAATAACGTGAAGACTCAACTCCTTTTATCCCTATCTAGCATAAAGTTAAACGCAACAACATTCAATAATACTAAATATTTAAAAGTATCGAAAAGGTATCGAAGGTTCATCTCAAAGTATTAGATATACTTCGATACCATCGAGTATCGAGAGTATCGAGGTATCGACGGTATCGAGGTTCCATCCGTAATATTGATGGTGAAGACGTACTGAAGATCTATGGATAAAACATGGTGTGAATGATTTGCATCGTCTTCATGACTTCCCTAAGAAAACATGGCTAATAATAGACAGTTACTGATAAGTTTCTAATGAGCATGTTGATGACATTTGAAGTATCTAATTGTTAATAACTACAATATTTATACTTAAAAATTGACGGCATGGCGTTTATTGCTTTAACAAACTGAAATTACTGCTACCTATAACTTTGTGAACCATCAAAGTTCAGAGTCACCGGCCGCCCCTGGATGATACTCCGAAATTGTCTAAAACATGGAAAAATTGAATATACAATGGAGAACGAGAGGAGTTAATCGGATATTCAGATACAAGTCAAGGCATGTGTTTTACTCGCATGTTAACCTCTGGATCTTATAGTATTTTTCTAAGAATCAGAGACATTTTAGAGAAACATTTTCGTATAAAATGGTTATTAGGAATGATAGAAATTCCACGAAAATCTTCACTGTGTAGCCTTAAAGGATACCCGACTTCAACGTAAAATTTGGTGTTTATCAAACATTTCGTTTTGTAGTTGTGCTCTTCTCAGATCGTAAGCAGATATGAACATTCTTTTCGATGTCGAATGGGTAATTCCTACATCTAGGTAAGCAATACAGAATCCAAAAGCAGCTGTCCTAAATGACAATTCTAAGGTATTAGTATTTAAGAATGAAATAATTGAGTGAATGTGGATACTTGGTAATTGTCAATTCGGCGTAGTGACCGTAGTTTTCTATGCAACTTGAAGCGCAGTGTTATCATGTCATAGTTCGTTTTATTGCAGACATAAGCGTATTCTGGGAATAGGCCTACGGACAACTTTCGTAGAATTACACACCTAAAATTGCTTTTAAAAGCTGCTCAAGTAACGCCTTCAGCTGCTGAAAATTTAAACCAAATGCTCTCATCCTCGTCTCACTAAATCCCCCGTACTTATTTTCCCATATTAGGAAGAACAACTCACTGTCATATTGTAAAGAAAGGAAAAAAAAAATAGTCGAGGCAAGGAAAATTATGTTTCAATATGTAGGGAAAATGAAAGGGAAGGAGTACGTGCTTTGAGTACGTGTTTGAGAAAACGTTGCGTGATGTCCTATTTGTGGGAAAGGGAAGATGAGATATATAATTCTTTTTCTGTGCAAAGCAACGAATGAATGGAGGCTACGTCTTGTGACCAGAAAGGAGAGACGGTATAAATAAAATGGAGATGGTAAGTAGAGAGGAATAAAAATGAAATTAAAATAATTTAAATAAATTCGATTATAATACTAGATAATGCGATATTATGTTTTAGTCATTAATGTTTTTACTTGTAGTTGTGGTTTTGGCTAAATAACTAAGATTAAAGCCAATACATAATTTTGTATGTAACTTTAATAAATTATAGATGTTACTGGTTAAATTGCTGAATCCTGGATGCGCTGATCTAACCCAGGAGAATGTCTTTTCTCAGTGGCAGCACAGTGATGAAGTGTCTTATGACACCAACAACGTAGCCAACGTAGTTGGTACAAAATAGCACTAGGCGTGTACCTAAGGATCAATTGCGTCATCAGCCCACCCCACCCCATCCTCCATTTGTAGTTACATTATGATCTAGAGGTAAATAAGAACGTATACTTTTAATCTCATTGCTCTGGTGTGGGGTGAGTGTTACACGATAGATATTATGCCTTTCCACTTAACTTGCACATAATACAATGTGCGTAAGCACAATTTTTTGTAGGAGTAGCTGAATGTGTTCATTCTCTGTATGTCGGAAGTATGTCCCTAAATTCTGGATGTAAAATTTTATTTCATTCTTAGGTGCTACGATGATCAAATGGGATAGACCTTCCACTATTTACAAGCTTACCAGTGCAGGGCCAAAAGTAGCTTTTGGCACCTAAACCTTTTATATACGCAAATTAAAAGCTGTCATCTAGAAGCTAAATCATATAAACTGTTGTTGAAATATTATGCAGACAACTCTAAATGTGTCTGAAAGCAAAAATGCCAAAACCACCAAAAGGCGGTCCAGACCACTGGAGAGCGGGCAATTTTGGCTGATTTCCAATCCGGATGGCCAGCTATTTGTAACTCCATTTCAGTCTGCACAAAAACAAACCGCCTAGTAAAATAACTCCAGAATTATTGGGTTCGCGCCCGCATTGCAAATCTCTGGCAGATTGAGGATCTCCTCTAAGCCTTAATTTATAGATCAGCAGCAAGACATCGTTTAGTCGAGCTTCCATAGCAGATATCGGCAGGTAATGTGTCAAGTTTAAGCTGACGCAAGTTAGCTTCGTATATTGGTCTAATTCGATCTGCATCTGCGATTTATTACTGAGTTAACGAGATAATGTAGGGTTTATTAGGTTCTCGTCTTCATATAAGCGTTTATCTGCGTATAGTGGTTCAGTAATTTATTATATTAATACTAGATAAACTTGCTATTTATAATGTAGCAAAGGGTTTGGCGCATTGTCAGCTCTTTGTAAAAATACCGTATATTACCAAAACGCATTGTATAAAACTGCATTAATCATAGTATAATACACGCAACCTTCACTAGCACAATGCTCGCCGTCATGCATAACCACCAGGCGATTTGTCATTCGGTTTATGAACACTGGGAATAATCGTGCCCAACTTAGGGCAAGTTCTATAATCTTCCAGGCTTGCGTATAGTTACTCTCGAAATTAACTTTTCTGGCCGATAAGCAACGCTCTGGTTCTAGTATCACAGGCTCCTCCTGGATAGCAATCCTATAGGATAACTTGTGAACTGTTAGGTTTGCCATTCTGAATTGGAAACGCCACTATTGGGAAATTCGTAAACTAGAAACCAAACGAGAATTGTCTTGTGAAGCAGACAACAACAAACAAAATGAAAGCGTTTATCACATGGTTTCTTTTGCCATCATTTTAGAATAAAATAAAAGTTACGAAGTGAAGCACGATCAAAACTTCACTCATGACGACTGAGAATGACTGTTAAACCTCATGGAAACACATAAGATTGCACGAGAATAAAAAGGATGCGATAACATGACCTTAGCTCTGTGTTGGTGACTATTTGCTGATGTATTTCGCATTTCCTTATGCTCCTTCTGTTAAGTCGAAATGTCTACTATAACAATTAGTGTGTGTATGTGTATGCGGGTTAATCTTAAAAAATCTGGTGTGATACATTCACACTGCTTTCTCTACGCTCTATCGCGTATTAGTGGATATACAAATTATTCTTTCAAAAGTTTATTTTCATTTTAATCGAGATAAACCTTTCCGGAGAAGCTGCATTATACATTTCATTATGTAGATACAAAGGAAATAGCAATAGTTAAATTTTAAGAACTGGCCGCTATGTATGGCCTTAAAATTCCATGCTCTGAATGCAATGGCGATCAGCAACTGAATATTGACTTGATTGGCAATGCATTGAACAATAACGGATATCTCGGGAATTGGTGATGCCACACAAAAGTTATGTGAAATAAATTGTGTGTTTTAAAGAGATCTACAGTTTTTGTGAAGTATGTTTTCGTCTATCGCTTAATGTTTACCACTTATACAAGATTATACAAAATTCCTTCCGAACGAAGGAGATATCACAGGCTATGCCTAGAAAACTTAAGATATACATTTTATTTGCAATGTAAATATCTTTAATATGTGGTTTTTTACTCAAAACCATTAGAGCCATTTTTAGAAAATAAAATATTTGGAAAAATGTTTTATATAATTGGTAGTTTGGGGTGGGGAATTTTCTTGTAAAATCTTCGTGTCGCATTTTGGGAAGGTTTTGGTATTTATCCTACTTTCAGAGACACACAGACCTTTTTCAAAAAATTCTTTTTTGGATTCAGGGGTCTCAAAAAAGGTATTTATGATGAAAACTTGGTATAGAATTTTTCGGTGGAATGCAATACCTCCTCTACCCAGCATGTACGTGATAGAGAAAGTAAAAACACACAACCGATTTTAAAATGCCTTCACCATTGAAAAGTCCAAATGTTTGTGACGGAAATGGTCTATAAAACGCCTTTCATTTCATAGATTACTAAAATACTAATTACAAAGCCTGCGTATTAGAATACAAACACACTGGAGTCATAAAAGAACATACAAGATTGTCGGGGGTGAGGTTAAGGAAGTCAGACGTTCCGATTGCGTGCATATTGGGGTTTTTCATCCATTAGGTACGAGTTAGGAATACCGGGCGTATACGATATTACAACTATAAGGTGTAAAGGGAAGGATTAACCATAAAATCCTCTAAATGATTGTACAATTATTTCATAAAAAACCGCAGGAGGTATATGAAATTAATTAAAACGTCATTCAGTTTAAAAAACTACACATGAAACATCGGGTAAGCCAGTTGGTGTCTTATAAGAGCAAGCTTATAATTTCGTCTTCGTCCATGTCTATTAACAATTTTATCTCTCTCTTATGACCTTAAGCTTTCTTCTGTTATGCATTATTTCCTTGTCATCGTCCGATAAATGCAATTCTGGCATGATTATTAGTAAACGGATACATTAAATCAAGCTGTAAGGGTTGTAGTTTGTCTCCTACTTTGTTTTCAATTTATATAGACGATCTGATTAGAGAACGGATGTTTAAAAGTAATGGTGGCATTTTTTTAGTTCTATTTGTATGCCGCCTTTAACTACATTGGTCTTATCGGTGGCCTTTCATTTTGAACTTATTCTGTTGACTAGACTAGAGAAAAATTCCCATCCTGCAGCCTGGAATCGAACCCGGGACCTCTCGCACAGCAGGCAGGTGCTCTACTGACTGAGCTACGGCGCCAGCTCGGTTTTTATTGCACCAAATTTTACGCTTAAGACGATGCTATTTGCGGATGAATAGATAATTATAAGTAAAACTGAAGACTAGCTTCAACGAGCAGTGTATATGTTACAGAAGTTATGTGATAGTTATAATTTTTAAATTTCGACAAATAAAATAAAAGCAGTGGCCTTCCAGGGTAAATATACTGTTAGAACTAAAATGGTAGTTAAGATACTATATTAGAGCAAATAACGGGTTTTAAATACTTAGGAACATATGTCAACTATAAATATGAACATTATTTTTAAAATAAAAAATCTGATGTGTTAACTCACATGACTTTCTCTACTCTTGTACAAACTACTTTTTCAAACGCTTATTCTCCATATGCTTCATGTTAATCGAGATATCGAGATGTTAAGCTTATTGCTAATTTTCTTGTAGATGCAAGGGGAATTGGTAGGCTTTAAGCGATAGTCAAATATTTTAAGAGCTGGTTGCTATGTGGAGTATTCCATTCTCTTTGTATTACCAGGACGAAAAAAAATTAATAACGAATTCCCAATTGAGAAAAAGTATAAGTATTGGAAAATTTAAGGGAATAACAAGCGATATCTCGAAAATGGTTCACTGAAAAAAAAATGTATATGACATAAATTGTGTATTTTAAAGCGATCTACATTTTGTATTTAGTAAAATTTTGTCTATCCCTTATGGTTTACCAGTTATGCAAAAGTCGTTAACAATAAGAATACTTTTGGAGACATTCCCAGAAAATTCAAGATATGTATTTTATTTGTCATAAAAGTATCTTAAATATATGATATTTTAATCAAAATCGTTAGAGCCATTTTTGAGAAAATAAAATGTTCCATGTAAAGGGTAGTCTGGGGTGGGGGATTTTCTTGAAAACCTTCGTGTGGCATCTCTGGAAGATACTGAACCTAAATACCAAGTTTGGTGTTTATCCGACTGTTCGTTTCTGAGTTATGCTGTTCACAGACACGCACACGGACATGTTTCCAAAAATATTTTTTTTGGATTCAGGAGGCCCCAAAACACGTATTTCTGGTGAAATTTGGGTATGAAATTTTTGAGTGGAATACAATACTTCCCCTACTTACTATACGTAGTAGAGAATGTAATAAACTACCCATGTTTAAACAAATATGCCGTACATTAAATAGAATTTTAAAAAATAAAACCAGAAAAGAAACGGAATGAAGTTTTACAAATTAATGGCTGTGCCTGCTTTTCTTTATGGATTTGAAACATGGACGTTGCCGAAAGCTGATAAAGGTAAGATGCGGCTGCCGAATGAGATTCATGAGAACGGCAAAAGGATGTACACTTTTGGGCAAAATCTCAAATGAAAAAATAAGGGATGTGTTAGAAATAAACTCCTGCAAGAAAAAATTATAGAAATGAATGGGGATAACATGTTGACAGAATGTAGAAAGAGAGGATCCCAAGGTAAGTGTTGTACTCTAGGCCTAAAGAAAAAAGACATCCGGGAAAACCAAGAAAACGATGGTCAGACAGTTTTGAAACCGGAACAGGCAGCCCTGCCTAACCCTGCAGCAGGAAGAAGAAGAAGCCATGATTACTGTTGCTAGTTATAAGAATTGTGTTAGTCGTGAACGTGAGGTTATTTGTCGGATAATGGATGTATCGGCTACTCCAATTAGCAGAAAACTTATCGGCAAATATATCTTCCGAGTAGTGCTCTCCAGAGATGTTAGAACAACAATCGCTTAGAAATCCGGTACATAGCTTTATCTGCAGATTGTAGAACCGGACCTTAGCCGAATTTAAAACTAGTGATGACAAGTTTTCTCACCTGCTACCGCGTGACAAGGATTATTGCACACAACCGTTAAGTTCGCTGTCATCAACTTCTGAAAATGTACCACCATCATCAGCCATGGATGAATACACACAAAGACAGAATAGACGTTCTGAAAAGCTGGTTTCATTACAGGCATAACTATGCAGATACACTTAAACCAGTTGAGAATCTCAAACAGCAATAATTTGTTGTCTGATGAGGAGGTCGATTAATCCTGGGATTGTTTCAGCTTTAATGAACGTCACAATCAGCGGCGAAGCTTGAACTAATTAATAGGGTAGACAACTTCACCTCCTCCTTCTCCTGTTTCAGGACAAAACTTTTTCCGAAGAACCGACAGCTTACCTCAGCGACCTATATAGGGCATATGCTTTCAGAGCTGAAGTTATAGCTTGTTTATTATAAACTTATAATCCTTCATATTTACGCAGCGGTATATAATTTATTTTGTAATTTGCTTTAAAATTGAGTCAATCCATTCAAATTAATTGTTAAGATATGTTTTAGACGTAGCCAATTAGATAGGATTACCTCATTTTTTTAATGAAATGCAGGACAATGTAGAACATTGTATATAAGCGTTAAACGTAGGAAAATTAAACTCCAAACCCAAATTAATACTCAAACATATACAGAGTGAATCACCTAAAACTGTCACCGCAAATATTTGGAAAATGGAAAGTGCTATTAATGTGCAGTATTCACAGCATTGACTGGTAGTCAGCGGCTCGTACATTTAGCCTATAAACAGATTTTAATATTACTGAGAAAGTGTATTTTTGAGCAAGCATACACTTTTTTAAATGGAACAATCCCTAGTTACATCAACAGAACAAAGGTAGGGTAAATTAGAATGTCAGTGGCGTTTGTTGCAAGATTCTAGCGCAAGTGATTTATGAGAAATCTAATTTTGAAACTTTTACGCACCGACACTTGTACAACCTGTGGTAGCACAAACTAAAGAAACACAAAATGGTATTACAACCCCTCTGTGGATTCTTACAAATAAAGAGAACATAGCCCTTCAAAGGTTGTATACAAAATTACCACCGGCAGCTTCAATACACGCTTCCAGTCTGCTATGGAAAGACTGCTGCACACGTTCTAGCATTTCAGCGGAAATTTCAGAGCAGGCAGCGTCGTTTCATATCATCTGGTGTAGTTGGTACATCCTTGTAGACAGTGTCTTTCAGCCTTTCCCACAGAAAAAGTCCAAACAGGTCAGATTCGGTGAACCGGCCGGCCAAGGTACAGGTCCTCTTCGTCCCATCCAACGGTTTGGAAACAATCCGTTAAGGCAAGCTGTAGTACTTCGTGCACTATAGGCTGGACAGCCATCATGTGGTACCACAGGTTCCTCCTAATCTGCAAAGGAACGTCTCCTAGCATCTGTGGCAGATGATCTGTCAGGAGGCTGCGATACTTGTGCGAGTTTACGGTTCCTTCTATGAACAAAGGGCATATGAGCTGATGGTTCACTATCCCACACCACACGTTTAAACTCCATGGACGCTGACGTTCCACCTGACGAAGCCAACTGGATTGTCAACAGACCAATAGTGCATGTTTCTGCGGTTTACCTGGCCATGATTAGTAAATGTTGCCTCATCACTAAACAAGATACATGATGAATCTGAAGTATCATATCTTGATGCCCATGTACAAAAGTTAACTACTCTCAAAATCGTTTCCATGCAGCTCTTGATGGAGAGAGATCTGATAGGGATGGAACCTATGTCGATGGAGAATGCGTGGTATACTTGCCTAACTTATGCCACTTCCACGTGCGGGAACTAATTTGCGGATCTACTGCAACGGCAGCCAAAATATTAATTTCTGCCTCTTCTCCAGTCACCTGTTTGTTTCTGTTACGTTTTCTAGGTGTTACTGTACCACTTTCACGTAATTGGTTGAATACGTCTATTGGGATACGTTTTCCGCATACACCGTACAGGAACGAACTGCATTCTTCCTACACTCTCCATACACCATGAGCATGTCGGCTTAGTAAACCCCATCTTCCACTCACGACTTACTGCTTGAACTGTCACAAACTAACTGACCAGAAAGTCGCAATGCAATCAATGAATAGAAAACACAATACAAACAAACATAACATCGTACCTAGCAACTAAGCAGGTTGAATGGAACAAACAATTATCGGGGTGGAAACTTTTCAAAATACGATTTCTCGTAAACCATTTGCACTAGAATTCTGCAACAAAGGCCATTGATATTCTAATTTACCCTACCTTTATTCTGTTGATTAACTAGGCATTGTTCCGTTTAATAATTGTATATTTACTCAAAAAATATACTTTCTCAGTATTATTAAAATCTGTTTATAGGCTAAATGTACGAGCTCCTGAATACCAATCAATGCTGTGTAAACTACATCAATAGCAGTTTCCATTTCCGAAATATTTGAGGTGCAAGTTTTAGGTGATTCACCTGTATACATAGGTTTTATATTTTCTTAGTATTCATATAATGAAAAGAGTAAGAGCGGCTTTCAAAGACCTGAATAATTATAGGCTAAGTACGAGGGAGATGGCCATTATTTTTAAAACGTTGTATTATACCAAGTATTTTGAAGCAAATAATAGATTATGATGATAGAAGGGGTAAAAGTAGGATTTTATTTTGCTAGTAGGAATGTTTGCGCCGTAGGCCGAGTTAGCGAGAAGTCAGGCGTCACTTAGATGAGGTCCCGCATAGGATGGAACGCAGTACCTCTGTAAGCCCATATTCTCCTCCGTTAATAATAACGCACACTCTGTAAGCCGGTATAGGAGCTGTTTCAAGCCGTTTGAGTATACTACTCAATAACACGTGAGTCGCGAGACCAAGCGATTCCAACCCACTTGGACGACGCCAAAGTGCTTGATGTTAGTTTCATGAGAGGTTTCACAGCTTTCGAGCATATAGAGCTCTACTGACAGCAATATGGAGAGGTCGGAACTCCTCTTTAGAGGGCTTGAACAAATACGGTTCAGAGCAGAAGGAAGCCAAAAAGCATTTGATAACGATCATTGAGCGGAAGAGGACCTCGCGGCAGTGCAAGTTTGCCCTTACAGCTTATCGTAGGAGATTATTATTAGATGCTTCAATGAAATCAACTGCGCCACCTCGAGTTAAATTACCAGTCTTGTTTGAAGCTGCCTTTGGATCGACATAACATCCGTCCCCGAAGGCGTTACTTTGATGGTAACTTGTTCGTTCCATATATAGACGAAGGAAAGCCAAAAGAAAAAAAAAAATGAAAATGATCTTGTTATTCGTGAAAAACGTTTTGCTGCGTCCACACTGCCGTATTTATCGAAACATACTCACTTATCAAGATATCCGGAAATCCACCTGAAATTACAGTAGACTTTTGTACAATAGTGGCGCGAGATGCGTATTTGATCCACGCTTTGTCTCTATAACAATCTTCAGCACTAGAAGCAAATTTTTGCGATTAGGAGACGCGTGTTTCCTGGAAAATTACAGCCTATTCTTCACTGAGGGTTCAGTGAGGCAAGAAATTGATGGGTTCTTTTCAATCTGGCGCGAAGTCAACGTATTTGCTTTAGCGTTCAGGTCAAAATCCTGAATAAGCCAATCAATACATTGTTGTGTTAATACCGCTTAAACCCAGAGAGCATTATACAATCGTGTTGATACAATGCTAATTACTGAAACGGCATTTTATGGTAGAAAGAAAATAAGGGGTTAAAACATACGGGATGAGCCAAAAAACTACGAACCGGCTGCGCGTGTTTTTTCTGTCCGCGTCCGCGGCGCTCGTTGCCGTTCCCGCCTTTATAGAAAGGCGCGGATGAAACCATACAACATTTTTAAAACTACTTTTAAAGGCTTTACTTACTAAAACTTTATGAAAGCAAATGCTGAAACTGGCCACCGTCGTCCATACATTTTTGGCATCTCTTTAGAAAACTATCCATCACTATTCACACGGCAGGGCGTGTGGGTTTGTCTTGTACACTTTGTTTTAAGTTACCCCAGAGATATAAATTGCAGGGAGGTTAGGCCGGGGGACCGAGGGGGCCACAAATCTCTACTAATAATTCTGTCCTCAAACACACTTTCAATTGTCATCGAAATATTGGCCGTATGAGCTGTTGCAGAGTTTTGTTGAAAAAAGGCAAAATCACGCTTCCTGTCAGTTAATTCTCTAAAAACAGGGGGCAAAATAGTATTCATGGATGCACGGGCTTCAACTATTGACTCGAAACAAATTGGCCCTGGAAGAATTAAAATATCCGCCAGGAAATTGCCAGCATCTCTCAACATGAACTACGGCGAGTGATGGATAGTTTCTTAAAGAGGTGCCAAAAAAGCATGGACAACGACGCTGGCCAGTTTCAGCATCTGCTTTCATAAAGTTGGTAAGTAAAACCTTCAAAAGTAGTTTTAAAAAAGTTGTACGGTTTCATCCGCGCCTTTCTATGATAGCGGCAGACGGCAACGAGCGTCGAGGACGCGGACAGGAAAAACACCGCGCAGCCGGTTCGTAGTTTTTTGGCTCTCTCTGAATTTTGTAATCATGTGCCGCAACCAAGGTAATGTAGAGCTTTTGAGACACAGAGTCGTGATGTGATAGATAAGATTCATTACAGCATTCTTCAAACTCTTACTTTTCACTTGGAACACCACATCGAATGGGGCCGTTCAACCCTCTAAACAAAGTCATTCTACTGTTTGGTTCATGGTGCACACACGGGGGCTTCATAAGAGGAATATATGGCACTTCACCTGCTTCAACCATAACGAGATGATCCCCATTCCCTCCAAAAGAACTACGTTCTTGGGCGAGTTCCAAGCTGTATTCTCCAGTTAGTTGTCCGAATGTTAATTGGGCCGTTTTATCTTCAGTAATGCTGGAATTAGAGCAGAATCCGCTGGACTCTGAAGCTCTCAATCCATTTATACTTGCACCTGTTTTTATATGCCCGTTCTTTATATTTTGTTTCAGCTCTGCATAGGAAATATCGTTATTATGCTACCTAAAGTAGAGTAAAGCTATGGCTCCTTTCACCTCCCTCCCGGAGGCGCCCCCTCGTGGGGCTTCGGTACAATACCCTCATTTCTGGATTGGTGCCGAATCCCCTCCGCTTCACAATCCAATCCAAGGCTATGGCTAGACGAAGGTGTCTTTTTCTTTTTGGCAGAAAGAACATCTTGTTCTGAGTACCGCTGCACACAATATCTATGGCAAAATGAGGGAGACTGTGCTCATCACAGCTGAAACAACACCGGACTAGCTACGGACAAACTAATACAATAACTCATTAGTGTAATAAATATCTAATTCACGCTCCTCAGCATCAACACAATATTGTGTTATAAGTTTTACGTGTTATGTATTTTCTTTGCTAATATTGCACTATAATAATTAAGAGGATGTTAAAAAAACACATATATTCATAATGTATACATGGTAGAGAACAAGTATATAACATTATAACACATAAAATATGATATGAGGGGGAAATGCTGTTGTTAGCTATATAACCAGTAATACAAAATTACGAGAAATGCAGTAGTATCTACGTAAGCATGTAACGAACCTTGGATCCATAATTAAGGCGATGGAAGTCTGATGTGTGTGCAACATAAACTGTTATTGGATGTTACTGGATAGTAGCACCAATCAGGTACATTGATACATACTTATAATTCAAATATGTACGTTAAGAAGAACGGTTGGAAGGAACGCTAACAGAAGCTTGCCAGCCTTCATGCAGGAAGGCCGTGAATAAACTCGTCTCTGAATAGATGCTAAAACTACGTATTTAAAGTCTACCAGTTATGCATATTTTAACATGACAAAGGTGATAGTGAATTGTGAATATCATATGTGGTTTATTTAAAATACAAGTGAAATAATTAACAGAATACGTGTGTGCAAAATATTTTAACCTTCTCCATACCCAACCCTGACAAGACACAAGTGCTCTCCGACACCAATTCAGCAGCCGTGGCACAATTATAAAATAATAATTACAACACTCTAACACACACACACACACACACACACACATACACAATAATACAGATATGCCATCATCAGATTCCAGTCTAAGAGAACGTCGTGATACATCACAATAGTACGGGCATCAAGACGACTTATAGATACAGCATCCATCATCATCAACGTAGTGGGGTCCTACCAAGAGGAACCGCTACAAGCTCAGCACCCACACAGCATCCTTTCATCAAGTGTTTGTAAATCTGCAATCCTAACGCCATTTCTTCCATGTTTCATAAAATTTGAGGTTGACTGTTTGCGCGTAAGGAATAAAATACACATACCTCTCACGATACACACAAAAATATTCTTAAAATTAAGAGTAGGAAATTAGGTAGAGTAGAGAAGAACAAATCTTATTTCACAATTGATATTAAACTGTGAAACAAGTTACTACAGGAAATGTTTAAAGATATAAAAATACACAATTTGATCAAATAAATTTTATCGAAGTTTTTAAATAGTGTTTAAAGCCCATGCTTACTATATGCGGTACTACCACCATAAAATGATAATTAGGAAACGTTTTGAAGGAAACGTTCAAGATACCTTCCCGACATTTACCTGTAACGAGGAAAGCCTGGAAGAAAATTCCTGGCGGGATTTGAACCCCGCACCTCCCGTTCAAGTGTGCTTGCCTTAGCGGTCTAGGTATTTTTGTAGCCATTTTCTTAATATTCTACGCTAAACTTCGTCTACAACATCTTCAATTTTTGCTATTCTTACCCCCCCCTCCGTTTCTTTTCCTTTCTTTTCATAGCGAGAGCCTACCACGAATAAACATTTGAGTGCTATTTCCGTATGTTGCACCCTAAGCACGTCTTGCTTAATTTGAAATCATTTCTAACCCCCCTAAAAAAAACGCTTATGTTATTCTGCCGTTTATTAGTGGACATAACAAACTATTCTGACGAAAGTTTATTTTCCTATATACTTCATATAAACCTTTCCGGAAATAACTGCATTAAACATTTCTTTATAGATACAAAGGGAATAGGGATAGCCAAGTGTTTAAGAACTGGATGATATATGCTGACCTTATGTTCCATACTCTTCCCGTGACATTGCGAGAAACAGCTGAAAATCGAGGGGATTTTAAAACAATGGGTAAGTATTGAATAATTCGAACCATTAATAGCGGATATCTCCGATATGGATGATGCCACAAAAAACTTATTTGAAATAAATTGTGTGTTTTAAAGAGACCCTAAAGTGACCATGTTACGTCCTACAAACAAAACCCAACTAAGGACATTTACTTTCCCCCATAATATGAAGCAACTTTTATTAAAGAAATTTCTTTCTACAACGCTTAGTTTTGGATATATTGTACAGTCTTAACTTAAATGGTCCACTCTATATAATATAGTGTTTAACGCTCCTCTTTCTTCATAGAGCATCACAGGCGAGGACACTGGTGAAATATGAAATGAAATCATAATTGCAAAAGGGAATTTAGAAAGGAAACCTTCCAAGTCTAACTTTAGAGTACCTCTCCGGCATTTGCCAATTATGAGGAATGAGGAGTTTTCTGGGAATCCCTGAAGAAATGGAGAACAGTGACGGTTTGAAATGTAGGTACGAGACAAAGAGTAAGCAATAGGCATCTCCTGTATTTAAGCTGTTCGAGATGCTATCATCTACAAAGCTTAGTGATGCCAATTTCCTGCTCTGTGTCCACAAGAAGACCATATCAATTCAAGGAAAACAGGAAGTTCAACAAAGGAACAAGGAGGAAGGGATGGGAAGCAATTCCAGCTGTATGAGAAAAGATGACCTCTTGGGAAGTCTGCCTCCCTTTATGGGTATATATGCTCATGAAAGCCTGAGTGCTTCTGCTCCAGTTACTTGGATGTGGCGTGTGCCACTTAGGGGTTGTGATCTTTGTTACTAATTGAAGTTCCATTGAGCTGTGTCACAGATGCATGTACACCTGCAGCAAATTTAGTTGCTCTCAACTTTACGACCTCCTGTGGTAACAACTCCCCTTTACGGCACACTATAATATATCTTAATATCACCGCGCTCGTAAGGTT
The DNA here is from genome assembly GCA_030765065.1 of Deroplatys truncata. Lineage (NCBI taxonomy): Eukaryota > Metazoa > Arthropoda > Insecta > Mantodea > Mantidae > Deroplatys > Deroplatys truncata. The sequence continues at coordinate 117,881,982 of CM060988.1, read as the reverse complement.
AACATGCAGCATGCCTTTGTTTCCAGGCCAATTATCTTTCGCTTAGAACTCAGGTCACTGTAGATAACATTCCTCAAATATAAGTCTTCCTCAAAGCGGATATTAGGTATAGCAGCATTCCCTCAACCTTGGCGTATACATGCTTTACGCAGGTAAAGCGTGCCCGTCTAATAAGAAAAAATGCCAGAAGTAATACGTTTGTAAAATACCGTTTTGATTGGATGTTATCGGTGGGACGACATGTCTGGAGTCCCGCGTAATAATTCCAACAGCTTTAAGCAACGCGTTTGCTACTGCGCATGCGCTCCTGGACTCCTGTTAACCAAGCGCAATGTAAAAAAATGCAATTTTTCTCTACTAGTGTGACCGAGCGGGATGGCTCAGGCCACGCATTCGGGAGCTCGTCGGTTTGATTCACGCAGCCGACCCTTCTGACTCATGGATATTTACGAGGGTTTCCACGGGTCGCTGTGCGAATGCGGGGAAGGTTCATTACATCCCCTGAATTTCCTGTCTCTCCATTTCACCTCCATTCTCATTTCACTTTACCTTTCATCTGCTTGGTCTGTTTCAGGGACTTTCGGCGTTGCATGGTAGGGGAAAAGGATGCTCTCTGCAACCCTTCCTCCTTAGTGTAGGCGGTCTGCGAGTCTCGCCCCCCCCCCGTGTACAAGTTTGCAGGGAGAGGAGAGCCGGTCGTACCGCTGCCATCCGGAGAGTTTCAATCTATATAAAGTAGGGACCCTGTCCTCTGCCCTGCCGTGCCACCTGGTCCTGCCGCCCTCTGTCTCTTTTCAACTCATCCTTCCCTCCCAGGAGTACCATCAGGGGCTTAGACACAAAAGATATTTTTGGTCGAAGTGCTAAATTCCCTCCGTACCTAGGGTATGACTAGGTATACTCCTACTCCTTCTAGTGTGTCAGTGCATGATTTTATGTGTCTGCACACCAAAATGAGCGATTTAAGAACATGTTCCAAGGAGGTTTTGGAATGTTTGAGGAACTTCCTTGTCTTTGGACAAGCACATATTTGATAATATTGGTACTATTTAATCTACTCTCTTCTTTCATTAACCTTCCCCTTAATATGCACACTCCAGTCCAATTTAAAATGCATTATCCTCTTCCGTCTTTCACAATGAACACATAGTGGAGAGTGTCAATACGCCTTTTATGCCGCGAAGCGTATATACGCCAAGGTTGTGGGAGTGCTACCGCGGCTAATATCCTCTTTAGCCAATACCTACGTTCCTTTACAGTTGATAGTTAAACATAAAGTTGACATACATTTATCATAAAATTTTACTTTCTCTGCCACATAATTATGGTAGGCACAGGAGGTATTACATTCTACTAAAAAGTCAATACGAGATTTTACCGGAAATGCCTGATTTGTTGGTCTACCGAATTAAAAAAAAGCACTCATGTTTAGAAAATGTCCATGCGTGCATGTAAACAAAGAGCAATATTAGTCGACAACGCAATATTGAGTAAGTACCAAACTTGCTTAATTAAGTTCAGCAGCTTCCAGAGATAAGGCTTGAAAATTTTCAAGAAAATCCCCACAACCCAAAATACCTATTACTGGAAAAATATTAATTATTTATTTTCTCAAAAATAGCTCAAACAATTGTGATTAACTATCAAATGTTTCAGATAATTGTATGCGAGTAATTTCTGGGAATAGCAAATGAAGTTCTCTTCATTTTTAATGAATTTTGTATAATTTTATACAGCTGGTAAACCATAAGAAATATGAAAGTTGTAGATCTCGTCAAAACCCACAGTTTATGCCAAATAAATCTTTTGTGCAAAGAAAATCCCTCCCCTATATACTATCTTTACACGCAAAAGAGAAAAAAATGTTAGTTATTTATTTATTTTCTCTGTGGATGGCCTAGGTCTTCCCTTTATTTGATTGAATTTTTGATAGCTTACTACAGGAAAAATGTAGAGTTCATTAAAATATACAGTAAGTGTAGAATACCTTGTTTTCGTAGCAGTAGCCATTTTCGAAATATGTATTCCATGTTGAAAACTCAGACCTCTCCTAAGCGTCTCTGAACGGACATGTTTGATGGTTCGCTATTCTTACTCCCCTCCCCCTGTTTCCTTTCGTTCCATCGCAAGATCCTGTTACTGCGAATAAATATTCGAATACTGTTTCCACATGTTGAAACCGTCTTGCTTAATTTTAATCAATTCCTGGAAAACATTTAGTGAGTAACTTAGCTTGGAGAATCACTTTCTATGTGAATAGTATAATATACAATGAACATGTTACTTATGTTAATTTGTCGTCGGTAGAGAAAGTCGTGTGAATGCATCATATCAGATTTTAAATTTGATTTTCCACACTATGTAGCTCTTGGAATTCTTGGTACTTATTTCGTATCTTAGTAAACTATAAATCTATATTTAATTGTTACTCTCTATGAGTTCAAATTTTATAGGCACGCAATCAATCATAGAGTACACAGGATGCAGCTAATGAATAATGCATGGAATTCATAAAAGCGGGTTATGAGTCATACTTCCCAAACTAATCTAAATTTATATTGTGTCAAAACTGCGTTTTCCTAAATGCATATATTTTTTCAGAAAACATAAAAGTTAACTTGGCCGTAACCTTCCATGCATATAAAATGTTATCTTAACTGGACTAAAATTATTTTTTTAGCATGATAGATTTTAATTGTTGAACGTTTGGTCTTAAAATTTGAAACAAGCATTTGTATTTTCAATAGGAAGAACAAACGTAGGCGGCGCTCGCCTCTCACCGGGTTCAATCCCAGGGACCCGCATGTGGAATTTGTGGTGGACAAAACGGCGTCTGGGCGGGTTTTCTCCGGGTTCTCCGGTTTCCCCCGCCATTCATTTCACCAACGCCTTTCCATCATCGCCTTTCCTTTCATCCATTTCACCATCATTTCTTTTCATCTACTTCCTTCCTCCCATACCAGGCTTCGGGCTGATCCCCCATCCTGGATATTCTGTCTGATCCATGGGTGTCTGCTCCTCAATGGATCTCTGACCCCAGTCACCCGCCTGTAAGTCCTGGGGGGGTGTAAGTCCTATATACGAGGAGGTTAAACAGAGAAAGAAGAAGAAGAACAAAGGTATAAAAGCTAAAGTATTATCAATAGCTGAATTTTTTCAGCTCAGTGAGACGAAATTTGTAGTAAAATCACAGCCCCCTTCTTCTAGTAGTTTCTGAGAAAAAGAAATAAAAAATGTAGTAGTTTTGTTATGTTTATAAATTAGCATTTTTTCCAGTATCTCCATCATTTTATAATACACACAAATTATACCAATGGGTATCTGCATTTATACTGATTTATCAAGTATACCCAGAAAAATACATGTTTATTTTCGTGTCCAGACGAGCCCATGTTGTTCTTACTCTAAGGGGTAAAACAAGAACAAAGTATATATTGTGACAGGCATTTATGGCGACTTCCCCCGTTGTTTTCAGCACCGGCTGGAGAGTGATTGATTAGAAAGAGGGAAGGAGGAATGAATGAATGAATTTATTGCACAATTTGTTCTACAATTTGGTTTACAATATATACAATGTATATTAATGTATCATTCGTACCCTTACATCTTATGTACAATTTGTCTGGTGCTTGTTTTCTTATTGAGCCACTCATTGCTTGGCTCCCGGGCTTTATCAGTCACTGAGCAGCCCTTGCCTCTTACTTTTCTAGACCATTTTTCCTTTACCTTCCTTAAAAATTCTCCCATGCCCTGTATACTCTTTTCTTCTTCTTTTCCTGTCAACATCGTTATAGCTACTATTTTTCTATCCATATTTTCCCATTTCTTCTCCTACACTTTTTCCCTCCAGCTCCTTATTTCCTTACATTCTGACATATAGTGTTCTATACTTTCTCTTCCTCCACACAACTTGCATACCCCTCTTCCGCTGCCTCTCATCCCTCTTAAATACATTGATCTCGTTCTCATCCATGTTAAACCTTCCCTTTCTTGTCTATTATAGCTATCAATGTACCTTTCTCTTCCCCGCTCCTTCTTTATCAATTTATAAAACCTTAATGATGTTTTATCTTCAAGGCTTCCCCATATCTCTTGTCGTTCTATATCTTCCACTCTGTTTCTTACTACTCTCCAAAAGCCGTTTGTATTTCTTTGCTTCAACCCCCGTATATCCCTCATTCCAATTGACTCCATTATTTTTTCGGTTTCTTTCCACCAGCTGGGGAAGGAAGTATTTTCAGCTTATGGAGCTGTCCGGAACGCCTATCAGAATGCGGGTGCGGAATCTTCCCGCTTCTGTCTTGAACCTTCGTAAGGCGTGTAAAAAAGTCGACTCTGCGTGTATACGATGCCCGTTCGAGTTATTGTTGCGTGTAGTTGTCTACACGAGGAGAGGAGAGTTTGGCGAGCGACTGGTAGAAATAAGAGGTCTGCGAATGAAGTGCTACTAAGTCAAAATATTATAAAATAATTATTGAAAATTGTACGTTTTCTTCAGTGCATGAAACTCTTCGGGCGTGTGCAAAGCCTGAACAAATCTCCGAGGACTGGAAAAAGATCCGAAAGATTGGAGAACAAGAAAGTCGCTTAGAAACTGTGGCTCAGTAAATTTAAACGACTACCGAACATCCATTATTCGCAAACCATTGCTGAAGTATTTGACTGTGGAATGATTTTGGGAAAAATCGTATAGTGCACTCACAATTCTAACTTAATTTGTTAGTTTGACATCTCCAAGGGGCACTTGAGAAGTAATATCATAGTTGATATTTATTGCCCACGTCCACTCTTTATGTTCTAGATGCCTCTTTGGGGAGATATTTCACGTTAATAAAGTTTCCTTAAACAAGCCTCCTCCCTTCGAGAAAAAGACTTTATAGCAAGTGGAGAAGAGTCTTTACGACGTTCTTCCTTACTTTAATTTCCTGGAAACCCTCAGGCTATGGGCTAATGACGAGCCGAGGGAGAAAAAGATGAAGATGCTGGAAAAGTGAAAGGTGAGGCGATATCAGACGTATACTCCTGAGCAAAATATGAGCAGTGCGACTAGGGCGATGCCTCGGTACCAGACAGCTTAACTGCCCAAACTTTTGCACAGATTTGAATTGCAAATTAAGCGGACTGCGACTTAACTACTTTCCGGACAGGAAGCTTTAGCTGTGGTGGGCTATGCCAAGAAGGGAACGGACACTACTGTTTTATTCTGCAAATTATCTTAAATTGTTATTCTTTGTAGTAGGAATACGGCAGGCTCCAGCATATTATCATAAACAAGCACTCTTTATTTAATGCACCAGCATAACCACAGCTCCGCCCGCATTATTGTATTAGCTGCTGAGGTTATAGCTCGCTTCCCTCTTTATGTCTTCTTCTTTCACTCTATATATGTCTATGCCATTCTTTCGCTTTATATCTCCATCTCATCCTCTTTTTCCCACCCCAAGTCTCTCTTTCCGTTTTATTGCTTTTTCTTTCTCTACTACTTACCTATAGTAAAGTAGGGGAAGTATTGTATTTCATCCAAACATTCGATATGAAGATTTCACCGAAAATACACGTTTTGAGGTACCAGGGTGTATGTGAACACCAGAACTTAAAAACGAAGTCTGTTTAATACCAAACTTGGTATTTAAGTTCAGCATCTTCCAGGTCCTCGTAGACGTGGTCGCTGGAGTGTATAGTTCCGCTGAGGGTCGTGGGTGTTTCTGTGTGTTGTGTAATTGCGGTAATAAGCAGTAACGAAAACAGTAAAACAAGAGAACTTAAAAAAAATTAATGCGACACGGAGATTTTCAAGAAATGTTTCTGACCCAAACAACCCTTTACAAGGAAAAGTTTACGTTATTTTTTTCTCTTAAAATGACTAACGAGTTTTATTAAAATACCGAACGTTTAAGATGTTTGCATGACAAATAAAAATCTATATATTACATTTTCTGGGAATTCCTCTTTATTCTGAATGACTTTGCAGATTGTAAGATTCTGCCAAAGAGATAGGCAGAATCGTACAACACAAAAACTGTAGATCTAAAATAAACAGTTTATCTTAAATAATGTTTTATGGTTTTAAGTATTTTGTAGAATTCTTTGTTGTTGGTTAGAATTTTCAAATGCTTATACTTTTTTTTCAAGTGGTAAATTGTTATTCGTTATGCAAAGATAATGGGATTTCAAAAGCATCATATAGCGAACCGCTTTATAAAAATCTGACTATCCTTTAATTTACATTATCGTAGTTATACTACAACGAAATGTATAAACGTGTAGTGAAAGTTTATTTCGATTAACAAGAAATAGAATAGAAGAATAAGCGTTCGTAGAACAAGGAGTAGGGAAAGTTATGTGAATGCAACACATATTTTTTCAAATGTCAGTAGCTATTCTTTTTAACTCGTGGTCATGCAGTGAGCAAGGAATTACAAAGGCATTACATAGCCATCTGCTTTTTAAAAATCGGATGTGATATATTCACATGACTATCTCACATTTTATAGATACAAAGAGAATAGCGATAGACAGATGTTTAAGACCTGGACGCTACTATGCTGGCCTTAAAATGCCATACTGTTTCCATGCAATCGTGAGAAACAACTGAAAATCGATGGGTTTTTGGAGGAATGACATGTATTCAACAATTCGAACCTTTAATAACAGATATCTCAGAAACAGGTTATGCCACAAAAAAACTTATTTTAAGTAAATTGTGAGCTTTAAATTGATCTACATGTTTTGTGTGGTACGGTTTCGCCTATCGCTTAACGTTTATCAGTTATACAAGATTATACAAAATTCCTTCCGAATGAAGAGGTATTCCTACGTTATTCCCAGAAAATTAAAGATATACGTTTTATTTGTCATATAAATACCTTTAATATATAGTATTTTAATCAAAACCGTTAGAACCATTTTTTAGAAAATCAAAATTTTCAAAAAATGTTTTAAATGGTAGTTGCTGTGGGGTATTTTCTTGAAAATCTTCGTGTTGTATCCTTGGAAGATGCTAAACTCAAATACCAAATTTGGCATTTATCTAAATTTTCGTTTTGAGTTATGCTATTCACAGACAGATACACAAACACACGCGATGTTTCCAAAAATGCTTTATGCGGATTGAGGGCGCCTCAAAACATATATTTCCGTGAAATCTCGGTATCGAATTTTTGGGTGGAATGCAATACTTCCCCTACTTACTATACATAGTAGAGAAAGTAAAAATATGACTATCGCTTTAGCCTATTATATTCTTCTATACCTATAACAAAATGTGTAATGAAATCATTTCTGCCAACATTTCTCTCGATTAACAGGAAGTAGATAGAAGAATAAGCTTTTATAAGAACAGTCTATAGAAGAGTTGGTGGAAAAGGTCATGTGAATGCAAAACATCAGATTTTTTCTGAAGTGCTAGAAGAATTTAAACGTAATATTTTTAAAATGACACAAACTTTTATCTGTTCCTTATGCTTGCGTGGTTTTCCATAGTAAACAAAATACGACAATAAGAGATCCAGGATAATCGCAATGCATCATTCAACTAGTGTGTTACAAGAAGAATAGTAATGAAAAGTTTATATAGCTCCTTAAAAAGAGCTATAATAAAATACAATTTCATAATTAATACAACTTAGAGGACAAACGCTGTTTATAAGGTTCTGTTATATAATGTCTTTCATAAATCTTAATAATAACCGACTTCATGCCCCATTTCTTTTACGTGTCGTGAATCTACGACACGGGACTACCGGCTTTACTTCCCTTTCAAAGGAAGCCATGCTAAGGATTTTTACGCCCGGAAAAACTCATCGCCTCCGCCGGGGTTTAACCCGCGATTATTCAACTGAGGGGGAGACCTCGCTCACTGCGACCTGCAGAGGCTATTGTGGCACCCCCCAGGAGGAAGGGATGAGGTGAAGGCACCCCAGGAGGCTACAGACCATAGGCAGACAAGCACGTAGTTGCGCGGAGGTCCCTAGCATCTCCAAGCTCGCTGACCCGTCTCATTGCTGGAGCCGCCGAGAGAGGGCGATGAACGACCCACCAATAAAGCAGCCTTCTGGTGTCCACGGGGAATACTCTTTCCATTGAGCATGCATCCGCGCCATCTGTCCGGCACCGCTATACACCATGAAACCTGGAAGCACACCTTAAAGATGAGAAGGAAATGTAGTGAAAGGGAAATGATGGAAAGGAAATCGGGGTAGAGAAGAAACCACCCCAGCATTCGCCCGCCAACCCCGGAGAAACCAGGAAAAAACCTATGGGTCAGAGTGGGCAGTTGCAGGCAATCTATCTCAGGACCTCCCTAGGTCAGGTCATGCCATCTCGCTCGGTTTAAGCACTGTAATGTTCATTATGTATCCAAAATTCAAAATTGTTAGAATTTCACTGTATCTGTAACCACGGATTATTTATAACGTTAGATAATAGCATACGCAAATCTCGGAAAATTTCGATATTTGAAGTACTGACGCAGTCATGTTACATAAATATATTTTTACTTTCTCTACTACGTATAGTAAGTAGGGGAAGTATTGTATTCCACCCAAAAATACGATACCGAGATTTAAACGGAAATACCTGTTTTGAGACCCCCTGAATCCAAAAAAAGCATTTTTAGAAACATGTCCATGTGTGTGTCTGTGTGTTGTCTGTGTGTATCTGTGAACAGCATAACTGAGAAACGAACAGTCGGATAAACACCAAACTTGGTATTTAGGTTCAGTATCTTCCAGAGATGCGACACGAAGGTTTTCAAGAAAATCCCCCCACCCCAGATTACCCTTTACATGGAACATTTTTCGAAAATTTTAATTTTCTCATAAATGGCTCTAACGATTTTGATTAAAATATCATATGTTTAAGATATTTTCATGACAAATGAAATGTATATCTCGAATTTTCTGGGAATGTCTCCAAAATTATTCTTCATTGTGAACGATTTTTGCATAACTGGTAAACCATAAGAGATAGACAAACTCTTACTACACAACAAATGTAGATCGCGTTAAAATACACAATTTATTTTATATACATTTTTTTTGTTGAGTGAACCATTTTCGAGATATTGCTTGTTATTTCCTTAAATGTTCCAATACTTATACTTTTTCTCAAATTCGTTATTCATTTTTTTTATGTCCTGGACATGCAAAGAGAATGGAATGCGCCACATAGCAACCAGCGCTTAAAAGATTTGACTATCGCTTAAAGCCTACCAATTCCCCTTGCATCTACAAGAAAATTAGCAATAAGATTGACATCTCGATATCTCGATTAACATGAAGCATATGGAGAATAAGCATTTGTAAAAATAGTTTGTACAAGAGTAGAGAAAGTCATGTGAGTGTAACACATCAGTTTTTTTTGTCTTGGATATGCAGAGTATTAATCTGTGGCAAAGAGAATGGTGCTGCACATAGCAACCAGCTATTAAGAGATATGTTTATGCTTAAAGGCTACTGTATATCTATATTGTCCTTGCAAATACAAAACAAGGGGAACATGGTACGCCTTAAGCGATAGGCAAATATTTTTAGACCTGGTCGCTATGTGTAAAACGTAATTCTCTTTGCATGTTAAAAGATCGTTTCTGCAAATGTTTATCTCAATTAATATGAAATAGATGGAGAATAAGAGTTCGTAAAAATAGTTTGTACAAGAGTAGAGAAAGTCATGTGAGTGTAACACATCAGATTTTTTAGGAAAGATTGCATAGCCAGGGATGAAAATTTCAGATTTTAGTTGTAATGATGCAATCACGAGAGATTCAAGCTTGTAATGCGTTATAAACCAAGGTAAGGGAATAAGTACACTTGGGAGCGGAAAATAATGGCCTAAATAGGAGGAGGAGGTTTATGTTCCATAATTCCAGACAGATGATTGGCAACATGTTATGTCTTCCCAAAATGTAACGCTGCCAAAGAGCTGTGTTCTTGATAGTTGATTACCGTTACCTCAATAATGATCATGATAATACTTATAAGGCTGGCAATAACAGTCAATTTATTTAATTATTTTTTACTATCAGGACATCAGTGTCAATGTGAAGTAATTATTAATATTATTGAGTCCAGGTTATCAAATATTCTATTTTCTTACCAGTCAACAGGGTATAGGAACAAAGAAAGAGCTTTATCCAGATTGCAGGACTGCATTAACACCATGAAGTTTATTTATTTACTGTGGCAGAGCTAAGGTCATTTGACCTTCTCTTCCGCTCAACCACCTAGTACAAACCTGAATACAATATTACGATCACATTGATGGTACACAGATAATATCTAAAGTAACACAAAACAGAAATAACACACAGATTAGAGGAACAATAAAGTTAAATTAATTGAAAATATAGAGAAACTAAGTTAATAATAATGAATATCTTAAAAACATGGCATACATACACTATATACAATGGAAATGATATTTCTTCTAAGTTAACAATTATTTTTAACTAAAATCAGCAAACTGTGACGAAAAGCATATAAAGTATGACAGCCCCTGACATGTTGTGGAAGTGAACTCCAGAGCCTAGCAACCTTCACAGTAAAAGAAGATGAATATGGAGATGTTTGATGAAGTGGTATTGAAAGTATGTGACGATTTTCCGAGCGTATATGAAGGTTGTGAGACGAGAACAAACTTTTAAAGCGAGAAGCTAGGTATGTAGGGTAAGAAGTGTGAATAAGTTTAAAGAGAAGTAAAAGACAATGAATGTTTCTACGGTCAGCTAGATGGAGAGATGGTGTTATAGGATCGTAACGACGTACATCGCAGATATAACGTACACATGTATTGTGAGCTAGCTGTAATTTACGTGACAGATTAGATCTTAAATGTGTGAGGAGGGAATCACAATGATCAAAGTGGGGCGTCACCATTGTTTGTACCAATGTTTTTCTTAGGTTCCTACGTAGAGGTGTATTTAACGGCTTGAAAGTGTGGATTAAAGAATTTACTTTCCTACAAATTTCAGTAGTATGATTGTCCCAAGTAAGTTTACTGAAGTTCGTATAAGCCAGACGGCCTAATCCTTATAAAGAAACACATTAATAACATGTATTATTACTATTAATATTATGTGGTATCTAAACCTTTATGGATTAAAATAATTACCTTGATTAATTCACAAGTATATCGAAATAATAATCTCTTGGCGGCAGTAATTGTTGATGGCAATAATATTAGACCTTATTTGCATGTCCGCTTCGGTAGAAACGTTTGACATAAATATTATGCCTATTGTGTGCTTCAGCTCTGCAGGTAACTTATTTCTCACCAAACCCTCCCCCTAAAAGGTTGAGTTGCTAATCAGGTTACATTGAGTTAGCTGTGCTTTACATAAATCAGAATAAAATTCGTGGGTTTCACGGCAAGTATAATATCGCACATTGCTTCATGTTTGTTTCTAGGTATTTGTTTCAAGCCAGTCATAGAGAGACGGTGATTGAGTGTAAACTAGTGTTGGTTAGATACATGTGAAAACCTTATAGAAAAAAAATAACAATATTGCGATCTAGGGGAATGGGTCACATTTTCTGCTCCCGAGTACCCCTGTAGAAATATCTCGCCTCGGTGGTTGTCTTGTTTCAGGCGCTTGAAGGTCATTATAGTGACGGGAGGTTTGTGAAGGAGTTGATCCAAACGTACGTTTCGCTTCTCTGACCTGTAAACTAACAACTCATTTTAATTAGCTGACAATTCAAACACTTCACAGTTCTCAGAGTTCATCAGACTTCGATCAAAGCCTGAATGCCCGTGTTTACTACTCATTACGTTCTCTCTAGCTGGTGACTCCGCAGACTGGTCTAGGTTAGCTATTAACCTTTCTGCATTACTTCTTTTGTTGTACTTATCTATAGAAAATGCTATTAGAATCGTCTTTGTGGTCAGTGATCTGGCACCTCATTGCAAAGTTTCGGGTAGGGAGCTTTTCTTCAAATGTAATCATTTCCCACCCTCCTTAGGTCCTGAAAGTATGAATGCGAGAGTGAACTGAACCATGCTGTGTTGGTGGGCTTATGGCCATTCTTACACTTCATAACTCTCAGACCCAGTGATATCTTCAAACTTTAAAACATTTACAATTATTCGTTCGCCGCTCGCTCACTTATTGCATTTTCAAACTTGATAAATAGACCTGCATTCTTGGGGACTGAAAACCAAAATTGACTGTAGTACCGTAAATAAACCGGATCACTCCTACCTACACACTCTGTCAAGGTAATCTGAAGCCATACACTGCATTCTGTCGGTACCGAAGATACTATCCTCAATCCATAATTTGTACGCATTTCACACACTTCATAACGTCTTAAAACTTTTATAACGTTCACAATTCATTCGCCTTTCACAGGCTTCATTTGTCGATTCCAGACCTTACGCCTAATAACATTCCCAGGCTTTATAACAATTTACAACATTCGTCGTTCGAAGGTTTCACTCTTCATAACTTTCCCATAGTTTATAACATTTGGAATCTATTCGTCATTCGAAGGTCTCACGATTTATAACATTCCTAAAGTTTATAACATTTGAAACCCATTCGTCGTTCGAAGGTTTCACATTTCATAACATTTTCAAGGTTTATAACATTCCGAATGCATTTGTTATTCGAAGGTCTCGTGCTTCATAATATTCCCCAAGTTTATAACATTCAGAATTCATTCTAAGTCTCGAAATTCGTTCAAAGTTTCACGCTTCACAACATTCCCAAAGTCCATAACATTTGGAATCCATTAACCGTCTCACTCTTCATAAGATTCCCAATGAACAATTGTGAATGTTTTAACGTAATGATAATTCGTTATTCGAAGGTCTCATGCTTCATAATATTTCCTAAGTTTAGATCATACAGAATTCATTCGAAGTCTCGAAATTCGTTCAAAGTCTCACACTTCATTACGTTCCCAAGGTTCATAACATCTGGAACCCATTCGCCGTTCGAAGGTCTCACGCTTCATAACATTCCGAAAGTTTATAATACTTAGAATTCATTCGTCGTTCGAAGGTCTCGCGCTTCATAACATTCCCAAAGCGGAATTCATTCGAAGGTTCACGCTTCATAACATTCCCAACATTTATAACATTTGGAACCCATCCGCCATTCGAAGTTCTCACTCTTGATAACATTATAACATTTACAACCCATTAGTCGTTAGCAGATTTCACGCCTCATAATATTCCCAAACTTTATAACATTTATAATACATTCCTCCTTGGAAGGTCCTTCATAATATTCTCAAATTTCATTATATTCACAATCCATTCATCATTCGCAGGTGTTCTCACACTTCATAGCATACTTAAACGTAGTAGCACTCACTACTCATTCGCCCTGACACTTCGCTGCCTCCTGTTGTTGCCCAAAGACATTAAAAATAACATCGTGAAAGCATTGAGGGCGTAAAATGCTTATTGTGTTAGTTTCTTTTAGCGTTAGTTAATTTCTAACCCACTTGGCGCATTATGATGTTAACATAGGAAACGTACCTTTTTTCTAGATGTTTTTTAGTGAGATAAGTTATTGTATTAGGCTTCAGTACTTCATGAACAAACCACTTCATTTAAGCCATTCAGAGTAACGCGGTGTTAATGTGTGAAATAGTTTTTAGAAATGAAATGGATGGATCCATTTTAGAAGACACTCGTGAACATTGTAAGTCCAGGCTCTCTCGTTATTTTTGAACTATTTAACAGTTCAACAACATACGAAGGGTGTGCCACGGCCAATTTTTGCGCATGTATGGTTATTACCTCGTACTTTTGTAATTACGAGGCAATATTTCTTTCAAGAAAATTAAACTCGTTTTTATACGAATACCGTATTCGTATGGAGATAACATTTTGCGGAGGTATTCAGTAAACTTGGAGATATATATTAATTCCATACTTGAAAACTTTTAAGATTCTCTTGTAAAACATAGGGAGCGGAGGCGTTTTTACGAGTTTACGTAAGGGAGGCTTTGTGGGCAGATACAAAGTACTAACAGATTTTCACCACGGACATTGGCAAACCTTTAAATACTATTGCATTACATCGTAATTTAAGAGCACAGATTGAATGTACCGCTCTTTGCTGTATTATGCACTTGTATAGACCAGATCTTATCTGCATGTCTATGCTTCATCACGATCGGGTCCTTCATTGAGTTGCAACAGAATGCAGAGCTTGCGGATTTAAAATTTGATTGCACCCCTAGTGCCTTCTAGTAACTGATGTGCAGTAAATGGGCGCGAACATTCAGTAATGGACGACATGAATTGTAAAGTCAACTCCCTCATAGACAAGGAATCTGTGTATAGCATTGAAAGTGATGCCCTTTGCTTTAATACGTGTTTATTGTGGTACAAGGAAGAATTTCAACATGTGTGACAGAAAGAAGCATTGGTACCATGTCTTAAAGGACTCTTATATAATGAAATCACATTTATTTGACACATTGTGCAGTCTAAATTTCATGTCGTCGCAAAATTATTACGCTTTGCTGGACGAGGGAAAGTTTTATGGGTTTCAATTTCAGTAAGTTTTGCAAATATGTAATTCTAATTTTAGAGCACGTTAACGTCCCAATGGAAAACAATGCATAATTACTATGCAATATTATTCCCTCATTTGTTCCTATTACTCTCTACATATAATAAGCAGAGGATTCTGAAGCAGCTACCAAATATTGATCTCACCAACTGCTTGCTTGCTCTGTAAACTTCTCATCAAGTTGTCACCATGACGGCAGAAGGCGGAAACTTTAGAGGAATCTGCCAGAACTGAGGGTTGATTATGCAACTTGAGATCCCACTCCCATGTCTGGATAATTACAGCTTAAGTGTTCCATCTAGTGAAACAGTTTGCTAAAGCGTAAATAGGAATTAATTCTCAGCTAAAGGGACACTCCTCGACTCTTCCTATTTGTGTAGAGTTACGTTGAAAATACTCAATGTATACAAGTAACATGGGAAACTTCTGTGTTAAAGTGCTCATAAATGTGATTCTTTTATTTAGTCCTTCTATAAAATAAATATATTTTGATTTGGTCCTATCTTATTGCTTGTGAATATCAGTTTATTCTGACATTAATGAAGAGTCCAAGATATCTTTAACTATGTTTATCCGAAAACTACAAATTCGTATTTCTTCCATTTACTTATTTAATTTATGAATTTAACACATATTGCATACATAAAAAGCAATAAAATCAATTATGCATCTATTTTAATGCTATTATTTATTGGTTTTAAATTAATTTTTATCTCTTGAAATTCTAAGGCAATACTTTTCCATTTCTTAAAAATGAAATTATAGATTTATAATATACTATAATCATACAAATTCTAAACTATTTATGCACATTTGAATTTGAAAAAGGTGTATTCCATAACAGACCTGATTGAAACATTAAATAAAATATTTATATTTTGAAAAATAATAAACTTAGAACCCTTAAATTCTTCACTAATGCTCAATTTACATACTATAAAAATCGGAAGGTCTGGCATTCGATTCCCATTTGATCTGCCTCTCAGGCCTGCGGCTTTTTCGTGAATTTCCCACAGTGATAAGCAATATTGGGTTGGGTTGTTACTAATACGAATTTTGTTGTCCATTTCCTCTCATATTTCAGGGTAGGCAGTGGAGGGTGATGTATATGTGCTTTGCGGACAGAACTGACATGTAAAGTTCTGCCCGAAACTGTCTGTGAAGCGGGGGCAACGAAGGGGCCGCCGAAGATTTTCAATCTGAAAAACTTTAGAACCCCGTTGCGTTGCGCCTACCTCCAACAAATCTGGCGTCCTTGGAACCTCGCCTCTCCCTTCGGAGGTCTTGACTTGACTACAATATTGATGGAGTCGGGTTGTAATTACGTTTAAAAGCTATCACTATTGTTTTAGTTAAATAGTTTGTCCCTTTAATTAGGGACGGTAGATTATTAACTAAGTTTTATTTAGGAAATAAATTTGGGTTTATTTAGGTTTATCAGACTCAAAAATTCGTATCTTTTCCTACCCTTTTTTTCACATTTGAAGGTTATACGAGAGGTAGTTTCATCCACAATGTTACATAGCCTGCATACTGGTTCCTCTCTAAAGATTCCCATTGTATCTAGGTGTTTCTGTAATCTACAATGTCCCATCAAGAGCCGACTATTAGGTTTGTTTTATATCTTTTGAGATTAATCACATCTTCAGTGAATGAAGCTGTGCAGTATGTGCTTGCATCCCTCTGTTTGAACCCATTGCAATTGGTGGTTATGATCAACCTACTCAGCAATGGTTCTTCGAGGTTAAAGGGATGCCAAAAACTGGTTCAGGTCCAGTAAACGTTTGAGTAGATCATTTTCTTTCTTAAAAGTGCCTATAATGTCCAAGCACCCACCCAAGATTAACCTTGTTATGTTTTGCCAATTGTGTAAGATTTATTAGGCAGTTACAGACTAACTTAGATGTTATCTGATAACTTAAAATTGCTTTTCGCGCAGCCTGACTATCGCAAAAAATACAAATGTTGCTTCCCTTGTGGCCCTTTTTAGATTCTCTGTGAAACAGGTTTTAATTGCATAACCTTCAGCTTGGTATTGCGACCAAGGGCAACATAAATATCACACTTTGACACTTCTCCATATACTCCAGCTTCAGACCAATTGTCCATTTTAGAGCCATTTGTGAACCAGTCTCGGAGGTCTAGTAATCGCAGTAGTTCTAGCCTTGGCCGTAGTGCCGAAACCCTATCCGTAACATCTGCAGAATTAGGAAAAACTGTATACTTACACTGAAGTATATAGTTTCAAGGAGAATTGTAATATTTCATTGTAATCTCTACAAAATGAATTGTAGTGTATACAAAAAATCTAATAAGCACTTGCGATTTTTAGAATTATTTCGCAAATCATCCCTAATAAATTTTACGAATGTTCTCATATAATTTCCCCCAAAACGAACAATTTGTCCACATTTAGAGTTTTTCACTTTCTCTAGCACCTAGAAAAGGTATAGAGGAAGTTTCGCATTCCAACAAAAAATTCTGTATTGAAATTTCACCGGAAATACATGTTTTAGGTACCCTTAATTCAATAAAATAAATTGGACTTCGGATATTGTTAGAAAATTCAAGATGTACAAAATACCATAAACATATTATAACACACGAGAACACCAGTTACTGTGAAAAACACTTTATTTATCACTTAGGCACTCAGCTTAGCACAAACGTTACATCTGAATCACTTTTGGCACACACTCGGAACTCAACACAACTGAACTGTTGAGTTATAACTCACAACCAAACTGCACTTTCACTGTCCATTTTTTACTCCGTAACGTTATAACTCTGAACTGAACTCACTGGGCAGAGCAGCCCCTTATATAACCCCGCAAACAAAGCGGAACTTTCTATAAGAGGAACCTACTCGAAACTCGCAAAGGACTCCTCTGGAGCGAGGAAGCGCCACATAATGGCTATTGTTCCGCACGGTGTTTGTTCTTAAGGAGGGTCGCCATTAGTCCCACCCGCGGCCAGGCAGATAGGCCGGGAGACTAAAATTGAGTCTTTTTAATTTATGGAAGCTCTTTAACTACTATGGTCCTTAGCATCCCATTCAATTTTGGGCGTGAAAGGCCGGAAATTTTGCTCAGAGGCCTCTTGAGATTCTTTTACGTAAATCTACGG
Source organism: Deroplatys truncata (assembly GCA_030765065.1). Lineage (NCBI taxonomy): Eukaryota > Metazoa > Arthropoda > Insecta > Mantodea > Mantidae > Deroplatys > Deroplatys truncata. The sequence goes on along the minus strand of CM060988.1, from coordinate 117,864,326 downwards.
CACGGAACCACCAGCTTTACTTCCCTTACGAAGGAAACCATGCTAAGGATTTTTGTGTCCGAAAAAAATCCATCGTCCCCCGCCTGGTTTCAACCCGCAACTAGAGGCTAGCAGGATACCTCTACACCACGGAGGACGATGAGCCGGAGGCGCTCGCACGCCGGTCCGTAAGTCGCTTGGAGCGCGTTCACAATATGGTATGTTAATCGCAATCGTTACACAGCCATTTTTAAGAAACTTAAGTAACTTTTTTCCACATAAGGTGTAATTTGTGGTCGGGGAATTTTAAAAACCTTCGTGTCGCACAGTTGGAAAATACTAAATTAAAACAGCAATTTTTAATACCAACTTAAATACCGCTGTTCACACACACACACACACACACACACACACACACACACACTCGCGCGCGCACGATGCTTTTCTAAAATGTTTTGTTGTTTGCTGCCTAAGGGAACCACAGAACGTGTATTTACAGTGAAATCTGTTATCGAATTTTTGATTGGAGTATAATATTTTTTCTACTTATAGATAAACAGCAGAGAAAGTAATAAACTTTGCAAGAAGAGTTTGTAGAAGCTTTAAAAAATTCACGATAGTACTTAGGTTTTTTAAAGTACTAAGGCCTCATTCTTTTATTTCTTGTGATGGAGTGGAAAGAGTACCGAATTTCAAAGCCAGCATAAAATGACCCGCTTGGCTTCAGTCTTCTTATGCCCCTACCTTTAACGAAATAGGTATGCAATGAAACTATTTATGTAAACGCTTGACTCAACATAATTCAGATACAGGGTGATTTATGAAGAACTGATACATTTCTTTCTTTAATTGTTCTGTTCGAAATTCACTCAATGCCTCAATTTTAGCACCAAATTAAGCAGACTGTTCTGGAGTTTCGATTGCCTGTCACTAGATGCGCAGAAGTTTATGTTTTTTCGTAATTGTTAGTTTTATTGTCGGAAACGTTTTTGAGATTTTCTTCTAGTCAACGTGAAAATGGAGTACACATTAAATGAACGACTCTTCCTTGTAAAGCAATACTGGATTAGCAATTCAATTACAGCTAATCAAAGGGCATATCAGAGAGAATTTGAATAACTCACGCTATTGGGCCAGCGGAAATCCACATGTTATTCATGAAGCATCTATGCACCCGGTTAAAATCGGAGTTTGATGCGCAATATCCGCACAGAGAATAGTGGGACCATTTTTTTTTAAACAGTGTGAACACTGCAGAGTACCGACGGATTTTCATGGAGTTTGCTAAGCAACTAGACGATGTAGAGCTTAGTCAAGGATATTTTCAGCAGGACGACGCTACATGCCATACATCGAATGATTCCAGGGCACTAATTGCAAGTTTCTTTGACGACCGGATAATTTCCAAGAACCTGTGGCCACCGAGATCTCCCGATTTGACATCGCCGGACTTCTTTCTATGGGGTTACTTAAAAGACAGGGTTTATGCCACACGTCCCCAGACATTGGGCGATCTGAAGCACAACATTGTACAGGAGATTCAAGCTATTGACAACAGAGTCCTTCAACGAGTGGTCAGTAACTTGAAACGACGTGTTGAGTTGTGCCTTATGCAGGATGGAGGACTTTTCAACATTTGCTATAGAGATAAATAATCTCCCAAAATTCCTCTGCATTTCAGGTGTAATAAGTTGTCGCTAGCGTAACTCGTTCTGAAACAATTAAAGAAATAAATGTGTCAGTTTTTCATAAATCACTCTGTAGAAAACTAAACTTTTGTAAGAATTGATAGGAGAAGAGATACAAAAAGTCTTCTAATGTATAGGGAAAGTCGTGCCAATGTAACTCACCAATTTTTTTAGTTGATGTTTGGTGTCTCAAAAAGAAAGCTGTATGTTAAAACGACCTGCGATATGACCAACATTAAGGAAACATATTACACACATGAAAAAGTTTAGGTCTAAAAGTTGAACTTTAATGTGGACGGGAAGCCACAAAGTACGGCGACAAAACTTTAACTCCGCCATAAACATAGACCAGACTCATAAAAGAACACTGAAATTGCAACCATATATGGCGCCGTTAAACGCGAGGGAGCTTTAATTAGTACATTATTATCTTGTGAAAATACTAGTGCTGAGTTGACAAAATACCTTCACGGTGAGCTTTATGACTTCTTACTGGCGCAGGAAGAACAGCTGTGTAAAAACATAAGTGATAAAGTTAAAAAAAAAAAACTTTCTCTACTTACTATAAATTGGCAAGCATATCTACTTCTATCCCCGTTACGTAATTCACGATATATTTTTATTTAAAAATTATTTCATATGAAACAATAAGTACTTAGTTACGTACAACGTACGCAAACAACATTGAAATGTTTATCAGAAATACGGAGGAATGAATTTAGAAGTCGTTTTAACGAGCTCTTGCGAAGAAAAGGAAAAAAACAAGATTGGGAAACTAAAAGGAGCTCCTTCAAATGGTGCACTTACTTTAAAATATACAACATGAAGTGTTTCGAAAATGGCTAAAAAGACGAAAAAATTGACATAAATATGACTATGTTTAAATTCCTGAAGTAGGTCTTTGTCTATCTCTTATGGTGTATCAACTAGTTATAAAATTCAATGGAAATGGAGAGGACTTCACAGGCTGTGCACAGAAAGATCAAGATATTCATTTTAATAATAATAATAATAATAATAATAATAATAATAATAATAATAATAATAATAACAGGATCCGACTGCCGGCCTCACGCTCGGCCGCATCTAACTGATACAGGGAGTTGAATGTGGTCAGCAGGTATCATGTTTTCCCACCAGAATGTTGATTCTCTTGACCTACAGACCGCTAGCTATCGTAGTTCCTCAAATAAATCATGACGTTGAGTGGGCACCGGTCCTACACATGAGCCAAAAAATCCCCATCTTTGGGATCGCAAGATATACATTGTAGGTATTACTCATACAAATATCTTTAAAATGTGGCACTTTAATCAAAATCGCTAGCGCCATTTTTTGAGAAAATTAAAAAAGACAAATTTAAACGGTAATTTGGCGTGGGAGGATTTTCTTGAACATCTTCCTGTTGCATCCTTGGAAGGTGCTGAACTTAAATACTTAGTCTTGAATTTATTCGATGTTTCGTTTTTGAGTTCATAGATATAGACATGCGCGCACTCACACAAGGACCTTTTCAAAACACACGTATTTTTTAAGAGAGGCTTATTTGAACTTAAAACGTGTATTCCCTTTGGAAATCTCGATATCGAATTTTGGGTGAAATGAATTATTTGCTTTACCTAACATGAGTAAGTGGCACAGAATCATAAAAGCCTGAAAAATTACACTACGCAAACGAACTGTTAGGGCTAGTTTGGTCGCTTACAAGAGAAATATATGGCTTGAAAGATAATCTTTTACTTTAAATTTGTACGTGGACGTATATTACAGTGGTAAAGACTGAAATTAATTAATTGGGTTTTATTTATGGACGCTCTTTAACAGCTGTGGTCCTTAGCGTCCCATTCTATATCGGGCGTGAAAGAGGAATCTTTTATCAGCTTGAAGTTCTTTTACGAGCCGTAAATCTACGACACGGGGCCGCCGGCTTTACTTCCCTTCCAAAGGAAGTCATGCTAAGGATTTTTACACGGGGATCGAACTCGAAAGCTCCCGAATACGAGTCACCTATACAGTGTCCCTCCCTAAAAATAGACTGAAATTATAATGTTCGCATTCCAGTTGCTGATTTTTGCACGTGGGTGTTTATTTCACAGACGGATTTACCAGTTCTAGTATATCGAAAGTATCATAATATGTAGTTAAGAAAAATGTATTATATATGATTATTTTGTATTAAAGGCCGTGCGAAAACGTACGTTTTTTGTTCATTAAACAGAATTGTATTGAGCTGTCGCTGTGGCGGGTGGTCAACACTTTGGCTTCTCCACTCCGAGGTCCCGGGTTCGACTTTCGGTGGGCCGGAGAATGATTCTATAACCAGAACTATTTCCTATCCTCAGAGTTTCGAAGTATGAGCGTGGGACTGAATGTGAGTAGTTTAAAAATAAAAAGCGATAAAACCCAACGTAAAGAACCTTACAGTTCAGCGAGTAAAAACGTCAACCATGAGTGATTTCTGAACCAGCCTCAGATAAGACCATAGAAGTCAGAGGGCTATACCTAGAAATGAAAAAATACATATTAGTGAAATTTGTTGTATAAACTTCATTTGTTCCCTTTCTCATTAAAGTTGCATATAACTCGCTTAACAAAGATGTTTTTTTAAGCATTTGCATGGATATAAGAAGCTGTCTGCTCATTAAATTGTCAAAAATTAAAAGTTAGAAATAAAAACTATCTTTAGTATCATGCAATCCGATTTTTTAATAATGTTAGGTAATACATTTTCTAGGACGATTATCTAAATTATCAGTAATTCTGTGCCGATATCAACCTGAATTGAAATGTGGAAACAAATTTTGTTTCCGCTCTCGTGTATACGTTTCACCTTCGTACTTGCAGTGGTTGGCCTAAAAATCGAACGTTTTAGAAGCTCTGCACCTAAACTACCCTTAATTTTGTAACGATTTCAACCAAATTTGGAATAGGCCATCAAATTTTCAACAATTATTCCGTATGGGGGTAGGGAGCATAATGAGAGCAGTGGGATTCTGTTGCCAACAATGCAACATTGAGGGCCTTAAGCCGCAAAGCGTAGCCGAGGGATGTTTTTAGGAGAGGAATGGAAGGCCGCAACTGTGGAGCGACGACAAGGCGTAGCATCTGCGACTACACTCGAATCCGTTAGCCATATTCTTTTTATCACGTTGGCAATAACTCCTAACAGGACGTCCACCTGGCCACTATATTAACATTTTATAGCTCCTGCCCGCATACGGAATAATGTCCAAAATTTTCTTCAAAATCCTACAATATCTTAAATATAACTCTATTTGCAAAGCATAGTAAGTTGTTTCATACAAACAAAAATGAATCGACAAACAAACAAATAAAGAGTATGATTTGAAGTATAAAAAGTGTATGTACTCTAATTCATGCATTTGTACCATTAAACTGAAACCACGACTAGCTTTTTAAAGTGGAACGTTTAGCTTTTCATTCTATAATAGCGTTTTCATTTAAACGTATTTGCTGGTTTTGTTGGATATTTTGCATCTTGCAGCGCACGTGTAGCTAAACTAAAACAGAGGAGTTGTTCAACCAATGGGGGACCGTGGAAACTCTTAGCATTGTGGTTCATTTGTTTCTGCAACTCTGAATGTTTTCCGTGGGTACGTCAAAGTTACCTCTAGTATTTGCTTATCATTTTCAGGTATCTCGCTGCCTATTTCCCTTGACAAAACTGAACAATACCTTGTATTATCTTCCCGCAGGGTTTCCTTTGGGAGCTCCAAAGGATCCATGGTTGAGACGCTAATCTACGAAAGTCCTCTTCAGGAAGAACCGGAAGCCAGCCCCATTCTGGAAACCAGCAGCCCCTTCCCAGCTGACGGAGAAACCACAGAGTGAGTACACATTTTATTATGATTCTCATTTAGTGCTATAGCAGATCCACATCTAGTTATCATACTTGCTAACTTTTACGCTTTAACCGTAAAATGTCTTTACGATACTAGGGCAAATGAGGCGTTTTTACTGCTTTGCAGACAAATTCAAAGTATTACAATTTTTCTCCACCGATATGACAGGCATAAATAATTCTATTGCATTATATTGTAACCTAGGATTACAGACAGAATGTACCACTTCAATTGATATACAGTGCTGTGATAGTGCAGAATTTATCTTTGTCTATTTCTTCATTACAATACTGGTCCCCTTCACTGGCTCTAGTAGCCTGTGAGATGCAATCCACACGCTAGGCCCGAGGTCGCTGGTTCAACACCAGGCGGAGGATGATGGATTTTTTTCGGGCGTAAAAATCCTTAGCATGGCTTCCTTCGGAAGGGAAGTAAAGCCGGTGGTCCGGTGTCGTAGATTTACGGCACGTAAAAGAACCTCAAGCATGATAAAGAAGCCTCTGAGCAAAATTACCGGTCTTTCACGCCCATAGATTGGGACGCTAAGGACCATAGCAGTTAAAGAGCGTCCATAAATAAAACTAAAAAAGATCTAATTTTTTCCGCACGCTAGTAAATGGCGCCAACATTCGGTAATGGACGGCATAAACTGTAAACTCAATTACTGCGCGTAAATTATTTATCTTGTTTTTGCTCTACGTTTGTGGGATATGTTTCCAATTTTTACTTTCTCTACCACGTACAAATGGTATGTAGTTCTCTACATAGTAGGTAGAGAATTCCACCCAAAATTCGAAAGGGGTATTTCGCCGGAAATGCCTGTTTTGAGGCATTTATATAAAAATGTCCGTTTGTGAACAGCATAATTCAAACGAAAAGTCGGATGAATACCAAACTTGTTATTTAGATTCCGTACCTTACAAAGATGCAACACGAAGATTTTCAAGAAAATCCCTCCACTCTCAACTAACCTTTACATGGAACATTTTTCGAAATTTTTTTATTTTCTAAAAATGGCTCTTAACGATTTTGATTAAAATATCATATATTAAAGATATTTACATGACAAATAAAACGTATATCTTGAATTTTGGGAATAGTCTGTGAAATCGTCTTCATTCTGAAAGAATTTTGTATAATCTTGTATAACTAGTAAACGGTAAATGATAGACGAAAACGTACTAAACAAAAAATACAGATCTGTTTAAAACACACAGTTTACTTCATATAACTTATTTGTAACGTAAACTATTTCTGAGATATCTGTTGGTAATGGTTCAAATTGTTCGTTACTTGGCCATTACCTTGAAGTCCTGTCAACATTCAGTTGTTTCTCGAGATTGCATGGAAATAGTATGTCATTTTAAGGCAACTGTATAGCGTCCAGTTCTGAAACATTTCCCTTTGTATCTATAACGAAATGTGTAATATATCTATTTCGCAAATGTTTATCTGGATTAAAATACGGTATATAGAAAATAAACTTTAGTAAGACTAGAGGGTAGTGAAGGTCATGTGAATGTATCAAATCAGAATTTTTGTTTATATTTCATTTTAGGAAGCGTAAAATATGCACTAAAAGTCTCTGTATAGCCTAGAAAGAGGTGTTCTTTGCTTTAATACGTGCATGTGTGATAGGAAGAGGCAGTATTACCAGGTTTTCAATGAGTGCTATAAAACGGAATTCTCATATGTTTTATATGTAATTCGTTTATGTTGACTACACTGGACATTTCACTTTAAATTTCATGTAATCGCAAAATCATTACTCTTTGCTGGATGGGGGAAACTTTTACAGCTTTCATTTTCAGGAAGTCGGCAAGTAAGAGTTTTACCTCACATGTGCGTTACCAATGAACAAAATGCTTTTTCGAAAGCTTTCCTTGTCTGCTGGTGTCTTTATTTATATTTTTACTTTCTCTACTACGTACAGTAAGTAGAAGTATTGTATTTCACCCAAAAATTTGATACCGATATTTCACCGGAAATACATGTTTTGAGACCCCCTGAATCCAAAAAAAGCATTTTTGGAAACATGTCCGTATGTGTCTGTGTGTCTGTGAACAGCATAACTCAGAAACGAACAGTCAGATAAACACCAAACTTGATATTTAAGTTCAGTATCCTCCAGAGATGCGACACGAAGGTTTTCAAGAAAATCCCCTCACCCCAGACTACCCTTTACATGGAACATTTTAAATTTCTCAAAAATGGCTCTAACGATTTTGATTAAAATATCATATGTTTAAGATATTTTCATGACAAATGAAATGTATATCTCGAATTTTCTGGGAATGTCTCCAAAAGTATTCTTCATTGTGAACAACTTTTGCATAACTGGTAAACCATAAGAGATAGACAGAATTTTACTACACAAAAAATGTAGATCGCGTTAAAATACACAATTTGTCATATACATTTGTTTGTTGAGTGAACCATTTTCGAGATATTGCTTGTTATTCCCTTAAATTTTCCAATACTTATTCTTTTTCTCAAATTCGTTATTCAATTTTTTTTTGTCCTGGTAATGCAAAGAAAATGGAATACTCCACATAACATCCAGCTCTTAAAATATTTCACTATAGCTTAAAAGCTTACCACATTCCCCTTCCATCTACAAGATAATTAGCAATAAGAGTAACATGAAGCATATGGAGAATAAGCGTTTGTAAAAATAGTTTGTACAAGAGTAGAGAAAGTCATGTGAGTGTAACACATCAGATTTTTCCTTGAATTTCTGCTATAGAAATACCTTTCAAAAGTGTTTAAATTACAGTTGATTTCCTTTTTCCTTTTCTTTATTACTCGTGAGAAGGCAATATACCTACATAATACCAACTATGCATGAATTTTTGTCTCGCGAACTAAAATTAGGAGCGGCATTATACAGCGGAGCTGCCCGTACCTCTGCAGTCACTTAATGGCAAAGTACAGAACACAAAAGCGACGTTGAAAGCGTTCTCAATTTGCTGTGTAGTAGCAGTTGTAACATTTAAATGCTTTTTGATTAACATGTTGCAGCTTCTCGTGTGCAAATAAAAATTCTTTGTTCCGTGACTGAAGTAGAAAAATGAAACCCTACACTACACATAATGACAGATGTACTGTTCTTAATATCGCGCAACAACTCCTGTTTTATCAATGATTACGTTACATGGCGCGCGAGCTTTGTAAATAAGCTTGAAACAAAATGTATATGCGGTAATAAGAATGTGAATCTGAGCGGCAAAGGCGTATGGCTATGTGATTAAGAATACTGCAGTTTGAGTATACAGGGTGTACCACGTAAGTTAAGATTGTACAATATCTCCAAAACTAAGCGCTGTAGAAAGAAATATTTTGAATATAAGTTGCTGATATTATGAGGGCAAGCAAATGCCATTAGTCGTGTTTTATTTGGAGGACGTTGTGATGGTCATTAAGCTCAATTTAATTTGACCCTAATTGTAGTTTCACATTTTAAAAAAATAAGGTCCTCCAAACAAAACACGACTAATGGCATTTACTTTCCCTCATAATATCAACCAACTTTTATTAAAGACATTTCTTTCTGCAACCCTTAGTTTTGGAGATATTGTACAGCCTCAACTTAAATGGTCCACCCTGTATGAATAATAGATGGCTGGCACTTAAGGAGGGGAAGGTTCTACACAGAATGTAAATAAATAAATAAATAAATAAATGTTATAACCCATGTACAGAAGCACTTGTTATGCGCTAGGGTGTCTGTAATATAGGAGGAGGACAGACAAAAGATGCCAAAGAAAACTGATATATTGCAAGTAAACAGATAACATTTTGATCAATTACTGAAGTTGCTCAAATGGTGCATCGGCTGATGTCTGAACTCTTGAAAGGAGTTCAAACTCTGGTTTATGCGAACGTCCATAGGAGTGTTTGTTCGATCGTAAACTGCCTTCTCACTTAAACGCCTCTCCCATCTTGGTAACATAATGTGGATGGGTGGTGCCTGTTGGGGTAACGTTGTTGATAGAGCCAGTAAGTCTCTCTTGCATTCCTTTGGGCTTCCGTGTAGGTAAGAAACATCTCGGTGGACTCTATACTTGTGTATAAGGCCGCCATTGTTTATTTCCGTTTGACGATGTCCACTCATGAATACTGTCAAGTATGAGGCAGTATTTTTAACACTTAAATAATTTCAGTCTAATTATATAGTATGTAAATTCATAACAGCCCGCCTTAAAGCAATATGTGTATGTAACAATATATAAAAAGTGTATATTACAGTCATTGTATATGTTTATATTATTGTATACATGTGCAACAATGTTATGTGAATCTATTACGAAATTTAATAATGTAGGAGCTATGAGAATAATAGGTTAAAAATTGCTAACAATGAGGTAACCTTGAGGCAGTAATGAGTAAGAAAGTTTAATAATGCTACTAGTCATTATTGGAGCAACAATAATGTAAATTTTGAGACAGTTTATAAATAGCCAATCAACAACCAGTAAAAGCTTTAGTTAAGTGAAGGTATTCTATTGGACTAGGATTAGCCAATCAGAGACTTGAAGTACAGAAATTTAAAAATTTAGGCGGTAGAAATCAAGTCAGTTGCTTGTAGACAGCGCTCATAACTGGACGCGTTGGTTGTAGACAGTGTTCCTAACCGGACGCGAGATGCGTCCTCGAGAAATTTAATACGTATCGTGTGAGACGAAAATAGTTTGCGTGTTAAAAAGTGCAATTATTTAATAAAAGAATCTCACAGCTCTCTATATCAGTGAAGTGTTATTTAAATTGTGTCAAGGATTAATAAATGTAGCGAAGAAAAAATTATAATCTGTGTAAGCCTACATTCTTCAGCTCGCACCACGCCTTGCAAAGAAATCCATGTCTCTAACAATAATACTGACGCAGCCGAGGCAAACGTAAATATATAATATTTAAAGAAACAGTCAAATTACAAAGTTACGTGCGGTTGCAACTACTTCAAGTTCGACTCCCCAACAGTTGAACTACAATACAATAAATCATCTACTTCAAATTGGCTCCCAAAGCGTGGCACAAATAATAACGTAAAAATAACAATAAAAAATAACAACTTCAAGTATGAAACTACTAAACATAATAATATTGTAAACACTACCGTTAACTGTAAGTATGGTGAAGGACTGCTGTGTATCATGTAACAGCTGATGCAGTACTTACTATTGGTAAACAACTCAACTAATGAATGCTGTTTGTCTTGGAGTCCACGGTTTGTTTACCTTCAGTTCCCCCTTCCCGTTTCGAAGGTTCTAGCGCGTAAACAAGTTTCTGGAAATGAGCTTATAAACAAAATATGATCACATGGTACACATCTACCATCGCGTTTTTAACATATTTTATTTCTTACACTCAGTAGACTATGGTACTGCGACTGATGCGTTTGTCTGTGGCCGACGTTTCAAACCTCGGTTCTGACAGCCTTTGGAAAGCTTATGTAAATTAATGTTAGATAACGCACCGCTCAGAGAAAGAATCTTTCACATTTAGTATCATCCATCAGTGACATCCCTGATATCTGGGAAATTGTACATCTTTCATTGTGTAAAAAGAATCTGATTTAATACATTCACAACGATAAATTCATGCCCATTCGTTATATTTCACAGTATTCATATAAAAAGAGATTTATATATATCGTGCTCATTTAAATCATGCGGAGATAGCAATCAAATTTCTATTCATAGCAACAAGCTTCTGCGATGAAAAGAAAAGAAATGCGGGGGGGGGTGTAGAAGAATCGCAAACTTTCAACCATCTCCGTTAGATGACGCTTTGCATGGAATATTTCAACGAATATTTAGAAAACGATGCCACTAAAAAAAAGTTTATTTGACACGAATTATGTGTTTTAATGATTTATAAATCTTTTCGCAGTAAGTTTTTGTCCTTTTTTTAGGGTTCCTTGTAGTTAAAAATTATACAAAATTGAATTAAAAAGGGCGACTTCGCAGGCTATTTGTATAAAATTCAAGACTACTTGCCACGCAAATATCTTAAAAATATGGTATTTTAATAATCGTGAAAACCATTTTTTGAGAAAATAAAAAATACCTTATTTTTCCATGTAAATGGTAGTCTGGAGTGATGGAATTTTCCTGTAGACCTTCCAGTCGCACCCTTGGAAGATGCTTAATTTATACACCTGGTTAGCTTATTACGAACATACATGCACGCTCGCGAGGATCTTTTTCTAACCTGCTCTGTTTTATTCAGGGGATCTCAAAATACTATACTTCCGGTAGAAAATAATACTTCCTCTTATGAGTAAGTAGCCCCCCCCCCCCAAAAAAAAGACACTGTTCATCTGTGTCCAAAACAATGATTTAACTTTAAAACAACCCTGAACAGACTGCCTCTGTTGCCTGGTGGTTAGCATACTAACTTCCAAACTCAGAGGCCCTGGATTTGATTCTTGGCTGCAGGTTGGGATGTTTGTTTTAGTATGTATGAACTTAATGTTTATAAAGAAAGCCTAACGTAAACAAACAGATTATCTCATTAATAAACGACTAAATATCATTGCCGATGAGCAATTGTTCCAAAAGTAAAGCCGCCTTTATGACCTTAGATGTTAACACCGGCATATAAATGGAATATACTACGAACCGGCTGCGCGGTGTTTTTCCTATCCGCGTCCTCGGTGCTCGTTTCCGTCTGCTGCTATCATAGAAAGGAGCGGATGAAACCATACAACATTTTTAAAAGTACTTTTAAAGGCTTTACGTACCAACTTTATGCAAGGAGATGCTGAAACTGGCCACCGTCGTTGTCCATATATTTTTGGCACGTCTTAAGGAAACTATCCATCACTCGCCAATTTTTTTCGAGTCAACAGTTGAAGCCCGTACATATGTAAATACAATTTGGCCCCCCGTTTTTTTAGAGAATTAACAGCCAGTGAGCTCTGCAACAGCTTATACGGCCAATATTTCGATGAAAAAAATTGAAAGTGTGTTTGAGGACAGAATTATGATTACAGATTTGTGGCCCCTCGGTCCCCCGACCTAACCCACTACGATTTCTATCTCTGGGATAACTTAAAACAAAGTATACAAGACAAACGCACAAATCCTGGAAGAATTAAAACCAAATATCCGCCAGGAAATTGCCAGCATTTCTCAACGTGAACTACGAATGCAATTTGATAAAGAAAAATACACACAAAAACTATCTTTCCTTCTATCAATTTTCCTAAAATTTATGCATTTGCATTAAAAAAAATATACTTTAAGTTTACAAGTGGTTACTTTTTTATTGTGCTGAATGGTTTGCTTGTGTTCATTAAAATTGTTTTAAAACTATGTTTTATAATCTAGGTGATGAATACTTAAAGTGAGAAATCTGTGTGGAAAGATATTAATATTTCCGCATGAGTAATAATAGTGGAACTAAAAATTCTGCATTTAAACTCTCCCATCTCTTTCTTTCTGTTTTTCTTTAGTGCGTTCTTCAATGTTTGTTTAACCAGAATCATTGTACTGCTACACCAAGAACAACATCGTTTTCAGCGTCCGAAACCTCTAGGAAACCACAAGGAAAACCCTGTCTAGAGAAGGGAGCTGGAAGGCTTCCTTCTTTTTGTAGGTGGTTTGTTCGCCTCTATCCGCTCGGCCACTACCATGCATTCTGTGGGTTTCTTTCATATTTACGAGCAGGAAAAAAGTCCAACAGAAGTACAAATGTTTCATAAATAAAAACATTGAACCGAATAGTCCAGCTTAAAAGCAAATGACTATGGGAATATACAGGACTTGAAGAATAAAACATAAATATTGCGTTAATATCTTTTAAACTACTTTGCAGTTCCATGCAATTATTAATACTCGTAGTAAAGAGAAGTGACTTTAAATTTGCAGCTTGACTTCTCCTTATTAATCGAAATGTTAGTTGTGTAATCAATGAAAGACACTTGCAAATTTAACATTATTATAATTTGCATGCTGGATATAGTACATTGGTGTGCTAATAACATTTCTACTAAATAAATTCGATTCCATCTTTATCCTGTAGTAGCGAGAAGCATTCTATAATATTTCTTCCTTATTTTTATGAATTTTGAGACAGTATTTTTAACACTTAAATCATTTCACAATAATTATATAATGTAAAATATAATAACAGCCCGCCTTAAAGCAATATGTGTATAATATACTACACTTTACATGGAACATTTATCGACATTTTTTATTTTCTAGAAAATGGCTCTAACGATTTTGACTAAAATATCATATAGTAAAGATATTTACATGACAAATTGTATATTTTCCATTTTCTGGGAATAGCCTATGACGTCCTCTTTATTCGGATATAAAATGCATGTAACAGTAATTGTATTAATGTTTATATTATTATGTACATGTTCAATAATGTTATGTGGATGTATTACGTAATTTAATAATGTACAAGCTGTGAGAATAATAGGTCAAAAGTTGCTAACAATGTGGTAACAATGAGGTAACCTTGAGGTAATAATGAATTAGAAAGTTTAATAATGCTACTGGTAAATCTTGGAGCAACAATAATGTAATTTTTGAGACAGTTTATAAATTAGGCAATCAGCAACCAGAAAAAAGCTTAAGTTAAATAAAAGTATACTATTGGAGTAGGAATAACCAATCAGAAATTGAAATAGGGCAAATTGTACAAATTCAGAATTCAGTTGCCAGCAGACACCGTTCCTAACCGGACGCGAGACGCGTCCTCGAGAAGTTAAATACGTATTCAGTGTGAGACAAAAATAATTTACGTGTTAAAAAGTGCAAGTAATTAATAAATGATCTCACAGCTTACTATATCAGGGAAGTATTTTAAATCGTGTGAAGAATTGATAAAAGGAGTGAAGTAAAAATTATAATCTGTGTAAGTCTACATTCTTAGCCTCACCACTCTCTGCAGAGAAATTCATGTCTCTAACAATAATACTGACGCAGCCGAGGCAAACATAAATATATAATATTTAAAGAAACAGTAAAATTACAAAGTTAATATTTTTAAACTTGGGGCAAAGGCTACCGGCAACCTTTTACCGTACGTGCGGTTGCAACTACTTCAATTTCGGCTTCCCAACAGTCGAAATACATCAAGAATACAACTCATTTCTCATTTTATAAATCATAGTATGTACTTTATTTTGGTTGCGTTTGAACCCAAGCTTTAAGAGTAGCTTTCCTGTACATGGAAAATCTTTTGTAATGTCTTTTCTCAAAGATGATTCTAGGATTTGGATTGAAACACCATATGTTTAATGTTTGCATACTAAATGAAATGTATATCTTATTTTATTTTTTTTTTTTTTTGCGAACAGGCTTTGACGTCCTCTTCATTGTAAATTACTTTCGTATAGATAAAAAATAGACAAAATCTTACTGCACAATAAATGTGGATCTCGCTAAAACAGGTTATTGAAATACAATTTTTTAGCATTAACTATTTCCGAGATATTCTTGGTTATTGGTTTTTATTTTCAAATACTTATAGTTTACTCAAATAAACTTCAAGCCTCGATTTTTCTCGTAGTCATGCAAAAAGCGGTGTCCAGGAACCTTGGAAGCTGGTGGGTGAACCCAGCGAGCGCCAATCAGGCGTACCACACAACACAAATTAAATGTTGCATTGACCAAAGAGATCGAAAGGCGATCAGCATAAGCTGTAGAATCATTTCAATATAGAGAAGACGGTATCCTTCATAAAGTCAATAATAAGTATATTCCAGGGCATTGCCACAGAGCAATAAGATTTCTTACACAAAGAGATATTCAGAGAAGGGAACTCCGCTGAGCGAACCAACGCTGCCGGATAAATTTTTCTCACTCTTATACCCAAGTATGTCGGTGGCTGATTGTGTAATTATGTGGTAAGGCACAGCATCTTGTAATAAGCAGCATATACTGCTAAACGTAGAATAATTAACACCCTTATTTGAGTATGTTTACTTTTTTATCATGCACCTAGTAGAAAGAGGAAGTTTTATATTCCACCCAAACATTCGATATCGAGATTTCAGCGGAAAGATATATTTTGAAGCCTCCTGAATCCAAAATAAAGGATTTTTAGAAAAAAAATGTGCGCGCGTGCGGTGTGTCTATGAACGTATAACACAAAAACGAAATGTTAGATAAATACAAATTTGGTATTAAAGTATATTTTCAAGGAAATTCCCCCAGAAACTACCCTTTACATAGAAACATTTTCATTATTTTTTATTTTCTAAAAAAGATGGCTGTAACGATTTTGATTAAAATACCATACGTTTAAGATATTTTCATGACAAATTAAATGTATATCTTGAATATTCTGGGTACACCTGTGAAGTTCTTTTCATTCTGAATGACTTTTGTATAACTGGTAGAACGTAAAAGTTAGACAAAATCTTACTATACAAAAAATATAACTCTAGTTAGCACACACTATTTACGTGGAATATTTTTTTTTCTTTTTTTATGAGTTAACCATTTCCCAGACATTCCTTGTTATTGTTTTGAATTTTCAAATACTCCAATGGAAACCACTAGCCTAGTGGTCATAGAAAGAGTATGGAGTTTAAAAGTCATATGCTCTTTAAAAATCTGACTATCGCTTTACCCATTGTTTGCTACAACGAAATGTGAAAACGTAAATTGAAAGTTTATCTTTGTTAACGAGAAATACACCCTCTGTGGTGTGAGGGTAGCGTGTCTGCCTCACATTCAAAGTCGACCTCCATGTAGTGGTTACCATGTAAGTCTCTAGTTTCCGAGATCGCGGCTTCAAACCCGGCGGAGGGCGATGAATTTTTTTCGGGCGTAAAAAATTCTTAGCACGGCTTCTTTTGGAAGAGAAGTAAAGCCGGTGGTCCCGTGTCATAGGTTTACGGCACGTAAAAGAACCTCAAGCCTGATAAAGAGGCCTCTGAGCAAAATTACGGTCTTTCACGCCCGATATAGAATGGGACGCTAAGGACCACAGCAGTTAAAGATCGTCCATAAATAAAACTCAATTTATTATTTATTACTTCTCGCATTCAAGAGGTCTCGAATTCGAATCTCGATTAGAGTGAGTTACCGGATAAGATTTCTTCCGGGATTTTCACTTATCCCGAGAAGGCGAATGTCGGGTAACTTTAAGGTCTATGGACCCCGGATTTATCTGAGCATTATTTCACCCTTGTCTGATATGACCTAACGTTAAAGGACGTTAAACTTTATATATAAAGTTTTTGTAAGAATAGGTTAAGAGGAGTGAGTAAAGAAGTTAATGTGAATGCAACACGAATTTTATTTCTGCAGTCGTAAGACATGGAATGAACGTCTACAAGTAATAAAATTGCAAGTCAGAGCAATGACACATTGGTTACACGCACAGACAGGGAGTGAAAGATTTAGCATGCTATTGTATTTGGAGAAGTATTCTCTATATTATGTAGGCCAAACGTTCGTCACATATGGTCGTGTTGGGAAATGGACGTTGTGCATCTCCAGATGTTTGCTAATTCGTGTGTGGCTCGTTAGAGTGATGTACCGGAAGACGTATAACATGTGCTACACGTAAAGAAAACAACTCATTAGTAACTCTTTAAAGTGTTACGCTAGCAAGTTCGCATGTGCTGGGCCACGTATGGCAAGACTTCATACCAGCATATTCCAGTCTACATGGCAAGAGTGGACAGCATATACGGGATTATTAAAAAGGAGGAACAGACTTTAAATATTTATTTCCAATGAACGACAATAGATGGCGGCACATGCGATATATCACTGAATAGAGAAAGGTTCAACATTTTATTTAAATGAGCACCATTTGTTATGCGAGAACGGCCAGTGCTTTACCGTTGGCATACGGAACCATCTTCTACGAATTTATTGTATCAGTTGTAAATTTTTTATGACGAGGCGGCTCGTTGTTAAACTTACAACGAAATGCACGCTGCAATGAAACAATGGATTCACTCTTTGTATACTGCAGCACACAAAACGACTTTTCCTGTGGCGTCGCCATTTTCTCGTAAATAAACACAGCGCCCTTGTAGGCACTGAATGGAGCTAATACGTGAGGATTAGAACTTTGAACTTTCCTCTATTCAACGATGCTTCGTATGTCTCGCTATCTATTATCGTTCATTGAAAATGAACTTTTAAAATCTGATCCTTCTTTTTGAATAACACAGCATATCCGAATTGTTGTGGCTGATGCCACAAAGAAGTTATTTGAAATAAACTGTGTTTTAAAGATTCTACATTTTTTGTGTAGTACGTCTATCGCTTAACGTTTACCAGTTATGCAAGATTATATAAATTTCCTTCCTAATGAAGAGGACTTCACAAGCTATTCCCAGAATATTAAAGATATCTGCGGCAGTCACCTCCTCAGTCCGTTGCTTCTGTAGGCTTACCTTGATGCATCTCCCATGTTAATTCCAGAAGTTCGCGGTATGCTGGTTCTCTGCAATTTTATCCTCGGCTAGCTGCAATAGTTTTCTTTAAACTATATGGGAGCATGGACTTATCCTCGGTAAAGGAAGCGTAGATCTCGGGTGGTGATATAGGAAGACATAGACGTGCTTTGGTTATGAAAAGATGACACTGCCGTTTCTTTTTTATTTAACTAACCCACGTGGTATACAGCACTGGTATTGCCGCCGTAAAATACTGTCCACCGCTGTTAAAATGCGGCGCGGATATGACACGAAGTTTAAATATGCTTATTATCTCTTTACGAGTAGCGGTTCTTAGGTGTGTTTCTAAAACTGTCTTTATTCTTTTTGGCGCGATATCTCACACATCTTGCAGCATCTCTCCCTGACCACACATGACAAAATGCCAAACTGAAATGAAATGCCAAACTGACAAAACTACCAAACTGCAATGCTAAACTGCCATGACAAACTGTCCCGAATTTGCTCCAAACAGATCCATTTATAGTCGCAGGCTACTGAGGCTGCTTCCTTTCCTATTGGTCCATTTTTAGCGCCACCCGACGCGTCTAACTATTTCGTATAAACTTTCAGGGATCTCATTGGTCCAAGTTTAATATAAATCGCGGCTTTTCCTAAGTTTACCGTTAAGCTATCTGTCTCTCTCACTTGGTCACGGCAAGTTATCAAATAAAGGGACAAAGGCGCTACACCCTCGCTGTAGGAATAATGGCCCTGCGACCAAAGAGACGTCATAAAACTAGATTTTCTGCCTTCGAAGGCACTATTCCTGTAGCTAAAACATTTCGTCGTGGACAGTATTTTAACATAGCGCTTAAATTATTTACATTAAACCATTTATAACTCTTCTAATATTAGTAACCTAGATACATACATCACCCTTTTTAAAATATACAAGCAGTATAAGAAAAAGATATGTACATAGTATGATTTAACATCAATAAAAGTTAATTAATAAATTTTCTATAATTACATTTCTCGGGCTCGACCTAGAGTTGCCGTTTCATATCTCTACCTTTATTTGCCATATAAAGAGCCTTAATATATAGCATTTTAATCAAAGTCATTAGAGCCATTTTTCCGAAAGTAAAAGAAATTCGAAAAATATTCTATGCAAAGGGTATTTGGGTTGGAGGATTTTCTTGAAAATCTTCGCTGCTCGCACACACGGACATACACACACGGACGTTTTCTAAAAATACTTTTGGGATTCAGGAGGCCTCAAAACATCTATTTCCGATAAAATCTCGATATAGATATTTTTTGATTGGAATGCAATACCTTCTCTATTGCGTCGGTTCCTTGCACCTCTTGCTTCGAAGACTGCGCCAGGGAGGTGACCTATATATATATAGGGTTGCAGTCCCGGGAGTTCGATGTCGTACGGGTTGAAATCGAACGCGTGTAGTGGTAGGTACAGGAGAAGTAATGGTAAAATTCACTGTGCCTGCTTTATGTCCTCCGTCCGACGTGGCTTCGGCTTCATCAGGTAAATCTCGTAGAAAGGTTATTTAAATGTATGGTAATTCTCGCTGTTGCGCTGGCTAGTTGCTCTCAGCGGAGATATAAGCATGGACTTTGCTTATCAGGATTGCTAATAACCTCGATCTCGGTAGTGGTACAAAGGAGCTCAGAGGTGAATTCACTACTCATCATAATGTTTTATTTATCTTATTTATTGTCACTTCTTCACTCTAAAACACTAAATAATATTCCTGTTAACTTATCACTTTATATAGAACTCGGGAATCACCGATACATTGTTAATTAATATGTGATTAGTCACATTTACACTTCCGCACAAAAGGACACCATTTGCGCGCCAACTTTGTCTTACGGAGTAGCGTGGATTCCTCGTCTGTAACTACAAGTCAACTTCTAGATTTTGGGGTAAATATCGACTATTTATGGTATACCATCCCCTACTTGAAATTTTAGGATCTGATTTCTCATTGGAGGAATTTTCGCGGTTCTCTCAGCGTGGCCAAATATTATTTCATTTATATATAGGATCAAATAGTAATATTGATAAAATTTCTTTTCACCCCTATATATAGGATATGTATATATATATATATCCTATTGGCTAGTTTATGTATATCATGTGACTTTTCCCGGGCTTCTCTTGGTAATTTTCCGCTCTGTGTTACATTTCCCTCACTCCATACTTCCCGAGCGGAGACAAATAAGGTCATAAAACCTTACCATCGATTCTAACACAAAATATCCCACTTTCTCTGCACATGCGAACAGCATATTTTCTACCACACTGCAGAGTTTAACACATCCTAAAAGTAGTGAAACAGGAACATTATATATACCGGATGTTTCAGAAATACTTTTACAAACTTCGGGTATGGGGTTCCTCACACCAAAAGAAGGAAGAAAGCTCCCATAATCCTTGGTTTTCGCGTTATTCCTGTCACAATGAACGTGTGAGTTCAACGGCCTTCGGGGTCCAACCTCAAAACTTAATTTCTCTATGCATTCATAGAAGGCATTGACCCATTGTACTACATAGGTAGATGGCGAAGTGTTGCCATGGAGAGTTGTTTACGTTTGTCATTTGTCATTAGTCTGTCTTCAACGTTTCAATTGTGTACATGTAGTGAGTTAACTGCTCGTGTTTCATTCTACCATTGCTGGATATTCATTTCGTGAACAAACAGACATGATTTTTATGAATGGTCGCGCGAATGGTAATGGACGCTAGGTTTCACGGCTCTATTAGATGGAATTTCCAGACCGAAGACAACCGAGTCACCCAACCTTTGTCGCTGTTTATCGTCGCCTTGCTGATAAATGTGATAAATGCCTGGCTCCGGCACATTTTAGTCGCATTGTTCGAGATGCACTGGTATTTACCATAACCGATGGATAGGCAGAGGAGGACCAGTTCCATGGCCTGTACGTTCTCCCGATCTCAATCCTGTGGATTTTTACCTCTGGGGGCATCTTAAATCATTGGTTTATGGAGCAGCCATCCCGGATGCAGAAACGCTTCATCGACGTTACATGGAAGCCTGCGAAACCATTCGACACCATCCCGGAGTTTTTGACAGGATGTGACAATGCATGATTCGACGAGTACAGGCATGAATAGAAGCAAGATGAGGACATTTCGAACATTTATTATGAGTTTTGTGTGTTATAAGTGTACCACTGTGTTGAACACCTCCTAACGAGAAAACAAAGTATTGTGGGACATATGTTTATATGAACTTTTTTCCTTCTTGTGGTGTAAGGAACCCATACTCGAAGTTTGTGAAAGTATTTCTGAAACACCTGTATATAAGACAAATATTACATTACACATAAATGGCTATTTACACGGTGTTCACATTATACACATATATTTTTCATATATCAAATTAATCACTAAATAAATTAACACATTATAAAATTAATCCGGGCACATTCTGTCTCACTATCTACTAGGTACGTGGCAGAGAAAGTAATAAACTATAGTGGGTAGAATGTAACACATCAGATTTTCTTTGATTGCATCCATAACCTATACTTCACAAATCGCATATTCCGCAAGTTGGAGAACCGTATATTTCTTAGCAACAGGAGAATAACTGGAGGCGATGCAGGCATTCAGAACGTTTGCTTATTGGAGTTTATGTGTGCTAAAATATTCACACGAGAGAACACTGTGTGCTTTGACTCGTAAACATTTTTCACACTTTCCACAGGTACAAAGCAATTCCATTCTTCTCTGGTACGACAGCAATATCATTAAACTTCCTTGTCGGAACGTGCTTTCTTACGCTCAACAGAAAACAAAGGAATGAAAATACTAGAGCAACGACGTATATGTACGAAAATTTATATACAAAAGAATAGCTGTGCCTTGATGTATTTTCTAACAAGAGTTCTGACGAAACTGTTGTCATGAAAAGCTTGGTTACCATTCTGCACAATAAAATTTCTAGTGAAGTCAAAGATCATTTGGAATTGCCGTAATAGGTCAAAGATCGTATTATGTCTGACAGGAAAGGATAAAAGCAATGGAAGTGACCGCTGTTCCCAAAATAAGTGTGATATCATGTACCACGCACAGGAAAACGAAGATGGTGTAACCCAAAAGAGACCGTGCTGTGATTAAGTGCGAACTGACCTCCTTGGGTTTAAATGGCTCTTACTGGTCATCACAGATTTCGGGAATTAGCTGGTATGTAGTTTATGAGGAAGTTTAGATATGAGAGGCTTCGAATTTAAACTGTGGAATGCAGATGCAGGACTCCATGACAAATCGATAAATTTAGATTAATTATTATACTAAAGTAACGTAACGCATAGAACTGCCCAAATTCGTATTTAATTTCTCTACTACATATAGTAAGTAGGGGAAGTGCTGTATCCTATTCAAGCTAAAATCGATATTTCATCTATAAATATATGTTTTGAGGCCCCCTGATCCCAAAAAACAAGCATGTATGTTAGTCCGTGTGTGTCCATGAACTGCATATCTCAAAAACGAAAAGTCAAATAAGCATCAAACTTAGTATTTAAGTTTGGTACCTTCCAAAGATGCGACACGAAAATTTTCAAGAAAATACCTCCGCTCCAAACTACCCTTTACATGGAACATTTTTCGAAATATTTGTTTCCTAAAAATTTTCTCAAACTATTTTGATTAAAATACTATATATTAAGGATTCTTACTTCAAGAACAGAATGTGCATCTTGAGCGTTCTGGGAATAACCTCTTAAGTCCTCTTCATTCGGAAAGAATATTATATAATCTTATATAACTGGCAAACATTAAGCAATGGACGAAAATGTACTGAACAGAACAAGGTAGATCTCTTTACAACACACAATTTATTTTAAAATAACCTTTTTGTGGCGTAAGCCATTTATAAGATATGCTTTATTACGTAATGGTCCAAATTATTCAATACCTTGTTTTTCTTTTAAAGTTCTTTTGGTTTCCCGTTGTTTCTCGCGATTGCATGGAAACAGTATGGAAATTTAAGGCAAGCGTATCGCGTCCAGTTCTTAAACATTTGACTATCGCTGTTCCCTTTGTATCCATAACGAAATGTGTTATGTAGCTATTTCTGCATAGATTTATCTGGATTATAATGAAGTAGACAGAAAAATAAGCTGTAGCATGAATAGTTTGTATACCCACTTACTAACGATAGAAGGCAGAGAAAGTCATGTGAATGTAAGATACAGTTACGTGCAACAATTTTTGTGAATCTCCCAAGGTCGCAACGGCTCTTGTTTGTGTGAAGTTGACATAATTGCTTTATTTTTCTGCCATTGTTCGGCCCATCTGATTATCCTGAAGTAAATGTTTGGAAATTGTATATGTTAACCGATGAAAAAGTGTGTCT
The DNA here is from genome assembly GCA_030765065.1 of Deroplatys truncata. Taxonomy (NCBI): domain Eukaryota; kingdom Metazoa; phylum Arthropoda; class Insecta; order Mantodea; family Mantidae; genus Deroplatys; species Deroplatys truncata. The sequence continues at coordinate 117,841,021 of CM060988.1, read as the reverse complement.
GATGTGAGAAAATAGAAAATGGAAGGCAATTGGATGTTAATAAGTAGACCACGTTTGAAAGCCCAGATTGTTTTTAGCAGCGTTTACTGCAGACGGCACCGCAGGCGGTTGATGCTGATGATATATGAAATGATAATTGGGAGAGGAAATTTGGGAAGGAAATGTTCCAGGCCTAAGTTTAGTGTATCTCTATGGAGTTTACCAGTTATGAGGACTAATACAAACAAACAAACAAACAAAACCGGCAGAAATCCGTGCGGGATTTGAGTCACAGACCTCCCGTTAACCAATCCGTGGCTTAACGACCTCAGCTATTCGTGTCCTTGTAAGCCCAGATGAATGACAAGTGGCGTTGGTCTGAGTAAATCTATTACGTACGCTTCAGTAGGAGGTAAAGAATGTTGAAATGGTAAGAGGAAAGACGGTCTCCTACATTGTCATACCTTTTTGCACTTAAATGCACAATTACCAGTATAAAAATTGTGCGCTACTTGCACTTTTCTTATAACTAAAAATAAAACAAAATTACAACGAAGATAAAGCTGATGATAATATGGAAACCTATATGTTTGTAAAATAGATTCTAGACCGATTCCCCTTTTAGATCAGTTTTCAATCTTACGTTTCTTCACTCTGCTCTGTGTCAATAGTTTTCCTCGAATTCTAGCTTTTGAAGCATTAAAATGGTACAGAAGTGTCAGCAGATTTAATTGAATAGTTGCGTTTAGGACGCAGTTAAGGGACACAATGTTGACGTTTTCAGCTTCTACATTTTGCAACGAAGGGCATTTTTATCACTGACTTATAACATTAATGTTTGCTATTACACCAGATTTGAACTTTGTATACCAAACACTCTCGTAGCTATAACCTTTCGCATTTAAATGCAGCTTGTGTTACTACTTTTGTTATGTTAATTTATATTTCAGAGTAAGCAATGGTAATGTAGATAATTTAATAAAACTCATGATGGTTTTTGTTGTTTGACTAATATAAATGGGTACGGAAAACAATGTACAGAAAATAATAGAGCAGAAAGGCAGTACCAAAATAACTTTTGGGGTCACAGAAGCTTTTTTACTGCGCTATATGTGTCAGCATTAAGTTCATCATGTTAGAATCTCCGATTGTGAAACCTGTTTGTGGCCTGTCAGATGTAAACAAAACGCATTCTTCTTCATTATTAATCGCTGTCGCTAGAATGTCTCCTGTGAAGGCTACTGGTAATACTGTCTTGTTTAGTAAAAGAGCACAGTTGGCGCATGTACTGTGGTTGACTCAGGAGAATGGCTTTGTCCTTGGACTGCAAGCGTACAGTGGACTAAGGAGCTTCTTGCCTACGATGCAAATAGCGTAACACAAGCAGTTCAAAAGCATTGTCAACAAGTGCATTTCACATGTGTACGGTCATAATTATATTTTTTTACATGTTTGCAGGTTTTACAGGTTTATTTATTGAAAGTTTGAGCATAATTGTTTTGATTGATGCGGTAATATAATGTATTGCTGATGCTACTTTGCGTAATATTCATTGCCCCGGGAATGAAAGGATAAATACCTTTGGAACAGCGTGTAAAACAATAGAGCGAGAGGGAAGAACAATACCGCGCTGGCTCAGGTTCGCTTACGTCAACCACAGGGTCATAGCTAAACTCCTGAGTCAAACACAATAATGATTAGTTTCTCATTTTATCAGTTTTCATTAGTTGAGACATACCGCTTCAACTATAAAGTCATATTGCGGTGTTTTAGAATACAGAACGTGATTACAGTGAAAAATACAATATTTTAAAACAACAATGGTACATAAAGCATTAAAATCGCTAGATAAGTGTGCTGCACATTGTTATACCATTTTGTCGTTTTCATAAAGTCTAAAGTTCTTTGTTGTGCTGAATTTAGGGCGTCTGGTAGGTTGTTGTATTTGTCATGTGAGTTAACATTTCATTTTGACCTCCAAATGAAAGTTTTTCATAAAGTCAGATTTCATTTGTGTTCTTGCAGCGATTCTCTTACAATGCATCTGTGAACCCGTGTTTTCCTAACCTCAAAATGCTTAGTTAGGTACTGTCTCTCTGTTCTACAATTTTGTGCATATCGGTTTTACGTATCCTATATATTATAACACCATTGTCAAACCATTACACGGAGAGAACAAATAAAAGACTTTTTTCGTATCCTGTATGTTATATCAGCATCGTGAAACATTACACCGAGAGGACAAATAAAAGACTGGTTACATTTGTTGGTTTTAATCCTAAAAGTAGCTTTACAATTTTTTCTGATGATAGGTTACATCCTCTTATCAGCTAATATTGTTTCGTAGTATGAAATTACTCACTCGTACACTCGGTCAATTTAAAACTGGCCGGCGTCTGAGCTCGAATCGGGTACTTACGTGAGCGCTCGGGACAGCCAAACTGTTCACAAGACTGCTTATATTCTTCTAGTAGTTATAGCGGGGAACACAACTATAAATCACAAAATAATTCATGTACGAGATTTGCTAAAGACAGATATTTCACTGAACATTTGTAACCAAAACACATTTTATGGATTTATGGTTCAATTGGAGTATGACGAGCTCATTACAATGCCATGCCTTCTGCAGCACTGTAAGCTCAGTGGTAGAAAGTTAGCTGTCTTTTCCTGAGGTGGCAAGTTTAAATCTCCATGGAGCTACTTTAAACACATGACCAAAAATATTACAGGTTTTCTTCATTTTATATGTATATGGCGTTTATTTAGTAGTGTGCCACACAGGTAGATGGCAACCATGACAATTTATAAGTCGGGAGGAGGTTTGATACTCAATTTAATTTCACAACTGCAAATTTCACCATTATTGTGTAATTATATTTATAATTAAAATTAAGTAAAAGAAGCAATATTGTTTAACTGTATTATAGTAAAACTAGTTGTAAAATATAATTCACTACGGAGAATCGAGCTATAGCTGCTTGCGTAGAAGTTATGTTGATTAACCACCCAAACATGGTGTGATGGTATGGAGGTAGCCCAAATCAGTGTCTTGTGACTTGTATTATAGATAGCAAAGCGGTGCACAGAAGTTGACGGTTGTGAACCGCGCGCTGACTTGAAGGAACTTAACTGCTCAGAGACCGGCCACTTTTAGTTTGAACGAATGTACTAGATATAACAGAAGCTCATTGTTGCTTAATATTTTCTCCTGTTTCATTGCTCTTACCTTCAAGTACATACCTTATTAACCTGATAAATGGTAATGTAATGTAATATCAGATTTGCCAGAAATGGCTTTTCCAAATGCTCCTGAAACTTGAAAACAGTCTTCTTCTGACCTATATACTGGATCAGAGTTCGCACTTTTTCGTTTCAGTATGTGGAAATCACGGTTATTTTTAATGGAAATAGGAGAATATATAAAATCAATAGAGCATTTATTTTTAAAATAAATGTTATAAAATATGAAGATTCTAATTTAAATTTTATCAGAACATCGTGAAGTATGTATTTCTTGAAATGAATTCACACACTGTAAATCGTAGAAAAACTTGCTGGCCAGCAGCTTTCGTTAAGAATATAAAATTTTACGGTTTGCATCGCTCTACTACACTACTTTATACTATTGAAACATAAATGTCAGAGCATTTCCAGGCATGAAAGCGAAAAATTGAAAATGTCCAAAATAATACAATTTCAACCTTTTGTCAGCTTAACTGTTCAGCCAAAAATGAACGGTTGCATATTAGCTGAAGCGTACGTGGTAATTATAAAGCAAATTTCTGCAGCTTAATTGGGACTTTTTATTATATTTATTCACTGTAACTATTGACATTCAAGAAAACGAATCTGAACTTGCCCTACGTGACTAAAATATGAACATTACCTTCAAAGCACGTATATTGAAAATTTGAAAGAAACTACCAACATTTCATAAAGGGAAACACCTATTTTTAAAATTTCAGGCGCTATTTACACGCACTTGCGCACGTATATTTTAGGATCGTATAATAGCCAGAAGGGCATAACCGCAAGTGTAAACTGATTCTACAGTGTTTGACGGATTTTTGTATTATCATTTTCAAGAAGTTATTTCTTCTTAATTAAAAATTTTGTCGAACTTCAGTATCCAATACCTTTAAACCTAACAGGTCAGTTAAGAGAAGGCTAAATGCTGAAATTTGCCAAAAATGACAGTTTTATTATTATTTTTTTGTGTAGCATTATAAATTGAACTTTCCTCTTTTAAGTTGTATGTATCTTATTACTGTAGGCACAATACTTATATTTTGAAACATGGTAGTGCATCAACGTTTCTGTGTTCTGAATTCTGCATCACTTCATAGGAAAAATAAAAACTGTACTTTTCGGGGTGGAGAGATTCATTTTAGCTCATCCCTTACAGGAAACTCTACTCTACAAATTGATACTACTTCTAAATATGGCAGCTTTCACATGTTCATATGATTTTTGCTTTGTCGGTATATGTGACGTCAGTTTTCTCCATTTTTGCTTTGAATACTGTTTTTTCTAATGATATTTTCTTATACAAATGACCCGTTTTCTCGTGAACAAATGAAGATAGCTAAATGAAATTTTAATATGACAAAAAAAAACTCTTAACGGTGTCACTGATCTACTTTGGTGTTAATAAGTTTGGATTGCTATGCTTTAAAATTACTTTATTGATTTTAATAAAAAGTTTGTATAATTAATAAAAAAATATCTTCTTTAATAAGCCACATTATTGTACAAAAGCAGATCAGTGAAGGTAGAAAGTATGCATCTACATCATGCAAGCATTCCAATCTGATATCTTAAAGAGTTTGTGAGTTAATGAGTCATGAAATTGGTAAATTTAATACTGGCGGGATAATATATTTAGTCTGCTCTTAAATAATCGCACAGGGTTATACTCAATCCGTAATTATATTACAAATTATTGTTTTCTTTCAATAAGTAAAGATTCATTGTAAATATTCAACAATAAGATTTCACCGGAAATACACTTTTTGAGCCGCCTTGAATCCAAATAAAGCATTTTTTGGGAAAATCGAAAAGTCGGAAAAATACCAAGCTTGGTATTTGAGTTTATTATCTTCCAAGGATGCGACTCGAAGATTTTCAAGAAAGTATCCCCACCCCGAACTATCCTTCACATGGAATATTTTTCGAAATTTTTTATTTTCTAAAAAATCCTCTAATGATTTTGATTAAAATACTATATATTAAAAATATTTACATGACAAATAAAATGTATATCTTGCATTTTTTGGGAATAGACCAGAAAGTTCTCTTCATTTGGAAGGAATTTTATATAATTTTGTATAACTTGTAAACGTTAAGCGATAGACGAAAACGTAACCCTCAAAAAATGTAGATCTCTTTAAAACACACAAATAAGTTTTTTTTGTGGCATAAGCTGTTTCTGAGATATCCGTTATTAAAAGTTCGAATTGTTGAATACTAGTCATTACATTTTCAGTTGTTTCTCGCGATTGCATGGAAACAGCATGGAATTTTAAAGCCAGCATATAGCGTCCAGTTCTTAAACATTTGACTATCGCTGTTCCCTTTGTATTTATAACGAAGCGTGTAGTGTAGCTATTTTTGCAAACGTTTATTTGGATTAAACGTAGTAGATAGAAAAATAAGTTTTAGTAAGAATAGAATAGTTTGTATACCCACTAATAAAGATAGAGGGTAGAGAAAGTCACGCGAATGTATCACATCGGATTGTTTTTCTTAAGAAATCCAATTTTAGCAATAACATGAAAGTTTATCTTACGCACATTATAGTCAGAAGGCTATGTTGTAAGAAATATAGTACATGGTGGTTAATATAAGTTAAATGGACCTTAAAAGCCTCTGCCATGAAGTCGTAGTAGATATTGTAAGAATGATTTACTGTACAGCAGCAAGAAATTGTTTACGTTGTTCGCTTGTGGGGTAGTATTGATCCGCCCACCATCTCGTTACTATATCCACGAAAAGGACCATTATGTGAGGGAAGCATCTTATGAAACTCGGTCACCAAGAAGAGGCTGTGCTTAGTTGCACGTGCCATTCGCAGTCAGAATAATGGAGCTTTCCGTTCTTCCGTTGTAATCAACAGAAACTTTTGTATGTCGTCTCGTTTTGCATCCACACATGAGCAAACATTGTAATAAACCCCTACATTACGTGACTTGGCAAAGCTATAGCCCATGATGTCATTCCGTCTTAATGTCTACTTTTCATTTTATGCTTCAGGGTTCTCCAAACAGTTCTCAGCCCCTTCAGGAGAGTTAGCAATTTCGGTAAAATAAAAAAAATATATATCTCTCCAGTAATGTAATGAGAAGTCCATAATTTATCTTCAGAAAATTTACAGAATGTTTGTATTTATTTTGACTACTTAGTGAATAGCTACAACAACAAAAAATTTGATGTGTTACACTCACATGACTTTCTCTACTCTTGTACAAACTATTTTTACAAAAGCTTATTCTCCACATGCTTCATGTTAATCGAGATGTTAATTTTATTGCTAATTTTCTTGCAGATGCAAGGGGAATTGGTAGGCTTTAAGCTATAGTCAAATATTTTAAGAGCTGGTTGCTATGTGGAGTATTCCATTCTCTTTGCATTACTAGGACAAAAAAAATGAATAACGAATTTTCATTTGAGAAAAAGTGTAAGTATTGGAAAATTTAAGGGAATAACAAAGCAATATCTCGAAAATGGTTCACTCAACAAAAAAATATATATGACATAAATTGTGTATTTTAACGCGATCTACATTTTTTGTGTAGTAAAACTTTGTCTATCTCTTATGGTTTACCAGTTATGCAAAAGTCGTTCACAATGAAGCATACTTTTGGAGACATTCCCAGAAAATTCGAGATATACATTTCATTTGTCATTAAAGTATCTTAAACATATGATATTTTAATCAAGATCGTTAGAGCCATTTCCGAGAAAATTAAAATTTTCGAAAAATGCTCCATGTAAAGGGTAATCTGGGGTGGGGGATTTTCTTGAAAACCTTCGTGCCGCATCTCTGGAAGATACTGAACCTAAATACCAAGTTTGGTGTTTATCCAACTGTTCGTTTCTGAGTTATGTTGTTCACAGGCACACACACACATACGGACATGTTTCCAAAAATACTTTTTTTGGATTCAGGAGGTCTCCAAACATATATTTCCGGTGAAATCTCGGTAACGAATTTTTGGGTGGAATGCAATACTTCCCCTACTTACTATACGTAGTAGAGAAAGTAATACACCGAGTGAGATGGCACAGGCGGTAACGTCTGTGGGACGACTTCGAGATGTTCAAATCCCTTGGGCCGACCAATCTGACTGTTTTGTTTTCTTTCGTGATTTCCCTCAGTCGCCAAGGTAAATACTGGTTTGGATACCTAATACTACAACAGTAAATATGAAAAATAGATTGTAAAACGGATACTGTGCCATCTATCCACAGATAATAAAAGCAAATAGAACTGGACGGCATCTGCCCGGCACGTTTGGAAGCAGGGGTACAGTTGCTGTACACACGCCTCTGTGGGCATGTGTCGAAGTAAGATGGTATGACACAGGGTTAAGAGCTAGAAGATTAACTGTTCCTCACACATTGATCCACAAGATATCTCTAACAGATCCGTCGCGATATGACCACATAATTAAATCGATGTAAAATAATAAATAGATAAAAAGCATTAAATACGTACTGATAATAAAGGTAACTAACTATAGAACAATTGAAATTCCCATTCAGAGAACGAAACTTTCAGTATGGAAATATACTGCTTTATTACTATCTCTCTACTTTACCTATAGTAAATAGAGGAAGTATTGCATTTCACCGAAACATTAGATACCGAGGTTTCCTTGAAATAGATGTTTTGAGGTCCCTGAATAATAAAAAAGGATTTTAGAAAAAAGTGCGTGCGTGTGTGTGAACAGCAGAACTAAAAAACGTAAAGTTGGTTAATTACCAAACGTGGTATGCCCCACAAAGGTGTCGTCCTCCGTGGTTTAGTGATACCATGATAGCATCTAGTTCCCCAGGTCGCGGGTTCAAACCCGGTGGAGGGCGATGCATTTTTTCGGGCGAAAATATCCGTAACGTGGCTTCCTTCGGAAGGGAAGTAAAGTCGGTGGTTCCGTGTCGTAGATTTACGGCTCGTAGAAAAAACTCTGAGCAAAATTTCCAGTTTCTCACGACCAATATAGAATGGGACGTTAAGAACCATAGCAGCTAAAGAGCGTCCATTAGAAAAAAGGCGGGGAAAGGAAAGGAAAAGGAAAAAGGAAAAAAAAAGAACAGGAAAAGGTTCGAGAAAATCTTCAATGCAGAACATTTCATTATTTTTCATTTTTTAAAAAATATGGCTTAACATTTTGATAAAAATACCGTATGTATAAGATATTTGCGTAGCAACTAAAATGTATACCTTGAATTTTCTGGGTATAACCTATGAATGAGTTTGGTATAATTTATAAACTTAAGAGATAAGCAAAATCTTACTACACAAAATATGCAGATCTCATTAAGGTGCAAAATTTATGTCAAAGTTTTTTATTACGTTATCGATTTCCAAGAATTCTTTGTTATTGTTTTGAATTTTTAAATACTCATGGTTTTTTAAAGTGATCACTCGCTATTCTTTCTTTCTCATTGTCATAATTTCAAAACCATTACATAGTGTTCTGCTTTTTAAAAATCTGACTACTGTATTTAGCCTACTGTATTCTTCTTATGCGTACAAGAAAATGTGTATATGTGTGTAAGAAAGTTTATTTCGATTAACAAGAAGCAAATAGAAGAATAGGTTTTTGTGAGAATAGTTTGTAGAAGAATCAGCAGAGAGTCATGCACAGGTCGATCTTTTCGTCCTGACGCAGCAGAAACTCAGAGGAGGAGAAAGTAGTCTAGGGTGGAGGAAGAACGGCAGATAATATTCCCCTTGCGTGGAACAATACTCACTCGGAACGCGTAGTGATGTTACCTTATTTCACGTTGTGTACGCGCCTGCTGCTCTGTTACTACTGACCCACCGCTCCCAGAACATAAATGGACTTGTCCAAGTACTGCGCATACAGATAAGCGTGTCACGACGAAAAAATCGACCTGTAATTGCAAATTATTATAATAATCAATACATCTTTATACCTCAAATAATACCCCTAAATTGATTAATTCTATTACTCTTTTTCTCAACTATACTAATATTATTTAACGTAACAACTTTTTATTTGCTTTCTTATAAAGCTTTATCAACTTTTTCTAGTGGTCATGCAAAGAACATGAAATCCAGCACATACCAACCCGATTTTTAAAAATCGACTTCTTCATAAACCTACAACGACATGTTTACATTTTTAATGAAAGTTTATCTCGATTAACAAGAAGCAGAAGGAAGAATAAGATTTTATAAGAATGGTTTGTAGAAAATTTAATAGAGAAAGCCGTATGAATGCAACACAGAATTGTTTTCATTTAGACTCTGCGGTAGCAAATGTATATATTATTAAACACAACAGAGGCATGAAATCTTAGCAGCTATTAAATGTATAAAGAAACTATACAGGTGTTTGTTGCGCTGTTTTTATGAATTTACATAGAAGTATGTGACCGTAGATGTGATAAAACGAAAACGGTAAAATTTGGGGATAGGAAGCTGCGTTTGGTTTAAATTCCTGATACTCAAACCGGATTGGACATGAGATAAATTTGATTAAAGTTGAAGCTAATTGAATCGATCAATATCAAGATGCCTGGAATGCATGTCCAAACTAGTAAAGTAACGGAGGTTTTTTGTTGGAAAAGAGTTGAATTCTTCAGAGAATGACTTTTTAAACAGCCACACCGCACACGGATGCTTACGAAACTTGCTTCGTTTTATTGTGGAACTGCTCGTCACTTGGGGCGTTGTACCAAGGTCCCTGAGGGTATAAAAATGGCCTCAGCAATAAACCTGGGGCGTGGTCCCCTGTCGCAGTAAGTACGGTACACACGCTGACAGCCAGACCTTATCGCGATCACAGTAAAGAAACATACGAGCACGTGAAACTGTGATCGTAATATCACATCACGTCAGTAATACAGCACGTGCTGTAATACTAGCAGATAGTAAGTGACTTATGGTATAAAACACAGAAACAAAATAATTCATTATATACACCATGTATTGTATTAAAGCATGCAAGCTATGGCACATACCTGAGCTTACTTTACTGGCATTGTATCGAATTTTTGGGTTAATAGCATACTCTGTATACAGGGCAAGGAAACAGTCCTACCACATGTATGCGACTTTTAGTTTCTATATCACTTACCTCTATGGTAGGAGGCCTCGCTAAGCTGCCATCGCTGGAACCACTGTCCTAGCATTGTGTTGCAAAGGGTCGCGGGATCGAATCCCGCCTTAAGCACGAGTATTTGTGTCCACACTGGGTATAACCGACAGCTCAAAAGACTTCTAATGGTTGAGGTGCGGTGGCTTCTGAATCATCCAACGTCTCTTGGATTACACTACATTACCTTTATGGTAGGTAGAGGAAGCGTTTATATTCCATACAAAAATTAATATCCAGTTTTGAGTACGTTTTAAGCTCTCCACACAAAACAGATTTTTTACCATATTTGGTATTTAAGTCCAGCATCCTCTGAAGACGCGACGCGGAAAGTCTTCGCGAAATCCCCCAAACTGCAAATTACCCTTATATGGGAAACTTTTCAACTTTTTATGTTCTTCAAAACTGCCTAAAAGTACAAGTTCTAATACAGTGCACACAAGTTATAAGCTTTAGATGTAAGATAATTTGCATTATGACAAACTTTGGTTTCAAGTCCAATCACATGGTAATTATCCTTTATATTTGCACACGTTTAATGATTCGACTTGGTTTGAGTAGGTTATGCTTTTCATTATGTCGTTTCACATGATTAATTTCTCATGGCGCTCGCATTTCTGTTCACAGTACAAATCGTCATACTTCAATCTATCACAATTCGTTGTTATATTTGCAGCTTTCTTCGATCTAAAACGTTACTCTTTAATCTAATCTACATAGAGATTAAATGGCGGAAATTGTGAATTCAGAAGAAACTGAAATGAAAGTGAAATTACAGAAGCAGCAGAAAGAATAACATTAGAAGTAGTTATCCAAAAAATCCAGAACATAATATGATATAGCATTTATAGCATACTATTACTTCATTGCCTGGTGTATGGCAAAACATGGTGAAAATAATTTCACTGAAAATGGCTGCTAGCGAATCAACAAAACGTCAAAACATCTGACATCTCGTTTTTTAACGACCTTTCTCTTGTTTCAAGACCGCGTTCTATACGTGATTTCTCTTAGTTTCAGGGATCAATATAGATAATATTATTGATATTATACAAATTCGAGCGCTGTCTAAAAAATAGCATATGCCATACGTGTTAAAAGTGGTTTTATTTTGCTCGTAGGATTCCTACTCGCAAAATAAAACCCTACTTTTACCCCTTGTATTATAATCTACTATTTTACCAATATATCAATTGTCAGGCATTGATATAAGAAATAAAATGTATAGCTTAAATGCTTGTGAGGTCCCCTTCATTTTGTTTGAACATTGTATAACTTTGTAAAATATGAAACCATAAGAGATAGACAAAATATTACTTTAGAAAAAAGTTACAATTTATGTAAATACCTTTTTTATCTTTAGCCATTTACAAGGCTTTTTCTATTGTAATCGAAATTTTATAGCATTTTAGACTGCATACTTTTAAATGTTACCCTTTCTTTTTTTCCCTTTCTTATCAGGGTATGCAAAGAATGTTCAAAATATCAAGTCCAGCACACATATACAAGCTTTTTTTAAAACATCTGATGTTATTTTCAGATAACAAAAGTATCACACGCACACGTTTGTGAAAAAATGCTTATTTTTGGGTTCAAGATATCCCAAAAATGTATTTCCGGGGAAGGTTTGATGTCGAAATTTTGGGTGGAAAGCTGTATTTCCTCTTACCTTCTATAGGTAGGTGTTAGAGAAAGTAAACGAATCGATACATCTCAGTTGCTCGAAAAAGTTGCCTGTTTCTGACAAGTTTTATTTACAAAATAGGATTAATATATCAATTTGTAATTTCTGCTATTCGCTTACCAAACACGTGAAACACGCACACTTTATATGTTGCTAAACCTGTTGCGCATGCTTCAGTTTTTATAAACATTTAACAAGAACGTTAGAAATATTATACAAGGATACACCAATATGTACGAATAAACCATAAAAGAAAAAAGAAATTTTGAATCAAGATGCTAGACTAGGATGGCCTCTGTCGCCGGATTTATTTAACATTTATATTGATGCAGCTATAGATCAATGGCAAATACAGTTAGATGAACATTTGCTGAGCGGGATGGTTCAGGCGGTTTCGCCTGCGGCCTGTATTCGGCAGGTCCCTGGATCGATCCCCGGCGACCGCTCACTATGGCCCATAGGTTTTTCGTGGTTTCTCTGGGTCGCCAGGCGAGTGCTGGGATGCTTCATCTTCTTCCACGACTCTACTTCCTCTCATTTCCTGTGCCCATCGTCTCGCTTCTCATTTGTACAGGGTTGTAGGATCAGGCGACGGTGTTTGGCTGGGCGGTGACTTCGCTCTTTAAGATATTTTCGTAACAAATAGCATGCATATCGTGCATCTATTAAGTATTTTTCATTCTTAACGACTTTCATGTAATTATTAAACGTAAAAGATTGACAAAGTCTTAGTACACAGAAAAAAAACTAGATTTCGTTAAAGCACACATTTTATATTAAATGCACTTTGTTAACCATTCTGAGATATTCTTTGTTGTTGTTTTGAATTTTCAAATATTTATACTTTTTCAAGTGGTAACTTGCTATGTCTATTTTCTCGTGTAAGGAGCATGGAATTTCAAAGAAATCCGCTTTTCAAAAATCTAGGCTATTCTTCCTATATCTTGAAAAAAGTTGTAAATGTATAATGAATGTTTATTTTTATAAACAAGAAGTGGATAGAATAATAAACTTATGTAATAGTAATGTGAATGCGAAACGTCACATTTGTTATCATACCCAATCCATCATAGCACCAAATTACGCAGAATATTGTGGCGTATCAGTATTGTCATACCAGACGCATTATTGTGTTGCATTGTCGATAGCATTATTGGATTACTTCGATTTTTTTTCGCCCTAACAATCCCTCCTTTGGCACGGAACACGCTAGAGAGAAGGCTTTGTTTGAATTCCGTCTGGCATGACACCAATCCTGGCTGGCTAGCGTGGCTAGACAGGGTTGGAGGGGGGATGTAGTTAGCGTCACTTCAGTAAGTGAGCCGTTGAAGCAGCAAGTTGCGTGTGTGGCCAGTCCTCGACTTCGGGGCATCTCCCCTCATCCTGTCTTCCTAAGTGCAATGTAGAGTCGCTAAACATTTGTCAATAAATTCCAGGTAATGTGTGTTATGTAATATTTTCTGTATAATGTCAAAACCTCACGCCTTCATCTAAATTTAGACACCAAGGTCCTGGTCCTCTTGTCTTAGTGAGCTATGCTCCCTTATGTGCGTGTTGGGGGTGATCGAAATTTAATAATTTGTTGGAAACATTTTGGCATGTAACAATATTTTGGTCAGTTTTTGAACACACAGCAAAGAAAACTACGATAAAAACATCTGATGATGTATGCTTCATATGTTATGGCAATGCTTTCATTGGATTATGTTACCCCACTGTGCCTTATAGACAGTTGGGATACATCACGAGCTTTATAAAAAGGAATATGATTGAATGACGATACCATACCAAGAACAATGTTAGTCGAAAATCAAATAGAGATCTGGAGAGCGGAGATCGTCAGATTCCGTGATTAAGGGCTCACAGCAGGATGAGTACGGAATTGCCACTTCCGTTCAACTACCTCGGAGGATCAGGAAATCGGGAAATTAGAGCTAAAGGCGCCACAAGCTGGAAATAGGAAGACAGGGGTATTACGTGTATAATGGGAAATGCAGTGAACAGAAAGCAAAAGCAATTTAGCAGTACATTCGTTCTGAATTAACGTTAAACCAATTGCTGGAAATTTCTGAAGTAACAATTGCATCGTGAGTGCGCAGTTTGCCAATACGGTATTTGTTTTTGGGTGTTCTTAACAGATAGACGCACGAGCTTTTTCTAAAAATTTAATGCGTTTAATTTACATGGCTTTCTCCACCCACTAGCGCTCATTACTTTACTGTGTGTAGTAAGTAGGGGAAGTATTGCCTCGATGTCGAGATTTCACCGGAAATATATATTTTGAGGCCCACGACTCCAAAAAAAAAAACATTTTTAGAAAAAGGTTCGTATGTATGTATGCGTGTGCCTGTGACTGTGAACAGCATATCTCAAAAACGAAAATTCAGATAAATACCAAACGTATTTATTTACGTTCAGTACCTTCCAGATCCGACACGAAGATTTTTTTCAAAATCCCCCCACCACCGACTACCCTATACATGGAAGATTTTTCGATTTTTTTATTTTCTAAAAAATCGCTCTAACGACTTTGATAAAAAATATCATATATTAAATATATTTACATTATAAATAAAATGATTATCTTCAATTTTTTAGGAATAGCCTGTGAAGTCCTCATCATTCGGAATGAATTTTGTATAATCTTGTATACCTGGTCAACGTTAAGCGATACACAAAAAATATAGATCTCTTTAAAACACACAATTTATTTTAAATAACTTTTTTGTGGTATAAACCGTTTCTGAGATATCCGTTATTTAAGGTTCGAATTGTTCATTTCCTGGTCATTCTCAAGCCCTGTCACATTCAGTTGTTTCTCACAATTGCATGGAAACAGTATGGGATTTTAAGCCCAGTGTATATCATCCAGTTTTTCAACATTTGACTGTCGCTGTTCCCTTTGTATCTGCATATAACGAAATGTGTAATGTAACTATTTCTGCAAAGGGTTACATGGATTAAAATGTAGTAGGCAGAAAAATAAGCTTTAGTAAGAATAGTTTGTATACCCATTAATAAACGACAGAGGGTAGAGAAAGTCGTGTGAATGTTTCAGTTTTTACTTTCTCTACTACGTATAGTAAGTAGGGGAAGTATTGTATTCCACCCAAAAATTCGATACCGAGATTTCACCGGAAATACATGTTTTGAGAACCCCTGAATCCAAAAAAAAGCATTTTTACTTTATTACGTATAGTAAGTAGTGGGAAGTATTGTATTCCACCCAAAAATTCGATACCGAGATTTCACCGCAAATACATGTTTTGAGACCCCCAGAATCCAAAAAAAGCAATTTTAGAAACATGTCCGTGTGTGTGAGTGTGTGTCTGTGAACAGCATAACTCAGAAACGAACAGTCGGATAAACACCAATCTGGTATTTAGGCTCAGTATCTTCCAGAGATGCGACACGAAGGTTTTCAAGAAAATCACCCCACCCCAGATTACCCTTTACATGGAATATTTTTCGAAAATATTAATTTTCTCAAAAATGGCTCTAACGATTTTGATTAAAATATCATATGTTTAAGATATTTTAATGACAAATGAAATGTATATCTCGAATTTTCTGGGAATGTCTCGAATAGTATTCTTCATTGTGAACGACTTTTGCATAGCTAGTAAAGCATAAGAGATAAACAAAATTTTACTACACAAAAAATGTAGATCGCATTAAAATACACAATTTATGTCGTATACATTTTTTTCGTTGAGTGAAAAATTTTCGAGATGTTGCTTGTTATCCCCATAAATTTTTCAGTACTTACTTTCTCAAATGGGAATTCGTTATTCATTTTTTGTCTTGGATATGCAAAGAGTATTAATTTGTGGGAAAGGGAATAGTGCTGCACCTAGCAACCAGCTATTAAGAGATATGTATGTGCTTAAAGGCTACTGTATTTCTATATTACCCTTGTAAATATATATTCCCCTTACGACTACAAGAAAATTAGCCATAAGATAGAGTCTGCAAATATTTATCTCGATTAACATAAAGTACATGGAGAATAAGCGTTTGTAAAAATAGTTTGTACAAGAGTAGAGAAAGTCATGTGAGTGTAACACATCAGATTTTTAGAAACAAGTCCGTGTGTGTGTCTGTCTGTCTGTGTGTGTCTGTCTGTCTGTGTGTGTCTGTGAACAGCATAACTCAGAAACGAACAGTCGGATAAACACCAAACATGGTATTTAGGTTCAGTATCTTCCAGAGATGCGACACGAAGGTTTTCAAGGAAATCCCCCCACTCCAGATTACCCTTTACGTGGAACATTTTTCGAAAATTTTAATTTTCTCAAAAATGGCTCTAATGATTTTGATTAAAATATCATATGTTTAAGACATTTGCATGACAAATGAAATGTATATCTCGAATTTTCTGAGAATGTCTCCAGAAGTATTCTTCATTGTGAACGACTTTTCCATAGCTGGTAAACCATAAGAGATAAACAAAATTTTACTACACAAAAAATGTAGATCGCGTTAAAATACACAATTTATGTCATATACATTTTTGTTGTTGAGTGAATCATTTTCGAGATATTGCTTGTTATTCCCTTAAATTTTCCAATACTCATACTTTTTCTCAAATTCGTTATTCATTATTACTTTCCCTACTACGTATAGTAAGTAGGGGAAGTATTGCATTCCACCCAAAAATTCGATACCGAGATTTCACCGGAAATACATGTTTTGAGACCTCCTGAATCCAAAAAAAGCATTTTTGGAAACATGTCCGTTGGGTGTGTCTGTGTGTGTGTGTGTGTGTGTGTGTGTGTGTGTGTGTGTCTGTGGGTCTGTGAACAGCATAACTCAAAAACGAACAGTCGGATTAGCACCAAACTTGGTATTTAGGTTCAGTATCTTCCAGAGATGCGACACGAAGGATTTCAAGAAAATCCCCCACCCCAAACTACCCTTTACATGGAAGATCTTTCGAAAATTTTAATTTTCTCAAAAATAGCTCTAACGATTTTGATGAAAATATCATATGTTTAAGATAATGTTATGAGAAATGAAATGTATATCTCGAATTTTCTGGGAATGTCTCCAAAAGTATTCTTCATTGTGAACGACTTTTGCATAACTGGTAAACCATAAGAGATAGACAAAATTTTACTACACAAAAAATGTAGATCGCGTTAAAATACACAACTTATGCCATATACATTTCTTTTGTTGAGTGAACCGTTTTCGAGATATTGCTTGTTATTTCCTTAAATTTTCCAATACTAATACTTTTTCTCAAATTCGTTATTCATTTTTTTTATGTCCTGGACATGCAAAGAGAATGGAATGCGCCACATAGCAACCAGCGTTAAAATATTTGACTATCGCTTAAAAGCTACCATATTTCCCTTGCATCTACAAGAAAATTACCAATAAGATTGACATCTCGATATTTCGATTAACATGAAGCATATGGAGAAAAGGCGTTTGTAAAATTAGATTGTACAAGAGTAGAGAAAGTCATGTGAGTGTAACACATCAGATTTTTTACTTTCTCTACTACGTATAGTAAGTAGGGGAAGTATTGCATTCCACCCAAAAATTCGATACCGAGATTTCACCGGAAATACATGTTTTGAGACCTCCTGAATCCAAAAAAAGCATCTTTGGAAACATGTCCGTGTGTGTGTCTGTGTGTGTGTGTGTGTGTCTGTGTGTGTGTGTGTGTCTGTGTGTGTGTGTGTGTGTGTGTGTCCGTGTGTCTGTGAACAGCATAACTCAAAAACGAACAGTCGGATAAACACCAAACTTGGTATTTAGGTTCAGTATCTTCCAGAGATGCGACACGAAGGTTTTCAAGAAAATCCCCCACCCCAGACTACCCTTTACATGGAAGATTTTTCGAAAATTTTAATTTTCTCAAAAATGGCTCTAACGATTTTGATGAAAATCTCATATGTTTAAGATAATGTCATGAGAAATGAAATGTATATCTCGAATTTTCTGGGAATGTCTCCAAAAGTATTCTTCATTGTGAACGACTTTTGTATAACTGGTAAACCGTAAGAGATAGACAGAATTTTACTACGCAAAAAATGTAGATCGCGTTAAAATACACAACTTATGTCATATACATTTCTTTTGTTGAGTGAACCGTTTTCGAGATATTGCTTGTTATTTCCTTAAATTTTCCAATACTTATACTTTTTCTCAAATTCGTTATTCATTTTTTTTATGTCCTGGACATGCAAAGAGAATGAAATGCGCCACATAGCAACCAGCGTTAAAACATTTGACTATCGCTTAAAAGCTACCATATTCCCCTTGCATCTACAAGAAAATTACCAATAAGATTGATATCTCGATTAACATGAAGCAGATGGAGAATAAGCGTTTGTAAAAATAGATTGTACAAGAGTAGAGAAAGTCATGTGAGTGTAACACATCAGATTTTTTTTACTCTCTCTACTACGTATAGTAAGTAGGGGAAGTATTGTATTCCACCCAAAAATTCGATACCGAGATTTCATCGGAAATACATGTTTTGAGACTCCCTGAATCCAAAAAAAAGCATTTTTAGAAACATGTCCGTGTGTGTGTCTGTGTGTGTGTGAGTGTGTGTGTGTGTGTGTGTGTGTGAACAGCATAACTCAAAAACGAACAGTCGGATAAACACCAAACTTGGTATTTAGGTTCAGTATCTTCCAGAGATGCGATACGAAGGTTTTCAAGAAAATTACCCCACCCCAGATTACCCTTTACATGGAACATTTTTCGAAAATATTAATTTTCTCAAAAATGGCTCTAACGATTTTGATTAAAATATCATATGTTTAAGATATTTTAATGACAAATGAAATGTATATCTCGAATTTTCTGGGAATGTCTCGAATAGTATTCTTCATTGTGAACGACTTTTGCATAACTGGTAAACCATAAGAGATAAACAAAATTTTACTACACAAAAAATGTAGATCGCTTTAAAATACACAATTTATGTCATATATATTGTTTTGTTGAGGGAACCATTTTCGAGATATTGCTTGTTATTGCTTTTAATTTTCCAATACTTATAGTTTTTCTCAAATTCGTTATTCATTACTTTCTCTACTACGTATAGTAAGTAGGGGAAGTATTGCATTCCACCCAAAAATTCGATACCGAGATTTCACCGGAAATACATGTTTTGAGAATCACTGAATCCAAAAAAAGCATTTTTGGAAACATGTCCGTGTGTGTGTCTGTCTGTGTGTCTGTGTGTCTGTGTGTCTGTCTGTGTGTCTGTCTGTGTGTCTGTGTGTCTGTGAACAGCATAACTCAAAAACGAACAGTCGGATAAACACCAAACTTGGTATTTAGGTTCAGTATCTTCCAGAGATGCGACAGGAAGGTTTTCAAGAAAATCCCCGCACCCAAGACTACCCTTTACATGGAACATTTTTCGAAAATTTTAATTTTCTCAAAAACGGCTCTAGCGATTTTGATTAAAATATCATATGTTTAAGATATTGTCATGACAAATAAAATGTATATCTCGAATTTTCTGGGAATGTCTCCAAAAATATTCTTCATTGTGAACGACTTTTGCATAACTGGTAAGCCATAAGAGATAGACAAAATTTTACTACACAAAAAATGTAGATCGCGTTAAAATACACAACTTATGTCATATACGTTTCTTTTGTTGAGTGAACCGTTTTCGAGATATTGCTTGTTATTTCCTTAAATTTTCCAATACTTATACTTTTTCTCAAATTCGTTATTCATTTTTTTATGTCCTGAACATGCAAAGAGAATGGAATTCGCCACATAGCAACCAGCGTTAAAATATTTGACTATCGCTTAAAAGCTACCATATTCCCCTTGCATCTACAAGAAAATTACCAATAAGATTGACATCTCGATATCTCGATTAACATGAAGCATATGGAGAATAGGCGTTTGTAAAATTAGATTGTACAAGAGTAGAGAAAGTTATGTGAGTGTAACACATCAGATTTTTTTTTATGTCTTGGACATGCAAAGAGAATGGAATGCGCCACATAGCAACCAGCTCTTAAATTATTTGACTATCGCTTACAACCTACCATTTTCCCCTTGCATCTATAAGAAAATTAGCAATAAGATTGACATCTCGATATCTCGATTAACATGAAGCATATGGAGAATAAGCGTTTGTAACAATAGTTTGTACAAGAGTAGAGAAAGTCATGTGAGCATTACACATCTAATTTTTTATAGCGTTTACTAATTATTCTTGCAAGAGCTTATACTTCTATCTACTTCAAGTTAATTACGTTTGCATGAACGGTTTCATTGCACACTTCGTTACAAGTACAAAGCACTTGAACCTCCAATGGATTGTTTGTGCACACATTCCTGGGAGGAACAGATGAAGTGATTGAACCGCAGAAGACGTATGGGTTGCAGGCCGCCACAACTTGACAGAGACGGAGACAGAGTTCCCTCACATTTCCAGGTTTGTCCACCCGGCCACGGGAGGGGCGTTCGGAGACGTCCCTCTAGTGCGAAACACGATCCAGCAGGTGAGGCTCAACAGGCTTCCCTCTAGCAGGACTGAGAATTTCCAGGCCGCTGCAATATCTGCCCAACACTGACCGAAACACAGACCCGGAGGCAACCTGAAGCCTGAAAGAAGGAAAGAAATGAGAGAAAATGGGAGAGAGTGAAAATCCGATATAGAATACACCACTCCAGCACTCACCTGTGTCAACCAGGGAAAACCACGAAAACCCATTGTCAGAGTGGGCTGCCACGGGAATCGAGCCTGGGATCTCCTGAATGCTTGCCTCACACGTTAACGTGGAGCCATCTCGCCCGGTAACTGGTAGCTATATACTGATTCACTTTGAAATTTCGTGCTTTTTCCATGACCTCGCAAAAACAAGTGAAGTTAGCAGTACTTAAAAAGAATGACAATATTAAAAAATTCTAAGCAATAACAACAGATATTTCAGAAATATCCGATGACCAGGCAGAGGGGTTTTAGAAAGTAAACTGAGCAATCCTGTTACCGCTCGGAGTGTAGGTGATGTCAGGTACTGTGACGGACACGCTCCTCCTCTCACCAACAGCCGGTTTCGTTGCAACTGTTCCATTTATTTGCTGCATGTACACCAGTGGAGTACTGTGGCAATATGCCTAAAGCAAAGAAGAGTTTATACATCAGAATTAGCATCATTTGTGGCGGAATGTTGTAGGGAAATGTGCTGAAATGTTCAACACCCAAACTACAGATCAAACTTTTTCGAGGATCTGTGTGTAATAAGAGCAGATATTTGCTTTTAAAAAATGGACAACTTTTGAAGTGCTTGTTTCATAGCTTTCATAAACTAATTGCAGACTATCAATAGCTAAACATACATTGCTTTCTTTCTTCTAATACTACTCCTTAATTGCTTCTACTGTCGAAGCAGTGTGTAGTGCCTTTAACTGTTCATCATTTGTTTATAGATAACACTGCAACGTCGCAGTCGCTCCCACCATCCCTCGCCGCCACCAACCCTCGATGCGTTCCTAACTTGTGGTTTACTTATTAAAACCCCTCTTCCTGCTGATGACACGAAAAACTTATTTGAAATAAACTGTGTTTTAAAGAGCTCTACATTTTTTGTGTAGAACGTTTTTTGTCTATCTCTTAAGTTTACCAGTTATACAGAATTATACAAAGTTCCTTTCGGGTGAAGAGAGCTTCAGACAGGATATTCTCAGAAAATTCAACTATGCATATTACTTGTCATGTAAATATCTTAAATATATGGTAATATATTTATGGTAAGTAATATAAATTGTAAATCGTTAAAACCGTTTTTGAAAAATAGAAAAATGTGAAAGCTTCTCCGTATAAAGGGTAGTTTGGGGAGGGATTTTCTTGAAAATCTGGCGCATCTTTGGAAGATAAATACAAAGTTTGGTATTTAACGCACATTTTGTTTTTGAATTATCAGTACACAGCACACGCGCGAACCTTTTTCAAAAACCTTTTTTTAGGTTCTGGGAGCCTAAAGGAAGTAGTAGAGAAAGGTAAAATGCCTTTTTTTTCATTCATTAGACCTCAAAACGTTCATTTTCAGTGAAATCGCAATATCGTGTCTTTGGACAAAATGCAATGCCTTCCAGTCTGTCTTAGGTAAACGGTAGAAAAGGTATAAAATAAATCGACCCACCCCCTCCAATTATATTGGGTTGCTTTCAATCCCTAACCCCCGGTGCCTTTGCTCCGAATTTATTTACATTAATTAAACTTTAAAGCGATCGCCGAAGGATGGGTGATGGGGGGGGATGAAAACGCAGAAAGACTGTATTTTCACATTAAAAGCGGAAAGAAGCAGCATGAACTGCCGTATTGGAAATCGGATTTTCCACAATCCGCTTGGGTTTACTAAAAACCTTAAGCAGTCGACTGTAATACTTTCCTGTAGCATTTTTAAACAGCCATGTAACATTAAAAAGACTCTACAATCCCTCTAAGTGGATTCCTGCTATAGCTTACGGAAATTTTAAACGGCAGTGTTCAGTCCTGGGGGAAGACAGGAACGAAGGAAAAAAACTTAATAATCTTTACAAACTGTTGAAATCTGAGGATTTGGAAAAAAATATCTAAAGCCGTAAAAAACATGTCATTTCTTGTACGCAAAATCTTATTATCGACGAATCCTATTTATACTGCAGACGTTAATAAAAACGTATTTAAACCTTCAAGTATTGTTATGTATATTTATTGTTGCAGATTTGAAATATAATCATATTTGATAGTTGAATTTTACCGTTTAAATCTTACTGTTCTTACTTCCCTTTATGTGTTAACATTTACTTACGATTTAATTAATACAACACTTGAACATAACTCTTTCGGTGCACGCAGCCATATCACCTTCAGTTATTGACTTATGGCCGTGTGCACCATTCTCGATCAAGATTTTACCGTGGTAAAGTATGGACTTTACCGCAGTGAACGGTTATTTGTGATGCATCGACGCCGGTAAAAGTTTATCGAGGATTATACCGCGGTTAAATCTGACCAGCCATGAACTGCCGTTTTTTTTCTCGATTATTTCCGACTTTACTTGTGCTGAAATGTTAAAATGGCGGAACGGTTTTAGGTTAGAATTCCCAAAGAATAGATACACTCCATTTTCACCAATAAATACATCCTGATAAAGTTATTTTAATGTACTTTGTAACTTTTAATGCTTTAAGACCTAATTGTGCGACAGATGCCTTAAATATCCTCACCCTAGACGTAACGAAAATACACTCAATCATGGCATTACATATCACAATTATATCAGTTGAAACAGAGTTGCAAGAACAAGGCAGAAATAAGGAGAGTAACGAATGGATTTAGTGCAATACATTTTTAAGAATATTAACTACATTGATTGCACATATATAGGTATTCGGTAGGCTGAAGGGATTATAACCGAAGCCTTAAATCTGAAGTCATCGTGGTGTCGGGGTAGTATGTGTGTGCATCTTACTTAAGAGGTTCCGGGTTCAAATCTTTTTTGGGAATAATGTATTTTATTCTTTCTTTTTTCTGCCTGTCTTTTAAATAATGTCGGCTAAAATAACTGGGATTTAGTTCAGTGTGGAAAGAAAAAAAAAAACGGCTATGATAGTTCAGCATATTTTTCTTATCAATTGTAAGGCCAGCTTCCTACATGTCCATTTAAAAGTTATTACCTCTATCTCTGTAGTTTCTATCTTTTCTTAAGAATTGCATGTTAAACTTAATAACAAAATAGAGAAACTTGGGTCTGCTTTTGCTTTCCTCCATTGCACGCTGAACTACATGCATGGGTTTCAGCAAAGAGGTACAACAAATGAAAGACAGTCGACATGATGTACACCCGGGTGCGTTCAGTACAGTTTATCTGTAATGAACAGTGCGCTCTACCAACATGAGCGACTGCCAGGAAACCACGGTCACCTAAACTGCGGAGAACATTGGTGCACCGCTGTGTGATGATTACCCCGGTCATATTCTTACGCGGTAAGCATAAGGTCCCTGAAGGGTTTGTTTAACGAGGATGGTGCATACGGCCATTAATCAGCACTAACAGGAGCGACTACCGAGCGAGGTGGCGCCGCGTTAACGCATGCGATTCGCATTCGAGAGCTCCCTATATCGATTCCCGGCGGCCGCTTACTCTAACGCATTGGGTTTTTCGTTTTCTTTGATGGGGGGGGGCGTCAGGCGAATGTGGGAGTGGTTTCTTTCATCCCCCGAATTTCCTGTCCTCCATTTCGTTCCATTCATCATTTCATTCAGTCTTCACTCCGTTAGGGCTGTTTTAGGATTGGAAGCGTCGATGATGATGTTTCGTTGCGGCGTGGCATGGGAAAAGAATACTCTCTATGTAACTTTCTCGGTCCCCCGGTTTTCGGCTTGTTGACGAGAGTCGCTTTTAATGTGAAAATACAGTCTTTCTGCGTTTTCATCCCCCCCCCCTTCTGATCAGAGTGTTGAAACCTTTGTGTGGCGCAGGGATCCTCAGTCTGCTTGTCCGACTGTCAAGGCGTCTGAATCAGGAAACGGTAGGGACTTTGTCATTTCTGTGCCGCACTCCTGGTTCCGGCCACCCAGTGTCTCCTCTCACCTCCTCTCTTCCGGGAGCGCCCCCTTGTGTGGCGTGGGTGCATCCTCACCGGAGCAGTGCCGAGTCCCTCCGATAATCAAGAAAGAAAACCACGAGTGACTAATCGATCACCAGTTCGCAGTGCTTAGCGCGCTCGACTTTTTGCAGCTATTGAAAAGTTGACAGTGATTAATCTTATTTTCGCATAAGCATTCCTATTATTCACTATTCAAAAGAATAGTATCCCATACACATGCGTTAAGTGCTTTGCAGAAACTGGGAAGTGAAAATACTCGCTTTGTCGCATATTTCCAAACTTCTTGCTCGTTCTGTCAAGATACCTACAAAGATACTCGCACTTGTATTGAAATATACTGTGACTTTGTCCAGATTTCACTGTCACCTCAGTAGTGTGATCTAGTTCAACTTTTACTGCGACTTCTCTAAGTTCACACTGTCACTTAACAAATGTGATCTACTTCGATTTTCGGTATCACTTCACTTTTCTTCGTGACTTAGCCACGCAATGAAATACACGCGAAGCAGTTTCTTCTTCGGATGATTCATTTGCTGGGTAATCGAACACAATCGACTCTAATCTCTTGCAGTAGCAGCATTCACTGCACGTCACAACTAGTCGTCATAAACTCCACGGAGAACAGCACTTTTTGTCGCAGGAGAAACTGACTCGCTAACATACTAATCGCGAAAGCGCTCGCTTATATAAAGAATGGAATCTCCCACAGAACATTCTAGAATGTTTTGGACCGCGGAGAACGGAAAACTTCCAGAAGTTTCTGAGTATCTGTGGATTTTGGTATTTACCCTGGGGGAGAGCGCTACCGCGACTATTTATCTTTCCGATGCCCGGCGCCCAACTCCGGACTTGGGCCATAATTGCTGTCTCACAATACTATTAAGTTATACTCAGCGAGGGCGTGCTTCATAAAAAATGTAGATCTCGTTAAAGCACACAAATTATCACAAAAATTAATACACACAAAATTTTCTAATAGTTAATCATTCTTCTCATGATCATGCAAGGAACATGAGTGTTGGTTCCCAACGTAACTTGGCCCTCACGGTGCGGCGGTACCCTGGGAGGTGCTGTGCGCCAATTTGGTGACACGGAATTTGCAGGAATGGTCTCGGGTTCGATGCTGGCTCAGAGACTTGCATGAATCTTGGATCTAGGTTTGGTGGTTAATACGACTGATTCATTTTCCTGCCCGTTTATTTCCCGTCACCGTTTTAAAATCTGACTCCTGATATTACCTCGCTACACACACCCACACAATTCTTTACTGCTGTGCTTCATACCATCGCCCCTATTCACCGGCACATTTGTTTAAGAACCTCCAAGAAACTACCACGAAGAAGAAGTGTTTTCTAAACTCTCCTGTTTCTTTATTTCAAATTTCCTATCTCACCATTTCCCTATCACATGATTTCTACCTTCTTTCTTAATGGATGCCTGGGACTTTCTGAACCTTGACCTTTTTCTATACATCTGCTTTTCAGGCGACCTGACAGTACACTAACAAAGCGTATTCTGCTCTCACTTAGCTACAATTGAGAGGAAAAAACCAACCCCCGTTTCCTGCCTGCTGCTGACACCGTCTTTTCAACACATATTCACCTATACATGTAATGCTCACTTCCCGGTCTTATTTAATAATACCATTGCTACTGTTATTAAAATTTATTTTCCCTTTGCTTATAATTTTATATTTAGATAACCGTAGTGTCTCAATGGGTGGTCCAAAAATTCATTGTCTCCTCATACACAGCCATTCAGAATTTTCGTTTATATTTACTTTGGCGTAGTAACAATTGCAAAGTGCTTTATACAAATGTTTAATTCTTTTATGAGGAGTGGGAAAACAACGTAAAAAATCTGATGTGTTACACTCATATGACTTTCTCTTCTCTTGTACAAACTATTTTTACAAACGCTTATTCTCTATATGCTTCATGCTAACCGAGATGTTAATCTTATTGCTAATTTTCTTGTAGATGCAAGGGGAAATGGTAGGCTTTAAACGATAGTCAAATATTTTAAGAGCTGGTTGCTATGTGGAGTATTCCATTCTCTTTGCATTACCAGGACAAAAAAATTAATAACGAATTCCCATTTGAGAAAAAGTATAAGTATTGGAAAATTTAAAGGAATAACAAGCAATATCCCGAAAATGGTTCACTCAACAAAACAAATATATATGACATAAATTGTGTATTTTAACGCGATCTACATTTTTTGTGCAGTAAAATTTTGTCTATCTCTTATGATTTACCAGTTATGAAAAAGTCGTTCACAATGAAGCATACTTTTGGAGACATTCCCAGAAAATTCAAGATATACATTTTAGTTGTCATAAAAATGTCTTAAACATATGATACTTTAATTAAAATCGTTAGAGCCGTTTTTGAGAAAATAAAAATTTTCGAAAAATATTCCATGTAAAGTGTAATCTGGGGTGGGGATTTTCTTGAAAACCTTCGTGTCGCATCTCTGAAAGATACTAAATATCAAGTTTGGTGTTTATCCGACTGTTCGTTTCATGATTTATGCTGTTCACAGACACACACACGGACGTTTACAAAAATGCTTTTTTTGGATTCAGAGGGCCTCAAAACATATATTTCCGGTGAAACCTCGGTATGGAATTTTTGGGTGGAATACAATACTTCTCCTACTTACTCTACGTAGTAGAGAAAGTAAAAAGGTAAGTTCCCATTTAAAAGATTAAATTGAGCCTAAAATAACTATCACAACGTCCTCCAAATAAAACACGACTAATGACATTTACTTTCCCCCTTTTCTTTATACAACGTTTAGTTTTGGAGATATTGTACAATCTCAACTTAAATGGTCCACCCTGAATAATGAATACAAGTAATTTTGTAATGAGTAGAGAAAGTAAATTTATTTCACCATTTCTCTTAGACCCACACAACCGGCTACACTCCTCAAGAATTTCATCGCTACTGGATCCATTCAGTTTACCTAAAGAATTGACATATTTAACATGGCAGTAATTAACATCCATCAACCAAAGGTTTCTGGGACAACGCCTTGGGTAATTTAAATTGCCCTGCTATCGACCGAAATGGCTCTGCGGTAACGTGTGATGCTCGCATACGGGAGATCTTGGGTTTTGGGTTTGTTTTGTTTAAGGGCGCTCAAATGCTAGGTCATTAGCGCCCTTGCAAAACGGATCACGGCAAAGGCCAGAGATAAAGATCAGGGAGGTCTTGGGTTGATTCCGATGACCTCCAACTCTGACCTTGGGTTTTTCGTGGTTTTCCCTGGTTAGTAAGCGATACTGGGCTGGTTTCTCATCCACCACGATTTCCTTTTCATCATTTCCCTTTCATTGCGTTTCCTTCTTATGTTTCAAATGTGGTTCTAGGTTCCTTGGCGTATGGCAGTGCCGGACAGATGGCGCGAATGGTTGCTCAAAGGAACGAGTACTCTCTGTGGACACTAGAGGGCTGCTTGGTCGACGGGTCGTTCATCGTTCTCTCTGGGTAGATCCAGCACTGGGACGGGTCTTCCACGCTTTTCTGCGGCCCTTCTATCTGCGGCTGCAGCCTCCTGTGGTTCCTTCACTTCATCCCTTCCCCCGGGGGGGGGCTGGTAGCCACAATAGATCTATGTAGGTGTCCCCCTCCCTTGTATAACATACCCAGCATAAGGTGCCCTGCTATTTGGTAAATAAAGACGCAGGGTCATGGCGATACAAGAGCACGTGAAAACAGTCATGTCCCCTCTGCCACGTAGAAAGCTAACATTAGTTCTACTTCCGATATTGACTCCGCCATGGAATTTTAATACAGACCAAAATTATCACAATACAAGCTGCCTATAGTTACTGTGAACCACTTTTTAAGGCCTGCTTTGTAACTGGAGAGTAATTCCGCCGCGTACCGCGCAATATGAATGTATGCGGTCTCCATACTTTGCTTTTTCTACTGCTTACATATAGTAAGTAGACGAAGTATTGCATTCTACCCAAAAATTCGATACTGCCATTTAATCTGAAATACATGTTTTGAGGCTCCATAAATCAAGAATAAGCTTTTTTAAAAAAATACGTTTGTGTTTGTGTGTGTGTGTGTGTGTGTGTGTGTGTGAGAGAGAGAGAGAGAGAGAGAGAGAGAGAAAGAACAGCATAGATAATTCAAATCGGAAAAGTCGGTTAAATACCAAACTTGGTATATTTCAGTTCAGCATCTTCCTGAGGATGCACACGAAGATTTTCAAGAGAATCTCCACATCCCAAACCATCCTTTACATGGAAAAATGTTCAATATGTTTGATTTTCTCAGAAAGGGCTGTAACAATGTTGATTAAAATGCCATATTTATCTCAAATATATTTTGTGGCCTTTCTGAAATATACCGAGCGGGATGGTTCAAGTGTGGCCCGCGTTCGGGAGATCGTGGATTCGATTCCAGTGGCCGACCTTCATGACCAATGGACAATTTCGGGGGTTTCTCTAGGTCGCTAGGCGTATGCTGGGAAGGATTAAGTCTCCCGAATTTCCTGCCCCTCTATTTCACCTCCATTCTCATTTCACTTCATCTTTCATCCGCTTGGTGTCTTTCAGTTGTTGCAAGTGTCGGCGGGGGTCTCGGCGTATGCCTGGCAGGGTAACTTTCTTCCTGGTTCCGGGGTCCCCATGGGATGTGCCCACGTGGGGAGGGGAACCGGCTGCACAAGTACTCATCTAGGGAGTTAAAATCTGTAAATGGTAGGGACCCTGCCTCTCCCTATCGTGCCCCATGGTCCGCCCGCCCTCTGTCTCCTCTCACCTCAGAGCTATATATGACGACGTTCTAAGTCCACCTCCATGTTGAATCCTAATCCTTTCTGAGATATCTTTGTTGTTGGTTTGAATTTTCACATAGTTAACTTTCTTACTAGGTAAGAAAGAATGCTTTGTAGAAAGGTGAGTAGAGAAAGTAATGTGAATGCAACATATTGAAGAAGTAATTTATTACGTTGTTTGCACCACGTATGGACGCCAATTTGAGAAAGGAACATTTTAGAAGGAGTTGTATTATATTTCAGCTGTTGGGGAGCCGAACACTTGAAGTAGTTGCAACCGCACGTATAGTAAACAGCTTCCGGTAGCCTTCGCCCCAAATGTACTTTCAGGTGACCTTTGCCCCAAGTTTAAAAAAATATTAACTTTGTAATTTGACTGTTTCTTTAAATATTAAATATTTATGTTTACCTCGGCTGCGTCAGTATTATTGTTAGAGGCACGTTTCTCTTAGCAGGGTTGTGATGTGACAAGAATGTTGGTTTACTCAGATTTTAATTTTACTTCACTTGTTTTATTAATACTTGATACGATTTTAAATAATACTTCACTGATATAGAGACCTGTGAGATTCTTTTTAATAATTAATTACACTTTTTAACACGTAAACTTATTTTTCGTCTCACACGAATACGTATTAAATCTCTCAAGAATGTGTCTCGCGTCCGGTTAGGGACACTGTTTGCAGGCAACTAAATTGATTTCAACCGTCTAAACTTGTAAATTTCTGTATTTTAAGTCTCTGATTGGCTAATCCTACTCCAATAGAATACCTTCTTTAACTAAAGCTTTTTCTGGTTGTTGATTGACTATTTTATAAACTGTCACTAAAATTACATTATTATTATTCCAAGAATCACAAGTGGTACTGTTAAACTTTCTTACTCATTATTGACTCAAGGTTACCTCATTGTTAGCAACAGTTAACTTATTATTCTCATAGCTCCTATATTATTAAATTACGTAATATATTCACATAACATTATTACATACACATATTGCTTCAAGGCGGGATATTTTTGAATTTATATTATACAATTAGACTGAAATCATTTAAGTGTTAAAAAATACTGCCTCAACATCAGATTTTTTAATTCTGTATCAGCGTTAACAAAACTTGGAGATGTCGCTTTGGACCTATCGTAGTTTCCTTAGTGAGATAAACTAATGAGACCTATATGTATTCTCCCACTCCTCAGCCTGTCACATTAAGCTTGAAAGATGAAAACATGCAGGAAGCACCGCTTGTTTTACGACCCAATTACCGGATATTACTTTAGGTGGCTGGCTCATTAATTTCTTGCGGTAATAATGCGGGATATTCCGCCGTTAACCCCACCCCTACAGAAATCTGTTTTCCTTAATGGTTTACCGGTACATGAGAGCATTAGGAATGTGGCATAACTGCAAGCCACAAGAAGAAAGTTCAGGAACAGTTTGTCAAATGTTTCATGGCATACCACGCATTACACTGCTTTGACAAGGTTCTTCAGAAATGCGGCAATGTTTTAATTGCAACAAGCTGCCCCAAATCCTTCTGGCAATTTATGTTCAGCAATATGTGCTTTTACATCAGGACTAGCAATTATTATGTTGTATTTGTATGTATTCCAACGCTTCTGTCTTGAGAACTGCGTCATGCCGCAAAAAGTTTAGTTAAGGAAAAATCAGTTAAAGGTTTGAATAATATACAGGGTGATCTGTTGGAGGTGTTAGAAAAGTAAAACTTATATATAAGAGGTTAATGCACACAGCTCTGAGAAGTTTGCTGTAATACGAGGGCTGTCCCAGAAGTACCCGACCTAATAAAGAAAACACAAAAATTTTGGGAAAAAACATTTTTATTTCTCTACATAGTCTCCTTCCTCGATACACTTTTCCCAGCGATGTTCAATAGCTTAGATACCCTGTTTATAGCGAGAACCGTCGAGTTCTGAAAAATAGCCATCAACTGCAAACGCCATCTCTTCATTGTTGGTAAATCTTTTACCATCAAGCCATTTCTTCAACTTTGGAAACAGAAAATAATCAGAGGGGGCTAAGTCTGGCGAAGAGAAGACATGAGGAAGCAATTTGAACTTTAACTCATTGGTTTTGGCCATGGCGATAATGGATGTGTGAACGGGTGCACTGTCTTGACGAAACAAAGCTTTCTTTTTCGCTAAATGCGGCCGTTTTTGTTTGATTTCATCATTCAAACGCTGCAATAAGTTTGCATAATATTCGCCATTGATTGCTTTTCCTTTTTGAAGATAATCAATGAAAATTATCCCACGCGCATCCCAATAAACTGATGTCATGACCTTGCCTGCAGATGGAACTGTCTTCGCCTTCTTTAGAGACGATTCTCCCCTTTCAATCCACTGTTTTGACTGTTCCTTCGCTTCAGTGTGAAGTGATGGACGCAGTTTCATCCATGGCTATGAATAGACGCAAAAACTCGGCTTTATTGCAGCGAAACATTTCCAACACTCCACTGAAACTTCCTCACGATGCTGCTTTTGTTCCATTGTGAGTAAATGCAGCACCCATGTTGCGAACAGCTTTCCCATGTCTAAATTTTTAGTTAGTATACGATGTACAGCACTTTTTGAAATGCCTACGATGTCTGCTAGCTCGCGCACTTTCAATCGACGATCCTCCAATATCATGTTATGGATTTTCTTCACAATGTCTGGCGTGGCCACCTCATTTGCTCGACCACTGCGACGTTCGTTCTTGGCAGCTCGTACGGCCTCGCTTAAACTCTGCCACCCAATATTTTATGTTGTAAACGAAGGAGCAGACATCCCTAGAGTAGAATATAGCTCAGCTTTAATATTAGTTGGACTAAGACCTTTCAAATGAAAGTATTGTATCACATAACGGTGGCCAATTTTATCCATGTTTACAAATTTGTTGAGAGTGTTCACTATTGATGGCTGCCAAACATTTACTAAACAATGTAGCATCGCCAAACTTCAAACTTAAGCTTTGTACGGTTGGTACTTACTACCATGGTCATTTGTTTGAAACAACAATCACTATTTATACGTCAGGTCGGGTACTTCTGGGACTGTCCTCGTATAAGCAGAAAGGATGGAAGTTAACATTAAGTGATGTTTCAGACTTCATCCGCGTGGCATGGCAGCACTATTGTGCATAGGGGACCAAATGGTCACGCCACAACAGCGTGCTTAGTGTGTCGTATGGTACGTGAAATGTGTCATGTGAGAGTGTGGGTCCTCAGTTCTCCAAATGGTGCAGTTACGCTTGTTGACTCGGCCACTCATGCTGAAATGTGCAGTATAATTACGAAGCACGTCTCAAGTTTGCTGTCACGATGTGTGAAAGGCAGGAAGCGGACAAGCAGTGCTTAAATCGATGGATGCTCATTGACAAAGCCATATGCCATACCATGCGGATGAAGTCTGAAACATCACTCATTGTTGACTTCCATCCTTTCCGCTTATATTAGAACAAACTGCTCAGAGATGTATGCATTATCCTCTTATATACATATAAGGTTTTAATTTTCTGGTATCTCAAAGGATCATCCCGTATATTATTTAATTATACTGAGTGCGAAAAAACAAAGGCGCAAAAAATTGTCGAGGAGAAAGAAGTACAAAATAAGCTTTTGGGAATAGGAACAAGGTAAAGGTACGGACGAACGGAGGGGCCCAGTGATCTCTGGGAGGGATGGATGAGTGGAGAGAGCGAAGAGGGACGGATGAGTGAAGAGAGTCGAAGAGCGACCGGATGTGAATGACGATGGGCGCAAGACTGGACGGGGTCCTTAACGTTTCCAGATCGAACGCATCCAACGCGTCTGGGCCCACCGAGACCTAACTAAGCAGTGCCGCAACTACGCCAGAAGCCTCTACAGAGCGCACAGCCACCGCCCAGCCGCAACCCGCCGAACACCGTTGCCACGTCCTACAACCCTGAAACAAATGACAGGGAACAGGGAACAGGTAGAGGAAATTAAGAGCAGGGGAGTTGTGGTAGAAGAAGGACCACTCCAGCATTCGCCTGCCGACCTAGGGAAACGACGAAAAACCCATAGGTCAAAGTGGGGGTTGCCGGGGATCGAACCCGGGACCTCCCAATGCAAATTGCACACGTTACTGCGGCACCAGCTCGCTCGGTATAGATGGGGACAAGGAATCGCATAAGCTTTTTCACTGCGTTACATGCGTCAACATTAAATCCGTCATGTTAAGAGTCTCCAATTGTGAAACCTGTTTTTGGCGTGTCAGGTGTAAACAAAACGCACTCTTGTACAGTATAAAGCCTGTACCATATAAATTTTCCCTCCTACACACAAGACTGCATACTTGACAGGCATGCATGATTCATATGCATGCACAATTTGTCTCGTCACCACATGGCACAAGCATGCTTGAACATCGCCAATTTTTACGTGAAGCATGAGCTCAAATAACAATGCCCTCGCTTTGGCTGCCGTTGCACTGTTTTAAAATGAAGAACAAGAAGAAAAAAAAAGAAACGTAGCATATGGTATAAAGACTGACTAATGAAAAGAAAGACCTTTTCTCATATTAACTACTGAGTGAATCGAAAATAATAATTGTAAACTCGTCCTTCTTTGCTCTCTCATGGCATTGTTCTTGGATTGAATACGCCAGAGACAAAGGCTGACATCGGTAACTCGATGAACTCTTTGAGCAATCACTATGTATTAAAGGCACTGTTACGTGAATCAATGGAAACATAAAAATCAACATACCCACAATCTAAAATTCTGATACAAAAGGAATTGCGCTCAGAATATGTTGATGTTTATACAGCATTATAGTGGATCTTCATAGCATTTTATACCATACGAAAATATTTTCTTGTATTGACCATTAATCATTTATGAAAAACAAAATATTTAATTTGGCTCATTTTGGGTTTTGTTGCACACAACTCAAACATAAATTGTTTTAAAAATTAGTTCTTTCACTCTTGTTCTAAACATGGACATTTTTGAAATAGACGATTATGAGAGTGTTAATATAGTTTCTTCTTCACGATTAAAATGTTTCCAAACTGAAACTCATAATTTCTTAACCAAAATATACTTCATAATAATAGTCTATACCTAAGTATACTTATTGTAAAAGTACATAATAAGTTCAGTTTTCTATCTCAATACTTTTTAAGACATATACGAAGCGTTCTAAATTTTGGGAAGTTCAGGTTTAAGAATTAGTTGCCTTAACCAAGGGTGACGAAAATGCCTTTCTCCCTCGTGTCATCAAATATGCAACACGCACAGCACTACTCAGCAGCACATGGAAAACAAATGAATCGACAACTAAAAAAGGAGTGGATCCTGCGAGTCACACTGCGAGTCCCGTTTTCGCCATCACTGCCTTAGACAATACTGTTGAGTTTCATAACATATTCCTAAAAGATCCTTTAAAGTGAAGTGGTATCAAATTACCATTCAAATGTGTTGTTTACCTGTAGCTAAAGGAATGGAAAACATTTATATCGATGCTTCCAACTATTCCAGTATTTAAACCGAGGCTCAGGCGGTAACGTCTGTGACTCCCATTCGGAAGGTCCTGGGTTCGACCTCGCAGCCGACCTTTCTGACCCATTTTCAGGGGTTTCCCCGCATCGCTAGGTCAATGCTGGGAAGGATCATTAAGTCCCCCGGCTTTTCTGTCCCTCCATTTCACCTCCATTAGCATTTCACTTCACTTTCAATCCGCTTGGTTTCAGGCGGGAGGTCTCGGCGTATGCATGGCAGGGGAAAAAAACTGATGCTCTGTGGAAACCTTTGTACCCCGGATTGGGGACGGTCCCTGGATCCGGGGCCCCTGGGGATGTGTAAGCCCCACAGGGGGCAAGAGGACCCGGCTGCTCCACCGCCCATCTGAGAACTTTAAATCTGGGAATGGTAGGGACTCTACTCTGCCTGGCGGCCCTCTATCTCCTCCCATCTCATCCCTCCCTCGCGGGGGCGCGCAGCCCGGCGCATAGGCTCAAAAGATCTGCTTAGGTCGAGGTGCTAAGTCTCCTTCCTGTTGGAATCCTGATTTTAATTCAACTATTTATTATTGAAACGTATTTGTACAAAACCAAATTTTCATTGTACATAGTGGGTGTACTATTTGTCGCGAATTCCTTGGTTTTGTTCAAAATGTTCTTTATTATATAAAAGTTCAGTAGGGATAGTATATATTTACTTGGAAGATTCAGCATTTCGATGTGCTTAAAAAGGCAAAGCCGTCTAAATAAATCCATGTTGTGTCTATCAGAAAAACTTTCCATAGGTTTCAAGGAGTTTTTCTCCAAAAATGAGATAATATTTATTTTTTTAGATAAAATAGACAAACTATTTTAAATTATTAAATACTTGCCTGAATAGAGTAACAGAGTTAAATTCTGACATTACAGGACCAGGTGGTTGTCTAGTTGCAGTATGCCAATAGAATTCCATATAAGAATTGGAGATGGTTAGGTGCTGAATTGATAACATCTGTTTTATATAAATTAAATTGCTTTAAAACATAAATACAATGAGCTCAAACTTGATTTAATTAAAGATAATTTGAACCATTAGCATTTCTCAATATATAATTATGCCAGCTGCATTAGGACTGTATTACAGCGAAGGAGAAATTACCTTGTGATTGACACAGTCTTCTCTAAGTCATTTACTGGAGGGCTTGTTATCTAGCAAACCAATCATTTCAGGAAGAAAAACCCTCAGTCAGCAATGATTGGTCATCTGGGTGATAAGCCCTTCAGCAGCTGATTGAAAGAAGCGTGTGTCAATAGCAAGGGAATTTAACCCTTACTGTAAAGAGAGAATATTAAGGGTTGTATACGAGGGGCGTCCAATAAATAAGTTTCCCTATTTTATAAAAACATTACACACAAATGATATGTTGAATTAATTTTATTTATATTGTACAATCCTTCTGTTACTTTTCTAGATATTCAACATGTTTTTCCAAGCACTTTTGGGGACATGACACAAGTTTTTCCAAGCCAGTGTTGTACCAGGTCGGGTCCTGTGCTCGCAACCAGTTGTTCACTGATTTGACTTCATCATCGGTGTTAAAAGTGCTTTGCTTACCTTTGAGTTGGAGGAACATTGAACATCAGCAATAAGGAGTATACGAGAAAACTTCCAAGTTGAATCTTGACCCAGGCGGAACCCAGAAGATCAACTGGTAGGTTTTCTCGCATCTTCCATATTCACCAGATCTTTTCCCAAGTGATTTTCACATGTTCCTACAACTCAAAGGTAAGCACTTTTAACACCGATGATGAAGTCAAATCATGAACAGCTGGTTGCGAGCACAGGACCCGATCTGGTAC
This sequence comes from Deroplatys truncata, assembly GCA_030765065.1. Classification (NCBI taxonomy): domain Eukaryota; kingdom Metazoa; phylum Arthropoda; class Insecta; order Mantodea; family Mantidae; genus Deroplatys; species Deroplatys truncata. The sequence goes on along the minus strand of CM060988.1, from coordinate 117,804,300 downwards.
AATACTGGATTTGTAAAACTTGTGTCACGTCCCCAAAAATGCTTGGAAAAACGCGTTGACTATGTAGAAAAGTAACAGAAGAATTGTACAATATAAATAAAAATTAATTCAACATGATCAATTCTGTGTGATATTTTGTATAAAGGGAAACTTACTTTTGGACGACCCTCGTAAATTAGAAAAGGGGGTCAAGGAAGGAATCCATCTGGTACCGGTGTCGAAGTGATACTCATTTCATCTTCTTAGAAGGTGATTTTATTTCTTAAGCCTAATGCAAACTTATGATGCCAGTTTAGTCTTTGAATGCTTATCTGCTTCAGTAGAAAAATAGTTTTGCCTCCTTTTCTTCGCATTATAATTCATATACGGAATATTAACGAAAGTCGTATTTAAGTGTATGATAGAGCAACTAATCTACATTTTTTGGTTCTCTAAACTTTCTTTCTTAAGCGCTTCGTTTCGCCTTTATTTTGTAAACATCGTAATTTACACCGCAATTACCCTTGCAACTGCAGGTGAGTAAATGACCACACACACACACACACGCTCACAAAGCTACCTAGTTCTCTCACTATCACACCTTCATATCGCGCGTGAAACATTGTTACCAACATTGTAAGTAGTTTTTATTTCCTTTTATTGATTGTTTAAATAAAAATAACATAGCTTAGTTGTTAGTCTCGTTTATTAAACATTCAAATAATAGTGGATTATAGAACAAGGGGTAAAAGTAGAGTTTTATTTTGCGAGTAGGAATGTTTGCGAAACTAACGCGTATTTCGCAATCCTATTAGTAAAATACGTAAAACCACTTTTCACATGTGGCATATACTATTGTTAGACAGCGCTCGAATTTGTAAAATATCTCTAATATTATTCTGATTCGCGAAATTAAGAGAAATCAGTTTAGAACGCGGTTCAAGAAACAAGAGAAATTAACGTTAAAAAAGCGAAATGTCAGATGTTTTGTTGTCATTTTCAGTTAAATTATTTTCAACATGTTTTGTGTTACACCAGGCAATGAAGCGATTAAATGCTACCTCAATTGTTTTCTGGATTTTTTGGGTAAGTAATTCTTCTGAATTCATAACTTCCGCCCTTTGAATCTTTTTGTGAGTTATCGTAGATAAAAGAATAGCGTTTTACATCAAAGAAAGCAGAAGACTGCCAATATAACGCATAGGATAACTCTACAACGAATTGCGATAAATTGAAGTATGACGATTTGTATTGTGAACAGACAATGCGAGTGCCATAAGAAATTAATTATGTGAAAAGACAATCAAAAGTAGAACCTAATCAATCCAAGTTGAGTTATTAAACATGTACAAATACAAGGGGTAATTGCCATGTGACTGGACTTGAAAGTAAAGTTTGTCACAATAAAGATTATTGCACTAGTGCTATAATCAAAAGCTTTTAGCTTGTGTGCTCTGTCTTATAAGTTCTGCTTTTAGGCCTTGCTGTCTAAAAATTATTTAATTCGCTTTAATGCACTATTTCGAAATGTTAAATAAGAATAATCGTATTATTTTAGTTATCTGCGCTGAATGCTTCCATAAGGGCTTAAACGTTTTTGTATCCGATGATTATAAAGCACTTTGTCTATTTGGATTTTACATTAACTGCATATACCTAACCAAAGGATTAAGATAAAATATTTATTTTCCTTATTTTATTCAAACCAGAAGGTGTTTTGGTTGTAGTTGCTTAAGTAAACGTTAAACATTTTGCAGAAAATACATGAAAGACATCTCTTGGGAATTGAACACAACTCGATAGATTAACATCGTTCCCGTACGTAATTCAGTAACAACTTCGCAGTGGCATCGAAAAAAGAGAGCTTATTCTAATCTGCAGTGGATCTGACCTAACCCGTCAAGTGTGATTTTCCCACCCATCTGCAAGGGAAGGCGCGCTGTTGCCAAACGTTTAAATCTAAGAAAAGTAGAAAACAAGTGCTCATGAACGTTTTTCTTTCTCTAAGCTAATAAGCAGAGGAAGTATTCCATTACACGCAAAAACTCGATGCCGAGATTTCCTGGAAGTACACGTTTTGAGATACTCTGAACAAATAAAAAAGGATATTTAGAAAAAGGTTCGTGTAATACCAAACTTAGTATTTAACTTCAGTATTTTACAAGGATACAACACGAAAATCTACACATCACAAACTACCCTTTACATAGAAAATGTTTCATTGTTGTTTATGTTCTTAAATGCCTCTAAGGGTTTGATTAAAATACCTATGTTTAAACTATTTGCATTACCAACGAAACGTATATTATGAAGTTTCTGGGAATAGTCTGTGAAATTCTCATAAAACACACACTTTATGTTGAATCAAATTTTTTAAGCTTAACCATTTGCGAGATACTCTTTTGTTATTGGTTTGAATTTTCAATACTTTTTTTCAAGTAGTAAGTCGGTATTCGTTTTTTCTCGTGGTTATGGAAAGAACAAATTTTTAAGTCATCAAGTAGTGATTCGCTTTTTAAGCTGACTATCGCTTTTGCCTACTGCACCCTTCATATACCTACAGCGAAATGTATAAATGTATAATGAAAGATTATCTCAATTAACAAGAAGTCAATAGAAGCATACGTTATTTTACGAGTAGTTTGTAGGAGTAAGCATAGAAAGTAATGTGAATGCAACACCAGAGTTTTCAAAGTATTCATCGAAATCTGTCTCTGGTTTAAGGGCTATACTTTATCTCAGACAAGAACGATCCAATTGTAAACAAGGAGGGGCTGACTCAACTCGCCACTGTTTGACGTAGCGTGTGTGAACATGTTTTGCAACAATAGCTGTAGCAGCGCTGGCTTCTTCACAATAAATCAAGTTTAGTAAGACATTGCAATATACGTGTTACAGAATTAATATTATCGTGCAGTCGCATAATGGTTACGCTTCGGGGCTTCTTTCTGTCTTTGCATCGCGAAACAATATGCGATCATATGCATCCATGATGATCGACTCTGCACGATAAAGAATACCATCTCTATAAGCATTCACATCGTGACCTATTTTATTATTCCAAGAGGGCCGTGAAGTTATTAGGAATACAACTTAGTGTACAAGTGTTTCATTAGAAATAGAAAGTTAGACTGCATATTATTTAATAGTACGATAATAGGGTATAACTACTTATGTCTTCGTCGTGTGGTGTAGTGTTTACCATGCTAGCCTCTAGCTAGCTTGGTAACCACTCTAGTTCAAAACCGGCGGAGGGCGATGGATATTTTCGGGCGTAAAAACACTTAGCACGGCTTTCTTCGGAAGGGAAGTAAAGCCGGTGGTCCCGTGTCGTAGATTTACGGCGCGTAAAAGAACCTCAAGCCGATAAAGAGGCCTCTGAGCAAAACTACCGGTCTTTCACGCCCAATGTAGAATGGGACGCTGAGAACCATAGTAGTTAAAGAGCGTCCATAAGTAAAACTCAATTTAATTTAACCTTACGTCTGTCTTCCGTTTAATCTGTATATTTATGCTTATATATGCGTCTGTTGTAAACTTTCCTTTCGAATTCACGAGTCCTGTACACATCGTGAATCTTAAAATTTGTATAATTTTCTTTCCCTGAAGCTAATTCGGATGTAGCAGTGATTACAAAACCACTTACGGTACTGTACTTCTTAAAGGCAGTTATTGTGCGATAAAAATAAGACATCCATGAACTTCCCTCCACCAATCAGCGGCCTAACAGTGTTCGGTCTCACTATCTCTCTCTTTCTTCCCTCCCATACACCGGGTGTTAAAAAAATGTATTGCATATTTTGAGAGGTGGTAGTATGGACCAAAACAAGAAAAAAAAAATGTCCAGTAAACATGGGCTCTAAAATGCATACCTTAAAGGCTATAAGCACTTGTTCATCTTCGCTATCGTGAAAGATCTCTTCTGCTGCAAGCTCTTTACTATTACGTATGACCTACAGAATGCAATAAACAAATGACACATTAATCTGTTACTGTTAAACAGCACAGCTTCTAATGTAATCTACTTGCGATTACATAGTACGACCTGCTTGTGAACTATCGCTAAAGGGGGTGCTCAGTATGGTTGCCTATTCATAAGACATGCTTCTGTCCGAATCTTGGGGAACCACGCACTCTCTGAAAGACCCCAGGTTGGTCACGGATGCTCTGGCAGACATTCGCCTTCCTGTAATGTTTGTACATCATTAATGGGGATTGCATACACCAAATATTTCAAGATGTAACTATCAAAACACAAACTGATTCCATTAGAACTAATAAGAATATGTGTTGCACTTACCCAGAACTGTGAATACAGCTTACAGTAACAACACTAACAGATGTTTACTGCATGTTGTATCCATTCATGGACAATAACAGAGTAATGTGTCCTCATTTGCTCACTGCCTGCTGTAGGTCGTATGTAATAGCGAAGAGCTTGCAGCAGGAGATGTTTACAGTAGTGCTCATAGCTTTTAACGTATGCATTTTAGAACACATGTTTACTGGACATTTTATCTTGTTTTGGTCCACATTACCACCTCTCAAAATATGGAATACTTATTTCTTAACATCTGGTATTTACCACAGAATCGATAGTTTGACTAGATTTTTACTTTATCTACCAAACGTATAGAAGGAGAGAAGATATTGCATTCCAACAAAAAATACGATACCGAGATTTCACCGGAAATATACGTTTTCAGGCCCTTGAATCCGAGAAAATAATTTTTAGAAAAAGATATGTGTGAATCCATGAACAGCATAAATCAAAAACGAAAAATCGGATAAATGCCAAATTTTATATTTAGTTTCATTACCATCCAAGGATGCGTCACTAAGATTTTCAAGAAAATCTCCCAAACTACCATTTACTTGAACATTATTAAAAATATTTTACTTTCAGAAAATGCTGTAATGATTTTGATTAAAATACCATATATTAAATATATTTGTATGACAAATAAAATGTATGTCTTGAATTTTCTGGGAATTGCCTGTGAAGTGCTCTTCATTCGGAAGGAATTTTGTATTATTTTGTGCAACTCGTAAACGTTAAGCGATAGACGAAAAAACACTACACAAAAAAGTAGATCTCTTTGAAACATACAATTTATTTCAAATAACCTCTTTTGTGACATCAGCCATTGCAGAGATATCCGTTATTGATGCTTCGATTTGTTCAACAGCTTGTCATTCTTTTTAAGTCCTGTCGATTTTCAGTCGTTTCTCGGGAACGCATGGAAGAGTAAGGACTTTTAAGGTCAGCATATAGCGCCCAGTTCTTAAACATTTGGCTGTCGCTGTTCCCTTTGTACCCTAATGATATGTGTAATACAGCTGTTTCTGCAAACATTTAATTTGATTATAATGAAGTAGGTAGAAAAATAATCTGTAGTAAGAATACTTTGTATATCCACTAATAAACGAGAAAGTGCAGTGAATGTAACACTTCAGAATTTTTTATAACATTTATGCTCCTTTCACTCTGTATACACAACGTTTTAAACCGGTTATGTTTGTGTAGCCGAGGGTAAAAATAATGGAGAAAAATAAAAACAAATTTTGACGAGGAATTTGTTATAGGAATCGTTCACCTTAGACCTTGTTGCTACCGTACTATTTACTCTTTTATATATGGGATTCCTATAAAATGTGACGCTTTTGGGCGCTGCTTAGCTATAGAATTTTAAGTACTGCACTTCCAAAAAGTAACGGTTTTCTTCAGTGAAAGCATTAGGAAATAAATGCTGAATTTGGACCATAAAGTACACAGAAGGGTGCACTCTATTTTCGCGTTCACTCACGTGAATAAACCGCAGTGGGAATCGAACTCAAGAATCAGTGGCCCGCGGCGCGTGGTACTCCAACCGTGACAATAGGTCGGTGAATCACGGCTAAAGCTGTTGTTACGGCCAAACAGTCTCTTTAATCATGTACTCCAATAGCACTTTTTACTATTGTACATGTCAGCTGCACTAGCATAGGTTTTGCAATGTTACACGGTAGTTAACTATACAAATTTCTCGTAAATAACGTCTTGTCAGCAGAACAGCCCTTCGTATTTTACGCCTTAACAAGACCTATAAATGTAGGCATTTGCTCTTTTCTATAACGATAATTAAACATTAACTCTACTGAGCCAATTTCATTTAGCTATTTTAAACAACTTCATACTTATTTAAGTCAATGCACCTGAGATACAGCTTAAAAATGTGAAGAAAAAACCAAAAATGCTTATTTTGATTGTTATTGTGCTTACACCGCATTCATTGGTGTTTTTGATTTATCAATATCGGCAATATTCAAAGTTCTATGGTGCGGCTATTACATTGTATGCACATTCCTGTTCTAAATCTTGTTGTCCTCAACATTTTTGTTTCCGCATTTTTACTTTCTCTACCACGTAGTAGATAGAGAAGGCACTGCATTCTACCAAAATTTCGATATCGAGATTTTATCCAAAGTGCATGCTTTGAGGCCCCCTAAATCCAAAAAACACTTCTGTAGAACAAGGTCTGCGCTCGCGCGTGTGTGTGCGGGTGTATGTCAGTGAATAGCATAATTAAAAAATGAAATGTCGGATAAATACCAAACTTGGTATTTAAGTTCAGTATCTTCCAAACACAAGAAATTGCTAACAAAACACCCCACCCCAGACAACGCTTTACGTGGAATATTTTACGATTTTTTTTGTTTTCTGATTTTGATTAAACTGCGATATATTAAACATATTTACATTGTAAATAAGATGTATATTTTGAATTTTCTGGGAACAGCTTGTGAAGTCCTCTTCATTCGGAAGGAATGTATATAATCTTACATAAGCGATAAACGTTAAGCAATAGACGAAAATGTATTACACAAAAAATGTAGATCTCTTAGAACACAATTTATTTCAAATAACTTTTTTATGACATCAGTCACTTTCGAGGTATCCGTTATTAATGGTTCGAATCGTTCAACACTTAGTCATTATTTCAAAGTCCTGTCGGTTTCCAGTTGTTTCCCACTATGTCATGGAAAGAGTATGGAATTTTAAGGCCAGCATATAACGTCTAGTTCTAAAACATTTGACTATCGCTGTCCCCTTTATATCTATAAAAAATGTGTAATTCAGCTATTTCCGGAAAGGTTTATCTCAATTAAAATGGAGTAGATATGAAAACAAGCTTTCGTAAGAATAATTTCTATACCCACCTATAGCACTAAGTGGAGGTAGTCTTGTATTCTACCCTAAAATTCAATACCGAGATTTCGCCCGAAACATGTGTTTTAAGATCCCTGAATAAAAAGAAAAGCATTTTTAGAAAAAGTTAGCTCCCTGTGTATGTGTATAAACAGCATTTAACCCCAAAACGAAAAGTTGATTAAACACCTAACAACATGAAGATTTTCAAAACATATATCCTTGACAAACTACCTTTTTTATTTTCTCAAACTAATTCTTAACGATTTACGTTAAATTCGTTTCAGATATTTGCAGGACAAATAAAAAGTATATTTTGAATTTTTAGGAAATAGCTTGGAAGTCCTCTTCATTTTGAATGACTTTTGTAGATTATTTAACACTGCAAATACAAAGTTTTAAAAAAACTATCAACGGTAGTAGCACTAGTACTGACGGTTTTACGACAATTTAAATGAGGTTAACGAATTCTTCTTTTCATGATAATTATTTCCAGACGAAGTTAGAGAAATAATTATCTTATGAAAAGATGCATGAGTTTGAAAAACCGAAATTAAATTGGCATGTAAAGCTATTGGCACGATTGCTACTCGGCTAGATAATCACACGAAATCACCATGTTTGTTAGTCCTGTAGAATGAAAGCAATCTCTTTGTCGCTAACTGAGCCGTAAATTTTATAATTTCTCTCCTTACAAAATTCTAAAAGTTGATTCCACACCATACTTTTGTTCATCTAGCTAAATTATCTAGAGCTGCTTCTGTATTACGAATATTTTGACTTCCAAAACGCGGCATTTTCAGTTGCTAGTCTACGTGATCTGACTCACTGCATTGATACAAATTAGAAACAAGTACACCACCATGAAATACTATCAGTGTAGTAATCGAAGGTAAATTAATATCAGTGCAGCACGACTTTGATTGGCCAACTAGACTAGCATACTCTACTTGTCATTGGCTAATGGCATATTGCGTGCGATTATCCGAAATATTTGAGGTTCACATTGCCCGGGAATAGAAGAACAAGTTAATGGATGTAAAGAATTTTAGGTATATTTGTCCTATAAATGCAATATGTTTTAAAAATAGATGAATAATGTTTTCCAAAATAGTTTTATAGCTACCCGAAATTATTTTGAGGCTTGCTGTTGGAAAGTAATTTGATTTATCAGCCAAATTTAAGAACATTTCAGGAAAAATGTAATTTTCTCCCTGTAACGTGTTTCACACCTGAGCACCGTTTATTTACCACAATTATTATGAATCGCCATCTCTGTTATCTCAGGAAAAATACCTGAGTCAGCGGTTTGCAAAATTTCGGATTTCACGCCCCCGATTTTGCCTTGGATAATTCTCTGCCCCCTCTCGCATAGGATTAAAATAAAAATGAAAACCCGGAAATATAAATTTCATTCGGCAACAATTTTTTTGATGCCTTGTCTTGTTGATTTATTATAGAAGGCACTGTGCATAAGGGCTGTTTATAAAAAAAATGCACTTGTATTCGAGAGCGTTTGAACCACCAAGTAGCTAAAAGGTTTCCAAGTGTCTTAATATTTCCTCATGTAAGTGGAATTCCGAAATAAAAATTTTCATGATCCTCATTTAAAATACACAGGATTGGTGCTAGTGTTTTAAATGTAAGACTTTGGCAACTATAGCGCCGCGGTAACGTGTGCGACTCGCATTCGGGAGGTCTCGTGTTCGGTTCCGCTACTCCATGGTTTTACCTGGTGGGCAAGGCGAATGCTGGGGTGGTGTTGTCTACTACGGATCTCCTCTCTCTCTCTCTCTCTCTCTCTCTCTCTCTCTCTCGTTTCCTCTCATTTCATCTCGTCTTTCATGTTACAGGTCGACTCTATTGTGTGTCGCTCGGCAGCGGACAAATGACGCAGGGACTTGCACTTTGGAATTTCTTCTCGGCACTTTTTCGAGCCTCCACTGCTGGGTCGAGTTTTCCCCAGTCTCCGCTGGATAGGAGCCTGTGAGTCACCCTCCTGTGGTTTGGGAGGGTCGCCGCAGAGCTTCCTCCGGCCGGGTGGTCAAGCCTGTAACTATTAGGGAACTCTACGGTCTCTGTCGCCTGAGTCTGCCGGTCGTGCGGCCCATACGTCTCTTGCAGCTCTTTTCTCTCATACGTTTCTCCTGGGGGTGTATGCAAAAAGATTCCTTGCGGGTCAGGGTGCTACCCTGCTAGGATTACCCTCCGTTCGGTAATCCTAATTATCTACATGATGTACAACGGAGGGAAAACATTTGCACTGCGACCTACGGGAGATATGGGAGGAAAGAATGAAGTGAAGGAACCACAGGAGGCTACCGGCTGCAGGCAGACAGGCCGCAGAGACGCTCGGAAGTCCCTAAGATTTTCTGACTGGAAGACCTGTCCCACTCCTGGAGCTGCCTAGAGAGGACGATGAACGACCTGTCAACCAAGCAGCCCTCCAGTGTCCACGGAGAAGACTGCTTCCTTCTAACAAACATCCACGCCATTTTGTCCAGCACAGCCATACACCACAAAATCTAGAAACTTGCTTGAAAGATAAGAAGGAAAGGGAATAAAAGGGAAATTGTGGTAGATGGGAAACCACACCAGCATTCGCCTAACAACTAGGGAAAACCACGAAAAACTCAGAGTCAGAGCGGGTGGTAACTCAGGGTCAGAGTGGGTGGTCGACAGGAATCGAACCCGAATGCGAGCATATAATTTAGTTTTCAAAAAATCCATCAGTATCACAAGGAACAAAAACTGAATTGGAGTTACTAATTCAAAATGTGTCTTTTGTGAAACGGTATAAATTTTAAACTATGAGCCACAAAATAAAGAATAAAATCTAAACATACGTTGTCGAGAATCAGTAAGTAACGTGCAAAAATGTCCTATGTGAAGTTCTCGAACAGGCAACAGTTTTTCTCTTTGTTTGTTTCCACATCCGTACACTAGGGAATCAACTAGACTTGTGGAGAGCGAAAGAGCACATTACGTATCCATTAGGCTTTCAGCACGTGTGAACATGTTGACAACAAAAGCCAGCCTTTGCGACTTTGCCTCTAAATAAATAGCTCTTTGTGGTGCGTAGGAAACATCTTTGTTTTGCTAGCCGCAGCTCCACCGATGTGTTTGCTCGACTAGATGTCTTCAACATTATAAATACTTTAAGATATGTTCCCGCGTTTTTTCTGTCAAAATCAATACTACAATTGTTCCGTCTTGGAATTGTTTACGTCCGTTGAATCTAGTCACATGTCACTTCTGTTTCCTGGCAGAATATGGTAGATGTAGGAAAAAATATTTTTTCGACTCCTATACTTAATGTGTTCATCTACTATTAGAAATCTGTATCGAAATGAAGTCCATTTCGATACAGATTTCCGCGCTTGCTCACTGTCCCACTCAGAGGCACTGAAAAACGGTTCATTCAATAATATGACTTTATATTAACTTTATTTCACTGTTTTCATTCTTTAAAATGAAATTCCAATCAATCTCTGCTCACATTTTACAAACGTTTAGTAACAAACGTTAATACAACTTAACTTTTTTTAACTTAACTTTAGTAACACAACTTTTTATACTTGGATATATCAGTTCCATGTTTTACATTTAGAGTAGTCTTCTGTATCGAATAATTTGTCCACGAGGTTAGGGATTTCGTTGTTTCTGACATTTCTTCAAAGTAAACTATGAGTACATTTTCTGACAATGAAGTTACATTTTTCCTTGTTCGTCGCACCTTGAACTTATACAACTTTTCATACATTTTCTTTGATTTTTCAGGAAGTAAATTCTTGCTTACATTCCTCGCCTCCTCCAGGATATCAGGAGGTGTGGAACTAAATTCCACCTCTTCAAATTCACTAGTAAACATTTCTGTCTCCATCTTGTAAAATCAATACCTGCAACTTGAATCGATATTCACTTGTTATCGAAGCGCATCTAAAATACGTATCGAGAAATTGATTTATCACGTTTTTATTTTCCTTCGTATGCATCTAGATATTAAATATTTATTATATATCTAAATGTCGTGTAAAAACTACTGTAAGCAACTCTACTATAATTGTTATTAAGACACTTGTGAAGTTTTCGACCCTGGCTCGCTCCTGTCGAAAATTACTCGTCACTCGTGTCTTAATAACTCCCATTATAGGATCGTTGCATAAATAACTATTGTTTCTTATACTATTTTTATTTTTACTTTTAATTTAACTATTTATATAAAAGTTCGTTCTTAATTTGCATACAAAGCATATTTCCTCGAAAGTTTGAAGAGAAGCATTGTTTCTTTCTTTTTTGTAAGTTCTAAATCAACAAGGTGCTTTGCATGGTATGTTGCATGGTATAATACGGAAACTCGACTTTGCGACAAAGTGAGCGAAAGGAATGTAAGCAGATTTCAATTTCGAAATTAGTAGAGATCAACCCTAAGAAGTGAATCAAGAAGAAAAGGTAAATATATGAACCCACCATTCCATATTCCATATAAAATTACAATATTTCAATCCAGATAAAAGCAAATACAAACTGTCAAATGGGTAAAAAGCTCAATATTTCGGGTTTGGCCGCTGCTGTTGTGTTATATTCTCGCTAGCGACTTGTTAGATTCATAAGTTCGTCCTGTGCTATGAAAGCCACCACAGATTATTCGTGACACTGAGCTTTTACATCTCCCCTATAAGGTACAAAAATTAAAAATTAAATTCAGCTTTATTTATGGACGCTCTTTAACTGCTGTGGTCCTTAGCGTCCCATTCTATATTGGGCGTGAAAGACTGCTAATTTTGCTCAGAGGCATCTTTATCAGGCTTGAGGTTCTTTTACGTGCCTTCAATCTACGACACAGGACCGCCGGCTTTACTTCCCTTCCGAGCCTAGAGTACGGATACAGACATTGCAAATGGATTTTTTTAAACTCAATAAAAATAAATTAGTGTTGCCAAATTAGCTAATGCTGCTATCATATTTGACTGTGTTGTAAAGAAAATAATTGATTTCTGCGTACACTGTTTACTGCTAATTTTTGCTCTTTTGAATCCTTAGTGCCACTTTAAGTTTTAACGGAGACTTTTCGGTATTTAGTTGTTCCCATTTACTGTATCTGAATTCAGTATTGTACACCTTCAGAAGATGTGAGCATCCCCATCTCTCTCTATAACTCTCCGTCTCTCTCACACATATACACACACGAAAATAAGGATGTTTGCTTACCTTCTGTTTTAATTTCTTTTTTCCCTCGAGTTTTACTTTCTCTATCACGTACCTATTAGGTAGGGAAGGTATTGCATTCCATCCAAAAATTCGATATTGAGATTTCACGGGAAATACATATTTTGAGGCCCCCTGAATAAAAAAAATCATGTTTAGGAAAGGTCCACGCGCGCGCGTGTGTGTGAACACCATGACTCAAAAATTAAAACTCGGACAAATACTAAACTTGGTGTTCAGGTTCAGTATCTTCCAAAATGCGACAAGAAAATATTTAAGAAAATCTGCCCCCACCAAACAACGCTTTCACACCAAAACATTTTTTATATATTTGAGTTGCACAAAGAGGCCTGGTAACTATTTGGATTAAAGCATCATATAGTTAAGATTTTTACATGCTACATGAATTTACGTACTGTCGCTGTTCAGTTGTTTCTCGTGGTATTATAGGAGGAGTACTGAATTTAAAGGCCAGCATATAGCGAGTCCGGTTCTTATTGGTTCGTCATTCAAGCATTAACCTCTGTAACCGAAAGAGGGATGGAAGGCGAGGCAGAGGCGTGTTAATTATTGATTGCCAACTAAAATCGGGTTGCTCATATAAGCCCCTTTTTTGCACCCGACTGTACTTACAACGAAATGTAAGTACAAAAATCAAACTACCTCTGCAAATATTTATCTCGATTAGCATGAAGCAAATAGAAAAATAAGCGTTCTTAAGAAAGTGTATCGAGGCTATATGTAAATAGAGAAACTCATGTGAATATAATAAATATATAAGATTTTTAAAGGACTATATTCCCAGCCTTTTATTGCAATGATACAAGTGATGGGACAATACCACTATTTCTCTATGCTGGGTTTTTATTCTTAGCTTTCTGTATATAAACGCATGTAACCAATTTTGTATTCTATACTAATTTCGAAATTATTCCTGTTTTGACATTCTCCAAACGGCAACAATTTTTTTAACTTGATAAAACCAATAATAATAATAATAATAAAAATTTTCTTTACTACCCTTTTTATGTAACTATATTATGTGCTGAAAGCCTTCTTTTAAAAGATTTTCTATCCATAGAAACAGAAATACTTGCAATTTCTCTGTATTCTGCATTTTTGAAAATATAAATTAATAGGTATATATTCTACATGAAACTCAAATAACTAAAAAAATGTGTGTGCTACACTGCTCTACCAATATTTACAACTATCACATAATATATGTATTTTTTCATCCGGTAATAAGCAAACATAGTATGTGGATTATGCCACTCCACTACCTCCCTCATATAATAGCATATGATTGTTAAATATAAAGGTTTAACTAGATAAAACAGATAGAAGGAAAGATCAAATATGTTGATGCGCTGCAATACCTCACGTCTTAAGTTCTGATTTGTTTCTGCTGGATTCATAGATTTTGGTTACCGGGGTAGGTAAATGCAATGGCTGAGAGTGAGTCACCAAGCCAGGCTGTTGCAGAAACGTAATTTAATGTGTCAACTAAATCAGCTTCATTCACAACTCGGTTAACACTGCATGTTACATAAGTACCTGTACTCCTTCCCCCATTAGATTCCATGCTTTCATTTAGACACAAATATGTATGGAAAGTTGCATTCATTCAACCCACAGGAAACGCAATCAAGGTCTATCAAGAACTATAATCCAGCAACTCTTTGGGGAGGAAATAACGTGAGTCTCGACTCCTTTCATTCCTCATGTAGCATAAAGTTAAACGTAACAACTTTCAGTACAGCAAAATTTAAGAACTTTTAAGTATCGAAAAAGTATCGAAGGTTTATCTTATACTATTAGGCATACTTCGATACCACCTACTATCGAGAGTATCGAGGTATCGAGGGTATCTAGATCCCATCCCTACAGTATACTATTGTATGAACATTATGCATGTACTGTAACGGGTAAAGAATGTCGCGTGACTTTACACATTAGATTTGTACCTCCATTTGTAATATTTGTGTTACAGCTATGCTTGGTGTATCGGGGATTATACAGTGTTATAGTCATTAAGTGGCTTCAAGAAAACTTGTCCAGTTTTATTTAATGGGGTGTTTATGACTGAAAAAACTATCACTCGATCTGAGCAAATTATCTCGCCGACCTTTGGCCAATTTTTTGTATATATTTCATCCACTTCGATGTAAGTCAAACGCCGGATAATTTATAGCTTAGTGGTCTCTAAGCTCGTTTCCCCGTCGAGTCATTTATCATACCTGCCATCTGTCTGATGTCTCGTTATAGACATGCTACATAGAAGGCTACAATAAAGGATGAGAGTTCTTCACGTTTCTTTTGGATTGAAAACATTTTGATCCTTTTAGCCATAAGTTATTTAAAGACTTGGAAAACAAATTCGTGTTCAAATGGTTGGAACGATTGTACTCCTAAGACACAAGCCTTCTTCTAATACTTCATTTCCTGTATGATATATGTTTATGCCTGCCATTGTTCTATGGACTTACATAAATCATAGTTACGGAGTTCCTAATTGTAAAATAGGGCAAAAATCCTATCGAAGAAGGATCTCTACTGTATCTAAAACGATTTATATAGTTATATTTTTACTTTCTCTACCATGTATAGTCGGTAGAGAAGGTATTGCATTCCACTCAAAAATTCGTTATCAAAATTTCACCGGAAGTGCACGTTTCGAAACTACTGAATCCCCAAAAAATCATTTTTAGAAAAAGGTCCGTGTGCATGTCTGTGAACAGCATAACTCAGAAACTAAAAGTTGTACAGATATCAAACCTGGTATTTAAGCTAAGATGCAATACAAAGATTTTCAAGAAAAACTTCCCACCCCAACTATCCTTTACACTGAACATTTTTTGAATTTTTTTATTTTCGCAAACATGAATAAAGATTAAGATTAATATACCTACCATATATTAAGGGTATTTACATGATAAATAAATTGTACATCTTGAATTTTCTGGGAATAGTCTGTGAAGTCCTATTCATGCGGAAGGAATTGCATATAACCTTGTATAATTGATAAACTCTAACTAATAGACGAAAACGCACTACAAAAAAATGTAGATCTCTTTAAAAAACCACATTTCATCTTAAATAATTTTTTGTGTCATAAGCTTTTTCCGAGATATCGTTATTAATGGTTCAATCTGTTTCACACTTTGCAATTCTTTTAAACCTTGTCGATTTTCAGTCGTTTCACGTGATTGCCTGGAAAGAATTTGGAATTTTAAGGGCGAACATATAACATTAAGTTCCTAAACTGTTCCATTTCTGTCCTAACTAAATGTGTAATGTAGCTATTTCTGCAAAGGTTTATTTGGATTAAAATGAAGTAGACAGAGAAAGAATAATTTGTATACCTACTGATAAACGATAGAAGGTAGAGAAATGTCATGTGAATGTAATACATCATTTCTTTTTCTTCAAATTGGTGAGAAAGTTTGTCCTAAAGTATCATTTCAATATAAACCTAAAGTCTTACGTGTAACAGTCGCATCACGTCCTCTCTACCCCATAAATTTATTGTAATTCTTCTACAGAGCCCTTATTTGGACGCGTGGCCGAACTACGGGAATTTTATTGGCACCAAAGACACGCTGTTTGCCGACGGAGTCAGATATTCATAGCCCCTTAAATTCAACTGAGTAGATTCCTCATGAAAATTATAATGACCTTCGTCGTAGAATATATTGGAAATTATGTCCTTATACCTCATATCTTTTTAAGAAAAGTGCATTAACGCTTCATTAATTCTTCATGGCCTTGTAAGTTTAACCATGTTTCACCGTAAATAAATAAAGCAACATTATCAACATCCAAATGCAGAAATTAACACATCGTGTATTTGGTGCCTGTAGAATTATCTTACAGGGTTTTAACTTCAGTAGCATTCCAAGCCGAGGTTTGCAAAATTCTGATTCTTTGTAAACTTTTCTCCGATGTCATCGAGTTTTTTGTCTGTAAGAACACGGTTATTTACTCTCGTTTTTTAAAATCAACAATAGATCCCGTTTTCCTAAATCTATTCACAAGATTACTAACTGTTTCTCAGAGAATCTGTCTATAAATCACCTTCTCACTTCTCTGCCAGTGTCATATAGTAATCATATAGGAGTCTGTGTGCTAAAGTATACGGGTTTGTTGGCATTATAACAGTACTAGCACACTATAACACTGAAACATACGTCTCACAATGTATCAACATTTGCATAGACTTCGCGTCAACTGATTAACCGGCACACGGAGAGGAGGAAAAGTGGGTGAGAAAAAGAACCGAAATGAAGGCTTCGTATATTCACTGCATTCATTACGATAAATTATAGGCTAGAAATTATTTAAATGTGCGCAACGCTGATTTTATAAGCAGGATGCGGAGCCAGCATTTAGTTCTTGTATTATAAATGGATTTTTGTCATCATAGTAAAGATAGATCGTGGTAAAGAAAGGAAAAAAAAAATTCAAATATGTTGCGCTAGCAGAACCTGCAGCACCGCTCGCATTATTGCGTTAAAGGCCCGTTAACAATGAAATGTAAGCGCAGACGCGGCATGAGCGCAAGACTTTGCATCCATATAATTTAATGGAAGCATTCACATAGTCACGCAACCCGTTACGCAACGCAGGGGTTTGCAAACGCCTAACTTAATGCTTGCGTTGCGTGCATAGAGGAAGGATTCTGCATTTCTTTCTCTTTGCATTGCCTGTTATTCAACAGCAGACGATCGCGATGCGTTAGCGCTTACTTTTCATTGTGAATGGGTCCTAACTGCGGATACTTCTGTTTCTCCCTCTCTCTCATTATTGTTCCTCTGTATTTCAATTCCATTTCAGTTCTCTCTCGCTGCCCCATCCCTCTCCAGTCTATTTCTTATTCTCCATTGCCCCCCTCTCTCTACGTATTATATTTTGAAAGGCATTATTACAAATGTTTTTTTCTGGGATGCGAATACGAATTGAAACATAAACAAAATGTTTAATATTAAGAAATAAAGTGTTGCATTTATTTAATGTCGCTAGCAAGTGCCAGGTCACATCAGCGTCGCCGGTAAGACGGAATTTTGCCTCTTGCATTGCAGCAAATGTACGGGGGATGCCCGGTACTGACCACAACGCCTATCCTAATTGGTTAGATGATAGTCCTCTTCTGTCGTATGCATATGAACGTGAGGCAAACGGTTTGGTAGAACCTGCTTATTATTATTATTATTATTATTATTGTTGTTGTTGTTGTTATTATTATTCACCGACAAAAGGATTTTATACCAACACGCTTAAATGCGTAGTATAAATTAACGGATATATGTGGATCTGTCATTGGTAGGGAATGATGCGTTAATATATCACTCAGATTGTCACTTTCTCTACTACCACATAGGAGGTAGAGAAGGTACTGCATTCCACCCAAAAATTCGATATCAAGATTTCAGCGGAAATACACGTTTTGAGGCCCCTGAATCCAAAAAGGGAATTTTTAGAAAAAAGTCGTGTGTGTGTATGTGTTTGTGTTTGTTTGTTTGTGAGCAGCATAAGTCAGAAACGAAACATTTTTCGATTTTTTTTTATTTTCTCAAAACTGGCTGTAACGATTTGTTTAGAAACCAGTATATTAAAAATATTTACATGATAAATAAAACCTATATCTTGAATTTTCTGGGAATAGCCTCTGAAGTCCTCTTCATTTGAAAATAATTTTGTATAATCTTGTATAATTGGTAAACGTTAAGCGACAGACGAATACGTTGCACACGCAAATGCAGATCTCTTTAAAACACACAATTTGTTTCAAATAACTTTTTTGTAGCAAAATCCATTTCCGAAGTATCCGTTATTAATGGTTTAATTTGTTTCATTCTTTGCCATACTTTTAAAGCCCTGTCGATTTTCAGTTCTTTCTCGCGAGTGCATGGAAACAGTATGGAATATTAAGGCCAGCACATAGCGTCCAGTTCTTAAATCTTTGTATCTATAAGGAAATGTGTAATGTAGCTATTTCAGCAGCGGTTTTTCCTCCATTAAAAGGAAATAGAAATATAACCTTTCGTGAGAATAATCTGTATACCCGCTAATAAACGATAGAGAGTAGAGAAAGGTATGTGAATGTAACACAGAGATTTGTACGGTGTTTATATATATTGTTACCCTGTTTACGCTCAGAGAGTCTTCTAAACGTGTTTTGTAAAAATTATTTGTTTTGAAAGGACTTGAATTGTATTTTTAGTGAAACCTTTATATAATATATCTGGTTTCAATGAATAGTTCCTCTACAATAGCGAGCAGTCGAGAAAATATAAATTAAAAGGCTGTTCATTACTCTTGTATTATGCTGCGAGTGGCTTAGCTCTTTCGTCAATAAAGCGAATAACACTCCATGTTGTTTACGACCTAGATAACAGAGAGCCTCTGTGTTTTATGGCATTGTGATGGGACATAATATGAAGCATGAATCGTGTGCTCAATATTGTTCTGCTGATTCTCCCCAGTTCATTTCTATATAGAAGTACAGCGCTGCTGTTCTGCTCTAATTACGTGGATTACGACCAGGAGACCTTTAGTAGCTATATATCTTTGGAAAATAATATTTGGTTTCGAAGAATGATCAGCTTTCGACCTTAAATATCAAATAGTTTGTAAGTTGTTCCAATATAAAACTTCTAATAGAGAGAGAGAGAGAGAGAGAGAGAAATCTGTGTTAATTTACATGACTTTCTTTTCTCTATATATGGCGTTTCTCTAGCTATAGGTACAAAGGGAGTAGTAGTTATCATTTGATACCATAATTATTTACATCCCCCGTCAATAATTAAACAAAGAAATGATAGTAAAACATAAATAATTGCAGTAAATAATTTCTATATATTGAATCATTGCATAATGGTACTCGTCCTCCGTGGACTAGTGGTACCGTGCTAGCCTCTAATTCCCAAGGTCGCGGGTTCAAACCCGGCGCAGGGTGATGGATTTTTTCGGGCGTAAAAATCCTTAGCACGACTTTCTTCCGAAGGGAAGAATGTGGTCCCGTAAAAGAACGGCACGTAAAAGAACCTCAAGCCTGATAAAGAGGCCTCTGAGCAAAAGTACGGTGTTTCACGCCCAATATAGAATGGGACGCTAAGGACCACAGCAGTTAAAGAGCGTCCATAAATAAAACTCATTTTAACTGCATAATGGAAGAAGAGAGGGTAACAACTTTGTAAGTGAATAAGAAAGTCAGTACCAGGCAGATTAGGGTTCAGGAAATGTAATTAGTTAAAGTGTAGACCATGCGTTCCGGCAAACTTATGTCTATTAGCTCAGATCCAGGTAACTAGAATTCTAGACGTTAAGAAATAAGAGATGTGTGAAGCTACACTAAGGCCAATTAAAAATGAGAAAGAGAGAGAATGCTTAGAATTTGGCAGTCAGAGAGTAAAAGTTGTGTTTGAGATGCGCAAGATTCGGCAACGTGTAATATAGGAACTTTGGTGGGGTAGTTCTAAAGTAGGCGGGACTTAAGTTAATAAAAGAGTGTGTGTTTGCTGAAATTTGTGTCTTTCTTTTCTTTCGTATACAGGCCTTAGGAGCTTAAAATCTTTACTGTATTCGATTGTTATATTTTCAAGTGCTACGGTTCATAATCAGTTTAATTCATTATCTTCAAACGGTCGGCAACTCGCATCAGTAGCTCAAGTATTGGATCACATTAAATTTCTCTGTAATTTAAACTGGTGTTATATTTTCACATACGCCCACGCATACCCCAAGAGAAGGATCTCATAGCCAACCACTGTAGCAGCCGGCAGCAACATCAACAGGAGATACCGGTCATTCGTCGTCACGTTTCAAGGAAGAAGAAACATAAATGAAGACTGTACCTGTGGTCTAGTGGTCAGCGCTCTAGCTTCTCAACCCAGAGGTGCGGTTTCGATTCCCAGCTGGGGCGGGGAGTTTTTCTTTAACCAGAATCAGTCCCTGACTGCCGCGGAATCTGGAAGTATGAATGTGGGAATGAAGAGGTCCCCCCCCAAAAAAAAATCCTGATAAAGCCAATGTTCATCGAGCATCACGCCATCAGCAGTTTCTCAAGTCAAAGCCCCCGTTATGACCAAAGAAGCTAAAGAAGCCATCCGTGCAAATTAAACAATTAAAATAAGCATAAATAAAAATAGCAAGTAATTACTCTAGGAGTAAGACAAAGCTGCCAATTGTCGCCCGTACAATTTAATATACATAGCGATAAATTAATAATTGCCAAATCAGAATTTCAATTGCAGTTGGCCACAATGGTAGTAAATAAAATCAAGAAGCATATCTAACTAAAACAAAAAGTATGGCTTTTTGGAGTAAGCATCAAATAAGATTGTAAGGTAACAACTGATGACATAAATATTGAACAAATACAACATTTTAATTACTTAAGTAAATAATTAATTAAATGTCAGAAAAATGAGGGACAATATAAGAACATAAAAGAAAATCAGATTTTTTACATTCACATGACTTCTTCTAAAAAAATCTTCTACAAATTATTCTTGGAAAGTTTATTCTTCTATTTACTTCTTGTTAATACAGATAAACTTCATTACACATTTAAACGTTTCGTTGCAGGTTTAGGAGGAATACAGTCAGCTAACGCGAGAGTCAAATCTTTATAATGCCGGTCGCTATGTAATGAATGAAATTCTGTTCTTTGAAAAGAAAGAGAGAGAAAACGATTTACAATTGGAAAAATGATAAAGTATTTGAAAAATCAAACCAATACCAAGAATACCTCGGAAATAGTTAACGCCATAAAAATGTTATTGACATACATTTTGGGCTGTGACGATATGTACATTTTTTTACTTTCTCTACTCGTATAGTAAGCATGGGAAGTATTGTATTCCGCCCAAAAATTCGATACCGAGATTTCACCGGGAATACTCAGACTATCCTTTACACGGAACATTTTTCGAAAATTTTGATTTTCTCAAAAAATTGCTCTAGCGATTTTGATTAAAACATCATATGTTTAAAACATTTTCATGTCAAATTAAACTCCTCTTCATTCTGAATGACTTTTACATAGCCGGTAAACCGTAGAGATAGACAAAAGTTTACTACACAAAAAATGTAGATTTCGTTAAAAACAGAATTTATGTCACATACTTTTTTTCTTTGTCCAGTGAGCCATTTTCGAGATATTCCTTATTACTTGTTTGAATTTTCCAATACTTATACTTCTTCTCTAATGGGTATTCGTTTGTTTGTTTGTTTGTTTTTTTGAATAGCAACCAGTTCTTAAAAGATTTGACTATCGCTTAAAGCCTACCATATTCCTCTTGCACCTACAAGAAAATTAGCAATAAGATAGTTTCTGCAAATGTTTATCTCGTAGATGGAGAATAAGCGTTTGTAAAAACGGTTAGTACAGGAGTATAGAAAGTCATGTGAGTGCAATACATCAGGTTTTTGTAGTAAGGTTCTGTCTCTGTCGTACTTTTTACCAAATACACACAAGTCGTTCAAATCTAAGAGGACTTGGCAGGTTGTTCCCAGGAATTTCAAGATATAAATTTCATTCGCCATGAAAATAGCTTCTCGAGATCATGCAAAAAGCATGGGATTTAATCCACCACATAGCGAGACCCTATTTAAAAGTAATAGAACAGTTAGTAGGATTAATAGTAGTGTCTATGTGCAAGTAGAGAAAGTCATGTGAATGTAACACACAATATTTTTTTATTAGTATTATTAGTGTACTTCAGAAAAAGCTGTTTTATTGCCAGTTTTCAAACAAACATTACATGGCATGTAGAGTTCACATAGCAAGCATTTCTTGTTTTCTATATGCAAGCACATACGCACAGTCAGGATTGCCAATCAGCAAGTCACACCTCTTGGGAACACCTTCATCCTTCCGCCCGTAGTGCATTTCATCTCTCATTTCACTACGATGGTGATGAATGGTGAGTTCCTTTCTTGTTAGTGTTTAACTTCCGTTCTTACTACATACACAGAGCAACACAGGCGATGGACATTGATGATACATGAAATAATGATTGATAGTTTGGAAAGGAAACGTTCCAGGCCAAAGTTAGGGTACCTCCCCGACATTTCTATTTCTCCATTTGTAGCGAAGGTCTCTCGGTCCGTCGCGTAAATTAAATTAAATTGAGTTTTATTTATGGACGCTCTTTAACTACTGTGCTCCTTAGCGTCCCATTCTATATTGGGCGTGAAAGATCGGTAATTTTGCTCAGAGGCCTCTTTGTCAGGCTTGAGGTTCTCTTACGTGCCGTAAATCTACGACACGGGACCACCGGCTTTACTTCCCTTCCGAAGGAAGCCATGCTAAGGATTCTTACGCCCGAAAAAATCCATCGCCCTCCGCCGGGTTTGAACCCGCGACCTTGGGAACTAGAGGCTAGCACTAGTCCACGGAGGACGACAGAGTGGTAGCGAAAACGGGACTCGCAGGCGTCACTCCTTTTCTAGCTGTCTATTCATTTCTTTTCCATACGCTGCTAAGTGGTGTAGTGCGTGATGCATATTTGATGACTCGAGGGAGAAAGGCATTTTCGCCACCGTTGCTCTAGCACATCTTCGGGACTCTCTGCAACTGCCCGTCAGTCTTGCAGAGGTCCTAAGCGGATAAGCAAGCGTTGATAGTACTTTTAGGGGCGGCGCCGTGGCCGAGTGGTTAGACCGCAAGCCTCCCACCGAGGCGGACCGGGTTCACTCCCAGGGACGGGCTTTCCCCGGGATCTCCGGTTTCCCTCGCCATTCATTCCACCAACTGCTCCATCATCACCTTTCCTTTCCTCCAGTTCACCAACATTTCGTTTCATCTACTTCCTTCATCACTGATCATGGGCTGATCACCCATCCTGGATGTTTTGTCTGATCCATGAGTGTCTGCTCCTCGACGGGCCTCTGACCCCAGGCACCCGCCTGTAAGTCCTGGGGGGGGGGTGAAATCCTACATAAGAGGAGGGTAAACAGATAATGAATAATAGGATTTTTAATTTTGTGACAAAGGTAAATTTCCAAATGCAAATTTAGTCACCTTAACAGCAGGTGTTTCCTACTACTCGGTTTAGTTTTATATATTTAGCTTTATTTATGACTTGAACTGTGATTCTTATATTCATGTTTATCTCTGGCCTTTGTCATGATCCATTTTACAAGGGCGCTAATGATCTAGCAGTTGAGTGCCCTTAAACACAAATCTAATCTGACCTCCCCAGCATTTTTCGGTTACAAAGACGGAGGAAAAGCTGGATAAAAATAATAATAATAATAATATAAAAAAACTCAGTCAGGGAGAGCGGTTCTGGCGGGATTTGAACCGCGGGTCTTCCGTTCACTAGTCCGTCCTTAATGACCTCGACCACCCGTGTCGGTATGAATGGTGAAGGTTGCACAGAGAGAAGAGGAGCGTGCGGGTGTTAAAGTTGTAGAGAAAGGAAAAAAGAGATAGGAAAGAGTGAGAGAGAGGGGGAAAGGGAAATAGGTAAAGAGAGAAGTTTTCTGTGTTGTTTAACGCAATAAGAGGAACAGAGCTATAGTTTCTGGAAGTGTTTCCCAGTGATCCTTTGTTTCAGAAAAATCTGTTTTAGGAACAACACAATTGGTAGGCGCAGTAGGAATCTGGACCTACCCCTCTGACAGAGGTCGTGGTTTCCGACCGGCTTGGAGTTCGAATTTGCCGCGTGGCTGGTTACGGCTCTCCCTCTCCAAACTAACCATGAGACTCGCTGCTATCGCTAGATCCACGGGCCAGCACGCATAGCTTGCAAGCGACAGAGCCTGCCAGTGTGTGTATGTGATGTGTTCAGGAGAGAGGTGTAGTGTTTGTGGTGCTGTGAAAGCTTCTTTGTAAAATAGTTTTGTTTTGTGTCAGCTGTGTGCCTTTTACACCGTCGTCACCGCTTCTCACAGGTAAACTCTTCCCTCTTTATTTACTTTCCATGACCCCAGTAGTGTCGGGGTCAGGTACTGGTTCTCCAGCATTTGAATGGGGCAACATCCTCTCTTGTCGGCAGGACGTTTCACAAAGGGAATAGTTACAATTATTTGAAGTTAAATGCACTAGTGTCGCGATCCTCAAAGGTCGCAATATACATAAGATGAAAACAAATGCCATTCACGCGTTTCAAATCTGAAATTGTGGTGCAAACCATTTATTAAACGTTATTTTCTTTAGTGTGTGAATGTTTTTCTTCTACGTATTCCCGTTTTAAATACAGTTCTACAAATTTTATAGAAAATTCATATTGTGCCAGTAACTC
The DNA here is from genome assembly GCA_030765065.1 of Deroplatys truncata. Taxonomy (NCBI): domain Eukaryota; kingdom Metazoa; phylum Arthropoda; class Insecta; order Mantodea; family Mantidae; genus Deroplatys; species Deroplatys truncata. The sequence goes on along the minus strand of CM060988.1, from coordinate 117,779,670 downwards.
AAACTCGTAATATTTTAATAAACGTGGTTTTGAAGAATATAAAAATATTGAAGAATATAAAAATATATTTTTCCCATTCAAATAAAGTGTTATGTTGAGGAAAATTTCTTGATAATCTTCGCTTTCATCTTACGAAGATGCTGGACGTAAACACTTTAGTCGAGTATTTTTATGTCCTGTAATTTTTAAGCTATGTTCACGAACATAACTAATGTTTATATATAGTTTTTAGTTGTTTTCTTTTCCTCACGCACCTCAGAATTTAGTTTTAAGACAGCAATGATATTTTTGGGTAAATAGTGGAAGGTGTTAGGAAAGAAAGAAAGAAAAAAAAATTAAGTTCTTTTGAAGTTGTACGAAAAAAATGTGATATTTAAAACTTAAACTATACTATTTATTTTTATATTTTTATTATCTTTATTTATTATTATTATTATTATTATTATTATTATTTTGTTCATATTATATTATTTTTTGAGGGGAGGGGAAGTCGAATCTTTAAGTTACAAATACAAATTTATTACATTATTTATTTATTTTGAACGTAACAGGCATAAGCCTAATTACAATATTCATTATAAAGTGCACTTAGACACAATTAATATCTAGCTAGTACAGAAAATAAAAGTAAAGATTTTGACAGTTGACTTTGTCATAAATGGTGCAAGCCAAAGTGTTGCAGCTAACATAAGCGCTTCTGCAATTAATTAGAAGGGCCTATGCTATAAAACTATTTTCACTCTTTATATATGGTAGAGGAAGCATTACGAGAAGAACGTGTGTGTCAGAGAGAGGGAGAGAGAGAGAGAGAGATACGAAGTAGATTAGTTGAAGGACAAAAACCATTCATTTGTGTATTTAAGGCGGGCATGTTGCAAGATTGCTAGAAACAGATATTCAGGGAACCTCCCAGCAGCTCAACTTAATGTTTACTAGAAATAATTGTGCCATTTACCTATAATAGATAGAGGAAGAATGTATTTCATCAAAAAATTCGATATCGAGGTTTCGCCGGAAATGCACGTTTTGAGGTCTGTGGCGTATGAGAAAGAAAGGAGATGAAAGAAAAAAGATAATCCCAAAACAAAAGGTCTGATAAATACCAAACTCCACATTGTATTTAAGTCCATACAATATTTTTACCAAGTTAACGTGTTTTACATGCATGATGGATTGTTTCGAGTTTTCTGATGAAAATGTAGATTGTTTAAAACATTAAGGGGACAAGGTAGTCTGAACGCATGGAAATTACACCTTATTTGCGTTAAATTACCACTACTCTTAAAGTTAGCAATGTTTTTCTGAAATTTTTCTGAATTATTCTATAAATCATGACAATTATTTCATAAAACAATTGTGTCCATAAAAATTATATTATTCATCCTTGTATAATCAGCTATCTTCTGAACCTCAATTATTTAGCTATGTATATCAGTTCACTAGAAATTGAAAAAAAATTATTTGCAAACTCAAAGTATAAATGTGGAAAATTTGCAATGTTGTTGCTTTCTTAATATCACTAATATACATTATAAAATTATGGTTGTGGTTCAGAAAGTTTAATGTGTGTACAGTATACATGTACTGAAAGTTTCAGCATTCTATCTCTCATACTTTCTGGGAAAAAGGTACAAAGCATCCAAAAATGTTGTTTTGAGAAAACTGAATTTAAAGTTTGAACATTAAAATTCTGACACACTTTAGTACGTTTCAGGGTCATAATCATCTACACCTTCATTCCTGGATTGCTTCAGCTTTTCTGATTGCCTTCTCTTGGTCCTGGCCTCTTTTGTTAATTGCTGAACTGCTTGCTGGGCATGATATAGTCGTTCGTTGTTGAAAGATGCAAAAATGTTCTAAAAAGAGGTGTTGCATGACAGCTTTAAAGGAATGCAGACTAGCATTTAAATGGCATTTAAATGTATTAAAAACGTCTTAACACCCAATAAGTATATATTTTCTGAAACTGGAAATAATAGAGATTTTATTAGTGCCTAAAACTAAAAATGTTATTTTTGACCATTTCAGAGTACCTTGTCCCCTTAAATTCCTTTCAAGACTGTTTCTTCCTTTTGTGGCATCAGAAATTTCCGAGGTATTCGTTGTTATTGGTTTAAATTTTGTAATACGTTTATCATTTTTGAAATGGTGTGACCATTCAGTTGTTTCTTGCGATGTAATGGAAAGAGTATGGAATTTCAAAGCCAATGTGTACCGCTCGGGTTTTAAAAAGATTTGACTGTTGCCTACAACAAAATGTGTTATAAAACTATGTTTGCAAAGTTTATCTCGAATACGCTTTGGTAAAATATTTTAGAGAGGAAATATAAAAATAAACCATAGTAGCTAAAGAAACTCGTGTGAGCGTAACAATGGGATTTTATTTACTTCACTTTAATGGAATTTTAACAAGTAAATCGAACATAGGAGGCTGTACTGGATAGATGACTCAGAAAGAGCAGAGAGAAAAAGAAACAAAAGAACTGCAGAAAAAAGATGCAGTTGGTTTTCCTTCCTCAAGCAGTCTACTTTGAAGCAGCCGCCAATGAACTGTTGATTAAGGAGTTAATTGAAAGTTCCGGAGTTCTAGATTAAACAGAAGGAAGGAACTTTTGTCATGAAAAATACTAATATTAGGTGCAGTAGAGCAAAGTCTCCACATTCGAAATAAGTTTGTCATCTTATTGTTTCTCCAGTTGTTGAACGCCTATGGCGCATGATTTTGAGCATGTATTTATTTCCCGCTAGGAAATAAACTGGGAGGAATTATATATTAAAGCGGATGTCCTTATATCTGTGTGTTATTAAAAGGAATGTAATACATTCCCACTTTAATATTTCAGCGATATTGCCCAATTTCATAAGTCATTTACTTCCAGTGTACTTGTATGCAGATATGTATTATTAGGATCCAATAATAACTTAATATCTGTACAAGATTAGGACATCCATAGCGTACGCAGGACAGAGGAGGGAGCTTAAGCTGCATTTACTGGTTTAGCAGGTGGGGTGGAAATGCACCAGAATAACCCATTTCAGTACAATACAATAGATGGGTGTTTGCAGTATCTAGAAATTAACACCTAAGAATTCTTCATGTAGGGCTTGCAAGTTGCTACAACGTGCTTAAAACCACCCATTAAAAGACCTAAAATGTCATAAAAATTACCTAATTGGAAAAACAAATGTAATGCAAATGATTCATTTTTAATAATTTTAGTTTTAAATACATATTTAACCCCTTAATGCCCAAATCATTCCTTTTAAAGTTCTCTAAATTCCTCTTCTTAATAAAACAGTATTATTAGCTTAGTCTATTATAGACAGTGTCAGAAATTTGTGGTGCATACCCTAGATTTATACCCATTGTACTTCGACTAACATATTTCAAACATATTTCACTTACAATATAACAAAGATGTGTTGTATGATAATTTTGGATTTAAGCTGACTTCATTTCAGGTAAAGTTAAAAAGGGAAACTTTTCTGTCCTCGGGCCATCATGTTATATTTTTATGATATTGCAAAGCTTTACTAAAATGTGATGTTTTTTCATCCTAGCTGCCTTAATTTCCTTTTCTACCTAGTTTTGAAAAATAATGTGAAATTCGCCACCCTAGGCATTTAGGAGTTAAATGATGAAAATAACGCTTTACATTAGGCATCAACATCATTATATCAGCCCTTGTTAAAAAGAAATTTATGTAATTTTACCACAAATTATGTTAATATTCTTGACATTCTTGTGGTATGAAACATTCAGTGCGAGGAACTTTATAGATAAAATGCTTCTTCTTTCAGTCATACTCTTTAGATTGTTACGTTAATCTGTATAAATATTGTCTGTTCGAATTGACAAAGAGTAGTAAAATAGTCGGAAGAAGGAAACTGGAAAAAGAGAAGGCCAAAAAAGGACCAATAAGAAAGGAGAGACGGATAAAACCCACTATTTTCTGGCCCACAGTCATTCAAAATGAATGTATATTATGTTGGGACCCGCATTCGGACACTCGAAAAGAAAAGGCTTTCAACAGCCGAGCCTATATACCAAATGTTACAGACCTCATAACTTATAAAAGGATAAACACTGAAAATAAAAATGGCTATGGGTGGTAGGAGGCTACAATAGCGTTGGAATCTGAAAGCTAAATTACTTTTTGCACAATGTGCCTTATCCCTTGTACATAGGACGTCAAAATTTACATTTGCAGAAAAAGATTAAATCCCACTGCACAAACCCCCAGTTGGGGGAATTAGTACAAATTCAAAATATAAATGATTAGTTTGAATACCCAATGCTGTCATATACAATGTGTGTAAATTAAACTGGCCGAGGTCTTTAAAGGCACGGACTCGCGACCCGGAGGTCCGCTCTTCAAATCCCGCCATGACCATGATATCTGACTGAGTTTTTTTTTTTTCGTTTTTTTCTGTGTCCTCATGTAACTGGCAAATGCCGGGGAAGTTACCTAAACTTCGGCCAGGAACGTTTACTTCCCAAATTTCCTTTTCAATTTCTGCATGTATAATTAGTGTCCAGCACCTGTGGTGCCGTATGTTGTGAGGAAGGGGTTAAACGCTATTCAAAGTGCCAATGCCTAAAATCCTTACATAATAGTGTGTCGGTCCATCTCGGTAACTAAGAGCAATCAATTACTAGGGAGTGTTCAAAATATCCGTTTTGACTTTTCTCATATTACAGAATTCTATTTGCTTTTCACAAAAACATAACATATAGCAACCTTAATTTACGAAAATCTTTCCTTTTAAAATACTTGATTTAATGAACGGCAGGAAATTCAAGTTAATGGATGATTTTTTTAAAATAATTGATGTAATAAATAACACAACACTCAAGTTTTATGTATCTCCTACTTTAAATCCAATTTGTAAACAAGTTGCATTTGTTCTATGTGCGGGGTGCCTCAAACAGTAACGTCTTTGGCTCGCATTCTGGACGTCATGTGTTCAAACTACCGGGGCGACCAATTCGACCGAAGGTTTTTTCGCGGTTTTCCTCGGTTGCTAGGCGAATTCTGGGTTGGATAATTTGTTCCGCTAACTTTCCTATCATCACTACATTTCATTTCCTTATTCTTCAGCCATTGGGCTGATCACCCATCCTGGACATGCTATGATCCAGAGTTTGTCTTGCTCCTCGATAGGCTACTAACCTAAGGAATTGGGAGAGTAAGTTCTGCAATGGGGACGGTAATCTTTGAAGAAGAATAAGACGTTCGATAGTAAACGAATGTTTGTACTAAATATTAAATATCAATTTTATTTCCTATACTTCCAGTTGCTATTGCTGCAAAGAAAATGTTTACTAGGGTCAAAGGAACTAGCTTGAAACAACATTGAAAATTGCATGCTAATATCTGTTGTGGTTCCTGAGACAACGGGATTTCAATACTGAATAATTCAGCATGTGTAATGCGGGAAACGTTAACTCCCTTTGAAGAAAAAGGCACAAAATGTGTGCAAAAAGGTAAGGGCAACTAAAGTATCCACTGCTTTCCCATTATTTCTCAGAACAAACCGTGTGATGATATACTATACATATTAATTTCGTATAGCCTATGATTCTACGTGTTAGATTTTCGAAAAACTCTGAAAGCCATGTTCTGTTACGGACTCAAACCATCTTTTGGCTTGTCGTCCCATAATTCATCGCAGGGCAGCATTTATAATGGAATTCTTGTACAATTCATTCTGACCGCGTTTTCTGTAAATTTTAAGTTGGACAATAAATTCCACTTTCAGATATTCTAAAACTTCATTCTGTTTAATATCCCATCTGGTGTAATCCGCAATTCTTTTATAGCCAGGTGATACTGGATTAATCTTCTGTTCTGATGCATCATAACTATATTTAAGATAAACGGATAGGTATTTTCAATCTGTCATTTTCTGTATTAAATTTGGCTTCAAGTCTGAATGTATTGTAGGAATAATCTTATAAGATTTAATGATAGTCATTGTTGCCAGTTAAAGACAAAAGTAACTTGCTCCTTCGAGTAGCCTTTTATCAAAACAAATTTCATAGAAATAGGATATTTTCCTCGGAAAGCCGGTATTTCATTGCTTTCTGTTGACATTTTCATGTCATATTCTATGGCAAAACGTACTATCGAGTGCTATTTTATCTTTATATCTTTATACTTTTTTGCCAAAATGACACTCCCAACTTGGTCTATAAAGAATATAATATGCTTAAGAGTATCTCGCCATGAAAGTAGACGAACGGTGCAGGAAACCAAAGATCCACGATTGAAATTCCAGCTGTGACATCGCCTTTCAAAAAAAGTGATTCAACATTCCAGGTTTAGATTGCTAAATTTGTAAAACTTTATGGAAGATTAAAGAAGATTTCTGATTCGATAACGAAATAGTGTGTATAATTAGATTCACTTAGTTGCATTCGACAGGTTTCAAAATAAACGTATCAGCTGACTTTTAGTTAACGCTAACCACAATGAAATGTGGGCGACAAAACCTCCATCTGGGTGCATTATTTCTTCTTCCTCATGACAGCCCAAATGCTCTCTTCTGTTACTCTTTACTCTGTGGGCATTCATCACGGCATCAAGGTGGTGAAACAAAAGAAGGCCTTTATGAAGGGGAGAGAATACCCTAGCTCTATCCCCTGCTGCGTGGAAAGGAATGTAAACAAACATTTGTCACGTGAGAGGACGGTCGGAATGTAAGACGCACTCTACAAATACTACGAGGAAGATGTGATGTGATCCCAATATTTCATGCATGTAACGCATATATGGAAATTTAAAAACTTAAATATTCCAGTACTGTTTTGCTTTTATTTTATATAGCAGCTCAGCGTTTGTATATAACTTAGTATGTATACCCATTTTTAGCACCTTCAATAGTGCCTCTCGATATTTAATTTTAAAATAAGCTTATCATTGGTTTAAAACTGCATGTTGTGGAACATTTGAAATGTCTGAAAATCTAAAAAGAAAGAAGAACGTACCCATTATAAATTTACATGTATGCTTTATGTATAGGGCTCAGAATTTGAGGAAAAGTCGTTTTCTTTTCAATATCTGAAAACTAGGGCCAGCATAATATGCTATATTGGTGTGCATAAAATGTGGCCCATAATGGAACGGAGCTGTTTATGTTGGTACTGACAAAGTCTACCCACACCCCCTACCAGCGTAATCATTTCTGTTTTTCGAGGATAATTCTAGCTATTGGATTGACGGGGTACGTTACCTTCCCAAAAGAAGGTATGACCGAACTGCCAAAGTTACATTACAACCTAAACCTTATGTTTTCATGTTACATTGCCGCTTTCTTATTGCCGTTTAGTAGCAGCAAAGACTTAACCTTCGTCTCCATGTCGCTGATGAAAGCTCTCATATAAATGTCGTAGCTGTCTTTCAGTTTAACCCTACATGCAAACCCCTTCCTCTAGAAGGCCGAATTATTTGTAATTCGTTTATCCTTTCCATGTGTGCCAATCTTCGTGAAACTCTTTCATAACAAGGTATACAAACCATTCTTTCATTCCACATAGATTATAAACCTTGTTCTTTGGTTAGGTTTTATTTCATTGAATTGTTTTTCAGGCCAGTCACAAAGAGAATACCGGTCGGGCGGTCACCTGAAGATGGAAACCGTACGGGGACAAAAACACTAAGGCAATCTAGGGAAATGGACCACTTTTTATGCACGTCAGTGTATATTTTGTATTATTATGAGCCAGAATGGGCTTTATTTGTCCTTTTATGGATTTTCGGCTTTTTTTTTTCTCTCCTATTGATCCTTTTTCTAGTCTTTGTCTTATTTTTTTTCCACCATCTTCTTTTGATTATATTTTTATTGCTCTTTCTTATATCTAACAAACAACAGTGATTAATACAGATTAACATAATCTAAGAATATGACTGAAAGAAGAAGCATTTTATTCATTAAGTTTTTCACGCTGTGTGTTCGTTCCATATTACCAGAAATTTTATATTCTTTAAGCAAAAATGTTAAACTCTGTTTCAAAGAATAATATTTGGGTGTTACATAATAAATTAAGTGCATCAATCTCTTACTGCAATATGTATGTATTAATTTATATCAAGAGTCCATAAATAACATAATTTGGGTAGAAAATGACACACATTCCTTTTAAAAATGATGTTGATGTCCTTTGTCAAGCATTATATTCATTTTTTATATATGTAACTCGAACTAAATTTTAAAAACATGAATTAATTTACGTTCTTTTTTTGCAATTAATATGTTCTCTTTAGGGTATTTTAAGGTCTTTTTATAGATCTTTTTAGACAATTTATAAGTCCTCAACTTCCACGCCCTACTTAAGTGTTATACAATTCGTAGATTTTTTTTCTATTCTATTCCATTGCATTATTCACAGATGTTTATAAATCAACCATATAGTCATCGTTATCTGCAGCATGCGAAAACAACATTCAGCTGTTTCTATAACAAATTGGTCAGCGGTAACGAGCTCAGGGAACGAAGGATGATGCAGTACAAAGTATGGTAAATGTAAGAGTGTAACAAGAATATCTCGATAATTGATAATGACGTGAAAAATGTTTATATAAATTGTATACTTTAATGATTTCTCTCTGGTTGTATTTTGTCTTATGTCTAATAATTTTGCAGTAGCAAGACAAAGACTATTCCTCATGGAAGCATCTTAATCATATGATTGTTTAAACAAAATTGTAAACATCGAAACATTTTAAATGTAAATGGTACTTAGGAGCAGTGAGATTTTCTTGAAAATGTTAGCATGGCGTTGTTAAAATGTGTCTGACACACGTATGCGTTTCTCAATCGAGATTGGGATTCAGGGGACCTTAAAAGTGAATTTTCTGGTGAAGTTCTCATACGGAATTTCGGGTTAAATAAAATGAAAACCAGAAAACGGAGGGGCCTGGCAAATACAGTGTACACTAGTGGCATTTATATGCTCACGTAACATGTTTGAAGTACGTACTTTTTCCAAGTAAGAAAGCAACAAACTAACACCTAAAACTGAGTTAATTTTCACTAAGTGTTAGTGTTTCAAATGACGCTTGGATGCTATTCTACCAAATAATGTCATTAATGTCAAGATATTATCCTTGGCATTTACCTAACTTGAAAAGAATGTCATCGCAAATGGGGCAAAAGAGCATCGTGAATAATGTTGGTGTCAAAATTCACAGCTTATGCTGACCTTTTAGTAACAAAAGCTTAGAAAGGTAAAGATTTAGGCTCCGGTGGATTCTGGTTAAGATAGCTGTTGCAGAGAATGTACACACACGTTTACTTGTTCATGTCGTCATTTTTAGATAAGAGAATCTTATCGCACACTGACACGTTTTTGGTCATAAAAGAGTTCTTCAAATACGCGCCACTGCAGCAAATGCCCGATAAGGAAATGATGGACCTACAGGTAGCAGAATGTGCGCTTCTTAAGTTTGATAACGAATTTAAATGACTCTGCGGTTAAATACAGGGTCACGAAGTATGGAAACGATCAAAAGAGATACCTGATAACTACAGAACGTGTTCTACATATCTGTTGCCGCCCTTATATTTTTACTTTCTCTACTACGTATAGTAAGTAAGGGAAGTATTGTGTTCCATCCAAAAAACCAATACCAAGATTTCACCGGAAATACATGTTTTGAGACTCCCTGAATCCAAAAAAAAGCATTTTTGGAAACATGTCCGTGTGTGTGTTTGTCTCTGTGAACAGCGTAACTCAGAAACGAACAGTCGGATAAACGCCAAACTTGGTATTTAGGTTCAGTATCTTCCAGAGATGCGACACGAAGGTTTTCAAGAAAATCCCCCACCCCAAATTACCCTTTACATGGAACATTTTTCGAAAATTTTAATTTTCTCAAAAATGGCTCTAACGATTTTGATTAAAATATCATATGTTTAAGATATTTTTATGACAAATGAAATGTATATTTCGAATTTTCTGGGAATGTATCCAAAAGTATTCTTCATTGTGAACGACTTTTGCATAACTGGTAAACCATAAGAGATAGACAAAATTGTACTACACAAAAAATGTAGATCGCGTTAAAATACACAATTTATGTCATATACGTTTTTTTTGTTGAGTGAACGGTTTTCGAGATATTGCTTGTTATTCCCTTAAATTTTCCAATACTTATACTTTTTCTCAAATTCGTTATTCATTTTTTTGTTGTTGTCCTGGACATGCAAAGAGAATGGAATTCGCCACATAGCAACCAGCGTTAAAATATTTGACTATCGCTTAAAACCTACCATATTCCCCTTGCATCTACATGAATATTACCAATAAGATTAACATCACGATATCTCGATTAACATGAAGCATATGGAGAATAACCGTCTGTAAAACTAGTTTGTACAAGAGTAGAGAAAGTCATGTGAGTGTAACACATCAGATTTTTTTACTTTCTCTGTCACGTAGAGAACAGTAGAAGTGTTACATTCCACCCAAAAATTTGATACCGAAATTTCACCGGAAATGCATGTTTTGAGGCCCCCGAATTTAAAAAAAGAAGCATTTTTGAAAAAGGTGGGTGTGTCTGAACAAAATAACTCAAAAACGAAAACTACGATAAACACCAGATTGGTATTTAAGTTCAGTATCTTCCAAAGATGCGACACGGAAGATTTTCAAGAAAATCCCCGTCTCCAAACTACCCTTTACTTCAAAAAATTTTCGAAATTTTTCACTTTCTGAAAAACCGCTCTTAATGATTTTGATTAAAATACCATATTTTGAAGATATTTACATTACAATAAAATGTATGCTTAAAATTATCTGGGAATAAATAGCCTGTGAAGCCCTGTTCATTCGGAAGGAATTTTGTAAAATATTGCATAACTGACGTTAAGCGATAGACGAAAACGTACTAATAAAAAAATGTAGATCTGTTCAAAGCACAGTTTATTTCAAATAACTTTTTTGTGGCACGAGCTATTTCCGAAGTATCGTTATTAATGGTTTGAAATGTTCGATGCTTACCCATTCTTCTAAAGTCCTGCCGATTTTCAGTTTATCGTGATGTCATGGAAGAGCATGAAATTTTAAGGCCAGCGTATAACGTCCGGTTATAAAATATTTGACTATTGCAATTCCCTTTGTATCTATAGCTTTTCTATATAATTTTGCATTATTATTATTATTATTATTATTATTATTATTATTATTATTATTATTTGAATGATTTGTATAAGCGATAAGGGTTGACAGAGTCATGTGAATGTAACACATCAGATTTTTTTTCAACTGTTCTTTCTTGATCCTTTGAATGGTCTTAAAATACCCAGAATACATCGGTGCTATGCTCTAGTTACCGATGGATAAACGAAGAATGGACTAAAATTCTCACTCCGTAAACCACACATACTATACCTTTGCAGAGCGACTACAATTTTGCTGTTAGTGACTTCGATGGGGTTTCCGTTTGACCAGTACTTCATATTCTGCTTGTTGACCCCGCAAACACAAAACTCTGATGTGTTTCACCCACAGGACTTTCTCTATCAAAGACAAATTCACACATATCTGTTATATAATGGATATTAAACGTAATTCTTCTATTCACGTTACATTACGATAACCAAAAGCTGCTTAGTTACGGCATACAGAAATAACATTAAAATGTTAATTTTTATTTATTTATTTTATTTACACTGCCATGTGTAGTTATAAGTTCGAAAGGTAGGATCAGACTGACAAATTCAGTACCATAGCCAGGATGTGAATCACGGATATACGGCTTACCATGACGTTAATCAAACCATCAGAGCTAACATTACAACATCCCGCCAGGTCCGTTGCCCTTGACAGGCTTTTTTTTCCAGGTTTTCTTCAGTCATAACTGTAAATGCCGAGGAGGTATCCTAAATTTTAGCCTGGATCATTCATTTCCGAAATTTCCTTTCCCAATTATTTCATTTCATGTATCGTCAATGCCCGCCACCTGTGGTGCCGTATGACCATAAACACTATTCAAATATTACTTTCGTCTTCATTCTGAAAGTCAGCTAGTGGAACTAAGGACGTTATTATTTAGTGTTGTGTATTGATGAAAGCATTGCAAGAGCAAAATACTTCAATGAAAATCTGATGTGATACATTCACATGTCTTTCTCCACCCTCTTATCTTTAATAGTGGGTATACAATCTGTCTTACTAAAGCTTATTTTTCTGTCTGCTACATTTGAATCCAAATAAACCTTTGCAGAAATAGCTACATTACACATTTCGTTATAGATGCAATGAGAACAGCAATAGTCAAATATTTAAGAACTGGACGCTATATGCCGGCCTTGAACCCCATAGTGTTTCCATGCAATCGCAAGAAACAACTGAAAATCGATGAGACCTTAAAAGAATAAGTATTCAACAATTCGAATCTTTAATAAGGGATATCTCAGAAACGGCTTGTGCTACAGAAAAATTTATTTTAAGGAAACTGTTTGTTTTAAAGAGATACATTTTTATATGGTACGCTTTCGTAAATCGCTTAACGTTTACCAGTAATACAAGGTTATACAAAATGAAGAAAACTTCATAGGCTATTCCCAGATTATTCAAGATAAACATTTTATTTGTCATGTAAATATCTTTAATATATATGATATTTTAAACAAAATTGTTTGCCATTTTTTAAAAAATAAAAAGTTCCGAAAAATGCTCCATTAAAGGGTAGTTGGGGGTAGGGGGATTTTCTTGAAAATCTTCGTATCGCATTTTTTTGAAGGTACTAAACGTAAAAACCGAATGTGGTATTTATTCGACTTTTAATTCTTTTAGTTATGCTGTTCAGACACACACACACACACACACACACACACACACACACACACCTTTTCCAAAACTGTTTTTCTTAAAAATGTTTTAAATATCAACATGCTTTAATATTGTTTTATTCATATATGTTCATGCAATATTAATGATTCGGATGAGCTTTCAATAAACTGAATGAGGTAAGATATCTTAAGTATAAAACAAAGACAAATATTATTGGAACAAAAGGAACAACTGCGGTACAAAATTGTACCAAATGTGAAAGGAATATAAGGTTCAGTGCTTATTCGCTAAGACAGGTTTTTTTCTCCTTACGGTGCTGCTTTATCACTTTCATCCAAAGAAATAACACACAATTCCCTATCGATCTGAGCTACTACACCGCCAAGGACAAAAGGAGAGAAAAAAGACGATGTCCAAGAAGACAGCGGGTGGGAAGGAAAGAATATTATTCCATCAATATGTGTTCCTCTGTTTTCACTTTAAACATGGACTGAACCAAGTTTTAAAGATTAAAACACAGCCTACGAAAAACAGGTTTTTAGCATAAATGCCCCCTTCTGATAGGTTTTTGAAACATTTGTATTCATACATGGGGTAAGAAGAATTCAAAATTTATGAGCGATTTAGCGAAATTTCTGCACTTCAAACTTTGTGTCTCCAATACATAGTAATTTTACTGCCCATAATGGTGAAGACTTTTCTTATTTACAGAAATGCCATTAGTAAATCCAGATTGTACAACTTATTTAATAAGCTAACTACATAATTGGCAGTTACGAATGTCAAAATAGAACACGCATATTGCATGACCGTTAATATTTAAGAGAACGTAAAAGGTTAAATCACTATGTTAACGCGTGCTGAAGTAAACAGTTGCATTTTTAAAATCCTTGGTTCCCAGCTCTGCTAATGATTTAACTTTGGAGATTGTGCTTCGGTTTCACTCCCCTTCTCTGCAGCTTGCATGTTCACGAAGTGGAAAACCGTCAATAAAACTGCTCTTTGGGAGTGTTAATAAAATTAAAACACAGAACTTCAGGCAAATTTTGTTCCCGTTCCGTGTGCTTGTTACAGGTTCGAAGTATAATAACCCGGAAACGGTGATAAAAGATTCGAATTATATAAAAAATGCTTAGACAAACGTCGACACTTTCTGGCAGCCTAAAGATACTTACTTTCTGAGTTTTTGGAGGTTTTCGTTCATCACTTTTCCAGGTACAGTCCAACAGTTCAAGTTTGTTCTGAATACTTCATTTTGTCATATAATCGAGTGGTATTATCGTTACGATTTAACCTGCTGATGCATATATTGCACCTTAGATGGGTTTGTGTTGCCATTGAAATTCTTTGCAGTTGTTCTTTGTGTACATTTCTTGTTTGTGACTTGCGTTGTGCACATCTACTCTAGTTACATTTTAGTCGTATGGTTCGATATGCATCTGTTGATGTGTATTATGGCAAATGGATAGGTAACCGAGGACCAATTTCATGGCCTGCATGTTCGTCCCACATTTGTATTTGTTGGAAAGGAATTGTCTAATGCCACGGACATTCTAAATACAAGACGCTTTATCATCGTGTCACGAATGACTGCGCAAACCATTACACAACCTTAGTCTTTGAAAGGCTACAAAGATTTCGTGCCTGTGTAAAAAGACATTCTGGACATTTTAAATGACTTTCTGAGCTAACGTTTTGAACACTCTCCATGATCTGAAAGTTCCAAATGGATAATGTGCCATTGTGAAATGCTCTTTCAAGTACAAGTACAATGCTTTTGGTAGACATGTTCACATGGCAATTTTTACATTGTTTTATTGTGAGCAATCCGTTCCAATGCTGTCTAAGTGTTAATACATGCTACTTTCAACTACTTAGGTTCTAAATCCAAAGTGACAAAAGAGAATTTCATGTTAAACTGCATACATTATACATATTTTCTTTAGAAGATTTTTCTTAAGCAGACATCAGTCCAAATAAGGCATTGTTACTTATAGGATGTAGTCAGAATAGACATCCAGAATGGTGATTGGTCCAATAAAAACTGGAATTATTGTTAATAAAAATGCAAGCTGGACCAGATCAGGTCCATACAGTTTTGCATGTATAGAGAAGGTATTATTCATAACATGTGGTACATCGTATCGACACGGACTCTTGCAAATGACGGAGGGTTGCCTACATGGACACTTCAAAACAGTAATCCATTGCTCTACAGATGTGAGCAAGGGTGTTGGTTAAGTAAGTGATCATTATTTCCACTACAGGGGCTGGGAGAAAGCTGCTTGAAGGGTTGAGAACAATGAAGCTCCATCGACCAGTCAATGTATACTTCATAAATACCTCTGTACCGTTTCCTTCGATTTATTTCCTGGACACAGACCTTCTCAAAAATATACCCCAAGCTATACTCCAGCAATTCAGAAATTCATCGAAATCCTTTAAAAGGTTTAGCGTTTGGTTTTGAAACTTGACCATTTGAACTAACTGCTTTAGTGTTTTGTTACACTTAAGATGTGTTTAAACCCTGTTACGTGATAGCATATTAATTAGTCACATGTCTCTCTTTACTAATTATTTTTATTTTGTTGCATTCGAAATGTTCCACGTGATGAGGCGTTACTGTATTTTCTTAAAGTTTTCAACACCTGTTCGGAAATAATGAGAAAAAACTTTGTCCTGTGACTTGTTCATCGTTTTTATATCACTTCAGATATATGCATTCTGGAAAAAATGAAACTACATTAGAACGTTAATGACTTTTAACTTTCTCTAACCATTTAACTGTTGCAGGAATTATTGCATTTCACTCAAATATTTCATAGGTATTGATATTTCATTAGAAATAGATGTTTGAGAGAGGGAGGGGGAGTAGAGTGAAAATTCTGATAAAATACAAACAACTTATACATAATATCAGCATATTTCAAGACAATTCCGCCCACCAAACCCTATTTTACACGCAAACGATTTCGATAGCTTTCATTCTCTTAACGATTTTAATTAAAATGCAGCGTATGCTAGTTATTTGCATGACTAATAAAATGTATACCTTGAAATATCAATGAATAGCTTTGTGAAGACTTCATTCTGAATTTTGCATAATTTTGCATAACTGGTAAACCATAAGATAAAGAGAAAAACGTAGTGTGTGAAAAATGTAGTGTGTATTCAATTAGAGAGCGTATGTCGAATAAATTGTTATTACAATACTCGTTGCAATATTCGTTGTTACAGTCTTCAATTTCCCCAGATTGAAATGTCATGTGGCATGCGTAAAACTTTTTAACGCGATTCGTTTTTCTCCACATTTTATTAGTAATAAAAACTAACTTAGTGATTATGCGAACAGTGTTTATGCATTCCATGTTGCTTAATTTGAGGTTGTCTAGTCAGTAATTGATTGCAAATATCGTAACGTGAGTGGGAAAAATCACTTTTTGTATGAGTGCAGTAATTTAAACGGATTATCTGCAGTTGTAATACGTAGAGAATGTCGTGTGAATATCACACGCACGCATACGTTTAAGGCAAACAGAAGAGTTTCCTAAAGAATCATTACTAAACTGTACATTCCACAAGCATAGTACTTGAGGATGGTTTAAATAAAGCTGTACAAAAATAGTAAAATGTGTATTATACTTTGAATAACAACTAACGTCTCAATCGTTTGAACGTTTATTTTCATAAAAGTTTCATATCAAAGATTCGCCAAAATTAAATTACTTGACTGCAAAGAAATATGGAGGAGGAACATATAAAACATGGCTGCGTCCATGTCCAACATAATATACAATGCAATATTTAACCAATATACATATAAAGTATTTCGACATGGTGTGAAACAAAATATTATACGTAACTGCAGGAAGGAGTTTTAATGACTCGTATCGATATCCCGGCCTCAGCTTAGTGTCAGCCTTAAGCTCTCACTCGTCCTGAAATAAAAAAACTCACTTTCCTGTACAATTACGTAAATACGCTTTCATTGCTAGAGTAACTGCCCTAAATAAATAACAAAATAAATGGGTTACGAATGTATTAATATAGTATGAAGCTTCGTTTGTGTGTTGGAAAAACAACAAGAACTGACTCGTCTAAACAAACATTTATTAACAAATTATATTGAATTGTTTATTTTAAAACAGTAATCAGTTTTCCTGGATTAGTGTTCCTGTGTGCAACACTTCATAGTTAATACAGTCTTCAAAACCTCAAAATGATTCAGATAAATTATTTTTCATTAATTTCGCCTTTTCTTTGGGAATATATGCATCAATACTTGATTCAACGTCAGAACGAATACAATATATTTTTTAAACATAATAGTCTAAAAGTAGAACTTCTAACACATCGCACAGAAGCTAAAAGCTTTAGATTATCGCACTTTAGATTATGACCAACTTTGGTTTCAAGTCCAATCAAAGGCAATTACCTTATTTTTACATGTTTAATTTCTCATGGCACTGTTCTTAGTACAAATCGCTGTACTTCAATTTATCGCTATTAGTTATAGAGTTACTATACGTTATATTGGCAGCTTTCTGCTTATCTAAAACGTTATTCTTTTGTCTGTCTAACCTACATAAACATTATCTAACCTACATAAACATTAAATGGCGGAAATTACGAATTGAGAAGAAACTGAAATGGAAGAGCCAGATGAAATTACAGAAGCAGCAGAAAGAATAACACTAGAAGTATTTATCCAAAAATATCTAGGAAGCAATATGATATTGTATTTAATTGTTTCATTGCCTGGTGTAAGACAAAACATGTTGAAAATAATCTCTAAAAACGACTGCTAGCGAATCAACAAAACATCTGACATCTCGCTTTTTTAACGCCATTCCTCAAGAACCGCGTTCTAAACGTGATCGCTGTTGTTTCAGGAATGAATATAATATTATTGATATTTTACAAATTCAAGCGCTGTCTAAAAATAGTATATGTCACACGGTTAAAAGTGATTACATTTGCTCGTAGCATTGCAAACGAAGGCCTACTGCGAACATACCTACTCGCAAGATAAAATCCTACTTTTACTCCTTGTATCATAATTTACTATTATAGCGTATTTTACTTCTAATCGAATCAAACCATCTAAAATTAGCTAAATAATTTCAGAATTGTACTTTATTGTAGGAACCCAAAATAAATGTACTGTGGAATTTTAATAGGCTAAATTGTATCATAAAGTTAAATTTACAGGCTTAATCATATGGATTTGACGTGGTAACGTATCAAATCACTGTGCGAATGGGTGGTTTTAGATTTTAATTCTTAAATCAGAAAAGGTGCAAGTATTGGGATACAATGGCGCTCATTTTGCTCGATTTCCTATAAGAGCAATCTTGAGTCCTTCACCAAGATACTCAAAAGTAATATTTAGTATTCTAAATTTTAAAACTAACTCTAGTTCTTATAAAACGGAATGCAGATCTATTGAAGTAAGCTTTTACCCATCAAAACATGAAGCTGCTATATTAGCTTGATAGCCATGGTAATTCAGGAAAATACAAGATCAGAAGCTTAGAACCCCTGCCATGACCCTTGGGCTCACTCAACCTCCTGACAGAGACGACTGCTCGGAGATTTCCCAAGAGGGAGATTATGGCTACCAGCTTCTAAGTGACCAACGCACTGCCCCGTATCTACAGCAGCATAAACTCAATAACAGGTTTCAAAATTCCTTCCAACACTTATTTAGCAATTGAACACACATCCAATAGAAGCAGGAAAAAAAAAAGTTATTTGGAAATGTTCCCGGAATGGAACGGTTATTCAGTTCCAAAATGGTCAAAGTAGTTTTGTAAATGGGCGAAAAGTAACGCTGTGATCTTAGCGTTACTCTATAATAAATCACTTAAACGTATTTCCTGGCTGTCGGCCAGCTCATGGTTCCTGGCGGAAATGCAATTAACCGGCAGTTCGGTAAAAGCTTTCATCCAATCTGACGTTGGATTCTACAGAATGAGCCAAAGGACTCCGAACCGCCTGCGCGGTGTATTTCCTGTCCGCGTCCTCGGTGCCCGTTGCCGTCTGCTGCTATCATAGAAAGGCGCGGATGAAACCATACAACATTTTTAAAACTACTTTTAAAGGCTTACTTACCGACTTTATGAAAGGAAATGCTGAAGCTGGCCACCGTCGTTCTCCATACATTTTTGGCACCTCTTTAGGAAACTATGACGTCTATGACCGATGACGTCTAATGTTTTTCAAGTAAGAACCGAAAACGCCGTCTTTTAGATTTCTTAGCCTGAAATTTGCTGTAAAGTTCATGGATTGTTGTACGGTCTGGAACTTTCACACCTGGAAATCTTTCTGCAAATCGTACTTTCACTTGGCGAGCTGACCGAGTTAACACATACAAATCATAAATAAATACACGCTATGCAGTAGAAAACATATACTGATCCATAATATACTTTGTGACTAAGTACAGGAGAAAATAATAAATAACTCGTAATAACTGAACTACATCACATCACCGTCAACTCAAAACTGCACTTCACACTGCACAGCAAAACCTCAACAGCGTGACTTTGTTTATAGCAGCAGTGCGTTATCATGTTTTTATCATATTTCCACACGCCCAGTGGAAAAACACCGCGCAGCCGGTAATATTGTTCATAAAATACCCCTCCGGGGTAACTTAAAACATAAAGTGTACAAGACAAACCCACACACCCTGAAAGAATTAAAACAAATTATCCACCAGGAAATTTCTCAACGTGAACTGCGGAAGTGATAAATAGTTTCCTAAAGAGGTGTCAAAAATATATGGACAACGACGGTGGCCAGTTTCAGCATCTCCTTTCGTAAAGTTGGTAAGCAAAGCCTTTAAAAGTAGCTTTAAAAATGTTGTATGGTTTCATCCGCGTCTTTCTATGATAGCGGCAGACGGCAACGAGCGCCGAGGACGAGGACAGGAAAAACACCGCGCAGGCGGTTCCGAGTCTTTTGACTCACTCTGTAGCTACAGCTACGTCGCGTCTGTAGTGACAACTTTAGAGTGTGCATTCTCGCGAAAAAGTCGCGAAACTTAAAGGTTTTTCAGTTTGATGTATTGTAAATACATCTTGTAAATAAAATGTCTTCATCTAAAAAGGTGGTGTGGCTCTTCTGAGCTGGACTCACTTTCGCTGGAAGAGGAAGACGAACATACAGAATTAGTCATCTCCCAGATGTTGATGACGTTTCCCACTTATACTCTCCTTCTGGTGATTTTCTACCTTTCTTACATGTTTGTAAAAGCCTGCGAGTCTGTTTCGGTCACAAGCGATATACTCTCAAGCGACATATCGTGCAGTTTCTGCAGCGATAAGTCGCCTGTTATTTTTCTTTCACTATCATTCGTTTCACCTTGGCCCAATTCAGATCACACATGCGATCAGCGGTGTGACCCAAAGAAAACAAAAATGCGCCCACTTTAAACACTTTCTCTTTAGATTTGTTTATTTCAATCAACTTTTACGGTTATGATATACGCACAGAGCTGTTGCACTGAACCTCTTTGTTTTTCAACGATGATGTTATAGCAGATTTATTCACGGGGTTCCGAGAAGGTGCTTTGTCTACCTATGGGTTTATGTGAAGCATTCTGTAAGACAAGAGAAAAGAAGGCAAATTAGGAACAATTTTATTTCTTGAATCCACTTTTCAAAGTAATTTTTCTATGCTTAATCCCCTTTCAATGTCTCTGCCTAGTAAATGACAAGAGAAGTTTCCAGAATTTGCATTAGCCGCTTGAAATGTTCCCTGCATCAGTGTTGATATGAATGCCAAATTTGTCCTTACTTTGCCCGAACTTGCGAATGCCTGTTTTCTTGAATTAGTTACTTGGTAAGAAGTTAACAAATTTAACTGGGAGATATCAGCTAAAACTATGATTAATTATAACTTAAAGAACATTGGTGTCAAGCTTGGAAAAATTAAGCAACAGCGTAACAGCGATATAAGAGGTGTTAAAAAAAGATCTCGGATAAGATTGTACCTCTCCCCTTCATTCTCTGGAGTCCTTAAGTTGGTGAATAGATAGTGTGTGCTTCCTGCTGTATTGCTTCTAAGTTCCAATAGAAGACAACATAGTTTAGAAGCCTTCCGGCCAATTAGATTCAATTATTCCAATGAGCTCTTGCGATACACGCGCGAAAGCAGTTACTGAGGTGCCATTTTGGAACACACAATCATTAGTATAATGAAAATTAATACAAGACTGTTTATTACTGCTATGAAAATGTAATAAATTCCTTTAACGTGCCTTAAGTGAACAGTAATTATGATGCGTAATTAGACTACAAGGGCAGTCCCAGAAGTACCCGACCTGACTATATATAGCGGTTGTTTCAAACAAACACTATGGTAGAAAGTACTACTCTTATAAACCTTAAGTTTGAGGTTTGACGATGCTACGTTTTTTAATAATTGTTTGGCTGCCATTAATATTGAACGCTCTCAGCGAATTTGTAAACACGGATAAAACTGACCATCGTTATGTGATATAATACTTTCATTTGAAAGTTCTTAGTCCAACTAATATTAAATCTGAGCTGGATTCTACTCAGGAGACAGTCTGCTCTTTCGTTTACAACAGTAAAATATTGGGTGGCAGAGTTTAAGCGAGGCCGTACGAGCTGCAAAAAAGAACATCGCAGTGATCGACCAAATGAGGTGACCAGCCAGAAATTGTGAAGAAAATCCACAAGATGGTATTGGATGACCGTCGACTGAAAGTGCGCAAGCTAGCAGACATCGTAAGCATTTCAAAAAGTGCTCTACATCGCCCACTAACTGAAAATTTAGACATGGGAAAGCTGTGCGCAAGATGGGTGTCGCATTTACTCACAATGGAACAAAAGCAGCATCGTGAAGGTGTTCAGTCGAGGGTTTGGCGATGTTTCGCTGCAATAAAGCGAACCATGGATGAAACTGGGTCCATTGCTTCACACATGAGACGAAGGAATGAAACTGGGTCCATTACTTCACACATGAGACGAAGGAACAGTCAAAACAATGGATTGAAATCCGCTCCAAAGGAGGCGAAGGCAGTTCCATCTGCAGGCAAGGTCATGTCGTCAGTTTTTTGGGATGCGCGTGGAATAATTTTCATTGATTATCTTCAAAATGGAAAAGCAATCAATGGCGAGTATTATGCAAACTTATTGCAGCGTTTGAATGATGAAATCAAGCAAAAACGGCCGCGTTTAGCTAAAAAGAAAGTTCTGTTTCATCACAATAATGTACCAGTTCACATATCCATTATCGCCATGGCCAAAATCAATGAGTTAAAGTTCGAAATGCTTCCTCGTGCATCCTATTTGCTAGACTTAGCCCCTCTGGTTATTTTCTGTTTCCAGAGTTGAAAAATGGCTTGATGGTAAAAGATTCACTAACAATGAAGAGGTACAGTTTGCAGTTGATGGCTATTTTGCAGAACTCGATGGTTCTCAGTATAAACAGGGTACCGAAGCTATTGAACACCGCTGGGAAAAGTGTATCGAGCTGAAAGGAGACTATGTAGAGAAATAAAAATGTTTTTTCCCCAAATGTTTGTGTTTTCTTTGTTAGATCGGGTACTTCTGGGACAGCCCTCGTAATACACATCTTTCCAGCAGTACGTTTAATTCTCATGTGCCTAGTTGAAGAGAGTGCAGTAGAGAGCATCGTCTTCGGATAACTTCTGAAGGAACTCGAGTCAGGTGAGTATGAGTATGCGTATGCGGTTATATGTAAGCGCATGCTCTTGTTCGTTCCTGACTTATTTAATTGGAACGAATGGAACTGTTGCTGAAAAGTAATCATTTCTTGGACCTCTGATTTCCAGAGTAGCAGGACGAGATGAACCGAAACAGGTAGCAATGTCATGGC
This sequence comes from Deroplatys truncata, assembly GCA_030765065.1. Classification (NCBI taxonomy): domain Eukaryota; kingdom Metazoa; phylum Arthropoda; class Insecta; order Mantodea; family Mantidae; genus Deroplatys; species Deroplatys truncata. The sequence continues at coordinate 117,756,998 of CM060988.1, read as the reverse complement.
TTCGTACAAGTGTGTTGCCACGCAAGTAATTCTCAGAGAATGTCATAAGTCTGTCTCTTTGACATAAAATGCAATGACCTCGCAGGATATTGACCGAAAATTCAAGATAATTATTTTATTCATAATTCCAAATTAAAAACAAAATCTGATTTTTTACATTCACATGACTTTCTCCATTCTCTAGCGCTTATTAGTGCACATAAAGTTTATTCTTACGAAAGTTTATTTTGCTATCTTCTTCATTTTACTCGAGTTAAACCTTTCCAGAAATAGCTGCATTACACATTTCGTTATAGATGTAAAGTGAATAGCATTAGTCAAATGTTTAAGACCTGAACGCTGTGTACTGTCTTTAAAATTTCATGTTCTTTGCGTGCAATTTGAGAAAAAACTGAATATCGAAAAGGCCTTGAAAAGAATTTCAAAGTATTGAACTCGAACCATTAATAAGGGTTATCTCGGAAACGGCTGTTGCCACAAAAAACTTATTGGGAATAAATTGTGTTCTAAACAGATCTACATTTCTTGTGTAGTATGTTTTCGTCTGTCGCTTAACCGTTACCAGTTAAACAAGATTATACAAAATTTCTTCCGAATGTAGTGGACTTACAGGTTATTTCCAGAAAATTCAAAATATACATTTTATTTGTAATATGAATATCTTTAATACATGATATTTTAATCAAAATCGTTAGCCATTTTTTATAAATTCAAACACTACGAGAAATGTTTTATATAAAGGGTAGTGTGAGGTGGGGGATTTTCTTGAAAATCTTCGTGTCGCATCTTTGGAAGATACTGAACCTAAATACCAGTTTGGTATTTATGTGACTTTTCGTTTTTGAGTTATGCTGTTCACAGACACACATACACGGACATGTTTCCAAAAATGCTTTATTTGGATTCAGGGGGGCTCAACACCTGTATTTCCGGTGGCATCTCGGTATGGAATTTTTGGGTGGAATGCAGTACCTACTATGTACGAAGTAGAGAAAGCAACAAAGTATTTTTTGGAGGGAGAGATATAAAGTCAACGACAGTTTTCCATGTATGTATATGTCTTCGCCTGGGATCACAAACCGAGTTTAACTCGAGTATGTAAATTTCGTATTTATACAGCTTTCGGTTTTTCAGTTACGTTATTCTCTCCCCCTCTCACATGCGCACACACATATGTACGCAGCTTTTCAAAATATGCTATCTATTTTAGGTGAAATATAGATATCGAATTTTAGGATTAAATGCGCCACTTTCTCTTGCGTACTTTAGCGGTAGAGAAAGTAAAAAAGAGACTACAAATTTAAATTTTAATTAACACTCTTAGTTGAGATAACCGTATTTTGCCCAGTTCACGAAATATTTGGTTGTGTAATTTAATAAAGCTTATACGCCGAGAAACAAAAGAAACAAAACTTCGTGAGAAAATATGTGGGAGTTGGCGAAAATTAATATAATTTACAAAAGCTGTGTTTAACAGCTGCTCAGCGTCTACGATGATTTCTCTATTGTGTAGCAAACGCTGTTATACGTAGGCAACCCTTCTAACGAACTGTGAGAAGATTTCTTCATACGAAGGATCATTAAAGAAGCCTCGAGTTTCTGAAGTGGATCCATTATTCATAACATAACAATAGTATTTCTTCTCTCTCCAACCGTTCCCAAGGGAGTCAATGTCAAGTCCTCAGGGTGAGAAGGAACGAGCGCTTGACTAATGCAGTCAGGAAAAACGCATATCTTGTGTTGAAGGGCTCCAAAATTTATCTTCCGGGAGAGACGACTGTGGCAATCAAAGAACTAGTTCAGGAGCTGAAAACTCGGGTTGTCAATATTTTTATTGTTGAAACGTTTTGATCTCTACATTCTAAACCACGTGCGACTTTTAAAATACGAAACGCACTTGTGTACAGATTTTTCTTAGCGGCATTATTTTCAAAATATTTTATCGAAATGGATTCTGATAATTAAGGGATATTGCTTCCGACCATTTGGAGAATAAATGGAAAAACAAAATTCGGTTTATTGCATAAATATTCTTTGAACCGAATAAGGTTCAATTTTAAATTCGTGTGACGTATCACAGTGGTGTGATGTAATCCCATTTCGAGATTCATAGGTAAGGGACGCGGAAAGATCAGATTTTGTGTATAAATTTAACACGCATTTTCCTTGCCCCACTAGTACTTTTCGCTCTTGCCTCACCTGCTCTACACTTCCCAGTGAGTTTCTAGCAGAAAGACTAAACTCGTTGACATCATTTAGTTGACTGACATTTATTTCAGTATACCGATTTCTAAAAGTGAATCTGTTCTTTCAGAACGCTCCAGCTCCGTTACAAATTTACCAACTTCAAATTACGTGTCATACATTTTCCTAAATGAATAGGCTATAAATTTGCAAAGAAGCATTGCAGTTTTCTAGAAATAAGTTTATAATAATGTCGTCATTTTATGAAAACACCATATTCAGTTCTTAAAAAAGCTCAATAAAGTCAACAGTCTTCCACCAACATCTGTATGCAAATGCTGTGTCATCTGTGTTTGAAATTATCAGTGTTCTGTTGCAATATCTCAAGTGCCAGAGTTTGTTAATTTACGTAGTAATACTTTTACGCATTAATTACTCAAAATTCTTAAATTCATGAGCTGGATTCATTAAAAATTTCATATATTTGTTTTTAACACTGATCCATGATGGACGTAAGTTAGCAATAAAAAATTGTAAGTAATACCTACGAATGCGCAAGTGCGTGGTAGAAGAGATAGGGTGGGGATGAATAATCACTACTTGATGCGAAATGTGCCTATGAGAGCTCAACAGACATGAAGCATGCCAGATTTTGTTCCTTTTGCCAGCTATTGTTCTCAAAGCAGCAGCCTGTCTTTACGTTTTGGTTGAAATACAAATGCACTAATAATGTATTAGGACTCGAAAAGTGAAAACCTGACTCACTAGGCAGAAGTATCTTAGCCAAATGTTTATCACTAAACATGAAATAAACTTAGTTTTGATCAATTCAATTTGTCTTAAGCTCCTCTAATACCTGGAAGGGGCGTGAAAGGAAAATAAAGGCTATTAGTAATTGCCTTTTGTACTTGAAGGGACACTGCAAAAGCTCAGAGTTCTAGCTCAAATAATTTCTCAGATAATACAGTTAAATAATTTTAATCAGCGGAAAAAATGTAAATTTTCTAAACCTACCTTGCGCATTGACATTTGTCAGAGAGGTATGATAGTGACATTTTGTGATACTTTAGTGCAGTGAAAATAAGTGTAAGAATTTGAAGTTATTAAGTTAAAGATATACAGTTTTGCTTTTATGAAGTTGTTGGTATTAACATTTTCCATGTTTTTCAATATAAATTAATTTTTGTGAGCCAATGAATAAAGCAATCATAAAATACACGAATTATTTGTTCAACGCTGACGTGTGTAGGACAAATTTAGAAAGATAGAATCAGACGACTGAAAAATTTAGTGCCATAGCCGGGATTTGAACCACGTGTGTTCTACACACATGTCAGAGCGGAAGAACAATTAATTCATTGATTGATCTGATAGAGGCTAAACTAAAGAAGCCCGGGACTTAAAATTTCTTACAGCATTGTAAGTCGCCATTGGGGTACGTCCTCTCAAAACAATTTGAGATCTCCTTGTGGTTTACCCGAAAAAATGCGAGTCATCTGGAGAATTTAATGTCCTACCGGCACGTTGCCATGGTAGCTCAGTGGTTAGAGCAACCGGACGGAAAACAGGAGATCCGTGGTTCAAATTCCGGCTGTGACATTGAATTTTTCACTCGTCTGATTCTACCTTTCATAAAATATAGGCTTAAATCTTCAGGTAGCATATTTGAGATTATGTATGCAAATTTGCTTACAAGTCAGATCAAAACTGAAATATAAGGAATAAATTTCATGCGCAAAAATGTAAAACTTGGAATAAACGACATACAGAAATGAGAATGGACGTGTTCATTGGGGTTAAAGAACACATGGTTGATTTAAACATGTCACTGGAGTTTTAAAAATGTCAAATGTGGAAAATGTTTTGCCAAAATGATTCACAGTATCTGTAGGATATTTATATATAATTCAAAACTAAAATATTGTCATTTCCATCTAAAAACTCAGCCCCAGTTTCCCTTAAAATTCGTTTCACCCGTTCTGGACTTCAGCTCCGTCTTCTTTACTCGTCTTTGCAAAGTTGGAATGGCAGTTACTTTCTGTTTTACTAATTTTAATATATTTCTAATCATGAAAAGCATGTTGACATTATATGCATAGACGCTCCCAGTTTGCAAGCCCTAAACATTAAGACTTGGTAGACCCTCCCCTCAAGATCGAACCAAAAGATTACACGATTTATTATCGCTTAGCATCCTTGCCTCTGTAGTTTTGAGACGACAGCCACTATACAGATAGAAACAAGGATACGTGTTTCTGTGCGGAAGAAGGGTTGTGTGCAACACCATTTGTTGAACATCTAACTGAGCTGTAATGAACGCTTCAAGGAGTAAAGAATAATGCAGACGGAAACAATAGCCGTGACTACAGCGGCTAGGAATGACCATAAATCTGTCTTCTTTGTCGCCCACACACCTTTCTGCATAGGCAGAGAGAGGAGTTATGCATCCGCAATACCAATAGCAGCCAAGCTTTAAACTACCTCTCCACTTCACGGGGAGGCCTAAACCTGTTCAGCTTCATATGATCTCCCCACTTCTTCTTAGGTTTGTCCAATCGCTTGCACCATTAGGGTAGTTACGATAGCACAGGCCTCTGAATTTAATTTTTTCTGCGGCACGGGGCTAAACAGGTCTCTAAACCCAACTTTGGTAAGCTGAATTCAAATTTGCTTTCCATTTTTCGTACCATGTACCTTTTTTTTCGGCATGCAGAAAGAAAATATGTAACGTTTGAGTTTATTTGTAGTTTTTAAGTACAATTTAAAATGCGTGAAATCATGCAAAGTAACAAACAATCTCAATTCTACAGATGCGGCAGTTTACATTGAACTAGGAAATTTCAAACATACCTTATGGTTTTATTTTCTCCTCCGCTTTGTTGAAAACGAACGCTGAGTTGACGTGCATTTGTGGTCCTGTAGAGGGATCTGTAATTAAACACCAACAGCAGTTAGCCATCATGGAGACGTCCCATCGACCGTGGTACCTTGTTTCCATCTCCTTTATGTCCTGATGGAATCTCTCTTCCTGTTCTTCACTTGCACCCAGGTTTTCAGGAAAAATTCAAGATGCGGATGCAGAAAATGCAATTTAAGCTCATATTGCATCCGGGTGCCTTTAAATGTTCGAGCATGGTTTTAACAATATGCTCATATTGGCCATCTTTAACATTACCCAAAATTTTTTTTATAACTTCATTGAATGAATTCCAAGCTTGAAGCTCTATGTCTGTCATTATATTTCTACAATGAACGTCCTTCATGTTGCGAATCTGTGGGCCGTCAAAAATGCCTTCTTTCACTTTTGATTCAGACAACGTTGGAAACACGTACCACGTTTGTCCAAAGCTTTGACAGATTGCTTCATTATCCCTAATTTGATATGTAACGGGGGTAGCAAAACCTTTTGTGAGTCAATCAGCGGGAGATTTATTGCATTTTTTGTCCCTGGCACTAAATCTTTTCTTTTTGGCCAATTAATTTCACCCAATTAGTAATACGATTTAGCATGTTTGCATATTCTAATCAACCATGCAGCAAGTCGGATATGCGGTGATGTTAATACTAGCGTATTAACCGAGTTTTCAATTTTGCGTTGAAACAGAATTGCTCAAAGTCTGTACGAGATACGCAAAAACTATTATTATTTTCGAAATCGGAGCATCCAATTTGACCATTATGATGTAAAATATTCCGTGCCGTAAAATCATCGCAGGAATAATTTGATTCCGTATTTGTTAAGAATTTCTTTAACTTTTTATATAAGGTCTCCTTCAACAGGTTACTCTCCTCTTAATAGGACTTACACCCCAAGGACTTACAAGCCAATGCCTTGGTTCACTATCCTTAAGAGGAGCTAGCAGATTCTGGATCATAGCACATTCAGGATGGTGAATAACTCAATATCTGGTATGGTAGTGAAGAAGAAGGAAATGAAACGTAGTGATGAAAGTAATGATAGGAAAATTCGCAGATCAAATTATACAACCCAGCATTCGCTTAACTACCGAAGAAAACCGAAAAAAAAATACCTTCGGTCAGGTTGGTCGGCCCCGGGGATCTGAACCTGGGACCTCCCGAATGCGAGTCTCACACGTTACCGCGGCGGTATAATAATATACATTATATAATGTCATAGATTTTTAATTTCTCCAAGTAATATACTCGGATTTAATTCGACTTACGCTGCATTAATTCACCGTTCGGTATTGCGTATGAAGCTTATCGGCATTCTGAAGAAAAACTTCCAGCCCAACACCAAACTGGGCACAGCGACTCTCTAATGAAGCGTAATTCGGCTTATTTTTGGGTCTTGTTTCTAAAATATCATAACCGATGCCACAAAACAGTTAGTACCCACCTACTGCATTTCAAATGTCTTGGTTTGAATCATCGGTATAGGCGATTCTTTTTATGGGTTTAAGCATTTCGCTTAGAAAGCATTGGTTTTATCTCTTATTTGGTAAAGTGCTAAGAAAAAATTACAATTATTTTGTCTACTGAAAGTAGGCCAAAGCCACTCGTTCAGTAGACAACTACTGCAATTCAAGCACATTCAATAATTAAATAATGTTACACACAATTATATTGTCTTGCTCTGTCTTTGCAGTCCATTTTCGCTTATTTTTTAATTTCTGCAAATATTAACCCACACTTTCTTTCTTCTCTAAATGTTCTGTTTAAAACTTTTAATCTGTCTTTTTCTGATTAGTGAGTTACTCCCTCCATTTTTTAGTTCCTTTATAGCCAAACATGTGCTCTGGGTCTCCCTCCCCACTGGGTATTCTTCTCTATCCCATGAACATTTCAAGATAAGATACCAATGATATCTTCAAATCATAATCTTGCCTCATTCCAAAACCCTTTATTTGTTTCTCTCTTCCAAATATTACCTAGACATTGCATTCCACGATATTTCTTGTGCAACTTCTATGCTTTAAAAACGATTCTTATGACCCTTTTTGAAGAACCGAAATGTTACTCAAAACATCTTTGTCAAACTATTTTGTTGTAATTGGTTTCCCCATAGCTTAAAGCACTTTGCAGCATAGTCTGCAACATTGATGAGGCTTTTGACACACCAATTTCTCTACCCCTGTGTCATAGAGCTTTGCTCTCAGTCATAAACCAAATGGAAATTCTTAAAGTTAAGAAATAGGTGAAAATCACTTGATGCTACTCGTTACTAGTCAAACGAGATCAACTCTTCGTGCATTTATCCTGTGGCTCTTGAATTGGCACTTCGTTTGAAGTTCTTCGGTAACAAGCATTTGCTCAATGTAAAGCAAACATTTACACCACGCTATAACAAGTAGATAACTCAGTTTTCAAGTTTAGATGTTCCAAAAAGACATCTCGGATGTCCTGCATGTGAATCTTAAGAGCTCATAAGAGTAATACAATTAAATTGGCCAGAAGATTTCTAGAAGGTGTTCCCTTTTGTTGGAACTTGGGAAACATGGAGGTTCCAATGTCTATATAATACACATAACTGCATGTAATTTTACTGTAATGCAACGTGCGCTCTACGATCCGAACATTACTTCTGAAATCGGTTACAAAAATATTCGAATTAGCGCGTTAGTTTTATAAATTGTTCCATTTTCGGAACAGTTTCTAAAATACTACTACCATATTTTTTTCTCCATATCTCTAGTTGCTATGCACATTATTTGCAGTACGTTTAGCAGGCGTGGAAAGTGTTAAAGAGATGCTATTTCAGTTGATGCTGTTGGTTCCAGTATGATGCATAGTACTGGTGTTGGCAGGACTCCTGATGCATCAATCTGTCTGCGTCACGCCCCCAACAGAGAGATTTACTGAGATTGTTGCCGGTTATTGCTAAATCAAGAGTACTGGAGCGAGAAACTCGCATAGTAGCGATCGTTTGACAACAAAGCAAGTTCTTGTGAATATGAAACGAAGTGCTTTTTGTCTTTGCAAGCTTATCCAGTTTAGTTCAGATTTACAATGAGCGCTTGAAATTTGCATATGGTGCTTTATGTACAATCTCTAGTAAATTTATCAAAGTCTGTATATATCATATAATGTATTATATACGAATATAATTACAATTTATTATGATCCACCGGTCTTGGTTGGTTGTGCACATGGTATACAGTGATTTTAACCTTAAATTTAGCTTATATTAATATAAAATTATAATAATTTTCTTTTTACGGTAATGGTGCAATAAGGAAGAAAAACATATTATTTATCACTTCTACCCATGAAAATGTAATGCTTGGCAACGTTTAAAGCATTAGAAATGTAAACAACTTAACCGAATATACTCCAATAATAGGGAAAGGCTTTGTTGTCCAGGGTCAAACATCACATTTGACGCGTCCATTATAAAGCCCGCTTGTTTGCCTACGTGATGTGAAGCGCAGTAGTTGATTTTGATGTTGATTGTAAACCCAGTCTTATATGCTCATTTTTCTCGTGCAGCATGACAAAGGGGGTTGTGCTGCATTACATAATTAAAGCTCTATGCTCCGTAGGCAGGGCAAACTGCGTAACTAAACAACTCCATCCCCTGAAATAATGAGAATGGGGCAGCTTGGGGTAGAAACCACTTGCTCTGTATGTTGGTGTAACTCAATAACGCAGGTAATTTAACTGGTTTCATATATTCCCGAAGGATCTGGAGTCATCATATGAGTGTATCAGAGGCTCTCATATCGCTGAATAACAACTGAAAGCTGACTAATGTAAAACAGAATGTGGAACTCATATAGGAACATAGTATATAATCACGCCGTTAAAATAAGTTTCTAACAGTTACATTAGTGACCGTGTAGTGGAAGTTGTATTGTCGCGACCCCTAGGGGCTGTCCGCCTTGGGGATTGCGTGCAGCGGGGGTGAATAGGTCCAGGTTGTAGAGCTGGTCGGTACCGGGATGTAAGGCGCCATAGGGGATGTTCGGGTCTCTAGGAGGAGTTCAATAAGAACCCGTGGGTTATATAAAACTAATGACCATATTTTCAAATAACTTAAAACGACTTTGGGGGCCCTCGGTGGAGGGGTCGTACGTGCAAGAACTTAACTGTAACCATATATTCCTTACCTGTAAAGCTCTCGAAGATACCCAGCGTTAAATGTTAACTTATTAGGGTGGGGTCCGGAGTCCTTGACAGACGTAATCTCGACGTCGTTCGCGTCGTGAAGAGAATTGAGAGGGTGGCCTACATTTGCGGCCAATAAATACCATTTCAGGCGACGACTCAGCACTCTAATATCCTTAAAGTCGGCACTATCCTGATTACAGCACGTTTCGAAAGTAATCTGATGCAACCCTCCGTAAGTGGGTCGACTTCCCGACGGCCGACTACTATATCAATATTTGGGCCATTCCGGGACATTTACTCAGATTTCGTGAGGCTATATACTCAGTGTTTCGAAAAACGTATTCTCATTAATATTAAATGTTGATCTAGATGTCTCAAGCGGTTGAGTCTGACTCAGATTTTGCAGATCTGGGTTCGGATCATGTCTACCAGCTAAATTCCTCCTTCCTCGTGGTTTCCTTCATTTTTTTTAGGCTTCCGTATTTAACATTATAATACCACGACTCATACTTCTAGTCGTAGAGTAAAACTGAAAAACAAAATAGATGCTACAGAAGCACTACTACGCAACTAAGGCCATTTAGTAAATTACTCAGCTAGAGGTACATGAAGACTACTACGTAACTAAGGCGAATTGTCTGATACCCACGGAAACGTTGCATTGAAGAAGCTGCAAGCATTGTTGAGATACGATCTTGAAGATAAAACGACTTTTAAAAAACAGAAAAAAGAACAAACAAACTCTGTTGTAAAACATTGCGTTACGGAGCTGATTACCAAGATTAGTTTACTGTTTGAATCAGATATTTAGTTAAAGCGTAATATTAACAAAATATGCTGTTATGCTCCACAGGCATAGTTATTCCGGAATGTCGTATTTACTGTTTACTTTTGGTACGTATAATATGCTGGTGTGCTCAGGTAATCGCGTGTTCAAATTCCATGAAGAGGTCCGAATATTGCATTGAATATTCACTACCATGATACAATTTCCATCCACAGAACAAAAGCCGTACGCGTAAAATCGTACATAAAGTCGGCCAAGGAAGTCTGTCAAGAAGGTACAGGAGTGCATCTACACTACTAAGACCATTATCCGGCATCAGACTAAGCGCATGTAACTACAGAACGTAATCGCGCTGTTCTTTAACAAATTAGATGACACGGGAAGGTGGCCACGCAACTGAGACCATTTAACAGAAATGAATTTAATTTATACATAGAAAATTACTGCGTGGAGTATGGAGTGATCATTTTCTGGCAGGCTGCGGACCGTGCGTATGCGTGCTCCGCGCGCTGCGGTACAAGCGAACCACGCTCACACGCGGTCTGCGGTCGGGCAAGAAAACGATCGCTCCATAAAGACAATAATGACCAATTACTAGCACGATCCCTGAGTGAAAAAGTCTGCTCAGTGGGGAATTCCTCAAATAGAGATACATACAAAAGTTAAAACCATTAATCAAAAAAATACTGCTTGTGACGATTAAAAACGTCATGAATGTTAATTAAAGTAAGCATAGGCTTACTTTATGTATGTCCTGTATGTTGACGTTAAGAAAAATGGTTCATTGATATATGGAGTCAGTGTTGGACTTCAATTGATTATTGTATATTTTAAACAAAGTCGATTGACGTAGGTGAAAAGTTTCCAAAAATATTTTAAAAGGTTACATTTTAAAAATATGTTTTAATCTTCTACTTGAATAACATTCTTAAATATATGTTTGCGTAAATAAGCTGTACCCTCACACAACTGTATTTTCGTTGCGTCCAAAATAATCATACTACGTAGATTTACTTTCGTCATATTTACAAAAAATAATAAAACAAAACGAGTCTGTAATAAGGATTTCTTAGCACTTTCATATTTTTTATATCGGAAATTTAGCTTGAATTCTGGAGAAAGTGATAAAGCATTCAATTTTGAAAAGTATCTGGTACTTTTTTCCCCTTAACCAACCATAACATATGTGCTCATGTCTTTGTTTATCAAAAATGTAATTTCTGCTTCTTGTAAACACTTAATTCAACGACGATTAAAAATAAAACACAGTTTTTCTTCGTGGTCTTTAAGAGTTACATAGAACTCGTGCAATGGAAATGAAAGCAATAAGAACATTTTTTAAATTCCTGAACTTTCATATTTCCTTGAACTAGTTATTTCGGGAATTGAAAGGAGCTATACGAGCTACACTCATAAAAATAGGGTATCAGTGTGTGTGCCTTTTCGCCTCTGCTAGAAATAATACGCTATTAGATGTGTCAGTTTAAAATTCTAGGTTTCGCATCCGCCAGTATACTACTCGGTAACAATGGACAAGGAGGTAGTTGTTAGCATATTTAAGGATTTCCTGTACGTTGTGCTTGTGTGTAATGACTTCTAATGATTTTTGCCTCGAAAAAGCAGTTGAGATTTAGTATTCCCATATTCACAAAGCTTTTCTTTTGTTATCGATAGAAGCAGCTTTTGTATCAGGTTGAGAAATACTATTAGTAATCCCACTAATCTTGTTGCATTATAAAGATGCAGTGCATGCTTAGATTATACGTTCTCAAGACCTTTGCCACAATATAAAGATAGAAATACCAGAAAGACATTTACTTAAAACGTGCAAGTAGTGTAAACATTTAGAAAAAAATGTATTGTTACTTTCTCTGCCTTTTACAAATTCATATGCTTTATACAGTGTTATTCAAAGTTATTCATGACACATTTTACCTAAAATTATTTAAAATTAAGCAACAAGAGTTGCGTTACTTTGAGTATTTTTGTTTATATCAGAAGCCTGGAGGAATAAATTTAAAAATTGTAGCTCTTGCAAAGAATCGGAAACTTTGAAATATGTTCCGTCAGATAACATTTAAACTTGGTAACATGTAAACGTACAGCACAGAATATTACGGAAACATTAACAAAAAAAAATAATAATAAACATTTGAAACGAGTGGTGTATTTTAACGAGGTCTACATTTTTCCTGTAGTAAGTTCTTTTCTAACCCTTTGTTTTCCTGTCATACAAATTATACAAAATGAATTCACTTTCATCATCATTACATAGTGATGGAATTAAAATAAAATACCTACTTCTAATCTCAGTAAAGTTATTAATAATCAGAATGAGGTATATAGCATATCACATCACAGACAATTCAAGGCATTGCTTTATTTCTTCTGTCAACGTCTCGAACATATGTAAATGAAAATCGTTAACGCAGATTTTGAAAAAGAAGACAACTATGTTTATTTAAAGAGAAGGTAGAGGTGCTGGTGAATTTCTTAAAATTCTGAAGACTCGCAAGCTTGAAGACTTAAATAGGAAATTTTGTATTTACACGAATTTGCTTTTTTGCGGTTCCCTCTATCTCACACATTCTTCTGTTTTTCCTTTAATTTATAGTCCCTTAAGCAGCGATTTAAAAAATGACTAACTATAAGTTTTGAGGTTCCCTGAATAAAAAAAAAGGTTATAAAAAGTTTAGTGTGTACGTGCGAGCGCGTGTGCAGTAGATGTAATTTAAAAACGAAAAGTTTGATGAATATCAAACTTATTTTTACTTTCTCTTCTACTATAATAAGTAGGGGAAGTATTGTATTCCACCCAAAAATTCGATACCGAGATTTCATGGGAAATATATGTTTTGAGACCCCCTGAATACAAAACAAGCATTTTGAAAACATGTCCGTTTGTTTGTGTGTGTGTGTGTGTGTGCGTGCGTGCGTGCGTGCGTGCGTGTACAGAATAACTCAGAAACGAACAGTCGGATAAACACCAAACTTGGTATTTAGGTTCAGCATCTTCCAGAGATGCGACACGAAGTTTTTCTAGAAAATCCCCCACCCCAGATTACCCTTTATATGGAACATTTTTCGAAAATTTTCTCAAAAATGGCTCTAACGATTTTGATTAAAATATGTTTAAGTAATTTTCATGGCAAATGAAATGTATATCTCAAATTTTCTGGGAATGTTTCCAAAAGTATTCTTCATTGTGAACGACTTGAGCATAACTGGTAAACCATAAGAGATAGACAAACGTTTACTACACAAAAAATGTAGATCGCGTTAAAATACACACTTTATGTCATATACATTTTTTTGTTGAGTGAACCATTTTCGAGATATTGCTTGTTATTCCCTTAAATTTTCCAATACTTATACTTTTTCTCAAATGGAAATTCGTTATTCATTTTTTTGTCCTGGTAATGCAAAGAGAATGGAGTGCGCTACATACCAACCAGCTCTTAAAAGATTTCACTACACCTACCATATTCCCCTTGCACCTACAAGAAAATTAGCAATAAGATTAACATCTCGGTTAACATGAAGCATATGGAGAATAAGCGTTTGTAAAAATGGTTTGTACAAGAGTAGAGAAAGCCATGTGAGTGTAACACATCAGATTTTTCATTTAGTATGATAGTCAACAAGAAAACTAAAAGCTACAAAAAGTCTTAAACGTGATAATAGAAAATGGCATGTAGTAAATAATAACAATAGAATACAAACCTTAAAAATGCTAAAAGTGATTATTATACAAATGATTTTGAAGAAGGGCAATTAAACCTCTTATTGCAGATATGGTAATTTCATTTATTTTGACCGGCTTCAATTGATACTTCTTCCAGGTGTTGAAAAATGTACAGGTATGGTGCGTCGAGCTCTGACCATCAGGCCGATTACCCACTGGGATCTTATTGTGCCCTGAAGTATGGGATTGTGGGTGTATAGATATCTCTTTTCTCTTTGTTGACTTCTTCTGGTTACCCTTTAACCTTATAGTACTGTTCTCAAGTGGTAACTCGCTATTCGTTTTTTCTCTTGGTCATGTAAATGGGGATGGAATTTAGAAACCATTGCATAGCGAACTGCTTTTTAAAACAATGTCACTCTAGCATACTGTATCTTCCTTAAACCTACAACGAAATGTGTAATGAAACCTTACCTCGATCAAAAAGAAGTAGGTGGAGGAATAAGCTTTTGTAAAACTACTTTGTACCAGGGTGAGTGAGAAACTCTTGTGGATGAAGACATCGGATGTTTAATTAAATAGTTTCTGTGGAATTAAATTCAACACCAGCGAGCTAAGAATATGTATGCACACTGCGTGAAATTAATTTAGTTATATTTTAATATAATCGCGGAAGAATGCAAAGTACAGGATGAGAATACCTACTTCTTACGTAGAAATTTAAATCCTGTTCCACACGCTTCGCATCTCTTGTCACGTGCATAGCAACCTCTCGTTGGCAGCTGTCGTGGAATAGATGTACAACATAACATGATTATTTATCTCAATATATTCGAATAGAACTGTTAAATTTACATTTTCATAACCTTATGTATCAACTATAATACGTACAGATTTCGTGTATCTGGAATGCATGTAAACCGTAAAAGAGTTGTAAATGTTGGTGTATCTTTCTCCTCCGAGTCAAACTTGCATCTGGTGTAAGATCTCAGGGTTCTGTTATGGGATCGTTTCTATTTCTGGTTGCCGTAATTACCAAGAAATTTGCACTTTTATGTATGCTGTTGATACAAGCTGTATTAGCTCTGATAATAAACTGATAAACTTATGAGAAAATGTGAAGATATTGATGCTACTGCTTCTTCCTAGTTTAATTGCAATGGTTTATGTTAAACGAGAAAAACACTGTCTCGATTTTATTCATTTTGAAGCCAATTTTTCAAAATATATCTCATACTGATAACCAAAAAAATTAAAATAAATAATTTTATAAATCTCAAATTATATCGAATTGCACAATAATGATTTTATATATATATAATGATTAATTAAGTTAAAATAAATGAATTTATTATTATGAAATGTATTTGAATTAAAATATTTAAGATATAATAAAGAAAATATAAAATAGTAAGAATTTTTAGGTACTGCAGTCAGTCAGTAAAATGGAATATACATATTGAAAATTTATCAACAGGGTTATCAAGGGTTGTTTACCTAATGAAAATTTTAGCACTGTTTGCTTGCTACATATATGAGATGTGCTTATAGTGCATTGTTCCACTCGGTTATGAGATATGATTATCTTGCTATGGTTGACCTAAAATACATGGCATTCTTGTGATACAAAAAAAGTCTTGTGAATTTCAAAGAAATGTGTTTATAAGTCTCACTGTAAACCTCTTTTATTGACCAGGGAATTTTAACAGCCGTAAATCTGTATTTAAGTAGTGGTGCATATTTATTGTATTATTTCAGACTTCTATAAGGAAGGATGTACATCACAATAATATTAGAAATATGAACATTTGTTCGACATACACAATGAATGCTAGAAGTTACAATATTACGGCTTATTTAAAAAAAAACTGTCTCCAACCCTCCTCAACATTTTCTCTCGCTTGGTTCCCGTTGTAAACGGAATAACAATAACATCTCTGAACTTGCCTCAGTGTAGGCTCAGTAAATCAACTCTCATCTTCATTTGGGCCCAAAATGTTAGTTTATTGCCTCCCAATGTTAAGAGTTGACAGTAAACTAAGTTTTCATACACATTATTTAAAGATTGTTTATAAAACTTTTTTACTTTAGATGAATCAGCTAGTTAAGTGTTTTATTAAAACAATGTGTTTATTTGTATTGACAAAGTATTTTACTTCTTTTTGACGTTGCTAGTGCCTGTAATATGACATCTAACAACATAAACATTAAAGATAAATAAATACAAACGCATATCAACAAATAAGTAGGAGGCGCATTTGTTTAAACCTCTCTCTCAGGATGATGAAAGGTGCAGAGGTGCATCTGTTCTGTCTTGATCTGTCGTGGCAGTGTTTAATAGCTTTTATCGCCTGACCTTGTACTGCACAGGGCTTGTTTGTCAAACATCGCCAAAAATATTAGCCAATCATGGGAAAGAGAGAAGAAAGTGGACGGGAAAGAATATATGTCAGCCAGGCAAAGTTATATGAAACAGGGTTTAGGGATTTGTTTGGATTTGTATTGTTTTACCAGTATTTCCTAGTACAGTTTCAGAGGGACGAACGAGAGAAGAAATGATGTTTTGCCTATACGTCTAAAAGTGCGTTTTCCCGACATTACGTCCTGGGCTGTTGGACCTCCATATTTTCACAAATGTGTTTACCTCATCACACATTCGTCACAGTTTTTTATTGTAGCGGAATGCCAGCCAGGAATGTAGCGTATCCTTGAAGCTTTTTATTTTGTTGCTTGAGGAAAGGTTTACACAGCAGCACCCCAAGGGAAGAGGGCTGTTGCAGAAAGTACCCTCTTGCGCATGCTCTACCGATTACGTGAACTGTGTCAGGGTACCGGGTGTTCCTGAAAAAAATCGATACCTGGTTCCACCACAACAGCACGGCCCGCTCGCTCCCATGAATGAAAGCTTACGGAATACAGAGTGCGAGAGGAAGATATAAAAGCGAAAGGGAGCTGAAAGAAAATTAGGGACAATTTGTGTCACGGAGCAAAGGCAGCCAGCTGTGGCAGGGCTGTACAATTAGTCGCTTCCTCTCAGACGTTCTTAGCATCTTAATTCATTCCTGAGTAATACCTTATATATTCTGACCTCTTGATAAACCGAAATCAGATAAGTTACGCGAAGGCGAAGAACAAAACTGGTTCTCTTAGCCTTAAATTCCTAGAATAATATTTTAAAATATTAACAACTGTTTTGATAAACTGATAGTTTAAAACTTCTCCGGCTTCCAGCCAGAGCATCAATTCAGAATTTGAGAACTTTTTTAATCATATTTTTATTACTCTTTGCATTACTTACGTATAGTAATAGAAGTATTGCATTCCGCTAAGATTTCGCCGGAAATACACCTAACGTTCTTTGAATCGAGTAAAAAATATTTTTAGAAAAAGGTTAGTGTCTCTATGAACAGCATAACTCAATGAAATTCCTGATAAATGCCATACTTAATATGTATCTATGTTTAGTATCTTCCAAAGATGCGACACAAATATTTTCAGGAAAATCCACTACCCCAAACTACCTTTTACAGGGAAGAGTTTTCTAATTGTTTATTTTTTCAAAAAATGGCTCAAATAAAATTTGGTTAATATAACATAAATTTAAGCTATTTACATCACAAATAAACTGTATATGTTTAATTTTCTGGGAATAGCCTGTGACGTCTTCATTTGGAAACTTTTGTGTAATTCTGTATACTGGTATTCATACATATAATTATAGACAAAAAGCTTATTGTACAAAAAATGTAGATCTCTTTAAGACATACAGGCTACTTCAGTAATTTGTATGATATTAGCAATTTCCGAGATTTATGTTGTTATTGGTTTGAATATTGATAGTTTA
Organism: Deroplatys truncata; assembly: GCA_030765065.1. Lineage (NCBI taxonomy): Eukaryota > Metazoa > Arthropoda > Insecta > Mantodea > Mantidae > Deroplatys > Deroplatys truncata. Next base: position 117,739,427 of record CM060988.1, on the reverse strand, counting down.
TCTTTTTTTAAAATGCTATCACTAATTATTTTTCGCGATATCATGGAAAGAGTATATCATTTCAAGACCAGTATAAAGCAACAATTTTTAAACATTCGACTAACTCTATTCCTCTTGTACCTATAAGAAATGTGTAGTGAAACCATTTTGCAAACCTTTTTCTCAATTAACTTGAAGTAGATAGAAGCAAAAGTTTTGTAAATAAGCTACATAACATAAACGATAGTGGATACAGAAGGTCATGCGAATGTAACAAATGGGATTTTTATTTTCTGTACAGATTTTCTGAAATAGAAGGGGAGCTCGACGTGTTTCCTTGAATAAAAAGGAGTTGAAGATCATTACCTAAGTCTCACATTACTCTTCTCCTACTTTTAATGCATTGTGTAGGCAAAAGCTGTACAGTTGTGGAATTAAAAGTTCAAGATATTACCATTTAAGTGTATGGATTAGAAATTGCAATAAACGCCAATAATTCTAATTTTATTTGGTTTAATTTCTGATATACTTAATTGCCATTGTTTCGCTTAAACGTATAATACGAAAGTGATGATTTTATTGTTGGTATTAATTCTCTAGGTAAATTTTGTCAGGCCTTATGTGAGAAAACAACTCGTCGTATTTAGAGTGGTTATTTTAAATGACTGCTTAAGGCGAGATTAAAAGCCACCTTCCAAGTTCACTGTCCACTTTTATACAAGTTTGTTTATTAAGACCGATAGGACGACTATCTTAATTATACCAACATTTTATTAACATTTATCAGCAATTTTTTTAACATATACAACCCTATTATTAACACCAAAGTAGATCCACAATAGCACTTAGACAGTTTTTATCATCCTGAAGTTTAATTTAGTTATCTTCAGTAATTTCTGAGAAAATGGGTAACAAATGCCAGAAAATTCCATCAAAAATAGAAAGAAAAGAAAGAAAGAAGGAAAAAGAAAAAAAAACTTTTCAAAGCAGAACTGGAACAAACAATCTCGTATATACTTGAAAGGAAAGATGCCACATGGGTTTAGCACACTGAAGCTGTCATTGTTACAGTAGTGCCGATTTGTAGAGCAAACTTCTCCTGAAAGATGGGCTGAAGTTTACCTCTCTGCTCCAAAATGTGTAGAAGATAGGTATAGTATATATACACATAATTCATTGTAAAGTATATAATAACCAATGTAGGTACTATAATTTGATATATACTATATATGTGTATATATATGTATATATATATATATCAAAAATAAAGTGCATATTCCAATTAATGTGAATAAGCATAGAAATAATGTTTGACCACTTTTGCAATTAGACAGCATACATGCACTGTAGGCGCGCCGTGGCCGAGTGGTTAGACCACTCGCCTCCCACCAAGGCAGCCCGGGTTCGATCCCACGTATTCGGATGTGGGATTTGTGGTGGATGAGGCAGCATCTGGACGGGTTTTCTCCGGTTTCTCTCGTCATTCACTCAACTAGTTGCTCCATCATCACCTTTCCTTTCATTCATTTCACCTTCATTTCATATCATCTTCCTCCTCGCTCACATACCTGGCTTAAGCCGATCCCCGTTTCGGGTTCTTCATTCTCTGATTTAATGCTCCGTCTGCCATTCTACATGCCTCTGGTTCTAGGCACGGGTGTAAGTCGTAGGGGGTGTTTACCCTTTACGAGGAGGGTAAACCAACTATGTGCTCTGTAAAAGTTCTCACAGAAGTTTGGCATTTGTTAGCTACCATCTACATAGTAACTGATGGAGTTTAGTTTCAAATATCCTGATGTTTGCGTTTTGGAGAAAATCAGTCCAAGAAAAGTGCATGTTAATGGTTTAATTTGGTTGACAATAAAGTATACCTTTTAAGTATTTGAACAGAAGTCTCTCTGGCAGTTGCTGGGCCATTAGCACCTGCCTCTGTAATGTCCTGCACATGTACTCCAGGTGTTCAAAAGCAGTCTCGATAAAAAGTTCTCTTATCCCTTGTCGCACAAGAGCTGATTAACCTGATGATCCTGTTTTTAGACGTCTACAGAAGCCTTGGAACTGCACGAAACAGACAAGCGGGGAAGTGTTTCTGATTCTCACTGCTGCAGTAGTTGCCTACCTTGCGAGCTAACATTACAGTGCATCAAATCTGGGAAGGAAATGTACGGATCTGCAGGCTTCGAGATAAAATCTGCCTTCGCCTGCCTACTGTCTTGCATTTGGTTCTGGATATGAAGCTCGGGTATCAAAGTAGAAAGAACCTTTAAGAGTTACTGCGGCATCAAACTTCCTTTGCGAATTCGGAATGGACTGTCATCAGACTCCTATGGCAACTATGAACACTTTTAAGACTCTCTGAGAAAATGAGACAAGGAGGATATAAATTCATTGAGACAATAGAACAAGCTCGACTTAAATGTTGCAGGCTGGTAGGAAATTATGCTATGTCATATTTCATAGACGTTTCCATATCCTACCTACATCTCAATTAAAGTAACAGATGTAGTGCAAATTATACCCTTTTAACTGTTTGTAATAATTTCAGGATTTGTGATGCAGATTCATCAGGTTTGTAATATTCATCTGGATTTATAAAATTTCATAATAAAATGGCAAGAGCAGATTGGTTCTTGTGGAACCTATAATTTAACGACGCTGCTATTTGCACACGATCAGGTCATATTGACTTCATCAGAGAATTCTCTACAATAATTTTCATACTTACTAAACAAGATTGCCTCTGCATATAACTTAAATTTATCTACTTCTAAGAGAAGTTAGCTTTTAAAGGAAAACTCCTTGTGAGCAAAGATAATAATAAACGTAACATAAATGACTAAGTGCAAAACCTTAACTATTTAAGCCGTGGAATAGTTAATTTCAAACATAATGACATTCAAAAGAAGATACAAGATTTAGTTATATATGTAGCATAATCAAATGAAAACTATTAAGAAAATACATTATACTAAAATTGTATAGTGTGTTAGCAGTACCATCTATACTGTGTGGCTATAGATGATGGTTGCTAGCAAGTAATTTTTTTAGCTTGATTTTTGTTCCTAAGTTTAAATTATGATTCACAGTGTTCAAAGAATTATGATCTATAATTAATTTTTGAAAATTAGGGTGTTTGTTACACAAGTAAAGGCATCCATCACCAATTTCATGTTTTCATAATCTGAACAACACTTGCTTTACTCATTATTCATAGATATAGGTACATTCATTGCACTTCCAACAATGGATAGAATCAGCAATTTACTGGCATTCACACAGTCTTGAAATCATTGTCAGAATGGTATAATTCTTCAAATTCACACTTTTTGGCTCAGGCTGATAAGATCGCATACGGTTGACTATTTAGAAAGCAGATGCAGGACTGATGCGTATCACCTAGTTAACTGGATTATGAGAAGTTTTTGGTTAGTTTTTATATCAGCACTCTGCTTATACGGATAAATTTAGAGTTCCGGTAGCTAAAACCACATGGGGACCTTGCTTATCATTTGGAATACTTCACAATGTTGCATATCTGTTTATAGTGTTTAATTTGTTTCCCAGCAACTGGGTGATCTGTTGACATCATGCATGTATGGAGTAAAACACTGTAACACAATAACCTTGACCTTAGGATATTGGGATTGTATTTCTTATTAATTATTCCTGATGACAAATAAACTAATATGACGAATGAACAAGAAAAAAAGCCAGAAGACAGAAGTTGCGGAGATGATATTTCTGAGAACGGTGGCGGGCTATAAAAAAATAGATAAAAAGAAAAATAAAGACATCAAAATAGAGCTAAATATATACAATTTGAATGAAAGAATAAAGAACATGAAATAAACTACTTTCAGCATGTACAAGAGATGGAAGACCACTGGATCCAAAAAAAGCATCTAAAGAATAGACCAACAGGAAAAAGAATTCGAGGACGTCCAACGATGAGATGGAAAGATAGTTCACAATTTCAGACCGGAAGAGACCAAACATGATGATGGTTTATGCAGATAATATCTAACGCAACTGAGCTTAACTATAAACATAGCGCGGGTATTAACGTATGAATACAGTATGATTTTATACCATGGCCGATATAAACACAGGTGGAATATTTCATTTACTCTGACAGCATATTAATTGTTATCCCGCGTGCTCTAAAGGTAGGGTTGTCATTAATTACTGCATGCCCCCCCCCTTCTGTAGCTCAAAATTCCTTCTCCATCTTTGGCAAATGATAGGCCAAGCTATAACGCACAACCTGTGGTGCTGTCCTTCACCTACGTTTACATAATGTCTTTAACAACATCACCATTAGTTAAACTAGACATGATTCTAAACATTTCTATCTTTTATATAATGGAATATTAAATTAGAAAATATAACTATAGTAGGAAGATTTCAGTCAGCAAGTGCTCTTGGCTTATTGGCATTTGGTTCATCGATTTGGTGCTGGAAGACGTATTTAGAACTTATTACGACTGATCAGTAAGCAACTGTTATTTTAAGTCATACAAAAACTACGACGAAATGGTACTATTAATATTATTCTCTAAGCTATTGAACGTTTAAGAAATGCTACTCTGAAGTTTGAATAGAAATATCACTTCTGTTACCGGTTAAGAAGCGGAACCTTATTTCAGTTGCAGCACTTGTATTTTCTCGAAGACTGGAATGATTGTAATATTTAATTTCAACAGTTTCTGATGTAGTGTATGCCTTTTTAATTAGTTTCTCAACGTTTTTGAGATTCTGATTGTTTTAGAACACTGCTACCTCTGTATCTTGGTAGTCAATTATTTTAAAAAACAGGATGCATTACCTTCTTACTTTTTCTAGTACCTACTTACAGTGCGTACAGAAGCATGGCATTCCACCTAAAAGGTCTGTATCAAGATTTCACCGGAAATACGTCTTTTATGGTTCATACAATTCCTCCCCCCAAAAAAATCCTTAGTAAAAGGTCTGCGCGCGCACGTATGTGAACACGTAACTAAAAAACAAAAAGTCAGTTAAATACCAAATTCTGTACTGAAGTTCAGCGTCTCCCAAGGATTTGACACGACGATTTTCAAGAACATTCCCCACACTTATAAACAATCCTTTACATGCAAAGGTTTCGTAATTTTTTATTTTCTCAAAAATGGCTCTAATGATTTTAATTAAAACACCACATGTTTTAATACATTTACATTACAAATAAAATGTATATCTTGAATGTTCTGCAAATAGCCTATGAAGTTCTCTTCATTCTGAATGATAACTGGTAAAAACATACTATACAAACAATCTAGATGTCTTTAAAACACACATTTTATTTCAAATATTTCTTTTTGTGGCATCAACTCCTTCCGAAATATTCGATGTTACTTCTTTAAAATTTTAAATACTTATAGTTTTTTTTAGTGCTACACCACTCAGATGTTTCTCGCGATGTCATAGAAAGCGTGTGGAATTTAAAAGCCAGATTTTTAAAGATTTTACTTTAGCTTCAGTTGTTTTTTCCGCTTTTGAACCTAGAATAAAATGTCTAATGGAAGCATTTCTGCAAACGTTTATCTCTATTAAGATGAGGTAGGTAGAAAAACAGTTTTGCAATAACAGTTTGTAGGTGCTGTAAAAAGAAAATAATAGTGGCTAGACAAAAATCATGTGAATGCAGTACATAGAGTTTTTATTTCTAGAAACTGCAGATACACAGAGAAGCTACTGTATTGGAAGAAAACTATTTAACGAGAGGCCTAATTTATTGTACAAGCGAAGAGATGTAACATTATTTAACTAGAGTAATGTTTTGAGATACTTTTCCTTCCTGGAAACGATGAAGATTACTAACGTTTATACAGTTCAAACTTCCATGTGAAGAAATAAAGCCGAAAATAACATCTTGACAACACTGACAAACAAACTTTGGAAGTTCACACTAAGGTACACATGCATCAAAATGAACCAAAAAACACCTAGAAAGTTCGAGATGAAGTTACGAAAACTTTGATCTGTACCTATGTCTCTTCGTAACAAAGAAACGCAGTCAATACCATAAAATAAAAAAGTATGTAACTACAAATGCCATATGTATACAGTGTCTCCATAAAGTATTCGTTTTCACTTTAAACACACTTTAGCATAGACAAAATTCTGATTTGTAATATCAAATAAAGAATGCGAAGAGAAGCTAAAAGAATAAACATTAATACTATATTTGGTAAAGCTGTTAAAATGATTTTTATCCCGTGGTGCTACAGCCCATGAAGGGTCTAGTCTTGCCGACCCGACTGCCATCCTCACGCCCACATACGCACGGCAGTGGTGGTTGATCATAAAGCCCTCACTTTCCTCACGATGAATGGGCACCGGTCCTGTACCCGGGTCGAACCCGGGCGCATATCCAAGCTCCACACTAGTCCACTACGCTACGGCGCAGGAAAACTGTTTAAAGGATTTCTTATAATAAGGGATTTACATTCTTTTATTATGATTTCAAAACATAAGCTTGTTCATTAAGTTTATAACTTATTTATTGTTGATAAACAATATCAATACGATACTACAGTTTTTTGTTCTGTAGTTTTTCAACATTTTTTCATTTTATTAGTGTTATGATTTTTTTCTAAATTACACAGCATAATTATTTTATGTGCACTTAATACAGAAAATTTTAATATAATACCTGACGATGTTATCGACTATGATTCAAACTGACAGAGAAATAAATATATGGTTTAATAAAAACTAACGTGATAATGAAGATGTTCATTAATAGCTTTAATAATTCTTGACCAACACTTTATCCTCAGATCAAAACCCATTTTCTTCGCAATTTCAGATGTTATACTAAAAACTGTTCTCTACTAAATACACTCGAAAAAGTTGAAAAATTGTCAATAAAAGGAAATAAAAACAAGTCTTGAAAATCCTAGAATACAAACTGCAGTACCGGTTGTTCTATCTGCATATTACAAATTAGAATATTCTGTAAGTTAATCACCTACTAGAAGTTTCTAAAGCAGAGATGAATGATTTCTACCATCACTTTATATGCAAGCGCATATCAGAATCGCCACTTCACACATTGAGGTGCGCAAAGCTACTAGTTTAACTGTTAAATGTGCTCTGTGTTATAACCCTGAAACTTAACTGAATCTCTTACATCACGTGCAAAAAAGGAGTTGTGGAAATAACGGCGATGAAACGCATCGCTGCTTCAAATTTGTTTGTGTTAATTTTGGACAAACCAAAGCTTCCACACGCAGAGAAGAAAGTGGTGAAGTAAAGAATTTGACTGTTTAGTCCCTGTAGAGTGGAGTGGAGTGGAGTGGAGTGGAGTGGAGTGGAGTGGAGTGGAGTGGAGTGGGATAATTTCAGCACCTAGGAGGCCTGTTGTACCTACTGAACCTCAGGAAGGAAGGGGTGAAATGAAGGACACAAGGGCGACCAGATTCGGGGTCCCCAACGTCTCCAGATGTGAGATCTCGACACCGGCACGTCTACCCACATATGCCTTCCTCCCCAATGAGAGGTCTCACGGGGGGGTCGTCGCACACCAGACGCCAGGACATACTCAAAGCAAATTCCACCACACGCCTCCCCATCGACTCGCCTGAACCTGCGATCCTGAAACTTGAAAAGGAAATGGGGGACAGGAAAATTTCCCCCTGGGAAAGCCACGAAAAAGTTCAAGGTCGGCGTAGGCGGTCCAACGGGAATCGAACCCGGGACCTCCTGAATGTTACCCCGGAACCTCAGATTTAATCGGTTAGGCAATCCAGAGCTTACATCAAGGAGCTAAATTTCAATTCTGTCAGGGTTTTAGGCCTAATTAAAAAATCAAGTAAATAAAAATTGACCTTTTCCTTCATAGCTAGTAAAGCAGTTTAGAGTTATTTCTTTTTTGCCATTTTGAGATACTTTATACTTGAAGGAAAACAGAGGAAAAAAAAAACAAAGTACCAATCTGGTTAGATTTTTAAATTTATGCATCACCCTGATGTATTTTAAAGAAAACAGTGATAACTGAAAACGGAAGTTTAACATGAATAAAATAAAACTAAAATGACACATAAATGAAAATAAAGATAGTGAATTTCACGAATCACTCTGTGTTCATTCGCGGGAAGCCTGTACAAGCTGCAGAGTATTACATTTTGCGATTTTAAGGGTAATATTGCCTCACAAAACAGTGTAAACAGAACCACGTACTGTTTTCGTTTCTGTATACTCTCATCAATTCGCATAACAAATGAAGGTTGTGGGAGGGAGAATGCAGAGGGAAAAAAATAGGTCATGACCTACTTTAACGAAGTGAGAGCGTTAGTAAAACACGTGAAACATCCGCATCGTTGCCAGTCCTATACGTTTCAACTCAACTGAACCCTGGGTGCGATTATTTCCAAAGTAGTTTTAAATATAATATCGCGTAGTTAAAATTGTTGTTATTTTTATGCTGTTTAAGTGCTTGGAAAGCACGATGCTTCTCTGACAATCTGGAGCGTATACAAACTCACCACCACAACCACCACCTCTAATACCACAATTATTATTGTATATTATTATTATTATTATTATTATTATTATTATTATTATTATTATTATTATTATTATTATTATTGGGAAATTTAATCTCAATTCCACTACTAGGCGTGTCTTGTGGCAGGTGATTAACCTACCGCCCATACATAGCGCTATTTGAGAGAAGCAGGACGATGCTGGCGTACAGTTTTGTTCGGGAACCTTCTCTTTCAAGGTATTACGTTATTTTACGTACAAACATTACATGGGACCAACAGCTTTATTACTCTCCGTCAGGTTTGAACTCGCGGCCATGGAACCACTAGACCATGGAGTATGATTATTTTTTTAAAACATTAAGTACATAATAGTAAACGTTTAACTTAAAGCGTTTGTTTTGTTTTCATTCAAACATAAAGAAATGGGTTTCTGTTTTAGTTAACATTTACCTGGAAATACACGAAAGAACTCTTGAAAACTAATCACCACAGCAAAGTAAAATCATTCCCGTAACGTAGTATCTAAATCGCAGTGGCATTGGAGACAGAGCGCGCATTCTGCTCTGACATGACCTTTACCTATCCGTTTAAATGCCGGTTTAACCGATGTTAAATTTTAACGCAGTGTTAAGTGATTTAATGCAAGGTTAAACAACTTGACTGTAACGTTGTGTTAAACTTCGTGTTAAGTTAACATGCCGTGCCCTTGTGTTAAGGTGTTTAGTAAATGTTAGAATTGGCAAATGGATGCTGCGAACCAAGTTGTTGACGCAGAGATGCTGCATTTAGAGTTTCTGAATGCCTTTGTCAACATAAGAGGAGCCGTGCTTCATGATGTATTTGAAAATCTGCAAAGAAGGAATTTTTAAAGCGATACAGACTGTCCAAAGCGGTCGTAAGCAGGATTTTCAAGAATTTGATATCGCGATTCTTACATCAAACAGCAGGAAAATCATATGGCAATTGTCTATGAACCAAACTAGTTGTCTGCTACTGACAGAGAGCGCTGCGATGCGTGGACAAAAGTGCATCGGAGCGACTTCAGAGGCCTTCTCGAAAGCTGTTGTTCGCAGTTGACTGACGTTAACAGGATGTTAGCTAACAATTCGCTGTAAAACTTGATGAAACGCAAAAGTATGTTAAACCTTTAGCATAAAGTTAACAAACAATATGCGTATTTTAATATCGGTTGCTGAAACTGGCCCATAATCAAGAATCGTTTAACTTGATTTATTTTATTTTTCTGTTTCATTCAAAAGTAAGGAATTGTGTTTCGTTTTAGCTACTTTCATTAAACGTTTCTCTGAAAATGCACGCAATAACTGTCTTGAGAGTTAATCACCACTAGCAAAGTAATGTCGTTCCCGCAAAGTAGTAATTTACCCACAGTCGTAAAGGCGTCTGAGACAGAGCGTGCATTCTGCTGTGACCTGAGCTTGCCCGTCTTAAGAGTTTCTTTTTTTCCACCCACCTGCATCTGTTGCCAAATGTGTGAATTTTAAAGCATCCCCCCCTAAAAAAAAGATAACGTAAACCTTTTCAATGTTCTAATCGAGATCCATTTCGGGTTTAAAAGATTGCATTCAAGTTTACAGCATGGCCAGTTTTGCAAGCAAAGAGGTATGAGATTAGGATATTCCAAATAATTTTATCTTGGTTCCTCAGAAGAAGGCATTTAAATAATACATCTAATATATGAGTCCTTGTATATTCACGGGAACCCATAAACATGCATTTCCAGTGAATGTCAATATCGAATTTTTTGATCCACTGCAGATATTCATTTATCCTGGAATAGAGCACCAGGTGGTTTCATTGTCTGAATAAAACTGAAAGGCTAGGTCCTCAATTTCGAGAAGGAGACGCGTGCTACGTGCAGTGCAGAGCCTATTTAATTCGAAAACCGGTTCTAGCGTGCGGTCGTGTTAAAACTAGATTACTGTTAGATGTAATTATGATAATTGTAATCAGAGGGCATGCCCCTGGAGATTCAGTCCAACACAATGCGTGAGTCGCACTGCCAGACCATGGAGCACCTCCTTTAACTGTAGTACGTGCTTCTGTTCCAGTCGAGTGCAGCTGAAGATGCGCAATGGAGCACTCGCAAGAAGTGTGAAGCAATTCTCGTCGTAACACCAGAGGTTGAAGTGCTTCTTTAACACGCATTTCTCGACACGTGATTTATAAAACACCTTGGAAGTCAAGAAAGTGAGCGATAATTTCATGCTGAAATATATTAATTTCATAATGCATATCGAAGCGATATGGATATTAATTTAGATAGTAACAAGTACGCTTTCAGGTAATAAAAAGTTACTAACATGCGTATTTTTATCTGTTACGTTAGTAGGGGTGGAACTAGGTGATTTAGTCCCACCGTTCCTAATACTCAAATCTGCAAGTGTTCTCCCAAAGTAATATCAACTGTAGCGAATAGCAGCGCCATGCAGCTGCCAATTGGAGGACAGAGTCTCAATGGCAGGCGGAAAGATCATATATTTGTGCGAAAAAACAATAGCAGAAAATTCTGAAGTAGAAAGGCAGTACCAAATAAGCTTAGGAACCAAGGGCTCGCAGAATCTTTTTTTACTGCACTGCATGCGTCAGCATAAAGTCTGTCATGTTAGATTGTGAAACTTGTTTGTGGCGTGTCAGATGTTAGATAAATGCACTCTTGTACACTCGGTCAATTTAAAAATGGCCGGCGTCTAAGTGACGAGCTCGAATCGGGTACTTCCGTGGCGCTCGGGACAGCCAGGCGTTGTTCACAAGGCTGCGTGTGTTCTTGTAGTAGTTGTAATGGGGAACACAATTATAATCTCGGAAGTCTTCCGAGAAAATAATGCACATACAAGATTTCAAATATGCAGATGTTTCAGTGTGTTTCAACACTAAATATTTGTAACCGAAACACACTTTATTGACTTATGGTTCTCAAATGGAGTATGACTAACCTCGTTATAATGCCACGCTTACTGCGGCACTCTTAGCTCAGTGTTAGAAAGTTAGCCTACCGAGGTAACTAGTTCAAACCTCCGTGGAGCTACTCAACTTTCATCTGAAATACTCGGGTGAAAATATAACAGGTTTTCTTAATTTTGTTTTGTATGTGGTGTTTATTTAATAGTTCGTCATACCATGCAATTAATTTATTGGCAAGGAGGAAGTTTCATACGCAATTTAATTTTATAATCACAAATTTCACCATTATTGTACTTATATTTGTAAGTAAAATAAGGCAACACAAGCATTATTATTTAATTAGATATATTATAGTAAAGCGAGTTATAAAAAATAAAATGTACCAATCCACTACGCAGTATCGAACTCGAGCTTTTTGGCAGAAGTTAAGCTTAACCACTACCACACCAAGCACGGAGTGGAGGAAGCCCAAATCAGTGCCTTGCTGCTTGTATAGGGTAATTAAATTATATTCGAACCCACTCGCGGCCTCTCTCTACTGCGCGAGACAGCCGGCATAGGCGGACTAAAATCCTTACCTTATAATAGACGTGGGAAATGTTGACCTTCTGCTCTCAAACAGGCAGCATATCTCGTGTAAATATTCTCGCTCACTCTCCGAAGCTCAGCAGCAATTCTTGTGATTTCTTGCACAATGTTTTTTCTAAGTTCCCGTAGTGTGCGAGGATTAGAACGATACACTTTGTCTTTTAAAGAACCCATAAATAAAAATCACAACTCATTAGTCAGGAGAACGAGGGGTACAAATCAACACCAATTATTCTGTCATCAAACACCTCTACACTGTTTTTTCCGCACTCTGAATATAGAAGTGGAAAACGAACCACATTTATTTCATTACTGTTTAACGTGACTAGCGAGCCTAAGTTAAAACTGATATGGCTACTATTATGTTATCGCCAACATTTCTGCTTTGAATATCTGTTCCGAATACATTAAAATACGCATAACGTGAAACTTGAATCCTTAATAACTGAATAAAATAGGAGGAATACCGTCGGTGAGCTTGAATGTTGTATACACAATATTTTAGAAAAGTGAAAAACAAGCTATCAGAGGTTATGGTTCAACTTATAATCTTCTTTCCAGCTCTGCATGACACTGGAGTACGTATTGTTAATTGACAATGTTGTTTGTTATAACATATTTATGGCATATCTACAAGAATTACCGTGATGCATTATAGTAAGGCTTTGTAACCCATTAACATAAGTTGACTACAGTGCAGAAACCAGTATAGGAATATACTGAGTGATAAACTCTAGACTAATAAAATGGATAAAATTTTTCAGTATATCTTGTTTTTTTCATAGTCATTCCGTTTTATTGCATACAAAATAGCACATTGATTACCAAGAGGGGTGACTCAGTGGTTACGTCTGTGACCCGCATTTGGGAGGTCCCGGGAGCTATCCCCGGCAACCACCCACTGTGGCCCATGGGTTTTTCGTGGTTTTCCCGGGTCGCCAGGCGTATGCTGCGGTGGCTCATCTTCTATCCCACTCTTCTTCCTCTCATGTCCTGCAACGATAATCTTCCTTGTCACCTGTTTCGGGAGTATAGGACCAGGAGACGATGTTCGGCGAGTTACGGCTGGACGGTGGCTTGCGCTCTGTAAAGGTTTCTTCCCTGGCGTCGCTGCGGTATCGCTCAGTTAGTCTCTCCTCTGCGTGGGGCTCCGCTCTGGGGAACCCTGGAGGTTGGTGGCTTGTGAGCAGGGACCGTGCGGGGTCGGATGTGTTCTATCTGGAAACTTTAGGGGCCCGTCCATGCTTGCGCTCGTTGGCGTCCGAACCTGGTCGCCCTTCGGGTCTTTCCCATCATCCCTCCCAACCAGAGGTCATGTTGAAAACATGATCAACCTTACAATTCGTTTTCAGCAGCTGAAGAACTTTAGCAAATCACAGGGTATGTCTCACCATATCTCCAGCAATTCCAAGCACGGACGCGCGCCAGACTCCACAACCAACAACAGTAAACTCGCTGGCCCCTTCAGAAGTCGCTACCAAGCACTTTCGTGCACAACACCACATTTTGTAAAATAAAGTTAACTCCCAGAAGCTTGCGCAACTCCCCAGGTGGCAGTCAGGGCCCTGACGTCATGGCTGTCACTCGGGTACCTTTCCCTTACTCTCTGCCAGCGCAATAAGCTGGCAGTTATTCCTAACGGGGGTACAAAGGCGGAACCCCAACAGCTTTCCTTATTTCTCGTATCAACTCCTCTCCTTAAGTTCAGCTTCCCAATTCCCGAACACCCTCCCCCCCCAAAAAAAAAGCCGACTGGCCTGCGTGCGGTGTTCTGCGCCGGTTCCGGCGGCCTCTGTGATACGTACCTTTACCACATTCATTTATAGCTCCGTATAAATAATCTCTGGAAAAAATTAATCCTGAAAAGAAATAAGCGTAAAATTGTATGTTTATTGAATGGTATTATATTTACATATGCTAAATTATTCATTACGGATTGAGGCAGAAAAGATAGCTAAAATGAATACATACAAATAAGCACTCGCTGTGAAGGCAGTTTTCTTGGCTGAACTTCAAACGTTCTTCGGAATATTTGTTGGGATAAAATAAATGGAATGTCATTTCTGCTGGGTTGGATGTTGAATTTTACATTTTTCTTTGAAAGAGACAGGAAGCAGAGTTGATTTAAGGCTCCTCTCACTCTACCAAACAAAGCAGTCTTTTACGGTCAGTGGATTCCAGTTTGGGTTTTTGCGACTGATGTACAGTCCATGAAATAAGTATCGCTTTGTTAAGTAGGTAGATTACAGTTTTTCCGGAACCAAAGATCCGTATTTGTATCTCGGTCAAGACCCAGTTTCCCTCCCCGTTTATCGGTGCTAAAACACCTTGTTCAATTGCGAGCAGAAGCCCAACTTCACCAAAATTCTGTGTTTTGCAATGAATGTAAATGTTGCTTACCGTTGCCTTATATTCTATATAAGAATTATGGGAAGCAGGAACTGTAAGATTACCAAATTTGATGTCATTTGTGTTGGATGGAAATAAGTTTTGTGATCACTCAAACTTACTATTATTTCGGGTTCATGGATGTCTTAAGTGCTTGAAGAGTTTAAACTTTGACAAAGGGTATTTAAGTGGAATGAATACGTATCATTTGCAACCACGTTTTATTCAAAATTTAGGAGTAGGAGTAGAACTAGGTACGGAGGGGGACTTAGCACCTCGTCCTACAAGATCTTTTGTACCTAAGTCCCTGACGGGGTGCCCCCGGTAGGGAGGGGTGAGGTAAAACACCTTGTCCTACAAGATCCTTTGTGCCTAAGCCCCTGACGGGGTGTACCGGCAGGGAGGGGTGAGGTGAAGCACCTTGTCCTACAAGATCTTTTGTACCTAAGCCCTTGATGGGGTGCCCCGATAGGGAGGGGTGAGGTGAAGCACCTTGTCCTAAAAGATCTTTTGTACCTAAGCCCCTGGCGGGGTGCCCCCGGGAGGGAGGGGTGAGATAAAATACCTTGTCCTACAAGATCTTTTGTACCTAAACCCATGGCGGGGTGCCCCCGGAAGGGAGGGGTGAGGTAAAACACCTTGTGCTACAAGATCTTTTGTACCTAAACCCATGGCGGGGTGCCCCCGGGAGGGAGGGGTGAGGTAAAACACCTTGTCCTACAAGATCTTTTGTACCTAAGCCCCTGACGGGGTGCGGTAAAACACCTTGTCCTAAAAGATGTTTTGTACCTAAGCCCCTGACGGGGTGCACCCGGGAGGGAGGGGTGAGGTGAAGCACCTTGTCCTACAAGATCTTTTGTACCTAAGCCCCTGACGGGGTGCACCCGGGAGGGAGGGGTGAGGTGAAGCACCTTGTCCTACAAGATCCTTTGTGCCTAAGCCCCTGACGGGGTGCACCCGGGAGGGAGAAGTAAGGCGAGAGGAGACTGAGGGTGGTCGGACCAGGAAGCAGGATCGTTTTACAGTTTGAAACTCATCGATGGCAGCTGGTGCAACCGTCACCCCTCCCCCCTTGCAGGATTGCACGGGACCCTGGACTCGGAGACCGCCCACATTCCGGGGCCCGAAGGGTTGCATAGAGCATGCTTTCCCCCTGCCATGCAACCCGAGACTACCTCAAACCCTGAAACAAACAAACAAACAGATGAAAGGTGAAGGTAAATGAGAATGTAGGTGAAATGAAGGGGCAGGAAATTCGAGGAATGGAATGAACCTTCCCAGCATTCGCCTAGCGACCCGGAGAAACCCCTAAAAAACCCAAGGGCCAGAAAGGTCGGCCGCGGGTATTGACCCCATGACCTCCCGCCGCAGAGGTTACTGCCTGGGCTATCCCCCTCAGTATTCAAAAAATTAAACAGAAACTTCTGTAGGCAACGGAAGATGCAGTTAAGTACTACTCTTTCCCTAAAGCGTTAATAAGTTACATTTCAATTGAGATTATCACTAAACTACAATTTTCTAAACATTCAGGAAATACTTTCTATAGTTTCATTACATAACCGCTTTCCTCGTCGTTGACTTAGAGTTTAGAAAGAATCACTTCATGGTAACTCCCTTACGGCATGGGTTTTACGTTAAGGTTTATTTTACTTTTTTAGATTTTAAGCACACATCATTCTTCTCACATTTACACTTTTGACACTTTGGAGTGTAGGGAATAAACTTTCCCAGCACCAGAGTGAAATTGAACTTGGGATGAGAAACCAGAACTCTGACCGCTCAACATCAGGCTTTAGTTACATTTTTCTGAGACTATGTGAAACTCTATAATTATTTCAAAATGTTGAATGCTTTTTTAAGGTAACATTTTGTGCTTGAATTTCAATTCACATACTTCAGAAAGGCCGAGAGGAATGACAGTCCCGGATTCAAACCCCCGGGGCCGACTAATCTGACTGAAGGTTTTTTCGCGGTTTTCCGCGGTCGCTAGGCGTGCTGGATTGGATGATTTGATCCACGAGTTTTCCTATTATTCTTGTAATCACTATATTTAATTTCCTTCTTCAGCGCCATACCAGGCATTGGGCTGATCACCCATCCTGAATATGCTATCATCCAGAGTTTGCTTGCTCCTCGACAGGCATTAGCTTGTAAATCCTTAGATATATAAGTCCTGCAAAGAGGAGGGCAATCCGTTAATGAAGAGAGAAAGAAGTACTTCAGGGAGAAAATACTTTTTCAGAACTCAAAATATTTGTCGGTCAACTCTCTTAAAGTTCAATGGCAAGAAATAGGATTGTACTGTGTGCCTCACATCTCAGCTCTGTGTGTAAGAACTTTTTGAGAAAACGAAAGTAATGTCTTGTCGGAATAATTCTTCTAGACTCCTAACAACATGAACTTTCGTTAAGACAGTCTGTATACAAGCTGTTTGAACAAACATTTTTTGTTCTTATTTATGTAACCCAGAAATATTTTGGCATAAATAAGTTTCTTGATGCTTATTTATGTGAAACCAACAGCTCTCTCAGCTCCTCGATGTTGCTGTGGCGCCGCAGATACCTCCATCTAGTGCAAATGCTTCACAATTTCTGGAGCCAAACATCTGACGGTTAGCTAAAGGTGCACGATGCGCCTGTAACTTCGGTTTTATGCGACATAATGCGCGTTTAGCACATAATTTGAATAAACACACACTTCTTCGTTTCTTGACTCCGTTTATAGAGCAGAATGTAAACAAGAAGTAAAGGAAAGCCAACAAGAATGAAATATAACTGGTTTTTCAACTACTGAAACGACAGGATTTACCTGATTATAAGGCATTAAAACCAATAACTGTATGGAAGACGTACAAGAAAGTGTGAAGTAAAATGAAATGCTGAACAGTTTAAATGCAGTTATCTTGCCGTGTCACTTCTGGAATGTCGTAAATGGAAATGCCAACTGAGCCAACTTTACTAAACCTGAATGTTAACTATGTTGCCGTTGGCAAAGCGAAGGTTTGAAGCTGCGACCACCTGCTTCTAGCAGTGAGAGTACATTCGTACCTGCACAACAAAAGCTTTAGAACGACCTCTGCGAACATTTCTGGTGGATGATGTCATTCTGACGTCATGAATTTGCTTTCTCTTGAGAAGGATGAAGACACCGTTCACGGTCGTTAATGGGAACCTTACTAAGTCAGGTGCTAGCAGTTGTTGCACATATGTTTGGATAATTGAAACAAGTTAACATTTATTGTGAATGTTTTGGTTGTGTAATTAATAACATGTTGGAGATGATCTTCGTACAACTGTTCCTGTAGCAGCAGACGTTTTTTGTCTTTTAGGTTATTCTATAGGAGATTCAGACTCGATGGTAAAAAAAGAAGAAATTTTGTCAAAGGGGAAACAAAATATGGCCGTCGAGAAATAAGAACTACACCAGTTTCATAAAATAAATAATAAGACAATTAAAACCAGGAAATTTCTGGAGTAAATTTTATGGTAGCGTCGATAAAGTCTTACTATGGATATTTTGAGAAGCAATCCTAAAAATCATAAATTTACATGAGAAACGTACCAACACATTTTCTTCAAACTCCTGTACACGATTTCAACTTAATAGATGCAAAGGTTCGATGTCTGCAGCAGTCCTCAATTTCATACTAATTTGAATCAAATTGAGAATGTCCAAAATTTTTCTCCAAGTTTAAAAGTATGAAAGTTTTAACGACTAACTATATTTAGGATATTAAATGCCTTGAATTTTCTGGAAATAGCCTGTAAAATCCTCTCATTCGCAAGGACTTTTGTATAACAGGTAAATAACAAGAGATGAACAAAAACGTATTACACAGAAAATGTATATCTCTTTAAAACGCATAATTTTACTTTTATATGAATATCAACCATTTCGAAGATATCCGCTGTTATTTGTTTGAACTTTTCAATGTTTTTAATTGTTTAAAGTACAGTTGCTATTCAGTTATATATCGCGATGTCACAAAAGGGTAGAAAATTTCAAGGACAACATATAGGACCCACTTTAGAAATATGTCAATTCAATTACCTCTATCCACCCGTGCCAACTTCTTAGGCTATGCTATTGCTGCATTGTGAAATGGTCTTACCTGACGTCTTCGCTTATGTCGCTTTAACACTTCACTGGTGACGTGCGAAGATTACGTATAACATTACTGGTGAAGTGGTGTCTTACACGTTCTTTTAACCTTATTAGGATAATTGTGTCAGTATGCTTTATTCTTATTTTTATATTAAAACGCTGTTTAAAGAAATATTTTAATATACTTTACTGTAACTTACACCAAGACTAAACTTTCATTACAATTAAAATGTTCATAATATGCAAATTAAAAGAGAAAAATGAGCACGTCTCGAGAAAGTTTATATCATCCATTGTATGCATAAGATTAGCTGAAGAACATTCTATTGGAATTCTATTGGATTCCCTAGATGATGTGGCATATTAACATTGTCATTACCAGATGCACTGTTGTACCGCATTGTTGCTACCAGACGTAGCATTATTGGGTTTCCTTAGTTATATTTCGGTTTGACGCTCTTTCCTTTTGGAGCGGACCATGCCAAAGAGAGGGATCTGTTTGAAATTGTATGGTATGACGTCAGCTCTGTCTGGCTTTAGCTAGACACGGTGATTGCAAGATAGCGTCACTTGAGTGTAAGTGGTCGTTGGAACCAGTCGTGTGTGTGGCCGGTCTGTGGTTTCTCCCTTCATCCTGTTTCCTTTGTAAACTATGTAGAGAACCCAAACGTTTTTGTGAATAAATCCCGGGTAATGTTTGTTATGTAATCTTTCAGTGTAATATAAATACCCACGCCTTGCTCTTAATTCTACACACTAAGGTCCAGGAATTTTGCTGCCAGCGAGTTGTGTCCCCATTTGCGTGTTGGAGTGACATAAATTAATCATTTTCTGGTAACCTTTTCGGCCTTCATCCCAAAACGTAACAATATAAGTTTTTAAGATAGAGAATCCTTTCTGGAAAACTTCGCTCAAGACACAAGAAACAAACTTTTGGATTATTGGCAAAATTGCAGTCCATACATTTTCTAATTACCATCCTTTCAAATAACATTATATATCCATTTATCTTTGAAAGACGTTCTAAACACTGGATAACTTTTCAAATTAATTTACTCATAAATTTCCTAACGCTCTTCAGCATCATACAAAAGGCACTGTTTACTTCTCCACACTCCACAGTTCTTTTTTCTTTCTTTTTTTGTGGGGGTCCTTGTCTTCAGTAATTATTCTTTATCACCAGAAAGAAAAAAAGATCGAAGTCAGGATCATATGGTATGACGGATCTAGATGATCAGCAAATACGAAAATAAAATGACACTTTTTCCTGGCTGTTTTTGTTTCGGCGAGTATAAATGAAATCGTATAAATGGTGACGTGGTGTCTCTGCAGCCACTACAAAAATTAAGTTCGTCCTCAGAAGATAACTGTAAGATTTAGGGTGAGATGCTTTTCAGATAGACACAAGAAGTATTGTTTACAAGGTCTCAGCGAAGACAGTTTTGCTCAGGGGTCTACATTTTGGTGTTCAGAGGAGACTCTCAAACACTTCGTCACCAGTTAAGGGTTAAGTTAATTACGTCTTCACTGGAATGGGTCTTCATGCACCTTTCTGCCAGCCGCCCGTGTCTGAGTGTCAGAGGCACAAGCATTTAGAATGTCGTTGCCCACCGTTAGTTTAAGCTAAAGCAGTGCTCTCCATACTGGAACGCGAATAAAGGCAGCGTTAGCAGAAAGTCACCAAATATTACAGACGGTGTCTCATAAGTAATGTCGATTTTTAAGCAAAACTTTATTTGGAACGTTTTCTGACAAGAAATTATCTACCTTTCAAAGTAGAGACCATCGAATTATATGGTCTTAGCCATCTTTCTGCAAGGTTTAGTATCCCGCGACGGTACCAGTCTGATTTTTGATGCGAAGAATTCGGCGAGACCCACTTCCACAGCTTCAATGTTTTCTAAATTTCTTCTACGAAATGGGCCATGGATCGAAACAGATGGTAATCTAAAGGCGCAAGATTATGGTTGTGTGCGGGGTGTGGTAGCAGTTCGACTCCTTCCAATCCCAAAATTTTTGCCATGGTTCGAGCAGTATGAGGTGTTGCATTGTCCTGCTGCAAAAGAACTCATTCGGTTAACTAATGTGGGGTATCTCAGTCTCAAAATTTCATGAACAGTTCCAGTTGTTTAGAGTAAAGATCCGCATTAACTGTGCGCCCGGTTGGAACAAACTCCCAGTGAATTTCACCAGACGCACATTACTTTGGGGCCGAACTGATATTTCTTAACGATGACTTTGGCAGATTGGCGGGGACTGAGCCACTGTTTCGGGGTTCAGGGTTGCAGTAAAAGGTCCACTTTTCATCACGTGTGACAATTCTCCTCATAAATCTAACGTCCATGGGATTACCGCTAAGCTGATGACAGATATCCACTCACGTTGGGCCTGTTGAGATGTCAATTCATGAGGTACAGATCTACAGCTTCTGTTTGACTTTCCAAGTTTCTTAATCTGGCAATGTACGGCATCTTTTGATGGACCAAGTTTTTCTGACAGGCTAAGAGTACTGTTTTGCAGATTTTCTTCCAAAACTCTGGGTGTATTCTCAATATCCCATAATTAGGTCTTCCAGAACGTGGTAAATCTTTAGTGTTTACTTCTCTAGTGTTGAAACGTTGGCTCCATCATTGTGCAACACTCTCACCAACGACGCCTTCTCCTTCCACTTCACATATTTTTCGAGCTTTATAATCTTGCTTTCAGTGCTGCTCTAGAAGGACTCCAATCTCAAAGTTTGTAACCATCATTTTGTGATTATGTATTAACGGCTGACGACTGACTCATTCTCGCAATATACGCAATACTAGGCATCCTGTAAATACTCGTAGCATTGGCGAACCAAAGAAAACCAATTCTATCTTATAAAACGCCAAACTTTAAAACCGATATTACTTATGAGTCAAACCTAATATATCAAAAATCCCTAGAAACACTCAGAATTAATTAAAAAGCATTTGTAGAACATTTAACAAATTTAAAGAAAATTCTCAAACGTAATCAAATGAAAATAGTTCATCTTTTATCCAGCTCCTCCTCAGCCACTTTACAGCAGACGACGTTGAAGTTTGCAATGGTTCAACACCGGATCGTGTGTACGCTGATATAATACCAATTTTACTTACATTTTCTGCGAGCTTATACAGTAACACATTTTCATAAAATCCAAATTATATTTCTGCAATGCACAAAAGCAGTTGAGGACTTTAGCAAACCGAATTCTTAGCTTCTGGAATGCAGAATGGAGGGCATTGAGATTGCACGTTCTAGCAAGTCTTTAAACGGATTTGATGTCGTCGCATTCCTCCTCAAGAAAATAATATTTACAGTGTATAATTTTATTTGGCATTTAAAATTCCAATTCTTCGGTTAACAAATGTAACAAACAAAAGATTTAAATCCGCCAGAATTCTCTCTTAAGTCCTGAAATCGCCAGAAAAGTCGCTAGTCGAAGACGTACTATTAGAAACAGTTATTTTCATTGGGAATGAAGCATATTACCTGTTGAAAATGAATCATACTCTAGAAGTGAAAGAGAAGGAAAGAAAAGAAAGCAGCAAAATGATAGCGGCGTGTTTGTTTTGTTACTGGCAGATAACCTTGTCGAAGTACTTGGAAGTCAAAAGGCGGGTTCTTGCAACAGAAGAGTGGGGCCTTTAGCTTCAAGGGATGGCGTCATAACTTCTGTGCATTTGCCAAGAGCGTCTGTACTCATCGTACCATTAGTGTAGTTGTAAAAGCTTGAGATACAACTGTAGGGCCGAAATAACAGCGGTTCGTCCTGCGCTGGAGTTCAAATGAATATGCAATGAGCGTTTTGGGGTATCTGCTACTTCTGTTTAGTTTTCTATGATTTAGCTTTAGCCTCCGCCACAAACTACCAATAACAGTTCTGAATGTTTAGCTAATCTCTGATATTTGCGAATATTTTATAATATAATGGATAGCTAATAGAATTTATTTTCATAGCTACTGTAAGTGTGATGCATACAATAGCTTAATCTTCTGTATATTTCCTGTTAAAAAGATAAATGTTCCTAAAATGGTTTCGATTGGTAGATAAAATTATGGAAGTGTACATCTTATGGATACACAGAAGGCTAAGACACATGCAAGTCTTTAAAATGCAAATCCGTATCACAGCCGTGATATTACGTGAAAAAGAGATCAACCACCAAATGTAATTCAAAGCATTCTGCTCAAAATGTTAACCATTTAAATGAACAACCGAGAATAAACATATTTAAAATAAATAAAAGATTTTTAACGGTATATTTTTCCAACTCTTAATACAGAGCGTTCGCTATATTGTGGGGCAGCCGATCGCGCGTGTGCATGCTCAGCGCGCTGACACACCGGGAGGTTTTACGCTCTAAATCTCCGCGTAGATAGTAACGTACTATGGGTATTAACCTTGTTATAAGTGGTGTTGAAAGTGATATCCATCTGCAATGAGGCATCCCTGGCATCTTCAGATGAAATATTCATACTCACAAGTTATTGTTGTGCAATTCTCATAATTTCTGTTCTTATATTGTGCTGAAATTGGTCTATGGTGTGGAGATTGTTCCTATAAACTTTCGAATGTTGAGTTCTAATGATGCACGAATTTTGTCAAGTTTTTTCTCCGTTAGAGCATTTCGTTTTCGCTTCTTAGGTTTAGCGTTTAGCGGTTCTGTTGTCCTAAACCAGACATCTTACAGTTTCTCTACCTGGAACTGGAATGCCAAGAAATTTCCCCTGAAACTGTCTACACAGCTTTCAACAGGACTCGGTTTTTTGCGTATGTATCGTATATAAAAATTCGTTGTTCAAGCTTGAATTTGTCGGTAGCCATTTCAGTTGACTAATAACAAGACAAGAGCAGCAATCATAACAAGAATACTCAAGCAAATCACACACACAACACAGATGTCTTGAATAAACTTTCACCTTTGATATGCACAATGCACAAACGCGAATGCTTACAGCGCGAGTAGAAGGTAGCAACTGACGAGTTCGAGTATAACACAGCTGATAAACGTAGCCTTGAACGGCTCATTGACCACTAGTGCGCAGCAAAAGCTACCGAGGTCACTGCAATGCAGGCGGAGCATGCATACACGTTATCTTGGCCCATTCATACGGCGACCGCTGTCTAGTTTCGCAGTTATGAATTGAAGAGGACCTCATAATATTTTTCCAAAAAATTCATGTCTCAAGCTTTCGATCAAAATCGCCCGAGTTTTATTTTGAAAAAGTAAAAATAGCACAAATTGCTACATATAAATTATGTTTTGGAGTTACATGCATGTATTATGACAATGATAAAATGTAATATTGTTTATTCATTGAGCCAGGTTAGATGTATGTGGAGCTGGATTAAGTAGCACGAGCAGCAAGGAGTGAAAGCAGGTTGTTTATTGGCAAAGCAGTATTACGTTATAGGGACGGGCATATACCGTTACGTTTGAGTGACTTTCAATCGGACAGGTACAAACAGCTCCCCTGGCAAAAACACTAGTGAATGCTCAGTTGTTTCTTGTTCAGTTGGATTCGGTTCCTAATTGTCTGAATGAAGTACTGGTCTTGAATGGTGCCTGGACTGTCCAACGACTTGGACACGAAGTTGTTGCCGCTACTAAACCGCCATTAGGAAAACGGCAGTGTGGCATGAAAATATAAATTTTAAGTTGTAATGTTACGCTCCGGCAGTTGGCCATGTTTTGTGCGAGGTGAAATACCCTGCCAATCCAATGGCTAGAATTATGCTCGAAAAACAGAAGTGGTCACCCTGGTAGGGGTTGGGGGGGGGGCTAGACTTTGTCAATACCAACTTAAACAGCTCCGTTACTTTCTGGGCCCATTTTATGCACTCCAGTATTCACTTCTAAATTACGTTCATCATTAGCATCAACGGAAGACGCCTCAACCGACCTGTTCAGCCGTCTAATCCAAGAATTGGAAAGGATACACCAACCTCTTTTGTTTACATCGAGCCATTGTCCGCGACTATGACACACACGCTACTGCGCACGAGTAACTTACTTTTACATTTATTAATTTTGTAGTAATTCCGGAAGCTGCAGAATGTATTTCAGATGAACTATCGATATAGAATTTCGGGATGGATGAGGATTACTATACCTTAAGTGAGTGTACAGGAATTACAAATATGTACTGCCGGGTGTCGTAGTAATATGGAATTAATAAACCATGTACTCAGCGTTAGTATATGCATCATGTCTAACATTTGCACATTTTTAAACGTGTAATTATGCTTCGAAGGCACCTTACTTTGGAAGGCTGCAACGAATTCTGTCTCGGAGATTAAGGGTTATTTGAATCTACAAGGGTTTTGTTAGAATTGGGGAAATATTTCGCGAATCTTATCGTCCACAGCAGGCAAGATTTTCAGGAAGCATAAAGTTTTATTTGGTCTGGCGTCGTATCAAATAATGACAATGCGATTTATTACATATAGGGGATGCATAACCCAGAAGTACTCATGAGTTTCTCTGCACGAAAAACACGTGCCTGTTTGTCAGATGCTATCACATTCGTATATGAAAATGACCGTCAGTAGGTCACGCGCTATTTTTGCCCACTATTTTTGGAAACTAGCACCCATTCGCTCTGCTCTTGCTTTTCCGGAATGGGCAATAGATAAAGAGTTCTGCATGCATAACTAACGTCAAGAGGAAACTTGAAAAACACCAGAGCTAGAAGAATAAAATACAAGATAGGATCATATGCATGAAGAAACAGTCTTACTCTTGGCAGGCAAAACAAATAGTCGTGCAGTAGAGGCACTTGTAATGTTGATACGTGTGTTTCTATAAACAAAAGACTGTCTTAATGCAGTACAGCCGAATACAACAATGTGAAACTCTCGTCAGTAGACCAATTTAGGGGCCAACTTGGGTTATGGCAGGATATTTTCAGAAATGTACGAATGCAATATTTCCATTTTCAGTCAGTAGTAATATTGCTAACGCTAACACGGTCTCGGCCCTAAATTTCTTCTTTCCAACAAGTTGCTGTTGTCGTTATTGTTACGATGCAACAGAATACGTCTTTAACATTACAAGCTTTAATTAGATGTTACAGAATAGGTGTAATTACTCCCTGTACACCAAGGTTTTGAGATTTCCTCCTATCGGACTTTGCTTTAGGTTTCTTGGCTTCTCTTGGGCAAGCCGTATTCTGAGGTGCTTCTGAAGGATTTCGACAGAAGTTTGGTAGCTTTCGATATTGAGGTCTGGCGACTCTACCCTACTGTCAGGAGGCACTACTAACACACTTCCACAAGCTATCCTTACAAAAGCTTATTCTTCTATCTGCAATTTGCTAATCCGGGTAAACGCTTGCAAAAATGCTTTTATTACAAGCATAGATAGAAGGGGGGATACACAAGGCTTAAGGGATAATCAAGGCCCTAAAAAGCGAGTCACTGCATGATGGCTTTGAAATTCCTCTTTTCGCATGGCTACGGGAAAAAAAAGGAGGAGTGGGAACGAAAAAACTCGGAAACGGTAAATGTGTATGAAAAAACTGTGGTTGTCAAGGTTCGTTCATCAAACATAGCCATGTTGGAAATTTGATGATGATGATTATTATTATTATTATTATTATTATTTACTTGCTTAATTATTCATGCATTTATGGGAAGTAGTTCAACTTTACAAAAGCGTTGCCTTCACCATGTTTATCTTTCTTGACATATCTTCTGTCAAGTTTCCTTCCGTACTGTTCGCTTTAGTTTTATTGCCATACTCACTCCGGTGTCTGTGGGGATAGTGAATTATCTCGGTGGCAGGGTCATGTTGGTCAGAACAAAGATTTTAATCCAGATTCCTCCCCAACACCTATGGACCCGTTTCAAAGTTGCTCTCGTTTAAATTGAATTTGGCGTAAAATTGGTACCGCTAAATCATTAATTAGCGTCTCCAGATTGAACAAAGCACGGAATTTCTCTTTCTAATAATAGGTAATGACTTTTCTGTTTTTATAGGGAACAAATTATCCACTGAATCCCTTTCAAACGAAGCGTGGGGGACGCATTTAATCGATTTATGCCCGGCTCTTCTCCGATACTTAACGCTTTTCCTCGTTCTCAGCTCGCTTTATCGAAGAGGCACAGTTTTCTTTTATTTACCTTAGGCTTCCTCCGCCTTGGAACAATACAGCGGCTGGAGAAAAGCATTGTGGAGTGCTCTTCTGAAGGGCCAAGCAGGAACCGAATTGGCGAAGGGAGAATGTAGGGCGCGGATACGGGAATGAACTTGGCTACGTTTTTAAACTTGAATGCTTTCTTCTCTCAAGTAGTAGTTCGTTCCTTACGGAATCCAAACTTTCCTGGTCCTTGAAGAGGCGTTTCCACTTATCGGGCAGCATTGTTATTCACCGTGGATGCGCTATGCCCGTCACCGGCAAGATTGCTGTGTAGGGCCAAAGAGCAAGAAAGAGTAAGCATTCTTGACGTATGTACACTTCATTCGTTATTTTGGTGCGGCTACATTTATAACCAACTGCGAAATACAAGCATGCAACTTGTCCCCTGAAAATCTATACTTGTGATAAAATTCGTATACGATATGGAGGTACATTTTATTAGCCCGGTTAAAAAAATTGCACATACGACAAGGGGCTCGTATATTCCTTATGGATTTTGATGAAATTCACTTATGCAAAAGTTATTGTTATTATAGCGGCAAGACGAAACAATGCACGAATTATGGAGTGTAAATTATGTCTAATATACACTCGGCCAAACTAAAAAAGGCCAGGTTTCTTGAGTAGTTAAAGATGTTCAAAGTGGTTCATAAACATCAACATCTGCACGCCTATTTGGCTAACTCTATAAAACAAGCAACCACACTCTGGCCTCTAGTTGGCGAGATTGCGGGTTCAAACCCGGCGGAGGGCGATGGATTTTTTTCGGGCGTAAAAATCCTTAGCATGGCTTCCTTCGCAAGGGAAGTGAAGCCGGTGTTTCCGTGCCGTACGTTTACGGTACGTAAAAGAACCTCAAGCCTGATAAAAAGGCATCTGAGCAAAATTGCCGGCCTTTCACGCCCAATATAGAACGGGACGCTAAGGACCACGGCAGTTAAAGAGCGTCCATAAATAAAACTCAGTGTAATTTGATTTGGTTAATCTACTTATTTTTTACGCAAGCAGATAGAGTTCAATTCTCCGTAGTATCTTTTATTTTTACAATTAGTTTTACTGTAATATAGTTAAATAACATGGCTTGTGTTACTTCATTTTACTTACAAATGCAATTACACAGTAATGTTGAAATGTGTGCTTATAAAATTAAATTTACCGAGTAGAAACCTCTTTCGAGCGATAAATTAATGTCATGTTTATCATCTATGGTACGTCGGACTACTAAATAAACGTCACATACGTAAAAAAAATCTAATGTGTTACACTCACATGACTTTCTTTACTCTTGTACAAACTATTTTTACAAACGCTTATTCTCCATATGCTTCATGTTAATCGAGATAAACATTTGCAGACTCTTATCTTATTGCTAAGTTTCTTGTAGACGTAAGGGGAGTATATATTTACAAGGGCAATATAGAAATACAGTAGCCTTTAAGCATAGACATATCTCTTAATAGCTGGTTGCTAGGTGCAGCATCATTCCCTTTCCCACAGATTAATACTCTTTGCAAATACAAGACAAAAAATGAATAACGAATTCCCATTTAAGAAAATAAGTATTGAAAAATTTAAGGGAATAACAAGCAATATTTCGAAAATGGTTCACTCAACAACAAAAAAATGTATATGACATAAATTGTGTACATTTTTTGTGTAGTAAAAGTTTGTCTTATCTCTTATGGTTTACCAGTTATGCAGAAGTCGTTCACAATGAAGAATACTTTTGGAGACATTCCCAGAAAATTCAAGATATACATTTTATTTGTCATGAAAATATTTTAAACGTATGATATTTTAATAAAAATCGTTAGAGCCATTTTTGAGAGAATTAAAATTTTCGAAAAATGTTCTATGTAGTAAAGGGTAATCTGGGGTGGGTGGATTTTCTTGAAGATGCTGAACCGATATACCAAGTTTGGTGTTTATGCGCTGTTCGTTTCTGAGTTATGCTGTTCACAGGCAGACACGTAGACATACACACACGGACATGTTTCCAAAAATGTTTTTTTTTTGGATTCAGGGAAACGTATATTTCCGGTGAAATCTCGGTATCGAATTTTTGGGTGGAATACAATACTTCCCCTACTTACTATACGTAGTAGAGAAAGTAAAAATGAAGAAAAGTTGTTATACTTATGCACATGTACCTATTTAAAATGAAAGCAAAAAGAAGTTGAGCAGCTGAGATTTGAACTTGCAACTTCAGGAACAGTAAAGCTAAATCTACCACTGAGCTAAGAGTCCTACAATAGGCGTGGCATTGTAACGAGCTTTAATCATACTCCACTGAAGAACCATAAATCAATAAAGTGCGTTTTGATTACAAATATTCCATGTTGAAACACACTGAAACATGTCTTTTTGAAATCTTGTGTATGAATTATTTTTGGGAAGAATTCTGTGATATAGTTGTGATCCCCATTATCACTACTACAAGAATATACGCAGTCTTGTGAACAAAGCCTGGCGGTCCCGAGCGCTGAAGGAAGTATCCGATTCGAGCTTGTCTCTCAGACGCCGGCCAGTTTTAAATTGACCGAGTGTACCTTATTGTTTGAAAGTTAGATGTTTGACTGTACATTGTTTTTTTGGAGAAAGGGAATTCACAACATTAAAATCAAGGTTACAGCTTTAATTGGAGGTTTTTATAATTACATTCGTACCGTGTAACTGTGTATTTTTTTTAAACAGATGCACCGAAATTAATTTAATGACAAAGTTGAAACTATAGTTTAACATACACAGAAATCTAAAATGAGTCAAGTTGTTATTTTCTGTGTCCCTGACATATAGGGGAGGAAGTATTTCCTTGAGTCCAAAGATTCTATACAGAGATTACACTGGAAATACTTGTTCTGAAAACGTTTAGAGCATTAGAGAAACACCACATATGTGTGGGGGGGGGAGAGACACACAGACAGCATAACTTAAAAAGAAAACTTGGTTAAGCTCCAAATTTCGTACTCAATCGAGGTCCCTTTAAAGATGCAATGAGAACGTTTTCAAGGAATTCCCCTAATTCGAAAAATGCCTTACGTGGAGAGGTTTTGGGTATTATTTTCTCAGAATACCTCTAACAATTTTTGTTAAAACATAATAAATTTAAGTACGTATATATTGCTTTTTATTATTATTTTTTCTTTGCATGGTCTTATTGAATTTTATATAACTACGTAAGGTATCCGATTTATATCAAATGATTTATAACATTAGCAATTTTCTAAATAACAGCTATTTAAACTTTTTCACATTTTAAGCATTAATTTTTTACTTTCTCTACTACATATTGTAAGTAGGGGGAGTATTGTATTCCACCCAAAAATTCGATACCAAGATTTCACCGGAAATACATGTTTTGAGGCCCCCTGAATCCAAAAAAAGCATTTTTGGAAACATGTCCGTTTGTGTGTCTGCAAACAGCATTACTCAGAAACGAACAGTCGGATAAACACCAAGCTTGGTATTTAGGTTCAGTATCTTCCAGAGATGAGACACGAAGGTTTTAAAAAAAATCCCCCCACCCCAGATTACCCTTTACATGGAACAGTTTTCGAAAGTTTTAATTTTCTCAAAAATGGCTCTAACGATTTTGATTAAAATATCATATGTTTAAGATATTTTTATGACAAATGAAATGTTTATCTCGAATTTTCTGGGAATGTCTCCAAAAGTATTCTTCATTGTGAACGACTTTTGCATAACTGGTAAATCATAAGAGATACACAAAATTTTACTACACAAAAAATGTAGATCGCGGTAAAACACACAATTTAATTTGTCATACATTTTTTGTTGTTGAGTGAACCATTTTCGAGATATTGCTTGTTATTCCCTTAAATTTTCCAATACTTATACTTTTTCTCAAATTCGTTATTCATTTTTTTTTGTCCTGGCAATGCAAAGAGAATGGAATACTCCACATAGCAACCAGCTCTTAAAATATTTGACTATAGCTTAAAACCTACCAATTCCCTTGCATCTACAAGAAAATTAGCAATAAAATAAACTTCTTGATATCTCGATTAACATGAAGCATAGGGAGAATAAGCGTTTGTAAAAATAGTTTGTACAAGAGTAGAGAAAGTCATGTGAGTGTAACACATCAGATTTTTTTAATCTGAAGAGACAGCTTTTTTCTCATGAGCTCGTTTAAGGAGCAGTATTTTTCTGACTAGCATGTGATTATCTTCATCAATTATATTTTATATCATAGTAAGGTAATGTTAATATAAAGAATTAGGTAAATATTTTACTAAACTGTTTAATAAAAACATGGTTTCTTGAATTTATTTAAGATATTTAACCATATTCCCTTCACATACATTTATTCAATATTTTTGAACACTTGAGTGTTGTCTCAGTGTACAATATGTGTATTATCGCAGTGCTGTGTAACTGAACTATTTTCAGGAATATTCATTCGTAATAGAAATTCAATACAAATAATTTGTAGAATAAAAAGGAAAAAAAAAATGCTAGTATGCAGATAGATTCGTAGCATTTTATAAGCCATATCCTCTCCTATGTTGAAGCACCGCATTCATCGCTTCAAGCAAAGGTGGAAGTTGAGGTGAGACAAATTCGAAGGATTCTACCTCGCATATGTAACAACTGGAGCATTCACGCCTCCAGCTTTGATTGGCCTGAAGTTATGTACCATAACGGCTTCAATAACCCAGCTTGATGCCTTATTACAGACCGTAGCACTCCACAATAACGTACCATTATGCATATTTTAGATCTTGCGGCGTGCTGAAATAGTCTTAGACTGGGGTTTAGCAACTTTTATGCTCTATAAGAAAATTCTGTTATTACGCACAAAGCCATCATTTTCCTGAAGTGCAGGATGTATGTTCCATGAAGACTTGTTTATTTGATTCGTGCAGCTCTGGCTGGTATACCTGGAAGGTATAATTCAAAATATAAAACGCATTTGCATCCTTGATTCTGACATGAGGAAGGCACATGAACTTTTCTGCCTTGTCAAAACCGAATAATCATTGAACCTTCTGATTTTGTATAAATGTGTAAAGGGAAAATACGCTACTGAGTGGAATTTAGAATATTTCAAGAATATACTTTAATAAGTTACATAAGCAATAACCATTGTTATTAAATAAAGGAATTAAACAGAAAACTAGGTCAAGCAGAGCTATGTCCAAGCATTTCAACTCGATAATATTTTGAAAATATTTATAAAACAAACGTAATAAAATGAACGAAAAGAATAACATACTGTTAAACCAGTAGAAAAAAAAGCTGCGGAAGTGACAGTTGCGAATAATCAATTATTATTGATAGTGACAGGTGCCCATAATTAATTCAAAGTTTTCCCTTGTTTAACTGCTCGAAAGTAGTGTGACATAATAAATGAAAAGTCTGTAACATATTTTCAACCTCTAGAATCCTAAAGAAAACAGGATGACCAAGTATTTTTCATGGAAATGCGCATTATCTCAACATATTATCCCATGAGTTCCTCTGAAGACGTTCACCATAGTGTTAGAGTTACGTCAGTTGTTAAGATGAAAACCAATTTGACTATGGCATCAAAAGCCGGAAGATAAATGTGTTAATATAAAATTTGGCTGTGAAAGTCGTGGCAGTGTTTAATATCAACAATGTTTCTCGGTGATGGCACAGTACAGTGCTTGCAATTTGAGAAAACACATTAATATTAGTTCAATCAACATTGTTTGTTTTGAGCGTTTAACTAAAGAAGCTTCCCCCCTTTTTTGCACTGCAATCTCCACGCCCACACACTTTATTACACTCACCTCATTTTCAGTTAGAAGTTTAGTATTTAGAGTAATATGAAAACTCCCTATTGCTTTCCTATTTAGGACGCAGTGTAAGCATTGTTGGGTGCACAGGCCTAAAAATACATGGTATTAGGAATAAAGGACTATCATACTAGGAATAACGCATACAGCTCGGTGTAAAATCTAGGCTCTAAACAACATTGCTAACTAATTTTTTTCGGGTCTAAATTTAATATAACCTAAAAATAATCTGATGTGCTGCATTCACTTAACTTTCTCTACCCTCTAGCTCTTATTAGTGTGTATACCAATTATTCTTACGAATGTTTATTTTCACATCTTCTTCATTTTAATCGAGGTAAAACTTTCCGGAAATAGCTGCATTAGACACTTAGTTATAAATATAAGGAGAATAGCGATAGTCAAATGTTTAACAGCTAGACACTATGTATTATTCTTAAAATTCCATGCTCTTTGCGTGCAATCGTAAGAGACAGTTGAATGTCGGAAGGACTTTACAGTTCGGACCATTAATAACGGATATCTTGGAAAGAGCTGATGCCACAAAAAAAAGTTATTTGAAATAAATTGCGTGTTTTAAAGAGATCTATATTTCTTGTGTAGTACGTTTTCGTCTATCGCTTAACGTTAACCAGTTATACAAGATTATACAACATTTCTTCCGAATGAAGTAGACTTGACAGGCTATTCCCAGAAAATTCAAGATATGTATTTTATATTTAAAGTTAATATCTCTAATACGTCATATTTACACAAATGGTTAGAGCCATTTTTTAGAAAGTAAAATTTCGAAAAATCTTCCATTTGAAGGCCAATTTGCAGTGGAGGAATTTTATTGAAAATCTTTGTGTCGCACCTTTGGAAGCTACTGAACCCAAATACCAAGTTTGGTATTTATCCCACTTTTCATTTTTGAGTTATGTATGTTGTTTTCACACACACACACACACACACACACACACACACACACACGGACCTCTTTCTAAAAATGCTTTCTTTGTTCAGGTGGCCTCAATAATGTGTTTCCGGTGATGTCTCGGTATCGGATTTTTGTGTGGAATGCAATACCTTGTCTACTTACTATTTACATGGTAGAGAAAGTTTTACTTTCCGGGTCCTTATTGGCTTCAAGATTATTCTTCTGAAAATGGAATACAGGCATTATAAATCATTAGCAAGTAAAGCAAGGAACTGGAGGATAGCTTGGAAATTAATGGTTGTATTAGATTGATAGAACAAAAGTAGGGCGATATTTTACATTTACACGTACGATGCAAGTTTATTCATAGCTATTATTATTTATTTAAGTTCATTCCTCTTTTGCTATATCATACTATTTTACAAAAATAAAATGAAAAGAAACGTTGATTTTCAACCGCTCATGACTGTCACTACCAATCTATCATTTTGCAATTATCACTGCTTTGGCTTTTGTCTGTATAAAATCGACATTCAGTGTGCATAGTAATTGTTTGTAATGACATCAGAATGCTATACAGTAATGCAATAGTCTGTTTTAACAACAAGTTGAGTCAGTAAAGCCAATACAGACTTCTCTAAAAGTTCACCTTGTAGAAGACAGCGAAGGCGATTGAGATGCATCGCTGTAATTACAAGGGAAGTATGAGACCTTCAAGCCGAAAGTCTCACTGAAATTCCTGTGACAGAAGCGATATAGTGAAACGAGGCCACACCAAAAACATCATCTGCCAGTTTTAACAGCGAGGTACCGTAATCGAAGCTGGATCCTTCAGCGACAGCTCAGTATGCAATCCAGGACATCCCTGCTTCAAAGGCATGCTTCAATGCAAAGCACGGAACACCGTATCCTCAAACATAGAAACCCGAATTTCACACTCCGTGACAATCCATTAAGTAGTCAGGGTTGTCCAACTGAGCCAGTTGAAAGAACTACCATTTCCATATGCAAGATTTGATGTTCGTTTTCGAGAGTTTTCGGTTAAAATTGGCAGCTAATGTTTTGGGTGTGGTCAACTTACACTACATCGTTTCTATTATAAGAGTTTCAGGGTGGGTTTCGACGTGAGGGGTTTGTTGTTGGATGTTAAATTGTGGTGAGTATATTTACTATACGAGATTTCCTTCAGTCTTCGCAGACTTTGTTCCAATAACAAAATAATATAAACTCCACTGGAATTTCATTTCCTCCTGATAATTTTACAAGCGAGAGCAAAGTTTTACAAAATAAAACCTGTGGTGATGCTTACGTATATAGAAAGTTTATGCTGTGAGAAGTATGATTTAAATTCTGTGTTCTGCAGCAAACCTAAATACCTTAAACCCAACCCCAGTCGATGCTCATTTAATTAGCTCAGGAAGGGTGAGTAATACGTCACCGAATACTTAATTTTTTCATCTTGATTAAACCGACATGCTTTATAAGGCTTAAGATTGGGAAAATTTAGTTACCCTAAAACCCCGGGTTCGCCATCCTTTGCTTTCGCAAATACATATGAGCATGCTTGAGAAATTAATAGTACAGTCAAGTGCACAAAAACGTGCCGATGCATGTTGGCAGAATCTCCTTATCTGTGTTCCACACCAGCCCTTGGTGAGCCAATTCTTGTTGGTCTGGTTTAAAGTCCGACACACACGCGCACACAAACTAGCTTTTGAACAAAGGCCAGGCCTAGATGAGGGGTGAAATTGGAGGTGTACGGAAATATTTCACCTGGGTGGCTGGAAAGCATGCTTCACAACACGGTCCATACCGTTTCATATCAAAACTTTGCCTCTCAAACATTAACCTTTGAACACAATTCGGTTTTAGGTTCAGGAGCGAAGGCAAACATTAAGCGAAGTGTTAGAATCAAGTAAGGGTTGACGACTGGGCGCAACAAAAGGCGGATTTAGATTTTCCTTACCAACATATACAAATGCGCATTATATCGGCACCATTTCATGCATACTCGACTGTACATATATGAACCGTGACTGAATGGCGTAATCAGGTCTGGACATGTAAGTCTCGGATGTGGTGTTAATTAGAATGGAAATGACTGCTAGATTATGTATGACCTTTCTCTAGCCCATACTTTATAATAATGCTATAGTACCCAGGACATTTACTACCACTAGAGTAGGTAACAGTGGAAGAAGGAAGCAGATCTGTGGCGCCCTCCAAAGTCACTCCGAAGTCGTCACATGGTCTGCACGCAACATCAATAACGACAACACATCACGCATTCCCTACCCCTTTTTTTATTCCCTAGAAGATTATGCCATGATAATTCTGTAGTAGGAAACTAATGGCTAATGGAACGCTTGGGAGATGAATAATTACACAAGACAACAAATTTTAACATTTCTGTTTTTTGCAACATAAAAAATGTGTACAAAGCTAATTTCCACGTGCAGAACACAATAATAATATTAAAACCTTCTATCATGCCTTACATACCTACTTTATTTAAAATGCTTATGATCGGGAAACAGAAAAGAAATAACTACGAGGGTCGTGCAATAAGTAAGTTTCCCTATTTTATAAAAAACATTACACACAATTGATCATGTTGAATTAATTTTATTTATATTGTACAGTCCTTCTGTTACTTTTCTACGTAGTCAACATGTTTTTCAAAGCATTTTTGAGGACGTGACCCAAGTATTTCCAACCAGGTCCTGAGCTCGCAACCAGCTGTTCACTGATTTGACTTCATCATCGGTGTTAAAGTGCTTACCTCCATGATGACCTTCGAGTCAGGGGAACATGCGAAAATCACTTGGGAAAAGATCTGGTGAATATGGAGGATGCGAGAAAACTTCCCAGTTGAATCTTCTGAGCACCGCCTGGGTCAAGATTCAACTTGGAAGTTTTCTCGTATCCTCCGTATTCACCGGAGCTTGCCCCAAGTGATTTTCACGTGTTCCTCCAACTCAAAGGTAAGCACTTTTAACACTGATGATGAAGTCAAATCAGTGAACAGCTGGTTGCGAGCACAGGACCCGACCTGGTACAACACTGGCTTGGAAAAACTTGTGTCTCGTTCCCAAAAATGCTTGGAAAAAGATGTTGACTATGTGGAAAAGTAACAGAAGGATTGTACAATATAAATAAAATTATTTCAACATGATGAATTGAGTGTAATATTTCTTATAAAATAGGGAACTTACTTATTGGACGCCCCTCGTATATAAATGCTAGTTTTGAGTAATCTTTCTAAAAATGCGGAGCAAAAAACTCACATGACTTTCTACCCATAACCATTCAAAGGTTATTTCTTTGTTTAGTGCACAGCTCATACAAAATGCGATATCACGATAAATGTGCAATTAGAATTTGTTTTACGTACGATGTGAAAACAATAACTGGGCTCAGTCAGTAGATCACCTGCCTGCTGTGCAAAGGGTCCCAGGTTGGATTCCTAGTTGAGAGATGAGAAATTTTCTCGAGCCAAGTTAAAGTTTAGCATAGGTGTGTTTCCTAGAAAAATCTTAGTTTCGCATCCTTAAATGGTATCTGACTATAGTATGTAATTTATCAGATTTTTCGTTTTTGAGTTTATTAAAAAATATATGTCGTAGTCCTCTCTCAGTTGTAGACGCTGTAGCTGCGTGTCTAGATCTTCCACATGAAAGTTCACAAAAAGAGAACAGGATGCCTTTTGCCGCGGCCCTGCAGTTCTGTATCGAAACATGCCGTCAGGACTTTCAGGTTCTAGATGCAGAACGGGATCACCAGCTTAGGACCGGGGTCACCGTATGCTAAAAGGAAGGTTGAAGAGGGAGAATGAATAACTCGAGTTTACACTTTCACTTGATAGGCATAACCATGCGGTATAGCGAGAGAGGTGCTGCCTGGTTGTGTGCTGTGCATTGACTCGTGTCTGGTTCCCTCTCCCTTTTATACCCGAGCCTGTGGCTTTTTAATCCACTGCAATTACTACGGTGGCGCTATATCTGTTTTATTGACTTAACTATTTACATTAGCACCTCTGTGTGGTTATCTCGGCAACTAAGGCGGCACATTGGGGCTTGTCCGAAAGGTTCACAACAGTATATTTTTGTGTTCATGGAACCGGTGAAATCTTGACATCAGAATTTGGTTTTTATTAGAGTGCAATAGTTCTACTACCTAGCTACCTGTGAGCGCCCTAAGTCAAACACGTAAAGCATTAAAATACGTGAGTTGCTATTTTTGTTAGTTATCTTAAGGGGAAGTCAATTCGGAATTTTCAGATCTGAACTATCCTTTTGTTTAGAAAAGGTGACATAGTATTCTCAAAATGATGGCTGTAATCAAAACGTAAGTTTTAAGATAATCTAATGAAATTATCTTTTGAGGTTTCTGTAAAATCTATTTTTAAGTCATTTTTCTTCTTGTGAAATTTCATGTATTAAGTAATGTAAAAAGATTGACAAAATTTGCAACAGGTGAAACGTAGATCTGGTTAAAATGCACGATTAGAATTGAGAACATTTAAATATCCTGCAGCATTAATCATTTTCAGAACATTCGCCATTATAAATTTCAGTGTTTTATATTTTTACTTTCTCTACTGCTTACAGTAAGCAGAGGAAATATTGTACTTCAACAAAAAATTCTCTGTCAAGATTTCATTGAGAATGTATGTTTTAAGGCTCCCTGAAACCAATAACATTTTTAGAAAATTTTCCGTGTGTGTGTATGTGTGTGTGTGTGTGTGTGTGTGTGTGTGTGTGAACAGCATAACTCAAAGCGAATAGTCGGATAAATACCAAACTTAGTATTTAAGTTCAGCATCTTCAAAAGATGCAAAATGAAGAGTTTCAAGTAAATCCTCTCACCACCCCAATTATCCTTTACATGGAACATTATTCGAAATTTTATATTTTATCAAAAATAGCTTCACGATTTTGATTAATCCACATAAAGGATATTTACATTACAAAATGTATATCTTGACAGGTAATAGCCTACGAAGTCCTCTTCATTCGGAAGGAATTTTTATAACCTTGTATAAGATAAACGTTAAGCGATAGACCAAAACGTACTATACAAAAAAGGTTTGGGTCTCTTTAAAACATGCAATTTATTTCAAATAACCTTTTGTGGCCTAAGCCATTTCCGAAATATCTGCTATTAATGGTTCAAATTGTTGAATACCTTAATATTTTAATGTCCTGTCGACATTCAGTTGTTTCTCGCGGTTGCTAGGAAAGAGTATGGCATTTTAAGGCCGGCATATAACCCCCAGTACTTAAACATTTGGCTATCGCTGTTCTCTTTGCATCTATAACGAAATCTGCGGTGCAGCTATTTCTGAAAAGATAATATCGTTAAAATGAAGTAGACAGAAAAATAAGCTTTCCTAAGATAAGTTTACATACATATTAATGCATGATACAAGGTA
Organism: Deroplatys truncata; assembly: GCA_030765065.1. Classification (NCBI taxonomy): domain Eukaryota; kingdom Metazoa; phylum Arthropoda; class Insecta; order Mantodea; family Mantidae; genus Deroplatys; species Deroplatys truncata. The sequence goes on along the minus strand of CM060988.1, from coordinate 117,700,643 downwards.
GAGAAAGTCATGTGAATGTAACATAATCTTTTTAAGTAGAATATTCTAAAGATATGAAATGAGTATTGTTTTGTTTGTTCTGTATATGCACAAACTATCACTGTTGGTAATTAAACCGTAATTGAAATCTATATACAGAGTGTATCTGTATTGGTGTCAAATATTTGGAGTTTGCCCTCCCAACTTCAAAACAGTAAATAAAGTTTATATGAACATGGGTCTTAAAATCATTCATTGCTGAGATACAAGACGGAATTGAAGGTTACAAAAATTGCTCGAAGTGACGCCCAGAGGCACATCAACAATTAAATGATGCAACTCATTTCTGAGAAACTGCAGATACGTCTCTGCATTCAGGCGCGGAGAAAAAAAAATACGGAGCAACAAGGCCATCATGAATGATTCCACCCCAAACGTTTAGGCTGAACCTCTGCTGATGTCTGTTCTGACGTACTCCTTGAGGGTTTTCATAGGCCCATTTATGAGTATTATGGAAATTGAAGATACCGTCACGAGTAAACCCAACCTTATCAGTGAACAAGGTGCATGCTGAGAATTTCATGAACATAGTAGAATTGTGTAACATGCGATGGCAGAAAGTTCTTCTTGACTCGAAGTCCGTCATCTTTAACCCTTACATCCGCTGTTGGTGATGCGGGCAGAGATGTTCATACAAAATTCTTCAGCTAGCCATTGACTAACGCCTTTCCTTACAGCATTGCGTCTTGTGCTATCTGATGGGTTTGTGTCCATATCACGAAGAACTCATTCTTCACGGTCAATGCTCCGTACCTCTCTTGGTCTCCTAACATCCGAAACACACTTCTCAAATGAGCCACTCTCTCTCAAGCATTAGTGAATTCGTAGGAATGTTCGAATGTAACTGCCTGTTGGGGTACCTTTCTGCATTAAGCTCACATGCTTATGGTGCATTCCCATCTGCAAGATCATACATATAATGCATATCAGTCTTCACTCACAACAAATTTTCTTCTGCCTTCTGTCCTCTACAAAACAACCAAGCATCAATCAGTGGACAACAATTTAATTCAACTAATTATTGGTAGATATCTACAAGGGGCAAATCCTCTGTAACCCTCTAACAAACTATTTTCAGATCCATGTTCATATGAACTATTTTACTTTCTCTACTACGTATAGTAAGTAGGGGAAGTATTGCATTCCACTCAAAAATTGGATACCGAGATTTTACCACAAATACATGTTTTGAGACCCCTGAATCCAAAAAAAGCATTTTTGGAAACATGTCCGTGTGTGTCTGTGAACTGCATAACTCAGAAACTAACAGTCGGATAAACATCAAACTTGGTATTTAGGTTCAATATCTTCCAGAGATGCGACACGAAGGTTTTCAAGAAAATTCCCCACCCTAGATTACCCTTTACATGGAACATTTTTCGAAAATTTTAATTTTGATTAAAATATATGTTTAAGATATTTTCATGACAAATGAAATGTATATCTTGAATTTTCTGAGAATGTCTCCAAAAGTATTCTTCATTGTGAACGACTTTTGCGTAACTGGTAAACCATAAGAGATAGACAAAATTTTACTGCACAAAAATGTAGATCGCGTTGAAATACATAGTTTGTCATATACATTTTTTTTGTTGAGTGAACCATTTTCGAGATATTCCTTGCTATTCCCTTAAATTTTCCAATACTTATACTTTTTCTCAAATTCGTTATGCATTTTTATTTATGTCCTGGACATGCAAAGAGAATGGAATGTGCCACATAGCAACCAGCTCTTACAAGATTTGACTATCGCTTAAAAGCTACCATATTCCCCTTGCATCTACAAGAAAATTAGCAATAAGATTATCATCTCGATTAACCTGAAACACATGGAGAATAAGCGTTTGTAAAAATAGTTTTACAAGAGTAGAGAAAGTCATGCGAGTGTAACACAGATTTTTTACTGTTTCGATGTAAAGGTCGTCCCGAAATATTTGACATAAATAAAGATACAACCTTTATAGTATATGAAGTTACAGAATTGTTATGAAATCTGAATGGGCAGAGCATGTCATGTGAATGCTATACAAGATTTTATTATTATTATTTTTTCATTGATTACAAGTGTAATTATGTGACCAGCTAAATCTTCTGCCTCGGCTGGAGTGTTAAACTTGGTAATAACGAAGGCTCTGTTTATGGGATAGACTAACGTATGAAATTATGATACAGGATCCAGAAATAGATAAGCTGGCAAGTTCATGCTAGTGACTCAGCCCATTAGTGGTTTGTTACTCACTAGGTGTCTGGCTTATGTTCTCAGAACAGCTGTCTGAACAGAACTTAATTTTCACATTGATGTATAACGTCACAAGACTCTGTGCGCCCATTATCATTGGATAGTCATTTCGCAGATGATTAATGTGAACGCGTAGTTTGTGTTAACTACGATAAATATATGCATAGAAATAATTTCCGTAAAAAAATATCAAATCATATTTAAAGAAAATCGCGAAAATTGCTTTCAAAACAGCGATAAAGTCCTAATATCCTAATTTTACATGCAGGGTGCGACATTTAACGCTAATGAATAAGTAAATTTTATCCTTTACACGCGTTTTAAGATCTTATGGAAATCTCTTTGAAAACAAAGTATTGTATTAATTTTGTTTTTTGCTCATTGTTTTGGAATTATGTAATATATTATACAAGTCTATGTAGGTACGTATGTATTGTTCCGTGAATACGATTTTTTATAAGCATCCTTAACAAAATTGTATATATATATCATAACGAAATAAGTTAAATGATGTAACATTTCACAATTACTTATGTGAGTATCAGTAAGAATGGATACAGATATTTTACACAAAATTTAAGATGTAGGTTTCATTTTTCATGCCATTAGCACAAACTCGTTATTAAGGCTCGGATTTTGGGACCTGGTGTGCCCTCCTATCAGCTGGGGCTACAGGTATAACGTAAATAAAACTAACACAACGTGAAACTACTCGGAGATAGTACCTCTATGTTGGTAGGAGGTGTTTGTTGGCATTGAAACCGATCGCTTCGGCACACAAGGTGCCAACTTCCGAGCCTTACTCATATTTAAATAAAATAGAGGTCTGCAGGGGCTCGGGCATAATTTGAAAAATGTTTGTCGGTTTCGTCCCGGGCTCGGTCTTAAAATAAAGACGGAAAAAATTAGTTTATCACATTCAACATAACTATGTATTTTGTTTGTTGTGTAAATTTCTTGAACGCATGGTATTTTAATCAAAGTAATTAGCACCATATTTGAGAAAGTAGAAAACAACGAAAACGTTTTCTTGTAAACGTAAGTTAAAGACGAAAAAACTAATTTATCACATTTTTGGTCCATTTGAGATACCCGGGATATCACAATCATCGCAGTATGCGCACATCCATAACACCAGTAATAGTATGCATGTATTCCGAGCTCGTGAACCCAGGAAGGAATGCGTATACATACACACAAGTATAGAGATGATGACATAATGAATCAAAAGTCGCGCACAGTTAGATATGATGTTAAAAATAGCATGCAGCCTGACGTATTTAGTGCTCGTTCTAATTCCGTATCCGATACACTGGAACATGGATACACTGAGCAAAGTAGGTTATGTGAATGCTAAGACCGTATTGTTCGCTGCATAGTAGCTCACGGCGTATATCAGATTGCATTTTCCCCTCTTCCCGCGCCTCATTCCGGCTCACGAGCTCAGAACACAACTATAGTAATAATAATAAGTAAATGCCTGCTTCGACCAATTGCGAATAACGTTACTACAGCACGGCAGCTGCAAATTTCACTCCCTCCGTCCACCCACACCCTGGACATCCTGTGCAGAATGCAGTAATAGGGCCGGTTCAGTAAAACAGTAAGACGTCAACATACCGCTTTCTAATGCGGATTCCAGGACTTCAGTTTTCTGTGAAGTGGCTCCTGAACTGATCCTAAAGACCTGAGATCCCCCAGCAAAGGAACAAATTCCTATGTCCGTACCAGAATTCGAACCCGAATCTCTTGGCAACGCAGGCAGCAGCGGTTCGTGGATTAATAATAATAATAGTCAATAACAGAATAATTTTATTAAAAACAAAATTAGATAATTGGAGCCAGGTCGGGTTCGGGCCGGGCCTAAGAATTTCGGCTCGTGCAGTGCTCTAAAACGAAAATCATTATAACTGTGAAGCGAAAGCTTTAGTTTTATATTAAATTCTATCGTTATTGGCTCTTGTAACTGTGAAATTAACAAGCAGCGAGGATGATTCACCGTAGCACTGCAGGTTTCAGTAGAAAACAGTAGGGAAAAGTGTAAATGTATCTAAAATTGGCTGGATGGTGCGTGCACCGCTATTTATACATGCCCTGGTAAACTGTGTATAGGGAAGTTGTAGTGCAGAATCGTGACTATCTTCTATTTCTCGAGCAGATCGTGAGACACCTGGCTTCAGCACGACAGGATGCGGAAGTTTTCCGATAAGAGGGCGTCCAAGAAATCGTAGGTTGTCACAAATGCACTACCTGGTACATAGATCGGGCCTGTATTGCTTGTGGCCACATACTTAAGTTCCCGTCATGCACGGTTGGGCAGGAGTTTTAATTGTTCAGCCAACTGTGTAAGTCGGTGCAGTGGACCGTCAAAGATGCCTGTTTGGGCGTGGTCGGGGCAAGTTCACGGTCGGGGACGGTAAATCATCTACTCTGCCAGGTCCCTAGGGTCATTGTCATTCCACAAACCAAATGAGCCACTTCTGGTTTTATCACTCAAGTTCTCCTTACTTACGTAAGGTATATAGATACATAGCAATAACAAAAAGGGAATTTCTGGAGTTGAGTGGATGGGTGAAAAGGTTTGAGAACCTGTGTTGTTGCGGGAGAGGCAAGGCTCGGTCGTCGCAACTTATTTTAGCCGGTAACGGGAATCAACATCAGGACAGACACTTCTTAATTAATTAAAATCCAAGAAATCCTTCTCTAAATTAAATAACTAACGATCATGAATGATTCGCGATATGACTAATTTAAATAAAAGCAAAAATTTAAATTCCCATCGGAACAGGTACATCCAAATTGAAGCAGTTATTTCCCTACATTTAATTATCCTAGTCACCTGATAGAAAGATTCAAGCACGCTGGTTTTCACAACTATTTTACTCAGCCTCGGCATTTGTGTTTCATATTGTTGCTAAACATTCTTCGCAGTTGAGATGCTGGCTACCATTCTTCAGGAGTTCAAAATGTACTCCGTATCCAAAAACAGAAAAGTAGTTCATAATATACTTGAAGAGTATATAAATTAAAACTTGCACTTAAGGGACAAATTCGTATTCAAATAGAACTTGTAAAATATTCTAAGAAGGTTAGTTATTATAATAATAAAGAAAAATAAACGCATAACGTAGGCATATTAGAGACCGAGTAATCGAGTTGGGACCCTCTGCAACAGCCCCCCCCCCCCTTGCCGATATGCTCAAATGGTCAGTATGGGCATGTAGGGCGTTAATGGCAGGCAGAGAGAAGGAGGTGGTGCTAGATAATGTTTTAAGTCCAGGCAACTTAAAATCAATGAGCCGTAGCTGGAATGGGAGGGTTGTCAGCAGAGTTCAACAAAATCGTTTTTTATATCATCTATTTGTTTGTTCCCGTTGATTGTCCATACTCAATATTTTATCCTGTTTCATGCGATGCAATGTTTTCTGATTATATTTGAATTACTCCATGATATTTTTTGACCCTGCTGTAGTTCATTTTTTAAACATGTGGATTGTAAACACACTATGGTGGAGTTTATGCTGTATAGTTGCATATAGAGGTATCGAACCTTCCTTATAGGCCTATAAATATTAATTCATCTCTTTAAGTCCTGTTGCTGGGAAATTATACAGTAAACAATTTCACATAACGCTGACCACTGAGCGAGTTGGCTCAGGCACCAGATCCCGGAGGAGGAGAGAGAAAAGTATCTCGAAACGTTGGATTTTATTTTATTAATCCTAAAGCCGTAATTCGTTTAATTATGAGTCTATGCAACTAAGCCAATCTATCAGTAAGTTACCGAAGCATGTGGTCTACGCAACAAGGGCGACAATCTACTTTTCGATAACTTAATCGTACAGGAAGGCGATTACACAACTGAATGATTTCTATCAATCAAAAAATTAACAGTTCGGGATATGAATTAGAAGTTAAAAAGAGAGGAGAAAACAGGAAACAATTGTGAAAATAACGAACTTTTAGTGGTTTAGATTTTCTTGGCTTGCTCGCCATTTATTTTGGCTTCTTGTATGTTTTTGGTTAAGAAAAAGTTTGGTCTTAAACTCTCCTCGTGAACTGCTCTAGGGTTCCGAGAAAATAGCAAAAACACGACCCGAAGCTTTTCGACATTAGCACGTTCACAAAGAAGTTAAGAATGTTTCCGTTCATATACATGTAGATTCTTTTCTTACACAGAACGCCTTTAAAAGGCATACCTTTTGTATTTTAAGCTTTTGTCGTTCATTTTTTCTGTCTCTGTCTTTCCTTAAACAGGAAGATTCTTGCACAGTTACAAGAAAAGCGATGACATTTCTCAACACCACGGGGTTTGGACATGCACAATTTAGTGTGGTTAACTTCATGTTACATTAAAATATTATGTGCTATTTTCTGGCTTATTAAACATGAATTTCAATCTCTAACTTCTCGGCCCACACTGTTAATAAAGAGTTTTTCTTGTTTTCCGGTTTTAATTAAAGCTTGGTTGTGGAGATCTTAATATAGGCATCACAGCGCTTGAATGGGCAGTGAAGGATTCTGCAGCAGGGAAGGTTAGGTGGAGAAAGCAAAAATATTACGGCTATAATTACATTAGAACTTTCGTGCTCAAGCATGCGTACAGTAGTCGATAAACCTTTGAGAATTCAGCATTAAATGAACGAACTTAATATTGATTTCGAAAAATTTTGCATGATAAGCAGGACGATCCAATGAAGCGAAAGTTATGTAATTGTATATTGCACAGTGCGCTTCAGAAGTCCCGCATTTTTTGCTGCTATAGCTAAATGAAAATGTTTTTCAAAAAACGCTCGGATTCTTGATATCATTGTTGTATAAGCTGTGACGTCATCGGAAGAATTTCTAAATGACACCTTATATACTTTGTATAACCATTTCAAAGATTTTTTTATTGTGTAGTTTGTAAAACCTATCAGTTGTTTTATACAACCAACGTTGCTATGGTAACAAATAAATATTTGAAAAAGAAGCTTTATTTATGTATGTGAACCGAACAATAACTCCGCTATCATTAAAATAAAAAGTTTCAAAATGCAAATCACAGCGTTATAAGCATATCTACTTGTCATTTATTTTATGTGCGTTTTCTGTGATTTTTGTCAAGTTTTTCTTTTAACTGTCACTTCTATCAGTTCTTACAGCCACTGTTTCGTTTTTGTGTGGTTCGCCTTCACTGGGAGTTCACTTCTACTAGTTCATTGTCATTTCACTCACTTCGTGAGGTACCCTCTTCACGCCGGAGGTTCACTTCACTGGGGAGTCGAATACAAGACCTCCACAACCCACCGCTCCGCAGTAACACTCGCTGCACGTCACCAACTCGCTCTTGATGTCGTACGGGAAACACACCCGTCAACTCGCTCATCGACTGACCGACGGGATTCACTCTGTTGTCGTAACTGCTTCGCGACATACACACTGCTCTCGCGAGAGCGCTCGCTTATATAGTAGTGGATTTTCCCACGAGATTCTAGAACTATTATAACTATTTCAACACACTTTCTGGAATAGGGCAGAGAAGAAGCTTCCAGAAGGTTCTAGTTACCTCCCGATAGCGAGCCTAGTGTTTATGCTGGCGAGCGGAGTTATCGTTGTTTACTCTGAACGCCCGGTAACCTTCGGCCATAGCCGCTGCGTCACAATATCCAATCACCATTATCATCTCCATTCTCTTCGCGGTCACTTAAAAAACATTGTTATATTAGTTTAATTTCTACAAATGAACTGCATTAATAACACCAAGAAATTCAAATATTTGTTTGGTGACCGCTTGAAAATGTAAATATTTGAAAATTCAAACCAATAACACAGAATATCTCGGAAATGGCTAACACCTTAAAAAATTGGTGAATTTGTATGCCTTAACGACATCAATTTTTTGGTGTAGTAAGGTTTTTTCTATCTTGCGGTTTATCAATTATAAAAGTCGTTCAGAATGAAGAGGACTTCACAGGCTATTCGTAGAAAATTCAGAATATACATTTTATTTGATTACAACACATGTGGTATTGTATTCAAAATCCTAGAGCCATTGTAAAACTTTCCAAAAATGTGTCCTGTTAAGGGTAGTTTGGAATGGGGTTGCATTTTTGAAAGACACTGAACTTAAACCAAGTTTGGTATCCAACTAACTTTTCTTTTTGGAGTTATGCGTTTACACACACACACACACACACACACACACCCTTTTTTCTAAAAATGTGTGTTTTTTTATTCAGGGAGTCTCAAAACGTGTATTTCCGATGAAATCTCGTTATCGAATTTTTGGATGGTTAGTAGGTAGTTCAGCTACCTACTAAAGGTAACTAATAGAGAAAGTAGAATATGAAAATGGCCTTCAAAATCCCCGATTTCTGTGTCTATTTCTCTGGGTTATTTGAAGAGGAAAGTTTATTCAGCCCCATAGAAATCCTTTTAGACAGTGTCATCTTTTGGGAATAAATAAGCAACTTGTCAATAAGCTGGAAGGGTAGAATCAGACTGAAAAATTCAGTACCATATTTGAACCACGGATCTTTGGGTTACAGCACCACTGCTCTAATCAACTGAGTTCGAGTACTTAAATTACTAATAAAATTATAAGTAGTAATGGGGTGCACTCTATCAAAAATAGATTTGAGAACGCCTTGTGGTATACCGGGAGAAGTTTGAGTAAGTGGGAGAATTTAATGTCGTGCCAGAATTTGGTCATGGTAGCTCAGTTAGTTGGAACAACGGCAAGGAAAACCGAAGATCCATGAATTTTTCAGCCTAATTTTAGCTTGCCGAGGGTATACATCTGTCTCACAATGTTTCCTGAAACTATTTTGCTTTTTTCCAGTGTGTAATATTTACCCTTAACTTGTTTGGTCATTACTTTTAGTCTTGCTGACACTCGCAGTGGAGCTGCGTACTCTTTGCTCAAATCCTAAAATTTTAGCCGTCCTACTGTTAGTGAATCAGATATACAAGCGCTTTAAGGACTGCCAGTCATTTATTAAATACCCAAACCGGCTTTCCTCTGCTTCTAACCTTGATATCAAAGCAAATAACCTCATATAGAGCACGCGATGTCTCAGCTGTTCATTTACTGCAGACAGCAGTTTTGTTGCACATAAGGCATATTTGCAGTAATGAAAACCGTGACCTGTTTTCTTCTGTGACGGTGGCAACAGCCATGTGATTGGCTTTATGTAATCTTTACAGGGCCAAACCTGTTTTAGCATTCTTTCCTTTTGGGGAAAATGTGTATGAGATCATGCTCAGTAATGTGGACGCCCTTGAGAAAACTTCAGCATGGCATATATGATGGGACTTTTCTCCGAATTAGGCAAGCAAGTTCGTCTATTAGTGTGACATTGGAATTAATAGTTAATACACTTTGCCTACGGAATGTCTTAGTTGACAATTAGGCTTTTTTTCTTAGAAATAAACATGAAATAACCCCAACTTGTGCCCAGATATATTGATACCTGTTATTTCATATTAAAATGCTTTTCCTTCACACGTGACCAGCCGCCGCAGCTCGGATTCCCGCCAAAACAGTTATAATAATCTCGTAACCACTTCAAATTCTCATATTTACAATTTCAGTTATTGCAGTGATAATACGCACACACCTTGTCATTCACATTCGAGAGAGAGTTCAACATCCGAAATTAGTGAAGTTTTCTTCTGATTTTGGTGGTAGTGGTAGTAGTATATTTTACGTCGCTTTAACTACAGGGTCATATCGCGACGGATCTGTTAGTGGATAACTTAGATCGAAATGTGGCAGACAGCCTTCCAGGTCTCATCCCTGCAACTACCTGCTTCGTCGTGTCCACAGAGACCCTAGAGCCTACTTCGTGCCATGCAGATGGTATTACGGTGCCGTCCAGTCTAACCGTTGCTTTCATAAAGAGAGACGGAAGGTTAGCCTTCTAGGTCTCATCCCTGTAACCATGCCATCTTGTTTCATCACGTGTCCTCAGAGACCGTAGCGCAAAGCAGTCGGATCTTCTGCTGCGTGCCGTGCAACTGGCATTAGGATGCCGTCCAGTCTACCTGCTTTCATTGTCTGTGGATAGGTGGCACAGCATTCGCTATTACCACCTATTTTTCATTTTTACTATTGTTTTACACTTAAGGTGGAACTTTGGGTCGTGGTATTAAATATCCAATCCGGTATTTACCTTAGCGGCCGAGGGAAACCAGTAAAATACCTCAGACAGATTGGTGGCCCTCACTACCTGAGTCCGGGATCTTCCGAATGCGGGCCACAGACGTTACCGTCTGAGCATCCCGCTCGGTATGTGTAAGTTCTTACAATGTATGGGATTTGTTGTGAATAGAGAAGAAAACATTTCCAACAATTCTTATGATAAGGTATGTGCTTATTATCACTGCAACTGTAAATATAAGAACGCGCGGCGATTGCGGGGATATTATAACTTTCGGCGGGAGTCCGAAGTGCAGCGGCCGGCACGCGAGCCGTCGTGGAAATAGTGTGAAAGAAAAGCACTGTAGTTTGGCTGTTTGACGTTCTTAGATTGTGTACTACTTTTTACTTTCTCTACTACGTATATTAATTAGGGGAAGTATTGCATTGCACCCACAACTTCGATACGAGATTTCATTGTAAATACATGTTTTGAGGAGTCCTGAATCCAAATAAAGCATTTTTGAAAACCTGCCCGTGTGTGTGTGTGTGTGTGTGTGTGTGTGTGTGTGTGTTTGTACAGCATACCTCAAAAACGAAAATTCGAATAAATACAAAACTTGGTATTTTGTTTAGTATCTTACAAGGATGCGACACGAACATTTTCAAAAAAAATCCCCCCTCCCAGACTCGCTTTACATGGAACATTTTCGAAAATTTTGATTTTCTCAAAAGGCACTTAATGATTTTGTTAAAATACCGTATGTCTAAGATATTTTCATGGCAAATGAAATGTATATCTTGAATTTTCTGGGAATGCCCCCAAAAGTCCTCTTAATTCTGAATGACTTTCGCGTGACTGGTAAACCGTAAGAGATAGACAAAGTTTTACTTCACAAAAAATGTACATCTCGTTAAAACACACAATTTGTCATATACTTCTTTTTTGTGAGTGAACCATTTCCGAGATATTCCCATTATTTGTGTGAATGTTCCAATACTTATACTTTTTCCCAAATGGGAATTCGTTATTACTTTCTCTACTACGTATAGTAATTAGGAGAAGTATTGTATTCCACCCAAAAATTCGATACCGAGATTTCACCGGAAATACATGTTTTGAGACCCCCTGAATCCAAAAAAAGCATTTTTGGAAACATGTCCGTGTGTGTCTGTGAACAGCATAACTCAGAAACGAACAGTCGGATAAACACCAAACTTGGTATTTAGGTTCAGTATCTTTCCAGGGATGCGACACGAAGGTTTTCAACAAAATCCCCCTATCCCAGGATACCCTTTACATGGAAGATTTTTCGAAAATTTTAATTTTCTCAAAAAATGGCTCTAACGATTTTGATTAAAATATCACAGGTTTAATATATTGTCATGACAAATAAAACGTATATCTTGAATTTTCTGGGAATGTCTCCAAAAGTGTTCTTCATTGTGAACGACATTTGCATAACCGGTAAACCATAAGAGATAGAGAAAATTTTACTACACAAAAAATATAGATCGCGTTAAAATACACAATTCATGTCATATACATTTTTTTGTTGAGTGAACCATTTTGGAGATATTGCTTGTTATTCTCTTATATTTTTCAATACTTTTCTTAAATGGTAATTCGTTATTCATTTTTTGTCTTTGATATGCAAAGAGTATTAATCTGTGGCAAAGGGAGTGGTGCTGCACCTAGCAACCAGCTATTAAGAGATATGTATGTGCTTAAAGGCTACTGTATTTCCAAATTGCCCTTTAAATATATTATCCCCTTACATATACAAGAAAATTAGCAATAAGATAGAGTCTGCAAATGTTTATCTCGATTTACATGAAGTAGATGGAGAATAAGCGTTTGTAAAAATAGTTTGTAGAAGAGTAGAGAGAGTCATGTGAGTGTAATACATCAGATTTTTTTTATGTCCTGGACATGCAAAACGAATGGAATGCTCCACATAGCAACCAGCGCTTAAAAGATTTGACTATCGCTTAAAGCCTACCATACTCCCCTTGTACCTAGAAGAATAGGATAGTTTCTGCAGATGTTTATTTGGATTAATATTAAGTAGACGGAAAATAAGCGTTTGTGAAAATAGTTTGTACAGGAGTAGAGAAAGTCATGTGAGTGCAACACACATTTTTATTTCTACCTGCAAGAAGTGATCAGAGAATGGATTACTTGTAAGAAATAAACCTTTTAGGGTGAAATAAATAAACTAAAACAGAGTTGTTGTGTCATTGCAGGCGGTATTATTCAGCATCAAACTTTTGCATATGTAATTACGTGAACACCAACCAATTGAAATCTTGGTATTGCAAGAGCCTAACGGGGTGGTATGCAGACTCTAGAGCTGTCGCTTCACATACTAATCTTACTAACAGGTGTCTTTCACATAAATGCAAAGCTACTGAGTTGAGAAACAAAGTATTGTCATCAGTATTTGCGGTCAACCGGCTAACCACAATTTACCAACGGTATAACCCAATCTATTAATGCTTCCTACAGGAAATTAATATCAATGTGTGTTTAATTGATTCCACCACATGAGTAGCCTTTCAAGCGATGCCGAGTAACAATTATTTCCGTGTAACGGTTATTAATGTCACAGCTGTTAGCATAAACTGTTACAATTAGCATACTACTGCCTTAGTTACAACTTTATAACGATGTATCTAATCGATTAGGCATTTAGGTTCGGTACCATCCAAAGATGCGACATGGCCAAGAAAATCTCCCCACCCTAATCTACCCTTTACATGGATAATTTTTCGAAATGTTTTTTTTTTCCTAAAAAATGTCCTTAACGAGTTTGATTAATATACCATATATTAAAGACATTTACAGGGCAAATAATATATATTGAATTTTCTAGTAAGGCCGTAAAGTACTCGTCATTCGGAAGCAATTTTGTAGAAACTTGTAGATATAACTGGTAAACGTTAAGCGATAGACGAAAACGCACTTAACAAAAAATGTAGATCTCTTTAAAATACACGGTTTACTTTCCGAGATAAGTATCTGTTATTAATGATTGAATTGTTCAGTATAAAGTTCTGTAGATTTTCAGTTGTTCTCGCGAATGCATGGAAAGAGTATGGAGCCGCCAGCATAATATAGCGTCCAATTCTTTAACGTCTCACTTTCTCTATTCCCTTTGTATCTATAACGAATGAAATGTAGCTAATTCCGGAAAAGTTTATCGTATTAAAATGAAGCAGGAAAATAAGCTTTCGTAAGAATACATTGTATACCCACTAACTAGCGATAGAGGGTAGAGAAAGTCATGTGAATGTAGCACATCAGAATTTTTTTAATAGAAATAATCTCAAACTATGCAATGTGCGGAAAACAGGGGAATCGTTTAAGATGATTTATTGAGCCACATGACGTTCAGCATAGAAAAACTTGAACGTAACAACGAATAATTCGAAAACGGCTAATGCTACAACAAAGTTACTTGATCTAAGCTTTTTCTGCATTAAGCTTTCATCTAAGGTGATTTTACAAGTAAAATTCAGTGAAAATAAAAAGCATTTAGCGGCGTTTTACAAAGAATTCAGATTACACTGTGTATACCATTCATTATCATAGCCTTTGTTACTTGAACCAAAATCGTTAGATCCGCAACATTTTCCATAGAGACTTTAGATTAGAGGAAATTCTCTAAGATTTTGGTATTTATACAATCTCTGCTTTTTGTTATGCTTATAAGCTTCAAAATGCATACCATGAAATTTCGATTTGGACTTTGAATCTGATGTAATTTTTCTGTATATTAAATAAAGGGTAGAGAAAACAACAAGGAGCATTATATGTATTAAAAAGCTTGGCTGTAGTGGCCAGTAGTTCGCGTTACGCTTTTAATCCACAGCCCCGTGAACGTTGTAACAAAGCGGGAAGCAAACCTGAGGTTTCCCCCATTATGTTACAAAAATCAGAGATGCAGAGAGAAGCTGGTGCTCTGGTCCAATTTTTCATGTGGTGTCCCCAAGATAGCAGATCTTACCCATTCAGGATAGGTAATAAACCTTCCTTATTGCAAATGAGATATTGCCATACTTTGCATGCTAAGAGGATCGTTTATCACGCAATCAAGTGTGAAAGCCGCAGAAGCGTCCGAAAGGTATTGTGCTGCTCTGCCAAACTGGGTACAGGAGATGTGAAACACTGGCGTACCTTCGTAATAAAGAATCAAATTAATTAAAAATCCCGAGTTCAGCAGACGTCGAAATTTCATTTTACATAAATAAAAAAAAAATCTGATGTGTTATACTCACATGGCTTTCTCTACTCTTGTAAAACGATTTTTACAAACACATATTCTTCATACTTCACGTTAATCCAGATATACATTGATGAATTTTTATTGCTGCTTTTCTTGTAGATGTAAGGGGAATATGGTAGGCTTTAAGTGGTAGTCAAATCTTGTAAGAGATGGTTGCTATGTGGAGCATTCCATTCTCTTTGCATCTCCAGGATATAAAAAAAAGCGAATAACGAATTCCCATTTGAGAAAAAACATTAAGTATTGGAACATTCAAATAAATAACTAATATCTCGGAAATGGGTCACTCCACAAAAACAAAATGTGTGCGAGCTCTACATTTTTAGTGTAGAAAAATTTTGTCTCTCTCTTACGATTTACCAGTTATACAAAAACCATTCAGAAAGGACTTTTGGGGACATTCCCAGAAAATTCAAGATATACATTTTATTTGTCATGAAAATTCTTAAATATATTATACTTTAATCAAAATCGTTGAGCCATTTTTGAGAAAATCATAATTTTCGAAAAATGTTCCATGTAAGGTGTAGTCTGGGGTGGGGGATATTTTTTTGAAAATATTCATGTCGCATCTTTGAAAGATACTAAACCTAAATGCCAGGTTGGGTATTTATTCGACTTTTCGTTTTTGAGTTATGCTGTTCACAGACATACACACGGACCATTTTCTAAAAAACTTTATTTTGAATTCAGGGGCCTCAAAACGTGTATTTTCGGTGAAATCTGATATAGAATTTTTGAGCGGAATGCAATACTTCCCCTACCTAATTATACGTAGTAGAGAAAGTAAAAATTAGTAGAGGCAAGATTGAATGAATTATATATACACATCCGCACCTATAAATTGTTGATCATATTGCCTTTCGCAAAAAATTGTTACCCAGGCAGGTTGGCATTAATTCCGCCACCTGTCACCTCCAAGCTAGTGTATTTACGTTTCTCCTATCTGAAATAGCACCTATATTATGCAACAAGACTATAAAGCTAATAATGGACGTGAGAATGTTTATGAAACGAGAGGTTGCGAATTTCGTAATTTTCATAGAAGCGTCGTAATTACATTATAGTAGAGTTGTTACTACGGTCTTTGGTCGACCACACTATAGTTTCAAAACTTGGAGTCTTCACAAAAAGATTTTACCTTGTTAATTGTGTGTAATTAAATGCTGATTTGTGGCAAGACCTTGAGCGTGTCGGCCACTAATGCAATAGTAGTAGTACTGTTGAGTCGAGGTCGTATTTATTGATTTTTGCAGGTAACGTGAAAGCTTTGAAGGTGCTAAAAGGTATGGGATGCGCGCTCCGTCCAGTAAGATTATAATGATTCGAAGTATAATAGATTATAGTTCAGTTACGTCATATGTAATCATCGTATTATAGTGTGGTCGATCAAAAAAGTTTTATAGTGTGGTATAATAAGCCTTCTATTTGTGTTGTCTGCGTTTTTATTATGTATGCCAGTTGTTATGAGCGTTCTGGATCTGCCTTAGTTTCCCAGTCTCGGGGTTTACTCGGTGATATCGAAGTATGTCTAAACTTCGAGATAAACCGTCGATACTTTTAAATTTTGCGCTATTGAAAGTTGTTATGTTTAACTTTGTGATTAGACAAGGAGTGAAAGGAGTCGATACTTTAATTGTTGCCTCTCACGTGTCCCCAAAACGTTCCTGGATAGACCTTGACTTCGTTTGAATCGATGCAACATTCCATAGACTCTTGTGTCTAAACGAAAACATGCAAAACAATGGGGGAAGAAGTACAGTACGTGATCAAAAGTATCTGGACACCTGACTGAAAATGACGTACAAGTTCGTGGCGCCCTCCATCGGTAATGCTGGAAGTCAATATGGTGTTGGCCCACCCTTAGACTTGATGACAGCGTTCACACTCGCAGGCATACTTTCAATCAGGTGCTGGAAGGTTTTTTGGGGAATGGCAGCCCATTCTTCGCGGAGTGCGGAAGTGAAGAGAGGTATCGATGTAGGTCGGTGAGGCCTGGCACGAAGTCGGCGTTCCGAAACATCCCAAAGGTGTTCTATAAGATTCAAGTCAGGACTCTGTGCAGGTCAGTCCATTACAGGGATGTTATTGTCGTGTAACCACTCCGCCTCAGCCCGTGCTGTATGAACAGGTGCTCGATCGTGTTGCAAGATGCAATCGCCATCCCCGAATTGCTCTTCAACAGTGGGAAAGAAGAAGGTGCTTAAAATATTAATGTAGGTCTGCGCTGTGATCGTACCACGCAAAACAACAAGGGGAGCAAGCACCCTCCAGGAAAAGCACGACCACACCATAACACCACCACTTCCGAATTTTACTGTTGGCACTACATACGCTGGCAGATGAAGTTCACCGAGCATTCGCCATACCAAACCCTGCCATCGGATCGCCACATTATGTACCGTGATTCGTCACTCCACACAACATTTTGCCACTGTTAATCGTGTAATGTTGACGCTCCTTACACCAAGCGAGGCGTCGTTTGGCTTTGTCCTGCGTGGTGTGTGGCTTATGAGCAGCCGCTCGACCATTGAATCCAAGGTTTCTCACCTCACGTCAGTCATAGTACCTGGAGTGGATACTGATGCAGTTTGGAATTCCTGTGTGATGGTCTGGATAGATGTCTGTCTATTACTCTTTACGACCCTCTTCAAATGTGGCCGGTCTCTGTCAGTCAACAGACGAGGTCGGCCTGTATGCTTTTGTGCTGTACATGTCCCTTCACGTTTCCACTTCACTATCACATCAGAAACAGTGGACCTAGGGATGTTTAGGAGTGTGGAAATCTCGCGCACAGACTTCTGACACAAGTGACACCCAATCACCTGACCACTTCGAAGTCCGTGAGTTCCAGGGACCGTCCCATTCTGCTGTTTCACGATGTTTAATGACTACTGAGGTCGCGGATAATGAGTATCAGAGAGCACAATGCCCTAAGATGAAAAACGTATGCTTGTGGGGTGTTCGGATACTTTTGATCACATAGTGTAGAGGTGCTCATGTAACAGGTAGCGTTAACTGAGATGTGAATGAGGCTGATTTAGCTGATGCACTAAATTACGTTTCTGCAATAGCCTGGCTTGGTGACTCGGAGACATTACATTTACACTCCGGTGACCAAAATCTGAGCCCAGCAGAAATAAATCAGAACTTAAGACGTGAGATAATAGAGCGCATGGAAATGTTTGTTTTCTGCTTCCATCTGTTAGTTTGTGTTAAGTCAAACTCGAATCACGAACATAGCTTACAGGTACACTGTATGACTAATTTCCATAATATGGATAGAAAATCGTTTAAAAGAAAGTTTTCAGCATAAAATATAGTTACCTAAATAGGGAGGCAAATAAAGTTTATATTATTATTATTATTATTATTATTATTATTATTATTACTGATGTATAACCTGTGGCACTATCAAGATGAAAAATTGCTGCCAATTGGGGAATGTCAAACAGGAAATGTTTGGAATAGGCATAAAATATAATATTGGTTGCATGTATTTATACACGAAAACTACTAATAAGAATAGAATTCAGCGAACAAGTTGTCGCCTTTTCAGTTTTTAATAAAGTGAGTTTCGAGTATCGGTGCTCGAAAATCAGTATCGATATCGAGTATCGAGAAATGGTGTTATCGTCCCATCACTAAGTTATACACGTTAACCTATACCTTTGTTCGTATATACTTCGTTAAGTATCTGAAAATTCAAACCAATAACAAGAGGAATATCTCGGAAGGATTAACTCCTAGAGGAAATAAACGTTGATTTGAAATTCTTTGTGCAGTAAGATTTTATCTCTCTCTTACAGTTATGCAAAAGCCATTTAGAATGAAGAGGACTTCACAGGTGTTCCCGAAAATTCAAGGTGTACATTTCATTTATCATGAAAATATTTTATAATGTGGTATTTTAATTAAAAATCGTTAGACCATTTTTGAGAAAGTTAAAATGTTCGAAAAATGTTCCATGTTAACGGTATTTTGGGATGTGGTTTTCTTAAAAAATCTTCTTGTCGCATCCTTGGAAGATGCTGAACTTATATACCAGTTTTGGTTTTTAACCGACTTTTCGTTCTTGAGATATTGTTCACGGACATTATGCAGACACGCACACGGACCGTTTACTAAAATTGCCTTTTTTTGTGGTGTTCAGGCGGCCTCGAAACTTATTTCCCGTGAAATTTCGACATAGAATTTTTGGGTGGAATACAATACTTCCTCTAGTTACTATACGTAGTAGAGAAAGTGAAAGCAGGTAATGCAACGTTTTAGAGGGGACGAAGAAAGACAAATTCTAAAACTGATAATGAAGATGTAACGAAATTAGTTGGGACATTTCGTTGAAAAGAAGCTAGCTGGTGTTAAGAGACGAACAGGAAGGATTGGTTCACGGGAACCAAATGGTAGATGGTATAACAATAAATTATTTGTGTAGATGAAGAAAGCGAACATAGAATCATGGTATAGAATGGATTTGCAGCTAATGGCAAAAAGTTGTGATTAAGAGGTTTATTGATTAATTAATTAACTGACATTACAGAGAATTGCATTGTACACACTTGTTAAATCCACCAAATCTAATTGAATTCCTGATCACATCAAGTAAAGCAATTTAAAGTGTTGTTTTAAGAATTCTAAGGAGGAAATAGAAAGCCTTGATGATGAAACGATGGCTTAATATATGTAATCATCGAAGCTTCTTCAAACTTTTGCTTTCATCTAAATATTTTAAATTTGAATTTTTATTTTTCTATTCTGGGCTACACATTTGGAATTCCATCCCATATGATGGTGTCCAAACCCATGCGTGTTCACTAGAAAATAAAGTAGTTGATGCGTAATATTCTACTTTATCAACCAATATTCGCGAAAAATCAGTTGCTAAACCAAACATAATTAGGCAATAAATGTTGATATGTTTTGAACCTACTGCCGCCCACTGCAACGCATCATTCTCAGTGGCTGAAGCACAGCATGCAAATAACGGCTGTAAACTTTTGTGTGTGCACAATTTTTAAATTTTTTGACACACACACAGGCGATATTTTGATGCAGCTGCTTTGTCTACTGCTTTAAAATATGCATGACATTATTGCGTTTGTGCCTGCTTCTGGACATAGGGATATTCTAATGCGAAAATAAGTTTGGGTTGTATGTTACAACCCACCTTCCAGTTCCGTCGAAACGTCAGATAAACCTGACTATTATGTCGACTTTTTTGCAGCTTATCTGGCATATGTGATACGCCCTTGTAATCTTGGCGGATAAAAGCAATGCCTTGTATTCTCGCGTTCCTAAAGAACATGCAAAACCATATCTTCTGCTGGCTTGACGCAAAATGAGACAGAACACGAACAAATTGATATCTCGCGGATAACCAATATCGCAGTAGATGTTTGCAGTCTAAGAATATGCTAATGAGATGTTTTACCAACGCATAAATTATGATATATACAGAAAAAAGTACAACAATTTGTCCATGAAGGAAACCCCAAACAAGCAAGCAAGTAAGCCGCAAGCAAATGAGTTACTGCATGAACTCGCTTATTAACTATGCAGAGACATTAATCTTACTTATTCTATACGGCACATCACAACACTGTATGTGTGGCCATGCAGGCTGTGTTTTCTGACGGCGCAGTGGTCTTCTGTGGTTCTATTTGGTTTCTTCCATCGTGAAGAACCTGTGTGCTCTGGGATATAGCATCTGTTCTCCGAATGATCTGTATTTGTGACTTTAGCCCCTTTTCTTGCTTTTGTTTTAGGCATGGATGAACATTTGGGTTTCCCCATTAACACAAAAGGTGCATGTTATGTATGTGACGTTGTCCGCTCTTTCTCTAGTCACCATTTGAGCTTTCCTGAATGCAGCATTACAATTCGCAGGTGAGCTCTTCTATCCTCCGGTCGTTATTTGGGTGAGGAAACAGAAGTAAAGAACTTAATCAAACCTAACAATGTAGGGCCAGCAATCAGGCTTGTCTTTATACTCGAGCGACACCTCGAATATTCGCACCAGGCCAGAGGGAAGGGATTTCTGGAAATGTTTACTTGCGTCCCAATAGTAGTCCTAGTCCCGGACAGTTAAAAATCGAGGGCACTTCTCCACCCCTCACTTCAACCAACCGCAAGCCGGTGCCGGAACCACACCCTGTAATAAGGCGCTGCATGATATAGGTATCCGTTTTTGTTTTTGTCATGGACAAAGGCGTGACAGAGCAGTTACCAAAATATAATTATTCAGTGCAAAAATCACTATATAAAGATAAATAAGTTTAAAGTGATTAAAAGAAATGTATTAAACAGGACCAGCAAAGAGATCAACATTTTATAAAGTAATATTCTTAAGATCATTGAAGAGAGTTACTCAGAGGGACATATTAAAATATGAATGTATAAACTAAAGAAGAAATAATTGGTTTTATCACCTGCAACGCATGGAATACGCTACATATCCACTACAGACATGGAGATACAAACCAAAAGGAATGAGATAAATTGATAGACTTGTAAACTGTGGAAACAACAACTGAAAACTGGAGTTGAAACTGGTCAAAAGCTCTAATACATAAAGATTATGAGTTGTTTCATACAAGTTTGTCATTAAGCCTAGCTCTATTCAATGTTAGAGACTTTCTATGATTGCAGGATGGAACAGCATGCACCACGTAACACAGAAATGTCAACATTCATATAAATGAAGCGAGTAATAAGCGTGCAGTCTCAAACTGCGCAGAAAGCATTCTAATAGGGTGAAACTGGACGGCGCGGCACCCCTGCGAACTTTAGTTGCCCTATTGTATATAGCAGCTTAAGGGTTGAAGAATATCCCTCGATGAATTTGCAAGTTGATCTCTCACAATTCTACTAATGTTGTACTATAAATCTGTTATGCATTTACGCTGTAATCGAGATTAAGTTGGTGCTAACAGTCCAAATAATTATTCCCATTGTTTTCTTCAACTTAAAATGATTAATGCTGTTTGGAAGGTTCACGGAGATGTATTCAACTTTAATTTTTGACACTCTTTATTCAGTAAAGCTTTGGATATCATCAAAATATTTTCCGCTTTTCATGAAATACGCTTTTTACTTTCCTACTTGACCACAGTAAGAAAAGGGCGCATTGCATTACACCCAGAAATTCGGTACCGAGATTTCATTGAAAATGCATGTTTTGAGGCTTCCTGAATCGTAAGAAAGCTATTCAACATCTTCCAAGAATGTGAGACGAAGATTTTTAAGAAACTCTCTCACCCTAAACTACCCTGTACATGGGAGAAAAGCTTCCTTACTTTTTATTTTCGCAAACCTCACTAGCGATTTTGATTAAAATGTCATGTATTTAAGACATTTGAATAAAAAATAAAATGTGTATCTTGAATTTTCCGTGAATATCCTGTGAAGTCCTCTTCATTCTCGCTGACTTCAATAATTGGTAAACCGCAAAATATATACACAATCTCACTACACAAAAATGTGGATCTCTATAAAACACGCAATTTATATCAAATTTTTGTGGCCAGAAGCATTTGCGAGATATTGTGATTGGTTTGAATGTTCAGATACTTATACTTCTCTCACGTGGTAAGTTGCTATTCTTTTTTTCTTTTTTTTTCCTTTTCTCTCATGGTTATTCAAAAACATGGCATTTTAGTCATTACATAGCGATCCACTTTTTAAAAATGTGGCTATTTCGTTAGTCTAGTGTATCCTACTTATACCACAACGAAATTTGTGATATAAGCTTATTTCGATTAACAAGAATAGTTTATGAAAACGTTACCGTTTTGTAACTTCCTATTATGTTCTCTATCATGTAAAGTTAAAAGGTTGCGATATGACTAAGCTGTTAAAGCGATCCAAAATAATTCAAATTATAAAAAAGTTTGTAAAAGAGTGTGTAGAGAAAGTTATGTGAATGAAATAAATCATAAATATTTCTTGGTTTGTTTTACTTGTTTAATGAGTAATCAACTGCATATGGTTTGAACCTACCATTACCCCAGCAAAAATAGTTTTGTTTCTGCTTTTGAAAATATTACCTCAACAGAAATGAGAACGGCGGAACAACGCGAGTGAAGCTGCGGGTTATGCCATTAACTAAATAAAACCTCAAATATGAGAATCGCTGGTTTCGACATTTGAGTTTCCTGCAAAGTTACAGCTGTTGCTCGTGTTCTCCATTGCAGTAGAGTTTCTAATGCCAAACCACATGGTGGCCAACATATCCTGTTTTGCATGTCAGTAGGAAGTTAGAACAACATTATCGCTTTTACCGCAACGAGTAAAATCCAGTTCAAGGTTATGTTAGTATTTTATCACGGTTAATATGGCACTGCAGCGGTTATCCATCTGACCTCTTGACATGCAGCGGTCACTAAGGGCAACAAGGCTGGTGTGTGGGCTCAAAAGAATGTGCGTTCGAGTAGGCTTGTTACATACATAACGTACTGAACATGCGAGGAAAAATACAGAAGAAAATGTTTAGGGCTGGTTTCACCAACAAATGCTAAATTTTAACACAATGTTAAACTGATTTATCACTGAAGTTAACACAAATTCTGTTTTATCAAAGAATGTTAACTTTAACAATGTGTTAAAGTCGGTGTTAAGTTAACATCGCGATACCCCTGTGTTAAGGCGTTTAGCAAATGCTAGAAGTTGGAAAATGGCTGCCGCAAACCAAGCTGTTGATGCGAGTTTGCTACAATTGATATTTTTAATGCCATTCTCAATAGAAGAGTAGTCGTACATCATAATAAATTTGAAACCCTGCAAAAGGAGAATTTTTAAAGCAATATAGACTGTTCAAGGGATCATGAGCATGGTTTTATGGGAAATACGAGAGGTTAGAATACTACCAACAGAAGCATGCCTCTTTCTCCAAAGCTACAAATGTTAATTAGGTACTTATATTTTATGATACTAACATTTTTAATTTTACTTGGTGGGTGATGATGTTGGTATTTCCAAAGCTACCGTTTGTGGTTTATCTGTGTGGTTTCCAGAGGAATTGCTTCAAAAATCAAACACTATTTTTTTCGGGTTTGCTTGATTAATCAGCTATAACACACTTCATTTTATTTTCAATGCAGTGTCCACCACCAGTTTTAAACCGCCTTACTCTTTCTTTGCACCTAACGTTTCTGGTGCTGCACTTTATGTTAGTATAAAATTGCCGCAGTTGCTTACTGGTCTTAAGAGAAGCGCGTTCATTCCAATTAAATTACTCGCGAATTTTGTCCGAGGCTGCAATTTTATCCTTTAATGTAAGACCTCAGATTTTTCGCACTTGATAATACGTTTATGCTTATTAACCAGATGTTTAGTTAACGGGTTTCAAAAGGTGAAACATTTATTTCAGTGACATCGCGATTCTAACCTCCAGCAGTCGCGAATATAAATAGTTGTCTGCTAGTGACGCAGAGAGCGCAGCGAAACATAGACAAAAGTGCATCGGAGCACGTTCAGAAGCAGTGTAATTCGGCAACGCCTTCTCGAAAGCTAGCGTTCGCAGTTGTCTTTGACATTAACAAAACGTAGTTAACAATTTGCTGTAAAAGCTTGATGAAACGCAAAAGTTTTAACCTTGTGTTAAACTTTGAACACCGTGTTAACAAACAAAATGTTAGAGCATTTTTAACATCGGTTGGTGAAACCGGCCCTTAGTGTTTTAGAAAATGTAGCAGTACAATAATATTTCTTTAAGAGCCACGTGCTCTATGTGTATTTCTATTTCAAAACTACAGAAACTGTAAGCTTTTAACAGTTCCGTAATGAATTTGACCGCTGCCTCGAATAGGTTAATTTGCTAACAGTTCAGAGTCCATATCACGAAAAAAATGGATCAGTAAGTTACAAAACACCGTTCTCATGTGAGGGCCGGCTCCAGGAGTTTTACCGCTCCGTACTGTAATTGCAAGTGTCGTCCCTATAATTTTTATTTACAATATCACGTATGTGTGTATATACGAGGGCGGATTGATAATTCAGTGACTTTTTAAAGAAAATAACAATTTTTTCCAAAACATCAATTTTGATTCTCAACATAGTCTCCTTTCAATTCAATATACATTGTCTAACGTTTCTCCAATATGCCGTGAATTTTTTCCAGCGAGTCAATTTTTCAGGTTTGCGAAGAGGAAGAAGTCGCTCGGAGCCAAATCTGGAGTATATAGTGGTGAGGTCGCAATTCGTAGCCCAATTCCACAAATTTTGCGATGGGAATGGCTGACTTGTGTGCAGGTGCATTATCCTGGTGAAAGAGAACCTTTCTCATACTCAAAAATTCGTGCAGAATGTTATACTCCCGTTCACTCGAGATGTTTACGGTCCTGGCTATCTCACGGATTTTCACTCGGCGGTCTTCCAACACAATATCGTGAACTTTGTTCACCATTTCTTCTGTTGTGACCTCAACGGCCGACTTGTGCCCATGGCATCTCTTATGCTCGAATGGCCGCATCGAAATTCTGTGAACTACTTGTGAACCATGCCATGTGATGGAGCAGAGTCCCCATAATACTTGTTCAGCTTTATCTTTCGTTCTCTTCACAGTCTTACCACGCACAAAATAGTGCTTTACCAGAACATGAAATTCACTTTCTCCATTTTTTTTACGAAGCAACACCATCTGCTTATTTTACGCTCTCAACAATGTTCTAAGAAACAAATGACGACGAATTTCTCTGATTATACCCAGAATAGATGTAAGATTTGGGTGCAAACAACAAACCGGTGATTAGAACGCCATCTCTCGTCAAAGTCATGGACTTATCAATCCGCCCTCGTATATTTGTATGGGTGATCAATAGGAGATATGTAGTGAAAGAACAAAATTGTTCTAAGCGAAAGATAAAAACACACAAAATGACGCTAAAAATGCTAAATCTTTTGGGTTTACCGCTTCATTGGGGATTTAAAGATTAAGAAAGTACACAAAATGAAAACATTCTTGACGGTCGACTGAACTGATCAATAATCATCTTTATTATAAGATATATGGTATGCAATGGAGCAGGACGCGTTGCACACTACGACCTTCGTGAGGATTTTGCGCTTACCAATCCCCAGGAGAAAGGGATAAAGCTATAGTGGCTTGAAACACTCCTGTTTATATAAATGTTGCTTATTGTTGAACGATACGCGCGCGCGGGTGTGTGTATATATTTCGAAAAGTCTTAAATTCGGAACATAGTTAAGTTTAGCTTCTTCCAAGTATGCAACACGAGGATTTTCAAGAAAATCTCCCTACCCCTAACTACGCTTTACATGGAACAGTTTTTCAAAATGGCTGTTTTTGCCAAAACTGGCTCAAACTATTTTGATTAAAATACCATATGTTTAAGCTATTTTTATGACAAATAAAACGTATATCCTGAATTTTCTGGCAATGCTCTCTGAAGTCCTTTTTATTCTAAACGCCTTTGCATAATAACCATTTCTGAGACATTATTTGTTATTGGTTTGAATTTTCAGTTACGTTATAGTTTTCTCAACTGCAAGTCGCTATTCTTTTTCCTTCATTCTTTTTTCGTGTTCATGCAAAGAGAACAGAACTTCTAAGCCATTACATAGCGCGACCGGCATTGAAAACATTTGACTATAGGTTTAGCTTATTATATTCTTATACCTACAACGAAATGAGTAAAGGAGTATTGAAGCTTCATCTGTATTAATAAGAAATAGATCGAAGAATAAGCTTTTGTAAGAGAAATTTGTATAAGTGTGCAACAGAACAGTTTTTTTGGGGGGGGGTACTAACCAACATATTCCTTGTCCATCTTTGAATTTTCAAATAGGGACTTACACTCTTCTCAAATGGCAAGTCTTTATTTTTTTTTCTCTCTCCCTCGTAATCCTGCAAAGAACATGGAATTTTAAAGCCATCACATAGCGAGACACTTTAAAAATCTGACTATCGCTTTCGCACTGTATCCTACAGGGAAATGTGTAAATTGGAACTGAAAGTTCATCTGGTGTAAGAATAGTTTGCACAGGAGTGAGTAGGGAAAATCATGTGAGTATAATACATCAGAGTTTTGTTATAAACAACCTAGGAAAAATTTGAATCCCATTGGAGCGTTACAATAGAAGAAAGCGTCTATAGCAAACAGTGGTAGATTATTAACTTTGTGATGGTAACGTTTTCGATGTAGATATTGTTAGTATTGTAACCTATCACTGCAACAGCATGTAGGTTTTCTGTTTGCTGTCACTGTTGGAGGAGGAAGCAAAACAGACCTATTTTTGTGCATATGTAATCTAAACTATAGCTAGGAGGCGCAATTATAAACTACTACAAAAAAAACTAAGTCTTCGTATTATAATCCCTTATATTTTCAAAGAAAATTTACACAGAAACGCAAGTTTCAAAATGATGTGTTTTTGAAGCGTGTTTCTGTGTAATGTCACAGTCTTGTTCATGACATCAATGTTGATGTATTTCAACCCATAACGTCTGCAACGGACCGCTGTCCAGCTGCTCATCGTCTTCCTGGTGTGGATATTGACTTGCTGTAAGAGAATGCCCCTACAACACTTCTGTCTCGCCTATGCTCTTAACTTGGATCTCGGGATTGATAAAAGGAGACGAAATAAAGAGAGTTTAACTTCAGTTTAATTGTAGTTTATTTACACTTGTTAGCAGCTAGCCCTGAATTCTAACCCACAATTATAATAGTGATTATGGGCCTATCTATCAATTTGTACCTCTCCCTCTATATAGCTTTCCTAAATTGCTAACAGCTTCTTCAACTCTTGGCCATCAAAGTGGCACGAAGTTTATCCCCCCCCCCAGGAAAAGTGGGTGAACTTCGTAACTCTGTATAAAGTCCTGCTAATCCCGGAGCTCTGCTTTATTCATATACTGTAAAATACGTTGCTTTCTCATAACTGCAATTTTAAAGCAATCCTTTAATTAGTTGATCAACTATAGTATTATCAGAATTACACTTTTATAATATTATTTACATTAATACCGATATTCATTGATATTGTTCCCGCTACATGTCTTTGATCATCAAAGATAACATTTATGCTTTAGGAAGAAGGAAGCGCAATTGTCGTTTGAAAGCTTCTTCTTAGTTTGTTTGAAAGTGTCAGTATTGACTTCCAAATGAATCTTTGACCGTCTTAGTTTTCTTTGGGAACTGGCCGATCATGGCACTAACTTTTGAAGTTTTAAACGTGGTCATGTATACTGTATAGGTAGTGAGCACAAGTTAACATAATGTTCCTTGAAATTGTGTGGAATTATTCTAGTACTTGCTAAAATGTATGTGTTAATTTCCTCTGGAATCTGTCTTTTGTTTCGACTTCGCATTCCGAAGGTTGTCGTCAACAATGAGCGGCCTGCACCACGTTCATGCAACAAGAACACACTTGATCACCCGCATGCCCGAGATACAATGTTGTAAAGCCATCCAAAACACAAAAGCCCCGAGGGGTCGTTCTACGCACGTGCCGTAAAATCAACACTCCAACTTTCGATTATAATCGCTCAACACTTTGTGTTGTCAGCAGAAACTTTGTGCTGCGTGACGTCAGAGCTTGGAGAGAGGGAATTAATTGTTGCTAGCTTTAACAATGTCGGACCTGTTCGGGAGAAACCCACCAATTTAATTAAATATTGCTTAACAAGAGATAATAACGTTAACAAATAAGGTAGAACCATTGAACGAAGAGTTAATTTTCCTATTATCTCGAACAGCTGTTTCATATGACTCCTCAGAATTAATAGCAGATTATTATTATTATTATTATTATTATTATTATTATTATTATTATTATAGGTACACTTTGGGGACTAGAAGGTTTTAATATTGGTATTGGAAAGATAGAATCAGACTGAAAAAGTCTGATGTGTTCCACTCGCATGACTTTCTCTACACTTACACTAATTTTACAAACGCTTATTCTCCATCTACTTCATGTTAATCGAGATAAACATTTGCAGAAACTATCTTATTGCTAATTTTCTTGTAGGTGCAAGGGGAATATAGTAGGCTTTAAGCGATAGTCAAATCTTTTAAGAGCTGGTTGCTATGTGAATCATTCCTCTCTTTGCATGTCCAGGAAATAATAATAATAATAATAATAATAATAATAATAATAATAATAATAATAATAATATTAATAAAATAGAATAATGAATTCCATTTGAGAAAAAGTATAATTACTGAAAAATTCAAACAAATAACAAGGAATATCTCGGAAATGGTTCACTCGGAATAAAACAAAAGTATATGACAAGTTGCGTGTTTTAACGAGATCTACATTTTTTGTGTAATAAAATTATGTCTATCTCTTACGTTTACCAGTTATGCGAAGGTCATTCAGAATGAAGAGGACTTTTGGGGACATTCCCAGAAAATTCAAGATATACATTTCATTTGCCATGAAAACATCTTAAACATCTTATATTTTAATAAATAGCGTTACAGCTATTTTTGAGAAAATTAAAAATTTCGAAAAATTCCCACGTAAAGGATAGTCTGGGGTGGGAGATTTTCTTTAAAATCTTCATGTCGCATTCTTGGAAGATAGTAAACTCAAATACAAAGTTTGGTATTCATCTGACTTTTCGCTTTTGAGTTATGTTGTTCACAGACATAAACAAACAGACATGGAGACATGTTTCCAAAAACGCTTTATTTGGATTTTGGGCACATCAAAACGTGTATTTTTGGGTTAATGCAATACGTCTCCCACTTACTATACGTTGTAGAGAAAGTAAAAATGCAATGTCATAGAGGGGGTTTGAACCACGGTTTACCGTGCCGCTGCTTTAACCAACTGAACTACCATGTTAACATGCATGTACGATATGAAGTTTCCAAACTAACTCACACAGGGAATATAGTATTGTATAACTGGTAAATCATAACACATAGACAAACACATAACACAGAAAATGTAGATCTCTGTAAAACACAATTTAATTCAAATAACTTTATTGTGGCATTGGCTATTTCCGAGAGAAGCGGAAGCGGTTATAATTAAGTTGTTTCCCGCGATGTTGTGGAAACATCTGACTATCGATTCGGTTTCTTCTATCTTCGTTTTTCTCTACAGCGGAAGTGTAATGAGAGTATTATACGAGGGCTGTCCCAGAAGTCCTAACCTAACAAATAAAACAAAAATATTTGGGGAAAAACATCTTTATTTCTCTACACAGTCTCCTTTCAACTCGATACACTTTTCCCAGCGATGTTCAATAGCTTCGATACCCTGTTTATAGTGAGAACCGTCGAGTTCTGTAAAATAGCCATCAACTGCAAACTCCAGCGCTTCCCTGTTGGCAAATCTTTTACTACCAAGCCATTTCTGGAACTTTGGATACAGAAAATAATCAGAGGGGGCTAAGTCCGGCGAATAGGTTGCATGAGTAAGAATAACTCATTGATTTTGGCCATGGCGACAATGGATGTGTGAACTGGTGCAATATCTTGATGAAACAGAACTTTCTTTTTCGCTAAAAGCGGCCGTTTTTGCTTGATTTCATCATTCAAACCCTGCAATAAGTTTGCGTAATACTTGCCATTGATTGCTTTTCCTTTTGGAAGATAATCAATGAAAATTATCTCACGCGCATCCCTAAAAAACTGATGCCATGACCTTGCCTGCAGATGGAACTGTCTTCGCCTTCTTTGGAGCCGATTCTTCCCTTTCAATCCACTGTTTTGCCTGTTCCTTCGTCTCAGGTGTGAAGTGATGGACCCATGTTTCATCCATGGTTATGAACAGACGCAAAAACTCGGCGTTATTGCAGCGAAACATCGCCAAACACTCGACTGAAACATCTTCTGGATGCTGCTTTTGTTCCATTGTGAGTAAACGCGGCACCCATCTTGCGCATAGCTTTCTCATGTCTAAATTTTCAGTTATTATGCGATGTACAGCACTTTTTGAAATGCCTACGATGTCTGCTAGCTCGCGCACTTTCAGTCGACGGTCATCCAATAACATTTTATGGTTTTTCTTCACAATCTCTGGTGTGGCCACCTCATTTAGTCAACCACTGCGATGTTCGTCTCGTCAGCTCGTACAGCCTCGCTTAAACTCTGCCACCCAATATTTTACTGTTGTAAACGAAGGAGCAGACACCCGAAGAGTGGAATATAGCTCAGCTTGAATATTAGTTGGACTAAGACCTTTCAAATGAAAGTATTGTATCACATAACGATGGCCAGTTTTATCCATGTTTACAAATTCGCTGAGAGAGTTCACTATTAATGGCTGTCAAACAAGTACTAAACAATGTAGCATCGCCAAACTTCAAACTTAAGCTTTATAAGGGTGGTACTTTCTACCGTAGTCATTTGTTTGAAACAACAACCGCTATATATACGTCAGGTCGGGTACTCCTGGGACTGCTTCGTATGTAATAACAGTGGGTAGAGAATAACGTGTGAATGTAGCAAATCAGATGTTTATAGTGAACAATAAAGTCAAAGCGATCATGGTGTGCTTATTTTGAGTTTAAGGCTGCAAGACTTGTAGAATACGAATAGTATGTTACTTCTCTCCGGTGTAAGTGTTTATATCTACTTCGAGGTCCACATAGGGGAAGAATCTGCGGCGATCACCTCCTCATCCGTTGCTGTAGCTTACCTTGATGCTTCTCCCGTTGCTTCCAGAAGTTCTCAGCGTGTTGGTTCTTCAATTTATCCTCGGCTAGCTGCAGTAATTTTCCTTAAATTATATGGGAGCATGGACTTATCCTCGGTAAAGGAAAACGTAGATCTCGGGTGGTGATATAGGAAGACATAGACTTGCTTTGTTTATGAAAAGATGACACTGCCGTTTCTTTTTATTTAATTTAACACTCGTAGTATACAAAACTGGTATTGCCGCTGTAAAATACTGTCCACCGCTGTTAGGCTATGGCGTGGATATGTCACGAAATATAACTATTCTTATTGTCGCTTTCAGAGTAGCGGATCTTAGGTGTGTTGCTAAAACTATTTTGATTCCCTGTTTTGGCGCGATATCTCACACATCCTGCAGCATCTCTCCCTGACCACACATTACGAAAACTCTCGAATAAAATGCAATACTAAGCTGACATGACAAATTTGACTTGATTCCCTTTTTGGCGCGATATCTCACACATCCTGCAGCATCTCTCCCTGACCACACATGACATAAACTGCCGAATAAAATGCAATACTAAGCTGACATTACAAAGCTGACTTGATTCCCTTCTTGGCGCGATATCTCACGCATCCTGCAGCATCTCTCCCTGACCACACATTACCAAAAACTGCCCCGAATTTTCCCTAAACAGATCCATTTATAGTCTCAGGCTCCTGAGGCTGCTTCCTTTCCTATTGGTCCATTTTTAGCGCGACTCGACGCGTCTAACTATTTCGAATAAACTTTCAGGGATCTCATTGGTCCAATTTTAATATAAATCGCGGCTTTTCCTACATTTACCGTTAAGGTTGTCTTTCTCACTCACTTGGTCACGGCGAATTATCAAATAATGGGACAAAGGCTCTACACCCTCGCTGTAGGAATAATAGCACAGCGACCGGAGAGAGGTAATAAAACTAGGTTTTCTGCCTTCGAAAGCACTATTCCTGTAGCTAAAACTTTCCCTCGTGGACAGTATTTTAACATAGCGCTTAAATTATTTACATTAAACCATTTATAACTCTACTAATATTAATAACCTAGATAGATACATAATGTTAAATCACCCTTCTTAAAATATACAAGCAGTATGAGAAAAAGATATTTACATAATACGATTTAACATCACTAAAAGTTAATTAATAAGTTATCTGTAATTATAGTTCTTGGGCTCGGCCTAGAGTTGCCGTTTCAAATTGCCCTGTTCTGGAAAAGAATAAATTTTTCAACACTTGATACAATTTTCTTTTACAGAATAATTCCTCTGATTATGGCCTTTGTTCGTTTGTTTTGTTGACAGAGACCCTTCGCTATACCTGCTCCTTCACAAGGGCTCTGACAAACCGGTGATGTTTATATTTGGGTCATTCACTCTACCCTCTCCCTTTAAAAACAGGTTTCCGAGAGACATTCTTATACACAATACATTTCCCGCACACGAATAACTTGTGACGCATACAAATACTCTAATACCCAATTTAAGTTCTAAAATTAAATCTATTTACATACATATTGGTACATAATTATTATGCCTTTATTTATTTCTTTACATCCTTATTTATCGGGTGTATTACCTTTACTATTTGTTCACAGGGGTGTTACCTCATTTCGAGTAAAACTAACCTGATTCTTTTCATTATATTCTTCACCCTTCTCATTCTCTAAACATTTGTACGGTTTGAGCAACTGTTTATGGTATCTCCCTACGATCTTGGAATTCTTTATTTCTTGTAACTCAAATGTAAATCACCCTGTATGGACCTTTAAATAAATTTTCCATTCTATGATACCTTTTTTTTTTATAATTAATAAAACTAATTTATATGTTTAAAGAAAACTGTCAGCATATTGCTAGCATACCAACCAATTAATAATTTACAAATATTGCTAAATATCAAAAAAAAATATAATAAATATTCTGACAATAAAAGCTGTTTCAACCTTAAGACAAACTTATTCAAGCAGAAAGAAACTGAAACATATTAATGGCAAAGGTGTTTCTTGTTCTTCTTCACTATCACTAATGATCATTTAATACTCAAGTCTCTTTAGTAATGCAAAAAAAAAAAATGTTCTGCACAACTGCTTAAGATAATTCATTAATTCACCTGTGAAAGTTCTCCTTTCCAGGCACTGTAGAGTCCGGATCAATGCTATTCTGTCTTTTTTTTTTTTTTTTTTTTTTTTTTATACCCATACTAATTCTCCAAGTTCGATCAACCCTTTCTTTCGCTTCCTTGTTTTAAATTCCTGCTTTCTTTTCTGCGCCCTTTTTAACATTCTTTCAAAAGCTTTCTTTAACGTCTCTTCTCCCGTTAGTGTTTTCGGCTCTTTAGTTTCTAGTATCTGTAGTAATTTCCCTTCAAGTGTTTCTATTAGCTTCCCCTTCATCAGCTCAACTAATTTCCCCTCTACATTCTTATCTTGTTCACTTAAGTTTCTTTCTAAGTCCTGACCCTGCTTACTTAATTTCCCTTCGAAATCCTTTTGTTCGCTCAGTTTTCTTTCTAAGTCCTTACTCTGCTCATTTACGATTCTTTCTAAGTTCCTACTCTGCTCATTTGATCTCCCTTCTACATTCTTATCTTGTTCCCTTACGATTCTTTCTAAGCCCTTACTTTGCTTATTTGCGATTCTTTCTAAGTCCTTATTATGCTCATTTGAATTCCCTTCTAGATTCTTATCTGGTTGACTTACGATTCTTTCTAAGTCCTTATTCTGCTTACTTATGATTCTTTCTAAGTATTCATTATTCTCATTTGATTCCCCTTCTAAATTCTTATCTAGTTCACTTACGATTCTTTCTACGTCTTTACTAGATTCATTGAATATGCTTTCTAAGTTCTTATTATGTTCATTGAATATGCTTTCTAAGTTCTTACTATGTTCATTGAAATTTCTTTTTGACTCCTTACTCTGCTCATCTAACTTCCCTTCTAAATTTTTAATTTGTTCATTCAAATTTCTTTTTGACTCCTTACTCTGCTCATCTATCTTTGCGCTCAAATGTTGAAGCAATATTAGCAGCTGGTTTTGACCTGCGTCAATGACCTGCTCAATCGGTGATTGCCTTTCCCTAACTTCTACTTCAGCTGCACCCATATTTTTTCCATCTGTTGTTATGCTGACAATAGCCTCCCCATTCAGTTCTTCCAAATCTTCCCTTGACCTACTCATGGTTCCGTTAGCAAGTTCTACCTCCCTAGTAATGACTTTACCCCCTCTCAATAACATGTGTTCACCAAAACTGAGTCACTACTCTGCATGCCTTTTTGTTTGTTTTTGAATAAATGTTCTAACCTGTATTATTTTTTTTTATGTTAACTGATGCGTTCCGGGTTCGAATCCTGGTGAAGTTCTAGAAGAGATGTTCTCAGCTGTTTTGTTGTCCCACGTAGGTAGACTAGAAGTTCGCGTTGTAATTTTGTTCTGCTGTGCCCCTTTCCTCTGAAGATTCTTGTCTGTTCGTTGTTTCCTAGTCCTCCGTTCGTGTCGTTCTTCCCTTCGAGCTCCACGTTATGGCGCCAGTTTGCGGCGATCACCTCCTCATCCGTTGCTGTAGCTTACCTTGATGCTTCTCCCGTTGCTTCCAGAAGTTCTCAGCGTGTTGGTTCTTCAATTTATCCTCGGCTAGCTGCAGTAATTTTCCTTAAATTATATGGGAGCATGGACTTATCCTCGGTAAAGGAAAACGTAGATCTCGGGTGGTGATATAGGAAGACATAGACTTGCTTTGTTTATGAAAAGATGACACTGCCGTTTCTTTTTATTTAATTTAACACTCGTAGTATACAAAACTGGTATTGCCGCTGTAAAATACTGTCCACCGCTGTTAGGCTATGGCGTGGATATGTCACGAAATATAACTATTCTTATTGTCGCTTTCAGAGTAGCGGATCTTAGGTGTGTTGCTAAAACTATTTTGATTCCCTGTTTTGGCGCGATATCTCACACATCCTGCAGCATCTCTCCCTGACCACACATTACGAAAACTCTCGAATAAAATGCAATACTAAGCTGACATGACAAATTTGACTTGATTCCCTTTTTGGCGCGATATCTCACACATCCTGCAGCATCTCTCCCTGACCACACATGACATAAACTGCCGAATAAAATGCAATACTAAGCTGACATTACAAAGCTGACTTGATTCCCTTCTTGGCGCGATATCTCACGCATCCTGCAGCATCTCTCCCTGACCACACATTACCAAAAACTGCCCCGAATTTTCCCTAAACAGATCCATTTATAGTCTCAGGCTCCTGAGGCTGCTTCCTTTCCTATTGGTCCATTTTTAGCGCGACTCGACGCGTCTAACTATTTCGAATAAACTTTCAGGGATCTCATTGGTCCAATTTTAATATAAATCGCGGCTTTTCCTACATTTACCGTTAAGGTTGTCTTTCTCACTCACTTGGTCACGGCGAATTATCAAATAATGGGACAAAGGCTCTACACCCTCGCTGTAGGAATAATAGCACAGCGACCGGAGAGAGGTAATAAAACTAGGTTTTCTGCCTTCGAAAGCACTATTCCTGTAGCTAAAACTTTCCCTCGTGGACAGTATTTTAACATAGCGCTTAAATTATTTACATTAAACCATTTATAACTCTACTAATATTAATAACCTAGATAGATACATAATGTTAAATCACCCTTCTTAAAATATACAAGCAGTATGAGAAAAAGATATTTACATAATACGATTTAACATCACTAAAAGTTAATTAATAAGTTATCTGTAATTATAGTTCTTGGGCTCGGCCTAGAGTTGCCGTTTCAAATCGTGGAAATGGATGGGAGAGGGTCCTGCTGAAACTGCCGCGCTCCTTAATCAGCAATATTTTTTGCACGTAAAGTGTTATTAGGCAAAGGAGCTAAAGGGAACACAGTGCCATCTGGGATGAGAGTATGCGTTCAGCAAACTAATGTCGGCAGTTTTACGAGCTAACCACTAAGACTTCATTCATGGCCACATAAAGCACCTCAGGGCGTTTATCGGTTCTGTTCACTAAGCCGTCTTGCTACGAGTATAAGTGCCGGCAAATTAATGAAGCAATTTTCGCATCAACATAGATGTACGGGAGCTTCACGATGCATTTGAGACAAGATTTAAGCCTTCCGCATTCGTAAGACTTTGCTATGAAGCAATTACGAGATTGCTGCACAAAATTAGAGGATAATGGTAACATGTCCTCTTTTAGTGCCAACATCACCAACGAACATGGTACATATGTACACTCGGTCAAACTAAAAGTGACAGGTCTCTTGAGCAGTTAATTTTTTTTCACAGTCCCATCATTGAGCGCGCAGTTCACAACCGTCAACTTCTTAATACAAGGCACTGATTCGGCTACCTCCGCACCGTTTCTGGCGTGGAGGAAAAATACTTAATATGTACTAACCCCGGAACGGGAGTATGGGACTCTTGCAATGCCAGTGAGCCGCGGCCCTACCCACTAAAAGCCCTCCACCGGTGTGGATTCAGGTAAAGTGGAGCAGTACCGCTATTGTACCTGTGGATTCAATAAGCAGTTTGTAAGTTACTTAATTTTTACGCAAGCAACTCGAGTTCAATTCTCCGTAGTGGATTGTTATCTTTTCTTACAACTCGTTCTATGTAATACAGTTAATATTACTTGCGTTACCTCATTTTGCTTAGACATATAGTTACAATAATGGTAAAATTTGTGATTGTAAAGTTAAATTGGCTGAGCATGAAATCTCCTTCCGACGAATAAGTTAATGTCATGGTTGCCATCTATCGATATGACGGACTACTAAACAAACGCCACATGCACAACAAAATAAAACAAACCTGTTGTATGTTTACTCATATACCATAATTAAATGAAAGGGGGGAGTTGAGTAGCACTTCTACGGAGATTTGAACTTCCAACCTCGAGAACAGCAAGCTACACTAACGCTGAGCTAAGAATGCTCACTAAGCGCGGCATTGTAAAGAGCTCTAGTCATACTCCACTTGAGAACCATAAATCAATCGTTTTGGTTACAAATATTCAGTGTTGAAACACTCTGAAATATCTGTATGTTTGAAATCTCGTATATGAACTATTTTATCGGAACACGCTTGAGATTTCGTTGTGTTCCCCATTATAACTACCTACGCAGTCTTGTGAACAAAGACTGGCTGTCCCGAGCGCTCACGAAAGTACTCGATCCGAGCTCCGTCTCTGAGACGCCGGCCAGTTTTAAATTGGCTGAATGTACATTTGGGAACAGAAACAGTGGCCCATATAGGAATGAAGGTTACATAATTCAGACTGTTGATTGACAATACTAATTTATTGTTATTCCATATATGCTGTGAGGGCTGAAGTTGGAAAGGTAGAATCAGACTAAAAAATTAAATGTCATAACCAGGCTTGCCGTACGGCTACTCTAATCAACTCAGCTACCATGGCAACATGCCGGCATTACATTCAATTCCCCAACTGACTCGCAGTTTTCCGGGTAACCCACTAGGCGTTCTCAAATTTATTTTTGTGATAACTTCACTTCGAAGTCATTTAAGTCCCGAGCTCTGTTGATTAGAGCAGTGACACTGTAAACTAAAGATCCGTGGTTCAAATACTGGCTATGGCATTGAATTTATCAGTATGATTCTACCTTTCAAGCTTACTGGCAAATTGGTTATGTCTTCCCAAAAGAAGAAACTGCCAATGAACTGTCTGTGTTCTTGCCAGATGATTACAATTACGTTATTAATATTGTCATGATTATTAAGGCTAACTATAGTATAGGGCACATCATACTATAATAATAATTATACTAAGGGTTCTATTTCCCTACCAGCCAATAGGGTAAAGGGGCAGAGGAAGACAAGTTATCTAGATGCCAGGACAGCTTTAACATCTTGAAATTGGAACAACCCTGACGGTGTAATCCTTGTTAAAAATAACAGCAAAATATATATTATAATAATTACTCTTTGGCATCTAAATGCATACGGACCAGAATAATTACCGATATTTAAAAATACATTGAAACAATATCCTTTCAGCGACAGCTATTCGATAACCATAGATCTCATTTGCATGTCTACTTCAGAAGAAACGTTTGACATAAATATTATGGCTGTTGTGGACTTCAACGCTGTAGGTAACCCACCCACCCTTCCACGATTTCGAGTCGCTAATCAAGTTACATTGGGCTAGCCAACTCTACTTGTTTACACGAATATGAGTTAATTCATTTAGACCGGTTATTTCTGACCCCCTTCGTTTCACATCAAGTATAATATCGCTAATTTTTTCATGTATGTTTTTGGGTTTTGTTTCACCCAGGATACTTGATTAGGGTTAGGTAGAAAGTGGGTTAGTTACATAAATGTAAAAATCTTACAGAAGAAAACATACTACTGGTGATTTAGGGCAGTGGTCCACTATTTCTTCTCCCGAGTGTGTACAGTCTTTCTCCATATACACGATTCTTAACTTCGTACCAATTTCTACCAAAATTGAAATGTGTAAATTCTCCCCAAGTTCTTGTAAGTTTGAACTCAATACTTGCAACGGTTTATCTAAAAATTGGGAATATTTTTAGGAGGGTCTCCTATATATACGGCTAATTTTTTCAGATTACAACCTGATTAAAAATGTAAGAACAGATACAAAGTAGATTCTCGAGAGCAGCTTGATTGAGTTATTCCAATTTGTTGATGACACAGACTTTTATTCATTTACAGTTCGCTTCCTTCAAAGCAAGCTGCCTTCAGCAGTAACGCTTTCGATACTCGCACGGGCTTAGACAAGTTTACGCCAGCATTAAGCTTGCGCTTTTTTCGAAGTTCTTTCACCATATTCTCCTTGAACTATTACAGAAATACCAAGTCTGTTCTCATGGGGTGTTAGATTCAAATCCCGCATACTGTTTTCGTGATTGTCTTCAGCTGTCATCATGAATATTGTCTGACACCTAAAAAGAAAATATTATACATGACATTAATATTTTTAAAGCTACTACTAAGTATGTAGGTAAAAGTTGAGCTTTATCTTTGCAGCGGATTCCAAGTTGCTTCATGCGTGCGGACGAAAAAATAAAAACGCTAGTAAATCCTACTCGGTACAAACCAAATATAAAACTCTTAACACAATGTAACATAGACATAGTGAATTACTGTGTCATAATTCTTCTTAATTTAGAAGTATTTTCCTTACGTTTCATAACAAATTCAGAGTTACGGATTGCCCATTAAGTTCATATAAACGACGATGTCATCGAATAAACGCTTATACGTTGTTTATTTGATTTTAACTACTGGAAGTCTTGCCTCAAAGGCATTTCATGTTTTCCAAGCATGTTTTCATATTTACTAAGCTGTATTATTTGAGGATTCTAAGGAAGTCTGGTCACTGTTGACGAAAGAAGGTTAAACGCAAGCACATAAAGCTATTAGTGATCCAGAAGAATCCTTTGAGTTCTAGAACATCAGATCAAAACCGGGGAAAAGATCAAAGAGTCTTAGAGACTGAAGGAAAACAGAAGCATTCATTTATGACAAAGAAAAGCATCTGTGACTCTTTCTACTGTATGTTATAGAAGGTAAATGTTATGTATTACATTCACATGACTTTCTCTACCCTCTATCGCTTATTGGTGGGTATACAAACTATTGTTACGAAATCTTATTTTTCTACTTCATTTTAATTGAGATAAACCTTTCCGGAAGTAGCTGAGTTACACATTTCGCTATAGGTACTAAGAGAATAGGGTAGTCAAAAGTTTTAGAACTGAACGCTGTATGCTGGCCGTAAAATTCCATTTGGTTTCCATGACAGCTGAAACAGTTGAAAATTGAACAACTCGAACTATTAATAACGGATTCTTGGAAATAATGCCGCCCCCTCAAAAAAAGTTGAGATAAATAATTTGTGTGTTTTTAGAGATCTACATTTCTTGTATGGTATGTTTTCGTCTATCGCTTAACTTTTACCAGTTATACCAGATTATACAAAATTCCTTCCGAATGAAGAGGACTTCATAGGCTACTCCCAGAAAATTCAACATATGCGTTCTATTTGTCATATAAATATCTTTAATGTATGGTAGCAGCCATATTTGCGAAAATAAAAAAAATCGAAAAATGCTTCAGGAAAAGGGTAGTTTGGGATGTGGTATTGTCTTGAAAATCTTCTTGTCGCTTGCTTCTTTGGAAGATACTGAACTTAAATATTAAGTTTGTATTCATCCGACTTCGTTTTTGAGTTAAGCTGTTCATAGACACACACACACACACACACACACACACACACACACACAACATATGGACCTTTTCGTAAAATGCTTTTGGGAGGGTTAAGGGGCCTCGAAGCATACATTTCCGATGAAATCTGGACATCGAATTTTTAGGTGGAATACAATACTTCCCTTGCTTACTTTACGTAGTAGAGAAAGTAAGAAATCTGATGTGTTGTATTCTTCTATCTTCTTCATGTTAATGGACCGAGAGGGATGGCTCAGGCGGTAACGTCTGTGGCCCGCATTCGGGAGGTCCCGGGTTCGATCCTCAGTGACCCACTGACCCATTGGTTTTTCATCCTTCACCCCGTTTGGCCTACTTCAGAGTTGTAAGTGTCGGCATTGGAGTTTTGCCGCAGCGTGGCAGGGAAAAAGGGCGCCCTCTATGAATTTTCTCCGTCCATCGGCGTTCGGCTGCTTGCCGGGCTAGAAGGACCGTCCCTGAGTGGGGCCCCGGTCTGCCTGTCCGACTGCCGGGGCGTCTCCATCTGGAAACTGCGCGGATCCTGTTATTGCCCTGCCGTTACTCCTGGTTCCGGCCGCCCGGTGTCTCCCTTCACATCTTTCTCCCTCATAAAGGCGCCTCCTCGTGGAACGTCGGTAGAATATCCTCTCTCTGGATCAGTGCCGCATCCTCTCCGCTTCGTACCAACCCAACCCAACCCAATTCAATCCAATAGAATTTTAAGGCGAATATATAGCGGTCGCTTTTAAACGGTTGAATATTGGTTTCCAGTACCCTCCGCGTAGCTTCAACGGAACGTGTAACGAAGCTATTTCTGCAAACGTTTATCTCAATTTACATTAAGTAGGGAGAAATAAGTTTTTGCAAGTATAGGAAAGGTAAAATCAGACCCAAAAATTTCAATCCCGTCTATGGTATTGAATTTTTCATTCTGTTTCTACCTTTTCAGTATTGTCCTTCAACGGTGTGTATGAAAGAACATTAAAATTACTTTTTCAAGAATAGTTTATAGAAACTCTGGTGGTTAGAGAAAGTAATGTGAATGTAAAACATACGATTTTTGTAAATTTTTCTTTACTTTCCGAATTATACGTTATAAAGTACCTAGTTGGTGTTTTTGTGACGATACTCTCCTATTACTTTTGAAACAGTTATCGTAATGTCACCATTACATTAACTTACGTTAATTGTTTACCCGTGACTGCAGTTCAATGATCAAGGATGAACAAAGAGTGCCTAAGTCAATTGCTTGAAACATTGCGCTGAAGTAAACATGGCAACACCGCGCTATGCGAGTTGACAAGCATCTGTCATTTAAACGTCGGTTTAGCCTACGCGGTGTGAGTGAAAGTAACGAGATGAGGAAATTGAGATAGCAGGGTGTTCTAGATAGGCACCAATTGCGAATTCCTTTGAGACATCCGACGAGAATGACATTAAGTGCATGCTCCAACCATTACAGAGAGACGTTAGCTGATCTTAAGTGAGAGGCGAGGAAGTTATAGCTTATCTGTGTATTGGCAATGAAAAACAAGGTATTAGGTTCAATATTGTAGAAATGTGGCTGTGGAATCGTTTCCCCTCTTCGTTATTTTTAATTCGCCGTTACTGGATACTGCATCAAATCTTCAGAAGAGAGGCTTCAACTTCTTTATTTTAATATTCTAAGTAGTCAAAGCAGAACAGTTAGTGAATGAGTGAGTAAATTAACACTCCCAGGGTACCAAGGTACTTTGATAATAAACAACACACTGACTCGAATGCCGCGGTTCTCGCCAGAAGCGACTGAAATTTCTTCCAGGATTTCCTCAACCCTAATTAACTGGCAAATGTCGAGTATTTACCCTAAACATAGGTCAGAAACGTTTCCTTCCCTGTTGATCTTTCAGAGTTACGATTCGATTGCATTGTGACGTAAGAATAACGCTATTATAATTGTGGGTTAGCATTAATAAAACGTCTGTTTAGAGGTAGTACATTAAGAATGTGGAAATATAAAATACGCTGGAAGCTTTCGATTGTTCCTTCGTATAGCATACTGCGCATGCGCAGAACTGGCGATGGAGCTCTCAACGGCTAAACGTTAAATTGAGTTGTCATGCGGATGAGGCAATACCAAATAAGAGACCTCGTCAAATGGGAACATCAGTGAGCAGATAACAAATTGTAAGTTTTTTCGGTAACATTTTTCAATAACAATGACTTGTAATTATACTGGCTAACCTGTCTTTACCCCATGCTTCTTTACAAATGGGGCAACATACGGTACTGTGCCTAATGGGCGTTAAACATTGTTAAAATACTGGAGGCTGTAATGCAGTAAATTTAAAACAAAAAGACAAATTGTAACATACAGTGTAGGAAGAAATCTGTAGGAATAGGTTAGGTTGTATGTGCTACAAAGCATAGGATAAAGAATGTGGGATATAAGAATAAACAAAAGGAACAGTTTCATTTGATATTGAACCTTCAGAACCCCCGTTTTTCAACATCAGATCGTCTCTCTGCAGTACTGAATAGAAGTATAATAACATGTTTATTCCAGATATATAACACAGCTTTCACGTCCTCCCGGCCAATCAAGTTCGTAACATCACTTTAAACGTATACCCAGCCGCAGAAACTGTCCTTTATACTTTCATGTTATTTATTTGTTCATTGAAAATTATTTCCCAAAATATATCTCTAGTCAGTGCTAAGCAAAGCAGAAAGAAGAATGAGCGGAGTCAAACGTTGCGAATGTGATAAGACCAATTATTGGACTGGTGCGCAACATCGTGTCTGCAATGCAGCATTGTTTTGTATTCTCAGCTTCCCTCTTCCGGACGTCACCATCACCCGTTTTCAGTTTACGTTACGATGGAGTACGTGTTACGAGTTTTCACTCCACTCCACGTTTTTGAGACGTTCCGACAAGTATCACTTTCTGAATCGAATTAATAGACGCACTGTGAAAAAAATCTTACAAAAATTATGCCTTGAAGTCTCCAAAAGGGTCCACAAATCGTGCAGCCACGTAGAATTTCGATACAATTGAAGAATGTGTCTTAGCAGAAATTAATCTGGAAGCTGCATTATCTTATTGCAACACCATAGATGTCGCCAAGGGTAGCAGAAGTCTCGGTTGACAGATGTAGACCTCCAAGATGACAGCAATGAAACTACGTGCTGGTAGACCACGAGGTCAATACTCCTAGGCAGAGAAGACCGTGAACGAAAGGTGGTTACGTGACGTCTTTGGATAATAGCCACTTTCCCGACATCGCTTTCCACCTCATAATAGTGAAAAGTGAGGCCACGTTCCGCTTGCGATGGGAGAAAAATGAGCGAATATTAAACCTCATGAATCGGGTTCCATGCCTGTTCAGGAGAACGATGCAATTAAGTTCAAGATGTTTGTAAAGCTATCAAAGGTGTGAAGCTGTAAGACTTAGGGCTATTAAAATTAGGATATTTATTTCACTTACCTTCGTGAAAGAAAAAATGGCACTGAGATGATATCAAAAAAAGATGACTACGTAATAATTTAAGGGGTAGCTTCTCACAGTCATTCATAGCGATTCTATAGTCTGTTCTTACAAAAGCTTATAGTTCTGCCCACTTAATCAGAAACAAAAATTCAGAAAAGGTTTCTTGTAATATAAATTTTCTTTTATTACACACAGGAATTTGGGACATTATTCAACTGCATCATCCTCTCTTCTATGAGGTCATGAGAAACACCACCTCCGAATATTTACTTTCTCTACTACGTACAGTAAGTACGGGAAGTATTGTATTCCACCCAAAATTTCGATACCGAAATTTCACCGGAAATATATGTTTTGAGACTACCTGAATCCGAAAAAAGCATTTTTGGAAACATGTCCGTGTGTGTGTGTGTGTGTGTGTGTGTCTGTGAACAGCATAACTCAGAAACGAACAGTCGGATAAGCACCAAA
Source organism: Deroplatys truncata (assembly GCA_030765065.1). Lineage (NCBI taxonomy): Eukaryota > Metazoa > Arthropoda > Insecta > Mantodea > Mantidae > Deroplatys > Deroplatys truncata. The sequence goes on along the minus strand of CM060988.1, from coordinate 117,656,143 downwards.
CTTGGTATTTAGGTTCAGTATCTTCCAGAGATGCGACACAAAGGTTTTCAAGAAAATCCCCCACCCCAGACTACCCTTTACATGGAACATTTTTCGAAAATTTTAATTTTCTCAAAAATGGCTCCTACGATTTTGATTAAAATATCATATGTTTAAGATAGTTTTACGACAAATGAAATGTATATCTCGAATTTTCTGGGAATGTCTCCAAAAGTATTCTTCATTGTGAACGACTTTTGCATATCTGGTAAACCATAAGAGATAGACAAAATTTTACTACACAAAAAATATAGATCGCATTAAAATACACAATTTATGTCATATACATTTTTTAGTTGAGTTAACCATTTTCGAGATATTGCTTGTTATTCCCTTAAATTTTCCAATACTTATACTATTTCTCAAATTCGTTATTCATTTTTTATGTCCTGGATTTGCAAACATAATGGAATGCGCCACATAGCAACCAGCACTTAAAGGATTTGACTATCGCTTAAAACCTACCATATTCCTCTTGCATCTACAAGAAAATTAGCAATAAGATTGACATCTCCATATCTTGATTATCTTGAAGCATATGGAGAATAAGCGTTTGTAAAAATAGTTTGTACAAGAGTAGAGAAGGTCATGTGAGTGTAACACATCAGATTTGTGTGTGTGTGTGTGTGTGTGTGTGTGTATGTATGTTTCTATATTCTTGGAATCGTTACAATGCAAGAACAAAACATTTTTTATTTTTACTTTCTCTACTACGTATAGTAAGTAGGGGAAGTATTGCATTCAACCCAAAAATTCGATACCGTGATTTCACCGGAAATACATGTTTTGATATCCCCTGAATCCAAAAAAAGCATTTTTGGAAACATGTCCGTGTGTGTGTCTGTGAACAGCATAACTCAGAAACGAACAGTCGGAAAAACACCAAACTTGGTATTTAGGTTCAATATCTTCCAGAGATACGACACGAAGGTTTTCAAGAAAATCCTCTCACCCCAGACTACCCTTTAAATGGAACATTTTTCGAAAATTTTAATTTTCTCAAAAATGGCTCTAACGATTTTTATTAAAATATCATATGTTTAAGATATTTTCAAGACAAATGAAATGTATATCTCGAACTTTCTGGGAATGTCTCCAAAAGTGTTCTTCAATGTGAACGACTTTTGCATAACTGGTAAACCATAAGAGATAGACAAAATTTTACTGCACAAAAATGTAGATCGCGTTAAAATACACAATTTATGTTATACACATTCTTTTTGTTGAGTGAAGCATTTTCGAGATATTGCTTGTTATTCCCTTAAATTTTCCAATACTTTTACTTTTTCTGAAATTCGTTATTAATTTTTTTTGTCCTGGTAATGCAAAGAGAATGGAATACTCCACATAGCAAACACCTCTTAAAATACTTGACTATCGCTTAAAGCCTAGCAATTCCGATTGCATCTACAATAAAATTAGCAATAAGATTGACATCTCCATATCTTGATTATCTTGAAGCATATGGGGAATAAGCGTTTGTAAAAATAGTTTGTACAAGAGTAGAGAAGGTCATGTGAGTGTAACACATCAGATTTGTGTGTGTGTGTGTGTGTGTGTGTGTATGTATGTTTCTATATTCTTGGAATCGTTACAATGCAAGAACAAAACATTTTTTATTTTTACTTTCTCTACTACGTATAGTAAGTAGGGGAAGTATTGCATTCAACCCAAAAATTCGATACCGTGATTTCACCGGAAATACATGTTTTGATATCCCCTGAATCCAAAAAAAGCATTTTTGGAAACATGTCCGTGTGTGTGTCTGTGAACAGCATAACTCAGAAACGAACAGTCGGAAAAACACCAAACTTGGTATTTAGGTTCAATATCTTCCAGAGATACGACACGAAGGTTTTCAAGAAAATCCTCTCACCCCAGACTACCCTTTAAATGGAACATTTTTCGAAAATTTTAATTTTCTCAAAAATGGCTAACGATTTTTATTAAAATATCATATGTTTAAGATATTTTCAAGACAAATGAAATGTATATCTCGAACTTTCTGGGAATGTCTCCAAAAGTGTTCTTCAATGTGAACGACTTTTGCATAACTGGTAAACCATAAGAGATAGACAAAATTTTACTGCACAAAAATGTAGATCGCGTTAAAATACACAATTTATGTTATACACATTCTTTTTGTTGAGTGAAGCATTTTCGAGATATTGCTTGTTATTCCCTTAAATTTTCCAATACTTTTACTTTTTCTGAAATTCGTTATTAATTTTTTTTGTCCTGGTAATGCAAAGAGAATGGAATACTCCACATAGCAAACACCTCTTAAAATACTTGACTATCGCTTAAAGCCTAGCAATTCCGATTGCATCTACAATAAAATTAGCAATAACATTAACATCTCGATATCTCGATTAACATGAAGCATATGGAGAATAAGCGTTTGTAAAAATTGGTTGTACAAGAGTAGAGAAAGGTATGCGAGTGTAACACATCAGATTTTTAATAACATTTGTTTATTTCTCTCCGGCTTACCAATAGTAGAGGAAGTATTGCATTCAGTCCAGCAATTGGAATTCGGAGAGAGAGAGAGAGAGAAAGAGAGAGAGAGGGAGGGAGAGGGAGGGGTGGTAACGGCGCAGTTCAAAGAAAGAAAACTCTGATAAATAAAACATTTCATGTCCAAATCGGGCCGTTTGAAATATCTAAGGTGAATTACCCCCCCTCAAGTAACTTTTTACATGGAAAATATTTTGTTAGTGTTTATTTCCTCAAAAATGTCTCCAGTAATAAATTTGCGTTAAAATATGTTTTCTTTGAGCAACCTTTGTATACTTATGTTTCAGTGGATTATATATAGTTGCGCAACCTGATATGATAGAGAAAATTTGCAGAAAGCGCTTATATCTTATGAACATATACAGGATGGAACATTTAAGTTGAGACTGTACAATATCTCCAAAACCAAGCGTTGTAGAAAGAAATGTCGAATAAAAATTGATGGATTTTATGGGGGAAAGCAAATGCCCTTAGTTCTGTTTTGTTTAGAAGAATTTATGATAGTCATTTTAGGACCAATTTAATTTTTTTTTAAATGGGAACCTACAATTAGGGTCAAACTAATTGACCGTAAAATGGCCACAACGTCTTACAAATAAAAGACGACTAATGACAGTTACTTTCCCCCATAATATCAAGCAGATTAGCATGAAGCAGATAGAAAAATATTTTTATGTAAGTAATTATGAGCTTAGCTACGAAAATAAAAGATGTGCCCAGGTCATGTTTGGCTGCCATATTTTGATGTTTCAGCTGTACACAAAAAACTGTACTGTAGAAAAGCATTTTGAGGATAGGAACAAGGGCTCGCAGAAGCTGCTTTACTCTGCGTTACATGCATCAACATTAAATCCATTATGTATCAGTTTCCGATTGTGAAACCTGTTTGTGGCGTGACTGTTGTAAACAAAACACACACTATACGCTTGTGTACGCTTTGAGTATAGGAACAAGGGGTCGCAGGAGTTACTTTTCTGTTCACTACATGCGTCAACATTAACTCCGTTATGTATGAGTCTCCGATTGTGGAACCTGTTTGTGGGGTGTCAGTTGTAAACAAAACACACTATACGCTTCCCGAAATAAGAAACACACTTAAGGTAAACAAAGGCTAGAATAGCCCCAAGCACGTGGCCACAGTGAATGCTCTCATCGGCCCCTGACGGCAACACTCAGCTAAGTTTAGAAAATAGATCTCATTTGTTTGTGTGTTATTATTTATAAAGTGCTTTAATGGACACGTTTAATTATTTCATTGCAATATACTAAGTTTTCACTGTTATTTGGAAATTGAAACACGCCAGTGTACTGTGGGCAGTTATCGCGTATCTATTGCATACACTCTACACACGTTGCGCGGAGTGATACAAAACAGTGTTTCTTAGAGCTGATCCAATATACTAAACTTTGTCCCGTATAGCTTTGCCTCGTATCTATTAATTGTCACGTCCACTAGTCACCATTTAATTGGCTACTGTCGTGGAATAGATGCGATATTATCTAGCTCTTCATTTAACATGATCATTTAGCTTAATATATTCGAAGATAATTGTCAAATTTACATTTTCATTACAGTATGAATAAAAAATGTTAGGTATTAGAGTTGATGCATCTGGAATGCATCTGCATTCTTATCAACAAATAGGTAGGGGGACCTTCGATTTAAACCTGCCTTTGAGGGTGACAAAAGCACGTGCACATATCAGTACAGAGTGTTTTTATAGCTATTATTGCCTGACATTGCATCAAACAGGGCTTGTACATCGCCATTCAAAGGTGTACAATAACCAATTAGGGGAAAGGGCAAGGAAAGGTAGCGCGGACAAATAAATATCAGCGGGACAAGGTTATAAGAGAAAATGTCTCTGTTACTAGATGTGTCTGATGTGAAGCCTACCGGATAATATGGTAATAGCGAACGCTTGTCTTGTTCCATACAAAGAGTACAGTACAGTACGCACAGTAATGGTTAGTTTCTCATTGCGTACCAATACCCTTAGTTGAGACAGTATATATACACTTATCGTGTGAGTTACATTTCATTTTGACTGACAAATTAAGATATTTCATAAATTCACATTTCATTTATGTCCATTCAGCTAGCTCTCCTGTTATAGAACGACCCTATGCTCTTAAACTCCATATGCTTGCTTGGCACTGCCTTCCTACTCGTTATTTTCTGCACATCGTTTTCTCGCAGCATGCACAGTATTCCTTATGTCTTTTGTATAAGTTTCAGTGCATATTGTTACATAAGGATGGATGGCCTAAAAGTTTTCATCAACATTAAATTAATTTCTAATACCCAGCACGCGTATTGAGGGGGCGTATACTTGCTTGGCTGCGGAGAACCGAAACGTGGAGGTTAAGAGGAAGGCGTGGGTTTTTACTGTATAAAATCCATAACACAAATCTACTCACACATTCCTAGGTTTATTTCCCAACGGTTTGGGGTTCCTACATTATTACAAATGGAAGGTGGGAAGGAAGACCAAGGATAACCTGTGGATCAGTGTAATAGACCAGTAGAGGATGGAATGGAGTTTAAAAAATGGATCCGAGGCAAACCCCTGTCACCTCGATAGTGGTAGAACAAGAAAGTTGAAGAAGAAGAAGAAGAAGAAGAAGAAGGTGGGAGGAGATGTCCGCCGATCTAAAGCCCGGCTTACACACGCGGTCCGTTTCTCACGGAATCCTAACTGAGACTGACGCTATCCGCCACTACTGTGAATAGCAAAGCTACCAGCTAAGATTGACGTAAACAATGTCTCTGGTAATGATAATGTAGAACCATAATGTAAACCCCCCCAAATTATTAATACGCCACAATAGAATTCAATAGAATTAATTGTGTGTTTGGTAAAACAAAAAGATAGCTGAACTATTAAAGTAAACGTAGGCTACAATTGGAGAAATATGTTGAAGAAACTTAGCCTTCCATTTTCGAAAGCATTTACAGAGTTTACCATTTACGTGTACGCCCTGGAATACAAGTGCTAATTTATTTAGAAAAATACACTACTTCCTCTATGTACTCTGCACAGTTCTATAGTCGTCCTCCGTGGTCTAGGGGTATCATGCTAACCTCTAGTTCTTGAGGTCGCGGGTTCAAACCCGGCGGAGGGCAATGGATTCTTTTGGTCCTGTTTTCCTTAGCACGCCTTCCAACGGAAGGGAAGCAAAGCCGGTGGTCCCGTGTCCTTGATTTACGGCACGTAAAAGAACCTCAAGCGTGATAAAGAGGCTTCTGAGCAAAATTATCGGTCTTTCACGCCCAATATAGAATGGAACGCGAACCTTAGTACAGAGAGAGTCAAAAGACTACGAACCGGCTGCGCTCTGTTTTTCCTGTCCTTGGCGCTCGTTGTCGTCTGCCACGATCATAGAAAGGCGCGGATGAAACCATACATTTTTAAAACTGTTTTTAAAGGCTTTACTTACCAACTTTATGAAAGAGGATGCTGAAACTGGCCACCGTCGTTGTCCATACATTTTTGGCACCTCTTTAGGAAAATATCCATCACTCGCCGAAGTTCACGTTAAGAAATGCTGGCAATTTCCTGACGGATATTTTGTTTTAATTCTTCCAGGGTGTGTGGGTTTGACTTGTACACTTTTAAGTTGCTCCAGAGATAGAAATCGCAGGGGGTTAGGTCGGGGGACCGAGGGGGCCTCAAACTCTACTAATAATTCTGTCCTCAAACACACTTTCATAAAGTTGTTAAGTAAAGCCTTTAAAAGTAGTTTTAAAAATGTATGGTTTCACCTGTGCTTTTCTATGATAGCGGCAGATGGCAACGAGCACTGAGGACGCTGACAGGAAAACCACTGCGCAGTCGGTTCGTAGTCTTCTGGGTCGCCCTGTAGTTAAAGAGCGTCTATAAATAAAACTTAACTATAAAAAGCAGTTGTGTAGCTTTTAGCCATAAACCAAAGTTTTCTGCTAATTAGTGAGTGTAAAAATGCATATGTATATGCAAAATAACTGCACATATCGACGTTACTTAAAGAATAGTGTTTTATAAGCATGTGTTAAGCCTTATCTGGTATTTTTCTGTTATCCTTTCCCAAGAGGAACATTTCCCTCGACAATAGATATGATGTTTTCGTGAAGATATAATAAATTTTTCTAAGGATTGCCTTTCGTATTGTGCACCAGCCATTGAAAGCGTGTATTTCCTTTTTATTTCCCTCCCTTCTTTGGTAACTCCTGTCACGCTCTTGGCATTTATTTGGCTTTCCGCACAAGGGAAATGGACTACGTTGTTCCCGAGGGATAAATGGTGTAGCACTAGAATCGAATCCCTGTCCTCGTTTTCTCTTCCTAAGAGCAATATCCTGAGACAAAGGACCGAAGTCTGTGTGTTCTTTTTCTACTTCGTAGAGTCTTTATCAATCTGTCTTAAGGGTCTAAGGCAAAATCGAAGAATAAGATCTTGGGATATTCTAGGTGTAAAACAATGTATTCTTTTCGCCAAAATAAACGTAAAACTGTTTCAAAATGTTACGCATAAAAAAGCCCTAATTATTTTTCTCAGGTAATTTTCGATTATGAATAAATGAGATAATTATAATTGGCTAACTTGGGCGTGTGTGTATTACCTTTTGCCTCAAGGAAAGACTGAGGTTACTGAGGTTGTTATGGTACCTCAGTTAGAGCAACGGCATGGATAACGGCATCCGTAATTTAAATCCTGACTATGGCATCGAATTTTTCAGTTTGATTCTATATTTCTAACACACGGCATTGTGAAAGAACAATAAATTATCAGTTCTAATATTGTTTGTAAAATGCCTAGCAATTAGATATCACCAGGCTCAGGATCCCGGGCAACTTAAGAGTGAAGTGAAATTTACTGTGCATCAACTAGGGTGGAGTGAGGTGGCGCATTGGGGTGTTGTGTACCTGTAAGGCCGTGTACAATGCGCTGCATGACTAGAGGTGCAATATACTGCTGTCTATCATTCCGATGTATGTTTCCTACTACATTTTTCAGCACCACTAGACTGTACTGTTTACAGTAGTAAATAAGGCAACGCATTGGCGTCTTTGTTTACATCAGCAGTACTGTGTTTACGAAACTCTATAGCAAAGTTGCACGCGCATTGGTTGCTAACTTGTCCCGGATCCTTAGCCTGATGATTACCATTGCTCTTTGTGTTAACTATAAGTGTAAGAGATTCCTTTTCATAACATTCCTGCTACTCTTCTTGTTTCTTCAGAAATTCGTGTCAAAAAGTGTTCTACATTGGGCGCGATGCAAAGGAATTCTCTGGGCAGCTTCGTGCATGTGACGGATAGAATCTCTCCTTACAGTGCAGACATAAGTGGCGAAATTTCAAACACGCGACTTGCATCGCACGACATAACAGCCTATTGTTACAAAATATCACGATAAAAGTAACGGAGTGGATAATAGATCCTCTTACATCCTGGTTTTGTTCCTCTTAACTGATTACCATACGTGTATTCTAGCTCCGTCCACCTTATCTATCACCATTTCTCAACTGCAGGATCGCACGATAGGTTGAGAAGGGAAGAGAAGGTCTGTGTGTAAACAAATAAGTCAGTATTGGCAGATAGGTCGGTGTAGTGGAGATAGCAATCGACATAAACATAAACTAATAGCTGCTACACCTGGTGCTTAGCCTTTTAAACGATAACTTTTGGCAATATATTCCAGTATATTCCAATTAGCAGCAAATAGTTTTATGCTTATTTCGGTTCGAACCACCACTTTCGATGATGTTTTACGGAAATCCCTGCAATTTTGTAAAAAAAAAAAAAAAAAAAAATCGGTATAAGGAGTTCACTATATAAACACGTTAATGATTCACAAAAAAGGATCACACCGCATTATAAAATGAAACAAGTAATGAACACAAGAATACATTTGAACTATGCAAGGGAAGAACAGTTGGTCATAGGGGTTTGCACTTATGCCAAAATCACTATCAGCTGGAACGCAAGTGAGATGAGAATGTGAACTCTGCATTTTACTCTGAAATTCTATTTATGAAAAAAAGACATCTATCACATGCAGGCTTCCTCGTTCGTGATAATGCCAGATCCCACATGGCTCACATAAAATGGAGAAACTAGAGTGAGAACGTCTTGAAGCCATACAGCGCGACTAACCCCCAACTGTTTTCATCTGTTCGATCTGTTAAAATCTCGCAGCTGCTATGGACTGTTCACGAATGACGAAAAGGTTGAAGGTGAGGCAGGAGCCTGGCTGAGACAGCAGGTTGCAGGACTGATAAGCAAACAGTATAGGATGTTACAAAATTCAACTCACAAACTTTCGGAGTTATAGAGGGATGATCCTCATTCAGGACACCTAGCCTGTGACGAGATTTTGAAGTTAGATAATTTTTATTATTGAATATTCGGTAGTGGTAAATGCAAATAAATAAACACCTAATATGAATGCGGTTCTGACTTCTACTCTGAAATAATTAATTTCTCTTCCACAAGCGCGAATCATGAATGTAGTATTGTCAAAGCTAATGAGTTTTGCTTTTTCTGAAAAAATGCTTCGTCAGCAGGGGCACCACTGCACCATTGATGCCTCCACTTTTACCTGGAGAATCATCCGTATCAGAGAGAAAAACAACAGTTAGCTGTGTGTCTTTTCACGACCTACGATTTCCTTTCGTATATAGCGTAACACAGTTACACCTATGGTAATTAATTATTCTTCCATACAAGCCGTATGTAGGACAAGGCTGGAACGGTAGAATCAGACGGATAAAAAATTCAATGCCAGCTATAGCATTGAATTTTTCAGTTAACTTAATACCTAGATCACTAATTTGCAAGGGATATTGAATTCCAAACAAATTCACATCGTTTTTGACAGCGAGTAGAATAGTGAGAATTACGACGAGAATTTGAACTTTGCGTCTTATTCTGAAATTCTGTTTATAGAAAAAAGAAATCCATACGCAGAATTCCTCCTCCTGTAGGACCGTATCAGTTCCCTAATGGCTCACAGAATAAAATGTAGAAACTAGGACAAGAACGTCTTGTACATCCACCTCACAGCCCGATTACGCCAACTATGTACATCCGCTTAATCTGCTAAAATCTCATAGTTACTGCACAGGACTCGCGAATGACAGAAAGGTTGAAAGTGAAGAATGAACCTGGCTGAGATAGATGTTAGATTTCTGTGGGTAGTACTGCTGATAAAAGCCTTAAATACTGGCCGATGATACTGCAGCGAGGCTGTATTATTAACACTTAAATGATTTCAGTCAAATTATATAATATGTAAATTCAATAACAGTCCGCCTTGAAGCAATATGTGTATGTAATAAATTGTAAAATGTATGTAACAGTCGTTGCATATGCTTCTATTATGGTAAACATGCTTAATAATGTTATGTGAATGCATTACGTAATTTAATAATGTAGGAACTGTGACAATAATAAGTTAAACGTTGCTAACAATGAGGTAATCTTGAGGCAATAATGAATTATTTAAATGCTAACAATAATGTAAGTTTTAAGACAGTTTTAAAATAGCCAATCAACAACCAGAAAAAGCTTTAGTTAAATGAAGGTATTCTATTGGTGTAGGAATAGCCAATCAGAGACTTGAAATACAGAAATTTACAAGTTTAGACGGTCGAAATCAATTCAGTTGCCTCCAAACAGTGCTCATAACTGGACGTGTTGCCTGCAGACAGTGATTGTAACTGGATGCGTTGCTTGTGCGTCCTCAAGAAATGTAATACGTATTCGTGTGAAACGAAAAATAAGTTTACGTGTTACAAAGTGTAATTAATTAATAAAAAGAATCTCACAGCTCTCTATATCAGTGAAGTGTTATGTTAATCGCATGAAGTATTAATAAAAAGAAGTGAAGTAAAATTATAATCTGTGTAAGCCTACATTCTTAGTCGTATCCAACCTGCCTAAGAGAAACGTGTCTCTAGCAAATACTGACGCAGCCGAGGCAAATATAAATATATAATATTTAAAGAAACAGTTAAATTACAAAGTTAATATTTTTTTTAAACGTGGGGCAAAGGTCACCTGAAAGTACATTTGGGGCGAAGGCTACCGGAAACTGTCTACTATACGTGCGGTTGCAACGAACTACAAATTGGGCTCCCCAACAGTTGAAATATAATACATCATCTTCAAACTGAATTTCTATACGTAGCAACAACGTAAAAAATCTTTTCTCAGCTGATAAATTATTTAGTTTACAGGTAAAAAGTAAAGGTAAATTACATATTACCTAGGGACTCCCAAACCGGGGCAAGTAGGCCACAACGGCCCTTTTTTGCTTCCAACGTGATCCTCTGGAAGGGAGGGATGGGGGAAGAGATCCTAAGGGCGACCAGATTCGGATGACGGGCACAAGCATGGGCATTTCCAGATAGAATGCATCCTATCCCGCGCACGAGCCCCTAAATCCGACGTTGCCCTCTAATAGAGCCCTTTTTGGAGGCGGGTTCCGACCAACGAAAGACAGAAACTTCTACAAAGCGCATATCCACCGCCCAGACGTAACCTGTTGAACAACTCGCCTGTTCCTACAACCCTGAAATAGAAGACAACGAAGGAGATGATAGGTACAGGAAATGAGGGACAGAAAAGTCGTGGTAGAAGAGAAGCCACTCCACTGTTCGCCAGCGATCCGGGGAAACCACGAAAAACCCATGAGACAAAGTGGGCGGGACCCGGGACCTCACGAATGCGAGTCGCAGACGTTACCTCGGCGCCACCTTGCTCTGTTAGTTTTCAGTACTTGAGACTTAATTTTTATGGCTTTTTATGTCTTACTGATTTCCCCTCGTTTGTGCATGCTACAGTCATAGAAATAGGCAAACACTAATTTGCAAGAGACAGAATTTGATTGTCAACCAAAACTGTGTTGAAGAAACTGGCGGGAGCTTTCACTTTCTTTACGAATGATGATAATTCTAATCGTCTGCATCTCTGAAGTGTGCTAGTTAGAACAAGTGAGCAGAACAGGCTTGAAGTAATGGAATCTGGGGCAGTTGATAGCATTCCATAACAAATTACATGCCCGTTTGATCCATATCATGAGACAGCTGTGGGACGTGGAGCCGTTAATAAGCTGCCAGAGGAAGAATTCTTGCTTGTTAGATACGGTCATCACGAGTGTGATTCAGTCTATTTACCATAACATCGATGAGTGTAAAATCTTACATTGAATAAGACTTGAGATTTAAACCAGCCGTGTGATGTGAACGAAAATACAACGCAACCTGCATAACAGTGAGTAGGGAAAGTATTTTTACCTTCTTGTCTATTATAGAATTTAAGGAAGGCTCAAAAAATACTTTGAACATTTAGCTTTTATTGCATACTGTGGCATTTGCGTTCAGAGCCTTTGCAACTTCAACATGTGACCTTTTAAATGCCCAAGAGCATAAGGCCTAAGAGAGACTATTTACTTCCAACGCCTTTTACTTGACTTTGATTTTTCTTACACTTTTGAGTATTAAAAATGTTCCATACGATGTAGTTTGTAACCAAGCTACTTCAAATTTGCAGCAGAAACTCGGAGAGACAGAAGTTACGAGGGTCGTCCAATAAGTAAGCTTCCCCATTTTTTAAAAACCATTTCACAGCATTCATCATGTTGAATTAGTTTTATTTATATTGTACAATCCTTCCGTTACTTTTCTACATAGCAACATGTTTTTCCAAGCATTTTTGGGGACGTGACACAAGCTTTTTCATAGCCATTGTTGTACCAGGTCGTGTTCTGTGCTCGCAACCAGCTGTTCACTGATTTGACTTCATCATCGATGTTAAAAGTGCTTACCTTTGAGTTTGAGGAACACGTGAAAATTACTTGAGGCAAGCTCTGGTGAATACAGAGGATACGAGAAAACTTCCAAGTTGAATCTTGACCCAGGCGGAGCTCAGAAGATTCAACTTGGAAGTTTTCCCGCGTCCTACATATTCACCAGATCTTTTCCCAAGTGATTTTCACATGTTCCCCTGACTCAAAGGTCATCATGGAGTTAAGCACTTCAACACCGTGACGAAGATCAATCAGAAGTGAACAGCTGGTTGCGAGCACAGGACCCGACTTGGTACAACACAAGGCTTGGAAAAACTTGTTTCACGACCCCAGAAATGCTTGGAAAAACATGTTGACTATGTAGAAAAGTAACAGAAGGATTGTAAAATATAAAAAAAATTAATTCAACATTGTCAATTTTGTATAATGTTCTTTTGTTATAAAATAGGGAAACTTACTTATTGGACGACCCTCGTAAAAAAATTGGCGTATTGTTTTTGCTGCGCTTCTAAATTACTCGAGATATGACAATTTGACCACTGAGGATAAGTTAAATTAAATGGTTATATATTTTTTCTGAGCAACTAGAAGGGTAAAACAAATTCGACACGCCAGTTTTGTATATTATACCGAGCGAGATGGCTCAGGCGGTAACGTCTGTAGCCCGCATTCGGGAGATCGTGGGTTCGATTCCCGTGACCGACCTTCCTGACCCATGAGCTTTTCTGATGGTTTCCCCGGTTCGCCAGGCGAATGCTCCGAATTTCTTGTCCCTCCATTTCACCTCCATTCTCATTTCACTTCACCTTTCATATGCTTGGTTTCTTTGAGGGCTGCAAGTGTCGGCGGAAGGTCTCGGCATGTGCATGGCAATGGTCTTACTACCAAACCAACAGCGTGCAAATTATGAGGATGTATTAACCAAGTTGTAGGTTATGATTTTCCTCATTGCGACAAGCATTTAAAACCATAGCTATTGAAAACCCAATTATCAAATCTGTAGGAACGGGAAGGAATTTATTCATTTGTGTACAATGCTGGAATAGTGTTAATTTTGTCGCTATGTTCTTTACTTATGGAGGAGGTGATAAAGATATTTCGATAAGTTTGAGCAATTCAGGGCCCCAATTGATAGAAAATCATTTTTTTCAAAGATGATTTGCCATTATCTCCCATTTTGGGCCATGTGTGAAATACTTCATGTGCGCACGGCGGTTGTGATTGTTTACGTGGAAGACGCGTGATTGTTTTTTGACAGTTGTATCATTGCGTTTGCAACCATGGAAGTAAATTTAACGCGCAAGTTTTCTTCAATATAAAGTAGATACATATTTTTAACTCTTATCTCTTTAAAAACAGTAGCATTGAGGATTTATATACAATACGGAACAATGAGAAGCCCTAGTAGTTGTCCAGCATACGCGATACCGTTAAGCATCATTTAAAACAGCTTACTCATCTTTTCCTAAACTGTAATCTCTAAAACTATCGAGGGGTGTTTCAATGCGGTTTTTTCTTTTCGCCCATGAATAGACGTTCGGCTTTGCATTCTGTCAATTGTTTGCAGCATGCTGTACCGTGCACAGAGGCAGATATTCACCGCTGAAAGAAATCCCATAATCGATATCGACGAATTTCACATAAAGCATATCGAAGCTAGCTGTTTATTTTCAAGGGAAGACTTCTACTTGTGCAATTGGCATACCATTTCGTTGGCTCTCATTTGTGACACGACCTCTGCCAAAATCCAAGTTTGCCTCTAACCCATAAAAATGTCGTCGGTCTACTTTATTGAAAATGGTAACTAATGCATTATTTGTGGATTTGGCCGCTTTTCTGAACACTAAACGAAATGGCTTTAAATCGTTCATCTCAAAACTTGGCTAATTTTACCAGTGTTTGGCTGGAGACTAAAGTTGGGATGGGTAGAAATTGGCAAACCCGGTTGATAAGTTTTCATTTTAATATCAGAAAGCATATAGTAAAGGAGTTATTAATGGGTAATGCCATTTAATATTTTGAAGTTATCTACAGAAGCTTAAAATTGTAGGTTGAAACTTATAGGTGTACGAGTATTAAATATACGGATAATTAACGTTCATCACGTTCTTAGGATGCTTATTTCAAATTACAGCTCATGTCCCTTCTTCTAGAACAGCTTCTTCTTGACCTTCTTTATGACCTTAAAATAGTTAGTGTGAAGATAGGCTTTAAAGGAACAATAACAATATAAGGTTCGGACATGCATGTTTCATAAAGTCCTTCTTGGAAAGCTTTTATAATTCAATTTATTTTATGTTAGATTTTGGCTTCTGATACTTCAAAAGTTAGATTCGTTGGATACAGTGTGGCGGAGTGATAGTGATGTATTTTAAGAGAGACATAGGGGTCACATTTCGTCAAACTTAAAATTTTTCACTTTCATGACTAAATAATAAACCAACATCTTTGATGCAATGTCGTTAGTTTTTATAACTTGGCCTTTTAAATCCACAGAGCGGGTATTTTCAAAGCCTTTAGTGTAGCATTCAAATGTAATATCCCTGAAGCGCATACGCATTCCGTGACCTCAGTCGTAGCTTTCAGAGTGAAGAAGGAAGCAGAAATGTACACAACAGAGCAGAAGAACCAGAAAGTTGATGAAAATGTCAGTAGAGGAGAGGAGGAAAATATCTGAAAGTGCATGTTACTTCTCAAATACCAATTTTACTTCCTCTACCACTTTACCTGTAGCAAGTATATGAATTTTTGCATTCCACTCAAAAATTCGTTACCGAGTTACACGTCTGAGGTGAACTGAAATCCCCCCAAATTGTGTGCCTGTCTTTCAGTGAACACATAATTAAAAAACGAAGTCGTATGAATACCATACTACATTCGGTTCAAGCATGCCAGGTGAAGATCTTCAAGAAAATTCCTTCAAAGCAAACTATCCTTTACATCTACATTTTTCGTTGTTTATTTTCTTATGGCTCTAACGAATTTGATTAAAATACCATATGTTTAAGATATTTGTATGACTTAATAAAATACATATCATGAATTTCCTATGAATTAGCTCGTGAAGTCCTAAAGCAAATTTTGTACAACTAGTAAACCTTCTTCTGTAACGAATTACCTTTCTCTTTGTAGGACATAAGAGCCAATGTCTTGGTTCACTAGTCTGTCGGAGAACAACTGGTAAACCTTAACATAAAAATTAACTTAAAACCCAAAAATGTAGAGCTCGTTCAGATATAAACAACAAATTCGTGTCAAATACATTTTGTATCTTTTTTTTTTTTTTACTTACTTTCTCTACTACGTATAGTAAGTAGGGGAAGCATTGTATTCCACCCAAAAATTCGATACCGAGATTTCACCGGAAATACATGTTTTTAGACCCCCTGAATCCAAGAAAAAGCATTTTTGGAAACATGCCCGTGTGTGTGTCTGTGTGTGAACAGCATAACTCAGAAACGAACAGTCGGATAAACACCAAACTTGGTATTTAGGTTCAGTATCTTCCAAGGATGTGACACGAAGGTTTTCAAGAAAATCCCCCACCCCAAATTACCCTTTACATGGAACATTTTTCGAAAATTTTAATTTTCTCAAAAATGGCTCTAACGATTTTGATTAAAATATCATATGTTTAAGATATTTTCATGACAAATGAAATGTATATTTCGAATTTTCTGGGAATGTCTCCAAAAGTATTCTTCATTGTGAACGACTTTTGCATAACTGGTAAACCATAAGAGATAGACAAAAATTTTACTACACAAAAAATGTAGATCGCGTTAAAATACACAATTTATATCATATACATTTTTTTGTTGAGTGAACCATTTTCGATATTACTTGTTATTCCCTTAAATTTTTCAATACTTATTTTCTCAAATGGGAATTCGTTACTCATTCTTTTGTCTTGGATATGCAAAGAGTTATAATCTGTGGCAAAGGGAATGGTGCTGCACCTAGCAACCAGCTATTAAGAGATATGTATGTGCTTAAAGGCTACTGTATTTCAAAATTGCCCTTGTAAATATATATTCCCCTTACATCTACAAGAAAATTAGCAATAAGATAGACTCTGCAAATGTTTATCTCGATTAACATGAAGTAGATGGAGAATAAGCGTTTGTATAAATAGTTTGTACAAGAGTAGAGAAAGTCATGTGAGTGTAACACATCAGATTTTTTTAAACAGTACGGTCGTTTTATGGCGAGGCCACGGATCGCCTGTATGCGTGCTCCGCACAATATCTATTACACTGGGGGTTTTTCGTTCCTCAACTCCCGTGTTATATACTCACAAGTGATAGTAACATGCACTATAATGAGCCTTGTTATAAGTGGTGTCCATCTGCGTGAAGACATTCCTGACACCTTCGATGAGATTTCCATTCACACGCATAAGTTCCTCTTGCGTAATGCTAATAATTTCTGTATCTGTATTGTCCGTAAGTTCGTCTATGGTGTGGGATTCTTCCTATGAACTTTATTTTTTAAGCTTCCCCACAAATAGATGCACAAATTTCGTCAGTTTGTTTCCTCCGTCAGAACATCTCGTTTTCGCTTCTTAGGTTTAGCGTTTATCTATCCCGTTGTCCTAAACTTATTAACCAGACGTCTAACATTTTCTCTGTCTGCAATTGGAATACCAGGAAGTTTTTCCTTAAATTGTCTATACACCTATCTTTGGTTCTTACGTATGCATCACAAACGTTCGTTGTTCAAGCGTGAATTTGTCGGCAGGCATTGTAGTGGACTAATAACAAGACATAAACACTCCTAAGTAAATTAAACACAACACAGATGTGAGAATAAACTTTCACCTTTGAGATGAACAACTCTCTTTATAGCACGAACACAAAGCAGCGACTGAAGCGCAGCTAATAAAGACAGTCTGAACGCGCCATGCGCCGCCAGTACCGAACTCACTGCAGTACAGCGTGCTACGCATATATCCGGTCTCTGGTCTCGCATTAAAAGACCGCACTGTAGAATTAGCAACTTAAGATTTCGCAGGCTGAAGTGTCGTGTGACACTTGTGACATCTTACTTTGCTATTCTTTTTTTCCCAAATGGGTTCATTAGTAACAACAACTGACTTAAGCCCGTTATGCTTAATCTAGGTTACAGTCATAATGTATCGTGAGTACCGTAATGTGCATATAAGAATCACTTTTCATGTGAATAATATATATATATACATATATATATATATATATATTACGAGATTATGTGAAGTTGCAATGGGTAGAGAAAGGTATGCGAGTGGTACACAAGATTTTTCACTTTTTTTTCGTTTTTCTTAAATGTTCTTGAATATTAGAATTTCGTCATATTCTTCTGACTACTGAAACTTTCAAGATGTGTTCATATGTACAAGAAATAGAAACTGCTTTGGAATTTAAGTGGTAACAATATTAACAAATTTTTCGTATATAATGTAAACAATAAAGTACAGATTCTGGCGCAATATACATCTCAAAAGTTAAAATCGTCTACATACGTGTATAATTATTAACACCAAAACTCAGAGCAATTATTCGCAAAATATCGATTTAAAAATGGCTGTTACCCAAGTAGCATTCATTTATACCAGACGCTGTGAAATTACTATTAGTAAAATCCCGTTTAAGATATAGTTTGAATTACAAAGTTAAAATTTGGTATAATAGCACATTTCAATGTCAATGTACAATTTCTTTTAGGTAGGTTTGAAAGGAAGTTCCGGATATGGTAGGGTTCCGCCTGAGCACCTCCTTCATTGTCGTTCGTTTAGCGGGTAACCCGTTGCTGTTGATACAGGAATGAGTCAACGATGAGTACCAGGACCCAGCCATGACCAAGATCCTGGGCGGTACCCTGGGATATACGAAGCCACTTTATTTAAACATAAAATCTGTGCATAAACATCTAACGTGTTTAAAGGCCTCAAGAGAGGCCATGGGATTTGCAGGATGTTGTCAGCGATGTTTATAATACCAGCCTAAGTCCCATGAAAAAACAGAAATTCTAATTAAAGTATTATTATTTAATACTAATTCGATAAATATAATTATCCGTATATTTAATACTCGTACACCTATAAGTTTCAACCGGCAATTTTGAGCTTCTGTAGATAACTTCAAAATATTAAATGGCATTACCCATGAATAACTCCTTTACTCACAGTCTCATTCGTACTTCCAGACTCCGGGGATGATAGGGAATAATCTTGGCTAGAGAAAAATTCCCACTCCCAGCCGGGAATCGAAAGTGTCGAAGCAAAGTGCAAGATGCAATGAACAACCGATGCATAAATTATAAACTATGTTGACTTCAATTCCTGGTCACTTTACAGAATTTGGTGGTTGTGTTTATAATATGAGCTCAAGCTGTGAACTAATACAATCTTTGGGGAAATGGCACATAAAGTTAAAGAACCTAGCGCATTGCGGAGAAGAGCGAATCTCATCTCTTGAGACAGCAGTAAACATTCTGTTATCTTCATGATTAATGGCACTCAAAAGGTCGCCAAGAGCAGAACGACCTATAAATAATAGTTGTTTACAAAATATGTTATAGCAGTATGACAGAACTTTATCAGTAGAAGTCAAAGCTTTTCTTCAAACTTTATAAACAGATGTGTACTTGCAAAATCAGTGTTCAAAATTAAATGCTACTTCAAAATATTATGTTTTGCATATTTAATCTGAGAATAGCATTCGAAAATTTCTAATTCTGTTTCATGCACTGACAAGAACGGCTCCATGCAGACATTTAACATGTGATCACATATAATGAATTGCTGTAGTCCTCTGTCTGTATGTAGGCGGTTAGCTGCGTGTCTGGATCTACCACGTGAAGGTTCACAGAGGAGAACAGGATGCCTTTGCCTCAGTTGGCTCCGCAGATCTGCATCGAGACACGCTGTCAGATCTGAGCCTGATGGGTTCGAGATGCAAAACGGGATCGTCAGCTGGGTGTAAATGTTGCTGTAGTAAAACTTGTCCTTAGCAGGCTCCTCAGATCTGCATCGAGACACGCTGCCAGGAGTTAACCTGATGAGCTCTGAGATGCAGAACGGGTTCGTCAGCTTAGGACCGAGGTCACCTATGTTCGAGGAAAGTTGAAGAGGGAGAATGAATAACTCGAGTTTGCACTTTCACTTGGCAGGTATAATCGTGCGATATAGCAGGAGAGGTGTTGGCTGGTTGAATGGGGTTCACTGACTAACTCATGGCTGGTTCCCTCTCCTTTTTATACCTGAGCCTGTGACTTTGAGTGCCTGTGTGTAATTCAACTAATTATATCAGAAATTGATTTGTGTCATATCTCACGCAAAGAAAGAGAGAAAAGGCTTGTATGGGTGACGCACCAACATAACTTCAACATACAATATCGAATATTTCGGATGTGGTTAAAGCTACGAAAATGTTTGAAGATGCTAAATAACGGTGTATTTTTCTTGTATTAAGTTTTTTGCGAAATGGTTACAGTTTCTAATTATACAAAATTAAGCATTGAAGAGGATCTGAGAGACTACTCGCAGAAAACTAAATACTTTCCTTTTAGCCACGTCAGTATCCAAAAATCTTTTAAGAAAATAAAACTAACTACATATTTTTTGTGCAAAGGATTGAGTTAGAGGAAGTTTACAGAAAATACTCTCCTTGTATCTTTTAAAAATGCCTCTCTTATGTATGACACTTAGTATTCCTTTAGTGTTTTGTTTCTGTGTAATGGTGTTGACAGACAGCCATAGATGGACTTGTTTTCAAAAACGCTGCTTTTGGATGCAGTTTATCTGAAAGGTACCTCCTAAAGCCTGTATATTTAATTTTTGCAACAGTTTCTTTTCCTTAGACGAGTGACAAAATAAATAAAACAGGTGCGACTTGTCATTTAGTATGCACCAATGCCATCTACGTACTATATTTGAAATTGGGTGATCATTTCTGCTGAGCAGATACAGATTCTAACAAGGTCAACTTACATTAAAATAATCGATTCTGGTCTTTTGCCTCTTACTTAAAAAAGCTTATTTGAAAGAATTTATAAACGAGATTTATAGCGATTGCCAGAAACATATAACAATATGTGTTACAATCACACGAACTTTCCTATCCACTATAATTTAGCTCATGTATTTTCTGCAAATTATTCTCAGAAACATTTTTTGTATTTCTCGTTATATTTTCCGAAATGGTTTCAATACACATTTCGTTGTAGCTACATAGAAGCACTTGACACTAGTATGCTGGTCAAATGTTTAAAATGAGGTATGTAAAGCAGTTTATATTTTTAATACCTACTCTTTGTATGACCTGATGAGAAACAGAAGAACGCACATGGCGTTTTAGAAGTGTATGGGCTTGAAATAATCTGCGCTGTGGGCTAGAGCATGGAGCTCTGGTTCTCGGTCACGGAATGCGCCAGGGTTGGATCCCACCCATGAGGTTGCGGAATTTAAGTCCCGGGTATAGGCCGGTGCCATCGTGAGGAACATGAGGAGCTCAATGGGCAGCGATTCCAGTCATGGAGGCCAACATATGGCTGGACGATGCTGATGCTGGCCACATCACCTCCCCGTATCGATTGGATGATCGCCCACCTCTGCCGTAGGTACGTGGGCGTGATACCGGCAGTCGGGTTGGCGAGTTTAGCCCTTCATTGTCTGTTGCGTCACAGGAGTATTATTAATATTATTATTATTGTTATTATTATTGCTTAAATACTGGAAAATTCGAATTAACAGTAGGAAATATCGTAAACCGCTAAGGCGACAGAGAAGTGATTTAACACAAATTGTACAGTTTAATGCGCTATAAGGTTTTTTTTTTCTGAAGTAAGTTTTTGCGTACTACTTATACCTACTTTCCTAGTTATAGAAATTCAGCCAGGTTGAGGTGGTCTTCACTGGCTATTCACAGAAAATTCAAGATTCCTCATTTCAAAATGTCAAGTATATGGTGTTTAGACAAAATTGATGTCCATTTTGAGAAAAAAAATATTTTGCAAGTAAAGGATAGTTTGATGTGGGAGGATTTTCTTGAAAATCTTTTTGACGCATCCTTAGACGACACTGAAAATAAATAATTACAAGAGAAGAGGTTCGTATACGATAATTTTATCCCGAATTTATACATCGTCTTACCTTAGAAGGCATTAAAGCCGTGTAACAAATTGTTTGGCAGATAAGGGCCCTTGTTTTGTCATCACATATATGATGAAAACAGATGGGCGTGTCGCAATAGTAAGTTCGGTGACCGGCGATTGCGTCCCGCGGTCAGTTTTATACGTCAGTTGCGTCCCCGGATTTCTTGGTTAATACATCAGTTCGTCTTCGAAAGATTTGAATTGTTAGTTTCAGTATTTTCAATTCCTGGCACAAATAACATTTGACTCCCCCTTTGCAGACTTGGATTGTCTGTAACATTTTTAATTTAAACCCCACAAATCGATGAAATGTTGTTAGATTACATTGTGTAATTCATAAAAATCTAAGAATTGAACACGAATTAACAAAACAATAAAGAATTTGTATGGTTGAAACAGTAAGTAGGTTAAAAAATGTTGGTTAAAAATAAAGGTTTCCCTTTCTCACTCATCGACTCCATGGCTGGTACACAACTGAGAATGAGAACTATTGCGTGTGTCCAATTTGATCTTTATGATGTATATGACGTAGCAGAAAGCGTTCTAAACAGTGTTTTGTTGTGTCTTGTCGCGGAACATGTTCTATAGTGTTTGGCTGTGTCCTATCGAAGATATCTAACCTACCTAAGCTACCGAAGCAGATAGCTGTGGACGCAACTGACATAGCCCCAGGCAGTCAGGGCAAAAGAAACTTCGCAGCCACTTTCAGAAGAACATACCATGTGCGATATGTCAAATGCCACTTCATTTACACTCTTGGAATTGGAGGCATGCATGGGAACCGTATACCCAGACAAGTGCCAAGAATACTCCAGACAGGAGCAGCTGATTTAAGATTACAGCCTGACAAAAAGGCGATTTCTGACCAGAGTTCGAACATAATGCGTCATCCTATATACATAATAATCCATACATATGTAATGTATTGTCGAAAGAAATAAACGTTCAGAAGTTGGGCGTTATTTCTATTCTTTTTTTGTGGTATTATTATACATTCAATGTCCTTACCATTAACTGATTCGCATTGTGAGCACTCAATGAATCGCAGAGCAGAATATTCTTTTGTTTGCTCACGAGATTTTCTTAGAGACCACTGGAAATTTTCACGTGCTCTAGCGGACAAACGAGGCCTTACATGGTCGACGTCTTTGTAGCCTTCTTCAGTGTTCTAAAGTCCGCGTATAAATTTCTAATAAATAATTCCTGTTCGAACCGAGAACCCTCTCGTGTAAGTTTGGTATGTATCCTATTTGCGTTTTTCAGTTACGCTGTTCAAGTTAGTTGTGCGCAGACCTTTGTTTTTTGGGGAGGTTCAGGAATCTTAAAACGTGTTTCTTCACTGAAATTTCGATATGAATTTTTGGGATGGAAAACCTTACTTCCTCTATCTACCATAGGTAAGCGGTAGAGAAAGTAATAAGCCTTCATACAGATACTGAAAGGAAGTCATAGGAATCAGTAATGGATGGAGAATTTGGTGTGGCTTTTACATGTTTCTCTACTACTTACGTATAGTAGGTAGAGGAAGTATTGAATACCACCCAAAAATTCGATGTCAACAATTCTCCTTAAACTCCAAAAGAAAGTTGCCCAAGGATGCGACACAAAGATCTTCAAGTAAATCCCTCCACCCCAAACTATCCTTTACATGGAAAAAAGTTCATTATTTTCTCACAGAGGGCGCAACGATTTTTATTAAAATACCAAATATACAGGATACTTGCACGACAAAATGTGTATCTTGAATTTTCTGCCTCTGAAGTCCTCTTCATTCTGAATGACTTTGTTGTAACTGGTAAACCCTAAGAGATAGACAAAGTGTTGCTACACAATAAATTTAGATATCGATAAAACACATAAAAGTTGTCTATGCTTTGTGCTGTTCCATTTCCGAGATATTCCTTGTTATTGATTTGGATTTTCAGATATACTTTTCTCTCTTTACTTTCTGTACCACGCACACAGTAGGTAGAGAAGCTGGTATTGCATTCCTCCAAAAAATTCGATACCGAGATTTCATCGGAAGTTCATGTTTTGAGGTCCCGGAATAATAAAAAAGAATTTTTAGAAAAAGGTGCGTATTTCTGTCTATAAACAGCATAACTAAAAAACGAAGTTTTGGATAAATACCAAACTTGGTATTTAGGTTCAGTACCTTCCAAAGATGCGACACGAAGACTTTCAAAAAAATCTCTTCATCCCAAACAACCCTTTACAAGGAAGATTTTTCAATTTTTCTTTTTCTTTTTTTTTCTAAAGAATGGCTCTAACGTTTTTTTTATTAAAATACCACACATTAAATATATTTATGCGAAAAATAAAATGTATATCTTGAATTTCCTGGGAATAGCCCGTGAAGTCAATTTCATTCGGAAAAACGTTTGTATAATTTTGTATAAATATTTTTATGGCTAAGCCGTTTCTGAGATATTCGTTATTGATGGTTCCAATTGTTCATTTCTTGGTCATTCTCTTAAAGTCCTGTCAACATTCAGTTGTTTCTCGTGATTGCATGGAAACAGTATGGAATTTTAAGGCCAGCGTATAGCGTCGAGTTCTTAAACATTTGGCTATCGGTGTTTTCTTTGTATCTATAAATTTGTAATGCAGCTATTTCAGCAAAGGCTTATTTGCATTAAAATGTAGTAGATAGAAAAGTAATAAGCTTTAGTAAAAAATAGCTTGTACACCCACTAATAAGCGATAGATAGAGAACGTCATGTGAATGCATCACATCAGATTTTATTTCTTCCACCTCTCCCGTGGTCACACAATAGAATTTCAAAGCCAACACATATCGACTTGATCTTTAAAAAATCTGACTAATGCCTTACCTACTATATCGTTGTACAGAATTTGTAAATATTTTATCTGGACTAGCAAGAAATAGAAAGAATAATTTTTTGTAAGAATGATTTGTTGAAGTGTGAGAGAGAACGTCATATGAGTACCACACATGAAATTTTACTTTTTGTTCCAGGCTATTCTGGTTTATATCGTATTGATGCTGGAGTGATGTAGTGACGTATAGAAACATCGAGTGTTGTGAGTCATAAGTAACACGAACTTTCACTTTCCACTGCGCGCCGTGGGACCCACTTTGTCCAGTACCATATAATTTCCATCGTAAGCTTCTCTTTTTTACCATCAGACAGCCCCAGGCTACTGTTAATTCGCCGCCATGCACTTTAGCTCCATAGAACCGTCAAATTGCTACAGCGCTGGGAAAAGGCATATAACTATTGGCCTAATAAAACTAATTGTGTGGCTCAAATGAATTAATAGCGGTTCATGTTGGAAATTAAGCAATTCTTTTAAACGCACGTGTAAGCAAAAATTACCCTTTTTCTCAGTGGGTCACTGGAACGTATTTACTGGCGCATAGAGCGAAACTGGTCAGCATCGTTTATTTTTCATTTTCTACCACATACACGGTAGGTAGAGAAGGTATTGCATTCCACGCAAAAATTCTATACCGAGATTTCACCGGAAATACATGTTTTGAGGCCCCTGTGGGTGGGTGGTCCTCCGTGGTGTAGTGGTTAACTTGCTAGCCTTTAGTTCCCGAGGTCGCGGGTTCAAACCCGGCGGAGGGCGATGGATTTTTTCGGGCATAAAAATCCTTAGCTTGGCTTCCTTCGGAAGGAAAGTAAAGCCGGTGGTCCCGTGTCGTAGATTTACGCCACGTAAAAGAACCTTAAACCTTATGAAGAGGCTTCTGAGCAAAATTACCGGCATTTCACGCCCAATATAGAATGGGACGCTAAGTACGACAGCAGTTAAAGAACGTCCATAAATAAAACTCAATTTAAAATAGTTTTGTGTCTGTGAGCAGCATAAAATGTCGATTAAAGACAACACTTGGTATTTAGGTTTAGTACCTTCCAAAGATGCGACACAAAGATTTTCAAGAAAATCCCCCCATCCAAACTACGCTTTACATGGAACATTTTTCGAAAAATTTTAAAAAATGGCTCTAACGATTTTGATGAAAACATCACATACAAAAGATATTTACATAAATAAAATGCATATGTTGAATTGTGAAGACCTGTTCATTCGGAAGGAGTTTTTTATAATCTTGTATAACTGGTAAACTTTATGCGATAGACGAAACGGACCATACAGAAATGTGGATCTCTTTAAAATACACAATTTACATAAAATAAGTTTTTCTGTGGCCGTTTCTGAGATATCCGTTATTAAGGATTCGATTTTTTTTAATTTATTTATTTACAGTCGCTAAAACATCTTAAAAGGTAGTACATATTAGTAAGTAGCATGTTATACAGTTATCATTATAGCTAGTTCTGCATACATTGAGGATAAAATTGAGCGAATTATATAGTAATACTCTGATGAATGACAATATAATTGATCAGTGAGACAGTAACTAGAACAACGGATATTTAATGGTTAGTGCGGCATATGATAAGCATGATTTACAGTTTACAGTTTATAGTTTATTTAGTGTTCCAATGTCACTGAGGAAGATCTTCAACTTGAAATAAGATGACGGGCTTCCGTTTGCGTTATGGAGTTCGACGGGGATTCCATATCTTTTCCTCTTGAGGTCCATTTGTTGGCATTTTGTGACCATGTGTTCCATTGTCGAGGTAGCAGCGCAGAAGAGACATTTCGGCGTTTCATCTTTAGTTATGAGATGCGTATGAGTAAGTCTTGAGTGGCCTATGCGAATCCTTGTTGCTATGATTTCATCTTGGCGTTTCATGCTATTGCAAGGAAAAGGTTTAATTTCGAATTGTTCAATACTTGTCATTCTTTTAAAGTCTCGTCGATTTTCAGTTGTTTCTCGCAATTGCATGGAAACACTATGCGTTTAAGCCCGGTTGAAAAGGTTTATTTGGATTAAAATGTAGTAGATAGAAAAATAAGCTTTAGTAAGTATAGTTTGTATACCCACTAATAAAGATAAAGGGTAGAGAAAGTTACGTAAATGTATGACATCAGATTTTTAACTTTTAGACAGATTCATTCAATTAACCTAGAATTCTTTTCTGATTTCTTAGTTTACCTACTACAAGGTTTTTAACCATTCGACAAAAGAGGTATTTATCGATTTAGCTTCTAATATCCCCAGCTCCTCCATTTCTGGATGTAAATAAAATATAATGCGAACACTCGAATCCTGTATACAGGGTGCGGAAAAGCAATGTGTAGGAAACGGTAGAGTAGAAAGGTAGTACCAATCTAAGTATTTTGAGGTACGTGTGTGTAGGAATAATTATTGTATTCCGGTAATCTACGTTAAAAAATGGTGAACTTATAAGAACGGTAGATACCTGTAGTGACTATCACGCAAAGAAATGTATACATGGTAACCTCAACTAGTAATGTTAACGTTGGTAGTGATACAAGGAACATACAGAGGCGGACAAAAGTATTCGTATACAATTTTAAAAATTCTAGTAGTCAAATTAATGTCGATAAAATTCTTCAATCGACAGAAAGAACAAATAATATTTCAGTTTACATGTTTTGGTAGCTTTCAATATTTTGCATACTATTAGTTTTAAAATTGCTTGAAAAATATATTAATTTTTCAACTTTTTTACGTGTGTTTAAAGAATTATTTTTCAGGCATTAAGTAGAGCAATGTTTTTGTGCGATACACGAGTTTGCGATGCAAATACGTTTACAGAACAAAATGTCAAAAGTCAGGGACTTTCAACGTTTGCCCTGAACTTCATTAACGCCTCAAATTGTACGACTTCACAAATTTATTTCTCCGCCAGTTTAAATCATACGTCGATAAAAATATTAGGTAGTACACACAAAAATTGCACTATAAGTACATATAAACTAATTTTGTAAATACCAAGATGAAAATTTTGAAAAATCGATTCAATTTTCAAAACATAATAAAACTAATAAAATGAAAGGCTTTGAAAAACGCAACAACACATATAATGTAATACCATTTGTCCTTTTTGTATATTGAAAAAGAGACATGTATCTTCATTAATTTCGGCTGCTAGATTTTTTTAAAATGAAGACGAACACTTTTGTACGCCTCTGTCAGTAGGCCTCAGATTTAGCAAGAACAGAAACTGAGTATCAGAAATAGGAGATAGTAAATACACCGCGGTATAAACACTGAGATACACAACAATTCACGACGTGCAGATATACATTGTGCGCAGAAAAACTTAACTTTTTTGTTAAAGAATTTTCATGTTAATGATTTGATTGTCTATAATTCTCATGTTGTGAAAAACATATTCACACATTGCGTACAGTATATTTGGAACAAAGCTTAATATCTCGTTCCCAAAATCATTTATTTAATTTTCATCATTTCCCGCCGCATAGTTTTTCTAAGAAACTAATTTTATGGAGTATGATTTGCTGGGCCATCTCCTCTTCCTAACTTGCTCGGCGTTGGATTGTTAAATTATGCAAAGTAATTCATTCCCCGCCGCTGTAGAACCGTAGCGGTCTAAGACTGTCTCATTTGGCACTCGCCAGAGAAACAGAAAGCACTCGTGCTGGCATCGCACTACGACTGCGCAGATAGGACATTGCTGTTCTTACGTAAAACATGTTGCCATCCCAATGTTGCGTAGTAGTTATGTCACCATGACCCTCGCCGTCGTACCGATGTTTCCCTTCCACAATTAAGCTTGCTCGCTTTTGGAAAGAGTACGGCTGCGTACAAAAAATATTGTCGAATCCCTCCGGGAATCACAATGGTACTTTTCTATGTAACGTTGGGCCTGCATATAACACCATTAAGCAATTCCGACATTAATACAGTGCGGGAAGTAGAACTCGTGAACAAATATTCAAAGTGGCGACAGCTTGTAACGATACGGCTGGAATATCTAAGATGGGGGGGGGGAGGTAACATAAGAGCAAAACATTGATTTGGTATACGAGTACGAGGTGGGGATCTGTTGATTTTTGCATACGTTGTGGGCAATTTTGTCGTGCTCTGTGTGCACAGTAATTGATATTACATTATTTGTAATTCGGTATAAATGTTATAATAATTTATTTTTATTTGTAATTTTAATATTGTTATTAATATTAATTTGTACTTTTTGTGGAATGAATTTAATTTGGATTTATTTATTTATTTTTTAAGATGGTTTAATTCTAACTTTATTTTTAATTTTTGATCTGGATTTTGCAACACGTCGAAAAACTTAATTTTACATTTTGTAGTATATTTTTTTCCGTTCTCAACTAGAAATAGCTAAAAAATTTAACCCATGCGACCTCGTTTCGGCAAGGAACCACCAAAAGAAGACCGATTGCTAAAACCACACAAGACACAGGAAGAGAGGTAGGAAAGAATATCTTTACAGTAAAAATGATACAACCGGAAATGTTCACTATAGAGGTTTCTCTCATTCTGTAGTTAGTGAGGCGAGGGCAAGGTTTTCTACTCGTGAAACTAAAGGTACAAGATGGTACAGTTTTCTCCACCAAATATTTCCCCCGTTCTCCACCGCTGTTGCATAGGGTGGGTAGACTCGGCCACACTCGACGCGTGTTTTGCTCATGTCTAATATTCCCAGTTATATTTGTGAGGCTAAAATGCGTTACGTCAATTTCAGTAATTCGTAAGGCAAGAGGGGAAAAAAGATGACACTGAAAGTGGGGAGGTTTTTGTACTCTTAGTACTAATAAAACTGCCTACCCGTACGATTGTTTTTTACGTAACTGTACAGTGCAGTTCATTTTCATCATATATCGTATTTTTATTGAAATTTTGCTCGGTTACCTCCAAATTATAACTACTGGATAGCCGCTGATTCTTAGGCAGAAAGGTTAACGTAACTGCTGCAGTTTCACCAAGAAGCATTTTGCATTCGAATCTTCTTTTATAAGCGTAAAGGGATACTTTTCTTTTGCAAATTAAAATGAAAAACCATAAGGAAATCGTTTGCGCTCAATCTTGAAGAATATTAATTTTTGTGTCCAGGTGCATTGAAGGCCTTTTCTTAGCTTTGAGGTGAAAATAATATATTTATTAACGCAAGTGCTTAAGGAAGTTATGCGTATCCTTTGTATTGAGGCAAGGGGAAGTGGAAAGTGTTGATATAAGTAAGAAGACTGCACTTTCTTGGTAATCCTCTAGCACATTTTGCTATACATTTCACAGATGGAAATGCTATTCTGCTGTGAGGGGCTAGAAGAGTTTGCCCGATCGCGTGATAGTGTGTTTTCTCTGTAGCGGAACTCCGCTGCCTCAAACGAAATCGGCACAAATTTATCTCCTCAGTTTGTGAGTTTGTTTACCACAGTGTAACTGTAAAGGTAAAGCTACTGACGAACAGAAGGGGTCCCGAAACCGGGAGAGAGTACCGCACGCAGGCAATCCGGCCCCTCATGCTTTACTGTGACCCCTGGAAGGATGACAACGAGCAAAAGCACAGACGAAGTCCATAATGTTTCCAGATTGAACGTCTCCAACGCCCGAGTCTCCGGGGATCTCTGAAGGAGCGCCTGCCTGAAGACACTCAAGGCGGGTGGCGGATATCCAACCGAGCGATCCCTGGACGACACCAGAAGAAATCACCAGAGAGGCATATCCAGTCGTTGAACACTGTCGCCTGGTCCCACAACCCTAAAACAGATGACAAGGAAGAAGATGGGTACAAGAAATGAGGGACAAGATGAACCATCCCAGCATTCGCTTGCTGACCCGGGGAAACCATGGCGACACCTCGCTTGGTACTGTGTAACTGTACTCCCCTCGCGGACCTTTTAACTAATTAGTTAGCAATCCTGACTGTGTCTATGCGTTTGCATAAATAAAGCAGGAAATATTTACGTAGCGCATTCCTGTTGCTATCGTTATCCCAGGATTGTACACTGTATTAAAGTTCCGTTTTCTCATCAACTATGTCAAAGATTCAGGCATACCTACGAAATACTAGACAGTATAAACACACGAACGTCGTGGTGGTTATTGGCAACTGGGTTTAGAAAGCACACGAAGGGCAAACGAAAGTTTTTACCTTCCACAACATAGTTGGGACAGAAGTAACGTTCTACAATTTGTATTTTTATATAGTTGGTAAGCACTTTATAATTGTAGTGTTTTCTTGCATGCGTTGATAACGTGTAGAACGAATAATAGCCATGACTCAACAATAGGGATTAATTAATAACGAATAACGTTTAAACAAGCCGTTTAGTTGCGACAAGCGGGGGAACACTAATTAAATTAAAAGCATATTGAACCAGATTGAGCTAGAGCGTTTACCTACATGCATCAAATGTTTCATCAAGTGGGTTTACCAGCACAATTTCCATTACCTATAATGAAGCAATTAAACCAGTACATAAATGGGTAGAAACAAATAACCACAGGCAGTACCAACATGATGTAGGCTGGAAATAGGATGAATCATGTAATAAATATCAAACATTGATTCAGGTGAATTTGTTTGTTTCACGTGTTGTTTATAAAACTCCTAGACATTTTAAATAGTTCTTTTTTATCGGAAAAACATTTTCAGCAAAGTTTGAAACTGGAGCTAAATCTGATGGCAGTACAAATGAGAGAGATTCTGTGGTAGGCAATATTTTTCCATTGTGTAAGGCTAGGTCACAGAAAGCAGCTACAGCATCAGGGAGTAAGTTAAGTCCCTTGGGATAGAAGGTGAAATAGTAGCACCAAGGGAGAAGACAGAACTACGAAGAAAACACGAAACCGAAACCCTGGTTACTACACACTATCTATAGAGAAGTCAGTGCTAATGTACTCGTAGAGAGAAAAAAAAGTGGAGAGAGAGAGAGAGAGAGAGAGAGAAGAAGAAGAAAATGGCCGCTGTAAGTAAATAAAATTAAGGGAGACAGAATCACTATTGTAGATAATATACGAACTAGAGATTACTCAAAAGTAACATAACTGTTACCTAAATACAGAGTCTGCCAACACTCTGTAATCGCTTCTTATATCTGTATTGTTGTAAACCTATACATAAAATATAATAAAATGAACTCTTGCCTGATAGCAAATGCTGTATGTGCAGAAGTAACTGAAACCCAACATGTGTTAACTTCGATTGTGATTTTCGTGGTGAACATCCAAAATTTTAGCCAATTTCGTCTTAATATTTCTTCTATTAAAACTGTAAGCCTTCGCGTGTTGCACTGAACCACTAGATCGTGAATTGAAGTTCTGGAAGGAGCCAATGCTGCAGGAAACTTCAGGGCGAATAATTCTTCACGAACGCGGCGAGCCGACTCGCATTTAAAATAACATTTACAATGAAATATACGTTGTTCTAAAGATAACTGCATTCCCATCTTCGCAAATGAAAGTGGACTACTGACGCTAATGAGTACGTGGTAACTGAAGGATAGAAAGCCTGTCGTGAGTGGGGAGTGGGTAAGCCATCCGACATTGGCTCTGGCGCACAATACCATGCGAGCGGTCAGGTTTTATACCGAAGACCCAGTATAACGATTACAACAGTTTAATTTCAAATACTTCATACCAATAGTCAGTAGTTGCGTTCAGTAGGAATAGGGTAGTGAATTCGTGCAATGTCCTTAAAGAGCTAAAATTTGGTCAACATTTTCAAAAAATCCTGAAATAAGTTTTGTATCAAAAAATACTGTGAATATTTAGTTTCATTACATACAATAATGGCTTTTGCTCTCGGAGCCTTTTAAGGCTTCAACACCTCACCATTTAAATGCCCAAGGGCACACGGCCTAATGACCTGTATTCACTTCCAATACGATTTACTCGGCTGTAATCTTTCCTACACTTTTGCGCATTAAAAATGTTAGAATGTAATTGATAAACAGTCGTGCTCAAACTTTCAGCAGAATCTCGAAGAGAGAATAAACTTAAAACTGGCACGTGGTTTTTGCTACACTTTTAAATTGCTCAAGGTATGAGATAATTAATTCGCTCCCTCAGGATGAATTATTACAAAAACTGCATTTATTTTTTTTTCTGAAACTAGCAGAAGAGTGAAACGTCTTCTGTATGCCTGCCTTCTATATTAGTATTAAGAATGTGGTAATGTTTAAATGTTTTTATTTTTTAAAAAATTAATATTTATGCATCGTGTGTAACACCTGGTTAATTGAATTAGTATAATAAAAGTAAAATAATAAAATTCTTAGATACTGTTACAGATATCTGCATGAAATTTAAAACACACTTATAATTGCGGCAGAGCAGCACATGAAAACATTTTGATAAAAACTGCAAGATATAGAAATTTTAGGGCATTCTTTAGTGGCTAGTCAGAGGCAGGTATTGCGAAACCAACCCAAAATATTATTTTTAGAGTATACATATTTTATAAGAGAGGCAACGAGGAAGAGAGAAATATTATCGATTTCAAAAATGCTCAGCAACTTACTGCTAAAGTGTTGGTGTGGGCAAAACGTGTGTCTCGCGAGCTACTTAAAATAACTTGCGCATGCACAGTATGTGAGTGAGAGGAGATATGAAAAGAGTTCGGATAACGGCATAGTTAATAACAGCGTCTGACTCGTTGGGGAACAAAACTCTTCCAGTTTGAAAGGTACTACGGTTACTTTACATTCACTGCATACGCATGAACTTAAATCTTCTCTAGAACTAGTTAACTTAAACACCATCAGTAGTATTATACTGCTCCACAAGACAGCGTAGCAGAAACGGTTTGGTATTACAAATATAGATTATGTAACATGCGTCATGTAGCTAACATTGTGCAATTACGCTACTTTTTACGATATTCGACAGTGTATTAGCAAATTCTTACATTTTTACTACTTACCTATAGCACCGAAAAATTCCTAATCGAGATTTTGTTGGAAATGCGGATTATGAGTTCCATAGTAATCCACAAGTAACAAGGATCCAAAAAGCTCAACACATCTGAAAACGCCATTTTCTGAAGTTTTTGTGTCAATTTGCCTGAAAATGTAATCTGAATATATTCACGTAAACGTTGCACGATTTAAAAATTCGTTTGGATATATTTTTTATTTGTCAAGTTATTGAGTTTCAAAAACGAATTTATTGTCCTACACCAAATGTTCCATACGATTAAATTATGGAACTATTTATTTTAGGTAAATAAACATGCTGTTTGCGCAGCCCTAAAGTTAATTTTCCTAGAATTTTCAGGCAATGTGTAATGCTACTATTTCTGCAAAGGTTTATCTCTGTGAGCATGACATGATAGAAAAATCAGCTTTTGTGAGTAAAGCTTGTAGAAGCTATATAAAAATAAACGATAGGCTTAGAGAAAATCATATGCATGTAACACAGATTCTTTTTTTTTTCTATCTAGCTCAGGTTAATCGAGTTTAACTTTGTAGAAATAGGTAAATTGTTTCATTATAGATTTCTTTGTAGATACGAGGGGTACAGGCTGAAACAATAGTGTGTTTTGGTCTCGTAGAGATTTAAAATGTTGACAAAGTTGGTGTACATAAAATGCTAATTACAGATATGGGCTGTAAACATAAGAGGCTCCCTGAAAAAAAAAAGAAAGAAAGAAAAAAAAAAAGGAAATTTTTCATGTATTTCGCTTGATTTCACCACAACCTCGGAAGACGCCAGCAATAGACACAGATGTTTGCTAACCTGGTAGCTGTATTTACAAAGTCCTTAACGAGGTTGTAAAGCATATAACGTTAAACAAGAGTGTGTACCTGTGGAATGCAGCTGGCCGCGCCTTCAACTTATACTTCCTCCTTCTCAGAGCCACTTCTATTTACAGACATGCGGAAGTACTTCGAAACTGGAGTGCAAATGCCCGCGCATACAAGCTCCTGCCTATTGGCAATGGTTACGGTCTGCATATGGACTGTAGGTGTACCAGGCCAGGCCATAAACAGGATGAATCTCATTACCTTCCGGGGTAAACACCTACAGAGTCTACGAGTACCTTTATTTGCATTCTTGCAGCGTGAATCAGGAAAACATTTATTTTTGACACAGGATGATATTTCTCGTTACTTCTCTAGACGTACTAAACAAAACATATTGTAATGATAAAGCAATGCGATCGAGATTTCACTGGAAATACTCGTTTTGTGGATCCCCGAATCTAAGAAAAGCATTTTTGGTAAAGTTGTGAAAAACCTATGTGTTTGTGAACAGTATTATCTAACTCAAGTGTCTGATAAATACGAAACTTCGTACTTCAGCATCTTCCAAGGATGCTACACGAAGATTTTCAAGAAAAACTCCCACACCAAACTACTTTTTACATGAAACATTTTTCGTAATTTTTTATTTTCTAAAAATAACTCTGGTTTTTATTATTAAAATAGATATTTACATGTCACAAAACATTTCGCTTATGGGAAAGCCTTAAAAGTCGCCTTTATTCTGAAAGACTATTGCATAGTTGATAAACAGTAAGAGAAAGAGAGAATCTTACTCCAAAAAAATTGTAAATCTCATTAAACCATGCAATTATTTATTTCATAGTTCTATTTTCGTGATATTGTTTGTTATTGGCTTGAGCTTTCAAATATTTTGTACTTTCTTAAAATGCAAATCGCTCTCCTTTCTTTCGTCTTTCTTTCATGGCCATTCAAAGAGAACGGATTACTCTTAGGCACCCCTGGCTCATTTGAACTTCACTTCAACCATTTCGTTTATTCACTGTCCGATATGACCTACCTGTTAAAAGGACGTTATTAATCATCAAAGCAAGCAAGATACTTGTCATAAGGGTTTTTCCTTATCTTGAGAAGACGAATATTGGCAGCTTTAAGTTTTATATACCGTGGGCTGAGTTGAACATCATTTTACGAATTCCATTCATTGTTCGATATGACCTACCAGGTTAAAGGACGTTAAACTAGCAAAAAGGAAAGAAAGAAAGATAAAAACAACGTCCATGGTCCTTGACCGAAGACCCGCCCCCCCCCAAAAAAAAGAAGACAACGGAATTTCAAAACCATCACGTAGTGGTCCACTTTTTAAGAGCTTTGTCTATCGCTTTAGTTTACTGTATTCTTCCTATAGCAACAATAAAATGTGTAAATGTGTAATGAAGATTTATTTCGTTTAATGAGAAGTTACATGAATAAGCCTTTGTAAGAATAGTTTGCAGAAGAGTGAGAGTAGAAAAGGCCATCTGAATGCAGCACATCTGATTTTTAAAATACAGTATCATATTTATTTTTTAATTTATAAGTGAACGGGTACTAATATTGCAATAGAGAGTTCATTTTTTAATTTCTCTAGCAGCTATTTATTTATAAAGGAAAGAAATTTAAAAAATTCGACATAGATTTCACCGGAAATGCGTGTTTTGCGGGTCTCTAAATAACTTCAAGAAAAAGCATTTATTCGTGTGTGTGTGTGTGTGTGTGTGTGTGTGTGTGTGTAAATAGCATGTACCGAAATGTGGGAGTATTTCAGCCTCCCAAGGATTCGGTACGACAACTACCAAGAAAGATCGCCCACACCGAGCTACCCTTTGCATGGAACATTTTTTGTTATTTTTTATTTTCCCCCAAATATTTCTGATAGTGTAAATATTTTAAGATATTTTTACCTGTCTAATAGTGTATATCATGAATTTTCTGCGGATGGCCTGTGAAGGCAGAGACCAAAAAGCTTACTAGAGAAAAATGCAGTTCTGTTTAAATATATAAAAAGTACTTGAAATTATGTATTATTCTCTTTTTGCTTTCTCTATCATGTACATAGTAGCTACAGAAGATATTGCATTCCACCCAAAAATGTTATACAATTATTTCACCGGAAATGCATGTTTTGAAGCCCCTGAATTTAAAAAAAGCCTTTTTAGAAAAAGGTCCGTGTGTCTGATAAATACCAGACTTCATATTTAAGCCTAGTATCTTCCAGGGATGCACACAAAGATTTTCAAGAAAATCCCCCAACCCAAAGTACCCTTTACATCGAGGGTTTTTCGAAATTTGTTATTTTCTAAAAAAAATGGCCCTAACAATTTTAATTAAATTACCGTACATTAAACATATTTACATTCCAAATAAAATGTATATTTTGAATTTTCTGGGAACAGCCTGTGTAGTCCTCTTCATTGGGAAAGAATTTTGTATAATCTTGTATAACTGGTAAACGTTAAGCGAGATACGAAAATTGTACAAAAAAAAATTAGGTCTCTTTAAAACGCACAATTTATTTCCAATAACTTTTTGTGGCATTAGTCGTTTCGAATATATCGGTATTAATGGTTCGATTTTTTGTATACTTTTGTCATTCTTTTTAAATCCCATCAATTTTCAGTTGTTTCTGGCGATTGCATAAAAACAGTATGGAATTTAGGCCAGCGTATAGCGTCCAGTTCTTAAACATTTCACTATCAGTGTTCTCTTTGTATCCTAACCAAACGTGTAATGTAGTATTTCTACATAGGTTTATTTGGATTAAAACGAAGTATCAGCTTTGAAAAATCAGCCTTTAAGAATAGTTTGATTACCCTAATATACGACAGAGGATAGAGAAACTCATGTAAATGTGTCATCAGATTTCTTTTTTATTTTGGTGGCATCGGTCATTTGCTGAATATTAGATAATATTGGTGTGAAATTTTAAATACTTTGTCCCCTTTTTAGGCGTTCACTATTCAGTTTCTGGGATGCCAGCATATAAAGACCCGCTTTTTAAATATTTGACTATCGGCTTCAGCGAAATGTAATTTCTGTGAAAGTTTATTTTGAAAATGAAAAATAAGAATTTGTTCCACTAATATGTGGAAGAGGGATAAAAGCCTATGATAGCGGCTAGAGAAAATCGTTTGGATGTAACACAGATCTTTTCTTTGTACACGTCTTAGTCTCTACTAATAACTGTATGGACGCATGCATAAATCTTGCCAATACTGTAGTGCAGCAATTTGTAGCGGCTTCCCGTTCCTTGTCAATCTTCTGCCCTCCCCCTCTGTTTCCGAACTATTCAAGTAGAAGTCAAGCATTTTAGCCAAATACATATTACATATTTCATCTCTATTACTACCAGATTGTGCCATAGGTGCCAGCCATCGCTCATGATTTACATCCATTTGCAGCAAAATCCCGCCTTGTTTATGGTTAGCTGCAGTTGTGTATCGTTGATCAGAGAGACAAAATGAGGGATGGAAAGGGTGAGTTATGCACGGGTTCTGTGAATTCCTACAAAGTTGTAATTTGTAAGAATCAATGGATTCCTACAATTTGATATGTGAATGCCTACAAAACAAAACGTTCCCTCCCATTTA
Organism: Deroplatys truncata; assembly: GCA_030765065.1. NCBI lineage: Eukaryota > Metazoa > Arthropoda > Insecta > Mantodea > Mantidae > Deroplatys > Deroplatys truncata. The sequence continues at coordinate 117,618,468 of CM060988.1, read as the reverse complement.
GCACTGACTTGGGACTGAGCAACGTTAATAAGGCTGGTTTTTACTTTCTGTACTACGTATAGTAAGTAGGGGAGGTATTGTATACCACCCAAAAATTCGATACCGAGATTTCACCGGAAATATATGTTTTGAGGCCTCCTGAATCCAATAAAAGCATTTTTGGAAACACGTCCGTGTGTGTGTCTGTGAACAGCATAACTCAGAAACGAACAGTCGGATAAACACCAAATTTGGTATTTAGGTTCAGTATCTTCCAGAGATGCGATACGTAGGTTTTCAAGAAAATTCCCCACCCCAGATTACCCTTTACATGGAATATTTTTCGAAAATTTTAATTTTCTCAAAAATGGCTCTAACGATTTTGATATGTTTAAGATATTTTCATGACAAATAAAATGTATATCTTGAATTTTCTGGGAATGTCTCCAAAAGTATTCTTCATTGTGAACGACTTTTGTATAACTGGTGAACCATAAGAGATAGACAAAATTTTACTACACAGAAAATGTAGATCGCGTTAAAGTACACAATTTATGTCATGTAAATTTTTGTTGTTAAGTGAACCATTTTCGATATTGCTTGGTATTCCCTTAAACTTTTCAAATGGGAATTCGTTATTCATTTTTTTTGTCTTGGATATGCAAGGAGTATTAATCTGTGGCAAAGAGAATGGTGCACCTAGCAAGCAAATATTAAGAGATATGTCTATGCTTAAAGGCTACTGTATTTCTATATTGCCCTTGCAAATACAAAACAAGGGGAACATAGTACGCCTTAAGCGATAGTCAAGTATTTTTAGAACTGGTCGCTATGTGTAAAATGTAATTCTCTTTGCATGTCAAAAGATCTTGCAGATGTTTATCTCGATTAATATGAAATAGATGGAGAATAAGAGTTCGTAAAAATAGTTTGTATAAGAGTAAATAAAGTCATGTGAGTGTAACACATCAGATTTTTTTATCTTTGTTCATTGTTTAAAATTACATGGTCAAACAGCTAGGCATTATGTGCTTAGGCAAAATATTGTTTAAAAGAAATACATCAAGTTCTTGACACATTATTTCTGTGGGACACTTTTCCTAACGTTATCAAATGTTGTGATGCGCGCAAGTGAACATCCATTCGTCACCCCTTGTAGAAACTTTCCTTCTTCAATGTCTTGTTTTTTCTAAATAAGACATTTGTTGCACTGATGCTCGTTTGTATTCTCTATAAATGCTCTAAAATTGTAATGATAAAAATTAGCATTAAGGTCTGCATGAATAGCTTCACAAGAGTGTGTAGAAAAACAAGTCCACATGTCTGGTAGGAAAGTACTTTCTGCGCTGTCAAAAATATAATCACAAAATTCTAATTTTTTATTCTATGACTTGACAGACATCAAATCATACTCTCCCAGGTGATAAAGATGGCTCTTCTGTTGACTGTGATCAACGTATACTGCTGACACACTTGTTTGGATTGCCATTTCTTGATGAAGACGTTATTGAAACTGAACTTGACATATCTATCTTGTGACCAAAGGACTTCATGCCTAGCTGTTTGACAAAGTTGTATGGTCAAATAAAGATAACAGTTTTAGCCGTATCGACATGTATTAAGATTGTTCAGAATATGCCTCGCAGATTTTCTGCCTGCTGTGATTTTGTAGAAATTCACAGCGACCCATCCTATAGTTTGACAACTTTTGGGATGAGAAGCCGTCTTGGCTTGTCTTGTTCGATACAGATTTCCGTCATTGCTCCGATCGCACTTCAGTCATGGACTTATTTATTGTACTACCTGTATCGTTTTAAGGTCAATTAATTAAGACTGCACCCTTTACCAAGCAAAATAGTCTCGTAACAGATATGATTTCAAATTCTTCTGGTTCTAAAAACATTTAACCAAAAGCAATATATCTCCTGTGAGCCAAGGCCTCACAGGAGCATATAATGTGCTGGGCTGTTTCAGATTCTTTCTTGCACAATCTGCAATCTAAGTTACCCAGAAACATCCCATCGTGTTAAGAGGCTTTTACAGAAGAGCATGTCTTGTGAGAAATGCAATAATTGTTCTCAGCAGAAGTGTGTTACACTTAATTAAGATTTCAGCTCTTTTCTTACATGGTTTTCTAATAAATACTTGACCATGTTTGTTTTCGGTAGCTTTAAGCCAGGTTTATGATGTCCTACTTTGGACCAGTTCTTGATAGCCTCTCTTACTAAACTTCGAGGTGTTCCTACAGCAGGCTCTGGCCCAATAAATTGTGAAGCTGTTCCTTGTCTTGCAAGTTCATCAGCTCTTTCATTTCCCTCTATGCCACTATGACCCGCACCCAGATGAGTTGAACTTCTATCTGTTCTGCCAAGCTGTGAACATGTTTAGGCAGTTTAAAACCAGTCCTTACGTTACCTTATGACTAGTTCTAAAGCCCGAAGCGCAGCCTGGCTACCCGAAAAGATAAGGATCTATTTACCAGCGTAAGCTCTCCTTATGTCTTTATGTAAACAATAGCATAAATTTCTGTTTAGAAAAGAGTAGCAAATTCACCCAAGTGGGGAAAAAACTTGTTGTACCTTGGCCTTATGCCATATACTCCGAATCCTCTTGCTGAGCCATCCTGTTTGTAAACCACATCAAAGTTTCTCAGGAGTTTCCAAGAGTTTTATTCGATCAATGTTCAGCATGAATAATAACCCTGAAGTTCTTTATAAAGTGCTAATTGGAATTATATAGTCTGTCGGCAGTTTTAAAGACGCATCTCCTATGTATTTCCTAATTCTTAGCGAACCGGAATCTACTTCAGGAATTCTCTGTTGCTTAGCGTGTTGCAGTCATTCTTGCCTCCCTCATTACACTAAATGTAATGGTGTCAGGTTCAAGAGTGTCTCCATTGCTGCGTAGGATTGTTTTTATAACTCCTAGGAGGAACAGTTGTGGCAGGGGTTGATTGGCAGATTGTTTTTCCACCTTACTGTATTTGGAATCGGTTTTTTGCAAGAATCAGTTTTTCTGGACGAAATGTTGTCATTTTGGGGCAAAAATCGAAACAGTACAGATTCAACACTGATGACTTCACTTCAATCTATGTGTAAATATATTATTATTTCTGTTATGTGATATAAAGAACAGAAGTTGGCTCTTGTTCTGTGGTTTCAGAGCAGCGTGCCTCGGATACCAGGCTTGCATCGCATTCCTGCGGTTTGCCTTGTGGTGAGAAGGAAGCTTGATACAGTTTCTTTTTGCAGTATGCATTTCTTAAACACTCTTCATTTTGCTATAATTAGTTCACCTTCTCACCGTCTTGTGCATCAGCCCCACTCCTTGATCTATTTTAACTAAAATCTAAGATATCTCTGAAAAGTTTATCTAGAATGCACTTTATCAACGTCTTTCAGTAGTGCCTATTTCTAGGGGTTTAAATGTGAAACTTTATTCAGAACGTTTGCGTTGGGTAGAAGTGGGAAGAGTTAGATCATTCTCAGATTTCCTCCCAAGTGAAGAGCTGAAAGCAAAGTGATTTTAGATGCCGGAGGATTGCACTCGCGTTCCTGAAAGACCCTGGAAGTTGGTGGAACGTTAGATGTCGCAAAAAATTCTCTGCCACGACTAAATCTCTTAAAGGGTTCATATTGAGTGTTTCCTTTCCAAATTCTACTATTCACAGCTAATTACCTATTGCAACAAATACGCTTGTTGATAATCCTTTTCTAAAGTTTTAACTTTAATGTAGTTCTTTTTCTTAATTACTTGCATCACACTTCTCTAAGACTCCTAAGCGTTCAGAAGGCTGGCGTTATCAGATTTTCTTCAATATTTAACCACGTGTATTCCTGGAATTTCAATACTTCATTACATTCTGTGGTCGAGTGGTCAGCGTTCTGTCTTCTCAACCCAGAGGTTCCGGGTTCAATTCCCGGCAGGGCAGGGAAGTTTTCTTTAACCAGAATCATTCTGTATCCCCTGCAGTGTCTGGAAATATGAATTGGGAGTGAATGTGAGAGAGTTCAATACTAAAAAGGATTAAAAACAACCAACGTTAACAAAACTTGCAGCTCACCGAGTAACTCTGTGTTATGATGGTTAGCATGCTAAGCTCCAAATCCAGAGGTCCCGGGTTCGATTCGCGGCTAAAGGGTGAGAATTTTTCTTTTGCCAGAATTATTCACCATTCTCTCTAAAGTCTGGAAGCCAGTGTGAATGTATGTGTAAATTTAATGTAATAACCAAAAGTAATACCAACCCAAAGATTAACACCATTGTAAGCGAATGGACATCATTGCTGATGGGCAATTGTTCCAAGAGTAAAAAAGTCGCGATGTAACCTTATATGTTAAAGGTTGCATATAAATGGAACATTTAAGAACACAGTGTTTCTGAATCCTTGGTATGACCATAGCAGATAAAGGAAGCTATATAAATGAAACAATTAAACAAAATTAAATGAGGCTACTAAACCTTTATTATCACAATTAGTTTCCATGCACTTTTTTTAGACAGACCTGATATCTTAGGATAGGAAATTTATAAAATTATAATGCTAATCAGCAGAAAAGTAGGCTTTCTACAATTTTCATCTCTTAAATCACATGGGGAACGATTAAAACAAGTCTTACAGAAATATACAGGATGTGTTATAATAGCGCAAACTGGAACAGTTGAAAATATACGACAATACAAGCAAAAACGTTCCAGTAAACTTAGGCGAGATTTATTATTGCGAATGTATGGTTATGAGCCGCCACTAACGTGAATTACTTGAGGATGTTCCCCTTTAGCAACGTCGGAGTATATGCTACATCCATGATGGAACACCGGCACATTCTGCTGCTACTGTAAGAAGACATTAACGTGGAGATCTGCTCCAAGATGGATAGGTCGAGGAGGGCTTGTACCTTGGCCTCCTCATGATCCTTTGTAGCGTACAGTACTCCCATTGATACCGTTGAAGTACTGGAGCAGAAAATTGCACGTACTTACCAAGAGTTCAGAGATGATCCGGTGGTGCAGAGACGAGTGCAGTATTGAATCCAGATGCAAGGAACAACGCTTTGAACACCTTTAACAGGGAAGAGCGTACATTATTAATAACATGTAATATACTAAAGTAGAATTGTACTCCTGAGTTAAGCTGAGTGAATTCTGAGGCAACTTAGAATGGCATTTATTAAACGAAAAGTCTGATTTTCAAAATGATTTTTATTAATTAGGACGATGTTGCTTAATGAAATCAGTGGCGGCTTGTAATCACACATTTGCAATTATCTCGCATAATGCTTGTTTGCGCACCCAATTTTACTGGAACTTTTTTTCTTCGACTATCGTATTCTTTCAACCGTTTTAGTTTGCGCTATTTATTATGAGACACTTTTGTTATCTTCACTTTCTTCATTAAGTATCTTGTTTTTCCTTAATTTAGCATCTTGTTTTGTATAAATAGTAATTTCGGCTGAAGTTACTACGTCACAATGGCAGTCAGCTCACTTCATAGTTCTAAATCACGTTCATTGAAGAAATGAATTCAATGACCTGAAATAAATACATAGAATAATTAATTTTTGTCGATTTTGCGTTCTTGTGAGCAGCACTTCATTAGGTTTATTCTCCACAAGATTATACCTACTGGTTTAACAACCTCCAGAAGGGAAAGGAAAATAAATAACTGTTTTTAATGTTTTCTCGAAAAACAATTCATGAACATGCACATGTATATTTTTAATTTAAAAACAGAATGGTGAAAGGCTGAAGGCGCTTTCCTCTGCCAGACATACACGTAACAAAACCAGGTGAAAAAAATTAGCCAAAGGGGGGGGAAGTTGCAAGCTGACGAACATAGGGCTGCAATACCCGGAAAGCTATGCGGCTGTTTCCATGATGTTGCGGTACGAGCGTGTATGGAATCCAGTTCAACACCGCCCTGGGACTAGAACGGATTTCAAAACAAACAAGAGTTCCCCGCTGATCCATCGTCCCCGTCCACAAGAGTCAGCCCATGGGAGCGACTGCTTTATCACTTATTCACCCTCTGGAACCTCGCATGTGTAAATTCGTATGAATGGTGACCGTATTCATAGTTGCATTTCGGGCGTTTTCGCTTTGTGTCATGCTGAAGCCATTCTACCAGAGTTTAGGACAGCAGAATATAGTGTGTGATTGGTAAGGGATTCAGGTGTTATGGGAATACGTCATAACCGCTATATACCATTCCATACGTCATAACCGCTATATACCATTCCAACATTTTCTTGCAGTACACTTACAGTCCACAGATGACAGTGATGCGCTATACAGGGTGTAATTTTTACTTTCTCTACTACGTGTAATAAGTAGGAGAAGTATTGCATTCCACCCAAAAATTCGATACCGAGATTTCACCGGAAATACATGTTTTGAGGCGCCCTGAATACAAATAAAGCATTTAAAAAAAAAACATTTCATTTGTGAGTCTGTGAACAGCTTAACTCAAAAAACGAAAAGTCAAATAAATAGTACACATGGTATTTGAGTTTAGTATCTTCCAAGGATGCGACACAAAGATTTTCAAGAAAATCTCCCAACCCAGCTACCCTATACATGCAACATTTGTCGAAAATTTTGATTTTCTAAAAAATGCCTCAAATGATTTTGATTAATATACCATATATGAAAGATATTTACATGACAAAATGTATATCTTGAATTTTCTAGGAATGGCCTATAAAGTCCTCCATACGGAAGGAATTTGGTTTAATCTTGTGTAACTTGTAAACGTTTAGCAATAGACGAAAATGCACCACACAAAAAACGCAGATCCCTTCAAAACACACAATTTACTTAAAATAAGTTTTTTTGTGGCATAAGCCCTTTCTGAGATATCCGTTATTAAAGTTTAAATTGTTCATTACTTATTCTTTTAAATTCTTGTCGATTTTCAGTATTTCTCGTGATTGCATGGAAAGAGTGCGGAATTAAGGCCAGCATCCAGTTCTTAAACGTTTGACTATCGCTGTTCTCTTTGTATCCATAACGAAATAGCTATTTCTGCAAAGGTTTATAACATTTAAGTCCATATTTTCAAGATCATTTCATTTCGTCATCGGCTCATTTTTTTTAAATGGGAACCCCAATTTTAAGCAGATTTTTGTTTTAGGTATAAAAGAAAACAGCTTTTGTGTGAAAAAATTTATTAAAACATTGTTTTATAAAATATTAAACAAGTTTGAAAAAAAACTATATTAAAACTGCGTTCGTGTTTTGTTAAATTAAAACAAATGAAATCTAAGTTAGTCCTTTCAGTGTATTAACGTTAATATTTTTTTTTCAAATTGTATAAATGTTTCCATGTTCGTGCAAAAGGGTTGCTAAACAAATAAGTCAGAGCTCTGCAAGAGGATTGACTTCACAGAGTAGTAAACAAACTGTTAATGCGGGCAGATAAATTCGTCTCGAATCCGTTTGGTGCAGCAGAATGGAGCTACGGTTGCCTTTGAGGTCTGCACGGCCGAAATTTTTAGGCTCGGCCCGTTTTGAACCGAACCCGAGAATACGTTAAACTGCCTACTGTACTAGCCTCCCTGACCGATTGTCTAATTTTGTTTTAAATAAAACTATTTTGCAGTTATTGACTTGCGTTGCTGCCTGCGGTGCGAAGGGATTCGGGTTCGACTTCCGGTATTGGCATGGGAACTTCTTTACCTGTTGGGAGGCTTGGTAAAGGATGCACTCAAAGGATCCTAGGAACCAATTGAGGAGCCGTATTACAGACATAGTGGCGGCTGAGGTGCTGGAATGCGCATGTAGTAAATGGCATGCTGATGGCATACTGCCTTAATGACCATATTTTACCCCCATTACTGTGAGTTGACGGAGGAAGGCGGACTTCGCAGCTGTCGTGCTGTTATAACATTCGCAATTGGCCAAAGCGAGCATTTATCCATTATTACTATTATTACTCTACTATGGGGTGTGCATGTTGCGATAATTGCGTATTCTGGGGACCTTGACATCGCGGGCCAAAACAACAACAACAAAAAAGTGGTAAATTTTTTGTCTTCATTCTCTTTCTCAAAAGTGGCAATAATCATTGTGACGAAATAACATATGTTTAAAGATATTTACATGACAAAATCCATATAATAAATAAATGTTTTCTTCGTTTTTATTTTCAAGCCCTGCAAACATTTTTAAAATTAAGTCCGGGGAGGGGCCTAGACCCGAGGATTTGGTCCGAGCCTAGCTGACCCTATTGGCTACCATATGCAGTAGTAAACAAGCTGTCAAACGCCTCCGGTCACTCACTGCGGGATAGCATTCTTCTCATCTGTGAACTGTACTTGAATGCTTCCTCGACATGGGTGGCTTTGGCTTGCAACTACAATATGTCATAGTATCCCAAAACTTTACACTGATTATTGATTCCTTCCAATTAAAGTATAACCATGTCTCTTATTGCCAAATCAGTATTAAAAACCAGTGCATTCTATACAAATGAAAATCTGAGGTGAGTCGGTGGTGGGACTGTAAATGACATCGTGAACCACTTTGCCCTAGAAGTTCAACCCAGGCATATCGTCTAAGTGTACTCTAGGCTAAATTTGCTAATTTCTACCATTTTAACCAATTTAACTAAAACATTGATTTGTTCGAAATATTTATAGTAACAAAAGGAGAATTATTAGTCCTATGTACCTAACTTTCCAAGGAAATAATTTCCAAAACTGAAAGTAGAATCTCATATGAAATGCATCACGTGGTGACAATTTGTAAAGCTTAAACTTTTAAATTTTGTACGTTATTTCTCATATATGTTTCTTCATTATATTTTACGTTAAATAAAAAACAACTTTCTACAAATCTCTCATGTGATTAAATATTAAATCCAAAACTATACTTGAAATCAAGAAAATATTGTAGATCTTTCGTTAACCTCCAAAGAAGATATATCGAAAAAGTGAAACAAATTGAACAAAAGTTATATCACGAAGCATTTTATAGGCTAAGAAATGTAACGAAAAAAGTTACGAGAAAATAAGAATCCTGATTCTGCAATTTTGAAGATTTTTTCATGAAACTTTTAGAAAAGTGTTATTTTTTTTTGGAAATCTTCTCTAAAACTCAGTATTGAGTACACTTACTTATGGATGAGAACTGGAATACAGTTTTTGTGGCTTGTCTATAAGCTGCGCGTTGCATGAAATCGAATTATAATCTTTAAAAAATGCACTGTTTAATATCTTAACGTTCCTAAAACAATTTAACATGTTCTAATAATAAACTCAAAGACTTTATGACGTCTTCTTGGTTGCGTGTTTAGTGCATGCAAGATTTATACCGTCAACGGATGGAACTGGTGTAGTGCCCGGAACAATAAATTATTTTCTTGTTCGAGAACGAGTGAGCTGTAGACGAGATCCTTTTGGTTCAAGCTAACATTTGTTGTTACTCGAGCTAGCGCTCACAAGAGCCTCAAAACTGAATCGTACCAGCGTAGGCATTTGTCACTACTCGCATTAAAATTCAGACATGTGCACGATGAGAGTCAAAGGAGCAGTTGTACAGTTACAAGCCATATAATTCATACATTTATTAATGGCGGTGTGTACACATTCAAAACGAAACGGATACGCTGGACAAATACAGTGCATAAGGTTAGATACGTAGCTTTTCAAATAATCTCATGTTGCGAACCTGACACACGGTGCTTATGACTTAGTTTCGTAAAATACCGAAATATCTCGATTTGTCCTCGTTACAATCCCCTTCTCTTTGATCAAAGTAATTAATGTACCGTAGAAACTATTTTCTTAATGGGACTTAAGATTAGTTGAAAAAAGGTCAATTTGCGAGTGTGAACAGCACAAATAAAAAATTAAAATTCGGTTAAATAGCAAATTTCATAATTGAGATACTGTTTAATCATGACAGACAAACGTTTTCAAGAAATTCCCCTATTCCAAGCTATCCTTTACATGGAAAATTTTCTTTTCATTTTTTGAAAAATGGATCTAACGATTTTGATTAAAATATGTACAGATATATTAACGTGACAAAATATGTGTATATCTTGAATTTTCTGTGAATTACCTGTGTAGTACTATTCATTCTAATTGAATGTTTTATAATTCGGAAATCATAAACTGTAGAAACTTGCTGCAGGAAAAGTAATGTAGAGATTATCAAAATAAATTAACTAGTGCAAATTGTTTTTCATAGTGTTAACCGTTTACGAAATATTTCATGTTGCATACTTGCACTTTTGCAACCGAGTCATCTGGCGGACGCCAAGAGCGGGGTACCATGATAAACATTTGAGTGTTATATGCTTAATATGAAATAATTCTCGAGCAAAAGCTATTCGTTAATATCGTGTCGAATAAAACATACTGTTTATATGAATGCTGTAATATAAGCGAATATACAAGAGTTATTTGTCATGGATAGAGAAGGTTGTGTGAGAGCTGCACACATTTTTCATGTATGTAACGACATATTGATGGATGATGGCTAAAGTAAGGCCATTTTGTGATTGTTCAATGGCTTCTTTGTGTAGTGTACTTGTTTGTTGTCTTCAATTCCCATTTGGAGAGATATCCATGCTATGTTGATTTGTTTCTCTGTGCTCATGGCGTGATAGAATAACGAGTTTTTTGTTTCCGAAAATATAGAAATTCACGTATATATATATATATATATATATAATATATATTTTCCCAATGCTACCGCATCATTTCCGCCATAAAACAAACGCTCCGCAAATTCAGCCTTATGCATACATTTAAGTGTTTATCCTCCAAAAACCTTGGTAACAAACATGCAAAATAATCTGACCCACTAACTAATTTTCGGCCAAAATTTAAATTAGCGTGCTTTAAAATGAGAAATGTCTACCACCCTCAATGTCGCCCTACTTTGGGGCTTAGGGATCTCTAGCGAGGTGTTCTGTAATCAGTCACTTTCCAAGGTCTGTTCCATATAACTTGGTCGCGTATCTCTTAACGGTCACGTGCACTAGTCACCTCTCATTAGGCTGCTGTCGTGGAATAGGTAATTAAGCAATGTAAATAGTTCCTTATTTAACATGATCATTTACTGTAATATATTCAAATATAATTGCCAAATTTACATTTTCATTACGGTATGAATTAATTATGTTACGTAATAAGAGTTAATGCAACTGGAATGCAAGTACTGTGTATTCACTCTTATGTTGATCCGCGTCAAAACAAACTCCAGGTGACCAGTGCACCTTTATAATGTATCCTTCCGCACTAGATATACTGTCACGCTTTCAAACCATGTGGCGAGTACAAGCGCTACGCAGTGCAAAAAAGAACAGAGTCCTTATTTCGACAACTGAAACGGTGACTAGCATATTCTGTTAAGGGTTAAAGGTGATCAGATTGATAGTTGCAACAAAATAAACGTTTGCACATATAATAATAGTTAATTCTAAAATAAATGAGCGAAAAATAAAGTAACAGGTATGCGATTAACCTAATTTATACGCTCTCTGGAAGCGGCACTTTATTAACTGTTGGCGGCTCATTTTAAAAAAGAAATGTGCAGTTAAACGAACTGCATTCTTCTCAAAATCACTACATTCTTGCATCGTGTATTTCATATGCTGTCTTGTTTTGTTTCCGGGTGTAACCACTTTTCCCGTTTCAGATTTCTCTGCACAAGCTCTGTTTATACTTGTACTCGAAACACCGGTGAACTCGGAAGTTAATTTCACCATTTCTTTCACGGAAAGTGTTGCATATTTCTCACATTTGGATATTTCTAACTTATAATGAAGATTCAACACTATTGTTTTTCACCACTAGTCACTGGTTTGCGCGGCTAATGCTTTACGTAATTCGACGAAAACACAAGAGCAAATTCACCGTCCTCCATGATACTAAACACAACTGCTAGCTTCTAGCTGTAAACAATATTCTGCACCTCCCCGGATGTCAGGTGACTCATACGAATTGCATCATGGGACTTGTAGCTCTATTTTACGGCATAAATCAGCGTTAAATAAAACCTTAGGTATTGGTATAGAATATTATACTATTTAAGGATCAATTCATTCTAAAATTCAAATTATTAGTATGGAACTACTTTCTGCGCGCATGGCTACCGTGTTGTACCACGGTGCACTGACCACGTAGGTTTGTTTTGCCGCGGATCAATCTAAGAGTGAATACAGAGTAAATTCTTATCAACGGTAGCTGGGAAGATCCTTCGGTTTAAACCTGTCTCTCGGGATGACGAAAGCATGTCCATTTATCATGTCAATGTGTTTATATCGCTTATCCTTGCACTGCACACGGCTTGTTTGTCACCATTCGAAGGTGTACTTAGCTAATCAGAGAAAAGGGAATTGTAATGCAACGCGGATTTCTGTGGGGCAAGGTTATAAGAAACAGGGTTTAAGTACCTACTGTCAGTAGAAGGAGCTCGACTCCCGCTAGATGACGCTGGAAGAAGTAAGCACCTATGGTGTTTGAAATGGCCGGCAAATTTTGTTCGGCGTCCCTTGCTTTCAGAGAAAGCGTTTTATTTTTGTGTATTAATAAATATCATAGGGGACCTACGGCTTGCATCGTGTAAAAATATCGCTATACTTGTTTTGTGTTTGAATCTGCGACCTCTGGAATTAGAGACTAGCATGGTAACGGCGACGATAAGATGGGAGCTGACAGAACCTTAACAATGGGTTGTAAAACTTATCCGATCCTTGAATGCCCTCGGGTATCAATTGTTTTAGCAAGCAAATTAAATTTTCAAACAGACAGTGCAGCTAAGATAAACTGGCGCAGCCAGTAAAAATGTTATAACGAAAGACTTGTCTCCCAAAATATCTCCGAGGTTAGACGAGATTTGTGATTTAATTTCAATGAATAAAACTTGAGAGGGCTGGGCCCTGTTTCACAATATTTACAGTTTACAAATAACAAGGAAAAGACCACAGATTTTTGTAAACTGTTAACAATAAACGTTTGTTAATTTGTAAAGCTTGATTAACTTTGCAAATACAGAGAAATAATTGACGAACGTAAACATAAGGAGCATTCTGTGTGTTCCCGTTTTGAAGGGTCGCCAACCACGCGTTAAAAAACACCAAAGTTCTATGTTTAAATCTCCCAATTTCTAACACATTCGATGAGTATTAAGTGTTTCTTTTTAATCTGAAACACAGGATATAAAGCTATTTAATTGAATTTGGAGATTAAAAGATACCAATATTAAGAATACGCAATTACAAATTCTCACATTATTGTATATTGGCTGTGCTGATGACCTGTGATGTTATATGTCGTCTACTGAACGTGCGTTTGTGCATTGCGTTGATTGGTTTCAACTCTAGGTTCAATAGGGCTCCACTTAAGGTCACAAACGGAAATAAAATTGCTGTTTTAGAGAAAATTAGTTACGCAAAATCTCTCTTGTTTGGCAGATTTTCTCAAATCACTAAAAGCCTAAAAATTAATAAATGGAAATATTACATAAACAACATTATTGTTACTGAGCGAGAAAGAATGAACATGCACAAGAGATGTGGTTCAGTTTCTTATGCAATCTTTTTACAGTCTTCACAGAAAGAATAGCAGATAAATCTCACTTATTCAAAAAGAAGAAACAGACTTTAAATATTTATTTCTAATGAACGACAATAGATGGCGACACATGCGATACATCACTAAATAGAGGCAAGTTCAAAATTTTATTTTATGTGTTCAAAATAAGCACCATTTGTTATGCGAGGACGACCAGTGCTTTTCCGTTTGCATACGCAACCATCTTCTACTAATTTATTGTATCAATTATAAATTTTTTATGACGAGGTGGCTCTTTGTTGAACTTACAACGAAATGCAAGCTGCAATGAAACAATGGATTCACTCTTTGTATACTGCAGCAAAAAAAAAAAACGACTTTTCCTGTGGCGCTGCCATTTTCTCGTAAACAAACCCAACGCCACTGTAGGCACTAAATGGAATTAATAGGTGGGGCTTAAAACTTTGAACTTTACTCCATTCAATGATGTGTCGTATGTGTCACTATCTATTGTCGTTCGTTAAAAATGAATATTTAAAATCTGTTCCTTCTTTTTGAATAACCCTGTATTATCTCAATAATATGGTCGTTCTTCACTCTAAATAGTCAAATATTGAACCAACAATTGCATTGCCATATGTCTCCTGTTTCATGAAACTGAAAGCCAGTTCGCATCCAGTGCAAAGCAACACAGTGTTGTTGATTTGAGGTTAAGGCTCCTCTTGTGCCTGTTGCATGCTGGATGTGATGTCCAATATCTGCAAAAGTAATTCCATTGCTAAGGAACTCATTTGAAATCTCCCTTTGTATTCATAAACAGATCTGAAGTCATTATTAATTCTGAGCCTAAAATGTTTTATCTTCTACCTTCCCTTGTCTTGTCTTGTCCGTTACGGATTATCGTCATTGCTCCGTACGCACTTCAGCCTTGGGCTTATTGTGTTACCTGTATCGTTTTAAAACATTCATTATGCCTGCACGCTTTGACAAGGAATACAGTTTTATAACAGATATGGTTTCAGATTCTTCTGGTTGCAAAAACGTTTTCATAAAAGCAATATACCTCCTGTAAGCCTAAGCCTCACAGGAGCATATAATGTGCTGGGCTGTTCAGTTTCTTACTTGCACAATCTGCAAGTTACCCTGAAACATACTCATCGTGTTAAGATGCTTTTACACAGGAGCACGCCCTGTGAGAGATGCTATAATTGCTCTCAGCCGAAGTCTGTTGTATTTAAGTAAGCTTTCAGCTCTTTTCTTACATGGTTTTCTAATAAATATTTTACCATGTTTGTTTCCTGGAGTTTTAAGTCAGGTTTTATGATGTTCTAGTTTGGACCAGTTCTTAATACCCTCTCTTAATATACATCGAGATGTTTATAGAGCCGACTCTGACCAACAAATTATGAAGCTGCTCTCGCAAGTTCATCAGCTTTTTCATTTTCCCTCTATGCCACTATGAACCGGCACCCAGATGAGTTGATCTTCACTCCGTTCTGTCAAGTATGCGAGCTTGTTTAGACAATTTAAAATCAGTCCTGACATTACCTTATGACTACTTAGAATCTTAAGTGCAGCCTGGCTATCTGAGAAGATAAGGAGCTGTTTACCAGTGTAAGCTCTCAATGTTTTCATGTATGCATTGAATAAGAGTATAAATTTCTGTTTCAAAAACACTAGCATATTCACCCAAAGAAAAAACTCTTTTTTCACCTTGTGCTTATGCCTTACTCCGGATCCTGTTCCTGAGTCTAACCTTTGAGCCGTCGTAAACCACATTAAGGCTTTCTCGGGAGTTTCCAGAATTTTATTCGTCCTCTACTTCTGCTTGCTCAATCATTATTTGAATCATTGGAACTGCTGCTAAATAGCATTTATATAGCTTTTAGTTAACTTTGCTGCGTACTCTCTCAAAAATTGTATACATTGTTTGTTTTTGCTAAAAATGATATTAAAATTATAGCTTCCTTTACAAACCTTAAGCCGTTTTTAGATAAACTGCTTATTTACTAATATGTGATACAAAGCAGTTGTAAATTCCATAACATCACATGTGTAAATATTGAAGCCTGTTTGTAAATTTGAGCTTTACAAATTTCATTGTGAAACAAATTTTTAGAAATTACAGAGTTTACATTGTAAACATTGCGAAGGAGCCCCTGGTCGCCAGGTGTGTATTTACAAGTAGATTTAAATACGAAATCAGTTTTTTTTGGTAAATGAAGCCTGGCTATAGATATATCAATGCAACAAAAGCTGTTTTCGTTTTCTTTTGCTACAGAATACGGCTTTTGCAATCGCTTGACTGCGCCTTGTTTACTGAAGCAAATAGGCCAGCCGTTGTTTGGTACTGTAAAACATTCTTTTTTATGTTTTATTTGCTATTTTTTCGTTGTGACCTCCTTTGGATGCCGGCGCCACGATGACCGTAATGTTCACACTGCTGCAACGTTAGTTCTTATTCAAAGAAATACTGCAGTGAATAAGGAAGAAAAACTTAAGAGATGCAAAAACAAGATTCATTCTGGAATCTGAGGTGCTTCACCCATGTTTACCTGAAGCGTTTGTGGCTAGTAGACGGAAAAATAAAAATTCTAGAAAGTGTTAAAAAAACCACTGCTGCCAAATACGAAACAAGTCTTGAAGGCTTCTTCAAAAAGTATTAGCATACTCAAGCTGAAGAAAATTAATTGCAAACTTTTTCTGTATGTAAAATGTTTACAGAAAATTAAAAAATATTTTAAAAAAATACATCAATATTCCTAAATCCAAATAGAAGTCAGTTTACTTTATTAATTCAATTTAGTATCGATAATGTAATATAACGTTGTCCAATCAGAGTAACTACATTCATCAGTGAATATTTTTTGGTAGAAGTTTTTGTTTTAAAACCTTTTAGCACGAAAATTACCATAATTATTGGTATTTAAATTATTTTGTCACATGCAATTCTTAAGCTAAAAAACTGAAAAGCCAAGCTTCTAAATAAGTTAAAAAGTAAGTGCTAACCAACACATTAAAAACAATAATTTTAGAAGATACAAAGTTTTTTCTCCAATAAAAGTCTTTAAAACTCGTTAGAGAGCTTTACATTAAGGTAACCATAAATTATAAATGATCATACGGCGGGGATATTAAGTATGACGAAATGTTACATTCATTATCTTTAATGTCCTGAGAACAGTTAGCAAAATTCTCAAAAAGTAAGTAGTCTTTATAACTTCTTAAAAGATTGTAATGATGCAGATGATGCTTAATTCAGAAAACGCAACCCCAAAAGCAATTATTCACATTTTAGGGTTCTTCTAAGCTTTGTGCCTGACACATGAAGTAAATCGAAAGAAACGTTAAGCACAGGTAAACTTTCCGTTTGCAGTAGATAGTTGATACTGCATGAGAAGAATGCAATAATTGAGATTTTAAGGGGTTATATTGTTAAGGATTTAGAAAATACGTTGATAAACTTGTTAAAGAATGTAAATTACTTAGTGTTGAACGGTGTGCATTAACGCAGAGGTGGCAAAAAATTGATTGTGTTTACATTTTGGGTCCTTCCGTTGTTTCCCTTTTTAAATGGCGATCTATACCTACGTGATACCAAGCATGTTGCCTGTACCTTGAGCTCGGAGAAAGAAGGCATTTTGGCCACGCCAGCTCTTATATATACGCTTGGTCTCAATGGCACCATAATCCTCCACAGCCTCAGGTGTCATGGTCGCTTCTTCAGTTGAAAAGTTTACTCTATGTTTAACATGAATGCTGCAGAAATGTAACCTATAAATTCTATCTTTGACCAAAATTGGAGATCGCATCAGTGTAAAATTTTCATAGGGAAAATTAACAATGAGTATGGAACACACCCCATGCTTTGTCTCGCTGATCAGCAGCTGAACACTGTTTAAGAAATGGATATTCGCAAATAGCTTCAATGTTCTTTTGCTAGACAATACCTCAAATTTAAAACATGCTATTTTTCTTCAATCCAACCTTTTTATTTTCAAATTTATTTACGAAAATATTTACGCATGAATGAAGCGCTTTACAGAATTTTGGGAGAAAACTCACCTCACTTCTTTTTTGAAACTTTTTCTAGAGTTCGTAAAACCCACTTGCCGATTTCATATCGTACTATACGTATCTGTCACTCTCAGGTGAATCTGCTGGTATTAATGGTTGTTCAAAACCAACCGTCAAGCTATTAGAAAAATTACTTCATTCTAGTATACCGCAATTTCATTTTTAATTTCTCTGCCACATACTATAATAGGTAACAGAAAGTAATGCATACTACCCAAAAAATCTATGTCGAGATTTCACCGAAAGTACATATTTTAAGGTCCATTGTATCAAAAAGTCATTTATTACGTTTCTGAACAGCATAGCTAAAACTAAATGTTCGATAAATACCAAAACTTGCTATTTAAGCCCAATGTCTTCCAAAGATGTGACACGAATGTTTTCAAAAATTTCCTCCCGCATAAATCTACCCTTTACATGGAAATATTTACGATGTTTTTTTTATTTTCTCAAAAATGGCTTAAATTATTTCGATTGAAATACCGTAGGTATGTTTAAAAAGCTTAAATGACAAATAAAATGCATATCCTCAACTTTTCTGGAATAGCCTGTGAAGTCTTTCATTCGAAAGTATATTGTATAACGGATAAATTGCAAGAGATAGACAAAAACGTATTATACAAATAATGTAGATATCTTTAAAACACATAATTTATTTAAAGTGATGTTTTGTGGCATCAATCACTTCCAAGATATCTATTATTATAACTTTTGGATTCAGAGGCTAAATCAATGTGGGCTGAATAATGTATAGCTAAAAATAATCCTGTAATTATATGAATAATTAAACATAAACCTAGAAGAGAACCAAAATTTCGCATGATGTAATATTTGAAGGTGTTGGTGTTTCACGTGATGTTATGGAAAGAGTATGGAATTTCAAAGTTTGTATAATAATCGACCAGTTTTTAAAATTTGACTACTCCTATTCCCATGTTATGTGTAATGAAACTATTTATGCAAATGCTTATTTAAATTAACCTGAAGTGGATAGAAGGATAAGCTTTTGCAAGAATAGTAAGCAGATGCAATATAAATAAAATCTGATGTGTTACATTCACATAACCTTCTCTACATTATATCGCTTATTAGTGGGTATACAATGTATTCTAAATAAATTTTATTCTTTTATCTACTTCATTTTAATCCAAATAAACCTTTGCAGAAATAGCTACATTATACATTTCATTTTAGATACAAAGAGAACAGTGATAGTCCAATGTTTAAGAACTGGACGTTGTTGGCCTTAATATTCCATACTGTTTCCATGCAATGACGAGAAACAACTGAATGTTGAAAGGCTTTAAATAATGACCAATAATGAAGAATTCGAAACATTAATAACGGATACCTCAGAAATGGTTTATGCCACAAAAAATTATTTGAAGTAAATTGTATGTTTTAAAGAAATCTGCATTTCTTGTATAGTATGGTTTCATCGCTTAACGTTACACGTTATACAAGAAAATGCAAAATTCCTTCCCAATGAAGAGGACAACAAAGGGTATTCCCATAAAATTCAAAATGTACATTTTATTTGTCATGTAAATATCATTAATCTTCTATGGTATTTTAATCAAAATCATTACAACTATTTTTAGAAAGTTAAACATTTTGAAAAATGTTCCATGTAAAGGTTAGTTTGGAGTAGGGGAATTTTGTTGAAAATCTTCGTGTCGCATCTTTGGAAGGTACTGAACTTAAATGCCAAGTTTGGTATTGACCCGACTTTTAGTTTTTGAATTTTGACTGTTCACAGTCTCTCTCCCTCTCTCTCACACAAAAGCACACATGCACACACAGACACGTGCGGACCTTTTTATAAAATTGCTTTTTTGTATTTAGGGGCCTCAAAACATGTATTTCCGGTGAAATCTCTGTTTCACATTTTTGGGTGGAACGCAATACCAACCTTCTCTACGTAATAGGTACGTGGTAGAGAAAGTAATGTTATTAGTTGGTAGAGAAAGTCAAGTCAATGTTACACGTAAGAGTTTAAAAAGTTGTACTTACCAATCAAAATACTTGATAATGAAGTATCTGATTTTGTATAAATAAACTTTTGTAACAAATAAGAAATGCAATGTTTATATATCCTTTGCTCTATAATGAATACTACAGAAGTAACAATACACCAGAACACGTAGTGGCATTAAGCTTGTCAGTTCCGACATGACCATCTGTATTGCAATTACAGTTCCTCTAAGGTCTACCTTTTGCCTTTCAGAATATCACAGAAGTCATTTCGTTGCCTTGTTAGACCTGATTTTGGAGTGATTTTTCCCAATAGCGCCCTGGTGCTAACGGAGTCATTAGCGGACGTGAAAAAGGAAGTGCTTCAAAGCTTTCAGAAGTATTTTAACAAGCGAACGCGTTTTTGGCACATGCTCCTGGATAAACACATTCCTTCTAGGAAATAGCAACAAAATGTTTGTACCAAGCAGGAACTCTGGGAATCTCTTATTAACTACTGCTCGATAGTTTGCTTTCAGTTTCGCTGCTTGGGGAAATCGTGGAACAGCCCATGTTTTGCTAAGAGGGAACATACATGCAGACTTAAAGTACGATTACGAGCAAAAAATCTTGTCATACCGCACTGCACTCAACCAGTGTCAATCTGCTACCTACTACTACTTCTGTTGAAGTATGAATAACCCGTTTAAAGAGCTTACTTTATTGACACATCCTTCATTCTCAATCCAACAAGTTCACCCCTTATTTTCCTATCATACGTTTTTCACTATCTTCATATCAAGCATTGGACGGACCACCCATCCTGAATGTGCTACTAACTCAACGCACTGGCTTGTAAGACCTTGGAGGTGTAAGTCCTACATAGAAGAGTGTAATCCCTTGAAGCAAAAGCAGATAACGAAGCACAAGATTTGAGGAAGTTGTGGAACGTTTATGAGGTAAAAGGCTAGCGAACGGGTAGACCCAAAAATATTTGAACATATCTGTAGGAGTACTCAAAGGAGGGCCTCCAGATATCTGGAAGAGAGCACCTCAAATAGACTTCAGCCGCAACGGTCCTTTTTACTTTCTCTACCACGTAGTTGGTAGAGAAGGTATTGCATTCCACCCAACAATTTTTGATTTGATTTTGTTTAAAAAACGATTTTTATTAAAATACCATATATTACAGATACGTTCATCACAAATGAACGTGTATTTTGAATTTTCTGTGAATAGCCTGCGATGTCCTCTTTATTCGGAAGAAATTTTGTCCAATCTTGTACAACTGTTGAACGTTAAGCGATAGACGAAAACGTACTTTACAAAAAAAAAAAAAAAAAAAAAAAAAAAAGAAAAGATCTCTTTAAAACATACAATTTATTTCAAATAACTTTTTTTGTGGCATGAGCCATTTCCGAGATATCCGATATTAATGGTTCGATTTGTTCAGTACTTTTGTCATTCTTTCTAAGTCCTATCGATTTTCGGTTGTTTCCCACGATTGCATGGAATTTTAAGGCCAGTTCTTAAACATTTGACCATCGCTTTTCTCTTTGTATCCTAACGAAATATGCAATGTAGTTGTTTCTGTAAAGGATTACCTGGATTAAAATGAAATAGATAGAAAAATAAACTTTCGTAAGAATATTTTGTATACCCAAAAATAAACGAGGATAGAAAAAGGCATGTAAATGTAACACACCAGATATTTTCTTCTAACGTGAACCTTGGGAGGATTGAGGGGGAGACTGAAGGACAACCAGATCCGGACGATGATGTGCACTAGCACGGACGGGGTCCCTAACGATTCCAGATGAAACATATCCTGACCCTATTCCACCAGGGCACGGTCCCTCAGCAGACCGCCAAACGACAGGGAGAAAACTTTCTAAAGAACACAATCCACAATCCTGCCGCAACACAGGAATGCCGTAGTCTGACGCTTCAGCCTTGAAATAGATGGAAAGGAAATAATAGACAGGAAAAATCACCCCAGCATTCACCTGCCGACTCGGAATAACATGAAAAAAAAATCCATGGTCACAGTGGCCCGATAGGAATCGAACTCGGAACCTCCCAAATGGGAGGGATTCCCCTTTACCGCAGAGCAATTTCTCTCAGTTGCACTTAGCTGCACTTTGCGATGCTTTTGCTTAGCATCTGCAGTTAACAGTATTGTCTGTTTAAGTAATAATCTTTTGGGTAATGCTTTTCGAGTAATATAAAACCTACAACTTTTAGTTTTTAAGCTTCGAGCTTGGAATCAAAGGGAGGATATACAAGATATGCTGAAAATTAAGCTTTCAGAAACATAAAATGTTAACCCTCTGATGCATGTATTATTTTGCTACATATGCCACTCTTCCTATAATTCCCAAAGATATTACTGTAACACGCACCTGTAAGCGAAATGGACTGGCCATCGGTTCAAAGCCGATTATCGTGAGTTCGAGTTCCCGGCGAATGCAGTCAAATGTGCCTATGGAAAAGGATGGGGAGGGCCCACGTAAAATAACCTGTGTGATGCACGCTTGGATGTTGGAGGAGTTACATTTGACTTCAGTTCCATGGATTTTACTTTTTGTTTGTTAAAAAAAGCCCACTACAATAATACTGAAATAAATTATTATATTTATCATATAAAATAGCTATAAATACTTTTATTTATTTTTAAATGCAAGCATAATATGAACATTGCAAAAAACGTTAAGATATTCTAAAACCTTGACTAACCATCTTGTTAAGCCAGGTGCCATTGCGTGTATGGTCACAAATAAGAAACCAGAAGCACAACCAAATTAATTATCTGATAATTTGCTTTAAGACAGTATCTTAAAACTCCTGCAGAGGTCTTTTTAGTAATGTTACTACTGATAACATGTTTAAGTAATTCAGTAATATTATTGATGGTTATTATTAACATATTTTTAATTTATGGAACTTCAAAACTATACATTAATCTTGGAGTGCGCAGCAAACTAGAGGGAGTGGCACACTTGATTGAGACCTTGCATTTTGTACTCAAGTTTGTGGCCAGAATTTGCGTGTGCTAAAACGAGACACTCACATGCTATTAGATTTACTATTGTATTAAAAAGATACTCACACGGGACAAAATTCTGATACACAGGCGATTTTGATATGACATTGACAGTTGATAGGTCTTTAAATAGCCTTTAACTATTATTTGTATTATCTGTGAAGGCTAAAGTTTCGAAAATTTATATCAGATTTGCATATTTCTATTCCATGGCCGGAATAATGATTCAGGTATCCTATCGCGGTAGCTTATACTCTTCAATATGGTGTCGTCAATCTTATTCTATATATCTTAAGATAGAGAGAACATTTTAGTGCAAAAAACTAACATTGTTATTTTTTCATTAAAAGGGGTGTATTCCGCATTGAATTCCCTTAAGTGTTAATTAAAATGCATTTGTGAGCTATAGCTTTTTCCGGGTACAAAGTCATAAATGGCTGCTTCTGTGGCCATGCTACCCTCCAAATCTAGAAATCCCGGGTTCGATTCCGGGCTAAGATTATTCCTGTCTTCCTTAGGGTCTGGAAGTATGAGTGGGATACGCATTTTTACTTTCTCTACTACGTATAGTAAGTAGGGGAAGTATTGTATTCCACCCAAAAATACCGAGATTTCACCGGAAATATTTGTTTTGAGGTCCCCTGAATCCAAAAAAAGCATTTTTGGAATCATGTCCGTGTGTGTGTGTGCGTGCGTCTGTGAACAGGATAACTCAGAAACGAACAGTCAGATAAACACCAAACTTGGTATTTAGGTTCAGTATCTTCCAGAGATGCGACACTAAGGTTTTCAGGAAAATCCCCCCACCCCAGATTACCCTTTACATGAAACATTTTTCGAAAATTTTAATTTTCTCAAAAATGGCTCTAACGATTTTGATTAAAATATCATATGTTTAAGATATTTTCATGACAAATGAAATGTATATCTCGAATTTTCTGGGAATGTCTCCAAAAGCATTCTTCATTGTGAACCACTTTTGCATAACTGGTAAACTATAAGAGATAGACAAAATTTTACTACACAAAAACTGTAGATCGCGTTAAAATACACAATTTATGACATATACATTTTTTGTAGAGTGAACCATTTTCGAGATATTGCTTGTTATTCCCTTACATTTTCCAATACTTATACTTTTTCTCAAATGGGAATTCGTTATTCTTTTTTTTTTTTGTCCTGGTAATTCAAAGAGAGTGGAATACTCGACATAGCAACCAGCTCTTAAAATATTTGACTATCGCTTAAAGCCTACATCTACAAGAAAATTAGCAATAAGATTAACATCTCGCTATCTCGATTAACTTGAAGCATATGGAGAATAAGTGTTTGTAAAAATAGTTTGTACAAGAGTAGAGAAAGTCATGTGAGTGTAACACATCAGATTTTTTAACTATAGCTTTCCGTTTTCTCAGGGACATGAATGACTACTTCGGTTGTCTGGTATCGAGAGTGATATCTGCAAATTCCAGACATCCGGGTTCAATCTCTGACCAAGATTATTCCCTAACCATCCTAGAGGTGTGGATTTGTATGTGAATGGGTATTCAAAATAGCAAACGAGTGATCACCATTATCAATGGAGAAACTTTTCCAAAACCGTCGATGTGACCATATATTAAAGGCGTCATATAAAAGATTTGTGATTCCATTTATGAAGTCGGCTTATGACGACATAATTTGGTAACTTGTAATGTATATATAGTATTCCCAGCTTCACATTCCATAAAGAGGATACACATTAATTTAAGCCCAAAATTTAATAACTTCATATTACGTAATTATAGGGTTATTCAAAAAGAAGGAACAGATTTTAAATATTCATTTTAAATAACAATAGATAACGACACATACGAGACATTGAATAGAGGAAAGTTCAAAGTTTTAATCCCGACCTATTAGTTCCATTCAGTGCCTACAGCCGCGTTGTGTTTGTTTACGTGAAAATGGCGACGCCACAGGAAAAGTTCTTTTGTGTGCTGCATTATGCAAAGAGTGAATCCATAGTTTCATTGCAGCTTGCATTTCGTTGTAGGTTCAACAACGAGCCACCTCGTCATAAAAAAATGTACAATTGATGCAATAAATGGTAGAAGATGGTTGCATATGCAAATCGAAAAGCAATGGTCGTCCTCTTATAACAAGTGGTGCTCATTTTGAACACACAAAAAAATTTTGAAGTTTTCTCTATTCAGTGATGTATTGCATATATCGCCAAGTATTGTCGTTCATTATAAATAAATATTTAAAGTCTGTTCCTTCTTTTTGAATATCTCGTCAACGATTTTAAATTTTAACTTCGATGCCTTTATTTAGTTGTGCTTCAAAAATAAATTTTGTCTTAAACCAAGTGATCTATACCATGCAGTTTGGAAAGTAATCTTTCATTTAACTATCCATGTTATTTCAAAGGAAAATAGTTTTTAAAACATTATTTAACTTTTTATTGCTTTAAAATGAATAATTAAAACGGCTTAACACGCACAACTTATACGACAACTTTAATTTTGGAACTTTCGGAATGTGCATGTAAAACTTCTGGGAAACTGAATGGAAATTCCAATATGTAGAGCATTTTGAAAAAAACAAAGGGCCTGAAAAATGACAAAAATTAAAATGGAAAAGTATGAATTGTATATAAAAATAGATTAACGATACATTTTGTTGACAAGAAATCCAAATATCGGTTTTCCTAAGAGTTTTGCGAAAGTGGTGCTTTTCCTTTACCTGTTTTGTGTCCTAGACTATTCGGAATGTTTGGCGAGGGACAAGAGCTAGAGACTTTTTTTTTTTTTAATTAATGTTAAGTCGCAGTTCTGTCCGATCCGACCTTGTTCTTTTTATTTTTAACAGAAACAGCTGTCGCGTCCAAAGGCACAAAATAAACTTGACGTAGTGAAACTAGCGTCCACCCACCGTCTTTGTAAATGGCGGTCAGAACAGAACTTGTAGTATGACATCACCAACCCTGGTACTCATCCAGCTTCAACTAGCGCAACCATGGCATTCTCTAAAGGTGTATAGGCGTGTGCACATTGTGTTGCCAAACCATCCTCTGAGATGTTTGCGATACGGAGCAGATTTTGGTGCAGCGATTAACATACTTTGCTGTGAAAGTGTGATGGTTATCATTGTAATTAATATCCCACCCGCTATTTTCACAGTCAACTGCGGAGAAAGGCCTCAGTAATCTGGGAATGTTGGATAGCTCAACAACTGTTCATAGTGCTGCCCCCATGAGGCGGGGAAGTATACTAATAGTGTGAAAACAGGTGTTTATAGCTCTAAAACAGTTTTTGAAAACATTGTGTTCAGTGCTTGTGTGGCAGAAGTGGTTGTTGTGGATTAAGGTGGATGATTTCGGAAGAGTTTGATGCCCAACGAAGAAATGGGGAAGGTGGAAATGATTAGATCTCAACATACAACATTGAATTCTAATTTCTGCTTTGCTCAGATGTAAGTTAAAAACCTCCGCTAGTTGTTTAACGTACCCCTTTTGAATGTCATTTCTATTCGAAGCATTTACTTATTTATATAAGTTCACCATTTGATTTCAATACAGAAATATTGACTTCGTCAACAATACAATTATTAGTACAAAAAGAACAGATCTAATAGGTGTAATACACAAATATAGAAATCCTAATTTCTTACATGAGTAGGTACCTAAACTAAATTTTTGAATTGTAAACATAGTATATTCCGTGAGAAAGCATATAAACTAATCCATTTCTAAATATTCTTCCATTGAATAAAAACAACCCTGTATTAGGAATTTTTTCAAATCTTTCTTGAGGACTAATAATACAATAACACAAAAAAATGAACGTAAAAACCAAAAAAGAAAATTACAGGAAAAATACAATCGTAATGGTCACTATAGTTCATAATGAAGGGTTTTGGTACAAATACAATTGAAACGTGATATCTGTAGATATTATTCATATAAATACACTATAATAACAAAGGGATAAACACAAGTCTATCTTACAGCTAACAATGATATCCGAAATATTGAAAAAATTCTTGAGTACTATAGAAACTATGATGTATTAGAAATCTTTTTGCATCTCTTCTGAATTTTTCCTTTCTCTACTACGTATAGCAAGTAGGGGAAGTATTGTATTCCACCCAAAAATTCGATACCGAGATTTCACCGGAAATACATGTTTTGAGACCCCCTGAATCCAAACAAAGCATTTTGGAAACACGTCCGTGTGTGTGTGTCTGTGTACAGCATAACTCAGAAACGAACAGTAGGATAAACACCAAACTTGGTATTTAGGTTCAGTATCTTCCATAGATGCGACACGAAGGTTTTCAGAAAAATCCCCCCACCCGAAATTACTCTTTACATGGAACATTTTTCGAAAATTTCAATTTTCTCAAAAATGGCCATAAAGATTTTGATTAAAATATTATATGTTTAGGATATTTTCATGACAAATGAAATGTATATCTCGAATTTTTTGGGAATGTCTCCAAAAGCATTCTTCATTGTGAACGACTTTTGCATAACTGGTAAACCATAAGAGATAGACAAAATTTTACTACACCAAAAATGTAGATCGCATTAAAATACACAGTTTATGTCATATACATTTTTTTTGTTGGGTGAACCATTTTCGAGATATTGCTTGTTATTCCCTTAAATTTTCATATACTTATACTTTTTCTCAAATGGGAATTAGTTATTCATTTTTTTTGTCCTGGTAATACAAAGAGAATGGAATGCTCCACATAGTAACCAGTCTTAAAATATTTGACTAGCTTAAAGCCTACCGATTCCCCTTGCATCTACAAGAAAATTAGCAATAAGATTAACATCTCGATATCTCGCTTAACATGAAGCATATGGAGAATAAGCGTTTATAAAAATATTTTGTACAAGAGTAGAGAAAGTCATGTGAGTGTAACACATCAGAATTTTTTTGTGGTTTAGTGGCTGATAAATTATTATGGCTATGAACATATACAGTGCAATGACAGAAATGCTTGGCAGGGGGAGTCCCAGAAAGGATTGAAAGAATAAGTGAAACTATCATGTGCAACAAATACTTAGTGAGCTGGGAGAAGAAGCGTGGAGTAATGGTTTAGAATGTGAAAAGTGGTGTGGAAGGATGTGTAAGCAACCATTTCCATAAGAAGGTTATGTCGAAAGTTTTGGTGCGTTTTGTTGTAATTTAGGTTTTATTCTATATGTACATATAGAAATGTAGGGTAAAGCAAACTACACGCGTGAACAGGTACGCTATCCAGGCATACTTTCCCACTCGTTTGTCGGTTCAGTGATGGGCAGGCCTTATGGTTGAACTACTTTTTAAATCTAATTTATTTATTTATGTTTTGCCTTGGAATAGAATAGTTACCTAAACTTTAGAATAATCTCTAGCTTCCGCGTGTATGAACGACTCAGTCATGACGACCGGTTGTATTATATTTGATACATTCCTGCACTCCATGCTCATTTGTTTTAAACTCTATCTGTTGTGTGTCGATGGTAGAATTGAAAAACACTATCTTGATATAGATCCGATGTATCACTTACTATAGAAACCCAAAAAATTCCTTGAACCTTCCTCAAAATTAAAACAAAGTTTGCTAATTTGAAGGTGCTAATAACAGACACTGATCCACAGAATAATATTTATATAGGTTACGTAGTTAAATGAATGTTCTTTACTCTCAACATTTTTAAAATTATCCATCGCATTTCAAAATATATATTCTCAAAATAATCATCACACCAGCAGTGTTTGAACAATCTGTACGGCACAACATTCATTACAGGGCGACACTGAAAATCAAGCAAAAATGATTTTAGTTGTTTTCAAAATGCTCCCCTTTAACATCATTACATTTTTGCGTTCAATAAAACCAGTCCTTAAAGCAATGATGCCACTCTTCTTAAGATACCTATGAAAGCAGGTTTTTTGTAATGTTCCACTTTTTCATCTGGTGATGAAAAAGATATTCCACGCATTTTATCTTTAATTTTTAGATACAAAACAAAATCACAAGGTGCTAGGTCAAGGATCTGGTGGAGGGTCCATGGTGCTGACCTATAGGGCATCTAGATATTCAGTTGTTAGTTTTGATGTATGCGACGATGCGTTGTCGTGATGTAATATTATTTTTCCTTTTAGGCGTTTTACACGAACGTTTTCAAAATTTTGCGGTAAACAGAATTTGTGTACCAATCGGCAGTAACGGCACATGTATCTTCTAATGCTATAGTAACAATATGGCCCGTTTTAGGGGGAAAAAAACTAGCAACCACCTTCTTATCAGCATTGCAAATTCGTCGGACTTTACAGGCTTAGGTTCTGTTCGAAAGATCCACTGACCCTATTGAGTTTTCTTCTCAGAATCATAAGAATAAAACCAAGACTTATCCCCAGTAACGATATTCCAAACCAAATTTGAAGTGCCGCCTTGGAATTTTTCCAGTTTTCCTGCACCAATCAATGCGTTGTTGTTTTGATCGGGATTCGGTTTATGTGGAATCCTCGACAACAAAGTTGTCTCACATCTAACTGTTGATGTAAAATGCTTTCGATTTGACTCATATAATGCCCAATGTCGCCCGAATAAATGCATAAGATAACCGTCGATATTTTTCCAGCATGCTCGAACAGCGCAATATTTTCATCATAGCAGCAGTTCTTGGGTATCCTTCACTAAATTCATCGCTAAGAAAACCCAATCTCTTTTGAATTCTCTGTACCAATTATAAATTTTGCCTTAGAGGGGCTTCTTCGCCAAATCCATGCCTAAGCCGATCTTCACCGAGGCGGCCCGGGATTTGTGGTGGACAAAGCGGCGTCTGGGCGGGTTTTCCCAATCATCACCTTTCCTTTCATCCATTTCACCGTCATTTCGTTTCATCTACTTCCTTCCTCCCATACCAGGCATCGGGCTGATCACCGAACCTGGATATTCTGTCTGATCCATGATTGTCTGCTCCTCGACGGGCCTCTGACCCCAGGCACCCGCCTGTAAGTCCTGGGGGGTGTAAGTCCTACAAAAGAGTAGGTTAAACAGATAAAGAAGAAAGATAAAGAAGAAGAAGAAGTTAATGACGATTTAAAATCTTAAAAAGTCATAGCTCGGAAATGTTTTCTAGTCAAATTCATTTTTGGGTGATGATGATAATTAACAAACTATTAGAGCAAATCGAGCAAACTACGCGGCAACCAACTCGCAAAACTTTAGAAAGTAGCTGTCAAATATAAGCAAATTTCATTTGTTTTTGGAAACATGGCATTATAAACATTTTCAGTATTGCCCTCTACAACACCGAAATTCGGCCCCTTCACGTAATATGCATCTCCTATCCCTAAGGAAGGCGAGGATAATTGCTACTGCTAATTAATTACTGTGTGTAGTCTAACATTGGAATGGTAGCCAGGTTGTAAAATCCAATGCAATAGACAGGATTTGAACAACTGATCTTCGGATTACCATGTCGCTGCTCTAAGCAACTGAGCTGCCATGACAACATGCCGTCACGATGGTTAATTCCCCAACTATTATCTCAATTTTTTCCTGTAAACCACTAGGCGTTCGCAAATTTCTTTTGGTTTGTGCTTTTTTGGGAAAAAAGGTGATGTCAGTTGGGGAATTTAACGTCGTGCCGACTGTAGCCATAGCAGCACAGTTAGTTAGAGCAGCAGCACGGTAAGCCGAAGATCGGTGGTTCAAATTCCGGCTATGGCATTAAATACTCCTATTCTAATTATGGCTTTGTTTGAAGGTAATGTAACAGTTACTTTACTGGTGGTTCTATAACGCACTTTGGAACCAAAATGAATTGTTTACTTATCACCATGTTTATTAATAACCATACATTGAAATCTTATAATGAATGTTAATTCGTACAGCTCGTATTCTCAAATGCATGAACCCACTATTCATTAGGGTGAATAAAACAATACGTTGGCAACGAAATCTGAAACCACGAGCTTACTGGAGGAAGCCTGTGCAGTGCGACTAGGATTTTCCAGCTAATCTGAGGATTATTGGCCTCTGCAACACTCTGGCATGCCATTAACGCTTTTGCATTGCATGTTCAACATCCATCACGCACTCTGAACAAGGTAAACCTAATTAGTTGCAAATTGAAGGAGGTATTTTTTAGAGCAACGACGAAACAAAGTGTATAACAACGTTTGAAAACTGGAGCTGTTAATATCTCATTATGATTCTAACGTGTTTTTTAAAAGTAAGATGCCTGAAGGTTTCTTTTATCAAAAGAAATTTAGTGAAAGTACATATATCATACTCTCTAATCTGAGATGATTAAAACGAAATCACGTTGGTTTAAAAATCAGTTCCATGGCTTACAGATATTTGTTTTTGAGAAATGTTGATCGTTACAAGATCAAAGTCGTTTCAACATGTAATGTACATAGATCAAATAAGAAGGAAATAGGAATTACGTTTATTTATTTTTTGAGGGGGAGGGAGAGGATGATTACTTGAAAGTCTTCGCTGTATTAATCTATTTTTGTATTTTTTCAGGAAGTCTTCAAACATATTTTTGCATCAAATATGATGGATAATTAATTTATATTATTTCTAACGCTTAACTAAGATACACCAAAAATTGCTTTCAGCCCAAAAATTCTAAATGGAGATCTCGCCGTAAATTAATTATCTAAGGGCTTTTGAATCAAGGAACACACTTAAAGGTTAGGGAGGGAGAGAGACGGAAGTATAACTTAAAAATGAAGACAAAGACATTTTAAAAATGAAAGGCAAAGATTATCAGGGAATTCCCCCACCCCAAACTTCGCTTTGTCTGCAAGATTCTGTTTGTTATTTTACTTTCTCTACCACTTTCTTATAGTAAGTAGAGAAATTATTGCATTCCACCGCAAAATTCAATACAGAGATTCCACCTGGAATACGGATTTTGAGACTCCGTGAGTGAAAAAAAATTAAAAAACGCCCTGTGTGTTCTTTTTTGGATTTAGGAACCTCAAAACGTGTATTTCAAGTGAATTTTCTACATTGAATTTTTGAATGGAATATAATACTTCCTCTGTAAATACATCTACGTAATAAAGAAGTAAAAATCTGACTATAGCTTTAAATACTGTATCTTACAACGAAATCCTAAGGTCGCGGATTCAAACCCGGAGGAGGCGATGGATTTTTTCGGGCGTAAAAATCCTTAGTTTGGCTTCCTTCGGAAGAGAAGTAAAGCCAGTGGTTCCGTGTCGTAGGTTTACGGCACGTAAAAGAACTTCAAGCCTGATAAAGAGGCCTCTAAGCCAAGTTTCCGGTCTTCCACGCCCAATATAGAATGGGACGCTAAGATTCATAGTAGTTAACGAGCGTCCATAAATAAAGCTATTTTTTTTTTTATTTTACAATGAATGTGTAAATTCTAAAATTTATCCGGGTTAACAAGAGGCCTACATAGAATAACAAGCATTGGTAATAATAGTTTGTGCAAGAGTGAGTAGAGAAATTCATGTGAATGCAACACAAGTAATTTTTTTAATGGGTGTAACACATAATTTTGAGATGCTGATGGGAGAAATAAAACGTGCGTCTTCAGTTTTTTTGTAAATAGCGTACGAATATTTGTTTCTTTCATTTTAGTGGTTTTATATAACGGAGACGGGGCCCCAAATAGTTACTATAGGAAAAAATAAACCTCGTAAAAAGGCATAGTGTACGTGAAATAACTTTTGAGCCATTACCATTTCCAAAATGTTGTTTATTATTTGCTCATATTTTCCACAGACGGGGAGCATATGTCATTATTATTATTAGTATTATTAATAATAATAATAATAATAATTAATAATGTTCCCGTGGCGCTACGGTCCATGAAGAGCCATGACCTGCTCACCTGTCGACCTCACGCCTGCGTACGCAGGCAGAGGTGGGCAATCATCCACCCGATACGCAATCCCGCAACCGGGATATTGGTCTCTGTCGCCGATATCGCTGCCTATCGCAGCTCCTCACTTTCCTCACAATTCTGAGTAGGCACCGGACCTATACCGAGGGATTAAAATCCGCATTCCCATGGTTAGGAGCGAATCCGGAGCATACCGTGGCCAAGAACCAGAACTCCACTTTCTAATCCACAGCGCTACGGCGCAGGACATGTAATATCAGGTATAAACACAAATTACAACCTGCTTTTAGGTAGTTGACTGCCATCTCAGCCTCCTGTTCGCTCTTATGTAGCTGTAAGAACATGCATATTGAAGCCATTCCTGGCGATTTATTATGATTAATTAGATATGTATAGAAAAGTTGTGTAAAGAATTTTTGTAATATTTACCAAACGACAATGTGTAGAGAGTATCATGCTAGTATTTTATAGCTTTGTATTATAAGTAGAGAAGGAGCAGTAATTTACGTTCCAAATTATATTTCACAAGCCGTCTGAATGTTTTGTTTACAGATTAAAGCTATGCTGTTTTCCAAAATATGGCTTTTACATTTGTACAAACGTCAGGCTATTTCGGTTACAACTTAATTATACTCTCCCCTCGGTAGGCAGGCTGGAATAGAAGGGATGCCTGAGGGAGTAAGTAACCATGCAGTGACAATATTAGGTCTGTAAAGAGGGTGCAGCAACTATCCCTGTTCGTACAGCTAATTCCTTTTTAAATGAAATGTTGATCCGATCTTTGCTTTAATTACACACGTGTCATGTAGAAATAACGGAGATACTCCTAAAAGGGAATATGTAGTAAAAACGTTCCTTGTAACAAATGAGTTTTGAAGGTAACTCGTAAAGCTAGGTATTACTTTCTTTACCACGTAGCTAGTAAACTCTCTCTGCGGCCGCTGCGTGTGTGCAGCATAATTCAAAAACGAAAGTGGACTAAATACTAAACTTGGTATTAAACTCAACATCTTCCAAAGATACAACAGGAGAAGTTTAAAGAAAATCCCCCACCCCAAACTACCCTTTACATTGAAAATGTTCACTATTTTAATTTTCTCAAAATGTTATAACGATTTTGATTAAAATACCATATACAAGGTTATTAAAAAAAGGGAACAGACTTTACATATTTATTTTAATGAATGACAATAGATAGCGACACATACGACACATCATTGAAAAGAGGAAAGTTCAAAGTTTTAAGCCCCCTCCTATTAGTTCCATGCAATGCCTACAGCGGCGTTGGGTTTGTTTACGAGAAAATGGCGACGCCACAGGAAACGCCCTTTTGTGTGCTGCATTATGCAAAGAGTGAATCCATTGTTTCATTGTAGCGTGCATTTCGTTGTAAGTTCAACAACGAGCCACCTCGCCATAAAAAATTTACAATTGATACAATAAATTCGTAGAAGATGGTTGCGTATGCAAACGGAAAAGCACTGGTCGTCCTCGCATAACAAATGGTGCTCATTTTGAACACATAAAATACAATTTTGAACTTTTCTCTATTCAGTGATGTATCGCATGTTCGCCATCTATTGTCGTTCATTAGAAATACATATTTAAAGTCTGTTCCTTCGTTTTGAACCCTATATTAAAGTATTTACATAATAGATAAAATGTGTAGGAGTCTTAAATATTCTGGGAATAGCTTGTGAAGTCTTCATTCGGAAAGAATTTAATATACTTTTGTATAATGTTAAGCCATAAAGGATACACAAATACGTACCATACAGAAAATGAAGATACCTTCTTCTTTAATGGATTACCCTCCTCTTTGTAGGACTTCTAAGCCAATGCTTTGGGTCAGTAGCCTTTCGAGGAGCAAGCAAATTCTGGATCAAAGCATATCAGAGTGGGTGATCGGCTCAATGCCTGGATGGCGGTGAAAAATTAGGAAATAAATTAATGTACTGTTGAAAGTGATAAGGAAATTCGCAGATCAAGTTATACAACTGAGCATTCGTTTAGCGACCGAAGAAAATCGTGAAAAAGACTTCGGTCAGATTGGTCGGTACCGGGGGTTTCAACTCGGGACCTCCCGGATGTGGGTCACAGACGTTAGCGCCTGAGCCATCCCGCTCGGTGGAAAATATCTTCAAAACACACACTCTATTTAAAAAAAATATTTTATTTATTTATTTCTTGTGGCATCAACCATTTAGAAAATACTAGTTGATATCGGTCTGAATTTTTCAACACTGTCATTTTTACTTTCTTTACTACGTACAGAGTAGATAGAGAAGGTATTGCATTCCACCCAAAAATTCGAATCCGGCATTTCATCGGAAATATGTTTTGAGGTCCTCTGAATAATAAAACAGCATTTTTAGAAAAAGAGCCGCGCGCGCGAGTGTATGTGTGTCTATGAATGGCAAACTCAATAACAAAATTTCATATTTAAGTTCAGTACCTTCCAAGGATGCGACACGAAGATTTTCAAGAAAATTACCATACCCCAAACTACCATTTACATGGAACGTGTTTCGAAATTTTTTATTTTCTAAAAATGACTATAACGAATTTTCATTAAAATGCCACATATTAAAGATATTTACACTCTAAATAAAATTTTTGTTTTGGATTTTCTGGAAATGGCCTGTGAAATCTTCTTCACTCGGAAGAGGTTTTGTATAATCTTGTATAACTTGTATACGTTAAGCGATAGACAAAGACGTACTACACAACAAATGGAGACCTCTTTAAAATATACAATTTGTTTCAAATAATTTTTTGGGGGGTAGCAGCCATTTATTTCCCTCGATTTTCAGTTATTTCTCACGGTTACATGGAAACAGTAAAATTTTAAGGCAGCGTATAGCGTCCAATTCTTAAACATGTATCACTGGTCCCTTTCTGTCTATAACGAAATGTGTAGTGCAGCTATTCCCGGAAATAGCTATAGAAGTTAGGGAAACTCATGTGAATGTAACACAACTATTTTTTGCACCGTGTGGAACACCTAATTTATTAGCAATAAAAGGAAAATATTTATTTCTGGAAAAATAATACAGATATGTGCATGAAATTTAAAATACTTATAATTGTGTTAGAGCAACAAATGGCAATCGTTTGAAAACATTTGGATAAAAACGGCAAGATTTAGAAATTTCACTATGGATACTGTTAACATGAAGTAGATAGAAGAATAAGCATTTGTAAGGATAGTTCGTTGAGAAAGCAATTCTAATGTAACACATCCGATTTGTTCTTCATTAAAGAACCATCTTGAGGTGATGCCACTAATGCTAATCTGAGAACATTCTAGTCTCTTTTTGTGCTAAGTTAGTTAAGAATTCCACACATCTTAGAGCTCCAGATACTCCTTAAACGATAAAGATACACGGCTCCAATCTTTTCAAAACCAAAATGCGTGCCAGAATTTTGCACAGGTGTTCGTGAGGTGGAATAGTTCGCAGTCTTTGATCAGCTCGGTCACAAAGCGGCGTTTTAATGGGTAACTTCATGGCTAAGGTGGTCGTAAAAGAACTAGGTTACTATGGGTCAATTAGCATTTAGATTAACTTATACCTCGCTTAAAGCTCTCATTACTTTTTCGCTAAAGTGGAAATTCGTTGCAATTATAGCCGCCTTTCAGCGGCGCCTTCCATTTCGAAGTGAAAACTTGCAGAGCAGAACCTCCTCTTCGAATACGATTATGACGTTAATATGCATGGCCCCATTCGTGAAAAATGTCCTGTCATCAGCTGCTGAAGATTCTAAAGTGGTAGTCATTCTTCAGGATAACTCTAATAGTAGATACTGGTCAAGAAGTGATCGATGCAGAAGATTATCAATCAGTGTAACTCTGTGCAAAATTCTAATACAGATTTTAGATTTTTTGCTTTCAGATGCAAAGAGGTTTTCGCTTCCCGTGATAAATTCACAAATCCCGTTATATACCGGGTGTCCCAGAGCAGCCTATAGGCAGTTTTTCTCTAAAACTATAAGATACTTGTTGTTTGCAAAAACAGTTTGATAACCAAAACTGAAGTAAGGAACCAATTGGTGGTATTTCCATTTTTCGGAACAAACCAGAAGTAGGGGTCAACTTTGAAATTTAAAATGGGAACATGGGTTGTTTAAGGTATCGTTTTATAGTACTTGTAAAACGAAACAACTTTTACCAAAACATTTTTTTCGTGTAATGTTCACTCACAGACGTAAGACAAAAGTAAACAAATTAATGACATATTCTAAGAAATGCTGTACTTACGCTCTAAATGTTCAAAATGTCCACCACCTTATGCTACACAATGCTTGATCTACTCCTAACATCACGGAGAAGGTCATCACTGCAGAGAGACGCACAGGCTTTCTTTCGCATCTTGTCTAGTTGTAGGACGCACTTGGTAGACATGTCTTTAATTCTCCCCCATAACAAGCCGTTGAGTGCTAAGCCAGGAGATCGGGCCGGCCAAGGTACTGGTCCTCCTCGTCCAGTCCACCGTCCAGGAAACAATTGGTCAAGGACTTTCCGAGCCCAAAGTGAGCCGCACAGCCATGTGTTGAAACAACATCGGTAACCGTATAGCCAGAGAAACACCATCAAGCAACTGCTGCAAAATGTTGACGAGGAAGTCTGTCGTTCATTTGTGAGTAAACATTAGAAGTTGGTAAAAGTTGTTTCATTTTAAAAGTACTATCCAATGATACCTTAAATAACCTATGTTCCCATTTAAAATCAAGGTTGACCACCCCTTAAAATTAAGTGACTACGTTTAATTGGCCACATTAATACATCAAACATGTATTATTTTAATCATAATCCTTAGAGCAATTTTTTTAGAAAATGAAAAATAACCAGTATGTATCTTTCCATATAAAAGGTAATTTGCTACAGCTCCTTCAGTTCCTAATTTGTACTTGTATAGCTTTTCTGCTGCTTCATGCAATGCTTATTTTGAGGAAAACAAGTTATGAGTGTTGGGGAGTAGAAGAAAATAAGGCCGCCCTCCCCCCCTTGGATGAAGGCGGAAGAAGTCGAAAGAGTCCTACAGAAAGGGTTAGAAGACGGAGATTAGGAAGTCAGGGAACCTTAAAGTAGAATTTGGACACAAGAAGATTCATCAGCATTGCGAACCAAATGACGACGACGATGATGGTGACTGTTAATTATTTTTAATCATGTCTCCCTTCATGAAAACCTTTTGGTTACCTTCTCTTTTTATAAACCATGGCTCATAGGCATTTCATATGTGCTACCTCAGAGAAGAATTTTACTGTGAAGCCTTACGTCATCATATGTCAACAGGCAAACAGTGGAAGGGCTTAGAGTGATTTTAAATTACTTATTTGTAAGAACAGTTTAAGAGATATAAAAGTAAAGGATAGAGAAAGCCACGTGAATCTAATTGTATCAAATATAACGTACCAGCAACGTCGAAACTCCTAAACAATCAGAGCTTTGTTAGATCGTTCCAAGGTTTTAACAGATATTCATACCAACATCAAAATTGCAGTTTGCGGTAGTGAGACCGAAGCCAAGGTGGTCAGCGGCTTGAAGCAGTAACAGAATGTGGGTGGTAACTCCTGTCGGTCGGGTACACTGACCTCGTTCCAAATTATGTTCTTGTCGTCTGTCGCGGTAGGCGCATAGCAATATCGTCTGCCCACACCCTTGATGTGCACTTCCAAGAACTGACAGCTGCTGAAATTCCAGAAGCAATGTACTGCAACCTCTCTTCCCAGAGAACACTTGGAGACGATCTGTCATAGTAAAGATTACTTCTAGCTAGATAAATGAAAAGATATACAGATGCTAATGAGAATACAGGTTTTTTATTGAAATAAGTGAGATTTAAAATGATCCTGAACTGTTCGATAGT
Organism: Deroplatys truncata; assembly: GCA_030765065.1. Lineage (NCBI taxonomy): Eukaryota > Metazoa > Arthropoda > Insecta > Mantodea > Mantidae > Deroplatys > Deroplatys truncata. The sequence goes on along the minus strand of CM060988.1, from coordinate 117,580,143 downwards.
AATGTATGTGCTCCTATGATACACACCTAGGCAGCAGTTTTCTCTACCAAGCATCACTGACCAGCTAGGACTTTCCAAATGTGAGAAAAATATTATAGTGTTAGATGTATATATATATATGTATGTGTGTGTGTGTGTGTGTGTGTGTGTGTGTGTGTGTATCATTTAAGTTGAAACTGTACAGTATCTCCAAAACTAAGCGTTGTACAAAAAAATGTATTAAAAGTCGCTTGATATGGGGAAAGTAAATGGCATTTACTTTCCCCCATATGTATTAAAGATATTTCTTTCTACAACGCTTAATTTTGGAGATACTGTACAGTCTCAACTAAAATGGTCCACCCTGTATATACAATAAAAGTATTTTTATTTATTAATTCGTATGGAAAATGGACGCATCATTCAAGCTTTTTTACTCTTGTAAGACAACCAATAATTGCAATGCTGCTTAAAGTTAGCCAACCAGTGAGGATCATCCACTTTAGAGGTAATGAGATAAGAGCTACTGCTATTAAATGAGTGTTGAACGGTATATATATTGAAGCCGAAATTATAAAGTCAATTATCTAAATAATCTGGGAAGGATAGAGAAATAAAATAAATAATAAAATATTTCAGTACATGTATTAAAAGGAGAAGCATTGGGAAAATTGTTGACTGTTAAAAGCGACATAAAGACCAGACAGGCACAGTTTAGCTAATTAGGGATCAGCCCCAGGTATAAAGGGTAAATCCGCTGAAGCCAGTTTCTCTTGGAATTAATGGGTGCAGTTGCACTGGCCAGGATGTGAAGGTCATTAGAAGCTTCATGACGCTCATTTTTGGTGCGAAATGTTTAAGGGGAGAGAGGGGAAGTTAGGAGTCCTTTCTTTGTATCGCGTGTGTGGTGAGGATATTCTCGCTGGGGCACTGTGGGAGTGCGGAACAACGGTCTCGTGAGGTCCGAAGACTGGGTGCGAACTTGCAAGAGGGTCGAACGATCAGATGTAATTGATAATCTTCGGTCTTGGAAAAGACACAGTAACATCGTAAGAATTTAAAAGTGATAGGCACATCTTAAGTCTTATTTTAATGGTGAATAAAAGTGTTCCAAGAAAGCGTTCGTGTTTCTATGTACATACACTCACGCATACTCAGTGATTAGAATCTCATGCTCGAGCAGCCGTGGCAAAGTTAAAAAAAAACAACTAGGAGGAGAAAAGCAGCAACCGTGAGGCAAAGGTATTGCTTCATTGTTGGAGGACGTAGTGTGGCTGCGTCAATATAATGCAGTTAAGCAGTACTTTTTTAAAAATGTCAGCAATACATTTCTCAAACGTTCAGAATAATAGAACTGCATGCTTTCAGCCAAGCGGGAATGTTTGTCGTATATCTTTCAGTGAAAGTAAACCATAAATTAACAGAAATTTCGAACTCGTAAAAGTCTGTTTTTTTCAGAAAAGGCAATATTATGGTATTCCGAATAATCAAAAATGAAATTTCTCTTCATTTGAGTGGCCAAGAATTTTTTTTGGGGGGGGGCTTATTTAAGTATTTTATATTTTGAATAGTAGAACACGCGGCTGTCATATTTACTGTCTCTTCCTCTTCCCTCTTTGTCCATCCTCCTTTCTACCTCTCCCATTTCTCTGTATCCCTCACTCCCTCTCCATTGCCCTCACCCCGCCTGTTTTGAAAAACAGTAATAAAAGTGTTTATTCTAGGGTGCTAGGCGGCGCCGTGGCCGAGTGGTTATTTTTCATATATAGATAATCATAAATCGAAAGGAAATTATTAAAATCTCTCTTCATGGGATATCAATTTGATGTTTATGAAATTTTGCTTTAGAGTAATTGTGATATTCTGTGGTTATTTAACTAGTTTAATTCAGGGATCGGTTGTCTTTGTAATTCTGTGTTTGTTTTTGTTTCTCTCTCTCTCTCTCTCTCTCTCTTTCTCCCCAGCAAAAATCTGCAATGCATTCTTGTAGCTATCCCACATTACAGATTAAATTCTAAAGTGTTTCTGTAACTATTTTCAAGTTTTATAGAACGGAGCATATGCTGTGAATGTGCTCCCCTCTGTTATAGTTACACACGGAATTCGGCCATTAACTGGCCCGCTTACAGAGCAAATGAGGGAACCCTTCTGTCACACCTCGAAATAGACTGACATGTTTTTTTGTTAGTGTTCACCTAATACACATTTCAGCCACCTGCTGGGATACACGTGAAAATCCGCCGGCGTATTCGTCGTGGAGATTTAATGCTGTCAAGATGAATCCATTAATGTGTCTCGCAGAGAGAAATGGTATATGTTTGCACTAAAATCACCGGATATAACATACAACGCTGGTGAAGTAAGTGTTCCCATACAATTCCAGAAACGTTAAAAGAAATGTTCAGTGATTAAAGAAATATTTTTTGTTTCATTTGTGTTGAGATTATTAAAGGTTTCCATAATTTCATCTACAAATTAAGTTAATTCATAAGTTTGGATCGGGCAGGCAAATAATTGCGTGGCTTCTTAAGCACTATAGTTTCCTGTCCTTTATTTCATTTTCATTTTCCTCTTCATCTTTCAAGGTCTCGGGGACACGCGATGGACTGTGATGGTTGGCGTACAAGATGGAAGTGTTTTGAGGATTCTTTCTACCCTAGTATCGGAACCTTCTGTCCAAGCCTTTGGGACATCGTAGGGGCTATCTGCTGGGTTGAGCCATCTGAAGACATTAAAGATCTGGCCGTAGTGCTGAAATTCTCCTCCGTCCTTATCTTATACACTAAAAGGAATCTCAGAAGCAATATGGCTGTGATTTATGGGATTTTTTTATCACCAGAAGCGTTTATCCGTTATTTTCATTGATATGAGAAATGTCCTTGAAAACTTCCTTTCATGTTAATAGTCTCATAGGTAAATGGAATTCGTAAAATACTCTGAATTTTAATTATTGAAAATGTCATTTTTCCATAGCAACCTCAGCAATTGTTAATCAGTTAATGTTAAAAATTAGGACAATAGATATTTTAACATGTGTATTTATGAGAAGATTTAACTGTCGTCACTTTGTATACAATTCGATATCGTAGTATATTAAGTATAATGCTGGTATTTTTAGTTCCAATAGTCACGTCTCTCATTTCATTATTTTCAATATACTCTTATTTCCTTGTAGCTATTAGGTTCATCAAGTTACAAATATGATTTAAACTTGTAGACAATCTGTATTCAGTGGATTACCACATGTTTTAAGGACCACAATGGAAGCTCTTGAAGTTCAGGGCTCTTAATCAGTTATCGTTTTTATAACTTTAGACAGGTAATAGTCGGCCTCGATATGAGTGTGTTTGGTGGGAAGAGGAACTAATTACTTACGGAACAAGTAGGCGGAGCATCGAAAGGAGAGCCAGGTAAAGAAAACATCCGCAGTTCTGAATTGCATTTACTAGCATTATGCACTGTGCATTCCCCTATAGCCTTGCACCTCATTCTCCTCTGATCCCAAGAGCTTGGTGACGTTAGGCAATATCACCAAAAACAGTGGCGCCCTCCTCCAAGTGCACTCGTATCGTGGCCGACTAGTGAATGAGTCCTTTACAATGTTTATCTTGAATTGTTGTGTTTTCTGTATTCGATTATAACCAGTCGATAGAGAAAATGAAATCATAAATACAATAAAGTCGAGAGCAGTTTTTGTGAATAGAACATTAATAATTTTACAAGAAGTTTTAATTAACCTCTAGAGCACAGTTAGTCTCTATTAGCTAAAACAGTTTTCTTTTTCAATTCTTAAAAAATATTTCATACATTTCATCAATTCTAAATGGATTTCCCCATACCTTTCGTAATCAAAATCTATGCACAACTGGAAATCATAAATTTGTTTAATCGGCGTGTATATTTTGACACTTTGAACTCCTCAATCTAGATTTCAATGTGACCAGGTTTTAGTATTTGGGTTACTTCAATAAACAAGTTTTCGTGCTGATGCAGTGAGTCTACAGCCATTAAAACTTGCAGATTAGAACGATTTCGAAGCTGTATTTGAAAAATAGCTCATTATCAGTAAGTTATTGTTAAATGCTCATAAATAAATCCTTCAGTAGCGAACGCTCCTAAAAATGGACTCTAGGCCAGGGTTATTCCTCCGAAGTATCCACAGTTTAAAAGTGTATTTAATGGTACACGGCTTTCAAGAAATGTTAGGTTGTTTTTGCCTTCAAGGAATGAAACAGCGCCCTCTTTATTGCAAATATGTGGTTTGTAATAACGGCGTGGGATGGGCATAACTTAACTTTATGACGTATAATAAGTGATTACAGATGGAAATACAAGAGACACCTATCTAACAAATTGCACAAAGGAAAAAAGAAAGAAAAAGATTTCCTTGCTTCGCTGTTCTTGCATATAAAGCGGAACTTCGCAATTAGTTCTCTTGAGAGGAGACGCTGGGAGCTGTTTTAAAGAATTTTAATCAGATATTAAGCAAAGAAAACAGTCTTTGAATTGGATCGCAGTAGAAGATCTTAAATTGGTTTCTGAATACGTCTTTATCCTGCTGTGCATTAACTTTGAGTGGTAGGAGATTCAGAATTAACCCTTATGAGGCTACATTATGTCATTTGTTTATAAAACGGGCCCTTTCATTGCAACATGCCGACGGAACAAAACAGTGTTTTCTTTTTTAACTAAGAACTGTTTTGTGTACAGTGCCTCATTTTGGCAACACACTCTGTAGGCAACGGCTGTAAAGAACAAATAAGAAATGAGAAATTAACAGACAAATGCCCTGCATTTGAACGTGTTGTATCTTAATAACAGAATCGAAGAACAATGCGTAATCCAAATGTTTTAATAGTAAAACGTGATACTTTATCTTGTCGATAGTTCATCTTTATTCCCCCTTGATTACACCTCAGATTGTCTATGTGGTGGTACTGCGAATGCTGTTCCTACTCCTGCTTTGTAAAGAATTTCATAAACAGCATTTTAAGTTTACGGCTTATTATTATTATTTATTTATTTATTTATTTAGTTTATGTGCTTGCACAGTGCAATCAAATGAACAAGATACGGTGATCATTGTTATTCCACACACGCCATGTGTAGCCTAAAGGTGGAATCAGATTGAAAAATTCAGGGATGGTTAGAGCAACAGCACGGAAAGCCGAATTTTGGTTATGGCATTGAATTTTTCAGTTTAACTCCAACTGTCAGCAGGTGTGACAATCTGGTTTTGATAATATTACAGACTGCCATATTGCCTGAAATTGAAGCCACACTAATACGAATTTCGGCATATTAACTGAATAAATGTTATTTTACGGGCTTACTAATTTATATCAATAGGAAGGCGAGAATCCGATCACAATCAAATGCAAGCCCTCTGAAGCTTGCACCCAGGCCCGCCAAATTTGCAGAAGATCTACTTGCGTTCACCATAGAACAACATAGCATTTCATTTTTAACTTGGATTCTTGAGAGTTAATTTACGAATATGTGGAATCATTTTTTGCATCGATTGTTAGAGAATGAAGGAATTATTTCAGCAAGTGAAGTTTTACTTACACTCACTAGTGTTATATGTGTTGTCTCCAACTTTTAAAAACAGAATTAATATTTTCGTTGTCTTCACAACAGTGCAGTAAATTGGTATGCCTATGTTACTATGGTTTGAATAAATCCGATTATTCTTTCTGTAGCCGTACTTTTTGTTATAGTAAGAAAGGGAGAGCTCCGGAGGTTATAATCTCATAAAATACGGATGATTACGAAAAAATAAATTACATCTAGTGGGATATTTTAATTTACGCTAGCAGTTGAGCAGCTGAAAGTCAAATTTCAAAGGATTTACGGAATAACGCAGTTGTTGACAATAAGAAAAATGCAGTTGCTTGTCCAGGTGATCAAAAGGAAATCGATAAAATTAAAACAAAAAATCTAGCAGGATGCACAGCTGAAATTTATCCAAATACAAAGCCTTTCCAGCCCGGATTAATCACTTGATACACAAGTAAAGTATTCCCTAATTTATCTGCAGCTTCTCTGCTTGGCTGTTCCTCGAGGAGGTATCTGCAATCTATCACTTCTTTTACTAGACTGTACTTATCTACAGTTCTTGCCTTTTAGAGTAGAAAGAAGGATATTATAAATCATAGCTGGGAAGTCCACAATAGCTTATCTCGTTTCCTTTTACCAGACTCTATGCATCTCTATATTACACCTTCAGAATCGATAGCTGCGCCTTGCAGCTGAATAAGTGAAGCTATCTACTGAAAAATCTTGTAGCATTCACATGATTTCTTCTACGCACTTTTCTACAAAATATTCTTACAAGATTTTATTTTTCTGCTTCTTCTTAATCCAGATAAACTTTCATTACACACTTATACATTCGTTGTAGATATAAATAAATAAATAAAATCTGAATATACTATCCCTGCACCTTGGTTACACACCGCGGTATACATTCAAACTTTACATTTATTCTCACAAACATTTACATTTTAGATTACATCAATTTTTTTTAGATAAAATAACTACTAACTACAAAATGTCTTTAAAATAATAATATAACAGTAAATAAAAATAAATAGAGAGATAAAATAATAATAAATAAATAAAAGAAAGACAAATAGAAAATGTTAGATTAGAGTAAACGCCAAAAAAGAATCAATTACAATTCTAAATTCTATATCCATCTACACTTGCTGAAACCAGCAAACTTAGCAACTGATAACCAGCTACTATCTATTCCAATGTAACTATATTCACTGGAAACCGGCGAAAGGGGTAATTGTAGGTACCCATTTAAAATAATTAAGTTGACCCTAAAATGACCATCATAACGTCCTCAAAACAAAACACAATAACGGCTTTACTTTCCCGCATAATATCAAGCAACTTTATCAAAGAAATTTCTTTCTACAGCGCTTAGTTTTGGAGATATTGTACAGTCTCAACTTAAATGATCCACCGTGTGTAGTACAATACCCTGGACATCAGGAGGCGAATTGCGCAGCCAACATTACGCTCTACAGCCAGTAAAATTTAAGTGGCATATGCAAGTAGACATATTAATACATATTTTGATGTGTTGACTTAAAGCCATAAACACTTCGCCAACAAAATATAGCAATGTACTTCTTCGAGGGAAGTCTTTTATATGGAGACGCAAGGGTCCTGCTTCCCCTAGTCTGTGAAGTTAATGTTCTTGGCATGGGGAGGCAAGATGTCTTAAGGGTCATATATATCATTCATCGTCCCGATGCACAGAATGCGTCCCCTTTTAAAACGGGAAGCACCAGAATGAGGTATCAAAGAAACTTTAAGTGGAATAAATGGAAAAGAAAAATGAAGGCGCCACAGATCTGTGACGAAGACCACTTGAAAATAAGTCCTCGAGGTCCGCGTTTACATCACTAGATACAGCATTTTAAATGCGAAAGTATCTTTAGACCATGTTTTGAGCGGTGTGTTGAAATACGTTAATACAATTAATGTATGTTCTTTGAAGAATAAAACACAAATAAAACTCTATACTTAGAATGCCTACGCATAAATGGATTTGATAAATATATTGCTAAATAAACTTTTACTTTTCCTACTGCGTATAGTAAGTAGGGGAAGTATTATATTACACCCAAAAATTCGATACCGAGATTTCACCGGAAATATGTGTTTTGAGACCTCCTGAATCCAAAAATAAATATTTTTGGAAACGTGTATGTATGTGTGTGTGTGTGTGTGTGTGTGTGTGTGTGTGTGTGTGTGTAAACAGTGTAACTCAGAAACGAACAGTCAGATAAACACCAAACTTGGTATTTACGTTCAGTATCTTCCAGAGATGCGACACGAAGGTTTGCAAGAAAATTTCCCACCCCAGATTACCCTTTACATGGAACATTTTTCGAAAATTTCAATTTTCTCAAAAATGGCTCTTAACGATTTTGATTAAAATATCATATGTTTAAGATATTTTCATGACAAATAAAATGCATATCTCGAATTTTCTGGGAATGTCTCCAAAAGTATTCTTCATTGTGAACGACTTTTGCATAATTGGTAAACCATAAGAGATAGACAAAATTTTCTAAACAACAAAATGTAGATTGCGTTAAAATACTCAATTTATGTTATACACATTTTTTTTGTTGAGTGAACCATTTTCGAGATATTGCTTGTTATTCCCTTAAATTTTCCAATACTTTTTCTCAAATGGGAATTCGTTATTCATTTTTTTTATGCCCTAGACATACAAAGAGAATGGAATGCGCCACATAGCAACCAGCTCTTAAAAGATTTGACTATCGCTTAAAGCCTACCATATTCCCCTTGCACCTACAAGAAAATTAGCAATAAGGTTAACATCTCGATTAACATGAAGCATATGGAGAATAAGCGTTTGTAAAAATAGTTTTTTCAAGAGTAGAGAAAGTCATGTGAGTGTAACACACACATAAACACACACATATATATAGTGTTAGTAAAACATTTAAGACTGTTTTTTGTTCTTTTTTACTTTCCCTTGTACTTACCTAGACGCACTCACACTTGTAAAAAGTGTAAACTTACAGCACGGAATATTTCGGAAACTTGACACAGTACGTGTAAGTAGGGGAAGCATTGTATTCCACCCAAAAATTCGTTGCTGAGATTTCATGGGAATTTCACCTGAGGTGTCCTTAATTCAAATTAAGCATTTTTAGAAACATGTCTGTGTGTATATCTGCGTCTGTGAACAGCATAACTCGAAAACGAAAACTTGAATAAATACCAAACTTGGTATTTGAGTTTAGTAACTTCCAAGGATGCGACACGAAGATATTCAAGAACATTCCTGCACCTCAGACCATCCTTTACATGGAACATTTCTCGAAAATTTTGATTTTCTCGAAAATGGCACTAACAATTTTGATTAAAATATCATATGTTTAAAATATTTACATGTCAAATGAAATATATATATATATATATGTATATATATATATGTTCTGAGCATGCAAACTGCATGGAATGCTCCACACAGCAACAAGCTCTTAAAAGATATGACTATCGCTTAAAGCCTACCACATTCCCCTTGCACCTACAAGAAAATTAGCAATAGCTTCTGCAAATGTGTATTTCAATTAACATAAACTAAATGGAGAATAAGCGTTTGTAAAGATAGTTTGTGCAAGAATAGAGAAGGTCATATGAGTGTAACATAAATTCTTTTATTGAGCTCTACATTTTCTCTGCAGTACATTTTCGTCTATTTCTTATAGTTTCCTTGTTGTATAAATCTGTTTAAAGTTGAACTTCACAGACTATTCGGAAACATTCAAGGTCCTACATTTTGTTTCCCATGCAAATAACAAATATGACGTTACAGTAAAGAAAAAAATCGATATAACCATTTTTAAAAAATAAAACGACATTCTTTCTTTGTAAAGGGTTGATTGGAATGGGAGGATTTTTTTGAAAGGCTTGGTATTTATCAGGGGTTTTTGTTGTTGAATTATGTTGTACAACCCCCCTCCCTCAACAAACACAACTTTTTTTCTAGAAATGCTTTCTTCGAATTCGCGGAACCTCAAAACGTATATTTTCTGGTTTTAGTGAGTTTGATAAAAATAAAAAATCCCAAATTTAAGCTCAGGCTTAAAAATTTTTTAACGTATACTGAAATAGTACTGCTAATTAATTTTTCTTTCACACAAACGGTGTACAGGGCAAGTTTGGAAAGGTGGAATCAGACTCAAAAATTCAATGCCATAGCCGGGATTTGAACCAGGGATCTTACAGTTTTTGTCCGGTTGCTCTAACCAACAGGGCTACCATGGCAACATGCCGCACGGCATTAGGAACCACTGGCAACCCGCGTATATATTTGAGAAAAAATCCTAATAAAATAAATTATCAGGTTCTCCCAAAATAATTGCCTTGATTTCAATTCGGTTTTAATGTTAATTATGTTATTTGAATTCTTATACGTAATATTGCTGCGAATCGCCTAAAGTTCACAGTACACGGAAGCTCTCTGTGACCTCACAGAGGCCAACTACCCTTAATTTTAAATCTCGACATCCTGTCTTTTAGCTCTCGTAATTTAAAGTTTCAACACCCTGTATGGAATGGATCGTGAGTTGTCGAATATAGAAATGAACCGATGCCTTCAGCACTGATATCCCAGTAAGTTTATGTTCACCGAATTTAATATCACGCCTTGCGTGTTTCTTCTCACGGCCGTGTACTTTGCTTCTCAGCATTTTAGCAACCGTCGCAAGTTCATTTCGATCTGAACTGGCAGCGACTCAACGTAAGTCCAGAAATAACCCTTTGGGGGGGAGGTGCATGCATTTCAAACTTATTGGTGCCATTTTAAAACACGTCGGTTTTCTGCCACCGCAACTACTTGAAAGTCTCTAACACGCAAGTGATTTGGCTAAGTGTTAGTAAACATTCCAAAGGGGGCCGAAGCCATTTTCTGCAGCGTTTGACAGCTTTATGTCTGCGGGTGTTTTGACGGGGAAAACCCAGTAAACTTCGTGGCGCGTTTTGCGGAGACAGAAATAAGCATATGGGACAAAACAGGATCTTCTAAAATAAAAGCAGTAGCATTTACTACACAACAAATTTTCATTAACTCTGTTAGAAGGCAGAAAACATATGCAAAGATTTACATCACTGTTTACAATGGTAACATTCTTTGAAAAAGCGCATGAAGTACAGTTATATACAAAAAATATTATGCATTGTATTCACATGAGTTTCACTACTCGCTCTTTTAGAAGCTGTGTTTTAAAAGCTTATTCTTCCTGAAGCTAAAGCAATAGTCACATTTTTAAAAAAGTGGGCTTCCCTTTGAGTGATTATGAGAAAAAACGAGTAGCGACTTATCACTTAAAAAAGGGTGTAAGTATTTGAAAATACTGACCAATAACAAAGAAAATCCCGGAAATGGTTAGCGTCAATACATTTTATTTGACCGAAGTTGTGTGTTTTAACGAGATCGATATCTTTTTATTTATTTATTTATTTTTTTGCAATAAGATTTTGTCTAACTCTTACGGTTGACCAATTATACTAAAGTCATTCAGAATAAAGAGGGCTTCACAGAAAATTCAAAATATACATTTTATTTGTGAGGAAAATAGCTTTAATCAAAAGCGTTGCAGCCATTTTTGAGAAAATTAAACTTTTCGACAATATTTGTATGTAAAGGGTACTTAGGGGCGAGAGGATTTTCTTCAGAATCTTTGTGTAGCTTCTTTTTCCATCTACTACATTTTAATCCTATTAAACCTTTGCAGAAATAGCTACATTACAAATTTCGTTATAGATTCAAAGAAAACAGGGACAGACAAATGTTTAAGAACTGGACGCTATGTGCTGACCTAAAATTCCACATTGTTTCCATGCAATCACGAGAAACAATTGAATGTTGAAAGAACTTAAAGAAGGGCCATTTAATGAACAATTCGAACCTTTAATAACGCATATCTCAGAAATGGCTTATGTCACAAAAAAACTTATTTGAAGTCAATTGTGTGATTTAAGGGGATCTACATTTTTTGTGTAGTACGTTTTCGCTTAACGTTCAGCGGTTGTACAAGATTATACAAAATTTCTTCCAACAGAAGTGGACTCTGTAGGCTATTACCAGAAAATTAAATATATAGATTTTATTTATATTATATCTTAATCAATATCGTTAGAGCCTTTTTTAGAAAATAAAAAATTTCGAAATATCATGCATGTAAAGAGTAGGCTGGGGTGGGGAGTGTTTCTTGAAAATCTTCGCGTCGCATCCTCGGAAGTCTTGAACCTAAATAGCAAGTTTGATATTTATCCGACTTTACGCGTTTTAGTTATGCCGTTCACACACGCACGCGCACATCTTTTTCTAAAAATGTTTTTTTTTTAATTCAGGGGCCTCAAAAACGTGTATTTCCGGTGAAAACTCAACATAGAATTTTTGGGTGCAACACTTACTATACGTAGTAGACAAAGCAATAAGTTTCCCTAAGAGTAATTTGTATATGCACTAATAAACTATAGAGTGTAGAGAAAGTCGTGTGAATGTACATCAGATTTTTAATTTGCTCTTTCCGAAAGGATTGAATACAAAAATGAATATCTGACGAAGCAAACCTGACCTGTATTTGCGGCATTTCATCATGGTCTGGCGCTGCAAATATCCAATCGAAGTGGTCCATGACGGTTAGCGGTCATTTCCACATGTGTTGTTGGCATGGGTCCATCCGTCCATCCCACACTTCCGCCTATGTGCCATATGGTGTTGACGTAAGCTTGTGTTTATGGCCTTCCTTCATATCCAATCCATGTAACTGGTGACATGTTGCATACGGCTTTTATTGCGGAACTTGATAACATTCATCAATCTATCAGCTCAAATACGTAAAAATATGTCATCCAGACAGACATTGCAATTTTTCAATTAATAAATTAAACGCTCTTCGTTTTGTAGCAAGGAGCACTCGCTTTTGCTCTGCGAATTTATGTACGCTATGAATATTTGTTTTTCTTTTCTTTCTTTCCGTTTTGTATGCAAAGCGAACTTAAGATCTGATTCTTTAATTAGATAAAATGACTTATGACCAAAGAGCCGAGAGAAGAACTTGCACCTCGACACAACTCGGATGTCTATACATGCTCACAAGTTTGGCAGAACAGAACGAAGTTCAATTCATCTGGGTCCCGGGTCATAGTGGCATAGAAGCAAATGAAAAATCTGATGAACTTGTAAGACAAGGAGCAGGTTCACAATTTATTAGGCCAAAGCCGGCTCTAGGAACATCTCGATTAATAAGACAGGTGTTAAAAACTAGTCCGAAGTAGAACATCATAAAGCATGGCTTAAAACTCTAGGAAACAAGTGGTAAATTATTTATTAGAAAACCATGTAAGAAAAGAGGTGGAAGCGTACTTAAATGTAAAAAACTTCAACTGAGAACAGTTATTGCAATTCTCACAGGACATGCTCTGTGAATAAACATTTTAACACGATGGGAGTGTTTCAGAGTAACTTACGATAGATTGCAGACTGTGCAAGAAAGAAACTGAAACGGAAACATTATATGCTCCTGCGAGGCTTCGGCCTTGATATATTATTTGGGAAAATGTTTTTAGAGTCAGAAGTATTTGAAACCATATCTGTTATGGGACTGAATTTCTTGGTAAAGAGTGCAGTATAATGAATTGGCTTTTAAAAGGACACTAGCACAATAAGCCCATGGCTGAGTGCGTTCGAAGCAATGACGGAAATCTGTACCGTATGAGACAAGACAAGACCCTCAGGAGGAACGGATGAAGTAAAGGAACCGCAGGAGGCTATAGGTCGATCGGCTGACAAAGATGTACATAGGTCCCTAACGATTCCAAGCGTGATGACGCCGGGGGACTGCTCAGAGATGGTTTCCCTCTGGCGAAACCAGAGGCGGTAAGCATTTCCACCATCTGTTCACACTGACCGACACTGCACAGTTCCTAAGTCTACCTGAAACATGAAAGGGGAAGCGAAATGATGGGATACGAAAGGAGCTTCGTGATAGAAGAAAACCACCCCAGCATTCGTCTAGCCAACCGGGAAAACCATGAAAAGTCCATGTTCAGAGTGACCGGGCCCAGGAATGGAACCTAGACCTCCCGAATGCGAGCCTCGCACGTTACCGCGGATCCATATCCCTTGGTTAATTAGATAATATAGCAGAAGTCCATGAGATCCCTGAAGGGCAAGGGTCTCTTAACCATAGAAGACCCTAGCTCTTGGGGACTCGTGGCCTATGGCCTCCTGTGTGAGTCCTTCACTTCGTCCCTTCCTCTTAGGTGGGTGGTAGCCTCAGTAGAAATAAAGTAGATCGCTCTGCGCGAGGTTCTTCCCTCCATTGTACACTTATACCCTACACCCTTAACTTCTGGTACTAATTTAGAAAAATCTGTGCGTATAGAAATTCTTCTTAATAAAGCTTATTTTCTATCTACTTCATTTTAATCCAAGTAAACTTTTGCAGAAATAGCTACATTATACATTTCGTTAGGGTGATAGTGAAATGTCTAAGAACTGAACGCTATATGCTTAAAAGTCCATACTGTTTCCATGTAATCGCAGGAAACAACTGCATGCTGAAAGGATTTAAAGAATGATCAAGTAATGGACATTCGAACCATTTAATGACGGATATCTCGATTATTGCTTATGCCACGAAAAAGGTTATTTGAAACAAATCATATGTTTTAAAAAGATCTACGTTTCTTGAGTAGTACGTTTACGTTTATCGCTTAACGTTAACTAGTTATACATGATTATACAATGAAGAGGACTTCACAGGCTATCCCCAGAAAATTCAAGCCATACATTTTATTTGTCAGTAAGTATCATTAATATATGGCATTTTAATCAAAATCGTATGAGCCATTTTTCTAAAATAAAAAATATCGAAAAATGTTATACGTAAAGGGTAGTTTGGGGTTGGAAGTCTTCATGTCGTATCTTTAGAAGGAACGGAACCTAAATACCAAGTTTGGTGTTGATCGGACTTTTCGTTTTCTGAGTTATGATGCCCACAGAAACACACACATGGACTTTTTCCTAAAATGTTCTTTTTCGGATTAGGGAGCCTCAAAACTTATATTTGTTGTGAAATCTCGGTATCAAATTTTTGGGTGAAATGCAATAGGTACCTTCTCTACTACCTACTATGTACGTGGTAGACAAAATAAAAATTACTGCGTATGGTGATTCTCGGCCCACCACAATTCTTGTGCTCACTTTTGGCCTCAGTGTATTCATATTCATACACGATAACAGGAGGAAGTAACTTTATTGTGATTAGCTTTTTCGCAGAATTAATATACACATACTTCTGTATCTTCAACGATTAAATTTTGTATTTTAAACAAAAACTTAACATAACCTCAACATTTCTGTGGTAGTTCCTCGCCATCTGAAATGCCATACAAATATTGTTCTCTACTAATTTATAGTTACCCACACCCCACTGCAAACGAATGCATGAATGTATGATGTGCTTATACCACAAACCAACCTCGAAAGTAATGAAAGACGAAGAAGATATTATGACGTGTCATAAAACTCTAGTTGAAAGGGTCGTAAATTTTTTAAACTCATAAACTGAGTAATAGAAGAGGTGCTGAGGAAATGTAGGAGTGCCAGATCGTATAAGCTGTAAGGAAATGATCTCTCTCGAGTTCTTCACTGCCTCAGAATTACGACTTAAGTTTTTGAAATAAAATAGATGGTAAAACATTTCAAAAAACAAAGCTGAGTAGACCAGTGGCAAAAGAGCAAGAATATTGACGTTCAGAGTTAAAAACATTAACATAACCACATGCATTTCTTATTATTAATCTATCTGCTGTACTTTATTAAATATAGTAAGAAGGGTAAGCATTGTAATCCAGTCAAAAATTTGATCTCGAGATTTTACCGGAAATACATGTTTTGAAGCCTCCTGAACAAACAAAAAAGAAAAGCTTTTTAAGAAAACTGTTCTGTGTGTGTATGTGTGTGTGTGTGCGTGTGTGTGTGAGAGAGAGAGAGAACAGTATAAGTCAAAAACGAAAAGGGCTACAAATACCAAACTTGGGTTTAAGTTCAGTATCTTCCAAAGATGTGACAGGTATATTTTCAAAAACATCCTCCTACCCCAAACTGCCCTGTACATGCAAAAATGTTTGAAATTTTATATTTTCTCAAAAATGTTTCCTAACGATTTTGATCAAAATACCATATGTTTAAGGTTTTTCATGACAAAATGTATAATCCTGAATTTTCTGGGACTAGCCTGTGAGATCCTCTTGATTGTGAATCACTTTCGTATAACTGGTAAACTGTAACATATATAATCTTATTACACAGAAAATGTAGATCTCGTTAAAGCACACAGTTTTTGTTACTTCCGAGATATTCTTTGTTATTGATTTGAATTTTAAAATACTCATTATTTTCTCAAGAGGAAAATCGCCGTTTTTTTTCTCTTTCTTCTGTTTTCGCTCGTAATCGTGCAAAGAGAAAGGAATTTCAAAGCCATGCCATTACATAGAACGCGCTCTTAAAAGATTTGACTATGGCTTAAGCTTACAGAATCCCTCCAATCCATTTTACCTATAAGGAATATATAATAAAACATTTTCAGCAAATATTTATCTCAATTTACATTTCGTAATCGTAGTTTGTTGAACGGATAGAGAAAATCCTGTGTATATAACTATAAATTTGATGCCTTTATTTTGTAAATGAAACAGTACGCTCCGCTAATGTAAGTAAAATCTGATATAAATATTTTTGGAAAATAGCTGTACATATCCCAAACCAAGTTTGTACCTATTTCAACCAAATATGAAATATTATTCTGTAACGTAAGTGCATATGTATCAAACTAATTACTGAAATTGACAAATATATCAAAATAATATTCTCTTGGCGGGGATTATTCATGAAAACAATTTTATATCTCATTTTCATACCTGCCTCAGAAGAAAGTTTGATTAAAAAAAAAATCGTTCTTCATTTCAGCGCTACAAGTAACTCATTTCTCACTCACACCTCACTCTACAAAATGGAGTCGCTAATCACGTTTTGGACTAGTTGCTAATCGGAGTAGAATTCATTAAGAAAGTGCGCTTCTGAACCTTTCTTCGTTTTACAGTGTATATAACATGCTCATGTCTCTTTTTCTTGGGATTAGTTTCTAGCCAGTTATAGGGACACATGATAAAGACCGGTGAAAACATATCTGCTCCGAAGTGTACACTCGGCCAATTTAAAATTGACGGGCGTTTGAGAGAAGGGAGCTCGAATCGGGTACTTCCGTAAGCCAGGCTTTGTTCACAAGACTGTGTATATCTGAAGCAGAAACACGCGCTGGATAATTATTTATATATACACATTTAATAAATAAATAGGATGAATACACATAAAATTAGTCGTACACGTAGTATACGGAAAGAATTCCATAAGAGCTAAAGTTTGCGGAAGGGTAGACAGGAGCAAATACCTGTTAAAGGAGCCGGAGTCTATAACCGGACTTCTGCCCTTTAATGCAGAACATGTGGCCCGCAAAACAAAGAACATTCCAATGTGACTTAGAGACACCAAGACGTACGTGCTTAATCGGTCTCCAAATTCACTAAAGCGGAAAAACCAACGCTAGAAATGAGCGACAAGCCATAAAATATTACAAATTGAAAACAGCAAATTGCACTAGTCTTGGTAGGAGAACCGCCAATAAAAGTCAAGGGAGGAAAAGAAAGCAGCAAATAACCTACGTGATAAATCACGTGGTTAGGGGACCAAACCAAGTCGCCTAGGAAATTGGCGTGAAATAGAAAAATCTGATGTGTTACACTCACATGACTTTCTCTACTCTTGTACAAATTATTTTTACAAACGCTTATTCTCCATCTACTTCATGTTAATCGAGATAAACATTTGCAGAAACTATCTTATTGCTAAGTTTCTTGTAGATGTAAGGGGAATATATATTTACAAGGACAATATAGAAATACAGTAGCCTTTAAGGACATAAATATCTCTTAATAGCTGGTTGCTAGGTGCAGCACCATTTTCTTTGCCATAGATTAATACTCTTTGCATATGCAAGACAAAAAAATTGAATAACGAATTCCCATTTGAGAAAATAAGTATTGAAAAATTTAAGGGAATAACAAGTAATGTCTCGAAAATGGTTCACTCAACAAAAAAAAATGTATATGACATAAATTGTGTATTTTAACGCGATCTACATTTTTTGTGTAGTAAAAGTTTGTCTATCTCTTATGGTTTACGAGTTAAGCAAAAGTCGTTCACAATAAAGAATACTTTTGGAGACATTCCCAGGAAATTCATGATATACATTTTATTTGTCATAAAATATCTTAAACATATAATATTTTAATCAAAATCGTTAGAGCCATTTTTGAGAAAATTAAAATTTTCGAAAAATGTTCCATGTAAAGGGTACTCTGGGGTGGGGGATTTTGTTGAAAACCTCGTGTCGCATCTCTGGAAGATACTGAACCTAAATACCAAGTTTGGTGTTTATCCGACTGTTCGTTTCTGAGTTATGCTGTTCACAGACACACACACACAGACACACACGGACATGTTTCCAAAAATGCTTTTTTGGATTCAGGGGGTCTCAGAACATGTATTTCCGGTGAAATCTCGGTATCGAATTTTTGGGTGGATTACAATACTTCCCCTACTTACTATACGTAGTAGAGAAAGTAAAAAGATCTTAGACAGAACGAGGTAGGAGCTGTGAAGACGAGGGGACACTCTTGCTCCGATCGGCATTATGTTGAGAGGCTAAATGTTACATTTCCGACGTAGTGGTCGGCAAAATTACTAAGTCGGCATTATCAAAGTTCACATATAGCGCAATACAAGTGAGTAAGAAATAATCATAGGAATCGGCGTTTTATAGTTAGGAACGACAACTCGTTAGCGGGACGTAGTATAGGTGACAGCGCTAAGAAATTATCACAACTGTAGCAATCGGTTTGTGCCTTGCATGTGGGACAGAGGGAAAACGTGTGAAAGGGAAGCAGTGTGTTACCTCTTATTACTAGAATAAAGGACTAGCAACCGAAGGTCGTCTACTGGCTACATGCATCTTCTTTGCTTGCAAAACCTGAGATAGGTATCCTTCCCCGGCCCAACATCCTGTCATCACCGAAAAGGGGAACGAACTCATGAGGGGCTAAGAACCTAAAACCAAAACACACGCCCACGCACCCACTAACAACCCAGCAACACCAACAATACCACACCAACTCCTGTAGTAGTTATAATGGGGAATATAACTATAAGCACAAACGTTTTCCGAGAAAATAACTCATGTACAATATTTCAAACAGGCAGTTGTTTCTAAATGTTTTATTACTGAATATTTGTAACCAAAACACACTATTGATTTATGGTTCTCAAGTGAATTATGACTAAAACTCGTTACAGTGTCACGCTTACTGTGGGACTCTTGGCTCAGCGTTAGAGTTAGCTTACTGTTTCTAGGTTACAAGTTCAAATCTCCATGGAACTACTTCATTTTCTTTCCCTTTTCATTTTAAATAAATGAGTAAAAATAAAACAGGTTTTCTTCATTTTTTATGTATGATGTTTATTTAGCAGTCCGTCATACCGGTAAATGGCATCCATGACATTAATTTATCCGTCCGGAGGGGTTTTATACTCAATTTAATTTTATGATCACAAATTTCAGCATTATTGTAATTATATGTGTAAGTATAACGAAGTAACACAAGTATATTATTTAAACTACATTATAGTTAAACGAGTTCTAAAAATAAAAGATAACAATCTACCTAGGAGAATCGAACCCGAGCTGCTTGCGTAGAAGTTAAAGTAACTTAACCACTGCTCCACCCCATGTAACCCAAATCATTTGCTTGTGGTTTGTATTGTAGTGTTCCAAGCGGCGCACAGAAGTTGACGGTTGTCAACCGCGCGCTCACTCGAAGGGACTTCGAAAAAATTTAAGTGTTCCAGAGACCCGCCTTTATTTTGACCGAGTGTACATCACATGACTAACGCTTGCTTTTTCTTTGCTTTGTTTTTTTCTTCCTTTCTTGCCATGACCTGAGCTTCTTTCAATATTTTCTATTCTAGTTACACCTAGCACAGCCTTTTTTCCGCATTGAATGCAACCATACAATTTTCTCTCCACCAGAACTTCGTTACTTCCAAGTCAGGCCCCATCGCCCACGCGGCCTTCGATTCTTTTGTGTCTGTTCCTTTTCTTGGCCAGTGCTCGCTCGTTTCGTTCGATGGTCTTTCTCAATCTGCAAGCTCGCAATTCATTGTGAACGTGATGCAATAACCCGAGTATTTCTCCTTGGTGCTGGTCGTGTTTCTTTTATTTGTTACCTGAATGCACCCTAAATCCATTTTACTCCAGACATCGTCATTTTGAGAAATCACTTTTGGATTCATCTACAGCTATTTATTTAACCTCTGTTTTAGTCACTTATTAATTTCTCGTCGATAAAGCTTGTCCTATAAATTTCATGCGCAAAAAATGTAAAACTGAGGGGGAAAAAATGCAGAAAGGAAAAATGGGCGAGTCCATCGGGTTAAAAGTGAGTGCAAGGGTGATTTAAACATGCCATTGGACTTTAAAAAATGGATTGTGAAATTAGTTTGGCCCAATTTGTTCACAGGTGTTTATAGAATATTTATATGATATAATTAAAAAATCGAGAATTTTGTCATTTTCACCTAAAAACATTGCCCCAGCTCTCTTTAAGTTGAACTTTCAGATTTTACTTATTTTTTAATTCCGTTGAATTGTTTGCGCCTTTTAGTAAGTAAATTTTCATGTGATGTTTCCAAAATCGATAACTATCTTATTTTTCCAGTGATATTGATAAAAATTAAAGCTTAATTACTGTTGTCATTAAAGATTTGACATGAAGCAAGAAATAAAAATTGAATGTGTTACATTATGACTTATTATAATTATTATCATTTATTTCCAAAGCATACTTATAAAACCTTATTATCTGCTTAATGTATGTCGCAAACAATGCGCGTTTTAACGTGATCTAAAATTAAAATTAAATCTAGTTTTATTTATGGACGCTCTTTAATTGCTGTGGTCCTTAGCGTCCCATTTTATACTTGGCGCGAAAGACCGGTAATTTTGCTCAGAGGCCTCATTATCAGGTTTGAGGTTCTTTTACCTACCGTAAATCTACGACGGGACCACCGGCTTTACTTACCTTCCGAAGGATTTTTACGCCCGAAAAAACTCGCCCTCTGCCGCGACTTCGGGAACTAGACTAGCATGGTAACCACGACACCACAGAGGACGACAACGAGATCCATTTCTCGTGTAATAATTATTTATGTATCTCTTATTATTTACTAGTTGTTCCAAATTATGAAGGACTGCATAGCCTATTTGAGGTGAATTCAAGATACGATTTATTTTTCATGCACATATCTTAAAACATATGAAACTTTAATAATAAAAAAGTCCTTATGAATCAATCTTGAGAAAATTCAAAATAACGAAAATTCTTCTATGTAAAGTATAGTGTGTGGTGGAGGGATTTTCTTGTATATTTTCGTGTCTCATAATTGAAAGATACCGAGTTTCAAATACCAAATATAGGGTATTTATCCGACTCTTCGTTTTTTAATAATGCCGTTCATATATTAAGATTAAGAACTTAAAGCATTATAAGGAAATAATTTACATAACAAAAATTATTTTGCACACTTTAAATTAATTGTATTAGCGTTTACAGTTTGTATTGCTTTACCGCACGACACACTTTTACACTAAAGTGTTAATTACCAAAGAATTTGTATAATAAAATTGGCTTTTATAACTTGAAATTAATGTCTTGTTATTGCACTTATCGTCGCTAATTTAAATCTCGGGAGTCACTTAACAAACTTGTTCTTAGTTTTTAGGATTTATATTGATGCAGTATTTTTCTAGCAAATAAATAACGTAAGAATAAAATAAAAATAAACATTCTCATGAGCATCTTATTTTATGTTACAGATCCGAGCCTAGCAAAAGGGTGCGGGTGACCTTCTTCGAGTCCGAGAAGCCCCTGGTCGTGACCTCGCCCGAGCCTTCGGACTTCCTTTCGGCAGAAGACTTGGATGCACCTATCGCCATGACGTCATCGAGTCCTGTCTTGTCCGACCATGCACCACCATATAACCGCCAAGCAAGGTAAGGGAGTGTGGGAGGACCAGTTATAGCTGGCCATGACATTGTCGTGCGATACTAGCAGCCTCTAGTGTAGCAACAGCAAACTACATGAGAACAAAGGCTTGTAGGAGGACGCTAACTAATCAGGAAATAAACTTGAGCAATAGTATATAATATAAGATTATTATTTTTCTTTCGTAACAGTTTTCTACGCTATTCATTTTGTTAATTAGTGAGAACGTTGTTTACTTGAGATGCTCGCAGTTATTTTTATGTTACACTCATTATTATGCTCTTATTAATCAAATGCCGCCATATAATTCTGCCACCGTAATTATAAGGTTGTTATCCAAAGTCATTTGTTTCGATAATTGAATGCTTTTCTGAGTAATGGCTTATTTTACACAAAGATAGATTAACGCTTTTGATGTTTAAAACACAAATTCATTTGGAATTAATTGTTTCTCCACACAAGCCGTGTGTTGGACAGGGTTCGAAAAGCAGAATCAGACGACTGAAAAATTCAGTGCCATAGCCGGGATCTGAACCAAGGATATCCCAGTCTCCGTCCGGTTGCTCTAACCACTGAGCTACAGTGGCAACATGCTGGCACGCCATTAAATTCTTAAGGTACTTACAAAACTGTAAGTCGCCATTGGGGTATGTCATCTCAATACAATTTGAGATCTCCTTGTGGTTTACCGGGGAAAATGCGAATCAGTTGGAGAATTTAATGGCGTGACGGCATGTTACCATAATAGCTCAGTGGTTAGAGCAGCCGGACGGAGACCGGGAGATCCGTGGTTCAAATCCTGGCTATAGCATTGCATTTTTCAGTCGCCTGATTCTACCTTTCCAACAAATTCATTTATTAACTATATGGAATGGAAGCGTTCTTAAATATACATTATCTTCTTTCTTTAACGGATTTCCCTCCTCGTTGTAGGACTTACACCCCCAAGGACTTACAAGCCGATGTCTTGTGTCAGTAGCCTGTCGATCATAGCATATCCAGGATGGGTGATAAGCCCAATGTCTGGTATGGCGGTAAAGATGAAGGAAATGAAATGTAGTGATGAAAAGGATGATAGGAAAATTCGCGGATCAAATTATACAACCCAGCCTTCGCCTAGCAATCGAGAAAAAACGCGAAAAAGTCTTCGGTCAGATTGGTCGGGTCTTCCCGAATGCGAACCACAGACTTTAGTCATCCCGCTCGGTAAATGTAGGTATCAAAAAATAAATTTGGGAAAGGGGATACGTTACTGGTTTTCTGTGAGTGGCTTTTAGGGCCTTTTTATAGTGCAATTTGAGACAGCAACTATGGTTATATACATGGCATATATATTAATGTAAATTATAATGTAAAATAATATTAATAATCAAAATACTGGTTATAGAAATAGAAGTTAAGGCATAAGTTTTATGTATGTGCAAGTGTTTAACTGGAGCTGTGGAACCCTTGTTAAAAGCCGACAAACATATCTTTGTGTTAGAATTAGGGCCCAGGCAAAAAGGACTTGTACGGGAAAGTCATACAAGCCAGACCTTGAGTGTTTGTGAAATAGAAAAGGCGACAAGCGAACACAACATATTTTTGTAGAGAGGTCACATGTTTGCAAACTCGAACAGTAGCCGGGTAAGTCTTCTGGAAGGTTCCAAGCTGAACGAAGACAGACAATGAAATTTTAAGGAAGAATATGTTTAAAATCTTTAAGTACAGAAATGCTAGTTCTAGCGACCCCATCAGCCAGAGCGGTTGAGTATAAAGTGCTGCGATGTGAATAACATACATGTAAGCTCTCAGAAGCAGGCGTTATTAGTTACTTCTCATAATGTAGTAGGAACGTTGAAATGTTATCAATTTAAAAGTCCATAGGAACGTGTGATAAATACTACTTATTTCTAGAGCACTTATAACATACTTGATTGCTCAGCGACCGCAAGTTTGGCGCACGAACATGGTAGGGCTCGACCGTTCTACAGCTTCAACTAACTTAAGCAACTGTGTAGCTTATTACTAAAACAGTAAATGCGTGTGCCATTAAATCATAGTGTTCTTCATGACTTAATCTATTGTTAGAGTTGTTACTTTTTACCTTCCTTCCCGTATCACACCCTGCAAAGTTATACAAGCTCTACCAAAAACCCAAATAACAGCAGCCGTGGCAAGAAATAAAAATAACACTTTAAGAGTAACTACTAAAACATCAGTATCACCATAGTTCATATATTAATATATCGGACATACTGCGAGCTATGCTCTCCCACCACGAGTATACCGCAACTTTTTGATAACAAAGTTTACTATTTAAAACCAACATATGGAACTCCTGAGAGAATTTCGTCACATTTAACAAAAGCAGAATAATATTAATAAAGAGACTAAGGGAGTACAAGAATGGGTAAAGTAAGGAATGAATAAGGGAAGATCTGAACATAGAATTCCTAAGTGATAAAATAGTAGACAATAGACAAACATGATCTGAACATTTGCTGAGGATGGTAAACGAAGGGTTCTCCAAAACAGCTTTAAACTATTTGCTGAGAGTAAGAAAATAGATCAAGGCGTGTGAAGTGGAGAAAACAAAATTCAAGACTATCGTAGTATCTACTGCACACTAGAGAACACTTTCTGACGGTGAAAAGCTAATACTATTTGTCATTTGAATTAAGGTGTTAAAAAAAACAAAATCCCTATCATAAAAGTCTCGACTGTGACGTCTGATGATCGCATGCGGGAGATCGCGGGTTCTGTTTCCGTTAGACCGTCACCTCCAACTAGGGTTTTTCGTACCCTTTCCTGGTCGGTAGGTCAATACTGGGTGTATTATACTGCCAAAAAATTTCCTGTTCTGGATTGCCTCTCATTTCATTTACTGTCATCTTTTAGAATAACCTGCTTACCTTAACCAAATAGGTACAAGTTACTTCATGTTAACTGAAATAAGGCTTTGCACAAACAGTTTCATTACACATTTTGTTGTAGGTACAAGGGGGATACAGAAAGCAGAATCTATAGTCTTATATCTCTATATACTGGGCTTGAAATTCCATAATCTTTCCATATTGTACGTCTTACCCCGTTCAGTGACCTTCAAACTTTATCGGTTCCTTTTCCAATTAGCGTCAGAGCACTTTATTACGTACTCCAGTTTGTAAAGCTTTAATTCAGTTCCTCGAAGACATAATTACAACTATAATCCCCTGCAATTATTCTGATCACTGTTATTATGTCTGAGGGCTGATTGATCCTTGACCAAAGGGTAAGAAATCCTTCAGGGTTTCAGGGCCACGAGCTATGGGCCAAGGAGGCGTCCGAAGATAATTGTCTGGAAACGTTAGGGACTCCCACTGAGAGGCGCTTACCGCCATCAGATATGTCCGCCCTTCGTGCTATCTTGCCTCATTCCTTCCTCCCGGAGGGTAGGCAATAGGTCTAGCCTTGGCTGCAGTGCTGAAATTTTTCACCGCTTCTAAATCCTAAAAGCCTAACTAACTCTACCACATGTATAAAATATTTTACTATGATTTTGAGTACCATTAACATGAAATACTGTACCGTTTCTGGATTATTTATATACGCTGTTGTATTGTTATTGATTGTGTGTGAGAATTTTTATTGGACCAGACAAAAATGATGCATATGAACATTGATGGCATAACTAAGAAAGAGCTGCTGTGGGAGAGCACAATAGAAGTAGGGAAGATATCCTTTGCATTTCAAACGGTCAGCAGGGAGAACAGGAACGCTTGTAGACGGAAGGGAGATATCACATAGGGTGAGATAAGGAACGTTTTACAAATTGAAAATGATTAATGTGTTCGGGAAGCGAGAGTGTCCCCCGTAGCTAGGCGACATATCTGTCCCAGCTGCGAACCGCTGAAGCAAGGAATTGATGCCAATAATGTTTCCGATTTGTGCCTGGAGAGAACCAGGAATCGGGTCATCCGGGATGCTCCTCTAGACTGGCTATTACATTGGAGTTGAAAAGCTCTCCTACACATAGGATTGTTATTTATGATACAAGCGTTAAAAGTGTTTCCCCCTTTCTTTTTAAGTAGCAATGTTTGCGGAACGACGCAGAAAACAATTCTAGGAGCAAAATAAAGTCATATATAGCATGTATTATCACATACTATGTTTTAGACATCTCTGAACAGTTAATTATAAAATATCCAGCTGAAATTTGTGTGGAAATAGCAGTATACATTCGAATAGGCGCAATGGTGATCTATGTATGTTGTTGTTTGGCCTTCGTTATTGTTTGTCCTTCTTAGCACCAGTGCTGACAACATGATCGCCTACGTAATCATAACATTCTATAACGTATAGATGATTGCATTGTTTAGCTTAGATACAGTTGAATTCATTGGAAGGATCTGTGAAACAACTTTCTTTTCTAAATAGCTTTCAGCGTAAACCTCAGTAACCGTATATGATTTCCATCCTCCATGATTCAAATAATCCGCCATTACATTAATCGATACAAGACCTCCGCTTAATATACATAATAGTTTTCATCGCAAGAAAGAAGTAATAGAGTGTAATGACACTTTATTTCACTGAGTTTTAGAGTCTTCAATTTCTGGTATGAATGGCTCGTGTTAAAAGCTCTCGTATAATCATAGTGATATTTGAATACCGTCTAAATGGCTTTTTACTTCTTCTTGTTAATATTTTGTTACTAAAATTGGTTTGTTTCAAGGTAACAAACATA
Source organism: Deroplatys truncata (assembly GCA_030765065.1). Lineage (NCBI taxonomy): Eukaryota > Metazoa > Arthropoda > Insecta > Mantodea > Mantidae > Deroplatys > Deroplatys truncata. The sequence goes on along the minus strand of CM060988.1, from coordinate 117,553,727 downwards.
TGTAGAAATGTTAGTGTCCAGCTTTTCAACGTTACTTTTCTCAGTTCTCACTGTCACTGTTCTAAGTTATCTAGTTCAACTTCACTGGGAGTTCACTTCGTTCACAACATCACTTCAATCATGTGAACTAGTTCAATTCTCCGGCACTTTATTTCCTTCTGAAGTAGCCTCTTCACGCCGGACGGTTCACTTCACTAGGGGGTCGAAAACAAGTCCTCCACAACCCGTAGCTCCGCAGTAGCACTCGCTGCACGTCACAACAGCTATCAACAACTCGTTCGGAGATTTGCTCTTGATGCTGCAACGGAGACTCGCCCGCCAACTCGCCCGCTCACTGACCAATGCAACTCAGCCGTCAACTCAACTCGCACTGACTGACCCACGCGAGAGCGCTCGCTTATATAGACAGTGGAGTCTTTCCGTATGGTTCTCGAACGTCGGCTTCCCGATTACCTTGGGCCATGGGCACTGCGTCACAATCCACAAGCATTAAGTGCATTGAAGAATGTTACAAGTTGAAATTACTCGACTTCATCTCATATTTTCAAACTCTTCCTCCTTCTCCAATGATGCACTTGTCACTCTTGTATAGCAATATACTATTATGAAATCTTATTGACGCTTGGATGCTACATAGCAATGCGCATCACACTCTGCTTTATTACTTGATTTCGTGTTATCCACGTAACTCCTTGATGTACTCCATATTCTGTGGGTTTACTATACCAGTTAATTAACTAAAGTTCCATTTGTCTACAGTAATTCCCAAGTACATGCAGCGGTAGCCCTAAGTGGATTATCAAGTAAGACTCAAATACGAAACAGAAATAATTTATTGGCATACCAGAGGGTAATTGTGCAATTGGTCAGATAATATTACTAATTGTTACATTACAGACCATAAATGGTATTAAAGCTCCAGGAGTATCTTGAGGAACTAAATAAGTTTAGTATTTTAATTCAATCAAAAGTATACAACATCGGTTACATACGTCTATACAAAGAAAACAAAAAGAACGCAATTCATAGAACAAGCAATCGCCTTTACAGTTTTATGTCGAGTATCTGTGCTCAAAGCTCAGTATCTGTATCGAGTATCGAGAAATAGTGGTATCGTTCCATTTCTAACATATACAAAATGTCATTAGATGTAATTCATTTTCCACGATACCAGTTTTGCACTTCTGCTCTCCGTACTGTAGTTAAGCTTCCTTCCTCCTTGATTTATTCCGGATTTCCGCTGTCACTTTCTTTTACCCACATTTACATCCTTCAACTTCTTGTTCTTTAAATTCTCTCTTCTCTCCACATACCTCCAGAGGAGGTATTGTATTCTTCCCAAAAAAGATGATATCGAGATTTTGTCCGAAATGTTTTGAGGTCCACTGAACCCTCCCCTAAAAGAAAAATTAGAGAAAAAGTGTGTGCCGCGTGTAGCATAACCAAATAACGAAGTACTTGATACAAACTCACGCATCCTCTAAAACTGTGTCATGAAGATTTAAAAAAGAAAACCTGTCACAAACAACCTTTCACATGAAACATGTATTTTTTATTTTCTTAAATATGACTTAACGATTTTGATTAAATGTCAAAATATGTTTAAAGTATTTACATGATTAATAAAATGTATATGTTGGATTTTTTACCACTACCGGTAAACTTCTTTATTTGATTTAATTTTGTACAATTTTGTTTAACTGAAAAACCTTTAAGATAGATAGAATCTTGCTGCAGGAAAAATTAGTTTCATCGTCCAAAAACTTTTGTATAAAATTCATTTGGAATGAAGAAATAGTGGCTATTCATAGAAAATTCTTTCCACATTTTATTTGACAGGTAGATATTTCAAGCATACGTTATTTTAATAAGAATTGCTATAGCCACGAAACTTTTCTATGTAAAAGGTAGTTTGATTTGAGAATTTTATTAAAAAGCTTCATGTATCCTTGGAAGATGGTGAACTTAAATACCAAGTACTTAATCGACATTTCGTTTTTGAAATATGCTGTTCTCGGAAAGACACACGGACGGACAGTCTTTTTATAAAACATGCTACTTTTTATTCAGGGATCTTTAAACGTGTATTTCCGGTGAAAATTCGATGTTGGGTACAGTAGAACCCCGCTTAACCGACCTAAAGGGGCAGAGTCGTTTTGGACAACTCATTTTTTTATTTAGTATAACCAAAGACAACGATTTTAAGCAGCGAAAGGAATAAAATAATTGTATTCCAGTTGCATATAATAGTGTTTAATAAAAAAAAAAATTCGATGTGTTACATTCACATAACTTCCTCTCCCTCTAACGCTTATTAGTGGATATACAAATTATTCTTAGGAAAGTTTATTTTGTTACCTTGATTTTAATCGAGATAAAATTTTGCAGAAATAGCTGCATTACGCATTTCGTTATAGATATAAAGGGAATAGCGATATTCAAGTGTAGAACTGGACGCTATATACTAGCCTTAAAATTCCATACTGTTTTAATGCAATCGCGAGAAACAACTGAATGTTGCAGGACTTTTAAAGAATGACAAAGAAATGAGCAATTCGAACCATTAATAACGGATATCTCAGAAATGGTTTATGCTATAAAAAAGTATTTGAAATAAATTGTGTTTTAAAAAGATCTACCTATATTTTTTTATGTAGTACGTTTTGTCTATCCCTTAACGTTTTCCAGTTAAACAACATTACACAAAATTTCTTCTAAATGAAACGGATTTCACGGGCTATTCCCAGAAAATTCAGAATATAAATTTTATTTGTAATGTAAATATCTTTAATATATGGAATTTTCATTAAAAATGTTAGAGCCATTTTTAGAAAGACAAAAATTTCGAAAAATCTGTAGTATAAAGTGGTGTACCTGTAGTTATGTTGAAGCAGAGAGGACGAGTCCAGATGTAAACAACGGGCGCGTGCCTGCAGTGCTCGTACAAGTATATCAAAACAATGTGTATACTATGCGGTACCGAATTTTGCATACATGTAAAGTTGGGAGATTTTCTTTAAAATCTTCGTGTCGCATCTTAGGAAGGCAATTTGAATTTAAGCTTGCGGCAGAAAAACATTGCCTATTGTTGCAACAGGTTTACTGGCGCGAATTTGAGCATCTCGTATATTTTGCTTTCATCTTTCCTTGCTTCCTCTGTGTCTCCCCCTCCCTCACCGCCGTGTCGGGTAAGCGGGATGTTACTATATTTTGGTGAAATAAAACACGTTTCCTCTTAGGTTTTAGAGTATTTAACAAGATTTTGTAGGAATGCATTTGTATAGCTCCTAAAATAGATGAGAAAATTGTGTCAATTTTGATATAGCGCATTGCAGTGTGTAGTATTAACGTGTGGGGTCAGTTCGTCTGGAAGGAATAAACAGCTGCAACTCAACAAGTAGCCAATGGCAGTAAAAGCTATCTACAACCATGTAGCAGGCGATGTATGTCAGTGGGTGTTGGATTTCAGTGACGCCGCCGCATGTGTCGAGGTTTCGCTGCAAAATATAGTTCACTGGGAACGTAGCACATCTGTTCCAGAAACATCAAAAGCCGTTCAACGTCCTGTGCAGAATGTGCGGGTGCAGAAATAGAGCGGGGGGGGGCGGGAATGATCGAATCGAGTGACTTGCCATGCCATGAAACTGGGGAATTGCAGAGTTCGTAACGTTCTATGTTATTTACCTGCTTTGAAATGCCAAATTGGGAGAATGTTACTGGAACTGGCTGGCTAGGGACTCAATTCAACTCGTCCATGTTGGTTAAAAGCCTGCCCCATCAATGTTTAATTTTCTAAATTCATGACTAGAGGCCGGATTAGAGTGACCTGGTCCGTGATTTCAAGTTACCGATGCAGAGAGCATAATGTATTGGCACTGTCCCACGAGTACAGATGGTGGGTAAATATATATACCGTAGTAGGCATGATGTTTCGCTTCGCAAACAGTGCAGGCAGCGCCTGTTTTTACATCTGGACTCACTCTCTTTCCTTCAACATAAGCAGGCTACACTACAAGGTGAGTTAACCTCATAAAACGGTCACTCTCATCCGCCCCTTATTCATGACCCACTATCTCGGAAACTATTTCAGATATCAGACCGACTTTTTTTTACAGGATTTAGATGTATGCCTTCTAAGTTTTCTAGTGTATTTTTAAAGTTTTGTTTGTTAAGGAAGATAGGATATTTTTTCCCAAGTATTTTTTTAAATAAACAAACATGTTACTAACACCAAAGTATATCCACAACAAACCTTTTTATCATCCTAGAATTTCATTTACGTGTCTTCAGTAGTTTCTGAGAAAATGAGTCATAAATGACATTCACAGAAAAGTTCAAAAACAAAAATGCGGAGAAAACTAACACACATTTCCAAAGAAAGAAACCAATGGCTTCAGCATACATAAGCTTCCATATTTAATAGTATTACCAATAATTAAACCAAAATTTACTCTAAAAGATGGGCCAACGTATACCCATCAACTACAAAGTGTGGAGCAATTGTGATATTTTCCGTGAAGTAAATTTACAGTACAAAATGGCAAATTTAGTAATGTTTTAAAACATACAAGTATTATGGCTGCAATGAAATAATGTATATTTCAAATTACAAAGGAAATTCCGATTTATAAGACTCCATAGAAAACTGAAAATGTAATTGTTTCACAGTTTTCCCCATTAGGTGCCGTGAAATGGAATATAATTATATAATAAGGAAAGTCTATGTATGCATGCGTATCCTTGACAACCTCACTGTTTGCCTGTAAAATGTGCGGGAGCAGAAGTCTTTTTACGACTTTACGGCAAAGAAGGCCTTTTCTGTGACTTGGTTGTCACTACGGATATGAAAAAGCATCCAATTCTATTACATTATATTGTAACTTAAGATTGTAGTCTGACTGTACCACGCTAATCGGTATAAATATGATAGGCCAGAGCTTATTTGTGTATCTATCCTTCATCACGATCATGGCTTCCCCTTCATAGGCCTGCAACAAAATCTACGGATTTAAAATTTGATTATACCACTAGTTACCTCTAATAACAGATTAACAGTAGGGCGCGAACATACAGTAATGTACGAAATAAACTCTAAAGTCAACTCCCTCACCTAAATTATTTATCTTATTCGTGTTACAGGCTGCGGGAAGGCAGTTTACCTTATTTACTATATAGTAATGGTATGAATCCTAAAATAGGGACTATATATGTATAGCCTAGGAAATGATGCTTTAATGCTTTTATTGGGGTACCAGGAAGAATATGTGACAGAAAGAAGTAGTACTCTTAGATTTTCATGGATTCTTATTAAACTAAGCTGTCATTTATTTTACATGTAATTTGTGTACATTTACCGCATTTTCCAGGGAGGAAAAGGAGTTTACACATTCTAAATTTCATGTCATCGCAAAACCATTATCATCCCTTGCTGAACGAGGGAAAATTTTACGGATTGTAATTTCCAGGATTAGAAAGTATGTCTTATAGGTTCCTACACCGTTGCAGCAATGTCCACACATATTCTTTAGGACAAGACTAAGTAAACTGTAGCGGTGGTATCACATAAAACCACCCCAACGGAAGAGGTGGGAAATATTTGATGGGATTATGAGAATTCTCGGCACGGATTGGCCTGTTTTCTCAATATTTATGCTAAATAAAAAGATAAATGTTGCTAATTTTTTATGGATGGTAATACAAAAGTTACCCCTAATGGCAGATGGGGTTGAGAATTGTTCTATGGGAGGCATTAGGGAGGATATTCAGTACGAATGGGAAATTTGATACCCGCATTCTTTAGGAAAAGAGTAAAGATACTGTGAGTACACTTTCACATAAAGGCACCCTTAAAGGAAGAGTGGACGGAAAGCAGTTTGGGGGTTTGAGAAGCCGAAAAGTGCTCTTTCAGTTTACGTTAAATACTGAATAGCTATCTTTTAACATCTCAGAGCGATGCCAATGTTGCTTGGGCATCTCCCGAAGTTTTTTCTCAGAAACGTTTTAGCTAACACTAAACATCTAAAGTGTTGGAAAACTCAAGGATTTATGGCAATGGGTGCTGCGGAGTAATATCATCCTTCAGTAAATATTACTTCAATTTGATTGTAAAAAACATTGACGCTATCTTGAGTCTTGAAAATAGTTGTAAATTTTTAACTGATAGTAATTAGTCTTACTTTTCTGAAACAATCAAAAAACTTATTCAAGAAAAAACTCACAGATATGAGTATTTGCATCAGGTGGCTTAAGTCCTTGTGTACACGATCAATTTTTTTGTCAAATCCAATGCTTTACAAGTCTTTCCAGGAGTCGAGACTTCACAACTTTTCTTGTCAAATTGCTTCTTGAAAGCAAATATGGATATGCTCTAAACGGTCAAAGATTTTACAATGATTTTATGGCTTTGGCCACTGAAATGCGAGTATTTAGAGTGCGTCACTGCAACATGGCTAAAGCGAAAAGCAATCAGAAATAGCTACCTGGGCAAGGGATGACATGCGAGCTGACTAGCTTATACGCCTCTGTGTTGTGGGCTGCGTAGATTACCACAAGAAGACGAAGACGAAGAATATAAATGAAGCTTTCCAAAGTTGACAATAATTTGATTATGCAATGTTATATACTATAGTGAACCTATCAGTTTGTGTTATTGCCATGATATTCCTTAAATGTAATCTGATTTTTATGTTCTATGATACGTGAAAATGCTATGTAAATACGCAAAGAACAGTATTTCATTGCAAATTGTTATACCGTAATGCTAATAGTAAATTACTCTATCGGTGGTAAATTATCAATGTGTTCTGAAGGGGTTCAGTTTGTAAATACACATTTATGGCATTGTCAGGTGTTGTTGGATCTTGTCAAGCTTTGTCCAATCTTGTCAAATATTGAAAAGCATTTGGCAGTTGTACTTATAAACTCAATATTAAAAAACATATTGGATCTTGTACAAGGGCTTCTTCACAATTGACAAGCAAACGGTTTAACTATTGTTTGTAAGAGGTTTTGTGAGATTAGCATTAAGGCACGTTGACGCGCTATTGAGAGTCGAAATACAGATTAGGAGGGCAGAGCTGTTATCATGTTAAGGGTGCTCTGCAGACAGCTCCAAGAATCGGCTTACAACTTATTCACTTAGTGTACAACTAAATTGCAAAGTTATAATAAGATTTTCTCGTTTTTTGGCTAAACGCAAAGGTTACTTTTGATATTTTGAAAGCTGGTTGCATTCTTCATAGCGATTTATCCAAAGAAATATCTTGTTTGTCTAAGGTGTATAGCTATAACCTTCCCACATCAGTTGTGTGAACTAATCTGAAGTGCGCTCTTTCTCTCCCACTCTCTCCACTTGCTGAAGGATTGTTTGTTCCTTTAACTCACATGTGGTGCATCTGCTGTCCAAATATGGACCAGATGTGGTCTGGCGATTAAGCAGATTGCATTTGTATTCCTCGGTCCCAGCAATCGAAGCATTGTTGCGAATAATTACTTCCTTTTTACTTTCTCTACCACTTACCTAAGGTAGGTAGAGGAAGTAGGATGTTCCACTAAAAGTTACATATCGAAATTTTACGAAAATAGGTACATGTTTTTGAGGTTCTCCGAACCCAAAAATTTTTAATATAAAAAGTCTCTTTGGAGACGAGAGAAACAGACGAAAAATAGAATGAATATAGCATCTCTCAGAATGCAACACCCAAAATTTTCAGGAATGTCCCTAGTCCAAACTACCCTGTAAGTGAAAACATTTGCATTGTCTTTTACACGAAACCATAAAAAATGGGTAAACATAAAAATAAAAAATAAATAGCCTGAGTATTTGCCCTCAGTAAAATCAATCAAAAATAAAAGTTTTAATATTACATAAACTTTAACCCATTTCTTAAGGTTTGTAGTTTTTCTAATGTACAACAACAACAATAAAAATACCCAGATTTCGGAGTTATAAGCGAATCAATGCCAAGTATATTTTATATAACTCTAAGTATTCATTGTTGCCCCCCCCCCAAAAAAAAGGCGCACTTGCACACAACAAACACGAATCAAGCAATTATGCTGAGGACTTGTTTTATGTTACATATTTTACAAAATTCAACAATAAGAGAAATATTTAATTGTTTTTATTTCGTGCTTCGGTGTAACTTCCCTTGGGCAAAGTTGTCCTCCGTGGTCTAGGGATACCATACTAGCCTCTAGTTTCCGAGGTCGCGGGTTCAAACCCGACTTAGGGCGATGGATTTTTTTCGGACATGGTTTCTTTCGGAAGGGAAGTAAAGCCGGTGGTCCCATGTCGTGGATTTACGGCACGTAAAGGTGAAGTCAACTGCAGGAATATTTGCTTTAAACCAGCTCGCGAATTCTCATAGAACACCTGCAATGCCTCGACGTAACTCGCTCAATGTTGTGTCTTCACAAAAGGAATGCAATGCCGGTAGATTTGGTTATCATTCCAAGTGTAAAATACTTTCAGGAAGTGAAGAGTATGTATAAAGAAAGTGAAAACTAACTTTTCCCTCTCCGGGAAGTGCCCTTGTCGTGATGTATTGTGCTCTTCCTCACCCTCGTTCTGAAAGTGGTGGCAGCGTAAATTCCCCTTCCTGTGACGTTTTTCCTCGGCTAATCCAACTACTGCTTCACCTCGACAAATTGAATTAATTAACTGAATATGCATATCTCAGAGGGAAGTGGCACCGAATTGAAAATGTAGAGAAGGAAATCTATTTATCAGTTATGAGACTATGGAATATAAAGTGGTATTTCTTATCTTAGTACAGATATGCAAGCGGAGCATTTTTGTGAGTTCAGAGCAATCTGCGGCCTTCCAGCACTAGGATAAATGCAAGTACTGTCTATTCAGCGACATTTTATCTAGTGAGTGGGGGAGTCCTTCCAAACTGGTAAGGGATTAGCTACTGGAAGAAAGTAGTGTTTACTTAGTATGAGGCAAGGAGGGGTAAACACAAGATAGTGAAAGCTGTTGTCTGTTTTCCACCGTACGCGTCATGCGTAGCAGGAGTTCAGCATACTGTGTACCCCGCCAGCTAAAGCTTTATCTGAGAGATAAGCCACCCCGCCCCACTAACTTAAACGTCATCGAACAAACAGAACCTCTTCGTATTGTCAGGTACACAGTGGTGCAGAAAGCTAAATGGAATGCGGAAAGGGACGTAATTGCAGCTGTTTTCTCTATAATTATTGAAATAAGTGACATGCACTTCTGACGGCTTAACATTAGAAATGCATAATATACAGTCTAATATTCCAGCAAAGCTAACAGTAAATAATAAATCACTAAGTGCTTTATTCTTAAAGAAAATATATGAAAAAGTTTTATTCTGGCCTTAGCACAAAAATATAAACTAAACATCGGATGTTACATTCATCATTATCATCATCATCCAAACAGGGATTAGATCACTGGTGATCTGTTCCGACTGCAAACTAAAGCTACTCCATCCATCTTCTAGCAGGCTTCGTTGTCCTCTTGGTTTATAATTTAGTGCACTTTGGGGAGTCCTATCACATTCCATTCTGCAGACATGGTTATGCCAGTTTTTCCTGTATTCTGCTATTTTGTCCTTTAGTTTAAACCTTCCCAGTTGTTCTGATATCTTCACTTCTCTGTCCATTAGAGTATAACCTGCTACAAACCTTAAGAATTTCATTTCCGCAACTTCTGTCTCAAAGAATTTTGTTTAGAGTCCAACATTCAGACCCATATAATAGTGCAGGAACTCTTAAAACCTTATAAAATTTCTTTGAAAAAATCTTCTGATTGTTTCACATATATGTTGGAATAAATTTAGTTTTCTATTTACATCTTTTGTTCTATCGTTGCCAATAAAAACTCCTAAATAGTTAAAGTCCATAACTAGTTCATCAGGGGTGTTATCAATCACAATTTTAGCTCTGACAGGATCTTTTCCATAAAATTCCATTATTTTTGTTTTCTCGGCTGAAATTTCCAGATTATGTTCAATAGCGACTATACTTGAATTACATCCACATAATTTTATTAACCCATTAATGTTTGCTTTTGTATAATCGAGATAAACGTATGCAGAAATGGTTGTATTACACATTTCGTTATAGGTACAAGGGGGATGCAGGAGCTTGAAGCGATAGTCAAATGTTTAAACAGCTGGTTGCTGAGTGCCGGTTTTGAAATTACGTACTCTTTGTATGACACGCGAACAAAACATCATGTCCAAACACTTTAAAAATATGTAAAGTATAGGAAAATTCAAACCGTGAGCAATTATTCCTCAAAAACGTTTTATGCCATAAAAATATTTTACTAAAATTGTGTGTTTTTAATGAGATCTACATATTTTGTGCAGTAGGTTTCATTCCATTTCTTATGGTTTACCAGTTTCAGAAAATTATAATAAAATGAAGAGAATTTCACAGACTATTTGTAGGAAATTCGAAGTATATATTTTATTAGTCATGGAAATATTTTAAACGTACACGATAATGTTGGTTGTATGTTTCAGGGGTAGTATAATTTTTCAGTTACGAGTTGTGGCTCTGTACATACACGTATGCGTAAAGTACATTATGCATTATAGATATAAAACTCTGCAGATGGGGGCGGGACTCGAACTCGGAACCTCTTCGTTAGAACCCCGACAGGGTATTACATAAGTATTCGTATAAAAGGAAGTATGCAGTTATTAATACACACACTGTATGATGATTAGATCGATGTAACAACGCTAAATGTTAGTACACCAAATACACTTGCCTAGTACGCAGTGACAGTGTTAGCAATACTAGAACGCCTTTAAAGAAAATAACTGAAACAGAAGTAAGTAGTCCATCGAATTGTGATAATGAAACAGTAGATATTGCATCTTCCTGGTATTATCATCTGGGTTGTCTATTCGAACAAAGCGGACAGCGATTCGGGAACACTGTGTTTCTAAATTCATCATAATCATTATAGCCATTTTTTCAGTAAATAAAACATAATGAAACATTTTTGTGTAAAGTGTAGTTTGGGGGTGAATGTCCTCGAAACTTTTATGTCGCATTTTGTGAGGAAGCTGCACATAAATACCAACATGATATTTATCTGATATTTCGTTTTTTAGGTAGGCTGTTCACACCACACAGATGGAGCGTTTTCTAAAAGTGTTTTTCGTTTGAATACAGTATACCTCAAAACGTGCATTTCCGGTTAAATCTCAGTATCCAATTTAGGTGAAATGGAGTACTTCCTCTATTACTACAAGTATGTGCTAGGAAAAGCAATAGGTTTTTTGAGAAATACTGGACACGTAGGACACCTTCTATTCCTCGTGTTTTGAAAAGTAAGCCACTACAATATAATAACAATAATAAATACCTTCGTGAAGTAATTCCGGAAAATGGAATCGAAACTAAAGCAATAAAACTAGAATGCCTCCTCCCAAATGGAAACAGTATATCTCCTTATTCAAAACATCTATAAGAAATCTGATGTGATACATTCAAATGACTTTCTTTACCCTCTATCATTTATTAGTGGGTATACTAACTGTTTTTACCAAAGCTTATTTTTCTATCTACTACATTTTAATTCAAATAAAACTTTGCAATGATAGTCAATTGTTTAAGAACTGGACGCTATATGCTGGCCTTAAAATGCCACACTATTTCCATACAAGCGCGAGAAACAATTGAAAATCGATGAGACTTGAAAAGAATAATTATTAAAAAATTCGAACCATTAATAATGGATATTTCAGAAGCGGCTTATGCCACAAAAAACTTATTTTGTATAAATCGCGTGTTTAAAAGAGATATAAATTTCTTGTGTGGTACATTTTCGTCGGTCGCTTAACTTTACAAGTTATACAAGATTGCACAAAATTCCTTCCTAATGAAGAGGACTTCCTAGGCTGTTCCCAGGAAATTCAAGATATACGTTTTGTTTATAATGTAAATATCTTTCACATATTGCATTTTAGTGTAAATCGTGTGAGTCCTTTTTAGGAAATCAAAATTTTCAAAAATTGTTTCATCTAAAGAGTAGTTTGAGGTGGGGGTATTTTCTTGAAAATCTTCGTGTCGCATCCTTGGAAGATGCTGTACTCAAGTACCAAGTTTGGTACTTACACTACTTTTCGTTTTTGAGTTCTTATCTTCACAGACACACATCCACGGACCTTTTTCTAAAAATGCGTTTTTAATCAGGGGCCTCAAAACATGTATTTCCCGTGAAATTTCGACATCGAATTTTTGGGTGGAATAAAACACTTCAGCTACTTACTAGAAAAAGCAATAAAAAGTGAATGTCGAAGCATCAAAATTAAGACATAACACTAATTAAACCAGAGTTGGTGGCTCTACGGAGCAGAAACATTTTTCAACAGAAAAGCAGATATCGAAAACATTGTGGGAAAACGAATGGAGAATTATAAGAAACATTTTAGGTCCACAAATGATAGGTGAACAATACAGACTTAGAAGTAAATGCAAGTTAAAATATATACATTCATATGACGATATAAAACGAAGGTTAACATTTTATGGGCATATTAAAACACTAAACTCAAACCACCTCACAAAACAAATAATGGAATTTTACTAAAATAGAAGTAAAGCACAAGTAGATACTACGAGGTTAACAGTAATTACGCAAGAAGATATCCTAAATACAGATATCTTTAGAATCAGAGGGCGTAAGTGACAAGCGGACCAAGAGCACAAACCGAAGGAAAAAAATCTGATGTGTTACACTCACATGACTTTCTCTACTCTTGTACAATCTAATTTTACAAACGCCTATTCTCCACATGTTTCATGTTAATGGAGATATCGAGATGTCAATCTTATTGGTAATTTTCTTGTAGATGCAAGGAAAATATGGTAGCTTTTAAGCGATAGTCAAATATTTTAACGCTGGTTGCTATGTGGCGCATTCCATTCTCTTTGCATGTCCAGGACATAAAAAATCTGATGCGTTACACTCACAAGATTTTCTCTACTCTTGTACAATCTATTTTTACAAACGCCTATTCTCTATATGCTTCATGTTAATCGAGATATCGAGATGTCAATCTTATTGGTAATTTTCTTGTAGATGTAAGGGGAATATGGTAGCTTTTAAGCGATAGTCAAATATTTTCACGCTGGTTGCTATGTGGCGCATTTCATTCTCTTTGCATGTCCAGGACATAATAAAAAATCTGATGTGTTACACTCACATGACTTTCTCTACTCTTGTACAAACTATTTTTACAATCGCTTATTCTCCATATGCTTCATGTTAATCGAGATATCGAGATGTCAATCGTATTGGTAAATTTTCTTGTAGATGCAAGGGGAATATGGTAGGTTTTAAGCGATAGTCAAATATTTTAACGCTGGTTTCTATGTGGCGCATTCCATTCTCTTTGCATGTCCAGGACATAAAAAAATTGAATAACGAATTTGAGAAAAAGTATAAGTATTGGAAAATTTAAGGGAATAACAAGCAATATTTCGAAAACGGTTCACTCAACAACAAAAATGTATATGACATAAATTGTGTATTTTAACGCGATCTACATTTTTGTGTAGTAAAATTTTGTCTATCTCTTATGGTTTACCAATTATGCAAAAGTCGTTCACAATGAAGAATACTTTTGGAGACATTCCCAGAAAATTCGAGATATACAATTCATTTCTCATGACATTATCTTAAACATATGATATTTTCATCAAAATCGTTAGAGCCATTTTTGAGAAAATGAAAATTTTCGAAAAATCTTCCATGTAAAGGGTAGTCTGGGGTGGGGGGATTTTCTTGAAAACCTTCGTGTTGCATCTCTGGAAGATACTGAACCCAAATACCAAGTTTGGTGTTTATCCGAGTTCGTTTTTGAGTTATGCTGTTCACAGACACACAGACACACACACAGACATACACACGGACATGTTTCCAAAAATGCTTTTTTTGGATTCAGGAGGTCTCAAAACATGTATTTCCGGCGAAATCTCGGTATCGAATTTTTGGGTGGAATGCACTACTTCCCCTACTTAATATACGTAGTAGAGAAAGTAAAAATTGGAACAACATAGACAAACGAGAGAAAGAAAGAAAGCCCATAGCCAAAGAATGAGAGAACCATGGATTCAAAGGAAAACAAAGAAACGCATCTAAGCACTTTGCATAGTCCTAGGCTCATTTGCATGTTAAAAATAATAATAATTACTTTCCTATTGTTCCTTTCCCCCAGAATACTTTACCGAATTTCGCTTAGGAGCCATACTATCGACGCAGCCACTGAGCTAATGTCAACGAATTTGACATTTAGCTATTTGGCATCCGTCCGAAAGTGCAGTCTAGTGGAAAAGGGGCGGGGTGTGAATGACTAATTGCAAAACTAGGTGGATCTAGTGATGGAGTTATCAATTGAATACGATGTGTTCGTTCATGTGGATAATAATAGCTGAAAACAAATTGAAATGCGAAATAGAGATGTCAGATTTGTTAATGATATTTGAATACAGAACAGCAGCTTTTAGGAAAACAACAAAATATTGCAAGTCGCTGCATATACAGTTTCATTAAGAAAATGAGGAAAATCCTAAGAGGCATTTATATTTGGTGTTCTGAACATTATTGCCCATTCAGAAAAAGTGATAAATAAATAAGTAACTTATATACTAATAATCACGCGATTTCTCATAGCACTGTGAAATTCATGTAAAAGCGATTATTCTATAACATTTACGCCAATCATGGTGCATGTTTGACTAGAAGTGTTCTTAAATTAGGAATTTAAACTTAAACGCAAGTTGCGGAAAGAGCAACTATGTTTTATATCAGAAGTCGCTTCTAGTTAGCAATGAGCGGATGAAACATGGATTCGCACATTTTCATACATCTGATATTGTCACGACTATGGATTAATTAAGCAAAAGAATCATCAATGCCACCAGAACATTCTGAACTAATCTAAAACAAAATCAAGCTGTCAACATTTGAGTTGAGCCTTCCGGAGTGCACAGGTCTACCAAACTCATTCGGGAAGGGCCTACTCCATGTGGCGTACCAATTTAACTCTATGTGCTCGCCACAATATGTGCCTAAATGACGCACCAAAGTTAACTTGAACTTAAACATTCTTCTCCATCTTATTCTTCTACGCTTAGCGGATTTGGGCAAATCTACTATTCCGAAGACACATAACTACATCTTCCCTTTGGACGACACACATATTGGAATTCCTTTGGTTCACGTTCATACTTGGAGTGATTTCTTTTTTTATTTTCCCTATTATTTGCCTATAGTAAGTAGAGGAAGTAGGGCTATTGTATTCCACCGAAAAATGCGATACCAAGATTTCACGAAAGTATAGGCATTGAGACGCCCTGAATTCAAAAGACATTGTTTAGGAAAATGTATGTGTGTATGATGTATGTATGGTGTGTGTGTGAGAGAGAGAGAGAGAGAGAGAGAAAGAGAGAGAGAGGGGGGGAGAATGAGAACAGCATAAGTTCAAACCAAAATTGTATTTAAATTAAATATATTCAAAAGATGCGATACGGAGATTTTCAAGATAAAAAATCTACCCCAAACTATTTCTTACCTGAAAAATGTTGATATTATTTTGTCTACTACGTATAGTAAGTGGGAGAAGTATTGTATTCCACCCAAAAAAGTCGATGTTGGGATTTCACCGGAAGTAGATGTTTTGAGGCCCCCTGAAACTAAAAAAGCATTTTTAAAAAAAGGTCCGTGTGTGTGTCTATGAACAGTATATTCAAAACGAAAAGTAGGAGTACCTTCCTAGGATGCGACACGAAGATTTTCAAGAAAACCCCCCACCTCCAACTACCCTTTCCCTTGAACATTTTTCGAATATGTTGATTTTCTAAAAAAAACAACTAACGATTTTGATTAAAGACCATATATTAAAGATTTACGTGACAAATAAAATGTTTAGTTTAAATTTTCTAGGAATAGCCTGGGAAGTCCTCTACATTCGAAGGAATTTTGTATAATCTTGTATAACGGACATTCCATGTGAAATCGAACAGGGAAAAAAATTCTTTGTTTGCGTTGTAATTTTTCCTATTAATAAGGTGGCTAAGGAAGCATATTTATCAAATATTGGCATCTAAAACCTAACGTTATTGAACGATGAATCTATCGTATTAATTCATTTTGTCGCATTTTAACTGCGTATAGCTCCGGAACCCTTTATATCAGAATATTGTACCAAATCTCATTTTGTAGATAAAAGTCCGCATTTCATTACAGCATATACCAATTTATTTTCTTAATATTCACAAAAATCTATATAAAGTAGATTTTTGTGAATATTAAGAAAATATATTTACTCATTTTAAGAGTCTCGAAATTTTTATAAAACTAAAATATTACTTTAAAATAGTAATCCATAGGGCCATTAACAGAAGCCGGTAATGTTAGTAAAGTGGTTATGTTAGGCTGTTTGTACTTATGTGGTTGTTGCACGATGATCATCAAACGCTCTGCAGCAGGAGAACACATTTGATACAAGAAAGCCGTGATTTAGCAACCTGGCACAATACAAACTAGCACTTCGTCTTTATTTCTCTTTGCTTCAGTCTTTCTGTGCGCTAGCATGGTTAATAGAAGTGTTGTAAGTTAAGCGCAGGTGATATTTGGGTTAGTGATACGTTCTTGTGAGTCCTTCATCAAGGTAGGAAAATTAAGATGTAAAGAAGCTTTTATCAAATTAAGGTATCTCCTCAGATAGAACCCTAATATGCATAATACTGCTTAGTAAGCGTTCTCATTGTTTAACCTTAGGCACAGTTCATCTTCAGTTCAAAACAAACATGCGAGAGGACGGTGAGCGCGTAAAGTAATTTACTTCTTTAATTAGAGAAATCTTATCAGTAACCACTGCAGTAAAGTGTACGTTTGATTGTGCTTAAATTGCGGAATCTTACCACATATAATAACATTATTTTTCTCAATCTGAAACCACCGACACTTGAAAAACTCGAAATTTCTCCAGTTAAATACAAATGTGAAGAACATGTTTACTTATCAGTATGACATTAAAATTTAGGGAGTCAAAATAAATCTCGTTTTAAATAATTAGATTTAAAGGTTTCAGAGTTTCAGCTTGGATTTGGGAATTTTAGCAGGTTAGGATAAATTTGAACAATTTTAATTGCAAAACTATGATGTTCTGAATTTTAAGAGTTTGCATAAAGGATTACATCGAACTTGTCTCCAAATACAAAATGCAAGGTCGCTTTTCCGGCTATTTTGGACGATTTGAAATGGAATGTCCCAAAAGTTGCAAACGTAAAGCGATAGAAGAAAATGTACTACACATAAAAGATCTCTTTAAAACACACAATTTATTTCAAATAAGCCATTTCAGAGATACCTATCCGTTGTTGGAGTTGTTCATTTCTTGGTAATTCTCTTAAAGTCCCCTTAACATTCAGTTGTTTCTCGATTGCATGGAAACATATGGAATTTTAAGATCAGCATATAGCGCCCAGCTCTTAAGCATTTGACTATCGCTGTTTCCTTTGTATCCTAACGAAATCTGTTTATTTGGAGAAAAATAAGCTTTAGTAAGAATAGTTGGATAGAGGGTAGACAAAACCATGTGGACATATCATGACAGATGTTTTTCTTAAAAGGGGCTCTAACGGTTTTGATTAGAATACCATATGTTCAGGACATTTCTATAGCAAAATGTGGTTATATCTTGAATTTTCTGGGAATTACCAGCTAGATCCTCTTCATTCGTAAGAATTTTGTATAGTGGGTAAACAATAAGATAGAACAAATCAATAACTTGGTTATGCCATAGCCAATTCCAAGATATGCGTAAATATTGGTTTAAATTTTTTAATACCTTGTCTTTTTTATGAAATGCTCTCTATTCATTTGTTTCTCGGGAAGTAATGGTAATCTGGAATTTTAGGGCCAGCATACAGGGATACGCCCTTAAACATCAGACATTCTATTAGCTTTCCTCTATTCCTCTTGTACCTAAAACTTAATGTGTAATGAAAGTATTTCTGCAAAGTTTGACTAAAATGAAGTAGATAGAAAAATAAGCTTTTGTAAGAGTAGAAGCTGTATAACAAGTGATAGTGGTTAGAAAAAGTCATGTGAATGTATCACATTATTTGTTTCCATTTATATGTTGCACCGAGCTGAATTTCGTCACAGCACTTGCTGTGAGGCATACGTGACCTACCCTTCCAAGGCGAATTCTCACTCACCAGCAAGGTTGCCAAACGTTTCCTGTTTCCAGAGCGTTTTTGTAAGCATTTATGAAACATAAGAGTAAAATGCTCATAAACTTGTCCAGTGTACTCGTAGAGATCTCTCTCGTTTAAAACATGACATCTACACACCCCCATACTGAATATACGTAAATTTGTAACATTTTTAATACTTCATTTAGGTTATCATTCAGAAAAAACTTGAAAAGTTGCTTTGTAACAAAAGGAACAAATTGATGTTGACACAATCTACGGCGACTGTCCCGAGGTAGCAGATACCAAGCGAACCTGTCATCAATTAATCTGCATTCACATTCGCTACATGAGCAGATGACATTCGAGTTGTAAAGCTGTTATTGATTTATCTCTGTTGCAGCAAACCGCAAAGTGAGATGCTGGCATCTGTACGCAGCGCTCTATGATTACATGTTCCCCTCATCTGGCTGCACTTAGTTACTACGACCCCCCCCCTCTTCCGAGGGCCTTTATAGTCTTAATGGTTTTAAAGTAACTTATCTGCTTGCTCGTCAAACAAAACAAGCAGTTATCCACCCCTCTTTTAATTCCATTACGAGTTTGTTAAAACGAAGTTGGTGGGCTGTTGATCATTACAAAAGGAGGCAATGTCCCCTTGCTTGCATTATAATGGCAATTTAATGTACGCTGTATTGGGGAATATATTGTGTTGGATTCTAGAACCAGGAAACTAGCTGTATAAAAAGTGGGAGTTCCCCCCCCCCCAAGCCCGAGAAAATACCTGAAACACACTAATGATTTTCTCTACTCACTCTCCTCATACTATTCTTACAAAAGCTTCATATTCTAGAAGTTTTCTCTAAGATGTACACTGTCTTGCATAAAAGGTGGTCCATTCCCCCAGATTGTCAGCGTTTTTCCCTCTGTAATGTTTTCATCTTCAGGTAGCAACGTTTGACTCCACCTAACCGATATGAGCTCTCTATGTGATCGATCTTAAAACAATACAGGGACATAGAAACCAACAGTGAACCAGTTAATCTGTGAAATGAAGGGGCGGTTCGGATACCACCTGTAAGAAAGCGTTTCGATACGATTGGTACACAAGGAAAGGCTAAACATTTACAATATAATGAAGAATTATTTACATATGTGGTTAAACTGAACGACACTACGACATTTACATATATGAAAGCTTTCATCAGCTATATGGAGACGAAGATTAAAGTTGTAGCCGCTACTAAACGGCAATAAGAAAACCGGTATTAAGAAATCGGTAATGTACCATGAAAGTATAAGGTTTAAGTTGTAATGAATGGTATTCCTCGGCAGTTCGACCATACTTTGGAGGTGGTAAAATACCCTACCAATGCAGTGGCTAGAATTATGCTCAAAAACAAGGGTGGTCACGCTGGTAGGGGTGGGGCTAGATTTGTCAGTGCCAACATAAGAAGCTCCGTTCCATTATGGGCCACATTTTATGCACGCCAGTGTGCATAGTAGGTAGAGAATGCATTGCATTACACCCAAAAATTCGATCCCGAGATAGCATCGGAAAAGCATGCTTTGAGGTCCCCTAAATCCAAAAAAAAAGCATTTTTAGAAAGTGGTCCGTGTGCATGTCTGTAAACAGCGTAACTCAAATACGAAAAGTTAAGAATTTAATTTCAATACCTTCCAAAGGTGCGACACGAAGATTTTTAAGAAAATTTCAAACCCCAAACTACTCTTTACGTACAACTTTTTTCGAAAATTTTAATTTTCTGAAAAATGGCTAATGATTTTTATTAAAATACCGTATATTAAAGATACTTACATGACAAATAAAATGTTTATCTTCAATGTCCTAGGAATAACCGTGAAGTCCTCTTCATTCGGAAGGAATTTTATATAATCTTGTATAACTGCTAAACGTTGAGCATTAGACTAAAACATACTGCACAAAAAATGTAGTTCTGTTTAAAACACGCTATTTCAAATCACTTTTTTGTGACATATGCCATTTCCGAGATATTCGTTAAAAATGGTTAACATTGTTCAATGCTTTGTGGACATTCAGTTGTTTTTCGCGAGTGCATGCATAGAGTGAGTCCAGCATATAGCGTCCAATCTGTAAACATTTGACAATCGCTATTCCCTTTGCATTTATAAAGAAATGTGTAATGTAACTACTACTGCAAAAGTTTGTCTCGATTAAAGTGAAGTAGATAGAAAAATAAGGTTTCGTAAGAATAGTTTTATACCAGTAATAAATTATAGATGGTGTGGACATCTAATACATCAGATTTTGTTTGTTAATTCAGACAAACTTTAAGTTCACATTTCGTTTGTAAAGCAGGTAAAGCGATAGAATTTTAAGGAGCGTGTCGCTATTGAGATAGTATAAAATTCAAACCATTAACATAGAATATCTCAGAAATAGCTAACTTAAAAAAAAAGAAGCATTTGATTTAAATTGGGTTGTATAGCAGAATTTTGTCTGTTTACCATCGTACACAAATCATTCAGAATGAAAATGGCTTCAGAGGATATTCCCAGAAAACTCAAAACATACATTTCATTTGTCAGGAATATATCTTAAACATGCGATATTTTAATAAAAACCGTTAAGAGCCATTTTTGAGAAAATCAAAGTTTTCGAAAAGTATTGAGGTTTTACAGTACTGAAATGGTTGCTTTAGAAACACTACCACTAGCACGAAGTTAACCCCACCCCAAGGAACAATGCCTGTTAACTTCAAGACAAGACTGGACAGAATTGGAACCTCGCCCTCTAAGTTTGTTGCCCCACCAGGTTCAGCTTATTTTGTTTGTAAGACGGGAGAAACACTTGGGCAGTGATTTTTGCTTGAGTCAGCACGCAAGTATGCAGCCTCTGGTCTTATGTGATCATCAAGTATGCCGATCGCGAGTCCAATGCTAACTTGTTTGAACCTTGACCTTATTGAGAGTAACAAGAAGCCGCCTCAACACCACACATCAAGCTGATTCCACTTTATGATGCAGTACTTGACTTTTGCTCTCACAGGGATACCGTTCCTTCATTCTCACCAACTGGGGCACTAGCTCCCAAACAGCGCCCCCTCACCTTTCCATGCCCCTATACCTTTTATAAATTTTACTTTTCTGCACCACTTATCTAAAGTAATAGAAGTATTGTATTGCACCTACAATTTTGATATCGAAATACACCTTCTGAGGTAATTTGAATACACATAAGAGTGTGTTCTATTGATTCAGTGCTATGAATTAAATTTTAAAGATCTGATGCGACACATTCACATCACTTTCTCTACCATCTATCGTTTATTAATGGATATACAAACTATTCTTAACAAACCTATTTTTCTGTCTACTACATTTTTATCCAAATAAACCTTTGCAGAAGTAGTTCCATTATATATTTCATTATAGATACAAAGGGAACAGCGACAGTCAAATGTTTAAGAACTGGACGCTATATGCTGGCCTTAAAATTCCATACTGTTTTCGTGCAATCGCAAGAAACAACTGAATAAATGAACAATTCGAACCTTGAATAACAAATATCTCAGAATTAGCTTATGCCACAAAAAAAACATAAATTGCGTGTTTTAAAGAAATCTATATTTGTTGTGTAGTAGGTTTTCGTCCATCACGTAATGTTTACCAGTTACACAAGATTATACAAAATTCCTTCCCAATGAAGAGGACTTCATAGGCTGTTCCCCGAAAATCCAAGATATACAACGTATTTGTCATGTAAATATGTTTCATATATGGTATTTTAATCAAAACGGTTAGAGCCAGTTTTTAGAAAATCAATAATTTCGAAGAATCTTCCATGTAAACCTTAGCTTAGGGCGGGAAGATTTATTGAAAATCTTCGTGTCGCATGTTTGCAAGATACTGAACCAAATAAAAAGTTCGGTATTTGTCCGACGTTTCACTTTTGAGTTGTTCACACACACATTTTTCTAAAAATGCTGTATTTGGATTCAGTGGGCTTTAAAACATGTATTTCCGGTGAAATGTCCGTATAGAATTCTTGGGTGGAATGCAATACCTTCTCTATCTACTAAGTACGTGGTAGAGAAAGTAAAAGTTAATAACTTTATGCACATATAAATATTTCTTTTTATGACAAAACGAATAGAATAGGATTTTTTTTCTTCCACATTTCTATGAGTTTCATTATGAATTAAGAACTAGAGTCTATGAGTGTATGAAATTATTTACGATTTTTATGTTTTTAAATAATTTATATGTATATTCGGTTTTACAATATACAAGCATGTTTCCGGTACCCAAAACTACTGTTTTTAACACATTCTTATCCTGTTTCTCCAGTCTTGCCTGTTAGTCCATAAATCTTCAATTTACCAATCCATCATTCCTTGAATACATATGCTATGCGGTCTTCCTTCTCTCTTTCTTCCTGGTGGCGTCCACTCCATTACTCTGTCATCCTCCGTGGTGTGGTGGTTACCATCCTAGCCTCTAGTTCCTGATGTCGCGGGTTCAAACCCGGCTGAAGGTGATGGTTTTACCGGACGTAAAAATCCTTAGCATGGCTTCCTTCGGAAGGGAAGTAATGCTGGTGGTCCCGTGTCATAGATTTAGGCACGTAAAACAACCTCAAGCGTATAAAGAGGAGACGCGCAAAATTACCGGCCTTTCACGCCCAATATAGAATGTGGCGCTAAGGACCATGGCAGTTAAAGAACGTTCATAAATAAAAAAAAAAGTCAAACTCATTACTCTTTTGGGCAATATTTCACCCTCCATTCTTCCAGCATTCCCACAGCCTTCTAATTGTTTCTGTTGAATAAAATCTAAATTTTAATTTTGAACATTCATATTTTCTTTTGTAATCCCATTTGTAATTTTTTTCTCTCTTAGATGCCCTTGCAGCTCTCCTCCAATAATCCATTTCTGTTGCCAATAATTTTCTTTTTAACTGATAGTTCAGGTCCACACGTCTGAGCCATAGGTTATAATACTTCTAACTATTGTTTTAAAAACTTGTTGTTTTACTTTCTTTTGAGGCCTGTTTATCCCATAATTTACCATTCAAAGTAGATATAGCATACTTTCCTAAGTTTATCTTTGATCTTATTCCCTTTTCTAGTTTCCCATCTCGTGTAATATTTACTCGTAGGTGTTAATATTCTCCTGTGTTTGATTGTCCCTATTTGGTCTTCCAGTACCAGATCTTGTTGAACATCTCCAATGTCCACATATTTACATTTAGGCTCCATTTGTTGTATTCTTAAATCACTTTCCTTGTAAGATATTCTATTTCTTCATATTCTTGGACCAGAATTAACTGTCATTTGCAAATTGTAGGGAGTATATTAAGTCATCGTCTATTGGAATTCCCATACTTTTACACTTTTTTTCCAACCTTCAATAGCTTTTTCTGTGTAAATTTTATATAATGTAGGAAATATACAACATCCCGGCCGTAATTTAATATAGTTATTTATGTATGAAATGTTGAAGCAATTAGAATAATTGTAGTTTTAATCACCTCTGTCATATGCATACAAAGTTTCAAGCGATTGGTCAACCCAAAGCTGGGAAAAAGGAACATGTCTATGGCAAAAATAAGTTTATTTATAGAGAAATATGAACAAAGCCACAGCACTTGAACTGTCTAACGTAATACATTCTAGGGCAGTATTTACCCTGTTCTACTATTATAAGCTTAAATCATTTATTTTTAAACAATAAATAAGTATCTAATTTGCCAAGAGTTTAGATTTGTTTAGGTCTAAAAATGAAGAATGCAAGATTTAACCATTTTACACTTCCTTATTCCTTAATACAGTTTCAAAGTTGCCTCATTCTAGCATGACTGCGAAAACTTCTTTCCGTCTTCTCAATTGTTTTTCGGCATTTCGTAAAGAGCTAGGACTCCCTTTGTAGTAAAGACATATCAGATGTTCTAGATCTACAGGAAGAGCTAGTAATCTTCTGTGACTGAACATTCACTCTCGCTGACACTCGGGGACGGTGTAATCCTCTGGGAATGAATCGTTTGTCTTTGTCAGCGGTTGAGGATAACCGGTAATGTTTTAGAGAATCAGACATCAGGAGCAGAGGTCATAGGAAGGATACTCCAACCCCGCTTCAGGAGATTAATAGTTAATCTCTTTCATGCTGCGCTTGAAAGAAGGCAGCTTAATTGGTCAGCATTGGTGGGAGTATGTTCCTGATGGTAGCAGCCAAATGATTGATGATGCCGGCGCCTCAGGTGGTTATCTGGAAGTAGTCTCTGTGGAGGTGTGAAACTGTTTCCTCGGCGCAGAAGCTCTGCTTTAAAATTGGATTCTTGCTCGTTAAACATTCAAGTAACCTTGTGGTCAGTGTCCTCATGCTCTAATGAAAACGTTTGTGAAATATCTTCAAGGGTCAAATAATTGGAGATTGCAAAGAATGTGTGTACATTTCCAAATTTCTAAACTTTGGATTCTTTTTTCTCAAACTATCCATATCATTTCTTTGACATCTTTTAGCAATTTAATGCAAACTTTCAACTTCATATTTTATATGTTTTTATGGATGTAATTTTATGTAACATATTTCTTCAATATGCTACACTTAAGTGGCAAAATAAAGTGCCCAAATTTTGAAAATGTGACTGTGTATAATGAGTAAGGAATGTGTCATTGCATTCACATTATGTTCGATATGTATTTGGTTAATGTCAGGCTTAAACTGAAGGACACTTGGGATTATGAAGAAAAAATGTAATTAGATAAACCAGAAGTTACTTTTAACTTTGTATTAGTATGATGGTTTTCACTACTGAAGTTTTCTTTTTTAATTTATGGAATTGCTATGAAAACAAATGATAAGGGGTAAAGAAAGCCAGGCTGCTATATTGTATAGCATTAATCCATATCTTTTATAGTCCTTCATTTTGGCCCTCGTAATCACGAAGGGCAGAGAGAACATGAATGTATAAATCTTCGTTTTTATCCAACCAAGATCATCAGGTCCGTTACGATTTCACTAAGGCAGTTTTCCCTCCATCTTTTTGGTACGGCCGAGTAATGTCTTTACCCTCGGAATGTACTGCATTGCAGCTTTGGGAATGCCTTTTGATCCATCCTATGCAGATGTTGTCTGCAGTTGTTCCGGTAATGTTGTATACAAGGTGGATCATTTAAGTTGACTGTACAATATCTCCAAAACTAAGCGTTGTAGAAAGAAATGTCTTTAATAAAAGTTGCTTGTTATTATCGGGAAAAGTAAATTCCATTAGTCGTGTTTTGTTTGGAGGACGTTATAATAGTCATTTTAGGGTCAATTTAATTTTTTAATGGCAACCTACAAATTAAATTGGCCCTAAAATGACCACCACAACATCCTCAATATAAAACACGACTAATGACATCACTTTCCTCCACAATATCAAGCAACTTTTATTCAAGATATTTGCTTCTACAACGCTTAGTTTTGAAGATATTGTACAGTCTCAACTTAAATGGTCCACTCTGTACATTCCAAGACTGGTTGCATCTTCAGAACTTGTAAAATAAACTCATTGTCTGTAGATTCCATTTAGTGTAATAAGCAGTCCTACACATGGACTTCATCTTCAGGCAGTATTTTTAACACTTAAATGATTTCAGTCTAATCATATAATATATAAATTCAGTAACAGCCCGCCTTAAAGCAATATGTGTATGTAACAAGACATAAAAAGTGTATATTACAGTCATTGTATATGTTTATATTATTGTATATACGTGTAATAATGTTACGTAATTTAATAATGTAGGAGCTGTGAGAATAATAGGTTAAAAGTTGCTAACAATGAGGTAACCTTGAGGAAATAATTAGTAAGAAAGTTTAATAATGCTACTAGTCATTATTGAAGCAACAATAATGTAAATTTTGAGACAGTTTATAAAATAGCCAACCAACAACCAGAAAGAAGCTTAAGTAAATGAAAGTGTTCTATTGGACTAGGATTAGCCAATCAGAAACTAAAATGAAGCAAAATTTACAAATTCAGAAGCAAGTTGGTTGTAGACAGTGTTCTTAACCGGAGGCGAGATGCGTCCTCGAGAAATTTAATACGTATTCAGTGTGAGACGAAAAATAGTTTACGTGTTGAAAAGTGCAAGTAATTAATAACAAAATCTCACAGCTCTCTATATCAGTGAAGTGTTATTTAAATCGTGTCAAGCATTCATAAATGGAGTGGAGTAAAATCATAATCTGTGTAAGCCTACATTCTTCAGTCGCACCACTCCCTGCTAAGACATTCAAGTCTCTAAAAAAAATATAAATACTGACGCAGCTGAGGCAAACATAAATATATAATATTTAAAGAATCAAACAAATTACAAAGTTAATATTTTTTAAACATTTTGGGACAAAGGCCACCGGAAAGTACATTTGGGGCGAAGGCTACCGGAAACTTTTTACCAATAGTGCGGTGCTACTACTTCAAGTTCGGCTCCCCAACAGTCGAAATATAATACATCCTCTTCAAACTGACTTTCCATACGTGAAGCAACAACCTACTTCAATCTCAGCAGAAATTATCCTGTTTCTCTTTTCTTTAGGGTCCAAGCGTCGCTGCCATAGCATAGGGCAAGTCTCGCTAAGGCTTTGTACAGCCTTATACAGAGCATTTTTTATACTAAAGCTTGTTTGAAGACACTATTGATTATTCTCACTGTTTTATTGAACTTTAATATTTTGTCGTTTATATCAACTTCATCAACAAATGGCAGTGGTATCCAAAGCATGTAAATTCCATTTTTTCTTTCTAACGTTGTAGAATTCTACGAATTTTGCTTGGAATTGGATATACTTCCTTAAATGCCAATATTTTAATTTTATTTAACGAAATTTCCATATTATACTATGTACTATATTATGTAGATAGTTATAAATCGTATTCATTACTTGCTGTTATGGCTATATCATCTGCAAAAAGAATTATATCTAAGGATTTTATTCTATTTAAAGTTACATATCCATGTGGAAACCCTTTCGAATGTTTAATCATATGGCTAATGTAGATTATCAAGAGCAACAACAAAGTCTACAACCTTGCCTTACACCTTTGTTTACATTTACTCATTCTGATATGTTACCATCAACTGTAACTGCAATAACATTTTTGTTGTAGATGTTAAATGTATTTGAATGATTAGTTGTGAAACTTCATCTTCTACTATTAATTGTAACTGTTTTTGTCTACCGTATCGAATGCTATTACGAGGTCTATGAATGCTAGATGTGTTTCTATAGTGTATAAATAAAGTTGAATAAACTAATTGTTGGGAGACAAGAAAGAAAACTTGGAATGTATGGTCTGCAACGTGCATCAGAATAGGAAATCTGTGCTAGTGTAGGCAATTCGGAACTCCTTCCCTATTAACATTAGAGTTGCGGCATCTTCCTCCCTTCCTTCCTCTCTGACCCATTTGCAGCCCTCCCTCCAGGCTCGCAGCTTACTAATTGGTGACGTCACGCCCTATATTTTTATGCTCCTAGCTCCCCAAGAGGCATCCGCTCAAATTACGCGGCAAGTTATAAAGGCAAGATTTTGGACAAGAGGAAGCGACTTAAATATTAGCCCTTTTCTCGCCATTTGCTCTCTTACTGTAATGATTATAAAATCTGCAGACAAGCAGGTTTGACCCTGCAGAAGTTAAAAATCTGATATGTTGCATTCTGATGTTTTTGTCTAGCCTCGTATACATTCGAAATTATTCTTGCAAAAACTTATTCCGTTGTCTACAAGTTAATCGAAATAAACCTTAACAGAAACAGTTTCACTGCAGGGAATGCAGGATGTTGAGGCGATAGTAAAATCTTTAAAAAAAAATCTGATGTGTTACACTCACATAACTTTCTCTACTCTTGTACAAACTATTTTTACAAACGCTTATTCTCCATATGCTTCATGTTAATCGAGATGTTAATCTTATTGCTAATTTTCTTTTAGATACAAGGGGAATTGGTAGGCTTTAAGCGATAGTCAAATATTTTAAGGGCTGGTTGCTATGTCGAGTATTCCATTCAAATGAAGAACGAATTTGAGAAAAAGTATAAGTATTGGAAAATTTAAGGGAATAACAAGCAGATCTCGAAAATGGTTCACCCAACAAAAAAATGTATATGACATAAATTGTTTATTTTATCGCGATTTGCATTATATGTGTAATAAAATTTTGTCTATCTCTTATGGTTTACCAGTTATGCAAAAGTCGTTCACAATGAAGAATACTTTTGGAGACCTTCCCAGAAAATTCGAGATATACATTTCATATGTCATAAAAATATCTGAAACATATGATATTTTAATCAAAATCGTTAGAGCCATTTTTGAGAAAATTAAAATTTTCGAAAAATGTTCCATGTAAAGGGTAATCTGGGGTGGGGGAATTTTCTTGAAAACCTTCGTGTCGCATCTCTGGAAGATACTGAACCTAAATACCAAGATTGGTGTTTATTCGACTGTTCGTTTCTGAGTTATGCTGTTCACAGACACACACACGGACATGTTTCCAAAAATGCGTTTTTTTGATTCAGGGTATCTCTAAACATGTATTTCCGGTTAAATCTCGGTATCGCATTTTTGGGTGGAATACAATACTTCCCCTACTTACTATACGTAGTAGAGAAAGTAAAAAGGGGGCTCGCCATAACGCTTTGTGGTTGCACACTCTCTCCATGAGAAGTAACTGAATGCTTCACAGCACTTCAGAAAATGATGCATTGAAACATTCAAACTAACAAATATCTCAGAAGTGACTGATGTAACAAAAAGGTGCCTGAAATAAATTGGGTGCTTTAAAGAGATTTATTCTTTGTGTATTAAGTATTTCCATATAGGTATCTTATGGTTTACCAGCTTTACAAAATTATACAAAATCAATTCCCACTAAGGGGGAATTCGTGGACTATTCGTAAAAAATTCCAGATATACATTTTACTAAAAATTCACAGTTAGCCCCTTTTGGGCAAGGGTCTCTTTCAAGTGAAAAGGAGCTGGATTTTGCAGTCCCGGTTAGCTATTTCGGGAAAGATCAATCTAGTTTATTGTCCTACTGGCTATGTCCAATAATTTTTTCGAAGTTTCTCTCTCTCTTTGTCTATCGTGATCACCTGCTGCCGAAGGTCCACCTCATTTCGCTTGCTCAGCGGGCTCTCTGCCTGCCGACGTTCCTCTGACCAATCCAAGAAGACACTGTATGTGCCCATTTATTAGAGTGCTCTCTCATAACGTGCTCTGCCCATCTCCAGTTTAGGTAGCTTCCTGGTTCAAATTACGAAGAGGAGTAACACAAGGAGATCCACTATCTCCAAATTCTTTATAAGCCTTCTAGAAGATACATTTAAGTAGATGATAACAGATTACGGTATATGCATGGATAGGACAAGGCTATCCCACCTGATATTTACTCGGCCACAACACCAGACGAACTGAAGGCACATATATTTTGTTAGTCATGTTTAAATCATAGTTGTTAAGAGCCATTAAAGAAACTAAACACTTACCCTGTAAAGGATGGCTTGGGGTGGAGGGATATTCTTAAAAATATTTGTATTACATCCTTAGAAGATGCTGAACTTAATACGAAGTTGGGTGCTAATAAACGCGCAGAATTTTTTTCTATTAGAAATTTTGGGTGGAATGCAATACTTTCTCCATCTACAATAAGCAGGCACTAGAGAAAGTAATAGTCTGAAAGGATCGAGCTACCTTGTCCAATCCTTACCAAATGGTAGATATCTTTGTTTTATATAAATATCGGTTATCCTATCCAATGTGTCAATCACGATAATAACTTGACTGGAAATGGTTTCAACATATTCTGCTATACGTTCGACAACGTAACATTTGTTCCGTATTTCCGGAGTCACGATAGCAGTAGTAGTCGCATACCTCTTCTGCGCAGCTAATGAACCTTAGGGATGGAAGGGGTATGACTGTTCCTGTTTGTTTGCGAAGTGAAAGGGACGTGAAGAAGATAGCAGCATTTTCTCTATAATCCGCGCAGCCTTTCCGCTGTGTGAATTTGCTCTCAAGGAGGTGGGCCAAATCAATAGAATACACAACCCGTATGCTGTAACAAGTTCGTCATAAATAGTCCTACAGGGTTTAGAGATTTATCAATAGATTTAAATGCGAAGCCCGAGCGAATTTATGTGATGAAACTCGCAATCTCGTTAGGAATTTATTAAGACTATTCAATGAATAAAATGGAACAGATTATATAAATAATAATTAATCTCTTGTGTTGTTTCAAATCAAATCACCACTGTGTTAGCTGTCGGATCGCGTTATATTAAATGAATGGACTATTTTACGTGTTACGGAATACTGACCATAGTACCAGTAGTGAGAAATGGTAAATATTAACTTCAAAATCTAGATAAGTAAAAATCGTACATGTTCGTTTCATATCGGACGGTGAATGAACGAAATGGTGAAAATGATGCTCAAATGGGCTCGAGGACTTTTATAGAGGTTAGAGTTACCCGACATTCATCTTCTCAGGATAAGGAGAAAACCTCGGAAAAAAACCTCTTTTCAGATAACTCGCCGTAACCGAGGTTCGAAGCTTTTGAATGCGAAGCAGACACGCTATCCCCACATCACAGAGATGAACTTAAACAGTTTTTGTGTACTTTGTTGGGAGAATATATTGCAATCGAAGGGTCAGCATTTTGACTTCTCAACTCAGCTACGCCGGTGAATCTTGCTCTATCCAAAATGGTTCCCTGTTCTCCGCAGAGCCTGGAAGCGTGGCTGGATTTTGTTTAATAGTGAAAATTATCTACCATTAAGGAAACCTACCGTTCAGTGGGTAGTAATACCATAAACAGATTCTAAAGTCATAACCCCAAAAATGCATTCTTTATAGAATAAGAATTCGGCTCGCGTGTTGCATGAAACAAAGATTTCTACTTGCCGAACACGACTCTAGTGCTGTTTCATC
Organism: Deroplatys truncata; assembly: GCA_030765065.1. Lineage (NCBI taxonomy): Eukaryota > Metazoa > Arthropoda > Insecta > Mantodea > Mantidae > Deroplatys > Deroplatys truncata. The sequence goes on along the minus strand of CM060988.1, from coordinate 117,522,570 downwards.
AATTTGGCTGCAGACGAGGAAGAGCTGGTGTAGCACAATTCCCTAGTGAAGCCAATGAAAAAGCAAGTAAATTACTTTATTGCATTTGGCGCTGTATTGTTTATGTGCACTTTGTGCTGAAGGTCACTCGACTTTTATCCATGGTTCTATATTTTATCAAAATCGTTAGCCATTTTTTAGGAAAACAGCGAAATTTTTTTTCATGTGAAAAAGAGGTTTGAGGTGGGAAAGTCTTCGTGTCAAATCTTTGGTATTTAATCGACGATGCAAAAAATAACATTTTTCTAACATTAACATATTTTGATGGTAACGAATATTTAAGAAAAATCTGTTGTGATTCATTCACATATCTACTCTTTATTAGTGGGTATACAAATTATTCGTACTCAAGCTTATTTTTCTATCTACTACATTTTAATCCAAATAAACCTTTGCAGAAATAGCTACATTACACATTTCGTTATAGATACAAAGAGAACAGCAATATTCAAATGTTTAAGTACTGGACGCTATATGCTGGCCTTAAAATTCTGTACTGTTTCAATGGAATCGCGAGAAACAACTAAATGCTGAAAGGACTTATAGAAATTGACAAAAAAATGAACAATTCAAACCTTTAATAACGGATATATCAGAAACGGTTTATATAACAAAAAATCTTATTTTAAGTAAATTGTGTGTTTTAAAGAGATCTACATTTTTTGTGTACTAAATTTTCGGCTATCGCTTAAAATTTACCATTTATACAAAATTATGCAAAATTTTGTCTAAATAAAGTGGACTTTAAGGCTATTACCAGAAAATTCAATATATCAATTTTATTTGTCAGTAAATATCTTTAATATATGGTATTTTAATCAAACTCATTAGAACATTTTTTAGAAAAAAAAACAAATTTCGTAAAATCTTCCATATAAAGGTAGTCTGGGCTGGGGGGATTTCCTTGAAAACCTTCTTGTCTTTGGAAGGTACTGAACTTAAATGTCAAGTTTGGTGTTCATCCGACTTTTCGTTTTGGAGCTATGCTGTTCACAGACACACACACACATACATGCACACACGAACCTTTTTCTAAAAATGCTTTTCTTTGGATTCAGGGTGCCTCAAAACATGTATTTCCGGTGAAATCTCGGTATTGAATTTTTGGGTGGAATGCAATACTTCCACGACTTAATACTTAGTAGTGAATGTAAAAATGTTAAAAACAGATTTTTATTGATGTTTTAGTTTTTGAGAAAAATAATAAACTTACAAGAAACAAATGTTTTTCACTTGCTTTACAGTGTTAATTAGATATTCTATTTAATATCCCTCCAATGATAGCCGTTAAAATATTTGATGGGATACATTTACGTGACTTTCTCTACCCTCTATCTTTATTGATGGGTATTATACAAACTAACTACTATATTTTAATACAAATAAACCCATGCAAAAATAGCTACATTACACACTGCGTTATAGATGCAAAGTAAACAGTGTATGTAGTAAAACTGGAAAGCGGGGTAACAGCTTTGAAATTCTTAAGGGCTCTCTGGCCTTGTGCGCAGGCTTATTTAAAATTTTCGGTAAAAATATTTCTAATCACCAGTAGGCACCAAATACACATTATGAAATTGAAGTATTAATTCTTAGTAACAGACATAAACAAAAAAAGAACATTTTTGAAGGATTTTGCTCAATTTTAACGTATGTGTACCCTTAATAAATAAGCTTATTGTGTAAAAGTAGACCAGTTAACTTAGAAGGCATCTTGTCTTGTTCGATGCAGATTTCCGCCATTGCTTCCAACGCACTTCAGCCTTTTGTTATTGTGCTACCTGTATCGTTTTAAAGCCAATTCATTATGCATGCACCTTTGCCAAGAAATATAGTCTCATAACAGATATGGTTTCAAATTCTTCTGGTTCTAAAAACATTTTCTTCCAAGCAATATATCCCTGTGAGTCAAGGCCTCACGGGAGCATAATACACAGTACTGCCATAAGTTCTGTGAGTACTTTCAATGTATATATCCATAAATAAATTCAAACCCATGAATATAAATATATTCTGAAAGAACACAAAAAATGCTACAGAATGAACGTACTCGTATTCGAAATGATTATCATGTACGGCAACACAACGGCGAAAACGTTGAGGCCACTCATCAATAGCTGCGCGAATCCTGTCCAATGGAATTTTCTTGACAGCTGACGTGATTGAGTATTTTAACATCTCAATACTGGAGTGCCTTTTTGGTATGCTATCGCCTCAAGCTTCTACCACAGAGAATAATCCAATGGATGGAGGTCCGAACTTCCACTTCCACTCTGTGTGCAGGAGCGTACCAATTCGAAGCCGTTGGAAGGGAAATCGTGGATTTTTCAGCAGGATAGCGCTCCTGTACACAAAGCAAAAAACCACGCAGCAGTGGTTGGCAACCAATGCCCCACGGTTCATTGCTGCTGCTGTTGACTGGCCTAGTGGAAGTCCGACCTCAATCCATTGGATTATTCTCTGTGGCAGAAGCTCGAAGCGATAGCATGTCAAAAACGGCACCGCAACATGGATATGCTAAAAAAAATCAATCACGCCAGCTCTCAAGAAAATCCTACTGGACACGATTCGTGTAGCTATTGATGAGTGGTATCAATATCTTCGCCGCTGTGTTGCCGCACATGGTGATCATTTCGAATAAGAGTATGTTCATCCAGAATATAGTATATTAATGGGTTTGCATAGCTTTATTTAGTGTTATATGCTTTGAAATTACTGGCAGAACTTATGGCAGTACTGTGTATAATGTGCTGATGTTCTACTTTGTATTAGTTTTTAATAATCTGTTACTAAACACCGAGATGTTCCTAGAGCCGGTTCTGACGCAATAAGTTGTGAAGCTTCTTCATGTCTTGCATTCTATAAGCTTTTTTATTTCCTTCCATGCCACTATGACCCAGCACCCAGATGAGGTAAACTTCATTCCGTTCTGCCACGCTTGTGAGTATATTTAGGCGATGTAAAACCAGTCCTGACGTTGGCTTATGATTACCAAGGAGGTATCTACATTCCGTAAAAATTTCAATTTGATATCTTGAGTGGTTTCTGAGATAATGGGGTCATGAATTTAGCAGGTTTAACATTGGTGCGATAGGGCTTTTAATCTGCTGTTAAGCTGAACAGCAGCACTTGAGTTATTTAGATTGAAAATGCATTTTGCTGTTATCAAATCTAAAATGTACAGTCCACCGCATGCAGAAAATTGAAAATGTGTTTTAGACATGAAAATATAACTACCTCCATAAGTGTTCCCAGAGATTTGACATTGATTAGAGCATCAGAAATATAACAAAGTTACATCATATAGAGCAGCAAGTCATCGTTGTTACTGCGTGACTCATGACCACTGAAACTCGGTTCATTTGACGGGAACAGCTATTGCTCTCATTAGCTCAACAACGTCACAAATTAATGTGGGTTGTTTTCTTTTGATTAGTCCGGGCTGATGAATGCGTCCCCTAAAACTGGGCGTTGGTTCGATTTCCTGCGCAACTTTTTAATCCAATTTAGTGTAATGACATTTTCATCTAACGGCGGCCAGCCACGAAGAGACATCTTTCACCGATAAATTTATCCCATTGTTTCGATTTTGCTTTTGTTATTCTATACCTTCGCGTTTTCTTAATTATACCACATTTTAATTAAAATTTATCGGTAATTTTTTTACTTTCCTCTACCACATGGTAGTAGATGGAGAAGGTAGGTACTTTTTAGTGAGGGATGGCATTTTTGTATTCCATCCAAAAATTCTATATAGAAATTTCACCGGAAATACATGTTTTGAGACCCACTAAATACAAAAAAGTATTTTAGAAATGTATGTATGTGCATGTGAACAGCATAACTCAAAAATCAAAAGTATTTAAGTTCAACATCTTGCAAGGATGCGATACAAAGATTTTCAAGAAAATCCCCCACCCCAAGCTATCTTGTACATAGAAAATTTTTCGAAAACTTTTATTTTTTCAAAAATGGTTCTTATGATTTTGATCAAAATACCATATGTTTAACATATTTTCATGACAAATGAAATGTATATCTTGAATTTTCTGGATATAGCCTGTAAAGTTCTCTTCATTCTGAATTTTTTTTATAGTTGGTAAACCGTAACACTTAGACAAAATCTTATTCCAAAAAAGTAGACCTCGTTAAAGCACATAATTTATACAAAATAATTTTTTCAAATAGTTTTGAGTTTCTCAAATGATAAATCGTTATACTTTTTTTTTTCTTTCTTCTTTCTTTTAGTGGTCATGCGAGCATGGAAATTCCAAGCCACCACTTAGCAACTCACTTTTAAAAGTTCAGACTATCGTTTTAGTTTACTGTACTCTGCTTATGCCTACATCGCAATCTATAACAATGATTTAAACCTATTAGCAAGAAGTAGAATAATAATAGTTTTTATGTATAGTTTGTAAAAGAGAGTAGATAAATACAACGCATTATTTTATAAAAAAGATGCATCAAATTGACAGACCTTTAACGTGATATTAGTACAAGAGCTTGATCTAGTTAGGGTATGCATTCGCTTTTCGGTCCAGCGACGGGCATACTGTTTGACAAGAATGCTTTCTTTCCCAGGTAAATGAACACTGTATTATTGACGTGAGGAAGGCACCTATGCAACTAGAATATATTGCAACTATGGTGCCCTGCAGGAGGATTATTCAGATGTGAGAATAATTATTTGCTTTTAAGTTGAATTATACAGGATGGACCATTTAAGTTGAGACTTTACAGTATCTCAAAAACTAAGAATGTCTTGTAGAAAGAAATGTCTTGAATAAAATTTTATGATATTATGGGGGAAAGTAAATTCCGTTAGTCATGTTTTGTTTGGAAGACGTTGTAGTGCTCAGTTTAGGGTCAATTTAAATTAACCCTAATTGTAGGTTCCCATTTAAAATTATTAAATTGACCTTAAAATGACCATCATAACGTCCTCGAAACAGACCAGGTATAATGGCATTTACTTTCCCCCATAATATTAAACAACTTCTATTGAAGACATTTCTTTCTACAAAGCTTAGTTTTGGAGATATTGTACAGTCTCAACTTAAATGGTCCACCCTGCATATTAACATTAACTGCTATTAGTAACAAAATCACAGCTTTCCTCGTACTATTCCATTGATGTGCTAATTTCTGTTTAGGACATATAAATACTCTGACTTTTTTTTTTTTTTTTCATTTTCACATCAAGTTGTCATTTTCATAGGAGTAAAACTGGATATTGCTCGTGGGGAAAAAAGAACAACCCTGAGCATATGTACAAACCGTAATCGATGTTGCTTTTGCAATGTATACTTCTGCCTAATCACATGGCCATGTACTTGTTCCGTGCGATAAATAAGGACATAATACCCCAAAATTTGCATTCGCTTTTTCCTGAACAGTATACTCGCGACAACCTTGATGTTCCCGCTTGACCAGTATTTATGCATTGTTCTTGTCATTTGCATTATTGCTAGCATAAATTATTATTGCACATGGCTGAGTTTAAAGCTGATCAATTACAATGAGCAGATAATGTCCTCTTAATGCTTCCGGTGGTGAAAATTTGAAATTTCCTATGCATTACCAAGGGCATAAGCTACTAAAATAGTGGCTCGTAATTTCTCTACTGATTGGTTTTGATAGACAGAGGTAGAATTTCATCCCGCTTAAAATTTTTAATATCGATATTTCACGGGAATACACTTTGGGGGGGGGCTACCTTGAAAAAAGAAATAAATAAAAACTTGAGAAAAACTGCTTGTACTGGGTGTGAATACCTAAAAAATGAAAGATATTTGTATATTAAAGTTTGTGTTTACGCCCAGGATCTTTCAGGAATGCATCAGGTAGATTTTTACACTATACACAGTAAAAATTTTGTTACGTTTATTTTCTCAAAAGCTACTGTAAATATTTTTATTAAAAATTGTATATGATTAATGTTTTTTCATGACGAACAAATGTGTAAATGACTGTAAAGTCATCTTCAAGCTGATTCAATTTTGTATAACCTTGTGTAAAGAACCATAGGAAATAGACGAAATATTATCATAAGAGGTCAGAGTGGTTTAAAACACACAGTTGTGTCATTTAGCGTTAATACCTTTGGAAATATTCCATATTGTATGCCCAACGTTTTTCCAGATGTTCAGTGCGCCATCTTAAGCACATAATTGCGTGTTGACTTTTCTTGATTTTGTTTTCCTTTACCTGAGCTCCTTTCTAGAATTATTATATATAATAATTTAATATATTATAGTTTATATAAGGAACATATATGTTTGTAATGAATAGAGGAACTCGTGTGATTGTTGCCCACGAGATTTTTAAACATATATTTACTTCTTTTGAATGTATTTAATGAAACGGCGTACCTTTTGATCAAATGTGTTCTTTGCAATAATCGGTCTTCCTCAAAACTGGTCTTTTTTTAAGAACTACTGCGACGATTTAAATCAAAGGTTTTCAAAACGTATTGTTTGGGGAGGAGACGTGACAAAATATGTATTGAGATAAATTAGAGAAAACAGTCTTGTTTTCCATGTATAAAAACAAATTGTGGAGACAATGCATTTCTAAGCCATATATGAACAAAATGGAACATCATGTTTCTAATTATATCAAACATGCGCGGAAAGTCTGTAATTAAGTAGATACCGTAGTTTTCCAAATTTTTGGGTTAACATTTGCCTCAACCCCCATTAAGTATTTAGGGATAGTGAATATTTTAATTGCTTGTGTTACGCCAATGAGCAAAAGTTACATGTCACATGGTAATTACGAGTAATTCATACATTTTACTTCACCCAGTTCGCTGGGATTACAGAACTAGGTGCTTAGACCCCGTAAGTGGGCGTGTATGATAAAGAGAATGCAGTGTGCGACATTTATTCTTTAGGCGGAGGAAATTCTATAATTCCTTTGTTTTTTGTCAGTCTCATGAGCATATTAAAAACCTGAGTATCTATGTAAAGTGGTTTGTGAGAAAAATGTGCACCTGAACAGCAGGTATTAGTACACTTCGTAAAGAACGTTTAGCAGCCAAATTAATGCAGAGAAAAGCGTTAATTTTCTATGTGCAGAGATTAGTGATATTGCATTTTAAAGGGTTTGGCAATTTTCAGGATTTTGCATTTTATGAGGTTTAATATTTTTTGGGAAAAGAAACAAGTTTACCACTCATTTATGTGCAGTATTTCCAGAATTAAATTAACGTGCATGTAGAATCCCTGTGTTTTATAAGTCTAATACCAGAACATTTTTGGAACAGCACGTAAATAAATTCGTGAAGTGAGTAATTCATGTTTACGCAGAATTTCTTTAGAAATGTTCAGATTTTTCTTCTTTCTGATCTAGGTATACCTCTATTTTAAGCAGCCTTTTTTATATATACAATTCTTTCAGAGGTAGCTCATTAAGGGAGAATATTGCCAATTGTTTACAACATTTGTAAGCAACTTCAAACGCATAAAAGTTAAAACCTTTTGTTTCGGTCAGACAAAGATATTTAGCGAGTGCATTTGTATTGTGTACACGTAGCCTATTTAAATGGAATTTAGTATTTGAATAAGGCAATCAGTAAATACTGTTATAGTTGAAAAGTTCTGTTCTAATGTTTTACAATCTCGCAACTCATACTGTTAAGATAAGTAGCTTTGGTTGAGGTTTTCCAGGAATTACACTTCTAGGGAAATCCTGTATGCTGATAAATTAATTAGTGGCTGGGATCGATTACATTTCCCTCCCTGCAGGTTTTTAACATCTTTCAACTGCCACTAACATATTCAAAGCAAAACGGTAATTCTACGGTAACGTTGGGCTTTTTGGATTTGAACACGCAATAAATTGCACTTTTGTAGATCTAATAACTCGGTTTTTGTGCAAGACTTTCTGAAATATACCATAACCTTAAAGGTATTTTTCATATTAACAGGTGCTAATAACATAGTTTCGCTAAACGTGTGTAAGCTTTTAATACATACTTCTCACGCATAAACCACACAAGAAAAAGTTGACAAATTGGTATAATTTTCAAAAAGAGTTATAAATGTAGGTAGTAAGACAAATATAGGGGATGTCGGATAACTCAGCTTACTAAAAACAAAGATGGTTAAAGCCACATGTCAGGGCGGTCACGTTCTAACTTGAATCACTAGATATATAGCCAGAGGAATTAATTACCTGTTTACAAAAGACGCACTGTTTCAGTCTTCTGTTAAAAGGTATTATGAGCAATTGTCATGTCACATATAATACTCTGTAATATACTTTTTTTGTGCAAAGATTTGCTCATTGCCTTTCTTGTCCGCCATAATCGCTGATTAATATAACCTGGATGCAGCTGAAGTTTTAAATAAATTAACCACTGGAGCATATTATGTACTTCTGTGTTATTGCATCTTCCTTTATCATTGTTTATATTTACCTGTTGCTCATCATTTCTGCTACTCATTGAAGATCTTGTTTAGTTTCGAATACCTGTTGTAATTATTTTTGTAGTAGAAACATGTTTTCGTTGATCTCCAGGGCGTGATACGTGAAGGCTCAGGTGACTAACAAAATAGCTGTAGACGACACAGCATATAAAATTCAATACACATTTTCTTTTTATTTGTTTGTAACAGGAAACCTACAACCAACCTTTCAAGTTGTGTGTTAAATAAAGTACATGGTTACACATCGACTTCCACTTCCACCAGCACATTACTTGATCACTTGTCTAACGGCGTATAACAAGACTTCTGCATGTTTAGTCACTCTCTCCGCGAATTTCTCGTCAGTTTTAGAACATATTAGTCGCACGGCTATGCCCAAAACTGAGAATTCCGGCGCGAAAGTTTTGTTGCGAAGAGCACAGGTTCCTCCTGGTTTTGAAGTCCAAAACTGCCTGAAATTTTGACAAGCACCTCAAATATACAGTTCTGAGAGGCGCGAATGTGAAGCTTACAAACTAATGCTATTGGTCCTCTACCTGATGGGAATTTGCTTTACGTTTAAACACTAACACAGTTATGTTAACCTGTCACATGGTAGAATACAGTGAAAAATCCCCTGCTTCTGAAATATTGTGGGCTTGCCGTAGCGTAAAGTTACTTGTGTCCTATTTGCGCGCCAGCTAACAAAAACTTTTACGAACATGTAACACACAGTGCAATAACCTTTACTGTTGTTCTTTCCAACACTTGTTACATTTTTGCTGGTTACTAAAAATAGAATATAGGTACAGAAATATTTCTTTACATTGCAAATGTGAATGAATCCTGCTATGTAATAAAATAACACAAATGAGACAATAAACATAGAAACATAATTAAATCGTAGGAGAGGTCTAAGTAGTGTCCCATTATTAAACGTTGAAAATCCCTGCAGTAATAGTATGAAGAAAAATTTATATAGTTAACTGTTAATATGATTTCGGCGTACTTACCTAAAAGTTTAAATGTCTTGGTTCATTTCTATGCAGATCTTCTTCCTTTAAAAATAAAAGCCCATACAAACATACAATGCTTTCCCAAAAATTGCAAAAGCAATAAATTTATAGTTAACTGCAAAGGTAAGACCTAGTAATTAATAATAACTTAATAGTCTAATAACGTAACCTAATAACTAAATGTTCATACAATTGACCTAATTAATATTATAATTAGTGCTATCAGTTGGTGACTTAATGGTCGTCGTGCAAGTTTAAGCATTTGCGAATATACAAATAGGCCCCAACACATACAATATAACTTACCTGCCCAATACATGTAACAGGAGCGTATTTGCGGGCGAGTTGACGATTATGAATGGAACCTAACAACCCGAATATCACCAGATTCTAGTGACTTATCCTATAATGGTGAGAAAAAGTCAAAGTTGCACTTCAAATAACCTCTCGTATATTATAACCTCTGTATTTTTGAAAAGGCGGGTGAAATAATATGGTTTCTCATATCTGCACCTTAAAAGTTAGAATTTTCTATCCCATAATTTGGATGCTAGAATTCTTACTTTTTCTGCCGCATACGTAGTAGCTGGAGGAATTACTGCATTCCCCTCAAAAATTGCCTTTCGAGATTTTAGCGGAAATACATGTTTTGAGGCTCCCTGAATCCAAATACAATCAGATTTAGAAAAAGTGTGCACGCGTAAACACGCGTAACTTAACGAAATGTCACATAAATACCATTTCGTATTTCAAAGCTTGGATACACAAACTACCCTTTATATAAAAATGTTTTTCGCAATCTTTTATTTCTGGAAAATGGCACATGATTTTGATTAAAATGCCACCCACACATTTAAGATATTTACATTAGAAATAAAATGCTTATCTTGAATTTTCTGAGAATGGCCTATGAAGTCCTCTTCATTCTCTCGGAATTTTGTTTAAGTTTGTATAACTGGTAAACTATAAGATAATAGACAAAAAGGTACGACAGAAATATAGATCACTTTAAAATATACAATTTATTTCAGGTAACTCCTTTTCGGTATCAGCATATTCGAGATATCCCTTATTATTGCTGTGAATTTTTTAGTGCTGTTACCTTAACTTGTCTTCCGCGAGTTATTGAAAGAGCATTGAATTTCAAGGTCGCATATAAGGACCAGCTTTTACACATTTGAGGATCGCTTGTATTTTCTGTGTGCTTGTACTTACGACGAAACTACAAACATTTATTTCGATTAACAGACATAGAAAAATACGCTTTTTTAAGAATAGTTTATAGAAATTAACTTTAATGGGTAGAGAAGGTCATGGTAATGTAACAAATAAGTTGTTTTGAAGTGGAGGGGAATATTTTCTAAAATGCACTGTTGTGTGTTGTTATGAAACTACCAAATGAAAAAAAACTAATGTACATTGTAACACAGTTATAGTTTAGTGATGAAAGCAAAGTTATGAGCACGGCTCGGATTTTGATGACCCAAAAATGTTGGGAAAATGACCTTAAAACTGACTCCAAAAGGTTAAAATTACATAATTACATAAAGTTGAGATTTATTTAATTATTAACATTAGTGTACAGAAAATTATACATTAATATACCTTTATACAAATAGGAAAAGAAGGCATAAGTTTAATGATGAAGTAAATTAGAAAATTAATTTAAAATATGTTGTTTTTCATATTCTGGCTTGAAGAATCTGAAAAGAAAATTCAGGAAGTTGCTTTTGAACCAGGTCTTACAAAACTGTAGTATTAACTATTTGAGTTCTTAGATGCTGGCTACCCCCGCGTTCATTCCACCAATTGCCCCATCATAACCTTTTCTTTCATCCATTTCGCCTTCATTTCATATCGTCATCTTCTTCCCTCACTCTCATACATGGCTACGGGCCTTCCTCATTCTGTGATTCAATGTTAAGTCTGACTGTAAGTTGTAAGTCCTACGGGGTGTAAGCCCTACATACGAGGAAGATAAGCCGACTAATCCCTATTTTGCGGCATCTCTGACAACAGCCACCCCTCCACGCGCAAAGAACCCTTTCCAGACCAACCATTAAATAGGATTGTGAATTTTTTTTCCTCTCAAGACTGCGAGTAAAGAATATACCAATTTTCTCTTCTTTTTGAATTGAATACTGAAAGTTCTAATGTTTTAAGAAGTATTCTGATGTAAAATATAACTAATATAAAACTCTTTATATACTGAGTGTAAATGCAAGAAAATGGCCTGAGTAAAGATGGAAGTTGCAACGACAAAATAGAAAATAATTCCCTAAAAGTAGAAAATGACCCAATGAATATGCATTTTCATAATTTGGGACTCGTGATAAAGATTTGTGTGCACGTTAACAACGCCGATGATGTAACACTTAAAAGACGGTATGTCATCAAAATCCGGACCCTGGTTATGAGACTTCCGGAGCATGCAGCCTTAGAATTTCTCTCCTAGCCATTGAAAACCATTAATGATGCAAGTCCCTCTCGGAGAGCCCGCGTAAAGCAATATCAGCTGACGGGAATTGCAAGTTGCGCCTGGGAGTACGGCAACTTATTTGACACGTCCGTACTGCGGGTTCTCCACTCTCCCTTTTTCCAATATTTGCATCAAGCTCTGTATACTAGCGACATCACAGCGCAGGTTATGAGCAACTGTTCTTTTCTTCCTAACGTTTAGCTTTCAGCTTCGCAGGTATGTTTATCACTATTGTCTTATATCAGCGAATAAACAACAGTAATAATATATGTCATAAGTCGAGGTTCAGCAGATTGAATGTATGAGATACAAGAACAAATTTAGGATTATTATTGACTGTGTCGCCCTCTCATAAATTATATTTTTGCTTTCTCTATACTTGCCTATAGTAAGTAGGGAATTATTGCATTCTTATCCAAATATTCGATACCGAGATTTCATCGGAAATACGTTTTGGGATTGCTTGAATCCAAACAAAAAACATTTTCACAAAAATTGTGCGTGTTTATCTGTGAACAGCATAACTGAAAAATTCCATTAAATACTAAACTTTGTATTAACTTCAGCGTCTTCAAGGATGCGATACGAAGATTTTCAATAAAATACCCATACCCCAAAGTACCCTTTACACGGAAATTTTTTATTTTCTAAAAACAAATGGCTCTTAACGATTTTGATTAAAGTAACATGTGTTTGTTACTTGCATGACAAATTTATATTTTGAATTTTTTTGTGAGTAGCTTGTGTGATTCTCTTCATTCTGAATGAGTTTTGTATAATTAGTAATCCGTAAGGAGACAAGAAAACATTTTGTATACAAAAAGGATTTTAAAGCGCGCAATTTAATCAAAGAAATTTTTTGTGGCGTTAGCTATTTCCCAGACATCCTTTATTATTTTGATTTTTCAATATTTGTTTTATTTAAGAAGTAAGTCGCTATTCCTTTTTTTTCTCATGTTTATGCAAGCAGCATGGAATTTCAAAGCCATCACATAACGATTCGCTTTAGTCTACTTCTTTTATATACAACGAAAGTGCAATGAAAGTCAACTTCTATTGACAAGAACCAGGTAAAAGAAGGTTTTTGTACGAATAGTTTGCAGAAGCGAGTAGAGAAAGTAATGTGAAATCATCACATTAGATTCGCTTAAAATTGTGTGAAAAAGAGAAAGCTGCTAGGTGAATCCGGAAACACCTAGAATAATTATAATAGACGTAAAATGACCTTTCATTGGAAAATTAAAGAATAATATTTGAAACAAAAATCGAGTACCTATGCAGTGCAATACAGAATGATTATGGAATTCTTGTCTTTTAAGCTACAGGTCAAGGTTTATATCAAACTTGTCAAAATGCCAGATTTTGGGGCTTTAACCTTTTAAGTCGTTGGCTCATTAATACAACATTAATAATAATAATAATAATAATAATAATAATAATAGTAAACTCGCTCACTCTGTGCTGTTCTGCCCTTTCCTCTCCTCCTATGAGCAATTTATTTATGTGTTTTCTATCATCGGTATTTTCGTCTGATCCCGTCTATCATTCCCCCCCAACATATATTTTTAACAAGCGGTTAGTCCTGTCTATTGTTACAGACATATTTTTACTTGCAATACCCTAACTTATAGTAGGTAGACGAGGTATTGTATTCCATCCAAAATTCGATACAGAGATTTCGCCACAAATACACGTTTTGAGGCCAACTGAACAACACATTACTTTGTGTGCGTGTGAGAAAGGAGGGTAGAGAGCTCTAGAGATGTATCGAAGTTGCGATAAATACTGCATTTAAACTTGATTTAGACACTGTTTCAGAATCCCAGAACTACCGTTTATATGGACGAGTTTTTATTATTATTTGTTTTCTCAAAATGACTTAACGAGTTTGACTAAAATACCACATGTTAAATAATTTTGCAGGACTAATAATTAAAATTAATAAACCATAAGCGTTAGATAAAATATTGCTACATAAAAATTGTAGAGCTCACAGAAATCGTGATTAACATGGTATATAATGTAAATATATAGAGAGTTAATGATTCTCCAGTATATATTATACTATAACAACAACAGTTAACTTAAATAAGTATAAATAAACCGTGTGATAAGAAAATGAACTTTGAAATAGGCTTTTGTTTATGGGAATTGAATTTTCCGAGAATAATCCGTGAAGTTCTCTTGGTTTGGAAGGAATTTTCTATAATCCCATATTAACTGGTAAACCATAAGTGGCGGACAAAAAATCTACTACACTAAATTGTAGATCTCTGTAAAACAGTTTATTTTAAAGAATTTATTTCTGGCGCCATCCATTTCTGAGATATCGGTTAATTTGATTTGAAAGTTTTAATACTTGTCATTTTTTTAAAAGAGCTATTTTTACTACAGCTGTTTTTTCATACATGGAAAGAGTATGAAATTTCAAGCCAGCATATAGGTATCCGCTTTTAAGCATCTGTCTCGATTCGGTCCCCCCTAGCCCCTTGTAGTTACAACGAAATGTTTAAAGAAACTATTTCTGCAAACGCTTATCTAAATTGACATTAAGTGGATAAAAAAACAAGCTAGAAAATTAAACTTTCGTTAGAGCAGTTTGTAGAAGCTATATAGTGGGTAGATAAGGGCATGCGAATGTGACGCGTCTGAATTTTACATTCATTTTTGAAATACAGTCTATGAATTGCAACATTTCGCATTTATATCGCATTATACTTTTCGCATTTGAGTCAATTTGGAATGTAATAGCATTTTCAAAGCATTAGAAAGTAGTGTATAAGCATCTCACATTTGTGAAAATTCACCAGCTACATTCATGTCCGAATATAATCTGTTTGATCTTTGCATGCTTCAATAAATTATAATACAGTGTAGTATAGGTATAGGTTACACAACGGAGGGGGACCTTTATAGATCTGTTGTAGCTACCACTCCACAGGAGGCTACAGGCCGCGGTCAGACAGGCCACAGAGACGCGCGGAGGTCCGTAACATTTCAGTCTCGGAGACCCGTTCCACTGCTGGAACTGCCAGAAACGTCCCATCGACCAAGCAGCTCTCTGTTGTCTACGGAGAGTATGCTTTCATTTGCGCAAACATTTATGCCATCGGTCCAGCATCGCCATACGCCACGAAACCTGGAAGGCAATGGAACGAAAGGAAAATGATGGAAACGAAATCGTGGTAGATGAGAAACCAGTCCCGTTTCGCCTACCGACCAGGGAAATTCACGAAAAATCCAAGGTAACAGTAAGCAATCGATGGGAATCGAACTTGGGATCTCCCGAATACGAGTCTCTTACTGCGAAGCTCCATCTTGCTCGGTATATAGTGTAGTAAACAGTAATAAAGTTATTTTGGTTCTGTATTTATTGTTGTATTACCGCCTACCCGATGCTGATAAATGGTGTAACAGGATAAAAAAAGAAAAAATGCAGTTTCTTGTCCAAGTATACATCAAAAGAAGGAAGAAACTCTTTCTATAAAGCAAAATTCACGTTCTAGTACAAGAATTCCAGTCATGACCGGCAAATTTTATGAAGCATGAACAGTAATATTTCCTAGCTACTAGCTTTTTGGAACCTTATGCACAATTCATCTTGTTATTGCCTTCAAACTTTGCAGCTTCACACAGGACGATTTGTAACTTAGAAGAATTCAAAGGCAATTTCTTCGCCACGAATTATCAGTTTGCGGCAAGAGCGTGAACTGCGGTGGCGATGTTAAAATCTTAAAGAGGATTTTCGGGCTATTTTTAGCTTCGTTTACTAACAAAGGCTCATGGAGTCCTTTGTGTCTGGCGTATGCTTTACAACACACCATTTCCGTTTGCCGAGAGATCTTCGACCTTTTATTTCCCTCCTCTATTCGAACACGATCTTTCCTGAATTGCTGATGCACTTCTTATCCTCTTCCTTTTATTCCAAATCTAGATTACGACAGTAAATTTAAACATCGCAAATATAATACCGCAATACCCTTACCATCCAAGTATAACTTCTAGTTTGAATACATCCTCATTATTCATGATAAAAAATTCTCATGTGTTGCATTAAAATTATTTTCTCTACCCTCTATCGTGTGTATACAAACTATTCCTATGAAAGCTTACTTTTCTGTCTGCTTCGTTTTAATCGAGATAAACTTACGCAAAAATAGCTACAAAACACGTTTCGTTATATGTACAACAGATACAAAGGGAACAGCGATAGACGCTATACGCCGGCCTTAAAATTCCATATTTTATCTAGGACATCGCGAGAAAGAGCTGAAAATGATTAATGATTGAACAATTCGAACCATTAATAACGGATGTCTCGGAAATGGCTGATACCACAAAAAAGTTATTTGTCATAAATTGTGAGTTTTAAAGACATATACATTTTTTGTGCAGTACGTTTTCGTCTATAACTTACCGTTTACCAGTTATGGAAGATTATGGAAATTTCCTTCTGAATGAAGAGGACTTCACAAGCTATTCCCAAAATATTCAAGACATAGATTTTGTCATGTAAATATATTTAATGTATGGTATTTTAATCAAAATCTTTAGAACCATTTTTCAGAAAATTAAGTAATTTGACAAATGTTCCATATAAAAGTTATTTTGGGGTAGTGATTTTCTGAAAATCTTCGTGTCGTATCTTTGGAAGATACTGGACTTAAATAATAAGTTTCGTATTTATCAGACATTTTGTTTTTGAGTTATGCTGTTCACAGACACACACCAACACACACACCAACACACACACACACGCGCGGAGATTTCTCTAAAAATGCTCTTTTTAGTTTCAAGGGGCGAAGCAGTATTTCCGATATCGAATTTTTGAGAGGAATGTAACACCTTCTCTACCTTTATGTACGTGGTAGAGAAAGTAAACATTAAAAAGAACGTTGATTTTACAAGAAATCTCAAGTACCAGAAACATGAATAAACAAAACACAGGTCTACAGAGCCTAGATGTCAGGCCTGTATAGATAACTTGTTTGTTCACTTTCCGAGCGAGACGTGCCTTGATAGTTCTATTTCACAATTCGAAGTTCTTGTTAGATTACTCTGAAGACAAACAGAAGCTTTAAGCTTTGAAGAAGAAACCATTTGGTTGATATCCCTTTAAGCGGTTTGTACATTAATTTTCAAGGAATTAATTAAATATTAAGCTTATATTTTCTACTTCTCTACTACTTAAGTAGTGAATATTACAATCTACCCAAAATTTTGGTATCGCTTGATTTCCCGAAAATACGCATTTTGAGGTCCAAAAGTATTACTTTCTCTACTACGTATAGTAAGTAGGGGAAGTATCGTAATCCACCCAAAAATTCGATACCGAGATTTCACCGGAAATACATGTTTTGAGACCCCCTGAATCCAAAAAACGCATTTTTGGAAACATGTCCGCGTGTGTGTGTGTGTATCTGCCTGTGTGTCTGTCTGTGAACAGCATAACTCAGAAATAAACTGTCGGATAAACACCAAACTTGGTATTTAGGTTCAGTATCTTCCAGAGATGCGACACGAAGTTTTCAATAAAATCCCCCATCCCAGATTACCCTTTACATGGAAGATTTTTCGAAAATTTTAATTTTCTCAAAAATGGTTTTAACGATTTTGATTACAATATCATTTGTTTAAGATATTTTCATGACAAATAAAATGTATATCTTGAATTTCCTGGGAATGTCTCCAAAAGTATTCTTCATTGTGAACGACTTTTGCATAACTGGTAAACCATAAGAGATAGGCAAAATTTTACTACACAAAAAATGTAGATCGCGTTAAAATACACAATTTATGTCATATACATTTTTTTTTTGAGTGAATCATTTTCGAGATATTGCTTGTTATTCCCTTAAATTTTGTCTTGGATATGCAAAGAGTATTAATCTGTGGCAAAGGGAATGGTGCTGCACCTAGCAACCAGCTATTAAGAGATATGTATGTGCTTAAAGGCTACTGTATTTCTATATTGCCCTTGTAAATATATATTCCCCTTACATCTACAAGAAAATTAACAATAAGATAGAGTCTGCAAATGTTTATCTCGATTAACATGAAGTAGATGGAGAATAAGCGTTTGTAAAAATAGTTTGTACAAGAGTAGAGAAAGTCATGTGAGTGTAACACATCAGATTTTTTTTAGTTGAAATCCGTGTATGGCTGTCTGTGGACTGCCGTCTTCCAAGGATGCGACACGAAGATTTTCAAGAAAAACCCCCAACCCCAACTATGCTTTACGTAGAACGTTTTTGGTTATTCTTGATTTTCTCAAAAATGGTTCTAGGTAACGAGTTTTTACTAAAATATAATATGTTTTTAAGGTATTGGCATGACGAAAATATGTAGGTATATGGTGAGTTTTCTGCGAATAGCATGTGAAGTCCTCTTCATTCGCAAATAATTTTGTATAACAGGTAGACCATAAGAGATGTATTTTATAAGAGTAGTATATAGTAGAGTGGGTAGAGAATGTCGTATGTATGTAACACATAAGATCGTTGTTTATTTTCGAAGCACCTCTCTATGCATCCTACTTTTTTGTCTATCTCAATGCTTAATTTGATTGAAGTGGTTCGGTTTTTTAAAATATCTTTTGTACTAGGACAGGACAGGAGGGGGGGACTTAGAACCTAGCAACTCACCTAATCAGTTGTTTTGTATCTAGGCCTTGACAGGGCCCCCCCCCGGGAGGAAGGGACGAGGTGAGAAGTGACAGAGAGCGGCTGAAGCAGGAGACCCGATAGGCAGAGGGCATGGTCCCTACCACTTAAAGATTTTGAACTCTCGGATGCTGGCTGGTGCAGCCGGCCCCCTCACCGCTAGGCTTACACTCCCCTGCGGTTTCCGAGACAAGAGACCGCTCGCAGTCCGGGGGACGAGGTTTCTAGAGCATCCTTTTCCCCTGCCATACACACGCCGAGACCTTCCGCCGACACTTGCAATCCTGAAAGAAACCAAACATATGAAAGGTGAAGTGAAATGAGAGTGAAAATGAAATGGAGGGATAGGAAATTCGGGGCATGTAATGATTCTTCGCAGCATTCTTCTGGCGACCAGGGGAAACCCCGAAAAAAACTGGGGGTTAGGAAGGTCGACCACGGGAATCGATCCCACGACCTCTCGAATTCGGGCCACTGACTAACCTTTGATCACATAATTAAATAAAATAATTTATAGTTATTTATTTACACTTTTTGTTTTTCTACAGCTCTTTAAAGCAATTCCTTGTGGCTGGAAGTAAAGATAACACTGTCTCACTTCCAGCATTCTAAACACATGGCTATATACTCGTAACATTATCACCCCGCTTGCTTTACTCGCACTGCTGCATCAAGAAGTACTAGACTTCGCAGCGGCTCTCCAGCAAGTGGCGTCGCTTAGATATCCAGGATTCAGATGTTTCTCATTCCATAGCTTTCTATCTTTTCGAATCTATGTAGTACCTCACAATTTGCCCCCAAACAACTAATCCGATAATACAACCCCAATATTTTTATAATATTTTTAGTTATAATAAAAGGCATATTTTAGAATTGTAGCAAACAACTCTATATCTGTATAAACTATCTGTATATACATTTATATAAGGTTTAAATAATTATTTTATTTGCACTAGACCCGAAGAAAGCATTCGGTTTGAAAAATATTGAAGGAATGTAACCTAATTTAATAAATTCATATTTAAAGCAGTTTTAATATACCTATTTAATACTTCATTTGAGCCCAAAATTCCAAGTCAGGAAATACTGACTATGAGACTGACAAAGATAATGTCGAGAATAAATTATGTAAATGTCAAAAGTTACGTAGAGAGAGAAAATTATAAAGTACTAGGAAATAATAGCCCCGCCTGCAAGTAAATTTTGAGCTTTGGCTTAGAAACAAAGAAATATCCTTCAGAAATTAACCGTTTATGGAGGAGGCAGTTTTTCTCTACATAAAGTATGGAGCAAAACAAACAAATTTTTGAAACATTAGGGAATCAATTAAAATTTGAAAGATTGTTTCATGATTTTTCATCATTTCTACCTTGTTACCCTTAAGGACAGAGAAGATATTAGATATAAATGTCAAATCTGGAAGGTTTGGGAGCTAGTCGCTAATAAACGTAGACACGAAAATGAAGGACTTTCAAATGTATACATAACGTGTGCTGACAGGGTCTTGTTATCGCCTATTTTTACACGGTGACGCAAAGTGCTACGTAGAACGTTCTTTCCGACCTTGGCATTTACTCGAGTTTGGTCGTTAGCCTGCAAGAGCCGCCTTAGTGTTGGTTTAGTAGCGCGAAAAAAAAACAATAAACCCACAGGACTCCGCCCAAGTTACCAATTAATATGAAAGGGTAATTGCTTTCTTTAAATTTTGTGCCTAATGTACCGAAACTGTTGATAAATTGCTGCAGCAGTTTAAGGTCTCTGAGCTTATTGACAATTAAGGTTTCTTGATCTTATTCTTCTCTCTCGTTTTAGTGTTTGTATGGCATAATCCGGTTGGCTGGGTGTCTGAGGAGATATGAGGGTTGTATGGCATAATCCGGTTGGCTGGGTGTCTGAGGAGATATGAGGGTTGATTATGTAAAGAGAAAGCCACAAAACCTTTCAGAATACAAATAGAAACCGGCAATTTATACATAGGCAACACTGCTGAAATGTTGACATGCAGCAAGTCTGTGCAGGCTTGTAGATTTGTAATCGTCTGTAGTGCGTAATTTACTCCACGAAGAAAACTGATTGCTGGAGGTACGGGATATAGAAGAGAACGTGTCTTATTCTTTATATTGCCAGTTATTGTTGTTAATGAGACGATGAAAAAAAATTGAGTGGTCTCAAAAAAGCTCGCACATAGGCTCTTAGAGCCCTTTGCGCCTCTTAGACTGGGCATTTAATTGAAACTATGGTCCCGATAAAACGGGCCACGTGTTAGATATTTCTTACATCCTCAGGTTCCAAGGAAAAGGAGTCCCAAAAATACATATCTACGCATATAGAATCCTTCACATTTGTACAGTATATGCTGAGGGTTTCATATTCCCTTCCACATTTCCTGCATAAAGGATCTTGTTAACTCCCATTATGTGCAGATGTCTGAGCAGTGTGTTGTGCGCCGTAAGATAGCCAATAACCTGCCGAGCTTAGATCTAGTTGGGTTCAAAGGAATCTTACTTTGCCTACCGTTTGGACCCGAAATTAATTCATGGGTTTGCCTCACAAATTGTTCATTCCAATACTCAAGATGAGCTCTATAAGTTAACTGGGTTATGTCGTACTTAACACTTCTGGGAGACACCCACAAAAGGACTTGGGTCCTATATAATTAAGGCCCAAGCCCCTCTTTACGAGCATGTCCGCCATCTCATTTCTTCTAATATCCGCATGTACAGGGACCCAAACAAGTGTGCCCGGCCAACTGGCTCACTCTGTCAAACATCCTTTGGCGTGCCGCGATAATTTGAATGTAGCTTTAACCACTTTAGGGGCTTTCAAAGCTGCCTGTCTATCCGAGCAGATACATCCGCTCATTTGTCTGACATATTTAAAATATGCAATTCACGAGGCTAAGACTGCATATATCTCAGCCTGGAAACCAGTGGTGTATCTTGCCAGGGAAATGGCAATCCTAGCTCTAGGGGCTCAGGCACCGTCCTGCCCCGAACCGGCAGTCATCAATGAAGCAATTTTGGCTCCCAGCTTTCAGGGATTTTGCCAGTGTCAATCTGCAAGAGGTTTCCATTCTATCTCTATACCAACCAGTTATTTGAACTGCGTCATGGCTGCTTCGGCTGATGGTTAGAGGTCTCTGTAAGCCGGCTGCCACCCTATTTAGGTACGTAATTGATAAGTGGATTCTAGATATTTAAGAGGTACAGATAATTTTCAAAGGAGTTGCTTCATGACATCCTTCTGTCTCCAGATAAATGACGGATTGGATATTACCATCGCATCCCAAACAAAAGCAGAACTGAAAATAGATGGTAAGAAAACAATTAAGTCCATTTGTCCGCCATCACGCTGACACTTGGCAGCATAAAAGGTGGCCCATATAGGAACAGAGGATTTAAGTTTGTACTGAAATGTGTAGCCCCTTTCTTCCTTCTACTCGATAAAATATTTGCGGCATCCCATTGAAAAATGTACTTACTGCTACGTATGAAAAGCCGATTTGAAGTAGGAGTTGTATTATTTGCCCCACGCTTTGGGAGCCAATTTGAGAAAGGAGTTCTATTGCATTTCTTATGTTGGGGAGCTGAACTTGTAGTAGTTGCAACCGCACGTATATTAAACAGTTTGCGGTAGCTTTCGCCCCAAATGTACTTTCAGGTGGCCTTTGCCCCAGTTTAAAAAAAAATTAACTTTGTAATTAAACTGCTTTTTAAATATTTAATATTTATGTTTGCCTCGGCTGCGTCAGTATTATTTTAGAGACATGGATATCTTGGCAGGGCGTGATGCGACAAGAATGTAGGCTTACACAGATTTTAAGTTTTAATTCACTCCTTTGTATTAACCCTTGACACAAATTAAATATCACTTCACTGATATAGAGAACTGTGAGATTCTTTTTATTAATACTTTCACTTTTTAACACGTATACTTAATTTTCGTCTCACACGAATACGTATTATATCTTTCGAGGACGCATCACGCATCCGGTTACAATTACTGTCTGCAGGCAATACGTCTGGTTATGAGCACTGTTTGGGGGCAACTGAATTGATTTCAACCGCCTAAACTTGTAAATTTCTGTATTTCAAGCCTCTGATTGGCTAATCCTACTCCAATAGAATACCTGCAATTAACTAAAGCTTTTTCTGGTTGTTGATTGGCTATTTTTAAACTGGCACTAAAATTACATTATTGTTGCTCCAAGAATCACAAGTAGTACTGTTAAACTTTCTTATTCATTATTGACGCAAGGTTACCTCATTGTTACCTTTATGTTAGCAACTTTTGACCTATTTCACAGCTCCTACATTATTAAATTACGTAATGTATTCACATAACATTATTGAACATGTATACAATAATATAAGCATATGCAATGACTGCTACATACATTTTACAAATTATTACATACACACATTGTTTCAAGACGGGCTTTTATTCAAATATGTATTTATATAATTTGATTAAAGTCTTTAAGTGTTAAAAATACTGTCTTGCCATAAGCAGGACGAAGCGCCACATTGTCAATGAGTTATCTGATCTTACTATGCGAGTGCTTTAAATTAATGATTAACAATAAGAATAACGATAATATTCCATTCATTTAACGATGGCTTTTGACTAGTAGTACCACATTAACGTGATTATGCAGTAATAGTAGATTCAGAATTTGGCTTATCAAACGTTCTATTTTCATATCAGTCCAAGAAGTACCCCTAACCAGATGGCAGAACCAGTTTTAACATCTTAAAATCTCTACCCAACAATCTAAATCTTGAATAATAGTAATAATAATATTGGTATATAAATTCTTGTGGACCAAAGTAGTTGAAATTGCCAAAATAATAATTTTAGACTTCGTTTCCACGTCTGCTTAGAAATAAAAATATAATAATTGTTGCTCATTTAAACGCTTGAGGTAACATTTTACCGCCCCCTCCATCTACAAGGTTGAATCACTAATCCTCTTACATTGCAATAGCCATCGCTACTTATTTACATGAATCAGAGTTGAATTCATAATGCTTTCGTTTCTTACTGAGTATATCATCGTTCATTGGTTAGTGTTTGTTTCTTGAAATTTGTTTCAAGCAGTCACAGACGTCGTCACTCAACGTGGTTGAGTGGAATCTAGTTTGCTTAGATAAATGTACAAACCTTGAGGAAGGAAAAAGTATACTATTGCGATCTAGGAGAACAGGCCAAATTTACATACCCAATTGTTTACGTAAGCACAATCTCCAATCACAGAGGTCCACTATTCAGTTGCCAGTAGCATAAACTTAGATCGTATAGAAAAACGATTACGCTGCTAAAAACATACATAAATTAGTAATGGTACAGGAAGGCGATTACGCAACTAAGGACGTCCCTTTGATACATGCTGAATCATAGTACAGTATGACATTAAATAAGCAAAAATAAATTGGCTTTGTGTACCCAAATAATGGAGATGAAAATTAATGAAATTTCTTTAATAAGCATCCAACAGAATTAAGGTAAATAGCAAAAGATTAACATTCTTACAAAAATCTACGAGCAAGATATTTCGAATGCTTTTCTTCGTATCTAATGAATTATGTTTACTCTTAGTGGAAAATAATTAAGAGCATAAAATACAGTCTAATCTCTAAAGCAGGTCTAATTTATGTTACGAGCTATGTGTTAATAAAATTGGTATAATAATTGTTACATGAATATGTGTATTTAGATAAAATTTACATACATTAACCCTTATCAATCACACGGGTCCAATAGGTCATACGTGCTTTTATAATACACAGAGTAATAAAGCAGGACCAAAAACGACAAAAAAAATGGAAGAAAGAAAGAAAAAAAATCTGATGTGTTACACTCACATGACTTTCTCTACTCTAGTACAAACTATTTTTACAAACGCTTATTCTCCATATGCTTCATGTTAATCGAGATAAACATTTGCAGAGTCTATCTTATTGCTAATTTTCTTGTATCTGTGAGGGGAATATATATTTACAAGGGCAATATAGAAAAACAGTAGCCTTTAAGCACATACATATCTCTTAATAACTGGTTGCTAGGTGCAGCACCATTCCCTTTCCCACAGATTAATACTCTTTGCATATCCAAAACAAAAAAATGAATAACGAATTCCCATTTGAGAAAATAAGTATTGAAAAATTTAAGGGAATAACAAGTAATATCTCGAAAATGGTTCACTCAACAAAAAAAATGTATATGACATAAATTGTGTATTTTAACGCGATCTACATTTTTTGTGTAGTAAAATTTTGTCTGTCTCTTATGGTTTACCAGTTATGCAAAAGTCGTTCACAATATAGAATACTTTTGGAGACATTCCCAGGAAATTCAAGATATACATTTTATTTGTCATACAAATATCTTAAACATATGATATTTTAATCAAAATCGTTAGA
This sequence comes from Deroplatys truncata, assembly GCA_030765065.1. Taxonomy (NCBI): domain Eukaryota; kingdom Metazoa; phylum Arthropoda; class Insecta; order Mantodea; family Mantidae; genus Deroplatys; species Deroplatys truncata. Next base: position 117,497,538 of record CM060988.1, on the reverse strand, counting down.
GCCATTTTTGAGAAAATTAAAATTTTCGAACAATCTTCCATGTAAAGGGTACTCTGGGGTGGGGGGATTTTCTTGAAAGCCTTCGTATCGCATCCTTGGAAGATACTGAACCCAAATACCAAGTTTGGTGTTTATCGACTGTTCCTTTCTGAGTTATGCTGTTCACACACACATACACACACACACACACACACAGACACACACACACACACACACACAGACAGATTCACAGATACACACACGGACATTTTTCCAAAAATGCTTTTTTGGATTCAGGGGGTCTCAAAACATTTATTTCCGGTGAAATCTCGGTATCGAATTTTGGGGTGGAATACAATACTTACCCTACTTACTATACGTAGTAGAGAAAGTAAAAAGTCGTCACAAGAAAACACCATTGCACGAAAAAAGAAGATTATAATATTCAAACATATTATATTAAATAAAAACAACAGACAAAACAACATACGGCATAACATGCTATTATGATATATTGTTATATCCTATTATGTTACCCCAAAACAGTTAAGAGAAATAAATAATCACAGTACACTAACAATAAGTAAAAAATCTGATGTGTTACTTTCTCTACTTTCTCTACTCTTGTACAAATATTTTTACAAACGCTTATTCTCCGTCTACTTAAGTTAATCGAGATAAACATTTGCACATTCCATCTTATTGCTATTTTTCTTGTAGATATAAGGGGAATATATATTTACAAGGGCAATATAGAAGTACAGTAGACTTTAAGCATAGACGTTACTCTTAATAGCTGGTTGCTATGTGCAGCACCATTCTCTTTGCCACAGATTAATACTGTTTGTATATCCAAGACAAAAAAAAATGAATAACGAATTCCCATTTGAGAAAATAAGTATTGAAAAATTTAAGGGAATAACAAGCAAAATCTCGAAAATGGTTCACTCAACAAAAAAATGTATAGGACATAAATTGTGTATTTTAATGCGATCTACATTTTTTGTATAGTAATATTTTGTCTGTCTCTTATGGTTTACCAGTTATGCAAATGTCGTTCACAATGAGGAATACTTTTGGAGACATACCCAGAAAATTCAAGATATACATTTTATTTGTCATGAAAATATCTTAAACATATGATATTGTAATCAAAATCGTTAGCCATTTTTGAGAAAATTAAAATGTTCGAAAAATGTTCTATGTAAAGGGTATTCTGGGCTGGAGGGACTTTCTTTAAAACCTTCGTGTCGCATCTCTGGAAGATACTGAACCTAAATACCAAGTTTGGTGTTTATCCGAGTGTGCGTTTCTGAGTTCAGACACACAGACACACACACGGACATGTTTCCAAAAATGCTTTTTTTGGATTCAGGGGGTCTCAAAACACATATTTCCGGTGAAATCTCGGTATCGAATTTTTGGGTGGAATACAATACTTCCCCTACTTACTATACGTAGTAGAGAAAGTAAAAATGACTTAAGAGCGTAAAAATAAAGAACCAACACTCAGTCAGCACCTTTAGCTCTACTTATACCTCCCCTCCCTAGTATAAGCCTTCTCAGATCGTAGCTGTCTGGCCTTAATTATTCCCCTTTACTTATTCTTCCCTGCTTGCCAGTAGCCTCCAACATACCTTTAACCCTCCATTCTAGGTGATAAAGGATCGCCGTAAATATTTTCCCTCCCTCTAAAGCTTGCCAAGATACGCACCCACGACTTCTTCTCCTCACGAATGGAGCAGATTCTCATACCATTTCATCAGTAATTTGTTTCATCCTCTATGCTCCAAAGCTACCCTACCTAATGTAATATCAGTTTTGATGTATAACTCCGTACCTCATTCAGATTTTAGCCCCAACGGCACTTCCAATGAAGTCTTTTCGCGCATCGCGCAATTGTGTGATGCCTGTCGATATCACAAAGAAGGTTCTTAATCTCTCTCCAACACTCCGTCTATTTCTCTGACCCGCCATCCAAACTTAGTCGCTCCACATGGCTTCCGAACCTTTCTTTGTTTGATGCCCATGTCAAAATTCCTTACATTCTCGGCTGTTGACGATAGCAGACCGCCCTAGTTAGTGACTGGTGAAAAAGTAAGATACCCACAGAGAACGATTCCATTCAGCACCATAATTAAATGGGATAAGGGAGATAGCAACAAAACAGATGGAAACAAACAAGATACAAGAAAAAGGGAGAGATTAAATAAAAATGTACACCTGATTATAATTCATCATGGAGTATTCATGTAGGTAATGCAAAATTATCTATGTACTGTGTATCACTCGTACCTTGCTGAAAACCGTATTTTGACCGGATACGCCATGACAGTCGTCAGATAATGTTGACGTGGACACAGCAGGTGGTTATTGCAGAGAGACGTCTTAAGGGATGATGCGTGCGCCGAGGGTATCGATCCACCTTGCCAATGAACGATTTGTATGTAGGCCACCAGTAGAAAGTACACTCACACACCCTTTCCTATGGCGCCAAGATGACGTGCAGGGAGTGGGTTGGGGAGTATGACCTCTGATAGAGTTCAGGATTAATTCCTTAATAAGTCCATTAGGCTTATCTTAGGGATCAGAAGGGCTGCGTTTGATTCGAGGTGGGACTTTCTCGCAGTAAATTTCGCACGAATTATTTCAGTGTGGCCAAACTAGAGGCAGGGAAAAAAAGTGTTGCATTCACATGACTTTCTCTACCCACTATCATTTAGTTCTATAGTTCTATGAGGAATACAGGATAGTCAGATCTTTAAAGATACGGTCGCTATATGTGGGATTCAAAATTCCATAATCATTGCATGACATCGCGAATAACTGATTGGTGATTGCACTTCAAAAAATGTCAAAGTATTGACAAATTCAAATGGCTGAAGCCACAAAACAAATAAATTGGGTCTTTTAAAGAGATCTACATTTTTTGGCAGTAAGTTTCTGCCTGTCTGTTATTTTTTACCACTTATGCAAAACTAAATTCAGAATGAAAAGGGCTTCACAGTCTATTCGCTAAAAGTTCAAAATATACATTTTATTTTTCATGTATATGTATAGAATTGTAATCAAAATCGTTGAACCTTTTTTTAAGAAAATCAAAAATAAGGAATGTGTTTCTGCCAAAAGTAGTTTGGGGTGGGGGGGTCTTCTTCTATCTGATGCATAAAAGTGTACTGTAAATATACATTTGATAAGGATACGTGGGTTGCAACTTTAATAGTGGCAACACTGCTGTGGAAGTCAAATGAGAAGGAAGTAATTATTCTCACGTTTGCCATGTGTTTACCTATATCTTACCCACCACCCAATAAATGTACTCTACCTTTCAACTTAAAGTTAATGCACTGTGACGAGTAGAAATAGATCTGAATCAGCTACCGATCTAAACTTTTGTGTGTTGTGTTTTCGCCATGTTCACAAAACAGGAACAACGAAGTTGGCTGAAGATTGAATGCCCTCGTGGTCGTACAGCAAGACAATGTCATGCAGGTTTCTTTGAGGCGTGTGAGGAACTCCGTTACCATACAGAACAGTGGCGAGGAGGGTTAAAAATGTGAAATTATAGTGCTTATTGTGTACGACTGTGATGGCGTTATCCTAACACATACCGTACCGCAAGGACGAAATGTTATTGCAAATATTTCTATCGTTTTTGGAGCATCATCCAGGACACTGTTTACAGAATCCTCCCATCATTTTGCAACACAATGCTCGGGCGCACGTGGCACAACCTGTAACTGATCTGTATCGTCGCTGGGGTTGGGAATTGCTTTTCCATCCACGGTATTCACCGGACCTAAACCCCTGTGATTATAACCTAATCCTGAAGATGAAGGAATCGCTTTGTGGAATTCGATTCAGGATTGTTACCGAAATTCTGCAGGCATTAGATCGCTCCATTAGCAATATCAACAAAGCAGGAGCCATATGACTTCCACATCGCTAGCAATAGGTTATTGAAAATGCTGGTGATTACATTGAAGGACTGTAGAAGTTTCAAACAATTATCATTCTTGTAATAGTTGCCAGTAGTAAATTTTGTATGTGCCCAACATGTTTAACTTGAAAATGCTGTAGCTATCTGGATCCGAAATGGAAGACCAGATTTAACGAATTTAACGATTATACCTTCCAACTTGGAGATCCCTAAGTTCCGAAACAACAACAAAAGCTGTATTTAATTCAGCTAGATAAAAAATAGCTAACAGTGTTGCATATACGTACTCAGCAAAGCGTTAAATGCAGTGTATTCGCTTTCTTTTTTGCACAAACTACTAAATGGTAATTGCAGCTGTCTTTATTATCCTTAATAACCGTGGGAGCAATTGTTACGTTGCACGCTCTTTCGCAGTGCAGAACAGGCTCCAAATGCAGGACTTCATGCTTTTACGTATTGCTATTTTCAGCAGCAAAGGATTTATATACAACTTCTACATTTTATAAAACATTGACGTTTTCTTACATGTGTGGTACAGTTTTGAAGTTGTGTTAACTTTTATTTGAGCAATAAAAGCAATGAACATATACGGCAAATGTTATTCTTCCTTTCGATTTGTTGAAGTCTGAGTTATGTGTTTTACTCGCACAAGCGTACGAGGCGTGTTTTTAAAGTAAGTACCGATTACTTTTTAAAAAGTAACATTATTTTACAAATACTTTATTATCATTCATTTCCTTACCTTACACTACCTCTCCATACAGCCAACCCCGTTATTCAGGCACTTGTCGTAATGGAGAACCAGTTTTTATATGTACTACCTGTGATGAAAGCCAAGCCTGCACTTCTTTCACATCATTATCGTCGTTGAGATTTTTTCCACCAAAGAATTTCTTAAGATGAAACAGATGAAAATCGCTTGGTGCCAAATCCGGACTATAGGGAGGGTGGTCGAATAACCGATCTGACTTCACAGTTGAGGCAGTATTTTTAACACTTAAATGATTTCAGTCAAATTATATAATATATAAATTCAATTACAGACCACCTTAAACTAATATATGTATCTAACAAAACATAAAAAGTGTATGTTACAGTCATTGTATATGCTTATATTATTGTATATATGTGTAACAATGTTATGTGAATGTATTACGTAATTTAATAATGTAGGAGCTGTGAGAATAATAGGTTAAAATTTGCTAACAATGAGGTAACCTTGAGGCAATAATGGGTAAGAAAGTATAATGCTACTAGTCATTCTTGGAGCAACAATAATGTAATTTTTGTGACAGTTTATAAAATAGCCAATCAACAACCAGAAAAAAGCTTAAGTTAAATAAAAGTATTCTATTGGATTAGGAATAGCCAATCAGAGACTTGAAATACAGAAATTTACAAATTTAGGCGGTAGAAAAGAAGTCAGTTGCTTGTAGACAGCGCTCAAAACTGGACGCGTTGCTAGCAGACAGTGTTACTAATCGGACGCGAGACACGTCCTCGAGAAATTTAATACCTATTCAGTGTGAGACGAAAATAGTTTACGTGTTAAAAAGTGCAAGTAATTATAAAAGAATCTCACAGCTCTCTATATCAGTGAAGTGTTATTTCAAACGTTTAAAGAATTAATAAAAGGAGTGAAGTAAAATTATAATCTATGTAAGCCTACATTCTTCAGTCGCACCACAACCCTGCAAAGAGAAACATGTCTCTAACAATAATACTGATGCAGCCGAGGCAAACATAAATATATAATATTTAAAGAAACAGTCAGATTACAAAGTTATTATTTGTATACATTTTTGGGGGCGAAGGCTACCGGAAAGCGGGTACTATACGTGCGGTTGCAACGAACTTCAAGTCCGGCTCCCCAACAGTTGAAATATAATACAACTCCTTCAATACAATCTACTTCACAGTCAGCTGGTCGTTAGATTCTTTTGTAAACTTCCAAACGCTCTAACAACAGGAAAACACAACGTGACGATCGCTCATAACTACGTCTGGCTTCCTAATGAATGGAGAAAGTGATTGTGCATGCTCAAAATCGCGACTGCAGCGGCAAAATGTTACAACTGCATTTGCGTTAAAAACGCGCCTCATATATATTTCATCTCTAAACCTGTAAGACCATGTTGCTATATGCTGACGTGTATAAAAAGGTTATTATGTTGGTACTTAAAAAACTCTAAATTCAACCCATGTCAGCCTGATCTCCTCCGTTCCTTGAGCATAATTCTAGCCACTGGATTGACAGAGTACTTTACCTCCCCAAAAAATGACCGAACCGTCGCATTACAAGGTAAGTTGTCCATGTTCAAAACTTTGTTGAATTATGGCGCAATAAAATAAAATATAATAAAATACGAAAGTTAAGTTTTTGAGCACTAGTACGGTATGTGAGTAGGAGCATACTGCACCAAAGTACGTACGAAAACAAATGTTATAATATGCAGAGGGGTTAGAAGAGAGTGGGGATTTGTTTTATGCAGGCGTTGCGGGAACGCAGTTCTTTTGCCCACCCACCCTTTTCAGCGACCGTTCTTATATAGTGACTACTGGCGATATTTTGTGATGAGTCCCAAAACAAAATGTAGCTAAAGAACTTTCGCCATAAAATTTAAGAATGTACACTATCTTGGATAATTGGAATTTAGCCTCACAGGTCCTACTATGGCTACGCCCTGCTGTCGATCTCCCCTCCTCTACTTATAAAAAAAACCATCTCTCGGCTATATTTTGCGTCTTAGGGCCCTTCAATGCTCGGCTACGCCTTGCGACTTGAGCCCGCAATGTTGGCAGCAGAAGTATAACACAAGCAACGGTTCCATAATGCCTCGTGTGAGATGCATGTGATATGAGTTCTGTAACGTGTTTAATATGGAACATAAGTGAGAAAATATAATTAAATATGTTAACCACAACGTCTGGTAGTGTTCCTTATGTTTAATAATGTTATGAAAGTAATAAAGATACCTAATCCTGTGTGCAATGTGTGTTGTGTATGCAGCGTCTGCTCAATATACTGTACATTGTCAACTTTTTGTTATTTGTTCTTTTAATATCTACACTTAAACTTTGTATTTTCATGTTACGATGCCGTTTTCTTATTGCCGTTATATGGCAGCAATAACTTCAACATTCGTCGTAATGTCGCTGATGAAAGGTCCCGTAAAAGGTGCCTTGGTTGTCGTTTAGTTTGACACGTGCAAGAAATTCTTTCTTTATGTGCCACTTAAATGTGCCTTATTTAGGTTTACCATCTTCTAAAAGAGTGACACGAAGAGTTTTAATAAACCCTTCCCGTTACATCAAACTAGTTTACGTGAAATATTTTTCATATTTTTAAATTTTCCAAAACTGGTTAATGATTTTTATTAAAGTAGTGTATGCTTTAAGACTATTTACATAAATAGTACATCTTGCATTTCTAGCTAATAGCATGTGAAGTCCTCTTCATTCGAAATTGAAGCAGTATATTTTGAGTAGTAAAATAAAATTGCAATCATAGGGAGAATAAATATAGTAACGGCGAGGATAGTATTAAATAAAACTGGCAACGAATGTTACTATAAGTTGAAATAAGGGTTGAGAGGCAGTGCCTTCAGCGGCCGGAAACGGGTGGTTGTTCCCTCTATTGTTAAGCGTCCTGTTAGGTTGCTGGGAACGCAGGCTAGTAGAAAAGGGTCAATGTTCGCCAAAAGCCAGATAGCCCTAGGCCTCCAATGAAAGAAGCTAGGAATCAGGTGATAGTGGAATGAGGAGATATAGAACGTTTGAAACAGAGAAACGGAAGATTTTAGAATACTCACTTGGCCGTGAGATTTGAGAATGAACACTTGGTTGTAGTAAGTCTGGGGAGATGCTTGTCAGAAAAGTTTAGAAGGCAGCGGATAGGCGCGATGATATGAAACATTTAACAAATAGGAAATGCGTGTGTGTCGAAGAAATAGCAGGGATCAAATGTTAAAACGGTGACGGTAAATAAACGAGCAGAAAAACCAACAGTCGTATTCACCACTAACCCGAGATCCAAGATCCATGCAAAGAACCGTGAGCTAGTACCGAACTCGGGACCTTTCCTAAAAATCCCGTACCGTAAAACAGAAGTACCGCCGCAAATTGGCTGCCAAACGTGGGGCCCACAATCACCGACAAGAAATACCGCAAATTGGCGCCAAACGTGGGGCCTCACCACTGACAAGAAATACCACCGCAGAATGAATTTTGTATAACTGGTATATAGGGATGTGACCTCGATACTTGGTGATATCGAAGTACTTTGAGATAAATCTTCGATGCTTTTTCGATACTTTTAAAATTTTATTTTTGCATTATTGAAAGTTGTTGCGTTTAACTTCATGCTAGATAAGGAAAGAAAGCAGTCCAGACTTCACTTCATTGCCTCGCACATGACCCTAAAGAGTTTCGGGACTATAGTTCTTGATAGACCTTGACTGCGTTTCCTGTGGGTGAAAACAACATTCCATAGACTCTTCTGTCTAAATTAAAACAATAAAAACAATGGGGGAAGGAGTAGAGAACATGCAGCGTTAACTGAGTTGCGAATGAAGCTAATTCAGCTGACGCACTAACTCACGTTTCTGCAATAGCCTGGCTTGGTGACTCACTCTCAGCCATTGCGTTTACCTTCTCCGGTGACGAGACTGTGAATTCAGCAGAACACATGGAAATATTTGTTCTTTCCTTCCATGTTTGTGTTTAAGCAAGTCAAATCATTGTATTAAACAGGTATATGCTAATGTATGAGATTTGGTAGTAGAGGGGCTTAATCCACAAACTTAACATGCTTCCGAGTGTTATATGGCTAATTACTTACTATCGGAAGAAGAAAAAATACATGTTTTATGTGAAAATACATGTGAATAGTGGTAGAATGGTGTAATACACACATTATTTTTAGTTTTATATATATATATATATATATATATATATATATATTAGTTTATATTTTCAAGATTTCAGAATAAAGAATTGCTAGTATTTGTTTTTCTATGGATGGAAAACTCTTGTAAAAGAAAGTTTTCAGCACCAAATATAGTTACATAAAAAGAGAAACAAAGAACTTATTATGTTATTGTTATTATTATCAGTAGTGGTGGTGGCGGCCTAATTTATTTTAAATGTTTTGTGGCATGAACCATTTCCGAAATATTCGCTATTAATGGTTTGAATTTTTCAGCACTCTTTGTTACATTCAGTTGTTTCTCGCGACTCGACTCGTGTAAAGATTATGTAATTTTAAATCCCAAACCTAGTGACTCTCTTTTTAAATATCTAACTGTTCTCTATCCCCCTTGTACCTAAATAAAATATGTAATTAAGCTATTTATGTAAAACGTTTATCTCGATTAACATGAAATAGAAAATAAACTTTTGCAGGAATAATTTGTAGAAGAGGAAGACATATAAAATTAAACGATAGTGGCCCAAGCAAAGTCATATGAATGGAAAACAAGAATATATATTTTAGAGTTATGTTGTTCACAAACATACACAAGGATCTTTTCGTAATTTGATATAATGAAGAAGAAGAAGACGAGAGAAGGAATCTGGCATGAAAGCCTTCACTGACCATAACCTTTCAATCCCACATGACAGAAGTAGCGGAAATGATGTGGTCAGCACCACGCTTCCCTTAGTCGGAACGTTCGTGTACTTGATCTAGACATAACTACCTCTCCTTCTCAAATTCATCGTGGCTGAGTGTCCGAAAAATGCGTATCATAGGCTCGAACTCATTTGCAGAGAGCCCCAATACACTTATGGTTTTTTTTTTGATATAGGGACCTCAAAATCGATATTTTCGGTGGGAAAAAAATCCAATATTTTGGACCTTCCCAAATAATTTCCTTGAAAACAATCCATCCAATAGCTAATATTAAATCAGTTCCTTATATTTTAAATTTTGCTATTTTGCCACAAATGTCAGTTTAATTTACGTCTCAGAAAAACAGATGGAGCATGGTAGCATTTTGACATCTCAGAGCTTTGCTGTAAAGAAGACCAGGAGTATCAGAAGATGAAACTGGTGGATGGAGAACAGGTGATGAAAACCAATCGATAAAGTGGGGCAGATAGTTCGCTGAATACGGAAGAACTTGACAGGAATGTGCATTAGGATACGTATCGTGTGTTGAAGGGGAGGCTAGCAATCGATAAACACCAACTTCCGGGTCTATCGATCGCAGCCAATCGATTGCATCGTGAGTTGAACCCTTCGTCCAAACGGAGCAATGATTATCTGTAACGGTTTCTAGGATCACTGCAAATTGGTTCAGTTTTTACATCGGTGATTTACAAATTGCATATTGCGAGGGAGATAGCTGTCATTAGAGGAAGTTAAAATCGTTGTATGAAATCAAAACAACAATTGTAGTGCTTGTGATTCAGGGCTTGATTCCTGATCTCTTCTTCCTTACCTTCCTTCCTTTCTATAATCCTAAAAACACATCAGTCTTGTTAGAGCAATACGATTCATGAATTTTGATCCTCTTGGCAATTATTCCCATTGCGCGCTTTTAACCGCTTCTTGGCTGATTGGGAATGATTTAGTACATTCATAAACTATCCCACCTGCGATTTTCTAATGATATGGTACTCATAGCCACAACACACGAACTAAAGCCTCATATTACAGAGTTAAGGAGTTGAGCGGTAGGCCTTAAAATGAACCTTACGGAGACTAACTTGATGACAAACAGCAAAGAGAAGAGGCAACGAACCTCTGGAGTACATACAAGAAACTGTATACTTTAAGCCAAACCATTCCCTTAGGAACACGATGGACAAAGTAATGGCGCGACGAATCGCAGCAGCATGGTCTACATTCATTCATTCATTCATTATCTGTTTACCCTCCTCTTATGTAGGATTTACAGGCGGGTGCCTGGGGTCAGAGGCCCGTCAAAGAGCAGACACTCATGGATCAGAGAGAGCATCCAGGATGGGTGATCAGCCCGATGCCTGGTATGGGATGAAGGAAGTAGATGAAGCGAAATGTTGGTGAAATGGATGAAAGGAAAGGTGATGATGGAGCAGTTGGTGGAATGAATGGCGGGGGGAACCGGAGAAAACCCGCCCAGACGCCGCTTCGTCCACCACAAATCCCACATACAGGTCACTGGGATTGAACCCGGTCCGCCTTGGTGGGAGGTGAGCGGTCTAACCACTCGGCCACGGCGCCGCCAATGGTCTACATTCTGATTCCTAAAATTGATACGTACATACTTCTGGACAAATCCTACAATATAATTTGAAAGTTCAGGTAATGAACATGTGTATTTTACCACATGTTCATTATACAACTGTGTTATGCGGCTCAAAAACTGGAGTTCAACAAAACATTAGATGCAGGCGATGGATATCTGCCAAAGGAAAATGGAAAGGAAACTCTGGGCTTAACAATGTTAGAATGAAGAACCAAGAAATAAGGAAGAGGACACGATTAAAGGACGCCGCGACCACAGGAAGCCACCTAAAATGGAGAAGGGCAGGATACATTATGAGACAGCACCCTAATAGATGGACACACAGAATGACTTCTTAGGACCCCAATATATCAGAGGAAATGTCGGCAGGCAGAGAACCCGCTGGTCCTCCTCAGAAGACCTGAAGAGACCTTGGTAGCAGGTGGATTACAATAATCAAAGAGAGAAATGGGTGGACATAGCCAGTTGGACATAAACTAGCTTGATCTTTCCCGGAATAGCTAACCGGGACTACAAAATCCAATTCCGTCCCATTCAAAGAAGGCTCTTGTCCAAAAGGGATGTATATGGGCTAATTGTGAATTACATTCATACGCCATGTATTTGGTGTTGACCAACAATGTTTAGTCTGGATATCGACCAGTTGCAAGATTGCGATTTTATCGGATAAAATGTTAGCTCATTACTGAACCGTAGTAGTATCCATAGGCAGTGATTAATAGGCTACGCCACACATCTCGACAGCAGAATCAAACATGATTCAGATTGGAATACAGGAGCAAGAGTTAATAGAAGTAATAGATTACGCATCTTGAATAAAACCATATTCTCAAACAAATCAACACGCCATTCACCAGTTTTGCAATTACAAAACCGTACTACCTCCACATCCACTTCAATCGAATCACTTCAGCTTCGTTACTGATAACCAGCAGATTACTTCAATTTTAAACTTTGAAAATTTGTTCTGGTCAATGTACATTCAAATGGTTCAGTTTCCAAATGAATTATGTTCTTGAAAAAAAAATGCTTCTCCATTGTGTTCTGATTTTATATTTTATTAATTTTTAGGTTAACGATTTTCTCATTCCCCTTTTGGTAGCATTGGTTACTACTTCGTAAAATTCGATTGTTCATTCATTTAGTATGCCGTGATCTGACAACAGACACAATGGTGCTTTGGTAATAAAAAGCTGAATAAAGTATTTATACAATGTTACATTTTATTTATGAAATAGTCGTAATAAATCCCATTGTAGGTTACAAACTTCATCAGATAAATTCGTAACCTCTCGTAGGATTACCCATGATAAAAATTGCCTTCTTGGACCACCCTTTTTACATTTAATGAAAGAATTAGTGATGGGTATAATTTTTCAAACAGTTTAAAATCACATATAAGCTACAAGAATATTGATTAAAATAACCTAACAAACCTTACGTAAAATAATTGCTAGAAGTTAAGCTAACGAGTAAAGCCAAATGGAATCGTTGATATCCCATTTTGAAAGGTAAGGTAATGATGATGAGGTATGTCTGATTTTGTCATCACCTATGGTAGAGGAAATACTGCATTCGACACACACACACATTTATTGTGTAATTTGTGTTTCTGAGATCTCCTGAATAAAAAATACTAAAGAAGGTTTAATTTCAGGAGGACCACATGTGTTTGTGTTTCTGTAAACAGTATAAGATCGTAAACAAAATTTGTGTAAAATGATAGTGGATTTAGATTTTTACTTTCTCTAAATTTGCCTATAGTAAGTAAAGGAAATATTGTAGTATTGATATCGATATTTCATTGGAAATAAACTTTTGAGACCCCCTGAATAAATTAACAAAATTACGAAAAGGTCCGTATGTGTGTGTATGTATATATGTGTCTGTCTATGAACAGCGTAACAAACGAAGAGTGCGTTAAATACCTTGTAAGTATCTTCCAAGGATGCGACAAGAAGACTTTCAAGAAAGCCCCTCCACACCAAACTACCCATTACATTGAAAACATTTCGTTATTTTTTATTTTCACAAAAATACGTTTAATGAGTTTGATTAATCTGTGAAGTATTCCCAAGGCCAACGGGAATGATTCCACGTAAAAGCTGTTGGTCCTCTCATTTCACCGCCAACCTCATCACCTCACCATCGGGGCAAGAGATTCCGCCCGCTGGGCCTCCCTGTAGAAATGGGTCCAGTCAGCCCCTCCATACCATACTACCCATCACATTGAAAACATTTCGTTATTTTTTTATTTTCACAAAAATAGGTTTAACGATTTTGATTAATTTGTGAAGTATCCTCAAGCCCCAATGCGGTTCGGAGTCCAGGGTAAAAGCTGTAGGTCCTCTAATTCCACCGCCATCCTCATTACACTACCATCGGAGGCAAGAGATTCTGCCCGTTGGGTGCCTCCACTGTGGAAATGGTTTCAGTCATCACTTGGTGGAATGGGTATCCCCCGTAGGTCATAAGCCATATAGGGAACGTTAGAAACGACGACTATTTTGATTAAAATACCATATGTTTAAGATATTTGCATGACAAATGAAGTGAATTTTTCTGGGAGTAACCTATGAAGTTCTCTTCATTCTGAATGATGTTTGTATAATCGGTAAATCGTAAGAGATAGACAAAGTTTTACTACAAAAATGTATCTCTTTAAAACACACAATTTATATCATTTTTTGTGCAATTAACCATTTCCGAGTTATTCATTGTTATTGCTTTGAGCTTTCAAACATTTATACTTTTCTTAAATGGATAGTCATTCCTTTCTTTTTCTTCCTCTTCTTTTCCTCATGCTTATGCAGAGAACATGAAGTTTCAAAGCTGTTCTCGTAGCGATACGCTTTTTAAAAATCTGACTATCGCTTTAATTACTGCGAAATGAGTAAACATGAATTAAAAGTTTATCTATATTAGCAAGAAATAACTAGAATATTAAGATTTTGTAGAATAGTTTGCATAAGAGTGAAAAGAGAAAGTAATGTGAATGTAACACATCAGATTTATTTTTAGAAGTTCAGTATTATTTACACATATTAAACTAATCTAAGCTCAGCCTGATTGTGTAGCTTAGCTTGCAGGTTAGGTGTTGGTAAATGTTCTATCATTTGCTCCAGAAACAATTTTGGTTTTGTGTGTATGGTTGTAGCGCAAGACTTTCGTTTTTTAAGAGCAGAGTTATTAGAAAAGGTGCATATTTAAGATGTTTATATCAAAGAAACTGTCAAAGACAGCCACATATTCTGTATGACACTCATAGAGGAATTTTTTAAGTTTTAGTTTTATGATCTTTCAGGCTTACGCAAATAACAAGAACACCATTTGTTGCACGGAACATGAAGAACGTAGTCCATTTCTTTCCGCAAGCAAATAAATTGATTTAAAGTTATTCTACTGTTTATGCCACACGTAAACTTGCTAATGATGGGGCGGTTGTTTGTTGAATCTACCTCAGAAATGATGCTTTGCAGTAAATAGCAAACTGTACTACACGCTTATTTTTCCTGTGCTCGCAAGTTTTCCGTAAACAACCAGCATTGTTTGCTATTCAATGGAAGTTCTGAGCCTGTTTTTAAAAACTTTGAACTTCTGTCTACCCAGTGACATGCGGAATGTATTTCTAAATTTCACAGTTAAGAAATAATAACCTGAAATAAGCTCTAACGTTATCTGTGCTTACAGTGACACTACAACCAAAATTCTTTTAATGTTGAACCCTGAGTATAAAATTGCGTTATTTTAACGTTTAATCAAACGTCACGCATTGATAGCATTGACATTTAGTGTATAATATACGTCTCGCTTAAAGCAGGCTATACGACATGTTCCACAAAAGGGGGGAGGGTTATAATGGGGTACAAGCTGAAGAATCGAAACATCTCGGTTATTATTAAACTTCCTAAAAATGTTATATAGTAAAAGTTTATAATCACAGGTTTTTTTGACAAGTCTTGTCATTTACAAAACTTTTATATGATGATCTTTAAGGTCACTTGCTAGAAATTTGGGTTCAAAAATTGTCTTATTTTTTGTTTAATGGCTTATAAATGCAAAAGGAACATGAGTTTTTTTTCTTTTGTTATTTGGATCTTTAAAATGCTCTTACGGTCCAGAAAAGTTATAGTATATTGGTATGTAACAATGTGCTCACCTTGTTTAGCTGCAATTAGTTAAAGATTTTTATCCTAAATTACATGGTTCCCACGAAAATAATTATACGTGT
Source organism: Deroplatys truncata (assembly GCA_030765065.1). NCBI lineage: Eukaryota > Metazoa > Arthropoda > Insecta > Mantodea > Mantidae > Deroplatys > Deroplatys truncata. Next base: position 117,482,156 of record CM060988.1, on the reverse strand, counting down.
AAAAAACTCACACTAAACAATTAATTCCGTGACAATTTTTACTTTCTCTACTACGTATAGTAAGTAGGGGAAGTATTGTATTCCACCCAAAAATTCGATACTGAGATCGCGTTAAAATACACAATTTATCATATACATTTTTTTTGAGTGAACCATTTTCGTGATATTACTTGTTATTCCCTTAAGTTTTCCAATACTTTTTCTCAAATGGGAATTCGTTATTCATTTTTTATGTCCTGGACATACAAGAGAATGGAATACTCCACATAGCAACCAGCTCTTAAAAGATTTGACTAACGCTTAAATACTACCATATTCCCCTTGCATCTACAAGAAAATTAGCAATAAGATTAACAGTTCGATATCTCGATTAACATGAAGCATATGGAGAATAAGTGTTTGTAGAAATAATTTGTACAAGAGTAGAGAAAGTCTTGTAAGTGTAACACATCAGATTTTTTAAAATTAAATTATTCCCTCAAATGGACAAAAAGTTAACCGGCTATCTTAAGCTACTCGTAAAAATTCATAATAAAAATTGGCGGAGTACTGATCTTTATTTTCGAAGAAAAGCATACCTATAAATGAACGTAAAATTTGTTTAGAGTTTTATAATTATTATAATTTATAATTAAAAAATTTAAAGCTAGCTAAAAATCTTGATACCAATATATTAAGAAAATCTTCTTTAATTAAGCAGTAAACATTTTGTAATTCTAGATGATGTTAGTTTATAAAAAATTTCTTTCTTTCAATTTCAAAAAAGCGTAAAAACACCGTGTTCTTAAGGATTTAAAACAATTATTATTGGCGTTGTGCACGTGCACTTTAAGAAAAAGGAAAATTTAAGTCCCCTTAATAGGACGCTGTGCCCAACAGATGATAACAGCTGTTGTCAGTACTATCCCAGGCATCCCAAAATGAAGCGACTGCAATACGTATGAAGAATAAATACGCTCCTTTAGTTTTAATTTTATTAACATTAGAAGCGGAATACAACCGTGATGCAAATATTGGGCTACTGCACTGAATTGTAACGTGTTTATGTATTGCTAGTAGCTAGTAAAAGATTTGGTAACCATGGTCCTCGATTGTGTAGTAAAAGATTTGGTAACCATGGTCCTCGATTGTGTAGTGGTTAATATGCCTTCTTATCCCATCGGAGGCCTGAATTCAGCGTCGAGTTAAAACTACCTTAGATTCGTAACCATCTATGTGTATTGCTTGATTAGACACTTTTGTTTTAAAAATGTGCAGAAAATAATTGTAGAGTAAAACGGCAGCACCAAACTAAGCATTTTGAGATTAGGAGAATGGGGTCCTAGATGCAGTATAACAGGAGTGCTGCATGAACATAATTGAAATATGAATATGAAACATCATTTGACGTCAAAATGAAATGTAACTCACAAGACAAGTATGTACGTACTGTCTCAACTAATGAGTACTGGTACACAATGAGAACTAACGTACTGTACCAACAAGGCGGTATTACCGTACCATCCAATAGGCTTCACATTAGACACACCTAAGACAGAGACTACTGCTGTACAGACGTGCGTTTTGTTCACATCTGTCACACCACAAACAGGTTGTACATTGCTTTTATCTACTTTAATGGCGTATTATCGATTTTACAATTTAAAAAAAAAACGTAATCCTATTCACTACCTAACTAGTTTCGTAACGAAGCTTCTAATACGCAACCATTTTCGTAATATACCTCTTATCACGAAACTGGTTGCGTATTGTGAACTATACATTAATAATAAAGAAAATAGAACCGATTTCATTTATTATAAACATTGACAACAATATATTTGCAATTCGATATATTAATTCCGCCACACAGGACTGTATATATAGTTAATGTTTGCAATACCTTCGTCAAAACTCATTTTTCAAAGTTTATTAAATTAACTTAGTAACTCATGTTCTTCTGTTTTAAATAAAAACCTAAAAAACAAATCATCCATCAAACCACGCATGGCCTCTATACACATACAGTATATAACCTTCTTATTCGTACACATCAGGTTTTCAATAAAAAGTCATTCTCTACTTGCTTAAGAACTTGTGTATTTTCTGTGAGTCATTTATACGTGTTTGATGAATTTAATTCAAACAATTCCAGTGAAAAAATGCATTTCAAAACCACACCATTACATGAAACAGCAATGTTAAAAAAGTAGCCCCCAATTTTATACAACTTTCCTATTCGTACAGTTGTTAAGAATGACCACTGTGTTGTAAACAGCTTCAACATGCACGTGTTTCAAAGGTCGCTTAGGCTACTGCGGTCGCAGTTGTATACGTTCTGTCAGTTGTGATCGAAATAGGTAAGCAAAATGACCTTAGTTCTGATCTGAAGCAAGTAATTATAAACTTGGCACTTAGAGGACATTCTCTCAGAAAAATAGGAGAGACAGTAAATAAACTGCATTCTACCATTCAGTACGTAGTCAAAAAGTGTAGGGAGCAAGGTTCTACAAAGAATTTACCAAGAAAACCTAAAGAAAGTAAGCTGAATGCACGAGAGGAACGTTACATTGTAAGCCGAATCCGAGAAAATCCAAAATTAAGTGTTTCTCAATTACGACCATTAGTAGAAAATGTGTCTGGAAAGAAGATGTCTGGCCAAACTGTTGGTCGTGTCTTATGGAAGTATGGATACCATGGCCGAACACCAAGGAGGAAGCCTTATGTAAGTGCAGCAAACAGGAAGAAACGAGTTACATTTGCTAAAGATCACATTCATAAGGTTCAGAACTTTTGGGACAGCGTGATATGCTCAGACGAGACTAAGACAAACCTCTTCGGGCCAGATGGGATAAACAGAGTCTGGAGAAAAGCAAATTCAGGCAATGACTACCGAAACACTCTTCCCACAGTTAAGCATGGTGGTAGTTCCATTATGCTCTGGGCCTGCATGTCATCCAACAGTGTTGGTAATATACAGTTTATTGATGGTACTAGGAACAAATACGTGTATTTTGACATTTTAAAGAACAATGTAAAGCAGAGTGCCGAGAAAATGGACATGGCACCTGGTTATAGGTTTCAGCAGGATAACGATAGTAAACACAAGGCAAGATTGAACATGAATTGGTTGATATGGAATGTACCAAACTATTATAAACACCTCCTCAGAGTCCAGACTTGAATCCAATCGAGCATCTGTGGACAATTCTGAAGAAACGAGTCCGTAAAAGCAGAGTAGTCTAAACAAGAACTTAAACGCGTTGTGGAAGAAGAATGGAATAAAATTAGCCCAGAAGAATGCAAAAACTTGGTTACTTCTATGAAGAGAAGGTGTGAGGTAGTTATTAAAGCCAAAGGGTACTCAACAAAATATTAGATTATCAGTGGTGTATTTGTTATTAAAATATTACTTCTAATGTACGAATAGAAAAGTTGTACAAATATGGTCATGTTTCTTTTACAACTTTATTTAATTTAATTTGTAAGCTCATAAGTTAATCTTTAGTTAATTCCTAAAACAACACGTGTTATATTGTTCAACATATATGGGAAAAAAATTAAATTTAACTGTGTCTTGTAATAAACATTAATTTATTTTCTCAGAAAATTGAAGTGTACGAATAACAATGTTACATACTGTATCAACTACCTATCAATGTAGTGTACTGTTTCAGTGATTCCTAAAAATACATCTGAAATAAAAATGTAATTTACAAAGTAAATAAATATCGATATTAGTAACTAAAGTAGATAAAACCTTGTGCGATACATATATCGTAAATGACTATTACGCACCCGGTTTATATAATATTGGGTGTGTGTTTAAAGTCGGGTGAAGGCTAATGAAAGACTATAAGAATGGTAATAATTCCATTTTTAAACTATATTTGGCCCTAGTGCTTAGAAGCAAGTAAACTTTAATGTTATTCGGGGGGGGGACAAAAGCACTCTGGAACTGAGAAACTGAAGCAAGTGCCTCAGGAATGACAAACTTGCGCTTTGGTCATTTAATAACTAATCTGAGATGAAATATGGGCATCAGTATTCATATTTCGTATTTAAACCCGCCATTACACAAGAGGACGGGAATGGAACAGCTCCAAGTGTATTTTGTATTCATTAGTGTTCACATACCAGTTAATCTTTAACAACATTATAATCTCTCTTGAGTATGTTATTCTTGGGCTTTAGTTATCGTGGAAAGCATTCGTTCCGAAAATGCAGCAAAAGCGTCAGGTATCAGTATACCGAGCGAGATGGCTCCGTGGTAGCGTGTGAGGCTCGCTTTCGGGAGGACCAGAGTTCGATTCCCGTCGATCGCACACTCTGACCTTGGATTTCTTGTGGTTTTCCTAGTTCGTAGGCGAATGCTGGGATGTTTGCTCATCTACCACGATTTCCTTTCCATCATTCCGTTTCATTCCGTTTTCTTTATCATCTTTCAGGTGTGCTAAGTTTCGTGGCGTATGGCGGTGTCGGTCAGATGGCGTGGATGCTTGCTCAAAGGAAAGAGCACTGCCGCGCACACTAGAGAGCTGCTTCGATGACGGGTCTGCGAGCCTGGAAATGTTAGGGACTTCTGCGCGTCTCTTTGGCTTGTCTGTCTGCGGCCTGTAGCCTCCTGTGGTTCCTTCACTCCATCCCTTCCTCCTCGGGAGTTAGCCACAAATCTATGTAGGTCACGAGGTGTCCCTCTCCGTTGTGTAACGTAAGGTATAAGCACGATTTTCTGTAATATTGAATCTTATGTGTATTATTGCGTAGAAAAAATGTCGTTACAATTTTGGAAAACATAACGTGCTGCGGATTTTGCTAGTGCAGTTGCAGCAGTAACGTAAAAACTATAAATTTCAAATGCAATGCTCGTCGTTGGCTTTCTGTCTCTCTCTCTCTCTCTCTCTCTCGCTCTCTTTATTTCTTTCTTTCTTTATCTCTCTTTTTCTCTATTTCCGTCTTCCCCAGAACACATATTCCCGTTTCAACTATTCCTTAAGAAAAACAACTTATACCAAAATCTCCGGATGAATGCACCATTCGTTCGTTTGTTTGTGAAACATATAAAGTACGCGAGGGATAATGGTTGGTGACAAGCAGGGGGATTTCAGTCTCGAAGTTGGTAGTGCCTGGGGCAATTCCGCCGGAGTGAATCGTTTACTTGAAACACGTGATGAAAGGAAAACATTTTGCGTCAACATTTCGTGGCACAGGGAAATATGAATTGGAAAACGTAAAGATAACGGAAGAAAAAAAATAATGTTATAATGTACCTTGCTACTAAAGGTGTTGGAAGGGAACTGCTATCATAAATAAAGCTGTAATGGAGGTTAATAAAGGGAACAAAAATATAAGTATACTTTATCTCTTAAGAGTTTTTGAGAAAATGGTTCATCCCCAAATATTACTTTTCCTGATGTCATTTAATTTGGCTTTTAAATTAACGGTGACAGTTTTACTGTATAAAGTGCACCGAGCGTTTTGTGCTTTACTATCCAGACGTCTGTAATGGAAACGCTGTATTGTATTACACTAGTATTATAGTATATCTTATCTTTTCTTCTAGAATACTTGTGATCCAAATGCATTTTATCTCGGAAATAAATGCATTATGGAAATGTTAGGATGTGTACGGAATATGTACGTTGTCTTCATAATATAATGTGGTTATATTAGTATTGCTTTCTCAGAGTTAATTTCGGTAGAAAATTTCGTAGACCTTACAGTTCGCTACTTCAGGACAATCAAGCTGTAGACCTTTTACTTTCCCTACTGTGTATAGTAAGTAGGGTAACTATTGTATTGCACCCAAAAAATTCGAGATTTCACCAGAAATTCAGGTTTTGAGGCTCCTGAACCCCAGAAAAGCAATTTTAGACAAGATCTATGTGTGTGACTGTGGACAGCATAATTAAATAACGAAAAGTTGGATCAACGCCAAACTTGGTATTTAAGTTCAGTATCTTCCAAGGATGCGACACGAAGATTTTCAAGAAAATTCCCCGATCCCAGACTACCCTTGGCATGGAAGATTTTTCGAAATGTTTTATTTTATAAAACTGACTAACGATTTTAATTAAAATACATATATTAAAGATATTTACATACTAATAAAATGTATATTGGAATTTTCTGTGAATACCTGTGAAGTCCACTTCATTTGGAAGAAAATTTTTATAATATTGTATAAGTGATAAACGTTAAGCCACAGACAAAAACGTACTACACAAAAATGTAGATCTCTTGAAAACGCACTTTATTTATTTATTTATTTTATTTATTTATTTTTTTTTTTTGGTATAAGCCGTTTCTGAGAGATCCAATATTAAAGGTTCGCATTGTTCATTTCTTGGTCATTCGCTTTAAGTCCTTTCAACATTCAGCTTTTGGGGGGAGCGATTGTATGGAATTTTAAGGCCAGCGTATAGCGTTCCAGTTCTAAAATTTGACTACCGCTGTTCTCTTAGTATCTGTGACGAAATGTGTAATGTAACTATTTCTGCAAAGGTTTATTTGGATTAAAATACAGTAGAATTAAAAATAAGCTTTAGTAAGAATAATTTGTATATACCCACTAATAAAGATAAAGGGTAGAGAAAGTCATGTGAATGTATTACATCAGATTTTTTAACATAACTGATAAGCTTCATACCAAAAATGAATCTTAACATGAAAAAGTATCGTGAAAGCGTGCATTTCAGAATATGTATTGATTTATTTGTTGGAAAACTAGAGAAAAGTTTAATAGTTGAAATCTTCGTGCCTTTGTATGGTGTTAATGAAAACGCTATAAGAAAGGGTTGTATTATAATCACTAACTAAATGCCGGGATACGTTTGTTCTGAACTAGAAAGTGGCATTTACCAAAATTGTGCTGTAGGCTCGTTCGTATTTTTACATTGGACGTATTTTCAAATTTTATAACTTTATTTTGCTGTTGTTACTTTCAATGCATGTTAACGTGGGCCATTTAATTTCACTGTCTCTACTTTTTAACTTAAGCATTTCATAGTGCTTATTTCTGCAAAGAGAATACATCGGCAATTTTAATAATTTGGTTTTTTTTAGCCCTTATTCTGGATGTTCGCTGGCTACTGGTATATCAGTAATTATTCAATTACTAGAAAACTAATAACATCCTTGTATAAAAGATACAGCTGAATAAATATTTAAGTGGAAGATAAAAATGTTCCCAGTTCATCAACTAGGTTTTATGGCATGCAGTGTAGTACTTGGAAGCGTTCTGTAAATAATAAATACATTCGTTAACCTGAAAACGTTGACGATGAAGAAACGTGACTGCATATGGAGCCCCTGTGGTACTCTTTTATCCCTTGTCTCCCTCTCGAGATGCCAACCTTTGAAACCATTCTGTCCCTTTACTCGCGGAAGCTAAGCAATTTGCATCTTTTGGTAGAGAAGTGTTCGGGCACAATGGAGGCTTTCTGCCTCTTGAGTAAAGCATACAAACTGGAAGCTTAACTCAGAGTTTCACGTGCTCTCCAACTTGGCCTGTCCCTAGAAGGGACTTTGATGGTGCGAGTTCGTCTCTCAACCAGCATTCGAGGTGCTGTTTTCATTATATCGTGCTAGTAATGCGTACTAATAGCATAATACTGCTATTGGTTGGTTTTAAGATCCACAAATCAAGGATAAGTGGACGTTACACTTCACGGACTCTTGATGATGCCTGGCACAGTCGCATACGAAACGTCAGGGATCTCAAAACTTCAATTGGACCACGCTCTGAAAGACTGCTAGCATTTACTCTCGATTTTGGTAGTATTACAACAATTATTTTTCGAGATTTCATTGGAGATTCAGGTTTTTGACCGCCTAAACGTAAAAAGAAATTTATTTTAAGAAAAAAGTCTTGTATGTAAAAAGGAAATAAACAATTTTGTTTTAGTCAACTCCTAGGTGAGGTGGAAATATCAAAATTTGTGTATATACTATAAACTACGTGCTTCTCTGTGCAAAACGACATAACCACTTAATTTATTACATTTTTTCAATGTAAAATAATTTAAATAATACATTATTCTATATGTAAGCGATGTACCTTGTTATAAAATTTCCGAGCAAGTTATTTAAGATACAGAACTGAAACGTGTAAGCGCTGTAAAACAGACTATATCTAACATCTAGTACTATATTAAAATATTTTAAGGCATATGAACAAACTTCGTTAAAGAAAAATACAACTGAGTTATTAGGGTTAAAAGAAATAGCTTGAAATAATGCACTTAAAAATTGCATATTAATATCTATTATGGTTTCTGTGACACCATAAGTTGGGGTGAAGCAGTATGACTTCTAGCTACCTAGCCGGTCATAGGGGCGCTTTGCGATCCGGATCGAAGGGCTGCCAACTGTGGCCTTTATTTAGGAAAAAATCAAAGATAATAGAGTGATGTTTAATGAATATAATTCTGATATAAACTAGCTATAAAGTGGATTGCGTAAAGAATATAATCCTAAAAAAATGCACTCTGTAAACTCGTCCTCCATTTCCAACATTTAAAGGACATTCATTAAGCAATCATCTTTGTATTTACGTTTCGCTATCTTTGTTTCTTTAGCTTTATATTCATTAAACGACCATTTTTTAGTTACTTTTTTTACTATCTTTTAAGCTTATATTTATTTCCCAATATTCTTAGTACCATGATTGTATTCTTTATACAGTCCACTTTGTAGCTAGTTTGTATTAGAATTATATTCATTAAATCTCATCCTTTGTATTATCTTTGGAATTGTTTAAAAATGCCACAGTTGGCAGCCCTTCGGTTTACCGGACCGGAAGCGGGTTACCTCCAACGCCTCTAGCTACCGGTTAGGTTACTAGAGGTCAAGCTACTTGACCCCAACTTTCAGCTCTGCTTGCCGAGGTCCTTACTACTGAGAAGGTTTTTAGGAAACGTTCTTCACTTCGCCTATTGCTTTACTTGGAAAATATCATACCTTGTGAAAATGGTTAGCTAAACTTTAGAAGGCTAGGCAGAAAACTCCTTATGATAAACCAGTTGCATCGTATCTAAGGTTTTTAAAAAATAATACACATAACAAATTATATTCTGTCCAATTTGTATATTATTGGTTCACTCTCACTAGTTATACGTTGCTCATTGTCACATTTTGACTAAAAACCAATGAAATAGAGCAAATACAATCTCTGTAACTATTCTATTGAAATTACTCTGTTAACGCGAAAACTACAACATCTATTGAAGAACTAAATATCAACTACTGGTTCATTCCTTCTGAATGTGATGTTTGTATACTTTATATCGCATTGCGACAGTACAAACAAGAGGCAGAAACAGAATTGGAGGCGACTTGTAAGTTTAGGTTCGTAGCAGCATCTTGTTGAAAGATAAATTCAAATGCATATTGTTTTCTCTACAAGGAACTAAGTTAGGGAGCTAGATTTCGGGCTACAAACTTAAAATATTACGTGAACAGATTGCCCCTTTTTCTGGAGCGCCAACAAATGTAATGGGCGTGACATAAGCTCCGACTTGTTACTCATTTTGGGAAGGGGCAGGATTGTGCAATAAAGGTAGATATTAATAAAATATTTGATGCAATTACTTAAGTAAAAGGTGTTTAATCATATAGAGCACAGATGCATCAACTGCTTGAAAATTAAATAAATGGTTCATTAATTTGAAGTTTGAAGAAAAATAATGCTAGGTCTTTTCAGGCTTATCTTACTGTTTTCCGGCAAAAATGATGCGTCTCAGTCCATTCCTACTGATGCAGGTGCCCGAGGTCGTTAAGACATGGACTGGTGAAGGTTAGGACGTCCTCCCTGACTGAGTTTTCTTCAGTCTTCATAACTAGAGGAGGTACCCTCAACTTAGGTCTGGAAAGTTTCCTTGCCAAATTTCCTTCTCCAATTATCATTTCGTTTCATGAAGTATCAGTGCCCACCGTCTGTGGTGCCGTATTCAGTAATAACAGGCGTTAAATGCTACTTAAAGTTCATTCCTGTTTATAAACTCGTCTGACCTTGTTTTATTGTGTGGTTATATGACATATGTATTTTTTTTTGGATACGTTTGTTTTCTGTATATAAATTTTGGGTAACTAAGATAACAGTTTTTGAATCAGAAAGAATTATGTATATGTAATTGTTTATGGAATTCTGTAATTATGAAACTGCTTCTCTATATGAATTCTATATGGTAGATTTTTATATTAGTTAGTGAATGTGAGTCCTGATCATAGTGAATATCATTGATGACCATTATTGGAGTGGATTGTATATGTACAACAATAAATTGGTTGTTCACCCTGTATTCTTCGCCTGCTGTTCAGTTCGCTAACTTCCAGCTCCAGGGGCGCCCTTGATCCTCGATCAGCTAAATCATATTACTGATGGACGTGCAATTTTTCAGCCTGTATGAGCAGTTGGATAAACACATCAAACGAGCACAAGGGGGAGAGAAAACACCTTGAGGGCATGTTCAGCTTCTGATATATAACAGTTGGTGTAACTCCTGATGAACTTTCCTCTCCCCCTCTACCCTAGGTATTCATTATTACCTCCTCGAGCAGCCAATTTGCTGGGAAACAGCAGTATTGTTCATCTAGGCGAACAATGACGAGGGGAGTCATGATTTCTGACGTTTCTATTCACACAGTGAAGAATAGGACTTTAATATATGCTCGGAGAGCAAGTATGCCACGTGGTAAATAAATGCGTTTCGCTTTTGTTTAACTGAACCGTCGCTTGCACAAACTGAAAAACAACACACCAGCAAGTTTGTATTAAAACCAGAAACTTTCACTCGAAACACACTTTGTAGTTACCTTTTCACCTAACATTGTTTTGTAAAGCTTTACTTAAAGTAAAATTCGTGTTACCCAGTGTTGCATGGCTTCACGATTAGCATTTTATTTCTTTCAGTGGCCTCCCTTGTTCTATTTAGTGAAGATTTATTTTTAGGAGGAGGAGGAGGAGGAGGAGGAGGTATCGTAGTTCGACTGTTGGGGAGCCAAGCTTGATGAAGTAACTGCTCCACGTATGGTACAAAGTTTCTGGTGGTCTTCGCCCGAAGTTTACTTTTCGCTGGCCTTCGCCCCAACTTTAAAAAATTAACTTTGTAATTTGAATGTTTCTTTAAATATTATATATTTAGGTCTGCCTCGGCTGCGTCAGTACTAATTTGTAGAAACATGAATCTCTGAACAAGGTATGATGCAGCTAAAGAATGTAGGCTTACAGAGATTATAATTTTTACTTCAGTCCTTTATTAATCCTTCACACGATTAAATAACATTTCACTGATGTAGAGAGCTGTGAGATTATTTATTAATTACTTGCACTTTTTAACACGTAAACTTTATAATATTTGCCGTAATGAATTTTTGTCTCACTCTGAATACGTATTAAACTTCTCGTGGACGCATCTCACGTCCAGTTAGGAACGCTGTCTACTAGCAACTTGCTTCTGAATTTCTACAATTTGATCTATTTCAGTTTCTGATTGGCTAATCCTACTCCAATAGAATACTTTTATTTAGCTTAAGCTTTTTCTGGTTGTTCATTGGCTATTTATAAACTGTCTCAAAAATTACATATTGTTGCTCCAAGAATTACTAGTACCATTATTAAACTTTCCAATTCATTATTGCCTCAAGGTTATTCATTGTTACCTCATTGATAGCAACTTTGTACCTATATTCTCACAGCTCCTACATTATTAAATTAAACAATACATTCACATAACATTATTAAACATGTACATAATAATATATAAACATTAATACAATGACTGTTACATACATTTTATATGTTATATTATACACATATTGCTTTAAGACGGGCTGTTATTATATTTTATATTATATAATGAGACTGAAATCATTTAAGTATTAAAAATACTGCCTCATTAGTCATTAAAGCCTGCAATAAACGGAATCTGCTAACTCCTTTTAGCTTGAATTTGAAAAATGATCCCTGTAAAGGAAGGTGCTGAACCTAAATACCAAGTTTGGTATTTGTCCAACTTTTAAATTGATCCTAATTGTAGGTTCCCATTTAAAAAAAATAAAATGACCCTTAAATGACCATCTCAACGTCCTCAAAACAAAACACGAGTAATGGCATTTACTTTCCCCATAATATCAAGCAACTTTTATTAAAGACATTTCTTTCTACGACGCTTAGTTTTGGAGATACCGTACAGTCTCAACTTAAATGGTCCAGCCTGTATATACATATACCTATGTATATATACATATATACACATATAAATATATATATATATGTATATTTATACGTATATAGATATATATATATATATATATATATATTATAAAAGGAAATACTAATTATTAAGACTGCAAAAAAGATTAAATGTGTCACTTTTTTGGCAGTTTTCGCCGTTTAGTCCCTCCTTAAAGGAAATATGAGCATTTAACTTGCTCAAAAATGAGGTGAAGTAACACACCAATAATTTATCGTGAACTGGTTGTACTTTTATAGTTCTGTAATAAGATCTTCATGTACATGGATCACTAACCTAAATGTAGCAAAGTTTGGAAATGACGTCATTGTGGATAACATTTTGCCTTTTGAATTGTGATTTCAGTGTTTCTCTTTTATGGATCTACCACTAAATGTAATTACGGTGCGTTTTGAAAATTGCCAAATTGAACTCGTATTCACTGAATGGACTTGTTCAACTTTGCGAACAAATGCCAAAACCTACTGTTATGCTTTTATTGTGTTGAAATTCAACATCTGTGTAAGCAAAATAGTTATCCTTTTGTTGTTTCTCCTCATTAAAATGTAGCGAAAATTAACAGTAATAATAGGAATACAATACAATACTGGTATTTTTATACCAGGTGTTCACGTGACACAGCACGGAGTTTAATAATAGTCATAGGAATCTGAAACTTCATAAATATACTAATTGAGCAATGCACTCGCGAATTATGTAAAAAATAATTAGTTCAAAGTTTTGCCACTATGTGAAAATATGGCGCTGTAAGAGGTTAGATCGTTAGATTGACACAACGCAACTCTGACAGTGTCATTGTGTTGTGTCAATTCCCTGGTTGCTTGGTGACGCATGTTCATGATTCCTTTTCTGAAGTGAATGTTCATTGAAAATCAAGAAGGCTGCATTTTTCTGTATGAAACGCAATGGCTAATTGAGAAGACGTAAATACACGAGCAATAGCAGCCAGCCTAGCTCCGCTCTAACTCCCAGGGAGGCGCACCTCTGCGGAGCTTTCTATTAGGAACGGTCCTATGTTATACACCGCTCCCTCCCTGCTTTTACATGATCGGAAGTGAATACGCCACTTACGTGTGTCCACCCCAAAGGGGAAGACTCCGATGACCTCGGTGAACGACAGTGACTACTACGCCGTCTACCAGCTCTCAAGGTTGCTTTCGGAGGACATTGAGGCATCACGCAATCTCGTATGAGCTTTGCCCAGACGTACCTAATCACACACGGGTGTCGGGAACCCCTGCCCCGCCGAGTCCAACCCAATCCGAACAGTTCCCTTCTGGGAGGGGATCAGATGTTCGGCCTGGCTTACTAATGATAACGTCAGAAGTACTAAGAGTGTTAGAGGTCCACAGCGCCCGCACCACGGCATTCGAGGGGGTCGGAACACCTCCCACTTGCGAGGAATTATTGAGAAGAGATCCCAGGTCAATTGACGGGCTAAAGAACATGATGAAGAAATGCGAGGAAACAGATGAATTAAGGCTGGTTCACAACCAACGAGAACGGCAACCAGAACGAGAACGAGAAAGTTGAAATGCATGTATTCAAATGGGAGCGTTCACAATCGACTGGAAGCATTCTCGGGCCCCGGAAACGGGAAAGAAGAGATGCCCAACTTTTAAGTGTCTCCTTCCCGGGCACGGCATATTAGATCCATATTGTTCATATTAGACTGTTCACCCTAGGGATTATTCTAGGCGGCCGTGACATGAAACAGCCACTATTGCTCACTATAGTCGCAAGCTGGAAGCATGAAACTGGAAGAAATTAGTAGTAAATGTGCTTCCTAACCTCATCCCGACACCCGCAAATCCAATGAGCGTTGGGCCCTCTGGTGAAATGGCCATCTGTAGTTAGTGTATATGCAACTCAAATCTGGCTACTGTCTCAAAAACAATGGCAAAAGCTACAAAGCACAGCAAAAAACCGGTGCAACTAAACAACTTTAATGTATGCTATTAAATAAAGGAATGAAAGCTTGGCACAAGTAGATGGATCGGAAATATAATGGATACGCATTTTGATAATTTTTACTCTATCGAATTTTGAGTTGGCTAACCCGCATTATGTTGGCTAAATTGGAAGTAGGTGAAAAAATATCATTGGTCAGTTAAAAACAAATGAAATCCCAATGTGCAAAATCGACTTTCACTTTGTGATCGATATGATCATCTATATGCAATCCTTTTCTCGTTACCGGGCTGTTGTGAACCAATATCTTATATGGTGTATTGCTTCCCGTTCTCGTTTACGTTCTGGTTACCGTTCTCGGGCGGTTGTGAACCAGCCTTAGGTGTTGCACCAGGGAGAAGATGGCAGTTCATCCATCGTAGGGACCTCCTTGTGCAACAATGATTTCAGCTTTGCAAGCACACAACTGTGACCTACCATTATTTTCATGCAAGACGGGTTAACATGCACATGTCGCTCGCCAGATGAAGATTTGGTGCAAGAAACCAGTAACGATCGCATCATCTCTAGGCGATTTCCAGATGCCTTAAAGATTTTCCGACCCAAATCCATGTGACTTCTGGTTAGGGCGATATTTGAAAGATTGTGTCTCAGGGATATATCCGATCTCTGCCTGATGTAAATGTTAGCTAGCATATAACAAGTCGCTCTGATTTTACTGGATATACTGTGAGCAACTGTCGACCTTGCCGTCTTAGGAATGCAAAATGTTGCTGAGTTGGGAGGCCATGTAGAGCAGTGTTTCTAATAAACGTGACAGAACCAATGTTCTCAGTTGGAAAGGTAGAACCACACTGAAACGTCCAATGCCATAGCCAGGATTTGAACCACGGATCTTCCGGTTTCTGTCGAGTTGCTCTAACCAATTGATTTACCGTGGCAACATGCCATTCATTCAACTGATCTATTTATTTGAGATGAAAATAGTATTGATCGATTTAAACTAATTTTTTCCCATAAAATAAAAATAAATATGATAACGGCAATAAAAGAAATTATTGATCCTATTGATGATTAAATATTTTATGATGTATACAAAATATTAAATCTTATAATGCTGGAATAGTAACTGCTTTATCTGAGAAAGAACTATTAATTATCATTGTTTGACCTAAAAGTTGGTTAAAGAAATAAATATGAGATCTTGTCCTTTACCGGGAAAAAATGCGAGTCAGTTGGGGAATTTAATGTCCTGCCGGCATGTTGTCATCGTAGTTGAGTTGGTAGTAGTAACCGGACGGAAACCCGAATATTCGTGGTTCAAATCCTGCCTATAGCATTGCATTTTTCTATTTGATTCTATCTTTCCAACATTGTCCTACACACAGATTGTTTTGTTGTCCTCCGTGTGTAGTGGTTACCATGCTATACTCTAGTACCCGAGGTCGCGGGTTCAAACCCGGCGGAGAGCGATGGAAATTTTTGGACGTAAATCCTTAGCATGGCTTCCTTCGGAAGGGAAATAAAGCCGGTGGTCCCATGTCGTAGATTTACGGCACGTAAAAGAACCTCAAACCTGATAAAGAGGTTTCTGAGCAAAATTTCCGGTCTCTCACGCCCAATATGGAATGGGACGCTAAGGACCATAGTAGTTAAAGAGCGTCCATAAATAATTCTTTTAAAAAAAAACAGTTTGTGTGAATGAACAGTTAATCACCACCGTTATCAGTATTTGATATTTCCTGCCTTTTTCCTAGTTTGTGCCACATTCTGACTGCTTACAACGCCATATTTTCACCTGGCGGTAAGACTTGGAACTATTTATTAGTTTGGCATAATTCGCGAGCGCATTACTTTACAATATCTCCGAAGTTTCAGATTCCTATGATCATTAGAGTCCGTAATGTGCCACGCTGAACACTGTCACTATAACTGTAATCACCCAGTACAATAACAACTGCAATTTGTACTGCAGGAACTAACGTAATTGTATTCCCCGAAAGCTGGAGTTTCGTGATTTCCGTGCCATGAAGTCGAACATCTGTAAAATGTAACATTAAATCCTCGTATTGTAAACTCTCCTAACAAAGCTTCATTCAGAAATTACTATTGAATCCGAAGGGCAACCGTAAACTGCTCACCCCACGTTCATTTTGAATAGTGTACTCCCTGACGTTTGTGAAAATATAACCTCCATCTTTTGTGCGTTTTTCTTTTATTATCGCTTTCTCGCGTGGAATGGAAAGCTCTCTTAACAAAACAAACATGCTGCGTAAAAGTTCTTTCATTCATAGATAATATATTCGGGTTACAACCGTTGTCAGAATACGTGCGTGCCTCTGTAGTATGCTCTTTCTAGTAGCACATTTGTTTCTATCGTTGAGTTGCAAACGACAGTCATTTTTTTAAACAAAAGGTTATATAAAAATGACGAGCGCTAAGCCTAATTAACGCGTACATCACCGTATTTTCCAATAGTGCGCTGTTTCGGTTGATGTAGGAATTGCTGACAACACAGAATAAACTAGGAAGAAACAAAAACCTCATTAAGGGACACTGGGACTGAATTTTATAACTCTTTTAATACAATTAAATACTTTTAATTAGCAAAAAAATGCAGATTTTCTGAAACCGCGCATTCAAATTTGTTAGAGAAGTAGGTATCTATGATAGTGACATTTTCTAATACTTTAGTACAGTGAAAATAAATGTATGATTTGATTTGAAATTAATGTCATTAGTTGTAGAGAAATAAATTTTTGTTTTTATGAAGTTGTTGATGTTAAAATGTTCCTTGTTTTTCAGCATAAATTATTTTTGTAAGCCAATTAGTAAAGCAATCATAAAATACAGCTTTGAAATTTTAGATAGCACATTTTATATTATATTTGCATACAAATTACAGCAACACTAAAATGTAAGGAATAAATTTCATGCGCAAAGGGCCCAGTAGGATTAAAAGGGAGCACAGGGGTGATTTTAACATGTCGCTGGGCTTTTAAAAATGGCGAATCGTGAAAAACGTATGGTCAAAATGATTCATAGGCGTGCATAGAGTATTTTTATGATTAGTTAAAAAATCGAAAATAATGTCACCTAAAAACTATCGCTGTGTCCCTTAAGTATAGTTACGTGCAAAAAAATCTGATGTGTTGCATACTCTTGTCTATCTGCTTATTTTTATACAGTTTCTGCAAACTATTCTAGCAAAAACTTATTTTTCTATATGCTTCAAGTTGAGATAAATGTTTGCACGAATAGTTTCGTTAAACATTTCGTTATAGGTACAAAGGGAACGGCGAAAGTTAAATGTTTAAAAACTGATCCCTATATTATACTGGTTTGAAGTTTCATGCTGTTTCTGTTAAATCGCGAGAAAAAACTAAGGGTTAGCAGTTTCAAAAAAAGAAAATGAATTATTCATTCAATAACAACGGATATTTCGGAAATGGATGATTAGGTTGTTTGAAATAAATTTGTGTATTTAAAGAGATTTTGCATTTTTGCCCAGTAAGCTGTAGTCTAACCCATACGCTTTACCCATTACACAAAATTCCTTCCGGAATAAGCAATATATGCATTTTATTTATCATGTAAATATCATAAGTATATGATGTTATAATCAAAACTTTTAAGAACTATTTTCAGAAATACCAAACTTCCGAAAAATGTTGCAAATAAGAGTAGTTTGGGAGGAGGTAAATTGCATGAACATCTTCATGTCGCATCTTTGGAAGATACTGAACTTCCTTTTGAGTTATGCTTTTGTTTCTGGATTCAGGGCCTCAAAACCCGTATTTGCGGTGAAAGCAATATTTCCTCTACCTATTAGGTACGTGGTACAGAAAGTAAAAATATTTACTGGTCTCCCGTTTGGAGCGTAAAGCCGCCCCAATTGAATTGTTAATGTCTAACCCGATCAACAATCATGTCTTTACTTGACTCGTGGGGAAGATCTAAGGAAGTAAAACTTAATCAGAGTAGGCTGTCCCAAGTTGGAATCACAGTGAGGTGGTAAGGAAAAATAAAATGCTTATCATTGTAAAATTTTTTGCGCCTACTTCAGTCGTTCGAGAGACAATAGGACGAGAATGTTGACCTTGGAAGAGGTAGGGATCGTTTGACCATTCTGTATCACCCACAACTGTTGCACTCCAATACTTGCAGATTTGTTGCTAATGAACGTCCAGGTACCTCCAGAAATGTTAAGGCAAAGTAACCAGCTAGAAAGAGGAGCAATAATACTTGACCTAGGTACTATTCGGCCACGATAGGTGTGCGTGCGGTGGGAAGAGGAATTAACAGTTACGGAACAAGAGGGCGGGACATCGGAAGGACAATCAAATTAAGAAAACATCTGCAATTCTGAATTGCATTTACTAGCGAAGCTGAGACTTGCAAAATGTAGTAGGCACTGCTTTCGTTGTGCAACTGTACATTTCCCTATCGCCTTGTCCCTCACTCCTCTCTGATCCCTAGCCTGCATTGTCAACAAAACCACTGGCACCCTCCTCCAAGTGCATTCATATTGTAGCCGACAAGTATAAGGCGCATTGATGCTATTCTTTAAACCACAGATAGGTCTCGATGCCTACACTGAAAAGTTTATTAACACTTTCCTTTTTTCCCTTTTTTCTTTTTTCCCTACTTTCACATATTTGTTAAAATACGTTTTGGAATGCTGAAATGCTTGGTAACAGCGCACTTTCCTTTGCAAGTGAAAGGGAACATGACACTTAAAGCGTAAGGCCAGGCTCGCCACAGAATAAAATGAGCGCTCTTTTTCCGATGTCACTGCGAAGTTATTGCTGCATTATGGGAACAATATTGACTATGGCAGTGGTGTTTAATTCTCGAAACAGTTCTTTCGGGCATTTACAGCGATATTTTTAAACAATTAGAGTACAAACACACTTGTAAGTTTGAATGAAACAATAAAAGAAAATGCATTCATTAACTTGAAGGTTTACTCATATGTACTTACGTAAATACCAAATAGATGCAGCATTTTATAACTACCAGATACAAAATGTTAATTGCCTACAGAACCATTCAGAGAGAACAAATAAAGTAAAATAGTCGATTTAGTTGACCGTTTAAGGAGTTGCGATTTAACAAAATACCTAGATTAATTGTTTAGTAGAGGAGACTTAACAATTAACCTATTTTATTTTTATTTAAACATTCAGTAAAAGGAAATAACAATTACAACAATGATAACGATTTATACCCAAGCATGAACGCCTGGTAGCGAAAAAACAAGAGATAGTAGGCTTATATGTGGTCAGTCATTAAGCCACTGATATCGCAACTTTATAAATAAGTACAAAATTACTTGAATAAAAATACTAAATAGTTGTGACGAAACGAGTCGCTCAAAGAAGAACGTGAAGATAACAAAAGATATACATTAGTTGCTATTTTACCATAAACTTCAATAAGACTTGCCTTAATCGCTCCGTAATTTGAGAAAACGCCAGAGAACCCTTTCCCCCCTTTTCTGTTGGAATAAACGTTTTCCTTGTACATAGAATCATTTCCTAAAAGGATGAAAAATCTATACTACTACAGGGTGTATTCAGTCATTTTTCCGGTTCAGTGCAAATTAAGCTTGGGTAGAAATAGCGGCTAAATCAGCTTTTGGGATACAATGTGTTGTTACCTTAACCCTACATTATTTTCTTTAAAATCTGCATTTTGGAACAGTTTAGCAAAGAATATTTTTCCAATGTTAGAATTACGTAGAGTTTGACTAGATAATAAAATAAAATGCTCATTAGTAACAAAACCGAATTAATGGCTCGTAATATGTAGAGCAATTATGATACTAACTTTCTGCTGTATATATGATATATAACATATCTTTATATACGCTAAAATACCATGTAATGGTATAAGAATATATAATTATTATTAAGATGTGTAGATATCTAGATAGAATCTTTGTCCCGCAGATGTAACAGATTATTCCTAGCAAGTCACGTAAGGGCTCAAGCCCTAAGCCTCTGAGGGACAGCTTGTCAACCCATGGCATCATGTTTGAACACTCCCTTAACGGTGATACAATCTTCTGGAGGTGACACCGGTGTTAGCATTTGTCAGCAAACCCTGTGTATTGGCGGATGCATACCAAAGGGCGCACTTCCTTCTGAAGATCCTTTTGTGTTTCTTTGCGTACTTCCCTTCCGTAACAGATCTGCTCGCAGGCAGGAAGGAACTGAAATCAATTTAGATTTTTCCTTTGGAGCCCCTCTAGAATTTGCGGTTTCTTGCTGCCAATAAAAGTCTTACTTCCCCTTCAGTCTACCACAAAGACAAACTGCTATTCCAGAAGAGCGAGGAATAGCATTTTACCATTTGTGTCAGTAGTCGGTAGATTCTGTGGTCGTTGCGTTGAGTACAGGGCCAACCTTATAAGCATAGGAAGAGCAATGCACGCGGCGATGTTCGGTAGATAATTGTGGAACTTTAGGCAAAATATTGGAACAAAATCTGGTGTTGGGCATTCACACGACTTTCCTCTACTAAATTTTTAACAAACTATAATTACAAAAGCTTATTTTATTATTATATATTCTTTGTTGTCAATTCAACTTTAAAGTTATATCGCAACTACAGGGAGAGTCAAAAAACTACGAACCGGCTACGCGGCGTTTTACCTATCCGCGTCCTCGGCGCTCGGTCTGCCAGTATCATAGAAACGCGCGAATGAAACCATACAACATTTTTAAAACTACTTCTAAAGGTTTTACTTACCACCTTTATGAAAGGAGATGCTCAAACTGGCCACCGTCGTTGTCCATGCATTTTTGGCACCTCTTTAGAAAACTATCCATTATTTGCCGTAGTTCACGTTGAGAAATTGACGCTGACCTCTGACGCATCTGTATTGTTCCTGGCAGTTGTTTCAGTGGACTCAGAGTCCTGGGTTCGATGGTTGGATGGCAGGGATTTGGAATTTGATTCGGTAGAGCTGAGGTTCTTGTTTTTCAGGGGTGGTGACACTGCCTTGATGAGATTAATAATACTGCCGGAGAAGTTTGGGTGATATCTTTATTTTGTTACGTAGATTCCTATCTGGTCAACCCGCCACCTTCGTCGTCGAAACCACTGTTGTTCTTATTACTCTCGAAGTCGCTACTTATGTGTTTCTCCGACTAGCCCTCGAATTGCCTAGATTTCACAACTTCACTTTTACGCTATAAATCTTCTGATTATTTTTTTTTAATTCTGTTTCGTCGCGTCCTCGTGGTTAATTTGTACCGGAATGTGCCGCGGCCACTGTCATGGTTAGTTTGTACCCGACTAGTCTCGGCGTGTCTTTCCTCCTTCACGCCTTTCGCCAAACTCTAGAATTTTCCCCTCTCCCTTTCTTAAGTTTCGTTCTGTTTTAAGTTCAAACGTATCATGTGATGCCTACGCGATCTTTCGATTGGCTATAATTTTTGTTTCATGATTTTTTTTTTGTTATTGGCTACCCCCACGTGACAACTTTCACATCTGCTTCTCACAGCTTATTTTGAGTTTTAAAATCTTCCCACTAACATTCTTAGATCGTGGATAAGGCACATCTACTTCCTCACCCTTTTAAGCCTTGAGAACCGTTGTAAACCCTGTCCGAGCCAAAAGTATAAAGGCGAGACTTCCGGTATGCAGGTTCGTTGACCATCGTAGGTAAAATACCTCTGCTTCGAGGGAACAAACTTTGTTTCTCTGTCTTCCCGACAAAACCCATTCCTAATATGAATTCAGCACATTTTCGTCGCTATGTTCGATCGTATATTATTATTATTATTATTATTATTATTATTATTATTATTATTATTATTATTATTATTATTATTATTATTATTATTATTATTTCTCCTGGGTCTCGATAACCAGCTTCATATGCCCTGACGGTAAACTTATCATCGGACCTTTAGGTTGGATGATGGGTTTATCGTTAATGTCCCATCTAAGCTAATCTAAAGTCCCTCTCTCCCTCTATTCCTTTCATTTATCATTTTATTTATTTATTCATTCATTTATTTAGTCAGTGGCTTACGACGATTTGATGGCGAGCCCACCGTTACACATTTATTCTGTTCACAATACATTTCAATCACTGTACACAATACAATTTCAAGTTTACACAAGTATTTTCACCAAGTAAAAGAAAAACAATCTACATAATATCTGGCCGTCAAAAACAAGGCTACAAAACATTTACATTTAAGAAATCTGTTTATACACACAATACATTCTTCAAACAATAATTTTTTTTTTTTTTTAATTACAGATCTTAGTTCCATCTTTCTCTCTCTCTCTCTCTCTCTCTCTCTCTCTCTCTTGCACATTACATACAATACTGGTTTTCTTGAAGCTATTAGCAGCCTCCACACTCAAGACCCCTTTTGGTACTTTTTTTGCCAGGTATACATTCTGTCCGGTTTTCTTACTCTATGTCATTAACATCGTGAATGTCAAGCACACTGTTTTAACAGGACATTGCTATCCCGAAGCTACCAATTTGTTTGTAAACAATGTTCGCATATTTGACTTTCCTTACTCGTGTTCCGAGTGCGTTTGTACATTTTCCCTATCCGACTCTACTAAATTTCATTGACCCTGCTTAAATGGACGATTGGAGTTGATATACCCTGTCCCCGAAGGTTTGTGATATCCGATAAGGACCTTTCCAACACATATGCATTCGTCTGTATTCCTTCTTTCTCTTGATGGTTTAAGCAGTCTGTTGATGCTACATATTCGCGTATACCTGATAGGGTCATGTTTTGATCACTGACTACCTGCAAGTCGTCCGGTCTCCCACCGAAATAAACATTTTCATTTTCTGTGTTTAACTCACAATACTGGGGTGCTTGACCTACTTCCGATTCATCAGCTGACTGCAGAGGCGGGTCGTTAAGATCTCTCCCTTCGCACAGTTGTTGCGTGAAAATTCTTACCACGTTAATGCCTTTTCCCAATGTGCAAATATTCAATAAAAATGGTTCTTCTGGTATTTTTGTTCTCGTTCCCTGTGTAATGCGAGAACCTGCGCGCATTCTCCGAGGTTGAGCCTGGGAACGCTACAATTCTTCCTGTCTCCAGTTTTCCGACCGTCGTGGCCACGATCCTTGACTGGGGCCTATCCCTTGGCCTATGCTTTGTCCTGCCATTGCCCCGCTTCGGTGACCTATCGCGTCATCCATTTCGCGGTGGACATTTTGCGGCTGTCGTGTCTGTGATAGATACGCACTCGGCGTCCATGCGTAGCTGTACGTAGGCATGCTTGAGAGCCCATGGTCCTCATCTCTACGTCGTGGGGTCGCTGGCCGGCTTGGAGGTGTTCTTGGCCTGTTCGGAGGTGTCCTTGGCCTGTTCGGGGGAGTTTCTGGGCAATTCGGGGGCGTTCTTGGCCTGTTCGGAGGTGTCCTAGGCCTGCCCGGGGTGTTTCCAGGTCGGTTCGGGGGAGTTTCTGGGCGGTTCGGAGGCGTTCTTGGCCTATCCGCTGTTCCACCGTGGAGGTTATTTCCCCAGTGTTGTCTACTATTCGCCGGGTACCTGGAGAATCTCAGGTAGTGAACGGGATACTCCTCATGTTGCCTCGGTGGCCTACCCGTGCCCGTTTGGTTCCAGGGCCTATAGCTTCTCTCCCGATTTCTTGCAAATGGCTCTTGATAACGCTGTCGGACTGTGGAGTAGTTGTTCAACGCACCTTGTGCCCTCGTCCCATCATTACGATGCGAATTTATCCGATCACTGTGTCTGCCTTCAGTCCTGATTCTGGGCCTATCTTCTTCCCGCGTTCCGTACCCCTGCAGAGCGGTAAGTAGTTCAATGGCTTCGCTCAGCGTCCTCGGGCGTGCTACCACGAGGTGATGACGTATAACGTCTGGGAAGTGTCGTGTCAGGAGGGATACAAATTCACCTTCGGGCATCGGTGGGTCCAGGAGTTGGCTTAATTGGCCGAGTCGCAAGAAGTAGTCAACCATCGACTCACGCTTCTCATCCCTGTATCGGCCATTATTTATTTCTGCGCGTACTCTGTACTGTGCAACGCCACTCCAATATTTTTCCAAAAATGCAGACCTAAAATGTTCATATTGTGCATGCTCGCCTACCGTCAATCGAAACCAACTCAGGGACGGGCCTATCAAGCTCCTTTTTATAATTACCATTTTGTAACGGTCGGGAATTCCCCTAAGCGCGAAATAAGATTCGAGGTCATTAATGAACTGCTTCGCATTATCGACTTCACTGTTGAACTTGGGGATTGGCAGTTCATTCAAAAATTGTATAGGTATATTGCATTGTTGCAGAGGCCCTACGGTGCTTGACATTTCACTTGCCGGGTGCGGTGAGGCCGAAGGAGTGCAGGCAGGTTCGTTCGACCTCGGTTCGCTACTCGGGTTGTTACACTGGAACGACGAAAGCGCGGAAACCTGAGAGGTAATTCGCGCGTCCGTGGCTCCCTGGGGTCGCGGTTCGATTTCCGCTAGTGCGTCCCTGCGAGCATTGACGGTCTGTGTCAGTTCCTCCCTTAATTTAGCGATCTCGCTTATCTGCGAGCTACTCTGTGATTCTATGGTCTCCCTTATTTTGTTAATTTTATCATTTACCCCTGCTTCCACTGCCTGCTGCTTATTCTGTAATGCTACACAGACTGTCATTGCTTCTTCCCTTGCCTTATCACTAATTGTACATATTAAGTTTTCATTGCTTACAATTTGTTGTGCCCTGATGGCGTCTATTTCCACGACAAGTTCCTTCCTTACTACCTCTACACTATTCTGTGTTGCTTTTAGTTCGTTTCTTATATATTCTACATCCTCGTAGATTACATTTTGACTTGCTCTAATTTCTAACAAGACACCCTGTATTTTATTTTCTAAGCCCTGACTGATTTCCTTATGTTGGATGCTTAATTGTGAGGCTACCTGCTGCTGCAATGTTTGTTCTTGGGTGGACAATTGTTGTTTTAGTGTTTGCTCCTGTACTGTTAATCGCTGTGTTAGTGTTTGCCCAAGTGTTTGCTCTTGTTCTGATAACCGTTGAGCCAGTGTTTGCTCTTGTTCTGATAATCGTTGAGTCAGAGTTTGCCCAAGTGTTTGCTCTTGTTCTGATAATCGTTGAGTCAGGGTTTGCCCAAGTGTTTGCTCTTGTTCTGATAATCGTTGAGTCAGAGTTTGCCCTATTGTTTGCTCTTGTTCTGATATTTTAGTGTTGAGGAGGCTCAATTGAGCCAACATTTGTTGCATCATTTCGCTCGTGTTAAGCGATCCGGTAACTTGGTTTTCTAATGTTTCGCTATCTCCATTTTCTACACCTACCCGCGTGCTATTGTTAGTGAAATTTTCCCCTTGTTCATTGCTATTACCTTTCATATCGTTGCCGGTTAATTTCTTGTTTCTTAACAGCATTTACAAACATACATAACCCAGTTTACTTATATCTATTGCATATACACTCCCTTCCAAAATTTTATTAACCTATGTATCATGCAGTTAACACTTACTCGGTGCTGGGTTGAGCTGCTGCGAAGTGTTGTAATAGTTCACAAAACACTTCACTACACTTACACTTTTTGAACACTGATGCTGTCTGCGCTGAATGTCTGCTTCCTCGTTGTAATGGAGCGGCGTCGATGTCGCTTGTTGCCCCACGTCTATCGGTACACTCTGCTGCTGGTGGTTGCTGATGTCGTCATCGGCGTCGTCTTCCTTCCGTTGTCGGTTCTCCGGGTGCGTTATCCGCTGGCAGTATTTCGAGCCCCAACGTAGTGGGCGCCAAATGACGCTGACCTCTGACGCATCTGTATTGTTCCTGGCAGTTGTTTCAGTGGACTCAGAGTCCTGGGTTCGATGGTTGGATGGCAGGGATTTGGAATTTGATTCGGTAGAGCTGAGGTTCTTGTTTTTCAGGGGTGGTGACACTGCCTTGATGAGATTAATAATACTGCCGGAGAAGTTTGGGTGATATCTTTATTTTGTTACGTAGATTCCTATCTGGTCAACCCGCCACCTTCGTCGTCGAAACCACTGTTGTTCTTATTACTCTCGAAGTCGCTACTTATGTGTTTCTCCGACTAGCCCTCGAATTGCCTAGATTTCACAACTTCACTTTTACGCTATAAATCTTCTGATTATTTTTTTTTAATTCTGTTTCGTCGCGTCCTCGTGGTTAATTTGTACCGGAATGTGCCGCGGCCACTGTCATGGTTAGTTTGTACCCGACTAGTCTCGGCGTGTCTTTCCTCCTTCACGCCTTTCGCCAAACTCTAGAATTTTCCCCTCTCCCTTTCTTAAGTTTCGTTCTGTTTTAAGTTCAAACGTATCATGTGATGCCTACGCGATCTTTCGATTGGCTATAATTTTTGTTTCATGATTTTTTTTTTGTTATTGGCTACCCCCACGTGACAACTTTCACATCTGCTTCTCACAGCTTATTTTGAGTTTTAAAATCTTCCCACTAACATTCTTAGATCGTGGATAAGGCACATCTACTTCCTCACCCTTTTAAGCCTTGAGAACCGTTGTAAACCCTGTCCGAGCCAAAAGTATAAAGGCGAGACTTCCGGTATGCAGGTTCGTTGACCATCGTAGGTAAAATACCTCTGCTTCGAGGGAACAAACTTTGTTTCTCTGTCTTCCCGACAAAACCCATTCCTAATATGAATTCAGCACATTTTCGTCGCTATGTTCGATCGTATATTATTATTATTATTATTATTATTATTATTATTATTATTATTATTATTATTATTATTATTATTATTTCTCCTGGGTCTCGATAACCAGCTTCAAAATGCTGGCAATTTCCTGGCAGATATTTTGTTTTAATTCTTCCAGGTGTGTGGGTTTGTCTTGTATACTTTGTTTTAAGTTACCCCAGAGATAGAAATCGCAGGGTGGTAGGTCCGGGGACCCAGGGGGTCTCAAATCTCTACTAATAGTTCTGTCCTCAAACACACTTCCATAAAGTTGTTAAGAAAAGCCTCTAAAAGTAGTTTTAAAATGTATGGTTTCATCCGCGCCTTTCTATATAAGCGGCAGACGGCAACGAGCGCTGAGGACGCAGACAGAAAAAAACCGCGCAGCCGATTCGTAGTCTTTTGGATCTCTCTGTACTAGTTACGTGGTAGAGAAAGCAAGCATTAATATTCCTTTAACATATTATACTGTGAACATCATGCTTGCTAAACAAAATAGGTGCCAAAATCAAAGATTTGAAGTTCTTCAGCTGCATCTGGCTAACGTCATATGTTTTCTCCTTCGTCAGAATGAACATATACAATACAAGCATTATTTTCAAGTCATCTGCTGTCCCCTCCAGTGCCAGATAGGACGCGTTATGATGGGAACAGCTTTAACGGTGGTGAATTCTGTTTTAGGCTTTAAGTAAAATACGTAAATTTTGTTGGGACCAGAAGACCTTATAGATTTTAGTGTTTGTAGTTTTAATCGTGTTAAAATTGTTTGGTTACTATGAAACTATTGGCTGATTGGAAGATAAAATAAACTCTTCGCGTCCATACGTGTTAATTTCGGGTAGGGATAAAACCAAATAAGGCTTAGGCATTGGCACTTTCATCTTCACACTGCAATATCCCTTCCACAAACTCAATGAATCAAGGACAAGGATTGGTTGATATCTAACACTTTTTTTTGGGGGGGGCGCGATAGTATATTTTTAACCACTTAACGTTCATACTGTCGTGGAGTAAAGTTGAATTTCCTGCACTAATGTCGATAACTTAACCTATTTGCGTGTTTTGTTTGTTTTAATGCACGTACATGCATGAATTACATTAAATCCTCTAACATTGAGGCTTTTACAAACATTGAATGTAACCGTGTTTGATGGCTGAATTTTACCATTTAAACTTGCCTAGATCTTTACTTAGTTTTTATTGGTTAATATTCACTTACGACTTACTTCTTGCAGCAGCTGTCACTTGCAAGTTATTTGCTTTTTTAACATCAACAACCAGCCAAGGTTGTTGCTGACCTTGAGATTGAACCTGTGTTCAACAGCTGTTGGTAATTAATTTTATTTTCGTATAACTATTATTTCTATTATTCACTGTCGTCGAAAAACAATAAGTGTGTAATATACATGCAGTAAGTGCTTCATTGGAGAATGTCTTTAAGTACAAAATACTCGACTTCGTCTCGTATTTACAAACCTTCTTCTGGTTCTCCACTGAAGCACCTACCCGTTTTGTATGCCAATATAGTATTACATGATTGGTCTGCATCAAATTAGAACCAAAAGGGTAAGATGCCTGACAAGTGAAGTCGGTGTCTTGAAGCAATTACTTTGGCTTGAAGTCCCCACCATGCCTCCGACATAGTGGCACTGAGGTACACCCAGGTACACAAAGAAGATGAATGCATTCGCTATTAATGCAGTAACAGAATTATTTAACAGGACCGGGATCAGACCTTGCAGTGTCAGTAAATAATTGAATAGAGTTGGGCTTTACAGCCTAAGGGCATGAGGCGAAACCTGCCGTCTCTTGTTTTCTTAGACGTAGTTCAGGGGCTCCAACTTCTGGAACCACTGGTGCCAACCCCAGCGCTGCTACATAGAAAAAAAAATAAACCAGCTGATGGTCAACTTCAGTGTTGGCCATTTAATAACAAGTATCTGAATCATAAACATCTTCAAGAACAAAGACTGCTCAATTTGTCTGTTATTGTTGTATCTTCCTTGGTCCTCCAGCATTTTTGAATCCCTTTGGAACACCGTCGACGGCAATTTGGCTTTTGTTTGTTGGGAATTCAGATTAGTTTTTTTTGTCTTGTTGCTCCTTTGTATTTTTAGTGCTTCATGTATACCTTGTAACTTCATCGTTCTAATGTCTAATGCCAAAATGACTCCATTTTAACATTTTCTGAGGAAACAAGAGTTGAAAGATGTAAACTAATTGTATGAAATTACCGAATTAAAAAAAAAAGGTTAATCGAGTTTTATTTATGGACGCGCTTTAACTAATATGGTTCCTAGCTCCAGTTCTATACTGGGAGTGAAAGACCGGAAATTTTGCCAGGAGGCCTCTTTATCAGAATTGAGGTTCTTTTAGTAAAGAACTGTAAATCTACGAAACGGTACCACCGGCTTTACTTCCCTTCCGAAGAAAGCTATGCTAAGGATTTTTACGCCCGAAAATATCCATCACCCTCCTCCGGTTTGAACCTGCGACCTCCGGAACTAGAGGCTAGCGTGGTAACCCTAGACCACGGAGGATGACAAGAATGCCCAAATAATGATCAGCATATGGTCCATTATTTTACTAATCTTTTAAGTGCTCAGAGAAGGTTGTTGTTTGCCTTCTAGTAAGAATTTTGAAAGTTTATCTAAGAGTCCTAGAAAAGCACATCCTGGGAATAAATATAGGTATAAACATACTATTATTCATACTACTATTGCAGTTACAAATGATGTTTTACAAGAGACTTTTGTAAAATCTATTCTATATTATAATGGGAGAAAAGTTGTACCTATGTGTATGCATGTACCTGAGTGTGTGTATGTAACCTACTCTTTCTGACGGGATAGTCTATAAACCACCTTCTGATTTCAATTCATAAATTATAAAAGACTACAAAGAATTTACAATGTCTGTGTAATAGAACATAAACACATTGCATTTGAAAAAAAAACACTTCTTGCCAAGAACGCGTTTGACTTCATTGAGAATGCCATAGAGTAGAAAATAGCAGTTACTTCACATATAACATTAGACAAATGCCGCAGATATTTTATTCCAAGCAACGAACACCTAACATGTGGAGATAGAGTAATTAGCGAAGACATGAGAAAATGAATATAAAGTTCCCTATAATTGAAAAAGTGGTACTGTTATAAGAATGAATGGCACAACCGTATACTGGGTGGAAGAGCTGTAAGATGTCCTCCTTTAAACTTGAGATGGCTCTCGGTTATATGCTGAAATAACTCCTGAGTAGTATTGTTTTCTATCTTCTTTAGATCTGTATAGAAAAACGCTTTGAAATGCACAGAAGTATCCAACAGTGCGCTTCTCCTTGCATGGGGAAGAAAATAACATTTCAGAGATAAGGTCAGACACGCAGCGGAGTAGAATGCGCGCTCTCTTTCCAGTGGAGCCGAGAATATTTTACTGCATTAAAGGAACGATGTTAACTTCGCTAGTAGTCTTCCAACACAATTCTTTCGCTATTTTCTGCGAAATGTGAGTTTTTAATAAAAATCAATTAAAACCGAAAGATACTTTTATCAAGTTTGAAATAGAAAAACTTGAAGTTTTTACTTATTATGCCTTAATTTAAAAAAGGAAATGTTTCATGGTTATCGAAGCATTCAATGAAAAGAAATGGAAATGGGTGTTTGTACTTCATGACAAAACAGAATAGATAATATGATGTAGTTGTATAATCAAAAGAATAACTTATATACCTTATCTTTATTTCAATAGTCACTAATAAAAGGAGATAAGAATCTCGTGCAGCTTGGGAACGCTCTTTATACCCAAGACATGAATGCGATTATACCAAGAGGGCGAAAATAGCACGACATTCAAGCGTGTGTGTGGTCACTAAATCAGGCCGCTGTTGCGAAGTCCTTACGATTTATACAAAACGAAAATTCTGTATTGTGGCGCAACTGCTTTTAGAAGGTAAAATAAAAAAGGTAAATGTGACAAAGCATTTAAATTAGTGTTTTTCTATTATTTTCTGCTAAAATAAGCGTTCACAAAGTGAAATGGTAACATTTTAGTGTACCCCATCGTGATATGCTACCTAAAGAAGAACAACTCTGGATTTGTTATTATCCAGCGACAGATTTGGAGGCATCTGCAAAGAGATTAGCTAGGTAAATTACAATACGTAATTTAAATGATAAACTAATGCATTTTATTACCTGTTCATAAACTCCTCTCAACCGCCAAACAGGTACACGGCAACCTCCATCTTCACGCTTTTAAGTCCGACCTAAAAAGGCCGTTACAAACGCTCTCGTATGCCTTGAATGCGCAGGATCATGTGCATTCGAGTGACTCGAGAACTTTCCAACAGTTACTATTATAACGACTAAATATTTGAATAACTTCCATAATTATTGCTATTATTATTATTATTATTATTATTATATCTCAATATGACAATATAGTTTTTCATTCGCCTCAATACACAGAATCAGCTTCTAAGAGTGTGTTATGCAAACTCCGTTCGGTCTGTTGATCGACTCTCAAGATAAGCTCTGCTGTACAAACCTATTGGGATGGAAACTAATGCTTGTTTCAGTACGGGATATAAGCTATTTTTTGAGAATATTAACTTCTAATTTATAAGCGTACAGTTACTTCATACTGAAAAATAATATTAAGAAATTTGTTCATTTTATCGCGGAATGAAATGTGATACATTCACATGACTTTCTCTACCCTCTATTGTTTATTAGAGGGTATACAAACTATTCTTATGGAACTAATTTTTCTATCTACTTCATTTTAATTCAAATAAACATCTGCAGAAATAGCTATATTACGCATTTCGTTATAGATACAAAGGGAGCAGCGAAAGTCAAATGTTTAAGAACTGGACGCTATTCCATATTGTTTCCATGACATCGCGGGAAATAACTGAATGCTGACAGGACTTTTAAGAGAATGACCAAGAAATTAACAATTCGAACCTTTAATAACGGACATCTCAGAAAAGGCTTATGCCAAAAATACTTATTTCAAATAAATTGTGTGCTTTGAAAAGATGTACATTTCTTGTACAGTTCGTTTTCGTCTATCGCTTAACGTTTACCAGTTATACAAGATTATACAACATTCTTTCGGAATGGAGAGGATTCCAAATGCTATTCGCGAAAATTCAAGATATACACTTTATTTGTTATGTAAATATCTTTAATATATGGTATTTTAATCAAAAAAGGTTAGTCATTTTTTATATTTTTTATAAAATAAAGCATTTCCAAAAATGTTCCATGTAAAGGGTAGTTTGGGTTAGGGGATTTTCTTGGAAATATTCGAGTCGCATCTTTGAAAGGTACTGAATTTAAATACTAAGTTTAGTGTTAATCCAACCTTTGGTTTTTTTAGTTAGGCTGTTCACAGACCAACACACACGGACCTTTTTCTAAAAATTTTTTTTAATCAAGGGGCCTCAAAACATGCGTTTCCGGTGAAATTTTGGTATCGAATTTTTGGATGGAGTGCAATACCTTTTCTATCTACTATGTACAAAACCTATTTGAAAATCTTCGGCGGATTTTGTATCGTTTTCTGGGGTCTTTTGAGACGTATCCTTCACCGTACCTATCACAGAGCGTGGTGGCTTGATAACACAGCAATAAGGGGGAAAAGAAGAGAGGTTGATGCCTCTGCCTTTTCTGGTGTTATTGAAACCAAAATATGTTTATTGTCTCAGAATCAGTCATGCCGTATACTAGCGAAATTACTCGTGGTCGTTTCGGCTGGTCGCACGGTTACAGCAATAATTGCAAGGGCAGTGCATAAAAGTGGGGAAGACGGTCTACATGCTCGTCAGAAAGCGAGCACTCCCCATAAAACATCCGCAGATAATGCTACTCGTTTACTACAATTTTAAATTACTCTTTTGTTACAATTGACTAATCATGTTTAGAAACGGGAGATAAATGTGTATATGTATATGGTTTACCGAATATAACATACATATTATGGCAATAAAATTGGGTTCTGTTTTTGTCCATAATCCTGTTTTATTCCTATGATCAGCAATAAGTTAGTAAAGGTATATTAACCAATTATAGTTTGAATTAGAGGGAATACATGCTGCTTTATTTGTGTATTATTTAATTATATTTGCTTCTACGCAGAAATAAGCACTGATACCACTGTGAGAATACAGTTCTGTTTATTTTTTGTTGTAAAGTATTCAAGCTTTACTTTGAAAATCTTCTCACACTGCACATTCTACATTCGCTAACCTGGGCGCTCATCAAGTTTTCCCCTTAGCTTTAAACCCTTTCAAAAGCGTGTCCTGCACTAGTCGATAAGGTATGGGCTACCAATCACGATAAGAGGTTTGTATGACAAACTTAATGCACTCACTCTACCCTCTTTCTCTTTTAGCCAATACGATCGAGAACGTAAACATATATTTCGTTTCTACGCAATTTTGTAACCTTTGTTGTGGTTATTGGTGCAACTATTTAGCACAAGGACTGGCGCATCCTTGCACCGTGGCCTAAAGCAACCAATGAAATGGTCATGGCTTCGTAAGGCCACGTACAACGATAAACAATATGACAGACACGAGGTGCAGTGAGATTTTCTTTGGCGCTCTTTGTACGTCGTAGAGAAAGTAAGAAGATGAAAACAGATGCTTGTTTTAGTACGTGGTATAACCCACTGTTTGAGAAGACCACAAGAAGGGCAGAACACGTTATTAAATTGAATTCGCTACAGTCCTCGTGGACGAAGATTCAAAGCGGAAGTCATAGTTTAATTGTTGTTCCTTTTGTCAGTAGGATGTAAAATGTGTGAAATATTAACTTTTAATTCAGGACCATACAGTTTTTCATACAGCAAGATAATGTTTGACTAATTTGTTCATTTTATCGTGGGAAAAGGAGCATACTCTGTGCCCATCCTGTAGATAAACAGTGAAAGCAACAATTCTTTGGGCAGTTCCGGCACAGTGAGTGGATCAATGTAGGAGGTTACTTTAACAAAAGTTTAGGCTTAACTTTTGCAGCAGTTTAGGATAAAAGGGTTTTGCTGCCATTCCTAAAACTGGGGCAGACAGTCTAATGCTATCAGAGTTAACGCAGTAAGGTTATCGTCGTGTTGCAGTAGGTCAGGGGAGCACGGATGCTGCACGCTCAGGGTTTGGACGCCAGCCAGACGGTGGCGGTGAGGGAACACCAATGTTGCAATAGTATTGGAACGCGCCAAGAGGCCTTCCTCTTCTGGGTGCTCTTTATAGCTTTATTGACGCATGAATGCTGTTGGGTTGATTTTATGTTTTAGTATTCCTCTTGGTCTGCAGTATAATCCATCCATTACGCTCTTATATTGACTTCACATTCTTTTGTAAATCTGACATCGGTTTATACACAGGGCGACATCTTACTATGTCATTTTCCTTTCAATGTGTTTTTAGTTATGAGACAGCTTTGAAGCTTCTATTTTCTATGTCGCTTATCTAATTTATTAATTAATTTAATTTGTTGTTCACACATTCTTGGTGTGTTAGGATTTACCTTAGCCTTTTGTTCCCCAGATCTGCTTTTACATCCCATTTCCTTCTCGCATTCCACAAAAAGTTCTCCAAAACTTCTAACTTGAGACCGATCTAAAACATTTTATTTTTACAATGCTATTATTTTTTTAGCCATTTCTTTTTAATAAATCGTTTCTTCCATTCATTTCTTTCTTTATATACTTTTAGAATGTGTGTTCCATATTCAATTTCTCCGTATATCGGCCATATTCCTGTATAACATTGCCTCTGAGTCGGCCCCTAAGTTTCCATACCCGTAGCCTATACCATGCTATTTCTTCCCTTTCTTTTTTATCACAAATTTGTACGTACTTTTTATTTTCTTAATTCCATCTTTATCATTTTGTAAAACACCAATGATCTCTCTCATTCACCTCAGCTCCTGTTTATCAATGTCCCCATATCTTTCTTCAGCAATTTCCTAGAATCCGTTTATCATATCATACCTTGTCTTGTCACTAGGACATAAAATTACATAAAAACAATTAACAAAGAGCAACAAATTGCATGTTAAGTAGTATTTTGGGGATAGGAATATCACCAATAGTAATAATGATAATTGCAAATGTACAAATCGACAATGAGAAATACCGTCACACATGGAGATGAAATTTGAAAACTTAAATAGAGAATTATTATCGAAGTGTTGTCTATGGAAAATGGACTATGTAATAAGGTCAACAGTGAATTTAAAATTTGGAAAAAAAATTAGAAACACGTTTATTAAGGAAGAAATTAAAATTATTTCTATGGTAGAATATGTGAAATATAAACAATTAAACTGATATGGACACACCAAGAGAACGTCGGAGGTAAGAATACCCAGAAAAGTTGGAAATGGCGTTCATCTGGGAGAAGAGAAAGGGATAGTCTCAGAAATACTCGGATACAGCAACTAAGGACGGGGTTGAAAGCAGGACTGGAGGAGGAGGAATGGAATGACAGGGATGAGCAGGGAAGAAAAATAAAACTTACGGAGCAGAAAGGTGTGTAAACATTGTATAATTGTGTAAACAAACAAATAAATAAATAACAGTCAAAAACTTCAGGTTTTCACTGCAGCTGTAGATTTTGAGAAACCCTCGCAAGTAGGGAAAATAGCACTTGACGGGTAAGGTCAGGCATATCGCAGGTTAGAATGCGCGCTGTTTTTCCGATGCTGCTGCCGTATTGTTACTGAGTTACGGAAACGATATTGACATAGCTACTGGTCTATTTTCAGTGAAGAGATCAACGAAAGTTAAAAGTGAAACGCATTGAGTTGGAATGAAACAATAAAAGAAAATAAAAGTGTTAACTTAAACGTTTAATTATTATTTAATCATTAATTTAATGCAAAAGTCAAACAGGTTAAAAACCGATAGGCTCCATTCAGAATGAAAATTAAGTGTGAACATAAAGTAAACTTAAATACTAGATGATGCCTAGTACTGCAATGGAACGGTTCACAATGATTCGCTAAACATAAAAATAAACATTGAATTAAATGTACTTAGAAGCATACAAGGTCCAAGCTTTCAAGTTTACGCTTACGTTAAACATAAGAAACTAGCCAGTCAGATAGCGATTCTCATCATGTGATTATTCTGCCATCTCATATCTGGTGTTGACTCGCAAACTGCCCTTCAGTTTAAAATTACTGGGATATTTATGTAAATCATAGTAAAAGAGTGTTAACAAATGGGCTTTTTTTATACATGTACATAATCTCTTTTGTTGTGCGTATTTTCGGTGGTCGCTTCGCAGACCGCCATTATAGCTCAGCTGTTTCACCTGTCTTGCTATTGGCTGCTGTGTGTTTCAATTTGTCATTGTAAATAACATGTTGCTAAGTTTATGCTCAAACTTAACGTCTCTATGTTAATCTTAATTGTCCATGCAAATGACTCGTTGAGAACGCATAAATTATTTCACAGTTTAAGAAGTAGAATAAAAGAAGGTAATTGGTTTTGTACAGACATGCATTAAAAGGGGAAAAAAGGCTGATGTGTTACACTCACATGACTTTCTCTACTCTTGTACAAACTATTTTTACAAACGTTTATTCTCCATATGCTTCATGTTAATGGAGATATCGAGATGTTAATCTCATTGCTAATTTTCTTGTAGATGCAAGGGGAATTGGTAGGCTTTAAGCGATAGTCAAATATTTTAGGAGCTGGTTGCTATGTGGAGTATTCCATTCTCTTTGCATTACCAGGACAAAACAAAATGAATAACGAATTCCCATTTGAGAAAAAGTATTAAGTATTGGAAAATTTAACGGAATAACAAGCAATATCTCGAAAATGGTTCACTCAACAACAACAACAATGTATATGACATAAATTCTGTATTTTAACGCGATCTACATTTCTTTGTGTAGTAAAATTTTGTCTATCTTTTGCGGTTTATCAGTTATGCAAACGTCGTTCACAATGAAGAACACTTTTGGAGACATTCCCAGAAAATTCACGATACACATTTTAATTGTCATTAAAGTATCTTGAACATATGATATTTTAATCAAAATCCTTAAAGCCATTTTTGAGAAAATTAAAATTTTCGAAAAATGTTCCATGTAAAGGGTAATCTGGGGTGGGGAGATTTTCTTGAAAACCTTCGTGTCGCATCTCTGGAAGATACTGAACCTAAATACCAAGTTTGGTCTTTATCCGACTGTTCGTTTCTGAGTTATGCTGTTCACAGACACACACATACACGGACATGTTTCCAAAAATACTTTTTTTTGGATTCAAGGGGCATCAAAACATGTATTTCCGGTGAAATCTCGGTATCGAATTTTTGGGTGGAATACAATACTTCCCCTACTTACTCTACGTAGTAGAGAAAGTAAAAACGATGACATAGCTGTTAACCATGATCATACCAAAGATATGAACAGCTGACAACGAGCGAGCATGAGAGGAAACAACCGCGTGTGTACAGTCATCTATGTGGTCGCTGTTGCGACGTTGTAACCTTATTGTAATTTACGATTTGTACAAAAGTGAATTGGGTTTAGGTAAGAAAACGAAAGTATGTAGATTATTTACCGTTCTATCATAATATACGTTTATCGTTCCATATGTGAATTATAATGCGACGAATGTGCGGAAAGTTCTTTTTTCTTTTCTGCTGAAATAGCTGTTACCTAAGAGAATAGTCTATAACGTTCTATCCGGTATAATAATATAGAGAATAATAAACTTATTTTAATAATATTTTTACGGCGCTGTGTTCTAACAAATTCGTTAGCTTACTTTATTCTCCTTTAGAACAATAACCAAGGAATTTCCGTGCCTCTCTTCCTATCTTCTTATTTCCTTTCTTTTTTTTTCAGGGGAACGTCCTAGACAAGTTAGAGGTTAAATGCAATCGATTTCTGAATGAGGTTACCGGGGCTTCACAGAGTTCTTATTATGATTCGCTGCCCTTTATTTAGAACGGCCATTCACTCTAATGCAGCTTTTGACTGCACTCACGTTTTACCCTGCTTTGCTCTGCATCAGTCATTAAAAACGTGGGTGAACGACAATGCTCTCAGTCCCCTTTGAGGCAAAGTCTTTTTCCAAGTTGGACGTCAGAAAGTTATTCCTGTCAGTGAAGTTGTATCCTAATTCGTTCTGATGATAAACTATGCAAGAAAGCATTTTACTGAGTTATGCATCGAAATACAAAGTGAATCATCTTTCAAAATAAACCTTACTCTTGATTTAGCTTGCAGTGTGTGCTGCTGCGTTGAAAGCTTGTTTCTAAGAATCTTATTCCGTTGCTGAAAGAAATCTGGAGAGGGACTCAGTCGTTGAAGGGATTCTCTTCGAGGCCTTCTTAACTAACTTTCTTTATACAGGGTGGACCATTTAATTTTAGACTATACAATATCTCCAAAACTAAGTTTTTGATAAAAGTTGCTTGAAATTATGGTGAAAAGTAAGTAGCATTATTCTGATTTATTTGGAGGTCGTTGTGGTGTTCATTAAAAACGTTCTTACACCAACTAAATAACAACGAAAATTCTGAATGGCTGTGTACGAAGAGCGCAATGAATGGTTGGACCATCCATGGATGATGATTTGAGGTTCAAGTTACTTCCGTAATTGGGAACCAACATTTTTTACTTTTTTTCCCTTATTCATCCCAAAATAAATAGTTTTTTATAAACCATTTTCTAATGAGAAAATAACATACAAAATGTAGGTTCCGTTTAAAAATTTAAGTTCGCCCTAAAATGACGACCACAACATCTTCCAAACAAAACAAAAACCGACTAATGACATTTACTTTCCCCCATAATATCAAGCAATTTTTATCAAAAGACATTTCTTCCTACAACGCTTAGTTTTGGAAATATTATACAGTCTCAACTTAAATGGTTCACCTTGTATAGGGCGTGTATTTAAAACCTACCTGCCTTAAATAAATTATTTGAATTTAATTTTAAAAATTTGTTTTAGCAGAAATTTAAAATTGATCGTTTGTATTATATATTTTGTCTCCACTTCAGTCAGCCAAATGGCACCCTTATTTTATGGTATAAATTAAAAAATGCTTATATTTCATTCTCGCCTGGCCTTGTGATTCAGTGCTAGAGCACTTTTCCGCTCTTTCAAGAGCCCCAGTTCGATTACCGCTGAACTGAATGAATTTTACTGTCATCAAGACTAATAAAGCTAAGACAATGATAATAACTAATAAGTAAGGAACCAATTAGATAGAGATTAGTAATTTAAAATATTATATTGAATGTTCAGAATGTGTACCAGTACTGGTATATTGCGAACGAAGAACTCGCAAGCAATGTAAGCGTATGTGGTTTCCTCAACGATGTCTGTGAAAAAATACATACCGAACCTAAGGTAAGGATTTATAGATCAGATCGATATCAATTTACTCATCCGAAGCTATAGCAGAAATGGTAAGGACAAAGAAACTAAGGGAAGCAACAGAAATCAAAACCTTAAGAAAAATAGTGGTTGATAGAAATAGTAACAAAGATACTAGAAACAAATGCAAAATAAAGAGTATTGTGGAATGGACAAAGAAAAAGAGAAGAATAGAATGATCGCATTTCAAGAATGGCAAATGATAGAATGGCAAGGATATCCAGAGATAATATTCCAGAAGGAGGGAGTAGCCCAGGAAGACCAAGGTGCGATTTATACCTTAGAAGAAACAGGCTAGTAGCTTAATTCAGGAGAAGAAGAACAAGGACAAGAATAAAGACGGTTAATCGATATGGTGTTAGAATGTGTGTGTGTGTGTGTGTGTGTGTGTGTGTGTGTGTGTGTGTGTTTGCGTGCGTGTTTCGTTTATTTAATAATATATCCGGACTACAGCTGGGCAGATGCCTCAATACACGTTCTCAGTGTTCTATAATTGATACTTGAAGAGAACTATAGTGCATTTGCTTTAAGTTGAAACATGGAAAGTAGAAAGAGATAGCACTATATTCCACACGAGAATTGGTAACACTTAACTGCCTAATCTCAAAACCTTTACTATTGAAGCTTATTAATTAAAATGTGGTTTAGATTGAAACATAAAATTTAGAAGAGAACAACCAATACCCTCTTTTATCAAAACTAAAGCCAGCGAAGCAAGGACGGCGGAAAATATCAGGATATTTTCCATATTTCACTGCCAAAGCTGCAACTAATAAGTACAACTGTACTGAGAGACTACGTTGTGAAGGATGTCTGCGACAGGGTTTCTCAGCACTCGGACCGTCATTAACGCACCCCTTCTCAAAGACCGGTCTCACGTACTGTACCTATATGGCATTAAGTGTGTGCGAACTTAAAAAGTATTTATGTTAATACGTCTCTCTCTCTCTCATATTGTAAGCATCTGGCTTATTCCTTTAGGTAACGGAGCACATTTTTGATAGGTTGAAATTATGTAAATTTGATTTTGTTTTTTCTTATGTAATGACATTCTAAGATTAGTATGGAAACTGCACCACTCAGAATAATAATTTTCTAATTTGGGACCTGAGATGTTTTGATTCTAACATCTATGAAAAGAGATACAGTTTTATCCCTATGATGAAGCTAAGGTACTGTGTCATACAGTCTTTTATCTTGTAAATTAATTTTTTAGCAGGCATCAAGAAGCAATGCCTATTGCATTAAAAATAAACCATTTAAAACTTATAAAAATTGACTTATTTTGTGTAAACCTTAAAGGAAAAGCTCCAAAATGCGTAACACTGCAATTAAAAATTGGTTTAGGACCTGAGTTTATAAATTACTTTGCAAATTAAACATTATTAGATTAGGATGCACTCTTTAAAGTCCATTGGATGCAGGAAAATAAAGGTTTTATGTTGAGCAATGCCCTTAATTAAAAAAATTAAATTAAAAAATTACACTTCAAAATTGGTTCCGTTGTTAGCCCGACAATCTCTTTCCATATTAGATACGTTCACGTATCAGTTATTGTGTCTCAGTGAAAATAAAACTGGTAAGTTTAGAAGCGCCGCAATATTTATTCGCACAAAAAGAAAGTGATATGTGTTGTATATTGAAGGGTATTTACTATTTTAAACAACTAAATGTAAAATATAATTGATAAACATGGCTGAAATATATAAACAGTGAATACATTTTTAAATTTAAGTATCATACTGCAGGAGTGACATTTGAAATGTCAACACAAGGTGTAAATTCGTTTAAATTTAGAGAGAATGTGAAGATTTGAAATGGAAGTGCTTTGCAGTTGGGGTGCAGCATTTGCACTGCAGTCTATCCCATTATTCTAACACGAAATATGCAATACACAGGAAGAATGGGCACAAAATTTGCATATTGTGATGAGATACTCTTTGGTTGAATCCACAGGTTTTCCAATTCCCTTTTGCTATGAAGCAATGAGGAAATACTCGTCGTTTTGCGTTCGCTTTTATTACCTCGCTTTCAACATAACATTGGTCAGCACATCATTGACAAGTAAATCCAGTGTACTTCCAGCTTTTGTCGTCTCTGTTTACTAAAATCACAACAGGATGAAAAAATCTGATGTTACACTCACATGACTTTCTCTACTCTTGTACAAACTATTTTTACAAACTCTTATTCTCCATCTATTTTATATTAATCGAGATAAACATTTGCAGAAACGATCTTTTGACATGCAAAGAGAATTATATTTTACACATAGCGACCAGTTCCACAAACATTTGACTATCGCTTAAGGCGTACTATGTTCCCCTTGTTTTGTATTTGCAAGGGCAATATAGAAATACAGTAGCCTTTAAGCATAGACATATCTTTTAATAGCTTGTTGCTAGATGCAGCACCATTCTCTTTGCCACAGGTTAATACTCTTTGCATATCCAAGACAAAAAAAAAACGAATAACGAATTCCCATTTGAGAAAATAAGTACTGAAAATTTAAGGGAATAACAAGTAATATCTCGAAAATGGTTCACTCGACAAAAAAATGTGTATGACATAAATTGTGTATTTTAACGCGATCTACATTTTTTGTGTAGTAAAAGTTTGTCTATCTCTTATGGTTTATCAGTTATGCAAAAGTCGTTCACAATGAAGAATACTTTTGGAGACATTCCCAGAAAATTCAAGATATACATCTTATTTGTCATAAAAATATCTTAAGCGTATGATATTTTAATCAAAATCGTTAGAGCCATTTTTGAGAAAATTAAAATTTTCGAAAAATGTTCCATGTAAAGGGTAATCTGGGGTGGGGAGTTTTCTTGAAAGCCTTCGTGTCGCATCTCTGGAAGATACTGAACCTAAATACCAAGTTTGATGTTTATCCGACTGTTCGTTTCTGAGCTATGCTGTTCACAGACACACACAGAGACACACACACACACACACACACACGGACATGTTTCCAAAAATGCTTTTTTTTATTCAGGGGATCTCAAAACATATACTTCCGGTGAAATCTCGGTATCGAATTTTTGGGTGGAATACAATACTTCCCCTACTTACTTTACGCAGTAGTGAAAGTAAAAAGACAACGTAATCTTGCCCTGAATTTTATTAAAACGCAGTTGCAATAAGACTGCAGCTAAAAACCGACTAAATCTAAAGTAATATATAAAATATATGGTAATTTCAAGTTCAAACACAAAATAAAAATGATAATGTAGTAGACAGCCCAAGAAAGTAATTTGCAAAACCTTGATAAACATCTAAATAAACCGAAAATTGTCATTTCCCCCAGTCCAGCCCAAATATAAAAAGCTTTTGACTTACCTACCTGTAAGCACGCCCATCCGTGTGGGACTTTACGCTGCGTTGTGCGATAGGGTGTTCTGTAAATCTAAGAGACTCTGCAATGCTTTATTTACTTTTAATAGTAGTATTGCATCATAGGTATCTTTGGTGGAGTTCGGGCAGTCCTGACGTAACTATCTAAGTGCATTCTCAGTTCATGGCAATAACTGTAAAATAAAAAACGTAATAATGATGTCGTCGGTAAAGTAGCGGATGAATGAGGATAAGATTAACCATAACTGTCTATAAACGCCAACAGATTGTACGAGAGATGAGAGATGGAGTGGTTTTTAGCCTGCAACGTCACTGCGTAAAGTCCATTAACAGTTCATCTTCACTTCCTTTCGTCCCGACTTTATTGCTTAGAA
The DNA here is from genome assembly GCA_030765065.1 of Deroplatys truncata. Lineage (NCBI taxonomy): Eukaryota > Metazoa > Arthropoda > Insecta > Mantodea > Mantidae > Deroplatys > Deroplatys truncata. The sequence continues at coordinate 117,439,161 of CM060988.1, read as the reverse complement.
ATTCCTTTGCCTGCTAATAACCAATGCATTCCACCATCTCGCTGCATAATATCAGTACTTGATCATGTTCTGGTAACAAGTTGATGTTTTGTAAGTAAAACACTGCGATTTCATTGACATCTTCCACGGAAGATGGGAAGAACTTATTAGGAAGAATAAACTTTGAGTGAGGCATGGAAGCCCAGTCAAACACTCGACAGTCGTCTATCCTAAACAAGGGACTGGACTGGATTACTCTGAACTAGACTAGTGAACGGAGGGGACACCTAGCACTGCGGCTCTAAATGGATCAATTGTGTCCGTACACCCACGAGAGGAACGGATGAAGTGAGGAACCGCAGAAGACACACGGGTTGCAGAGCTAAGCCGGCGCAAGTGGACACAGACGCTCAGAGTTCCCTAATAGTTCCAGCTTGATTCCCGACCACGGGAGGGCAGCTCGAAGACTTCCCTTCAGCGCGACCAGGGAAACAGTTGCAAACGCAAACCTCTGCGCCATCTGCACGATACCGACCGAACCACAGCTCCGAAGTCAACAACATGAAAGGGAAATAAAATGAGAGGAATTGGGGGAGAGAGGACAGCCTTTGTCAACCAGGGAAAACAACGAAAAACCCATGGTCAGAGTGTGCGACCACCGGGAATCGAACCCGGGGCCTTCCGAATGCGAACCTCACACGTCACCGCGGTGCCATCTCACTCGTATCGTAAACCTTACACCACGAAAGTTATATTTGTGTATGTCCAGTAAATAGGTATAAATACCGTTACGTCTACTGCACAGGACTGCACTGTGATTGTTTTACCTCTAACGACAATAAAAACTAAATAAAACAGCCGATTTATCCCCCGGCCATCGGGTTATAATCTATATTTAATCGCAATTTTACTTTTAGATGACAAACGTTCCATGCGTTTCGGAAACATTCGGCTAAAGCTGAATTACGGACTTTAAATTCGATTTTAATACCTTAAATGCCAATAATTCACAGTCGTTGGATTTTCTGGACAATCTAGAACACAAACACTTTCAAAATAAGCCAAAAGCTTTTTATATGTATCAGAAGAATTTAAGAGTTTAATTGTTTTAAATATAAGATGGAACATCGAATTGACTAACAGGACGGAGTATTGCGGTTTTATTGTTTAGGGAATTGGGTTGGAAATACGTCACAATCTACTCCTAACCCACAACTTTGTACGAGACGTGATTTTTAATTAAGTGCGGTTTTAACATTTTGCCGCTGCAGTCGCGATTTTGAACATGTGCAATCACTTCCTCCATTAGGACGCAGCTGTGAGCGATCGTCACTTTGTGTCTTCCTGTTGTTGGAGCGTTTCAAAGTGTTCAAAACAGACTGCCGACTGTGAAATCATATCAGTGTTTCGTTTTTTGTGTTTTTTTAGTGCGAGAAAAATGTTACCCAGTAAACATTCATTGCCAATTGTGTGAGGTTCATGGGGAAACAATGAGTAACACGTAAGGCTACACAAAACGAAACAAACTTAATATCTGATAGCATCATTTGTTTGGGAACAATTCGACCACCCTCCCTACATTCCGGTTTTGGTACCAAGCAATTTTCATCTGAAGAAATTCCTTGGTGGAAAACATTTCAACGACGATGTTATGGAACAAGAAGTGCAGATTTGGCTTTCATCAAGTAGGCATCATTTTTTGACGAAGGTATACAAGAACTGGTTTCCCGTTACGGCCTTAATAAGTGTGATGACTGTGTAAGGTAATGAATGATAATGAAGTATTTGGAAAATCATGTTGTGTTATTGTTTAAAAAATTATCGGTACTCACTTTAAAAACCAATTCATAGTTATATTTCTGTACTCTAATTTAAGCCCACGTGTATAATGGGAGATGTCGACGAAAGAGCAGTATTTTACTAACTAAAAATCACTTGAATCGCTTACTTTTTACCAGAACTTGATGAAATACGGATATTATGCACGCGAGATGGTGGAATGTATCGATTACCAGCAGGCATAGGAATTTCTAAGCATTAATGCCAAGGCGAAAGGAAATGAAGTTGAACTGGACTTAGCACAATGATATCGCGGGTTACAAACCACCCCCATCTCTCATACAGTTTATCGACGTTGTAGATGGTACTCACCAGACCTGTGTTTACCTGGTCGTCAGTGGGTCATGGTCGCTTTTGTTTGCATTCTTTGTAATGATAATGGTTTGAGTATAGTTAATATGAAACCAGCTGCTTAAGAAGTCCTATGCCGATTATTGGATTACACACCATCCAATTAGAATTTTTTATATTTTTACTTTCTCTACTTTAATCTGAAGGTATTTTGTATAACGGGTAAACTAAAAGGGAAACCAAACGAGAGAGAAAAAAACGTACTACACAAAAAATGTAGATATCTTTAAAACCCACAACTTATTTCAAATACCTCTTTTGTGGTGTCAGTCATTTCGGAGATACGTTTTCGATTTTCGATACGATTTCGTTTTTTGCGACATAATTGAAAGGCTATAGAATTTCAAGGCCAGCATATAGCGTCTCACATTTAAACATATGGCTATCGATTCGTATCCCCCTTGTACCTACGACGAAACTATTTCTGCACCCATCTGGATAACATATAATGGGTAGAGAAAGTAATGTGAATGTAGCATATCAAATTTGTTTATAGATCTTATAAAGTAGATGGAAAAAATAGTATTTTTGTGAACGTTTTAAAAAATAACTACGAAAGTAATGTGTAACACATATTTTAAGAAAGCTTTCACTTACTATAGTTTAAAAAAGAATCATATTGCATCCATTTTTGTACTATGTAAATAAATTGGGAAAGAGGAATCGAGATGTACGGAGGGTTCCTGAAATTGAATTTCGTTACGAACCTGGGGGAAGGAAATGAGAATTGAAACAGGTATTTGCTTGGCGATGGTCCTGCAAGACGTCATCCCAGCCCAAAACTCTCCCGTTCACAAGGGCGGACGGACGCTGAGGCGCGTGCGCGACGCGGGTTACGTATACCCTGCCAGTCAGTCAGCCGCTCCGGGTCGGCCATGTTTCAGATCGATAAGAGTCGTTCGACTCCTCGCTCACACCGTCCGGTCCGCACATTTTGTCTCCCGGACTCTAGGAAGTGGCACAACGATACAGCCAGGTGTCAACAGAATGTGACAGTGGCAAGGAAACGCGAGTGGGTGGACGTGTGATGATGTGGGACCCATATTTGGTTGCGGTGCTTCTCTTGGACTGACTATGTCGTTCAGTGCAGTGTTGAGGTAGTGTCAAGTGTGAGAGAAGGGTGTAAAGTGGTTAGAGGATGCCGAGCATGGCGGCTAGTCACGGAGGAATCCTCTATTACGTCGTCAAGGTGCCCAAAGAGTCGAGGTGGGTGTCAACGTTTCAGACTGATTGTCCTCTGCTTCCATCTGGTTGCCTTCCAGTACCCCCTACCTTGCTAGTCTCCCTAACTCTTGAACACTTCCTAGCTGTCCCTTAATACCCAAGGTGTTATCTTCAGGGGATTTGTAACCTCAATCCCTCTGGCGCACCAGAGGCCCTTGTACCTATAAACTTCCCGTTATGCGGTATCATTGAAACATTAATACTGCATTAATCCACTCTCATTAACTTTCTTTATCCTTAAGCAAATCAAAGGTTCTACATTACCATCTCTTCAGAATTACATGTCTTGAGGCTTCCTGAATGAATCATTTTAAAAACATGTTCCAGGATGCGAACCATACATTTCCTGGGAGTTTCTCCCTCTACAACTATCTTCTTTGTAGAAAAACTACGAAATATATGCCTGAGTCTTCCACCAGTTCTTTTTGCGCATCTGGAAAACGATAAAATAACATTTTAACTTAGAAAGAATATATATAGATATATATATATATAATATATATATATATCTGAAACATGATTTATGCCAAACACATTTTATAACATTAGCCATTTCGGAAATATTCGCTCTTACAATTTTTAATTTTTCCATAAGTATTTTTAAAAATACTATTTTTACGAAATAGTATTTCGTATCTACGATTCAAAATTAGTCCACATCCTGGTGTGGAAATAGTGTGTCGCCTCACATTCAAGAGATCGCGAGTTCGAATTTCCGTTAGGGTAGGTTACCCGGATAAGGTTTTTTCGGGTTTTCCTTTATCCAGAAAGAAGACGAAAATATAATAACTAAGCTTTAAGGTTCGTTCGTTTGAGCGTAATTTCATTTACTTATCGACCGATACGATCTACAGGTTAAAGGATGTTAAACTCAAAAATAAAAAAAAAATATTTTCCGAAATGACTGATGTTATATTCAAATCAAGGACCTCTTCATTTGAACCCCTTTTTTTAAAAAATAATATTCGGAGACAATTTCTGCCTTATGTTAGTAATCCACTAGATTTATGCTAATAAACCCACAGCTCAAAATTGCAAATTTTTACTTTCCCTACAACGTAAATGGTAAGTAGAGAAGGTATTGCAGCCCACCCAAAATTACGATACCGAAATTTCACCGGAAATACATGTTTTGAGGCTCTCTGAGTACAAAAGAAGCATTTTTAGAAAAAGGTTCGCGTGTGTGTATGTGTATGTGTATGTGTGAACAGCGCATCTCAAAAAGTTGGATCAACACCAAACAACCCTTTAGATGAAATCTTTTTCCGAAATTTTTTATTTGCTAAAAAATGGCTTTACCAATTTTGATTAAAACCCCTATATTAAAGATATTTACATACAAATAAAATGTATATCTTGAATTTTATGGGCATAGCCTCTGAATACTTCATTCGGAAAAATGTTGATATTCTTGTGTAACTGATAACGAAAACGTACTACACAAAAATTGAAACCCTATCAACATTCAGTTGTTTCTGGTGATGTATGGAAACTGTGGAATTTAAGGCCAGCATATAGCGTCCAGTTCTTAAACATTTGACTATTGCTTTTCTTTTATAGTATCCTAACAAAATATATATAATGTAGCTATTTCTGCAAAGGCTTATTTGGATTAAAATGAAATAGATAGAAAAATAAGTTTTAGTAAGATAGTTGGTATACCACTAATAAACGAAGAGGGCAGAGAAAGTCATGTGAGTGTCACATTAGACTTTTTAAATATGCTGTTTTGCAACGGGGTATGATATTGTGAAATATTAAGTATCCCTTATTTTGTTACTCTCGAGCTCATGACCAACACATGTTCATTACTTTATATAAAACAGCTGACCGTTGCTTCTCACTCCAACGCACAAGATACTGAAATGATTTTTTTGTATAAGATTCTTTTTTCGCTTCAACTATAAAGTCATATCGCGATACTTTAGAATACAGAACATGATTACAATGAAAGTACAATATTTTAAACAGTAATAATACATATAACATTAAATTCTCTAGATAAGTGTGCTATACATTGTTATACAATTTTATCGCTTTCATAAAGTTCTCTGTTGTACCGAATTTAGGGCGTCTGGTAGGCTGTTGGGGATATTACATCCTTCTCTGTGTTGTACATAGTGACGGCAGGCTGTGACGAGATGAACTGTGAGGTTGGATCTGCAGAGGTCGCACATAGGAGGAGGGTCACGGTTGAGGAGATGTTTGTGCGCTATAGAAGTAGGTCCAATACGTAGTCGAGTTAATACAACTTGGTCTTTGCTGTTGAAATAATAGTGTTGAAGTTCGGACTCAGTAATGTAGACATCGTGTAACTTGCTTCTAGATGTGGCATGTTTGTCTCCATTGATTAATGCAAGTCTTTTTGATGAAGTGTGTTGAATCTTGATGTCCTGAGGGGGATGTTTGGTGGCTTCTTTGGCTGCCTGAGCAGTTGATTCATTTCCCAGAATTCCGTCGTGAGACGGAGTCCAGGCCAATGATACTGATTTACCAGAGATTAGTATTTGGTTGTAGAGTTTCTGAAGTTCTTTAACAATATTATGGGAGGTTGAGGTTTGTTGAAGGGAAGTTAAAGCACTCAACGAGTCGGAGAATATTATGTAATTATGTGGGTTATTTTTTTAAGTAATATTTCAATGGTAGTTGAATTGCGAACAGAATAGACAAAGATAGTGGGGAAGACTATATTGTATGGTGTAATCAGGAAATACCGCTGCACATTCATTATGACCAAGTCTGGGTCCATCAGTGAAGGTATGAGTGTGTGTTGAATACAGTGTACACAATTCGTTAAACAGACGTTTATAAGAAACACTATCTGTTGAACATCCTCCTTGTCTAGCCAGTGATGTGTCAGTAAAGGGGTATGTGAGTCTCCATGGTGTATAATCTGAGTCTATGAAACGGGAACATATTAGGCAGAGTAATGTTGAATTCCTTGAGGCACGCTGACAGACGAGTTGGAAAATCTGAAGGTTGTGCTGATTCTGTGGCATTTTCTATGTTGTTGATTGTAAATATGTAAGAGTGGACTAGAGATGATGGTCTCGTTGCAGTACGAGAGAAACAAAAGCATATTATACAAAGAAGGTATTTCTTTGAAATACATAATTTATTTGAAAACTCTTTCGTGGCATCAGCTATTTCCGAAATATCCGTAATTATTGGTATCAATTTTTCATACTTTAAAGTGGTGTGCTGCTCAGTTGCTTCTTGAGATGTGATGGAAATAATACAATTTTAAAGTCAGCATATAACATCCCGTTATTAAATATCTGTATATCTTTTCGATTTCCCCATATCTCCCTTGAACCTGCAGCGAAACGTGTAGAAAACTATTTTTGCAAAGGTTACCTCGAATAATATGAAGTAGACAGAAAAATAAGGTTTCATAAGTATAGTTTCTAGAAGCTATATCAAAATAAACGCAGTGTAGAGAAAGCCATGTGAATATAACACAAGATTTTTCACCTCTGAGTACAGAGTTTTGATTTACCTATTCTGGGAGCTGATGGTTATCGGCGAAAGCGCGGAATGTATTCCAAAAAACGGTAGCAGCATAAAGGGACAGCTTGTTGGTGTTCTGTCAACGGAAACGGGGGGACCTTGCAGTTGTCAAAATGCCAAAATTGCTCACCTCTTGTTGAACGGCTTCCATCTTCCCCCACCAAGTCGAGATGCCAGTGGAAGCGATGATACGGATACAAAATATTCAGACTTGAGTAGTCTGTCGGAGGCATTTCGGTAGTACATAAGCTATTTTTGTGCCACGCATTTAAATTCCTTACTCTACTGGCAGCAGTGCATATTTAAACATGTTGGGCATTTCCCCTACTTGTGCCCTTGAATCTTCCGCCACCCTTCGCTTTTATAAAATATTCATTAGAGTCTTAGGAGCCGTTGCTAGCGATCCTATCTGAATTGAATTGCACTTAATGTGCATCTTTTGTGACAGCTGGGTGTGTTAAAATGAAGAATGTATTCTTTCAGACGACTGTCACTCAAATAATAACCAACCTTTCTCTGGTGTAGCGGTGAAGAAGAAGGAAATGAAAATCTAATGACTAAAGGGATGTTAGGAAAATTATCCAACCAGCATTCGCCTAGCAACCGAAGGAAACCGCGAAAAAGCCTTCAGTTAGATAGTTTGTTTCAGGGAGTATGAACTGGGACCCTCCTAATGCAGACCACATACGTTACCGCCTGTGCCACCCCGCTAGATACCAAATTTTTTCATAGTGGAAAAAGTGTAATTCAGACATATGGCATTATGACTGTGTTTGGGGTTTATTCGCTCGCTTCATTGGACTCCTTTACAGCCCCTTAAAGCAGTCAGCAGCACAAAGTGCAGTTTCTCATGATGAAATTCCTTAAGAAACCTGCGAAATATTCAATTTAAGGATAGACCACGTAAAAGAGTCCATGCATTGTAGCGGTTCCCTTGGTTGGACCCCACTAGGTTGATGATGGATGCTGTGTTACTTACCTGTAGGTCGTCTTGATCCCCTTACTTTCGTGACGTATCTCGACGCTCTCGTAGACAGAAATCCGATTATTGTATATCTGTATTCTTGTGTGTGTGTGTGTGTGTGTGTGTGTGTGTGTTAGTATGTTGTAATTATTATTTTATAATTATGCTACGGCTGCTGTATTTTGTGTCGGAGAGCACCTGTGTCTTTGTCAGGGTTGGGTATGAAGAAGGTTAAAGTATTTTGCACACACGTATTCTGTTAATTATTTCACTTTTATTTTAGATAAACCACATATGATGTTCACAATTCGCTATTACATTTATGTTAAAATATGCATAACTGGTAGACTTTGAATACGGAGTTTTGGCGTTTATTTAGAGATGAGTTTATGTACTACCTTCCTGCTCGAACACTGACAAGCTTCTGTTAGCGTTCCTTCCAACCGTTCTTCTTAACGTATGTATTTGAATTATAGGCATGTATCAATGTACCTGATTGGTGCTACTATCCAATAACAGTTTATGTTACATATATATGTTTACAGACTTAGATCGTCTTAATTATGAATCCGAAGTTCGTTACATCCTTACTGCATTTCTCGTAGTTTTATATTACTGGTTATATAGCTAACAACAGCCTTTCCCTCTTATATTATAATTTATATGTTATAACGTTATATACTTGTTCTCTCCCATGTGTACATTATGAATATGTGTTTTAACATCCTCTTAATTATTATACGTAATAACACATAAAACTTAGAACAGAATATTAAAGAAAGAAATTATTGTGTTGATGCTGAGAAGCTGTGTATTAGATATCTTATTCCATTAATGAGTTATCGTATTAGTTTTTCCGTGGCTATTACTGTTTATTGCTTCAGCATTCAACAAGCTAGGACTAGAACGTCACTAAATATGTTCAGAGGAAAGAAAAACTGTTGAAAACAAAGACTGGATAAGCCTATGTGAGAAATATATTGTGTTGTTAGCTGTCTTTTTGACGACCTAAGCACTCCGTAACAGCCAGAATTTTGTTCCCTTGGAGTCCTTTAACATGTCAGTAACTGACATGTTGGGTCGGGATCAAATGAGCAACTATGGGGGGGAAAGGTAACTAGCCGCAAAAAAATTCATAGAAACGTCTGTTGAAGTGACCAGTTTCAAGCTCTGTTGCATAAAAGTTGGTATTTGGGATTATAAATGCAAAATTATTGAGTTTCTGAAATATCGCTACAATTTTTAACTTTTAGATAAAAAACAACTCTGTGAACTCTACAAATGTGACTTATTCACCCAGAGCTGTAGTCTGAATTTGAGTTTTACCTACTAAAATAACATTAAACGTGAAAAAAGAATTCAAATTGAATGAAAAATATTTTGCTGCACACACCTTTCTAAAAGCGTTTTTTATTTATTTAGGGGACATCAAAACGGTATTTCCTGTGAAAGTTCGACATCGAATGTTTGGGTGGAATATAATACTTCCTCTGTTTGCTATAGGTCAGTGCTAGAGAAGGTAATAACGCTGTTTTATATTTGATCACCCCTTGCAGGGATTCAGGCGACACTGCAGTGTTTGATCGATCTGCCATGTCAGGGATAAGTGTGCTAAAACTCCGCTCTAATGTGCTCTTCAGATAAAGCTTTTCCTTTCCTTTCTCCTCTCTTAATTCCTTTTTTCCACAGAAGCAGGGAGGAGTCTTGAAGATATCGTAAAACAAAAACCGATTATAGTGTTTCACTTTTGTTGCCATATGGAGGTTTATATAACTTGTTGAGACATCTGTAAATTGTTTTATAGCTACGCATTAAACCGATTTTATGCTTTGGAGAATTATGGGTAAATATTATTATAGTATTATTGTCAGTTTCTGCGATATGCAGAGTTTCTACAGTTATATTTACTTTCTGTAACACATACAGAATACGTAAAGAATGTATTGCATTCTACCAAAAAATTCGATATCGAAATTTCATCGGAGATGCATGTTTTGAGGACTCCTGAATCCCAAAAAGAAGTTGTTGAACAAAGGTCTGTGTGCACGTCTGTGAACAGCATAAATAAAAAACGAAAAGTAGGATAAATACCAAACTTGGTATTTAAGTTCATTACCTTCCAACCATTAATAACGAATATCTCGGAAATGGCTGATGTCACAAAAAAGTTATTTGAAATACATTGTGTGTTTTAAAGAGATCTATATTTTTTGTTTAGTACGTTTTTGTCTATCACTTCACGTTTACGAGTTACATAAGATTATATAACATTCCTTCCGAATGAAGAGGACTTCACAGGCTATTCCCAGAAAATTCAAGATATGTATTTTATTTGTCAAGTAAATATCTTTAATACATGGTATTTTAAAAAAGATCGTTAGGGCCATTTCTTAGAAAATCAAAATTTTCGAAAACTCCTCCATGTAAAGGATAATTTGTGGTGTGGAAATTTTCTTTAAAATCTTCGTGTAGCATCTTTGGGTGGTACTGAACCTAAATACCAAGTTTAGTGTTGATCCGACTTTTCATTTTTGAGTTATGCTACACTCTCTCTCTCTCTCTCTCTCTCTCTCTCTCATACACACACAGGCCTTTTTCTAAAAACTTTTTTTACTCGGCGGCCTCAAAACATGTATTTCCGTTTAAATATCGGTGTCGAATTTTGGGCGGAATGCAAACCTTCTCTACCCATTATATGTGTATAGATCAAGTAGTAAACTTTTGTAGGAATAATTTGTAGAATATGTATAAGCGTTAACGGGAGGAGAAAGCCATATGAATGTAATATAATGGTTATTAAATTTAGGATTTATATATTTTGCTAGTTATGATATTACATAAAGATCCTAAGTTTAGTAATCGCATTAATGACGAAAAAGAAACAGTTCGCCTGCAGAAATTTACATAGGCATACCACTGTACATCCCCGCAGTGAACGTTGCCCATGCTGTTAGGAGATCGCAATTTGAAGGACAGAAAATTACTTCCTGAACTTTTAGATTGCAACCTATCGAACGGAGCGTTCGATTGCCTATGGTGCAGAACTCGCAGACTAAATTTAACGGTGATTTCGTGCGAGCACAAAGGAAGTTATTTTCAATGAAGCAACGCCTTCTTCCTCTCCAAACGCCGCGTAATGACAGGCAAGGTCACTCATGACCTCACAACTTCAGCTCAGATTTCAAAAAAAGAAAACACTACTGAGAGATCTTACGTCGTTTTATCAGCGAAGTTTCATTGACGTTGATGAGAGAGACAGAGCAGGAGGAAGCGAGAGAGAGAGAGAGAGAGAGAGAGAGAGAGAGGTACTTGTTTCGGAATGCAACAACGTTAAGTCAGATTTTAAATCTAAATTCCGGCCTGTCTTAGCTGCTTAATAATATGATATTACGGAGATTTACTTCGTCAGTTTGATAAAGAAGCTCAGGATTTGCCAGGGTGATAATGTTTGGCAACTGACATATTCATGTATGAAATATTATTGTTGCAATTGGGGAGGGGGTGCGTGGAATCGGTAAGTACTTTTGTTTGTGAGTGTACTCATTGTGGTAAGCAATTTAATTCTAGGAGGAAAATAGGAAAGTGGTTTGACAAATTAGAAATGTATGAAATTAATTTTGAAAGATGGCGAAAAAGAAAAGTATTTCGGTACTAAACAATTGAGAAAAAGGTTTCTAAAAGTAAGTCTATGTTAGGAGCATTATAAAGCAGAATACGTTTTCAACTTTAAGACTGAGGTGTTAAATTTACATGACTTTTCTATGGCCACTGTTCTAGAACTATTCTTACAAAACCTTATTTTTCTATGTACTTTTTATATCCCGGATAACAATTTGTAGAAATGCTTTTACTAAGCGCATCTCATGCTTAAAAGACAGTACGAGTTAAATGGAGCGCCTGTTGTCACATGTACTACACGTTTGCTCGCAACTTTGGCGCCCAGCTGCAATCGGTCTACGAATTTAATGTCATCTTGCGAATCATACATAACGAAGTAGCGAAATGTGTGCACTGCCATTTAAGGCTATTGTAGGACATTTGATTTTCACCTGCACTTTATCTCTTTTCTTTGTATTCTAGTGCTTCGAAATACGATTTTATAGGCATAAAATGCATATTATTAAAGAAATATGGATATTTAAAATGATAAAGGTTATAATTTGAGAGGTTGTTTACCCTTGAAAAAACATGGATGGAATATTTTCAGACAGCAAATAATGAACGATGCACGGCAATCCGTTTTGCGCTATTCCATCTTATTACGTTAACCTAGAGTTTTTTCCCCATTCTTTTGCTTTCTTTTTTGTTGGGTCCTCTCATTCGTTTCTTTTTATCCTATACACCTTTGCTTCTGAACACCCGGTAGCCGTAGTATTTCTTTTACTTTCTTACTAACACTCATTTTACTTTGATTATCTAACGCATTGATTATTAATTTGTGTTTCTTCTTAGTTTACCAACATTTTGTCTCGTAGTTTCTCCCTCCACAACTATAAACATTTACGTAAGATGTTAAATAAAGAACTACACAACACATTAGTCTTCCACGCGTATAAACGTAAACACTTCCTTACAAACTGATGTTAACCTTTATTGCCTTTTGCGTCATAACTGGCTCCTGTTAGTTGAATAGATGGATGACTTGTTTGTCATACACAATGACTATAAGAAGTTACAGAATTTCGGCTTCTTTTAACAGCTGTTTCCAACCCTCCTCAACATTTTCTCTCTCGCTTGGTCCCCGTTGTAAATCCGATAACAAAAAAGTTTCTCGCTGACTGACTTTTCTACTGCATAGGTGTAGAAATTTCCGAAAATATTTAGTTTAAAAAATTATAACTCAAGATAGAGCATTCAAATTGGTCAGGTGTCAGCACTCTACTTTACTTTAAGAAAAGTATGTTGTTACGTTCTACCCTTTAGTTTATTAGTTACTGCCTGATAAGCATAGAAACGGAGGTATCGGGATTTTACAAAAGTTCGTTTTCTTTAGAAATTTTTGCCTGCAGAAATCTATAAAGCTCTGAAAATGATGCAGTGTAACAGAGAAAAATATTCTGCATAGGATAATGTGTTCAAAGTTGAAAACTATAACAACTGAATATTTACTGGCGACAGCGCAAGAGTAGGAAAGGATGAAGTTAATGGTAACATGCATGCTTAAGACAAAGACAGAAATATCCCATTTACCTCCATCAGTAGCCACGGTGGAGATGTGTATAGGGGTCCATTTTTTAAACAATTGGTATCAATTCAAATGATAAATAAGCACTAATCATGAGTTGAAATATTTAAATCGATTTTGTATTCACAGATTAAGGTGCAGCAATGGGACTTAAGATGAGGTTAGGATGTTTTGTGTATTGTATGTTGCAAATGTGTTGTGATATGAGAATTAAGACCACTGCGAAATATTTTATAATACCGTCCACTTTACTTCACCACAAAATAGGATTTCTAGTTATGTTCTAAACTGGGAGATATTGCACTCATTTGGAAACCACTCAAATTTACCACTGGAATGAAAACATATCCTCGATATCTTAACATGATTGTACCCACGCCATTTAAGCATGGGTGGCGAAAACGCCTTCCTTCCGCGAGTCACCAAATATGCAATACGCACTGCATCACTCAGCAGCACATGTAAAATAAAGGGACAGTAACAGAAAGGGAACGGCGCCTACGAGTCAAAATGACTCGCGAGTCCCGTTTTCGCCACCTCTGATATAAAGTATAGTTTCTCTTGCTGTCACCTTTGGTCATATTGTCTAAGACATACGGTGTAAATATATATCGCTTCCAAGGACATGATTAGGAAGTGTCTTGTTCCTGCCAACCTACAAACTTTACTTTAAGGAAGCTATTTTTGCTACTAATTTTTACATTTTGTTTTTTTTAATAAGGGAGTTCAAACTCACAACCTCTTCCTCCTAGGTACGCCTCTGACCTCTATACTGGCTTGTAAGTTTGAGATAAGATATACAAATGTCGTTTTACAAGAGGGATAGAGAAGGCTGAAGCAATAGTCAAATATTTAAAAAAAGGGGGGCTTTTTGAGCTTCTTTACGTGACTACAAGAAGAAACAGGAAGTACATAGTTTAAACATTCCAACCAATAATAAATCATATCTCGAAAACGCCACAAAAAGTTCGATAAATGTTTACGTTTTAACTTGTCTATATTAGTGTAAGCTTTTGTTTATCTCTTACCAGTTATGCAAAATTCATTCCCAACAAAGAAGACTTCACAGGCTATTCGCTGAGAATAGTGTGATATTTTAATAAAAATCGTTACAGCCATTTTTGAGAAAATAAAACATGAAAAAAACTGTTTATACGAACGGTATTTTGGGTTGGGTTTTTCTTGAAAATCATCTTTTCCTGTCTTTGGAATATGAACTTAAATACTAAATTTGGTATTCATCCGGTGTTTCTGAGATATACTATTAGTGCGCGAACCTTTTTCAAAAAATTCTGATGTGTTACATTCACATGACTTACTCTACCCTCTATCGCTTATTAATGGGTATGCAAATTATTCTTACGAAAGTTTATTTTTCCGTCTAGTTCATTGTAATCGAGATAAACCTTTCCGGAAATAGCTGCATTACAATTTTGTTACAGATATAACGACAATAATGATACTAAGTTTTTTTTAGAACTGGACGCTGTACGCTGGCCTTAAAATTCCATATTTTTCATTACATCGCGAGAAACATATGAAGTTTGACAGGACTTGAAAAGAATGGCTAAGTATTGAACAATGTGTACTGTTAATAACGTATATCTCAGAAATGGCTAATGCCAAAAAACAGTTATTTGAAATAAATTGTGCTTTTTAAAGAGATCTATATTTTTTGTGTAGTACGGTTTCGTCTATCGCTTAACGTTTACCAATTTTGCATGATTATATAAATTTCCTTGAATAAAGAGGAATTCACAAACTATCCCCAGGAAATTCAATATATACATTTTATTTGTCACGTAAATATCTTTAAATATATGATATTTTAATCAAAGTCGTGTGAGCCATTTTTTAGAAAATAAAAAATTTGGGAAAATGTTCCATGTTTGTAGCTAGCTTGGGGTTGGGGATTTTCTTGGAAACCTTCCGGATGCATCTTTGGAAAGTACTGAATTTAAATACCAAGTTTGGCTTTACCGGACTTTTAAACTAGCACACATGGACCTGTTTCTAAAAATGCTTATCTTTAAATTCATGAATCCTCAAAGCATGTTTTTCTGGTGAAATTTGTGTGGAATGCAATACCTTCTGTACCTACTATATACCTGGTAAGGAAAGTAAAAATGATAAGGTTTTTACTAGTAGACCTCAAAACATGTATTCCGGTAAATTTTGTGTGGAATTTTTGGGGTGTAATTTCCTCTACTTGGAATCAGCAGTAACAGTACTGCACAATACGGCAGTAAATTCCAGTAATTTTGAAATAGCTGTTTACACTGTAAATAACTGAAACTATTACTACTAAACTCTCATTATTTTCTGTCAGGAGCATAGGTTTTTCAGAATTATATACAAATTGTGTGGAAAAAAATAACGCGATTGCTACCGTGGATGTATTTTAAACGTGTTTCAACATCAGAAATCTGTATCGAATAGCTGTTTGCATATCGACTTAACGTATACGCAACATAATATTTGATAGCTAAGTAATTTTAAGTCTTAGAAGCTATAACCTAAAGATATTTTGAAGAATTATTGTAAAGTTTTTTTATGAACTAAAGCAATTCTTCGCGTTAACTGCTGCTACGCATTGTGGATGGCGAAAGTCTTAGCAAAGCTGGCGCATTATCAAGAAATGTCATTTTCTTGGTCCGTCCATTACATTCCTGTGACAGAAACCATTAAATGGAATGGAAACTTCTTAAGCTTTGAGAGATTTATTCCAGAATTATGCTCCCTACACTGGTTTCTCAACATTCAGGGGTCGTTGTGAACGCCGAAACGCCCCATCAAACTGGGGGAGAAACCTAAAAGATGACCCAGTTCAGAACTCGGCTACAAGAAAGGGAGAACAAAACTGTCTTGTAGCTTTTGTTAGTTTTGTCAAACTTGTATCCAGTTCGTGTTTGGTTACTCAACCTTTTTGGTTGTAATCCGTATTCCTACATTATTTATACAAAGCAGTGCCGTTTGGTTAGTTCTAAAAACTCCGGAGAAAAACAAGTTTTTCATGGTAATAATGTTGAAATAGTTTCTCGTATTTATTTATCTATTTCATAAGTATGTATTTTACAGTTTAAAAACTTAATTAATTCATAATAAAATAGCTATTTTTCACTGTAAGTGGCGACTTCAGCACACAAAAACATCTCTGCTAGTAGAAATATATATTTCATGGATATTTTATTTACTTGGTGTGTTTTAAAATTACCTCTTCCCCTTGATGCACTACTGATTGTGCAGAACATAACTGTAATCTTTTATGTATGAAATAAAACTTCATCTGTGCTTCTCCAGGTTTTTCCTTGTATTATTATTATTATTATTATTATTAATTAATTTATGTATTTATAGTATTACAGAAACGAAATTACTAAAACTAAATCTAGCTTACACAATCACAGCCTTTAAAATAAATAATATTGTTCCATATATGTATAAGTATATTTAATAGGATTATTAAGATACAACTTCAAAACATTTTGTGAGGCAACCTTAATCGGATAGTTGTCCATTTAGCCTTTCATTTTTATGTCTACTTTTGGTCGTTTCTTAAATTCTTAGAGAATGAAGAAAGAAAAGAAAAATTAGAAAGCATTTCATAGCCACGTACCCTGTGTTTCCTACAGGATAGATTATAAGGCAGCATACGTTTGTTACATCATGCTGTGTTTTTTACCAATTTTGAATCCTTCCCCATGTCGTGGGGATGTCACGTGCTACCAGAGCCTCCACCTTATGTCACAGGTCACACTCGTAGCAGATTTTTGTATTTCTGCTCCGTTTCTCATTAAAATGGTAATATTTTGCAAATCATTCTTTTTTGCTATATATCACGTAAGGAAGTTATTTGGATCTTTTATTCAACAGTTTAAAGCTCAAATGAAAATAAAATTGCAATTCACGGTTTAAAATAGCGTAGAATATAAATAAGTACGTTTTATTAAAACATAACCATTTTACACAATTTCTGGTATATAGATTATGGACAATGTTATAACCTGTATCTGCTGAATTGCAATCCAAGCGAAATATGGTAAAATAATGAGGGAGCTTAAAATTAAAACAAAAGCAAAAACAGTGATACATGTGACATTACTCAAGCGGTGAGCCCATCCTCCACCCTAACGTGGGGCTCCGTTACGCTAAGACCCTTCCTCTCAGAGCGTGACGTAATATATGTAGACAACGTTGCGTACTTATAAGCAAACTATGAAAAAAGAATATGGTGTGTCATCATCACATAGGAATTAATGCACTTTTATGCCCTAGAAGCTGCTGTTAGGTCTTGCATGCTTCTTTCTTTCTTAAGAGCTTCATATTAAGCAGTGTTTGTTCCAATGTATCTTTGAGAACACTTGTTTATGCCGGACGGATGGCCTTCGAGGTACTTTCTGTGCCATCTCTTTCTTTCTGTTGATGGAGACCGACCTTCAGAGTTAACTGCGTGCTGTTTATTTTGATTTTATCATCTTTTTTGCAGCCACATGTACTTTAGGTGTCGTGGAAATTGTATACCAGTGCGTTTAAGGAAAACCACGCGTAATGCTGGTTGGAATAAGGACTTAAATTTCAATTCCTGATAAATGCGAATGTGAACCATTTCTCTCGTTGAAATTCGATTTCCTTATAAGAGTTGTCACCCATTTTTGCCTCTTTGTTTGTATGCATATTTATTAACCGTGAAATCGATGAGTAAGCATATGTGACCTAGTACGAATACACCGGCCTTCTATTTGTTACGTAACTGTGGCAAGGATGTGATGTCAGCCTAGCGCAGGTTTTCACACACAAAGCGGAGAATCGTTTTTATGGCCAGTAAACGAGTCTGACGTCACGAATGGCAGGCCTCTTCTCTATCTGTCTTTTGTTGATCCTCCATGATCTGTGACGGGACGTGTGAAGGTGAAAAAACACATTGATGCAACACAAGAGGAGGATGAATGGGTTAGATTACGTATGCGCGTTCACAAATGGAAAGCGCGGTGCCTTACCACTGCTCATGCGTAGAGAGATTGGCCGCTTTGTGTTTGGCAATATTTTACGTCAGCACATATTGTTTGACATTAATGGCTTTGCAAACACCGCTACTTGCTGCTTGTAAAAGTTGTTTAAACAGTTCCATTAATCCATTTTAGCGTGAAAGGATATAAAATGATGGGAAAGCAATACAGGATGTTGCAGAGTGGCCATCCATTTATATGGATAGTACTTCCATATTCCCAAAGGTCCCACTTGCCATTCTTGGCTCGTTTTACAAGAGTTTCGGTGATGTATCCTTACCAAATAACCCTGACGTACCTACGGGTAGAAGTGGTCATAATACACCTATAGTCGATCAAGCCTTAAAACCGGTCTTGATGTAAACAACAGATTTTGTATCCCTCCGCGTTAGCCTGGTGTTCGTATCGGCTGTAATGAACAAACTCATCATATGCCTGCAGAAGAGAGGTGAAGCTACAGTCTTGTTTAGTTTTTCTATTCATATTACTTCCTATATCATACTAATCAAAAGTTTCGAACTTGATTAACACACTTCTTGAAACCCCACTGATAATGGCGCATATTTAAGGTACTATATTATGTTATGATGTACTTTGGTTTTCCGCGTATTGAGGACATAATGACGTCATGTGTTTACATCAACTTGGGTTCTAAGAGTGGAGTGATTATAGCCTTAAATCCTAGTACAGGCATCTGCACGGGCTCAAGCCAAGCCATCGGACCGGGGGCCGAGTTCGGGCTTAATTCGAAACATCTTTGTCAGGTTCAGGCTTGAAAATAAAGACGAAAACATGTAACATATGCATTTTATTTGTGGTATATTTTATTCGAAAGCATCGCATTTAAAAACAAAACAAGAAATAACGAAAACTTTCCCATGTAAAGGAAAAATAAGAGCGATAAAATCTGATATGTTACATTTATATGGTTTTCTCTACCCTCTATCGCTTATTAGTGGGTATACAAACTATTCTTACCAAAGCTTACTTCCTAAAACCTATTTCTCAAACCTTGTCCCGCAGACATGTATTCTTCCGCGCTGCGTTTACTTCCCCTGGTTGGCTAATGTACACCTTCGAATGGTAACATACAAGCCGTGTGCGATAAAAGCGATATAAACATATTGTCATGATAGCTGCACGTGCTTTCGTCATACTAAGAGGCAGGTTTAAACCGAAGGATCCTCCCATCTATTTGTTGATAAGAATTTACATGCATTCCAGATGCATTAACTCTGTTACGTAATATATTTAATTCATAGGTTATGAGAATTTAGCTTTGACAATTCGCTTCGAATAAATGACCATTTTAAATAAGGAACTAGTTTGTATCGCACAACAAACTATTCCACGGCAGCAGCCAATGAGAGGTGACTAGTGCACGTTGACCGTTAAGAGATACGGGCCAAAGTTTATGAAATGGATCTTAAGCAAAAATGTCACCTAACATGGATAGAAGAATCATTATATGTGTAGTATAACGGATATGTGAATTTGTTATTTGTGGAAAAAGTTGTATGAATGTATCACATGATTTTTTATGAAGTTGTGTACAATTTGCAATTCTTCGTATGTCTCCTTCCTTCTGGGCAAATCTTTCTATTTCTACAAGAACTTGCCTGCAGATATGTGAAACAATTTTCTTTTCACCACACATAGTCAAAAACTTAGTTGTTCCATGCTTTGCCTAAGTCAACAAAAGACAAAGAAGCACCTTCCTTCTATCGTTCGCCACGATGATAATGCAGAGGAATACTCCGATCGTTCTGGTTGGGAGTTCAGCTGGCTGAGGTGGCCTGTTTCTCTGAAACTGAAATGGTTTTAGGTCCATTTTTAGCGTTGAATTTTTGAGTGGTTTGCTTTGATATCTACAGGTTGAGCCACTTATCAAAACGCCAGCCTTTCAGTCTCTCTGATGTCGCCGAAACATAGTTTTCCAATTATGTTTCCTTTCATGCGCCAAGCACTAAGCCGACCGCTCAAACTTTAAAGGCTCGAAAATAACACTGAATATCACATGCCAGTTTCGAGTGTCATGTTCCTTGCTAGTTCTCGGACCCTTTCAGGTACCATAGCGTTATTTTGGGTCAAAAATTGATATTTAGAGCTAATCTGAATATGGAAGAAAAACCGTAAAGAGCAATCATTTGATTGGAAATGCTAGAGTAATTATTAGAAACACAGATCACGGCAAGCTTACGGGATAGGCTAAAATAAGGATACTTTTAAGATGGGTCCGCTGGCAGAGTAATGAACTCTTCTCAGAATCAGATGTGGATAGAAGGAAATGGGAGATTCAGTGCTGGCTGTATAAACAAATGAGTGATGTATGTAATTTCCTGGAATACATGTTTATTCCTTGCAAAAAACTATTGTGCGCTGTTGGAAACCAGCATTAGGTTATCTCGGCTTACTTTACGCAGCTGCGAAGTGCAAGTATATTTAACACAGATGAGGAGGGAAAAGTGATCTTCACAGCCTGTTCCGTGCCTTTTTATTTTATTTTTCCTGCTTTCAAGGTGAGCACATCACCTTGACATACATATTCCTTGCCGAACGCTAAACAAACTTTTTAGAACTGAGTTCTCTCTTTCATTTCTTTGGAACCTACCTGTTATAAGTAGAGGAGTGATTGCATTCCACCTAAAATTTCGATATCGATATTGATATTTCAGCGGGAATAGTGTTTTAAGGCCTTCTGGATCAAGAAATAAGTGCTGCTGTAACCAACAACGAATATCTCGGAAATGGCCAAAACCAGAAAAAAGGTAATATTAAATAAATTTGTTGTGCAGTAACTTCTTGTCAATATCTTATGGTTAACTCTTTATACAAAATTATACAAACTACATTCCAAATAAAGAGGGGTTAATTCCAGAAAATTCAAGATATAATTTTATTAGCCTTGCAAATATAAAATCGTAGGCAGTTTTAGAAACTAAAATATTACGAAAAATGTTTCAATTAAGGGTAATTTGGGGTGGGAGATTTTGTTGGCAATTTTGGTGTCGCATTCTTAGAAGATGCTGAACTTCAACTTAAATATTTTCGTATTAACTTTTCTCTTTGAGTATGCTGTTCACATAAACACCGCACAGCTTTTTCTAAAAATGCTATTTTTGGAGTCAAGATCAAGAGCCTCAAAACATGCATTTCCGATGAAATTCGGTATCAAAAATGTTTCATGGAATATAACTTCCTCTAGTGTAGGTAGTTTTTTTTTGAGGGGAAACAGTTTATGTTCACCCACCCGTTGGCAAGAGGATGTTAGTATATTGGACTCCCAATAAAAGAAGGTTTACCCACTAAAACTCCATCAAATCATGCAACATTGCGCAATCACCTCTCGGCATTACTTCGCAATGTAGCGTCCGCATATATCTTCATTTCTTTTTTTTTCTTTTTCTTTTATGACATCTGTTATATCTTTTATAATTTTTTTTCCATTCTCAAGCATTTCTCCTACGATATTTTCTGCTCTTATAATTTATCCAAATAGTTTGGTATCTTTTTTCCTTAGATCTCCCCATTTGTCACATTTCAATACAGTATGTTCAAGTGTATCCCTTTCACCACAGTATGAGCAATTTTTATTATTTATTATTTTCATTTTGAATAGATATGTTTTGAAACGTCCAAGTCGATACAAGAATTGCGTAATATAATATCCAACTTATCCATTTTTTCTTGTTAACAATGGTTCTATTTCTGGCATTAATGTGACGTCTATTTAGTTGTTTCTGTTTCTAATTCCCATTCATCCTGCCATTTTTACTTTCTCTGCCACGTACATACGTAGGTGGACAAGGTATCGCATTCCACTCAAATATTCGATACTGAGATTTCACCGGAAATGCATGTTTTGAGGCCCCCTGAATAAAAACAAAACCTTTTTAGAAAAAGCTTCGTGCGTGTGTGTGTGTGTGTGTGTGTGTGTGCGCGCGCGCGCGTTTGTGTATGAGAGAGAGAGGGGGGGAGAGAACTCCATAGCTCAAAAACGAAAATTGGATAAACACCAAACTTGGTATTTAAGTTCAGTACCTTCCAAAGATGCGATACGAATATTGTCATGAAAATCCTCCACCCCAAGCTACTCTTTACATGGAAGATTTTTCGAAATTTTTGAAATCTTAAAATACCACTCTTAACGATATTAAATATATTTACATGATAAATAAAGTGTGTATCTTGAATTTTCTGGGAATAGCCTGTGAAGTCCTCTTCATTCGAAAGGAATATTATATAATCTTGTGTAACTGGTAAACGTCAAGCTATAGACGAAAACGTACTACAGAACCAATGTAGATCTCCATAAAACACACAATTTAGTCCAAATAACTTTTTTGTGGCATTAGCCATTTCCAAGATATCGTTATTAATAGTTCTAGTTATTCAATAGTGAGCCACTCTTTTCAAGTCCTGTCGATTTTCAATTGTTTCACGCGCTGCATCGAAAGAGTATGGAACTTAAACGTCAGCATATAGCGTCCAGTTATTAAACATTTGACTATCGCTGTTCTCTTTGTATCTGTAACGAAATGTGTAATGTAGCTATTTCCAGAAAGGTTTGATAGAAAAATAAACTTTCGTAAGAATAATTTGTATACTCACTAAGAAACGACAGATGGTAGGGAAAGTCATGTGAATGTAACACACAAGATTTTTAATCATGCTTTCCTTTTCCTTTTTCTTTTGGACTTTATTCATTTTGCTTCCGTATTGCGTTCTTTTACCAATAAATGTATGGGTATCACCTTCACTGCCCTGGTTCTGTAGGCGCTAGCTATTCTTATTGCGATTTTTCGTTTTACCCTCTCAATAATTTTTCTCTATGTTATTTTTTCTATCCAGTTTTCCAGGAGAGCGCACCATATAAAATTATCGAATTCACTGCACTTTGAGTACTTTTCTTTTTCCTGCTCTGGGTAGGTATATAGCTAGAAAGTAAAAAGTAGTAAATGGACGAACTAAATTATTTGTGGTGACATTTGCTCGTCAAAATGTGTAAAAATGAACGTTCACTTTTCCAGACATTTTTCCCTTGCAGACCTGTGCTATTAAGTAATGGCTTTGCTTCAGTAGCAGGAAACCAGACGACTGCAGGCGATCGTTGTGAAGAAAAACCAGGACACGCCGGAAACGAGCATTAAACAGAGCTGGGCACGATTTTGCTATTCCAGAACTTTGTGTATCATTTAGCCCAGTGAAGCTATTTTTGCACATTTAAACATTACATACCGCTCCTCTTGGCCTGAGTTTACTGTTCCTCTGCGCCTTTAAACTACTCCTATCCAAAGACCGTCACGAACTTGCTTTGCCTCCGATTACCTTACTACTTTCTCGGTAATGACAACAAAAATAGGCCACATGTATTACTTTCTGTGTTTCGTAGCATTTCAAACCAGGAATCGGTAAAACGCGCTCATAATTAGTAGAGATGGGGAAAATACGCGAGGGAATATCATGACTTTCTCTATCCCTATAATTTACCTCCATAGCTGTCCTGAAAATGATTCATAAAAATTCTTGTTTTTCTACTTCTTGTTAATCATGATATATGTTTCTCAAAAAGATTTGTTTTAGCTACATAGAAGTACACAAAACGGTACGACAGTCAGATGTTCAAAAAGACACTCGCTGGGGTTGATATCTTGAATACTCTATGCATGGCATAATGGGAAATAAATGAATGGCCATATCAAAAGCTTGAAATGCTGGAAAGTTCAAACATAAAGTAACTCGTAAACCGCTAAAGCTAAAAAAATCTGATGTGTTACACTCACATGACTTTCTCTACTCTTGTACAATCTAATTTTACAAACGCTTATTCTCCATATGGTTCATGTTAATCGAGATATCGAGATGTCAATCTTATTGGTAATTTTCTTGTAGATGCAAGGGAAATATGGTAGCTTTTAAGCGATAGTCAAATATTTTAACGCTGGTTGCTATGTGGCGCATTCCATTCTCTTTGCATGTCCAGGACATAAAAAAAATGAATAACGAATGTGAGAAAAAGTATAAGTATTGTAAAATTTAAGGAAATAACAAGCAATATCTCGAAAACGGTTCACTCAACAAAAGAAATGTATATGACATAAGTTGTGTTTTTTAACGCGATCTACATTTTTTGTGTAGTAAAATTTTGTCTATCTCTTATGGTTTACCAGTTATTGCAAAAGTCGTTCCCAATGAAGAATACTTTTGGAGACATTCCCAGAAAATTCGAGATATACATTTCATTTTTCATGACATTATCTTAAACATATGATATTTTCATCAAAATCGTTAGAGCCATTTTTGAGAAAATTAAAATTTTCGAAAAATCTTCCATGTAAAGGGTAGTCTGGGGTGGGGGGATTTTCTTGAAAACCTTCGTGTCGCATCTCTGGAAGATACTGAACCTAAATACCAAGTTTGGTGCTTATCCGACTGTTCGTTTTTGAATTATGCTGTTCACAGACACACACACAGACACACACACACACAGACACACACACGAACATGTTTCCAAAAATGCTTTTTTTGGATTCAGGAGGTCTCAAAACATGTATTTCCGGTGAAATTTCGGTATCGAATTTTTGGGTGGAATGCAATACTTCCCCTACTTACTATACGTAGTAGAGAAAGTAAAAAAGCACAAAATGTGCATTTTAAGAAACTCTACATTTTTTATTTTGAAATGTAGTTATGCAATCTGTTAATATTTCATAGTTATAAAAAACTGAGCCAGGCTATTCACAGAAAATTCAATATTCCTATACTTTCAGTTTCAATTCCTATACTATTTCAATTAAAATCGTCGTCTGTTTTTAAAAAGTAAAAAATAACGAAACAGTTTTGAATGCAAGTGTAGTTTCAGTGAGGGATTTTCCTGAAAAATTTTAGTGTCGCATCCTTGGATGATGCTGAACTTATATACCAATTTTGTTATCCATCCGACACTTCGATTTACCACGAGAAACGGGAGGTACGGGTAACCGAGGTAATTAAGGAACGGGAGGTCTGCGGTTCAAATCCCGCCAGGACTGTCCGTTTCTCTCTCTCTCTCTCTCTCTCTCTCTCTCTCTCTCTCTCTCTCTCTCTCTCTCTCTCTCTCTCGGTTCTCATAGCTGGCAAATGCCGAGAGGCACAATAAACTTG
The DNA here is from genome assembly GCA_030765065.1 of Deroplatys truncata. Taxonomy (NCBI): domain Eukaryota; kingdom Metazoa; phylum Arthropoda; class Insecta; order Mantodea; family Mantidae; genus Deroplatys; species Deroplatys truncata. The sequence continues at coordinate 117,413,960 of CM060988.1, read as the reverse complement.
GGTATGGAACGTTTCCTCCCCAAATTTCATTTAAATGTATCATCAATGCCCACCGCCCGTGGTGTCGTGTGCGATAGGAACGGGCGTTAAACCCTACTAAAAGAAAGAAAACACCAGAAACAGTATAGTACTGATAGCATTGCAGGCATAAGGAAGAGGGACAAGTTTTTGTGCTTACAGTAATAGTATATTACGAAATAACTTTATGTTTTAGTTTATTAGATGACTAAAAGTTGTTTTGTTGAAAAACAAAATTATAAAACTTAAATAAAAATAAAATTAATATTGTCTAATGAATTATTATGAAGTGAGTATGTATTTGTTTTTATGTTGTCACAGTATTTATGGAGTGTTGCTATACTTTTATTAAACTAATGCTATAATTTAGAAAAATTTAATGATTATCATAACGGCTGTTTATAATTTCAGCTTAAGTTTAAATTTATTACGCCCCAGAAACTGCTGTTTTATTATCGGTTTTCAAAGTTTCGCATAATATGTAAGTTGCACGGAGAGGGAGGGAGAGTTAGAGAGGTGACCTACACTAAAGGGAAAAGCTAAGAGACACCTAACCTTGGAAGAAAAGGCGAAGGCTCAGTCGACCCCTAAGCTAAGGTTTGAAGTAGCATCCATCTGCTCAGCTAAAGCACCGCTTTTGGATAATCAGTTTCTATGAAATAATGTCAATTGCCTATGACAATAAAGGAAGTCAGCGGTTTGAAATTTCTGCCACCAGTAGTTCGATAGCACAGCAGTGGAACTCATGAGCGTATCTTATTTTGAATAGTTAATATGCCTAAGTTTACGAAAATATTAATCAAAGTATTACTACCACAGAAAAGAAAACCAGTCAAACTAAACAACCCAAACTTCATGTGTATTTTTACTTTCGCTGCCGTAAAGGAAATACTGCATTGAAAACAAAAATTAAATTTTTGGGTTTCACCGGGAATGCAATTATAAGGTCCCTTAATCCACTTTTAAAAGAAAATCCTGACTTATCATGTGAATATCTTTAATAAATGGTATTTTAATCAAAATCGTTAGCCATTATTTGGAAAGTCGAAAATGTCGAAAAGTTCCATTTAAAGGGTAGTTTGCATCGGGGGAATTTTCTTGAACATCATTGTATCACATTTTTGGAAGGCACTGAACCTACTTTGGTATTTATTCTACTTCTCGCTTTTGAGTTATACTGCGCGGACAGTTTTCTAAAAATGCTCTTGTTTATTTAGTGGCCTTAAAACATGTATTTCCTGTAAAATGTCGTTATCGAATTTTGTATGTAATGCAATACCTTCTCTACCTACATATTTTCGTCAATAACGTAGGCCCTGATATTAATAAACTGTCATGAAACTGTCTCATCGATGATACTACGCTTGGAAGCAAACTTTACAAAGCACTGGTTTTTATTAATGAGTAGGGAGCAATTATTTTGTTCGACATTTACTTACTCAGGACATGTCCATTACATGTGGCATTTTGTGCATGCCAAGACCTTTACCTTCAATGCAGATAACATCAGTGAAAGGGTGAATGCGCAGCAGCTGTTTGAAATATGTCGCATTGGGTCGGTAACAGAACTCTTCTTTGTGTTCCATACTTCATGCTCCAAGCCATGACGCTGCAGAGTGCCATTTGGAACTCTCGTGCTAGCAATCAGTCATCGATAAACCACACTAACTGTTTGAAGTAAAACCGGAAAAGGGTTCACAAATGTGTACTGACAATGGGCATTTGGTTTCACACGCCTTTGTTTGTGCAATAAGGGTGTTTCGTAACGGTTTCAAATTACAAACTCAGCGTTCACACTCCGCATATTAGAATTTGTGTTTTATCACAAAACTGATGTTTATCTCGTATTTACAAAATACTGCCTTGTAAAACTAGGTTATACTAGTATAATTACGTATAAAGAAATAAATTTTATTTGTGTTTAAGTAATCTGAGAAATTCGAATTCTTCCATCATCGAAAAGCTTACCTACGGAAATCTGTTGTGGCTACCATCCCTCAGAAGCCACAGGGAAGGGATGAGTTGAAGGAACCACAGGAGGATACAGACCGCAGGCAGACAGTCCACAGAGACGCGCGGAAGTTCTTAACAGTTCCTGGTTCGAAGGCCCGTTCCACTACTAGAGCTTCCCAGAGAGAGTGATGGAACGCTTGTCCACCAGGCAGGCCTCTAGTGTCCATGAGGAATATTCTTTCCTTAAAGCAAGCATCCGTGCCACCTGCGCGGCACCGCCACACCACGAAACCTAGAAACATAGCATAAAGATGAGAAGAAAATGGAATGAAAGGTTAATGGGGGGAAGAAAATAGTGGTAGATGAAAAGCCACCCAAGCATTCACTTACCGACCAGGAAAAACCACAAAAATCCAAGGTCAGAGTGGATGGTCGACGGGAATCGAATCCGGAACCTCCAGAACGCGGGCCTCGCACGTTACCACGGAATCAACTCTCTGCAATGCCTGAAATGAGTTCAGTTTGAAGAAACAAACTAAAAATTCGCATCATGAGCATAGTTTGAGAAAGTTTAATCATACCTAACATCAGACTTGAATTTAATGTGGGTAATTAACTGGGACTGTTTCCTTCACTGTGTGGTCTTATAGAGTTTTATCTTCAGTTCAAAAATCAAACCCATGGCGCGCCAGCCCAGAATCGGACCAAGGCCTACCGCCCCGACCGCTGCATACGCCCCATCTGCCCACTACAGGCGTCATTGGTGAGGAGCAGTACTGAGGGCGGACGTGGTCAGTGCCCCAGATCCCTCCCGGCCGGTTAAGGCGGTCCTCTCAACCAGGGCCGCTACGTGTCCATCACGTAGCTCCTCAAATAACCCCTTAGGGACCTAACAAAGTTGAGTGCATACCGTACCAGACTTCACCAAGGGGAAAAAAAGCCCCGCGCTAGTACCGAACCCGAGTCCCCTTATTTCAGTTACAGACTGTTGTTGACACACTCGGCATATTTGGATACCCTATGAGCTTTAGGCTTTGTTACATCTCCGTTCAATATTTCATTTCCAGCCCTGTGTTCTTACTTCCAGTCAGTTTGTCCATCATATTTCTTGTTCTATTTTTTCCTTGCCCACAGAGACCTTACACAATTCGGGATTTAAATCTCCACTTGCTTGTGAAAAACGTTTATCAGCTGTCATTTCAAATGTACTATTCGCTTTCAAAAGGAAATTAATTAGATATCTACGATGTGAATTCGCAACATTAGGCATTAAGAAGTTAATGAATATAAGGAATCAGAACTTTTCATATTAGCTAATTTCGCTCATATTTCGTTGAACCCTGCAGTCAGAGAGTTTATTTATTTGTTAGTTGCTGTTTTTTTTATGGTGTCTTAACTCGACTCAAGGCACAAGGTGTATAGGCACGGATTAATGATTTAGTTAGAATACTACTCAATCAATTTTTGTAACTGCACCCGTTGGGAAGAGCAATTTTATTTTTAAATTTAAGGCATTCTTTTGTGCATTTATTTTACCTTTTCTGGTTTTTCTTCGATGAATCATTAGGAGATTCTTTTGGTTTTATGAGTTGCGTATATAAGATGGTTTTTATAAACCGTAATCTACGGACATAAAGTAAAAATAACAAAGAAAGAAAGAAAAAACTAATGTGCTAATCACACTTGGGTAACTTTCTGTACACATTACAGGCTGTAAAATTCCTAATATATAATAGTATTCTAGGTATATATATATATATATATATATATATATATTCTGTACACTTCGGCTACTCATGATGCATTTATTATTGGAAATAATCTCAAATTAATAATTAGGGACTTAGTTATATTCAAAATAAGGAAAATAAAACACATCTGTTCCCATATCGGAAGTCAGTTTTTTTAACTAATGAACCCATGCTTTGAAAAAGGGCTTAAAAAGTTTGAACAATTAATAATTCGAGAACTGCTGGTGCTACTAAAAAGAGTTGACACAAATATTATGTTTCACTAAGCACTGTATCTTGAACTTTCGGGAATAGCCTGTGAAGTTCTCTTCATTCGGAAGGAATTTTGTACAATTTTGTATAACTCTTAATCTTAAGATACAGATTAAAACATAGTACCCAAACCTCTAGTGGTTAGACCGCTCACCTCTCACCAAGGCGAGCCGTGTTTAATCCCAGTGAACCGCAGTGGGATTTGTGGTCGACAAAGCGGCTTCTGGGCGAGTTTTGTCCGAGTTCTCCGGTTTCACCCGCCATTCATTCCACTAGTTGCCGCCCATCACATTTCCTTTCATTCATCTCACCGCCATTTCATATCATCTCCTTCGCTATCATACCAGGCTTCGGGCTGATCATCCTGGCTTAGGTTCCGCAGGCCCTGGGGGTGTAAGCCCTAACACAGGGGAGGATAAACAGAGTAAGAAGAAGAAAATGAAATTCAGGGGGAAATGGCTTTCGAAAGAATAGTCTGCAGAAGCTATATACAAATTAGCAATAGTCCTGTGAAGTAATCCAATTTTTTCTGCACTTGAATTTGTAGGTTTTATTTATTTTCCTAAAATTTACGTTGTATACCGTAGTTAGAACTCCCAGTTTCTTAAGTTTACATTTTCGTATTACTAAATTGCTCGCATGTCATGTTGGGTACATTTTGCTGAAATTAGTGCATTCATCCAAACCCATTCTCTCTGCCCATTCAATCCAGTCCCGCCCCGCCCCGCCCAGTCCCGTCCCGAACTCTCATCCATACCATTACAGTGTCAATCAGGTTGCCTATTCGGAAAATTTAGACGGCGATTCTAGCAGTATGACATGTAGCTTCAATAATGACCACATCCAAGACTGTACACCCACATTTCTGTGTTTGTATCCACAGTAATAAAGTTGTTAACTTGCTTAAAGTTTCCATGTATTTCAGCAATGCCCAACTGCGTCTTGCACGTTTATGAGACAATGCCCGTCTAAACAATGCGCTGGAATTTATGGCGCTCCAGAAATAAACGAAGTGGGGGGAAAGAGAGAGCTTTTATGTGGCTAACTGAATATGAAGCAGCCCAGCCCATTGTCATGCCAGGCTGCATGCCTTTTATATCCTGCTGTGTCCGAGATTGCAGCGCTTTTCTTCTTTTTGGTTTATAGCGTAATCACGGATTTGCTTAAAACGAGTTGGTAGGGGTGGGATATTAACTTCTGCATGTCATAGTATCTGGTTATAGCTAGGGCATCCAAGCATATAAACAAAAAAGTTGAAAAATGTGTGATTGAACAGAAAAACATCGCATTCTTTCTTTTACTGCCTCTAATATTTAGCTATGGATTGAATTGTGGATTGGATTTGAAGCGGAGGGGATTCAGCTTCGACCCAGGAATGAGGATATTGTACCGACGTCTCAAGAGAGGGCTGCGGGAGGGACGAGGTGAAGGGAGACACCGGGCGGCCGGAACCAGCAGTGACGGCGCAGCAATTCCAGGGTTCCTACAGTACCCAAATTGAGATGCCCCGGCAGTCGGACAGGCAGACAGGGACCCCGGCAACCAGCCGAAGGCCGAGAAACGGGGAAAGTTCACAGAGAGCATCCTTTATCCCTGACACGCTGCACCGAAACACCATTGCCGATACTACCAACCCTGAAACAGATCAAACGGAGTGAAGAATGAATGAACGAAATGGAGAGACAGAAAATTCAAGGAATGAAAGAAACCACTTCAGCATTGGCCTGACGATCCGGAAACCCCCCGAAATAACCCATGGGTCAGATTGGGCGGTCGCCGGGGATCGAGCGGGGACCTCCAGAATGGGGCCCAGACGTTAATCCCGCTCTTTAATACTTACCTATAGGTAGTAAGTAGAGGAAGTATTGTATTCCACCCAAAAATTGTATATCGAGATTTACCTGAAATGTTTTGAGATCCACTGAACCCAAAATGTTGCACGTAGTGAAAGAGAGAGAAGCATGGCTGAGAAACGAAAACTAAAACTCTTGATGTGCTACATTCATATTACTTTCTACCTTATTCAATTGGCAAAAGACAAGTTTACTTTTGGGTGGGTGGGTGCCTGGACATAAAGGAATTTTAGGCAAGAAAAGGGTCTGCTCAAACTTTCACGTGGCCTGGACCAGTATTTGGCATTCCTTTAAATTATGTTCGAAGAATGATTGCTGAGGGGATTAATTATCTCCACCATTTGCGATAGGATGCAGGTACAGCAAGCGAATCATGATTCCATTTTTAGATAAATCAAGTCGCATACCTTCTCTATCACTGTTTATTTTTATATAACGTCTACAAATATTTTTGCAAAAGCTTATTTTTCTATGTGTTTCATGTTAATCGAGATGAACCTTTGCAGAAATAGTTGTATAATACAAGGGGAATAGAGGAAACCGAATCGACAGTCAGATGTTTAAAAACTGGTCGCTGTATGCAGTTCTTGAAATTCCACATTCTTTCCATGACATCGCGAAAAACGACAGTACTTGCACAAAAATTACTAAGTAATTTCAACTCGACCAAACTCAACTCAAACCAATAATAGTGGATATCTCGGAAAAGGTTGATGCTAAGGAACATCATTTGAAATAAACAGTGTGTTTTAAATATATCTACATATTTTGTGTACTCTTCTGTCTTATATCTTATGGTTTACCTGCCACACCAAATTATCCAAAATTTCTTCCGAATGAAGAGAATTTCACAGGATATTCCCAGAATATTCTAAATGAACATTTTGTATGTCATGTAAATATCTTAAGTATATAGTATTTTAATCAGAATCGTTAACCATTTTTGAGAAAATAAAACAATTTGGAAATTTTTCTCTGTAGATTTCGGTGCAGGCATTTTCTTAAAATCTTGTCTTACCTTTGAAAGATACTTAACATAAATGCCAAGTTTCCTATTTATCCGATATTTAGTTTTTGAGTTATAGTGTATACACACACACACCTTTTTTTAAAAAGATGCTTTTTATTCAGGGGACTCAAAACTTGCATTTCCGCTGAAATCTCCATATAAAATGTTAGGTGGAATGCAATACCTTCTCTACCTACTATATCATTTCCGAGATACTCGTTACTATTGCTTTAAAATATCCAGTAGTTTATCATAACATTTATTGAAGTGCTAAGTCACTATTTCTTTCTTTCTCGAGATAAATATTGCTCCATGCTCGTCTTGCAAAAGCATGAAAATTCAAACCCAGCATATAGGAACCAAGTTGTTAAAGTTTTGACTGTTGTTTCAGCCTCCTGTACCAAATTAAGTTCAGTATTTTCCAAAGAAGTTGTCACGAAAATGTTTCAACAAAATCCTACTACCACCCCAAGCTATTCACGTGGAAAAAATGTGGATACTTTTTATTTTCGCAAAAAATGACTAAAGATTTTGATTAAAATACTATATATTTAAGACATTTTCATGACAAATAAAATGTATATTTTGAAGGTGGATAAAGAGCTCTATAGAACTTTTATTTGACATGAAGTTTAGTCTTGGATTTAGGGTTTTAGTAATTTAATACATGACCGATTTTTAGAAAATTAAAATTGTTACGTACCCATTTTATAGTTTTATACTTATAAACCTTTTTAATATTATACGTTTAATCTTTGATTGTTAATTGTATTCTATAAATAATAAACAATAGTCGCTTGGAGTTCTTGCCGTGGCATTTAAGTTTTCAACTGTCTTAAAAGCTTACAATTTTCAAAAGTTCATTACGTGAGGAGTTTCACACGAGACTCGAATTACACTTCTTGAATATTATTTTCTCAGAAAGTCGGGCACACAGACCAATTAAAGCTAATTTTGGTTAGTCATGATAAAATTTCAATTAAATTGGTTGACATTTGTAATAACTTTCCTTAATAGACATCATTTCTCCATTGCCTCTTCTTAATCAGATTTTACCTCAATAACCAGTGGGTATGCATTAAAATGCATAGAACTGGGATTTTAATTAATAATAAAATTAAGAGAGAGAGACCCCTGAAAACTGCGAAGTACCTGTATCAAAATTGACCTAAAATACATTTTGGTAACAATTGATATCATAAACTGAATATTTGGAAAGAAAATTTAGAAGAATTTCATTCACAAAATACATTGCTAATCAAACGAGATGGTAAGGCATTCTCTTTTACAGACCGCCAGTGTTTGGCATGATTATTCGTTATCGTTTGTTTGCTCGCTCTCACTGTACGCTTTGACACTGCCCTCTCGGAAATGCAGTCGTCATCTGCTTCTCTAATCACTGCTGTGTTGTATTCAAAAGTAACACACGCTGCCAGAGATAGTGCCAGCAAACAGATAAACCTCCACGTAGTAAGCCTATATTGCGAAGGGCCGGCTTTCATTTCCAGCCAGATGATTAGCAGACGGGGTTTGATCCTACAGAGTGAGCCAAAAGACTTCGAACCGCCTGCGCGGTGTTTTTCCTGTCCGCGTTCTCGGCGCTCGTTGCCGTCTGCCGCTATCATAGAAAGGCGCGGATGAAACCATACAGCATTTTTAAAACATTTTGGTTTTGTGTGTTTCAGTCGTCTGTGACAGTTTTATACTGGGTGGGGCATTTAAAATAGGCCACCTAAATAACGCGGCCATTTGTGCATAGCTTGTCTCAGCCTCAAAAAAACAGTATGGAGGTAAAGGGTAAAGGAGCTTCCCTGTCTCTATCTAAAGTATACATGTTGCTATTATTTATAGCTTAGTCCTTTTCTACTCTCGCGTTTTCACGAAATTGCTAATAAGTAAATATTCAGTTGTTAACTTGTTATATCACCTTTGAACACATTCCTATGCAAAATAGTTTTCTTTATCAATTATAATTTTTAGAGCCTTTATAGATTTTTGTGCACAAATTTCTATAGAAAAAATGTTTTACAGTAAAGGTCCGATATTTCCTGTTTCTATGCTTATCACGCAGTAACTAATAAACTAAAAGGTAGAATGCCACAGTATTTTTTCTTAGCTGGAGTAAACTAGTGTACTGATGCCTATTCATGGATTATGGAGGTAGAAGTTAGGAAGAGACAAATGTCAGTAAACTAAGAAGAAGAATAAAGAATGTGTTAAATTATTATTCAGGTAAATTGAGTGTTAGAAAGGCAGCAAAGAAAAGAAACAGCTAAGGCCTACCCGAGTGTTCAGAAACAGTATTAATAAGAGAGAAAAGCGCACAATGTGCATAGTGATATATAGTTTATTCTTGTCCTAGTCTTATTATTGATATTGTCCTTTCTTTGCAATTTTGTGCATGATATCTTTCGCAGTGTTTGTTGCACATTTTGCACACGCATTCTTCTGGTTGATGGAATCTTTGGTTTCGGTATAGTTTGTGATAAAACCCTTGCGTTGCATATCTTGTCACTATATGTCTGAGTTGGTAATTTGGCTGCTTCCAATCTGCTGTCGTTATTGCGTCTGTTGTGTAAAAGTCCGGCCATATAGCGTTATTCTTCTCATTTAGTAGCCATAGTGTCTTCTCATAGGCCTTGGTATTTGGTGGCTAGAATTGTGCTCTGATGTCCTCGATGAAGAAGGTTTCTTTTGCTAGTACGTATGTTAACCTGGATGGTGCTGATTTCCCTATTCCTAGAATCCGTTTTAGGTAGCGGGCTTTGACTTTCTCAATTGTTGATAGGTTGGTGATTGTAAGATTGTCCCAGATTATGTTGATCCCGTAGGTTGCTATTGGTGCTATGGCCGTCTTGGATAGTGTTATTGCAGTGGCTAGTGAGATTTGTTGTGGTTGTTGGATGTTATGTATGGCTTTTATCGCTGCAGTTGCTCTGTTTGTGACATGACAGTTGAAGGATGTTAGTGTTGTTTGTAAGGTAACTCCGAGGTATTTAAACTTGGGAACTACTTCTAGGGGTTTGTTGTTGTGTCATTGTGTTTCTAGAAGCATGTTTCCCTTCTTTCCTAAAGGACATTCGTCTGGTTTTACTGTGATTTATTTGTAGATCATTTCTTTCTGCCCATGCGGCGAGTCTATTTAGGACATCTTGAAAGTCTTCCTTGTTCTCCGAGCCTATTGCCATGTCGTCTGTGTATATTATAAGTGATGCTGTAGTGTCTCTGGTGGTCTCTGTGATGCCTGCTGTCATGTGAGAATGTGTATTGTCTTTACGTTGTTTGCACCACGCTTTGGGCGCCAATTTGAAGTAAGTTGTTGCTTCACGTATGGTAAACCAATTTGAGAAGGTTGTTTATTTTAGGAGTTGTATTTCGACTGTTGGGGAGCCGAACTTGAAGTAGTTGCAACCGCACGTATGGTACCCGGTAGCCTTCGCCCCAAGTTTAAAAATATTAACTTTGTATTTTTAGTGTTTCTATAAATACTATATGTTTATGTTTGCCTCGGCTGCGTCAGTATTAATTTGTAGAGATATGCATATATTAACAAGACGCGGTGCGGCTGAAGAATGTAGGCTTACACTGATTATAATTTTTTACTTAACTCCATTTATTAATCCTTGACACGATTTAAATAACACTTCACTGATATAGAGAGCTGTGAGATTATTTATTAATTACTTTCACTTTTTAACGCGTAAACTATTTTTGTCCCACACTGAATACGTATTAAACTTCTCGAGGACGCGTCTCGCGTCCGTTTAGGAACGCTGTCTGCTAGCAATTGAATTCTGAATTTGTACAACTTGCCCTATTTCAGTTTCTGATTGGCTATTCCTACTCCAATAGTATACTTTCATTTAACTTAAGTTTTTTCTGGTTGTTGATTGGCTATTTTATAAACTGTCTCAAAAATTACGTTATTGTTGCTCCAAGAATTACCAGTAGCATTATTAAACTTTCTAATTCATTATTGCCTAAAGGTTACCTCATTGTCAGCAACTTTTGACCTATTATTCTCACAGCTCCTACATTATTAAATGACGTAATACATTCACATAACATTATTGAACATTTACATAGTAATATAAACATTAATAAAATGACTTACATACATTTTTATATTATATTATATTATACACATATTGATTTAAGGCGGGTTGTTATTGATTTTATATATTATATAATTTGACTGAAATCATTTAAGTGTTAAAAATACTGCCTCACATGATGTTGAACATTATTGGACTTATTGGGTCGCCTTTTAGGACTCCGTTTGTTTGAGTTATTCCCTTGGATTTAGCTGTACCATCGGATATTTGAATGTGATTATACATTAGGATGTTTGAGAGTATGATTGTGAGTGGGTGACAGAAACAGTATTATATAGGATAAAAAAAAGGAATGAATGAATGAAAGGGCCTTAAGGACCCACCAAAAGAATGCAAAACAGGATGGTGGAAACAAAAACACGTTAGGCTAACGCAATATTAATGGAATAGCAAAAAGCAGGGCGTGGTGCATCGCTCATTCTTTGCTATTTGAAAACATTCCACCCACGTTGAACGTAATTTTGTAACTACATATTTCTTTGGTAATACATATTTTATACCTGTAAAATCGTATTTCGAAGTACTAAAAATATAAAGAAAAGACGAAGTGCAGGTGAAAATTAAATGTCTTACAATTGCCTTAAATAGCAGTGCAGATATTTCACTGTTTGGTGATGTATGATTCACAAGATGACATTAAATTGGTAAATCGATCGCAGTTGGGCGCCAAATTTGCGAGCGTATGTACAGTACATGTCGCAACAATGGACCCTATTTAACCTGTACTGTCCTTAAGCGTGAGACGCAATAGAAGAAAATACTCCAGACAAAAGTTTGGGGTGAAAAACGGCATATTGGTATAGATAGTTTTATTATGAGTGCATGTGTAGGGGAGATACGGATACCAACTTCATAATTTTAAATGGTTTGATATGATTTATTATTTACCATTTAATAGTGGGTTTGAAGACGCGTGCTTGATAGTCATTGAAGGTAGTTGAAGGTAATTGTGAACAATATTAGGACCACCGCAATCATTTCTATCACTTTACTTACATCAAATGCTCAGAATTACATGGTGTATCCAAAGTGGTGACCTTGACCATTGATACGTGATGTAAAGCGATTTTCAGTGGAAAACAGTGCACCAGAGCATATCATCGAAGATGCTCGTGTTTTTCATGTCCTCCGGGGTCGTCAGTATTTCTTGTTGCACTTCTTGTTTTAATTTACTCCACAAATAAAAAGTCCACAAAGATCGGCACAAAGAGTTGAATGTTTGTTTACACTCGATTAATACGTTCAAACAGTACAATTGGACAACCCAATAGTTCGTTTCATTGAAGTAAACTAATTGTTGGTAATCTTTGATCTTAAAACTATCATCAATGGGTATAAAAACTCAGTGTATGCGTCTTCAAACTCGCTATTAAATGGTAAGCACTAAAAATATCCAAAATGTGCGCTTAAAATGACAAAATATACTGAACTTAAAACGGTTTTATTGTGATTGTTGAAGGATAATTATACATAAATGTTTTAGAAAGTTATGTTTTTATTACTTGAAGTAAATACTGTACTGTATTTTATATTTATTAATTTTAACTTAATTAAATACATCACAATAGTATAGGAATAAAAATCTTACAATGATAACTCTGATAATGCTCTATAATTCAAAGCGACAATGAACAATCGTGTATTTTTTCAGATTTTGTATTAGAACACGAGTTCCTTTGTAGTTTAGAATTCTCTTGTATCGAGAGATGGACCTTTACACCTCACAAGAAGTTATTTGTGCATATTTTAAGGCATCAATGTGTGTAGGATCAAGACTTACTTCTTGTTGCGTTTTCCCAGAAAGAACTGAGGCTGTGTTGTACATTACCTTCCACCTGAAAATTAAATTAAGTTGTATTTATGGACGATCTTTAACTACTATGGTTCTTAACGCCCCATTTTTACGCTTCAGAATCCTGGTCATTTTCAAGGCAACAGCTTTGCCCATCTCGCCACCATTTTTATCTAATTCTATTGTATGTGTCCCTTATTTTATTTCGGATATCTGGCAACCCTGAGTCTGTGAGACCAAAGAGAAATGTTTTAATACACCTTACTTTATTTTAATTATCCTTTATGAATTGAAATATTCAAAGTTTCAATCAACATTTAACTGTTTACAACTACATTGACAAAATATTAGTTTTCCGTTTGATATAAATTTTTTCTCTCCAATAATCCATTGTTTTAATAATGTGCTTCTTGACGACTTCTCTTTCAGTATGTTGATGCTACTCAGCCAACAGTTCATGGTACTTCATGAACAATATTAGGTTTGTCGAGCTCCAATAACGATTATTTTGTGTACACACATTTCCATGAAGGTGGAATCAAGCCTCGTCCGTGAAAATATTAAACATGGGTCTATTTCGCCATTGTGTACACTATTGAGACTCCACTCACAAAATGTGCGACTAATTACAGGATCACTTGGTTGAAGAGCATGTGCCACAGCTATTTTATATGGTTTTAACTTCAGCAATTTGGTAGCTTTTCGCGCAGAGCCATAAGAAATGCCTGCCTGTTGTGAAATACGAGTAAGATATTTTTGGGGGAAATTCTCCAAACGATGACCGATGTCGTTCTAATGATTCTTCGGTAAGAACCGAACGCCGCCTTTTAGATGTTTTAGCCTGAACACTTCCTATGGCCTGAAATTTATTGTAAAGTTCATGGATTGTTGTAAGGCCTGGAAATTTTACCTGGAAATCTTTCTGCAAATCGTACCTTCACTTGGCGAGCTGACTGAGTTAACGCATACGAATCATAAATAAATACACGCTGTGCAGTAGAAAACATATACTGAGCCATAATATACTTTTTGTACAGAACAAAACAGTAATTAACTCGTAATAACTGAACTACATCACAGCACCGTCAACTCAATACTGCACTTAACACTGCAGAGCAAAACCACGTCAACAGCGTGACCTTGTTTATAGCAGCAGTGCGTATCATGTTTCCACATACCCAGTGGAAAAACACCGCGCAGCCGGTTCGTAGTTTCTTGGCTCTCCGTTATTATAAAGCATTTTATTTCTTCAGGAATCATTTCCTCCTAATGCATAGACTCCAAGTACATGTAGTTAGTGAAAAATAATATTTTTACTTCATTGTTTTTGTAATCTTTTTTCGCAAAAGTTGGTAGTTACTTTAAAAGCTCAGTGACCAGTGATTGTTGAATTTCAGGAAAATCCCCATTGTTGTTAGGTGTAGGGTGTTGGCGTTCTTCTGTCCCAAACAGTTGCGTCCTTATGTATCCAGTACTTGTAATATACTTACAAAATACAATGTGCATTTCTTTCACAACATTTGTAAAACAGCCTTTTAGCTATTGTCGGCTTCCTTTTGATAATTTCAATACCTTGTAAACACAAATAACTAATTCCCAAGGATAAACTCTGAAAGGCATTCAAAAGTTACATTAAAAATATCACTCGCTCATACGTGTATTTTTTTATTTACTAAAATAAATATAATATGCAGGTAATTCCGAAAAACTACTTACAAGCTCGAATCCCATAAGTAGGCGATGACTCCTGAAATAGGCATTTATAGGCACTATAAAATTCACAGAAGCTTATAAATGACCCAACATGGATTTTGGCAGAATAAAATAGGCAAATAGGGCAAAGTCCTAACTCTACTCATCACAAAGGTATCTATACCACAGTATGTCCCTCTTCTGTCTAAAGTATTTTCTTCTATCACTACAAGTGGCCGTGTTATTAGGTGGCCTGTTTTAAATGCAGCACCCGGTATAACGAGATGCGTTAATTTGCAAATGAAACAGGTGAATCGTGTTTATGGCAATAATCCTCACCTTCTTCTACTCCTGTATAGCTAAGTATTATACAATCCATGCTATTTCATATTTTCAGGGCTATCTGCTTTTAAAATTTTGTGAACACGAGCAGCTACTGCTGATTATACTGGGAATTAAGCTTTCCTAGCTTCTTTCATTTCAGTGTAAATGAGTTTACGATAGTATCTACTGGCATGGCCTTGAATACTAGTTAATTACTGCATGTCAGCAGTCGTGACGAACCTGTCTTGCTAAGAAGGATAACCATATTTCTTACACCTCCTTTTACGTGATGTGTTGCTTACTGCACGAATATTGGCAGTGTTTTGCTAACGAACGTTGCACACGATTGTATGTAACCTTATCACCAAAGGTTTAAATGCCCAGTGCTAGCAAAAACTGCCTGGGAAAAAAAAAATTAACATGTAACCCCACCATTGCCATTTCATGGTGGTACTACTAACTTCATGTAAAAAATTTATTACTTTCTATACCCTTATTTAATTAGAGAAAGTACTGCATTTGGTCGAAAAATTCAATGTTGTATTTTCAGTAAGAAAGTTTTTAGATCCTCTGAATAAACACACTGCTATGCAACACTCTCAACGATTTTCTTCACCCATTTCAAGTTCACAACATTCTTTATCTATTATATTATGCACACAAAAGGCTATTCTTTTCTTTGTTAAGAGTCTTTTGAGACAGTGGATAGGGAAAGGTAGAAAACTGGTTGCTCGTGCCCAGGTCGCTACGTGTGACGGCTCTTTGTGATAGCTGCAGCACCGGCCTCGACATCCTTATCTCCCCCTTCCACTGTCTCAAAGACCCTGAACAAGGAATATATATTCACGAAAGTGTTTACCTAGAAATAACTTCAAATAAAGCAATATGCACTTAGCTACATATACAAGTAGAAACAAAATTTATGTTAAATTTTAGTAATGAGCTGATAAGAAAGGGGAGGGAGAAGAATCACAAATGTTCAAACATGTTCGGTCAAATTACATACTTGGGAGAACCTAAACATAGGTACCTACAACAAAGAATATTTCAGAAACTTTTAATGCTACGAATAAATGTTCACGCAAATTCTGTATTGTAAACATTATGGAGCAAGCTCTCGTCGCAAAAATTCGAAGCATAGGTTTAATTTAGCAGTAATAATTTAATCAGAATCCTTAGTCATTTTGGGATAGTAAAAAACTCTTCTAATTCTATGAAAGTAGTACAATAGTATAAGAGTAACTTCTAATTCTACATAAGTAAATTCTACAGAAGATATTTGAGGGGCGAGAAGTTTGTGAAAATGTTCGTGTTGCATGCCTAATAGATGATTGACTTAGATATGTCAGCATTTCGTTTTGAATTATGCAATTTACATACGCTCTCCACGTAAGTTAAAGGTTTCAAGCAACGTGCAGAGCATTTTTGGAACAAATCTCGGTGGCACTTCCAGAAATTGCTACAAGCATCCTGCAGGACTCTTTTCACGTTATCTATAATAAATGTTAAACGAATCAAGCCAAATATTCCTGATATATTTATATTTTTTCTTGTCAATAACGGTGCTTTAAGATCTTCCTCTAAAATTTCAAATCCACGGGAACAGCAAATCGTACTTTGTTTCATGCGTGCAAACAATAAATCGATGCTAATAGGCTTTCTGCAGAAGCGAACACGCCTAAGAGGCATTAATAGATACAGTTGATATAGATCATTTAATGATTTTATAAACCCTCGGCTCTGCGTAATTTCCAAAGGGTTTCTAATAAAACTGCCGCCTTCCTCGTTGCTTTTTGATCTATGAGGGGTTAACTTTTATGTCTGTCTCAGGTTTGATCGACCCAGAGGAGTGCACTTCCGCAGGTAATGGCTTCCGTGTTACCCTTACCGGTTCCTTCCACTTCCTTTTGCTACCAGCAAACGCACCCACCCTGATGAGTGTGGTCGTATTCACGAGGCAATTTAGAGCTTAGTTTTGCAGCACTAAGTTTTAATGAGGAAGTAGGAAGAACAGTTGAGGCACGTTCCGCGCAAGGTCATCATTTAATCCGTTGTCAACACCTTGTATTCAAACAAATGACACTCGTACACTTGAAAGAAGTTACATACGACATTTAGCAAGCTTGGTCACCTAACCTGTCACAGAATTTGCATTCATGTTGATTCATTCAAGATAATCTTTTTACTTTCTGTACTATGTATAGCAAGTAGGGGAAATATTGCATTCCACCCAAAAATTCGATATCGAGATTTCACCGGAAATGCATGTTTTGAGGCACCTTGCATCCAAAAAAAATTTTTTTGGAAAAGGTCCGTGTGTCTGTGAACAGCATAACCCAATAACGAAAAGTCGGATAAACACCAACATGGTATTTAGGCTCAGTATCTTTCAAAGATGCGACACGAAGATTTTCAAGAAACTCCCACCTCCAGACTACCCTTTACATGTAACATTTTTCGAAAATGTTGATTTTTCAAAAATGGCTTTAACGATTTTGATTAACATATCATATGTTTAAGATATCTTTATGGCAAATGAAATATATATCTTGAATTTTCTGGGAATGTCCCCAAAAGTCCTCTTCATTCTGAATGAAGAGGACTTTTGCATAACTGGTAAACCAAAAGAGATAAACAAAAGTTCACTACACAAAAAATGTAGATCTCGTTAAAATACACAATTTGTCATATACATTTTTTGTGGAGGGAGCCATTTCCGAGGTATTCCTTGTTATTTGTTTGAATTTTCCAATACTTATACTTTTTCTCAAATGGGAAGTCGTTTTTTTTGTTTTTTTTTTAAATGTCCTGGACATAAAAAGAGAATGGAATGCTCCGCGTAGCAACCAGCACTAAAAGATTTTACTAACCCTTAAAACCTATCGTATTCCCCTTGAATCTGCAAGAAACTTGGCAATAAGATAATTTATGCAAATGTTTATCTCGATTAACATGAAGTAAATGCAGAATAAGCGTTTATAAAACTAGTTTGTACAAGAGTAGAAAAAGTCATGTGAGTACAACACATTAGAATTTTTAAAATATTTTCAGATCTAGAAATTAGGTTTTTTGTAAGTTATATAAACAAACCTTAATGCTGGTGAAAATAAATTAGTTTTAATACCTATAAAATTGGCTAAGTTATGGATTAAACCATTTTAAGCTTCAGTTACTTAGAACTATCAACATTGTGTCACGTTTCCAATCCGATATGAAATATTAGGCGTTTCAGTCCGTCACAACTGTTATATCACTTTCGTTTTATCGCACACAGGTGAACAAGAATAACACACTGAAAGAGCTTTATTGCTCCTTTTACATTGAATTAATGTTGTAGACTATCATGACTTCAGTTGTCTTCGGTAATAGTTTTATCCGAATTGGTTTACAGGCAGAATGAATCTAGCTGCCCTAACACAATTAACGTCATGATATAAATTGAATTAAATACCTATGTATTCACTTTTATATTTATGCATTTTGTTTACTTTCTCTGCTACGTATAGTAAATAGAGGAAGTGTTGCATTCCACTCAAAAATTCGATACCGAGATTTCACCGGAAATACATGTTTTGAGGCCTCCTGAATCCAAAAAATGTATTTTTGGAAACATGTCCTGTGTGTCTGTCTGTGAACAGCATAACTCAGAAACGAACAGTCGGATAAACACCAAACTTGGTATTTAGGTTAAGTATCTACCAGAGATGCGACACGGATGTTTTCAAGAAAATCCCCCCACCCCAGATTACCCTTTACATGAAACATTTTTCGAAAATTTTAATTTTCTCAAAAATGGCTCTAACGAGTTTGATTAAAATGTCATATATTTAAGACACTTTCATGAAAAATAAAATGTATATCTTGAATTTTCTGGGAATGTATCCAAAAGTGTTCTTCATTGTGAACGACTTTTGCATAACCGGGTAAACCATAAGAGATAGACAAAAGTTTACAACATACAAATTGTAGATCGCGTTAAAATACACAATTTATATTATACACTTTTTTGTTGTTGAGTGAACCATTTTCCAGATATTGCTTGTTATTCGCTTACAATTTCCAATACTTACACTTTTTCTCAAATGGGAATTCGTTGTTCATTTTTTTTTTTGTCCTGGTAATGCAAAGAAAATCGAATACTGCACATAGCAACCAGCTCTTAAAATATTTTACTATCGCTTAAAGCCTCCAATTCTCCTTGCATCTACAAGAAAATTAGCAATAAGCTTAACATCTCGATAAATCGATTAACATGAAGTATATGGAGAATAAGCGTTTCTAAAAATAGTTTGTACAAGAGTAGAGAAAGTCATGTGAGTGTAGCGCATCAGATTTTCTTACTTGTTTTAGTTTAGTAACTCAGTAATCCAAATAAAGACAACTCGAACTCAAGATTCTCCCAAGATGAATTTGTCCATAAAATCTGGGTATCTTTTAAATTACTATGGATTCATTATACTTGGCACAGACAGTTCTCTCACTGAAGCTAACAGTATGTTTTATCTGGATTCGAAAAACAGTTTTGAAAATGTAGAATTGTAAAAAAAAAAAAAAAAAAAAAAAAAAAAAAAATCAACACTAAAATTTTTAAAATATATAGATTTCTCTGTATTTTCTTTCACAAATTTTAACTACTCAGGTTCAGATTGAATACAGGCATGTTACCTTTATGGTAAAAAATGTATTAACCATAAAGGTTCAGAATTATAAGAATAATGGTAAATGACCTTTTGATTCAAATCTAACAATGTGAATTTTTAATAATGTTAAATAGGGAAACACCATTTATGTTTTATTAAAGAAGGTTTCTAAACATTGTGTCTACAGTGTGATGGATTACTGTAAAAGAGGGAATGTTAAAACCATACAAATTTTGAAGTTTCTGAGGTGTATGTACATCCTTATAAAGGGAAGGAAAGCTGTGATATGTATTGATTAGTCAAAAATTATTAAAATATGTAATTATAATTTAATTTCCTCTTTAATTGATTTAAAAATTGGCATAGAATACTTCTGTTTTCAAAATTAAAGAACCTTTGCGTAATTGACATTCACATAAAATTGTCACGAAGTATCAACATCAAAAAACAATGTTTTGTATTTTCATTCTAGTGCACAAAAATTAATATAAGTTCTCAACACTTAGTTCATGGTTACTGCTTGCTTTCCACAAGTTTCACAAAATACTGTTGTTTTTGTGCACAATAAGGTAGTCCCTTACAATGGTCACAAAATTGTTAGTTATGCAATCCCGGAAACATAGGGCATTGATTTAGTTATTTATGAGTTAAAGCCCATGATGCAATGGGTATTGTGTTAATTGGCACTCTTGCTGTGGAACAGAGGAAGTATTTTACATAATCATTGTTCGCGAGTTTGAAGCAAATCGAATTTCATTTATCCAATTGCACCGACGAATAGCATTGCATTTGGTTGGGTCCACAAATGAACAAATGAGTCACTACGACACAGCCATAAAACCAGCTCTCGGTAGCAGTGTTAAAAAAAATAGTGCCTTTATCTTTACAACAAAAATCTGATGTGCCGCACTCAATGACTTTCTCTGCTCTTGTACAAACTCGTATTTCTACAAACCCTTATTCTCCATCTACTTCTGTTAATCGAGATAAAAGTTTGCAGAAACTATCTTATTGCTAATTTTCTTGTGGGCGCAAGGGGAGTAGGGTAGACTTTAAGCGATAGCAAATCTTTTAAGAGCTGGTTGCTATGTGGAGCATTCCATTCTCTTTATATGTCCAGGACAAAAAAAAAATCTGATGTGTTACACTCACATGACTTTCTCTACTCTTGTACAATCTAATTTTACAAACGCCTATTCTCCATATGCTTCATGTTAATCGAGATATCGAGATGTCAATCTTATTGGTAATTTTCTTGTAGATGCAAGGGGAATATGGTAGGTTTTAAGCGATAGTCAAATATTTTAACGCTGGTTGCTATGTGGCGCATTCCATTCTCTTTGCATGTCCAGGACATAAAAAAATGAATAACGCATTTGAGAAAAAGTATAAGTATTGGAAAATTTAAGGAAATAGCAAGCAATATCTCGAAAACGGTTCACTCAAAAAAAGAAATGTATATGACATAAGTTGTGTATTTTAACGCGATCTAAATTTTTTGTATAGTAAAATTTTGTCTATCTCTTATGGTTTACCAGTTATGCAAAAGTCGTTCACAATGAAGAATACTTTTGGAGACATTCCCAGAAAATTCGAGATATACATTTCATTTCTCATGACATTATCTTAAACATATGATATTTTCATCAAAATCGTTAGAGCCATTTTTGAGAAAATTAAAATTTTCGAAAAATGTTCCATGTAAAGGGTAGTCTGGGGTGGGGGGATTTTCTTGAAAACCTTCGTGTCGCATCTCTGGAAGATACTGAACCTAAATACCAAGTTTGGTGTTTATCCGACTGTTCGTTTCTGAGTTATGCTGTTCACAGACACACAGACACACACACACAGACACACACACACACACACACACACACACACACGGACATGTTTCCAAAAATGCTTTTTTTGGATTCAGGAGGTCTCAAAACATGTATTTCCGGCGAAATCTCGGTTTTGAATTTTTGGGTGGAATACAATACTTCCCCTACTTACTATACGTAGTAGAGAAACTAAAAACGAATAACGAATTCCTATTCGAGAGAAAGTATAAGTATTGGAAAATTCAAACAAATAACAAGGAATATCCTGGAAACGGTTCACTCTACAAAAAGAATGTATATGCCATAAATTGTGTGTTTTAACGAGATGTACATTTTTTGCGTAGTAAACTTTTGTCTATCTCTTACGGTTTACCATTATGCAAAAGTTATTCATAATGAAGAGGACTTTGAGGACATTGCCAGAAAATTCAAGATATACATTTCATTTGCCAGGAAAATATCTTAAGCATGTGATATTTTAATCAGTATCTTTAGAGCCATATTTGAGAAAATGAAAATTTTCGAAAAATGTTCCATGTAAAGGGTAGTCTTGAGTGGGGGGGATTTTGTTTAAAATCTTCGTGTCGCATACTTGGAAGATACTAAACTGAAATACCAAGTTAGGTATTTATCCGACTTTTTGTTTTTGAGTTATGCTGTTCACAGACTGACTGACACACACACGGACATGTTTCCAAAAATACTTTATTTGTATTCAGGGCACCTCAAAACATGTATTTCCGGTGAAATCTCGGTATCGAATTTTTGAATGGAATGCAATACTTCCCCTACTTTATGTAGTAGGGAAAGTAAAAATAGCTTACCGAGCGGGATGGCTCAGGCAGTAGCGCCTGTGCCTCGTATTCGGGAGGTCCTGGATTCAAATTCCATGGACCGACCAATCTGACAGGTTTTTTCGTGGTTTCCCTCAGTCGCCAGGTTAAATGCCGGGTTAGATATTTCATACCGCAGCCCAAAGCTCACCTTAAGTCTTAAACAGTAAAATGGAAAATAGATGGTAATAGCGAATGCTCTGCCACAGAGCAGTAGCTAGGGAGGGCTTTTGGGGGTTGGAACCCCCCTCTTAAAAATAAAATGTAAAAATGTATAGCAAAAATAGCCTCATTAAAATAATAGCATCTTTCTAGGTTGGCGGAAACGAGACACTTCCTAATTGTATCATTGGTAGCGCTATATTTATGCTGCATGTCTTGGACAATATGACCAAAGGTGACAACAGAAACTGTGCTTTAGATGGCGCTGGTACAACCATGTTAAGATATCGAGAACATGTCTTCGTTCCGGTGCTAAGTTTGAGTAATTTCCAAATGAGTGCAGTATCTCCCAGTTTAGAACATAACAGAAACCATATTTTGTAGTGAAGTAAAATGACCTGCAGTGCTAATATAAAATACATACTTCACAGCAATCATTAATTCTGTCAGTACATATTTGCGGCTTAGCATACGCAAAACCTATCCTAATGTTAATTCCAATTGCTGCACCTTAATCTGCGAATATAAATTAGATTTATTTAAATAATTCAATTCAGGATTTATCATTCGAATTGCATCAAATTGTTTAAAAAATGAATCCTACACATAGCCCACCTTAAATATTTTTCTGGCTGCGTTACTACTCTGCCATCTATCCACTGATAATGAAAGCAGGTAGACTGGACGGCACCCTAATGCCATCTGTCCGGCATGTGTAGAAGCAGAAATACAGCTGCTTCACACATACCTCTGGACACATGGCAAAGCTCCTCACAGAGGCAGAGGTACAGTTGTCATGCACATGCTTCAGTGGACGTATGACTTAAGTAAGATGGTATGGTACAGGGATGAGACCTAAAAGGCAACTATCCGCCACACACCGATCCACAAGCTCCTAACAGATCCGTCGCATATGACCACGTAGTTAAGCGACGTAAAATAAATAGGGAGGAAAAAAATTGCTTCCTTGAAAGGTAGGAAATAAAACAAATAGTTCGGGATGAACAGCATATCTTCCGATTTGTGATAAAGAGGCACAATTTATTATGTAAAAAACCTGACGTGTTACATTCACCAACTTTCTCTACCTGCTCTTCCATAAAATCTTGTTGTTTATCTGCTTCTTTGTAATCGAGATAAACGTTTGCTTTTATTACACATTTCGTTGTAGATACAAAGTGAACACTGATGACTTTAAAATTCAGCGCTTTGCATGATCGAAGAAAACACTTGAAAATCCAAATCAATAACAATTAATGTCTCGGAAATGGTGAAAATACCACTAGTATTAAAAAAATCCCATATTCCATAAGTTGCGTAGATTATTATAATTACAAACCTTATCAAAATTTCACAATAAAGATTATGAGAAATAAAAATGAAAATATATTGTGAGATTTAAAATAAGAGCCGGATAACATAAACAGGATGTTTCTGTATAAGACATTGAATTTGAAAACTCGGTACTTCTGGCATTTGAAACTTTTAGTTTAGCTGTGTTTTTCTTAAATTCTTGTAAATAAAAAAATTCTGATGTGTTACACTCACATGACTTTCACTACTCTTGTACAAACTATTTTTACAAACGCTTATTCTCCATTTACTTCATGTTAATTGACATAAACATTTGCAGACTCTATCTTATTGCTAATTTTCTTGTAGATGTAAGGGGAATATATATTTACAAGGGCAATTTGGTAATACAGTAGCCTTTAAGAACATATATATCTCTTAATAGCTGGTTGCTAGGTGCAGCACCATTCTCTTTGCCACAGAGTAATACTCTTTGCATATCCAAGACAAAAAAAATGAATAACGAATTCCCATTTGAGAAAATAAGTATTGAAAAATTTAAGGGAATAACAAGCAATATCTCGAAAATGGTTCACTCAACAAAAAAAATGCATATGACATAAATTGTGTATTTTAACGCGATCTACATTTTGTGTGTAGTAAAAGTTTGTCTATCTCTTATGGTTTAATAGTTATGCAAAAGTCGTTCACAATGAAGAATACTTTTGGAGACATTCCCAGAAAATTCAAGATATACATTTTATTTGTCATGAAAATATCTTAAACATATGATATTTTAATTAAAATCGTTATAGCCATTTTTGAGAAAATTAAAATTTTCGAAAAATGTTCCATGAAAAGGGTAACCTGGGGTGGGGGATTTTCTTGAAAACGTTCGTGTCGCTTCTGGAGAACATGCTAAACCTAAATACCAAGTTTGGTGTTTATCCGACTCTTCGTTTATGAGTTATGCTGTTCACAGACACACACACACACACACACACACACACACACACACACGGACACGTTTCCAAAAATGCTTTCTTTGGATTCAGGGGGTCTCAAAACATGTATTTCCGGTGAAATCTCGGTATCGAATTTTTGGGTGGGATACAATACTTCCCCTACTTACTATACGTAGTAGAGAAAGTAAAAATTAAAGGTTTTGTTTACCGCTTACGGTTTACTAATCGTACAAAATTGTTATAGAAAAGTCGTTCAGAATGAATAGGATTTCTTTGGCTATTATCAGAAAATTCAAGATATGTACTTTTAATACAAATACATTGATTGAATGGTAGTATGTTAGTCACTTTGAGAAAGCCAGAAATAACAAACTCTACCAGTTTGATGAGAGTGGGAAATTTCTTGAAAATCTTTTTGTTGTATTGTTGGAAGATGCCGAACTTAAATACCGAATTAAAAACGACTTTTCCTGCTTATTCTGGATTCAAATGACCTCTAGACATGCACTTTCGATGATATTGATAACGAATTTCTGGGGAATACAATACTTTTTCTATCTACCGTAAGTGGCGCTAAAGAAAGTCGAAAAGTGAGCCATTTGTCTGAGGTATAACAGAATATACCTAATGTCTACGCCTTTTCCTGCGTCCTTCGTCCACACAATACTTTTGAAGAGCGTATCTAATACGAGCAAAGATCAAAAGCTCCTCCTCTTTGAATGGCAACTACATCCTGTAATGTCACACTAGAGCGGGCGTGAATTCTTTAAATCGCCCTAATGGCACCACTAAATCTCTCAGCTCAATAACGGTTATCAAGGCCATGGACATCAATTATACTGAGCCATGCCGCTAATTTTTTATTTCTGCTAACTTCGTTTCGAGGCACTTTTCCAAACTTGTTCGACATTTGATGCACTCTTTCCATCCCCCTGTCAAAACAAATTAACAAATTGAAAACCAGTAGAAATATGGGCGTTACCCAAAGTTTCGACGCTTGTAAAACATCAATGTTCCAAATATTTATTTGCACTTCGTATTAAAACTCTACGAAATTTCCTCCCATCCAGCATTCTTTCAACCGCTTTCCCCATAGGGTTGGCATTACCAATCCTAAAGGAACAAAGAGAGCAACATTTATCCTTTTATTATTGAGAAATGTCTCCAATGCCCCCGCCGAATATTTTCCCATTGGGATGGATTTTGTTATACCACCCCCAAATAGAACGAGAACATAATTTATATTTTTATTTCACAAACGCAATGAGGAAGCGGGCTATTTCGTGCTGAAAAACCTCAAAATTGCTTCTCGCCGAATACTTTCCAACCCTTCTTCTGTTTAAGAGTGGATTTTTGTGATAGCACCCCCACAGTGTTTTTACTCTTGTCCTAAAGAACATTGTTAAATTTCCCATTCATGCTGAAAATCCTCCAAGCATAGCTCCCATCAAATAATTGTTAACCACATACGGGGTGGCGTTTGCCCTACTGCCCCTAAAATAATGAAAGGACCCACTTTTTTCTTCTTTTTGTGCAACAAATGTATTTAGAAAACGGGCTAATTCGTGCTGAGAATACTCAAAATTACTTCCTGCCAAATACTTATTACTCCATCTTCCACTGGGATATTTTTGTGCTGCCACCCGCACAGTATATTTACTTTTGTCCTAAAGAATATGTGTGACAAATTTGGTCGAAATCTGTGCAAGAATGTTCAACCCCTAAAGAACACACACACACACACACACACACACACACACACACACACGTAAATTGTGATGCAGCGTCTATGGCGGTCGGAGTAAACAACGATAACTCCGCTCGCCAGGTACACGCGGGGCACGCTATCAGCAGATAATTTAAACCTTCTGGAAGCTATTTCTCCCCCTTCTCCAGTTTTTTTTTTTGTGTGTCTAAATAGTTCTAGAACGTTCGAGAACCTTGTGGAAAGACTCCACTGGCTATATAAGCGACCGCTCTTGCAAGAGTCAGTGCAGGATGAGATTGTTGAGTCAGTGAGCCAGCGAGCTAGCGATTCTCCGAGCGAGTTAGAGACGACTGTTGTAACGTGCAGCGAGTGCTAGTGCGGAGTGACTTCCGAGTGAAGTGAACCGTCCGGTGTGAAGAGGCTACGTCACGAAGGAAGGTGAAGTGACGGAGAATTGAACTAGTTCACCTTAGTGAACTGATAGCTGAACAAAGGTTCCCAGTGAAGGTGAATTACTAAAAACGAAACAGTGATGAATGAAACAACTAAATAGTGACACTGAAGACTGAGAGGTGACAGTTGAAGAACTAGACACAGTCACAATATATAAAATATAATTAAGATTTGAATATTTCTTTAAAATCTTAACTGCTGCAATTCTGGGCATACATCATTTAATATCTTATCCTCCAAATTCGGAGGTCCTGGTTTAATTTCCAGCAAAAGGGTTGGCATCTTTATTTAGCTAGAACTATTCCCTACCCTCCATAGAGCTTGACAATGAATGTGTGACTTTGGTGATATTTAGTGTTGAAAGGAAAAAGTAAAGCAACAGAAAAACCAAACCAATATCACAACATGTATGCGAGTAAATACAACCGATGGGCAGTTGTTCCAAAGTCAAAACTGCCGGTATAGATGTTAGCGAGACATATATCTATAAGAAATAAAATGTGCAATTCTGCAAAGGTTCATCTGATTAACATGAAGTAAATAGAAAAATAAGCTTTTGTATAAAGGTTTGCAGAAGACATATAGAAATAAAGAATAGAGGGTAGAGAAAGGCATGTGAGTGTAACACGTCAGTTTTTGGGCGTTTAAAATTATGTTGGAATGGTATAAAAGATTCGGTATGCAACAGAAGTTTCTTCTGATCCAGGACACATTAATGCTCTAATTGGTTTTGAACAAGCCGACGAAAAACAAAACAAAAAACGTTTCTTTGGTTTTACCGCTACTGAGCTCTTGGTTACTAGCTTTATTATCTTTCTAACTTATAGTAGGTTAGTTTCAATAGAAAGACCGTTTCCTACATACGCAGTGGATAAGCACCAAGTGCAATAACTTAGAAATCCCTCGAAACTTGATAACTTCTGCTGATGTGACTGCAAAGTTTAGAGAAGATCAACACAAGCAGTTCCATTTTCTACAAGAATTGTGCCTTCATCCATCTTGCAACTTTCTTAGAAATCGATATGAAAGTCATGCTATAAATTCACTGTAAGCCATTACAGTATAAATCACACTCCCAGGATTTTCTTGTGCCATGGTTGTTATCCAGACCTCCAAAAAGTATTTTTTTGGGCCTGTAAACTTCTGAACACACGTTTCTTGCCTTCTTATAGAAAGACGTGCCAATAATAATTATTATTAACGAGGCGAGCTCTAATGCATGTTACATATAGTACTAATTAGGTAACATTACTAATTTTTAGTTTCTTTATTCTGATGCTGCTGTAGAAATGAATACATTTGTGGCAAACTCTACTACTCATGCTGCCTGTCAGCAATTCAGAGACTTTGAAAACATATGATAATGCAAAAAAAATTATTTAGCTACATCTTTAAGATTTAATGTTATACAAGCGACTTTTTAAGTCTCGAATGACCAATTAATTTAATTAACCTCTCCTCATATCATTTATAAAATTATAATTCTGTGTTCTAGAAGAATTTTAAGGTAAATTCTCTCATTTATCTTTTATAATTGTAATCTTGTATGGCCCTAATAACGGATGAAGAATCCCGATGTAAATGATTATGGAATATCAGCGGAAGTTGTACAAGGGACATCCAGAAAGTAAAGAAAGATTTGACATAACTAAATAATAACGAAAGATATCATCAAAAAACTTCATTTACAAAGATACAGTACCTTACTCTATTTCTCAATGTAATTGCCATTGTTGTCAAGGCATTTATTGTAACGTACAGTGGGTTTCAAATGTTTTCCGATGGGCCAAGGGATGTAGAGGAAGAGGGGTAGAAATTTCTTCTCGACTAGTCATGCCTGGCTATAGCCAACAGTAAGTGCCGGTCGTCTCAAAGGTCACATTTACTTCTGTGTATGCTCGTATAATTCAGCGACCTGATTCTAAGAGGAAAGAAGACGAAACCAAATAATTATCTCTTTACTAGATCTATTCAAGCGAAATAAATTAACATACTCTTTGCATAGTATGTTTAAAAATCAAATATTGCACTCTTTATGCGGGTGCTACACAAGTTTAAGATTCAGTAATTTTCTTGAGAAACAAGGTTCGCATAATGTATATCTTGTTTTTAACGTTGTTGGTAGTAATAAATAATAATATTAATAATAATAGTTTCATAATTATCACCAATAGAACGTTCTACGCGTACTCCGAGGGTATTTATTACCTTGAATATAAGTTCGTTTTGCTTTTTAATTGTCATAGATATCGATCACAACGTTTAACGCTAAGTGTGTAGTTCCATACAGTTGGCACATTCAGTTCTGATAATATTCAAGTAATGTCTTTAAAATATGGCAGCAAAAGTAATATTAATGTCAAACTGTTTAAGCAGTTTGGGAACAATTAAGTACAACATTAAAGTTTCTTCAAAATGAGATATATTTTGCGTTTGTTACTGAAAAACGAATAAAGGTTGTTTTATTTGAAACATAATTCCCCTTACATACACACTCACAAGAGAAAGGACGAAAAACCGTGCCAGTCATATAGTGGACTTAGAGTATAAATACCTATTTAGGTATTGTATGCCAAAGGGGAAAATGTTAATAGATACGAGGAAACAACGTTTAGCGCAAAATATGCAGTTTCTATATAGCTGTTTTATTCGGTTAGGATCATATAAGCTAAATTTTCAAAATAGTGACCCGAAGTGTTAATGCAGATAGGTTGATGTGCTTTTGTTGCAATTGGTTCATTTGAAACCACTCTATTCTGAAAACTAAGTTGCTTTCAAGTTACAAATCTGAAGATGCCCCCCCCAAATGAATTTGTATTACGATTCACGTTCTGAATTCTTAAAATGCTTATTTTCTCTGGTATGGAATGGAATGTGTAACGGAGGGGACTCGACCCCGATCCAGTGAATGAGGATATTGTGCTTGTGCCCCTCGAAGGGACGAGGTGAGAGACACCGAGCGGCCGGAACCAGGTGTGACGGCTCAGCAATGACAAGGTTCCTAAAATTTCCAGATTGAGACGCCCTGACAGTTGGGCAGGTAAACCGGGGACCCCACCTCAAACAGAGGGTCCAACGCCCCCCAAGAAGCGGTCCTTATACCCTGGCAACCAGCCGAAGACCGAGAGTTGGATAAGGTTCCACAGAGAGCATCCTTTTTCTCTGCCACGCCGCACCGTAATACCATCGCCGACACTTCCAACCCTGGAACAGATCTAACGGGGTTAAGGATGAATGAAATGATGAATGGAACGATATTCGGGGGCTGAGAGAAATTATATCAGCATTCGCCTGACGACCCGGGAAAACTCTCGAAAAAGAAACCCGTGGGTCAGATTGGGCGGTAGCCGGGAAGCGAACTAGGGATCTCTCGAATGTGAGTTGCACGCGTTACCGCGGCGCCACCTGGACGTAAACTGGAAGATCCGTAGTTCAAATCTCGGCTATGACATTGAATTTTTCAATCTGATTCTATCTTTTCATCCTTGTGGCATACACGGCTTGAGTGAAAGAGTCTTCTTGTTAATTGAAATGAACTGCCATTACAAACTTTGTTGTAAGTATAAGAAGAATGCAGTAGCTCAAACGATAATCAGATTTTTATGTGGTGTCTTTGAAACTCCACGCTCTTTGCATTACCACCAGAATTATGATTAGGAAGAATTATATTTAAGTATAGATTAAATTATTATTTTAAATTTAACAAACTAACGTGTTGTATTCACATATCTTTCTCTTCTCACCATTCTACAAATTCTTTTTTCTAAATCTAATTTTTCTGTCTACTTCTTATAATCCAGATACACTTGCAAATCACATTTAGCTCTTCTGTGTAGTGTGGGAGTCTGCCTCACATTCAAGAGGTCCCGAGTTAGAATTTCGGTTAAAGTGAAATACCTGGGTAAAGGACTTTAATTAGATACCAAAAGAAAAAGTTCACATTTACACGTTTCGTTGTAGTATACGTAGATAAAGCGATAGCCACTTTTTCAAAAAGCATGTCACTACGTGTTGCTGTAATTCCATGTTGTTTGTATGACCGCGACAAAAACAAAACGAATTACGACTTCTCAGTTACAAAAAATATTCAAACCAATAACAAAAAATCTGGGAATTAGCTAATCTCATAAAATATATGTATAACAAATTGCGTGCTTTAACGGTGTTTGCATTTCTTGTGTAACAAAATTTTGTCGAATCTTTTAGAGTTTACCAATTATACAAAAGTCATTCAGAATGAAGAAGACTTTAGAGGCTCTTCTCAGTCAATTCAAAATATATATTTCGTTTGTCATGAAAATATTTTAAACAGTGAGTATTTTAATCAAAATCATTAGAGCCATTTTAAGAAAATAAATCTCGAAAATTTTTCCATGCAAAGGGTTATTCAGGATGGGGAGACTTTCTTGAAAATCCTTGTCACATCTTTGAAAGATGCTGAACTTGGATATCAACTTTGGTATTTAACCGACTTTTCGCTTTGGATTTGTGTTGCTCACAGTGGAGCATATGGAGGTTTTGCCCTAAAATATGAGTTGCATTCGCATGATTTTCTCTACTCACTCTTCTTACAAAGCTTATTTTGCACCTATGTCATGTTAATACCATAAACCTTCATCACTTATTTTCACAATTCGTTGTAGGTATAACCAGAACATATTAAGCTAAAGCG
This sequence comes from Deroplatys truncata, assembly GCA_030765065.1. Taxonomy (NCBI): domain Eukaryota; kingdom Metazoa; phylum Arthropoda; class Insecta; order Mantodea; family Mantidae; genus Deroplatys; species Deroplatys truncata. The sequence goes on along the minus strand of CM060988.1, from coordinate 117,382,652 downwards.
ATAGCCAAATCCCTCAAAGCTGATCGCTACGTGATAGCTTTGGATTGGTTGTCTACGGAGGGGACTCGGCACTGATCCACATAGTGGTATTATGCCTACGCCCCACAAGGGTATGAGGCGAGACAAGAAACCGGACGTCCGGGACCAGGAAAAACGGCACAGGAATGGCAGGGTCCCTAAGTTTTCAGATAGAGACTCCCTGTCAGACGGACAGGCAACTCCACCCAGCACAGAGGGTGTCCAACGCTCCTCAAGGAAGTTAGGATACTCTTGACAGTCAGCCGAAAGCTAAGGGACGGAGAAAGTCGCAAAAAGCATCCTTTTCTCCTGTCACACTGCACCGAAATACCATCGCCGACACTTCCAACCCTGAAAGAGACCAACGGATGAAAGATGAAGTGAAATAAAAATGGAGATGGAATGGTGGTTCGGAAATTCGGGGATGTGAGAATCCTTCCCAGCACCCGTCTGGCGACCCGGGAACCCCCCCCCCCCCGAAAAAACCTATGGGTTCGGAAGGTCGGCCAGAGGAATGCAACCCACGACCTCCCGTGGTAGGGCTACTGTAGCTACGTAGTAGAGAAAGTAAAAATGCTTACTTTGGATTCAGGGGTCTCAAAACGTGTATTTCCGTTGAATATCGTTATTCAATTTTTTGGTGGAGCACAATACTTTATCTACTTACTGTAACTACGTAGTGGAGAAAGTAAAAATGCTTTCTTTGGATTCAGAAAATCTCAAAACGTGTATTTCCGTTGAATATCGTTATTCAATTTTTTGGTTGAACATAATACTTTCTCTACTTACTGTAACTACGTAGTAGAGAAAGTTACTGTAAGTGCGTAGTAGGAAAGGTAAAAATGCTTTCTTTGGATTCAGTGGGTCTCAAAAGTGTATTTCCGATGAATCTCGTTTTTTAATTTTTGGGTGGAATACAACACTTTCCCTTATTATCGGTAAATAGTAGAGACAGTAAAAAGATGAGTTGTGGAATAGATAAGCGGCTGTTTGTAGTTACAGCATCTTGCATGCAACCAAATTGGGAAAAGTGTAACTTAGACTGTAACTTTAAATAACTTCTGGCCTAAATTGATGTCACGATGCACGGAAAAGCCATACTTCATAAGGGCATTATGAAAATAAAGAACATATGTTAGTTGATATTGGGTAGAGAAAGCAGTAAATATTGAAAACCAAACCATTTTGTTTTAACACTTGCTTGTTATACAATGATATGATGCCTGTAATTCCTAAAACTTAGCTTGTATACTGCTTATGTCGCTATGCTGTAATGTTATTGCTGTTTTCTTGTCACAGTTACTACATTCCTACAGTCAAGTCTAAGGGAAATGTGTTGGAATGATATTTTCTTTAGCCTATTACATCCCTTCACCTTCATTGTAGAGCAGGTATGAGCTAAGATACCTGGCATAACCTCTCGATAAGATACCCCGCTTGCCCCGCTACCGGTGGAACGGAAAAGATTTGGTGCCGTCTGTACCAGTTTTTCAATGCCGATGTTATACTTTCTATCGCCAAAGACGTCGCTGTCTCTTTGAGATCTTCATCGGTTTCCACCCCAAAAAGTCCTTTAGTTTTGGAAACAAGTGAATATCCTAAATTCTTCCACCCGCACCGATCTTCGTCGTGCACACTGGTTCTTCCTTGGTTAAACAGTATCGACCATTTCTTCACTGAAGACGCATTCACTGCATTATCACTATACACTTGTATTATTTGCCTATAAATGTCTATTGGCCGAACATTTTGTGTATTGAAAAATGAATCACACTACGCACTTCACATTTGGCGGGATTTTCAATTGGCGCCGCCATTTGGATATGTCGTAGAACAGACAAGCGTAGCCTCACAGCAACGAAACTCGACTCACACTGAGGTGGAGTAAGGAGCTAACTAGCGTACATGCAATTGTAATGGTGGACGACCGGCACGTGCAATTTTTGTTACTTTCCGAATGTCCCTCGTATTTCTAATTTCCTTAACCTTCCTCCAAGTCTTCCAAGTTCTAGAAATGACATATGGCCTGTAAGTATCTTTTGATGGTGAAAATATTATCAGAATGGTCCAAGAATTTCTAGATAATCACAATAGCTGCAGTTAAAAACCTTTGTACCTTCTCTTCGATCCCGTAGTCATTTAATAATATAAAGGCTACACAGGTTTCACATATTAATGCAGACACGCCTAGAATCATAACACTAAATGGCTGCGAAAATGGTGAACATCCAAATTCACTACCTGCAGGCCACCAAGTTAAACGTTTTCAAAATGCCACCAACGAGGAAAATAATATTCTCGGTTGCTAATTATAAAATATCGCTTGAGTAATGTGTGATGTTAGGCTGCACACAAACAATTATTTAGGCTACATAACAACCTACAGAGAAAACGCAGCAAAGCTTTCTTATATAAGGGTTTATTAAAATATTTTGGCATAGTACCGCATCGCTATACTTCAGTCCGATTGTCTTTTGTTTCCTCGTCTGCTAAGTCGTGACAATCTGTGTATGTTGCTTGAAATGAAATATCCACGTCGTTTCTTATTTTTAGATACGTATTCTGTGGAGTAACTATTTTCTACTCCATGGCATTCTTAGCGAAAATTAAAGCCTTCTGCGCAAGTGCGTTCGTTTATGGCTCCAACAGCTCGTATTCTAGGACAAAATTTGCTTTGGCCTTTTAGGAACTGAAGTTAGAGGATGTTTTATAGCCTATGTCCGTATGAAGGAACAGGGCTTTTCAAAAGTTGAAACAATTATCCAAATCGGTTTAGTGATTTCCAAAATTGCACACCTCCGTGCGCGCGCGCACACACACACACACACACACACACACACACATTTTCTCTCTTTATAATATTAGTACATACATACTTAATTGAGGAATTAAATTATTATTATTACTATTACTATTATTTTCTTGGATTAATGTAAAGAAACAAATCCCGAGTGTGAAGTCTGTATGCATCCAAGAAGCGGAAACCAATGCTTTTGCCTTATGACAGTTTTTCACTGAAACTAGGCATTGGACCGTGATCCTTCCTTCGAATCCCCGTCTTATACAACGGTGAACTTTATTGTTTAAGAGGCAACGCCCTGATGGATTGTGTTATACCAATTTAACAAGGATACATTGCACGATGTAAGCAAAACGACCGTGAAAAACTTAACCTCCTCCCACTCGTATTACATAATCCTTCGGAAAGCTAACTGCAATGCAAACTTGACTGGCTCTGCGGTCTAGTGGTTAGCACGCTAACTTCGAAATCCACAGGTTCCCAGTGCGATTCCTAGTTAGAGAGGGTAAAGTTTTTAATTGGGTTTATTCTATATAATTCCTAGAATCTGAATATGTGAAGTTCATGTGGCATAAGGGTTAAAACTATATTGCTGATGAGCAACTGTTTCCAGAGGCGCAGCTATCAATATGACCTTCGTAAAACAAGTCTACAAGGAAATCTGCAAAGTTTAAGCAGGAACTCTACGTAATGCATACCTTCTAGTGTGCGTGCGTGCGTGCGTGCGTGTGTGTGTGTGTGTGTGTGTGTGTGCGCGCGCGCGCGCGCTCAGCATAACCTAAAAACGAAAAGTGGATAAAAACCAAACTTTGTATTTAGGTTCAGTACCATCTAAAGCTGCGACACTTAAGATTTTCAAATCCCCCACCCCAAACTACCTTTTACATAGAAGATTTTTCATAACTTTTGATTTTCTAATATTGTTCAATGGATTTTGATTAAAATACCATATATCAAAGATATTTACATGGCAAATAAAATGTATATTTTGAATCTTATGGGAATAGCCTTTGAAGTCTTCTTAATTAGGAAGGAATTTTGTATAATCTTGTATAACTAGTAAACGTTAAGCAACAGATGAAAACATACTACACAAGAAATAAAGATCTTTTTAAATCACAAAGTTTATTTCAAATAGCTTTTTGTGGCTAAATCATTTCCGAGATATCCGTTAGTAATAGTTTCGAATTGTTCATTACTTGGTCATCCTTTAAAGCCTTGAAGCATTCAGTTGTTTCTTTCGATTTCAAGTAAACAGTACGGAATTTCAAGGGCTGCATATAGCGTCCAGTTCTTAAGCATCTATCGTTACAGCCCTTGATGTTTGTAACGTAATGTAGCTATTTCTGCAAAGGCTTATTTGGAGTAAAATGAAGTAGATAGAAAAAATAAGATTTAGTAAGAATAGCTTGTATACCCTCTAATAAGCGATAGAGAGTAGAGAAAGTCATGCGATTGTAACAAATCAAATTTTTAATGATAAACTGACATTTACGCCATTAAAAAGTAAGCAGATCTTTTAGTCTATATTAATATTATAAAGAGAAATTTTGCATGTGTATGTGAAGAGGGAGTTGTATGTAGGGTAATCAAAATCCACTCAACGGATTTTGGTAATTCCTTCATCAATTCTTTCTGACAAACATGGTCTATAAAACAGCTAATTTCATTTCATAAATTACTAAAAGGTTAAATAGGATTTACTAAGCCCTTATATTTGAATACTATGACTTTGTCCAGTTTTTAACTTTCACTTTACAGATTTCTCACTGTCACTGTTAATGTGATCTACTTTCAATTTTCATTGTCACTTCACTTTCTTCGTGACGTAGCGGCGTAACGGATTACTGTGACAGCGCGCGCGAAGCTACCTGCGGCATTTCATTCGGCATGTTCTAGTAGCCTCTCTTTCTAGAACCTTCCACTTTGCATACGAGGCCCATATAAGGTGCTTCTCTTGCCCGTGTTCGTCAGTCAGTTACGTAGATTGCTTCATCACGAACACCAACAGAACATACGCTGCAACAGGGATCCTACGACTTCATAAAGCTGGCAACGGGTTATTGACAATGCTGGTGAACCCTTGAAGGGCTGTAGTAGTTTCAAACATATATCATTCTTGCAATAGTAATAAATACATAGTTCCGTCTGTAAAAGTTCCAATCTATGTATTATATGAAAACTTGTAGCTTTTGTGTGATTAAATGCGACCAAAGAGAAGGTACAACTTTTTTTAAATGTGATTATATAATATGATTATCTAAAGGGAAAGCTGACTACTTCGGTATTGGATTATGATCAAAATAGAGGCTTTTTACTTACATGGGGGTTTTATTAAAACAAATCGGAGGGTTTTAACTATCCAGAATAATCCTTGTTTGTTGAGGAACGTCTTGGTATGGTTAACGTTATGCTCACCCACCCTTTTATGTGACCGTTTTTATATAGTCGTTTCTGGCGGGTTTTTGCGACTTTTGGAAGGAATTGCTGCCAACGTGAATCATTTGAGTTTTAGACGCGCAGATCCCTCGGCTACGCCCTGTCGTCGCTTCGCAGTTGCGGCACTCCATTCCTCTCCTTTTAAAAAAACATCCCTCGGCTACGCTTCGCGGCTGAGGGCCCTCAATCCCTCGGCTATGCCTTGCGGCTTAGGTACCTCAATCGTATTTTCAGATATGTTGGGATTTCATGGCAGCGGAAAGACAACCCATGATCCCACGGGTAAGATGCGTACGATGTGACTTCTGATAGTACAGTAAGACCTGTCTTCAGCGGAATTGAACGGCGCTGTCGAACATTTCCGTTAAAGATAGGTTTCCGTTTAATGAAGGTAGGGCTAGGCTATTAACAAAATTAAACCATAAACATACACCTATTCTCACCTTTTAAACACAATGATTTATTCGGTACCGCGCGGAGGAATAGTCCTGTCTCGTCGCCGTTTTCTATGTTTTCATGTTCGTATCCTTCGATTATTGAAGTCGTCCTCCGTGGACTAGTGGTACCGTGCTAGCCTCTAGTTCCCAAGGTCGCGGGTTCAAATCCGGCGGAGGGCGATGGATTTTTTGGGGCGTAAAAATCACGGCTTCCTTCGGAAGGGAAGTAAAGCTGGTGGTCCCGTGTCGTAGATTTACGGCACGTGAAAGAACCTCAAGCCTGATTGAGGCCTCTGAGCAAAATTTCCGGTCTTTCACGTCCAATATAGAATGGGACACTAAGGACCACAGCAGTTAAAGAGCGTCCATAAATAACACTCAAAAAAAGTTTCGATTGTTGAAGGTATTTTTAAAATCCAATCAGCGATGGTTGTCATTCATTGATGTTGAATTGTCATTCGATTCGCCACAAAGTTCGTCAAAACTATCTGATGTCTTTTGCGGAAACTCTCCAACCATCCATTAGATGCTTTGAATTCAGTCTTACCCAGTTTTTTAGCTACGTTATTCCTGTAACATAAGCTCCGATATGCGGTGATTTTTTTTTCCTTAACACTAACAAACCACTCCCACACTATTTCATTAATGTATTTCAGTATTCTTAGTTCTCTCTTTATTTTTCCATTAGCACAATTTTCCCACCGCTGCAGGATTTCTGTTTTCTTCTTTAAAATATCGTAAACTTGTGTTTTGCCTATGTTGAGCACCTTCACGATCTTTATCATGTTCACTAGCATAAATCCCTTTCACTCTCGTGTTAAGCTCTAGTACAACTCTTGTTTTCGAAGCCATGGTGACTACTGCTGAACTAAATCATCACCTATGTAAGTTCAGAGGTGTACTGTTGAGAGCTGTATTCTATGGTGTCTGAAAAGTCTTTAGAGCAAGAAATGGAAAGGGAAGAGACGACAACAATAAAAGACAATCGACCGTTCTTATTGTTAACTTAACTATGTAATGAAGGATGAATGTGACAGGTTTCTCAATATTCGGACCGTCATTAGCGACCCTCCCCCTCCTAGATTGGTCAGATACAGCATGTTTCAACTTAAACATCACGTACTTAGAGCAGACTTTCACAGGGTGCCTGAAACTTTTCTAAACTCTGCATTCCGGACTGGAAAGTTTCCGTTAAAAGGCGTACTTAAGTTTCCGCTGTCCACGTAAGGCAGTTTCCGGTTAATAAAGGGAATTTAGCATGTTTTCCACCCCAAAATTCGGGAACCATGCAATATTTCCGTTTAACAAGGGGTCCGTTGAAGGCAGGTTTTGTGTAATATGGAACAAAACAAAATATGCCATATATTCGTGAATCTGCCTAAAGCACCAGTTCTTTATTACATAATGATGTATTGAATGCAACAAAAGTTGTGCAGTGTATGCTTGTGTTACGTGTGTATAGTGATACTGGCCATAATCCAATACCAAAGTTTATTTGAAAAAACTCTTACCATTCCGACTGATGTAGGATGCTCCAACGCCAAAGGGTACTTGTGGACTATGGAGGACTGTCGTGGGCGGGGATGTTAAGGAAGTTAGACGTTCCTTTTGCGTGGTTATCAGGAAATTTTTCATCATTATTACGAATAGTCGGGGCTCTACGAAATGCAATTATAAGGGGTAAAGGGGAGGAATTATCTTATAGATAATTGTACAAAATTTTCATAAACGGGTGAGGTAAATTAAGTTAATGAAATCGTCATTTGAGTTTACAATATATAACTTAATAGCTATTCGTATATCAAATCATCTAACGTCTTTGGATAGGAGACTAATTTCTATCACTTGCCATCGTTTTTATGGATTGCTGACACTCTCAGGTTTTGGACTGATTGGGACATCTGCTTCTCTGAGAGCGTTTGTTCTAAATTGTGTATTTTTTAAATTCTTTAAAGTTAATATAATTCTAGCTAGGATTTTGTGGGCCCGTTTGCAATTCGGGTCCTGGGGCTCCGTAACTATACTTCTGAATCTTCGATTTTTTGTTTTAATTATTTATGGACGCTCTCCAACTACTGTGTTTCTTAGCGTCCCATTCCATATTGGGCGTGAAAGACCGGTAATTTTGCTCAGAGGCCTCTTTATCAGGCTTGAGGGTCTTTTGCGTGCCGTTAATGTACGACACGGAACCACCGACTTTATTTCCCTTCCGAAGGAAGCCATGCTAAGGGGTTTTACGCCCGAAAAGGTCCATAGCCGGGTTTGAACCCGCGAACTCGGGAACTAGAGGATAGCATGGCAACTACTACACCACGGAGGACGACAGAATCTTCGATGTTAAAGCGGCATCTCTATCGCAAGCGATGCTTCCGAAAGCGCACAGAGCTTTCCTCGTCTATTCCATGTATCCTGGCGTACATCCACACTGTCGAACTGGACAATGTGAAATAAGAGTTACTACTTCTTCCTGCACAAGGCCTGTCAACCTACTCCGTCCTCAAACATATCGCCGCAACTTGTTCTTAGTCTACCTACTTGGCTATATCCCTTAGGTTTATAATTTAATAACATTTTCGGCATTCCTTCCTCTTTAATCCTTAATGTTTTTTTTTTAATTTATTTAAAGTCGCGCTAACTACATGGACATACACGACTCATCAATTGCTTACATTAATTCATAATTAGACAAACAGTTACATGTTCACAAAATTAATAAAAACAAATGAATTGTAACATAGTACAACACAAGAAGTAGCTGGATACAAAGAGAACATAAAATATATTATGGAATTACGGCGTTAATTTTAACATCGTGAAATTTTAAGATTGCTATTCAGGTATGAACGAGAAAATATTAAATACTATATTGAAACATTTTATATTTTGTTAAAAAAGACCGATATTCTGCAGGAATTTCTTTAGTTTTAAATAGGCCACTTGAATATCTATTGCAGTGTGGATGTAGGAGGAAATTTGTTCAGTTCTGCGACAGTTATCATATTGTTGGCATTTGCATGGTAGATGTTCAACAGTGAGTCTTGTAGTACAGAAACAACATTCAGGAGGTGGTTTTCGGATTTATTCATTTCTTTGTCTAGAAGAGTATATCCAGCTGCTGCTCTTAGGAATTTCAGCTTTGCTGTTTCTATTCTTTTCCTATCTGTCCTGTGCATAGTCCAGTTTTCACTTCCATATGTTGCCAATACTTTATTACATTTCATTTGTGTTGCTTTTGCCGTCATGTTCTTTAATGTTCTCCTTATTGTTCCATTCATTTGTCTTAATCCGTTTAGTTTTATATTCAGGTCTTCGCTAGATGGTTAAAACTAGAGAAAATAGCAGTTAATAAAATTATAAATTAGCTATGAAGCACTGTAGATTATATACGCCTTAAAAATACATAGGTTACTTGCGTTTTTGGAAGCATCAGTCATGATAGCTCAGCGATAGAGCTTCGGCATACTAACGTGAATATCTATGCCATGGAACAACAATTTAAAGCCTAATTATTTTCAATTTTAGAAGACTTCATACTAAAAATTGTAACATTTAGCAATTTAGCTCTAATGAATTGAGCTGTCGTTACTGGAAGAACATATTTCCATTTCAAGTGATTAAATTCAATTATAAACCCAAATCCAATTCTTATATTCTGAGTTAGTGAACCAGAAACTAACGGGAGACCCACCATCTTATTGGTTGGTGGTCCAAAGACAAATGATAAGAGAACCACTAACAGGTTGGTGTGCAGACCGACGCCCAGCATTGGTAGCTTTCTTAGGAAACTGGAGAGGGAATCTGCCGTAGCTTAGGCGCTAAAGTCTGCTTGTCAAGTGGTGGTACCGGTATTGATTCCCGTTTGGAACAATTCACTCACTGGGTTTCTCTGCAGTTTCCCTCACTCCAAAAGCATAAAGCTAAGGAAATAGAAATGCAAAATTTATTTAAAAAAACATTTGCACTGTTTCTGCCATATCTTGAGCACTGTTAAGGTACACAGAAAATCAGAAAGTTCGTAATACTAAATGGTAATTGGAGAACCTCAAATTATTTTACAGGAAGAGTGCTCACCTTAATGGTAGTTTCATGTGAATATTTTTTCATTGAAAGATGGAAAGTAGAAATTCATGATCCACTTTTGCCCGAGTAGTTTAGCTTATCGCAGAAATAACAATGTGTGTTCTTGGTTCCCTTTTGCTTGCAAATTCATCAGTGCAAATCATCAACTTTGGAGAGGAAGTAAATTTGACTAGCATTAAAATAACAAACAAAAAAAACCGAGACACACACATAAGCGCATTTATAATTTTTTGCCAATTGAAAGCTGTCTGATTATTTTTAAAAAATCTTGTGTTATGTTTATATGATTTGTCCATGCTCTATCGTTTATTAGTGGGTATACAAATTCTTACGAAAGTTTATTTTCATATCCGCTTCATTTTATTCGAGAAAAACCTTTTCGGAAATAGTTGCATTATACCCTTCGTTATAGATACAAAGGAGATAGCGATTGTCAAATGTTTTAGAACTGGATCGACAGGGCTTTAAAAGAATGGAAGTATTGAACAAATCGAACCATTAATAAAGGATATCTCAGAAATGGCTGATGCACAAAAAAACATTATTTGAAATAAATTATATGTTTTAAGGAGATTTACATTTCTTGTATAGTAGGGAGGGATTTTTCTCCCTTAAAAAGGATAAAGATCTTGTGTAACATTCATATGGCATTTTCTACCTACTATCGTTGATTACTTTCTCTACCACGTACGTAGTAGGTAGAACTTAGTAGATGGTATTGCATTCCACCCAGATGTTTAAGAACTGGACGCTATATGCTGGCCTTAAAATTGCATACTGTTTCTATGACATCGCGAGAAACAGCTGAAAATCGACAGGACTAAGAATAGCTAAGTATTGAACAATTCAGACATTAAAAACGGATATCTTGGAAATTCCTGATGCCACAAAAAAATTGTTTGAAATGAATTGTGTGTTTTAAAGATGTTTACATTTCTTATGTAGTACGTTTTGTCTATCACTTAACGTTTACTAGTTACACAAGATTATACAAAATTCCTTCTGAATGAAGAGGACTACAAAGGCTCTTTGATTCTAAAAAAAATTTATCTTTATTTATGGAGTTTAAATCCATTGTATGTTATTAAAAATGTTGTTCCAATAATAACATGAAGTCCATGAAATCCGGCTGCTACAAAAAAAAGTGGAGTTTATTGATAGTTAAATTTCATAGTATTTTATTGCGTGAAGGAATTAGTCATAATGATGAAGGAATTATCAAGAATACACATTTTGTAATGTAAATATCTTTCATATATGGTATTTTAATCAAAATCATTAGCCATTTTTTAGAAAATAAAAAATTTCGAATAATGTTCTATTTAAAGTATAGTTTGAGGTAGGGGGATTTTCTTGAAAATCTTTGTGTTGCATCTTTGGAAGCCACTGAACTTAAATACTTTTTGCTTTTGAGTTATGCCACACACACACACACACACACACACACACACACACACACACACACACACACACGCACGCACGCACGCACACACCTTTTTCTAAAGATGCTTTTTTGTATTCAGGGGGCCTCAAAACATGCATTTCCGGTGAATTCTCGGTATCGAATTTTTGAGTGGAATGCAATACCTTCTCTCCTACTAGGTACATGGTAGATAAAGTAAAATGCAAAATATGCTGTAACTAACATATTGAGAGAAACTGAAGTTCTTAGCTTTCTACGTAAAAACAACGCTTTAGAGAGGTTAGTACGTACATTATTAATGCATAGTTCCCAGGTTAGTTTACTATCTAAAGTTGGACCTGTAGCCTACTGTATTTATCTTATACCTACAACAAAATATATAAATGTGTAAAGAAAGTTTATTTCAATTAACAAGAAGAGATAGAAGAATAAGCTTTTTTGAGAGTAGTTTGGTGAAGAGTGAGTGGAAAAAGTCATGTGAATGCAACATCATAATTTTTTATAAATCATATTCCTCATCCTCTTTGCCAACACATGTCTCTTGCAGTTACATTGTCCACAAACTTCAACCCCACAAGTCATTGTCATACATGATTAATTAAATCTCAACTGGTAGCCACAAAAATAAATGAGTGTACGTCATATTCAGGATTCCAATAATAAAGAATAAAGATAATGCTTTGAAGAAAGCTGTAAGTAATTGGTTAATGTGTAGCCACAAAGGCATTAAAGATTTGCTGTTGAACTACAAATAAAGCATAAAAGCTGATTGTTCCCATAAGGCAATAATGGTATTTTAAGTATTAAAATAGGACTATATGTAATAAAACAGATTATACTGTGATCATGTCCTTGGCATGTGGCTTGTAGATGCTACATTACCAAACTCTCAATGGGGCGTATATTAACTATTTGAATAGAATAATTACTAAAATTTAACTATTACAATTTTATTTCAAGAGTAAATTACGAGAAAAAGTTGTGTTTTATTAAATATAACAATTACAAGTAAAAATTACTAAAGCAGTAATCTTTACATTAATTACATTAACTTTACTGAATTACTTCCCATCCCTGGAAATAATGCAATGCATATGTTGTTCTTAAAGACTCTGTGTAATATACATAACATGTATTTATAATATTATTTACAAAAAGTATAATGTTTGTGGTATGTTTACAGCACGGATAGTGGATGGGACAACCCTTTCCGGCCAGATGGTGACCTAAGTCGGGAAGCTGATGAGATTGTGGAGATGATCAAGGGTGGTAAACCCATAACCCCAACACCAGGCAGCACGGCCCCAAAGCTACCATCAGTAGGAGAGGAAACGGAGCAACGCAGTGGGGCATCCTCGCCTGTGGCAGCGCCTGCCACTGTGACAGATTCTGCTACCAAGGCTGTGGCTCCCCCTATGTCCCAGTCCTCACCTCACAACAAAGTGGGGGCCAATGGTAATGCACCGTGTTCCAATGAAAAACCACCGCCAGCTGCTGCAACAGGAGCTGTCGAGGTTCAAAGGGGCACTGTTGTACCTCCCAGTGATGCATCTCAAGTCGAGCATGTTGTCCTCAAGAAGAAACCCAAGTGCAAGTGTTGCGTGATTCAGTAGGTACACACCTACATACACACAAACACACTCTCACTACAATCCAGTCTCCATCGTCACGTGCCTGTGCATCTCTTATTATTATTGTGTTGTGCACTTGGCTTCAAAATGTTGTTTGTAATATATTTTATATTCTTCATTTACATTGTTGCCCGCCAACTTAACCCCTTTATGTTATACTCGATATCTGCTGCTGCTTCTGTTATGACACGGTAAAGGGCATTTACTTATTTGCTTTGTTTAAATAAAAAGAAGCATTTGTAATAATCAGTGTTTTAATTAATCATTGTAGAGAGTGTGTTTGCTTGTGTAACCATAAAGCGTTCAGATCAAAGAAGAAAGAAAAAAAAAAAAGACTGGTTTTGGAGTGCTAGTGCTATTTTAAGTTTGTGTAAGGTTTTGACAAAATCAGGACCAATTAACTTGAGCATGTACAATAATAATTATATTTGTCTGTGCAGTGCATCCTCTTTGCTTGTGCTTCAAAAGGACACACTTGCATCCTGTACAGACCCATGCTTTGTTGCAAAGACTGGATTCCGTTTAATATATATATGAATCAAGGAGACGGATATTGTTAAAAAAAAAATTAAATAATTTTTGTAGGGGAAAATATTTTAAAAATATAAGAAAGAAAATGCAGGGAACCAATGTGCACATTACAAAAAAGATAAAAATAAAGATAATTTTTTGTTGTTGCAAAACCCTTGTGCTGCAGTTTGACTCTCCATATCTGCATAATAACAAAATGTTTAGTGCAGCTGCACTGCTGTGGTGCTTTGTTGTGTAGTTCACTTCAATTGGACTGTAGCAGAACCATGCAGGTTATGGCATGCCACAGAAATGACCAAGCAGGGAAGAAGAGACAGTATATCATCAAAACAGGAAGCTTTCAAGAAAACAGACAATCAAACATGGCCATAGTTGATTTGTTTTGTAAATGATATTTTGTTGCTGGAGCTTTTCCAACTGTGTCTTAATATTTCAGTGGCTTGTACGCAAATGGGCAGCATACACACAAGCTGATCAAATTTGTTGGGACCTTCCCCATGAGCCAGTTTGAATCATTGATGTCATATTTAAGACCAAGTTTCCATTGTTCTCATTAATTCTGTGGAATTCTTGTAAACAATGGTAGTCCTGAAAGAGAGAGAAGCAAGGAAAAAGTTTACTGCCATTTTGTATCTCCTGGCATGGGTGATTTACTGATGGTGTGTAGCAATAAGTTTCTGTTTCAGGAATCTGATTGTTGCACTGGGGGAGACATCTAAAGTTCTTGCACCCCAATTTGATTTTGTTTGTTTATTAAATCCTTTAATTCAGAACTTATGCTGGGAAGACAATGCCATCTTCTTTTATTATTATTTTTTTTTTTTTAGATAAGTACTATTACAGGTTATGTTCTGTATCATCATTCTTTCGTATAAGCATTAAGCAAAAATTAATAAAGAAATTATTCTAATAAAAAAATTGATGAAACTTCTCAGAATACCAATAACTCTAGTCATACACTATGCAAGTTAAGATATGATTCTCAAACTTACAGTATTGTACCTATCTGAGGCAAAAGCATTATCACTACAATTTGGTTTATTCAGCACCAGACACCATCATGTTTTCTGAGAGCAAAGTACATTATTAACATAGCAATAGTGATTATTTGCAGTAAATTAAAAACAGTTTCAAAAGTGGTTACATTTTGTGCCAATTCCATTTAAACATACAATCACGTTATTTTGTAAATCCTGCTCTTGCACAAATTATGGGGATTATCAGGAAAGTTAATGTTTTGAGAATACTAAAGATATACAAGCTGTAGACAACAATATAAATGCGTGTGATTCACCAAAATATAACATACCTATGAAAATATTAAATGCAAGGGGTGCAGACTTTTATTGTGAAGTAACTTAATTTAGGGTTTCATTCAGTGATAGGCTTGACAGATGTTGACATAGCATATAAATGACGTTTCAAACTTTCTTAAGGGTAATTTCTTTAGTGACCTTGATACATTGTTGTTAAAAGACATGAAGTTAGTTTACAGACAGTCGTCAATAATGCAGGGATTATTGTATAACTATTCTCCCTCCATCCTTGAAACGAAACATGGTGTTTACTCTCAATTTCCATGTTGCTGGAGTTGAATAAACTGATCAAAGAATATTCAACCATGAGTTGTGCTCCACTGTGGGTTCAAAATTAATTCTCGAACCACCCAGTTGGTTGCAGTCTTCTCAAGACATTTTTTTTGTTTTTGCTATCTCTGCCTCTGCAAAGGTGCTCGACTGGCAGTGATTGTTAATGATATAAACTGACTTGTGGGAAGTTCCAAATAAATTTGATTGCTTAACATGTGAATAAAGTTACAGTTGTGTGATCATTCCTCTGCAGCTGAACTGCCATTAAGTAGCGTTGTTTTCTACTGTACAACATCTGAAATAAAATAGTGTAGGCTATGCAGTTGTGATTCATATAACTGAAATTAACTTTTTTCACATCAGTATTTCTATACATTTGCCTTTCTGTACTTTAAATTAACAAAGTAACTCTTTGGAAGTTAATTTGTGTAAGACTTTATTTGATTAACTCTTCTATTTTATAGCTGATGTTAAAATATGAGAGATAGTGAAATATTCTTCCACAAGAACCATGGCTGATTAATGTTCCAAGCTAGCCTTCCCAATCCTTACCTCTTTGCAAGGGAACAATGTATGTTGTACAGTGATGATGTACAGTCTTCTTGAGGAATTGGGTTAGACAACAACTAACTATTGTTCTGATATTAAATATCCAATTGATGTTGGAAATGCTTCATGTGTCATTATAGATCCTTACTCATTGTCGTTTTTTTACCTTGATATTGTCACATCTTACCTTAATCCTGAACAGAAGAAACAAGGAGTGTGCTTAAGTCAAACAAAGAAAACTGCATTAAAATTCAGTAGTGGATCATTTACATACCACCGAATTAAGCATAATAAATTATTTTTGGTAAAACTTTGCAGTTAATTAGCAGAAGTGTCTGCTAAAAAATATTTATGCAGGACCATAACTTAATTATGAATGTTCAATGTATAAACAGGTTAAGATGAACAAAGCAATAACATTCAGTTATGCCCTATCTCAGACAAGAACAATCCTGCTATAAACAACTAATGGAGTGGACTTAACCCGCCATTTGTTTGATGCTACATGTGTATACATAAGTTTTGCAACACTATTAACAGCGCTACATCTGTGACAATAAATTGCTAAAACATTGCCATTAACTTTATTAAGTCTATATATTACAGAATTAATATTATTGTCTAGCAGCAAAATGGGTATGCTTAGGGGTTTCATTCTTTAAGCATTGAGAAACAGTGCCTGATCATTTTCTTCTAGCCACTTCTTAAGTTTGCCTAGGTTTTATTTCAGCAGATTGACAGGCCTGCTCCATGACGGTTAGCTGACTGGTTTTAAATTGCATACAAGTGTTCTGGCTTTTGAGGTATTGAGATAAACTGTAGGAAATAGTTATAAATATCAAAAGTGACTGTGCATGATAAACAATAACATCTTAATCATCATTTACTTCATGAGCTACTTTGTTCCGAGAGTATAGTGCTGTACAGGAATACAACTTATTAACAGGCATGTTTTTAAAGTAAGTATTGTTTTAATATTTTGCCATTGCAGAGCTGCAGTCGCAATTTTGAACATGCACAATCATTTCCTCCATTCATTGGGAAGCCAGATGTAGCTGTGAGCAATCCTCACTTTGTTTACCTGTTTTTAGAGTGTTTCGAAATGTTCAAAACAATTGAATGACCTGCGGATTATTAAGCCAGATTAGTGATTTGTTCTTGAATGCAAGAAATGTTAAGCCAATTGTGTGAGGTTTATGGGGGAATGATAATGAGTGACAATGCCCAGCCACACACAGCCAAACAAACTCAAGATCAATTCGACCACCCTACCTACAGTCCAGATTTGGCACCAATCGATTTTCATCTAAAGAAATTCCTTGGTGGAAGACATTTCAATGATGATGTGAAACAAGAAGTGCAGACTTGACTTTCATCACAGGTGGTAGCATTCTTTGACAAACGCATACAAAAACCAGATTCCCGTTGCAACAAGTGCCTGAATAATGACGGTGTCTATGTGGAGAAGTAGTGTAAGATGTAAGGTAATGAATGACAGACAGTAAAGTATTTAGAAAATAATGTTCTGTTATTTTTTTAAAAAATCTGATGTGTTACACTCACATGACTTTCTCTACTCTTGTACAAACTATTTATACAAACGCTTATTCTCCATCTACTTCATGTTAATCGAGATAAACCTTTGCAGAGCCTATCTTATTGCTAATTTTCTTGTAGATGTAAGGGGAATATATATTTACAAGGGCAATTTGGAAATACAGTAGCCTTTAAGAACATACATATCTCTTAATAGCTGGTTGCTAGGTGCAGCACCATTCCGTTTCCCACAGATTAATACTCTTTGCATATCCAAGACAAAAAAATGAATAACAAATTCCCATTTGAGAAAATAAGTATTGAAAAATTTAAGGGAATAACAAGTAATATCTCGAAAATGGTTCACTCAACAACAAAAAATGTATATGACATAAATTGTGTATTTTAATGCGATCTACATTTTTTGTGTAGTAAAATTTTGTCTATCTCTTATGGTTTACCAGTTATGCAAAAGTCGTTCACAATGAAGAATACTTTTGGAGACATTCCCAGGAAATTCAAGATATACATTTTATTTGTCATAAAAATATCTTAAACATATGATATTTTAATCAAAATCGTTAGAGCAATTTTTGAGAAAATTAAAATTTTCGAAAAATCTTCCATGTAAAGCGTAATCTGGGGTGGAGGGATTTTCTTGAAAACCGTGTCGCATCCTTGGAAGATACTGAACCTAAATACCAAGTTTGGTGTTTATCCGACTGTTCGTTTCTGAGTTATGCTGTTCACACACACACACACACACACACACACACACACGGACATGTTTCCAAAAATGCTTTTTTTGGATTCAGGGGGTCTCAAAACATGTATTTCCGGTGAAACCTCAGTATCGATTTTTTGGGTGGAATACAATATTTCCCCTACTTACTATACGTAGTAGAGAAAGTAAAAATTATTGGTACTTTATAAACATGCCTTGTATACAATGGTTTCATTAGTAATAAAAAGTTAGGCTGTATATTACTTAACAATAGTAAGTTAATAGTGTATAACTAAGACTGTCTTGTGTTTAATCTATATATCTATGCTTGTATATACATCTGTTGTAAATATTCCTTTCAGAATTCCCAAGGCCAGAACATATCTTTGGTTTATGTGCATGATACAGAGGAATGAATCTAAATATTTGTATGCTTTTCTTTCCTGAACCTAATTTGGGCTTAGCAGTGATTAGAAAATTACTTATAGTGCTGTACTTCTTACAGGCAATTAGTTATTGCATGATGACAAATAAAAGAAAGCACTCGTGAACTTTACTCTACCAATCAATGGTCTAACAGTGTTCAGTTTCACTATCTCTCTCTTTCCTCCCATATGTTCACAACAGGATTGTTCTAATTTGAGACAGCTTATAATAGAAGAAACTTTGATATGGGTGATAATTTGTAGGATAATAGCAGAAACTTTCCTGAAAATGTATTTTTGAGAGGCAATATTTAGCAAGCTAGTTACTGATTATTCTGTTAATCACATTAATTTATATGAGGGTTGCTACTGGAGGGGTACATCCCCCTATTTTGTTTCCATCCAAAAAAATGCTACTCTATTAGCATTGTATCGCCATAAAATCCAACCACTCTCTACACACAAAGTTGGAGGGAAAAAGGAGATGCCACTAATATCACAGAATGTCATTTCTGAATTCTATCATCAAAACAACCAACTTTAAAGAAAATGTAAACATTCTTTATCTAAGAAATAATATGAATAATGCAATATAGAAACCACATTTAAACAATGTGTTGTTGAAATACTAGCTGGCATAGGCAGCACAGCATCAGTTACTTTTTAAATCAAATGAACACTTGAATGAATTTCAAATATCTATCCACCATCCTGTACTCTAGTAAATTATCTAGAAGTCTTTTTTAATTTCCCCAGCACCAATTTAAAGCAAGCAGAGGAAGTAATGCATTCCACCCAAGAATTTGGTGTTGGAATTTCACCAAAAATACTTGTTTTGAGGTACATTGAATCAAGAAAGAAAGAAGAAGAAAAAAAGCATATTTAGAAAAAAAGGTCCACATCTGTGTCTCTGAACAGCATAATTAAAAAATAAAAAGCTTGTTAAATACCAACTTTGATTTTCTCAAAAAGTCTTAATGATTATGATAAAAATACCCTATGTTTAAGATACTAATACAACATAATATGTGGAATTTTATAGGAATAGCTTATGAATTCTTCTTCATGCTGAATTTTATTGTTCTCTTTAATGGCAAACCTTAGAACAAAATCTTAACTGTACAAAAAAAGTAAGCCTCTTTAAAACATAATTTATTACTTCCAATAAATTTTATGGCACAAGCCACTTCTGAAATATCCATTATTATTGGTTTGAATCTTCATTTTCTCTACCATGTACATAGTAAGTAGAGAAGGTATTGCATTCCACCCAAAAATTGATACCAAGATTTCACCGGAAATACATATTTCGAAATCCCCTGAATCCAAAAAGAAGCATTTTTAGAAAACAGTCTGTATGAGTGTGTCTGGAACAGCATAACTCAAAAACGAAAAGTCGGAAAAATACTAAAGTTGGTATTTAGGTTCACTATCCTCCAAGGATACAACGTGAAGGTTTTCAAGAAAATCCCCCCCCAACCTCAACTACCCTTAACATGGAACCTTTTTATGAAAATTTTGATATTCTAAAAAATGGCTGTAATGATTTTGATTAAAATGCAATATATTAATGATATTTACATGACAAATAAAATGTGTATCTTGAATTTTCTTGGAATAGCCTGTGAAGTCCTTTTCATTCGGAAGGAATTTTGTATAATCTTGTACAACTGGTAAACATTAAGTGATAGATGAAATGTACTACACAAAAATTTTTTATCTCTTCTAAAACCCACAGTCCTGTGAACATTCAATTGTTTCTCGGGATTTCATGCAAACATATGAATTTTAAGGCCAGCATATAGCATCCAGTTCTGAAACATTTGACTATTGCTGTTCTCTTTGTATTTATAATGAAATACGTAATATGGCTATTTCTGCAACATTTTATTTGGATTATATAAGCTTTAGTAATATAGCCTGTATACCCACTAATAAACGATAGAGGGTAGAGAAAGTCATGCGAATGAATCACATTAGATTTTTAAATACCTCATCACTCTTAAATCTCTGTCAGTATTTGGCTGTTGCTTGAGATGTCTTGGAAAGAGTATATAATTTCAAAGCTAGTATATATTGGTCTGCTTTTAAAGAATATTGCTTCAGCCTCTTCTATCCTCTTTGTTTCTACACTGAAATGTGTAAAATGAAACATTCTGTAAACATTTATTTTGATTAACATGAAGTAGATAGAAAAATAAACTTTTTCAGGAATTGTTTGTAGAAGCTATATAAAAATAGGGGATAGTGTCATGAGAATATAACAATAAGATATTTTATGTTGAATCCTTTCTTTTATCCTTAGAAAAGTAATTTTGTAAAGCCTCATAATATTCATGAAAATGGGAATGAAATACTGACAGATGTATTCCCAGTCTCCTTCAATACCCCCTGCTGATAACTTTGCAGTTTTAGAAATGTTGTAGAACCTCTTGATTTCTGAAGGAGTTATCCAAATGGTCAAGCAATTTTTAGATAACTACAATAATTTAAAATGCTGTATCTTCTCTTTAGTCCCATTATTATTAAATTTAATACAGGGATTAAAATTTACACACTGAATGGATACATAATGCTCTGGCATCAATATCCAGTAAAATAGGAGTGAAATTAGCAGATATTAAGATACCCTACCTCCATGCTACTAATTTCAAAATATAGAACAGCATAATTATAGTCTGTAACCTTAGGAAAAATAATCATCTCAATTGTTAATTATAAATATCAGTTGAGTAGCTTCTGATGTTACACTGGAAGCAGTTTTCTGCTTTCATATTTTCAATATATATTGAAAATGAGCTTTATTATAAAATATGGAGGAAATACAGCAAAACCTACATAAAGGTTATTAAAATATCGTGACTTCCAGAAACCAAATAAAACAAAAGCCAAGTTATTACAGCAAATTATTTGTTATTAAACACCTGTTAATCTTTTCCTCCATGGTATATTCAACAGAAAGCCAAAGCCACCTTAAAAGGTTTCTGCTGTTGCACAACATTATTCGTATTACCATATTTAGGCCATATAAAGCCATATAACTGTTTAGGAATTGAAATTAAAAAGCTGTCTTTGCTGCCAAGAAGAACAGTAGTTTTCAATGATAGAAGAATTATTAAAATATATCTCAGATTTCTTGGAGACACCCACTCTCTTCTTTATATTCTTAAGTGCATTTTTAGAGAAACGTTTGTATGTGTCTGTGAACAGCATAACTTGAATAAATACCAAATGTGCTATTTAAGTTCAGTATCTTCCAAAGATGTAACACAAAGATTTTCAAGAAAATTCACCAAGCCAAACTACCCTTTACATGGAAAACATTTTGATATTCTTTATTTTTTCAAAAGTCGTTCTAATGATTTTAATTAAAAAAATATTTAAGATATTTACATATTAAATAAAATGTACATCTTAAATTTTCTGGGATTAGCTTGTGAAGTCCACTTCATTGTGAAGCAGTTTTGCATAATGCGTAAATTGTGAGAGATAGACAAAAGGTTGCTGCACAAAAAATGTAGATTTCTTTAAAACATACACTTTATCTCAGGTAACTGTTTTATGGCATCAGCAATTTCGGAGATATCTATAAATATTTGTGTGAATTTTTCAAAACTGGAGTTTTTTTAAACCATTGTTGCTATTCACTTATTTCTCACAATATCGTGGAAATAGTATGGAATTTCAAAGCCAGCATTTAGTTAGCTGCTTTCAAACATCTGACTATGAATTCAGTTTCCTCTATTCCCCCTGTAATTAGAATGAAATGTGTAACAAAACTATTTCTACAGATGTTTATCTTGATTAACATGAAGTAGATAGAAAAATAAGCTTTCATAACAATAGTTTATACAAGGCATATCAAAATAAATGGTAGTGGGTTAGAAAGTCATGTAAATATAATACATAGATCTTTATTATTTTTTAATTTGTATAGGGCGGCGCCGTGGCCGAGTGGTTAGACCGCTCGCCTCCCATCTAGGCGGCCCGGGTTCAACCCCAGGGACCTGCATGTGGGATTTGTGTGGACGAAGCGGCGTCTGGGCGGGTTTTCTCCGGGTTCTCCGGTTTCCACCGCCATTCATTCCACCAACTGCTCCATCATCACCTTTCCTTTCATCCATTTCACCAACATTTCGTTTCATCTACTTCCTTCATCCCATACCAGGCATCGGGCTGATCACCCATCCTGGATGCTCTGTCTGATCCATGAGTGTCTGCTCCTCGACGGGCCTCTGACGCCAGGCACCCGCTTGTAAGTCCTGGGGGGTGTAAGTCCTACATAAGAGGAGGGTAAACAGATAATGAATGAATGAATGAATTTGTATAGCGTTATTTAATTTCAATATTAGGGTGTCTGTAACTCATTCACTGTGGGCATTTTTCATTACCTTGTATTTTCACTAATTTTCACTCAAAAACATTAATTCACTCTCAGGTTTAATGTGTCCTCCATGGTCTAGGAGCACCATGCTAGCCTCTAGTTCCCAAGGTTTGCGAGTTCAAACCCGGTGGAGGCCAGTGGATTTTTTTGGGCGTAAAAATCCTTAACATGGCTTCCTTTGGAAGGGAAGTAAAGCCAGTGGTCCCGTATCATAGATTTACTGCACATAAAAGAACCTCAAGGCTGTTAAAGAGGCCTCTGAGCAAAATGTCCAGTATTTTACGTTGAGTATAGAATGGGACACTAAGAACCATAGTAGTTAAACGATGTCCACAAGTAAAGTTCAATTTAATTTTAATGTTGGAGAATGATTCTAATTAAAAACAAATTCCCCCATGGGACTTCTAAGATGGATAGCCAGAATGCTGATTGCTCAAACATGGAGATAGCAATTAGATATTGTCATACTTAGTACATTGCTTTATTCTTTTGGAACCTGTAGATAAATATTCAGTTTCATTGTGCTGATATTCATCACATCCATACATGACTGTAAAAATAAATATAACAGTTATTAGTTAAAACTGTAACGCAAAAGCCATCTACAGCTTCTTATTAAATGGCTTCTCTAAGTGCTGGGATGTGAATTTTTATTCCAGGCCTCTGATTATGTCACTAGGATTGCCACCTTTTATTTATGATATTTCAGGTTACCACAACTACCACTACAACAACAATGGTAGTGGTGGCAGGCAGAGACCACATTGATTTTAGAGCCCATGTTCATTTGCCTACAGAGACCATGTGATGTTTTTTGACCAGAGCACCCTAAATAGGATGGTTGGTTAGTGGAAGCTACAATCTCTAGCATGGTATAGACTGGCATTGATGTAATTTATGTTAGATGTGAAAAATGAGTCACTGAAACACCTTTTAGTCTCCACTAATTAAATAATAATCACAGGTTTCAAAAACATATTGTGCAACTCCAATTACCTATTTTAGGACTTCTAATTACATTACTCAGTGACAGCAGTCATTTCCTTCAAGAAGCTGTCTAAGAAATCCCCAGGACTTTGTTTGAGAGTGACAAATAATAATATTAACCCCCTATATAATGTGCAATCTAAGGCTTTTGGATTATTTTAAATTTGGTTCCTAGTGGGATGTTCTAATGAGTGTAATCTCAGTCAAGCTCTGAACAGTTTACATGTGATTTAATATGTTTGTTCACTTGCACCAGAATTAGTATCCACTGTATAGTTTTATTTTCTTCAAAGACTACCAAAACACATGCTATATTACACCAGCAGGTAGATTTATCCTCCTAAAATAATTTGCTTCCTTCAACCATTTATGTTGATTTTCACCAGAGAGCAGCTCTGTTTATTCTTCATTATAACAATAGAATCTTCTAACCTAGTAAACATTTACCTATGTTATAACACAAGAGAAGACAATATTGTTTATGACGTGAAGATTGGTTCACATTTGACAGAACAGCTCACAGCTGCTATCATAATAAACATCTACCTACATTAAAATGCAGTATTTGGAGCTGTGCAAAACTCTTCCTCAAGAAAAGGACATTGTTTTGGGTGCTGAGGGCAGTATCAAACGAGGCAGAAATGAAAGGCATCCCACAATAACCATCACTTTCTTCAGATTATTTTATCTTTTAAATTAAATATTTCACATGGCTAGTAAATCGTAATAGACTAAAATCAGGGTTGTGTGCCTGCGTGTGTGCCTGTCTGTCTGTCTCTGCGAGATAACAGTGCGCCTACTTAAGGTTAACAAATTGCAAAATGAAAAAAATAGGGGGTTGGAGTGCCTTTCCACACATCCTTTATTCTAATGTAACTACATTATAAGCATTTTTCATATTTATTTTTGAGGAGAAAATATTTTGCACTCCCTCAAACCTTTCTGAGAAACTAACATCTCTGTAATTAGATATATAAAACAGTCTGCAAAGTTTTTGTCATCTAAATGAGCACTCAAAAAATTACACCATCTATTTGAAACAGTCTTTCCTAAAAATGTTGCTCTGTTTTGTCATCCTAGCTGTCCACAAACAAACCTTTTAGAAAAGGTAATTTTACCGAAGTGTGCATTGTCCTCTACAACAATAACTCTCTCTCTCTCTCTCTCTCTCTCTCTCTCTCTCTCTCTCTCTCTCTCTCTCTCTCTCTCTCCCTCTCTCTCTCTCTCTCTCTCTCTCTCAAGTACAACATACAGTTTTCGACAGCTAATTTGTTAAATGACTTTTATATCCAGTTGCTTATGCAGTCACTACTAACAGATGAAGCATAAGTACAGAAGCCGAGTATTTATCCCATTTTCTGAATTTTTACTAGGGGTTCAAAAAGGACATTAAATTCTGGTTGGTAGCCAGCTAAATTGGGTGATATGGTAACCCTATACCTACTTCATGGTGTTGGGTTACCAAATCAGGCAGATATGTTGGGTAGTGGCAATTCTGCAACCCTCACTTGCCTTTAAAATGGCCCGTAATATAAGCCTGTAATCTTGTGCTACGTTATAAGTTGGTTATTAATGAACACCACTCTTAGATTTGTTCATTTTGATTCCTTATGGCACATGCCGAGACAAAATTATGTAAGCTTTCCATTTAGTTGTACTATTTTTTTTAAGGAAAAGTACTAATTTTATATACAAAGTGTTAACTATATTGTGGGGCCACGAATTATATATGTACATGCATGTTGTGCGCATTGCCTATTAAACTTGGGGGTTTTCTGTTCTAAATTTCCTGCATTGCCTACTCACAAGTAACAGTAACATGCACTATAATGAGTACTAATCTTGTTATAAGTGGTGTTGAAAGTCATGTCCATCTGCATTGAAGCATTCTGGGCATCTTCGGATGAAATTTCCATTCACACACATAAATCTTCTTGCATAATGCGCATAATTTCTATTTTTATATTGGCCTTACGTTTGTCTATGGTATGGGGGCTGTTCCTATAAAGTTTTGTTTTAGAGTTCCAATGATGCACCAATTTCGTCAATTTTTTCCTCCATTAGAACATTTGGTTTTCACTTCTTAGATTTAGCATTTAGCAATCCTAAACTTTTTTACCAGATGGCTAACAATTTCTCTACCTGTAACTGAATACCAGGAAATTTCTCATGAAATTGTCTACACACACGTCTACACAATTTGGGTTTTACATATGTATTGAAAATAAACAATTTGTTGTTCAGGCGTAAAGTTGTCCATAGACATTTCAGTGGACTAATATAAATGCAACAAGAACAATAACAAGAATACTCTTAAGCAACTCTCACACAGCACAGATGTCTTGAATAAACTTTCAGCTTTGAAATGCACAATGCACAAACTCTTAATGCTTACAGCATGAACAGAAGGTAGCAGTTTGATGCAGTAGGAGTATAACACAGCTGATTAAGTGTAGCCTTGAGCGGGTCATTTACCATTAGTGCAAGCGGAAAAATACTGAGGTCACTGCAGTGCAGCAGAACATGCATACATGTGATCTTTGGCCCCACCATACAGTGACCACTCTATACTTAACCCTATGGGTCTACCTGACAGAACTAACTTGATATTATTACTCTCAGCAGGGATCCAGACTAAGAACTTAATACCAGGACAATTCCTACTGCTCCTGGAATGATTGCAACCCTGTTTGCTCCCTTTAAGAACTAGAACTTTTGCTATTATCTTTATAAAAATTTAACAATATGGCACAAAACATACTCGGTCACAAATATTTTTGCTGAAAGCCACATCATTAAATTTTTCAGCCTGGGTTATTAGCCAATTTTCTCTAAGATGTTGAAATTTCCATCTTCCATGTTTCCACATTTGATTGTAGATAAAATGCACTTTAAGAATTAATATTCTACCTCAAAAACTTTGGCAGTATGGAGCATGTTTTTATATACTCTTATCATTCTCTACATGCAAATTTTACATCCTCTAAAGAAATAAACCTCTAGAAGTTTAATAAACAGTGAAATATTACTTAGTGGAGCCTCTTAGTGAATAAATGCAGAGTTTTATGGAAAATTATACTTACTGCATTCAGAGATACTAAATATTATTTATTACTGAATTCTAGTGTAGTTTAATTTGTTTGCATATTAGAGTATTCCTTTTAAAGTTTAAAACTAGACCTACAGACCTGAAATAGCATAAAAGATGCACTTATTCTTTGTTTAAACATAGTCCTTCAGTAC
Source organism: Deroplatys truncata (assembly GCA_030765065.1). Taxonomy (NCBI): domain Eukaryota; kingdom Metazoa; phylum Arthropoda; class Insecta; order Mantodea; family Mantidae; genus Deroplatys; species Deroplatys truncata. Next base: position 117,355,856 of record CM060988.1, on the reverse strand, counting down.
ATTTAGCTTTTTAAAAAGTTTTTAAATGTAGAAAGAAGATTTTAAATACCTACATCATTATACTCTAGGAATCTTAATAGCTGCACCAAAATATGGAAATTTTTACAATGATGCTATAATTCTAATTAGCAAATAATAGAAACAGTATTCCAGATACCAAGAAGCTGTAAATCCAGTAATATCAATTTTTGGTTCCCATTGCACAACTGAAATTTTCCAGTCCATGTGTCCAGAACTAAATTTCCTTAATCCACCTTCACCTTTTGTATTTATTATTGGTTACAATCAAATCCATTTTTGCTAATGTGTTTTCATAGCATAATACAGTTTTAAAAAAAATTGTCAATTAAACACTGTGATAAACTGTATACACATTAAGGCCAATATTATATGTTCTGCTAACTAGAGAAAGGCTTTTATGTATATTCTCTCTCTCTCATCAACCACTTTAATCTATAGACCACAGTAAAACTGGTCGGAAATGTTAGAAGATAAAGCATATTAGAAGAACATTTATGCATATATTTAAATATAGTTTTTTCTAATTTTGGTATTCATGATTGCTCTTTTCAGAATATTCAACCTTAATTCAGGGCTGGTGCCTAATACCAATTGTTTCAAATGGTTATCAAAGGAATGTTGAATTTGTTTATAAGCAGGGCATATATGTGGTGCATATCAGAACTTCTTTCTTAACTGAGAAATACAGCTGTAGAATGAAGAGGAAAGGGCGAGAAAGAAACAAAAATCAATAAAAAAGCAACTGACTAATGATTGTGATTTAAGTCAAGATCATGTCTACGTCAATTTCAAATTTGCTGCCAAAAAAAAACAAGGAAGACAAGAGATGCAGATTCATAAAATATCTGCTTACAAAACTGTTTACTTTACCATGTTTAGCCTTTAAGTGTAACTTCCAGATTCAAATGAAAGATCATGAATTTATGTGTAGTAATATAAAGTGTTTAAATGAACAGTAACCCCTGAGAAGACCAAAGTCCTCCAACCTCTTCACCACTATAATTGCAACTGTTTGGCCAACTCTCACCATTTTCCATTCATTACGGATGGAATAGTTCAATCAAATTCCTTGTGGAGTTGTTGCATGAGCTTTCATTATAGGCCTAAAGCTGCTAAGACTTATTTCTAGCCTTGCCGTAAAATTAAAAATTAAATTGAGTTTTATTTATGGATGCTCTTTAACTGGTCCTTAGCATGCCACTCTACATTGTGCATGAAAGACTGGTAATTTTCTCTGAGGGCTCTTTATCAGGCTTGAGGTTCTTTTACATGCTGTAAATCTACAACACAGGACCTTTACCTTTACCTTTACAGCTTTACCTTTCCAAAGGAAACCATGCTAAGGATTTTTACACCTGAAAAAGTCATCGCCCTCTGCTAGGTTTGACCAGGCAACCTCAGGAACTAAATACTTATTTCTAACCTAGCTCTGTCATCAAGGTTTGATTATGCAGCCCGTTCTGTCTTCAGAATTCTCAGATCCATTTTTGCTTGGTCCTCCTACACTTTCGTTATCTTTTGAGGTTATAATTTGTAATTTTAGTATTCTTTCTATGTTCATTTTTACTTTCTCTACCACATACATAGTAGGTAGACAAGGTATTGCATTCCACCCAAAAATTCAATTCCAAGATTTTGCTGTAAATACATGTTTTGAGGTCCCTCGAATTAAAAAATAAAAAAGCGTTTTTAGAAAAAGGTTTGTGTGTGTGTGTGTGTGTGTGTGTGCATGCGTGAGAGAGAGAGAGAGAGAGAGAGAGAGAGCGAGGGAGGGAGGGAGAGATGGAACGTGAAGGTTTTCAAGAAAATCCCTCCACCCCGAACTCCTTTACATGGAACATTTTTCAAAATTTTTGATTTTCTAAAAAATACCTGTAACGATTTTGGTTAGAATACTATATATTAAAGATATTTACATGAAAAATAAAATATATATCTTGAATTTTCTGGTAATAGCCTGTGAAGTCCATTTTATTCTGAAGGAATTTTGTATAATCTTATATAACTGGTAAACATTAAGTGATAGATGAAAACGTAGGTACTTCACAAAAAAATGTACATCTCTTTAAAATACACAATTTATTCAAATAAGATTTTTTGTGTCATTAACTATTATTAAAGGTTCAAATTGTTGAATCCTTGGCGATTCTCTTGAAGTCATGCCAACATAGTGGTTGCTTGCAAGTGCATGGAAACATATGGAATCTTAAGGATAGCACATAGCGTCCAGTTCTTAAACATACGAGTATCGCTGTTCCCTTGTATCTATAATGCAATGTGTAATGTTGCTATTTCTGCAAAGGTTTATTTGGATTAAAATCTAATAGGAAAAAAATGAAGCTTTAGTAAGAATAGTTTGTATACCCACTATTAAACGATAGAGGGTGGAAAAAGTCATATGACTATCCCATCAGAATTTTTTATTATTGTTTTCCAATTTTACTTATATTCTTCCAACTGTTCAGGTGAATTATAAATATGTACTCTCCTCTAAATTCTTTGTTTGTTATGTGCTCCTTTTTAGTACTTTGTTAAAAATGTCACTTCTATGCTTGTTTGCTTTTATCCTTCTCTTTAATATTCCAGGATTCACTTGCATAAGCTATGATTGTTGCTGCCATTATGTTACAGAACTTAGTTTTCATTTTCTTTTGGGCTTTATCTCTCAAAGTTGTATTCATTGTGCCATGTATTGCTTGTAATTTATTTAGTTAATTTTTAGTACCTTTGTCTGTTGTTGGCTTATGTTAAGTTACTTCCCAAATACGTAATATCTGCTAGCTGTTCTACAGCTTCATTCCATATTATTATTTTTGATCGAGCCAGATGTTTCCCACGATGAGCCATAAATCCTTGTTTTTATTGTAGAGATTCTGAAATTCTAATTCTTATTTCTTTTAACCTGTATATAAAATGTTTGAGGTCGTCCCAATGTTCCTGTATTAGTATAATGTCATCAGCATATGCCAGTATATTGACGTAATCTTTTTTATTTATTCTTATGCAGGGTTTCACTTCCTTTTTTCTTTTTTTTATAATTTTGTGTAAATATATATTAAACAGTGATGGTGGCAGGCTGCATCCTTGTCTTAGTGTATTTAGGCTATAATTAATTACACATCTAATGTATAAGTGCAATGTACCAGCCCTTAGCTATAGCCCTCACAGCTTATGTGTTTGAGAAAGCTTGAGCTCATGGTATAGGTTTTTATGATGTTGGCAACATTATAACAAATTTAAGGCTAATTTTGAAAGTTGGGGCCTGACAGGTTGTAATCCTGCCATGTATCCAACATATAGATACTGAGGTATGTGTATATGAGCAGTCTTTATTTATCAACCAAATACCAGCTTACACTGGAAATGGTATCATGAGTCAGTCACATATCAGTCATTTTCACAGGTGCACAAATAACACAACAAATAAAAAGAAAAAATTAGGATATGTTACATTCAGATGACCTTCTCTAGCCATTCTACTACAAGCTATTCTTACAAAAAGCTTATTCCTCTATCTGGCTCATGTTAAATGTTTGCAGAAAGGCTTTTATTATGCATTTTGTTGTAAGTATAATAGGATGCAGTAGGCTGAAATGATACTCAAGTCTTTTAAAAGCAAGTGGCTGAAACTCCATATTCCTGGCATGACCACAAGGAAAAATGAATAATGACTTACCACTTGAAAAAAATTATAACATTTTAAAATTCAAAACAATAACCAAAAATATCCAAAATGGTTAATATCACAAATTAATTTGATATAAATTTTGGATTTTAATGAGATCTGCATTTTTGTGCAGTAAGTTTTTGTCTATCTTTTATGGTTTACCAATTATACAAAATTATGCAAAACTGACCCAGAATGAAGAGGTATTCCACTCAAGATAAACACCTTTTCTTTTGTCATGCAAATATTTAAACATATAGTATTTTAGTCAAAATCATTGATATATTTTTGAGACAACCAAAATAATGATCAATTTTCCATGTAAATTGTAGTTTGGGGAGGGGTTTCTTAAAAAGTTTTATATTGTTACCTTTTAATATGCTGAATTTAAATGCCAATACTTTTTGATTTGAAGTTAAGCTTTTCATAGACATATGAATGGACAGACAGAAACATCTGTTTGGATTCAGGGAACCTCAAATTGTGTATTTCCCGTGAAATCCTGTTATTAAATTATTTGGGTGGAATACAATATTTCTCCTACTTATATGTCAGTGGTAGAGAAAGTAGGTAATAACTAATAAGAAATGACACAGATCTGATAACAGCAAAAACAGAACACAATAACTGCAATGCAGCTGAATGACTACAGTCAGTAAATGTCCACAGGAAAATGTAGCATCGGTAATGCCAACAATATAACTGCCATTACCATAGCAATGGCTTACAATGCTCATTTGTTTTTCTGAGCACAGCACTAATGCCAGATCCCAGCTCTCAAAATTAATACTGTATCTCCAACTTCAACAAATTGACATGCTGATTGAAGACCATTACTTAAAATGGAGTATTAAAGATTACATTTCCCTGATCTTTAATATAATAATAATAATAATAATAATAATAATAATAATAATAAATCCTGTAGTCCTGCAGCTCGTTTGGGACCTGAACCCACCAACCCGATGTCGGCCTCATGACCATCCAACCTACATGGGGAGGTAAGGTGGCCAACATCACACATCTCCCAACTTGAATGCTGGCTGTTGTGACCAGAATTGCTGCCTATCACAACTCCTCAATTTTTTCACGATGCTGAGTGGGCACAATCCTATAACCAAGACACACATCTTATATAGGTATGTGGTTCTAAAAATGTCAGTTGTTGCTGCTAAAACTTGATCACTCATCTTGAGTATTCCTCCCCCTTCTGCTTATACCTCTGGTGTTACAAGACAAATAAGGGAGCGTACAGCTTCTACAATGCATAGTCCATTTAAAGCCAAAAAAAAAAATAAATAAATAAAATAAAAAAAAATCCAAATAAGTACATTGCCATGGGACTAAGGTCATTAAATAAGGACTCTTGAACAATAGGTCTGTGGTTCAAATACCATCAGGATTGTTCTCCCTGATTTTTCCAGGGTTTCTTCAGTACTTCTAACTGGCAAATTCTGGGGAGATACCCTAAACTTAGGCCTATAACATTTCCTTCCCAAAAAGTAACATTTCATGTATTATCAGCATCCACCACATCTGACGCCTTATGTAGTAAGAATGGGTGTTAACACTATTAAAAAGAAAGCAGTATAGATTTTAAAATTCAATAATAACTTTTGCTATGTAATATATACATTTCAAAATTTTGATCTAAACACTCATAAAATTTCACTTAGCATACTTACTAGATCTTTGGTATAAAACCTGACCGCTCGCACAGCGTTGTACGCCAGAGCTAATACCAGCTGGCTTCCTCTACTTCCCACACCCTGCACTCGCGACAGGCTTTCCGTACTTCAGTTACTACATACTCATTAGTGTCAATAGTCCACTTTCATTTATGAAGATGGAAAGGCAGTTTATCTTCAGAACAACATATATTTGTATGTAAATGTTTTTTTTAAATACAAATTGGCTTGTGACATTCATGAAGAATTCATCCATAAGTTTACTATGCAATTGCCTCCTTCTAGAACTTCAATTCGCAATCTTGTGATTAAATTTGAGTCTACGGTTCAGTGCAAAACAAGAAACACTTGCGAAGATGTACAGTGTTAACAGAAGAAACATAAAACAAAATTGGCGAATATCTTGAATGTTCACCACAAAAATCACTACTGAAGTTGGTGCAACAAGTTGGGGTTTCAGGGACTTCTGCACATAAAGCATTTGCTATGAGGTAAGAGTTAATTTTGTTATATTTTATGTACAGGTTTACAGGAATACAGATTTAAGAGGTGAAGGCAGAGTGCTGGCATGACTGGCTGTGGCAGACACAAAACCACATGTGTGCAGTGAGGTTTTATACTGAAGACAATAACTTACTACAAGAGCATGTTTTTGTAGGTTATTAACTATATCCTTAGCTGCTATCAATTGATTCAAACATCTAGGTCCCTCATGGCTGCATAAAGTTCCTCTGGCAATGGAGGCTTGAACATATTCACATACCTATCCACTTCCCTAGGAATATCAAAGTTTTGTATACATTGGAAAAACAAAAAGAAGTCTAAATGTCACTTGAAAGAACATGTAAGAAATATTAAATATAAGCAAACAGACAACTCTGCAGCAGTTGAGCATTTTTGGAGCTCACATTACAACATAAACAATGATATAAAACTGTTAAAAACTACAAGAAATGCCATTGAGTTGGACGTATGTGAGAAAATGTTCATTAAGAAACATGAAGATCAAAATATTAATGTTGATATTCCTATGGATGTCAATAGATATGTGTTCAAGTCTCTGCTGCCAGGGGAACATCGTGTCCTGCAGCATAAATATGGTAAGCAAAACCTTGCAACTTCTTAGACAACTCCAATGCTTATTTTTTAAATTGTTGGCAGTTTCACTGTATAAAATTTGTTTTCAAATTATTTTTTATTTTCATTTATATATCTTCTATTTATACCCTACCTTTAACTGCAATGGTCATATCAGCAGCCTTTCACCTTTGGAACATATAGCCTATTACCATTGATGTTAACTCATATACAGTTATCATTGGATTTCTGGTTTTTCTTTGGATTTTATACATTAGATCATACACACACAATCACATTCCCATTCAAATTCCAAACTCTGCTGAGGATATGGAATAATCTTGGCTAGACAAAGATTTCCACTTCCCAGCCAAGAATTGAACCTGGGATCCCTTGCACAGCAGGCAGCTACAAGGCCAGCCATATACGGTTTTGTTGTACACAAATATTTGGAAAAATAAATTGTCTTTACCTGTAATTCATTGAATGTAAACCCATATTGACTGACGCAGTGGTGGAGATACCTAAATTGCTCATGGTGAAAAGGTTAACTAGAATTCTTTAGCTTCTCTTTCTTCATCTTTTGATGAGTTGATGTTGCTACATCTCTGCTTAACACTAGGACACCTAATTTTTCTTACATACTAGAATATCAAAAAGGGTTAATTTGGTCCCTAGCACAAAAATACACAGTATTTGAATATTATAATCACTTTATTCTAAGTGGGTCATCATTAAGAACATTCATTAATTCTGCAAGGATTTCATCTTCTTGTAAGAGGTACCCGTTATAATTTTTCTACATCTGACAAGCTGTTACTTACCTTCAATACAACTTCCTAGTTAAAACTGAGTTGAACAAGGAAGGTAAAGTCTGGGGAAAGAGCACTGTTGCTATAATTTGTAAACAAAAGAATTGTTGTACAAGCATTGTTGTTATAACTTGTAACTTTATATAAATCTATATGCTATTGATAACAAATAAATGTTTTTAGCTTTTCAAGTATGAAGGTTTTGCATGACCCCTCTAGAGTTCAAGGTAAACAACACCATAGATTACAACTAAATTTTGGGAAACAACTCATTTTTGGTTAGTGTAGTGACAAATAAAAAGTCACAAGAGGAAATTTTATTTCGCTACCAAAAGTAGAGATTAGATTCTAGTTAGGGGCCAAATTGACTTCTTCCGGCATTCTAGTGTTAACAGACTACAAACACCCCAGTGCAAAATGGAAAGGAGACTTCTTAAGATGCACCTGACAAAGTCCACAATAAGGAGCTAAGAAGGAAGGGAAAATGACAGATACAGATCACGGGAGATGGGAAGATCATGCACAACAAAGAATCCTATATACAAGGTGTTAGGTGTATGGGTGCACATTCTTTAATGGTGACTTATTGATGTTAAGCTAAAACATAAATTCTTTCCTCATTTTTCTTTTTAGTACCTATATGATTTTGGAAGTAAAATATAATATGTCTAAGTTCAACTGCCAGCATTTTGTCTTCCTATAGTCGTTTTCTGTTAGTTTATGCATTAAAACATAAATCAATTTCTGTCTTTATCATCCTTTACTAAAATCCATCTCTTAGCCTAAGTTTGTGTTAAAAATTCTGAAGCTATTAACAGTAAAAATATTACATGACTTTATACCAGAAAATAGTTGAAGTGGTTTTTATGCTCAAATCATTTAAAATTACTTGCAGGTTTAGCAGATTCACTTATCACCTACAAATGCACCACTTACAAAAGGTCTTCAAAGGCAATTAAGCTAGAAGTTAACAAATTATCTTAAATCACCATTAAAGTCCAGGATATCTCCAGAAAAGAAATATTGAAACTCGTAAGAAATAATATCTTAGGAACATTCTCCAAAATAAATAAACAACATAATGAGTTATTTTTGGAAAAAACAGCCATAAAATAAAGCCAGAAGTGAATGTTTTGAAAGAACTTAATAATCCAACACTTGAAAAGAGTTTTCAGTTTAAAACCAGAAAATTGCAAAGTAACTTAATATTCCAACATATGCCACCACATGCAATTCCTGGCAACCAGATGCTCAACAAACAATAGGTGAGAAGGTTGGCAATGGGAACAATGGTTCCTTAATCATGTCCCAAGTTTTTTTAAAAGTAACTGAGGTATAAACCAGTTCACCTATTTCTTGATAATCAGTTAAATTTAAAATATAGCTTACATATCCCTGCTGGAAACATGGTTTTGGCAACTTAATTTCTATAGCTGGTACTGCACATGAGTAAGGAGGTAGGTCAGGCTATGCAGACCTCGAAATATTTATTAATTGTCCTTACATAATGGCCACATGTATGGTCAAGTTAAAAAAGTTGATCAGGTTTGAAACATTGAGTACCAAAGCTATAACTTCAACCATAGATCTCAACTTTTCATACCCACAAAAAACAACAAACAAACAAAACAAAACAAAAAAACTTGCTGTGCTACTGTATTGATATAACTGAACACACATTAAATTTCTTTCGTCTGATTCATGTATCCCAGTAAACCCTCAAGATTATCTCAAATACTTTGAGATATCATACCTTAAAGGCAACCTGTTATGCTGTAGAGCTAACTTACATCTACTAGTTCTTTCATGCTGGTTTATATAGGCTAGTTTGAAGGGTTCAATCAACTTTGAACTGTGGTTTGAATTCTGGCCTTGATGTTATAGTTTTCAAATTTGATTCAACCTTTCAAGGTCAGACTCTATAGGCAGCAGCATCTATTCTTTGCACTATGCACATTTGGTGCTCATAGGCTCTTAAGCAATAATTTATCTACAGTTCATCTGTCAATATTCTACATGCATTAAGTAACATTATGTGGACTGAAGATTTACAGCTTGTAGCTTAGTTTTTAAATCAAAAGTATAAATATTTGCAGCATGTATACATATACACACATTTATACCTACATATTATATATACATACATTCTGGCAATATACATTTTGAACATGCTATTAAATAAAGTACTGACAGTATTCATAGGTGGACTTAGGAATGGTCTGATAGAAGCTATAATCCCCCCTTTTATTTCAATCCTGTTTACTTAAACCAGATAAGCATCTATTCCTTGGCATGGCTTCCTTCGGAAGGGAAGTAGTCATAGATTTACGGTATGTAAAAGCAACTCAAGCCTGATAAAGAGGCCTCTGAGCAAAATTTTCGGTCTTTCACGCCAATATAGAACAGAACGCTAAGAATTATAGCATTTAAAGAGCATCCATAAATACAACTCTGTTTATTTTTTTATTTATTTATTCATTCAGAGTCAGTGAGTGAATTTATCCTGGTGGCCTATATCTCAAAAGATGTTCCACTAACTGAAGAAGAAATATAAGCAGGCCAAAACAAATGTTTTTACATACACTAGTAAATAATTTGTAAATTATATTAAGCTCTCAAACAATGAGGAGCAAAAACTTACAGTTAAACTGCGTAATCAATCTGTTTAAATAATTATGTTTAAAAAGCATGCTTAAATATTGAGAAAAGTTAGAAAAATATTTGTTAAATAAATTAATGTTTACATCTAAAGAATGATACATGGATCACTTACATGATATTTGAAAATGTAGAAAGGTAAAATGATTAACTGCATTTTGCTCATTAGTAAGGTGTGTTTCAAAATATGTTAGCTCCTCCCTAAAGGGGTCCTGGATGTGCCTCTAATAGTATTCACATTACTCTTTAATTATTTTTTATTCTAATTTACTGAAAAACGACAATAAATATTATATTTGAAATAATATCATAGTAACATCTAAATCAATTATTGTTGAAATTAGTGCTCTTTAATTCTGATTTTGAGGGACCAAACTTTTCTCTTGTGCACTTGCCAACCTTACTTCTGCATTGCACATAGCCAGGAGTGCCCAATCATCCCAAAGTGTTCATCCTGTCCCCTAATTTTTCTTGATTTTTTGAGGGGAATTTCAACTATTTAGTTCCTTTTTCATGGCACTGGAAAGCTTTGCAAAGGGGCTGTTTTATAGGTACTATAGCAGCTATTGTGATACTAGCATTCAATAAAAGCTTAAATAAATACTTGTAAATTTAAAATAAATAAAATATTGTCATATTTACAACAAAGAATTACAAATAAAATATTTGGCAGGTGGTGTAATTTATTACTTGATATTTCAATGTATTCTATTGTATCCATCTAAATAGGCAAATATAGACGTGTAATAACGCTATACGTTCTGAACAACTACTACCTACCTATGATGCTATAGTTCCTTTTATACATTTCCAAAAATTATCATTTGATATGTCACATTATATCATACAGTATGGATTGTGCAAAGCATTACTTTTTGGGGGGATACATCATATTTAGAACAACAAACTTGAAGATACATACTGAGTTAACAATTAAAGCACTCGATTAAAAATCGTAATAACTAATAAATGTCTTATATTACCTAACTTGCAACTTGCTCCAAGATTACTTCCATGGGCTGCCCTGACCGTAGATGCGAATGCGCGTCTTACAATGAGTTACCTGCTAGTAAACAATTGCCGAAAAGATATTTATTCTAAAGTGTTCACTTATCTTATTGGTGTCCATGTAGGCTTCTCCTTTCTTCATATTATATTATACCGTCATGAAATTTCCAGACTGTGCTAAGAGAAACCCGTCCAACATCGAGTTGGTCACATAGGAATAACTGTTTTAAGTGAATTAGTGCGGCATGGTATGAATGTGCGAAAAGAGGAAACTGCAGGTCTAACATTTAAAGGGTCAAATTAAACTAATAATGTTTTATATGCAATAGAATTTGTGATAGGTACACAAGTTTTCGAACGTTTGTAGTACTGGTTTGACAGTAGAACCTTCTAAGGTAAGTTTGTCACCTGGTAAATTTCGTTTTGGGGTCATTATGTCTCACCTGATGCTATTACTATCGATCTTGATCATACGAAGGTGATACGTCAGTTTCCGCCTCCGCGAAATCTTCGGGTTTAGCCCGTTGTTGTTTTTTTTTTTAATTTTAGACATCGCATATTCTAAATTTATTCATAATTTTTCCGACAGGGCAGAATCATTGATTTTACAAAACGATGCCAATTCGCATTCTTTGGCGGCAGTGTTGTTACAGGAGTTTCCGGAAGGTCATAAGCCGATTTATTTTGGTTGAACTTTATAGCCGAGCGAAAATTTTCGTTTTATTTGGACTAGAGACGAATAAAGCATGCTTAGAACATGTCCCATTTAATCTCGAATGTGACAATCAGGCCTTGACGTGGTCTTTGGTGTGTGCCCGTAAAACTGGGAGATTGGTGCGCTGGAATGTTCGGATAGGCGCATTCAAGTTTACATCGGTACACAAAGGAGTTCGGAAAATGTAATCGCTGATGCGTTGACCCGGGTGCTTAATGTGGATCCTGGTCCCCAGTCTAACAGGATGGTGTCGCGTGAACCTCTGTTTGTCCTTTCCTGGGGTATTTACGGGATTGACCGAACATCAGCAGAACGATTCTAAGAAGAAATCTTCAAGATTGAGACGGTCAACGTCTGGACTCTTACTACCTATGAAGGGGGTCTTGCACCGGGCCGCTTTTGATAAGCTTGTCGTCCCCGAAAACTTGGTTCCTATGCTTTTTGCATGACTCTCCTTTGGGCGGCCATTTGGAAATACAGAAAACCCCTGTAAAATCCGGGAGAGTTTCATTTGGCCGGGAATGGTCAGAGATATTACCGCCAGAGTTAAGGCTTGTCCGTAATGTGTGTTATCTAAGCCCGTGCAAAGAACTATGTGGGGTGAGCTTACCTCTGAGGTGGCTTCTAGACCCAAGGAAAAGCTTTTCGTGGAGGTCTACTTTTGTAACACTATGCCGTTATCTCCATGGATGCCTTCTCCAAGTTTGTTTGGCTGTCGGTTTGTCGGCTGTTTCTTCAGTACGGCGGCTTCGGTTACTAAGATCTTGAATCACATCTTTGCTGCTTTTGGCGCTCCTCGCCATTTAGCCTCCGATAATGGGTCTCAGTTTACTGCTCACTTATTTAGGGCATTTTGCTGTGGTCATATTATTACTACCCGTATTATCCTAACCCGTCACAGGCCGAACGGTTTAATAAACATTTAAAATCCGCTTTAATTACCTTTCACCACGAGGATCATAATAAGTGGGATTCCATCTGGTAAGGTTACAGTTTACCTTTAACTCTGCTCGGCATGAGGCCCATGGTACTGGTTCCTTTTAGGTTGATGTATGCATATACACCTAACTCTCCCTTGGCTAATAGTGGGCATGGGAGAGCTTTACCAGAACCCTTTTCCCCAGAGATCGCACGGATAAACCGAAAAAGTGCCTTTAATAATCTGCGGCGCGCACATGAACTTCGGAAACAAAAGTATGATCAAAATAAGCTGCCTTCTCCGTTTAAGCTGTGTCAGTTGGTCACGTTAAAGTTTCACCCTATTAGTAAGCGGAATGAAGCCTAAGCTGCCGAGTTCACTGCCAGGTTTGTTGTTCTGTATCACATTATGAGTATTTTTGAAGGAGTTTCCATATGACTGAGGCACCCCATTATTGGCGAGCTCAAGCGGGCGCACATATTCCAGTTCAAGCCGTGGACGGGGGAGACTTTAGTTTAAAATGTTTTGCTCTTGAAGGGTTTGTATATTGTCCTGTTATTGGCTGTTTTATTTGTCCCATCAGATCCTTAGTTGCTCTGGGATTTGTACGCTTATCTCCTCGCAACCATGTGAATATACGGGATGTTTCAAAAATAGAGGCGCATTCCCCATATGTAGACAATAAAATGGTCCATTGCAACAAGTGTCAGAGAAAGCTTGATTTCTGAGTTATGACCATCAAAGCAGTGAAATTCATCGGAACGTTTTTCTTCCCACTGGCAATTGCCGCGACAGAAAATATTAACAGGACACTCTGGTAGTTCATTTCGAGGCGAAGGGCGCACTGAGTGTTGTGTTTGGCATTAGACTGAGCGACATGTACTCAAATCAGGAGCTGGCTGAAATGCATTCCATGTTCGGTAACGCGGACGACAATGCTGCGCGGGCTCGTTTGTACCAAGAGAGGTACGCACAGGGATTATGTCCAGATCGGAAAACATTTAAACGTCTCCAACGCCGTCTGTGCGCTCATGGGAAGTGTACGTCTCCTGATTTGGAGAGAGGACGACCAAGGTCTGCAGCTTCAGATGTAGAGGAGGAGGTTTTGGATTCTATGCACCCGACTCCTGTAATTACACGAAGGTTAACACTGCAAGTGAATGTTCCTCATACGACAGTCTGGAGACTTGCGAGAGCAACCGTTTTATCCTTATCAGTTGCAACATGTACAGGCTCTGTCACCAGCAGATTGCCCTACTCGATTGATCTTCTGCCAGTGGTTCATGCAGCAGTGTGCTACAAATCGAATTTTCCTACCTTGGTATTATTCACAGATGAAGCACAGTTCACAAGAGCTGGCATCACAAATATCCACAATCAGTATGTATGGGCATATGAAAACCCACATGCAATGTTCCATCTCATCACCAATTGCGGTTAACCCTCAACATTGGTGATCGGTCAGTCGGACTCCATGTACTTGTAAACAGATTTACGAGGCAAGCGCACACAAACTTCCTGGAAAACACCATACCTTGTGTGTATGAAGATACTATGCTGAGCATTCGTCAACAACCTCACTTCTTGCATGATGGTGCTCCTGCACACTTCAGTTGTACCGCTTGCCGGTACTTGGATAGAAAATTTCCTGATCGATGGATAGGTAGAGGTGCCCAATTGCTTGGCCACCACGCTCACCTGATTTGAACCCTGTCGATTTCTACTTGTAAGCCATTTCAAAGCGTTGATATATCCGTCTCCGGTGCCTGACATGGAATCCCTTCAGCATCGAACTGTGGCAGGTTGTGAGGAAATACGCAATACTTCTGGAATTTGGAGTCATGTTCGCACGACCATGAGGCGTCGATGTGAGACCTGTATTCAAGGAGGTGGACACTTTGAACATCTTCTGTAAAGAAAATTACCTGCGGTAAGAAATAAGTTCTGGTGAATATCACTGTTTTGAAGACCATAACTCAGAAATGAAGTATTTCCGGACATATTTTATAATTAGCTTTTTTAATTATCTATATATAGGTAATGCACCTGAATTTATGTCAAACATTCGTATATAAAAACAAAAATGAAAAAGGAAAACAAAATTTTTATATATATATATATATATATATATATATAAGTTGTCTAGCTACTTTATAGTAGTTTTAGTTTGTATTTTTTTGGCTTTTGTGTATCACCTATTGTTATGACACTTATTTGTTTTGTTTTACCATTGTGTTGTGTTCCCATATTGAATTTGTTTATCTAGTGTAATTTTTACCTGTCTGACCTACGTTACTTATTCCCCCTGCTCTGGTATTTGCCCTTTTCTGGTTTTGGCATGTCAATTTTTGCTGTTTGCTCTGCCGCTTGTGTTTTATGTCGCAGTGTCTCCACTATGTAGTGGTGCGAGTGATCGGTAGAGACTAGGAGGTTGTCAAGCGTTCCTGTTCCTGACATTTATGCTTCTACGGTTCTTTCCGAAAGGGGTTCGGCGCTGAAGCTACCATGTTGCATGGTATGTCGTCATATACATTCACCTCCCCTCTGGTGCTTCTGCCGCCTGAACTTCTGTGCACATCTTTCATCTTTAATGACTTCGACCGGTGTGGAGCTTTACTTTGGTACAGTGGAGTGTGTCTACTTCAGTGGGCGCTGTGAGCTGGGTGTTTGATGAAGCATGGCCATGTCTCGGATCTGTTTTGGCCCCTCTCCGGTGAATTTTCCTGGGTCTCGGTCCTCATGAAATGAAATGAAACTGAACTTTATTTATGGACGTTCTTAAACTACTGTGCTTCTTAATCTCCCATTCTATATTGGGCATCAAAGACAAATTTTGCTCAGAGGGTTCTTTTACGTGTCGTAAATCTGCGACACCGAACCCATGGTTTTACTTCCCTTCCGAAGGAAGCCATGCTAAGGACTTTTACGCCCAAAAAATATCCATCGCCCTCCGCCGGATTTGAACCCGCAATCTCGGTAACTAGAGACTAGCATGGTTCCCTAGACCACGTAGGACGACTCGGTAACTCGTGTTTAGTGTTGTTGTCACCTCCTTTCTTCCCCGGCCAATTTTGCTTCTTCTGGTAACCCTGGCAGCAGTTACGCAGGGGATTTTGGGAAAAGGAGAGTTTGCGCCATCTGCTGCACTGTGCGTTGTTTTTCTTTGTCGGGTTTTGGCCTTCGCTGAGCAAGTGGACTAATATTTCTTTTATCTGTTAAGTGCTTTGCCTTAGTACTCGAAATTCTCACCTGGCGTGGGTTTATGGTTTCCAAAAGAGATGGCACTGTGTGAATTATGCGGCTCTCTTGTTGGGTGTTGCTTTTGCCGGCCGCTTGGGTTGGTGATGCTCTATGATGTACTGGTTTGGGTTGGGAGGTACCTAGGACTACCTGCCTCATGACAGTTGAGAGGAGATGGCAACGGCGAGAGGTCTTTTCGTCCCTGGAGTAATGAAAACTTAAGATTGCAGGGACGTCATGGCATTTGTTTGACGTTTTCCTTTCGGCCATTTTAAGACCCTTTTAGCACGTCTATAATTTGGGCAATGTCGTGGTAGTGATGTTTTTCTTCGTACATGTTCGATTTTCTTAAAACGCACGTTTTCATTGGCAATAGATGTTTAAAGATTGGGTCTGATTGTAGTAGGTGCTTTCCCTATTTGTTTTAAACCGTCACCAGAGAACTGGGATAAGTGCAAATATAGTTTCATTGTCATGTTTGCCTCCTCGGAATTTCGATTTTAGGTAAATTGGGACAAATTGGGCATGATCCAGGACTCTGTTTCTTTGTTCTTTCTGGTAACTCTGTCGGAACTTATTATATTATTAAGATCATACCAGATTTATGAAACTTGAATAACCTAATTTATACTTGTAAGTGTATGAAGTTAACAGAATTATAAAAGCAACTTGCTATAGTATAAGAACTTAGTAAAATCCCTTGGTCTATGGACTGCGTGAGTATTCAGGAGAGATAAATCCCCCCCCCACTATACTTGTCCTTTGATTTTGGCTACTGAGTTATCCAATGAAGTGTCTTAAAGAGGAAGTGGGCTGATATGTGGGAAACAAGTGTCGTGATACTATTGTGGACACAGCAATTTTATGGTGTAGAAAAATTTAATAGGATCTTGTTTACATTGTGATAACTCAAAAACTAAAATCCTTATTCCAGTTCTGTAAGAGATATGTTAAAGAGTACAGTTTCAAGATATGTGATTGGTCTCCCTGTAAAAATTTAAAGCCACTAGTTTTCTTTGTAAACCTTCAATTGAAATAATTTGTATTATGAAAATCAGTTAGCACTTTTTTCCTTGAAAACATAGATGGAGTGAAGGCTATGAAGTATCCTAAAAAGTGTGAATTAACTTTTGGAAGATATCCCATGATAATACCGCATGCATGTGAAAGCTATCGCTAGTTATATACATCCGCTGCACCTTGCACTTTGCGTGGCCTATCACAGCAATCTACAAAAACAGCATTTTTGTTGCAACACTCTTGTGTCTTTAGCTCTGCCTCTACAGTTGTATAGTTACAATAGTGGTGTGATTAAGAGAAAAACGATTTTGTGAAAATAAAATAAAACACGGGCTAGGCAAAATCATGGCGTGTGGTGCTTAAGCAGCAACTCAGATGCAGAGTAGGAGAGGCATACCTGTCCAAGGCAGTTAGAGAGGGGAGAATGCATGACAGGTGAGTTACCCCTCTCAAGGGTTTTTTCTAAGTTGCTGAACTATAGTTTATATGTGGCATACCTTATTAGCTTTCCTGAAGGAAACTTGCATTTGCAATTAAAATTGCCTACTGTTGCAAAAACAATCTGGCACTTGACTTGCTTTGTGACTTAAAAGATTTCCGAGGTTGTGTGACTGTGTTATAACTGCACAGTTTTGTTTAATATTTTATTAGTTTTCTTTTGAGCAATGTTACATTTGTTATTACAGTAATCTGATGATTGTAAAAGTAAACTGGTGCTTAACTTTGTATGCTTTATGCCTTGCTGGTTTGCTGAGATCAAGTTTGTTTCATTTCTAAAAATTGTACAGTTCTATTTCACTCTTTACAAGTTTTCCTTTGTGAACCTTACATCTGGTATCACAATAACTCTGCAGTTATAAAAGTAAATTCATAATTTGCATAATTTAATTAGTAATTTCAATTTTAATAGTAATATTTCAGTTTACCAGTTTTCTTTTAAGGAACTTTACATTTGTTATGGCAATTATCCAATTAAGGTAACTTGGCCTTTTATATGCTTCTGGCCTCAGTTGGTTTTTTAAATTAATTGGGAATTTCAGTTCTATTTTATACTTTATCATGTTTTCTTAGGGAGGTTTACATTTGTTACTGAGGAATATTTCAGTTACAAATGTAACTTGGGCTTTTGCACATTCCATGACTTGCAGTTTTGTAGATTAATTTTGAATTTCAATACTAATGATTCTTTCTATGTACATAATCAGTTTTCTTTAAGGAACTTTACATTTGTTAAGGATATAATTTTATTTATAAAAGGCCTTGTCAGTTTTTGAGATTAATTTTGAGTTTCAATTTTAACAAATGTACAATTCTATTTCATGCTTACCCAGTTATCCTTAAGGAGCTTACATTTGTTCTTGCAAGAATTTTACAGTTATAAAAGTAACTTAGCATTTTCCACGTTTCATGCTTTGCAAGTTTTCTGAAATTGATTTTGAATTCCACTGTTTATAATCGTACAATTCTATTTCCCACTTTAACAGTTTTTCTTAAGGAACTTTATATTAATTGCTAATGCAATTATAAAACAGTTATGAACATTAATTAGGATTTGCTTGGTTTGTGAAAAGGACTTGAAGTATTGTTATTGCACAGTTCTGCAAATAGACTTTTCTTTTGTACCAATAGCCTAGATTTATCAAGATAATTGTGATTGCTCGATTCCGTGCATGTCTAGTCATTTTGTGGTAAAAAGTATTTGTATCTGGGATAAGAGGCATTATTGTGGCACTGTCCCAAATAGTGGCACCGTCCCTTAAAACAATTACGGCCTAGTTCCCACACTCCTCCAACACAACATAGGTATATATTTGTAATTACATAGTACTGTAATGCAAACTATTCCTTGAATGGTGCTAAAGGAAATATGTTGAACAAGCATCAGAAACTTTTGTTTCCTCTCTGTTGAACATGAGAGCCAACAGTTCACTTAGCCCAGTAAACAGAATGCTGCATATGGAGAACATGTTTAATGTGTTGGCAGACCTTATGTTTACCCTTCAGAGTTCAAATACTTTGTATCAGTAATCAGTTGCTTCAAATAGCAATTGAAGCAGGAATTCTTGCAATGCCCTTAAGCAGTGAATATAGAAGGTAGTCAAAGAGGCAGGTAGTATGAAGCCAGGCTCTAAGTTTAGTTTTAGGGTACACACCATTTTTTAAAATATGCAACAGGTGAGAGAGAAATCAACTCAATTTAAAAAATGCTCAGCAACTTACTGCTAATGCATGTGGTGTAGGCAAAGCAAGTGTGCCTCACAAGGTACATGTATTACTTTGTGCTAGACAGTATTTGTTTGTTCGTTCATTTGGTCCCACCATGAGAAATGCTCAGGGACATTGAACACATCATACAATTATGAAATATGCAGCATAACTAATAAGCATACCCAGCACCAAGAACTTTTTTTAACTAATAACATACCCAACACCAAGAACATTTCTCTCTCTCTCTCTCTCTCTCTCTCTCTCTCTCTCTCTCTCTCTCTATCTCTCTCTCTCTCTCTCTCCACACACCATGCATTATCTAAGGAATGAACATTTGCAAACCATCACCATTTAAAGAGTAAACATTTCAATATGTATTACAGTAGGACAACAACAATTAAGTGTACCTAAGACACCATCATATCTCATCTGTCCTATGTATTGAATATTTATATGTTGCATGACATTAAAACATTCCTCCATAGTATATGGGGAGTGAGTATATAAGAAAGACTTTAGCTCTTTCTTAAAGATGTTATGTTGATTAGGCTTGCCTAATAGTTTTAAGTAGTATGAAAGGTTATTATAAATTGTTATTGCAGAATAGTAATATCCTTTTTGGAACAGTTTTAAGCTAATTGCTGCTCTATGCAAGTCACCTGCATGCCTTGTATTGTTGTCATGCACAGCAAGGTTCATCGTGAAGTTATCATAATCATCTGTAAGGTAGGTCAAGAGAGAATATACGTATTCATCAGTGAGAGTAAGAATTTTTGGGGTTTTGAACAAGGGTCTACAGGAATGACGGGACCCAACACCACAGATAATACACATGGCCTTTTTTTGTAATATAAATACTTGCTTGCTATGTTTCTGAAGGCAAAGTAAGCCGAGCTGAGTTTTAGCAGCAAGATGTTTATTTGTTTTCTCCAGTTGAGCTCTCCATCTATTTGAAGCCCAAGAAATTTTATATCAGAT
Organism: Deroplatys truncata; assembly: GCA_030765065.1. Lineage (NCBI taxonomy): Eukaryota > Metazoa > Arthropoda > Insecta > Mantodea > Mantidae > Deroplatys > Deroplatys truncata. The sequence continues at coordinate 117,335,845 of CM060988.1, read as the reverse complement.
ACCTTATTTGTGGTGTAATTGTTGTACCTGATTGTTAATTCACTCACTTGTTTATGCTTCCTTTGAAACTGGTTTTATCATAGTTTAATGAAAGCTTACTAGCTTCAAACCAAAAGTTGAGCTGTTCGAACACTTTATTGACAGAATTTCTTAATTGCTGATATGACTTTTCAGATATAAGTACACTAGTATCATCTGAAAAAAGCACAGCTATTGAATCTTCGCTAAGATAATATGGCAGATCGTTTATAAATATTAAAAATAACAAAGGGTCTAGTATAGAACCTTGTGGGACACCTCTAGTAATAACACCGGGTTATGAATTGTGTGCATTTGAAAGGGAAATATGTAAAGAATAGGGTAATGAAGGTAACAGCATCGATTCACTAGAGAGCAAAACTCTTCCCATTTGAAAGGTACTGCAGTCATGTATGCTGCAAGAGCAATACTCTGGGTGTCTGATTTGAGAGCTAGGTCATAATGGTACAATAGTTAAGTGCAAGCTTGCAATGTATTAACTCACAGAAAATGATTACATATACAAAAAAAAGGAAATGCAAAATTTTGGTAAAAAAGGCACTTAAAGTGAAAATAAAAGATGTTGATCAGCTGGTGTTCTGTCTATAATTCAATAACACTTGCATTAATTGCATTGTATTTTAATTAGGAGTGAAATGAAAGATGTGCAAAGCTTACTTTTTTCTACTGAATTTAGAGTTCAAAGATTAGAACAGTAGTTTTACTTTCTCTACAGTAACCTTAGTACCTTAGTAACTAGAGAAAGAACTGCATTCCACTAAAAAATTTCATACAGAGATTTCACTGGAAATAACCATTTTGAGGCTCCCTAGATAAACAACGAAAAAAAACAAAAAAAAAAACACACATTTTAGAAAAAGCTTCATGTGTGTGTCTATGAATAGCATTACTCAAAAAGTTAAACACCAAATTTACTGATTAAAATATCATATGTTTAAGTTATTTGAATGAGAAATGAAAAGTATATGTTTAATTTTCTGGGAATAGTCCATGAAGTCATCTTCATTCTGAATGACTTTTGTGTAATAAACCATGAGAAATAGACAAAATCTTATTACACAAAAGATGTAGATCTTGCTAAAGGATACAATTTATCATACTTCTTCATGGCATTGAATATTTCCAAGATATTCTTTGTTATTGGTTTGAATTTTCAAATAGTTATACTTTTTTCAAGTGGTAAGTTACTATTTATTTTTTCATATGGTAGTACAAATATCATGGAATTTCAAAGCAATTGCATAGTGATTCATTTTTTAAAAATCTGATGTGTTATATTCACATGACTTTCTCCATCCTCTATCATTTATTAGTGGGTAGATATAAATTATTCTTATGAAATTTTACTAACTACTTCATTTTAATCCAGATAAACCTTTGCCAAAATAGCTACATTACACATTTCGTTAGGGTACAAAGAGAACAATGTCAGCCAAACATTTAAGAACTGGATATTATATGCTGGCCTTAAAATTCCATACTGTTTCCATGCAATCATCAGAAACCGCTGAAAATCAATAGGACTTAAAAACAACGGCAAAGTACTGAACAACTCAAACCATTAATAACAGATATATCAGAAATAGCTGATGCCACAAAAAAAGTTATTTAAAATAAATTATGTGTTTTAAAGAGTTCTACATTTTTTTGTGTAATGCATTTTCATCTTTCACTTAACATTTTCCAGTTATACAAAATTATACAAAACTCCTTCTGAATTAAAAAGACTTCAGGCTATTCCTATAACATTCAAAATATAAATTTTATTTGTCATGTAAATATCTTTATTATTTGGTATTTTAATCAAAATCGTTAGCCATCACATACACACACTGTCTCTCTCCCTTCCTCCCTCCCTCCTAAAAATGCTTTTTTTGGGGGGGATTCAAGGAGTCTCAAAATGTGTATTTGGGATGAAATCTTGGTATTGAATTTTTGGGTGGAATGGAGCAACTTCTCTACGTATTAGGTACATGGTAGGGAAAGTAAAAATATGACTATTGCTTTAATCTTCTGTATCCTTCTTATACCTACATCAAATGTGTAATGAGGTTTGTCTTCATTAATAAGAAGTAGACAGAGGAATAAGTTTTTTAAGATTAGATTGCACAAGAATGAGTAGTGAAGGTCATTACAATGCACAAGATACGTTTAATTAATTTCTGCACATAGAATCACCTCTAAGAGAATGACATCTGTATCTCTTTTACCCTGTATGCTTTCTCAAGGAAACAAGAACAACTTGGTATGGGGCATTATTTTAGAGAAATCACAAATCACAACTTCACTGAGAAGGACAATTTAGAACTTGAAAGAAATGCTGACATCTGAACATTTTATTGCTTAGGGCTAATGCAGTTTTTAAATAATTTTTGCAATCATCATAAATGAGCACAAATAATCTCTTATTGCTTTATATTAAGCAGCAATGCTGCTTGATGAGGAAGTAACCTTATGACAGCAATACCTTAAGTGCAGAGGCATAACTAAGAAGGGGTTTTGGGGTTGGATTCCCCTTGCTAAAAGAATTTAAAAGTTAATACCAAAAAATAGTTTTGTTAAAATAATAGCATCTTTCTAGGTTGGCAGGAATGAGATATTTCCTAATCGTATCACTGTAGTGCTATTTTACACAGCATGCCTTAGACAGTATCGCCAAAGGTGACAGCAACAGAAGCTGTACTTAAGATGGCGCTGGTACAACCATGTTACATATCATGGACATATTTTCATTCCAGTGCTAAATCTGAGTGGTTTCCAAATGAGTGCAATATCTCCCAGTTTAGAACATGAACTATAAACCCTATTTTTTAGTGAAATATAATGGCTTGCCGCATTAATATAAAATGCTTCACAGTGGTCGTTAATTCTCATTTCGCTTAGAATATGCAAAACCTCCTATCCAAATTTCAATTCCAATTTCTGCACCTTAATCTGTGGATATAAAATCAATTTATATAAATATTTAAATCTGGGATAAATTCATATTTATGATTTGAATTGATACAAATTGTTTAAAAATGTGGATACCTATACATAAACTCCCTTTAATATTTTTCTGGCTACGCCATTGCTTAAGTGTCAGAATCATCTCTGTTGAAAGAGTTAATAAAATGAGCAAAAAGACACATGACATCATCTACTATATAGCTTCCAAAAACTATTCTTATGAAAGCTTATCTACTTAATATTAATCAAGATACAGCTTTTCAGAAAAAGCTTCTTTAGACATTTAGTTGCAGCTACAAGGGGGATAGAGAATACTTAGGAATTAATACTCGGATGTTTAAAAACTGGCTAATTATATGCTGACCTAGAAATTTTATACTCTTTCTAATGACATAAGCAGCAACTGAACAGTGACAGTACTTAGTCAGTTTTTTAAAATATTAAAAGTTCAAACCAATAATGGATATCTCGGAAATGGCTGATACCACACACACACCAAAAAAAAAAGTTATTTGAAATAAACTGTGTATTTTAAAAAGATCTGCAGTTTTTGCTTGTCTCTTAAGGATTACCAGTTAAACAAGATTATATAAAATTACTTCCAAATGAAGGAGGCTTCTTTGGCTATTCCCAGAAAATTCAAGATATGCATTTTATTTGTCATATAAATGTCTTAAACATACGGTATTTTAATGAAAACCATTAGCAATTTTAAAAAAATTCAAAATTTTAAAGAAATCTTGCATGCAAAGGGTAGGTTGTGATGGAGAGATTTTCTTGAAAAGCTTCATATCATATCTTTGGAAGATAACCAAATGTCAATATCAAGTTTGGTATTTATTAGACATTTAATTTTTGAGTTATACTGTCTCTCTCTCTCTCTCTCTCTCTCTCTCTCTCTCTCTCTCTCTCTCTCTCCCTCCTTCTCTCTCTGACCTTTTTCTAAAAATGCTTCCTTTGGATTCAGGGCCATAAAACAACATACATTTCCGGCGAAACTTCATTATCAAATTTTTTAATGAAATGCAAATATCTTTTTTATCTACCATGTACATGGTAGAGAAAGTAATATAATATGGTGTGTTTTAGCTTATGTATATAGGTACACTCTAAGACAAAAACAAATGAGCAGACTCTCAAAGCATATATTTGTCATAAGTCCAAATTGTTTCCGTGGCCGGTTCACAATGGTGTCTTGGGACGCATGCTTTAACCTTCATTCTTTTGTCACCTTTCATACTGAGTGCAAGCCACTAAATATACACTAACACAAAACTCATTTTTGTTTTCAAAATAAATAAAAAATAAGTAAATATTATAGTACTAAATGAAAAATCTGATGTGATACATTCACATGACTTTCTCTACCCTCTATTTTTGTAGTGGGTAAACAAGTTATTCTTACTGAAGCTTGTTTTTCTATGTCACATTTTAATCCAAATAAACCTTTGCAGAAATAGCTACATTACACATTTCATTATAGATACAAAGGGAACAGTGATAGTCAAACATTTAAGAACTGGACACAATGTGCTGGCCTTAAAATCCCATACTGTTTCCATGCAATCACATGGAAACAGTATGGGATGCACTATACAATTCTTGCTAATATGGCAATTATTTTGAAAACAAAAGGAGTAATTTATTTGTGTTTTTATGCATGAATGTCTTAAAATTAATAGATATCCTATGCATGGAAAACAGATATATATATAAAACAATTTAAAATTTAAATAATAAAAAATCATTTATGCCAAGGATTCGAATTCAGGTTGTTCCAATAACGAGACACACGAGTTTGACCACTCGGCTATCATGCATACAACCAATTGAAAGGCAATCTTCCTACTTATCGCATAGCTTTGAAATAAACGCAAGGTGGAATTAAATTGTGTATTGTGAACACATCAGCGAATGCTTCCGACGTTTTCCGAATCGAACTCCCTCTCTGGCTGTTGCTCATTTATTTTGTCTTAGGCTGTACATACTTAGTTTGGTCTCCTGGTCCTGACATATATGAATATTAGTAAATCATATGATGTTCATGGACAAAACAACTTAATAGAAATATGTTCTCTTAGGCTTCTGCAGCCAGTGTCTTTGATATAACTGGTTTCTGGTATCTGCTGCATTATATTAATTGATAGACTGATACGGTAATTTGTATCACAAATTATTTAAATGTAAATAATGGTTGTAATATGAATATGCATTTATATGTGACATTGATTTCAGATGTTTATTAATTGTAATTATTATTGGGAAATAAGTTTATACGGCTTTACTGAAACTGTCAATAATAACGCAATAATGCAGCGAGGGGGAGAGCTGTTTATCATTATTGGGAACAAGGAAGTTACGTAATGTTCGCGCGTTTTCGGTAGAACCTTCTGGAATGTTTCCCTAAAAGCAATATGTGTTTGTGGTTTTCATTGGATATTAAAATAGACGCTAATGTTGGCGCGTTTTATTAGCCAATAGCAGTTCATTTATAATCTTTAGACGTATCTTGAGGCAGGCGTATAAATAGGGTAGGTTCGAGGGAACTTCCCCTCAGTTCATCAAAATTTCGTGTACACTACATGTCGTCAGTCAGTCCTTCATTTCGTCAAGTTACGCGCAGCAGAATTACGAGAATTATTATAAAGTTAATTCTACACAAAGTTGAAATACAGAGTTAAAAGTGATAAGTAAGAAGTTATTACAAACAGTTTCAGTTTGGCGAGTATCCAGATCAATATGTAAAAGTGTTTGTGAACGTGTTCGGCAATAAAAGTTATAAAACCAATTTCTTCATTAAGTATAATTTCTGGATAAAAGATTCCTTTCCGATTCACACCCTGCAAAAGATAAATGTTCGACCTAAACAGCTAGCTGGAGGACAATATACGAAAATTAAATTCTTTCGGAAACTAATTGATGCAAATTGCTACGCTAGATGGAGCTACAAACCATACAAAGGAATGACGTCACAAGATGGCTTCAACACTGATGTAAACAACATTACGTAAGGCAATTTCTCTAGCAAAATTGGCTTCCACAACGTGGGGCTAACAAATACAAATACAACATTACGTACACAAGCAACTTACCGTTACACATTGGCACCCAGAACGTGGGGCAAGATGACCAGGAAAGGATCAGAATAACCAGGAAGTAGCAGAATTAACCAGGAAAGGATCAGCATAACCAGGACGTGGAACGAAAGCAGCAGTGAAATGATCTACAAGACGCAGATTCCAGAAACAAAAGGAACGACAGACTACATGGATGATTGGACATCGTAATTCCGAGATTACAAGGCAACAAGGAATTCAACTACAAGACGACGTAGATTCATCACAATACAACGCAGAAGCGACATACAAACCTAGGAGAATGGGGCAGGAAGCTGGACATCAAAGTAACAGCAACAGACAGCATCACAAAGGTTAGAGTATCTTAATTTTTTTTAGAAAAAAAAGGGTAAACAAATTTAAAGGTTACTGAGGAGTGGTAGGATAAAAAAAACAATGGCTACCAATAATACAGAAGAAATAATTATGATGGAAGGGGATAGTGTAACAGTTAGCTGTAATTCAATACAGGATACAGAAAATAGCTTAAACAATGTAGTATCTGATGGAGGAAATGTTAGTGTAGAAAGTAAGAATAGAATAGCAGGAAATATTACTATTGATGCTAGAATGATGATGGACATGATAAGAAATTTTAGAGATCAATTTAGAGAAGATATGCAAAAGAGTCATAGGGAATTAAGGGAAGATCTTAGTAAGAAAATAGATCAAAACAGGGAAGATATGCAAAAGAATAATGAGAAATTAGAAAAGAAAATAGATCAAAATAGGGAAGATATTAGTAAGAGTATTACAGATCAATTAAGGGAAGATATGCAAAAGAGTCATAGGGAATTGAGGGAAGATATTGGTAAGAGCTTAGAACAAAACAGGAAATCAATTGAAAGTATTGGTAGGAGGAATGAGAAATTAGAGCAAACAGTAGATCAAAGCAGTGAAGAAATTGAAAAGAAAGTTATGAAGTTAGATAGTAGTATGCCAGAAATGAGAGATGAAAATGAGGAAGTAATAGCAAGTGAGATAGGAGAAGTTTCAAAGAAAATGCTAGACATGAGCATGGAAATAGGTAACAAAGAAAGTGAGGTTAATACTAAAAGTGAGGTTAATGTAGAATGTACAGAGTTAGGAAGTCAAATGAGTAGTATTTCAAGTGAGTTAAGAGAGATGAAAGAGGTTATGAATGTAGATGTAAATCAGGCGCAAGTTAATTTCAGAGGGGAGATATCAGAAATACAGAATGAGACAGTAATGCAAAGAAATAAATTGTACCAAGATGTTCAAAATGAAAACTCCAGTCCAGTACAGTTTAGTATGGATTTGTCAGAGTATTCTCAAGTTAAAAAGATAGCAGATGAATTGAAAATGAAAGTTGTTAAAAGATGTGTTGTTCAAGAAACTGTAGATTGTTTTCAAATATTATCAGGGAACGAAATTTCATATGAATACAAGAGGTTATTCATTAACAAAAATTTGAAGGTTAGGTTACGGCTACGAGTAATGTTTAGCCACCGACAATTTGATCCAGGAGGGTAAATAGCAATGAGATGTAAAGTAAATGCTGGATAGTTAAAGACGACTTGCAGAGAAATGTATTGGAACGTAAGAGGGTTAACTAATTATTTATATGTCATTTGAAAAGAGAAATAAATTATATAAAAAAAAAGAGAAATGTTTAAAAAAAAAAAAAAAATTAAATTTTTAGTAACTGTAACAGTATTTGAAAAGAAGAAGGTAATAATTGAAACTCAATATGATATTAAAGTTAAAGTACAAAATAACAAAAATTGGTAAAAATAATTAAAAACAAATACTTATGTAGCAAACAGAAAATGTGAAACAGTGTCTAGATTTAAGAGATGTAAATATTTGTGTAAAGGGTGAATATTTTTGGTAAATATGTTTAACAATTACAAAAATCTTAAATGTATAAATTTTTGTCAACAACTTAAGAAAGTAAACAATTTGGTAACAGTAATTAAATAATTTAGGGTACAGTATTTGCTATAAAAAAAAAAATTTGTGATGTCAGATTAATATCTAAATTAATTAAACCAGAGCCAGTAAGTAGTGGCGAGATAAAAAAATATGTCGTGTGTTAAATGCGTGTGAAGTGTTAAGTGAAAGTGATAGTGTGTGTTCCAAGATTTAGGAGACTAAAAACACAATTATAAAATTTCCAAACAAGTTATAAATATTTATAATTATGTTTCTAGTGGGGCATATGATACGGTAATTTGTATCACAAATTATTTAAATGTAAATAATGGTTGTAATATGAATATGCATTTATATGTGACATTGATTTCAGATGTTTATTAATTGTAATTATTATTGGGAAATAAGTTTATACGGCTTTACTGAAACTGTCAATAATAATGCAATAATGCAGCGAGGGGGAGAGCTGTTTATCATTGTTGGGAACAAGGAAGTTACGTAATGTTCGCGCGTTTTTGGTAGAACCTTCTAGAATGTTTCCCTAAAAGCAATATGTGTTTGTGGTTTTCATTGGATATTAAAATAGACGCTAATGTTGGCGCGTTTTATTAGCCAATAGCAGTTCATTTATAATCTTTAGACGTATCTTGAGGCAGGCGTATAAATAGGGTAGGTTCGAGGGAACTTCCCCTCAGTTCATCAAAATTTCGTGTACACTACATGTCGTCAGTCAGTCCTTCATTTCGTCAAGTTACGCGCAGCAGAATTACGAGAATTATTATAAAGTTAATTCTACACAAAGTTGAAATACAGAGTTAAAAGTGATAAGTAAGAAGTTATTACAAACAGTTTCAGTTTGGCGAGTATCCAGATCAATATGTAAAAGTGTTTGTGAACGTGTTCGGCAATAAAAGTTATAAAACCAATTTCTTCATTAAGTATAATTTCTGGATAAAAGATTCCTTTCCGATTCACACCCTGCAAAAGATAAATGTTCGACCTAAACAGCTAGCTGGAGGACAATATACGAAAATTAAATTCTTTCGGAAACTAATTGATGCAAATTGCTACGCTAGATGGAGCTACAAACCATACAAAGGAATGACGTCACAAGATGGCTTCAACACTGATGTAAACAACATTACGTAAGGCAATTTCTCTAGCAAAATTGGCTTCCACAACGTGGGGCTAACAAATACAAATACAACATTACGTACACAAGCAACTTACCGTTACAAGACATAGCTCATGTATGTGGAGGAAATGCATCAGCTTGATGCTAGCGCTCCTAATGGCTAGCTACTATGATCATCTCCGCAGATGATAAAATATATTTGTGTTATTTTGGGGAAATAAGCACCTTCCCCTATTAAAAGTTATAGACCATATTTAATTTAATATTTTAATGAAGTATAATAAATTCCACTACAAATGCGAAGAAATAATAGCCATAATTATTATTTTCAGGTATGCAGTTATAACAACATTTACTGTCAACCACAACTGTGTCATTAATGTTTATATTTTTACATTCTAATGTAAGTAAAATGTCTTATAAACTCATGTTATATCTTTCAGAAATTGAAAGAAGCATAAATTTGGTCCCTTTTCTTACTGTTAATGCAGCTTATAGCACTGCAAAGCATCTTTCTTGTCCAATTTTATTGTTCTTAATGAATATTTCACATATGTTATGTCTTTCTCTAAAAAAATTAACATAACTGTTTGGTTGGTTAAAATATTTTACTAGTAACTGGCCACTAGGAGTGCTGTAAGTGCACCAACTGAAAAAAATCACCCCAGGCTTCATACCTGTATCATAGTAGACTGTGGTATTACTATCACTTTGTTTTGGTGGACAGTAGAGACTGCTAACATTTCAATATGCAAAGTTGCAAAATATTTTGTGGTATCTATAGCTCTTATCCAGTCGTATGTGTGTTTGCCATGTGAAGCTTCAATTTCATGTGCTCTTATGCCATCAATGTTCATCACATTCTATGTTTCCAATTCCAGCTGATTTGCATGTAAGCTATGCTGTCCAGAAGTTAGCAAATAAAAACAATGGAAATGAATGTAGCCAATAAATATTTGGAAAAGGCCAATATATGCGATGAAATAAAAACTCTTAATATTAATAATAATGTGAAACTTGTGTCATTCGAATATAAAGGGCCTAAGAAAATATTCAAATTATCCAAGAATTTGAATTAAAACAATGATGTAGACAACCTATATAACATATATTCTGGAGTCAGCAGTGTATATTATATAGTAATACAAAACATTAGTCATAACAACACTACACAATGATAGGCATAATCATATCATGAATCATTCTAACATAAGTTTAACATCATGTATAGTATGTTGCAGGCACAAGAGGGTTTTCTTCTAAGAGATGCCTTGTTGATAGACTGGAATCTGAGTCATACATGAACTCTTCTATTGCTATAGTTGCAATTCTACAAATTCCTCTCAGCGATGTCCTCATGAGTGGAGCACTGTACAGTCACACTGAGAGGTAGTCCATTGTCATCTCTCTTGCTTCTTGAAAGTATAAAAAGCACTAACTATACATTATTTCAGTTTCTGTTTTAGAATTAGAAGCTGGCCCATTGTTGTAGTGGAGTACACTCCCCCTGCCACATTCCATGCCTTAGCGTCATTCCGCAAATTTTTTCTTTGAATTAAGCACAATTACACTTGAATAAAAGAAAATATTTATGCACTGCTTATATAGCAAATTTAAGGGGAGAAAGGCAAAGCTTGAATTAAAGAATAAATTGAATTGAAAATATTCGAATTACCCAAGTTTCACAGTAATATTATTATTAATAATAATAACCATAATGCAAGATATTCTAACATAGGCCTGTTAGTTTCGCAGGCTTTTCAATCAAAAGAGTGGGGCCAGTATCAGTGACACATGTGAATTAGCTTAAGATGTATCAAACAGATGAAAGAAAAAGTGAAAATATGTTAGCAGTATATTCAGAACAAACTAAGATAATGTAGGAAAGGAAATGGAAAAATATATATCAGTTAATAGGGTTAAGCCAGGCTGACTCAGGCAAAGAAATAAAATGGAATTGAGTAATATACATATGAAAAATAAACTGAAGTAGATGTGCCAAAAATTCCATTTAGTCATAGGAATGTGCAGCATGCATAACAATACATATAACAGGAAAAACACAAATAGAGATCAGGCTATTTACAGCCAGATTGTCAGCTGCACAGTGTGTCCAAACATGTCACCTTTGCACTACAAGAGAAATAGAATTAAAACCTATAAGTATAAGCAACTTGAAGCATAGGAAGAAATAGGCTGAAACAGTCTCTCTGAACAGGTGCAAATAGCCTGCACCTGCATATAAGGATAGGTTAGATTGTCACAAGAAAGGAAATAAAAGCATATATAAACAAACAAAAGATTCATATAGAGAGGATGGGCAATAGGTTGATTTAGGCAACATATAGCAGAAATATATATACACACATATATAAATAGAACAACAAAGGCTTTCCTGGAAAGGATACTGAAACCAATATCATTAAATTCAGCAATGGTAAACTCATTCAGCAGACTTGACAAGGCCAAAACAGAAGAATGCAGCTAGAAAATCATACCTGCTGCAGAATTAAGGTAGGTTAGGCTGAAATCTATTTGGGGAACAAAATTTCACTTTGTTTTGCCTAAGCTAGGATATGCTTAGTGTTGGGAAAGGTGCTTTAAACTAATAAACATTGAGATTGCATATGGAGAGAAAAGGTTTAGTTAAAGGGTCAATTTGGAAAGTGCTCCAAATATTTCAGAAGTCACTAACTGGTAGTTGAGCCTACTGTAGACCAACTGCTTTCAGAGTATTACCAGCTCTGTATGTGTGGACGAAGCTTAAAGAAAACATATTCTGAAATGTATGGTGTTCACCTCTTGCACAATGTGCCTGGAAGTGTTGTCCCTCAGCTTACATGTGCTGATGATGTCTGTGAAAACGTTTCCATTGACTTGAGGCAGTGCATCTACAGAAATTAACAAAATTTCGTGGAAAATGTTTTGTTTGAATTCTTCATTGTGCAGGTTTGATCTGTATATGTTAACTTTCCGCACAAATAAACAATGAACTATACAGAGTCAATGGAAATTTTAACTGCAGATATCAATAATGCATACAAGGGACAATACTTCCAGCACCTTCTGTAAGAGGTGAATGCTGAACGTTTCACAATTATGCCTTCTTTCATGTCAGCCTACCAGCCCAGAGACAGCTTGCTACCACCTGGGCCACAACAAGCTTAGCTGCCCTTTAGCGGCCTCTCCTGCTCTGTATGTATAGGAAATATTTCTCTTACTCTCATTCTCTCAGGTCACACTTCATTTGAAGGCTTCGTTTTTCCCTATTTGGAGAGAGATAGTCGAAATAAAACTGGACTAGGTTGTGTGAAAAGGCAATATGTCTCTACATATTTGATGGTATATAGATTCTAGAGGTGACTTTCTCCAGAGAAAATATGTTGGGGAAGACTACCATAGATTACTATATGCTAGATTGAAGGCCACTTTCTCTAGAGAAAATATCTGAGAGCATACTGAGATAGGCTACACTAAGGGTCAGTTTCCTTCAAAAAATAAAAAAATGGAGGATAAATATAATGAAGTTAGTGTGGGATAGCATAACATAGGTTGAGAGGCTGAGGGAAAAATCTGGAGGATATGCATAAATATTTCTCCCTATTAGGAGGGGAGAGATTATTATAGGCTAAGATAAGCTGAACCATGCTGTGAGAAAAAGCATCACATCTCTCCATATTTGGAAATGTATAATCTGGTGGTATTTGTTACTCAGTAATTTGGGAGGCTTCTGTAGAGGAAGGCAAGGCAGTTTTCTGTACACTCAGTCAATTTAAAACTGGCTGACATCTGAGAGATGGAGCTTGAATCTGGTACTTTGTGAGTACATGGGACAGCCAGACTTTGTGAGATGGCATGTATTCTTTTAGTAGTTATAATGGGGAACACTATAATCATAAAAGTCTTCAAAGAAAACAATTTATATATGAAATTTCATGCAGACAAATGTTTCAGAGCATTTCAACTCTGAATATTTGTAAACAAAGTGCACTTTATTGATTTATGGTTCTCAAGCGGAATATGAATAAAGCTCGTTACAATGCTATGCTTAGTGTAGCACTGTTAGCTCAGTGGCAGAGAGTTAGCTTACTGTTCCTGAGGTTGCAAGTTCAAATCTCAGTGGAGCAACTGATGTTTTTTCTCCTTCATTTTAAATATATGAATGAAAATACAACAGGTTTACTTAATTTATGTATAATGGCCTTTATTTGGTATATCTGTCATACTGGTATATGGCATCCATGGCATTAATTTATCAGTTGGTGGAGTTTTCATATTGGTCAATTTAATTTTATAACAAATTCCACCATTATTATAATTATATTTGTAAGTAAAATGAAGTAGCACAAACGATATTACTTAACTATATTACTGTAAAAGCGGTTGTAAAAAATTAAGGCAACAATCCACTATGGAGAATGGAATTGAGCTGCTAATGTAGAAGCTAGCTTAACCACTGCTCCATGCCAAGCATGGTGTGGAGGTAGCCCAAATCTTGTGCCTTGTGCCTTGTATTATAGAGTTAGCCAAAGCAGTGCACTGAAATTGATGGTTGTGAACTGCACACTCACTCAAAGGGACTGTGAAAAAATTTAACTGCCCAAAAGACCAGCCACTTTTAGTTTGACCGAGTGTACATAATTGTTGCCTGTATTTCAGAATTTTAAGTATGAATTTATGTAGCTGCCAACTCTTACAGGATAAAGCAAAATAAAGCCATGCTACATCATCTTCCAGAGTGCATATCCTTCCAGTGCTAGAAAAGGGTAAATGGCAAAGTGCTAAATATTTTACTCAGTAATCTTTTATGTACATTTATTTGTGCTTATGTGATAACACATTACCACAAAAATATTACAAATAAATATTGTAAACACAACAGTGCATAGAGAATATACCCACATTTTCTGTGTTTTTTACCCTTCTCAGCCCTAAAGACATTTGGACGTTCATTTAAGTCTAAGGCGAAGCATAAACAATAAATACAAAAGTAAACATGGACCCACTTGCAGTATAATGCATAAATATGCCTACTGATTATGACAGCCATATAATTTTATCAACATTAATTTAATAAAAAGCAAAATTTGGCTTTTTTGGTACTTAAATCATGTGCAATATGTATAAAGCAGTACATAAAATCTTGATTTCCCCCCTTTTAATGTAAACTTTAAAGGCTGAGCTCTTGTTTTCCTGAATGAATGATATGTAGCAGTTATTGCATGCCTGCATGCAAGTTGTCACCTACAACAATCACTAGTCTACACATTTTGGTGCTTCCCTTTAAAACAGATGAAGTGAAATCTCTTTTCTGTTACTGGCAATCAAGGTGTGCATTCAACCAGCAAGTTTGTTTTTATAGTTATTGCTTAAACTTTGCTGTATTGAAACATTTAGTGTCCATTATTTTCTTTTTATTAGTTAATTTGCCCAATTAGTGTTGTTTTTTTTCCTTCATAGTATTGTTTCACACTCTTAAGTGTAATAATAAACTCTAGCTTGTAAGTAATGCTTTTATCCATAATTAGTCTCCTTGTTTGTAAGAAAATACAATATACTTTCTGTTGTATCTCGTTAGGGATGGATACCATCAATACCTCGATACTCGATGCTATTAAAGTATGTCTAATACTTTTAGATAAGGCTTCGATACTTTTTTGATGCTTTTAAATTTTTAAGTTTTGCATTATTGAAAGTTTTTGTACTAACATTTTGCAGATAAGAAATTAAAGGAGTCAAGACTTCATGTTATTACCTCACTTGTGTCACCAGAGAGTTGCTGGACTATAGTTCTTGATAGAACTTGACTGCGTTTCCTGTGGGTGAATGAATGCAACATTCCAAAAGTCTTATGTCTAAATGAAAACATGCAAAATAACAGGAAGGAGTAGAGGTATTTTATGACATACAGTGTTAACAAAGTTGTGAATGAAGCTGATTTAGTTGACACACTAAATCATGTTTTTGCAATAGCATGGCTTGGTGACTCTCACTCTGTCATTATATTTATGTACTCTGGTAAGCAAAATCCGTGAATCCAGCAAAAACAAATCATAACTTAAACATGAGATAATACAGTACATGGAAATATTTGTTCCTTTCTTCCATCTTTAGTTTCTGTTTATGCAAGCCAAGCTCAGGTCACGAGCTTAGCTTACAGGTATATTGTACAACTAATTTCCTTAATATGGATAGAAAATCCTGTAAAAGAAAGATTTCAGCATAAAATATAGTTAGGTAAAAAGGGAGGCAAGTTGTTGTTGTTGTTATTATTATTATTATTATTATTATTATTATTATTATTATTATTATTATTATTATTATTATTATTATTATTATTATTATTATTAGCCTTGACTAACAATAGGGAAAATATATATAATGTGGCATTATCAAGATGCAAAAATGCTGCCAATTGGAGGATGTCAAACAGGAACAATTTTGGAAATAGCACACAGTAGAAAACTGCTTACATGCATTTATACACAGAAAATTACTAATAAGAAAATAATTTGGTGAACAAACTATCGCCTTTACAGTTTTTTTTATAAAATGAGTGTCCAGTATCGGTGCTTAAAAATCAGTATCAGTATCGAGAAATAGTGGTATCGTCCCATCATTATGTCTTATACTTTTGCCTATAATGATATATCCATCTTCAAACAGTTATTTTGTATTTTAGATTCTGTAGATCTAGCTATTTCTGTATTTTCAATTTCTTTATTGCAAATAAAGAAACAAGTTTAATATGCAGTAACAATGCTTTCAATACAATAACAGTTCATAGTTGTTATATCTGTGATGTAACAGAAAAGATTCAGCTTTTTCTCATAATGTAAGGTAAACAACATGGTGAGCAAGATTTTTTTATAATCTTGATGGGATGGACAAATGGAATGAAATAAAATAGATTTTACATTTGGTGTCTTAATGTAAAACATCACTTTCTGGATGAACTTGCATAGCTAGGAAGTGTTTTACACTATGCATGGTTAATCACAGAATACATAATATCACATATACACTGAAGCTTAACATGATTAAATAATGACGAGAAAATTTCTATGAAAGGTTTCCTCGCATATTTTAAGTAGTTTTCTCGTAACTCATATAATCATGCTATGCCTCTCTAATTTTTACCATTTGAGACATCTAAACTTAACTGTAATTACAGTAAATAACAATTAAGAATATCTACACAATACTGCTTTGTCTTTAGAGAAAGTAAGATTTTTATGCTTTCCCCATTTTTTTCTCTAAGTTTTAATTTCTTGTCTATTTTTGAAAAGAATTTCTACTATGCTTTCATCAGCCAAAGTAGAAATATCTCCTATATCCCGGTCATTTTGTGCAATTTTTCTTAGGACTCTCCTCATTATTTTTCCAGATCTTGTTTTTGGAAGAGCTGGGGCATGTTGAATCACTTCTGGTGTGGCAAAAGGACCAATTTTCTCGCGTACTGAAATACAAAATGAAATTATGTACTTAACATTCTGCAATCTTAAACCTAAAACTGTGGTTGTGTTACAGTCGCATGACTTTCTCTACCTGTTAACAAATCCACATGTTTATGTTCACACAATTTAATTAAGAAGTGGATTTAAATTTTCCCATGTTGTAAGCCTATAAACATTTCAGACTTTCCTCTTCATGGTTTCCCAACAACATGGCTTAACCACATGACCTGTGATGTGACCATGCATACAAGCAGCTACTATATAGTACTGTGTAAGACAGGTAGCACAATTAGAGATGGGCAGGATGGCAACTAAGGGGAAGATAATGGAAAGAGCTTTGAAATTTTGGTTCAGAACTTTAAATTTAGGAAAAAGTAATGTGTTAAGACAATGTATAGAATACCAAGAGAATAGCTTAATGAATGATGGAAGGGTAAGTAATTTACAGAACATTTTGGAGAAAAATGGGTTAGGAGGCATGTGGAGGAGGAGAGAAAATAACATGAAAAATTTTTGGAAAAAGGCGAGGAAAAGACTGGAAGATATAGAAATACAAATCATGTTCAGTGAGATTGCCAAAAAGAGCCCATTAGTTTGTTATAGACCAATGAAAAATACATGGGGTAGGGAAAAGTATATAGACATAGTAAATAAAGAAGAGAGAGAATCTATTGCATGGGTAAGAACCGGAGCATGGAGGCTAAGAGGCCTAAGACAGAACCAATGTCCGATATGTGGTGGTAATGAAGACATTGAACACATAGTATTTAAGTGCCAAGGAAAAGAAAATTGGAGAAAAGAATTTTTTAATAAGAAGTGGTTGAAGGGGGATAGAAATACGCTTATGAACGAAATGATGTGCAAGGATGCTAGAAGCATTGGACAGTTTTTGTGTAAAGTAAAAAATAAATGGCTTTGGACAGTGGATAGAGAAAAGTAAGAGGTAGCGCATGTTACTTTGAATGGAAAACTATAGTGAATGTGTGATGGTTAAGTAATCAATAAGTGAATTTTGCTCAGAGGCCTTTTATCAGGCTTGAGGTTCTTTTGCATGCCATAAATATACCACACGGGACCACCAGCTTTACTTCCCTTCTGATGGAAAGCCACGCTTAGGATTTTTATGCACAAAAAAATCCATTGCCCTCTGCCGAGTTTGAACCCGCGACCTCGAGAACTAGAGGCTAGCATGGTACCACTAGTCCACAGAGGAGACGACATAGATCCTCTCTCAAAATGTTATTAACAATAATCTGAGAGGTGTAGTCTTCCACTTCTTGGGTTGTCCTCAATACTTAACTAACCTTCACGGAAATGAGCAGACCACCGTGATACTGTGCTATGATCTACTGCACTATTCTCTCACACCTCTCTCAAAGCATTGTAAATTTAGGTTTTCTTTCCATTAAGGGATTCAATTTTGATATAGGAATATTGGTCACTATGTGTAATCTGACACTACTCAGTTTCAGCTTCCATTTCAAAGCTGAATTACTCATGAAACAGCCATGTGAACTGGCAATCACATATACCGCTGTCAATCCTAAAGTCTGACTCACAACTGACATAAATTTCAACTTGATTATGCAACCATAACTGTCGCACATGCACCATGTGCAGGACTTTTGGAATGATCCTCGTATTTTCAAATTTTAGTTACTATTTCTTTAAAATTTGTAGCTACTATATGCCAGAAACTATCTGCATTCATTGGGGAATATATAAATAAACAATACTAAATTAATGCAACTTACCTTTTCGCTTAAGTTCGTCAATGAGTTTCTTTGAAAATTCTACACCTTCATTAGGTGTAACAAAACAATAGAGACATTCTCCCTTAATAGGATGAGCTTGTGAGACGACAGCAGCTTCTGCTACAGAAGGATGTTCAACCAGTACAGATTCTACTTCGGCAGTACTCAAAAGATGTCCTGAAACGTTCAACATGTCGTCCACTCGACCAGTCACCCATAAGTAGCCATCTTCATCCCTTCGTGCTCCTATAAGAGAGTTTCATGTTTGTTATTTTATTCCAATATGTGTTGTAATCTTATAGATGTTAAATAATTAGCATTCTGTAGTCTGAGAATGGGTATGCATCAGATAAAGAAATGGGTTATCTAGTTATTCCTTGTTTCTTTGTTCCTTTTTACTTTATCTTCTATTTAACTGTAGAAGGTAGAGGAAGTGTTGCATTCCAACCAAAAATTCAAAACAGGAATTTCATTGGAAATACACACTTTGAGGCGCTCTGAATAAAAAAGAATTTTAAAGGGAGAAGAGAGAGAGAGAGAGAAGGTGTGTGTATGTGGGAGGGTGTGGGTGGGTGTATGTGTGTGTGTCAAAAATAAAAAGTTTGTTAAATACCAAACTTTGTTTTTAAGTTCAGCATCTTCCAAGGATGTGACACAAAGAGTTTCAAGAATTCCTCCACCCCAATCTATTGCATGGAAAAGTTTCATTACTTGTTTATTTTCTCAAGAATTGCTGGAACAATTTTAATTAAAATACCATATGTTTAAGATATTTGCATGAAAAATAAAAGTATATCTTAAATTTTCTGTGAGTAGCCTTGAAATCCTCTTCATTCTGAATGACCTTTGTATAATTGGTAAACCATAAGAGATAGCAAAAATTTACTACATAAAACATTTGAGCAGTTGAGAATTCATATGTCATCAATCCAGCAAATTTCAAAGACCTAAGACCACAGATTCTATATCTGTGTCTTTTCTGGAATACAAACTTAGCAAAGACCTGCCGTCACAGAAACAGCAGTAAATTTTGTGATTATACCAGCAATTACTATCTTTTAATTTTTCCAAAATGAAAAATAGATTGGGTTATGGGTCTAAACTGTAACAGTATTTTTGAAAAAAAAATGAATGCTTTAAAAAACAAACAATGTGCAAAATATGTCATTAACCTAATTTACTTCAAGGCTCTGCATTTTAGATGCAAAACCACTGTTATTTAAAAAAACACCTATGAACTACAGCAAGTGTAGAGACATCTATTGTGCACCTAGAATGAAATCTCTAAAATTTCATGAATCTACAGATGCCTGTGCAAGTTTTTATGTCTTATCACTACTACTGAGCATTATTTGTTTTCTGACAATTTGAAAAAGTTGTTCTCCCAATACATGTGATAATTTTGTTCCTTAACTTCAATTTGTCTTATAGCCTTTAGCATTTTAACCCACTAGCAAAGTGTTGATGAAAGTGGCTTGTTAATAATTTAGAAATGTAAGGAATAAAAAACTTACTAAGAATGTCTCTCACTTTTATTTTCTGTATAGTGGTACAATTTTCAAATTAAGAACCATACTCATTTTATTTAAGTGTACTTACCATCTCCTGTGCAGTAATAGCCTGGAAATTTTTTGAAGTACGTTGTTTCAAATCTCTCATGATTCCCAAACAGTGTTCTCATTATTCCTGGCCACGGCCTTTTGAAGACCAGATAGCCTTCTCCAGGACCTGTTATTTCTTTTCCATTTTCATCCAATAAAACTGGAAGAACTCCAAAGAAAGGGAAAGTCTGTGAAAAAGAATACAGGATAAAATATTTAAAATTGTTTAGAGCAATTTAACATTGAATACAAGGAGAAGACAAAAGCACCAAGCAATTCCTATAATTGGGTGGCTTTTAAAACCATCTCACTACTGCCTGGTACTATGTACAATTGGTCAAGTTAAAATTGGTCAGCATCTGAGAGGCAGAGCTCAAATCACATCTTCCTGGGACAGACAGGCTTTGTATATTATTGTAGTTTTAATGGGGAACACAACTACAATCACAAGTCTCCTGAGAAAATTACTCGTATACCAGATTTCAGGCAGGCAGATGTTTCAGAGTGTTTCAACACTGAACGTTTGTAACCAAAACACACACTATTGGTTTATGGTTCTCAAGTGGAGTATGACTAAAGCTTATTGCAGTACCATGCTTATTGTGGCATTCTTAGATCATTAGTAGAGACTTAGCTCACTGCTCCTGAGGTTGCAAGTTTAAATCTCTGTGGAGCTACTCAACTTCTTTTTTCTCTTTCATTTTAAATACATGAGTAAAAACATATCAGATTTTCTTCTTTTTTTATCCATTACAATTTTTGTTTTAGTATTTTGGCTCCCACCTTTGGCCAATGCAAAACTGAAAGGCAGAGGGCACATGATTTGTTACAATCCTATATTTGTGACATAAAAGATTTAACTTCCTGAATCGAAAACAAAATCATTAATTTTATATTTCAAAGAAGAAATAAAAGTAAAAGGAAATAAAAATGTCACATTCTCAATATCCACTCCAGTAACCTTCTGCGTTTATAACTTTCCTGTGTCTGTTACCCATGGAGTTCACTATTCATGGGAAATAGATGCTGTGCTGTTTTGTTTCCTGGCAACTGCCTTCTATGAAGTCCAGACAAGGTAAAAAATAGATGATATTACACTATGGAGAACTGAACTCAAGTTGCTTATGTAGAACTTAAGTAGCTTAACCACTGCTCCATGCCAAGCATGGATCATTCCTCCATGTCTAGGGGTATTATGCAGCCTCTAGTCCCAAGGTTGCAGGTTCAAACCTGGCAGAGGGTGATGGATTTTTTTGGGCATAAGAATCCTTAGCAGGGCTTCCTTTGGTAGGAAAGTAAAGCCAGTGGTCCCGTGTCATAGATTTATGGCATGTAAAAAAAAGAACCTCAAGCCTGATAGAGGCCTCTGAGCAAACTGTCCAGTCTTTCATGCCCAAGATGCTAAGAACCATAGTAGTTAAAGAGAGTTCATAAATAATACTCAATTTTATCCCAAGCACAGTGTGGAGGTAGCCCAAATCAGTGCCTTGTGCCTTGTATTATACAGTTAGCCAAGCAGAAATTGACTTGTGAACTGCGCACTTAATTGAAGATACTTTGAAAAAATGCAACTGCTCAAGAAACCAGTCACTATTAGCTTGACTGCATGTTAAAGTATGCAATTACTTCTTAAATGAACAGCATCTCTTGGAAAATTGTAAATACTAAAAATGAATGCAAGAGCCAGGTAAGGAAAAGCAAATTTGTTAAGTACTGCATGTGTTTTTGGATTAGACAGAATGACTACTTGACATACTAAACACCACATGGTTAATAGAGAAGGCTTGGTTTCACCGCTCTGGATATCTGCATTCCCAAAATTCACAAATTTGATTCACACCTTAAACATGTGCTGATAGAAATGCTGAAAACTCTGTCCAGACTGGAGTATGGTGTGTAAATCTGGGAAGGAGTGGGGCCTATTTTTACTTCCTCTTTCCCATACTCAGTGAATAGAAGTATTGCATCCCATCCAGAAAATATTGATATCAAATTTCAGTGAAAATACATGTTTTGAGGAACCTGAATAAAAAAAAACATTTTTTTGAAAAAGTGTGTGTTTGCATGTGCGTAGCATAACTTGATAACAAACTTGGTGTTGAAGTTCAGTATCTTCCAAAGATTTTCAAGAAAGTTCCCCCCCCCCCAACAAATTAGATGAAAGTTGTTTTGAAATGTATTATTTCTCCAAAAATAAGATTTTGATTACAATTTAAGATACTTATATGATAAATAAACTATATATCTTAAATTTTCTGGGAATAGCCCATGAAGTCCTCTGGTTTCGGAGGTGTTTAATATAATTTTGTATAACTGATAAACTATAAGCAGGACGAAAATTTAATATACAAAAAAATGCATATTTCTTTAAAACTCATTTACTGCAACTAACTGTTTTGTAGAATCAGCCAGTTCCATAAAACAGTATCTGGTGACAGCTGGAGGAAATAACTAATTAGCTCCTTAAGAGATTTCGAAGTTCATTGCTTGATAGCTGTTTTTCATAATGAGAATCTTCTCCCAAAGGGTTAATTCATATGGTTGGCCTATAGCTTTGAGTAAAGTGATTAAAGTGATATTTATTTTGAATGTATCTATAAACTCCATTTAATTTGTTGTATTTCATTTTATATTTTATTTTTAAATATGGACAAAATCTACAAAACCTACTTTTTTTTAAACTAATTGAAGTGAATCTACTCCAAACCCTTAAAGAATAAGATGTTTTGGCTTTAAAGTATATATTTCATAATACTTTGCAATTTTTCTTATATTTTAGCAAAAGAATTTTATATGTTGCTTCATATTTAGCCTGTCTCTAATCATCACTTCACACTGATACAGGTAGCTGAGGTTGCCAAGGTATGGCCTTGTGAAACAGGAAGTCTGCGGTTCAAATCCTACCAGGACCATTCTCCCTGACTTGAGCTTTTCTCCAGGTTTTCCTCAGTTCTCACAACTGGCAAATACCTAAGCCTAGAATGTTGGTTTCCTTTTCAAATTTCCTTTCCTAATTATAATTTCATTTTATGTATAACCAGTGTCTCTGCATGTGGTTCTGTATGTAGTAATAATGAGTATTAAACACTATTGAATAAAGTTCATCACTTCAATTTATTAAGTTGCCACATATATAAAATTTACTTACTGCTGATCCAGGTTTCATTGGTGTGCAACCTGGCAATGGTGTTAAGACATGACCTCCTGTTTCTGTCTGCCAAAATGTGTCGACAATTGAACATTTTTCATGGCCAATTATTTTGTAGTACCATTGCCATGCCTCAGGGTTGATTGGTTCACCGACTGAACCTAATACTTGTAGTGTGTTCAAGCTGTGCCTAGGGACAAAATCAATCATTAATATCTGAATGAAGGAAATAAAAGTATTTTGGACTGAAATAAATCATACTTCAAGTATTGCTCATTAATAATGTGTGTACATTTTTACTATGCAATATCCTTTATTTTAAAGCAAACAAGTGATTCTTTCTCTATAAAATAGTAAGAATATAAGCTATTTATGGAACATGCATATAAGCTATGTACTTTGGTTACAAAAGCATTTATTTAAAATAGGTATCCATGCCCAAATCTTATTGACAGTTATGTCCTAGAAACATAAATATGGAAGAAATTTTAAATTATTGAAGTGTATAACACACTTAAAAGCTGCGTTTGCATTACTCTTCATAGCCACCATACTGAATTCATTGGGTATACTTGAATTGTGGGATGTAAACATGTAATGACCATTTTATGCATGTGCCTTAGGTAGTTATTAAACTATATGAATTGAAAAACTGTAAACTTGGAATAACTGCTAACCACTAATAAAAGCATGTGTATTGGTGAATAAAAGTGGAAAATATGTCTTTCTAATAGGAGATATTCCCTTTAAATCAAAAGTTGTTATACAGGATGGACCATTTAAGTTGAAACTGTACAGTATCTCCAAAACTAAACATTGTAGAAAGAAATTTCTTTAATAAAAGTTGCTTGATATGATACGGTAATTTGTATCACAAATTACTTAAATGTAAATAATGATAGTAATATGAATATGTATTTTTATGTAACATTAATTTCAGAGGTTTATTAATTGTAATTATTATTGGTAAATAATAATATACGGCTTTACTGAAACTGTCAACAATAACGCAATAATGCAGCAAGGGGGTGAGTTGTTTATCATTACCGGGAACCAGGAAGTTACGTAATGTTTCGCGCCTTTTCCGTTTAGAAGCTTCTCGAACATTTCCTAAAGCATATGTATTCGTGGTTTTCATTGGATATTAATATAGACGCTAATGTTGGCGCGTTTTATTAGCCAATAGCAGTTCATTTATAATCTTTAGGCGTATCTTGAGGCAAGCGTATAAATAGTGTAGGTCCGAGGTAGAGTGTCCCCCAGTTCAACGGAATTCTCAGTACATTACATATCGTAAGTCAGTCCTTCATTTCGTCATAAGTTACGCGCAGCAGAATTACGAGAATCTAAAATATTATACAGTTAAATATACACAAAGTCGAAGTACGTGAGTTAAAAGTGAGAAGTTATTACAAACAGTTTCAGTTTGGCGAGTATCCAGATTAATTTGTAAAAGTGTTTGTGAATGTGTTCAGCAATAAAAGTTATAAAACCAATTTCTTCATCGGTATCATTTCTGGATAAAAGATTCCTTTCCGATTCACACCCTGCAAGAGATACAAGTTCTACCAAGATAAGATGATAGCTAGCCGGAGGACAATATACATAACCTTAAATTCTTTCAGAAACTAATTGATACAAATTGCTAACGTCAGAGGGAGCTACGAACCAAACAAAGAATGACGTCACAAGAAGGCTTCAACACACGTGATGTAAACAACATTACGTAAAGCAGCAACCGTCGCATATTGGCTTCCAAACGCGGAGCTACAATTAATGATCTACAACATTAATACCGTTACAAATTGGCTCCACAACGTGGGGCTCAACAACAAATTACGTAAAAACATATTACGTAAGTTAATACCGCATCATAATTGGCACCCAGGACGTGGGGCGCGATAACCAGGAAAGGAAGGCGAAGTGACCAGGAAAGGAACACGACCAGGAATGAATCAACATAACCAGGAAGGAATGAATGGAGCAGTGAAATGATCTACAAGACGCAGATTCCGAGACAACAGGGTAATTCAACAACAAAAACATCGAGACGACATAGATTCATCACAACACAACGCAGAAGCGACATACAAATCTAGGAGAATGGGGCAGAACGCTGGACATCAAAGCTACATCAACAGTCAGCATCACAAAGGTCAGGTGATTGAAATTTTTTTTTAGAAAACGAAAACAATGGCTACTAGTAATATTGAAGAAACAATGATGGAAGGGGATAGTGTAACAGTTAGCTGTAATTCAATACAGGTTACAAAAAAAAAAAGCTCAAACAATATAATATTGGAAGGAGGAAATGTTAGTGCAGAAAGTGAGAATAGAATAGCAGGAAATATTAATTCTGATACTAGAATGATTATGGAAATGCTGAAAGAGATTAATGAGAATATGGAAAAGTGTAAGAGGGAATTGAGGAAAACGAGGGAATATATTAGTAAGAAATTAGATCAGAGTTTGGAGGAATTGAGAGAAGATATAAAAGAAGATCATAGGAAATCAATTGAAGATATTGGTAGGAGTAATGAGATATTAGAGCAAAAAGTAGATCAAAGCAGTGAAGAAATTGAAAAGAAAGTTATGAAGCTAGATATTAGTATGCCAAAGATGAGAGATGAAAATGAGGAAGTAATAGCAAGTGAGATAGGAGAAATGTCAAAGAAAATGCTAGACATGAGCAAGGAAATAGGTAACAAAGAAAGTGAGGTTAATACTAAAAGTGAGGTTAATGTAGAAGGCGCAGAGTTAGGAAGTCAAATGAGTAGTATTTCAAGTGAGATAAGAGAGATAAATGAGGTTATGAATGTAGATGTAAATCAGGCGCAAGTAAATTTCAGAGGGGAAATATCAGAAATACAGAATGAGACAGTAATGCAAAGAAATAAATTGTACCAAGATGTTCAAAATGAAAACTCCAGTCCAGTACAGTTTAGTACAGATTTGTCAGAGTATTCTTAGATTAAAGAGATAGTAAAAGAATTGAAAATGAAAGTTGGTAAAAGATGTGTTGTTCAAGAAACTTTAGATTGTTTTCAAATGTTATCATGTGATGAAATTTCTTATGAATACAAGAGGTTAGCCATTAACAAATTTTGGAAGGTTAGGTTACGGCTACGAGTAATGTTTAGCCACACACAATTTGATCCAGGAGGGTAAATAGCAATGAGATGTAAAGTAAATGCTGGATAGTTAAAGATGACTTGCAGAGAAATGTATTGGAACGTAAGAGGGTTAACTAAATATATATGTCATTTGAAAAGAGAAATAAATTATAAAGAAAGAAAGAAAAAAAAAAGAGAAATGTTTTAAAAAAAAAATATATATAAATAAATAAATTTTTAGTAACTGTAACAATATTTGAAAATTAAGAATGCAAAGATTGAAACTTAATATGATATTAAATTAAAGGTACGTAAATACAATTCCAAGAACATTGTTAAGATAAAGTACAAAATCACAAAAATTGGTAAATATAATTAAAAACAAATATTTATGCAGTAAATAGAACATGTGAAACAGTGCCTAGATTTAAGAGATGTAAATATTTGTGTAGAGGGTGAATATTTTGGTAAATATGTGTAATAATTACAAAAATCTTAAATGTATAAATTTTTGTCAACAATGTAAGAGAGTAAACAATTTTGAAACAGTGATTAAATAATTTAGGGTAAAGTATTTGCTATAAAAAAATTTTTTTTTGTGATGTCAGATTAATATCTAAATTAATTAAACCAGAGCCAGTAAATAGTGGCGAGATAGGGGAAAAACATGTCGTGTGTTAAATGCGTGTGAAGTGTTTAGTGAAAGTGATAGCGTGTGTTCCAAGATTTAGGAGACTAAAAACACAATTTTAAAATTTCTAAACAAGTTATAAATATTTATAATTATGTTTCTAGTGGGGCATATGATACGGTAATTTGTATCACAAATTACTTAAATGTAAATAATGATAGTAATATGAATATGTATTTTATGTAACATTAATTTCAGAGGTTTATTAATTGTAATTATTATTGGTAAATAATAATATACGGCTTTACTGAAACTGTCAACAATAACGCAATAATGCAGCAAGGGGGTGAGTTGTTTATCATTACCGGGAACCAGGAAGTTACGTAATGTTTCGCGCCTTTTCCGTTTAGAAGCTTCTCGAACATTTCCTAAAGCATATGTATTCGTGGTTTTCATTGGATATTAATATAGACGCTAATGTTGGCGCGTTTTATTAGCCAATAGCAGTTCATTTATAATCTTTAGGCGTATCTTGAGGCAAGCGTATAAATAGTGTAGGTCCGAGGTAGAGTGTCCCCCAGTTCAACGGAATTCTCAGTACACTACATATCGTCAGTCAGTCCTTCATTTCGTCATAAGTTACGCGCAGCAGAATTACGAGAATCTAAAATATTATACAGTTAAATATACACAAAGTCGAAGTACGTGAGTTAAAAGTGAGAAGTTATTACAAACAGTTTCAGTTTGGCGAGTATCCAGATTAATTTGTAAAAGTGTTTGTGAATGTGTTCAGCAATAAAAGTTATAAAACCAATTTCTTCATCGGTATCATTTCTGGATAAAAGATTCCTTTCCGATTCACACCCTGCAAGAGATACAAGTTCTACCAAGATAAGATGATAGCTAGCCGGACAATATACATAACCTTAAATTCTTTCAGAAACTAATTGATACAAATTGCTAACGTCAGAGGGAGCTACGAACCAAACAAAGAATGACGTCACAAGAAGGCTTCAACACACGTAATGTAAACAACATTACGTAAAGCAGCAACCGTCGCATATTGGCTTCCAAACGCGGAGCTACAATTAATGTTAAATAATTACAACATTAGTACTGCATCAGATATTATGGGGGAAAGTAAATGCCATTAGTCACGCATTTTTTGGAGGATGCTATGATAGTATTTTAGGGTCAATTTAATTTGACCCTAATTGTAGGTTCCCATTTAAAAAAATTAAATTGACCTTAAAATGATCATCACAATGTGGTGACAATCAATGTCTTCTAATTAAAAAAAACCACATAAAACACTTCTTTATCATATTTTATCACTTAAATTATAGGAAATGAAAACTGATATTCGATCTTTAAAGTTCTGAACATTGTGTGCCTTTGCATCATGCTGTGTACATAAAGCGCTATTCTCAGATGTCATAGTGAGCAAGTAGTTAATTTTCGTACCTACTAAAAATTTAGAGATAGGCAGCAAACTTGGACTCAAAACACTGTGCACAACCAAAAATTAGCAATGACCAAAATTCCATAAGCTATTTCTTCTCTTATTTGTGTATTATGCAAAACTAATAAGAACCAATTACAAACGCCTAATGTAAATAAATACCATAAAGATTTTCAGTAAGTTAAGCTGTTCTCAAAGAATTCTTATTCTTGACACTAACAAAGAGCATTTAAAATTTATTATTTTATCCATCTTTGTCTATATTTAAAAACAGATAAGATAATTCAACCTTCATTTACGCAAATTCTTTTATCACAGTAAAACCCAGACAGTTGTTTTAGGAGTATCCTCCTGAATTTTCAACTATTCATTGACCTGAAGGGGGGGGGGAGTAGTGGGAAAATGTATGGTTTTGTATGTTTATTGTGCAAATAACGCATGAGATTTTAAATTAAGGTATGCATGTAGGAAATAGTATTGTTTTTGTAACATGTAGGTTTTTTGTGTAATGTTAAAAATGTCCATGTCTGTACTTATTTTTTTGTAATTGTGATCAGCTGTGATTACGTTATGTTCTACATATCCAATTTTTTATTTGTTCTGTGTTTGGTGATTGCTTTTTATAAGTTCCTTTTATTTGATGTGAAAACGCTTGTCTGTCTATGTAGAAATTGGGGCTGTCTTGACATTTGTATTTATGTACTCTGTTAAGCCATGGTAGCTCATTGAGAGAGCATCAGCATAGAAAGTCGTAGATCTGTGATATATCTTGGTAGTAGTATCGAATTTTTCTAGTCTGAACTTTCCTCTCCATCCTACATGCAATTAGTGTGAATAAGAACAGTTTCTAAGTAACTATCTATCATTTGGCTAGAAACATGCTAAACGTACTTGCAATAGTTAGTTACTTTTGAGGTTATGTTACTTGGAAAATAGAAATTTCCTTGGAAGTTAGCCAGGTAATATACACACGTATACGAATCAGACCAGAGAGGTTCAATGCACAGTTTGTGATGAATGCTACATTTTTTGAGTGGAAGAGACTTGGAATGGGAAGATTATTTTGGTCCAAATTCCAGCCAAAGCATTGAGTTTTCAAGGATGATTCAACTTTCCATCTTTACCTTAGAAATAAAGGACATTTTTAATATTTTTTGTATTATTTGTGGCTCAAACAAAAAAAAATTTGATCAAGAAAACTCATAAGAGAAAATATTGAAACTTGACATGACCTTAATATGCATGTTTATAGTGTTACCTATATAAAGATGTTAGGGAAAACTGAAATTTGTGTTTTTGCTGACACAAACCATTTATGAGCAAGTGTTGACAAATATTTAACTATTTTAACCATTAATCATGCTTTTATGAATCAAAAGCCTCCACAATTCACTTCATCAACAAGGAATGAAAATGCCAGGGAATGTGGGCATATTTTACGTTGTTACAAATATGTATTATATATATATACTGGGTGCTCATTTCAAAATGTACCATCGCATGCTGTATGGCTTCATTTGTCCAGCTGCTGAGCCTAGAATTCAAGCTGCCTAGTACTTCTGCAGAGGCATATGACTCATGTGTCAGAGAAGCTACCTAACAAGCATTCACTTTGAACGTGAGAATTTTCATGTCATAGCAACATATGGAGTCTGTAGTGTCCTGGCAAAACCTGTTTCTCACTGTTTTGTTTGGTTGATATTGAATGTCCATGAAAGCTGTAAGTGGGATAATTGTTATCACGCCAGTGTAAGATAACATGAATTTGTCAACACTTGTATTACAGCTTCCTTCTGTGAATGTAAACAAAAACATCTGGTGGAATGAATGGATATTGGTAGTGTTATGCAAGAAAGATTAACGTGTTTGATTATTTATTTAATTTTACACTTTTGCATGTGACATTACAAGGCATGATTGTCGTTACCATATTAGTACGCTTTGGATTGAATGCTGTGCTTGCTAGGCTACTTCTATGCCACACGGTACTACATTGCATCCTTACACCTTAGAACTAACAATTGTTGCAAAAAAAGTGACTTAAAACAATGACATCATTACACCCTTTTAGATGAACACTCACTGTATACATATAAGGTTTGCAAATGGCGTGGTGCTTTTGAAAAAAAATTCCTAACAGTGCTCCAAGATGTAAGTGACCACAGAAAAAATGCAGAAATCTCGATGTATATGCGTAAAACTCAAGGAGTGACAAACAGTGGGAATTTGCCAGTAGGTGTTCACTCTGTCAAACTACAGTGCATAAAGGGGTATGTCTGTCTTGGTCACTTAATTTCCTTTCAGTGTAATATGGAGCACAAACTCAAAAGGACAGCGCTAGCATGGAAAGCCTTCTGGTTCTTACCTTATGCCATGGCTCGAACCTGAAATCTGATAGAAACCCAAAAAGAAATGTATCCAAATTGATCAGAGGGAAATGGAACAGAAAATTCTTGGTGTATCCCTCAGAGACAAAATCCCAAACAGAATAAAACAACTGGCATACATTATTAACTTGGCTCAATGTGAAAGTAATCTAAAATGGAAACAGGCTGGAGATGTAGATAGACTCTAGAGCAACAGAAGGGCACAGATATCTACTATGTGGGATCCTCACATCAGCAAGAGATGCTGTGGAAGATCTGTAACCAGATCGACTGATTCATTCAAGGAAATTGCTGGAATCTATTGTTTGAGGACAGCAAATAGCTGGAGAGAATGGAGAGATCTACAGAAAACCAGACTTCAGAAATAAATGTAATCATTTAATATCTCTTAAGTGTAAAATCAATTACTCATACAGTCCAGTTCTCCATACATATTTTAAATTGAACTTGCCCTTTAAGGAGGCTTTAGTCTTTCATGGGACAATGCAGGATCATTCGTTCATATATATTGTTATATATAACAATTTAGTGACAAAATGCAAACCAGGAAGCTTGGGAAGTTTTTGTATGGGGTGAAGAAATAATGGTTATGGTCAAAAAGGAGAGGAGACATGTGAGTTGGTTCGGATTTTCTTTATGAAAGTGCTTAGTGGTGTTACTTTGGTTAAATGTGTATATCGAATTGGAATGAAAATATGTAAACCTAGTGGGGTATTGAATTTTATTTATCTGCAGGATAAAATTGTTTCTTTGTTGCTTTATTGTAATTCTGTGTGGTGGGGCCTGGTAAAAGGGCCAGGGCTGTAGCTGGGTCTCAACTGAAGTATTAAGCTTAGTACAAATAAATATTATATCTGTATACAGTATATAGATATCTATATTTTATTTATGCAGTAAAACCTGTCTTCAGCAGAATTGAACGGGGCTCTCAAACATTTCCATTAAAGATAGGCTTCCATTTAATGAAGATAAGCCTAGGCTATTAACAAAATTAAACCATAAACATACATAAATGGGCAGACTGAGATAAAAAATTAAATGTACATACCTTATTCAGTTTGTTATTTAGATCTTTCCTACAATATAATATACAGCAAAGCTTATAATGAACGAAAAACAGCTGTTTACATGATTCGTTTATTTTTTCCAGTAATCAAGGAGAGTTTTCTGTACACATTGCTGCTTAGCTGCTCAACTTTCCACGAACACTTTAGCCTGAGAAATCACACCAAACATAACCGAGTCATTTTGCCATAGGGCGAATTGCTGCAGTTCCTTTAAACCTTTGAGAGCATTTTTCAACTGCATAATAATAGAAGTCAATCTCTCCTTGGACAATTTTCTTCCCGAACAGTTTTCAGGTTTGTGATCTTCGATTATTGAAGGTTGCGAGAGAATTAATGTTGTTTTTTACTTCATGCGTTGCCATCTTGTGACGTCATTCTTTGTTTGATTTGTAGCTCCATCTTGCATTAGCAATTTGCATCAATTAGTGTTCGAAAGAATTTAAAGTTTTGTATATTGTCCTCCGGCTAGCTATCATCTTATCTTGGTAGAACATGTATCTCTATGCAGGTTGTGAAATGGAAAGGAATCTTTTATCCAGAAATTACACTTAATGAAGAATTTTTGTTTTTATAATTTTTATTGTCGAACACGTTCACTAACACTTTTACATATTGATTTAGATACTCGCCAAACTGAAACTGTTTGTAATAACTTCTTACTTATTACTTTTAACTCTGTATTTCAACTGTGTGTATAATTAACTTTATAATACTTTAGATTCTCGTAATTCTGCTGCGCGTAACTTGACGAACTGAAGGACTGACTGACGACGTGTAATGTGCTAGGAATTTTTATTAACTGGCGACCGACGTGTAATGTATTGAGAATTTTGTTGAACTGTGGGCGATCTACCTCGGACCTGGCTTTATATACTCCCACTCCTCGACATGCCTAAAGATTATAAATGAACTGCTATTGGCTAATAAAATGCGCCAACATTAGCGTCTATTTTAATATCCAATGAAAACCACGAACACATATTGCTTTTAGGGAAACATTCTAGAAGGTTCTACCGAAAACGCGCGAACATTACGTAACTTCCTTGTTCCCAATAACGATAAACAGCTCACCCCCTCGCTGCATTATTGCGCTATTATTGACAGTTTCAGTAAAGCCGTATAAACTTATTTCCCAATAATAATTACAATTAATAAACATCTAAAATCAATGTCACCTAAAAATGCATATTCATATTACAATCATTATTTACATTTAGGTAATTTGTGATACAAATTACCGCATCAAGGTAGTTTAGCAATACAATCAGTGATGGTTTCAATATTAACATCATTCGATTCACCACAAAGTTCATTAAAAACTATTTGATGTCTTTTGCAGAAACTCTCCAACCATCATTAGGTGCTTTGAATTCAGTTTTACCCAGTTTTTCAGCTACCTTTGCATATTCCTGTAACATAGGTCCTGATATGCCATGAGTTTTTGCCCTAACTCTAACAAACCACTCCCACACTATTTCATTAATGTCCTGGTTTACAGTTTTTTTAAGTTCTGTTTTATTTTTCCATTAGCACAATTTTCCCACCACTTCAGAATTTCTGTTTTCTTCTTTAGAATCTTGTAAACTTGAGTTTTGCCTATGTTGAACATCTTCATGATCTGCTTTACACTCAATTTATCATGTTCACTAGCATAAATCACTTTCACTCTCGTGTTAAGATCTAGTACAACTCTTGTTTTCGAAGCCATGGTGACTACTGCTGAACTAAATCACCTATGTAAGTTTAGAGGTGTACTATTAAGAGCTGTATTCTATGCTGTCTGACAGGTCATTAGAGCAGGAAATTGAAAGGGAAGAAGCAACAATAAAAGATAATCAGCCATGCTTTGTTAACTTGCTTATGCACTGAAGGATGAGTGTGACAGGTTTCTCAATATTCGGACCATCGTTAGTGCACCCCCCTCCTAGACTGGTCAGGTAGTAGCAAAATGGTATGTTCCAACTTAAACATCACATACTTAGAGCAGACAACACAGTCTTTCACAGGGTGCCTGAAAATTTTCTAAACTCTGCATTCCAGAACTGGAAGTTTCCGTTGAAAGGTGTACTTTGATTTCTGTTGTCCGTGTAAGACAGTTTCCATTTAATAAAGGGAATTTAGCATGTTTTTCACCCCAAAATTCATGGGACCATGAAATATTTCCATTGAAGACAGAATTTCGTTTAACAAGGGATCCGTTGAAGGTAGATTTTACTATATATAAAACAATGTTGCAAAATGCAAGGGTGTGATCTCCCAACTGATGCCAGTAGGGTTTTGTCAACGTTATCTTCATAAACCATTTAGTAAACCTTAATATTAGCTTTACCAACAAGACTTAAAAAACTATGAATTAAAATCTTTCATCTTTCAAATTGGAAAATCTGCTAATACTAGATAGGTCTAAAGTATAAACAAAGGTATAAGTGCAGCCAGAAGATAGCTGAATTTTGCAATTTCTGTTAGCTTATTTCACTATATTATGTGTTTTTATTAACTGCAGTTAAAAAGCTATTAAAAGTAGCAAAAGATTAAACACAAGTCTTTTTCCCTTACTTTTTAACTGGCTCGTCCCCAAATTTCATCAGAGCCCTCAGTGCTGTGGGTGCTGTGTAGAATTGACTCACTCTATACTTGTCTACTATTTTCCAGTATCTGTCATTTTCAGGATAAAATGGTGTTCCTTCAAACTGTAAAAAAATGAAGAAAAGACCATTGGTTAAGTTATGCTCAAATGTTTTCTAATACTGTGCACATATAAAACTTTACATGAAAAGTAAAAGGAATTAGCAAGTAAACAACATGAACAGAAACCTATTTTTTTTTTAAATGGAACACCAATTGCATACTAAATATGAAACCAACTAAAGTTGGAATTGTAATGGCATTGGGTCAAGATTTAATGTAGGTAGTATGATGCTACCACTGAACTTCCATCTTTAAATTCCATAATAACTTTGTACAAACTATTAAAAGTAAGGGTATAGTGATGACTGGAAATTAAGTAAGATTTTCAGTTGTAGTTTTTTTCCCTGTCTTTCAAAAATGTTATGTTCAGTGCACAAAGATCGCATCATTTAAGGCTTGATAAATAAATAACCTTTTTAATTATTTAGCACACTTTATTTCAGTATGAATAAAATGAGCAGTAAAAAAATTTGAATATATTGTTATTGATACTACTACATTATACAAGGCTTTCATCTGAATAATAGTTTTCCTTTATTATAAAAGGAAGTTATAGTAAAGCACCATTATTATTTCAATCTGGTGTAGCCTCATTCTGCTAATCTTATTGTCATTGTTCCATTCAAAACACAAAACTTTATGATGTAAACAGTTCTTTTTACAGGGTCTTTGGTATAACCTGATCACTCACATGGAGTTTTGCATCTGGGTAGCATGACATGACACAGCCAGCTGTGTCCTCGCTTCCTTAAATTTGTATTCCTGTAAACCTGTGCATAATATATAACAAAATTAACTCTTACCTCATAGCAAATGCTGGAATATTTGCCATGAAAATCACACTCACAGTTAGCACAACAAATGGGGTTTAGTGACTTCTGCACAAACAGCAGTAAAATTGTTAGCCTTACAAATGCTCACATGTTCATAATTTAAAATCAGGTGATCCCGTAGCATGTATGCATTATTGTGAGAGGTTTGTTGTCAGTGACTGAAGGATTAATTGATCTTCAGCTTATGTTCTTTACAGACAAGGCCGGTTCCATATAACAGGGCATGTGAACACCCCAAACACATTCCATTGGTGCTCTGAAAATCTACATTGTGTAGAGGAATTCCCTCTTTATGATAGGAAAATTTGGAGTTTGGTGTGTGATTAGCACAACAGGCATAATTGGTCTGATTTTATACAAGAATACAGTGAATGGAGAGTGGCACTGAAATGACCTTTTTGCCACATTCTTCAATCAGCTAATGGAAGAATAAAAATAATATTTTTGGCTTCAGCAAGATTCCACAACTGTTCATACAGCAGAGGAGTCCATGGATAGAATTATGGAAGTGTTTGATGACAGTGATTAGTGCTGGTGTGTGGCCCTCCCATTCTCCAGATTTAACAGTGTGTGATTTTTACCTGTGGGGTACCCTGAAGAACAAAATATACCAAAAAAATCTAAAATATGAAACATTGCAGTGGCCAAGCTAATTCTTGTCAATCTAAATGTGTTTACTTGGCACAGTATTTGTTTAACTGCAGAAAGAATATATTTCCAGCAGTTGCTATGCAATAATTACTACTGCTGCAAGAAAACCTGAAATTGCGTAAACCTGTTGTCTGGATTCATTCCATACTGAGAGGCAGAATCATTCATAGTAGCCTTGCTGCAAAGGTTATGAGAGATTGTCCATAAGGTAGGGTGTTATCACCCCTACTATGGAACCTGGTGGTGGATGGGCTACTTGTTGAAGCAAGTAACCTAGACCTTGATATCATGGGCTATGCTGATATCGTCATCATAGTTCAAGGCAGATACACAGAAACAATCAAGGAACTCGTGCAGTCCATCCTGAATACTGTGACAAAATCAGCTGTGAATGAGGGTTTAACTCTATGAAGCAATAACAAAAGAGGTCTAGGTTCAAAGGACATCACTGTATTTCTTGAAAAAATACTGAAACAAAATAAATCCATGGAATTGTCAGTCCCCTGCACAACTAATGGAGAGTTAAGGCAATAGATTTAAATTCCTCGTCCTGTGTTTTTTTATGAAGTAGAAATTGGAAGATGCTAAGTTTATTCACAAGCAATCTAAAAGCACTTAGCTTACCAACACTGATGTTGCACCATTGGCAAGTGGTCCATATACTACGTATGTGTGCCCTGTAATCCATCCAACATCAGCAGTGCACCAGTATACATCACCAGAGCGATAATCAAACACATACTTGAATGTGGTAGCAGCATAAAGCAGGTATCCTCCTGTGGTATGAAGGACACCCTTTGGTTTACCTGTAGAACCACTGCAGAATAAACATAAAATTAAAATGCATATAGATACATAGATAAGGTATCTTTGTTGGTGTCAAATTATTAAAGTTATTACTCAAATACTTAGTGTATGGGCCACTGACTGTGCATAGTCAGTATTTATTTAAAATATTTAAAATACAAATTTATTACATGCAACAAAAAAAAGAAAGAAAAATTGCCTCTGATTAACTAAACAACTGCTGATTGGGCTTTTCACAGTTTAGCCAAGAAATTGCTTATGCTTTGTCAGCTCTTCTGGTCACCAGTAGATTCCAACGTGCCAATTTCCTTCTAGTTGACTTTTTGTATGACTAATTTTTTGTTGGATCTCCCACTGTGCTGTAGTAGTCTGGCTTTAGCTTCAAAATGGTGCAGTAAGAACTATTTGCTAAATTGTTGAGCATGTGATGTGTAATCATAGGCCCTGATCACACTGGGAAAATGCCCAGGGAAAAGATGTAATAAGCACATGAGTAAGCATTTTTAAGGCTGGACTTGTAAATGATTGTTTATGTGAAAAGTTGGTACTAAAGTTTTGGGTAGAATGTAATCTTTCTCTATTTCCTAGGTAAATGGGAGAAAAACTAAAAATTCATAATTTTCCCTGTGCCAGTTTGGTGTACTGGTAACCGAAATTTACATAATTTACTGGGTATAAAGGTTATATACTTTTGACATTAACCTCTTAACATACATTTTATTTACAAAGTGATGTTTCTTTTCTCACCTGTTTTTTTATTGTCAAAATTAAGTATACAGTTAGGTATAATAATGATAGTAATAATTAAACTCATTTCTAAGAACTTAACAGTGGACATTTTAGCCTCCGAATATATATATGAGTACTAAGAAATTAACTGCAACACTAAATACATGGGCCACAAATGACCTCGGTAGTTGTGTGCCTAAAGCCATACTGCAAATACCAATTCACTCTCCATTTTCAAAAAGCATAAGAAAGTAACTTATGAAAAACTGAGAGAGCCAGTTGAAATAAACCTCTGGTGGTAATAAAACATGCAGAAAGAAAATTTGACTGAACTGACTAATTCATGGATACATGTTGGCAGAAATACATATGTTAAAAATTGAGATTACACTGAAATCTAGAGGAGTATCGAGGAACTACGTAAAAACAAGATAGAAAGGCAAATTCAGCCTTTTAAAATATATGCCGCTCAGAAATCATATGCCCAAGTAAACTTGGGAGGTTGAGTGTGCCTAGAAAATAACTTTATTTCATTATCTTCATTTCTTTAAAACTAATATATTTTGAAGTACATAGCATTTTCCTTTCTCATAGCATGAGCATCCCACATGATAACATAACATTTTTCCTTTCATTTTCCTAATAATTATGAACTTATACATTTGAAAACAAAGGCTGCTATACCAGCCTTACACACATAGGGGCTTCATGTTGAAGGAGGTGATAGTGGAGCTTGGAGGAGGAGTAGTAATGAAAGTGTGTCCTGGCTAGCCTAGTCTCTTGTCTGTGACAAGGGCCTGGAACCTGATGTGAAATTTCATTCTTGGTCAAATTTGGGTACATTGGGAGTCCTGGAAGTGGTCAGGTGCATATCATCTGCTATTGCAAACATAGTAATTATCAGGTAATTGCTGACCAACATCATTATTGATATCCATTGTACACAGTTGGGTATAAATAACCGGTCTGTCTCTTCTCACTTTATTTGAAACCAAACTTGGGTTCACTTGTGTTGACTATTCTTTATTCTGCTGTCATTTGCTCTTTATCAGCTTATTCACTGAGAATTGGGTAATTTTCAAAATAATGAAGATGATATGAAAAAATCAGCTGAACCAATTGTAAGGAATATAATTTTAAAATATAAATTCCAAAAACCCTAGTAATGGCTTTAATGAGAAAGTCTACAATAATAAGATTGTAATAGAAAATGAAATGATATAAGTATCTCACTTTAAATACCTAGGATGCACCATATCATAAGTTATATATATATGTGATAATGTTCAGAATAAATTGCAGGTTTACTAGATAATATGTGGTAGAATAAGTATAACTTTGTAAATAAAAACAAGGAGTGACACAAAAGTAAAATTTTATAAAGTTATGGCAGCACCAGTATATTTACATGATTTGGAAAGTTGGGTCCTGACTAATCAAGAAGAAAGTAAAATAGAAGCGGCAGAAATGAGATTTTTAGGAAGGGTAAAGGGCTGTATCGGTCTTACCCTCCACTACTGCAACCCACTCATGATGCCTTATGTAGGCAGAGTTGGCTAGATAGAATTTGAAAACAAGACTTTAGAAATTAACTAAACAGTAAAATAGATGAAAATAGAATGAAATGGAAGGAACATATTGAAAGAATGGAGAACAATAGAATGCCCAGGAAGACAGCAAATTTTACATCTAGTTTGGGACATCCAAGGAAAAGATGGCAGGACCTCTGAAGGCAGAACAGGCCTAATCCATAAACAGCAGCAGAAGAAGCAGTTGCTCTTTTGTTATCTTCCTGTGAATCAACTGTTTGTTCATTTTATAGAATGTATTTTGGATAAAGTTTGGTTTCAAGTCCAGTAAGATGATCAAGAGAGATATGTTATTCTGCCCAACCCTGTATATATTAATTAATTAATTACCATCTTGTATATATTATCTATTCAGACTTATTGATGTAACTGCTTGTTGTGAAGATGATTTTGATATAACATTTCATGACATTTGATGTGTTCTGTTTCTATGTACTATGTACAGAATTGATTTAAAGGGGATCAATAAATTGAATTTAAAATTGCTGAAATGCACCTTATTTGTGGCACTTACCTAGTATATAACATAAAAAGGGGATCTTCAGCACCAACCCATACTGGATAGCATGATGAGGATGCATCTTCCATTTCTTCATGCCACCAAACATCTCTTGATTCATTCCAAGGAATCTAGAAAAAGAGTAATTCAATTACGTCCAGCCTAGTTTATTTAACTATGAGAGTGACACTGAAAATGTTTAGAAACTCCAACAAAGATTAGTTTTAAACATTTTAAGTGATTTTATTGTTTTTCAAAAATTTCCCTTTAACATTAATATATTTTTGTATACAATGAAACTAATTCATAAGCAATGATGCCAATCTTCCTGATGTACATTTTATATGTCATGAACATATCTTAAATGTGTGATATTTTGACTCCATTATATGTTTTCAAGGCTTGTAGGACCATGGTCCAGTTGCTTTCTTCACAGACTTTTTGCCTAAAACTGTGTTCGCTTCTTCAGGGAAGTCAAAGCCATGAATACAGCTCTGGAGTCCAAACAAGATTGTATTGATCTGTCCGACGGTGCTCTATTTATTGCTATGTGTGGAAGGTGGGTGTGGTCTGTTGAGGTGGTTGTTTATTGACTGTCACTTGTCATTGGCTTGTCTCTGATTCTTATATAAAGGGAAGAGCTCCCTTGAGCATTTATATGTGGTATTCTAATCAAAATTGTTAGAGCCATTTTTAAGAAAATCAAAAATAACGACAAGTTTTCCATAAAGTGCAGTTTAGGGTGGGAGGATTTTCTTAAAAATTTTTGTGTCACATTTTTGGAAGATAGTAAAGTTAAACACAAAGTTTGGTATTGATCGACTTTTCATTTTCGAGTTATGCTGTTCATAGACACACAGATACCTTTTTCTTAAAATGCTTTTTTGGTGGTTTAGGGAACCTCAAAGTGCATTTGTGGTGAAAACTCGACATCAAATTTTTGAGGGGAATACAATGCTTCCTATACTTACTGCTAAATTCATAGTAGAGAAAGTAAAAAGTTCCTAATTAGGGTTAATTTGCTTAATTTAATAACAATGAGTGACTTGATAAAACAATGCATAAAAATAGTATTACTAATAGTATAATTAATATCAGACACAATGACCAGTACACAGGAATATAAAACTATAAGAACATATAAAGCAATTAATTATAAAGAAAATTATCTAAACAGGATGCTATTTTCTTTCTGAAGAATTTTAGAGATGACATTTCATTAGGTAAGTTGTTGCATAAGTTGGTAATTAACTTCAGAATACACTGTAAACCATATTGGGTTGTACTGATGATGTATGTTAGGTTATTAGCTCTTCTGGTCCTATGGTTATGAATATTACTTTAGATTTAATTTGAAGTGTATCCTCTGTTTGTTTACTGAGATCATAAATGTAATTTGAGTACAAATTGCTAAGTGCATGTCACAGTATGTAACTTGTTTTTGTTGTATTAATCATTTATCTTCATAATTCAACCCTCTCTTTTTAGAACTTATTATGATTATTAAAGAAATTCTGATCACAGAATTCCTACATTTATCTCAATACCAGTTACGAACTTACTTTGTTATCATATGCTTTTCTCTTCTCTGGAGAGCTCTCTCCATTGGTTTCATTAGTTGTTCCATTTCTGTTCTGTGAGGCACTGAGTCTTGGTAAATGTCTCACAACAATACAGGTCTCAACTTCATGTCCCAACTTCTTGCAGCGATCCAAAGCTGCAACATTTATAGAAAAATAAATACTTCATAAATAAAAACCCAACTTAAATACTATATCACAGATGCTTTTTCTAGGGGAATGCTATAATCTATGAATGCCTAAACTTCTTAAAGACTCCTCTATGGTCTTGGACAAAGAAAACAATCTTTCTATCAGGCAATCATAACAATAAAGTCATGTTATGCCTAGAGGGAGACCAAATAAAGTCTCATTTGAACCAAGGCTACTAGCTTTATGGGAACGAGGAATCTCATGATTTACAGGATGTAGTTAAAAACCTATATTTTATATTTTGATAGAATTTCCACATTTCAGGAAAATCTTCATATTACACTTGTTACTTTAAAAGTGTAAAATATTTTTGCTTAAAATAGGTTTTATATGTAACATTAAGGTACAGCCAAACTATAAGGACACATTTTGTCATATGTATGTAGCAGAATATAATATATGGACATGGGTCCAAAATGCTCTATTTTCAGGTTGTTAAAACTCATTTTCTACAACTATTTATAGTACATTAATCATGTGAAACACATGGAAACACAACATACCAGCAAACCATATGAAACTCTTCCTTACATAAAATGTTTAAAATGCCTTCTGTTAGTATTGTATTTATTGTGCTAAGAGTTTTACAAATTTTATTGTCTACTGGATTTTGACCCTGGTCACTTATTCAGTAGACAATCACTACAGTTTATTTACATTTTACAATCCCTTGTCACTAAATTATCTTGCTCTTTCTTTTCAGTTTTTTCGTTTTTTTTTTTCCCCATGTCCCATTTCCACTTTTTTTTTCACTTTCCATTTATTGATTACTTAACCGTCACACATTCACTATAGTTTTCCATTCAAAGTAGGATGCACTACCTCTTACTTTTCTCTTTCCACTGTCCAAAGCCATTTATTTTTTACTTTACACAAAAACTGTCCAATGCTTCTTGATACATGCATCAACTTGCTATCGCATTGAATCCTGGATGTGCTAATGTATTGCTGGATACTTGCATATTGTTTTGCAGCCTTCCACAATATGGGAATGAAGATACCCTGCATCTTGTGCCAGGTTAAATACACAAGAGCTGTCAAATGCCCCCACAAATAAGTGTGTAGTGGGTTTAAGCGTGGAGAGCATGGAAAATGGGATAGGAAGCTCAATGGTGGCAGACTTCTGGCGGATGGGCATAGTGTGTTTGACATCAGGATTAAACCAAGGCTGGATCCAGTATAACACTAGCAGATGTTATGCTTACCTCAAATGTAACAAGATAAAAGTATCATCCCATAATATCATGTGATGTGGAGCAATCCATCTGTCATAGAATCTGTTATTTAGAAGCAGATGGACGTTAACACTGGAATGAGCAGGAGCATCATTGTGTATGAAGCACATATTTATCACACTGGTAAAGGCACATCCTCTAGCAGAACAGGTAGAATATTCTCTAAGTTTGTCTATTGAGCCTGGGTGGAAGAACATGAGTCCATAACAGTCACCAACAATGCTGGCCCAAACATTGACAGAAAATCATTGTTAATGAAGTGATTCAACAGTTGCATGAGGATTCACATCAGTCCATATGTGCTGATTGTGAAAATTTACAATCTGATCATGTTGAAATAATACCTAATCTGTGAGCAGCATAATTGCACTAACACAGTTTCATAGGGCTGACTCATAAATAAACCATTCTTAGAAGTGTACCCATGCAGGAAAATCAGCTGCTGATAGTGCCTGCAAACATTACAAATGGTTAGATGCAGCAAGTTCTCATGTAACATGCTCCAGACAGTCATGTGGTCCACATTACTCATTGCAGTTAGTTGCCTTATGCTGACACTAGGGCTGTTATTAACTACATGCTGTCACTTGCATCCTCCAGTTGAGGCATCCTAATCCTTCTAGGCCTCCCAGAGTTGCGAGTAGCAGGCATAAATGCCTCATGTCCCGAAGGCGATAAATTGCTTCAAACTTCTTCCTGTTGGTGCACCTTCTTTATGGAAATCTCTCCCGATACAAACGTTGAGCAGCACAGCTTACCTATGCTAATACATACATCAAATGAGCATCTTCCAACTTTGCATCTGTGTACACTTCCATTGCATTGTACCAGAAACCAAGCAGGTGCATGGTAAAATTAGTAAACAGTTATATTGTAGAAAGTTATGTCAACATATTCTTCTCACATCACAGATTACCAGGTGATGTTGGCATATTTAGAATGTGTTCGGAATGTGTATCCATTCCATCTTCAGCTAGATTGACCCATTTCATTATGAACTTGGCAAGCATATAAAAAGTTATGTATATACTTGCCAAGTTCAAAATGAACATTAAATATTTGATGCTACAAGTGGTAAGGCAATGAAGCAAGCCACATGTGAACATTACTTTCATTCAAATGAACACAAAACACTGCCTGTGAACCTTTTTCTTTTGATTCGTGGACTTGGCCAATAGCCCTGTTTAAATCGAGAGAACTGATCTATCCATCCGGCTGTTGGTCTTCCTACGTTTGAAACCTTTTGGTTTATAGTTAATTAAAGCAAATGGCAGTCTATTAGAGTCCATTCTTTTTGCGTGTTCATACAAATTAGTCTGTAATGATTTATTCTATATAAAATATTAAATATATTTAAATCCTTTTCCTAATTTGTTTACCTGTTTTGTTTGTCCATAAGAGTCACTCTACTATGAGTGTCAGAATCTCATCTCTGCTGCTTCAATTCTCCTTTTATCCAGTCGCTTCAATGTCCATTTTCACAAGAGTAGGTCAAAACAGCTACAGCCATCGCTTTATAAAACTGAAGTTGTGTGCTCTTTAGAGTTTTAAATTTCAATGTTCAGCTTATTGTTCCACACATTCTATTAAATCTATCTATTTTTATATTTATGTCATCTTTCTGCATATAAGACACTATACACTGGCAGTGAACCTAAGAACTACAATTTAACCAGGCGTAACCAAGAACATTTCATACAAGAAGAGTTTCATGTGTTATGCTGGTATGTTCAGTTTCTGTGCATTTGCCAATATTAATGTAGGTACTATAGAGAGTTTTAGGAAAGGAGTTCTAACATGGAAATAAAGCATTTCCGAACCCATGTCTATAATATTAACATATTTTCTTTTTCTACATGTGTGGAATCTGTTCTGGAAGTCTAGCGATGCCTTATTGTTAAATCCTATATAATGCACAATTACTATAGTATATCCAGCCTAGTTCAGTTCTGATGTCAACAAAAACAAGTGGTTGCAGTTCTGTTCTTACTGGCTGCAAGCCTAAGAGCACCCTTTAGAGTGTATTTCCCACTTTAAATATGGTTC
The DNA here is from genome assembly GCA_030765065.1 of Deroplatys truncata. Lineage (NCBI taxonomy): Eukaryota > Metazoa > Arthropoda > Insecta > Mantodea > Mantidae > Deroplatys > Deroplatys truncata. The sequence continues at coordinate 117,291,241 of CM060988.1, read as the reverse complement.
CCAGTGCAATACTTTATTAAGCAATACCAGTCCAATGTGATTATAAAATCTAGTATTAATCAACTTATAGATTGATATTCTTAAAAATAGTACAATTATTAGTTCAAAGTACATCAAATTTATAAAGTTCATTTTCATCTTTTGGTACCACATGATTGTGTAGTTCAGCATCTGCTACACTTCCACGTTCTCACAGTACAATGTACCATCATGGCGACTTCAGTGATTAGTCCGTTAGCAAGAAAACATTCAAGGGGTAAACCTTCAAGAAGTTGAGGGAATAATAAATGGGTTTTGCGTGAAGAAAAGACTGTGTATGTAAACATCATGTGGAGTTTAGAATGTTAATACCATGTGTTTGTGTTTAGTTCTCCATTTTGAATGGGCAGGGATTAACAATAAAATGGGAAAGGAAGGTCAATGGTGCCAGACTTCTGGCGGATGGGCACAGTGTGTTTGACATCAGGAATAAACCAAGGCTGAATCCAGCATAACACTAGCAGATGTTATGCTACCTACTAAATGTAAGGAGATAATAGTATCATCCCACAATATCATGTGTACAAAACACTACTAACTGATAGAATATGTGGCCTTTCATAAGAAAATATTGTAAAACTACTTATAGTATATTGTAACTAGTGTTAAGTGTAACCAAAGTAAACATGAAAATGTTTCATTAGCCTGAAAACTATCATCATTGTGGTTTACTGTTTCATTATACTATTTGTATATGGTGAAAATTTAGTTAGGCTTATATTTTAATTTTTCTGCCACTCAAGTATGGTAGCTAGCGGAAATATTGCATTCCCCCAAAACTTCAATATCGATATTTCACTAAAAATAAAAAAAGAAAAGAAAGAAAAATATGAAAGATATTTAGGGAAAACGTCTGAGAGAGAGGAGAGAGAGAGAGAGAGAGAGAGAGAACAGTATAATTCAAAGAAGGAAAATATAATTTACACCAAACTTGTTATTTCTAAGTGTATTTTCTTCCAAGGATGCGATACAAAGTTTTTCAAGAAAATAACTTCACCCCAAGCTACCCTTTACATGTAAAATGTTTAATTATTTTTCATTTTTCAAAAATTGTTCTAAGGATTTTGATTAAAGTGTCATGTTTAATCAAAATTAGTAATAAAATGTACATCTAGAATTTTCTGTGAATAGTCTGTGAAGTGCTCTTCATTCTGAATGAATTTTATACAATTTTGTATAGCTGGTAAACCATAAGGTGTCGTCTACTTAGCGCGGTGGTAGCGCTCCTGTTTACCAAGCGGAAGACCTGGGTTCGATTCCCGCTGGGAGACCTGGTCCAGGGTACTCTCAGCTTCGTTAGGTCCATGAGGAGATGCTTGATTGAAAAGTAGCGGCTCCAGGTTAAGGAGGTTCATGACGTCTGTTGTGGGCAGAGGTGGGGGACGCAGCGGCCGGCTGTTGCGCCAGGGAGTTTAGTTTAGATAAACCATAATATATAGAAACTTACTACACAAGAAATGTGTATCTTGGTGAGACATCAATTTGTTTTCAATCCTTTATCATAGGACCGAGCGAGGTGGCGCCGCGGTAACGCGTGCGAATCGAATTAGGGAGGTCCCAGGTTCGATTCCCGGCGACCACCCACTCACCGGTGGGTTTTTCGTGGTTTCTCCGGTATCGGCAGGCGAATGATGGGGTGGTTTCTTCTGTACCACTATTTCCTTTCCATAATTTCCCTTTCATTCCGTTTCCTTCTCATCTTTCTGGTGTGCTTCTAGATTTCGTGGCGTATGGCGGTGACGGACAGATGACGCGGATACATGCTCAATGGAAAGAGTATTCCCCGTGGACACCAGAGGGTGGCTTGATTAGTTGGTTGTTTTCGCCCTCCCTCGGTGGCTCCGGTGAGAGTAGTCTGCGAGCTGAAAAAAGTTAGACTTCCGCGCGTCTCTATGGTATGTGTGCCTGCGGCCTGTAACCTCCTGAGTTACTTCACCTCATCCCTTCCTCCGTAGGGGTGGTAGCCGCAGTAGATCTGTGTAGGTCGCAGTGCGCGAGCTGTCCCCCTTGGTTGATCACCTCTACCTTTACCATAGGTACACATTTTGAAGTGCTAAGTCGCCATTATTTTGTTTCTCACAAAGAGCATCAAAATTCTAAGCTAGCACATAGCGACCCGCTTCTTAAAGATTTTAGCTATCGCTTCAGCTTCCTGTATCCTTGTGTTTGCAACGAAATGTATAATGAAACTGCTCTTGCAAAAGGTATCTGGATTGGCGTGAAGTAGTTAGAAAACTAAGGTTTTGTAAGAATAGTTTGGTATAGCAAGTATAAAAATAAAAAAATAGCCCTGAATAATGATACTGTGACCACGGCGCGTAGTTACCTACGGGCTGCATCCCGACTTGCTTATCTTGCCGGCTGAGTGCGGCTAATGACCGGTCCTTTCAGAATAATAGTTCCGCAACCAATCTTTTGTGCCACTCCCTGAAGTTTGTGAATTGAATTACTTCGCCAGGAGATGCTTTGGGCCGGTTCTAGTAACTTCCCCTTCCAGACGTTCTGCTTTGTGTACGGGGCCTATATAAGGTACTCTGCCCAGTGAGTTCAGTTAAGAAATTACGAAGCGAAAAGTCGACAGTACCTAGTGTAGTTTAGTTGATTCGATTCGACGGATCTGTTCTGTTGTGAGGGAATGTCAATAATGTCCCAAAGTTAACATTTGTGCTACGTTGAATACCTAGTGAGTGTGTTTAGAACAATTGGTGTTCTCATTTGTTACAATATATGTACACCTGCTCAAAATTACTTAAGGACAAAGAGTTTTTTGGGCATTAAAATTGTACAGTTCCCATATTTTGACAAATTTTTCTTCATAGTGTACTACGTCTGTGGTTATTATGTACCTGCTCTAAAGGCTGAAAGTATTGATTTTTGTTATTATATAATTATATTTTATACTATGTAATTATAATAATAACCCACACTTCAAACTAGCTATTGTTAAACACCTGGAAAATAAATGCCTTAGCCGTTCCTTGTTTGCTTTCTTGAGTAACATTTTCTTTGTTATTGACCCTGTGAATGTCAAACATTGATTCACTTCCTTCCTTGTTTGCCCTCAAATGTTGGGGGAAACGCATTAGTATAAGGCTCTGATGAAGGTCATGTTATCGCTCGAAATATCAGCAAAATGAGTTTTTACTTTCACTTTCACTAAACCTTAATTGTTATTTGCCACACCATAAGCATTTTAAAGATTGCCTCCTAAATGCAGAGGAGAACAAAATCGTGTACATTTCCTGTTTTTTTTGTTCGGGAATATAGGTACTATTTACGCTTAAGAAAATAGTAGAAGCCTTTATGGGCTTCCCAGGCAAAAGCATGCCTAAATTATTCGCTGTAGATGGTGTTTAAGCTACATGGGAATATATAGTTCTGTGAAAAGTTATTTATTGCAGCTACTAATTGAACAGTTACCAAGGGAGAGGGCTCCGAGGTTACGTGTGAGGCTCGCATTCGGGTTGGATTCCCTTCGGGCCGGCCACTATAGGTTTTTTCGCCGTTTCCCCGAATCGGTAGGCCAATGCTGGGGTGGTTTCTCATACACCATGATTACCTTTCCATTATTTCCCTTTAATTCCGTTTCCTTCTCATCTTTCAGGTGTGCTTCTAGGTTTCGTGGCGCATGGCGGTGCTGGACAGATGGCACGGTTGCTTGCTCAAAGGAAAGAGTAATCCCCGTGGACACCAGAGGGCTGTTTGATCGACGGGTCGTTGATGGTCTTCTATAGGCAGCCCCAGCAGGGGGACAGCTCTTCCAGCCTGGCACTGTTGGGGACCTCTGCGCGTTTCTGTGGCCTGTCTGCTTGCGGCCTCTAGCCTCCTGTAATTCCCTCTTCATACCTTTTTCCTGAGGGTGGTAACAGCAATAGATCTGTGCAGGTCACAATGCCCGAGGTGTTCCTCTCCGTTGTGTAACCTATACTTAAATACCGACATTTTATTTTTGTTATGCTGTTCAGACAATGCGCCTATTTAGGGAACATCAAAACGTGCACTTTTATGAAATTCCATTAGTAATTTTTGGGTGGAATACAATACTTCCTCTATCACTATACGTAAACAGTAGAGAGAGAGAGAGAGAGAGAGAGAGAGAGTGAGAGAGAGTAATAAAACTGAATGGACAAATACAAATAATAAAGGCTATGTACAAATATTTTGCCACAGACTGAGCTATCAATCGGTGTAACCTTATGTGACCGATATCTGATCTATACGACACCTTAAGCTTGTCCGACTATTTATGAAACTTGATATCAGATGTTTCGTCGAAATGTGCCGCCTCTCTCCCTCCATAGTTTTAATTGTTTCTATTGCTTTAAGGGAACTTCAAAACGAGCATTTCTGTAAAATAGTTACGTAAGCTTTTCAACGAATGCAAACATTCCATAATAATAATAATAATAATAATAATAATAATAATAATAATTAATAATTAATAATAATAATCCCCTGGCGCTGCAGCCCATGCAGGTCCTTGACCTGCCAATCCTTCCGGCCTCACACTCACGTACTCAGGAAGAAGTGGGCTATCGTCCAATCGATACAGGGAGGATATGTAGCCAGCATCACGCATCCCCCAGCCAGAATGTTGGCTCTCAAGGCCAGAGTCGCTGCCTATCACAGCTCCTCACTTTCCTCATGATGCTGTGTGGGCAGCGGTGTCATATATGGGACTTGAAATCCGCACCCCCATGGGTGTCTCAATTCCTTTGGCAGTTGTTTATGTTGGAAAGCTTTTCTGTTTCTCCGTGAGCTTGTGAAAACATTTTAACTAAACGCAATGAACCCTGAAGGGGAAACCTGTCCAGAGTAGATGGTTCATGTACTGTTTTTATTATTCATTCCTCCCCAGAAATTTTATAGTAAAAATTCTTGTGATACATTCACATTACATTCTCTATATCGTTTATTAGAGGATACAGACTAGTCTTACTAAAGCTTATTTTCTATCTTCTACATTTTAATCCAAATAAACCTTTGCAGAAATGGCTACATTACACATTTCGCTATAGATACAAAGGGAACAGCGATAGACTTAGATTTCCATACTGTTTAAATGGAATCGCAAGAAACACTGAATGTTTACAGGACTTTAAAGAATAGCTAAGTACTGAACAATTCTAACCATTAATAACGGATATCTCGAAAATAGTTGATGTCACAAAAAAAAAAAAAGCTTTTTGAAATAAATTGTGCACAAGATTATGCGAAATTCCTTCGAATAAAGAGGAACTTCAAGACCATTCCCAAATAATTCAAGATATGAATTTTATTTGACATGTAAATATCTTTAATATATAATAATGTAATCATAATCGTTAGTCATATTTTAGAAAGTCAAAGGGGGATTTTCTTGAAAATCTACGTGTCGTACCTTTGGAAGGTGCTGAACCTAAATACAGTTTGGTGTTGATCTGACTTTTCGTTTCTGAGTTATGCTGTTCACAAACACAAACACACACACACACACACACACATTCACACACTTTGACTTTTCTAGAAACGCTTTTTTTTATTCAGGGACCCTCAAAACATGTATTTCCTGTGAAATCTCGGTATCAAATTTTTGGGTGGAATGCATTACGTTCTCTATCTACTAGGCACTTGGTAGAGAAAGTTAAAAAAAAAAAAAAAAAAAGTCTCTGCCACTATTAGCAAAATAAAGAGCCTTGGGGGGATTCCGCCTGTATATAGACAAACTTCCGGCCTATATACAGGCGTCGTTGTTTGCTGTACATAAGCAGTACTTTTAAATGGAACTTGAAGTTGGTGGTTTGTTACGTTATTTGCACGACGCTTTGGGCGTCAATTTGAAGTAGTTTGTATTGGAGGAGTGGTATTATATTTTAACTGTTGGGGAGCCGAACTTGTAGTAGTTGCAACCACACGTATAGTAAACAGTTTCCGGTAGCCTTCGCCCCAAATGTATTTTCTGGTGGCCTTTGCCCCAAGTTTAAAAAAAAATATTAACTTTGTAATTTGACTGTTTCTTTAAATATTATATATTTATGTTTGCCTCGGCAAACTTCTCTCCTTTTATTAATACTTGATACGATTTTAAATAACACTTCACTGATACAGAGAGCTGTGAGATTCTTTTATGAATTACTTGCACTTTTTAATACGTAAACTATTTTTCTCTCACAGGAATACGTATTAAGTCTCTCAAGGATGTGTCTCGCGTCCGGTTAGGAACACTGTTTGCAGGCAACTGACTTCTAGATTTGTAAATTTTGCTATATTTCAGTTTCTGATTAGCTAACCCTACTCCAATAGAATACCTTCATTTAACTAAAACTTTTTTTGGTTGTTGATTGGCTATTTTATAAACTGTCACTAAAATTACATTATTTTTATTCCAAGAATCACAAGTAGTACTGTTAAACTTTCTTACTCATTATTGACTCAAGGTTACCTCATTGTTAGCAACTTTTAACTTATTATTCTCACAGCTCCTATATTATTAAATTACGTAATATATTCACATAACATTATTACACATGGATACAATAATATAAGCATTAGCAATGATTGTTACATACATTTTACAAATTATTACATACACACATTGCTTCAAGGCGGGCTGTTATTGAATTTACATATTATATAATTAGTCTGAAATTATTTAAGTGTTAAAAATACTGCCTCAAACTTTCAAGGTTTTTAAGCGGATGATATGCTAGGAATGCATTAAGAAAACGGCGGAGTCAGAGTTATGTGCTATAATGAGACAACTATCCCTTCTGTCAAGCACATTAACTTCCAAAGGTTTGAAACTAGACATCTAGAAGAACAAAATATACCTGCATCACATATTTCCTTGAGACACAGTAGTTTTGGGCCTCTCCAGACTCCATCTGTTGTCACTAGCACCTTGCATTTGGAGTCTAGCATTCGTTCGGCGAGGGAATCTGCTGAGAATCCTGCAAACTGTTACAATTTTAAATTACTATTCAGAAATACTTAAAAAGATAACAATGCTTATTACAAAGAAATATTTTATCAATTAAAACTAAATTTTATTCTAATAAAAAATTACCAAATAGATAGGTACGATGATGGGGAGCTTGGTACTTTGTTAATTTTAATTCCCATATACATAGCATACATTTTATCTTTCCCCGATCGCTTACACGACCTGTGTCCCGCAGTACGCAGTTGCTTGTGCACCAGTCTATGGGACGTATAACTGCTGTTAAGGCTGCGAGTCTTGGTTATTATTATCCAATACTGACTTTAGTTTCAGTGCAGTAAATGTATTGCGTCATCATTTCTCGTTTGTATTTATTGCTCTAGTGTTGGTTAAAAATGATTTTTATTTATTGAATATTTAAAATAGAATCGTCTGTTCAATATCTGAGAATGTTTCAAGAGCATTTTCTTGGGTTATTTATGGGAGGGTTTAAGAGACAGAGTCTATAAATATGTCCATGAATATCCCATTAATATTACATGTTTTGTGTAACAAAAGATACGGAAGAAAATAACCAACACTTCGGAAGCAGAGCTGCAACATGTGAACCAAAATGAGTTTAGACACTACAAAGCAGGCTTCGCAGCAAAGAGGACTGACTTACTATTACCATCCTCTTGAAAAAGCCAAACATGTTTTCTGTATTTCACCGGTCGCGCGGCGTGTGGAGTTGTGTGAAGCTACGCTGTGTATTACCGCTACCACTATAGGTCCTCCAGCGGAGAAAGATGAAAAGTATGCACTGCACTTGGGTTTCTCTATTGCAGCCAACCTTAGTACTACACAATTACAATCTATAAGCTTTCTGTACTGTATTACAACAAAACCGTCACTCGGTTATGCTACACAGCTATAGTTTATAGTTACAGAATCTCTAAACTATATCCTAAGTGCCTCTAATTAGAGTTCAGAGTCAGTGAGGCATTTCTTCTCAAAAACCATTTACACGAGAATGGTTACCTATAATTTCCAACTCTAAACTTTGAGCTGCACGATAGCATTATCATTACATAAAATGTGTACACCGTAGATATATTTTTAAATTACATATCCTCTTCTAAACAATTACTATCTAGAAGTATGAGAAACATTTATGTTCATAAAGCAGTTATAACCGTCATAGTTATATTGCGTTAAGGTTATACTAATTAGTAAAAATAATGTTTATGTGTAATCAAATATTTTTATGAAAGGCTTTATTAACTATTAAGATAGCCGGATAATAATACCGGCAACTGCTACGACATTTCTATTACAAGGAATTCACAGATAATAGTGAGTTAATAGCAGAGCATGAACACAATATAAATTATACATAGATGTCGTATATTAACATTGAGACTTAAATTTTACATGAAGATCTCACACACTCATGTGTTTGCGTAATTATTATCTAAGTATGTGAAATAATTCCATATAAAACTAGTTTTCATTCGTTTACCCTTTTTAAAACTAATGGCCAGCAAAAGATGAGCAATCAAGAATTCTAATATATGCTGCAACGTACTCGACAATTTCCACAGGAAAATACGACACTATTGCCAACCCAGCATGTAACTAAGTGATATAATATATAGGTAGCGCAACGCTATCTTGAGTAATATAATGCCACGCTCCAGCGAAACAAGACTATTTCTCAGTATTTACACAAATAACATGATAGTAGGGCAACTGAGTAACTAGTTAATTTTTTGCATTCGTAACAATATACAGAGCCTTAGCTTGGACGCGTGGCCGGCTTAACGGAAATTTTCTTGGCACCGGAAAACTCGCTATTTGCCGGCAGAGTCGGATATTCATAGCCTCTTAAATTCAAGTGTGTAGATTTCTCACGCAAAGTACATATAGCTGCAATAACCATAAAACTTCGTCATAGAAAATGTTGGAAATTGTCATTAACATAATCCAACACACAATTACAAAAATTAACTCCACTCACATCGCGTAACTGCACTTTCTGAACTGCAGTCATCTTTTTAAGTTCCATTTATACCTCACCTTTAAATACATTGGTCTTATCGGCGCCTTTTCCTTTGGAATTTATTGCGTATTGGCAATGGTTTTAACTCGTATTCTCTTGTCATGGGTTTTTTGCAACTTTGGGGTTTTAATCATTAGAACACACACACACATTCACACTCTCATTCATACTTGCAGAGTCTGGGGAGAATAGGGAATAATCTTGGCTAAAGAAAAATTCCCGCCCCCAGTCTGGAATCGAACCCGGAACCCAACAGGCAGGTACTCTAAGGACTGAGCTACGGGACCGGCCGCAGTTATCTTGTAGGATTTTAATTCTAAAGGTTTAGTGGCATTCCAAGCCGATGTTTGTGAAATCCTTGATTCCTGTGCAAGCTTCCTCAGAGATTTATTTGGACTTTGCTCTAACTTTTCTTCGATGTCATCGAGTTTTTCCTTTGCAAGAACACGGCGATTTAGTTTCGATTTCTTATCAAGAATAAATAGATCCCGTTTCCCTAAATCTATTCACAAGACCTCAAACCGTTTCTCTGTGAAGCGCACGAGCAGCAGGGATCTATCTATAAATCGCCGTCTCACTTCTCTACAACACTTTGTCACCTAGGAGGATTCTGTATGCTAAAGTATACAGGGATTATTACAGCACTGACATACTATAACATTGAAACACTATCTCGCAACGTCAACCTCTGTACAAAAACTTCTCGTCAACTGATTAGCCGACACACGGCGAGGAGGGAAAGTGGAGGAACAGAAGCCGTTAGAAACAACACAGTGCATACAAGCAGTTCCCCTTGATACGGCCGCGCATTCAAGCTCTGTGTAAACTTAAAACAATTTCTTCGCTATCCCTTCAGATCTTACCTGATTAACGCTTATGTCTGGGAGTACTGGGAGTCTGGACTTTTGTACTTACCACTATGGAATGGACGGCGCCAATTCGGGCACAGGCAAGCATTGTTATGACCACCTCAAGTATCATCGGCATGTATATCGCAACTCTATCGCCTTTAGTGACACCTTTAGACTTGAGGACGTTGGCAAACCTGCATACTTCTTCCAGTAACTTTCTGTAGGTGAGTCTGCTGTAGTCATCTGGGTCATTTCCTTCCCTGCAATAAAGCATTACATTCCCTCAACTCTTGTGCTATTAACAATCTTAAATGATAAAACAAAATAACTGTCATCCGAGTTTATTTAAACGTATCAGAACCCACAGCAGTGCATGCATTCTCTCTTTAACTACCTAGGTCTCTTGCTTTCTGTCTATCCATCTTGTATATTGTATTAGTTAAAACAAAAACATAATTACCCAGTTTCTTTCTATAATTCATATATAAATTGATTAACTATTTAGTTTTAAAGTTGACTAAAGCTAATGGAGACAGAAAATTATTATGAATCGTAGGAAAACCTACATTTTTTTAAACTGTTTATTTAGAATCGATAATGTTACAAAGCTTTAATATTTAATTTATATAAATATGGATCTATTCCTTGTACACACACACACACACACACACACACACACACACACACACACACACACACGCACACGCTTCTTTAACCGAACGGACCGTGAACAGTACGTTCTACGTAGCTAAATATAAAATAACCATAGGGAAAATAAATATTAATAACAGTACGAATGGTATTATTAAATAACACTGGGAAGTGAGTATTGCTGTAAAAACGAATATGAGTTGAAAAGACAGTGCAAGCAGCAGGCTGAAACGGGGTTGGTTTTTCCCCCATTGTAGCCAAGTGAGAACAGAATACGCTTTGTTAGTGTACCGTTAGGTCGCCTGAAAAATAGGTGCATAGGAAGGGAAGGTCAATGCTCTGATAGCTGTATTAGAGTTCAGGGGGAAACTTGAGGTAAGCAACCGATAAAAAAGGAGGTAGAAATCATGTGATAACGAAGGGGGGGTAGGAACATTTCGAAATAAAGAGAGAGCGTTTAGAAAACACTTGTTCGTGGTGTTTCCTTGGAGGTTGTTCTGAAAACAAATGTGAGTGTCGGCGGATAGTCACAATTGTATGAAGCACAGCAATAAAGAAATGCGCGCGTGTGTGTGGCGAGGTAATATCAGGAGCTATATTGTAAAAAATCTGATGTGTTACACTCACATGACTTTCTCTACTCTTGTACAAACTATTTTTACAAACGCTTATTCTCCATATGCTTCATGTTAATCGAGATGTTAATCTAATTGCTAATTTTCTTGTAGATGCGAGGGGAATTGGTAGGCTTTAAGCGATAGTCCAATATATTAAGAGCTGGTTGCTATGTGGAATATTCCATTCTCTTTGCATTACCAGGATAAAAAAAAATGAATAACGAATTTGAGAAAAAGTATAAGTATTGGAAAATTTAAGGGAACAACAAGCAATATCTCGAAAATGGTTCACTCCACACAAAAAATGTATATGACATAAATTGTGTATTCTAACCGATCTGCCTTTTTTGTGTAGTAAATTTTGTCTATCTCTTATGGTTTACCAGTTATGCAAAAGGCGTTCACAATGAAGAATACTTTTGGAGACATTCCCAGCAAATTCGAGATATACATTTCATTTGTCATGAAAATATCTTAAGCATATGATACTTGAATCAAAATCGTTAGAGCCATTTTTGAGAAAATTAAAATTTTCGAAAAATGTTCCATGTAAAGGGTAATATGGGGTGGGGGGATTTTCTTGAAAACCTTCGTGTCGCATCTCTGGAAGATACTGAGCCTAAATGCCAAGTTTGGTGTTTATCCGACTGTTCGTTTCTGAGTTATGCTGTTCACAGACAGACACGCGGACGTGTTTCCAAAAATGCTTTTTTTGGATTCAGGGGGTCTCAAAACATATATTTCCAGTGAAATCTCGGTATCGAATTTTTGGGTGGAATACAATACTTCTCCTACTTACTATACTTAGTACAGAAAGTAAAAAGGCGACGGGAAATAAACGGGCAGGGAAATGAACCTGTCGTATTAACCATCAACCCTAGATCCATGAAAGTCCTTGAGCTAGCATCGAACCCGCGACCATTCCTGCAAATTCCGTGCCGCCAAATTGGCGCACAGCACCTCCCATGCCGGTAACCCCACAATCGTCTCAGACGATTAAAAAAAAATGAAATAGACGCATAGACGTGTTCAGGATTTAGAGTGATAAATCTAATTGATATTCTAAGAACTGACCACAAATCAAAACCGGACTGCTCGACCATTCGGCAACCAGAGGTCATGTATGTGTTTGGAACTACAACGGCAAACATGATTTATCAAACAACTGCTTTGTGTGGCCAATAATAAAGGAAACCTGCAGCATATTTTAATTTAAAAAATAACAAAATTGTCTACAAAGATTATGCTTATAAGCATTTTTATGCAAAATGTTTCACAAAACTCAAAGAGCAAGCGAGATACTTTTTGACTTCATATCCCATTACAGTTTTCCATCGGAGGAAGTAATTAAGATACCACATGTATTCGCTAGTTGCAACCTAAGGTATGAGATGCGCAGAGTTTCGTAGTAATTTGCTTAACCGTCCTTGAGTGAAAAAGTAACATATTTACACATAAAATAAAACTGAAAAGTTCCGGTTCCGGTTATATTTTAGTGTATAGATTCGTGTTTATTTCGCTACTGCGTGTCTTTATTAACTATGAACTTTATACTGTAATACTGGCTCGCTTAGTTTAATAGAGAGACTCTCCGAGCGGTGGCCTGAAGAAATGGGCAAGCACACCTTGCTCTAAAGTAACGCTGGCTTAACAAGCCTAGTGTAACGAATCATAGTTCGACTTCTTGCTATAAACGAGTCAATGATGACACAATAAGAGTTTTCTGGAATGAAAAGTTTGTGTTGTGTAATGTTTGTATACACAGATGTAAGTTAACGAATAACCGTTCCATAGCTTCATGGGAATAATAATGAAGGTACAGTGATTGAATAAAGGTATGATAGAACCAGCTCAGGCACATCCGTTAAAATATAAAAATTGGGAAATGTTATACTTAATTACCTTCAGTAATAGGTACCATCAGTGGCAATAGTTTTTCGGTAATTTAATTTTTCATGATAATTATTTCGAGACCGAAGTTTCGAAGCAAGCATGAATTTGAAAGCTCAATTAAATTACCTAAGAAAACTTATGAGAGGGGATTCGGTATGATAATTACAATGCGAATACGATGCCATTTTCAGTACTTTTAGTATAATAACTGAAGACCGAGCGGAATGGCTCAGGCGGTTACGTCCATGGCCAGCATTCGGGAAGTTCCGGGATCGATCCCTGGCGACTGCCCACTTTCGGTTTCCCCGGGGCGCCAGTCGAATGCTGAGGTGGTCCATCTTCTACCACGACTCCCCTTCCTCTCATTTCCTATACCCACCATCTTCCTTGTCATCTGTTTCAGGGCTGTAGGAACAGGCGACGGTGTTCGGTGGGTTGCGGCTGGGCGGTGGCTTGCGCTCTGTAAAGGTTTCTTCCCTGACGTCTCCTCAGCGTTGGGCTCCGCTCCGGGGAATCCTGGAGGTTGGTAGCTTGTGGGCAGGGACCGTGCGGCGGCGGATGCATTCTATCTGGAAACGTTAGGGACCCCCTCCGTGCTTGCACCCGTAGGCACCCGGATCTGGTCGCCCTTCGGGTCTCTCCCCCCACCCTTCCTTCACAGCGGTCACGTTGGAAGCAGAATGGGCCGACTGGCCTGCGTGAGGTGCTCTGCCCCGGTTCCCGGGCCCCCTCCGTATACGTACCTTTACCTTTATAATCACTGAAGTGGCTTACCTTTTTGTAATGCGGGTTAGATCTTGTATACAGCTTCTTTTATATTTTGAATTCACACATCACAAAATCTCACCAGTTTTACAGTTTCTACCAATAGTACCAATAGTTTACCAATAGTAAACAGGAAAATGCACGATTCTGGAAGGAGAGGTTGTTTGATATTTCATTACCAACTTAAAACTTCCCATATTGGCTTGTTTAAAATTGTTGTAGTTGTTGTTTTATTAACATATTATTCATTTATTTTTCAATGTAAGCGTGCAGTTGTTAAAGTTCCAGTAAAACGTTATGTTATTTTTTTATTTGTTTCATTTCTATGCCGCCTTTAACAACTAACGCCATATCGGCGACTTTCCTGAGGAACAATTGCTCAATTGCAGTTGTGTTCACTCGTTTTACTATTGTGTTAATCTTTGGCTTTTCTATGCAAATGTTAATTTCACAAACATTACATTTGCATTCATGCTTCCATGCTTCCCATCCTCCAGCTGGGAAAGCGAAGTTGAGATTTGAAAGTTATGGTATTAAATTAAATTTTATCACTTTTTTTTAGCTTTTGTTTATGGACGCTCTTTAAATACTTCCTTAGCTTCCTTAGTGGGCGTGAAAGACCGCTAATTTTGCTGAGAGGCCTCTCTGTCAGGCTTGAGGTTATTTTGCGTGCCGTAAATCTACGACACGGGACCACCAGCTTTACTTCCCTTCCGAAGGAAGTCGTGCAAAGGATTTTACGCCCGAACTAGACGCTAGCATGGTGACCACTACATCACAATTTTATCACGTTTTTAATAGCTTACGTTATCTTTAAGCCTAATTGTGACAAGAGTAACTAAGACTAAAAGGAGCATTCATACGTTTTTGGACATAGCACTTGTCCTGAGCTCTCTGCAATACGAGGGTGTGTTTGTAAATGAGTTGCAAACGCCAGTTTACCGTATAACATATTTAAATTCCGCGTGTGTGTTTTGCCAGCAGATAGCAACATACGTAGAGTGGGCACATTACATAGGCACCTGGTCAGTTAGTAGTAGGTAGAAGAGGATGGTGGTTATGCTACAGGAGTGGACACGAGAAGAACAGCGTCCGGTTGTGCTGTTTTTGGAGGTGGGGGGTTAAAAGCATGTTCACAGAAGTGCGTCGCGAAATGCGTTCCGTGTATGGTGAGAACTGTTTATTATGAAAAACTGTGTTCAATTGGATTCAGAAGTTTTATACAGGAAGGTGAAGCATCACAGATTAGAAGCGCCCTGGTCGTTCTGCGGAGATGTCGAATGAAACCACAGTGCAACGTGTGGAACAAATGACAGGCGTGTGACGATCGATGTAGGTTGTTCACATAGAACTGCTTAAATCATCGATGAGCAGCTGAAGTTTCCAAAGTTTGCACACGGTGGGAAACATCCCATATCCCCAACCAAAAAATAAAATGTTGACGACTCCATCAGCCCCCAAGGTTTTGCTCGCTGTGTTTTGGGACACGCGTGGCATCATACTGTTGACACCTCCGCAGACGCTTCTGACCTCTGATGCTTCGCCTTAAACTTCTGAATCCAATTGAACACAGCTTTTCGTGATAAACAGTTCTCACAATACACGGGACGCATTTCGCAATGCACTTCTTGTGTGGACGGTCCTCCTGCCCAAAAAAACGTACAAGCCATGCTGTTATCCTCCACAGCCGCCATCTTCTTCTGGCTGCCACTGACTGACCAGTTACCTACTTGCACCTCCTACGATAAACATACATATGTTATCTGCTGGCAAAATATACACGTGGAATGTAAACGTTATACGTAAACTGACGTTTGCGACTTACTTATTGACTCACCCTCATACATACATATTCATGAAGAAACATATTACTGTTTTACTGAAGGAGCAAAGTTATCTATATCTTGAAACAATTCAATTTCACATAAAGCTGCAAAAATATCGCCAAGGCGCGTTATTTAAATTCCGGCTTAAGTGAAAGATGAAAAACAAATCCATATTAAATACCGACACAACTAATTTTAAGTAAATCTATGTACCTACCGGATTTATTCATCCCTTTTGTGTGGCCATACAAAGCCTCATAAGCTACTACGATATATGTGGAAAACATTTGTTATTTTAGAGTTTTCTCAGAGTCTGTGATGTACCTACTTTAGTTCTAAGAATACATTGCTTAAAACCATTCATGTAATTAAGAGATCTTGTAAAAGAGGAATTGTCGAAAAATATCTAACTTAAAATCTGATGAAATTTAATTACGTAATATACTTAGCTGTTTTTTACTTTCTCTACTACGTATAGTAAGTAGGGAAAGTATTGCATTCCATTCAAAAATTCGATACCGAGATTTTACCGGAAATACATGTTTTGAGGCCCTCTAAATCCAAAAAAAATACTTTTAGAAAAAGGTTCGTGTTTGAGTGTCTATGAACATAACTAAATAAACGAAATTCGGATAAATACCAAACTTGGTATTTTAATTTAGTATCTTCCAAAGATGCGACACGAAGATTTAAAAAACAATTACCTCAACCCCAGACTACCCTTTACATGGAACATCTTTCGAAAATGTTGATCTCAAAAATGGCTCTTAACGATTTTGATTACAATAACATATGTTTAAGATATTTTTATGACAAATGAAAATCTTGCTACACAAAAAATGAAGATATCGTTAAAAAGGCACAATTTATGTCATATACATTTTTTTTCGTCGAGTGTTTGAATTTTCCAATACTATTTCTCAAATAGGTATTCGTTATTCGTTTTTTTATGTCCTGGACATGCAAAGAGAATGGAATGCTCCACATAGCAACCAACGCTTAAAAGATGTGACTATCGCTTAAAGTCTACCATATTCTCCTTGCACTTACAAGAAAATTAGCAATAAGATAGTTTCTGCAAATGTTTGTCTCGATTAACATGAAGTAGATGGAGAATAAGCGTTTTTAAAAATGGTTTGTACAAGAGTAGAGAAAAATTAAATTGAGTTTTAACTACTTTAGCTACTATGTTCCTTAGCGTCCCATTCTACCAGGCGTGAAAGACCGGTAATTTTGCTCAGAGGCCTCTTTATCAGGCTTGAGGTTATTTTACGTGACGTAAATCTACGACACGGGACCAACTGTTTTACTTCCCTTCCGAAGGAAGCCATGCTAAGGATTTTTACGCCCGATAAAATCCATCGCCCTCCGCCGGGTTTGAACCCTCGACCTTGGACGGTACCACTAGTCCACGGAGGACGACAGAGTAGAGAAAGTCGTGTGAGAGCAACGTATCGGATTTTCGACGGAAGAAGTCTAATTTTAGCTCGTATGTGGCATATTGATCCACGTTAGTTAAGGGTAGCGTTTTTTAAGAAACACTTGCGATCCATATTTCCCCCGGATTGGCTTCATAGCAGGCGTAAACACAGATCATGTTAGCAAGGGTCAGTTAATACTTCTGACTTATAAGTATTAATAGCTTTTTAGGCGTGCTCGTATGTATACAATTCACGTATTCAGTGCAGTTTAGAAATTATACGATTACACAGAGTAACATCCAGACTTTTTCATCTCAAAGAAACTGACCATGTGCTGCTTTCGAAATCTGCCTCGAAATTATACTGTATACTGGCGTGCATAAAATGTGGCCCGTAATGGAACGGAGCTATTTGTTGGTAGTTACAACATCTAACCCCACCCCTACCAGACTGACCACCTCTATTTTTCTAGCATAATTCTAGCCGCTGTATTGGCACGGCACTTTATCTCTCCCAAAGTATGACCGGACTGCCGAAGGATGACATTACCACTTAAACCTTATATTTTCATCTACACTTATTACATGTTTTATAAACTTATGCTTTTTTATTGCCGTTTAGTAGCGGCAACAACAACTATAACCTTCGTTTCCATATCGCTGATGAAAGCTCTTATATATGTAAATCTTGTAGCTGTTCTTCAGTTTACCACACATGCAAATGATGCTTCATCCCTTCCTCTAGAAGGCCGAATTATTTGTAATTGGTTTAGCCTTTCCTTGTGTACCAATCGTAGTGAAACACTTTCATAGAGGCGATATCCGAACCACCCCTTCATTCCACATAGATTACAAATATCGTTCATTGGTTAGTTTGTGTGTCCTATATTATTTTTCAGACTAGTCACAGAAAGAACTGATGCCGACTGGATGGAGTCAAAAGTTGGTTATCTGAAGATGGAAAAACACTATGGCGATATAGGGAAATGGGCCACCTTTTATGCACTCAAGTGTATATATACAAAAACCTTTCCGGCTTTAAGCTAATAGATGTTCCCGAATTCGAAACTAGATATACAAGTTGTAACTGAAATACTCCTAAATAACACTAAAATGCTTTAAACCAGTGAACGAAGATGCCATTCTGAACATGTTAATCACATTCTGGCCTCTTAAAATATAATTTTAATTAACAAAACCTCATGTAATCACAATCAGCATGAATGAATATTAGGTGTAGTCCTTGGCTTCGGTTTGTTTCTACTTGCTTCCGAACTAAGGAACACACACTTATCATGCCTTAATATCTTAGTATTATAATAGAGCTTTGAATTTCTGGTATTCCAAATGCTGCACTGCTATAGACAAATATTTAAGAAGTGTGTTTTGTTTGTTATTTAAAATCGCTGAGAATAGAAAGAAACCTTACTAATATGCATATTGCTGATTCACTGGTGTTTTAGCCAGGCGATGTGCGCGTATACGCCCCAGGATTGTATGGCCTGTGCTACCTGGAGGAAAAACAGATTCACTGTCGACGAAAGGGCATTGCTTTGTAGCAATTGTCATCTGCCGTTACGCGTTAGTGACTCTTGCTTGTGGGAGTACTTACTATATCCTCCCATTGACTAAAAACATAAGTGAACGTACAGCAATTTGATTAGAATTGCATCTTCTGCTACCAATGAGAACGAGGAATCTTATTTCAGTTATGATCTATGTAGCAAACAGGGAAACAGAATAATATTTAAAACCTGGTCTGAGCAGTCCAGTTAATTCCAGAAGTTTATTGCTTTTTCACATTTATTGCACCACAATGAACTGGAAAGATCAACACCGATGTTTTGCTGAGTTGTCTTGAGACAACAGGGGCTAATCTGTGCAGGAAGGCTATCCTATAAAAGGAGTTTCAGAAAGAAGTAATGTTCATATTGCAAATTAAGCCAAATCCAAGAAGCATACTATAATTTACTCCACAATGGTGACTTCTGTCCTTTCACTTGCCATCGTAACTTCTGCGAAAATGAGTGAAATATCAAATGCCGTCTGGAAGTCATTCGGTAGTCCCACTGAATTTGTATCGCAACTGAACAGTAGTACGTAAAGGAACAGAAAACATGACCCATTCCGTAAATTTGTTCCGTAAATTTATCTAACCAACACATTTCCGCCCAGCCTTATCACGTCTATCTACGACTGCACATGAACAGTGAAGGATGTTATACTCCGTGTGAAACGAAAGGTCAGAAATAACGTCTCTGAATAAATTCTACTCTGATTCGTGTAAACAGGTAGAGGTGGCTGGCCCAGTATAACCTGATTAGCGACTCGATCTTGTAGAGGACAGGGTGGGTGAGTTACCTGCAGCGCTGAGAACAGTCATAATATTTATGTCAAACGTTTCTTCTGAAGTAAACGTGGAAACGAGAACTTTATTGCTGCGATCATCGAATAATTTCCGCCAAGAGGATATTATTTTGTTGTATTTGTGAATTTCAGTAATCACTTTGGCTCTTGAGCATTTATAACCAGAAAAAATGTTTTTCTGACTTGTTCCGAATTTAAAATGTTTAAAGCTTTGCTGCTAATGGATGGCTGTATTCTTCTGTCTTTATACCCTCTTGACTGGTAGGAAAATAAAATCTTTGGTAATAATACATCTGAAATTTATTACTATTATTATTACATAAGGAAACATATCTAAATAAATGGACTATTGTCAACTTTATTAATGTTATGATTATTATTAACCTTAATTAGCTAGCAGGCACTCAGGCAGCTGATTGACAGTGTCATATCCCGTGAAGACACATGCAACTTGTCAATCAGCAGTCTGGAATTATACAAGAAAGGAGGTAGAAATGGGAGGGGGGAGAGGAGCCACGTATATCATCTTCCTTAATTCCTATACGGGCCAATTTTCTACATCCCAGCTACGAGAGGGGAATATCATCACATTAATAGCCGATATAACTGCTAGTCTTTTTAACGACAAGCTATTTCTAGGACACAAATTGGGCATGCAAATAAACCAAGCATTTATTTTTACGTAACTGTGAGTAGCGTGCAGCAGACATCGGAAAATAATATGCGGAAGAGACAATAAACAACAATTTTGTTGAACGAGTCGACTGTTTAACGAGAATGGCCTTTATCTGTTATCCTTCGTTGGAGCAAATATGAACAAAATGCGCCTTTAATCTCACAATAGAAAATTTTGACAGCAATATCAACTTGTATACATGATCTCTTTAAAGAAAAATATTTGAGAAAAAGCTAGGAAGAAGCAAAATGAACTGTTTACAGATACAAAGCCATTGCATGGCTTTCGACATTGCAAAATGACCAAATAATTCTAACAAGAACAAAGAAAGAACTATCTATGCTTTTGACTTTCCCAATGGCAATTACATTGACATGATGTGCAAATACGATTAAGTACTACATACGTGGTTCTTTTCAAAACAAAATTAGTATCAGCAATCACGTTGTTGTATGCAGTCAATGCCGGCTGGCTTACCCACTCCCCGCACTCACGACAGGTTTTCTGTCCTTCAGTTACAACGTAGTCATTAGCATCAGTAGTCCACTTTCATTTGCAAAGGTCGGTTATCTTTAGAACTCATCGCATTCGTAAAAAATTCATTCTGAAGTTTACTGCACAATTGCTTCCTTCAGTTCACGATCTTGTGAATAAAGTTGAGACTACTGGTTCAGTGCAAAACAACACATGCGAAGACGTACAGTGTTAACAGAAAAACATTAGAAGAAGTTAGCAAAAATCTTGAACATTCTCCATGATAATCACCGTCAACGTTAGCACAAATTGGAGTTTCAATTACTTCTGCACTACAGCAGTAAAATTGTTAACATTCAAACCTTACAAATACATATGTATTCTTAATTTAAAACCAGGTGATTCTGTAGCATGTGTGCGTTTTTCTGAGTGGTTTCTACCATCGGTGACTGAAGGATTAATTGACCCTCAGCTTGTGTTCTTTACAGACAATGTGTGGTTCCATCTAACGAGGCATGTGAACACTCAAAGCACTGTTGGTGCTTTGAGAATCCACATTGTGGAGGAATTCCGTGTTTATGATAGGAAAATTGGGGCTTGGTGTGCGATTAGCGCAACACGCATAATGGCCCGATGTTTCACGAGAATGCAGTAAATGGAGAGCGAGAGCGGAACCAAAATGACATTCTTACCCCATTTTTTAATCAGTTAAACGGAAGAATAAACATATTCGTTGTTCAGCAAGATTCTTAAGCTGCTCATACAGCAAAGTCCATGGATACAATTATGGAAGTGTTTGACGATAGAGTGATTAGTGCTGGTGTGTGACCCTCCCGCTCTACAGATCTAACAGTCTGTAATTTTCACCTGTGGGTTACCCTCAAGGACAAAGAATACCAAACAAATCCTCACATTGGAGGAACTTAAGGAAAAAATACGAACTGAAATATGAAACATTATAGGGCTTTGCTATTTAAAAGAAATGTTGCAATGAAATATATAGTCAGTTGACTGCAAACCGGCAGGACGAAATACATATGCATTTATTTTTTATTTTTATTTAAATGTTATTGTAACTAGAAGCGAAATAAAACTATAATTGAATCCCAGATAGTGACCATAACACTCAATATATTTGTAGAGTCTCTATTACAAAGAGTTGCTGTGTGGTGTAATGGAATTACTTCCGTTTGTCACGCGGGAGGTCGGATAATAACATTTTAATATACCTAATTAAACCTTAAATGGGCTAAAGGTATTTAGATTATCTATAGGTGGACTCAAGAATATAACTGTGTTTTTTATTTTAAAATAATTACCGTGAATCGAAACTTTTTAAACCACTTCAGGTACCTCGACATGCACCTAGAAACGAAAATTTGTGTGGGCGCCTTTTAAGATAGCTTAAAAAATTAAAAACTATACAAAAGTTACCATTAAAATTAAATACGAGTTTAGGGAATCTCGTAAACTTATAAAGCACTCCATCACATAACGTGCGTCTAGGACATACATTAGGGATAACGCCTCTCATTGGTCCAATTTTTTAATACTGCGCGTGCGCAGAAGAAACTTCAAATCCAACCGTATTAGTGTAATCCGCGAGAACAGCGATGTTTTTGACCGCTTACAGTAAATTTAATCCAACTTCGGGTTAAATCTAGAAAACACAGGATCCCTTGAATTTACTACGGCTCGCTACGGCCTAGCGGCTTACGCTCACTTTCTACTCGTTCTAAACCGATAAATAAGAGGAGGCATTCTTCTATGCCCATCACATACATAGCGGTAAAACCCCATTCATATAGATATCCTGCAAAACGCTAACTCCACGCCGATGTATGTAATGAAATGGCATTATATAGGGTAGTTAAATTATATTCTTACCTACTCGCGGCCTCTCTCTACTGCACGAGACAACCGGCAGTCGCCGGGGAAATTACGCCGGCAGAGGCGAACTAAAATCCTTATCTTATAATAGATGTTAGAAATGTTGACCTGCTCTCAAACAGGCAGCATATCTTATAAATAATCTCGCTCACTCTCCTAAGCTCAGCAGCAGGAATCCTTGTGATTTCTTGCGCAATGTTTTCTCTTTCCTGTAGTGTGCCAGGATTGGAACGATACACTTTGTCTTTTAAAGAACCCATAAATAAAAATCACAACTCGTTAGGTCAGGAGAATGAGGGGGCCACAAACCAACACTAATTATTCTGTCATCAAACACCTCTATTGTTCCAAGATTCTGCAACAGCACATACGGCTGCCGATTCATTACATGCAATAAGAGAGGTGTTTGATGACAGAATAATTAGCGTTGATTTGTGGCCCCCTCGTTCTTCTGACCTAACGAGTTGTGATTTGTATTTATGGGGTTCTTTAAAAGACAAAGTGTATCGTTCCAATCCTCGCACACTACAGGAACTTACAGAAAACGTTGTGCAAGAAATCACAAGAATTCCTGCTGCTGAACTTCAGAGAGTGAGCGAGAATATTTATACGAGATATGCTGCCTGTTTGAGAGCAGAAGGTCAACATTTCCAACATTTCCAACATCTATTATAAGGTAAGGATTTTAGTTCGTCTCTGCCGGCGTAATTTCCCTGGCGACTGTCGGCTGTCTCGCGCAGTAGAGAGAGGCCGCGAGTGGGTTCGAATATAATTTAACTACCCCATATTGGTTATGCTGGCATTATTTAAATGATGGGAACAAATACAAATAAAGAATGTTAACAAATGCTACGTGAATATTCATTAATGTAATTTTCTTGAAATCCATCGAAATTTAAGGTTAGTTTACAGGAAGTCAGCTAAGAATGCAAGATTTTTGTGACCGTTTCCTAAAATGTCTAACAAATACCAGAACTAAGATACAAAACGTTGCAAACGCGCCCGAAATTTAACGCTATCTATATATTCGTTGTTTGACATGTTACGTAATTTATGCTTTAGCCAATAATCAAATGCATAAACGGTTTTTTAGGTCGGGGGGATGGTTGTTGTTTACTGTGCATATTTACGACTGGAGCCGTTGTGTGTCCTTTGTATTGACTGACCCAAGCGCTGTGGGTATATAAACCGACTCGTGGCTCTGCCAATAGATAGCAGGGAAATAGCCAATATCCTGCATTGTCGCCATTACCTTGTGCTAATTTCCGGACAATGTCACCTTTGGGACAATGAAGTTGGCAAGAACTTTCGCTAAACCGAGCCGCTGAGGTTTAAACCCGTCTTAATTGGAACTATGGCGCAGTTCCGCTGCTCTCACCTTCTTAAACAAAGCTAAAATATATGAAAATGTTATAGAATTATTCTGTACACTATATTTATGCTCTTTAATGGCATATGAAAGAAAGGGCGTCGGAAACTGCACACCAAAACTTTCTTGCTGGTTTCTGGTCATATGGAAATTGGACACCAAAATTTTCTTCCTGGTTTGTGGTCGTATGAAAACTGTACACCATAGTTTTCTATCTAGTTTCTGTTTATAAGGAAACTGGGCCCAAAATTTTCTACCTGCTCCTGTTTACACGGAAACTGCATACCAAAATTTTCTACTGGCTTCTGTTCATATGGAAACTGCACACAAAAATGTCTACCTGGTTTCTGGTCGTATGGAAACTGCACACCAACATTTTCTACCTGGTTTCTGGTCGTATGGAAACTGCCAACCAACATTTTCTACCCTGTTGGTCGTATGAAAACTGCACACCAACATTTTCTACCCGGTTTCTGGTCGTATGAAAACTGCACACCAACATTTTCTACCCTGTATCTGGTCGTATGAAAACTGCACACCAACATTTTCTACCCTGTTTCTGGTCGTATGAAAACTGCACACCAACATTTTCTACCCTGTTTCTGGTCGTATGAAAACTGCACACCAACATTTTCTACCCGGTTTCTGGTCATATGGAAACTGCCAACCAACATTTTCTACCCTGTTTCTGGTCGTATGGAAACTGCCAACCAACATTTTCTACCCTGTTTCTGGTCGTATGGAAACTGCCAATCAACATTTTCTACCCTGTTTCTGGTCGTATGAAAACTGCACACCAACATTTTCTACCCGGTTTCTGGTCATATGGAAACTACACACCAACACTTTCTACCCTGTTTCTGGTCGTATGGAAACTGCAAACCAACATTTTCTACCCGGTTTCTGGTCATATGTAAACTGCGCGCCACAATTTTCTATCTGGTGTCTGTTTATATTGAAACTGCACATAAAAATTTTGTCTGGTTTCTGTTTATATTGAAACTGCACGCCAACATTTTCTCCCTGGTTTCTGGTCACTGAAAACTGCACACGAAAATTTTCTACCTGGTTTCTGGTCATGGAAACTGCACATTATACTGTGCCTCGATTATGATCACATGGAAACTGCACGCCACAATTTTCTACCTGGTTTCTGTTTATATTGAAATTGCACACCAATATTTTCTACTTGTTTTCTGCTCATTGGGAACTGCACACCAAAAATTTCTACCTGTTTTATGGTCATGGAAACTGCACTTTATATTTTGCCTCGACCATGATCATATGGAAAATGCACACACTTACCAAACAATTTTAATTTCGTTCGAAATGGAGCGCTGTTTTAGTCTGTATACCTGTCGCCCGGCAGCCGAGATAGAACCATGACCGCATCTATCTCTCGCATAACAAATGGCTGTGAATCATTTCACATGCACTTTAATGACAGCTTTTACAGGAGCCATCCTCTGTGTATAAATTCGTCAAATAAAATGCAAACTGTAAAGCACTGTGGGAAGTAAGAGAAGATTTATGTGAAGTCATAAATGTGCAGGATTTTTAAAGCTTTTAACTAGTTTTTACTAGCATCTTTATGTTCAAGTGAATCAGTGTGCGGTATCCGGATAGGATTAGTGGCACCCTCACAAATGATGTGTGGTTTCCGAATGAAAATGTGCAGTTTCCGCGCACCCGTGAAAAAAGTTTGAAGCTGATATTAGTAAAAGGATGAAAATAATTTGTAAAACTTGCTAAGAAATGGTAAAACGGAAATCCAGTGGAATGAATGGGCAAATTTGATGCATTGTATATCACAATTATCAATGCTCGTAGTTGTCTTAAAACACAATTTGTGTCATCAACTTTGCCTTGAGCATTTATATATTTGAAATTATTAATTAGAATTGTATTTGTTGCAATACCGAGAAATAAAAATTTTAATAACGTTGCAAATACGTTAAATAAATTGACCGAAAGAGATCGATTTCACAATAAAAATTGTGATAATACAAAATATGTAACAAAAAGTAAGAATTCAAGCAGTAATGCTTTATATATTATTATACATATGTTATTCTTATGAATATGTTACTTATTCCATACAAGAATTTTCAAACTATATGAACTTGTTTTAAATCGATAGCAACTAGGCAATAGCTTAAATAAACAAGGTTCAACTACTATAATTGTAAGAAAATTTTCACACAGAAAAAGCGGAAGAAGTGTACAAATTCGCTACCGAATTATTAGCTAAATATTCTCAACAAAAAGTTACAAAGAATTGATTATTATAATATAAAGAATGGGATATTTTACAGTATCGTCAACAGGCGCGATCACTATACTAATAATACCCACGCATCTGAAATAATTTGAATTAACATAATAAACACATGTATTCCTTGTTTGCACAGTTTCACACAGTTAAACGCATTGGGACAGAACAAAATTAACACAAATATGTACACTAACGTAAAAAATGACCGCCATTGGTGTGTCGTGCACACAGGTTCCACCGAGACACTTTAGGGTTTTTTCTTCTATTGCCAACATTGTAGATCAAAACACGCTCGCGTGCGTTCCTTAACGATGTTTATGATATAAGCGTAGGTTTCTGATTCACGGGACGTTGGTTTTTTTTTAAATATAAACTTAGGTTAATTAGCAACCAGTCTTATACCAAACCACGCGAACGAAGCGAGCAGAACCTACCTCAAAATGTCACCAGATTTTGTATATAAACGAGCCAACTATAGTAGAACAACTTAGTAAAATCCCTCGGTCTAAGGACTGCCCGAGTATTCAGGAGGGATAAATCGCACCCACTCTACTTGTCTTTGGCGTTTAGCTACTAAGTTATCCAATGAGGTGTCTTAAAGAGCAAGTGGGCTGATAGGCGGGAAACAAGTGTCATGTCACTGTTGTGAACACAGCAATTTTATAGCGCAGAAAAATGTAAAAGGATCTTGTTTACATTGTGATAACTCAAAAACTAAAATCCTTATTCCAGTTCTGTAAGATGTAAGTTAAAGAGCTCAATTTCGAGGTGGTGATGATGTGTGATGGTCTCCCTGTAAACAAATTAAAGCCGCTAGTTTTCTTTGTGAAACTTCAATTAAAATAATTTGTATTATGAAAATATATCAGGAGGAACTTTCATTCTTGAAGAGAGAGATGGAGGAGTGAAAGCTATGAAATGTCCTAAAAAGTGTGAATTAACTTTCGGAAGATATCCTATGATAATACCGCATGTATGTGAAATGCTATCGCTTATTATATGCAAACATTTGTTTTCACACCCGCTGCCCCTTGTTCTTTGAGTGGCCTGTCACAGCAATTTGCAAACACAGCATTTTTGTTGCAATGCTCTTGTGTCTTTAGTCCTGTCTCTACAGTTGAATAGTTACCACAGTGGTGTGATTAAGTGATATGCTTGCCCAAGGTAGTTAGAGAGAGGAATACATGACCAGGTGAGTTACCCCTCCCAAGGGTTTTTTCCAAGTTGCTGAACTATAATTTGGGTAAGCGGATGGGCCAAATTACTTCGTCCAGGCAACATCTCCTACTAAATCAACTCATTATTTCTAGATTCCTCTATGTATTGAATTTCATCCATTCCATGAGTACTGTGTATGTTACAGCCTTATTGACATGATACTGGTGCCAAAGAATTGCAGCAAACTTGTTAAACACATTATAGTGAAGGTTCGCATATTGGATATATTATTTTATAGTAAATATCTTAGTATCCAAACACGGAAAAACTGAGATAAAATTCATTCTGGCCACGACTTATAGCTAGTAGAATTTTAAGTTTATCTCAAAAATAACTGACAAAAAGACACACTCAAATATTTCGGTATGCGTTATACATGGAAGAACCCGCGACAATTACTGAGTAAAAGTTATCTGCCAGGAAATCAATCTTACCACGCTAGACATAATCTTGCCACACCAACTGTGTGAGAGGCGCGGTAAATTCAGACTGAGCATTTCAGAGTACCAACATCTGTATCTTCAAGAAATTCCAGAGCATCCACCAGGAGCTAGCGGCGACACCTCATCTACCCCAGACGCCCTAATAATTCTACTTCAAGTTGTTATTAAATCAAACACACTGAAAATATATCATGCCATTCTTTTTACTCAAATACTAAGCTTCGCCAGAACTGGTAATTTCCACATCAAACATTCCAAACATTGGATGGTATGTATGCGTGTTTTCAGTTACCAGAGAACATATTTAAAGTTTGTTTACTCTAAAGGCAAAATATCCGTCCAGAATAGATGAGCATGTTGTTTTATTATTAGGACTATTGCGAATAGGTAGCCCGCCAAAGTGTGTGTGTGTTCTCTCTCTCTCTCTCTCTCTCTCTCCAAGATCGGTCGGTTGGAAAGCTTTGCTGTGCCTGACTGGTTGAGGTTAATCATGTAACACATGATTTTCCAGACGGGCCGATCACTAAATCAGTGGAGTGAAGATTTGCGTTAAGCCCCTTGTACACGATCAAAATTTTTGTCAAATTCAATACTTTACAAGACTTTTCAAGAGTTGTCACAACTTCACAACCTTTGTTGTCAAATTGATTCCAATACTTTTAAAGTCTTTGAAAGTCTTAAAGCAAATAAAGACATGCTCTAAGCGTTCAAAGATTTCACAATGATTTGATGGCTTTAGCCAATGAAATGCGAGTATTTACAGTCCGTCACGAAATCTGCAACATGGTGAAAGCGAAAAGTAAACAAAAATGGCTACCCGGCCAAGGTATGTCTTATGCGAACTGATTAGGTTATATATAAGCTGGCCATGTCTGTACATCGAGGGCTTCGAGGATTACCACAAGATGGAGCATATGAAGGCGGTTATGAAGAAATAATTGCCAGGCAGTTTTCCGAACTAAGTATACATTAATGCAAAGTTATATAGTGTGGTTAACCTATCGGTTGGGGTTATTTTTATTATATTCCATACTCGTAATGTGATTTCATTGGATATAATACGTGAAAGTGCTACATAATATTAGTCAAGAACAATATTTCATTGCAAATTGTTATACTGTGACGCAAATAGTAAATTGCTTTGCGCGTGATATAAGCAGGCATAGAAACTCTTAAGCAGCTGGCTTTAAGGTATCAATGCTCACACCATTATCACAAGGAAGAACAGCGGCCAAACGTCACTGTTAGGCAAATAAAAACCGGTTTGAGTGCTGTCTGCAATCGCAAAATGATGTACGAGGGATGGGGGTGGCAGGTTACCTGGGACATCCCTACCTATGGTCTAGTAACAGTTCAACATTTCCTTCCCTGGAAGCAGGCATAGAAATACAGTGACGATGCATATTACGAAGTATCCCCCATCTCTCGTACAGCCTGTTGGCGACAGCACTCACCAGACCGTGCTTAGCTGCTCGTCAGTGACACGTGATTGCTGTGGTTTACATTCTTGTATTGACATATGCTTTGAGCTAAATAACTTGAAGCCACTGTTTAAGAATTTCCATACCTGGTTATAAGTGATTTAATAACTGCACATGATTCAAGTAAATGTACTGTTTCTAAACTTATCTTTATTTCAGCAAGTGCTACACTACATACGTGGTCAAATCATTAAACATTTTCATTCGTCTAATTCTTGAAAATATATTCAAGGAGCATAGATAGTTATTTAATATAGTTCAAACATATTAAATGCGATAAACATTAACTCTTAGTTCTTTGCACACATTGCTTTTAGCACATTAAAAGTGTTCAATTTGTTGTGCATGTTTTATAAATGTTTTGCAAAATTACTAAGCTGAACTGTATCTGCTAAACGTTGACTAATACTTCTTTGACAGCAGTGTTTACAGAAATGTTGATTTTTAGGAATTTCATTATATAATAGCCTAGTTACATAGGTGTAGCAATTGTTGGCTGGCCATTAAGGTTCTGATTAAGGAGCGGCTGAAAAATTTGGAACATTATAAATTGCCCTTTGATACAAAGTTATTTTATTGTTTTTCTACTGCATTCCTGTTATCCAAAGGTGTCGGAGATTAAATGCTTAAACACATAGATGTGGTAAAAATAGGCATATTTCATTTTAAAATATACTGATTAATGAATGATGTAATTTACTTTAATAATAATTTGACTACCCCTGTATACCTCTCCCTAAGTGTGTGCTTACTTCATTACGATTTAAGATGTAATTCACAGTTAATCGCAAAGATGTGCTCAAACATTCATCCTCTGGTATTTTATATCGAGTTAAACTACTCTGTTACGTATATATATATATATATATATATATATATAAAAGGGATAAAGCATTCACGCCCTAAGAACTGAAAAGGGTCATTCGCAATGAAAATTAATGGCAAGCATAACGTAACTCGTATGAATTATTTATGTGGCCATTTACAATATTATTTTAATATGTACAACAAATTGTGGTTAGCATGGTCTCCAACACATCACAGCGGTAGAAACTATCTCACGGTGGTATAAATCTAATATATTTTCATGAATTGAAAATGCCTGCTTCCGACATGCCCATGTCATGCTGACATCTCAATTATTGATTCCTCTGGAGCTGTGTGTCAATACCAAAGCAAATCAACACGATCACTCTCTTTCTGCAAGGCAATGGCGGACTTCCACAATACCACACAGAATGAAATAATGTTTTGCTGTTATTTTTCCTAAAAATAGGTATGTAAGAAAAATACATTTTCGATCTTCGAAATATAGAAGAGAGAAACAAAATAATTAAATTAAAATTTCGCATTATTAACACATCTTAAACTCCACAAGTAAATGTTAAAGACGAACCAGAGAGAAGGTAGTTTTTGAAACTTTTTTACTTGTCGTTGATTGAAGGGTCTTACGACTGATGCCACTAACCCCTAAATGCTGCTTATATATAAGAAACTCTGAAAATATCGTCATATTCTTACTTATGGGTCGCGAAATAATGGTTCACAGCCAGTTAAAATAAAAAATTGGAGTTGTGCACATTCTCTCTTTCCTATAGACCTTAATTTTTTTTAGGAAATACACACTACACTATGTACTTTTTAATTATCCCCGCTCGCGAACGAACATTTGAAGCGGCAATGCACATGTCGCGCGCCGCATGGCTAATGAAGCACAAAAAGCCTACTTATTTGTAAAAAAGATGATACACTGATGTGTTCCTCATTTGTTGCGAGGCAAGTGTTGTAGTGTCCCAACACAATTTACTTCACATATTATTGATCAAGCAATGATTAATAGCCTTGATAACATTAATCAATACTCTGATAAAATATATAAAATAATAGTCTTATCCATGATGGTTTTTATGTAATTTTAATTTAAGATGTTTCAATGTGTATGTGCATAAGTTTCGTTGAAGCTGTGGGATACAAGAAGCGATCAGAACAGCTACATTTTCAGTGTTAGGGTGTATTTTTCCAAGCAGTCGGGAAGAACACATAATAGAACTGTCCTGAATTATTGTATGAGAATGTAGAGAAAGCTTGAGATAGTTCCATGAAACTGGTAGCCAGCAGATATACGTTGCAACTGCCAATATATGCAAGGAAAGTGACATTAACAGCAAATGATAATGTATAAGTGGATTTAAAAGTTCTTTAGTATAACCCACGCAGCCGATAAAATTTAAAGTGACAGATTTTTAAATGTTCAAATTGTGGAAAGTAAGTGATAGCGTACCCAAGTTGGTTGGTGGGTGATAGCTGTGCTGCACAGATCATAGTAGTTGACTGTGAAAACGGAAGTGATAATTACCTAAAAGATGTAGTGTGCATAGTAAATTTAACATTTTTAGAAAGTTCTTGTTGTTATTTTTCTTTATTTATAGTCGCTTTGACTACTAGGTCATATCGCGACTTATATCCATACATACGAGTGCAATAATAATACATTGTATACTTTACGTTGATTAAATAATACAATAATTGTAATACATTGTTACAAACATATTTTACATTATTAACTCTTGAACACAGCTAGAACAGTATAACCTGTTACCTATTATACATTTTTATTTGATGTGTCATATTTAAATCTTGTTAAACAGTTTGAGTCTTTCAAGAAAAAAAATAATGTTTTTGAAATGAGTAGGGTTGTTTAAAACTAAAAATACATCTTCAGGGATGTTATGTCTTCTTCTCTCCATGGTATAATTTCAGCATTTAGTGATGAGGTGTTCGATGGTGATACGGCAATTCCAGGTCTCGCAGTGAGGAGCATTTTCTTTGGTGAGTAAGAGGGAATGGGTTAGGCGTGATATAATCAGTTGATCTTTTGTTTTAGAGTCTGCAATGTGCAGGGTTTTGTGGAGCCTATCCTACTATGTATAGTTTGCTTGATGTTTTAATGGTCCAGTCTTGCTTCCATTTGACAGTTGATCTGCTAAAAAAATAAATTTCAGCATCTCTGTAGGGTACTGGCAATTCTTCCACTGGGGGTAGCAAAGTTGATTCCCTATCTGCTTCCTCATTTCCTGTTATTCCATAGTGGGACGGAATCCAGAAGAGTATAACTTCTTGATTATTTGTAGTAATTTGGTTGTAAATACTTTGGATATCTTGGATTAATGTAAAGTCAGTAGAGCGGTCTCGGATACTCTGAAGAGTGCTTAGTGAATCAGAATTGCACTGTGTTTATGCTGTGCTTGGTGATGTAAATCAAAGCTTGTTTGACAGCATAGAGCTCAGAGGAGAAAACAGAGAACAAGTCTGGAAGCTTGTACTTAAGTTTAGCATCCGGAGTAATTATAGCACACCCATTATCCTGATCAGATTTGGAGCCATCTGTATATATCTGTTTAGCATATGTGTTACGGATTTCCTGGTAAAGTTCTTATTCGTACAAGTGCAGAGAAATAAAAATTATGTAATTGTGACGAATAGATAATTGGCCACGGAAGAACTTAGAAAAATTTGTCGGTTAACTGCAACGCTATATACTAGAGTATCAGCAAACAGCTTCAACGAACACATGATCAGCTTGCAACGGTGCAAAGTGTCCAACAAAGAAAAACGCGTGCATTAAAGTGAATACCTTATTCACTAACGTTTTGTATTTTATATGCTATGTTTCGATAAACTTCCTTTCCCGCCACCCACACCGGATAAGTTAAGCATACTCTACCGCAACAACACTGAAGCGACCGAGGCAAGAACGACCGAGAAATTAAATTGAGTAACATCAAAACGACCATGTAGGCGTCAGATATAATTATATCTCGTACTGCATTTGGGTAACCGCTGCATTATTTAGCTTCTAAAATTGTGTTATATCTCGCCGTATGTTCTGTAATGTATCAATGTTCAAGGATTTAATTTATAGGCCCTGTTCGTTCTTGGCTAAAGTTCTTGAATAGAAGCATGTGATTGATGATTTAAGGCTACAACAAATGACAATCCTTTTTCTGTATAAACTTTCTGAATCTTGATTGAAGCAACATATTCAAACAAAGAAATGTAGATAAACGCTCCATATCAACACGTTTACTGCACTCAAACTCAATTCGATACTGGAAACGGCAACCAGTCTTAACATCGACTACATGTGTCCTCATTCAAGTGTCTCAACAAGGTACGCCGGTACACTGACTTCCATTTATGCCGTTCCCGCAGCTTTGGGAGGCATTCTACTGGCCTTCATAGGTGGTGTAGACCGCTGACGAGAAAACGTTTGCGGAGTATTCCGCTCCCCGGAGGATTGAGGGGGGATGGTACCACGTGGCAGCTCACGATATTGCCAAATAGATCTACTATCTACATTAAAAACACCGTGCAACGTTAGTATCTCAGTGTGTATATGTTTTCTAGTGACTTATAAAGTTTATTTACAATGCCCAGTAAAAAAGGAAGAACTCTAGACAGTCAAGCCCGAGAAATAGTTGCTAACGTTGTTAAAATCTGTGACGAGAAAGCAAACAAAAGCAACTGGTCATTCAGCATTACCAACAGAGGAGCGTATGCTTTTTCTTAGATAGCGCTAGAATTGTTGATGTCAACACATTCCTTAGAGACACATTCTCGTGAGAGGAACACAGTATGTACAGCAAGGAGGAGTTAGTGTATCTTATCCCGGCCCTGTGTATTACAAATGGGGATTCTTGAGCCCCTTAGTTACGGCGTTCTACTGAAGCATATAACAAACTTTTGGTTTGTTTTGAAAGCGTTTGTTGTAAGTATCCAAAAATCCAAAACTGTAAATTATTAGGATTTAAACCACTAAAATCGCATTTAAAGATCGTAATTTATCATAGTGGACTTTTCAGAAGGGAAGCCGAATGTTTCCAAAACGCTTGGAACGTGTGTTAGCTAAAGGTAAAAGAACAATTAACTACTTCTGTAAAAGAGTGAGTAGAGACAGTCATGTGAATGTAACACATAAAATATTTTTCAAGTCATCTTTGTCGCCATCACCATCATTACAAATATTTACAGTTAAACCATTGCCCGATGGCCATTGCTCAAATTATTTTGCTACGTGATGTAGCGTATCTATGTGTGTGCAATGTCGCGTCGGACACATTATTGCTCTGTAGCATAACATTGTTGAACTAATCATTTTGATTGGGAGTTTGAATTTTCGTCCGGCGCGGCATTTCTTTCTCCCCCACCTCCTAGTCAGTAGCGTGGGTCAGTCTTGTATGTATCTTCAGGGCGGGTGGATGTGTGTGTAGTGTGCTTGGATCGTGTGTGTGGAACATCTCCCTCCAATGTCTTACCTGTAATCTTTTGTGTACGATATATTGACACCATGTCATATTATATAATAAACCACAGGTAATGTGTTAAATGTGAATTTATGTGTATTTGTTATGAATATCCCACGCCTGCTTTAAATTTGTGCAGCCAAGTTCCTGGTCCTCTCGTTGCCACTGATGCTATGCTCCCCAATGTTTATGCCGGGGTAACTAAATTTAATATCTAGCTGCAAAATCTTTTGGCCTCACCCCGATATATAACAATATGCCGCTCTTTCTCTAATTCTTAAACTGTTTCTTATATACCTTTCACAGGCACTTCAGTGTAAGTAATTCGAATAGCTGTGACCGTAGGCGAGACAAAATGGACTGGCCATCTATTCACAACAGAACAGCCTAGCGACTGCAATAAAATGTTCCTGTGGTAAAGGATGGGGAGGGCCCACGTAAAATAATAGGTGTAATGGTGGAGTTACCTTTGATGCAGTTGCGTGAATTTTACTTTTGTTCTTAAAAAAACTAATAACTATAAATGCTTCTATTTTATCGTTAAATATTAGTATAATATGAAAATAAAGTCGCTTGGCATATTCGCTCAGGGGCATATTTATTATTGGAAGTCTATACATGTCCATATCGGGAAAGAGATAAACGTATTTATTTTCAAGGTAGTAATACTCTATGTATATTCCAACAAAGTGCTACATCCCGTATAATGAATGCAGGTCGCTAGGGGTTGAGTAAAGTGCAGTGGGTATAGGTCAAGGAAGGTGAGGTATAAGAGTCTCTCAGCAGAACACAGGCTGAGCTCTAACAAAGGCAGTTTCGTGTTATTTCGTTACACTCCACTTTGCATATACTTAACACAGTACCTTGTTACACCTCCAGCTTCTGCACCTGCTTTAAACTGGCAGCATCGAAGTTTCCATGGGAGCATGTTAAAGGGGAAAGTTGCACGTTATTGTTTTAATGTAATGCGTCCGTGAAATGTCAAAAATTGTGAACATTTTAAAAAATTAAAGGTTTTCTTAGGAAAATAACACGAATTGTGAACTAAGAAAACATAGTCCCCCCCCACACACTTTCAACTACCAGTTTACTAAAGCTGTAAATGAATGTATTAATAGGCACACTCAAATTGAAACCTTGTTTTTCTCGCAATCTTCTTTTTTTCAGATTTTTTCGCATTCAAAATGCTCCACACGAAGCAAATTTTACTAATTTGTATATATTTAAAAAGTAATGCTCCAATTTTGCGAAATAAATTATTATTATTGAAAAATCAAGAATTATGGTGAGTACTTTAATGATTTTTCTACAATAATTGGGGGTTAATTTAAAAACTCTGATATAATAGATTTTTTAAACTCATGTAATATAAAACTTGAAATATTGATTTGAATAATTTTAAAAAGTGCATAGTGGGGTGCAACGAATTTACACAATAAAAAACTAATATTTAAATAACCATGCAAGCTAGAATTTACAATAATGGCAAAAACATTAGTAAAAACATTGTATGCAACAACTGACAAATTTCAAAATTTTATTTTTATATATTGTGAATTTTGCAAATTTCACACAGGGATGACCTTAAAACGCTATTAATTACTTGGGTTTCTTTGGTACTGTTGCTAATAAGAATTAGGAGACCTCAAAACCTATTTCCGTGGACGAATTTTTGGGTGGAGTATAATGTTTCCCTTACTACTACAGCTAGGTGCTAGAAAAAGAAAAGATTACTTCGAGGTTGCCAGGCGCGGTCATGGATAGATACCCACAGCAATAATAGTAATAATAACAAAAACAATAACAATATACCTACTATTCGGCCACGGTATGAGTGTTCGGTTGGAAGAGGAACTAAACAAACAGTTGCGGAACAAGCGGGCGGGACTTCATTAGGAAGCAGGTAAAGAAAATATCCGCAGTTCCAAGTTGTATTTACTAGCGAGGCTGAGGCCTGCAAATGTAGTACATTTTTCATTGCAACTGTACATTCCCCTATCGCCTTGTCCTCTGATTCCTAGCCTTGATGACGTTCGCACTGTCAACAAAAACAGTGGCGCTCTTCTCCAAGCGCACTTATATCGCGCCAACTGGTATAGTGGGGTATCCCTAACCTAGGTGGTCTCAGCCTTTTTCTCTCGCTGATTTTTAGAATCAATTTCTATGACAAGCCCCGTATTCCTACACTATGTCTTGCAAGCTAACGGTGTTTAGGAGTAGTGTCACTGGGGCGATCGAGTGTACTAAGGGAATGTAATCAATTGCACATTTTATACAAGTAAAGATATTTTGAAAACTTCGAAATTTACCATAATATTCCAGCTTATTCTCAAATACCATCAAAGGACTTATAAAGGTTGCTCCAAAATTCAGTAAATCAAGCATTATTGGCTTTATCCGTTACGTTATTGGCATTGCGGTGAAAACGAGTTTTGATATCACAGAAGGAAAAATAAATTCAATCAGGAATTATCAATATTTGTACTGAATTTTCTCACAAACGCCTCACTTTTTGCGACTCCACAAATTTATTTATCGTCGGTTTAAATTATATGACGGTGACATTGTCAGGTTATTGTATAAAAATATATCTCGTGTTGCATTCACATGACTTGGAAGAGGAACTAAACAAACAGTTGCGGAACAAGCGGGCGGGACTTCATTAGAAAGCAGGTAAAGAAAACATCCGCAGTTCCAAGTTGTATTTACTAGCGAGGCTGAGGCCTGCAAATGTAGTACATTTTTCATTGCAACTGTACATTCCCATATCGCCTTGTCCTCTGATTCCTAGCCTTGATGCATTCACATGACTTTCTCTACTCACTCTTCTACAATCTTATAAAACCTTATTTTAGCCACTTTTTGTTAATTTATATAAACTTTTAGTTCAATTTATACACTTCGTTGTCGGATACAGCAGGTAAAACGATAGTCAGTTTTTTTAAAGATCGTGTCGTTCTGTGATGGCTTTGAAATTCCATACCTTTGCACGAGTATAAAAATATAAGTATTTTAAAATTCAAACTATACAAAGAAATATCTCGTATATGGTTAACCCCAAAACAAACAGAAAAAAGTCACATAAATTGTGTGCTTTAAGCAGGACTACGTTTTTTGTGTACTAAGATTTTGTCTATCTCTTACAGTTTACCAATTATACTAGTGTCATTCAGAATGAAGACGACTTCAGAGGCCATTCCCAGAAAATTCAAGATGAATAGTCTGTTCGGAGGCTTTTGATGCAGTGGAAAGAGGAGATAAGAAATTTGCGAAGTGGCACGGTAGCAATAACAAAGAGCCGCCACACACGAATCCGACCTTGCCGCGGCTAACCGGTTTTCTACCTGCTCCTACCGCTGTTTCTAAAGACTGAACAGACAATACATTATGTCAGGAAAATATACTGTACATTAATAAAATCCTTTTTCATTTTTAAGGAAATCAAAATTCTTGTAAAATATACCAGGTAAAAGTTTTGGGAGGGGGAGATTTTTCGTGAAAATCTGCTTGTCCTATCCCTGGAAGATAGTAAACTTAAGTACAGGGTTGGATATTTAACCGAACAATTTTATAGTTATGCTGTTCACAGACGCGCGCGCGTATCTTTTTCTAAAAATGCTTCATTTTATTGAATCGTATATTTCCAGTGAGAGCTGGGTATCGACTTTTTGGGTAGAATGCAAAACTTTCTCTAAGTATGTATGTAGTAGAAAAATCTGATGTTACGTCACATGACTTTCTCTACATTCTAGCGCTCATTAGTGGATAAACAAATTATTCCTACGAAAGTTTATTTTCCTATCTTCTTTATTTTAATCGAGATAAAACTTTCCGGAAATAGCTGTATTACACATTTCATTACAGATACAAAGGGAACAGCACAGTCAAATGTTTAAAAACTGGACGCTATATGCTGGCCTTAAAATTCCATACTGTTTATGCAATCGCGACAAACAACTGAATGTTGACAGGACTTTTAAGAGAATGGCCAAGTAATGAACAATTCGAACCTTTAATAATGGGTATCTCTCAAAGGGCGCATGACACACACAATAAAAACTTATTTGAAATAAATTGTGTGTTTTAAAGAGATCTACATATTTTATATAGTAGGTTTTCGTCAATCGCTCAACGTTTATCAGTTATATAAGATTATTCAGAATCTCTTTCAAATGAAGTTGACTTCACAAGCTATTCCTAGAGGATCCAAAACATGCATTTTTATGTAATATAAATATCTTTAATATATGGAATTTTAATTAAAATCGTTAAAGCCAGTTTTTAGAAAAACAAAAATTTCGAAAAATCTTCCATGTAAAGGGTAGGTTGGGGTTGTGGGATTTTCTTGAAAATCTTCATGTCGCATATTTGGAAAGTAGTGCTAGTAAATATCAAGTTTGGTATTCATCCGACTTTTCGTTTTAGAGTCATGCTGTTCACAGACACGCACGGACTTTTTTCTAAATGTTTTATTCAGGGAGCCTCAAAACACGTATTTCCGGTGAAATTTTGGGTGGAATGCAATACTTTCCCTACCTTACTATGTACGCGGTGGAGAAAGTGAAAAGTAATTAACATCTCTGAAACAAATACGCATAGCTCACGAAATTTCGTATGCTGCCTTTATATTGTACTACTACATTTATAGCCGGCGGCGTGTGGGATAGGGCATGGAGCTCTGGTTTCCGCCACGGAATAAGCCTGGGTTCGATCCCACCCATGGGCGTGCGAATTTTAAGTCCCGGCTAAAGGACCGGTGCCCACTCAGCATCGTGAGGAAAGTGAGGTGCTTCGATAGGTAGCGGTGCTGGCCATGGAGCCAACTTTCTGGTTGGCGATGCCTTATGCTGGCCACATCACCTCCCCGTATCGGTTGGATGGTCGCCCACCTCTGCCGTGCCTACATGGGCGTGAGGCCGACAATGGGTTGGCAGATCTAGGCCCTTCATGGATGTAGCGCCACAGTATTACTATTATTTTACTATATTGATAAAAATTTAATATTTCAAATGAAAATTGTGGATTTTAAGCTTCCTCCCCTAAAGTTTCAGTGAAAAACTTAAAAAGTGATATCTTGCACCCCTTCACTTTAAATATTCATTATATGTTATATGATTCGGCTGTCAGCAGTCTAAGGTGTTAATTATTTCCTTCCCCTCTCCCTCTTACAAGGATGTGTTCATGCATTGTTAATGACCCTGACTTGAATAGTTGCCATTTATCTACCAGTTTTTCAGTGAAACTGATTTATTATTTTACTCATTAGGGCGATCCACCCTATCAGCAAAATAAGATGTATTATATCCAGGGTGTAGTAAAGGAACTACGCCCACTAGGTGCAATATCTCACGGTGTATTAGCTGACAGGAGCATAAGCAATATAGCTTCACATTTTCCACTCACGTAACTTATAAAGCAAGCCGCCTCGTGTGTGGATATTTGCTTTGGCAGAGAAGGGGCATGTACTTCCCATAATTCATTAACGCAACTTGTTAGCTGCAGAAGTTCCTCTCTGGATAATTGATTTGTACGTGCAGTTCCCGTCTTGCCATTCTTAGTTAGAAACGGAAAGCCACTGAATAGTCATTTTTATCTAGCACTTCCTTAATGAGACGGCTTGAAGAGGGCCAAGTTCAAGAATGGAGTGGAGAAAAAAGTAAAGCAGAAATAAGCAGCGTGAAAATGAATAAGAAAGAAGACGAAATAAAGGGAAAAGAAAGGTGCAGAATAACATTGTGGGTAAACCAACAAGAAGGGAAAGAAATCCTTTCAAGTTTCATATTCGGCGTCGAGAACGTACAATTATAGCGCGAAATGGACTAAATCTCGAGTCCATTTCGTATTGCCTCTATGAGTCAGACAGTGTGTTGCAAGCAGAGGAATGTATCTACTCTGGAAGTGTTAGAATGACCTTAGCGCGTTTATACATATTTTAAAATTAGAGTAATATAAGATTCTAAAATTAGTCGAGAGAAATGAACTCCAACTGGTTTTGCGTTTACTCTCCTAATAGGATATCCTCCACGTAGGTAATATGAAATAAATAGAATACTTAATTGTTTGAAAAATAAGATATAAAGGTGAACCACCTGTTTCTATGTTTTCTTTTCGCCTTTTGTTTTTTTGTTTCTTTTAAGCCTACAATCGTTAAGTGGCATAATGTCTTCGTCACTTTACAACTTATTTACGTAGTAACGCAGACGCAAGTTCAACATTTGACGAGTGAAGAAAAAAGATTTCGAGGCCTCCATCTAAAAATTTCGGAAAATTTAATTATTAACAACAAACATCTTGAAATGGTTCATGCCTTTTTTCCTGCAGTAAGATTCTCTTTCTCTCCATCCATAATCTAATCTATTTATTTTACGCTATACAAGATTATGCAAAATTCAATCGGTATGAAGAGGATTTCACAGTATATTTACAGAAAATTCAAGATATACATTTTACTTCTTTTTACTTTATATAATGTTTCAAACATTGCAATTAAAAAGTTTGTGCAACTTTTAGAAATAAAGATGAAATAAAGGGAAAAGAAAGGTGCAGAATAACATTGTGGGTAAACCAACAAGAAGGGAAACAAATCCTTTCAAGTTTCATATTCGGCGTTGAGAACATACAATTATAGCCGAAATGGATAGCTAGGAGTGGCAGGAATTTCGTGAAAATCTTCGTGTTTCATTGCTGCGCCCTTCCGAAGTGCGTATTTTGTTTTGCAGCGAAATGAATGTATATCTGAACGTCCAACATGCTGTAAACAAGGACTGATAAGAATATTTCTAATTCTTAGGATACTTTTCTAATAGAGGTGGCGAGAAAGAGACTCGTGAGTCAATTGGACTTGCAGGCGGCGCTATCTCTCTGACTGTCCATTTGTTTTCCACTTATTGCCGAGTAATGCAGTGCGTATTGCTTATTTAATGACTAGCGGAAATAAGACTTTTCAGAAGTTTGTAGATATATACAAGTGTAATTAAATGTCACAAGGCTCGGTGGTTGGTAGATGGGTACTAGTGAACATATTTTGCTAATAAATCCATACCTAGAAACGCTTTGTTTACGTGCTAAGTCTTTGTAATATGGAAAATTGAAATACTGTAACACACTTTAATCTACTACTGAAAGTGCTTATAAATGGCTGCCACCAACTTCGATACATTTTTTGCATCACCCGTCGAACTTTTTGACAGAGTTCAAACTCTTGTGTAAGGCGCGCGGAATTCACAGTAGTGTTTGTTATGATGTAAGCTGCTTGTTTTACTTAAACGCCTCTCCAATCTTGGAAACATGGTGTGGGCGAGTGACGCCTGTTGGGATAATGCTGTTGCAAGTGTCGGCAAGCGTCTCTTGTATTCCTTTGGGCTTTCCCGTAGATGAGGTACATCTCGGTATACTCTGCATTTGTGTAAAAGGCCCCCATTGTTCATTCTCACTTTATAGCCACAAAAATTAATACTGTAAAGTACGAAACTACTAAATAGAAAAATACCGTAAGTACTAACGTTGGCTGTGGGTATGCTGTAGGAATGCTGTGTATCAGTAACAGCAGATACAGTACCATTTGTAAACGACTCATTAACAGATGAATACGACGTCCACTGCTTTACAGTGGTTTGTTTACCACTTCCCGTTTCAGAGTCTCTGTCTATCACGTAAACGAAACGTTTCTGGACATGAGTTTATAAGCAAAATATGATCACATCTACAACCGAGCCTTGTGAGATATACTTTATGCAGCCTGTATATTCTGCGATGTTTTAAAGCGCGCAGTTATTTCATGCAGGTAAGAGCACTTGGTCATATTGATTGATGGGCGTTTACGTTACGTTAAAAGAGGCCAAGGTTCTGCAGAACGGTATCTCCTGACAGGGAAACTGATACACGGCGAAAATAATAAGGTATAAGCGCGCGACAATTTTAATTGCTTCCAACAGCCCACCTGTTATCTTGGAGTCTATGCCATTGTATTCAAGAAGCAGCAATCTCCGCCTCTAACACAGAGGAAGTTCCGCTTCCTAAGCGGTTTTATTGAAATGCTGAAAATGGCACAAGAAAACAGAAAACATAAACAGGATGGAAGCTGTATTAGATGATGTATGAGGAGCTTTTATAACTCTTATAAAGTTGGAGAGGTTAACATTCGGGAAGATGTCTGTAATAAATGTGACAGTCCGCAAGGGAATTGAGGCAGTATTTTTAACACTTGAATAATGTCAGTCTAATTATATAAATATGTAAATTCAATAACAGCCCGCTTAAAACAATATGTGTATGTAACAATATCTAAAAAGTATATATTACGGTCATTGTATATGTTAATATTATTGTATCCATGTGTAATAATGCTTTTGTGAATATATTACGTAATTTAATAATGTAGGAGCTGTAAGAATTAGATTTAAAGTTGCTAAGAATGAGGTAACAATGAGGTATCCTTGAGGCAGTAAAGAGTAAGGAAGTTTAAATGCTACTAGTCATTATTAAAGCAGCAATAATGTAAATGTTGAGACAGTTTAAAAATAGCCAATCAACAACCAGAAAAAGCTTTAGTTAAATGAAGGTATTCTACTGGATTAGGATTAGCCAATCAGAAACTGAAAAGGAAAACATTTTACAAATTCAGAGGTCAGTTGCCTCCAAACAGTGCTCATAACCAGACGCGAGATGTGTCCTCGAGAAATTAAATACGTATTCGTGAGAGACAAAAATAGTTTACATGTTAAAAAGTGCAAGTATTAAATAAAAGAATCTCACAGCTCTGTATATCAGTGAAGTGCTATTTAATTTTTTTTATCAAGGTTTAATAAAAAGGAGTGAATTAAAACTTAA
Source organism: Deroplatys truncata (assembly GCA_030765065.1). Classification (NCBI taxonomy): domain Eukaryota; kingdom Metazoa; phylum Arthropoda; class Insecta; order Mantodea; family Mantidae; genus Deroplatys; species Deroplatys truncata. The sequence continues at coordinate 117,247,894 of CM060988.1, read as the reverse complement.
AATCTGTGTAAGCCAACATTCCTGTTGCATCACAACCCTGCTATGAGAGAAGTGTCCCTAGTAATAATACTGACGCAGCCGAGGCAAACATAAATATAAAATATCTAAAGAAACAGTCAAATTATAAAGCTAATATTTTGAAACTTCAGGCGAAGGCTACCGGAAACTTTACTATACGTGCGGATGCAACTACTACAAGTTCGGCTCCCCAACATAAGAACTATAATACAACTCCTTCAATACAAATTACTTCAAATTGACGCCCAAAGCGTAGTGCTAATAATAACGTAACAATACAACATACTTCAGAATCTGCCCGAAATTAAATATACAGTAACTGCTGTTTAAATGTTGGTAATCCTTGTGTCCATTTCCACGTTTTCAATAATGATATAAACGTTTGTAACATATTTCTATTGAAAACAAAATTTGTCTTAATAATGTAATATTTAATATTACAGTACGAAATACGCGAGAATACGTTACATAAATGCATGGTCTTTAATCCGTTTCGAAATAACGTTATGAATTAACTATGCAGCAAAATTAAAATCCTTAGCTATTTTACAATGTTACAGCTTTTTTCATCCTATATACATTTAATATGAACATGGAAACGTCTGAACAGTTTTGTGTTTGAACACCAACCGTGAATCATCTCAGACATGAATAATTAACGAAATGAGTTCGGGGATCTAACGAGCTGAAACCTCTTAGTGAGTAAAATAGTTCAGCCAGATAGTGTGATCCAACCGTGACTCGAAACTGGGCCTGTAGCGTGACAGATAAGGATGTTATCTCTACACTAGAAGGTCACATTAATTCTCTCACTTCTGTTTATGTTTAATGAATGTGTTAATATTTTTGTTTTGAAAACGCTAATAAATATAGGTAGATTAATTATTGTAGCAGCTTCTTTACTTTTGTGTTTCCTTAGGTTCCAAAGCAAATTTGAAATATTCCAAAATATTAAATATTTTACTAGTACTATAATTTTACTAAGGAGTTTCAACGTGCTATTTCCTTACCTTTTCTCTCTGATAAGACTAACTTTTGGCTCTAAAAGCACTATTAAAGATAGCTTACCGGTTATATTTAGACTATCTTAAACCTCCGAATAGATATGAATGTCTACATTAGTTCTACAGTAGTTTGTAGTACATTATTTTAAAACCTTAAAATCATCTGAATGCGCTCACTGCCGCAATTAACCCCATTCTTATCCTAGATGACGCATTCTCGAAAGGGTTGTAGTTGCAGGGTCAAGGAAAAAACTTCTGTTTATTTTCGGTCGGATATTAACACATTCCAACGTTTATTTTTTAATTTTTAGATATCTACAGTACTGATCCTGACAAACTCTTTTCAGTACAATAGAAGAGTGTATAAGAACTCACTGTAAAAAATCGGAAGTGATACATTCACATGACTTTCCCTACTCTCTATCATTTAATGGGTTACAAACTATTTTTACTGAAGCTTATTTTTGTATCTACTAATTTATTTAATGCCAATACACCTTCACAGAAATAACTACATTACACACTTGGTTATAGATACAAAGAGAACAGCGATAGTCAAATGTTTGAGAACTGGGCGCTATACGCTGGCCTTAAGTTCCATACTGTTTCCATGACATCGCGAGAAACAACTGAATGTTGACAGAACTTTAAAGAATGACCAAGTAATGAACAATTCGAACTTTTAATAATGGATATTTCAAAAATGGCTTATGCCACACACATAAATAAATTGAAATAAATTGTGTGTTTAAAGGGATCAACATTGTTTGTGTAGTAGGTTAACGTTTTAATACAAAATTCCTTCACAGGCTATTTCCAGAAAATTCAAGAAATACAGTTTATTTGTCATGTAAATATATTTCTTTTAATCAAAATCGTTAGCCATTTTTTAGAAAATCAAAATTTTCGAATAATATTGCATATAAAGGGTAGTTTTGGGTGGGGGGTTTTCTTGAAAATCTTTGTGTCGCATCTTTGGTAGGTACTAAACTTAAATACCACGTTTGGTGTCGGTCCGACCTTTCGTTTTTGAGTTCACACAGACGCAGACAGAAACTTTTCTAAGGGGGCCTCAAAACATGTACTTCCGGTGAAATCTCGGTATCGAATTTTGGGGTGGAATGCAATGCCATCTCTACCTAATTGGTACGTGGTAAAGAAAGTAAAAATTGATATTGGAAGAATATTTCCAACATAAAACAGTATTTTAATGGGAAATGGCAATAAGTGTATCAGAGTGTACAAATAAACTGAACTGAAATAATAATGGTCTATATATTTCATCCCTTCAAAAGAAACATTGTACAAATAATTATTGTACAAAGAGGATGGCGTCCTACGGTTGTTTGCTTCGTAGCATGTTTTGATTTCATTGCTGCAAGGAACGATAAAACCTGGTAAAGATATCAAAAGCATTATCCTCAAGCATCATTATACTAAGAGTTAGTATACACATGTGTACGTAAAAAAAATATTAGTACATACGTTTAAAAATTCAAGTAGCCAAATTAGTAGATAAATTCTCACTTATACTTATTAAGAACATTCAGTAATACAGTTTACGTATTATATGCAAATTGTTTTATAATTATTATCGAGCGGGATGGATCAGGCGGTTACGTCTGTGCCCACATTCGGGAGGTCTCAGAATCGATCCCGGCGATCGCCCACCCTGACCCATGGGTTTTTCGTGGTTTCCCCGGGTCGCCAGGTGAATACTGTGGTGCTTCATTTTCTACCACGGCTTCCTTCCTCTCAATTTTTGCATCCATCATTTTCCTTGTCATCTGTTTCAGGGTTTTAGGACCAGGCGACGTGTTCGGCGAGTTGCGGCTGGGCGGTGGCTTAAGCTCCGTAAAGGTTTCTTCCCTGGCGTCGCTGCACTACCGCTCGGTTAGGTCTCTCCTCAGTGTGGGGCTCCGCTCCGGGGGACCCTGGAGGTTGGTGGCTTGTGGGCAGGGACCGTGCGGCATCGGATGCGTTCTGTCTGGAAACGTTAGCGATCCCGCCCATGCCTGCACCCGTCAGCATCCAGATCTGGTGGCCTTTCGGATCTCTCCTTCTATCCTTCCCTCCCAGGGATCACGTTGGAAGCACAATTGGCCGACTGGCCTGCGTGCGGTGCTCTGCCCCGGTTTCCGGGGGCCCCTCCGTGATACGTACATTTACCTTTTATAATTTTTGGAAAATTGCACATCTCCAACTTTTTGTACGGTATTTTTAGAATTAACTAACGCTCCTTTGGTAGAGCAGAATTTTTTATGTAATACGTGAAAAAGTAATGGATATCTAATTTAAAATGGCGGAGAAATTAACTTATGAAATCGTGGAAATAGCAAAATTGACAACGAAATTCAGCAAAAATGTAGGATTGAAAAGTAGAATCAGACGACTGAAAAATTCAATGCCATCGCCGGGATTTGGTTAGAGCACCACCACTGGTTAGAGCAACCGTACGGAAACGGGTCGATCCGTGGTTCAAATTCCGGTGATGGCATTTCATTTTCGAATCGCCTGATTATACCTTTCCAACCATGTACAAAACACGGCTTCTGTGGAAGAACAATTAATTCCAAAAATGTAGATTATTCACGAATTTATTTCTACACCGCTTTAAATGACATTTCGCTGACATTTTTAACGGAATGTCGTATATACATTTAAGTTGAAACTGTACATCTCCAAAACTAAACGTTGTAGAAAGAAATGTCTTGAATAAAAGTTGCTTGATATTATGGAAGAAAGTAAATGCTATTAGTCGTGTTTTGTTTGGAGGACATTGTGATGGTTCAATTTAATTTTTTTAAATGGGACCTACATTTTGTATGTTTTCCGATTAGAAAATTATTTATAAAAAGGAAACTAAATAAAAAAATGTTGGTTCACAATTACGTACACAGCCATTCAGAATTGACGTTGGTGTAAGAACAATTGCAATGTGCTTTATACAAATGTTTAGTTTTTTATGAGGAGTGACAAAACAACATAAAAAGGTAGGTTCCTATTTAAAAAAACAAAATCCGCATATAAGTTAATTTTAAAATGCTGCCCACAAGATCGTTGAAAATGTTGTGCAACTTTCCAAAGACTTTAAAGTTAAAGAGGCAAATTATTTAAAATTCTAAATGAAGTTGTATTACTGTTTATTCTTGGTACATATTATATTAACTATGAGCCGAAGCTATCGTTATGGTATGAATACTCTATACCTGGCTGAAGCCCGTGAAAATCTAGAGTAACACATTAATTCGCATGCTAGAAAATTTCAAACTGCTGTAGGAATACTTAATGTTCTAGTTGTATACGTACAGTTAAAAAAATGTAAGTCTAATACATAAAAGAGACAACAGTTTAAACTTAAACGCTAGACCTTTAAACTGCATAAGAACTCGGTACTTGCGAGTGTATTACTTATAATGTTTGTTTACATCAGTGTTGAAGCCATCTTGTGACGTCATTCATTTGTTCGGTTCGTAGCTCCATCTAGTGTTAGCAATTTGTGGTAGTATTAGTGTTTGAAAGAATTTTTAGTTTTGTTTACTGTCCTCCGGCTAGCTATTTGGTCGAACATATCTCTTGATCAGGGTTGTGTAAACGGAAAGGAATCTTTTATCCAAAAATTACACTGATGAAGAAATTGGTTTTACACATTTATTGCCAAACACGTTAACTATCACATTTATACATTGATCTTAACACTCGCCAAACTGAAACTGTTATAATAACTTCATTACTAATCACTCTTAATTCACGTACTTCAACTTTGTGTATAATTAACTTTATAATACTTTAGATTTTCGTAACTTGTGAATCTATAGCCGACGTATCTCATACAAATATTTTGACGAACTGACGAACTGAAGACGACGTGTAGTGCACAAAGAATTTTGATGAACTGAGCAACTGACTGACGACTTAAGGCGACGTGTAATGTATTGAGATTTTCGATGAACTGACCGTGATCTACCTCTGACTTGGCTTTTTATACACCCACTCCCTGATATGCCTAAAGATTATAACTGAACTGCTATTGGCTAATAAAACGCGCCAACATTAGCGTCAATCTTAATATCCAATGAAAATTATGAATACATATGCTTTAGGGAGAAAACATTCCAGAAGGTTCTAAACGAAAAAACGCGCCAACATTACGTAACTTCCTCGTTTCCAATAATGATAAACAGCTCACCCCCCCCCCTCGCTGCATTATTGCGCGCTATTATTGACAGTTTCAGTAAGGTCGTAGAAACTTACTTATCAACAATAATTACAGTCAAGAAACATCTCAAATCAATGTCACATAAAAATGCATATTCATATTACAATCATTATTTACATTTAAGTAATATATCTCCAAAACTAAGCGTTGTACAAAGAAATTCGTTGAATAAAAGTTGCTTGATATTATGGGGAAAAGTAAATGCCATTAATCGTGGTTTATTTGGAGGACTTTGTGGTGGTCATTTTAGGGTCAATTTAATCTTTTAAATGGGAACCTACCTTTTTATGTTGTTTTCTCATTAGAAAATGGCTTATAAAAAGCTGTTTATTTTGTGATGAGGAATAAAAAACAAAATAAAAAATGTTGGTTCCCAATTACGAAAGTAACTTGACCCTCAAATGACCATCCATGGATGGTTCAACCATTCATTGCGCTCTTCGTACACAGCCATTCAGAATTTTCGCTGTTATTTACGTTGGTGTAAGAACAATTGCAAAGTGCTTTATACAAATGCTGTTTAGTTGTTTTTTTTTTGCGTGTGGGAAAACATAAAAAAGGCAACTTCCCATGCAAAAAAATTAAATTGACCCTAAAATGACCATCACAACGTTCTCCAAATAAAACGCGGCTAATGGCATTTACTTTTCCCCCATAATATCAAGCAATATTTATTAAAGACATTTCTTTCTACAACGCTTAGTTTTGGAGATACTGTACAGTCTCAACTTAAACGGTCCATCCAGTATATCTGCCTGTTTGTATTCTTTATATATAGCAACCAGTTTTCCTTATAACTGCTGTCATTCATCATTGACAGAAAAAATATCTATTCTAACAACCCCATAAGTTCGTGCAATGTAGTATCGGTAATGTAGGTATACTTTTTTTTTCTAATTATCCTGTTTTGAACTATTTCCAGATTAGTGCATCTTGTAATTAGAAAGGAATAAATAAATTAATGAATACATAACGGCTACTTGCTAACTGCATTATAAAACATTTAAATCAACATACCTAATTATCGTTCTGGCCACATTTAGTTTGCTTTCTGTTGGCTATTATTTCGTCTTCAGAAATAAACTTTTTGTTGAAATTTTAATTTTTTAAATGTTTCATTTGTATATCCCCCTGGTCTTTGGTCGATTTCGGGGATTCAGACCTGAGAAACAACTGGCGGTGTTGTTATTCACTCAAGTGAAGTTTTTTTTTCTTTCTTTTTGTGATATACGTTTTGCTATTAAACGCACTCTCATTCACTTCCACATTTATACTCCTAGAGTCTGCGAAATGATTCTGGTTAAATACATATTCCCCGTTCCAGCCGGGAATTGAACCCGGGACCTCTGGGTTGAGATGTCAGATCGCTGACAACTCGACCAAGAGACAACTACTGGTGATGTTATGCTCGCTAAACTGCAGGTTTCTTAAGTTTAACTATTAAAGACAGATTCATATACTTGTGATGCTGTAGAGAATAGGGAATGATTCTGGTTAAAGAAAATTCCCGGCCTTAGCCAGGGATCGAACCCAAGACGTCTGGGTTGAGAAGCTAGAGCGCAGAGGCAGTCAAAATGTGATTTGTTGCGATTATTATTCATGCTTTATCGATTCAGTGCCTTCAAGTCTGCAAAGACAGCTTATTTGCATGAGTAACACTTTCAGAGATATTTTAGAGGGTAGTTCTGAGAGATGTCCTTTAAAAAAGGCATGACCTCCTGAAGTAATTAAATTTTCGAAAACCTGCTATTTCACTTGAATGAAATTTGAGTATTTTTGTTGTAAATACACAGAAACATAGATGTGACCTAGAAAAAGAACACAACTTATTTTGTGTCTGTTACAGCAATATAAAATCCAAAAACTTACCAATAATAGGCGATCTTGTCTCCCAAACCATTCTTGATGTTTCGATCGAGAATGTTGTAACAGATATTGGTGGACGCACCCTCCATCCACTTGATGGAGATGGGGCCCTTTGACACATCGAAATTGTAAGAAAAGAACTTAGAAGGGGATGCAGGTGTTTCCCAGTGAAATTGTTTGGCTATGTCGGCCCAGAACTCGTCGGGGTTATCGATCGAACGTTTGTACATTTCCCGATACGCGCTCATGGACCCGATATAAGATTTCCTGGCCAGCGCCGGGTCCGGCGAGTACACGTTCTTCCCCATATCACTGTCACGCGAGTGTCTCCAAGATCACGCCACACACCTTCCCGTTGCCTGCAGACTGTGCCAGTGCCTGGCGTCTTTTTCTATCTTATATGAGGGTTGTCCCGCCGCATAGCAGTTATCTCGTGGTTCGCACAAGTCTCGCCAGAGAGCACTGACGTCACCAGCGGACCGCCAGCCGTGAATGGCGCTGTTCTTTCAAAGAAACGTCAATGGAGCTGGGTTTTCTTGATTCGTCTGCAACAAATGAAGTAGCGTGTTATACTAGGTGGCAGGAAATAATCCTATTTTGACTAAGGTCCCAGATATACCTTATATTTTTAGCCTCTGTCCGGCGTCTGAGGAGAATTCTGAAAAATCTGTAATGTCCTACATTTTGAGTAATGTTAACATTCTTTAGTTTCAAATTTATTTGCACATCGAGAAAGATTAGAAAAATATTTATTGAAAATGTGAAATTACTTTACTATTCCTGCACACAGCTCTAATATTGAGAGGATATTTGCATTGTCAGCACAGTACACACACGAAAGAAAAGGGCATTGATTGATTCAGTCAGATATATTCTAGTAGTAAAATATAACTTTTAAAGTTGTGTACAATATCATGATTATATATCAAAGTCAGATTTTTACTTTTACTACGTATAGTATGAGAATAAGTATTGTATTCCACCTAAAAATTTGATGTCGTGGTTTCACCGGAAATATATTTTTTCCGGCCTCTGAGTGAAAAAAAATGTAGAAAAAGTGTGTGTGAACAGCATAACTCGAAAACGAAGTTGAATAAATACCAAACTTGTTATTTAGGTTCAATGCCTTCCAAAGATGCGACACAAGGACTTTGAAGAAAATCCCCACATCCCAGACTACGCTTTACATGGAACACTTTTCGAATTTTTTTTATTTCCTAAAAAATGACTAATGATTTGGATTAAACAACCATATGTGAAACATATTTACATGGCTAACAAAATGTATATATAAAATGTTCGGGGAATTGCCTATAAAGTCTCTTCATTCGAAAGGAATTGTGTATATAATGTTGTATAATCTTGTTTAACTGATAACGTACTACATAAACAATGTAGAGCTCTTTAAAACACACAATTTACCTAAAATAAGTTTTTTGTGGCATAAGCCGTTTCTGAGATATGTTATTAAAAGTTCGAATTGTTCAATACTTGTCATTCTTTCAAAGTCCCATCGATTCAGTTGTTTCTCGCGATTACATGGAAACAGTATGGAATTTTAAGGCCAACGTATAGCGTCCAGTTCTAAAACATTTGACTATCGCTGTTCCCTTCGTATCTATAACGAAATGTGTAATGTAACTATTTCTATAAAGGTTTATTTGGATTAAAATGCAGTAGACAGAAAAATAAGCTTTAGTAAGAATTGATTGCATACTCACTAATAAGCGATGGATGGTAGAGAAGGTTGTGTGAATGTAACACAACAGATGTTTTGTATAAAATATGTTCCTCGCACAAGTATAATGATAAAGTTCTTTGCTAAAGCTGCTATTACTCATTTTATTATGGATATCTAAGAAAATATAAAGCTTATGTATGCACATTTGAATAGTAATTTACGTCTGGAGTTTAGTTGTCTTACTTTAACATTTTTATGGTGCATTTTTGTATAATATTCTAAATTTTAGACCATTAGTTTCCTACACTTCATTAAAGAAATTATGAGAATTTCTCAGTCTATTCTATAGTGCAAAATACACTATGTGATCAAAAGTATCCGGACACCCCCACAAACATAAGTTTTTCATCTTAGGTGATTGTGCTGCCACCTACTGCCTGGTACTCATTATCCGCGACCTCAGTAGTCATTAACCATCGTGAAACAGCAGAATGGGACGCTACGTGGAACTCACGGACTTCGAACGTGATCAGGTGATTGGGTGTCACTTGTGTCAGAAGTCTGTACGCGAGATTTCCACACTCCTAAACATACGTAGGTCTACTGTTTCTGATGTGATAGTGAAGTGGAAACGTGAAGGGACATGTACAGCACAAAAGCGTACAGGCCAACCTCGTCTGTTGACTGACAGAGACTGACGATATTTGAAGAGGGTCGTAAAGGACAATAGGCAGACATCTATCCAGACCATTACACAGGAATGCCAAACTGCATTAGGATCCACTACCAAGTACTATGACAGTTAGGCATAAGGTGACAAACCTTGGATTCTATGGTCGAGCGGCTGCACATCACGCAGGAAAATGCCAAACGACGCCTCGCTTGGTGTAAGGTGCGTCAACATTACACGATTGAACAGTGACAAAACGTTGTGTGGAGTGACGAATCACGGTACACAATGTGGCGATCCGATGGCAGGGTGTGGGTATGGCGAATGCCCGGTGAACGTCATCTGCCAGCGTGTGTAGTGCCAACAGTGAAATTCGGAGGTGGTGGTGTTATGGTGTGGTCGTGTTTTTCCTGGAGGGGGCTTGCACCCCCTGTTGTTTTGCGTGGCACGATCACAGCGCAGGCCTACATTGATATTTTAAGCACCTTCTTGCTTCCCACTGTTAAAGAGCAATTCGGGGATGGCGATTGGATCTTTCAACACGATCGAGCACCTGTTCATACTGCGCGGGCTGTGGCGGAGTGATTACACGACAATAACATCCCTGTAATGGACTGACCTGCACAGAGTCCTGACTTGAATCCTATAGAACACCTTTGTGATGTTTTGGAATTCCGACTTCGTGCCAGGCCTCACCGACCTACGTTGATACCTCTCCTCAGTTCCGCACTCCGTGAAGAATGGGCTGCCATTCCCCAAGAAACCTTCCAGCACCTGATTGAAAGTATGCCTGCGAGAGTGAACGCTGTCATCAAGGCTAAGGTTGGGCCAACATCATATTGACTTCCAGCATTACCGATGGAAGGCGCCACAAACTTGTACGTCATTTTCAGCCAGGTGTCCGGATACTTTTGATCACGTAGTGCAGCTACTTGGTGTCGAATTTGAATGCAGCGTTCGTCAACTACAACTAAAACTATATATATATATATATATATATATACTATTTTCCTTTTACTAGGGTATGAAATTATAATGAAGATGATTATTGCATTCATACGCCGCGTATTTGATCATAGCCGATAACAGTTACAATGTGGGCGCCGGGGTAGCACAGTGGTTTCGTTTCCGACTCTCGTACTGAGGATTCGGGGTTCAATTCCCGTTCTGAGGTAGCGATTTTAAGTTGGCCCTATACATGCTTTCGCCTCTGACTTGCTCGTGTGAAGTAACGTGATTCGTAGTTCATGGTAAAAGCTGTAGGTCCTCTCATTCCACCGCCATCCTCATCATCGCCCAGTTGGGTAGTAGATTTAATTAAGTCCATCTTATACGATGAGGAGGGGTGGGACCCATAGATGGGTCTCGCCCGAAAACGGGGCAGGACAGTTTACGGACTATTACCGTCTTGGGGTCAGGACGGGTCCTGGAGCTTGGGACCTGGGGCACTAGAACCAGGCTTGCCATTCCCCTTGGTTGTATTGCCACGGCCTTTCAGGCTGAGGTATATGCAGTCTAGCCTGCGCTTTACATATTTATACTATGCCACGCAGAAAAACGGAGGTATGCATTTGCTCGGATAGCATGGCAGCTCTGAAAGCCCTTAGAGCGGTTAAAAATACATTCAGATTGGTGTAACAATGCCAGGAGATGTTGGATGGACTTTGTAACAGCTGCCCGGTTAGACTCCCCATAAAGGGGGTGGGGTTCCGACCCTCTCAGCTGCCGTGGTGCGGACCCTGAGCACTCGTGCTACTAGAAGTGCGTTGGGCCAAACATTCAAGCCCCACCCATAAGGGTGTTGTTTGGATTGGATTAAACTCGGCGGGGCAGTGGTTTCCGATACCCATGGGAGGTCTGGCGGTGATGTCCAGGCGGGGTTGTGAGACGCCTCAAGATCCTCCGGTACCCCCTGGATAGCCGGTAGACTGTCCACTAGAGTGCTGTCGGCCCTACCGAGGTTGTTCGCTAGTCTTCTCCTTTTAGCGTTGACGTGCGTAAGTGGCGTAACCACTACCGTCCCTCTGATGAGGGGGCGGATTAAAATTTTCAGGCGCCGGCCCAAAGGAAAAGCTCTCGGGGGTGGGAGATTCACTCGGTTGACGCCCCTCCCCATGGGTCACGTGGGGGCAGTTTCGCCCCTGGTGTCGAATGTCCGGTTACACTTCTTTGGGTTCCTGAGCACGCTGGTATTAGAGGAAATGAGGTGGCAGACACTCTTGCAAAGAGGGGATCGCGACTTGATTTTATCGGGCCTGAGCCTTTCTGTGGTGTGTCGACAAGAACTATCAAGAATAACCCAGATTATGGCGAGAGTTCATCTTGAAATCTGAGGTAAGTAAACCACTGCCAGACAGGGCCATGTATTTATATCGTGACCTGACCGGAAAGTGAGCCAATTTCTCCTGAATTTGAGTAGATCTAAGCCCAAAGGAATTGTGGGTGAAGCTGGTTATCGAGACCCAGGAATAATAATAATAATAATAATAATAATAATAATAATAATAATAATAATAATAATAATAATAATAATAATAATATACGATCGAACATAGCGACGAAAATGTGCTGAATTCATATTAGGAATGGGTTTTGTCGGGAAGACAGAGAAACAAAGTTTGTTCCCTCGAAGCAGAGGTATTTTACCTGCGATGGTCAACGAACCTGCATACCGGAAGTCTCGCCTTTATACTTTTGGCTCGGACAGGGTTTACAACGGTTCTCAAGGCTTAAAAGGGTGAGGAAGTAGATGTGCCTTATCTACGATCTAAGAATGTTCGGGGGAAGATTTTAAAACTCAAAATAAGCTGTGAGAAGCAGATGTGAAAGTTGTCACGTGGGGGAAGCCAATAACAAAAAAATCATGAAACAAAAATTATAGCCAATCGAAAGATCGCGTAGGCATCACATGGTACGTTTTGAACTTAAAACAGAACGAAACTTAAGAAAGGGAGAGGGGAAAATTCTACAGTTTGGCGAAAGGCGTGAAGGAGGAAAGACACGCCGAGACAGTCGGGTACAAAACTAACCATGACAACGGCCGAGGCACATTCCGGTACAAATTAACCACGAGGACGCGACGAAACAGAATTAGAAGAAAATAATCAGAAGATTTATAGCGTAAAAGTGAAGTTGTGAAATCTAGGCAATTCGAGGCTAGTCGGAGAAACACATAAGTAGCGACTTCGAGAGTAATAAGAATAACAGTGGTTTCGACGACGAAGGTGGCGGGTTGACCAGATTGGAATCTACGTAACAAAATAAAGATATCACCCAAACTTCTCCGGCAGTATTATTAATCTCATCAAGGCAGTGTCACCACCCCTGAAAAACAAGAACCTCAGCTCTACCGAATCAAATCCCAAATCCCTGTCATCCAACCAACGAACCCAGGACTCTGAGTCCATTGAAGCAACTGCCAGGGACAACACAGCTGATGAGTCAGAGGTCAGCGTCATTTGGCGCCCACTACGTTGGGGCTCGAAATACTGCCAGCGGATAACGCACCCGGAGAACCGACAACGGAAGGAAGACGACGCCGATGACGACATCAGCAACCACCAGCAGCAGAGTGTACCGATAGACGTGGGGCAACAAGCGACATCGACGCCGCTCCATTACAACAAGGAAGCAGACATTCAGCGCAGACATCATCAGTGTCAAAAAAAGTGTGTAAGTGTAGTGAAGTGTTTTGTGAACTACTACAACACTTCGCAGCAGCTCAACCCAGCACCGAGTAAGTGTTAACTGCATGATACATAGGTTAATAAAATTTTGGAGGGGAGTGTATATGCAATAGATATAAGTAAACTGGGTTATGTATGTTTGTAAATGCTGTTAAGAAACAAGAAATTAACCGGCAACGATATGGAAGGTAATAGCAATGAACAAGGGGAAAATTTCACTAACAATAGCACGCGGGTAGGTGTAGAAAATGGAGATAGCGAAACATTAGAAAACCAAGTTACCGGATCGCTTAACACGAGCGAAATGATGCAACAAATGTTGGCTCAATTGAGCCTCCTCAACACTAAAATATCAGAACAAGAGCAAACAATAGGGCAAACTTTGACTCAACGATTATCAGAACAAGAGCAAACACTGGCTCAACGATTATCAGAACAAGAGCAAACAATAGGGCAAACTTTGACTCAACGATTATCAGAACAAGAGCAAACACTGGCTCAACGATTATCAGAACAAGAGCGAACAATAGGGCAAACTCTGACTCAACGATTATCAGAACAAGAGCAAACACTAGAGCAAACACTAACACAGCGATTAACAGTACAGGAGCAAACACTAAAACAACAATTGTCCACCCAAGAACAAACATTGCAGCAGCAGATAGCCTCACAATTAAGCATCCAACATAAGGAAATCAGCCAGGGCTTAGAAAATAAAATACAGGGTGTCTTGTTAGAAATTAGAGCAAGTCAAAATGTAATCTACGAGGATGTAGAATATATAAGAAACGAACTAAAAGCAACACAGAATAGTGTAGAGGTAGTAAGGAAGGAACTTGTCGTGGAAATAGACGCCATTAGGGCACAACAAATTGTAAGCAATGAAAACTTAATATGTACAATTAGTGATAAGGCAAGGGAAGAAGCAATGACAGTCTGTGTAGCATTACAGAATAAGCAGCAGGCAGTGGAAGCAGGGGTAAATGATAAAATTAACAAAATAAGGGAGACCATAGAGGCACAGAGTAGCTCGCAGATAAGCGAGATCGCTAAATTAAGGGAGGAACTGACACAGACCGTCAATGCTCGCAGGGACGCACTAGCGGAAATCGAACCGCGACCCCAGGGAGCCACGGACGCGCGAATTACCTCTCAGGTTTCCGCGCTTTCGTCGTTCCAGTGTAACAACCCAATTAGTGAACCGAGGTCGAACGAACCTGCCTGCACTCCTTCGGCCTCACCGCACCCGGCAAGTGAAATGTCAAGCACCGTAGGGCCCCTGCAACAATGCAATATACCTATACAATTTTTGAATGAACTGCCAATCCCCAAGTTCAACAGTGAAGTCGATAATGCGAAGCAGTTCATTAATGACCTCGAATCTTATTTCGCGCTTAGGGGAATTCCCGACCGTTTTAAAATGGTAATTATAAAAAGGAGCTTGATAGGCCCGTCCCTGAGTTGGTTTCGATTGACGGTAGGCGAGCATGCACAATATGAACATTTTAGGTCTGCATTTTTGGAAAAATATTGGAGTGGCGTTGCACAGTACAGAGTGCGCGCAGAAATAAATAATGGCCGATACAGGGAAGAGAAGCGTGAGTCGATGGTTGACTACTTCTTGCGACTCGGCCAATTAAGCCAACTCCTGGACCCACCGATGCCCGAAGGTGAATTTGTATCCCTCCTGACACGACACTTCCCAGACGTTATACGTCATCACCTCGTGGTAGCACGTCCGAGGACGCTGAGCGAAGCCATTGAACTACTTACCGCTCTGCAGGGGTACGGAACGCGGGAAGAAGATAGGCCCAGAATCAGGACTGAAGGCAGACACAGTGATCGGATAAATTCGCATCGTAATGATGGGACGAGGGCACAAGGTGCGTTGAACAACTACTCCACAGTCCGACAGCGTTATCAAGAGCCATTTGCAAGAAATCGGGAGAGAAGCTATAGGCCCTGGAACCAAACGGGCACGGGTAGGCCACCGAGGCAACATGAGGAGTATCCCGTTCACTACCTGAGATTCTCCAGGTACCCGGCGAATAGTAGACAACACTGGGGAAATAACCTCCACGGTGAAACAGCGGATAGGCCAAGAACGCCTCCGAACCGCCCAGAAACTCCCCCGAACCGACCTGGAAACACCCCGGGCAGGCCTAGGACACCTCCGAACAGGCCAAGAACGCCTCCGAATTGCCCAGAAACTCCCCCGAACAGGCCAAGGACACCTCCGAACAGGCCAAGAACACCTCCAAGCCGGCCAGCGACCCCACGACGTAGAGATGAGGACCATGGGCTCTCAAGCATGCCTACATACAGCTACGCATGGACGCCGAGCGCGTATCTATCACAGACACGACAGCCGCAAAATGTCCACCGCGAAATGGATGACGCGATAGGTCACCGAAGCGGGGCAATGGCAGGACAAAGCATAGGCCAAGGGATAGGCCCCAGTCAAGGATCGTGGCCACGACGGTCGGAAAACTGGAGACAGGAAGAATTGTAGCGTTCCCAGGCTCAACCTCGGAGAATGCGCGCAGGTTCTCGCATTACACAGGGAACGAGAACAAAAATACCAGAAGAACCATTTTTATTGAATATTTGCACATTGGGAAAAGGCATCAACGTGGTAAGAATTTTTACGCAACAACTGTGCGAAGGGAGAGATCTTAATGACACGCCACTGCAGTCAGCTGATGAGTCAGAAGTAGGTCAAGCACCCCAATATTGTGAGTTAAACACAAAAAATGGAAATGTTTATCTCGGTGAGAGACCGGACGACTCGCAGGTAGGGGGTAAACAAAACATGTCCCTATCAGGTATACACGAATATGTAGCATCAATAGCCTGCTTAAACCACCAACAGAAAGAAGACTTTTACAACATTCTTGTAAAACACAAAGATGTGTTCACCCCAAGGACAGGAGTATACCATGACTATGAATATACATTTGAAATATCTGACGTCACGCCTTTCAAACATAAGTGTAGGGGAATCCCACTCGAATTGCGAAGTGCGGTAGACGAGAAAATCCAAGAACTGCTACGAGAGAACATTATTGAACTGTCAGATTCGGTGTATGTAAATGCATTATGTATAGTACGTAAGAGAAATGGGAGCGTTCGGCTAACTATCGATGGCCGACATGTAAACAAGTTTATCCGTCCCGACAGGTTCTGCACGCAGAATGTAGAGCAAATCTTAGCAAGTATCGGGCGACAAAAATGGTTTACTTCATTGGATTTGACAAATTCATACCTGCAAATCAAACTGGCCCCCCACTTGCGCAAATATACGGCCTTCTATCATTCTGGATGTTTGTATAATTTTACGCGCTGTCCCTTTGGAATAAATGTTAGCGGTGGTGCACTACTCCGGGCATTACACCAGATTTTAGGCACACAAACTGAAGGGTATGTGTCACAATATGTGGACGACATCCTAATACATGATTTAGACATAGAGTCACACCTCCAACACCTTGACGAAGTTCTTGGAAGACTTGCAAACGGTGGTTTGACATTAAACTGGGATAAATGCGCTTTCTTCGCTACATCAGTGAAATTCTTAGGTTATATAATTTCTGGAGAAACCGTCTCGCCTGACCCCGAGCGCGTGGAAGCAATTCAGAAAATTCCCCGCCCCAAGAACCCGAAGCAGGTGCGAAAGTTCCTAGGTGTACTTGGTTATCAAAGTCGGTTTGTAATCAGATACGCCGAGCATACTGCCCCATTACGAGCGTTACTAGAAAAGAACAGGAAATGGAGGTGGACCGAAGCCGAGGAAAATGCATTTAACAGGCTAAAGCAGCTGTTCAGTGAATCGATACTGTTAAAACGCCCGCGTATGGACCTTCCTTATCATATTTATTCTGACGCCTCGTCAATTGCTTACGGGTGTGTACTAGCCCAAGTTGACGAAAACAAGGAATTACATGTAATAGCTACAGCTTCCAGAGCATTAACAAAAGCCGAAAGAATCGCTTGTGTTAGCCAGCAAGAAATAGGGGCCATCTTCTTTGCCCTGCAAAAATTTAAACACTTTGTGTACAACAGGCAGATTATCGTATTCACAGACCATATAAGTTTGTCATTCATCAAGAACTGTAAATTAACGAGCAGCAAAATTTCTCGATACATACACGAGATAATGGCTTACAATATAGAAATCCGCCACATACCAGGGCGCTTGAATACGTTCAGTGACATGTTGTCCAGACTAAAGAGAGGGGGGCAGTTCCCCGAAACGCAGGGAAATACACAAAGAGAGGTTTGCGTGATGAAACTAGACCTAACGTTAAACAAACGCTTAGCAGACGAAATGAAGAGGCTGCCTCAGCTCCAAAGGGCAGATGAGAAGATAGCCGAAATAATGAAGATAGCCACGCCGATCAGTAAACAAAACACGGGGAAGTACGGCATTCTAAACGATGTGATATATAAACTGTGTGGAAGAGAAAGGCCGACATGGCGAGTGTTCGTACCTGCTGTATTGGAAGAATTAGTTATGGATGCATATCATCGCGCACTCATACATGCCGGAGTGGAGAAGACAAACCTGGTCATTAATGGGCACTTTTATATTCCAAGGCTTGGTAAGAAGTTGAGGGCCTTTGTTGCAAATTGTGCAATGTGTCAGAAAGCTAAGCCGCTGAACGTCCGATATGATTTACCACCACAGACGATTCTGAGGGATCGCCCTCTGCAGTTAATCACGGCCGACGGCCACGGCCCCATGCCCACCGGAAGAACAGGATTAAAATATGTTTTTGTATTAGTCGACGTGATGAGCAAATTTGTGAAGCTATACCCAGTCAAGAAGCTGACCAGCGCTATCTGCGCGAGCAAAATAGTTGATCACTACGTACCAAATTATGGAAAAATGGCGGCGATCTTGGTGGACAATGCACCGGCACATAAGGGAAGGATATTTCGGGAAAGACTACTCGAAGCAGGCATAAAAGTGTACAATATTAGCGCTTATCATCCAAGTTCAAATCCTTGCGAAAGACAGATGCGGGACCTGAGTATCGCGTTACGGATTTTAGCGAATCAGAAACATACTAGTTGGCCCGGATACATTGAATACATCGAGAATGTATTCAATAACAGTCTAAACTGTAACCATGGATACACGCCACTGCAACTACACACAGGGAATGAACCAAATAGTATTATTCCGGGTGTACCACGAGCGATTGAAACTAGCGTGGAATCGGACGCGGAAAGGATTAAGAACGCCTTTGAGAAATTAAAAGCCAAAGCAGAGAAAAGGAGACAGAAGGCCAAGAGATACACACGTACCTGGACTCCGGCAGCAGGTGACCTCGTACTAGTGAGGAACTTTGACAAATCTTCGCTAGTAAAAAGGGAATACAGACGTATGCATATGTGTTGGAAAGGTCCTTATCGGATATCACAAACCTTCGGGGACAGGGTATTTCAACTCCAACAGTTAAGGACCGGGAAAATAATCGGTAGGTACCATCTATCATTGATTCGTCCATTCAAGCAGGATCAAGGAAATTTAGTAGAGTCGGATAGGGAAAATGTACAAACGCACTCGGAACACGAGTAAGGAAAGTCATATATGCGAACATTGTTTACAAACAAATTGGTAGCTTCGGGATAGCAATGTCCTGTTAAAACAGTGTGCTTGACATTCACGATGTTAATGACATACAGTAAGAAAACCGGACAGAACGTATACCTGGCAAAAAAAGGTATCAAAAGGTGTCTTGAGTGTGGAGGCTGCTAATAGCTTCAAGAAAAACAGTATTGTATGTAATGTGCAAGAGAGAGAGAGAGAGAGAGAGAGAGAGAGAGAGAGAGAGAGAGAGAAAGATGGAACTAAGATGTGTAATTAAATTAAAAAAAAAAATTGTTTGAAGAATGTATTGTGTGTATAAACAGATTTCTTAAATGTAAATGTTTTGTAGCCTGGTTGTTGACGGCCAGATATTATGTAGATTGTTTTTCTTTTACTTGGTGAAAATACTTGTGTAAATTTGAAATTGTATTGTGTACAGTGATTGAAATGTATTGTGAACAGAATAAATGTGTAACGGTGGGCTCGCCATCAAATCGTCGTAAGCCACTGACTAAATAAATGAATGAATAAATAAATAAAATGATAAATGAAAGGAATAGAGGGAGAGAGGGACTTTAGATTAGCTTAGATGGGACATTAACGATAAACCCATCATCCAACCTAAAGGTCCGATGATAAGTTTACCGTCAGGGCATATGAAGCTGGTTATCGAGACCCAGGAATAATAATAATAATAATAATAATAATAATAATAATAATAATAATAATAATAATATACGATCGAACATAGCGACGAAAATGTGCTGAATTCATATTAGGAATGGGTTTTGTCGGGAAGACAGAGAAACAAAGTTTGTTCCCTCGAAGCAGAGGTATTTTACCTGCGATGGTCAACGAACCTGCATACCGGAAGTCTCGCCTTTATACTTTTGGCTCGGACAGGGTTTACAACGGTTCTCAAGGCTTAAAAGGGTGAGGAAGTAGATGTGCCTTATCTACGATCTAAGAATGTTCGGGGGAAGATTTTAAAACTCAAAATAAGCTGTGAGAAGCAGATGTGAAAGTTGTCACGTGGGGGAAGCCAATAACAAAAAAATCATGAAACAAAAATTATAGCCAATCGAAAGATCGCGTAGGCATCACATGGTACGTTTTGAACTTAAAACAGAACGAAACTTAAGAAAGGGAGAGGGGAAAATTCTACAGTTTGGCGAAAGGCGTGAAGGAGGAAAGACACGCCGAGACAGTCGGGTACAAAACTAACCATGACAACGGCCGAGGCACATTCCGGTACAAATTAACCACGAGGACGCGACGAAACAGAATTAGAAGAAAATAATCAGAAGATTTATAGCGTAAAAGTGAAGTTGTGAAATCTAGGCAATTCGAGGCTAGTCGGAGAAACACATAAGTAGCGACTTCGAGAGTAATAAGAATAACAGTGGTTTCGACGACGAAGGTGGCGGGTTGACCAGATTGGAATCTACGTAACAAAATAAAGATATCACCCAAACTTCTCCGGCAGTATTATTAATCTCATCAAGGCAGTGTCACCACCCCTGAAAAACAAGAACCTCAGCTCTACCGAATCAAATCCCAAATCCCTGTCATCCAACCAACGAACCCAGGACTCTGAGTCCATTGAAGCAACTGCCAGGGACAACACAGCTGATGAGTCAGAGGTCAGCGTCATGGGCTATCTTGTGGGCCACAACACATTGCGCAGGCATTTATGCATAATAGGGCTTACACAAGACCATTTATGTCGGAAATGTGTGAACTTGAAGTTTCGCTATGCATAGATATGTATCCCTTAGGGTCCTTTTGAAATCTTAGGAGATAAGGGCAGACATCACGGACGTGGTCCGTTTTAAACGGACCATTGGACTTGAGTAATACTTAGGATAAGAGGAAGAAATCTGATGTGTTACACTCACATCACTTTCTCTACTCTTGTACAAAATATTTTTACAAACGCTTATTCTCCATATGCTTCATGTTAATCGAGATGTTAATCTTATTGCCAATTTTCTTGTAGGTGCAAGGGGAATATGGTAGGTTATAAGCGATAGTCAAATCTTTTAAGAGCTGGTTGCTATGTGGCGCATTCCATTCTCTTTGTGTGTCCAGGACATAAAAAATGAATAACGAATTCCCATTGGAGAAAACGTATTGGAAAATTTAAGGAAATAACAAGCAATATCTCGAAAATGGTTCACTCAACAAAACAAATGTATATGAACATAAATTGTGTATTTTAACGCGATCTACATTTTTTGTGTAGTAAAATTTTCACTGTCTCTTATGGTTTACCAGTTATGCAAAAGTTGTTCACAATGAAGAATACTTTTGGAGGCATTCCCAGAAAATTCGAGATATACATTTCATTTGCCATGAAAATATCTTAAACATATGATATTTTAATCAAAATCGTTAGAGCCATTTTTGAGAAAATTAAAATTTTCGAAAAATGTTCCATATAAAGGGTAACCTGGGGTGGGGGGAGTTTCTTGAAAACCTTCGTGTCGCATCTCTGGAAGATACTGAACCTAAATACCAAGTTTGGTGTTTATCCGACTGTTCGTTTCTGAGTTATGCTGTTCACAGACACACACGCGCGTGGACATGTTTCCAAAAATGCTTAAAGGGTTCCAAGAGCCTACGTGCAGGCTTCTCTTAAGAGGCCATTCAGTGATCATCATCATCATCCTCATCATCACCCTAACATCGGAGGCAACGGATTCCGCCCGCTGGGTGCCTCCACCTCAGAAATGGGTCTAGTCATCGCTTGATGGAACGAGGCATCCCCGAAGGTCATAGGCCACATGGGGAGCGTTAGAAACGACAATATTTAGCAATGCCTCGGATATCGACAACCAGGTCTTTATCTTATAATACACTTGCTAGGATGGGATTCAATTCGTTACTGAACCGTAATATCTAGTATCAGTATGCAGTGATTAATAGACTACGTCATCCAAATGTGTTTTTAATCGATGGATATTCAAATAGTGTCTATTTCCAAATAAATTATGTTCTCGATAAAAAATATGTATTTATTATCTTCTTTGCCTTATCCTATTTTCTCATTCCCACTAATGGTGTCATCCTCCATGCTGTAGTGGTTACCATGCTAGCCTCTAGTTCCCGAGGTCGCGGGTTCTTCAAACCCGGCGGAGGGCGATGGATTTTTTTCGGGCGTAAAAAGCTTTAGCCTGGCTTCCTTCGGAAGGGAAGTAAAAGCCTGTGGTCCTGTGTTGTAGATTTACGGTACCTAAAACGAACCCAAGCCTGATAAAAAGACCTCTGAGCAAAATTACCGGTCTTTCACGCTCAATACAGAAGGGACGCTAAAGACCACAGCAGTTAAAAAGCGTCCATAAATAAAACTCAATTTCAATTTTCCACTAATGGTAGTATTGATTAACATTCCGTAACTCATTATATTATTCCTTTGTTTAATATGCCGTGATCTGACAGTTGACACAGTGGTAATTTGTGTTAAACAGCACAAGTAAGAAAGTAACAATTATTTATATAATCTGTTACATCTTATTCATGGAATGATCTTTAAAAATCCCATTCGAGGTTAAGAGTTTCATCAGATAAATTCGTAACCTTTCTTGGGATTAACATATATTGTACATAAGTATGTCTGAAAAATATATTTCAAACACTCTATCAAGCAATTTGACGCAGTAATTTGTATCACAAATTATGTAAATGTCAAGAGTGATTATAGTGTGAATATGCATTATTGTGTGACATTGATTTGAGATGTTTGATGATTGTAAGCATTGTTGAGAAGTGGGTTTATACGGCCTTACTGAAACTGACAATAATAGCGTGCAATAATGTAGCGAGGGGGTGAGCTGTTTATCATTATTAGAGACGAGCAAATGACGTAATATTGGCGCGTTTTTCTTAGGAATTTGCTAGAACATTTTTCCTAGAGCGTGTGTTTTCGTGATTTTCATTGGATGTAAAAGTAGACGCTGATGTTGGCGCGTTTTATTAACCAATAGCAGCTCAGTTATAATCTTTAGGCATATCGCGGTGTGGGAGTATAAAAAGGGCTAAGTCAGAGGTAGATCCATCCAGTCCATCGGAAACATTTGTACATTACACGTCGTCTCCAGTCCATCGGAAACATTTGTACATTACACGTCGGCTCCAGTCCATCGGAAACATTTGTACATTACACGTCGGCTCCAGTCCATCGGAAACATTTGTGCATTACACGTCGCTGAGTTCAACGAAAGCATCATGGTGAATACAGAGCATAGTTTATCGATTCGCAGGTTACGCGTAGCAAAGTTATGAAAAATCTCAAGTGTCGTAAAGTTAATTACACAAAAAGTTGAAGTACGCGAATTAATAATGTGCAATAAATAAGTTATAACAGTTTCAGTTTGGCGAGTGTCACGATTAATAGGTGAAAGTGAATAATGTGTTAAGACAATAAAAAGTGTAAAACAAATTCTTTCATCAGTGTTATCTTTGGATAAAAACTCCTTTCCGTTTACACACCTGTATAAGATAAGTGCTTGACCGAGAGATCATAGCTAGCCGGAGGACAGTGAACCCAAAAATTAAACACAATAACAGGCGCTCAGTAAAAGATAACACGAAGTGACCGCGACAAATTGTCTTTTATACATGCGGCAAATAAACAGTAGCATTCTTTCAAACAAACTTAACAAAGAATACCGTCGCAAATTGCAGTTGAATTTATTTTTATTTATTTATTTATTTCAGTGCTAAGTACATTACATTGGAGTCTACGTTTTGGCCCTGGCCATTTTTAGGTAGATCTCCCTTTTTCATTTAACATAAAGGATTAATACAATGACTTAGAAAACATTATATACTCTTTGCCTATTTGTCTCTGCCATTTCAATTTCACTCTCGATAGGAATTCTCCTAAATCTCTTAACTGGATTTTATCTTTAAAAATGTTAGTTAATCCTACTACTATTTTTATCTTTGGTTATTTCTTTTTTATCAGCTCATTTCTCCATTCTTTAGTCCCCAAGCTTTCAAACATTATGTGAGATTAATTTTCTTCTCCCCCACAATTGGGCAAAGGCCCTGTGTAACTTCCACCCTCGAACCCTTTAACTTCCAAATCCCTAATTTGAACTAGGCAACCCTGATCGCTCATTTCAATTACAGATTCCGACACAATTCCTTTTCCGTGCCTTCCTTGACTCGTTATAAAATTGTAAGGACCTCTTTTTTCTCATTTGGGCAAATAAAATCTGCCTATCCAAATTCTCCAATCGTGATGTAACTCCCTTCCAATAGCTCCTATCAGGATTATCAATCTAGATCAAACATCACCTAATCCATTCTTTATGAAATTGCTCCTTTATTTTACCTAGCCATTTATTGCTTTCCAGATTACACTCGAAACCCTAGGCATACTTTCAAAATTTGTCTCTGGTTGTAACTGAATTTGGACTAAGTACTTCAGAATTGAGGCAGGATTTAAATTAGACGAAAGCAACGAATGTATTAAATGAGTTAAAGCCATATTAAAACTGCAAACCAGAGAAGTGAACATTACTTGACACGATTTCTTGTTAACGAATACATTGTATTAAAATTATAAATAAATTTTGTCAGAAAATGCTATACAAAAATTTAAATATTTGCAAAGAACACTTACACTATAAAAATCAATTTAAAGTTTGTATTGTGTAAAAAGAACACAGGAAAATAAAATTGAATAAAGTAAATAGAGAAAATTCGTTAATAAGAATGAATAATAACATTGCCTTTGCAGCAAGTAGGAAATGAAAAATGTCAACAAAAGAGAAAACTAAAATAGAAATACGTTAGAGAAGGAATTTATATTGTAAGTATGTTATTTATATCAAAATGTGATTAACGTAAAAAATTTGTATATAAGTCATAATTTATTTCGTTACATGCAGCAAACAAGTTAGAAAGTAAACGTTCAAGTTTTACTTTATCTACTACGTATAGTAAGTAGGGAAGTATTGTATTCCACCGAAAAATTCGATTCCGAGATCTCACCGGAAATACATGTTTTGAGACTTCCTGAATCCAAAAAAAGCATTTTTGGAAACATGTCCGTGTGTGTCTGTGTGTCTGTGTGTGTGTCTATGAACAGCATAACTCAGAAACGAACAGTCGGATAAACACCAAACTTGGTATTTAGGTTCAGTATCTTTCAGAGATGCGACACGAAGGTTTTCAAGAAAATCTCCCCACCCCAGACTACCCTTTACATGGAACATTTTAGAGAATTTTAATTTTCTCAAAAATGGCTCTAACGATTTTGATTAAAATATCATATGTTTAAGATACTTTCATGACAAATGAAATGTATATCTCGAATTTTCTGGGAATGTCTCCAAAAGTATTCTTCATTGTCAACGACTTTTGCATAACTGGTAAACCATAAGAGATAGACAAAGTTTTACTACACAAAAAAGTAGATCGCGTTAGAATACACAATTTATGTCATACACATTTTTTCTGCTGAGTGAACCATTTTCGAGATATTGCTTGTTATTCCCTTAAATTTTCCAATACTTATACTTTTTCTCAAATTCGTTATTCATTTTTTTTGTCCTGGTAATGCAAAGAGAAAGGAATACTCCACATAGCAACCAGCTCTTAAAATATTTGACTATCGCATAAAGCCTACCAATTCCCCTTGCATCCACAAGAAAATTAGCAATAAGATTAACATCTCGATATCTCGATTAACATGAAGCATATGGAGAATACGCGTTTGCAAAAATAGTTTGTACAAGAGTAGATAAAGTCATGTGAGTGTAACACAGCAGATTTTTTCATTATCTTAAGAAAATTTTCGATGTGATGAAATCTTGAGCAAGGCTCAAAGAAAATTATTTAAATTGTAACGCATATTGTACTGTATCATACGTAAAAATAAATTGTCTATAAAACTTGGTGAAACACAAAGAATCATGAACAAAAGAGAAAACTGGAGTAGGTAAAATGAAAATATAAAGATAAATATTGTTTTACATTATATTATTCCATTACCTGAAAGAATAAATCACTTCTCATTGAATATGGTTATTATTGTTATTAATGATTTAAATTGCCTTACCTTTCTTAAACACGTAATAAAATCCTTGATGAGAACAGATTGTTCAGGACTGAGCTAAACGTATTTTAAAATCACACACCGGACAAAATTATCAAATTTAAATAAAGCGTTCCCAAAATTGTAGTAGCGACACACAAGCTAACACAGTTCAACAATTACTGAACGAACTCATATACCGCCAAGAATCGCTTCTGCCATCCCAGGCAGATAGGATAATACCAACTGATTTATTGGAGCGATAACTTCAAACCAGGCAACTACAAGTTACAGCGTACGGGACAATGGGGAGCTTCCAGTCCGAGATCCAGAGCTACATCCGGAGCAGAGAACAAAACCCCCAGACCAGCCAAAACCCTCCATCAGAGTTCTTTCCATAATTTGTCCTCTCGTACTATATCTTCCCATATCAGCCAAAACTCTGAATTTAAAGTGCATTGTAGGACACCCAAGATAATCTTACAAAATGTTCCTTGCACTAGATCCAGTCTTTCCTATCCTTCGATCCCCCAAACTTCTATTCCATATATCCATCTGGATGCAACCATGGCGTGGTAAATTCTTTTAAACCACTCTTCCCTCATTGTAGGCATTATATAAAACATTTTCTTGCTGCACTCATAGCCACCTTCCCCTTTGCTAAGGCATTTTTATTTGTTTTCCCAGCTTCCTATACCAGGTAGCGTGAGTTGTAAGTAAATTCCCTTAAAACTTCAGTTTCCTTACCTTTAACATACCACTTTTCATTCTTACTCAAATTCGATGTTTTTTTAAACACCATTATTATGATTTTGTTCTGCTTCATTTTCAAACCCCACTTCCTGCTAAAGCGTTAAATCTCAATAGCTAATTTTAAATCAATTGGTCGTATCGATCCTACCATCGAATCGTCAGCAAACAATAGACCAGGAATTTGATTATTAGCTAGTTTAACTTGATCCAAAATTCATCAATAAATAGATTAAATAGAACTGGGCTTAATTTACAACCTTGTCTTAGGTTCTTTCTTGCAAGACCTCCTTCGTCGCTTCACTAAATCCACATTTAACACAAAAACTGTTATCTGAGATTTCTTTTACCTCCTGTATGGGCCATATCCCCCTTCTTTCCTGCACACCTGATATCACTAAACTAAATTTCCTATGTTTGTCCTTCAGCAGTTCCACTCTTCACTTGCTGTGTTTCCATCCTTATCGCCTCTTTAATCTCTCTTCCTATTCTATTTCCCAGTCTTTCTTCCATTCCATTCATGTTTTCTAATATTACATCCCACGCTTCTTGATTACCCTTAGGCCCTGGGTTAACTTCTATTCCTCCGATTATTAGTAACAGAACAATTGCACTCAAAAGGGTAAAAAGATTCGCCATCTCTTCTTTGCTTCCTTTCTTGGTCATTTGGTAGTTTTTAATACTACTAAACAGCCAAATTCTTATCTGCACATATCTATACTGACACTCATTTTTCGTTACTTGTGCCCTTCTTTCATAAATATCCCAAACTCTCCACTGCAATCTCACCTCTCCACTGCTGGTTTAGCACTCCCAGTTAAATTATATAGCCTTAATATACATTCCGCAAGTCTGTAAAGAACAGTTGGCATTGAAGGAATTCATCTCTAGAAGGTAGATTTATATGCACTAAAATCCTGAATATATGCATGCATTTGTGTACCCACTTAAAATTTGAAGATATGCTCTAAAATCTAAAAATACGCATCGAACGTATTCTAACAGCATAATGAACTACACGATTTTCTTACAAAACTACCTTGGTGTTTATAAAGCAATAACTGTACTGATTTTATTCTTTCATTAGATACTGAAAATAGAAATAATGAGTTCTTATATTAAATATAGTCAATCTAGTAATAGATGAGGGCATAAGAAATCGTTTAAATGTTGGGCTCACTTAAATCCAATGGATAGCAATAGTATACGAAAACAAATAAAATACAAACCAGCGGAAATAGAAACCTCGGGATACCAAGAAACATGATCGGACCAGTCTTTGTTGATGACGCAATTGTATTGTCCAATAGAGATATAGATGATAATGATTTGTGGGATATCGTCAGGTAAAGATAAACAATGGCCTTGTACACAAATGCAAAGCACACCGAGATGCTTCTCATCTACGGAGAAACCTGAAGAAAGGCTTGCCGGCTGTATCAACAAAGTTACTCCAACAGGCGTCACCTAGCCCACACCATGTTTCCAAGATTGGAGAGGTTTTTAAATTGAAACATGCAGCTTATCTCCTAATAAATAAACATCTCTGTGGACATCCGAGGACGTGCACCTGAACTTTGAACCCTTTCCAAGAATTCGATATCACATAACCAGGCGATGCACAAAATGCATCAAAGTTGGTGGCACCTCATTTTGGGCACCTTCAGTACAGCTTGTGTAAAACGCCGTGACAGTACCCTACTCCTGAAGCATAGATGCGCAGTAGCACTGACCAGCCCAATTGCATAATAAGAGAGATGGGGTCAGTGTTCCACTTGCTGTGAGTGTGATATTGTAAGCTTACACCACAGCTATTTACAACGCGTTGTGTATGCGACTGCCTTCGAGTTCTGATATCACTTGTACTCCCTTGCTCCCCACCGATCTCATCACTTCTCCTCATACTCTTCTCTTGCGCATATGGAGTGTCACGACGTTTTACACAAGCTGTAGTTAATTAAATATCTGTTTATTTACAGTGTTTGTTTTATTTTTTATTTCTTTATCTTTTGTGATCCAACTGCCTACGTCCTCCTCTATATTTCAGATATTTTAGCACGTAAACAATGCGTTTCTGAAAATGATTTATTAACAAAATATGATTATGGTACCACAGAGTCTATTTCATATATTTACTTACATCCTGTATGTTGCCTGCAAGAGAAGTTCTCGCTGTCCAGAGAACATAATTATATTTAACCCCGGAAGAAGATAATATTTTCTAGAAACTTCTATCTCTTCAGGCTTCTGAACTAACATTCCACTCTCTTCTCGGCCACTGAAACTCTCGACAGCGGACTTTAGGTAATTTATTTTGTGTAGTTAATCTCCTTCATAACGTTCTACCATTTCTAAGAACTTCCTCATAAATCATCTTTGTTGTTACTTATGAGTGTATTGCACAAACATGGTGGTAGCGCTTTTGAATGAATGCACTTATTTCTAAATGAACAGTATGCACTTAGATAAATAAATGTTGAACATATATATTTCTACGAAAGTGAAATTCTATGCAAGATTCCTTGTAGTAGAATTGACATTAGAACTATTATTTCTTGTGCTTTTCTTGCGCAAAAGTCCTCTTCTAAATGAAATAAACGTTTCACATTTATATGAGGGACTCAGAATTAGGACAATATTAAAACTAGCATATTCCTTAGCACAGAATACATTGACCACGGTGTTGCTGCCTTTAATGTTATTTTAATGGATTAAGCAAGCAATACATTTTCTGTGTAGTATTTGGCTGTGACCTTCTCGCACCATGCTAAGAAAGCGTCAAGCATATTTCCCAGCAGATTTTTCAGGCAACACTTATTTTTAAGATCAGTAGCGTAGATAAGGAGTTCTCGACAACCCCCCGCAAATATATAAAAACGAAAGAAAGAAAAAAAAGAAAAATCCAAATAAAAATCACAATAGGGAATAGGAGTAGAGCAATACTGTTAAACTTTCTAAATTAAAATTTAGATACCGTAATTATTGACAAGAAGATATTAATAATTAAATAAAGAAATAATAGTAAGACAGGGAAAATAATTGCAATAAATAATTTTCGTATATCAAATCAATGTATAAACTAATAAGCTTGAGTTGAAAAGATGTGTCAGAGGAAAAGATCATTAGCGAGTCATGTTAAAGGCATTGGCAACAGCCGAAGTAGCGAACGCGTTGGTATAAAAGTTCTTGGAGTGCAGTTAAGGGGTGAATTCAGTACATTTGAACAGTCACGTATACCAGAATTCTGTGAAAGAGTAGGGGAGTGAAATTCTAAGAGTTGGGGAAATACTGCATATAAGAGGGTAAGGACGCGCACGTTAAGTTATTAAGTGTTGGCCCAAGCGGGGAGGATTCTTGTTGGGGTAGTTGGGGTAGGCAGAGCTTAATGTGATATAAGAGCGTGCACTCTAATTATACATACATTCGTCGTGTATACATTGGTCAATCTGGATGCTTGTGATGACGCGTGTGTTATTTTAAGCGCTCAGTGATATGCTTGTGTGAGTAAGATTTAGCGGCTATTGCGAGGCGTTTTGGCGGTAAGCATTTTAGCGACTCACGGCAAGTTACGCTTCTAGTTTCTTTTAGTGCGGAAACACTATTTCAAATCATAAAATTAATACAGCAGAAGTTAACAGGTATAATAAGTCATTGTTATAGTCTGAGCGCTACGATTCATAATTAGTTTCATTCTTTATCTTCAGTCTTCAAACTCGCTTCAATAGCTCAAGTATTAGATCACATTAAGTTTCTCAGTCACTTTAACTGATGTTACCCTTCACTTTACACTCACGTATGCCCTGAGAAAGTACCATAGCTCTACCACTGGAGCAGCTGGCGCGCGAGACAACAGATCTAGCTACGAGATATCAGAAGTAGGTACAGCATACTGCTTCAAAACTGCGGCACCATCTTGAGGTTTTAAAAATCCAGATAACGTAATACGTTATCAACACATTGATGTTTATAGCCATAGAAAAAAAGGCTGGGAAACAAAGATCCAGAACGAATACAATTACAGCCGACATGCATAATATAAAGCAGACAACACAAACGCTATATGTCGGACTGCATGTAAAGTCCTTCTTCAGGCTAAGAGAAACCTAAACACACTAGCTTGACAAAGGCATGGTGGGAGTAATGCGAACTTGCCGGTATAACCACTTGCTTGCGAAAAAAAAAATGAGTTTTATTTATGGATGCTCTTTAACTGCTGTGGTCCATTGGGCGTGAAAGGCCGGTAATTTTGTTCAGAGGCCTCTTTATCAGGCTCGAGGTTCTTTTACGTGCCGCAAATTTACGACACGGGACCACCGGCTTTAATTCCCTTCCGAAGTCTAAATCGCCCAAAAGAATCCATCGCCCTCCACCGGGTTTGAACCCGCGACCTCGGGAACTAGAGGCTAGTATGGTAACCACTACATCACGGAGGACGACTTTCTTGCGAAAGGCAACATTATCAACGCAAAGGTGGATGGAAAGTTTGGGCAAACCGAATTACTTGTAGAAGTCTTACACTTTAATCATCAAACAATTTTAATGGTAGTATTTAAAACAATCAAATAGGTAGTAAGACAACGGGGATAGCATCATTGGTTACTGTATGGTTTACACTGTCACATTTTTCAGTTAATTATATTGTCGTAGCCTCTAATCAAATGCTCAATGGGAGGTAGGCGACTCGCTTGAAGGTACCAGAAAATTAACAAATTGTAAAAAGGCGAGGCTACGACTAGGGGCGCAACTACAATGAAAGTGCAAAAATATTATTAAATACTGACAAAAGGACACTTAAATGGTCCAAAATAGGAAGAAGGAG
The DNA here is from genome assembly GCA_030765065.1 of Deroplatys truncata. Taxonomy (NCBI): domain Eukaryota; kingdom Metazoa; phylum Arthropoda; class Insecta; order Mantodea; family Mantidae; genus Deroplatys; species Deroplatys truncata. The sequence goes on along the minus strand of CM060988.1, from coordinate 117,216,537 downwards.
CTTTACACTATCGTAAATAAAACAAGAAAGATCTGGTTGGCAAGGGGTTTATTAGATAAAACATGATACTTTACCCCATCTCCTTAGTCCCATGCCTGTCGGGCGAGGCCGCCATTCATTCTTGTATGGAGAGAGCTAACACACGTCTGGTCCGGTTGGCTTCTACTCACTGACTCTCTCCCCAAAAATATGCATTGCGTAACTAGATAAACCAAACATGGCAACGGTGAAGCAAAATTATCATCATTATGATTACCACTATTCGTACCGCGAGTGTACAATGCACAAATATGAAATTTGACTCTTGACTTCTTTCGTTTTATTATTTTATTATTCCAAACAGATGCACCACACTTTTTATACACACGCAAGTTTAAACACGCAACACACGAATTTTAAAATATTTGCTGCACCTTCGAGTCGTTATGAAATCACAACTTACAAGATGACGCAACCAATAAATGCAATGTTACGTAGATCAGCTAACACACGCAACTATATTATCAAAGTTACAAATATCACCCAATTTTTTCACAATTCACAAAAATATGTACTTTAAAATGACCAGCACGAATAATTTATCACAGTAACAGAATTTAGTAGAAGTGAAGCCAAGGTAAGGGGAAAATGGAGCCAGGAGTTTTAGCGTCACGCCACCGACAGACAATGGAAAAAATTTAAAAATGAACTTAAAATTGAAATTTAGATACGGGACTTCCAGAAAACAATGCAACAGGAATTTAGAATAAAGAAACCACAAATGATACCACCGAAACCCTTACCCTTAAGCCAAGAAACAGATTTACATTTTTAACAACCACGTGGAGGACCAAAACCGTTACATTTTAGTGAAAAGAAAAAAAAATACAGTTAAAAATCTCAAAAAAATTACATTATGCCCGGCCCTCCACCAATATGTCGTAGCCTCTAATCAAATGCTCAATGGGAGGTAGGCGACTCGCTTGAAGGTACCAGAAAATTAACAAATTGTAAAAAGGCGAGGCTACGACTAGGGACGCAGCTACAATGAAAGTGCAAAAATATTATTAAATACTGACAAAAGGACACTTACATGGTTCAAAATAGGAAGAAGGAGCTTTACACTATCGTAAATAAAACAAGAAAGATCTGGATGGCAAGGGGTTTATTAGATAAAACATGATAATATGTCTTAATTAATCAATCTATACGTGCGGTACGTGTATTCTTGAGCACTTTGGGGAAGCCATAGCAGTTCATGAGATCAGACTAGACACCCTCTCGAAAAATGTTTTTAACTGCGGTACTGTTCAAGATACAAAATGGTTCCAATATGAACGGAACTGATTTTTTAGAAAATCCTATAATCAAAACTGAGTTTTGCGTGCTATCCTTCAGAGTAGTTCCCATTGACTTCAATACATTTTTCCAGCATTTTGGCACCTGTTTTATTCCCTTTTCCCAAAAGTTTTTATGTTGAGTGCGTACCTGTTCTTGGACAAATGCGATCACTGCGTTGTTATCCTCAAACCACACTCCCTCCAAGACACTTTTAAGTCGCCCAAATAAACAAAACACTTGGGGCTATATATGAACTGTAAAGTGGGTGGGGAAGGAGGTCTCACTTCAAATTCCTGATGAGTTCCATGGTTTTTCTGTGCGAGGCCTCACATTGTCATGAACGAAGGAAATACAATTTCCTCCTGTTTTCCTCTTGGACCAGAGCTTATTCTTTACTTATCCCAACTAAATGGTGGAATAATACTCTGCATTGATGGTCCCGCATTCCTGAAGGAAATCAAAATGCATAACTCCCTTCCAATCCCAAAAGAATGTTGCCATTACTTTTCCAGTGGAGACTGTCTTTTTTTGTGATTTGGAGTACCGCTATGACACCATCCTTCATTGACTGTTGTGACTCAAGAATGAAATAGTGAACCCAAGTTTCATCAGTGGTAACTACGGACTGAAGAAAGCTCACCTTCTGCTTCAAACCGTTCCAGGAGTTGACTGGCCATCTGCATAAGTAGCATTTTGTTTTCAGGGGTAAGTGCGCACGAGACCCAGGGGGAGTACACTTTCCTATAGTGCAAATGTGTTTTCATATATTGAAGTAAGTTCTTTCACACTAATATTCTGTATAAGCACGTTAGCACGGTTACAATTGGATGGAGTGATTGATGTTCGCGGTCGACGATTATACGGCGTGTCGCCCCCCCCTCTCTATCTCTCTCTCTCTCTCTTCCATCTCTGAAGGCTTCACACCATTCGAACACTCGAGTTCTCGAGAAACATGCTTCTCCAAACTATTTTTCGAGCCTCTGAAGGATTTCCGATGGTTGGACCTCTTCTGCAGTAAGACATTTGCTAATGCGTTATTTCATATTAACCGACACTTTCTGTTCACTCATCTCTCTTATAGAGCTTAGACAAGACTGAACACTCTCACAACTACCTGAGCGGGAGGGGAGGGAAGTAACGTTCCCCTTCCAGGGTCAGTAACACGTTGGGTGGAGTTTTACGCTCGTAAAAAAGATCAGTACCATTCATATTTGAACCACCTACTCACTAGTGCTGTCTCATTTTGTAGTGTGCCAGTAAACTCTTGGGCTTCTTTCTCGTCCACATAATTCAAAACGATGTGAAAGTTAAGCACACAAAATGGCATCCAAATCGAATTGGAAATAGCTATTCATAATAGCAATGTATTCCTATTAGCATCAAGGCTGATGCCTGTTTTAACGTTTATAATAATTACTTATAAGTGTTAAAAGTGGTTTTATTTTGCGAATAGCAACCTTACTCCAAAATAAAATCATTTTAACATGTGTTGTCCTATGTCATTTTCATACAACCCTGAATATTAAATTATAAAATAACCAGCAGAAATTTGTGTGGAAATAGCAGTATACATTCGGAAATGTGCAACGGTGAGTTCTAATCTGTTGTTGTTTGGCATTCGTTGTTGTTTGACCTTCGTAGCACCGTTGCTGACAACATAATAAATTGATCATTACATAATCATAAAATTCTATAATATATAAAAGGCTATGGCAAAAATAAATTAACAGAATAAGTGTAATAATCTTATTAATAAACATATTTTATTGAAGATTATTATTCTTTGATATAATTGTGATATTGATTGTGCAATTGTTACAGCTTGTAACATTTCTTCCTTGTGCAGAGAATGTAGCATTGTCAATCAGGTAATCCCCATTACACTAGTCGACTGAAGGCATTTGCTTGATATACATATAGGCAACTTACATCGCAAGAAACAAGGATGGTAACAATGGAATGTTATAACAATTTTATTCCATTGAGTGTTATAATCTTCATTTTTTAGTATGACTGACTGTGTTAAAAACTCTACTTTCAGCACCAGCTATCTAAAAAATATTTGCATGATAGTGTGTTTTCTAGGTCCTTCCGATAATACGCTGGTGTGCAAAATCTAAGGACGAGATGGGTAAAGTAACATAACAAATGAACTACTTGGTGGAAATAGATGAAGGTGCGGGAGCATGTTGCCAGAGGTCTCTCACACGTACACAGAAAGCTGGACGTCGCATGGCGTGAGTGTAGCGAGCCTATAGTGCAAAATGGGTCTGGTTCCGCAACACGGGGCAGTTAACGAAACAGGACAAGACGGTGTGTGGCAATTAGCGAGCGTTACGGTGCACTGTAATGGTGTTCATTGCAACATGACCCGTAGACACCATTTGGATGACTTCACATGGGGAAGAATCATCGGGAAACTGAAAGAAGGGCGAAGTGTGACAAGTGTTGCTCACAGTGGTACGGCGACTACACAGAGGTGGTCTCTTTCCCCGACGGCCAGTACGTTGTGTTCCATTGGCATCCGCACAACGGCGGCACCGTTTGCATCAAAATTGGACCAACGTGGAATGGGGACTTGTGCTCTTCTCGGCTGAGAGCAGATTCAGTCTAAGTAGTGATTCTCGACGTACCCTCATCTGGCGAGAGGTGGGAACACGTAATGAAACCAGGAACATCCTTGAACATGATCGTTTTGGTGGTCCGGGTGTTATGGTTTGGGGAGGCATAATGTTGCATGGGCGCACCGACCTCCAAATCTTTGAACGCGGTACGCTCACTGATTAACGTTATTGTGATACTGTATTCCTTCCCCACGAGCGTCTTTTCAGGGGTGTAGTCAGCCCTGACTTAATTTTTATGGATGACAATGCGCGACCACATCGAACAGCGCAGGTGGAGGATATCTTGGAACGAGAGGATATTCGGCGAATGGACTGGCCTGCCCGTTCCTCCGATTTAAATCCTATGGAACACGTGTGGGATGCTTTGGGGAGACGCATTGCAGCACATCCACATGCACCAACGATCATCCAACAGCTGTCAACAGAGGTGGTGGAGGAATGGAACGCCCTACCACAAGAACTGCTTACTAATCTTGTGGTCAGCTTGGGAGCATGATGCAGAGCATGCATTGCTGTCCGTGGTGATGATACATCCTTTTAAGCACCATGTATCTGTTTCTGTAAATCTAGAGAGCCATCATATATCGTATTGACTTTAGTGTAGCTTATGGTCTATGAATAAAAGTGGAATTTCTGTTCATTTCATTGCATATTTCGTTTAGTTGCACACTGTAGCAGTTCCCTCTATGTATGATTCAAGTTTCATCGAGCTGTGTTACTTGGCAGTGACATCATGCGAAGATTACTTTCGTCCTTAGGTTTTGCACACCAGTGTATTAGAACACAAGGAAGTTTAGAGTTAAGGCATAAATTCGTTTTCAAGGGAACCCATATCTACATCAATAGATTTGGTGGCTGTAATAACTAGACGCACTAAATTATCTCAAATATGCAGGCATTTATGCTGTGAAAATCTTTAAAATATGCTCCATAATTTCGAAATTATGCACTGACCATGCTCTAAAATTAACTTAAACGTATATCTTTGGTACTTACGAGGCGTGTTTTTAAAGTAAGTACCGATAATTATTTTAAAAAACAACGTAACTTTATTTTCCAAATACTTTATAATCATTCATTACCTTACACTACTTCTCCAAACAGCCACCGCCGTTATTCAGGCACTTGTAACGGGAATCCAGTGTTTATATGCCTTCGTAATAGAATAATGGCGCCTGTGATGAAAACCAAGTCTGCACTTCTTGTATCATAACATCATCGTCGTTGAAATGTTTTCCACCATTGAATTTCTTCACATGAAAATCGCATGGTGCCAAAACCGGACTGTAGAGAGGGTGATCGAATTGTTCCTAACTAAATGATGTGATCAGATGTTGAGTTTGTTTGATTGTATGGGGTACTGTCACTCATTATTGCGTAAGACGCGTATCATTTCTGGCATTCAAAAAACGAATGGCTGGTCTGACTTCAGTCGGCGGGTCGTTCGATTGTTTTGAACATTTGGAAACGCTCTAACAACATAATAACACAAAGTGACGATTGCTCACAGCTTCGTCTGGCTTCCCTATGAATGGAGGAAGTGGTCACGCATCCTCGCAACTGCAGCGGCAAAATATGAAATACTTTAAAAACCTGTCTTGTATAATGCTCATTCTTCCTTACACATACCCCGCAGAGCTTTTAATAAATTTTTTGCCCTCAGAGGGCCTCAAAAGATGTATTTCCGGTGAAATCGATACAGAATTTTTGAGTGGAATACAATGCTCCTCTTGCTTACTATACGTAGTAGAGAATGTAAAAATTGTCTAGCACCAGTGAATAGAAGGATTACTTTTGGCATGAATGCTATAATATACACAGGGATTATGTGAAGCTGTGAAAGGTAATGAAAGACATGAATGTGAGGCGTATCTTTGTAGCACTTTCAAATTAGCAGTTCTGTCAGTATTGTGTCCGTTTTCTCTTCAACACTGGAGATGGAATGGACACAGGTGAAAATTCTTCAAATGATACCCTCAAGCGCAGATGTGCCTGGTACTTTGAGAGTTTTAGGTTTTCTCTCTCTCTCTCTCTCTCTCTCTCTCTCTCCCCTCGGTTTTGGGGCGATAGAAATTTTAACACTCCTTTTAACAACTCAGGTCTTCTGTAAATGTAGTTTGTGAAATGAATGCCGAAATGAGCCAGAGTTCCAGATAGCCAAGCGTTAAGACATTTGTCTTCTCAATTGAAGTAGCTTGTTGCTTCATGTATGGAAGGCCAATTTGAAGTAGGAATTGTAGTTCAACTGTTGGGGAGCCGAACTTGAAGTAGTTGCAACCGCACGTATGGTAAAAAGTTTACGGTAGCCTTCGCCCGAAGTTTAAAAATATTAACTTTGTAATTTTGACTGTGTCCTTTAAATATTATATATTTATGTTTACCTCGGCTGCGTCAGTATTATTGTTAGAGACATGGATTTCTTTGCAAGGCGTGGTGCGGCTGAAGACTGTAGGCTTACACAGATTATAATTTTTAATTCACTACATTTTTTAATCCTTGACACAATTTAAATAACACTTCACTGATATAGAGAGCTGTGAGATTCTTTTATTAATTACACGTAAACTATTTTCGTCTCACACGAATACGTATTAAATTTCTCGAGACACATCTCGCGTCCGGTTAGGAACACTGTCTACAACCATCACGTCCAGTTATGAGCGCTGTCTACAAGCAACTGAACTGATTTCTACCGCCTAAATTTGTAAAATTTGCCCTATTTCAGTTTCTGATTGGCAAAGCCTAGTCCAATAGAATACCTTCATTTAACTAAAGTTTTTGTTGTTGATCAGCTATTTTGTAAACTCACAAAAATTACATTATTGTTGGTCCAAGAATGACTAGTAGCATTATTACACTTTCTTACTCATTATTGCCTCAAGGTTACCTCATTGTTGGCAACTTTTAACCTATTATTCTCACACTCCTACATTATTAAATGACGTAATACATTCAGATAACATTATTACATGTATATAATAATATAAACATATACATTGACTGTAATATACATTTTTTTATATATTTTTGCATACACATATTGCTTTAAAGCGGGCTGTTATGATATTTTTATTATATAATTTGACTAAAATCATTTAGGTGTTAAAAATACTGCCTCACAATATAAGAGAAACTCCTTGTCCAGGCAATTGTGAAGGGAATGTTGGAAGGTTATAGCTCTTAAGGGACAATGAGAGTGAGTAGTTAGGTGCAAATGCGCCCACTTCTGCTTTCTGTGCGTGTTTTTTCTTAGTTATACATTTTTGCGCATGAAATGTATTCCTTATATTTCAACCCTGATTTTTATGAAAATTTGCATGCATAATTTCAAATGTTCTATTAAAACATTCAAGCATGCATTTGTTTTATTCGTTGCCTCACAAACAATTTATTTATACTGAAAAACAAGGAAGATTTTAAAACCAAAATCTTCGTAAGAACAAACATGTATTTCTTTGCAACTTATGAAATCAACTTCAATGGAATCCTTACATTTATTTTCACTGTACTAAAGTATTAGCAAATGTTCACTATCATACTTCTCTGAGAAATGTGAATGGCAAGGCAGTGTTAGAAACTTTGCATTTTTTCGTTAATTAAAGATATTAGATTGGTTTATCTAAAGCTGTTTGAGCTAGAGCTTTGAGCTTTCGCACAGTCATTTCTTTATTTAATCATATCAAGTGTGTCAATTTCTAAGTAAATAGCTTTAAAATTTATAAAAAAAGCTTAGAAAATTCAGTCCCAATGTCCCTTAAGAAAAAGTGTAAGCACTTTATATGAAAACAAAGAATCCAAAGCACAAAGTGTGTCATATTTTTTATTATTCAGGATCGCTTAATGCTGGACTGTAAGCTTGAGATTCAGATCACAAGGATATTGTCCCCACTCAGAAACAAGTTTTGGGATTGTCTTCACAAACGATTTATTTTCGGGTGGTTGCATAGGTAGTCCTTCTCTCTCTTTAGCATTTAACATATATAGAATATAACATCCGTTAACATGTTAAGTACAGACATGATGAATAAAATTATTAATTTAATGAAGCTCAAATGAACTAGGGAGACCTCTCGACGATGGAGAACCAGGACAGAAATCTACACCAAAGTCATCCATATAAATTGTGTGATGAGGCAGGGTCAGTGTGATGTAGGAACGGTTACCCAAAACAGGAAGGAAGAGAATATAAGAGCAAGCTGACTATATTGCTTTATAGAATGGTTTTATAAATTACCACAAGCCCTCCCCTTCGCCTTTCACCATGTGTTACCCGCTCTACTCTAGTTTCATAGTTCACTTTATCTGTGCCGGGAGTAAGAGAGTCCCATTCTCTGACGTCACAGAGCATTCAGTTAGCTCACACAGAGCTACCCGTTACATGGGCATTTCAAATAGGACTTAAGAGGTAGGATTTAGAAACGAGGAGGCTTTCATACTCCTACTGTGTCCAAGGTTACTAAACCTCCGTGTGGAAGGGATAAACAGAGGGAATACGAAGGCACTTTATATAATGGCGGTAGGTACAGCTCAGTGGGGTCCGTTATTTTTACAGATTAAACATATCAGCCACTCCTCCGATGTCCTATCACGGAGAGATTCTGACAGAAGGTTACACGCCAGAGAAGAAACAGCTCTGCCCTCAAAGTACATTTACCGACAGGGGTAGCCGAGGTCGTTAAGGAATATACTCATGAGCGTGAGGTTTACCAATCAAATCCTCCCAGGTTCTCTCCAGGTTTTCCTTAGACCTTATAACTGGCAGATGTCGGGGATGTGCCCTAAATTTGGGCCTGGAGCATTTCCTGTCCAAATTATAATATATAATAATATGGTGAGTTTGTTTACACCATACGGCGCCTCTTGCATGCAGGTTTCCATCTTTTTCTCTCACTCCAATCATCATCTGTCATTTGCTTATCTTCCATAGCTTGTCTCACACCATCACTCCACAAACGTCGTGATCTTCCCCTCTTCTTAGGCAGAGGAGGCTGCCAGTTGTATAATTTTAATGACCCTATCTCAGGAGACGTTCTTCTAAGGTGCCTATACCATCTTAACCGTCTTCCTTCTATAGTATCGATAATATTTACTGCTGCCTCTTGTATCTCCTCTCATATAGTTCCATTTTTTTATTTTTTGAAGTCTAGAGACACAACTTCTTCTGTAATAGTTCATTCCCATAGATCTTAATTTATGTTGATTCCTTTTCTAGACCACCCATAACTCAGCGCCATACAACATAGTACTTTCGACTATCGTTTTCAGAATTTCCTTTCCAAATTCCTTTCCCAATTATCATTTCATTTCATGTATCAGCAGCATCACCACCTGTACTTTCGTATTAAGTAACAGAGGGCGCTAAACCTTATTAAAATACACAGATTTAGCGTATACGCCACACACGACCATCACCGCACCTGACTCTGCAACCCTGAAATGTAAAGAATGGAATTAAATGAAAGGAAATAATTAATAAGAAAATTTATTGTAGTGTATAACGTCAGTATTCGCCTACCGACAAGGAATAACCATACCTGGTGGAAGAGAAGTCATATTAATTTAAACCAGGTACAGATCTTGTTATTTGGAACATATTTTGTATGCTTCAGTGTTTTCCATGACTATTTTCTGCGGAGATGTTTTAGGTTTTTCGAAAATATAAAACGCACACGCTGGCAATGTAATTGGCAGGGACCGATAGCTGGTAGCGGAGTTGGAACTCTCCCTTTCAAAACCACAAGTAGACCAGCGGGTAAACTGGTTTCACCTTCGCTGTATGTCGCGTAATTCATGAGTGTAGATAAACGTTATCAAGATATTCACGATTTGAAAACGCTGTATCTCATAAATCTTATGCTGTACTTATGATTTATCCACTAAACACACCTGCGGTTTTTTTATCACTAACCTGAGAGTTTCAATGCGTAGTACGATGTTACTCTCATAATGACTCAACTTCTGGTGGGGCTGACATAAACATGGTGTGCTTTTCAGTCAGTGACGGCGAAACGCTTATTGGACGATGAAGGCATTACTTCCATATTGTTAGTATAGGCCAATAGCTACCTAGTTGTACTTGTCATTTCGCCAAAACATTACACTACCTCTTCGTCGCTTTGTTTGGATTAAGGTACGTGTGGAAAATAAAACCCTCCCAGTTCAGGTAAACTGTTTTGTTTACGGCCTGGAGCCGGTTCTCTCTTGATCTAGCAATGTTGCCTGCCTCTTACCATATTACGTCTGCAAGATATTTCGAAACGCTGTATGATGTCACAGTTACTATTAAAACTAGGCCAGAAATAGGTTAATCTACCCATCTTACAAGCAACAAACAATTATCTTCGTGTATTCTCGTGGGATAAACCGTCTAATTTGCAAAAACGGCTGAACACAATAAAATGCTATTATACTTCTTTTGTTTCAAATATCTCTATGAAGTACGTATAAGAGGGAATGTAAAAAGTTGCCTTCTACCCTGTACACCAAAGGGGCCGGTGGTCGGTCAAACGGGAATCGATCCCAAATGCGAGGCAGATGCTTCCTCCTGAACTGTCTATAAAGACTTCCTAACATTGCATCCTCCTTCAAAAATTACAGGCGGAACTTCATAACTTCCCTTGTTAGCCAAGTTTCATTCCTAGGATAAAGTTTTCTATGCAGGCCAAAGCGATGAAGAACGATATGGACCCCGCTTTGTTCATTAAAAGCGTATCTCCTCTTCTGAAAGATGTAATGCTCAGCACGGTAACTAAGCTTTCAGCCAGCCCGATAGTTTGTGAAGTTTCAGACAATGGAAATTAAATACAGTACTGCACAAACTTTTAGTTACTTGTCCTAATATTATATTAGCGCTTCTCAATTACTCTGAACAATGTGTTATAGTTTTCAAAGTGCGATGCCTCGTAAAAACTAACACTGTTTTTTTCAGCATAACAAAAAATGAAATATATTTCGAGTGACAAATATTACATTTACATAGCTTTCTCGACTCACTATTAGTTATTACTTTCTCTACTACGTAAGTAAGTAGGGAAAGTATTGCATTCCACCCAAAAATTCGATATCGAAATTTCACCGGAAATATGTTTTAAGGCAAGCTGAATCCAAACCAGGTACTTTTTAGAAGAAAGTCGGTGTGTGCGTGTGTATGTTGTGTCTTTGTCTGTCTGTCTGTCTGTCTGTCTGTATGTCCCAGTGACTGTGAACAGCATAACTCAAAAACGAAAAGTCGGATAAATACCAAACTTGGTATTTAGCTTCAGTGTCTTTCAAAGATGCGACACGAAGTTTTTCAAGAAAGTCTCCCACCCCAGACTATGCTTTACATGGAACATTTTTCGGAAATTTTTATTTTCTCAAAAATGGCTCTAACGATATTGATTAAAACATTACATGTTTAAGATATTTTTATGGCAAATGAAATGTATATCTTGAATTTTCTGGAAATGTCCCCAAAAGTCTTCTTCATTCTGAATGGCTATTGCATAACTGGTAAACCATAGAAAAAATATTACAACACCAAAAATGCAGATCTCGTTAAAACACGCAATTTATCTCGTATACATTTTTTTTTGGCCGAGTGAACCATTTTCGAGATATTCCTTGATATTCTCAAATGGGAATTCGTTATTGTTTTTTTTTCTTTTTTTCTTTTTGTCCTTTGTCTCGGACATACCAAGAGAATAGAATGCTCCACATAGCAACCAGCTCTTAAAAGATTTGACTATCGCTTAAAGCCTACCAATTCCCGTTGCACCTACAAGAAAATTAGCTATAAGATTCTGCAAGCGTTTATCTCGATTAACACGAAGTAGATGGAAAATAAATGTTTGCAAAAATGGTCTGTACAAGAGTAGAGAAAGTCATGCCAGTGCAACCATCAGATTTTTTTTTATTCCTCTACTACAAATTGTTCTTACAAAAGCTTATTTTTCCATCTACTTCATGTTAATCGACAATGATTGCTGTAATACTTTCATTATACATTTCGTTGTAGGTACATGAAAACATTCTTTATAAATTATTCTCTTTCATTTTTGCTTATTCTACTCTTATAGTAAGTAGAGGAAGTATTTCATTCCATTCAAAAAATTCAATATCAAGATTTCGCCAGAAATACACCATTTGGGGTTTCCCAGTTAAACAAAAAAAGCATTTCAGTAAAAGGTTCGGGCCCGCGTGTGTTGTTTATCTATGAACACACAACTCAAAAACGAAAAATCAGTTAAATACCAAATTCGCATTTAAATCCAGCGTCTTCCAAGAATGCGACACAAGTTTTTGCAAGAAAATTCCTTTACACGGAGAAGTGCTCTTTCTTTTGATTTTCTAAAAATCTTATATATAGATTCACATGCCGTTTTCTACCTCTATTGTTTATTAGTGGGTATACAAACCAGCCTTACTAAAGCTTGTTTTTATATCTACTTCATTTTAATCCAAACAAACTTTTTGGAGAAATAGCTATGTTACACATTTCGTTATAGATACAAACGGAATAGCCATAGTGAAATGTTTAAGAACTGGAGGCTATACGCTGGTCTTAAAATTCCATACTGTTTTAATGGAGTCGCAAGAAACAACTGAATGTTAGCAGCAATTTAAAGACCGGCAAAGTATTGAAAAATTCGAACTACTAATAACGGATATCTCGGAAATGGTTGATGTCGCAAAAAAAGCTACTGGGAATAAATTGTGCGTTTTAAAGAGCTTTACATTTCTTGTATAGTACGCTTTTGTCTATCGCTTAACCTTTACCAGTTATACAAGATTTTACAAAATTCCTTCTGTGGCAGTAATTTGTATCACAATAATGTAAATGCCAGTGTGATTGTAGTGTAAATAAGCATTATTGTATGACATTGATTTGAGATGTTTGTTAATTATATGCATTGTTAGGAAATAAGTTTACACGGCCTCACTGAAACTGACAATAAGAGTGGATAACAATGAGCGAGGGGGTGAGTTGAATATTAATTAGAAGAGGCAAACAAATGACGTCAGATTGGCGCGCTTTTCTGAGAAATGGAGGGAATTTCTTCCCTAGAGCATATTTTTTCGTAATTTTTGATTGGATATAAAAATAGACGCTAATGTTGGCGCGTTTTATTAACCAATAGTAGCTCGGTTATAATCTTTAGGCATATTAGGGTGTGGGAGTATAAAAAGCTAAAGCCAGAGGCAAGTATTGCCCAGTTCAACAAAATCATCCACGCGTTGCACGTCGCTGAGTCCAACAGAATCATTCAGAAGTTAAACGTCGCTTAGTTCATCAGAATCGTTCGCGAGTTACACGTCGCAATTCTACAGAATCTCTCGCGTCGTAAAGCTAGTTATAAATGTGAAATACGCGAATTAATAAAGTGCGGCAAATAAGTGATTATAATAACATTAGAAAACATAACAGTTTCTGTCTGGCGTGTATCAAGAGTCAGTATGTGAACTTAATTAATTGTGACGGTAATAAAAGTGTAAAAACAAATTCTTTTATCTGTGTTATCTGTGAGTAACAAATCCTTTCCGTTTACACACCCTGTTTAAGAGATTTGCTCGACTGAATAATAATAATAATAGCTAGCCGGAGCACAATGAACCCAAAATGCAAAATAATAAAACAATAACAGGCGCTCAGCAATAGATAACACGAAGTGACCATGACAAATTGGCTTCCATACGTTGTGCAGATAAACATGAAGCATCTTCCAACTACTAACAAATATACTACTTCACTTCCGAATGAAGAGTTCAAAGGCTATTCCCAGAAAATTCAAGATATACATTTTATTTTTCTCGTATTTAACATACGGTGTTTTAATCAAAATAGTTATAACCATTTATTTAGAACATTAAAATATTCGAAACAATGTCCCGTGTAAAGTTGTCGCGGTAACTTTCGTGTTATCTACTTTGGCGAGCGCCTGTTATTGTTTTACTATTTTGAATTTCGGGTTCTTTGTCCTCCGGCTAGCTATTATTACCCAGTCGAGCAAATCTCTTAAACAGGGTGTGTAAACGGAAAGGAGTTGTTACTAAAAGATAACACTGATAAAAGAATTTGTTTTTACACTTTTATTGCCGTCACACTTTATTCATTTCACATATTTACTCTTGATACACGCCAGACTGAAACTGTTAGGTATATTTTAGAATGTAACTATAATCACTTATTTGCCGCACATTAATTCGCGTATTTCACATCTTTTAACTAACTTTACGAACCGTGAATGATTCTGTTGAACTGTGCGACGTGTAACCCGTGAATGATTCTGATGAACTGTGCGATACCTGTCTCTGGCTTCATAATTTATACTCCCTCACCCCGATATGCCTAAACATTATAACAGAACTGCTATTGGTTAATAAAGCGCGCTAACATTATATCCAATCAAAATTACGAACACATATACTCTAGGGAAGATATTCCCTCCATTTCTATAGATAAGCGCGCTACTCTGACGTCATTTGTTTGTCTCTTATAATTGATAAACAATTCACCCCCTCGCTACATTGTTACCCGCTCCTATTGTCAGTTTCAGTGAGGCCGTGTAAACTTATTCCCTAACAATGCTTATAATTAACAAACTTCCCAAATCATTGTCATACGATAATGTTAATTTATACTACAATCACTCTGCATTCACAATGTTGTGATATAAAATACTGCCTCAAAGTGTAGTTGGGGATGGGGGATTTTCTTGAAAATCTTCGTGTCACATCCTTGGAAGATACTGAACTTAAATCCAAGTTTGGTATTTTTGTTTTTGAGTTATGCTCTTCAGACATAATGACAGACGCTCTCACACGGAACTTTTTCTAAAAATGCTTCTTTTTAATTCAAGAGGTCTCAAAACATGTATTTGCGGTGAAATCTCGGTATTGAAGTTTTGGTTGGAATGCAATACCTTCTCTGCTTACTAGGTAGTGGTAGAGAAAGTAAAGAAAAAAATGTGTTCTTGTGTTTCTTCTCAGTTAAAGCAATAAGCAGAACCCTCCAAGTTATTTCAATATGATATTAACATTCTTTTAATAACGTTAAGCTATAGCTGTTATCCTTTCTCAACATAAAATCGCAGAAACACACTCAGACAGGCTTTCAGGATAAATAATGCAAAAGCGTAGGCTAATACGTAATATTTGTGCCTGGCTTTTGTTACGGGTGTGGCAGGACTCTGTAATGGATGGTCCTGGCAATATGTCTTCTAGCTTTCGCTTTAAAACCACATCAAGCGAGCGAAATGGCTCCGCGATAACGCGCGAGGCTCGCATTCAGGAGATTCTGGGTTCGATTTCCGGCGACCGCCCGCTCTGACCATGAGTTTTTGTCATGGTTTCCCTGGGTCGGTAGGCGCATCCTGGGGTGGTTTCTCCTCAACCACAATTTCCTTTCCATCATTTCCCCTCATTCCGTTTCCTATTATGTTTCAGCATGCGTTTTTCGTAGCGTGTGGTGGTGCCAGACAGATGACGCAAATGGACACTATAGGGTACTTGGTCGACGGGTCGTTGATCGACCTCTCTTGGCAACTCCAGCAGTGCCACGGGTCTTCGATCCTGGACTTCGCGCGTTTCGTGGCCTGTTTGCGGTCTGTAGCCTCCTGTGGTTCCCTCACTTCATCCGTTCCTCTTGGAGTGGAAGCCGCAATGGATCTATTTAGGTCTAAATGACGAGGTGTCCCCTTCTGTTGTAACCTCATCATCAGACTAAGGATCCGGGACAATTTAGCAGCAATGTACTGCAACCTTACTATAAAGATCCGTAAACATAGTACTGCTAATGTAAACAAAGACACCAATGCGCTGGCTTAGTTGCTACTGTAAACAGTACAGAGTCTAGTAATGGTGGAAAATGAAGTAGGACACATGCATTGGAATGAGATCGAAGAAGTATTTATTAGCCCCACGTTTTGGGCGCCAATTTGAAGTAGATGGTTTGATAAGTTATTTGCACCACACTTTGGGCGTCAATTTGAAGAAGGTCTTTTGTTGGCTCCACGTATGGAAAGCCAGTTTGAAAAAGGTGTACTTTAGGAGTTGTATCGGTTTTCAACTGTTGGGGAGCCGAACTTGTAGTAGTTGCAACCGCACGTATACTACCCGGTTTTCGGTAGCCTTCGCCCCAAATGTACTTTCAGGTGGCCTTTGCACCAAGTTTAAAAAATATTAACTTTGTAATTTAACTGTTTCTTTAAATATTATATATTTATGTTTGTCTCGGCTGCGTCAGTATTTATTTTAGAGACATGGATATCTTGGCAGGTTTTTGGTACGACTAAGAATGTAGGCTTACACAGACTATAATTTTACTTCACTCCTTTTATTAATCCTTGACACAAATTAAATAGCACTTCACTCTAATCGAGAGCTGTGAGATTCATTTATTTAATACTTGCACTTTTTAACACGTATACTATTTTCGTCTCATACGAATACGTAATTAATTTCTCTTATGAGCACTGTTTGGAGGCAATTAAACTGTTTTCCAACGCCTATATTGTAGATTTATGTATTTCAAGTCTCTGATTGGCTAATCCTAGTCCAATAGAATACCTTCATTTAACTAAAGCTTTTTCTGGTTTTTGATTGGCTATTTTTTTAAACTGTCTCAAAAATTTACATTATGGCTGCTCTAATAATGACTAGTAGCATTTAAACTTCTTTACTCATTATTGCCTCAAGGTTACCTCATTGTTACCAAATTTTAACTTATTATTCTCACAGCTCCTACATTATTAAATTACGTAATGCATTCACATAACATTATTGAATATGTTTATAATAATATAAGCATATGCAATGACTGTTACACACATTTTACAAATTATTACATACACATATTGTTTCAAGACGGGCTGTTACTGAATTTGCATATTATATAATTTGACTGAAATCATTTAAGTGTTAAAAATACTGCCTCAAGAGACAGCAGTGAATTGTACCTCCAGTCACGAGGCGGATTGTACATGGCCTCATAGGTAAACAACAGTCCAAAGCGCCACCTCACTCCACCCTACTCGATGCGCAGTAAACTTCACTACAGTCTTATGTTGTCCCGCACCTTTAGCCTGATCATCTACAGTGTGTCCACACGGTTATTCTCCAGGGGTGTATTCCACAGACAACTCGAACAATCCACTCCTCTATTCTCAAGTGTAATTGTTTCTGAGAAATATTCATGATACATTGCTGTTTGTGAGTATTCCACAGACAACTCGAACAATCCACTCCTCTATTCTCAAGTGTAATTGTTTCTGAGAAATATTCATCATACATTGCTGTTTGTGAGTATTCCACAGACAACTCGAACAATCCACTCCTCTATTCTCAAGTGTAATTGTTTCTGAGAAATATTCATCATACATTGCTGTTTGTGAGTATTCCACAGACAACTCGAACAATCCACTCCTCTATTCTCAAGTGTAATTGTTTCTGAGAAATATTCATCATACATTGCTGTTTGTGAGTATTCCACAGACAACTCGAACAATCCACTCCTCTATTCTCAAGTGTAATTGTTTCTGAGAAATATTCATGATACATTGCTGTTTGTGAATATTCCACAGACAACTCGAACAATCCACTCCTCTATTCTCAAGTGTAATTGTTTCTGAGAAATATTCATGATACATTGCTGTTTGTGAATATTCCACAGACAACTCGAACAATCCACTCCTCTATTCTCAAGTGTAATTGTTTCTGAGAAATATTCATGATACATTGCTGTTTGTGAATATTCCACAGACAACTCGAACAATCCACTCCTCTATTCTCAAGTGTAATTGTTTCTGAGAAATATTCATGATACATTGCTGTTTGTGAAAATTGCAACACCAGGAAATTTCCCGAATAACTCCAAACTTGGTGAACGTGTAGAAGGGTGTGCAAGCAATAAGTGATTAAGTTTGCAGAGAGATGGGGTACACGAAGGCCGAGCAGAGGTCTCTCGTGTCGGTCCGAGAAGCTCAGTTGCGTCCTGTGTAGTCAGTGTAGAGCTGTCAAGCAAGGTGGAAACAATAAAGTGAGTGCCATTATGCCTCGTCGAAGTCAAAGGGAGCCATGTCGGCATGTGAGTGAGTTTGAACGGGGCAAAATGGTTGTCTCCGGAAAGCGGGTTCGTCATACCGTGACGTTTCGGCTCGTACAGGGCGTGCTGCTACGATAGTGATGCGTGTGTGGAACTGTGGATAGATGAAGGTCGTACGCAGCGAAGAACGGGTAATGGACCACGGAACATGATCACAGCACGGGATAGCCGTCATCTTATCCGCATGGTTATAACGGACTGTACAGCTTCATCCACAGTGTTGTCTCGACGCTGGAGCATTGCAACAAGTGTGAACTTGTCTGCATCAACGGTTCGTCGCCGTCTGCTGCAGGTTGGACTGGTTGCATGCATGCCATTACGTTGGCTTCCATTGTCCAGAAACCACAAACTCCTCCGACTGCAATGAGCACGTGAACACCGTCACTGGGGTGCTAAGTGGGAAAATGAAGTCTTTTCGGACGAGTCCTGCTTCAACGTGTCTTACAGTGATGGCCGCATATGTGTCCGGCAGTACCTTGGGAGCGCAACCTGGAGGGCTATATTGTTGAGCGGCAGAGCGGACAAACACCAGATGTGATAGTTTGGGGCACCATTGGTTACAACAATCCAGGGGGGTCTCTTCCCGCATCGTTTACGCTTGTACTGCTTTCGGTCCGCCTGCTGCATGACGTCATCGAGAGTGAAGTTTTAGCTAGCCAGTATTCTGCACCGTACTTTTCGGCATGAAAGTTCGTATAATATTCTCGTTATACGATCTGTTTCGACCCTATACTACTTGAAACAAAATCGCATCTATAACTAGACTTAGTCTTGGAAATAATAAACACAAACCTATCTTTTTACAGCTAAATACCCAACTGGCGCCAATTTCATTTCTCCTTGAAATATTCACTAAAACGCTGTCGATATATGAAATTTGGTCTTGAGGGATGACTTACAGTATACATGTTATTCAAAGAAAGAGAGATATGTAGATATAAAGCAGATATTTGTTATATTAAAGTTGTTCAGAAGCTTTAAGTTGCAAGCTTTAAAACCATTTTCTTAGTTTATGCTATTGCTTGACTTTAATTATATTATGTTAAAGAAAACCGATAACACATTATTCGGCCAATTTTAGCAACGAAAATAAAATACGTTATACGCTATATAAAATTCATCGTTATACGCTATCGGGTCTTAAACTTTGATTCGAAATTAAATTGTATTGTTTGTTTATGTATTGTGAAAAACGCAGCTTAATGAGAGAAACTGTATGTTGATCATGCTATTATGTAATATGACTTAAACATAGCAGTTTTAAAAGTCATGATAGCTGAAAACTTGATATATGTGCATGTTTTCCGAGACTTTTTTTTTCGCGTCTAGGTAAAAGCATGAATAATCGACATGCATATTTAAAATAATTTTTTTAAAAAGAATTTTATTAATATAACTATTTTGGCAGAAGAGAGTAACTCCACAAAATGAATTAAATTCACATAACATTCGACTACTTGAAGTAGATAATGGACACATGCTGAAAAACAGTTATCTGCACAGCAAGTCTTGCAAATATCCTCCAATTTTCAAATAAACCGAATTTACAGAGTAGTGTACATTCGAATGATGTGTTCAGAATTTGGATATTTTGGCTTCATTATTTAGGCTGAGAATGTGCTTATATAAACCTAGTTTCTTAATTATTTCTAGTATAAAGTTGTTTTAACTTTTTAATTAATGAATAATTAATTGTACATAGTTCCCATTTGATCCTTCCTACTTGAAAGAGTATGAACAAGGATGCGTCTAGCCTTAATATATTGGAGATATTAATTTTAGAACAACCTTTCCTGTATGCTTTAGTATACGCTCGCAACCAATACCCTTAAAAGCACACAAATGTAATGCTTTCACCCACGGGAAACTGGGTGTTGTTAAAAGGAGGTGTATTAGTGTATTGCACTGGCGATCATTGAAACATATTACACTAATCTTTTTAAAAGGAGGTAGATCTAAGGAACTTGCCAATTGTAATTAGGTGCCTATATTATTTAGTATTTATGCAAGGAAAGTGCAATAACTTACTCGTATCTTAGTTTTCGTTATTTTGTATAAAACATGGACACATTTCACGCCAAACTGGCAGGAAGGCTTTACGAAACAAATCAATATTATGTGAGCAAATACAGAGGAGATTCAATACAGTAAATACATGAGAGAAAATGTCAGAGCGGTGTTTTATAAGCAGGGCGCGGATTTTGATGACTAATTTTTTTTTTTTAAATGACTACATTTGTTTCAAAATGACTTTGTAATTACAAAAAATTATCTAAAATGAGATTTATTTGATTTACTAAAATTAGTGTACAGAAAGTTATAAATTAATTTATATATTGATATAACTCCTATACAAGAAGAAAAAATTAGTAAAAGAGCAGTGAAAATGTTCTTGTTCAAAGAATCTGAAAAGAAAAGAAAATTTTCTTACTTTCCTTTTCAGATTCTTCAAACAAGTTAGAACATTATTTTCTTTGCTTTTCAGATTCTCCAAACAAGAACATAGAACAAATATATTTTCAATTAATTTTCTAACTTATTGTGTTTTTAAACAGGTCTTACAAAAGTGTAGCATTAACTCTTTTGAGAACTCAGAATGTGCAATGTTTATTGCAAATGAAGAGGATTTCACAGTCCATGTCATACATAAATAAGAGCAATACGCACTTATTAAGCAAAAAAAAGGGAAAACTGACCTCCTCATCCCTAATTTTGAACATGAATTCATAACAGTAGTTATACCTGTTTCCCTGACAATAACCATCTCTCCACTCACAAGCAACTCTTTCCAGACCAACCAATAATCTTTATATACTCTATACTTATGCAAGGAAGTTACCAAATAAAGCGGCAAAGGACAAAGAAATTACAAATTAATGATGTAATATCGAAAAAAACATTATCCAAAATAGAAAACTTGAAACTACCAAAATGACCTAAAATATATATATATATATATATATATATATATATATATATATTTCTTAATATGGGACCCGTGATAAGGATTTATGTACACTTAAGCAATACCTTTATTGCAAGAATTAAAAGATGGCATGTCATCTGAATCTGGATCATGCTTATATATACTTGGTCTTCAAATAGCTTCTGCTCACAATAATATACTGTTTAATACGCATTCCTGAGGAATATAAAGAACTTACTTTTTGGCAGGTAGGCCGACTCATAACATGAAAACAGATGCAATGCGGGCCAAAGGTATTGTTCCCTGAAAATGGCAAGCTTTTCCAGGTATATAATCCTTTACAGAACCACAGTGAACGGAAAAAGGTTGTTAAACTTTGGTTGTAAGAGCAAACAGCATTTCCGTTGAAATAATTATGCCGCTCAACTGCGTAAAAGGCAACAGATATTAATCTGAGCTTCTCTTCGCTTTAAACGTCACGTACAATTATCCTACTTTATCTCGCTATGTTGGCGGAAACTTCACAACTTAACAACAGATGTACGAAAGTACATTGTTCCTTATCACTCAGTTCATATACCCCCCCCCCACTTCAACAAATAAGTTGCACACACATATTTAAACTAGAATCTTGAGTATAGATTCAGTTTTCTCTGTTTTGGTGAACTGTTTAAGTCGGTGTGCAATGAGTAAGAACGTTAAGAGTAGAATGTATTGTGCTGTAGCACAATACCGTAATTACGGTTTTAAAACGGTTGGTGTGAATTATCACACATTTCCAAAAAAAATGAGCAATTAAAGCGCGTGTGGGTGTCTCGCTGTAAGCGTACTGACAAATTTAACGCTGATAATTCACGTGTATGTTCAGTGCACTTTCTTCCTAGTAACTATAAACGGGATTTGAAGAGTGAACTTTTAGGTTTGCCGGTTAAGAAAATTCTGCTCCCAGATGCAGTTCCCTAGCAGTTCATTCCCGATTGGCATGGATATGCACTTAGTGAAGGTCCAAGTACAAGTGGAATGTTGCAGGTATGTCTTTTTCATTTTTACATCCTGTAACAGAATAATGCATTCTGGAATTATTGTTTTCATTTCTTGCGGTAAAAAAAATACACCAGCATACCCATTTAGCGATTCCTTTAGAGTAGTTGTAAATTTTCCTTTAGTACTAGAGTAATGTATGTTTGAATCTCTTGTAGCGCCTACAGTTTACGTTGAAGTCCTGGATGTGTTCCAGTAGTTTTGTTTATACGTAAATATATTACTAATGTAACGCAGTTTCCATTCGTTTTGCTTTATGTCTAGCCCACAATGTTTGTAGATGCCCTGAAATAGTATACCTTTTAAAAAAACTGGAAGAAGTGCTAATAATAAACAAGTGGGAGTTAATCGGGAGGAATTTAGTATGTTCACTGCGCTGTGTTTGTATTCCGCGCGCTCGTCTTCACTCTCACTTACGTCACAGGCGGGCAGCCAATGGCAGCTCCCACCCCGGAGTGGCTCACCATAGTTGTCTAGCCACATTGACAACAACCGATCTCGCCTCCTACGAATTGAGGGCACTTTGAACAAAAACCGGTACCTAACGGTGGTTGTAGAGCCTGAGGTACTCCCCCTGCTTCAGGCATCTCCACAGACCACAGTTCAACAGGACAAAGCCAGGCCAAATATTGCGAGGAACGTACAAGCCTTCTTCGAAGAGCGACGGGTACCATTGCTTCCCTGGCCTGTACGTTCGCCTGACACTTCGAACATGTCGGGGATATGGTTGGGCGTCACGCTCCTCCAGTAGCCAGTGTCACGGATTTGTGGGCTCGAATACAAACTGCGTGGAGGGAAATCCCTCAGCAACTTATTCAGAAGCTTTTTGATTCAATGCTACGGCGTATAGCAGCTCTAATTGCAGCGCATGGAGGCCACACCAAATACTGAATATTAGGGCTCAAAGGTCATGTACAGATTTGAAAAGTGTATCGTTTGTTGCTTATTATGTACCTAACCTGTGGTATTAAATTCGTTGAATTCATGCCTTTCTTTCTTGGTGTTGCAATTTTCACAAACGGTTGTACATTTTGGGGACATGAGAATTACAGAGCTCACAAAGGAGAACGCTAATTACGAAAGTTTGAGAACCACGCCATCAAGGGTAGCATTATTAATAATGCCCAGAAAGTAATATGGGAGAAAAAGCTAACTATCTTCTGTTAGCAATCTATAGTTATGTTTCTTATATTAAAAAAGTCATAAACTAATTTTAACTTCCATATACTTATTTTCATATCGCAGCACTCGTAAAGAGAAGCTTTTTTTTCAGTCCCATTTTTCAGCTAATATTTTTCTTTTCTCTTGAGTGGTTCTATAAGTATTTTTAACATGCTCATAGATAACACTATCACGACATGCAGGGAGTTGGTGGCCGTCAGATTATAGCAATTACATTGTTAAGAAAATACACGTAAAAGCAGCGAGGAGATACGAAGTGGATGTTTCATTACAAACAAAGGATGAATATTTTTGTATATATTGAAGATAAGCTGACTTCTGAATATTTACACTTTCTATAATCACAAAGTACAGGAAATCACCTGTAGTTCCCGAGATCGCGAGTTCAAACTCGGCGGAGGGCGATGGATTTTTTCGGGCTTAAAAGTCCTTAGCATGGCTTCTTTCAGAAGGGAAGTAAATCCGGTGTTCCTGTGTTGTAGATTTACGGCACGTAAAAGACCTCAAGCCTGATAAAGAAGCCTCGGAGCAAAATTTCCAATCTTACACGCCCAATGTAGAACGGGATGCTAATAACCATAGCAGTTAAAGAGCGTCCCTAAATAAAACTCAATTTAATTTTAATTTTACAGGAAATCAGTATGTAATCTAAAGATTTCAGTATGTGATTGTAGTACCCTAGTTTGAAGGTCAAAATATTGACTTTTTTATAAGAAAATAAGATATGCACACTCTTTCTCTACCCACTGCAAATTCACACATTATACAATTGAAATAACTAGTGAATCTTTCATTCGCGTTATGTTAAATCCACAACACTTGCTTTTTTAGAGACGATTTCAAACTAACCATTACGGTTATGGTTACGCTCAACATGCCTTCAGTTGTTTTTGTAAGTAACGGACCTAGGTCACTCAGAGCGAAGAAAAGAAGAACGCAATTCTTCAAAATATCCCATCATATTATGTACTCTAAATGGAGAAGTGCAAGAATATAAGAAATATCTTGAATACTGTTAAATATAGGTGCACAATCTCAATTAATGATGGGAACAACTTCATCAGTTATTTGCAGAAAATTAAAATTTTACATTTCAGACTTCGTATCATTGTCTCAAAATATAACTTTTAACGTAAATCATTAAAGCTATTTTCAGAAAATAAAAATAAAGAAAATGTTTTCATGTAATAAGTAGTTTGGAAACAGGGGATTAAGTGAATATTGTTCTATTTCATTCTTGAAGGGTATTGGAGTTAGATAAATACCAAGTACAGTATTAATTCCAGTCTTAGATTTTGAGGTATAGTATTCACACACACGCACGCGCACACACACACACACACATACTTTCTTACAGTGCTAAAGTACGTATTTCCGGTAAAATCTGGAAAACTGAATTTTGGGTGAAACATTGGATGGATAGACTCAAGTGAATGTAACACATCAGATGGCCAAAAAAGGAACACACATTAAAATTAATCAACAACCTGTCCCACCGGAGACACTTAAGAGGTTCACACATAGAAAAATTATAGAAATCTGTCTGTCAATAAGTAAATCAATAAGGAAAAGATGGGAAAATTTACAAGGTTGATGGGAATCCTTGAGTAATAAATAAGAACAGAAGATGTGGTTCACTTCAGATTGAGAACCGACCATGAATGCTTGGCTGAACACTAGAATAAGATATTTTATACACTAGAATATGGTATATTTCAACCAAATTTTTGCCTCATCTGCAATAGCCGTGCCACTATGAATTCAAACCGCCTTCTAACGTCTACTGGTCTGGAATTATATTCTCAAAGTCAAAGTAACATTTGTAAATTGTATTTGGACGCTAGAAACATACGTCCTATCAATGTACGAAGCCTGTTTTCAAAGTACCGATAATTTTTTAAAAAATAACACAAAAAATGTAATAATTCATTATCGTATACCTCGCACTGCTTCTCCACATAGTCACCGCCGGTATTCGGTCACTTGTAACGGGAAACCAGTTTGTGTACCTATTCCTTCGTCAAAGAATGATGCCGCTTATGATAAAAGCAAATCTGCACTTCTTGTTTCACATCATCGTCGTTGAAATACTTTCCACCAGAGAATTTCTTCACATGAAGAAACAGACAAACATCGCTTGGTGCTAAATCCGAACTGTAGGGAGGGTGGTCGAATTGTTGCCAACCAAATGATGCGATCAGGTCTTAAGTTTGTTTGGCTGCATGTGGCCGGGCATTGTCGACTCATTGTTTTTCCATAAACCTCACACAATTGGCGATGAATGTTTGCTGGCGTAACATTTCTTGCATTCAAAAAACGAATCACTGATCTGACTTCACAGTCGTCGGATCGTTAGATTGTTTTGAACATTTCGAAACGCTCTAACAACAGGAAAACACAAATTGATGGTTGCTCTATAGCTACGCCTGGCTTCCTAATGAATGGAGGAAGTGTTAGCGCATGCTCAAAATCGCCACTGCAGCGGCAAAATATTAAAACGCTGCTTACTTTAATAACATGGCTCGTAGTATACGTAAAATGTAACACCATGGAATCAGATTGTCTTTTGTAATATTAATTAGAACCTGACTATTGTTCTTCCCGAACTCTGTATTTATCCATTTAATATACTATTATGACTTTTGAATTTTGAAATTTAGTATGTAATAAGATGCCAGATAGGTAGAGGATTAAATTCCAATAAAATCATTTGTAACAAGAGATGTTAAATTCAGCTTTTACAAACCATTCTTGCAACAGCTTATTACTTTCTCTACTACGTAAAGTAAGGGAAGTATTGTATTCCACCCAAAAATTCGATACCGAGATTTCACCGGAAATACATGTTTTGAGACCCTCTGAATCCAAAAAAAAGCATTTTTGTAAACATGTCCGCGCGCGCGCGTGTGTGTGTGTCTATGAACAGCATAACTCAGAAACGAACAGTCGGATAAACACCAAACTTGGTATTTAGGTTCAGTATTTTCCAGAGATGCGACACTACCCTTTACATGGAACATTTTTCGAAAATTTTAATTTTATCAAAAATGGCTCTAACGACTTTGATCAAAATATCATATGTTTAAGATATTTTTATGACAAATGAAATGTATATCTCGAATTTTCTGGGAATGTCTACAAAAGTATTCTTCATTCTGAACGACTTTTGCATAACTGGTAAACCATAAAAGATAGACAAAATTGTACAACACAAAAAATGTAGATCGCGTTAAAATACACAATTTATGTAATATACATTTTTTTGAGTGAACCATTTTCGAGATACTGCTTATTATTCCCTTAAATTTTCCAATAATTATACTTTTTCTCAAATTCGTTATTCATTTTTTTTGTTCTGGTAATGCAAAGACAATGGAATACTCCACATAGCAACCAGCTCTTAAAATATTTGACTATGGCTTAAAGCCTACCAATTCCCCTTGCATCTACAAGAAAATTAGCAATAGCATTAACACCTCGATATCTCGATTAACATCAAGCATATGAAGAACAAGCGCTTGTAAAAATAGTTTGTACAATAGTAGAGAAAGTCATGTGAGTGTATCACATCAGATTTCTTTTTCTGTCCATTTGATGTATAGGTACAGGTTATACAACGGAAGGGTATACCTCGCGCACTGCGTCCTACGTAGATGTATTGCGGCTACTACCCCCAGGAGGAAGGGATGAGATGAAGAAACCATAGGAGGTTATATGCCACAGAGACACGCGAAAATCTCTAACCGTTCCAGGCTCAAAGACCCGTCCCACTGCTGTAGCTGCCTAGAGACAATAAACAACCCGTTTTCATAAGAAGTCTTCTAGTGTCCACGGGGAGTGCTCTTTCCTTTGAGCACGTATTTGTACTATCTGTCCGGCACCGCCATACACCACGAAACCTAGAAGCACTCCTCAAAGATGAGAAGGAAACAGAATGAAATGGAAATGATGTAAAGAGAATCGTGGTAGACAAAATGCCTCCCCAGCTTTCGCCTACCACCCAGGGAAAACCACAAAAGCCCATGTCGACGGAAATCGAACCTGGGACTTCCCGGATATGAACTTCCCACGCTACCGCGGAGCCATCTCATTCTTCCCCTCTGAATGTAAGTCGAGATAAATATTTATACATTACACATTTGTTACAGGTACAAAGATAAAGCAGGAGGCTGAAGCAATAGTCAAATCCTTAAAAAAATGAACCGCTATGTGATGACTGAATTTCTATACTCTTCACACGACAACACTAAAAACAACTGAATTTTAACAGCACTTAAAAAAATTACAAAGTATTAAAAATCAAACCAGTAACAACGAATGTCTCGGAAATTGCTGATGTCATAAAACAGTTACATGAAACAAATTGTGTTTTAAAGCTATCTACACTTTTTGTGCAGTAACCAGTTATACAAAGTTATACAAAATTAATTGAAATGAAATGGACTTCATATGCTGTTCGTAGGGTAATTAAAGATGTATGAAGTGATCCTTTGAGATGTCAGAAATGTAAAGCGTTATAAATAAGAGAATACTGCACACAGCAGCTAGCCAGAGAAATATTAAGGGGAGGATATGTATAGGGATCCATTTTTTAAACAATTTTTATCATGATATGCGGCGTAAATATAACGCTCCTACTGATACGATTAGGAAGTATCTCGTTCCCACCAACTTGAAAGACGGTATCTCAATGAAGCTGTTTTGCTATTAATTTTTAGTAAAGAGAAGGATCCAAACAACAAATCCCCCTAGCTACGCCACTGAATGCACACATCTCTGAGCAGTTTGCTGTAATACAGGTTGAGCCAAAAGACTCCGATACGCCTGCGCGGTGTATTTCCTGTCCGCGTCCTCGGCGCTCTTTGCTATCATAGAAAGGCGCGGATGAAAGCATACAACCTTTTTAAAACTACTTTTAAAGGCTTTACTTACCAACTTTATGAAAGAAGATGCTGAAACTGGCCACCGTGTTGTCCATACATTTTTGGCACCTCTTTAGGAAACTATCCGTCATGACCATGTCGTCTAATGTTTCTTCGGTAAGAACCGAACGCCTTCTTTTAGATTTCTTAGCCTGAACACGTCCTGTGGCCTGAAATTTACTGTAAAGTTCATGGATTGTGGTACGGCCTGGAACGTTTACACCTAGAAATATTTCTGCAAATCGTACTTTCACTTGGCCAGTTAACGCATACGAATCATAAATAAATACACGCTGTGCAGTGGAAAATATATACCTAGCCATAATATACTTTGTGACTAAGTACAGGACAAAATAATAAATAACTCGTAATAACTGAACTACATCACATCACCGTCAACTCAAAACTGCACTTCACACTGCACAGCAAAACCACAACAGCGTGGCTTTCTTTATAGCAGCAGTGCGTTATGTTTTTATCATATTTCCACACGCCCAGTGGAGAAACACCGCACAGTCGGTAATATTGTTCATAAAATACCCCTCGGGATAACTTAAAACATAAAGTGTACAAGACAAACCCACACACCCTGGAAGAATTAAAACAAAATATCCGCTAGGAAATTTCTCAACGTGAAGTACGGCGAGTGATAGATAGTCTCCTAAATAGGTGCCAAAAATGTATGGACGACGGCGGCCAGTTTCAGCATCTCCTTTCGTAAAGTTGGTAAGTAAAGCCTTTAAAAGTAGTTTTAAAAATGCTGTATGGTTCCATCCGCGCCTTTCTATGAACGGTAACGAGCTCCGAGACCGCGGACAGGAAAAACACCGCGCAGCCGTTCGGAGTCCTTTTGCTCACTCTGTATAGGCAGAAAGGAAGGAAGTTACCAGTGAGTTCAGACTTCATCCATATGACATGGTAGCGCTATTGTGTATAGAAGTCAAAATGGTGATCATGAAACAACAGCGCACTCATTGTGCTGTATGGTATGTGAAATGTGTCGTATGAGAAGGAAGGTTCTCGGTATCCCAAATAATACAATTATGCTTGTTGACTCGGCCACTCACATGAAATGTGGCTTGAACATTCATCGATTTATCATTGATCATTCGCTTCCTGCCTCTCACATCATTACAGCAAGCATTACACTGTATCAGAGCTGCTTTCGCTTAATATGGATGGAAACACCTTAGAGTACTGTCTAACAATCCGTGTTACCATGTTACACTTGAAAATGTTGCGTACTATATGACATACTGAGCGCACGTTATGGCGTGACCACCATTTTGTCTCCTATGCAGGATAATGCTGCCATGCCACACGGTTGAGTCTGAAGCATTACACATTTTTAACTCCATAATTTCTGCTTATTTTACAACAAACTGCTCAGAGATGTGTTAACATAAGAGTGATGCTTTTTACTTTTCTGACATCTCAAACGGATCACCCTATATATTTTATTAGTGACGATTACATTTTGAACATATGGTATTTTAATCAAAATCTTCGTGCCGCATATTTGGAAGATGCTGAACTTAAATAGGAAGTTTGGTATATGTCGCCGAACAGGTGGCGCCCCGGTAACGTGTGCGACACGCATTCGGGAGGTCCCGGGTTCGATCTCCGGCCACATGGTTATTTGTGGTTTCGCCGCGTTAGCAGGCGAATGCTGAAATAGTTCCTCTTCTACCACAACTTTCCTGCCCTTCATTCTCTGCACCCGTCATTGACATCTGGTTCAGGACATCAGGGTTGCAGGACTAGGCGATGATGTGCGGCGGGGCGGTGTAGGTGCCCTTTATAGCGGATTCTTCCCTGGCGTCATTGTGGGATAAGACCAACCTTCGAGAGAATTCCACCGGGGGAGAAGGTTAGTGGGTGGCCAGGGCGGCGTCGGATGCATTCAAACTGGAAACGTTAGGGACTCCATCCATACTTGCGCCCATCATCATCCAGATTGGTCGTCCGCCGGGTCTCTTGCCTCATCCCTCCCTCCCAGAGAAACGATAGAAGCAAAGATGGCCATTGCGGCATACTCGCGGTGCTCTGCCCCCTAATGCGGGGTCCGCTCCGTTCGTCCGTACCTTTTTTATATGTATCAGAGTTTTGGTTTTTGAGTTAAGACACTCACACACACGGACGTTTTTTTAAAATGCTCCTTTATTAAGGAACCTCAAAACGGGATTTCGCCTAAAATGTATATCGAATTTTGTGTGGAATGTACCAATTTCTCTAGAAGGTGCTAGAAAAAATAAATAAATAGAAGATACTAATAGTGTATAAGGGAAAAAAATAAGAAAGCAGTATGAGTTTGCTATAAGAAGAAAAGTGCAGTATTTCGAAAGCCTGAAATAGACATTAAAAGTAAAATCCGGAATTAAAATGCAATGAGGGTTAGAGATACATCTGAGTTAGATTACAGCCACAATAATGAAGTTTATATGGATAATAATAGGACGAACTAGAAGAGATGGAGTGACATTTGAGGGAATTCGAGAAGCTGGACAAGAGAAAGCGATGGATGTATAGTAGAAAACGTCAAAGTGGTGCGGACACGTTTAGAGAAGAAAGAAAACCAAAGAGGTATTTGAAGCATAGGGGAGGAAGGAGTTTGACTTGGAAGAGCCTGCGTTATATTGAGAAGACCGGATCGAGAAAATGGAACAAAAACATGGGAAAGCATTAGAGGAAGTGAAATCTTGCGAGAATTGGCAGAAATGGATTGAAGCGGCCACCCCATCGCTTGAAGACAGAAGGCATTAAAGTAGAAAGAGAAGAAGAAAACAATAGCATTATATAATAATATTATTATTAGGAAGTCTTATATGATTTTTAATGAATATATCATTTTGCGACTGTAAGTCACCATTGGGGGTATGTCATCTCGAAATGAATTCAAGGTCTCCTTGTGGTTTATCGGGAAAATTTAATGCCATACCGGTATGTTGCCATGGTAGCTCAGCAACCGACGGAAACCGGAAGATGTGTGGTTCAACTCCCGCCTATGACATTGAATTTTTCATTCGTCGGATTCTAACTTTCCCTTCACACGGCTTGTGTGGAAGAACAATTAATTAGCATTTAGAATGTTGCTGGTGTTAAGATAACTAAAACAAATAAAAACATAATAATTTTGGTCTTCGAGTCTTAATGAAAGCAAACATATTCAAAATTTTGTTGTAGAAATATCAGTTAAGACATTACAAGACACAGTTTTAGTATTCAAATATGAATATCGCGATAAGATTACTAAGGCTAAAAAGGTCTAACTTTCGTCTTTAAATCTTTATGAAAATTAATACATTCACAATGCTGATGTATGATGACTAAAACTTAGAAAGGTCCAGTTTTAGTCTTCAAACCTGAATGAGAGTAAATATATTCACAATACTGATGGAAGATAACTGAAACACAAACATGCCCAGTTTTCTACTTCCAGGTACATGCATTTCCGGTTTTCAACGCAACCTTGGCGCTTCTGGAACAACTTTGTAATATCTTTTGATTATATTTAGTCACGCCATGTGCTAGTCATCATCAAGGACGGTACGATAGCATACAGAAAATTTCAGTTTATGGACGCATGTAGCCCTTGCATACAATAGCCGGTAGCGGTCGGACACGTGCGGGACAATTCGCCTGGATATGCTTATCTGAGAGTCTTTCCTTTTAATCAATGAAGTCAAAATACCCAGTAATGGCTCGTGAGTATCCACTTGGGTGTTCACAGAATGTTAGTCAAGTAGTCTGAAAATATGAAATAGGATCTGCTGCTTAATAGCTATGATTTTGAACAAATTGATAGAAATTCAGCCGCTCCCAACGATATTAATAAATAATAATAATAATAATAATAATAATAATAATAATAATAATAATAATCATAATGCTTACGTGCCTAACAAAAGAAGGGGTAGTTTTTGTGGATATTTGTTGTTGTGCACATAATTAGGTACAGCGTTTTAGGACAAGAACGAAGTAATGTGTAAATGATTGGATAGTCTGGAATAACTGGGAGAAGTTTTCGTGCTGGACGTTACCTACTTCTGCCGTAGTGCTACCTTCTCTTGGAATAACGTAAAAATGTAGGTTTTTTTTATTTATTTATGAACGCTCTTTAACTACTCTGGTCCCATTCTATATTGGGCGTGAAAGAGCGGTAATTTTGCTCAGAGGCCTCTTTATCAGGCTTAGGTTTCTTTTACGTGCCGTAAATCTACGACACGGAACCACCGGCTTTACTTCCCTTCCAAAAGAAGCCATGCTAAGGAGTTTTGCACCGAAAGAAATCTATCGTCCTCTGCCAGGTTTGAACCCACGACCTCGAGAACTAGAAGCTAGCATGGTACCCCTAGACCACGGAGGACAACTAAAACTGTAGGCCAGTATGGAAACAACGCGGGAGAAGCTTCGTGCACGCCTTCAAGTGTGCACGACCCGTATTTATTTGGCACATAATGTAATTATGTCATACCAAGCATGCACAAAAGCGCCTTAAAATGTGCACAAGTCGAGAGTGCTACCGACCATGTTGCCACATTTCATTGAGTATAGAGGAGTAGTGCGGTAAATTTAAACGCTGTAATTTTTAAATTATCTCATATACGAGGGAAGCTCAAAAAGTAACTTACACATGGTTATGGCGTACGTAGCTTTTATTGAATGCTGCATTACACTGCAGAGTGACATAGATACATGACACTATGTTTCAACAAAGTCGCCAAGTCTCTCTAAACAACGGTTCATTCTACCATTCGTTCAATTCCTCAACGATAGGAATCCGCCCCTTGATCACAAAGCCATTCTAGAACCGCTGTGCGAACTTAATCGTTGGCAAATCTCTTTCTGCCCAGATGATCTTTCAGCTTGCCGAACAGATGGAAATCGCATGGTGCAAGATCTGGACTGTATGCCGGATACTTCCATACCTCCCATCGAAAACATTGAAGCAAAACTTGTGTTGTGTGTGCCGTGTGGGGTGTTACATTGTCGTGCAGAAGTACACCACCTTTTTGAACGCCTCTTGCTCTTTTGTCATTGCGCAGCGGCGTCAGTGTTACACAGTAAGAATCCGTATTAATGGTTGTGCCGTTTGCCATAAACTCTGTGTACACAACTCCTTCGCAGTCGAAGAGAGCGGTGACCATGGCCTTCCCTTCTGATGGCGCAACTTTGAATTTATTCCACGCAGGCGAGGAGGTGCGTGTCTATTCCACTCGAAGAATGGGGCGTCCATAGACGCTCTCTATGAGCCGTATCTCATCGCACGTAATGATACGGCTTAGGAAATCATTGCTTTCGGCGGAGTAAAGCTGAAGGAATTCCAGAAAAGCCATAAACCTTGCACCTTTGTGTGCAGGTATCAGTGACCGTGGAACCCAGTGTGCACACCATTTCCACACTGCAGACGATCTCGGACGATGGAATGAGCACTGCCTATCGAGATGCGGAGCTGTTGAGCAATGTCCGCGATAGTCATTCTGCGAACGCTGGGAATCATTTCATGGATTGTCTGGACATTGTCATCTGTGGTTGACGTTGAGGCTTTCGTTCTCGATCAGTATTACCCACGTCTGTGTGGCTTTGGTCAAGTTGTTAACACCATTTCACTGTTGCTGGACGTGACATTGCAGTTGGTGTATATCGCCAGAGATTTCAGACTCTCTGTGTAGTTTCGACTATTTGCCCATAAAAATCGTGCTGTCCCGCTTGTAGGTTTGTCATTGGAGGAGTAGTTTAATGTGGTTTGGGAGGGATAGTGAACAGTGTTATGTGATGTTAGATGTATGGAGAAGTGAATTTGTTGTTGTTGTTGTTATTAATAAAAGGGGAATTTTGAGTTTATGTAGGTTTAAGGTGGAGTTGGTGTTAGAAAAAAATGGAGGATGTGAGGGAAGTGAAATTTTGTGGGGTAAAGCGAGTGTATATTTAGTGACTGAAGAAAGAAGGTTTAGTGTTTGGTTAAAAGAGGTAAAGGTTTAATTTATAGGGATAAAATTTATAAATTGATATATAAAAAATTAAAAGGGAGACAACAGAAAATTAATATTGAGATTAAATAAAACGTTATAAGATAAATAAGTAAACAAATAAATACAAATGTATAAATAAAGACATAAATGAATTAAATTAAATATTGAACTTCTATAAAGTAAATAATTACTATGAGAACAATTGAATGTTATAAACAAATAACGTTAACTTTATAAAAAAAATTAAATTAAGGAAAATTTCAACTATAAATATAAATAAACTCATTAAACTGATTAGTAGTTTAGTAGAACGTTTTGTGTTGGCTACCAGTATATTTTCGCTGGTTTCCAGTGAATATAGTTAAATAGGAGTAGATAATAGCTGATTACCAGCTGCTAAATTTGCTGGTTTCCAGCAAGTGTAGATAAATATACAACTTTGAATTGTAATTAATATTTTTTCGCCTTTACTCTCATCTAATAATTTCTATTTTTCTTTGTTTTATTTTTTATTTACTATTATATTATTATTTTGTAGACATTGTGTAGTTTGTAGTTATTTTATCTGAAAAAAATTGATGTAATCTAAAATGTAAATGTGTTTGTGAGAATAAATGTAAAGTTTGAATGTATATCCTGGTGTAGCAACCAAAGTGCCGGGATAGTATATTCAGATGTTATTTATTTATTTATTTATTTATTATTTGTCCCGCTTACTTCAACTTTGGAGTACTTCCATTGACGCGTCATTTCACTCGCACACTGTGATGCACCTTTTATCAGCAGCGTAGCAAAGCTGTATCTGCAGGAAGCCCGAACATGAACTCTATTCTGACAAAGCGTCACTCTTGTGTGCAATGGTCTTAGCGTGGTACAAGTGTAACTTATTTTTTGAAGTCGCACATTCACATGACATTCTCTACCCTCTATCGTTTATTTTTCTGTCTACTACATTTTAATCCAAATAAGCCTTTGCAGAAATAGCTACACTACACATTTCGTTATAAATACAAAGGGAATAGCGATAGTCAAATGCTTAAGAACTGGACGCTGTACGCTGGCCTTAAAATTCCATACTGTCTCCATGCAATCGCGACAAGCATCTAAACATCGATATTACTTAAAAGAATGATAAGTATTGAAGAATTCGAAACTTTAATAGCGGATATCTTAGAAACGGCTTATGCCACAAAAATCCTTATATTAAATAAAGTGTGTGTTTTAAAGAAATCTAAATTTTTTGTGTAGTATGCTTTCGTCTATCACTTAACGTTTACAAGTAATTCAAGATTATACAAAATTCCTTGCGAATGAAGACTTCCTATTCTATTCCTAGAAAATTCAAGCTATAAATTTTATTTGTCATATAAATATCTGTCATATATAGTATTTTAATCAAAATCGTTAGCCATTTTCAGGAAAATATATCAAAATTTTCGAAAAATGTTTTATGTAAAGGCTAGCTGTGGTAGAGAATTTTCTTGAAAATCTTCGTGTCGCATCCTTGGAAGAGGAGTTATGCTCTTCACACACACACGAACATTTTTCTAAAGATGCTTTTTTATTTAGGGGGCCTCAAAACATGTATTTCCGGTGAAATCTCGACATCGAATTTTTGGGTGGAATACAATACTTCCCCTGCTTACTATACGTAGTAGAAAACGTAGCCAATAACGCCGCAAGGTGACAAAAGTTAAGACGTTAACGTGCTCTTATACAGCAGCCGCCACTGAAAATACCAATAAGTTAGGACAGTTTGTTTTGATTCATTAAACTCTCCTTTAAACCCACAAAACAAAGAAAATATAAATTTCACAGTAACAAAATTACATTTGTAGACATTTTTAACAGTTTTTGGGCTTATTAAAATTAATAACTAAAATTCAGTTTTCTGTGAAAATTTCTTATGGACTACATATGCTATGTGAAATACTTACAAGGTTTCAATTTATCTGTATCAGGTTCTTTATATATGGGTAACTAGCGTACAATAAAGCGGTATATCTTCAGTGAGAAACGTTTTAAAGATCAATTTCTATTAAGTTTTAATTTCTATTTCGATTACTTGTTTTGTTGGACTAATGCAATACATGTTTGGTTTGAAGTTTTCCTTGAAATAAGTATAAACACAATAAATGCATAAATGCAGCAGTTAATTGAAACTGCCATAACTTTTAATCCACGATTATTCAATCACCACCATGCGTCTCTCTGGAGTTTTAAAATGTATTAATAAAAATCTGATGCGAACTCTCATACGACTTTTACTATCCAAGACAAATTCAGATACACCTGTTAAATAGTACAGTATTCATATAAAAGGTGCTTCTTCTATTTACGTTGCATTACTCATGATACCTATATTTTCAAGTGCGATTCGTTTTTCAATCAGTTCGAAAAACATGTGCAAACTGCATTCAAATGTTTAACTGTGATAGTGGAACGGGCTGCTTGCGATGGGGAGGGAGATAGCAAAATTTCAAGCACGTCCGTCACCTGATGGATGGGTGTAAACATGCAACATGAAAATACTGAAAATTACCTATACTTCGAAAAAAGAATTATTTGACACAAATTGCATATTCGAATGAATATCAAACTTGGTTTAACTCCAGCATAATATCTTACAAAGATTCAAATGGAATATTTTCATGAAATTATCCCCACTCCAAAGTACCCTTTACTTGGAAAAATTTTCCTCATTTTTACTTTCTCCACTGCGTAGAGTAAGTAGGGGAAGTATTGCATTCCGCCCAAAAATTCGATACCGAGATTTTACCTGAAATTCATATTTTGAGGCCTCCTGAATAA
Source organism: Deroplatys truncata (assembly GCA_030765065.1). NCBI lineage: Eukaryota > Metazoa > Arthropoda > Insecta > Mantodea > Mantidae > Deroplatys > Deroplatys truncata. The sequence continues at coordinate 117,179,659 of CM060988.1, read as the reverse complement.
AAAAAAAAGCATTTTTAGAAAAGGTCCACGTGTGTGTCTGTGTGACTTTGGACAGCATAACTCAAAAACGAAAAGTCGAATAAATACCAAACTTGGTATTTAGGTTCAGTATCCTTCAAAGATGCGACATGAATGTTTTCAAGAAAATCCCCCACCCCAGACTACCCTTTACATGGAACATTTTGATTTTCTCAAAAATGGCTTTAACGATTTTTATCGAAATATCCTATGTTTTAATTTTATGGCAAATAAAATGTATACCTTGAATTTTCTTGGAATGTCCCCAAGAATCGTCATTTTTAATGAATTTTGCTTTGCTGGTAAACCCTAAGAGAGAGAGAGACAAAATTTCTCTGCACAAAAAATGTAGATATCGTTAAAACACAAAATTTATATAATATACATTTTATTCTTGTCGAGTCCATTTCCGAGATATTCCTTGTCATTTGTCTAAATTTTCCAGTACTTATAATTTTTCTTAAATGGGAATTCGTTATTGGTTTTTTTTTTTTTGTTTTTTTATTTCCTGGACATGCAAAGAGAATGGAAACATATAGAAACATAGCTCTTAAAAGATTTGACTATCGCTTAAAGTCTACCACATTCCCCTTGCACCTACCAAACGGTTAGCAATAAGATTAACATCTCGATATCTCGATTAACATGAATTATATGGAGAATAAGCATTTGTAAAAATAGTTTGTGCAAAAGTAGAGAAAGTTATGAGAGTTCAACACTTCAGATTATTTTAATTAAAAGACGGATAGAACTATTTTGATTAAAATATTGCATGTTTGAGATATACAGTATCATGAATATTCCGTAAATAGCCTGTAAAGTTTTGTTCATTCTGATTGAATTTTGTGTACTTAATAACCGGAAAGTAGAAGACGTAGATAAAAACTCACTCCGGAAAAATTGTAGAGCTGATTGAAATACACTACTGTTAAGTAATTCTTTTCGAAATATTCTATGTTGTATGTTTAAATTTTCCCAAATGTAAGTGCGTCATATGACAGAACAAGTTTGAAAGTTTCCTTCGCAAGAGTTTAGTTTGATAGGGGACAACGCTGCCCTGCGCTGCAACCCTCGCAGATCGATTGCGCATGCCCAGTATTATTACATATGCCATAGAATTCATAATGAACTGATTCAGGTCCTGGATTCAGTTCATCCAGTTCAGTTCATCGTGATGATTGAAAGCTCCTAGATTTTGGAAATCGAATCAGAAAAATTCTCCTTTGAGATCAAGTGATAGGCACACGCACAATATATAGGCACCTATCTCATCTGGCTGCTGGCACATGCTTCAGGAGGATCCACCCTGTAGAGGTGCTCTCCGAGAGCACAATCTCTTGTGTAGAAAAGGCCCGTTATCCATGAGCGCTTTTCCCTGCTTAATTTTAACAGCTCTCACGACCTGCATTGTCCAATCTCTGTATGAGAGCTTTGGATTGTCTGAAATCCACAGATGAGTTCCGTATTTCTCGAGTTCTTTGAGCAATCAGCCCGTAATAGCTTAACTGGTGTTGATTACAGCTCCAGTGCTGGTTCAGGCCAAATAAAGGATTGTTCAGTTCCCTTCTTAGCAGCTTCACCTGTTCTTTCATTACCCAAAATCCCCATATGGCCCGACATCCACTTCAGGTGAGGTGAATTGTGGGTAGTCAGGTTGTAAGGGGATCGCGGTTCTCTTAAAACCAACTAGGATCGAGGGCCTTCAGGCGTGCCTGACTATCGAGAGTATAAGGATTCATCTATTCCTATAGCGTCATCTTAGTCTCTCACAAGTAATATAATAGCAAATATCTCTGCCTCAAAGGCCGTGGCATATTTGCCCAAAGTAAATGATAGCTGAGTACATTCGCTTTCAATTATGCCGTCACCGCAGCTTTTACCAACCTTCTCAGCGGGGCGTACATAGCAGGAAGGCATGTGTCTGGAGCGTTCTACCTTTGTTGTTCGACTAAGCAGTGGCGTGTGTTAACCGTAGCTCACGCGATGTACGCAAATATTTCTGAGGTGCATGTGAGAAGTTAATTTACCATTTGAAGACGTTGCTAGGAAATTCCATGACAAGATTATTAAAATAGTATCTAATAAATGTGTCCTCTTTGAGAGTAAAAAGCATAATTTACTTTAGTTTTACATTATAATTATCGTAATTAAAAACTCTATTTCATGGAGTTTGTTTTTAGTTTCCCGTATTTTAACCGTTTAGGTAATATCGGACGATGAATGAAATTATGCTCAAATGAGCCTGAGATCCACAGAGCTTAAAGTGTATATTTAGATTGTACAGGTGATTCCAATAATGTTTAGTAAATATGTCCTCTTTGAGAGTAAAAAGCATAATACATTTCAGTTTTACATTATGTTGCCATTAAAATTGTTTTTTTCGTGGACATATTCTGCAGGTTTTTATTTAGTTACATATTTAAACGTGGTTATTATAATTGTCGACGAGTAAAGCTATTGCTGAAAGTTATATATTCACATGTGAATAATCTAGAATTGTGCATGTAAAGCAGAACGCCACTGCATCCGCGAAAAGATGCACACACCTCTTCCTTGCTATACATACTCCACTTATGAAAACCAGTAAAATGCCGCCTGAAGCTGCATAAGAGCATAAATGGAAGCGAGTGTACCATTGCATAGAGTTCAGCCCGCAAGAACGCTTTACTATGATTTCTGAATTCATTCCTGCATACTTGTCGTATAAACTTTGAATGTTGTTTCCATATGTTGTACTTATTGCTTAGTTAGAAATTATTTCAATGCAAAAAAATGTGTAGTGAATAGCCTTTCATATGCTGTAATACATAAGGTATATGTGTGACTCACTGTGGTTAAACGTAATGTAAAGTTAAAAATGAATACTTATATATTTTAGGTGTGTATTTATGAATTATTCGTGATTTTGTGTTATCTGTTACATTTAAAGATGCAAAAAAGCGATGTATGCGATTCATTCGGATTTCCTGGTTCAACGTCCGGCGGTACATTTCCTTTGAAGAAAAAAGTTTGTAGTATATAAAATTTGGTGTCACTTACCTAGAAAAAGTAATCCTTAACTGCAAAGCGAAGGATAAGCCACACAGAAGTGAAGAAACACAGAAATCAGTAGAGCAATGACCCAACAGTCGAAGAATCGGTCTCTCATACCTGACTGGCAACAAGTAGGTGGCCAAGAGTACCTGACGCATGATGACTGCAAGGTTTTTAATTTTACCACGCGCGCGCGTACGAACCCAGCTGTGATACGCTTCCGGCTATTTGTCTTTGATATCTGCCTTCTGCTTTGTCCATGACCCTTCACATAATATCATCTGCAGTACATGAGCAATTAGTTGGGTAAATTGAGTTTTAGTTATCATTAGACCTCGGATTTTAAGGCAAATGCCTCTTTTAGTGTCTTCATACTTGGAAAACAATTGCAGATTTTTATGAATCATGAAAAGTCAAGCTTACTTTCTAAATCCTGGAATGTCGATAGACGCAATTTTAGTTCTTTTCGCCTAGAATTGCCTGAAAGGACTATTTTTTTAAAGTATGATTTACTGCTTTATTTGCTACTTACCTATAGTAAGTAGAGGAAAAATTGCATTCAAACAAAATGTTTGATATCAAGATTTTCTGGAAATGCACGTTTTGAGGCACTTTGAATAAAAACAGCATTTTTACTTTCCCTACTACGTATAGTAAGCAGGGGAAGTATTGCATTCCACTCAAACATTCGATACCGAAATTTCACCGGAAATACATGTTTCAGTATTTTTGGAAACATGTCCGTGTGTGTGTGTGTGTGTGTCTGTGAACTGCATAACTCAGAAATGAACAGTTGGATAAACACCAAACTTGGTATTTAGTTTCAGTATCTTCCAGAGATGCGACACGAAGGTTTTCAAGAAAATCTCCACACCCAAGATTACCCTTTACATGGAACATTTTTCGAAAATTTTAATTTTCTCAAAAATGACTCAAACGATTTTGATTAAAATATCATATTTACGATACTTTCATGACAAATAAAATGTATATCTTGAATTTTCTAGGAATGTCTCCAAAAGTATTCTTCATTATGAAAGACTTTTGCATAACTGGTAAACCATAAGAGATAGACAAAATTGTACTACACAAAAAATGTAGATCGTGTTAAAATACACAATTTATGTCATATATATTTTTGTTGTTGAGTGACCCATTTTCAAGATATTGCTTGTTATTCTCTTAAATTTTCCAATACTTATACTTTTTCTCAAAAGGGGAATTCGTTACTCATTTTTACTTTCTCTACTACGTATAGTAAGTAGGGGAAATGTTGTATTCCACCCAAAACTTCCATACCAAGATTTCACCAGAAATACATGCTTTGAGTCCCCTGAATACAAAAAAAGCATTTTTAGAGAATAGTCCGTCCGTGTGTGTGTCTGTCTGTCTGTGAACAGCATAACTCAAAAACGAGAGGTTGGATAACTACCAAACTTGGTATTTAGGTTCAGTACCTTCCAAGGATGTGACACAAAAATTTTCAAAAAGCTCTCCCCAATCCCAGCTACCCTTCACATGGAACATTTTTAAGAAAATTTTGATTTTTTAAACAATGTCTCTAACGATTTTCATTAAAATACAATATATTAAAATATTTACATGACAAATAAAATGTATATCTTGAGTTTTCTGAGAATAGCCTATGAAGTCGTCTTCATCATGAAGCATTTTTTATAATCTTGCATAACGTTAAGAGATAGACGAAAACGTAGGGGAGACTGGGGTTAGTTGTCACAAAGCTTATAACTCTGCAACTACGGGTGCTCTAGCTGTTATACTTTAAGCAGGTGTTCCCCCAACCCATACAACATTTGAGTGGAGTACTTGCTGTGTGCAAGCCCTAACAACGCATTTATTTGGCACTTTTTAATTTTTACCCTGGTAAGCAAATTATTTCAAATTATTTCGTGTAATATATGATGTAAACATTTAAAACAATTATGTACTTATGTAGTTGAAAAGGCCATACAATTAGGTGTATTTTGCCATAATTTATTTGTTACTTAAGAATGAAGTTACTGTAATTCAGCATTATTTTTTCCAAAATGGCCGGTGAGTTTACTTGTCACATGTGACAACAAACCGCGTTCAGTTGCCTATTCATTTTTTTCGTCATGCAGGTTACAAGAATCGTCCGGAATTTCAATTTTCGGATGAAATCGTGATTACTGAGCCTACCATACGTGTTTGTACTCTTCCCTAGAACAAAGACCAACAAACCCCAGAAATGTCAGTTCCGGTACAACTCTTGAACTGGGCATCTTACTATCCCGGAAGAAAATGGCCGTTCCGGAAAGCTGAAATACAAACAAACCTCTAAAAGCAATAGTGGTAAAAGGAGACTATTTTTAACAAACACGCCCGTCAAGGAAAGGCTAGAAAAATCCCGAGAAGAGAAAAAAAAATGGGGAAATGGAAGAAATCCCTCTTTAAAAATCAGGAAGAAAACATTGATGAAAGTTCTGACCCAAAAAGCACAAACTACTTTCCTACAAAGCAGGAAAGCTGGTATCAAATAGAATATATTTTATTTTGACGTTAGAAAACAACCAAAGCTTCATATAAAAGGGGGATTAATGCGGCAGATAGTTCTGAAAATGACAAAGACGAGTGTGTTTGTTTGGTATGCCGTGATGCTTATTCAAATAGCCGTCCAAACGAGAACTGGATCCAGCGTATTGAGTGCAAGAACTGGACTCACGAAAAGTGCACTCCAGGTGCCAAACAATACGTGTGTATTAATGGTGACAGTGCCATGTCAAGTGATGGACAGTAAATTTTATGTAAGTTCTTTGTTTTGTATGGTTATATGGACATCAAAACTGTTTTATATTAACATGATAAAATGTAGCAATTTATAAGTAAAGTTTGGTAACACCATGTTTATAACAATAACACTTTAAATATTTTATATTTTGTGAACATAATGATTTGGAAATGTAGTTAAAGGGTGCATATACACAAGGTGATCAAAAGTATCCGGTAGTTTTAGGTGCATTGTGCTGCCACCTACTGCCTGGTACTCATTATACGCGACCTCAGTAGTCATTAGACACCGTGAAACAGCAGAATGTGACGCTCCGTGGAACTCACGGACTTCGAACGTGGTCAGGTGATTGGGTGTCACTTGTGTCATAAGTCTGTACGCGAGATTTCCGCACTCCTAAACAACCCTAGGTCCACTGTTTCTGATGTGATAGTGAAGTGGAAACGTGAAGGGGCATGTAAAGCACAAAATCGTGCAAGCTGGCCTCGACTGTTGACTGACAGAGACCGCCGACATTTGAGGAGGGTTGTAAAGAGTAATAGGCAGACATCTATCCAGATCAACACACAGGAATTCCAAACTGCATCAGAATCCACTCTAAGTACTATGACAGTTAGGCGTGAGGTGAGAAACCTTGTATTTCATGGTCGAGCGGCTGCTCATAAGCCACACATCACGCAGGAAAAGGCCAAACGACGCCTCGCTTGGTGTAAGGAGCGTCAACATTACACGATTGAGCAGTGGCAAAACCTTATGTGGAGTGACGAATCACGGTACACAATGTGGCGATCCGATGGCAGGGTGTGGGTATGGCGAATGCCCGGTGAACGTCATCTGCCAGCGTGTGTAGTGCCAACAGTGAAATTCGGAAGTGGTGGTGTTATGGTGTGGGCGTGTTTTTCCTGGAGGGAACTTGCACCCCTTGTTGTTTTGCGTAGCACGATCATAGCGCACACCTACATTGATATTTTAAGCACCTTCCTGCTTCCCCCTGTTGAAGAGCAATTCGGAGATGGCGATTGCATCTTTCAACACAATCGAGCACCTGTTCATATTGCACGGACTGTGGCGGAGTGGTTACACGACAATAACATCCCTGTAATGGACTGGCCTGCATAGAGTCCTATAGAACACCTTTGGGATGTTTTGAAACGCCGACTTCGTGCCAGGCCTCACCGACCTACATCGATACCTCTCCTCAGTTCCGCACTCCGTGAAGAATGGGCTGCCATTCCCCAAGAAACCCTCCAGCACCTGATTGAAATTATGCCTGCGAGAATGAACACTGCCATCAAGGCTAAGGGTGGGCCAGCGCCATATTGACCTTGAGACGATAATTCTGATGGTCAGAAAATAAATAGTTAAATATCACCCATTAATATATTACCAGACATTAACTGAAATGAAAATTGACCTAAAACTGCCACTATGTTATAAACCTTGTATATATTGAGTAATAAATGAGCCCGTAATCATGCAGTGTTGCTTGCAAGATTTTCCGCAGAAAATAAAGTTTAGAGACCGTTCCTGTCATTGTTATAATTCAAACGCGGTGGCGTGGGTAACGCATTGTCGTTGTCTACAGTTAGGAGTTTCGGTGAGCCGTTGGGGATACACAACGTCTTTTAAAAGGCAGTTAAAAATACAATATGTTTAAAGTAACCAATGAGAAATCACAATAAAATAGCAGAAAGGAAAATAACCAATGAGAAGATGATAAAGATTGGCCACGTGCAGATATCACAAAGGTTTGCTGCTAACAATATAAAGATTAGTGGGGGAATGAAAAAGTCAGTCAGTCCAGGTTTGTCAGTTGAGTTCGACGTCTAAATCTGTGCGTAACAAGTTGCATCCCGTGGCGCTCAGAAATCATGTAACAATTACGTTTCGCGAGTCGAGATTTTAATTCCTCGCAGTTTATATCAATGATAGAAAAGAATAAGACATAGGAAAGTATTGTAATCTATAAGCAGTTAAACAAGTGTAGTACTAAGTATATGATATTTCTGGCGTTGAAAAGAAGTCAAGTGATAGATCAAAAATCGGCGCGCGAGAACCTAGTTAAGAACACGAGTATGTCGGGGAATTAAAAAAACAAAAGAATGGCAGATTAGCAAAGGGAATGTTTATTAGTGCGGCATAATAAACTTGCAAGTGGCATAGTGATTCTGACAGCATCATTGACAGTGAATTATCGTGTTTTTCCTTAAGTGCACCATATACCTGCATCCCGTATCTTTGGACATTACCCACAATTACTTTTCATAGCTGAGAAGAGAAGGGTCGACCCTGAGATTCAACCTGGACCCTACAACTGTGACGACTCTGCTGGATCGGACACAACAACAACAACGATATTATCACAGGTAATAAACCCACTTCATCATCGACGAAGGGAAAAACCAGGACCCTCTAGAAACAACGGACCTGACACTGGGTTCGAGATTGAGAAAAATGGCGGCGGTAGTTGGTGGTGATCCCTGAGGTGTTTACACTCGCTAACTGCTGTGTTGTGTTTCCGATGCCTGTGATTTATAGTATTTTAGTAACTGCGGCAGTTTGTAATCACATTAGCGAAGCGATAGTGTTTGAAAACCTTTATTTGAGCAATTTGGGAAACGGGAATAATCCCAGCCATTCGTTTTCACTGCCGTGTGCTTTCCAAGTGTTACTTGTGTTTACTAATATATTACATGTAGATTATGGCTACATTAAATGTAAAGTATAATTATACATTTTTTTTAATTTACCTACTTGAGAATATAGTTTGTGTCACGGTTACTGTGGTGAAATAAAGAAATTGTTACAGTTTGGACGTATTGGTTGTAAATATACTTAACCTAAAACATTACAACGGCATTATGTTTCCGGATGTAAATCGAACTTTGATTATAATGAATAGAGGTGCAAATAATTGTGATAAATATTTTAAAATATGCTATATACAGTGTTAATTTGAGTTATAAAATATATTAAATTATGTATATTTGTGAGATACAATAAAACAACTATGAGTATTTGAGAGTGTATGTGTATAATGAGTCCCAGTTATTCTCATATACCAGAGTATTGCCATTCATATTTCCAAAAGATAAAGATTTAAAACAAAACGGTTAATATTCATAAATCGTAAACACTTTGCGCCTTCGAAGGATTCACCTGTATGCATACATCGTTGTTTCCGACTTAGTTATAAGAAAGGATAAATTCCGTTACGGTGGTTCTTTTATAACGGTTCCAAGAAAGTGGTTAAACTGCAGAATGGTGCATTTCTGACAGTTTGTTTTAATTCAGTCATCGTATTTATGCTGTTACGTTGTTGCATGTAATACTGTAGATTGCATGAATGTTGTTTTGCAATGCTGTTTAAGGTTATGTATTTCATTTATTTCACTTGCAGTGCTGGTTTAAGACTACTTATTTGTTATATTTCAGTCTGTCGGTGTGGACTCTCTGCAAAAACTAGTAAAGGATGCTATAAGTCGCTAAGTGGTATAGTTTTGAATAATTATTGCAAACTTATAAATGAAACGCGTTCAGTGAAAGCAAAAGTAACCATAAAGCTTCTAAGTTTAATAGCTAATTACTCTAAATAACGCCATTTCTTGCCATCCAGTGTATATTTTGTGCATATAATATTGTGTACGTACAGTGTGATTAACAGTGTAAATAGTGAAACGTAATTTTGAGTGAACTCAATCAGTGTCAACCTCAATATCAACAGTTCTGTTTCATGCAAGTATTACAGTGTTTGCAGTTTATAAAACTATGTCCTTTGTAATTTAAATAAGTAGCTGTAGTTTAGAAATGCTGTTAAGTTATAGCATACAAAACTGTAGACTGCATGAATGTTCTTTGAGGTTATATATTTCATTTAATGTTAAAATGCATTTAGTTTACTTAAAAGACAGCGTTCTTGTGCACAACAGCATATATTACACAAAAGACATGTCACTGCACCACATTAATTGTATTTTACTGTGGAGAAGTCATAACTTGTAGACAAGAACTGATTAAGGCATTTCCCAAATTCCCACCACATACGGCGGTCATTTTGAATGTCAGTGTCAGGTCCGGTATCCAGAGGGTCCTGAAAAAACGCTACAACTTCCAGCATTACCGATGGAGGGTGCCACGACCTTATACGTCATTTGTAGCCAGGTATCCGGATACTTTTGATCACGTAGTGTATATTAATACTTTGTTACCTAATCATATATATATATATGAAACATGATTTATATTTTATATGTGAACATGTATTCCCCATTTAAAGTACACGTGGTAACTAACCCCAAAGGTGGGACTATTTGTGACACGTGTCGTGACATCGTATATTTGTTCTATCGAGTACTTCTGATGTGGTTAGAAGTTTGATAATTAGCAACGATCCAATCTTTACTTATAAATAAAACTCATATTTGTATCACAAATACAAAAAATATAAAAACTCAAAATGTAAATTGTGTGTCATCTATCACCGGTCTCCCTTACAAAAAAAAATTAAGCCATTTCTGAGATGCCCGTTATTAAAGCTTCGAATTGTTCATTACTTAGTCATTCTGTTAAAGTCCTTTCAACATTCAGTTGCTTCTCGCGATTACATGGAAACAGTATGGAATTTTAAGGCTAGCATATACCGTCCAGTTCTTAAACATTTGACTATCGCTGTTCCCTTTGTATTTATAACGAAATGTGTAATGTAGCTATTTCTGCAAAGTTTTTTATGGATTAAAACGAAGTAGATAGAAAAATAAGCTTCAGTAAGAATACTTTTTATGCCAACATACAAGTATAGAAGGTAGAGACAGTCATTTGAATGCATCACTTCAGATTTTTAAAATTATGATACCCACAAAAGGACTATGAAGCATGGAGCTGTAATGTGGATTCGAGTCAACAATGCAACACGTTTTTAAAGTATTTACGTAAGGTTGTAGAACTCGGTATTTTTACGCTTTTCTTTGCTGCAAGGTTTGCCAGTTCATTACCAGTTATATCACAATGTGAAGGTATACATGAAATGATAACATCTTTTCCCTTTATTTTCAATGAATGGTTCAGGATCTGAATGTCATGTATTAGTACATCTGTTATCCATGGGTCACTAATTGTTTGTATGGAACTGAGCGAGTCAGAAAAAATAATGAAATGTCATATTAATGTTTGATTGCGTACAGTTCACAGGTAAAAATGGAAAATAAATTAGGTAGTTTACAGACAGAACTTTGTCTCCGAACACTCTGCAAATCCGCTCCCTTCACTAGTTTTGGATCCATCTATGTATATTAGTGTGTAATTGGTGGATTTACTCTTAATTTATTGTACATGCATTTAAATACCACTTGATTAGTTTCTCCTTCGGTGTGCTTCAGTAGATTTATTTTTATTATAGGTTTTAATAGTTACCAAGTTGGTAATCTATTAATATCCGTTTTCTCTGAGGGGATGCTAAAATTGAGGTCTTTACAGTATTTGCTTACTCTTAAGTGTGGTGAGATCTGGTTGGCTCTGCTTTCAGGAGATTTATCATAATATCTACTGGAAAATAGACAAGTAAATAAAGGTTAACTTCTGTTTGCTGCTACTTTTAAGTCCATAAGTGTTTCCTTGACGTTTTATTGAAATATGTTAAACATAGGTTTTTTTAATCAAAAAGGGGGCATTCTTCAGAAAATAAAAAATAACGAAATACTTTCGACATAAGGGTAGTTGAGATGGTTGAATTTTCTAGAAACTCTTCAAGTCGTATATTGGAGATGTCAAATTCCAATAACGAGTTTAGTATTTATCCGACATTTCGTTTTTGAGTTATGCCGTTCACACACACACACACACACACACACACACACACACAAATGCTTTTCTTGGAGTAAGATTTCTGTATAATTGGTATGTAGAATAGAAAATACGAGAGCGGATTGATAAGTCAGTGACTTTTTAAACAACAATAACAATTTTTTTCCAAAAATTAAATTTTATTTCTCAACATAGTCTTCTTTCAATTCGATACACGTTGCCGAATGTTTCTCCAAATATTTTTAACCCTTCCAAAAAGTATAATTTTTCGAAGTCTGAAAAATATGAGGTTGTTTCTGCCATGATGTGTTCACTGGACGTGAATTTCTTCCCAAAGAGCCATTTTTTCAGGTTTGCGAAGAGGAAGAACTCACTCGGAGCCAAACCTGGAGAATATGGTGGGTGAGGTAGCATTTCGTAGCCCAATTCCACAAATTTTGCGATGGCAATGGCTGACGTGTTTGCAGATGCATTATCCTGGTGAAAGAGAACCTTTTTCTTCACCAAATGGTGTCGTTTCTTTAACAATTCCTTGTGAAATTGATCCAGCATTGCGGCATAATATGAACCTGTGATCGTTTTACCCTTATCCAGATAGTGGATGTCTATCACCCCTTGTGAATCCCAAAAGACAGCTGCCATGATTTTTCCTGCCGACGGAATGGTTTTCGCTTTCTTGGAGCAAGTTCGCCTAAGGAAATTCAATGCTTTGATTATTGTTTGGTTTCAGGTTGATAGTAATGGATTCAAGTTTCAACCGTGATATAACGCTGCAAAACTCATTTGGGCTGCGCTGGAATATGTTCAAACATCCCTGTGAAATGGTCACACGATTCTGTTCGTTCTCAACAGTGAACAGTCGCAACACCCTTCTTGCTGACAGCTTTCTCATACCCAAAAGTTTTTGCAGAATCTTATACACCCGTTCACTCGAGATGTTTACGGTCTTGGCTATCTCACGGATTTTCACTCGGCGGTCTTCCAACACAATATCGTAAACTTTGTTCATCATTTCTTCTGTTGTGACCTCAACCGGCCGTCCTGTGCGCACGGCATCTCTTGTGCTCCAACGGCCACATCGAAATTCTGTGAACCACCTGTGAACCATGCAATGTGATGGAGCAAAGTCCCCACAATACTCTTCTGTTTTTCTTCCGTTTCCTTCACCGTCTTATCACGCAAAAAGTAGTGCTTTATCAGAACACGAAATTCACTTTTCTCCATTTTCTACGAAGCAACACACATCTGCTTATTTTAGACGCTCTCAACAATGTTCTAAGAAACAAATGACGATGAATTTCTGTGATTATATCCAGAATAGATGTAAGACTTGGGTGCAAACAACAAACCTGTGATTAGAATAGACTTATCAATCCATCCTCGTAAACATCAATAATTGGACGTTTCATTACACACTTCAAAAGCCATTATGAAAACTTTTCGGACCTCTATCTCTGTTTTATGGAAAGATATAGGTTTTAAAATTGTAAAACAGCTAGAAAACTGAAAGCTAGAAATATAGGTGACCATTTAAGTTGAGACTGTACAATATCTCCAAAACTAAGCGTTGTTGAAAGAAATGTGTTGAATAAAAGTTGCTTGATATTATGGGGGAAACAAATGCCATTAGTCGTGTTTTATTTGGAGGACGTTATGATTGTCATTTTAGATGAAATTTATTTTTTTTTAAATGAGAACCTACATTTTGTATGTTTTCTCACTCCTCATAAAAACCAAACAACTTTGTATAAAGCACTTTGCAATTGTTCTTACCAACGTAAATAACAACGAACATTCTGAATGGGTGTGTATGTAGAGCGCAATGAATGGTTGGACCTACTCAACGCAGTGCAGCATAATGACAGTAGGCGAGGAGGCAATGAGACATTATGTCAGTTGTTTTGTTTACTTTCCACGGTAGGACGGTTTCCCTGTATCCGTCATTAGTGTATTTGCAGCCGCCTTCGAGTTCAGGTGGATCCACTGGTAGTACGGACCTACAATTAGCGATCACCGAGTAACAACCATCAGTTCCATTCAAGTGGTTTAACATCTGAGGCGTACCCAATTGACTGTGGGTTGAAATGGATCAACTTTCTCAATCAGAAAAAATGGAAATGGTTCTCATTTACGAGGAATCTAGGAGAGATGTGGAACAAACAATTTTTCTGTACGCGGAGAGTTTTCCTGATAGAACTCCATCAAGATCTTCATTATATCGTGTGATAAAACAATTCTCCGAGGAAGGCAGTGCCCAGCCAAAGAAAAGGTGGCGTAGAACAGCCACGGAGCAGTTATACACCAGTGAAAGAACCATGTACTATGAAGGAAATGCTTTATAGAAAGCTGTTTATTTTGTGATGGCGAATAAGGAAATAAAATAAAAATTGTTGTTCCCAATTACGAATCGCAACTTGACCCTCAAATGACCATCCATGGATGGTCCAACCGTTCATTGCGCTCTTTGTACACAGCCATTCAGAATTTTCTTGTTATTTACGTTGGTGTAAGAACAACTGCAAAGTGCTTTATACAAATGTTGTTGGGGTTTTTATGAGAAGTGGGAAAACAACATAAAAAAGTAGGTTTCCATTTAAAGAAAATTAAACTGACCCTAAAATGACCATCACAACTCCTCCAAACAAAACACGACTAATGGCATCTACTTTCCCGCATAATATCAAGCAACTTTTAATCAAGATGTTTCTTTCTATAACGCTTAGTTTTGGATATACTGTACAGTTTCAACTTAAATGGTCCACTCTGTATAACGATGAAATCTTGTCATGCATACTTATTTAACCTGTGTAGCTTTTCAGGGTAATAATACTTCGCAGAAATGCGCTTTTAAATGCATTGCATTTTTACAACAAAAATTTAAAAATTTCAAATTACTACAATAGCACTCCTCCCTTCTGCTCGCTTAAAAGCTGCCAGTGCTGGTGAAAGCGCTGAATACCACAGGCCAGGATTTCAATATAGAAATTCTAGGTTCGAAACCTCGCTCCGATGCTACCAATATATGATAAAGGACGAATTGGAACCTTGTGTAATAAGGTGCTGACACATAACTTTAATCAAGATAGATAACGGGGTGGGGGTGTTGGAGTTTTGTCAACCTCTCGCACGTCCGACTAAAAATCTTATTGTGAACCCCATTGGAAAGGATGCTTTCATTGTTTTCCAAAACCTGTTCCCTGAACAAGTTGGTTCCAATGTCAGCATCCTTTCCTAAATCTTCTCTGGTGATAGAAAGAGTACGTCTCTTTCTTGACAGGAAAGGCAGTTTCCGCGTCCTCTTTGCTCATTCTATAAAATAAATTCATCCTTGTAGTTCATGTAGATGTTTCCTGAAGTGACCATGCTCAGAAATGAATACCACTACTTTCCTTATTCCTGTTCTATCCAATCGCAGGAGAGATAAGGAAAGAGTGTTCCCTGGATCCAAGATCAGTTTCCTGACTTGTCTTTGTCCAGAATATTTTTTATGCCGCTTTAACATATTAGTTATATCGAAACTTTACACTTTTAAAATAAATATTTAACAATACAACAATGAGGTTGTTTAATATACTGGTAGTTTTGAACCATTACAATGAACTAGTATAAAATTGTGACGCTATAACTAATAAAACTGATTGAACATTGTATAATTTTATATAAGTTTATGCTTTTAAAAAATTCATCTATCTTAGGGTACATCGAATAGTTGAGTGCTGTTTGTAAATCATTGGATATCTGGTAGTATTGTCTCCATTGATTGTATTGTGGACATTCCACGATTATGTGTTTCGTCGTTAACAGTATGTTACATTGGTGGCAGGTGGGTGGTTGGGGCTTTGAAAGAAGATGACTTGCGTGATCTTGGTATGGACCACTCTTAAAACCTGATCTTGTCTGGAAAGACGACTAATGGAAAGATGTGTCGAAAGACTCGATGTTATACCATGGAGTCAAGCTATCCTGTCTTCCATTGTTAGTAGAGCTTCTTCTTTTTAATGGTTGAGATAATATGATTTGCCACCCGAGTTGGTGAGTTTCCCCAATCCATGATTTTATCGAAGTTTTGGCAGTATGTGTACTGATTCCAACCATGGGTTCAAGGCCAACATAGGATGTCTCAGTATTCCAACAACAACCGAGCAGGGTGGTGTCGCGATAACGTGAGCGATTCACATTCGAAAGCTCACGTTCTATCTCCGGTGACCGCCCACTCTGACCTATGTGTATTTCGTGGTTTCTCCGGCTCGTCAGGCGAATGCTCGTGATTCATCTACTACGACTTGTCTGCCTCTCATTTCCTGTACCCATCATCTTTGTCATCTGTTTAAGGGTTGTACGACCAGGCGACGGTGTTCGGCTGGCTGCGGCTGCGCGGTGGATGTGCGCTCTGTATAATTCTTTTTGCTAGTAAATATACCGACACGGGTCGTGGCTTTAAGAACACTTAAACACAATCGGTCTGGGCAAGGTTTAACCCGCGACCTTGGGATCAGAAGGCTAGCGCCTAATCAACTGAGTCGCCCAGCTTGTGGGTGAATCCGGACGGCGTCGGATACGTTAGATGTGGAAACGTTAGGGACTCCGGCCATGCTTTCGCTTGTCGGCATCTGGATCTGGTCAGCCTTCGGGTCTTCTCCCCGATCCATCCCTCCCAGAGGCACGGTAGAAGCAAACAGGCCGTTGAGGCCCACTTGAGGTGCTCTGCCCGGTTTTAGGGACCGTCCGTTCGTCCGTATCTTTTTACCCCCAACAACTTTAACCAAACTACCAAAGTATGTAGCAATAAGGATGGAGAATTGTCAGTAGTTTTTGCACATACACTCTTCGGACTGGCTTCCTCCACTTCGTAAAGCAACCTGAGTTAATTAAATAAATAATTAATTCTGTCCACATCAGCGCTGACACTCAAGGCTGCCACAAACCACGACATTCATTATGCTGTTGAGGTACAAAATCAGTCTGCTGCTTATTAAATTATCTCAATGTATCCAACTGTGTTGGAGTTGGTTTTTATTTGTTCTTCCTCTCAGTCGAATGAGGTCACCTGAGCATTATCGTAAAGCAGTTACATACATGTTTACACATTTTAACTTTCACTACGTGAAGAGTAGTACACAGAACGATTGTCTGAAGGTTACGGAATCTGAGTATAACGGAGAATTATGTGAAAAAAATCTGAATGTTGCATTCACATCAATTTCTCTACTATCTAACGTTTATTGGTAGGTGCACAAATTATTCTTACGAACGTTTACTAGTCTGTCTACTTCATTTTAATCGAGATAAACCTTTGCAGAAACAACATTGCACATTTCTTTAAGATACAAAGAGAACAGCGATAGTCAAATGTTTAAGAACGGGACGCTATATGATGGCCTTATTCCATATATGTAATATATTCTTTATATATGTAACATAAACTGGATAGTAGCACCAATCAGGTACAGTGATACATACCTATAATTCAAATACGTACGCTAAGAAAACGGTTGAAGGGAACGCTAACAGAAGCTTGTCAGACTTCGAGCAGGAAGGTAGTGCATAAGCTCGTCTCTAAATAGACGCTAAAACTGCGTATTTAAAGTCTACCAGTTATGCATATTTTATCATGACAGAGGTGATAGTGATTTGTGAATATCTACATGTGGTTTGTCTAAAATATGAGTGAAATAGTTAACAGAATGCGGTTGTGCAAAATATTTTAACATTCTCCATACTTAATCCTATATGTGTGTGTGTGTGTGTGTTTACAGACTTCCATTGTCTTAATTATGAATTCAAGGTTCGTTACATGCTTACGTAAATACTACTGCATTTCTCGTAATTCTATATTACTGGTTATATAGCTAACAATGGCCTTTCCCTCTCATATTATATTTTATACGTTATAACGTTATATACTTGTTCTCTACCATGTGTACAATATTAATATATGTGTTTTTAACATCCTCTTAATTATTATACATACAATATTAGCAAAAAATACATAACACGTAAACACCTAGAACAAAATATTAAAGAAAGAAATTATTAATGTGTTGATGCTGAGAAGCTGTGAGTTAGATATCTTATTGCATTAATGAGTTGTCGTATTAGTTTTTCCGTGGCTAGTATTGTATGTTGCCTCAAAATGTAATACATTATGTAATACATTTTCGTCTATCGCTTAACGTTTACCAATACAAGGTTATACAAAACTTCTTCAGAATAAAGTGGACTTCACAGGTTATTTCCACAAATTTCAAAATATACATTTTATTTGTCATGTAAATATCTTTAACATATGATGTTTTAATCAAAATCTTTGAGCCTTTTTAAAAAATATAAAATTTCAAAAATATTCCATATAAACGGTAATTAGGGGTGGGATTTTCTTGAAGATCTTCGTGTCACATCTTTGGAAGGTACTGAACCTAATTGCCAAGTCTGGTGTTTATTCAATTTTTCGTTTTTGAGTTATGCTGTTCACACGCCACACGGAAGTTTTTCTAAAAAAAATGTGTTGGATCAGGAGGCCTCAAAACGTGTATTTCCGGCGAAATCTTCGTATAGAATTTTGGGGGGAAATGCAATAATTTCTCTGCTTACTGGTACGTGGTAGAGAAAGTAAAAAGAAAGTTTAATAATTAAGCCTCCAATACTTCGAACGCGCTGGGTAATCATTGACAACAAGCGCACGCATGTATGTGTGTGTGTGTGTGTGTGTGTGTGTGTGTGTGTGTGAACTCAAAAACGAAGAGTTGGATGATACAAAATTTAGTATTTTAGTTCAGCATCTTCTAAGGATGCCACACGAAGGTTTTCAAGAAAATACTGCACCCCATACTACCCTTTGCATGCAAAAATATTTTTTTTTTCAAAAATCTCTACATTTTGATTAAAATGTCATTTAGGATCTTTTTATGACTAATAAAATGTCTATATTGAGTTTCCTGGGAATAGCCCGGGAAGTCTTCTTCGTTCGGAATGAACTTTGTTTAACCGGTAAACCACAGACAAAAGCTTACCGTACAACAAATGTAGATGTAACCAGATGTAAGCAACGGGTGCGAGCCCGCAGTGCTCGTGCGGGTTATATCAAAAGAGTGCGTATACTATGCCATACATGAAGACTGTTAATGTCTTTATCCAATTATAGAAAACTACAGTTTACATATAGGTATGTAATGTGAATACCACATAGTCTAGGCCAAGGGTGGCGAAAACGCCTTCCTTCCGCGAGTCACCAAATATGCAACACGCACTGCAACACTCAGTAGCATGTGAAAATCAAACGGACGTTTGCAGAGAGGGAACGTGCGCCTGCGAGTCAAAATAACTCGCGAGTCACGTTTTCGCCACCTCTGGTCTAGGCAATGCAGTGGAGAATAATAACTGCGAAGATTGTCGAAAGTGAACGTTCTCGATCTCTCACTTAAATTAAAACATCGAAAGAGGTAATAGGGCGGTGCCGTGGCCGAGTGGTTAGACCGCTCGCCTCGCACCGAGGTGGCCCGGGTTCAATCCCAGGGACCTGCATGTGGGATTTGTGGTGGACGAACACCAACTGCTCCATCATCACCTTTCCTTTCATCCATTTCACCAACATTTCGTTTCATCTACTTCCTTCATCCCATACCAGGCATCGGGCTGATGACCCATCCTGGATGTTCTGTCTGATCCATGAGTGTCTGCTCCTCGACGGGCCTCTGACCCCAGGCACCCGCTTGTAAGTCCTACATAAGAGGAGGGTAAACAGATAATGAATGAAAGAGCTAATAGGTGCATACGAATAATATTTATATCTGTATATTTAATATATATTTCTTACTCTGTTTGCGAAGCGGCACATCATCTCTACTACGATATATATCTTTACATATCGTGTGTCGTCCTCAGTGGTCTAGTTCCCTAGGTCGCGGGTTCAAACCTGGCGGAGGGCGATTTTTTCGCGCGTAAAAACCCTTAGCATGGCTTCCTTCGGTAGAGAAGCAAAGCCGGTGGTCCCTGTCGTAGATTTACGGCACGTAAAAGAACCTCGAGCCTGATAAAGAGGCCTCTGAGCAAAATTACTGGTATATGATGCCCAATATAGAATAGCACGCTAAGGACCAGAGCAATTAAAGAGCATCCATAAATAAAACTCAATTTCATTTAGGGAACCTGTGCCAAGACATGCTCTCTGAACCGGTAACTTGAAATCACAGACCCGGTCACCCTAATCCGCCCTCTAATGATGATCTTCCGGCAGCTTTTTATGCAAATCGTGAAATGAGTGTTGCCAAGTGGAAGAAAAGCATTTTATCTGAGAATTCTTGTTTCAGTTCTTCAAAGCCACGAACTGAATTATACGGCCCTTCATACTTTTCCAGAGAAAGTAGTCGCACATAGACAAATCTCAGTATCTGTGGGGCCAAGTACCGTGGTTATCGATGAGAACCGTTACTGAAGTACTAACTTATGTCTTATTGTTGAACCATGTTGATTCCTTAAATGGATATCTTACAAGTTTCTACAGATCTGGATATACCGATTATCATCGTCTGCTCTTTTTGAGGCATATGGACTGTGCATCCTTATAAAACTATTTTATCAGTTACAGGAGGTGAGATATATTTACTACATTATCCCCATGAATGAACAAAAAATGTATGATGTGTCACCCTATAAAATCCCTTATATATCAATGACCAAGTAATGAACAATTCGAACTATTCCTAATGGATATCTCAGAAATAGCTTACGTCACAAAAAAGTTATTTGAAATAAATTGTGTGTTTTAAAGAGGTACATTTTTATGTAATACGTTTTAGTCTATCGCTTAACGATTAACAAAATTTCTTCAGAATGAAAAGGATTTCACAGGCTACCCCCAGAAAATTCAAGTTAAACATTTTATTTGTCATTTAAATGTCTTTAATATATGGTATTTTAATCAAATCGTTAGAGCCATTTTTTAGGAAATTAAAAAATTCGAAAAATGTTCCATTTAAGGGGAAGATAGGGGTGGGGGATTCCCTTGAAACTCTTCGTATCGCAACTTTGAAAGGCACTGAACCTAAATATCAAGTTTGGTATTTATCCAAATTTTCGTTTTTCATTTATGCTGTTCACACACACACACACACACACACACACACACACCTCTTTCTTGAATTGCTTTTTTTTTTTGGATTCAAGGAACCTCAAATATGTACTTCCGGTGAAATCTTGGTATCGAATTTTTGGGTGGAATACAATACTTCCCATACTTACTATACGTAGTAGGGAAAGTCATTAGTCAAATAAGTCTTTTATCTAAATGAGCTGTACATGCTCCCCATTTCTCCGCTTCCGGCCTTACTCAGCTTGATGGGGGGGGGGGAAGGTGGGTGTATTATTACGGAATGTGCTAAAATATAAGGTCAAGTTCTTGGATAGTTAGGCGTATCAGAAAATGCATACGTTAGCAGCAGCTGTCAATTATTAGTACATACAAATCTTAGCGAGCAATAAATGTTTATATAATAAACTTAAAAAGGAAAAAGAATCAAATAACATTTATAAATTCCTGTTGAAAATAGTTTTCATATACAAGTTGTGATCTTTTGATCTCAGATACAAAGTTAATATTGAAAATTAATATCTTTTATTTTTTTCAATTCCTAGTACCTTTTTTTTCATTTATACTCCGCCTTTAACGACATTGATCTTATCGGCGGCCTTTCCTTTGGAACGTATTGCCTATTGGCAATGGTGTTAACTCGTATTCTCTTGTCGTTGGATTTCTTGCACTTTGGGTTTTAATCATTAGACGACATACACATACACATTCTCGTTCATACTCCAGACTCTGGGGAGGATGGGAAATAATCTTGGCTAAAGAAAAATTGCCACTCCAGCCGGGAATCGAACCCGGGACGCCTCGTACAGCAGGCAGGTGCTCTACCGATCAACAGCGTGCATACCACACTTCCTCTTAAACTTTGATTCACATAATAGAATTTTGAAGAAATGAGTAGCAAATGACTTTTTATGTAATATATGTATAAAATATTTCACATATTAAGTTCACAATAGTGAGTGCAATTGTTCCTTAGTACATCGAGAATCGAGCGGATGCTCAGGCGGTTACGTCTGTGGCCCGCATTCCAGAGGTCGTGGATTCGATTCCCGTAGACGACTTTCTTGATCCATGGGTTTTTTCGGGGATTTCCTCGGGTCGCCAAGCGAATGCTGGGAAGGAACTTTACATCCCCCGAATTTCCTGTCCCTCCATTTCATCTCCATTCTCATTTCCCTTCACTTTCATCTACTTGGTTTCTTTCAGGATACAATGTGGGCGGGAGGTCTAGGTATGTACCCCGGACTGCGAGCGGTTGTCGGATCTCGATCCCCAGGGGATGTGTAAGCCCACAGGTAGGGGAGCCGGCTGTACAAGTCAGTATCCGGGGAGTTCAAAATGGTAGAGGCCCTGCCCTCTGCCTGTTTTTTTTGGCCTGTCGTGCCTCGTGCTCCGGGCGCCCTCTGTCTGCTCTCACCTCATCCCTTGTTCCGGGGACCTAGTTACAAAATCTCTGCACATGTGAGGTGATGGGTCCCCCTCCGCTTTTAGTCCTATCCTATCCTGTCCCAATACATCGAGATATACCTTATTGTGAATTCCCGGTATTTGCTGTTACTAAAAAGTCTCACAATAGTTGCATCCGATTTCAGCAAATAGTCACTCCCGGCCAGTTATACTGCTTGCACTCATTACCTCCATATATAAACACGAAGCTTACTTTAAATGATAAAAAGGCACAACTATTGCGTTGCACAAAATTGAATGGATATATGAATTTGGACGTAGATGTTACTTGCTTATTAACGCACCTCACAGATGGAATAGGCCATGGCTAGAATTTGGAATTTCCATTTCGAATGCCGAAACACTAGGTAGACCAGGCGCTAACCGCTCCACACCTGAAGCCAAGCACCTTCTGACAGATCGAGCTAGTTATATCTCCAGCGGAAGGACTACCTTTCCGGCGCTAGGCGGGGTAATGAGGGATATCGTCAACTAATGCGCGTTCATAAAACTTATGAACGGTGCAATCTTTGCTATAATTAAGTATTTTTTCTATTTCTTGTGGTTTACCACTAATTAAAAGATTACTGTAAAATTCATTCAGAATGAAGAGAACTACACAGGTCATTTACTGAAAATTTAAAATATACATTTTATTATACTACGCAGGGCCGCCCAAGGGGGGGATAATGACGCAATTTGCACCATCAGGAGCTTTGGAGGGGGGTTTAAACGTTTTAGGAATATAAAAATATTGAAGTAAATTAACATAGGTATTATAAAGAATTTATTACAATTTTTAATCGAGTACTTTGTTAACTCAGTTTGTATCTTTGGAATTGTTAATCTAGTGTACTGCATCCCCTCTAAAAGTAATGTTAAGTATAATTCCTAGTTACGGTATAATTTGGCGTATCAACTTATATCTTTTGGAAATGTATAAAAGGAACTAGTACATTATAGGAGAGTATGTAGTTGTTCAGAACGTATAGCATTATTAACTTACTATATTGGTCTATTTAGATAGATACAATTGGATACATTGAAATACCAAATAATAACGTACACCGCTTGGTATTTTATTTGTAACTTTTTGCTGCAAATATTATATTTTTTTGGAATCAATTGTTCTTTCACACAAGCCGTGTGTTGGACAGGGTTGGAAAGGTAGAATCAGACGACTGAACAATTCAATGCCATAGCCGGGATTTGAACTACGGATCTCCCGGTCTCCGTCCGGTTGCTCTACCATGGCAACATGCCGACACGACATTAAATTCTCCAGCTGACTCGCATTTTTCCCGGTAAACCACAAGGAAATCTCAAATGTATTGAGATGTCATACCCCAATGGCGACTTACATTCTTTGTAAGTACTTAAGTCCCGGGCTTTATAGTACAGCCACTATTAGGTCAATTATGGAATCAATTGTTCTTTCAGACAAGCCGTGTGTTGGACAGGATTGGAAAGGTAGAATCAGATAACTGAAAAATGCAATGTCATAGCCGGGATTCATTATATTTTTATTTTAACTTTCCAAATATTTATTCAAGATTTAACTGTGTACCGGTATCACTATAGCTACTATAGTACTATAAGACAGCGCCTTTACTAAGCTTTCCAGCAGCATAAAAAAAGGAACTGAATGGTTGAAATTGAGCTCTCAGAAAACTTAGGAGGGAGGATGGTTGTTTTAGTAGATATGTGTTAAACTAGCGGCATTTGAATCCGAAACGTTAGAACCATTTTTGAGGAAAACATATGAAAATATCATTCATGTAAAGATTAGTTTTAGGTGGGGAGATTTTATTGAAAATCTTTGTGTCACATATTGGAAGGTAGAGCAAATGTTTGGTATCTATCCCACTTTTCATTTTTGAGTTACCCATCCGCGCGCTCATCTTTTACTAAAACTGCTGTTTTGGAGTTCAGGCGATCTCAACGGTGCATTTTCTGTTAAATCTCTATATACAATATCTTACATAGGCAAGCGATAGCAAACATTCTTTGAGACTCCCATGTTTGTTACAGAAGTATCTCATTTCTTGATTTTTTCTTGTTTAATTCAGATAAGCATAAAGCGTCAGTGCGCAAGGTAAAAACCGAACTATTTTTCGAATTCAGCACTCCAAAAGTCTGTTAAACAAGCAGCAGAAGATTTAAAGAAATCTTTAGAAGCCTTAATATAGCAGTTACTGGTTTTTGAAAAAACAAAAACAACCTATCGTTGATTACTCACCTTGAGGTATAAAATTGTTTTTCTGATGTGTTACATTCACATAATTTCTCAACCCAACCCAATATTGTTCATTTTATGTAACTCCTACAAACTATTTTTGCGAAAGCTTATTTTTCTATCTACTTCGTGTTAATCGAGATAAACCTTTCAGAAACAGTTTCATTACACATTTCGTTGTCCTTAGTCTTTCAATGGCATTGCGAGAAACAACTGAACAGCGACAACACTTTAAAGGAAAGCTTCCACAAATTATAGTTACAAAATCTTATTCTTCCATCTTCGTATTAATCGAGATGAACTTTCATTACACGTTCATGCAAGGTGCAAGGAGAATAAAGTAGGCTAAGGCTAGTCAGATTCTTAAAAAGTGGATCGGCTTTGAAATTCCATGTTCTTTGCACAACTCGAGAAAAAGGAGTAGCGAGTTAAAACTTGAAAACAGCGATATGGCTCCACGGTAATGCGTGAAGCTCTCATTCGGGAGGTCACGAGTTCGATTCCTGTAAGGCTGCCCACGCTGACCATGAGTTTTTTCTTGGTTTCTCTGGATCGGTAAGCGAATGCTGCGGTGGTTCCTCTTACACCAATTCCTGTCTTCTGCTTCATGGTTGAGGAAGCAGGCGAAGGCATCCGGTATGCTGCTGGGCGGTGGATATGCGCTTTCGAAAGGTTTCTCTCTGGCGTTGGTTGGACTGCTGACGGACCCGCTTCTTGGGGAATTTCGGGTCTTGGAGGTCCCCGGGGGGTTCGGAGCTTGTGGGCATATCTGGCCGGCGTCTGGGTGCCTTCTATCTGGAACTGTTAGGGACCCCGTTCATGCTTGCGTACATGTCGTCTGGATTTGGTCGCCCCTTAAGTGTCCCCTCGTCCCTCCCTCTCAGGGGTCACGTTAGAAGCAAAAAGGGTCACATTGGCCTACTTGCGGTGTTCTGCCCCCGTTTCTGCCCATCCGTGATCTGTGTTCCTACTCTTACCACTTGAAGTAAAAATATTTAAAAATTCAAACCAATAACAAAGAATATCTCGGAAATTGTCAACGCCACAACAAATTTTACTTCTATAAATTATGTGCTTTAACGAGCACTACATTTCTTGTGTGGCAAGATTTTGTCTATCTCTTGCGGTTTACCAATTATACAAAAGTCATTCAGAATGAAGAGGGTACTTTGGCGTAAATCCACAATGACATGAGGTGGAAAATGTCGAAACGCTACTATCAGTTGTGTATCGCATATCAGGTGATATCATGCGCAGACATACGACAGAAAAACAATAGAAAACAATTGCAAAGAGATACACGCCCTCTGCTGTTCGTTATATCATCATCGCACATTTACGACAATGACCTACGGTACTCGTGCAATTCCAAGAGATAATAACCGAACTTTGTATGCGAACAGCTTAGAGATAACCCGCTCTTAAAACGTGCGCTAGTTGCATCATAAGTGTCTAATTGCCATGGCATTTCATTATGTAATAGCAAGAGTACCTCTTTAGCCAGACATTTAGAAAAACATTTTTTCTCGGAATATGCTCAGGTTTTAAATAAAAGCATTGATAGTTGTATTATTATTCATATTATTTTTCCTTTTATTTATTTATTTATGGTTCTAGTAAGCAAAGTATTGTTTTGCACCCAAAAATGCATTACCTAGATATCACCCAAAATACATATTTTGAGGCTCCCTTAACCCAAAAGAAGCATTTTTGGAAAGAGGCCCACGAGCGCGCGTGTGCGTTTGTGCAATTTACTCCGGAAGTAACGTTGGAGAACTCAATTACAATTTACTCTTTTAGTTACGACTACGGAAGTAAGAGCTAATTACTCCCGGAGATAATATTTTGTTTACGCGATTTACTTGATGCGATCATGGATAAGGTTATGTGCGATAGGACAAAGCGGGGAAACGTCGACGAAAGAGATAAATATTTGTTGGTAGAGATAAAGAAAATTCATTTAAACAATATGAGGTAAAAAAACGCGATATAAAGATCCTGGAAGAGAAATGCTGGAAAGTCGTGACGGACGAGTTTAGTGCTTCTAGCGACGGGAAACGTACAGAAGAGCGGCTTAAAATTCTGGAAACAGATCACTTGCGTGTCGATGAAGAAATATCCTCTCCGATTTCGGAAACGTTCACTATATTCACGGATGGACACAAAATAGGAACATACGCGCAGTCAATTGCACCCACAATGTGTAGAAAATCTGCAAAAGTGAAGAATTGCCTATTATTTTCTGAACACTCATGTGTAGGTACCTAACCTCAAAAGCGCTCTGACAATGTGATGAAATAGGTACATGACTAGCAGACGCATGGTGAACGTTTATTTATAAGATCGCTTGTACTGCCGGGATTACGGTGAATTTCACTTAACGTGGCATGAAGCTAAAAAATTCTGGTAAAATAAGGATCTAATTGGCATGCACTTAACGTAATGGAAATGACTTTGATTGATGGTTCTTTTATTACTTCGAGCTAGTGTTCACGCCGACGGTTCTAATTGCCATGTGACATCAAAGCTGACGTAACGGGAAGGAAAGGTTTGACATTACCAAACTCTTAAGTTACGTCGCGTTAAGCAAATCCTAAATATCATTTAATACAGTGTTAGACTGTCACGTTACGTTAAATTCATCGTAATGCCGGCATAACTATCTGAAATGTTCCGCTACGAAACACTCGCAAGACGCATAACAATAATTGTAGGTTATAGAGCTAAATTCCTGACTGAGTTTTGTTGTAAATGATCTCCAAGCAGGTTCAAACGGCATGTAAAAGATTCTTTCCTAATACCGAAACGTTCGTTGAGCACTCTCCTTTCCCCCCTCTCTCTGTATAACTATCATATGGTTCTCGCATACCACTATTGCATTCCCGTTGTTTCCTTCATCGAGATTATCAATGTGAGCTAAGTAGTCCATGAACACGTTAAAATATCTTCCTCCAAATACGACGCGGTATTCTATTTCAATTGACAAGTTGGGTACTTCATCCAGGTCGCGAGAGTAAATTCTAACCTATATTTGTGCTCTATTTAATCCCATAGTAACATACTACATGACGGGATTCTCCGACATTTACTTCTGCGGTAATTTACTTGGGAGTATCTGAAAGGAGTAAAATGCTTCGGAAGTAGTTTACTCTCGCATGGAACTCGCCGAGTGTTATCTTGAATAGTAATTTACTACGAACATATAGCTTACTTTAGGTTAGTGCCAGCGCCCTTAGTATTTAAATGCATTATCTTCCAAGGATACAATACGAAGATTTACAAGAAAATTCCTCACGCCAAACTACCCTTTACATTGAACATATTTCGTAAGTTTTTATTTTCTCAAAAAATGGCTCTGAACAATATTGATTAAAAGATATGTTTAAGATATTTACATGACAAATTAAATGTAAATCTTGAATTTTCTGGGAATAGTCTGAAGTCCTCTTCATTCTGAATGACTTTGGTATAACTGGTAAACCGTAGCAGATCTTTAACGCAGATCTCGTTAAAGCACTCAGTATGTCAAGTATTCTTGTGGCGTTAACCATTTCCGAGATATTTCAAATGCTTGTACTTTTCACTTATTCGTCTTTTTTTTTTTTTTTTTTACTTTCTCTACTACGTACAGTAAGTAGCGACAATATTGTATTCCACCCAAAAATTCGATACCGAGATTTCACCGGAAATATAGGTTTTGAGGCTCCCTGAATCCAAAAAAAGCTTTTTTGGAAACATGTCCGTGTGTGTTGGTTTCTGTGTCCGTGTGTGTATGTGTGTGTGTCTGTGAACAGCATAACTCAGAAACGAACAGCCGGATAAACACCAAACTTGGTATTTAGGTTCAGTAGCTTCCAGAGATGCGACACGAAGGTTTTCAAGAAAAATTTTCTCAAAAATGGCTCTAACGATTTTGATTAAAATATCATATGTTTAAGATATTTTCATGGCAAATAAAATGTATATCTTGAATTTTCTAGGAAAGCCTCCAAAAGTATTCTTCATTGTGAACGACTTTTGCATAACTGGTAAACCATAAGCGATAGACAAAATTTTACTACACAAAAAATGTAGATCGCGTTAAAATACACAATTTATGCCATATACATTTTTTTTTGAGTGAACAATTTTCGGGATATTGCTTGTTATTCCCTTAAATTTTCAATACTTATTTTCTCAAATGGGAATTCGTTATTCATTTTTTTTGTCTTGGATATGCAAAGAGTATTAATCTGTGGCAAAGAGAATGGTGCTGCACCTAGCAACCAGCTATTAAGAGATATATCTATGTTTAAAGGCTACTGTATTTCTATATTGCCCTTGCAAATACAAAACAAGGGGAACATAATACGCCTTAAGCGATAGTCAAATATCTTTAGAACTGGTCGCTATGTGTAAAATGTAATTCTCTTTGCATGTCAAAAGATCGTTTCTGCAAATGTTTATCTCGATTGGTATGAAATAGATGGAGAATAAGAGTTTGCAAAAATAGTTTCTACAAGAGTAGAGAAAGTCATGTGAGTGTAACACATCAGATTGCGACGACCCGCTTTTAAAAGCGGGTTCCTTTCACAAGTCGTTACTCTCTTGTTAACCAACATATATTTTAACTTCACAACAATAGTATATTGCATTATGAGGAAGCGCATAATTACAGAATAGAGGAATCGTTTGAAAAGACGGGACCAAATCAATTATTTTCTGTTTCGAGATTATGTTTTGCATTTCTCACACATGTATTTCACAGTATTTTTTGTACGATCGTGTGTTTTATTATTTTGAATGAATCTTAATATATAAAAGTCAGTTTATTTATGTATATGTGAATATGTTCCTTACAGGCTTATACACCGTTGCACCAATTTCGAACAAACTAGGCACAAATAGCCTTTGGCACAAGGTGAAAATTACTCTCTGGCTTAGAATTCGAAATTCCTTCCCATTCCACAGTATTGGTTATTTAATTTTATATGATACCTAAAAAACCTCGCAAGAAAATCTATATATTAATGATAATGCAATATATCAAACATTGCCAACATAAGAATAATTGCTTAGGTTTTCACGGCCTCACAAAATAACAAAGGAACAGCGAGTTCAAATACTATTCGTTGATCTCCTTTTGCGTTGATCCTGGAGTAATAACATAGTCAAATACAGAATTACAACAGTATGCCACCCGTGACCATGATTGCGCAAACTTTAGTAAAGGTGCTGCAATCGCTTGGCTGAAAAATTAACGTTTCGAGCTTATTATATTAGACTGTGATAACAGCAACAGCATCAAACCAGACAAAACACCACTTCTTATTTTTACTTTCTCTACTACGTATAGTAAGTAGGGGAAGTATTGCATTCCACCCAAAAATTCGATACCGAGATTTCACCGGAAATACATGTTTTGAGACCTCCTGAATCCAAAAAAAGCATTTTTGGAAACATGTCCGTGTGTGTGTCTGTGTGTCTGTGTGTG
Source organism: Deroplatys truncata (assembly GCA_030765065.1). NCBI lineage: Eukaryota > Metazoa > Arthropoda > Insecta > Mantodea > Mantidae > Deroplatys > Deroplatys truncata. The sequence continues at coordinate 117,149,799 of CM060988.1, read as the reverse complement.
TGTGTGTCTGTGTGTGTGTCTGTGTGTGTGTGAACAGCATAACTCAAAAACGAACAGTCGGATAAACACCAAACTTGGTATTTAGGTTCAGTATCTTCCAGAGATGCGACACGAAGGTTTTCAAGAAAATCCCCCCACCCCAGACTACCCTTTACATGGAACATTTTTCGAAAATTTTAATTTTCTCAAAAATGGCTCTAACGATTTTGTTTAAAATATCATATGTTTAAGATAATGCCATGAGAAATGAAATGTATATCTCGAGTTTTCTGGGAATGTCTCCAAAAGTATTCTTCATTGTGAACGACTTTTGCATAACTGGTAAACCATAAGAGATAGACAAAATTTTACTACACAAAAAATGTTGATCTCGTTAAAATACACAACTTATGTTATATACATTTCTTTTGTTGAGTGAACCGTTTTCGAGATATTGCTTGTTATTCCCTTAAATTTTCCAATACTTATACTTTTTCTCAAATTCGTTATTCATTTTTTTATGTCCTGGACTTGCAAAGAGAATGGAATTCGACACATAGCAACCAGCGTTAAAATATTTGACCATCGCTTAAAAGCTACCATATTCCCCTTGCATCTACAAGAAAATTAGCAATAAGATTGACATCTCGATATCTCGATTAACATAAAGCATATGGAGAATAGGCGTTTGTAAAAATAGATTGTACAAGAGTAGAGAAAGTCATGTAAGTGTAACACATCAGATTTTTTTATCTTCCTATGATAATTTGCTGTGTATTGATATAAAATAGCACGAAATCATTCAACGTAATCGTATTGACTACAAATGTCCCTGTGGTACTCAAACTTTGCTAGCATAAGAGCAATAAATAAGTGAAGGTTAATATCCATACATTCTGCGATCATTCTCCGGATATTTACTTATACTTTGTAGTTTATCATTTTTTGTAAACAGCGGGTTTCTTTCTCTATGGGAAGTTAGTGCTGTTTTTATAATCAGAAAAACAAAAACTAAATTACATATGAAAACGGCAGCCTCAAAGCAGATGAAGTACAAATTCTTATTCCCTTTTGCTTTGCTATTTTTGGTCTTTGTTTTATTTTGTCTTTGTGTGTTTTCTTAATAATTTTATGTATGTTGATCACTGAGAATTATCAAGGTTATATTGATGTTACTTAAGCCGCTATTGTTTCTTCTTACCAACCAAGGTTTTCTCTATAAATAACGACGAGGCAGCCGAAGATGACAACGTGGAAGTCACTCAGCTGCATTCACGAGAAATCTTCATTACAAACTGTGGTATATGCGGTTCAATAGTACTTTTGCATAGTGTTTTCTTAGAGTTTTATTTCTTTTTGTTCTTTTTGGAGTGCTGAGAGTTTTAATTAGCTCTTTAAGTATCTTGTGTAACAATTTTTAAATGCCTTCAAGGAAACGCAAGGCTATTGGGTAATCTAAGGCTAAATGTTATAGGGATAAACCGTGAACGCCGGGTATTAAGATAGTTATTAATAAAAGAAAACAATCTCTAATGAATTCACCCATCACCTCATTGAATTTCCGGTAACGCACTGCTGCCAATTCAATAGCTATAACCAATAGATGGTTTAGTAATATTCTATAACTTAAGAGGTTTTGAGCCAATTGTTTGATGGTTGATGTCTTGACTTAAAGCGGGAAGTTTGAAAATAATAATACAGGTGATAATAGAGATTCAGTATTTCAAGAAGAATTTGAAGTCGGAGACGTGTTTTATGAAGACGCAGATATTGAAGAGGCTTGGAAAATTGCGTTGTGTTTTACTTCGGATAAACTTTAATATTTGTGACAGAAAAATGATTTTTTTTTTTTATTTTTTAGTTTTGTACAGATGTCACCCTCCAGCTGCGTGCGCTTTCCAAATGCACAAAGTGCTGGCAACATAGGAATAACAAACACCACCAAACGTTAAACCTGAGTACGCGAAGCTTAGATTAATTAGCAACCAGTGGTTACACCAAAGCACGCGAGCCGAGCGTGCGTTCCTTAACGATGCTTATGATTCGCTATTTATATAAATTAGTCTGATTTACGGAAGCTTAGGTTAGGTTTAGTTTTTTTATATAAGCTTATGTTTCTGATTCATGGGAGGTTAGGTTTAGTTTAGTTTAATTTTTTTACGTAAGCTTTGGTTTCTGATGCACAGGAGGTTAGGTTTAGGTTAGGTTTAATCTTTTTTACTTTCTCTACTACGTATAGTAAGTAGGGGAAGTATTGCATTCCACCCAAAAATTCGATACCGAGATTTCACCGGAAATACATGTTTTGAGACCTCCTGAATCCAAAAAAAGCATTTTTGGAAACATGTCCGTGTGTGTGTCTGTGTGTGTGTGTGTGTGTGTCTGTGTGTGTTAGTCTATGTGTGTGTGAACAGCATAACTCAAAAACGAACAGTCGGATAAACACCAAACTTGGTATTTAGGTTCAGTATCTTCCAGAGATGCGACACGAAGGTTTTCAAGAAAATCCCCCCACCCCAGACTACCCTTTACATGGAACATTTTTCGAAAATTTTAATTTTCTCAAAAATGGCTCTAACGATTTTGTTTAAAATATCATATGTTTAAGATAATGCCATGAGAAATGAAATGTATATCTCGAATGTTCTGGGAATGTCTCCAAAAGTATTCTTCATTGTGAACGACTTTTGCATAACTGGTAAACCATAAGAGATAGACAAAATTTTACTACACAAAAAATGTTGATCTCGTTAAAATACACAACTTATGTTATATACATTTCTTTTGTTGAGTGAACCGTTTTCGAGATATTGCTTGTTATTCCCTTAAATTTTCCAATACTTATACTTTTTCTCAAATTCGTTATTCATTTTTTTATGTCCTGGACTTGCAAAGAGAATGGAATTCGACACATAGCAACCAGCGTTAAAATATTTGACCATCGCTTAAAAGCTACCATATTCCCCTTGCATCTACAAGAAAATTAGCAATAAGATTGACATCTCGATATCTCGATTAACATAAAGCATATGGAGAATAGGCGTTTGTAAAAATAGATTGTACAAGAGTAGAGAAAGTCATGTGAGTGTAACACATCAGATTTTTACTTTCTCTACTACGTATAGTAAGTAGGGGAAGTATTGCATTCCACCCAAAAATTCGATACCGAGATTTCACCGGAAATACATGTTTTGAGACCTCCTGAATCCAAAAAAAGCATTTTTGGAAACATGTCCGTGTGTGTGTCTGTGTGTGTGTCTGTGTGTCTGTGTGTGTGTGTGTCTTTGTGTGTGTGTGTCTGTGAACAGCATAACTCAAAAACGAACAGTCGGATAAGCACCAAACTTGGTATTTAGGTTCAGTATCTTCCAGAGATGCGACACGAAGGTTTTCAAGAAAATCCCCCCACCCCAGACTACCCTTTACATGGAAGATTTTTCGAAAATTTTAATTTTCTCAAAAATGGCTCTAACGATTTTGATGAAAATATCATATGTTTAAGATAATGTCATGAGAAATGAAATGTATATCTCGAATTTTCTGGGAATGTCTCCAAAAGTATTCTTCATTGTGAACGACTTTTGCATAACTGGTAAACCATAAGAGATAGACAAAATTTTACTACACAAAAAATGTAGATCGCGTTAAAATACACAACTTATGTCATATACATTTCTTTTGTTGAGTGAACCGTTTTCGAGATATTGCTTGTTATTCCCTTAAATTTTCCAATACTTGTACTTTTTCTCACATTCGTTATTCATTTTTTTTGTCCTGGACATGCAAAGAGAATGGAATGCGCCACATAGCAACCAGCGTTAAAATATTTGACTATCGCTTAAAAGCTACCATATTTCCCTTGCATCTACAAGAAAATTACCAATAAGATTGACATCTCGATATCTCGATTAACATGAACCATATGGAGAATAAGCGTTTGTAAAATTAGATTGTACAAGAGTAGAGAAAGTCATGTGAGTGTAACACATCAGATTTTTTATATATGCTTAGGTTTCTGATGCACGGGAGGTCAGGTCAGGTCAGGTCAGGTCAGGTCAGGTCAGGTCAGATTAGATTAGGTTAGGTTAGGTTTGATTTGATTTTTTTATTAGATAAGTTTAGGTTTCTGATTCACTGGAGGTTAGGTTAAGGGTTTTTTTATATAAGCTTCGCTTTCTGATTTACGGGAGATTGGGTTAGATTAGGTTAGATTCGGTTTAGTTTGGTTTTTTTATGAGCTTAGGTAGCTGATTCACGATAAGTTAGGTAAGTTTTGGGTGTTTTTATGTATAAGCTTAGGTTTCTGATCCACTGAGGTTAAGTTACGTTTCGGTTTTTATGTACAAGCTTAGGTTTCTGATTTACCGAGGCTAGGTTAGGTTTAGTTTTTTTATGGCTTTAGGTTTCTGATTCACATGAGATTGAGTTAGATTTGGATTTTTTTAATATAAATTTAAGTGATGTATTCTTCCCCTTTCCCCTGCGTTTCTTTCTTCTTTAACCTGGTTGGCTAATCTATATCTTCGAATTGTGACAAACAAGCCGTGTACAGAGCAAGAATAGGCGATAAAAGCGATACAACTACATTGTCATACTAGATGCTCGTGCTGTCGTTATTCTGATAGGTTTAAAACGTAGTTGCCTTCCATGTATTTGTGGATAAGAATTTACGTGCATTAACTCTGTTTCGTAATATATTCAATTCATGCGGTTGTGAAAATATAAATTTGACAATTATCTTAGCATTCTTCGAACCGTTAACCAAGTCATAGAAAAGGCAGAAGAATATCAGTTAACAATATATCTAGCATTCGTTGATTACAGCAAGACTTTTGACTCGGTAGAACATTCAAGTATGCTTCAGGCATTACACACACAAGGAACAGAAACTAAATACATCCACATAATGAACAAGGTTTATAGTCAAAGCTATGCCAAAGTTAAGACAAAAATAGAAGGGCAACTATTCCGACTCAAAAGAGGAGTGCGACAGGCGATCCCATTTCCCTTAAACTTTTTACGAGCGTGCTAGAGGACATATTTCGAAAACTGAATTGGGGCAAAAAATACGCATAAACGCTCCAAGCTAACCCACCCAAGATTCGCTGACGACGTCGTACTGCTCGCCGAATCACCAAGAGAACTACAATCAATATGCAGGAGTTATCGAAAATAAGTAAAACTCTAAGCTTCTCAAGGTACAAACACAAGACACAAGTCATGTCAAATGGACCAACAATCCCAACAAGAGTGATGGACTGGACCTACAATATGTAAACGACTGTATCTGCTTAGGACAACTACTCTCTTTCCACCGAAAATATATAAAGAAATAAGCAGAAGAATGGCTCTCGCTTGGAAGGTGTTCTGGTCTCTGAAATTCATATTGCTTGACAGGTCACTCAACTGAAGACTTAAGTTTCAAACACTAGAAATCTGTGTTTTTCCAACTCTTATACGGCTACCAAACTTGGACTCTGACCGCCAAGCTAAAGTATACCCTCCAAGTATGACAAAGGAAAATGGAGAGGAAAATCTTAGGTATAACTCTGAAGGACAAAAACACAACTCTCCAAAAGATGTCATCAACAACAGATGCCCCACAACAAGCCACCAAGAAAAAATGGAAATGAAGGGGCATGTTGCAAGACTACCGGGTGACAGATGGACGATAAAAACAACCATGTGGGACCCATACACAGGCACAAGACACCGCGGAAGACCGAGATGCAGATGGGCGGACCCCTTCAAAGAAAAAGCAGGGGCACAGCGGTCCATATTCGCCAGATGCAGGAAGAGTTGGAGAGAGATGGAGAGTCAACTGTACACTACATTGTAACAGACAGATATCAGAGTGTAACAGTGCATTGCACAACAACACTACAGCCAGTGCAACAGACAGCTTTTAGACAGTGTAACAGTGTATTACATAGACACAAAACAGTCAGTGTAACGACAGATACCTACCAATGTAACAGACAAATGTCAATGACCCACGATTACTTCTTACGGAGTAGCTCACCGTGAGAGATATGTAAAAGAGCTTTACTCCTCTACAGGGAGGCCTTTGCCCTTAAAGGGATACATCGCGCTTTATTCATATAGAGATAAATGATTATATTAATAGAGGAAGTATTTTTATCGCATAACTATTCAAGACACCAGCCAATAAGAGGTGACTATTGCGCGTGACCGTTAAGGGATACGGGGCAAATTTATATGGAACAGACCTTAGTATATACATTCACCAAGCTCAATTTGCTTTAAAATTTTCAAGCAGTACGTAGCGTAGTAAATGATTATGTATGTGCAATTCCTTAGAAACGCTTAGCCCTTAGGATTTCATTTATACAAATAACCTGAAAATAATCTTCTATGAATGTTAGCTTGGGGAGCGTGCAGGGAATTAAGAATAGCCTTGCGTTGCTCGAAAGTCAAGCGTGACTCTGTATTTTGTGTTGTTTGCTGACGCCCATGACCAATGGATGCCATAGCAACTGTGCGACTGTTGACATTTTGAGACAACTAATATACTGATGCCATTTGAAATTTATAAATACACATAACAGATCTTCAGATTTATTCGGCCTTTAGCACCAGTCGGTTCAATTGAATGACGTCATTATTAGTTCAGCGAACCCATTGTCTCAAAGGGGAGGCGCGGAACTGATACCCGGACTGAATGCATTCCGGACTTCGTAAACAGGTTGATGTACTGCGGCGGTGCAGACTGGTTTTCACTAGGACATTGTGCGTTCTTTGCACGCGAGATGGAAGCGACCACCAATCACAGGAATTGCATAGCAGAGTACTACTTCCGAACTGGAAGGATACCAGAAGGAATCTATCGTTACGATATTGACCACTACGCCCAGAATTTCATCAAGTCCCGAGACAAAATATGATAAAAAACCAAAAACGGTTGTTTTTTATTGATTCATTTATACCCCGTCTTTAACTTCAATGGTTATATAGGCAAACGGTTGTTTTTATTAACTGTGCCGCTTCTCCCTGGGCGTTGGACACGTCACCAATACATAAAGACCACTGGGTTCTGGATTGACTACTCAGTCTGCACCCTCGGACCCCAGAAGTCATGCTCGTAGGACTTTTCCATTATGGCAGCACCTATTTTATATTCTGCCCCATCTGCGTGGCCATTCTCCTCTCGTCTCCTGCCACGCAGGGACAGAAGTGGATACGCCACTTAGAACGTCAGCCCAATAGCAAAAACCCTATGAGGGAAGACTACCGAATAACCCCGGTGGGGCCGACAGTATACCTAGTTGCTGTCTACCAGCTCTCACTCATGGTTGGTGCCGGAAAACATCTTGGCGTCTCAAACTCCTGCCTGAGCGGAAAACCAGCCAGGCGTACCCAATCTCCCATGGGTATCGGGAACCACTGCCCCGCCGAGTCGAACCCAATCCGAACAACTCCCTATCGGGAGGGGCTCGAATGTTCGGCCCGGCGTATTTCTAGTAACGTCATAAGTACCACGAGTGTTCAGGGTCCGCAGCGCACGCACCACGGCAGCTGAAGGGGTCGGAACCACCCTTAGTACAGGAACACCCAGGTATATTCTAGTATGATGTTATTCCTGACGGAACTGTGGCAAAACGACATAAGATCGTCCATGGCTACTATTGGTTGGCTTGTCTAAGTCACCAATCGCAGCGCTCTCCTAGACGTCTTGAAGGAACGTGAAGCTCTCGGGCAGGAACAGCCAGCAGTCATCTGCGAGAAACGGAGGGAGAAGACCGCCAGAGCACTTAGCTCTGTTTGGACCGACGAGATTTTGGCGTACCTTGACCAAAGGTAACGTTTAGACCATTTCAAAATTCTATCAAGTTTTAGGTAAGCAATTCAAAATTTACTCTTTTACCCTTAGTGCTAAATTATTAAACTCGTGGTAGAAGCATTTTTTCAATGTGTGATTTTGTATTCATACTAAACTTCAGCTTAAGAAAATATAGTACTTGTAACGAATATTGTAACGAAAAGTGAAAGAGAAACACGAGTACCTTTGTACTTGAAACGTGTTAACCTTAAGGTTGCTAAATGTTAAAGAAATTGCAAGCTTCTTTAAATTTGCAAGATTGTTAAGGATATAAGAAGTTTATCTACAATAAACAGTTACAGTTTAACACTTACAATATTTCAAGCGTGGTGGCTGAATGGGCCAAGCAGCTCCATCACATATGTGTACTGTGTAATTGCAAGTTAATAATTTCTTGTTATGATGCACTACATAAAGTTACCGGTACATAACAAAAGAAAAAAGGAAAAACATCTAAAATGTTTAAAATATTTGTAACTGTTACTTCAGTTGCTTTTTAATGAAAAAGTTAAAATTATGCTATTCTACGCTATATAAACCAACCTATTGTTTGAGTTACCTATCAGCATACATGCTGAGGTTGCCAATTTATGAGACGCAAGCAAAGGAAGTTCCAAATGTAAATGCTGGAAAGGTACGACACAAGTCCATTTCACTAAGTTGACCTAGAAACTGTTGACATTCACCCCTTCCACTCATCTTTCACTAGTATTCTGAAGTGGCACTGGGGACAAACACGCTTCAAAGTATTGTGGTCATGCGCAGACAACCGACTGGCGACAACGGCCGAATAAATCTAAAACTCCGTATAATTCAACCAAATAAAGCAACACCACACACATACCGGCTGCGTAACCGACATTCACAGCGTGGTAAACAATTAAAACAGTTATATCCCAATAACCTCCTGTTACTTTATGCTCTTTGTTAAATATATTCAGTGTGTTTTGTCCTCCATTTTTAAATGTCCGGGCAGCTTTCTAAATTTTAGTATTGAGAGAATACGAACTTCGCTTACCCTTTTCACGCAATTACATTTTTCTTCATACAACCTTGGGTTGCAGTTTTCGGATTTTCTTGAAACTCTTTGTGTCGCATTTTTGGAAGATAATACGACAAACAACAATAATTAAAAACAGTTAAAAATTGTTATTGTTATACTTCAAGTTTGTTACGAGTCTTCAAAGTTGTATCAATGTTTTGTACTAAACGTTTATAAAATATTCTATAGTTTTTGGAAAGTAAACGAGTTATCTTAACCACAAGAAACCTATGTTAACTAAATAACTCCAAAATTACGGAAATTTATAAATTCAAACAAAAGATGCCTTAGCGAAAATCATTTAAAGACATTTTGAAGAAAATAAAAATTACGAAAATTGTTGGATGTAGAGGATGTTTTGGTTGGAGCGGCATTAATGCTTATCAGCATAAAAATGAGCATTATTCCGCACGGAGGCAAACCATGAATTAAATGGATAAGCAAAGGGAAACTAAATGAAGGAAACGCTTGGGATTTTGCATATTTTCTATTGGTAATAAGAAAAAAATTCTGTGTTACATTCACGTGACTTTTTCTACTCTTGTACAAACTATTTTTGCAAACTCTTATTCTCCATCTATTTGATATTAATCTAGATAAACATTTGCAGGAACGATCTTTTGACATGCAAAGAGAATTACATTTTACACATAACGACAGTTCTAAAAATATTTGACTATCGCTTAAGGCCTACTATATTCCCCTTGTTTTGTATTTGAAAGGGCAATATAGAAATACAGTAGCCTTTAAGCATAGACATACCTCTTGATAGCTGGTTGCTATGTGCAGCACCATTCACCATTCTCTTTGCCACAGATTAATACTCTTTGTATATCCAAGACAAAAAAATTAATAACGAATTCCCATTTGAGAAAATTATTGAAAAACTTAAGGAATAACAAGCAATATCTCGAAAATGGTTCACTCAACAAAAACAATGTATATGGCATAAATTGTGTATTTTAACGCGATCTACATTTTTTGTGTAGTAAAGATTTGTCTATCCCTTATGGTTTACCAGTTATGCAAAAGTCGTTCACAATGAAGAATACTTTTGGAGACATTCCCAGAAAATTCGAGATATACATTTCATTTGTCATGAAAATATCTTAAACATATGATCAAAATCGTTAGAGAATTAAAATTTTCGAAAAATGTTCCATGTGAAGGGTAGTCTGGAGTAGGGGGATTTTCTTGAAAATCTTCGTGTCGCATCTCTGGAAGATACTGAACTAAATACCAAGTTTGGTGCTTATCCGACTGTTCGTTTCTGAGTTAGCTGTTCACAGATACACGCACTCGGGCATGTTTCCAAAAATGCTTCTTTTGTATTCAGGGGGTCTCAAAACACATATTTCTGGTGAAATCTCGGTATCGAATTTTTGGGTGGAATACAATACTTCCCCTACTTACTATACGTAGTAGAGAAAGTAACAAACCATAAAAATCTGAAGGCTCTTTTTAAAAATTTAGTAGGCTGTGTTCGCCTTGTCCTTAATGGGAGCAGAAGATAATAGTTTTATTTTGATTTTCTTCTAGGAGGAATCTGACGCTGAAGAATGAAACTTAATTGCTGGCATTTCAGCAAAAACGAAGAGCCCATCGTTTATGAAATGACACTCAAGTGGCCCAAGGGATGTCACAATGAACACAAAGGAACAATTACTGAAGTAGGTCAGAAATGTTTGTAGGAATGACTCAAAAAGCGCAGCGAAGCAGCTCCTAGCTTGCGCACTGGTTCAAATCGATAACCCTTCCCTGTAGGGAGAAAATATTATCGTGTATGACGCTGTAGGAATAATCAACCCTAAACCTAAGGGAAAGGGGGCTTTGGAATCTTTTTTTCATGTAACTAAGTCTTTTTAATCTATAGCTTCATGTGTAAATAAGATAAAGGTGAGGCTTGTAGATTTAAGGGGAGCTTAAGAATCCCGAATTTTAAACCTCATAAATTCTTGTCCGTTATCTGAGGAACTATTTAAGGCTATGTATCTCTGAAAATCCAAAAATCTAGTTTTCTACTGATTGCCTTGACTTCTTTACCATTATATTAATTTTTACTTTCTTTAATACGTATAGCAGCTAAGAGTAGAAGACTGTATTCCACCCGAAACTTCGATGTCGAGATTTCACTGGAAATACATGTTTTGATGCCCCTGAATCCAAATATCATTTTTAGAAAAAGAACCATGTGTATGAACAGCATAACTCAAAAACAAAGAGTCTGTTAAACACCAAACTTGACATTTAAGTATAGCATTTTCCAAAAATGCAACACGAAGATTTCCAAGAAAATTCCCCAACCGCAACTAATTTTAACATGGAACTTTTTCGAAACTTTTTATTTTATAGAAAATGGCTTTAACTATTTTGATTAAAATAATATATATTAAACATGTTTACCTGGAAAATAAAAATATTTATCTTGAATTTTCTGGGAATAGCCTGTGAAGTTCTCTTCATTCGGAAGGAATTTCGCATAATCTTCTCTAAACGTTAAGCAATAAACGAAAATATACTACACAAAAAATGTAGAGCTCTTTAAACCACATGATTTATTTCCGATATCTTTTTCTGTGGCTTACGCCATTTCCGAGACATCCGTTATTAATGGTTCGAGTTGTTGATACCTTGTCATTCTTTTAAAATCATGTCGTAATTCAGTTGTTTCTCGTGATCTCATGCTAAGAATATGGAATTTTAGGGCCAAACGTAAGGCGAGCAGTTCTAAAAATATCTTGACTATCACTGTTCCCTTTGTATCTATAATGAAATGTGTAATGTAACTATTTTTGCACAGATTTATCTCGATTAAAATGAAGTACATAGGAAAATAAGCTTTCGCAAGAATATCTTTACACCCACTAATAAACAATAGAAGGTAGAGAAAGTCATGTGAATGTGGCACATCCGACTTTTTTATTCGTAATTAATCACTACAATATTTTTTGCTTTGAGCTTAGTATACAAAATTAAGGAAATTGTTGTGAAGTAAAGAATTGTTTTTAATTTTAATTAATTTATGAGAAAACAATTTTTGCATAGATGTTGAATTTTTAAACTTTTTCAATGTGAGATATGGGAAATAATTTCAACTCAACTATTTAACATTCTTAACTAGTACACCCAAATTTTTAAATCAGTAATTCCTGATGTTCTTCTAAAAAGTTCAAGCCAACAAGTTATAAACTGTGGTTCAGGGAGCATTTAGAATAGTGAAAAATGCTGAAAAAAGGAAATTGAGAAAATTGGAGTTTAAAGTTCAGTGTGGTGGTTCACCTAAATGTCGTTTCTAAAGCTCCCATATAGCCTATGACTTTCGGGGGATACTCATTCCACCAAGCAATGACTACCCATTTCTGAGTTGGAGATACCCAGCAGGAATAACAAGGTAACTTGCCAATCCAAAAGAGACAAAGCCTTATTTTATTAAAGACTTAGATTGCATTGAAATATACAGTTTATGTAAAATAAACTTTTTTCGCGGCATTGGATGTTTCCGAAAACATTTCTTTAATTTTACATGAGCTGAGCGTGATGAATAATAAAAATTCATCTGTGATATAAAGTGATTTTAGACTTCAGAATTTCACTACTAAGTTGGCTGGCTTTTTAATGATTTTAGTTTATACCCTTGTATGCTCACTCCTCTTAAAAGCGCTAATATTTATTACTGACAAAATCTGTATTTTTTAGTATTGTCGAAGATTCTCACGTTAGTTCCCTTAAACCGTTCATGTACGCATTTCTGGTATCTGTGCACATTACGTGTAAGCTGTCATGTGCTATTCTTGCCTCATTTAGCTTGACTCGTATCTGGGTAATTATTAGATTATCTTTGAACATTCCATTCACTACAGTTGATAAGCTTGACTCTAATCAACAGTTTCAATAACCACTAGTATCACGAAAGCGATCCAAGACATCTGTGTTTCATTTTTACTTCCTCTACTACGTATAGTATGTAGGGGAAGTATTGCATTCTACCCAAAAAATTGTTACCGAGATTTCACGGAAATACATGTTTTGAGGCCCTCTGAATCCAAAAACAGCACTTTTAGAAACAGGTCCGTGTGTGTGTCTGAGTGGATAAATACCAAGTTTGGTATTTAGTTTCAGTATTTTTCAAAGATGTGACACAAAGATTTTCGAGAAACTTCCCCCACCCCAAACTACCCTTTACTCGGAAATTTTTTCGAAAATTTTGATTTTCTCAAAAATGGCTCTAACGGTTTTGATTAAAATATCATATGTTTAAGATGCTTTCATGACAATTGAAATGTATATCATGAATTTTCTGGGAATATTCCAAAGTCCTCTTGATTCTGAATGAGTTTTGCATAACTGGTATACCGTAAGAGATAGACAAAATTTTACTACATAAAAAATTTAGATCTCGTTAAAACACACAATTTATGCCATATACTTTTTTTATTGTACCGTTTCCGAGATATTCCTTATTAGTTTGAATTTTCCTCAAATGGGAATTCGTTACTCTTTTTTTTTTAATGTCCAGGGTATGCAAAGAAAATGAAATGCTCCACATAGCAACCAGCTCTTAATAAATTTGACTATCGCTTAAAGCCTACCATACTCTCCTTGCACCTACAACAAAATTAACATAAGATAGTTTCTGCAAATGTTTATCTGGATTAACATGAAGTAGATGGAGTATAAGGGTTTTTAAAAATAGTTCGTACAAGAGCAGAGAAAATCATGTAGCTGCAACACATCAGATTTTTCTGTAATAAATTGCTCTCTGCTGTTGTTTACGTCATAATGTGACGTCACAGTATTTTGATTAACGCTCCTTGATTAACGCTGAACTCCGTCACTCAGGGTTTCCCAACCTGTCCGGTCAGACAGGTCTGGTAGTAGTATTTCTTCTTCTTGCACATATAATAACCGGATATTAAATGTTTCTTTTATGAGACTAGTCACATCAGATCTTTTTTCTGTACATTTTAAGCGCTTCCCGTAAGAGGTTAATGTTCCAAAGAAGGCAATTGTTTGACGTCAGTGGAAATACCAGTTGTAACATTCCTTCTTTTCTTCATCTGACTACTGCCTGTTCCGACTTTAGAGGTCCTGCCACCTGTTCCTTGGATCTTCAAGACATCTTCTTCCTGTTGTCTAGGTCTACTATTTGTTGCCTTCTTAGGGATGTTATTATTTTCCTTTCTTTCAATGCGTTCTTTCCATTATATTCTATTTTTGTCTGTTTTTATCGTTTAATACATAAATTTGTGAAGCCCATTTGTATGTTCGACTTATCACAATCCGTATTAAATATTATGTAATGCAGAAAAAGCATGTGGACTACATGGAATAAATACGAAACTCCTTAAATATGTAGGATTAATTTGTGAGCCTAGAATATTTCATTCATGTGGTGAATACGGAGAAACTGTAAAATACCAAACTTCCGAGAAAAGTTGAACGTAAAAAATCTGACAACTATAGAGTAATAATTCTTTTAGCTGCTACTTATAAACTAAATGCCAAAATAATCAACAGATGATAGAAGTAAAATTAGAGGAGGAACAAGCAGGCTTAGAAAAGGACGCTCGGCAGTATTCATATTACATTCTCTACCAGTACAAACAGGTAGAGAAGGTATCCACCCAAAAATTCGAGATTTCAACGGAAATGGATTTTTTGCGGCCCTCTAATTAAAAAAATGGCTTTTTTTAAAAAGGTGTGTGTGTGAGCGCACACGCGCATGCGCGTCTGTATCTCTAAACAGCATAACTCAAAATGGAAAAGTCGGATAAAAACCAAAGGTGGTACTTAGGTTCAGTACCTTCCAAAGATGCGACATGAAGATATTCAAAAGAATACCGCAACCCTTTACATGGAAGGTTTTCGAAATGATTAATTTTATAAAAAGTCTAGCTCTAACGATTTTGTTTAAAATACCGTATATTAAAGATATTGGTGACAAAGTGTATATATCTTGAATTATCAGGTAATAGCCTGTGAAGTCCTGTTCATTTTGAAGGAATTTTGTATAATCTTGTTTAACCGGAAATTTAAAGGAGGAATGAACTAAATTTTAAATACTCCTAGCAATAAAGTTTAAGCAATTCTGAGCACATTGTTGAAAACCGCGTCGTTCTACGACCTTTCGTTTTCATTCTGGAAGCACTTATGTTTACTGCTCGCGGTGACGTCATAAGGCTAGAATCACGCCACGCTTCCAATGACACTTGCATCAACCTTGCGTTGTATTTATTGTCTGTTCAGAGTCTTTTGAGCCAGTGGAAGGGGGAGATAAGGAATTCGCGCGGTTGGCACAGTAGCTAGAAATAAGTACGGCTACAGGAAGCCGAACTGGCCGCGTGCAAGCGATTTTTCACCTTTCCCTCTCCACCGGCTCAAAAGACTCTGAACAGGCAATAATTCCTGTTGTGTTGTGATCCTAGGACAGCTTTCCTTCCTAGTGTTCTGTGGAGTTTAAGGTCAAGAATACCTACGTGAAATGCTTATGGTTGTGCAAATACTTCCGGCGTAAACAGAAATGTTGGTCATTACGCATTCCCTGATAGAGAAATGAATCGACATGCTAAAACAAATGGTTGCTGCTACGAAACTCAAAACCTTTGTGCCAGCCAAAAATTCTAGAGTATGTGGAATTCACTCCAAAGAAAGTATTTTAATGAGTCGGATGCTAGAATAATTAAGAACTAGTAATTCAAAAGCCCTAGACTGAAAAGTAATGTGGTGCATTCGAAATTTTTAGAACTAGAAGAAAAACTCTACATAAAAGAAACCCAAATTTTCTTAAAAGAAAGCAATTTATACAGCTATCGATAATTCAGTAAGCAATTCTCAGCAAGAAAGTGAAGCTACACTGGTTTTTGATTACACGTGGGGTTGAAGATTGATGTTGGGAACTGCAATTATATTATAAATGGCGCTATGTGAACTGAAGTTTGACCTGTAAGGAAGACGAATCCTAAGTTGTAAATGATGAGGATAATAAACCGATTTAATATTTGAGGGAATCCAGTGAAGATGATGTAGGTATGCCCAGAAAATGTTATCTTGTGTTTGCATGTGTAAATGCTCTCCTTACGCTTATTCATATTTGTCACACGTGTAGTGGGCCTGTCACTGAAGCAAAATATAACACACGAAGGGCATTATAACTCATTGTGTGAATGAGAACACTTATGAGAGGTGCTCTGGAGGCGAAAGTGGAAGTCTGAAATGTAATGTAGCTTGAGGCATGTATCTTTGTGGAATGGCATTTAACCGTTTGTGGGGGGAATTTTTAGAGGCAAAAAAACTATGGTTCTTTTCTGAATAATATTTTATAGACTAGTTTTATAGACTATAAACGCTTGGTTAAAAGAAAGTAATTTTAAAATTGCAATGAAGGATGAGTAGTACGACTCTCCAGGATTTTCTTCTAAATAATTGGTATATTCTATAATGAATTCGGCGACAAATAAAGCATTATACATCATATTGTACAGAGAGGAATTGTTAGTGGTGATATTGAGGATGTTGCTTGTGAAATTATACAAATTTCTATGAATGAAAACCTGTCCATACCTGTCCTGACAGTCAGACTCACGAGTATTAGAGCTTTGATGAAAAAAATGGCGTATGTATTATGAATTTTATATATAGCATCCTGCTAAATCGCTTATGAAAATGTTTAATAAGATTCAAAAATCATCGGTCCTTTATGAATGGAGGCATTGGACTCCTAAAGGAAAATTTGAGAAAGATGAATTGTTTCGTTGTTATTTGCACCACGCTTTGGGCGCCAATTTGAAGAAGATATATTGTTTCATTATTTTTACCACGCTTTGAAGTAGTTTGTATTGTTGTATTGAAAGAGTTGTATTATACTTCAACTGTTGGGGAGCCGTACTTGTAGTAGTTGCAACCGCACGTATGGTAAACAGTTTCCGGTAGCCTTCGCCCCAAATGTACTTGCAGGTGGCCTTTGCCCCAAGTTTAACCCCGTAATTAAACTGTTTCTTTAAGTATTATATATTTATAATTGCCTCGGCTGCGTCAGTATTTATTTTAGAGACATGGACATCTTGGTAGGGTTGTGATGCAACAAGAATGTAGGCTTACACAGATTATAATTTTACTTCACTCTTTGTATTAATACTTGATACGATTTAAATAACAGTTCACTGATAGAGAGAGCTGTGAGATTCTTTTTATTAATTAATTACACTTATTTTAACACGTAAACTTATTTTTCGTCTCACACGAATACATATTATATTTCTTGAGGACACTTTTTGCGTCTGGTTAGTAACTCTGTCTGCAGGCAACTGACTTCTAGATTTGTAAATTTTGCTATATTTCAGTTTCTGACTGGCTAATCCTACTCCAATAGAATACCTTCATTTAACTAAAGCTTTTTCTGGTTGTTGATTGGCTATTTTATAAACTGTCACTAAAATTACATTATTGTTACTCCAAGAATCATAAATAGTACTGTTAAACTTTCTTACTCATTATTGACTTAAGGTTATCTCATTGTTACCTCATTGTTAGCAACTTTTAACTTATTATTCTCGCAGCTCCTACATTATTAAATTATGTAATATATTCACATAACATTATTACACATGGATACAATAATATAAGCATATGCAATGACTGTTACATACATTTTACAAATTATTACATACACATATTGCTTCAAGGCGGGCTGTCATTGAATTTACATATTATATAATTAGACTGAAATTATTTAAGTGTAAAAAATACTGCCTCAAATTTCACGTCAGTTCCAAATCACATTACTAATTTAATTATAATTAAATTTATTACATTAGTAATCTAATTAAATCACTAATAATTTAATTGATTATGTCTTGAGAGATTTCATTCATGTGCTCATGATGTGGTGTTGAGTGAAGAAAAAGTGAAAACACAAACAGCGTATGTAAGAAATCCACTGAATACAGTGACTTGTGCAGTATGATAAATAATACAAGATTTTTAAGCTACCTTACGCATATCAATCATTTACATCACTCAGGAAGCTTTGAATCCTATCACAATATGTCCCAAAAAGAATACATATTTTCATTTCTAGGTATGTATGTCAGATCAGTGATAGCTGCTCTATATCATCATTTTCACCTAGGGAAAAAAGTGGTGTGCAGTTCCCTTGAATGTTGTAAATTGGCTGGAGTGTGGGTAAAAAACAGCACATGAGAAAAAACATATGAATGCGGATAAAAACTTGTAAGAGCGAGCGAAGTAAATGAAACAAGTTACTCTACGAGTAGTTGTAGGAGTTACTGACCGTAGCGATACACCTGTAATGTGACTCACTCCGGAAAATTAAACCTAATAAGCGGGTAACGAAGGTCGATATTTCTCTCGGGTTGGATTACCTTTGTGAGAAAACGGCGAAAGAATCTAACAAAATACGTAACTAATGAGATGAGTTTAAAGGAGTGAAATTTTGAAGCATGGATATTTAAGGCACTACAACGACCACACATTCGTGTTGAAACTTAACGCTATAACTAATCAGCTGCTCGGCAGGAAATACCTGCTTCAAGAATGCTGACTAGCCGTATGACGTCACCACAGTGTGCTGCTGGAGTGGAAAACACCCTGCAGATACTGAACGGTAACGTGTACACTGCTCCGGTTTTCTCCATATTATGCACAATCCAAGATACTGTAGAATACTAAATAAAATAGATATGTGAATTTTAGTTAAGTCATTCTTTAAGCGAAACTGTACAACCCAAAAATATGCAGATCTCTTTAAAACACACAGTTTACTTCAAATGATTTTTTGTGGCTATTTCCGAGATATCCGTTATTAAAGTTTCAAATTGTTGAATACTTTATCATCCTTTTCAAGTCCCGTCGGTTTTCAATTGTTTCTCGCGATTGCATGAAAACAGTATGGAATTTTAAGGCCAGCATATAGCGTCCAGTTCTTAAACATTTGACTGTCGCTGTTGCCTTTGTAACTATAGCGAAATATGTAATGTAGAAACAAACCAAGGAGTAAGACAAGGATGCAGTCTGTCACCAACTTGATTTAATATATATTTGACGAAGTTATAAAAAAGAAAAAAAATGGAAAAAGAAAGTGATTTGATATAATAATAGGGTATACAACGGAGAGGGACACTTCGAGCACTGCGACCTACGTGAGATCCATTGCGGCTACCACGCCCCCATTCCAGAAGGAAGGGATGAAGTGACGGAACTGCAGGAGGCTACAGGACGCAGGCAGCAGACAGGTCACAGAAACGCGTGGAAATCCCTAACAGTTCGAAGATCCGTCGAGAGAGGGCGATAAACGACCTATCCAACCAGGCAGTCCTTTAGTCCTTTCGTTGGAGCATGTGTCCGCACCATCTATCCGGTACCGCCATACACCACGAAACCTAGAACCACATCTGAAACTTGAGAAGGAAACATAATGAAAGGGAAACGAGGTAAGTAAGTCGTGGTAGTTGACAAACCACCCCAGCATCTTCTTACCGTCCAGGGAAAACCATGAAAAATCCAAGGTTAGAGTGGGTGGTCGACGGGAATCAAACGCAGGACTTCCCAAATACGAATCTTACACGTTAACGCGGAGCCACCTCGCTTAGTAATATTATGATATAAAACAATAAAGATACTTTACCATTGCTGATGTCATGTGGGTTGCCTATTCGATTAAATTGGACGGCGTTCGTGAACGTCGTGTTTCAAAGAATGTGAGGACATTTTTAAATACCTCAGGGTAAAACTATTTTCCAATAGAAAAATGAAGGGTAGATTTTGGATGCATGACGTTTAATGTAGAAAATGGGTAATAAGATTATTTACATACTAAATTTAGAAAAATTATTCATAAATTATGCTAGTTTCTTACATGCACAATACAAATTTTAGAATAAGGAAAGTACATAATGATTGGGTTTTATTTACCATAGGTAGGTGGTAGAGGAACTAAAGGTGTGTGTAACATTCCCACAACCTTTTCACTTCAGTATCTTCAAAGGCTGCGATACGAATGTTTTGAACGAAATCCCCCTATCCCAGACTTCCCTTTACGTGAATAATACTGCAAACCAACTTATTACTTAAATCTATTTATTATGGAGTATTTGAATTTCAGGCTCTATATTCCTGTGACCATGTTTTACTATAGATGATTTATATAACGTTTGATTTTATCTCTATGCACTTAATATGAGCTTTTCATGAAAAGGAAGCACAAAGTAAATTGTCGTTAAGCACAAGGTTATGCGAGCTGACATAACAAGTGTTAAACGTTCACGAGAACGATTTGAAATGCACAAGCATTTGAATGAGTACAGCAATTGTTTCAAAACGTCCTCTGACGAGCCTGGGAAAGGGCATTATCTTTTGAAATTGAGAATGAAACAAAGCCATCTGGGAAGTTTATCTTTTCCTTCAAGTCTTTAATTTACAGCACAGTAGCTGGATTCTGGACATTGCAAAAATTAAATTAATTGAGTTTTATTAATGGTCGCTGTAGTCCTTAGCGTCCCATTCTATATTGGGCGTGAAAAACCGATAATTTTTCTCAAGAGGCCTCTCTATCAGGCTTGAGGTTCTTTTACGTGCCGTAAATCTACCGGCTTTACTGCCCTTCCCTAAGAATTTTTACGCCCGAGAAAGTGTTGCAAAGTTAACTTATTAAACCCGAATGAATAATTAATATTATTTTCCTCCGCCGTTCTTTATGAAATTATTTACAAATATGTAAATGTTCTCCCCTTTACCCCTTATAGATGAGATTTCGTGTAGCCTCGTATATTCCCAATAACGGATGAAAAGTGCCCTCATATTCACGCAAAAGAATGTGAAACGGAACGTCTGACTTCCTTACCCTCCCTCCAACAGTCTTCCAAGTTCTGGAAATACTGCGTAGATTTTGGTCGAAAAAATCATCGATGATCGATGATCGAAATGATCGAGTAATATTCCTTTTAGTTGAAATTTTAAACACTTTCACCTTCTCTTTGGTCCCGTAGTTATTTAGTGACATAAAAGCTACATCATTTTTACATAATGCAGAAAACGGTAACATATGCAGATAACAAAACAGAGACGAAGCTGGTGAATATGAATATTCTGTATTCCCAGGTCACCAAGTTAACCTCTTTAGAAGACAAAAATAATCTTCTCGTTTGTTAATTATAAAATATCGGTTCACTGATTTCTAATGTTAGTAATTATCTCTCTTTATACAATTATTTTACATGCCCTGAGTAGTAATAGTCCCGGATGAGCCAATTGTTTTAACGATAATCCTGCCGCTAGGGGCGCTAGTGTCGCTAGTGTCGCTGCGTGCGACGGCGGCGGCGGTAAGTTTGAAAAGCGCCCTGAGCGTTAGGATTATCGTTAAATCGGTTGGCTCATCCGGGACGAGTTGAAAGAATTGAGGAAGTGACGTGTAGTGTTTTGATTGGTTCGTTAATTTGGGGTGGGAGATGGAGGAAGGGAGATGGAGGAGTATGGAGGTCGCGTGATGGAGAGGAGCTGGGTGGCGAGGTGTTGTGTGTGCGGAGGTCGGTACTGAAATGGGGGAAAAGATGGGGAGCGAGGGATAAAAAGTGTAAAGGAAAGTGACGTGTGAAGTTGTGATTGGTGGGAATAAGAAGTGATTTTATTGGTGGAAAGGAGCAAATGAAGGTTGTTGATTGGTAAGAATAAGAGGGATTATGATTGGTGGAAAAGAAAAAGTTGTGGGAGTGGGGTATGTTGGAGGTGATGGGAAAGGTGAGTTTTGCTAGCAGCAAGATTTGCAAAAGCCTGTCTTGAACTGATCAGCAATTTTTGAACGTCGGATGGTAGTTTTCTTGAGTGGATAGAGAGATGGGGGCGATATGAGATGCGGTGGCGAAAATGGGGACTAGACAAGGTTGTTGAGACAAGAGGTTTAAGGACGAGGAAATTTGGAGGTTAGTGGTGAACACGGCGGTCGCAAGAGGTGGGGGTAAGGAGATGCAGTGGTGAGAATGGGAACTAAAAGAAGATGGGGGTAGCAAGAGTTTTAGAAGAGTAGATTTTGAGGTTAAAATAGTGGGAACTAAAAATGGCGGAGGGTCTGCGACAAGGAGATGCGGTGAGAACTAAACAAGATGGCGGTCGCAAGAGGAGGGTAAGGAGATTTGAGGTTACAGTACGAAAACACGAAAGGATATATTCCTACGCCAAGCAGGTCCGAAAAATAATTATGCGTGTGGTACTTACCTGTTACCGGTGTGGATGCGTCACCAAAAGCGCGGCACCCGAGGCGGAAAAATAAAAGCAAACTGTTTTTGAAAATGCTTAACCAGCTTTAAGATCAACCAACATCACTACGCACTGATATACCTAGGTTTTTAAAGCGGTACAGACACCCTTTGCAGAGGCGTAATTTAACTATACCAAAAACCTGGTACTGGACCATCGTGATGGTCGCTAGCGTACGTAGGAGCAGGGTTCTCAAGCCGGTCGAAAGCGGTCAAAAACGTGTACGACGTAGGTGTTCGCAGTAGCTGCTGTCGAGTCAACCGTCGAGGTGTGAATAAACGAGATCTGTTCTCGCCGGCAATTTGGTTCGGAGATGTGAGCAGCGGCGAGGTGTTGTCTGTGCGGAGGTCGGGACTGAAAGAGGGAAAAGATGGGGAGCGAGGGATAAAAAGTGTAACAGAAAGTGACGTGTGAAGTTGTGATTGGTGGGAATAAGAAGTGATTTTATTGGTGGAAAGGAGCAAATGAAAGTTGCTGATTGGTAAGAATAAGAGAGGTTATGATTGGTGGAAAGAAAAAGGAATGGGGTATGTTGGAGGTGATGGGAAAGGTAAGTTTTGCTAGCAACAAGATTTGCAAAAGCCTGTCGTGAACTGATCAGCAATTTTTTGAACGTTGGATGGTAGTTTTCTTGAGTGGATAGAGAGATGGGGCGATTTGAGATGCGGTGGCGAAAATGGGAACTAAACAAGGTGGTTGAGACAAGAGGTTTAAGGACGAGGAAATTTGGAGGTTAGTGGTGAACATGGCGGTCGCAAGAGGTGGGGGTAAGGAGACGCGGTGGTGAGAATGGGAACTAAAAGAAGATGGCGGTAGCAAGAGGTTAGAAGAGTAGATTTTGAGGTTAAAATAGCGGGAACTAAAAATGGCGGAGGGTCTGCGACAAGGAGATGCGGTGAGAACTAAACAAGATGGCGGACGCAAGAGGTGGGTAAGGAGGTTTGAGGTTACAGTACCAAAACACGAAAGGATATATTCCTACGCCAAGCAGGTCCGAAAAATAATTATGCGTGTGTTACTTACCTGTTACCGGTGTGGATGCGTCACCAAAAGCGCGGCACGCGAGACGGAAAAATAAAAGCAAACTGTTTTTGAAAATGCTTAACCAGCTTTAAGATCAACCAACATCACTACGCACTGATATACCTAGGTTTTTAAAGCGGTACAGACACCCTTTGCAGAGGCGTAATTTAACTATACCAAAAACCTGGTACTGGACCATCGTGATGGTCGCTAGCGTACGTAGGAGCAGGGTTCTCAAGCCGGTCGAAAGCGGTCAAAAACGTGTACGACGTAGGTGTTGGCAGTAGCTGCTGCCGAGGCAACCGTCGAGGTGCGAATGAACGAGATCTGTTCTTGCAGGCAATCTGGTTGAGAGATGAGAGGCGCGGTGGTAAAAATGTGAACTAAATAAGATGGCGGAGGCACGAAGTTGAGGTTAAGGAGCGGCGAGGTGTTGACTGTGCGGCGGTTGGGGTCTGAAAGAGGGGGAAAGATGGCGAACGAGGGATAAAAAGTATAACAGAAAGTGACGTGTGAAGTTGTCATTGGTGGGAATAAGAAGTGATGTTATTGGTGGAAAGGAACAAATGAAAGTTGCTGATTGGCGAGAATAAGAGAGATTATGATTGGTGGAAAGAAAAAAAGGTGTGGGAGTGGGGTATGTTGGAGGTGATGGAAAAGGCAAGTTTTGCTACCAACAACATTTGCAAAAGCCTATCCAGAACTCATCAGCAATTTTAAATAACTAGTGTTTCGGGGGTTTTCTCTGGTTGGTAGACGAATGCAAGCTGTTTCTACCATACTTATATTATTCGTCTTTTTCCTTTTTTTTTTTTAAAATGACTAGTTTTTTTTTTTTTTTTTTTTTTTTTGGGAGTTTTCTGCGGATGGTAAACAAATGCAAGCTCTTTCTGCTTTTTCATAGGTTTTCCCTGGTTGGTAGGCGTTTTCTGTACTGGTTGACGAAGGCGTTTCTAATTTTGGAGGTTTTCTCAGGTTTTTAGCGGTTGTCCCTGCCCGGTAGGCAAATGATGAAGTTTTACCTTGTCGGCGCACGGATACTAGGCACGTACTGGCGCGCACACACACACACACACAGAGAGACAGACAGACACACAGACAGGCACACACACACGGACATGTTTCCAAAAATGCTTTTTTTTTTTTTTTTTTTTTTTTTTTTTTTTTTTTTGATTCAGGAGGTCTCAAAACGTGTATTTCCGGTGAAATCTCGGTATCGAATTTTTGGGCGGAATGCAATACTTCCCCTACTTACTATACGTAGTAGAGAAAGTAAAAAAGTATTGAAAAATTTAAGGAAATAACAAGCAATATCTCAAAAGTGTACTATCTTGTTTTCAAGGGTTTTCCAGATCGGTAAGCGTTAGAATACTCTTAGAGCTTTTTTCAGGTTTTTTAGCGGTTGTCCCTGGCCGGTAGGCAATTGATAAAGTTTTTCTATAACGACGTCGTTTTGGCTTGTGGCGCACGGTTCCTAGGCACGTACTCGCGCGCGCGCGCACACACACACACACACACACACACACTAAAATAGTAGCGTATAAAAAAACTGATTTGTTACACTCACATAACTTTCTCTACTCTTGTACAATCTAATTGGTAGCTTTTAAGCGATAGTCAAATATTTTAACGCTGGTTGCTATGTGGCGAATTCCATTCTGTTTGCATGTTCAGGACATAAAAAAAATGAATAAACGAATTTGAGAAAAAGTATAAGTATTGGAAAATTTAAGGAAATAACAAGCAATATCTCGAAAACGGTTCACTCAACAAAAGAAACGTATATGACATAAGTTGTGTATTTTAACGCGATCTACATTTTTTGTGTAGTAAAATTTTGTCTATCTCTTATGGTTTACCAGTTATGCAAAAAAGTCGTTCACAATGAAGAATATTTTTGGAGACATTCCCAGAAAATTCGAGATATACATTTTATTTGACATGACAATATCTTAAACATATTATGTTTTAATCAAAATCGTTAGAGCCGTTTTTGAGAAAATTAAAATTTTCGAAAAATGTTCCATGTAAAGGGTAGTCTGGGGTGGGGGGATTTTCTTGAAAACCTTCGTGTCGCATCTCTGGAAGATACTGAACCTAAATACCAAGTTTGGTGTTTATCCGACTGTTCGTTTTTGAGTTATGCTGTTCACAGACACACAGACACACAGACAGACACACACACGGACATGTTTCCAAAAATGCTTTTTTTTTTTTGGATTCAGAGATTCTCAAAACATGTATTTCCAGTGAAATCTCGGTAACGAATTTTTGGGTGGAATGCAATACTTCCCCTACTTACTATACGTAGTAGAGAAAGTAAAAATGAATAACGCATTTGAGAAAAAGTATAAGTATTGGAAAATTTAAAGGAAATAACAAGCAATATCTCGAAATACGGTTCACTCAACAAAATAAATGTATATGGCATAAGTTGTGTATTTTAACGCGATCTACATTTTTTGTGTAGCAAACTTTTGTCTATCTCTTACGGTTTATCAGTTATGAAAAAGTCGTTCACAATGAAGAATTCTTTTGGAGACATTCCCAGAAAATTCGAGATATACATTTCATTTCTCTCGACATTATCTTAAATATATGATATTTTCATCAAAATCGTTAGAGCCATTTTTTAATACAAAGAGAACGGGATTTCACAAGTGAAACAGTACTGTGATAACGATACCACTGAAACAAAAAAAAAAATCTGATGTGTAACACTCACATGACTTTCTCAACTCTTGTACAAAGTATTTTTACAAACGCTTATTCCCCATCTAGTTCATGTTAATCGAGATAAACATTTGCAAAATCTATTTTATTGCTAATTTTCTTGTATAAAAAAAAAATCTGATGTGTAACACTCACATGACGTTCTCTACTCTTGTACAAAGTATTTTTACAAACGCTTATGCTCCATCTAGTTCATGTTAATCGAGATAAACATTTGCAAACTCTATTTTATTGCTAATTTTCTTGTAGATGTAGGGGAAAATATATTTACAAGGGGAATATAGAAAAACAGTAGCCTTTAAGCACATACATATCTCTTAATAGCTGGTTGCTATGTGCAACACCATTCTTTTTGCCACAGATTAATACTGTTTGCATATCAAAGACAAAAAAAAATGAATAACGAAGTCCCATTTGAGAAAATAAATATTGGAAAATTAACAAACAATATCTCGAAAACGGTTCACTCAACAACAAAAATGTATATTACATAAGATGTGTATTTTAACGCGATCTACATTTTTTGTGTAGTAAAATTTTGTCTATCTCTTACGGTTTTTCAGTTATGAAAAAGACGTTCACAATGAAGAATACTTTTGGAGACATTCCCAGAAAATTCGAGATATACATTTCATTTCTCACGACATTATATTAAACATACGATATTTTTCATCAAAATCGTTAGAGCCATTTTTTTTAATACAAAGAGAACGGGATTTCACAAGTGAAACAGTACTGTGATAACGATACCAACAAAACTAATTATTATTCACCCACTGAAACACATAAAAAAAATCTGATGTGTAACACTCACATGACTTTTCTCATCTCTTGTACAAAGTATTTTTACAAACGCTTATTCCCCATCTAGTTCATGTTAATCGAGATAAACATTTGCAAACTCTGTTTTATTGCTAATTTTGTTGTAGATGTAGGGAAAATATATTTACAAGGGGAATATAGAAAAACAGTAGCCTTTAAGCACATACATATCTCTTAATAGCTGGTTGCTATGTGCAGTACCATTCTTTTTGCCACAGATTAATACTCTTTGCATATCAAAGACAAAAAAAAAATGAATAACGAATTCCCATTTGAGAAAATAACTATTGGAAAATTTAAGTAAATAACAAGCAATATCTCGAAAACGGTTCACTCAACAATAAAGATGTATATGACATAAGTTGTGTATTTTAACGCGATCTACATACTTTCGTACTCACCTATAAGATATAGAGGGTAGAGGTCGTACGAACGTAGCACTTTGAGAATCTATATTCAACAGTTGGTGTTACTCCTTAGAAAGGAAGTATCTGCTGATTTTTATTTAATTCTTTACATTTTACATAGCACGTATGCACTGGCACAACACAAAAGCACTACACACAATACTCAGTTTTAATATTTGCACTAATAACATCAGGAATAACTGAAGTCTGCAAACAGTCATTTCCCATGTGCAGCCTTACGTACAGAAAACGTGTGTGGCTGATCTATGTGTAAAAAGAGCCTGAGAGCGGATGTACGTCAGCGGTAAAATCTTTTAAATGCATTTTTATTGGCGATGGTAGAAATCGTGCAGTGGTGGATCGTGAAAATTCATATAAATGGATGTATCACCTCATAATAAGCCTCTATATACCAAGAATATTGAGTTTTTAAAAAGTCAGCAACTGTACCTGTGTTTCTATACGTGAACGTCAGATGGCAGCTTCGATACGTGTCCACGGAGACCTTAGTGCTAGGCAACTGTACCTCTGTTTCTATACGTGAACGGCAGATTGCAGCTTCGATACGTGTCCACGGAGACCTTAGTGCTAGGCAACTGTACCTCTGTTTCTATACGTGAACGGCAGATTGCAGCTTCGATACGTGTCCACGGAGACCTTAGTGCTAGGCAACTGCACCTCTGTTTCTATACGTGAACGGCAGATTGCAGCTTCGATACGTGTCCACGGAGACCTTAGCGCTAGGCAACTGCACCTCTGTTTCTATACGTGAACGGCAGATTGCAGCTTCGATACGTGTCCACGGAGACCTTAGTGCTAGGCAACTGTACCTCTGTTTCTATACGTGAACGGCAGATTGCAGCTTCGATACGTGTCCACGGAGACCTTAGTGCTAGGCAACTGTACCTCTGTTTCTATACGTGAACGGCAGATTGCAGCTTCGATACGTGTCCACGGAGACCTTAGTGCTAGGCAACTGCACCTCTGTTTCTATACGTGAACGGCAGATTGCAGCTTCGATACGTATCCACGGAGACCTTAGTGCTAGGCAACTGCACCTCTGTTTCTATACGTGAACGGCAGATTGCAGCTTCAATACGTGTCCACGGAGACCTTAGTGCTAGGCAACTGTACCTCTGTTTCTATACGTGAACGGGAGATTGCAGCTTCGATACGTGTCCACGGAGACCTTAGTGCTAGGCAACTGCACCTCTGTTTCTATACGTGAACGTCAGATTGCAGCTTCGATACGTGTCCACGGAGACCTTAGTGCTAGGCAACTGCACCTCTGTTTCTATACGTGAACGGCAGATTGCAGCTTCGATACGTATCCACGGGGACCTTAGTGCTAGGGAACTGCACCTCTGTTTGTATACGTGAACGGCAGATTGCAGCTTCAATACGTGTACACGGAGACCTTAGTGCTAGGCAGCTGTACCTCTGTTTCTATACGTGAACGGCAGATTGCAGCTTCGATACGTGTCCACGGAGATCTTAGTGCTAGGCAGCTATACCTGTTTCTATACGTCAACGGCAGATTGCAGCTTCGATACGTGTTCACGGAGACCTTAGTGCTAGGCAACTGTACCTGTGTTTCTATACGTGTCCACGGAGACCTTAGTGCTAGACAACTGTACCTGTGTTTCTATACGTGAACGGCAGATTGCAGCTTCAATACGTGTCCACGGAGACCTTAGTGCTAGTGCTAGGCAACTATACCTCTGTTTCTATACGTGAACGGCAGATTGCAGGTTCGATACGTGTCCACGGAGATCTTAGTGCTAGGCAACTATACCTGTTTCTATACGTGAACGGCAGATTGCAGCTTCGATACGTGTCCACGGAGACCTTAGTGCTAGGCAACTGTACCTGTGTTTCTATACGTGAACGTCAGATGGCAGCTTCGATACGTGTCCACGGAGACCTTAGTGTTAGGCAACTGTACCTCTGTTTCTATACGTGAACGGCAGATTGCAGCTTCGATACGTGTCCACGGAGACCTTTCGCTTCAGGTGACAAAATAACACTAGGCACTTGTGTGCCGTGGTGTAAGCCGCAATCACGGTATTGGTAGCGTGGATCTCCTTGGGGCTCTCCTCGGAGTTACCTCAACACCACGTACATGACCTGGTTCGTCACGGGTACGCAGGTCTGCACTACCACTTCCTCGGCGTTGAGCAGGCCCAGGAGGCGATCGTACCGGTACACCAGCTAGCACGTGGACATGTTATCGCGCTGTGGTGTTGCGTGTGCGAGGTATGGAAACTCAAGGACGCAAAACATGCACGACCGAGGGTTAAAAAGCAGAACAAGTAGTGACGTGGAGCGTTGTGATTGGTGTAAATAAGACGATCTCTGATAGGTGGACAAATTGAAATAACGTGATGTGATAGGCGAAAATAAAATCAAAGGTGATTGGATGAAAAATGACGAGAAGGAATTAGCGGTGAATTTGTGAACTAAGATGGCGAAGATTTTTTTTTTTTTTAAAAAAAAGGATAATATAAGTACGGCAACTGTAACGGTTTACGGCAAACGCGCGCCGCGCAATGCGTCACGCCGGGCATCTTGCTCAATATGATTTTTGTTTTATTGCCCGGGCGTGACGCATTGCGCGGCGCGCGTTTGCCGTAAACCGTTACAGTTGCCGTACTTATATTATCCTTTTTTTTAAAAAAAAAAAAAATCTTCGCCATCTTAGTTCACAAATTCACCGCTAATTCCTTCTCGTCATTTTTCATCCAATCACCTTTGATTTTATTTTCGCCTATCACATCACGTTATTTCAATTTGTCCACCTATCAGAGATCGTCTTATTTACACCAATCACAACGCTCCACGTCACTACTTGTTCTGCTTTTTAACCCTCGGTCGTGCATGTTTTGCGTCCTTGAGTTTCCATACCTCGCACACGCAACACCACAGCGCGATAACATGTCCACGTGCTAGCTGGTGTACCGGTACGATCGCCTCCTGGGCCTGCTCAACGCCGAGGAAGTGGTAGTGCAGACCTGCGTACCCGTGACGAACCAGGTCATGTACGTGGTGTTGAGGTAACTCCGAGGAGAGCCCCAAGGAGATCCACGCTACCAATACCGTGATTGCGGCTTACACCACGGCACACAAGTGCCTAGTGTTATTTTGTCACCTGAAGCGAAAGGTCTCCGTGGACACGTATCGAAGCTGCAATCTGCCGTTCACGTATAGAAACAGAGGTACAGTTGCCTAACACTAAGGTCTCCGTGGACACGTATCGAAGCTGCCATCTGACGTTCACGTATAGAAACACAGGTACAGTTGCCTAGCACTAAGGTCTCCGTGGACACGTATCGAAGCTGCAATCTGCCGTTCACGTATAGAAACAGGTATAGTTGCCTAGCACTAAGATCTCCGTGGACACGTATCGAACCTGCAATCTGCCGTTCACGTATAGAAACAGAGGTATAGTTGCCTAGCACTAGCACTAAGGTCTCCGTGGACACGTATTGAAGCTGCAATCTGCCGTTCACGTATAGAAACACAGGTACAGTTGTCTAGCACTAAGGTCTCCGTGGACACGTATAGAAACACAGGTACAGTTGCCTAGCACTAAGGTCTCCGTGAACACGTATCGAAGCTGCAATCTGCCGTTGACGTATAGAAACAGGTATAGCTGCCTAGCACTAAGATCTCCGTGGACACGTATCGAAGCTGCAATCTGCCGTTCACGTATAGAAACAGAGGTACAGCTGCCTAGCACTAAGGTCTCCGTGTACACGTATTGAAGCTGCAATCTGCCGTTCACGTATACAAACAGAGGTGCAGTTCCCTAGCACTAAGGTCCCCGTGGATACGTATCGAAGCTGCAATCTGCCGTTCACGTATAGAAACAGAGGTGCAGTTGCCTAGCACTAAGGTCTCCGTGGACACGTATCGAAGCTGCAATCTGACGTTCACGTATAGAAACAGAGGTGCAGTTGCCTAGCACTAAGGTCTCCGTGGACACGTATCGAAGCTGCAATCTCCCGTTCACGTATAGAAACAGAGGTACAGTTGCCTAGCACTAAGGTCTCCGTGGACACGTATTGAAGCTGCAATCTGCCGTTCACGTATAGAAACAGAGGTGCAGTTGCCTAGCACTAAGGTCTCCGTGGATACGTATCGAAGCTGCAATCTGCCGTTCACGTATAGAAACAGAGGTGCAGTTGCCTAGCACTAAGGTCTCCGTGGACACGTATCGAAGCTGCAATCTGCCGTTCACGTATAGAAACAGAGGTACAGTTGCCTAGCACTAAGGTCTCCGTGGACACGTATCGAAGCTGCAATCTGCCGTTCACGTATAGAAACAGAGGTACAGTTGCCTAGCACTAAGGTCTCCGTGGACACGTATCGAAGCTGCAATCTGCCGTTCACGTATAGAAACAGAGGTGCAGTTGCCTAGCGCTAAGGTCTCCGTGGACACGTATCGAAGCTGCAATCTGCCGTTCACGTATAGAAACAGAGGTGCAGTTGCCTAGCACTAAGGTCTCCGTGGACACGTATCGAAGCTGCAATCTGCCGTTCACGTATAGAAACAGAGGTACAGTTGCCTAGCACTAAGGTCTCCGTGGACACGTATCGAAGCTGCAATCTGCCGTTCACGTATAGAAACAGAGGTACAGTTGCCTAGCACTAAGGTCTCCGTGGACACGTATCGAAGCTGCCATCTGACGTTCACGTATAGAAACACAGGTACAGTTGCTGACTTTTTAAAAACTCAATATTCTTGGTATATAGAGGCTTATTATGAGGTGATACATCCATTTATATGAATTTTCACGATCCACCACTGCACGATTTCTACCATCGCCAATAAAAATGCATTTAAAAGATTTTACCGCTGACGTACATCCGCTCTCAGGCTCTTTTTACACATAGATCAGCCACACACGTTTTCTGTACGTAAGGCTGCACATGGGAAATGACTGTTTGCAGACTTCAGTTATTCCTGATGTTATTAGTGCAAATATTAAAACTGAGTATTGTGTGTAGTGCTTTTGTGTTGTGCCAGTGCATACGTGCTATGTAAAATGTAAAGAATTAAATAAAAATCAGCAGATACTTCCTTTCTAAGGAGTAACACCAACTGTTGAATATAGATTCTCAAAGTGCTACGTTCGTACGACCTCTACCCTCTATATCTTATAGGTGAGTACGAAAGTATGTAGATCGCGTTAAAATACACAACTTATGTCATATACATCTTTATTGTTGAGTGAACCGTTTTCGAGATATTGCTTGTTATTTACTTAAATTTTCCAATAGTTATTTTCTCAAATGGGAATTCGTTATTCATTTTTTTTTTTGTCTTTGATATGCAAAGAGTATTAATCTGTGGCAAAAAGAATGGTACTGCACATAGCAACCAGCTATTAAGAGATATGTATGTGCTTAAAGGCTACTGTTTTTCTATATTCCCCTTGTAAATATATTTTCCCTACATCTACAACAAAATTAGCAATAAAACAGAGTTTGCAAATGTTTATCTCGATTAACATGAACTAGATGGGGAATAAGCGTTTGTAAAAATACTTTGTACAAGAGATGAGAAAAGTCATGTGAGTGTTACACATCAGATTTTTTTTATGTGTTTCAGTGGGTGAATAATAATTAGTTTTGTTGGTATCGTTATCACAGTACTGTTTCACTTGTGAAATCCCGTTCTCTTTGTATTAAAAAAAATGGCTCTAACGATTTTGATGAAAAATATCGTATGTTTAATATAATGTCGTGAGAAATGAAATGTATATCTCGAATTTTCTGGGAATGTCTCCAAAAGTATTCTTCATTGTGAACGTCTTTTTCATAACTGAAAAACCGTAAGAGATAGACAAAATTTTACTACACAAAAAATGTAGATCGCGTTAAAATACACATCTTATGTAATATACATTTTTGTTGTTGAGTGAACCGTTTTCGAGATATTGTTTGTTAATTTTCCAATATTTATTTTCTCAAATGGGACTTCGTTATTCATTTTTTTTTGTCTTTGATATGCAAACAGTATTAATCTGTGGCAAAAAGAATGGTGTTGCACATAGCAACCAGCTATTAAGAGATATGTATGTGCTTAAAGGCTACTGTTTTTCTATATTCCCCTTGTAAATATATTTTCCCCTACATCTACAAGAAAATTAGCAATAAAATAGAGTTTGCAAATGTTTATCTCGATTAACATGAACTAGATGGAGCATAAGCGTTTGTAAAAATACTTTGTACAAGAGTAGAGAACGTCATGTGAGTGTTACACATCAGATTTTTTTTTTATACAAGAAAATTAGCAATAAAATAGATTTTGCAAATGTTTATCTCGATTAACATGAACTAGATGGGGAATAAGCGTTTGTAAAAATACTTTGTACAAGAGTTGAGAAAGTCATGTGAGTGTTACACATCAGATTTTTTTTTTTGTTTCAGTGGTATCGTTATCACAGTACTGTTTCACTTGTGAAATCCCGTTCTCTTTGTATTAAAAAATGGCTCTAACGATTTTGATGAAAATATCATATATTTAAGATAATGTCGAGAGAAATGAAATGTATATCTCGAATTTTCTGGGAATGTCTCCAAAAGAATTCTTCATTGTGAACGACTTTTTCATAACTGATAAACCGTAAGAGATAGACAAAAGTTTGCTACACAAAAAATGTAGATCGCGTTAAAATACACAACTTATGCCATATACATTTATTTTGTTGAGTGAACCGTATTTCGAGATATTGCTTGTTATTTCCTTTAAATTTTCCAATACTTATACTTTTTCTCAAATGCGTTATTCATTTTTACTTTCTCTACTACGTATAGTAAGTAGGGGAAGTATTGCATTCCACCCAAAAATTCGTTACCGAGATTTCACTGGAAATACATGTTTTGAGAATCTCTGAATCCAAAAAAAAAAAAGCATTTTTGGAAACATGTCCGTGTGTGTGTCTGTCTGTGTGTCTGTGTGTCTGTGAACAGCATAACTCAAAAACGAACAGTCGGATAAACACCAAACTTGGTATTTAGGTTCAGTATCTTCCAGAGATGCGACACGAAGGTTTTCAAGAAAATCCCCCCACCCCAGACTACCCTTTACATGGAACATTTTTCGAAAATTTTAATTTTCTCAAAAACGGCTCTAACGATTTTGATTAAAACATAATATGTTTAAGATATTGTCATGTCAAATAAAATGTATATCTCGAATTTTCTGGGAATGTCTCCAAAAATATTCTTCATTGTGAACGACTTTTTTGCATAACTGGTAAACCATAAGAGATAGACAAAATTTTACTACACAAAAAATGTAGATCGCGTTAAAATACACAACTTATGTCATATACGTTTCTTTTGTTGAGTGAACCGTTTTCGAGATATTGCTTGTTATTTCCTTAAATTTTCCAATACTTATACTTTTTCTCAAATTCGTTTATTCATTTTTTTTATGTCCTGAACATGCAAACAGAATGGAATTCGCCACATAGCAACCAGCGTTAAAATATTTGACTATCGCTTAAAAGCTACCAATTAGATTGTACAAGAGTAGAGAAAGTTATGTGAGTGTAACAAATCAGTTTTTTTATACGCTACTATTTTAGTGTGTGTGTGTGTGTGTGTGTGTGTGCGCGCGCGCGCGAGTACGTGCCTAGGAACCGTGCGCCACAAGCCAAAACGACGTCGTTATAGAAAAACTTTATCAATTGCCTACCGGCCAGGGACAACCGCTAAAAAACCTGAAAAAAGCTCTAAGAGTATTCTAACGCTTACCGATCTGGAAAACCCTTGAAAACAAGATAGTACACTTTTGAGATATTGCTTGTTATTTCCTTAAATTTTTCAATACTTTTTTACTTTCTCTACTACGTATAGTAAGTAGGGGAAGTATTGCATTCCGCCCAAAAATTCGATACCGAGATTTCACCGGAAATACACGTTTTGAGACCTCCTGAATCAAAAAAAAAAAAAAAAAAAAAAAAAAGCATTTTTGGAAACATGTCCGTGTGTGTGTGCCTGTCTGTGTGTCTGTCTGTCTCTCTGTGTGTGTGTGTGTGTGTGTGCGCGCCAGTACGTGCCTAGTATCCGTGCGCCGACAAGGTAAAACTTCATCATTTGCCTACCGGGCAGGGACAACCGCTAAAAACCTGAGAAAACCTCCAAAATTAGAAACGCCTTCGTCAACCAGTACAGAAAACGCCTACCAACCAGGGAAAACCTATGAAAAAGCAGAAAGAGCTTGCATTTGTTTACCATCCGCAGAAAACTCCCAAAAAAAAAAAAAAAAAAAAAAAACTAGTCATTTTAAAAAAAAAAAAGGAAAAAGACGAATAATATAAGTATGGTAGAAACAGCTTGCATTCGTCTACCAACCAGAGAAAACCCCCGAAACACTAGTTATTTAAAATTGCTGATGAGTTCTGGATAGGCTTTTGCAAATGTTGTTGGTAGCAAAACTTGCCTTTTCCATCACCTCCAACATACCCCACTCCCACACCTTTTTTTCTTTCCACCAATCATAATCTCTCTTATTCTCGCCAATCAGCAACTTTCATTTGTTCCTTTCCACCAATAACATCACTTCTTATTCCCACCAATGACAACTTCACACGTCACTTTCTGTTATACTTTTTATCCCTCGTTCGCCATCTTTCCCCCTCTTTCAGACCCCAACCGCCGCACAGTCAACACCTCGCCGCTCCTTAACCTCAACTTCGTGCCTCCGCCATCTTATTTAGTTCACATTTTTACCACCGCGCCTCTCATCTCTCAACCAGATTGCCTGCAAGAACAGATCTCGTTCATTCGCACCTCGACGGTTGCCTCGGCAGCAGCTACTGCCAACACCTACGTCGTACACGTTTTTGACCGCTTTCGACCGGCTTGAGAACCCTGCTCCTACGTACGCTAGCGACCATCACGATGGTCCAGTACCAGGTTTTTGGTATAGTTAAATTACGCCTCTGCAAAGGGTGTCTGTACCGCTTTAAAAACCTAGGTATATCAGTGCGTAGTGATGTTGGTTGATCTTAAAGCTGGTTAAGCATTTTCAAAAACAGTTTGCTTTTATTTTTCCGTCTCGCGTGCCGCGCTTTTGGTGACGCATCCACACCGGTAACAGGTAAGTAACACACGCATAATTATTTTTCGGACCTGCTTGGCGTAGGAATATATCCTTTCGTGTTTTGGTACTGTAACCTCAAACCTCCTTACCCACCTCTTGCGTCCGCCATCTTGTTTAGTTCTCACCGCATCTCCTTGTCGCAGACCCTCCGCCATTTTTAGTTCCCGCTATTTTAACCTCAAAATCTACTCTTCTAACCTCTTGCTACCGCCATCTTCTTTTAGTTCCCATTCTCACCACCGCGTCTCCTTACCCCCACCTCTTGCGACCGCCATGTTCACCACTAACCTCCAAATTTCCTCGTCCTTAAACCTCTTGTCTCAACCACCTTGTTTAGTTCCCATTTTCGCCACCGCATCTCAAATCGCCCCATCTCTCTATCCACTCAAGAAAACTACCATCCAACGTTCAAAAAATTGCTGATCAGTTCACGACAGGCTTTTGCAAATCTTGTTGCTAGCAAAACTTACCTTTCCCATCACCTCCAACATACCCCATTCCTTTTTCTTTCCACCAATCATAACCTCTCTTATTCTTACCAATCAGCAACTTTCATTTGCTCCTTTCCACCAATAAAATCACTTCTTATTCCCACCAATCACAACTTCACACGTCACTTTCTGTTACACTTTTTATCCCTCGCTCCCCATCTTTTCCCTCTTTCAGTCCCGACCTCCGCACAGACAACACCTCGCCGCTGCTCACATCTCCGAACCAAATTGCCGGCGAGAACAGATCTCGTTTATTCACACCTCGACGGTTGACTCGACAGCAGCTACTGCGAACACCTACGTCGTACACGTTTTTGACCGCTTTCGACCGGCTTGAGAACCCTGCTCCTACGTACGCTAGCGACCATCACGATGGTCCAGTACCAGGTTTTTGGTATAGTTAAATTACGCCTCTGCAAAGGGTGTCTGTACCGCTTTAAAAACCTAGGTATATCAGTGCGTAGTGATGTTGGTTGATCTTAAAGCTGGTTAAGCATTTTCAAAAACAGTTTGCTTTTATTTTTCCGCCTCGGGTGCCGCGCTTTTGGTGACGCATCCACACCGGTAACAGGTAAGTACCACACGCATAATTATTTTTCGGACCTGCTTGGCGTAGGAATATATCCTTTCGTGTTTTCGTACTGTAACCTCAAATCTCCTTACCCTCCTCTTGCGACCGCCATCTTGTTTAGTTCTCACCGCATCTCCTTGTCGCAGACCCTCCGCCATTTTTAGTTCCCACTATTTTAACCTCAAAATCTACTCTTCTAAAACTCTTGCTACCCCCATCTTCTTTTAGTTCCCATTCTCACCACTGCATCTCCTTACCCCCACCTCTTGCGACCGCCGTGTTCACCACTAACCTCCAAATTTCCTCGTCCTTAAACCTCTTGTCTCAACAACCTTGTCTAGTCCCCATTTTCGCCACCGCATCTCATATCGCCCCCATCTCTCTATCCACTCAAGAAAACTACCATCCGACGTTCAAAAATTGCTGATCAGTTCAAGACAGGCTTTTGCAAATCTTGCTGCTAGCAAAACTCACCTTTCCCATCACCTCCAACATACCCCACTCCCACAACTTTTTCTTTTCCACCAATCATAATCCCTCTTATTCTTACCAATCAACAACCTTCATTTGCTCCTTTCCACCAATAAAATCACTTCTTATTCCCACCAATCACAACTTCACACGTCACTTTCCTTTACACTTTTTATCCCTCGCTCCCCATCTTTTCCCCCATTTCAGTACCGACCTCCGCACACACAACACCTCGCCACCCAGCTCCTCTCCATCACGCGACCTCCATACTCCTCCATCTCCCTTCCTCCATCTCCCACCCCAAATTAACGAACCAATCAAAACACTACACGTCACTTCCTCAATTCTTTCAACTCGTCCCGGATGAGCCAACCGATTTAACGATAATCCTAACGCTCAGGGCGCTTTTCAAACTTACCGCCGCCGCCGTCGCACGCAGCGACACTAGCGACACTAGCGCCCCTAGCGGCAGGATTATCGTTAAAACAATTGGCTCATCCGGGACTATTACTACTGCCCTGCTAAGGAACTTAAGACTTAAAAATGAAATAAATTTTATTAAAATATTTTGCCATTGGCATCGTAGCTTTATAAGCAGATTCGGTTCTCATTTGTTTTGTTGTCTTGCATATACTTTTATACCGCGGCATTTGTCTTATTTTAGATGCATAGTCTATGGAGTAACAACTATTTTGTACTCCATGACATTCTTAATCAAAAGTCAAAGCCTTCTTCGCAAATCCAATGTGTTTGTTTTCTAGTATATAGACTTTATAAATCCATTTTATTATGAACTGAAATTACAAGATGTTTTATAGACCATGTCATCACAAAGAATGTTAATATCGGCTGTGTGTTTTTTGAGATTATCCTGCGCATGCACACACATCTACATACATACAAAATTTCCCTTCACCATATTGGTATAGATATACAATTCATTTAATTTTAAGCAATTCAGTTTTAACATTGAAATGTTCATTTAAAGTACTCAATACAACATTTTCAACAACAACAAAAAAAAAGGTTTTCCTTTTTAATTTCCAGGAAAAAATTCTTACACTCTACAAAAATCAGGATCCCATTAGGTGTTGCCCTTCTCGTAATCTACGTTGTTCGGTTTTAAAATGTTCCTCATGATGCAATTTGTGATGTTTCCCTAAGATTCTTAGTATGCACTCTATGAAGTTGGATGAAAAGATCTAAAGAACCTTTTCTTTAAATCAAGTATAGTGGTGGATTTTGTGATTTAAGGCTTTAAAAAGGATTGGTCTGTAGAGAAATAAAATTGTGACATTCTTTGTTATTTTTTACGAGAAAAAGTTTTAATGTTTTACCAAATGTAAGCTTTTATTTAAATAATTGATTTTGAGGAGTAATACACAACGCTATAACGTTTATTTTTTAAATTTTCGCTATAAAGACTTGATTTTCAATTTTAAAAATTCTACTCTTGGAGACTTTTGCACACAATACCATGAAATTTGATATAGCTCACACTTAATTACTTAACAGTGCAGAAATTAACAAATTCAGTAACGAGTGCTCTTAAGTGTTACATTAAAAATCGAGGAAATTTTAGGAATGAAACAAGAATGACACAAACACTCCTTATTTTCACAATAAATTTCTACTCTTTTAGTCAACATTAGTCAGTCAAATTGTTGACAGTTACTGAAATATATTTTTTTATTAAATAAAATTAACACATTCAGCAAACAATTCGACAGGTAGGTTTAAACAAACCTTCTCATCACCCAACTACACTTCACATGATTTTTTTCCCCGTCCACCATGGTCTAGAGGTATCATGCTAGCATCTAGTTCCCGAGGTTGCAGGTTCAACCCCGGCGGAGGGCGATGAATTTTTTTGGGCGTGAAAATCCTTAGCATGGCTTCCTTCGGAAAGGAAGTAAAGCCGGTGGTCCCATGTCGTAGATTTACTGCACGTAAAAGAACCTCAAGCCTGATAAAGAGGCCTGAGCAAAAATGTTCGGTGTTTCATGGCCAAGAATGGGACGCTAAGGACCTAGTGATTAAACAGCGCCTAAAAATAAAACTCGATTTCAGATGAAAAATTTTAATTACTTTTGATTTTCTCAAAAATGGCTCTAACTACTTTTATTAAAATCCTATGTACTTAAGACACTTGCGTGATTAATAAGATACATCTTTTGAGTTTTTACGAATAAATCCTCTTCATTCAGAATGAATTTTGTGTAATTTTGTGTAACTTGTAAACCATAAGGAGGTAGTCAAAGTTTGATATACAAAATATGTAGACCTCGTTAAAACACACAACTTACATGAAATATTTTCTGTAGCACTTCCATTTACAAGATATTCTTTATTATTGGTTTGAATTTTCATATCCCTTAAATATATTTGTTCGAGTGCTATTTTTTCCGCAATGATGCTACGTAGCATGGAATTTCAAAACCATCAATTGCGACCCATATTTTAAAGATATGACAATTGCATAGATAAACTTTCCGTATGCCTCTTGTATCTACAACAAAATATGTAGTAAAGGCATTTCTGCAAAGGTTTATTTGCATTAAGAAGAAATGAAAGAAAAATAAACCTTTATAAGAACATTTATTGAAAAGTGGATATTAAAAGTCATAGGAAACATCAGATTTGTACTTTCGCTTTCCTATAGTAAGTAGAGGAAACATTGCATTCCACTCAAATTCCATACTCAGATTACATCGATAAAATAAAATTTGAGGCTTCCTGATTCCCTCGCCAAAGAACAGAATTACAAAAAGCTCCACATGTGTGTCTGTGTGTCCGTCTGCAAACTCAAAACGAAAGTCAGCCAAATACAAAACTTGGTATTTAAGTTCGTTTTCCAAGGATGCTAACCAAGATTTTCAAGAATATCCGCCCATACCAAGTTATTCTTATATGGAAAAATGTTCGTTATTTTTGGCTTTCTCAAAAATTTCTCTTAAGATTTTGATTACAATACCATATACGTTTGTCAGATGCATAACAAATAAACTGCAAATCTTTATTTTTCTGCGAATAGCCTGTGACGACCTCTTCATTCTGAATGAATTTTGTAAAAGTTGTAAACAATAAGAGATAGACAAAAGCTTATTACACAAAAAATATACATCTCATTAAAGCACAACATTTATATGAATTGAACTTTTTTGTGGCGTTAACCATTTTCGAGATATTCTGTGTTAATGGTTTGAATTCTAAAACACTTTATTTTTCAAACGTTAAGTTGCTATTCGTTTTTGCTTTTTCTCCATGGTCATACAAAGAGTGGAATTTCAAAGCCATTTAACGCCAGCGGGATGACTCAGACATTCGTCTGTGACCCGCATGGGGGGAGATCCCAGGTACAAACCCCCGGGGCCGACCAATCTGACCGAAGGTTTTTTTGCGGTTTTCCTCGGTCGCTAAGCGAATGCTAGGTTGGATAATTTGATCTGCGAATTTTTATATTGTCCTTTTCATCACTACATTTCATTTTCTTCCTCTTCTTCTTTTTCTTCTTCACCACCACCATACCGGGCGCTGAATTGATCACCCATCCTGGATGTGCTACAATCCAAAATTTCCATGCTCTTCAACAGGTCATTGACCCAAGACATTGGCTTGTAAGTCCTACGAAGAGGAGGGTAATCTGTTAAAGAATAAGAAGAAAACTTTCGCTTATAACTTCCGCATTCTTCTTACGTGTCAACAACGAAGTGTGTAATAAAATTTCTGTAAATGTTTATTTTCTCGAGAAGTAGAGGGAAGGAGCTGTTGTAATAATATTTGTAGAAAAGTGGGCTTCTAAGATCCTTTGAAAGTGCCCATCAAGTTTAATAGATTGTTATACTTCGGTGCATTTTTTATGGGTATTTAAAATTGGGGTCCTTGGAGAAACTGCTTTTGGCAAACGTTACGAAGATCTGAAATACACTCATGCAAGCCCCACCATCTAGCTACCAGTCCCACATTTGATAACGACAGTTATAATATTTGCATCATTTTACATATATTATGCAACCAATAAATTAACGACTCTCGGCCTTGGTATGAACCTAACGGTTGGGTTCATGGCCTTGACGGAAACAACCTACAGACTATGAACTTTCTTCATGACTTTTCGTCTGACACTAATAAAACTGTGAGCTTGGTAACATTGTTATCTTCTTTCCTATTGCTTTCCTGAGAAATGCCCCTTTCTATCTTAAAACGTGTTTAATTGTTTTTTCTTCTTTTCTTTGCAACCTTGACAGTGATACATTTCAACAAGTTCAATATCGCCATGGTTACCGTTCTTATTTATAACAATGGACTACCTTGAAGCGATGAAACGGCGATTTGATTAGCTTTCGTGTATTTTCTCATTTTCTCTACCACGTACGTATAAAGTAGAAAAAATTAAATTAAATTGAGTTTTGTTTATGGCAACTCTTTAACTGCTGTGGTCCTTAGCGTCTCATTTTATATTGGGCGTGAAAGACCGGTAATTTTATTCAGAGGTCTTTTTATCAAACTTGAGGTTCTTTTACGTGCCGCAAAGCTACGACACGGGACCACCGGCTTTACTTCCTTTCCGAAGAGAGCCATGCTAAGGATTTTTTCGCCCGAAAACATCCATCGCCTTCCGCCGTTTTTGAACCCGCGACCTGGAACTAGAGGCTAGCGTTCAAGGTAGAGTAAAGTATTGCATTCCTCCTAAAAATTCGATACCCAGATTTCACCGGAAA
Source organism: Deroplatys truncata (assembly GCA_030765065.1). Lineage (NCBI taxonomy): Eukaryota > Metazoa > Arthropoda > Insecta > Mantodea > Mantidae > Deroplatys > Deroplatys truncata. Next base: position 117,107,315 of record CM060988.1, on the reverse strand, counting down.
TGCTTGTTTTGAGGCAACTTGAATACAAAAAGAAACAATTTTATAAACAGGTGCGTGAGTGTGTGTGTGTGTGTGTGTGTGTGTGTGTTTGTGTGTGTGAGAACAGCGTAACTGAAAAACATAAAATCGGATAAATACCAAACTTGGTATTTAAGTGCCTTCCAAAAATGCAACAGGAAGATTTTCAAGAATTCCCCCACAAACTACGCTTTGCATGGAAGTTTTTGACTTTTTAAAAATACACATATTGTATTTTTATTAAAATACAATATGTGAAAGATATTTACACGTCAAAATGTATATCTTGAATTTTCTGGAAATAGCCTGTGAAATCATTTTCATTCGGAAGGAATTTTGTATATAGCCATTTCCGAGATAGGTATCCGTTATTAATGGTTCGATTTGTTGAATACTTCGTCATTCTTTAAAGTCCCGTGATTTTCAGTTGTTTTTCGCAATTGGGAAACAGCATGGAATTTTATGGCGTATATAGTGTCCAGTTCTTAAATTTTTGACTGTCGCTGTTCGCTTTGTATCCTATCCTAAATTTTTTATTGTAATACATTTAAATATTATGGAGTTTTTTTCATGGTTTTTAGATAATTGTTAAATGGATTTTATCTTAACTTAAGTCATAACTTCTTGTCACCTTAGTAAGAGCATGATACTGAAAGCAAAACATGGATACGCATTTTTCTGCTTTTCTTCTTCTTAATGCGAAATGAAAGGTATTTTTTTTATTGTGCTAGCAATCTTCCTTAGAATATGGCTATACATTAGCCCTAGCTGTTATCTTGCCATATTCTACCCATATTACACTCTTATTATAACATAAAATGATAATAATAATAAACAATAGTAAAAATAGTAATGATACCAAAATAATAATCTTATAATACTAATATAATAATAATAATAATAATAATAATAATAATAATAATATAATTACATAACTTAACATCACATGATGAAAATAATTTACATCTCTTTTTATTGTCCAAAACCATTTCTTTTTTACTTTGGACAAGTACTCTCCTACCTTTTTACTATCATTGTTTAAATTATTGCTTAAAGCTACTTTCCTGTCTAGTTTGAACCATTTCCCATTTATAGCTTCCTTTCTCCAATGCTGTGTAACTTTACAGTCAAAAACGATATGTTCTAAATCTTCTCTTTCCTCACATATTGGACACTGGTTCTGTGGGAACCCATTTCTTATTCCTATTAGTCTCCATACACCTGATCGTACCCAGGCTATACTTTCTCTTTGTTCCTTATTTGAGTTATCCACATACTGTTCTCTAGCCCATATATTTTTATTAATATATATGATTCCAAGGAACTTTTCTTCCCAATGTTGCTAAATAAATTTTGTATCTCTATATCTTCAAACCTCTGCCTAGCTTCTTTCCAAAAACCCTTAACATTATTTTCCCCCCTTCTCCAATTTCTCCCAGACCACTATTTTCCAAATTAGTTTGTATACTATAACTCCACCCATTTTTCTTTAAGCTCCTTTCTTGGAATTCCAAACACTGCCTCAACAAATTCTTCTCTTCTAAATTTAATAGTCTGTACCAATATTTAAGAGCTCTCTCCATTATTACCCCTTTTCCCCCACTCTCTGCATTTCAATTAGAGCAAATTCCTTAACTGTAGCATTTTGCTGGCCTAAAACGTCTCTACAAAAACTCCTATGTACCATATCTATCTCTTCCCAGCCTCGTTCTACTCCCCATATTTCACTTCCATATAACATTTTTGCTTCAACTACAGTGTTATATATTTTCTCTAGCCATTTAACATTTATATCTGGTATTCTATATTTGCACCCTCTAATCGCTGACATTGCCCCGTTCCCCTTTGTCAATACCAGTTTCTTCTGTTTCTCCCATTTTGCACCCCCATCCATTTTAACTCTAAATATATACAATCTCTGACCACTTTATATTCCTTCTCTCCATTCTTCCGCTTTTCATACTTGCCCAGTTTGGCACCTTTCTTAAACACTATAATTTGAATCTATTCTCTTGATTTACTTTCATATTCCACTCATCACAGTATTTATTCATTTGCTGTAGGGACTGCTTCAGACCAATCGTTGAAACTGATCCTATCACTAAATCATCAACGAATAATAACCCAGGGATTGATACCTTATTTATCACAGGCAACCAATTATTATTCCTTCCTATCTCAGTGAGGATATCATCAATATACAGATTAAATAACACTGGACTTAACTTACATCCTTGTCGTTACCCCTTCCTTTGGTTTACTTCTTTTGTCACCAAACCTACTCCTACTTTCACACAAAATGTGTTCTCCTTGTATAGAGCTTTAAATAAATTCAACATCTGTTGGCTCACTCCCTTCCTCAAGAGTTTGTGCCACAACAAATTTAAATCAATGCGGTCATACGCTTTCTACAAATCAACAAATGCCATGTATAATTTGCCCTTTTTACTTTCTCTACTACGTATATTAAGTAGGGGAAGTATTGCATTCCACCCAAAAATTCGATACCGAGATTTCACCGGAAATACATGTTTTGAGACCTCCTGAATCCAAAAAAAGCGTTTTTGGAAACATGTCCGTGTGTGTGTCTGTGTGTGTGTGTGTGTGTGTGTGTGTGTGTGTGTCTGTGTGCCTGTGAACAGCATAACTCAAAAACGAACAGTCGGATAACCACCAAACTTGGTATTTAGGTTCCGTATCTTCCAGAGATGCGACACGAAGGTTTTCAAGAAAATCCCCCACCCCAGACTACCCTTTACATGGAATATTTTTCGAAAATTTTAATTTTCTCAAAAATGGCTAACGATTTTGATGAAAATATCATATGTTTAAGATAATGTCATGAGAAATGAAATGTATATCTCGAATTTTCTGGGAATGTCTCCAAAAGTATTCTTCATTCTGAACGACTTTTGCATAACTGGTAAACCATAAGAGATAGACAAAATGTTACTACACAAAAAATGTAGATCGCGTTAAAATACACAACTTATGTCATATACATTTCTTTTGTTGAGTGAACCGTTTTCGAGATATTGCTTGTTATTTCCTTAAATTTTCCAATACTTATACTTTTTCTCAAATTCGTTATTCATTTTTACTTTCTCTACTACGTATAGTAAGTAGGGGAAGTATTGCATTCCACCCAAAAATTCGATACCGAGATTTCACCGGAAATACATGTTTTGAGACCTCCTGAATCCAAAAAAAGCATTTTTGGAAACATGTCCGTGTGTGTGTCTGTGTGTGTGTGTCTGTGTGTGTGTCTGTGTGTCTGTGAACAGCATAACTCAAAAACGAACAGTCGGATAAGCACCAAACTTGGTATTTAGGTTCAGTATCTTCCAGAGATGCGACACGAAGGTTTTCAAGAAAATCCCCCCACCCCAGACTACCCTTTACATGGAAGATTTTTCGAAAATTTTAATTTTCTCAAAAATGGCTCTAACGATTTTGATGAAAATATCATATGTTTAAGATAATGTCATGAGAAATGAAATGTATATCTCGAATTTTCTGGGAATGTCTCCAAAAGTATTCTTCATTATGAACGACTTTTGCATAACTGGTAAACCATAAGAGATAGACAAAATTTTACTACACAAAAAATGTAGATCGCGTTAAAATACACAACTTATGTCATATACATTTCTTTTGTTGAGTGATCCGTTTTCGAGATATTGCTTGTTATTTCCTTAAATTTTCCAATACTTATACTTTTTCTCAAATGCGTTATTCATTTTTTTTATGTCCTGGACATGCAAAGAGAATGGAATGCGCCACATAGCAACCAGCGTTAAAATATTTGACTATCGCTTAAAAGCTACGATATTTCCCTTGCATCTACAAGAAAATTACCAATAAGATTGACATCTCGATATCTCGATTAACATGAAGCATATGGAGAATAGGCGTTTGTAAAAATAGATTGTACAAGAGTAGAGAAAGTCATGTGAGTGTAACACATCAGATTTTTTTATGTCCTGGACATGCAAAGAGAATGGAATGCGCCACATAGCAACCAGCGTTAAAATATTTGACTATCGCTTAAAAGCTACCATATTCCCCTTGCATCTACGTGAATATTACCAATAGGATTAACATCTCGATATCTCGATTAACATGAAGCATATGGAGAATAAGCGTTTGTAAAAATAGTTTGTACAAGAGTAGAAAAAGTCATGTGAGTGTAACACATCAGATGTTTTTCTTTTAAATACTTATCCACCAGAGTTTTAATTATGAATAAGTTATCTACCGTTCTTCTCCTCTTACGAAAACCCATTTGAAACTCCGAGAGGATATTTTATTCCTCTACCCAGTTTTGTATCCTATTAGCTAAAATCCCTGTGAAAATCTTTCCTACATTTGAAAGTAATGCTATTCCCCGGTAATTATTGGGCTTATCAACGCTCCCCTTACCTTTATATATAGGATGAATTATTGCTTTCATCCAATGCTCCGGTACATATCCCTTGGTTTTTATTACATTAAACAAATCAGTACACATATTTACGAAAGGTATTTAACACTTTATTCAATAGATTAATCCTTGGCATGTTTTCAGTGTCAAGAGACACGTACTTTTTACTTTCTCTACTACGTAATTAAGTAGGGGAAGTATTGTATTCCACCCAAAAATTTGATACCGAGATTTCACCGGAAATACATGTTTTGTGGCCCCCTGAAACCAAAAAAAGCATTTTTGGAAACATGTCCGTGTGTGTGTGTGTGAGTCTGTGAACAGTATAACTCAGAAACGAACAGTCGGATAAGCACCAAACTTGGTATTTAGGTTCAGTATCTTCCAGAGATGCGACATGAAGGTTTTCAAGAAAATCCCCCACAACAAACTATCCTTTAAATGGAACATTTTTCGAAAATTCTAATTTTCTCAAAAATGGCTCTAACGATTTTGATTCAAATATCATATATTTAAGATATTTTCATAACAAATGAAATGTATATCTCGAATTTTCTGGGAATGTCTCCAAAAGTATTCTTCATTGTGAACGACTTTTGCATAACTGGTAAACCATAAGAGATAGACCAAATTTTACTACACAAAAATGTAGATCGCGTTAAAATACACAAGTTATGTCATATACATTTTTTTGTTCAGGGAACCATTTTCGAGACATTGCTTGTTATTCCCTTAAATTTTTCAATACTTTCTCAAATGGGAATTCGTTATTCATTTTTTTGTCTTGGATATGCAAAGAGTATTAATCTGTGGCAAAGAGAATGGTGCTGCACCTAGCAACCAGCTATTAAGATATATGCCGTTGCTTAAAAGCTGCTGTATTTCTATATTGCTCTTGCAATTACAAAACAAGGGGAACATAGTACGCCTTAAGTGATAGTCAAATATTTTTAGAACTGGTCGCTATGTGTAAAATGTAATTCTCTTTGCATGTCTAAAGATCGTTTCTGCAAATGTTTGTCTCAATTAATATGAAATAGATGGAGAATAAGAGTTTGTAAAAATAGTTTGTACAAGATTAGAGAAAGTCATGTGAGTGTAACACATTTTTTTGTCCTGGTAATGCAAAGAGAATGGAATACTCCACATAGCAACCAGCTCTTAAAATATTTGACTATCGCTTAAAGCCTAGCAATTCCCCTTGCATCTACAAGAAAATTAAAAATAAAATTGACATCTCGATTAACATGTAGCATATGGAGAATAATCGTTTGTAAATATAGTTTGTACAAGAGTAGAGAAAGTCATGAGAGTGTAACACATCAGATTTTTATACTTTATCTGCACTACGAAGCACTAAGTATTCTATTTAATTAAACTCAGGTTTTACTTTCTCTACCACATACCTACAGTACGTAGAGGAGATACTGTATTCCACCCAAAATTCGTTACGGAGATTTCACGGTAAATACCCACTGTTTTGGCGGTAATAAATAATTATATAAGGCACACTTGTACGCAGATCGTTAATAAGCCTAATGTGCAATGATTGCAGTAATTATCACCACATGCCTTATCATAATAGATGCTGGAAATGTCCTTCTCTATCCACACATTTCTGGCATCTTCTCACGGAATCTTTTTTTTACACTGGAGATTCAATATCCGAAACTGAGTGAATTTCCCTCTTGATGTTTTGTTTTAGTTCTTCCAATGTATGGGGTTTGTTACATATACTTTATTTTTCCTGTGCTCTTCAAGAGACGTGTAAATGACTGGAATTGTAATTTGCGGAATGATAGAGTGGTTGACACTTAATATTCTCAGGTGAAGCGTGGTTCCATTTATATGGTATGTTTTGTCGCAAAACAACAGACATTGGATACAGTGAAGCCCAATTTTACACACGAGATTCCCTTGCATAACGCAAAAATTGATGGGCAGTAAATACATACAGAATAATAGGACCTATATTTTTATTAACAAACAGTAAATACATGTGCACTATTGATTGGACAGCTAATTGACGTTGATTGTCAGTTTGAATTTTTCCAACAAGACTCTGCTACCGCGCATACCTGATGAGTTAAATTTAATTCAGGAAATTTTTAAAGAAAGGGCAATGTAAAAGATTATGGCCCTTTATGGCATACCCTGATTTAACTGCATAGATTTTTATCTATGGGGGAACTTGAAAAATAAGGTGTTGGTCCTTAATGGTTAGCTATCTTCTCATTCATCACCTATTTTTTTGACGACCATATTGTAGGTTTATTGCCATGAATTGAATGCAATGCTAAGCTAAAAATCTGATGTGATACATTCACAAGACTTTCTGTACTCTCTATTGTTTTTAGTGGGTATACAAACTAGTCTTACTAAAGCTTATTTTTATATCTACTTCATTTTAATCCAAATAAACTTATGCAGAAATAGCTACATTATACGTTTCGTTATAAATATGAATCGAATAACGATAGTCAAATGTTTAAGAACGGACGCTATACCTGACCTTAAAGCTCATGCTCTTACAATGTAATCGCGAGAAGCAACTGACTTGAAACGATTGGATAAGTATTGAACAATTCGAACCATTAATAACGGATATCTCAGAAAAAGCTGATGCCACAAAAAATTTATTTTAAATAATGTATGTTTTAAAGAGATGCATTTTTGTGTAATACGCTTCATCTATCGCTTAACGTTTACCAGTTATACAAGATTATACAAAATTCCTTCCTAATGAAGAGAAATTAATAGGCTAACCGCAGGTATTTCAAGATATTAATTTTATTCGTCGTGTAAATTTCGAAAAATGTTCCATGTAAAGGGTAGTTTGGGGCGCGGGATTTTCTTGAAAATCTTCCTGTCGCATCTTTGGAAGGTACTGAACTTAAATACCGAATTTGGTATTAATCTCACTTTTTCGTTTTTGAGTTATGCTGTTAACACACACATACACACACACATGGGCCTTTATTTATATTCAGGAAGCCCAAAAACATGTATTTCTGCTGAAGTCTCGACATAACATTTTTGGATAGAATGCAGTACCTTCTCTATCTACTAGATACATAGTAAAGCAACTAAATGAACAAAATATTGGGGAAAATCATAGATTTACAAAACATTCTATCACACGTCAATACTGTCAGCCAGTATACATGGGTGAATGGCGTTTTATGGTGTATTTAGATATTTATAAAAGTTGTACGAATTATTTTCTCGTGTTTTTGGTTTGTATTGCAGTTCACAACCAAAAGTTCCAAGAAAGCGGGTGCGGCTATTTTTGCAAAACTGCGTCTAAAATTACTTTCCCAAGTTTGGATCAATACACTCCCATGATGCATGATTTCGCCTCTCTTAGTACTCACGCATGGAAATGCCTTTACAGAAAAGTCAAAAGAGCAGCTTCATTCAGAGGGTTGCATTAAAATGTTAATTTGTCTACATTGTGGAGAGCATGTCAACGGAATCTGTATGGCACTTCAGGGACACTCGAATCAAATACGTGTGACTAGCAACGTTCGTATTCGTTACACGTCATTGCAAATATGTGCTGGAGTTCATCAATATTTGCCAAGAACAAAACCGGTAATTCAAAGCAGAGTCATTTTCCTTTCTCGCGTACCACGCCACCTACCAAAGTCCTTTGAAATGATGCAACAGAGTGGCAGTTATTTGTTTACTTTCCTCTGGTGCGTATTCTTCATCTATCGTGTTCAAAACGAGAACGAAAACTGCAATATTGATAAGGTGCATTTCCTTTCCCTTCTACTTTCTCTACCACCCACCTATATTATGTAGCGGAAGAATTGTAGTGCCCCAAAATTTCGATAACAAGATTGCACAGGAAATAGATATTTTGGCATCCCTGAATTCTCCCCAAAATACTTTTTGATAAAGGTCGCGCGCGCGTGTGTCTTTTCACCCATTCGTCCATCTGTCTGTGAACAGCATAACTCAAAAAGGAAAAGTCCACTAAATACCGAATTTGCATTTAATTTCAGTATAGTCGAGGAGGCCAACGAAAATTTTCAGAAAATCTCTCCATCACATACTACCCTTTACATGGGTAATTTTAATTATATTTTATTTTCTTAAAAATACTTAACGATTTGATTTAAACGTGGTTAATGTCAGACATAAAATGCAATTTAAATTTTCTTTTAATATACATGTACTTCATTTTATTTTCAAGAATTTTAAAAGTTTGTATAACAAGGAAAATTTAACAAAAACACACGGACAGACAGACATACATGTTTCCAGAAATGCTTTATGTGGATTTAGGGAGCCTCAAAACATTTATTTCCGGTTAAATCTCTGTATCGAATTTTTGGGTGGAACACAATGCTTCCCATACTTACTATACGTAATACGGGAAGTAAAAAATTAAGTGAAAAATAAAATAAATAACAACCCGATATAGAATTTTTTTGTTCGAATGCAAAAAATTCTATATCGGGTTGCTATTTATTTTATTTTCTTCCTCTACCTTCCAGGTACGTGATTAGAAAAATTTAAAAGCAAGAATCTCACACTTTCAAGCATATCGCATATTTGACGCTCAGTAAAAATTAAAAGTTGCAACAGGGGATATTTCTGAAACTAATACCACGAAAAACATTGACACGAATTGTGTATTTTAATGAGCTCTACATTTTTCCAGCATTTTTAATAAAACCGCTCCACCCCAAACTAGCTTTTACATGGAATAATTTTCAAATTTTTTTATTTTCTAAAATTACCTCTAACGATTTTGATTAAAATACCGTATATGAAAGGTACTCACACTACAAGTGAAACGTATATCTTGACTTTTCGGGGAATAGCCTATGAAGTCCTCTTCATTCGGAAGGTTTTGTATAATCTTGTATAACTGGTAAACATTAAGTGATAGATGAAGGCGTACTACACGAAAAAAGGAAGATCTCTTTAAAACACACAATTCATTTAAAATAAATTTTTGTGGCATAAGCTGTTTCTGAGATATCCATTATTAAATGTTCGAATTGTTAGTTTCTTGGTCATTTTCTTAAAAATCCTTTCAACATTCAGTTGCTTCTCGCGATTGCATGGAAACAGTTTGGAATTTTAAGGCCAGCGTATAACTGGACGATTCTTAAACATTTGACTGTCACCGTTCCCTTTGTATCTATAACGCAATGTGTAATGTATATATTTCTGCAAAGGTTTATTTCGGTTAAAATGCAGCAGATAGAAAAATAATCTTGAGTAAGAATAATTTATATATCCACTAATAAACGATAGAGGGTAGAGAAAGTAATGTGATTGTATCACCAGATGTTTTTTTAAAGTTTGGTTTATGAATAACAGTACTGACATAGTGTAAGTACTCTAAATGAGGTATTGCGTTAATTATTTACCTTATTGTTTCAATTGTTGCTTTCTTATAGAAAATAATACATATTATTTTGAGTAATAATCTAATAAAATAGTTACAGTTTGAGGCAGTATTTTTAACACTTAAATGGTTTTAGTCAAATTATATAATAAAAATATAATAACAGCCCGCCTTAAAGTAATATGTATATAACAATATATAAAAAGTGTATATTAAAGTCATTGTATATGTTTATATTATTGTATTCATGTTTAATAATGGTATGTCAATGCATTACGTAATTTAATAATGTAGGAGCTGTGAGAATAATAGATTAAAAGTTGCTAACAATGAGGTAACCTTGAGGCAATAATGAATTTGAAAGTTTAACAATACTACTTGTGATTCTTGGAAGCAATAATGTAATTTTTGTGACAGTTTATAAAATAGACAATCAACAACCAGAAAAAGCTTTAGTTAAATGAAGTATTCTATTGGAGTAAGATTAGCCAATCAGAAACTGAAATATAGCAAACTTTAAAATCTAGAAGTTAGTTGCTTGTAGACAGTGCTCATAACTGGACGCGTTGGTGGCAGACAGTGTTTCTAACCGGATGCGAGATGTGTCCTAGAGAAGTATAATACGTATTCAGGGTGAGATGAAAATAGTTTACGTGTTAAAAAGTGCAAGTAATTAATTAGGAATCTCACAGCTCTCCTTATAAGTGAAGTGTTATTTAAATCGTGTCAAGAATTAATAAAGAGAGTGAATTAAAAATTATAATCTGTGTAAGCCTACATTCTTCAGCTGCATCACGTCCTGTTAAGAGAAACATCTCTCTAACAATAATACTGACGCAGCAGAGGCAAACATAAATATATAATATTTAAAGAAACAGTCAAATTACAAAGTTAATATTTTTAAACTTGGGGCAAAGGTCACCGGAAAGTACATTTGGGGCGAAGGCTATCGGAAACGTTTTACTTTACGTGCGGTTGCAACTGCTTCAAGTTCGGCTGCCCAACAGTTGAAATAACAATACAACAACGTAAAGACAATAAACCTTTAAAATCGGCTCCCAAAACGTGGGGCAAATAAAAAATACAACAAATCACCTTCTTCAATTCCACAAAAAAAAATACCTTTCACTTTTTGTCATTTATACAGATCATTTTAGCCGTCTCTCTATGGAAACGTATAACTGAGGTTTTACTATGTTGAGTGGATTGAGTCAAACGCATAGACATTTCGGCACATTTCCCAATACCAACTACGTTAGTCAGCACAGCTACGTTACCAAGGAATCCATGCCCTGTGGTCGATAGTCAGCTGACGGCTAGTCAAGGGTGAGACAAGCGATGTGGGCTGACTGTGCACCATCACGCGAGACACGCACGGCAGAACGCGTGCTCTTCACGAGTGTTGGACTCAAGTATTATGATGCGATGTTTCATAACTGTGTGTAAGGTAATAACTGAGCTGGCCAGTGATGATTCCTTCTCCGCCCTTTTATCGCTAAATCTAGCCTTTTTCAAGAGAGAGTATTTCCGAATAAATACCACTAAAGACATTTCCAGCCTTTGCAGTAAATCATGGCGTAATGACTGAGCAAATTGTAGTCATTTTTAAAAGTATTAAACGTTTTCTAACAAATTTCATTTTCATTGTTAAATTAAAATAACTGAAATATCAAAGGAAAATTTATTACACATACCTACCTTAAAGAGAGGGCGCCGGGGTAGCGCAGTGGTTTCGTTTCCGGCTCTCGTACTGAGGGTCTGAGGTTCGATTTTTTAGTTATGCTGTTCACTAAAACACACACACACACACACACACACACGAACTTTTTTCTAATTTTTACTTTCTCTACTACGTATAGAGAAACACATAGTAAGTAGGGGAAGTATTGTATTCCACCCAAAAATTCGATACCGAGATTTCACCGGAAATACATGTTTTGAAATCCCTGAATAAAAAAAAAGCATTTTTGGAAACATGTCCGTGTGTGTGTGTATGTGTGTTTGTGTGTCTGTGTCTGTGTGTCTGTCTGTGAACAGCATAACTCAGAAACGAACAGTTGGATAAACACCAAACTTGGTATTTAGGTTCAGTATCTTCCAAGGATGCGACACGAAGGTTTTCGAGAAAATCCCCCCACGCCAGATTACTCTTTACATGGAAGATTTTTCGAAAATTTTAATTTTCTCAAAAATGGCTAACGATTTTGATTAAAATATCTTATGTTTAAGATATTTTTATGACAAATAAAATGTATATCTTGAATTTTCTGGGAATGTCTCCAAAAGTATTCTTCATTGTGAACGACTTTTCCATAACTGGTAAACCATAAGAGATAGACAAAATTTTACTACACAAAAAATGTAGATCGCGTTAAAATACACAACTTACGTCATATACATTTGTTTTGTTCAGTGAACCATTTTCGAGATATTGCTTGTTATTCCCTTAAATTTTTCAATACTTATTTTCTCAAATGGGAATTCGTTATTCATTTTTTTGTCTTGGATATGCAAAGAGTATTAATCTGTGGCAAAGGGAATGGTGCTGCACCTAGCAACCAGTTATTAAGAGATATGTATGTGCTTAAAGGCTACTGTATTTCCAAATTGCCCTTGTAAATATTTTATCCTCTTACATCTACAAGAAAATTAGATGGAGAATAAGCGTTTGTAGAAATAGTTTGTACAAGAGTAGAGAAAGTCATGTGAGTGTAACACATCAATTTTTTTTTTTTTTTTTTTTTTTTTTTGCCTTCACGTTTCTCAAACATGTATATTCCAAGAAATCTCGACATCCAAATTTTGGTAGAATACAATACTTCCTCTGCTTTAAGTACGTAGTAAGAGAATGTAAAAAATCTTAAAATTAAAACCAGTAACGTAGCATATCTCTTTAGTTACGCCAGAGAAAAATGACAAATTGTGTACTTTTACGAGATATGTATTTTATTTGTTTTAATTTATTTATGTTTGTATACAGAGTGGACCATTTAAGTTGAGACTGTACAATATCTCCAAAACTAAGCGTTGTAGAAAGAGATGTCTTGAATAAAAGTTGCTTGATATTATGGAGAAAAGTAAATGCCATTAGTTGTGTTTTATTTGGAGAACGTTGTGGTGGTCATTTTAGGGCCAATTTAATTTAAGTGGGAAACCTACAATTAGGTTGTATTAAATTGACCCTAAATAAGCTTCATAACGTCCTCCAAACAGAACATGACTAATGGCATTTACTTTCCCCCATAATATCAAACAACTTTTATTAAAGACATTTCTTTCTACAACGCTTAGTTTTGGAGATATTGTACAGTCCGAACTTAAATGGTCCACTCTTTATAGTAAGATTTTGTCTTATCTCACACGGTTTACCAATTGGACGAAAGGCATTCGGAATGATGACTTTACAGGCTATTCCCAGAAAATTAAAGATATGCATTTCATTTGTCATGTTAATACCTGATGGTGTTTTAATTAAAATCCTTAGAGCATTTTTGAGAAACTTAAAAATATCAAAAGTTTTTAAAGTAGATGGTCGTTTTGGGTGGTGTTTATTTTCAATATGTTTGTCTCTCTTCCTTGGAAGCTACCAACTTAGATACCAAGTTTAGTATTTATCCGACTTTTCGTTTTTGCGTTATGCTGCACAAACACACATGGAACTTTTTCTAAAAATGGGGTCTCAAAACATGTATTTCCGTTGAAATTTCAGTACCGAATTTTTGGGTGGAATGCAATAATTACTTTGTGTAGTAGAGAAAAGTAGTAAAGTATTATTCTTATGAATAACTTCTACACTAGCTATGACAATAAATCTTAGGAAAGTCGTGCGACTGTTTCACACCGGTTTTTTTTGTTTATTGAGGATGCGCATTGATAAAAAAGAGGAAATATATCATCTTGATAAATAATCTAACTAAATTTGTTTCAGTGTTGATGGTGCGGTATTATTATTTAAAATAAATGGTTTATTTTTCTGAAAAGTAACTAAAAAGACATTTAAATGTACTTTATACTGCGTTTTATTATGTGACTTTCGCTTACTTTGCACCCTTCTTCAAAGTTATGCGCATGGTTAAGTTTATTTAAGGGTAAATGGGACCTAAGCTATACTATTGAGGATAAATTGAATAAATTTCAATCGATTTGTGGAATAATAAGTACAACTCTTAAAATAAAAAAATAATATATATAAAATTAACATTTTATATATACATATATATGTAATTAACATTTTATAAGATAATGGTGTACCAGTGTTAATGTTCGGAAGTGAAACTTGGATAACATTTGAAAGACAAAATATGTACAGTCACGGAAATTAAATTTCTGCGTGGAGTGAAAGGATGCACAAGAATGGATTTGATACAAAATGAAACTATACGAGAAAATTAAGTATGTGTAACTTAAATGAAAAATCTGAATGTAGCTCATTCACATAACTTTCTGTACTCTTGTACAAACTATTTATACAAACGCTTATTCTCCATTCACCTCATGTTAATCGACATAAACATTTGCAGAAACTACCTTATTGCTAATTTTCTTGAAGGTGCAGGGTGAATATGGTAGGCTTTAAGCGATAGTCAAATCTTTTAAGAGCTGGTTACTATTTGGAGCCGTCCATTCTCTTTGTATGTCCAGGGCATAAAAAAACGAATAACGAATTCCCATTTGAGAGAAAGTATAAGTATTGGAAAATTCAAACAAATAACAAGGAATATCTTGGAAATGTATATGACATAAATCATGTGCTTCAACGAGCTCTACATTTTTACTGTAAACTTTTTTGTGTGTATTTCTTACGGTTTACCAGTTATGCAAATGTCATTCAGAAAGAAGAGTATTTTTGGTGTACATTCCACAGAAAATTCAAAATAAACATTTTATTTGTCATGAAAACACCTTAAATATATTATATTTTAATCAAAATCGTTAGAGCCATTTTTGAGAAAATAAAAATTTTCGAAAAAACGTTCCATGTAAAGTGTAGTCTGAGGTGGGGAGATTTTGTTGAAAATCTTTGTGTAGCATCTTTGAAAGATACTGAACCTAAATACCAAGTTTGGTATTTATCCGACTTTTCGTTTTTTGAGTTATGCTGTTCACAACCACACACACACGCGCGTGCGCGGACCTTTTCCTAAAACTGTTTGGGGCCTCAAAACATGTATTTTCGTGAAATTTCAATATCGAATTTATGGGTGGAATGCAATACTTTCTCAACTTACTATACGTAGTAGAGAAAGTAAAAATATAGGAATGTAAATACATTTGGGGAACCCATCCATCTCGAATGAATTCTGAAAGAATTCCAGACTTGATGAACAGCTCTCGGCTTCAAGGTAGAAAAGATGTCGGACGTCCGAGGAAGCGATGGTCATAGCGCTGTGAAGTCTGCGATTAGCACATCTATGAAAGGCAGGCAACCTCAGAACATAGATAGCGGTTTGTAAGCTTCTAACTGGAAAGCGGAAGTAATATCTTATGCGTAAGATGACATATTTATCTGTAAACAGATGTACCAAATAATTCATTTCTTCTGATAAACTGCAAATGGGAGCTTCAAGGTCTGCAGTAATAAATAATTTGTACAGCAACCTTGTGGGATAATAATATAAAAAATCTGATGTGTTACACTCACATGACTTTCCTTACTCTTGTAAAAATTATTTTTACAAACGCTTATTCTCCATATGCTTCATGTTAATCGAGATGTTAATCTTATTGCTAATTTTCTTGTAGGTGCAAGGGGAATACGGTAGACTTTAAGCGATAGTCAAATATTTTAGAGTTGGTTACTATGTAGCGCATTCCATTCTCTTTGCATGTCCAGGACATAAAAAAATGAATAACGAATTCCCATTTGAGAAAAAGTGTAAGTATTGGAAAATTTAAGGGAATAACAAGCAAAATCTCGAAAATGGTTCACTGAATAAAAAAAATGTATATGATATAAATTGTGTATTTTAACGTGATCTACATTTTTTGTGTTGTAAACTTTTATCTATCTCTTATGGTTTACTAGTTATGCAAAAGTCGTTCACAATGAAGAATACTTTTGGAGACATATACATTTTATTTTTCATGAAAGTATCTTAAATATATGATATTTTAATCAAAATCGTTAGAGCCATTTCTGAAAAAATTAAAATTGTCGAAAAATGTTGCATGTAAAGGGCAATCTGGGGAGGGGGATTTTCTTGAAAACCGTCGTATCCCATCTCCGGAAGATACTGAACCTAAATACCAAGTTTGGTGTTTATCCGACTGTTCGTTTCTGAGTTATGCTGTCCACAGACACACATACACACATACACACACAGACACACACACACGGACATGTTTCCAAAAATGCTTTTTTTGGATTCCGGAGGCCTCAAAACATATATTTCCGGTGAAATCTCGGTATCGAATTTTTGGGTGGAATACAATACTTCCCCTACTTTACAAAGTAGAGAAAGTAAAAATTTCATCTGAAAAATCCCATGACATTTTCTGCCGATTGTCATGTGATTGTTCACATAAGAGGTTGCTATGTCCACTACCGATTAGGTGTTGCACTTGACCCAAAAATTGTGATTTCATTTACAGGCGCTGGCGTCTCCTGAATAAATAAATGAACCGTTTTAGAAAAATAGGTCTGCGGACTGCGTGTGTGCTCGAGGGGGGAGAGGGAGAAAGAGAACTAGAGAGCGGATAGTATGGTTAAAAAGCGATGGGATAATACAACACTCCATACTTAGATAAAGATATAAGGTTTCTATTTTTAGGAAACTCATCCCTTCCAAAACTATCTTTTACCTCGAAAAAATGTCGTTACTACGTTCTCTACTACGTACCTAGTAGGTAGTCTCATTTTTAGCAGGAGGTCCAAGTTTGGTATTTAAGTTCAGTATCTTACAAAGATACGACACAAGGATTTTCAAGAAAATCGCCCGTTCCAAATTACGGACTATTTTTCTAAATGTTTTATTTTCTCAAGAGTGTGTCTAATGATGATTAAAATAAAGTACACTAAGATATCTACCTGACTAATAAAACGTATGTTTTAAATTTGCTGGAAATAGTCTGTGAAGTCCCCTTCATTCTGAAGGAATTTTGTACAACCTGTAAACGTTTAGAGATGAAAGAAAACGTATTACATAAAAAAATTCAGGCCTCTTTAAAACACAATATTTCAAATAACTTTTTTGTGGCATTAGCATTTCCGAGATATCCGTAGTGGTTTGATTTGTTCAACATTTAGTAATTTTTAAAGTGCTGTCGCAATTCATTTGTTTCTTCCGATGTCCTGGAAATACGGAATTTTAAGATCAACATATTGTGTAAACATCTGACTATCGAATTGATTTCCTCTATCACCCTTGTAACTTCAACGAAATGTGTAATGAAACTATTTTTGCAAAGGTTTATCTTGATTGCAATGAAGTAGTTTGAAAAATAAGCTTTCGTAAGAAAATTTGTAGAAGCTATATAAAAATAAACGTCAGTCGGTAGAAAAAGTCATGTGAATGTAACACATCAGAACTTTTTCAAAAAAAAAAATAACTGATGATTTTAATAAAATATAATCTACTAATTCGCTTAGTTGGTTCTGCACAGCTGCTGCTTTAAGCCTCGTACAACGAGCTTTAAAACCTTAACTGTTTCGTTATTAAATTATTGTACGATGCTTTAAAATATTTTTTAGACAGCATGACCTAAAAGTAGAACTTCTATCACAGTACACACGAGCAAAAAGCTTCAGATTATCGCACTAGTGACCAACTTTGGTTTCAAGTCCAATCACATGGTAGTTAACCTTTGCACATATTTTACAACTCGACTTGGTTTGATTAGGTTTTACTTTTCATTATGTATTTTATATGATTAATTTTTCATGGCGCCCGCATTATCTGTTCCCAATACAAATCGCCATACTTCAATTTATCGCGATTCATTGTAGAGTTAACCTATACGTTATATTGGCAGCCTTCTGATATAGTAAAACCCACAGAAAATTTAAATGGCAGCAATTATGATTTCAGAAGAAATTGAAATGGAAGAGCCAGATGAAATTACAGAAGCAGCAGAAAGAATAGCACTAGAAGTACTTACTCAAAAAATCCAGACAGCAATATGATATAGCGTTTAATCGCTTCATTGGCTAGTGTAAGGCAAAACATGTTGAAAATAATTTCACTGAAAATGACTGCTAGCGAATCAACAAAACATCAAAACATGACATTTAGCTTTTTTAACGTCATTTCCCTTGTTTCAAGAACCGCGTTCCAAACGTAATTTCTCCTATTTTCAGGAATCAATGTACGTAATATTTTGCAAATTCGAGCGTCCTACCGCCTTCGTTTAACAAACATTTTGAAGGAGTTGTCTTGAAGGAGTTGTAAGCCTCACGTATGATACAAAGTTTCCGGTAGCCTTCGCCCCAACGTTCACTTTGCGGTGGCCTTCGCCCCAAGTTTACTTTCCGGTGGTCTTCGCACCAAGTTTACTTTCCGGTGGTCCTCGCACCAAGTTTACTTTCCGGTGGTCCTCGCACCAAGTTTACTTTCCGGAAGCCTTCGTCCCAACGTTCACTTTCCGGTGGTCTTCGCACCAAGTTTATTTTCCGGTGGTCTTCGCCCCAATGTTTAAGAATCAACTTTGTAGTTTTATGTTTCTTTAAATATTATATTTATTTATATTTGCCTCAGCTGCGTCAGTATTAATTTGTAGAAACATGTTTCTCTTAACAGGGGGTGGTGCGGCTGAAGAATGTGGGCTTACACTAATTATTAATTCTTCACACGATTAAATAACACTTCACTGATATAGAGAGCTGTGATATTATTTATTAATTTCTTGCACTTTTTAACACGTAAACTTTATATTCTCGCCGTAATGAATTTTCGTCTCACACTAAATACGTATTAAAACTTCTCGAGGACGCGTCTCGCGTCCGGTTAGGAACGCCGTCTACTAGCAACTGATTTCTATCCCCTGAATTTTTAAATTTCTGTATTTCAAGTCTCTGATTGGCTAATTTTACTCCAATAGTATACTTTTATTTAACTTTCAGCATTTTCTGGTTGTTGATTGGCTATTTACAAACTGTTTTAAAGGTGTTACATTATTATTGCTCCAAGAATTATAGTAGCATTTTTAAACTTTCTAATTGATTATTGCCTCAAGGTTACCTCATTGTTACCTCACTGTTAGCAACTTTTGACCTATATTCTCACGGCTCCTTGTGACGGTATTAGTGTTTGTTTGAAAGAATGCTACTGTTTATTTGCCGCACGTATAAAAGACAATTTGTCGCGGTCACTTCGTGTTATCGTTTACTGAGCGCCTGTTATTTTATTTAATTTTGGGTTCACTGTCCTCCGGCTAGCTATGATCTTTTTGGTCGAGCACTTATCTTATACAAGGTGTGTAAACGGAAAGGAGTTTTTTATCCAAAGATAACACTGATGAAGAATTTGTTTTACACTTTTATTGTCGTAACATATTTTGCACTTTCACATATTAATCTTGACACTCGCCAAACTGAAACTGTTATAATACTTTATTTACTGCTCATTCTTAATTCGCGTACTTCAACTTTTTGTGTAATTAACTTTACAACACTTGAGATTTTTCATAACTCTACTACGCGTAACCTGCGAAGCGATAAACTGTGCGATGTATTCAGCGACGTGTAATGCACAAATATTTCCGATGGACTTGACGAATTTGACTCTGACCTAGCCCTTTTTATACTCCTACACCCCGATATGCCTAAAGATTATAACCGAGCTGCTATTGGTTAATAAAACGCGCCAACATTAGCGTCTATTTTTATATCCAATGAAAATTACGAAAACATATGCTCTAGGGAAGAATGTTCCAGCAAATTCTAAGAAAAACGCGCCAATATTACGTCATTTGCTCGTCTCTAATAATGATAAACAGCTCACCCCCTTGCTACATTATTGCACGCTATTATTGTCAGTTTCAGTAAGACCGTATAAACCCACTTCTCAACAATGCTTACAATCATCAAACATCTCAAATCAATGTCACACAATAATGCATATTCACACTATAATCACTCTTAACATTTACATAATTTGTGATACAAATTACTGCATCATCCTACACTATTAAATTACATAATACATTCACATAACATTATTAAATACGTACATAATAATATAAACGTATACAATGGCTGTAATATGCACTTTTATATATTGTTAAATACACATATTGCTTTAAGGCGGGCTGTTATTGAATTTATATATTATATAATTAGACTGATACCATTTAAGTGTTAAAAATACTGCCTCAATTTCTACTCGCAAAATAAAACCTTACTTTTACCCCTTGCATCATACTCGTACTATTATTGCTAATTCTTCACTTTACTCCTTATAACTGTAACTTCGTAATGTCCCCTTGATAATCTAATAATGAACAAAACATCCTCTAATTTTCACGGAGATGGATACGAAATATTGGCGAATGTTGTTTCGGATGTGCAATTCTTGGTTTGGACTGGTTTTGCGCCGTGCGGCCGGGAGGCGAGGTTGGTAGCTATGTCGGCGGTGCGGATGTATGTAGTACGGTTTGTCGCCCAAGTTATTTATAACACACACAACATCAACAATTAAAACGTAAAGTAAATTACTCGCATATATCAGGCAGGGAGATGTTGGAACTGCCTACCTTCGTTGTTCCAGCATTTCTGGCACCTGCTTAGGGAACTGTCCATTATGCTCTGCAATACTCTTTGGGAAATGACAGCCACTTCTTGACGAGTGTTGTTTTTAAGTTCATCTAAATTGTGTGGATTTGTTTTGTAAGCTTTGTTTTTAGGGTTATTTAGGCGTGCCCAGGTGTACGTTTTTTGCTAGAAATGTTTCTCTTTTTTATTCAGGAGAAGCCAACACGGCGTAATTTGATGAAATCCCGTTATCGAATCTTTGTGTGGAATGCAATATTTTCTCTCCCCTAGGCAGGCGGTAGAATATATAAAAATAAAGAGCAAAGCACGTTACATCTGTGTGGGAATATTGGTCTGTAAAGAAATGAAAGGTCACCGCCCACAAGCAAAACACTGCAGGCCATACATTTAACATCAAGTGAATATATACATCATGATCATGTGAAATAAAATACAACAAGCGCAATACTATTGAAAACAGGCGGTAAAACATTAAGTGTTACTTACTGCAGCTAACAAATATTTTGAACTTCAAAATTTGAATAGTAAAGAAGTGATCACGACCCTGTACCAGGGTCATATTCTGTAGACAAATCGGTAACAATAATTTTAAAGAAATCATCATAGCTCCTATGTTACTGCCATAAACAATTAAGTAATCAGAAGGCATCGTTCCCATCGAAAGTTAGCGCGAGGCTCTTCCCAGGTCGGCTTCAGATAACTCATGGCAAATTCTGATTGGTTAAATCTTTTCGCTTGTAACCCGAGAACCATAAGATATTTTATGTAATGATTTCGTTCCATAAACGAATCTTAATGTATTATATTATCTAGTATCTTCTCCTAATCTTTTTCCCATTCACCTTTCCTTCCAATGCAAGTGAATTTCTTCTCGTCCATTTTCTATTGAGTTTCTTTTGATTTTCATGGTCAATTTCAGCGTTGTTTGTCCTTCGCGCGCTTTTAATAAAACAGTTATTATTGGCTCTCCATTTTATACAGGGTGAACTTTTTAAGTTGAGACTGTACAATATCTCCAAAACTAAGCGTTGTAGAAAGAAATTTCTCGAATTAAAGTTGCTTGGTATTATGGGAGAGGGTAAATGTCATTAGTTGTATTTTGTTTGGAGGGCGTTAAGATATTTTAGGGTCAATTTAACTTTTTTAAACGGGAAGATACAATTAATGTGAAATTAAATTGACCCTAAAATGACCATCACAGCGTCCTCCAAACAAAACATGACTAATGGAATTTACTTTCCCCAATAATATCAAGTAACTTTTATTCAAGACATTTTTTTCTACATCGCTTAGAAATATTGTACAGTCTCAACTTAAATGGGTCACCCTGTATACTCCATTCTTCTCTATGGAATCTGTGACGTTTAAAAAGGCAGTATCAAACCATTTGTCAAGGGCAACAGGATCCCATACTACAAATCGAAAGAATAGAAATCAAGAAAATGTATAACGACCAATAACTGGTGGAATTCTAACTCACAAGGAACTTAAAACTAGCGGTCGTACGCTGGCCTGCAAGAACAAGTGTACAAACACGATAAAATCAGTAATCCAAATAATGTGAATGTGTAAGAACCATTTGTTGTTATATGTCTGCAAGAGGCGAAATTTTTAGGCCCTGCCCGATCAGCATAGGTTACAATGTACCACCCGGTACTGTGTGTCCTTTTCAAGCTATTCATTATTATTATTATTATTATTATTATTATTATTATTATTATTATTATTATTATTATTATTTATTAAGAGCGCCTGCGGTGCAAAGGGATCCGGATTGGAATACCGGCATGGGGACCTGGTAAGGATACACTCAGGTTCTTGGGACCAATTGAGAAGCCACTTTACAGAAACAGTAAGGCCTGAGGTGCTGGAATCCTCATGTAGTAAGCGGTATATTTACGGCTACTGCCTTATTGACCACATGTCGCCCCTATTGCTGCACTCTAACCAGGATGTCGTGGGCGTGGTAGACGGAGCTGCCTTGCTGTTGTAAGGTTATTTCTAATTGTCTAAAACAATCGTTTATTACTGCTAGTATTAGAAAAAGCACACTTCATAGGTAGTACTATGAATGTGTGTATGTTGTGATAATTTTGCTGTTCCTGGTATTTCAACATCGCGACATACGTCTTTATTTTCCCTTTACATGGAAAATATTTCGTTATTTTTGTCCTCAAAAATGACACTAATGTTTTTTATCAAAACACCATTTAAATATATTTACATCACAATTAAAATCCTACGTTAATTATGTTAATTTCTTTGTCTTTATTTTGAAGCCCGTGTCCAACAAACATATTTTATCAAATTGATCCGAACCCGGTCCGCGGGCTTTTTTAAAGTACCATATGTATTGTTACAAACATAACATTCTGCAGATTTCGATTCCGAATCTCTTCGCCTTAACCACTCATACACAAAGCACAGTTGTGGGTATGTAGGTTGAAGCATCTACCTAAAAGGTAATCTTCAGATATCTAATTATTATTCTTATTATTATCGGCATCATTAAGTAGTATATTTGTATTCATATTATACTATTATAGTATTATACGTAGCATATAATTAATAATATGCAAACATTATGTTGGTTAGATCGATGTAACAATCAAAGCTAAATGTTTTTAGTACACTGAATACACTTGCCTCATACGCTACGACAGTGTTAGAATACCAGAACGCTTTTAAAAGAAAATAATTGGAATAGAAGCAAGTAAGTAGTCATAGTAACGTAATGGTGAAACGCTGGATCAACTAGACATCCATGATTGATTGGATTGTGAAAGGGAAGAGATTCGGCAACGATCCAGGAATGAGGATATTGTACCGACGAAACTCAAGGGACGCCCTCGGGAGGAAGGGATGAGGTGAAGGGAGATTCCGGAACCAGGAGTGACGGTACAGCAATGACAAGGAACGGAGAAAGTTTGCGGAGAGCGTCGTTTTTTCCCTGCCACGCTGCAGCGAAACATCATCGCCGATACTTTCAACCCTGAAATAGACCAAAGGGCGAGGGATGAATGAAATGATTAATGGAACGAAGAAATTCGGGGGATGAGAGAAACTACTACAGCATTACTTGATGACCCGGGAAAACCCCGAAAAAACCTGGATCAGAGTGGGTGATCCGGGGATCGAACCCGGACCTCCCGAATGTGGGCCAAAGACGTTACCGCCTGGGCCATCCCACTCGGTAGATATCCATGATATTGTAATTTAGAATGCCTATTCGAACAAAGCGACGGCGATTCCGAAACACCGTGTAGATAGTTCTTGAAAAGCTCTTTATAAGTAATTATAATAATAAATTTAGCAATTTACAGGAATGTACGTTCATGAGTAATTAATAGACCGAAAAATATAATAACAGACTGCAGATTTACAAATTATTGCATTAAACAAATGTCCAGGAATGGCAATAGTTGCCATGAATGGCTCGCTTATGAGTTTCTCAAGAACAAATTGAGGCTGTATCCATTAAAGAAATACAACATATACACCGATACTGATCCTCTACACTCGTTAGAAAAGCAGTGACATAGAAGTTAAAAGGTTGGAGTACGAGAACTGGCATTCTTTGACAAACCTAGGTTTATGTTAACTATGCTACCTGATAACATTTAAAATCAACACAAAAACATCGCCTTAGCTCCTTACTCCACAGTTATAGGGCGAGAAGAGGTTATGAAGTACCAAACCCTTGTGTTCTGGACTCTAGGTTTTGGGCTGTGGACTCTGGGTTATGGAATGTGCTCTTAGGTCTTTGAACTCTGGCCTTTAGGCTCTAGAACTTGCAGAACGCTGCGATATTATAGTATAGGTTATACAACGGAAGGGCACATCTCACGCACTCCGACCTACATAGAGCTATTGTGGCCACCACTTCCCAGGAGGAAGGGATGAGGTGTAGGAATCGCAGGACACTACAGACAGGGCACATAGGCCAAAGAGACACACGAAAATCCCTAACGTATCCTTCTCGAAGTCCCATCTTACTATTGGAGCTACCCAGAGAGGGCGAATGACCCGTGCAACCAGGCAGCCCTCTGGTATCCACGGAGACCTAAACTGTCCTTGGAACAAGCATCCGCGCCATCTGTCTGGTACTGCCTCACGCCACGAAACTTGGAAACACATCTGAAACATGAGAAGGAAATGGAACGAAAGAGAAATGAGGAAAGGAAGTTGTGGTAGATGATAAAAATCCTCCAGCATTCGCCTAACGACCAGGGGAGACAAATGAAATTGTTCTCGCAACTAAATGATTACTACTTTCAGAAAAAAAAATTAAAAATAACGTTCCATTTAAAATTGTTGTCAATGACATCACACTGCACAATAATTTTGTTTCCTTTTTGTACAATTTTCTTTTCACACTATTAAATTTGACGTGTAAATTTAAAAAAACCTTATGTGGTACATTCACATGATTTTCTCTATCCTCTATCGTTTATTATTGGCTATACAAACTATTCTCACTAAAAACTTACTTTTCTATCTACTGTATTTTTATCCAAATAAACCTTTGCAGAAATAGCTACATTACACATTTCATTAGGATACAAAGGAAACAGCGATAGTCAAATGTTTAAGAACTGGAGCTATACCTGGCCATGCAATCGCGAGAAATAACTGAAAATCGATGGAACTTAAAAAGAATGACAAAGTATTCAATAAATCAAATTAAATTAAATTTTATTTATGGACGCTCTTTGACTACTATGGTCCTTAGCGGACCATTCTATATTGGGCGTGAAAGACCGGTAATTTTGCTCGGAGGCCTCTATCAAGCTAAAGGTTCTTTTACGTGTCGTAAATCTACGGTCCACGGAGGACGACATTGAATAAATCGAACCATTAATAACGGATAGCTTGGAAATGGCTGATGCTACAAAAATTTGTTTTAAATAAATTGTGCGTAAAGAGATATACATTCTTTGTACAATACATTATGTGTCACTTAAGGTTTAGGTACCAGTTATACGAGATTATACAAAATTCCTTTCGAATGAAGAGGACTTCACAGGCTATTCCTAGAAAATTCAAGATATACATTTTATTTGCAATGTAAACATACTTAATATATCATATTTTAATCAAAATCATTAGACCCATTTTTGAGAAAATAAAAATTTCGAAAAATGTTCCATATAAAGTGTAGTTTGGGGGCGGTTGGATTATCTCGAAAATCTTCATGTCGGATCTTTGGAAGGCACTGAACCTAAATACCAGGTTTGGCATTTAATCTACTTCAGTTCACAGACACGCACACGGACCTTCTTCTAAAACCTTTTTTAATCAAAACTTGTATTTCTGGTGAAATCTTGGTATAGAATTTTTGGATGGTATGCAATACTTCTGTAGCTATTATGTACATGGTAGAGAAAGTAAAAATTAAGCTTTATTTGCATTAGTCCTTATGAAGGATCCACTGAGCGGGATGGCTCAGGCAGGTGTCTAAGTAATAAATGAAGTGTTCTTTCTCAGTAACTGGTATTCTCATTTGTTACAGTATTAATATAAATTCAGTAAGCGTCATTAACAAAAGTGAAAATATTTTCATGAAGTAATACTTGAGAAAAATGAGACAAAAGACATCGTTAACAAAGAAAAGATAAAATGTTTTCTTAGGAAGAATAAAATCTTAGATGTATATGAAAATGAAGTGGTAAATTAAATGAAGAAAGGTGATTAACATGTAATACAATTAGTGCATATTGGATGATGAATAAAATAATAATAATTTAATGTGCTGAATAATAAAATATTGTTGTATTAGACGATAAAGAGGTCCTAATTATCTCAGGTGTCGCAGTATTCTGTCGTGTTATCTTATCTGCTGAGCGCCTGTTATTGTTTTACTATTTTGAATTTTGGGTTCTTTGTCCTCCGTCTAGCTATTATTACTCAGTCGAGCAAATATCTCTTGAACAGGGTGTGTAAACAGAAAGGAGTTGTTACTAAAAGATAACACTGATAAAAGAATTTGTTTTAACACTTTTATTGCCGTCACAATTAATTTCACATATTTAATCTTGATACACGCCTGACTGAAACTGTTATATTTTCGAATGTAACTACAATCATTTATTTGCCGCGCTGTATTAATTCGCGTATTTCACATTTTGTAACTAATTTTACGACGCGAGAGATTCTGTAGAATTGCGTAATGTGTACTTCATGAATGCTTCCGTGTAACTCGCGAGAGAGATTTCTTAAACCTGCGCGACGTTTGCCTTGTGAATGATTCTGTAGAACTGCGTGATAGTTGTCTGTGGCTCCAGGATTTATACTCCCTCATCCCGATATGCCTAAACATTATAATAGAGTTGTTATTGGTTAATAAATCGCGCCAACATCAGCGTCTATTTCGTCAGCCAATCAAAATTACAAACGCATATGTTCTAGGGAATATATTCCCTCCATTTCTAAAGATAGGCACGCTACCCTGACGTCATTTGTTTGTCTCTTCTAATTGATAAACAACACACCCCATCACTTCATTGTTACCCGCTCTTATTGTCAGTTTCTGTGAAGCCGTGTAAACTTATTTCCTAACAATGCTTATAGTTAACAAACATCTCAAATCATTGTCATACAATAATGTCAACTTACACTAATTTCACTCTGGCATTCACAGTGTTGTGATATAAAATACTGCCTCACAGGTTGGCATTAAATAAGAAATGAAAGAAAGAAAAGCTTGTTGATAATAAGAATCTAAATGGAATAAAGTATTCCAAAGGTGCCTATAATAAATATTAAAAAAGTATCGCAATGTACTATCTTCTCTTAAATTCTCAGAATATGCTTCCTTCATTTTCTGGCACGGTAGTAACTTACAAATCCTCCCTTCTTAAAGGATATTTAAAGCCAGTCGCTATGCCGCTGGGAATGCATGAACGTAACGAATAAGGTCAAAAGACGTTCTGGAACGACGAAGTCCCGGATAAAATAGGTCGCACGTGAGAATATTTTCATGGAATCTCAAGGCTTCAAGTGCGTGGAATTCCTGCTTCCCGCGCTGCGCGCTATTAATTCCAGGCAGCTCAGTAATGCCATGAGCTCAGGACTTTCTACTGCAGAATTCTCTTTATAACCAATCATGGAATGTCATATATGGGATGCAAAAAGCTCACGACGAATGTCTTACCTTCAACGGACCTGTTTATAGTTAGCATTAGTCATCTAGCTATCTGGTTTCTAACAAAAAAAAATAATTACAGAATCTTTCTTTGGATTAGGATGTGTTTATCGGAGGGGGACACCTCGCCACTACGACCAGCTTGATCTATTGTGGCTACACCCCCCGGAAGACAGGGATGAGGTGAAGGAGCCATAGGAGGTCTCAGGTCCGCAGGCAAACGGCCCACAGAGACGCGTAGAAGTCTCTAATATTTCCAGTTTGAACACCCGCTCACCAGTAGAGGCTAAGAAGCCCAAGAGAGGTCGACGAAGGGACCCCAGTGGGCGCAAGCAACTACGCCATCAGCCCGACATTGCCAGCACCGTAGGACCCGAAGACGCACCTGAAGCGTGAAAGGGAGAAACGAAATGAAGGGAAAACGTGGTAGAGTACACCAACCCGGCATTCGCTTAGGTGTCCAAGGGAAAACCTCGAAAAAACCCATGGTTAGAGTGGAAGGCCACCAGGAATCGAACCCGAGACCCTCCGAATGCGGGCCACAGACGTTGCCGCTTAAACCGTCGCACTCAGTATTATAATACCATAGTTTAAGATGTTTATTTGACAAATAAAATCTATGTCTTGAATTTTCTGAGAGTAGCCTGTGAAGTCCTCTTTTCTTAATTGTTAAATGGTAAAAACAAAAACAAAACATATTCGTTTTCTTCTTCTTTAACTGATTACTCTCCTCGTTGTAGAATGTATACCCCAAGGACTTTCAAGCCAATGACTTGGGCCAGTAGCCTGTCCAGGAGGCAACCAAACTCTGGAACACAGCATATCTAAGATGGGTGATCAGCCCAATGCCTGGTATGGCGGTGAAGAAGACGGAAATGGAATGTAGTGATGAAACGGATGATAAGAAAACTCAAGAATCACATTATTAAATCCAGCATTCGCCTAGCGACCGAAGAAAACCACGAGAAAACATTCGGTCAGATTGGTTGGACCCGGGGTTTGAAACCGGGTCTCCCAATGTGGACCACAAACGTTATCGCCTGAGCCATCCCGCACGGTGGAACAAGATCTTGTTGAAAAAAATCTAGATCTCATTAAAGAATACAACTCATATAAAATACATGTTTTGTGACGCTAATCATTTCCGAGATATTCTCTGTTATTGGTTTGAATTTACAGAAACTTGAAGTTTTTTTCAAATCGTAAGTCGCTATTTCATCTTTAGTGTGGTCTTGCAAACAGCATGGAACTTCGAAACCAATGCCCAGCCATTCGCTTTTTAAAAATCTGACTATCGCTTTAGCCTACTGTATTATTCTTATACCTACAACAAAATGGATAAATAATTGCAAATTTATCCCGATTAACAAGAAGAGTAAAAGTAGAGCGAGTAAAAAAGTCATGTGAAAGCAATGCATTTTAAGTGCTGTCTTTAATACATTTAAGTGCAGCTGTTTCTCGCAGTGTCATAGATTGTAGCAACATATAACGACCGGCTTTTAAGCATTTGACTGTCGCTTCGGTTCCTGTATCTCTCTCTCTCTCTCTCTCTCTCTCTCTCTCTCTCTCTCTCTTGAGCCTATTACAAAATGTGCAATAAAACTGTTTCTGCAAAGGTTTATGTCAATTAACATGAAATTTGTTGTGTTACATTCACATGGCTTTCTCTATCTTCTATCGATTATTAGTGGATACACAAATTATTCTTACGAAAGGCTATTTCTCTGTTTACTTCATTGTAATCGAGATAAACCTTTCGGAAATAGCTGCACTACACATTTCTTATAGATGCAAAGGGAACATCGATAGTCAAATATTTTAGAACTGGGCGATATATGCTGGCCTTAACATTCCACACTCTTTCCATGCAATCGCGAAAAAGGACTGAATGTCGATAGAGTTTAAAAGAATGACAAAGCATTGAACAAGTGAACCATTAATAAAGAAATCTCGGAAATGGCTTATGTCATAAAAAAACCACTTGGAATAAACTGTATGTTTTAAAGAGATCTACATTTTTGTGTAGTATGTTTTTGTCTATCGCTTAACATTCACCAGTTATTCAAAATTATATAAAATTCCTTTTGAATGAAGACTTCATATGCTATTTCCAGAAAATTCAAGATACACATTTTATTTGTCATCTAAATATCTTTAATGTATGGTATTTTAATCAAATCGTTAGAGCCGTTGTTTGAGAAAATCAAAAAGTTAGAAAAATCTTCCATGTAGATGGTAATTTGGAGTGGAGGAAGTTTGGTATTTAAGCGACTTTTAGTTTTTTAGTTATGCTGTTCACCTACACACACATTCGCGCGCGCACCTTTTTTATAAAATGCTTTTTCTGTTCAGGGAATCTCAAAACATGTGTTTCCGGGTAATCTCGGTATCAATTTTGGTTGGAATGCAATACCTCCTCTACTTATTATGTTTGTGGTAGAGAAAATAATGAGATTTCGTAAGAATAGTTTGTATGTAGTAGCTTATAAAAATAAACGATAGTAGAGAAAGTCATGTGAATATAACATCAGATTTTTAACTTTTGGTGTATTTGGTTTGTCTTACGTGGTTACCATAAACCTCGGAGTTAAGAATTACATCAGGGACAATAAATCATATTTCTTAACATCCGGATCCAGCTAAAATCGATTAGCACCCAGGTGTCGCCCCAGTAGAAGGCGTGGCTACTGTCAAGGTGCCATTATTTCGTGAACGAAAGGACAACGGATTCCTCAACTCGCGAGATAGAAACGTGTGACCAAAACGTGCATTATCTTATTTCAGCGCTCTTACGAAGAAATGCTTGCACCTTCAGGTCTGAAATGTGGGACTAACTGGCAAATCGATTTCCGCGACCAACCTTACGCCTACGCTTGACATTTCCACCCTGCTGTTAGCGATACTGCCGTCAAAACTCTGAGAGGAGTTGTGCAAACACTGACAGCTGTCGTTAGCAGTGTAATTTTCGTTGCTAACGAAGTAATTTACCTCAGTATTCGTCCAGAATGTAATATGTGAAACAGAGAGAGAGAAACCTTCATTTTTAATTTGTTTCATAGCTCCTGATACCTGTATATGGTGGAAAATACACACATTTTCCACTCTCTGCTGAGTTTTGTAGCTCCTATGGTTTCATAGCATTACAACTGAAAACTTCTTTAATTTTTTACCTTCTATCCCGCCGTTATCTGAGAACGAAATAAAACTAATCTTGAGAACGTTATAAGTGTTTTATGTGCGTTACGTTACGTTCTATTATGTCGTAACCTGAGAACGCAACGATGAGAACGAAAAAAGCCCAATCTTCAGAGCATTATGAATATTCTACTCGCTTGCGTTATGTTCAATTTCGCCGAATCTGAGAACGCAACAGTGACAACGAAATAAACGACATACCTTAAAGCTGTATATAATATAATTTTTAAAGGCATAATAATATGCTGAAAACATTTAAAAAGATGATACCTAAAGAGAAAAAGGCAATTAATAATTATGAAACCATAAAATAGAACATCTATATATATAATCCAATTAGCATAATATTTCAGTTTAAAAGATGTTTTATTTTATGGTTTCATAATTATTCATTGCCTCCTTCTCTTTAGGTATCATCGTTTTAAATGTTTTCAGCATATTATTATCCCTTTAAAAATTAAAATGAATATACTATAACTTCTGTGCAAATTTAAAAGGAGCTAAATGGAAAAAGTTAGTGAAAATTAAGTTTTATATATTGAATAAACGTTTAGCAAATTCTCTATATAATTTGTTTAAATTTTGTTAGACCGAACTACTTCCAATATCAGATTTTTAATTATTTCCCTTCATGCTTTATGATTTATAGTTAAGTCCGTACCAATTTGTGGCTATTGCAATGAAAACGAAATAAAATCCAAATTTCGAAAAGGTTGAAGAAGCTGTTATGCTGTTCTGTTATTTACCCCACGCTTTGGGAGCCAATTTGAAGAAGGTTTGTTGCTGCTACGTATGGAAAGTCAGTATGAAGATGTATTATATTTCGACTGTTGGGGAGCCGAACTTGAAGTAGTTGCAACCGCACGTATGGTAAAAAATTTCCGGTAGCCTTCGCCCCAAATGTACTTTCCGGTGGCCTTTGCCTCAAATATTTAAAAAATATTAACTTTGTAATTTTGACTGTTCCTTTTAATATTATATATTTATGTTTGCCTCGGCTGCGTCAGTATTTATATTTTTTTAGAGACATGAATGTCTTAGCAGGGAGTGGTGCAACTGAAGAATGTAGGCTTACACAGATTTTAATTTTACTTCACTCGTTTTATTAATGCTTGACACGATTTAAATAACACTTCACTGATATAGAGAGCTGTGAGATTTTTTTATTAATTACTTGCACTTTTTAACACGTAAACTATTTTTGTCTCACACAAAATACGTATTAAATTTCTCGAGGACGCATCTCGCGCCCGGTTAGGAACACTGTCTACAACCAACTGGCAACTGAATTTGTAAATTTTGCTAGATTTCACTTTCTGATTGCTAATCCTAGTCCAATAGAATACCTTCATTTGACTAAAGCTTTTTCCGGTTGTTGATTGGCTATTTTATAAACTGTCACAAAAATTACATTATTGCTTCCAAAAATCAAGTAGCATTAAACTTTCAAATTCATTATTGCCTAAGGTTACCTCACTGTTACCTCTTTGTTAGCAACTTTTAACGTATTATTCTCACAGCTCCTACATTATTAAATTACGTAATACATTCACATAACATTATTACACATGTATACAATAATATAACATATACAATGACTGTAATATACACCTTTTATATCTTGTTATATACAAATGTTGCTTTAAGGCGGGCTGTTATTGAATTTATATATTATAGAATTAGACTGAAATCATTTAAGTGTTAAAAATGCTGCCTCAAGGTTATAACTTTTTAAATAACATGTACTTGTAACATTCCTTTCTGTTGGAATCTAGGAATCCAACGGCGGAAACGAAACAAAATCCCAAACTGGAGAGCACCACAATGTCCCCCCCCCCCATTACGATTCATTCCGTAGCATTCTCTAAGAACGCAACGATCTGAATGAAACAAAATTCTCATCTCGAGAACGATATAATTAATGAAATATTTTCTAGCACTTTGTTTCCTTCCGTAGGAATCTGAGAGCGCAACGGCGAGAAGAAATCGCAATCTCGATTTTATAAATGTTTAGTATATTTTCCTGCATTATGTTTTATTCTGTAGCACTGATAAAGCAATCTTGAGAACGAACCAAAAACCCAAACTTGAACGTTTTAAATGCATTACGTGCTTTGCGTTACGTTCAATTATATAGTAATTTGAGAACGCAACAGGGAACGAAATAAAACTAATTTTGAGAACGTTAAGTGCTTTACGTGCGTTATGTTACGTTCTATTATGTAGTAATCTTAGAACGCAATGATGAAAACGAAATAGAGCCCAATGTTGAGAACATTATGAATGATTCATTTGCTTCCGTTACCTTCCACTCCGCCGTAATTTGAGAACGAAATAAAAGTAATCTTGAGAACGTTATAATTGCTTTATGTGCGTTACATTACGTTGCGTTCTATTTTGTAGTAAGTAACCTGAGAACGCAACGATGAGAACGAAATAAAACCCATTCTTGAGAACATTATTGATATTTTTCTTGCTTGCATTATGTTCAATTTCGCCGTAAGCTGAGAACGCAACAGTGAGAACGAAATAAAACTAATCTTGAGAAAGTTATAAATGCTTTCCTTTCGTTTCGTTACGTTCCATACCATAGTAATCTGAGAACGCAACGATGAGAACGAAATAAAATCCTAATCTTGAAGGTTATAAATGTTAATACATTATTATGTTATGTTTAATTCTGTAACAATATGAGAAAGCAACGTTGAAACATAATATAAACCCAATCTCGATACGTTCTTGCGCTATTCTGTTCCGTAGTAATCCGAAAACATAACGATGAGGACGAAGTAAAACCCCACTATCGAGAATGGCTATTTCTTCATTCAGTAGCAATCTGAGAACGAATACCACTTTAGTTACTTACACTCTTGAGTTACGTGCAACTCTTTTTTTTTTCAAAAAGCTTTATTTAGGGTCGTTTTAACCTTCCTAGGTTTTATCACGACCTTTCGTGTTTTCTCAAATCCTTATGATACTTTCCCCACACAATAATTACATTCATTGCCATTTCAAATCAGAATAAACAGATATTTCAAAGAAATGAACACCACAATTCCTAATATCTCCTCAAGGCAACTAGAGTCGGATCATCCACACTGGAAGAAGAAAATACACCCATTGGTATAGAATTAAGCAAGCATAATCGGATAAATACCAACCAACTAATCTCCCAGCAGTTATTTAAAGAAAAGCTAGAAAAATACACATCCAAGCTCTGCATCTATACGGATGGTTAAAAAACTGAAAAAGGCAATGGATGTGCTGTGATATGTGGAGATATCGTCCTCCAATACAAGTTACCGTCCTTGTTCTCGATATATAGCTGTGAATTATATGCTATTAAAAAGGCACTAGAATACGCTCTTGAAACTGCATATAGTGACTCTTACATAATCATCAGTGACTCTCTATCAGCCTTAAACGCAATACAACACGTTCTCTACCAATAGTATTGTAAACGAAATACATAATCTTGTTACCATCCTTTATAACTTAGAAATGTCACTCAATTTCATGTGGATACCATCTCATAAAACATACCCGGTAATGAAAGAGCTGATACTGCAGCGAAACAAGCTACAGAACTATCAACACAAGATACTGATATAAAAATACCTCTCCATGCAGTCACACATTTTAAGAAGAAAATACACAAAGCATAGCTGACCAGCTGGATGAACAACTCTACAAGTAAACTTCATGATGTACGTGGAACTTCAACTCAAGAATATCCAATAAGACAGCTACAGCGACGAAACCAAATTGTAATATCCCGACTACGAATTGGGCATACCAAACTGACACTCTCTTATTTGTTAAATAGAAGCTCTCCACCGGTTTGTGAAACATATAAAATAGCATTAACAGTAGTTGTAATTCTTGTTGCAGGCAGAGAGAACGAAATATAGTCCATTGTTCTAATTTTAATTGAATATCATACTTAGTACGAAAAAGTTTAGTTTGTGGGGAGAAAGACAGTGTTGCTTATCTCAAGATGGTTTAGTATTCTTCATTGAGCATATTCATTTCCTTTGAGACAATGTAACGTGTAGTGTACTTGCGGATGTTCGTGTTTACCCATTGCTATTCCTGCAATTGCTCCCTCATCACTCTCGCCTTTGTAGTTATGTAATTATTATCCATGTCCCACGAGAGAAGCCAGACTCGGAAATAGTATGCGCTGCCGTGCATTAAACCTACCTAGGTCACCAAAACTTCAAATGAGACATGCATATAAAACACGGCAAACGTGACTCATAGTTTTGTTTTGCTTGAGTAATTTGCAGAATTCAAGAGGTCGCATAATGCTCCTTTTTCATGAGCCTTTACACCTATTTCAGTTCGATTAACACAGAAAACCTGTTGCTTCAAGAAAATGTATTTATACAGCTACGGACATTTTGCTTTATTTGTGAAACCTAACTATAAACTCTAATGCTTTACATTCATAAGACCTTCTCCAGCCACTATCATTTATTTTTATATATCTTCCGCAAACTATTCTTACTAATCGGCCTCGATATGAAAGCGTTCGGTGGGAAGAGGAACTAAACTATTACGGAACAAGGGAGCGGGGCATCGGAAGGACAGTCAGTTAAAGAAAACATTTCGTAGTCCTGAGTTGCATTTACAAGCTGGGCTGAGGCCTGCAAATGTAGTACTGTTCTCATTGTACTGCTGTACTGTTTTAATTGTACTACTATACATTCCCCTATCGCCTTGCCCCTTACTCCCCTCTGATCCCTAGCCTTGATAGCGTTAGGATTGTCAACAGAACAGTGGCGCCTTCCTCGAAGCGCACTCATATCGTGGCCGACTAGTTCGAAAGCTTATTTTTTCTATTTATTTCAAGTAAATCGAAATATACGTTTCCAAGAATCGTTTCATTACACATTTCTGAAGGACTCAAATAAAGCGAATCCTATACACTGACTTTAACTCCAATACTCCTTGCTTGACACAGCAAAGTGTCAATAGCAACGAATATCTCGGAAATGCTTAATGCCACAAGAAATTATTTAACATATTGTGCGTTTTAACGAGATCTTCATTTTTTCCCATGGTAAGCTTTAGTTGGACTCTTGCGGTTTCCCATTTATTCCAAATTGCATCAGAATGAAGAGGAATTCACGGGCCAATTGTAGAAAACTCGATACACAAATTTTATTAGCCAACAAATGCATATTTTGCTCAAAATAGTTAACAAAAATGTTTCCAAATAAAGCGTAGTTTGAGGTGGGAGAAGTTTTCTCAAAAATACTGAAACGGTTTGAATAAAAAATACTGCACGTTTATGGTGTTTGTATGGCAAACAAGATGCATATCTTAAATCTTTTGCAAAAAGCTTGTGAAGTGCGCTTCAGTATAAATGAATGTAATGTTGTATAACTGGTAAACCGTAAGCGAGAGACAAAAGCTAATTACACCAAAGATGTAGATTTCGTTAAAATAGACATTTATCTCAAATAATTTTTGTGGCATTAACTACTTCCGAGATAGTGGTTATTGGTTTGAATTTTCAAATACTTCATATTTTTTGAAGTCTTAAATCGCCTTTCTGTTATTTCTCGTGGTTGTGCAGAGAGCGATATTCCAAAGCTGAGGCAGTGTTATTTTTAACACTTAAATGATTTCAGTCAAATTATAATATATAAATTCAATAACAGCCCCCCTTAAAGCAATATGTGTATGTAACAATATATAAAAAATGTATGTAACAGTCATTGTATATGTTTATATTATTGTATCCATGTGTAATAATGTTATGTGAATGTATTACGTAAGTTAATAATGTAGGAGCTGTGAGAATAATAGGTTAAAAGTTGCTAACAATGAAGTAACAATGAGGTAACCTTGAGGCAACAATGAGGTAACCTTGCGGCGTTAAGTCATTATTGGAGCAACAATAATGTAATTTTTGTGACAGTTTATAAAATAGCCAATCAACAACCAGAAAAAGCTTTAGTTAAATGGAGGTATTTTATTGGAGTAGGATTAGCCAATCAGAAACTGAAAAGGAGAAAATTTTACAAATATAGAGTTCAGTTGCCTGCGGACAGTGTTTGTAACTGGATGCGTGATGCGTCCTCGAGAAATATAATACGTATTCGTGTGAGACGAAAATAGTTTACGTGTTAAAAAGTGCAAGTATTTAATAATAAAAAGAATCTCAGAGCGCTCTCTCTATATATCAGTGAAGTGTTATTTAAATCGTATCAAGTATTAATAAAAGGAGTGAAGTAAAATTATAATCTGTGTAAGCCTACATTCTTGTCGCATCACAACCCTGCTAAGAGAAACGTGTCTCTAACAATAATACTGACGCAGCCGAGGCAAACATAAATATATAATATTTAAAGAAACAGTCAAATTACAAAGATAATATTTTTTTAAACTTGGAGGAAAGGCCATCTGAAAGTACACTTGGGGCGAAGGCTACCGGAAACCGGGTACCATACGTGCGGTTGCAAACAAACAGGCTCCCCAACAGTTGAACTATAATACAACTTCATCAAAGCCAGCATTTACCGACTCGTGCTTTAAAGATTTGACTATCGCTTCGACCTCCAATATCTGCAACGAAAGGTGTAATTATTTTATCTACTCGAATTTCATGTTAATCGAGATAAAGTTTCCGGAAACGGTTTCATAAGTTAGAGAAAGTTATGTGAATGAAACACATTAGATTTTTTTTTAACTTCTGGATACAAAAATGACTCGCAGCTTGCTCAATTTCGATTTCAGAGCACTAATAGCAGCAATACAATTTCCAAAGTTGAAACTGGGCATGTGTCGCTAGTGAATTATTGACTAAATTGTTCGAGCTGAGCGCACTGCTGACCTACTGTGATGCTGTCGAGTTTGAGTTCCGGATGTTACTTACACTTGGACCACGCCCTCAATATTAGAAGCAAACAATGCCCTGTATGTCAACATAGCAGAAACGTTCAGCTCGGAAGCGCAGATAAACAATAAAAACCTTGTACAGGGTGAAAATCAAAACACTGGACATAGGAATTTTAACATGGGAAAACTGTTTTTACTTCCTCTATACGTGGTTACAGTAGATAGAGGAAGTATTTTATTCTATCCAAAAATTCGATACCGAAATTTCACCGGAAATGCGTGTTTTGAGCCCCCCCTGAACTCAAAAACACATTCTAGAAAAAGTTTCGCATTTGTGGTGAAGAGCATAATTCAAAAATGAAAAGTCGGTTAAATATCAAACTTAGAATTTAAATTCAGCATTTTCCAAAGATTTGACACGAAGCTTTTCAAGTAAACTCTTCCACACCAAACTACCCTTTACTTGAAACAATTTTCGATTTTTTTCTCAAACATTATTCTAACGATTTCCATTAAAATACCATATTTTAAGATATTTGCATAACAAATAAAACGAAAATCTTGAATTTTTTTGTGAATAGTATGTGAAGTCCCCTTCACTGTGACTTTTGTACAGTTGGTAAACCGCAAGAAATAGACAAAATCTTACTAAAAATGTAGATTTTGATAAAGCACACAGTTTGTGTCAAATAAAAATTTTTGTGGCGTTAATCACTTTCGAGATATTCTTTGTTATCGGTTTGAATTTTCAAATTACTATACTTTTCTCAAGTGCAAAGCTTCTGTTCGCTTTTTCTCGTGGTCATGCAGAGTGCATGGAGTTTCAAAGTCATCACTTAGCGACACACGTTTTAAAAATCTGACTATTTATTTACCTATGGTATTCTCCTTATGCCACAATGAAATGGCAAACGTGTAATGAAAGTTCATCTCGATTAACAAGAAGTAGGTAGAAGAATAAAGGTTTATAAGAATAGTTTGTAGAAGACGAGTAGAGAAAGTCATGTGAATGTAACAGTTCTCTAATATTCTCTCCCTCTTAATTTCAAACAAAAATCTTATATGTCCCTTATAATAAGAGTTAAAAAAACTGAATCAGAATACAATATTAGAAGTTTTTATTACTTTCTCTACTACGTAGAGTAAGGGAAGTATTGCATTCCACCCAAAACTTTGATGTCGAGATTTCACCGGAAATATATGTTTTGAGGCCTCCTGAATAAATATATATTTTTGAAAAGGTCCGCGCGTGTGTGTGCCTGTGAACAGCATGGCTCAAAAACAAAAAGTTGGATAAATACCAAACTTGGTATTTAGGTTCAGTATCTTCAAAAGATGCAACAGGAATGTTTTCAAGAAAATCCCTCCACCCCAACTATCCTTTACTTGGAATATTTTTTGAAAACTTTTATTTTCTAAAAATGGCTAACGATTGTGAGTAAGATACCTATTAAAGACATTTACATGACAAATAAAATGTATATCTTAAATTTTCTGGGAATAGTCTTTGAAGTACTCTTCATTCGGAAGGAATTTTGTAT
Organism: Deroplatys truncata; assembly: GCA_030765065.1. Classification (NCBI taxonomy): domain Eukaryota; kingdom Metazoa; phylum Arthropoda; class Insecta; order Mantodea; family Mantidae; genus Deroplatys; species Deroplatys truncata. The sequence continues at coordinate 117,068,069 of CM060988.1, read as the reverse complement.
AATCTTGTTTAACTGTTAAACGTTAAGCGATAGACGAAAACGTACTACACAAAAAAGGTAGATCTCATTAAAACATACAATTTATTTGAAATAACTTTTTTGTGGCATAAGCCATTCTTGAGATATTCGTTATTAACGGTTCGAGTCGCTCATTTCTTGGTCATACTTTCAAGTCCTTTCAACATTCAGTTGTTTCTCGCGATTCCATGAAAACAGTAGGGAATGTTAAGGCCAGATATAGCGTCCAGTTCTAAAACATTTGACTGTCGCTTTTCTCTTTGTATCCATAACAAAATGTGTAATGTAGCTATTTCTACAAAGGTTTATTTGGATAAAAATGTAGTCGATAGAAACATTAGCTTTAGTAAGAATAGTTTGTACACCCACTAATAAACGATGGAGGGTAGAGAAAGTTATGTGAATTTATCATATCAGATTTTTTTAATTTACTATTCCTTTATATCACCAATGATTCATTAAAATCTTAACAGCTTCAGTTATTTTGTCAGATATGTGAGTAATTTAAACTTCCATAATCTATTTTATGTCATGATTGGTGTTAGGCAAAATATGAAGAAGCATTTGAGAAAATATGATTGCTTGCAAAGATATGAAAGATTGAGAGATAAAGTACCAAAATATTATGAAATATATATTTTTTGAAGCCGAAACATCTTATTCTTTATAGGTTTGCAGCATGTTCACTTCATTAGTTAAAAAAAACAGGCTGTTTTAAATTTTTTCCATATTTAATAATACAATATCTAAGTGATTGCAGTTTATATATTTTAATCTTTGTGAAACTCTTAAATTTAGAAGAAAAACATTATGATGTGTTACACTCACATGACTTTCTCTACTCTTGTACAAACTATTTTTACAAACGTTTATTCTCTATCCACTTCATGTTAATCGAGATAAACATTTGCAGACTCTATCTTATTGCTAATTTTCTTTTAGATGTAAGGGGAATATAGAAATACACTAGCCTTTAAGCATAGGCATTACTGTTAATAGCTGGTTGCTATGTGCAGCACCATTCTCTTTGCCACAGAATAATACTCTTTGCATATCCAAGACAAAAAAATGAATAACGAATTCCCATTTGAGAAAAGTATTGAAAAACTTAAGGGAATAACAAGCAATATCTCGAAAATGGTTCACTCAACAACAAAAATGTATATGACATAAATTGTGTGTTTTAATGCGATCTACATTTTTGTGTAGTAACATTTTGTCTATCTCTTATGGTTTACCAGTTATGCAAAAGTCGTTCACAATGAAGAATACTTTTGGAGACATTCCCAGAAAAATCGAGATATACATTTTATTTGTCATGAAAATATCTTAAATATATGATATTTTAAACAAAATCGTTAGAGCCACTTTTGAGAAAATTAAAATTTTCGAAAAATGTTCCATGTAAAGGGTAATCTGGGTTGGGGGATTTTATAGAAAACCTTCGTGTCGCATCTCTGGAAGATACTGAACCTAAATACCAAGTTTGGTGTTTATCCGACTGTTCGTTTCTGAGTTATGCTGTTCACAGGCACACACACATACACCACACACACACACGGACATGTTTCCAAAAATGCTTTTTTTTGGATTCAGGGGGTCTCAAAACATATGTTTCCGGTGAAATCTCGGTATCGAATTTTTGGGTGGAATACAATACTTCCCCTACTTACTATACGTAGTAGTGAAAGTAAAAAAGTTAGATTGCTTTGTCCTTGTTTAATACTTCTAAGAATATGTCAGTAAAAGCACCGGCCCACAAAAATAAAACTCTTCAAGAATAGAGGGCGTTGAATTTCGCATGTGACGTCACATAGGGAAATGTTACATTCTCTCATCTGTGTCTGACTTGTTGGAAAGAGTGGCTTGGGTTTCCTAAATGTGTTTCACAGAAAACTGCCCGAATAGATTTTTTGAAAAGCGGGATTCATTGCTAACGTAAATTATTTTAAAAGCGAAAAGTCTTAAATCTTACAAAAGATACAGATATATGAAGATTTTCATAATATATAAAGATTATACCAAAATATTATGAAATATGAAATTTGTCGCATAGTTGAATTCTACACACTACAAAACGTAAAAATACTTGCTCCCATAATGATAGCAAGCATTGTGTAAAATATGAAATTTCATATTTTGCCTCTCTAATCATGATTCTTATTTGTTACAATCTTATAGTGATTCACAGTCTACGATAATGAAAGAAAATTAATGATATAAAGAATAAAATAAATTTATCATATTACTTTCTCTGAAATAAACAACAAATAAATTTGAGCTTTTGGATTCTATTCCTTTCTTAATGTTCTTAAAAATATTCTTATAAAGAATATCTCTAAAATCAACACAGGAGAGAGTATCTGAAAAAAACTTATTTTCCATGTTAAATTAAAACGTGCGTTAATTTGACTATCACTCAAGATATTACCTGCACGAAGCTACCACATGCTTATTTCAATCAATCATAAACTTAATGCAGTTTAAAAGGATATTTTCACATTTAATTTATTTTTACTTTCTCTACTACGTAAGTAGGGGAAGTATTGCATTCCACCCAAAAATTCAATACCGAGATTTCACCGGAGATATGTCCGTATGTGTGTCTGTCTGTGTCTGTGTGTATGTCTGTCTGTCTGTGAACAGCATAACTCAGAAACGAACAGCCTGATAAACACCAAACTTGGTATTTCGGTTCAGTATCTTCCAGAGATGCGACACGAAGGTTTTCAAGAAAATCCCCACACCACAGATTACCCTTTACATGGAACATTTTTCGAAAATTTTAATTTTCTCAAAAATGGCTCTAACGATCTTAATTAAAATATCATATATTTAAGATACTTTCATGACAAATAAAATGTATATCTTGAATTTTCTGGGAATGTCTCCAAAAGTATTCTTCATTGTAAACGACTTTTGCATAACTGGTAAACCATAACAGATAGACAAACTTTTACTACACAAAAATTGTAGATCGCGTTAAAATACACAATTTATGTCGTATACATTTTTTTTTGTTGAGAGAACCATTTTCGAGATATTGCTTGTTATTCCCTTAAATTTTCCAATACTTATACTTTTTCTCAAATGGAAATTCGTTATTCATTTTTTTTTGTCCTGGTAATGCAAAGAGAATGGAATATTCCACATAGCAACCAGCTCTTAAAATATTTGACTATCGCTTGAAACCTAACGCTTTCCCTTGCATCTACAAGAAAATTAGCTATAAGATTAACATCTCGATATCTCGATTAACATGAAGCACAAGCGTTTGTAAAAATAGTTTGTACAAGAGTAGAGAAAGTCATGTGAGTGTAATACATCAGATTTTTTATTTTAATAACATTACTGCATCCAGCAAATTAAATGAAACAAAATATTTGATATATAATCTGGGCTGCACTTACTCGGAGAATACGACCCATGTGTGAATGCATAATCACTAACAGATTGAAGGAAACAAAGAAAAGAATAATCATCACTTCACATCTGAAGTTCTGTTTTGTTCTGCTGGATTTATCGAAGTTGGTCACCATTAAATGTAAAGCTTGGGAGGGAATCGCTTACCGAAGCAGGCGACTGCAGAAACAATGCAGCTAAATGTGTCAGCTAAATTACATTCATTCACAACTCAATTGACACTGCAGATTGTGCAATTCCTCTTCCCCTAGCTATTTTGTATGTTTTCGTGCAGATATTAAAGCCGATGGAGTGTAGCATTGATTCACCTACAGGAATGGTAGTCATAGGCAGCATCCAAGGATGATGAATCCATCAATACTTGGTGATACAGTAGGCATCTCCGGGCTCTACTCATTTCCTCCTTATCTAGCATAAAGTGAAACGCAACAAGTGCCAATTAATGTGCCAGGAAGATAAATGTGGAAATTAAAGATTTAGAAGTATCGACAATGTATTACATCTCTGTTTTACCGAAGTTCATTTATTTCGTTGCCTATAGAAATTTCTTAACAAGGTTCCGTTTTTGTCGTTTTCGATCTGATTTCGTGTAAAAGCTACATAAACTGGAAAATATATTGTTGCCATGCAAGTTTTCTTTGCGTTTACCAGAAGGGCTAACGTTTTCGATATACCCTAGTCAGCCACGTGTTTACTTTTTCCTATCTGTCGTCACCCTTCGTTGACTCTGCACACAGCCAAGCGAAAGTACATAAAGAGAAGTTAACGGAAAAATAATTGCTTCCATATGTATGGTTATTCGTGTTATCTGCTTGTACACAAGTTTGGTTTGCACTCCTTATCTCTGAATCATCGTTTCCAGCTTCCTTTCCGCCACTCTTGTCTTCTATCGTTATCATGTGAAGGTCACTCTCCCGGCACTCGGACATGAGGCCGTCACGAAATGCTATGCTTCCCCGCATTACACGCAGCTCACTCAGGATGATGTGCCTTTTCTTGGAAATGACGTGAATGCTAATTAGAAAATTAGACTATTTTGCCGTCCAGAATACGACAGCATTTTCACTCTAGGTCAGATCGTTATTTAAAGTGAAATCTATCACACGATAAGTCGAAGGTTCATCTAGAATCGTTCGTTGTCCCCTTTATCGATAAATGATTGCCACTTGCAATTCCATTTTGATAGATAAAATAAAATAAACTGATGTAAGTGTTACACAATGTTCTCCACCCATTAACATTTCATAGTGATTATACTAAAGCCCTATATAATATGCTGCCTATCCACTGATGAAAATCATAATCATAAATACCTAATTAATTTAGGCCAATTATCTTACCTAGACATCAGGATCATCAGGAATAATGCACATAACAAACTAACGTTCGGCATTTACAGGAAACCAACTCACACAGAAAATTATATTTAAAACGATAGCTACAATCCTACAGGGCACAAACATGCAATTTTAAACAGCATTACAAATAGGCTAGTACATATACCGTTAGAGAAACAGGAATATCAGAAAGAATACCAACACATTATCCAAATAGCTACTCTGAATGGATACCAGAAAACAACAATAGATAAAAAGATTAAAAAGTTTGAGAAAGAAATACATCCAACAAATGACTGCTTTACTCAGACAACAAAAACCACAAGCATATAGAAAGTTCACTTACCAACGTTGCACACATCATAAATTTCAAAGGATTTTCAAGGAATACAAAATTACCCTGTCTCCACAGAATAACCACAATATACAGAAACTACTATGCAACAGAACAAAAGATCCTATCCCCAAAGATATGTCAGCTGGTATATATCAATTAGTTTGTAATGACTGTAACCTGGTATACATAGGAGGAACCAAAAGAAATCTTAAAATAAGACTTAGAGCATATGAGATGCATTTATCAAAAACAGACGGATAAATCAGCAGTAGCACATCATTTCTGGTCTTCAAACCATGAAATCATTCCAAACATATAATTCTTAAAACTCATCAACAGTAGCAATGAATTGGACATCTGGGAAAAAATACATATCGTCAAACACAGGAATCATCTAATGAATTTCGGAATACCGCCACCCAGCAGCCTTTGAAAGTTCATCAACCCGGCACCAGAGAACACCACTAACCACACACATTCCCCAACAATAACCGGCAAAATCAATTGGAAACATGCTGACGATGAGAGCAAACCATTCTCCCGAAACGCGTTCAAAGTAAGAACCTTTTAGTGATGTAGTGTAACAACCTCCAACTCTCTTTATTTTAAATCATAAATACCTGCTTGGATAAACAACAGCTAAGTCAGACTACGGTAGCAGGGATTTTCTATTCCACAGGAAGCTGAAAAAAACAGCCTGTTGTTAAAAGAACTCGTTACACGTCATGGGCTCACAGGTAACAAACGACTGGGCACTTAGGCTGCAAAATACTTCTTCAGATTACTCTCCTCTTTGGAGGAGTTACCCCCTAAGGCTACTGATCACAAGCCAATGCCTTGGGTCAGTAGCCTGTCGAGAAGCAAGCAAACTCTGGATCATAGCATATCCGGGATGGGTGATCAGCCCAATGCCTGGCATGGCGGTGAAGAAGAAGGAAAAGAAATATAGTGACGAAAGGGATGATAGGAAAATTTGCGGATCAAATTATTCGACAACGACCGAGAAAATCGTGAAAAAGATCTTCGGTCACATTGGTCGGCCCCGTGGATTTCAACTCTGGACCTCCCGAATGCGGGCTACAGACGTTGCCCTGAGCCATCCTGCTCACCGTTTCAAACTATACCGGACTAAGATCTAGACAATTTTAAACACAAATAATAAAAGCAATATTTTAAAAACGTTAATAGTACGAACAAATTCCGACGTTACATTCGCATGACTTTCTTTATCCATTCAACAAAATATTATTACAAAAGCTTATTCTTCTATCTACTTTACGTTAATCGAGATAAACTTTTGCAGAAATTGTTTTTATTTGTAGGTACAATGGGAATAGGAGAATAAGTAAGCTGAAGGTATAGGCAAACCTTTACAGAGCTGGTCACTATATGGCGGCTTAGAAATTCCGTTTTCTTTGTTGATCAGACAAAAAAAGAAAAGAAAAGTTCCTATTTGTGAAAAGAGTAAGTATTTGAAAATTCAAACCAATAACAAGGAATACCTCGGAATTGGTTAACTCTTCGAAAATATTTATTTGACCTAAATTGTGTGCTTTAGGGAGATCTACATTTTTTGTTTAGTAAGGTTTTGTTTATCTCTTACGATTTACCAGTTATGCAAAAATCTTTCAGATTGAAGAGAACTTCACATGCTATTCCCAGAAAATTCAAGATATACATTTAATTTGTTATGAAAATATCTTAAGCATATTTTAATAAAACTCGTTAGAGCCATTTCTGAGAAAATAAAATTGTTCTAAAAACGTTCCAAGGGTAGTTTTAGGTGGGACGATTTTATTGAGAATCTTCGTGTCGCATCTTTGGAAGATCTTAATTAACAAGTTTAGTATTTAATCAACTTTTCGTTTTTGAGTTATTCTGTTCACACTCACATAGTCATTTTTCTGAAAATGCTTTATATACTGCGTGAGTCTTCTCATCCTGCGGATTGGTAACTAGGCACCCTTCATTTTGCAGACGATGCGAAATGCAGGTGCTGACACCGCATTCACCAGCCCGCTGATTAGGGCTATGGTGCTGCTTCTTGCTAACATGCTGGAAAGTGATGGTGAAGGTCGAAAGTTCAAATCACGCCTGCGAATAAACGAGTTTTTTTATTCGTTTCTGTTCATGTTTCCAGAACGTTCTAGCAAATCGTGATTTCTCTCTGAATGCACTAGAAAGTGGATTTGAATATTCTAACAAGTAAAAATTTGTGTTTTGATGAAATTCACATAATTAAACTAATTAAGTGAAACGACACTTCCATGCCAAACTATTAGTTTTCGTTAAATTTACTAAAGATAAAGGATATCTTCAAGTGGCAGTATTTGAACCTGAGACCTTTACCAGTGAATGCCTATTCACGTTGGCTTGCCTGGGAATGACCTGGCGGATTTGGCAGCTAAGGCGGCGACCTTCCAACCCGATGTTGTCATACCTCACGTAACGTCGGAGGACTTTCGGCTTGTTTTGCGGAGAGCGGTCCTCTCGTGCTGGCACGAGGAGTGGTTGGCTCTCCGCGACAATAAGCTTCGGGTGGTGAAGGACCTTCCGATTCCCTGGGTTACTTGTTCTCGTGTTTCCCGACGGGAGGAAGTTATTTTAGCTCGTCTGCGTATTGGCCACTGCAATTTTACCCACGCCTATCTTTTTAAGGGTGACCCTGTTACATTTTGTCCCGCATGCGGCAACTGTCTATCGGTCCGTGACGTGTTGTTGGAGTGCACCTTTCTTAAACATCTTCGGGACACTCTGCAGCTGCCGGTCAGTCTTGCAGAGGTCTTGGCGGACACCCCTCACACGGTTGACAGGCTTTTTAAGTTTTTGTCCGAGGTACCTTTTCCATTGCATTTTTAATCCTTCCGTTCTGAGGTGCTTGACAGTTCTCTATTTAGTTTTTATATCTTTTTATCTCTATTTTCCTTTGACTTTTACTATGCTTTTATTTTGATTACTATTGTTGGTTTTTGCACCGATTTTTGACTTTTATCTCTCTCTGGCTTTTACCTTAATCTGTTTTAGACGGGCGCTTATAACCGCAGTAGTTGTGCGCCCTAAAACAATATTAAAAATAAAAATTACCAGTGAAGGCCAACGCGCATACTGTTATGCTACGAGTGCAAGTCACTGCACACACAACGGTGCAAAGCAGTCATTTCTGCCGAAATTGATACGACACGATGCAGTGAACAGTGTTTACGGCATAGTCTGTTCAACCCGGGACTGCATAACTTCTCAATCGCAGGCTGAATACATGTTTTGGGGACACCTGAAGCCAAAGAAAGGAAAAACAAAATTGGAAAAAGGTCCGTGAGTGTGTCTGTTTTGTGTGTGTGTGTGTGTGTGTGTGTGTGTGTGTGTGTGTGTTTGTGAACGGCATAACTCAGAAACGAAAAGTCGGATAAACACCAAACTTAGTATTTAGGTTCAGTACCTTCCTAAGATGCAACATGAAGATTTTCATGAAAATTCTCTCGCCTCAAACTATCCTTTCCATGGAACATTTTTCGAAAATTTTTACTTTCTAAAAAATGGCTAACGAATCTGATTAAAATACCATATCTTGACACAGACAAACACACGAAAGGTTTTCTAGAAATGCCTTTTTTGGATTCAAGAGGCGTCAAAACATGAATTTCCGGTGAAATTTCGGTATCGGATTTTTGGTTGGAATGCAATACCTCCTCTACCTACTATGTACGTGATAGAGAAAGTACAAAAGTTTTTAACATACTAATATTTCTATGCTGACATTTTTCTGAAGGTTTAGAAATATGCGCGAGTTCAAAACTTTCTAGCTCCTAGCATTATTGTAAAATAGTTTGCGAATATGTAGACAAATATAGGTGTACTATAAATAAAAGTAAAAATAGTTTAAAGAGGCTCATTTTTATTACCGACAGTCCCTACCGATTAGTAAACATTTCTTGAAACAGCACAGTGATGATACAATATTAGGAGTTATACTTCCAAGCAATTTAAAAGTTTGGCGTGCTATTGTTGCGTGCTTCTAATGGAATGTTTTCAATTTTGTGTGCAAGTGCGTCACCAACACAACCATTTCCGTAATGAAGTTCAAGGTGGCTTTCCTCGCTATAAAGTGTCCGTAACACGCAGGTGGGAATCCCACATGGTCCATATGATTGTGTACGATGATATCGGTATATTATCCTATCAAAGCTCAAGTAATATGCAATCATCCATCGTGCTGAACAACTGCCGTCATGAGAGCAGTGCTCATCAAACATACAGATTTGTGACCAGAGAGTGCATAAGTAATGGGGTCAGAAAGTGATTATATACAAAGGAATACAAAATAACTTTTGACCAAAAGTAATTGGATTTGGGAGGATACACGAAGGCGTGTTAGGGAAAGCCACTGCTCAAAGAGAGAGAGAGAAAGAGATAGTACTCTCTGTTTCATTCTCGCCGACTCTGTGCTGGGCGGCTACAAGACTCAGAGCGCTCCTACTGCGCAACCTGCACTTACCCGTCCTCGTATGTGCTCCCGACTATAGTTACCCCGTAAGGAATACATAGTTAACGGGGGCAGAGGACAGTAGAAGCGAAGGAGGCGACCTACTAAACCTCCAGAAGGAAGGGTTGAGGCGGGAGAGCACAAAGAGAGGCCATATGACGGGACAGGGAAGGATCTTCCAGGATGATCAACCTGGAAACATTAGGGACCCCGCTACTCTGCGACTTTCACCATCATATCTGCAGGAGTAGCGCAGGAAGATCCCTATCGTTTCTAGATTGAGTATCCCTAGACTCCCCTTCGATCCCTGCACCTATCAGGACGCACAGGCTCGGCCAGAAGGTTCCATACCAGGAAAGAAACGGTTCGCTCCTCAAAGCACATCCGCCGCAAAGCACCGTTCATTGCGCCTGATCCTGCAATCTTGAAAGATGAGAGGAAATGAGGCACAGGTACCATTATAGTATAAACCCATCCAGCATTCATTTATCGGTTTGTAGAGCCAATGAAAAAGGGAACCTAAGAGTTCCCGAATACGAGCCTCAGACTGAAGCTGGATCATCCCACTCAGTAACGAACTACAGTAGCTATATGCTTAAACGTGTAGCAGTGTGCTTAAACGTACTTGGAACTACTTTTTATTGCTGCGACTTCAAAACTAAATGTATTCCTCCTCAAGACAGCGCTGTTATTGACGACAAAAACATCAAATATGTATGTTGCAGCACACAATGCAAATGAAAGCTCAACTCGCGTTACTGCATTAAGGGTACTCCATACTGAATTTCAGACGTTTCAAAAACTGACCTATTAAAATTCTCAAACATTGTAGTATCAGGAAACTGCTGTGGTTTTACTTTTCTGGTCATTTAAAATCTCAAAAAACGACGGTTTAATGGACTGTGTGGGTGTGCCAAAAAGCGCGTGAAATTTTAAAACTTGATTTTCCCATACTCTTCTTTTCTTATACTTTTGCTATTTTAAAATACCCCCTATTATGTAATTTTTATTTCTATTTCCTCATATTTTCACTATACATTTTTTGGGATATGAATGGTGAGATCTAAAGAGGCTTTTATGGATAAGAAGTACTGTTTTGGATTTAAGATTTTAATAATTTAATATGTGAATGACTTTTAGAAAATAAAAAAGTGTTAAACACTTTATTCCTTTTCAGGAAAGTTTTACTCTTACACAAAATTTAATCTCTATTTTAAAAAACTTACAAGAAGCAATACGCAAAATTCAGAAATTTAAATATTCCAAATTGTAATCAATTGTGACATTTTGCATAAGACTCATTTTTGACAAATATAATTATGGAACGTTAGGTACACAAATTAATTAAAATTAATTTAATCAGTAATCTGTATAATGAACAAATCTGCAATAAAATGTTCAGTTAAATTCGTTGAAATTTGTAGACATTAGCATTTTAATATACTCGTAGCACCCTTAAATGTAGAGATTCGTTTCTGTTTCTCTTTCTCCCTTTAACCCTCTCTCACACACTATCCACTTCGACTTCCTCATCCTCACCTTCGTCACAATATCTCTTGTTTCTAATTCTATCCCTTTCCAAACTCTTGCCACCATCGGCATAACTCTCTTCCCCTCTGTGAGGCTTACATGTCATGCGATGTATTAAAAACCGATAGTAAAATTGATTTTTGTGGGATGTTAATAAAACTTAAACACAAATGAATGTTTTAATAGTGCACTTGTGCCTTTTAATTATTATTGCAATGAGATTGGAGTTGATTCGCGTGATAACCGCTTTACGTACACTGCGAAAGATTATTTTAACTTCTTAAACGTTCCTCCTGGTGAGATCTTATAAGTAAGGAAACCTCTTACGGGATTTATGTTTGGGAAGTTTTATGTATCCTTTTATTTAAAAACGAATAAACAAGATACTTAGCTTTCTTTTCTTTAATTTTACACCCAATTAGAGACGCTTTCGGCAGTGTGATTGTGGGAATGCATCATGGGAAATGCTATTTTCTAGAATGTTCAGTCAGTTTGGCTAAAAATATTAACTTAAGGTTTTCTTAGATAAGTAAAAATGATTTATAAGTTCGTATCGACGTGTACTTTAGTTTTCTAAAGTATTGAATTTCACAAATGGATTTTGCTCTCTTATGCCAAATGTTCTCCACGATGATGGTACCATACATTTTATAAGAATACTTTATAGAAGAGTGGTTAAAGAAAGTTAGGTGAATGTAAAAAGCAGATCTTTCTTCGTACACCATTCGAAGAGTCTAACATAAGCTCCTAAATTACATTTTGTTTCTCTATTACTTTCTCTACTACGTATAGTAAGTAGGGTAAGTATTGTATTCCACCCAAAATTTCGATACCGAGATTTCACCGGAAATACATGTTTTGAAACCTCCTGAATTCAAAAAAAGCATTTTTGGAAACATGTCCGTGTGTGTGTCTGTGTGTGTGTGTGTGTCTGTCTGTGTGTCTGTGAGCAGCATAACTCAGAAACGAACAGTCGGATAAACACCAAACTTGGTATTTGGGTTCAGTATCTTCCAAGGATGCGACACGAAGGTTTTCAAGAAAATCCCCCCACCCCAGAGTACCCTTTATATGGAAGATTTTTCGAAAATTTTAATTTTCTCAAAAATGGCTCTAACGATTTTGATTAAAATATCATATGTTTAAGATATTTTTATGACAAATAAAATGTATATCTTAAATTTCCTGGGAATGTCTCCAAAAGTATTCTTTATTGTGAACGACTTTTGCATAACTGGTAAACCATAAGAGATAGACAAAATTTTACTGCACAAAAATGTAGATCGCGTTAAAATACACAATTTGGGTCATATACATTTTTTTTGAGTGAACCATTTTCGAGATATTGCTTGTTATTCCCTTAAATTTTTCAAAAGTTATTTTCTCAAATGGGAATTTGTTATTCATTTTTTTGTCTTCGATATGCAAAGAATATTTACCTGTGGCAAAGCGAATGGTGCTGCACCTAGCAACCAGCTAATAAGAGATATGTATTTGCTTAAAGGCTACTGTATTTCTATATTGCGCTTGTAAATATATATTCCTCTTACATCTGCAAGAAAATTAGCAATAAGATAGAGTCTGCAAATGTTTATCTCGATTAACATGAAGTAGATGGAGAATAAGCGTTTGTAAAAATAGTTTGTATAAGAGTAGAGAAAGTCATGTGAGTGAACACATCAGATTTTTTTTACTTTCTCTACTACGTATAGTAAGTAGGGGAAGTATTGTATTCCACCCAAAAATTCGATACCGAGATTTCACCGGAAATACGTGTTTTGAGACCTGCTGGAAACATGTCCGTTTGTGTGTGTGTGTGTGTGTGTGTGTGTGTGTCTGTGAACAGATAACTCAGAAACGAACAGTCGGATAAACACCGAACTTGGTATTTAGGTTCAGTATGTAAGAACGTAGGCTTTCACGGCCGGTGTCACAATTATAACTAATATAATTTTCCGGGCTGTTATGCCGTGGTCTGCTGAAGAAAGATTTCCCAGACGTTTCGTCCACAACTAGTCCACACTATAAAGAGAGCGGCACTAACGGCCAACGCATCAGACGCTGCGATACTTTCACCGAGAAGACTTCGTCCGCGCCACTGAAGATGTCCACCGCAGTTGTGGACGAAACGTCTGGGAAATCTTTCTTCAGCAGACCACGGCATAACAGCCCGGAAAATTATATTAGTTATAATTAGGTTCAGTATCTTCCGAAGATGGCGACACGAAGGTTTTCAAGAAAAAACCCCCACCCCACATTACCCTTTACATGGAAAATTTTTCGAAAATTTTAATTTTCTCAAAAACAGCTCTAACAATTTTGATTAAAATATCATATGTTTGAGATATTTTCATGACAAATGAAATGTATATCTTGAATTTTCTGGGAATGTCTCCAAAAGTATTCTTCATTGTGAACGACTTTTGCATAACTGGTACACCATAAGAGATAGACAAAATTTTACTACACAAAAAATGTAGATCGCGTTAAAATACACAATTTATGTCATATACTTTTTTTTGTTGAGTGAGCCATTAAATAATATTGCTTATTATTCCCTTAAATTTTCCAATACTTACACTTTTTCTCAAATTAGTTATTCATTTTCTTTGTCCTGATAATGTAAAGAGAATGGAATACTCCACATAGCAACCAGCTCTTAAAATATTTGACTATCGCTTAAAGCCTACCAATTACCCTTGCATCTACAAGAAAATTAGCAATAAGACTAACATCTCGATATCTCGATTAACATGAAGCATATGCGGAATAGGCGTTTGAAAAAATAGTTTGTACAAGAGTAGAAAAAGTCATGTGAGTGTAATACATCAGATTGTTTTATGTCCTGGACATGCAAAGAGCGCTTAAAAGATTTGACTATCGCTTAAAACCTACCATATTCCCCTTGCATCTACAAGAAAATTAGCAATTGGATTAACATCTCGATTAACATGAAGAATATGGAGAATAAGCGTTCGTAAAAATAATTTGTACAAGATTAGAGAAAGTCATGTGAGTGTAACACATCAGATTTTTTTTTATTTTGTGTCGCTTGTTTTAGCTACATGGTCGTATCGGATCTGTTAGGAGATACCTCGCGACTCGGTAGACAATGGCGGACATTGCCTTCTAGGTCTTCTTCCTTTACCATACCTTTTGCTTCGTCACGTGTCCACAGAGACCTTAGTGCCCGACAACTGTACCCCTGCTTCGTCACGTGCCGGGCAGATGGGATTAGGGTTCCGTCCAGACTACCTGATTACATTATCTGTGGAAGATAATTTGGAAGATGAAATTATATCTTTTATTTGGATTGTGTAATAAATAAATAAATAAATATGAATTATACCTTATTTCATTTTTAGTTATTTTAGCAGTAATACATGGTAGAGCACTTGCTATTAGCACCCATTTTCATTTTGTACTGGTTATGAAATTATATTTTTTATTTGGATTGTGTAATAAATGAATATGAATTATACTTGATTTCATTTTTAGTTATTTTATCAGGAATAGATGGCAGAGCACTCGCTATTAGCACCTATTTTAACTTTGTCTGGGTTTTATTTGTATGTTCATATTTTAACTGGGCTTTTACCTTAATATACTAAATTTCGTGCGGTTACTAATAACTGTGGAGGCCAAATTAAATAGGGCTGGAATGTAATTATACACTTACTAAAAGTTTAAAGTAAAGGAAGGTTTAGATTAAATACTAACATCAAATTGTTGTTACGTAATTTATTACAACTTCTGATTAAGTGTTTTTCACAATTGTATTTTCTTGTCTTATGTATTTAACAATTGACTTTGTAGTTGATTCTACTTATATATTAAAGTTTTTGTTTTAAATCTCTTCACACAGAAGACTTAAATAACTTAACAGGTTTAACAATTGTTGCTTTCTGTAAAACTAGAGAATTTAGATCATTGAAATGGAATTAACTGCTCGTACTCTCTTTCCTTTGTATCGTTTCTACTCGAACATATTACGTGAAAACGGAACTCAAAATAATTTTGAAATATTACTCACCAAAAGAAGATTCATATAATGAATATAGTCGGAAAGGTAGTTGATTTCTCCTACCCTCACTATGTCCCCGCCAAATGTGCTTCTCAAGGCAATACTGCCTCTCTCAAAATTAAATAATTCCATTTAAGGACGGTCTTTAACTGTTAATGATCCTTAGCGGCCCATTATATACAAAGCGTGAAAGGCCGGAAATTTTGCTCAGAGGCCTCTTTATCGGGATTGAGGTTCTTTTACGTGTCGGAAATCTACCGCACGAACCCACCAGCTTTTCTTCCCTTCCGAAGGAAGCCATGTTAAGCATTCTTACACCGGAAAAAAATCAATCGCTCTCCGCCGGATCATACTGCTTTTCTCGTCTGTTGTGGATCGCGGGTCCTAAAAATCTGGCCGGCCCGGGAGGTACTTCTCTTAACCCTCGTGCCTCATTTCCGCTGCTGTAATCGTAGCCTGTCCAGTGAGGCAGTATTTTTAACACTTAATAATTTCAGTCTAATTATATAATATGTTAATTCAATAACAGCCCGCCTTAAAGCAATATGTGTATGTAACAGTCATTGCATATGCTTATATTATTGTATCCATGTGTAATAATGTTATGTGAATATATTACGTAATTTAATAATGTAGGAGCTGTGAGAATAATAGGTTAAAAGTTGCTAACAATTAGGTAACCTTGAGTTAATAATGAGTAAGAAAGTTTAACAGTACTACTTGAGATTCCTGGAGTAACAATAATGTAATTTTAGTGACAGCTTATAAAATAGCCAATCAACAACCAGACAAAGCTTTAGTTAAATGAAGGTATTCTATTGGAGTAGGATTAGCCAATCAGAAACTGAAATATAGCAAAATTTACAAATCTAGAAGTCAGTTGCCTGCAGAAAGCGTTACTAAACAGACGCAAAAAGTGTCCTCAAGAAATATAATATGTATTCGTGTGAGACGAAAAATAAGTTTACGTGTTAGAAAAGTGTAATTAATTAATATATAGAGAGCTGTGAGATTCTTTTTCAGTGAAGTGTTATTTAAATCGTATCAAGTATTAATAAAAGGAGTGAAGTAAAATTATAATCTGTGTAAGCCTACATTCTTGTCGCATCACAACCCTGCTAAGAGAAACGTGTCTCTAACAATAATACTGACGCAGCCGAGGCAAACATAAATATATAATACTTAAAGAAGCAGTCAAACTACAAAGTTAAAATTTTTTAAACTTGGGGCAAAGGCCACCTAAAAGTACATTTGGGGCGAAGGCTATCGAAAACTGTTTACTATACGTGCGGTTGCAATTACTACAAGTTCGGCTCCCCAACAGTTGAAATGTAATACAACTCCTTCAATACTCCTACTTTAAATTGGCTTTCCATACGTGAGGCAATACAAACTACTACAAATTGACGCCCAAAGCCTGTTGCAAACAAGTTAAAAGAAAATACGTTCTTCACAATGTACCTCAATCCAGCGGGACAACTCCCGCCCCTGTCTCTGAGAGTGTGCGTTCGAAAATGTTCCAAGATGCATCTTGAAGACTTCAGATCTTGCGTTCTTCAGTAGACGATGAGGGCAGGGGAAAATTACACACTTTTACTGTTGTTTTAGCCTTAAAATAGAACTTTGGATCGTGGTATTGAATATTCAATCCAGTATTTACTTTGATGACAGAGAAACCACGAAAAACCCCAGTCAGATTGGTCGGCACAGAAATCTAAACCTGTAACCTCCCGAGTGCGGGCCGCAGACGTTATCAGCTGACCCATCCCTCTCAGTTATATCATGTTGTTTTTATATTTGGGAAAACTAAGGTCGCTTCTGCGGCGGCGTTTAGAATATATTCAGATTCCGTTGATATCGCATCACTGATTTCAATAACCAAAGCTTTCTTAAAACAGATTGATTAACAAATTATCAGTAACCTTGGAAATGATGAGTACGTACTAACATTGTTTCTTTCAATCATGTCTTTGTTTTCTTATTTATTTATTTATTATTATTATTGTTTTTTTTACCAAAATGATGTCAAGGCAGGGAAATTACCCCAGTTAGGTAGGCTGCGTTTAGCTTCTCCAACCAACTGTCCCGTTTTAGATTCGTAACTGGAGAGTAAGGCTTGAAATTTTGACAAAATATTATAAAATATCGAATTCTTCATTTTTACGTATATATAGGGATAGTACCAATGTATGTTATAGTTTCTTGCATTCTGGCATTTTTAAAGTGCATTAACAAAGTTGAAATGGCGAATGGATATTTACGTTCCTCTTCTACATGCATTTTTTCAAACTATCCATTATTCCTTGAGCATCAGTTGGGGTTCAGTTTTAATCAAAAATATTATGACATCTATTTAGAATTTGTATCGAAAAAATAATAGAAACAATCTAATGTTACATTCTTATGTCTTTCTCTACCCTCTATCATTTATTAGCGGATAAACTAATTTTCTTAGGAAAACGTATTTTTCTATTTACTTCATTTTAATCCAAATAAACCTTTCCAGAAATAGCTGCATTACACATTTCCTTATAGATACAAAGGGAATAGCGATAGTCAAATGTTTTAAAGTGGATGCTCTACGCTGGCCTTACAATTCCATACTCTTTTCATGACATCGAAAGAAACAACTGAAAAGTGGCACACTAAAAGAATGACTATGTTTTAAACAATTTGAATCATTAATAAGAATATCTCGGAAATGCCTGATGACTTTAAAATAAAATTGTGTATTTTAAGGAGATCTACATCTTTCGTGCAGTACGATTAGCATTTACCAGTTATAAAAGATTATACAAAATTCCTTCCAAATGAAGAGGACTTCAGGTTATTCCCAGGAAATTCAAGATACACATTTTATTTGTCATGCAAATTTCTCTTAATGTATGGTATTTTAATTAAAATCGTTAGTTTGAAATGAGGTGATTTTCTTGACAATCTTTGTGTCGCATCTTTGGAAGGTACTGAAATTAAATACCAAGTTTGGTATTATTCGACTTTTGTTTTTGAGTTATGCTTTTCACAGGCACACACATATACTCAGATCTTTTTCTAAAAATTTTTATTCATTCAGGGGCCCTCAAATGTTTATTCCCGGTTAAATCTCGGTATAGAATTTTTGGGTAGAAAGCAATACGTTTTCAACCTACTTGCACGTGGCCCGAGCGGGATGGTTCAGGCGGTTACGTCTGTGGCCCGCATTCGGGAGGTCCCGGGATCGATCCGCGGCGACCGCCCACTCTGACCGATGGGTTTTTCGTGGTTTCCTCAGATCGCCAGGCGAATGCTGGGGTGGTTCCTCTTCTACCACGATTCTCCTTCCTCTCATTTCCTGCACCATCATCTTTCGCTCCGGGGGACCCTGAGGTTAGTGGCTCGTGGATAGGGACCGTGCGGCGGCTGATAGTTCTATCTGGAAACGTTAGGGACTCCATCCATGCTTGCGCCTGTCAACATCCGGATTTGGTCGCCCTTCGGGTCTCTCCCCTCATCCTTCCCTCCGAGGGGTCACGGAAGCAAAAAGCGCCGACTGGCCTACTTGCAGTGCTCTGCCCCCGTTCTGGGGGACCCTCCGTGATGCTTACCTTTACAGTTTTACTAAGTACGTGGCAGAGAAATGAAACTTAATCTCATTATATAAAAGTGTGGTTAAAAAAGTAATAATTAATCCAATTCCATTGATTAAGATTAAATAACTATTGTTCAACTTCATATATTATGTTGGAAGAAATCTTCAAATTTCTATCAATAATTTGTAATAAACTTTTAAAAATGTTTTTAATACCTTGGAAATCAATTGTTATATCAGATGGTAATTTTGCATGGAGTTTATCTTAAGCACAAGAGAAATTGTACAAATTTTCAACTAAATAACTTCAAAATTCTAGAAATTGCTAAATTATCTCCCATGGTGCTTTAAGTAAAAGCACTCGTTGAAATTCACAAAGTCTTGAATTTGAGCGAGTTTCGTACTAAAAATTAATAAATACAACGTTAAGAACACCTGCAGTTCGAGATAGAATCAGTTCTTTCTCAATCTCTGTTATAACAATAAAGTTACTGAGAGGATATACGAATGAAACAATTTAGAGAAGAAAGAAAGAAATACACTGCTTCCTGCCCGGCCTGTGTGAAGCAAAGTAACACAGATAATGAACTACATTTATTTTTTCCGGAATCGTGAAACACAATTTGTTTTTCAACCCTCTTGCGTCACATCAGAGTTCTTATCCAAGATATTTCCGCCAGCAATTTTATTACTTCTGTTATAACTTTAGAAAACTGCAATTTAGTATGCAGAAAAAGAACAGAAGCCAACCATGGATAAGGAACAATATATAAATTTTTAGTAAACAAAATCAAAATAACGTTAAAACCCATTTATTTATTTTAATTATGATTGTTCAAAACATAATACGAAATGTTTAGTGTATAGTGCATAATACAGAATCTCGACTTCCTCTCGAGGTTATTCTAACCTTTCCTCCACATTTTATCCCATGCTTATATACAGTATATTATTGTCACCAAGGAGACGCACATGTTAATGACCTCAGCATTATGCTAAGTATGACGGAAGACAGTGAAATGGCATTGAACAACTTCAAACATAATGTATATATTTGCCTTAAGGTTTCTGAAATGTAGTGTATATTACAAAAGTTTAAACGTTTTGATTTTTTATTGGAAATTATTATTATTATTATTATCATCATCATCATCGGAGGGGACTTGGCACTATACCTAGGGAGGATACAGCACCTATACCCCAGAAGGGGGCACTTCCGGAAGGGAGAAGTAGGTGAGATCGGACACCGGGCGGACGGGATCAGGAGTGACGGCACTGCAATGATGGGTTCCCTACAGTTTCCAAATGAGATGCCCTGACAGTCGGACGGCAGAGCGCGGACCCCCGTCCCACACAGAGGGTAAAACATACCGCTGCGAGGGGGCAGTCTGTTTACCCCCGGAAACCAACCGAAAGCCGTGGAACGGAGAAAGTTCCACAGAAAGCAATTCTTTTTTCCTGCCACGCCGCACCGAAACACCATCGCCGACACTTCCAATACTGAAATAGACCTAACGGGGCGAAGGATAGATGAAATGGTGAATAGAACGAAATGGAGGGACAGGAACCACCACGCGCGATGTTCCTGGAATTAATTATCTTTTGTCTGCAGCCTCACTTCAAAAGCTCAAACTTAAAATTAAAATCAGCTTTAAGGTATAAGTATACATTTCAATGGAAAATCTATATTTTAAACCTATCTTTATCGTTTCTTATATGCACATATTGTGTAGTACATTTTAAACAAATCTATACTAATATTATAGAGAAAATGTGTATGCATGTACGTACGTGTGCGTGTGTGTGTGTGTGTGTGTGTGTGTGTGTGTGTGGGTGGGTGGGTGGGTGGGTGTGGAGTAATGTTCAATATCACTTAACCACATTGAAAAGCCCTATTCTTTCTGATGGGTACGAGCTATAAAATACCTAATTTCAACGCATAAATTACTAAAAGACTAAAAAAGATTTTGAAAGCCTGTACACTAAAATACGAATGTATTTAAATTATAAAAGAACCTACTTGCGAAGAAGACTTTGACTTTTCGTTGGGATTGCCATGGGGTACAAAAGAGTTGTTACTTCACAGAAAATACATGTAAAATAAGACGATAATATATATTTGAATAAAACATCGGCGCCATCTGTGTAATTTTACGAGCATATTCTGTGTATAACGACATATTTTTTACTCTATGGCAATCTCAACGAATCCGAACGAGGTGGCGTCGTGGTAATGTATGCGACTCGCATTCGGGAAGTCCCGGGTTCGATCTCCGGCGACCGCTCACTCTGAAACCATGGGTTTTTTTGTGATTTCCTCGAGGTTGGCAGGCGAATGCTGGGGTGGTTTCTTCTCTAACACGATTCCCTTTCCATTATTTCCCTTTCATTCCGTTTCCTTCTTATCTTTCACGTGTATTTCTAGGTTTCTTGGTGTATGGCTGTGCTGGACACATGTGCGGATGCATGCTCGATTGAAATGGTATATCTCGTGGACACCAGAGGGCTGCTTAATTGGTGTGGTTTGTCACCCTATCTTGGCGGCTCTAATAGTGGGACAGGTCTGCGAGATTGGAAATCTTGCTGACTTCCGCGGGTCTCTATGGCCTGTAGTTTCCTATGATTCCTTCACCTCATCCCTTTCTCTTCAGGGTGCTAGCCACAATAGATCTCTGAAGGTTTCAGTGCGCGAGGTGTCCCCCTTCGTTGAATAACCTATACTTGCACTTGTTTATAACATTACCGGCATGCGATACCAATGCCAAAATAATTCAATATCCCTCGTGTAAGAAAGCTTTATTCTATTTGTACTTGTGTTGTAATGAAGTTCATTAGCAGAGCATGCTAAATATCTGTAAAAAGAGAGAAAATCGCTAACATTACAAATTACTGAGCCGATATTTTATAATTGATAGCTGAGAAGATTGTTTTTCTCGGTGGTCACAGACTATGTGTCTTTTCCAAATATTCATATTCACCAGCTTCACTTTATATCACTGTATATGGTTTTTGCATTTTGTGAACACTTTATAGCTTTTGTGCTGTTGAATTGCTATGGGACCTAAGAGAAGAAAAAAACGTTTAAAATGTCATCTGCTGTAATTAACTAACAAATCTGATGTGCTACACTCACATGACTTTCTCTATTTTTGCGCAAACTATTTTTACAAACGCTTATTCTCCATCTACCTCATGTTAATCGAGATAAACCTTTGCAGAAACTATTTTATTGCTAATTTTCTTGTAGGTGCAAGGGGAATTGGTAGGCTTTAAGCGATAGTCAAATATTTTAAGAGCTGGTTGCTATGTGGAGTATTCCATTCTCTTTGTATGTCCAGGACATAAAAAAACGAATAATGAATTCTCATTTGAGAAAAAGCATAAGTATTGTAAAATTAAACAAACAACAAGGAATACCTCGGAAATGATTCACTTAAAAAAAAGAAAGAAAGAAAGAAAGTATATGACATAAATTGTGTTGTAACAAGAAATACATTTTTTTTTTTTGCGTAGTAAAATTTTGTGTAGCTCTTACTGTTTACCAGTTATGCGAAGGTCATTCAAAATGAAGAGGACTTTTGAGCATATTTCTAGAAATTTCATGTTATACATTTCATTTACCATGAAAGTATCTTAAACATATATTTTAATCAAAATCGTTAGAGCCATTTTTGGTAAAATTAAACGTTTCGAAAAATGTTTCATGTAAAGGGTCGCCTGGGGTGGAGGAATTTTCTTGAAAATCTATTTGTTGCATCTTTGAAAGATCCGAGTTTGATATTTATCCGACTTTTCGTTTTTTAGTTATGGTGTTCACAGACACACACACACACGACCTTTTTCTAAAAATGCACTTTTTTGGATTCAGGGGCCTCAAAACATGTATTTTCTTTGAAATATCGATAGAAATTTTTGGGTGGAATGCAATACTTCCCCTATTTACTATAGATACATAGTATAGAAAGTGAAAGTTACTAGACCATTACGATAAATGGTTGTTCCATCACCAAAGGGAAAGTATAGGATTTGCAGCATTTCCACGGCATGGAAGATTGTCGGAGTGAAGTTAAGAAATCAGATTTCGGCCGATATTTCACATCTCTTTTACCGTTATTAGGAATAGCCAGCGCTGTACAACATAACGATTATAAGGGGTAAACACAGGAGTAATCATAAAAATCCTTTAGATGATTGCAGAATAATTTCATACAGGATGGGAAAGGTAAACTAAACTGATTCGTCATTCAACTTTAAAATGGAACCGTGCTACGTCGGGTAAGCTTTATATAAAATATAAGAACACAGTTTCTGAAGACGCATAACTTTTTCCAAAATTTGTAAAAAGGCATAGTTTTTCAAAACAATTAAATTTTGTAGTTTCTTGCATAGAATTATTCCTTTAGATTATTAATATGCTTTAAAACGCATATGTTTATTACCTTCCTAATTTTTTAATAATTTTCTACAATCACAGATTCCAATTTTCTTATAAAACACAAATTTCATCATATGATAAAATAAAAACAAAATGCATTAAGTTAACAGATGTTCTGTCCTTTAAGCTATAAAGTGTGTATAAATGAACTTTCAGGAGTATTTTAGATGTGCAATGTTGTGTTTGAAAGTTGAGAAATGTAACATTTCTCCCCAGATCTTAAGAAAAGTAGAGATGCTTTAAAAGTCTTTTGAACATAAGAATTCAGAAAAACTTACATTCGAGTTTAGGCAAAAGTGTTTTGAATCCAAAAATGTCATTTCAAAAGTATATGTACATATATCTAAACTCATTTCATTAATAAGCATTTTTTTTAAATAAAATGCATCTGATTGCGTAAAAAATGCCCCTAATGAAGCTAAGCCAAGAGAAGTTTTGTAAATCTTGAGTAGCTCCAGATCAGGTCGTTAACTTGACAAATAATTCTGAAGTAGAACACTTGCCATAAAGTTAGTAACCCAGAGTTTAACAATGTTTCATCTACTAGCATTTGAAAAAATTAATTTAAAAATTACAGGGCTCGTCCGGGATTTGAACCCGGGACCTCTCGCACCCTAAGCGAGAATCATACCCCTAGACCAACGAGCCGTTGAATGTTTTTGGCTTAAGTACAAGTAATTAACCAAGCAGTGCAAGATTGTTATGCAACCGTTCGTGTTCAGCGATACAAACAAAACAGGCTTGTCCTGTCTTAGCGTAAACACGAAACAATTCCGCTTGAGGGGACAGTCACCCATTAGGGGGATATTCCCGAGGAGGGGCAAGATTTTAGGTGCCCAAAGGATGTGCCATCATTTGATACTATTCTTCTATCCATATGCCATTACTTTCGCATTGTTCATACGAGTGTGGAACCTGCGACTTTTTTTTCCGAGTGAAGGAGAAAATGGTTTAATCACTAACCTCAGCCCCGATGGGAGTTGGGACTGAGAGTGTGGGACTCGCCAATAGTCGACATACCCACTAAAAATCCTCCACCGGAAGGAAAAAGAGGAATTTAAGGGTGATAGTGTGGCTGTACCGGTGTTGCACCAGCGTATTCAGTGGTATGGGTATATTGGCCAGCCACAAGGGCCAAAGCCAGGTGAAAGTAAGGTGCCCGGACGCAAGAATGTCCGAGGCCCTGCTTGCGTCCTTGGGAATTCGGGAGTGAACTGCGAAGGAAAATTGTGAGTGAAAGAATGTGGTGGTGGAAGGCAAGCTGGACTAGGCCCAGCTCACCGTCATGACAAATTCTGAGTGCTGAAGTCTAGTAGAAGCCACTTCTTGGGTGCCGAGCGCTGCCTCGGGAAGCTGCGTCCGGCCCCTCTGGTTGATCCGTAGTTTGTTGGTTGTGCAGTTTATTCATGAAGAGTGAAAGCTCGTCCTTGAAGACATTTGTTAGTGTTGTCCTGAGTCCAGCCATGTAATTGGTGAACTCCTTAGTGGTTGGCAGATCATGTAGGCGTAGTCGGTCGGTTTTTTCATTCGAATGTAGTTCTTGGAGTGTATCGTGGCCCTCCTGAAGTTCGTTTAGTACCTCCTCCAAGGAGGCCAGTTTGGTGGTGATGTGGATTATTTCGGCTTGCACATCCTCCAGCTAGGATTTCAGGCGAAGGTTGTGTTGAGATGTTGGTTGCGACGGTTTCATGCGTGTCTCCAACTGCAGGAGGCCCGTTCTCCATGACGCGGTCATGTGGCAGTGACAACTGCTGCAGCCATGCAGGTACGTTGGCCTTCTGATGCGACGGTGTTGAGCGGCTGTGTGGATGTAGCGGACAACAAGCTTGTCCGGTGAAGTGGTCGTGTCACTAGCAGGTGGCGGAGAACCGGCGTTAGATCGTGCTGCTGGCAGACAGACGTCAAATTGGGTGCCCCAGAGTAATGGCACCGTGGCGGAGTAGTACATCCTACCTCCGTTTGCCTGTAAAGGCAGCATCGTCGGCAGGGCGGTGTCCAGGTTAGCGGCTTGGCTCGATCTTCAGACATTTGCCCAAGAAGTGCAGTCCGTCGGAGAGGGCAGCGTCGTAGTGAGCCTTGTCCCGAAAGAAAAGCGCACCAGAGGTGTTGGACCCTTCCGTGATTGGATCCTTATAGCCCTTAGGACTGATGGCCAAAGTTGTTGTACGGAGCTTGGGATGGTCTGCGTCGGTAAATTTTGGTGTACGCCCACAACCACAGCGCTGAAGTTACCATATTGCTGGGTTTGGCCTTCCCCGGCGAGGCTGCGCTGAGTGGTGCTCTGTTGTCAGGGACTACAGAGTGGTGCGAGGAGTCTAGTCTCCGCAGTAAAGTGTTCACTGATGCCGGTGATCGAGGCGCTGGTGTCCAGCTGGCAGTGCCATCTGCGGCGGTGAGATCGGCGTTTGCCGGGTCTGTTTCGTCGGCGGAGGTCTCTGCTGCTACTGCAGCTCTGCGATTCTTCCGTCTACACATGGTTAGAGAAGCTCCTGTCTGCTCGAAGGTTCGAGGCGAAGTGATCCCTGGGACATTTATTTTTTCGAGTGGAGGAAAAAATGATTTAATCACTAACCTCAGCCCCGATGGGAGTCAGGATGGAGAGTGTGGGACTCGCCAACAGTCGGCATACCCAGTAAAAACTCCTCCACCGGAATGAAAATAAATGAAGGAAAAAGAGGAATTCATGTGTGATAATGTGGCTGTGCCGCTGTTGCACCTGCGTATTCAGTTGTGTGGATCCCAGAATTTATATGGACAGCCTCAGTGCGCGAGGTGTCCCTCTTCGTTGAATAACCTATACTTGCACCTGTTTATAACATTACCGGCATGCGATACCAATACCATAATATTTTACTAATCCTCGTGTAAGAAAGCTTTGTTCTCTTTGTACTTATTTTGTAATCAAGTTCATTCGCAGAGCAGGCTAAACACTTGTAAAAAGAGAGAAAATCTTCTCGGTGGTCACAGAATATGTGTCTTTTCCAAATAGGTTAACGCGCGGAATCTTCATATTCACCAGCTTCACATTTATATCGCTGTATATGGCTTCTGCATTCTGTGAACACTATATAGCTTTTGTGCTGCTGAATTGCGATGGGACCTAAGAGAAGACACAAACGTTTACAATCACCCGCTGTAATTAACTAAAAAAATCTGATGTGTTACACTCACATGACTTTCTCCACTCTTGTACAAACTATTTTTATGAACGCTTATTCTCCATCTACTTCATGTTAATTGAGATAAACATTTGCAGAAACTTATTGCTAATTTTCTTGTTGGTGCAAGGGGAATATGGTAGGCTTTAAGCGATAGTCAAATCTTTTAAGAGCTGGAGTATTGCATTCTTTTTGCATGCCCAGAATATAAAAAAACGAATAATGAATTCTCTTTTGAGAAAAAGTATAAGTATGGAAAAATTAAACAAATGACAAGGAATACCTCGGAAATGGTTCACTCCAAAAAAAAGTATATGACAAATTGTGTTTAAACGAGATCTATATTTTTTGTGATAAAATTTTGTGTTTCTGTTACGGTTTACCAGTTATGCAAAAGTCTGGGACATTCCCAGAGAATTCATGATATAGATTTCATTTGTCATGAAGGTATCTTAAACATATGATATTTAAATCAAAATCGTTAGCCATTTTTGAGAAAATAAAGTTTTTTTAAAAATATCCGTGTAAAGGGTAGTCTGTTGTGGGAGGATTTTCTTGAATATCTATTTGTCGCATCTTTGAAGGATACGAACCTAAATACCAAGTTTGATATTTAACCGATTTTTCGTTTATTAGTTACGCTGTTCACAGACATACAGACGCACGATCGGACTTTTTCTAAAAATTCTTCTTTTAATTCAGGGGGCCTCGAAAAAGTATTTCCGGTGAAATTTCGATATACATTTTCTTGGGTGGAATGCAATACTTCCCCTACTTACTATACATAGTATAGAAATTAAAAATTAGTAGGCCATTACGATCGATGATTTTTCCACCACCAAACGGAAAGTATAGGATATGTAGCATTTCCAGAGCTTGGAAGATTGTTAGGGTGAAGTTAAGGAAGTCAGATTTCACATCTTTTTTATCCGTTATTAGAAATAGCCGTGGCTGTACAACATCTCGATTATAAGGGGTAAAGCATAGGAGTAATCATAAAAATCCCTTAGATGATTGTAGAATAATTTCATAAAGGATGGGAAAGTTAAACTAAACTGATTCGTCATGCAACTTTAAACGGCTAACCGTGCTACGTCGGGTAAGTTTTATATAAAATATTGGAACAAAATGTCTGAAAAGATGTAACTTTTTCCAGAATTTGAAAACAGTATACTTTTTCAAAACAATTACATTTTTTAGTTTCCTGCATGGAATTATTCCTTTAGATGATTATTATTATTATTATGCTTTAAATCACAAAACCTTCCTATAATTTTTATTCTTTTCCTCTAACCATAGATACCAATTTTCTAATAAAACACTGATTTCACCATATGATAAAATAAAAACAAAATGAATTAAGTCAACCAGATTTTCTGTCTCTTAAGCTATAGATTGATACATAGTGATTTATGAAGAACTGACACATTTCTTTCTTTAATTATTCTATTCGAAATTCACTCAATGCCCCAATTTTAGCACCTAATTAGGCAGAAAGTTCTGGAGTTTCGATTGCCTGTCACTAGATGCGCAGATGTTTACCTATGTTTTGTTCGTAATTGTTAGTTTTATTGTCGGCAACTCTTTTTGAGATTTTGTTCTCGTCAACGTCAAAATGGAGTACACAATAAATGAACGACTCTTCCTTGTAAAGCAATACTGGATTACGGATTCATTTACAGCTACTCAAAGGGCATACCAGAGATAATTTGATGTTCGGAATCCTCCCCAAAGAAACACAATATTGGGACTGGTAAACAAATAGGAAACAACTGGATCTCTGTTGAGTGAAAAAGGCAAATCTCGTTGATCTAGTCTTCCCACGGTTGTTGTTGACGTAAGAGCATGACTGGATCAATCGCTCAAAAAACCATTAAGATGTTTGCCGCAGGAGACAGGGTACAGCTACTCAATGTGTCGGAGAGCTGTGAAAAGTGCGTCCTAAAGCCGTATAGGATTAGGGTTGACCATCAGTTACAGGAACCAGATAAGATAGACGACTGAGTTATTGTCTTTGGTTTCAGGCTTTCATTGTGCAAAATCCTGCCATATTATCCATCACATGGTTCACAGATGAAGCATGGTTCCATTTATCCGGCTATTGGAACAGCGAAAATCCACATGTTATTCACGAAGCACCTACGCACCCGGTTAAAATCGAAGTTTGGTACGCAATATCTGCACAGAGAATAGTGGGACCAATTTTTTTTAAAACAGTGTGAATACTGCAGAGTACCGACAGATTTTCATGGAGTTTGCTGAGCAACTAGACGATGTAGAGCTGAGTCAAGGAGATTTTCAGCAGGACGGCACTACATGCCATACATCAAATAAATTCATGCCACTAATTGCAAGTTTCTTTGACGACCGCATAATTTCCAAGAACCTGTGGCCACTGACATCTTCGGGTTTGACATCGCCGGACTTCTTTCCATGGGTTTACTTAAAAGACAGGGTTTATGCCACACGTCCCCAAATATTGGACGATCTGAAGCACAACATTACACAGGAGATTCAAGTTATTGACAACAGAGTCCTCCAACGAGTGGTCAGTAACATGGAACGACGTGTTGAGTTGTGCCTTATGCAGGATGGAGGACACTATCAACATTTGCTATAGAGGTAAATAATCTCCCAAAATTACTCTGCATTTCAGGTATAATTGAGGCAGTATTTTTAACACTTAAATGATTTTAGTCAAATTATAATATATATAATTCATAACATCCCGCCTTAAAGCAATATGTGTATGTAACAATATATATGAAAAGCATGTAGCAGTCATTGTATATGTTTATATTATTGTATACATGTGTAATAATGTTATGTGAATGTATTACGTAATTTAATAATGTAGGAGCTGTGAGAATAATAGATTACAAGTTGCTAACAAAGGTAACCTTGAGTCAATAATGAGTAAGAAAGTTAAATACTACTACTTGTGATTCTTGGAGTAACGATTATGTAAAATAAAGCGTTTATAAAATGGCCAATCAACAACCAGAGAAGGCTTAAGTTAAATAAAAGTATTCTATCGGACTGGGAATGGCCACTCGGAGGCTTGAAATACAGAGGTTTGCAGATTTAGGCGGTGGAAATAAAGTCAGTTGCTTGTAGACAGTGCTCATAACTGGACGCGTTGCTGGTAGACGGTGCTCCTGACGCGAGTTGTGTCCTCGAGAAATTTAATACGTATTCGTGTGAGACGAAAATAGTTTTACGTGTTAAAAAGTGCAAGTAATTAATTAAAGAATCTGACAGCTCTCTATATCAGTGAAGTGTTATTTAAAGCGTGTCAAGAATTTAAAAAAAAAGAAGAAGAATGTATTAAAAGCTATAATCTGTGTAAGCCTACATTCTTCAGTCGCACCACAACCCTGCAAAGAGAAACATGTCTCTAACAATAATACTGACGCAGACGAGGCAAACATAAATATATAATATTTAAAGAAACAGTCAAAATTACAAAGTTAATACTTTTTAAACTTGGGGTAAAGGCTACCGGAAAGCGGCTACCATAGGTGCGGTTGCAACTACTTCAAGTTCCGCTCCAACAGTTGAAATATAATACAACTCCTTCAATACAAACTACTTCAAATTGGCTTTCCATACGTGGGGCAGAAAATAACTACTTAATAAGTTGTTGCTAGTATAACTCATTTTGAAGCATTTAAAGAAATAAATGCGCCATTTCTTCATAAATCACCCTGTATAAATGAACTTTCAGAAGTATTTCAGATGTGCAATGTTGTGTTTGAAACGTTGAGAAACGTACATTTTTCCCTCATATCTTAGGAAAAAAGAGATGCTTTAAAGGACTCTTGAACATAAGATTTCAGAAAAACCTATATTCGAGTTTAGGCAAAAATATTTTTAGAATCGAAAAATGTCATTTCTAAGGTATATTTACATATATCTAAACTCATTTTCATTAATAAGCAGTTTTTAATAAAATGCATTTCATTGTGTAAAAAATGCACCCAAAGAAAGCTAGGCCTCGAGAATTTTTGTAAATCTTTGAGTAGCTCCAGATCAGGTCGTTAACTTGACAAATAATTCTCAAGTAAAACACGTACCATAAAGTTAGTAACACTAGGTTTAACAACGTTTCATGTACTAGCATTTGAAAAAATTAATTTAAAAATTATAGGGCTCGTCCGGGATTTCAACCCGGGACCTCTCGCACCCTAAGCGAGAATCATACCCCTAGACCAACGAGCCGTTGAGTGTTTTTGGCTTAAGTACAAGTAATTAACCAAGCAGTGCAAGATTGTTATGCAACCGTTCGTGTTCAGTGATACAAAGAAAAACAGGCTTGTCCTGTCTTAGCGTAAACACGAAACAATTCCGCTTGAGGGGACAGAGTCACACATTAGGGGGATATGTCCCGGGCAGGGGCAAGATTTTAGGTGCCCAAAGGATGTGTCATCATTTGATACTATTCTTCTATCCATATGCCATTACTTTCCCATTGTTTATACAAGTGTAAAACCTGTGACTTCTTTTTTCAAGTGGAGGAGAAAATGATTTAATCACTAACCTTAGCCCCGATGGGAGTTGGGACTGAGAGTGTGGGACTCGGCAATAGTCGGCATACCCACTAAAAACTCCTCCACCGGAAGGAAAATAAAGAAGGATAAATAGGAATTCGTGGGTGATAGTGTGGCTCTACCGTTGTTGTACCAGCGTATTAAGTGGTATGGGTATACTGGACGGCCACAAGGGTCTAAGCCAGGTGAAAGTAAGGTGCCAGGACGCAGGCATGACCGAGGGCCTGCTTGCGCCCCTGGGAATTCAGGAGTGAAGTGTGAAAGAAAATTTTGAGTGAGGAATGTGGTGTTGGAAGGCAAGCTGGACTAGGCCAAGCTCACCGCCATGACAAATTCTGAGTGCTGAAGTGTATTAGAAGTGCCTTGGGTGCCGAGCGCTGCCTCGGAAAGCGGCGTCTGGCCTCTCTGGTTGATCAGTAGTCTGTTGGCTATGCAGTTTCTTCATGAAGAGCGAAAGCTCGTCCTTGAAGACATTTGTTAGTGTTGTCCTGAGGCCAGCCATGTAATTGGTGAACACTTTAGGGTTTGCAGATCATGTAGGCGTAGAGTTTGTTGGTTGGAATGTAGTTCTTGGAGTGTATCGTGGTCCTCCTGAAGTTCGGTTAGTACCTCCTCCAAGGAGGCCAGCTTGGAGGTGATGTTGATTAGTTCCGCCTGCACTTCCTCCAGCTTTTGCAGGATTTCAGGCGAAGGCTGTGTTGAGATGTTGGTTGCGACGGTTTCATGCGTGTCTCCAACTGCGGGAGGCCCGTTCTCCATGACGCGGTCATGCGGCAGACAGACGTCAAATTGGGTGCCCCACAATAATGGCATCGTGGCGGAGCAGTACATCCTACCTCCGTGTATCCGTAAAGGCAGCAGCGTCGGCAGGGCGGTGTCCAAGTTGAGCGGCTCGATCTTCAGGCATTTGCCCAAGAAGTGCAGTCCGTCGGAGAGGGCAGCGTCGTAGTGAGGCTTGTCCCGAAAGAAAAGGCGCACCCTTCCGTGATTGGATCCTTATAGCCCTTAGGACTGATGGCCAAAGTTGTTGTACGGAGCTTAGGATGGTAATAAGCTGTTGGTAGCATAACTCAATTTGAAACAATTAAAGAAATAAGAGGTATTTTAGATGTACAAAGTTGTGTTTAAAACGTTGAAAAACGTAAATTTTCCCCCATATCTTAAAAAAAGTTGAGATGCTTTAAAAGACTCTTGAACATAAGATTTCAGAATAACGTACATTCGAGTTTAGGCAAAAATGTTTTTAGAATCGAAAAATGTCATTTCTAAAGTATATTTACATATATCTAAACTCATTTCATTAATAAGTATTTTTTTTAATAAAATGCATTTCATTGTGTAAAACATTCACCTTAAAAAGCTAGCCAGGAGATTTTTTGTAAATCTTTGAGTAGCTCCAGATCAGGTCGTTAACTTGACAAATAATTCTGAAGTAAAACACTTACCATAAAGTTAGTAACACAGAGTTTAGCATAATTTCATCTACTAGCATTTGAACAAATTAATTTAAAAATTACAGGGCTCGTCCGGGATTTGAACCCGGGACCTCTCGCACCCTAAGCGAGAATCATACCCCTAGACCAACGAGCCGTTGAATGTTTTTGGCTTAAGTACAAGTAATTAACCAAGCAGTGCAAGATTGTTATGCAACCGTTCGTATTCAGCGATACAAACAAAACAGGCTTGTCTTGTCTCAGCGTAAACACGAAACAACTCAGCTTGAGGGAACAGAGGGGCAAGATTTTATGTGCCCAAAGGATGTGTCATCATTTGATACTATTCTTCTATCCATATGCCATTACTTTCCCATTGATTATATGTAACCTGTGACAAACCGGGTCCCAGAATTTATATGGGCAGCCTTGCTGAGATTACATAGCATGCCGTCCAAGCGAAGTTATTTAGGCGAAGTGGTGCTGTATGTATTAGTATGTTTTAGACAATATTGGTGAAAGACTTGGCAAGAAGATATTGGTTGTGTGGTTAAGGGTACCCAGAGTGAAATTTCGAAACTCCACAGTTATGAATAAAGTTTTTTTAAAATATACGCCAGTTGTTACACATGTAAAGATTAAAATGCCTGCAAATTGTCGTTAAAATACGAGGGAAGTCGCAGAAGTACCCGACATGACGTATATATAGCGGTTGTTGTTTCAAACAAATTACTACGGTAGATTGTACCACCCTTATAAAGCTGAATTTTGAAGTTTGACGATGCTACGTTGTTTAGTAATTGCTTGGCAGCCATTAATAGTGAACTCTTTCAGCGAATTTGTAAACTTGGAAAAAACTGTCCATCGTTATGTGATACAATACTTTCATTTGAAAGCTCTTAGTCCAACTAATATTAAAAATGAACTAGATTCTACTCTGAGGGAGTCTGCTCCTTTGTTTACAACAGTAAAATATTGGATGGCAGAGTTTAAGCGAGGCCGTACGAGCTGCCAAGACGAACATCGCAGTGGTCGACCAAATGAGGTGGCCACGCCATAAACTGTGAAGAAAATCCACAAAATGGTATTAGATGACTGTCGACTAAAAGTGCGCGAGCTAGCAGACATCGTAGGCATTTCAAAAAGTGCTGTACATCGTACACTAACTGAAAATTTAGACATGAGAAAGCTGTGCGCAAGATGAGTGCTGCGTTTACTCACAATGGAACAAAACCCACGTCGTGAGGATGTTTCGGTCAAGTTTTGGCGATATTTCGCTGCAATAAAGCCGAGGTTTTGCGTCGATTCATAACCATGGAAGCAACATGCGTCCATCACTTCACACTTGAGACGAAGGAACAGTTAAAACAGTGGACTGAAAGGGGAGAATCGGGTCCAAAGAAGGCGAAGACAGTTCCATCTGCAGGCAAGGTCATGGCGTCAGGTTTTTGGAATGCGCTGGGATAATTTTCATTGATTATCTTCAAAAAGTAAAAGCAATCAATGTCAAGTATTATGCAAACTTATTGCAGTGTTTGAATGATGAAATGAAGGCAAAAACGGCCGATTTAGTGAAAAAGAAAGTTCTGTTTCATCAAGACAATGCACCAGTTCACACATCCATTATCGCCATGGCCAAAATCAATGAGTTGAAGTTCAAATTATTTCCTCGTGCACCCTATTCGTCAGACTTAGCCCCCTCTGATTATTTTCTGTTTCCAAAGTTGAAAAAATGGCTTGGTGGTAAAAGATTTGCCAACAATGAAGAGATGAAGTTTGCAGTTGATGGATATTTTGCAGAATTCGACAGTTCTCAGTATAAACAGGGCATCAAAGCTATTAAACATCGCTGGCAAAGTTGTATCGAGCTGAAAGCTATGTAGAGAAATAAAGGTTTTTTTCCCAAAATTTTTGTGTTTACTTTGTTAGGTCGGGTACTTCTGGGAAAGCCCTCGTATATCCAGTAGTTTATAATCTAATGACTAATTATTTTAGTAACATGTAGAAAATGCTTCACACATTAAGAACATAAAAAAGGTACACATTTGTATCTAGGTATTCTGATTCAGGTAACCTTTTAGGAAAAAATATTATTAGTCTCTTAGTTTAAAAAAAATGAACTTAATAACAATTGTAATTCAGCTTAGGACAAGTATATGTATGACAATTAATATACCCATGTATTAATATTAAAGGAAAAATAATTAATATAATATTGTTCTGTATACTTCTTTGTGTTTCTCTAAACTTTTTGGAGGAATATTAATAAAACCCTAATGTGTTACATTCCAGTAACTTTCTCTACCCACTATTCTACAAACTGCAGAGACTCATTCTACTATGCTTCATGTTAATCCAGATAAACATTTGCAGATATGGTTATCACACGTTCCGCTGTAGGTATGAGGGAGATACAGTGGGCTTAAGCGATTGTCAAATCCCTTAAAAGCAAGTCTCTATGTGATGGCTTTGAAATGCTGTTCTCTTTGCATGACCACGAGAAACAAATAAGAAAACACAAATGGCGACTTAGCAGTTGATAAGTTTATGTCTGAAAATTCAAACCAATAATAAAGAATAACTCAGAAATGGCAAAGGCCACAAAAAAATCTGATGTACACATTCACTTGACATTCACTACCCTCTATCATTTATTAGTGGGTATACAAACTATTTCTACTATTGCTTATTCTTCTATCCACTACATTTTAATTCAAATAAACCTTTGTAGAAATAGCTACATTACACATTTCGTTATAGATACAAAGGGAACAGCGATAATCAAATGTTAGGGAACTGGACACTTATACGCTGGTCTTAAAATTCCAGATATACATTTTATTTGTCATGTAAATATCTTTAATATATTGTATTTTAATAAAAATGGTAGTCATTTTTAAGAGAATAAAACATTTTGAATAATGTTCCATGTAAAGGGTAGTTAGGGGTAATTTTCTTGATAATCTTTGTGTCGCACACTTGAAAGGTACTGAACCTAAATATCAAGCTTGGTATTTATCCGACTTTTCGTTTTTGAGTTATGCTTTTCAGACACACACACACACGGACCTTTTTCCAAAAATGATTTTATTTGGATTCAGGGTGCCTCAAAACATGTATTTCCGGTGAACTCTCAGTATAGAATTTGTTGGTGAAATACAATACTTCCCCTAGTTACTTATACGTAGTAGAGGAAGTAAAAATTGAAATTAAAATGTGTATAAATGAATTTACAATTACTATGTGCTTTAACCAGCTGTACATTTTCTGTGAAGTAAGATTTTGTCGCTCTTTAAGGTTTACCATCACACAAAAGTCATTCAGAATGTCTTCAGGGGCTATTCCCAGAAAAATCAACATATAGTTTTATTTTCAATGAAAAATCTTAAAACATATGGTATTTTAACAAAATCTATGTCAAGGCTATGTTATAATATCTTCAGTACTAACAAGCCAGAGATCCGACCGCGAGATAACCAATGTAAAAGTACACTTGTTACTTTCTCTACTACGTATAGTAAGTAGGGGAAGTATTGTATTCCACCCAAAACTTCGATACCGAGATTTCGCCGGAAATACATGTTTTGACATTCCCTGAAGCCAAATAAAGCATTTTGGGGAACATGTCCGCGTGTGTGTGTGTGTATCTGTCTGTCTGTGAACAGTATAACTCAAAACGAAAAGTTGGATAAATACCAAACTTGGTATTTGAGTTTAGATCTTTCTTGAAAATACCCCCATCCCAGACTACCCTTTAATGGTACATTTTTGGAAAATTATGTGTTTCTCAAAAATGGCTATAATGTCGGGAATGGCAAATGAAATGTACATCTTGAATTTTCTGGATATGTCCCCAAAAGTCCTGTTCATTCTGAATGGCTTTTGCATAACTGGTAAACCCTAAGGATAGACAGAATTTTACTACACAACAAATGTACCTTGTTAAAAGGCACAATTTATATCATGTGGATTTTTTTCCTTTCTTTCTTTTGGTCGAGTGAACCATTTCCGATATATTCTTTGTTATTTGTTTGAATTTTCCAATACTTATTACTTTTTCTCAATTGGGAGTTCGTTATTCGTTTTTTATGTCCTGGACATAAGAGCAACCAGCTCTTAAAAAATTTGACTATCGCTTAAAGCCTACCATATTCCCCTTGCTCCTACAAGAAAATTAGTAATAAGTTTCTGCAAATGTTTATATCGATTAACATGAAGTAGATGGAGAATAAGCGTTTGCAAAAATAGTTTGTGCAAGAGTAGAGAAAGTGATGTGAGTGCAGCGCATCAAATTTTTACAGTGTGTATTGCCAAATGATCATCATAGACCACTGTTGTACCAAACTAAATTGAGGGTTTAAAATTAAGACGTTGAGAGTTAAATTACGTCATAACTTGTATATAGTTGTTATGAAACGTAAATGTGTTGTCCATCTGTAAGGATTGACTAAAAAGAGTGTTTAACATTCCCGGCGGATGTGAATACCGGATATAGGAACGTATTTTGGCTCCTTACTGTACGGAAGGAAGTTTCATGAAATGTAAACTCTGCATTATATTTCGCTAATGTTGACCTAGCTGGAAGCAACCCTCTCTCTCTAAAGCTGATCATGCTCTATTAGCTCTCCTTATTATGTTCGCTGAGCAAACGCCTCTCTCTCCAAACCAAGAGTAAACACAGTCAAAATAAATAATGGATATTGCTTTCTATGAGTGGTAGAACTATCAAACTTTGCTATCCTTGGAGCATGGTTTACCCTCATAACAACGAAAAACAGGCCCGTCTTAAAGTTTTCTTTTAGAAGATACCATATTACCAATACAAAACGAACGCAACTGAAATTTAACGTTAGGCATGCGTTTACAGACGTGCAGTCTTACTCGTATTTATAATTATACTTGTTAAGTCATGATAGAGACTGGCAAAATATGAAATTCCATGCTCTAAACAAGTTACTTTACGTTTTACAGTGTGTAGAATTCAAACACGTGACAAAAAATGTAAAGGTACGTATAACAGAGGGTCCCCTGGAACCGGGGCAGAGCACAGAACGCAGGCCAGTCGGCCCATTGGTTTCCTACGTGACCCCTGGGAGAGATCAGAAGCGCTACCAGATCCGTATGCCGACGAGCGCAAGCATGGACGGGATTCCTAACGTTTCCAGATAGAACGCATCCGACGACCCACGGTCCCTGAAGCCGCCAACCTCCAGGGTCCCCCGGAGCGGAGCTCCACGGTGAGAGAGACCTAACTGAGCGGAACCGCAGCGACGCCAGGGAAGAAACCTTTACAGAGCTCAAGCCACCACCCAGCCGCAACCAGCCGAATACCGTCGCCTGGTCCTACAACCCTGAAACAGATAACAAGGAAGATGATGAGTACAGAAAATGAGAGGAAGGATAGTCGTGGTAGAAGATGAACCACCTAAGCATAAGCCTGGCGACCGAGGAAAACCACGAAATAACCCATGGGCCACAGTGGGCGGACGCCGGTGACCGATCCCGCACCTCCAAATGCGGGCCACAGACGTAACTGCCTGAGCCATTCCGCTCGGTGACAAAAATGTACTATTTCATAATGTTTTGGTAAAGTCTCCATATGTTATGAAAATCTCCATATTTATTAATATTTTGTAAGATTGAAGATTTGTTAATTTTAAAATTATTTTGGTTATGATGACCAGATATTCTATTTGGGCAGTTTTCTACGAAGAACATTTAGAAAACCCAAGACACTCTTTCCAAGAAACACGTCTAGAAAAAGCAGCACCATCTTTTCTCAAGTCAGGCACAGTTGAGAAAATGCAGCATTTCCTCAAAATTAAACGCCCTCCATACCTGAGGAGATTTTATTTTGGTGAACCATTGCTTCTAGTGAAATTTTGTAATTAGTATTACTTAAGATCACAAGTAACTTCTTTTTTTCTTTATTTTCTTTCTTTCTAAGTTTAAGTGATTAAGTTTAAAATCTATAAATTGTACGTAATTTGTTGTGTTTCATTTGATAATTTATGTTAAATATGGACAGAAACTAAGCCTTATTATTTTTGATATAGATAAATTAACCTGTTTCAGAACCTTAAAGTATAAAATGCTTTGACTTAAAATATATATACCTACTTCATAATATTTTGTGATTTATTTTTTATGTTTTCATGTTTTGGCAAATTGTTCTCAATATTTTGCCTGTCTGTAGTCAAGAGCTGTTAAACAAGAAGAAACACAAAACATTTCTCAAATGATTCACTCACGTCCACGTTTTCCCCATTAAATTTTCGTTTATATTTCAAGATGTTTGAGCTGTGATTGCCTGTTCAAAAACAAATTTTAAAAAATTATAATAACTTCATTAAGTATTCGATTCCAATTTAAAAAAAGCTGACAGCAGATAAAATTTTAATTTTATTACGCGGAAAAAAACATAATGTTGCAGTTTGGTGTTCTGGCGTCTTTCAAAATGTTTCACTTTAATAGTTTTATATTATTTTGAAAACTGCACCGATTTTTCACTTTTCTGTTTCTTTTTCTGGAACATTATTTTACATGCATTTGCTAAAGCAATGTTTTTTTTTTAAATTATACCCGAAATTGCTAAGAAAAATGTGCCCTGATCTGTTGGAAATTTTTTTGTAAGGGCAGCCCCTCACCCACCGCCCCCGGTGACGATCATCCTCAGAGGCTACATCGTCTCCCCAAGCTTATCTAACATGCAACTAGGGGGGGGTGCTTTGTTAGTAGTGACGTGCTGGTAGCGTGTAGGTTGAAGTGTGTTAGATGATCGGGTTCCGCGGAAGCACCCCGGTTAGTAAAGTTAAACTACTCATGCGAGCATGCAGAACATGCAAGTGTGCCAGGTGGGGTTTACCGGCGCAAGCCATGGCTGGCGCAGTGACAGGGGCAGACCGCTGTTTTGAAGTTCCTGTTCTGCTGGAGGAAGAAAAGTTTGTTAGGAACTAAGAACATTTTTTGCTTCCTCATTAACGCCTCCGTTTTTACTTCACAGATTTATTTCTCCAACGGTTTAAATAATATGTCAATGAATTTATAAAACAATTACTCTACTCCAGAAAATTACGAAGTACAATTTTCAATGTGCAATGAACAGTAAATTGTAGCATTGTCTGTTCTTTGTACATATTAAAAACGAATAGTTTCTCTCCATTAATAGGCAGATAGGATTTTTAAAGTGAAGACGAATATTTCATGGAATCACTAGTATTAAAATGGTTATTTTGTATATAAAAGACCCTTTGTATGCATTAACTTATTAAAGGAATTGCGACTTGAACCTGAAAATTGGTTCAGCTATTTATGTATGGATGAACAAATACGTTTAGAATTGCTTCGCTTGATTGCAAAATACTAACTTTTATTTTTAGCTTTTCGTTATACTTTTATTTTTTCTATCATTTACCAGTGGAAATATTGTATTCGATCCAAACTTTAAATGTGGATATTTAACCGTTTTGAACCCCTGTGAAACACTCTAAACAGCATTTATGGAAATATACGGGGTGTTTGTTTGAAATTCGTAGAATATTAAATTTAAAAATAAAGTCCAGTGTTTTCAAGAATCAAATGGACATTTTTTCGAAACTCTTCCATCCCAAGCTACAATTTTCATTTTCTCTCCAACGATTTTGATTAAAATGTCATACGTTCGAGATTATGTTATGACAAATATAAGTATATCTTGAAGTTTATGAACAGCTTGTGAAGTCGTCTTCATTCTGAATGAATTTAGAAGAGTGTTATACACAGGGAAACTGGTGAAGGCAGAGATTATCTAAGGAAAAATTTATTCTTTTGTTTGAGTAACTTTTACAACGTATTTTCCATTTTTCGTTTGAATTTTCTAATATTTTAAGCAATACAAGTATGCATCTTCAAGACCAACATATATCGATCTACTTTTTAAACATTTAATTTCCTCTTAGTTTCCTGTGAGCTATAATCTGGAATCACTTCGGCCAACATTTATCGCGAAACAGACAGAAAAAAGTTTTAATGAATAATTTGTAGACTAGCTAGGAAAAATATATTGGTTAGAACATGGTGAGATCGTAACACCAGATTTTTTGAGGGGAGATATATTTTAACCATCTTTGTTGTGAAGAAGTTATTTTGTTGTAGGAGTTGTATTGTAGTTCAACTGTTGGGGAGCCGAACTTGAAGTAGTTGCAACCGCACGTATGGTAAAAAGTTTCCGGTAGCCTTCGCCCCAAATGTACCCTCCGGTGGCCCTCGCCCCAAAATGTTTAAAAAATATTAACTTTGTAATTTGACTTTCTTTAAACATTATATATTTACGTTTGCCTCGGCTGCGTCAGTATTTATATTTTTTTTAGAGACATGAATGTCTTAGCAGGGAAGTGGAGCGACTGAAGAATGTAGGCTTACACAGATTATAATTTTACTTCACCCCTTTTATTAATGCTTGACACGATTTAAATAACTTCACTGATATAGAGAGCTGTGAGATTCTTTTATTAAATACTTGCACTTTTTAAACACGTAAACTATTTTCTTACACAAAATACGTATTAAACTTCTCGAGGACAAATCTCGCGTCCGCTTAGGAACACTGCAAGCAACTGACTTGATTTCTACCGCCTAAATTTGTAAATTTCTGTATTTCAAGTCTCTGATTGGCTAATCCTAGTCCAATATAATACCTCCATTTAACTAAAGCTTTTTCTGGTTGTTGGTTGGCTATTTTATAAACCGTCACAAAAATTACATTATTGCTTCCAAGAATTACAAGTAGTATTGTTAAACCTTCAAATTCATTATTGCCTCAAGGTTACCTTATTGTTACCTCATTGTTAGCAAATTTTGACCTATTATTCTCACAGCTCCTACATTATTAAATTACGTAATACATTCACATAACATTATTACACATGTATGCAATAATATAAACATATTCAATGACTGTAATATACACCTTTTATATATTGTTACATATTCATATTGCTTTAAGGCGGGCTGTTATTGAATTATATATATTATATAATTAGACTGAAATTATTTAAGTTTTAAAAAATACTGCCTCAGTTGGCACTTTGCTATATCTCTTGCATCTTATTCATGTAAATTTTATGTACAGTATTTTGTACTTTCAAATTGATTTTTCGCATCCAAGGGCATTTTTGGTAGGTATAAAATAATAAACTCTTGTCTCGAAATTATCCTGAGTTCTGCTATCTGCTGCTTTTAATGCATGCTAATTTACATGAAATTATGTTATCACCAACAACCAAAGATTTGTCTACTGACTTGTAAAATATCCAAAAGATGTTTCAAACCAAAGTAACACCTTCTTCCGCCCTGTACTAACAGTTTGACTAATGAATCAATGAATACATAAAATACCACATGGATTACTATAGAATGGCCGAATTATGAAACAACTTCTACTACCACTGGATTTGCATAGATTGTGCTCGTGTAAAAATATTTCCAGTATCTTTGTAATATTTAAGAAACAATTCTACTAATATGAATTAATTAAAGGTCAGAAGTAAACACAATTTCTTATCTTATAAACCCCAGGACGTTTCCAAGGCAGCGCTACCACATACACGTATGCAAAGAAGGTGTTGCATTCCACCCAAAAATTCCTTACCGAGCTTTCACCGGAAATACATGTTTTGAGGCCCCTGAGTCCAAATAAAGCAGTTTTTGGAAACATGTACGTGTGTGTGTTAATAGCATAACTAAAAAACGAAAAATCGAATAACTACCAAACTTGGTATTTTAGTTCAGTAACTTTCAAGGATGCGACACAAAAATTTTCAAGAAAATAACCCCATCCCCAACTATCCTACACATAGAAATGTTTTTGAATTTTTTGATTCTCTAAAAAATGGGTGTAACGGTTTTGATTAAAATACTATATATGAAAGATGTTTACATTAAAAATAAAATTTATAACTTGTATTTTCTGGGAATAACCTAGGAAACCCTCTTCATTCGGAAGGAATTTTGTACAATCTTGTATAACTGGTAAACGTTGAGTGATAGACGAAAACGTATGTATAAAAATGTGGATCTCCTTTGAAACACACAATTTATTTAAAATAAGTTTCTTGTGATTGGCCCCGTAGTTCAATCGGGAGCACCTGCCTGCTGTGCGAGGGGTCCCGGGTTCGATTCTCGCCTGGGTGTGGAAATTTTTGTGTAGTCTAGATTATTCCCTACCTCCCCTGAGTTTGGAAGTATGAATGAAAGTGTGAATGTCTGTGTGTGTGTGTGTGTGTGATCTAATGATTAAAACCCAAAATATGCAAGAAACCCAATGACAAGAGAACTAAATGGAACTAAAACAAAAAGAAGTTTTTTCTGGCATG
The DNA here is from genome assembly GCA_030765065.1 of Deroplatys truncata. Lineage (NCBI taxonomy): Eukaryota > Metazoa > Arthropoda > Insecta > Mantodea > Mantidae > Deroplatys > Deroplatys truncata. The sequence goes on along the minus strand of CM060988.1, from coordinate 117,025,424 downwards.
ATCCGTTTCTGAGATATTGGTTTAATAAAGGTTAATTGTTTGAACTATTCATTCTTTTTAAGAATGTACCTTCAATTTTCAGTTGTTTCTCGCAATTGCATGGAAACAACACAGAATTTTAAGGCTAGCATATAGCGTCCAGTATTTCAACATTTGACTATCGCTGTTTTCTTTGTATCAATAACGAAATGTGTAATGTAGCTATTTTTGCAGCGGTTTATTTGGATTAAAACGTAGTAGACAGAAAAATAAGCTTTAGCAAGAATAATTTGTATATCCACTGATAAAGATAGAGAATAGAGAAAGTCATGTGAATGTATCACATCAGATTTTTTCCAATAATATATCATTCTGGCAGTCGTAATCTTCCTCAACTCTGTTTCCATGGATACAATGGAAAACTGCTGGTTATCTACAATGCAGCGTGTGAATGAATGGTACTCTCAGCTGATGTCGATTCAGACGATGATAAGACTATTGCATCATTGTCGTCAGCTTATCTCAAGAATACTTTTAAGAGAAACTAGGGAAATTCCTCAAGAACAACTTGTCCTATTGCTCAAGTGTTTTATAACCTCCTTCAAGGCACAGTTCGTTAACCTTTGAAGGACAATTTTACTGCATTTTTATATGACTATTATTCAAGGTTGATAACTGTATCTAACAATGGAACATTCCCAACGAGGGCGTTAATTATTATGAGAAAAACACCTGTATGTTAGTTAATAATTGGAGTTAAATGGAGTTTTTGGAATAATGTGGCCTGAAATTTCAATGCATACATGTCACTAGCCTGCAAGCAAGAAACCTACATCACTTCCACTCTTCTAGAACAGACTCTGCCTTCGAGCTTGGTGAATGTACAGTGGTCATGTTTACACAAATTTTGTATCTACTGAATAAAACGAGCGTTAACGTAACAATGCTACTCTATTTCTACAATTAATTAATCCGTTACAGAAAGAGTTAATCTCAAGGGAAATAGGACGTGAAGATTTTCCCTATCTTGGTAATGTTAAACCAGAAATACTATATGCCTCAAGCTTTACATAGATCTTTGTGATGTATTTTGAATAAAATGTACTAGAATATTCGGAATTTGGCAACAAATAATTGAGTTTTAGGCTGTTAAGGTTTGAAAAATGTACTGTTTTTGAGGCGAATTAAATTTTTAAATGTTTTTCCAAAAACATTTTTAAACTTTCTCATTCTAGTACCACTAATAGCACCAATACTAATAAAAGCATGGTTCAGATTTGGTTGCATTGGGGTGAATGGTCTCTGAGTACAGTGTACCTGTGTTAACGTTGCCAGGTAGGGGGGAAAGGTAACGGTAAATGCATCACGGAGGGGAATCGGGGCAGAACACCGTACGCAGGCGAGTCGGCCCATTGTGCTTCCAACGTGACCCTGGGAGGGAAGGATGAGGGGAGAGACCCGAAGGGTGACCAGATCAGGATGCCGACGGGGACAAGCATGAACGGGGTCCCTAACGTTTACAGATAAAACGCATCATACGCCGCACGATCCCTGCCCCCACAACAAACCTCCAGGGTTCCTCGGAGCGCAGCCCCACGCTGAGGAGAGACCTAACTGAGCGGTACCGCAGCGACGCCAGGGAAGAAACTTTTACAGAGTGCAAATCACCGCCCACCCGCAACCCACCGAACACAGTCACGTGGTCCTACAGCCCTGAAACACATGACAAAGATGATGAGTACAGGAAATGATAGGAAGGGAAGTCGTGGTAGAACATGAACCGCCCCAGCATTCGCCTGGCAACCGGGGAAACCAAAAAAAAAAAAAAAATTCATTGGCCAGAGTGGGCGGTCGCGGGGGATGGATTCCGGAACCTCCCGAATGCGGGCCAGAGACGTAACCGCCTGAGTCATCCCGCTGAGTAGATAGGGGAAAACTTTACGTCCATGTTCCTTAAGGGCGCGTTAGTCTAGGCGTGAGATTCTGACTTGTGGTGCTAGAGGTCCCAAGTTTAAATCCCGGAAGAGCCTATTATTACTTCTTGTTTTCTCCACTCGTACCTATAATATGTAGAGAGGTGTTGTATTCCTCCCAAAACTGGGTATGGGGATTTCGCTGGGAATATAAATTTAGAAGTCCCCTAAATAAAAAAACAATTTTAGGAAAAGGTGCCCCCGCGCGTGCGTGTGCGGGATTTCCATTTAATGCATTCTTGGATCCTGCTCTACCATCCCACTTCCTTGCGTTAATATTTGATCTAAATGCATATTAAGTTGTGTGTATGTGTATGTAAACGGTATAGGATTAACCTGACAAAATCAAATACCATAAACAAAGGAGAAGACAAAGATAAAATCAGTCTTAAGTAACGTATAACAACTTATTTTACAGTATATAGGTCTATAGCAAGGCATCTAAACTTAGGAGAGACATGCCTGTTTCATTGTTTTTAAACCTAGGCAGCAGTGTAGCTTTCATCAGTATTTATTGTCTTAATCAACACCGGAAGCCGATTTGACGCAATTTACTTAAAAAGTAGCGGGCTCGTCCGGGATTTGAACCCGGGACCTCTCGCACCCTAAGCGAGAATCATACCCCTAGACCAACGAGCCGATGAAAATCTTTTGCTACTGTTTAGCCTCTTAAACAAGTTTGTCAGTTCTTGTTACATAACCGTACGTGTTCTGGAGTGGAAATAAAGCTGGTGGGCGTAGCCCCAAGACAGACATGAAACAACTCTGTGTGTATGAAGTTAGTAGTCTCTCTCCAGGCGAAGTGAAAATGTTGTACACTTTCTCGTCCTAATCAACACTTTATAAATCAACTAAGGAATTTATGTTAAACATTAAAATTTCTAATTTCTACTTTTTCTACCACATAATTACTCTAAAAAGAGGAGGTATTGTATTCCACCCAAATTTTCGAAGTAGAGATTTCACCGGAAATGCATTTTTGGAACTCCCCGAACCCCCAAAAAAGAAGTTTTAGAAAAAGGTCCTTTTGTGTTTAAGCGTGCGCGCGCGTGTGTTAACAGCATAACTCAAAAACGGAAAGTCCGGTAAATACCATGCTTGTTATTTATGTTCAGTATCTTCAAAAGATGCGACAAGGTTTTCAAGAAAATCTCCCGCCCCAAACCGCCTGGAATATGGAACATTGAGCTTTTAATTTTCTAAAAAGGACTAATCATTTTATTAAAATACAATATGTTAAGATATTTATACAAATAAAATGTATATTTTGAATTTTCTGGCAATAGCTTGTGAAGTATTCATTCGGAAGGAATTTTCTATACTCTTTTATAACCGTAATAGACAAAACGCAATACACAAAAAAACGTAGACCTCTTTAAAACACGATTTATTACAAATAAGTTTCTGTCGCATCAGCCGTTCCGAGATATCGTTATTATTGGTTTGAATCTTTCAATACTTCTGACATTTTCTTAAAAGTACTGTCACTATTCGGTTGTTTCTCGCAATTTCACAGAAACAGTATGGAATTTTAAGGACCTGTATAATGAAACTATTTTTGTAAAGATGTGTTTCGATTAACATGAAGTAGATAGAAATAGTTACTTACGTAACTGCATAGGAAGGTGTGATGGTATTATTAATGTTGTTTATTTAACATTATTGTAGCCCCACGTTGTGGTGCCAATTTGCGAGTGTATTATTTATAATGTTTGTGTATTTATGTTTACTTCACGCGTTGAAGCCATCTTGTGACGTCATTCATTTGTTCGGTTTGTAGCTCCATCTGGTGTTAGCAATTTGCGGCAGTATTAGTTTTTGTTTGAAAGAATTTTACTTTTATTTTTTTTTATTTAATTCTGTTTCACTGTCCTCCGGCTAGCTATTATCTTATTTTGGGTCGAGTACTTCTCTTTATACAGGTTGTGTAAACGGAAAGGAATCTTTTATCCAAATATAACACTGATGAAGAAATTTGTTTTACACTTTTATTGTCGAACACGTTAACTATCACCTTTATACATTGATCTTAACACTCGCCAAACTGAAACTGTTATAATAACTTCTTACTGATCACTTTTAATCCACGTACTTCAACCTTTTGTATAATTAACTTTACAACACTTTAGATTTTTTATAATTCTGCTACGCGTAACTTGTGAATCTATAGCTGACGTGTAATATTTCTGCTGGACTGAAGGCGACGTGTACTTTACAAATATTTTCGATGAACTGACGGGGTCTACCTCTAACCTACTCTTTTTATACTCCTACACACTGATATGCCTAAAGATTATAACTGAGCTGCAATTGGCTAATAAAACGCGCCAACATTAGCGTCTATTTTTATATCCAATGAAAATTATGAATACATGTGCTCTAGGGAAACGTTCCAGAAGATTCTCAAGGAAAAAACGCGCCAACATTACGTAACTTCCTCGTTTCCAATAATGATAAACAGCTCACCCCCTCGCTGCATTATTGCACGCTATTATTGACAGTTTCAGTAAGGTTGTATAAACTTACTTCTCAACAATAATTACAGTCAACAAACATCTCAAATCAATGTCACATAATAATGCATATTCATACTATAATCACTCTTTACATTTAAATAATTTGTGATACAAATTACTGCATCAAAAGTGACCTGAGCCTGAAATATAAAAAAAAGTCCTGAAAAAAACTCGCTTTCCTGCAGTTAGGTATAATATTTTGTTTAATACTATCTCGAACCACTCTAATATATGTTAGTTAAATATTGTACTGCATATTATGTTGGACATGGACGAAGTCACGTGTTTCATATGCTCATGTGAGTTGATGTAATACATGTTAACCTTGCAGCTTGTCGTGCAATGACGCCGTTGTCGAAGTAATCAACTACGAGGGCAGTCCCCAGAAGTACCCGATCTGAAGTATATATAGCGGTGGTTGTTTCAAATAAATGACTTTGACAGAAATTACCAACCTTATAAAGCTTAAGTTTGAGGTTTGACATGGGCCCATCACTTCACACCTCAGACGAAGGAACAGTCAAAACAGTGGATTGAAAGTGGAGAATCGACTCGACTCCAAAGAAGACGAAGACAGTTCTATCTGCAGGCAAGGTCATAGCATCAGTTTTTTGGGATGCGCGTGGGATAATTTTCATTGAGTATCTTTAAAAAGAAAAAGCAATCAATGGTGAGTATTATGCAAACTTATTGCAGCGTTTGAGTGATAAAATCGAACAAACGGCCGCATTTAGCGAAAAAGAACGTTCTGTTTCAACAAGACAATGCACCAGTTCACAAATCGATTATTGCATGGCCAAAATCAATGAGTTAAAGTTCGAACTACTTCCTCATGCACCCTATTCGCCAAACTTAGCCCCCTCTGATTATTTTCTGTTTCCAAAGTTGAAGAAATGGCTTGGTGGCAAAAGATTTGCCAACAATGAAGAGGTGGAGTCTGCAGTTGATGGCTATTTTGCAGAACTCAAAGGTTCTCACTGTAAACAGGGTATCGAAACGATTGAACATCACTGGGAAAATTGTATCGAGCTGAAAGGAGACAATGTAGAGAAATAAAGCTGTTTTTTTCCCAAAATTTTTGTGTTTCCTTTGTTGGGTGGGGTACTTCAGGGACAGCTCTCGTATTTCAACGTATTGTTGAGTATGGAACTTGAGCCGGTGCTTGTGCCAACGTAATTGTTTGTGATTTGAATTTCTGCACAATTAGTGTAATTTGATTGTTGGGCGCCACTGTTTATAACAATTATAAAAGAAGGCAAGAGCTTGCACTAGTGTTGAAGACATTAGCATCTGATAATTTTTCGTTATTGTTCCGGCTAGGTAATTATTATGGTCGAGCAAGTACCTCTTTCAGGCAGTGGTGCGTGAAAGGCATAAAATATAAGTGTAAATTGTGAAATAATAACATAGCTGAAAAGTAAGTTTCTATTAGCGTATTTAATGTACTCGTCCTGTGAGCAATACTGGTATACAGGGTGGACCATTTTAAGTTGAGAATGTACAATATCTCCATAACTAAGCGTTGTAGAAAGAAATATTGATAAAAGTTGCTTGATATTATGGGTGAAAGTAAATACCATTAGTCGTGTTTTTTTGTTTGAAGGACGTTATAATGGTTATTTTAGGGTCAATTTAATTTCATCCTAATTGTGGGTTCTCATTTAAAAAATTGGCCCTAAAATGATCATCATAACGTCCACCAAACAAAACAACTAATGGCATTTACTTTCCCCAATAATATAAAGCAACTTTTATTCCAGGTATTTCTTTCTAGTACGCTTAGTTTTGGAGATATTGTACAGTCTCAACTTAAATGGTCCACCCTGTATAAGAGAAAGCTGTTGTGACTATTCAGCCGTTGCTTCGCAAAACTACTAAATACTGTCACACTTTACAGTACACTTTACTGAAAATTCACACGATCATAAATTTTAGATTGGACTGAACCTATTTTTGTCCTCTATCACTTTGCACTGCTTAATTGGATTTTCCTACATGTTTAACCGTAATTGTGTATGCACTTTAGGCGACTACGCCTCAATGCAATCCTCTCTCATCCATATCTAAGCTACCACTAACTTTATTCGGTTGAGCAATCTTAGCTTGGCGTCTCTACCTTAAATGCAAAAATTTGAAAATTGGCCTTACGCGCTTCTGGTTGGCTTACTTTAATGTTTTAAATCTGCTTCCGTGTTATTCTATTAGCTATTTCAAATATCACATGACATCTCTAAAGTTAACACATGCGCGTACATTTTCCCCCTTTCCTATCATTTTTTGTCGTCCTGATCAAAATTTTCCCCTAAGCTATAAAATTAAGCGAGTTTTGTCTGACAGACACCAACTTCTTCCCTTCTCATTCTCCACAACAGCTAACTTTGAATACACTTCATTAAAAATATACCGTCAAAGCTTTTACACAAGCACTGTGAAGCAACATACAATAATAGCAACGGAAAAACTAATACGATAACTCATTAATGTAATAAGATATCTAATTCACAGCTTCTCAACATCAACACATTAATCATTTATTTTTTTAATATTTTGTTCTAAGTTTTACGTGTTATGTATTTTCTGTGCTAATATTGTACGTATAATAATTAAGAGGATGTTAAAGACACATATATTCACAATGTACACATGGTAGAGAATAAGTATATAACGTTATAACATATAAAATATAATATGAGAGAGAAAGACCATTGTTAGCTATATAACCAGTACTAAAAATTACGAGAAATGCAGTAGTATCTACGTAAGCATATAACGAACCTTGGATCCATAATCAAGACAATGGAAATTTGTGTGTATATATGTATATATATATATATGTGTGTGTGTGTAACATAAACTGTTATTGGATGTTATTGGATAGTATCACCAACATTAATATGTGCGCTAAGAAAACGGTTGAAGGAACGCTAACAGAAGCTTATCAGTGTTCGAAGGAAGGTAGTGTATAAGCGTCTCTAAATTGGCGCTAAAACTACGTATTTAAAGTCTACCAGTTATACATATTTTAACGTGTCAAATGTGATAGTGAATTGTGAATATTTACATGAGGTTTATCTAAAATACAAGTGAAATAATTAACAGACTACGTGTGTGCAAATTATTTTAACATTCTCCATACCTAACCCTGACACAATTGTTCTCTGACACAAAAACAGCAGCCGTGGCACAATTATAAAATAATAATTACAACATACTAACACACACACACAAACACACACACACACAAACACACACACAAACACACACACAAACACACACACAAACACACACGCACAAGAATACAGATATACGATCATCAGATTCCAGTCTCGAGAACGTCACAATACATCATAAGAGTACGGGCATCAAGATGACCTACAGGTACATAACAAGCATCCATCATCTCCCAACGGTCCTACCACGGAGGAACCGCTACAACCGTTAATATTGCATAAACAATAAAATGCGAAAAAATGTTAATTAACATGTAAAGAATTTCTGATTATTGGTATTACTTAGGCTTGTGGTGTGAGGCATAGCTTTTTTAATGCTAATTTGTGCCAAAACTGCAGAAGTTAAATATCATTATGAAAAGAAATATCTCTAAGTAAATCAATTAAGGTGAGTTATTAAGTAATATTCAAATTCTAAAATTCGTTTAGAAATGTGAAATAATTCATTACCGAAGAGAGATGCTTATGAAAAGTTATTCTCATAGAGATGTATCATTATATATTCATATGTTGAGTTGGAGTACGGAAAGTAACAACAAAAAAGTTAAATTTGATGCATTAGTTTGGAGACGAAAACACATGAAATTCCGAATAGTATGAAAGAAAATAAGCTTTCATAAGAATACTCTATACAACCTACATTAAATAAACCATAGTGAATAAAGAAAGTAATGTGAATGTAAACCAGATAATTATTTCATTCATTTTCCACGTGCCTTTCTTGAGTTTCAACTGTGCCGTTCTTTTGATACGTAATACGTCCGTCACCTTCAGAATTCTTTATTGACAAGCGGTTTGTCTTTCCCTGAGTCATAATCGATAATCTCAGAGCGCTATGTTCACTATAACGTTGCTTCAGCACGTGACCATTAAAACAAAGTAAATGCCACGTCTGTTACGTCATTACAACGGAGGGTTGAAGGGGTGACCTTGACCTTCTTGCCCACGCTGCACGTGTTTCAATTACGATATATGAAAACTCAAATATTGTCCTCTTCTGTAACTATGCGACAATCCACACTAGTCCTTCTTGCATCCGTCGTAACATAATTTGCTGCTCAAGTTATGTTTAAAAATAGCCAAAATAGACATAATGCCAAGGGCAAGGCGGAATTTGTCAGAAATATATACGAGGGTTGGGGCATAAGTCATGGCAACTATTTTACTTTGTGAGAATACTGGCGCATGTGGAAAATGTGAAATATGCACATTACAGGACAAGGCATGAACTACGTGTATGGACATTAAACATATGCCAACATTGTGCTTCACATATTTATTAAGGTAGTTGACATGACAGTACTGGTTTTATATTTCATGCCCATTACAGCACAGCACACATAACCATTCTAAGGGCTCTTAAAGCAGTCTCCTGCAATGTTCAAAACATGTTGCCAGTGATGTCAGAGGCACCGAATATCATCTGCGTCACCACTGTCCTCCCCATGAGGGAATTTGATCATCTGTTACTGCACAGCATTTGCAATGTCCTCACTTGTTGAAAACTACCTACCACGTAATAGTTCCTTTGCCTCGTGTATGAGGTCGAACTCACATGGAAACAGGACAGGAGAGTATGGTGGATGCTCCAATTCTTCCTATACCCAAAGCTGTAGTAGCCTTCTGACACTCTACTTTATGTGATCTTGTGATGTCGTGAAGAATGATTACTCTCTCCAGAATTATTCCCAATAGCTTCCACCAATTCCCTGTGACATTCTCTGGCAGTTCCCCCATGGAGAAGGACTATATTGATGTACAAGTGCTGGTCAACATGAGTTACATCCATCTTGTACAGTGGTCACTGGACAACTGATTTCACATTGCTCTCTGTACTTGTACAGGCCATCCCAGTGCCATCTGTCATTGTCAATACACACTAGGACTCTCTTCCTGTATCATACCATTTTTTACTCCAACAACAATTTGTCACAAAAAAACAAAATACTTGCCATGACTTGTGCCCCAACCCTCGTAAATAAACAAAGTTATACTTAGCAGACAAAAACCAAGCGAACTGGCTCCGCATTCGGGAGGTCCTGGTTCGATTCCTGGAGTCGCCCACTCTTACCATGGGTTTTTCGTAGTTTTCCCAGGTTGGTAAGGCGAACGCTGGGATGGTTTCTCTTCTACCCGAATTTCCGTTCCATTATTTTGCTTCCCTTTTCATGTTTCAGTAGGCTTAGGGGCTGTAAAGTGTCGATTATTGTCGGACAGATGGTGTAGATGTTGCTCAGTTCTTCTGGCCCTGCCAGATGTCAGCTTTCCCTGAGTCACCAGAGGGAAGACTTCTCTGAGCATCCCGCCTTGTGACTAGGTTATCAGTTGTCGTTAGGACCCTCTGCACATCTCTGTCGGCTGGTTCCATTTAAAACAATTAAATTGACCGTAAAATGACCATCATAACGTCTTCCAAACAAAACACGACAAATTGCATCTTACCGTCCCCATAATATCGAGCAGCTTTTATTGAAGACATTTCTTTCTACAACGCTTGGTTTTGGAGATATTGTACAGTCTCAACTTAAATGGTCCACCCTGTATATACAGGATGAATCACCTAAAACTTGCACCGCAAATATTTCGAAAATGCAAAGTGCTATTGATGTGCAGTTTTCACAGCATTGATTGGTAGTCAGGGGCTCGTACATTTCGCATATAAGCAGATTTTAGTAATACTGAGAAAGTGTATTTTTTTGAGCAAACATACAATTTTTAAATGGAACAATGCCTAGTTACATCAACAGAATAAAGGTAGAGTAAATTAGAATGTCAATGGTCTTTGTTGCGGCATTCTAGTGCAAGTGGTTTACGAGAAACCGTATTTTGATAAGTTTCCACCCCGACAATTGTTTGTCCCATTCAACCTGCTTAGTTGCTAGGCACGATGTTGTTATGTTTGTTTACATTGTGTTTTCTGTTCATTGATTGCATTACGACTTTCTGGTCAGTTAGTTTGTGACAGTTCAAGCAGTAAATCGTGAGTGGAATATGGGATTTACTAATGCAGAAAAAGCCGACATGCTCATGGTGTATGGAGCATTCGTTCCTGTACGGTGTATGCGGAAACGTATCCCAATAGACGTCAACCATCTCGGCAATTGTTTATCAACCTCTTCAACCAATTACGTGAAAGTGGCCCTGTAACATCTAGAAAACGTAACAGAAACAAACAAGTGGCTAGAGAAGAGGCAGAAATTAATGTTTTGGCTGCCGTTGCAGTAGATCCGCAAATTAGTTCCCGCGCAATCGCACGTGGAAGTGGCATAAGTCAGGCAAGTGTACTGCGCATTCTCCATCGACATAGGTTCCATCCCTATCACATCTCTCTCCATCAAGAGCTGCATGGAAACGATTTTGAGAGTCGTGGACATTAATACATGATACTCCAGATTCATCATGTATCTTGTTTAGTGATGAGGTAACATTTACTAATCATGGCCAGGTAAACCGCAGAAACATGCACTATTGGTCTGTTGACAATCCCTGTTGGCTTCGTCAGGTGGAACGCCAGCGTCCATGGAGTTTAAGCATGTGGTGTAGGATAGTGAACCATGAGCTCATAGGCCCTTTGTTCATAGAAGGAACAATGAACTCGCGCAAGTATCGCAGCCTCCTGACAGACCATCTGCCACAAATACTTCTTCAGATGCTAGAAGACGTTCTTTGCAGACTAGGAGGAACCTGTGGTACGAACATAATGGCTGTCCAGCCCATAGTGCACGAAGTATTACAGCTTGTCTTAACGGATTGTTTCCAAACCGTTGGATTGGACGAAGAGGACCTGTACCTTGGCCGGCCCGTTCACCGGATCTGACCCCTTTCGACTTTTTTCTGTGGGGAAGGCTGAAAGACACTGTCTACAAGGATGTACCAACTACACCAGACGATATTAAACGACGTATTACTGCTGCCTGCTCTGAAATTTCCGCTGAAATGCTAAAACGTGTGCAGCAGTCTTTCCATAGCAGACTGGAAGCGTGTATTGAAGTTGCCGGTGGTCATTTTGAACACAACCTTTGAAAGGCTATGTTCTCTTTACTTGTAAGAATCCACAGAAGTATTGTAATTCCCTTTTGGTTTTCTTTAGTCTGTGCTACCACAGGTTATACAAGTGTCGGTGCGTAAAAGTTTCAAAATAAGATTTCTCGTAAACCACTTGCACTAGAATCTTGCAACAAACGCCACTGACATTCTAATTTACCCTACCTTTATTCTGTTGATGTAACTAGGTATTGTGCCATTTAAAAAATTGCATGTTTGCTCAAAAAATACACTTTCTCAGTATTATTAATATCTGTTTGTAGGCAAAATGTACGAGCCCCTGACTACCAATCAATGCTGTGAAAACTGCACATCAATGCGATGCAAGTATTAGGAGTGATTCACCCTGTATAAGAGATTGTAAATATGTTAATCTAATGAATATGCTATTTACTCCATACAAGAATTTTGAAAAATGTGAGTTCCTTTTGCGGTCACAGTAACCACAGAAAAAAGCTTAAGTAAACAACATTCAATTGTGTGGATTGTTAGAAACATTTTCACTGGGAAGGAGACGCTTATAGGGAGAGCGAAAGACCAAGTATTCTCACGATAAATAACAAAGAATTGAATACTGTAATACAAAGAGAGTCTACAAGGAATTAAAACATAAATGTAAGTAAATATTTTATTCAAGTATGATATATTGTTCGTTGTTAAAGCATATTGGAAGTAAAATGTACTTCGTAGTGAAAATTCATTTACTGGATTTATTGTTTAAATAATAAATATCTTACCTTCCAAACACGGGAAAGTTAAGTTAAAGGTCAATATTCTCACGACTTAGAGCTAGCAGAATTTTAAGTGTATCCTAAAGTACAGCGGACAAAAAGAAGCATTTAGATACTCTACCATACGCGTTGCACACAGGAGCATTCATAACAATTAAAGAATATATCGTTGTTTTTGTTTAAAGACCCCTTGAATCAAAAGTTCCATTAGCGTCTGATTTTCATTATGATAATATATTTAGATTAAGTACCCAAAAATTAATAATGAAACTGATATTTAAATCTTGATTTTACTTGGTTACATGCTGTAACATGCTGTAATTTTGAAGATTTTAACCGGGTCATATTTTATAACATTAATAATTTATGTTATTAAAATCTTCATTTTACATTTTTCTAAATGCTATAATATGATTTTGAAGACTTTAGTTGGATCCTATTTTATAACGTTACTCATTTTGATAGGACCGAGCGGGTCCCGTGGGCCTACAAATCTGACAGGTTTTTTCGTGTTTTCCCTCAGTCGCTAAGTTAAATACCGATTGTATATTTTAGAACCAAAACCCAAAGTTTCACTTTAAGTCTAAAGCAATAGTAAAATAGAAAAATAGATAGTAACAGTGAATGCTGTGCCATCTATCCACAGACAATGAAAAAGGTAGACTGGACGGTGGACAACACTTTAATGCCATCTGCACAGCACGAAGCAGATCTGTTGCTATGCATTAAGGTCTCTGTGGACAAGTGACGAACCAACATGGTGTGGTTATAGGGATGAGACTTAGAAGGCTAACGGTCCGTCACACATCGATCCACGAGTTATCTACTAGCACATCCTTCGCGATATGATCTGTAGTTAAAGCGATGTTAAATAAATAATAACTATTATTATTATTATTATTATTATTATTTTAATAGGATCAGGTAGACCTATGTGGTCCTCAGGGTCTAAGGGTACCAAGGTCCCAAGGTCGCGGATTCAAACCTGACGGAGGGCGATGGGTCCTTAGAATGGCTTCCTTCGGAAGGGAAGTAAAGCGGTGGTTCCGTGTCGTAGATTTACGGCCTGATAAAGGGGCCTCTGAGCAAAATTACTGGTCTTTCACTCCCAATATAGAATGGGATGCTAAGGACCACAGCAATTAAAGAGCGTCTATAAATTAAACTCGATTTAAATTTAGGAAGACCTATTTTATACAGTGACTGCAACAGTTGAAGACCATCACTGACACATCCAAAGAGATAATGATCTAAGTTACCATATCTGCCACAATCACATAGAGTCTATAAGAAATTTTATGTTGAAAAGTAGGTGTAAGTGCAATTCCCAACCACATTCTGGAAAATATAGATACATCTTGTCAAACTTGACACACATTTAAAACACGGAATAATATCATTACTGTGATTCACTACTGGATTGATGGACATAAATCTCCGGTTATGAAAAATTTCATCCTTTGTGATCTTAAGACCGTTGTTGACAGGTAACTGAATATTGACAGATTCCTGAGTCTTTTGCAGCTTTTGCTAATGAGTCCACTCTGTCATTTCCTGGAATGTTTGAGTGGGCAGGGATCCAAACAAGTTTTATAGAAGTACCTTCGGTATATGCTTTGTAAATAAGAAACGTTATTTGATTTCTAAAAAGTTCAGACTTTTCAAAGGTCCAGAATTAACTTACATAGAACACTTTTAGCATCTGTGAATATGATATTGTTTTTCAATTTTTTTCTTTATAATTTAAAAAATCTGATGTGTTACACTCACATGACTTTCTCTACACTTGTACAAACTATTTTTACAAGCGCTTATTCTCCATATGCTTCATGTTAATCGAGATATCGAGATGTTAATCTTATTGCTAATTTTCTTGTAGATGCAAGGGGAATATGGTAGACTTTAAGCGATAGTCAAATCTTTTTAAGAGCTGGTTGCTATGTGGCGCTTTTCATTCTCTTTGTTATGTCCAGGGCATAAAAAAATGAATAACGAATTCCCATTTGAGAAAAAGTATAAGTATTGGAAAATTTAAGGGAATAACAAGCAATATCTCGAAAATGGTTCACTCAAAAAAAATGTATATGACATAAATTGTGTATTTTAACGCGATCTACATTTTTTGTGTAGTAAACTTTTGTCTATCTCTTATGGTTTACCAGTTATGCAAAAGTCGTTCACAATGAAGAATACTTTTGTAGACATTCCCAGAAAATTCGAGATATACATTTCATTTGTCATGTAAATATCTTATACATATGCTGTTTTAATCAAATTCGTTAGCCATTTTTGAGAAAATTAAAATTTTCAAAAAATGTTCCATGTAAAGGGTAATCTGGGGTGGGGGAATTTTCTTGAAAACCTTCATGTCGCATCTCTGGAAGATACTGAACTTAAATACCAAGTTTGGTGTTTATCCGACTGTTCGTTTCTGAGTTATGCTGTTGACAGACAGACACACACAAGGACATGTTTCCAAAAATGCTTTTTTTTTATTCAGGGGGTCTCAAAACATATATTTCCGGTGAAATTTCGGTATCGGATTTTTGGGTGGAATACAATACATCCCCTACTTACTATACGTAGTAGAGAAAGTAAAAATGGCAGCTCTGATGCAACAGATTCGGCAGAATAAATCGACCACCGGTAATCTAACTGTATTAATCCATGAATGTTAAGATTTTGATGCCAAAACGCAGCTCCAACACCGTGTGACTTGTCTTTAGACTCATCCATGAAAAAACAGTTCCAATCTTGGATGGAATGCTTTTCAGTATATTCGGATAATCGCCTTAAAGTCAATTCTGCCACGCTAGAAATAAATTGCCATACAATTGTATGAGAGGTGCGGTAAATTCAAACCGAGCATTTCCAACTTCACAGATCTGAATCTAAAAGATCTTCCAGAGCATACATCAGCAGCTAGCGGCGACACCTACACCTCATCATTCCACAACCACGCCCTTATTTACTTCAACTTGGCACTACAACCCAAAATTAAATTGAGTTTTATTTATGGACACTCCTTAACTGCTGTGGTCTTTAGCGTCAATTTTGCTCAGAGGCCTCTTTATCAGGCATAGGTTACTTTACGTGCCGTAAATCTACAACACCAGCTTTACTTCCCTTTGAGAATATTTTTATTTCGTTATTTTTTACCACGCTTTGGGCGTCAATTTGAAGTAGTTATTGTCTTTACGTTGTTGCTGCTACATATGAAAAGCCGATTTGAAGTAGGAGTTGTATTATATTTCAACTGTTGGAGAGTCGAATATGAAGTTGGTTACAACCGCACGTATAGTACCCGCTAGCCTTCATCCAAAAATTTTAAAAAATATTAACTTTGTAATTTTACTGTTTCTTTAAATATTTAATATTTATGTTTGCCTCGGCTGCGTCAGTATTATTGTTAGAGACATGTTTCTCTTGGTAGGGTTGTGGTACCACTGAAGAATGTAGGCTTACACAGGTTTTAAGTTTTAATTCACTCCTTTTTATTAATCATTGACACAAATTAAATAGCACTTCACTGATATCGAGAGCTGTGAGATTCTTTTATTTAATACTTGCACCTTTTAACACGTATACTATTTTCGTCTCACACGAATACGTAATTAATTTCTCGAGGACACATCTCGCGTCTGGTTATGAGCACTATCTATAAGCAATACGTCTGGTTATGAACACTGTTTGGAGGCAACTGAACTGTTTTCCACCTCTTAAATTTGTAAATTTCTGTATTTCAAGTCTCTGATTGGCTAATACTAGTCCAATAGAATGCCTTCATTTAACTAAAGCTTTTTCTGGTTGTTGATTGGCTATTTTTAAACTGTCTCAAAATTTACATTATTGCTGCTCTAATAATGTCTAGTAGCATTTAAACTTCCTTACTCATTAGTGCCTCAAGGTTACCTCATTGTTACCTCATTGTTAGCAACTTTAAACCTATTTCTCACAGCTCCTACATTATTAAATTACGTAATATATTCACATAACATTATTACACATGGATACAATAATATAAGCATATGCAATGATTGTTACATACATTTTACAAATTATTACATACACATATTGCCTCAAGGCGGGCTGTTATTGAACTTACTTATTTATATAATTTGACTGAAATCATTTTAAGTGATAAAAATACTGCCTCACCTTCCGAAGGAATTCATGTTAAGGCTTTCTACGCCCGCAAAAATCCATCGCCCTGCACCGGTTTTGAACCCGCAACTTCGGGAACTAGAGGTTAGCATCCACACCATTAGCATGCACATTAATTCCACTTCAGTATTTAGGATAAGGTGTAATCTTATGTTTTTATTTTAAACAGTACATGCCGAAGGTTAAATACTTTCTATCGGTCTATAGTATTGGGCGTTTTAAAACAAACCGAAGATAACGTCTAATATCTTAAGGAAATCTATGAAAAAGTCCAAAATTGTGAAAACTCATAAATATAGATTTTAGTGCTACTAAACACTACACACCTATTTTAGTTCTATGTAACTTCATTGCTGTACAACCTTTTAAAGTATATCTATAGCGATTTAAATGCCTTACTGCAAACCTAAATTTCTATAAATGTGTATTAAACAACGACAAGATTTTCCTACATTATAGTGAACAAATCATTCTTATGAATCTTCAAAACCAAATGGTTACAGAGGGCGGAAAAAGGACGAGTGAGCCTGTATATGCACTAAATGATTTCTAAACCGTATGAAGTCAGAAACAGTGTTATTTTAGTATTAAAACCTTTAAATTCCATTTTCACGGGTATTCATTTATCGACACATTCACCTTTCAAATTGTTTCACACGATGCAGTTTGTCGTATAAATGAATGAAATTTTGTATAACCCCTTATAAGAGGATAAAAATGAAGAAATGAATTTTTGTTGGCATACTTAGCTATGATGTTATTAAGCAACGATATATTGTGCAAACTTTAATCAAACTCTGTGTCATATTTAACATTTATATTCCCCAAAGCTAGTAGGATAATGAAGAATTCATCTCTGCAATTTATTAATGTAGTATTAAAGGGTTTTTTGAAATATGAATTGCATCGTGTGTTGCAATCTTTCAAAAAGGAAAAGAAATTACTATCCCGGGAACTAATTTAAAAATCTGATGTGATACATTCACGTGACTTGCTCTACACTTTATCTTTATTAGTGGTTATACAAACTATTCCTAATAAAGCTTGTTTTTATATCTACTACATTTTAAACCAAATAAACTTTTGCAAAATTGGCTACATTACACATTTCGTTATAGATACAAAGGGAACAGCGATAGTCAAATGTTTAAGAACTGGACGCTATACGATGGCCTTAAAATTTCATACTGTTTCCATGTAATCGCGAAAAACAGCTTGAAATCGACGAGACTAAAAGAATGACAAGTATTGAACTATTTGAAATTTTAATAACGGATATCTTGGAAGCGCCCTATGTCACAGAAAAGCTTGTTTTAAGTAAATTGTGTTTTAAAGAGATCCACATTTTTGTATGGTACGTTTTCGTTTATCGCTTAACGTTTATCAGTTGTACAAGAGTATACAAAATTCCTTCCGAATGAACATGACTTCCTAGGATTTTTCCAGAAAATTCAATATATACATTTCATGTAAATATCTTTAATACATTATATTTTAATAAAAAGTGTTAGAGCCATCTTTTAAAAATCAATGTTTTCGAAAACTGTTCCATTCAAAGGTTAGTCGGAAATGAGGGGATTTTCTTGAAAATCTTTCTGTCGTATTGTTGGAAGATACTGAATCTAAGTACCAAGTTTGGTACTTATCCGAGTGTTCGTTTTTGAGTTATGCTGTTCACAAACACAACGGCCTTTTTCTAAAAATGTTTTTACTGAATTCAGGGGACTCAAAGCATGTATTTCCGGCGAAATCTCGGTATCGAATTTTTGACTGAAATGCAATACCTTCTCTACCTACTATGTGCGTGGTGGAGAAAGTGAAAATGTGCATGAAATGTTGTGTAAATATTATACACAACTCTTCAAATGAAGCGCTTGAAACTGTGAATTTTAATGGATTCACGGATGAGTATGCTTAATTGAGTTTAAAGGAACATCCTTCCTAAGCGGAAAACAAAACCTACCGCACTCAAAATACAGTGCCCACAAGCAGTACTCCCCATCCCACATTACTATCCCAGACAACCTATGCGTACTAGGTTGCTGAAGGCGACATTAACGCAAAACGAGGTCTAGGATACATATTCCACTTCGTTTGGCAAGTTGCCCTCAGCCAACAGGGCTCCAGACGCACATAGCCTAACGAGTTAATCCCATTATCCTTACGCTGGTAACTTTGGGTGCATCATCACCATCCAGCATACTTCAGTCATCACTAGCACCTACATACAGTGAGTAAACAAATTTTTGGGACACCCAATAATATCCCATCTATTTTAGCTGTATAACTGAAATCTGAAACTGAGAATCATAATTTCGTTTTCTAATTCTCTCTATAAGCCCAGTACTCTCGGTAAATGGATCTATAATTGCTATACGTCTTATTGTATTAACTGTAACAACTGTATATTTGAATATTCACATAATTTTAGGCAAAATAAATATTGGGACACTTCATTTTGTACGCCCTATTATACGTTTCAAATGCTCACTAGGGGAAGGCACAACAGGTCTAGCTATGGGTAGTAAACTGTTTTACCTGTGTAATCAAAACAAACAGTTCAGTTACACAAAAATGGGACGTAGAGGTAAGAATACGACCTTTGAACAAAGGTAACTCGTCATGTTTCATTATGAAAAAGGTAGGAGTTACAGAATGACTGCCGATATGTTGAACAGTTGGAAATATAATTAAAAGATACGTAAATGAGAACAGAATCAACTTGATACTTCAAATTGGTCATCCAAAAACATTAACTGACCAAGAGAAAACAAATATCCTAATTTGAGTGTCTCCAAACTGTGTGCCGAGGTAGGCTAGAAAGTAACCCCCAAACGATTAGGAATGTACTGAAAAGGAAGGGATTCCATGGTAGTGTGGTCAGGAAGAAGCCCTATGTAAATGAAAAAACAGAAGGAAAAGGCTGAAATATGCAAAGGAGTTCATTCATAAAGAAGAAAACTGGTGGGAGAACGATCTTTTTGCAGATGAAAGTAAATTTAACCTTTTCGGATGAAGTGGAAGATCATCAGATGATGGTCTGGGATTGCATGGCACCATTTGGAGTTGAAGAATTGGTTTTCATCGAGGGCAAAAATGGATAATATGAAATACTAGAACCTTCTGAAGGAGAACCAACGCAGGATTGCAGAGAAAATTGGTATCAGTGCTACTTTTATGTTCTATGAAGATAATGACCCCAAACATACTTCCGGGGTTGTGCAAGAATGGCTACTCTACAACTGTCCACACATCCTTCATCCACCTGCACAATCACCGGACTTAAATCCAATTAAGAATTTATGGGACGAATTAGATATTAGAGTCCGCAGTCAGCCAATATCTTCAAAGGAGCATTTGAAGAGTGGGCCAAAATTTCAGCTGCATATTCTGCTAAACTTGTAAGCAGCATGCCCAATCGTTTAAAGCCGCTTGTACACGATCAAATTTTTGCCAAATTCAATACATTACAAGACCTTTCAAGAGTTGTCACAATTCACAACTTTTCTTGTCAAATTGCTTCCATACTTTTAAGGTCTTTGAAAGTCTTGAAAGCAAATAAGGGCATACTCTAAACGGTCAAAGATTTCACAATGATTTGATGGCTTCGACCAATGAAATGCCAGTATTCACAATGCGTCACGAAATCTGCAACATGGCTGAAAGCGAAAAGTAAACAAAAATGTCTACCCGGCCAAGGTATGTCGTATGCAAAGTGAGTAGGTTATACATAAGCTGGCCATGTCTGTACATCGAGAGCTCCGTGGATTATCACAACATAAAGCAGATGAAGGCATATCAAGAAATAATTGCCAGTCAGTTTCCCGTATACATTATTACAATGTTATATAGTGTGGTTAACCTGTCGGTTGGGGTTATTTTTATTGTATTCCACACTCGTAATGTGATTTGATTGGACATAATACGTGAAAGTGCTACATAATATTAGTAAAGAACAATATTTCATTGCGAATTGTTATACTGTGACGCAAATACTAAATTGCTTTGCGCGTGATAAACGTGTTCTGAAGGGCTTCAGTTTGGCGAAGAGACACTTGTAAAGACACATTTTTGACATTGTCAAGTCTTGTCAAATCTTGCCAGGTCTTGCCAAGTGTTTTCCAACCTTGTTACATATTGAAAAATATTTCACAATTTTTCTTGTAACCTCGTGAATTGAAAAAAAAAATGTTTTATCGTGTACAAGGGGCTTAAGAGAGGTTATAAAACGCAGAGAAAATCCAACAAGGTATTGGAACTTCTGGTTTGGTGCACAAGATAGGCTATTTTTCACATAAATATGTAATTTTTCATATTTTTATATTTGTGGCCTCAAAGATGTCAGAAAATAAATGTTATTTTGTATTTTTATTGTTTTTAAATATCTTGTTATGCATTATAAATTATGATGTTGCTGGGAAAATAACTTAGAATTGTAAGTTGTCCCAATAGTTTTTTTTTTACTCTCTGTACGCCTGCACTAGAGTTTCCAACGTCCTGAAAAGCGGTATTTTCCTGAGTTTTAGCGCACAGAAAAGAGTCCTGCCTGATTTTCAAAAAATCGAAAAATGTCCTGAATAATGTCACAATGCTAGAGCTGCGTCGTAGAGAATCGCTGTATCATTAATATGAGAACTATCACCAAAGAGAATATAATATTACCGTTATTACTACATTCTCATTGTTTGTGCTCAACACTGCTACTTCGTTTTCTTGCCGTAAAGCCACTTTTTTACTGTAAATGCCACCTCTCTCATGTCTATCATAAACCTATAATTAACATAGAGATTGTGTATCTGTAATTGAGGTTGTAAATGAATTGAATTTTGTTGCAAACATTCTAAAAGAGAGGAATAACTAAAGTTTTCTGCCTCTCACTGTGAAAGATATTTTAGAATAAATGGGTAACCCAGCTATTTTTAACACTTTTGAACAAAAGCAAAAAAATTCTTGGTATGTCACTTGTCTCAAGAAATGAAACTGAGTTTTATTATGGACGCTCTTCAACTGCTATGGTTCTTAGCGGCCCATTCTATATTGGAAATGAAATACCGGTAATTTTGCTCAGAGACCTCTTTATCAGGCTTAAGGTGCTTTTACATGCCGTAAATCTACGGCATGGGACCATCGGCTTTACTTCTCTTCAGAGGGAAGCCATGCTGAGGCTTTTTGCGCCCGAAAAGTTCCATCGCCCTCAGCCGGGTTTAAACCCGCGACCTCGGGTACTAGAGGCTAGCATGGTTCCATTAGACCACGGAGGAAAAAGCGTCACTGTCTGGATTATTTACCAAAGTGGTTTTATTATTTCACTGATCTCGTGTTTCAATTGTTGCTCTTGAAGAATGGTGTGGGCATATACGTACCTACAGTAGTAGGCACTGTTAAATACTTATTGAAGCATGGTTACAAAGTTGATGACTCATTAGCATTCACCCAATCAGTGTGTTTAATAAACTTTGTGAAAGAAAAACTGAATGAGCCTGACTCTGACAGTAAGTTAGCATCTTCCAAGCTACTGACAAATGTGTGGAATTTTTCATTTCTTGTAAGAATAGCGAGCAATATTCAGAACCATTAGAGATTGCTCACTTCTATTTCTGTTTGGCTTCCCATAATACATGTGTAGAAAGAATGATGAATGCACAATGCATAAATGACAGGTATAGGTTATATTTAAATCAATTGGAGCAATTCTGATGGTTCAATACAATTTGAAAAGCATGTCATGCTTGGAATTTCATGAATATCTGATGCAAAACGATATTTTGCTGAACCTAGCGGGATAGCTCAGGCGGTTGCGTCTGTGGCCTGTATTCGGGAGTCGTGGGTTCGATTCCCGTGGCCGACCTTCCTGCCCCATGGGTTTTTTTGGGCCTTTCCTGTCCCTCCATTTCATTCCCTTAATCATTTTATTCTTCCTTCACCCCGTTTGGTCTGCTTCAGGGTTGGAAGTATTGGCAATGGAGTTTCGGTGCAGTGTGGCGGGGTAAAAGGATGTGAACTTTCTCCGTCCCTCGGCCTTCGAGTGGTTGCCGTAGTATAAGGATCGCCCTCGGCGGGGGCATTTCCCCATGTGGGGCGAGGTCCCCGGTCTGCCTGTCCGTCTGCCGGGGCGTTCATATCTGGAAACTTTAGGAACCCTGTCGTGTGCAATGCCGTCACTCCTGGTTCCAACCGCCCAGTGTCTCCCTTCATTTCATTCCTTCCTCGGGGGGCGCCCCCTTGTAGGGGGCGTACGGTACAATGTCCGGACTCCCTGGATCAGTGCCGAAATCCCTTCCGCTTCTCATTCCATGTCATGTGTTGCTGAAGGACACTTCATCTTCGGAAAAATATGACTGGTTTAAAGTTAAGAATAATTAATAAAGCAAAAAGCTTACCGATACATTGAAGTATGGCATTTTTAGCGCTTGCACATACATTGTAAAGTTTGTGCATATTTTATCACTATAAAAGTTAAGTAATAAATTACAATACTTTGGGATAGAGTTCTGAATTCTTGTCTCATCCTTACGGCAATCTTAGTCTGCAAGCCACTGCGTTCCTTTGTTTTACACCGCAGCTTAGCCGTCACTGCTAAAGCCCGTTTTCACAGTATCTGATGTTCTTCTATAACGTTATTAAGCGGAGTTTAAATGGCAATTTATTTTTTCTTTTCTTTTCATTTTCATGTTTTGAATGAACGTTAATATTTCAAATCTTCCACTATTTTGGCTTAACATTTATAGCGGTACAATAAATTGTAAATGCTTCAAAAATATTTTACTTTTTCTACTGCTTATCTATAATAAGTAGAGGAAGTATTGCATTCAACCAAAAATTCGATATGAGATTTTACTGAAAATGCACGTTTTTAGGTTCTCTGAATTTAAAAAAGAAATTTAGAAAAGTATGTGTGTGTGTGTATGTAAACAGCATAACATTTACTTTTAAAACTTTAATTTTACTTAAATATTTGGATTCGCTTTCGTTGAAAATCCTAAAATGCTGTGGTACAACCATTAACCAGTAAATTGTATAGCATAATATAAGTGTGAAAAGGGCACCATTGAAGAAAGAGAAGGAGTTTGAAAATACAAAACGAAGTCGATTCCCCAAAGCACACATGTATATTGCATACTATTTTTCCTAAGGTAATAAATTAAATTGAGTTTTATTTATGGACGCTCTTTAACTGCGGTGGTCCTTAGCGTACCATTCTATATTGGGAGTGAAAGGCCGGAAATGTTTCTCAGAGACCTCTTTATAAGGCTTGAGGTTCTTTTACGTGCTGTAAATCTACGATACGAGAGCACCGGCTTTACTTTTTTTTTACGTCCGAAAAAATCCATTACCCTCCACCGGGTTTGAACCCCCGATCTTCAGATCTAGAGACGGGCATGGTAGTCCGAGGGGAGTGAATAACAGAAAGAGTACTTACACGAAAATAAAATGAATCATTTACTAACAGTTGTTACACATGGCGATTCCAGTAGCAAGGTCACCAACATAAACCTTCGTGGCCAAATGGCGGTCAATTATCTACGCCTGACCTCAAAAAGATATATAACTTGCAGCTGATACTTAACTGTTTAACAAACTAAATCGTAAGTAAACATTAACAAATAAAAAGAAAGCAAATATCCAGGAGAGTTTTAAATTGTAAAATTCAAATATAAAATATAATAATGATCCATGTCTATAATAATAAATACATCAAAAATTAGATTTAATACAGTTCATGCACATAAGTGCAGTAAAATAGGCAAAGCGCAGATAGGTTAGGTTACGAGCACTGAATGTAGAAAATTCAGCTTTCCACAATGACAGCATGAACGGGAAGTGAATCAAAAAACACTATCGTCCAAAAAATCGTCTCCCCTATTTGACCTCATTGTCATACTGTCAAAGATAGAGAAAGTCATTAAGCGAACTAGGTAATTTTGGTCGTAAAGAAGCTTTTGCCTTTTGTATACGCTTCGTTTTATTAAGCGGGAACCATATTTAACTCAAGTATCCACATCGCTATTCTTGATATGTTGATATAGTTTGGCAGGTCTGTTATATATATCTTCTACAGCTTTATGTTTTAACTAATTGCTTATTATGTATCCGTTTACAGTTTGTGTAGTTGACTCGCAAGTTTAACATTGTACTACATTGTCTATTACTTCACTATTACTATTAATTTTAATATAACATTTACATAGTATCGTTGTGCACCACCTCTATCTATACCACCACTCAATGACTTATGTAAACTAAAACTTGTATTCGCCAAAGATATATCTACAATTTTACTGTGATACGCACACTGTAATGACTTCATTATTCTTTTAGAGTTAATTGAGCGCGTTTCGGAGACATCCATCAGGTTAGTGTGTGTGTGTGTGTGTGTGTGTGTGTGTGTGTGTGTGTGTGTGTGTGCTACATTGAAATAAACTTGTGACTGTTTTCACTTAATGTAGACTCCATATTCACTGGTAAGAATGACGAACACAAGTATTTATGTTCACTTTCAGGCATCCAATACAGATCTGCTAATCTCACCTTCATCTACAAATGGAAGCTACAGAATTTGAATAAAAATATTGATATCAAGCACTGTTCTGCAAACCTTTTTCATCTATAAACAGCTTGCACTCAGAATTTCAATAAAAATATGGATATCAAGCACTATTCTGCCAACTTTTTCACCTATAAACAGATTTCACTCGGAATTTCCAATAAAATATCAGTATCAAGCAATAGCACTGCTCTGTCAACCTTTTTCACCTATAAATAGATTTCACTCGGAATTTTCCATTAAAATATCGACACCAAGCACTGTTCTGCCAACCTTTCTCACCTAAAAAAAGATTTCACTCAGAATTTCCATAAAGATATCGATATCAAGCACTGCTCTGCCAATCTTTTTCACCTACAATCGGATTTCACTCGGAATTTCAATAAAAAATATCGATATCAAACAACATTTTGCCAATCTTTGTACTCTATAAACAGATTTCAATCAGTATTTAAATGAAGATATCAATCCTATCAAGCATCTCATGTGAGTTGAAGTGTTGCATTGTTTATCATGCAAAACAAATAGGTGGCAACTTACATAATTGACAAAATGAAATAATCCTTTCGGAAAGCAGTTTACACCACCTATTTGGGGGTATCATCTATGTATATTATATATATACACACAACAATTTTTTTACATGGAAAATGTTTCATTATTTTTTAATTTCACAAAAATGGCTCAAACAATATTGATTAAAACAAATGTTTAAGATATTTACATGACAAATAAAACATATGTTTTCTGCGAAGTCCTCTTCATTCTGAATGAATTTTGCATAATTTTATACCATTAGTAAATCATAGCAGTTAAACAAAAGCTTACTAAGCGAAAAATGGAGATCTCGTTGATTTAATCGGAAGGTGTACTTTTCTGATCACGAGACTACAGGATTGAATAGTGATAACGTTAGTTGTCCTGTTACATCTGGCTGATTTGTGTTGCTTTAATTCTGTGATGGTACTTTGGGTTATTGTGATGAATATCTGATCTGTTATTTATCTGGAGTTTGAGGGAGGGAAAAATATCTGAAATGTTGCAAACTGAAAACGTTCATGCACAAGGTTTGAAACCCGGTGTGAGGTTTAGAAGTGTATAAGTTGGTAATGTCGATAACGGTAAGGTTTTAGAAAGGAAAGCAATTATTGATTTCGACTCTGAGAAACCAGGTAGGTAAGGTCAGTAATTCTGTAAAATCCAAGGCATTGTCCTTATGGGCCAGTTCCAATGGTTACCTTGAGGAACGTATTTGATTGGCATCCAGGCTTTCGCACAAAATCGTGCTCTACAAAGCCTTCAGCTGTATAGCCAGTGCTATTGCCTGACTTCTAAGATACTTAAAGAAATCTGCCCTTCATAACCTTCATGGGCGTGTGTGTGTGTGTGTGTGTGTGTGTGTGTGTGTGTGTGTGTGTGTGTGTGTGTGTGTGTGTGTGTGTGCGCTTGCGATAGGTTTCCTCTGGAGAATCCAAATACTGAAAGGTTTGATGTGTTACATTCACATAACTTTCTCTACCTACTATCGTTTATTACTTTCCTACCAAGTACGCAGTAGGTAGAGAAGGTACCTAATGTATTCCACTGAAGAATTCGATATCGGAAATACGTGTTTTGAGGCCCTATGAATAAAAAAACATTTTTAGAAAAAGGTTCGTGTGTCTTTGAAAAGCTAATTAAAAAACGAAAAGACAGATAATTACCAAAATTGTTATTTAGGTTCAGTAGCTTCCAAAGATAAAACATTAAGATTTTCACAAAAATCTCCCTACAACAAACTACCCATTACATGGAACATTTTTCGAAATTTTTTCATTATATCCAAAATAGCTGTAACATTTTTGATTAAAATACCATGTATTAACGATATCTATACGACAAAATAAAATGTATATCTCGAATTTTCTGAGAATAGCCTGTGAAGTCCTGTTCATTCGCAAGCAATTTTGTATACTCTTGTATAACTGGTTAACCTTAAGCAATAGATGAAAACATACTATACAAAAAATGTAGATAGCTTTAAAGCACACAATTTATTTCAAACAACTTCTTTTGTGGGATCAGCCATTTCTGAGATATCCGTCGTTAATGGTTCGAATTGTTCAATGCCTATCATTCTTTTCAACTCCTGTAGATTTTGAAGAAGGTGTTTTGTTGTTGTTTAATTATTTAGCTCCACGTATGGACACCAATTTGAAGTAGAATTGTTCTTTACGTTGTTTGCTACTACGTATGAAAAGCCGATTTGAAGTAGGAGTTGTATTATATTTCAACTGTTGGGGAGCCGAACTTGTAGTAGTTGCAACCGCACGTATAGTAAACAGTTTCCGGTAGCCTTCGCCCCAAATGTACTTTCAGATGGGTTTGCCCCAAGTTTAAAAAAATATTAACTTTGTAATTTGACTGTTTCTTTAAATATTATATTTATGTTTGCCTCGGCGGCGTCAGTATTTATTTTAGACACACGTTTCTCTTAACAAGGTTGTGATGTGACTAAGAATGTAGGCTTACAGAGATTATAATTTTACTTCACTCCTTTTATTACTGCTTGATACGATTTAAATAACACTTCACTGATAGAGAGAGAGAACTGTGAGATATTTTTATTAAATACTTGCACTTTTTAGTACGTAAACTATTTTCGTCTCACACGAAAACGTATAAAATTCTTCAAGGACGCATCACGCATCCAGTTACAATCACTGTCTGCAGGCAACTGAATTGATTTGAACCGTCTAAACTTGTAAATTTCTGTATTTCAAGTCTCTGATTGGCTAATCCTACTTCAATAGAATACCTGCATTTAACTAAAGCTTTTTCAGGTTGTTGATTGGCTATTTTTAAACTGTCTCAAAATTACATTATTGCTTCCAAGAATCACAAGTAACATTTAAACTCTCAAACTCATTATTGCCTCAAGGTTACCTCACTGTTAGCAACTTTTGACCTATTTCTCACAGCTCCTACATTATTAAATTACGTAATGCATTCACATAACATTATTGAACATGTTTACAATAATATAAGCATATGCAATGACTGTTACATACATTTTACAAATTATTACATACACACATTGCTTCAAGGCGGGCTGTTATTGAATTTATATATTATATACTTAGACTGAAATCATTTAAGTGATAAAAACACTGAAGCCACCATAGTCCAGTTCTTAAACATTTGACTATCACTATTCCCTTTGTATCTATAACGAAATATGTATTGCAGGTATTTCTGCAAAGGTTTATCTCAATTAAAAATAAGTAGATTGACAAATGAATTTTTGTAAGAATAATTTGTATACCCCTAATAAGTGATAGAGGGTAGAGAAGGTCATGTGTATGTAACACTAATAAATGTTATTATCTTTTCAAAAATATTCTTGAAAAACCTTATTTTTATATCAACTTTGCGTTTACAGAAATGGTTTCATTACACATTTAGTTGTACGCACAAGTGGGAAGAAGACAGCGGGCTGAAGCGATAACCAAATATTTAACAAGCCGCTCGTTTATACTCATATAGCAACGAGAAACAAAATTAATGCTGACAAGTATTTTATACATTTTTTTAAAGCATTGGAAAATTCAAACCAATGACAAGGAATATCTCGGTAACGGTTAATGCTACAAAATATTATTTGAAATACATTTTTGTGTAGCAATTTTTTCACTATCTCTTATAGTTTAGCTGTAAACAAAATTATGCAAAATTAATTCCAAATGAAAAGGACTTCACAGGTTTATTCCCAGAAAATTCAAGATGTACAGTTTATTAGTCATGCAAATATCTTGAATATATGACATTTTACTTAATATCGTTAGTCATTTTGGAAATAATTAAAAATATTCCATTTAAACGGTAGTTTGTGGTTAGGGAATTTTATTAAAAATCTTCTCGTCGCATCCTTGGAAGAATTTGGTTTGGTGTATATCAAACTTTTCGTTTTTCAGTTGTGTTGCTCACAGACAGACAAGCATACACACACATACACACTATACGGACCTCTTTCTAAAAAAAATAATTGTTTTTATTCATGGGACATCAAAACATGTATTTCTGGTGAAATCTCAATGTTGGGTGTTTGAGTGAAATGCAATATGTAATACTTCCTCTATCTACTACAAGTAGGTGCTAGAAAGAGTAAAAACATAATTACATACATGTAGCTAAACTTTATGTTATAAAATGAGTTTAAACAAATTCTTTTGCACTCGACAAACCCTTACCATATAGCAGGTTCAGCGAAATCATACTCGTGAGATGTAGCCAGTTGTGTGACATAGGAGTGGTTCTGGAGAATCGTAGGTGAGAGATGTATCGGGAACACAAAGAAGGGTTTGCTGCGTTGATTTTTAGAATCATATATATGAAGTACCTCTTGTCCCTTTTCTGATCAGTAGTTTGACTTTCCCCTCTCTCACCGAGGTATTTTCTCGTACTTCAGCGACTCAATATGATCTTACTCGCCGGCACGAGCAGCTCCCCTATCGTCAATACCTTTTAACACCTTCAATGCAGCAGTCTCAATTTCAAACATTCCACTGGGATCCATTTCCCAGATAAGCATTGAAATATGTGTGTATTTAAAGTAAAATAAATTTCGTTCATTGTAATTATATTCTAAACATTGAGTTCATTTCCCTTACTTTCAATATGCGTTGCTTTCACGTTGGATGCAAACAATCAATAAATACTGCGTTGATTAAACAGTGCTGCCATCTGTTGCACTACTCGAAAATACACTCAAGATGCCGTCATCAGTGTTGTCATTCAATCAGCATTTAATTACGCACAACTAACAACGTGAGATCTTTCTGTAGAAATTCAGAGTTTTTAAATTATAGTGTTATTGATCAAAATCAGCCTTATGCGACTTGACTGTAATACTAATTCAGATGCTCGCATGAAAATTATGAAACTCGGTATAGCTCGTTTCATAAATGTCTTAATTACTACGATTATAGTCCTGTTGCATAATATACTATATGAGGATAGAAAGAAGCGGTCGCTGAAGCTTTTCTAAACCTTATAATTACACTGTGCACAAGCATTTTTATTTTCTCCATTCAGTAATGTTCGTGTGGTTTAGTACAGTACGCACATGTGATGGTTAGTTTCTCATTGTTTACCAGTACTCATTAGTTGAGATAGTACGTACACACTTGTCTTGTGAGTTACATTTCAGTTTGACTACCAAATGAAGATGTATCATAAAGTCAGATTTCAATTATGTTCATACAGCGCTCCTGTTGTTATACATTTTCGACCTATGTTCTTAACCTCAAAATGATTAATCAGTTCTGCCTTTATACTGTATAATTTTCTGCACATTGTTTTTCCACATCCAACACAAAAATATATACCAATATTATGAAAGGAAATTTGTATCTTTGTAGGATAATCTCGAAAACCACTCGACAGTTTTGATAATCCTTTCACCACTGAAAGGTCCATGTTCTTCCTGGCGGACATCGGCTATAAGACAGCTTCTAATTACAGCTTCTAAATTACTGGAATAACTAAAACAGTATTTGCAAGGCCTGGATTAGAAAATGCGCGTGAAATAAATGCAAGCTGAATTTACTGTGGTGCTTTAGACTATGGGACATGCGACTCTTGCACAGTCCAGCATCAGACGTGCGAAACCATTGAAAAGTCGTGTTATTATAACGGATATTTGAATTAATTCGGTCTTTACCGACAGTTGGTTTAAATGAATGACATCATTAGTTCAGCGAGCCCTCGGACTGCATGTAAACAGGTTGATGTACTGCGGCGGTGCAGAATTGCTTTCACTATTAACGTTTTGTGCGTTATTTGCATGCGAGAGAATTTGCATTGTTGAGTGCTACTTCCGAACTGGAAGGATGCAGGGGGAATCTATCGTTACGATATTGGTCGCTATTGCCCAGAATTTCAAGTCCCGAGACAAAACATGTTGTAAAGAGTATGAATTAACTTTTTTGTAATGGAAAGCTGTACCGTTAAAGCCGAGACACTCTACGCTACAAAAGCCGTCCAATTATTTGAGTTACTATCAGTGTTCACGTTGAGATGCGAGTTTACGACACGTAAGCGAAAGAAGTTCCAAATGTAAATATTGGAAAGGTTCGATACAAGACCCATTTCACAGGTGACCTCGAAGCTATTGATCTTCACCCTTCCACTCATCTTTCGTTAGTCGTCTGCCAGAGGCACACGGTTATTCAAAAAGAAGGAACAGACTTTACAATTTATTTCTAATGAGCAACAATAGATTGGGACACATACGACACATCGTTGAATAGAGGACATTTCAAAGTTTTAAGCCCCACCCATTAGTTCCATTCAGTGCCTATAGCGGCGCTGTGTTTGTTTATGAGAAAATGGTGACGCCACAGGAAAAGTCGTTTTGTGTGCTGCATTATGCAAAGAGTGGATCCATTGTTTCATTGCAGCGTGCAGCCGTCTCGTCATATAAAAATTACAATTGATACAATAAATTCGTAGAAGATGGTTGCGTATGCAAACGGAAAAGCACTGGTCGTCCTCGCATAACAAATGGTGCTTATTTTGAACACATAAAATAAAACTTTGAACTTTTCTCTATTCGTTGATGTATCGCATGTGTCGCCATCTATTGCCGTTCGTTAGAAATAAATATGTAAGGTCTGTTGCTTCTTTTTGAATAACCCTGTACTAGTGATAAACTCGATTCAAAGTCTTGACGTCATGCGCAGATAATCACCTGGAGGCAACGACCGAATAAATCCGAAGGCTCCGAATAAAGGGACAAAATTATCACCAGCTTAATATCAGAAACTCTCAAACGATATTTCTAATTAACAGCCGAGATTATTTTTCTCGGTGGTTACAGACTAAGTACAATTTCTAAAATGTTTCAACTGCTGAGTTGGGTGTGGAATCTTCATCTTCACAAGTTTCACCCCCTATTTCGTTTAATACTGGTGTCAGGATTCTGTATTATATGAAAACTGTATAGCATTTATGTTAGTTAATAACTATAGGGCTAAAGAGAAGATACAGACGTTTAAAATTTCAATTGCCGCTATTTTCTAAAATTGCTCAAGTAATCCGTTTATTCTTTCACTGCTAAAATATATGTTCTTAAATGCTATACAACATTTCTGAAGTTTGTAAGGCTGTCAGGCGAAAGCGGTAAAGAACAGGTGTCACAATAAATATCTTCTATGTAAGAGGTTAATGAAATTAATTTAATGTCGGTAAACCAGCTAGTATAAATAAATTCAGTTCATCAGATGTATTTCCATTGATTGCCTCCACAATCCATTCACGCAGCTGCTGTCGGCTTGTGATTGTAACCTGTACACAAGGGACTTGATGTAACCCAGCGCGAACCGAGAGGGATGGCTCAGGCGATAACTCTGTAGCCCGCATTCGGGTGGTGCAGCGGCGACCGCTCACTCTGGCCCATGGGTTTTTCGTGGTTTCCCCGGGTCGACAAGGAAATCTGGGGTGGTTCATCTTCTACCATGAGTCTCCTTCCTCTCATTTCCTGTAGTCATCATCTTCCTTATTATCTGTTTCAGGGTTGTAGGACCAGGTGACGGTATTCTGCAAGTTGCGGCTGGGCGGTGGCTATGCGTTCTGTAGAGATTTCTTCCTTGGCGTCGCTGCGGGGACTGCTCATTTAGATTTCTCCTCCGAGTGGGCTTCAACCCCAGGGAGACTGCCGGTGGCTTGTAGGCACGACCGGGCGGTGTTGGATGCGTTAAATCTGTGCTTGCGCCCGTCGTCATTCCTTAGAAGCACAAGGGGCCGACTGACCTACTTGCGGTGCTCTGCCCCGGTTTCGGTGTCCCCTTCCTTAGTTCGTACCTTTAACCCGACGCGAAGAAGTCTAAGCGTGTAAGGTCATGTAGCCTCGGAGCTCAGATACACGGTGAACCTCTATCAATCCACCATGCTGGAAACGTACGGTTGAACAATAAAAACAAAGTGGGGAGGAGCTGGAATACAACAGGATTTAGAATTCCATTTGCATCCAATTGCGATTTCAGGAAAATCTGAAGCATGTGAATGTAACTTGTATCTGTTGGCTCCGCAAACATGAATGGTCCATAAATGTTAGTCTTGGTCATCCCTAGCCACATACCACATTCGAGGTGTTTTCTCTCCCATTGTAGCACTTCATGAGAGTTATTGTCGGCCCATATCAGGCAGTTGTGGTTCACAAAACCACAAGTGTGAAATGTGGCTTGGTCCGAGTAGAGGAGGTTGTCTGACAGGTCATTTTCAACGGCCTCCTAAAGGTCGACACACATTCCTATCCGGGCTGAACAATCTTCCTCTTCCAGGTGTGCATTATCTGAATGGATAAGTCTTTTTCTTCACACAGTGGTCCGTGCAATGTTCAACTCAATTGCGTTACGAATACACTGGACAGTGTTGTTAGATGTTGAGGATCATCCAGAACGTTTTTAATCAAGAAAACAAGAATCCTCATATTCGTAGCTCCTTTCCATATCTTTGAGGATACACTCGCGCACCTCCTCAAATTGTAACCACCAAATTTCCAGGAAACAATCGCTGTTCTTTCTTGTACAGAGACTAGCTTATCAAACACCCGTGAAAGAAAACAATACATTACTGTTTCTTGAAAATGAGTCGTTACTTTTGAGACATCCTCTATCTACCACTTGGAACTCAGTTCCTATATCAAAGATTCAAAACTAGGACTGTCTTTACAGTATAAAACCCTGGATCTCGCCCCCTTTCTATCGAACACTCAAGAAAACTTTTCACTTTAGTAGTATATCTCTACATCGATCTCCACTTGAGCATTTCCACCGAGAGCCTTAG
The DNA here is from genome assembly GCA_030765065.1 of Deroplatys truncata. Taxonomy (NCBI): domain Eukaryota; kingdom Metazoa; phylum Arthropoda; class Insecta; order Mantodea; family Mantidae; genus Deroplatys; species Deroplatys truncata. Next base: position 116,991,416 of record CM060988.1, on the reverse strand, counting down.
ATATAGATCCAAGGATTGCAGATATTTTCTCCAACAGATTTGAAACTTCTCACGGCCTTATTTTTACTTTCTCTACTACGTATAGTAAGTAGGGGAAGTATTGTATTCCACCAAAAAATTCGATACCGAGATTTCACCGGAAATATATGTTTTGATACCCCCTGAATCCGAAAAAAAGCATTTTTGGAAACATGTCCGTGTGTGTGAACAGCATAACTCAGAAACGAACAGTCGGATCAACACCAAACTTGGTATTTAGGTTCAGTATCTTCCAGAGATGCGACACGAAGGTTTTCAAGAAAATCCCCCCACCCCAGATTACCCTTTACATGGAACATTTTTCGAAACTTTTAATTTTCTCAAAAATGGGTCCAACGATTTTGATTAAAATATCATATGTTTAAGATGCTTTCATGACAAATAAAATGTATATCTTGAATTTTCGGGGAATGTCCGCAAAAGTATTCTTCATTGTGAACGACTTTTGCATAACTGGTAAACCATAAGAGATAGACAAAATTTTACTACATAAAAAATGTAGATCGCGTTAAAATATACAATTTATGTCATATACATTTTTTTTAAGTCAACCATTTTCGAGATATTGCTTGTTATTCCCTTAAATTTTTCAATACTTATTTTCTCAAATGGGAATTCGTTATTGTTGGATATGCAAAGAGTATCAATCTGTGGCAAAGAGAATGGTGCTGCACATAGCAACCAGCTATTAAGAGATATGTCTATGCTTAAAGGATACTGTATTTCTATATTGCCCTTGCAAATACAAAACAAGGGGAACATAGTAGGCCTTAAGCGATAGTCAAATATTTTTAGAACTGGTCGCTATGTGTAAAATGTAATTCTCTTTGCATGTCAAAAGATCGTTTCTGCAAATGTTTATCTCGATTAATATGAAATAGTTGGAGAATAAGAGTTTGTAAAAATAGTTTGTACAAGAGTAGAGAAAGTCATGAGGGTGTAACACATCAGATTTTTTGCTACCAATATTACACTCTTCAGACAATACCCTCCTAATAACATCGCTAACTTGTTTGTCTTTCTTTAAAATTCTAAAAGCCTTTCTTAGTTTAATCTTCTTGATTATATTTCTAACCATCACCATCATCATTGCCATATGACGCGATGTTTCAAGAAATAGATTTACTCCAAATCTGGTGTTTTATTAAAAATACACTTTTAAAAATGTGTTCTACCTGACTGAAGTTTTTTTCCCAGGTTTTCATCAGTCTTCATAACTGGAAAATGCGGAGAGATTCTCTAAATTCAGGCCTAGAATGTTTCCCTCCCAAATTTGCTTTCACAACAATCATTTCATTTCGTGTGTCATCAGTGTCCACCGCCTGTGATGTATGCGATAAGAACGGGCATTAAACACTATTCAAAAACATAAAACATGTGTCCCCCTTTTATGCCACCTATAAAATCTGCCATACAGGCAGCTTTGACTTTGGAAATGACTTGTCAATGATATTCACTCGTTTACAGTTCGTGTTAATCGTTAGGATTCGTATTTTCAGGTTGCTCCTTTTAAATGTTAAATCGCGCGCGTGCGCTGAACACACACACACACATATACGCACTCTTGCTAATCCTTCCAACCACTGGGAAAGACAGGGAATAATCCTAATTAAAGAAAAATGTCCCCTCTATCCAAGAATCGAACCCAAAATTCCGAATTTAGAGACTAGTACACTAACCATTGGCCCAAAGAGGTAGACCAAAAGCCGATTTGGAAAGTTGAACTAGGTTTGAAAAATTGGATGCCGAAAGTGAAGATCCGAAGTTCGAATCTCCGCATTAACGCTGAAAAAACTACTTGAAAAAAAACCGTATTTTTCAAACATTTTCTTTTAAAAAACTCCTAATACTTTTTCCAATGAAAATCGGCCAAAAACTGTAAGGAATATCAATTTGTGTTTGAGCTTAAATTAGTTTCAAAATTAGTTTAAGTTTCAAAATCTGTACTAATATTGGACATCTTGATATTTAAAAATGTTACAGGCAAGCTAATTATTGTAATTAAAATGTTTTTCCTCTCGAATTATTATTATTATTATTATTATTATTATTTTTTTTTTTTTTTGCAGTTGGTGTTTAAAGTGTTCGGCATTATACAGTGATGCTGAAGATATTTATTTTAACATTTCACACCATATTCGTAGCACAAGAAAGCAAAATGATTTTTTTTACTAATGGTTCTCTTCGTTATGTTTACGTTTAAAGTTAATAAAAACGAACAATAAAACTAATACTTCAGTAATTTAATTGTGATTTTGTTAATACTATAGATTTATATACCAAAGAAGTCTTTTGCTTCTTAATTACATGCGTTACTTGCAACATGTGGAAATGTTTAAACATATATAAAGATAATATCTCATAAATTTAATGGCAATCAATGTAATATTAATAATAAATATTCACGAAAATATCCACTTATTCTTCTTCTCAACAAATAAAGATATTGGAACATTATATTTTATTTTTGGTGCATGGATTGACTGATTAATACACAAACTTAATAACCTTGAAATCATTTGGGTCATGAAAGTGAAATTCAGTAATATTGCTACTCTTATGATCAAAGTGAATGTATGCAATTAAGACTTCAGCTTGTAAAAACTATAAACCTTAGCAGAGAGCTTCCTATAAGGGCATAGAGAGGGGAACCCCGAATGACCAGTCAAGGCCATATTTATTGTACCTATCAATTCTATCGGGTTTTTCTTTCTCTCTTTCTTTGGGGAAGCCCGAAGACTAACCTGTTCCAGCACAGCTATTCCGTTTCTAAATCTCAGAATCTGCACCTTAAACCAGTCAAATTGTTTCGCAGAACAATTTTTTAATTGTTTCATTTGTATAGCCGTCATTAACTTCTGTGGTCATATCTGGGTTTTGACTTGGGAAACTTGCTCTGGTGTTTTACTACACAGGTAGGGTTTTTAACGTTGTTCTTTTAGTTTCTCTACCCGCCATACGTAGCTGGTAGAAAAGGTATTGAATTTCACCCAAAATATTCCACATGGAGGTTTCACCGAAAATACTCGTTTTGAGGCCACCTGAATAAATAAGTAAATAAAAAAATCATTTTTAGAAAAACATCCTTGTGTATGTGTGTGTGAGAGAGAGAGAAAGAGAGAGAGAGAGCATAACGAAAAGTCAGATAAAAAGATATTTACATGACAAATATAATGTATATCTTGAATTTTCTAGGAGTAGCCTGTGATGTCATCATCATTCTGAATAATGTTTATACAACTGGTAAGACATAAGGGATAGGCAAAATCCTACTACACAAAAAATGTAGACCCTGTTAAAGCATGAAATTTATGCTATTCTATTTTTATTTTATTTATTTATTAATTTTTTTGATGGCTTAATTACTTCCAAGATACTCTTTGTTATTGGTTTGGATTTTCAAATACTTATACTTTCCTACAGGAAAATTGCTAATCGCTGTTTTTTTTTGCCTCCTCCCCCCTACTAGTCGTGCAAAGACAACATAATTCAAAGACATCACACATAGCGACCAACTCTTAAAATATTTTACTATCGCTAAAGCATAGGCACTATATTCCCTTTTCTCTTTGCACCTACAACGAAATATATAATAAAACCATTTCTGCAAATGTTTACCTCGATTAACAATGAAGCAGATAGAGGAATAAGCTTTTGTAATTATAGTTGAAGAATGTATGGAGAAGGTCATGTGAATGTAACACACCAGAATTTTTTTTATTCAACACACTTATTATTCATCCGCGCATTTACACTTTCAGACTCTATGGAGGATAGGAAATGATTCTGGATAACAAATATTCCCCGTCCCAGCCAAAATCGAACCCAGAGTCGAATTTTTGTGGAATACAATGTCCTTCCCTACTTTAGATAAGCAATAGAGAAAGCAAAAGTTTGTATTATAAAAATGATACAATAGGACTTTCCATTGAAAGCCAACCAACAGCTTGAAGCATGTTAATTTAAGTATGCCCACGAATAACATTCAGTAAATTACAGAGATGTTAATTTGAAAATCTCGTTAAGTATTTAAAACTTCTGGCATTTGAAAACGTAACCTTATTTCCCCGAATTTGCTCTTGAACAAAGTCGACTTTCTTTCTGCCTACTCTAGCTACAAATCAATAACATATATATTGCTGCTAAGTTCAAACATTCATCGCCAGAGGGCCTCCTTCTCAACATCGTAGAGCCATCTGACGGCAGCATGGTAAGATTTCAACATGTGCTTCTATGTGTTCTTTGCTGGTGGTATCCAAACCACAGCCTTCTTTATATCCTAACCGCGAAAGACTGTCCAACATCGCATTTTCCTGTCATTGATAGTCCGGCTCCCGCATTCCGGTTCCGGCTTTCGTTTGAAGTCATGTTTGTCAGCTTTCTTGAGACTTTTGGATGAAAGCAACCGTTCTTTTGAAGGTTATACGATGTAATCTAGTGTAAGCGCGATAAAAGCCCTGATTTCCTGCCCCTCGTTTAATTACGTATCAATAAAGAAGGCTATGATCCAAACAGAACGAAATGAAAATGTAGCTCGCAATATGAACAGAAAAAAAAATTGGTGTGTTATATTCACATGACTGTCTAAATACCCTGTCGTTTATTAGTGGGTATACAAACTATTCTTATTAAAGCGTATTTCTTATTTTCCTATCTACTTAATTTTAATTGGGGTAAACGTTTGCAGAAATAGCTGCATTACACTTTCGTTATAGATACAAAGGGAACAGCGACAGTCAAGTCTTGAAGAACTGAACGCTATATGCTGGCCTTAAAATTCTATACTCAATCCATGCAATTTCGATAAACAACTGAATATCGACAGGACTTACAAAGAATGATGTGTTAAACAGCTTGTACCAATAATAATCCATATATCTCGGAAATAGCTGGGACTTTTTTCCAAAAATGTTTCTTTCGGGTACAGGGGCCTCAAAACATGTATTTCCGGTTAATTTTCGACATCGATTTTTTTTGTGTAATTCAATACTATAAGTACATACAGAGCGGGATGGCTCAGGCGGTTGCGTCTATGGTTCGCATTCGGAGGTCCTGGGTTCGATTCCTGACTCCTAGTTTTTTGGAGGCTTTCCCCGGGTCACTAGGTGAATTTGTCTTCCCTCATTCCCTCTCATTTCAGCTTCTTCCACGTTACAAGTTGGTCCCGGGCCTGTGTGCAGGACGTTTATGGACAGGTGGCGCAGATGGCTTGCGTATTGAAATTTCTTTTCGGCCCCGTCAGATGGAGGCCGCTCGAGCTTCCGCTGCTGGGCAGAACGATCCCCGGTCTCCGCTAGAGGGGGGCCTGTGAGTCACCCTCCGGTGGTTTGGTAGGGCTCTCTTAGGGCTTTCAGGCTGGGTGGCCAAGCTTGTAACTGTTAGGAACCTCTGGGCGTCTCTGTTTGCACAAAAGATCCCTGTGTGAGTCGAGGTGCTAGGTGTCCCCTACGTAGCGTAATCCTAAACTTAATTCTACTGTGAGTACACAGTAAAAAAAGTAGAAATACATGTGATATATTACGTTTACTATCGTTTATTTTTATAGCTTCTACAAATTATTCTTATTAAAGCTTATTATTGCATCTACTCCATGTTAATCGAGATAAACGTTTGCAAAAATAGTGCCATTAAACATTTCATTTTAGGTACAAGGGTGATACAGATAACCGAAGCGATAGTCAAATGCTTAAAAACGGCTCCTTATATGATTGCCTTGAAATTCTATACTCTTTCGTCGATATCGCGAAAAACAACTGAATGGGACAGCCCTTCAAAAAATAAGGTATTGAAAAATTCAAACCAATAATAACGGATATCTCGGAAATTACTTATACACAAAAGTTATTTTAAATATATTGTGTCTTCTAAAGAGATCGGCATTTTTATCTGGTATGGTTTTGTCTATTTCTTATGTTTACAATTTATATAAAATGTTGTACGAAATTCGTTCCGAATGAAGAGAATTTCACAGGTTATTCTCAGAATATTCAATATATAAATTTTATATGCCATATATAGGTATCTTAATTATATGGGTTTTAATTCAAATCGTTAGAGCCATTACTTAGAAAATTACAAATAGCGACATTTTTGGGGTATTTTGTTATTTTGGGGGAGAATTGCTTGAAAATCTCTGTGTTGCATCCTTGAAGGATACTGACCTTAAATACCAAGTGTGGCATTTATTCAACCTTTCATTTTTGGAACATGTTCACACGCTCACAGACCTTTTTCTAAGAATGTTTTTTATTTTCAGAAGGCCTCAAAATATGTAATTTCGATGAAATCTCGACATGCAATTTTTGGGTGAAGCGCAACACTTTCTCTACCTATAGGCACGTGACAGAGAAATAAAAAATACTGGCGTATTTATATTTAACATAGCAGTAAATTCACCAAATTAAATACCCTGCGTTTCATTTTGCTCCCTACATGACCATACCTTAAGAAATAATAATTTTATAGCGGGGATTCTTAAACCTAAATTAACGCAATAACGAATAGTTGCACAGGTAAGCACATCTAAATGCCAATCGAATTTTCATGAAAGCACATGGCAGCTACATGCACTGCTTTTTCTTTCTTTCTTTCTTTCTTTCTTTCTTTCTTTCTTTCTTTCTTTCTTTCTTTCTTTCTTTCATTCGTCCTCCGTTGTCTAGGCGTACCATGCTAGCCTCTAGATCCCGAGGTTCGATGGATTTTTTCGTCAAAATTCCCTAACATGACTTCCTTCGGAAGGGAAGTAAAGCGGTGGTCCTGTGTCGTAGATTTACGGCACGTAAAAGAATCTCAAGCCTGATAAAGAGACCTCTGAGCAAAATTTACGGTCTTTCACGCCCAATATAGAATGGGACCATAGGGCTATAGCAGTTGAAGAGCGTCCATAAATAAAACTCAATTTCAATGTCACTGCATTTTAATAAATACTGTCATTCTGAAGACAATTTAGAAGGAAAATATTACTATTCTATACTCTGAATAGCTGCATTTAGAATTTTGTATCTTAATATATAAAAGACTGTATGTAATGAAGTACGTATGTAATGTATGTATGCATTCATTGTCTGTCTGTCTGTCTGTCTGTCTGTCTCCTTTGATACCAGGCAAAATTTACTGCCTAGCTTAGAATTCAAAATTCCGTCCCATTCGACACTATTAATTGTTTAACGTTATGTAATACCTGCAAAAGCTCCCAGAACCATCTGATATATTTCTCAAAGACCATCGTAATAGCTGGAACATTGCCAACATAAGAATAATAATTAGTTATGCTTTTACGGCTTCACAAAATATCAAAGAGGTTCACATATTATTCGTTGATCTCCTCTCTGACATTGATCATGGAGTAATAACACAATAAACAAATTAATTACAACAGCTATTCCACCTGTGTCTGCACAAACGCAAAGGTGCTACAATCGCTTGGTTGAAAAAATAAGGCAACTTGGAACTTTATTATATTAGACTATGATAACAGCAATAGCATCAAACCAGACTAAATACCCTATATAAATAGTGGTAATCTTCATATGACGATTTGTTGTGTATTGCTACAACAGAAAAGGATTTACATAATCTCGCTGATTATAGCTCTCCACGGTGCTCAAAACATCGCTTGTCAACGTTCATATCCATTTATTCTGCAATCATACTCGACGTTCGGATATACACTTATTATAATTTCTCATTTTTTTGCAAACAGCGGTTTCTTTTTCTATGGAAAGTTTGTGTTGTTATTATAAGCAGAAAAACAAAAACTGAGTGACAGAAATGATAACAATAACAGCGTCAAATCAGTTCGAAGTACTTTTTATTCTCCTCTTCCTCCTTTGTACGTTAATTTTTGCTTTTCTTTTGTTTTGTCTTTCGTGTATTTTCATAGTAGTTTTCTGTATGTTGGTTACTGAGAATAAACAACATTATATTGACGTTACTTAAACGTTACTTCTTCCCAACTGAGATTTGCCTTATAAATGACAAGGCAGACCGAATGTGGCAACGTAGAAGGCACTCAGCTGCATTCAAGAAAAAACATTACAAACTGTGGTATTGTGGTTGTTCAACCGTGCTTTTGCATAAGGTTTTTTTTTCTTTCCTATCTTTGAATGTCCTGAGAGTTTAAATTAACTTTTTAAGGTCTATTCTGTGCGAGGACTCTGTTAACTATGGCGACCTCGCGCAGCGCCTTATGAAGTACCAACACCAGAACTGTATATTCGCTGGATTCCAGCCGTTACCAACGTAATATATAACATCGCTACATATTAAGCAACCGTGGAACACACACTTATTATTTTGAGATGAGCGTATTATGTGGAAAAGTGCGTTTCGAATAAGAGAACAAACTGGAAAAGCAATATGTCACACTAATGCATGCACACTAAAATAAGTAATGCGTGTTCTTTATAAGGGGAAGTAAAAGTGAAATGTGCATAAACTTGGGTTAAACACACAAACGTGCACGGATTGTATGCGAAAACACAGAAGTGAAAAGCAATAATGCCGCAAAATAAAACACGTAGATCAAGCATAATATAAATAATGTTTAAAGCAAAACAGGTATAAACCATACGATATGTACGAAATAATGGGGAAAGTATTAAGTGTATGTTAAATTTGGCAAGAAACACCCAAAATGTTCGATTTTTCTGGGGGGAGCACCATATTACCTACTCAATTGGTGTTTTAATATCAATAATTTTAAAGCCACAAATGATTGTACGTTAAACTGTAGGGTCCAAGGAGTATTTCGTATTACCACATCAAAAAGTGATTAATTATGACTAAAAGAATCTGATGTATTGTATTCACATGACTTTCTCTACCCTCTATGGCTTATTAGTGGGTAAGCATATATTTCTTTATGTATGTTGGTTACTGTCTATCTGTTTGTCTATCTACTTTACTTTAATGGAGATCAAATTTTGCGGAAATACACATTTCTTTAGGATAAAAATGGAACAGCGATAGTCAAATATTTCAGAACCGGTCGCTATACGCTGGCCTTAAAATTCCATACTTTTCCATGCAATCGCGAGAAACAACTGAATGTCTTTGGAATATAGCGAGCTTAAATACCAATTTTGATATTTATTAAAACTTTTCGATTTACTTTCTCTATCACGTACATAGTAGATAGAGGAAGGTATTGCATTCCGCCAAAAATTGGATACCGATATTTCACCGAAAATACATCTTTTGAGGCCCCCTGAATCCAAAAAAGTACTTTTAGAAAAAGATACATGTGCGTTCCTGAACAGCATAACTCAAAAAGTCGGATAAACACCAAACTTAGTATTTAGGTTCAGTACCTTCTGAAGATGCGACACAAATATTTTCAACAAAACCCCCCACCACAATCTACCCTTTGCATGGAACATTTTTCGAATTTTTTCATTTTCTAAAAATGGAGATAACGATTTTAATTAAAATAACATATATATTTGAATAAAATTCATATCTTGAATTTTCTGGGAGTAGCCTTTGAAGTCCTCTTCATTCAAAAGAAATTTTGTATAATCTTGTATAACTAGTAAACGTTAAGCGATAGACGATAACGTACTTCACAAGAAATGTAGATCTCTTTAAAACACACAATTTATTTCAAATAATTTTTTATGTGGCATCAGCCATTTCCAGATATCCGTTATTAACGGTCCAAATTGTTTATTACTCGGTCAGTCCTTTCAACATTCAGTTGTTTCTCGCAATTTTATGGAAACAGTATGGAATTTTAAGGCCAGCGTATAGCGTCCAGTTCTTAAACATTTGACTATCGTTGTTCTCTTTGTACCTATACCCAAATGTTTAATGTAGCTATTTCTGCAAAGACTTATTTGAATTAAAATGAAATAAATAGAAAAATAAGCTTTAGTAAAAAGGCTTTGTATACACAATAATGAAGATAGATGGTAGAGAAAGTCATGCGAATGTGTCACATCAGATTTGTTTCTAGTTTTACTGTTCACAGACACGGACCTTTTTCTAATTTTTGTATTCATGGGGACCTCAAAACAAGTATTTCTGGTGAAATGCAACACATCCTCTACCAACTGTGTACGTGGTAGGGAAAGTAAAAAATGCAAAATAAAATAATCGAAAATTTTTCGATATTTCTTGCCAAATTCAACATATACTTAATGCGTTCCCAATCGTTTCTTAAATGTTGTGCAGTTGTATATATTTTGCTTTAAACATTATCTATCTGTTGTGTTTGAACTAGATGTGTGGTTTTGCGGTATTATTGCTTTTCATTTCTGTGTTTTTACACACAATCGGCGCAGATTTATATTATATTCATGTTTATGCACGACTCATTTTTATTTTCCCTTACAGAGAACACGCATTACTTATTTTAGCGTGTATTCAAACAGTTGAATGCGTACTGTGCTTATGAACTACACTGATAATATGCTACCTGTTTACCAGTCTGTTCATACAGTACCTTCGTTTTGTGCCAAGGCCACAACCGCCGTATATACGTATCGGCCGAGACGCCACGGCGCACAAGCGGCGCAGGACGTAACTAGAGTACGTTTATCAGCCGTGAGCTGTCTCAGTGTTCAGCTTTGGCTGCGTGTTGTGAAATGTTTCGACAATACGTATGTTGTGTGTGATTTCCTCAGAAATTTCCTCTTATTAGTCCACGGAAATGCCTGCCAACAAATTCATGCTTGAACAGCGTATTTCTATGTTACATGCGTGAAAACTGAATGATGTTGACAAGTGTGTCTCAATTCCAGCAGCAGTTTCCTGGTTATCTAGTTCCGGGTACAGACAGTGTGAGATATTTGGTCAATAAATTTAGAACAACGGGGTCACTAAAAGCTAAAAAATAAAGCTTACAGGAACAATCCTCACACCATAGACAAACTTAAGAACAATATAAATAAAAAATTATGGACCATACGCAAGAAGAACTTATGCGTGTGAATGGTAATTTCATCCGACGATGTCAAGAATGTCTTCGTGCAGATGGACACCACTTTTAACAACATTTATAACAAGGTTAGTACTCATTAAATGTGTGTTACTAACACTCGTGAGTAAGTAACGCAGGAGTTACGGAATGGAAAATCCCGCAATGTAGTAGATTGTGTGCGAAGCACGTATTCGTGCGATCCGCGGCCTTGGCATAAAACGAAGGCACTGTATATACGAGATAGAAACGGTTAATTTTCTCTAAAAATTGATAACTGCTAACATACGCTGAATCAAGTTGTAATTACTTGTACGCCCAGGTACGTTACAATTTCGGGGCAGTTTATCATTATACATTTACTTTAGAAAGGGGTGATAAAATACAAATGCATAGCTTTTAAATACACACTTCGTTTTGCCGAAAATTCTTCCGTAAAGCATGCTTTCTCACTTGCCAATGGCTATCAATACATACGTCACTGCCCACCGCTGAAATATGAAGAGGGAAGTGAAATAAGAGAGTCAGGAATGAAATTGTTAATGGTTTTAAGCATTCATTCAAGTGTTTGCTTCAAAAAAATAATTACTTAGGAAAGCAGGCGGGCTTTGAAAGCTGCTCTCCTTAATGCAAGCCAGACACTATAGCCTGAACTATTTTGCTAGGTTTTCAAAGACAAAGGTTTGCATCCAAGCTGGTACAACAAAACAGTTAAATAATTTTCATTTAGCTGTGGTGAAATTTTGAACTTCTCTGATTAACAGAGATATTGATACTTCATTATGCAAAGCAACTTGTATATTAAACAACATCCCAAACATAACATAATAAATTTTTTGTGTGATAACTTTGATGAAAGCACTGTCAATATTTTGGAAAACTCCTAAGTTTCATAGCTTACAAGAGACTACTTTTAGTTTTGTGCACATTTCAACCAAAAAGGACATTAGAAGTTTCTACATATAAACTACCATTAATTTTGTACCAATTTCAGTTAAACTTAAAATGTGTCAATGTGTTTCTTGTAATACAGATGGACGAAGCAATGTTAGTAAGTACTCCAGCAAATGAAGCTTAAAATGTGAAGGGTCTTAAATGTGAGGATTAAATCAGGATTAAAATTTTAAGAAGCAAATACTCTAATGTATATCCACATGGTTATTTAAAATAGCATGTCATTTAAATGTTCAGACACCAATATTAAACACAAAATATGGAAATTAAGGGATTAAACATGAAAATAAATCTGTGCCTTTTTGAACTAGTAGTTATAATATTGCTTAGGATAAAAACCCAAAGAATAACAAATTCAAAACCAACAATACATGACTGAATAATGTTATAAATAGTAACACACAAAACACATAGTGGCACAAAAATATGAAATTAAATTAAAATGAAATATTTTTATTAAAGTTATATTATTAATTTTAAAACTGTATTTTATTAGTACAACTAATTCAAAAGGGCAATATCATATCACTTGTTTCAGGGAAGGGTTAAGTATGACATAGTCTTACCACAAATTGGTTGTTGGTGCACTGTAACCAAGTGATAACAGTTGGGTTACGAGTATGACCATGTTTGGCAGAGGACAGAAACCCAGGACATCTTGTGCTTCTAGTGCAATGGTACTTTAGCTTCCACTACTAGGTTATTTTTAATTATACCTGTATAATTTTAATTCTGACAACATTACCTTTTTCCTCATGATGATGTTGCATTGTTGAATGATGCAACCAAACCTGACTCTTCTCTAAATGTTTGTCCTCATGGTCCATCTCCCTCCCTATAAAGCTTCCATCGTATATCCTACAAAATCTCCTTCTCTATTTTCTCTCATTGTTCAGTATGCCTAGAACTTTCAATCACAGTGAACACAGTACATTCAGAAAACTGATTATCAGCGGAAAAAATTTGGAATAATTGATATTCCCTGCAAAATAAGAACATGTCTGAATCTGATAGCTTTGGAGTGCTATTAAGCACATGTAAGACTTTGATGGAAACGATGATTTCTAAGAACTAACGAAAGCTGCACTAACAGTGATTTTGTTGCACTATAGCAATGCTTCTTTTGAAAGATGGGTTTAATAAAAACTAAAATTTGGAATAGACTGATACTAGCTACACTAAATGGGTTCATTCTGTCATCCCAATTTGCTAAAGAATGTGATGGATTCTAAAGTTTTCAAGATGTTAAACTCTATGACAAGAAATTTGTATGGTGCTCCAGCACTTCAGAGTGAAGATGATGAACTTTCTGATGAGTACATTGAGAAACACATGTATTAATCCAGATGTATTCATTGATATCATATGTACTGAACATTATCATCATTAGTGTACTTCAGTATTATTAAATTTATTTGGATGTATGATAATTTTGAGCATAAATCTATAATTCTGAGTGATTGGTAATATGTATTTACATTTCAAACTTGGCAACCTCGTGCAGCAGCACTTAACTTTAATGCAGAATCTTATCTCCATGGTGTAGTACCAAATGAGTACGAGAGCATCAGGGTGGAGCAGATGAGCATTTGTGGTTAGATGCAGTAAATGAAGAATTTAAAGCTCTAAAGGAAATAAATATTTGTCATCAACTGAGTAGCCCCCAGGGAGAAAGCCACTTGGGTATTTAAAGTAAAGACAGAACTAAATGGTGATTTAGTTACAAAGCAAGACCTTGTCATAAAAAGTTGTTAAAAGGTTTTAGTTATTATGAAACACATGCCCTAAAAGACAGAAGAGCTACATTCAGAATGTTAATATCTATAATAAGTGCAAAGCATTTTGATTGCTGAGCAATTTGATGTGAGAAATTGATTCTTGCATGGTGAAGTAAATGAAATTTACGTAAAACAAGCAGATGTTTTTTCAGATGGTTTATCATTAGTTTGTAAACTAAACAAGACTCTACTTGGCTTAAAGCAAGTACCTACATCTTGGAACAGCAAGCTTGATCTATTTATGAAAAACCTAGACTGTCAACAGTCGCAGAAGGATCAATGTTTATATACTGGAATGCTAAGCAACTCTGTTATTTATATTCTTTTGTATGTTGACATAATAATTGCTACAAGCAAAACAAAAGATTTATTAAGTATAAGGCTTGTAATAATGTCAGAGTTCAAAGTAAAAGTCTTAGGAAAGCTTCAGAACTTTCTTGGGATTCAAGTTTCTTGGGGGCACTGTGTTGGATAAGAAAACTTATTTCATAAATTTGCTTGAACATTTGCAAATGAGCGAGTGTAAACCCGTAACAACATCTTTAGAAATTAATCCACCTAAAGAATTATCAGGACCATGTAAATGTCAAACCCTACAGAGAGTTAGTGAGATGTCTCAAGTATACATTGACAACCACTGGGCAGCCATTAGTGCAGCAGTCATTTCTATAATAGATATCAAACAAATGCAACTGAATTGCAATGGAAAGGTTTGAAAAGAATTCTCATAATGTAGTGACCCTAGCGGTGGGAAACTCTGGAGGCTGCTACCAACAGGAAGGTCTCAGAGGTAAGGAGCAGTTAGTACACGGGTTGCAGAGTGCCATGGGTGAGCTAGATTCTATAAAAACTATTAGCTATGCCATTTAATTAGACAAGTTGAAGTTTGGGGAAGGGGCCCCTACTGGGCCCTGAAATGCGAGAGCTTATACACATTACAAGCACCTATCTGGAAAAATTGTAGCAGAACTTGAGGCACTGTCAAAAGCAGACTTTTTTAGTGCAGGGTTTGAGATGTGAGATGTCTGCTTCAGCATGACAGCAACAAAATTGAGTAGTGATTGTCCAGTTAACCTATAAACATGGACAACAAATACCCTTCGCTATACAGTTTCAACAATGTGCTGTCCTAGTTGTACAGTTTGTTCTGTTATGCCACTTTATGAAATCTGATGCACCTTCCCAGTTGTGGCTTGAATTCCACAAGGGTGGTTACAATATGCACAAAAAACTTTGTGTATTGTTTCAAAATGACAGGAATGCAAAACAAATTGTTGGATATGCACTTCAGATTGAGCAGGAGACTTAGGCAGAAAATCTGCAACATATCTTTATTTAATGTGATAGGTGTACAGTTTCTTGGATGACCAAAAAGCAATCAACTCTTCTATAGAAGCAGTGTATGTTGCATAAAGTCATCGTGCAACAGAATTAACCTAGATCAAGAAAATTGTAATTGATCTAGGTATAAATCTGGAAACTCACATATTAGTATATGAAGCTAATCAATCTTGTATTAAACTGTTGAAGGAGGCAGATCACAGAAAACAGAAACATATTGATGTGAAATATAATTTTGTGAAATTTTTGCATAAACAAGGTGTAATTAATGTAGAGTAAATTGAGTCAAAGAAACAGATAGCTGTTATAGTAACCAAAGTCTGTGAGGAAGTCTGTTTTTAAACTTAAACTTGAATTCGGACTGGTTCCAATGAAAAATAACAAAATATATTTTTGAAGTGATTATGATTCCTAAATTCAAACAGAAATGTTAAATTGAGGGGGAGTGCTGGAAGGAGCAATTGAATATTCTTAGTTGTCTGCAACTATTTAATATGTTTAGGTTGGCAGTATGAATCCCAGCATGCTCTTGGTTTCTGTTGCAGCCCCCCACTTCCAGCTTCAGTGTCCTTCCAACATTTTTGAACATGTGTGTATAACATGGTTTTCCCCCACTTATATGCTGCCTTTAACCTCGTAGGTAATATCAGCGGCTTTTACCTTTGAAACAATTGCTCATAGCAATGGAGTTCACTTGTTGACGGTTTGGATTACTCTTTAGGTTGTCTTCATAAATTCACAAACACATTCAGACTCTCTTTTATACTTCCACACTCTAGGGAGAATAGGGAATAATCCTGGCTAAAGAAT
The DNA here is from genome assembly GCA_030765065.1 of Deroplatys truncata. Taxonomy (NCBI): domain Eukaryota; kingdom Metazoa; phylum Arthropoda; class Insecta; order Mantodea; family Mantidae; genus Deroplatys; species Deroplatys truncata. Next base: position 116,975,576 of record CM060988.1, on the reverse strand, counting down.
AACTCTCGCCCCAGGACCTCTGAATTTGAAGATTAGCATGCTAACTACCTGTATTACTTTGTGCTGTGTAAATCTAATTAAATAATAATGCATTCCCATGGTTTGTGAGGTTATTAATGAGCTATGCAATACAAATTAGTCTCTAATGTGTTAGAAAATGCATACTAAAGTCATAAAGTATGAAGAAGCTGTATTTTTTATCTATAGATTAAAAATATACATTACTGACTGAAAACTGACACCTTATGCTTGTTTATTCCATTCACATTTGTTGTAAAATATATTCATGAGTAAATTAAGTGCTCCTACAGTTTTGAAGTGATAAAAGAAAGCTTTGACATATTTCTGATCTAACCAATGGAGATTTATGTAGACTATTCTTAGAAATCCACATTCACAAATTCACATACTGATAATAACTACTGTTATAGACTTGCTTAAAAATGTTGCTTGAATGTTGACATGTCATGGCAAACAGAAGTTATAGTTAAAACGTAAGATAAACAGGGTCCAGGTAATATCAAGGAATGATATTTTGTGTAATATGTATTTTTGTGAGCTAATTTATCGTGAGAAAATCTATTTTATTAAAAAAACTGTTAATTAAATCTAATTATCTACTTCTTCAGTCCTCATTAGAGGACTTAACCCCCCCCAAGGACATACAAGCTAATGCCATGGGTCAGTAGCCTATCGAGGAGCAAGCAAACTCTAGATCATAACATATCCAAGATGGGTGATCAACCCAATGCCTAGTATGGTGGCAAAGAAAGAAATGAAATGTAGTGATGAATGGGATAATAGGAAAATTCGTGGATCAAATTATCCAACCCAGCATTCGCCTAGCGACCAAGGAAAACTGTGAAAAATCTTTTGTTCAGGTTGGTGAGCCCTGGGGATTTGGACACAGGACCTCCTGAATGCAGGCCATAGACATTACTGCCTTAGCTGTCCCAGTCGGTAATTAAATCTAATTATGTTTCTGTAAAATAGCGATGCAAGGAAAAACATTAGATTAGAGGAAAATTAGAGGAAAATTATAGACATCAGGAATGCATATTCTGAAAGCTTCATAAAAGTATGGAAAAGTTGAAATCTGTGATGAAAAGGGAAAAATATCGATCACCATAATCTTAGAATACCAAGGCAAACATGTGAAAAAGTCTTTTGGTAAAAAGAACTGTTATGAAATGCAACCTTTTGAGAAACATAAAAGAGGAAGTGTTGTGGAAAAGGTTCACCACTGCTGATAAATGAATGTTACAAAGTGAAAATTTTTTCATTGCATCATAGTGAGATATATAAAAATTTGGTTTTTAGAAATAAGGGCAAATTATGAATTTTAAACTCTTTAAAGTATACATGATATCATAGAGGTGAATATAATGCAATCCATGATAAAAAGGCATTCATAAATACAAGCTGTTAAGAAATAAAATAGATAACTATTAATACAAAAAATGTACTAAGTATGAAATTCATCTGCTGTTACTGATGCTGTACTGTACTTAAGTTTAGGTGTAAATGACTAAATGGGTCTATAATCTGGTAATGGTAAAGCTTTTCCAGATATGGAATAATGCATTAAGTATGTTACACGGCACAAGTTTTAGAAATAAGAAATTTATATAGCAAATTATCAGCTGTACATGGCGATAGATGAAATTTACTGCAGTAAATGGAATACTCAGAATATGTGTAGCAAAGTTCCTGTGCACATGAAAGTCACAAAAGTGGTAGGTATATGAAACAAGATTTGGATGATAAAAAGCACTCTCCACAGTGAAGCAAACTTAATACATATGAAACAAGATTTGGTGATTGATTCACAGTTAATATAAGACTTGCTCATAGAGCACTGAGAGTTGATGACAGTGTTGTTGAAATATTTAAAAGTTCAAACTGGGTTGTTTAATGATAGAAAATAACACTCACTTTGTAAATTTTCCAGAACATGTTTCAGAGACAAGCTTCCTTCATTGTCAGCTGGTCATTGACCGATCTTAATCTGCTCCTGATGGCATTTCTAGGACCTTGTACAAGGAGTCACTTTGTGGAATATAGAAATTGGTAATTCGGTTCTTATGTTTGCCAGATGAAAAGTTGCTCACATCTGGTGAATTCTTGTATTTGTATTTTGTGTTTTAACAGTTTTGGTTCCAGATTTATGTTGTGAATAATGGATGGCAACTTCTGATTTTTTAAATGTTTGTATTTTATATTTCTAAAAGTGCTCCTTAGCTCTTGTTTCCAAGCTCCTCTTTGTTTATTGTATATAATTTTGGTTGGGGTTATTGCATTCTATTCAGTAAATGGCAATTTACTGCCTTTTATTTGAAGGCAAGCTGTCTTTACTGGTAGAGTCAAATACAGTTTTTATGATGTACTTGTTTACTGGATTTGGTTGGAGGTTGTGTTCTCTGAAAATATTTTTTAATTTATCAAACGTGAATTCTTTTAAAGCTATCTTTTCTGCTGCTGTAGCACATATGGTTGTTTTTTGCTGCTATATTCACTTTCTTATCTACCAAAAGCTTTTGGAAACCATTTATTTATGTTTGTATTCATTGTTACAAGTGGTGTGTTCACTAACCTGTGTGTTAATTATTGAAAACTGCATGTTTGCGAGATCTTGGTTATAACTGTAAGGTTTGATGTAATTGTCTGTCTGCGTTGCTTTTCTGTAGATACCAAAAGTTTATTTTGTTTGCATTTTTATGATTTTTGGGTTTAAAAGCCTTACAGAACAAAAAAGGTGTAGTGTGTAGTTTACTAGTAAAAGCAGTGTTTTTTAAGTAACTGAAAAAAGTACAAAAGAACATAAAAACAAGAAGCCTTAGTTACCAATGATGAACTATGTGTTACTCTTTATAGTGTGCCCTAATTTGTAACGTTGAATGAATAAGCTGAAAGATTCAAATTTTTAAAACCACATTGAAAGAAATGAAGGAAAAGGGTGCATATTTCTCTGAGAGTTGAATAGAATGCTGAAAAGTGTAAGCTTCTCTAAATGTGGGTGATTAAGTCAAAATTAGATGCTGATGTGCTCAAGTGTTGTCTGGACAAAAAAATTTAGACAATTTCATAGATATGCAATTTTGACCTAGTCTGCAGAGTAAGTCATCTTATAGTTTGTCCAATAACTGCCTTATAAAATAAAAAACTGCTAAGCAGATTTGAAAATGTACCAACAATTGTTATAAAAAAGCTATATAGTTAATGTGTAAGTAAGAAAATTGAGCTTGAAGCATTCTATTTATTAGCATGTTATGTCTTTATATTGATCTTTTCGTAAATGTCTGAAATTCATATTGTTTAATTTAAGCTCCAGTCCATTTGATGCCAATTGAAAAATGTCTGTTCTTAAAATGCTATGGTAAATGTAATTATGTGCATTCATTCTAGTTCTCATGCTGGATAAAGTCTTATTCCCAAACTCAAAAAAATTTAAACATCTATTGTGTTTTAGGAGCATAATTTTGTAGCTTCAGTGATTATCTTGCAATTTTATTCAACTATATAATGTTAAAAAACATGTTCTCTTATTATAAGTTATCAGATTGATCGTATATATCAATTTTATTCCCATTTTATTCAAACTGAAGAGCCATATCAATTCATAATTGCCTTCCCAGTTTGTAAATGTTGCAAATAGTTCATTCCATTTCTCTTTCAAACAAAAACAAAGGAGGGTAAATTCATTGATGAATAAACACTTCTAAACTACCTCTATCTTATGTATATTTTGAAATGAATAAACCGAGAATCTCTTATTGTTTGCATACACCTCAAAGTGCTTTCCTCTTTCTCACAATTTTTACTTTCTCTACCATGTACCTAATATATTTTGAGGCCGCTTAAATCCAAAAAAAGAATTTTTAGAAAAGCGTGCATTGATGTTTGTGTGTCTATGTGTCTGTGAACAGTGTAAGTCAAAAACGAAAAGTTGGATAAATACCAAACTTAGTTTTTAAGTTCAGTACCTTCCAAAGATACTACACAACATTTTCGAGAAAATCCCCCCACCCTAAGCTACCCTTTACATGGAAGACTTTTTGAAACTTTTTATTTTCTAAAAACTGGCTTTAAATAATTTTGATTAAAATACTACATATTGAGGATATTTACATAACAAATAAAATCTATATCTTGAATTTTCTGGAAATAGCTGTGAAGTGCTCTTCATTTGAAAGGAATTTTGTATAATCTTGTGCAAGAGGTAAAAGTTAAAGCGATAGACTAAAAAGTACTACAATTAGAAATGTATCTCTCTTTAAAAGACACAATTTATTTAAAATAACTTTTTTGTGGCATCAACCATTTCCATGATAACTGTTATTACTAATTCTGATTGTTCAATACTTAGCCTAGTGTTTTAAAGTCCTGTCGATTTTTAGTTGTTTCTCGCAATGTTATGGAAAGAGAGTGGAATTTTAAGGCCAGCAGTTCTAAAACATTTGACTACTGCTATTCCCTTTGTATCTATAACAAAATGTGTAATGCTGCTATTTCCAGAAAGGTTTACTTCAATTAAAATGAATAGATAGGAAAATATAATTTGTACACTCCTAATAAATGACAGAGGGTAGAGAAAGTCATGTGAATGTAACACATCAAATTTTTATAATATAGTTCCTCACTGCTTCACTCACCATCTGTGTATCTAGGCAAGTGTTCTGTTGGTCGTTTTGCTCTTTCACTGAAATTTGAAAAAGTACAAACTACTCCCCTTGGCTCTGTTTTGATATTTACAATTGCATGTATACTAATCATATTGTTTTATGTGTAAACAGTATTGTTGACTTACATTACTTGTCAATCATTTTCATATTACTTTCTCTACTGCTTATCTATGATAGATGAAGGAAGTACAGTATGGTTCATGTATGAGTTGTCCTGTCAGTGTGCACTGTCCATGCAACCTTGACTTATGTTTGTTCATTCCTAGGTCTCATTCAAACTTGTGTATGGTTCAAAAGTGATTCCAGTGCTTTATGTGTTGCAAGTATGTTTGAGTTTGTTTTATAATAATGCCAGAAGACAAGTACGCGTTACAGTAAAGGATTTTTATGTATTACTCATATGCTATTAAATCTTGCAGGTAGTTGAGGTGGCTCTCTTTTTCCTGTTTCTAATGTACATCCTTCAAGCAGAGGCCACATAAAGCTTATAAATACATTTAGAGAAGCGGTTTAATTCTCAATATGTATAATAGGTGCTGCTTTTGCTGAGAAATTGAATAATTACAATATTCTCCTCTAAAATCTCTGCAATGACTTGCAGAGCAAACCACAATTTGTCCAGGAGTTGCTACGATGTGATAAGTGTATGAAACACGGTTCTATTTGGATGTTCATATTTTTATATAGAATAACCAGTACTGCTGCTCAGAGAAACCTCATTACATATGAAAATTGGGATACAGTGTGTGGTAAATGCATACCCAATAATGCGAATGCTTTTTGCAGATTCTGTAAATGTAGAATACTAAAGGAATGTTGAATTTGGAATGAGTTGCACTATCTTTACACAAACCTTCACTTACTAAACTTTCTAAAAACTAAAAAAGTTGCCTAAAAATGAAGATTTCACTGTTTGTAGTGCTTCTGTTTTTAATAATTAGAGAAACGACCTATTTACAATATTCTTTGAACAACTGATTGATACTGAAAGTGGATGTGAATACAGTTGAAGTCGTTATACAAGGGCTGATCAATAAAGACTGAGACTGATATTTTCCTGAAGCTTTCATGATAGTTTCCTGTCTCTACTATAAATATTTGAAAAGAGCAGGGTTTCATGGATAATGTCATAGGTGGCAGCACTCTCGTATTGGTAGGTTTGTAGTATTACTGTACATTGTTGACCCTACTTGAATTTCGCATACCACAAAATGGAGGTAACACGAGAGGAGCAATACAGCGCAATAAAATTTTGTTTTCGTTTAAATCATACAGCCTCTGAAACTTTTGAAAAGCTGTAGCAAGCATACGGTGAAGATGCATACATCATGCAACAGTGTTTAGGTGGTTCAAGGACTTCAAAGAAGGGCGAGTCCTCTGTGCTAAGCAAGGTGGGCCTGGTATTTCGGCTTCTGCTATGACTGAAGTCAACATCAACACAGCTGCTGAGATTGTTGTTCCTCCTCACACTACTGACACAGCAGTGTACTACAGGTCAGTATTGGCTACACTGAGGAAGCACATTGCAAGGAAATGTCCAGAACTTCATTGGAATGAGTGGCAACTTCATCACGACAACGCGCAGCCCCACGTTGCCAATCAAGTCTAGGCATTTTTGGATAAATTCAACATTACCTGTGTGCACATCTGCCTTATAGTCCAGATCTTGCCACCTGTGATTTCTTTTTATTCCCATCACTAAAGGCAAAGCTCCAGGGCATTCGATTTGAGAGCACTGAAGCAGTGCTGAAGAAAAGTGAGGCGATTCTCAAAGACCTGACAAAGAATGGCCTGCACCATGTGTTCAAGGACTGGCAGAGTTGCTATAAAAAGTGCATTCAAGTAGGAGGGGACTACTTTGAAAAATAGTGGGACAACATTGAAATGGAATAATAAATATCTGTGAAAAAAAATCATTCTCAGTCTTTATTGATCAGCCCTCGTATTTCATTCAGGAAAAGCTTGAAGGTAGAGTAATTAGTAATGCTTATGATCCCTACATCTCTCATTAATGGGAGAGCTTGAAAGATAAAGCATTTGGGTCAGAATCCCACACATTACAAGAAATGTGAGAAAATATCAGGAGAGAAATATCACTCTTTTGGAAGTCCTGAAAGATAATCTCCTAAATGGTGCAAAGTTGTGTGGATGCAGGAGGTCACTTCTGTTAGAAGGCACATACATTATTCCCTTTTTTTATTCTCCTTTTTCTTCTTCTACATTAACGCTCAGGCCTATAGCCTGTTCCTTCCTCACTGCATCATTCCCATCTCTTCCTTGGGCGACCAACATTTCTTCTACCTTGAAGTGTATAACTATGTACAATCCTGGCTATTCTATCATCATTCATTCTCCTCATGTGTTCCTTCCAACTATTCTTATTTCCTTCAATCTTCTCATTTAAGTAATATATTTTTATTTCGTCACGTAAATCTATATTTCTTATAACGCTCCTTCTTGTACAACTTTAACATCCCATAGAAATCTCTGGTGCTCTGTATCTTGCCACTATGTTTTAAAATCCATTATTTGCTTCCACATAATACAACTGGCACTGCCATTATCTTATAAAATTTCATTTTGTTTCCTTTTGTGTCTTTTCTTTGAAAGTTTTATTTATAGTTCCACAAATTTGTTGGAAATTATTAATTTTATGTTCTACACATTATCACGATCTACACTTAAGTTGCATCCTAAGTACTTAAAATGGGAAGCTGTTCCATGTTTTTTTCCTTCTATGCTTATCTTTGAGCGGACAGGATATTTCCTGAGATGTGCCATTATTTTAGTTTTCTCTTATGATATTCCTAGATTATGTTTCTTACTTATTGTATGTAATTTAAACACCACTCTTTGTAGATTTTCTTCACTATTCTGTATAATCACATCTACATAGCTTAAGATATTTATCAATTTGTTTTTCTCAGTTTTTATCGCTGAGTTAATTTCTTGTTTTCATATCTTAATCAGATTGTCTAGATATATTGAGAAGTGTTGGAGACAGGCTGCATCCTCGTCTAACCCCTTGGTTCATCTTAATTTCTTCTGTTTTTATTACATTTATATTTATCACTACCCTTGTATCTTTATATAAACTCTTTACAATGTTAATTATATGCAAGTGGTACCCGTTCTTGTCCATTATATTTCATAATTTATTGTTATAATTGTAACTATAATCAAGAGGTTGAATCATTACAAAGGCTATGGTTTCATGTTTTTATTTCTCCCTGCCATAGCCATATCTGCTTGTATGAGGAAAGAATGTTATATGAACAGGAAGTGGATCAATATAAACCTTCATATTCAGTTATAATGTGAAGATTTTATAAAACAATCCTTCTGCATTAATCTATAGACAGAAAAACTGAGGTTATCTTTATTTTCTCAAAGATTGCTCTAATATTGTTGACTAAAACATTTCTTTTTAGGTTTGTCGTGACAAAATGTATATTTTAAATTTTCTATGAATACCCTTTGAAATCTTCTTCTTTCAGTGTGAAAATCTGGAAAGCATAAGGCAATGTATCTGTGAAAATAAAAATATCCTCAGTTTTTTCTGATTGCTTCAACTTTTTACCATATACTCTCAGAATATGAAAATATAGTCCACACAAAATTTTAACCAGCTTTGTCAAATCATCATTAAAGCATTACTTTTTTTTTTATTAATAATAATTAATCACTTTTTGATTTGGTAATATGAAATGCTCCTTGGACCCTACAGTTTATTGTATTGCTCCCAAATATTTAATTTGAGCTTAGTATACAAATTTAAAGAAATTGTTTTGCAGGCATTTCTTAATTTTAATTAGTTTAAGAGAAAAAAAAATGTTGTATATCTACATGTGTGTGAAGTTTTTCAGTGTGAGCTATGGAAAATAATATTGACAGAACTGTTTAATACTTTTAACTGGGGCACACCAATTTTTAAATGCATAAAACTTGAAGCTATCCTGAAAATTTCAAGCTAATAGGTTATAAACTGTGGAGCATTTTGAATAACATAAAATGCTGAAAAGAAGGAATTGAGAATTATGGTATTGAAACTGATTAAAAAGTCATTTGTGGCTTTAAAATTGTTGATATTAAAAAACCAATTGTAAAGCATGAAACTACAGCTTATAAGTATGATAAAATGCAAAAAACTTTCACATTTTTTACCAAATTTTACTGATGTATTGCCCATTGCCTTAAGAGAAAAATAAGCTTGCTACTGAAAAGTGTACCCAGTACTGGATTGTAAGTATACTTTTTGGGTGTTCACAAAATTTTAGTCAGCAGCCCTAAAAATGTCAAATAGGATCTGATGCATTATAGTTATGATTATACACAAATATACAACTGCAGCCACTAACGACGATGACAATAATAATAATAATAATAATTAATAATAATAATAATATTAATAATAATAATAATAATAATAATAATAATAATAATCATAACTTGTCTGACAAAAGAAAGGACTATTTTTTTGCATGGTTTATTGTTTTAGGGCAACAACAAAATAATGTATAAATTAAATTGTACTTGAGTTTATGGATGGTGTGGAGAAACTGGGAGAAGTTTCTCTTGTGCACATTACCTACTTCTGCTACAGTGACTTGACTTCTGCTATAGTGCGCTACCACCTAGTGGCATTGACATAAAATTGTAGTGATAGTGGAAACAGAGTGCGGGAAAAGCTTCGCCCACTACTGCTCTTCTTCAAGTGTGCATGACTCGCATGTATTTGGCCCCATAAGGTACTTATGTCATACCAGTTGCCCTGCACAAAAGCTCCTTAAAACGTGCACAAGTCAATGTGCTGGGGACCCTGTTGCCAGGTTTCATTAAGTTTGGAGGAGTAGCATGGTGGATTTAACACCGTAGATTTTAAATTACCACACATATGTTGTGCTTAATAACGTTTAAAGAAGAAAATCACCAATAAATCTGAAGGTGTCAAAAGTTGGTGTGTTCACGTGTACTTGTGCTCTTCTGCTGTTATGTGGCAGCCACCACTGTGTATATCACTGTTTTTTGCACAACATTAGCTGTTAAACAAAACAATGGGATTACATTTAATGAAAGTATTGACTTGGGACGAAGAATATCAACAAATAAACAAAACAGCAATACTTTATTTCCAGGAAACCACAACAGAAGATGTAAAATTAATGTAATTAATCCATCAGAATTAACCAATTTGGGGAAACTGCCCAATGCAGAGGAGCTACTTAATAAAGCTCAGTTTTCAAAAAAGTTGGAAGCTTGGCAGTAGATCACAGCTAACAATGGAGGCAACTTGTTGCTGAAGTTTGATCATAGCGGTGAAATGTGGTTTTACAATATATCCTGCATCATTACTCAGTAGATAAGTTATTTTATTGACTTGGATGTGCTTTTTCAACAAGTTCATAATGTTCTTTGTATTTCTATTGTACAGATTCTTAAAGTTCAAGTTGTTTATCAAAGAAAGACATGATGAAGCTCCCATTCTTCTCCAAATCTCAGGAATATGCAATGTGAATAGCAATTCAAGGTTGACTGCTGATAAGGGAGAGTCCATTTATAATTGCAAGACACATTTTACCTTGCCTGATCTAGACGGCTTAAAGTACAATTCTGCCATTTAACCTCATTTGTGCTCTAGGAATAGTTTTGCATTAGATGTTAGTAAGTAACAGATTAACTGACATATAAAAAAAATATGCTTTAATTATTAACATTTGTTAATGTCTTACATTACTTTGTATTAACAATATGAAAACACAACTTTACAATAAATATTTTAGGATTAATAATTGCACTGCCAAGGCACGGATACAAAATAAAAGTATTTCTATGTACAATTACTCTAAATTATTCATAGAAAAACTTAAACCAACATCAGTGTGTACAAAAATATCCAACAGTCTTTTGTTAATTAATTATTCGTAATTGCAAATGCAGAATTTATGATAACCCCCTTGAAATGCACACCTTTTCTCATTTGATGAGCTACCACTTAACAGTAATGTTTATTGTACATTTACACTACAGTGTCTTTTGTTCAGCTGTTTTAAGTACACATTTCAACAAACTTCTAACAGTTTATTTGCTTATGAAACTTGGTTGAACAAGTGTAGATACTACGTTGCCACACTGAGCCTTTCCACATAGTTCCTAGAGCGTTCTTTCCTACGCTCCTGTAGCTTGCTGATCTTGTTTGTTGAATCAGAAATTCTGCATACTGCACAAAATTTTGAGGTTATTTCGTGAAGTGGCGAGTGAAACTGCTGGAATTCTGGAGAAGTTTTGGCTCTCCGATGAGCCCACAGATGAAGGCATATTTCAATAACTATACTAATGACAGTGAGGTGTGCTGGGAAAGGAAATAAAAAGATCACAGGGAGCATGAGGACCACTGAGTTCACATTGGCAGACTCCTGATGCATTTTCTGCTCCAAACAACGTTTATACTTTTGCTCCATATAGGAGTCATACTCTGAGTACATGTTTGTTATTGCTAACACTGTCTTATTAAGAAGCCATTGTGACTTGTTTCTTTGCTTATTCTTCTCTGCTCTCTGGATGCTCCTTGCTTGACTGAGTGTTTGAGTTTCTGGAAGGAGTTCCCAGTCATCATTTTCATCATGGTGGTGAAGAACATCCCTGGATACCTGAAATTAAATACCAATGCCATTACTTTCTGTAGGCATTCAAGCATTCAACCCATAATTTACTTGGTAATGAGGTAGATAATTTAAAAATAAAACACTCCCACTCTAAATTTTATAGGAAACAGAAAATATTTATTTAAAGAAGGGAAAAAAATAAAAAGAGCTCCTCTAGCTAAATGACTTCAACACATAACCAACAACAAGTTTGTATATCTAGCTACCTAAAAGTAAACTAATATTAACCAAAACTTTGGGTTTAAATATTGGAAATATATAGGTTTGCTTTAAAGCTGTTTTATGCTTGACCATGCCAAAATGTAGTATTTATACGACTGGTAGCAGTACTTTAATGGGCCTCATTACAGTAAACCTGTTCATTAAGGTATTGGTATTCGACCAATCAGAAGTGACTACGTAACATTGTGAAAGTGCAAGTATCGATTATTCTGCATAGTACGTCTCACAACGCTAGCAACTTTGTTTGACACAGGTGCTACAAGGTCACTGTATTGTAACCATAGATAAAGGAATAACAATTGTAACACATCACTCAAACCAGAAACAAATACTTATGAAACCTTTAATTTAGATACATGGCCGAGCATAAACAGTCATATGAAACTTGACTATAATGGTGATTAAAATGCTCGTATAAGCTCGGTAATAATAATACTTGCGTTTTAATTACTACCATTATAGTCTCGTTGCATAATATATTATTCTAATTCCTTATAAACTCTATATATGAATGTGTATTTATTTTTATTCATTGCAGTAATAATAATGAGTGTTTTTATGGTTATTCAGTTTAATATGTTATGTATTTGCTAAATTTTGCAAAAAGATATACATATATCTAAAGAAAACGAAGATAGTTACAAATAGCTTCTGTAGAGATTGAAAATCACTACAAAATATAACAACACAGCAGTATATATATTTCATTAGCCAGAACTAAATCATATTAACTAAAATACTATACTTCTGTATTAAAAGTATCTGTGTTTGCTTTTAAGTGAATAGAAAAATATGAACACAATTTCAATTCTCTTGGGGGATTAAGATAACTTTTATGACATAAATCAGAGATACTATATGGATAAAAGAAAACAGTAAAAACTGCAAATATAGGGGGTTTGCATATAGATGCCTCATAGATCTTAGTTCTATAAGGGACACAATGTAACTGAACAAATCTTGGACAAAAGCAAATAAACTTACTGAAATTATAAGATAGACCCGTAATGAAAAAGCCTGTTTAAAATGTTAACCCTCCTTTATGTAATTTTGAGTGTTGAACACCAACATAATGTCCTATATTAGCAGTGCTTTAACCTCCAATTTTTGTGGTGACTTTGCAGCAACCATCAGTAACACAAATTAAAAGACTAAATGTGATAAATTGGTCAGCAGGCTAAACCAAGGCATTTTTTAGGCCTATACATAAGAAATTTCCTCCACAGGATAGCTAAAATTGAAAGCCAAGGACAGACTGCCCTCAAAAGTGTGGTTACTAAGCTCCCAGGAAAAAGCAAGGCCCTCATTTTTCCTAAAACATTAAGAATATGGAAAGAAAATAAAAAATATCAGCATAAAATTTAATACAATGGGATGCAACTACTGCACACTACACCATGACATTCCAGGAATGCCCCACGTGTGAAGAAAATTTAGGCATTAGGCTAAAGCAATGGACAGATTTTTGAAAAGCAGGTCACTATGTGATGGCTTTGAATTCCATGCTCTTTGCATGGCCACCAGAAAAACCAAATAATGATAAAAGGCAAAAGTATTTAAAAATCAATACCAATAAGAAAGTATATCTTGAAAATGGTACTGACACAAAAAATTATATTTGATATGAATTTTGCATTTTAAGGAACTCTCAATTTTTTTTGCTGTAAGTTTTTGTCTATTTCTTTTACCAGTTATACAAAAGTCATTCAAGAATGAGGAGGGAGTGGAGATTATCTTGAAAATCTTTGTGTTACATCCCTGGTAGAAACACAATTTAAATACCAAGGTTGGCCTCTAACTTTGCACGCATGTACACCACCCCCTTAGACTTTTTGGATTCCGGGTTAATCCAATACCTCCTCTACTTACTATTAAGCTTTGTGAGAAAGTGAAAACGAGAATCTAAAATATTGATGTCAATAGGGACATTTTTTCAGAAATTGGTTGCAGTAATTTTTGCCACTTTATATTAATGTATCAATATTCAATCTAATTTATAATTCAATATATAAATTTAATATTAGTAAACAATTGTGGTAGAAGCATTTGGAGAAGTATCGCAATGGCATAGTCAATGTTTGGAAAAACTTTATTGATATCATGTGTCACCACTGATGTATAAACCATTTTGCTAATCATTTCAAAACAGCTTCAGGGCTTTACAGCTTCAGGAGATATTGGAATGACCTTAAGTCAATTAATAATTCCTAGCATCTTTGCGGTCACCTGAATTTTACTTCCTGAGTTTGGACGTGCAACCATTTCTCTTTGCCTGACACACCTGAAATGGTTTGCGAGGCCGCTCATGGTGGGTACAGTAAAGAAACGGTTCCAGCTCTCCTGTCTCAGCATTTGTGTGTGTAATGCTATTCTGTTGCTGTGTCTGGACGCTGTACCACAGTTGTCTTACAGCTTCACCTGTCTCCCGATCCAGGTCCATGGCAGTCTCAAACCAACTGGTACGTATCAAATCACCACACCTGAAAACATGTGTCAAAGTTATTCTTACATTTTTACTTTCTCTACCATGTTTTTATAAGAAGAGAAGCATTGCATTCTGCACAAAAATTTAATACCAATACCACCAGAAATATATATTTTGAAGCCCTGGATCCAAGAAAAGCATTTTTAGAAAAAGATGTGTGTGTTTCTGTGAACAGGATAACTCAGTATCGTCCCCAAGCTACCCTTAATATAGGTCAATTTTTTGTATTTTTATTTATGACTTTTAACAGTTTTGATTAAAATGTCATATGTTTAAGACAAAAAAAATATTATTTGAATATTCCAGTAACAGCCCATAAAACCCTTTTTATTCAGAAGGAAATTTGTATACATAATTTTGCATAACAAGTAAATCATATGAAAACTGACTAGTACAAAAAACTAGAACTCTTTCAAACATAAATTTATTTCAAATAACGTTTTATGGCATTATTAGTTTGAATTTTTCAATATTCGTCATTTTTAATGTGCTGTTGACATTCACTTGTTTCTCCTCATATTGTGGAAAGAGTATGGAATTTCAAAGGCTAACATAGCAAACAGCTGTTAAGCATTTGACTATTACTTTGGGGAGTTAAAGTTCTGACTATCACTTCACCCTATAGTTCCTCTTACACCTACAATGAAATGTAGAGATAAACCATTTCTGCAAATGTTTGCAAGTAACAAGAAGTAGATACAGGAAAAAGCTGTTCTAAAACGATTGTGGGAGAGTGAGTAGAATAGTCAGGTGTATGTAAATCAAGATTTTTTTTTATGTCTGTTCAAGTTTCTTAGTAAATGAACTGTAGTTCTGATGATGTAATAGTAAACTGCAATATATTGATCCATAACCTTCAATGGAAAGCAATTCACAGAGACAATGAAAATTTATTACTTGTTTGTTACAAGCATGCAAGTTTTTACTTTGCTGACTATATTCTCTGATGGCATTCAAAGAAACAATGCATACTTTGTTACATCATATTCTTTATGGTGACACTAAGAATTATTCGAAAGTTTATGGATTCTTTAAAAGCACTTATGAATCTGTCAGTAATGTCTTACTGATAAATATGGCATTCTTTGCACATCTCAAGGACTCAAAAACTTTTTACTTTACTAAATGAACAATGTTTAGGAAGCATTGGATTCAACACAAGTCTTCACCAGAAATACACATTATGATGGATGAGTCAAAGAGAAGAGCATAATTCAGAACTCAAAGGCTAGATAAATACCTCATATTTAAGTTCAGCATCTTTGAGGAATTCAAAGCAAAGCCTTTTCTAGGAATTCTTCCCACCCCAATGGAAACATTTTATTAATTATTTTCTCAAAAGCTATTGTAAAACCTTAGATTAATATCTCAAAAAAGTTTATTTCAAAACAGGACAAAAAACGGAGTGACAAATAAAATAGAAATCTTGAATTTCCTCTAAATAGTCGCTGTATTCCTCTATATTCTTTTTTAACTTTATAAACTGGAAAGCGCCAAAAACTTACTAAAAGAAAAAGGTAGAACCTGTAAAACACATAATTTATGCAAAACTATTTTTTGTAACATTAAGCATTTCCAAAATATTAATTCTTATGCTTATATATTCATGCAGGTTGAAGTTTACTTTAGTAAGCCATGTGTGTAAATTTTTAAAAAATATGACCCTTTTCTTGTCTCTATATCAGCCCATTATCAGTAACAATCATTGTGTGATAAGTAACCAAGTTCATATTGCTTATTTAAAAGTAGTGTTAGGCAAATATTTATTGTGGTAATTGTAAAATGATAACATTGTACTTTTGTAATTTATCTATTTTGAATATGTTTATTCTTTTTAATATTATTTTTCTGTTCTTTTCTAAAATTTTTTCCATAATATGGCATATTCTATATGATGTATATGATCTTTATGGATGAATAAATGGTTGATTGATCAATTTATCAATAGATGTAAAATGTAATGGACTGAAGTATTAAAGCAAATTACTGTGTGCATAACAAGTACTAAATGAAAGAGATACATAGAGAGGAGGAGGAGGACGACAATGACTTTAAAGTTCTACCATTATTCTGTTAATTACACATCTAAGTTCAATTACAATTAATCTAAAACAGAATTCGCCACATTTAATATAATGAAACTGTAGTACTAAAATATCAAAAAATGTTGTATGTACAAAACTAAATCTCCCCTTGCTCAATTTTGGCCAAGTTTGCAGATGCATTAATTATTCCAAACTGGAAGACTGCTATTAAAAACTTTCCATTTTTAAGTATACCCATACAACAGCAATGTGAGTTTTATAGTGGTACTAAAGCATTGAAGGAGTTATTTGATATATTGGCATGTCAGAGCGACACTTGAACATTATTTTCTATACATCCAATAAAAATAAAGAGGCTTCACTACCAGTAGAGCGTTTTTTTTTTTGTTTTTTACATTCTCTACTACGTATAGTAAGTAGGGGAAGTATTGTATTCCACCCAAAAATTCGATAGAGATTTTACCGGAAATACATGTTTTGAGACCCCCTGAATCCAAAAATAGCATTTTTGAAAACATGTCCGTGTGTGTGTCTGTGTGTGTGTCTGTGTGTGTGTCTGTGAACAGCATAACTCAGAAACGAACAGTCGGATAAACACCAAACTTGGTATTTGGGTTCAGTATCTTCCAAGGTTTTCAAGAAAATCCCCCCACCCCAGAGTACCCTTTACATGGAAGATTTTTCGAAAATTTTAATTTTCTCAAAAATGGCTCTAACGATTTTGATTAAAATATCATATGTTTAAGATATTTTTATGACAAATAAAATGTATATCTTGAATTTCCTGGGAATGTCTCCAAAAGTATTCTTTATTGTGAACGACTTTTGCATAACTGGTAAACCATAAGGGATAGACAAAATTTTACTACACAAAAAATGTAGATCGCGTTAAAATACACAATTTATGTCATATACATTTTTTTAGTTGAGTGAACCATTTTCGAGATATTGCTTGTTATTTCCTTAAATTTTCCAATACTTATACTTTTTCTCAAATTCGTTATTCAATTTTTTTATGTCCTGGATATGCAAACTGAATAGAATGCGCCACATAGCAACCAGCGCTTAAAAGATTTGACTATCGCTTATAACCTACCATGTTCCCCTTGCATCTACAAGAAAATTAGCAATAAGATTGACATCTCGATATCTCGATTAACATGAAGCATATGGAGAATAAACGTTTGTAAAAATAGTTCGTACAAGAGTAGAGAAAGTCATGTGAGTGTAGCACATCAGATTTTTTTTTTTTTTTTGTAACTCATAATACTTGCTAACCTCCAAAATAGTCGTCGTCCTTTAAACCAATGAGATACTATGCTAGAAAAGCTGAGACAATTTCTAGAATGCAGAAATTTACATCTTGGCTTCTTATCCAGGAAGAGCTCCAGTGTTCTGGATTGTCACCACATGAAACAGATATGTAACCTTGACATTTATGAAACGTGAAATCTTCACGTCCTTGTATGCCATGAGGCTTTTTTAGGCTTCATACCACCAGACCACACTTTGGAGACTTTACGGATACAGTAAGCTAAACCAGTGAGATGTATACAGGGCGATTCATCTAACATTAACACAGTAAATATATGATACAACAGCAATTACTCAATTACTATACTGTGTGTGTGTGTTTTTTTTCTTTCCTTTTACTTTCTCTACCACGTACATAGTAGGCAGAGAAGTATTGCATTCCACCCAAAAATTCGGTAGCGAGATTTCACCAGAAATGCATATTTTGAGAGAACCTTTGAATCCAAATAAAGCATTTTTAGAAAAAGATGTGTGTGTGTGTGTGAATAATACAATTCAAAAACGAAAAGTCTGATAAACACCAAACTTGGTATTTAGGTTCAATGTATTCCATAGATGCGATACGAAGATTTTCCAGAAAATCCCCCCACCCAAACTATCCTTTACATTGACCATTTTTCGAATTGTTTTTATTTGCTAAAAAATGCTCTAACGATATTGATTAAAATATCATATATTTTACATGACAAATAAAATGTATATCTTGAATTTTCTGGGAATAGCCTAACAAGTCCTCATCATTCGGAAAGAATTTTGTATAATCTTGTATAGGACGTTAAGCAATAGACGAAAACATACTACATAAAAGATGTAGATCTCTTTAAAACAAACAATTTATTTCATATAAGTTTTTTGTGGGATAAACCACTTCTGAGATATCCCTTATTAAAGGTTTGAATAGTTAATTTCTTGGCCATTCTCTTAAAGTTCTGTCGCCCTCCGTGGTGTAGTGGTTACCATACTAGCCTCTAGTTCCCGAGGTTGTGGGTTCAAGCCCGGCGGAGGGCGATGGATTTTTTCGGGCGTAAAAATCCTTAGCATGGCTTCCTTCGGAAGGGAAGTAAAGCTGGTGGTCTCGTGTCGTAGATATACGGCACGTAAAAGAACCTCAAGCCTGATAAAGAGACCTCTGAGTAAAATCTCCGGTCTTTCACGCCCTATATAGAATGGGACGCTAAGGACCATAGTGGTTAAAGAGCGTCCACAAATAAAACTCAATTTAATTTTTCTTACAGTCCCGCCAACATTCAGTTGTTTCTGGCGATGCCATGGAAACAGTAAGGATTTTAAGGCCAGCATATAGCGTCCAGTTCTTAAACACTTGACTATCGCTGTTCCCTGCATATCCACAATAAAATGTGTAAATAGCTAATTCTGCTAAGGTTTATTAAAATACAGTAGACAGAAAAATAAGCTTTAGTAAGAATAATTGGTGTACCCAATTATTGGGTACCATTATACCAATTATTGGTATAATGAACGATAGGAGAAAGTCACGTTTATGTATCATAACAGATATTTTTAATGACGTTTCGAGAAATCCTAGTGAAGCTGTAAAATGAAACCGATAAACGATGTTTGGAAGTAAATAACTTGCAGACGTAGTGCAACATAGCATCTATGAGATCCCACCTCCCACCCTCCCAACACCACCTAAGTGGTGTTGTCCCTTCTCGCGGGTACAAACCTGGCGGAGAGCGATGGATTTTTTTCGGGCGTAAAAATTCTTAGCGTGGCTTCCTTCGTAAGGGAAGTAAAGCCGATGGTCCCGTGTCGTAGATTTACGGCACGTAAAAGAACCTCAAGCCTGATAAAAGAGGCCTCTGGGCAAAATTTCCGGTCTTTCACGCCCAATATAGAATGGGACGCTAAGAAGTACAACAGTTAAAGAGCATCCATAAATAAAACCTAATTTAATTTTTAGACCACGGAGGACAACCAATTGGATCGAGATAAGCCGGGCTACTAAACAATTCGAATCAAGCTTAAAGGGGAAAAGTGCCAAAAAATTAGATTCTGAGTTTTCTTTATATGGTGGTGTTGGTTCCAATTTCCTCTTTAATTTTCTGCATATTTTATAACTGTAAATATAGAACATATATTTTAAACATTTTTTTAAAAATATTACTGCATCTGCCATTTTGCACTGTGAATTCCGTACTAGTTCAGAGAAAAAGAAAGTAATATATATACAACTGTTACACACTTTGGAGTACAGAGGTAAATTTTAGCTCATCTTTTAGGAGAATTTTTGCTCTACAAATTAGTACTACTGTTAATAGCAGCTGCCTTGTTTTTTTTCCATTTTTGCTTTGAACAGTGCTTTCTGTGAACGGCATTTTCTGCTGTATAGATGATCCATTTTCTCTGAAATTATTGGAGGCCGCTAAATTAAATTTTAGGATGATAAAAGCAGCCTCTAAGTGCTGTTGTGGATATTTTTTGGTTTTAATAACATAGTTGGTCACTTTTAAACATTAATTGTTGATAAATTTAGTCGAAATATATTATGATTAAGAAAATAATCCTATCTTTCTTAATAAACAAATATATATTACTTGTAGATAAAAGACACCGGTGAACTTAAAATGTATGCATCTACATCTGTTAAGTTTTCACTCTGATATCTTCAATATTTTCTGAGTTAATGGGTCATACATTTAGCAGATTTAACATTGACAGGATAGAGCTTTTAATATCCCCTTAAGACAGGTTTCCAACAATCCAAGAACGGAAACCAGAACGGGAAGCAACATCTTGGCTCACAATACTCCGGGAACGGGAACGAGAAATGAATATGGATATGGATGCATATGGATGATCATATCGGTAGCAAAGTGGAAAGTCGGTTTTCCGCATTGGACGTCATTTGCTTGAAATTAATGAATGGTATTTTTTCACCTGCTTCCAATTCAGACAACATAATAGGGTTAGCCAACTTCGAAATTCGTAAACATTTTCTCATTTTCTAAACGCAGAGCTAACACTATTTCCAATTCCATTCCTTTATTCATAACGTGCATTAGAGTTATTTGTTGTTCAGTGTTAATTTCTACCAGTTTTTTTACTGTTCTTAGTAGTGTTTCTTATTTTTAAAGACAATACCCAGTTACAAGTTGCGTATAAACAAGCTAGTGACGCTTTCACTGGAAAAACCGACGCTCAATGAATCTGAGGATGTCAGGATGCACTTTCGCCGGAATTTCTTCCGGTTTCATTTTCCCAGCTTGCGATTAGCGAGCGCGCCAGCGGCACTTTCCTGTCACAGCCGTCTAATTTCTACAGTGAATTGTCTAATGTGCACAATATGGATATAACATGCCATTTCCGGGAGCGGGAACGTAAAAGTTAAATCTTGACCAAGTCTCTTTTCCGTTTCTGGGACACGGGAATGTTTCCCGTTAGTTGTGAAGGCTCGCGTTGTAATACAACGAAGAAATTAACTAGGTATTTAAATACAAAATATTTTAAATGGGATGAACCTGTTAAACATATTATAAAAACGTAAAGTATAATTTGTAACAAACGTAGAATACTCCATCTGGTAAGCATCAGTGTTATTAGTAATGCTTATTTTGCGCGTGTTCACTCAATTTTAAGTTATGGGATCCTTTTTGGAGGAAATTCTCCTCCCTGTAGGATTTGTTAATAATGCAAAAGAGTATCATAAACTAAGAATAATGCTTGGTTTATCCTGGAGATCAACTTGCAAGGCTGCTTATAGACACCTTAGGATATTGCCCTTTCCTAATAATTTATATTTATACATTTATATTATTATTATAACATTTATGAATAATGAAACATTTTTACATAATTAATTACGACATAATACCAGATAACATTTAGAGAGGCGGGTAAAGTATACTACTTCAAAAGTGACAACCATCGTTCCTATATCAGAGCAGACACATTTTAAATAAAACTAAAACACTCATTCACAATTCAATAGTACAAAGTATACTACTCCATGGAGCAGAAATGTGGACAGTGAAAAACCAACAAGAAAGAGAATTATTAACAACAGAGATGGATTTTTGGCGGAGAGTTTCTCGAATCTCAAGAAGGGATAAAATTAGAAATACAAACATTCAGAAAATAGTGGATGTAAAAAAGAATGTGTTGGAAATAATAGAGGAGAGATTAAAATGGTTCAGCCATGTGAAAAGAATGGCGCTAGAATGGGAAGCTGAAGGAAATAAGAACGATGAAGACGAATAGAACAATGGATGGATGGATGGGGTCCGAAGCATGGCGTCTAAAGGACTAACAGATGAAGATGCAGAGGATAGAGATCTATGGAGAACTTATACTATGAATGGGTTGTAGGAAAACTACTGTATGGTAGATAATTCCTAAATATATATATATATATTAACGTTTCATTCTCGTTCTGGTTTTCATATTATTGCGAATCCTTCTCTCAGATAAGCCGCTGAGCAACGAGCCTCGTTCTCTATCTCCGATTTCTTATCGGACGCCTGATTCGTTTGATGGCGCTTGCAAAAATAGGTTTAAAAACGTCCAAGGCTGCGAAGCAAATACATAACCAGTCAATAAAGACTTAGTTAAGAGTACGACCAACCATCGTGTTGAATAATGAATTTAGGAAACAGCAATGAAACGTGACCTTCATAGGAACTTAAATTTTTAGGTGAGTAACAATCGAAGGAAGTTCACCTTTCACACATTGAAAATACGTGTCGTTACATAAGGTCAAATTCAAAGTTTCCATTGTCTTTGTTATATCAGTTTCAACAGTTGCTGCACTCCTTCAAGATTAACAATTCATAAAACCAATAGTTCTAGGTCCGTGAAATTTTAAACTGATTTTCAACATTAATTTTAAATTATCATAATTATGTACAAAACAGATTACCATATTTGCTTATGCACAGACGCCAAATTTGAACGTTATTGTAACCAAATGTTGCCAGTTTCTGTACTTTAGATGTGTTACATTCACATGACTTAATTCTACTCTTTATCGCTTGTTAGTGGATATACAAATTACTCCTACTAAAGTTTATTGTTCTATCTTCTTCAATTTAATCGAGATAAACCTTTCGGAAATAACTACATTACACATTTCGTTGTAGATACAAAAGGAACGGCGATAGTCAAATGTTTCAGAACTGGACGCTACATGCTGGCCATAAAATTCCATACTGTCTCCATGCAATCGCGAGAAACAACTGAAAATCGACAGAACTTGAAATCAATGCCAAGTATGGAATAATTCGAACAATTAAAAACGGATATCTCGGAAATGGCCGATGCAACAATAAAATTTTCTTGAAATAAATATTGTGTTTTAAAGAGATCTATATTTTTTATGTAGTACATTTTTCAAATGAAGCCCGATCGGGTCTAGGCCCAGCCCCATGCAGACTTTTATGATGTATACTACAGAGCAGCGCGTGTTTATTGTATTAAGTTTTACTTGAACATGTTTTACATGTGGACTTCAGTTTGAATGTATACAACAATTCCTTTGTGTGATCATTAATAGGAATTAGAAAAAAATTTAAACGGTTCAGTCCGTAATTTCCTGTGGGCGTAAGCCCTAACAACGGGGAGGGTAAACAGAGAAAGAGGAAGAATCCGTAATTGGCAAAAAGAGACAAGTTCTAACCAAGGAAAAATTGAATGAAATAACTGTCGTGGTCAAGAAAATCACTGCCTCTCATTACAGCGTGTTTTCGGTGATAGAATAATTGAACTAAATCCACGCGTTTGTTATACGTGGAGGAAGCTTAAAAAAACCAGCATCCAGCGTGCATGTTTCAATATTTCGAATGCAGAAACTCGCTGAGTATTCAATACTGTGTTTAACAGGTGCCTGGTATGTATAGACGCATAGGGGTATCATTTCCAACTTCTTTTGTTATGAAAGATAAATGTAACATTCATATTTGTTCGCATTGTTAGTATTATCTAAGGGGGAAACAGCGGGCCAGTCCGCCGCTACTGCACGAACGGATTGGCATGGTGGTATTATGGGAGCGGCGGACTGCCGATCGCGTCGTTCAGGAGAAACACGATATTTTTCACTTTCTAATAAATTTGGATTGTTTATATAGAGATTAACTGGGCAATAAGTATGATGTTCTATGTTTGTCGAATGGTATACATAATACAGGCTTTCTATTGAAAAATTATTTACACTGTGATGAGATAACTTAATAAACAATTAAATTGAAATACGTTTTAAATAATAGGTGCATAATTCATTATTTACCTCATATTAGTTTTCATCCGGGAGTGTGGCTTAAGGATGGGCTTAAACTAGCTTTGGGTGGGCTCTAATCCACCAAAGACCCCCCGTATAGCGCTAGCCTTGCAGTCAGTTATAATCTAACTATAATCTTAACTGTCGCCGTGTTATACTAGTGCATAGCTCACCATGACAAACTGAGGTGTTACATAAATAGATGGATATAGCATGTAAATGAGTGCATGAAAATAGACTGAAAATGCCTTGAAATTTAAGCCAACTGGAAAAGGAGATACAAATAAATTCAGAAAGAGTAATGTGCACGTGTGTCGACATGGTTATAGCTTTCAATTCTGACTCAGCAGGCAGTATTCTGCATCTGTATGATCTGAGCGAGTTCCCTAGCTGATCCCCAGATCTCAGTGATCGTAGGTCAGGGAATAAACATTCAAGGCCGGAATTGCATAACTTTGACACACTTATTGATGCTCCGTTGATAATAGTGTGCCTTCGGTGCTCTGTCCACCTCCGTTTCTTATCCAGCAGTACACTGCAAACAAATATATTTACATGTTGTAGTAGTGAAGGATGTTAGTGGAACATTCACCCCCTAGAAAAGCGATTCTAAATACCAGGATGCATTGAGAACTTGATCTTCTGGTCGATCTGGATGAACTGGTTAAACACTTTCTATGCACTTTCCATGTTAATTTTGGTAATTTTAATGTACCTTTTCCGAAGAACCATTAGCAACAGAGAAGTAAGACTTTACTTTCCCTATCACGTACAGTCGAGTGTATGGAATTGTGCCGATATAAAGCGCAGTGGTTTATGTTGGTAAGAAAATATTTAACCGCCTCTATCAAACCCAGCGCCCACCTCCTATTGGTTCTAGCACCCCACTTAATGCTTTTCTTGCTCCCCCGCTTTTCCCTCTCTCCTGACGCTGAAACCGACCTGTGTTCATAGGTTGATGTTTGATAGCCAGACTTTTGACATCAAACCAATACGAGACGGACTTATGCAGCCCCTAACCTAGGCCTTACCTTTGTTTATAGGCTGTGAATCGGACTTGAATTAAAACCAATATGAATATGGCTCACCCAGGGCTGGTGTGGAACACAGATAAGGAGATTTTTTCAACATTAAACAAAGAAAAACTATAGGTAAGCAAAACCATTGGCAGGTTTTCTGCACCTCGAGTGTATACCTAGTAGGTAGAAGAAGTATTGCATTCCACCAAACAACATTTGATATTTCACCGGAAATATATGTTTTGAATCCAAAAAAGCACCGTTAGAAAAAGGTCACCGTGCGCAGGTGTGTGTGTGTGTGTGTGTGTGTGTGTGTGTGTGTGTGTGTGTGTGTGTGTGTGTGTGTGTGTGTGTGTGTGTGTGTGGTGTGAACAGTGTAACTAAAACAGAATGCACGATAAACGCGAATCAAGCTTAGTATTTAAGCTTAGGATCTTCCAAAGATACCATACGAAGATTTTAAAGAAAATCTTCAACCCCAAACTACTCCTTACATAGTCTTTCTTTATTTTCTCAGAAATTGCTCTTAAAATTTTAATTAAAATAGCAGATGTTTAAGATACATGACAAATAAAATGATCTTGAATTTTCTGGGAATGGCCTCTGATATTGTATACATTCGGAAGGAATTTCGCATTATTTTGTAAAACGGGTAAACCATAAGAGATAAAAAAAAAAAGCTTACTACAGAAAAAAGTAGATTTTTTTAAAACAGTATTATAGATTTGAATTGTCCAATACTTCATCATTTTTAAAATATCACTGCTATTCAGTCTTTTCTCGCGATATCATGGATAGAGAATGGAATTTCAAGGCCAGCATATTCCGACCCGCTTTATAACATGTGACCATCGATTCCGTTTTCTCTAACCTTCCTGTAGCTACAACGAGATGTGTAATGAGATTATTTCTGCAAAGGTTTATCTCGATTAACATGAAGTAAATAGAAAAAACCTAAGCTTTCGTAAGAATAATTTGTAGGAGCTATATAAACAAACAATGGATAGAGAAATTCATGTGAATGTAACACGTCAGATGTCTTCTTTTCTGCCTTTTATTCGTTCTTGGAGCATATTATGCCTTGTATCTAAACGTTAGTTTAAAGTTTGGAAGTTAAATGAGTGTTTTAGGATAATTTTAAGGAAAATTACAGATGATAATTAACATTTATTAAACATAATTAAGCATAGATTGAACAAGGTTTATTTTAGGAGGAGTTGTATTGTAGTTCGACTGTTGGGGAGCCAAAAACTTGAGATAGTTTCTTGGAGCGTTCGCCCCACGTACGATACAAAGTTTCCGGTGGCATTCGCCCCAACGTTTACTAATCAACTTTGTATTTTAATGTTTCTTTAAATATTATATATATATATGCGTCAGCATTAATTTGTAGAAACATGTATCTCTAAGCAGGGGGTGATGCGGCTAAAGAATGTAGGCTTACACAAATTGTAATTTTTACTTCATACCTTTTATTAATCATTGACACTATTAAATAACACTTCACTGATATAGGGAGCTGTGAGATTATTTATTAATTACTTGCATTTTTTAACACGTAAACTTTATTTTATTCTCGCCGTAATGAATTTTCGCCTCACACTGAATACGTACCGAGCGAACGAACTGCTCAGGTACGTTGCCTACTAGCGACTGGCGTTTACCGCTTAAATTTGTAATTTTTTCTATTTCACGTCTCTGATTGGCTAATTTTACTCCAATAGAATGCTTTTATTTAACTTTCAGGTTTTCTAGTTTTTTATTGGCTATTTATAAACTGTTTTTAAAATATTACATTATTGTTCCAAGATTTACTAGTAGCATTATTAAACTTTCCAATTCATTATTGCCTCAAGGTTACCTCATTGTTAGCAACTTTCGGCTTCTATTATCACAGCTCCTATATTGTTAAATTACCTAATACATTCACATAACATTATTATACATGTACATAATAATATAAATATAATACAATGATTGTTACATACATTTTATATGTTATTTATACACATCTTGCTTTAGGGCGGGCTGTTGTTATATTTTATAATATATAATTAGACTGAAATCATTTAAGTGTTAAAAATACTGCCTCAAGATTGATGCACTAATCGGGAAAGGTTCGTCATCATTTGTCTAGTACATTTCAGTATGTATTTAAGGTAGTGTACATTTTACCTGTCTTATGTTGAGTTGCATGTTTATTTTGTTCTTTGATCAGCGATGAACACAACTGATATCTCAATACTTCTTAAAACCTTTTTTGACATGAGGTTTCTAGATTTATTGATCCATTCTTGTCCAGATTGTACAAGTCTGACAGCAAAATTGAAAATGCCTAGAGTAGCATGTTTTAAACTTTATCGAGAGCTACTGGGGTAATTTTAGATCGTGTTCTGGAATCATGATTCTCTGTATACTGTATTCTGAGTAAAGCCGAGTGTAGAAAGAGTTTCTGCAATCTCCACGCGTCAGTCACATGCTCCAAGAACATAAAAAAATAGGAAAAAAAGACAGACAGAAGTGAAGAGAGATAGCTGAAGAACACCCAGGAATGCCTATAGAGGAGTGGCAAGAATCAACACTTGAGATGAAGGCTGCATGTTTATCAACATAAAACTATGTCTATGTACACATTTCATCACGTCCTTCATTTCAGAAATATTCAACATAAAGCACAATAACCTCCAAAACAAAATGAAGCTGAAGTAACGAAAATAGAATATTACTGCGAGTTCAAACGTTTCTTTGTTTCGACTTTCTGAAGCGGGTCTTTATTTGGAGGTGACACTGTGTATCTTGAGAACATCTTTTGTCTTGACAAAATTTCTTTGTTTAGCTCATAAAACAAATGCCACAACTGCCAAGGTTTTAGAAGAGACATCTGTTCTGTGACAAGTGGTACATGTGAGTTGGCAGGCATTTAGCTTGTAACTCATCCATTCTACCGACACAGCCGAGGTCGTTAAGGCATGGACCCTTGAACGGAAGATCTGCTGTCCACAACACGCCAAGACCGTCCGCCTTGACTGAGGTTCTTTTTCCCCAGGTTTTCCTCATTCCTTATAATTGGCAAATGCCGGGGAGGTAACCTAAATCTAGATCTGGACATTCTCTTTTCCAATTACCACTTAATTTCAAGTAACGCATTGTCGCCGCCTGGGGTGCCGTTTGTAGTAACAACTGGCGTTTAACACTTAAAAGAATATAATAAAAACACTGTGTTAGGATATGGAGTTAGGGTGAACTCAATGACTTAAGTAAAGCTGTTATTAAGTACAAGTTAATAAAGGTAACAAAAAGGTTGTTTTTTTTCTGTGGGGAGGGCCACCGTGAGTTCCTACATAATCATAGCAGGTAGAAATCTGTGAAGAATGGAGATATGTGAATTCCTGTAATATTGAAGAAATGGGATATGTTAGTTGCTACAATTTTGTAGGCTGGTGAAGCTTGAAATATTCGATGCAACCATGAAATTAAATTGAGTTTTATTTATGGACGCTTTTTAACTGCTGTGGTCCTTAGCGTCCCATTATATATTCAGCGTGAAAGAGCGGTAACTTTGCTCAGAGGCCTCTTTATCAGGCTTGAGGTTCTTTTACGTGACGTAGGCTTTACTTCCCTTCCGAAGGAAGGTATGCTAAGGATTTTTACGCCCGAAAATAACCATCGCCCTCCGCCGGGTTTGAACCCACGACCTCGGGAACTGCAGGTTAGCATGGTAACCACTACACCACAAGGACGACGATACAACCATGGCGTGGCTAAACATGCTATCCTTGTTTTTGTATTAATTACAACATTGTCAAATAGCTAGGCCTTAAGGCTTGGTCAAACAAGTTTAAAGTAGTTATGTCACGCTGCAATAACATCTTCATCAAGAAAGGAAAATTCAAAGAAGTCGTCAACCCCTTTCCTATTTCGCTCTCACCAGCAACAAACTGCTTAGAGGTTAAAGTCGCTGCACTCTGAATACAGTCAGTCAGTCTTCATTACGATGAAAGTATGACTTGATGCCTGGGTCAAATAATAGATACATTTTGTGATTATACTACAAGACACATATGCAAACGAAGAATGAACTTTCCCAACAGAGTGCTAAGCGGCAGGAACCATTTTGTCTTTGTAGGAATTCACGTAACAATATTCTTACAAACCACAGTTGTATAGGAATTCACACAAACTGTTTGTCTTTTTTTCTCTCTCTGTTAAACTCCTTCAGGAAACCTAGCGTTCTGTCTCGAAATACTCAACAAAGTTGGTGAGATTTAATTTATAAAAGGGGAAAGAACTTTACAAGGCTGTAAATTTTAGCGCTGTGACTACAGTCAAGTTTGCCAAACGGGATGGCTTAGGCGCCAACGTCTGTGGCCCGCATTTGGGAGGTCTTGGGTTGGATTCCCGGTAACCGCCACTCTGACCATGGGGTTTTCTTGGTTTTTCTTTTGGTCGCCAAGGCGAATGCCGGGGTGGTGTATTCTGCCACGATCTCTCCTTTCTCCCATTTCCTCTTAATTCATCTCCATTTCACGCTTCAGGTGTGCTTTCAGGTCCTGCGGTGCTGGCGGTGCCGGACGGATGGCGTGGATGCATGCGTCGCCCTTTTGGGTTTCCTTGCCACTGCTGCGCGGGTATTCAAACTGGAAATGTTAGATACTTCTGCAAGTCTCTGTGGGCCTGTCTGCCTGCAGGCCTGGGACCATCTACGGCTCCTTCACCATCCTTGCCTCCCGGGGAGTGTAGGCACAATAGATCAAAATGGTTGCAGTGCGCGAGGTAACCCCTCCGATAAACACATCCTACATCCTACGCCAAATTCAGTGTGGGGTCTTAGTTTATACAGGATGAATCACCTGAAACTTGCACCGCAAATATTTCGGAAATGGAAAGTGCTATTGATGTGCAGTTTTCACAGCATTGATTGGTAGTCAGGGGCTCGTACATTTAGCGTATAAACAGATTTTAATAATGCTGAGAAAGTGTATTTTTTGAGCAAACATGCAATTTATTAAATGGAACAATGCCTAGTTACATCAACAGAATAAAGGTAGGGTAAATTAGAATGTCAATGCTCTTTGTTGCAGGATTCTAGTGCAAGTGGTTTACGAGAAATCGTATTTTGAAAAGTTTCCACCCCGACAATTGTTTGTCCCATTCAACCTGCTTAGTTGCTAGGTACGATGTTATGTTTTTTTTTTTGCATTGTGTTTTCTGTTCATTGATTACGACTTTCTGGTCAGTTAGTTTGTAACGTTCAAGCACTAAGTCGTGAATGGCAGATGGGGTTTACTAATGCAGAAAAAGCAGACATGCTCATGGTGTATGGAGAGTGTAGGAAGAATACAGTTCGTTCCTGTACGATGTATGCGGAAACGTATCCCAATAGACGTCAACCATCTCGCCAATTATTTATCAACCTCTTCAACCAATTACGTGAAAGTGGTACTGTAACACCTAGAAAACGTAACAGAAACAAGCAAGTGACTGGAGAAGAGGCAGAAATTAATGTTTTGGCTGCCGTTACAGTAGATCAGCAAATTAGTTCCCGCACAATCGCAAGTGGAAGTGGCATAAGTCAGGCAAGTGTACTGCGCGTTCTCCATCAACATAGGTTCCATCCCTATCACATCTCTCTCCATCAAGAGCTGCATGGAAACGATTTTGAGAATCGTGTTAACTTTTGTACATGGGCATTAAGACATGGTACTCCAGATTCATCATGTATCTTGTTTAGTGATGAGGCAACATTTACTAATCATAGCCAGGTAAACCGCAGAAACATGCACTATTGGTCTGTTGACAATCCCCGTTGGCTTCGTCAGGTGGAACGTCAGCGTCCATGGAGTTTAAACGTGCGGTGTGCAATCGTGAACCATCAGCTCATAGGCCCTTTGTTCATAGAAGGAACAATGAACTCGCACATGTATCGCAGCCTCCTGATAGACCATCTGCCACAGATGCTAGAAGACGTTCCTTTGCAGACTAGGAGGAACCTGTGATACCAACATGATAGCTGTCCAACCCATAATGCACGAAATACTACAGCTTGTCTTAACGGATTGTTTCCAAATCGTTGGATTGGACAAAGAGGACCTGTACCTTGGCCGGTCCGTTCACCGGATCTGACCCCTTTAGGCTTTATCTGTGGGGAAGGCTGAAAGACACTGTCTACAAGGATGTACCAACTACACCAGACGATATGAAACGACATATTACTGCTGCCTGCTCTGAAATTTCCGCTGAAATGCTAGAACGTGTGCAGCAGTCTTTCCATAGCAGACTGGAAGCGTGTATTCAAGCTGCCAGTGATCATTTTGAACACAACCTTGAAGGGCTATGTTCTCTTTGCTTGCAAGAATCCACAGAAGTATTGTAATTCCCTTTTGTTTTTCTTTAGTTTGTGCTACCATAGGTTGTAAAAGTGTCGGTGCGTAAAAGCTTCAAAATACGACTTCTCGTAAACCACTTGCACTAGAATTCTGCAACAAAGACCATTTACATTCTAATTTACTCTACCTTTATTCTGTTAATGTAACTAGGTGTTGTTCCATTTAAAAAATTGCATGTTTGCTCAAAAACTACACTTTCTCAGTATTATTAAAATCTGTTTATAAGCTAAATGTACGAGTCCCTGACTACCAATCAATGCTGTGAAAACTGCACATCAATAGCGCTTTCCATTTCCGAAATATTTGCGGTGCAAGTTTTAGGTGATTCACTCTGTATATCCGAACATTGTTTAAATAGTATTTCATTTATTTATTTAATACTCAAGACACTTATTTAAGAATTCTCCTCCATAGTATAACCACTTAATGAATCTAACACATACTTGTGTATTTATTTTGCAGAAAATAGGAGCTTGAGCATTGCACGATATGGCGTATGGAAATTTTAATCTTTGCTAAGAAATATTTTAACCAGCAGCGGCTTGTTAGAAAATACATTTTGGGTGTTAACAAAATTTTAGTCAGATAGAACTAAAAATGTGAAATGGGATCTACTGCATAATGGTTATAATTATGAGCAAATTGATATAACTCCAGTATCTCCCTGCGATAATAATAGTTATGATAATGATGATGATGATGATGATGTATAAGTTGTCTGACAAAAGAAAGGGCTGTTTTGTGAATGTTTGTTGTGTACATAATTAAGTACAGCGTTTTAGGACCAGAACAAAGTAATGGGTTAAATTCAATTGTAGTTGAGAGTATGGATGGTCCGGAATAACCGAGACGACTTTCCGTGCTCGTGCACTACTTCTGCCGTAGTGTTACCATCTAGTGGCATTAACGTAAATAGTAATGATACTATGCAAACAGCGCGGGAGAAACCTCGTGCACGCCTTCAAGTGTGCACGACCCGTATGTATTTGGTCCACAAGGTAATTGCCTAATACCAGTTGCGCATGCGCAAAAGCTCCTTAAAACGTGCACAAGTCAAGATTTGCTACCGACCCTGTTGCCACATTTCATCGAGTTCAGAGAAGTAACACGATAGAGTTAAGCCCCACAAATTTTAAACTATCACATACAAATTACGTTTAAAAGCATTCGAAGAAAAAATTCTGTGATACATTCACATGACATTCTCCACTCGCTATCGTTTATTAGTGGGTACATAAATTATTCTTATGCAAACTTGTTTTTCTGTATACTACGTTTTAATCCAAATAAAACTTTGCAGAAATAGCTACATTACACATTTCGTTATAGATACAAAGAGAACAACGACAGTCATATGTTTTAGAACTGGAGGCTATATGCTGGCTTTAAAATTATGCTGTTTCCAATCGCGAAAAACAACTGAAAGTTGATAGGGCTTTAAGGGAATGACTAAGAAATGAACAACCCGAACCTTTAATAACGGATATCTCAGAAAGGCCTTATGCCCCCTAAAAAACTTATTTTAAATAATTTGTGTGTTTTAAAGGGATCTACATCTTTTGTGTAGTATGTTTTCGTCCAATTAGGCTATTTCCTGAAATCGTTAGGGCCATTTTTTTAGAAAATCAAAAGTTTCGAAAAATGTTCCATGTAAAGGGTAGTTTTGGATAGGGTGATTTTGTTGAAAATCTTCGCGTCGCATCTTAGGATGATATTGAACCTAAATACCAAGTTCGGTATGTATCCGACATTTCGTTTTTGAGTTATGTTGTTCGCAGACACACACGACACTTATTTGGATTCAGGGCGCCTCAAAACAAGTATCTCGGTATCGAATTTTTGGGTGGAATCTAATACTTACCCTACTTATTATACGTAGTACAGAAAGTAGTAAATAACGAATAAATCCACAAGATGTCAAAAGTTTCTACCAAATTTGCAACTTTATTCATACAACCTGACCTCCAATGGTTCATATATTTCATGAAAACCGAAGTACAGAGGAAGTTAACTTACCCTTTACAGTATACCGTGCTGAACTTAAAAAACGAGAACAGAGTTGAATGATTGTGCAGAAATACAGACGGAAGCAAGATGTAGTTCAAGTGAGAGTATTTCCACTTTCATACCTCCGGGCACAGCCTCGTTTATACCAAAGAGAAATTCAACCTTGCACTCTCGAAGATACTGCAATATTTGCTACCGTAGAGCTGAGGGCCGTATATGCAAAATAAATAACTGTTCTACAAGTACTCCAGTACATAAAAAATCGCATTGTTACGTTCACATGACTTTCTCTACAGACACTGCTACAAACTATTCTTACAAAGGCATATCTGCTTCATCTTGATCGAGGTACCTA
This sequence comes from Deroplatys truncata, assembly GCA_030765065.1. Taxonomy (NCBI): domain Eukaryota; kingdom Metazoa; phylum Arthropoda; class Insecta; order Mantodea; family Mantidae; genus Deroplatys; species Deroplatys truncata. Next base: position 116,942,167 of record CM060988.1, on the reverse strand, counting down.
AACATTTGCAAAAATGGTTTTATTACAGATTTCGTTGTAGGTGTAAGGGAAATACGTAAGCGATATTAAAATCTTTTAAAAGTGGGTCTTTATGTCATTAATGTCTTTGAAATTGTGCATCTTTGCAGGACCACGAGAAAAAGAAAACAATAGTGACATAGTAGTTGTAAAAGGTATAGCGTATTTGACAATTCAAATCAATAACAAAGAACATCTTGGAAAAAGTTAATTCCACAAAAAATATATTTGATATAAACTAGTTGTTTTAAAAAGATTTAATTCTTTCCATCAGTAAATTTCTGTCTATCTCTTAAAGTTTACAAGTTATACAAAATTTACTCAGAATGAAGAGGACTTAACAGATTTTCGGAGAAAATTTAAAATACCTGTACATATTATTTCTCATGCAGATATCTTATGCATGTGATTTTTAATTAGAATCGTTAAATTCTTTTTCAATAAAATAAAAAAATAAAATTTGTTCTATATAAAGGATAATTTGGGGTGGAGGGATTGTCTTGAACATCTTCCTGTGCATTCTTGGAAGGCGCTGAACTTCATAGACACATGGAACTTTTTCTAAAAGTCTTATGCGATACATTCACATGACCTTCTCTACCCTCTATCGCTTATTAGCGGGTACACAAATTATTCTTACTCAAGCTTATTTTTCTATCTACTATATTTTAATCCAAATAAACCTTTGCAGAAACAGCTACATTACACATTTCCTTATAGATACAAAGAGAACAGTGATAGTCAAATGTTTAAGAACTGGACGCTATATGCCGGCCTTGAAATTTCCGCGCAATCGCGAGAAACAACTGAATGTTGAAAGGACTTCAAGAGAATGACCAAGAAATGAGCAATTCGAAACCTTTAATAACGGATATCTCAGAAACGGCTTATGCCACAAAAAGAAGGTATTTTAAATAATTTGTGTGTTTTAAAGAGATCTACATATTTTGTGCGGTACGTTTTCGTCTATCGACTAAAGTTTACCAGTTATACAAGATTATATAAAATTTCCCTCGAATGGAGAGGACTTTATAGGGCGACAGGTTATTAAAATTCAAGATCTGAAATGACCCAAAGTTTGCCTCTATAGTGATGTTATAGACAAAAACAAAATTGTGCATTGTTCCTACCTAGAATGTTCATCTACCCCAGCAGAGAGGTGAAGGTAAAAAGATTACCTACTACTTCTCCTGCCTCTTCGCTTGAACCTACGGATATCTTCCCACAAAAAGTTAAAATTACCAAAGAAGATAAAAAGTCTTTGTCAAAACAGCCAATAATTATACTTTATTACTCTGACATCATAAACAACTACAATAAAAAACTGACTAAGAGGTGTGCAATTCCCTTTCATTGTTGGTTTGTCCTTGAACATAATCATATATCATTAATCATTTCTTGTGCCTTTAAAATTTCATCTGCGTGTTTTAAAACGCAGTACAACATCCGTCTTGTTTACTAAGAGTCCGTAATTGTGTGATAATCTGTAGCAGCATAATTTAGTTCGCGTTATTTGAAGTTAATGACTTAAGTAATTAACTCCACCAGGTCTTATTAGTTTATTTCGTTACACAACTCCATCAATTGCCATTAGATTCGCTACACACGAGATGGAAACCCATCTCACATATCTTTGATACCCATAACGATATTTTATATCTTAAAAATGGCACTACATATCATAAAATTATTGCTTCCGTATTTGCACTGATGGTTCTCTGATGGAATATCTGTGTCTGTTGCAATATTTTCGTGTTTTATGTTTCTTCTAGTAAACACCGGTGAAGGATATGATCAAATTATACCTTACAAAAATATATATCATACAAAAATATACCTTAAAGATTCAATGGAATAAAAGCACAAATTCTCTTTGAGCAAATTTTGTGCTTTAGGCCCTATACTGAATTTACATTTAAGGAAACCTTACAGGCCTTATGGGTTTTTACTCCTTGTGTTCTCATCCCCTATTCTAAGAACAAAAGCATGCCTAAACTCGCTCTAGCTGTCATGTATTGTACATAGTAACACACAGGATGAACAGAACTCCACCGACAAACTTTCAGAGTTTGTTCAGGGATACCTTGTGAGTATTTTGGTATAAGGACCCATGGTCTCCGGCTGCGACACAGTGCGTTCAATCTGATCTGTAGAGTACGTAACAAATGCAGAACTGTTCCCTTTCAGGTATTGTTCAAAATGTCGACCACCATGATCACGACGCACCATCGACTGTCTTTCACGCTCAAGCATTCCAAGAGTTTGGCGTACTACTTCCGCGGCTGCGATAATCCTAGCAACCAGGTCCATGCGCGTATCGACCGGAGTCGTAAACTAGGCTCTTCATATGCCCCCAGAAGAAGAAGTTCATTGGCGCCATGTCTGATGACCGAGCTGACCATGGAACAGCACCACCGCGACCAGTTCATTGTCGTCCAAACTATACATCAATGTGGTTCCTAACATCGAGTGCAAAGTGTGCCGGCACCCCGTCATGTTGAAACCACATAAGCCGACGAATTCTCAGCGGCACATCTTCCAGGAACTGTGGGAGGAACGTTTGTACACGACTCCGTAAGTATGTACGATCCAATCACAAAATCGTTGATAGTGTAGGATTTATGCACGTTGTTGTAGGAACCAATTTGCAAACTCCATTCGAAATGGAGAGTCCGCTTGCTGCAGTGACTGCACCTGCTGTGGATGATACGGGTGCAATTTTTGTTCATGTGCGACTCTCAAAAAGTTGATTGGTTTGTGTTCAGAGCTCGTGCAACGCGACAGGATAGTCACACATTCTCTTCCAGATCGGGTGTTCTGGCATACCTCGCATGGCCAGTATCTTCCATTCTAATATGGAAGGATCCAGTTTCTCGTAGGCGCCTATGTACAGATGCAAAAGTACTGTGATGAGGTTGCCGTCGGTGCGGTAACAGCTCAGCAAGCATCGTTGTGACGCTCTTCCACTGCATTCAGTGAACCCATATACGAGATACATATCGGCCAATCCATACGCTGTGTATCACTGTTAACCCACAACTATCACTGCCGGAAAAACAAAACCCTAGACAGAACCGAGCAGTACTGAATGCAAACTTGAGGGCAACGAGGTAAAGAAGGCATTACTGTTGGCAACAGCAGGTATCGTGAGCGAATGGAAACAATTTGTTTACAAACAAGATACGCAGCGTATACATTTACAGTGCAGATACAAAGCTAATTAAAGCAAGAAACCAAACGAAATGCAACTATTACTCTGTAAAGAGCCGCCTGAGACCGTGGCTCCCTTATACCAAAATACTCCGAAGATATCCCTGAACAACCACTGATAGTTTGTCGGTGGAATTCTGGTTCAACCTGTATAGTTAAGTTAAAGCTTATTTATAGTAGATATTAAACGAACAATTTTCTGTTGTATTAATGCTTTTCCTAATTATAAATCAATCGGGTTTCAACACAGTTATTGGAATAAATCCTCCATGTTTGTCACATCTTCACTTCCATATAGTAAAGTTTATGCATAACTTGTGTTGCATCACTGACCTTGTGATTCCAATATTCTATAAGAATCACGAAAACGGTGCTTACGTGGTGTTCGTTTTGCGAGTAATTAACTGAAAACAAAGAAAGCACTTTTGGATGGAGTGCGTTTACCTACCAGGTATGAGTTAGAGAAAGTAAACAAGTATTTAAAAATTCAAGCCTACATATACCAACGAATATATCGGAAATGCTAAATGCCACAATAAATATATTGACAAATTTGATGTGTAATAATACCTAAATTATTGGTGTAGTAAGATTGTCTATTTTTTATAGTTTACGAATTATATAAAATTGTACCAAATCGTTCCAAATGAAGACTTCACAGGTTATTCCAAGAAAATTCCATATGTATATTTTATTTGTCATGCAAATATCTCAAACATGCGGTCTATTAATCTAAATCCTTAAGATCCCTTTTTAAGTAACTAAAAAATAATGAAAATACTTTCCATGTAAGAAGCATTTCGGGGTGGGGAGATTTTCTTGAAAATCTTTGCGTAGCATTCTTGAAAGATGCTGAACGTAAAAACCCGATTTTTCGTTTTTGAGTTATGCTGTTCACACACACACACACACACACACACACACACACACACATACGCGCATCTTGTTCTAAACATTTTTTTATTCAGGGCACCTCAAAAATTGTATTTCCGGAAGGATTCTGATGTAGAATTTTTGGGTAAAATACAATACTTCCTCCACTCTCTATAGGTAAGTAGTAGAGGAAAGAAAAAAAAGCTTTTGCAAACCTTGAAATCATTTTGCAATTATTACAGATGAATTTATTATTATTCATAATAATAATAATAATAATAATAATAATAATAATAATGATAATAATAATAATAATGATAATAATAATGATGATAATAATAATAATAATTTGAATAATTCCAAGACCAAGAAAACTGCTTAAACCTTGTTTTAAACAAAACTTAAAATTGAATACCTCTTCAAGTATGAAAGAAAGATCAACGAGCTGACTTCTCACTCGGAGGTCCCGAGTTCGATTCCCGGACGGGGGATGAGAATGTTTCTTTAATTAGGGTTATTCTCTAACCTCTATAGAGTCTGGAAGTGTGGATGTGAATGCGAGTGTGAAAATACTCGTTAGTTCAAAACGAAGAAAATCTACAGTAACCAAACCTAAAGAAAGTTCTAAGAGTGAAACCATCAACTGTTTCAGTCAAAGCCCTCAGTATGACCATAGCAATTAAAGGTGAATAGAAATAACTAAAAAAATCTGATATGTTACACTCACATGACTTTCTCTACTCTTGTGCAAACTATTTTTACAAACTCTTATTCTCCATCTATTTCATATTAATCGAGAAAAACATTTGCAGAAACGATCTTTTGACATGCAAAGAGAATTACATTTTACACATAGCGACCAGTTCTAAAAATATTTCACTATCGCTTAAGGCGTACTATGTTCCCCTTATTTTGTATTTGCAAGGACAATATAGAAATACAGTAGCCTTTAAGCATCGACATATATCTTAATAGCTGGTTGCTAGGTGCAGCACCATTTTCTTTGCCACAGATTAATGCTCTTTGCATATCCAAGACAAAAAAAATGAATAACGAATTCTCATTTGAGAAAATAAGTATTGAAAAATTTAAGGGAATAACAAGCAATATCTTGAAAATGGTTCACGCAACAAAAAAATGTATATAGCATAAATTGTGTATTTTAACGCGATCTACATTTTTTGTGTAGTACAATTTTGTCTATCTCTTATGGTTTACCAGTTATGCAAAAGTCGTTCACAATGAAGAATACTTTTGGAGACATTCCCAGAAAATTCGAGATATACATTTTATTTGTCATGAAAATATCTTAAAAATATGATATTTTAATCAAAATCGTTAGTCATTTTTTGAGAAAATTAAAATTTTCGAAAAATGTTCCATGTAAAGGGTGATCTGGGGTGGGGGAATTTTCTTGAAAACCTTCGTTTACATCTCTGGAAGATACTGAACCTAAATACCAATTTTGGTGTTTATCCGACTGTTCGTTTCTGAGTTATACTGTTCACAGACAAACACACACACGGACATGTTTCCAAAAATGCTTTTTTTTTAATTCAGGGGGCCTCAAACCATATATTTCCGGTGAAATCTCGGTATCGAATTTTTGGGTGGAATACAATACTTCCCCTACTTACTATACGTAGTAGAGAAAGTAATATGTGAAAGAGCAGTGAGAAGATGTGGGTCTAGGCCAAAAGTAACGCCACTCCAAATTGCCTCAAGGTGAAACTGTTACTGCGTTTTGGAGAATAATGCAACGCATTGCCAAATTCTTGCATCAAGCTGTATGTTTCGCAGGAAGAGCGTCATGAACTGCGATCTGCTATGAAATTCTGGACAAACTCCAACGGGCAACTTAGCCGCCAAATAACAGTTTTTTTAATATGTTTAGCACATTAGATTAAATAAAGAAATATTTATATGGAAATGCCATACGAATACTCTGAGTGCGGAAAAACAATGTCCATAAACTGTAGAGTAGAAAGGCAGTAGAAAATTAAGAATTTTTAGGATAAAAGCAAGGAATCGCAGGTATAGGTATAGGGGATTCAACGGGGAAGGGCACCTCACGCGCTGCAACCTGCCCACAGCAGGCTACAACCCGTAAGCAGACAGACCACAGTGACGCGCGGAAGTCTTTAACATTTTTGAGCTCGCAGACCCACTGCTGGAGCCATCGAGAGAGGGCGATGAACGACCCCTCAGTCAAGCAGCCTTCTAGCGTCCATAGGGAGTGGTCTTTCCGTTGAGCATGCATCCGCCTGAAGCACCCCTGAAAGATAAGAAGGAAACAGAATGAAAGGGAAATTGTGGAAAGGAAATCGTGGTAGAGAAGGAACCGCCCCAGGATTCGCCTGTCGACCCGGAGAAAGCACGAAAAACCCAGGGTCAGAGTGGGCCGTCGCCGAAAATCGAACCCGAAAGCTCCCGAATACGAGTCGCACATGTTATCGCGGCGACACCTAGCTCGGTACAAGGATTCGCTGAAATCTGATTTTATGAAACATCTTCATTTGTCAGTCAAAATGAAGTGCAACTCACACGACAGATATGTACGTATGTCTCAACTAATGAGTATTGGTACACAATGAAAAACTAACCATTACTTGTGTGTACTGTACTGAAGAACATGTCTTAAAAATGCTGAATGGAGAAAATCTAATATTTGTGAACACTGTAATTACGATGTTTAAAAAAGCTTCTGCAATCCCATGCTTCTAACTTCAAAATGCTTATTTTGCTACTGCTTTTCTACTCTATAATTTTCTGTACACTGCTTTTCCAAACACAGTATACCGACCTTCTTAAGAATAAACTAAAAAAGAACAAATGTCTTATGCAATCTATTTCCTTTTTACTTTCTCCATCAGGTACATGAACGTAGAGAACCCAAATTCGATATCGAGATTTCACCAGAAATACATGTTTTGTGGCACCTAAATCCTAAAAGATACTTTCAGAAGAAGGTCCGAGTGCACGCGCGCCTGTGAACGGCATGACTCAAAAACGAAAAGTCGGATAAACACCAAACTTGGTATTTAGGTTCAGTACTTCTGAAATTGCGACACGATGATTTTCAAGATAATCCACGCATCCCAAACTATCCTTTACACAGGACATTTTTCGAAATGGCTAACGATTTTGATTAAAATATCACATATAAATGATATTTACATGACAAATAAAATGCATATCTTGAATTGTCTGGAAATAGCCTTTGAAGTTCTCTTCATTCGGAAGGCATTTTGTTTGTATTACTAGTAAACGGTAAACGATAGGCGAAAACGTACTACAAAAGAAATGTAGATCTCTTCTTTAAAACACCAATTTATTTCAAATAACGTTTTGTGGCATCAGCCATTTCTGAGCTATCCTTATTAACGGTTCGCATTGTTCATTATTTGGTCATTCTTTAAAGTCCTTTTAACGTAGTTGTTTCTCACGATAGCATGGAAACAGTATGGAATTTTAAGGCCAGCATTTAGCGTCCAGTTCTTAAACACTTGACTACCTCTGTTCTCTTTGTATCTATGACGAAATGTGTAATGTAGCTATTTCTGTAAAGGCTTATTTGGATTAAATGTAGTAGACAGAAAAATAAGTTTTAGTAAGAATAGTTTGTATACCCACGAATAAGTGATAGAGCGTAGTGAAAGCCATGTGAATGTAACACATAATAGTGTTTACTCTTTTTATTTGTTGATGAAATAAACAGAAAAAAAAGCAAACGATAATCGGGGTTAAGTACCTTTTTATTTGTTCTACCGCTCAAGTAGGTATTAAGATAGCGGAAGGACTACATTCGACCCAAAAATGCCATTGAGATATAAATGGAAATACACATTTTACGTCCTTTGAGTCCAAAAAGCACCAGTTTAGAAATAGACTTTTATAAGCGTTCAGTATCCCTTAACGACTGCTGAGATTGTATGCGAAATGATGTTCCTGCGAGTCCGGGGTCCACTGAGATGAGAGTTGACATTCGTCATGTAGGTATATCGGAGGTCCCGGGAAAAAAAGCCCTAGACATCCAGCTTACACTAACCGAGATCCCAGTCCCGTACTACTGAGGTGTGTGTTCGTGCGCGCGCCTGTCTGCCTGTCTTCATTTTCTTGTGAACAGTACAACTTGAAAACCAAAATACGGATAAGTACCACACATTTTCTGTTTAAGGATATCTATGAGTGAATGTTGAAATTCTAAATTAATAGTGCTAGCGGCACTTCAAATTTCATACATTCCGCTGTAATGATTTAGAAAATATGCTAAAATGTATTTGTTCTTTTGTTACGTCACTTAAATAGGCCCTCATAAAACATCAATTGCTTCGATCTCATATTCCGAATCTAGATTTGCGCTTATATCCGCTTTTTAAAATTGCCCTGGATTTTTGTCCTCCTGTTTAGACTTTTAAGATTTTATTAAAGTTGATCCTTATTTTTTCACCTATATGTTATAGAAACTTGCGTTTTAAAATGTGCTTACGTGTATGTGTTATAAAAGTAAAACCTAGGAGAAGTTTTATGTATTGTACATTTGTGAAATTTTACACCGGATGATCGTAGTCTAACACAAAAACTGTTGTGCAAGGAGCTTTGTATAGGAGGAAAAATTCGGCAAATATCAATAGCGAAAGCACAGCAATGAAAAATAGGTTGATTATCATAAAAATTCATCAGCCTGGTCTTTAAAGAGGGCATCCAGGAGCTCACGATTTAAATGTTTTTATTGTGACTGACAGCATTAGAAATTGGATTTTCTGTTAAAATGTTTAAAAAACTCTCTAATAAGTATTTTTAAGTCGAATTTCTGTTAAGAATATATGGAAAAATATTCGTTATTTTGTAATTATTTTCTTATATATAGGTTTGTATGAGGTGGGAAGAATTTCCAGGAAACCTGCATCTTGTGTCCTTAAAATATGCCTGTCTCACTTAAGGTGAAATTTTGTATTTATTCAATTTTCATCTGTGAGTTATACTGTTCGTAGGCAGACATACAATCACGCGTGCAACGTTTCCTTATAAATACTTCTCTTGGATTCGGATCCTCAAAACCTAAGAGAAAGCACCTGGTGAGTAAGGATCCGGTTGCAAAGAAGTTTTGTCAAGTCATTGCACCTGTTCGCAAACGTGTTTTAGAAATGGGAAATATTGAGAGATTTGGAATATGAATTGCGGGATCGTTCATTCTATTTGTCAAACTTGGCTCCCTATGTCTTACGTCTGCCACAAAGTGTTGAATGTTTTTATTACTTGCTAACTTGCTAACTTTCCGGGAGTAACGCCTCATAGACACGGTATAATGGAACCGGAGAATCGCTGAGTAATGAAAACATACTTTACGTTTAAGGAACCAGCACTCGTGACTTTGAGCAATCAAGCGGAAAATAATAGTAATCCTCGGTAATGTAATTACTATCATACCAGGTAAAGTTGAGGTAATACCTATAGAGAAGAAGTTTAATCCCAGTTCCTGTCGAAGGTTAACACAAGAATACTTACTTGAGAACCGGGCGAGGCAACATCGCGGTAACGTGTGCGACTTGCATTTGGGATGTCCCAGTTTCGACCCCGACTACCGCTCACTCTGTCCCATGGGTTTTTCGTGGTTTTCCAGGTCGGCAGACAAATACTGGAGTGGTTCATCTACTACGAACTTCCCCTCACTTCCTGTACCCATCATCTTTTTTGTTATCTATTTCAAGGTTGTGGGACCAGGCGTCGGTGTTCGGTGGATTGCGGCTGGGCGATGGATGTACGCTCTGTAGAGGTTTCTTCCCTGGCGTCATTGCTGAACAGTTCAGTTAGGACCCGCGTGCAGGTGCTCTCGGGCGGACGCCCCTTCGTGGAGGCCCAGGGGGTAGGAGATTTGTTGGTGGGCGCTGGCGGCGCCAGATGTGTTCGATCTGGAAACGTCAGGGACCCCGTCCATACTTGCACATCTAGTCGCCTTCGGGCCTTTCCCCGCAACCCTCCATTCCAGGGGTGGTGGTAAAAGTAAAAAGGGTCGTTGTGGCCTGCTTTCGGTGCTCCGCACCCCCCTCTGCCTTTTTTTGAGACACTAAGAAGGAAGAATTCGTTGGTGTGTGTTTTAATAGAATCTTAGAAACACAAATGACCGATTAATATGACCACGTGAATAAGAATCACATAGGACACTTCACTGAGACATGGTAAAAGCCAATTGAAGGCAGTTCGTGAATGGGCAGTTCACAGCAAAACTATCAACTAGTCATTAATGAACTGGTTCAAACACTTCATAATTTTAAAGCATAATGCTCCTGTTTGTGCTAACAGCACTCCTAGTTCCGGTTCATACCAGCCCTATAATTCTCCTGACCAGGTTTGGGTGAAATTTTTGTTAAAAAAATGTGGTATTGTTCGGTACATTATTGCTCTTCATGTATCAGTTTTTCATAAACTACTTCAATTACGTATTTTGACCGATTTAAATGTTGCATTATGGGCATTTATTGTCTATTCACTGGTATTTTAGCAAGGCGAGGGGTAGGTAAGGCCCTGAGGTGAAAAAAGTTTCTTTTTCAACAAAACAACATGGTTGTGTAGGCACTGTCACGTGCCGTTACGCCTAAACTAATCTCAGGAAGGTGCTAACCCCTCCCAATGATAAAACACCAGTAGACGAGCAGCATAGCTTCGTATGTAGCTTCAATTTTGCGACTTAACAAAACTCTGTGGCCTCACCAATTTCTCTTATTTGTTATCTATAAAAGTTGTTTCTCATGCCCACCTCCATGGTGTAGGAGTAGCGTGTCTGTGTCACATTCAAGAGGTTCTGATGAGTTAGGATGAGTTACTCCGATCAGAGTTTTCCCTTATCCTGAGGAGGCGAATGTCGGATAATTTAAAGCCCTAAGGACCCCGTGCTCGTCTGAGCATAGTACGATATCACTTTGTATCAGGTTAAAGGACGTTAAACTTCAAGCAAAAAATAAAATTGTTACGTAACCTGAACAGTAAGCTCGTTAGTGTCGTTGACGCAACTTCTCCAATAAATGAACTTGGAAAGTGTAAAAGTTTTGCAGAGGTTCACAAATTGCGTTGGTACAGTTTAGGGATGTCGATATCAAAACCACGAAATCAATCGTGTTGGAATGGTACAACTCACCAATGTAGGAACAAATTAGTCTTCTTTTCACTCAAGCGTAAAAGGACCGAGTGTTGTAGCCTACTACCGCGCTGCAGTCCGTGCTACAGCTACCAGCAGGCAACCTTGACATGCCTCACGACCAAGAATTGTACTACGAACGGCATTTTGCAATCGAAATGGACGGTAAACTTGCAGTAGGTCGAATATACTTTGTACTCATAATTGCGTCAATATTTGGATGCCGAAAACTGTACTACGGAGACACGACTACAATTTTGAAGTCAAATTCGACTACAAAGTGCAGTCCGTATGCTCTCGTCTACCCTGATTGTAGAACCGACTGTAAATTCATTCTGATGAGCCAGATTAATGGCAATTATACATATCCGTCTGTAGAGCCATTAAGGAATAAACTACGGTTATCTTCCTCTATGGGTCTATATCTCGCAAGCTGCAGGGTCGCCTTGTAGTGGCACTTTTCGTAAGTTCAAAGTACCCATTGCATGTACTGTTTTACTATGGACGGTTATAATATGCATGGTAAAGTGACGTTTCTCTAGTTCCAGATCCAAAATAAAGGCTTGCAAAATCAATGAAGCGAGTTAAAAATTACAAACAGATGTGTCTATATTTAGCAACCACTGCTTACAATAACGCCTCCGTCAAAACAGAAATAAAGCATGGAAAGAGGTCAATACCAGAGAATATTGGCACGGATACCACGTGCATCAGCTGAACTAAGAAAGTGTGTTTCCTTCGAATATGTGGTGATGTTAATGGAACAATGTCACTAGCTCCATCTATTCTTATTTAGTAAATCGAATTGCATTTATTATCGCTTACATCGAAAAACGGAGATAAGATGTATTCCATGAATGCAAGGAAAGCGTGCTAAAGGCTGCTAATACATCGCTGATTGATATGGATAATGGAAAATTAACATTTGATCTTGAAACTGCGTAAACCTTTCGTATGAGAATTTTTAACATTTTATATGGTGATTACACAATATTTATAAAGTGTTATACAAACTATCTTTATCGTTATTGGTGAGTTAATTTCAACACGGCGGATATCTCCATAGAGTTTATATTTGTTCTCTTTTAGTTTTACGTTTCTATTATTATATAGGCCATCCTTGTAGTGCGTTGCTACCTGAGGTGCGAGAGGATGTGAGTTTGATTTTCGGCACTGGCGTCGGGATTTCTCCTCTGTTAGGAGCTCTAGTGCGGGTGCGCTCAGCCTCACGAGTTCTTTGGGAACCATTGATGAGCTACTTGATTGAGAGATACGGCCTCGATCTTGGAAACCCCATTAAAGCATCGGGAGCAAGCGGAATATCACCCCCATAATTGCACTCTTCCCATGACGTCCACTGGTCGAGGTGGCGCAACGGTGACGTGTGCGAGTCGTATTCGGAAGGTCTCAGGTTCGAACCCCGGTGACCGGGGAATATTTGAAATATTTAACCGGAAAGACGAAAGTAATTAGGAAGTCAGGTTAGCGAAAGTCATTAGTATCAGCCGAAGGAGAGAACGCATTAGCTTAAAGGTTCTGGGAATTCAGTTAGGTTATAAGCTAACTACGCTTGCAGTCACGTAGGGCAATTCTCTAAATTAGAGAGGCAAAATCAATTCTGACAAAAGTGAAAGGCTGAGTTAGCAACAATCAGAGAAGCACACGAAGAGAATTTGATATTGGCCCGGGCAAGATGTAAAATTGGAAGGGGGGTAATATGTAGGCGGAGCTAAAAGTAATAAAAGCGTGCAATTTTAGATCAGAGAGTTACTCTCTCTCTCTCTGGCACCGGTACCGGCACTGGTACTTACATTCGTTCGTGCACACAGTTGTGCATACATTCATTACCTTGGTACCGTCATCGGTACGTACTGTTCGTGTCATATTTTAAACGCCTAGTGACGCGCTTGTGTACGATTTTGCGGCTATTGTGAGAGAGGTCACGCTGATAAGCAATTTATCGACTCACGGCAAGTTACGCTTCTAGTTCCTTTTATTGCAGAAACAGCTATTTCCAATCATAACTTTGATACTGCAGAAGTTAGCAGGTATAATAATTCAGTTATTAAAATTTCGAGTGCTACGATTCATAATCAGTTCCATTCTTTATCGCCAAACGGTCGGCAACTCGCTTGAATAACCCAAATATTAGTTCACAATAAATTTCTGAGTCAATTTAAACTAATGTTGTTCTTTAACAATACACCCACGTACACCCTGAGGGAAAGGACTCATAGGTTAACACTGGAGCAGCTGGCGCACCAAACAACAGAAGTTACGAAATCACGGCAGCGAAATTAAAAACGAAGCAGTTTAAGTAAACGGCTTCAAAAGTGACGACCATCTTTCCTGTATCAGTTCAAAAACACCAAATACCTTGCATATTATTGAATTTTGTGTAAACATGTAACATAGTGAAAGATTAGTGCTAGTAAATTTGTTGAAACGACTCTGCCTCATTTAAGCACATTTAAATGTGATCCATCGCATCTGCAGCCTTGGGCACAAAAAGCCAGGGTTCAACCAACTGTGCCAATTTTTACGTTATTTTCTGATTACCGTAGGAAACAGTAACGTATAAGCATAAGCAACCAGCACAAGTTTGTGTATTATTATTATTATTATTATTATTATTATTATTATTATTATTATTACTATTAAACGTATTATTCGCGGTTTAATTCTCACCCACACACCCAAAAAGCAGTTTTATTACCGATATCAAAAACATCACATGACACTGCAAAGAAAGAAAGACAGAGGAGAGAGAAATTCCCGCAAATAGCACAGTGTCTCTAAGGGTGTATCAGTTGCGCGAATTGCTCCGACACTAACAAATCAGTTGCGCACGGACATCTCCGTATAAACACATCATTTGCGCGCCAAGACGAGCGCCAAGAGATTTTGGATTCCGATACAAATCACTTCTAATAGAACCACAAATATATGCAAAGCGTTTCATTTGACTTTTTTTTAATTAATTTTAACATTGCACATCCATATATTTATAAATCCTCTGGCACTGTCGTTCAGACACAAATATGAATATTAAAATGAATGACAAAAACAGTATCCCCCGGATTAATCCTGCATATGAAAACGGAAATGGTATATTGAAGAGCTCATTAATAAATGTAAACATGAGAACATTAATATAATTATTTTTTAAAGAGCGTTTCTACCATTATAAGAAAACGTGAATACAAAATTTCATGGTACGTATCATTTTGTTCCTTTGATGAGTATCACTTTCATGGTACGATAATTATATATCTTTGTTGAGTACCGAATTTATGGTGTAATAGTTTTACTCCTTTGACAAGTACCAACTTATCGAACGGGATGGCTCAGGCGGTTTCGTCTGTGGCCCCCATTCGGGACGTCGTGGGTTTGATTCCCGTGGCCGACCTTCCTGACCCATAGGTTTTTTCGGGAGATTTTCCGGGTCACTAGCGAATGCTGGGAAGGATTCTCACATCCCCCGAATTTCCTGTCCTTCCTTCTCATTTCACTTCAACTTTCATCTGTTGGTCTCTTTCAGGGTTGGAAGTGTCGGCGATGGTGTGTTTCGGTGCAATGTGGCAGCGGAAAAGGATGCTCTTTGGCTGCCAAGGGTATCCGAACCCTCTTGAGGGGTGTTGGACCCCTTCTGGGTGGGGTGGGTTCCCCGGTCTGCCTGTCCAGTTGGCCGGGGAGTCTCTATCTGAAAACTTAGGGATCCTGCCATCTCTGTGTCGCCACTCCTTGTTCCCGCCGCCCGTTGTCTCCTCTCGCCCCATCCTTCATCCCGAGGACGCCCCCTTGTGGGGCGTATGTACAATATATATCCCGTATGTGGATCAGCGGCGAGTTTCTCCGTAGCCAATCCAATCCAATACCAACTTCATGATTATTTTATTTCTGGTAAGATTAAAACAAGCAGTTTTATCCACACTTGCCAACAACGACTGCTATGCAGCGAGACCGTATCTCTGTAAAATGAGAAGGGAAATGTGAGAATTATAATGACCGCGCGCAACTGATGAGAACTAGCAAACACCATGCGCAACTGACGAGACCCCGTATCTCTCACTATCATATCAGGAATAATTGTGCAAATTATTTAGGACATCCAGGACATAAAAAGAGGCAACACCTCCAAGGTCGACGGGTTTGCAAGTAGGATGTTGACGAGCAAATCTCACGGAAAAACAAAGAGAAAAGAAAAAACGTAATCAATCAAAAGTATGTTATACAAAACATATTATAAATCTCAAGGCAAGCAGCCATGTACAAGGACCTAAACTGAGCATTCTAGTTCATGAATGATTTACTTCATAGGCGCACAACTGAACTTCTACTTCGGCGTCTTGGTTATAGCGCTGGAGTGGCTTGACAAATTCTGACTTCTGGCAGCAGAAATTGAACAATATTATTGTAAGTCTTGCCCACATTTTTCTAAATGTTTTATCTACATTCACATTAACTCATCTGCTCACTCTTCTGTAACTAGTCTTATAAAACTTACTCCTCTGTGTATTTATTTTAATTGATATAAACGTTTCAGAAATGCCTTTATTAATGCAACCTACTCGTTATACGAGGCTCTTTGCATGACAAAGAAAAATGAATAGCGATTTAATAATTAAAAAAGTATAAGGCGTTTGAAAATTCAAACAAATAAATAATTTGTCATAAATGGCAAATGGTACAAAAAATCTATTTAACACAAATTGTGTGTTTTAACTCTGTCTACATTTTTTGGTAGTAAGATTTTTGTCCACCTCTTATGGGTTATTAGCTATACAAAATTCATTCAGAATGAAAGGTCTTCACAGGCAGAAAATTCAAGATGAAACTGTTCTTTATCGTGCGAATATCTTGAGCACGTAGTGTTTTAATTAAAATCATTTGAGCCATTTTTTAGGAAATAAAAATTAATAAAATTTTTGCATGTAAAGGGTAGTTTGGTGCGAGTTATTCTGTCCACAAACACACACACACACACACAAACACGGATATTTTTCTAAAAAAAAGTATTATTTTATGGATTCAGGGGACCTCATAGCATGTTTCCAGTGAAATATCGATATAGAAATGTTGGAATACAATATCTCCTCTGCTTAACATAGGTAAATAAGAACAATAAAAAAGGACAAGAAATTAACTGCGCGGTAAAATTTTCATTGCGAGGGTTGGAAAAAGGTCCCTTTGTGTGCAAGTGGAAAGCGGATGCCTGCCCTTACTATGCCAGTTAGTCTCACCGTAACGTTAATTAGTGAACAGCTCACATAAAACAATTCAAGAATAGTTGAACATGGAAGGTGAGAAACGCAACAAAATTTGTCAAATCGCTTAAAGTTTAAGGGCTTTATAACGGGTTTAAATTAATGACGTCATTACTAGTTCAGCCAGCACCATGTCTCAAAGGGGAGGTGCGGGATTGAATCTCGGTCGCATCGTTTCCGACTTCGTAAACAGGTTATGTAAAGCGCGGTTTAGAACTGTTTATCACTGGAACATTTTGTGCGTTCTTTGCACGCGAGATGAAAGTGACCACAGATCTTAGAATTTGCATGGTCGAGTGCTCCTTTCGAACTGGAAAAATACGACGGTGAATCTATTGTTACGATACTAGACGCTGTGTGAATGATTTTCTCCATTCTCGCCTAGAAATTCAACATGTCCCGAGACAAAACATGATGAAAACAGTTTTTTTATGTTTTTATTAACAAACAAGGAGAAACAATTAACATTTTAAAATATTTATAAAGGTTACTGCAGTTTTTTTTATTTAAAAGGTTAACGTTGTGCTATTAAAACCGAGACACACTACGCTACAAAAACTTTCCAATTATTTGAGTTACCCATCAGCATACATGCTGATATTGCGAGTTTACGAAACGCAAGCGAAAGAGGTTCCAAATATAAACACTGGAAAAGTACGATACAAGTCCCATTCCACTAAGGTGACCTCGAAACTGTTGACATCCACTCCTTCCACTCATCTTTCGCTAGTCTTCTGCGAGAGGTACTGGTGATAAATTCGTTTCAAAGCATTGACGCCATGCGCAGATAACTGGCGGCAATGATCGAATAAATCTGAAGACCTCATATATGTACGGAATGCTATAAACTTAACAATATGTACTAAATTTGAAAATCTTGATCTTTATCGCAGTTTGCTGGAGTGGCGTGCTCCGAATCCCGGCCACGGAATGCACATCGGTCCCCGAGACCACCTATGGGGTGCGGATTTTTCGGACCGTGTATCCGCTCAGCATCGTAGGGAAAATGAACAGCTGCGATCTGTGGGTTACAAAAGCCAACATTCTAAGTAGGGAACGCTGATGCTAACCGCATCACTTTCCCATGCCAGTTGAAAGATCGCACGGTTCTGCCACGTGCGTGTAAGCATGAGGCTGACAGACGGCTTGGTAGACCATAGAATGAGTGTTATTACTAAATTTGAAGGTAGTAAAACACCAAAGCATAAGAGTATAGCCAGGATGTATGTATGATTTAGCCTTACTAAAAGTACCGGAATGCGTTGTTTAAACATTAAAAAATCCTGTGAAAGTACTTAATGAAAAGTTAATACCCGTATAACTCATGCCAATATCTGAAGCCTATTTTATTTGGATAAAAAGTCATTCAAGTCGTTTTTGAGAAAATAATTATAACAATAATAATAATAATAATAATAATAATAGCAATACGAATTCTGAAATATAAATTTAATATAATTACAAATAGAAGTCTTACTAAGATATTCACTTATATAACCTGTGTTCTTACCATTTTCTTGTAATAATATCTAGTCTACGCATTACTTCTTTTCTTTTTCCTTTCATTTTACACTTCCTTTCATCATTGTTTCTCAACAATTATGTCGTTGTGATACATTGTACATAGCTACGATTTAAATTACACTTGTTCTGCTCGTGAAGTCATAGTGAACATCCAGTTCAGAGAACAAAGTTCATTTTGAAGATGTGCATACCAAGCATTTTGAACTACCGGGTTTCCCCCGAATGACGCGACTGGGAGCTCGCTGCTCCCATAACGCTGCTATACAAATCCATTCGTGCAGTACCGGCGGACCTGCCCGCAGTTTTTCCCCAGATAAAGCTAGCGATGTGAAACAATACGAATATTAGTTCATTATAAAAGCTGTTTGAAATGATGTGCCAAATTTGTACATACCAGAGGACATGTTCATATTATTAAAAGCTCGACGAATTTCAGCAGCCGAAATATAGGAAAATGCACGCGGTTACTATCTTCTAATTCGTCGAGCGTATAGGAATTTATTGCATAAACTTTATATTTATACATTCCCCACGCATAATCTCATCGATTTGAAGAAAGAGCAGGTTAGTTAATTATTATCAAAAACATTGTAATGCGAGGTAGGATCTTCTTTCTTTCTTTTCTTTCCACAACAGCCTCTACCTCGTCTTAATTTTCCTGGGTTATAAATGTTGGCTGTCTATGTTTTATTTTGTCTAACGCGGACCCAGACTGTTTAAATTGCCCTAACATCCCATAAATTGCTATATGTTTTAGCAATGGCGACACAACAAAACTTCTCTCTAATAATCAAGCAGGCAGTTCACACGTGACTCCGTTTAAGCAAAACTTAACACAATAAACACATTCTGTGGTATAGACAACCTTTTCACGTAAAGTAATTCCCACTATACACCATATTAGACAACTGTAAATGCCGTTACCTTCCGTACACAATTGAGCTAGGCTATTGTAATGGAGGCCATTCAACTCGATAACTGCTACGAATCAGACCCGGTGGCCCCCAGTTGCGTCATTCAAGATAAAAAGGCAAATGTCGAATACGCATACTGGCTCGTCATCCATTACTACAAGAAAGGAAAGATCCAGACGGTGAACACCACAACAGTCACATTGTGTATGTGTGGCCATATAAGAATGGCACTGACCTCTCCACACCCTACAACGTTAACGTAACAGAGTCGGATGTGCCTTGCAGGTTAACGTAGGAGTTTGTACTTCCTTATGTACACAGCAGGTTGTGCCTTGTATAGATGGAGCTGTTTAAGTGAAGTAACATCAAGAGAAGATGTCGTGAAATCGGATCGCAACTAAACCATTTAAAAATCAATTTAAACAAACCAAATCTGTAACATAATTTCTATTTTTATTTTCTTTACCGCTTATCATAGAGAAATCATGAAATCATGAAATACTGTACTCCACCCAAAAATTAGACATCGAGATTTCATCGGAGATCCTCGTTTTGAAAACCCATGAACTCCCCGCATATATAGAAACAGATCCAGATGTGCTCATGAGTGAGAGAGAGAGAGAGAGAGAGAGAGAGAGATGAGAAACCTAATATCGATGAATACATATTTCAGATATGTAGGTACACAAGGCGAAGGTTTTTTTGGGACATTTCACTATTTTTTATTTTTACAAAACTGTATTAATGTTGACCATAATATATGTTGAAATTCATATTGCCATAAAAAAGTAAATGTCTATTGAATTTTATGCAAATATTCCGTCAAGTACTTTTCATTCTGATTGAATTTTATAGTACAGAGTAATCATAAGAGATAAAGAAATATCGATATATGAAGAACTCCTTAAAACACGTAATCTTTTTCTTAGCATTTGCCGTTTCCGAAGCATTAAGTTTCACCAAGAAGAAGTTTGTGCGCTGTAACATGTTTCTCCCCGCCTCTTCATACGTACTGTTTACCATGAAAACCCCACAGAGTGTTGTTTGCATAGTTAGAAACCATTCCTAGGCAAACATTGTAACGTGGATAGAATAATGCTTTTTGAAGAGCTTAATTATATAAAGTTTAAATACGAAAGTAGAGAAAGGTATGCGGCTGTCTCCCCACCTTCTCTCTCTCTCTTGTTTATTTGCAAATATGTATTTTTTAAGAGTTTAAATCCCGTTATTTTTGCATACGGCACCATAGGCAGTGGGTACCTGCTGATGGCACATGAAATAGAATAAAATCCCGCGGCGCTACAGCCCGTTAAGGGTCTAGTCCTACCAACCCGACTACCGGCCTCACGCTCGCGTAAGCACGGCAGAGGTGAGGTGGCCAGTATCGCGCATCCCCCAGCTGGACGTTGGCTTCCGTGGCCGGGATCGCTGTCTATCGTAGCTCCTAAATTTCCTCATGATACTGAGTGGGCACCGGATCTATATCCGGGACTTAAAATCCGCATCCCCATGGGTGGAACCGAGCGGGCGCATTCCGTGGCCGCGAACCAGAGCTCCACGCTCTAACCCACAGAGCCACGGCGCAGAACGGAATGATAATTTGGATACGAAATTTGGAAAGGAAACGTTCTGGTCCTAAGTTTAGAGTACCTGCCCAGCATTTACCAATTATGAAGTCGGAGGAAAACGTTGAAGAAACCTCAGTCAGGGAGGACTGTCCTGGAGGGGTTTGAGCAACAGAGCTCCCGTACACAACTCCGTGCCTTAACGACCTCGGCTACCCGTGTCGGTCAAATATCTGTTAATTGCTTCTTAAACCAAAATATGTTTGTAGCTATTCCTCTTTCCTGCTTGATAGACATGAATGAACTACAGAGGTTATCTGTAGCTTGATATCTCGGTTCGGATCACCGAGAAACTCGGGTCACTTCATAATGGAGTCTAAGTTCTCGGAACAAGAGAATCTTAAATCGCTCTTTCCACTAGAATGGGAGAGAGTGAACGAGTTCTACATCTAAGGTTTCTCTCTTTTAATGGAAGACTGTGTTGAGAAAAGTATATTTTGACAAACGTTTTGCTTTTCTTATGTAAGAAATGTATTTAACTTTGATAATTTTCGAATGCTCATTATCTTTCCTTCAGCTATTATGCAGACCGTGTGCTGCTAAGCACTATAATAAATTATCCTGTATATCTTTTACAGTTCTTCCTTTGCTTTCCACAAATTCAATTTCCATCTAGTTTAATAACATTTAAGATAGAATTGCATCATTTTATACAGAGGAATCAAGGTTAAAAAATTTTTATTCCGACCAAAATAATTAGGAATTCTCTTAGGGCAGAGTAGATATAACTCAATTATAATTCAACTTTAGTCTTTGAGCTCTAATTCGGAAAGAAGGAAATAAGTTCTGCGCATTTTTCGTGGCATCCTACTTCAAATATGGAGCGATTAATACAAGCTTTATTTAAATATATGACTGAACAGCAGTTATTCAACCTTTTTTGTTATTTTAAAATGTTTCCTTAAATGCTTATATATATATTGCTTATATCGTAATTTTCGCTAGTCAATTAGAATCAGCAACGAACTATTGTGTTGCGTGATTCGGCTCTCGATCCAAACACTTGTGATACCACTCTCTGCGGAAGTCATGCCTAATGCCTGCTTACCATCATACCGTTGTTTTATCGTAGGTTCAAGTAAAAATCCGATAAGGCAATTTGTAGTATCTTATATTAAATGTTTAAAACAATTAATTTTTATTAATTGTAATCCTATAAACAAAAAAAAAAGCTTTTACTTTTGTTCGTTTTCGTTGAATGTTTATGTAAGCATGTTAAGCTTACCCACCTGCAAGGCGCGTTTGCCAAATGTCAACTCTACACAGTTTTTTTTTCTCTAAAATCTATGAAACATAGAAGAAACTGCTCATAAACATTTTCATTGTATTAATTGGTATTACATCTCTCCAAACTGGAATAGTTTTCCACGTACCCAAAGTAAAAGTGGCAATAAAAGTAAGATAATAGTACAGCAGGAAACTCTTAAGGCTGATCATCGTCAACAGAAACAAAACAGGTGGCATATTAAGAAACTTTTAAGATCATCCATCTGAAATAATCCCACTACTTCCCAGAAATACATTAAACATACACCTTTGGATGTCGCGGTATCCTAAGCAGTTAATTCGACATTAAATAAAAAAACAACTAGTAAAACTTTCGCTTCAAATACAAAAGAGCACGTTTCCTAGAAATAAAAAAACGAAGAAAAAAAGGCGACAATGTGTTGGAAACGTACTTCATAATTAATGATTCCAATCATGCACACAGGATCTTCAAAAGGCTCATTCCGCGCTCAGGAATTGTGGGGTCAGGAAGGTCCAAGTGGAAAATCCCAACCACAGCCGCATTCTTATGGCTTGAAATTTGAAGCCTTACGACCTCGTCAAAAACTGTAAGATAATATTATCACCTCTCACTATTATTACTGCTATAAATTCGACATCAGTACTCTGATACCTGATACGACACCTGACATTAAAATGTCTGCATATTTTAGGAACTACTAAATAATTTCTTTACATGTGAAACGCATATTCTATTTTTGTTCCCATGAGCACATGACTGGCATATATACAACTTCGACTAATTTATTTTATTTATTTTGCTATAGAAATACTACAGGAAATATATACAATAATAACTCATTTATAGCACAACCCCTGAATGAGAAAAATTCGTGCTCAAGAGGGAAATGGACGTAGAGATGTATATAAAATGCAATATTATTAAACAATAATTAATTTAATTAGTATTTAAGTTAAAAACAATAAGACATAAGGTTAATTTTAAGTTACTAAAGCTAATTTTGGTATACAAATTATTTAGTAATTAACATTCAAATTCAGAGCGAAGGTCTCTGGAAGCCGAAGCTGCCCTCCTGGAGGCAGAAAATACTCCAATAAGGACGGAAGTGGATGCGCACTTATGTGCGTCAACGTTGAGGGAAGACTAGAGAAGAACTCGGTGAGAACGACAGTGTCTAGCTCTTTAAGCTGGTACCGGAAGACATAAAAGCGTTTCACTACCCCGCATGAGCATCGCTACCCAGATGTTGCAATCTTCCAAGAGTATCGAGACTACTGTCCCGCCGAGTTCAACCCAATCCTAACAACTCCATGAAGGGAGTAATGTAAGAACTACCACGAGTATCGGAACCACGGCCACGCTGAGACTTCAACCCAATCCTAACAACTCATGAATGAAGTAATGTTAGAAGTACCACGAGTGTCAGGACCACTGCTACGCCAAGTTCAGCCCATTCTGAACAACTCCACGAAATGAGGAATGTCAGAAGTACCATGATTACTATAGGTCCATGCCGTGGCAGCTGAAGGGATCGGAAACCCTCCCCAAAAAGATGTAAAAGATAAGAAAGAAAATTGTGCTAACGCAAGACATAACAAACAATAAACAAGTAACATTAACGCGATTAGCGCAATTTTAGTTTCAATTTTCCTGATCATGTTTTATTTGAGTTTAAAACTGCTGCCTTGGACATAGATTTATACTGCGGTTAAAGGCTGCAGTTATTAAACATTTAGGCTCAGACAAGTCACATTGTTTGGTTTTGTATTTATTCCGATTATAAACCACCGAGTTTGCTTCATCCTGTGTATAATTGCATATCTCTCAAATTGAAGCCATTTCTGTGCAGATTTTTGTTTTGGCTATTTCAAAGTGGGTAGAAAAATTCATCATAGGAACAGTGTGCAAAAAGTTAGGTGCAGAAAATAGTGTGGTTGTTACACACTATAAGCTCTTTTTTCGCTCTACTCCAAACGTTTTTATTATTTTTCTTTTCATTAAATCCAGCTTCAGCTTATCAGCATTCCAATATTTGTTTCATTGTAATGCCTCAAAGATAGAGTATACTCCTTCTCCCCCATCCTTCGATCTCTTCTGCAAAACCGGGCAGTATGTCTCCATACTCAAAGTTGAGCTTTTTTTATTTGAAGGTTGCATTA
Source organism: Deroplatys truncata (assembly GCA_030765065.1). Lineage (NCBI taxonomy): Eukaryota > Metazoa > Arthropoda > Insecta > Mantodea > Mantidae > Deroplatys > Deroplatys truncata. The sequence continues at coordinate 116,918,193 of CM060988.1, read as the reverse complement.
AGAAAATAAATTTATAATCCAGCTCTATCTCGCGCCTATGCATACAAGACCGAACAAGCTAAATATGTGTGTGTATGTCTTTTAAGCAATGCATGTAGTTTGTATGTATCGAAACATTGGCTCAGCCGATCGGCAACTGTCTTCCGCGTTGATGGCGTTATATTTTCCATGTACTCGCGGCGTCCGGGCTCCTCATTGCTTTAAGATTTAGGTCGTGCATACTAAATAGCATACTTTTCTCAGGCGCACGATCGATATCTTCTTTTGAAACTCTTATTCAAATAATACAGTTCTAAAACACTAATAGAGGTACGAATAAGTGCGTCATCCTAGTGTTACATTATTCTTCAAAGTGCTCAAGTCAGACACCGAAGCGTTCGAGCTTTGGAGTTTAAACAAGAAGATTCCATCAACCAGATGAGTGAGTGGTTCGGAAAACATTCATACTTCATATTTCGCTGTAGAAGGCAGTTTTATTTAAGCGTAATTTAAAAATTAATTTCTGATAACTCTAAAACAGGAATGTTTTAAAGTACGATTTTATAACCGTCAAGAATATTCAAAGAGTTTTAAAGGAAATCCATAGGGGAGGGTTCTTATCTCTTCAGTTGCCGTGGTATGGGCGCTGCGTACTTATGCCACTAGTTGTACTTCTGAGATATCTAGGTCTAACGTCTGAGCCCCTCCCTTCGAGGAGTTGCTCGGATTGGGTTGGACTCGGCGGGACAGTGTACCCGATACTTGAAAGGTTGGATAAGTCTGGGCAGTGATGCCTAGCCCGGGTTGTGAGACGCCTGAATGACTTGTACCATTCTGGGGCACGGTATGCTAGAACACTGTCGCCCCTACCAAGTCTCTTCGGTAGTCTTCCCCTTTTTGGGTGGATGCGCGTATCCACTTCCGTCCCTGTATAAGTAGCGGAGAGGGCTTAGCTCAACGCATAACTAGAGTCAGTTCTTTTGCACCCCTTTAAAATGTTTCGATTGGGTTTGATGGCTACGGAAAAAGGGCACTCTACATACAGGTTTTAAAAATTGAGTTTTATTTATTGACGTTAACTGCTGTGGCCCTTAGCGACCCATTGTATATTGAGCGTGAAAGACTGGTAATTTTCCTCAGCGGCCTCTTTATCTGGCTTGAGGTTCTTTTACGTGCCGTAAATCTACGACACGGGACCACCGGCTCTACATACAGGTGTTATGATATATGTAAATCATCTAATAACACGTTGTAAGAAATGAAAATAAGTCATTATTAGATAATCTCCAATTTATAAAAAATAAGTGTTCCCGCAATTTAATCAGTGGTGGTAGAAACACTCGTAGGAAGTTAGATAGCAGTTTTAGTGTCTATTTTCTGTATAAAATTAGTCACTCGTCACTGTTGGAGACAATGCATCAGAGAAAACTGGAATAGGGGAGAGGCTTATGACAGTGATACCAATGATCACCCATCCTATATGACACCTAATTTGAGAGTTGTATTTCGTGAAGGATTGTTTCCGGAACAAGGGAAGAGTGGTAGTTGGAGGAAAAACAACAAAGTGCTAACGATTTGCCGATGATATGACACGTACAGAGAGGAGAAAACATTCCTTAGAAACATGCTAATGGAGCGAAATGACAGCTGTGAAGAGTAAAAGATAAATACAAAAAAAAAAGATATGAACACATGGTTATCGAAAGAAAAGCAAAGAAGATAAACTTGCGAAATCAAATAAGTGTAATGGAGCTGTAAATATCTTCAGGTACTTGGGATTGATTATAAGTATAGGTTTCACTCAGAAAAAAATTGAGCACATTTCTGAATATTTCAAACAAACCGTGAAAGTCAAACACACATTTCGCACGTAGCTGGATACAGGGAAGTTCAAAGTTTTTAAAAGTAGACTTCTTCCACTCAGTGGCATAAAACATGGCTAGGTGTTAGTAGAAAAATGGTGAGCACAGCAAAAACAAAATCTGATGTGTTGCATTCACGTAGCTTTGTGTACTCACTTTTCTACACACTATACTTACAAAAGCTTTTTCTATCAACTTATTGTTAATTCAAATCAACTTTTAATCCACATTTACCATTTCGTTATAGAATACAGTACGTCTGTTCGGCGACATTTTAGTTAGTGGGTGGGGGAAGCAGGTAGGGGTAGGAAGGAGGTAGTGTTTACATGGTCTGAGGCAAGTGATAGGTAAAGGCGCAAGATAGTGAAAGACTGTTAGCTGTTTTCCATTGTACGCACCACGCGCGGGAGAAGTTCAGCGTACTTTGTACCCTCCCATCAGCTAAAGCTTTACTTGAAAGCTATATTTGAAAGTTCACACCAATGACCTGAAATAATTGACTCCACATAAAGAAGAATTATATGATAAATTATGACTTTAACAAGATCTACTTTATTTTATTTATCTCTTAGGTTTACCAATTATACATACAAAGTCATCAGACTGAAATGGATTTCAAAGGCTACTCCCAGAAAATTAAGGACATATATTTCATTCGTTATGAAAATACATTAAACAGGTGGCATTTTAACAAAATCGTTAGAGCCATTTTTGAGAAAATAAAAAATGTCATAAATTTGTTATGTAAAGGATAGTTTGGGGTGGGAAAATTTTCTGAAAGATTCTGTGTCGCATCTTCGTAAGTCAACCTTAAGTTCAGGGTCTTATTTTTTCGAAAATGTTGATTTTCTCAAAAATGGCTTAAGTATTTTTATTAAAGTGCCACATGTTTAAGATACATAACAAATGAAATGTATACTTAATTTTCTGAGAATAGCTTGTGAAGATCTCTTCATTCGGAAGAAATGTTGTATAATGTTGTTTACCTGGCAAAGCATAAGAGATGACGAAACTTACTACGTGAGAAGTGTAAATCTCTTTAAAGCACACAATTTATATTGAATAACTTTTTCTGTGGCATCACCATTTCCGAGATATGCGTTGTTATGGGTTTCAGTTTTCCATACTCGTCATTTTTTTAATCTATTTTCGCTGTTCAGTTATTTCTCGTGGAAAGAGTACGGAATTTCTAGGCCACCACATAGGTTTTAAACACCTGACTATCGACTCCGTTTCTTCTATACACTTTGTAGCTTCAACGAGATGTATAACGAAATTATTTCTGCAAAGATTTATCTGGTTTAACATGGAGTAGATAGAAAAGTAAGCTTTTGGAGATAGTTTTAGTGGGTATATAAAAATATATACATGTGAATGTAACACATCAGATCTTTTTTGTAAATTAATCTTGACGGTTTAAGTTTCGAAATATGCATAATTATAATCATTATGTCAACAGTTTCTACGATGAAAATATATCAAATTCTATTATTATACATTACTTTAAAAGATCTGGCTCTAAATTTGGCGGAAAAACCGCTTAGTTGGCAACCCTGCTTCTGTTTAGCAAAATGTTAGCCGCAACACAAATAACTGAACGAAACTTCGTTGCAGACCTTGGAAGAGTTGCAGCAAACTCATAGCATACACGTGTGTGCTTAAGCACAGGGTTTTGAGTGGCACAGACGTTAGCCCAAGGCCAAAAAGCAAGACATACTAACACAACAAACTGCAGAGAGAGAAAAAAAATACAACCATCTTTTTTCTGAAAAACAACTTGCTTCTGATGAGAAAACTATGTACTTTGTTACATTTCTGTACTGAAGGGGCCACTGAGGAGGAAAATTGCCAAGAAAAAGGTCAAGCTTTTGTTGGAAGAGGATAGCTGTGCAAAAAGATAAATGTCTTGACTCTTATGGCATGCAATGCTCACGATGCCATTGAGAAATAATAAGAAGGGTATGGCTGTACCACCTGATTCACCTCGCTTATGTATACAAAAATACTCGAGTCAGTATTGCTCAAAGAGCAACACTTCACCGTTTGCATGACGAAATGATCCCACAATTTCTGAAAAGGCGTGCTTTGAAAGCTCAGGATGAAATCATTAAATATAACAGATCAAGTCCAGTTCTTCTATTATGTGTTTGACTACGAGACTCTGCAACATTGATTTTTTAAAGAAAGAAAAATATCCTGTCCCTAGCCGCCGAACACACCTCTATTCATTATAATTCAATATGGTTCCCTGAAAATGGAATACTCTTCCTGCCAAAGTCTGGGACTGCTGAACAATAATGCAATTTCTATCTTAAAATGCTACCTAACTACATTAAAGGTTATGTTGGGTTCTCCATTTTCCTTTTTCTTATGGTGTTGTGTTATTGTTGGAAAATAACTTGATTTGCAAAATTCAGTGGATAACTTCATAACCTATCACAGCTTATCCGCGTTTCTTAAGTGAATGAAGTTTTGTTTCTTCTTATATTTTGTGTTGTATGTTATTAATATTTATATAAACGAAAAAAACAAGGAAATGGAAAACCTAGGGCGTTCCAGTGATCATCCTAGGAAGAAAATGTTATTTAAATTTGTATTGTACTCAGATATTTGACAATACTCCAAGTTAATGAAAATGATCTGCAAAGATCGATTTTTAAACTTCAGCAAATCTGTCAGTTTTATAATTTTAATATGTTCTTGGATAAAACTAGAACAATAGCTTGCAAGGGAAAATGCCCTATTAATAAAGAATATTACTAGAAAATAAAGTTCTAAAACAGGTTGTATACTTTAAATACTTAGGTTCTTATATAACATATCAAAACGACTTAAAGCGCTCTTGAGTAAAATTCACAAATTTCAGTATATGTGTAGCACTATATTCAGAGCCAGAAAAAGGAAGACTAAAACAGACATATTAATAAGATTTTGGCGCTTCCAAAATTACTTTATGGAAGTGAAACATGGGCTCAAAAAGTAGAGAATTTCCAGAAAGTCGAAGCTTAAGAGCATTTGAGGGCTGTACAACAATGGATAAACTTAAAAAAGAAGATATTAGAACAGAACTAAACATTACAGAATCACCAGTAGAAAAAGTTACACAATATAAAACAAAATGGAAGTCGCATGCACAGGGGATGTCAGACGCTCGCATCCCATATAGAGCAGTCAATTATTCACCACATGAAAAGAGAAGTGTAGGAAGGCCGTGTAAATCATGGATTGAGTGAAACTGGAACAGGTTTTTAACCTATCCGTAAAGGAAAACGATGTTATGTAACTTTGTATTGTTGCAATATTACTACTTATTTTCCTCTCTAAAGGACAGAGGATGAATAAATAAACAAAGAAATATATTGAAATGCAGTGGCTTAGGTAATATTTGGAGGAGAGAAACAAAATAGTACTAAAGATTTTTTGGAAAGAGGAAAGATTACATTTTGAAGACATAGAGAAACAGAACGTATTTATTGGCTTAACAGAGTAGAAGTCATTGGTATCTTATGTTGAAATGTTCACAGGATAAAGAAAAATATATTGATAAAATAAACAAGAAGGCATGAAAAGCCAAGAACTGGAGAATGTAAGTCTAAAGGTCAGAGAAATGGTCTCCATAATGTGGAGGGGAGGAAGACCTTGAAGCACATAAAGTTTGATTATAAAGCAACTAAAAACTGGAGGGAAGAACTTACTAATCACAAGTGGTTTAAAAAAAGACAGGCCAGTTTTACATAGAGTATTCAGAAAAGAAAGCAAGAGGGTCACTATTCATATAATGTAAAAAATAAATGGAAATGAACCGTGAAGAAAGAGAAAGACAATTTAATTGTGGGTAACAATGATTATTTATTAAATTTGTAGGAATTGTTAGTTATCTATTGAATAAGTGGCCAGAGTCAAATTTCAGTAGACAAACAAATGTTATTTTTTCTGGGCACTTTACCAAACAAACAAACAAATAAATAAATAAATGCCTACTTTCTTAGTATTATCGCGTAATGGAGCAAAAAAAGTATGTGTGTGTGTGTGTGTGTGTGCGTGTGCGTGTGTGCATGCTTGCTTTAGTTGGTTGCAAATTCAGGATAAGCGTCATACTTACATAAGTTAGAATGAATAGACGGTGGAAGGAGAACATTTTGTTGAGAAAATATATAGGGACATGGCATTTTCTTTTCAATATATTATGGCCACGAATTAAAAATATTACTGATCAGCTGTGGTAGGTGAATGAAGTAGTTAATTAAACCCAAATTTCGATATAAAGATTTCACCGGAAACAGGTTTTGAGGTTCCCAGAACGCAGAAAAGAAAACAGTTTTAGAAAACGCCCACGTGGGCAGGATAGGTAAAAAACCGAATTGTAATGAATATCTCGATAAATGCCACAACAGTTATTTGACATAAAATGTCTACGTTTATTGTGTGCTAAGTTTTGTCTTTTTTTTTTTAATTTATGGACGCTCTTTAACTGCTATGGTTCTTAGCGTCCCATTCTATATTGGGCGTGAAAGACCGGTAATTTTGCTCAGAGGCCTCTTTATCAGGCTTGAGGTTCTTTTACGTGTCTCACATCTACGACACGGACCACCGGCTTTACTTCCCTTCCGAAGGAAGCCATGCTAAGGATTTTTACGCCCGAAAAAAATTCATCGACCTCCGGCAGGTTTGAACCCACAGCCTCGGGAACTAAGGCTAGCATGGTAACCACAACACCACAAGTTTTGTCTGTGTATTATGGTTTACAGTAATACAAAATAAGACAAAATTCATTCAGAATAATGAGAAATTCACAGGCTATTCACAGAAAATTCAAGATATACATGTTATTAGTAATGGGAATATCTTAAACTTACGCTTTTTGAATAAAAATCGTTAAGAGCCAGTTTTGAAGGTTTTCTTGAAAGTCTTCGTGTTGCATTTCTGAAAGGTGCTAAACTTAAATACCAAGTTTGCTATTTATCAGGCTTTTCATTTTTGAATTATGTGTTCACAGTACATTTTTACTTTCTCTACTACGTATAGTAAGTAGGGGAAGTATTGCATTCCACCCAAAAATTCGATACCGAGATTTCACCGGAAATACATGTTTTGAGAATCACTGAATCCAAAAAAAGCATTTTTGGAAACATGTCCGTGTGTGTGTCTGTCTGTGTGTCTGTGTGTCTGTCTGTCTGTGTGTCTGTGTGTCTGTGAACAGCATAACTCAAAAACGAACAGTCGGATAAACACCAAACTTGGTATTTAGGTTCAGTATCTTCCAGAGATGCGACACGAAGGTTTTCAAGAAAATCCCCCCACCCCAGACTACCCTTTACATGGAACATTTTTCGAAAATTTTAATTTTCTCAAAAACGGCTCTAACGATTTTGATTAAAATATCATATGTTTAAGACATTGTCATGACAAATAAAATGTATATCTCGAATTTTCTGGGAATGTCTCCAAAAATATTCTTCATTGTGAACGACTTTTGCATAACTGGTAAACCATAAGAGATAGACAAAATTTTACTACACAAAAAATGTAGATCGCGTTAAAATACACAACTTATGTCATATACGTTTCTTTTGTTGAGTGAACCGTTTTCGAGATATTGCTTGTTATTTCCTTAAATTTTCCAATACTTATACTTTTTCTCAAATTCGTTATTCATTTTTTTTATGTCCTGAACATGCAAAGAGAATGGAATTCGCCACATAGCAACCAGCGTTAAAATATTTGACTATCGCTTAAAAGCTACCATATTCCCCTTGCATCTACAAGAAAATTACCAATAAGATTGACATCTCGATATCTCGATTAACATGAAGCATATGGAGAATAGGCGTTTGTAAAATTAGATTGTACAAGAGTAGAGAAAGTCATGTGAGTGTAACACATCAGATTTTTATAAAAATGAACTGTTTACGGTATTTAGGAGGCGTCAAACATGTATTTATGGTTACATCTCGATATCAATTTTTGGGTGGAACACAATGCTTCCGCTACATATTACGGGTACGTTTAAATAATTTAAATATGTACAAATATAATTTTTTTTTCAAAATTCGAGCACTTTATGGAAATGTTTTGAAATGTGCTTGTTCATGTTTGTGATATCCTAAAGGTGATGGTTATGGTTCATATCGTTATGTAGTTAACGGTTTAAAATATAATATTTCATATTTCGTACCCTCTACTCATCACTTGTAAGACACTCGAACTATTGCATTGCACGCCAGCGCATCCGACGCTCCTAGTAAACAAAGCACTGTCTGAATCGCGCAATTCACAAACAATTGCATCATTAACTGCTTACCATTTATACTTCCAGCTGCAAACACCCACTGTGAGCCGTAGAGCATAAGATTCTAAAGATTCACTGTTCACTTCACAGGAAACTCCTGTTTTCGTCACTAACCACAAGGAAAATAACGTCAGCCGCGTTTCACCACAGACCTATGTAATTTACTGTCCAAGTGAAGACTTCTCCGCAGGCGGTGTGCAGAAATACCACCACCCCTCTTCCATCTCACTTCCCCCACTCCATCTATCAGCCATCGCGGGCGCCACGAGTTCGCGATAAACAAAACACAAGTGCTTTTTTGAGGATTTATCTGTCTCTCAACTTAGTTATCTCTTTTAATAAATCCATACTTATGTTCAGTTGACATACAGGTGTCACATTTTAAATTAAACCAGTCGTTTTAGTATCTCAAGAGTGTTTGGACTACGATAAAAAGATAAGTAGTGCTAATACTAAAGATAAATCGTAATGTTGCTCCGCGCAAAGGTCGTTCACTGGGTGTGTGAGTTTTTCAGGAAAATTATCTATATATGGTTTGATAGCACTAAATAAAGCAAGCAACCTTGACATCTAAGCTTCACGCTGTGAAACTTATTTGTCCCAGGCGAAGCGTTTTAGTTCGAACTTAACTTTTTACTTTCTCTACCACTTTCCTATAGTAAGTAGGGGAAGTATCTTTATTGCATTCCATCCCAAAATTAGATAATGAGATTTCAACGGAAATACACTTTTTGAGACTCCCTGAATAAAAAAAAGCATATTTAAAAAAAATGAAAGATCCGTGTGCGTGTGCGTGCGTGCGTGCGCGTGCGCAGCATAACTTCCCTCCACCCAAACTACTCCTTACGTGGAAAACTTTGATTTTCTCAAACATGGATCTAACGATTTTATTAAAATACCATGTATTTAAAACATTTTCATAACAATTTTTATGGGAATAGCCTCTGAAGGTCTCTTCATTTGAAGACTTTTGCATAACTGTTGAACTTGAAACGATAGACAACATCTTGCTACCCAAAAATGTAGATATCGTTAAAGAACACAATTTATGTGATTTTTTTTTTTGGGAGGGGGTTAACCATTAACCAGAGATGTTTCTTGTTATTGCTTTAAATTTTAAAATACTTACACTTTTCTCAAACGGGAAGTCGATATTCGTTTCTTTCTCGTGGTCATTTCAAAGGCGTCACATAGCGACTCCCTCTTTAAGAATCGCTTTACCTACTAAATGTGTAAATGTTAATTGAAAGTTTCTAGATTAACGATAAGTGATTACAATAATAAGCTTTCGTAAGGATAGTTTATAAAAGAGTGAGTATAGAAAGTCATGTGAATGTCGTAGTTTCTAACGCTCCCCATATGGCTTACGACCTTCGGGGTAAACCTCATTTTACCAAGCAATGACTGGACCCATTTCCGAGGAGGAGGTACCCAGCGGGCGGAATCCGCTGGTAGGGTGACGATGAGGATGACGGTGGAATGAGGGGGCCTACAGCTTTTATCGTGGATTTCCAACCACGTTGGACCTTGGGGATACTTCACATGAACAAGTCAGAGGCATGGGAAAGGCCGACTTAAAGAATCGCCATTCCAGTGTCGGGATTCGAATCCCGGACCCTCAGTACGAAATCTAGAAATGAAACCACTTCGCTACCCCGGAACCCAGTCATGTGAATGTAACACATTAGATTTTTAAATTAAAATCCCTACATCAATGCCGTAAAAAGCTAAAGTCCTTTGACCCTGAAGAGGTAGAGGTTATTCAACTGAGGGTAACACCTCGCCACTGCAACCGATTAGATTATTGTGATTACACCCCAGGAGGCAGGGATGAAGTGAAGAAGCCGCAGGAGATCGCAGGTCCGCAGAGACGAACGGAAGTCCCTATCATTTCCAGTTTGAAACACCCGCCTTCACCAGCAGAGACGAAGAATCCCGCAAGAGGGCGACGAAGCGACCCTAGCAGGCAGACAAACGCATCCTGGCGTTTACGGAAAGAAATCTTTTACAAAGCGCAGCAACCGTGCCATCTTCCCGGCAGCAGTCGCACTACTACACAACCCGGAGACACTTCCTGAAACATGAATGGCAGAGGGGCAAAATGACAGGAAATGAGAGAAAGGGGAAATGTATAAATGTATTAATATACACCACTTAAGCATTCGCCTAGGCGACCATGGTCAGAGTGGGCGGTCACTGGGAATCGAACATGGGACCTCTCGAATGCGAGCCACAGACGTTGCCGCCTGAGCGATCCCGCTCGGTTTCGACCCTGTAATAAACTGATTTGGTAGATATAAATCATTTGCATATGCCAAAAAATAGATGGCGGTTCTCGATAAACCGTTATATTTAAAATTGATTTCATCACATAAAATAATGCTTCAATATTACAACGGATCTCTGATTTAATCAAAATCACAAAAGAAGCCCTTTTGCAATACAGGTAAATTTAGATTTAGTAGTAGCAGCTTTATTTCCATCTATCTTTAATGCAATATTACAAATACAACACACATTTAAACATTAAAACCTAGCATGTCTATAGACTAGCTCTTTCATACTTAACCTCTAGGTTGTATTTATGGGATAAAGGTGCTATACCATCTCTTCACTTTCTAAGCTGTAACCATTCTATTGCCTCTTTCTTAGGATCCTTGTCTACATACCTCTTACATTTCTAAAAATTTTCCCACCATTTTAATTGTTTGTCATTGGGCTTACCAGCATTTTGGCTGCTGCTGTTTCTTTGTTTAAATTATCCCATTTTTCAATCCTAGTATTACAAACTAAATGTGTCTTTCTTGCACGAATGCCATAATGGTTTCTTAGGAACAATGAAATAATATATCTGTTGAAACGCATGCATTTATAATAATAGATTCTATTCTAATTTCCTCTTAACCTACAAAATTTTAAAGGCTTCTGTAATTTACACCTTTGATTTCTTTTTGAGTTACCAATGGAAACGATTACGTTTTGTCTCAAAGACCAAAAATTTGCCTACTTAGTAAGTAATGTATATACAAATGAACCAAACCACCGTAACAGTCATTTCAGTGTTATTTAAACAACTTGAGACTCCTGACATTTCACTCTAAACGGAGAAGTGGGAGAACTGCGTTGCCATGTTGTGTTACAGCATGTGTTAGCTGTTTAGCAGCGAGCCGAATAGCAAACAGCTCGCTGGGACGTAACGCTAGTGAGCAGTAGTTAACCACGCCAACATGGCAACTTGTTACCCCTCAAAGTTCAGCTTTTAGACGAAAGAAAAGGAGGGTAGTGCCACCTTACTGGCTAGAGCAATGAAGCCCAACCTGTTCTCTTAAGAGCTAAGGTTCAAAGTCCATAGTTCATCCCACCTACTATATTTGAAGAGATTGATAAGCTAAACCAATCTTTTTCAGTCCTTGGCAGCACGAGTGGAAATGAGTGGGAAGGGAAACTTCCTTCATCCCCTCTCTCTGTAAGATTGGGCATCGCTGGACTAGAGCAACCGTGGAGGGGACTCTACGTTACTTCGGAAAATACTCCATACAATTTTTCAAGGCAAAAATATTTAAAACTAAAGCATATTTGAGCCTTCACTTGAGTTTGATTCAGTTAGCCTTAACCGGAAGTGGGGTCAGTGAGGTATCACTTTAACATTTCAAATGGAGGGGGGTCAAATAGGGTACCATTTGGCCACCCTCTTAGAACTCTTAAAAAAGAACAACTTCAGGAAACGCTTTTATTAATTCATACTCTTACAAGAAGAAAATCTTTAAAAAGACAACACACTCGAACCCTATGCAGATAGCAATGCCCCTCATATTGAGAAATGCTACGAAAATAAAACTAAAATTGATGTTGACAAAGGAAACTCAGATTGTCTAGCACAGTACAATGACAGTTTTATTTTCTTTCATGTTGTGAGTAAAAAAATAAGTATAAAAGTTAACTATGATTACAAATACCTTACTTGTACTACAGGGTGATTTATGAAGAACTGACACATTTCTTTCCTTAATTATTCTGTTCGAAATTCGCTCAATGCCCCAAATTTAGCACCAAATTAAGCGGAATGTTCTGGAGTTTCGATTTCCTAGATGCGCAGATACTCATGTTTTATTCGTAATTGTTAGTTTTATTGTCGGCAACTGTTTTTGAGATTTTGTTCTAGTCAATGTGAAAATGGGGTACACGATAAATGAACGACTCTTCCTTGTAAAGCAATACTGGATTACGAATTCAACTACAGCTACTCAAAGGACATACCAGAGAGAATTTGGTGTTCGAATCCTCCCCAAAGAAGCGCAATACTAGGACTGGTAAACAAATTAGAAACAACTGGATCTCTGGTGAGTGGAAAAGACAAAACTCGTTCATCTAGGCTTCCCACGGTTGTTGTTGACGTAAGAGCACGACTGGATCAGTCGGCCAAAAAATCATTAAAACGTTTGTCGCGAAAAGCGCAGGCCTAAAGCCGTATAGGATTACGTTTGTCCATCAGTTACAGGAACCAGATAAGGATAGACGACTGAATTATTGTCGTTGGTTTCAGGCGTTCATTGTGCAAAATCCTGCCATACTGTCCATCACATGGTTCACAGATGAAGCTGGTTCCATTTATCGGGCTATGTGAACTCAAATAACTCTCGCTATTGGGCCAGTGAAAATACACATGTTATTCATGAAGCACTTATGCACCCGGTTAAAATCGGAATTTGGTGCGTAATATCCACACAGAGAATAGTGGAACCATTTTTTTAAAAAAAGCAATGTGAACACTGTAGAGTGCCGACGGATTTTCATGGAGTCTGCTGTGCAACTACATGATGTAGAGCTGGGTCAAGGATATTTTCAGCAGGACGGCGCTACATGCCATACATCAAATGAATCCATGGCAAGTTTCTTTGACGACCGGATAATTTCCAAGAACCCATGGCCACTGAGATTTCCGGATTTGACATCGCTGGACTTCTTTCTATGGGGTTACTTAAAAGACAGGGTTTACGTCACACGTCCCCAGACATTGGACGATCTGAAGCACAACATTACACAGGAGATTCAAACTATTGACAACAGAGTCCTCCAACGAGTGGAAGTAACATAGAACGACGCGTTGAGTTGTGCTTTATGCAGGATGGAGGACATTTTCAACATTTGCTATAGAGGTAAATAACATCCCAAAATTCCTCTACATTTCAGGTATAATAAGTTGTCGCTAGCATAACTCGTTTTGAAACTACTAAAGAAATAAATATGTCAGTTCTTCATAAATCACCCTGTATAAATGAGGAAGGTTTTGATATGGTGACAGCATTCGGCGAATATTCGGACTGCCGAGCATATGTATACTCAGATATTGGACAAGAACTGAGACTGGACGGATTATTAAAATAATGTCTAGTAAATGTGCCCTCTTTGAGAGTAAAAAGTAAAATCTACTTCAATTTTATGTTATATTTTGATTAAAATACTTTTTCATTGAGAAATTGTGCAAATCAGCGTACATAATATGCAATATTTTATTATTGAAAGAAATGAAATATATTTTCTTCAAAGAGAAATGAGAATTATAAATGAGATTCTTTTATTTTGCATGACATACATATATGCGGGATAGCATCAAGTGCACGTGTGCAACAGAGTTGTCTTATTTAGTTGGACAGACAGATGATTCCAATAATGTCTGGTAATCGTGTCCTTTTTGAAAGTAAGAAGTATAATTAACTTCAATTTTAATTATATTGTCATTAAAATACTTTTTTTCACCGGGAAATTGTGCAAAACAGTGTTTTATTTTGTTGTATATTTGGAATGGACAGATGATTCCAATAATGTATAGTAGATGTGTCCTCTTTAAGACTAAAAAGTATAATGTATTTCAATTTTACATTATGTTGCAAATTAAACTTTTTTTGTAGAGATATTGTGCAAAACACGGTTTTATTTAGTTATATGTTTAAACATGGTTATTATATGTATGTGAAGACGAGTAGAGCTATTGCTTAAAGTTCTTCATATATTCATATGTAAAAACTGCACGCAAAACGGGACTCCACTCCGTGCACGAAAAGGCAAACAGATACACACACCTTTTTTTGCGATACAGTATACATATTCCACCTGTGAAAGCCAGTAGAATGCCTCCCAAAGCTCGGTGACGGCATAAATGGAAGCCAGTGTACTATCTAATAGTATCCCATTTGATCTCCACTCCAATTTGGAATTTTAAAGTGATACACCACTGATCTCACTTCCGGTTATGGCTGATTGAGGACATCAAGCTCAAATGAAAGTTTACGTGTGCTTTAGTTATAAATCTTTATGTCCCGAAAATGATTGTTATGGGCGGCCTGGTTCACCCTGTATAAATCTTCATTAATCGGTATGCCAACTATAAATTTATAAATTCCGGCAATTATAAATAGGTTACTTACAGCTATCTCTTAAACTTTTCGTTCTTGGCCTGTAGTATTAGTTATGCCGCTTAAGCTCCCTGAGTTTCCTTCAGTAATTCTAAAGGAATACCTTCCAGTTTAGCCGAAAACACACAGGCTCTGTATACAACTATATGCAAGCTCATTTCTGTCTGTCGCTATGAAATAGTTGGAATAGAGTGAGTAGAGAGACGTGTGAGTACAACACATAAGATGTTTTTATTGTAATGTACCTACATTATACAGTGCGTACGTTTTACGCCAAGGCCGCAGATCGCGTGAATGCGTGCTCCTCACACAGTCTACTATACTGCGGGGTTTTCCATTGCGTAACTCCCGCAATGTTACTTACTCATGAGTGCCAGTAACATATATGTAACTTTGCTTTAAGTGTTGTTGAAAGTGGTGTCTACCTGCGCGAAGACATTCTTGACATGTCGGTGAAATTGCCATTCAAACGCATAAGCTCTTCTTGTGTAATGTTTACAATTTCTGCTTTTATATTGTCCTTAAATTCGTATATGGTGTAGGGATTGTTCCTATAAACTTTGTTTTTTAGAGTTTAGCGATCCCGTTGTTCTAAATTTATTGACGAAACTCTCACCGTGTCTCTACCCGGAACTGGATAACCAGGGAATTGCTGCTGAAATTGTCTATACACCTGTCTACACGATTCAATTTTCACCTATGTATCGTAGATAAAAATACGCTGTTCAAGCGTGAATTTGTTGTCAGGCATTTCTGTGGACTACTAAGAGAATAACATTCCTAAGGAAATCGCACACAACACACGTATTGTCGAAACACCTCACAACACGAAGACAAAGCAACGACTGACACAGCTCTCAGCTAACAAATGTATCTTTGACACGTCCTGCGCCGCTTCTGGCAGTGGCATAATACCGAGGTTGGCCGAATCGCATATAAGGCGGTTGTGGCCTTGGCATAAAACGAAGGCACTGTATTAATTACATATAGTGGCATATGTAGGTATGTAACACTTTTACTGTGTAAAAGTTAATCACATATTGAATTTTAAAATCTTAAATCCAAAACTACACTAGTTATAAAGAAAAGGCTCTTTAGATCTCTTCACTCACAGAATGTATGCTGAAAATTTGAATGAAATTCATCAAAAATTGCATCACAAGCAAGATTTTAGTGAGGCAAAAATGTAAGTTAACAATATTACGAGAAAATCAGGTATCAAAATCCATTTAATCGCCGTGTTGGCAATTTAAATGTCCAGAAAGACAAAACCGCAGTTGGATTCTACAAACGTTTGGGGATTTTTGCATAAAAATTTGCAATTTTTTTCTAAATTTTGACGAAAATTCATTTTCGAGAATCCTTAAATATATGCAAATCTAAGTTCTCCCAAAATGAATTTCTCAGCACACCAACGTATTACGCAGGGCAATTTTCTTCCTAATTCTAATAAATTGGCACACGCTTCCACACTAATATTATTAATGCATTTTTGCTACTGCTAATGGATTATTTAATCCCGAAATATTGTGTCATTCTATCTTTGAGGATTGCAGTATCTGTTATAATTCATATACCGGATACCTGAATGAAAGGTATATAAAATAAAAAATTAATATCTCGGAAAATAATTTATATACACGCGACTAAGTTACATTGTTATAAAGAGAATCTCTGGAAGTTTTCTTTTGTTCATGACCCATGATCCTGACCGCATGCGCATGAGCGGGTGATATGAATTCATTTTCGCTGCTTCTGAAGCGAAGTTCATACGTGTAACTTTGTCATTAGATTTTTATTGGTGAATGATTTGAATCTTGTACGCTCTTAGCTTAGAGCATAACTTAGGCGGAACCTCCGAAGGCGCGTGAGTTAGACTACCGCAGAGTCACGTCGTTCAACCCGATACCTGCTACAGGACAAACTCGGCGGACGGCAGTAACGACATTCAAGATGAAGCTGGTATATAGCGTATGTATGCGATTTTTTATGGATAGAGAAAGGCGTGTATCATATAGGATTTTTCAGATTACTTTTTATGATTGAAAGCCTTTTACGTAGGAATTTATTGCGATTAACCCGGAGTGAATAAAATAGAAAATGCATATGCCTACAGTCCTCATTAAAAGCATTTTCTAACAACGTGACACTAAATATATGCTGTGTTTACCGTGTAGAATGTTTGACAGAGCTTGGGCACCTTTGACGTGAGACAAGGGAGGGTGATATCCGGGAAGTGTTGAACCTACTGCCTTGACCTGCTGCCTAGATCACACCGGCCTGTCTCGCTCTAGCGAGAATGCATACCATCTGGGGGTGACCCTTACAATACTTCCCATTAATTATGCAGTCAATTATTGCGTTCCAGGAACTGCATGGAGATATTGTAGCGAACGCTTCCTTTTTGTAAAATTATTCATTTCAGTGAAAATAAACTCGACAAGTAAATGAGTCTAACGCATGACAGTTAAACGAGTTTTTGTACCTTTTAAGATTTATTGGCGATTCCGAAGAATAATGCTATTTTTACTTCCTCTACCAGTGGCGTAGCGTAAGGGTAGACTGTGAGACTGAGTCTACCTAAATAAATTTCCGAGAAACTAGGTAAATAAACAAATAAATAAAGACAGCCTCAAACAAGTGATGAAAAACTAATTAATACAACCACCTTCACCGCTGCTTATCCCAACGCCCCAACCCCTACTGCTAAGTGTCAGATTGTAGTGCTGCGTACTTAGGCAGCTTCGAAATCTCATGATGCGGCAGCAAAGTCAAGTAGAGACTGGGATGGCTAAGCGAGTGCCAGAATGGTCTTATATAGCTTTTCCCACTAAATTTCGACCTCTCGTCGTAGGTAGACATGCCTACATTTAGTTGTGCATTAAGGGCACAAAGGCAGCAGCGGAGGCTTAACACCTTTAACGAGGTGTTTACTCTCAGGGTACCTGCTCTCTCAAAGGATCGGAAACACGACAATAGGGGTTGGAGACAAGGGTATGACAAGGCAGTGTAACATAAACATTTCATTCCTCAGTTATTGGTGAACCAGCTTATGTGCGTGCAACCGTGCAATGCAGTAAAGTGTTAATTTTACGTAAACCTGTGTATTGTTTTGATTGTGCGTGTTTTATTTATGATTTTAGAAATGTGGACAATTCCATCGATTTAGTGGACTACTTATTAAAAACTCAGTTTTCGACTCTATCTTATGAGAAAAAGTGTGAAAGACCAATTCCTAAGCTTGGCATTGTCTTCCAGGAAAAAAACCAAAAACGGACATTTCAAGCATCCTGGTAGGGTAAATTTAATTGGTTAACTGACAGTTACATTCATTACAAAAGTGTGCTGCTTAGTATGTTTGCTTTTTGGTGGGGAAAAGGAATGGAGCGTTAAAGGAATATCAAATATTAAAAACATTGAAAGAAAAGCTTACAATAAAAATCGTCGACTGGAGCCTATATACAAAAAAATCTAAGTGAGTACCCACATTGTTTTCATGATTTACAATCGTACAATGGTTTGTAAGCATTTTGTAAAGTTACTACTATCGCTATATTTTTATAATCTAGTTTAGTTTAAAACGTATGTTCAGTCAATTTCGGGAATTAGTAGTGATGCTAATGACTACTAAAACAACAAATAATAATCTAATCGTAATAGAGAATTCACACTATTTTATGAAACACTAATGTATGGGAATTTGTGCATCATTTAAAAAAATTCTAAATTCCATTTTTGAAATCTAGTATGCCCAAAACACAGCACCAAGCTTCGCCAATGTCCCCTACTATATGCTTACAGTAAGAAGAGGATGTGTTATATTCCTCCCAGGAATTAGATATCGATATTTCACTGAAAATACATATTGAAGCCCCTGAACCAAAAGTATTTTTAGAAAAAGATCGAAGCGAGTGCGCGGTGTCTGTGAACAGCATAAATAAAAAATGAAAAGTACAATAAATATCAAACATACAACACGATCTCCCAGCCAAACTACCTTTTACATGGGAAATTTTTCGATATGTTTTGTTTTCTTAAAAATGTCTCTAACGACTTTGATTAAAATACCGTATACTTAAGATATTTTCATGACAAATAAAGTGTATAAATTGAATTTTCTGGGAATAGCCTTTTAAGTCCTTTTCATACTGTATGACTTTGTATAACTGATAAACCGTAGAGGTAGAGGTGATTCAACGGAGGGGGACACCTCGCGAGCTGCGATTTATTGCGGCTACCATCCTCCAGAAGAAAGGGATGAGGTGACGGAACCATAGGAGACTACAGGCCGTAGGCAAACAGGCCACGGAGACCGCGGTGAAGTCCCTAATACATATTTCCAAGCTCGTCCCACTGCTGGAGTCGCTGAGAGAGGGTGATGAACGAACCATCAATCAAGTAGCCCTCTGGTGTCTACTCTTTCTATTGAGCATGCATCCGTGCCATCTGTCCGGCACCGCCTTACGTCACGAAACCTAGAAGTACGCCTGAAAGATGAGAAGGGAGCAGAATGAAAGGGAAATGATGGAAAGGAAATGCTGGAAAAGGAGAAACCACCCCAGCATTCGCCTGCTGACCCCGCTAAACCACGAAAAAAATGGATTAGGGTGGGCGGTCGCGAGGGTCGAACCCAGGACCTCCCGAATGCAAGTCGTCACCCTGCTCGGTTGGTAAACCGGAAGTAAGGAAAATGTAAATCTCGTTAAAACACTAAATTTATGTCGAATAAAAATCTTTGTGGCGTTAACCATTTTCGAGGTATTCTTTGTTATTAGTTTGAATTTTCAAATACTTTATACTTTTCTCAACTGTAAATTGCATTTCTTTGGTTCTTTTTTGTTCTTGTTTATGCAAAGAGAGTAGAATTTCAAAGTCATTACATAGCGACCGGTTTTGAAAAGATTGACCATCGTTTTAGCTTACTACATTCTTCTTATATCTTACTGCGATATGTGTTAATGAGTAATGAAGGCTTATCTCGATTAAAATGGAGTAGACAGAAGAATGAGCTTTTGTAAGAGTAGTTTGCAGAAAAATGAGTAGAGAAAGTCATGTGAATGCAACACATTAGATTTTGTATATGCACTTGCCAATAATTTGATTTGTTGAAGGCTAGATGACGTTTTGCATTATTTTTCCATATTTTATTTTTATTCCACTCTTAACAGTCTTTATTTTACTTTATGAGCATGTCCTGGAATATTTACAACAGGTTACACAATGAAAGCTTTATGTTTCTGAATTGTAAAACAATATTATACAACGTAAATTTATTGCCCTTCGGTTTAATAGCTCTTTGTAGAAGCATTTCCATTTGCAGTTTTGCAATTTCATTGGTATAATCGTGTTTATTATTACTTGTTTTATTTTGTGACGTCCTGAGATAAAAGAGATCTCTCTTAATGTCGTTATACAGCGGTATTTAATTACTAATGCATTAAGTTATTTTTTCTGTTTAATTATAGAATATACAGGACGAGTTTTAAGTCCACCGACAAAATTTAGTGGGTGATTCCTGACTGGAAATGGAGCACAAAAGTTCATATCACCTTGTGTACGGAAATGCATAGTTTCCACGGTAGATGGCATTGACGACATTCTCTCATAACTTACAATGCGCGTTTTGTGTGATTTAAGCAATGTAGAAACACAGTGGTCCGATATTCATTCCAGGAACAAGCCAAGATAGTGTTCGTGTATGGCCAGCAGATGGAAACGG
The DNA here is from genome assembly GCA_030765065.1 of Deroplatys truncata. Classification (NCBI taxonomy): domain Eukaryota; kingdom Metazoa; phylum Arthropoda; class Insecta; order Mantodea; family Mantidae; genus Deroplatys; species Deroplatys truncata. Next base: position 116,897,931 of record CM060988.1, on the reverse strand, counting down.
TCGAAAGGCAGCACAGATGTACTCTGACATACAGCACCATCCACATCATACAACATTGGGAGCCATTTTTCGTGTTTGTGTGAGCATGGGTCCTTTGAGACAGACCCGTTCAGGGCGGCCGCGGAGTATGCGTACACTAGATGTGGAGGAACATTGAGAACAACCCTGGCACAAGCTCCAGGCAATTGGCCCGCCAACATAGTATAAGCCAAAGAATGGTTATCTGCATTCTTCATGACAACCACTATTATCCCTATCACCTCCAGGGATTATCACCAGCGGATTTTCCTCCACGGCTGGATTGTGCAACAGGCCATCACCATTATAGGATTTGTCTTCAGTTCCCTTCACCGAAGAAGTGACCTTTGGTAGAGATGACATCATTAACCTGCATAATCGTCATCTGTTGACCATAAAAAATCCTCACGTTATGGTTGAAGCGTCTCAGCAGCAGTTCAGTATCAGTGTTTGGGCAAGTTTTATTGGCGACCACATCTTGGACCAATTCTTCTTCCATAACGCCTGAACGGAGAAATTTATCTGGACTTCCTACAGGCAATGTAGCTGCGGCACGATGGAGCGCCAGCCCACTTCCACAATAATGTTCGCTGACACCTCAACATCTTCCCCAGATGGATAGGACGTGGAAGCCCTGTTGCACGGCCTGCTCAATCACCGGACTTAAACCCCCTGGATTTTTTCTTGTGGGGGCATCTAAAAAGCTTTGTGTACGGTGAGTCTGTTCCTGATGTTTAGACCCTTCAACAATGTAGCCACGTAGCCTGTGTCGATCGATATTCGGACACAGCCGGGAACATTCGAACGAGTGAGGCAATCCATGATGCGAAGTGCGAACGCGTGCATTGCATCCCATGGAGGCCACTTTGAACATCTGTTGTGGTATGGATGGGATTCAGGCCATGTACTGTGTGCCAGGACTCTTTGTTTAATGTCGTTTTTCGGTGCTATCTGCCGTGGAACTCTGCATTTCCGGACACAAGGTGATATGAACTTTTGTGCTCCAATTCCAGTCAGGAATCATCCCCTGAAGTTTGCTGGTGGACTTCAAACTCATCTTGTATATATATTTCATCGTACATTAATCATTGTTCATTTTTTCTCTTCTTCTTTTTTTATTTATACTGCAAACTCTTGATCCAATCTGGTTATTGTTCTTCTATTGGAAGAATGCTATATATTATTTGTTGGAAATGTGTCTTGTTTTATGGGTTTATTACTCCTTACTTGAGAATGGTGTATTTTATTGTAGGAGTTGTATCGTATTTCGACTGTTGGGGAGCCGAACTTGTAGTAGTTGCAACCGCACGTATAGTAAATAGTTTCCGGTAGCCTTCGCCCCGAATGTACTTTCAGGTGGCCTTTGCCCCAAATTTTTAAAAAAAATTATAAACTGTATAATTTAACTGTTTCTTTAAATATTATATATTTATGTTCGCCTCGGCTGCGTCAGTATTATTGTTAGAGACATGGATGTCTTGGCAGGGTTGTGGTACGACTAAGACTGTAGGCTTACACAGATTATAATTTTACTTCACTCCTTTTATTAATACATGATACGATTTAAATAACACTTCACTGATACAGAGAGCTGTGAGATTATATTTATTAATTAATTACACTTTTTAACACGTAAACTTATTTTTCGTCTCACATGAATACGTATTAAATTTCTTGAGGACACATCTCGCGTCTGGTTATGAGCACTGTCTAGAAGCAACTCGTCTGGTTATGAGCACTGTTTGGAGGCAACTGAACTGAATTCCACCGCCTAAATTATTAAATTTATGTATTTCATGTCTCTGATTGGCTAATCCTACTCCAATAGAATACCTTCATTTAACTAAAGCTTTTTCTGCTTGTTGATTGGCTATTTTTTATAAACTGCCACTAAAATTACATTATTGTTACTCCAAGAATCACAAGTAGTACTGTTAAACTTTCTTTCTCATTATTGACTCAACGTTACTTCATTGTTAGCAACTTTTAACTTATTATTCTCACAGCTCCTACATTATTAAATTACGTAATATATTGACATAACATTATTGAACATATACAATAATATAAGCATATGCAATGACTGTTATATACATTTTACAGATTATTACATACACATATTGCTTCGTTATTGAATTTACATATTACATAATTTGACCGAAATTATTCAAGTGTCAAAAACACTGCCTCATACTTTATAAAAATTCACTTCAACCTTGATAATGACACCAGTTTTCAAAAATTAACATTTGTTGCCACTGATATTAATCATTGTGTGTTTTACAATTCTGAAATGTCTAACCTTTTCCTTGATGCACACAATTTTGTATTTTTATGAAAGATAATTCATTTGACTAATTATTACCAAACCATCCTCAATATTCATTTTCCATACATAAAGTCATTCTTCTTAATTGTAGAATATAAACGATTTTACATTTCGTGCCTAAATATATTTAATTCAATATATTTTTCACTTCGAAATTGTTGAATTATTCACTTTACGCTATTTTCCTTTATCCCCATTATTAGCACTTACTTAAAGCGTTCCAACTGTCTAGGGAGCCCTTTTACTTTCTCTAATCCAGCCTAAAGTAGATATTCCACCTAACATAGTATTGTACTCTATCCAACATTTCGATTTCGAGATTTCACCAGCAGAACTAGTTTTGAGGTCCACTAAACTAAAAAAAAATTAGAAAATATTTGCGCGCGCGAATAGGTGTGTGTTTGTGAACACCATAGGATAGGATAGGATGCGATAGGACACGACAGGACTAGTTGACGGAGGGGACACCTCACACCTCGACTCCAATGGATCTTTTGTGCACACACCCTCGGGAGCAGCTCTCCCTTCAATAAATTTATTAGGAGAAATTGGATTGTTTAATAGAATAGTAGTTGTATGTAAATAGTAATATTATTCCAAATTTTCCCTAATCATAAACCTATTGATCTCACTAATACAGGCAAAATCTTCATAAATAATGGAACGGATGAGGTGAGGGAACCACAGGAGACGTATGTGCTGCATAGTTGGCCAGCGAAAGTCGATAGAGACACGACGGGTTCTCTAACAGTTTCAGGCTTGACCACCCGGCCACTAGAGAATCGCTCGGATACGTCCCTCTAGTGGACCGGGGAAACCCAACACAGATGTTGAACACATCTACAGGCCTCCCTCTAGCAGGGCCGAGAAGAAAAAACTAATCACTAGCCACTGCGCCATCTGGCCGACGCCGACCGAACCGCAGCCCCGTGTCATTCTGAAACATGAAAGGGAAATGAAATGAGAGGAAATGGGACAGAAGAGGAAATCCCTTGTAGAATATATCACTCCAACATTCGCCTTTGTCAACCAGAAAAAGACAGATTGAGCGGCCACCGGGAATTGAATCCGGGACCTCCCGAAAGCGAATCTCATATGTTGCAGCGGAGTGATCTCGCTCGATTGTGAGTAGCATAAGTAAAACTCAAACTAAATGAATACCCAAACTTTGTATTTAAGTTCAGCATCTTTCAAGGAAGCGACACAAAGATTTTCAAGCGAATCTTCAAACTATCCTTTATATGGAATATTTTTGTTATTTATTGTTTTCTCAAAAACGGCCCAACTGGTTTTGATTACAATGCAATATGCTGGGTACACTGACATGGAAAATAAGCTATTACGTATTTTGAATTTTCTGTGAATAGCCCGTAAAGTCTCTTTTATATAACTGCATTTTGTATGAGTTTGTATAAGTAAGAAATCTCAAAAGATAGACAAAACCTTTTTTAAATACTTACAGCCAAAGAGATAAATGGGGATAAATAGGGTGGCCCATTTTTTTAAAAAAATTGAGTTGAGGGCGAAGATCATGACATGCTCGTACCACCAAACTTCCTTTTAATTCCGAGGAACTTTGTTATCAGGAGTATTTTTGGAACAATTTTGACAAAACTTGGTTTAGATTTTAGAACCTGACGAAAATGTGAGCTGCTCTATAGTTTTAAAAAACTGTGATTACCATAATCTCTATTTTCAAGCATTATCATAGAAATCAATACTCTTTGGTCTACATAGACATTTTTCACACTTGTACTATAGGAACCAACGACCGTATTTCCACCCCTGGTGTAAACGTCTGCACCGTTTGTCACGCTTGGTCAAAATGTACAATTGTAGAGGGAGAGGTGATTAAACGTAGGGGAACTTCTCGCGCGCTGCAACCTACACAGATCTATTGCGGCTACCATTCCCAAGGAGGAAGGGTTGTGGTAAGTGATCCACAGGAGACTACAGGCCATAAGGAGAAAGGCCACATAGACGCGCAGAAGTAAACATTTCCAAGCTTCCAGAACCGTCCCACTGCTGGAGCCACCGAAAGAGGGCGAAAAAGGACCCACCAATCAAACAGCCCTCTGGTGTCCACGGAATACTCTTTCCTCTGAGCTTGCATCCGCGCCATCTGTCCGTTACGGCCATACACCATGAACCTAAAAACACACCTGAAAGTTGAGAAGGAAACGGAATAAAAGGGAAGCGATTGATAGGAAATCGTGATAGAGAAGAAACTACCCCAGCATTCCCCTGCTGACCCCGGAGGAACCACGAAAAACCCGTGGGTTAGACGCCGGGGATCGAACCCGGGACCTCCGAATGCAAGTATTACGTTATCGCAGCGCCACCTCGCTCGGCATTGTACAATTTTACTATAGGGCCTGGAAAAAATCTTATAACTTCCAAAAACTATCAAATACTATTAATCATAGAGTAGGTACCTCGATTTAAAAAGAAAACTTCCCTTACTAAGGCCTTTTCAGCCTCTTTTAGGCAGAACTATATAGTTTGGGCACAAGTACTTGAGCTATAGAACTTGGAGAAAGTAATATAATATATTTAAGAATCTTAAGGAAACTACCCCTGATATTTTCAGCCATGTAGAAATTTGCAGACTCATCTGTACTGAAGTTTGTACTTTAATGCTTTAGGCACAGGGACGTATTTAGAGGGGCGTTAGGGTTCAAACCTCCCTGAAACTTCTGACAGCTTTATCTATTTAAATTCATATCAAACCAATATGGGAAAATGTCGTTAGTAGACCTACTGCTAGTAGCTCATTTACAAGAAAAAGGGAAACCTAATATTGCCACCTTACCACTTTACATAGGTAAGATGACCATACGTCCTGGTTTTCGAAGCAGTCTCGATGTTTTGTGCTGTAAGGTAGAATATATTCATTCTGGTGAGATTTTCCTGTCTCTATAACGTCTCCAAGCAATTTTCTTATCTGCGTAACGTCTATTTACTATGAAGTAGGTACATGGTAACTGTGTGGGGTACTGTTAAGTTTAGATCTAGTTATGGGAAACCCTCCCCGAAATTGTTTTCTGGGTACGGGCATGTTTAGGCACGAGTGAAAATTGTAGGCTAATCAGGACTTTCCAAAACCGCAACTATCCTTATTTTCAAAACCTTACTTACAGGATACTGGACAAGTCAGCTAAAATATATCACTCGAGGTCTTGAGCTAAATCAATCAATCAATCAATCCCAAAGCCTCCTGTGATATTACCTATGATTATGATTGATTACATCAACACTAATGCGCCATAAAGCAGAATCTTATAAGGTCGCAGCTGCATGGAGAACAATGAGCTCGGTTTTAGTTGCTTCTGAACCGAAGTTGGACAAACCTCTCAAAGAGCTTGGCCATAAAAAAGCCTAGCCCTTTCTTGACGTCAACAGATGTGAGCTGTGAGACTTGGGATGTGCGTCATTAGCTGTATAAACACCAATGCACTTCTGCATAGTTCTTTTGTTTGCAAACCGACACTCAGGTTGATCACCTGATCACCACCTGGTCATTTCCTACATAATGTGATGGAAAATTACGGACCAGTCTTTCTACACTTTTGAAGCATCAACTCTAACAGTGCCATTCGTTCTGGACGCTTTGTGTAAACGGCCTGTAACAGAGTTTAATACATAATGTGTGACAGCAAACGAAAATATTTTGGTCGGAATTAAACTGAGGTAGGCGTTTGAATTATCCGACAAAACTACATCCTTTAATACTGTGGCGACCTTTTCCTGTATTCGATAATTATAAGTATGTCCCTCATTTCCTTCCTCCTTTCTTCCCAGTTAGTCATCCGCGCTATTATTTTGAAAACGTTCTGGATTTAGGATGGCATGAAACGTAACCTGGAAAAACAGAATGTGAAATACGAACTTCATGATATTTAATTGGATTAATAAATTGAAAGTATACTACATCTTACGAAATAACATTCAAAATGTATTGATATGTATTGTATATTTCGCAGTTTACAATAATGATGTGTACAAAGTAATTAAACTTTAACAAATCTTAAGTTCTAGTATAGTCTAACAACTTTTCCCTTTAACAAGGTATAAAATATGAAATGAAGTTAAATAAATGCAGCCTAAAACTTTCCTCTAAAAATGACAGGATAATTATTTTTAATAATTCTTATCTTACAAAGTTTATCTACAAGAAGCCATATGCAATTTTCTCTAGTTAAAATAAAATTCATCAGTCTAAAACTTGACACCATGTGTTACAAAAGCTATTATAACAAGCTTGAATGTTCCAGTATACTAATCATTTTCATTTCTTTACATCTTACACCCATACAACAACAATACCGCAGAGCTTTTATGTTCACGTACGATAATTTAGAATTTACAATATTTGTTACACCAAAACTCTTATAAACCCCGCGAGCTATTACTATATTAAATTGAGCTAGTCTCGCCGTTGGAGAGGAGAGGAGGACGGAGTTTCTCTTGTGATTTACTGTTATATTAAATTATACAAAATGTCTTCCGAATAAACAGGACTTCACAGGCTATTCCCACAAAACTCAATATATACATTGTATCTGCCGTGTAAATATCCCTGAAACATGGTATTTTAATCAGTACCGTTATATAGCCAATTTTGAGAAAATAGAAAATAATCAAAATTTTCTATACAAATGTGTTTTGTGTAATGTAATTTTATTGAAAATCTTCGTGTTGAATGCTGATTTTACATATGTACTTCGTAAGTTTAGTACCTATTTAACCGACTTTCCGTTGAGTTGTGTGCGATTCGCACTAGGAGGTTCCGGGTTCGACTCCCGGCGATCGCCCATTCAGACCCATGAGTTTTTCGTGGTTTAACTCGATTAGATAAAGCAGTTAATATTCCAGCATTATAAGATTTTACATTTTTATAAATAACAAGACAATAAGAAATTAAACCCAATCCATCTCAACCCAATAAAATTATAATTAAATTTAGACTAATAATTAAAAACACTATTGATAATACAAACATTAAAACTAAAAAAATAAATCGATTAAATTATATATTCCCCCGGTCGACAGGCGAATGCTGAGGTGGTTCATCTTCTACCACGATTCTCCTGCCTCTCATTTTCCTGTAACCATCAATCTTCCTTGCCATTTGCTTCAGGGTTGTAGGACTGGCGACGGTGTTCGGCGCGTTGCGGCTGGGCGGTGGCTGTGCCTCTGTAGAGGTTTCTTCCTTGGCGTCGTTGGGGACTGCTCAGTTAGGTCTCGCCCCCGAGTGGGCCCCGTCCCAGAGGTACAGGGATTCGATTGTTTGTGGGTGGGCCTGGGCGGCGTAGGATACTTGCGTCCGTCGTCATCCGGATCTGAGCACCCTTCGGGTTTCTTCCCTCATTCCTCCCTTCCAGGGGTCACGGTAGAAGCAAAACGAGCCCTTGAGGGGGCTACTTGCAGTGCTCTGCTCCGTTTGCGGGGGCCCCTCCCTTCGTCCATGTCTTTACCGTACCTTCCGTTGAGTTATGCTGTTTACCGACACACAGGCAGATACACACACGGAGGCCTTTTACTGATGATGCTTTTTATTTAATTCAAGGGGCATCAAAACCTGTATTTTCGGTGATCTCGACATGGAAGTTTCAGGTGGATTACAATACTTCCTCTACCCACCATAGATAGGCGAGGCAATAAAAAGCCGCTACACTAATTGCAATGGCAATGTTGTGAATAAAGCCAGCTGAAGTAGTTTTTACCTCTACGTTATTAACACCACACTTTGGGCACCAAACTTGATAGTTTCAGCCCCACGTACGATACAAACATTCCGGTGGCCTTCGCCCCCCCTCCACGTTCACTTTTCTGGTGGCCTTCGACCCAACGTTCACTTTTCCGGTGGCCTTCGCCCCACGTTCACGAATCAATTTTTTCCTTTTTATATGTATTTAAATATTATATATGTATGCCTCGTCTGCGTCAGTAGTAATTTGCAGAAACACGTATCTCTTAGCAGGGGTTGGTGCGGCTAAAGAATGAAGGCTTACACAAATTATAATTTTTTTTACTTCACTCCTTTTATTATTCCTTCTCACGATTAAATAACACTTCACTGATGTATCCTACTGTAGAGCTGTGAGATTATTGTTATTTGTACTTTTAACAGTAAACTTTATATTATTCACGCCGTAATGATTTTTTTATGTCTCACACTGAATACGTATCGAACTGCTCGGGAACGCTGTCTAGTAGCGTCTGGTTGGGTACGCTGTCTTCTAGCATCTGGCTTCTACCGCTTAAATTTATACTTTTACTATATTTCAAGTCTTTGATTGACTAATTTTATTCCAATAGAATACTTTTATTTAACTTGAGCTTTTTCTAGTTTTCGATTACCTATTTATAAACTGTTTTAAATATTACATTATTGATCCAAGAATTACTGGTAGCATTATTAAACTTTCTAATTTATTGTTGTCTCAAGGTTACCTCATTATTAGCAACTTTCGGCTTCAATTCTCATAGCTCCTACATGGTTAAATTACGTAATACATTCACATAACATTATTATGCAAGTACATAATAATATATCATTAATCCATGACTGTTACATACATTTTACATATTATTACATGTACATATTGCTTTAAGGCGGGCTGCCATTATATTTTATACTATATAATTAGACTGATATCATTTAACTGATAAAAATACTGCCTCACAACAGACGTTGTCCAACATTGCACTGCCTTCCTCGACCTTTGAACAACCAAGGCTGAAGTTATACATTTCTTTGAAGTTCTCGAATTTTCTCCCCCTCAGGCAAGTTTGCTCTAAAAGTTTACTTCAGTCTTTTGAGTTGGAGGTGGAAGATTAGAAAGTTGCAGTGTGCCGCCGCGAGGGTAACACTTGACCGAAATACATGTCCTCCAGTGTCTTTAGCCGGAGGTAGGTAAAGTAGTAGATGTATTACAAGAACTAGAAGAACGATAGGACATGGCAGAAAACGAATGTTTTCCAGTGCTCATTAAATGGATATTTGGATCCAAAACGGCGCTTTCTAAAGTTTAGATAAGAAACAGAGAGAAACTATTTGATATGTTGCATTTACATGACTATCTCTACTCACTTTTCTACAAACTATTCTTTAAAAAACTTATTATTCTAGCTACTTCTTGTTATTCCGGATAAACTTTCAATTAACATCTACACATTTCCTACCAAGCGGGATGCTTCAGGCGGTAACGCATTCGGGAGTCCTAGGTTCGATTCCCTTGGCCGACCTTCCTGACCCATGGGCTTTTTTAGGGGGGAAGAATCATTACATCCCCCGAATTTCCTGTCCCTCCATTTCATCTCCATTCTCATTTCACTTCACCTTTCGTTTGCTTGGCAGGCATGTACACGGCAGGAGAAAACTTTCGTCCTCCGGACTGCGGCTTTGTCGGGCCCCCCAGGGGATGTGTAAGACCACACGGGGAAGGGGAGCCCGCTGTACCAACCAACACCCGGGGACCCTGCCCTCTGCCTGTCCTGCTTCCTGGTTCGGTCGACCACTGTCTCCTCTCCTCTCACCTCATCTCTACCACCCGCGGGCGCCCCGTCAGGGGCCTAGGTACAAAAAATCTCAGTAGGTCGAGGTACTAAGTCCCTTTCTGCTTATACTCCTATCCAATGCTACACATTTCATTGTAGGATGCAGAAGATATGGTGAATGTCAGATTTTTAAAGAGCGGGTCGCTATGTGATGAACGGCAATGCCGTGTTCTTTGTATGACCACGAGAAGAAAACGAAGACTTCCCAGCTGAGGAAAATAAAATTACTTGAAAATTCAGACCAATAACAAGTAAATGGTTAGCTCCACAAAACAATTTTATTAGACATAAATTGCATACTTTAACGAGATATACATTTTTTGGGAAGTAAGCTTTTTTTCTATCTATTACGGTTTGCCAATCATGCAAAAGTCATTCAGAATGAAGAGGACTTCAGAGATTATTCCCAGAACATTCAAGATAAACATTCCATTTACCTTGTATTTCATGGCACTCATCTCTGAAGCTACTAAATATTTCTTGTTTTTCAAAATGATGAGTTCTTAGTTTCACTTTATTCTATACTTCCTGTCTACTAATTATGTGATTGAAATTGAGTTTTTTTATTTATGGACACTCTTTAACTACTATGGTCCTTAGCGTCCCATTCTATATTGGGTGTGAAAGACCGGAAATTTTGCTCAGAGGCCTCTTTATCGGGACAGACAGTTGATTCCCGCGGTCAAGTACCCAACCCACTTTTCTCTCCGGTTATACTAAGCTGTACCCCAGTTGGCTCCCGTGTGAAATTTTTGTATTCAACCAAATCTAAGAGTTAACAAAATAGTATAACGACATAGCACAGTGAAATAGTATAAAAATCTGATGTGTTACACTCGCATGACTTTTTCTAATCTTGTACAAACTATTTTTACAAACGCTTATTCTCCTTATGCTTCATATTAATCGAGATGTTAATCTTATTGTAAATTTTCTTGCAGGTGCAAGGGGAATTTGGTAGGCTTTAAGCGATAGTCAAATCTTTTAAGAGCTGGTTGCTATGTGGAGTATTCCATTCTCTTTGCATTACCAGGTCAAAAAAAATGAATAACGAATTCCCATTTGAGAAACAGTATAAGTATTGGAAAATTTAAGGGAATAACAAGCAATATCTCGAAAATGGTTCACTCTATAAAAAAATGTATATGACATAAATTGTGTATTTTAACGCGATCTACATTTTTTGTGCAGTAAAATTTTTTCTCTCTTATGGTTTACCAGTTATGCAAAAGTCGTTCACAATGAAGAATACTTTTGGAGACATTCCCAGAAAATTCAAGATATACATTTTATTTGTCATGAAAGTATATTAAATATATGATATTTTAATCAAAAGCTTTAGAGCCATTTCTGAGTGAATTAAAATTTTCGAAAAATGTTCCATGTAAAGGGTAATCTGGGGTGGGGGGATTTTCTTGAAAACCTTCGTGTCGCATCTCTGAAAGATACTGAACCTAGAAACCAAGTTTGGTGTTTATCCGGCTGTTATGCTGTTCACAGACAGACACACACACAGACACACACATGGACATGTTTCTAAAAATGCTTTTTTTGGATTCGGGGGGCCTCAAAACATATATTTCCGGTGAAATCTTGGTACCGAATTTTTGGGTGGAATACAATACTTCCCCTACTTACTATACGTAGTAGAGAAAGTAAAAAACATTAAAATACAGCGTTGAAAAACTGTTATGTCAGATCGTCACTATAAATACAGTAAAATTGTATAAATAACATTAAAATTATTCTGTTCAAAAACTGAGCTGTGTCACATGGTCACAACCCCTACAGTTTCAAGCGGGAGGCAACTGGGGTGTTTACGTCAATAAAAGTGTCAACTGGGAGCCAATTCGGGTGCACTTCTGTTTATCATGCTTGGGGTTCTTCGTGCTGTAAATCTACGACACGTGACCACCGATATTACCTCCCTTCCGAAGGAAGCCATGTTAAGGATTTTTACTCTCGAAAAAACCCATTGCCCTCCGTCGGGTTTGAGCCCGCGATCTCGGGAACTAGAGGCTGGCATAGTATCACTAGACACGGAGGACGACTACTATGTGCTCATCAATATCACTAATTCCTATTTCTTGTACTAACTAACCAACTCCCCCACCTTGTTTTCTCTTGAACTTTTAAAGAAACTTTGATGTTTCCTTCTTGTAGTGATTCAATCCTGCCTATGAAGTCCCAATAGATTTTCATGTTCCTGGTCTGCTACAGCATAATAAACATTATATTAAGATAGATTAGGGCCTTATAAAGCTCAATGCAGTTCAACATGTCCACCTTCATTATCAATACAGGACAACTACCGTGCTGCCCATTAAATTGCCTAACCTTGGACAAGGGTTACTATTATAGCTGAAGGTTGTAGTTAAATTACACTATGTTTCTTCATACTATCTTCAGTAGTACGACGACTGCTGATAGTTTTTTTGGTAATTTGTTTGAGGTTAACAAATGAATTTGAACGCTCAATTAAATTACTATAGAAAAATTATAAGCAAAAGGGTTATTCGGTAAGAAAATTACAATGCGAGAACGATGCCATTTGTTTGTACTTTTAGTATAATCACTGAAGTGGCTTACCTTTCTCATCTCGTATTATGTGGTGTTAGATCTTGTACTCCTTTTATATTTTGTGTTCGCAAATCACCAAATCTCCCATTTTTACAGTTTGTACAACCGGATAGGCTGCAGTTGTTCCTAGAGCCACTGTTAGGACGTGATAGTATCCTTGATCTGTCATTTATCAACAAGATGAGGCACCACCCCACTAAGCAAACATTTCAGACCTTACCTAACCGGTGGATCGAAAGAGCGGCGGATCGCATGTGGGCTCACCGTTCCCCCGACCTCTTTCCCCTTGACTTTTTTGCATAGGGTTTCATCAAGTTGCGATAGTATTTGTAGTTGTTGATTGTGGGCCCCACGTTAGGGCGGCAATTTGCGGTAGTATTTCGCCTCTTTGCGGTGGTATATCGGTTCTTTTACGGTACAGGATTTGTAGGAATGGTCCCGGATTCGGTACTAGCTCAGGGTTCTTTGCATGGATCTTGGGTCTCGGGTTTGTGGTGAATACGACTGTTTATTTTCCTGCTCGTTTATTTTACGTCACGGTTTTAACATTTGATTCCTGCTATTACTTCGACACACACTCGCGCATTTCCTATTTGTTACGCTTCATATCATCGCGCCTACTCGCCGACACTTTTCTGACAACCATCTCCAAGGAACTACTACGGCCAAGTGTATATTCTAAACTCTCCTACACATTTTATAACAAACATCTCCAAGGAGCCACCACGGCCAAATGTGTATTCTAAACTTTTCTGACAAGCATCTCCAAGGAACTACTACGGCCAAGTGTGTCTTCTAAAATCTACTGTTTCTCTACTTCAAATGTTCTATATATCCCCATTCCACTATCATCTGATTTCTAGCTTCTTTCATTGGATGCCTAAGGCTATCTGGCTTTTGGCGAACATTGACCCTTTTCTACACCTCTGCGTTCCAGCAACTTAACGGGACACTTAACAACAGAGGGAAAAACCACCCGTTTCCGGCCCCTGATGACCTTGTCTCTCTCAACCCTTTGACAAATTTACAGTCACACTCGCTTTTCAGTTTTATTTAACACTATCCTTACTGTTAGTGATATTTATTCTCCCTATGATTTTAATTTTATTTAACTACTCAAAACGTACTGCTTCAAAGTACCGAGTCTACTTACCAGCGTGCCAGATGTGCATGAGCTGAAACATCAAATAAGAGCGATATGCTTACTAAAAACCCCTCAAATCTTACGGCGATGGGAACAGCGTGTTGATAATGAAATTTAATATGTTGAACTGCATTAGGCTTTATAAGATTCTACTCCATCCTAAATAATGTCTAATGTCCCATTAAAATGCATAGGCACTTTATGAACATCCTGTACTACGAAAGTTATAAGAAGGATTGGAATAGAGAATACTATGTGGATATTTATGACAAAATTGAAAGAGAAGGGCTTACATGGACAGGAACAGTACTAAATGGACAGAAAGTTACAAAGGAATTGTGTCATTGTGTAGAAGCAGATTAAAATTTTGTATTGTTTAACGGATTGCTCAGAACCTAAAACATGGAGAGAGAAAATATGTTAGAAATATTGCAGGAAATTTTTGTTTTAAAGCTGTTTGGAAATTATAGAAACAGTTTATGAAACAACTGGATAACTACATATGGAAATTAAAAGAAAAATAGTGGAGAAAAATTAATAGGACTAAAGAAGAATATATGGGAAATAAATGAAACTGTAAGAAAATGCAAGAAATAAGTACAGAATGTACAAAGGAATTGTAGGGCTTTAAATTTACTTTTCCTGTCGTACATACTATAATTTTGAATTGTGATTTAAATTGAAGAAAAACTGTGGAGGTTACGATAGCAAAGTGTCATTTTTCAAAACGGGGTCCATTTGATAACGTACGTAACGCTATCTGCATTTTTAAAGCCTCGCGATGATGCGACATTTATGAGGCAGTATACTTTACCTGCTTCTGATGCCGCCATCTTATAGATCGTTTTGATATCTCGTGCGCCAGCTGCTCCAGTGGTAGAGCTATGGGACTTTCTCAGGGCATGCGTGAGTGGAATGTGAAGGATAACATCAGTTTAAATTGACTGAGAAATTTAATGTGATCTAATACTTGAGCCTGTTGAAGTGAGTTCCATACATTTGAAAATAAATAATGAAACTGGTTATGAATCGTAACATTAGAACGACAACAATTGAATTATTATATCTGCTAACTTCTGCAATATCAATTTTACGGTTTGAAATAACTGATTCCGCAATAAAATAAACTAGAAGCGTAATTTGCAGTGAGTCCCTAAAATATTTAACGGCAAAACCCCTTGCAATATCCGCTAAATTTTACTCGCACAAGCGCGTCAGTGAGCGCTTGAAATAACACATCAATAAGTCACATAATTAACGAATAAGTCTCAAGTGTTTGATTTAGAATGCGTGAACATTTATTAATTTTAGTTCCTCCTACATCTCAGTGCCCCAACAACTTTCCTTCTCACCTGCACCAATATTAAACTCTCTTCATGTGCGTCTCTGACTGTTACTATGCTGTATCTCCCCTTGTTGCTACGCTATGGCTCGCCTGAATCTAGGAACTCTTAACTATTCCAAAATTTCTGTCTGCGTGATTCTGCAAACGTGCTGAACTTGTAACCTAACTGCATTACAGGAATATTTATGCCTAGCGCGTTCGCTATTTCGGCTGTCGTTAATGACTTTGTTTAACATGACTCGCTAATGACCTTTCTTTGGACAAATCTTTTCAACGTAACTTATTACAATATACCTTGATTTAATATAGGGAAATTGTTTATTGCAATTATTTCGTTATCTTACTAGCATTTGTTTATTTAGTTATTTATTTCTTCCTGTCAATAATTACGGTATATTGACACAGCATTTGATCTTAACTAATCCCACTGCAGCAATAATTCTCCATCTCTATTCCAGTAGGTCTGCAAGTAGCCGTAACACATTTTCTTAACATATTCTGCACTGACTTGCTGAAATTGCTAGTTCCCGACCCGCCCGCCGTCAGATCCTTTAGGGCTGCGAGCGAAAGCGTTGTAATCTGACACGCGGTCAGTCGGTGCACCTTTCATTACATACACTTCCCGTCGTTTGCGTTCTATTTGTACCACCTACAAATGTTACCAGAAGGGGCATTAAGAATACGCTCGCCCGCTGAATTGTAAGCACTGAATTATGTTTCGCGAATTCCAAGACCCAAACACTTTTTCCACCCGAGTTGCCAAGTTTGTTTATTTCGTTACCATGGTTACAAAACAAAATACAATTTGGTTTGGTGGGAAGAGGAACTAGACAATTACGGAACAAGTGGGCGGGGCATCGGAAGGACAGCGAGGTAAAGAAAACATCCATAGTTCCGAGTTGCACTTATTAGCGAGGATGTAATATTTTCATTATGTGTACTGTAGATTCCCTTATAGCCTGGCTCCTAACTCCCCTCTGATCCTTAAACCTTCATGACGTTAGGCATGTCAACAGAAACAGTAGCGCCCTCCTCAAAGCGTACTCATATCGTGGCCGACTAGTAAAATTCAAACTTCTGAAGTTAGGGGCCATTCACAATGAAATTTAGACATAAGCATAACGTAAGCATAAAAGCTTGTTTCATGCTATCTTAATGCACGCGTTCATATTGGGAACATTGACATAAACATGGCCATAGCCTATAACGAGTTTGCAAGCACCAAGCGTTCATGTTTATGTAATAACAAACTTAAGAAACTAGCCAAACAGAGAGAGAGAGAGGTTCTCCTACAACTCATCACGTGATCATTCTGTTATCTCATGTTAGATTTTCCGTCGCCATGTGTTGACTCGCTAACTGCCATTCTGTGTAAAAGGAATCACTGCCAGGAATCACTGAGATATCTACAAAAATAGCAGCGAAACAAATTATGATGGTAGGTGATACTTTTACATGAGGTTAATGTCCGTTAACTAGGTAGCTATCTCTTCATTTTGATGCATGCATATAACTTCTTTTGTTATGTATACTGTCAGTGGTCGCTTCGGGATCGCCATATTGGCTCAGCTGTTTCACGCTCTCTTGCGATTGGCTGCTGTTTATGTTTCCATTTGACGTTGTGAATGTCAACACATCGCGTTGTAGCGCAGCGGTTATGCCCAAAGGTTATCGGGGTCGGAGCCAGCAATAGGATATAAACAAAGATAAGTCGCGCTCTCGCCCGGCATAGACACGAGAAGAGCTATGCGCAGATAATCAGAATCTTAAGGAAGTTTCTTTCTCACTGCTTCCAGATCTTGTGTCAAGATAGTTATAGAATCTTCTGGAAGATTGCGTTGGCTATATAAACAAGCGTACTCGCGACAGGAGTCGGTCAATTGAGTTGAGTCGGTCAGTGAGTGAATAAGCGAGTTGGTGAGTGCGTTTGTGCTGCGACATCAAGAACGCTTCTTCGAGCGAGTTGGTGACGACTGCTGTGACGTGCAGCAAGTGTTACTGCGGAGCGAGAGATTGTAGCAGTCGTATGTTCGACTCCCCCATCGTCCGGAACAAGAAGCTATGTCACGAAGAAAGTGAAGTGACGGGAAACTGAGGTGAAGTGACAGTGAACTAAGTGAAGTCTGGGGCAGTCACCTCCTCCTGCCCGATGTAGTGGTGGTTGTTAATGCCCGTTGCTCACTGCTTACCTTGCTGCATCCTCCACGTTGGCTCCAGATGTTCGCAGTGTGCTGGTTCTCTGCATTGTTTTTATCCTCGGCTAGCTGCAGTAATTTTCTTTAAACTATGTGGGAGCATGGACTTATCCTTGGTAAAGGAAGCGTATATCTTGGGTGGTGGTAAAAGCAGAAATAGACGTGCTTTGGTTACGAAAAGACGACACTGCAGTTTCTTTTATTTAGCTACTCCTCGTAGTACACAACATTGATATTGCCGCCGTTAAAACACTGTCCACTGCTGTTGAAACACGGCGCGGATATGACGCGAAGTTTAAATATGCTTATTATCTCTTTACGCGTAGCGATTCTTATGTGTGTTGCGAAAACTGTCATAATTCACTTCTGGCGCGATACCTCTCAAACATCCTGCAGCATCTCTCCCTCCCTGTAGTTTTGCAAAAGACCAAATGACAAATGACCCACAAATGACCACGAATTTGTTCCTCGCAGATCCATTTATAGTCGCAGGCTTCTGGGGCTGCTTCCTTTGCTATTGGTCCATTTTTAGCGCCACTCGACGCGTCTCACTATTTCATATAAACTTACAGGGATCTCATTGGTCCAAGTTTAACATAAATCGCGGCTTTTCTTAAATTTACCGTTAAGCTAGTTGTCTCTCTCACTTGGTCACGGCGAATTACCGTATAAAGGAACAAAGACTCTACACCCTCGCTGTATGAACAATGCCCCTGCGACCAGAGAGACATCGTAAACCTAGACTTTCTGCCTTCGAAGACACTATTCCTGCAGCTAAGACATTTCGTCGTAGACAGTATTTTAACATAGCGCTTAAATTATTTACATTAAACAATTTATAATTCCTTTAATATTAGATACCTAAATACAGACATATCATTAAATCACCCTTCTTAAACTATACAAGCAGTAAAAGAAAAAGATATGTACATAGCATGATTTAACATCAATAAAAATTAATAAATCAAATCATCTATAATTACATTTCTCGGGCTCGGCCTAGAGTTGCCGTTTCAAATTGCCCTGTTCTGGAAAAGAATAAATTTTTCAGCACTTGGTGCAATTTTCTTTTCCAGAATACTTCCTCTGAGTATACATTTATGTTTGTTTGCTTCGTTTATAGAGAACCCTTCGCTATACCTGTTCCTTCACAAGGGTTCTGACAAACCGGCGGTGTTTACACTTGGGTCATTCCCTTCTTACGCTTTGTTGTGGTTCTTCATTCTCTCCAGAATGAAAATCCTTTTAAAAACAGGTTTTCCGAGAGGCATTCTGTCGCACAATACACTTTCACTCACACGAATAACTTGTAGTGCAGACAAATACGCTAATACCCAAATTAAGTTCTAACAATTAAATCTATTTACATACATACTGGTAAATAATAATTATTATGTATTTAGTTATTTACTTATATCCTTTGATTATCGGGTGTATTACCTTTACCACTTGTTCATAAGTTTACTACCTCATTTCGAGTAGAACTAACCTGATTATTTTCATTACATTCTTCACCCTTCTCATTCTCTAAACATTTGTACGGTTTGAGCAACAGTTTATGATATCTTCCTACGATCTTTGAATTCTTTATTTCTTGTAACTCAAATGTATCCGAGCCAAAAATGTTAATCACGCGGTATGGACCTTTAAATAAATGTTCCATTCTATGATACCTTTTGTTGAGAATGCTAGACTTTTTCTTGTCCCGTACCAATACTAAGTCTCACAGTTTGATCAACCAGTGCTTTCGCTTCTTTTGTTTAAATTTTTCCTTCCTTTTCTGCGCCTTCTTCGACATTCTTTCAAAAGCTTTCTTAAACATCTCTGCTTCCGTTAGTGTTTTCGGATCTTTAGTTTCTAGTGTCTGTGGTAGTTCCCCTTCATCAGCTCAATTATTTTCCCCTTTAAATTCTTATCTTGTTCACTTAAGTTTCTTTCTAAGTCCTTACTCTACTCATTTAATTTCCCTTATAAATTTTTATTTTGCTCACTTAAGTTTCTTTCTAAGTCCTTACTCTGCTTACTTAAGATTCTTTCTAAGTTTTTACTCTGCTCACTTAATTTACCCTCTAATCTCTGAGTTTGTTCGTCTATCTTTCTGCTTAAGTGTTGGAGGAACATCATCAGCTGGTTCTGCCCTGGGTCAATGGCCTGCTCAATTGGTAGTTGCCCTTCCAGCCTAACTTCTTCCTCTGCTTCCCCCACATTTCCTCCATCTGGTGTTATACTGGCAATGGCCTCCCT
Source organism: Deroplatys truncata (assembly GCA_030765065.1). Lineage (NCBI taxonomy): Eukaryota > Metazoa > Arthropoda > Insecta > Mantodea > Mantidae > Deroplatys > Deroplatys truncata. Next base: position 116,878,513 of record CM060988.1, on the reverse strand, counting down.
ATTCAGTTCTTCCAAATCTTCCCTTGACCTACTCATGGTTCCGTTAGCAAGTTCTACCTCCCTAGTAATGACTTTACCCCCTCTCAGTAACATGTGTTCACAAATACTGATTAACTATTCTGCATGCCTTTTTGTTTGTTTTTGTATAAATGTTCTAACCTGTACTTTCTCCTATGTTAATTGATGCGTCCCGGGTTCGAATCCTGGTGAATTTCTAGAAGCGATGTTCTCAGCTGTTTTGTTATCCCACGTAGGTAGACTAGAAGTTCGCGTTGTAATTTTGTTCTGCTGTGTCCCTTTCCTCTGAAGATTCTTCCTCTATGCGTTGTTTCCTAGTCCTCCCTTCGAGCTGGTCTTCCCTTCGTGTTGGTCTTCCCTTCGAGACCCACGTTGGGCGCCAGTTTAGGGCAGTCACCTCCTCCTGCCGATGTTGTGGTGGTTGTTAATGCCCGTTGCTCACGGCTTACCTTGCTGCATCCTCCACGTTGGCTCCAGATGTTCGCAGTGTGCTGGTTCTCTACATTTTTTATCCTCGGCTAGCTGCAGTAATTTTCTTTAAACTATGTGGGAGCATGGACTTATCCTTGGTAAAGGAAGCGTAGATCTCGGGTGGTGGTAAAAGGAGAAATAGACGTGCTTTGGTTACGAAAAGACGACACTGCAGTTTCTTTTATTTAGCTACTCCTCGTAGTACACAACATTGATATTGCCGCCGTTAAAACACTGTCCACTGCTGTTGAAACACGGCGCGGATATGACGCGAAGTTTAAATATGCTTATTATCTCTTTACGCGTAGCGATTCTTATGTGTGTTGCGAAAACTGTCATAATTCACTTCTGGCGCGATACCTCTCAAACATCCTGCAGCATCTCTCCCTCCCTGTAGTTTTGCAAAAGACCAAATGACAAATGACCCACAAATGACCACGAATTTGTTCCTCGCAGATCCATTTATAGTCGCAGGCTTCTGGGGCTGCTTCCTTTGCTATTGGTCCATTTTTAGCGCCACTCGATGCGTCTCACTATTTCATATAAGCTTACAGGGATCTCATTGGTCCAAGTTTAACATAAATCGCGGTTTTTCTTAAATTTACCGTTAAGCTAGTTGTCTCTCTCACTTGGTCACGGCGAATTATCGTATAAAGGAACAAAGACTCTACACCCTCGCTGTATGAACAATGCCCCTGCGACCAGAGAGACATCGTAAACCTAGACTTTCTGCCTTCGAAGACACTATTCCTGCAGCTAAGACATTTCGTCGTGGACAGTATTTTAACATAGCGCTTAAATTATTTACATTAAACAATTTATAATTCCTCTAATATTAGTTACCTAAATACAGACATATCGTTAAATCACCCTTCTTAAACTATACAAGCAGTAAAAGAAAAAGATATGTACATAGCATGATTTAACATCAATAAAAATTAATAAATCAAATTATCTATAATTACATTTCTCGGGCTCGGCCTAGAGTTGCCGTTTCAAGTCCTAGTCAAAGTTGAATCAGATCAAAACAGTGGCGTGGGAACTGATAGAAGTGACAGCTCAAAAATTGGACGAAGTTGCCGCATTATGTTTATGTTTAAGTTTTACATCGTTATTTTAATGCTTAATATTCATTGTGAAAGGCCCCTGGCTCTTAAATTATGGTTCAAAATGATATGAAATACTGCAGAGAAAAAAAATAAAAATCTGATGTGATACACTTCTCTACCCCCTATCGTTTATTAGCGAGTATACAAACTTTTCTTACTAATGCTTATTTTTATATTTACTACGTTTTAATCCAAATAAACCTTTGCAGAAATAGCTACTTCACACATTTCGTTATAGATACAAAGGGAACAGCGATAGTCAAATGTTTAAGAACTGGTTGTTATGTGGACCATTCTATTCGCTTTGCATGTCCAGGATATATAAATGAATAACGAATTCCCATTTAAGAAAAAGCATACGTATTGGAAAATTCAAACAAATAACAAGGAATATCTCGAAAATGGTTCACTCGACAAAAAAAATGTATTTAACATAAATTGTGTGTTTCAACGAGATCTACATTTCTTGTGCAGCAAAATTCTGCATATCTCTTAAGGTTTACTAGTTATGCAAAATTCATTCAGAATGAAGAGGACTTTTGGGGACACTTCCAGAAAATTCAAGATATACATTTCATTCCCCATGAAAATTTCTTAAAATATGATGTTTTAATCAAAATCGTTAGCCCTTTTTGAGAAAATCAAAATTTTCAAAAATGTTTCATGTAAAGGTAGTCTGGGGTGAGGAAGATACTAAACTCAAAGAGCAAGTTTGATATTTATTCGACTTGTTTTTGAGTTAAGCTGTTCACAGACAGAAAGACACACACACGGACATTATACCAAAAATGCTTTATTTGGATTCAGGGCACTGAAAACATGTATTTGCGATGAAATCTCGGTATCGAATAAGCGAATGCAATACTTCCCCCACTTATTATACACAGTCGAGAAATTAAAAAATGAGCAGGCTCTCGAGGGGTATATTTGTTTATGTCCAAATTTTTTCACGGCCGCTTCACAATGGTGTCTCGGGAATCGTGGTTTTAGCTTTGTTGTATTGTCACCTTTCATACTGAGTGCCTGCCACTAAATATGCGCTAACAGCTGAACGGTTATAAACTGGTACGTAGTAATGAGGCCAACCGAGGTTTGTATTCCGAGCATAATTTTATTTTTTTTTCCAGAAAAACGCAATGTTTATTACACATGCTGTAATTTCCAATTGCTAAGGCATATTTGATTTTATACTTTCACATAAAAAATGAAACACTCTCATTTTCGTTTCCATACTAAAAAAGAAATAAGTAAATATTATAGATCTAAATGAAAATCTGATGTGATACATTTATTCATGTAAAATTACAATAAAAATACGCATTATTTGTAGTAGTGTGTATACAAACTATTCTTATGAAAACTTATTTTTCTATCTACTAAATTTTAATCCAAATAACCCTTTGCAGAAATAGCTACATTACGCATTTCATTATAAATACAAAGACAGCAGCGACAGTCAAATGTTTAAGAACTGGATGCTATACGCTAACCTTAAAACTTCATACTGTTTCCATGCAATCGCATGGAAACAGTATGGAATGCACTTTTGAATTCTTACTAATATGACACTTATTTTGAAAATGAAAAGAGCAGTTTGTTTGTGCTTTATGTATGTATGTATGTATGTATGTATGTATGTATGTATGTATGTATGTATGTATGTATGCATGCATGCATGCATGTATGTATGTATGTATGTATGCATGCATGCATGCATGTATGTATGCATGCATGCATGTATGTATGTATGTATGCATGTATGTATGTATGCAATGTAATGTATGTATGTATGTATGCAATGTAATGTATGTCTTAAAATTAATATATATATATATATATGCATACACTACCGCTCAAAAGTTTTTGAGCACACCTAATTTTTAGGATTTATTGAAACAATGGAATAAAAAAGACATAATTTGTGGTCACAACAGTATATTTAATGAAAATCAGCCATACATGTTAGATTTTGCTTTCTTCAAAGTAACCTCCCCTTGCTTTAGTTACAGCTTCGCAAACTCTGGGCATTCTTTCTATTAAGTGCGCCAGTGTATCTTCAGAAATATCCCTCCATATGTTTTGCACATAACTCCACAACACATTTACATTAGTGGCTTGTTTCTTTCTTACCTCTCTGTCCACATGATCCCAAAGTAGTTCAATAGGATTGCAGTCAGGACTTTGAGAGGGCCAAACCATGTTCTTCAAAACGTGTGTCTCTTCCAATCGTTCAACGTATCTTCTACAGAGTATATATGTATGCTTGGGATGATTGTCCTGCTGTAGAATGAGCCCTTTGCCAATTAACCGCATCCCAGATGGTTTGGCATGGCGTTGGAGAATATTGTGATAATGCTTCTTCTTCATAATTCCTTCTATTTTCACAATATCGCCTGTCCTATTGCCACCAAAACAACCCCATACGAGCACCGAACCACCTCCATGCTTGACTGTAGGGGATATACACTGAGGTGCCATGCGTTCGCCTTTTGCACGTCGAACAAACTGGCGACGTTTTGAGCCAAATAGCTCAAACTTAGATTCATCAGTAAATAATACCTTTTTCCACTGATCAACAGTCCAGCTTACATGTCGCTTGGCCCATTGTAATCTTTTCCGTTTATTGACAGCTCTCAATAGGGGTTTCTTTGCCGCAATGCAACCTTTCAGATGTGCATCCTGAAGCCGTCTCTTCACTGTAGAAACACTCACAGATTCATCCCTCCACTGGTTCAGTTCTGCTGTCAGCATGGGTGCTGTTTTGAAACGAGCACGTTTGCTGGTCACTATTAATTGTTTATCCTCACTTTTCGAGGTGACCTAGGCCTCCGCTTTGGATAACGATCCTTATTGCTATTTGTAGTTACATACCTCTTCACAGTGTAATGGACACTTCCCAAGGAAACGCGTTCTTGTGTGGCAATTTGACGCATGGTGTGCCCTGCTTTATGTAAGCTGACTATTACAGCACGTTTTTGTTTTAAAAGCTCCCTTCTTTTACCCATTTCGGACTTTTCAACTGCACAATAACAATGTGTATCATTCAGCTGCTTATGAAGCACTGAAGTGCTGTTCGCAGCCAATAGCTATGTACAGATGTCTGTGAACGACAACTAGGGAATCACAGACATACTATGACATCCAAAACAACATTAGGGTAATTGTTCTTATAAGGGCCAACAAATGCTACATTTTCAAAATGCACGTAATTGACAAACAAAAGGTAGCATAGAAAATTTCAATTATGTCTCCATGGATTTCTACCATTTATAATATGACATTGGCTTTGTTTGGCGTTATACACTTGTTAATTGCAGCAAAACAGGCTGTTCAAAAACTTTTGAGCGGTAGTGTGTATATATAATGGAGAGAAAACATACAGCATTACCATATATTTAACAAATTAAAATTTAAATAATAAAAGACGTTTACGCCTAGGATTCGAACCCAGATTGTTTCAATTAGGAGTGACGTGCATTTCACCGCTTGGCTACCATGTATACAACCAAACTAAAAGGCATCTTCCTACTTGTCGCATAGCTTTGAAATGAACGGAGAGTGATATTAAATCGTGTATTGTGAAGTTAGCGTTAGCGAATGCTTCCGAGATTTTCCGAATCGAACTACTCTCTGGCTGTTACTCATTTATTTTGTCTGTAGCTCAGTGGCACTACAACGCTGAAATATTACAATACAAGTAATTTATTTTCAATTATTTTTTTAATTCACATAGCATATTCTGTATTCACATTAATCAGCAAACTGTGTGTCGTTCGCTTCTAAGATCACAACGATTTATCATTAGCAGCGTATTCTTCAAACCGTAAAAACACCATGAGGTAAGTGCACATCAAACCAAGCACAGAGAAAAAGAATGAAATATTGATATGGAACACCGGATATATTCTGAACTCAATATCCAAACCTAGAGTATATAAATAAAGTTTTTCCATGTTTTTTTCAGTCATTTTATTGAACTTGTATTTCGAAAGCAGTCTTTGTACCACAGTGCGCAGATTTCCGCCTTCCACACATGTTCTTTGGCAAACTAGACTCACTGTTAAAAGCAGACCAAGTGAAACTGCAGCACTGTACAGCAAAACACCCACCAACAATTGCCTTTCTGTCGAGCCACCAAAATTGGCAATTCCTATACTTGTCCAATAGAGAGTTCCAGTAAATAACCAAATTGTGGTTGTTAACAACGGTACTGAATAATGAGAGTTAAGTAGTGTGGTAATTTCATAAACTTGAATATAGATTTTCCTGATGAGGTTAATATAGTGCTGCGTTGCATAGACATCCCCTCCTGGAGAACAAAACTCGAAGCACATGTTGGCTATTCTAAGTTTTTGTTTGATAAGCATTACTGACACGACAAACTGCACCAAAAACGTTACATTTATTAAGCCAGTAATAGAGTTCAATACTACCGAAACACAATAAAGTGGTTGGACAAATTTCTTGAAAAGAAGTAAAAAGAAAACGGCGCTAATTTGCATAAGCCCAAATATGAACAAAACTGGTAGTAAACACAGAAATCTGTAACCGCTGTATATAACCTTTACCACTTTCGTTTCCATAATGTCTTTATCAATTTCAAAAACTTGTGAATAGAAATTTGTCATGTTTCTTTTATTAACTGTACCTCCGAGCACAAATATTAGAATACCATTAGCAGTGTTTGATGCAACCCATAAATAATAAAGACACTTATGTTTATCGAAATGATAAAGATGACCTTGCATCCAGTCATACAATAACTGAATGTTTACTGCTAGATATATGATAATGTAAATGGTCGACAGCCCATAGAATATACAATGGCATTCATCACTTGGGAGAAGTCCAAAGAGGCGAAATAGAAAGAAAAAAGGTTTTGTGAACCAGTAAATATCATCCTTCGGTTTTCTCTGCTTAAAACATGGCTTCGTATGTCCCAGATTCTGTGGCTCATCTCCCTCAAAGGCCCAAACAGCTTGTTGTCTCTTCAGCATTTCTCCAGTTAAATGCACCTGCTTAGAACTGCAAACCTTGTCATGTATCATAGGTAGAACCCCTTTATATATGCACTTCAGTATCACGGGATATAAATCATTAACTTCTATGAACAAATGTTTTGTTCCCACGATTACTAGTCCAGTATGTCATAGAGTAAGTAACATATGCGTTGTTCTATGTTGTTAGATGCGTTGAATATTTAGACTCTTTATGTCTAATGTCGAAACGTATTTTATAATCCGTAATCAAAATTTGTCATGCCCATGTTTCAAACACTAAATCCAACCCTGTGTATTTTAAATAGGGTCCCTAAGGACTATTATTTACTATGTGCTACTGAAGTATAACTTTACCTGTATCTCTTACGGTCATTTGTACTAGTAACCTCTCATTGGCTGCTGTCGTGTGATACCGTAATTATTGGCGGGAATATATAAATCATTAAAAAGGAATGATAATAAGATAGAGAAGCAATTGCAATAAATAATTTCCGTATTAAATCAATGTACAATGCAGTAAGCCTGAGTTGGAATATTTGTCCGGAGAAAAAGGTCATTATCGAGTCATACGTTAGTATAAATGTTGCTGGAATGCAGTGAGAGTTGAGTTCAGTACGTTTCAAAAGTCACGTAGGCAAAAATTCCATAAATTAGAAAGGAAATGAAATTCTGAGATTCGAGAAGGTACCCATAGTAACATCAGATATGCATATATAGAGTTTTAAGATTGATCCGCGTATGAAGGAACGTTGGTAGGGGTTAACGATAGGTAAGCAGAGCTTAAGTTAAGAAAACAGCACGCATTATAAATCGGAGACACATTCGTGCACACATTCGTAACATATTCGTGACTCTCCTGAGATTCCTGACTTTCGTGTGTAATTTTTGAGTAGTGTAGCGCACGGGGTTAGAAAGATTTAGCGGCTATTGAGGGATCCTTCCGAGCAATATTTATGTAACTTGCGGCAACTGACGCTTCGCCTAATTATTGTTATAAAAGTATTTAATTCGTAAATTCAGCCGTCGGTGACTGTTCTCAAACTGAACATTTTAGTCTACATTAAGATTTATCAGTTAAACTGGTGTTATCCTTTCAAAATACACTCACGCATATCCCGAGATAAAGAACTCATAGCTATACTACTAGAGCAGCTGGCGCACGAGGCAGCACAGGACCTACTAGACGACGACATCAAAGAACTGGTCAACAGTAAATGCTATAAAAGCTGAATCAAGGAGCGGCATCAAAGGTGTCGCAACTAACGGTTTTACGCGGAATAGGTTGTAATCGTGTGAAAGATTAATAAAACGAAGTTAAATACCATTATAATTTGTGTAAGCCTTCATTCTTTAGCCACACCAAGCCCTGCTAAGAGATACGTGATTCTGCAAATTAATACTGACGCAGCCGAGGCATACATATAATATTTAAATAAACATTAAAATACAAAGTTGATTTTTTAAACGTTGGGGCGAAGGCCACCGGAAAAGTGAACGTGAGGCGAAGGCCACCGGAAACTTTGTATCGTACGTGGGGCTGCGACTACCTCAAGTTTGGTGCCCAAAGCGTGGTGCTAATAACGTAAAGATAATCTACTTTAAATTGGCTATCATACGTGGGGCAGCAACACTGCAGGAGCGGCATCAAAGGTGTCGAAACTAACGGTTTTACGTGGAATAGGTTGTTACGGAATACGATATAGTTGCTTATTTAACATGATATTTACCTTAATACATTCGAATAATTGTCAACTTTACATTTTCATAACTGTGTGAATTAAATATATTACGTAACAGAGTTAATGCATCTGAAGCGCTTGTACATTCTTATCAATAAATAGATGGGAGAATCTTTAGGTTTAAATCTGCCTCTCATAGTGATGAAAGCACGTGCATCTTTCATGAGAATGTGTTTATATCCCTTTTATCGCCTATCTCCGACTGCACACGGGTTGTTTGTCACCATTCTACGGTGTATATTAGCCAATCAGGGGAAAGGGAAAGGAAACGCAGCATGGAAGAATACATGTCTACGGGTCAAGGTTATAAGAAACAGGGTTTAGATCCGAGGTGGCAGGCTCGGACGAAGGTGGGGTCCCTAACATCTCCAGATGTGAGATCCCCAAGGAGAGGTATCGCTAGGGTTTCGTCGCATGCCGAAAATCAGGGCAGACAGTTACTCAAAGCAAATTCCACCACGACACGCTTCGCTACGCCGTCCACTCGCTTGATCCTCCGACTTTGAAACTTGACAAGGAAATGGGAGAGAGGAAAATACACGACATTACAGCATTAGTCTACCCATCTGGGAAACCGTGAAAAAATCCAGGGTCAAGGTGGCCGTTTAAACTGAAATCGAACCCGGGACCGTCCCAATGAGACCCTCGCACGTTACCGTGGAATCATTTTGCTCTGTTTGTATTCTAGTGGTCCGAAGTTCCTTCTGAAAGAAGAGGACTTTACAGCTATTCGCAAAAAAACTTCAAGATATACGTGTTATTTTTCATGAAAATGTCTTCAATATCTTCAAAAATCGTTAAAGCCATTTGAAGAAAATCAAACACTTCGAAAAATGTTTTATGTAATGGCTGTTTGGTGTGGGGGATTTTCTTGAATATCTTCGTGTCGAATTTTTGAAGATACTTAAATAACAAGTTTGGTATTTATCCGACTTTCCGTTTTTTGAGTTATGCTGCTCACAGACACACGCGGGCCTTTTTCTATAAATACTTTCCCCCCACCAGTTTGAAGCTGTTTATTATGCAGCGACGGTGCGACAGTTTGATAGCAGAATTCGATGCCATCTTTTCTCGTTGTCTCCAGTATGTTTCGTTGACTCTACTGCTCCAGTGGTAGCACTATGAGTATTTTCACTCAGGGTATGCGTGAATGTATTATGAAGCACAACGCCAGTTTAAATTGCCTCAGAAATTTATTGTGAACTAATATTTGAGTTCTTGAATTTTGTTGTCGATCGTTTAAAATTGTAGCATTCGAAACTATAACAATTGCATTATTATACCTGCTAACTTCTGCATGGTCACTTTTACAGTTGGAAATAACTGTTTCCACAATAAAATAATATAGATAGGTATGTAACTCGCAATAAGTGCTAAAATGTTGATCGAACACGATCCCTCACGCTAGCCCCGACTCACACAAGCGAGTCACTGGGCGCTTAAAATATCACACGAGCATACCTTGATGGTACCAGGTAGAGTAATTAATGTGTGCACAACTGTAAGCACGAACGTCGATCCGTACCAATGATGATACCAGAGCAGAGAATAATTAATGTGTACGGAACTGTGTGCACGAATGTTAAGTACCAGTGCCGGTACTAGAGTCAGAGCAGCCCTCGGATCTAGATGCATGAACATTTATTAATTTTAGTTCCGCCTACATATTATTCTCCCACCAACATTCTATCTTATACGTTGCCAAAACTCTTAGTATACGAATGAGACACTGTTACTGGGGGCTTAACTAAAATTCTCAGAATTTCCGTCGCCTCTCTGATTTCCAGAATCGGGTACGTACCTGTGTAACGTACTGAACTTAACTCTAAACTGCGTTTCCAAAAATCCTTACGCTAATGTTTTCGCGCTTCTCGGGTCACTAATTACCTTCATCTTTCCGGATAAACGTTTCAACTCAAACTTATTACATTATACATTGATTTCATATACGAAATTATTTATCTCAATTATTTTTATCTTACTTTTATTTATTTATTTAGGTATTTATATCTGCCCGTCAGTAATTACGTTATCAACATATATTTCCAGTGAAATCCCGACATTGAATATTTGGGTGGAATACAATACTTTCTCTACTTATTTTAAGTACAGAGTAGAGAAAGCATTACTAATAATTGTAATATAACTTCTAAGCAGAGTAATGGCCAACCATTGGATTCACTGTCTTATTATTTACAAAACTAGGGAAACTTTTTGAAAAGACTGTAGTGTTGTCATTGATCCAGTTTTATTGTTATTAAAACAGGTTACATTACTATGTATCATGTTGACATTAAAAGCATTACAGACCCTATGACTGCTTCATCGCGTATCCATTTTGTGCAGACAGAAGCTGGAGGTTATAATCATAAAATGATATATTAGAAGCGATGGACAGTCATGAGTGGTTAAAATTCACATTTCCTTCTATTTTATTGGTTAAAGTAGACAATAAAGTTTATCATGAATCCTCAATCTAATGTGACGAATTGATGTTCTGGAAATGCAGACGTTAATCCATACACAATAAAACTGGAACTGAAATGTTTCCGTCATTTTTCGATTTTGGGTTAACTTGAAGGCAAAAATAGCGTTTTTACTTTCTCTATCACCAACATAGTAGGTAGAGAAGGTATTGCATTTCACCCAAAAATTCGATATCAAGATTTCACCGGAAATGTTTTCAGGTCCCTGAATCCAAAAAGGCATTCTTAGAAAAAGATATGTGTGTGTGCGTGCGTGTGTATGTGTGTCTGCGAATAACGCAACTCAAAACCAAAAGTCAGATAAATACCAAACTTTATATTTAAGTTCAGTATCTTCCAGAGTTACGTTATGAAGATTTTCAAGAAAATTCTCCAAATTCAAACTACCAATTTACATAGAAGGCTTTTAGAAATGTTTGACATTCTCAAAATGGCTCAAGCAATTTTGATTAAAACACCATATAGGTATTAAAGATATTTGAGTACATGAAAATAAAATGTATATCTTGAATTTTCTGGGAAGAACCTGTGAAATCCTCTTCATTCGAAGGAAATTTACATAATCTTGTATAACTGATAAATGTTAAGGTTAGACGAAAAGCTACTACACAAAAATTATAGATATCTTTAAAATATCTTTATTTCAAATAGCTGCTTTGTTATATAAGCCATTTTAGATATCCGTTATTGTTCGAATTTTTCAATGTTTTATCATTCTTTTAAAGTCCTGTCGACATTCAATTGTTTCTCGCAATTGAATGAAAACAGTATGGAATTTTAAGGCCAGCGTGTAGCGACCAGTTTTAAAACATTTGATCATCGTTGTTCCCTTTGTATCTATAACGAAATGTGTAATGTAGCTATTTCTCCAGAGGTTATTCTCGATTAAAATGAAGTAGACAGAAAAATAAGTTTTTGTAAGAATAATATGTAAGTAGTATAAGTCCCGGATGAGCCAATTGGATTAACGATAATCCTGCCGCTAGGGGCACTAGTGTCGTTAGTGTCGCTGCGTGCGACGGCGGCGGCGGTAAGTTTGAAAACGCCCTGAGCGGGAGGATTATCGTTATTGCAATTGGTTCATCCGGGACGAGTTAAAAGAATTGAGGATTAGGGTAACGTGAAGGAAAAAGAGGAAGTGACGTGAAGTGTTTTGATTGGTTAGTTAATTCGGGTGGAAGATGAAGGAAGGAAGATGAAAGAGTATGGAGGTCACGTGATGGAGAGGAGCGGGGTGGCGAGGTGTTGTCTGTGCGGAGGTCGGGACTGAAAGAGGGAAAAGATGGGGAGCGAGGGATAAAAAGTATAACAGAAAGTGACGTGTGAAGTTGTGATTGGTGGGAATAAGAAGTGATGTTATTGGTGGAAAGGAACAAATGAAAATTGTTGATTGGTAAGAATAAGAGAGATTATGATTGGTGGAAAGAAAAAGGTGTGGGAGTGGGGTATGTTGGAGGTGATGGGAAAGGTAAGTTTTGCTAGCAACAAGATTTGCAAAAGCCTGTCGAGAACTGATCAGCAATTTTTTGAACGTTGGATGGTAGTTTTCTTGAGTGGATAGAGAGATGGGGCGATATGAGATGCGGTGGCGAAAATGGGAACTAAACAAGATGGTTGAGACAAGAGGTTTAAGGACGAGGAAATTTGGAGGTTAGTGGTGAACATGGCGGTCGCAAGAGGTGGGGGGTAAAGAGACGCGGTGGTGAGAATGGGAACTAAAAGAAGATGGCGGTAGCAAGAGCTTAGAAGAGTAGATTTTGAGGTTAAAATAGTGGGAACTAAAAATGGCGGAGGGTCTGCGACAAGGAGATGCGGTGGGAACTAAACAAGATGGCGGTCGCAAGAGGAGGGTAAGGAGATTTGAGGTTACAGTACCAAAACACGAAAGGATATATTCCTACGCCAAGCAGGTCCGAAAAATAATTATGCGTGTGGTACTTACCTGGTACCGGTGTGGATGCGTCACCAAAAGCGCGGCACGCGACGCGAAAAAATAAAAGCAAACTGTTTTTGAAAATGCTTAACCAGCTTTAAGATCAACCAACATCACTACGCACTGATATACCTAGGTTTTTAAAGCGGTACAGACACCCTTTGCAGAGGCGTAATTTAACTATACCAAAAACCTGGTACTGGACCATCGTGATGGTCGCTAGCGTACGTAGGAGCAGGGTTCTCATAGCCGGTCGAAAGCGGTCAAAAACGTGTACGACGTAGGTGTTCACCGTAGCTGCTGCCGAGTCAACCGTCGAGGTGCGAATGAACGAGATCTGTTCTTGCCGGCAATCTGTTTGGGAGATGAGAGGCGCGGTGGTAAAAATGGGAACTAAATAAGATGGCGGAGGCATGAAGTTGAGGTTAAGGAGCGGTGAGGTGTTGTCTGTGCGGAGGTTGGGACTGAAAGAGGGGAAAGATGGCGAACGAGGGATAAAAAGTATAACAGAAAGTGACGTGTGAAGTTGTGATTGGTGGGAATAAGAAGTGATGTTATTGGTGGAAAGGAACAAATGAAAGTAGTTGATTGGTAAGAATAAGAGAGATTATGATTGGTGGAAAGAAAAAAGGTGTGGGAGTGGGGTATGTTGGAGGTGATGGTAAAGGTAAGTTTTGCTACCAACAACATTTGCAAAAGCCTATCCAGAACTCATCAGCAATTTTAAATAACTAGTGTTTCAGGGTTTTCTCTGGCTGGTAGACGAATGCAAGCTGTTTCTGCTTTTTCATAGGTTTTCCCAAAATTGAAAATGCATATATTGACGAGGAAATTTGGAGGTTAGTGGTGAACATGGCGGTCGCAAGAGGTGGGGGCAAGGAGACGCGGTGGTGAGAATGGGAACTAAAAGAAGATGGCGGTAGCAAGAGCTTAGAAGAGCAGATTTTGAGGTTAAAATAGTGGGAACTAAAAATGGCGGAGGGTCTGCGACAAGGAGATGCGGTGAGAACTAAACAAGATGGCGGACGCAAGAGGAGGGTAAGGAGATTTGAGGTTACAGTACCAAAACACGAAAGGATATATTCCTACGCCAAGCAGGTCCGAAATATAATTATGCGTGTGGTACTTACCTGTTACCGGTGTGGATGCGTCACCAAAAGCGCGGCAGCTTCACGCGACGCGAAAAAATAAAAGCAAACTGTTTTTGAAAATGCTTAACCAGCTTTAAGATCAACCAACATCACTACGCACTGATATACCTAGGTTTTTTAAAGCGGTACAGACGCCCTTTGCAGAGGCGTAATTTAACTATACCAAAAACCTGGTACTGGACCATCGTGATGGTCGCTAGCGTACGTAGGAGCAGGGTTCTCATAGCCGGTCGAAAGCGGTCAAAAAAGTGTACGACGTAGGTGTTCACAGTAGCTGCTGTCGAGTCAACCGTCGAGGTGTGAATGAACGAGATCTGTTCTTGCCGGCAATCTGATTGGGAGATGAGAGGCGCGGTGGTAAAAATGGGAACTAAATAAGATGGCGGAGGCATGAAGTTGAGGTTAAGGAGCGGTGACGTGTTGTCTGTGCGGAGGTTGGGACTGAAAGAGGGGAAAGATGGGGAACGAGGGATAAAAGGTATAACAGAAAGTGACGTGTGAAGTTGTGATTGGTGGGAATAAGAAGTGATGTAATTGGTGGAAAGGAACAAATGAAAGTTGTTGATTGGTAAGAATAAGAGAGATTATGATTGGTGGAAAGAAAAAAGGTGTGGGAGTGGGGTATGTTGGAGGTGATGGTAAAGGTAAGTTTTGCTACCAACAACATTTGCAAAAGCCTATCCAGAACTCATCAGCAATTTTAAATAACTAGTGTTTCAGGGTTTTCTCTGGCTGGTAGACGAATGCAAGCTGTTTCTGCTTTTTCATAGGTTTTCCCAAAATTGAAAATGCATATATTGACGAGGAAATTTGGAGGTTAGTGGTGAACATGGCGGTCGCAAGAGGTGGGGGCAAGGAGACGCGGTGGTGAGAATGGGAACTAAAAGAAGATGGCGGTAGCAAGAGCTTAGAAGAGCAGATTTTGAGGTTAAAATAGTGGGAACTAAAAATGGCGGAGGGTCTGCGACAAGGAGATGCGGTGAGAACTAAACAAGATGGCGGACGCAAGAGGAGGGTAAGGAGATTTGAGGTTACAGTACCAAAACACGAAAGGATATATTCCTACGCCAAGCAGGTCCGAAATATAATTATGCGTGTGGTACTTACCTGTTACCGGTGTGGATGCGTCACCAAAAGCGCGGCAGCTTCACGCGACGCGAAAAAATAAAAGCAAACTGTTTTTGAAAATGCTTAACCAGCTTTAAGATCAACCAACATCACTACGCACTGATATACCTAGGTTTTTTAAAGCGGTACAGACGCCCTTTGCAGAGGCGTAATTTAACTATACCAAAAACCTGGTACTGGACCATCGTGATGGTCGCTAGCGTACGTAGGAGCAGGGTTCTCATAGCCGGTCGAAAGCGGTCAAAAAAGTGTACGACGTAGGTGTTCACAGTAGCTGCTGTCGAGTCAACCGTCGAGGTGTGAATGAACGAGATCTGTTCTTGCCGGCAATCTGATTGGGAGATGAGAGGCGCGGTGGTAAAAATGGGAACTAAATAAGATGGCGGAGGCATGAAGTTGAGGTTAAGGAGCGGTGACGTGTTGTCTGTGCGGAGGTTGGGACTGAAAGAGGGGAAAGATGGGGAACGAGGGATAAAAGGTATAACAGAAAGTGACGTGTGAAGTTGTGATTGGTGGGAATAAGAAGTGATGTAATTGGTGGAAAGGAACAAATGAAAGTTGTTGATTGGTAAGAATAAGAGAGATTATGATTGGTGGAAAGAAAAAAGGTGTGGGAGTGGGGTATGTTGGAGGTGATGGTAAAGGTAAGTTTTGCTACCAACAACATTTGCAAAAGCCTATCCAGAACTCATCAGCAATTTTAAATAACTAGTGTTTCGGAGTTTTCTCTGGCTGGTAGACGAATGCAAGCTGTTTCTGCTTTTTCATAGGTTTTCCCAAAATTGAAAATGCATATATTGTAACACAAATGTGTGCAGTGCAAAAGAAAATAAAAATTAAATAGGCACACACACACACACACACACCCGTTGCAGTTGCCATACTTATATTATTCGTCTTTTCCTTTTTTTCTTTTTTTCTTTTTGTTTTTTCGTGTTTTTAAAAAATAACTAGTTTTTGGGGGTTTTCTGCGGATGGTAAACGAATGCAAGCTCTTTCTGCTTTTTCATAGGTTTTCCCTGGTTGGTAGGCGTTTGCTGTAGTGGTTGACGAAGCCGTTTCTAATTTTCGAGGTTTTTCAGGTTTTTAGTGGTTGTCCCTGCCCGGTAGGCAAATGAAGTTTTACCTTGTCGGCGCACGGATACTAGGCACATACTTGCACACACACACACATTTAATAGTAGCGTGTAGCAAAATGTTTTTGAAAAATGCTTAACCAGCTTTAAGATCAACCAACATCACTACGCACTGATATACCTAGGTTTTTTAAAGCGGTACAGACGCCCTTTGCACAGACGTAATTTAACTATACCAAAAACCTGGTCGCTAGCGTACGTAGGAGCAGGGTTCTCATTGCCGGTCGAAAGCGGTCAAAAAAGTGTACTATCTTGTTTTAATGGGTTTTCCAGATCGGTAGGCGTTAGAATACTCTTAGAGCTTTTTTCAGGTATTTCGCGGTTGTCCCTGTCCGGTAGGCAAATGATAAAGATTTTCTATAATGTCGTCGTTTTGGCTTGTGGCGCACGGATACTAGGCACATACTCGCACACACACACACACACACACTATAATAGTAGCGTATAAAAAATTTAACAAACAAAATCTACACAATGAAAAAATTGAAAATGTATATATATTTTAACACAAAAGTGTGCAGTGCAAACGATTTTCTAGCCCCTAGTGAGTGTAAAATTGCGTTTACTTCACTTCTTTCAAACTGCTTAAAAATCATATAAATGAATGTATCACCTCATAATAAGCCTCTATATACCAAAAATACTGAGTATTCAAAAAAGTCAAGAAAATCGATTTTCTAGCCCCTAGTGTGTGTAATCGCGTTTACTTCACTTCTTTTAAACTTCGAAAAAATCATATAAATGGTTGTTTCACGTTATAATAAGCCTATATATACCAAGGATACTGAGTTTTTAAAAGGTCAAGAAATTCGATTTTCTAGCTGCTAGTGAGTGTAATATCGCGTTTACTTCACTTCTTTCAAACTGCTTAAAATTCATATAAATGGATTATCACCTCATAATAAGCCTCTATATACCAAGAATATTGAGTTTTTAAAAAGTCAAGAAAATCGATTTTCTAGCCCCTAGCGAGTGTAAAATCGCGTTTACTTCACTTCTTTCAAACTGCTTAAAAATCATATAAATGAATGTATCACCTCATAATAAGTCTCTATATACCAAGAATACTGAGTATTCAAAAAGTTAAGAAAAACGATTTTCTAGCCCCTAGCGAGTGTAAAATCGTGTTTACTTCACTTCTTTCAAACTTCGAAAAAATCATATAAATGGTTGTTTCACGTTATAATAAGCCTATATATACCAAGAATACTGAGTTTTTAAAAAGTCAAGAAATTCGATTTTCTAGCTGCTAGTGAGTGTAAAATCGCGTTTCCTTCACTTCTTTCAAACTGCTTAAAAATCATATAAATGAATGTATCACCTCATAATAAGTCTCTATACCAAAAATACTGAGTATTCAAAAAGTTAAGAAAATCGATTTTCTAGCCCCTAGCGAGTGTAAAATCGTGTTGACTTCACTTCTTTCAAACTGCTTAAAAATCATATAAATGGTTGTTTCACGTTATAATAAGCCTATATATACCAAGAATACTGAGTTCTTAAAAAGTCAAGAAATTCGATTTTCTAGCTGCTAGTGAGTGTAAAATCGCGTTTACTTCACTTCTTTCAAACTGCTTAAAATTCATATAAATGGATGTATCACCTCATAATAAGCCTCTATATACCAAGAATACTGAGTTTTTAAAAAGTCAAGAAAATCGATTTTCTAGCCCCTAGCGAGTGTAAAATCGCGTTTACTTCACTTCTTTCAAATTGCTTAAAAATCATATAAATGAATGTATCACCTCATAATAAGCCTCTATATACCAAAAATACTGAGTATTCAAAAAGTAAAGAAAATCGATTTTCTAGCCCCTAGTGAGTGTAAAATCGCGTTTACTTCACTTCTTTCAAACTTCGAAAAAATCATATAAATGGTTGTTTCACGTTATAATAAGCCTATATATACCAAGAATACTGAGTTTTTAAAAAGTCAAAAATACGATTTTCTAGCTGCTAGTGAGTGTAAAATCGCGTTTACTTCACTTCTTTCAAACTTCGAAAAAATCATATAAATGGTTGTTTCACGTCATAATAAGCCTTCATATACCAAAAATACTGAGTTTTTTCGTACTCACCTATAAGAGATAGAGGGTAGAGGTCATACGAACGTAACACTTGAGAATTTTTATTCTGCAGTTGGTGTTACTCCTTAGAAAGGAAGTATCTGCTGATTCTATTTAATTCTTACATTTTACATAACACGTATGCACGGCACAACACAAAAACACTACACACGACACTCATAATTTTAAATATTGCACTAGTGGGGGTGCAAGCTGAACCACTATTAACAACAGGTAGCAAGCGTTAGTTCTGCTCACTTTAGTATCGGAGAAAACAGTAAAAAAAATGAATCATTCTCATGTACAGCACTGCGTGCAAAGACCGTGTGCTGATGTGTGTGTAAAACGAGCGTGAGAAACGGATGTTCGTCAGCGATAAAATCTCTTATTGTCGATGGTAGGGATCGTGCAGTGGCGGATCGTGACTGCGTTTACAATTTGACAATTTGTGGCGAAATAAGGCATTTAACTCGACGCGTATGCCGAAACTGCGGTTGCGATAGGCGAGCTTATAAAAACCCGGTGCCAAGAGCAACCGGCCGTAGTGAGAAACGGGAGCGATAGTGGATTTTTCTATAAAATCGTTCTATTTGACGAAAAATAGTTTAAAATAAACACAAAATAGCAGCTTCGATACGTATCCACGGAAACCTTAGTGCTAAACAAAAACCATATTGAGCAAGATGCCCGGCGTGACGCATTGCGCGGCGCGCGTTTGCCTTAAACCGTTACAGTTGCCATACCTATATTATCCTTTTTTTTAAAAAAAAAAAATCTTCGCCATCTTAGTTCACAAATTCACCGCTAATTCCTTCTCGTCATTTTTCATCCAATCACCTTTGATTTTATTTTCGCCTATCACATCACGTTATTTCAATTTGTCCACCTATCAGAGATCGTCTTATTTTCACCAATCACAACGCTCCACGTCACTACTTGTTCTGCTTTTTAACCCTCGGTCGTGCATGTTTTGCGTCCTTGAGTTTCCATACCTCGCACACGCAACACCAGAGCGCGATAACATGTCCACGTGCTAGTTGGTGTACCGGTACGATCGCCTCCTGGGCCTGCTCAACGCCGAGGAAGTGGTAGTGCAGACCTGCGTACCCGTGACGAACCAGGTCATGTACGTGGTGTTGAGGTAACTCCGAGGAGAGCCCCAAGGAGATCCACGCTACCAATGCCGTGATTGCGGCTTACACCACGGCACACAAGTGCCTAGTGTTATTTTGTCACCTGAAGCGAAAGGTCTCCGTGGACACGTATCGAAGCTGCAATCTGCCGTTCACGTATAGAAACAGAGGTACAATTGCCTAGCACTAAGGTCTCCGTGGACACGTATCGAAGCTGGCATCTGACGTTCAGGTATAGAAACACAGGCACAGGTGCCTAGCACTAAGGTCTCCGTGGACACAAATCGAAGCTGCAATCTGCCGTTCACGTATAGAAACAGGTATAGTTGCCTAGCACTAAGATCTCCGTGGACACGTATCGAACCTGCAATCTGCCGTTCACGTATAGAAACAGAGGTATAGTTGCCTAGCACTAAGGTCTCCGTGCACACGTATCGAAGCTGTAATCTGCCGTTCACGTATACAAACAGAGGTACAGTTGCCTAGCACTAAGGTCTCCGTGGACACGTATCGAAGCTGCAATCTGCCGTTCACGTATAGAAACAGAGGTGCAGTTGCCTACCACTAAGGTCTCCGTGATCACGTATCGAAGCTGCAATCTGCCGTTCACGTATAGAAACAGAGGTACAGTTGCCTAGCACTAAGGTTTCCGTGGACACGTATCGAAGCTGCCATCTGACGTTCACGTATAGAAACACAGGTACAGTTGCCTAGCACTAAGGTCTCAGTGGACACGTATCGAAGCTGCAATCTGCCGTTCACGTATAGAAACAGAGGTACAGTTGCCTAGCACTAAGGTCTCCGTGGACACGTATTGAAGCTGCAATCTGCCGTTCACGTATAGAAACAGAGGTGCAGTTGCCTAGCACTAAGGTCTCCGTGGATACGTATCGAAGCTGCTATTTTGTGTTTATTTTAAACTATTTTTCGTCAAATAGAACGATTTTATAGAAAAATCCACTATCGCTCCCGTTTCTCACTACGGCCGGTTGCTCTTGGCACCGGGTTTTTATAAGCTCGCATATCGCAACCGTAGTTTCAGCATACACGTCGAGTTAAATGCCTTATTTCGCCACAAATTGTCAAATTGTAAACGCACTCACGATCCGCCACTGCACGATCCCTACCATCGACTATAAAAGATTTTATCGCTGACGAACATCCGTTTCTCACGCTCGTTTTGCACACACATCAGCACACGGTCTTTGCACGCAGTGCTGTACATGAGAATGATTCTTTTTTTTTACTGTTTTCTCCGATACTAAAGTGAGCAGAACTAACGCTTGCTACCTGTTGTTAATAGTGGTTCAGCTTGCACCCCCACTAGTGCAATATTTAAAATTATGAGTGTCGTGTGTAGTGTTTTTGTGTTGTGCCGTGCATACGTGTTATGTAAAATGTAACAATTAAATAGAATCAGCAGATACTTCCTTTCTAAGGAGTAACACCAACTGCAGAATAAAAATTCTCAAGTGTTACGTTCGTATGACCTCTAACCTCTATCTCTTATAGGTGAGTACGAAAAAAACTCAGTATTTTTGGTATATGCAGGCTTATTATGACGTGAAACAACCATTTATATAATTTTTTCGAAGTTTGAAAGAAGTGAAGTAAACGCGATTTTACACTCACTAACAGCTAGAAAATCGAATTTCTTGACTTTTTAAAAACTCAGTATTCTTGGTATATAAGGCTTATTATAACGTGAAACAACCATTTATATGATTCTTTCGAAGTTTGAAAGAAGTGAAGTAAACGCGATTTTACACTCACTAGGGGCTAGAAAATCGATTTTCTTGACTTTTTGAATACTCAGTATTTTTGGTATATAGAGGCTTATTATGAGGTGATACATTCATTTATATGATTTTTAAGCAGTTTGAAAGAAGTGAAGTAAAAGCTGATTTTACACTCGCTAGGGGCTAGAAAATCGATTTTCTTGACTTTTTAAAAACTCAGTATTCTTGGTATATAGAGGCTTATTATGAGGTGATACATCCATTTATATGAATTTTAAGCAGTTTGAAAGAAGTGAAGTAAACGCGATTTTACACTCACTAGCAGCTAGAAAATCGAATTTCTTGACTTTTTAAGAACTCAGTATTCTTGGTATATATAGACTTATTATAACGTGAAACAACCATTTATATGATTTTTAAGCAGTTTGAAAGAAGTGAAGTAAACACGATTTTACACTCGCTAGGGGCTAGAAAATCGATTTTCTTAACTTTTTGAATACTCAGTATTTTTGGTATATAGAGACTTATTATGAGGTGATACATTCATTTATATGATTTCTAAGCAGTTTGATAGAAGAGAAGTAAACGCGATTTTACACTCGCTAGGGGCTAGGAAATCGATTTTCTTGACTTTTTAAAAACACAATATTCTTGGTATATAGAGGCTTATTATGAGGTGATACATCCATGTATATGAATTTTAAGCAGTTTGAAAGAAGTGAAGTAAACGCGATTTTCACTCACTAGCAGCTAGAAAATCGGATTTCTTGACTTTTTAAGAACTCAGTATTCTTGGTATATATAGGCTTATTATAACGTGAAACAACCATTTATATGAGTTTTAAGCAGTTTGAAAGAGGTTGAAGTAAACACGATTTTAAACTCGCTAGGGGCTAGAAAATCGATTTTCTTAACTTTTTGAATACTCAGTATTTTTGGTATATAGAGGCTTATTATGAGGTGATACATTCATTTATATGATTTTTAAGCAGTTTGAAAGAAGTGAAGTAAACGCGATTTTACACTCGCTAGGGGCTAGAAAATCGATTTTCTTGGTATATAGAGGCTTATTATGAGGTGATACATCCATTTATACGAATTTTAAGCAGTTTGAAAGAAGTGAAGTAAACGCGATTTTACACTCACTAGGAGCTAGAAAATCCAATTTCTTGACTTTTTAAAAACTGAGTATTCTTGGTATATATAGGCTTATTATGACGCGAAACAACCATTTATATGATTTTTAAGCAGTTTGAAAGAAGTGAAGGAAACGCGATTTTACACTCACTAGGTGCTAGAAAATCCATTTTCTTGACTTTTTAAAAACACAGTATTTTTGGTATATATAGGCTTATTATGACGTGAAACAACCATTTATATGATTTTTTCGAAGTTTGAAAGAAGTGAAGTAAACGCGATTTTATACTCGCTAAGGGCTAGAAAATCGATTTTCTTGACTTTTTAAAAACTCAGTATTCTTGGTATATAGAGGCTTATTATGAGGTGATACATCCATTTATATGAATTTTAAGCAGTTTGAAAGAAGTGAAGTAAACGCGATTTTACACTCACTAGCAGCTAGAAAATCGGATTTCTTGACTTTTTAAGAACTCAGTATTCTTGGTATATATAGGCTTATTATAACGTGAAACAACCATTTATATGATTTTTAAGCAGTTTGAAAGAAGTGAAGTAAACACGATTTTAAACTCGCTAGGGGCTAGAAAATCGATTTTCTTAACTTTTTGAATACTCAGTATTTTTGGTATATAGAGGCTTATTATGAGGTGATACATTCATTTATATGATTTTTAAGCAGTTTGAAAGAAGTGAAGTAAACGCGATTTTACACTCGCTAGGGGCTAGAAAATCGATTTTCTTGACTTTTTAAAAACTCAGTATTCTTGGTATATAGAGGCTTATTATGAGGTGATACATCCATTTATATGAATTTTAAGCAGTTTGAAAGAAGTGAAGTAAACGCGATTTTACACTCACTAGCAGCTAGAAAATCGAACTTCTTGACTTTTTAAGAACTCAGTATTCTTGGTATATATACGCTTATTATAACGTGAAACAACCATTTATATGATTTTTAAGCAGTTTGAAAGAAGTGAAGTAAACACGATTTTACACTCGCTAGGGGCTAGAAAATCGATTTTCTTGACTTTTTTGAATACTCAGTATTTTTGGTATATAGAGGCTTATTATGAGGTGATACATCCATTTATACGAATTTTAAGCAGTTTGAAAGAAGTGAAGTAAACGCGATTTTACACTCACTAGGAGCTAGAAAATCCAATTTCTTGACTTTTTAAAAACTTAGTATTCTTGGTATATATAGGCTTATTATGACGTGAAACAACCATTTATATGATTTTTAAGCAGTTTGAAAGAAGTGAAGTAAACGCGATTTTACACTCACTAGGTGCTAGAAAATCCATTTTCTTGACTTTTTAAAAACTCAGCATTTTTGGTATATATAGGCTTATTATGACGTGAAACAACCATTTATATGATTTTTTCGAAGTTTGAAAGAAGTGAAGTAAACGCGATTTTACACTCGCTAGGGGCTAGAAAATCGATTTTCTTGACTTTTTAAAAACTCAGTATTCTTGGTATATAGAGGCTTATTATGAGGTGATACATCCATTTATATGAATTTTAAGCAGTTTGAAAGAACTGAAGTAAACGCGATTTTACACTCACTAGCAGCTTGAAAATCGGATTTCTTGACTTTTTAAGAACTCAGTATTCTTGGTATATATAGGCTTATTATAACGTGAAACAACCATTTATATGATTTTTAAGCAGTTTGAAAGAAGTGAAGTAAACACGATTTTACACTCGCTAGGGGCTAGAAAATCGATTTTCTTAACTTTTTGAATACTCAGTATTTTTGGTATATAGAGGCTTATTATGAGGTGATACATTCATTTATATGATTTTTAAGCAGTTTGAAAGAAGTGAATTAAACGCGATTTTACACTCGCTAGGGGCTAGAAAATCGATTTTCTTGACTTTTTAAAAACTCAGTATTCTTGGTATATAGAGGCTTATTATGAGGTGATACATCCATGTATATGAATTTTAAGCAGTTTGAAAGAAGTGAAGTAAACGCGATTTTACACTCACTAGCAGCTAGAAAATCGAATTTCTTGACTTTTTAAGAACTCAGTATTCTTGGTATATATAGGCTTATTATAACGTGAAACAACCATTTATATGATTTTTAAGCAGTTTGAAAGAAGTGAAGTAAACACGATTTTACACTCGCTAGGGGCTAGAAAATCGATTTTCTTAACTTTTTGAATACTCAGTATTTTTGGTATATAGAGGCTTATTATGAGGTGATACATTCATTTATATGATTTTTAAGCAGTTTGAAAGAAGTGAAGTAAACGCGATTTTACACTCGCTAGGGGCTAGAAAATCGATTTTCTTGACTTTTTAAAAACTCAGTATTCTTGGTATATAGAGGCTTATTATGAGGTGATACATCCATTTATATGAATTTTAAGCAGTTTGAAAGAAGTGAAGTAAACGCGATTTTACACTCACTAGCAGCTAGAAAATCGAATTTCTTGACTTTTTAAGAACTCAGTATTCTTGGTATATATAGGCTTATTATAACGTGAAACAACCATTTATATGATTTTTAAGCAGTTTGAAAGAAGGGAAGTAAACACGATTTTACACTCGCTAGGGGCTAGAAAATCGATTTTCTTAACTTTTTGAATACTCAGTATTTTTGGTATATAGAGACTTATTATGAGGTGATACATTCATTTATATGATTTCTAAGCAGTTTGAAAAAAGAGAAGTAAACGCGATTTTACACTCGCTAGGGGCTAGAAAATCGATTTTCTTGACTTTTTAAAAACTCAATATTCTTGGTATATAGAGGCTAATTATGAGGTGATACATCCATTTATATGAATTTTAAGCAGTTTGAAAGAAGTGAAGTAAACGCGATTTTACACTCACTAGCAGCTAGAAAATCGAATTTCTTGACTTTTTAAAAACTCAGTATTCTTGGTATATATAGGCTTATTATAACGTGAAACAACCATTTATATGATTTTTTCGAAGTTTGAAAGAAGTGAAGTAAACGCGATTTTACACTCACTAGGGGCTAGAAAATCGATTTTCTTGACTTTTTTGAATACTCAGTATTTTTGGTATATAGAGGCTTATTATGAGGTGATACATTCATTTATATGATTTTTAAGCAGTTTGAAAGAAGTGAAGTAAACGCGATTTTACACTCGCTAGGGGCTAGAAAATCGATTTTCTTGGTATATAGAGGCTTATTATGAGGTGAAACAATCATTTATATGATTTTTAAGCAGTTTAAAAGAAGTGAAGTAAACGCGATTTTACACTCACTAGGTGCTAGAAAATCCATTTTCTTGACTTTTTAAAAACTCAGTATTTTTGGTATATATAGGCTTATTATGACGTGTAACAACCATTTATATGATTTTTTCGAAGTTTGAAAGAAGTGAAGTAAACGCGATTTAACACTCACTAGGGGCTAGAAAATCGATTTTCTTTACTTGTTAAAAATTCAATATTCTTGGTATATAGAGGCTTATTATGAGGTGATACATCCATTTATATGAATTTTAAGCAGTTTGAAAGAAGTGAAGTAAACGCGATTTTACACTCACTAGGAGCTAGAAAATCCAATTTCTTGACTTTTTAAAAACTCAGTATTCTTGGTATATATAGGCTTATTATGACGTGAAACAACCATTTATATGATTTTTAAGCAGTTTGAAAGAAGTGAAGTAAACGCAATTTTACACTCACTAGGGGCTAGAAAATCGTTTGCACTGCACACTTTTGTGTTAAAATATATATACATTTTCAATTTTTTCATTGTGTAGATTTTGTTTGTTAAATTTTTTATACGCTACTATTATAGTGTGTGTGTGTATGTGTGTGTGTGCGAGTATGTGCCTAGTATCCGTGCGCCACAAGCCAAAACGACGACATTATAGAAAAACTTTATCATTTGCCTACCGGACAGGGACAACCGCGAAAAACCTGAAAAAAGCTCTAAGAGTATTCTAACGCCTACCGATCTGGAAAACCCATGAAAACAAGATAGTACACTTTTTTGACCGCTTTCGACCGGCAATGAGAACCCTGCTCCTACGTACGCTAGCGACCAGGTTTTTGGTATAGTTAAATTACGTCTGTGCAAAGGGCGCCTGTACCGCTTTAAAAAACCTAGGTATATCAGTGCGTAGTGATGTTGGTTGATCTTAAAGCTGGTTAAGCATTTTTCAAAAACAGTTTGCTACACGCTACTATTAAATGTGTGTGTGTGCGAGTATGTGCCTAGTATCCGTGCGCCGACAAGGTAAAACTTCATTTGCCTACCGGGCAGGGACAACCACTAAAAACCTGAAAAACCTCGAAAATTAGAAACGGCTTCGTCAACCACTACAGCAAACGCCTACCAACCAGGGAAAACCTATGAAAAATCAGAAAGAGCTTGCATTCGTTTACCATCCGCAGAAAACCCCCAAAAACTAGTTAGTTTTTAAAAAAACGAAAAAACAAAAAGAGAAAAAGAAAAAAAGGAAAAGACGAATAATATAAGTATGGCAACTGCAACGGGTGTGTGTGTGTGTGTGTGTGTGTGTGTGCCTATTTAATTTTTATTTTCTTTTGCACTGCACACATTTGTGTTACAATATATGCATTTTCAATTTTGGGAAAACCTATGAAAAAGCAGAAACAGCTTGCATTCGTCTACCAGCCAGAGAAAACCCCGAAACACTAGTTATTTAAAATTGCTGATGAGTTCTGGATAGGCTTTTGCAAATGTTGTTGGTAGCAAAACTTACCTTTACCATCACCTCCAACATACCCCACTCCCACACCTTTTTTCTTTCCACCAATCATAATCTCTCTTATTCTTACCAATCAACAACCTTCATTTGTTCCTTTCCACCAATAACATCACTTCTTATTCCCACCAGTCACAACTTCACACGTCACTTTCTGTTATACTTTTTATCCCTCGTTCGCCATCTTTCCCCTCTTTCAGTCCCAACCTCCGCACAGACAACACCTCACCGCTCCTTAACCTCAACTTCATGCCTCCGCCATCTTATTTAGTTCCCATTTTTACCACCGCGCCTCTCATCTCCCAAACAGATTGCCGGCAAGAACAGATCTCGTTCATTCACAGCTCGACGGTTGACTCGACAGCAGCTACTGTGAACACCTACGTCGTACACTTTTTAGACCGCTTTCGACCGGCTATGAGAACCCTGCTCCTACGTACGCTAGCGACCATCACGATGGTCCAGTACCAGGTTTTTGGTATAGTTAAATTACGCCTCAGCAAAGGTCGTCTGTACCGCTTTAAAAAACCTAGGTATATCAGTGCGTAGTGATGTTGGTTGATCTTAAAGCTGGTTAAGCATTTTCAAAAACAGTTTGCTTTTATTTTTTCGCGTCGCGTGAAGCTGCCGCGCTTTTGGTGACGCATCCACACCGGTAACAGGTAAGTACCACACGCATAATTATTTTTCGGACCTGCTTGGCGTAGGAATATATCCTTTCGTGTTTTGGTACTGTAACCTCAAATCTCCTTACCCTCCTCTTGCGTCCGCCATCTTGTTTAGTTCTCACCGCATCTCCTTGTCGCAGACCCTCCGCCATTTTAGTTCCCACTATTTTAACCTCAAAATCTGCTCTTCTAAGCTCTTGCTACCGCCATCTTCTTTTAGTTCCCATTCTCACCACCGCGTCTCCTTGCCCCCACCTCTTGCGACCGCCATGTTCACCACTAACCTCCAAATTTCCTCGTCAATATATGCATTTTCAATTTTGGGAAAACCTATGAAAAAGCAGAAACAGCTTGCATTCGTCTACCAGCCAGAGAAAACCCCGAAACACTAGTTATTTAAAATTGCTGATGAGTTCTGGATAGGCTTTTGCAAATGTTGTTGGTAGCAAAACTTACCTTTACCATCACCTCCAACATACCCCACTCCCACACCTTTTTTCTTTCCACCAATCATAATCTCTCTTATTCTTACCAATCAACAACTTTCATTTGTTCCTTTCCACCAATAACATCACTTCTTATTCCCACCAATCACAACTTCACACGTCACTTTCTGTTATACTTTTTATCCCTCGTTCGCCATCTTTCCCCTCTTTCAGTCCCAACCTCCGCACAGACAACACCTCACCGCTCCTTAACCTCAACTTCATGCCTCCGCCATCTTATTTAGTTCCCATTTTTACCACCGCGCCTCTCATCTCCCAAACAGATTGCCGGCAAGAACAGATCTCGTTCATTCACACCTCGACGGTTGACTCGACAGCAGCTACTGTGAACACCTACGTCGTACACTTTTTTGACCGCTTTCGACCGGCTATGAGAACCCTGCTCCTACGTACGCTAGCGACCATCACGATGGTCCAGTACCAGGTTTTTGGTATAGTTAAATTACGCCTCTGCAAAGGGCGTCTGTACCGCTTTAAAAAACCTAGGTATATAAGTGCGTAATGATGTTGGTTGATCTTAAAGCTGGTTAAGCATTTTCAAAAAGTTTGCCTTTATTTTTTCGCGTCGCGTGAAGCTGCCGCGCTTTTGGTGACGCATCCACACCAGTAACAGGTAAGTACCACACGCATAATTATTTTTCGGACCTGCTTGGCGTAGGAATATATCCTTTCGTGTTTTGGTACTGTAACCTCAAATCTCCTTACCCTCCTCTTGCGTCCGCCATCTTGTTTAGTTCTCACCGCATCTCCTTGTCGCAGACCCTCCGCCATTTTTAGTTCCCACTATTTTAACCTCAAAATCTGCTCTTCTAAGCTCTTGCTACCGCCATCTTCTTTTAGTTCCCATTCTCACCACCGCGTCTCCTTGCCCCCACCTCTTGCGCCCGCCATGTTCACCACTAACCTCCAAATTTCCTCGTCCTTAAACCTCTTGTCTCAACCAACTTGTTTAGTTCCCATTTTCGCCACCGCATCTCATATTGCCCCATCTCTCTATCCACTCAAGAAAACTACCATCCAACGTTCAAAAAATTGCTGATCAGTTCTCGACAGGCTTTTGCAAATCTTGTTGCTAGCAAAACTTACCTTTCCCATCACCTCCAACATACCCCACTCCCACACCTTTTTCTTTCCACCAATCATAATCTCTCTTATTCTTACCAATCAACAACTTTCATTTATTCCTTTCCACCAATAACATCACTTCTTATTCCCACCAATCACAACTTCACACGTCACTTTCTGTTATACTTTTTATCCCTCGCTCCCCATCTTTTCCCTCTTTCAGTCCCGACCTCCGCACAGACAACACCTCGCCACCCCGCTCCTCTCCATCACGTGACCTCCATACTCTTTCATCTTCCTTCCTTCATCTTCCACCCGAATTAACGAACCAATCAAAACACTCCACGTCACTTCCTCTTTTTCCTTCACGTTACCCTAATCCTCAATTCTTTTAACTCGTCCCGGATGAACCAATTGCAATAACGATAATCCTCCCGCTCAGGGCGTTTTCAAACTTACCGCCGCCGCCGTCGCACGCAGCGACACTAGCGACACTAGCGCCCCTAGCGGCAGGATTATCGTTAATCCAATTGGCTCATCCGGGACTATTACTACTTATGTATACTCACTAATAAACGACAGAGGAAAGAGAAAGTCATGTGAATGTAACCCAACAGAGTTTTAAAATGTTTTGTTTGTTACGTATTCATGCAAGAATAGACATGCGATTGTTATGAAACTTGATGTATAACATTCCTTAGTTCCCACTTAAAAGTAGGCGACTTCTACAAAGCTGTGGGGCTTCTATTGGGGCGCTAAATAAATAAATAAATTATGGAGCTTCTAGAAGAACGTTTTATAACAAAGATGTATAAGCATACTTTTTGTCTCGAACATTTGTGATTTTGTTTATTTAGTCTGCTTCTATCTATTCCTAAAAAGCTTATTCTTCTATACTTCTTGTTAATCGAGAAAAACTTTAATGACATATTCACACATGCTTTGTGGGTTTAAGAAGAGTGCATTAAAGCAGATCGTCGAATTTTTAAAATCTGATTGCTATGTGATGGCTTTGAAATTCCGTTCTATTTGCATGTCCCCGACAAAAATACAGTAGACACCACTTAGAAAACGTTATAAGTATTGAAAATTCAAACCAATAGCAATGCATATCTCTGAAATAGTTAACACCTCAAACAATTTTTAGATAAATTGTGTGCTTTAACCAGGTGCACATTTTTTATGTAGTAAGATTTCGTCTATCTCTTCCTGTTTACTAATTATGAAAAGGATTTCACAGGGTGTGTGTGTGTGTGGGGGGGGGGTGCGCGCGCCTTATCAACCTATGATAATGTGACATTATCACAATTATGGTTAGTTTAAAAACTGACGGAAATTAGACCTATTTTGATAAGAGTAATTCAACATTTATACAAAAATGCACATGTAAAAGTAAAAATGGAGAAATAATTGTCAAGCTGATTTCATGATACTAAAGGATTACGACAGGGATGCTGTGTATCTCCTACGTTATATAAAATTTACACAAAACAAACTATAGAAGGTTGGAAAAATAAGTGTAAAAGTATGGGAATTCAATAGATGATGACTCAACAATATATTTCCTGCAATTTACGGATGATCAGTTAATTCTGGCCCAAGAATATGAAGACGTGGAATATCTTACAAGGAAATTTATTCAAGAATATTACAAATGGGGTCTAAAAGTAAATATGGATAAATCCAAATATGTGGTCATTGGAGATGTTCATCAAGATTTGGTACTGGAAGACGAAATGGTGATAATTAAATACACCGGGGAATATAAATACCTGCGAGTAAAGATTACTCAAGGTGGGAAACAAGAAAAGGAAATAAGATCAAAGATAAACTCAGAAAAGTATGCTATATCTGCTTTGAATGGTATATTGTGGGATAAACAAGTCTCAAAAGAAACTAAAACTACAATTTTTAAAACAATACTTAAGTATTATAACCTATGGCCCCGACGTGTGAACTCTGAACTAGCAGTTGAAAAGAAAAGTATTGGTAATAAATGGATTGTTGGAGGAGAGCTGCTAATATAGATAAAGAATTAGAAAAGAGATTATAAAAGAAAATATGAATATTCAAAATAAAACTTTAGATTTTATTAATAGGAATAATTAGAATGGTACGGGCATGCTAAAAGAATGGAAGATTACCCAAAAGAATAATGGAGTGGACGCCACCAGGAAGGAGAAAAGGAAGACCGCATAGCACGTGGATTCAAAGAATTAAAGAGGCAAAGATGGATTGGGAAATTGATGAAGATTTATGGCTCCAACACGCAAGAATGGAGAAAAGTGATAAGAAGATGTTGTGTGCCGGAAAAATGTTTGTACATTGTAAAACTGGAAATATAATATATAATGAAAAGCTGTCCATATGAAGCGTAGGGATTTTCTTGGAAGATGCTAAACTTAAATACTAAGTTTGGTATTTAACCGACTTTTTGAACACAGATCCTTTTCTAAATGTTTTCTTTGATTCGGGAAGTCTCAAAACGTGTATTCTGGTGAAATCTTGCTATCGAATTTTTGGGTAGTTGCAATACTTCCTATATATACTGACTAGAGTAAATAGAGAAAGTAAAAATATAGAAATAAAGCGAAGGAGAAAATATAAAACGAAAAGCATTGCCATCAGGAAGAACCCATAAACATCAAGTCACTTGGGAAGAGAGAATACTGAAACCACACACAACAAACACGGAAATGCAAACCAAGAGTTGATTTTGGCACACCTAAGAAAAGGTGGGGCTGACAGAGGAACGACCTAATCCACCAAAACGGAAACAGTGACATGGAGGCCATGTTAAGTATACGTGAAACAAACATCCTTCAGCATCTATTTCTAATCCTAGAGATGGCGTTTTCGTGTCTATGAATGGAGCAGTGCCAAGGTCATCCAGATTTACAGCCTCGAGCTGTTGACTACAAAGGCCATCGAGGTCAGGGTCTTCACGTAAATAAGTGTATGTGTACCCAGAGGAGAAAATACTTCCACTTAGCTTCACGCGGGATTTCATGAGTTTTAATTTGCATTTCTTTCTTAAAGATTTCCTTCCCTAAAAATTATGCATGCAAGGTCAAGGGATTAAGCACCATATTTATTTTTTTATTTTCATAATTCTGAATTTAGGCTGTGAATTACTGCCGTCACTGAGACTAGGCTACCAGATTTTTTCACAGTTCCAGAATATAAAACATTAGATAGATCGAACATCAAGTAAATCCAATTAAATATATATATAAATATATATATATAAATATATGTGTGTGTGTGTAATAAAGGTCTAGATACACTTTTTACCTTCATATAATATTCAAACTTTGAATCAAACACAAATATACCAATGTTCATCAGGCTTGTTTAAGGTGAAATTCTTATAACTGAAGTTTGAGGCAGTATATTTTATCCCTTAACTGCTATCAATTTGATTATATAATACAAAAATAATAGCCCGTCCATAAGCAGGCATTGTATTGTGTTTATTTGTTGATTATATGTGTAAAATATTATGTGAATGTATTATTTCTCAGTTTAGAAACATAGGAGCTGTGAGGGTAGAAGCAAGCTGTTTTCTGTAGCAAACAGTGTAATAAAGTGAAAGCAGAAGGTGGCTAACAATAAGTGGTAACATTGGCAGAACAATAACTTAGAAAGCTAAGAAGGCTACCAACATTCGATGGAAAAATACTGATGTAACGTCAAAGAGTTTGTAAATAGTCACATGGGTACAAAAAAGCCAATCAAAGACAAACCAACAGTGTTCTGCTAGAGTAGGCTTAGCCAACCAGAAAATAGAAATATTAAATTTAAAATTTTAATCTGTGGACGCTAAGAGGTAGCTTACCCAAGCCAAGTCAGTTCAATAGGTGAAGCTCAGTGTGTGCAGATGTGAAATATTAGTGAGTGCGGAGAAGATAAATTTTGACTTTTAAAAAAATTTATTTAGCGACAGATAATTACTACTACCTTAAAATACATTTCATTTAATATTCGCAGAGATATAAATTTGTATGATTTATAATTTCTTTAATGCGAATAAAGAACTTAAGAAATTCTTTGTAAACTGCAGTTCGTTAGCACACATATAGAACTTAATATCTTACAGCTCCATACGTAAACACTTCAGTAATTTGTTATTATTTGATATTCAGCTGCCTTCAAGAATTAATAAAGAAATGAAAATTTAAAACTATAAGTTGTGTAAAGTGTGTGAAACCATTCTACAGCCGTACAGCCCTTGTTAAGAGATTTGCTCTACCAGATATAACTGTCGCAGCCGAGGCTTAATATTAAATAAAAAATCATAATTAATTAAAAATAAAAAAAATCATTACATATAAACTTTATTAACACACACAGATACACACATATGAGAACCACCGCAAGTTTTTAAAAATATATATCACTACAACAATACCTTTGACAGAGTTACTTGATAATTTGTTGTTTCTTTTGTCTTCTATAGTGCAAATAACAAAGAAAATTCTTCAACATTAGCGCCGTGTGCAGGAATAACAGAAGGGGGGGAAAAAAGACTGGAATAGTTTCAGAAGTTCCAAATGACAGTTTTCATGCTTGCTAGCATTGAAATAACATAACCCACGTATTACTACAAGACAAATTTTGAAGGACTGAACTATGCTGTTGCACTTTCTTTTAGGCATTGTTGTGCACACTTTACAACTTAAAACTACTAATCCAAGCTTCATCTTCGTTCTTGCTCACTTCAGAACACTTCGCTTGGCCTTGCACTGCTGCAACATAATTTAGGATATTAAAAGACTACCTAGGTATACGTAATCCTTTATAGCCGCCATGTTGCTATGGTAAATTTCGGCTAATTTCTATTTTTCTGAGTCGCTGATCCATTTAAAAGTAACTAATTGTGAGTTCATAAAAAGTTTAGGACATTCATATAACTTCAGAAGTGCCTTCCGGATGTCGGTCAGAAGGTTTAAAATGCAGGACATGTCCAGTGTTTTCCGGGACTCCGCTAACCCACATAGGCAAGCTGCTTATAAAGCTAATGTTGAATAAAACGTGCAAGAATAGGATGTTTTTCAACCAATCAAGGCAGTTTGTCGCTGCAAAATTGTCAATATGCAACAATTACTCCATTTTATGCCCAAATTTCTGTATCCTGACGTATCAGGAATGTTCCTAGTTGAGACTAGATGGGAGAGCCATACTTATAAATAAAACTCGGAGTATCTAAATAAAATCTACTTTCTCTACCCGCTAGTAATGTTTGCCTTGAAACGGTTTCAAATTAGGCAATGCGCAGTTGGCAGACAGCTGTTATATGCCAATTCAGTTTTGTTAGTAATGGGCTCACACAAAAGAAGAAGAATTGCACATTTTCAAACATGTTTCCCAGCATACTAAAGTATATTTCGACATGGATAAAAGAATGCTTCGGAAATGGCTACTGCTATAATAACTGTATATTTTAATGAGCATCAGGTGACGAACATGTTAAAGAGTAAACATGTAACACAAAATATTTCGAGAACTACTAACGCTACGAATATATTTGACACATTGCGTGTTTTAATGAGCTCTACTTTTTACTGAAATAAATTCCTGTATAGCTCCTTGATTTTTCAGTCACAAAATTGAACCGGTATAAAGAGGACTTCATAAGCCATTTACAGAAAATTAAAGATATACATGCAAATATCTTAAACATGGAGCAGCATTTTAATCAAAATTATAAGATAAATGTTTGAGAAAATGTAAAATAACGAACATTTTTAGCGTAAAAGATAGGTTTGAGGAATTTTCTTGAAAATCTGGCATCCTTTAACTCTCTGACTTAAATATGAAATTAGACATTTAACACACACACATACACACATTTTCCTAAAATACTATTGGGTTCAGTGGATCTCAAAACGTGTACTTTCGGTGAAATCTCTGTGTGCGGATGGTATAGAAAGTAAAAAATATAATAATGCTAATATCAGAGCAATGATTCACATAATTAACCTTAATCAGTGTTTTGATAAGCGTTTTGCATGAATTATCACCAACTAAGTGTTACTTAAGTGGTTGGCACGTATACAAATAATAATAATAATAATAATAATAATAATAATAATAATAATAATAATAATAATAATAATAATAATAATAATAATAACGCACTGCTGCAACAGACTTCACATTCAATGTCGTCAGTAGATGACTTATGCGTTTTGTAATCTACGGTAATTGCGTCATAGAGTCGACGAAAATCACCTGGATGACAGTCACGGCTGAAGTCGGTTTCATCAAATTTGCGTCAGCCTGTAAGAATTAATGCGCAGTATTTGAGCATCTGTCGGTGTGAATATTGAGCTTACTATTGACTCTTTCACTTTCTACAACTCTTATTTAAGTTAGAGAAAGCATTACATTCGCCTAAAAGTCTCAGTATTACGGACTCGCCAGAAAAATATTTCTGGAAGCTCTCTAAATCCAAAAAGAGCTTGGTGAGTTTTGAGCACCGTAACTCAAAAATGAAAATAGCTAATTTCGTATTCAAGTCATTCGTTTACGAAATTTTCCCCTTCTCGTTCTGCATGAAGTCATAGGCTTATTCTCTGTAGCAGTTTACATTTCTTGTTCCTTCCATCGTTTCCTGGGACGTTGAATGCAGTATAGGTTGACTGTATGCCTAGCTCTTTGCTACTGCATAAATACACATGATTAACATGCTCCATATTTCTTAATCTCTTACGTGTATCTATTTTTCCTGATATTGCTCATAAGGGTATCTAGCTGGAATTTGGTAAACATTTTAAAACAGCTTTAAATTAGTTTTTATGTCCAAAAATGCATTGAACCATTAGCTTCAATTAGATACTTTGGGTTTTGCTCTCAGAGCCCTTTAAATCTTAAATACGTGGCCATTTAAATGTCCATAGGCACACGGCGTAATGTCCAGTATTTACTTTCCAATGCCTTTCACTCGTCTCTTGATTTTTCTTACACTTTCCAAACGGTGTAATTTGTAACCAATCCTGTTCAATTTTTCAGCAGAAACTAGAGAAAATTAACTTAAAAACTCGCATGTAGTTTTTGCTACACTTTTAATTGCTCAAGATATACATAATTAATTCGACGAATGAGGATAAATTGTTAAAAAGTTATATTTAAATA
Organism: Deroplatys truncata; assembly: GCA_030765065.1. Classification (NCBI taxonomy): domain Eukaryota; kingdom Metazoa; phylum Arthropoda; class Insecta; order Mantodea; family Mantidae; genus Deroplatys; species Deroplatys truncata. The sequence continues at coordinate 116,842,164 of CM060988.1, read as the reverse complement.
ATTTAAAGGTTTTAAGATTGAACAAATTCATATGCCTGTTTTGTATGTGTATTTAAATAATGTGGTAGTATTTTGAGTTTTTCTAAATTACGATGTATGCAACGTGTGCAACAACTGATTAATTCGTACAATAAAAACTACTTTTTCTCAAAAACTATTAAAGATATCCGATAATATTTAAAAACACTTGTAGTTGTGATAGAGCAGTATGTGACAAAATTTTGAAAACATTTAGATAAAAACTTCAAGATTTAGAAATTTCACCTATGGGTATTCCTAAAATTCTAGTGTCATTACTTTCCATGTACTTGGATTCTTCTTTTACCTTTCTTCATATGAGAATGCGGATTTTAGGTTCCGGGTATAGGACCAGTGCCCATGCAGCATCGTTAGGAAAGTGAGGAGATGCGATAGGCAGTGGTCCTGGCCTTGTGAGCCAACTTTCTGGCTGGGGGATGCGATGTTGGCCACATCACCTCCCTCTGTCGGTTGGATGATCGCCCACCTCTGCCGTGCCCATGTGGGCGTGAGGCCGCCGGTCGGGTTGGCAGGCCCAGGCTTTTCGCGAGCTGCAGTGCCACAGAATTTATTTAATTATAGGGTGTACAAAGAGGGCACATTTCGCACACTACGACCTACAGGAGATCTATTGCGGCTACTACCCCCAAGTGGAAGGGATGAAATGCAGGAACCACAGGCCGCAGGCAGACGAACCACAGAGACGTGCGGAAGTACCTAACATTCCTGGCTCGAAGACCCGCCCCACTACTGGAGCTGTTCAGAGATTGCGCTGAACGACCCGCCTAACCAAGCAGCCCTCTGGTACCCACGGGGCATCTTCTTTCCTTGGAGTAAGGATCCGCTCTTGTCCGGCACCGCCACACACCACGAAACTGGAAACACACCTGAAACATGAGAAGGAAACGGAACGAAAGGGAAATGAGGGAAAGGAAGTCGTGTGGATGAGAAACCACTCCAGCATTCGCCTATCGATCAGAGAAAGCTACGAAAAACATAAGAACAGAGCGGGCGGTCGACGGGAATCGAACCCGGGACTCCCAAATGCGAGCCTCACAAGTTACCGCAGAGCCAACTCGTTTTAACATGTCATATAGTAGATATTCAGACTTTAATGGCAGTGCTCTCTTGATTGTTCCAGATAGTTAAATGTTTCCATTTATCTGGTCAGTTTATATTTAATGATATTGTGTATCCTAAATATTTAATTTATTTAACTTGAGACATTTATTTTCTATTATTTTAGAGCGCCCATATTTTAAGCGCCGTATATATTATATATTTTTATTTTATCTCATTATATTCTCTGCTTTATATTCATATATTGCTTTTTGTAAGTTCGTGTATTAGCAGTGGACCGATCTCAAATAATGCTAGCGGTGCGAAACAATATAAGTGTTACGCCTAGCTTTCCTTATAATAGGTATTCGAAATGATGCCCCTCTGCGCCTATACAAGTCAGAACCCGTTGAACACTCGATGAATTTCTACAGACGAAATATTGAAAAACACATATCGGATACGGTCTTATAATTCGTCGAGCGTAGTGGATTTGTTGCACTAACTTTATCCTTAAGCAATCGCCCCAGATAATAATTGCAAGCATTTAGATCAGGCGAGCCAATAATTATTCTGCCATCAATAGGAAATTATAATGATAAACAGCAATTTTCTTCGACTTCTTACTACGAAAGCCCTTATTTCATCTAATTCCTTTTGCTCGACCACACTATAATGCACTGATTACATGTGACGTAACTGAACTGTTACAACATACATAAAACTTCAGCGACTCGGGATCTTACTGGGCGGGGCGCGTAGCCCTATCGCCTACACTTTTTAACACTTCAAAGCAGCAGTTCACTGGGATCCATTCCCCATATAAACAATAAAAGTAACATGTATATTTAAAATAAAATAACTTTTGCTGATTGTAGTTTTAATATTCTAACAAGCTGAATTCATTTCGTTTGCTTTCACGTTACATGCAAAAATCAACAAATACGGCATAGACTCAACAGTGATGATATCTGTTGTACCAGATTCAGTTTTTGGATCAACCTTTTTTATAGCAACCGGGTTTCACGGACTTCATGTAATCATTGGAACTACATTTTTGGTTACATGTTTATTTCTCGCAAACACGCTTAAACTCATGCCATCCGATCAGCATTTAATTACACACAATTAACAAGGTACGGTCTGCGGGTTGAAACCCGGCGGAGGGCGATGGATTTTTTCGGACGTAAAACTCCTTAGCATGGCTTCCTTCGGAAGGGAAGTAAAGCCGGTGGTCCTGTGTCGTAGATTTACAGCACCAAAATAAAGAACCCTAGCCTGATAGAAATGCCTCTGAGGAAAATTTCCGGTCTTTGACGCCCAATATACGATTGGACGCTAAGAACCATAGAAACTGCGTCCATAAAAAATAAAAAAAAGATAAGATATTTTTGAAAGAATTCAGTTTCGGAATTATATGGTGGCCGACCAGAAACAGTCAACTTGTCTATAATGGTAATTAAGACCTCGTATAAAAATATACTGTATTAATTACTACCATAGTAGTCTTGTTGCATAATATACTATTCTTGGTTACTATTGTCGACTGTCTTATGATTCTTCTTGTCTAACACGGATCTAGTCTCTTTAAATTTTTCTCACTACCTATTGGATTTGTTGGGAAGAGTGACGTCAGGGAATTTCTGTATTAATTCAAGCTGACAGTGTAACTCTGTTCAGAAAACATCAGAATAAACACGCGCTGATTAACTATATAAATAAACACAATCCACAGACAGGTTCACATGTTATTCCCACTATACACAATACTACTATTCTCAGTATGTGCCTGAGCTACGTTACCGTAAAAAAAAAGGTCGTTCAAGCCGATACCTGTTACGTGTCAGAACCCGCAGTTGCCAGTCGCGTTATTCAAGATAAACCCGTAAAAGGGATATATAGTCTTGCGAGAATTCATCAGATTCTTGTTTTGAGGGAGGAAAATTATCAGTTTCTTGTCAAATAGCTGCTTCTTTTTTGAGGAATGTGACTTTTTTTTTTTAAATCTTGAGGTTAAAAAAGTTTAGTGTCTAATGACAGTATCCATGTTAATGCTATATTTACGATTGCGGATGATGTATCCTGACCGCTAGCTCTCCCATTTTTACTTTCTCTACTACGTATAGTAAGTAGGGGAAGTATTGCATTCCACCCAAAAATTCGATACCGAGATTTCAGGAAATACATGTTTTGAGACCCCCTGAATCCAAAAAAAGCATTTTTGGAAAAATGTCCTTGTGTGTGTGTGTTTGTGAACAGCATAACTCAGAAACGAACAGTCGGATAAACACCAAACTTGGTATTTAGGTTCAGATCTTCCAAAGATGCGACACGAAGGTTTACAAGAAAATCCCCTACCCCAGATTACCCTTTACATGGAAGATTTTTCGAAAATTTTAATTTTCTCAAAAACGGCTCTTAACGATTTTGATTAAAATGTCATATGTTTAAGATATTTTCATGACGAAATGTATATCTCGAATTTTCTGGGAATGTCTCCAAAAGTATTCTTCATTGTGAACGACTTTTGCATAACAGGTAAACCATAAGAGATAGACAAAATTTTACTCTACAAAAAATGTAGATCGCGTTAAAACACACAGTTTATGTCATATACATTTTTGTTGTTGAGTGAACCATTTTCGAGATATTGCTTATTATTCCCTTAAATTTTCCAATACTTATACTTTTTCTCAGATTCGTTATTCATTTTTTTTGTCCTGGTAATGCAAAGAGAATGGAATACTCCACATAGCAACCAGGTCTTAAAATACTTGACTATAACTTAAATACTACCAATTCCCTTGCATCTACAAGAAAATTAGCAATAAGATTAACATCTCTATATCTCAATTAACATGAAGCATATGGAGAATAAGCGTTTGTAAAAATAGTTTGTAGAAGAGAAGAGAAAGTCATGTGAGTGTAACACATCAGAATTTTGTTGCATTAACTTTTCAATGTGAATGGCCTGCAAGACCACTGACCCAAGCTTTCATCTCTATAGTTAAGCTTTTGTTCTAATTAAATGGGAATTGGAAAGGTAGAATCAGATGACTGAAAAATTCAACGCCATAGCCGGGATTTGAACCACGGATCTCCCGGTCTCCGTCCGGTTGCTCTAACCACTGAGCTACCATGGCAACATGCCGACACGACATTAAATTCTCCAGCTGATTCGCATTTTTCCCGGTAAACCACAAGGAGATCTCAAATTGTATTGAGATGTCATACCCCAATGGCGACTTACAAACATTGTAAGTACTTAAGTCCCGGGCTTTATAGTCGCAACCACTATTAGGTCAATTAATGGAATTAATTGTTCTTTCACACAAGCCGACAGGGTTGGAAAGGTAGAATCAGATGACTAAAAAATTCAATGCCATAGCCGGGATTTGAACCACGGATCTCCCGGTCTCCGTCCGGTTGCTCTAACCACTGAGCTACCATGGCAACATGTCGACACGACATTAACTTCTCCAGCTGATTCGCATTTTTCCCGGTAAACCACAAGGACCCCAATGGCGACTTACAAACATTGTAAGTACTTAAGTCCCGGGCTTTATAGTTGCAACCATTTAATGTAATTTTTAATGGAATTAATTGTTCTTTCACACAAGCCGTGTGTTGGACAGGGTTGGAAAGGTAGAATCAGATGACTGAAAAATTCAATGCCATAGCCGGGATTTGAATCACGGATTTCCCGGTCTCCGTCCGGTTGCTCTAACCACTGAGCTACCATGGCAACATGCCGACACGACATTAAATTCTCCAGCTGATTCGCATTTTTCCCGGTAAACCACAAGGAGATCTCCAATTGTATTGAGATGTCATACCCCAATGGCGACTTACAAACATTGTAAGTACTTAAGTCCCGGGCTTTATAGTTGCAACCATTTAATGGAATTTTTAATGGAATTAATTGTTCTTTCACACAAGCCGTGTGTTGGACAGGGTTGGAAAGGTAGAATCAGATGACTGAAAAATTCAATGCCATAGCCGGGATTTGAACCACGGATCTCCCGGTCTCCGTCCGGTTGCTCTAACCACTGAGCTACCATGGCAACATGCCGACACGACATTAAATTCTCCAGCTGATTCGCATTTTTCCCGGTAAACCACAAGGAGATCTCAAATTGTATTGAGATGTCATACCCCAATGGCGACTTACAAACATTGTAAGTACTTAAGTCCCGGGCTTTATAGTTGCAACCACTATTAGGTCAATTAATGGAATTAATTGTTCTTTCACACAAGCCGTGTGTTGGACAGGGTTGGAAAGGTAGAATCAGATGACTGAAAAATTCAATGCCATAGCCGGGATTTGAACCACGGATCTCCCGGTCTCCGTCCGGTTGCTCTAACCACTGAGCTACCATGGCAACATGCCGACACGACATTAAATTCTACAGCTGATTCGCATTTTTCCCGGTAAACCACAAAGACATCTCAAATTGTATTGAGATGTCATACCCCAATGGCGATATTCCATCAAAACTCATAAAAGTGTGAATCTTTCACAACCGGAATTGTCATCCTCGATGGTCTAAGGGTACTATGCTGTCGCTGGTTCAAACTTGGTGGAGAGCGATGGATTTTTTTGGGCATAAAAACCCTTAGCATGGTTTCCTTCAGAAGGGAAGTAAAGCCAGTGGTCCTGTATCGTAAATTTATGGCACGTAAAAGAACCTCAAGCCTGATAAAGAGGCCTCTGAGCACTTCCGGTCTTTCACATCCAATATAGAATGGGACGCTAAGGACCATAGTAGTTAACACTCAATTTAACAACCAGAATCATAAGTAAATTTCCAGGCTTTCAATTTTAATTTAGTTTTTATTTATGGATGCTCTTTAACTACTGTGGTCCTTAGCATCCCATTCTGTATTGGGCGTGAAAGACTGGTAATTTTGCTCAGAGGCCTCTTTACCAGGCTTGAGGTTCTCTTATGTGCTGTAAATCTACGACACAGGACCACTGGCTTTACTTCCCTTCCGAAGGCAGCCATGCTAAGGATTTTTACGCCCGAAAAAATCCATTGCCCTCCGCCGTGTTTGAACCCGCGACCTTGGGAACTAGAGGCTAGCACAGTACCACTAGTCCACAGAGGACGAGTAAATTTCCAGGCTTATTGGTAGTGGTGTAATGGAGTTTCTGCTTCCTGATGTTCACTTCAGTGGTAGGCTGGCTGCTCTAAGCAGAAACAAGGTAACTGATGGTAGTGCCTGGGTTTAAATAGGGTCTGGGTTGAGTTGAGCTGAGCTGGAATAGTCCAATCTATTTCTAGCCTCGAAGTTTACCTGGGCAGCTACCCAAAGGACTCTGTTGTGAAAGCTTTAAATGAGAAGAGATCAGTAGCTATCAAAGTCCAGCCAATACCATAGATCAGCCATTAGGAACCAACATGAGTATCATCACTGATTCCATCATTGTTGTCTGTAGCTGGCTTGTTTCTGCTTAGAAGATTTGACCTATTACTGTAGAAATGGTCAAATGTTTGGAGGAACAATCTTCACTAAACTATAGTCAAACAAACCCAGAGATTGAGATTTTTTCAAAGGTATTTACTGATTGCTCTCTATTAAGACACAGTCAGCATTTACCAGTTTCACTTGCAATACAACAATGCAAGAAGCTGAAATTGTTTTTGTTGTTTCATTTGTAATAGCCCTCTTGAACTTCCATGGTCATATTGAGGGGCCACTTCAGAAATAAACTGCGGTTTTATAACTGTTAGGTTTAATTGTATTATCAGTCATGTCATTTTGTGATGCACTCTGTGTCATCCTGCTCCTTTCTCCTTCTAACTTCAATTGTTGAGGGTGGTTATGACAACACAATGCTAGAAGCTCCTTGGATGGTAGGCAAACCAAAGAACAATCAGGGAATGGTTAAACTTTGTGTCCCCTCCGGTGGCAATCCTGATATAATCAGGCCAAAAATTGCATATATGCAAAGTATGTTTTCACTGCAGTGCACTAGCAGTGAATGACTTGCTCAAGGCTACATTTACCAGCTGTGTTACACTGTATCAGTTGCTGCCTCCACTTCAAGCTGTTAAGACTACAGTTTGTTCATTGTGCATCTCAAAAGTGAAAGTTTATTCAAGAGACTGTGTTGCGTGTGAATTAGATTAATTTATTCTTATTAGTTCACTGAAATGCCTATTGAAAAATTCATACTTGAACCAAGAATTTTTATGTACTATACATACCTACATAAAAACTGAATCATGTAGGCAGATGTGTAGACAATTATAGGAGAAATTTCCTGACATTCCAGTTACAGAAGAGAAACTGTTGCACGTCTGGTTAGGAAGTTTAGGACAACTAGATCACTAATCGCTAAACCTAAGAACCGAAAAAGAAATGGAAAAAATTGACAAAATTGTGCATAATTCAAATGCTCTCCTAAGAAGTGTCTAAGCCATGTTGCACAGCAAGTGAGTGTTTCAAAAATCTCTGTTCATAGAACTGCTAAACTTTTAAAATTGAACCCTAAAGGCAGACTATTGCTCATAAATTACAATCTCGTGATGACAAATGGCAGAAATATCTCCAAGCAGATGAACACCATTTTCAACACAACTTTTAATAAGGTTAGTAGTCATTATAGTGCATCTTACTATCACTCATAAATAAGTAATGTGGGAGTTTTAGAACAAAAAATTCCCAGTGTAATAGTGTGCCGAGCATGCATATGTGTGATCCACAGCCCGGCAACATAAGTAACACACTGTATATACAAGAGTTGTTCAATAAAGAATGATCATAATTTTTTCAGTCATAATTTCTTGCGCTAAAATTTAAATTTACGATACTTTGTTAGCTTAATGCATAATAAAGACATAATGCTATGACACTTCTTTTTACTTTGCTGACTTTGATTTCAACTGTAAACAGTGGAAAATGGCTGGTGTTTTAACCGGGTTTACAGGTCTTGTAACCATTAAACTAGTTGGTGAAACAGCTGATATTATCACAATGCAGTTTTAACAACTAAATCTACTTTTTAAAATTGCTAAATTCAATTTAACATTATAATATACAAATAAAAAATCTTTTACCTGAGATAAATAAGATTATAGTTTTTGTTATGTATGGACTATGATGCAATGAAGCACAAAATTAATATAATTTTGAGTCGAATTAATACTCAATGCTCTATTTATTACTAGTATTTACCTACAACACATTTTGTTAGGACCTTCCTAATGAAACGTGTTCTAGGTAAATACTAGCAATAAATGGAGCATTGAATATTAATTTCACTAAAAGTATATTAGGTTTATCATTGGAGAAACCAGTCTTAAACATGTATAGGCATTATAGCACCAATAACCCTTTATAAACGTCACTGTAACTGTTCAAATGAAATTGGCAACTGCTGCAATCAGACTAAAACAAAAGTCAAAACTTTGCGGCAGAAATATTTATTGAGAATGTTTGACTTACATATGTTATTCGTTATATGGCTTTATATGTTGTATTATTCACACATATTTTATATTATTATTATTATTGTTGTTGTATTTATTGGTTTGATTGTGAATGTATTCTTTATTTATGCGTATATATCCAAAAATTAAAATTATTTATTAATAAAATAGCAATATGAAGGATACCATGGCCACTATAATCAAATTCATAAATAAAATTTATATACATTACTACATATAACCATGGAGTAAACAAATTTGTTTATTTCTACAAAGAAAACTAAACAATACAAATAAGATATTGCCAAGGACAAATAAAGAACATTCTCCTCTATGCAGTTACTAATCAGTTCTCATTCAGCACTCTTCTAGTGCACATCTTGTGCACTTATTCAGTGTATATTTACATTATGGATTATTAATCAAACTGCAAACATCCTTGTGCAATGTTAATATCCTCTGGATGTATACATGGATTTATCAAATTAATAAGAATTTGAAAACTGAAAACTATAAGTGATAAATGAAATTTTATGTTGAGAAAATAAATTTCAATCCTATATTAAAGAATCTCACCTGAATCCATTGCCCTGTAGATATGAGTTCTCAAATTAAAAAGAACCCAATTAAAAATTTTATTACAACTCATTTGCAAATAATGGGGTGCAATGGCATTGAGAATTGCGCTAACATTGGCTGGTCGACTGAATGTCATAACATGGGTGACAAAACCAAGAAACAACCATTGCAACAAGCAATTATAACAAAACATTTTATTATAAATCTGTTACATAATCATAGGGGAATACAATATGTAAGGTATTAAACATCATTTATTCTACCCCAACCTAACCTATCCTTCTTCATCTCAACTTGAAGCCAAGAAGGAACTTTTTCATCAATTTTGAATGTATTGGGAAATTTAAAAGTTTCTGGACGTTTGAAAGGATGCACATTTTGGAGTTTCTTCATTATATATCTCTTTGCCACATCCTTAGGATCTTGGTATTTATCCATATATCTGTAAAAATGAAATGCTCTTATGAGTATTACACTATTATTATTTAAAAGAACATTTTTGCAGGCTCAGCTTCTCAGCTGGAATGGAAAACAATAATGGTCAGAGAATACACTGAAAACAATGTTCTTTACAAAATTGGATTTTATCAACACTTTTATAGACCTCCTCTAAACTATGGCACTGATGCTCACAAGTTCACCCCACTCATGCTGTCCGCAATAGCTGCTTATCCATTATTCTCACAAATGAGTTTTCCCTGCTGGAATTCTTATTTTCTTGCTTTCTGCTTTTGAATGCTAGTTTATTTAACTGTATATCATCTTTTTGGTAGCTTATCTGTTGCACTTCATTTTAGTATTTCCAAAAACACTTTTATTACATTTTTTATATCTTAATCCATGCTACGGATTATTTGAAGCTGACAAAAGGAACCTATGTTTCTGGATTGCCTTCTAACCCTAGTGCAAGAACAGCACATATATGCTATGGCTCCTACAAAAGAGCTGGGTAGATTAGCTCTGGAAGTGTGAAGAGGACAAATTTCAGCCCTCCTTGCCGCTGTGCTTGTGGCAGAAAACTGGTGCATTGTCATTGTTCTGCATCTCCATAGCTGGTCAGTCAAAACTTGTTCTAGAACAGTCACCGTCACTAGTTTGCCCTCTGATGTAATCACTCAGGGCAGGTCAGCCCAGGAACAAGAAAAAACAATACTTTCTCAGCACGACTGATGATAGGGCAGCAGAGCTGTACAATGGCGGGACACATTCTCTATTACACATCTTGTTTTATGAATCGCAAACTATTTGTGATAGCTGCAGTATATAAAACAAAGGAAGGTGTTCCATGTTATTATTTTAATAAAATGACTGTAAAAAGAAAGGGACTTTATTACACAGGAAACAAAATACTACTACATATTGCTTAAATAAATTACACATACAGAACACCGAAAACAGTTTACAAAATAACGTTCTTCTATATTATATGTCATAGCAATTATAATGAAATTCTGATGAAGATATTTAGACAAATCTTTCCTTCATCCCAGTGAAAATGAGATTCTTATTTTACAATGCATACACTCTTGATCTAAGCAGAGTATAAAATTTACTGTGAGCCTGTACTACTTCATCTTGAGTTTTTACTTCCTTTGTCCTCCAATAGTTTTTCAATATTGGGCACCATTTTCTGTTTGAACACACAAACGAAGAATACATTTTAAGTTATGGTCTGATAGTTGGTTTACAAGTCTTTATCAGTGTAAAAAACTGCTCACGTAAATATGCAGATGCGAACATGCTAAGATACCGCACAGCCAAATGATGAAGTCGTGGAAACGGTGATCGAGGGGAAATTGCTGTAGATGTCGCTCAGATTCTTTCTATTCTGGAATTTATCTCCGAGTTCCATGTCATTCTGCAAAGCTATCACTTCTAGTTGCAGTATGGTAGGAATAGTATCAATTGCAATAGAGAAAGGTATAGCAAATAACTGAATATCAGGTTCCACGTCTATCATTTTTTTAAAATCTGGAATAAAATTTCTGAATCACTTCTCGTATTATGCGTGGATCTGCATAATGGGTTGTAAATCATACTTCTTTACTTGCCACTTTGCTATGCTACCATAATCAGTACATAAAAATAGTTCTTCCACAATTGCAAAAACATTGGTATTGATGGCTTGCGTTAACTTCTGGCATTGTTCCTTATTATAATATTGAACTTCCACAAATGAGCTGCCACGGAACAAATCACAACTGCATCTGCATTACCGCCACTACAGTAATAATACTGGATTCCTCTCTGCAATGTCCGTGTTGCCCGCACAGTCAATGCGTGCCCTGACGTCATTCCACTTCATAATGATGGCCACTGTTCTAGAACAATATTTGTGTACCTGACTGCATCCTGCTACCTTATCTTTTTAAAGTTATATGTATCACTCCTGCAAAAGTGTATATTGAAATAATTCCCTTTTTCAATTGAGAAAAACAATTGCTTAGATCATCTAGGTGAAAAGGAAATGCTGAAAACTGAAATTACTAGATCTTATAAAGATTTTTTCTGTAATTATTTCAAGAGTACAGTATCTGCAATTGAATCAGCCAGAGCTGAAAGGAAAGAAGTCACTCTTTGCTAATTTTCAGGAGTAGGTAAAGACAATATGGGTACATGAAAATCAAAGAAATGTAGATGGTGCACATATTTTCCTATGGGGCAATGTTATTATAACTACTATTACAGCAGTTAATGTGAAAATTAAATTTAAATGCTACAACCATACTTTTTACTTTCTCTGCTATGTATAGTAAGTAGGGGAAGTATTGTATTCCACTCCAAAATTCGATACTAAGATTTCAACGGAAATATGTTTTGAGACCCCCTGAATCCAAAAAAAAAAGCATTTTTGGAAACATGTCTGTGTGTGTGTGTGTGTTTCTGTGAACAGCATAACTCAAACGAACAGTCGGATAAACACCAAACTTGGTATTTAGGTTCAGTATCTTCCAGAGATGCGACACAAAGGTTTTCAAGAAAATCCCCCCACACCAGATTACCCTTTACATGGAACATTTTTCGAAAATTTTAATTTTCTCAAAAATGGCTCTAACGATTTTGATTAAAATATCATGTGTTTAAAGATATTTTCATGAAAAATGAAATGTATATCTCAAATTTTCTGGGAATGTCTGCAAAAATATTCTTCATTGTGAACGACTTTGGCATAACTGGTAAACCATAAGAGATAGACAAAATTGTACTATACAAAAAATGTAGATTGCTTTAAAATACACAATTTATGTCATATACATTTTATTTGTTGAGTGAACCATTTTTGAGATATTGCTTGTTATTCCCTTAAATTTTCCAATACTTTTTCTCAAATGGGAATTTGTTATTCATTTTTTTTATGTCCTGGACATACAAAGAGAATGGAATGCGCCACATAGCAACCAGCTCTTAAAAGATTTGACTGTCGCTTAAAACCTACCAATTCCTCTTGCATCTACAAGAAAATTAGCAATAAGATTAACATCTCGATTAACATGAAGCATATGGAGAATAAGCGTTTGTAAAAATAGTTTGTACAAGAGTAGAGAAAGTCATGTGAGTGTAACACATCAGATGGTTTTTTTTTCTTTCCAATAGTGACTTAATGCCTTCAGCTCATTGGTCACAACTTAGTTCACAATCTGTATTGATAATTACACTTAATATGGTTACTTAGGTCATATTCGTTTGTAAAAACCTAAGTTCATTGAGAAGTACAGTGTAAGTTAGCAAATATTTAAACAGCTACAAAATAACATAAGCCCACATGCATGCTAAGTTATAGTGCATTATTACGGGTAAACACTAAAACCTGGTTCATCACTGTATGTGTTTAAATTATGCACTATAAACAAGAGTAATACTTTTGTGATTTTCATGCATAACCTATGTTTTGCCTTACTATGTTGGTTCCAGTCTTAATAATGAAAAGTACATTAAATAATTTTCCATATTAATAAAGTATTGTTAGGAATTCTTATATTTACACAATTTGTTTGTTGACGCAAAAATTCAGCTTTATTTTAACATTTTCTTCACGTCACAATTACTGCTTATATGCGACGTTGCACTTTTGTACCCTTGACATGTGACTTTGATATTGGTTTCAAGTCTCAGTAAGAGAGCTTGGGTCATTCACTCTATCCATATACATGCTCGAAAGTTAGGATCACCTTGGAAAGGTTCAATGCATGGTTTTGACATTGAATTTTTCAAATCTGAATCAGTTTTCCTACATACAATTGGTGTGTAAAAGAACAATTTCTAAAATTACTGTATATAGATTAAACATGGTGTGTCGGTAGAAGTACTGAAAGAAAGTATCACAATTCCAGAATAGGTATATCTTTAGCAGTCGCTCAGGGTTTCTCATTTCAGTCAAGGCATACTCCCCTCCCCAGTCATAGCTGTATGCTGGACTATCTGTATACAAGAAATCCCTCTATATGGTAGAAGTAGTATTGTTTAGTGCAAGATTAATGCTATATGCATAACTGGTTTCACTTTTTACGAGCAGACAGTACAGGGATACAAACCAAAATCACACTGTCACTCCATTTTTAATCAGCTTTAGAGGAAAATAAATAATATACAAGTAGTTTCAACAAGATTTCACCACTGCTCATATAGTAGAGGAGCCCATGGGTAAAACTTAATCTAGTTATTCCTGAACCTGTAATTATTAAAGTTGTGTGGATTATTTGTCTATGGTAGTATATGATAAGGGGTGAAGATATGAGAATATGTTTCATAAGAACTTAATAAAATCTAATCTTTCTAGGAATATTAATGTTAACCTTAACTATAATTCAAAGATGTGTTGTTGGTACACTGCCCTCTCTCTCCCCAGGTTTAACAGTCTCTGATTTTTACTTTCTCTACTACTCATATTATTTACAATAAGTAGAGGATGTATTATGTTCCACCCAGAGATTTCACTGGAAATGCAGTTTTGAGGCCCCTGAACACAAAAAAAAAACATTTTTTGAAAAGGGTGTAGAAGTGTGTGTGTCTTGAAACTTTTGAATTCCTCAAAAATGGCTTGATTTTGATTAAAATACCATTTTCATAATAAATGAAATGTATATCTTGAATTTTCTCGGAATAGCCTGTGAAGTCCTCTTCCTTATGAATGGGTTTTGTATAACTGTTAAAATGCAAGAGATACAAAAATTTTACTACCCAAAAAATGTAGATCTCGTTAAAGACAATTTATATCCTATAACTTTTTTGTGTGGTAACTATTTCTGAGACATTGCTTGCTATTGGCTTGAATTTTCAAATACTTTTCCCAACTGAGAAGTTGTTATTAGTTTTTTTAATTTTTATTTTTCTCCTAGTCATGCAAACAGTATAGAATTTATTTCATAGCTTCACATAGTAACTCACTCTTTAAACATGTGACTATCGCTTTATCTACCATATCCTACAATGAAATGTGTAAATGTGAATTGAAAGTTTATCTGGATTAAAAAGAAGTAGATAGAAGGATAAGATTTTGGAAGAATATTTGTAGAAGAGTGAAACACATCAGATTTTTGTGTCTAGTCTGAAGAATAAAGTGTACAAAAGAAACCCTTACTCACTGGAAAAATTCAAGGAAAATATTTGAAATGAAATGAGAATCACTACAATGGCCAAACTAAATCGTACCAATCAGAATGTGTTTATAATGGCTTTTAACCAAAAGAGGACATTTCCAGCATTTGCTATGTGGTAACATTTTATTTACACTTTTAAAAAACAAAGTTAAGAGTACTGGTGTGTTTGCCTGTGGCATATCCAACTACCAAGGCGCAAAACCCTTGCGTGTGATAAAAACATATTCTGGAAGCTCTGTACTTGCAATAGTGAGTTGTCCTTTATGTTAACATATCAAATGAGGTCTCCTTGGAAGCTTTATTGAGAGTGCGAGAGAAGGTTGTAGGTCCATTGTTTGAAATGTGCCAATGGCATGACCTTCGCAAGTTTAGATATGTTAATATGAAACACACTTTAATTACACTGATGTATGAAAAGGTAGAAACAGTGAAGTGTTATTAAATTTACTTGAAATGAATCAAAACCAGTAACACGACCATCACTTAATTATTACTAGGGTTAGTTTTTGTTTTAGGTTTCTTTGTCAATCATCATTTATTACTAACATCAATCATTTTCTGTTTTTTCTTATTTTAGGCTACACGCCCATGATTTAGGCTTTTACATGCCCTTGAATAATCTTTTTAATAAATGCTTACACCAAAAATGTTTCTGTTTTTCTTATTTTAGTAAGATTTATTTAAAGGTACATAGTTCATGAAGGTTTAACCTGTCAAGAACTACTCAAAGAAAATGCATGCAATAGCTTTTGTTCTTTCTCTTGTTTATTTTTTCGTGTTGCAGTAGATAACTCCTACATGACCAAATTTTCTGGCAAGAACGATTTCCTATTATCACACAGCAAATTCCTATATAAGGAAAAGGTTTTCTATACAGAAAATGACCTCATGGGTCACAGATACCAATGCTGCAGATTATAGAATTAATTATCCTGTGTGTTTTTCTCCCTTCAGCACTGGACAAATCAGCTCCATGTCTTCAAATTCAGGATTGCATATATATATGGGAGCCTCATGTAAATACATACTCATCATCTAAAGAACTGAAAACAGTGATTCAGGCATTTTTAGGCCCTATGAAATTCATATATTTTTCTCCGGGAAGTGTGAAAAATATAAATATTGTGAAAATTATTCATTAAATAGCAAGGAAAAAAAATTGGTTAATGCCTAACAACACCAGTCTAATTATTACTCATTTAAACTTGTTTTGAGAACTCAAATGTTCTGATCTTCAGTAGACAACTTACTGTTCGTGGTGATGGAATTTGGCTTGTGGTTGTTGGTAGTGACGGGTATTTGTGATTGTGAAATATATTTCCAAAGGGCTTGGTTGCAGCAAATCAAAATTCATCAATAATGAAGATTTTCTTCCATATGTCTTGTTCTGATATATATCCAGTTGGTTTCAAAAGTGTTATGCTTGCACGAATTAAGATTTTTAATTATTCTAGCTTCACTTTTTCACCAGAACCTGAGGCTGAAGTCCTGGTGAAAAAGTGAAGCTAGAATAATAAAAAGCCTAATTTGTGCATTTATAAAAACTTCACTGTTATTCCAAAATAGTTTAAAAAAAAAAGTATTATATTTGTTACTATGTTATGGTTGGACATCCAAAAATGCTGAGAAACTGTGGATTTATAAGATTGTTGTGTGGTAGTGTTATGTTCTGACTCAAAATAAATAGTTCAATAAATTTACTGCTGCCGGTGGTGTCGGACAAATTTTATACTTTTGATAGTTTTAAGAATGTGTACTTTTCTGGGCTTTTACAGTATACTTACTCTTAACATTTTGCAATCTTTCAGATATTAAGTTTATTTTCTATTTACAATCTGCAAATGCACTAATGCTTAATGCAGATTATTTTAGAAACTTAGTAAGAAACTTTATGCAACAATTTTCAATGTTTATAAGTACATATGGTACTTATGTTTAAGCCTTATATATTTCCAGTGGTGAAAAAATCATTTATTATAAAAGTTTACATCAACTAGTAAGTATAAAATATGGATAAGCTAGTAACAGTGATGTGAATTTGAAATTATATAGAAAATATAAGTATGTAAGTGATATTAAGTGATGGGTTGTCATCAGATGCAACAGATTTAGTGAGCTTTTTCTCACGATGGTAGCTCCAAAAGTGAAGCAGGATTTTTACATTGCACCATATAAGCTTTAGTGAAAATAGCTGAGAGACGTATATTTTTATCACAAGCACTTCAAAACAAAATATCTTTCTGTTGTGTACTGGGATCAATTCATGTATTCGTGGTCAAATACATTAAATTGTAAGCAACATCAAAATACAAAATTTGTGTGTATACTTACGTGTTAAATGGTTCTTTCTTTGGAAACCATTTCTGTGGCTTTATATATGGCTTTGGGAAATCATATTCATAGACTGGTTCTTTCATTTCTGGAAACAAATTTAAAAGCTCTGATTAACAGTACAATATTACATTTTATAGAAAACCAGCTGGCTTATATAACACTGCATATATAGCATTTTAAACCTTGCATGAAAAATCTGGATGTGTTTAAGGTAAATCAGCTCCTTTGCCACTTATAACTGTAATTTCATCCTATGATATTCTTAACAACATGTAATGTTATAAATTTTTCCCTGTCATGTGGCACCAAGGCCGCATATGTGTGCAGTTCCCTGGCTCTAGCCAGTCAGCCGTTCCTCTATGCATTTCTTCCAACTCTTAAAGTTGACAGTTTTTTCTCCACCAGCACAGCAAGGCTAAACTGCTCACATTAAATGCGACATGTAGACGGGAGGAGTCGACATTGATCACAGAAGCTAGTATCCGACTTACATGTTCAGCAATAACATCTCGTAATTCAAGTCTGACTCATGCAACTAAATTATATTTAAAAATGTTTAAGGCATGTAAGTAATGTGTTTCTGTATTTAACATGCATCAATTTGTGTGCTTTGTGACCACAAGTATCTATTACAAAATGCCTTGCTAGAGAAAATGCCACTAACTAAATGCTCTCAATTAGTCTTCAGTATATCACAGTTCTATTGTCAATGCAAGCACCATTTACTTAACAGTTTATATATTTTACTTGTTTCATTTGTATATTCGTTATTTGTTAGTACATTGCACACTAATTATAACTTGTTTATCCTTGCCATTTTATGAACCAAGCAGGGCTTACCTTCCAGCAATGTTTCCAATTTCATTAAAATAACTTGCAGTTATCTTGTGAGTGTAATAAGGGCATTTAGTATTTGAATGAACACATTTGACAATCGATGGTTGCAAATGTATGAAAAATCCTCTGATATTCACACAAATAGGTACAAAATATTGGCAGATGTCATTACTTTTGGTCTCCTTAAAATTCCTACAACAGTTTTCCAAGTTCTGGAAATCTTGTATAGCTCATAAGTAATCTTTAGCAGTGAAACAATTATCAGAATGGTAGCATAATTTTTAGATAATCACAGTAGATGAAATGCTAAAACCTTGTAATTCTCTTTGGTTCCATAGTTATTTAATAACACAAAGATTACATAGTTTTCATATAATACAGAAAGGCCTGATATCACTATACAACAAAATAGAGCAAGATGATGAATATGAAAATTCCCCACTCCCAGGCCACCAAGTTAAACATTATGGAAATGGCACACAGACCGCAACCATTAAGAAAAATAATCTTCCCAGTTATTGATTACAAACACTGGTTGAGCAATTGGTGTTATGCAGGACCAAATGTGTATTTCTCTTTAAATTATTTTGCATATATTGCTAACGAACTCAATTACAACATATAGAGGAAATAGAATAAAGCTTTCTTACATGTTTCTTAAGTTTCCTTATTGTTAAATCATGACCATTTATGTATAATGTTTAGAAAGAAATGTCCGCGACTTTTATCTTAATTTTGTGGAATAACAACAACTGTTTTCTGTTCTATAATAATCTCAACTAAAGGCCTAAGACTTCTTTGCAAGCATTAATGTATATGTGTGTGTCCATTTTATTTTCTCAAGAATGACTTAACAATTTTGATTAAAATACCACATAAAATATTTGCATGACAAATTGTACATCTGAATTTTCTGCAAGTAATTGTGAAGTTCCTCTTTATTTTATATGACTTTTATATACTGGTAAACCATGACAAAATCTTACTATACAAAAAATATAGATCTCATTAAAGCAAACAATTTATGTAAAACTTTTTTGGTATTAACCATTTTCCTTTGTTGTTGTAAATTTTCAAATATTTTTACCTTTTTCAAGTGGCAAGTCACTATAAGTTTTTTCTCAAGCTCATGGAAAGAGCATAAGATATACTGCATCCTTCCTATATCTACAATGAAATGCATAAGTGTGTAAAGAAAGTTTATCTCAATTAACAAAGAGTGGGCAGAAGAATTAAATAATGTAACTATAGTTTGTGCAAGACTGAGTGGAGAAAGTTATGTGAATGCAACACATCAAAAAATTTGTTCAAATTATTAAGTGTCAACATAACCAGACTTACCCAAAGTTTGGTGAAAAAAATCTGTAAGTGATCGATCCCAATCTGACTGGAAGAAAGCTAATCCAGCTGGAGTCATATCATCTTGTCTTTCACGATAAAATTCATATGTACTAAATGTTCTGTCCGTAAGATTCAAGCTGAAAATTAAAAACACCAAAAGTTATTCTGGTATTATGCTCATTATGCACAGTATATGGGAAAGTGTTGAATTTCTATCTTTCTGAGATGGTAAACTTAAGAGTCACTTGATGAACCTTTAGTGCTCAGTTATGTAGTGTCAGGTTAAATCAGTTCATTCCTATAAACACTGGAGCCATTCTGGCTCTCCACCTCACAGAATAATCTATGCTGCCATGCTAAAACAACATGCTGAACTGTGGGACTAATGCTGCTGGCATAGGCATTATCCAACCTTCTCCTGACTGAAGCAAAATATCATCAGCAAGTCATTATCTGCATTACTGGCCAGTGCGCTTTAGCACTCTACAGATGGCAGCTTAAGTAGACTGTGATGGCGCTACATATAACTGATGTCAGATGATGTGTTCGGCTGTCGGAGGGACCCTGAGTGACTAGTGAACTCTGAGATCACCAGCTGTCAAGGAAGGAGCACTTTAATATCGACTCTAGGGAAGCATCATCATGCACATGCTATTTTAGCATTGTCTGCATTCTACTCTAACATTTTTGGCATAAGTAATAATCTAAATTTAAACATCCAGTGCATGTGACGACTTTATCTTTCCAAAATAGAGCGAGAATACTTTGCTTTCAAGAACAATTGTAAATTCATTCTTATGTATGTTAGCATGCAAGAGAAATTAAAACTGTATATCAAAATGTTAAATGCACTAAAGCCAAGCTGTTGTATGTAAATCAATTTAAACTGTTTGTGTTAAAAACAATACATTGCTTCTTATCTGGTTGCAAGAAAACTTACTTTCCTTGTTAATGATAATAGTATAACTTGAAATGATTTGTAGGAAAAAAGATGCTACAATATGGTATGCAAAGCTAGAACGATTCGGGAAATACCTATTTGGTGATTGAAGCATGAGTTAATTAATAATTATTATACTACAAAAGTGTAGTTAAAGCATACAATGATAACTTTTTCTTAAAATGTTAGCAGCTAAGTGTAGGAAAGTTTCTTTGTTCTGCCTAAAGAAATGGATATTTAGTTTTCAGGCTTTCTTTAACTTGCAGCCATTCTAAATTCTTTCAAGTTTGGTTTCTCTTGCAATTGGATTGTAACATTTTTACTTTCACGATTCTTGAAAGGAATTGGCATATTCTTTGCATAAATATTGTTGACTATGGCGACTTGAAATTTAAAATTGCTTTGTAAAGAAGAATCGATCTTTTGTTTGAAATTACAAAGATAGATTATAGCAATGTGTGAACAAACGAACTGGGACTATTTTGATATTTTCAATATGACATACGGTTGTTAGATAGTAAAGTTATTTCCACTAAAAGTACAGGTTCTTTGCACTAAGATTATTCAAATATTGAAACAAGGCATTACTGAGCCTTCAAATAGTAGTTATGCAATTCCTTGTTTTTTGTCTCTAAACGCAATAATGAGTCACTTATAGTAATCAGCTTTCACAAATTGAATAAACATATCTGTAAGATTCTGAGTCACTTATAGTAATCAGCTTTCACAAATTGAATAAACATATCTATATGATTCTATGCCATTACCTTTATTGCATGATGCAGCTGATTACAGATATTTACTACGATGGATCTCAATCAGGTCTACTACCAGATACCATTGTCATCGACTTCAAGGCCATTAACTGCCTTTGCCACCTCATGGAACTCGTATCAATCTTGCAGAGTTCCTTTTGGGTTGTCAACAGGGGCACAAGTTCTAAATAGATTGCTCGATCAAATTCTGAATAAATGCAAATTTGTATTTAATTATTTGGACAATTTAGTTATTTATTACCCAGACATTAATACACACTTATGGCATTTATGTGCAGTTTTTAACTGTCTTCAAAAGGCAAGGCCTTACAGTTCACCCTTCGAAAGTTACTTTGCCATTTCCCAAATTGCATCCAATTTCACCGGCAGAAATTTTAATTGATTCATCACGAATTTTGGTGTTTCAGAGTTTCCCTGTGCCAACAAATTGGCGGACTCTTTTGTGCAAGGTATTGTTTTTTGCAAACTTTATTCTGGATTTGGCAAAAGCGAAACCGCTTTAGGCCTTGTGTAGGAAGGTTGTTACGTTTATTTGGGCTTCTTGTCACCAGTAGGGATTTGAGAGTTTGAAAGCAGAAATTATGAATCCGCCTGTTTTAGCGATGCCGAATTTGGACAAAATATTTATTTTGCAAACTGATGCTTCATGTTTTGGACTGTTTGCAGTCTTATTATGGATTTGGGACATAGCTTATTATTCACTTACCTTGTCTGATCAAATGCAGATTATCCATATATGAGTTGGAAGCTTTAGTGGTTTTATTCACTTGTGGCAAGTTTCGATTGTTTTTGGAACATCATTTTGAGCTTGAATGCAATAATCAGGCCATTACCTGGGTACCCGCGGCGGCACACTGCACTTTCTAATCTTCCACCTACAACTCAAAAGACTAAAGCAAACTTGCCTGAAGGGAAGAAAATTCGGTAGCTTCAAAGAAATGTATAACTTAAGCCTCAGCTGTTCAAAGGTTAAAGAAGGCGGTGCAATGTTTGACATCTCTTGGCTTTATTCACAGCATTGCAATTATCGCAGCAGCTTTTTATTGACTCACCTATCTATAGTGGATAGAGGAAGTATTGTAATCCACCTAAAACTTCTATGTTGAGACACTGAAAATACATGTTTTGATGCCCCATACATTAAATAAAAAGAATTATCAGAAAAAGGCCTCCGTGCGTGTATCTGTCAACAGCATAACTTAACAGAAGGTACAGTAAAGGTACTGATGAAGGGAGGGGCCCCCACAAACATGGCAGAGCACTGCAAGTAGGCCACAACAGTCCTATATGCTTCTGCCGCGACCCCTGGGAGGGAGGAATGAGGAAAGAAATCCTAAGGGTGACCAGATTCGGAAGACGATAGACGCAAGCATCTTACACCACCCAGGCCTACCCACAAACCTCTGCAAAGTATCACTATCAGTGTGCATCTAACATTTCTGCATCAAATCTTTAGCTGCATGATGGATTCTAAAATACTTGAGCTATGAGATCTCTTGTTTTCTTATATCAAGTTGTGGCACAGGAATAGAAATTTTATATACAAGTACATGCTCCGAAAACTTTCTGCATTTATTCTTACTTTTTGGAATAACAAAAAATGATCAATTTTTCCCACATTAATAAGATATTTTGCTTTATTTCAGCAAGTTTCACAATGTTTTTGACCACCAATGATCCTTCTTAGCTGGTATGCATTAATTGCTATCCATGGTTGCGAGTTGAACTCGTGCGGAGCTGTGACACATATCACAGAGATGACAAAAAGTGTCCTCTATATACATAGTCTTTCTGCCATTGCCATGGTAACTCATTCAATAAGTATTGTGAAGGATCTCTATTGGCAGATTTTTAACCAAGAACAAATTTTCCATAACTATGGTTTATATTAATGTTGGCCAAGGATTCCACATGCTTAACATTTTTCTTTTAATTTATAATTCTGATGTTTTTAACTATTTTAACTACATAAAAATATCTCTCTGAATAAACAAATAATTTTTACAATTTTCTTTCTGAATTAACATTTTAACACAAATTATAAAATTATTAATAATCTTCATCTGCTTCACAATAGTTACTCCATCTTGAAATATTCCTTTTCCAACTTTACTCTACAAACAATTTTCTTTGATTTTAAATTATTTAACCCTTTATTATCCATCTCAGCATTTGTTCAAGGAAGATTCACTTCTGAAAGCTCAACTTCCACATACTGTCATGCTCAATGTGTTATCCCAGATCTTCCCAAGGTTTTTACATCATTATCCGATCAGCAAAGAGTAGACTCGGTTCTGGGTCCCTTGTGATTGGAGGCTAAGGTCAGTTGGCCTCCTGAGGCTCACGTGTTTAAGGATGAAGTCTTGTTTACCAAGTTACCACGTTCTCAAGCCTCAAGTATTTTTTTGCCAAAAATTAGTGCCTATCATCTTGATGTATTTTCATACCTCTCAACTTGTGGCATATTCAGGTGTCTTCAAGATAAAAAGTAAAATCTAGCATTGTTTGGACTCATATGTACCGGGATATTTGCAAATTTGTCAAAGACTGCTAAGTTTGCTGCAGCTCTAAACCACCACACACTACTCACTTTGGATTTCTCAATCAGATAAGTTGGCCACTTATCTGATCGAGAGAGTACTCTTAGATTTTATTGATCTTTTGCAGAAATCTTTAATTATGTGTGCTGATTGGTGCTTTCACTAAGTTTATTGGGTTAATTCCAGTGTGGGCTTCTACAGCATACAATACCATAAATGTGTTATCCAACATTTTTGGTTCTTTTGGTCTTCCACAGACATTGATATCTGATAATACCTCATATTTTAGGGCATGGATATTTGTAGCCCCCTCCCCCCCCCAAAAAAAAACCACTAAATGCTACACACCTCATTGACTTGCTATTGTGAGTCATTCATGTGAAGTACTGAAGTCAAGACAGAAAAGCTGAGTATCCACCGACTCTAGATTCCATTAAAGCTGAAAAGCTTTCCATTTATGAGTGACTTCGTTCACTATAATAATACACAGATTCAGGTTTAAATACACAAACTTCTCTATCTACACATTTACTTACCCATCACATCACTTTATTAAGTTTCCACATATGTATATTGAACATATGCGACAGCTATAAAAGTAGCATTACGGAACACTTTATATAGATCATACATTAAAACAAAAAATAGTCGTCATCTTATCAGACTCAAAATCAGCCATAGATGGAATAGTAAATTACAATAATAAAACAACCAGAAATATGATGCCTAATTAAAGCAGTTGAAACTAGAAATCATGTCACTCTACAATGGATTCCGGCTCATGTTGGACTTTTGGGCAATGAACATGCAGATCAATTAGCAAAGAAAGGTGCAATACAACAAATAAAACCTGTAGGACAAATAGAAATAAATAAACAATTAAATAACATTAAACAACATTTCAAAGACAGCAGAGACTTGACGAAGAAGATAAATTAAAGGATAAAGATTATAAGAATATTAAAGATAGAGTTGATATACAAAAAATGCCAAGGAAGACTGCAGTGGCCTTATTTAGGATGGCGACTGGCCACGATTGCCTCGCAGAACACCTCTACCTACATCCAAGTGCACTCTCTGTGAAGAAGATGTCATCCTGAACAAACAGCATCTCACCAAATGCAAAGGCCTTAAAAGTGATAACTTACAGACTTTATATTGGGAAGCCAGAGGGAAAATCATGCAGATCAATTAATCCCCAGTGCCATAGCTTTTTACCCTTGCCCACACCATCCAAAATTAGATGCTAAGTAACTTGCTGCAATAATTCACTATAGAATAGTTTGCCTGAGTCAAACTTTCACAATCCAAGTTTCACACTTAAAGCCATATTTTGCAATGTATGTTTTTTTTTTATCAAAAACTATTAAAACTGAACCTTTTCATAGTTTGATTCTTGAGTAGGTGAATACACTAAAACTTCACTTGCTTGAAATTTTGAAAGCAAGTGCCGCTTTCGAAATTCAAGTAAGTGAAGTTTCAGTTTATCCACTGACTCGAGATTCAATTAAATTATTGTTTCAATTCACTGTCTGTAACTTCTGAATAACATTTAAACTTTTCATAGTTATCTAAATTAAGGTATTCAATTGAATTACATCACTGTACTTAATGAACTTTAAGGCACTGAGGATTTAAAATGCTAGGCATAAATTTAAACTCATTTTTTCAGAACTGAATACTGCTAGCATACCAACACTTATGGTACAATGGTATGAACAAAATGTCTATGTATTAAATATACCAACTCTCTGCTTCAATCAGTTTTATCAGAAAAAAGTATCTAAAAATGTTCCTGTTTCTGTAATTTTTTACAAGTTATTTCTTTGAGACCAATCACTACACATATGGATATATGAACATACTTATGTTACATGAAGTTTTTTGTACACCCATCTGTCAATAACATCCCAGAAATATACAGATTTCCTGCATTCAATCCATGTTCAGAACTGCCATACATTGCTTGGTTACGTAAAATTAATTTAGTTTCCCCCTTTTCAATCATTAGGCTAGAAGCCAATGAAAACATTGTGGATATAAGCTACATTATGAAATGAATAGCTGTCAACTAAGCAAAACCCCAAATTACTTACCACGGCCCTTCTTTCTTAATTGCTGAGAAATCTAGTTTCCTATCCTGTTTGTACAAAACGTATATTAGCCGTTGGAATCCAGTTCCACGTGGAGGGAATGGCTGTAAATATTCCCAGATTACTTCACCATGACTAATATCATTGCCTGGAATATTTCCCCTATGAACAAGAAAACATTAATAGGTATGCAAGCTTTTACATCCACAAACAATTTTACAAACAATCACTGCAAGTCAGTTTGTTCATTTTATAGATACTGGGTGTATCCATAAGAACTTTTACATATATAAATTAACTACATTTTCCATACTTTGATGGTTTACATTTTTTACTTTCCCTACCAAGTACCTATAGTCGGCACCAATCAAGGTGATTGACAGTTACTAACCATGTGATGGAAAGCTTTAAATGAATGGGAGGGGATGGATAAGTCATAGCGGTCATTCATTGCAATGATTGCAAGGACCAATTAAAACTAAGGCATTTCCATAGCAACGATAGATGCAAAAACCTTGTTGCCAATACTGGAACACGTGATTAGCATTGACACGCCTGGTGAGCGACTGTTGCAGTAACATGAACTGCATGTCTTATCTTCTGCTGTCACTGTAGTTATAAACAATGCTTCCTTTAGCCACAGCTTAATGTATTTACATCAGCTCAAAGATTGCCTGTGTACTGACAAGTTATTTTGCATCATACTATTTGTACGCTTATTTGCTTTGTGTTTACATGTGTTTGAGTCCGTGTATGTGTGTTATGAGCATTTGCAATTGATTTAACACTTTTAATGGAGATTTAACAATATCCAAAAATAGTGACAGACAGCGAGCCAAATGAAAAACTGAGCATACTCGGTAACCGAATAAAATGTATTTGGTAAAGGTATCACAATTAAAGGACAAGCACAGGAAATAATATGCTCTGTGAAAGAATCAGCGGCATTTTACCATTAGAGTAAGTATCAATATTTCACAGGTATGTCTCTCTTGTTAACACAGATCTTTACACTGATATATTTTTGCATGTTCTATCCTTTGCATGCAGATTCATTATTTTATAATTGTCTTCATATACGAATATAAATATGTGGCCTATAATGCGGATGCAACCTAGTCACCTTCCTAAACAATTCTAACGAGTTCTCCACGTGGTCGCGATAAGCGGCAAAGTCGCCTCTCTCTCCGCGAAATGTCAATCTCTTTCTTCTTTGGCAGCGAGTATAGTATGTATTGCATTCCATCTAAAATTCAATATTGAGAATTCACCAAAAACACATGTTTTGAGGGCC
The DNA here is from genome assembly GCA_030765065.1 of Deroplatys truncata. NCBI lineage: Eukaryota > Metazoa > Arthropoda > Insecta > Mantodea > Mantidae > Deroplatys > Deroplatys truncata. The sequence continues at coordinate 116,815,320 of CM060988.1, read as the reverse complement.
CCTGGAAAAAAATTTAGAAAATGATCTGTGAACAGCGTAAGTCAAAGATGAAAACTTGGATAAATACAAAAACTTAGTATTTAAGCTCAATATCCCCCAAAGATGTGACATATATTTTCAAGAACGTCCCCCACCTCAAACTACCCTTTACATGAAAATGTTTTTGAAGTCTTTGATTTTCTCAAAATTGGCTCTAATAATTTTGATTAACATGCCATATAATTAATATATTTACAAGACAAATAAAATGTGTGTCTTGAACTTTTTGGGAATAGTCCGAGTGAAGTTCTCTTCATTTGGAAAGAATTTTGTATAACTGGTAAATGTTTAAGATAAAGACAACCATGTAGAGACCGGCCCTGTAGCTCAGTCAGTAGAGTACCTGTTTGCTGCGCAAGGAGTCCTCGGTTCGATTCCCAGCTGGGGAGTGAGAATTATTCCCTACCCTCCTCAGATTCTGGAAGTGTGAATATAATCTAATGTATAAAACCCAAAAATCTAATGCCACTGTATGCATGTTAGCACCATTGCCGATTGGCAATATGCTGATAAAAGGCCTCGATATGACCATTGCAGTTAAAGGGGGGGTATAAGGGGAATGGTTATATGTATAAAAAAAAGTCCAATCTCTTTAAAACAATGTACTTAAAATAACTTTTTATGGCATCAACCATTTCCAAGATATCTGTTATTATTGGTCTGAATTTTTCAATTATCTGTCATCTTTTTAAAGTGCTGTCGCTATTTAGTTGTTTCTTTCAATATCATGGAAAGAGTATGGAATTTCAAGACCAGCATATAATGACCAGTTTTTAAATCTTTTACTATCACTATCCTCTTTGTACTATAATCAAATGTGTAATTCAAACGTTCAACTTGAAGTAGATATAAGAATACTCTGGAAGAATAGTTTCTAGAAGCTATACACAAATAAATGATAGTGGATAGAGAAAGTCATGTGAAACATCAGATTTTTAGTTAAGAAAAAGAGGGAGAAACTGTTTGCAAACTAGCACCTCTTTCACTGCCAATTTCAGTTTTTTAGCTTTAAACTTACACCATCCAATGTACATATTCAGCTTCCTTTTCTGTAAAATGGCCATCTGGATTTGTGAGTGCTAATGTCCAAAGTGTGTTCGCATCACTGTTGTAGACAACTTCTGGAACTGTGGATGCCTGAAAGAATACATGCACAGTATGCTTTTATGCTGTATATCATAATTCATACACCTAGCTTAATAGGAAGCCAGATTAAATACCGAATTTCATATATGAATCGGTGTTGAAAAACAGCAGCGGAAGATTTTCAAGAAAATCATTCCACTCCAAACTACCCTTTACAGGGAAAATTTTTCATATGTTTTATTTAATACTAACTGGCTCTAATGATCTGTGATGTCCTTTTTCATTCTCATTGGATGTTCTATAATTTTGTACAACTGGTAAAGCAATAGAGCTACATAAAATGTTTCTACACAAAAAATGTAGAGTTCATCGAAATATACAATTTATGCCAAATGTACCAACATGGATAGCTGAGGTTGTTAAGGCACATACTCATAAATGGGAGGCAGGGCCGGTTCAAGGGGGGAGGGGTCCAGCAGTGCCACCACGGCAGGTTTTAGGGATGGCAAAATCCCAAAATATGAACAAGATAAGTGAAAATATGAGAGTTACAAATCATGCTTAAACTCCTAATGACTTTCTGGAGATTATTTTTGTTATGAAACAGGTGATGAATGTAGCTCCAGAGTGATTTGGATGTGATCCTTGATGATCACATCAAAACATCCTGTGTGCGTGAGATATTCAATAATAAACATCACATGCGAAGGCATGGTCAGTTGACTCAAACATCGGATGTAAACAATTTTACCTACAGACCATGGCTTTCTAGCTCAGAAGATTTTACTATTTCATCAACAAACATTGTGTAAATAAACAGGAGTGTTTCAAGCCAGTATTTTAGCTTTTATTTATCTGCTATTTGTTACTCATTAACCTTTCAGGTCAGTTATTGCCCTAGTGGTATCCTGAAAGTCCTTTTTTCAGCATCTATATCTCTTCTTGAGTTTTATTTATTGATTACCCTGTAAGCAAGCAAATAAATAAATAAATATATTTTGTGTGAGAATAAGTAGTCATGGAGCACTGACACTGTGGATAAAAATTAGTTATGCCTAAAAGCGTGAAGGGACGGCACTTGTAATTATTGCACAGGGCAGCAAAACTCCTGCAGTCGACCCTGATGGGGGGTCTGCAATTCAAATTGCACCAGGATCATCTTCCCTGACTGATGTTTTTCCCAGGTTTCCCCAGTCCTCATAACTAGCAAAGGCCTGGAATGTTTCCTTTACCTATTATAATTTTGTTTTATATATCAGTGTTATCCGTGTGGTGCTGTATTAGTAACAACAGGTGTTAAACATTAAAAAAGAATACATAAATAAATATATAGGGTGTCTCCTAAGTCTGGTAACACTTTTCTTAATTTATTACTCAAAACTGCAAGTGATACAGCTTTCATATGTATGTCATGTTAAGGAGGAACTCAAAGGTTTTGTTTTCAATGTTTGATTTCACAATTCGTTGATATGGGAAAGTATGTAACTCGGCATATGTCTACACAATAATCAAACTCTTGCCATACTCTTTAGATAATATCCTCAGATACAGTGGTGGCAACCAATTCTACACTTAAGTTCTTCTAGATTTTGTGGTAAAGATGGCACAATCTTTGATGTAGGAAGAAGTCACAGGGAGTTATATCTGGGGATCTGGAAGGCCAGTTTTTGAAAGAATTACTCTCTGTTCATCCGATCCAACATTGAGGCAGCTCACTGCTCAGAGAATCATAACTATCATTATGGTAATGGCGTGGGGCCCCATCTTGCTGGAACAGGAAATTATCGGAGTCTTCTTGCATTTGTGGTATCAACCGTTCTATATCATATCCAGGTATGTAAGTCCAGTTATAGCGTTTTCGGTGAAGAAGAATGGTCTGTAAAGTTTCCGCAATGACAATGCGCAGAAAACATTCACTTTAGGTGAATCATGCTCATATTAAGAGGATTCTGGATACCCCTCACTCAATAGTTATGTCTGTTGACATTGCCATTTGTATGGAATGTCACTTTGTTACTAAAGATTATTGCGATTGACAAAGTCATCCATTCCATTGTTGCACTCAAATACAAAACTCATAAAGCTGCTGTTTGTCATTTCATTTCAACTGTTGCAAGAGGTGCAATTTATACGGCTTCACAAGATGCTCTATGAATTGCTTTTTTTCGGACTTCTTATGAATGACTCTTTCACATGATTAACCGTTTCTTCTCACTCACTGTAGGACAGTGCTTCTTTTCTTAGGACACAAGCAACCAGTACTTACAAATTTGTCAAGCCAGGCTAAATAGACTTCCTGCTTGCTGCTTCTTTATCATACTTAGCCCTGAACTTCTGTTAAACATCTGCAGCACTCTTATTACTTTCTCTACTACGTATAGTAAGTAGGGGAAGTATTGTATTCCACCCAAAATTTCGATACCGAGATTTCACCGGAAATACATGTTTTGAGACCCCCTGAATCCAAACAAAGCATTTTTGGAAACATGTCCGTGTGTGTGTGTGTCTGTGTGTCTGTCTGTGTGTGTCTGTGAACAGCATAACTCAGAAACGAACAGTCGGATAAACACCAAACTTGATATTTGGGTTCAGTATCTTCCAAGGATGCGACACGAAGGTTTTCAAGAAAATCTCCCCACCCCAGAGTACCCTTTACATGGAAGATTTTTCGAAAATTTTAATTTTCTCAAAAATGGCTCTAACGATTTTGATTAAAATATCATATGTTTAAGATATTTTTATGGCAAATAAAATGTATATCTTGAATTTTCTGGGAATGTCTGTACATTTTTTTTGTTGAGTGAACCATTTTCGAGATATTGCTTGTTATTCCCTTAAATTTTTCAATACTTATTTTCTCAAATGGGAATTCGTTATTCATTGTTTTTTGTCTTGGATATGCAAATAGTTATAATCTGTGGCAAAGGGAATGGTGCTGCACCTAGCAACCAGCTATTAAGAGATATGTATGTGCTTAAAGGCTACTGTTTTTCTATATTGCCCTTGTAAATATATTTTCCCCTACATCTACAACAAAAATTAGCAATAAGATAGAGTCTGTAAATGTTTATCTCGATTAGCATGAACTAGATGGAGAATAAGCGTTTGTAAAAATACTTTGTACAAGAGTAGGGAAAGTCATGTGAGTGTAACACATCAGATTTTTTTGTAGAATTCCACTGCATAGAAAGTGGAATTCTACATCTAAGTAGAGAATAAGTCGCTAACTGCAGCAAATGCAGAAAATTTGAGCATTGGCGATAAAATCCAAACAAAACCATTTGAGTTCCTCTTTAATATGACATATATACAAAAGCTGTGTAATAAATTAAGAAAAATGTTACCTGACTTTAAGAGACATGTATATATATAAACATATATATCAAATAACTTTTTAAAACATTAGCTGCCTTCAAAATATTCATTGTTACATCTTTAAGTTTTTTTGCTTAAACTGTCCATAACAGCAAATTATGTGATTCTTATTTTTTGCCCACATGGACTCACCAGTAACAAAACCTCACTTGCAATACACAAATACAGTGAAATCTGGTTAATATGAGACCCAAGGATTTGAACATCATAGACGGAAAAACATGTTAACGAAAATACAAAATCTGCAATTTAAGAACATAATTATGTAATAAAATCTAATAATTGCTATGTTTCCATGGTTAATTTAAATTGATTTGAGTTCAATTCCATACTGAATATGATTCGCATTTCCATGTTAAATTCAATATGTATCGACATCGATTTGAATACACAAAGTTGGAGAATAAATAATTCAAGCTTTTATATTGGTCATTTACGTTGATGAACCTGTTAAACATATGTTAGTTTGTTTTCATATATTTTAAGCAGGTTTTGAGGTTAGTAAATGATTTTGAGAAGAATAAATTGCAAATTATGGAAGTGACAAAAGTGGCTTTGCTATATGTTTTATTACACGTGTGATTAATGATTTCTGCTAAAAAAGCAAAATAAGTGTGCAACATGTTACGAATACAGTAGAAGATAGTATCTTTGGCATATTCAATACAATTTGAATATGATAGGTGTTTCCATGCAACAAATTTCAATTCAATCTTACTTTCTAAGAGTATCAGATCAAGGTTCAATACGATCTTAATACGATTCAGATCTGCGCTTCCATGCAGTATTCAATATGGATAGTGTACTCAAATCGATTTCAATTCCTCATGGAAATGTAGTGTATACATCTTGCCTCCCAAACGGATATGAAAAATGGACACTATTTAACTGGTTTAATATATATCAACGGTTCATTGCTTTGTTGGTTTTAATGCCAAGTTATGCCTTGATCTGAAGGTTGTAGCTTACTCGTGCAGTTTGCTGGAAAGAAAATGATATTTATGTTTCTTAAATTTGAAACAGATGGTGGATGAGCAGCACAGTGATCAATAAAGCATACAATTCTTCAGTGCAAAGATTTCAATAAGAGTGCTTCTTAATGCCAGTCTTGCATCCCATGCTTGTAAGAAATGTTTAAATAACCGCAGAAGTTATCCAGGCTTTTGCGTTGGAAGTGCACTTAAATGGAAAAGATCGCACATTCTTGAAGCATCATGGACTGCTTTTCCAATAACCGGTGGAACAAATTTCACCATTCCAATTTTGTTATAGCACAACAAAACTGAAATCCTCTCTTGTTAAGTTTCCAGCCGTGACACTTAGTGGCCTTAAAATCCAAGGTTTTGTCTGGCAAAAGATGGAAAAATAGTCCTGTTTCATCTGCATTATAAACATCATTAGGGCTATAGTCTTGCTATGTCAATTCCTGAATCTTTCAATCCAGCCATTGGACGCTTTGAAATCTTCCAGTACTATCTTCTGTGCTAAATGTTGTTGCCTGAGCTTGAACCACAGTACTGTGTATTGGCAAATTTGAAGCTGTTGCTTGTGTAAACCACTTCAGTAGAACATCATCTAATTCTGGAAACTGGCCAGGGCGATTTCATTTTCTTTTAGCATTTTTCACTTCTTCAAAAGCAGTTTCAATCCATTTATGTTTGCTAACAATTGTGTTTAAGGTTGACTGAGGAATGTTTAACTTTTGCACTATATCCACACATTTCATATTCGGATTGCAATCTATTTTTTCAAGGATTTTCGGTTTTTCAATATTGGTTTTATTTGCCATACTTTCATTTTCTCCATTGTAAATGAAAAGTTAAAATACAATCTACGTATGTTTGGTCAACACTCAACAGTAGAATCTATCGGCACTTACCACGCCAAACTGAAGTATTCTCTATCCCATCCACACAAATATGTACGTACATGCAAATCATTGGCCGCCGATCTCCACCCTATGACCAAGAATTGACCAAAGTAGCAATTAAGGACATCAAACTTCGAACGTAGTAAACGTCAATACCAATTCCCAAAATAGTGAATGAAGATGTCAAACTTCAAACGTAGTAGATGGGAGCAAGGAAATGTACTAAACAAACCTTATTTATTACATTTGGTGCCAGAACTTTTATAATTCAATATAATATATGGGAAAATGCATTAAATGAGGAACGAGCTAATGAGATTCCACTATAGCTGTTTTTTGTTTTCTCTATCATGCATCAATCAACTCAAAGCTTTATTGTGAGTAATATAACGTAAATGGAAGAAACACTTTCTATATGAATACTATAATATATAAGGGATTATGTGAGGGTGTAATGGGTGGAGAAAGTTGTACATCAGATGCTTTTGTACGTTACCATTTTTACTTTCTCTACTATGTATAATAAGTAGGGGAAATGTTGTATTCCACCCAAAAATTTGATACCAAGGTTTCACCAGAAATATATGTTTTGAGGCACCCTGAATCCAATAAAAGCATTTTTGGAAACATGTCCGTGTGTGTATCTGTCTGTGAACAGCATAACTCAGAAACGAACAGTCGGATAAACACCAAACTTGGTATTTAGGTTCAGTATCTTCCAGAGATGCGACACAAAGGTTTTCAAGAAAATCCCCCACCCCAGAATACCCTTTACATGGAACATTTTTTGAAAATTTTAATTTTCTCAAAAATGGCTCTTAACGATCTTGATTAAAATATCATGTGTTTAAGATATTTCCATGACAAAAGAAATGTATATCTCGAATTTCCTGGGAATGTCTCCAAAATATTCTTCACTGTGAACGACTTTTGCATAACTGGTAAACCATAAGAGATAGACAAAATTTTACTACACAAAAAATGTAGATCGCATTAAAATACACAATTTATGTCATATACATTTTTTTTGTTGAGTGAACCATTTTCGAGATATTGCTTGTTATTCCCTTAAATTTTCCAATACTTGTACTTTTTCTCAAATGGGAATTCGTTATTCATTTTTTTTTTTGTCCTGGTAATGCAAAGAGAATGGAATACTCCACATAGCAACCAGCTCTTAAAATATTTGACTATCGCTTAAAGCCTACCAATTCCCCTAACATCTACAAGAAAATTAGCAATAAGACTAACATCTCGATAAACATGAAGCATATGGAGAATAAGCGTTTGTAAAAATAGTTCGTACAAAAGTAGAAAAGTCATGTGAGTGTAACACATCAGATTTTTCTTTAGTGCACTAGTGCCTGTGATGGGTTACTAATGTTTTCAAAATAATTCTTTGCAGGACTGAAACTGATACAATTTGCTAACTTGCCTTATGATTTCTGACTTCTTGCATCAGATTAGTTGTTACAAGAAGTAAGCAATGATTGGAATGCTTAAATAGTCTTAAACTGCAATTAGTTGTTTTAGAATACTGTCTCCAGTTGTTTAATAACAGGGCTTTTCATGCAGCAATATTTGTCTTATTGGAAATATTTGCTGTATGTAGAAATGAAATTTGGTTTATATTTTATTTCATACTTGATCTCAAATTTGTCATATCCTTATTTATTTAATTTGTAATTAATTCTTTCAATTTACAGATATAAAGTATTTATTTTGATTACCAGCAATATTTAGCCTTATTATTAGCAACAGAATCATTTTCAAGGATATCATTAGTTTTGTTTAGTGAATATTTTAATAATGTATAAATTATATGAATAGTTTTTTTCAGGAAAGATCCTGCATGAACATATTTTGCAAGTTGTGAAACATAGCTTCATTGGCTAAAACCAAGTAACCAATGAAAGCATGGCCAATCAACCAATATTAACTCACCATCCATAAGCGGTTTGCTAAGCATAGCATGGCAACGCTCGCACTTCATTTCCAAATCCCCGAGAGAATGGAACTACGAACATTTGCTCTGTAAAAACTTTTATTGAATATAAATCTATGAATGTTATACAAAAACCTTATCGATTTGTATATGAAAAGTGAAGTAACAAAAGCTTGCTAGTTCAACTACATAATCTGTATGATGATTTATGCGTCCAAATCATGCCAGTCTGGGTGAATCAGTTGGCTAGACACTGGCCTTCTGATCCCTATGTCATGGGTTCAAAACCAGCCAAGACCGATGGTTTTTTAATGTGCTTAAAAGCGACAATCCTACATCAGTAGATTTATAGGCATGTAAAAGAACTTCTGAAGGATGAAATTCCAGCATATCGGTAGCAGTGATATGATGCTAGCAATTGACAGTATCGCTAACAATAAAATGATACTGTCAAAACAATAATATATATATCTAAATCACTTCCAAATCACAAATACCCCTCCCACACCTGCTTTTGCATGAGAAATAGAGATCTGATTGCCAGTATTGTGGAGTGGGGATATGTGAATAGAACAAGGAACACACCATTTGGGATGGCACTTAAAAGTAATTCAGTGAGCAATATTTTATTTATTTATTTATTTATTTATTTTTAATATCCTTTAACCTAATAGGTCATATCAGAAGATGAATAAAATGGCTGAAATGTTGCTTAAATGAGTCTGGGGTTCTATGGATCTTTTCAGGATAAGGGTAAACCCTGAAAAAACCTTATCCAGGTAACTCAACCTAATCGAGATTTAAACTCAGGAGCTCTTGAATTGAGGGCAGACACACTTCCCCCACATCACAAAGATGGGCAACATAATATATGAGGTTAAACTTCCAACTTCAAGTATGTGGGAAACTTTGCTCCCAAGATATATTAATTGTCCCAGTGATACCAATGTGACATTACTTTCCTTGTACCGTCATTTGCCTTTCACTTAAATCCCTCTTCAATGTTTACCAATTTGCGCCTCTTGAAAATATGTTGGTGTTTAAACAATCTAGCGACAGAGAATCTTTCTGGTCTTTAAATATGAATCCTAAAGTCAGTGGCACAGTGAGTGAAGTTTTGGAGGTTTAAAATCCCTCCAGGAGCCTCACAAAAGAAATACTCAATAGAGCATCATCTGCTGTGTGAGGGGTACCATGTTCCATTCCCGACTGGGAGCTGGGAATGTTTCTCTAGCCAAGAGTATTTCCCATCCTCTCCAGAGTCTGGAACTATGAATGCATGAGTGAAATATATGTTATTTAATGAAAAATCAGAAAAACAATGTCATACAAGTTAACATCCTTGACAATAGGGATATGTTCCAAAGGTAAAAAGGCTGACAATATAATCATTGCAGTTAATGGCAGGGTATAAATGAAAAAATAAAATAATAAAAAAAAATACAGAGTGAGACAGAATATCACTGAATAATTTTTAAGGATCGATTGAGGATCTTCTTTTAGGGAATGTATGCCCATACACATCTTGTTATCGAGCTAGAGGGCATCAACATTTTTGAAACAGTATCAGGTTAGATGAAATTCTGCCAAACAGGTTGCTATGTATATTTTGCTACAAGGCATTGGGAGAGTTTCGAAATAAGAGTAGCCTATGTTTAATTTTGAAGATGCAAAACTCTTTTAAATTTATTTAATAATTTGAGAATATTTATTTAATTATATAGCACTAAATCCATATGCTCTGAAGTAGATCAAAGCTTTTTTAAACCAATCTAAGCTGCAAATACATGAATACATTGTCAATAACATATGGATATAATACTACTGTTGATTAAATTTTTCCACTATTATAACAATTACTTGAGAAAAGCTAAAACAAAGTTAAATGATGCAAACATATGTTCCTTGATTTTGGAACATAGTTGATAACGTCATTGTAATGAATGTTGAGTTCTTTCAAAATACCTGGCATATTGTGAATAGTATCAAATACTACAAAGATCCTGACCATCAGCTCCTCTTCACTACTAATCGGTGTCTCATACAAAACAGTCTGAACATGTCTTCAAAGAAAAAAATCTGATGTGTTACACTCACATGACTTTCTCTACTCTTGTACAATCTATTTTTACAAACGCCTATTCTCCATATGCTTCATATTAATCGAGATATCGAGATGTCAATCTTATTTGTAATTTTCTTGTAGATGCAAGGGGAATATGGTAGCTTTTAAGCGATATTCAAATATTTTGCTATGTGGCGCATTCCATTCTCTTTGCATGTCCAGGACAAAAAAATGAATAACGAATTTGAGAAAAAGTGTAAGTATTGGAAAATTTAAGGAAACAACAAGAAATATCTCGAAAACGGTTCACTCAACAAAAAAAATGTATATGATATAAGTTGTATATTTTAACGCGATCTACATTTTTTGTGTAGTAAAATTTTGTCTATCTCTTATGGTTTACCAGTTATGCAAAAGTCGTTCATAATGAAGAATACTTTTGGAGACATTCCCAGAAATTTCGAGATATACATTTCATTTCTCATGACATTATCTTAAACATATGATATTTTCATCAAAATCGTTAGAGCCATTTTTGAGAAAATTAAAATTTTCGAAAAATGTTCCATGTAAAGGGTAGTCTGGGGTGGGGGGATTTTCTTGAAAATCTTCGTGTCGCATCTCTGGAAGATACTGAACGTAAATACCAAGTTTGGTGTTTATCCGACTGTTAGTTTTTGAGTTATGCTGTTCACAGACACACACACACACAGACACACACACGGACATGTTTCCAAAAATGCTTTTTTTGGATTCAGGAGGTCTCAAAACATGTATTTCCGGTGAAATCTCGGTATCGAATTTTTGGGTGGAATGCAATACTTCCCCTACTTACTATACGTAGTAGAGAAAGTAAAAATACAAAGGGGTTAGATCCGGAGAATGTGCTGGCAATGATTTCGGTACTCCTCTACCGATCCAGCGATCAGCATACATTACACTTAGGAAATCCCTTACTTCACCAGAATAATGCGCAGGTGCCCCATCACCTTGGAACCACATTAACTGGTGTATTCCTAAAGGAACATCTTCCAGAAGTTCTGGCAAAGCATGTTGTAAAAGCTATAGGTAAATGTGGCCCATCAAACGTGGAGGCAGTAAATTGGGTCCTATGAGTTTGTCATTCACAAGGCCAGCCCAAATGTTGAAATATGGTTAATTTTAAGAGGAGTTGTATTGTATTGCTGCAGTTGGAGAGCCGAACTTGAAGTAGTTGTAACCACGTATGGTACTGGTGGCCTTCGTCCCAACATGAATTTCTTAACAAGGCATGGTGCAGCTGAAGAATGTAGGTTTACACAGATTATAATTTTTACTTCACTCCATTTATTAATGCTTGACACAATTTTAAATAACACCTCACGGATATAAAGAGCTGTGAGATTCTTTTATTAATTACTTGCACTTTTTAACACGTAAACTATTTTCGTCTAACACTGAATACGTATTAAACTTCTCAAGAACGCATCTCGCGTCCAGTTAGGAACGCTGTCTGCTAGCAACTGAATTCTGAATTTGTACAATTTGCCCTATTTCAGTTTCTGATTGACTATTTCTACTCCAATAGAATACTTTCATTTAACTTAAGCTTTTTTCTGGTTGTTGATTGGCTATTTATAAACTGTCTCAAAATTTACATTATTGTTGCTCCAATAATTACAAGTAGCTTTATTAAACTTTCTTATTCATTATTGCCTCAAGGTTACCTTTTTGTTACCTCATTGTTACCAATTTTTAACCTATTATTCTCACAGCTCCTACATTATTAAATTACGTAATACATTCACATAACATTATTAAACATGTACATAATAATATAAACTTTAATACAATGGCTGTTACATACATTTCTATATGTTATTTTATGCACATATTGCTTTAAGACCGGCTGTTATTGAATTTATATTATATAATTTGACTGAAATCATTTAAACGTTAAAAGTGCTGCCTCAATGTTCACTGTACACTGGTGTTGGTAATTCGTAACTCTAATGGCTCTTAGGTTTTCCTGTACCCAAATATGACTGTTATGTATGTTAAACATGCCCTCTTGTATAAAAACCTTGTTTGTCCGCAATATGGTTGTAAGAATCTTAGTTCATCAATGCATTTCTGAAGAAACCACTGACAAATTGCAGTAGAAGTGGAAAGTCATCTGGCCCCAGTGCTTGAACTCGGATGAGATGATACACGTGTAATAGCGTTTGTGCAGAATTCTAGTAATAAAACACTGGCTTGTATACATGGTAATCTCTACTGTTCTTGTGCTTATGGATGGATAATTATGGACCTGGTCAAGAACCTCCTCCTCTACAACCACTGTTCTTACAATTCTTTGGATTCCCAAACAATGTGATTCTTTTTTGAAAGTTCCTGTTTCTCGCAGTCACTGATGATGCTGGTGCTGTGATGAGATAAATGTCTCCTTGGATAAAACTCAGAATAAAGATCTTATGTCCTTTTCTCATTTTTCCAAGCAGCACCATAAATGTAATTCATATTTGCTAGTTCCGCGTAAGTAAAGTGAAACTTTTTTATAATAGGCTGCAAAACTGAAAGCCATTCCAGTAAACAAAGCACTTTAGTATATTCTGATAGTTGAGATTGATAACCTACACCTCTTGTAGCCACAAACTGCTGTACAATATGTGACAGAATCCCTTACCAGTTAAATAACAAAATGCAGGGTTTAAAAACAGAACACAAGCAACATTCCAAAATGAAAGAAAGCAAAACATAAGCATAATTCCAATGTCATAGTGGGACAGGGATCTGTTTGACAGAATTTCATCTAAACCGATGTGGTGTTTGAAAAATATTAATGCCCTTTAGCTTGATAGCAAGACATTTATGGACATGCATTCCCTGTAAGAAAATACTCAAATATAACACCTCAATCATGCCTTAAAATTATTCTCTGTTATTCTGACTCATTCTGTATATATCAAGCAAAATGAGTGCAAGTTTAACCACACATGTCACCCGAACCTTACTTCACATATCAACAAAGAAAGAACTTCACACACTAAATGTTGGCAGCACTGATTTCTACTATGTAGTAGTGCCAGACAGTCTTTTACTCAGTGATATGTGCCAGGGAAGAACTACTGTTGCCAAATCCCAGTTTCAAATATTGAGGTTCCAACTCCAATATTTTCTTTATAACAGCATCCCCAGTGACCATCTCCGAACACACCAATGGATTACTTGTGAAACTGGATATGGAGTCGAAACATGTTAGTATAATGGATGCCAATCTGAGAAATGGTTGTGATTGGATAAGAATCCTGGGCTTTTTCTGTTACTGATAAGAGTGGAAGAAAATACTTTCTGACCTTAGACCTGATATTATATATAAGTGGGTATAAATATAAATACTTTGTAATAAGTGTATGAAAAGTGAAAAACACAGTGTTGGCAACAGAAATAATATGACTGTTTGTTTGACCATTTCTGGCATGTTCTACACGAAGAATGTACAAGCCTTCATGCTGATCACAAATCAAGACTTATAAATAAGCAAATACCTATGTAAACATAAATTTTCTAAGCACCACTATTTGTTTTGTTCTGGTCTATATAATCATCATTAGTTTATAGCTGCAAACACCTCAACTGGAGTACAATAATGATCCCAGTTAACAACAGAAGGTTTTAGCTCTGAAGTGCTACATTTTCCAAAAAATTAGCAAATTGCTCCTTACCTGATTAGGTTTGATTACATTCCCTCGATATACTGGCAGATAAGTATCATCATCAATTTTGTATTTTATGTGCAGCATCACCCGGGGTGTGAAATATGCATCTCCAAATAAATCTTGAAAAACACCATAGTGCTCAGCAACCTGACGAATCTCAAAAGGTCCTGAAGTTTTCAGCCATTCTTCTTTTACCTTATCCAATTCCACTACCACTGTAACATGAATAAAATAACAAACATAGTGTGTTCAGGCAAAAGGAGAATATAAAAATGAGATGTAATCTGCATAAATAACGAAATATAAATTATTTACTACTTAAAATATCCACATCACTTATTTTAACACTATTTACTGGCCAGAATCTTTAAGGCATTATACTGTTAACAGATTGTAGTAAAAAGATAGCTAGAAGGTTAATTGTGTTTAAATGTACAAAGTGACCTCTAACATTCAACTCTTCTGAACTGAATGGAAACATAGTGCTATATGCTGCAGCACATTTTCACTGCCTCAAAGAACTCCACACTATCAAATCTAATATACAAAATTGAGCAACACCAAGAAAGATTAGGTATAACAGCAAACTCTTCGATGCACATTACCACACAGTTACTATGTTTTTAAGTTTCTATAAACAATATCAATCAAAGAAGGTAGGTGTTGCATATATCACTTTTTCATCACTTATATTAGAAAATATATGCTTTTGGTTACATACAAATTGAGGTGTTGCAAGTACATACACTGTTTATTTCTTGACAGCTTTTCTAATTCTGGTGTCCTGTTGCTTCTTAAAACAGCCAGCCTTTCTTTTAACTCCTTGGACCTTGATGGTTTTGGATTTGGTAAACCAATATCAACTTTATAATGCAACGATGGATCTTTATAATTCAGTTCTGAAACAAAAACAGCCTTAACATCATATATTTCTGCAGTAACTAAAGCAGTGCTATAGCATACATTATGCTGTGCATGAAAAAGTATCACTGTGGTACCGCCTGTAGTGCCTAATGTAAACAGAACAGTGTGGGGTTGGGTTAGGTTAGGGTATGCCAATAGCGCTTGATAGATATGAAAGCTTAAGCACAAAACCACTAAATCAGTTCTCCAATAGCCTGGTTTGTTGACTCTCTCTCTCTCAGCCATTACATTTACTACTCTGGTGACAAAAATCTGTGAATCCAGTAGAAACAAACTGGAACATAAGATGTGAAATAATACAAGGCTATTTTACTTTTAGGCGGTCTTCATTGAAAACGCATAAGGGAATGGAGTAAATTACCTTAAGAGTGAGTTTATAAGACCACCTAAAAACAACTTACCCCCCAAAAATCTTGCTTCCATTATGTTAGTTTTCACGTTAGGTTATAGAAACATACACAGTACAGGGGTTAACCCAGTACAGGTTAGGAAGCAACTTACCATCTAAATGATCTTTTAGTGACTTAGCTATTCCTGGAGCCTTTCCTCTTATTTTATGTCCATATCGAACCATACCGAGTTGAAGAATATTTGTTTCACGAACGAGAACCTTCATAAATGAGATACTCATGTTTCTTAAGGTTAGGTAGTCTACTGGTACTGCAATGTTCCAAACGTAGACATTTTGTTTCAGTCATAACAAATACTATTATGCGATTCTACTGAATAATGTGTAACTTAAAAGACAAAGTAGTGCTAAATTATTTGAAATCTATAAAATAAAAATTATTATAACTTTCATTTTCTTGATATAATCATTAAATAAGTTATATCTACACTTATCTTGAATGAGCCAGTAGCATTTCAGGTTAGCCAACAATAATTTGAAAGTTTAGTTGTAGTTTTTTCTAGGAAAATTATTATTTTCTTTATAAAAGGTTATATTTCCGCTTAGTATGTAATTTCTAGCCAATTTTCAGCTTATTATAGGCTTTTGTGCATTGAATTCTCTATAGACTAGTTATGCGGGTATATTGGCTAACCTGCAATAACACCTGCAAAACCAGTTGTGTACGTTTGCTTTTATGCCGCCAGTTTGAAGTGTTCCGTCAACGGTGGTGGAAGGCTGGCTGTGTTGGTTCGGGCTAAGGTGAAACGTGTTCACGTTGTTTTCGCGTATGGCGCTTGACAGATACGTATTGCTACATCTGAATGCAAATACATGCTATGTGATTTGTGTTACTGCGTGTGTTTTAAAAAGGTGACGAGATTAAAACACGCCGCATCACCTAGCACAGATTTTAGGTGATGACTTAATGTTGTGTGTTTTTTAACAATTGAAGATGACAGATCTATTAATTCAGCCTGTTAATTCGCGAGGGGACACGTTTCCCCGAAGTTTGCTGGACGGTTGCAGGACATCTGTAGTGACCCGTTATAACCGACCAGGTGATACAGTCGGAACTGAGTTGAGACACAGCAAAAGTGATGATCTGGTGCTTCAGAGTGCTTCAGTTATTCCCCCAGAAGTGCAGAATGCAAGATGTGATTCTCCCATTCCAAAACCGTCATGTGTAGTGTATGACGATGATGTTGTGTCACCTCGAGTCCTACCGAAAGCTAAATATTTTAGTGATGGAGAGACTGATGAGATTAGATCTGTGGATAAATCTGCCAGAAAAGTGTCAGGAGATTTTAGTAGTGAATTGCAACGGCTATCAAGTCGTTATATGGGGCTCTATGACAGGGTGGATCCGGAAGACAGCATTAGGGATATGATCACGGAAAATGATTTTTACAGGTAAATATTTTACGTTTATTTGTAAAACAATTTATTTGTGTAATTAAAATACATATTTGTATGGTTCATTCCCATTTAGGAATTTAACTGTACGATTTTGCCTGTACTTTACTTCCACAAGGATTATCCACTAGGGTCCTCTTGAACAGTATAATATCGTTTCATAACTGACCCATTTGCCACTTTGTTTATGGCTGAAATAAAATTTGAGGGGAGGGGTGCTGAGAGAATTAATCTTGTTTATACTATACTAAATAGTATATAATACGTACATCCTTTTGTACAAAGACAATAACTGGGAAGCATCTTGGTCAGCATTCAAGGTTAACAAGTTTAATTTTAGGAATGCGTTAAGTCAGACTTACCCAGTATTCTTATCGGTTCAAAGGCATAAAAGAATTCAATCGGCACAAATGCATAGGTGAACAATATTAATATGAAAACCGCCCTAAAAACCTTCGCTCACTAAAAGTGCAGGTTTACCATACCGCTCTATATTGCGTTTTGGTATGTTATCTCCAAGGCATGCAATCTCGACGGATAGCGTTGTGTTATCAAGACTTTGCATTATCATATAAATGTAAATATTCTGAAAGAAAAAGAAAAAAGAATTAATTCAATAATGTATCCTAAAGATTTCGCAAGCCATAGGCATTTCTGCAATTGTCACTTGTCTGTCAAATTTTCCGCCATTGATGCTGATAATGACCCCCCCCTTGTTTTCAAAATACAACTGTATACGTTTTAAATGAGGGTTACAAAACACTAAAAACGTTTTATGTCTTGTGTGCTAGATACAAAAAACATTAAGGCATAATGTTTCGTGCTACAATTGAATAGCTGCATCTCCCCAGAGGTAGTATTCCAACCCCTAAAGTTTGGATGTTGAGATTTCACCGAAATACATGCTTTGAGGCTCTTCAGAATAAAAGCATTTTTAGAACAAGGCCTGCGAGTATGTGAACAGCATAACTCAACGAAATTTCTGTTAAGCATCTTCCAAAGATGCGACAGGAAAGTTTTCAGGAAAATTCTCTACCCTATACTGTACAAGGAAGCATTTTTTTATTTTCCCAAAAACATCTTTTAACGATTTTAAGATAACTAGTTGAGAAAAAAAAAAGTTTATCCCTTGAACTTTCTGGGAATAGCCCATGAAGCTCTCTTATTCGGAAGAAATTTTCGCCATTTTGCTCTAGTTGTGGTCCGCACATCTACTCCAGTTGTGGCCCGTCGAAGTATCAGCCTCAAGGTGTAGCCGAGAGATTGAGGGCCCTCAGCCTCAAAGCGTAGCCGAGGGATGTTTTTTAGAAGGAGAGGAGTGTAGCAAGTTGCGGCCGATAACTGCGAAGCGACGACAGGGCGTAGCCGAGGGATCTGCGCGTCGTTGTACAACTGGTAAACCATTAGAAATAGCCCAAAATATGCTATACATTTTATTTCAAGTAGTGTTTTTTGTGGCTTCATTCATTTTCGAGATGTCTATTGTAGGTAATTGATTTGAATACTTCAATAGTTTTTTTCAAGTATTGCTAACTTTCAGTTGTTTCTCGCAAACTTCATTTCTTAGTTTTTAATAATTAACCCCTAGCGCTGACGGATCCCCAAATATTTGACGACCAAAACCAATCGCCTTGACATCCCTATAGTGTTGAAGAATTGAATAAATGCTATGACCAGCAATCTTTGTAAAGCAGCACATTAGAAAATGTTAAAATTTCTGTTGTGAGAAACCACTGGTTACGAAGCCATTTTCTATTATTATTTTTATGAGTAGATTATAAAATGTTGTTGAAGAAAATTTACGGCGTCTGTTTGTACCAAAACAGAAATGCGACTGGAAGAAACTTTAAAGCTAAAGACGACTCTCTTTACTGCTAAATATTACGATTGCTGTATTAAGGTTATTTTATTCTGGCTATTTTTAAATAAAACACGAAAATAACAAGGGTTTGTTGACACATTTTCCATTTAGTTGCAGTATGCAAAATATGTGTTTCCCCGCAATGTTACCCAAACTTCGAAAACACACACCAATCACCGTTTACTCTTTTAAGTGAACTCGCCATGTCCTTTGCCACATTCTTGGTAAATATGGATGAAACAATTGCCCTTTTTCCTGAAACCACGATTACGTTAGTCGTTAGATAAGATAGCCCTGAGGAATGAGTGCTCACTGTGGAAACAGTCGGTCTTTTCAGTCGCAATTGGTAATGGAAGCCTTAAGCGTTTCAGCTTTTATGTGTCAGGGAATATACTTTATTCGGTAATTAATCTCCCTGTTATTCCTTCCAACATGAGAAACAGCAAATATTCAGTTTCTTCTCAATCTTTGATTCTTGCTACAAGAAATGTGTTACCTGCGCTGGTAAGGATGTGTTTGAAGACGTAGGCAGAAATAGGTAAAATATGAAATTTCACATTCTAAACCTGCGTATGGAAGGAAGGTCAGATAAAGGAAGACACGAATGACGGGAGGAGAGGATTAAAAGAATTGGGCAGAAATATGGAAGAACAATGATAGAACTGAAAAGGCTAAATGATGATACATTGGAAATGGATTGAACGAGGCTATTCGGACGCTTGAAAAGGCAGCAGGGAATAGAAGAAGATTCTAAACCATGCTTGCTATCATTATAGAAACGAGTAGGTATTTGTACGTTTTGCAGTGTGTAGAATTCAATTACGTGACAAAAATTTAACATTTAATATTATTTTAATGAAATCTTCATATTTTGTTGGATTTAAGATTTTTCTCTTTTAAAATAACTAACGCCAGCAATGAACCGGACTCCCAAAAATATTATATTCGGGTTTTCTGTGAAAATATTTCAAACCCCAAGTACACACGTTTGAAAAAACTTGCACCACGTTTCCAAAAGTCAGTTACGGCTAAGAAAATTTCCTCGTATGTAGGTCATGTGTGAAATTAAATGCCCTCTATTCCCGAAGAGTTGCATTTTCGCGAACAGGTGTTTCTAGTGGTATATTCACACATATTCCGTAACATCTGGTTAAAGTGTAACAACTTATTAAAGCCGTTAACCAGCTGCTGCGCGCCATTTAGTATTCTGTAACACCGTAAAAACAAATTTGTTGAGAGGAAGAACATAATGGTTAACGATACGAAGAGCCGAGGCCGTGTTGTTAGCGTTACTACTCCTCCTCCTCCTCCTCCTACTACTACTACTACTACTACTGTTGCTGTTGGTGGAAGCTGGATCCACTTTTAGCTTCTTGGTCTTACTCAATAATAACTATCTTCTTAACCAGCAAGTTAAAGAATAGCCTTGGTTGTAACTAGTGTTATTAAGGACAAAGCAACCAGTAACTTCTTTTTCTCTGTTCATAAGTTTAAGGGTTTCAAAATTATTAAATCTATAAACTCCATTTAATTTGTTGTATTTCATTTGGTATTTCTTTATAAAATATGGACATAATCTGCAAATCCCGCTTTTTTTTTAATATAATGAATTCAAATTGCTCCAAACCCTTCAAGTATAAGATATTTGGGCATTAAAATATATATATTTCTTAATAATTTGGGGTTATATTCTTCACAATTTCATATTTTGGGAAATTGTTCTTCATATTCTGCCTCTCTCTAGGGATGAGTCGATATAATCCTAACTGGGTTGTAAGGGGGCAAGGGAAGAAGACATTGTTTGTCTCATAGTATAACCGCAGCTATGATGGAAATCTATCTCCGGCATTGAAATGGGCGTCAGCGATATTCAGTTGAGCTACTTATCCGGGAACAAAAATTTTTAAGCACGTGCCTTCAAGTTTAGGGAGAGAAGTCGCTGGGAATAAAAGCGCGGGGGGGGGGAGATATTGCCCTTGAAGTAGACGAGGCAAAGCATATTAAAAGTATCTATTTTCTACAGTACGTTTGTTTAAGGTTAAAATTTAAAGAAGATACACCATTTAATGTTTCAAAATATTTTTTTACTTTCTGTACTACGTATAGTAAGTAGGGGAAGTATTGTATTCCACCCAAAAATTCGATACCGATATTTCACGGAAATACATGTTTTGAGATCCCCCTGAATCCAAAAGAAGCATTTTTGGAAACATGTCCGTGTGTGTGTCTGTCTGTGAACAGCATAACTCAGAAACGAACAGTCGGATAAACACCAAACTTGGTATTTAGGTTCAGTATCTTCCAAGGATGCGACACGAAGGTTTTCAAGAAAATCCCCCCACCCCAGATTACCCTTGACATGGAAGATTTTTCGAAAATTTTAATTTTCTCAAAAAATGACTAACGATTTTGATTAAAATATTATATTTTTAAGATATTTTCATAACAAATAAAATGTATATCTCGAATTTTCTGTGAATGTCTCCAAAAGTATTCTTCATTGTGAACGACTTTTGCATAACTGGTAAACCATAAGAGATAGACAAAAGTTTACTACACAAAAAATGTAGATCGCGTTAAAATACACAATTTATGTCATATACATTTTTTTTTGTTGAGTGAACCATTTTCGAGATATTGCTTGTTATTCCCTTAAATTTTTCAATATTTATTTTCTCAAATGGGAATTCGTTATTCATTTTTTTGTCTTGGATATGCAAAGAGTATTATTCTGTGGCAAATAGAACAGTGCTGCACCTAGCAACCAGCATTTAAGATATATGTCGATGCTTAAAGGCTACTGTATTTCTATGTTGCCCTTGCAATTACAAAACAAGCGGAACATAGTAGGCCTTAAGCGATAGTCAAATATTTTTAGAACTGGTCGCTATGTGTAAAATGAAATTCTCTTTGCATGTCAAAAGATCGTTTCTGCAAATGTTTATCTCGATTAATATGAAATAGATGGAGAATAAGAGTTTGTAAAAATAGTTTGTACAAGAGTAGAGAAAGTCATATGTTTTTCTTTTCTTTTTTCCCTGGTAATGCAGAGAATGGAATACTGCACATAGCAACCAGCTCTTAAAATATTTGACTCTCGCTTAAAGCGTACCAATTCCCCTTGCATCTGCAAGAAAATTAGTAATAAGATTAACATCTCGATATCTCGATTTACATGAAGCATATGGAGAATAAGCGTTTGTAAAAATAGTTTGTACAAGAGTAGAGAAAGTCATGTGAATGTAACACATCAGATTTTTTAAAGCTAAGATGACGCAACTTCTTTTTTCGCGTGTAGGATTTATAATATCTTGACAAAATTGAAAAAACGATCCATTCGACAAACCGAATGCTCAAAATTTAGGAATTTTAACTTCTCCGCACGTGCCTATTTTCTTTTAAAAGTCCTATAATCACACATTTTCTGCTTTATTTTTCTTTTGATGGTTTCCAGGTTAGCCGGGAAAAACGTAAGCCTTCTGGCATCTGATTCGTATATTCCATTTAGTTTTTAATGTATATGCACAGTAAAAGTAGGATGTACATTCGCACAACTTCCTCTACTAATTGTAAATTCGCAAACATACTTATCTTAATTAGTTTTGGGCCAGTTTCCAGAGAAATAAAAACATTATAATAATGTATAGCGCCACGAACACATTAAATATACTTAGTCCGATTGTAAAAGAATTTTTTTTCTAATTTTTTCAACAGGCATCATTATAAAAAAAGCTTAACAGTCCCACGAATTTCTTAAGATTTGTATTTTCATAGCTAGTCTATGCATGCGAAATTCTATTTTTATATTTTTTGTCTACTTCCTGTTACATATTACAAATATTAGGAAGAAGTGGTTTCAAGTATTTAAAAACTAGGATTTGTCCGCCGAGATTCCTAACAAGCAAGTAGATGCAATTATGTTAGCCTTTAAATCTTGTTACAAAGTTGGTTTGCAAATCTCTTATCTTCACTGCAACATTGAAGCTTTAAAACATATTATACAAAATGGCGCAATAAAAAAGCAATGATCTGACGTCACTCCCAGCTTACTGATAGGGAAATGTAAACATACTCTAGCACTGAACCCCCAAGGTCAGTAGGCATGTTCGCTTTGGTTACAGGGTACTTGTAATAAAATGTCCATAATGTACATATATATATTTTTGCTAAAAGCTGCTCTATTAACTAATTGTGCTTATAAAATGCAATTTTCTGCTTTTACTTAAAGGAATTTAAAAATTATATAAGTTGGAAATGTTACCGGGAGGGGGCTAAGTTAACGCCTGCATTTATACGAGCAGTACAAAGTCGTGTAGCAGTCTTTAAAAAGTTGTTCTGCCTACGTTAAGTTATTCATGATACATTTTTTGCCTAGAAATGATTTGTAATTATGCATTAAATTTGTACTTAGTTACGTACAATATGCCGAAACAATGTTAAAATGTTTATCGGTACCACGGAGGAATAAAATGTTACTCCCATGGCTGCAGTTTCAAGTTCTTGCGAAGGAGAATTAAGTAAAGGAATCGGATAAATTTTCGTCGGATACAAATAACTTCGGGGAAAATGTAACCATACAGCATGGAGTATTTCGAAAACGACTAACATTAAAAATTTGGCAAAACGGTTTATTTTAGTCGAACTCAGAAATACGAGCACAATTTTTTTCTGAATTAAATTTTAGTTTATCTTATGGATTCTGAGACGGAAATTTAATCACAGTAGAGGGGACTTCACAACTATTCGCAGAAAATTTAAGGAACGTCTTTTTCTTCATGTCAGTATGCTAAATGGATATTTTAATCAAAATCGCTGGGACCTTTTCTGAGAAAAAATGGCAATTTCACCAGGTAAAGTCACAAGTAAACAAAGACTCTTTATACAATTTTGTGGGGGGCTTCAGGAGCCTCAAAATATATATCTCCGAAGGAATTTCTCGACCCACCATCATTTTTATATAGCTTCTACAAACTATTGTTGCAAAAGCTTTTTCTTCCGTTTACTTCAACTTAATTGACATAAACGTTTTGTGTAAATAGTTTTATTACACATTGCACGTTATGGGCACAGGGGAAATAGCGAAGCCAAGTGTTTAAAAACTGACCATTGTATATTAGCTTGGAAATTGCATACTCTTTCCAGAATATCGCGAGAAACAACCGAATAGTGACAGCATTTAAAAATTCAAAACAATAATAACGGATATTTCTGAAATGACTGATGCCACAAAATGGTTATTTTAATTCAGTTGCATCTGTTAAAGAGCTCTACGTTCTTTGTGTAGTACGTTTTTTGTCTTATCTCTTATGCTCTAAAAGTTATACAAAAATCCTTCCGAATAAATAGGACTTCACAGGTTATTGGCCTAGAATTCAAGATATACATTTTATTTATCATGCGTATATAATTATTTTTATCCAATTTTTTATCAGTTATTCAGGGGGATCAAGACATGTATTTTCGGCGAAATTCTGTGTGTGTGCGTGTGTGTGTATTATGTTTTTAGTGAGAATGTCCCATCTGAGTGAACGTATTCATTGTCCTTGAAGGTTATTCACTTTGAGACTTTATGGACAAAATCAAACGAACAAATAAACCAGAGTAGTGAAAAATCAAGCATAGGAAAATGGCTTTGGAGGAATGCATACTGCTTTAAAACTCCGCTTATATTTACAAAGAAGAATCTAGTGTTTTTAATACACGGTACCAAAAATTATGAGTTTCATCCGTCATTCCTCATAAACCCAATTGCTGCACATACATACACTATGTGATCAAAAGTATCCGTACACCCCACAGACATATTTTTCATCTTAGGTGCATTGTGCTGCCACCTACTGCCTGGTACTCATTATCCGCGACCTCAGTAGTCATTAGACATCGTGAAACAGAAGAATGGGACGCTCCGTGGAACTCACGGACTTCGAACGTGGTCAGGTGATTGGGTGTCACTTGTGTCAGAAGTCTGTACGCGAGATTTTCACACTCCTAAACATCCCTAGGTCCACTGTTTCTGATGTGATAGAGAAGTGGAAACGTGAAGGGACATGTACAACACAAAAGCGTACAGGCCGACCTCGTCTGTTGACTGACAGAGACCGCCGACATTTGAAGAGGGTCGTAAAGAGTAATAGGCAGACATCTATCCAGACCATCACACAGGAATTCCA
This sequence comes from Deroplatys truncata, assembly GCA_030765065.1. Classification (NCBI taxonomy): domain Eukaryota; kingdom Metazoa; phylum Arthropoda; class Insecta; order Mantodea; family Mantidae; genus Deroplatys; species Deroplatys truncata. Next base: position 116,790,483 of record CM060988.1, on the reverse strand, counting down.
AACTGCATCAGGATCCACTCCAAGTACTATGACAGCTAGGTGTGAGGTGAGAAACCTTGGATTTTATGGTGAGCGGCTGCTCATAAGTCACACATCACGCAGGAAAATGCTAAACGACGCCTCGCTTGGTGTAAGGAGCGTCAACGTTACACGATTGAACAGTGGCAAAACGTGTGGAGTGACGAATCACAGTACACAATTGGTGATCCGATGGCAAGGTGTGGGTATGGCGAATGCCCGGTGAACGTCATCTGCCAGCGTGTGTAGTGCCAACAGTGAAATTCGGAGGTGGTGGTGTTATGGTATGGTCGTGTTTTTCCTGGAGGGGGCTTGCACTCCTTGTTGTTTTGCTTGGCACGATCACAGCGCAGACCTACATTGATATTATAAGCACCTTCTTGCTTCCCACTGTTGAAGAGCAATTCGGGGATGGCGATTGCAACTTTCAACACGCTCGAGCACTGTTCTTACTGCACGGACTGTGGCGGAGTGGTTACACGATAATAACATCCCTGTAATGGACTGACCTGCACAGAGTCCTGACTTGAATCCTATAGAACACCTTTGGGATGTTTTGGAACGCCGACTTCATGCCAGGCCTCACCGGCCTACATCGATACCTCTCCTCAGTTCCACACTCCGTGAAGAATGGGCTGTCATTCCCCAAGAAACCTTCTAGCACCTGATTGAAAGTATGCCTGCGAGAGTGGACGCTGTCATCAAGGCTAAGGATGGGCCAACACCATATTGACTTCCAACATTACCGATGGAGGGCGCCACGAACTTGTACGTCATTTTCAGCCAGGTGTCCAGATACTTTTGATCACGTAGTGTATGTAGTATTTGAAAACGAGCGAGAAAAGATTAAAATGAATCGTTATTCCCCTTAAAATAGTCGATCCATCTGCTGAAAAGCTTTTGGTTCATCTTGAACCTTTAGCGAAATGTTTTAAGGTCTTTCTCTCTCACTCACTCATTCACTCACTCGGGGGTAATTACTCGAAATTTAAATTTTGTACGTTTTAATATAAAAGTTCTGAAATACAGATACACAGCACATAAATAAGTTAATATCTACTCAATAATACCGTATTTTGGAAACATAGTATTATTATTTATCTTCACTGTATTACACCTTATGGTATGAAGACATCGCTAATGGGGAATTAATATTAACGTATTCAATAATACCTGAAGTAGCACATTATTCGTCATAGTGGATAATCAGTAAACGTATTTATTTATACTAACTGATGAACTGGGCTGCATGTAAACTTAGGCGCCCACCTACACGCTTCATTTGCAAAAGAATAATTTTGGCCAACAGACAATTTTCGAACATGAACGCTGTAGTCTTGGAAAGAAACTCCACATTTGAATTCAGTATTCAATCGCTCCATTTGCTGCTGACTTCGATCTGGGATGTCTGCTTTTGCTCTTACGGGTTGTTTTTTCTTTTTTTTCTTCTTAGCGTTTTTCACAGAATGCAGGTCGACATTGTGCGTCCTTGATTTCATTGTTGCTGAGCCTTAGGCGTTTCGTGAATGGACTATCAAACCGGCAATGTAATCGTTTTTCAGTTGGGTGCTTACTTCAGCTGTCAATTGCGTGGCACGTATCCTTAAGTCTTTTTCGGAAACAGCAAGATGAAGCATGTACTTTTCTTATTTCTTTTTAGGTATATAGGGTTACCACTGCGGGCATCTATCAAATAGGCGTTCTTGTTCACAAGATAAAATTCTCCGGAATGAAGGAAAAGGGCAATGTACGATAGTTTCAGTTGTAAATTCCTAAGAGGTACAAAAACACAGGCTAGAGGTCTGAACGGGCCGGCTCGGCCCGCAGGCACCGGTTTCGGACTTAAAGTGAAAAATGTTTCTCGGGCTCAGGTTTGAAAATGTAAAGAAAAAAATTCAACACGTGCATTTTATTTGTTATGTAAATGTCTTAAATATGTTATTTAATTAAAATCATTAGGCTTTTTTTTTATAAAATCGAGAACTTTTCCTACGGTTCAATCCCAGGGACCTGCATGTGGGATTTGTGGTGGACGAAGCGGCGTCTGGGCGGTTTTCTCCGGGTTCTCCGGTTTCCCCCGCCATTCATTCCACCAACTGTTCCATCATCACCTTTCCTTTCGTCCATTTCACCAACATTTCGCTTCATCTACTTCCTTCATCCCATACCAGGCATCGGGCTGATCACCCATCCTGGATGTTCTATCTGATCCATGAGTGTCTGCTCCTCGACGGGCCTCTGACCCCAGGCACCCGCCTGTAAGTCCTGGGGGGTGTAAGTCCTACATAAGAGGAGGGTAAACAGATAATGAATGAATGAGAACTTTTCCTAGTAAAGGGAAAATAAAGAACAAAAAGCTAAATTTATCACATGTGTTGGTCTGCGATGTTGAGATGCACGGAATAGCACAATGCTCGCGTAATGCACACCTCCATAGCAGTACTTACTAATACTAGGAACAATAAATAAATGCTCGCTTCCGCCAATTGCGAATAAGTTACAACACGGCAGTTGCAAACTCCGCCTCCATCCGTCCACCTACATCCAGATATCCTGGGTAAGGGGTGGCATGTGGCCAATAAGGCGCTTACTACAACATGGAGGTTTTGTGACCTCAACTGCCACTATTTCTGTAAAAAGGTTCCTCAATTGGCCCAAGGACCTTAAGGTGTATGTATCTCTTACCACACCTTCCAGCGGGGGGAAAATCCCTATGCCGATACCGCAAATTGAACTCAGTTCCCATCGCACCACAAACAGCAGCGAATCGTGGAATACCACCGCCACCATTAATAATAATAATAATAATAATAATACTAATAATAATAATAACAATGTCAATAGCTGCAAAATAGTTTTATCTAAGAGAAAATTAGACAATTGGGCTCCGGCCAAGCCTAAGAATTTCGGCCCGTGCAGACCTCTAATGCAAGCATTCAGTAAGTGCTGGCAAAGTCAGGAGGAATTAGGCATTAATATCAACACTAAAGTAAGTGCAAAAGTTGAAGGCATATGAACGCTGGCCAATGCTGCCGCAGAGCGCTGCTGCCAAGCTAGTAGGCGTGCACCGGCATTAACTGTGTACATTCAGAATATATTAAATATCATTAAAATCTTATCTTGATGTTAACCCATGATACACGTTATGTCAACAGAACAGTAAACACTTCAAGGGCGTTTGTTTTCTTCGTCTTCGAAAGCACTTAATTCGGAGTCGTTACTTTCATCCCTTAAGATAATGGTAATCGACTCCATAGTGCCGTCCGTGGCAGTTTTTTTGTTTAAATTTTCCTACTGAGGCTGTTCGCGTTTAACTCGTGAAATCCACTAGTCTTTAATTGCACTTTTAAGTTGAATACATTAAATACAACTTTTTTGCCCTGAGCATGAACCTTCATTAATCGAAAAATCCCTTTTCCCCACCTTCGATGGATATATTCATACACTCGTACCACAAACACAGGGGGAAACAGAAATACAATAATTGCATTATATTTAACAATATTTCAGTTCAAGTTTGAAACATGACTTACTATATGCACACACCACTACTCTGAAAACGAATGAACATTAACTCATTCCTTATCTAACTGCATGGTTTATATTTTCATATTATACTGTATGTTTATATTTGAAATAAGTGCTGTGAAGAAGGAATGGTTGTGTTTTTCAATATTGAGTGAAGACAACCGTGTAAAGTTGAACGGTTCATAGCTCGCATTCTAAGTGTCGTAGAGACAGGATTTTTGCACGGCCATGATCAGAAAATAAAATTCCGTCTAATTATAAAATCGGCACATACATTTTTAAAATACTTTTTGGAACGTAATTAATGAAGATAATGCTCTCAGTTCAGGCGCATGAGATGCATGTACCACATTTGGCAGCGCTGGTAGGAGGGGCAAGCATATAATTAGACGAAGTTACTTTTGCACCTATTCTAAATGAGGGAACAGACTGGTAGTAGTTAATGCATTTGATTTAAATGCGTTCCTGGAAAATTCTCTTCTCGATTACATTGGAGACTACTATCGACATGTGAACTATGAAACGCGAAATCGAGAAAAACTAGCCCTTATATGTGTTAGATAATGTGACATATCATCCTGAAGAGGTGAACAAGCACCCTTCTAGGAACTTCGAGAAATCTGATAAGATATCATAGTTGCAATTCAAAGGGTTTCGGTGCGTAAATCGGAACTGCACAAGCTGACTAAAATAAAAAGCCTAAATAGAAGGCATACTTATGAGATCTGAATCTCGTAGGAGGAATCAAGGTGAAACGAAATGTTATGGAAAGAACAAGTAACGGGTGACATAACGATGCAAAAATTGCGCAATATAAGGTTTAGAGCAGAGGTTTTACAAATATGTAGAGAATGAGAAGAATGGTAGAGTGGGAAATGTCATTGATTAATCGTTTCGCTGGGAGATGACAGCAGCGATTCATTTTCCTCTTCCTCCTTCAGCGAAAGTGAGTCTCACTCCTAAGAACTACTTGTTTGAGATGTGAGCATCTTGTTTAACGCGAAATATAGTGAAACAAGCTAAATAACGTTTAACTTCAGGTTTTGCGATAATTTAGCGACTTATCCAATTTAATATAGCGATAGTACATATTTAAAGTTTACACTATCGCCGTAGAGGAGCGAGTTTAGTGTCAGATATCACGGTTTTACCTAGAATTATTCACTGTATGACCGACTGCATCATTGCTGTGGACCATTAGCTTGTTGGAGAATGTGTATTTGGATACAGCTACTGAGTATATAGAACTGACCCTTAAATATTTTAAGATGATGCTGCTGCACCTACCGTTTTAATGAAATAACTTGTAAGGTACAACAAGCAATTATGGAATACGCTGTATATACTTACTCCCATTATTTTCTCCAGTTAGGAGATTCTTAAAATTGGGTTTTACGTAGTATAAACTGAGGCAATTAACTTAGTAAGGAATAGCCGAAGCGGCGGATGTCTAGAAATAACGAAACACCTAGGTATTACCAGAGTTGTATACTACTTTATTTACCGCCTTAGCACATTGCAAGCAGATGTTGCGAAGCCTGTTTATAACATCCTACGTATTCTTTGCAACACGGAAAAGGCATCCATTCATGATTCAGCCGCTACAGCGCAGTATCTTCAGACAGCTGCATTCATTGAAGTGTAAGCATTGAACTGAATATCATTTTTCCTCTTATTTTTATATCCCCAAACCCACGAGCAGCATCGCTGCCAATTTCCTTGAGATACCATGGAGGAACCGTTAGTATAGAATTCAGAATATTTGAGAAATGTCAAATCAGTTCAGCTCTCCCTATCTAAGTTAGAAAAAGATATAGATTTCCTCGATCTATGACAAGTTCAATGTCTCAGTTTCCAACCTCTGCACACTGATTTTCGAAGAAAAAAAAAACTCACTTCTGTAGGACACTGAGAAACACTGCATAATTTTTACGTAATTTGCATGTATTTCTGAACAAATTCCTTACGTAAGCGCACAGCTTGTATGCCATATTCATTATAGTAAAATCATGTTAACATATTGGGTGCTTCAGTAAGTAATCCTTTTTGTAGCTATTTTTGTGAAGTAATCGTTAAAATAACACTTTAAATTCGGACTTATAAACTTTGGTCTGCATTTACTGCAGTACTAATTTTGTTTCTTTCCTGGAAAGAAATATGTCATTTGGTTATTTTGTAAATCCAGTAAGCTATTTTTTATCCTCTGATTTCTTCGTGTATATAGAACATGCTTAATTATCTGACATAATTTTTCATATATAGATATAAAAGAGTGGTTCCAACAAACACGTTTTGTCTCGTCAATGGGCGGGTTAATGTGTTGTCTAATGCACATACATTCATTTTTGTCCCATTTGTATGCAGTCTTTAACACCTTAGATTTTATAAGTGGATTTAACTGGAACATTTCATCATCCGCAATGGTTCATTTGGTATTAATTTTTAAGTTTTTTATGTTACTCCTTTCTCTTAAAACATGAGATCGCACACAATTTACATTCCCATTCATATTTTTATACTCTATGGAAGATATGGAATAATCGTGGGCCCTTCAGCCGGGAATCACACCCAGGACCTCTGGATTTGGAAGTTGGCGTCCCAATTAGTAAACCACAGAGGCAGTCAGATGCGGTTTAATGGCGTTCATTAAAATGATAGGTCTGTCGATTGTCAAATGTTTAGTTTTGAGGGGACTCCAGTAACCAAACGGTTGAAGAAGATGAATTGCAATAAGTAGATATAATGATACTGGAGTGTATTTCACTTAATTATGATGTTCATATTCCGGGATTTTATATTATTATGGAAGTATAACAGCATTTTCAAGAACCTCTGTGAATCAGTTTTCTTTTGTTACAAAGAAAGTTCTCATATATGGATCATAGTTTGAGCTAGATCGGCTTGCTTCCGGAATATTTTTACTTTCTCTAATATATATAGTAAGTAGGGAAGTATTGCATTCCACCCAAAAATTCGATACCTAGATTTCGCCGGAAATACATGTTTTGAGGTACCCTGAACCCAAATAATGAATTTTTGGAAACGCATGATTGTCTGTCTGTGAACATCATAACTGAGAAGCGAAAAGTCGCATAAATACCAAACTCGGTACTTGGGTTTTGTGTCTTCCAAGGATGCGACACAAATATTTTTAAGAAAATCCCCCCCACCCCAGACCATCCTTTACATAGAACATTTTTCGAAGATTTTTATTTTCTCAAAAATGGCTCTGACGATTTTGATTAAAATGTGATATTTTAAGATATTTTCATGGAAAATGAAATATATATCTTGAATTTTCTGGGAATGTTCCCAAAAGTTCACTTCATTCTTAATGACTTTTGTATAACTGGTAAACTGTTAGAGATAGACAAAATTTCACTACACACAAAATGTAGATCTCGTTAAGCACAATTTATGTCATAGAGACTTTTTTTTCCAATGAACCATTTCCGAGATTTCCTTTTTATTTGTTGAATTTTCCAATATTTACACTTTCTCAAATGGGAATTCGTTGTTTTTTTTATGTCCTGTACATGCAAAGAGAATGGAATGCTCCACACAGCAACCTGCTCTTACTATCGTTTAAAGCATATCACATTCCCCTTGCATCTACAAGAAAATTAGCAATAAGATATCTCCTGAAAATGTTTACATCGATTAACATGAAGCATATGGAGAATAAGCGTTTGTAAAAATAGTTTGCACAAGAGTAGACAAAGTCATGTGAGTGCAACACATCAGATTTTTAATGAAAGAAACTGAGCGTGCCGTACTCATGTATTCTGATGATTTTTAATTGGAAACGGATATAATATATGTGATAGAGTCAGAGTTTGAATGCAATTCCAATTCATGCTGAAAACTATAAACTGCTGTTGGAATGAAGTTGTAGACAGGTTATAAATCCATTAAAGCATACTGCTGTGTTTTATAGGCTTTAATGGTGTTTAAAGTAATATTAGATTTTTTTTCTGCAATTTGCGACTCTTCTCGTTCGTAGCGTATGTAACTAAGATATTCAACGCTACCCCTGGCGGATGTGAACCATTTTGTTGACGTTATTAAAATGGAGGAGCGAAAGTTTAATTCTACATAGGCAATAATTATTATGCGAAGTCTTAAGGAAAAACGTCACTACGTCCACGGCGTTGAATATAATACTGAGAATGAATAATAAATCTGGATTTAATGCAGAAGAAAATGAAAGCATACTTACCCTAGCAGTGCTATGGGCCACTAGGCCTGAAACACATTAAAATAGTGAGTCTCTTATAGTGCAGAAATGCATTCGTTATACCCAGGTGCCATCTGTCCAGATGCCTCTTTTTATATGTCATTTTGGATAATAGTTGAGGAAAGGGTCTTCCATGCAAGCAAGTAGCTCTCTGAAAGCTGAATGTGATATTCCGGTTTCCTCTTGCTGTGGTGGTTTTAATATAAGTCAAGCAACTCCTGAGGTTCTCCTATGCTTAACGCACACTTACATACACACATTTTGTAAGAAAATTAACAAAATTCTTACTAAATGCATAACCATTTTTTGTATAGGTAATTCTGTTGGCAGACATTGTATTTGTGGTATTCAATTTTGGCTAATATTGTCTTATAGTATGCCCATAGAAAATTCTTATAAAATCAAAGGGAAAGCGAATAAATTACCTTAAGAGTGAGCTTAGAACACGATGTGGTCTCGTCTATAGCTGGTGCCCACCTGCCGGCCCGTTTTAGGTGTTTTAGTTATATAGGCAAATCGCGTCAGGAAGTAAACAAACGTAGCCATGTTGCGAAAAATTGCATGCAAAGTGGGTGCTGCCAACGTAAATAAAAATGTGAAATCAGCTAAAAATGCGATGCGCCGTTGTTACCGCTATTTGTTGTTCTTCTTTTCCTGAATAAATTTTCAGCATGGTTGTGCAATTGGGAACATCTCTGTAGGGGAAATGTTTACCAAGGGCTGTCTAGGTGCACATTTGATGCAATAAAGTAGACATGCTCAGGCCTTTATGGTTTAGCAAATTATGCTCTAACAGAATTAAAAGTAAACTATGTTCTGTTTGGCAAGTTTCAAACAGAACCTCTTGAAGAGCGATTCAGTCTTTACCGCCAGTTGTCTGGCAGTAATTATTTTATCTCTCTCCAACAGCTATATGATAATGAGAAAAAGACCAGAATTAAAAATTTGCTTTCATTTTCATTAAAAAATGGTAACATTCCAGCAAGAAGCTTAAATGTGGCCGCAGATTCTGAAAACAAAAATGTTTCATCATTGCTGCCTTTTTGTGAAATATAAATTTAAATTGCAAATCCAGTGGATAATGATGTAATGCCTATCATGTTTTACATTACAGATTATGCTGCTTTCAAGGTAGCAAATGGTATAATATGCCCCAAATGCATTGAGTTATTGATTTTAAAAGACACTTTACAGAATGAATTTAAAGGTGCAGCAAGGCTGATTCCTTAAGTAGTTCTCTAAAAAAAAAAAACTAACCTAAACCTAACCTTTCGTGAATTCAGAAACGTAAGCTTATGTAAAAAAAACTAACCTAAACCTAACCTTTCGTGAATTCAGAAACGTAAGCTTATATAAAAAAAACTAACCTAAACCTAACCTTTCGTGAATTCAGAAACGTAAGCTTATATAAAAAAAACTAACCTAAACCTAACCTTTCGTGAATTTAGAAACGTAAGCTTATATAAAAAAACCTAACCTAAACCTGACCTTTCGTAAGCTTATATAAAAAAAAATAATCTAAACCTAACCTTTCGTGAATTCAGAAACGTAAGCTTATATAAAAAAAACTAACCTAAACCTAACCTTTCGTGAATTCAGAAACGTAAGCTTACATAAAAAACTTACCTAAACCTAACCTTCCGTGAATCCATAAACGTAAGCTTATATAAAAGAACCAAACCTAACCTCCCGTGAATCAGAAACGTAAGCTTAGGAACGCATGCGAGCTTCGCTCGCGTGCTTTGATGTTACCACTGGTAACAAATTAAAACAAGGATATATAACCTTCCGTGAAAGCGTAAGCGTAACCTTCCGTTAATTCATAAAGCACAGGTTGTCTAAGATCCCTGGGCTACACTCTGTGGTCGTTTCCGCATTCGCGGCGCTTTGGCGGCATTAATTTTCGTTTTGGCGGCATTAATTTGTCATATGTTGGCAGCAGAAACATATGACATACGTGACATGTGTTGAGCTAGTGCATGGCATAGTGTGACATCTGTTGGACAATATAACACATATTCATCGCCGTGGGGCACACTGTAAGAGGATATTATCGCAAATATCTAACTGTTGTCCATTTTCCAAATGTCCAAAACGTTTTTTAGTTTAACAGTCTCGGTTATCACCAAACTGCACCTCAAATAAACTGTTAGTTTGGTATGTTTGCAGTCTTGAACATTCAATTATGTCATAAGAAATATGAGACATTTAAAATAGATAAATACCTACCTATAGTAGATCATTGCACTGCCTCTGCGGTCGAGTGGTCAGTGTTCTAGCTTCTTAACCCAGAGGATCAGGTTTCGACTCCTGGCTGGGACGGGAAAATGTTCTCTAATCAGAACCACTCCCTATCCTCCGCGGAGTCTGGAAGTATGAATGTGAGTTTAATAGCAAAATCTAACGCTGAGAAAACCTACAGTTCAACGAGTAACATCACTATCAGCTGTTGCCCAAGTCAAAGCCCCGTATATGACCAAAAGTTAAAGGGAACTACACAAATTAAACAATTAAAGAAACTGATGCATTGCCCTTGTATGACTTTCTCTACTCACTCTTAAACTATTCTTACAAACACTTGTTCTTGTATGTACTTTTGGTTAATACAGATAAACCTTCGGTACATATTTACACATTTCGTTGGTTGTATAAGAATACAATACCTTAAAGCGATAGTCAAATCTTTTCAAATCTGGTCGCTATGTGATGGTTTTGAAATTTGGTTTTATTCCGTTTAATTTAATTTCTATTGCTATGGTCATATCGGGTGCTTTGACAAACATTTGGTGGTGTTTTTACTCTTTGAACCTATAGTTTAGTACTGTAGGTTTTCGTTGATTTTAACTTATTTTCACATGCATTCACTCTCACATCCACACTTCCAGACTCTATGAATAGAGGAAATAATTCTAATTAAAGAACAATTCCATTCCGGGGACCTCCTGGCTAGAACCTCGCTGGCCACTCGACCATGGAGGCAGTCAAAATTCCGCTCTCTTTGCATGAACACGAAAAAGAATGGGGGAAACGAATAGCGATTGGCAGTTGAGAAAAATATAAGGTATTTTAAAATTCGAACCAATAACAAAGAATATAAATGGTTAACCCCACAGAACATTTATTTGACATAAATTGTGTGCTTTAACGAGATATACATTTTTGGTATACTAAGATATTGCCTATTTCTTACGGTTTACCAGTTATACAAAAGTCACTCAGAATGAAGAATGCTTAACTGGCTATTCCTAGAAATTTCAAGGTATACATTTTATTTGTTATACATATATTCTTAAACATTTTTTTATATTAAGACAAATACATCGTTCAGCACTAATGCTTTGCAGATATCAGTGAACAGAATGGAAATTTAACCCAGGACATAACATAGAGGTTAACCTAAATGGTTCCTCGAACTAAAACAAAATAAGTGAACAATACCGTAAATAGAAGGCAATAATAAGACAAGAAATAGCACTCAGTATAAAACAAAATAATCAGTGAAGTCTGAAGCAGAACTGGTATCTGAGAAGCAAATCTTGTGGTGGTCTGCGCTTCAGCCGAGTTGGCACACGAGTTCTTGCTCCGAGGTTATATTCTGCTACTCCCTGCACTTGCTGAAGGTTGGCGAAGAAAAGTTTAGAGACGATATGAATGAATTGGTGTTGAGTAGAAAGTCCCAACTCAATGTGAAACTGTCGATTTCGGATGAGCCATGGGGCTTTGGTGGTAATACGAGTTGCTCTATTTTGTATGATTTGAAGGTGGTGAATATGAGTGTTGCTGGCAGCACCCCATACAGGAGCTGCATAGATGATCAGGGGTCACAGAAGAGATGTATATAGCAACAAAGAGCATTCAAGAGCCAAAGGTGACCGTCGGTGAAATACGGAATAAAGTTGTGGTAGTCTGGCTGAAGCTAAGGTGACCATGCGTTGTACATGGGAATTCCACGGAAGTCTGGTGTCAAGTAGTACACAGAGATATTTCACCGATGTTTGTACTGGTAACCAGAAGAGAAGCTCGTGAAGCAAAACGAGAGGGAGGGGATTCCTGTAAGGACAGATGGAGAAGATTTTGGTCTCTATTTTGTATGCATTCAGTGAAATGGCGCCAAGTGGCGAGCCAACGAAAAAGCACATCAATAGAATATTGTAGAGTCTGGATAGCTGTGCGCAGATCGGAATGAGAGTAATGCATACATAGCTGTACAAGTGGGTAGCTTATTGGGAAAGTCAGACATGTAGACATTAAAAATGAGAGGGACAAGATGGGCCCCTGAGGAACACCTGCCATAATGGGTCGCTGCGAAGATCGAATACCACCAATGCGAACAACAAAATACTTATTATTTAGGAAATTGCAAAGGATTTGAAATAAATAATGATGAAGGCCGATGCGTAACAGCTTAAGAAATAAACCAGCATGCCACACCTTTACGAATGCTTGGGCGATGTTAAAAAATACTGCTGCGGTGTACTGATGACGTTCAAATCCCTGAAGAATGCACTGCGTAAATCGTACCTGGTGCATCGTGGAATGCTTTGACCGAAACCCAAACTGATACACGTATGCGGAAAAACGTCGATGTAAAACTTTCTCCAAAAGCTTAGATAGAGTAGGTAATAAACCTATTGGACGGTAGCTTGAAGTGAGGTTCTTAGGCTTGTGGAGTTTGTGGGTCTTAAACATGGCATTTTAATCCAAATCGTTAGAGCCAGTGAAGTCCAACCCGTTCTCTTAAGGGTTAACGTTCAAGGTCCATAATTCACCCTACTATATTTGAAGAGAGTGACAAGCTAAACGAATCAAGGTTTAGTCCTTGGCAGCACGACTGAAAATGAGTGGGAAGAGAAATTCCCTTCATCCCCTCGCTCAGGGGTCCCGGGTTCGATTCCAGGCTGGGTGTGAGGATTTTTCTGCAGCCAGGATTATTCCCTATCCTCCCCAGAGTCTGGAAGTATGAATTAAAGTTGAATGTGTGTGTGTGTGTGTGTGTGTGTGAGAGAGAGAGAGAGAGAGAGAGAGAGTGAGTGATAATGAATAAAACCCAAAGTTTACCAGAAAATCCAACGACAAGCGAATACAAGTTAACACCATTGCCTCTAGGTAATCTGCCGGTAAGACCATTATAGTTAAAGGCCTGGTATAAATTCAACTAATTTCAAGCACATTTCGCATGAAAAAAAAGGATCTCTCCCTCTCAGTTTCGTGCCTACAACGTTGTATACAATTTTCTTTTGTTTTTTCCCCCTTCAAGAAATTTTGTAGTATATATATATATATATATATATATATATATATATATATATATATACTACATATATATATATATATATATATATATATATATATATGAAAAATGTATGCAATGTAGGCACGAAACTGAGAGGGAGAGATCCTTATTTTTCATGCGAAATGTGCTTTCTTCTCTCCAAATATTTCCAGTTTGTTACCATCTGAATTCGCAACCCAATTTTGACGTTGTCAACTGACGAAATCTGCCGAAACAAGCCAGCGTTTAAGATTAGTCATTTATGGTGAAAGTCCACCATATGTGAACATAGGTATAGGACCGGTAATGAATTCCATATACGGAACGTACACGAAGGTAGATTTTTAACGAGTGTAAGAATGACCTCTTTCGTTTATTGGTTGCCTTACCAAAGAAGTAGAAAAACGAAATATATCATATAATGACATACATCAGGGTCTGAAATACTGCGACATTTCTAGTTGTTTTTCACTATCGCACTAATTTAACATGATAGGTTACATGTACTGGAGTTTATTCTTTTCCAAAAAAATTATGGAATTCATATGATGCCTTCCAGCATTTGGCGCTTAATGAGATTCCAAATACAGATTGCTAAGCAGTTAAATCCTTGTCTAGTTAATAAGTAACCAAAAGTTTCAGCTTTTCGGGACTATCTTTACCCTCTCACAATTTTAAAACCATTGTTATAAATACAGCACTACTTAATAGTGTGTTCCTTGCTCCTGATGACGAAAACCTCTACATTTTCTCATAAAGATATTTACTTTGATTTGTTCATCCACACATGCTTATGTAGGCTAAGTTGCAAAGGTAGAATGAGACTAAAAATTCATTAGCAAGCCTGTAATGAAACCACGTTATCTTTGGCTTGCTTTAGCCAACTGAGCTACCACGGCAACATGCTGGCTCAACATTAAATTCCCCAACTGGCTCCTGGTAAACCACAAAGCATTCTTAAATTAATTTTGAAATAACATAACTCGATGGCGATTATCTCGTATCTCGACATGAATTTGAGAATGCCTTGTGGTTTACAGGGGAAAATGCGAATCATTTGGGGAATCTAATGCCATGCAGGCATGTTGCTGTGGTAGCTCAGTTAGCTAGAGCATTCGACACGAAATACCGAAGATCTGTAGTTCAAATCCCGGCTATGGCATTGGATTTTTCAATCTGATTCTATGTACCTTTCCAATTTCATTTTGACAGCAGTTTTCAACCAAATAGGATAAAGTTTAACATATTCATTTTTAATATTCTCAGCACTTCGAAAAAGCAAATTTACAGAACGCAAACTATTAAATCTTATCTCTTATATGCGATTTACTCAAAAACACTTTTAGATACTTCTAAGAACGAATCCACATTTTGAAAGTAGCGCTTTTTTTACCCCGTTCCTTTCTTTATCGCTTACCTATTGCTAGAAATGGACTATTGTATTTATTTAAAAAAATCTGATGTGTTACACTCACATGACTTTCTCTACTGTTGTACAATCTAATTTTACAAACGCCTATTCTCCATATGCTTCATGTTAATCGAGATATCGAGATGTCAATCTTATTGGTAATTTTCTTGTAGATGCAAGGAAAATATGGTAGCTTTTAAGCGATAGTCAAATATTTTAACGCTGGTTGCTATGTGACGCATTCCATTCTCTTTGCATGTCCAGGACATAAAAATACTTCCCCTACTTACTATACGTAGTAGAGAAAGTAAAAATGAATAACGCATTTGAGAAAAAGTATAAGTATTGGAAAATTTAAGGAAATAACAAGCAATATCTCGAAAACGGTTCACTCAACAAAAGAAACGTATATGACATAAGTTGTGTATTTTAACGCGATCTACATTTTTTGTGTAGTAAAATTTTGTCTATCTCTTATGGTTTACCAGTTATGCAAAAGTCGTTCACAATGAAGAATACTTTTGGAGACATTCCCAGAAAATTCGAGATATACATTTCATTTCTCATGACATTACCCTAAACATATGATATTTTCATCAAAATCGTTAGAGCCATTTTTGAGAAAATTAAAATTTTCGAAAAATCTTCCATGTAAAGGGTAGTCTGGGGTGGGGGGATTTTCTTGAAAACCTTCGTGTCGCATCTCTGGAAAATACTGAACCTAAATAGCAAGTTTGGTGCTTATCCGATTGTTCGTTTTTGAGTTATGCTGTTCACAGACACACACACACACACACACACACACACACACACACACACGGACATGTTTCCAAAAATGCTTTTTTTGGATTCAGGAGGTCTCAAAACGTGTATTTCCGGTGAAATCTCGGTATCGAATTTTTGGGTGGAATGCAATACTTCCCCTACTTACTATACGTAGTAGAGAAAGTAAAAACAATATAAGGATTTCACCGGAAAGTGAGATCCCGAAACCAAAAGACATACGCGTGCTCGTGCATGCGAACGTGTGAGAACTTAAAAACAAAAGTCGCATAAATGAAAAATGTCATACCTTTTAAAGATGTAAGGTGATTCAATTTTAAGGAATTCCTCCCCACTCTAGAAACCTTTAGGTGCTTTCTAAAAAAAAATTGCTTTTATTACAACAGGGATACCGTAAGAGACAGACAAAATAAATGCTTAAGGAAATATACTGAGCTCGTTAAAATAAGGAATTTTGTATTGTGGGCATTAGTCGCGTCTAAAGCTTTTTGTTTGGGAAGGGGGCTTTTTGCACGAGCTCATAACTAACAAAATTCTGCTTTTGATATAAACAAAGAAGTGTTAGTTCCGTACGTGCATGCAACCAAGTCCGTATTGCCTAATTCGAAACCATTTCTAGGTAAAAATTGCGATTAACGTAAAGCGGTTGGCGGAAATTGCCGTGTTTAAAAATTGCTTAATTATATACAGATTTTTTTACAAAGATGGTATTATTTCAGAAAAGAAGTAAAGTAATATGCTGGCTCTTTGGAATACTAACAATAGCTGAAGCAATTATTGTTAGTACAAGTCTTGAGTAGTATTCACTTTGGCAGCAGCGTTCAAAATATAAATGAGTATCATTTTATTAGGTCAAGCCCACAATAATTCATGATTATAAATCGGAGAGGTGGAAAATTAAATTTCTTCAGCAATACACACATGCCTTGGCAACTTACTGAATATCAGATTCATTTGGCCTGCTGCCAGATGAAGCTGCATTATTGTGCTGAAAATGTAACCCTTTCAGTGGTTTCATAGTATTTCATAAATATCTAAACATGTTCTTGAGCTGCAATGTGTCCTGCCAAAGAGTTTGTTTTCTTTAATATATTTTTAGGTTGTCGAAGTATCTTGGCTGTTGAACCTTGTTCGGCAATTCCATTGAAAGGCTTGGTGGCTTCAAAGTCCTCTCTATCTTCACAAACTTGCCCAGAGCTTTGGTTTTTGGAAGTACGTTCCTGTTTGAACACGGAAGTGTAGCTCAGTGTGACAATGTTGTAATGCAATTCAAGAACTCGGTACAGTTCGTACTATCCAGACTGTTCGGGTTCTGAATCTGGCGTGGGTATGTTTTACGAAAGTAAATTGGTAATAATTGTGAACATTCGCCTAAAAATGTGGTATACTGAAAATATTTTCAACATTTACGTGCTTATTTGGACAAAGTTTACATTTTCTAGTAATAGGCTTTCTATTTTGTCCTCTACATATATTATGGACTTAACTTTCATAAAACTTATTTCGCTACTAAGTTCTCCAGTTTATTATTCTCTAAACATGATGACCCTTTTTAACACTGAATTCTTTTCCCCATTCTGAAACGCAAAATGCTTTAAATAAAATATTTTAGAACTACATTTAGGAATGGTCATGACATATTTTTCCTTTGTCGTAGGCTTTCGCAATTATAGTTCTTTATACCGTGCATATGTGTCATCGTCCGTGGTGTAGTGGTTACCATGCTAGCCCAAGGTCGCGGGTTGAAACCCAGTGGAGGGCGATGTATTTCTTCGGGCCTAAAAATCCTTAGCACGGCTTCCTTCGGTAGGGAAGTAAAGCCGGTGGCCTCGTGTCGTAGATTTATGGCGTGTAAAAGAACCTCAAGCCTTATAAAGAGGCCTCTTAGCATAATTACTGGTCTTTCACGCCCAATATAGAATGGGATTGCTAAGGACCACAGCAATTAAAGAGCGTCCATGAGTAAAACTCAATTTGATTTTTCCGTGCATACGTTCTATCTTTCTCGCATTATCCTCCCCACATTACACAGCAGAACTCCCATGAGCGAGCGGGATAATGTACTTTATATATAAGTGAATAAACATTGTGTACTGTACTTAAGTTAATTTCCCATCTATAGGCCTAAAAGTAACTTATCTAAAACACTGTGTGCCTGCAATGTGTATCCTATTTGATCAGTATTTTGTTAGAAACTATTATTTTGCTTCAGGCAGTTTTATATTTCCTTTTCCTTTTCAGATTCGTGTTATTCAAGAGGCACTACGAGAAATACCTGCATCTGTCGCAGAAATACGAAGAGGCAAGAAACATAGCATACTACTTGGAAGAAAAGTATCACGAAGTAAAGGTAAATAAAGTTTAATTTATCCAGGTATATAAGTAGCGTTAACGCAATTACTTTACAGATTCAACACAGGTACATGTGGAGAACATTGACATTTGCTTGTAGTTGGAAATGCGATCTCAGTGTGTCACCTTACTGCTGACAAGTAGCAATTTTCTGCAAGTTAGCGTGCATGTGCATATCCTGTAGGCATGCAGGAAATGATATACCTAGGCTGCACTTTTCAAGCCAGACTGTTGCAGCAACTAAAGTATACAGAGTGTAAACAATATGCGAGTCGAAATTTGAATGTATAACTTGGGTTAAATCCTTGAAAAAAGCTTCAGTGTTTATACCTCGTGTATACATCTCTTCTAAAAGAGAGGTAGGAGCTACTTTTAGAATGCACCTGCAGTAAGGTGCCTCCTCCGATGTAGTGGTGAAGCGAAGATAGATCTCGATGAGTAGGTTGAAAGAGTGTATAAACACATTTTTTATCGTAGATTTTAATAAAAAACACTTTGAAATAAAACAGCGCATCCTCCTTTATGTGATAGTCTTGAAGGGTAAGGTCAGGTCCGTCGCAGGGCAGAATGCAAGCTGTTTTTTGACGTTGTTGCCTTACGGGAACGATATTAGCTTTGCTAGTGATGTCGAAATTTCCAGTTGTAGTTCGTTGGTGTAATTTCATCGAAATATTTAAGTAAGCGATTGAAACCGAAACGGACTTGTTTAAGTTTCAACAAAACAGTAAAAGAAAATAAATGTTTGGTTATGTACGTAAAAACTAAATATATACAGTACTTAATAACTGTTGATACAAAAAAGCTTATAGGAGCTATAGGAGCATTCAATGAGAGAAAATTAAGTATAATGGGTGCTTTTATCTAACAATTTAAGGAAATGCAATCAAACAAAGTAAATCCTCATATTTAAGCACTTAATAAACAAGACTAACAACTAAACTATTTTGTTTTTATTTAAACATTCAATAAAACTAAATAAAATGGATGTAAAATGTTTGTAAGGAGGTTTATACCGAATATATGAAAGTGAGTAAGGGAGAGGTACCGTAGACGTGAGAGGCTAGTTTGTGGGGTCAGCAATTTAGCCGCTGCATTGGGATGTGGTAACTCTAGCGTAAATTACTATTTGTACAAAAGAAAAATGCTAAATTCAGACGAGATGAGACCTTTAACGAAGAAAGTGAAGATAACAAAAAAATATATAGTATAGTTGCTGCCCATTCATATCTTCAATAAGGCTTAGCTTAATCCTTCCGTGTGTAATAATCAGGCAGAGGGGTTTTAGTAGGTAAACCAGCAAGTTAGGAACTCACCGAGGGTTGGTGGTGAGAGAAGGTAGAAGCGCTTGTGACCTAGCATTGTTTTCCGTAAACAAAGTGTATGATGTACAGCTTGAAGGCAGTGCACCCTACTTCAATAGCATACAGACCAGAATTAAAGAGTATTAAAAGGAAAAAATCTTATTTGTTATATTCACATGGCTTTCCCTGCCCCCTATCGTTTATTAATGGGTATGCACATTATTCTTGCGAAAGATTATTTCCCTGTCTACTTCATTTTAATCGAAATAAACCTTTGCAGAAATAGGTACATTACTCATTTCGTTATAGATACAAAGTGAAAAACGATAGTCAAATGTTTAAGAATCGGACGCTATACGCTGACTTTTAAAAAGTCCATACTGCATCATGACATCGCGGGAAACAACTGAAAATCGACGAGACTTGAAAAGAATGGCTATGTATTGAACAATTCCAGCCATTAAAAATTAAATTGAGTTTTATTTATAGACGCTCTTTAACTAGTATGGTCCTTAGCGTTCCATTCTATATTGGGCGTGAAAGACCGGAAATTTTGCTCAGAGGTCTCTTTATCAGGCTTGAGGTTCCTTTACGTGCCGTAAATCTACGACACGGGACCACCGGCTTTACTTCCCTTCCGAAGGAAGCCATGCTAAGGATTTTTACGCCCGAAAAAAATCCATCGCCCTTCGCCGGTTTTGAACCCGCGACCTCGGGAACTAGAGGTTAGCACGGTACCACTAGTCCACGGAGGACGACTATTCGAGCCATTAATAATAGATACCTCGGAAATGGCTGCTGCCACAAAATAGGTTGTTTTTTAATACGTTTTTGTCTATTGCTTAACGTTTATCAGTTATGCAAGCTTATATACATTTCCTTGCGAACGAAGAGGACTTCACAGTCTATTCCTAGAAAATTCAATATATTCGAGTACATTGTATTTGTCTTGTAAGTATCCTTAATATATTGTATTTTAATAAAAATCGTTAAAGCCATTTTTCACAAAATCAATCCAGTTGAAAAATGCTCCATGTTAAAGGTAGTTTGGAGTGGGGGATTTTCTTGATAATCTTCGTGTCGCATCTTTGGAAGGCACTGAACCATAATACCAAGTTTGGTACTTATCCGTCATTTCGTTTTTGAGTTACGCTGTTCCCAAACGCACACACCCACACAACGGAGTTTTTCTAAAAATGACTTTCTGGATTCAGGGGGCCATAAAACATGTATTTCCGGTGAAATCTAGATATCGAATTTTTGGTTGGAATGCATTGCACCCATCCCAAGTTATCCTTTTCAAAGAAAATTTGTCTGTATTTTTATTAACCGAAAAATGCAGAATTTTGATTAAAATACCATAAGTTTAAGATGTTTGTAGGTTGTTAAAATGTGTATCTTGAAGTTCTGGGCTGTGAACCCTCTTCATTTTGAATGACTTTTGTATATTACTGATAAACTAAGAGAGAGAAAATATATTTGTACACGAAGAGTGTAGACCTCGATAAGGCACACAATTCGTTTCCAATGGCATTGACCATTACCGCGATATTCGTTGCTGTAGACTTGAACTTGCTAATACGTCTAATTTTTTTAGTGCTACCTACCATTAATGTGTTTCTTGTGATTATACAAAGGTGAATTTCAACAGCGACTAGCCTTTTTAAAGATTTGGCAATCACTTCAACCTTCTGTACGCTGTACAAGACTAAGCTTTTGTAAATAACAGCGTATGGGCGGGTAGAAAAATAATGTGAATGTAACACATACAATTTTTTTTCTGTCTGGTTCCCTAATTTTATTGATGCCAGTTTAATAATGCAAAGAAATAAGTATAAATTTTGAAGTAAATAGTATATTATACAAAATTAATAAAATACGTTGTCCTATTGTAGTAGAAAAGTCGTTTTGATTGTCGGCCCTCCTTTTCCTTTTGAATAGGTTGTAACCCCCAAACCTCTTTGACACTTTTGATTTAGAATATGCACCCTTTTAGAGCAGTTTTCCATGTTTATAAACTTCGACTGTTGTGATTTTAAATCGCGTTGAGCCGTGCCATAGTTTACAGCGCCAGCAAGGTCAGGACGAACACCTACGTCACGAGCAATATGTCTTGTTCAAGATAACAGGTTGCTTTACACCGGCATTGTCCCAAGGTTGTGCAATGTGTTGTAGGTGTGACGTAACTCTTGCCACTTCAATGGGCATCACAGAAAAAGTACACGGGAAAGGGCTTGTTTTTCCTTACAGATAAGAACATATTCCTGTGACCTTTCATAGTAGTGTCGTATGTAAGTTGATCCTGTATAGGATCAGGAAATTACTGTTGGTGAGACGTGGAAATGTAGGAACGTACAATCACATCACATTATATTTACAGAGGCGGACCAAAGTAATCGTCTTGATTTCAAAAAGTGCTATCAGCCACATTAATGGAAATAAAATTCTCTGTCTAATACACAGCAAGAAATAATGGTGTTGCATTTTTTAAAAATCTTACACTTTATTAGGTTTATAATGTTTTATAATAATGATTTTTCAACCTTTTCATCTATGGTGTCTACAAAATTATTTTATATGCACTTAGTAATGCAATTTTTACTTACTCTACCAGGTATAATAGGTAGAGAAGGTATTGCATTTCACTCAAAAATTCGATAGTGAGATTTCACCGGAAATACATGTTTTGAGGCACCTGAATCCAAATAAATCATTTTTGGAAACATGTCCACGCGCGCGTGTCTGTGAATAACATAGCTCAAAAACGAAAAATCGGATAAATACCAAACTGGGTATTTAAGTATTAGTATCTTCCAAGGATGCGACACGAAGATGTCCTCCGTGGACTAGTGGTACCGTGCTAGCCTCTAGTTCCCAAGGTCGCGGGATTTTTTCGGGCGTAAAAATCGTTAGCACGGCTTCCTTCGGAAGGGAAGTAAAGCCGGTGGTCCCGTGTCGTAGATTTACGGCACGTAAAAGAACCTCAAGCCTGATAAAGAGGCCTCTGAGCAAAATTACCGGTGTTTCACGCCCAATATAGAATGGGACGCTAAGAACCATAGTAGTTAAAGAGCGTCCATAAATAAAACTCAGTTTCAGTTTTCAGGACACGAAGATTTTCAAGAAAATCCCGATACTCCAAGCTATCCTTTACATGGAACATTTTTTCAAAATTTTTGATTCTGTAAAAATGGCTCTAACGATTGTGATTAAAATACCATATTATTAAGGACATTTACATGACAAATAAAACGTATATCTTGGATTTTTCTGGCCTTTGAAGTCCTCTTCATTCGGAAGAGATTTTGTATGATCTTATAAATCTGGTGAACGTTAAGCGATAAACGAAAACTTACCACAAAAGAAATGTAGATCTCTTTAAAACACACAATTTATTTCCAATAACTTTTTTGTAGCATCAGCCATTTCCGAGATATCCGTTATTAATGGTTCGAATTGTTCAATATTTAGGCATTGTTTAAAGTCCTGTCAACATTCAGTTGTTTCTCGCGATTACATGGAAACAGTATGGCATTTTAACGCCAGCGTATAGTGTCCAGTTCTTAAACATTTGACTGTCATGTTCGGTTTGTATCTATAACGAAACGTAGTGCAGCTATATCTGAATAGGTTATTTGGATTAAAATGAAGTAGAGATAAAAATAAGCTTTAGTAAGACTAGTTTATATACAGTAATAAATGATAGATGGTAGGGAAAGCCACGTGAATGTATCACATACTTTTTTTTTCTATCTACTTAAAGTTAATCGAGATAAACATTTGCAGAATTAGTTTGTGTTTGGGTGTAGGTACACACAGAGAGCCAGAGGGGAGGGAGGGAGGATGAAGAGATGAAAGCGAATTTAATAGTCGGGTATTTAAGAACCGGGTCGCTATATGCTGGTCTTAAAATCCCATATACTTTCTATGACATTGCGAGAAAAAATGAATAGCGGCAGCACTTTAAAAATGGCAAAGATTGGAGCCAATAATAACGGATATTTCAGAAATGGCTGAACCAAAAACAATTATTTGAAATGAATTATTTTAAACAACTCTACCTTTTTGGTGTAGCATGGTTTTGCCTATCTCTTATGGTTTACCCGTTATACAGAATTCCTTGGGAATGAAGAGGACTTCACGGACTATTTTCAGAAAATTAAATATATAAATTTTATTTATTATGTAAATATCCTAAATATGTTGTACTTTAACCAAAATCGTTAGAGCAATTTTTGATAAAATAAAAAAAATCTCGAAAGTTTTTCCATTGAAAGATAGTTTGCGTTGGGGAATTTTCTTGAAGATCTTTGTGTCGAACCTTCAGTAGATGCTGAACATAAATATTAAGTTTGGAATTTATTGGACTTTTAGTTTTTGGGTTATGTTGTTCACAGACACACACGGGCATACACACATGGACCTTTTTCTAAAAATAAAGAAAAAGTAGACAAAGTAAAAATGTGTTGGGGTACAATACGTCTTAACATGTCGTTACCTTTCCCATCCTAAATGGCGGCTGAAAGCTACGTTTGGTGAAAAGACATGGAATAGAAAAGCGAGATGTTCGAAATTGCCAACATACATTGTTAAGTGTTTGCAGAGGTTGTGTTAAAATTGTATAGTTCGTAGAAGAACTGAGTTTTTAAGATTAAATTAAATTGCGTTTTATTTATGGACGCTCTTTAACTACTATGGCCCTTAACGTCCCATTCTATATTGTGCGTGGAAGACCGGAAATTTTGCTCAGATGCCTCTTTATCAGGCTTGAGGTTCTTTTACGTGCCGTAAATCTACGACACGGGACCACCGTGTCTTCGCTTCCGAGGGAATCCATTCTAAGGATCTTTACGCCCAAAAAAATCCATTGCCCTCCACCGAATTTGAACCCGCGGCCTCGGGAACCAGAGGCTAGCATGGTACCCCTTGACTACGGAGGACGGCAAAAGTTTTCATGATCTCATCATCTGACAATAGCGTTTCTGCATATTCAAACTTAAGTACATATATCGGCGGCGCCGTGGCCGAGTGATTAGACAGCTCGCCTCTCACCGAGGCGGCCCGGGTTCAATCCCAGGGACCCGCATGTGGGATTTGTGGTGGACAAACGGCGTCTGGGCGGGTTTTCTCCGGGTTCTCCGGTTTCCCCCGCCATTCATTCCACCAACTGCGCCATCATCACCTCTCCTTTCCTCTATTTCACCATCATTTCGTTTCATCTACTTCCTTCCTCCCATACCAGGCATCGGGCTGATCACCCATTCTGGATATTCTGTCTGATCCACGAGTGTCTGCTCCTCGACGGGCCTCTGACCCCAGGCACCCGCGTGTAAGTCCTACATAAGATGAGGATAAACAGAGAAAGAAGAAAAGAACTACAAATATCGTGTGTCCTATGTTCTGCACATGCGGCACTTAGTGTGTACAGACATTAGAGGTCTGCACGGGCTCGAGCCCAGCCCGCTTAATTTGAATTTTTTTTTTCGGACTTCAAAATAAAGACGAAACAAAAAAGAGTTTATCACATTCAACAAATTCATTTTATTTGTCATGTGAATAACTTAAATATGATACTTTATCAAGATCATTATATATTAAATAAAGAATAATGAAAACTTTTTCCGTACAAAGGGAAAGTAAAGACCAAAAGTTTAATTTATTACAGTTTTTTGGCCGGAGAAGCCCGGGATAGTACAATTATCATAGAGTGCACACATCCATAGTGATAATAAATAAATGCTCGTTTCGGCCAACTGCAAATAACGTTACAACCGCACGGTAGCTGTAAACTCTGTCTCCCTCCACCCACACACAGGACGTCCTGTGCAGAGTGCAGTAATATGGGCGACATTGGTAAGTAAAGCTGCTTAATACAGGGAGAGCCTAAAGACTACGAACCGGCTGCGCGGTGTTTTTCTTGTCCGCGTCCTCGGCGCTCCTTGCCGTCTGCCGCTGTCATAGAAAGGGGCGAATGAAACCATACAACATTTCAAAACTACTTTTAAAGGCTTTACTTAACAACTCTATGTAAGTGTGTTTTAGGACAGAATTATTAGGACTGATTTGTGGTCCCTCGGTCCTCCGACCTAACTCCCTGCGATTTCTATCTCTGGGGCAACTTAAAACAAAATGTACAAGACAAATCCACACACTCTGGAAGAATGAAAACAAAATATCCGCCAGGAAATTGCCAGCATTTCTCAACGTGAACTACTGACAGTGATGGATAGTTTCCTAAAGAGATGCCAAAAATGTATGGACAAGGACGGTGGCCAGTTTCAGCATCTCGGACAGGAAAAACACCGCGCAGCCGGTTCGTAGTTTTTTGGCTCTCTCTGTACGTGGGGGTTCCAGGACCACTATTTCTTAAAGCTGCTCCTCAATGGCTCCCAGTGACAGAAGTACTCCTTACCACACCTCTCAGCAGTGGAAAAAATCCCTTCGCACCTCAGGCAGACGATCTTCCTATAATACTAATAGTGATAATAATAATAATAATAATAATAATAATAATAATAATAATAATAATAATAATATAGTGCAGATCTCTAACAGACATGCTCGCCGCGAACATTCTGGTTAGTAAAGAATCAAATGTAGATACCTTCGCGACAATGTTCAAGCTAAAATGTTCCCAACCCGAGCTGATCATCCATTGCGCGAATATTTGACCATCATTAATCCGAATTGATTTTTTGCTTACTTTTTCACTACAATATGTGCATGCTTTGATGAATACA
The DNA here is from genome assembly GCA_030765065.1 of Deroplatys truncata. Lineage (NCBI taxonomy): Eukaryota > Metazoa > Arthropoda > Insecta > Mantodea > Mantidae > Deroplatys > Deroplatys truncata. The sequence continues at coordinate 116,764,841 of CM060988.1, read as the reverse complement.
TACGAATGTACACGGTTGTAATGTTGGCGCCGCAGTTAGCATAGAGATCGCCGCTGGTCGCACGCTTCTAGCTATGCAGAGCAACAAAACTAAAGTGTGAGATTATGTTTCATTGGTTTTCATCACAGTCCTGATCGAGATAGAGATTGTAGGGGTCTCATCTGGACGGTTCTCAATTCCCAAAGTACAAAGTTTGTATTCATTTAATAGTTTGTTTCCGGATTTTCGTCAATATATACCGACCAAATACAATATCGTAACAAATATTTATAATCTATCATGAACGCTTGCTAAATATCATGGCGCGAGACAACTGACAAAGACGTCAACGTAAATATGACTTAATTCTGCTTCGAAGGGTTGTTGCAAACTCTTACCGGATTATTAGTTCATGGAAGATAACCCTTTAGAAGCGCCAGATCTCTGTTGTACCGATAAGTCTGGAGTCCTTGTTACTTAAATTATTAAAATGTAATTCTCTAAGCCTGGTTCTTGAATTGCTCTTCCCCTGTTAATATGTGGCAATGTAAGTCCTCCCTTTCATCTGTTAGTTGACGAATTGTATTCAAGAATGAGGACAAAAACTCTTATCGTGAGAAAAGCATTGCATATCGGTATTGGGTAATGTGACCGATAACTTACAGTATCAGAAAGGCTACCAGAAAATATTTATCCTATCTGCATGTCACAATATCCGCACGTCTTGCACACACCATAGGCAAACATTCTATCCGGACCGACTCGTGGATTTCTTCCAGCTGACGACAATTTGTGGTACTAATCCGTCGACACACAGCGGGTTCGTTGCAGGGCATATACAGGGAGAACAGAATTAATAGAAAAACCCTGATTTGTTACATTCACATAGCTTTCTGTGCCCGCTATTCTTTATTTTTATAATCTCTTCTACACACAAATTGTACAAAAGCTTATTTTTCATTTTAATCCAGATTTTGCTGCAGGTTTAAAGGGGATGTAGAAGGCTGAAGCGATGGTCAAATCTTTAAAGCTCGGGTCGCTGTATACTGGCTTTGAAATGCCTTATTCTTTGCACATCACCACGAGAAACAAACGGATGGCAACTTAGCACTTCAAAAAATATATTACAGGATTGAAAATTCAAACCATTAACAACGAATATTTCGCAAGTGCTTAAAATCACAATAAAATTATTTTACCTAAATTATTCTTTTGGTGAATATTTACATTTTTCTGTTATAAATTTTATCTGTCTGATCGTTTGCCAGATACACAAAATTGTACAAAATTCAATTATATGTGAAATATTCACAATGTTTCCGATTGTGTATTTTTGAGTTAGGACTGCTCTCTCTCCCCTCCCCACGCCCACACACAAACATATATACGTGCGCGCACTTTTCTAAAAATGTCTTTTTGTATCCAGGGAACATCAAAACATGTGTTTCCGGGGAAATCTCTATATGGAATTTTGGGATGGAATACAGTACTTCATCTACCTACTATAGGCATGTGGTAGAGAAAATAAAGCTGATAATTTTCGCTCGATTAATTTGGCTGCTAGAATATTTTAGAGTGGTGTTCAAATATCTTTTATCGTACCCATAAGAATGTTCTTGTTATACCAAATTCGAACATTTGAACTATATTCCTTTCCTTTGTTAAGATTTGATATAATGGAATAATGTTTACCAAATTTGCAGTTCTTGTTGCGTTCATTGTAGTTAATGAGCATGAAAATTCCTTGAACTTCTTTGTAACAGATTTTTTTAAAGTATTAAAATAGTTTTTATATTGATATCAAATGTTTATTTGATTAAAACATTCACAAATACTAAATAAGCAAACCCTTTCACACAAAGTGAAAGTTTTTAATCTGTATCAATATTTTCTTTCTTTGCAGTTTAGAATAATTTCAATATATAAATTACGAGAGTCCCTCCTTCTAACAGATTTGAAGTTTAACGTTATGCATCGATTTACCGTCGTGTACGTCTTAATACACACTTTATCATGGCCTACATATCTTCAATTAATTCGACATTACATATTAGAATAGATAAGTTAGCTCAAAAGTAAGCTTTCTTCCTGTCCGTTGCTTCACAAACATCCAGACGTCTTGATTTGATGCTTATTCTACTCAAGCAGGATGAGAGTTCTCAAGATTATGGTATAAAAGGTGAAGAAAGCTAGTGACACACAAGATGCTGAAAACTTAAGAGAGTCATAACTGCTGAAGGCTTGAGGGAGCGGGGGAGGTGGAGCTGGCGAGATATAATGCCAAGCAAAGCGATACTTTGCTGCTCAAATCATCTAAGAGGCGGACAAAAGCATTCGTCTTCACTTTAAAAACTTCTAGCAGCCAAATCAATGGATATAGAATTGTCTTTTTGCTTTCTCTACTACGAGTAGTAAGTAGAGGAAGTATTGTATTCCACCCACAAAATCAATGTCGAGATTTCACCGTAAATACGTGTTTTGAGGTCCTCCGAATCCCAAAAAAAAAGTTTATAAAAAGGTCCGCGTGTGTGTGTCCGTCCATCTGTCTGTCTGTCGTTGTGTGTGTGTGTGTGTGTGTGTGTGTGAACAACATAACTCAAAAACGAAAAGTTGGTATTTGAGTTTAGCATGTTCCAAGGATGCGATACGAAGATTTTCAAGAAAATTTCCTCACCCCAACTACCCTTTACATAGAATATTTTTCGAAAATTTTGATTTTCTAAAAAAAAAATCTGATGTGTTACATCGCATGACTTTCTCTACTCTTGTACAAACTATTTTTACAAACTCTTATCCTCCATTTATCTCATATTAATCGAGATAAACATTTGCAGAAACGATCTTCTGACATGCAAAGAGAATTACATTTTAAACATAGCGACCACTTCTAAAAATACTTGACTATCGCTTAAGGCGTACTATGTTCCCCTTATTTTGTATTTGCAAGGGCAATATAAAAACAGTACTTTAAGCACATACATATCTCTTAATAGCTGGTTGCTATGTGCAGCACCATTCTCTTTGCCACAGATTAATACTCTTTGCATATCCAAGACAAGAAAATGAATGACGAATTCCCATTTGAGAAAATAAGTATTGAAAAGTTTAAGGGCATAACAAGCTATATCTCGAAAATGGTTCACTCAACAAAAAACATGATATGACATAAATTGTGTAGTTTAACGCGATCTACGTTTTTTGCGTAGTAAAATTTTGTCTATCTCTTATGGTTTACCAATTGTGCAAAAGTCGTTCACAATGAAGAATACTCTTGGAGACATTCCCAGAAAATTGAAGATATACATTTCATTTGCCATGAAAATATCTTAAACATATGATATTTTAATCAAAATCGTTAGTCATTTTTGAGAAAATTAAAATTTTCGAAAAACGTTCCATGTAAAGGGTAATCTGGATTGGAGGGATTTTATTGAAAACCTTCGTGTCGCATCTCTGGAAGATACTGAACTTAAATACCAAGTTTGGTGTTTATCCGACTGTTCGTTTCTGAGTTATGCTGTTCACAGACACACACACGGGCATGTTTCCAAAAATGCTTTTTTTTTTTTTTTTGGATTCAGGGGGTCTCAAAACATTTATTTCCGGTGAAATCTCGGTATCGAATTTTTGGGTGGAATACAATACTTCCCCTACTTACTCTACGTAGTAGAGAAAGTAAAAAAATGGCTCTAACGACTTTGATTGGTCGTCTATGAAAGATTTTTACATGACAAATAAAATGTATATCTTGAATTTTCTGGGAATAGTCTGTGAAGTGCTCTTCATTCCGAAGGAATTTTGTATAATCTTGTATAAGATGTAAACGTTAAGCGATAGACCAAAACGTACCGCACAAAAAAAGAACACAATTTACTTAAAATAAGCTTTCTGTGGCATAAGACGTTTCTGAGATATCCGTTATTAAAAGTTGGAATTCTTCAATACGTATTCTTTTAAATTCAATTCTTTTCAATTGTTTCTCGGGATTGCATGAAAATAGTATTTAATTTTAAGGCCGGTATATAGCGTTGAGTTCTTAAACATTTGACTATTGGTGTCCTCTTTCTATTTATAATGGAATGTGTAATGTAGTTATTTTTTGCAAAGATTTACTTGGATTAAATGTAGTAGATAGTGTAATGGTCGTAACCATGTACTAAGTATTTTGTATTTAAAAAGTTAGCATTACAATTTGCTTAGCATTCTGTACTAAATCTCTACATTTTGACTATCAATCGCAGTAGTAGTATTTCCACAAGAAAATACAAAAGCTGCCATTTATAGTATCCATTTGGTAGCTCACGCAATAAAAGCAGTACTCAAGAACAATGATATTTAAATGCTGAGCCCATTTTACTCTAATATTCGAACATGAACTATCCCAAGAGCTTGTGAATGTTTTAAATTCAGTTACAAGTATAAATAAGGAAATTATTCCACAAAAGCTGAAGAAATATGTACTCAAAAGAAATTAATATTGCATTTCTTGCAGCTATGTGAAACTACTGTATTCCCTTCACCAACACATGGTTTACAAAACTTGGCTTTAATGCATTAAAAAAATTGTAATCCCTGTTATCGCTTGCATTTTAAATTACTAAATATTCACTTTACAAATGTTTCAGAATTTTGATATCGCGTTCGCACTAGTCCTATGCTTTAAGGAATTCACCACACGTCCAAACTGATTAAATTTAGTAATGTTACTTACACCAAAAGGAATATACCTATTACGAATTTTGAAATAACCCGAAAAATGGCATAGGCGATACCACTTCCTGGACCCGAAGTTTATATATATATATATATATATAGAAAGAGCGAGAGAGAGAGAGAGAACTTTAGCCAGAAGCCTGGTGCAGCGCTACCCTATTCTTCCTAGTCTGCCCTCTGTTGACTGCACCGGACGAAGCTCTGGCCATAAGGTAGCTACTGTCGTGCTGGTGGTATCGACAGCCGACCAGGCGAAAAGACATGATGAAGCCTTGGCCGGTAATGTACAGGGTGAGCCAAAAGACTCCGAACCGCCTGCGCAGTATTTTTCATGTCCGCGTCCTCGCGCTCGTTGCCGTCTGCTGCTATCATAGAAAGGCGCGGATGAAACCATACATTTTTAAAACTAGTTTTAAAGGCTTTACTTGCCAACTTTATGAAAGGAAATACTGAAACCGTCGTTGTCCATACATTTTTGGCATCTCTTTAGGAAACTATCCATCATGGAATTTTTGGGTGGAATTTTCCAAACGATGACCGATGTCGTCTAATGTTTCTTCGCTAAGAACCGAACGCCGTCTTTTAGATTTCTTAGTCGGAACACCTCCTGTGGCCTAAAATTTACTGTGAAGTTCATGGATTGTTGTACGGCCTGGAACTTTTACACCTAGAAATCTTTCTGCAAATCGTACTTTCACTTGGCGAGCTGACCGAGTTAACACATACTAATCATAAATAAATACACACTGTGCAGTAGAAAACATATACTGAGCCATAATGTACTTTGTGACTAAGTACAGGACAAAATAATAAATAACTCGTAATAACTGAACTACATCACATCACCGTCAACTCGAAACTGCACTTCACATTGCAAAGCAAAACCACAACAGCGTGACTTTGTTTATAGCAGCAGTTGAGTTATCATCTTTTTATCATATTTCCACACGCCCAGTGGAAAAACACCGCGGTCGGTAATATTGTTCATGAAATACCCCTCCGGGGTAACTTAAAACATAAAGTGTATAAGACAAACCCACGCACCCTGGAAGAAGAGGTGGGTAGGTAAGGCCAGCAGCTCAAATGTGGTGCTGGCAGACTGGAGATACTTGAGTAGGGAAACCATCCATACTGACTCAATAGAAAAATAAGCTTTAGTAAGAATAGTTTGTTTTACCCACTAATAAAGATAGAAGGTAGAGAAAATCATGTGAATGTATCACATCAGGTTTTTTAACACACAGAAAACAAAATTTGGTATTACATTGTACGTGTTGTTGCGTTTTTCAAAATCTCTCATTTTGTTAGTCTTATGTTTTGAAAATTGCACGTATTTTCAGCCTTTTCATCTGTGGTGTTTAAAAATTATTTTATATGCACTTAGTGGTGCATTTTTTGTGTATACTACCTGATATTTTAATTGACGCATGATTTAAGCTGCTGGAGAAATGAATTTGTGAAGTTGTAGAAGTTGAAAACCTATTTTCGCCGCAAAATAATGTATCGCACAAATAACATCGCTCTATTTATCATAAATGGTCCAACCTGTATATGGAAAATTGCACAGTAGAAATGCAGTCCAAAATAAGCATTTTGAGGATACGGACAAAGAGGTCGCAGAAGCTACATGCGTCAACATTAAATCCGTCGTGTTCTCCGATTGTGAAGTCTGTTTGTGGTATATCAGATGTAAACAAAACGCACTCTTGTACAGTACTAATCACTGTCGCAGGTGTTGAAAAAGCAATAACCACACGTGATGATGAATCTTAATGATCGTTTTTGAAAAGAATTACCACTATTCTCAGCACATACTGTTGGTAAAAAATGTTTTTATTCGTGCACTTTGACTTTCTGTAGAAGGGATTTTGGTTTGCTAGTTTGTCTCGTATTCTCGACTGCAAAACTCATCAAGTTAATAATCTCTGTGCATTTTTACTGGTTTAGAGCGAATGAATGCTGTATGGAAACATGAAAAGAAAGACAAGTTTCCTTCTCCTTGGTTTTAATGAAATTCTCCCTTTCTGTCTTGAGCCAATCATCGCATTAGCTTATAATCCCTCTCGTTCTATGCTTTCCCTCGTGGCTCCTCTGTCTTCATAATGTAATTTTTTCTGGAGCGTCTTCTATAATCTTTACATCGCTTGCAGCATCCCCTTTTCTTAATCGGCTGAAGTGGATAAGACGGGCTTGAAATTTGTTTTATATGAAAAATTAAAGTTTCTTGGCGCTGTTGCCAAGGATTATATAGAGACGATGCCATAAAGAAGACGCAATTCAGTGGCTTGGTGCCGCTACTGCTATAGTTAATGCTAGTTCGTTCACAGATAATCAATGGGATCATAATTTGCTTGTGGCGTGCTTGCTGTTGTGATACTCTTCACGTAATATGATTCTGGCATATTCAACCACCGGTTTCGAGGTTTGCGGCACGTAAAAGAACCTCAAGCCTGATGAAGAGGCCTCTGAGCAAAATTACGGTCTTTCACGACCAGTATAGAATGGGACGCTAAGAACCACATAAATAAAACTCAATTCAATTCATTTCACAGGTTTACAAGACATATCTACAAAGAGAATCGTATTACCACAATCCTCTCTATCCCACACATACCGACAGGGGTGCTGTTCGTAGACCATGAACGGAACTGTCCTCCCAGACTGAGGTTTTTTCCAGGTTTAACTCGGTCTTCATAAGCAGCAAATGCCGGGTAGGAACCATAAACTTAGGCCTGGAACGTTTTCTTTCCCAATTATCGTTTCATGTGCCACCAGTGGCCACCGACTGTGCTGTCATATGTAGTAAAAATGGGCATTAAGCATTACTAAAAAATCGCCAAAAGTGTATTATGCCAGCTTACCACGCAATTTCTCATATTTCATTTAATGCTTTCAAAAGCGTGTGTAAATATTAAGAATTAAATGACTGTGTATACGAGATGGAACAAAACGCTTTTATTATCTTATTGCTGTACTAGACAGTCTCTGGAATGGTGCTACCATCTGGTAGCCATTGAATAGACATTGGGCATTATAATCATTGATTTAGCAGTTATTAGCCAGCACAGTTTCTTTGGGTTTGTGTTATGACATACTTCCGTGGACCCTTTACAATCGGTGCTTTGCACATTTCGTAAACATGTTGAGTAGCACCCGTTTATATGCAATGAGTATATTTCCTTCTCCCTCCCTTTCCATTAGCCTGTGTCTACAGCAGATAAATGATATAGTTGGCGGCCTAATTCTACGCGAAATGCGCTAAAAAGCATCACAAATTGCATCGTATGTCTGTGTAAGATAAGGCGCTGGACTACTTCGAAGATATTAATCCACGTGGTTGTGATACATCAGATTTTTAGAAAAAAGTAGTGTGTGTAAACAGCATAACCCAAAAACGAAATGTGCGATAAATGCCAAACTTAGTATTTAGGTACAGCATCTTTCAAAGATGCGACACAAAGATTTTCAAGAAAATCCCACTATGCTAAACTACTCTTTACATGGAAAATTTTTCGAAATTTTTGGTTTTCTCAAAAACGCATAACCCAAAAGCGAAATGTCCGATAAATGCCAAAATTGGTATTTAGGCTCATTACCTTCCAAAGATACGACACAAAGATTTTCAAGAAAATCCCACAATCCTAAACTACTTTTTACCTGGAGGATTTTTCGAAATCTTTGTTTTATCAAAAATGCTCTAACGACTGTGATTAAAATGACATAGGTTACGGATATTTACATCTCAAATAAAACGTGTATCTAGAATTTTCTGGAAATAAAAAAGTGCCTTCATTCGGAAGAAATTTTATATAATTTTGTATAACTGGTAAGTCATTAGAGGTAGACAAAAAAGTATTAAATACAACCTGTAAATCTATCTAAAACACAATTTATTACAAACATCATTTTGTGGCATTAGCCATCTACGAGATATCCATTGTTATTGGTTTGATTTTTTCAATAGGCTTTTAATATTTTTAAAGTGGTGTCGCTATTCAGGTGTTTCTAGTCGTGGAAGGAGTATGAAATTTCTAGGTCAGCATTAGTGATTATCTTTTTTAAACGCCGGATTATCCATTCGGTTTCCTCTACACCCCTTGTACCATCAACGAAAGGTGTAATGAAACTATTTCTGCAAAGGTTTATCTTGATTAATACGAAGTGTATAGGAAAAAAAAAGCTTCCGTAAGAATGGTTTGTGAAAGCTATATAAAAATAAATATAATAGGTACAAAGGTCACGTGAATGTAATACGTCTGATTTTTCAACTAGAGCGGTCAGAACAGATAATGAAAAATAGTTTTTCCCACCTTTACAGACCAGTTCATTGTTATTGCACGGGTAGGACATCGGCTGGGTTTGCAGGCATAGTGGAGTTTATTTAGGGAGTTTGGAGTTTTACGAACCCCTTTACAATAACAAATTAAGAAACACGTATCTGATTTCGCAGTTCAATGATACAAACGATTGCTACCATTAACCTTTTCCGGAAAAGAAAATATTCCCAAGAACAGTTGTTCTCAGATATTTGAACCTAAAGCAGTCAGTTGTAAAGCAACATTGCAATAAATTACTGCAATGTTTCTTAAAATGTTGAATTACTAATCGGAGCGAGGCCTCTAGTTCCCGAAGTCGCGGGTTCAAATCCAGCGGAGGCGATGGTTTTTTTCGGACATAAAAATTCTTAGCATGGCTTCCTTCGGAAGGGAAGTAAAACCGGTGGTCCCTTGTCGTATATTTACGGTACGTAAAAGAACCTCAAGCCTGATACTAATGTTTAATTTACGTGAAACGCAATATGCACTTCAGATTTGAGATTCAACATTATCCAGCTCGGCATAATTATCAAATTAACGTACCAGGTGTTAGGCTGGAAGAAAGCAAAAATTGATTCCATATTGCTGCTTTGGATATGTTCAGTTGTTTACCTCTGGGAGCACATAGAGTCAATTTTAACAGATCTGGTTGTGTTTTACGACGCTGGCTGTCAATCCTATTTATAAAATTGAGAAATATTTCACTAAAATCTTACCTATAGGTTTTAAATAATTTTTATACCCATATTTTTATCTAGCTTCATTATAATTTATTTTGTGTGTTGATATATTATTATTATTATTATTATTATTATTATTATTATTATTATTATTATTATTATATCGACTATGTCTATGCATCTTTAATGTTCACGACTATATAAATACATTGATAAAGAGGCCTCTGAGCAAAATTTTCGGTTTTTCACATTCAATATACAGAGTGAGCCAAAAACCTACGAAACGGCTGCGCGATGTTTTTCCTGTTCGTGTCCTCGGCGCTTGTTGTCTCCTGCCGCTATCATAGAAAGGCGTGGATGAAAGCATACAACATTTTTAAAACCACTTTTAAAGGCTTTACTTACCAACTTTGAAAGAAATGCTGAAACTGGCCACCTCGTTGTCCATACATTTTTGGCACCTCTTTAGGAAACTATCCATTATAGTTTAGTAGTTTTTTGGCTCATCCTGTAGAATGGGACGCTAAGAAACATAGTAATTAAAGAGCGTCATTGGTCCATATATAAGACTTTTTTTATATAACGAGGCCTTTGCTCTCTTTCTTGTTTCTCTCAACATTTCAGTCAACATTTGCAACTAAATTGCCGTACACATTCCGTGTGTCAATATTTAGCAATCGCTGCCACATGTAGTAACAGCAATAAATGTTATCGGCAGCCATTTGGAACGACGAGGATGCTGTTCTCTTATCTTGAATTAATTACATACCTGCCGGTTGCTTGGCTCGGAGCTCAGATGATGTCATCGTACCATTTGTCGGCCACTTCACATCGTTTTAAAATGATCTTAGGCTATTATTGGTCAGGAGGTTATAAAATTAATGTTTAAGCAAATTAGGGATTTTAAAATAGTACGAGGTATATTTTAAAAGCAAGGTCCATTTTGCTATTAAGTACGCTACAAAATCTTTTGCGATAGTTTATTTTTTACTATAGTTATCAAATCTTAAACTACTTTTCTATCGGTTATCAATGTTTTCTGAAGATTTCTCTAAGCTTGGCATACGTTTTTTAGAATCCCGTCACAGACTTCCGCCGCCAGTTTATCTAGGAAACGTGTAGTTGTTTCTGGAATTTAAGTTTTCTGTGTTGAAAATGAGTTGCGATAATCTCATAGAGAACATTTGCGGCACATGCTCCTTGAAGGACATAAATGAGTCGTCTTCTTTGGTTAACATAACATCCACTTGCAGATTCACAGCTGTTTCCTTTCATCTACTCTGTGATAAAGATCTGACTTACGGAATACTACTTTCAATTCTCATCCCCTGAAACCAACGATACTAATAACGCAGTTTCTTCTACCAAGGGATTTTAGACATACACAAAAATGCTTCTTGGAAACTATACGATTGTTGTATGGACTGGCGGCGAACTTTTATTATGTGCCACTAAAATTAATTCTACACCAGAACGAGAATTTAATTGATTGTGAAAACTGTGTGGAAAGAATGCTTAAGTTATTTAGAATGGAATAAAAAAAAAATCAGTTAACCAAAATAATATTCAGTAGTTATTTTATTGCATAACGGACCATACTTAAAAACATCCCTTGTATATGCTATACAAGTTAGTTAAGTTCATCATTGGAGAACGAGAAACATTTTGAAAATACATAACAAAGTCAAGTATTTTCCGTTTAAGAGATTCTGCAATTCCTGCATATGTATTGCACACTATTTTTTCGACGATAGCGACGAACAGGAATAGTACTTTCACCAAAATAAAATTAATAATTGACTAACAGCTGTTGCACATGGTGGTTCCAGTAGCAAGGTCACCAACATTAACATTCATGGCGAACTGGCCTCGATTATCTATCGCTGGTTGTTGACCTAAAAATATCAGTAACTTGCTGCTCATTTTAGCTGCTGCGTGTTTTTAAATCGTAAGTAAATAAAAAATCTGATCTGTTACACTCACATGACTTTCTCTACTCTTGTACAAACTATTTTTACAAACGCTTATTCTCCATATGCTTCATGTTAATAGAGATATTGAGATGTCAATCTTATTGCTAATTTTCTTGTAGATGCAAGGGGAATATGGTAGGCTTTAAGCGATAGTCAAATCTTTTAAGCGCTGGTTGCTATGTGGCGCATTCCATTCTGTTTGCATGCCCAGGACATAAAAAAAAATGAAAAACGAATTTGAGAAAAATTATAAGTATTGGAAAATTTAAGGGAATAACAAGCAATATCTCGAAAACGGTTCACTCAGAAAAAAATGTATATGGCATAAATTGTGTATTTTAACGCGCTCTACATTTTTTGTGTAGTAAAATGTTGTCTGTCTCTTATGGTTTACCAGCTATTCAAAAGTCGTTCACAATGAAGAATACTTTTGGAGACATTCCTAGAAAATTCGAGATATACATTTCATTTCTCATGACAATATCTTAAACATATATTTTAATCAAAATCGTTAGAGCCATTTTTGAGAAAATTAAAATTTTCGAAAAATGTTCCATGTAAAGGGTAGTCTGGGGTGGGGAGATTTTCTTGAAAACCTTCGTGTCGCATCTCTGTAAGATACTGAACCTAAATACCAAGTTTGGTGTTCATCCGACTTTTCGTTTCTGAGTTTCACGGACATGTTTCCAAAATTTTTTTTTTTGGATCCAGGGGGTCTCAAAACATGTATTTCCGGTGAAATCTCGGTATCTAATTTTTGGGTGGAATAGAATACTTCCCCTACTTACTATACGTAGTAGAGAAAGTAAAAAGGAAGTACAGACCAGGTAAGATTAAATTGGTGAAATTCAACTATCAAATATGATTACATTCCATATCCTTAGTAATAAATATATCAAAATTTAGAGGGTATAATATAAATTCATGCATTTACGTGCAGTAAAATAGACAAAACACGCAGGTAGGCTAGGTTACTAGCACTGAATGCAGCAATTTAAACTCTCCACCATGATACTATGAATGGAAATTGATTAAAATAGCCATCATCGAAAACATTAAACTCGTAAGTAAAATAACTACTAATACGATCTCCGAAATTTCAGCCTTTTTATGCTCTTTGCACGTCATATCCTTCCAGGCCTAGTGGCCACCAACCTGCCAGGTATTATCTCCAGAAAGCATTCAGACTGTTTGTGCACATATCTGCAACATTATCCAAGAAGATTTTGATCTTTAGCTACCGTTTTATGAATTGTATGCTTTGTTTACTCTATGCAAAGGTATCTCTGCCTCCAAAAGGGAAAACTGGCTTTTCTGTTCCATAAAGACTACAAGAAAGCCAATGTTTTTAACGTTTTTAATGAATGACTGTACAATATGAACATAAGAGATAGTCACTTATTGCATTGTCTTAGCAATATTACCAGTTTTTATATGATGAGCATGCATCCTTAGGTATACAGTGATCATGTTAAGCTGTGGACATTAAATATCTAAAAACTAGGGTCGCAAAAATATTTTGTTTAAAAAATTTTCCTCCCCAAGCCCTCCTGAATAGAGAAATCTAGTTAGATATTCTTTCTGATACTCAGCATTATTATAATGGAGCATTAACTAGAGAGGGAGAGGGGTGGAGATTAAGACATAATTTGGAATTAGAAAGACTAATAGCACAATAATACATTGTAAGGTTTATAAAGACACACGAATTAGATGGCTAGGGTACGTGCAGAGAATGGAAGAAAAAAGGACACCAAAGAATGTTAAAAGGGAAATTGTATTCCTGAAGGAAAAAGCAGAGACCAAACAAAGATGAGATGGTTGGATAATGTATTGACAGATTTATGGAAAATCGGAGTTATAGATTGGAACAGTAAGGTAGAAGACGGACAGGAATGGAGGAAAATGGTGCAGTAGAGCCAGATGAGGAGTGGCAGGAGAAGAATAATACTAACACCTGACATCCCGGTCCACTACTATCAATATTTTATTGACTAATTAGGGCCTCCTTTCTCTTTGTGAAAATAGGCATAAATTTAGGGAGGTTTCCAAAATCAGTATAAAACTGCTTTTAGGATTTAGGTTAGAGTCTACCCAGGATTTCTTTCTTTTTTTCTTTCATTGCTCGATCCAATTCTTCATTGGTCTTCCTCGTATCGGTTCCCCTCTGTTTTATATTTTAAAACAGTTTTAACACTATTGCTGTTTGGCTATCTCATTACACATTCTTTCATTTTTCTCTATATGTTATCTTTTCACTCAATTCAAATATGTTTAGTTTTTTTTTGGGGGGGGGGCTTTGTATCGTAGTTCTTCTCTTTTTTATTGTTAAAGTTTGTCCTCCAACTAACCTTAAAAAGTAGTCAAAATTGGGACATAAGCGGTCCAGTAGCTTCTTTGGCACCGGCAGTGTACATGCATCGATGGGAGAAATTCTTTTCATGTTCATAAACATAGCTCACGGTAGCTTGCGGTAGAGCGTCCGTACGGTAAGTTGAGAATTCATAATTCGAGTAAAACTTTTCGGTTTTACAATATCACAAGTACGAAAGCTTTGGCATATCCCAAATAAATAAGGTAGTCGTGCGTCACATTCCAAAATATTTACTTCTGCTTTTCTATTTTATACACAAGTTCATACTGAGAAGAAAATTTCCTGTTTAACATTCGCGTGTATTGTGAGGACTAGGAATAACAACGATATTTATATGCCCTTTTAAATACACAAATTAATAACAGCTGAAATCCTCAATCAGCATTTTAAAGACTTTTTCTTTCTTTCTCTTTTTAGGTCTTATTCTCGCGATGAAACTAATGCATTTAAATGCGTCCAGGGAGCTAAAGCTGCATAATATACACCCTAAGGTCCGATAAGATGTCTCGAATAAAAATCACAGCTTTGCAGTTCGAGAAAACTCGTCCAGTGATTCCCTACATAGCAATGTCATCTGGTTTGGTCCAATCAGATGTAAGAATAAGTTCCAACCTCCTTTCTTGAAGTCTAATCGGGCTGAAGTATCTAGTTTTGGTTGATATAAAATATTCGGAGAAACTTGTAAATAAACTCTTTGTTTTGTTCTCTGATTGTGAGATTTTAGCTTCTCGAGCATTTCATTTGATGTTCAATTATAATCCTCTTAGTTAAACAAGCAATAATTAAAATATCATAGAAGCTAAACAGTTGAATCTTGTTGCGTATTTTCATAGCAACCAGCTTATTCATTCTTGAGCTGCAAAGCAACATACTGCCTGAGGATCGGTAAAACATTTTATCAAATTAGTGTAATAAATCACTGTTAAATGCAAAAGCTACAAGCACTCAGCATGTAAATATTACATGATACTCATTGTATTCCATTGTATGAATATTAAACTAGTGGAACATGCTCTACGACATACAGAAATTGCTGCATGAAACGGAAGAGCTTTGATGTCATTATTTTATTTCACACGTCCTTCAACAACTCTGTTGGGAAAAAAACTCATGTTTGTTCTTTTTGGCCTACAGGAGTTTGTTCTTTTTAAAACATTGAAGGTCGTAGGTTTCGCTTCGTTGAACGTGTTACAGAACGGAGATATACCAATCAAATGAATGGAAATCTCCTTGTACTGAATTCCGGGAAGATAACCTTCAACAGGCATTCTGTAGTTTTACGATGTTTAGGCTCACTAGATTCAAATTGTTAGATGTCTGAATAAATGTAGAAGTTTATTTTGCTCTGACATTGGATAAATTTATTACTAGAACAGGAATTAAACAAGTTCTGTAATCTCATGGATGCGGGAAAATAATGTGCAGACAATTGTAGAGTAGAAAGACAGTACCGAAATAAGCATTTTGAGATTAGGAACAAGGGATCGTAGAAGCTTTTCTACTGGGCTATATGTGTCAACATTAAATCCAGCATATTAGAGTTTCCGATTGTGAAACTTGTTTGTGACGTGTCAGATGTAAACAAAACGCACTTTTGTACATTATTACTGTCACTAAGTGTGTCTCATATGAAGTCTATTGAATAGTATGTTAATATGTCTTATTCATTACAGTACGCGCATGTAATGGTTAATTTCTTGAAGTGTACCAGTACGTACTGTGGTTGACTCAGGAGAATGGCTTTGCCCTTGAACTGAAAGCGTGTCGTGCACTAAGGGGCTTCTTGCCTACGATGTAAATAGTGTAACACCAGCAGTTAAAAAGTATTATCAAGTGCAGTTTCACATGTGTATGGTCATAATTATATCGTTTATGCAGGTTTTAATTATATGTGCAGGTTTTACAGGTTTACTTATTGAGAGTATGATCATAATTGTTTTGTTTGACACGGTAACATAATGTATTACTGATGCTACTTCACGTAATATGTATTGTTCCGGGAAAGAAAGGATAAGTATCTTAGGAATAGGGTGTAAAACAATAGAGCGAGAGGTAAGAACAATACAGCGCTGACTCATTCCCTTATGCAAACCACAAGGTCATGACTAAACTTCTGAGTCAAACACGGTACACACTTGTCGTGTGAGTTAAATTTCATTTGGTTTTGCCCTTCTACTCCACAATTTTCTCCACATTGTTTTTCTGCTTGTATATTTCTAATAGAGTTAGTAAACGTTTGGTGCTTGTTTTAATTACAAACAATTTTATAATAGTTGGTATCCTAATGCTGTATGCGTGTATTGGCTTGGTAGCCTTTGGTTTGCCCAATCTCAACTGTGGCATTTCCAAATCAAAATGCTCGCTTAATGTGAGATTAAAGATTGAAATAGGTAACGTAACTATGACAGGGCCATTCAAATCACAATATCTCGGAAACCATTTAACTAATAACTATGAAAGTTGCCAAGGATCTGCTTTAGATCATAATATGTAAATCCTACATGGGTATCATTTAGATTTATTTAATAGTTTTCTGTAGTAGTGGCATACATTATGCACATTATATTTCGGTACTAAAAACAATAATATTATCTATGTTATTTTCAACAACGAAATTCGAATCTTAATCAAGGTTTAAACATAGCTTCATTACAAGGTATTCAATTTTTTTTTAAAATATGCTTAATTTATGTGAATGAGAAATGTTTTAAAAATGAATTGACTTTTATTAAGAAGGCTTGTCTTTGGAAATGTATGTTCAATTTTGATTCTAATTAAGCGAAAAGATTGTGTATTCATCAAATAAAAACAGTCTTGTAAAATCAGTGGGAAAAGCTTCGCGTTGTTGACAGTGCTAGTCTTAAACTATGCTTGACTTAGCTCCAATGTCCACAAAACTTAGTTATATACAGGATGTTTCATAACTAAAGCATTATACCAAAACAAAAACTATTAACTTATTTTTAAACAAAAATGCTGGGACATGGGAAATTTAATGGTTTGAAAGGAAAATTTTACAAAAACATTTTTCTTTAGTTGAAAGCAAAATTTAAATTGTTTCAATCAGAATGTTAGTCTCTATGTGAGGTGTTAATTCTTGACTTGTGTATCAGATTTTGTAGGAAGAAAACTGTTTCATTCGTGATATTAGTATAAAATAAAATATTTCAACTGAAACTAAAACATTGAAATTCTGATGAGGGTAGGAGTCGGTGACAGACGTATATACAATATGGTTTATGGGTATTTTCTTTAAACATTTATTAATAACTTTATTAAATTTAGAGTTTATTGTTTTGGTATTATTTAGCATTTTATATTTTTATTTTGTAAACCAAAAATAAAAAGTAATTTTTAAAGCTTCAAAGGAAAGAAAATCTCACCATGCATACTTTTCAATGAAACTCGATGAAATCGGTAACCTGTTTCATTGGCATAAGTGAGTAGAATAGAATCAAAATTAGAAGAACACGGACATGTCAGAGATATAAAAAGGTCCTGAAAATTATTAACTTTGACGTGCCATTCAAAGAAATAAGTTAGTTTTATTGTATTGCTGTTGTGCGTTACCTGTGAAGAAACAAAGGAAAAGAAAAAAAAATAAGACAAACTAATAATAATGTTTAAATCTATGGGGAGATAAATGTTCTGTCCCTTAGTGTTAAATTTACTAACTTCATGACTATAATCTCCGAAAGTATTTAACATATCAGAGTAAAATTTACACAGGAGGTATATCCATTCATTTTAAGTAGATATATTTTATCAATAATGGTATTATAAGAAGATAAATTGTTTTATTCAAGTTTTTTAGCAATTAATTTTTATAATATAACAAACCACAAACTATATAATACTAAAGTAGGTCAACAACTGTCATTACAAAGAAGACACCATATTGCTTGGACATATGGATGCTGCCATATTTAGAAGTGGTACCAATTTGCAGAACAAAGCTTCCCCTAAAATGTATTTCTCTTCCCCAAAGAGTATAAAGTCTTCTGTGAAGTGGCACAGAATAGAGATTACAAACGGCAGATGCAGCAAAATTAAAAGAAAAAAAAAATTAAAATATAGGCATTGTGTCTACAGTGGTAGAGTATATACGCAATGAAAGAGGAAATTCCAATTTATAAGACCACAAAAAATAAATAAATAATCACAATAATAAATGTTATTTCTTGGCAATTTTTTTGCCATTTACTACTCCTTATTAGGCTAATAATAAATCGTTTTGTAAAACATCCATTATTGAACCTAATTCATTAGGAATTATTACCGAGGGACTGTTTTCTTATTTGTATGCTTACAAAATAAATAGATCGTGTTTCTCATTCAATTATGAATTAAACACGTTCGGGTAGGGAGTGCTAGCAGTCTTTGTAATGGTATAATGGATGGCCTTTTCTAATTGCTGTTGAAGTGTCATGGCGTACTTATTAGTTAAATTAATGGTGATGGTTACGGTATTCTGGAGTTAACTTTAGAGAGTTTTATCTCATTATTTTCCCTGGCCATCAATTTTATTAATGCTATCATATTTACCTACACTGAAGCCTAAATCATACTAAGGCACAAAACAGAAGTACAGGTTAAGTGCCTGCAAGCAACATCATCGTTGCTTTTGGGATGGTTTGATTCTACAAAATGTATAAGTATTCAAAAATATACGATGCAAATGATTAATTAGATTATTTTTTTATCATTTTAGGCTCTTATTTATCTAAATACATCTGGTAATAAATATTTAACATTACTCTAATATATAAATTATTGTAGAAAAACCTAATTTGAAAGTTAATGTGTTTAACATGCACATAATTTTGGTAATTTTTAATATTGTGAACTAAACTTTTAATTTAAATACTGCAATATTCATTCAGTCTTAATTTTAAAAACAGTCATCTTAAATACTCAACCATAATCTATTTTTAAAGACTAAAATGTTGGGAAATATTTTATCCGAGAAAATTTCTTTAAAATGATTTAAGCATAAAAATTGGAGACCTTTTAAGTGACCTGGCTAATTAACTACAGAAGATGCATTTGTTAAAGTATTTGTGAACAGATATATTTTAGAAAGTGCAGAAAATAAGCTCCCATTAATGATTAATATGAATGTTAATTTGCTTTTCCAAAAGCTTGAATAAATTCAACATAGTATATGTATTCCATTACCTTAAACCTGTTTAAACGTCATTTCAGAAGTATTTTAATTTGGAAACTAAAACTGTACAACTCAATGAATACTCCAATATTGTAAATATGTGATCACTAATCTGTAAGTATAAAAATGTGTACTTTTTAAAGGTTGTTCTTGCAATTTGCTGTAAAAGTGTAATCTTATAGTGAAAAGAAACTCTTGGACGGCGACTTGATGAGAGAAAGATTTGAAGCTACGGGGCAGCTGCAGAAACCTTCTAGAATTGAAACCCTCCAGAACCAGAACACTCGGAAAAGTAAAATCAGACTGAAAAATGCAATGCCATGGTCGGGATTTGAACCATAAATCGTGGGCTTACCGTGTGTGAGTTACCATGGCGTGTCGTCACGATACCGAATTCTCCGTCATTCAGTTGCAGAATACAGTGTCGTGTCGGCACGTCACAGTGGCTTAAATGCTTAGAGTATAGAGGTAGAGTAAGCTGAAGATCTGTAGTTCACATCCCGGCTGTGGCATTGAATTTTTCATTATGATTCTACCTCTCCAACTTTAAGTCTACACACGGCATGTGTGAAAGAACAATTAATCAAATTTGATTTGGTTAAAATTATTTCTTTGTAAATCTTCTTAGGCGGCGCCGTGGCCGAGTGGTTAGACCGCTCGCCTCTCACCGAGGCATGTGGGATTTGTGGTGGACAAAGCGGCGTCTGGGCGGGTTTTCTCCGGGTTCTCCGGTTTCCCCCGCCATTCATTCCACCAACTGCTCCATCATCACCTTTCCTTTCATTCATTTCACCATCATTTCGTTTCATCTACTTCCTTCATCCCATACCAGGCATCTGGCTGATCACCCATCCTGGATGCTCTGATCCATGAGTGTCTGCTCTTCGACGGGCCTCTGACCCCAGGTACTCGCCTGCAAGTCCTGGTGGGTGTAAGTCCTACATAAGAGGAGGTTAAACAGAGAAAGAAGAAGAAGAAGTAAATAAACTTCTTTAGTAAAATCGACTGGTTATAGCATACATTGATGTTATTACACGGTTCGAAATGATTGTCTAGTAGATCTGTAGAGTTTTTGTACTAAATGAACTTTCGCTACTGTGTGCTGAAGACCACTCCCACAGGAGGACATTTGCTGCAAATTAATCTTGAATCGATGCGAATCCAGTCTGCAGCGAGCTCTTTGTTTTGATTGCTTTATTAACTCTCCTTATCTCGTTTCAGAATCTAATTAGCTCCCCGTAATTGCTTTTCATTCAAGCTTTTTTCTCCTTCCTTCTGCAGAACGTCACCATTTTGCAACCTTTCGATTTCAATTAGTTGACCATTGCAGGTGCGCCATCTTTTAAATTCTCTTGTCCACAAAAGTTAATTCTAGTTTATTTTAATGTTGTTGAAACAAAATCTCTGAAACACAAGTTTTTTTGTAGAAGCTGAGATTTGAAGCAATATTAGTAAAAATTGAAAATAATTTGTAAAACTTGCAAAGGAATTGTGGGAAGCTTTGATACATTGTATATTTTGTGTATGCATTGTGAATCGCAATTTTATTATTAATGTATTATTGTTTTAAAATATAATTTAAAACTCAATAACCTTGCCTTGAGCATTTATATATTTCAAATTAATTACAATTGTATTTATTGCTATATGAGAGAGGAAAATTTTGAATAAGTTGAAAATACGTTAAATAAAGTGATCGAAAAAGGTTGACTTTACAATAAAATATTCTGATAATACTAAATATGTAACAAAAAGCTAGAATTCAAGTAGTAATATATTTTATATGTAATGTAATTGTAAATACGTTATTCTTATGAATGCAAGAATTTCCAAACAAGTGAATTTATTTTACATCGATAGCAACCAGACAACAACTTAAGTAAACAAGATTCAACTATTGGCATTGTTAAGAAAATTACTGAGAAAGGAGACGCTTATAGGGAAAGCGGAAGTAGTATATTAATTCCCTACGCGAATTATTAAATATTCTTTACGCTACTGGAATGTTTATAATTATGTGTTTCCAAAAACACATCGGAGAGATAAACTTCAGCGTCCATTCAACTTATTACCTTTCTACGGTCGAATTAATTACTATTTAAAGGGACAACAAACCAGCTTTCCGAAGATGATAATACGACTTCACGACGTTCCTCCCTGGAGACTTTAAAAAACAATAATTAACCTAGAAAGGAACCCTACAGAAAAGAACAAACATGTAAAATTATTATCAACAACTTTTCAAAGAAGTGTCTGGTTCATATTCTGGTTATGAAAAATAATTTTGATGGCTCCAAATCTGCACATGGGTTACTCCCACCAAATCAAATTCAGGCTGAAAAAAACTTCCTGACTGTTTTTCCTACATTTTCTTGTGAAGTATGGCTATAAAGGTAGCCTTTTCGCTAATAGCAGAGTCTAATCATTTTTTCAGATTCCACATCGGCTATTAGGCAACACAAAACGTACAACCAACTGATACATATTGTTCAAATGCCATATAATCAGGCTATAGAACAAGGAAAGCAAGTGGATTTTTGTTGGATTCCTTCTCACCAACAAACTTCCGGCAATGAGAAAGCAGACGAGGCAGTCAAACTGCTCTTCTCAATCCTATTCGTAACACTTGACATTTCAATACGTCATTCAGACTTCTTTATTTACATGCGTACTGAAATCAACAAAGTGGGAAAACTCGATGGTCTCAACACAAGGAACCAAACCTCACACAGAGGATCTTCCACTGCTGCTTGTTGTTCTATAATAACCTAAGTCGAAAACATAAAGTGATCACTACCCGTATGAAAATCGGCCATAAAAAATGACTCGCTCCTATCAGGTGACCAGAGATGTTCAACCACAATGTAAACATGCAATACTCCATTGTCAGTGTCTCGTGTATTTACAGTATGCCGCCGCCTTGTTCACCAGATGAAAAAGTACAATATTCCTGGTAATGTATTTCAACGCGAGGTACATTTTTTGTGTAGTAAAATTTTGTCTTATCTCTTATGGTTTACCAGTTATGCAAACGTCGTTCACCATGAACACTTTTGGAGACATTCCCAGAAAATTCAAGATATATATTTTATTTGTCATGAAAGTATCTTAAACATATGATATTTTAATCAAAATCGTTAGAGCCATTTTTGAGAAAATTAAAATTTTCGAAAAATGTTCCATATAAAGGGTAATCAGGGGTGGGGGATATTCTTGTAAACCTTCGTGTCGCATCTCTGGAAGATACTGAACCTAAATACCAAGTTTGGTGTTTATCCGATTGTTCGTTTCTGAGTTATGCTGTTCACACACACATGGACATGTTTCTAAAAATGCTTTTTTTTATTCAGGGGTCTCAAAACATGTATTTCCGGTGAAATCTTGGTATCGAATTTTTGGGTGGAATACAATACTTCCCCTACTTACTATACATAGTAGAGAAAGTAAAAAATACAGGTAAATACACTTCATCTGTTGCGGCCTGTACATGTTCCTACATTCAGGGCTCCTGTCCACGACGTATTTTCGTGAACAAGTCTCTTGAATTTGCCAATAACATACACTGCCGATCAGTGAACCAAAAGCGTCAACCCCAACTGAATTATATCTGCTGCTTCCAAATTTAAGTTTTTTTTCACCCTCACGCCATTGCAGCAATATGATTTAACATGCATTGCAGGCAAGCTTTTTCAAACCAACGCTTTTGCATTTTTTTATTCATGAACGTCAATAATTTGATTCTCTTTTGTTCCCACATTTGTCCTGCAGCTGTCGCACATCTAGCCATTGGTTTGTTGCTATGATTTGACATGCTCGTATTATGAAGCAGGCGTTTTGAGGGCTTTTTGTTTTATTATACGCCATTCAGTTTGGGGCTTTTCAGGGTTTTTATGATAAGCATTTTGTGAATGTTTCATACATACATTCTATGGAAACAGTGCATCAGAGGGAAGGTCTACAAAGTCTCAGCAGTCAAGCTTTATCGAGTTAGATGAAAACGACTTCGGATACAGCATGCAATTTTTAATTTGCAAATCAGCTTTTGTTGATGAGCACATGCAAAGAAAAAGAAGAATGAAATTTTCAAAAGAGCTCCATCAGATGACATTTCATCAAGAGAAAATTAAACATACAAAGAAATAGCTTGAAAACGGTTAATGCTGCGAAAGAAACTATGACGTTAATGATTTCTAAATATTTAGTAATTGTTCTTTTATCTCCAAACATTTCCAGTTATGTAAAAATAAATGAATTTTCTGTGTAATAGCCCGTGAAGTCGTTAAAAGATATATATATATATATATATATATATATATATATAGCTTACTCATTCCAAAATGTCAAACTTGCTTAAGGCATTTTTTAAAAAAAATAAAGAATAATACAAATTTCTCCCTTTAAAGGTTTATTTGGGATGAGTGATTTTCTTGTAAACCTGTGTCTGGAATCCTTAATCGGTGTCAATTCGATATCTTAGAGCAGCATAACTAAAAAATTAAAAGGGAATGAATACCATAGTTCATAAGTTAGGCAGGTTTTATTGATAGGTGAAGATTTTTCGTTGAAATGGCTCTAACGGTTTTGATTAAAATATCTTATATTTGAGATGTCGCAATGACGAACAAACTGTACATTTTTAATTTCCTGTAAATTGTGTTTGAAATCTTCCTTATGTTAAATGCGCAACATTAAGGAACAAAAACAAGCACAGGATAGATAAATCTCATTAAGACGCACAGTTCATCGAAAGAAGCTTTTTGTAGGGTTAATCATTTCCATTATTTTATTTACTACACGTTAAAATGCCATCATTCTTATTTACTGCTTCTACTAATTAAAATGGAGTAGTATTTATTGCATTCCACACAAAAAAATCGATATCGAGATGTCATTGGAAACACAGGTTTTGAGAATCTCTGAATCCAAAAGTGCAGTATCCTCCAACGATACGACATGAAGATTTTCAAGAGAATTCCCCGCCACACTACCGTTTTCATAAAATTTTCGTTATTTTTTTCATTTTCTCAGAAATGGCTTTGACAATGGCTGTGAAGTCCTCTTTATTTAGAATCAGTGCTCTAAGTATCATTTTATTTAACTGGTAAACTGTAAGAGAAAGTAAAAAATCTGATGTGTTACACTCGCATGAATTTCTCTACTCTTATACCAACTATTTTTGCAAACGCTTATTCTCCATGTACTTCATGTTAATCGAGATGTTAATCTTATTGCTAATTTTCTTGTAGGTGCAAGGGGAATTGGTAGGCTTTAAGCGATAGTCAAATCTTTTAAAAGCTGGTGGCGCATTCCATTCTCTTTGCACCAAGGACATAAAAAATATGAATAACAAATTCCCATTTGAGAATGGAAAATTTAAGGGAATAACAAACAATATCTCGAAAATGGTTCACTCAACAAAAAAAAAATGTATATCATATAAATTGTGTATTTTAACGCGATCTACATTTTTTGTGCAGTAAAATTTTGTCTATCTCTTATGGTTTACCAGTTATGCAAAAGTCGTTCACAATGCAGAATACTTTTGGAGACATTCCCAGAAAATTCGAGATATACATTTCGTTCGTCATGAAAACATCTTAAACATATTATATTTTTATCAAAATCGTTATAGCCATTTTTGAGAAAATTAAAATTTTCGAAAAATGTTCCATGTAAAGAGTAATCTGGGGTGGGAGGATTTTCTTGAAAACCTTCGTGTCGCATCTCTGGAAGATACTGAACCTAAATACCAAGTTTGGTGTTTATCCGACTGTTCGTTTCTGAGTTATGCTGTACACAGACACACACACGGACACGTTTCCAAAAAATCTTTTTTTTCCATTCAGGTAGTCTCAAAACATATATTTCCGGCGAAATCTCGGTATCGAATTTTTGGGTGGAATACATACTTCCCCTACTTGCTATACGTAGTAGAGAAAGTAGAAATTATTCTACAAAATATGTGGATCTCGTTAAAGCACACAATAACCATTTAAGATATGCATTCCTATTGGTTTGAATTTTCAGATACTTCATACTTTTTCGTGCTGGGTCGCTAACATTCTTTTCCCTCGATTTGTCTCGATTAACAAGCAGTATATAGAAGAATTACCTTTTTCTTTGCATTGATCATCATATGTTGGTCCTTCCCTCTTGTCCTCTGGAGAATTTGCGTTGTGATTCCTCCTCTGGGCGGTTACCGGTCCGAACGTGCGGAAACCATTGTGGTAGTCTCTTAGCTCTCTATCCATGAACAAGAACACTTATATAAGAAAAGTACGGGAAGAAACTGCACTAAAATTCTTTAAAATTATGGTCATTCCAAAATTAACACATGGATCAGATAATTGGACTCTGCCTAAAAGTCAAACAAATAAGACCATCGCAGGCTGGAGACTACAAGATCGAATTAAAAACTGATGTGTATAGAGTTATTTGGAAAAGCGCTACGAGCATCTAGTAAAAACAAAAAAGCATATAATTCCTATGAAGATAGTAGGAATAGGGGAAGTATTGCATTCCACTCAAAAAGTCACCTTCAAGATTTCACCGGAAACACATGTTTTAGGGCCCCATGAATAAATAAATAAATAAAAAAAAAGCATTTTTAGAAAAAGCTCCGTGTGTATGTGTGTTTGTGAGTGTGAACAGCATAACTAAAACACGAAAAGTCGGATAAATACCAAACTTGGTATTAAGGTTTAGTACCTTCGAAAGATGCGACACGATGATTTTCAAGAAAATCTCCCACCCCAACTAACCTTTAGATGGAATATTTTTTGAAAATTTCGATTTTCTAAAAACTGACTTAACGATTTGCATTAAAGATACTCGTATTTATATGACAATAAAATGTATGTCTTAAATTTTCTAGGAATAGCCTTTGGAGACCTCTTCATTCGGAAAGAATTTTGTATAATCTTGCATAATTGGTAAACATACTATACAAAGAATGCAGATCTCAAAACACACATTCCACATTTGGAGAAATTCCCTGAAATTTCGAAATATAGATTTAATTTTTCATGAAAATATCTTAAACATGTGATATTTTAATCAAAATGCTAAAACCATTTTTGTGAAAATCAAAATGTTTTAGAATGTTCCATGTAAAGGGTAGTCGAGTGGGGGATTTTCTTGAAAATCTTCGGATCGCATCTTTGAAAGATACTGAAACTAAATACCAAGTTTAGTATTTATCCCACTTTTCGTTTGTGACTGCTGTTCTCTCTCTCTCTCTCTCTCTCTCTCTCTCTCTCTCTCACACACACACACACACACACACACGAACCTTTTTCTAAAAATGCATTTTTTGGATTCAGGGGGGTCCCAAAATATGTGTTTCCGGTGCAATATCGGTACCTATCGAAATTTTGGGTGGAATGCAATATTTCCCCTACCTACATACGTAGTAGGGAAAGTAATAAGCTTTAGTAAGAATAGTTTGTATACCCACTAATAAACGATAGATGGTGGAGAAAGTCATGTACATGTATCACATAAGATTTTTTGTAGCTATCCAATCATACGTAAAAGCTTATTAATATTGTGAAAATGTTGAATTGCTTCCAAATTCAGATACTTGAAACTCATAGCAAAATTCCGGAGCTCTCCTGTGCGGCGTTATTATCGGTCCACGCTATGCAAGGATATGATTGATGTCTCAAAGAAGCGGACATTCCAGGGCCGGAAAATAAAAAATAGAGGTGACGAGAATGCAAGGTCAGTTCTCTTTGTGATGATGACTTCATGTGTTGCCCCTGCCCAACACGTTTTGGGACCAGGTGCAGCGGTGAAGTAAGCGGGGTGTGCTCTCACGCGCTTCATGTTTACCTTGCCCTTCTTTCGTGCAGGTTTTGTGTGCTTTCCTCAACAATAACTTTACCTTAGAGGCTGAAAATCGCCAACTATCGTAGTCTAGAATCCGGCTAGTGATACAGCATGAAGACACATCATATATCTCCAATACTATTACTGATATCTTCGGGCTGTTTTAAAGAGGATCTAGGTTCTTCTGTGGGATAAAATATCTGGCCTGTAGAAAATAAGTGTTATTCAGGAAGGAAAACAAACATTCGCATGACTTTCTCTACCCTCTATCTTTAGAAACTATTCTTACCAAAGCTTATTTTTCTATCTACTACTTTTTAATTCAAAACAACCTATGCGGAAATAGCTACATTAAACATTTCGTTATTGACACAAAGAGAACAGCGATAGTCAGATGTTTAAGACTGGACGCTCTATGCTGGTCTTAAAATTCAATAATGTTTCCATGCAATTTCGAGCAACAACTGAATGCTGACAGTACTTTAAAAGAATGACCAAGCAATGGGCAATTCGAACAATTAATGACTGTTATCTCAGAAATGGCTTATGCCACAAAAAACTTATGTGATTTTTTTTTTTTTTAAAGAGATCTACATTTTTTTGTGTGGCACCTTTACGTCTATCGCTTAGCGTTTACTAGTTATACAAGCTTACACAAAATTCCTTCTGAATGCAAAGGATATTCCCAGAAAATTCAAGGTATACATTTTATTTGCCACGTAAATATCTTTAATATATGCTATTTTAATCAAAATCATTATAGCTATTTTTTAGAAAATCAAAATTTTCGAAAAATGTTTTATGTAAAGGGTAGTTGGGAGGATTTTCCTGAAAATCTTCGTGTCGCATCCTTGGAAGATACAAAACTTATGTATCCAGTTTGGTACTTATCCGAGTTTTCGTTTTTGAGCTAAGCTATTCACAGATAGACGCCCGAGGACTTTTTTTTTCTAAAAATGCTTTTTTGGGAATCAGGGGGCCTCAAAACGTGCATTTACGGTTAAATCTCCGGTGATTTTTTTTTGTAGAATGCTACGTGGTAGAGAAAGTAAAAAATAATATTTTGAGCACAAAATTGTAGTTTTTAAATAGAATGACAGCCATAAATATAACAAAATCTGGTGTGTTAGAATCACACAGGCTTTCTCTACACTTAATAATTTATTTCCCTATCCATGAAAATTATTGATGAATAAAAAGCGTTTTTGCTCTCTGCTTGATGTCGATCATAAATATTTTCCAAAATGATTTCAAAACACATTTTGCTCTAACTACATAGAAGCATACACAACACGATGACGCCGGTCAAATGTTTAAATTTTTCTGCGTGTATCTGCTATAGTTTGCCAGTTATGTGAAGTACAATGAAGGTAATATAATAATAATAATTAATAATAATAACTTAATTCCTGCATGTAAAGGGTAGTTTGATGTGGGGGGAATTCCTGAAACTATGGAATTTGCATCATTGAAAGATACTGAAATTAAAGACAAAATTTGCTATTGGAACTATTTTTTACAACTCGTTTTTGTTTAAAAATGAATAGCTCAAAAATCCTTCACAGCATAAAAAGTTTTGGCACTTTTAATTGTTTGATTAGAATAAAATTCAATCCAGTGAAATATTTTAAACAAGCAACTGGTGAGGAAAAAAGAAATAAACTCGTGTTTTAAAACGAAAAAGAATTTTAATTACCGATTGTTATCTAGTTGCATACAAAGGTAAACATTCACAACACCAAAGGTAAAGGTGAATTTTGAAATTATAGATTTATTTTTCGGTGCGCGAGCCAGATTTTCATCTTTTCGAGATTTGCACCAAAGTGGTGCGTTCGATTCTTCCAGAGAATGCACTGTTAATTTAAGATTTTAGGTGTGGTCAGATCTAGCTCAGAGATTGGCACTGCTGCCCTGAATGACACATGTTCACTGTTATCAACGCGGTTTATAAAGCTAGCACCATACAGTTTTACAAAGATCCCTTGTATGCAATAAGTGATCCAGCTGCATGGATACTAGTCGGCCACGGTGTCAGCGCGTGCGTTGGGAAGAGGAACTAAACAGATACGGAACAAGGTGGGCAGAGCATCGGGAGTACAATCAGGTAAAGAAACATCCCTTCCGAGTTCATTTGCTAGAGAGGCTGAGGCCTGCAAATATAGCACAGTTTTCATTGGCCAACTATACATTCCCCTATCGCCTTGCCCCTCACTCCCCTCTGATCCCTAACCATGATGACGTTTCGCATTGTCGACAAATACAGTGGCGCCCTCCTCTAAGCGCACTTGTAACGTGGTCGACTACTGTAGGCCTCTGACGAGAAAACGTTTGCGGGGTGTTGTGCTCTCCGGAGGAGTGAGGGGGGCAGCACCACTGGCAGCTCACAATGATGTCATAAATAGATCTACTATCCACATTAAAAGCATCGTGCAACGTTAAATATTCCAGCGTGTTTTACTTGAGCAGTGTGTAAGTGTTTTCTAGTGATGTATTAAGTTATATACAATGGCCAGTAAGAAAGGAAGTACAAAGCAACTTCTATTCATTCATCATTTGCCTTATGAATCTTCAATTTTATTCAGCATTGCTAGCACAAGAGCGTATGTTTTCTAAAAGGCCTTAAGCCTTGTTCAAAGCAGAGCCGTGATCTTTCTCCATTAGCGCTAGAATTGTTGATGCCAACACATTCTCGTTAGAGGAACACAGTAGTATATTGTTCTTAATTACTTCTTTCCCGGTGAATGAAGGTTTAATTAGCCCATACTTACAGCTCTCTGAGGATGAATTGATACCAGTTTAGTACAGTTCCATAATCTCTTGAGACACGAAAGAACGGAACCTGATATTACAAAGTGTTTACACTACTAACGTATAACATCGAATTTTTCAGAAATCGTCAATGCCACAGAGGAGTTATAGGGCACATATACGAGGGAAGTTTTTGAAGTAGGGTCCTTTATGCAATAAAATAAGAACTACTGAATATTTTTGTAATTTTGGTTCATTCTATGTGGCTTAAGCTTTCTTTTCACACATTTTTCAGAATCAGTTAAATTCTCTCCTGGTGTAGAATAAATGTAGGTGTTCTTCATAATAGAAGTTCGCCGTCAGACCACAAAGCAATTGTGTAGTTTCCAAGATGTATTTTTCCAAAATTGCGTTTTGGTATCGTTGGTTTCAGGGGATGGGAATTGAAACCAGTATCAGATCTTTTATCACAGAATAGCTGAAAGGAAACAATCGTGAATCTGCAAGTAAATGTGATGTTAGCCAATACAGACGTTCATTATGTCCTTCAAGAAGCTTTTGTATATATCTCCCCTAAGAGATTATCACACTCATTTTCAATACAGAAAAATTAACTCCAGAAACAGCTACATGTTTCCTAGATGAATGGCGGCGGAAATCTGCGACGAGGTTCCAAAAAAACCTATACTACGCTTAGACAAACGTCCGAAAAATATTGATAACCGGTGGAAAAGTAGTTTAAGGTATGAGGGCTTGGGTAAAAAATATTTAGTAGTTCATACCTTTTTGCAAAACGGACCTTATTTTTAAAATCTCCCTCGTATTTGCGAAAGTCAGTTTTATCCTCTAATTAGTTGATTCTGTTTGTGTAGTCAAAGTTCCACAGGAATGAAGAGCACTACAAAAACGTTGTACAGAAAATTAAATGCATGGTTTTTCTAAGTTTTTTGTGTAGGGCAGGATCAGTACTTATGAGGAATGGGGAGAGAGAGATAAATAGGTGCCTGGGCGGATTGATGATTTAGGTGTTTCGGGTTGTGGTGCTTCAATGGTAAATGGATACGCCGTTTATATCTATCTAGACATATTTTTTCAATGCCACATCTGTGGTGTACTGGTAACGTGTCTGTCTCGCATTCAAGAGATCCCGAGATAGAATCTTGGTTAGAGCGATTTACACGAATAAGTAATTTCCCGGTGTTTTCCCTTATCCTGAAAAAATTAATGTCGGGCAACCCTAAACTATGGATTCCAGGCTCATTTGGGCACCAACTCACCCATTTCATACATCGTCCGATATAATATCCCTGGTTAAAGGAAGTTAAAAGTTTAAGAAACACACACACACAGACACACGCACTGAAGTTTAATTTTAGGAGGAGTTGTGTTCAACTGTTGGGGAGCCGAACTTAAAGTAGTTGCAACAGCACGTATGGTACCCGGTAGCCTTCGTCCCAAATTTAAAATTATTAAATTTTGTAATTTGACTGTGTCTTTAAATATTATATATTTATGTTGCCTCGGCTGCGTCAGTATTATTGTTAGAGACATAGATTTCTTTGAAGGGAGTAGTGGGGCTAAGAATGTAGTTTTACACAGATTATAATTTTTACTTCACTACTTATTAATCCTTGACACAATTTAAATAACACTTCACTGATATAAAGAGCTGTGAGATTGTTTTATTAATTAGTTGCACTTTTTAACACGTAAACTATTTTCGTCTCACACGAATACGTATTAAATTTCTCGAGGACGCATCTCGCGTCCGGCTAGGAACACTGTCTACAACCAACGCGTCCAGGTATGAGCGCTGTCTACAAGCAACTGACTTGATTTCTACCGCCTAAATTTGTAAATTTCTGTATTTCAAGTCTCTGATTGGCTATTCCTAATCCAATAGAATACTTTTATTTAACTTAAGCTTTTTTTCTGGTTGTTTATTGACTATTTTATAAACTGTCATAATAATTACATTATTGTTGCTCCAAGAATGACTAGCAGCATTATTACACTTCCTTACTGATTATTGCCTCAAGGTTACCGCATTATTAGCAAATTTTAACCTATTATTCTCACAGCTCCTACATTATTAAATTACGTAATACATTCAGATAACATTATTACACGTAGGATACAATAATATAAACATATACAATGACTGTAATATTGTTACATACACATTGCTTTAAGGTGGGCTGTTGCTGAATTTATATATTATATAATTTGACTGAAATCATTTAACTGTTAAAAATACTGCTTCAACACAGACACACACACACAATTAAATTCATTGACTTGTTCCTTTCCCTTAATGTATCCAACCACACAAAACATTTATATATTCGCGTTAAGTCCTAACTCGAAAGCTTTTCGCGATTAATTTCTGTTTTCGCCGGGTACACATTGCCCAGATCACTGCTGTTTTAGCACTGAATTGCACATCTGCCTTTGCGGACTTGTAGATCCTGAGTGATGTTACTCTGGATGTAAGATTTCGCTACATAATTTTTCGTTAAACATATTTCGCTATAAAAAAATTATATTTTTTCTATTGGTCGGGAAATATTACGGGAATTATCCACTTAGTTCTGTTATGTGAACCAGAAGCATAAGCGTTCTCATAAGCGAACTGATACGATTACAAGATAATCAGTTCTTCTAACCTTAGCTTTCTGAATTAATAAAGTTTTGTGCACATACGAGGATATATATTTTACTTACAAAAGAACTTTAACTGCGACAACCTTCAGGGAATGTCTTTCATTGGACTGCAAAGGGGTCTATTTCCCACTGAACTTATGTATATTTCCCTGCAAGCCCATACTGATTTCATCTAAGCATTGGCTTCTTAAAATTATATTAAATCAATACAATAGAGAAATAGAGTTTATTATTTACTTTAATTTTTTTATTGTGGCCGTAATGTACAAACTCCATGGGGTAATGTAAATGTTCGTAAACTTTTCATGTTTCATTTTGGAAAGATGCATCACTAAAATATAATTTGGTATTATGAAACGTAATTCGTTAGTTCCTCTGTTTAAAGAAACACACACACTCTCTCCCCTCCCCCCTCCGTCTGTATTCCTGGTATATATATATATATATATATATATATATATATTTTGAGGATATTATGTTTAAATAGCCATATCGATTTGGGGGGGGGCAGGCTTTATTAGATATAGAAATTCAATCAGTTCTTAACACGATATATAGTTTTTGTTCATTTCTTCTTAATTATATATCGTAGACATAACTGAAGACGCTATCCAGCAAACTGCCACATCCCTTTTACAGCCTGGTGAATACGTTGGAATTTGATGATTCATGTGACTGGCAGTCAGGGTTATGGCTTCGACACACGCAACAAAAGTGTATGTAATTTGCAATGTCTGTGCTTGCCGTTCCGTGGTAGAACCTGAGGTTCTTTCATTTATATAGTAAACTACATTGCACGCAAGAGGTATTGCGTTTAAAATGCAAAAACCTACTCTGTGTACATAAGTTTTGAATTCCTTTGTTTATCCCGCCAGTGTTAAACTGCTACTAAATCTCAAACTATTTAAATGCTGAAAATTTATAGGATGCAAATGAATGCCTTGTAAGTTCTTCACTGATCTAGTTTTATGCAATAAGTTTGAGTTAAGGAAGATAAGGATTTTTCTTCAATTATATCATCTTTTGATTCAAAGTTCTCAGCAATTTTTTTAAAATAACAAACCATTTTATTAATACCAAAGTAGATCCACCAATACTTATAAATTGTTTTTATCATCCTGAAATTTAATTTAGTTACCTTCAATGATATCTGAGAAAACGGGTCATTTATATCATAAAATGTCTTGTACACAAAAGGCTGTTCAAAGCAGAATTACAGAAAACACACTCGGTGTATTTACAAATAAGAAACTACATGGCTTGAGCACATAAAAGCTGCCGTATTTGGCAGTAGTACCAATTTTTATAGCAAAACTTCTCCTAAAAGATGGCCTAAAGTTTACCTTTCTACCCCAGTGTGTAGGAGTTATTTTTTATATGAAATCCTGCGGAATTCACTTTATAAAATGGCAGATGCAGTACACTTTTCAAAAATACATTTAAAATACAAGAATCGTGACTATAATGATAAAATGGATTATATAAATTGAAAGGGGAAACCCAAATTTATAAGACGTTATAAAAAATTAAAATGTTTTAAATGGTTTTTTTTTTTTTTTTTTTTTTTTTTTTTTTGTTTTGGCAGTTTTCACCATTCAGCTCTCATTAAACAGAAGTATAACAGTTGAGGCAAAAAGATTTGATGGAGTCCATTTTTCATAAATGCATGGAGCTAAAGACTTCGAATTTTAGCTTGCCAAAGGAAAACTTGAGAGGAATCCGGTTTGGATTTGCTTAATAAGTGTTAATATTTGCAAAAAAAAAAATCTTGAAAGTGCATAAGTGAACGCTGTTAGTGGAAAGCGATCCCACTGTATGTCTCAGAAAGGCCTAATTACCTATAGCTTCAGTTTTGTGCACATTATAGTGCATTATTACTATATTAATTTATTATTATTAAATTTCCAGAAAACAGAAAAGAAACCCTATTGTGTAGAGCATATTAGGGTCATAGTATGACAAATACATACTATTAACAAACAGATTAAACATTATATTCAAGCTTATTAAAGATGGGATGAATGAATGTTAGAAAGTGAGAATAACAACATTGTTTTTTAATATATAAAATAGAGGATATGCCAGTTCTCAGCCACAAAATTCCGGGTGATTGTCCATGGTGTATCCTGATCTTCCAAATCAGGACACTCAAAACACTGGCAGGACAACTGCTGTACAGTTTGAGGGGATGCACAGAAGCATGAGTAACCATTAACCTTCTGGGACATTTACCTTAAATCGCTGGAAATATGACTTAAATTTGCCACGCCCGGATAGAAATTGAGCAAGTACAAAGTTAGGCACAAGTATTTTGCTCCGGAGTCGACGTTGGATCTCGAGTAAAACATTTCTCTCGTAGCGTGTCCTTTTAGGGTTGGCCCAAATATTATTCAATTGAAGTGTCATGTGATTTTTAATTTTCCTTTTCAGGTAATATATCATCCCATCGTAGATTTTGCAGCTTCTTTTGCTATTAGGTCTGCTTTCTCATTTCCGATAGCACATATGTGTCCACGAACCCAGGAGAGGCAGATGTGGAGCTATTAATCTTGTCAGTGGCTATTGGGTTTGTATTGTAGCTATCATTTGTTGAGTTCAACGCTGCTTGTGAATCACTATAATTATCGCTATACCTACAGTAAGACACTCAATTTGTTATCAATACACTAAAAGAATTGAACTGCTAAGTTATATCAGTTTCTTTTTTCTTTCTGTAGAACATGAAATGCACTCCCAAGTGGCAAAATAAAATGCTCAGTATTTCAAGACCTATTACGTTTTAACCAGTTCTTTTAGTTATGTATGCCAAATGCCAGCTTGTACCTTTTGTAGTTTTTGTAAAAAAAAAAAGTAGCTTATGTTTAGGAAAATATACTGTGCCTTTCACATACAAATTGGCTGGTCGGTTCGAAGCACAAAAGTATTCGTACACAGTTTTAAAAACTCTAGCAGCCAAATTAATGGATGTAAAATTCTCATTTTTAATGGACAGAGAGAACAAATGGTATTACAATTTACTTGTTTTGGCAGCTATCAGTACCTTGTATATTATTAGTTTTTCAATTGTTTGAAAAATATACCGATTTCTTAACTTTTTGTAGACAGCGTTTACAGAATTATGTTTCATGCATTAAATAGAGCGATTTTTTTTTCTGCGATACCTGATTTTGCTATGAAAATAAGTTTTCATTTGTACGAGGGTAATCTTGAAAGTCCCCGACATTTTAAAATTAACAATTAACAAAATGCAAATGTCAAGTTTACTATCTACATTTGAAGGTACACTCTTAAGCTATTTTTCTACATAATCGCCATTCAAATTGACGCATTTATCATACCGTAGCACAAGTTTTTCAGTGTCCTCTCTGTAGAAATCTGCCGCCTGCGACTTCAACCACTGGTTTACACCGGCAAGCAGTTCAGCGTCAGTATCAAAGCATCAATTTGATGCGCCAAACTCCGTGTAATTCGGGGAAAATGTTCCGAAAGTGCTATAATCGTGAAACGACGATTTTCACGATTTTGTCATTGTTTTGCATTGACAGCTCATCAGTCATAAGGCTAGGCCTACCACTGCGATCCTCGTCGTGAATATTGGTAAGGCCATTTTTAAAATCAATGCACCATTGCCTGACTCGGCTTTCACTCATTATTCCCTGCCCGTAAAAATCACAAAGTTGACGATAAATTTCAATTGATTTGTTCTTTGTAGCCAACCGCACTTCACTAGTGGCGGGATTTTCTATTGCAGCGCATATTTTAACTCGCAGAGAGCACAGTAAGGGAGGCAGTCCTCACGCTACCACAGCTGGATGCGTACTGAATGTAGGAACGTTCTGACACCAAGATGGCGGCTCTAGCCCTACTCATCGCCACGATAGGCCAAAACTCTGGGACTTTCTGGATTGCTCTCGTAGGAAAGATAAAATGTCAAAGTCAGGGATTTTCAATGTTTTTCCTGAACTTCCTTATTAACGACTCGAATTTGACTATTTCACAAATTTATTTCTCAGGCAGTTTAAATGATACGTCGATGAAAATATTAGATTAAAATATTAGGTATTCTACACAAAAAATTTCACTACTAAGTGCACATAACATAATTTTATAAATACATTAGATGAAAATGTTGAAAACAGGTGCAATTTTCAAAGCATTATAAAACTAATAAAAATTAAGGATTTTGAAAAACGCAACAACACGTAAAGTATACCATTTGTCCTTTCTGTGTATGAAAAAAGGTAATTTTATCTCCATTAATTTGGCTGGTAGAATTCTTTAAAGTGAATGCCTCTATTTGTGTGATAAAAAAAAATTAAGTTGTAGGATGCAATACTGTCTAATGATAACATTCATGGCGGGCTCAATTCCACAGATATACTAAAAGTGGTATATAAAATGTTTACAAGAAATCATTGTAAATAATGGATAAAAAATTGATTTTCTATTATTTTTCACCGATCGATTGCCTTAAATATAATTCAATGGCATTTTCGGATACGCAAGAAGAAAACGGGGGAAATAAAAGGTGGGGGTCTAAATGCCCTTTCTCGTCAGTAGGTATAATAGATGGGTTCTGGCGCAGTTTTTTGAACATATATGGGAAAGGTAAGGGAAAACGAGGCTAGATGCGGCGATTCAAGGAGGAAAATGGGTTTATATGGGAGAGATAGGGAATACGACGACCGATACTCGTCTAGCGTCGTATGCAACGTACGTTCTCATGTCGTCGAGCGTCGTGTTTTTAGGCATATATGGGAAAGGATAGGGAAAACGAGGGTAGATGCGCTCGACGATATGAGTACGTACGTCGGGAGCATGCTACGACGCTCGACGAGTATCGGTCGTCGTATTCCCTATCTCTCCCATATAAACCCATTTTCCTCCTTAAATCGCCGCATCTAGCCTCGTTTTCCCTATCCTTTCCCATATATGCTCAAAAAACTGCGCCAGAACCCATCTGTTATACCTACTCTCGTCAATGTTAAATTTATTCAATTGAGACCCATTATCTACGAAAATTAAGGTAATTAGCATAATTTTTCGAGGTATATTGTGGCTCACGTTTGCTGTACAATCGTGAAAAAGGATAAACATTCATTTTTACCACAATGTAACATATAATAGTTTAATACAATGCCTAAAATGTTATTGAAAAATTAGGGGTTTTACGTTTTAAAAGATTACTATACATTCTGCATAAAAACATAGGCTTATTTATCAACAAATGTATGGTACAAATTTCAGCACTTTATATCACTTTCTAACATAATATGGTATTTGTATAGAAAATTGCAGTTGTTTAGAAATTTCTGTTAAAACAAAGTTTAAATAAAGCTCATAATTATACTGTACATGTCTCTAATCATACAAGCTCATAGTTATGTTATCTGCTTGGTTCTGCCAGTAACTGCAGTGAAACTTACCGATCGAACATTGTACCAATAATATTTAGATACTAATTGATGTTTTACATTATGAGTGAGCTTTAAAATTAAAAAAGTGCTTAGCAGCATTATTTACAATAATATTTATAAAGTATTTACAATTAACGTGTCGCTATTAAAGTTACACCAAAATGAACGGATGATTTGAAATGTTGACATGCAATTAAACTTGAAAAATGGGAAAAATAATGAAAATCAACACTTAGATTCCCCTTAATTTGCAATAGCGCTCTTATAAAACTCATAAATAGCAAAATATTCACAATCGACAAAACATGTAAACTGTGATATCATTTGTTCTTTGGGTATATTAAACATTTTCTCTCCATTATTTTGGCCGTTAGAATTTCTTTCATAAGAAATAGACAATATCTTATTTGTTACAGTTTCTAATCTACATAGTGCGTTGTTCATCTGTCTCAATATTAATAATCATATTTTTAATCCATTTATATAGCCGCCTTTAGAAAGAGTTCCTTTTTGTCCTTGACTAGTCACTGTTGTGTTTTCGACTTTGTTAAAACTTTTGTTTATGTATTTATTCAGTTTTACTTTCTCTACCACATACATAGTGGGTACAGAAGGTAATGCATTCCACCCAAAAATTGGATATCGAAGTTTCACCTCCAATACATGTTTTGAGACTCCCTCAATAAAAAAAACAGTTTTAGTAAAATGTCCGTTGTCTGTGAATAGCATAAGACAAACACGAAAATTGTAGTAAATACCAAACTTATGACACGAAGATTTTCAAGAACATCCTCCAACTACCATATACTTGAAACATTTTTTAAATGTTTGGTTTTCTAAAAGATGGCTGTAATAATTCTGATTGAAACACCATTTCGTATTTAAGATATCTGCATGACAAATAAAACGTATATTTCAAATTTTTTGGGAATAGCCTGTGAAGTTCTGTTCATTTTCGGGGGGAATTTTGTGTAATCTTGTATAACTGATAAACGTTGAGCGATAGAAGAGAATGTACTATACAAAAAATTTAGATCCTTTAAAACCCACATTTTATTTTGAATAACCTTATTAATAATTAGATCATACACTCATTCACACTCTCATTCATACTTCCAGACTCTGGGGAGGGTAGGGATTAATCTTGGCTAGAGAAAAATTCCTACCCTCCCCCAGCCGGGAATCGAACTCAGGACCCCTCGCACATTAATTGTTGAATACTCTTTCATTCCTTAAAGTCCTGTCGACCTTCAGTTGTTTCTTGCGGTTGCGTGGAAACAGTATGAAACAGCATATAGCGTCCAGTTCTTAAAACATTTGACTATCGCTGTTCTCTTTGTATCTGTAACGAAGTGTTTAATTTAGCTATTTCTACAAAGGTTTATCGCTATTAAAATGAAGTAGATAGACAAATAAGCTGTAATAATAATTTGTATACCCACTAATAAACGATAGAGGGTAGAGAAAGTCTGTAAATATAACACATCAGATTTTTTTAAAGCTCTGAAACATCACTGATGTCAGTTAAAGCTCAATTTCAATTCCCAGATGGAAGACGATCTTTAAAAATGAGAATTCAGTGTGTTGACCTCTCGACGCAGAGGCTGCCAAATTCGCTCTTATGCAGTGTATACAATACACAGAAAGGGGATCTCTGCACACCCTATGAAGCTCCAACTTTGCCAATGTTCGCCAGCTGTTATCTGCACAGTATTAAATCGAATACAGCAGTTGGCCGATGTGGATACGCAATGCAGAAAAAAAAAAGTTTTTAAAATGAGTTTTGCACACAAGCGAGGTACTATCTCTCTCGGCCAACTAGGGAATAAAGCCCATTTCTCTGTGAACCGTGACATTCCCGCCGCCCCAAGAATGCATACATCACTTTGGAATGTTTTATTTGCTCCCTGTATCGCTTGAATTTTGCAGACACGGGGATCTAGTTGCAATTTGATAGAACTCCTGTCACTTTTTGCACTAACGAGAGAGAATTTCATTTGCCGAGACCAGAGATGGGAGAAACGCATTTCATTTTGTGGATGCTAGAAGGGCTTGCTCACACTCTGGCATCTGTTGATTGTTTTTCTTCATAAAGCCAAATCTATATTACTGTGCCAAGCCTAAATCTGTCAGTCGTATATTTCAGTAAAGAAAGGGGAGGGAAAAGGGTACCGGATGTTCTTGATGTGCATTTCACAACTACGAGTTTCAATTAACTCTGTTAAAATACAGAGCCATCTCCAAATTCACTCATTTAAACGTTTTGGAAGTGACATGGATATTATAACCTCCAAGAAGAGATAACGTTTTTATTCCTAAATGATAAATATCAATCTGGGGTTACCCTGAATCTCCTCTTCTCAGAGATTAAGATAAGTAATAGAATTTGTGTTACAAGTGCATAATCCTTTAGTTTGTGCCATGAGTGGGTAAAAATAGGATATAAACGAGTTTGAAAATGTATTGTCTTTACGTTGTTTGCCCCACGATGTTATTTTGTTACGTTATTTTTATTTGCAACACGCTTTGGGAGCCAAATTTGAAGAATGTTTGTTGCTGCTACGTATGGAAAGCCAGTTTGAAGAATGTGTATTATATATCGACTGTTGGGGAGCCGAACTTGTAGTAGTTGTTTGCAACCGCACGTATGCTAAACAGTTTCCGGTAGCCTTCGCCCCAAATGTACTTTCAGGTGGTCTTTGCCCCAAGTTTAAAAAAAATTAACTTTGTAATTTAACTCTTTCTTTAAATATTATATTTATGTTTACTTCGGCTGCGTCAGTATTTTTGTTAGAGACACGTTTCTGTTAGTAGGGTTGTAATGCGACAAGATTGTAGGCTTACACAGATTATAATTTTACTTCACTCCTTTCATTAATGCTTGATACGATTTAAATAACACTTCACTGATATAGAGAGCTGTGAGATCTTTTTATTAATTAATTACACTTTTTAATACGTAAACTTATTTTTCGTCTCACACGAATACATATTCTATTTCTTGAGGACATTTTTTGCGTCTGGTTAGTAACGCTGTCTGCAGGCAACTGAACTCTAAATTTGTAAAATTTTCTCCTTTTCAGTTTCTGATTGGCTAATCCTAATCCAATACAATACCTTCATTTAACAAAAGGTTTTTTCTGGTTGTTGATATGCTATTTTTATAAACGGTCACTAAAATTACATTATTGCCTCAAGGTTACCTCATTGTTAGCAACGTTTAAACTATTATTCTCACAGCTCCTACATTATTAAATTACGTAATGCATTCACGTGACATTATTGAACATGTTTACAATAGTATAAGCATATGCAATGACTGTTGCATACATTTTACATTTACAAATTATTACATACACATATTGCTTCAAGGCGGGCTGTTATTGAATTTATATTATATAATTAGACTGAAATCATTTAAGTGTTAAAAATACGGCCTCAAGTTGCATACAACGTATATGCAATCTTAGCATTGTAAAGGGATAAAACAATTCCAAAACTAGATAATTAAAATTAATTTAATTTTTCAAATTGTTCCATTTATACCCAACCTATAACTGCAAGTCATATTGCCTGTAGGGAATGGTGTTAACTCGTATAAGTCATTGGATTTCTGGTTTTAATGGCCTAAACAATAGGTGAAGCTCTTTTCACACAAAACAAGTCGTGCAACTCATCTATTTGTTGTATATTAATTTGACAAACTATCCTTTCGGTTGGCGTACTCGCTGTACTGACGCTTTTAAAATGTCTTATACAACTTTTCGCACATTTCCTTTCCACTATGTGCAGATAGATATATTAAATTGGCTTAGGCCTTCCCGTAAATATCACGTCTCTTTTATTGTCCTCAGTCCACCGCGAGAAATATTTTTGCAATACGCAACACACTGTGTTTTTGCGGATTTATTGCAAATCGCTAATGATTTAAATGTTTTTAAGACAAGCTTATTGTTGATACTTCACACTAGCAAACTTCCAAGACCATACACACAGCAATAATCGCTACATACAGACTATTTCTGCACGCGAACTGACACTTAAGGTCCTAGTCCAAGAACTTGGAGTTTGAACAGGAGGAAAACCTTTCATTATCCGGGAAGGGATGTTTGCAAGTTTACAAAAGATTTTACAAGTCTCACCGAATAGCCTCTACAAGGGATCCTTCTACTTCAAGAAATCCAGGATTTTAGCTTCACGGTAGCCTCGAAGCAGGTAGTATGTGGGAGTACTTTGGTTGTCATGGCAACCAGACATAAACAGTGCAGCGGAAAATCCCAGAGCGAAGAGTTACTGCACTAACCCTCTATACCTGCTCATGGACATTGTGGCTTTCCCATTTTGCTCACTTACAAACCATTTCCCTTATTCCGTGTTACTGCCGCGGTAACACTTCGAAGTGGGCGATTTTCCCTGTTAAAATACTGATTCGTAAAATTATATTCCTCTTTGCGAGTAGTGGAATATTTAAATATAACATGTTTAAATAGAGAGAAAACTGTATTCACCATTTTTATTCAAAAGACATAATTTTGGAAGTGGTTTCTTTAAGAAATTTAAATATATGTATGTATTTTCTTATATTTTTCTTCTACAGGATTAACAGTATATGTTATTCTTTTCGTGTTTTTTTTTATTATGTCTTATGAGGCGATGCATCTAGTTAGAAACCAGCTGTTGGTGCTTCACTAACTTCACCCGAGGAAATGCCTCTGGTTTTTAAGCAATAGATCTCACATTCATACTTCCACACTCTGGGGAGGATGGGAATTACCTGAGCTAGAGAAAAATTCTCATCCCCAGCCGGGAATTGGACCCGGACCCCCTCGCACAGCAGGCAGGTGGGTGCTATATGAGCTAAGGGACCAGACTTAATGTTTATGCTAGCCGAAAAAGTCAAGGTTTCATATCGGCAGAGAGAAGCTTGTGTAAATGTTTACAGTGCTAAGCAAGTTTAGTTATAAAATGAGCGAAGTGAGTAATAATTTGTTTGAAATTTTAGATATTCCTTTAGAATTATTGAAAGAAGCTGAAGCACAATTAATTCTATAGGCCAAGAACGAAAGATGTTTTAAGAGAAAACTGTAAGAGGTAACAATCTTAACAGTCGTTATGGTTATCTGTGATTTATAGTAACTCTCTCTCCTCTCTCCCTCCCGTTCGGTCATGGACCAATTAGCCATCAGGATGTCATATTTTGATGATTAACGTCCTTTGACCGGGTCATATCGAGCGATGAATGAACGGATGGTTGAAATGATGTTCAAATGACCCCGGGGTTCCTAGAGCTTATGAGTCGCTGTGAATTCCTATAAATCTAAGGCAGAAATCGGTGAGGAATGGGGATATGTGAATTCCTCTAATATCGGAGAAACAGGGTGTGCTAGTTCCTACAGTTTTATAAGTTGGTAAGCGTGAAGCAACCTTGACTTGATTAAAAAATCTT
The DNA here is from genome assembly GCA_030765065.1 of Deroplatys truncata. Lineage (NCBI taxonomy): Eukaryota > Metazoa > Arthropoda > Insecta > Mantodea > Mantidae > Deroplatys > Deroplatys truncata. Next base: position 116,721,534 of record CM060988.1, on the reverse strand, counting down.
TGTTTATTGTTTAAAATTACATTGTCAAATAGCAAGGCTTAATGCTAAGCTTGGTTAAGCAAGTTTAAAATAGTTATTTCAAAGTGTAATGTTCAATAACATCTTCATCAAGAAGGGAATTCCAAAGAAGTACGTCAATCCCTTTCCTATTTCGCTCTCACCAGCAACAAACTCCTTAGAGGAAGTCGCTGCACTCTGATTAGTTAGTCAGTCTTCATTACGATGGAAGTATGACAGGATCAAATAATAGATACATTTCGTGATTATATTGTTGACATATATGCAAGCGAAGAATGCACTTTCCCAACAAATATGTGGTATTTTATTTTTTACACGCGTGCTAAGCGGCAGCAACCGTTGTCTTTGTAGGAGTTTGCGTACCAATATTCTTACAAACCAAAAATTTGTAGGAATTCGCAGAATTCATCTTCTCCTCGGAATAAGGGAATACTCCGAAAAAAACCATATCCAGGTAACTTGCCCAAACCGAAAATCGAACTCGGGACCTTTTAAATGTGAGGCAGATATGTTATCCTCACACCACGGAGGTGGGCTAGATACGAACGAACGGAGGGGGATCCCCGAAACCAGAGCAGAGCACCTCATGCAGGCCATCGGCCCCTTGTGCTTCTATCGTAAACCCCGGGAGGGAGGGAGGGAGGGATGAGGGGAGAGACTCCAAGGGTGACCAGATCCGGATGACGACGGGCGCAAGCACGGACGGGGTCTAATGTTTCCAGATTGAACGCCTCTAATGCAGCCCGAGCCACCGGAGGTCCCCAAAGTTCCCGCCCGAAACACCCAGAGGAGCAGTCCTTGGAACGACGTCAGGATAAAACTTCCACAGAGCGTACAGCCACCGTGCAGCCGCAACCGGCCGAACGCCGTCGCCTGGTCCTACAACCCTGAAACACATGACAAGGAAGATGATGGGTACAGGAAAGGGGGCATGAGGATCATGTTTGAAGGGTCGTGTCCCCAACATTCGCTTGCCGACTTGGGGAAACCACGAAAAACCCATGGATCAGAGTGGACGGTCGCCGGGGATCGAGCCCAGGACCTCCCAAATGCGAATCGCACATGTTACCGCGGCGCCAACTCGCTTAGTCGGAGGTGGGCTAACTCATGTTGAAATATCGATTAATGAAAATTTCGATTGTTGCTACGTACATTACTATTATGCGTTGCCTACTTGGTACAAAAGTAAGGCAAATTTTTGGCCTTTGAGACAAAACGTAATCGTTTCCATTGTTATCTCAAATAAAAAGGAATAAAAAGAGCTGTGTAACAGAAGTCTTTAGAATTCTTCGGGTTAAGGGGGGTTTAGAATGGAATTGATCATAAACGCATACGATTCAACAGATGTACTACCTGATTATTGTTAAGCAACCAGTATGGCGACTATGCTAGAAGGACCAACTTATGCAGAATTTGACCAATGAGGTGTTTATAATTGATAGTACTGCACAAAGAAACTAAAGGAAAATACGTAAATGAAGGTCACTTAGAGATTATGGTGCTAACTGTAGACCCGTTGCACTTTTTCGTAGTATTTGAATAAAGTGGCAATTGCATAAATAATCTTAAAAGTAGATTATCACTCGTCATAAACAAGATCGATTTTTACTTTTACTACGTATAGTATTAAGGGAGGTATTGTATTCCACCCAGAAAATCGATGTCGATATTTCACCGGAAATACATGTTTTGAGGCCCCCCTGAAAATAAAAAAGGCATTTTTAGAAAAAGGTTAGTTTCTGTGTATGTGTGAACATGACTAAAAACAAAAGGTAGGATAAATCCAATCTTGGTATTTAGGTTCAGTATTTCCAAAGATGCGACACGAAGAATTTCAAGAAAATCCCCCACTCAGAGTACCCTTTAAATTGAAGATATTTCGAAATTTTTTATTTTCTTAAAAATTGCGCTAACGATTTTGATTAAAATACCATATATTAAAGATGTTTACATTAAAAATAAAATGTATATATTGAATTTTCTGGGAATAGCCTGTAAAGTCCGCTTCATTTGAAGAAATTATGTATAATTTTATATAATTGTAAACGTTAAGCGATATACGAAAACGTCCTACATAAAAAATTAAGATCTTTTTAAAACACACAATTTATTTCAAATACATTTTTTTGTAGTATCACCCATTTCCAAGATATCCGTTAGTAATGGTTCGATTTGTTCAATACTTTGTCATTCTTAAGTCCCATTGAGTTCCATTTTTTTCTCACGATTGCAGTATGGAATTTTAAAGCCAGCACATGGCGTCCAGTTCTTAAACATTTGACTGTCGCTGTTTCATTTATATTTATAACGAAATGTGTAATGTAGCTATTTCTGCAAAGGTTTATGTAGATTAAAATGAAGTAGGTAGAAAAATAATCTTTAGTAAGAATAGATTGTATACCCACTAATAAACGATAGAAGGTAGAGAAAGTCATATGTATCGCATCAGATTTTTCGGCTACTTTCCCCTGTCTTCTATTTTTACTTTCTCTACTACGTATAGTAAGTAGGGGAAGTATTGTATTCCACCCAAAAATTCGATACCGAGATTTCACCGGAAATACATGTTTTGAGATCCCCTGAATCCAAAAAAAAGCATTTTTAGAAACATGTCCGTGTGTCTCTGTATGTCTGTCTGTGAGCATCATAACTCAGAAACGAACAGTCGAATAAACACCAAACTTGGTATTTAGGTTTAGTATCTTCCAGAGATGCGACACGAAGGTCGCCCACCTTCGCAATGTGGGGGTGGAGTGTCTGCCTCAAATGCAAGAGCTCTCGAGTTCTTATCTCGGTTAGATTGAGTTATCTGAATAAGGTTCCTTCCCGGGATTTCCCTTTATATTGAAAACAGGGTAAGTAACTCTTTAAGTTCTAGGGATCCCGGCCCACTTGAGCATCTTTTCAACCATTTCGTTCATTCACCGTCCAATATGACCTAACCGGTAAAGGAGATTTATCATCAAGCACAAAAAAAAGGTTAAACTATATTTTCTATCATCACATTAGTATGTTAGCATTATGATACCTAGGCTTTGAGAATATTTGTTTTTCTGTCAGGTAAGGGTTGAAATTAAAAGCTACGAAGTACACCGGTATGTTTCGAATTAAAATTAATTATTTGTATAAGTTTTAATCGCGGCAGATTCTGTCAGACCACATAAATAGATTTCATCTACTTGTATTCCTATTTAACATACCTAAAATTTGGATACTCTAAGTAGGAAGTCCCCAAGGTTACCGGAAAATTTGTCTGTGGTATCAATTATGCCATTTAATATATAAAATCTTTAAGATGCTTAATACACGTCTGTCTCGTGATTTAAACTGCGATAAACGCGCAATTAACTCCAGTTGCATTTCTGCTTTCCTGCATTTGTGTCCTTCCAGCGAACCATATCCTCTCATTAAGACTGGCGTAACGTCCGCTACAGTCCATCTAAATAGCAAAGCAAGAACCGCGTACTTTTGTCCTCTAACAAAAACCAGCTGCGTGTTCGATAACTTTTCCTGTGTTATTATTTCCTTATATCCTGCAAGGACAAATTTAAGAGAATAACTGTATTTACAAAAATAGAAAAGGTGAGTGTACTCTATACCGGCTATCCCTCTTATTTCAAAATGTCACGCTAAATGTAACAAGAATAATAATTCCATTTCAGAATATTTTAGTCGCTACTTGGACGCCAATTTTAATTACTTTCTCTATCACGTGCGTATTAGGCAGAGAAGGTATTACATTCCAACCAAAAAATTCGATATCGACATGTTTTGAGGCTCCTGAATCTAAAAAAAAAACATTTTTAGAAAAATGTTCGTTTATGTGTGTGTGTCTGTGAACAGCATAACTCAAAAACGAAATGTCGGATAAATACCAAACGTGGTATTTAGGTTCAGTATCTTCCAAAGATGGAACACGAAGGTTTTCAAGAAAATCCCAGAACACCAAACTACCCTTTAATTGAAACTTTTTTCGAAATTGTTTGTTTTCTGAAAAATGATTTAACGATTTTGATTAAAATACGATATATTAAAGATATTTGTATGAAAAACAAAATGCATATCTTGAACCTTCTGGGAATAGCTTGTGAACTCCTCTTCATTCAGAAGAAAATTTATTTAATCTTGCTTAACTGGTAAACGTTAAGGATAGACGAAAACCTACTACACAAAAAATTTAAATCTCTTTAAAACACACAATTTGCCTCAAATAACTGTTTTATGGCATCAGCTATTTCCGAGATATCCGTTATTAATGATTCGAATTGTTCAATACATGTCATTATTCCCAAGTCTTGTCGAATTTTAGCTGTTTCTCGCGATGTCATGGAAAAAGTATAGAATTTTAAGGCCGGCATATAGCATCCAACTATAAACATTTGACTATCGCTATTTCCTTTGTATTTATAACGAAATGTGTAATGGAGCTATTTCAGAAAAGGTTATTTCGATTAAAATGAAGTAGATAGGAAAATAAACTTTTGTAATACCCATTAATTTGTATACCCAATAATAAGCGATGGAGGGTAGAGAAAGTCATGTGAGTGTAACATATATGATTTTTTTACAGGTTTCAATACTCTCAGCTATGTGTTAAGCTTTTTTGGAGGTGTCGTTTATTTTAAGGTACAAGGATTTAGCTAACATTAGAAAAAACCGATTCAGTAAGACAGTATCAGTTGAACGTTTTTGGATGAACGTATACCAGAATCCGATTTCCTAAAACTTCTATTTTATAAGTTCAAAATATTGCATACGCCGTAAATACTCCCAGATTCAACGAAAAAATGTTTGGGTGAATTTGTGTTTTATAAAAACACAATATTTTGTAACTATTGCAAGCAGCATTAACAGTTTTCATCACTCCAGATATTCTTTATCTGAGGCTTATAACTAAGTTATTTTTACATGAATCAAGGGTAATCAAACGAGTTAAGTTTTATAATGCAATGATTCTACCAATATTAATTTATGGAAGTCAGATGTGGGAGATATTTAAACAAAACACAAGCAGCTAAAATGAGTTGTTGAGTATTAGTTTAAGGATACTGATGCTCCCTAAGTAGAAAATATGTAAAACATTAATTAAACATATTTTCTATAACTTCATAAAATTTTATAAAACTGGAAAATTGGGGCTACCCTATCCAATAGGGAGAGTAGATATTGGACGTCCCATGAAAGGAATGTTTAAAATCGGAGATTTCCTCTTCCTGTCCAGGAAAAAAAGTAAATAAAAGGTTTTCTATTAGTACCTCTCTGTCGTTGGCGTAACTTTGGGGGAGGGGTTAAGGGAAGCAGTTCCCCCTTCCTAATATTTCTCACTTAACACCATTTTATATTGAGTTACTTTGAGTAAAAGTTTACAATTGTAGTTTGTAGTTAAATTAATAGAATAATTTTACCTAAAATATCGTACATTATGACCTATTATACGTTCAAATGTAGTGAGGTTCAGTATTAGTGCATGCTTTTTATTTTTGTATCAGTAATTGGGAGTTACTTAAAGATCACAATGTGGTTTCCAATGTAAATATATTCTAATATGTTATGGAGCGCCAATGCAATGAAGGTATATGGGTTACACACCAATTGTTAGCGTTTACTTCCTTTGTTTCTCATTGGTGTTTGCAACATCATGCTACAAACATAATTACATTGACTTGCTTTTTTGACAGTCTCAGACGGACAAACCGTGCGAATCTTTGAGTAACATAAGTACAGACCAATAGAAATTAAATTTTGTGTGAGTAACTTTTAAACATTATAACTATGAAAATAAATCTAAAGAAATTCGTGTTACCCTTACACGCTGGATTTTTTTTATTAAGGTTGCTTATTGACGCAAATGAAATAAATCAGCATGTAAAGGAACCAAAATATTTAACGTGTTATTGCATTATTATAATTATTATTCCTTTAAAGCAATTATTGTTTAATTTCCCAGAAAAGTGAAAACTAGTTTTTAAGGTATTTTATACTGCTCTTCATTATTTAGTTTTCATTTACTTCGCTTCCCACGTAAGCTACGTCCTAAATTATATCCATGTTCACGTGGTGGTGTTTACAATGATCCAGTCAATTATAACAAAACTAACAGTAAAGATAAGCGATAGCTTCTGGGTTGTAGGCTGGAGTCTAGTGGGTATCCGTACATTTTGCCAAGGACTGCATTTAGCATCTGCAGGGTTGTTCCGGAGTGAACGCCGTTTGTATACCATCATGTACCCTTATTCATCTCCAAAGCTATCGCAATTGTTCTGAGCTTTACCTTAATGGTGACCTGCAATGCTGCAAACAATTTTTGTTTCCGAGCTTTAATTAGCTCCATCAATTATTTATTTTTGTGATGAAGTGATAATTAAATGTAACCATGATCCAAAGAGCTGAGAAACTTCATAGAAACCTTATCTAAGTTACTGAAACCTATCAGGACTCAAACTCGAGTACTCTGGGTTTCTAGGTGGTATAAATATTTCAAGTCGATACAGATCAGATAGCCGTGCCTCATTCTCAGGAACGGGTGCATTTTATCTCTCCCAAAAGGATGTAGACGAAGAAGGAAATTCCTTATCCCACCTTCAGGATCACTGCCTGGTTTAATTGGTATCCTAAAGGTATCTGTTTGTAGAAATCAGAAAGCCGGTGACTGGTGTTTGACATGCAAAGCGAGCTATTTTTGCGTGATAGCGGTGTCGATATGAATGCAAATTGCCGGAGACTAATTTATAGTTGTTGAAGGCGCGCGCGACCTGGAAGGACTCCACCCCATCGTTGATGCATCTAATGCTGCACGCAAGACAGGTTTCCGCTCGCATCGGGAGCAACAACCTGATGCCCGTCCTCGGAGTGTTCTCACCTGGAACTCCATGGTGGTCTTAATTAACCAAGGTGTAAGTGATATACGTCCCCATGGTGATGCGGAAGATTGCTGCCTGCGGAACAAGAGAATCTGGGGCCGCCACCGGCACAAGAGTTTTCTCCAGGTGAGAGTTTGGAGTACACTTAGCCGCATCAGGTCCTTGGAACTACCTGGCTGAGAACTAGGGACATACTGACGTAGTACTACCCCAATAGTGCCTACGTCCATTATCTCTTATGTGGACAGAGACAGAAGACAAAGCGATCGTGCAGTCTTGCAGGCCTTGGGCTCGTCTGAAATTATAACTTATTGTCCTACGAAAGCCAAAGCGAATTATTAATTATTATTACTCTATTTTACGTCGCTTTAACTCCTTGGTGATATCGCGACGGATCTGTTAGTGGATAACTCTTAGAACGATAGGTATGTGATGGACAGTTAGGGCGGTATTCATAGTCGATCTTGGTGCGGACCAACTTGCTACTTCCGGTGGATTTACAGCGGACCATCGATTTTCTTATTCATAGACCGGGACTTGGCGTTGGTCCGGGGATCAAACGTCTTGTTCGGGACCAAATTTTGGTCTACCTCAGAGGAGTAGATTAAAGGCAGACCAGCTTTATAACTGACTTTGGAGTGATGGGCGTGGCTGCTTGCGTAGAATTCGCGAAATGAGACTGTGGAGTAAAACTATCTACCAAAATTAGACACAATTAGAAAGTATGGCGACCTAAACTTGAAAACAAATACAGGTTTAGCAAAGCAAAGGTTAGAAGGCTGATAAAACGGATTCATCCTAACCCATATGACAGAGACGATAACCGAGGTTTGAGTATCTCAATTGATACTATGCTAATAGCACTTCCATATTATACAAGAGAATGGTATCAAGAAAACACTACTGACCTTAATAAGCGTCAGTAAGCCGCATATGCCATTGCTAGATTTACCTTCGTTAAACCGGGTTTCTTTGCACTTTACGTAACATGACAGGATGTAATACAAAGTTAAGAAATTCTGCTACAGTAAAGGTTTAATTGGGATGCACTTAACGTAAGGGGAATGAATCTTGATTGATTGATTGTGCTTCTTTTACTTCATGCTACTGCTTCACGTCGATTGGTTATAATTGCCATTACATTAAATTTGAGTAACGGGAAGGAAAAGTTTGACACTGCCAAATTCTTATGTTACGTCGTTAAAGTAAACCACGTTAAGACAACCCCGAAATAGCTCCATTTAATACAATGTATAAGATCTTCACATTGAGTTAAGTCACTTGGGTTAAGTTGACTTTACTTACGTATTCCCGGCGAGGAGAGGAGGATTACAACTCCCGGAAGGTTAATGAAGTATTAGAATTTCCTCAGGTAATTATTTCTGTATAATTACTATCGCACAATATTTATTTGGTTAAGATCCAGGGTGAGATTTTAATAACAGCAAATTTTTCTTCCTATTTAAATACGATTTGATCTGAAATTTTAAGGTTAAAAGTTAATATTCCAGCAAGTTAAATTAATGATTAACAATGCCATGAAACTGTGTATCTGATGGATAAGAACGTTTCCAAAAAGGGAGGGTGCCAGTAGGTTAGAATCATGCACAAAACTGCCTATATATGTATTATCTCCCTCCATTCCTCTTCTTCTTCTTCTTCTTTTTGGCGTCTGCATTTGTCGAAACCGATTTGTTTTCAATAGTATCCATCATTTTTTGTGTTAAGGAAAACAGGCATTTTCCTCCTCCTCCGACCATTTTAATGCACGCTTCTAGGTTATCTCTCCCTCTTTTTTTTTTTTTTTTTTTGCTGAGGGCGATGCGAACACTGAACCGATGAAAAAACAGCTGTGAAACTAGGGAGTAAGAGTGGTTCGTTTACTACTCTATGGCAGTCGCGCATGCGTCGTGTAACATTTTCTCCTTGCTGATCCACGGCCTTTCTGGGTCCGAGACTTTTTATCGTCTATGAATATCAAAAGCTTGGTCGGCCTTTGTTCCGGACCAAATGAGTCTGGAGATAGTGCAGACCTATGTGAAATCTATGAATACGGTCCTTAGTCTTCTAGGTCTCATCCCTGTAACCACCCGCTCCGTAACGTGCCCACAGAGACCCCAGCGCATGGCAGCTCCGTGCCGTGCAGTTGGCATTAGGGTGCCGTCCAGTCTAAGATTGTGTGTGTGGAAAGGTGGCATAGCATTCACTATTACCGCTTATTTTACTATTGTTTTAGTCATAAGGTGGAACTTTGGGTCGTGGTATTAAATATCCAAACCGGTAGTTACCTTGACGACTAAGGGAAATAACGAAAAAACCTCAGACAGATTGGTCGGCCCACGGGATTTGAACCCGGGACCTCCCGAATACGGGCCACAGACATTACCGCTTGAGCCATCCCGCTCGGTGACGAATTATTGTTTGCTTTTTTAATTGATTTATATTTAGAATAGCTTTAACTGAATGGTTATATCGCGACTTCCCATTTGGGTTACAAAGTTATTGTATATTAACAATGCAATCTATAAGTAAGGGATGCCACAAAGTATTCGTGAGAACAATACAAGCAAACTAAGGCACGGTTATTTAACATTAATAAGGTAACATTGTTGAGTATTAACACATGATAATGGTTAGTCATTAGTTTAATATTTGCATTTTATGTACATTAACTCAAGAACTTCTGGTTAAAATGTTATTATAAAGTTGGATTGCTTGTAAGAAGATCAGAACATTGTTGGAGAACTACGCTTGATTCAGGGCTATTGAGAGTTCGTTTGACATTTCACATTTGGTTCGCTGTTCATCGTAGATGCTGCAGGTCGTAATGAGGTGTGTTACTGTTAGCTGATAACTGCAATAGTCACACATTGATAGGTTTTCACGAGACAGAAGGTATGAGTGTGTGAATACTGTATGTTCAATAGCAGATGAGTCAACACAGTCTGGTCCCTACGGCGGAAACTTTGTAAGGGTAGTTGGAATCGGCGAGAGTATGGACCTCATGTAATTTGTTGTTGATTTCCACTGTTGAATGAAATTGGTGTAGACGCGGTGGGGAATCTTGAGGTCTTGCAGGCTACACGCCTCTTTACCTGTTTCATTTGCCCCCTCGTTTCCCGATGTACCTGTGTGCGACGGAATCCATAAGAGCGAGACTGTTGAGTTGTTACAGTCCCAAGTAGGAAACTATATTCACAGCAGACACCTTTGGTAAACACTGCTGTAGGAAGTTCATGAAGTAGCCGTGCAACATATTCAATTCATGTGCTTCGAACTTGCTGATCTATTTATAACGAATTAATCGCAACAGGTAGTTGTCAATCTAGTGGCACAAGAGGGATACAGGAAAAATGGCAGTCAAATGCTTTAAGACGGTCGCTATATCTGGCTTTGAAGTTTCATTAACTTTCCAAGACCTGAGAAACAACTGAATGATAACAGCACTTCAAAAAATGACAAAAGTATTGAAAAATTCAAACCAGTAGCAACGTTATTTAAAATAAATTGTGTTTTTTAAAGATATCTACAGTATATGGTATTTTAATCAAAATCGTTGAGTCATATCTGAGTAAATCCAGAATTTTGAAAAAAATGTCGGGTAAAGGGTAGTTTGGGGTGTGGGTATTTTCTTCAAAATCTTGATGTTGCATCTTTGGAAGACACTGAACCCAAGTACAAAGTTTGGTATTTATTGGACATTTCGTTTTTGGATTATGCTGTTGACACACACGGACGTTTTTCTAAAAATAGTTTGTATTCAAGGGACCTCAAAACATGTATTTTGGGTAAAATTCCTACATCAAACTTTGGTGGAATACAATACTTCCTCTTACCTACTATAGGTAGGTGGTAGAGAAAGTAGAAATAAAATCGTACATATTACTTAATCTACCAGGTTAATTAAAAAGTAAAAAGTTAAAAAGTTTAGGTTAGGTTTTTATCTTATACAGAGGACCGAAGTTCTGTTTTACAAAATGAAAGGCATCAATGATTGTATGTATTGTGCGTTTTGGGTGAACACAACTGCAATCCTCTGCAATCCTCAGTTTCGAAGCCCAGTGATAATCTCATTTTATCAAAGCCTTTAAAAACAGACATTTTTAAACACAACTTTTAAATAATTGTTACCAAACCTTTTTTTATAATTTGGATGAATTTTTAAATTTAAATGCCAGCGAAATTGGTAATTTTGATAAAGTTGTTACGTTTACTCTTGATGGTGTCAATTTATTGTGTGTGTGCTGGTTTAAAATAAATAGCTATGATATTTTAAGGGTATTTTTACTTTTTCTACCACTTACTGCATAAGTAGTTCTGCATACCTGTTACTGCCTAAGTGGAGGAGGTAGGTATTGTATTCCATCCAAAACATCGATACCGAGATTTCACCGGAAATACACGATTTGACACTCCCTGAATAAAAATTCTAATGTGTTACACTCACATGACTTTCTCTACTCTTGTACAAACTATTTTTACAAACGCTTATTCTCCATCTACTTCATGTTAATCGAGATAAACATTTGCAGACTCTATCTTATTGCTAATTTTCTTGTAGATGTAAGGGGAATATATATTTACAAGGGCAATGTAGAAATACAGTAGCCTTTAAGCACATCATATCTCTTAATAGCTGGTTGCTAGGTGCAGCACCATTCCCTTTACCACAGATTAATACTCTTTGCATACCCAAGACAAAAAAACGAATAACGAATTTCCATTTGAGAAAATAAGTATTGAAAAATTTAAGGGAATAACAAGTAATATCTCGAAAATGGTTCACTCAACAAAAAAAATGTATATGGCATAAATTGTGTATTTTAACGCGATCTACATTTTTTGTGTAGTAAAATTTCGTCTATCTCTTATGTTTTACCGGTTATGCAAAAGTCGTTCACAATGAAGAATGCTTTTGGAGACATTCCCAGAAAATTCAAGATATACATTTTATTTGCCATGAAAATATCTTAAACATATGATATTCTAATCAAAATCGTTAGAGCCATTTTTGAGAAAATTAAAATGTTCGAAAAATCTTCCATGTAAAGGGTAATCTGGGGTGGGGGGATTTTCTTGAAAATCTTCGCGTCGCATCTCTGGAAGATACTGAACCTAAATACCAAGTTTGGTGTTTATCCGACTGTTCGTTTCTAAGTTATGCTGTTCACACACACACACACACGGACATGTTTCCAAAAATGTTTTTTTTGGATTCAGGGGGTCTCAAAACATGTATTTTCGGTGAAATCTCGGTATCGAATTTTTGGGTGGAATACAATACTTCCCCTACTTACTATACGTAGTAGAGAAAGTAAAAACAGGAACTTGGCATTTAAGTTTAGCTTCTTCCACGGATTCGACCGGAGGTATACAGAAATTTTTCGGAAATTTTGATTTTCTCAAAAAATGGCTGTAACATTTTGATTAAATTTCATATGTTAAAGATGTTTTCATGACAAATGAAATGTAGGTCTTGAATTTTCTAGGAATCCTCTGAAGTCCTCTTCATTCTGAGCGACTTTGCATAACTGGTAAACCCTAATGAGATAAACAAAATATCACTACGTAATAAACGTAGATCTCGTTAAAGCACACAATTCATGCCAAATAAAACATTTTTTGGAGTTAACCATTTCCAATATATCCCTTATTATTGGTTTATTATTTTTACTTTCTTTATTACGTACATAGTGGGCAGAGAAGATATTGCATTTCACCCAAATATTCGATACCGAGATTTCACCGGTAATATATGTTTTGAGGACCCCTGAATCCAAATATCAGTATCTCCCAAGAATGCGACACGAGGATCTTCAAGAAACTCCCCCACTCCAAGTACCCTTAACATGGAACATTTTTCGAAATTTTTTATTTTATAAAAAATGGCTGTAATGATTTTTATTAAAATAGCATATATGGAAGATATTTACATGACAAATAAAATGTATATCTTGAATTTTCTGGGAATAGCCTGGGAAGTTCTCTTCATTCGGAAGGATTTTTGTGTAATCTTATATAACTGGTAAACGTTAAGTGATAGACGAAAACGTACCACATAAAAAATGTAGATCTCTTTAAAACACAGAATGTATTTAAAATAAGCTCTTTTGTGGCATAAGCTGTTTCTGAGATATCCGTTATTAAAGGCTCGATTTGTTCAATACTCATTCTTTTTGTCTCATCGAATTTCAGTTAATTCTGGCGATTGCATTGAAACAGTATGGAATTTTAGGGTCAGCATATAGCATCCAGTTCTTAAACATTTGACTATCGCTGTTCCCTTTGTATCTATAATGAAATGTGTACGAGGGGCACTATTTATATTTTGAGCCTAATAATTAAAACAATACACTCTTGCATCCGTTTGAACCATTTGTTAAAGCATTTATCCCAGTCTCCTTGAGGCACCTTCAAAACATGGTTTTTGAAGGCATCAACGGCTTCTTCTACCAACGAAAATGGTTGTCCACGCAATTCATTTTTGATGTTCGGGAACAAAAAGAAGTCATTGGGTGCCAAATCAGGACTGTATGTCGGATGACCCATCAATTCGATTTTTTGAGCCTTCAAATACTCTGTTGGACGAAATGTGTGTGCGCTGGCATTGTCTTGATGAATGATCCTACGGTTCTTGTTGGCTTTCCTTACTTCACCGAAGACTTCCGGCAAACAAATGGTTGTGTACCATTCGGCATTGACCGTTTTACGTTCCTCTAAAGGCACTGTTGCCACATGTCCAATTTTGCTGAAGAAGCAGGCCACCTTTGCTTCAAAGTGCTTCAATTGAGAACAACTTTTGTTGGATTTGCTTTATCTTGAAACACCCATCAGTCGACTGCTGTTTATGTTCCGGCTCATACGCATATATCCATGATTCGTAACCTGTTACAATCTTATATACGTCTTTTGAGGCACCGCCATTGTATTTCTTGAGCATTTTTGTACACTAATCGACACGAGCATCTTTTTGAGATTGCGTCAAATTATGTGGGATCCAACGAGAGCAAACCTTTTTCACGGCTAAATGATCATGCAATATTTTATATATGCTGGTGGAACTAATGCCTCAATCTCACAATATGTCGCAGGGCGATCTTTCATTATTAGTTTTTGCACAGTATCAATGTTTTCTGACACAACAACTGATTTTGGACGACCTTCACGAACTTCATCATTGAGCGAACGGCGGCCACGATTAAATTCGTTATACCAGCTTTTCACAGTGGCAAAGGATGGAGCTTTGTCCCCAAATGTGGATGTTAGTTGATCGATGCACTCTTGTCTTGATAATTCACGTCGAAAGTCCTAATAAATCATTGCACGAACATTTTCACGAGCTAATTCCATGTTTTTGTTGACACACAGTTTTCAAGTTAGTGTAAACAAAACAAATGACGCTCTCTTGACAAAATTTTGATTTAGATTATGGTCAAAAACGTCAAACTTTCCATTGGATACGTCAGATGGCACCTACAACATTCAGGGTTGCCAAGGCTCAAAATGTAAACAGTGCCCCTCGTAATGTAGCTATTTCTGCAAAGGTTTATTTAGATTAAAACGTAGTAGATAGAAAAATAAGCTTTTGTAAGAATAGTTTGTTGAAGAATGGGTAGCGGAAGTCATGTGATTGTAACGCATCAGAATCCATAGGTATACATTTCTGAAAGCCGTGCCAGAGTATTATACTACTCAAAAAGGGCCCATCAGTTGTAGCTTTGCTCTTTGGCATGCATGTGGACGGATACTCTTAGCACGAAGTACATACCTTCCTTATATCACTTCCGTTGGGAGGATATCGCTTACACCGGATGTAAACACTTGTGTGTACGTGAGCCCTGCTCTGTGCAAACAGAGGCATCAAGAGCAAACATCCACATCTATCGGTTGCTTCCCCCGATGTTTAGTTTCCTTTTGAACGCTCCGTAAGAATAACCTTGTATAAATAAAACATTCATTTTTATGTGGTACTTGTAAGGAGGGCACTGAACATCAATGTAAATAGTTGATAAAGCCATTCTTGAGACACAGTTGGAAGGGGTAAATAGTGAGACAGTTTCCTTTACATCCAAGAATCATCTCCAGTATTTGTTGAAGGAAAAACTGCCCTGGAGATTAAAAGTCCTATACCGCTAAATTCCTCAAACATTCTCTCAGAAACTATTCAAGAATCAGGCTGAAGTTTTTACAGGTTGCATATGCATATCTTCTAAGTTCACTGGTTACTGTTACACAATAAGTTTGTTTATTGAGGAAGATGGGATTACTTTTTTTATTATCCCATACGTTGATTAAATTTATCAGCAATTATTTTTTAACAAATAAACCAAACATGTTACTAAATCCAGTAGATCTCAGTAGTGTTTAAAATTTGTTTTTATCATTCCAATAGTTAATTTAGCAATCTTCAATAGTTTCTGAGAAAACGAGTGATTTATACCAGAAAATATAATTTACAGAAAAAAAAATCAAGGCAAAAATGGAGAAAACCTGCACCAATTTCCAAAGAAAGTAACAACGTGGCTTGAATAACATACAAGCAGTCATGCTTAACAGTAGCACCAATTTGTAGAGAAAACTTGCCCTAAAAGATGGACTAGAATTTATGTGTAGGAATTACGTCATATCCCTCTAAAGTGTACAGAATTCATAGTACAAAATGTCAGATGCAGTACAATTTTTGAAATATACATATTTTTAAGATGATAAAATATATATCAAAGTAAAGAGAAAATTCCAATTAATAAGACTGTACAAAAACTAGAATAGCCGTGTGTATATCTACGTAAAATAAAGCTTTAGAGTACTTGATGCATGCAATAGTCTTTAGTAAAAGCTTTCTAAATTATATTAATTGAAGTAAATATAATATAAGTACTGTATAAATAAAAAATGTATACTCAGTCATATTTTGATATATTCTCATAGCCGCTTGAATCCTATGCTATGAACCGTACTAACGCCTCCTAGGAAGCGTTGACTGTAACAATACAAGACCCGGTTGTATGTGGCAGTGCTTATTCTGAGCCCTCGTTTCTAAACAAAAAGCTATTGAGTGAAAACATGGGTGAAAATTCCGAGGAAATTTAAATCCGAGCTTGAAACATTGAATCGGAACTAATCCAGCAAAATCTCGGCAGCAGTATGAGAAAGAATATATTGCATTTAAAGATTGGTGCAAAGTAAGCAGTGTTTCTCTTGTGAACGAAGATGTGACCCTGTGTTACTTAGATGAAAAAGCAAAGAAAGGGGGTTTCTGATAATAAAACGATATAACTTACATTTGGTTTTAAATGACGAATTTTTTGGTGAAAAATTTTGCTAAAGTTTATAAGCATAAAAAGCCATGCTGACTTATATTTCTTGTTTTATGATTAAGTACCACTCGGCCACGATATGAGTGCGTGCGGTAGGAAGAGGAACTAAACAGTTACGGAACAAGTGAGCGGGACGTCGGAAGACAGTCAGGTAAAGAAAACATCCGCAGTTCCGAATTGTATTTACTAGCAAGACTGAGGCTTGCAAATGTTGTACTGTTTTCATTGTACAACTGTACAGTCCTTATCGCCCTCATTCCCCTCTTGATCCCTAGCGTTGATGTTCACATAGTCAACAAAAAGTGTGGCGCCCTACTCCAAGCGCACTCATATCGTGGTCGACTAGTATTTTGTTTAAAACCCTATTCAAGCTGGTATGGTCTGCCAATTGAATACCGGCCTAGGCCGTTTAAGTACTATTTTTCGCATTAACTGTTCGGCAAGCAGCTGTAGAGAGCGTGTGCTAAACACGTCTCCCCTTAAAAGTAGTTATATTCTGAAAAGTAGAATCAGATTAAAAAAAATCTAATGCCATAGCCAGAATTTTAGTCAGTTGGGAAGATTAATGTCGTACTGGCATGTTGCCATAGTAGTGCAGTTGGTTAGAGCAGCGGCACGGTAAGCCGAATATCAGTGGTTCAAATTCCGGCTATGGAATTGCATTTTTCAGTCCGATTAAAAATTTCCAACACTAACCTCACCCAGTATAGTATATGTATGCTTAGATATGGCATTTAAATTCCATTGAATTTATTTATTACTTTCCGTGAAGCTTACTTAAACTAGAACGAGCATTTCACATTCCGCCAGACTTTCACATCTGAAAGTACTGTTTTAAAGTATTTCGAAATAAACATGTTTTAAAAAAATCCTGAGAGAGGGAGAGACACTCGAAAAATCTGATATGAACACTTAAACGACTTTCTACACCCATAACAAAATATATTGTTGTATTCATAGGATAAAAATGATCCTTTTATCCACCTTAGTTATTGACTATAAACGTTTGCCTAGGAGTGATTTCAAATTAAGCAATAAATGCTTTGTTACTTACAACATGCGTAAATATTCCTCAAAAGTCTAACCGGTACGGAATCTTGCTATTGAAGGAAAGAAGAAGAATGGCAAACTTTAGGACATCTCCATCAGATGGTAACGTTATGGGTTATATATTTCGAAAAAAGTTAACGTTATCAAAATAAAAAAGATTGGCAAATTGTGTATCTGAATGAGCTATACTTTTTTCTTGGAGTAAGGTTTTGCCTATTAAGATTTTGTAGTCATACAAAATTACATAAAACTTAGTCAATATGAAGAGGCCTTCAAAGTTAATTTTTAATTTACAGAAAATGCAACATATGTGCAATTATTTAAAATATTTTAGTATTTTGTTTTAAATCGTTCAAGCAATTTTTGACAAAATGAAAAACCATGAAAACATTCTCCGGGTAAACGAGATTTTGGGCCGAGAGGTCTTCTAAGAGGGATGCCAAGGTGAATCGTGTGAAGTGAAAGAAAGGCCTGCGTCAGTGTCTGCCAACTGTACCCTGTGACGTCAGCGAACAATAAATACTCTTCTGCTCCTTGCTCTCAGGAATTCCGAAGTGTGGGCCTGTTTAGCTAAGGGGGAATGTGAAGTTGGTGTTATCGATGGTGAAGCGGGGCATATTGTAGGTACTTTGTATCCACGTGTTTGCAAGACAGAAAACCTGTTCTTCCCTTCTCTCGGCGCACCCTTCCAAAGAATTCCCGAAACAGTGTTGCGTCACGCAACTGTAATGCATCACGTAATTGAGTTAGATGACACTGACTTGCACGAGAATTACACGTTATACAAAAGAATGACTGCATGCACATGTGACAGATATGTAAGGGAAAAGAGCTTGTATAATTTAAAATAATTTTAATTTGTTTAGAACACAAAGATAAAGCTTTAATTTTGTAATAAGTTAGTCGTATATGAATACTGTAGTTTATGCAGTTAACTGAATGAGAATTATACAGTGCGTCATCTCTCCCAACTTCCCCAAGCAGAAAGGGAGAATAAAGCATTATTTACGTTTTGAAAATCGGGTTTTTTTAATATAAAGTTAAGGCTGATATAGTGAAAAGTGATCGTCTTGGTTCATTTATGGGGAAAAAATCAGTGTTTTACTATAAAGCAAAGGATTGTAACAAATGAATGCAAAAATTACGCTATCTCTACTGGAATTACTCTACCACATTTTGAATACATTTCACTATAGGTCATCCCACCAGAGGTTACGAGCTAATTGATAAATTCGCGAATGCGAAGCGAATTAATTTGTCCGGTGAAGCCCAACGTTGTCTCTTTAGAACTGAGGACGTCACATTGTCGTCTTACTCCACCTCTTTCGTTTATGTTGTGAAGCATTTCCCCTTCACTCATTGATGGCTGGTAGCAATGGCATGTCACAGGGGAACGAAATATTGCAGTTTGGACAACCCATGACCACATGAATACGTCATAGCTCCGCGAACAATGCGTGGATGTAAATTTGCTCTCCCGTGTCTCGGCTAAGGTTGCGCATCACTGATCTTGACGAAACTCATAATCTCGATTGGGATTTATTAAAACTGTTCCATGAATGAAATGGAAGAGATTATATAAATAAACACTTTCTTATTTGAGTTTAAAGTCGAATCACATTGTGTCAGGTACCAGATCACGGTATACTAATTGTGAATGATTACTCGAATGTGTTACGAATACTAACCAATGCTGCCAACAGTGAGCATGAGAAAATAGTTTAACCTAAAAATTAAAGCAAGCTAAAATCAGAACCAAGACACAATTTTCAAAGTTGAAGGAATCTGCTGGTTTTCGGTAATGGAAACTGAAGTGTTGAGGTGGTAGGATTTCGTAATTTCTCCAGAATTAATGATTGGCGAAGTGGATGACGTAGCTTATTAATCACTGCATGCTGATACTATTACGGATCGGTAACCAGCTGACGTTTTATCCGATAGAATTGCCCCCTAAGGAGCCTATTAGATAAACGACCCTGATTGGTTGACATTGCTAAACGTTATTGGTCAATATCAAATATAACAGGAAATAGAAAAATGAACGTTTGTGTCAACAACTTGAAGAACAGATATGAAATTAAATGCTAATGTGTAGAGAAATTTGTGTGATTAATATAAATTAAATTATATGCACCAGTTGTCAATCATAAATTTGCCGTATCAAATCTTAAGCCGTTCTCTGAATCGATACATCCATAAAACATCAAAGCTTGAAACAAATCCAGGACAAAGCTGCAAAGCTTGATTTGTGATGCTATAGAATAGCATAGGAAATTCCAAATGCAGTCATTCTCTATGCACCAGTTATTTCCGTTGTGCAGTCTAATTTAACGAAGATCATCACTGATGTAAGAGTTACGCGTGACCGCCCATGTGGCAATTTCTGGAATTGAATAACTGTTACTAGCAAGCAGATACGGCAAGGAGCTCATTAAGAAGACGAAAAAGTGTCTCAAAAACCTCGCTACTTTAATTACCGTTAAGGATATTAGTTCACGTGGGTGTTTCCGGATTAGTTACTTTATATTTCATTGAAGCTGGCATTTTGATCTGAAGAAAAGCCAATTAATGGCATTGCTGAAACGGGATTCTAAAGTGTTAGTTAAAAACTTGATGTGGTACACTCAACTTTTTCTAACCATTTGCCATTTCATGAATATGCCGTATGTAAAAAGACTACGTTAGTATATTTATCAAAATCATGCCTCGAAGGTTACATCCAAGTTGCAAGAAAACAGCTAGCTGTTGATATCACAGGCCAGTTTTTCTTCATTAGAGTTCATGTGAAAGAGAGGGAAGGAGTAAAAGAAAGACTCAGGTTCATACATGACCACCTATCTAGGTTTTAACCCTGAACATTTTTATAAGAATGCTAAAAAGCTGCTATTTTATACACATTAGGTATGTATTTCATGAGCCCTGCATTTTTCCAATAGTAAGCTTTTGTATATCTTTATAGTTTCGCAGTTACACAAAATTATACAAAATTCCATGATTAGGACTTCACGGCCTATGCACTGAAAATTCAAGATGATCCTTGCAAGATGCTGGATTTGAATACCAAGTTTGGTGTTCATGCAGCTTTTTTTACTTTCTCTACTACGTATAGTAAGTAGGAGAAGTATTGTATTCCACCCAAGAATTCGATATCGAGATTTCACCGGAAATACATGTTTTGAGACCCCTGAATCCAAAAAAAAGCATTTTTGGAAACATGTCCATGTGTGTGTGTGTGTGTGTGTGTGTGTGTGTGTGTGTGTGTGTGTGTCTGTGAACAGTGTAACTCAAAAACGAACAGTCGGATAAACACCAAACTTGGTATTTAGGTTTAGTATCTTCCAGAGATGCGACACGAAGGTTTTCAAGAAAATCCCCCACCCCAGATTACCCTTTACATGAAAGATTTTTCGAAAATTTTAATTTTCTCAAAAATGGCTCTTGACGATTTTGATTAAAATATCATATGTTTAAGATGTTTTCATGACAAATAAAATGTATATCTTGAATTTTCTGGGAATGTCTCCAAAAGTAGTCTTCATTGTGAACGACTTTTGCATAACTGGTAAACTGGTTTTGCTACGCAAAAAATGTAGATCGCGTTAAAATACACAATTTATGTCATGTACATTTTTGTTGGGTGAACCATTTTCGAGGTATTGCTTGTTATTCCCTTAAATTTTCCAATACTTATACCTTAACTCAAATTCGTATTCATTTTTTGTCCTGGTAATGCAAAGAGAATGTAATATTCCACATAGCAAGCAGCTCTTAAAATATTTGACTAACGCTTAAAGCCTACCAATTACCCTTGCATCTACAAGAAATTTAGCAATAAGATTAACATCTCGATTAACATGAAGCATATGTAGAATAAGCATTTGTAAAAATAGTTTGTACAAGAGTAGCGAAAGTCATTGAGTGTAACACATCAGATTTTTTTCTTAGTTATGTTTTGGTTCCAGGGATCTCAAAACTGTACTCCCACTGAAAGCTAGACACATCGGGAATGGTATGCTTATTCTACCTATCTTAGGTAGAAAAAGTAAAATTGACTAATTTGTTGCAATATATCAAACACTCAGCCATAGTTTTCTCTCCAAGCAAAGGCAGACCAAGCAGCCTCTGCTTTCCTCAATTCTTATATGGCCAATTTACTACCTATTATCTGACAATTTCCTGCCCAAGAGCTTTGTTTATCTATGGAATTTGAAGAACTATTTGAGCCTTCTTATTCCACTTGCTCATTTTGAACACAATGTCATCGAGCATTGCAGGCATCGACTTTGACGCAATGATTCAGCGACATAAGCTGAATTCATCCGGACATTCGCACTGCTCAGTGTGTATTCTCAGTGAACGGAAGCCGGAAACCGTAAAACGCTTACACCCACGACATCACCTGACAGATTAGCATTCCAAAAGTGTTAACGTAAGGTAATCTTGAGGTCAAATATTCAATGGCGAAGTTGCACTGCACGTGCAGAAGTTTCTTCAACGGCATTCTTATTAGAGGTTTACTCTGGTGTGATTTAATTGGTTGTTTCACGATTAGAAGAAAGTGTGTGTGTATTAGAAGAAGAAATAAATACAATAAAATGTTAAAATAAAATACTAAGTGTCTTGAGAAGTATCATTGTACCATCTCATCATTATAAATATTCCACTTGATGAGAGTAGCGTGTTACGATCAGATGTTCTCTGTTACCAGTTGTGCAGACTATACATGTTCATTGAACTCTATGGACATGACTAGTCAAGAAGGCAAACAAAGAAACAAATGGAATTAATTGTTCTTCCACACAAGCTGTGTTGGACAAGGTCGGAAAGGTAGAATCAGATGACTGCAAAATGCGAATCATTTGGAGATAGTCACATGCGCTATAATGAGCACTAACCTTCTTATAAGTTGTGTAGAAGGTGGTGTCCATCTGCATTGAGGCATTCCTTGCATCTTCGGATGAAATTTCCATTCACACATTTTTTATCGTCACGAGGTTGTAATTCATGAAGTGTGGTCACTCTGTAGGGTTTCCATTTTAAAAGTTTAGCAGCTCTGTGAACAGAGGCTTTTGAAACATCCAGTTGCTGTGTACCACGTCTTAGACACTTCTTTGGAGAGTGCTCGAATAATACATACACTAATTTCGTCATTTTTTTCCTCCGTTAGAACATTTCTTTTTTTGCTTCTTAAGTTTTGCGATGCCGTTCTCCTAAACGTATTAACCAGACATGTAACAATTTCTCTACCTGGAAATGGAATACCAGGAAATTTCTCCTGAAATTGTCTACTCACCTCTTTACATGGTTTGGTTTTTATGTGCGCGTGCGTGCGTGCGTGTGTGTGTGTGTGTGTGTGTGTCACTGCAGTCAAAGGGAACTACGCATTTGCGAGATCTGTGGCCCGGGTGTATATCGAACGCATGGTATATGTATGTATATGCACACATATAATGTAAAACTATGTTATGCCCCCCCCCTCATTAGTAACAACAGTTTACGTGTGATAAGATTTGAGTTCTCTTTTCGCATCATGAATGTAACCTAATTTGAAGCCATTTCTCGGCTGATATTTCTCATCATTAACGGATATAATTATCAATTTTATGTGAACTGTGTAATGTACAAAGTAGATCTGTGAATTGGTAATGAGCAAATACTTACACTTGGGTTGTTTTTTTCTCCATATAGATGAATTAAAGCGTGGAAATGTTTTTAAAATATTATCCCTACAGTTCTTCTGCTACGTTACTTGTAATAAAACGCTAAAATAACTTAATAGAATTTTTAATGAATACCAAAATTTGTCGTAATAGAAATCCTATTTGAGCAATGAGAGCAGCGCAGGTAAACCTTATAGAAATTGACGAATGGATTACATTACATATTACACGGATATCAGTAATGCCGACATTTATTTAATTCAGAGCTGGATTGAAATGCAAAAGGTTTGTGATCTACATTTTATACGTTGTTATTTGCATTTAAGGGACATAAGGACTGAACTTTTAATGAGAAATAGTTAAAACGTTTGTTTTAGTTATAGTACTTCTTAGGCTGGTGGTTGTCAACTCATTATACTGCTCCAAGGTTCAATATAGGCCCCAAAGCCCCATTTTAAATAGCGTTTATCTTGTTTGCTATATGAGATCATTTGACACAAGTGCCTTTTTCTCAAATCTACACTTTAAATGTTCATCAAATGTATTGAAAATCCCCGCATATGCTCGAAAATGTATCTACTATAAAGTTGTAGAGCAATATCTAAGGTAAATTTAAAGATAACTCATAGAAAAAAATCTTATGTGGTACATTCACAAGACTTTCTGTTCCCTCTATCATTTATTAGGGTTATACAAACTATTTTTACTAAAGCTTATTTTCTATCGACTACGTTTTAATCCAAATAAACCTTTGCAGAAAGAGCTACATTGTGCATTTCGTTACAGATACAAAGGGAACAGTGATAGTCAAATGTTTAAGAACTGGACGCCCTACACTGACTACTGTTTCCATGCAACAACTGAATGCTAAAATGACTTAATGACCAAATAATGAACAATTCGTAGCTTTAATAACGGGTATCTCAGAAATGGCTTATTCTACAAAAAACTTATTTGAAGTAAATTGTGTGTTTTAATGAGATCTACATTTTTGTGTAGTATGTCTTCGTCTATCGCTTAACGTTTACCAGTTGATTATACAAAATTTCTTCTTCTGAAGTAGACTTCACAGGCTATTCCCAGAAAATTCAAGATATACATTTTATCTGTCATGTAAACATCTTTTAATACATTGCGTTTTAATCAAAATCTTTAAGACATTCTTTAGAAAAAAAGTCGAAAAATGTTCCATGTAAAGGGTAGTTTGGGTGGGGGAGTTCCTTGAAAATCTTCATGTCGCATCCTTGGAAGGTACTAAATTTAAATACGGAGTTTGGTATTTATCCGACTTTTCGTTTTTCAGTTATGGTGTTCTCTCTCTGACACACACACACACACACGCGCGCGCGCGCGGACCTTTTTGTAAAAATGCCTTTTTTTTATTCAGGGAGCCTTACAGCATCTATTTCCGGTGAAATCTCGGTATCGAATTTTTGGGTGGAATACAATACTTCCCCTACTTGCCTACTATACGTAATAGGGAAATGAAAGATTTAATTGTGCAAATAATGGAAAGCTTTGGCATATTTAACACATACAAAATTAATCCTTTTTTATATCCAAAATGAGCAGCTGATCATGATTATCTCTGTGTTAGACTTTTTTATTATTTCATAAATAAAAATAGGAAAACCCATTACAAGAGCATAGGTTTTTCCTGCACTCCAACCTAATACACTTGAAAGTCACGTTTGTTATAAATTTGCGTATTAAAACTTAAAGACTAATTTTTCTCTGTGAAATCATAGGTGCAATTTAGTTCAGTTTTTTGTAGACTAGTTATCCTTAATTAGTAGTTAAAATATGGAAATAATTGAAGAGAAACTGCAGACTTTTCAAAATTAGATCCATGTGCCCTTTATATAACCATTTGCCGAAGCATTTAAGACGTTATTTAGAGAAGCCCTAGATATGATCATGACGAAGGTTTAATTTTTGAAGGAAGAAATGTGGAAAAAGCATTATTAAAGAAAATGTTTAATTTTCTGTTCCCAAAATGAAAATAGTCCTTCAGTAGCTGTTTTTCATACTGGAATTGGAATATTTCAATTTGCTTCATTTAGCCTTCTAAGGTCAAAACATATTCAGAAGTAATGAACGGTATGTCCAATGTTTATTGATAGTGTGTATGTTAGAGTTGCTAGCGTGGAGTCTTCAGAACCCAGGTTCGATTCCCGACTGGAAGGGGGCTTGTTTCTTTATTTAGAATAATTCGTTATCCTCAGAGTCTGGAAGTATGAATGATAGGGTTAATTAGTGGTAATAATGCCAATCAAAAGCAAATTGAATGCACATCATGGCTAATGAATTGACCTGTAATTTTTTAGAAGGATAACTCAAGTTGACTAAACTACGGTATATGGATCAGTTCGATTCTTCCTATTAAGCTGCATGCACATGTACCCTCGGTAAAACTAAACGTGGCCAATATCTTGAGCAATTAAGTTTTTTCAAAGTCCCTTCGAGTGAGTGCGCGGTTCACAACCGTCAATTTCTGTGCTCCGCTTTGGCTAACTCTATAATACAAGTCACAAGGCATTGACTACAGGAGTTCTACGCAAGCAGCTCGAGTTCACTTCTCCGTAGTGGATTGTTGTCTTTTATTTTTTACAACTGGTTTTACTTTAATACAGTTAAATGATGCTTGTGTTACTTCATTTTATTTACAAATATCATTACAGTAATGGTGAAATTTGTTGTTATAAAATTAAAGTGATTCCTCCACCTAATAAATTAATGTCATGATTGTCATCTACCGATATGATGGACTACTAATTTAAACGCCACATGTACAAAAAACATGAAGAAAACCTGTTATATTTTTACTCGTGAAGGGGGAAAAAGTTGAGTAGCTCCACGGAGATTTGAACATAAATCTAAGTCTGTACTACTGAGCTAAGCGCGTTGCAGTAAGCAACGAGCTTTAGTCATATTCCACTTGAGAACCGTAATCAATAAAGAGTGTTTTGGTTACAGATACTCGTATTCAGTGTTGGAACATTCTGAAACACCTGTCTGTCTGAAATCTCATATATGAACTATTTTCTCGGAAGACTTTGTTGGTTATAGTTGTGTTCCCCATTATAACTACTACAAGAATATACGCAGTCTTGTGAACAAAGCCCGGCTGTCCCGAGCGCTCACGGAAGTACCCGATTCGAGCTTCGTCCCTCAGATGCCTGCCAGTTTCAAACTGGTCCAGTATACTCCCTCAAGCTGGCAGGTAACCTGAAAGCGCTGCTTGCCGCTCCATCGGTCTCTATGTTATACACTTAGAAATCAGCAGTTTGTCCCGAGCCATTATACGTAATATACGTGTAAAAAGTATTCGTTCCAGGTTACGTTATTCACTATAAATGTTTCCCTAGAAAAAATGATTTCAAACCCCACAGTAGGTTTAGTTACATACCTCATGCGAAAACAAACGTCAAATAAGTCGTAATAACGAGCTCTTGGGAAGGAAAAGAAAAATAAATAGTAAGCTTTTTTAAACATACTGAATGGAGTATTTCGAAAAGCTGCTAACGCAACGAAAATAGTTTTGACACCAATCTTGTACTTTAATAAACGTACCTTTCTTGTAGCATTTTCCTGTAGTAGTTTTTCATTGTGCACAGTTCAATTCAGAATAAAGAGGACTTCGCAGGCAATACACAGGAATTTCAAGATGCACTTTATGTTTAATTTTTAATATCAATATCTCAAACATATGTAAAATAGAGTTATAACCGTCACACTATTTAGCTCAATTACACGTTTTTCGGTTATAATTTTCTCATTAATAGTCACATTTTTTGGTCGTCCCCATGTACGAAATATATCAATTTTCTTACTCATGTATACGTTATGTTTATGTAATATTAAGATATGTATGCATGGTTTCTGTATACTGTATCAATGAAGTCGTAGTACAAAACAGTAGGCATGTTGGGCGAGGCATTAATATTTTCAGAACGCATTGTTGCTGAGCACGTGTTGACAGTAAGGTCGGGCAAGGTCATTCTTCTGTTAACACTGATGATGATGGTGATTAAGAAATAGACCTAAATAATGAAAGTGTTCCCAGTGTGCATGAGGCAATTCAAGCTCTTAGAAATTACACAACCATTTGTATCGTTGCAAAACTAAATGATGACAGCATTCCTGTGATTACTGCAAATAATCGTCTAGTAGAAAAATCAAATAAGTAAAGAAAAACTGACGATTTTTACTTTCTCTACTTCATATATAAGTAGGGGAAGTATTGTATTCCAATCAAAAATTCGATATCCAGATTCCACCGGAAATACATGTTTTGTGGACCCCTGAATAAAAAATATTCAGAAAGGGGTCCGTGTGTGTGTGTGAACAGCCTAACTCAAAAAACTAAAAGTCGGATAAAAACCAAACATGGTATTTAGGTTCAATACCTTCTAAAGATGCGACATGAAAATTTTCAGAAAATCCCCCGCCCCACACTACTCTTTATATGGAAGATTTTTCGAAATGTTTGATTTTTTAAAAAATGCTGTAAAGATTTTGATTAAAACACTATATATTAAAGATATTTACGTTACAAAAAATGTATATCTTGAGTTTTCTGGGAATACCCTGTGATGCCCGCTTCATTTAGGATGTATTTTGTATAATCCTGTGTAACTGGGAAACCTTAAGCGACAGATGTAAATGCACTACGCAAAAAGCGTAGAACTCTTTAAAACACACAATTTATTTAAAATACGTTTTTTGTGGCATAAGCCAATTTTGAGATGTCCGTTATTAAAGGTTCGAATTGTTCGTTTCTTGGTCATTCTCCTAAGTCCTGTCAACATTCAGATGTTTCTCCTGACTGCATGAAAAGAGTATGGAATGTTCAGTATAGCGTCCAGTTCTTAAACATTTGGCTATCGCTGTTCCCTTTTTATCTATAACGAAAAGTGTAATGTAGCTATTTCTGCAAAAGGTTTATTTGGATTGAAATGTAGTAGACAAAAAATAAGCTTTATTAAGAATAATTTATACACCCACTAATAAGCCATAGAGTGTAGAGAAATGTAATGTGAATATAACACATCATATTTTTAAAACTAGTGTAAGGTACAACTAGCTCTGATTTTTTAAAAATTAGAAATTACAATACTGGTATGCATATAAGTACTCTAAATATTGTATTGTGTTCATTATTTATGTGCTTGTTTCATTTATTGCTTTCTTATATTAGATAACACACAATTACTTTGAATAATACTCTAATAAAACAGTTTTAGTTCTGCAAGAAAATTTACTTTCACATTTACACATTTATACATTATTTTAGCCGTCTTTGAATAGGTATAATTGAGGCTATGCTGTGTTACTGATTAAAGCATTTTTTATTACGTTTTGCGGAAACAAAGTTTTTATCCTTTAATGTGGTTCACGATTTTGTGCAAGTCCAAAAGAAGTACAAGATAAAGAAAAGGAAAGGAGGAGCTGAATAAGTGCGACAAAATGTATTTATCAAACCTGTAGCTCTATGGTTCGCGTGTTTGTAACACTATTGTGTGTAAATGAAAGGAGAAAAAGAGAAACAGGGTCTCTGGAGATGTAATTTTCCACCAAAACCTCGAAGAGAGAAAGGGATTGTGTGGTTAGAGTGTAAACAGAATAACGTGTTAATGCCCGTACTTGGTTGGGATTTGGGGAACGGTAGCTATTTGTCTGCTGCAGAATATTAAACAGCAATGCTCTACAAACGCCGTATTAGGAGAACCTAGGAACAGTGCAGAAAATATAAACCCTGTCGGATGCCTTCGTTTTTGTGATATAATGACGCTGTTTGTATAACGGGGACACTACTATTTTCCAAGCTAGCTGCTACCGTGGTAAATATTTTTTTTCAGAAACAAATATTTATAGGCAGAAAACCGCTCAAACGTGCAATAGGGGATGGTTTAGTAAGCTGGCGATACCTTTTTACTTGCTCTACCAATCAGTAAGGATGAAATATTGTATTCTATTCATAAATTCGATGTCGAGATTACATCGGAAATACATGTTTTGGAAAAGATTTAGGAAAAGGGTGTGTGTGTGAACAGGATAACTCAAAAACTTTATTTTTAAGTTCAGTGTTTTCCAAAGATGAAACACAAACGTTTTCAAGAAAATCCCCCATCCTAAACCATTCTTTACATGATAAAAAAATAGATGTTTTTTTTAACATCTCAAAAGTGGCTCCAACGGTTTTAATTGAAATACCATATATGTTTAAGATATTTACATGACAAAATGTATATCTTAAATTTACTGAAAATAGTCTGCGACGTTTTCATTTTCACTGTATAATTGTATACAACATGTAATCCATAAGCAATAGACAAAAATGTACTATACAAAAAATATAGACCTCTTTAAAGCATACAATTTATTTCGAATAATTTTTTGTGGCATAAGCCATTTCTAAGATATGTGTTATTTATTTCTCGCAGCACCTTGGAAAGAGCTTGAATTTTAAGGCCAGCGTACACCTACTAGCTTTCAAGCAACTGATTATTTATCGTTTCGGTTTCTCCTGTACCTATAACGAAGTGTGTAATGATAAAGTATTTCTGCAAAGGTTTATTTCAATAGATATGGGTAGAGAAGTCATGTGAATGTAACACAAAATTGTTTAAAGTGTAGTAGTATGACCAAACCTGTCATCCCAATTACCATGGGCAAATAGGGACCTCACGCAACCTTCTAGTAGTACCTGCGGTCTATCACAAGAGCCGCAGTGATGGATAATTAGCTCAACGCCCGCTAGATGATACTAGGGAGAATTGGGTGTGAAGATATTCCATAATTTTTATTC
This sequence comes from Deroplatys truncata, assembly GCA_030765065.1. Classification (NCBI taxonomy): domain Eukaryota; kingdom Metazoa; phylum Arthropoda; class Insecta; order Mantodea; family Mantidae; genus Deroplatys; species Deroplatys truncata. The sequence goes on along the minus strand of CM060988.1, from coordinate 116,691,818 downwards.
AAGAATTCTTTTCTCAGTGAGTGCGAAATGTTTTATGTACAAATAAAGATCACACGGGACTTTCCTCGAAGGAAGTCATTCTGCACCCTGAGCTGGGTTTGAACTCGCAACCATGGGTAATATGTGTTAGCGTGTTAACCATTACACCAAGAAGAATGCCATATAAAATTATCCACATTCTTAATTCTACAAATAAGTATGAATACTTGAGTAGATAGGGGCAATTTTTATTGACTGGTGTGAATTAATTTGAACCTGTATATGAAAAGTGCAACGAATTAGACACTTCATTTTTTCTACAGGTTATAAAGCAATCGCTGGTTTGTAATAATCGCATTTCATGAAATAGAAATTGTTTAAAATAATAGCTGTCATGTTAGTATGGTACAATTTTATTGAACAGGAGGACGGGAATCCGTTGGCATTGCCAGAGCTCTGTGATGCTACAAGCTCGCTGTATCCCTGCACAGCGGGGCGGATTGCTAAGCAATGTAGGTGCGAAAGTGTTCTTTCATTTCCTTCATTAAGCAGAAGTTCCTAAATACGCTTTAGTCATGCGTAGTCTCAAGTGTTCTAGTGGCGGTCTGCTGTGTCAGTATGCTAAGTCTTGCGCATCTCGTGAAAAATACGTGGATCTTTATCTTATAGGTAGCAAGGAAAAGGAATGGAGTACTTGGGGTGATTCAGTGAGCAATTTAATGATTTAAAGTTCTTTTGTTTTGCATTCCTCCTCCAGATATCGTCACATAGGATTCTTGAGTTCGTAAACACTGTGTGTCCGTATATAAGTACTAGTCAGGAGCGGTTTGTGAGTATACATTTTGTGTACTCACTTAATTAGACTGAAAATGTGAAATGGTATCTGCTGCATTATACGTAAGATAACAAATAGATACAACTGCATCTACTCCTAACAATAACAATAATGCCTAACTTGTCTGACGAAAGAAAGGGTTATTTTTGTGGATGTTTCTTGTTGTGTACATAATTAATACACTGTGTTAGGCAAGAACGAAATGATGTGTTAATCAAATTGTAGCTGGGATTATGGATGGTATGGAGAAATCGGGAGAAGTTTCCGCGCTTGTGCATGTTACTTGGCTCTGCCGTAGTGTGCAACCACCTGGTGGCACTGACATAAACTTGTAATAGCAGTGAAAACAGAGTACATGTACGGGTGAAACTTTGCGCTAGTGCACTTCTTCAAGTGTGCAGGACCATTAAGTATTTGTTCCCATAAGGTTATTACAGAAGCTCCTTAAAACGTGCACAAATCAACACGTGCTAGGGACCCTGTTGCCATATGTTTCCTAGAGTTCAGAGTAATGCGATAGATTTAAAAACCGTATATTTTAATTTGCCGTATACATATACGTTATGTTTAATAGCATTCGAAGAAAAAATAACCAACAAATCCGCAAGGTGTCAAAAGTTAAGGTGTTCACCTACTCACAATTGTGCTCTTAGGCAGCAGCCGCCATTGGTACTACCATGTGTTTCCATATTCTGTACAAAATGTATATAACGTACTAATAATAATGCTAAAGATTATGTGCCAATAACATCATTGCATTGTCAATTTGAACAAACAACAGTAACAACAAACAAACACTAAAAAATAAACCTCTGGAGTATTAATATGTATTATGCAACAGCCGGACGCCCTGTGGAAAGACTGCGGTTGAGCATTTTGCGTAAAGTTTTGAAACTGGAAATTTTTGGGAATAATTTCAGAAAGCCCACCAGTAATAAAAGTCCTCAAATTTACATAGCAAAGTTAGGTAGTTAATAGAATGCCAGGGTTAGAGCTATGACAGAACTATTTAAAAAAAATCATAGGTCCAGTTACACAGTTCCAAAATAACAGTACCTCAACGCAATCGCTACGAGTATTTTTATATCAGTTCTAAAAGTAATGCTCTGATAGTAGAGAGTACTTTACATCACAAACGACGATGAAGCATTGGCGCACCGAGGGTCAGCCCAAGAGAGTGTTAAAAAGTGTACTTACCCGTGATGGGTTTAATCGCTTGTTGAACAGGATGAGGTATGGAGTGTGGCAACAGGTAGCTGGATTTCTCCTCCAGAACTACTGCGATGTGATGTGGTTTCCAAATGTTTTGCCTATTTTGTTGTTGCTATTGTAAATTTTGAAATCCAAGCATCTCTTGGAGGATTGTATAGAAGCTCAGTCTTACATAACAATTAAAATATGTACATAGATGCGATACCTCGTAACCGTCACTACTTTCTGTTCCAATAGAGGACAGGGCTCACTAGAAATCTTCCGGCCAATCAATTAATGATGCTACTCAACACTTGCGATGTACCTGCGAAAAGCACTTACAATAGATGCCGTTTTGGAGCACATAGCCATTAGCGTCATGAAAACTGATACATGGCGAATATCAATAACGAACATGAGTTCCTTTAACATGAGTTAAATGAGCTGAATTATAATAAATAAACATTTAAATGTAATTCGACATATATATTGTTAACATATTTGCGAATTCGTGCAGGATGGGAGGTATGGAGGAAAGAAGAGCATCATCGTGTTCCTCTTGACTATATTACGGAACGAAAAATCACGACTTGGTGCGAAGGAACCCGCATCAGTCTAGTAACAGTGAATGAACTGTTACGTGCATGCTCGTGGATGTACTTGACTATTTTTTTGAACAGTTATTTAGATCCTAGTGGTTTTTGCAATTGAAATGGTGGGAACTGTTACTAAAAATAAGCATTTTCCCACCTGTAGTCAGTATAGAAATTCTTATTTCCTCAAAACCAGTGAGGTTCAACCTTGTCTCTTATGAGCTAATGACGTCACATTGTCGCCTAAACCACCTTTTTCGTTTTGTGTTATGAAGCATTTCCCCTTCATTCACTAATGGCTGTCGCAATGGTATGTTATTAGTTTATTACAAGCTAACTAAACATTGGTGTTCGGACAACTCATGGCCACATGAATACGTCATAGCTCCGCGAACAATGCGTGGGGGTAAATCCATCCTCCACTGTACCCCGCACACCTCCGTCTAGTGCAGTGGGGAGAGAAGTGAAATGAGAGGGAGTGAGGGACGGAAAAATTCATGGTAAGCAAGAATCCACCCCATTGTTCCCTAGCGACCAGAATTGTCGGTCACCCTGAAAGTTCCTCTTGGTTTAATACGGTACTCGAAACACCCTTCATGACAAAACTCAATGTCATGTTAGCTATTGGACAGCAGAACAGTGAAGCGTCCTCTTTAACAACGTGTACATGCTTTAGGTCATTTCCACTCACATGGGACGCTTTGTTTTCGAACAAAACCACACCAAAATTCAATTATATGTCGTTTACGCACCTCTGCATTCCACACTGTTAATTCGTTGATCTGTAAACTCATCAGTTCACCAGCAGAGGTCGTTGGTGACAAGTGCCGCTTCGAAACTTCAGAAGTAGATCTACACAAAAACAACACTGGGCATAGGTTTGGTCACTCCCATAACTTCGTTAGGAGTTGTCAGATGTTGTACGTGTCACTGCATTTTTACTTTCTCTACTACGTATAGTAAGTAGGGGGAAGTATTGTATTTCACCCAAAATTTCGATACTGAGATTTCACCGGAATTACATGTTTTGAGGCCCCCTGAATCCAAAAAAAAGCATTTTTGGAAACATGTCCGTGTGTGTGTGAACAGCGTAACTCAGAAACGAACGGTCGGATAAACACCAAACTTGGTATTATTCAGTATCTTCCAGAGATGCGACACGAAGGCTTTCAAGAAAATCCCACCACCCCAGATTACCCTTTACATGGAACATTTTTCGAAAATTTTAATTTTCTCAAAAACCGCTCTAACGATTTTGATTAAAATATCATATGTTTAAAATATTTTTACTCGAATTCGTTATTCATTTTTTTTGTCCTGGTAATGCAAAGAGAATGGAATACTCCACTTAGCAACCATCTCTTAAAATATTTGACTATAGCTTAAAGCCTAGCAATTCCCCTTGCACTTACAAGAAAATTAGCAATAAGATTAACATCTCGATTAACATGAAGCATATGGAGAATAAGCGTTTGTAAAAATAGTTTGTACAAGAGTAGAGAAAGTCATGTGAGTGTAACACATCAGATTTTTCCAATAATTTTTACTTTCTTTACTACGTATAGTAAGTAGGGGAAGTATTGTATTCCACCCAAAAAATCGATACCGATATTTCACCGAGACCCCCTGAATAAAAAAAAAGCATTTTTGGAAACATGTCCGTGTGTGTGTGTCTGTGAACAGCATAACTCAGAAACGAACAGTCGGATAAACTCCAAACTTGGTATTTAGGTTCAGTATCCTCCAGAGATGCGACACGAAGGTTTTCAAGAAAATCCCCCTTCCCAGATTACCCTTTACATGGAACATTGTTCGAAAATTTTAATTTTCTCAAAAATGGCTCTAACGATTTTGATTAAAATATCATATGTTTTAAGATATTTTTATGACAAATGAAATGTATATCTCGAATTTTCTGGGAATGTCTCCAAAAGTATTCTTCATTCTGAACGACTTTTGCATAACTGGTAAACCATAAGAGATAGACAAACTTTTACTATACAAAAAATGCAGATCGTGTTAAAATACACAATTTATGTCTTATACATTTTTGTTGTTGAGTGAACCGTTTTCGAGATACTGCTTGTTATTCCCTTAAATTTTCCAATACTTATACTTTTTGTCAAATTCGTTATTCATTTTTTTTTGTCCTGGTAATGCAAAGAGAATGGCATACTCCACATAGCAACCAGCTGTTAATATATTTGACTATAGCTTAAAGCCTACCAATTCCCCTTGCATCTACAAGAAAATTAGCAATAAGATTAACATCTTGATGTCTCGATTAACATGAAGACTATGGAGAATATGCGGTTGTAAAAATAGTTTGTACAAAAGTAGAGAAAGTCATGTGAGTGTAACACATTTTTTAATATATATTTCTTATGGCTTCCAAGCTATATTAACATTTAAAGTGTATGAGGAGGACCTAAAAGGCTATTCATTGAAAATTCCAGTAACACATTAGGTCATTACATGTGGTATGATTAAAATCGTTTAATTGGAGTAAGGGGTTTGTGTGAACGTTTTCCTGTGGTATCCTTGAAAGATACTGCAGATACATACGAAGTTTCGTTGCGTTTCACAGACATGCACAGACCTCTTCTTGTGTGGTCGAGTGATCATAGTCTTTATTTATAATCCCTCCTTACTCTCCACAATATTTAGAAGTGTGAATGTGGTAGTGAAAGTGGGTAAGATAAAATCAACGCTCGTCCTGTAGTCAACGAATTACAAACACCATCAGTTGTTTCTCAAGTCAAACCATCCTATGTGTTACGTTCACATGGCACTTTCTAGCCACCGCTTATTTGTACCTCTTCTTCAGACTATTCTTTTAAAAACTTATTTTTCTACGTACTACATGTTGAGAGAAATATCTGCAGAAATGATTGCATTACATATTTCGTTGTAGGTACAAAGGGAATGTAGGAGTCTGAAACGATAGTCATCTTTATTATGACATTCTGTTTTTTTTTCATGACATCGCGAGAAACAACTGAATGGCGACAGCACTTTAAAATGACAAAAATATGTAAAGATACAACGGATAACTCGAAAATGGCTGATGCAACAAAACAATATCTAAAATAAAGTGTGTGTTTAAATAAATATATTGTTCTTGTTACATAATTATCTCTTATGGTTTACTAGTAATACAAAATAATATCAAATTCCTCGAATGAAGAGGGCTTTACAGGCTGTTTCTAGGAAATATAAGGTATACATACATTTTAGTGGTTATGTAAATATCTTAAACACATTGTTTTTCTTTAATAAAAATCGTTATAACAATTATTGAGAAAATAAAAGATAACGAAAATGTTCCATGTGAAGCGTAGTTTAGTGTTTTGGGTGTTTCTTGAAAATTTTTGTGTCCCATCCTTGCAAGATTCTGAATTTAAATATGAAGTCTGGTATTGTGACAAAGTTCGGTTATTACGCAAAATGCGTTACAAGTCTTGCTTTAACTTGCAACTATCTCGTCACTACCTCGCATGTATGTTCTGTCGTCTTGTTATAGTTCTCTGTTGCTAGGGAGACGCATTGATGCATTGTTCCAGAATTTACCAGAATGCAGTTAGTGAACTTTCTCGAAGAGTAGCCAGTCGAAGCTTCCTCCTATACTTGGCCGAGTGTATCACGTGGGTTTACCACAGAATGTACTCATCGTTTCTTTTTCAATTATGCTCTTCACATATGCGCGGACTATTTTCTTAAAGCCAATATTTTTTTTATATAGGGGACACCCAAACAGTATTTCCAGTGAAATTTCGACATTGAATGTTTGGGTGGAATGTACCCTCCACCTAGTTACTGTAAGTAGGTGTAGAGAAAGTAAAAACAAAGTAAACAATCGAATGCTGATGCATTGTTTCTTTGAACCTTGATGTCCTCAGCGGCACTTGCAGAACAACACATTTAAGGAAGAAGGCTCAAGGTCTGCATTGCAGGTTTCCATACTTGGAGTTGTTTTGCTTTTTTAGGATAGGAAGGAATTCCATTGTGGAGAGAGCTGATCTTATTTATGTCAGCCGCACAATCAGCCTGCATATCTTGCGCCCTTATAGGCATGGCATGAGATGACCTTGGCGATTTCGTGCAGGTCGCACCACAATAGCAGTTCCATCCACGCGAATAAAGAACATTTGACCCTTTTGTCGTTGCCGGCATCTCATGACTTCGCGCTGTAAAAATGAACATTTTAAGTAAAAATTTCAAAACAAATTACAGAGTCTCGTATCCTTAAGCGGCGGGTAAGGGGCGGCCTGTGTTGAACGTTACAGATATCGTTAAAATGTAGATGATACCCACTGCCACATAGTTATCTAGCCACATTGGCCACTGCCGTCTAAGGTTGTGTGAAAATTTAAAGGAGACACAGAATTTGTTTTGGAATAGTTCTGAAGCCACTATAGTTTATTTTTATGTAGCTTCTACAAATTATTTTTAAAACAGTTTATTACTTTCTCTACTACGTACATAGTAGGTAGAGAAGATATTGCATTCCACCCAAAAATTCAATACCGACACACACACACACACACGCGCGCGCGCTGTTTTGGATTCAGGGAGTCTCAAAACGCACATTGGTCTTATCGGCCACCTTTCCTTTGGAACTTTTTTATAAAAAGGTCCGTGTGTGTTTGTCTGTGTGTTTGTGTCCAAGAACAGGCCGGATCAACACCAGACTTGTTATTTAAGTTCAGTACCTTCCAGCATGCAACACAATATTTACAAGAAAACACCCCCACCCCTAACTACCCTTTACATGGAGCATTTTTCGAAAATTTTGATTTTCTAAAAATATGACTAACGATTTTAATTAAAATACCATATATTAAAGATACTTACATGACAAATAAAATGTATATCTTGAATTTTCTGGGAATAGCCCTTAAAGTCCTTTTCATTTGGAAGTAATTTTGGATTATCTTGTATAACTGCTGAACGTCAAACGATAGACGAAAACGTACTACACAAAAAATGTAGATCTCTTTCAGCACACAATTTATTTCAAGTAGCCTTTTTTTTTCTTGCATCAGCCATTTCCAATATATTATTAATGGTTCGAATTTTATACGCCAACATTCAGTAGTTTCTCGCGATACCATGGAAACAGTATGGAATTACCGAGCGGGATGGCTCAGGCGGTAAAGTCTGTGGCCCGCACTCGAGGGTTCAAATCTCGTGGGCCGACCAATCTGTCTGAGGTTTTTTCGTGGTTTTCCTCAGTCGCCAAGGTAAATACCGGAGTTGGATATTTAATACCACGATCCAAAGTTCCACCTTAAGTCTAAAACAATAGTAAAATGAAAAATAAGTGGTAATAGCGAATGCTATGCCAACTATCTACAGACAATGTAAGCAGTTAGACTGGACGGCACCCTAACGCCATCTGCACGGCATGAAGCAGGGGTTGCAGGGATGAGACCTAGAAGGCTAACTGTCCGCCTTTCTGTGTGAGGGCGGCGGTTAGACTGGACGGCACCCTAACGCCATCTGCACAGCATGAAGCAGGGGTTACAGGGATGAGACCTACAAGGCTAACTGTCCATCACATATCGTTCTAAGAGATATCCACCAACAGATCCGTTGAGATATGACCAAGGAGTTAAAGCGACGGGGGAGAAAAATAGAATAAAAAAAGAGTATGGGATTTTAAGGCCAGATATACGTCCAGTTCTTAAATATTTGACTATCGATGTTCCTTTTGATTCTATACACAAAATGTAATGTAACTCTTTCTGTAAAAGCTTATTTGGAATAATATGAAGTAGATGTAAAAGTACGATTCAGTAGACTAGTTTGTATATCCACTAATAAACGATAGAGGGTAGAGTTATTGGTTACTAAACGTTTTGCAATATTTTGAGAAAAACAATCGAGCGCGTACCTATTTCGGAATAAGGGTCTTCAGAGCATGTATTTCCAGCTAAATCTCTATACCTAATTTTTTGGGGGAATGCAATAGATAGTTCCTCTGCCTACTACAGGTAGGTTGATAAAGTAATAATGATATATAAGTGGCAGGGAAAGTAAATATTATGCAGTTATGTACCTGAATGCTGGAAAGACTAAATTTAGAACACTCTACAGGCAAAGACACAGATTGAAGTAAACTCAACATGGAAGAAAATGAACACGTAGTGATAACACGAAACGCTCGAAATCGCGGATAGCTTGCATAGAATTTATAACAAAGTTACTAAAATGTGCTAATAAGTCTTAGCGTACAACTTTCTTGAGTAACGCGTTATTTTTTAAGTAACTCCCTAGGGCGCTCTGATATTACAACTGAACAATTATTGTACATAAATATGCACGAGATCGAGGACAGGCAACAATTAAAGGTACCTACTTATGTGTATTACGTGAGAATAATTGTTAAGGAGTGGCTGCGAGAATTCACGCATAAGGTCATAACGGTAAGCACAGTATGCCAAGGTTTTAATAACGCTCCCTCACTCACTCCTCGGCATGCTAATGTTGTCGAAGGTCGGGCGTTTACATTTACGCTTTGAGAAATTGATTTCTCGTAATAATAAGGAAAGTTGTTAAGGAAAATGTGGCATCTTCTGTCTCAAAGTTTCGTAAAAACTACATGAATAATAATAATAATTATATCCTTTATTATTTATACCGCTTACATAGAGGAAGTATTGCATTCGACAAAAAAAAATTGGTATTCAGAGTAGAGAGGAAAGGGGAGAGAGAAAGAAAGAAAGAAAGAAAGAAAGAGACTGAGATATACTAAAAGCATAAATATCGTGTCTTATGCTCAAATCAGGGCCTTTTAAGGGAATGCACCACTGAAATTTGCTTAAAATCTCGGGAAAATGAACTTTAAAGAGAGAGAGAGAGAGAGAAATGGAGGGAGGCAGGCACACACATCAGGCATAAAAAGCAAGTCTTACGCTCAGAGCAAGCACATTTTAAAGGAATGCATCACTGAAATCTGGTTAAAATCTTGGGGAAATGCACTTAGAGAGAGAGAGAGAGAGAGAGGGATGGGTTGGAAGGGAGAAGAAGCAGGCATATTTGCCAAGCAGAAATACTAAGCCTTAAGCTCGGATCAAAGACATTTTAAGCGAATGCATAATTGAAATTTGGTGAAAATCTTGGGAAAATGGAATTTAGGATTCATAGTTATATTTTTACTATGATGCTGTGGATGTTTAGCTTTTTATGCAATAAAATAACAGTCTGGAATAAAAGTTGTTTTCATTTTAAATCGGAGTTTTTTTACTTTTTTCTCTCCCCTCGGATTGTTTTCTTTTTTGAGGGGTGGGGGTAACTGCCCACAATGGAGTTTTCATCCAGTTCTGAAAATTTTCAGGGCGCATTCGGAATGAATTAAAACTCTCATAAATTTGTTGTTTCCGAGTAATTTTTGAGCTATTGATTTATAAAGAAAGAAAGAAGTGTAAGTAAACCAGAAATTTATAATGATAATTTATTAAAAATGTGTTTCCTTACATAATTTTTGTGTGCTACAATCGGATAAACAACATGGATATTGAAATAATCATTTTTAAAATTGCACCGTGTGGAACGTTTGTCATAGGAGAATAAAATTTTGTTTTTGAAACTCAGTAACTTTGAAAACTAAAGAAAACATTCCAAACAAAATTCAAAACCACTCAATGTGTACGTAAAACAAGCTTAAGATTACATTTTCAACCAAATAGACCCGAAATTTCCAAAAATAAGTATTTTCCCATAAGAACTCTACAAATGGAAAACCATCTGATTTATTTAATTTTCTTAAACGTAGTTCCTTTCCTTGCATATTGTCCTCCAGTTATTATTTTCAAGTTGACCTCTATATGATTAATGGTCCTGGTATAATAATCAGTTAACAACCTTCTGTGCCAATGTGCGTGGGCATTGGCGCCTTCTGATTTATTCATGAGATACTAGAATAAATTTCAGCGTCAGAATTTGCAGTTTTATCGACGGTACCATCAACCTCTCATTGCGCTGAATTAGTCGCTTCAGTTGTCTTCTTACCATATAGTCCAACTTCAAATCTATCCCAACAAACGTACTTCCTTGCGGTCCGTGTTGCAGTGTTACAATTTATTAATAAGAAATCTGATGTGTTACACTCACATGACTTTCTCTACTCTTGTACAAATTATTTTTATAAACACTTATTCTCCATATGCTTCATGTTAATCGAGATGTCAATCTTATTGCTAATTTTCTTGTAGGGGAATTGGTAGGCTTTAAGCGATAGTCAAATATTTTAAGAGCTGGTTGCTATGTCCTGCATTACCAGGACAAAAAAATGAATAACGAATTTGACAAAAAGTATAAGTATTGGAAAATTTAAGGGAATAACAAGCAATATCTCAAAAATGGTACACTCAAAAAAAAATGTATATGACATAAATTGTGTATTTTAACGCAATGGTTTACCAGTTATGCAAAAGTCGTTCACAATGAAGAATACGTTTGGAGGCATTCCCAGAAATTTCGAGATATATATTTCATTTGCCATGAAAATATCTTAAACATATGATATTTTAATCAAAACCGTTAGAGCCAGTTTTGAGAAAACTAAAATTTTCGAAAAATGTTCCATGTAAAGGGCAATCTGGGGTGGGGGATTTTCTTGAAAACCTTTGTGTCACATCTCTGGAAGATACTTAACCTAATTATCACGTTTGGTGTTTATCCGACTGTTCGTTTCTGAGTTATGCTGTTCACAGACACAGACACACACACACACACGGACATGTTTCCAAAATTGCTTTTTTGGATTCAGGGGGCCTCAAAACATGTATTTCCGGTGAAATCTCGGTATCGAATTTTTGAATGGAATACAATACTTCCTCTACTTAGTATACGTAGTAGAGAAACTAAAAATATTAAGTCAAAAAGAGGAGAGAGCATCGTGGGCAGAAATCGGAAAATATAGGATATCTTTTGTTCTTTGATGTACTAAATTGCGCTTTTGGCTGAGGAATTTTGTTTTCTGTTTTAAATTTAGCAGAGTAAGTACTGTGTATCTAAAATAACACATGTTTGAGATACTTACATGGAAAATAAAAGGTATATATTGAATGTTCTGGAATAGCTTGAAGTACTCTTCATTCAGAAATAATTTTGTTACTTGTAAATCGTAGGAGATAGGCAAAAACCTACTGCATTAAAATTGTAGATCTCGTTAATATACACAATTTGTCAACATTTTTGTGGCGTTTTCAAGGTGCTCGTTATATTTGTTTCAAGTGCCATGTCGCTATTCGTTATCTTCTCTCGCTCTCTCACCCTCATCGTACAAACAGTGTGCGATTTCAAAGTCATCACATGCAGAGGTGTGAAGATTATTAGACTCAAAGTTTTGGTCTTACTGTCCAAAGTTATGTCTCCAAAATATTGAAGCTTTAGTGTAATGCTTATAGAATTTTCCACCAATCAGAGTTAGATGACTGTCTTTAGATATGAAAACTCCAGAGTCAAGTTTTTTCTTGTACTATGATATAGGTGCCATAAAGAAATGTTGGCAAGTTTATTTCAAGTTTGCCAAAAATGGTTCTTAGATGACCGATTTCAGTCATTCTTCCCATCAGTATTTATGAAAAGTCAATGCTATATCTGCAAGTTAAATGCTATTATCTATTCCAAACCAGAGTGCCTTTCACTGAAAACAAACTCTTTGTATTATCCGCGCGAAAGTAGTTCGCAATCCCCGCCCGTAATGGCTGCTTGTTCCCCTCCCACGTGCTTGTTGAACACTATTTAATCTATAAAAAGGCGCCCTGCGTGTAAATCATGGTTCAAAATGCAACCTGAGGTAACAATCGATTTTATAAGTATGCGGCAATGAACACTTACGTTAATCACAATCCTCGGGCAAAAGTGCAACACCCAAATCCGAATTCTCCGAAGGTAACTCAGCTGACATATCGGAATCGGAACTACTCTCCAAAATAATGACAAGCTTATCCGCAATTCCATAGCATTGTCGCACTTAAAACTTTATCCTCTTCTATGTTGTATTATGTCTGTTTGTATTCCAAGTTGAATTATGAAGTATTGTTTGTTTTTAGCCACTTTTTAACCGTTTCCCGCTTCTGTGTTTGACCAGTTTATTCGCACTACACGCACCTTCCTCTGCCATATGAGCTCAAATACCAACTGACTAAATCACAAGATTTGACCTGAGCTGAGCTGTGTGTTAGTGTATTATGTATGACTATTCGCTTATCATATATCCTGTGTTACGCAAAGTGTTTATTCGGTACTCAGATAGCACCTCTGGGAATTCATTGCTGCATTTCTTGTGTATGTATGAGATTGGCAGTCGTTTATACGGTTGGTATTAACAACCAAGATGCTCTCGGCGTTAGCGCAATAGCAGGCGAAAGTCATATTTTGTAATCTCTTAACAGCTAGTATATATCCATTATATTTAACGACGAGTTCTTATGATAACCGCAATAAAATCTGCAGTTCTATACCTTTGCTGCTCTAATATTTCATAATACAATACATGTATTAAGGAACTATTTACGTTGGCGTAAGAGTATATTCTTGGGTTCGTGACAAGCCGAAGCACGTGCTTCTGTTTACATCAGAGGGAACTCTGGTTTGGAATGGACTATAGATATTTGTTTTATGATGTTATGTATTATGTATTGTGTAGATTTTTGAGACCCTGGTTGGAAAAATGGTATTTCACCAAGAAAAATCGATAATTCAATGGTAGTATTGAAGGAAAGAAATATTCACAATGAAAAGTATCTAATAGACATTCAGATATGATATAGATTTGATTATAACATTTGTGAATTATTTTCAAACTCAAAACTTACAATAATTTTAGCCGTAAAAATGTATTTGATTCTAATAATTTTCACACCTTCGTAGTAAAGATTTGACAATCACTTCAGCCAGAACAGTTTTCGGAAGTGTGGGTAGAAACATTCATGTAACTGTAGCACAGCGTATAATTTTTTTCAAGTATTTTTTATGTTTTAAACATTCATGGTCGGCGGTAATTATTCCAGAGTGCGCTCTGCTCAACGCAGCTGCAGATGCAAATATGGGCACTTGTCATACGTGGGCGTTGAAACTTTCAGGGACCTGCCATTTGCGGGCGACCATTATTAGTACTACAGAGATTTATGCTATCACGCCAATAGGGGAATTCAAAATCTGAAAATAGACTTAACTAATTAAATTTATCAAGGTTGGCAATGGCAAGTTACCAGAGAGCATGGTAGCCATTGGTTTCAAATAGTTCTTATTCAGCCATAAAACAGTTTTATTTTTATGAAACTGGCACATTTTTACTAGATATGTTTCGCAACATTTTGAAGAAAAAAAGTCTGATGTGTTGGCCTCGTATGGCTTCCTCTACCCATTCTTCAACAAGAAGATTGTATGGAAATAAACATTTTTAGAAATGGTTTTAATACATATTTCTTTAAGGTGCGAATAGGGGAATAATAGGCTTAAGAGATAACATCTTTTAAGAGCTGATCTCTATGTGATGACTTTGAATTCCCTTCCCTTTGCATGACCAGAAGAAGAAAACATCTTACGTGTTGCGATCATATGGCTTTCTCTAATCACTCTTGTACATATTATTTTTACAAACAGTTATTACTTCGCAGAAAACTCAAGATATGCATTTCATTTGTCATTTAAACATATTAAACATATGGTATTTTAATTAAAATCGTTACACCTATTTTTGAGAAAACCACAATTTTCGAAAAATATTACATTAGATTGGGATGTCAGGCATTTTCTTGAAAATCTTCGTGTCGCATCCTTAGAAGATGCTGAATTTAAATACCCAGTTTAGTTTTATCCGACATTACGTTTCTGAGTTACTCTTTTCAAACAACACATTTTTCTAAAAATGCCCTTTACTTTCTCTACCACGTAGTGTACATAGTATGTAGAGAAGGTATTGCATTCCACTAAAAATTCGATACCCATTTCACGAACCTACATGTTTTGAGGCCCCTTGAATAAAACACAAAGCAATTTTTAGAAAAAGGTCCATGTGTGTGTCTGTTGTGCACGTGTGTCTGTAAACTGCATAACTAAAAACCGAAAAGTCGGATAAATACCAAACTAGGTATTTAGGTGCAGTACCTTCAAAAGATGCGACACGAAGATTTGCAAGAAAATGTCACCGCCCCAACTACCCTTTACGTGGAACATTTTTCGAAACCTTTGATTTTCGAAAAGATGGTTCTAACGATTTTGATTAAAGTACTATATATTAAAGATATTTATGTGGCAAATAAAATGCATATTTTGAATTTTGTGGCAGTAGTTAGCGAAGTCCTCTTCATTCGGAAGAAATGTTGTATAATCTTGTATAACTGATGAACGTTAAGCGATAAACCATAACATACGATACGGAATCTATAGATCTGTTTAAAACGCACAATTTATTGAAATAAGTTTTTCTGTGTCATCAGCCGTTTCTGAGATATCAGTTATTAAAGGTTCGAAATGCTCATTACTTGGTCCTTCTATTCAAGTCCTTTCAACATTAAGCTGTTTCTCTGATTGCATGGAAGCATGGAATTTTAAGGACAGCATATAGCGTCCAGTTCTTAAACATTTGACTTTCGCTGTCCTCTTTGTATCTGTAACGCAATGTATAATATACATTGTTGTTTGTGAAAATTGCAACACCAAGAAGGAAACGCATGAATTCAATGAATTTAATACCACAGGTTAGGCACATGACAAGTAATAAATGATAAACATTTCAAATCTATACATGATCTTTGAGCCCTAATATTCAGTATTTGGTGTGGCGTCCATGCGCTGCAATTAGAGCTGCTATACGCCGTGGTATTGAATCAAAAAGGTTCTGAATAAGTTCCTGAGGGATTTTCCTCCACGCAGTTTGCATACGAGCCCACAAATCCGTGACACTGGTTACTGGAGGACAGTGACGCACCAGGTGCCGACCAACCATATCCCAGACATGCTCGATGGGCGACATGTCAGGCGAACGTGTAGGCCAGGGAAACAATGGTACCCGTCGCTCTTCGAAGAAGGCTTGTACATTCCTCGCAATATGTGGCCGGGCATTGTCCTGTTGAAATGTGGCCTGTGGAGATGCCTGAAGCAGGGGGAGTACCTCAGGCTCTACAACCACCGTTAGGTACCGGTTACTGTTCAACGTGACCTCAATTCGTAGGAGGTGAGATCGGTTGTTGTAACCAATGACGCCCCAAACCATCACACCTGGTGTTTGTCCGCTATACCGCTCAACAATGCAGTCCTCCAGATTGCGTTCATCACGGTACCGCTGAACACGTAGGCGGCCATCACTGTAGGACACGTTGAAGCGGGACACGTCCGAAAAGACTACATTTTGCCACTCAGCACTCCAGTGAGGGTGTTCACGTGCCCATTGCAGTCGGAGGAGCTTGTGGTTTCTGGACAATGGAAGCCGACGTAATGGCATGATGCATGCAACCAGTCCAACCTGCAGCAGACGGCGACGAACCGTTGATGCAGACAACTCCACACTTGTTGCAGTGCTCCAGCGTCGAGCCAACGCTGTGGATGA
The DNA here is from genome assembly GCA_030765065.1 of Deroplatys truncata. Classification (NCBI taxonomy): domain Eukaryota; kingdom Metazoa; phylum Arthropoda; class Insecta; order Mantodea; family Mantidae; genus Deroplatys; species Deroplatys truncata. The sequence continues at coordinate 116,675,659 of CM060988.1, read as the reverse complement.
AGCTGTGCGGTCCGTTGTGGCCTTGCGGACAAGATGACGGTAATCCCGTGCTGTGGTGTAGTACCCACTCTTCGCTGCGTACGACCTTCATCTATCCACTGCTTCCACACACGCATCACTGTTGTAGCAGCATTCCCTGTACAAGCTGAAATGTCACGGTGTGACCAACCCACTTCCCGGAGACCGATCATTCTGCCGCGTTCGAACTCGCTCACATACCGATATGGCTCCCTTTGACGTTGACGAGGCATACTGGCATTCACTTTATTATTTCCACCTTGTTTGACAGCTCTGCACTGAATAACTGGGCGCAACACTGACCTTGTCGGACCAACACGAGCGGGCTCTTTTCGGCCTACGTGTATCCCATCTCTCTGCAAACCTAATCACTTATTGCTTACACACTCTTCTACACTCCAACAAGTTTGAGTGATTCGGGAAATTCTTTCTTGGTGTTGCAATTTTCACAAACGGCAGTGTAGGTATTTCTTCAAAGATTTATTTGGATTAAAATGTAGCAGATAGAAAAATAAGCTTTAGTGAGAATAGGTTGTATACCCACTAATAAACGATATAGGTAGAGAAAGTTATGCTAATGTTTAACATCAGAATTTGTTTTATTTATTTGTTCTGGGAGATCAAAACGTGTAATTCCGGTGAAATCTCGGTATTGAATTTTTGGTAGAATGAAATACTTCCTCTACTTACTATAGCGAAGTAGGAGAGACAGAAAAAAAAACAGCTACAGTTTTATTAATTTGCATGCACAAGAATGAGACGAAGTATTTACAGCTGGAGTGGCTTTTTTGTATTGGGAATAATCGTCCTAATTGTTCGCGAAACTGCCCGATTGTGCGGAAAAGCCTGAGTAAGAAATGCTGCCATAAATCTGAAAGGTAAATGAGACTCCCTGTCACCAAGGAAAAGCGGCAGTCATATGTCAACTTCACAAAGATTATCCAAAATCATCATGGCACTATTTTAATCAGTACGATGTAATTACCGATAGAAATGCCTAAGCGGCAACGACTTAGTGTTGCAAACCGTAGCGGAATTCCGCTAAGCGTAGCTAATTTTGAGGGGTGACATTGCGCGATTAACGAAAAAGTGGATAGTTTGACGACTTTTTCAAATTTAATTTTAAAAAAAGTATAGGTATTGCTAAAATAAACACATAAAAAGTTCAGTTATATTCTACAAAATTAGTTTAGTTGTTTTAAGTAGGTACTACCAATTATATACCTAATAATGAGTGATAAGGAGTATCCATCTCTAAGGAAAAAGGAAATGCCGCAGAGAACTGTCGAAAGATGAGAAGAGAATGAGCAAGCAGTTCTTTTCGGTTAAGTGGTTGAAAGAAAATACTGGTTACAACCAGTTAAAGAAGACAGTGCAGCAAAGTACGGAGCATGTAATATTTTGGGAACAATAAGTGATCTGTTGAAGCACTGTAAAAGCAGAAACACACGAAGAACTAAAAGCTGCTTACAGCACCAACATATATCAGGTAATGAGGAAATTAATATATTTACATTTTACTAAGAAATATACAATGATTAAATTACTTTTAACTTAAGTCTTCTCTTAATCGAAAGATAAATTACCGCCACTAAAATAGGTCTACATTACCAACAGAACACAATGATTTTTTTCTAAGACTTAAAACGGGTGTTCAGATTTATTCGGCCTTTACAACCAGTCGATTTCAATGAAGCCATTTGTCTTACAGGGGAGGTGCGGAATTGAACCTCGGACTGCATGTTTTTCCGACTTCCAAAACAGGTTGGTGTACTGTGGCGGTGCAGAACTGATTTTCACTAGGACATTTTCTGCGTTCTTTGCATGCGAGATAGAAGTGACAACCGATCAAAAAATGTGTATAATTGAGCGCTAAGCCGAGGCACTCTACGCCACAAAAGCCTTCGAAATATTTGAGTTACCTATTAGATACTTGCTGTGATTGCGAATCTACGAGACGCAAGCGAAAGAACATTCTAAATGTAAATACTGGAGAGCTACGATACAAGTCCCATTTCACTAAGGTGACCTCAAAAGTGTTGACATTCATCCCTTCCACTCATCTTTCGCTAGTGATAAACTCGTTTCAAAGTATTGGCGTCATGCGCAGAGAATCAATTGGCGAATAAATCTGAAGACCTGTATAATTTATTTTTGTAGAGGAATTTTGTTCGATTCAATGTTTTGGTGGCAACACTGCGGTTTACCGACAGAGCACAGATGCATTTGCGGCAGCGTTCATCAGCGGTCGCGTGTACCATCCATCTTAGTGCGCTTCATTCATATATTTATTTTGTTGTTTCTCGCAATCGCCGAGTAAATAAAGATCTCAGACTTAGAGCAACAGAATAAAATAAACGGCACATGAAACACAAATTTGGCTCCCTTCTGCCTCCATTTGTTGCCAAAGCGAATATTTTTCCTCATCAAATGAAGAGTGGATAGCTGTTCTACAGTCAAGATGTGCGTATATAATTTTTAGTACCAGAAGCAAGCATGCTAATGAGACGTGCTACGATACAAACCGTAGATATTTGGAAACTCTGAAGTATGCCCGGAGCTGTTGTGCAACTATGGATTACGCAAATTATGCCCCTATGTTTTGGTCTCAGGGAAATGCCGGGCTAGACAGGTCGTCCTTGAAGGCTATGTGTGTGTCTTTTGCCCCAGGCGGGACAGCCGGCATCCGTTTGTGTACCGAACCGGCTGGCCGGCGCGCTTTCACCACACGCGAGCAGCTCTTCCTCAAGTTCGCGGTAAAGCAGTGGTTTTGGAAGCCATTTAGTTCCGTTAGCATCTTGGCTCTGGTAAAACATTCTTTTCTTACCCTGCAGTGGCGGCTGCTGTATAAGAGCATGTGAACACCCTAACTTTTGACACCTTGTAGATTTATTGGTAATTTTTTCTTTGAATTCTATTAAACGTAACATGCGGCAATTAAAATCTACCGCGCTACTCTTCTAAACTCGATGAACATGGCAACAGTGTGCTAGAATGTGTCAGTCGTTCAGTTGTTAATACACAATCACAAAATGGAAGTTACAAACTTTGAGATTAGAGTCCTTCTAAAGCAGTACTGGAAACAAGATTATAAAGCTGCTGCCACGGCTCGAAAAATATACGAAGTGGAAGGAGAAAGTGTCGTTGGTGAGCGTGTGGCACAACGAATGGTTCCAACGTTTCAACACTGGAGACGAAAACACTAAAGATTTACCACGTTCTGGAAGACCTAAATTATGGGATATTGGAATACACGTAGAGCCTTTGAAGAAAATCCGTAAAAAAGTACTCGTAGGCAGTCAGAAGAATTTTTTGTCTATCAAAAGATACCATACACTGCCGGATTAAGAAACTTGTAAAAATCAAACAAAAGCTGTAGATCGGTACCTCATGAATTGACACCTCAACGGGCTCGACGTAGTGTGGATATCTGTCATCAGCCTATCCATAATCCTGTGGATGGAAGATTCATCAGGAGAATTGCAACATGCGATAAAAAATGGGTCTATTACCGCAATTCTGACGCCTCGAAACAGTAGCTCAGTCTCCTTAAATCTGCCAAAGTCATCGTTAAAAAAATGGGTTCGGCTCCAAAGCACTGGGAGTTTGTTCGAAATGGGCGCGCAGTCAATGAAATTGAAATTGAGTTTTATTTATGGACGCTCTTTAACTGCTATGGTTCTTAGCGTCCCATTCTACTTAGGGCGTGAAAGACCGGTAATTTTGCTCAGAGGCCTTTTTTATCAGGCTTGAGGTTCTTTTACGTGCCGTAAATCTACGACACGGGACCACCGGCTTTACTTCCCTTCCGAAGGAAGCCATGCTAAGGATTTTTACGTCCGAAAAAATCCATCGCCCTCCGCCGGGTTTGAACCCGCGACCTCGGGAACTAGAGGCTAGCATGGAAACCACTACACCACGGAGGACGACTGCGCAGTCAATGCGGATGTGTATCCTCAACAACTGGAACGAGTTAATGAAATTTTGAGACGGAGATACGCAGCATTAGTTAACCCAAAAAGAGTTATCTTGCAGCTGGACAATGCAACACCCCATACTGCACAACAATTCAGGAATTGGAAGGAGTCGAGCTACTTCCACACCCAGCATACAGCCCTGATCTTGCGCATCCAGATTACCATTTATTTGGATCCATGGTCCATTTCTTGCATGGAAGAAATTTCTAAAACATTGAAGCTGTGGAAGTGGGTCTCACCGAATTCTTGCATCAAAAACCAGAGATTGGTACCGTCGCGGGATAATAAATCTCGCTGAAAGATGTCTAAAGACCATTGAATCTGAGGTGATCTCTACTTTGAAGAGTAGTTTAATTTCTTGACAGAAAACGTTGCAAATAAACTTTGGCTTAAAAACCGACATTACCTGAGACACCATCTATACCTTATGGACCAAATATATGCGGGTTGTGCACACGAAGGCGTGCACGAAGCTTTTACCGCGCTGTTAGTATACTATCACAAGTTTATATTAATGCCTTTAGTTTACGGCAGAACCAGGTAACGTGCACGAGTGCAGAAACTTCTCCCGGTTATTCCAGACCGTCCATACTCCCAGCTACAATTTAATTTGTACTTCATTCTTGACCCAAAACGCAATACTTAATTATGTACACAATAACAAACATCCACTCAAACAACTCTTGCTTACGTCATTCAACTTATGCATTATTATTAATTGTTATTTATTATCATAATTATTGTTCTTATTAGGAGCGGGTTCGGTTATATCAGTTTGTTCATAATAATAACTATTATACAACAGATCCTGTTTCAGATTTTCAGGGCTGACTAAAATTTTTTGAAATCCAAAAATGCTCACGAGCCGCTACTGCATACTGGGAAGGTTTCGTTAAAAAGGGGTCTCGCATTTTACCAGGAATTCTTCCATAAAATAGTGATCATTTCTCTTTCACTTATAATTATTTTCCTTACTGGCCTGTTTCATGACTATTATCGGATCCAACCCTGACGTTTGAGGCGTGTCCATTAATACGATAGCAAATAACAGCGATGCGACGTTGCCTTATATTGACAGTACAGTTGCTGCTTGTAAAACTAGGAACGCAATATTATGTGCACTCTTGCGTATTTCATTTATAGAAAAGGAAAATAAAATGTGACTTTCCTCCGAACAAATACAAAGAAGAATGTACATTCGTTGTTTCGAATCTTATGTTTTATTAATTTACAATGAAAATTAATTTAAATCTTTCGTGATGTTTAAACGGAGACTTTGTTATAGTTATGCTTATCACATAATAAATACTTGTTGGCATAAATTAGATTACGTATTTTTTTAAATGTTGTCAGTTGGGCGTTATGTTTTCATAGTTTGGTGAACCAGAATGTTTCTTATTTCCACAAAATAGCGCCTGCTCTGAGACATATTGCGAATTGCTGAAAGAAGTATTTATAGCTCCCAGACATTCCAGCTCACATCCCTTCGCACGAAGCAGTCCTACCCTTTCCAATCCAAAGCTGCCACATGGCATCATTATGTATATTCGTTATTGGAAGTTGGGTAGAAATTTTACTTGTAAGGATTAACTTTCAACATTTATCTATTATGATATATAATATTTAAATTTCATATTAATATAGTCTAAAATTAAAAAAACTTCTTTCTTTCTTTATTTTTTGTCTAAAATCAAAACATATATTCAGTTACAGTGTTAACAACATTCACACATTTCAATCGCCGTTTATTTTACGTGGGTTCACACCATCCTAATACAGACTTGCTAACACCGCTGGCTAGTGATGCTCATTGCTGAGCAACAAATCCGATATTAGGCATGCTCTAGGGCACAAGTATCTACCACATACCATTAGATTTCATAAACCGGTTTCAGCCAAAAATAAATTGGAATAGAACGGGTTAACAAATAGAAGAGGATATATTATAGAGCATAAGGAGATACAGCTCTATGACCATAACTTCCTCCAGGTTGAAGCAATTAAAGTTTGACGGACAATAATAAAAACCAAAATGAGTAGTGAAAAGTTGAAGGCATTTCAGTTGTGAGTTAAACTTCAGTGTGATACTGTTGTTCACTTCTTTCAGTGATGAGTCTGTTTGATTGTTTACACTTACTATGAGATTTACCGCAAACGCGAAACTTTCTACAGAAACGGAGTGAAATTTGGCAACAGCGCGGTTCGTATTGGTTCTTGCGAAGCGTCAGGAGGTTTGGACCACACTATAGAAATCATTTCATTTTAGTAATACTAAGGCAACATATATTTTGCAGGCAGAGACAACACTCAGCTGTTTATAACCGCTATTACGCTAACCGGAAACAAACAAACAAACTGAAGATTAACATTTTGTAATTTGAATCTCAGACGTTTGATAATTTTGCCAACATTTTTACAACAATTTTTTTTAGAAAAAAGCAAAATAACGAAAAGTCGGCTGCCTAACTTAAGTATGAGATTGATGTTTATGCAATGGTTTGTTTTTGTTTTCTTCCGAAATACACACGTGCGATCGGACATGTTGGCTCCGAAACTCTTCAGGGGACCTATGAAAAGCTTAGAATTAAAGGAATAAACCCAGAAAAGTTTTGGCGTTTAAGTGTGTGCCATTTTCGAACTTGTGTTTGCTGCATGATTACTGCGTCTGGTGCAGAAAACATTATTTTGCAACTTCTAGAGCTGAAATAATGGTTTACATAACCTACTGAACTCGCCAAACTTACTTTCATTTCCATAACCTCTTTGCACTCGATCTCGGATATCAATTTCCTTCTCCTAACATTTTGTATGCTTTCTGCAGATAATAAAAGTAACAAATGTCGTTCCACAAAAAGCAAAATGTTAGTTCATATTTCGTTTTCCCTTCCGCTGCAGTTTTCTCCATTTGAATCATATCTCAGTCATAAAATATTCATTGAATCTTTTTTTTGCATTTAAAGTAACGGTTTCTTTTGGCGTGCAGAGCGTAACTGCAAAATTCTGCATGCAAATGGGTGAAGTCATTAAGGAAATAACGTGTATGTCGCCTGCAGCTGTGGTTTCCTGTACCTTCACCATCACGTTTGTGCATTCACTCTAATACTTTAATGCTTGCAAGCTTCTTTGCACCTAAAATGAGCATATCTACATGAGAACTTTTGCCAATGCATTTTACTAGGGTGACCAGAGGTAATGTACAGTCTCTTTAATTGCCACAGTTTTATTTGGCTGTGTACTTGTATTAACGTCATGTCATCTTGAGTTAAATGCATTTGTCCCGTACCATCTAATTTGCTTTCGATAAAGTGTTACTATCGCAGTAATCGTCAGCTATGTTGGCTCCATGTCGACGTATCCTTCTCAGTGCTCGGATTCAAAGAATAACAGGTGCACTGATACCGGAATTATTAACTTGTACCATTAATAATTTTATAAATACATCATACGGAAGATAGATAAGTCATTGTAATAAATAACTTCTATATATTAAAATCAATGCATAAGGTAAGTAGAAAGTTAGAATTTTGTAGATGAATAAGGAAGCTATTATCAGAAAATTAGTGTTCAGGAAAAACAGTTAGAAGTCATAGTAGTTAGACACTTAGATGTTCCGGCGAACTCAGTCAACAAGAAACCATAGCGCAAGGTTCAGTTAATTAGAACTCCGTAAGTTAAGAAACTAGAGTCGTGTAAACGCAAATACGCCAGTTCTGAAAATTAGAAAGGGAAAATTCTTAGAATTTAACAATGCAAAGAGTAAAATCTGTGTTTCAGATGGAAATTAGCGTAAGATTTGGCAACGTATAATGTAGGAACTTTGGTGGGGTAGTCGTAAAATAAGTGGGACCTAAGTATTCCTGAAATTAACGTCTTTCATTTACGTCTTTTACAGGTTTGCGGTCTTTTAGATTTCACAGAAGTGCTTTTACTGTATCGATTATTGCAGTCCGTAGCGCCTAAAGACCGCGCGCGGTTTTCACATACAGTTGTAGAGTAGTTGCAACGTATGTCGCCGGTCATAATTTTAGGGATTAACGGCAACTTACGCTTCTAGTTGTTATTACGGAAAGAGTTATTTTAAACCATAAATTTGATACTTCAGAAGTTAGCAGGTATAATAATTCAATAGTTACAGTTTCTTGTGCTAAGATTAAGAATCAGTTTTAATTCCTCATCCTTATATTGTCTGCAATTCGCTTCAAATCGGTCATGTATTAGCCTGCAGTAAAGTTATTAGTCAAGTTAATTGGCGTTGTCTATCCTCGCATTTACCCCGCATACCCTGAGAGGAAGTTCTCTAGCTCGCCACTGTAGCAGCAGGCAATAGATTCATCAGCGGATGTTGGCAACGACATCAAAAGTATCGCAGAGGGGTACGTCATCAGCACTGAGGTTTACTGCTTCGAGCGCAGTAATGTACAAGTAATTACATGCAGGTTATGGAGTTAATTTTATAATAATTAAAGATTTTATAATTTATAATTATTTCAAAATAATGCAGAATAAATTTACAGATCTAAATGTTTAATATGTTTTATAGGTTTTATAACGTTTTAGAAATCTCAACCATTAATACGAAAATACTTAACTGCCTGTTATGAGTCAACCTCTTTAACATTCACAAAGCTTCACTCATTGGACTATGTAAATGTGTTAAATGCATATTTATAAACGGCAATAGCAGTTCGTGAGTATACATTTTGGTAGTTCACAAAATCGTACATTCCGATAGCTCTCAAAATGTGAAATAGCATCTGCTGCATAATAGTTATGATTATGAACAAATTGATAGAACTGCAGCCGCTCCCACCGCCGCCACCACCACAATAATAATAATAATAATAATTAATATTGTTTTGTGAATGTTTGTTCTGTACATAATTAAGAACAGCTTTTTAAGATAAGAACGATGTAATCTGTAAATTAATTTGTAGTAGAGAGTATGGATGGTACATAGAAAGCGGGGAAGTTTCCGTCCTCGTGCACGTTACTTCATATGGTACTTAAGACGTAGGGTGTTGCCACCTAGTGGCATTGACGTAAACTTATAGTGATAGTAAGGAAACAGCGCGGGAGAAGCTTTGCGCGTGTGCACGACAAGCCAAGGTGTATTACCGACCCTGTTGCCATATCTCATCGAGTTTAGAGGAGTAGCGCGATAAATTTAAACGCCGTAGATTTCAAATTACCACATATACCTACGTTACGTTTAATAGTACTCAAAGAAAAAATAGCCAATAAATCTGCAAGGTGTCAAAAGTTAGGGTGTCCACGTACTCTTCTACTCTTATACAACAGTCGCTACTGATTATAGATACAAACATTTGAATATTATTTAATGGTTTCAAGCAGAGGAAAGTTGCTTTTAAATGCTGTTTTTTATGCATCAAACTGTCAAATAATACAATAGCAAGTAATATTATATAAACCACCGTAAAGGAAGCTAAAATACCATTATTATGATACAGCATAAAGTAACATTATTTTTAGTAAAGATATTGAGGCAGTATTTTTAACACTTAAATGATTTCAGTCAAATTATATAATATAAAATATAACAACAGCCCGCCTTAAAGCAATATGTGTATGTAACAATATATAAAATGCATGTAACAGTCATTGTATTAATGTTTATATTAATATGTACATGTTTAATAATGTTATGTGAATGTATTACGTAATTTAATAATGTAGGAGCTGTGAGAATAATGGATTAAAAGTTGCTAACAATGAGGTAACCTTGAGGCAATAATGAATTAGAAAGTTTAAATGCTACTGGTAATTCTTGGAGCATCAATAAAGTAATTTTTGAGACAGTTTATAAAATAGCCAATCAACAACCAGAAAAAGCTTTAGTTAAATAAAGGTATTCTATTGGACTAAGATTAGCCAATCAGAAACTAAATTGGAGCAAAATTTACAAATTCAGAAGTCAGTTGCTAGCAGACAGCGTTACTAACCAGACGCGAGATGCGTCCTCGAGAAATTTAATACATATTTTGTGTGAGACAAAAATAGTTTACGTGTTAAAAAGTGCAAGTAATTAATTAAAAAAATCTCACAGCTCTCGCTCTATATCAGTGAAGTGTTATTTAAATCGTGTCAAGCATTAATAAAAGGAGTGAAGTAAAATTATAATCTGTGTAAGCCTACATTCTTCAGTCGCACCACTCCCTGCTAAGACATTCATGTCTCTAAAAAATATAAATACTGACGCAGCCGAGGCAAACATAAATATATAATATTTAAAAGAAACAGTCACTACAACGTTAATATTTTTAAACTTGGGGTGAAGGCTATCGGAAACGTTTTACCATTCGTGCGGTTGCAACTACTTCAAGTTCGGCTCCCCAACAGTCGAAATATAACACATCTTCAAATTGGCTTTTCATACGTAGGAGCAACAAACCTTCTTCAATATTAATAAAGGAACAGCAATACATATCGAATGCAACTAAGCGGGTAGTTCAGGCCTTATTCCCTGCAGCACACATTCAGGCTTCTAGGAAGTGAATCCAACTTGTCCTTCAGCGAACGAGGAAGCGAATAATTAGTAAAGCATAAGCGAAAGGCAACTTACTGGAAAAATACCACCATATATGCCAAATGAATTGCGGCATTAACCATTTCCGAGGTATATGTTATTGGTTTGAATTTTTCAGTACTTCTCCATACATATTTTGAAGTGCTAAGTCATCATTCCTTTCTTTCCCATGATGCCTTTGCAAAGAGCATGGAATTTCAAAGCCAGAGTTGGCGCCCCACTCTTTAAGAAACTGACTATCGCTCTAGTCTTCTGTATCCGCCTTATATCTACAACAAAATATGCAATGAAAGTATATCAATTAACAAGAAACACAGAGAAAAAATACGCTTTTGTAAGAATACTTTTATATAAGAGATGTAAAAAAGATCTTATATGTTGCAGACTCTACCCTTTATCATTTATTAGTGGGTATACAAGTTATTTTTACGAAAATTTATTTTCCTATTTCATTTTAATCGAGATAAACCTTTTCGGAAATAGCTGCATTGCACATTTCGTTATAGATACAAAGGGAATAGCGAAAGTCACATGTTTAAGAACCGGACGCTATATGCTGGCCTTAAAATTCCATACTGTTTCCATAACTCTTTCCATCGATAGGACTTTTAAAAGAATGGTTAAATATTGAACAATTCCAACAACTAATAATGGATATCTGGGAAATGGCTGATGCCAAAAAAAATTATTTAAAAGAAAGTATTTTAAATAGAGCTACATTTTTTGTGCAGTATATTTTCGTCTATCGTTAACATTTACCAACTTACAAAATTCTTCCGAAGAAGAGGATTTCACAGGCTATTGCCAGAAAATTCAAAATATACATTTTATTTGTCATGTCAATATCTTTATTATGTGACATTTTAATCAAAATAGCTAGAGCCATTTTTTAGAAAGTAAAAGATTTCGAAAAATATTCCATATAAAGGGTAGTTTTAGGTGGGGGCATTACTTGAAAATCTTCTTGTCGCATCTTTGGAAGGTTCTGAGCCTACATACCAAGTTTGGTATTTATCGTGTATGAGTTATGCTGTACACACACAATTACACAGGGACTTTTTTCTAAAAATGCGTTATTTGGATTCGCAATGCCTCAAAACATGTATTTCCGGTGAAATCTCGCTATGGATTTTTTTGGCGGAATGCAATACCTTCTCTGCCTCCTATAAAGTAACAAATAATAGTGGGTGCAACACATCAGATTGTTTTCTACTCTGTGGATGCCTAGAGGACTTTTCGTTAAATGCTAATGAAATATATTTTGAAATGTTTTTGTTTACAGTCATATAAATTCATGAGAAAACGGTAAAGCAGTGTATGAATCATCGTTTAATCGCAATTTCCTGTTCAACTGGATCAATTCCTGTTTGCTTAATTGACTCTTAGAAGCCATACATCACATTAATTGCATGTTGCTCCATGTATTGACAAGGGAGCCCTACAAGCGGATGAATAAGTTTACATACGTACGTCTGTCTGTTTTAAAATGCAAGAAGTCTCGGTTATGAGTCTGGAACGGAAAACTCGTTTCCAGGACGTTCTCTTGCAACTCAACAGTGTCCGACTGCAGGCACTGGAGCGTTGAACACTGAGAAGATGTCTGTCCAGGTGATGTTTTCTTTGTTCACGATTACGTCCTTTATGAATGAGTGGTTCGACCGGTAAATGGCCTTCGCTTTGCAAACGGAAAGCCGGAATTAACCAACAGCCTGCAGTAAATCTTCTTCGTGAATCATTAGCTAACCTTCAAGTTGGATTTTGATCACCTGTCCTATGTAGCTGTTTTAGTAATAAATTATTGGCTTTTATCCGTCAGTGCACTGACACACTTTTTTACTCTCTATCGCTTATTAGTGGGTATAAAATATTCTTAAAGTTTATTTTCCTGTCTACGTCACTTTAATCGAAATAAACCTTTCCGGAAATAGCTGCATTACACGTTTCGTCATAGATATATAGGAAATAGCAACAGTCAAATGTTTTGGAACTGGACGCTATACACTGGTCTTAAAATTCATAATATTTCCATGGCATCGCAAGAAACGGCAGGACTTACGAATATCTCGAAAATGGTGATGTCCCAGACAATTTGAAATAAATTGTATGTCTTAAAGAGATACACATTTTTTTTGTAGTACGTTTTCGTCTGTCGCTCACCGTTAAGTAGTTATGCACGATTATATAAATTTTCTTCTGAATGAAGAACTTTGCAAGCTATCCCCTGAAAATTCAAGATATAAATTTCATTTATCATGTAAGTATCCATAATATAAGGTATTTTAATCAAAATATTCACAACCAATTTTTCAGAAAATAAAAAATTCCAAAAATGTTTTATGTAAAGGGCAGTTTAGAGTGGGGGAATTTTCTTGAAAATCTTCGTGTCCCATCTTTGGAAGGTGTTGAACTTAAATACCAAGTTTGATGTTTATCCGAGCTTGAGTTACACTGTTCAAGCGCACACACACCCATTTTTTCTAAAAATTATTTTTTTTATTCAGGTGGCAACAAAGCATGTATTTCCGGTGAAATCTCGATATCGAATTTTTGGGTGAAATGCAATACCTTCTCTACCTACTATGTATGTAAGTGATAGAGAAAGTGGAAATGAAGCATCCTTTATCAGCAACTGGCATCTAGTGTTTATTCCCAGGCCAGCACATCGCAAAGATATTAAGGAAAGCCCCAATATGGGAAGAAAGATCGGATGCGTCACGCTTTTATGTCGTTCTCTAACCAGTGTATAGCATAGCATTCTTTCAAAATGTTATTCTGTTCACGTTGCGTTACTTGCGATACATTTTTGGCTAGAAATAATCTCAAATTAAGCAACTCAGTTTTTGTAACTAACGAAACCATGAGGGAAACGCTAAATATTGCGCAAGAAGTCCCACGGGTAAATTGGAAGATGTAACAAAAAACACTTCCAAAACGGTTAATGCTACGGAATAGGGTACTTGCACAAATTGTGTATTTCAGCTGAGCTCTAGCAATACTTTCTGGCATCTTATGGTTTATGATATATACAAAATATAACAACTTATACCAGTTATTTTTGGTTATACGTAGAATTAGTTATACAATTTATACAGGATACTCAGACATAATTCAAGATATGCATTTTATTAGCCAAGCAAATATCTTAAACATGTTAGATTTTAATTAAAATTGTTAGAGGCATTTTTTAAAAAATGGAAAATAACCAAAGCTTGCCCATGTAAAGGACAGTATAGGGTGGGGGTATTTTCCTGAAATTCTTCGTCTGATATAGATTCATAAATTCTGGTGGTGAAATATATGTGCACAGACAGTCTGCCTCCCACTTTTTCGCGACCTTTATTTAAAATGTGAATAGAGAAAGCAAAAATGTATAACTCCATTGCATAACTTAAAGCAAATTATAGTAAACTTCGGGTCGGTGCCATAGTAATGTCACAATTTTTTCCCATTAAGTAACATCGAGAGTTCTATGTGATCACATTTTGACCTTCACCTTCTTTGTGAAGGTTGTGTTGGCAATATTGATAAAATATTGTTCTGGTCCGATTTTAGAACTTACAGATAACTTATAACCAATCAAACGTTAAAAGAAACATTTGAATTTCAACCAGTAGTAACTGACAATACCTACTAGTCTAACATTCTGCGATCATCACTTGATATCTTTTGTCTGTAGAAAACTGATACCCAAATAGCCTGTAATGGTTTTAAGAATGTTTAAAGTCCCATTGATAACCGTTTTAAGCAACAGTGAAACAGTGATACCTATCATATAGGCTTCTCTAGTAGTTTCTTCACTTTTATAACGTTTTGAAGAATACCATAAAAGCAGTGGTTCGGTGTAGCCGTTTTTAATTTCAGACTTCGATTTGTATTTTTCTAATCGTTATATATCTCGTTTTACTTTATGAAACAATCTAATTAGCTCCCCACTAGTGTCCTGAATTTCTCTTAAGTTCAAAACGTACAGAAAATGTGTTAAACATGACTCAATATGAGAGGGGAATGGGAGAGAATATGTATAACTAAACAAGCCAGTGGATAACTTGGTACAATTGTAATAGCGCCCGTCATACATTAAAGACGAAGTAGTTGCTGCTATACTAGGCGTTTGCTCATTTGTACGACCGGCCGTTATTGGCGGATTCGATCTTAAAACATGTGTTATTTTTAAACGGTTCAACGAGCCATTTTTTAGTGGTTAGTTCCAATTGCTTTTGTGCCTTGAGATGCCTTTGGACATAATTCTAATGCAGGATGGATATAAACATTTTCCAAACACACACACACTTGTATATATAAGCTTGGCCTCTCACACGTGCATACTTACATCAGACAAAGTCTGTGACCTTCAAGGGGAAAGTTTGTAAACGACACACAATTATTAATTCGCCAAACCCTCTCTTCAGTGTTAGCGGAAATAGAATCTTCCAACTTCTTGCTCTTGAATGAAGAGTATTAGATGTTTTCGACACCTCCAATTTCGGTTTTTCGATTGTAACTTGAGAATAATGTGGGATAAACGAAAAGTGAAGAATGATTGAAGTTACTTGTCTTGATTGCAATTTCTGAATCTATAACTCTCAGTAAATGACCAAACGTCTTAGTACCTGTATGTATTTTATATGCAGGCTTCTTTTTTTTCCAATTTCGCACTGTTTCTTCACTAAACTTCTAACCTTATTGTGTATCCAATTCTCTCTTTTTATTTTCTTTCAAAAGCATTTTCCTTGTATGTGCCAACAGGAATTATTCATACCGTATTCTAAGGGCACTGTTAAATCTTTCAGTGATGTGACGAACAGGCAGTCTCCGGCTTGATACAGTACGCAGCATGGCGCCAGAAGGAAGTAATAAAGTAAATGGGTATGGATTCAACGCCGGAGCACATGAATTTAAGCTCTACATTGAAAGCAAGCTAGGGTTTGCGGCATGCCCCACATATGTTAACAGAGGCATAAAGGATTAAATTGTGAGTCTTTCAGTGGAGGAACTAAGAAAGCAAGAGGCTGCACAAAGAGGTGCAGCCTATTGTGTAGAAAACATTGTACTGGTTTCTCTTCAAAGCTGCAACGCAGGTGCTATTAAAACTTTCCAGCAAGTCGCAAATACATGCTCTTTTCTCTATCCTTCAGCGGAAACATTGCATTCGTATCAAAACTTTAAATCGAGATTCCGTCGGAAAGCCTTTTGTATTTGAGACTGACATATTTTGCTTTTATTTATTTACTGCGGCGTCGGTGGTGTTACTGTTTTTTTTTAGTTTTTTTTTTAAGTTCCCTTGTTGTACCCAGGTTATGCTACTGTGTTTTACTGTTTTCATACCGCTTATTCCCGCAACACACACACACACACACACACACACACAAACACCCATGCCCGTGGCGGGACTCGAACCCGCGACCCTCAGCTTGGCTGAGCGCCGGAGCGACCACTCCAGCGACCACGGCTACGAGTGCCGGCTAGTTTATATCAAAGCATTCCCTGCAATACGTTTTTTGTTTTGTTTTTGTTGTTGTCAATCAGGCTAAGGATCCAGGACAACTTAGCAACTATAGCCGGCGCCAATTAAGAAGCTGATTGACAGTTGCTAACCACGTGGCGGAAAGCTTTAAATGAATGGGAAAGGATGGATACGTCATAGCGGTCGACATAGCAACGATTAGAAGGACCAATTAAAACTAAGACGTTTCCATAGCAACGATAGACGCAAAAGCCTTGTCGTTTCATGTGATTAGCATGACGTGCCTACCGAGCGATCGTTGCAGGAACATGAACTGAAGTCTTATCTTCTGCTGTCGCTGCAGTTATAAACAATGCTTCCTTTAGCTACAGCTTAATGTATTTGCATCAGTTTAGAGATTACCTGTGTACTGACAGGTTATTTTGCATCATCCTATCTGTACGGTTATTTGCTTTGTGTTCACGTGTGTTTGTGTCCGTGTATTACGAGCACTTGCAATTGTAGTAACACTTTTAATGGATATGTAACAATATGTATTTTGGTAAAGGTATCCCAATTAAAGGACAAGCACGGGGAATAATATGCTCTGTGAGAGAATCAGCGGCATTTTCCCGTTATAGCAAGTATCAATATTTCACAGATATGTCTCTCTTGTTAACGCAGATCTTTACAGTGATATATTCTTGCGTGTTCTATCCTATGCATGCAGATTCATTATTTTATAATTATCTTATATATGAAAATAAACAATATCCGTCCTATAATGCAGATGCAGCCCAGTCCCTTCGTACACAATCCAACTCGCTCTCCACATGGTCGGATAAGCGGCAACGTCGCTTCTCTCTCTCCGGAAATGTCAAGCCCTTTCTTCTATGGCAGCGAGTATAATGTACGTACATTCTTGCTATAGTTCCGTAAACACAGTACTGTTGATGTAAACAAAGATGCCAACGCGCTGCCTTAATTGCTACGGTAAACGGTACAGTCTAGTGATGGTAGAAAATGAAGTAGCACAGATAACCTCGGAAAGAGAGACAGAAGTGTATTGTAACTTAAAACCGTTCTCGGTGCGACATTTTTGATGCCATTCCCTGCTTCAAATTTTCAAAACATTTAATAGTGCTTGCTCCGTTGATTAGTTTTGTGTCATCTCGTAGCTCCTGCGTTAGTTTTGCGCTGCATAACTAAAAAATCTGATGTGTTACACTCACATGACTTTCTCTACTCTGTACAATCTATTTTTACAAACGCCTATTTTCCATATGCTTCATGTTAACTGAGATATCGAGATGTCAATCTTATTGGTAATTTTCTTGTAGATGCAAGGGGAATATGGTAGCTTTTAAGCGATAGTCAAATATTTTAACGCTGGTTGCTATGTGGCGCATTCCATTCTCTTTGCATGTCCAGGACAAAAAAATGAATAACGAATTTGAGAAAAAGTATAAGTATTGGAAAATTTAAGGAAATAACAAGCAATATCTCGAAAACGGTTCACTCAACAAAAGAAATGTATATGACATAAGTTGTGTATTTTAACGCGATCTACATTTTTTGTGTAGTAAAATTTTGTCTATCTCTTATAGTTTACCAGTTATGCAAAAGTCGTCCACAATGAAGAATACTTTTGGAGACATTCCCAGAAAATTCGAGATATACATTTCATTTCTCATGACATTATCTTAAACATATGATATTTTCATCAAAATCGTTAGAGCCATTTTTGAGAAAATTAAAATTTTCGAAAAATGTTCCATGTAAAGGGTAGTCTGGGGTGGGGGGATTTTCTTGAAAACCTTCGTGTCGCATCTCTGGAAGATACTGAACCTAAATACCAAGTTTGGTGTTTATCCGACTGTTCGTTTTTGAGTTATGCTGTTCACAGACACACACACACACACACACACACACACACACACACACACACAGACACACACACGGACATGTTTCCAAAAATGCTTTTTTTTGGATTCAGGAGGTCTCAAAACATGTATTTCCGGTGAAATCTCGGTATCGAATTTTTGGGTGGAATGCAATACTTCCCCTACTTACTATACGTAGTAGAGAAAGTAAAAATTACAAGAATCTCAGGAGAGTCACGAATATGTCTGGAATGTATGCAGAATGTGAATCTGTGTCTGATTTGGAAAATACACCCTTTTCTTAAGCTCCGCGCACACATTAATACCCTAACAATGTTACTTCCCACGCGGATCAATCTTAAGGCGTATTTGATGCTGTTACTATGGGTAACCTGCTCGAATCCCAGAATTTCATTCCCTTTCTAATTCACAGAATATTTGCCTACGTGGCTTTTCAAACATACTGAACTTAAATCTCACTTCATTCCAGCAACATTTGAACTAATGCTCTTACCGTGAATCGCTAATAACCTTCTTCTCCGGTCAAATATTTCAATTCAGAGGTATTACATTGACTTAATATACAGAAATTATTCACTGCGGTTATTTCTGTCTTATTATTTCTTTATTTAAATTATTTATATCTTCCTTCAATTATGGTATCAACCTTTAGTCACGAAGCAGATTGTACACGGCCTCACAGGTAAACAACACCCCAATGCGCCACCTCACTCCACTCTACCTGACTCACAGTATAGTTCACTTCACTCTTAAGTTGTATCGGATTCTTAGCCTAATCACCATTTAGTGTAAGGGTAACTTATTGCCTCTCACGCTGCAGGCCCAGGTCCGTTTTTTGTTGCTAATGTTAACGCCCGCTTTTGCTGCATACGCACCGCATCAATGGACACTGATGATACATGAAATGAAATGATAATATAACTGGGAAAGGAAGTTTCCTAGACCTAAGTTTGGATACCTCTCAGACATTTGCCCAGTTATGAGGACTGAGTAAATCGCGGAAAAACCCTCAAGGGAGGCGGAAAGATTATAATAATATAGTTAATTCTCGGTGAATCAAAATGAGAACATCGCGAGAGAACAGCGTTTCCTTGTGTTATTCAAGTAAATTGTGTTACCGCAGAGCATGTCAAGGGTGGAACGAATATCACCGAAGACAAGTTTAATGAGTGCCGTTAGAGCTGTAAACTGGAACCGCAGTGAAGTGAACATACCGGTAATGTTCCAGAGTATACAGCTGGCCTGACCCAGCTGGAGAATAAACGGTTTTAACGTCCTTCTCTGGGGAGGAGACTCTAATAGAGGAGGATATATGGGTCAACATGCCACCCACCATTCCTGGCCCTACGTGGGAAGTTACCGCCTTGAATGCTACAGAGGTTTTGAGATGATAACAGGAGTAAGACACTTTAAAGCTTACAGTAACAAGCAGAAAAGTCATACATATTTCCCTAGATCTCAATACAGTTTCTTGCATTCTCTAGCACTTACACCCGTGGACCCCTCCCAAAAAAAAAGAAGTGTCATGTCTTGGACGCCACATTTTTCCAAGTCTTACACGGCACAGCGCCTTGTTTACACCATACGTAATGCAGTTGTGTAGCCGCTGCAGCAAGTTGTATGGCATTATTAAACATGCTATCTTCCATGTGTCTTCTTTTTAGCGCTGTGGCAAAGCGTACGATACTTCTGTGGTTAAGCCTCAGGTTAGCTTCTCGTATGTAGCGAACACTATTTTTTCTTCTTTTACTAATGTTCAATCGACACATAATGGTTACTTTTTTCGATATATCCCCATTTCATACACGGAATTTGGTAAAGTTCATAATATTATTCATTACGATGCAATACGTGGCTTTACAACTCCATTATGATGGCATATCTGTAACTTCTTGGATATCAAAAGGACGGTCTAGGTGTGTTGTGGCAGCTTGACGATACACTGAACATGCGCAATACAAACTTGAGAATATTTTGATTCCTTCTGTGAGGATGAGATATCCTGATGGAATCGTTGAATTCGTACAGGATTCTGGACACAAATTCAGGAAACTTGGGATGTTGTAGCTTATCGTTGAGAAGATGGTTTATGTTATGTTATTTCCACCACGTATGGAAGCCTATTTGAAGTAGGTTGCATTGAAGGAGTTGTATTATATTTCAACTGTTGGGGAACCGAACTTGAAGTAGTTGCAACCGCACGTATGATACCCGCTAGCCTTCGTCCACAAATTTAAAAAATATTAACTTTGTAATTTGACTGTTTCTTTAAATATTATATATTTATGTTTGCCTCGGCTGCGTCAGTATTATTGTTAGAGACGTGGATGTCTTGGTAGGGTTGTGGTGCGACTAAGAATGTAGGCTTACACAGATTATAATTTTACTTCACTTCTTTTATTAATGCTTGACACGATTTAAATAACACTTCACTGATATAGAGAGAGCTGTGAGATTCTTTTTATTAATTAATTACACTTTTTAACACTTAAACTTATTTTTCGTCTCACACGAATACATATTATATTTCTTGAGGACACTTTTTGCGTCTGGTTAGTAACGCTGTCTGCAGGCAATTGAATTGATTTCAACCGCCTAAACTTGTAAATTTCTGTATTTCAAGTCTCTGATTGGCTATTCCTAATCCAATAGAATACCTTCTTTTAACTAAATCTTTTTCTGGTTGTTGATTGGCTATTTTATAAACTGTCACTAAAATTAAATTTTGCATCCAAGAATCACAAGTAGTACTGTTAAACTCTCAAACTCATTATTGCCTCAAGGTTAGCTCATTGTTAGCAGCTTTTAACTTATTATTCTCACAGCTCCTACATTATTAAATTACGTAATATATTCACATAACATTATTACACATGGATACAATAATATAAACATATACAATGACCGTAATATACACTTTTTATATATTGTTAAATACACATTACTTTAAGGCGGGCTGTTATTGAATTTATATTTATATAATTAGACAGAAATCATTTAAGTGTTAAAATACTGCCTCATCGTCCATGTTGCTACAGGGATTTTATTTGTCCATAACCCGAAAATGGGGGCAGTTGTAGGTGCTCAGGTTCATACACCCGGTATTAATTTTATTTATTTTTATGTGTTTTAGTTTTAGCAGATAATAGTTTATTTACATTTATTTTTTTAGTTATTTAAAACGAGTATTTTAGCAGGTTTGGGTTCTTGTGTGCATAGATGCCTAAAACTTAAAATGCTAAAGTTACATAATGCAAAATATTGTTCTGCACATTCATCATAAAATTAACAATAAGAAAATGGCATTAACTAACGCGAGATTTGAACCGAGGATCTTATGAGTGCAAGCGGTACCTTTAACCCCTCGGCCAACGAAACTTTTTCCGTGCTCTGTTTTTAGTAGCTTAAAAGTGTTACCACCGATAAACACCGTTATAAGGTGACCATTGCGCTCACAGGGAGAGACCATTCTACAGTTTCTGCATGTGCGTTGTGAACACAGCTGCTAGGAAGGTACAAGAAGTCCTTCGATCTTCATGTGGAATTGGTTGGGATTTTTTTTTAACGGGATACTAGTGGGTACAGAAAGTATTGCGTTCCATCAAAAAATTCGACTTCGAAATTTTACCGGAAACACATGTTTTGAGGCCCCCTAAATAAAACAAAATTAGAGAGCGCGCGTAGGTGTGTGGCGTGTGTGAACAGCTTAACAAAATGTCGGTTAAGTACCAAGTTCATTATCTTCCAAAGATACGATACGAAGAATTTTAAGAAATAACCCATTCCCACCATTAAAGTACCCTTTAAATGAAAAAATTTCCGTTTCATTTTTGTTTTCTAAAAATTCGCCCTAACGATTTTGGTTAAAATACCAATTTTTAAGATATGTACAATTCAAATATACATCTTGGATTTTCTGGAGATAGCTGCGAAGTCCTCTTCATTCGGAAGGAATTTTGTACCTTGTGGGTATACCATAAGAATTTCTTAAAAACAAATTAAAAGATTTGTACCGTTTTGGGGGTATATAAGATTCCATTCCTATTATCATTTCAAGTGTTATGACAGAAAAACAAATTTTCTCTGTATAGAGAGCTACACATTTTAATTAGTCACGTGTACTAAACATAATACTTTCCTTACTACTTAACTATAGTAACTAGAGGAAGTATTGCATTCCACTCAAAAATTCAATATGGAATTTCATTGGGAATGCACTTTTAGGTCCCCCAAATAAAAAAAAAAGAAAAGAAAAAGGTCCGCGCGCGCTCGTGCGCCTGCTTATCTTGTCTTTTAACAGCATAAGTACAAAAACAAAGGTCTGTTAAACACCAAACTTGGCATTTAAATACAGCTTCTTTCAAGGATGCGATACAAAGATTTTCAAGAAAATCATCTCAAATCAACAACCTGTATGTCCTCAACCAAAAACCTGTAGGTGCATAGGGAAATTTTCGAATTTGTTTATTTTATCAAAAAGGCTCTAACGATTTTTATTAAAATAACATATGTTTAGGATATCTGCATAAGAGAGAGACAAAATTTTACTACACAAAAAACATAAAAATAATAATAATGATAATAATAATAATAATAAATGTGGGTATCCTCGTTTAAGGACACAATTTATGTCAAATTATTTTTGTTTCGTTTGACATTTCCAAGATATTTATTATTAGTTTGAATTTTCAAATATTTGACGTAAGTGCCGAAGCTTTTCTGGCAACGCAAACACTCTAGATGTTCTTTGGCTTCAAAGCAGGTAGATACGGGATGGCTATCGTCACAGCCCCGCGATGGTCACCAGTTTTATGCGGGAACAAAGGTAAGTCACCTTTGAAGCAGTTTATTTACTTCTACGTTGTTGATTCTGCTGCCATGAGCTCGTAACTCTTTGTGTTGTTTCGTGCGCCAGTGGTAAGCTATGAGATCTTTTTCTCAGGGTATGGGTGGATTTGTTGTGAAGCATAACACAAGTTTAAACTGACTGAGAAATTGATTGTGAACTAATATTTGCGTTATTGAAGCGCTGCTGACCGTTTGAGATGAAGAAATAGACTATGGCTCTAAATTGTAACATTCAAAATTGTAATGACCTAATTATTAAACCTGCTAACTTTTACAGTTATATAGTTTGAAATAACTCGTTCTGCAATAAGAAAACAACTAGTAACCTGCCGTGAGCCGCTAAAATGCTTATCGGCGAGACCTCACGCAATAGCTGCGGAATCTTACACAATCGCGTCACTGAGTGGTTAAAATATCACACAAGCAGCACGTACCGGTGGCGGTACCAGAGAGAGAGAGTGTGTGTGTGTAATTTATGCACAACGGTGTGCACGAAGGTGTGCACGAACGAATGTAACTACCAGTACCAGAGTGCGTAACTCTCTGATCTAAAATGGCATGCCTTTATAACTTTTAGTTCCGCCTACTTAATTATTTACCACCAAAGTTATTTTTCACGCCAATACTTAAAATCATAATTGTGCCTCTTAACTTTGTTACCATGGGGCTTGGCTAAAATTTCAGAATCGAAGTGCCTTTGTCTTTTCTAGAATTCTACCTACGTGACCCTGCAATCGTACTGAACTTATAACCTAACTGAATTCCCAGAAGCTTTAAGCTAATGCGTTCGCCACTTTCGGCTGATACTAATGACTTTCGCTCAAGTTAATTACATTATTAAACTTTGTCCCTTATCTCTCGATTGACCAAACTTTTTTTCAGGTGAATAAACATCCTTCATCAGCAGCATTTACCTGTCCATATTCTATATTTATCTTTGTTTCAAGATGGAATAGTCTGTGAAAGAAAATCATATAGCTGTAATAGCGTTACATCAGTGTCGGAAGGATCCAAAGGCGATTTTCAATTTGTTAAAACCGCTAGGAATTTCACTCAGATCTGTTTATCGGACCATTAAAAGATTCGACTATCTTTCTAGTGTTGGTGATAAACCAAGATCTGGCCTCACTGTGTTCGAACGCTGGATGTGATAAACAAAGTTTGGAAACGTGTCAGATGAAATCCTGTTAGGAAAGAAAATAATGGCGCAGCAGCTTCAAATGTCGGGAGTGAGTGTCTCTAGGCTATTAAATCAAGACCTAGGACTTCGGACTTGCCGCCGATGTACAGGGCATATGCTCAATACCCGTCTTAAGAGGATTAGACTGGAGAGTTCACGTAACCTCCTTAGATGGCACGCAAAAAATCAACATCGTAGAATCTGTTTTTCAGATGAAAAATTCTTCACAATAGAGCAGAAATTCAACAGACAGAATGACAGTGTGTATGCTGGAGTCGTGAGGAACTGCTCCAGGTTGCTCCTCGGGTTCTTCGTGGCCATCATCCAGCATCAGTGATGGTTTGGTTGGGAGTCTCGTACAAAGGGGCTAACGATGTTCATTTCATCGAAAAGGGGATCAGGACCATTGGCAGTGTGTATGTAGAGGAAGTCCTGAAACCCTTTAACCAGAACAATGCTCGCCGGTGATCATTGGAGCTTCCAATAGGACAGCAGTCCGGCTTATAAAACTCGGAAAGTTCAGCAGTGGCTCAAGCACAACATTCCAGTCATATGGATCGGCCATCGTCCAGTTCAGTAAGCTGTGGGACATTTCGGAGACCAGAACTAGCTCTTCAAGTCACAGCAATCTTGAAAGCCTAAAAAAGGCCCTGAGGCGAGCAGTGGCCATACGTGTCGCTGTAAGACGACTGGCCAAGGCATTTAAAGGCTTGTGTGAAGGCTAAAGGTGGACATTTTGAGTGAAAGGATAGCTCAAAGTGTTGATCATAATCTCCTCTATTAAATTATATATAAAAACTTTAAGAAATAGTTTCATTTAACTCTGAAATTATTCCCTAAAGCTGTGACAGAACTTGTGATATGGTTAAGTATATAGGGTTGCCATACGTCCTGAAAAAGCGGGGTTTTCCTGAATTTTAACACTAGAAAAGAGTCCCACCGGATATTCAACAAACTGTCAAATGCCCTGAATAAGAAAGATGTATTCTCGCATTCAGTTGCAAATTTAGCGCTGCGCCATAGACAACTTGCTGTACCCCACTACAAGATCTAGCGCCAAAGATTATAATGATCGCTACATATTATGCACAACACACTACATGCTGGTACTAATGTCTTAAGTGTTGATGTAGAAACTCCAATTATTAAGATTTTTAATCTATACCTTCAGAGTCAATATTTTAGAGAATTATGTGATTTTTTGAGTGTTGCTTATTAAGATTTGCTGTATCATTCAAAGATGAGATGCTATTAGAGGATCACTCTCAATTTGCGGCAATGAAATCATATTTTTATCAATTAACTGCCCAAAATGTTAAAATGCTTTTTTTTTTATCTTGTTTTGTCTCTCTCTCTCTCTCCCTTCCTCATAAGTCTATAATGGACACACAAACAGAATCTGAATCTTTAACTGAGGTTGGGAATGAATTGAATCTTGTTGCCAACATTCTAAAAGAGAGGAATGACCAAAACTTTCTGCCTCTTAATGTGAAAGACATTTTTGGAGAAATAGAAAACCCAGACATAGTAAAGACTTCTGAACAAGAAGCAAAACATTGCTGTATCACTCGTCTCGATTATTTGCAAATCAGTTATATTCTTTCACTGATCTCAAGCATTTCAATCGGTTGCTCTTGAAGGAAATACCAACTTGGGGTGCGCATATAGAAGGCACTGTTAAATACTTTCGAAGCATGGTTGCAAAGTTGACTCATTAGCATTCAACCAATCGGTGTGTTTAATAACTTTTGTGAAAGAAAGACTCCACGAACCCGAATGTGACACTAATTTCATGCAAAAACCAGCTATTGACAAATGGATGAAGTTTTTCAGTCTTGTAAGAAGTGAGCAATATTCAGAACTATAAATGATTGCCCAATTTTATTTCTGTTTGCCTGTCCCTAATGCATGTGTGGAAAGAACTTTCTCCATGATGAATGCACAATGGACAGATGACAGGAGTAAAATTAAATCCATTGGAGCAATTCTGATGGTTCAGTATACTAACTTGAAAAGCATACAATGCTTGGAATTTCATCAATATCTGATGCAAAACAATGTGTTGCTGAAGACGATTTCATGTTAAGAAAAATATGACTGGTATAAGACTAAGAATGATTAATAAAGCAACAAACTTACTGATACACTCAAATATATATATATATATATATATATATATATATATATATATATATATATATATATATATATTTGTACTCCTTGCACATACATACATTGCAAAGTTTCTGTGAGTATTTTATATTCATATAAAACTTAAGTAATAAATTACAACATTTTGGTATAGATTCCTTAATTCTTGTGTCACCCTTATGGCAAACCTAATTATACACTGATTTAATATACGGAAATTATTTATTGCGATTATATCTCTATCTTACTCTCACTCCTTCATTTATCCATATATTCCCGTCCATAATTACGGTATCAAGGTGAACTGGGGGAAAACCGACTTTTCGAGAGCATGCATCTCAAAAGGAAGGTTTTCCCCCAACAATCCACCTGGCTTGAAGCTCGAAACCATCTGGAGTTTTCAAGTGGTAAGTCGCTATTCGTTTTTTCTCATGATTTTGCAAAGAGATTGGTATTTCAAAGCCATCACACGCCAGCCATCCGCTTTTTAAAAGTTTGACTATGGTTTTATCCTACTATATTCTTCATATATACATGCAACGAAATGTGTAAAAGTGTAATTAAAGTTTATTTCAGTTAACAAAAAGTAGACAGAAGGGTAACATTTTGTAAGCAAAAAGTTGTAGAAGACTGAGTAGAAAAAGCCATGCGAATGTACCACAGAAGACAAATATATGTATTTTTCGTGTTAATGAAAGCGTTTGACTTGGGGACACCTCACCAGCTTAAGAAGATAGAGCCAGTTTAACATTCTGCTAATTTATAACCTTAATTTTGCAGTTTTAAAACATAGTGTGGAAAAAAGTAGATATGGTTGTTTTCTTACTATTCATATAATTACAATAAATAATTATTTACATTTAAAAATCTGAAGGGTTTTACTGCGAGTCAGAAGACTTTTAAATTGTGTCTAGAGATACGTAGTACCACTTACAAGGGTCCAATGCCACACTGGTGCCGCAGATTGAGCTGCGAGGTTTTATAGTGAAAATACATCGAACACAAAAATCCTGTCTCGGCTTTACAGGGTCCCTATTTGCCGGGAAATATTTATCTATAATAAAGTTGTCAGTTGTAACGGCTAACTTTAGCTCTTATCTTCTGCTCAACAGTCAGTTGCCTGATATTATGCCAGACGTTGCAGTAAATGTATGCAAGGTTGCCACACGGTAAACTACAAGCGAAATGCGCAATACAAAGGAATTAAAAATATAATATTATGCACATTTAAACAGTTTTCATATGAAAATGTAATCACGATTTGAACACAAGAGACTTTATTACAAATACTTTCCATATTGCTCCAAACTTTGAACAATTGGTATTTCAAATATATATACACACACTTTATATCAAAAACAAATCTAGACACATCTTTATAATACGTCCATATAAAGAAATAGAGTATTACTGAACTGACGTAAACTAACATACACATAACGTACACATTCAGAGGTTCCAGCAGTTGGATACTTCATAATTAACACATTTATTCGCTAGGTAATGTTTATGGAGAATTAACACCACGCTCCATGGAGGCAGAATTAATAGAACGAAAATACTGCATTCCTTCGTCAATGCGACAACACAACCACGGATGGGACGGGATGATAAACTTTGCCCCGCACCGAGGCTACAAGTATCTGCGTGCAAGACCGCACTATATATAGCTTACAGCCAAGATGTCATGTAGCGAAGAAAAAATAGGCCGCAATTACGTTTAATTTTTTCCCCAGTGATGGGTGCTCTAAGAAAAAATAACAATAGCACCGTTTCGGAGGTTCTCTCGTTTAATAGCTTTAAAACACCAATATGTGCAGCGAATTAGATATTATTAGTGAATCATTCTAATTTTCTAACTTTTAAATAGTTTTTGTCAGACTTGGGCCTATTAGAGAGAAAGCCGAGGCACGGGTATTTTTATTTTCGACCCACTTTCACTATTAAAAGGCAATCCCAGCTCGATCTGTAACATCAATGTAATAATGGCCCCTTCTGAGTTGGCAACCCTGTTCACGGAATATAGTGTGTACTGTTATGCAATCAGTGAGGCCCCATGCTTGTTGACGCTCATCCAAAATGCAAGTAAACAAGGTGAAATCAATTATTGAAGGGTTTGAAAGCGAAAGTAAGTAAACAACGGTTAAGTAATTAATAACGGGGCGTAACCAAACAGACAAATCTAAATATGGCGAGTCAGCGAGCGACAGGTTGGTCGCGGTTTCACTACTTGAGAGAAGATTTATATGGTTAAGATTTAGACTAGGGTGAAGTTCGCGTGAGATGGTAATCGGGGAGGCAGGAAGGCGGGTAGATATCGCTACACTTTCTCCTTCTGTGGGCACTTCCTGATCTGGGAAAGTCATAGCACGAACTTGCTACACAGACTGGTATGTTGATAACAATGACATTGCGTGAGTGCAAGTCGTACCGGTGTTCGTGGGAAACGTAACAATAATGCCTACTGTGTTCAACCTCTCTCTTACTGTTATACTTTATGCAAGAATATTATTGGTACAATAGCGTAGCATTTTCAGTTATATTGCGATGCTTCTCTCTGATAACTTACATCGCCCAACATTAAAACCGCATGCTCTTTCCATGACATTGGGAGAAACAACTGAACGTTGGCTGTACTTCAAGAAGTGAAATTAAATATTGAAAATTCCGGTAATACTCCCATATATGAGAATCACTCGGACTCACTATACACATAACACACACATATCCATAATTATTTTATTATATGTATATCACATATATGCCGTGGCGGAGTGGTTAGACCGCTCGCCTCTCATCAAGACGACCTGGGTTCAATCCCAGGGACACGCGTGTGTGATTTGTGGTGGAGAAAGCGGCGTCTGGGCGGGTTTCCTCCAGGTTCCCCTGTTTCCCACGCCATTCATTCCACCAATTACTCCATCATCACCTTTCCTTTCATTTCATCGTCATTTCATATCACCTCCTTCCTCGCTCTCAAACCAGAGCTGATCACCCATCCTAGCTTCTCTCTGATCCATGCTCCCCGACAGGCGTCTGACCCCAGGCACTCGCTTGTAACCCCTAACAACGGGGTGAGTACCAAAATCACACACATGCATCTCACCCAAGGCATTATGGAAACATTACTTCCACTGCCAACATAGCCCAGAGTTTGAGGGCCCTATGCCGCAAAGCGTAGCCGAGGGATGTGTGTTAACAGCAAAGCTAGGACAAATATCCTTAGCTCATAATGTGTGCACACAACAACTTTGTATCGACAATGCGGCGGGTTGAAGGGGGAGCTGGTCAGGGGTAGAACAGAACATAAACACAGAGCTTACAGAGAACAACTCTATCATACCAGTAACGCAAGCGAACTACTGATTGTGCCGCCCTGTGTCCGTGATTCTGTACATCATGTGTACTAGGTAGAGTGGTAGTTAATTTGATTCTTCACTCAATGGTATTCGCCCTAGCTCTGTTTATCAGTAGAGGAGTGGAGCAGTTCGGCCGTAACTGCGGAACGATGACAGAGCGTAGCCGTAGGATCTGTGAAGCGAAACCCCCTACATTACTTTCGTAGCGAAATTGATTTAGCTGCCTTATACTAGCTTCCATATCAAAACTGCGCCAGTTTCTCCTACGTGTTGTCGCTAAAAGGGATTAGAAGATTTCTTCGTGCAACATCTAGTGCTTAACTCCTTTCTTTTTCATTCCGGATGATTATGGATGCGCTCTGTCCTCGATTTCGTAAGTATTTTGTATGTAAAACTTTCATTTCCATATACGGGAGTGATAGCAAAATTTCAAACCAATAACAACGGATATCTTTGAAACGACTGATGCTTGTTATTTGAAATAAATTGTATGTTTTAAAGATTTTTTTGTGTGTGTGTGCAGCATGTTTCTTTCTGGGTATCTCTTAATGTTTATCAGTTATACAAAATTACAAATGAAGAGGACTCGGCGGCTATTCTCAAGATTACATAAATTCTCAAATTCTAGATGTACATTTTATTTGTCATGTAAAATCAAAAGCGTACCACACAAAACTGTAGACTTAAAACATACAGTTTGAGGCTGTTTCCCCTCGCAAGTTACGGGGGGAAAGTGGAAACTGCTGGGCACGATCCCCAATTCCAGTTTTGAGGTCCTCGTGGAGTGTCTTCTATTTCTTCGTCTATCTCCGATGAATTGATGGTCTCATAATGATTATAGATGTTGTTACGCTGGCTATTACTTTGAAGTGCTCAACGAAGAGGATGGACTGTGCTTGCGTTTTAATTCGCCAAGCTGGAATTAGATCTCAGGCGTTCAGGTACGAAAATGTAGATAAATGATGAAGGCTAGTTAAGGATAATCACTGACTTTATTCCACTATAGCCACTACACTAACAGGATGTTACTGGCACTATTCGCGAGTGTTCCTCGCGCGAGAGGCTCAAAATGCCATTTTCATGACTTGTCGGAAACTCGCTTTCTTGGTGGTAAATAGGCTTAATAGGATGTAGTAGGTCGATTTATATAAGTTTTTGTAAGTTTGAACGAAGTCATGAAACAATGATTTTTTGCTCACTCGTCTTTGATAACTATATAACTGTAGGTGTCATCTTCGTGGGTATTTCCTCGTATATCTCATCGGTATGTGACACAAACTCTTTCTGCGGCAAATCCTAACTGCGAGAAGCGTGGATTCCGCTTCAACATTACAAGTGTGGGACTGTGAGCGTGGAATTACAAATTTATTTGAAATGCTATTTTCTAGTTGCATCAGCGATTTCCGAGATGTTTTACTTTAAAGTTTTTAACACACTCAGGTTCTTAAAGTGATCTCGCTATTCAGTTGTTTATTGCTATGACATGAAAAGAGTACGTTTCAGAGCCAGATATAGCGAAACACTTTTAAACATTGGCTGATGATTCGGCTTCCTCTATCCCTCGGGGGCCTACAACAAATCAATTATTTCTGCAAGAATTCACAATTAACCTGAAGTAGGTAGAAAAATAAGCTTTTGCAAGAATAATTTGTATAACCTATATAAAAACGAGCTTAGGCGGCAACGCCTTGGCCCGCATTCGGGAGGTCCCCGATTCTATTCCCGTTGATCGCCCAATCTGACCATGGGGTTTTTCGTGGTTTTTCCCCTGGTCGCCTAGGCGAATGCCGGGGTGATGTATTATACAACTTTTTCTCTTTTCCTCCATTTCATCTCTCGCTTTCACGTTTTATGTGTGTTTTTAGGTTCGTGTTGCTGGTGGTGTCGGGCAGATGGCGTGGATGGTAAGATTTCTCCCCGGAAACGTCAGGATGCGTTGTCCCGCCCGTTAGGGTCGCTTCGTCGCCCTCTTCGGATTCTTCGCCTCAACTGATGCGCGGGTGATCAAAATGGATATATTAAGGATTTCTGCGCGTCTCTGTAGGCCTGGTCTGCCTACGGACCTGGGACCTCCTGCGGCCCCTTCACCTCATCCCCGCTTCCGGGAAGTTTAGTCACAATAGATCAAGTTTGTCGCAGTGCGCGAGGTGTCCCCCTCCGATAAACACACCCTACACCCTACCCATATAAAATAATATATTTGTGTAGAGAAAGTCATACGAATATAACACATATTTTACTAATAATTTATAAAATGTATATGAAATTGAATTATCGCGGTAGAGAACATAGATTCTTTGAAATGCCTGGACGTCAAAAAATGCAGTTTTATTTTTAATCCCTGAATCGAATTGCTGGCTTGATTGTTAATTTAGAATATACATTCCAAATACAAAACTATTTATGATTTTAAAAATAGTAGTCAGTTATTTGCACAGTGGTAGTGTATATAATACGTCTATGGATACTCTATAGCAAGAATTACTTCTCTGCAAACGGTCATAGAGCATTGGAATCTTATTATTGAATGATTAACTGTGCAGAATGATATAATGATAGAAAGGTTTTTGAATATTAGTCAATACTGTTGCACGGACGGAAGCTCGGAATCAATTAATCATTTGTCAAAACTGCATTGATCTGTTTCTGACACCATAATTCTAGCGAGCTTGGATATTATACCCTAACATTAGCTGGTGACTCATTGATTTACTGCCTAGACAAGAGAACTTGTTATTAAATTGCAGCAGATGTTGTTAACGAGGCTACATTGTGGTAAACAAGGATATTTACGAGCCATTACTGTTTGAAAATACCTGTTTAATACCCGGACGGCGGTAAAATATTTTCCAATTCTTTACAACAACAAAAGCAACAACAAAAATGGGTAATTTGAGGACAGTTAACAATGATGCACAAAGGCTACTACGAATCTAACGCGATAATGTAAACCATTGCTTGTCATCTATGCGCATTTTCATCATCAGAATACAGCATAAGGTAGAGTTTTATTAATTTTGTAGGAAATGTATTTAATAATTTACAACAGTAAACGAGCAAATAGAAATATATTGCCGTTTGTGAAAATGGCAACACCAAGAAGGAAACGCATGAATTCAATGAATTTAATACCACAGGTTAGGTACAGGACAAGTAACAAATGATAAACTTTTCAAATCTATACATTACCTTTGAGCTCTAATATTCAGTACTTGGTGTGGCCTCCATGCGCTGCAATTAGAACTGCTATACGCAGTGGCATTGAATAAGAAAGGTTTCGAGTAAGTTCCTGAGGGACTTCCCTCCACGCAGTTTGTATTCGAGCCCACAAATCCGTGACACTGGTTACTGGAGGACTGTAACGCACCAGGTGCCGACCAACCATATCCAAGACATATTCGATGGGCGACATGTCAGGCGAACGTGCAGGCCAGGGAAGCAATGGTGCCCGTCGCTCTTCGAAGAAGGCTTGCACCTACATTCCTCGCAATATGTGGCCGGGCATTGTCCTGTTGAAATGTGGCCCGTGGAGATGCCTAAAGCAGGGGGAGTACCTCAGGCTCTACAAAGTGCTGTTCAAAGTGCCTTCAATTCGTAGGAGGCGAAATAGTTTGTTGTAACCAATGGCGCCCAAACCATCACACCTGGTGTTAGTCCGCCATGCCGCTCAACAATGCAGCCCTCCAATTTGCGCTCACCACGATACCGCCGGACACGTATGCGGCCATCACTGTAGGACACGTTGAAGCGAGACTCGTCCGAAAAGATTTTGCCACTCAGCACCCCAGTGACGGTGTTCACGTGCCCATTTCAGTCGGAGGAGCTTGTGATTTCTGGACAATGGAAGCCGACGTAATGGCATACATGCAACCAGTCCAACCTGCAGCAGACGGCGACGAACCGTTGATGCAAACAAGTTGACACATGTTGCAGTGCTCCAGCGTCGAGCCAATGCTGTGGATGATGCTGTACGGTCCGTTATGCCCATGCGGACAAGATGACTCATCTCGTGCTGTGGTCATGTTCCGTGGTCCAGTACCCGCTGTTCGCTGCGTACGACCTTCATCTATCCAGCGCTTCCACACACGCATCACTGTGGTAGCAGCATACCCTGTACGAGGCGAAACGCCACGATATGACAGACCCGCTTCCCGGAGATCGATTATTCTGCCCCGTTCGAACTCACTTACTTGCCGATATGGCTCCTTTTGACGTCGACGAGGCATACTGGCACTCTTTTTATTGTTTCCACCTTGTTTGACAATCGTGCACTGACTACACTGGGCACAACACTGACCGACACGGGAGGGCTGTGCTCGGCCTACGTGTACCCCATCTCTCTACAAACCTAATTTCTTATTCTTGCACACATTTCTACACTTCCACCAAGTTTGGAGTTATTCGGGAAATTCATTCCTGGTGTTGCAATTTTCACAAACGGCAGTGTATTTCTCTCCCTTACCAATAGAACTGAAACTGTTGGTAGCCAATCGTGTTATCGAACCAATTTTAAAATAAGGTTTACGAAATTGGAAAGCTCTAGTGCTAAGAACGTATGTGACTTGAAGAGCATCTTTCAGAACTAACATTGTTTTCCAATGTTCCTCCTTAAACGGGCTGAAAATCACATAGGTAAATAATAATCACCTTAAATATCTGGTGATTAACTTACGAAAATACAAGCTAGGTCCCGTTTAATTCTTCCATTCAAGCTTGGAAAAATACAGAGCAGTCAGATTGTGTTTCGGCCGGGAGAGCGCGGTAGTTTTGCAGTTGGCTCCCGAAAACTTCACTGTGTACTAGTCGGCCACGACATGAGTGCGTTTGTTGGGAAGATGAACTAGTCTGCCACGAGAGCGCACTTGGAGGAGAGCGCCTGTGCTTTTGTTGCCAATGCCAGGTTAGGGATCAGAGGGGAGTGCGGGGCAAGGCGATAGGGAAATGTACAGTTGCACAACAAGTACATTTTTCAGGTCTTAGCCTCACTAGTAAATGCAACTGAGAACTGTAGATGTTTTCTTTATCTGACTGCCCTTCCGATGCCCCACCCACTTGTTCGGTAACTGTTTAGTTCTTCTTCACACGGCACGCACTCATATGTGGCTGACTACTACTAGCAGGCTGGGACCTTGATGACGTTAGATATTTCGACAAAAACATTGGCACCCTCCTCCAAACGTACTTACATCGTGCCAGTCTAATACTACTTAGGTTAATTTTTACATAAGCATTTTTCTTCTTACGCTGTTCAATGTTTAGTCCTTTTAAGCCTGTTTCGGCTTCTCATTGCCTATTGAGAACTAAACCGAGTTACAGAAATTCTCGTGGTCGTAATCACACTCATCTTACTTTGTTCCATATTTAACAGTCATTTGCCGAATGGGCTAATCCTTTTGAGACATCCACTTTTTGAAACAATGCTGTGGAGATTTTCATGGAACTGCCACATCTTCCAGTTTTTCTTTCATGATGGATATTATTTTTTGCTTAGAAATTCTCTAGTCACCCATTTGGAATTTGAACATTAGGAAGTATCTAGAAAAACTGCTTACAGATCTCAAGATATGAGTGGCTTTTCATATATTTGTAGTACATGAAAATTTGCTCAAATTTAAACTTGTATTCATATACAGTGAGAGGCACCTCAAGTCACTGCCTCAGTTCTCGCGCTCTGCCGTTAGAAGGGGAATCCAAGTCGCTGAGTCAGCCCCGCGTCATGTCCTGCGCTTCATCGGCCGAAACTTAATCTGACCTCTCAGTATATGTGTGGATTACAAGTTACCCTCAATCTTGAGGGGGCGGGGGAGAGTAAGCCTTCAAGCCTATGTTTTTACTGTTTCCACCACCTTCTCTGGTGGAAGAAGTTTTGTATACGAATAAAACGTTCGATGCTGATTTGATCGGAACGATATGTAGGTATGTTCTTAAATATCTTAAATGCATAAATAAAGAATGAGTGTTTGTTTATAAATAGCATAACTGTAACTAAAAGATGATTTATATATTTATTTTTTGAGGGGGGCCC
This sequence comes from Deroplatys truncata, assembly GCA_030765065.1. Lineage (NCBI taxonomy): Eukaryota > Metazoa > Arthropoda > Insecta > Mantodea > Mantidae > Deroplatys > Deroplatys truncata. Next base: position 116,640,210 of record CM060988.1, on the reverse strand, counting down.
TTCGGTTATCCAGGACGAATTAGCCACATTGCTTTGATGATTAATTAAATGTGCTTTAACCGGGTAGCTCATATCGGACGGTGAATGAACGAAATAGTCCAGCTTATGGACTAGAGCTTAGAGTTATCCGAGGTTCGTCTTCTCAGTATAAGGAAAAACTTCGGAAAGGACCTTAACCAGGAAACTCACCGTAACATAAATCACCTGTTTCCAGGGATACAGGAATGGAATAAGATAAGTTTAGTGCTGACTGTCTCCTAACGTTATCTCAGGGATACAGCATTGAATGTTTCGAATCTCATACAATTCTCCAGTATTAGGCAACACACGCTGGTGTGAAGGAGCAAATCAGCTACCTTTAAGAATGCGAAGCGAAGCTTTTCAGGAAGTAACTGCAACTTAAACAACTGTTTACATGCAAAATGTTGCTAATTTTTTTTCTAAAACGTGGCACTAATGACTTTGATTAAAATATGATATAGCCATGAAGAACAACATTAAATTTAGAACAGGAGAAGCTATAAAAGATAATTCACCATATTGAAAATGTAGAGTTTGTTAAATTTACAGTCACTTTCAAATAAAAGTATTTGTGATATTAATAGTTCCTCCATCACCAAAAAATAGCTGTTTATTTAAATGTTCGCACACTTAAACAGTTTACTTATTGCTGGCTTATTTCAATTTACACAACTACTGTAACAAATTAAATTCTAATTATTTAATAAGGTGTTCAAAATGCTCCACAATCTGACAGTGGCTAAGTCGAAACGTGAGCTCTTGTTGGACATTTTGAAAATCGTTAATTTTAGGAGGAGTTGTATTGTACTTCGACTGTTGGGGAGCCGAACTTGAAGTAGTTGCAACGGCACGTATGGTAAAAAGTTTCCGGTAGCCTTCGCCCCAAATGTTTAAAAAATATTAACTTTGTAAGTTTGACTGTTTCTTTAAATATTTATATTTATGTTTGCCTCGGCTGCGTAGGTATTTATTTTTAGAGATATGAATTTCTTAACAAGGTTTGTGGTGCGACTGAAGAAGTAGGCTTACACAGATTATAATTTTACTTCACTCCTTTTTATCAATTCTTGACACAATTTATATAACACTTCACTGATATAGAGAGCTGTGAGATTCTTTTATTAATTACTTGCACTTTTTAACACGTAAACTATTTTTGTCTCACACGAATACGTATTAAATTTCTCGAGGACGCATCTCGCGTCTGATGAGTAACATTGTCTGCTAGCAACGCGTCCAGTTATGAGCACTGTCTACAAGCAACTGACTTGATTTTATTCCGCCTAAATTTGTAAATTTCTGTATTTCAAGTCTCTGATTGGCTATTCCTAATCCAATAGAATACTTTTATTTAACTTAAGCTTTTTTCTGGTTGTTGATTGGCTATTTATTAAACTATCTCAAAATTTACATTATTGTTGCTCCAATAATGACTAGTAGCATTTAAACTTTCAAATTCATTATTGCCTCAAGGTTACCTCATTGTTAGCAACTTTTAACCTATTATTCTCACAGCTCCTACATTATTAAATTACATAAAACATTCACATAACATTATTGAAAATGTATACAATAATATAAACACATACAATGACTATAATATACATTTTTTTATATATTGTTACATACACATATTGCTTTAAGGCGGGCTGTTATTAAATATATATTATATAATTATTCTGAAATCATTTAAGTGTTAAAATACTGCCTCAAAATTCAATCACTGCAGGGGGTATATCTCTGCATTCTTTCCTGATCCTCATTTTTAACCCTTCCATATTAGTAGGCCTCGTAACCAAGACTATATTTCAAATATCACCAAACAAACTAATCAAGCAGAGAGAGATCTGTTCCCATAGCAACCAAACCTTTTGTATGGGACAAAATGAAATTGTTCATGCCACTAAATAACACCTCTCAGAAAAAAAATTAAAAACTAGAAGTGCCACTTAAAATTTTATTCGATGAAGCCACACCTTATACAATAATGAATGTAAATTCTGTTTTTTTTTTTTTTTTTTTTTTTTTTGTTTTTTTTTTACTTTCTCTACTACGTATAGTAAGTAGGGGAAGTATTGTATTCTACCCAAAAATTCGATACCAAGATTTCACCGGAAATATATGTTTTGAGACCCCCTGAATCCAAAAAAAGCATTTTTGTAAACATGTCCGTGTGTGTGTCTGTGACCAGCATAACTCAGAATTAAACAGTCGGATAAACACCAAACTTGGTATTTAGGTTCAGTATCTTCCAGAGATGCGACACGAAGGTTTTCAAGAAAATCCCCTTACCCCAGATTACCCTTTACATGGAATATTTTTTGAAAATTTTAATTTTCTCAAAAATGGCTCTAACGATTTTGATTAAAATATCATATGTTTTACGATATTTTCATGACAAATGAAATGTATATCTCGAATTTTCTGGGAATGTCTCCAAAAGTATTTTTCATTGTGAACGACTTTTGCATAACTGGTAAACCATAAGAGATAGACAAACGTTTAGTACACAAAAAATGTAGATCGCGTTAAAATTCACAATTTTTCTCAAATGGGAATTCGTTATTTTTTTTTATGTCCTGGACATACAAAGAGAATGGAAAGCGCCACATAGCAACCAGCTCTTAAAATATTTGACTATTGCTTAAAGCCTACCATATTCCCCTTCATCTACAAGAAAATTAGCAATAAGATTAACATCTTGATTAACATGAAGCATATGCAGAATAAGCGTTTGTAAAAATAGTTTGTACAAGAGTAGAGAAAGTCATGTGAGTGTAACACATCATATTTTTTGTAAAATGTTCGTTTCAAAATATTAAATTTGAACTTTTTTTTTAAAAAAAATGAGTTAATTTTAGTTTTACTTTCATTATTCCATGCTTTTCAAACACCCTGTGTACTATGATTATGCTATAAAGCTTGGAAAGCAAACACTGACATTTATGTTAATCTTTTATGTGCTCCACAGATCCTATTAGCAAGACCAGATGATGACTATAAGTTGGAGAAGGTGATTAGCAGCTATTATCTCAAAACGTGTACAGAGAAATGTAGATTAATTGATTTTCATGAAAAGTTCCCAGGAAAGGGGAAAACAATGTAAACTAATAGAATGATCGAAAAGCTTAAGTGTTAACTATTTAAGGTGCACTATAAGCTATAAGTTTAACACTATGTAGAAAAGAAAATAACATTTCAAACAATGTGTGGCTCTATTATGAATATATTGAAGGGGGAAACAACGAAAAAAGAAATTGTCAAATTTTCCACAAAGTTATGGTGTTCCTGTTTTGCACTACGTGCAATTGAATATGTAATACTGTAATATTACCTAATTGAAGTAATATCTTACGAATGATTATCTTGATTAAAGGCAGTGGACTAAAAAATAACAATTTGTATGAATAATTGGTAGAATACCTATAAATATATGCCGCCTTTAACATCTCAGGTCATGGAACAATTGCCCATCACCACTTGTCCACTTTTAAGTTGGGTCTTATTACTTTGGATAATTACATTGAATTCACACTCTCATCCATACTTACAGAGTCTGGGGAGAATGGGGAATAATCCCGGCTAAAGAATAACTCCCACTCTTCAGGCAGGAATAGAACCCGTGACCTCTGGATTTGAAGCCTAGCATGCTAGCCACCAGACCACAGAGGTAGCCGAGAATAGTTTGAAGAGGAAGGTGTGTTACTTTTTAAGAAAGTTTTAAGATACATAGTTCTCATTGGTCATTCTCGTAGCATATGAGTCGAATTTGTTGCTAATGTCACACAGGAAGTGTAACTTTGCTTCATGTTCTGATTTATTTTGATGTCCATTGGATGCCTGTGGTCGTGCCGAGAGAATAGATTTCGCCTCTTGTTATTCCAGTCACGTTGTGGAGGGTTTTAATGCGTCAAGTGTAAGCCTGACATGATGTTGACAGGTTACATTTCTCTCCCAGAGTCGGGAGGCTGCTGCAGCATTTTGATTAATTCAAAATTAATTTGTCCTCTGAGCAGCTCTGTGATTCTGAGTGCCTTTCTGCCACTGATATACGGTAACTACAAATAAATGGAACGTATTTATTATGAAGACACTATTTATGAACAGAGAAACGGATGAGACAACATTGCATAGAAAAACTCTCAAAGTTTAAAAAAATTCACAAACATTCAATATGGGAACCGCGTGTCAGACGGCATTTGTCCAAGGGAAGTCAAGTTCTTGCCATACTCAATCGGTCTAGCATGTCCACATCTATTGATTCGATGGCAGTAACAATACGCCGTCGTAGCTCTTGCAGATTTTGTGACAGTAGTGACACTTAGACTGCATCCTTCACATACCCTACACACCCACTCCGGCCTCCCATACATCTTGGACGTGGTGCGGGAACGAACCCGTCCCATTGGGCCTCCGGGCTTAAAGGCTACCACTCCTACCCATCACAAGTTCTCCCAAGTTAAGCAGTATCGGGGTTGGTCATTAGCTGGATGAGCGACCGTCTAGCGGTGTCCCGCTCACCTGCTATATTGGATATTCCTCCAACCCTAACCCAAAGTCCAACCTGCTTCGCGGCCATGCCGGCCTGCTTAACTTGACCATGCAAGCAGCCGCCAAGGTTAAGCAATATTAGGCTTGGTCATCACTTGGACGCATGACCACCCAGGTGGATCTGCCAAGACCCAGCCAATGGCAGTGCAGAAAGCTAAACTCCACCCATTGACCATAAACATAAAAGCTGACGTAAAGGTTTTATTTACCTACTGAATCGCAAAGGTAAAGCCGGATTTGCGGTTAGGTACTGTGGCGATATACATCCCACTCAGGTAAACCTGGGCGAGTTGCTCTCGATTGCTGGATTGCTGGAATTCAGCGGTGAGGAAGACGTTGATTCAAATAACGCCCTTACATGATTGTGATGATGGGGTGGTGCACCATTTTGTTGGAACATGTAATCGTCAGAGTTGCCTTCTAATTGCGGTAAAAGGAACTGCTGAGCATGTCAAGATAGGTCTTACCAGCTACAGTCCGTTCAATGAAGAAAAATCCGCCATAGAATTTCCTTTTTGATATGGCGCAAAAGACACTGTTTTTCTCTGAATCTCGGATTTGCTCAGTGATGGCTCGAGGGTTCTTTATTCCCCATATTCACACATTATGGCGATTAACCTTCTCGTTTAAGTGAAATGTAGCTTCGACAGAGAAAACTAGGCGTCCAACAAAATCATCCTCCATATCCGCTTGCATTTCCACTCTGGACTGATGTGGTGATGCACATCTTCTCGTGTGCATTTTCTTGTCATTTGGTTTCAAGGCTTGTACCAACTGCAATCTATATGGTTTCATGGACAGCCATTTACTTTCCATACGGTATCTTGGAGCAACTGGAGCTCTTGGCTGGCTTAATACGTGTACCTCTGCGGGCTATGTGTGAAGACTTCTCGATTCTGATAGACGTGGCCGTCTTCTGCTTTTCTTTTTAATCACGGAACCAGTCTCTTCAAACCGATGGTACCTACGGCAGGTGTTATTTCGTGCTAATGCATCTTTACTGAAACGTGTGTAGAAATGCCGTTGTTCCATTGTAATTGAATTTGATTTCGCTAGCTCCAAAACAACTCAAGCTTTCTCCTGGTTGATAATTTTATTTTTGCAACAATAGCGCCCAGTAATGTCATTCTGAAAGTTTTTCTATCCAATGTTACCTCATACGTTTTTCTATCGAAACAGTTTATTCATAATAAGTACGAAAACTAGTTCCATTCATTTGCACTTGTATATTTCTGCGACATGCAGTTCTCTGGAATCAATTACAATTTGATCCTTTAAGGGGGTATTGTTTCTTTTTTTTTTGAAGGGCATGCATAAATCTGGCGAGGAACACTCAGATGACTTCTTGTACCCACTATTGTTTATTTTTTTTACAAACTATTCTTACGAAAACTTGTTTTTCTATATATTTCATGTTAATTCAGATAAATCTTCGCAGAAAGCGTTTAATTACACATTTCATTGATGATACAAGAGGAATGCAGGAAAAAATCGTTAGCGGGTCTCTCTATGTTGGCCTTGAAATTCCATACTCTTTCCACGATATCAAACGTTATTTGAAATAAATTGGGTGGCTTCTACAGTGTTTCTGTAGTAATTGTCTATGGTTTATTCGTTATACGAAATTCCTTCCGAATGAATAGGATTTCCCAGGCCAATCCCAGAAAATTAAAGATATAATTTATATATCTTATATATAATATATATGGTACTTTAACCAAAATCGTTAAAGGCAGTTTTTGGAAAATAGAAAATATCGACAACTTTTTCATGTAAAGTGATGCAGTAATTTGTATCACAAATTATTTAAATGTAAAGAGTGATTATAGTATGAATATGCATTATTATGTGACATTGATTTGAGATGTTTGTTGATTGTAATTATTGTTGGGAAGTAAGTTTATACTGCCTTACTGAAACTGTCAATAATAGCGTGCAATAATGCAGCGAGGGGGTGAGCTGTTTATCATTATTGGAAACGAGGAAGTTACGTAATATTGGCGCGTTTTTCTTTTAGAATCTTCTGGAACATTTCCCTAGAACATATGTATTCATAATTTTCATTGGATATAAAAATAGACGCTAATGTTGGCGCGTTTTATTAGCCAATTGCAGCTCAGTTATAATCTTTAGGCATATCTGGGTGAAGGAGTATAAAAAGAGTAGGTTAGAGGTAGACCCCGTCAGTTCATCAAAATTCTTTGTACACTACACGTCGCATTCCCGTCAGTTCGTCGAAAGTATTTGTACGGCACACTTCGGATATCAATTTGCAGGTTACGCGTAACAGAGTTATGAAAAATCTCAAGTGTTATAAAGTTAATTATACAAAAAGTTGAAGTACGCGAATTAAGAGTGATCAGTAATGAAGTTATTAAAACAGTTTCAGTTTTGCGAGTGTCAAGATCAATGTGTAAATGTGATAGTTAACGTGTTCGACAATAAAAGTGTAAAACAAATTTCTTCATCAGTGTTATCTTTGGATAAAAGATTCCTTTCCGTTTACACAACCTGTATAAAGAGAAGTGCTTGACCAAAAGGATAATAGCTAGTCGGAGGACAAAGAACCAAAATTAAATAAAATAACAGCATTTTTTTAAACAAAAAAACTAATACTGCCGCAAATTGCTAACACCAGATGGAGCTAACAAACCTAACAAATGAATCACGTCACAAGATGGCTTCAACGCGTGAAGTAAACACAAATACACAAACATTATAAGTAATACACCCACAAAAGGGTAGTTTGGTTTGGGTGGATTTTGAAGAAACTCTTCTTGTCGTATCTTTGAAGTTGCAGAAGTTAGGTATTTATCCAATTTTTCGTTTTTGAGTTATGCTATTCACACTCGTGGACTTTTTGTATTTTTATCAGTATCGAACTCTTGGATGGAATGCTGTACTTCCTCCCCCTACTAGGTACGCCGTAGAGAAAACCAAAGAGGCCAACTTTGAAGTTCATAATTTTATTCATGTTGCTTTTGCTTGAAATTGCACCCGCAAATTTATATGTGTCATTGGACTCCGTATGCATCCTCTTATTTTCCTTCCTTGATGCATTTTTTTTAAAGAAAAAAAACAATTTCTGCAGCATGCAACGGTATTATTAGAATGAAGGGTCATGAAGTTGGTCTGTGACGTCATATAAGCACACTGAAGAACCACTGAAGAGTGGGACAGAAGCTGAGGGGAGAGGAAGAAGGATGGTGGGTCCTTAAAAGACGAAGGATGTATGAAGAGTAGGTAGGTTTCTAAGTCTTTGGAGAGTCATGAAGTTTATAATCTTTATGCTAAAATCGTTGAACTATTGTGTTTCGAACATGATAACTAGCTTCGTATCCCCCTCCCCTGCATTATTTGGCCCTGGAGTCCGGTAAACGTTCTAGAGACTTAATGGTTCACAACTGCCCGAGGACGGCAACCGAAACGGAAACGAGAACGGGAATGCATATCGATCACAAAGTGAAAAGTCAATTTTGCGCAATTCGGATTTCATTTAGTTTTAACATCAATCACTTCTCTCTCTCTCTCTCTCTCTCTCTCTCCCGCTTCAAATTTAGCTAACATAATGCCGGTTAGCCAAAGTCAAAGTTTGATTGAGTAAACATAATATAAATGCAGATCAATTACATTTCTGATTCCTCTAACCGTACCAAGATTTCATTCCTTTATTAAATGGTGTATATTAAAGTTGTTTATCGTTCTTTGTTAACTATTCCACTTTGTTTTTGCTATTGATTTTGAGGCAATAGTTGCATTTAAACAAACTAAGATGATGCTTTCACTAGAAGAACAACGCTCAATGGACCTGCGAAGTCTTAGGACGGACGTACGCACGCAGAATTTCATCCAGTTTCATGTTTTCAGCTTGCCACTAGAGAGGGCACTAGCGGCTGTTTTATGTCACGGCCGCTTAGAATAATTTATACATGAAGAATCTGATAAGAACAATATGGATCTAATATGCCGTGCCCGAGAATAAGAACGAGAGAGGTAAAACTTGGTCAAGTTTTCTTTCCCGTTCTCGGGGCCCAGAAAAGCTTCCCGTCAATTGTGAACGCTTCTATTAAAATGCATTGATTTCAAATTTGTCGTTCTCGTTTTGGTTACCGTTTCGATTGTTGAGAACTAGCCTTTATAATTTGTTTTATGCTGAATTCTTCCTATTTACCCCTTTGAATTGTAATTTGAGAAAATCCCACTGACATTTGTGATATTGGGCCAAAAATGGCAAACATCCATACTGACGGAAAATGGAGAGAAATCGAAACATATGCATATGATCTCTTAACCGTGCCCATCCGACCATTTTAGCAAATTAGTTTTTTGGGGCCTTAAACTTTATCACTAACCTCGATATTTACCTCGATATATTTGCATGGTAGCCTTGCTTTATTATTTATTGTATTCCTATTTTATTTTGTGGTTGCAACAATGGGTCTTGATAGTGAATATGCAAGCCTGGCGATTGAGGGAAACCACGAAAAAGAAACCCAGTTAAATTGGCTCATTCACAGGATTTAAACCCACGATCTCACGAATGCGAACCATAGATGCTCTGTTATAGGGTAGTTGTAGAGCCTATAAGTACCATCTGATGGTAAAAGAATTATCTAAATGGTTGAATCATTAAATATTAAAATATCAAGCGTTGAAGTTATTCCCTCTGGACCAAAAGTTATTGATTAACATAAATGTCCCAACATTTTCCAGTCAAGAGAGAAACGAATTCCCCTGGCATCAATGCTGAACGAAGTAGGGGTGAAATTGACAGGTGTTAAGATTCCTAACCTAATCCTTCTCATGTAAAATATGGCCATGACCTATATAGCCACTGAAATATTTTCAGTCGTGAATATTTCAGATTTGGGGCGGCGCCGTGGCCGAGTGGTTGGACCGCTTGCCTCCCACCGAGGCGGACCGGGTTCAATCCCAGGGACCTCATGTGGGATTTGTGGTGGACGAAGCGGCGTCTGGGCGGGTTTTCTCCGGGTTCTCCGGTTTCCCCCGCCATTCATTCCACCAACTGCTCCATCATCACGTTTCCTTTCATCCATTTCACCAACATTTCGTTTCATCTACTTCCTTCATCCCATACCAGGCATCGGGCTGATCACTCATTCTGGATGCTCTGTCTGATCCATGAGTGTCTGCTCCTCGACGGGCCTCTGACCCCAGGCACCCGCTTGTAAGTCCTGGGGGGTGTAAGTCCTACATAAGAGGAGGGTAAACAGATAATGAAGGAATGAATATTTCAGATTTGTGATTAAAAGTGAGGCAGTATTTTTAACACTTAAAAATGATTTCAGTCTAATTATAGAATTTCAATAACAGCCCGCCTTAAAGTAATATGTGTATGTAATAATTTGTAAAATGTATGTATCAGTTATGGTATATGTTTATATTATTGTATACATGTTCAATAATGTTATGTGAATGTATTATGTTATTTAATAATGTAGGAGCTGTGAGAAAAATACGTTAAAAGTTGCTAACAATGAGGTAACCTTGAGGCAATAATGAATTTGAAAGTTTAACAATAATACTTGTGATTCTTGGAAGCAATAATGTTTATAAAATAGCCAATCAACAACCAGAAAAAACTTTAGTTAAATGAAGGTATTCTATTGGACTAGCCAATCAGAAACTAAAATGAAGCAAAGTTTACAAATTCAGAAGCCAGTTGCCTGCAGACAGTGTTCCTAACCGGACGCGAGATGTGTCCTCGAGAAATTTAATACGTATTTTGTGTGAGAAAATAGTTTAGGTGTTTAAAAAGTGCAAGTATTTAATAAAATAATCTTACAGCTCTCTATATCAGTGAAGTGTTATTTAAATCGTGTCAAGAATTAATAAAAAGGAGTGAATAAAAACTAAAACCTTTGTAAGCCTACATTCTTCAGCCGCACCACGCATTGCAAAGAAATCCATGTCTCTAACAATAACACTGACGCAGCCGAGGCAAGCATAAATATATAATTTTTAAAGAAACAGTCAAATTGCAAAGTTAATATTTTTAAATTTGGGATGAAGGCTACCGGGTACCATACGTGCGGTTGCAACTACTTCAAGTTCGGCTCCCCTACAGTTGAACTACAATACAACTCCTACTTCAAATTCGCTTTCCATACGTAGCAGCAACAAACCTACTTCAAAACGTACTTACTGATCTGTAAAACATGTTAAGCGATATAGGTTCTCTCTTCTAGACCTGTGTACCGAAATAGAAAAACACTTTCACTGCCATCATCGTTAGTAATTCACTATGGTCTTTTAACATTCTGCTAAACAAGAGTTTATTACAATGTCGATGCAAGCGCGGGTAGTGATCTTGGTCAAAAAATCCTATGTGATATATTCACAAGAACTTTTTCTCCAACGAGAAATTCACATATATTCTTATATATTATATTATTCGCATAAAAGATGCTTTTTTCTATCCACCTTAAATAACTCGCAATGTGTTTGTAGTTGGACATGTTTTGAAAATAAGCAAGAACTGCTTAGTTACAGCATGCAGAAACAGCATTCAAAATTTTATTCCTAGAAACACCGCTTGCGGACATTTTAAGCATGTAGTTAGATACACTCACACTTAGGAAAAGCGTAAAACTTGCACCATTGAATATTTTGAAAATGGCTAAAGCAACGAAAACGTTCAACAAATTGTGTATTTTATTCTGGATAAGTTTATAGCTTTTCACGTATGCTTTCCTAGATGTACAAAATTATAGAGACTGCAATCAAGCAGGGGTACAGGCTAATCATGGAAACTTCAGTTTTATGTTCATGCCCCTATATCAAGCATAAGATGTTTTATCAAATTCGTTGGAGCCATTTTTGAAAATATAAAAAATAACGCAAAATTGTACATATTAAGGGCAGTTTGGGATGGGGAAAATTCCCCAAAATTCTTTGTGTAGCATCCTTGGTAGATTCCGGATTTGAATACCAAGTATGGTAATTATCCGATTATTGGTTTTTGGGTTGTGCAGTTCACCTCTCACTTAAAATTTAGCTAGGTAGTTGAGAAAGTAAAAATCTAACCGTGTCCGTATTTTGAAGAATGTATCTTTCTGAACAAAATGGCGTATGGATAATGCGTTACTATACTGTTTGAGTTACAAAATTAGAATTTTGAGGGTTGTGACAGCTGCCAGACGGGCTTTTACAAACTTTAAGTACATTTTCCACATTTAGCTACCAGTAGCGAAATGACCATTGTACCTAGGCACATAAAACTATGCAGACTTATGATTGCACAGGAATGCTGAAACTTAGTTGTTATTTACATAACTTTATAGTTATGCTAGTTTCACTGTTTGTTTTTCCTTCTGATGATCGGAGGAGACTCGGCACTATCCAGTAAGGGTACCCACAAGGGGGTGCCTCGGGAGGGAGGAGGAGGTGAGAGGAGACACTAGGAGTGACAGCACAGCAATGACAGGGTTCCAACAATTTCCAGATTCAGACAGTCGGACAGACAGATCAGGGACTCCCGCCCAACACGGAGGATCCAACACTCCGCTCTGAAGGGTGTTGAACCTTCATACTTCTGTGAGCGTTCACAAGACTGAGTATATTCTTATAGTAGTTATAATGGGGAACACAACTATAATCACAAAGGTCTTCCGAGAAAATAATTCATATACGAGGTTTCAGACATATGTTTCAGAGTTTTTCAACACTTAATATTTGTAACCAAAACACATTTTATTAATTTATGGTGGATCTCAACTGGAGTGTGACTAAAGCTCGTTTAAATGCTACGCTTACTGCAGTACTCTGTGCTCTTAACCCAATGGGAGAGTTAGCTTACTGTTACTAAGGTTGCAAGTTCAAATCTCCGTGGAGTTACTCAGGCTATCCCCCCTTTAATTTTAAATGCACAAGTAAAAAATATTACAGATTTTCTTCATTTATGTATATGATGTTTATTTGGTGGTCCGTCATACCGCAAGATGGCAACCTTGGTATTAATTTATCGGTCGGTAGGAGTTCCTACTTTTATAACCACCAATTCCACCATTATTGTAATTATATTTGTAAGTATAATGAAGTAACACAAGCAATTTTATGTAACTATATTACGGTAAAACGAGTAGTTAAAAAATAAAAGTTAACAATCCACCACGGAGAATCGAATTGGAGCTGTTTGCATAAAAGTTAGGTAGCTTAGCCACTGCTCCACGCCAAGCACTCTGTGGAAGTAGACCAAATCATTGTCTTGTGGCTTGTATTATAGAATTAGCCAAACGGCGCATAGAAGTTGACAGTTGTGAATCGCACGCGCACTCGAAAGGACAAAAATTTAACTACTCAAGAGGAAATTAAATTGAGTTTTTATTTATGGACGCTCTTTAACTGCTGTGGTTCTTAGCGTCCCATTCCATATTGGGCGTGAAAGACTGGTAATTTTGCTCAGAGGCCTCTTTATCAGGCTTGAGGTTCTTTTACGTGCCATAAATCTACGACACGGGACCACCGACCATGCTAAGGATTTTTACGCCCGAAAAAATCCATCGCTCTCCGCCGGGTTTGAACCCGCGACCTTGAGAACTAGAGGCTAGCACGGTACCACTAATCCACGGAGGAGCGGCTATTTTCCGTGTTATCGAGTGTACATAACCTCTTTTGTAGTGTGTGCTGTCAGTTATCGCTTCGTCCCCGTATTAACTCAGCTATTTCACTTGTTGCGATTGTTGCTTTTGCTGTTGTAAATGATAAAATTTTGTGTTGTGTTGTGCTTTATGTCGTTATGGTAATGCTTAATTTTCATTGTGAATGGTCGCTTATACTGCCTTTCGTAAATGTTACCTTATCGTGAATGTGCCCGACGTAGCGAGCACCTTACGATTTAGGTTACCAGTGCAAATTCTAGCTGTAGGGTGTTCCAAATATAAGTACAGAAAGCATGACTGATTTGTATTTCTTGTTGTTTCAGGTGAGTTGCTGAATGAAGTATTTATGACCCGCGAGAATCGCCTTTCCGCTTTGGGGTAAGCTATAAACGTAACTGTTGCAGAATGGAACGAGGCCAGATTTTGCCTCTAATTATGCATTTAAATTCGTTCTCTTTTCTTCAGAATGGCTGTAATGCAGAGTAACTGAACACTGTTAGAGAAATACAAAATAAATTATTTTTAAGTTGCACATAATGAATTCGTTTTCTCTCTTGGAATGAATGATTGCTGTCTGCAATTAGGAGTCCAGATTCCATATCCAACGTTAGACAATATTAATCCAGAATTTTTACTGCGTTGCTCAAATGCCGAGGGCCCAGAGTGGTCTTGTGACTTAATTGGGTCGTTATCGGAGATATAGGGATCGATATATCGGCCATGACGAACGGCGAAAGATTGTTCCATGAAGTAAGTAATGCCACAGTTGCCAGGTTTTTACTCTTAAGGGTACAAAATCTGAACTTTGTTTTTGAAGTATGTACTATAATATTTAACCCCTCTTCATCATGTGTGTATCTTTTTCTTAGTTTTGTCATTGAGGGTTTAACTGAATCAACAAATAAACTCGGGGACCTAGTTCCTAAAAAAATTAACTGTATCTAGTTGTCATCCACTATCGACTTGTTTACGCATGCGCATTCTCTTCTCTGTAATTCTTTCAGTGTTTTGAATCTGCACTTTAACCACATGTCATGCAGCCAAAGCGAAGTAGTTGCTATATCAGGCACTTGTTTTCTTCTACAGCTGGTTGCGCCGACTAGCAATAAGTGTTACTTCGAAAGGTGTCAATTTGCGAACAAGTTTTAAGGGAAATTGCTGTATTTAATCACTACCCATTTTATCCAATTTACTATTGACAATTTTAAAACTGTTTGTTGTAGCTGTTATAGAACTATTTTTTTTCAAAATATTTTATTTCGTATTCGTCCAGCAATATGTGCTTAAGTAATTCATGTCCTAAGGCACTATCTTAATTATATGTGAATAAAGGTTATGGCATGCGTGAAAAATAAATCTTAGAGATTTTCCTGGGACAAACTGTTGGTAAAAAGGTTTCTGGTGCCAAAATAGAAAGGGGGGAACGTGTTGCAAACATGGGTCTTAAAATTGTTTGGTAAGATAAAACACTCTTTGCTTGCTTTTTGTTATTTGCAAACCAGTAAAGGAGAGTAATCAGGTAATTATCCATCCCATCCTCCTTGATTTAGTTATATACCGCTACAACTTTGTAGATCACGTCAATTGCTCATCGGGAATGATTACTCGTTTACAGTTTGTTTTTCTCGTTAAATTAAGTCTGACTTAGGCCTTAGGAAGGTAAGGGGATAATCGTTGCTAAAAATATCTTGATTTTGTGAGTAGCAAAATCTTATTGAATTTTAGACATTTTTTATGTAACACCTAGGTATAACAACACAGAAATTTACTACAGAAAAAAAACACGGAACTCGTTTAAATATGCAGTTCATGTTAAGTTTTTGTAACTTTAGCCATTTACATTATATTTTCTTTTCTTAGTTTGAATTTTCCAACATTTTAAGTAATACATTTCTGAAACAATAATCCGTTCTTTTGTTTCTCGCGAGTTCATGCAAACAGTATGTAATATCAAGGCCAGCATGTATCAACTTACTTTCTAAGCATTTGGTTGTGTCCTAGCCTCCTGTATAGCTACAAATATGTGTATTGGAACCATTTCTGTAAATATTTATTTCGTTTGAGAGGAAGTAATCAGAAAAAAGGGTTATTTAATGAATAAGTTGTGGAATAGATATGGAGGTAAATAATTGTGAATAGAGAAAGTAATATGCTACTCGGCCACGATATGAGTGCGCTTGGAAGAGGGTGCCAGTGTTTCCGTTGATAATGCGCACGTCATCAAGACTAAGAATCAGAGGGGTGTGAGGGGAGTCTACAGTTGCACAATGAAAACTACTACATTTGCAGGCCTCAGTCTCGCAAGTATAATAAATGCAACTCGAAACTGCGTATGTTTTCTTTATCTGACTATCTTTCCGATGCCCCGCCCACTTGTTGCGTAACTGTGTAGTTCCTCTTCCCATCACAGGCATTCATATCCTGGCCGATTAGTACGATCTTTTTTTCTAGTTTTGGCTTCAGGAACTTCTCCCAGTAGTTCAGCATTTTTGTTACTTTCTTTATATGATGATAATTAAATTTGTCTCATCTTTCATAGCTGGTTATATTATTCTTTCAGACGAAGCTTATTAATGCAGATGGTGGAAAAGAGAATCAGATTTGAATAATTGGGTCTCGACTGGAATACAATCCATCTTGAATCTCGACAGTAGCCCAAATCTCCTAATCTGTTTGCCCTTTCCAGCTGCTTAAGATCCTCTCAGTAGTTCGTGTCGGTTGGGAAGCCTTCATTCTTAAAGTTCTCACGAGGACTTATATAGATACAAGATACATTTTCAGTGCATGCGAAACATTACTTAATGTATTACATATTTTATGGATAGTAGGAGGGTCGGTTTTCATCGTCTAGCCTGTCTCGGGTGGCAAGGGTATCTGCTTCCCTTTAAGGTTCGGTTTCCAGTTCTCAGATGGGACGTAGCTGGAAGACACCTAATGTGGGGAACGGAAACTTTAGGCGTTTAATCCGAAATATTGTGATATATAATAGCAAACCAGAAATATGCTACAACAAAGGCTCCGCCTCGAATTCTTCATTTATTCAGCGGTCATCGAAAAAGCTAACTTTCTAAATTGAACAGTTTTACTCTAGGTAATCATGAAATTGTCACTTGTCCAGTAGTGAATTCACGATTTAAACATTTTTACCTAAATTGTGAAATGTCTGAACAAAGTCTTATATGTAACAGTTACTTAGTTTTTGCATCTCCTTAGCTTAATCTATTACCTGCTTCGTAATAATTATAATTATTAAAAAGTGCCAGAAATGGTTTCATCGTACAATTTGTTGTAAATAGTCAGCAGATTAAGAATACAGTCAGTGTGAAAGATCATTATGTACCAAATTTTCTACCGCAAGCTTTGTTTATGGGCTCATAAGAAATAAAGTAACAACCATTTCTATTTTAAAGTGTACTTCTTAAAATCTGACAAGAGTTTAAAGGAATAGCAACGAATAATCAGGAAATGGCTAATGTTTCAGACATTAAATATTCTCTCTCTCTCTCTCTCATAATTTATCAGATATAAACAGTTATATAAAATTCATTCTGAATAAAGAGGAATACAGATATTATTCGCAGAGTATTCAAGATAGACATTTTATTAATCGTGCGAATATCTTAAATGTCTTCTTCCCTTCACTGCCTGTTCTGTCTTCGCTTTCCAAGAACTGCTACCTTCTTATTCTGCGACGTCCTACATTTCTTCCTCCATGAGGATTGCATCTTCGTATTAATGCTGGTATTTTTTCTTCACTCATTCTATTCGTATATTCTTTCCAATTCTGTTTATTTTATTCTATTTTATCTTGTACTCGTATATATGCCTAATTCCTCTCGAATTCTTTCATTTCTTATTAAATCTCGTCTGGTGCGTTCTCTAACCCTTCTTGAATACCTCATTTCTGCTACCTGTATTTAATTTTGCCTCTTACCTTAATAACCAGGACTCACTTCCATACATAAGCACTGAAACTGCCATGATTTTATAAAATTTCAGTTTCGTTTCTTTCCTTGTTTTATTATTCAAAGTTCTTGCTAGGGTTCCACATATCTGTTGAAACTTGTTTTCTTATTTTCTAAATCCTTGTCTAAATCAAAGCTTACTTCACAGCCCACATAGTGTAAATTTGAGAGCTGTTCCAGGCATTTATTTTCAATACTTATTTTTGACTGTACTGGATACTTCCCTCGATGTCCCATTATTTTTGTTTTCTTTTTGGATATGTTTAAACAATATTCCTTTCTCAATAAATACATTTTATACACGAAACGTTGGTGCCCCTCTTCATTGTCATATATTATTACCATCATTTCTTAAATGTATGATACTTAAATCGACATCCATTTAGAGCCAGTTATGAAAAAATAAAATTTAACAAACATTTTCCATGTAAAGGGTAGTTTGGGATGGGGTATTTTCATCAAAATCCTCTTGTTATATCTTTGGAAAATGCTGAACATAAATATCAAGTTAGCCAGGTATTTATCCAACATTTCCTTTTTGAGTTATGCTGTTCATATACACATAAACACACACCATTATATGAGGCGTATTTTTAAAGTAAGTACCTTTTTAATATTTTGCCGCTGAGCCGCGATCACTTCCTCCATTCATTAGGAAGCCAGACACAGTTGTGAGCGATCGTCACTTTGTGTTTTCCTTTTGTTAGAGTGTTTCGAAATGTTCAAAACAGTGGAATGACCCGCCGACTGTGAAGTCGGATAAGTGATTCGTTTTTTGAATGCGAGAAACGTTACACTAGCAAACATTCATCACCAATTGTGTGAAGTCTATACGGAAACAATAATGAGTGATCATGACAATGCCCGGCCATACACGGCGAAACAAACTCAAAATCTGATCGCATCCTTTAGTGGGAACAATTCGACCATCCTCCCTACAGTCCGGCATCAAGCGATTTTCATCTGTTTCTTCATCCTTGGTGGAAAACATTTCAACGACGATGTTGTGAAACAAGAAGTGGAGACTTGGCTTCCATCACAGGTGGCATCATTCTTCGACGAAGGCATCCAAAAAACTGGTTTTCCATTACGACAAGACGGCGGTGACTATGTGGAGAAGTAGTTTAAGGTGTAAGGTAATGAAGATAAAGTATTCTGAAAATTATTTTCTGGTATTTTAAAAAAAAATTATGTCCACTTTGAAAACACGCCTCGTAATTATTAGGTTATAACTTATAACACTATATCTAGAGTAAAACTCATTTAAAATGTATATTTAACATAACATTAGTTAGAGTTTGAATGCATTAGTTGGAATTTAGATCTGTAAGGTAGGTAATTAACACCCACTTAGTATGTGTGTAATGTAAGAAGTAATTAATGTAATTTAATGTGAGAAATAGCGTTCAGTAACAATGGAACAAGTAAATAAGAGATTAAAAAAAACAAACACCCGTTTCTATAAAGGGTTGCTTTCTATTCAGGAACCTCAAAACGTGTACTTCAAGTGAAACTCGATGTAGAAGTTTTGGGTGAGTGTTCTCCACCATATATAGAATATAGAGAAAGGAAAAATTAACGAAGACAGTTGCGTATAAAGCGGTGTTAGGTCGGAAAGAAATTTTCCGCAAGTCCTGGCATGGGATTGTTTAAAGGTATCAAATTTAACTATAAAATATGATATTACACAGGGGCGATTTTTTACTTTCTCTACTACGTATAGTAACTAGGGGAAGTAAATAAAACTCAATTTCAATTTTTTTTTCACCCAAAAATTCGATACCGAGATTTCACCGGAAATACATGTTTTGAGACCCCCTGAATAAAAAAAAGCATTTTTGGAAACATGTCCGTGTGTGTGTCTGTGTATGTGTATGTGTGTGTCTGTCTGTCTGTCTGTGAACAGCATAACTCAGAAACGAACAGTCGGATAAACACCAAACTTGGTATTTAGGTTCAGTATCTTCCAGAGATGCGACACGAAGGTTTTCAAGAAAATCTCCCCACCCCAGATTACCCTTTACATGGAACATTTTTCGAAAATTTTAATTTTCTCAAAAATGGCTCTAACGATTTTGATTAAAATATCATATGTTTAAGATATTTTCATGACAAATAAAATGTATATCTTGAATTTTCTGGTAATGTCTCCAAAAGTATTCTTCATTGTGAACGACTTTTGCATAACTGGTAAACCATAAGAGATAGACAAAGTTTTACTGCACAAAAAATGTAGATCGCGTTAAAATACACGATTTATGTCACATACATTTTTTTTGTTGAGTGAACCATTTTCGAGATATTGCTTGTTATTCCCTTAAATTTTTCAATACTTATTTTCTCAAATGGAAATTCGTTATTCATTTTTTTGTCTTGGATATGCAAACAGTATTAATCTGTGGCAAAGGGAATGGTGCTGCACCTAGCAACAAGCTATTAAGAGATATGTATGTGCTTAAAGGCTACTGTATTTCTATATTGCCCTTGTAAATATATATTCCGCTTACATCTACAAGAAAATTAGCAATAAGATAGAGTCTGCAAATGTTTATCTCGATTAACATGAAGTAGATGGAGAATAAGCGTTTGTAAAAATAGTTTGTACAAGAGTAGAGAAAGTCATGTGAGTGTAACACATCAGATTTTTTCTAAAACTACATTTTAGGATTCAGGCCTTAAAATTTGCATTTCAGGCGAAATATATGTCGAGTTCCTGGAGTCAAATTGAATATTTCCTCTACTTTATGTAAGAATGACACTGTGACAGGCGCATTATTGAAGACGTCATGAAAGAAGGCGTTTGAAAATAATATGGTGTAATGGAAATCCCTAAACCAGTTTCAGCTTCTCATTAGCTCAATAAACCGATCCCAGAAAAGAAAACAATGTCGCACTCCAGCAAACAAAGTGATCAAAGTTGATCTGCACTTGGGCCCTGTGTACGTGCAAGTGTTAACAAATACCCCTTTAACAAGTAGCTTAACAGAATTTGTTCTCTTGTAACTGAACGAAAGGGCAAAGGTGAAATACACACTAAGCTTGTTGCCAATGGTAACACTCGTCATTATCATAGCTGCCTTCCAGAAGTACATCAGTTCAATATTAACAGAGTACTTGTAATTTCATGTTTGGATTCATGAGGGCGTGGCTTTAGAAAGTTTTGATTATCAACAGTTCCCATAATTGAAAAACAGAACGTTAACCAACGGGAAAATAATTCTGATGTACATTCACATGACTTTCTCTACCCAGTATCGTTTGTTTTTATATAGCTGCTACAAAATATTTTCTAAAATTATGTATTACGATAGGCGGCCGGGGTTCAATCCCAGGGACCTGCATGTGGGATTTGTGGTGGACGAAGGGGCGTCTGGGCGGGTTTTCTCCGGGTTCTCTGGTTTCCCCCGCCATTCATTCCACCAACTGCTCCATCATCACCTTTCCTTTCATCTACTTCCTTCATCCCATACCAGGCATCGGGCTGATCACCCATCCTGGATGCACTGTCTGATCCATGAGTGTCTGCTCCTCGACGGGCCTCTGACCCCAGGCACCCGCTTGTAAGTCCTGTAAGTCCTACATAAGAGGAGGGTAAACAGATAATGAATGAATGTATTACGATACAAGGGGTGCAAAAGTAGGGTTTTATTTTGCGAGTAGTAAAATAAAACCACTTCTAACAGGGTGGCGTATACTATTTTTTAGACAACGCTCGAATTTGTAAAATATCAATAGTATTATACAGATTCCTGAAACTAACAGAGATCACGTTAAAAAGTGAGATCTTGGATGCATTGTTGATTCGCTAGCAGTTAGTTTCGGTGAAATGATTACATGTTTACACAGCTGATGAAGCGATTAAATGTCATATCATATTTTTGTTTGTTAATTTTTTGGGTGGGGTAAGTACTTCTAGTGTTAATCTTTCTGCTACTTCTATAATTTCACTTGGCCCTTCCATTTCAGCTTCTTCTGAATTCATAATTTCCAATCTTATGCCGGTTGTACGAGACACAAGAATAACGCTTTAGATGAAAGAAAGTAGAATGCTGCCAATATAACATATATGAATTGCGATAAATTGAAGTATGGCGATTTGTATTCTGAACAGATAATGCGAATACCATGAGTTAATCATGTAAAAAGACATAATGAAAAGTAAAACCTAATCAATCTAAATCGAGTTATTAAACATGTGCAAATTCAAAGTTGGTCACAATGAAGATTATTGCACTAGTGCGATAATATAAAGCTTTTAGCTCGTGTGCACTGTGTTAGAAGTTCTACTTTTAGGCCATGCCGTCTAAAAATCTTATTTTTTCATCTACTTCATGTTAATAGACATAAACCTTTGGTGAAATAGTTTCATTACACATTTCGTTGAAGGTAGGAGGGGAAAAGAGGAAACCCAATCGACAGTCAGATGTTTAAAAGTTAGTCGTTATATACTGGCCTTGAAATTCCATACACTTTCCAAAAACTGAATAACAGCATCACTTTATAAATATATCTGTTGTGCTGCACTAGTCCTCTTCTACAAACTATTCTTGCAAAAGCTTATTCTTGTATCTACTCCTTGTTAATACAGATAAACCTTCATTATTCATTAACACATTACGTTGAAGGTATAAAAAGAATACAGTGAACTAAAGCGATCGTCAAATCTTTTCATAGCTGGTCGATATGTGATGGCTTTGAAATTCTGTTCTCTTTGCATGAAAACGAAAAAGAAAGGGAAAACAAAGCGCTTTGCAGTAGAGAAAAGTCTAAATTATCTGATAGTTCAAACCAATAACAAAGAATATATCGTAAATGTGCACAAAATGTTTTATTTTACGTAAATTGTGCGTTCCGACGAGAGCTAATTTTTTGTGTAGCAAGATTTTGTTTATCTCTCATTTTTCTTACATTTTACCAATTATACAAAAGTGGTTCAGAATGAAGAGGAGTTCAGAGGATATTCCTAGAAAATTCAAGATTTACATTTTATTTGTCATGAAAACAGCTTTAACATATGGTATTTTAATCAAAATTGTTATAACCATTTTTTGAGAAAATCAAAAATAAAAATTTTACATACAAAGGGTAGTTTGGGGTGGGAGGATTTTCTTCAAAATCTTCGTGTCGCATCCTTGAAATGTCCTGAATTTAAATACCAAGTTTCGTATTTAACCGACTTTCCGTTTTTGAGTTATACTGTTCACACATATATAGTCTCACACATATGGACTCGCACATATGGACCTTTTTCTAAAAAATATTTCTGAGGGGAAGTTCAGGGGGTTCAAGGCATGTATTTCCGGTGAAATCTCGACATCGAATTTTTAGGTGGAATATAATACTGTAAATAAGTACTAGAGAACATGAGAATTTCATGAAAGAGGAGGGATATTTTGATATTCGCTGTGCTTTGCAACTGCCTAAAACAATTTCTAAACTACTGCAATCGGGTATTCATACTCTCGTACAGAATTAAAAAAGAAACCCCCTCCCCACTTTTGATGTCAGCGAGAGGTTTGGATAAATGACTCGGGCCGCTCTGTTCACGTTCTGTTGCTGCTCCTTTGCGCGGAACCGTTTAAATGCTGAAAGCTTCATTTGTTTTATACTATCTGGAATTTCATGTTTTTACGTCCTCAAACCAGTACGTGAAATTGAACTTAACCTTTCAGTTACTTGCCCTGCGATGAGCACATGAAACAAATGGCTGCACTGTGTCCAGAATAAATACACAGTACAGTATTTAACCATGTACAAAGAATTTCGACATGTATGAAACAAAATGTTGCACGTAACTGCAGGAAAGTGTTTTATTTTTTTTGTTTACATGTTTGAGATCTCTTCAATAAAAGTAAAGCATTTTTGGAAATGTGTGTGTTCATCTGTGAACAACATAACTCAAAAACAAAATTTTGGATACATACCAAACTTGGTATTTGTGTTCAGTATCTTGCAAGGATGGAACTCGAAGATTTGCAATAAAGTCGCCCACCTCAACTACCCTTTACATAGAACATGTTTTGAAAATTTTTATTTTCTAAAACGTGGCTCTAACAATGTTTATTGAAATACCATATATAAAAGATATTTACATGAGAAATAAAATGTATATCTTAAATTTTCTGGGAATAGCCTATGAAGTCCTCTTCATTCGGAAGGAATTTTGCATAATTTTGTATTAGTGGCAAACCTTCAGAGATAGACAAAAACATACTGCACAAAAAAGATGTAGATCACTTTAAACCAGACAATTTATTTAAAATGACCTTTTCGTGGCACTAGACATTTCCGAGATATCCGCTGTTACTGTTTTCATTTTTAAAACTGTCATTCTCGAAGTGCTGTCGCTATTCAGTTGTTGCTCGCGTTGTCCTGGAAAGTGTACGGAATTTCAAAGGTCAGCATATAGCGCAAGTTTTTAAACATTTGACTATCCGTTTGTATGTATAATGAAACATATGAGTTAAGTTGAAGTGAACAGAAAAATAAGTTTTCATTAGAATAGTTAGTAGAAGCTGTATAAAAATAGGTAGAGAAAGTCATATGAATGCAACACAGATTTTTGTTTGGGCGAGTGTACATGTATCTTTTCCGCAGCTTCTAGCAAAGCTAAAGGACCACTTTGAGACGGACGCCATCAGCTGTCGTTCCTCAGGTTGCTTCATTAATAATTTTTGTCCTCCGTGGTCTAGGGGTGCCATGCTAGCCTCTACTACCCAAGGACGCGGGTTCTTAGCCTTAGTATGGCTGCCTTCGGAAGGGAAGTAAAGCGGTGGTCCCTTATGTTAGATTTACGGCACGTAAAAGAACCTCAAGCCTGATAAAGACGCCTCTGAGTAAAATTTCGGTCTTTCACGCCCAATATAGAATGGGACGCAGTTAAAGAGCGTCCATAAATAAAGCTGAATTTAATTTTTCGCTAGTAATCCTATAAAAAGTGTTAAATCTACGAAACAGCGCTTGCACGGAGCTGTACGCTAACCTGACATGTGCAGGCGGTACAGAAGTTATGCCATCGCTGGTGGTCTTAATTCCGGAATGCGAGGCAAGGACCATCTGTCCGTTGTCACCAAGCACGACATGGGAGGGGGCGGTATCGTGTTCCTGAGAGAACACCAGGATGGTCAGGAAATCTGAACCAGTACCCGCAGAACGTAATTAGCACGTCTGTCGTCGAGATCGACACTGCTATATAACCACAAAGAGATTTCCTTCTGAACGTCGTTTGCCGCGGGAGATGTCCCTCTTTTTCATCCCCACCTCCCGTTCATCGTCATGTTCGAGTTATGAGCTCTAAAACGAGCCACATGTCCTTTTAAGATGATGGAACACAAAAATTACATTTTCAGTCAAAATTTGTTAGTTAATTGGGCTGAAAATTTATTACATTACTACACAACTTTTAAAACAATTTTAATTCAGTTACTGGAAAGATTTTGCTTACTCCCTAAAGTAGCTTTTTTACTTTCTCTATCACGTACATAGTAGGTAGAGAAGGTACTGCATGCCATACAAAAATTCGATACCGAGATTTCACCGGAAATACATGGTTTGAGGCTCTTTGAAACCAAAAAGAAAACTTTTTGGAAACATGCCCGTGTATGTCTGTGTGTTTGTGTATCTGTGAACAGCGTAACTCAAAAAAGAAAAGTCGGATAAATACCAAACTTGATATTTGAGTTTAATATCTTCCAAGAAAGCAACACGAAGATTTTCAAGAAATTCCCCCACCCCAACTCCTTTTACGTGGAACGTATTTCGAAACTTTTGATTCTCTGAAAAATGGCTCTAACGATTTTAATTAAAATATCATATATTAAAGATATTTACATTACAAAATGTATACCGCGAATTTTCTGGGAATAACCTGTGAAGTCCTCTTCATTCAGGAGGAATTTTGCATAATACTGTATAACTGGTAAACGTTAAGCGATAGACGAAAACGTACTACACAAAAAAAATGTAGATCTCTTTAAAACGTACAACTTATTTCAAACAAGTTTTTTGTGGCATAAGGCATTTCTGAGATATCCGTTATTAATGGTTCGAATTGTTCATTACTTGGTCATTCTCTTAAAGTCCTGTCAATATTCAGTTGTTTCTCGCGATGTCATGGAAAGGGTGTGGAATTTTGAGGCCAACGTGCAGTTCTTAAACATTTGAGTATCGCTGTTCCTTTGTATGTATAACGAAATGTGTAATGTAGCTATTTATACAAAGATTTATTTGGTTTAAAAGGTAGATAGAAAAATAACTTTAGTAGAGGTTAGAGAAAGTCACATTTTTTTATCAAAAGGTAGTAAGGTAAAGCAATCTAGTTGTAAAATTCAAGCTTCTGAAACTTGACTGAACGGCGATTCTGTGTTGAAGCACGGAGTTTACCTTGAATGACGCGATTCCGCCGGGTCTGACCCCTAGCCGGTATCCTAGATCATACGCCCACATAGAGTAACGGCATTTGCAGTTCCTTCTAAGGTTATTTGGCATGGTGTATAGTGGGGATAGTGTTATGTAAAGCTGTCTTTTGATTGACTATACCGAACTTTTACTCGAACGGAATCACATGTTGACTCTTTAAATTGTGTTACCTATCCTAACAAATCTTGTTAAGACAACTTTAAGCAGATAGATCTGTGTTATACAAAAAGGAACATAGACAACAGTTCTATGTTTTCCTTTACGCCATTCCAATCAAGGCGATTCTTTCCTCGCTTTGCAACCGTCGCCCCACTCCGCTCAGTTCTCCTCTTGCAATAGCTGTAGTATTGTTGTGGCAGTAGAGTCTTATTGTAACTGTGATGTAGGTAGGAACTGGCGGAAAACTGTATAAAGAGAGACATACAGGATGTATCATAATTAATAGCGCAAACTGAAATGGTTCACACTATACGATATTAGAAGCAAACACATTGCAATAACCATGGGTCGGCAAACGAGCTATGTGCGAGATATTTGCAATTGTGTTATTATAAGCCTCCACTGACTTCATTAAGCGACATCGACCGCATTAGTACAAATGAATTTGAAAAGTAGACCAGTTTAATAATTGTCATTTTAAGTTGACTCAAAATTCACACATAGCTTAACTTAATAAGGAATACAATTCTGTTTTAGTATGTTATATTTTATTAATACTGCTCACTCTTTCCTGTTAAGGAGGTGTTTAAAGTGTTGTCCTTGCATCTGGATGCAATGCTGCACTCTTCTCTGCAATGAGTTTCGAAATGCTTTAAACACCCCGGTTCATCTCGGAATTCCTGACAAGCACGCATAATTCTATGCTCCATTACTTCAACGGTATCA
The DNA here is from genome assembly GCA_030765065.1 of Deroplatys truncata. Lineage (NCBI taxonomy): Eukaryota > Metazoa > Arthropoda > Insecta > Mantodea > Mantidae > Deroplatys > Deroplatys truncata. The sequence goes on along the minus strand of CM060988.1, from coordinate 116,613,749 downwards.
AGCGGAGTGCTGTACACAACACCTTTAAGGTGACCCCATACAAAAACGGTGACGTGGAGGCCAAGGTACAGGCCCTCCTCTACCTATCCATCTTGGACTATATCTCCACATTAGATGCCTTCTTACACTAGCAGCAAAATGTGCGGGTGCTTCATTATGCATGCACCACATACTCTGACGTTGCTCAAGGGGACATCCTCAAGCAATTCACATCACTGACTGCTCAAAACCACACATTAGCAATAATAAATATCACACGGCTTGTTTGCGGACCCACATTTACTGAAGCTTTTTTGCTTCTATTACCGTATACTTTCAACCGTTTCAGTTTGCGGTATTAATTATGATAGGTACATTCAGTATAGAGCGTTAGTGAGGATTATCGTGCGTGACTTGACTGGACTTTACAGAGTGAAACCGCTATAATCAGAAATATTAGTTGAGGTAGGAACTGTCGAGGAAAGAATTCCAAGAAAATCGCTGGCTCGCATTACATATTTTTAATGATACAATAATTACTTGGCGGGCTCATTCTCCAGATATAAATACATATAACTATTGTGTGTGGGGAAGGCTTAAAGATAAGGTTTATGTAACAAATCCCCCTTGGCTCATAGGTTTAGAAGATAGTATCCGGCTTGCGTTTTCCAGTATTTCGGATGCATAAATTCGTCAAGCAATCAAAAATGTGTTCGCGTTTCGAACGCCTTTTATAACAAAGCTAAGCATACCTACCTAACACAAGTTTCATATCATTTAGGGGGAGAAACCGCGGGTCTGTCCGCCGCTACTGCATGAATGGATACGTATAATAGTGTCATGGGACCTGCGGGCAGTTAGTCGCGTCATTCAAGAGAAACCGGGTATTTTGTTGTCAATTTTAATTGTGAAAGATGAAGAAATTAAACATTCATTTAAAAAAAGCATTCAGTATAGTATGGCGCTGTGTCTCTGAAGAGAGGAGGGAAAAAATGAAACAAAGAAGAAAAAAGGTAGCTTAGCAGCTCTAGAGGTTGCTAGGTATTTCAACTGCTTTTTTGACCTCTATATTAATACTGTTGTCTGTTCTATGCTATGTTAGTGTCAACCACATTTCACTGCTGTAGAGAACTGAAGCATGTTGAATTTATGATTGTCACAACCCATTCGTGCGAAATTGAGCGTCGACTTCTCTTATCATAGATGTATACTCCCGAGCATTTGGTGTTATTTAGAGACAGGTTGACCTGACAATTGATTTTAGGAAGTTTATAGAGTCGTGGTACTTACTGCACTAGGTTTGAAGGGGCTTACAGTTACTGCAATTGGTTTCTCATCTTCTCTTGGTTGTTCTGTGTTTACAATACGAGGAATATTGCAGTCGCAGGAGGAAACATTTGCTTAGTTTTCTCTAAAATTTGTCCTGCTAAAATAGTCTACAAATATCAAACTGAATTATTTTGGAGTATAATACTTCTTAAGAAGTAAAACTATAAGAAGATTTGCAGTCCTACCTTTGCTAACATTCTTTGGATAGATCTTCTAATGTTTGTTAATTGCATTTAAATGTAACTACATTATAATAATTATAATTGAGGGACGTAATCATTAATACATAATAGGAAATTCTAAACCCATGAATGTTTCTACAACAAATTTATTCGACACACATTAGCGGATTCGACATTACAAAAACAAAAGAAGGGTCACGGGGTTGAGGGCGTGTTTTTAATTGGACATTGTCCATTGTTTCGCTGGCGGTGCGCTAATGAGGACTGCCTTACACGCAATCAATAACGGGTGTGTTGCGCTTCTTGAGTCCGTGCCACCTATCCGTTTTAATGGGCAGAAATTATAGAAGTCGCCCTTAAAGCCGTTTATCGCAGCGTTGCAGAACGGGATTTATTACTTTGAGTAAACCAAAACAACCAAGAGATTTGTGGTTTATTTGCACAAAGGCTCCGCCCGGCGTTATTTTGCCCTCGACATTGATCCTTTTCCACGTCCAGCAGCTGTAGCTCATCATGTTTACCAGCGCTGTTCTTCTTTCTTCTTTTGAAATTAAAGGGATGAAAGAAATTCAACACACTCCCCTTTTCGGAAAGAATGCTCATGAGTATTCATAAACGTAAGGCATATAGGTTGCACCGAAATTTTCTAGAATATCAGAAGCCTATAGAAACCAGCAGCTATATAAAGGAGCAGGTGCTGCTTGATTATTCGGTCTTATAGTTGCAACGGCGAGCAATACGATCGAGTCAGTTTTTTTAACGTTTTCAAAATGAAAAACTTCGTATTGGTCCCGCAGAATTACACTACGAAATTAGAAAAGAATACACAGGACCTGACGTGTTATTAACTGCATGGCTGGCGTCATTCTTTATTGATTAGTTCTATCTGCTATAAGAACCAGCTGATGTGATTATCAAAGCTAGGTTTATAGTTGATAAAGCTTTTTTTTAGAAAAGCGATCCTCTTCCATTCTTAACACTTATTTATTCAATGCAGCTCATTCTGTATTCTGCCATTAGGCCTAATTATTCCCTAATTATATTTTTTACTTGATCACATCTTTTGTATCCGGTTTCATTCCTTACAATCTCATTTATGCCATATCTGTATAATCTTTATCTGCTTCTATTACTTTCTCTACTACGTATAGTAAGTAGGGGAAGTATTGTATTCCACGCAAAAATTCGATACCGAGATTTCACCGGAAATACATGTTTTGAGACCCCTGAATCCAAAAAAAGCATTTTTGGAAACATGTCCGTGTGTGTGTCTGTCTGTCTGTTTGTGAACAGCATAACTCAGAAACGAACAGTCGGATAAACACCAAACTTGGTATTTAGGCTCAGTATCTTCCAGAGATGCGACACGAAGGTTTTCAAGAAATTCCCCCCACTCTAGACTATCCTTTTCATCGAACATTTTTCGAAAATCTTAATTTTCTCAAAAATGGCTCTAACGATTTTGATTAAAATATCATATGTTCAAGATATTTTCATACAAATGAAATGTATAGCTCGAATTTTATGGGAATGTCTCCAAAAGTATTCTTCATTGTGAACTACCTTTGTATAACCGGTAAACCATAAGAGATAGACAGAATTTTACTACACAAAAAAAGTAGATCGCGTTAAAATACACAATTTATGTCAAATACATTTTTTTTTTTTTTTGTTGAGTGAACCATTTTCGAGATATTCCTTGTTATTTCCTTTAATTTTTCAATACTTATTTTCTCAAATGGGAATTCGTTATTCATTTTTTTTTGTCTTGTATATGCAAAGAGTATTAATCTGTGGCAAAGAGAATGGTGCTGCACATAGCAACCAGCTATTAAGAGAATTGTCTATGCTTAAAGGCTACTGTATTTTTATATTGTCCTTGCAAATACAAAACAAGGGGAACATAGTACGCCTTAAACGATAGTCAAATATTTTTAGAACTGGTCGCTATGTGTAAAATGTAATTCTCTTTGCATGTCAAAAGAATTGTTTCTGTGAAAGTCGTGTGAGTGTAACACATCAGATTTTTTTCTGTAAAAATCCACATTAGACGCGTATGAGAATATTGGAACAACCAGAGATTTTTAAACTGTTATTTGTGTGTGTACTACTACTACCACCACCACCGCCGCCGCCGCCGCCACCACCGCCACCACCACCACCACCACCACCACCTTCAAGGTTTTCCCTATCGTCCCGCAAATTTGGTTCATTATGGTTAGTTTTATTAAGCACTAATGTTATGAAGTCTAGATAATGAAATTTATTAGTTTGATGAGTTACATTATTATCTTTTTTTCTCTCTAACAGTATTGTTTCCTTTAACGCCATTGTTTTTGTTTTATGTTCTAAAATGCTTAAATTATATTTTTTGGCTTCATAATTTAGATAATAAGATGCCTTCTGTAGTTGTTTGCTGTTTATTTTCTTACCATTTAAAATGTCTTTTTGTATGTATTTGTTTTATATCCCTTTGGCATTCCATAGTAATATCTTTGTAAATGCTAAAAGGTACAGTTAACAGAATATCACTGCTCAGAACAGAAAATATTTGACATCGTTTTAAAATTTTTATCAGCCAAATTATGCATTTTAATATACAAGGAACAAACAATATCTGAAGCTTACGTGTTGTAGCAGTTTGCAGTAATTTTTATTTTATGTTTTTTTAATTACATCTATTTTTCAGCTTTATGTGCAGCAGAATTAAGTAAATGCACATTATAGAGTAGATTCTATTGTGTAATGCATTAACATGGTGTTGAGATACCTCTTAAACTGGTGGAAAAATAAATTGGTGAATTTATAAAACCCAGAAATTAAATTAAGACATTGCTCGATTGAATTGATGACATATTTAAAAAAAAATACGTCATTCCTCTTTACAGTAAGAAAAATCTCTGAACGTTGTAGAAGCATAAACTATTTGTATTTTCGTCTTTTAGGATCAAATGATCATCGGGTCATTTTAATTGTTGGTATCCTTTTAAGTTGAATGGGGATTTACCATTTAATTCAGTTTTTCTAGCGAATGTTTTACCAGTATTTTTCAGTTTTAGCAATGTTCATTCAATATGTTTGAAGTTTTCAACAAATGAATGATTAAACAAATAAATCCAATGGTACTTTTTTCATACTACCTAAAATATATAATTCCGGTGGCCCGTTTGTTTTATGTGTAAAAATCCACGTGTATTTCTTGTTTAACAGTGCAATATATGGTATACAATTATTTTCTGGAAAACTATACGTAAGCTTTAATTATAATTCTTAAAATTAAAATTATTTTGTTTCAAAATGTCCATCTCGGGACGCTTTCCAGAAATCACCATGGTTTTAAATAATCATCACGAAAAGTTTGAGATACTGAACTGAAATTTAAGCACGCCTTAAATGCACATTAAAGCAATGACACAAATTTCAATGAAATGATTGACAATTCTGGAAGTGGGTTTTCAGTGGTGCATTCTTTTAATAAAGACATTTAGTTAAAACACCTTTTCTTCACAGCTTCAAAATGTTCTTCTTCCATCATATGAAAGGCTGTTTTATTCAAACTTCCAGGTATTATGTAAGACATGATCTGATAAATGCATGTAAATGTACATAAATACGAAGCATATTTTAAAAGAAAGTACTGTTTTAATATTTTGCCTCCGAAGTCGCGATTTTGAGCATGCGCAATCACTTCTTCCATTCATTGGGAAGCCAGACGCAGCTGTGAGCGATCGGCACTTTGTGTTTTCCTGTTGTTAGAGCGTTTTGAATCGAACGATCCGCCAGCAAAACACTCATCGCCAATTGTGTGAAGTTTATGGGGAGATAATAATGCGTGACAATACCCGGCCACAGCCAGACAAACTCAAGATCCGGTCGCATCATTTGGTTGGGAACAATTCGACCACCCTCCTTACAGTCCAAATTTGGCACCACACGATTTTCATCTGTTTCTTCATCTGAAGAAATTCCTTGGTGAAAAACATTTCAACGACGTTGTGAAACAAGAAGAGCGAAGTTAGCTTTCATCACAGGCGGCGGCATCCTTTGACGATGGTATACAAAAACTGGTTTCCTGTTACAAGTGCCCGAATACGGCGGTGACTGTTTGGAAAATTAGTGTAAGGTGTAAGACAATGATAATAAAGTATTTGGAAAATAATGTTATTTTTTTATTATCGGTACTTATTTTAAAAACACGCCACGTAGGTTTAAAAATTGCAGAGATGTTCAATAATAAAACTCAAAACATAAAAAATACTGAAAATTGCCGGAGCACGTGAACTGTATTACTGTTTGTTCTTTGTACATATTGACACTAGAATTTTTTCTGTGTTGATTTGCCTGTTATCTTAATAGTGCTTACTTTAACTCCATACTATGACGACTCAGCATTTAGTTGCAGTTCAGGACTAAGTACCATCTCTGGAAAACAGAAGAGGAGTTTTTTTCCGGAAACAATAAGAACAGACAACATGAAAATGCTTAATGTGCGCATATTCTACATGCGTGACCTTGCATAACCCATCCCTCGCACAGTTCACCTCCACCTTTCAGTTATGTCCTTCATCCTATGGAGAGATAACCCAGTTTCATTGCTATCCTAGCTGTTAATTTGATTGCCGGCCTGGCGTCCTCTTGACGTGTTATTATTCATGGCGCAATCTTCCGACCCATCTTTTCGCGAATTAATTGTTTTTTAATCCTCCCTGGAGCCAGCCGGGAGCGGCGCTGTAATTTTGTATAGAAGCTTTACGGGCGGAACAGCTGAGGGATTATTGAGAGTGAATTTGCCAATCTAGGTCAACGACGAATTGCTTCTTTGTTATTATCAAAGCAAAGTCATGTTTTGAGCATAAAAGGTAACAATTTACATTTGTGCAGCTCCTTCTGAAAAATGCCTATCTTTAAATACGCACACTTCGGTTACAAAAGGTATAAAATTCTTCTGGGTAACCTCTGAGACCAGAAAAAATCTGATAAATTGCATTCAGTGATTTTCTCTACTCACTCGTCTACAAACTATTCTTACAAAAGCTTGTTCTTCTACATATTAATCGAGATAAACTTCCATTATTCATTTACACTCTTATCTTACCACTTGAAAATAGTATAAGTGTCTGAAAATTTAAATAAATAAGAAAGGATATCTCGGAAATCGTAAACTCCAAAAAATTACCTAAATTGTGTCGTTTAACGAAGTACAGGGTTATTAAAAAAGAAGGAACAGACTTTAAATATTTTTTCTAATGAACGACAATAGATGGCGACACATGCGATACATCACTGAATAGAGAAAACTTCAAAATGTTATTTTATGTGTTCAAAATGAGAACTATTTGTTATGCGAGGACGACCAGTGCTTTTCCGTTTGCATACGCAATCATCTTTACGAATTTATTGTATAATTGCAAATTTTTATGACGAGGCGGTTCGTTGTTGAACTTACAACGAAATGCACGCTGCAGTGAAACAATGGATTCACCATTTTCTCGTAAACAAACAGCGCCGCTGTAGGCACTGAATGGAACTAATAGGTGGGGCTTAAAACTTTGAACTTTCCTCTATTCAATGATGTGTCGTATGTGTTGCTATCTATTGTAGTTCATTAAAAATGAATATTTAAAACCTGTTCCTTCTTTTTGAATAACCGTGTATACATTTTTTGTGTAGTAAGATTTTGTCTGTTTCTTAGGGTTTATCAATTATACAAAATGGAATCTGTCTACTTGTAAGAAAAATTACTTTAGTAGAACCAATGCTTTGAAAAAAACATAGGTTATACACAGAAATTTCAAGATATACATTTTCTAATTCGTGAAAATATCCTGTACACGTAGTATTTTAATCAAAATCGTTAGTCGCTTTAAATAAAATCAAAATTAACGAAATATTTTCTATGTAAGGCTAGTATGGTTGGGATATTTTCTTGCAAAGTCTTCCTGTCGCATTTTTGGACATTTGGAATTTATCCAACTTTTCGCTTTTAGTCATGCTGTTCATAGATATATGCACGCGCGCGCACACACACACACACACACACACACACACACACATAGACGGAATTTTTATAAAAAGCATGTTTTGGATTAAGCGAATCTCAAGATAATTTCCAGTAAAATCTCAATATTGAACTTTTTGTTGAAATACACTAATTCATACCTATATCTACTTTAGGTAGGCGCTAGAGAAAGCAAAAGTGAGTAAAGTAGCCCATATTTGAAAGCATTTGTGTCCTTGCAAAGTTGGTTATGCTTTGTTGAAGACATTCTATATGGTTATGTTATTCCTGTATATAAAAATTAATTTACTCTTCTCCTAAATACTAATTTAACAACTGACATGGTAAACGACTGCATTCAATAATTCTCGTAATTGATGTATATATTTCACTCCTATATTACTCTCTCTAGTACGTATTGTAAGTAGGGGAAGTATTGTATTCCACCCAAAAATTCGATACCGAGATTTCACCGGAAATACATGTTTTGAGACCTCCTGAATCCAAAAAAAGCATTTTTGGAAACATGTCCGTCTGTGTGTGTATGAACAGCATAACTCAGAAACGAACAGTCGGATAAACACCAAACTTGTTATTTAGGTTCAGTATCTTCCAGAGATGCGACACGAAGGTTTTCAAGAAAATTCCCCCACCCCAGATTGCCCTTTACATGGAACATTTTTCGAAAATTTTAATTTTCTCAAAAATGGCTCCAACGATTTTGATTAAAAATCATATGTTTAAGATATTTTCATGACAAATAAAATGTATATCTTGAATTTTCTGGGAATATTTCCAAAAGTATTCTTTATTGGGAACGACTATTGCATAACTGGTAAACCATAAGAGATAGACAAAATTTTACTGCATAAAAAATATAGATCGCGTTAAAGTACAGAATTTATATCATATACATTTTTTTTTTTGTTGAGTGAACCATTCGAGATATTGATTGTTATTCCCTTAAATTTTTCAATAGTTTTCTCAAATGGGAATTCGTTATTCATTTTTTTTTTGTCTTGGATATGCAAAGAGTATTAATCTGTGGCAAAGAGAATGGTGCTGCGAATAGCAACCAGCTATTAAGAGGTATGTCTATGCTTAAAGGCTACTGTATTTTTATATTGCCGTTGCAAATACAAAACAAGGGGAACATAGTATGTCTTAAGCAATACTCAAATATTTTTAGAACTGGTTGCTATGTGTAAAATGTAATTCTCTTTGCATGTCAAAAGATCGTTTCTGCAAATGTTTATCTCGACTAATATGAAATAGATGGAGAATAAGAGTTTGTAAAAATAGTTTGTACAAGAGTAGAGAAGGTCATGTGAGTGTAACACATCAGATTTTTTTAACAGAAATGGGAGCATTATTGAACAAGTTGAAATAGGATATTTTTTTTTCTTTTGAAGACATATAGCTCAGACGTTCCCTACAAACATGATATGTATTTGTCACCCAGAGATTCTAGAGACGCCACGATTTGCAGTTCCCCAGACGTCACATTTGTCATGTGCTTGTAAAGAGAGTATATCCGCTTGTGCCAAGGGCTGCGTCTGCCATCAAGGAAACTTTATCATTTAGAGCAGAAATGGGGTAGATATAATACCTCCATGTAGTGAATATTTCTGATAAAAATTGGTTATGGGGAACATGTTTACAATTTTAAATTATATCCAATTATTTCATTATTAAGCACAAAAAAATTACAGTTTTGAATCGTACTTTATGGACACTTTTGTTAAATTTATAATATTTATATTTGGTTTCACTTGGCACGGTTCTAAAATACAGGGTTATTCAAAAAGAAAGAACCGACTTTACATGTTTATTTCTAGTGAACGACAGTAGGTAGCGACGCATACGACACATCGTTGAATAGAGGAAAGTTCTAAGTTTTAAGCCCCACCCATTAGTTACATTCAGTGCCTACAGCGGCGCTGTGTGTGTTTACGAGAAAATGGCGACACCACAGCAAAAGTTGTTTTGTGTGCTGCATTATGCAAAGAGTGAATCCAATTGTTTCATTGTAGCTTGCATTTCGTTGTAAGTTCAACAACGAACCCCTCGTCATAAAGAAATTACAATTGATACAATAAATTCGTAGAAAATGGTTGCGTATACAAACGGAACGGCATTGGTCGTCCTCGCATAACAAATGGTACTCATTTTGAACACACAAAATAAAACTTTGAACTTTTCACTGTTCAGTGATGTATCGCATGTGTCGCCATCTATTGTCGTTCATTAGAAATAAATATGTAAAGTCTGTTCCTTCTTTTTGAATAACCCTGTAGTTTATACGCCAACTTCCATGTGACACTACATTTTATTTTCCATTTTCGAAACGCGCTTCAGAAAGTCACTGTTTTTGCTGCTCAACATGCATAAAAGGTGAAATACTCGTAAGCTTGAGCAGTATACTAAGATAACGTGAACATCCTCCGGGTTTTAAGCGCCATAATCTGTCGGAGTTATATTTTCACTCAAGAATTAGCATTACACTGCACGAACATTTGTTAAAGCGGAATATATGCGCATTATCGCTGTTCCTAAGCCCTTTTAATGTCCTGAGTATCTTTATACTCATGCATTCTGGCATGTTGTAGTATCACATTGTATTTTAAAGTTATCTTGTTGGCGCATTTGTTCAAATACATTACTAACGTTGAAAGCGGAACTATTAGTTGTGTACAAAATAAAAAAAAAAAACGTTAGAAGCCCCTGCTTTCATAGTTCGTTTTCTCACCAGGAGCAGTTCTCACATTTACTGGTTTTTATTTTGTATACAGTTCACCCGATGGAAAATAGAAGAAGTATAGTATTCCATACAAAAATTCAATATCGAGATTTAGCCAGAAATATAGGTTTTGTAGTACCCCGAATCCAAAAAAGCATCTTTAAAAAAGGTTCTGGTGTGTATGTGCGTGTGTCTGTGTGTGTATGAGAGAGAGGTTTAAAATATTTACATGACAAATAAAAAGTACAGTTTGAATTTTCTAACAGCCTGTGAAATTAGGAATTAATATTGTGTAAGTGGTAAATTATAAGAAATAGTAAAAAACTTACTACATAAAAGAAAATCTTGATTTTCTCTACCCTCTATCGTTTATTAGTGCATATACAAATTACTCGAGTTTATTTTTCTATCTAATGCAAATAAAGCTTTTACATCACACATTTCGTTATAGATACAAAGGATTAGCGATAGTCAAGTGTTAAAGAACTGGACGCTATATGCTGGCCTTAAAATGCCATACTGTTTCCATGCAATCGCGAGAAACAACTGAATATTGAAAGGACTTTATGACCAAGAAATGAACAATTCGTACCTTTAAAACGGATATCTCAGAAACGGCTTGAGCACAAAAAAATCAAAATTTTAAAATAAATTGTACTTTAAACAGATCTACATTTTTTGTGTAGTGCGTTTTCAAACGTTTACCAGTTATACAGTATTCTCCCAAATGAAGTGAACTTCACAGGCTATCTCCAGAAAATTCAAGATATACATTTTATTTGTCATATAAAATATTTAATATATGGTATTTTAATCAAAATCGTTAGACATTTTTAGAAAGCCAAAATTTTAGAAAAATCTCCCACGTAAAGGGTAGTCTGGGGTGGCAGGACTTTCTTGAACATCTTCGTGTGCATCTTTGGAAGGTACTGAACTCAAATACCAAGTTTGGTGTTGATCCGATTTTTCATTTTTGAATAATGATTTTCAACTCTCAGACCTTTTTACTTTCTCTACTACGTATAGTAAGTAGGGGAAGTATTGCATTCCACCCAAAAATTCGATACCGAGATTTCACCGGAAATACATGTTTTGAGACCTCCTGAATCCATAAAAAGCATTTTTGGAAACATGTCCGTGTGTGTGTCTGTGTGTGTGTGTGTGTGTGTGTGTGTGTGTGTGTGTGTGTCTGTGAACAGCATAACTCAAAAACGAACAGTCGGATAAACACCAAACTTGGTATTTAGGTTCAGTATCTTCCAGAGATGCGACACGAAGGTTTTCAAGAAAATCCCCCCACCCCAGGCTACCCTTTACATGGAACATTTTTCGAAAATTTTAATTTTCTCAAAAATGGCTCTAACGATTTTGATGAAAATATCATACGTTTAAGATAATGTCATGAGAAATGAAATGTATATCTCGAATTTTTTGGGAATGTCTCCAAAAGTATTCTTCATTGTGAACGACTTTTGCATAACTGGTAAACCATAAGAGATAGACAAACTTTTACTACACAAAAAATGTAGATCGCGTTAAAATACACAACTTATGTCATATACATTTCTTTTGTTGAGTGAGCCGTTTTCGAGATATTGCTTGTTATTTCCTTAAATTTTCCAATACTTATACTTTTTCTCAAATTCGTTATTTTTTATGTCCTGGACATGCAAAGAGATTGGAATGCGCCACTTAGCAACCAGCGTTAAAATATTTGACTATCGCTTAAAAGCTACCATATTCCCCTTGCATCTACAAGAAAATTACCAATAAGATTGACATCTCGATATCTCGATTAACATGAAGCATATGGAGAATAAGCGTTTGTAAAAACAGTTTGTACAAGAGTAGAGAAAGTCATGTGAGTGTAACACATCAGATTTTTTAAAAGTGCTTTGGGGGGAGGGGTTCAAGAGGCCTCAAAGGATGCATTTCCGGTGAAATATCAATATTGAATTTTTTGGGTGGAATGCAATACTTTCCCTACTTACTATACGTGTTAGAAAAAGTAAAACATGATCGTTTTTTGACAGAATTGGAAAATATGAAGCAAAACTTCCAAATATTATGAAGCATATTTTTAGGACCAAAATATCGTATACTTCAATGATTTTGAGCACTTGTTTGCTCATATTTAATAATAAAATATCAATGCACTGATATTTAATACCACGCCCCAAAGTTCCAACTTGAGTCTAAAACAATAGTAAAATGGAAAATAGATGATCTGCTATCTATCCATAGATAGTTCCTAACTCAAAAAGAAAAGTCGGATCAACCATACTTGGTATTTAAGTTCAATACATTCCAAAGATGCGACACGAAGATTTTCAAGAAAATCCCCCCACCCTAGACTGCCCTTTACATGGAACATTTTTCGAAAATTTTGGTTTTCTAAAACGTGGCTAACGATTTTGATTAAAATACCATATATTAAAGATATTTACATGCCAAATAAAAGATATATCTTGAATTTTCTGGGAATAGTCTGTGAAGTCCACTTCATTTGGAAGAAATTTTGTATAATCTTCTAAAACTGGTAAACGTTAAGCGACAGGCGAAAACGTACTACACAAAAAGCGTAGATGTCTTTAAAAAAACAATTTATTTAAAATAAGTTTTTTGTGGCATAAGCCATTTCTGAGATATCCGTTATTAAAGGTTCGAATTGTTCGTTTCTTGGTCATTCTCTTAAAGTTCTTTCAACATTCAGCTGTTTCTCGAGATTGCATGGAAGCAGTATGGAATTTTAAAGCCAGCATATAGCGCCCTGTTCTTAAACATTTGACTATCGCTACAGTCCTTTGTATCTATAACGAAATGTGTAAATATGTGTAAATGGATTAAACTGTAATAGATAGAAAAATGTATACCCGCTAATAAAAGATAGAGGGTAGAGAAAGTAATGTGAATGTATCATATCAGAATTTTTTCATATTTTGCAAGTCACTGGTCATAAGAAACAGGATTTCTACTTTGCAGTTTTCCGCACATTGTTTTTCCGCACATGTGTAATTTATCAGAGCTATAAGCCGCGGATCTCGGTGAGAATGGCCAACTAGGGAAGGTATTGTACTAAACACTGAAAGTGTCTCTCCATGGCAACAGGACGCTGTATGAAACTAGGACGACGCGGATGTTGTCTCTACGACAAAATAGTTGTCTGCAGCTGAGAGGATAATACCGGCGTAACAAGCTCTAGTGACGCCGGAACAGACTATTAGCCTACTTGTGAAATGGAAGCTGGTGGTACATGTCAACAGAGGGAATGCAGAGTGGGTCATGTCTCAAGAGACGGAAGGGGTCGTAACAATCACGGCATATGGCCGGTTCATCAGGTCAGCCTTTGTGCGGATCATTTAGCAGATAGCTCTTTGTAATTAGGCGCTTTGTCCTCTCAAACGTACAGAGCAATTGCTTCCACAATTATTGACTTGACCTAAAAGATAAAGAGAATGCTCCACTGAAAACGCCAATTTCCAAAATATTCAGTTATTTTAATTCAAATTTGCTATATAGATTTATGCACTTAAGACACCAAGGGAGTGGCGCCGCGGTAACGTGTGCGACTCTCATTCGGGAGGTCTCGGGTTCGATCCTCTGCGACCGCTCATGAGTTTCTCTGGTTTCCACAGGTCGGCAGGCAGATGCTGTGGTGGTTGCTTCTCTACCACGATTTCCTTTCCATCATTTCCCTTTCATTCCGTTTCCTTCTCATCTTTCAGATATGCTTCTAGATTTCGCGGTGTATGGTGGTGCCGGACAGATGGCGCGGATGCACGCTTAATGAAAATAGTACCTACTCCCCGTGAAAACCAGAGGGTTTGCTTGATTGGTGGGTCCTTGTAATAAAACATAGGGGTTAATTAGCAAATAAGCATTAATACATCTATTAAATTAAAAGTAGCTTTAGAAATTTACATTTAAATATGTTTCACATTACTGTACTTGCACAACCTTATTAAAAAACAAAGTAGGAAAGAAAAAGCGGTTCCAGCACTGGGTGGGTCTGGCGCATCTCTGTGGCCTGTCTGCCTACCACCTGTAGGCCCCTGTGGTTCCTTCACTTCATCCCTTCCTCCTGGGGGGTAGTAGCCGCAATAGATCTGTGCAGGTCGCAGCGCAGGTGTCCCTCTCCGTTGTATCGCTTATACCTATACATATACATAGAGTTAAAGTTATTAATTTTTAAATACGAGAATAATTTAGAAAGAGCACCCCCGTTAATAGAAATTTTCGAAAATTTATATGTTAGATGTGTTTTTACTTTCTCTAATTAGTAAGCAGGGGAAGTACATATTTCAGGAAATTTTAAAAGCAAGGTCCGAGGAGGAACCACTTAAATTTATTCTACAATAGAATGAGAATTTAATTGGCTGTTATAACTATGTGCAAAGAAAGCTTAAGGTATAAAGAATGGAATAAAATATTAGTTAACCAAAATATTCAGCAGTTCTTATTTTATTGCATAAGGACCATACTTTAAAAACATCCTTCGGACATCCCCCCCCCCCCAAATGGATACAGAGATTTCACCGCAAATGAAAGTTTTGAGGCCATCTGAATACATAAAAATCTGATGTGTTACACTCACATGACTTTCTCTACTCTTGTACAATCTAATTTTACAAACGCCTATTCTCCATATGCTTCATGTTAATCGAGATGTCAATCTTATTGGTAATTTTCTTGTAGATGCAAGGGAAATATGGTAGCTTTTAAGCGATAGTCAAATATTTTAACGCTGGTTGCTATGTGGCGCATTCCATTCTCTTTGCATGTCCAGGACAAAAAAAATGAATAACGAATTTGAGAAAAAGTATAAGTATTGGAAAATTTAATGAATACCGAATTTGAGAAAAAGTATAAGTATTGGAAAATTTAAGGAAATAACAAGCAATATCTCGAAAACGGTTCACTCAACAAAAGAAATGTATATGACATAAGTTTTGTATTTTAACGCGATCTACATTTTTTGTGTAGTAAAATTTTTTCTATCTTTTATGGTTTACCAGTTATGCAAAAGTCGTTCACAATGAAGAATACTTTTGGAGACATTCCCAGAAAATTCGAGATATACATTTCATTTCTCATGACATTATCTTAAACATGTGATATTTTCATCAAAATCGTTAGAGCCATTTTTGAGAAAATTAAAATTTTCGAAAAATCTTCCATGTAAAGGGTAGTCTGGGGTGGGGGGATTTTCTTGAAAACCTTAGTGTCGCATCGCTGGAAGATACTGAACCTAAATACCAAGTTTGGTGCTTATCCGACTGTTCGTTTTTGAGTTATGCTGTTCACAGACACACACAGACACAGACACACACACACACACACACACACACACACACACAGACACACACGGACATGTTTCCAAAAATGCTTTTTTTGGATTCAGGAGGTCTCAAAACACGTATTTCCGGTGAAATCTCGGTATCGAATTTTTGGGTGGAATGCAATACTTCCCCTACTTACTATACGTAGTAGAGAAAGTAAAAAAAGTTAAAATCTGATGTGTTACACTCACATGACTTTCTCTACTCTTGTACAATCTATTTTTACAAACGCCTATTCTCCATATGCTTTATATTAATCGAGATATCGAAATGTCAATCTTATTGGTAATTTTCTTGTAGATGCAAGGGGAATATAGTAGCTTTTAAGCGATAGTCAAATATTTTATCGCTGGTTGCTATGTGGCGCATTCCATTCTCTTTGCATGTCCAGGACATAAAAATCTGATGTGTTACACTCACATGACTTTCTCTACTCTTGTACAATCTAATTTTACAAACGCCTATTCTCCATATGCTTCATGTTAATCGAGATATCGAGATGTCAATCTTATTGGTAATTTTCTTGTAGATGCAAGGGGAATATGGTAGCTTTTAAGCGATAGTCAAATATTTTAACGCTGGTTGCTATGTGGCGAATTCCATTCTCTTTGCATGTTCAGGACATAAAAAAATGAATAACGAATTTGAGAAAAAGTATAAGTATTGGAAAATTTAAGGAAATAACAAGCAATATCTCGAAAACGGTTCACTCAACAAAAGAAACGTATATGACATAAGTTGTGTATTTTAACGCGATCTACATTTTTTGTGTAGTAAAATTTTGTCTATCTCTTATGGTTTACCAGTTATGCAAAAGTCGTTCACAATGAAGAATATTTTTGGAGACATTCCCAGAAAATTCGAGATATACATTTTATTTGTCATGACAATATCTTAAACATATGATATTTTAATCAAAATCGTTAGAGCCGTTTTTGAGAAAATTAAAATTTTCGAAAAATGTTCCATGTAAAGGGTAGTCTGGGGTGGGGGGTTTTTCTTGAAAACCTTCGTGTCGCATCTCTGGAAGATACTGAACCTAAATACCAAGTTTGGTGTTTATCCGACTGTTCGTTTTTGAGTTATGCTGTTCACAGACACACAGACACACAGACAGACAGACACACAGACAGACACACACACGGACATGTTTCCAAAAATGCTTTTTTTGGATTCAGTGATTCTCAAAACATGTATTTCCGGTGAAATCTCGGTATCGAATTTTTGGGTGGAATGCAATACTTCCCCTACTTACTATACGTAGTAGAGAAAGTAAAAAAATGAATAACGAATTTGAGAAAAAGTATAAGTATTGGAAAATTTAAGGAAATAACAAGCAATATCTCGAAAACGGTTCACTCAACAAAAAAAATGTATATGATATAAGTTGTGTATTTTAACGCGATCTACATTTTTTGTGCAGTAAAATTTTGTCTATCTCTTATGGTTTAGCAGTTGTGCAAAAGTCGTTCACAATAAAGAATACTTTTGGAGACATTCCCAGGAAATTCAAGATATACATTTTATTTGTCATAAAAATATCTTAAACATATGATATTTTAATCAAAATCGTTAGAGCCATTTTTGAGAAAATTAAATTTTTCGAAAAATGTTCCATGTAAAGGGTAGTCTGGGGTGCGGGGATTTTCTTGAAAATCTTCGTGTCGCATCTCTGGAAGATACTGAACGTAAATACCAAGTTTGGTGTTTATCCGACTGTTAGTTTTTGAGTTATCGTGTTCACAGACACACACACACAGACACACACACACACAGACACACACACGGACATGTTTCCAAAAATGCTTTTTTTGGATTCAGGAGGTCTCAAAACATGTATCTCCGGTGAAATCTCGGTATCGAATTTTTGGGTGGAATGCAATACTTCCCCTACTTACTATACGTAGTAGAGAAAGTAATAAAAGTCTGATATATTGCAATCAATTACTTTCTCTATTCACTGTTCTGCAAACCACTTTTTACATAAGCTTGTTTTTCTATCTATGTCTTTTAAACGTTTATCATACATTTAGACATTTCATATTAGATATAATGGTGCAGCAGGTAAAGTGATAGTTTTAAAAAGCGGATCGCTACATGCTGGCCTTAAATTTACATCCTCTTTGCATTAGGGATGAGCAGAAAATAACGTAAGGGTTACACTGTACGGTTACCTTAATGTAACGAATACGAAGTAACTAGTTACGCAATAACGGTTACCAGAACTAGTTATCGGATTCACGGTTACTGAAGACACGAGAATAAATAAATTAAATTGAGTTTTATTTATGCACGCCGTTTAAGTGCTATGGTTCTTAGCGTCCCATTCTATATTGCGTTTGAGAGACGGTAATTTTGCTCAGAGGCCTCTCTATCAGGCTTGAGGTTCTTTTACGACACGGGACCACCGGCTTTACTTCCCTTCCGAAGGAAGCCATGCTAAGGATTTATACGCCCGAAAAAAATCCACCGACCTCTGCCGGGTTTGAACCCACAGCCTCGGGAATTGGAGGCTAGCATAATATCAATTACACCACGGAGGACGACTAGAAGACAAGATGGTTACCGACCCTGGATGACATTCACTGCATGTGCGCGGCATTGGTATCGCTTATCAGGAATTCGTTACCTCAATATTCGTTTACAACTTGAGTTATCCTCGCACGGAGTTGCAAGTACATATTTGTTTATTACAGCGTGTTGCTTTCCGCTTCGAATATAGGTCACAGACCACAGATGAAGGTCAGTCAGCACTGCATTGCACTATGATGTTATTCACGTTATATGTGCGCGAATGTAAATATTTCGCGGGTATATGGATATAAAGAAACAATTAAAGCTGTTTAGTAGCAAAATATGCGCGGGCTGCTAAGTTCAAACAACGACATCGTTCGTATTGAAACATAGTTAATCTAATCGTTACTGGTATGCATTAATGTACTGTAAAATGTTAAGTTAATAAAGTACCTTACTGTCATCCTCCGTGGTGTAATGGTTAGTAAGCTAGCCACGAGATCGCGGGTTCAAACCTGGGCGATGGATTTTTTTCGGACTAAATATTCTTAGCATGGCTTCTTTCGGAAGGGAAGTAAACCGGTGGTCCCGTGTCGTAGATTTGCGGTAGGTAAAAGAACCTTAAGCGTGATAAAGAGGCCCCTGAGAAAAATTTCCGGCCTTTCACGCTAAGTACCATAGCAGTTAAAGAGCATCTATAAATAAAACAATTTAATTTCATTTGTTAACTTACTGTAACTGCGACAGTTATAACCATTTTTCACATACCTACTTTGCATGACCACGAGAAAAACGAATAGCGATTTGCCACTAGCAAAAAGCCTGAGTATTTGAAAATTCAAACTAATAACAAAGAATATGTCGGAAATGGTTAACGCCAGGGTGGGAAAAGGGCAAATTATGTGCTTGAACGAGATCTTCATCTTTTATGTAGTAAGATGTCTATCTCATACGGTTTAGTAATTATACAAAAGTCATTCAGATGACCAGGACTTAAGAGGGTACTCTCAGAAAGTTCAGCATACACATTTTATTTGTCATGCCAATATTAAACACGCGGTATTTTAATTAATTTTTTTTTTGGGGGGGAGAACCTTTTTCCATGGAAAGTGCAATTTTGTGTGGGGGGATTTTCTTGAAAATCTTCGCATCGCATCCTTGGAAGACGCTGAACTTTAATATCAGGTTTGATACTTAACCGATTTTTCTTTCTTTGTAAGTTATATTGTTCACTTTCACACAAACGATCATGGCGGTATTTTAACCGGGACCTCCCGTTCACGAGTTCACGCCTTAATGACCTCGACCACCCGTATTGTTAAATTAGTAGATTTAGCATCGGCGAGATAGGTTTAATCTCCCTTTAAACAACATTTGCCGAGGCCTTTTCTGTTTGGTAGGGATAAGTGGGTATTTTATATGTAGAGCTTACTACAAGTTTATAATTTGTAGGAGTATTCCTAAAAATATTCACAATGATAAATGCTACCGCATTGTTTCTTGCACCGGAAGGACGCTTTTGGTGTTTAACAGTTTTGTTTATCAGAGAATGAACCTTTATTACGTTCTCTACCATGTACATAGTAGGTAGAGAAGGTATTGTATCTCCCCCAAAAATTCGATACCGAGATTTCAACGAAAATACATGTTTTGAGGCCTTCTGAATAAAAAAAAAACATTTTTACTTTTTAGTAAAATATCCGTGTGTGTCTGTGAGCAGCATAACTCAAAAAACGAAAAGTTCAGTATCTTCCAGGGTTGCGACACCAAGATATGCAAGAAAATCCCCCATATCCAACTGCCCTTTATATGAAAAATTTTTCGAAAATTTTGATTTTTTAAAAAATTACTCAGCGATTTTTATTAAAATATCATATATTAAAGATATTTACATTACAAAATGTATTCTTGAATTTTCTGAGAATAGTCTGTGAATTGCTCTTCATTCGAAGAAATTTTGTATAATCTTGTAAAACAAACGTTAAGCGATAGAGAAAACGTACCATACAAATAATGTAGTCCTCATTAAAACACACAATTTATTTTATGGCATAAACCATTTCTGAGATATCAGCTATTAATGGTTCGAATTGTTAATTTCTTGGTCATTCTTTGAAGTCCTATCAACATTTAGTTGTCTCTCGCGATTGCATGGAAACAGTATGGAATTTATGGTCGGCATATGGCGTCCAATTCATAAACATTTGAATATATCCGTTCTCTTCGTATCTATAAGAAATGTGTAATGTAGATACTTCTGCAAAGATTTATTTGGATTAAAACATAGTAGACATATAAAAATAACCTTTAGTAAGAATAGTTTGTATACTCAGTAATAAACGATAGAGGTTAGGGAAAGTCATGCGAATGCATCTCATCAGATTTTTTAAAATAAAATCTCTTCCTTGTTCGCTAAAAGTGCACCAGCTGTGTTTAAGCAAGTCAGGTTTGTTTACTACAGAAACAGAGGTACTCAGGTCCTCCAATTTGTATGGCAGTGGACACGTACCGACCATCAGCTGTAAACAACCGCACATCACGTTTCACTTTCCTCATTTAACGAAGCCACAATTACGACGTAACCGGTCTGGACTAGAAATGGTGGGGTACTTGCTCAAATGCTCTTAAAGACGTGCGACATAAGGGTGTCTATTGCTTGAAGGTTTAAAATTCCAGTATATTTCCAGAAAAAGCTTTAACAAAATTCCAGTACTGCATCGAATCATATTGCAGTAAAACTGCAGCAGCATTCAAATGCAAATTGTGGCTACTTGAACATATTTATTGGTTGTAGGGGTTCTCGTCATCTTACTTGCGTCGTTGTAGATCTCGCCGCTACATCTTAGGGGTCGTCTTCAGGAATCGATGTCAGTTAAGAAGCCATCATCATCATCTCAGGGCCAGCTGTCGGAGAATCGATCTGAAATTCCCTACGGTGATTGTGTCAAGTAGGATGCGGGAGTTGTAACGCCAGGATTTAGAAAGAAACACTTTTCACTTTTCTCACTCCGGCGCGTCTTTATGCTAGAAATCCTGCAAGATTCTCTTGTTGTCACTAAATACGTGCGATTCTTTAACGCTGTACTCCCACGATTATCATTGCTCCGACTAGTTATTCAATATCTCGGTGCTCTATCACCGTTCTTTAGACTCGCGTTAACTTGAAATAGTTACTTGACAAATATTAAATTGTTTATAATCTTGGACTAAAGATCGTATCGACGAATACCATTAGCACAATAGATAAATATTCCACACAAATTACTTTATAGTTACATAATTGCGTGGCACTTAACAAATTTAGGAAAGGACCAATCCTTTCCTGAATTTGAGTACAACGTGTTCCCTTGTGAAACTGTGTGAAATCTATGTTTACGTTCTCATATACATATAAAGTTACCACTCGTCTCCAGATTTCTTACATAAAGCAACGTCTTTCTATCTTCTCATTGGTCTAATAATCATCCTGTATCTTTATTGGCTCTCCAGTTGAAAATTCGAAGCATAAACGATAAGAAGAGACCGTTGCCCGTAGCGTCTACTTTCTCTTGAAAATTGGTTCATCCCCACGAAACACAAAGAAACGTTGGATTTTTATGGCTCCACGTTTGGAAAAATGCAATGGACATTTTGAAGGGAAGATACTCTATTTCGCCTAAATCTTGTTGATTTTCTTACACAATTACGGCTTCTGTAAGGCTCTTCATTGACATAGTTTTTAATCCAATTAGTTTGAAATTTAAGAACATTATCAAGTTGCGTGTTAATTAATCAATAATAATACATAAACTAACTATAATTAGTTAAGATTTCCTTTTTGACCAGATGTACTCAGGCGGAAATATCACTACGTGGTGTATTTGTTTCTGCAGCTATAATTTGAAGCTGTGTTTATTATTAGCTGTCATACCCAACGTTGCATGGCTGGCCTTTTAAATGTCGAATGATGATTTGACTAAATTTATTCTCTGTACGCTTTATGAAATTGTCGTACAATAATGTAGAAGCTTTTTTTTCCTTTTTTCTGAATGCTCCCCTTTATCCCTTAGAACTGTTAATTTTATAAAATTCCCATACCATTCATAATAGTGGCCAACAAATTCACTGATACAGAAACGGGAATGAAATATCAGTAGCCGTCCGCAATTCCTTCCCTCTCAACAATCTTTGAAATTTTGAAAATTTTGTAAAACGTTTTAGGGGTAAAAGATTATCCAAACGTCTGAGTCTTTTTACATAAGATAAAAATTTATTGGAAAACAATCATGCAAAACAATAACATTCAAAATTACTTATCTGATTAACATGAATTTTCAAGAACCAATCGCCTGAAAATTCAATCTGAAATAAATAAATGAATGCTGTAAAGACATTTTATCAATTTTTTCAGTATGTAATTACTGATTCCGGTATATTTCCAGTATCGGTCATTATCATGGAATTTATTAATTCTTTAACCTAAGTAAAGCGAAAACTCCTAGCTCTGTTATAGTAATAATTATTCCTTATGCAGGATGTTTCAAAATTATGCCATAAATACAAAGATTAGTAGACGTAGCTTATAAAACCATAAAACATAAAAGCAAAAACAACACACAGTTTTGTTTCAAATAACTTTTTTGTGTGGCAGAAGCCATTTTCGAGATATCCGTTATTAATAGTTCGCATTTGCAATACCTTGTCATTCTTTTGAAGTTCTGTTGACATTCAACTGTTCCTCGCGATGTCATGGAAACAGTATGGAATTTTAAGGCCAGCGTATAACGTCAGTTCTTAAACATTTGACTATGGCTGTTCCCTTTTTATCTATAACGAAATGTGTAATGTAACTATTTCTGCAAAGGTTTATCTGGATTAAAATGAAGTAGACAGAAAAAATAAGCTATCGTAAGAATAACTTGTTTACTCACTAATAAACGATAAAGGGTAGAGAAAGTCATAACTTTTTTTTTTCGTTCAATCGCTGTTAGTTTCTCTCCCATCGTCCCCAGACCCGATGTCTCTTACTTCTTTCTTTGACTGCCACCTTTACTTTTCCACGTTTTTAATACTTTTAACGTTTTCCTTTTTTGCTTTAGGGGTAAGCTTTTTTTCTTCTTCTTTTATGAGTGAATTCCTTTTCACCAGAAAGCTTCAGCTGCCTTCTCACCCTCTATATTTCTGCGTCTTCACAAAGGGCACGAGAGCTTCCCTCTAGAATCCATGTGTGCCTGAAAGAAAGGTGCTTACTTGAAACAGCTTGTGAGATCCGCATCTCCAAGAATGGGGCAGGTTTTTGCTCGTGCTCACGTCAGTTAACATGCGGTGTTCAAAGCGATGTCGAAGTGTAATTGATGACTGCAGTGTATGTTAGTAGCAGCCCTGATGATGAAGAGTTTTTGTCGTATTCCTGCTGCCATATCATAGACTAATCATCGCATACCTGATTTTAGAACTGAAAGAAGCATTCCTGCGGCATTGGAGCAAACCAATTGAAGATTAGTGCGGCAGAATAACAAAGTATATTGCGTTCGTCTCGTATTTACTACTTCCGAGATTCTCCAGTGCACTTAACGTATATGTATTTCATACTTTTTACTTTCTCTACTACGTATAGTAAGTAGGGGAAGTATTGCATTCCACCCAAAAATTCGATACCGAGATTTCACCGGAAATACATGTTTTGAGACCTCCTGAATCCAAAAAAAGCATTTTTGGAAACATGTCCGTGTGTGTGTGTGTGTGTGTGTGTGTGTGTGTGTGTCTGTGTGTGTCTGTGAACAGCATAACTCAAAAACGAACAGTCCGATAAGCAGCAAACTTGGTATTTAGGTTCAGTATCTTCCAGAGATGCGACACGAAGGTTTTGAAGAAAATCCCCCCACTCCAGACTACCCTTTACATGGAAAAGTTTTCGAAAATTTTAATTTTCTCAAAAATGGCTCTAACGATTTTGATGACAATATCATATGTTTAAGATAATGTCATGAGAAATGAAATGTATATCTCGAATTTTCTGGGAATGTCTCCAAAAGTATTCTTCATTGTGAACGACTTTTGCATAACTGGTAAACCATAAGAGATAGACAAACTTTTACTACACAAAAAATGTAGATCGCGTTAAAATACACAACTTATGTCATATAAATTTCTTTTGTTGAATGAACCGTTTTCGAGATATTGCTTGTTATTCCCTTAAATTTTCCAATACTTATACTTTTTCTCAAATTCGTTATTCATTTTTTATGTCCTGGACATGCAAAGAGAATGGAATGCGCCGCATAGCAACCAGCGTTAAAATATTTGACAATCGCTTAAAAGCTACCATATTCCCCTTGCATCTACAAGAAAATTAGCAATAAGATTGACATCTCGATATCTCGATTAACATAAAGCATATGGAGAATAGGCGTTTGTAAAAATAGATTGTACAAGAGTAGAGAAAGTCATGTGAGTGTAACACATCAGATTTTTTAAGTAGGGAAGCATTGTATTCCACCCAAAAATTCCATATTCAGATTTCACAGGAAATACATGTTTTGAGGCCTCCTAAATCCGAAAAGCATTTTTAGAGAAAGGTCCGCGCGCGTGGCTGTGTGTGTGTGTGTGTGTGTGTGAGAGGGAGAGAGAGAGAGAGAGAGAGAGAGAGAGAACAGCATAACTCGGAAACGAAAAGTCGATAAATACCAAATTTTTCAGAAAATCGCCTTACCCCAGACAACTCTTTACATGGAAAAAATTTCGAAATTCTTAATTTCCTAAAAGAATACCTCTAACGATTTTGGTTAAAATATCATATATTAAATATATTTGCATTGCAAATGAAATGTACATCTTGAATTTTCTGGTAATACCTATGAAGTCCACTTCATTTGGAAGGAATTTTGTATCATCTTGTATAACTGGTAAACGTTAAGCAATACACGAAAACGTAGGTCTCAAAAAAGTAGGTCTCTTTAAAACACACAATTTATTTTAAATAAGTTTTTTTGTGGCATACGCCATTTCTGAGATAACTGCTATTAAAGGTCCGAATTGTTCATTTCTTGGTATTTGTTTTAAAGTCCTTTCAACATTCAATTGTTTCTCGCGATTGCGTGGAAACAGAATGAAATTTTAAGGCCAGCATATAGCGTCCTGTTCTTAAACATTTGACTATCGCTGTTCTCTTTGTATCTATAACAAAATTTGTAAGGTAGCTATTTCTGCAAAGTTTATTTGGATTAAAATACAGTAGAAGAAAAATAAGTTTTCGCAAGAATAGTTTGTATCCCACTAATAAACGATAGAGGGTAGAGAAAGTAATGTGAATGTATCACATCAGATGTTTTTGTATTGAATAATAATTTTACCTACGTGAAAATAAAATTAATTACCAAGAGCTGTTGAACATGGTGGTTGCAATAAAAGGTCTACCACCTGGCGACTAGCAATCGATTATTCAAGCCTGGTTGTTGACCTTAAAAAATCAATAACTTGCACGTCATATTTAGATCATTTTAGTAACAAAAAGGAAACAGAGCGAAATGGCGCCAGGTAACGCGTGCGATTCGGATTCGGGCGATCCCGGATTCGATTCCACTATTGCTCACTCTGACCCGGGTCAGGCGAATCTTGGAGTGGTTTCTTTCAGCTCCCCCCGAATTTCCTGTCCCTCCATTTCGTTTCACTCTTCATTTCATTCATCCTTCACCCCATTGAGTCTGTTTCAGGGTTGGAAGTGTCGGCGATGGTGCATCGGTGCGGCGAGACAGGGGAAAAAGGCTGCTCTCTGGGGAATTTTCTCCGTTCCTCGGCATTCGGCTGCTCTGCAAATTCAAAAAGTTAATTTTAATAAATTATACATTTGATACAGATATTTAAAATGCAACAAAATACGACTCGAACGCTACACATAAGTTTAAAGTTCTCCTTCTCTTACTTTCCTTGAAGCAAACTCGTGCAAATACATGCATTAACGCTGTTAAACAACAAATTTGCACAGCAACACTCACTTTCTTTAAGAGCTCGCATGTTGCATCCTTTCTAATTTATTATTACAGCTGTAATAAGTGATCTCGTTTTCATTGCCATGCCCCTCACTCCAGATAAATGCCTGAGAGAAATCGCCAGATTTGCTTCAGGCAGTTTTAAGATTTATCAACGGCCGTGCTTGGGATTCGGCATTAGATTGTCAACTAATAAAAATTTGAAATAAATATCTTTGTTTCTTTTTTAATGTTTAGTTAATGTATTGTTTTTCGCACGATTATCAAGTTCTCGTCATAAAATACAAAACTCTACTTGCGTGTTATGAATACTTCTTCCTCTTTAACAGATTACCTCTTTTTAGGACTTACAACCTTGAGTCAGTATTCGGTAGAGGAGCAAGCAAACTCTGGATCATAGCACATCCAGGACGGGTGATCAGCCCAATGCCTGGTATGGAAGTGAAGGAGAAGGAAATTAAATGTAGTGATGAAAGGGAGGATAGAAGAATTCCGAATCAAATTATCTAACCGAGCATTCGCCTAGCGACCGAGGGAAACAATGAAGAAACCTTCGGTGAGATTGGTCGGCCCGAGGTATTTGGACTCGGGACCTCTCAGAATATCATGTAACAGCCTCTGTTTAATTTTGCTAAAGTCTTTTTCTAAGTGTCTCCCAGAAGTTAATTGATAATCACTTTATCAGCTCTTGTGGTTATCAAAATACGTTTTACAGAACGGTTTGTGCTAAACAATATTAACTTAGTAATCTCTTCTCTGATGAAGGACTGTAACCATTTAGAAGCTCCCAACAACTCAACTCTAATGCGGATTTTGGGGATAAACCTCTCCTAAAACTCAAGCAGTGGCGGCTCATGCAGATTAACTTGGTAGACCTTCATAATAGCATTATACTCGCCTGACCGGCTACGCGCCGAAGTAAAAAAAAAGGGGGGGAAGAAGCTATTGCCAAGAGATATAGTCGCTACCAAACATTCGCTCACTCCCATGCTTCTTGCAAAGAAGGGAGATGATGATAATCGATTATGCATTTGAGCTAAAATAATTCATTTTATGCATAGTAGGAAGTTATTGTAAATATTTCTCGATACGCTCTTTTTGAGCGTTGCTCTCATACTTGGTTAATAAAAAGGTTGAAAGCAATAGCTTAGTATTACATTCTCTACCAGGTACATAGTAGGTAAAGAAGGTATTGCATTCCACCCAAAACTTCGATACCGAGAATTCGCTGGAAATACGTGTTTTGAGGCCCCCTGGATCAAAATAAAGCATTTTTGGAATCATGTGTGCGTGCGTGCGTGCGTGCGTGTGTGTGTGTGTGTCAGTCTGTGCCTGTGAACAGCATAACTCAAAACTTAAGAACTACCAATAAAAGTTTATGGAACAGAAATTGTAATATTAATTCAGAGTATCGAGATCTTATGCCTAATTAAAACTATATTGAAATCTTTCTATCCCATCAAAAATAATAAACTATTTACCAGATTAGTTCAGGATTCTAAAGATTAATCCAACACAAAATAAATAAATGCATTTTCTCGAGAATTTTGCCATTTCATTTTACTTTTAGCCATTGGACTCTTGCTAGAGATTGAGTGAAGTGAGGTGAATGCTATTTCTAATTAGAACCACTAAAATACATTACTTCACCAAAATAATAAATTATTTACCATGAGTCCAAAAATTAATCTAACGAAAATAAATAAGTGCATTTTCGCAAGAATTTTGCCATTTAATTTCATGTTTAATCATTGGACTCCTGTTAGAGATCTAGTGAAGCGAATGACTGACGGAGTGCTGATCTATGTTGGCAAACGCGATAGATGTTAGGGTTAGAATGTTAACCCCTTTTGTTCATACGTACACTATTTATCACTAGTTAGAAAAAATGGTGGCAAACGACATTTCAGCATACATTTTATAGCTCTTGCAGATAGACATGTTGATGTTTATGACAGCACATGTAAATGCATAAATAAACCATGGACGTCATCGCCTCTCTGGTCAGTTTCAGTACAGAGTCTTCGAGCCAGGAATTGATAGGGACTTCCATGCATCTCTGTGGCCTATTTGCCTGCGGCCTGTAGTCTCCTGCGGTTCCTTCAATCCATCCCTTTCTCCTGGTGGATGGGAGCCGCAGATGATCTCACGTAGGTCACAGTGCACAACATGTCCCCCTCCGTTGTATACGTTATACCCCTCTATGAAACTCTTATCTAGCTTTTCAAAAAGGCCCAGGGTCAGCCGTTAGTTTTAAGTGCATTTTTCTTAGCTAGTATCTATCAAACTTTCTTTAAAATAACACAGTATACGTCATGTTCCTGTCACTTTAAAGTTATTATTTCTATGTACGAAACCAAGAGTGCAGTAAATTACTATGTGAAGGTCATTAATTTCATAAAGTGCATTTATGAAAGACTTCTAAACTTAATGAAGGTAAAGGCATGCATGAGATTCATTTACGTTATGCAAGAGCATGTGAAAGCTGAATTATATGCTTTAATATAAGCAGTCTTAACATTCCTGCCCTCTCGTAGAGAAGAGAGAGGCTGTCAGAAGCGAGTGTATGTATGTCTTGCAAGTGGAAGAAGTTTGTGATTAATATAGCAGACTTGCATGTCTCGCGTTTTCTGTGCAAGAAATAATGATTATGATGTAAGGATCTCTGTAAGATTTTACTTTGTTCACGAAGGCAGAAACGAAGCAGTCTTGTGTTGGTGATTATTCTCCCCAGCATAAGGTTTAGTTTAGTTTGAGAGGGGGAGGCAACTAGAACCATAACCAACTCACCAATGAAGGCACACCGTTATTTATAAGTGAACAAATAATGACAGTAACTAATGCGTATATTCTTCAAGCTTTAAATTATGTGAAAGAGAATTTATCTAAGTTTAATTCAAAGATGTGATATTTCCTCTGGTTTAACGGAGGGTGACACCCCGGAACTTATTGTGCTACCATTCACCAGGAGTAAGGGAGGAAGTGAAAGAACCACACAGGAGGCTACAGGCCTTAGGCAGACAAGCCACAGAGAAACGCGGACGTCCGTAAGATTTCCAAACTCACGGTCCCGTATGTCGCCGCCGAGAGAGCGATGAGCGACCCACCAGTCAAGCAGCTCCTGTTGTCCATGGAGAGTATTCTTTCCGCGCCATTTTTCTGGCACCACCATACACCAGGGAAATGATGGAAAGGTAATTCTGGTAGAGAAGAAAGCATATCAGCATTCGGAGAAACTACGAAAAACCCATGGGTCACAGTAGGCGGTCGCCGGGGTACGAACGCGGGACTCTCGAATGCGAGCTATAGATGTTGCTGCCCGAACCATCCCGCTCGATGATATTCACTCATACAATACAAGAAGTAGCAATTTGTTGGATGTACCCAAGTATAGATTTTCTAAATGATTTAATTTTTCCCCATTATGGTGACAGATAGGGAATAAATTTCCATCGCATGTTTATGAATTGAATAAGAAGGCGTTTAACAGGATTATCTCTAGTTATTTCACTAATAGCCCTCTTTATTATATTAATGATTTTTTTATATCCATTTACCCCGCCTTTAACTACATTGGTCTTATCGGCGGCCTTTCCTTTGGAACTTATTGCCTAAGGCAATGTTGTTAACTCGTATTCGTTGGGTATCTTGCACTTAAGGTTTTTATCGTTAGATCAGACTCCTAATTCATAGTTTCAGATTTTGGGGAGGATAGGTCTAGAGAAAAACTCCCACCCCTAGTCGGGAATCGAATCCGGAACCCCTCGCACAGCAGGCAGGAGCTCTGCCGACTGAGGAGGCCAGTGTATACATTTATAAATAGTAGGACGTATAGTTTTAAATTTTTAAGTTTCTTGAAACAATCCTGTAATCTTAATTAGCAGCATGTCTATATTGTACATACAATTTTGACTAAGTCTATTACACTATAATGTTCTCTGACTGTACAAAACAAACTATTAAACACTGTCCTGCACTGCAACCTTTGCAGATCTAATGCGCATCCCCAGCTATAAGACTAGGCCAAGCATGAAGTTTCATCTTCTAAACCATGCTTGCTATCATTGTTGGAGCAAGTAATTATAAGTTTTGGAGTTTGTAGACTTCAAGGTATGTTACATAAATGTCATATTTTGGTAAAATATTTATATTTTATGAGAATTTTCACATTTTGTAAGATTTACAATTTATCGCTTTTAAAATAATTGCCGTTGGCAATGAACCGGGCTTTCCAAATATTCCATTCAGCAGTTTTCAGGAAACACATTCAGAAAACCCAAGCCACTGTTTCCAGAAAGTCGGGTACAGTTGAGAAAATGTAGCATTTCTGTACTTGATGTCACTTGCAAATTAAGCAACCATTGGCTTCTTTTTCCTGTTTGATAGGTTTAAGGGTTTTTACGATAATTAAAGTCTAAAAACTCAATAAATTTTTGTATTTCATTTGATACTGCATTATTAAATATGAACAAATATCTACATGTCTATTTTTGAACTAATGAAGTGTGTTTTGGCTTTAAAATATGTATGTTATAATATGTTAGGGATTTCCTTCATATTTTGCCTGTCTCTACCTATTATCATCGATCCAGAAGTCTGACGTTTATAATAAACTCAACCAGGTCCTGGACCATGATGGTTGAAATTTTGGAAACTGGCTTCCGAAAGTGAGGGCTCTGAAGTGAGGAGGTGCTGGGCATTCGCACAATGGATAGGCAGCTGTCTCATCTGCCCGCCCCATGACAACTTCTGCAGGCAGGATTCATTTGCTGTACCCCTTGCAGGTGTACTCTAAGGGCACAGCGTCCTGTAAAACGCCAGATTCCCCTCGGAAGTTTTTCCCAGCTTAATTTTAACACTACTCGTGACCTGCATCTGTCCAGTCTGTGTAAACTGCCGTACATGAAAAGTGACAATTTCCCTAGATAGCTATGGTGTTTTTCCCTCCATAAGGTTTCCATTTTCCTCCATAAGAGTCCACTGGAAACTTCGGCTCAGCCCACCGGTATCAGCTCTCTATGACTGGCCTGAAGAACAATTAAAACTAACCAATGAACGATGTTTGTAATCTCTGTGAAATGAAGGGGTGGTTTGGATACCACCTGTATGAAAAATAGTCTCATTTGTTTTTGAGGTTAAACTAAATAACAGCTACGACATTTACGTATATGAGATCTTTTATCGGTGACATGGAGAGGAAGGTTAAATTGTTGCCGCTACTCAAGGTGTAAGAAAACCGCAATTAAATAAAACGGTAGTGTATCATGAAAATATAAGGTTTAAGTTGTAATATTACTCGAAAGTTCGGCCATACTTTAGGGGAGGTAATGTACCCTACCAATCCAGTGGCTAGAATTATACTCGAAAACATAAATAGTCACACTTGTAGGGGGTGAAGCCAGATTTGTCAATACCAACAACAGCTTTGTTTCATTATGGGCCACATTTTATGCACGCCAGTGTACGAGAGCTTTGGAGTGCCTGAAACTTACAGAGGAGTTCCAGGATTTCTCGTGTTCTCTGAGCTATTAGTTCTTACCGGTCAGTTTAACCGCCCCTGATGACAGCACCATTGCTAGTGCTGGCTGAGGTCCAGTAAACCGGCGTATGGTTAGTGTGAAAATAAACAGCGTGAAGCCCTGCAAAACATATCGATTGGTAGCATCAACTATGCGATTTATATGCGAGAGAAGTAATTCCTGCCTCGCGAAATGGATACAGTGCTGTATTGCAGCATTTCTCAGAGAAACAGTTCTCTTCTGTACGTTTATAATCACTGTTTTTCTTACTCTCGTTATAGATTTGCTGAATATAATGTGTATATAATAATATATGTATATAAGTAAAACCGAAGATTGCTAACTTAACAGAACTTACGGTAATCACGTAAATACAAGATCTGAAATGATGTACAAGGTTTCTTTCCACTCTGAAGGACCCCTCTAAGAAAAGATTTTACGAAATTTAAAGGAATTGAGTAAAATATTAAAACAGTATGGTTTTACTCTCTCTGCGAGTAAAATTTCAATAGATTCAACTAGAAATCTATGTTTTGGAGTCATCTGAACCCAAATAAGCATTTTCAGAAAAAAAGTCTCTCTTTCCTGAACTGTTGGAACGCAATAAGCTCGCATTAACGGGCTTGGCTCGCGTTGAACAATTGTGGTGCTCAGTAATGCTTGAGATAGAATATCTTTACGGTATTAGCACCGCGTTTAGGTGTCAATTTGAAGGAGGTGTTGTATTGTAGTTCCATTGTTGGGGACCCTAACTTGCTGAAGTAACTGCCCCACGTATGATACAATGATTCCGGTGGCCTTCGCCCCAACGTTTACTTTCCGGTGGCCTTTGCCCCGACGTTCAGGAATCAACTTTGTATTTTAATGTTTCTTTAAATATTATATATATGTATATATATTTATATATATATTTATGTTTATATATATATATTTATGTTTATATATATATATATATTTATGTTTGCCCGGCTGCGTCAGTATTAATTTGTAGAAACATGTTTCTCTTAGCAGGGGGTGATGCGGCTAAAGAATGTAGGTTTACACAAATTATAATTTTTACTTCACTCCTTTTATTAATCCTTCACACGATTAAATAACACTTTACTGATATAGAGAGCTGTGAGATTATTGTTATTTGTACTTCTTAACACGCAAACTTTATAATATTCTCACCGTAATGAATTTTCGTCTCACACTGAATACATTTTGAACTTCTCGAGAACGCTTCTAGCGTCCGGTTGGGAACGCTGTCTACTAGCGACTGGCGTTTACCGCTTAAATTTGTAAATTTCTCTATTTCAAGTCTCTGATTGGCTAATCCTACTCCAATGGAATGCTTTTATTTAACTTAAGCTTTTTTAGTTGTTGATTGGCTTTTATAAACTGTTTTAAATATTACATTATTGTTTCAAGAATTGTTAGTAACATTATTAAACTTTCATCATTGCCTCAAGGTTACCTCATTGTTACCAACTTTCGTCTTCTATTCTCACAGCTCCTACATTATTAAATTACTTATTACATTCACATAACATTATTATACATGTACACAATAATATAAACATAATACAATGGCTGTTACATACATTTTATATATTATTACATACACATATGGCTTTAAGGCGGGCTGTTATTTTTTTATATTATATAATTAGACTGAAGTCATTTAAGTGTTTAAAAATACTGCCTCATCTATTGATTTATTTTAATATCCATATTGGTGATAATTTAAATTCAGTAGCCAAATTTGGAAATAAGAGTTACGATAACCTTAAATTTGACATTTATTTCATCTGACATTAAGTCATTTTTCTAAAGTGTGTTCAAGGCCGACAAATTTCAAACCGTCGCGTCCTAGTAAACCGCACATCACCTTTCTTCAGCAATAAATTACTGCAAAACAATTTTCCGGTTTTCACTTATAAACAGCCGTGAAACATTAAAACGGGATACCACGCAATTTAGTTTCTTAGCTTTGTAGGCATAAATCTTCATCTGGCAGTGACGTGAACATCTGAGATCTCTAGAAATGCGTTTATATTTTCCCAAAGAGATAAACTTGTCAGTTTCCATCACCTTACTAATTCATCCAACCAAAACTTTCGCCCCGAATGTCTTATGAGCGTTTTGCTTGAGGTGTGGGTTCCGTAATTGCTTCTAGAAGAATTGCGTTGTAGCATCGGCTAAATGTCAAGAACGTATCTTCACCACAATGGTCCTATAAAACCAACCCAGATGACCGCACATAAACATTGGAGAACTGTGTGCGCTTCACCCTTGACCTTTTACTGTTGTGCGGTAAATGAAACGTAGTAAATCTGATTGAAAGCTAAGCATCATATAATACATTTGTAACGCATCAATCTTTTTTATTGTTCTATTTATACCCCGCCTTTAGCTGTAGTGGTCATATCGGTGACCCTTTACCTTTGGAACATACTGCCTATGTGCAATGGTGTTAGCTCGTACACGGTTGTCGTTAGATTTCTGATTTTTCTTTGGATTTTATACATTAGATTGCACTCTCATTTACACTCCCAGACTCTGGGGAGAATAGGGAATGACTGGAGAACAGTTCCTACCCCGGCCGGGAATCGAACCCGGGACCTTTCGCACAGCAGGCAGGTGCTCTACCAACTGAGCTATGGGGCCAGCTAAAATTGTTTTATACCTACAGTAAAGCCAGGGTTTAAGTTGCAGTCGCTTTTGTCGACTTATGTTTCTCGATGTCAAGAAATGCCGTAAACTTTAAAACAGAATATTGGGACTTTGTTCAGTTTTTACTGTCACTTCACTAGTGTGATTTTGTTCAATCCTCAGTATCACTTCACTAATGTGATTTAGTTCAGTATTTACTGTCAGTTTACTTTTTCTCGCTGCAACAGCGTGATGAATCTCGCGCGAAGTAGCCTCCTCTTTCTTACACTCGCTAGGGCGTCGAACACAGACTTCTCTTATCTCTCGGTAGCAATACTCACGATACGTCGTAACTGTCGGCATATAAACGTGCAGGAGTTTCTGGAATGTTCCCGGGAGGCGAAGGGGAAAAAATTCCAGAAGAATCATTATGTCTCGATAGCTCTTCTGGTGTATACGTTGGGTGAGAGCACTACTCCGTATACTTAACTTTTCAACCGGTCAGTCGTCTTCCATGCGATATGCTTGTGCCATAGCTGCGTTACAGTATGCAAAAATGTGACAGCAATCACTCATAGGAAAAAACATTTAATTTGTAGATATTACTGTGTGTGTTGATTGCTGAGACACATCAACAGAGAGAGAGGAGGGAGCTATATGCCTGTTTTTCTGTGCAACGTTGCTAAAATGTTTTCTAACTTGGATTTTCAGTAAAAAAAAGAAGCAATATGTGGCAAGGTGGCTTGAGGGTTGTATTCCTTCATTGTAAGAGTTAAATTTCTGTTCTGAAAAGTCTGTGTTACTCAGGTATTCTCTTTAGTTATGTGTGTGACGTTTTAGAAGTAATGAATAAATTTGTTGCAAGAAGATAAAAGGAAACGGAACCCTAGGATAGAATAGGACAGGATTAGTAGCTGAGGGGTACTTAGCACTTCGACTTACGCAAGACCCAGGGAGGGAGGGATGGATGGATGAGGTGAAATGAGACAGAGGGCGACTGGCCCAGGAGGCACGATAGGCAGAGGTCAGGGTCCCTATCGTTTACACATTTAAACTCCCCGAATGGCAACTAGTGCAGCCGCCTTCCCTCCCCCTGTGGGCTTGCATATTCCATGGGGGCGGGACCCTAGACTGCCTCTATTCCGGGGGACGGAGGTTTACTCAGAGCATCCTTTTCCCCTCTCATGCACACACCCAGACCTACCGCCGACACTTGCAAATCTGAAAGAGACCGAGCAAATGAAAGGTGAAGTGAAATGCGAATGGAGGTGAAATGAGGGACAGGAAATTCGGGGGATGTAATAATCCTTCCCAACATTCGGCTAGTGACCCGGGGAAACCTCAGAAAAAAACCCAAGTGTCAGGAAGGTCGGCCGCGGGACTCGAATGCGGGCCACAGACGTTACCGCTTGAGCCATCCCGCTCGGTAACTGAGTCCTAATCCTAATCCTAGTGCGATGACAAAAGACGAAAGGAAAAAAAATCTGATCTAAAATAGACATACCAAATAAACAATTAGTAGGAAAGTGGAAATATAAGTGGTGTAAAGTTCATTTGAAAAATTACTACATAATTTTGCACAAAGTTTTCACAGTTTGCACAAATGTAAATTTTGATTTGTGCAGTATTTGCGTGTTTTTATTTTCCAGCTTAAATCCTGAGTAAAACTAAAATAATATGTGTTAGATGTTTAAATATCATTCCTACGTTTTTGTATTAAGTTAATTTTGTTAACACAAATTAATTTCACAACATTCTTTACATCTAATGTACAAAAAATAACAAATTATATACAAAATTAATTAGGAACTCTAAAATATTAATCTTATATCAAAGGAATTCAATAGCGCAGGACAGGTGTTTATTCTGTGATTACTATACAGAATAAGCAATGTGAATGATTAAGACAACATTTAGTTTTGAAAGTTTTTCGAAATGAAATCCTTCTTAATCTAGTTAAGTCTTCACTGGTGAACAACGCTCAACACTTCTAATTCGTGGAATACACGGAGATGGTGTGCATAAACCTTGCCTCTGAACATTCCCCATTCAATGCCATTACTTCTGCGCTGTACCGAGAAAGGGCACTCCACTCGCGCGTCAAGTAGCTTACACGTTATAGCCTCATTCAGTAATCTATAAGGTTTCTACGTTGGTCACTTCACTGCCAGTGTTGCCAACCAAAACATGGATTCTCGCTACATATCGAACAAAATTCCGCTACAAAAATACTACATATATAATTACTATTTATTATATATATATATACATATATGTGTGTGTCATATAAAATTATAGTCTGTGGTAATTTACCGTATTTTATAAGCGTTAATTTATCTTTTGATTAAGTAAATAATTAAGTTAAATGAGTTTAATTATTGTACATTTCTTAGTGAAATGTAAAGAAAATGTTTTACTAATTACTTGAGAAATGTTTGTGTTGTCAGTAACTTTTAGATTTTCTGCGTGTTTCTGGCTTTGACAATTTTTTTTAAAAAAATCACTTCTTCCCCCCCCAAGCTACATTACATGCTCTGCACTTTGCTTTTGCACTGTCTTCTTTAAATGGTTATAACCATTTCGAGAAAATATCTTCTTTCAACTACATTTTTCTGACTTTCTTCTCATCTTTCAACAGTTCCCGCGGTATTCCTTATTTTCCTTAGGGGTGGAGTCCCTTTTATCTCCCTGTATTGTATAATTGGTAACATTTAAAATCACTAAATTAGTTTTGTAGAATATAATCGAAACTGATTACATGTTTATTTTAGTAATACTCATAAATATATTTTTAAGAATTAAAATTGACAAAAGTCGCTACATTTGCCCACATTTTCATTTTTCGCCGCAATGTCTCTCGAAGGTTCAAATTTCGCTACGATTGGCAACACCGTTCTCTCGGCTGAAGTTGGCATTATGCAATACCTTGTTCCCCCTTAGTGGCTTAGTCTCGAGTTCAGCCCTGCGTTTTCTTCTGTCATAGTAAAATATTCCTAATGTGTTTTTTACATGTGTATCTCACAAAAAAAAAAACCAAAAAAAACGCGTTTGCTATACATAGCTGCAGTACGTCAAATGCGTATGAGACTAAGCATGAAAATAATTCCAGAAAACTAAAGAAACTGTATTATAATTAACTAAAATACATTGCTTTGAAATATGCTTTATGTTTGTTCGCTTTTTCAAATATTCACAGTGATATAATTTGTTTAGTTTAATGCTGTTATTTAGTTGAAAGCATGTTCTGACAGGAGTATGTTTATCTCTGTCAGATCAAAGATTTCGTATAATGTTTTTTTTTTTTTTAAGTTTTTCTACTATTTACCTGGCAGAACAGGGATCCAGAGCAAAAGTACTATGCGTTATAAACAGCTAGATGACGTAAACACATGTGTAAGTATAATTTATAACCCGCCAGTTACCTCACATTTTCCCAACCCAGATTTATATAACCTTTTAGAGAAAGATATAGAGAGACTAAGGGATACGTATACATATATTGAGATAGTAAAAATGGATGATTTCAATGTAATAATAGGGGAAAATGATGTAAAGAGTAGAACAGTGCAAGAAGCAGCTCAGATTAGGGAAGTAAATGATGTAAGTGTCCTGATGGTAGTAGGAATAGTAAGGAGAGAGTGATTATAGTTCTTAAAGGGGTTAAAGGGGTGAGATCGAGAAAAAAGGAAAATTATAAGTAAATTGGACACAAGCGCTGAAGTATTGGAATATGCAAAGCGGACATAACCTAGTATGAATGTCAATATAAAGGAACT
Source organism: Deroplatys truncata (assembly GCA_030765065.1). Lineage (NCBI taxonomy): Eukaryota > Metazoa > Arthropoda > Insecta > Mantodea > Mantidae > Deroplatys > Deroplatys truncata. Next base: position 116,575,769 of record CM060988.1, on the reverse strand, counting down.
GGAAAGTTTAGAGACAGAATCGTCACATTTAATGAATACATTTCAACAAAACGGTAAGTAGCAAGATGGTAAGGCGGACAATGATAGAATCTGTTAGCGTAAAGCAAAAATAATGCTAATGATTGTTAAATACTGTAAGCTTGGGTATGATCAGCAAAAGGAGCCAGGGCTCGATGCCGATCACGCCCAAATGAATGTAAAACCTCAACACATAATAAAGAATTACATTACAATTACTATTTACCTATGGTAGATAGAGGAAGTAGTGTCGTATTCTACCAAAAAATAATCCGATATTGAGATTTCAACGGAAGTGCGCGTTTTGAAGAACCGAAAAAGGTGTGTTTATATGATGGTGGATGTGTGGATAAACAACATAACACAGATTGCAATATTACAAACTGTATGCCTTGGTTTGAGCCCTGGCTCTATTCCAAGTCAAATGCATGTTGTTCAGTTAAAAATGAGTAACTTCTAATAGAATGTTACTTCAGTACCTATATAAATTTCCAGTTATGATTCTAACCGGTAAGTCTCAAAATTCACTGACTTATCGGACTGTCGTATCCAAATTATGTTTAACTCGATACAAATACTCTCCTAAATCCCTTATCTGAAGTTTATCTCCAAAAATTATCTTAACTACTATCTGAGATCTTAATATTCTTTTGAATATTTGTTATCATATCTTTTAACTTGCTTGAACAGTTATGCAACATCTATAAAGTATGTCTAAAAATATATGCGATTCTCCTTTTTTCCGCACGACTTTATTAGTGGCCGAAACTCACTGCGATAAAAATAGTTGTTTTGTTTTTCCTATCGTTTTCCTTTCAAAAGGCGTGTTATTTCTTAATATTATTATTTTTTTCAAGGTTAAGCTTTCCTTTAAGACGTGTCCTTAACATGTGTATCACATAGTTTGGCTTCAGAAGGAAGCGAGAAATTCAAGGAGGCATCGTTAAGTGGCACATACACGTACAGAAGGAATTTAAACAATAGTGTGTTTATTTCGTTAGACAAGCGGCCCTTAAGATATTTATATGCGAGGCTGAGTGGAGATGAAGGGTGGAGATATTCAATTTCATTACTTCCGCTGTTAACCTGTAGCACCCTTCATCTTGTCACTCTGTGATCACTCCTGTTTGTGACGTACTGTTTCCGTCTGTCGCGCGCGGAAATGGAACAGTAATGGGAACGGATTCTCTGCTACGGGAGCTCTCAACGTTTTTAACATCGATGCAATCTACCAGAGGTGGCGAACGAAATGCATTGCATTTGTAATGATGCGATGTCGCCATCAGTTACCTGGAATTTCGCTTTCCGGGGAGAGGAATTAGGGTGAAGCTGGTTTGCTCTATCCTATGCCCGTTGGCTGCATCAAGTTTCATCTCTGTGTTAAAGCTTCACATGTATTACTAACCTTTGCTTTCACAATGATTGTTTTAATTAATTTTTATATTCATAACCCGCTTCCCAGGTCCGGGTGGAAAACCAAAACAGCTCATGGTCAATAATAATAATAATAATAATAATAATAACAATAACAATAATAATAATAATTAGAGACAGGATTTATGTGCAAAATACATATTATTTTTCATACAATTAAAGGAATGCGTAAATGTATACCTACTTTGTAAGTCATGATTTTACAGACAATTTGAGCAGTGTGTGATAATGCATATTTTAAATTTTTAAAAGAAAAGTGAATATTTTACTCTGGAATGTGGCATTATATTATTATTTCCCGCTTTAGCTATCAGTAATTACTACTACTTAATAAAGTCTCTGCAGTCAATATGTAATATAAACATGTATGAGGCGTGTTTTGAAGAAAGTACCGATAATTTTTTAAAGAGTAACAGAACATTATTTCCCAAATAGTTTATTGATATTCGTTACCTTAACACCTTACACTACTTGTCCACTTACACTACTGTCTTAACGGGAAACAAGTTTTTGTATGCCTTTGTCAAAGAATGATGAAAGCCAAGTCTTCTTGTTTCACACAGCCCGGATTTGGCATCAAGCGATTTTCATCTGTTTTTTCACCCGAAGAAATCCCATGGTGGAAAACATTTGAAGTTGTTATTGTGTTGTATTGTTATTTGCCCCACGTTTTGGGCGCCAATTTGTAGTAGATTATTATCTTTACTTTATTTGCACCACGCTTTGGGCGTCAATTTGAAGTAGGTTGTATTGAAGAAGTTGTATTATATTTCAACTGTTGGGGAGCCGAACTTGTAGAAGTTGTAACCGCATGTATGGTAAAAAAAGTTTCCGGTAGCCTTCGCCCCAAATGTACTTTCCGGTGGCCTTTGCCATGTTTAAAAAATATATTAATTTTGTAATTTGACTGTATCTTTAAATATTGTATATTTATGTTTGCCTCGGCTGCGTCAAAATTGTTGTTAGAGGCATGGATTTCTTTGCAAGGCGTGGTGCGGCTGAAGAATACAGGCTTACACAGATTATAATTTTACTTCACTCCTTTTATTAATGCTCGACACGATTTAAATAACACTTAACTGATAGAGAGAGAGAGAGAGAGCTGTGAGATTTTGTTATTAATTACTTGCACTTTTTAACACGTAAGCTATTTTTGTCTCACACAAAATACATATTAAATTTCTCGAGGACACATCTCGCGTCCGGTTAGGAACACTGTCTTCCAGCAACGCGTCCAATTATGAGCACTGTCTACAAGCAACTGTCTTGATTTCTACCGCCTAAATTTGTAAATTTCTGTATTTCAAGTCTCTGATTGGCTATTCCTAATCCAATAGAATATCTTCATTTAACTGAAGCTTTTTTCTGGTTGTTGATTGGCTATTTTATAAACTGTCACAAAATTTACATTATTGTTGCTCCAATAATGACTAGTAGCATTAAACTTTCAAATTCATTATTGCCTCAAGGCTACCTCATTGTTAGCAACTTCCAACCAATCATTCTCACAGCTCCCACATTATTAAATTACGTAATACATTCAGATAACATTATTACATTATACAGTAATATAAACATATACAATGACTATAATATACACTTTTTATATATTGTTACATACACATATTGCTTTAAGGCGGGCTTTTATTGAATTTATACATTATATAATTAGACTGAAATCATTTAAGTGTTAAAAATGCTGCCTCACATTTCAACGACGATGGTGCTAAATTTACACATTAAATGATAAAACAGACTAAAATAGAATAAAATGGAATGAGCATGTTGTAAGAATGGAGGACAGTAAAATTCCTAAGACGACAGCAAGTTACACACATAGAGGAAGATGTGTGGGAGTTCAAGAACAAAGATGGCAGGACCTGTGTAGCCGCAACAGGCAGTACTGCCTATTCCATGAAGAGCAGAAGAAGAGTGATCTTTGTTAACAAATGCACACATCAACATGAAAACGATTTTTTTTCGATAAAAATGTGTCCCACACTCGTGGTCCAAATAAACAAACCGTGATTCCTTGCTTGCAGAAGAATATCAACAGGAAATCTGGCTGGTTTTAAATCAAGGGCAGTCTCGGTCTGGAGTCGTGCTGCCTTGACCCAACTAAGGCTTCTTTCTGGCAGACATCCTGGCGCCCTGGAGCAGCTTTAGAGTTATCGAATTATCACCAGCAGAGTAGTGGCCATTTGTGTTCAGTACTCTCTGATAAAGTAGCTCATAAAATCTATCGTTATTTTCATAGTGTTTGGGAAATAAAGAATAACGTAATGATTATAATGAAAATACTCAGTTTCGGATAATGTGAACGGTAATCCAATCTTTGAAAATCAAAATATCAAACTGTGACAGGCGACAGGCGGTCTCCTTTGCTTTCATATTAATGGCAGCTCTCCATTCTTATTTTTGTTTCTGCAAAATAAGCTCATTTTGCGTGCAATATTGACGATTAAACCCAACCCTAAAGAGAATGTGTTTTGGAAGGTTTGTGAATACAAACTATTAAATTACTACCGCAGAAGGCAAAAATAATATTTTTTATATTGAACTCTCGGCGACTCCATGAGTCCAACTGCCACCGAGAATGTATTTTGGTCAATACCTGTAGTACGAAAACACTATGCTTCTGGAGATGGTATAAATTCAAAACTTTTATCTGCTGAAATTTCTATACAAGCTCTAGGAGTTTGCGATACGAATGTCCAAACATACTAGACAGGGTGTTAAATATGTGTTACAAAGGCCCGTGATAGGTAGATGTGATCATAATTTTTTAATAAACCCATGTCTAAAACGCTGTGTTTACGTGCTGGGAAGGAGGACGCAGGTAGTACGGCTCACAAAAGATAAGAGAGAATAAAAAAGAACACTCAAATACTGCAGGTAAACAGATAACATTTTAATTAACTAATGAAGATGCTCGAAATGGCTGCGGCACCCTTTAATACATTTTGTGCTTTGCCTGTGATTATGTGATGTTGAATGCTTAGAAAGAATTCAAACTCGGTGTACTCGGCATGCCCGCGGACGTTCACATGGGTGATTGCCAGAACCTAAGCTGCCTGTTTCACTTAAACCCAATCTTGGAATCATGGTGTGGGTTGGGTGATGTCTGTTGTTTTTGATAGAGTCGGTAAGCCTCTCCTGCATTCCTTCGGATTTCCCCCTAGAGGAGAAGCATCTTAGTGTATTCTGTTTTCTTTACATGACCGCCATTTATTCCTACTTGACGTTAGGCACACAAATGACTACTGTAATATATGAAAGCATTAAACAAAATAGTACCGTAGACACTACCGATGGCTGTAGGCGTGGTGAAGGACCATGTGCATCACGAAACAGCTGATGCAGTACTATTGTGAACTACTCTCAACTAAAGAATACAATGTCTATTGCTTGTCGGGGAGTCTATGATTTGTTTACCTAAAGTCATCCCCTTCCCGTTTCGGAGGCTGTAGTGGCAAACAAAGATTTTTTAGACATGGGCTTATAAACAAAATATGATCACATAGTACCACCACACGAGATGTGTTAAGCAAAAGACAGAACTTTTGAAATGACACGACAACCGTGCGATAGTTAAAGTGTTATGTTATTTAACATTATTGTAGCCCCACGTTGTGGTAGCCAATTTGCGACGGTATTACTTATAATGTTTGTTTACATCACGTGTGTTGAAGCCATCTTGTGACGTCATTCATTTGTTCGGTTTGTAGCTCCATCTAGTGTTAGCAATTTGTGGTAGTATTAGTGTTTGAAAGAATTATAAGTTTTGTTTACTGTCCTCCGGCTAGCTATTATTTCTCAGTCGAACATGTCTCTTGAATCAGAGTGTGTAAACGGAAAGGAATCTTTTATCCAAATATAACACTGATGAAGAAATTTGTTTTACACATTTATTGTCAAACACGTTAACTATCACATTTATACATTGATCTTAACACTCGCCAAACTGAAACTGTTTTAATAACTTCATTACTAATCACTCTTAATTCGCGTACTTCAACTTTGTGTATAATTAACTTTATAATACTTTAGATTTTCGTAACTTGTGAATCTATAGCCGACGTATCTCATACAAATATTTTGACGAACTGAAGACGACGTGTAGTGCACAAAGAATTTTGATGAACTGAGCATGACGCTACCTCTAACCTAGCTTCTATTTATACTCCCACTCCCCGATATGCCTAAAGATTATAACTGAATTACTATTGGCTAATAAAACGCGCCAACATTAGGTCTATTTTAATATCCAATGAAAATTATGAATACATATGCTCTAGGGAAACATTCCAGAAGGTTCTCAACGGAAAAACGCGCCAATATTACGTAACTTCCTCGTTTCCAATAATGATAAACAGCTCACCCCCCTCTCTGCATTATTGCGCGCTATTATTGACAGTTTCAGTAAGGCATTATAAATTTACTTCCCAACAATATTTACAATCAATAAACATCTGAAATCAATGTCACCTAAAAATGCATATTCATATTACAATCATTATTTACATTTAAGTAGAAACATAATTATAAATATTTACAACTTGTTTGGAAATTTTATAATTGTGTTTTTAGTCTCCTAAATCTTGGAACACACGCTATCACTTTCACTTAACACATCACACGCATTTAACACACGACATATGTTTTTTTTTTTTATCTCGCCACTACTTACTGGCTCTGGTTTAATGTGTTTAGACATTAATCTGACATTACAAGGTTTATAGCAAATACTATACCCTGATGTATTTAATTACTGTTACAATTTTTTTTTTTTTTTTTACTTTCTTATATTGTTGATAACAATTTGTGCATTTAAGAATTTTTTTAATTACTATACATTTTTACCAAAAATATTCACCCTCTACACATACATATATTTACATCTCTTAAATCTAGGCACTGTTTCACATGTTCTATTTGCTGCATAAATATTTGTTTTTAATTATATTTACCAATTTTTGTTATTTTGTACTTTATCTTAACAATACTCTTGGAATAGTATTTATGTACTTTACTTTAATATAACAGCATGCTTTATTTCACATGTTCAGTTACTAATAAAATGTTATTTTCCTCTTAAATATTTAGTCATGTCCAAAATTTATTTCTCCTTTCTGATGACATACATATATAATTAACCCTCTTACGTTCCAATACATTGCTCTGCAAGTCATCTTTAACTATCCAGCATTTACTTTACATCTCATTGCTATTCACCCTCCTGGATCAAATTGTCTGTGGCTAAACATTACTCGTAGCCGTATCCTAACCTTCAAAAATTTGTTCATGAATAACCTCTTGTATTCATATGAAATTTCGTCCCATGATAACATTTGAAAACAATCTAAAGTTTTCTGAACTACACATCTTTTAACAACTGTCATTTTCAATTCTTCTGCTATCATTTTAATTTGAGAATACTCTGACAAATCTGTACTAAACTGTACTGGACTGGAGTTTTCATTTTGAACATCTTGGTACTTGTTAATTTCAGAAGTTAGCTTTTGATTATTTACAGGCAAAACTTTAACTTCTTCGTACAATTTGCTTCTTTGCATTTCTGATTCTTTCTGAATTTCAGATATCTCCCCACTGAAATTAACTTGCGCCTGATTCACATCTACATTCATAACCTCTTTCATCTCTCTCATCTCATTTGAAATGCTACTCATTCTACTTCCTAACTCTGTACATTCTACATCAACATGTTCACTTTTAGTATTAACCTCACTTTCTTTGTTACCTATTTCCCTGCGCATGTCTAACATTTTCTTTGAAATTTCTCCTATCTCTTTTGCTATCATTTCCTGATTTTCATTTCTCATACTCATCATACTACTATCTAGCTCCATGAATTTCTTTTCAATTTCTTCCCTGTTTTGTTCTAAGCTCTTACCAATATCTTCCCTTAATTCTCTCTTATTCTGATCTAGTTTTTGTTCTAAACACCTATCAATATCTTCTCTTAATTCCCTATTATTCTTTTGCATATCTTCCCTTAATTTCTCATTACTCTGAGTTAATTTTTCTAATTTCTCATTATTCTTTTGCATATCTTCCCTGTTTTGATCTATTTTCTTTTCTAATTTCTCATTATTCTTACTTAGGTCTGTAATACTCTTATTTAATGTTTCACCAAAATTTCTCAACATTTCCATCATCATACCAGCATCAAAATTAACATTTCCTGCTATTCTATTCTGACTTTCTGCACTAACATTTCCTCCATCAAATACTACATTGTTTAAGCTATCTTCTGTATCCTGTATTGAATTACAGCTAACTGTTACATTATCTCCCTCCATAATTGTTTCTTCAATATTATTAGTAGCCATTGTTTTCTTTATCCTACCACTCCTCAAGTACATTTGAATGTTATAATTTTATTTTCAAAAAAATGACTATACTCTGACCTTTGTGATGCTGTCTGTTGCTGTTACTTTGATGTCCAGCTTCCTGCCACTCTCTCCTAGGTTATATGTCGCTTCTGCGTTGTGTTATGATGAATCTGCGTTGTTTTATTGTCCTGTAGTTTGAATTTCCCTGTTGCCTTGTAATCTCGGAATTACGATGTCCAATCATCCGCGTAGTCTGTCGTCCCTTTTGTTGTTTCTGGAATCTGCGTCTTGTAGTTCAGTTCACATCTCCATTCGCCCCTTCCTGGTCATCTCACTTCTTCCTGGTTAATTCTGCCCCTTCCTGGTTATTCTGATCCTTTCCTGGTCATCGTGTTCCTTTCCTGGTCACTATGCCCCACGTTCTGGGTGCCAATTTGCGATAGTATTTATTGTTATTTATATTTGACATTATTGTAGCCCCACGTTGTGGTAGCCAATTTGCGACGGTATTACTTATAATGTTTGTTTACATCACGTGTGTTGAAGCCATCTTGTGACGTCATTCATTTGTTCGGTTTGTAGCTCCATCTAGTGTTAGCAATTTGTGGTAGTATTAGTGTTTGAAAGAATTATAAGTTTTGTTTACTGTCCTCCGGCTAGCTATTATTTCTCAGTCGAACATGTCTCTTGAATCAGAGTGTGTAAACGGAAAGGAATCTTTTATCCAAATATAACACTGATGAAGAAATTTGTTTTACACATTTATTGTCAAACACGTTAACTATCACATTTATACATTGATCTTAACACTCGCCAAACTGAAACTGTTTTAATAACTTCATTACTAATCACTCTTAATTCGCGTACTTCAACTTTGTGTATAATTAACTTTATAATACTTTAGATTTTCGTAACTTGTGAATCTATAGCCGACGTATCTCATACAAATATTTTGACGAACTGAAGACGACGTGTAGTGCACAAAGAATTTTGATGAACTGAGCATGACGCTACCTCTAACCTAGCTTCTATTTATACTCCCACTCCCCGATATGCCTAAAGATTATAACTGAATTACTATTGGCTAATAAAACGCGCCAACATTAGGTCTATTTTAATATCCAATGAAAATTATGAATACATATGCTCTAGGGAAACATTCCAGAATGTTCTCAACGGAAAAACGCGCCAATATTACGTAACTTCCTCGTTTCCAATAATGATAAACAGCTCACCCCCCTCTCTGCATTATTGCGCGCTATTATTGACAGTTTCAGTAAGGCATTATAAATTTACTTCCCAACAGTATTTACAATCAATAAACATCTGAAATCAATGTCACCTAAAAATGCATATTCATATTACAATCATTATTTACATTTAAGTAATTTGTGATACAAATTACTGCATCAACCGGCACAGGGGCGCGCTGCGGGTACTGAGCGCATCTAGCGGCAGGTTTAGACAAGCGCGCGTGTGCGTGTGCAATTTTGCTACAATGAGTCGCACGCAGTGCTGAGTGGTTTAAGCATTTTGAACAGGGCAGAATGTCAGTCAATGAGGATCCTAGCCTGGACGAACTTCCACATCAACAGATGATGACCAACCGAAATTGTCTATCAGGAATTTGTACCACGTGGTCAGATGTAAACAAGGAATTTTAGCACGTTTGAGGGATGCTGTGCGCAGGAAGAGGCCATAATTGTGGAAAAACGAGAGTAACATGTTGCACCGCTGGTTCACGCGTCGCTCCTTATCCGCAACTATCTGGCAAAACATCAGACTCCCGTTATGCTCCATCCACCCTATTCTCCGAACCAACCCCAGCAGATTTTTTCCTGTTTCTCAAACTTAAAACCATGTTGAAAGGACTCGTTTCCAAAACCATAGAGGAGATTCAGGACAATGCGATAAGAGACCTGCACGCCGTCCCAGAAAGTGCGTTCCAGGAGGCTTTCCAAAAATGGAAGAAACATTGGGAACGGTGTATTGCCAGTAAAGGGGACTACTTTGAGGGGGCAGTGCTTATAATGTTGTACAATGAGCAATAAAAAAATGTAGCCAATGTTCGGTATATTTTTTGTTGTTTTTTTAATACACGTATATTTTTTGCAGCCTGTATACGGTGCTTTGATTCGCCCTCATAGAAAGCTGGGTGCAGATCAGATATTCTTTATGCATAAAAACGTGGATGTGAAGTTGTGGAAAATCAAAACTCAATATGTTAATAATCTGGTAGTGAAGTTAGTAAGCATACTTTAGAAAGGAAAATACCTGTTTGAATCGTACAAAATAAGAGATGTATTCGCGAAAGAACTAATTTAACAGCAGATGGATAATCTTACAAGTCACTTAAGCAGTCACTGCGGCTGTTTGTGATGTTTATAACTGAAATCCAGTGGGTCTGGTCTGTGCTGGTGAATCGAGTTACCTGCTAGTAATTTCCAAATATTTCTTCATAATTGCCGCAAAGGTAATTGGGAAATGGTCTCCAGGCTCGTTTAGGCAATGAACTCGTTCAGTGATGATCGCTTATGGAGGTGAAGGACAGTGACGGAAAAGAAACAGAGTAGGTACTGAGAAAATTCTTTAATTTACACGCTAAGATGGCAATGGCAATAATATAAGGAGGGAAGCTAAAAGTGGTGGTATCACGTTCAAAATTTCTGAGCCCTCATAAATTAAACAAATCTGATGTGTTAAATTTGCATTACTTTCACTACCCGCTATCATTTATTAATTGGTATAAAAACTATACTTAAGAAAGTTTATTTCTCTAACTACTTCATTTAAAAGATAAACTTAAGAACTAGACACTACACGCTGCTCCTAAAATTCCATACTGTTTCGATGAAATCGGAGAAACTAAATGTCGACAGGACTTGATGACAAAGAATTGAACAGTTCGAACCATTAATAACGGATATCTGGAAAATGGCTGATGTCACAAAAAAAAGGCTATTTGAAATAAATTGTGGGTTTTTAAGAGATCTAGGTACATTTTTTTTGTATAGTGAACGTTTTCGCCTATTGCTTAACGTTTACCAGTATGCAAGATTATACAAAATTCTTTCAATGAAGTGGACTTCACAGGCTATACACAGAAAATTCAAGATATACATACATTTTATTTATCATGTAAATGTCTTAAATCTATGGTATTTCAATCAAAAGCGTTAAAGTCATTTTTAGATAATAAAAAATTTCTAAAAAAATGTTTCATATAAAGATTAATTTGTGGTGGGGGATGTTCTTAAAAATCTTTGTGTCCCTTGTTTAGAAGATATTCAGCATAAATACCAATTTTGGTGCCTATCCCACTTTTCGTTTTTGCGCTATTTTTTTACACACACACATACACGAATTTTGTTATATTTTTGGGGGATTCAAAACATGTATTTCCGGTGAAACCTGATATCGAATTTTTGAGACATCGAATTGATACAATACCTTCTCTATCTGTGTTCGTGGTAGTGAAAAGAAAGTCTGAGCTTTAAATAGCGACATTTCAATAACTGCCCTTTTTCCCGTAAATATCTGTTAAATTCTCTTCGAAAGCTCGCAATTTCATATAAAATGGAACCACAAATATTACAAAGCACACTGAAATAGGAAGCAGATCCTATTAAACCTTATTACTTATATGAAATAATCGTTTGCGAAACAGTTGCATTCCCCAGATTCAACTATTTCGAAACGTTAAATGACTCTTTCTCCCTTCGTAGGAGTATATGACAGGTATATTTGCGTCGATTTGTTTGACTTCCTCTGCCACATACTTATAGTAAGTAGAGGAAGTAGTGCATTCTATCCAAAAATTCGATAGAGACCACAGCAAATACATGCTTCTAGGCGCCCTGAAACAAATCAACAAACGCTTGCCTTTTTTCATTGAGTATTCCCACCATTCTCATTATTTATCGCAAAACCTTTCATCATTGATTGTCCTTTCGCTTGTCCACCCATTATAGCGCAATCAGGCGACCACTCTTCGTCTGTCTCTCCTTCCTACTGATATAACTCCATCTCTCAGCTGTGGGCCTATATTCCACTAGCATCTTTGGTTTTATTTGTTACTTGGTGTATCATATTAAGTCTTCGCCTGTGATTTCGGGCCTCCGTAATAGTCTGTTCACCACGTAAGCTCTACGAGGAACTAAGGGAAGAGTTGAAGTCCTCAATGTTAATTCCATCCAGCGTCTTTGCTATCGTGGTTGTGCTGCTGTTGCTTAATGTTGCCAGCTTAACTTTAATTTCTTTACCCAATAATTGCTCATAGGCATAACTGATATCTGTCGATTTTACTTGTAACTTCTTGTAAGATTTTAGTGCAGGAATGCAAGCATTCAGCAAGTGCTGGTAAAGTTAGGAGAAATTTGGCATTCATATCAGCACTAATGCAGAGAACAGATTGGAAGATCTCTTCTCGTTTACAAGACCGTGACAACTAAAGGTGACTAGTTACCATGGTAACATAAAAAGTGAATTAGCGAAAAACTAGCGTCTAATTTGCCCTTTTCTACTGTAGTAGTTTTATACGAGTCTTAAGATTTATTCGGCCGTTGCCGCCAGTCAGTTTGAAGTTTATTACCGGTGCCACTAGTAGGAGACTATCGAAAGATGTGTGGAAGGGGTCGATGTTTAGTTTCTAGGTCACTGTAGCGAAATGGGACCTTTCCAGTATTAACATTTGGAACTTCCTTCACTTGCGTCTCGTAAACTCGCAACCCCAACATATATGCTGATAGGTGACTCAAATAATAATTGGACGGTTTTTGTAGCGTAGAGTGCCTCGGCTTTAATAAACAACTTTAACTTTTTTGATAAAAAACAATTGAAGAGACCTTTATAAATATTTTAGTTGTTTGTCCTTTTTTGTTAATAAAAAGCAATTTATATTTTATGATTATTTTTTTTAATCATGCTTTGTCTCGGGACGTGATGAAATTCTGGGCAAGAACGGGGAAAAATTTCACATATTGGCCAATATCGTAAGGATAGACTCCCTCTCGTATCGTTTCAGTTCGGAAGTAGCATTCAACCATGCAAATTCTGTGACCGGTGGCCACTTCCATCGCGTGCAAAGAATGCACAAATGTCATAGTGAAAAATAGTTCTGCACCAGCATATCAACCTGTTTACGAAGTCGGAGACGATGCAGCTGAGGTTTCAATTCCACACCTCCCCTTTAAGACAAGGTCTCGCTGAACCAATAAGGACGTCAATCATTTAAACCGACTGGCGATAAAGGCCGAATAAATTTGAAGACCCGTTATAAAACTTCATAATAAAGTATAGGTGGACAAATCTCTTCTTGCAGTTCCTGTGAAATTTGCTACGATATCATGGTTGCAAAACAAAAGAGGTTCTATGTTGTATGCGTAAATCAGAACTGTACAAGCTGATTGAAATAAGCAGTGGCTGCTGCTGTATAAGAACACAACATGTGAACATCGTAATTTATTACACCTTGCAGATTTGCTGGTTATTTTTTCTTTGAATATTATTAAACGTAACATTTATGCTATGATTTAAGATATACGGCATTTAAACGTACCGCGCTACTCCTCTAAACTCGATAAGACATGGCAACATAGCCGCTAGCACATCTTCACTTGTGCACGTTTTAAGGAGTTTCTGTGCATGTGCACTGCTTTGACGTAATTACCTTACGTTGCCAAATACATACGGAAGATGCACTAGCACGCGAAGCTTTTCCCGCAGTATGTTTCCATACTGTGTCTATAATTTTACATCAATGTCACTAGGTGGTAGCACACTACGGCAGAAGTTAGATTCACTGTAGCAGAAGTAGGTAACGTGCACAAGTGCGGAAACGTCTCCCAGTTTCTTCATACTGAACTATAATTTAATTTACACATTATTTCGTTCCTGCTCTAATACCGTATACTTAATTCTGCACACAACCAGCATTAAAGCAAACTTTGTTTTGTCATACAAGTTATGAATTTTATTGATGTTGCTAGGAGCGGCTGCCGTTGTATCAATTTATTCATAACCGTATAACTAATTTGCAGCGGGTGGTATTTCACCTTTTCAGAGCTAACTAAACTTTTGTGAACACCCAAAATGTATACTCGCGGGCTGCTACTGGAAATAAACAAACCTTGACCTTTTTTTAGCAAAACCGTCTTACATTTGCCCCACATACATAGTTTGAATCCAATAAAACCAGCTTAGACCCAGGTGAAACTATTACGCTAAAGGGACAAGTGGCTTATGGTCGCAATATAACGCTTGAGGGTATATAGCCTGTGACCTAAGTCTTTTTGTAAACATGTAGAGAAGGCAGAAAAAGATAACTGGGGAAAGGATGATGTAGTGGAAACATCATCGATGGTGTTATCATTTCCCTGTGAGATAGCAGCGGTTCCTCTTTTTCCCTCTTCCTCCTCCACTAAATGAGTCCAGCTCTGAAGAGCTGGCCACACCACATGTTTGGTAAGAGTGATTCTTGTTTGTAAGCTAAATATAGTACATCAAACTGAAGAACGTCTTTCGTTTTCGTTATCATTTAGCGTCTTCTTTACTGTAATCTAGCGAGAATATATACTGCAGAGTTGGCACTATGTAGCTAAACCTGTTGCTGTCTTGGAATAGGCCTTTGTGCGATACAAGCTAGTTCTTTATTTAACATTATTAGTTATCTTAATACATTCAACAGGAATTATCAAATTTACGTTTTCACAATCATATGAGTCAGGTATAAAGATTAATGCATCTGGAATGTATGTAAACTCTTATCAACAAATGGTAGGAGGATACTTCGGTTTAAACCTGACTTTCAGGATGACGAAAACAGTTGCCTGTATCATGACAGAATGTTTGTATCGCTTTTATCGCCTGACCTTCTTATTTTGTTTGTCATGCATCCTCATTCAAAGATATACATTAGCCAATCGGGGGAAGGAAAGGGAGCACGGAAGAATACACGTCAATGGGGCAATATGAAAACAGACAGGGTTTAGAGGAGAGAGTCCAGCGTCAGATATCGTGGTGTAGAAAGAATTAATTACATTCCTGCTAGGGACCATGGACTAGTGAACAGTAGAGGTCCGCACAGGCAGAAATTCTGAGGCCCAGGCACGATTGTCTAATTTTGTTTTAAATAAAACTGTTTTGCAGTTACTGATTATCATTATTATTCCACAAAACGCTGCTGCTTGCCGTGCGAAGGTGTGACCGAATCTGCTTAACTGTGTGCGCAGTAGCTGGACAAGTCTGTTATCTTCTGGGAGGGGTGTTAGTTCAGTAATAGTCTGTGCAGTTCAGCATCCTTCTTTGAGGAACGCGTTTTACAACACAGGACCTTCCCTCCTCGGCCCCTTCTGCAGAGTTCAATCTCTTATCATCACCATCTCTTTCTAGATTGACTTTCTCTTTTTAAACAACATGTGATGTGAGCAACATTCTGCAAAAGACTGTGGGAATTCGGAACTTTGGCAACTGAGACTGCACGTAGAGTCAATATGGGTTTGTCACTTCCTTAAAATCAGGGTTGCTATTGATCTTGAAGGACAAGGGTCGAATGTTTCCCATTTCTGGGCTGTGAAGATGGATTACACTTTTCCTTTGTGAAGCAATTGCACTCGCAGACTCTAACAAAGTAGCAGCCACGTACACAACCTGAGATAAGGTTAGTGATTGTAGTATAGTTACGTGCATAATTATTGTATTAATGTATCTATAGCTAAAAGTAAATTGGGTGGAAGTAAAGTTTGCGTCGGTATCCCGTCTTCTCTGATTGTTTCGAAGACTGCGCCGTTGGTGGCAGTCCCGGGTTCGATGCCCGCTCGGGTTGGAGTCGAACGCGGTGTAGTGGTAGAGATAGAAGTAATGCTAAAATTCACTGTACCTGCTTTTTTTTATCCGACGTGGCTTCGTCTTGTCCTTCTCGTTGTTGCCCTGGCTAGTTGGTTCTCAGCGGTGATTTTAGCATGGACTCTGCCTATCATGATTTTTAATAAGCTCGTCGATCTCAGTGGTGGTACTAGGAGCTCAGAGGAGAATTTACTACACACTGTAATGTTTGGTTTATGGCTATGTATTGTTACTTCCTCACTCTAACACTACATAATGTTCCTGTTCACTTATCACCATTTTGCGCGCCAACTTCGTTTGACGGAGTATCGTGGATTCCTTGTCTACATCTAAATGTCAACTGTTTTCAACTGTTTAATATAAAAGTCAACTGTGAACTGCTTTATTTTGGGGTGAATCTCGACTATTTAAAAAACACAATCTCCCACCTAAAATTTTGGTATCGGATTTCTTGTTGGTCAGTTTGTATATATTATGTGACCTTCTTCCCGGGCTTCTCTTGGTAAACTGCCGTTCTGTGTTATATTTGCCTCGCTCCATACTTCCGGAGCGGAAACAAATAAGAGTCATAAAACCTTACCCTAGACTAACACAAAAGATCCCGTTCGCTGCACATGCGAACCACATATTTCTACCCTAACTGTAAAGGCCCAATCTGGTATACTGATGGTTCTAGAACCAAATCGGGAACGGGGGCTGGGCTTTACGGTAATGGTACCAAGGTTTCTTATAGTCTTGGTACCTTAGCTACAGTTTTCCAGGCTGAGTTTTATGCAATCTTAGCCAGTGTCATGGAAAGCATTAAAAGGAGATATAAGAATAGAAGTGTTCTTATCCTCTCAGAAAGTCAAGCTGCTCTTAAAGCACTTGAATCACCATCAATAAAATCAAAGTTCGTCTCAGAATGCCGGGAATCCTTAATGGCACTGGCTGAACACAATAAGGTTCAACTTATGTGGGTGCCAGGACATATAGGTATACCAGGCAATGAGAAAGCAGATGAAGCAGCCAAGATTGGCAGTGAAATCCCATTTTTTGGTCCGGAGCCTTACTGGGAGTGTCCTACAGACCAGTGAAACAGGCTATTAAGTGCTGGGCTCAAGCAGAACACAAGAACTACTGGAACTCCATTGAGGATTGCAGACATTCCAAGTTGTTCATTACAGACCTGGATAACAGCCGGGCAAAATACTTGCGCGGTCTTAGTAGAAGAAGACTTGCATGGGCAACAGGATTCAATTACAGGACACTGTGCCCCAAAGTTTAATCTATAAAGAATGGGATTGTTTAACAACCCTATCTGTAGTAGATGTCTAGAAGGAGATGAGACTGTTACTCATCTACTACGTGATTGCCCTGCTCTTGCGAGTCAAAGAGCAAGTACTTTTGGCAGTCACTTTCCAAAGATAGATGAACTATCGAAAGCCTCAGTTAGTAGTCTGGTTAAGTTCATATCGAGCAACAGACTACTTAACTGATGAAAGGGGGGATGCGCAATAGATCTTAAGGTCGCAGTGCTTGGGCATAAAACCCACCCCTTCTCAAACTAGAACTAGAACCCTAACTGCAGTTTTCAAGACATTCTAAACTTAGTTAAACAGGAACATTATGTACACGAAAATATTACATTATACAAAATGTTACTATTTACATGGTTTTCACATTGTACACATATAGCATTTACATATCAAATTATACACTGAAAAATTTAGCACATAATAAAATTACTTCGGGTACATTCTGTCTCAAGTTCTGCATTTTCAGACACGGGAAGTGATATATGATGTGTATAATTACTTTAAGAAGAATCTAGATCAAGAACATTCACTTTACAAAGCAGTTGAATAATTTACCGGCGTAACTGTGAGGAGTACAACTTTTGACAACGTTTACATTTGTGCTTTTGTTGCAAACCGTACGCACTCCTGTCTTTCCAAGCAAGGGGAATACTGCCAGTCATTCTCCACCACCCTAGACTACTTTCTTCTCTGTGTTTCTGAGGATTCAGGTCGAAAAAAATCAGCCCTTTTTTGTACTAGAGTTCGACTTCCGGTTCCGGCATAGGGATTTTTTCACTAGTGGAAGGCGTGGTATGGGATGCTTTTAGGTCCATGGGACAAATTGAGTATTTTTACACAAGTAGTGGCGGCTGAGATCCTAGAACACTTATGTAGTAAGTGGCCTTATTGACCACATGCCGCTCCCATTACTGCACTCTGCCCAGGATGTCATAGGTGTGGGTGTACGGAGGGAGGCGGAATTTGCAGCTGCCGTGCTGTTACGTTATTCACAATTGACCGAAGCGAACATTTATTTATTATTACTAGTATTACTGTGTATGTGCGCATTCTGTGATAATTGTGCTATTCCGGCTACTCAGGCAAAAAAAAAAATAATAAATTAATCTTCTTTGTCTTTATTTACCCTTTAACGAAAGAAAGTTTTCATTATTTTTGATTTTATAAAGCTCGTACTATGATTTTGATTAAGTGTAATATGTTTAAGATATTTACATGGCAAATAAAATGCATATATAGAATGTGATACTATTTTCCGTCTATTTTCAAGTCCGAGCCCGGGAAACATTTTTCAAAGTAAGCCCAAACCCGGCCCCTGACCCCGGCCCGAGCCCATGCACACCTCTTAGTGAACAGACAACACTGAAGCGCCCGGTATATTGCGACTCGAAAAGCTGCTACAGATGCTGTGAAGCAGGTTATAACAGGTCTTGGTCCTGGACGGCTTTTGGTAGAAAGTTAAAAAAAGTGATGGCGCTTAGACAACATCTGGAGGCGAAAGCTTCAACCAAAAAAAGTAGACAGAAGATTTGAAAGTAGCGGGTCATGTGTGTATGTGCAAAGCAAGTGAATCACGCCTGTGAATCACTCATTCTCGGCGGTAATGTCACGGTCCAGCAATTACGGAGAAGCCCTGCAGCCTTCTGCAACGAAAGAGAAAGCAAGAGTTTGTTTTTGTTCCTCTGTTCATTCGGGCGAGCTGTTTTCATATCATTATAACCTCACTTCTTCTTTTTTCAGCAAACACTCCGCTGTAATTAGAAGCCGTGGACTTTCTGCGGAAGGCAAACATAGAACGGCTTATATTCTGCTGTGTTTTTGTCAATCTTCATTCTTTTCAAGGAAATAAACACAAAAAGTGCATTAGAGCAGAATTCCTTAGCAGAGAATTTTCTTGCAATTGTTAAGTCATTCGCTATCTTAATACATCTACCATAAGTTTTTGCCCTATTGAGTATGGGGGTATTTAGAATGAGAGTAGTAATGTACGCTTATTTAAAATTATCATAATTTGAATTCTAATACAAGTGGTTTCAAATAAATTAAACATATTACTTAGTTGTAGTTTATTAAATATAATACGAATTCCCATTTGAGAAAAAGTGAAAAAGTAAGTATTGGAAAATTCAAACAAATGACAAGGAATATATAGGAAATGCTTGACATGAATGTATGGCATAAATTGTGTTTTTTTAGCGAAATCTACATTTTTTTGTGTAAAATGTTTTGTCTATCTCTTACGGTTTACCAGTTATGCCATTCGGAACGAAGAGGGCTGTTGGGGACATTCTCAGAAAATTCAAGATATACATTTCATTTGTCATCAAAATATCTTAAACATATGATATTTTAATCAAAATCGTTAGAACTATTTTCGAGAAAAAAAATCGAAAAATGTTTCATGTAAAGGGAAGTTGGGGGATTTTCTTGTCGCATCTTTGAAAGATAGTGAATCTAAATACCAAGTTTGGTATTCATCCGACTTTTCGTTTTTGAGTTATATTGTTAGCAGACACCATCCACACAGACACACACGCGGACCTTTTTCTAACAATGTTTTTTATTTAGGGGCCTCAAAGCGTGTATTTTCGGTGAAATCTCGGAATCGAATTTTTTGGTAGAATGCAATACATCCCCTACTTTACGTAGTAGAGAAAGTAAAATGCATGTTTTGAGGCATATGGAATGACAAAAAATTAGAAAAAGTCTTCTGTATGAAAGAATAATTAAAAAATAAAATTTTGAAAAACAACACATTCCTATTTAGGTTCAGCGTCTTCCAAAGATGTAACATGAAGATTTTCAAGAACACCATGTCTCAAATTACCCTCAGTTTTCACTGTCTCAAAAATTTCTGTAATGATTTTGTTTAAAATGCCATATGTTTAAGGTATTTGCATCACTAATAAAATGCACATTTTGAATTTTCTGTGAATAGACTGTAAAGTTCCTTTTATTAGACTAAATTTAGTTTAATTTTGTATAACTAAGAAACTGTAACAGATACACAGAAATGTAAGACTTTTTTATTCTCAATGTACCTACTCAATTTTTGCAATTGCGCAAAAATATCATGATATAAGAATTATACATTTAAATAATTTGAAATATAAACTAACTCCATTGCCATGCACATCATTATATCCGTGTATATCTGAGTAGCAGAAGTAAATGTAGAGGGAATTCCAGCTAACATGCTGAAAATATAATTTTTCGAGTCTATGCTTCATCATGCTGTCTATCCCTCAGCAACAGATGCACTCTAAACCTGCTCTTGCGTTTGCTAGGAGAGTAGCTGAAGTTCGTCTTAATCCCAGGTCCATAGCAAGTTGTGAGAAAATGTCAGATGCACCAAGTAATTGAAACGGCAACTCTAGGCCGAGCCCAAGAACTATAATTACAGATAACTTATTAATTAACTTTTAGTGATGTTAAATCGTATTATGTAAATATCTTTTTCTCAATACTGCTTGTATATTTTAAGAAGGGTGATTTAACGTTATGTATCTATCTAGGTTACTAATATTAGTAGAGTTATAAATGGTTTAATGTAAATAATTTAAGCGCTATGTTAAAATACTGTCCACGGTGGAATGTTTTAGCTACAGGAATAGTGCTTTCGAAGGCAGAAAACCTAGTTTTATTACCTCTCTTCGGTCGCAGTGCTATTATTCCTACAGCGAGGGTGTAGAGCCTTTGTCCCATTATTTGATAATTCGCCGTGACCAAGTGAGTGAGAAGGACAATCTAACGGTACGTGTAGGAAAAGCCGCGATTTATATTAAAATTGGACCAATGAAATCCCTGGAAGTTTATTCGAAATAGTTAGACGCGTCGAGTCGCGCTAAAAATGTACCAATAGGAAAGGAAGCAGCCTCAGGAGCCTGAGACTATAAATGGATCTGTTTGGGGAAAATTCGGGACAGTTTATGTCATGTGTGGTCAGGGAGAGATGCTGCAGGATGTGTGAGATATCGCGCCAAAAAGGGAATCAAGTCAAATTTGTCATGTCAGCGTAGTATTGCATTTATTCGACAGTTTTTGGTAATGTGTGGTCAGGGAGAGATGCTGCAGGATGTGTGAGATATCGCGCCAAAACAGGGAATCAAAATAGTTTTAGCAACACACTTAAGATCCGCTACTCTGAAAGCGACAATAAGAATAGTTATATTTCGTGCCATATCCACGCCATAGTTTAACAGCGGTGGACAGTATTTTACAGCGGCAATACCAGTTTTGTATACTACGAGTGTTAATTAAATAAAAAGAAACGGCAGTGTCATCTTTTCATAAACAAAGCAAGTCTATATCTTCCTATATCACCACCCGAGATCTACGTTTTCCTTTACCGAGGATAAGTCCATGCTCCCATATAATTTAAGGAAAATTACTGCAGCTAGCCGAGGATAAATTGAAGAACCAACACGCTGAGAACTTCTGGAAGCAACGGGAGAAGCATCAAGGTAAGCTACAGCAACGGATGAGGAGGTGATCGCCACAAACTGGCGCCATAACGTGGAGCTCGAAGGGAAGACCAACATAAACGGAGGACTAGAAAACAACGAACAGACGAAGAATCTTCAGAGGAAAGGGGCACAGCAGAACAAAAATTACAACGCGAACTTCTAGTCTACCTACGTGGGACAACAAAACAGCTGAGAACATCGCTTCTAGAACTTCACCAGGATTCGAACCCGGAACGCATCAGTTATCATTGAAAAAAAATACAGGTTAGAACATTTATTCAAAAACAAACAAAAAGGCATGCAGAGTAGTGACTCAGTTTTGTGAACACATGTTATTGAGAGGGGGTAAAGTCATTACTAGAGAGGTAGAACTTGCTAACGGAACCATGAGTAGGTCAAGGGAAGATTTGAAAGAACTGGATGGGGAGGCTATTGTCAGAATAACAACAGATAGAGAAAATATGAGTAAGGCAGAGGGAGAAGTTAGGCTGGAAAGGCAATCACCGATTGAGCAGGTCATTGACGCAGGTCAAAACCAGCTGCTAATATTGCTTCAACATTTGAGCACAAAGATAGACGAACAAAGTAAGAATTTAGAGGGGAAATTAGGTAAGATCTTAAGTGAACATAGTAAGAACTTAGAAAGAATCATAGATGAGCGGGGTAAAAACTTAGAAAGCATATTAAATGAACGGGGTAAGATTTTAGGTGAACATAGTAAGAACTTAGAAAGCATAGTAGAGGAGCGGGGTAAAAAGTTAGAAAGCAGAGTAAATGAGCAGAGGAAGGACTTAAGTCAACAAGATAAGAATTTAGAAGGTAAATCAAATGAGCATAATATGGACTTAGAAAGAATCGTAAGTAAGCAAAGTAAGAACTTAGAAAGAATCATAGATGAACAAGATAAGAATTTCGAAGGGAAATTAAAGGGGAAGAGTAAGGACTTAGAAAGAATCGTAAGTAAGCAGAGTAAAGACTTAGAAAGAATCGTAAGTCAACCAGATAAGAATCTAGAAGGGAAATCAAATGAGCATAATAAGGACTTAGAAAGAATCGCAAATGAGCAGAGTAAAGACTTAGAAAGAATCGTAAGTGAACAAGATAAGAATGTAGAAGGGAAATCAAATGAGCATAATATGGACTTAGAAAGAATCGTAAGTAAGCAAAGTAAGGATTTAGAAAGAAAACTGAGTGAACAGAAAAAGGATTTCGAAGGGAAATTAAGTAAGCAGAGTAAGGACTTAGAAAGAAACTTAAGTGAACAAAATAAGAGTTTAGAGGGGAAATTAGTTGAGCTGATGAAGGGGAAGTTAATAGAAACACTTGAAGGGAAATTACCACCGACACTAGGAACTAAAGATCCGAAAACACTAACGGGAGAAGAAACGTTTAAGAAAGCTTTTGAAAGAATGTCAAAAAGGGCGCAGAAAAGAAAGGAGGAATTTAAAACAAGGAAGCGAAAGAAAGGGTTGATCGAACCGGGAGGATTAGTATTGGTATAAAAAAAAATCCAGCATTCAAATTAAAAAAAAAAAAAGAAAGAAAGAAAGAAAGAAAGAAAGACATAATATCATTGATCCTGACTCTACCGTGCCTAGAAAGGAGAGCTTTCCCATGTGAATTAATGAATTATCTTAAGCAGTTGTGCAGAACATTTTTTTTTTTTTGCATTACTAAAGAGACTTGAGTATTAAATGATCATTAGTGATAGTGAAGAAGAACAAGAAACACCTTTGCCATTAATATGTTTCAGTTTCTTTCTGCTTGAATAAGTTTGTCTTAAGGTTAAAACAGCTTTTATTGTCAGAATATTTGTTATTTTTTTGATATTTAGCAATAGTTGTAAATTATTAATTGGTTGGTATGCTAGCAATAGGCTGACAGTTTTCTTTAAACATATAAATTAGTTTTATTAATTATAAAAAAAAAAAGAGGTATCATAGAATGGAAAATTTATTTAAAGGTCCATACCGGGTGATTAACATTTTTGGCTCGGATACATTTGAGTTACAAGAAATAAAGAATTCCAAAATCGTAGGGAGATATCATAAACAGTTGCTCAAACCATACAAATGTTTAGAGAATGAGAAGGGTGAAGAATGTAATGAAAATAATCAGGTTAGTTTTACTCGAAATGAGGTAGCAACCCTGTGAACAAATAGTAAAGGTAATACACCCGATAAATAAGGATGTAAAGAACTAAATAAAGGCATAATAATTATGTACCAACATGTATGTAAATAGATTTAATTTTAGAACTTAATTTGGGTATTAGTGTATTTGTTTGCGTTACAAGTTATTCGTGTGCGCGAAATGTATTGTGTATAAGAATGTCTCTCGGAAACCTGTTTTTAAAAGGGAGAGAGGGGGTCAACCATAACAAAGTGTAGAGTGAATGACCCAAATATAAACACCACTGGTTTGGCAGAACCCTTGTGAAGGAGCAGGTATAGCGAAGGGTCTCTGTCAACAAAACAAACGAACAAAGGCCATAATCAGAGGAATTATTCTGTAAAAGAAAATTGTATCAAGTGTTGAAAAATTTATTCTTTTCCAGAACAGGGCAATTTGAAACGGCAACTCTAGGCCGAGCCCAAGAACTATAATTACAGATAACTTATTAATTAACTTTTAGTGATGTTAAATCGTATTATGTAAATATCTTTTTCTCAATACTGCTTGTATATTTTAAGAAGGGTGATTTAACGTTATGTATCTATCTAGGTTACTAATATTAGTAGAGTTATAAATGGTTTAATGTAAATAATTTAAGCGCTATGTTAAAATACTGTCCACGGTGGAATGTTTTAGCTACAGGAATAGTTCTTTCGAAGGCAGAAAACCTAGTTTTATTACCTCTCTTCGGTCGCAGTGCTATTATTCCTACAGCGAGGGTGTAGAGCCTTTGTCCCATTATTTGATAATTCGCCGTGACCAAGTGAGTGAGAAGGACAATCTAACGGTACGTGTAGGAAAAGCCGCGATTTATATTAAAATTGGACCAATGAAATCCCTGGAAGTTTATTCGAAATAGTTAGACGCGTCGAGTCGCGCTAAAAATGTACCAATAGGAAAGGAAGCAGCCTCAGGAGCCTGAGACTATAAATGGATCTGTTTGGGGAAAATTCGGGACAGTTTATGTCATGTGTGGTCAGGGAGAGATGCTGCAGGATGTGTGAGATATCGCGCCAAAAAGGGAATCAAGTCAAATTTGTCATGTCAGCGTAGTATTGCATTTATTCGACAGTTTTTGGTAATGTGTGGTCAGGGAGAGATGCTGCAGGATGTGTGAGATATCGCGCCAAAACAGGGAATCAAAATAGTTTTAGCAACACACTTAAGATCCGCTACTCTGAAAGCGACAATAAGAATAGTTATATTTCGTGCCATATCCACGCCATAGTTTAACAGCGGTGGACAGTATTTTACAGCGGCAATACCAGTTTTGTATACTACGAGTGTTAATTAAATAAAAAGAAACGGCAGTGTCATCTTTTCATAAACAAAGCAAGTCTATATCTTCCTATATCACCACCCGAGATCTACGTTTTCCTTTACCGAGGATAAGTCCATGCTCCCATATAATTTAAGGAAAATTACTGCAGCTAGCCGAGGATAAATAGAAGACAACCAACCCACTGAGAACTTCTGGAAGCAACGGGAGAAGCATCAAGGTAAGCCTAACAGCACGGATGAGGAGGTGATCGCCGCAAACTGGCTCCCAAACGTGGGGCTAACAAACATTAAGATCGCCGCATAATCCAGAAATACTGTTTCATTAACGCTACTCACGAATTTTCTCTTTACCAGCTTTTAAAACTGGTACATCCCTTTACTATACAAACGTCTAGTTTTCACTGGTATAACTTGTTTAGCATTAATTTCACCAGATACCTTCATTTTGTTCAACATGAATGAGCTTTGCGTATTAAATATCGAGTCCCTGCGTGCCGTTACCTAGGAAAAAGAATCTAATGCGTTACTCACATGACCTTCTCTACTTTTGTATAAACTATTTTTACAAACGCTTTTTGATGGAATGCAATACTTCCCCTACTTAGGTACTATACATAGTAGAGAAGTAATAAAATTCAGCAATTGAACCTTTTAATTTCAGCTTTTCTCTAAATTATATATGTATTCAGTAACACAAATGTATCACAATTAATTCTACGCACCACGGAAATTATTAATGATTGTGTCCTAAGGCAACTTATAAATCTCTGGGCTAGAGTATCACGGGTTTGTGTCCCCATCGTCCTCAGGGCATGATTATTAATATAAAACCCTTTGCGTGTTTGATTTAGTGTTCTAGCATGCCTTACGAAACACAGACATGATTAATAATAGACCATTTTATAGCTAGATAATGTTCGTTTTAATTGAAGTTAACAAAGCAAGGGATGGGTATGTATAATGGTACGAGGAATCTTTAAGTATACAGCGCAGCTTACATTCAATGCCTGACACGCCTCTGCATACTGCTGGATTATTCTGACACAGAAAAGGATGCTTAGATAACAATCAAGCTTCGAACCTGGGCGTCATGGCTTGCCTTGACTTAAAGATACTTTCAATTTCTAAAGCAGGTCAGGATCACCTCTTTGTAATGCTTTTTTATTTTATGACAGGTGCCCATATTCCTAGTTGGTGCCCTCACTGATCTCATTTCAACCATTTGTGAGTCCCTGAAAAAGTGAACTGGTCATTAAAGTAAGATTGAAATCCCATATCAATGCCTCAGTGCAGCAGTTTTGAATAATGTTAACTAACAGACCATGTTTCATGCTCTCAAATATTTACATATCAGAGATAGAGAAGGATTACGTTTCACCCAAAAATTCGATTACGTTGTCATGCTCCCTCAATTCCAAAGAACCATTTTTAGCCTGTGCGCGCGTTTGGGAAAAGGCAAGAACGAAAAGCCGGATAAGTACCAAATTTCTAACTTAACTCCGTTACGCAATGTAAAAGCGTTTTTTAAGAGAACTTTATATCTATGTTACCTATATGCCTGCACTTTTTTTAATTATTATTATTTACCATTTATTTTATAGCAGTAATTCGTTGTTCAAGCATCCGTAACCCGTTGCATTAATACCCATTTTTGTACCCTCATCTCTGGTGTATGGGTAGTGTGTCTACCCACAATGAAAAAGTCCCGGTTTCGAATTTAGGTGTGAGTTACTTTTTATGGTTTTACTTTCTATACTGCTTGCCTATGATAAACAGAAGAAATATTATATTCCATAAAAAAATTCGATATTGAGATTTTACCGGAAGTACACATTTTGAGGTTCCATGAATTTAAAAAAAACAGTTTTAGAAAAAGCGTGCATATATGTGTGCGTATGCACGCGCGAAATGTTGGAAGAATGTCTAACTTCATAAGTTCAATGTCTTCCCAGGGCGCGACAAGAAGATTTTTAACAAAATCCCTCCACCCAAACTACCTTTACATGGAATCTAAAAAATTAGTAATACGGCTTTGATTAACATGCCATATAAAGGCTAGTTAAATTATATTCGACCCACTCGCGGCCTCTCTCTATTGCGCGAGACAGCCGGCAGTCGCCGGGGAAATTACGGCGGCAGAGGTGGACTAAAATCCTTACCTTATAATAGATGCTGGAAATGTTGACCTTCTGCTCTCAAACAGGCAGCATATCTCGAGTAAATATTCCCGCTCACTCTCCGAAACTCAGCAGCAGGAATTCTTGTGATTTCTTGCAGTGAATGTTTTCTCTAAGTTCCTGTAGTGTGCGAAGATTGGAACGCTACACTTTGTCTTTTAAAGAACCCCATAAACAAAAATCACAACTCGTTAGGTCAGGAGAACGAGGGGGCCACAAATCAACACTAATTATTCTGTCATCAAACACCTCTCTTATTGCATGTTATGATTCGGCAGCCATATGTGCTGTTGCAGAATCTTGCTGGAACTAACCGTACGATTTCTCTTCTTCTGTCAAGCGATTGCAAAATGGCCTCAGAATTAACCTTTGATATCGCTCTGCATTTATTGTTTCATTAAAGAATAGGGCCCTATTATTGTTCTAGCACTTACCGCACACCACACTCCAATTTTCTGATGATAAAGAGGCGTAACATTATAAGAATTCCTGCTACCGAGTTTCGGAGAGTGAGCGAGAATATTTACACGAGATATGCTGCCTGTTTGAGAGCAGAAGGTCAACATTTCCAGCATCTATTATAAGGCAAGTATTTTAGTCCGCCTCTGCCGGCGTAATTTCCCTGGTGCCTGCCGGCTGTCTCGCGCAGTAGACAGAGGCCGCGAGTGGGTTCGAATATAATTTAACTACACTATATTTAAGACATCTGCATGACAAAATATATTTCTTGAATGTTATACCAATAGATAGTGAAATGTCATTTTGAAGGAACTTTATATAATTTTGTTTAGCTTGAAACCGTAAGACAAAAACTTACTATTTACAAAACATAGACCAAAAGTGTTGATCTCGTTAAAACGCACAATTTATGTCAAATATAAATTTTGGAATATTTGCCTTATCCGAGAGTCTTTTTAGGTAATTGGTTTGACTTTTCAGAAACTTGATATTCCTCCAAATACCAAACCGCTATTTTTTTTTCTCGTAGTCGTGCAGAATTCGGGACTTCAAAACCAGGATATAGTGACCTGCATTTTAAACATCTATCACTTTGGTCTCCTGTATCCCGCTTGTACTTAAAACGAAATGTGTAATTGAAGTATTTCTGCTAACGTTTATCTCGAATAACAAAATGTAAGTCGAATAAAAAAAACCTGCCTTCCGCGCCTGCCTTAGGTGAGCTATCCTCTAATTGGTTTTAGCTGAAGTCCGATAGCATTACCCTATGAATAAAGTTCAGGTCTACCTGGACGATGAAAGGGGTGGAGAATCGGTATGTCACATGTCACCGGAATGGTTGAAACAATATGACTCCCAAAGACTGTCCCCCTGAATTAAGTCCGGCATTGAAGCATTAACCTCTGTAACCGAATGAGGGATGGAAGGCGCGGGAGAGGTATGTTAATTATTGATTGCCAACTTAAACTGCGGTTCCTCATTTTTTTTTTGCACCCGGCTTACGTAGAACAGTAAGACTGTGTAAGAATAGCTTTTTGAATAGCGGGTATTACTCGCGCAAAACTTCTGGAATCGTGACCTTGATTGCCACCCCAACTGCCGAGCCTAGGAATGGTTTATGTTTAGCTTTATCAACGAAAGCGATATAATACCTTTGCTTACTCACAGTGCGTAACACATACAGTCTGCATAGAAAGTGTCTGCATCTGGTTGTAATTTTAAAGAGAGCTGCAGTATCTAAATAGTACTTATTTTATATTTGTTATATTTATAACCATGGCTCCTATGTTTTCAAAGTTAAGTGGTAAGGTGTTACATAGTCAAAGTAGAGAAATAATTGCAAATGTCATCGACTTCATGAAGCAAGAAGCAGAGATGAAGGAAGAAATTATATCCGAGTTCCACAAAAGCCTTAAGAGAGTGAAAGAAAGAGTAGTCAAAGCAACTGGTGTTTCACCGAGTTCCGTTTCCAGAGTTCTCAAAGATGAGAGAAAAAAAAACATATGGATGAAAGAGTACCATTTGACACACCTGGGAAGAAACATAAGGTCCCTAAACGTATTACAGAAATAGACGATTTCGAATGCGTCATTCGGCGCACGATTCAAAATTCCTATGTGGAAGAAAAAACTGTGCTAACAATAAGCAGATTGCTCATCAAGCTGAAAGACAGCAGAAACTTTCAAGGTGGTGCTACAAATCTCAGAAAAATTATTAAACATTTAGGGTTCAAATGGAAGAAACCGAAATCAAATAGAAGAGCTCTAACAGAAAAGCAAAATAAATAAATAAAATAAAAAATAATAAAATAAAAAAATAAAAAGTAAATGTTGCCATGATAGCTTAGTCGGTTAGAGCAACGGCACGGAAAGCCTAAGATCCGTGGTTCAAATCCCGGCTATGGCATTGAATTTTTCAGTCTGATTCTACCTTTCCAAATGACTATAATTTTATATGTACTTATATCAGTGTGTACTTATATCAGCATCAATTTTCAAGGTGGTGCTACAAATTTCAGAAAAATACTATAGTGTATGAAGATGAGTCATACATACACAGCAGTCATATAGCATCTAAAAGTTGGAGTGACGATAGCGAATTAGGTTTGCAGGCAGCTGTTGCCAAAGGGCAAATACTTATTATCGTTCATGCTGTTGGAAAGATCGGCTTCGTTCCAAATGCCCTTCATTTACAAGTAGCTACAAACAACAGCAGATTTTCATCAAGAAATGAATACAGAATATTACATGAAGTGAATCAACGCCATGTTGATACCTAATATGCCTGCTGGGTCTGTTCTGGTCATCGACAATGCTTCACAATGCGTCAACACTCAAATTGACAAACCACCTACCTCAAATTCCTTGAAAGAAGAAATGAGAGCTTGGTTACTTAGACATAATATAGCTTTAGATAAAAGCATGAGTAAAACAAAGCTATATAACTTAATTAAAGCCAACAAACAGCTTCAGAAGTCATACATACGTGACCAGATAGTAATACAACATCGCCATAATGTACTTAGACTGTCATCGTATTGCCCAGATCTAAACCCAATCGAATTAATCTGGGCTGATATCAAAAAATGGGTGGCATGAAGAAATATCACTTTTAAATTAAAATGTGTGGAGCAGTTATAACGCCAGCAATTTGCTGAAATTGGAAGGCCAGAATGGGAAAATGTATGGCGACATGCTGAATAAATTAAGAATCATTATTCCGAAAAATACGGAATTGCAGAAAATCAAATAGAAATAATTCTCATCCAGGATAATGGTGCAGAAAGTAGTGACAGCAGTGATAACGGCAATAATGTGAGTGATTCCGCAGAAGAGGAAGGGTTGTTAGATGTGGAAGAATTGGAGGCAATGATTGACAGCGTTTTTTATATTAAGCGCTTTTTACAGCGTGGATTTTAATATACTGTATATAACTAAGTTTATCAGCGCAACGCAGTGCATAACCGGTGTGGATATTTGACGATGACTGTCCCACGCACTCCTGCAGCATGCGGACGACCGGTCACCACCTGATCTGGTAAGCAACTCACATCATAGCTCTCATTAAGATTTTCACGTGTCTAGAACTGTTGCGCCGATTATAAATAAAGTTATGTAAATGTAACACATCAGATATTTCCCCGTATCCTCAAAAAGGCATATCGGTTAACTTAAGATCTGTGGACCCCAAGCTCATTTGAGCATAATTTCACCCAGTTCATTAATTTAACGTCCGAAATGGCCTACGCCAAGGGTGGCGAAAACGACTTCCTTCCGCGAGTCACCAAATATGCAACACGTATTGCTTCACTCAGTAGCATGTGAAAATCAAACGAACGGTTACAGAGAGGGAACGTGCGCCTGCGAGTCACGTTTTCGCCACCTCTGGCCTACGCGGTGCAGGGGTACGGGTGTTGAGCGCCAATTTTGCGGCACGGGATTTGCAGGAATAGTTCCAGGTTCGATGCTAGCTCAGGGATTTGCATGGATCTTAGATCTAGGTTTAGTGGTTAATACGACTGATTAATTTTCCTGCCCGTTTATTTCCCGTCACCGTTTTAAAATTTGACTATGTCGCAGTTCTCAGATGACTTGTGTTATCTTATTTGTTGTACGCTTATTGTTTAATTATTTTTTTAAATTTGGGTTCTTTGTCCTCCGGGTAGCTATTATAACTCAGTCGAGCACGTGTCTCTAAGCAGGGTGTGTAAACGGAAAGGAGTTGTTGCTAAAAAATAACACTGATAAAGAATCTGAATCTAGACTTTTATTGCCGTCACACTTAATTAATAATTGACATATTTAATCTTTATACACGCCTGACGGAAACTGTGATCTTTCCGAATGTAACTACAGTCGTTATAGTTGCCGCGCACCAATTACTTCGCGTACTTTACATTTTTGTAACTAACTCTGCGACGTGCACCTCGTGAGAGATTCTTCAGAACTGTGCGACACTTGCGTATGGCTCGAGAATATATACTCCTTCACCTCGAATTGCCTAAACATTATATTATAGCTTTTACTGGTTACCATATCGCGCCCACTTTAGCGTCTGTTTTGGTCAGCGAATCACTACTACTAACATATATGCTCTAGGGAAGATATTCCCTCCATTTCTAAAAAAGGCACGCTACCCTGACGTCATTTTGTTTATATCTTCCTAGTGATAAACATCTCACCCCCTCGGTTTATTGTTACCCATTTCTATTGTCAGTTTCAGTTAGGCCGTGCAAATTTATTTCCTAATAATACTTATGGCTAACAAACATCTAAAATCATGTACATACAACAATATTAATTTACACTATAATCACTCTGGCATTCACAGCATGTTGTGATATAAAATATTGCTTCAACTCTGATATTACCTCGCCCCACACACACACACACACACACACACACACACACACACACACACACACACACACACACACGTACACACGTATTTCTTTACTGCTGTGCTTCATATCATCGCTCCTCTCTACCGGCACATTTGTTTTCCGAACAACCTCCGAGGAACTACCACGAAGAAGTAGTACGTCTTCTAAATTCTCCTGTTTCTTTATTTCAAAATTCCCATTTCCCCATTTCGCTATCACATGATTTTTGCCTTTTTTCTTATTGGATGCCTGAAGCTATCGGGGTGATTGACCGTTTTATACACATGTGATTTTTAGGCGACCTAACGGTACAATAACAAAGCGTATTCTCTTCTCACTCGGTTAGAATATGGGAAAAACCACTCCACTTGAGGTTTGCTGTTAGCTCTGTCTTTTCAACCCATATACACCTGTAGATGTAATATTCACTTCCCAGTCTTATTTAATAATACTATTCCTACTGTTATTAGTATTTATTTTATGGTTATAATTTTATATATATATATATATCTGCTCAGAACGTACTGCTTCAGCGGTTAAAGGATATTAAATGTAAAAGGTTGTATCTACCTATTGGTGCTCAGCAGAGGTATTATCAATAAACCATGATTCACCAGATAAATTTTGTTATATTTACGGTAAGTTCGTAATTAAGAAAGTGGTAGTGGAAACCGAGTTTCACTTGGATTTATCATCCAATGAGCTAAGAACGGTTCTTAATTTCATAGACCCGGTTACTGGCATATCGATGTTATGGTTCGTTCACAATGAAAATAAAGCCTTAACATAAAGACCAATAACGCATGCCATTCATGACAATCAGGAACATAAACAGCACGTAATCGCAAGAAAGCGAGAAACAGTTCTACTAATGTGACGGCCTGCGAAGCGACCACCGACGGTATACACAACAAAAGAGATTGTGTACATGCCTTATACTAAAAACAACAGCAGCTCTCTATAACAGCTATCTATCATCACGATTTGTTTTGCTGAATTTTTTATAGATATCCCAGTGATTCCTGGCTCGTCATCTTACACAGAACGGCAGTTAGCGAGTAAGTATAAAGCATATGAGATGCAGAAGAATGATAACATGATAGGGTGAATTGAAAATCGATCTCTGGCTGGCTAGTTTCGTATGCTTGATAGACATAGACGTGAAACCTTGGAGCCT
Source organism: Deroplatys truncata (assembly GCA_030765065.1). Classification (NCBI taxonomy): domain Eukaryota; kingdom Metazoa; phylum Arthropoda; class Insecta; order Mantodea; family Mantidae; genus Deroplatys; species Deroplatys truncata. The sequence goes on along the minus strand of CM060988.1, from coordinate 116,542,705 downwards.
GCAAATTTCTATGTAGGAGTTTTAAGTTTACGCTTATGTATGTGTTAACGTCAGCCAATATGAACGCGTGCATTGAGATATCAGCTTCTATGGTTACGTTAAGTTTATGTGTAATTTTCATTGTGAGGAGTCCTTGACTCTGAGGAAATTACACTTCAAATAACTGCATAATTAAGAATCGAAAGGCTGTATTTGTATGTAAGACTGCATTCTAAAACAGACGGTGCCTTAATAAGAATAATCATTTGTTGCAAGGAAGGATCGGATTCATTCAACTTTCCCGACAAGGCCTTTCCGCTCCCTGAACCGAATCCTCAGCCGACTCCCTCGTCTGGAACAGCACTGTAGACAAAACTTCTAGCCTGCAGAAGAGTAACGCAAATAATGCCGCCAGTTCGTTGTGGATAATAATGATCAGTATTATCTATGTGGGCATCTACAGAAATATCTTGTCTGCGGACGTATTTTGCAACGGCTGGGATGTAAATGTCGTGTAATATTGGGATACAAGTGTGGTAAATACGTCATTAGAGAACGAACAAGATTACTTCAGACGTTCTCCAATGCACTTAGTTCATTTGTAGTGCACATTATTTTTTTCGATAATAACGAATAATAGAAAATAAATGCAATATATCAAACGATCATACTTTTCTGCTAAAACTTCCCATTCGTCTGCTCATATAAGCCATTTGTTTTAATAATTATACTCCTGCATATTCTTTTGCCGCTAAGCTTTTTCTCATTTACCATTCCTTCAAGTGCATCTCTGTTCTCATCCAATGCATCCAATGTTTTGCTCTTCCTGATCAGTCACAGCTTTTCTATTCCGTCGCTTCATTATTTATGTTGTGTGCCCATTTCACATGCTATATTCTTCGTCATATCTACATTTTAAATGCTTTCAGTCGTCCTTCTTCACTTCGTCGCAACGTGAATGTCTCCACATTATTACTCTGCATAAAGCACTTTACCTTTCTTTTGAGTGCTTACTAAAGGGTGCAACCCGCGGTGATAAAAGTTAAAACAAGCAGCAAGAACTGAATTCATACTTGCTGCCTCGCAGTTCAGATATTCTTTTGTTGCTAGTATTTGCCATATGCAGTTTTAATTTCCTATTTCACCGGCAGCACGATGTTCCGTTAACAAAAATGTTTCCTTTTCTCTTAAAACTTTTTTTGCTATTGTCATTCTTTGTTATGACCGTATAAAATTACTCGTCACATCATCCTAGACAGATAAGAGGAAACCTTTTATTTTGATGAAAAGTAAAGTAAAAATATGATGACGTAGGTTGTGACCTCAGATCAGAGTTTGTTTACTTAAATTGCAATGAAATGCACTTTAGCATCAATTGGTAATATGTTGTATGGGTTTCACATTTGCTTAATCACATTTACCCTTCTCGCATTGATTAATTACGTAGAGCGAATTAAATAAAGCAAATATGCAAGAATTTTTTAGGTTATGGACAAAAACAAAATTATTGCGTAATCGACTGTAATGCAAAGCATTTATTATACTAGATTAATATCCATAACAGGTTGCTTTCAACCTTAAAATTTCTGCCCGTCAGTTAGGCAAAAAATAGATACATTTTAATTAGAATGGCTGAACATAAATATTGTAATATATAATTGCATAATGTGTTTGCTTTTCCCCAATCTAAACTTTTTTGTGATACCGTAATTATTGACAGGAAGATCTAAATAATTAAATAAGGAAATAACAGCAAGATGGAGAAATTCTTGCACAAAATAATATCCGTATATTAAATCAATCTATAATGTAACAAGCTTGAGTTGAAAAGATTTGTCCGGAGAAAAAGGTAATTAGCAAGCAAAGTCATTAGTAACAGTTGAGTGAACGCATTAAGTATAAAAGTTCCTGAAATGCAGTTAGAATTGGGTTCTGTACGTTTGAACAGTCACATAGAGCGAATTCTGTGAAAGAGAAAGGAAATGAAATTTTGAGATTCGGGGAGGTGTTCCATAGCAACAGTTAAGAGACTCGTATGAAGGTATGTTTGTAGGGGACTGATATGTAGGCGGAGCTTAAGCTAATATAAGGGCGTGCATTCTAATCAGACACACATTCGTTCGTGCACACATTCGTGACACTCTCTCCTGAGAATTAATCACTTAATGTGGTAATTATTCGTGTGTTATTTTAAGAGCACATTGACGCGCTTGGTTGAGTAAGATTTAGCGGCCATCGCGAGGGGTTTTGCCGGTAAGCATTTTAGCGACTCACGGCAAGTTATGCTTCTAGTTTCTTTTATTGCAGAAACAGTTATTTCAAACCGTAAAGCTGATGCAGCAGAAGCTCGCAGATAAATAATTCACTTGTTATAGTTTCGAGTGCGAGACGATTCATAATCACTTTCATTCTTTACCTTCAAACAGTCAGCAACTCTCTTCAATAGCTCAAGTATTAGATCATATTAAATTTCTCAGTCAATTTAAATTGGTATTATCCTTTCACACTGCGCACTCGTATACCCTGAGAGAAAGATCTCAGCCAACCACAGTAGCAGCCTCCAGCAGAATCAGACAGATATTGAAGCTAAGGGTATGGCTTCAAAGAGTTAGGATTTTTAGGTGCAAATTTCAGATGAAAAAAGGAAGGGCAAAGGTGCTCAAATAGGGTGAACAAAGGGACAATAAGGGGCTGGTTTATTTAAGGGGTGTACAACTGAAATTGCTATTTTCTAAACTATCCATTCAATTGGGCTGAAATTTCAACCACGTGTCAGTCTTCTTCAGATATAATTGTTTTGTGAATTTCAATCCAAAACCTTAATTAGTTTTCCAGTTATTACTTTTCAAAGTTATTACATGATGCATTTAAAAAAATCCTATGTTGCTTTTATGGAACTACAAATCTGTCATATAATTTTTTTTCTACCATTCTTAGTTTAAGAGAAAAAAAGTTTTGCAGTTTTGTATTTGCATTTTTCCGCTTTTTTATACATTGCTATCTTCAAAAATTAGTAGCGCAAAAAATGTTCATTACACAGAAAAATTATATGACAGTTTTATTTATTTGGGTTTTTTAAATAAGCATAAAAATGTCAATATGAATGAATGAAAACTACACCGTGTGGAACATTTTGAATATGCAGAAATGCTGAAAAAAAGAAACGTCTTAAAATAAAGTTTTAAAAATATAAACAGCTAGCAACCAAATGCGCAAGGGTATTTAAAAAGTCTCGTAACGATCCTGAAGCGGATTCTAAGACTACAAGCAATGGAGAATTTTTTGGGAACATATATTTTTTTTGTTAGATTTTTTGAGATTTTGGGTTAATTTCAGTTGTGCATTCCCTTAACTAATTCGACGATTTCTCTTTCCTCTATTATAATTTATTGAACTACAAACAAGTACATCAGAATATCACTCATCAAAAGAAGGAAAAAACATGAAGCTGTTGTACTTCAAGACATTAAGCATCTCAACATTTTTAAAAGTAAGCCTGTTTCTATTAGGAGATAGAATGTCTTTGTAGATGCTAAAGCTTCTTTCAACATCCACAGAAACCTGTGGGGCAAACCTTGTATTCACTCGGAATGGCAACTCTACAGATGTGGCGAATTCCTCAATGTCTGGATGCTTCTGAAGATTAGATTCAAGTTTGTCTTTGGCAAAGCCATCTAACTGCTCCCTCACGGAAGTAAAATATCCCATTGTTTTTCCTTTTCCAAACCTTGTTCTTCCAATCGTTTAATAGCTGCAGGCAAGTACTTGTAACTATGGACACAATATAGTTATGTCTGCAAATTATGTATTTTCTTCAGTAACAGAAGTTAATGTGCCTTGGAAATTGCACCTGCGTCGGATGGATCCAAAGAAAGTACAAACTTTAATTTTGTCAAAATCCTCACACTACATAGCAGCACACTCAATCCAAGATCCCCAGCAAGTAATGACCGGGAAATTTGGAAGAGGCAGGCCAGTGATTTCCCTGTAGTAAACAACATAGCTCGGAGCTTTCAGTAGAATCTTCTTCAGGGCAGAAATGAATTGATTTGCGATGTCGTATACGTTCCTTATGGATTCACAAACCCTGTGAAGGGCATGAGCCAAGCATGTCACATGCCTCAAGTTAGGAAATAAAGGTTTCAATTGGTTAACAGCTGAAACCATGTATGGAACCTGGTTCGTAACCACAAGAAGAAGTTTTTCAAACTCGAGACCAGTAATCCAGAGTTTTTGGCAGAAGTCCATAATGGATTTCATTACTGTACTGGCATTGGCTTTCTGCAGCTCGTACATTTTTAACAACATGGGGTTAACTTTCACCCCTGCTAAGGGAAAAACTAAAATGTTCCAAAACATATCGTTCCATTGAGTCTATGGTTTCATCCACAATGATTCCTACATCGCAATCAGACACTTTCTCCTTGTTTCTTTCTATGGTTTCTTGGTAAACAGGCTCCATGTAGTTTTTTCTTAAAGTACTCTCATCGGGCATTGACATGTTTGTGTATTTTTCAAGAAATTCCTTGAAAGCTGGATGGTTCACCTTATTGACTGGAATTCCCTTGTGTAAGAGCTGCACACAAATCAATGTTTAATTCCTTCAAATTTTGGCTTTTTGAAGAACTCTGTTGAAATGCATTTCGTAATAGAGGTTGCCGTGATTTGTTTGCTTGAAGAGTCGTGTTCATTTGATGCTTAGAGCTGGAAATGTGTTGTTTGGTGCGATCTAGCTGGTATTTTTCATCTAAAAAATTCTTGAATCACAAATAGCACATCGCATAGGAGTTCTATCAGTATGTATGAAATCATGTTTGAATTCCTCAGCCAGAACAATAAATCGAATACTGGGCACCTTTGGCATAGTAAAACATAGTACTAGTACACTCGTTTGGTAATGTAACATAGAGCTTACACTAGTTCACTTGCTAACACAATGCGACTGTCACACAACTCACTCTTGCGCCCATTCGCTGTCCACAATCTCTTACAACGCCGCGACAATTACCAGAATGTTCTCATCCATGCTGGAACTTCAGTCTCAGCGATTTCTAATAGTTTCGAGCAGAACCCAGTCTTAAAAATTCTCGGAACTGCGCGGGTGAGGTTACTGCCGTCTCTGCGTGCCCAGCCTTCGCCTCCACGCAAACAGATGACATCTCTCACAGTAACAAACTATTCACGAACAGCAGGCTACTGATTCTGAAGGGATAGAATCACTCATTATCAATTGCATTATTGCGGGCTACTTTATAGTGGTAAAGCGAGAGAAAGAGGTTTTCGTCGAACACACAAGTATTTTCCATTGTTGCGGGTGTGCTTTCAATTCCCGCGCGGCGTTTACTGAAAGAGGTAGGCTTACTATTCGCACGTACACAGCAAGCTGAGGAGACGTTAATTGAAAGTTAAAGAATAAATTGGAATGAAACTTAAAAGAAAAATAGGGGAAAAGGGACTTATAGGCATGGTTGGGAGGAAATGGGATAAAGGTGCCAAAAAGGGAAAAAGGTGCGAGAAAAAATACCTCCTTTCGCAACTAGAAACAAAATTTCACACTGTGATATCTTTCCGCACAGCTTTAACGTACCCTAAGAAAAACTGCGCATCTAAAAATCCTAACCCTGGTGATGACCATCATACAGCTTCAGTTAGTTTGCTCTGTATAGAGGGCGGCATAAGTCCGTGCAAAATGCTTAATCTAATCTAACAATAAACGTTGTTTGAACGCTTTCAAAGTTCATTTTATTTTTACCTATACATTAGCCATTGTGCAAGCACTGTTTTGTATGTCTTAAAACGTTGGTGTTATTACAAGAAACTTTTCAAATATTCGAAAGGTTTGAACCCTTTGGTGTAGTAGAGCTCTACATTTTACACTTCCCACATAAACAGAAAAAAATCACTGTTCCTAAAATAAATTTTCATCACCTAAGTTTTCTCGCTCGGCATAAATTACCATTGTCTACAACAATGTGCAACAGTTACTGGCTTTACTGTATTCTGCTTTTTTGCCGAAGAGTACGTGCAATATAGATTAAACCAAGGTTAAACCAATAAAGTGTTTTACTTTCCCTATCGCTTACTTGTGGCAGGTTGAGATAGTATATGATATTTCAACGGAAATACAAGTTTGGGTATTCCTGAACTCAACAAAATCATTTTTAGAAAACGTAAGCGTGTAATAGATATAAACACACCTCTCTTATAGCATTACTCAAAGACTAAAAGTCAGATGAACACAACAGATCATACTTCAGTCGGACATTCTATAAACCATCCTTTACATGAAAAAAAGTTGGGTATTTTTTGTTTTCTCAAAAACGACTAACGATTTTGCTTAATATGTCGTGTTTCTAACGCTCATCTATAATCTATGACCTTCGGGGGTTACCTCATTTAACGAAGCGACGACTGAACCCATTTCTGAGGTGGAGGCACCCAGCGGGTAGAATCCGCTGCGTCTGATGGTAGGGTGATGCAGAGAATGGCTGTGGAATGAAACGACTTACAGCTTTTACCGTGGACTTCGAACCACATTGGTCCTTGGGAGTACTTCATATGTGCAAGTCAGAGGTAAAGACGTGTATAGGGCCGACTGAAAATCCTCACCCTAGAAGCGGGAATCAAACCCCGGACCCTCAGTACTTTTCCAAAGTTTAGCGTTGTAGAAAGAAATGTCTTTAATAAAAGTCGCCTGATATTATTTGCGAAAGGAAATGTCATTTGTCATGTTTGTTTGGAGAACCTTATGATAGTCGGTTTAGGATCAATTTAATTTTTTTTAAATGCGAACCTACGTTTTATATGTTGTTTTCTCATTAGAAAATAGTTTATTAAAACTGATTATTTTGTGATGAAGAAGAAGGAAACAAAATAAAAAATGTTGGTTCTCAATTACGAAACGTAATTTAACCCTCAAATGACCATCCATGGATGTCTCAACCATTCATTGCGCTCTTCGTACACAGCAATTCAGAATTTTCGTTGTCATTTACGTTGATGTAAGAACAATTGCAAAGTGCTTTATACAAATGTTGTTTAGTTTCTTTTTATGAGGAGTGAGAAAACAACATAAAAAGGGTAGGTTCCCATTTAAAAAAAATTAAATTGACCCTAAAATGACCATCCCATCGTCCTCCAAATAAAACAGGACTAATGCCATTTACTTTCCCCCATAATATCAAGCAACTTTTATTAAAAGACATTCCTTTCTACAACGCTTAGTTTTGGAGATACTATACTGTCTCGACTTGAATGGTCCACCCTGTACACACACACAATGTAACAATATCTGCTGTAACAGAATGCAGAGCCTAATCCCTGAAGAAGATGATACCTTTTTTTTCGTAGAATTAGTATAATTTTAAATATCATTATTATAGTTGTATAATCTCTCATCCGTTGGAATGTTTTGAAAATTTGCTCGCTACTTTCTTATTTTCCTTGCTTCAGAATGCCTCGAGTTCGTTATTAACAAGAAACGGCTGAAGATTGTTTCTGATTTTGTACATAATCAACTGAACTAATTTCTATGAAGGCACTTTAATTTAAATTGTACAACGTATAAGAGAATGCGAATATTGTAATTCCTTTTCCGTTGGATTAGCAACAAATTGATACCGCGATATAAAAGAGAACAAGTAGCCAAAGATGCTGAGGTTAAATACAGCTGTTCACAATGCAAACCACAAAATGGCCTCCATAGATTTCCATCTCACCACGCTTCGCTGAATGAAAGCAGAACATCTGCGGCAGATGCAGCAAATTCGCCATTCCGTGAATGAACCATCCCTGACTCAGTTTCCGTGTAACATTTCCATTATTTTCCTGCTTTCTTCAATGTAGCCTTTAAGGATAAATGCTCTGTCCCTGCAACTAAAGCTGGAACGCTAGACAATTCAATATGCATTTTATTTGTCATGTAAATATCTTTTAATCAAAATCGTTAAAGCCGTTTTGGAGTAAATAGAAATGTTCAAAAAAATCGATGTAAAGTGTAGTTTGGAGTGGGGGGATTTTCTTGAAAATCTTCGTGTTGTATCTTTGGAAGAATCTGAACGTAAACACCAAGTTTGGTAATTAAGGGCTCTTCGTTTTTTAATCCACACTACTGTTCACACTCGCCGGACCTTTTTCTAAAAATGCTTTTTGTTTAGGATTCAGAGTGTCTCAAAACGTGTGTTTTCGGTAAAATTTCGGTATCAAATTTTTGGATGGAATGCAATACTTCCTCTGTATATTAAATGCAAGCAGAATAGGGAGTAAAATAGTTTCTTTTATCTCCTCCTCAGCCACAGCCACAGCCACGTCCACAGTCGATGATGTTGAGGGTTACTCTAGATTTGCACTAGGCCCTGTGTACGCTGTTAGTTTGTACGAGTAACACTGACGCTTACCTCCTAAAATCTAAAGAGTGCTTTAACAATGCGTATAGCTGCCACAGTTGACCACTTAAGTCATACCTTTAGTTTTGTTCAACCGACCAAAAACCATTTCTACCTCCCCATTGGAATGAGGAAGGCAGTGAACTGTGATTGCAAAATCTAGCAGTCCTTTAATGGTTTTGATCCCGCGGATCTTTCTGGCAATATGCTTATGTCCAACTGAGCGAGGTAGCTACTCGCTTTCAGGAGGTCTCGGTTCAAACTTCCGGAGCCGACTATCCTAACCAAAAGGTTTTTTTTTCGCGGTTTTCCTCTCACAGGCGAATGCTGGCTTGGATAGTTTGATCCACGAATTTTCCTAGCATGCCTAAATTTCATTTCCTTCTTCACCGCCATACCAGGCATTGAGCTGATCACCCATCCTGAATATGCTATTATCCAGAGTTTGCCCAGTTTTTGCCAGCTAATCAGCTTTTTGATTTCCATAGATGTTGAAAGGAGGTATACCACACACACATACATATATAAACATATAAATCAATATTAAACAAGTATTGTACATAATGATATAATTCGCCAAGAAATATCTTAGAATATTTAACAACCAAGAATTGTACAAAAGCAGATTATATAAACATATAAATCAATATTAAACAAGTATTGTACATAATAATATAATTCACCAAGAAATATCTTAGAATATTTAACAATCAAGAATTGTACAAAAGCAGATTATATAAACATATAAATCAATATTAAACAAGTATTGTACATAGTAATATAATTCACCAAGAAATATCTTAGAATATTTAACAACCAAGAATTGTACAAAAGCAGATTATATAAACATATAAATCAATATTAAACAAGTATTGTACATAATAATATAATTCACCAAGAAGTATCTTAGAATATTTAACAACCAAGAATTGTACAAAAGCAGATTATATAAACATATAAATCAATATTAAACAAGTATTGTACATAATAATATAATTCACCAAGAAATATCTTAGAATATTTAACAATCAAGAATTGTACAAAAGCAGATTATATAAACATATAAATCAATATTAAACAAGTATTGTACATAATAATATAATTCACCAAGAAATATCTTAGAATATTTAACAACCAAGAATTGTACAAAAGCAGATTATATAAACATATAAATCAATATGAAACAAGTATTGTACATAATAATATAATTCACCAAGAAATATCTTAGAATATTTAACAACCAAGAATTGTACAAAAGCAGATTATATAAACATATAAATCAATATTAAACAAGTATTGTACATAATAATATAATTCACCAAGAAATATCTTAGAATATTTAACAACCAAGAATTGTACAAAAGCAGATTATATAAACATATAAATCAATATTAAACAAGTATTGTACATAATAATATAATTCACCAAGAAATATCTTAGAATATTTAACAACCAAGAATTGTACAAAAGCAGATTATATAAACATATAAATCAATATTAAACAAGTATTGTACATAATATCATTTACTAAGAAATATGTTAGAGTATTTAACAACCAAGAATTGTACAAAAGCAGATTGTAACTCAGATAAGTAAGGAACAGGCGAGCTAGCTAATTCCAGGTAAAAGATAATTCTAGAAAGAGCCCACCTTTCACCAAGCTAATGAGCAGGTAACTGGTAGCAGTAAGGAGAAATAGAAAGAGAAAGGAAAGAGACAGAGATATTGAATCTGCTTCGTGATGCGTGACGGGGACGCGTATGCGAAATCTTTTGGAGCAGATATTCTCATACATAATAACGTAACGGTCTGGGGACCAATTAGTAATGTCGTTACATTTTGAGGCGTGGAGGTAAGCGTCACTAGGCTTACGTATAAAAAGGGGAAGAAAGCCCCAGAGTTTCTCTCTCTTATAGAATCTCATCGACACACAGTGTTGCTCTCTGGACGACAAATGCACGTGGGTGCATTGGGATGGGAAGACGTGTGTAGTTAGTTTAGGCTCCTAATTTATTATAATGGTGGGAATTGTCGTAATAGAGAAAGCTAGCCGCCCATAAGTATTTGTTGGATAATAAACCACATTCTTATGGGAAATGCAGTGTATTTTAATTTGTCTCACCTACAAAAACCCCGAGACCCGTGAAATTAGCTAGATAGGCAATCATTAGGAATGGAGAATACAGCAGCAGACGAGCAGTAATAGCCGCAGACGAGAACTCTGCAGCAGAGGACATCAACTAGAGGAACAACGTTTTCCAGCTACAAATGATGCACAGCGCTTTCCCGCTACAATACCCTGATGCCCTGGTACCACCACATTTTAGACCTGTTGCAAGATGATGGGCCATTCAAGACATTAGGCGTTTCCAAACCATTTTCTATTTTACCTGTTCTGAAGATGTGGAAGGCTATCTTTATACTGTTTTCGAAGATACAGAGATTTCGGCAGAAGAACGGCGAGCTTTCCTTAGCAGATTAAGAGGAAATGGATTTTTTTCACAGCTTCAGCATAATTGTTTGTGGTGAGAGCACTCTATAGTTTTCATTTTGGACTCAACGAAGCATATCTTGAGTAAACAACTGTTGAAAGTGAAGTTTTTGGAGCGAAGAGATACTTTTATACTGTGAATGATAAGAATAAACATCAATATAATCTCTTCTGTGAAAGGGATATTAAATCGGAGCAAGCACGTCAACTGAAATGATCCATTACAAAACTTTCGAATTTCAGTGCACGTGATGCGTTTTATTGGAACTAACATAATCATTATCAGAGCAAACTCTCAAATTGATGTACTGCAGCGATGCTACTTGACGTGATACATGTGAGATCAATCATATCACACTGAAGAGAAAGCTGGCAAAAGTGCACAGATCATTTATTTTTGTAGCTTACAAAGTTCCCGTTAACTACTTCGCATCAGTAACTATGTGCATTTCATAATTCTGTTTTTCATTTAGCACACTCTGTAGTTAACGAGTAATGATGCCATATTGCCTTACTTTAAACCACCTTAACTTCGAACTGTTCTGTTAAAATCTCTTTGAAATTTAACTTGTGTTTCCACTGCGACTATTGTTAGTATTTTAGTTTATTGAGAACTAACAGAAATACATGGCGTTGTCCGGGGATTTGAACATTTTGTTGAAACATCAATTTTCGTAATATGTGTTTGTTTACACTTAAATTAATTAAAACAATTACAATATCCTTGGTATTCGATTCTTTTAATTTGATCACCTCATTTTCATTATACCAAACTCCCTATTCTTTTTAACAATCTTCTAAATTGCCTCCCATCCAACATTTTTTAATCTCACCCCCATTAGAGGTAGTTTTCACAATACCAACACTAAAAGAACAAATAGGACAACGTTTACACTTTTATTATTGAGAAAACAGGCTAATCAGTGCTGAATGTGCGCAACATTTACCCACCAAACATGGGAGAGGGGAACTTTCATGCTGAAGTACTATGCTGAAAAAGCACAAATTGCTTGCAGCTGAAAACTTTCTCCCCTTTTTATGACAGCACCCACATAGTGTTTTTATTATTATTCTTAACAACGCGTGATTAAAATTTTCTATTGGTACTTAAAGTCCTTTATAGTGTCTCCAACCTAGTAGTTTTAACTATTTCTCCCATTAGGTGTGGCTTTTTACATTACCGTCCCAAACAGAATGAAGCGAGCAACATTATCATTTTATGTAGCATAATTATTGGGCAAATAGGGCCTATGTTTTGAGAATCATCAACATTTTCTCCCACCAAAACTTTTTCACCTCCTCTTCTGTTGGCGGTTTTTAGTGGTACCAAGCAGAGAGGTATTATTCTTATTCTAAAGTTATACTGTGCTAACTTTGGTTGAAATCGGTGCAAACGTGTAGGAGCCTGTAGCAACCACCAAAACACAATTTGAACCTGTTTATAGGATCAAAGTGTGAATTTGATAAACAATTCATGCTGAAGATATAAATATTTTATTAATTTTAATTTGGGATGAATAGTTGATACTAGTATATTTTACGGACTATCCTGAAGGCAAAAATCTCATAAGGGTAATGGGTACTGAAGTTTCTACAAATTTCAACCAGTGTAGCTGAAAGTGTTATAACATATTTGTTTCAACGTAGTTGTAATAGAGAAAATGATTTGCTAGCTCCTATATATGAGGCTAAGTTAATAAGCATTTGGGCACTATTTTTAATTTTTTGTAGGTTGCCTGTATCGGTTTGTGCGCGCGCACGTCGACATGTTGTTCCTTTGTCTCCGCTTGTGGAATGTTTCACCGTTATCACTCCAGTGAGTGTTGCATTGTTGCATAATAAGCATTGTTGCACCCCTCACCGTTTGCACCAAAGAATAACAGCATGCGGTTATTCGCTTTTTGTCATCTGAAGGTGTACCAAGAGACGAAAACCATCGAAGATTTTTCGCGCAATATGGGGGCAATGATTTACCTCGGCAAAATGTGAACCAATGTATTGTAAAGTTTAAAATGGTCGGACAACTGTGAAGGACGAGGAAAGAACAGGACGCCCGTCCTTATCCACTAGTGACGCCAACAATGAGCAAGTCCGATTCCTGATTCGGAGAACCGAAGATTGACTGTTGATGAAGTGGTAAATCGTATCTTTTTTGGTCCACTTAAAAATGCCTTAAGAGGCCTTCGCTTCACCACAGACCAAGAAGTGAAGGAAGCAGTGCATAAATGGTTGCTCAACCGACTAACTTTTTTTCTGAGGACATCAGACAGCTTGTGAACGATGGACAGTGTGCATTGAGAAGCAAGGGGACTATGTTGAAAAATGAGGTAATTATAAGTTTCTATTGTTATAATAAATTTAAAAAAAATTGTCCGGATACAACTTATTGACTTACCCTCGTAGTGCTCAACTTTTCAAGTCAACTTTTAAAAAATGTAAATAGAGTATCGTATGCAATATACATCAAGAGCATTTTAAATTTTGTATAATTCCTCGAATATAGTTCTTTACGATAAAAGATTTCCAATTCAGCAACCAAACCCATGAATGATAGCCGTCTATATCTCTCTCTGGCTGGCCTCAGCCGGTCATGTAGGTCCTCGTCTCAAAACGGGAATGGTTGCATCACTCTTCAGGAACATTCTAAACGGCTAATTCTTTGTGTACTTAAAGAAATATTTAGTGAAAGTTATGGAATTTGGGATAAAAGGATTTGATAAATTCTGCTTGCTTCAATTCAAGGTTGGTTAAAGCTTAGCAAAGTGGAAAGTATTAAAATAACAAATGCAGACATAAATAAGTGACTTTTACTTTAACAGTTTTAGATAAAAATTGCATGCGTTATACGCGATATAAAGTTTACTAGAAATTATTCTTTTAAAACACGATACAGTCAAAACGAGAACCCCAGAACCGACGAATTGTTTATTGCCTTTTTTTATTTATGGACGCCATTTAACTGCTGTGGTCCTTAGTGTCCCTTCTATATTGGGCGCGAAAGACCGGTGATTTTGCTCAGAGGTCTTTTTATCAGGCTTGAGGTTCTTTTACGTGCCGTAAATCTAACGCAGGACCACCGACTTTACTTCCGAAGGAAGCCATGCGACCTCGGGAACTAGAGGCTAGCATGGGAACCACTACACCACGGAAGACAACTATTGTCGTACAGTAATGCATTCGGCTAATTCTCAATTAACATGCAAACGACAGCACGTAATGACAGCCTTCCAAATATGATGTTACCTGGACCATGAAGGTCACACTTCAGTCCCTGAAAGTGTGCTAAATGGCCGATTGGTTCATTGTTAACTTGTCGCCTGTAATATCCCTTGTTAACTAATACACCGTCCTTCAGTTGCTAACAGGTAGTGAGAAGTGTTCGGCGTTCAGCGTGTTTGAAATATACATATTACCGCCTAGTCGTGCAGCGCATCTTGATGGGGAGATTACTCCATGGCAGGTTTTTGTTGATTATGCCATCAATATTCCACGCGTTTGGTATCTAGTGACTAATCGAAAGTGGCTTTAGTTAAATCATGCACTGATTGGCTGCAAAATTATTGAAACGAGATTATGGCAAACGAGATTCAGTTCATAGGTTTGTGATATTTTCATGAGAAATCTACTTATATAAAAGTCAATGTATGTGATGTATGTGTCCTTATAAACTCCCACATCTTAGCACCGATTGCGAACAAATTAGGCAAACATGTTTAGCATAAGTGTAAATGTTTTGGGGGATGGTGCCACAAAAAACTCCTTAACACAAGGGGGCGTGGAAAATACTCGGCGAGTGACAAATTTGAGGATTCTCAGCACGGATGGGCGTGTTTTCTTAACACTTTTGCCAAATAAAAAGTTACGTGTTTCCCTCTTCATTGTTTTAGGGGCACTAATGCCGAAAAACGCCCCAATGGTAGAAGGGGTTAAATTTTCTTAAATGGAAGGCACTTTAGAGGATTTTCAGAGGAATGAAACATTTGACACGCATATTCTTTACGGCAAGAATAAAACTACCACAAAAAAAGCCCACCCCTAACGGAAGAACAGGCAGAATGTGCTCGGCGGGAAACAGTTTTGAGCCATTTCAGCACGAACGGACCTGTTTTCTCAATACTTTTGTGAAATAATATAAATTATGTTCTCTTCGTTCTTTTAGTGGTGTAATAAACAACGGATCAAGGTGGATCTGCGGATCCTCTGCACAAACGGGCCTAGAGTCTATTTCTCGTTAATAAAAGGACGCATGTTGCTCCCTTCAATCTTTTTGGTTTGGTAATGTGAAAAAGCATTGCTAATAGGCGTGGGATTGAAAAATTTGGATGGGAGAAAATTCAAATTCAAAAAATTGAATGCCAGCAATATTGGAATTATTTCAATTCATGTACCTAAGTCTTAATAAAAAAAACATAGTTTGGAAAGGTGATTCAGATTTGAAAAATCAACCTTGCAACTTACAAAGAACAATTATCAAATTGTGCCTTTGCATATCTCTAAATTCATCTTCATTCTTATGTAACGTATTTGCTTTGGAAATCATATCACATAGATATACTGCACAAAAAGTGCAATGCAGTTTATGCAAAATAATTGTTACCCATGAGTAGCTATTTCCGAAATATGCGTTGCTGAAACCTTCCTTCACTTCTAGACTCTAAACCCCTATTTCTATCTATGTTATAAGAACGTGTAACAATATGGCCATTGGACTTTCTGTCAGTCCAGGATGGCTATTAAACTCCTTCCATCAAACTTTACAAAACTCACCTTCGTGATGTGGGGATAGCTTGTCTGCCTTAGGATAGGATAGTCAAACGTAGGGCCCCCAGCCACTGGATCTCTGCATCGAACATAGCCCACCAAATCCCATTGTTTCTTACGTGACCCCAATGAAGAAGAATAGAAGGGGAGACCCGAAGGGCGACCAGATCTGGTGACGATGTAAGGATTTGCTAGCTTACTGTCTTTAAGCTGCCTTTAAGGATTTCAGAGTGATTGGTGAATCCTAACGCCGTGGGCGTTTTCCCACATCTTCAACTCGAGGGTCCCGGAGGCGAGCCTCTCCCGCTAGAAAGGGGCATCATCTGGTCATTTAAGCGCTAGGAAGAAATCCTTTAAACCGCGCAAACTCTACCGTCCAGCAGCCACGCAATGATGCCTGTTCCTACAACCCTGAAACACATGAAGGTGAAACAAAGGAACGAAAATTCATTAAAAATTCGTAGTAGAAGATGAACCATTCCAGCATTCGCCTACAGACCTTTGAAAACCTAAGGTAGCAGGGTAGCCGGTCCAACGGGATTCGAAATCGGGCCCTTGCACGTCATCTAGTCCCGTCTAGAGGTCCGGTGTTCTAATTTAGTTGATATAACTTGCCTGAATGAGATTTATTCTGGTTGTTTGTTTCCTATCCTAAAAGGACGAATAGGTACAGTTTGTGTAAAACGTCGAGACACTCCATATACGCAAGAGAGGAGAAATGAGGAGAAATAGTGAGAGTAGTGGGGGAGCAAGGGACTAGAAGTATATCAGAACTCGGAGGCAGTCGCTGGCCCCCCACTTCTCTCATTATGCAAGTGGGCTGGCCAGTGCTATTGCGCATCTATGCTTCAGGAGTGGGGGACTGTCACGAGGTTTTACACGAGCTGTACTGAATAACTCTGTAGGCCCGAGCAGTTTTCTGCAATATTTCCTATATTCGTTAACCGTGCGATTTGACCTGATAGGTTAAACGAGTAGAACTTAACGAACAAAGGAAGTGGTAATAGTGCGAGTGAACCGAGCGAGGTGGCGACTCGCTTTCGGGAGGTCTCGAGTTCGATCCCTTGCGAGTGCCCTCTGCGACCCTTGCGGTTTTCGTAGTTTCCCCGGATTGGCAGGCAAATGCTTGGGTGGTTCCTATTCTACCACGACTTCCTGTCCGTCACTTCCTGTACCCATCATATCCTTCATTGTAATCAGTTTCAGGGTCGTAGGAGCAAGCGACGGTTTTCGGCTGGTTACGGCTGGGCAGTGGATTTGCGCTTTTTCTTCCTTGGCGTGGGTCGGTACCCGAGCCTTAACAGGAGGAACGCTGGGGGTTAGGTGCTCGTGGGTGGGGTCGGGCGGAGTAGGATGCGTTTGATCTGCAAATATGAAGGGCCCCGTCATTCTTTCGCCCGTGGTTATCCGTATCTGGTCGCCCTTCAGCTCTCTCCCCTCATTTCTCCCTCGCAGGGGTCAGGTTAGAAGCATAAAGGACCACATAGCGTGGTGCTCTGGCCTTGTTGCGGCGCCCCTTCGTAAATATGTAGCTTTAGTTTACCATTTAGTGCTGGTGATCACGTCAAAAAAAAATAAATTGAGTTTTATTTATGGACGCTCTTTAACTGCTGCGGTCCTGGGCGTCCCATTTTTCATTGGCAGTGAAAGACCGGTAATTTTACTCAGAGGCCTCTTTATCAGGCTTGAGGTTCTTTTACGTGCCGTAAATGTAAGACAACGGCTTTACTTCCCTTCGGAAGGAAGTCATGCTAAGGATTTTAATGGCCGAGAAAAATCCAACGCCCTCCGCCGGATTTGAACTCGCGACCTCAAGAACTAGAGGCTAACTTGGTAACCATCACACCACTGAGGACGACTAGTGGTCATGTCGCCTTCTACTCTTCTTTTGTCCTCAGAAATTAATATTAAACAATACAGAGTTTGTGTACTGCATGTTGATCTCGCGAAGTATGAATGAATCGGTTTATTCATCAACTTTCCCACATGTAGTGATGGATAGTTTCCTAAAGAGGTGCCAAAAATGTATGGACAACGACGGTGGTCAGTTTCAGCATCTCCTTTCATAAAGTTGGTAAGTAAAGCCTTTAGAAGTAGTTTTAAAAATGTTGTATGATTTCATCCGCGCCTTTCTATGATAGCGGCAGACGTCAACGAGCGCCGAGGACGCGGACAGGAAAAACACCGCGCAGGCAGTTCGTAGTTTTTTGGCTCAGCCTATATGTACCTATATATGTAATGGTACACACATCCTCGCGAAGTAATAAACAGGCCGTTTGCATCCCACGACGTTCTAAAAGAATTAATAACCCCATGACTTTGAGAGATACAACACGGTGGCTAATTTGTTGCTTCTGATTTCCATGTACTTTTGTGCTTTCATCTTTTAATCCATTGTTTTCTGTCGTGTACCATAAGAAATGTGTCGTCCTCCGTGGTGTAGTGGTTACCATGGTAGCCTCTAGTTCCCAGGACGCGGTCCAAACTCGGCGGAGGGCGATGGATTTTTTCGGACGTAAGAATCCTTAGCATGGCTTCTTTCTGAAGGGAAGTAAAGCCGGTGGTCCCGTGTCTTATATTTACGGCACATAAAAGAACCTCAAGCCTGATAAGGAGGCCTCATAGCAAAATTACCGGTCATTCACGCCCAATATATATAAGGAGATGCTGAAACTGGCCACCGTCGTTGTCCATATATTTTTGGCACCTCTTTAAGAAACTATCCATCACTCGCCGTAGTTCACGAAGAGAAATGATGGCAATTTCCTAGCGAATATTTTGTTTTAATTCTTCCAGGGTGTGTGGGTTTGTGTTGTAACTTTGTTTGAAATTACCCCAGAGATAGAAATCGCAGGGGGTTAGGTCGGTGGACCGAGGGGGCCACAAATCTCTACTAATAATTCTGTCCTCAAGCACACTTTCATAAAGCTGGTAAGTAAAGCCTTTAAAAGTAGTTTTAAAAATGTTGTATGGTTTCATCCGCGCCTTTCTATGATAGCGGCAGACGGCAACGAGCGCCGAGGACACGGAGAGGAAATACCCTGCGCAGTCGGCTCGTAGTATTTTGACTCTCTCCATAGGATGGGACACCAAGGACCACAGCCGTTAAAGTGCGTCCATAAATAAAACTCAATTTCAATAAGAAATGTGTAGTTTATTAAATTTTTCATCTCCCGTGAACAAATGTGCAATTTTGCATCCGAATAAATGGTTTTGTTACGACATTCTGTCTACAATTTTCCTTTCTTAGTGATTTTTTTCGTTTGATATTCCATGCATAATCCCAAGGGATGTGCCGTGCAGCTTTAAACCACAGGAGAAAAAAAGAAATCAATCTGCTGCTTGTGCAATAATTTTACTTTTTTTTATGCCATCCAGGCTTTTTATCAGAGAGCAATAAATTTCCCTCCTGCATCATCACCAACGACTCTTGATGTTCGGAGTGCTTCACTTTGTCATCAGAAGCTTTATCGCAAAGGTACACAGCCGTCAGGCAAATATTTATGAGACCGGGGAGGATGCCATAAACACGGTGACTGAAAAGGAAATGAATACGGCAGCATTCATTTAGAACGGGTGGCGCAAAGCATTTGGACCTCCATTTCGCGTCAGTACTTTCAGCTGAACGTACCAGCAGTTCACAAATGTGTGCTATCGGTGCCTACTGTAAGAAAATCATAAAAGCCAATATTTACTGTTTTTCCCCATTATTCTACCTCTTGTGGGGAATTATAAGGCTGTCCCACATCTCAACCTGGTTGTACTCCAGCAATCCTGGTTATACTCAGAGGTGACGCCGCGGTAACGCACGTGACTCGCATTCGAGTGGTCCGGGGATCGATTCCCGCCGACCGCCCACTCTGACCCATGTGTTTTTTTTTTTTTTCATCAGGCGAATGCTGCAGCGGTTTCTTTCAGCTCGTGCCCCTCCATTTCGTTTCATTCATTTCATTCGTCCTTCACCCGTTAGGTCTGTTTCAGGGTTGGAAGTGTCGCGATGGTGTTTCGGTGCGGCGTGGCAGAGAAAAAGGATGCTTTCTGTGAAACGTCTTCGGACTGTCGGGGCCTCTAAGTCTAATTCTGGTTGTGGAGGGTTTCTGGATAAACATTTTGAGATAGGCCATTTACATTCTGTGGCTGTAAGGATACTCGATAAAACGAAAAACTTAGGAAAAGTCACTTTATAAACAGTTTTATTAAAAACTCCTCAAAAATTGTACAATCAGTATGAAATTTTGGTTTTGACATGGGAATACTGAGTGATGTTTTAAAACCTGATTTTTCCGCGTTTTTTGTCGCTTTAAATCTCCCCCTGATGCACGCTTTGTTCTCTTTCTTTCCGATTTTTAGTGTATGTTCTTTGAGGGTTGCTGAAGAGATCTAGCTAGTCCTTTTTTGATATCACATATAGTTTCGAATTCGAAGTTATATAATTTAATGCATGACTGTCAGAAAATGGAAAGTGTTAAATTACTTTATATTATTTTTTCCACTAAAAGTTTTAATGTTACAAAAAAACTGTGATCGTAATGAATTATATGTAAGGAACTGGTATGCAAAATTTAAACGTTTAAACTTTCCAAGTGTTTATGAATTTATATGAAGTCTAGTGAAACATGAATTTCAGTTTTCAAAAATTATTTCCTTGGAAAAATAGGTACATAGAAGCATGCAAATTAATTTTGTGTTTTAAACTTCTGTCATAAAAACGCCAGCTAAATTAGTTGAAATACTAGAAATTACAATTGCGAGTATGTCTCGCAAAAGAAAACATGGGCATCGGAGGCTAGAACGTCAGATTGCCATACGCTGGCTTTTATATCCCTAACTACATGACACGAGCAACAAAAGAATGGCGGCTTAGCACTTCAAAAATGCTTGAGGCAGCTGAGCTTTTCAATTACTCCACTAATGATGAACTGGTTCAATGACGTTGCACTTAAACTAAAATTTTAATAATTCTCACTTATCATTTTACTTGGAGTTTTTTTTTTTTTTTTTTTTTTTGTACATTGTTAAGTCGATGTGCTTTTCCGAATGTGACAGCCCGTAATTACGGGGACTTGTAATTGTTATTTCAATGATAAATTTCATATTGGAAAATTCAATCTAACAGCGAATATCTCGTAAATGGATAAGCAACCATTGGCATAAATTGTATACTTTAACGAGATCTTAACTTTACGTAACTAAATTGTTTGCTGTTATCTTATAGTTTTAGTTATACAAAATTCTGAAAGAGCTCAACTATACATTGTATTATAAATGTTAGTGTTTCAAACCTTATTTATGCAGAAGTTCAGAAAGCGTCATTGTTTGCACGCGTGAGAAAATTTTGGAACGAGCCTTAGGCGAGTTCTAGAATCTCACAGGGTGCAAAAAGAAGTTTTCTGTGCGTGTTGCATACTTAATTTTATCCGCTATTATGACTTTCAGAATCTCAAAACGTATACTTCGGGGAAAATCTCGATATCGTGATCCGTCAATTACCAAGTGGTTTATACAGGTTTATTCAAAAAGAAGGAACATGTTTTAAATATGTATTTCTAATGAACGACAATAGTTGGCGACACATGCGATACATCACTGAATAGATAAAGGTTCAAAATTTTATGTTATGTGTTCAAAATGAGCACCATTTGTTATACGAGGACGACCAATGCGGTTCGTTTTGCATACGCAACCATCTTCTACGAATTTATTGTTCCAATTGTAATTTTTTATGACGAGGCGGCTCGATGTTGAACTTACAACGAAATGCACGCTGCAATGAAACAATGGATTCACCTTTTGCATAATGCTGCACACAAAACTGCTTTTCCTGTGGCGTCGCCATTTTCTCGTAAACAATCACAGCGCTGCTGTAGGCACTGAATGGAACTAATAAGTGGGGCTTATAACTTTGAACTTTTCCCTATTCATTGATGTGTCGTATGTGTTGCTATCTATTGTCGTTCATTAAAAATGAATATTTAAAATCTGAAATCAAAAGAAAAAAGCATTCCTATATGTCATATTCACATGAATTTCTCTTCCCACTATAATATTCTTTTACAGTTTCTGATAACTATTCTTTAAAAACCCTATTTTTCTCTCTGCTTAATGTTAATCAAGATAAACCTTTGCAGAGTAGTTCCAGTTCACATATCGTCATATATAGAAGAAGAATATAGGATACCGATACGATAGACAAATCCTTAAAAGCGGATCGCAATAAGCTGGCCTGGAAATTCTATGTTCTTTCTATTATATTGCGAGATACAACTGAATGCCGACAGCGCTACAAAACAGGAGCCTGAAAAATTCAAAGCAGTAACAACGGATATCTTGGAAATGGCTGATGGCACAAAACAAGTTATTTGGAATAAATCGTGAGTTTTATTGACATCTATATTTTTCGTAGTAAGTGTTTGTCTCTCTCTCTCTTATGGATTAACATTTATGCAAAATTCAAAATGTATATTTTATTCTTCGTGTAAAATCTTAAATGTATGATATTTTAATAAAACATTTTTGAGAAAATAAAAAATAACAAAGAATTTTTCATGTAAAGGGTAGTTTGGGGTTGGAGAATTTTCTTCAAAATCGTAGTATCGCATCTATGAAAGTGCTGAGCTTAAATGACAAATTTGTATTTCGTTTCTGAGGTACGATATTCAAGATACAGGCGGACTTTTTTCTAAAAAGGCTTTATTTTTATTCTGGGGCACTGAAAACACATTTTCACGCCGAAATCTCGATATTGATTTTTTGAGTGGAGTGCAATGCTTCCTCTACCTATTAGGTAAGGGGTAGAGAAAGTAATTACAATGCACGTGTAGGACTAGACCACAAAATGCTATTCGTTTTACCTGAACTTCATCCGAATATATAGTTTACTGGGTCACGGAGGGTTTAACAGGAGAGCTTTACTGCGACATAATTTGTACTGTAGTGTATCTATTCCCAATACTTCACGGAGTAGCTGCTGCAAAAGCTGTGTGTCCCGATGGGAAACAGAAAAGTGGACGGATCTCTTAATGGAAAGCCCCCAGGAGATGGAGTGAATTACCGCTCGCAATAAAATTCTGGAACAACATTTACCAGTAGATACGCGTTTCGTGTTGAGGGACACTTCTGTTTATCGCTTTCCCACATCACCCCTTGAATTGGATGGCCCTGTTTGGTCTTGCTTGTCTGATCAAGTGGCATTTTCTTCCCTCTAAAGCAACTCATTTATATTTGCCCTCAAGCCATAGTTTGTTTGACCTTTCTTATTTCTTATTTAACGCCTACCTATATGTGGTTTTTCTGAAAGTATAAAAGTATTGTGACTGGTCCGTTCTTTCTGTAGTTACTATTTTACCTTTCCTGCACTTAGCGCAGCTAAGACTCTTCTATCGGTCGGTTGCTAGCATGTCGAACTCGGACTCTAATCTCCTTGGACAGCTGCTACTTACCCGCACAACCTTTCAAAAGCTCCCTGAGAAAACCACAGAACAGACCGGCGCCTTCTCTAAATTTCACACGAATCCAAAACGGGGAATGAGGGTTTTTACCCGCATCCCAATAGGAGTTCCTGACAGTTCGGTAAGTTGAGATTACTATCCCTCCGTTTCTACAACCAACCGTATACCAGACGCTTTGCTCAAGGCGGGAAAGGCAGACAGAGACGCCGGCCGCAGTAATAATTTTCCAACTACCGTGCTATAGGTGAGAGCATGTACTTATTGTTTCGAAACAGAAGACTAATATTTTGCAAAGGAAACCAGCACAGAAAAAACCATAGTTTCGTTTTGCAACAAACCTATTTCAAATACTTTCTTGCAGTCTTATGGTAGGTATATATTTGACCCTATATCCGGAGAGAAAATTGATGCACTCCTAAGGTGTAGCGAAAATGCTACTCCCTTGCCAATGTCCCTTTCACTTTGTCACCAACAAGCAGCAACAGTAACCGCTGATCTGTCCGACCCCTTAAACTCCTAACTCACGCTCATTGGTCGCCTCTACATAGCTTTGCAGAAGTCGTTTCTGCCATTTTCACTTTCATGACTCTGGAACCGATGGCAAGCAATAGAAAACTTGGAAAAGAAATAACTCGCTGGACTATAGACAGAGACATTGCAATTAACAAACTATTCCCATCCCTCGAACAGTCTTTTAGCGTTTGCAGGCACCACTCTGACAAGTTTTTTCCTGCCTATCAGTGACTAGTGACCCTTGCCATCTGATGTTTTCAATTCTTTGTAGTGATAATGGTTTGGGTGTTTAAGAATTCCTGACAATCAGTTACAGGAACAACATTCTAGTATCAATTCTGTTGTGTGCTTCGTAGCTTTAAAGTTTGTAGAAAAGTTTGGCACGCTATTTTAAGCATACTTTGCATGCAACGATGATTATTCTCAATAAATCATAAAGACATTGGGGGAAAAGTATGCAAAATATGTAATAAAACGCAATAAAAATAATCCAAGCTAAAATCTGCAAGAATGGGGTTCCAACCAGTCACCAGCCTAAATTTGCCAAGAGCATAACCCCCCCCCCCGAGTTGAGCCGGAATTATGCCACTTTTTTCTCATTAATTTCTGAAGAATAAAAGGTAACAAGGTCTTACATATCCTACAGAACACAACAATCTCAAAACTGCAAAAGTTCGACATTTTGTTCTTTAAGCGTCCTCTAATCTCATCCAAGCCGTTTGCGGTAGGTTAATCACCTGCTTCTAAGCACACCACAAATTATAGTCTTTAAGTAAAGGACTCCTTAAGCTAAGCAACCAAGCTTAGCTTCTTCATTCTTTGTATAACCTGCACTAATTATTATTAAATGTTGCACAAATGCAAAGAAACTACCTTAAATTTGGCTTAACAGTGAAAAACAAGAAATGTTAAAATGCAGGTAATTTCAGCAATGGTTCCTAGCGGCTAGAAGCTCAGAGATGCTAAAATCTGAATTGGATTGGAAAATGATGGCTCTAACCGTACAATGAAATCCCTCTTTTTTTTCTTCTTATTCTGTTGGGATTCTCACCTGGGCCGAAGCAAATATAAACAAAATACTAATTATGATCGCATAATCGAGGCGTTCACTTTAAAAGGTGGCAATCAACATTTTGGGTTATTGAAAATACTAAGAAAGATGACGCTGTAGCTCCCTAAAGGGGCACAAACTCAGGAATTCAGAAATGGGTTGCGAGAGGACTGGAGGTAACTGATAAAATTATATTATTTATTATTATGAAATACAATTTTTACTTTTATCTTGCATTGCCCCTCCCTTAAGGGAAACAAACTTTTGAGCCTTTCCTTTCTCGTCCGCACTTCAAACACAACCGCATAACGGTTGAAAGCCGTCACACCAGTCCTGCGTTTTCGGAGGAACATTCGAGAGTTCTCAACGGTTGCTTATTATGTTAACCTGCATAATTATCACTATAATTAATACTGTAATACTATCTAAACGTTACAATACCCGTAGTTGTATGTAGTACTCGGACAAAAAATCGTTCAATTCTGACACGTTTTCAGATTTGGAAAGTAGGACTCTAATAAGCCAATTCTGCCCAAAATGCCGATTGCCTTGATTTTCGCCCTAGTCCTTCAATTATTTTACTGTAAATAGTTATGTAAGATTATGTTTATGTGCTAATTTCACCATTCTAATTCTAATAATCTGAATAGAAAGAGTCGTCCTCCAGGGACTAGTGGTACCGTGCTAGCCTCCAGTTCCCAAGGTCGCGGGTTCAAACCCGGCGGAGGGCGATGGATTTTTTCGGGCGTAAAAATCCTTAGCACGGCTTCCTTCGGAAGGGAAGTAAAGCCAGTAAAAGAACGGCACGTAAAAGAACCTCAAGCCTGATAAAGAGGCCTTCACGCCCAATGTAGAATGGGACGCTAAGGACCATAGTAGTTAAAGAGCGTCCATAAATAAAACTCAATTTATTGGAATAGAAAGAACTGCCACTTAATCGCTTGGATTTACTCCATTTGGCTGCTTTGAAGCTAGGAAACGGATCTAGGCATACACAAAATGAACTCTATTACAACTTGGCTTGTGAATGGTTCTCAATTTCTACTATGTGCCTTAAAGTTATTAATTTTATTACACAAGCAATTATGTATGCTATATAAAATGTACGTGCTGTAGTACACGCCAGAAATGAAATATTTATTCAACTTCTGCTGTGTGATAATGATTGTACAGTTTCAATTTTGTCCTAGGTGTGTGCACAGAAAATTATATATTATATAGGTGTGTATGTGTTTTGTCATTAAAGTATTTTAATCGTATGGCATCTCAATTAAAATGGCTAAGGGCCAGATTTTGAAAATAAAGAATAGGGAAATATTTTCCATGTAAAGGTTAGTTTTGTGTAGGATTTTTTTGAAAACCTTCGTGCCGCATCCTTGGAATGCGCTGAAACATAAATGCTAAGTGTGATATTCATAGGTACAATATTTCCTTTTCGAATTATGCTGACATACACACACTTTTATCTAAAATTATTTTTATTCGGTGTACCTGAAACCTTATCAGTGAAATCTCAATATGGTATTTTTGGGTGAAATCAATTCTGTATTTAGACTACCTCTGTGCTCTGGTGGCTAGTATGCTAGCTTCCAAATCCAGAGGTCCCGGGCTCGATTCTGGCTGGAGGATGGGAGTTTTTCTTTAGTTAGGATCAGTGAAGCCCAACCTGTCTCTTATGAGCTAATGACGTGAGATTGTTGCCTTACCCCACCTCCTTCGTTTTGTGTTATGAAGCATTTCCCCTTCGGGTCGCAATGGCAAGTTAACAAGGTAACCAAACATTGGAGTTCGGACAATCTATTACCACATCAGTCCGTTATATCTCCGCGAACAATGGGGTGGGAGTAAATCCGTCCTCCCCTGTTTGCTTAAGGTTGGGCATCACTGTTCAGGATTATTCCCCATCTTCCCTAGAGTCTGGAAGTCAGCTCGAGAGTGTAAAGGTGTGTGTTAATTTAATGTTTATATAGAAAACCCAACATAAACAAACCCACGGATTATCTCAATAGTAAATATCATTGCCGATGAACAATTGTTTCAAAGGCAAAACCCCAATATGGCTTTAAATGTTAAAGGCAACATATAAATCGAATAAATAGCAATAAGAAGAAATTCTGTTACTATAGGCAATTGGCAGAGAAAGTAATAAATAGGGGCACTGATTTTCTTGGTGTGCGCTCATGAATCTGTCTAGCAGATTATCCCTTGATTTGGAAGATATTCATTCTGATACTGATTTATTTTATGATTATTTAAAATATTTTCTTTGTTATTTTAAAAAAAAAAGAAAGAAAGAAGGAAAAACGATCACCAAATATTCAATGTTAAACTGCGTTACAATTGCTTAGGTGTTTAATAGAATAATATTTTCACTGGGTTGCAACAGTTGTATATCAAATCAATATATTACCTTATAGTTGGAATGTGAATCTATATTTTGATATGCTTCGTCATGGGAACTGTTAAACGAAACTTGGCTTGCTTTTTCGTAGACTTGGTCAAATACTCTGAAGATACTGAGTATTAGCAAGATAATACGGTTCTGGAGCTGACAGTGCATGGAGACTCAACGTTTTTATTGCCTAATAAACGAAAGAGCTAACAACCATCAAATGCTAGAGAGGCCGCAGAATAGCAGGTTATAAAACTTTTATCAGATCTTAACCCTCGTATTCGTAGAAGCATTTCGACGCCAGACATGCACAAACTTTGTTCGTCGCTATTTTGAGGCCCTTTCATCAACCCCAAATTACCAAAATGTTGACTCAAAAGTGAAGATGTTGTATTGAAGGATGAGTTGTATTGTATTTCGACTATTGGGGAGCCGAACTTGAAGTAGTTGCAACCGCACGTATGGTAAGAGGTTTCCGGTAGCCTTCGCCCCAAATGTTTAAAAATATATTAACTTTGTAATTTTGATGTTTCTTTAAATGTTATATATTTATGTTTGCCTCGGCTGCGTCAGTATTTATATTTTTTTACAGACATGAATGTCTTAGCAGGGAGTGGTGCGACTGAAGAATGTAGGCTTACACAGATTATAAGTTTTTCTTCACTCCTTTTATTAATGCTTGACACGATTTAAATAACACTTTACTGATATAGAGAGAGCTGTGAGATTATTTTCATTAATTATTTGCACTTTTAACTCGTAAACTATTTTTGTCTCAACAAAATACGTATTAAATTTCTCGAGGACGCATCTCACGTCCGGTCAGGAACACTGTCTACAAGCAACTGACTTCTGAATTTGTATATTTTGCTCCATTTTAGTTTCTGATTGGCTAATCCTAGTCCAATAGAATACCTTCTTTTAACTAAAGCTTTTTCTGGGTGTTGAATGGCTATTTCATAAGCTGTCACAAAAATTACATTATTGTTTCCAAGAATGACTAGTAGCATTATCAAACCATCAAATTCATTATTGACTCAAGGTTACCTCATAGTTACCTTCTTTTAGCCTATTCTCACAGCTCCTACATTATTAAATTACGTAATACATTCACATAACATTATTAAACATGTATACAATAATATAAACACATATAATGACTGTAATATACACTATTTATATATTATATAATTAGACTGAAATCATTTAAATGTTAAAAATACTGCCTCAAATGGCTTTTCAAACCTCTCAGTGTTGGCCAAGGCAGATTGTTGTAGGTACTACATCAGCTATCCAACTTTTACTTTCTGCACTACGTACATAGGTAGAGAAGGTATAGCATTCCATCCAAAAATTCGATACCGAGGTATCACCGGAAATCATGTTTTGAGAGCCCCTGATTAAAAAAAATTAGAAAAATGTTACCGTGTGTGTCGGTGAACAGTATAACTCAAAAACAAAAAGTCGCATACATGCCAAACTTGGTATTTATGTTCAGTACTTTCCAAAGATGCGACACGAAGATTTTCAAGAAAATCGCCCCCACCGCAAACTACCAATTTTTTTTATTTTCTAAAAAATGACTGTAACGTTTAAAATACCAAATATTAAGGACATTTATATGACAAATAAAACGCGTATCTTGAATTTTCTGGGAATAGCCTGTGAAGTCCTCTTCATTTGGAAGGAATGTTGTAGAATCTTGTATAACTGGTAAATATTAAGCGATAGACGGAAACATACTACACAAAAAATGTAGATAACTTTAAAACATATAATTTATACTTCTTTTTATTTTTTTCGATTGAACCATTTCCGAGATATTCCTTGTTGTTTGAGTTTTCCAATACTTATTCTTTTTCTCAAATGGGAATTCGTTATTATTATTATTTTTTTTTACGTCCTGAACATGCAAAGAGAACGAAATGCTCCACATAACAACCGGCTCTTAAAAGATTTGACTCGTTTAAAGCCTACCATATCAGCACCCACAAGAAAATTAGCAATTTCAATACGTATTAAGGAAGATATTGAAGTCTTAGTACCTTACGCTTAATGAAATTTGACATTTATATCTTTGTTATCAAGCTATAAATTAATTGCGGGGATATCTTTTTGTTTCGCCTAGAAATAATTTAATAAATATGTTTTTAAAATAAATTTTAAAAAACATTGAAAATTCAGTACATAGTTTAAAAAATCTGATGTGTTGCACTCATATGACTTTCTCTACTCTTTTACAAGCTATTTTTACAAACGCTTATTTTCCACCTGCTTCATGGTAATCAGTATAAACATTTGTAAAAACTTATAGCTAATTTTCTTGTAGTTGCAAGGGGAATATTGAAATACAGTAGGCTTTAAGCAATAGTCAAATATTGTAAGAGCTGGTCGTTAATGTGAAGGTTCCATTCTCTTTTTATGGCCAGGACATAAAAAAAACGAATAACGAATTCTCATTTGAGAAAAAAGCATAAGTATTGGAAAGTTCAGACAAATAACAAGCAATATCTCGGAAATGGTTCACTCGACAAAAACAATGTCTTCTTGTGTGTTTTAACAAGATGTATATTTTTTGTGCAGTAAAATTTTGTGTCTCTCTGTTTATCAGTTTTGCAAAAGTTATTCACAATGATGAGGACTTTTGGGGGACATTCCCAGAAAGTCCAAGATATACATTTAATTTGCCGTTGAAATATCGTTAACGTATGATATTTTAATCAAAATCGTTAGAGCCATTTTTGAGAAAATCCAAATTGTCGAAAAATGTTTCATGTAAAGAGTAGTTGCCGGTGGGAAATTTTCTTGAAAATCTTCGTATCGCATCCTTGGAAGATACTAAACT
Source organism: Deroplatys truncata (assembly GCA_030765065.1). Classification (NCBI taxonomy): domain Eukaryota; kingdom Metazoa; phylum Arthropoda; class Insecta; order Mantodea; family Mantidae; genus Deroplatys; species Deroplatys truncata. The sequence goes on along the minus strand of CM060988.1, from coordinate 116,512,841 downwards.
AAAATACCAAGCTTGGTATTTATCTGAGTTTTCGTTTTTGAGTTATGCTGTTTACAGACAAGCACACAGACTGCCAAAATGCTTTATTTAGATTCAGGGCGCTTCAAAACATGTATTTCGGCTGAAATCTCGGTATCACATTTTTGGGTGGAATGCAATACTTCCCCTACTTACTATACGTAGTAGACAAAGTAAAAAGAATAACAGAAATTGCATCATTATGATCATTTTAAAGCGATGGAAGTGTAAGAAAAGGTGGTAACATATCACCTTTATGCAGTAATTTCAGAAATAATACGAGTACAAGGTGATTAAAAACTATTCCTTATTTCTGCACTGAGTTTACTTAAGTAGCGTGTTTATCGGTGTATACATTTTTAGTATAGTTTCTGAATTTGGGAAGCTGCCGCCATTAAATTTATGGTGTTAAATTTATCTTCGACAAGCTTCTGTTTTTGAAGGTCCTCTCCCTCCTTCAGCGTAACCTTTGCAAAGCAGAGAAATTGCATCTCATAAATTAACGCTGCATCCGCTGCTTTATGGTAATTAATTACGAAATTCATAGACGTACAAACACTGCGGTTACTGGGATATGCATGGATAATCTGGGGGATTACATTATCTCTCCTCTGCAGGAGTGCTGAAGCAATCGAGCAATTGCCAACTATCTTACCGGGTACATTTGCGAAGTTAACAAGAAATGGAGTAGTGAAACTTGTGTAAACAACTGACTTATCTAAATAATGCCAGTTCGAAGTGTTTGAAACAGCAGAAGTTTAATCTTTGCAGGTTACCTGAAGTGCTTGCACTTTATCCTATCTCAAAACCCCATACAGACAGTTGAATTACATCGGTTAACGGAATACCATGTACATATTTTTGTGATTTCTCGAGTGTTTTGCGTAATGTAATACAATAACCTTTTGTGAGTAATTTTTGCTTTCTCTACTACTTATTATTTGTCGTGTACATATGTTTCGTGTATCATATTTTAATCAAAACCCTGAGAGCCATTTATTAGAACATCAAAATTTAGAAAAATGTTCCATGTAAAGGTTAGTTGAGGGTGGGGGATTTTATTGAAAGTGCTCAAAAAATGCATGTTTCCAAAAATGCTGTATTCGGATTCGAAATATGTATTTCCAGTGAAATCTCGGTATACAATTTTTGAGTGGAATACAATAGGTATCTTCTCTATCTACAGAGAGAGCCAAAAAACTATGAACCGCCTGCGTGGTGTTTTTCCTGTTTGCGTCCTGGGCGCTCGTTGCCATCTACCGCTATCATAGAAAGGCGCGGATGAAACCATACAACATTTTTAAAACTACTTTTAAAGGCTTTACTTACCAACTTTATGAAGGAGATGCTGAAACTGGCCACCATCGTTGTCCATACATTTTTGGCACCTCTTTAGAAAACTATCCATCACTCGCCGTAGTTCACGTTGTGAAATGCTGGCAATTTCCTGGAGGATATTTTGTTTTAATTCTTCCAGGGTATGTGGGTTTGTCTTGTACATTTTGTTTTAAGTTACCCCAGAGGTAGAAATCGCAAGGGGTTAGGTCAGGAGACCGAGGGGGCCACAAATTTCTACTAGTAATTCTGTCCTCAAACGCTTTTTCATAAAGTTGTTAAGTAAAGCCTTTAAAAGTAGTTTTTAAAATGTTGAATGTTTTCATCCGCGCCTTTCTATGATAGTGGAGACGGCAACGTGCGCCGAGGACGCGGACAGGAAAAACGCCACACAGTTGGTTCGTAGTCTTTTGGCTCATCCTCTATGTACGTGGTAGAGAAAGTAATAAGTTTTTATAAGTATACTCACAGATAAACGATAAAGGGTCATGTCAAGGTCATGTGAATGTATCACATCATTTTTTTTACAACAGCATGTGGGGGGGATATGAAGTTAAATTTGTAGACTAAAATATTACTTATGGACGTAGATACGCTTTATACTTTATATGTTGCTTATTAGGAAGCGGGGCACTTAAGCGCACAGTCGTTTATTGTGCTTCTAGAAACTTTTAGGATGAAGGGGTGAATTGAACGATACAGAGCACGACCAGAACCGAGGCGGCATACTCGGACTCAGGCGGGATCCCTAACGTCTCTAGATATTACATCTGACGCCGCGCCGGCGTAACCGCCTACGGGGTTACCTCTCCAACATGAATGCTAAGGCTGACAGTTGCTCAAAGCAAACTCAATCGCCATACGCCTCGACCTCCTTTCACTCGCCTGATCCTTCGAACCTGAAGTGTAAGGACATGAACTGACAAAAAATGCGGAACAGAAAAACTTGTGGCACTACAAAAAAAAACAAAAAAAAACCCACAAGATCATGGTGGCCGACCTACGGGAATCGAGCCCTGGACTTCCCGAATGGCGTCTCTCAGGCTACTGCAGAGCCATCTTGCTTGGTCTCTTTGTAAGTTATTTAAAATTAAACGTAAAAACACATTTAAGGGGATGCACCACTGAAAACTCTTTATTTTCTAAATTTTCGGTCAATTTAGTTTAAAATATGATCTAAGTTTCTCTTACGTAAACACTGAACGGTGTTAAATTTCGTATCTATAACTTCTTTAGTCTCCAAGTTATCGAGTTTCAGAAACGAATTTTGTTCTATGCCACATTTTTCACACGAATAATCTTTAAAAATAGTATTTGTTTTAAGTAACAATATTTTTTATCTGTCTACAACATTTTGTAATTTTAAGTGTAGTTTTTAAAACAAAAGTAATATAAAATATTTCATTTACCTATAACCATAACAAACGCACAGCATAACTAAACAGTTTCAAGTGCGAGAAGTACAGATCCCCCCCCCCTTCAAGTTCAGTGTCTAGAACTTCCATTTTAAGACACGCTATACGTGCTATTCAATTTTTTATGCCCAATACGGGGCCTAAACTTAAATCTCGCCACATATTTTCATGTTGATTTCGCAGAACTGTTTATTCTTATTTTTTAAGGTTTTTAAATAAAATTATGTGCGCAACTTGTGGAACGTGCGATTTTTTTCCTCTTTCTTTATACTCTTGGAATTTTCACTCGTAACACAATTTGACCAACATAATTATAATTGGAAATAAATTTCATACACCTAGACCCTATCTATCCAAAATATAATTTTCAAAAAAATCAAGAGATATGTGAAATGTCCAGTCCGATAAAAATTTAAAAACGTTAAACTTTCAAATATTGCATATTATTCCTGAATATAGTACTTTACAACCAAAGACTGTGATTTTTGTTATGATTTATAAATGAAATAACGTATGCAACTTGTACGTAAAATTTCTTTCTTTTCTTTTTCTGTTTTTTTTTTAATTTCATCCTAGCTACTAAAAAAAATAACGCTTCAGCGACAAGTTGGTACATACTATAATTTTCTATTTTTTTTACATATCTTTTTTGCTTTAAAAATCATGTACTCAAAAACGCGTAAGAGCATGAAGAATTTATGTAAATTTTAATTGTTTAAATTTTCAAAATATACATTAACATTTTCAGAAGAATTGGTTTAAAACTGCATCATATGGAGTATTTTTAAGTGCAAAAATCGCTGAGTAAACATCCAAAAATTCAAATTTTTAAAATGGAAGGAGGTTTATTTTCAGTATGTTACTTTGTTGCATATATATGCGAACAACCTCAGCGTTAAAAGTGGGAATACATTTTAAAGTTATACCTTTTGTGAATATCTTTGAGCGCACAATACTATAAAGTTCATTTTCCCGAGATTTTCAGAAAGCTCAATGAAGCAGTCCCTTTTTTTTTTTGGCACAGAAAAAGAACCAAAATCAGCGGGAGTATTTGCGTTGCTATCGTGAACAAGTATAACAAAGTTCAGCATTCTATCTGCAAGACAGCAGAGGTATTATTCTCACCTCATACTCCCCTCAAACAATTATTATGTTACTGCAACCAAATTGCATGAGAGAAACTCCAGTGCAAGGTTTATCTTTGTACCGAGCTTAATTGCAACGCTAGTAATTTCCCCATTGCTATTTAAATGCTCGATAAAGCCAGCGCTGTATCTCTAACTGCAGGAAAGCACCAGTGGAGGTTTAATATCGCTCAAAATCAATATGACCTATTTCTCTTGCTGTTGTGCCCCAATTCGCACTTTTTCATTAAAATTGCTTGCAAGCAGAAGCACCTAACTCTTATTAAAGCGAACTCCTTTCGTTGGCAGTAGTTAAAGAGCGTCCATAAATAAAATTCAATTTTAATTTCAATTTTACTTTCAGGAAATGTTTTGTGAACTGACAAACTTACTTTCAAATAATTATCCCATAATCTCAGGATATTCACATAAAAATTCAATACATTGTGACGCAGCGTCTATGACCTATGGTTATCGGGAGGTCGGCGCCAGGCAGTCGGAGATAAACAGAGATAAGTCGCGCTTTTGCCCGCCGTAAGCACCAAAAGCGTTATCACCAGATAAACAGAATATTCTGGAAATTTCTCCCCCGCCTCCAGAAAGCGTGTCCAGATAGTTCTAGAATCTTCTGTGTAGGCAAGGCTTCTCGTGAGAAGAGTCAGTTAGTGAAGGAGTTAGCGAGTGCGACATCAAGTGTGCTTCTACAAGTGAGTTTGTGACAAGTGTGACGTGCAGTGAGTGCTATTGCTGCAGGAGATATTGAAGAAGTATTGTGCTCGACACTCCAGCGAATGCACCGTCTGGAAGAATTGGCGTATTTCATTACACCGCTACGTCAAGAAGGAAAGTGAAGCGACGGATAAATTGAACTAGTTCACACGATACTATGAACTAAGTGAAGTACCAGTGAAGTTGAACTAGTTAAAAATAGTGAAGTGACATTGAGAATTTAGAAATGTATCAGTTGAAAAATGGACGAGGCCACAATATGTGTTGTATTAGTTCCCAAATATTTTAAACGTGCTTTTATCAAAAAGGTTGGAACCGTTTTTGAAAAGGTTAAAGATAACAAAAACTATTTATTTCCATGTAGAACGTACTGTGGAATGAGAAAGTTCTGTTGAAAGTCTCTTGGCGTGCTTAAAGGACATCTTAAGAATGAAATTTGATATTTCGTTTACTCAAAGGGATCTCAAAGCGTATATTTCCGTAAACTGGGATGTCGAATTCTTCGTTGAAATGCAATGCTTTCTCTATTAACACTTGAATAACGCGACTGGCGGTTACCGGGTATGACTCATGTTGAATTACGTCACTCTGCGATGGTCTAGCTCACGCGCCTACTGAGAGTAACGGAATTTGCATTCGTCTAACTTTGGCATGGTAAGTAGTGAGTAACGTTATGTGAAACTCCGTTGATTGTGTCTACTGGGTATAGTTTTCTAGCATGTGTACTGAACTGTGTGTGTTTATTGTGCTACGTTTTGCACGAATGGAGTCATGTACGGACTATCAGCCTGAATTTATAACTGTAGAGGAACAGTGACACCAGGGTCACAAATTTATAGGTTGTTAGGAAAATGTAGATAGACTGGGTCAATGTTAGACAAAAAGAAACATGAAACCGATACTTCTAACCCAGGAAAAATTAGACCAGATAGGGGTTGTGAAAGAAGTCCAAAGAAATCGCTGCCTCTCATTACGTTTTTATTTATTTATTTATTTTATTTTTAAGACAGAATAATTGAAGGGCTTGCTGGCATTTAAGATATAAATCTATGTGATTATTACTATGGGGAATAGTTAAAGATAAAGTTTGTGCAACAATCCCCATACTCCCGATGAAATAAAAGATAGCATTCCGGCGTGCCATTTCCAATATTTCAGCTGCAGAAATTCGTCGAATGTTCAATAACGTGTTCTCTAGGTGCCGGGCTTATACAGACGCAGAGGGGTATTAATTCAAACACCTTTCATAAGAAATGATCATCGTTAGCATCATCTAAGGGAGAAACAGCGGATCGGTCAGCCGCTACTGTATGTATGGATTCCGATAGCAGTGCAATGTTAGCGGCAGGCTGTCAGTCTCGTTTTTCAAGAATTGCTTTTGAGCTAGTTTTGAATTATTCTTTTCTGCTCATAAATTTTTTTATAAAATAAATTATTTAACTGGGTAAGAAAGAACACTCCAAATAAGTACAGAAAATGAAATACAAATATCATTTGATAAAAATGTTAGCCAAATCGGTTCACAACTCTCCCCAGTAATAAAAACTCGAGGCGCAAAGGCGTAATAACATACACACCACGTTATTATGTCCCTTTGAATCAAATTATTTTCAAACCGCCTCTACTTCATGACTTTTCTTTCCCTAGATGTCTATGTTTTGGAGTTTGTGTTTTGTTAAGTAGTCGGCGCATAACTAATTTCTGCCCGCTTCTGTATGGAAACTTCCGCTCTGCGAATTAGCACATAGTTATAAACCCGCCTCGGGTTTAGACGTAGGAAAAGCCATATCCGTTCTTTCACCGAATGTATTAAAGTCGGAGAAAACCTGCATTGGGCGGAAAACCCCGAGGTGCTTCGCACACAGAAACAGATACATTTGTCCTGACAGACGTAGGTAATAAATTACTCATCAATTTCCTGCCCATTATGTAAATTTTGTGCTGCTTTTTCAAGGGAAATCTTTTAGCTTGAGTTCTAGTGGTTTCGCATAGGTCAGCTAAATAACTGCAACAAAATTGTTAGAACCCCACCTCCGTGGTGTGGAGGTAGTGTGTCTGCCTCATATTCGAGAGATCACTAGTTCGAATCTCGGTTAAGTTGAGTATGTCATATAAGGCATTTCCGGGAGTTTTCCTATCCTGAGAGGACGAATGTCGGGTAACTCTTAAGTACTAAGGACTCCGGGCTCTTTGGAGCATAATTTCAGCCGTTTCATTCATTCATCGTCCCTTATGATCCATTTGCTTAAAGGAGAGAACTTGTTACCTCAAATAAATATTTGAATGCTGTTTCCACATGTTGTAACTAAGCACTTCTTGCTAATTTCAGAGTATTCGTAAGAAAAAAATCTGATGTGTTACGCTCACATGACTTTCTCTACTCTTGTACAATCTAATTTTACAAACGCCTATTCTCCATATGCTTCATGTTAATCGAGATATCGAGATGTAATCTTATTGGTAATTTTCTTGTAGATGCAAGGGAAATATGGTAGCTTTTAAGCGATAGTCAAATATTTTATCGCTGGTTGCTATGTGGAGCATTCCATTCCTTTGCATGTCCAGGACATAAAAAAATGAATAACGAATTTGAGAAAAAGTATAAGTATTGGAAAATTTAAGGAAATAACAAGCAATATCTCGAAAACGGTTCACTCAACGAAAGAAATGGATATGATATAAGTTGTGTATTTTAACGCGATCTACATTTTTTGTGTACTAAAATTTTGTCTATCTCTTAGGTTTACCAGTTATGCAAAAGTCGTTCACAATGAAGAATACTTTTGGAGACATTCCCAGAAATTTCGAGATATATATTTCATTTCTCATGACATTATCTTAAACATATGATATTTTCATCAAAATCGTTAGAGCCATTTTTGAGAAAATTAAAATTTTCGAAAAATATTCCATGTAAAGGGTAGTCTGGGGTGGGGAGATTTTCTTGAAAATCTTCGTGTCGCATCTCTGGAAAATACTGAACGTAAATACCAAGTTTGGTGTTTATCCGACTGTTAGTTTTTGAGTTATACTGTTCACAGACACACAGACACACACACACAGACACACACACTGACATGTTTCCAAAAATGCTTTTTTTGGATTCAGGAGGTCTCAAAACATGTATTTCCGGTGAAATCTCGGTATCGAATTTTTGGGTGGAATGCAATACTTCCCCTACTTACTATACGTAGTAGAGAAAGTAAAAAATCTGATGTGTTACACTCACATGACTTTCTCTACTCTTGTACAAACTAATTTTACAAACGCTTATTCTCCATATGCTTCATGTTAATGGAGATATCAAGATGTCAATCTTATTGATAATTTTCTTGTAGATGCAAGGGGAATATGGTAGGTTTTAAGCGATAGTCAAATATTTTAACGCTCGTTGCTATGTGGCGCATTCCATTCTCTTTGCATGTCCAGGACATAAAAAAAATCTGATGTGTTACACTCACATGACTTTCTCTACTCTTGTACAATCTATTTTTACAAACGCCTATTCTCCATATGCTTCATGTTTATCGAGATGTCAATCTTATAGGTAATTTTCTTGTAGATGCAAGAGGAATATGGTAGCTTTTAAGCGATAGTCAAATATTTTAACGCTGGTTGCTATGTGCCGCATTCCATTCTCTTTGCAAGTCCAGGACATAAAAAAAATGAATAACGAATTTGAGAAAAAGTATAAGTATTGGAAAATTTAAGGGAATAACAAGCAATATCTCGAAAACGGTTCACTCAACAACAAAAAAATGTATATGACATAAATTGTGTATTTTAACGCGATCTACATTTTTTGTGTAGTAAAATTTTGTCTATCTCTTATGGTTCACCAGTTATGCAAAAGTCGTTCACAATGAAGAATACTTTTGGAGACATTCCCAGAAAATTCGAGATATACATTTTATTTGTCATCACAATATCTTAAACATATGATATTTTAATCAAAATCGTTAGAGCCGTTTTTGAGAAAATTAAAATTTTCGAAAAATGCTCCATGTAAAGGGTAGTCTGGGGGGGGATTTTCTTGAAAACCTTCGTGTCGCATCTCTGGAAGATACTGAACCTAAATACCAAGTTTGGTGTTTATCCGACTCTTCGTTTTTGAGTTATGCTGTTCACAGACACACAGACAGACACACAGACACACAGACAGACACACACACGGACATGTTTCCAAAAATGCCTTTTTTGGATTCAGTGAGTCTCAAAACATGTATTTCCGGTGAAATCTCGGTATCGAATTTTTGGGTGGAATGCAATACTTCCCCTACTTACTATACGTAGTAGAGAAAGTAAAAATATAACGAGTAAGACTCGCTTTTAACAAAATGCTGTGACTTTAACATATATGCAAGAGTTTGTCTGATGGACAAAATCATGTGGATGTATCGCATCAGATTTATTATTACTTTTAACTCCATTTCATCCAGATCCAAAATCTGTTTCCAGTTGAGAAAGGTAAAAAAAACACGTGTGTTTAGTTTACTATTCAGTCTTTAACAATGTGCATGATGTTGGTAAAACATTTAACGTAAACTGAAACAAAGGTAATTATGAACAGAAAGAGTGGAAAGCTTTGAAATATTTGCATTATATATTAAATTAAAGCAGGGAGATTTTGTGTCCTTGTTTTAATTTTTGTTTTGTTTGATTATGTTTGTTTGAGACGATTGACACGAGTTTGACGTAAGCTGGAGAACTCTCATCTTGATGACGTCAATCACTTCTGAATGATACCGCATGATACAATCTAGCTCTTAATGTATAACCTAATGTAAAAATCCAAGACTGGGAAACAACAAATATAGATCTACCAGAGGTGTGTGTAAAATTAATGTTTAAATGCAAATTAAGCCCGCACCTATTTCCAGGATAAATGGAACAATATATTTAACCAATCGTTATGTATATATAACGCCTACAGTAAAAAAAAACAGTAAAATACGTTATACAGGGTATTTAAAAATAGAGGGCATAAATTCAGATATGCATTCCCAAATGTAGATAATAAAAAAAGTCCATTACAACTTATGTCCGGAAATGCTTGGTTTCTTAGTTACGGCCTTCAAAACAGTGATATTCACCGGAACGTTTTTCTTCCCGCAGGTAGATATTAACAGGATACTCTGAAAGTTCATTCCCAGGCGAAGTGTTGTGTTGTGTTTGGCGTTCGACCGAGCGACATGTACTCAAATCAGGAGCTGACAGAAATGCACTTCATGTACGGTAAGGCAGACGGCAATGCTGCGCTGGCTCGTCGTTTGTACTAAGAGAGGTACCCACAGCGAAGATGTCCAGGTCGGAAGACATTTGAATGTCTCCATCGCGTCTGTGCGCTCATGGGGAGTTTATATCTTCTGGTTTGGGGGAGGGGACGACCAAAAAGTACAATTCCAGATGTAGAGGAGGAGATTCTGGATTCTGTGCACACGACTCCTTCTATTAGTACACGAAGGTTAGCGTTACAAGTGAATGGTTCTCAAACGACTGCATGGAGACAGTTATATACTTAGTATTTGCAACGTGTACAGGCCCTGTCACCAGCAGATTACCCTGTTCGGTTGATGTTCTGCCAGTGGTTCGTACAGCAGGTGCTACAAATCCGAACTTTCCTGCCTTAGTATTATTTACGGATGAAGCACAGTTCACACGAGATGACAGTACAAATTTCAACAATCAGCATGTATGGGCATATAAAAACCCACATGTAATTGTTCCGTCTCATCACCAAGTGGGTTCACTCTCAACATGTGGGCCGGTATCATAGGTGATCGGTTAGATGGTCCCCATGTACTTGTAAACAGACTTACGGGGCAGGGTACACAAACTTCCTGGAAAACACCATACAGCATGTGTATGAAGACACTCCACTCAACATTCGTTAACAAGCTCACTTCTTGCATGTTGGCGCTCCTGCACACTTTAGTCGTATCGCTCGCCGGTACTTGGATCGAAGGTTTCCTGATCGATGGGTATGTAGAGGTGGCCCAATTGCTTGGCCACCACGCTCACCTTATTTGAGCCCCTGTAGATTTCTACTTGTGGGGCCATTTAAAAGCCTTTATGTATTCGTCTCCGGTGCCTGAATGGAATCCCTTCAGAATAGAGTTGTGGCAGGTTGTGAGGAAATGTGCAATACTTCTGGAATTCGGGATCGTATTCGCACAAGTCGTCCTCCGTGGACTGGTGGTACCGTGCTAGCCTCTAGTTCCCAAGGTCGCGGGTTCAAACCCGGCGGAGGGCGATGGATTTTTTCGGGTGTAAAAATCGTTAGCACGGCTTCCTTCGGAAGGGAAGTAAAGCCGGTGGTCCCGTGTCGTAGATTTACGGCACGTAAAAGAACCTCAAGCCTGATAAAGAGGCCTCTGAGCAAAATTACAGGTGTTTACCCAATATAGAATGGGACGCTAAGAACCATAGTAGTTAAAGAGCGTCCATAAATAAAACTCAATTTTTTTTTTCAATTTTCGTATTCGCACGGCCATGAGACGTCGGTGTAGGCCTATATTCAAGTAGGTGGACACTTTTAATATTTTCTGTAAAGAAAACTACCTATGGTAAGAAATACGTTCCGGTGAATATCACCGTTTTGAAGCCCATAACTAGAAACCTAGCATTTCGGGACACATGTTGTTATGGACTCTGTTTTACTGTCTACAAATGGGGAATGCATACCTGAAATTATGCTCTCTATTTTTACAACATCCTGTATATTGGACTTAAGGCTGGAGAAATGCAAACGCACTAGCTTGACAGTGACAGGTGCGGGCGTAATGCTAACCTGCCGGTGTAACAATACTTTTGCGAAACGAAATATGACCAACTTTATCGGTGTGGATATATAGCTGGATGGAAATCCTGACAACCAAATTTATGGTAGTGAGGTGCTGTTAGAAGTCTTGTTGTAAATGATCCAATGGCTTGTATGAATAGTGTCTAAAATAAACTATCAAGCAGTTAAAAAGATAACTGAAGACTGGTTACCAACATCGGGCTTATTTGTTATCCATTTATATGCTCGTTTTACTCTCATTTCAATTTTAAATTGTTATTGTCAAGTATGGTTTGTCCATAGTGGCAGCCTGTATATACAGGAAGCTGTTTCAATAAAAAATTAATAAGTGCAGTATTAAACTAAATACATATATTTAGTGACTTGAATTCTTGTAATACGTGAAGAAGAAACATTTTGAACCCATTCTGAAACATCTATATTGCCAAAAATGATTGGAAAATAAATTTTTATTTGAGTTCAAGAGAAGAATTTGCTGTGTTTAAATTGATATCGGATGAAGACCAGGTAATTAATTGACATAGACTTTAAATGAAGTACGTAATAACATTTACAATTCTTAATCTAGAGATCGAAATCTTTGCATTCATATTTTGTTATGCTTCAGGGGAGCTGAGTCAGTCGTTCTACTTCAAACTGGTTTTCGTGCTCCCTAGAGCAACAGTTGCCATGTGCATACATATCTGTTCAATAAAACCAAGCAAAAGCTAGACCTCTCCTTATGGCACTGCTGGTTCTTTGGCGAACATAGTATTATATTGTCCACAATCAGATGAAATAAATATCAAAGCGTTATCTGTTAATTGCTCTTTTACGAGGGGTACTTTAAAAGCAACTTTTGTTTGGAAATAAGGTACGAACTACTAAATATTTTCCGATAGTTTATTTTTTACCTAAATCTTCAAACCTTACACTACTTTTCTACCGTTATCAGTGTTTTATTAATATTTGTCTTAGCGTAGCACAAGCTTTTTAGAATATCGTCACAGACTTCCGCCGCCATTTCATCTAGGAAATGTGTAGCTGTTTCTGGAGTTAATTTTTTCTGTATTGAAAATGAGCTATGATAATCTCTTAAGCGAAATATGCAGCATATTTACGAAAGTTTCTTGAAGGAAATAAATAATCAGTTCGTACGTTTTGGTAACATGACATTAACTTGCAGATTCACAGTTGTTTCCTCTAAGTTACTTGTGATAAAGATATGACTTCTGGAGCACTAATTTAAGTTCCCATCCCCAGACACCAAAGATACCAATAACGCAGTGTCTTCTACCATGGAATCTCAGGCACAGAAAGCATGTATCTTAGAAACTGTACGATTGTTTTATGGATTGGCAGCGAACTTCTATTAGGATGGCCACTAAACTTTATTCTGCACCAATTGGAATAATGGATTGTGAAAACTGTGTGCAAACAAAGCTTAACTTATGTAGTATGGAATAAAAATATTAGCTAAAATATTCCGTAGTTATTATTTTATTGCATAACGGACCCTACTTTAAAACATCCCTCGTATATTGGTCAAAAGTCCAGAAGATTTAATCATTTTTGGAAAAATGCACGGAACTGTCATTCTCCGGCTTTCCATGCCAATGCACTACCACTATGCCACCGTGACGAAATGTAAGAACGAGGGATAAATCTTAACTAGAAGTTCGGAATTAAAAATTTTAGCACCTTCGCAAGTTGCTTTTAAAGTAAGCTATCTGAAATAAAAAGCGTGTTTAGAGGAAATAGAGATTTCCACATAGAATAGAGATTTAGATTGTGCCCCAAAAGAATTTCAAAAAGAATTTTCACTCCTTACAGTGTGGATGCTTTATTCATATTTATTAAGCTACATTTCCAGAACGATTTCCTTTTATTTTTTTCTTTCTTTTAATTTTGATAATTATTTTTGACAATTCTTTTTCATAGTCGTTTGGTGCATTCATAACTTTCCACTCGATGAGTTTTCACTCAGTTCCTCTGAAATTGTATGTGCACTTACCTAAAAGTCGAATAATTAAAACCATTATTTAAATTTTCTATAATGAGAATGATTTGTGACTAATTAATTGTTTTTAGAGCATTAAGGATCTTTTAAAAATTGTAATTAAACGTGTAGTAGTATCTTAACCTACAAACTGTGATAAATTATTTTACTAATCAATAAGTATTCATCCCATACCTGCCTGCAGAGTTTAAGATAAAATTGATCAATAGCGATAGTACACAACGGGATAATCATATTCACATTCGAAACTTAGAAGTCTGGTTTAATTTAAAACCTATAACCTAGCCAGCTCAGATACTAATCTTATGTACTCTCTGTCCATGAGAGGAACTGCGGGGATTGAAGGTTGGAGGCAAGTCACTTCACGCATTGTGACGTAAGGCCACTTTGACCAAACCAGCGTCTATAGCAGAGGTGACGAGGACGGTGGGGTTGCTGAGAGATGTCATCGAGAGGATTGGTGAAAGGGTGACACAATTAGAGTGTAATTCTGATTCCAAGACAGACTTTAATCTTTCTAATAAATGATCTAAGCTACATGGTAAGATGAAGAGAGCTAGACAGCTTTTGAGTTTACTTGGTAGAGGGAAAGAAGACCAGCGTTCTATTAACATCGTGTCTAGGGCTCACGTCGAAGTTAAAATTTACCACAAAATAAATTTAAAGAGATAACCGTCACAGAGTCTTGCTAGACAAGTGATAGGCAGAGCCCCAGCCGTAAAAAGATTTGAAGTTTAAATACCCGAAAGGTATGCTGACTAGTACTTAAGACAGCACTGACGTATACGATTGTAGGCATGATTTGCGTAATCCACCCACGTGTCGACCATGAGGTGATGCTCATTCCACCAAACCCCTGCTTACAATAAGCATCCAGGAAATGACTCGCAAGAATTCTAAAGCCAATTTCATGGATTTACTTATATTTTGTCCTGAATATCTCGAACTTAATAAAACCATATTTATCACGTTGTTATAAAACACGTCACAGAATTATCCTAGAATTTCTAAACATCCCTGATATCATGGTAACGCTGCTCTCGCTTAATGTTGCCAATTTCACAATTATGCTCTTTACACAAAGTCATACGTAACATTTTTCGGTTTCACTTGTAACATCTTACGAAGTAACTAGTGCAAGAGAGCAGACATTCATCAAGTGCTGGCAAAATAAGGAGGAATTTGGCATTTATATCAACGCCAATGCAGGGGTCGTTTATGTGCGTAGTTTAAATGGAGTTCTGAAAAATTATCTACTGGTTTACAAGGCCAGGCCAACTAAAAGTGAATATTACGGACAAATGAACCATGAGAACTTTAATAAGTAAATTCAGGGGGGGAAAAATAGTTCCAAATCGGCCCTTTGTTTTGTTGTTGTCTTAGATAGGAGGCATGCTTTTAAAGTAAGTATTGTTTTAATATTTTGCCCTGCAGCGCTGGAATTGCGATTTTAAGCAAGCGCAATCCCTTTCTCCATTCATTAGGAAGCCAAACGCAGCTGTGGGAGATAGTCACTTTGTGTTTTCCTGTTGTTAGAGCGTTTCGAAATGTTCAAAGGAATCGAACGACCCGCCGACTGTGAAGTCAGATCAGGAATTCGTTTTTTTGAATGCGAGAAATGTTACGCCAGCAAACATTGATCGTCAATAGTGCCAGGTTTAAGGGGAAACAATAACGAGTGATGGAATGGTGAGGAAGTGAGTTAGGCAGTTTAACGAAGGTCTTGAAAATGTGCATGATGAGCCGCGGAGCGGCCGACTGTCTCTGATCAGTGATCATTGATGATTTGCTGCAAGCTGTGGAAGAAAACATTCGCGAGGACTGCTTCATCTTCTCAAGAAATTCCTTGGTGGAAAACATTTCAACAACGGTGATATGAAACAAGTAATGCAGACTTGGCTTTCATCAGAGGCGGCATCATTCTTTGACCAAGGCACACATAACCAGGTTTCTCGTTACGACAAGTGCCTAAATAACTAAGTGGAGAAGTAGTGTAAGGTAATGAAGATAAAGCATTTGGAGAATAATGTTCTGTTATTTTTTAAAAAATTATTGTTATTTGCTTTAAAGCACGCCTCGTACTTCTCCATATCGCACTGTAGAAGTGGGCAAACCCCCTTCTTAAAATCAGCTATGATAAATGGTTATAAAACAAAGAGGCTCAGTGCAACAGTTATTTTCATAAATCAGAACTCAACAGACTTGCTAGAAATTAACAGATCTAACGAAAATGTGTTTAAAATAGACGCATTTTTGCTTCCTTTGGGCCACAACGCCATTCACTTCTCTTCTCCCACACAACAGCTATATCCCGTTTTTTACAACCTCGCGCCACTGACGTAGTCTTCCGCGATAACTTTCCGTCCCCTTTCCCCTTATTGGCTAATGTACACCTTTGAATGGAGATGGCGAAGTATAAGCTTTGTGCAATTCAAGCCAGATGATAAAAGCGACATAAACACTGTCAATTATAGATGCACGTGCTTCAGTCATTCTGAGAGGCAAGGATCCTTAATATTTATTGATAAGAATTTTCATGCCTTACAGATGCATTAAAGTTTACGTAATATAATTTATTCATACCTTTATGAAATTGTAAACTTGATAACTCTCTTCGAATATATTAAGGTAAATGATCATAAAAAAAAGAGGAACTATTTTGTATTCCACGGCATCAGCCAAGGAAAGGTGACTAACGCACGTGACCGTTAAGAGATACGGGGCAAAGTTATATGGAATATACAATATGGTTTAGCTTGGGCTGAGGTGAAACGAATGGTTAGGGAAAAAGTAACAGTGTCATCGCTGCAGACTTTGCACGACATAATTCTTCACGGTGTCACTTGTGACCGAAACAGACCGGCAGACTTTTGCAATCAGGTAGAAAAGGTAGAAATGATTACTGGGAGAAGGATGCTATGGTGGAAACGTCTTTGTCACAGTTGTAGTTTCGCTGGAGGAGACAGCGCGAATCTTCGTTTTCCTCTTTCTCCCCCAGTGAAAATTAGTCCAGCTCCAGAGTGGCGACACTACTTGTTTGAGATGAATGCATTATGTTAATAAGCTAAATGTACTACGCCTGATTGAATAACTTAAGCATTAGCAATCATTTAGCTACTGCTTCGCTTTCATCTGGGGAGAATGCATACTCCTAGGTTACTCCGTTGTCGTAAGCGTAACTAGAGGAGCGAGTCGAGCGTCATATATCGCGAGGCAATACTCCAGCATATGAGCATCACTTGGACCACTATACAAATAACACATACCTACACATATCTGTAATTATGTTATTGTATATCACAAATTGACACTGTGCAGATAACTTATTTTAAAGCACGTATCACAATTATTTACATCTCTGTTCTTATTACCAAAGTTACACACACGCATCCCATCCGAGGCATTATAGAAATATTGCTTCCCCTGCCAACATAGCCCAGGGTTGAGGGCCAAGTCACAAAGCGCAGGCGGGGGATGTTTTTTATAAGTAGAGGAGTGAAGCAGTGGGGAACGACGACGTAGCCGTAGCATCTGAAGCTAAATCCGTACATTACATTAGCAGCTTTTTCATATGCTGGCGACATTGATTTAGCGACCTTTTGCCGATTATTTTAGCGGCGTTTTACTAGTTTCCATCTCAGAATGGCGCCAGTTTTTCCTGTATAACTGTCGTCGCTAAAAAGGGTTGATTTCGTTTGACAATCATCTAGTGGTTTAACTCCTTCATGTTTCATTCTGGATTATTGTGATGCGCTCTGTGCTCGATTTCATAAGTATTTTCTATATAAAATGTGCATTCCCATATACGGAAGTTGTACCATCGCGCTATACCTGGAATTGTTTACTGAATTGGGGATTGATTGCATTCCTGCCAGGGATCATGAAGTGGTAAACAGACGAAAAGGAACTAAGATCTGCTTCACAAACAATGACTACGATGACTGTATACTTGCACTGTATATGTTATATTCAGAGCGAAATCAATTGCAATTCTTTGCAGTGATGGCTGGAATGGTTTTAGTTTCGAAGTACGAAAATAACAGTTATACTAAAATAACGTGATTTTACTCAGAAAATTGTAGATTTTCGAAGACTATTTAGCGGGATTATATGGCATTTGCAGACAACTCTGTAAACTTTGTGGCAGTACTACCTGTAAAACCACTTTGACAAATGAACTATAATGTCAGTCTAATATTGAAGCATCATTTCAGTAATAGGAACTGGGCATGACCTCTCTATTTGCAGACCTTAAAGGATCCTCTCTAATGAACCGTTAACCAAAGTCAGGGCTCACAAAATGCGCGTATGACGGATGTAGGTGTTTTTAGACAGTTAAATTGTAGTGTGTTCACTGGGTGTAACTGAAGAGCTAGAAGAGGCCATGGTCATACGTCATTCATTTCGTTTTTTCCGCACGGAAGCAGCGCCGGGAGGTGCTGAGTCACAGACAGAAGCAAAAACGTGCTATTTGATACGATAACGGCCCATCACTGACAGCACTTTCGTCTCAACCTCTTTCTGGTTCTGCAAAAAGCACCAGGACGTGTGTCCGCCTGCGCATATCTTCTAGAACTAGAGTTGACGGCTAATGTTATTTTACCCTGGGGTAGTTCGAATATCAAGTATCACAGTTAATCACGCCCTTTCACTATGCTTACATCTTACACATTTCATATATAAAAGTCAGCCATAACATACATTATTCACTTTTTCACCAATGCAAAAGTTTTGAGGTTATGCCTCACTGTGCGAATATAATTTAAAATAACATTTTTCAGAATATAAATTGTTTTCCAATGTTACTTTTTCAGGAAAGAATGCTCAACTTTTGCTTATATGAAATGTATAAACTTCAGGTTTTTCTCAAACAGCTGAGGTAGTACTTTAAAAGTTTGAATTTTAAACAAAATTTAATATTTTGTCAAGTGCTGTAAAAACTTAAGATTTAATAGTACAATTAATGTGTCTAAAATTGGTTTGCTCTATTCCCATGTATGTTCAAAATATTGTTGAAGTTTCAGCTCCGTGCATGTTTGAGAAAATTCAACTAAAGGTGTAGATTAGTGACAAAGTTAGTTTGCTTTCATTTATTCTCGCTATAACATTTCTTTTCATAGAAGATCTCCACCTCATGGATTTATGACTAATTGAAGGAGTTTTTGAAAGATACTGTTTTAATGGTCACAAACTACTAGCATTGTGCAAAGAAGGGACACGACGCTCTTTGGGCTGTTATTTAAATGTTAAGCATGCAAAATTCGGAGACTAAAAGCCGTATAGGTATTTTAAACAAAACAAAACAATTAAAATTAGGATATGATATCCTGGCATATTTAATATGCAAACATTTTAAAATATTCAATGTGGTGTAAATTGGACTGAAGTTAACAGTCAGCAAATACTTTTACGGTCGGAATAAGTTAAATAACATATTTTAATGACTTTTTTCGGCTTTAAAATAATGCTTTATTTAAAAACAAGCCTTTAATCTCACTGATATAAAATAGAAGAAGAAAAATATGCTAATATTGCTTTCATATCAATATCACATCCCTGTGAAAAACTTATATAATGTTGACTCGTGTCCAACCACTTAATCTCTGAAGAAAGAAAAAAAAATTAAGGCATATGCCAGGTAAAGCAATTAACGGCTCCCGCTCAGATGTGATGAAATTTAAGAGATTTTAAGTATTTTTTGCCAAATTTCATAAATGAATTGTTTTAAATAATATTTTAACGCTCCCCATGTGAAAATGACCTTCGGTGAAACCTTGTTCCACCAAGCAATTTATTAACTGGAGACACCCAGCGAGCCTATTACCTCCAGTGATAAGATGGTGATGATGGCATTGGAACGAGAGGACCTACAGCTTTTACCGTGAACTCCGAAATAGTTGGATAGGGCCAACTTAAAATTGCTACCCCGATCCAAGAATCGATCCACAGACACTAACAACACAGCCGTGTACAATATCACTGATCTACACCGCCGTTCTGTTTTAAATAATAAAACTATTTAATAAGATAATGCAATTCTATACTCCTGTATATGAAAATAATTCGGACTCACTATATATAATCTCAAATTAACACTAGATAGTGTATTATTTTAAAGCATTTATCACAATTATTTACACCTCTGTTCGTTATAACCAAAGTTACACACCTACATCTCACCCGAGGCATTATGGGAACATTGCTTCCTCTGCCAACATTTTCCAGGTTGAGGGTCCTAAGCCGCAAAGCGTAGCCGAGGGATGGTTTTTATAGGTTTGTATAAGGATTTTTTTTTTCTGCTGCAACTGCGGAAAGACGACAAAGCCTAGCCGTAGGACCTGCGAAGCTAAACCGCTACTTTCGCAGCGTTTCCAAATGTTGGCGAATTGATTTAGCGACTTTTTGCCGATTAGTAGCCTTTTACTAGCTTCCGTCTCAAAATGGCACCAGTTTCTCCTATATGTCGTCACTAAAAAGGGGAGGTGGGTGAGTTAGATGATTCCATCCGGGCAGCATCTAGTGCTTAGCTGCTTGCTTTTTCATTCTGCATTGTGTATATCCTCTGTCCTCGATTTCGGCTTTTTTTTTTTTTTTTTTTTAATTTCCCTACTACATGTAAATACTAAGCGGGGGAAGTATTGCATTCCACCCAAGAATTCTATACCGAGATTTAACAGGAAATACATGTTTTGAGGCCCCTGAATTTAAAAAAAAGCAAACAGGAAATACATGTTTTGAGGCCCCTGAATTTAAAAAAAAGCATTTTTAGAAAATGGTCGCGCGCGCGCGCGCGCGTGTGTGTGTGTCTGTGAACAGCATAACTCAAAAACGAAAATTTGGATAAATACCAAACTTGGTATTTAGATTCACTATCTTTCAAAGATGCGACACGAAGACTTTCAAGAAAACCCCCACCCTGACTACCCTTTAAATGGAACTTTTTTTCGAATTTTTTTATTTTCTCAAAAATGGCTCTAACGATTTTGATTAAAATATCATATGTTTAAGATATTTTCATGACAATGGAATGTATATCTTGAATTTTCTGGGAATGTCCCTAAAAGCCCTCTTCTTGTTAATGGCTTTTGCATAACTAGTAAACCGTAAGAGATAGAGAAACTTTTGTACACAAAAATGTAGATCGCGTTAAAACGCACAATTTAGATCATATACATTTTTGTTTTTGTGGAATGAACCATCTCCAAGATATTTCTTGTTATTTGTTTCACTTTTCCAATAGTTATACTTTTTCTCAAAGTGTTTTTGTTTGTTTTGTCCTGGACAAGCAGAGAGGACGGAATGATCCAAATAATAACCAGCTCTTAAAATATTTGACTATCGCTTAAAACCTACCATTATCCCCTTGCAACTACAAGAAAATTAGCAATAAATTCTGCACATTTTTATCTCGATTAACATGAAGTAGGTGGAGAATAAGCGTTTGTAAAAATAGTTCGTACAAGAGTAGAGAAAGTCAAGTCATGTGTGTGCAACACATACGATTTTTTTATGTAAGTGGTATCCAAGGCATTCTAACATATCTAGGAAAACAAATCTTACTAATAGGTTTAGTTTTACACTGATGTAAAACAAAACTTCTGGCTTCTGTGAAATATTGGGATTATTAATTCATATCATGTTCTGCTTCCAACTTCATAAGGACTGCAGCATTTGACAGCGGTGAAGCACTGCCCACCATTCTTATTTCCATTCAAACCCCTATTAATTGACAGTTCTTCTGCTGCAGCTTGATCTAAAATTTGTGACACTTTAAATGCATGTTGTTATGCGAATGGAAATTCTTCACATGCTTGGCCGTTTATTCACTGGGAAACACTTCCGCATGGCCAGAAATACCGGCACTTGAGGTGACATGGAGAAGAGCACACCGCACCTCCTGCACGACAGCTGTCACTCCCAGGTACACCGTGATGGAATGTCAGGCTGCAGTGCCAGAGGTGATTTCCACATGCAAGTGAAACTTGTTCGTTGTCTGCCTTTAAAATAAGGTATACCTATTGTATCTAGTTTTCCAAATGCTTACAGAGATGTTTATTTTAGAGCACCGCCCATTTGAAATAGTTATTCTCAAAGTTGCCAAGTTGTCCATAAAACGGGAGCCAAATACCTTGTCATTATGAAATGCTCTGAGAGCAGAAGATTATGTTCTGCATAAGTAGGCTCAGTGCTGCCAACACGTTTTAGCCAAAGTCTCCAAATTGAAACTCGCTAGATCAAAATAATTACAATATTTAATTAAAAATTAATTTTATAAAATTTAATAATGTTTAAAGTTGTAATCAAAAGGGAAATAGTTCGCCTTCCAGTTCCTCCATACTTCACAGCAGACGACGTTGAAGGTTGCACTGGATCACTGAGCGTATGTACGCTGGCTGATATTTTAGCAATTTTACGTTTATTTTTTGGGAGTTCGAACCAGTAACACGTGTTTCCTAAAATTGAAAGCATTTCTGCAATGCAGTATAGCTGCTACAGTTGAGCCCCTAACCTAATTTCTTAGCTTTATTCTGACAATGTTCAAGTGACTAAAAACTCCGCATTGGTATGTAGAAGGTAGACAATTAGGATTGTAAAATCTACCAGTTCTTTAAATAGATTTGACTCCCCCGCATCTTTGTAAAAATATCCAGAAGTCTAGTGTACTGAAAATGTTCTGCCATGCTATAACACTCAAGTTACGCCACTGCTTTCCCTTATTACTTATTTCCTTCTCAAGAAAATCATGTTTGCAGTATATTTATTTATTTGACATTTCAAAAGCCAGTTCTTCAGTGGAGGAACACTAGAGGAACAATTAATTCATTAACTGACCTAACAGAGGCTAAACTATGAAGCCTGAGATCTAAAGTACTTACAGCATTGTAAGTCGCCATTTGGGAATGTCATCTCAAAACAATTTGAGATCTCCCTGTGGTTTACCGGAAAAAAATGCGAGTCAGCTGGCGAATTTAATGTCCTACCGGCAAGTTGCCATGGTAACTCAGTGGTTAGAGCAATCGGACGGAAGACATTAAATTGTTCAGTCTTCTGATTTACCTTTCCAGCCTTGTCTTGCACACGTGGCCAGTGTGGAAGAACAATTAATTCATCTTCTCGGTGACTTGACAATTTTCAGACCCACCACATTCTTTCACAAATGGGATGATGACAATATGAGCCCATTTACCGTATCTAGTAGCAGTATATTCCGAATTTGGGATTTATTAAACTCGCATTAGAAAAAACTCGTTGCTATGGAGCAGCGAAATCCGTAGTTCTTTCAAATCATCATTTCCATCGAGGTCACATGTGTTTAATAGCCCCCCAGAAGCTTTCAGTTTCAGACATTCTCTTTATTTCGCAGGGAACGTCAATTATTCCGAGTTTTCACCACTGATCATCGGCTTTCTGTACAGTACTGCGTTCACTGTCAGTAACAATTCTAAGCACTTGGAAGGTGACTTTTTGGGATATATTGGTGGATGCTTTAGAGGCATGGAGACAATCAGGGCAAAAATTCAGATAGACGCCAAGTTTGGTTGCGTCATTCATTAATGCAACATCAACATGGGGAAGAAGGCATTGTTTTCAGATTTGTTTCATTTCGCGGTTATGATAAATCGACAGGGATATTATCGTATGTTTAGCCGTTATCGTACAACGTTCAAATTACCGTATGCCCATATAATTATGGTGCAAGTTGGCAACACTTGGTGGTCACTATGGTCAGATGAACCATGTGAACTTTGAATTGGAGAAAAAGTTGCTGCTAACTTGCCCCCATAGATAATGCTCCATATCGACTGTAAAGATGGGCAAATACTTTTAAGGAGTTCCGTGGAATCTGCTATGATATCACAGTTAAAAAACAAAGAGGTTTATTGCCAAAGTTCTCTGTCTAAATAAGAGCTTTGCAAGTTAATTAAAATAAGTGGAAGGCAATGGTTCGCTTGCCCCCATTCAGGTGTTATCCGAAACCCAAAGAATTAGCTTGGGCCGAGGTGAAATGAATGTTTAAATGCAAGGGTATTACAGATGGCGTTTAGGTGCAGAAATTACGCGTTAGTACACTTGGAGGTATGTCGCTTGTGACTGAAGTAGATGGTAGAGGTTTTCTAAACATTTAGATAAAGTAGAAATTGAATACTGGTAATAAGGATGTATGGAAAACTTCATCGATATCTTGTCATTTCTCTGCGAGATGAAAACAGCGATTATTTTCCACTTCCTCTTCCAGTAGAAATGAGTTTAAAACCTCTTTCTTACAACCTCCTCCTGACAGGTACGAGTATTCTTCCTTACCCCTGATTGGGTATCTGCACACCTTTGAATGACAATGTACAACTCAAGCTCAGCCGATAAAAGCGATACAAACAGTGCCATGATAGTGAAGCCGGGCGATGGTTGTAACTTTTTCAAGCTGTACCCTTTGCTTCAATATCTGTTGTTGATTCTGCTCTCAGTTGTTACTCAGCTATGAGATTTTTCTCTCAAGGTATGCGTGGGCGTATTTTGAAAGGATAACATCAGTTTAAATTGACTGAGAAATTTAATGTGATCTAACGCTTGAGCGAGTTGCCGACCGTTTGAAGATAATGAATGAAACTGATTATGAATCGTAGCACTCAAACTATAACGTTTGACCTATTATACGTGTTTACTTCTGCAGTATCAACTTAAGGGTTTGAAATAACTGTTTCCGCAATAAAAGAAATTAGAAGCGTAACTTTCAGTGAGTCACTAAAATGCTTACCGGCAAAACCCCTTGCGGCTACCGCTAAGTAATAACCCAGCGCGGTCTCGGGACCTGCGAACTGCCGATCACCGTAAAGACTGTAAGCCCCTAAGGATGTACATTAACAAAAGAAGGGCAAGACGCTAATTTTAGCAATATGCGCTAAGCTCCGCCTATTTTATAACTATCCTACCAAGGTTCCTTCTCGCGCGGGGCCATCTTAAACAACTGCGCATGCGTATCTGACACTGTTACTATGGGATACCTCTCGAATCTCAGAATTTCATTCCTTTCTCTTTTACAGAATTTCGGTCTACGCAACTCTGAAAACTTACTGAACTTATAATAACCTTAACTGCATTCCAGGAATCTTTATACTAGCCGTTCACTCCTCAGCTATTACTAATGGCTTTGCTTGCTAATTACCTTTTTCTCCAGACAAATATTTTCAACTGAAGCTTATTACATTATAAGGTGATTTAATATACGGAAATTATTTATTGCAATTATTTCTCTACATCATTGTTTCTTTGATTATTTGTATCTTTCTGTCAATAACTACGGTATCAATAGATGCACGACTTAACGTGCTTTCGTTATTCTGAGAGATAGATTTAAACCCAAGGATCCTCTTACCTATTACTTAATGAGTTACATGCATTTCAGATTGCATTAGCTCTGTTACATAATATATCCATTTGATTCATACGTTTCTGTAAATGTAAATTTGAGAATATTCTCTTCAAATGTATTAAGATAAATGTAATTTTAAATAGAGAACTATTTTGTATTTACAATAACTATTCCACGATAGCAGCCAAGGTGGGGTGACTAATGCATGTGAGAGTTAAGAGATACGTAGCAGGGTTTAGCCCCGAAGCACCACTTTTTGGGGTGAGTTTACTTGTTTATAACTGAATAACGTGAAATAATTAAAAGTTAAAGCTATTTGTTGTAAGTTTAACTTTTAAAAAATATTTATTATGTATTCTTTTTCGGAAACGAAAGTTCTTATTTTTTCTTAATATCCACAAGACCACACCAGGTGTCATATATACGCATTTTTGGTACTTTGATCCCATGAAAAGAAAAAAAAAAGCAAGCTGGGTGACTTATCAGCCAAGGGCCCAAGCATGTAGCAAAAGATGACGCCCCACTACAGGGTTAAGAAGTACAGAGTTTGGAATTTTCAGTATTGATGTGTTTCCAAGTTGAGAACTACTACTGCTAACATCTCTGTACCTAGAAAAACGAAGCTAGTCTTTCCTAAATGTTCTCTGCTTTCCTCTTCCTGAAGGAGAGTATCAAATATTTTCCAAACAGACAATAGTGAGTGTTCGTATTTTTCATTTTTCGTCGTTGGCCCCTGAAGGTTGACACGAACTCTCCAAATCGAAGCCCTTGAGTTGTCTGGATGGCGACAACGTCCGCTTTTTTCGCTCCTCTGCCGAAATACAAGACATTTCTTCTTGTATTGGAAACACATATCTCACGCTTAGGAGGAAGAAGGGGAAATTCTTTGCACCTAGCAAGGTGGTGGTGGCGTTGAAGCACATAACCCCTCTCCTTTTCGGTTTCCTGAGTCTCATATTCATACTTCATGTAGTTTGTGTGGTACGTGCGACAATTTTTAGTTCAGTTCTGTGGAAGCATAGACATAAAAGTATTTGGCGAGCTGGATAGGAAACAGTAAACGTTTATGAAGAAACTTTAGCTATTGCTGCTGCTATTCCCGTTATCCTCTCAACTTTAAACAGACCATTAAGCAGAACTGTAATGTAAACTTAGAGAAACTGTGTCACACGGGATATCTTGGCACATGCATACATCTGTATAGTGAGATGGGAGTAAAATGCACAAACTATATCCAAATCTAGGTTGTTAATAAGGACAGTCGTTCAGAAATAAATATGTATAATTAAAATGAACAAAAAATTCTGTGTTGCAATCGCCTGACTCTCAATTCTTGTACAAACTGTTTTTACAAACCCTTATTCTCCATCTACTTCATGTTAATCGGGATAAACATTTGCAGAAACTATGTACTTTTCTTGTAAGTACAAGGGGAATATGGTAAGCTTTAAGCGATAGTCACATCTTTTAAGAGCTGGTTGTTATGTGGAGCATTCCATTCTCTTTGTATGTCTAGGACATAAAAAAAGAAAAAAATAAACAAAAATAACGAGTTCTCATTTGAGAAGAAGTATAAGTATTGGAAAATTGAAACAAATAACAAAGATTGTCTCGGAAATGGTTCACTCGACCAAAAAAAAAAAATGTGTACGACAAATTGTGTTTCAACGAGATATAAATTGTTTTGTGCAGTAAAGTTTTCTCTGTCTCTTACGGTTTACCAGTCATGCAAAAGTTATTCAGAAAATGAAGAGCCTCTGGGGACATTCTCGGAAAATTCAAGATATACTTTTCTTTTGCCATGAAAATATCTTAAACCTATAGTATTTTAATCAAACTCGTTAGAGCCATTTTTGAGAAAATCAAAATTTTTGAAAAATGTTCCATGTAAAGGGTAGTTAGGGATGTGAGGTTTTCTTGCAAATCTTCGTGTCGCATCCTTGGAAGATACTAAACTTAAGGACACCGGGAAGTGAATTTCAGCGAAAATATCGATTTTTTGTTTTCTATTCTATAAAAAAAGTACAATACCTAAGCTTTAAAACGATATATATAAAACATGGTATGTTACACGATTAGTAAGCCCTTTAAATTGGTCATTTAAATATGACGGCAAAGGACACGCCCCACATCTTCCGCAACCTCGTGCACAATGAGTTAGATGATTTCTTTCGCTTAGAGTAAGAATAAAAACACAAACGAAAAAATATTTTTGTTACTTCGGGGTGCGAACCTCTGACTATGCAGCCTAACCATATCATGCCACAATGGCTTACACCGCTCGGCTATCTGAACACATGATAATTGCTGCATAGTTTGATCTCATAAACCACCGCCGCCCAATATAGTGAGTGATTTTAAATTAAAAAAAGGGGGGAAATTGAGACCCGTCAGCATCCAACCGTGCCGTCACACCGCTTGGTTTAGTTGGGCCCTCCCCATCCTTTTCCACAGTTTCAATTGAGCGCAGAACATGCATGTTACCGGGATTCAATCCTACGAATCCTTGGTCTTGATAGGTTAGCTACTCCTATCATGCCTTAGACCGCATGGCCATAAATCCCGATGTCGATGTCAAGTTGCAGATGGAAGCACATTGCTTCCTGTACGCATCCCCTCAGACTTGTAGCCAAGCCTAGGCCCAAGAAGAAGAAGAAGAAGAAGAAGAAGAAGAAGAAGAAGAAGAAGAAGAAGAAGAAGAGAGGAGCTGAAAATAACCACAGTGATGAGGAATATGGGGCTGGCATGTTCTGACAAGCAAAAACTGCACTTTCAACTTTCGACTCAATTTCCCGTAACTTCATTTTTTAACACTTCAGGTACACTTTTCTCAAAAACTATCAAAGCTATTGTCATGAAATTTTTACTGTACATGTATAGCTACCTAATGTAGCTAGTGAACTAACCGTTTCTTGGAATATTAAGTTTAAGATGGATAGAAAAAATAGTAACTGGTAAAAAATATAGGTCATTTGTGTCATTAGATATGCAACATTTTTTTTTACCTTCTTATATTTATGGTATCCAAATTTAATTTAGTTCAGGATCTCAAGTTATATGTTAAGTATCACAGGAAAAAAAATGGTGTCTGTACAATCAACCCAAAGGAAGAAAAGTGTACCTGAAGTATGAGGTACAAACTTTTTTGTTAGAAAACATGGTGTGACTTATGCCACTTTTTCATAAACGTTTTTGAATATATCCCAAATATTATATACTAATTAAATGCAGAAACGCTTGTTCTCTAAGACTCCCAAATTTCATTTTAATCCAGCAAATTTTAGTAACAAAAACTGAAATTGAATTGTACGTATAACTTCGGTATGGCAGAAATGCAATCACTTCCTGGTGTCCTTAAATACCAAGTTTGGTACTTATCCGACTTTTCGTTTTTGCGTTATGACTGACACTCGCACACGTTTACAAAAATGCTTTATTTGGATTCAGGGCACCTCAAAACATGTATTTCCGGTGAAATCTCGGTATCGAATTTTTGGGTGGAATGAAATATTTCCCCTACTTACTATACGTAGTAGAGAAAGTAAAAATACGTGTGTTGCATTCAAACGACTTTTTCTACTCACTCTTTACAAACTATTCTTGCAAAAGCTCATTATTCCATCTAATTGTTATTAATTCGGATAAATCTTCATTCACATTTACACATTTCATTGTACGATACAGTAGCTAAAGATCTAGTCAGATTTTTGAAGAGCGTGTCGCTAGTGATTACTTTGAAATTCCATGCTCTTTGTATGACCACAAGAAAAAAACGAATAACGACCTCCCAGTTAAGAAAAGTAAGGATTTGAAAATCCAAACCAATAACTAGGAATACCTCGGAAATAATTACCCCACCCCAAATGGCATAATTTGTGTTTTTTTTTTGCATAGTAGGATTTTGTCTCTTAAGGTTTATGAAGTATACAGAATAAAAAGGACCTCAGAGGTTATTCCAGAAAAGTTAAGATATACATTTCATTTATCCTGAAAATGTCTTAAACATACGGTATTTTAATAAAAATCGTTACAGCCATTTTTGAGAAAATAAAAAGGTTTAATAAAAGTGTAGTTTTGAGGAAAGCTTCTTTAAAATGTTTGTGTCGCATCTTTGGAAGAGTCTGAATTCAAATACAAAGTTTGGTATTCAACTGATGTTTCGTTTTTGAGTTTTGCTGTTTAGGTTAACACACACATACACATCTCTCTTTGTCTAGAATTGCTTTGTTGCGGATGCATTGGCCTCAAAGTATATGTTTCCGGTGGAATCTCGATATCCAATTTATGGGTAGAATGGAATATTTCCTCTACTTGCTAAAATAGATACCAGAGAAAGTAGAATATCTAAAATAATAGAACACCTTATGAATGAACATCCTGTATTCATTCCATTGCCGAAAGATTTAACGATGATGGATGGTTTTGATAAGGCTGGCACTTAGATATGGAACTGATAATGGAACAAAAGCATGACCACGCTTCTAAACTTGATTGGATTACGGCCGGCTTAGTCATGGATATTATTTCCGATATGCTTATTTAGAATTTGGGACGTTGGGTAACCAAGCGCGAGATTAAAATAGCATAACAAAATTACGCAACAAAAGTTGGTTAAATAACAGAGATAACGAGGAAGAAAAAAGAGAAAGTAAAAGACCTCAAATCTCGGGAAACAAACAAGAAAACTTTCTTTAGTGTCTAGCAATGCCATCTGCTTAATTTCTTTTTTGCAAGTTTTCCAAAAAGGTACAGTACATAGTGTTGTATACAGCACATTAATTACTAAATAATGTATTGTAATTTTTAAGGTATTTAACCTCCGCTGTTACTTCGCACGGCACCACAGGCGGCGACACTGTTGATACATGAAATTAAATGGCAATGGGGAAAGCAAATTTGGAAAGGAAACGTTCCAGACCTAAGTTGAGGCCAGTTATGAAGACTGAGGA
Organism: Deroplatys truncata; assembly: GCA_030765065.1. Lineage (NCBI taxonomy): Eukaryota > Metazoa > Arthropoda > Insecta > Mantodea > Mantidae > Deroplatys > Deroplatys truncata. Next base: position 116,483,102 of record CM060988.1, on the reverse strand, counting down.
AAAACTTGAAAAGCTCAGTCAATAGGACGGTACTGCGGCATTTGAATCGCGGACTTCCCGTTCACGAGCTCGAGCCTTTATGACCTCGGCTATGTCAGTCATTGCAGTGTAATGTTAAGTTATATCGTAAGCGAAGACACGTTTAAGAAACAACGTACGAGGACAGTCCCAGATGCCTAGACATCTTGTGAAAATGAGATCCTTAAGTCCAAACTTGTACATCATTAATAAGTGCTGACAAATCAGACAGAAATGGCTTTAATTCTGTTTGTTGTGAGGATTGTCTAGGTTATTAAGTGGCATATATAAGTCTGGTACGCATGTAATAAATGTAGTACACTGTGATACAAATGTCTAAATGCAGCATTGGAGAACGAGGCAGAGTTTGAAAATAAAATACGAAAACGAAGGCAAGAATTTTCTACCTCCGAGATTCTCCCTTGAACCTTACGCATATGTAATGCATAAATATTTTTCGACAATAGTAAATGATCTGAACAGAAAAATAAGCTTAATAATTTACTAGCAACTGTTGCACTTGGTGGTTGCAGTAGCAAGGTCACCAGCATCATCCTTGGTGGCAAAATGGCGACCGATTATCTAAGCCTGATTGTTGATCTTAAAAATAATTAACAATTTGCAGCTCATAATTAGCTGCTTCATGAATTAAACCATAAGTAAATTTTAACAGATAAAAATGGAGTAAAGATCCAGGTAAAATTCAACTAACAAATATGGTTATATTCCATGTCTGCAATAATAAATATATTGAAAGTTAGTACCACTGAATGCAGGAAATACAACTTTCCACCAATGACAGCATGAAAGGAAAGGAGCAAAAAGCTACCGTCGAAAAAGTAATTCACAGAACTAGAGTGCAGCAATCAGTAATTTTGGAATTTGTGGGTTAACAATTCTCGCACTGGACCATCCCATATCATCTGATGTTCATTCAATCTCAGTGTAAGTAAAACTATAGCTAAAATTATTGAACCAAGAATTGCTATCCACTGTTACTTCTGTGGCATTATTTATTCATTGCGTGACAGGTATTTCCCAAGATTCACCAGTTCAAATAGCCATGAGATTTGGGAGAATTTTGGAACTTCACAAAAGAAAACAACGATTGTAATTTGCAATGGGTTTACTCTAAATGTATAGACATACAGTTACAATCCCAACTCACAGGACTATAGTCACGTCAAATAAATCCAAATGCTTCAGTGAACAAGATAATTCATTGCAGCATTTGTGTAAAAGCAAAGGAATCTTCCCTTGTCCGACTCCATTTACTGCCAGAGATGGACATATTCGTCAAAAGCCCTGTCTTATTTCGTGACCGTCATCTGCCATTCAGTTTGGTTTCTTTTGTCTTCGTGACATTTGTGAACTCTGGGATGTAAAACTGTCATGTGAATTACTATTATTTTAGATACAAATACAATTTTCAATTTCATTGTTTTCATTTTAATACAGTCATTACATTTCATTTAAGTTGCCGATAAGCGCATTAGCTTTGCCAAATGTTGATTTGAATCCTATTGGCATTTAGAAAGCCAATAGGAGTCTAGTCAATATTCAGCAGAGCCAGCAGGCTTGCACTTATCGCGCGGAAAGAACAAAGTCGGCGCATTGCTATTTTCTCTTTCATATAGCCCTAAAATATCAGATTACAATCTGTCAACTTCTTTAACTTCAGTTATTCATGGTAACATTTTTGAATCGTGGCAGCACCTCACCTGGTTGCGGCACAGTTCTCATTACTCTTGTAGCCGGGAACAGTATTTTATCCAGTATAGACTGGCTGCAACAGGTGGATTGTGTGGGAAAGGTTAAATGTCGAACTTCAGAACAGCTTAACCAATCTGTTGCAGGTGAAGGTTATTGAATGTAATAAAGCATGCAAGTCTTTTAGTCTCTCATAATTTCCAGAAGCCCGTAAATTATTTTGAATTGAAGTTTAGAATCCAAGGAATATAAACTCTAAACAGGAAATCACCCAAAGTCAAGAGTTCGAATTTATAGAATACAATTTCAGTGATGATAAGAAGTAATTCTTAATGGTTTTAAAGAATATGAATGGTACACATTTCTTCAGTGTTTTGAAGTTTATAGTATGGCACACGAGGTATGTGGTGTGTTAAGTGTGTTCCCTTAGGTCGGGAGAATCTAGGTGATCGTGAGACGACTGTTACCATCCTATTTACAGCACGAAGCCTAGTTACCTATTATGTTATGTTTGTAATATTAAATTTAAAGAAAGGTGAAATATAGTTAGACAAAACATTTTCAGAATGGTGTGTTTAAAAGCGTTACTTGTGAAATGGGTTGACTGCAGTGTACTAGAAGCTTATCGTCTATATTACCTTACTGTAACATGTGAATCGAGCTTTTGTCTTTTCTTTTGTTACATTAGTACCTTTAAAATCAAAGACGTTTAAATCAAATTGGCAATGCATTTTCTAAAGGAAGCGATTGAGAAATCGGAATGTTAGCCACACCCACCTTACCATTGCTATGTAGATTTGTTATACATAGCTTCCAGAATACAGCCTTGCCGTTCGCATGAGGTTTTGTATCTCAGGTGCTGAACATGCCACAGCCGGCCGCGCCTGTACTCTAACTTCGCTCCTTGAAACTATACAATTTGCTTATAGCAAATGCTAGAAAACAGCTAAGCAAGCATTGTGCAGGGTGCATACTAAATGGCATTGTTTTGGTCGGCCACTGTGATATTTCTGGTTTCGTTTCTTTCTTCCAAAGTGCAAGGATTTGTTTGGTTTGGTTTGTCTTCAGACTATCCTTCAAATAAAACCCTCAGACTGTTAGATGTGGAGAGGGCCCATACTCCACACGCTAATCACTTTATCTTCACAAAACTCTTGCTAATTTATTCGCCGACTTTTCTGCTGTAAGAGGAGTGATAGAATCTTGTTGAAACCACCTCATCTACTGTCTGCACGGACAAGCGGACCGATTATGTGTCTTGTGCTGAACGTGTATAAAAATTCATGCAGGCAAGTACTGTCTTCCACAGCAAAGAAAGTCCCCGGGGAATGAAAGGGAGAGGTGAAATTGCTGATTAGACAAGGTCCGAACCCTGTCTACTTGCTTATGTTACCCTTATTTATGACACACACGACAGCTCAGTTGAATAGTTTTACTCCTTGCGTAGCATGCGTTCTCTGTCACACATTCACTGTCCTTGTCGCACTTTTTCCAAAGGTTAGCACATTCCTGTCAGGGACTTTCTTTCCGTTGGCGGCCCGCACTGAAGAAGGAGCCGTTCTATGCTGAGATGCAAAACCTCATGCGAGTGGTACATGTGTTCTGATGTTATTGTTATAATTATAACTGCAAAGCCGACTTTGACATTTAACATTTATGTTGCACCTTCAAACATGAAATCCTACAGACTCAAGAGCGCAGTAGTACCCCCCTCCTTGCCGCCGCCGTCTCTAATGAGCACGCACTTTTACAAATGTTTCATCCCCACTACTATAAGATCATGACTCTGGGCCTTCAAATTGGGCTAGTCTTCACCTAGTTTAGTTACCTTCAATCGCAGTAATCTCTACTTTCCTTCTTACTCACGTTATACCGAGCAAGGTGGCACCGCATTAATGTTTGCGACTCCTGGGTTCGATTTCTGTGACCGTCCATTCTCATCTATGGGTATTTCGTGGTTTTCCTGGGGCCGGCAGGCGAATGCTAGGATGGTGTGCTTCTAGGTTTCGTTGTGTATGGCAGTGCCCGACAGGTGGCGCGGATGCATGCTCAATGGAAAGAGTATTCCCGTGAACACCGGAGGGCTGCTTGATTGGAGGGTGGTTCGTTTCCCTCTCTGGGCGGCTCCAGTATTGGGACGGGTTTGCGAGCTTGGAAGTGTTACGGACTTCTGTGTGTCTGCCTACAGTCTGTAGTCTCCTGTGGTTCCTCCACCTCATCCCTTCCTCCGGGGGCTGGTAGCTACAATGATCTCTTTAGGTCGCAGTGCATGAGATGTCCCTCCCCGTTGAATAGCATATACCTACTCACGTTGTATTTGTTAGTTGGTTAACTTTTATTTCTCGAATATTTCCTCAAGTTAGGTAAATAAGTCTAGATTTGACATTTCATGTGACTGGCAGTTTCATGCCGGAAAACCCAAAGTTTTAGTTCATGGGAAACCGCTAAGGTACTTTTGCATGTAACTTTCATAGCTGATTGTTGCTTCAGTTGTTTATACAACTTTCGATATTATTATTTCCTATTATTCACTGAAGTTGGATACTTAAAGCGACGCATGCGTGCCATTCAGAGATCACAAACTATCCTGAAAGTAAAGTACCTACGAGCTGAGTTCAGGAGCGTTTGTCAGTCCTGGAATTTGGGAGCCTGTGACTCATTGTGCTATTTACAATTCGTCCGTCGTATCTGTCGTTGTTCTGTTCACCGAGGCATTGTCCTTGCCTTTCCGGTTTTTCCATTGCTGTAATTCCTGATCCGTGTACAAACGGTGAAGCTTTCTGGTTGACTGACGCGATTTAAAACCTGGGCTAGAGCCAACTCGCAGTTAATTGTGAGGTCTTTGGAGAACACAACTTCTCTTGGCTCCTTCTGCAGAATGGTTCTACTGATGTTTCTTATCAAGACAAAAAGCAAATGAATCAAGCTGACATGTGAAAAAATATTACGGAGGAATGCGTCTTGCATTCTCATTGGCTTTGTGGTTTCAAAACAGTAGGCTGAGACTGGACAAACGCGATTGTATTAGATCTGCAACCTCAAATACTTAGGCCAGTATTATAAACTACGTCTATTGTGATTTATGTTGAGACTTTACGTTCGAAATTGGATTTAGAGTGAACAGGCATAGGAATTTCTAAGCATTGAGCCAGACGAAAGGAAATGAAGTTGAACTGCTACTGTGCTTGATGCAGTGACGTCGCAGCCCATTTCTCGTACAGACTGTTGGCGTTTGCAGACAGCACTCACCAGACCATGTTTACCTGTCCGTCAGTGATTCGTGGCCTCTGTTGTTTACATTCTTTATATTGACCTAATGGGTTTGAGTGTAGATAACTGCTGTAAGAATACGTATGCCCCCCCTTTAACTTGTCTACTGTTTCTCTTTCTGTGTTGGGGTTAGTAATTTATTATTAGTTGTTTATTATGTTTTAAATTTAATGTAATCTCCGTTGATTTTTTATATTATGGGGACCTTGGGTAAGCGTTACATGTTTCAAAACTTAGTGCAGAATTTGTCAACCGAATTTTGCAGCGGAATTATAAACGCACCTGAAATGTCAGCAATAAAAGCATAGTTCATAAACTTAACAAAGCCTTTCAGATTTACAGTTTATATTTTGTAACAGCGTTTCCTCAAAGACTAATTAGATATAAAGGATTGAAGTTGTGCACAGTTCTAGTTGTCTAATGAAGGATTTCCTTCAGTAAGTTATTTTCCAATTGTAAATTTAAGAATTTTGGCTTTTAGAGGACTGAGGTTTATTTTCCAGTGCTTTTAATCACATAAAATAATTTTTGACAAAGAAATTAATTATTATCGCATTAAAGCATTGCCTGCAGCTATAGTACATAGAAAACATTTTTACTTAAATATTGTCCTTTAATTAAACATGTATATATGCACAAATCTTCAGTCTTGTCATTACTCCTTGTGCTACAGTTGGTTTGGTTTCCATAATTACAGAGTCATTCTGAAGATTTATATTCCAGGAAGAAGAGGTTCTGCCTTACTGGCACGTCAGCACTTGTACGAGGAACTCCTACACCGTTGGGTCGAACGAAATGTTGTTGATAAATTGGTGCCGTTTACATCCACCCTCCTTCCGGTTCCTAGAATTTCATAGTTTGGTCTATATGTTCGCTGCTGTGCACAACATTAACGTAGCTTCGAATCAGTTTTCTTAAACAGTCAATGAGAAAATCCTTGAATTGCGCGGTTACGTTATGTAGGTTCATTTCCTATACTCATGCTGTGACAGTATGATATTGCAAAATACTTTGCTTAACGTCTGCATCAAATTCTGAATTGGTAGCTGTAATAATTGAAAGTGTAAGGCTAGTTTAGTACCTCAGAATATATTGACCCATTGTTTTCTTAATCAAATTTTTATCTAACAAATTGCAGTCACTAAGTGCATTCAGTGCTGAATTATTCTTGAGGAAAGACTTTACATAGTAGATGGTATAAGTGCTCTCTAGGATTTTATTAATCCATAACAGAGAAATAAAATAAAGAATAGGAAAAGCTCTGGTGAAACTCCTGTAAGCAATATCAATGTACCCAAGCCGTGAACTTGCCAATATTCTCGTTGGAACGGAACGCGATTTTGGTTAAAACGTGACAGCATTATAGTGAGTGATGGTGATTTGGCACATGAAGTGGTTGATGGTCGTGCACTGCATGTTGATGAGATGGAGGTGCTTGTAGTCGGTTCGCGTGCCTCCCGGCAGATGTTATGTGCTAATGCGTGGCAGAAGATAATTTTTTTGTGTGTCTGTGAGTAACATGCGAAAGCCAGCTGGTTTGCTGGGCATGTCATACCTCGTTTCCTGCAAGATTAAAGAAATATAAAAGATGGAATGCCCTTGATACGCAGGAGTCGAAAGCTGAGACCAAGTTCTTGAAGAGATGATTAAAAAACTTGCCAGAAGTTTTACGTCATGAGTAACTTCCATAGCGTCATTCACAAGGGAAACACGCTTCCCTCTCTTGCACAAAATCCTAGTTCAAAATTTGCATATGGACATTTAAGAATTAAAGATATCCTCAAGATATTATATAGAAAAACCAGCTGCAATTAAGTGCTTGTAATGCTGGTTTTGGACAAGAGCATTATACCTCCGAATACAGATTTGAGAACAATCGTGTTTTGTTTCATTTTTAATAATTTGAAAATCATATATATGTTACAAATGCAAATTCAAATAAGAATATTATCATGTTGTTCATTTACATTCGTGTGCTCTAACTTTTATAAAGCAATTGTCTTGTCTAAAATGCTATTGTGGTGGTATCATACACCTCCAATATATCCATTAAACTTCTGCCACTGTCCCTAGTTTCCTTCGCCTTTCATCATTTCTGCTCTGTAAATATTAGGTTATATTATCTGGAAACGGTGCATCTACTGATCAACATCCTTTTCATCAACCGTCGCAATGCTATGAATCTGGTAGTAAAACGATGTTGAAGTAGACAACTGCTAAAACAAATATTTAACCATGGTTATGCCAGTAAATATATAAAACATCTGTAACACAGGGGACTCAACATAACCCAGGTTATTAAAGCAAATCTGGCTGGTGCAGCATGCCAGGATGGTCGACGTTCAAACTTGAGACACTGAATATATGTATAACCAGACAATAGGGGCACTATTTCGGTCTTATGCTAGTATTATGAGTCATTATCGTATTATATACAAGGTGGACCATTTAAGTTGAGACTGTGCAGTATCTCCAGAACTAAGGTTGTAGAAAGAAATGTCTTGAATAAAAGTTGCTTGTTATTATGGGGGAAAATAAATGCCATTAGTCGTGTTTTGTTTGGAGGACATTGTGTTGGTCATTTTAGGGTCAATTTATTTTTTTTTAAATGGGAACCTACATTTTGTAGTTTCCTCATTAGAAAATGTTTATAAAAAGGAAACAAAATAAAAAATGTTGGTTCCTAATTACGAAACGTAACTTCACCCTCAAATGACCACCCATGGATGGTCCAACCATGCATTGCGCTCTTCGTACACAGCCATTGAGAATTTTTGTTGGTATTTACGTTGCTGTAAGAACAATTCCAAAGTGCTTTATAAAAATGTTGTTTAGCTTTTTATGAGTAGTGAGAAAATAACATAAAAAATGTAGGTTCCCATTAAAAAAAGTAAATTGATCCTCAAATGACCATCACAATGTCCTCCAAATAAATCATGACTAATGGCATTTACTTTCCCCCATAATATCAAGCACTTTTACTAAATACATTTCTTTCTACAACGCTTAGTTCTAGAGATACTGTGCAGTCTCAATTTAAATGGTCCACTCTGTGTATTGTGATATTCTTTTCTTCGGTGCAAAGGTTTGATCATCAGCTTCCTTCGTCGCCATAATCGCCGATTACACCTGGATGCACCTTAAGTGTTAAATTAAGCATAAACCGTGCTATGGATTTAATTTATACAATATACATAGCTTATTATACGTTGCAAATTACTGTACCGTAACAGTATGAAGAACAACTTGTAGTTACTTTTGAATATGATTTCGGCATACTTACCTAAATCGACAATTAAATTTATTGGTTTTCTTCTATGCAGATCTTCCTCTAAAATAAAATGCTGCTTAAATAGACAACGCTTACGCCAAAAATTGAAAAACAAGAATCAAAATTTTAGTTAATGTTAACCTAATAGCCCAATAACCTAACCTAATAACAATTAAATGCTCGTATAATTAGACTAATTAATATAACTGATCTAATATAAATAGTAACATAACAAATATTATAATCAGTGCGTCAGTTGGTGACTAAATGATCGGTGTGCAAAGTTTGAACATCTGCCAAAACTAGGTGCCTACGTAACAGCTAAAATATAACTAAACTTTCCAGTACATGTAATAGGTTCGTAGTTACAGAAGAGTTATCGGCTATGAATGGAACCTAAGAACCCGGATTTCAATAGATTCTATTGAATTATTCCATATTGGTGGGATAATGAGCCACTTGCACTTAAGTAACCTCTGTAGAAGGCAGGCAGGTATTTTCTTCCCTAACACGAACACGCATTTTGTTGATAGAACCCCTATACCGTGTTTATTCCAAACACTATGCCTTTGATGATTACTGAATGTGTAAATCTAGACTCATATTAATGCATTCAAATTTTCTGCTATATAGCCTTTTTGCTTCAAGGCCCCAATTTGGTTTTACTGTTGATAAAACCGAAGAATCAGATTTGTAAATTTCAGCACAGAAGGTAGAAGGGAAGGAACGAAGAATTCCATTGAAAGGAAGAGATATTGGATTGTGGACGACTACTCGGGGAGTAGGCAGGGTGCAAGGGGATGGAACTTTGAAGTTAACTTTTTGTTGCCTGGAATGACGAAGTTTTAGTCACAGGCAATGCACAGGCATTTCTCTGCAGGACCAAATCGACGGTATGTCCACGGTTTTAAACCTAAACTTGTCCCAAAGGCTTCAAGATATTTCGAAGATTCTTTTAAAACTTTTTCATTGTATGTTTAATTCACTATTTATTTTATTCCTCTATTATAATGGTCTTCAGATTTTTTTGGCCTTTACCGTCAGTTGGTGTAAATGAGTTACGTCATTATTATTTAATCTGTGACTAACGAGATACACTGGCTATGCGAACTTAAATCAGATGATTCTTCGTCCAGCCATGGCCCGATGAAGTGAAATTACAGTCCCCTAATATGTTCATATTCTAACTTCCTTGTTAAATACATGGAAAATATAAGGTTACATCATCAAGCTATTCAATTCTTAAACAGGTTGATGTACTGCGCCGATGCATAATGTTTTTCATTAGGACATTTTGTTAGCTCTTTGCACGTGAGATAGAAGTGACCACCCATCACAGAATTTGCATGGTTGAGTGCTACTTCCGAACTGGAAGGATACGAGGGGAGTCTATTGTTACATATTGGCCGCTGTGTGAATGATTTACTTCGTTCTTGACCAGAATTCTATCAACTCTCGAGACAAAATATGATGAAAACACTTGTTTTATTAGAAAAAAAGGAGAAACAACTAAAATATTTAAAATATGTCCTATAAAGGTTACTTTAGTTGTTTTTTTATTTAAAAACGTTAAAGCTGAGAAACACTACGCTACAAAAACCGTGCAATTATTTGAGTTGCCTATCGGAATACATGCTGAGGTTGCGAATTTACGAGACGCAAGCAAAAGAAGTTCCAAATATAAATAGTGGAAAGGTACGATACAAGTCCATTTCACTAAGGTGACCTAGAACCTGTTGACATCCACCCCTTCCACTCATCTTTCGCTAGTCTTCCGCCAGTGTCAATGGTGACAAACTCACTTCAAAGTATTGCCCTCATGCGCAGACAACCGGCGGGCGCCAACGGCCGAATAAATCTGAAGACTCCGTATAAGCTCGCCCACCTTCGCCTTCCAACTTGAAAGTCCGGAGAGTTTGGGCGAATTTTCTGGACAAACCGGTCGTTAAACCTCTTTCTACCCTTAAACCTCCTCTTCGAATCTAAGATCCTAATATATTCTAGCTGCTCTCAATGTCCTCGATATGTTGTACAGTTGCAATCAAAAAGTGTCAGACAGTTCTTTCATCTTCCAATGTTAGGTTTTTTCCAGTTACTGCCTTCCGGACTACTGAATAAGAGTAACATGTTAGGCAGAAAGTAACACGCATTTGAACCCATTTCGACAAACCACGTCAATTGAGATACAAAAGGGCAAGCATCACTTTATTTAAACAAATCCAGCAAGTTAACAGGTTTATTCTTATCTATTTCCGTTCATTGGTCAGTGGGATAGTGAAGCATGAGTAATTGGAGAGAGAAAGAGTTATTTAGGGAACTGTGACAGCTTTACAGATGAAAAAAATCTTATATATTGCATTTACATTATTTTCTCTACCCATTCTTTTACACAATATTCTTACAAAAGTTTATTTTTCTATCCACTTCTTGCTAATCCAAATAAACTTTCATTACACGTTTTTTTTCATATTTCGCTGTAGGTAATTGAAGAATACAGCAGGTTCAAGCTGTAGCGTTTTGTGGCGCTACTTTGTTGTGTTACTCTTACCTCTGCGTCGTTGTAGGTGAAGTCTTCAGGACTCGAGATCGCCGATATCAGTCAGGAAGCACTTATGGACGTCACATCTCAGGGTCAACTGTCGACGAGTCGGTTTGAAATTCCCTAATGTTATAGTCAAGGTAGGATTGAGGGATGGTGACACTAGGATATTATTCTTGAATAAAACGTTTTCACTTCCTCACTAAAACGCGTATTCCTGCCAGAAAACCTGCAAGATTCTTGTTTTTTTCTACCCCGTACGGTTCTTATATAAGGATATTTTCATCCTTTGATCCACTAACGTTTTGTTCCGGCTAACTATTTATTATTTATTATTTAAGGCGCTCTATCACCGTTCTTTTGATTCCTGCGAACTTGAATTCATTACTTGCTGCGCGTTAAGTTATTTATTATTTTGGATAAAATAATTTCAACGACATTCTAACACACTATATAGTTATACAATTTTTAATCCTATGGCTTTAGAATTATGGAAATTTATTAATTATTGATAATTCCTAAAATATAATTATTATAGAGTTCCTTTTTATGTGTTCTTAATCGCGGAAATATCGCTACAAAGCTGAAACGGGATTTCTAAATCGCAAGTGAGTTGATCTTGTAGTTCTGTGATGATCGGGTAGTCTCAATGCTGTAACTTGTAATTGCCCGACTATAATTTACCGCGCTGATAAAATCAGTTGATAGTATCGCGTCTACCTGGTTTGGCAGAAATGATTCTTGGCAGAAACTTGACTCCACTTAGTTATGGTTGGAATTTCTTATTTCAATTTACTTGGCTTGTCCGATGTATTTTATGTGATTTAAAATACGTATAGCTCAGTTAATAGCAATCAGTTCTTATCCAAGGTTTCTTTACGTGTTTTTAAGGTAAGATATTTAAATAGAAATAGCAATAATAATTTTCACTGAAAAGTATTTTCTCACGGGCAATGTGCATGATAAAACAAAGAATAAGAGTCACCTTTTTAATTCAGTTTTGGTAGTAAAATTTTATAATTCTGTTTCTCGACTCTCTACGTTGGTTCAATAATTAGTCACTTTTCCAATAGTTTTTAGGCCATAAACTAAACGTAAGTTAATATCATGCAACATATGAGTGTTTTGTCTTGGTTATAAAATTATTTTGTTTCGGAGTTCATGAAGTCGTGCTTTCTGTCACACATATTACAACTAAATGTCATTTTACTGGCTAAACCAACATTTTTTCCCACATATGTAACAGGACCACGACGTCTCTTGCATACAGTGTAATATAATTTACCTTGAAAGTAAATATTTGAATTGAGGGTTGCTCAAGGCGTCTTATTTGTAAATCATTTTGTTGAAGTAATAAAAAAGTTGAATGTTGTTTGCTTATCCTAGCTTAGTTGCTAAGCATAAGGAGATAAAAGTTATCCACTAACTCTAAAAGTTAAATAAAATGCACATTAATATAAATGACATGTTAATTAAAATTCATTTTTAACATATTTCAATCGATTTTCTCTTTTGTTGATCTTTTTAGGTAATACAATCTTTAAAATATTGCGAATGCAACGTTTTTTACCTTTCTTTATAATGTATTTCGCTTTTGACGTTTTTAATTTTTCTTTTTCTTTCTCTTCATAATTAATAGAGTTTTTAACTGATTTTTCACAATATACAGAGTGAACCATTTAAGTTGAGACTGTAAAATATCTCCAAAACTAAGCGTTGTAGAAGAAATGTCTTTGATAAAAGTGGCTTGATATTATAGGGAAAAGTAAATGCCAAAGTGTTTTGTTTGGAGGACGTTATGATGGTCATTTTAGAGTCAATTTAATTTTTTTTAAATGGGAACCTACAATTAGGGTCAATTTAAATTGACCCTAAAATGACCATCACAACATCCTCCAAATAAAACACGACTAATTGCATTTATCTTCCCCCATAATATCAAGCAACTTTTATTCAAGACATTTCTTTCTACAACGTCTAGTTTTGCAGATTTGTAGTCTCAACTTAAATGGTCCACCCTGCATAAGTACTTTTTGCAAATATTTTTTGTGGTGTTTTCTAACAATATTAATTGATAATTATTACATGTGTATTCATAATAATGATGTATAAATCATTGTCCATCCCATGGATTTTGAAGTAGATATTTTGTTGGAGTTGTTTAGTTATTTAGCTCCACGTATGGACGCCAATTTGAAGTTATTTAGAAGGAGTTGTATTATATTTCAACTTTTGGGGAGCCTAACTTGTAGTAGTTGCAACCGCACGTATAGTACCCGGTAGCCTTTGCCCCAAATATACTTTCTGGTGGCCTTTGCCCCAAAAATGTTTTAAAATAATATATTAACTTTGTAATTAAACTGTTTCTTTACGATTTATTTCTTTATGTTTGCCTCGGCTGCGTCAGTATTTATTTTAGAGACATGGATGTCTTGGCAGGGTTGTGATACGACTAAGAATGTAGGCTTACACAGATTATAATTTTTACTTCACTCCTTTTATTAATGCTTGATACGATTAAAATAACACTTCAGTGATGTAGAGAGCTGTGAAATTCTTTTTGTTAATTAATTACACTTTTTAACACGTAAACTTATTTTTCGTCTCACACGAATACGTATTAAATCTGTAGAGGACGCATCTTGCATCCATTTATTATCACTGTCTGCAGGCAACTGAACTCTAAATTTGTAAAATTTCTCTTTTTCAGTTTGTGATTGGCTAATCCTACTGCAATAGAATACCTTCATTTAACTAAAGCTTTTTCTGGTTGTTGATTGGCTATTTTATAAACTGCCACAAAAATTGCATTATTGTTGCTCCAATAATGACTAGTAGCATTATTAAACTATCTTACTCATTATTGCCTCAAGGTTACCTCATTGTTAGCAACTTTTAACTTATTATTCTCACAGCTCCTACATTATTAAATTACATAATGCATTCACATAATATTATTGAACATGTTTACAATAATATAAGCATATGCAGTGACTGTTGCATACATTTTACAAATTATTACATACACATATTGCTTCAAGGTGGGCTGTTATTGAATTTACATATTATATAATTAGACTAAAATCATTTAAGTGTTAAAAATACTGCATCAATTTGTAATTCCAATATGGCTTAGTAACGTATTAAATACGTCAATTACTTTCATTTCATTTAAAAACTGCGTCAAAACGATTGTCAAAATTTTAAAAAGCGATCGCTATGAATGGCTTTGAAATTTCATCGCCTTGCATGACCACACGAAAAAAATATATATGCGAGTATTTTAAATTTCAAACAAACAACAAAGAATATCTGCGAAATGGTTAACGCCTCAAAACATTATATTTGATATTAATTGTGTGCTTTAATGAGATCTGCAGTTTTTTTGTGTAGTAAGATTTTGTCTATCTATTATGGTTTACCAAGTACACCAAAGTTGTTAGGAATGAAAAGAACTGCACGAGCTTATTCCCTGAAAGTTCAAGATATATATTTTATTTGTAGTGTAAATATTTAAAAGGCGTGGTATTTTAATAAATGTCGTCAGCCATTTTTGAGGAAATAAAAAACGTTTTCCATGTAATAGAAAGTTTAGAATTGGGAGATTTTCTTGAAAATCTTCTTGTCCCATCTTTTGAAAATATTGAACTTTAATACCAATTTCGTACTTATCGAACATTTTGTTCTAATGTATTCTTTTCACATTCACACACACACTCTTTCTAAAATTAATTTTGTTATTTAGGGAGCCTCAAAACGTGTATTTCCTGTGAAATCTCGGTATCGAGTTCTTGAGTGGAATGCAATGCTTCCTCTACTTACGACAGGTAATCAGTAGACAGTAAAAATAACTGTCGAGTCTGGAATAGATGCAATATCTTTTGCTCGTAGCTGTGCTCGGTTTTACAACAAAATTCGCATTCTAGCCTGAGCAAACCGAAGACAATATTCTCTACCTCGGATCATTCCGCAAATGAGGAAAAGAGCTGACATACACCGCCATTGCAATTAAATTTGATGTTCGAAACCACGGATAACAAAAACTGCAGAGACACATCGCCTTTAGAGTAGAGCGTGTTATTCCATAACCTATTTCCATTGCGGTCATGCGGGGATGTTTTAAATCACAGAATGTTACTGTTTATCAATGATTGTTACATCGTAAACAAGCATTCTACCTATTTCCTTGAGAACCAAGCGATTTGTTTTTTCCTGTAGTAATTGAGGACGAGGCCAATGAGGTAAATTCCTCAGCTTTGAAACAATCAACTTAAAAACATTGAGTCCAGAGAAAGCAGAAGATAAATCCGTATTTCGCAGCATGTAATAGTACAATTAAAAGAAGAATTTGTTTTCTGCCCAGCACGAAACCGTATTATATGAAATACTAAGTGACAAAAACCTTTTTTAGCAAATGAAGAGATTTGTCAAGTGCCCCATTGATATATTTTTACTTTCTCTACTACGTATAGTAAGTAGGGGAAGTATTGTATTCAACCCAAAAATTCGATATCAAGATTTCACCGGAAATATATGTTTTGAGGCCCCCTAAATCCAAGAAAAGCATTTCTGGAAACATTTCCGTGTGTGTCTGTGAACAGCATATCTCAGAAACGAACAGTCGAATAAACAACAAACTTGGTATTTAGGTTCAGTATCTTCCAGAGATGCGACACGAAGGTTTTCAAGAAAATCCCCCCCACCCCAGATTACCCTTTACATGGAACATTTTTCGAAAATTTTAATTTTTTCAAAAATAGCTCTAACGATTTTGATTAAAATATCATATATTTAAGATACTTTCATGACAAATAAAATGTATATCTTGAATTTTCTGGGGATGTCTCCAAAAGTGTTTTTCATTGTGAACGACGTTTGCATAACTGGTAAACCATAAGAGATAGGCAAAATTTTGCTACACAAAAAATGTAGATCGCGTTAAATTACACAATTTATGTCATATACATTTTTTTGTTGAGTGAACCATTTTCAAGATATTGCTTGTTATTCCCTTAAATTTTCCAATACTTGTACTTTTTCTCAAATGGGAATTCGTTATTCATTTGTTTTTGTCTTGGTAATGCAAAGAGATGGGAATACTCCACATAGCAACCAGCTCTTAAAATATTTGACTATCGCTTAAAACCTACCAATTCCCCTTGCATCTACAAGAAAATTAGCATTAAGATTAATATCTCGATTAACATGAAGTATATGGAGAATAAGCGTTTGTAAAAATAGTTTGTACAAGAGTAGAGAAAGCCATGTGAGTGTAACACATCAGATTTTTCTTTAGAATATTTTGATACACCTCTATGCAGTGCTGCATTCTCGAGGCAAAATCAGAACCACAAGCACATAATTTAGTTGTTCAGAGGTTTAATATTACTTTCTCTACCACATACTTACTACCTAGATAGAGAAAATATTGCATCCACCCAAAATGCGATATCGAAATTTGCCACATAAAAAAAGAACTCACTTGTTGAAAAAGGTCCTCTGCGTGTGCGTGTGTATGGCTGTGAACAGCATAATCAAAAACACGAAATGCCATATAAATACAAACATGGTATTTAAATTCAGTATTCTTCCAAATATACGACACGAAAATGCCAGATAAATATAAACTTGGTATTTACGTTCAGTATCTTCCAAAGATGCGACACGAAGAATTTCAAGAAAATTTCCCTACTCAAACTGCACCTTACATGGAAAATGTTTCGAATTTGTTTCTCAAAAAAGATTCTAACGATGTTGATTAAAATGCAGTTCATTTAAGAAATTTACGTGACAGATAAAAGACATTTCGGAACACATTTTGAGAGACAAAAGCTTACTACACAAAAAATGTAGAGCTCTAGAACGCGGAGTTTATTTCAAATAAGGTTTTCTTTTGTGGCATCAGCCATTTCCGAGATATCCCTATTATTGGTTTTAAAGTACAGCCTACATTCAGTTTCTCGCGATGTCATGAAAAGAGTAGGGAATTTAAATGCCAGCTTATACTGACCCGGTTTTAAACATTTGGCTATCGCTATCTCCTTTGTACCTATAACGAAATGTAAAATGAAACTATTTATGCAAACCTTTATTTGAAATAACTCGAGGTATATAGAAGAATAGGTTTTTTACACAGTAATTTGTAGAAACTGTGTAAAAGTAAACGATAGTTGTTAGAGGGTTGAGAGAGTTGATCAATGGTGTATGTGCAGACACCTAATTTTAAAACAAAGGCAAGAATAGTTATTTCTTAATAAAATATGATGCTTTAATCAACAGCAGGTCTGCATATTTTACTTCCCCTACCACCAGTAGAAGTATAGTATTCCATTACAAAATTGGGTATCGATATTTTACCTAAAATACACGTTTTGATGTCCTTGAATTGAAAAAATTGCATATATTCAAGCTATACTTGAGTCAGACAACTTTTGGGATGCCAGGCAAAGACTTTAAACAAAATTCTCCCCCATAAACTACCCTTTACAGAAAAAAGGTCCTCATTTTAACGACTAATATTTTATTTAAATATCATATGTTTGAGATACTAACATAGCAAACTAAATGTAAATGCATTTTTTGTTAATAGCATAACAGACTTCATTCTCATTAAATCTTGTTTAATTTTACATAGCTTGAGAAACTATAAAAGCTTACTGCAGGAAAATGTAGAGCTCGTAAAAGCACACATTTTGTGTACAGTAAACTTTTTCGTAGCATTAACCATTTCCTAAATACTCGCTGTCATTTTATTTTTGCGTATATTTAGAATACACTTTCAGTTGCCGTTCTTCAGTTTTACTGAGTTAATGCAAATACTATGCAATAACAAGGCAGGCAAATGCTTGTGCAAATCAACATCATGCATTTTCTTGTATATTTGATACTAAATGTTTGTTTATATTTTATCCATCACTGTTTGTCTTTATTTCAGAAGAATTTATAAGAAGTGCTTGTAACGTCTATATAATAAATGATCCACGGAGATTGGATACTAAAATGGTTAAGTGTAATAAAAGCGTCTAGAATATAGCACAGTGTCCTACATTAGTTCTGTGCATTGGTATGAATGTATTTACGATTTATTACGGTTGCTGAATATCTTCGTCTGCAGAAAGCTTCAACTCTGGCCAAAAATAACAAAAATAGATGACAGCTAGGTAAAATGGCAAGGAAAACTAAGATACACTGTATGACTTATTTCTTTAAGTCGATAGCGACTGGTGTATATCAACGTTTTTGGATGAAAATGCTGAGCCTGCTGGAGGCTTGCTTTCTTTTTCTCTGTGCTGTCATTTTTTTCTAGCTATTCTTCACCATTGTTAATGCTTTCGTTCACTCGCTCTGTAAGAAAAAATGAAAATCCCCAGGCCGAAGGATTTTGGTATTTTCTGTGGCACCATCAACATTTTACTCTTCCGTTATTTTCATTTCTTACTCATAGCCTTCTCCTTTATCATCTCAAGCGTCATACCTCCCTTCCGTTTATTCTTTTGCTTGAGGCCAGAAGAAAACAGCCTGCGTGAACATTTAATCTGGCAGTATATCTGCGTTTTGTCTTCTGCATATGTATCAAAACTGTAAAATATTTTTTCTAGTCATTTTCCATTTTGAGAAGTAACCTAAAGCAACAATATAATTTCAACATTTTTTCTTTTCTTTCTTTTTAATTTTTTGTATCGGTATGTTTTACAGGCATTGTCATTTTATAACGACATAGTTCAGCTGCCGCTTTAGATAGGCTAAATACAGTGCGGTCGTTTTTACTTAAGGCTACAGACCGGCAATATACGTAGCACGCTGTGGTGCAGTGGCCTCGGTATTTTTCCGATGCGCAATTGGCGTTGAAGGTTATCTTTATCAGCTGTGTATCAGCCGCTGCTTTGTGTTCGTGGTGTAAAGAGTATTGTGCATTGTGAATCTCACAGGTGAAAGTTTATTCAAGACTCTGTGTTGTGTGTGTTGCTTAAGATTGTTAATGTCTTGTTATTAATTCACTGCAATGCCTGCCGACAAATTCACCTTTGGACAACGAAATTTTATGTACGATATCTACGTAAAAACCAAATTATGTAGACAGGTGTGTAGACAATTTCAGGAGAAATTTCCTGATATTCCAGTTCCGGGTAGAGAAACTGTTAGACGTCTGGTTAATAAGTTTGGGACAACGGGGATCGCTAAATGCTAAACCTAAGAACGAAAACGAAATCATCTAACGCAGGAAACAATTGATGAAATTGGTGCATCTATGTATGGGAAACCCTAAACAAAGTTTATAGGAACAATCCCTGCACCATAGACGAGCTTAAGGACAATATAAAACAGAAATTATTAACATTACACAAAAGAACTTATGCGTGTTAATGGAAATTTTATTCCAAGATGCCAGGAATGTCTTCACTCAGATGAACACCACTTATATCAAGGTTAGTACTCATTATAGTGCATGTTACTATCCTCGTGAGTAAATAACGCGGGAGTTACGGAAGTGTGCGGAGTACGCATACGCGCGATCGTGGCCTCATCATAAAATGACCGCACTGTGCATCTAAATTGCCTTCCTAGAAACGGTGAAGATATGTTGGTTTGTATTGCACATTTTATTATTAAACGTTTTTAGTAGGAAGAATGTTTATGGCATGAAGGCGAAAATTGACAGAAGATTACGTTGTTTAGTTTGTTGTACAGTCTTCCGAATAGAAGATTTCTCTTTAATATGAGATGCATTTTATCACTTTAAGTACAATACATAGGTTTTAAATGCATTTTTTAAAATGGTACTGCATCTGCCATTTTGTACCCTGATTTCTACATAATATCAAAGAAAAGAAATCATAATTCCTATACACATTGGAATAAAGAGGTAAACTTTAGACAATATTTTAGGGTAAGTTTTGTTGTATAAATTAGCAATAATTGCTCAGGCAGTTTCTTTGTTTGCAAATATACACTATATGATTAAAAGTATCCGGACACCCCCACAAACTACGTTTTTCATCTTAGGTGCTTTGTGCTGCCACTTACTGCCTGGTACTCATTATCCGCGACCTCAGTAGTCATTAGACATCGTGAAACAGCAGAATGGGACGCTCGGTGGAACTCACGGACTTCGAACGTGGTCAGGTGATTGGGTGTCACTTGTGTCAGAAGTCTGCGCGCGAGATTTTCACACTCCTAAACATCCCCAGGTCCACTGTTTCTGATGTGATAGTGAAGTGGAAACGTGAAAGGACATGTACAACACAAAAGCGTACAGGCCGACCTCGTCTGTTGACTGACAGAGACCGCCGACATTTGAAGAGGGCCGTAAAAAGTAATGTGCAGACATCTATCCAGACCATCACACAGGAATTCCAAACTGCATCAGGATCCACTCCAAGTATTATGACAGTTAGGCGTGAGGTGAGAAACCTTCGATTCCATGGTCGAGCTGCTGCTCATAAGCCACACATCACGCAGCAAAATGCCAAACGACGCCTCGCTTGGTGTAAGGAGCATTACTCGATTGAACATTGGAAAAACGTTGTTTGGAGTGACGAATCACGGTACACGATGTAGCGATCCGATGGCAGGGTGTGGGTATGGCGAATGCCCGGTGAACGTCATCTGCCAGCATGTGTAGTGCCAACAGTGAAATTCGGAGGTAGTGGTGTTATGGTGTGGTCGTATTTTTCCTGGAGGGGGCTTGCACCCCTTGTTTTGCGTGGCACGATCACAGCGCAGACCTACATTGATGTTTTAAGCACCTTCTTGCATTCCACTGTTGAAGAGCAATTCGGGGATGGCGATTGCACCTTTCAACACGATCGAGCACCTGTTCATACTGCACGGACTGTGGCGGAGTGTTTACACGACAATAACATCCCTGTAATGGACTGACCTGCACAGAGTCCTGACTTGAATCCTATAGAACACCTTTGGGATGTTTTGGAACGCCGACTTCGTGCCAGGCCTCACCGACCTACATCGATACCTCCCTTCAGTTCCGCACTCCAGGAAGAATGGGCTGCCATTCCCCAAGAAACCTTCCAGCACCTGATTGAAAGTATGCCTGCGAGAGTGAATGCTGTCTTCAAGGCTAAGGGTGGGTCAACACCATATTGCCTTCCAGCATTACCGATGGAGGGCGCCACGAACTTGTACGTCATTTTCAACCAGGTGTCCGGATACTTTTGATCACGTAGTGTATATACGAATGTATATCCTTCACTTTTGCTTTGAACATCTTTTTCTTTGAATTACATTTTCTAGTGTAAATGATCCATTTTCTCAGAGACTATTGAGGATAGCTGCATTAAATTTTGGAATAATAAAAACAACCTCTTAGTGTTGTTGTGGAAGCACTTTGGTATTAATGACATAGATAATTATTGTTTTAAATAATTATTATGTTAATTATAATTACTTTCTCTGACGCGCACCTAATAGGTAGAGGTGTTGCATTCCACCCAAAAATCCATGTAGAGATTTCACCAGAAATTCGTGATTTGAAGTCCTCCAAATAAAAACGGCATTTTCAGAAAAATGTCCGTGCATGTGCGTGTCTGTGAACAGCATAACTCAAAAACGAAAAGTCGGATAAGTACCAAACTTGGTATTTAAGTTCAGTATCTTCAGAGATGCGACACGGAGATTTTCAAGAAAATTCTCTACCCCAGCTACCCTTTACATGGAAAATTTTTATTTCTGGAAAATTGTAACAATTTTGATTAAAATACCATACATGAAAGATATTTACATGGCAAATAAAATGCATATCTTGAATTTTCTGGGAATAGCGTTTGAAGTCCACTTCATTCAGAAGGAATTTTGTATATTCTTGTATAACTGTTAAGCGTTAAGCGTTTGACGAAGACATACTATACAAAAAATGTAGATATCTTCAAAACTTACAATTTATTTCAAATGCGGTTTTTTGCGGCTTAAGCCATTTCTGAGATATCCGTTATTAAAGGTTCAAATTATTCATTTCTAGGCAATCCTTTAAGGTCCTTTCAACATTCAGTTGTTTGTCGCGATTGCATGGAAACAGTATGGAATTTTAAGGGCAGCATATAGTGTCCAGTTCTTAAAAATTTGACTATCGCTGTTCTCTTTGTATCGATTACGAAATGTGTAATGTAGCTATTTTTGTAAAGGTTTATTTGGATTAAAACGTAGTAGTTATACAAATAAGCTTTAGCAAGGATAGTTTGTATACTCACTAATAAACTATAGAGACAGGAAAGTCATATGAATGTATCCCATCGGATGTTTTAAAAAATATTAATCAAAGATGGTATAACTAAGAAAATAATCCTGTCTTCTTTAATAAACAAACTTATTCGATAAAAGTGGATCAGTGAACTTATTAGGGTTGCATATACTTCCTGTATATATTTCAATTTGATATCTTAACGGTTTGTTATAGTGGGTCATGAATTTAGCAGTTTTAACATTAGCGGATTAGGACATTTAATTTCACCTTAAATTAGTATTTCAACGGTGACTCCCAAACTAGATGGCGTGTGAGCACAGACAACATACTCAGGAGCGAAACGAAGTATGTGAGCTGATATAAGATGATTTAATATGTTTGATATCGGAGGTCAGAGTGTCAGCCACTGTGGATTGATTATGTTTGAAATACGCACAGTATTGTGTATGGATGCATTTAGTATATTATACATATATTCTTTTAATCTTCTCTTAAGTGTTTAGTGTTTCGTTTTTATTTTATATTTGTAATTTATTTAACAGAAGTGTTCAGTAAATATGGTCCCTATGAATTGCATCACTATTAAAGACTTCAGTATGAAAATTACACTCACTTGTGATATTATAAAGCTAGGATTCCATGATTGGTTTTCCTATAACCATATCCGTTTTGGTAAATGATATGATTAAAAGCAAATCGCCGTTAAGAGTCGAAGATTTTTCTTGTGCCTTAGAGTTCAAATTATTTTTAAAATGTTTCATTTAGATTAATGTGATCGGAAATTGAATGTAGTTACATGTTTGCTTAGATTTGTCTTCGGACCAGGAATTTCATATTGGCAAGTTACTGCACTGTTGTGTACATTGGATATTTGCATTTATTCTACGGTAGCTTCAAAAGATTGTAAGAAACGCAGGGGAGTGAGAGTTGTAGAGCTATAAAGAAGAGAGTACCAGCTGGTAAGTTTTACCAACACTGAAAGAAATGCAACGTAATGTTTATTGCATAAAGTTTAGTCAAATATATGACAATCGAGAAATTACTGAACAGTAGAAAATTATATAACACACTTTTTTAAATTTCAAAATTACATATATTTCTGGCATTCAATGGAAGCTTTTTGAAGAGTTTAGAACTCAACACAAAATGACTATTACAAGTTTTTGATACTTTATCTTTACTACAATTAAATTAAGGTTATTTAGTCTCGTGCAGATCTGTGCTGTTAACAAATACAAAAAAGGTTGTAACAAATTAGAGTATGCATAAAGCGAGGGAAAGGTTAATATTGTGACCGCGTGCATGAAGCTACCTACGGGTCGTCGGCTAAAAAGCCTACCCGTCTTCAGAACAATAGGTGCAACGAACCCATTATGGGCTGGTTCCCCTAGTTTTTACTGCTCCAGAAGATTCCTTTCAGCCGTTCCCCTTCTAGAACATTCCACTTAGTATGCGAGGTCTATATAAGGGGATGCTCTGTCCAGTGAGCACTCAGTTTGCTAAGAAATTACTAAGTTAAGCTCGGTCAAGGAGTCGAAGAGTTTGGGTAGTTAAAAGGTGGACAGTGCCGAGGCAGTACAGTTATGATTCGATTCGACGTATCAGTTGTGTTCTGTTCTGAGTGTGTGTGTGTGTGTGTGTGTGTGTGTGTGTGTGTGTGTGTGTCAAAAGTGTCTCAAGTGTTGTGCTACACTGAGCAGTGAGCATGTAAGTGAAAAAGTGTGTTTAGCTGCAACTGTGTTATTTGTTTCAATATTCTGATTTACTTAACAATTGGCTTACAATGCCCTTTAGGGTCACTACCTCTAAGTTCACCTAGCAATACAGCTTTTTCTTCTTCTTGTTTTTCATTTCCCTTTTTTTTCATGTGGATAATGAAATTTTATATATCAGATGAGCCTAAAAAAAACCATAAGACCATTAACAATGCAACTAGGTAATTGTGAACAGTTGTTTGATAAATTCTGTTGTTTTTCTAGTTGCTATGGTAAACAGTGCAGTTACTAACGCGGATAAGCTTTCTGTCCAAGGTTGGAATCCCGTTTGAGTCATGCTGCCTGGCTGAGGATTTTATTTAAGGTTTTTCCCACTCTTTAGGATGCATATGGAAGTAAGAAGTAGGAATGAAGGAGGAATTTAACACTGCGCCCAAACTATGCTTAATAATAATAGTAATAATAATAATAGTAATAATAATAATAATAATAATAATAATTAGTAATTCCGTGGTGCTACAGCCCATGAAGTGCCTTGACCTGTCAACCCTACTGCCGATATCACGCCTACATACGCACGGCAGAGTTGATCCAATGGATACGGGGAAATGATGTGACCAACATCGCGTACCAACAGTCACAAGGTTGGCCTCCGTGGCCGGGATCGCTGCCTATTCCAACTCCCATTTTTCTTCATGAACTGAATGGCAAAAATTACTGCGCCTACTAAACCTCTGGGAGAAAAGGGATATGGCGAGAGAGTAAGAAAGGCGGCTTGATATGGTGGCCACAGGTGCAGTACAGCGGGTTCCCTAAATATTCAGAATTCAGATTTAACATCCGAGGCCGCCCTTCAATCTCCGCCCCCCCCCACACACACTTTCAAATACACAGGACCCGGATTTGACAGACTGTTCCATGCCAGGGAAGACGGAGTCCTCTCTAACCCTCCTGGCCCAGCAACTCCAAAAGACGAAGAGGGAAATGAGATGAGAGCAAATGAGATTTCAGGAAAATTCGTGCAATATATTATCCACCCCAGCATTCGCCTACCAGTGAAAAAATCGGTCAAAGTGGCTTCCAACTGGAATCAAAACCGGAGGCTCCCAAATGTGAGGCACATACGCTATCGCTTGAGCCATCCCGCTCGATGCCAGAAAGTGGAACTTCATTATAGATTTTTGAAACACACTTTTACAGAAACGGTGCTGAAGAGTTAAAGATAGAAAGAAGGAAAGAAAGGGGAAAGGAAAGTGGAATAAGACGCCACAGTTGCGAGTTCTTCTGTAAGAATAAAAATATCTGATGCGTTCCATTCATGTGATTTTCTCTACCCATATACATTTATTTTTATGTGTCTACAAACTATTCTTGCATAAGCTTATTCTACTTCAAGTTGAGATAAAGTTTGCGTAGTTTTTTTTTTTTTTTTTTTTTTGCACATTTCGTTATGGATAAAAAGGGAATAGTCAAATCTTAAAATCGGATCGCCATACATAATTCCATACCCTTTTCATGAATAGCGATAGCACTTTTTAAAAAATGCCAAGTATTCAAAACTTCAAACCAGTAATATATGATGTCTCTAAATGGCTGAAGCCACAAAAAATATTTTAAATAAATTGTGTCTTTTAAAGGCGGCGCCGTAGCCGAGTGGTTTGACCGCTCGCCTCCCACCGAGGCGGCTCGGGTTCAATCCCAGGGGCCTGCATGTGGGATTTGTGGTGGACGAAGCGGCGTCTGGGCAGGTTCATTCATTCCACCATCTGCTCCATCATCACCTTTCCTTTCATCCATTTCACCAACATTTCGTTTCATCTACTCCCTTCATCCCATACCAGGCATCGGGCTGATCACCCATCCTGGATGCTCTGTCTGATCCATAAGTG
Organism: Deroplatys truncata; assembly: GCA_030765065.1. Taxonomy (NCBI): domain Eukaryota; kingdom Metazoa; phylum Arthropoda; class Insecta; order Mantodea; family Mantidae; genus Deroplatys; species Deroplatys truncata. Next base: position 116,457,493 of record CM060988.1, on the reverse strand, counting down.
TCTGCTCCTCGACGGGCCTCTGACCCCAGGCACCCGCTTGTAAGTCCTGGGGGGTGTAAGTCCTACTTACGAGGAGGGTAAACAGATAATGAATGAATGAATGAATGTGTCTTTTAAAGAGATGCACATTATCTGAGTTGTCTATGTCTTATGGTTTACCAGTGAAATAGATGAAAGGAAAGGTTGGTAGAATGAGTGACGGGGGAAACCGGAGAATCTGAAGAAAACCCACACAGATGCCGCTTCGTTCATTACAAATCCGTGGTTCAAATCCCGGCTATGGCATTGAATTTTTCAGTCATCTGATTCTACCTTTCCAACCCTGTCCAACACACGGCTTGTGTGAAAGAACAATTAATTCCAAAAACCCATATACGGTGGTTCCCTGAGCTCGAACCCGGGCCTCTTGGTGAGATGCAAGCAGTCTAACCACTCGGCCACGGCATCGCCTAACCTTCTAAGATATGAAGCTCAATACAGTTTGGTATTTATGGAACATTTATTTTTAGAGGTATATTGTTCATATACAACGGACCCATTTCTAAAATTTGTTTTTCAGTCCACCTCAGAATGTGTATTTCTGGTGAAATATCGATATCAATATTTGGGTGGAATATAATACTTCCTCTACCTTCTAGATATGAGGTAAAGAAAATAATGAACTATTGCTTGTTGTTATAATTGTTTTCCGGGCTGTTCTCTGAGGATAGAACAATACATTTCGCAATCTACTGCAACCGCGTTCTCAGTTGAATGCCAGGAGCAAATTACTGCCTTACACACCTGTAAGAACAATACTATATTGTTGCACTTGTTGCCTCTAGAGCAGTGATTGTCATCCCCAGCTCACAAAAGACGTAAACACGACTTACAGCGCGTTTGCAGTCGAAATGTATGTGGTTGCTGACTATTCTATCGAAGTACACACCAAGGTTTTGTTTGTTTATTCTTTTCTCTATTATTTTGTGTCGCTTTAAATATGTGGTCACATCGCGACGGATCTGTTAGAAGATACCTAATGGATCGGAGTGTGGCGGACAGTTAGCCTTCTAGATCTCATCCCTGTACCATACCATCTTACTTCGTCACATGGCCACAGAAGCATGTGCATAGCAACTGTACCTCAGCATGATGACGGGCAGATCGCAGGCTCGACACGTGTACACAGAGGCATGTGTACAGCAACTGTACTTCTGCTTCCACACGTGCCAGGCAGAAGGCATTGCGGTGTCCTCAGAATAGATAACAGAGCATTCACAATATATTTTTCATTATTTACTATTGTTTTTGACTTGTGGAACTTTGGGTCATGGTATTATGTATCCGATCCGTTATTTCCTTGCGACTGAGGGAAATCACGAAAAAAAAGTCCAGTTAGATTGTTCGGTCCACGGGATTTGAACCTGGGACCTTTTGAATGTGGGCCACAGAAGCTACCGCCTGAACCATCCCCTCGGTTTTACTTATTTAGGGTCTCAAAGTCTGTTTTTCCCCAAGCCGGAAATAACGTACTACTCAAAGCAAAGCTTTATGAAGGAATGTGCGCGGAAACGACAGAAAGTATAATGAGATGGCGGGGAAGGTTTTCAGCCCCCAGATGTAGGATCGATACCAGGACGCCTGGTAGGTTTCAGTGTGTTTGTAAATGAACATCGGGGGGATTTGCCAGTGGTTCAACTAATGTTGCTGTTTCTGAACATGTTATACAGAGCCAGACATGAGTGAAATGTTTCTAATAAATGCCTTATACCATACATAACCACTGTGTTCTATCAGTTGGAACTATGATCCAGTGAAAAATTATCGCTTTTTAATTATCACTTCCTCAGAAGCAATAATTTTATGAAAGTATCTACTTCTTTCTTTAGTTTTAATACGGTTTTGCAGTTACTTTTATCTGGTCGTTAAACGAGATTAGGGCAAACTTCTGATAGTTCTTGCAAAATATTTTTATTTTATTTCCTTATTGTAAAATTTCAGTTTCTCTTACTTTTGAGGCCATATTCTCATTTTCTTCTGGTGGCCTTAACCCTGTGCCATATGATAGCTCTTTGTTTATTTATTTATTGAGTAAACATTACAAGTTTTCCTAATTGCTATGTTCACAACACAATACAGTATAATTTAAATACAACAAAACAAAGTTAATTACAAAAACAAATCATAAAACAAAAAAATTCTGTGTTACATTCACATGACTTTCTCTACCCTCTATCGTTTATTAGTATGTGCATAAACCATTCCTACTAAACCTTATTTTTCTATCTACTTCATTTTTACCCAAATAAGCCTTTGCAGAAATAGCTGCATTACACATTTCGTTATAGACACAAAGAGAACAGCGATAGTCAAATGTTTAATAACTGGAAGCTTTATGCCGGTCGTAAAATGCTACAGTTTCCATGCAATCGCGAGAAACATCTGAATGTTGACAGGACTTTAAAAGAACGACGAAACAATGGACAATTCGAACCAATAATAACGGATATCTCAGAAATGGCTTATGTCACAAACAACTTCTTTGAAGGAATTAATTGTTCTTTCACACAAGTCGTGTGTTGGACAGGTTTGAAAAGGTAGAATCAGTTGACTGAAAAATTCAATGCCATAGCCGGGATTTGAACCACGGATCTCCTGGTCTCTGTCCGGTTGCTCTAACCACTGAGCTAGCATGGCAACATGCCGACACGACATTAGATTCTCCAACTGATTAGCATCTGATTCTATCTTTTCAACATCTTTGAAGTAAATTGTATGTTTTAAACTGGTATACATTTTTTGTGTAGTGCGTTTTCGTCTACCGTTTAACATTTATAAGTTATACAAGATTATACAAAATTCCTTCCGAATGAAGAGGACGTAACAGAATATTCCCAGAAAATTCAAGATATAACCTTTTATTTGTCATGTAAATATGTTTAATATATCGTATTTTAATCAAAACCGTTAGAGGCATTTTTAGAAAATAAAAAATTTCGAAAAATTTCCATATAAAGAATAGCTTGGGTTGGGTTATTTTCTTGTAAATCTTCGTATCGCATCTTTGGAAGGTACTGAACCTACATACCAAATTTAGTATTTATCCGACTTTTCGTTTTGAGTTATGCTGTACACATACACAAACACACACCTGTTTCTACAAATGCGTTTTTTATTGAAGGGGGCCTCAAAACATGTATTTACTTTGAAATCTCAGTATCTAATTTTTGGGTTGAATGCAATATCTTCTCTACCTGATAGAGGAAGTAGATAACAATCGGCAATGTTGGTGCATAGTTATGTACATTAACTTAATCCGTCTATAGTTAGTAATAAATAAGTTAGGAATCCGGGACAACTTAAAAGTGGAGTACTACACCACGATATTATTGCCCATGACCTTGCGGAAACATGTATTTCAATACATGCGGAAGCCAGCCCAGGAAGTGCAATACTATTGTTCGAGTTATACAGGGTGGACCGTTTAAGTTGAGACGATACAATCTCCAAAACTAAGCGTTGTAGAAAGAAATGTCTTGAATAAAAGTTGCTTGATATTGTGGCATGTGCACAGATAATATGACAAGACTCTCTCTGGGCACCGAAGTTAGAGTCGGCAGTTTGTCTGTGAGTAGGGGTGAGTCAGGGGAACCAAGTGTCAAGGGAGGGGATAGCGTTACTGACGCCCGAGTTTGGCGTGGGTTTTTGTGACAGTCAGCAAGTAAGCTTCGTGTGAGACAGACGGGAAACTGCTAAAGCACGATGTCCTCGTCGGCAGACAATGGGCAAAGGAATGTAGTATCTATCTTCATCCATTAAACTGTGTGCCATCCACGTTTGAAAGTTTCAATTATGGTAGAATAGAATCCTTCCTCTCCCTTAAGCCAGGTATTATGTTGGTATAGCAATTATTTTGGAATTTAACTAGCTGCGTTTCCCCGTCGTAGCCTCGCATTTGAAGTTCTTGTTTGATTTACCGGTGCCTTTTGCAAGCGAGTAGCTCCCATCTGTATTTGTAAAATAATTTAAAGAGAGGCATACGACAATATTATGGGGGAAAGTAAATGCCATTAGTCGCGTTTTATTTGGAGGACGTTGTGATGGTCATTTTAGGGTCAATTTAAATTGAACCTAATTGTAGGTTCCCATTTAAAAAAATTAAATTGACCCTAAACTGACCATCATAACTTTCTCCACACAAACCACGACTAATAGCATTTACTTTCCCCCATGATATCCAGCAACGTTTATCAAAGACATTTCTTTCTACAACGCTTAGTTTTGTACAGTCTCAAATTAAATGGTTCACTCTGTATACTGTGCATCGAGTAGGATGAAGTGAGGTGGCGCATTGGTATGTTGTTTACCTGTCAGGCCGTGTATAATCCGCTTCGTGACTAGAGGTACAATACACTTCTGTCTCATTCCGATGTCTGTGGCCTACTTTATTTTGCACCAACACTAGACTGTATTTTTACAGTAGCAAATATGGCAGGGCATTGGCGGCTTGCTTACATCAACAGTATTGTGTTTATGGACCTCTATAGTAAGGTTGCCTACATTGTCGTTAAACAGCCCCGGATCCATAGCCTGGTAAGAAATGGCCATAGGATATAGCAAACTTAGTAAAATTCACTTTGAGTAGTATATAAATATTTTTAAATAATGTAATTGTGTACGGATTAGTTTCTAAGCACAGGAAAATATTTATATGAATCAGTGTTACGCTTGGAATAAAAAATACGTTAAAAAATCGGTTTGTTGTGATGTTGGGAATATAAAAGCATATTGATAGTTTTACGTTAGGATAATCAACCTTATTGTGTAATCGTTTGTAGAAGAGTAGCAAGTGACAATTCCTTCTGTGTGGTAGCTTGTAAACTGAAATGACTGAAGAAGTAATGAATTATAAGAAATTAAATTAGAGAAATAACGAAACTTTTGAAAAAGTGTATACTTCAGGAACCTGTGTTGAACTATTTCAATAAGTTTAAGATATTTGACACTACATATAAGGATTTTTTATAATAGAAGCATCACAAGTCTAGATCAAGCACATAATAATATAAAACAAACAAAACTAAGATGAATTACGAATGACAAATGTACTGATATGTTCTGCAAATGAACGTTGATACTTTAAATAACAAAACTCTGATGAATTGTAAATAACAGAAATGTGCTAAAAGAGTGAACATGCATTTTATTACTGTATTTGACCACAATACTGTTATTAATATTCTTTCTTGCACTTTATTCTTAGCTTATGCTTAACAAACACAACTTGTGGTTTTGAATTTCTCTAGATAAATTTTCTCGTGATAATATCGCTCGGTTGTTTCAGAATCATCCATTGCATTGTTTATGATAACGAATCTGTGTCGATTAAATGCGGTTAAGGGGACAACCTGTAAAAATTGTTAAAAACTAAAGAAATATAAGAGTTTGTGCGTTTATATTTTTTTGGTTGTAACAGACAATAAATAATTAAATCACTCAAGTAATAGCGTGGACAGGAGTGTAGAATTAAAGATCTAAAAACATCCAGCCTTAGAAACAGACTTGATGTAAGCAGTACATGTTGTATCCCTCCGCGTTAGTCTCGTGTTCAGCACTTGTAGAAGCAGACATGTTTATCCCCTTGCAGACTGCTCATCATTATGGTATGAGTGCAGAAGAGGGGTTAACGACCCAGTATTTAAGGAAGTTAAACCTTGCCTAGTTCATATTATTTACTTTTACATATTAATCAGAAGTTTCGAATTACGTTTGATTAAAATATTTTTAAAAATCCATAGTTAATAACTTATATTTTAAGTACTATATGTTATGGTGTGCTTTGGTTTCTCACGTATCGCGGACTAGTTAATGATTTCATGTGTTTACATCAAGTTGGGTTCTAAAACGAAGTAATCTCTCTCTACACCTCTTAAACCTCTCTACATCTAAAATAATTTCATTCTCGATTTTTTTTCCAGAGCTTTTCATTACTCAAATGCGTCTTGCGTTGCAAACGTTTGCCGATTATTTTGAAACCCTATCAGAAACTCTTTAAAAATTCCACCTGTAAATTTTCGAGATTTGCCGAAGTTTATAGTTTTGGAAAATGTTGTTAATTAAAAAACGTAAAAAGAAAAGAAAGTATATAATTTGGAATTTCCTCTAAAGTAATTCAGATTTCGTTTGAAAAATCATGCCAAATATCGTAAAAAAGACATGTTTAGAACTCAAATTTTAAATTTTGCTTAAAAAGTTTGTAAACTGCACAGCAAGGAAATTTCTTGTGATTAAAACCGCAGAAATTATCCTTTTTTTGGGAGCAATTCACCGATTGATCTGAACATTTTGGAGTGCGTTAAAGAACAAATGAAAATTATATCGGAATTTTCAAATTTCCCAAGTTGGTTATACTGAGCACATGATAGATAAAGTAATAATTCTTTTTTGATTAAGATACGCAGGTTAAAAACAGTCAGTCTGCACAGTTTTTTTTAAAATGGCATTGTAACTACGGAAAGGGATAGGGGGAAAAGTCTTGCAACGAAGCGCCCACAACATCAAAGGGGACCCCTCCTTGGAATAGATATATAGGATTTGATTGTTTGTTTCTTCCGTAAGGTTTTTCCATTAGACTGCCATAAAAAAGAAAAGAAAGTAACGAAAAGGTCAGAATCCTACGAATGAACGGATGAGATAAACTTCTTACACACAAATCCTTTCGACCATGCTCCTGTGGGGTCGGACTAACCCCACAGCTTTCCTAGTTAATAAGCTCCTTTGATGGCGCGCATCCCTATGTTAATCCCCATGAGAATCCGGAACATCGAGGCCACCCCTGCTGTACGACACCCTTGTGGGAAGGACTTCCACAGTGGTTCAGTTAACATAGGAGATTCCGTGGCCACAGAGCCTCGCGCCTTAGGCTTCCAAAAGCATTGTTTTGGAGACTACATTTATTGAGGTCGCATTAATGACACAAGGCACTAATACCGTCAATTACAGAATGCAAAAGATTCGCCCTAACGCGAATAAGATGAAATAAGTGCTATTGATGGAAAAACCGCGATCGTAATCACGCTTTGTATCATTTGTAAAAATGGTATTTGTCACATTCACATTAATTTTTCTTCCTACGTATTTATATTTATATAAAGTATACAAACTCTTCTTATGAAAGCTTATTACTTTCTTTACTACGTATAGTAAGTAGGGGAAGTATTGTTCCATCCAAAAATTCGGTGTGGAGAAGTTTTGAGGCCGCCCGAGCCCATAAAGCGTATTTATAGATAAAGGTCCGTGTGTGTATGTGAATGTCTGTGAACAGTATAACTCAAAAAGGGGAAAAAAACTTATTAATTAAGTTCAATATCTTCCAAAGATGCGACGTGATTATCAAAAAAAATCTCCCCACCTCAAACTACCCTTTCTTTACATGGAACATTTCTCGAAATTTTTTATTTTATAAAAAACGGCTGTAACGATTTTGATTTAAATGTCATAGAGTAAAGATATTTATATGAAAAATAAAATGTATACCTTCAATTTTCTGGGAATAGCCATTCAGAAGGAATTTTACATAATCTTAGATATATTGTTATGTACCGGGGTGAGGCCAAAAGGTTTTGCAGCTAGATATTAAATTTAGTTACCCCGGCATAAACATTCGGGGACGTAGACTCAGAGGCAAACAAGAGGAACAGGAACTTGCTGCACAAATCTAAAGCAGGCGTGCGATTTTCATAACAAAATACGCAGTTAACACATTACCTGTGGTTTATTAAAATTGATAAGGTGCCGCTACATTGTTCACAACAGATTACAGACAAATATTGGAGGGAGATGCCCCACATTTTTACGAAAAACACACGCACTCTTACATACACATCCACACGGTCTGAAGACACACACAAGACTGACGCTAACTAGTGACGCCACCAGACTGAGGAGGTGGGGAGGGAAATGACACGTCGGACAGAATTCAAACACCCAATCAAAATAATTAGTTCAGCAATGTCATTGCTACACAGAAATAATGTGTCCGACGCGACAATGCCTATACATATGCTACAATATTACTTGTAAACGTTAAGAAATGGACGAAAACGTACTACACAAAAATGTACACCTTTAAAACGCATATTCTATTGCAAAATAAATTTTTTGTGGCGTAAATATTTCCGAGATATCCTTTATTAATGATTCGATTTGCTCAATACATTTGTCATTACTTTTTAGCTCCCGTCAATTTTCAGTTATTTCTCGGAATTGCATGGAAAGAGTATGGAATTTTAAGGCCAGAATATAGCGTCCTGTTCTTAAACATTATACTTTCGCTGTCCCCTTTGTACCCTAACGAAATGTAATGTACCTATTTCTGCAGAGGTTTGCCTCGATTTAAGTGAAGTAGACAGAGAAGTAAACGTTTGTAAGGATAATGTGTGTAAGCCATAGTAGGCAGAGAAGGTTATGTGAATATCACACAAGACTTTTCTTCTATCTGCTTCACGTTAACGAAAATAAACCTCTGCAGAAATAGATTCATTACATATTTTTTTGAATGTACAAAAGGGACAGAGGAAACCGAATAGATAGATGTTTAAAATTGCATCGCTATATACTAGCCTAAAAATTTCATACTCTTTCCAACTGAATAGCGACATCATTTTAAAAGAATACAAAGTATAAACGAGTATATCGGAAAAGGTTGATGCCACAAGAAAAGTTATTTGAAATAAATTGTATGTTTTAAAGACATTTTTCTCCTAGGGTTTACCAGCTGTATAAAATTACATAAACAAAATGAAAAAGGCTTTACAGGATATCCTAGAAAACTCTAGATATATATTTTATTTGCGTTGTAAATATCTTAAACATATGGTATTTTAAACAAAATCGTTGTATCCATTTTTGAGAAAATCCAATGTTGTACACTTACTTTTGCCATGTAGATTTGTGATATAAACAAAAGAAGTTTGTTTCTGTATGTTACATATAACCAATTTCGTATTGTCTGGTTATGTGTAGCACACCAGTGAAATGATGTAATGGATAAAAAAAAGTGGTGACAGTGTCACGAACTGTGTAGTCATGTGACAGCACTGACATAAATATTGGGAGCACATAATACCTGTTGTATGTTAATGTACCTACATCTTAAGCGGTTACGTCTACCTTCTGTGCTAGTTTCCCATGCTGGCCTTCCTCTTGAGAAACGCCTCCGTTCCGTGAGATCGCCAAGGTCAGACAGACCATTTGCGGGGCTTTAGAAGTTACATTTATCTCCAAAGTTCTCACCCCCGCGAGCGAATCAGTGGTGCACGAAAGGTCCATATTTATAGCAGTCTGGGCTCCCCAGAGCGGGCTTGGAGAGAATTAAGATGACATAGCAAAGAGGATTGGAAACATTAAAAGCTTCGACACCCCACAGAAGTTCCCGTTGTTCATGCTTGCATCCCACCAAAGAGAGCATCTGAAGGTTTTCGAAAAGAGCCTTATCTAACTCAAAAGTTTGAATACTACTGTGCCTGCTAATGAGATTATGCAGGCGTTTAATTAAAACGGTCTTGGATGATGTGGCATCTACTGAACTTCGCATGAGTTCTGTTCAGTGCACAGTTTTTCTAATAGCGTATACGCTTCACCAGTGGAATTGAAAATGTGTTTTGCGATTACGTTCTGCAAGCACTCAGTTAAGGCCTCATCTTGTCTTATACGATACAGATTTCTTTCATTGCTCCGGATGCACTTCAGCTTGGGCTTATTGTGCTACCTGTATCGTTTTAAAACCAATTGAATGCCTGCTCGCTTTACCAAGGAATGCAGTCTCACAGGCAGCTATGGTATCAAATTCTTCTGATTCTAAAAACATTTTCTCAAAAGCAATATATATCTCCTGTGAGCCAAAACCCCTCAGAACATATACACTGCCGTTTGTAAAAATTGCAACACAAGAAGGAAAGGCATGAATTCAATGAATTTAATACCACAGGTTAAGTACATGATAAGTAACAAATGATAAACTTTTGAAATCTATACATGACCTTTGAGCACTAATATTCAGTATTTGTTGTGGCCTCCATGCGCTGCAATTAGAGCTGTTATACGCCGTGGCATTGAATCAAAAAGGTTCTGAGTAAGTACCTGAGGGATTTCCCTCCACCTAGTTTGTATTAGAGCCCACAAATCTATGACCTGGTTACCGGAGGACCGTGACGCACCAGGTGCCGACCAACCATATCCCAGGCACTGCTTCCACACGCGCATCACTGTCGTAGCAGCATGCCCTGTACGAGCCGAAATGTCGCGATATGACAAACCCGCTTCCCGGAACCGATCATTCGCCGCGTTCGAACTCACATGCCGATATGGCTCCTTTTGACGTCGACGAGGCATAGTGCCACTTACTTTATGGTTTCCACCTTGTTTGACAGCTCTGCACTGAATACACTGACCGCAACACTGGCCTTGTCGGACCGCAGGAGAGGGCTCTGCTCGGCCTACGTGTACCCCATATCTCTGCAAACCTAATCACTTATTGCTTGCACATCCCTTAGACTTCCACCAGTTTGGAGTTATTCGGGAAATTCTTTCTTGGTGTTGCAATCTTCACAAACGGCAGTGTAGTTTACTGAGCTGTTTGTTTCTTTCTTGCACAATCTGTAATCTGAGTTACCCTGAGACACTCTCGAGTTAAGATGCTTTTTTACAAGTGAATGTCCTGTGACATGTAATAATTGTTCTCAACTGGTCTGTTACATTTAAGTATGCTTTCAGCTCTTTTCTTACATGGTTTTCTAATGAATAGTTTACCATGTTTGTTTTTAGTTTTAAGCTGTTTTATGATCTACTTAAGTCAGTTCTTAATAGCCTCTCTTACTAAACATCGAGATGTTCCTAGAGTCGACTCTGGCCCAATCCCTCTGTGCCACTATCACCCGGCATCCAGATTAGTTGAACTTCATTCTATTCTGCCAAGCTTGTGAGATTGATTAGGTTTAAAACCAGTCCGAAGTTTACCTTATGACTACTTACAGCCATAAGTGCAGCCTGCAATGTTGCCAACACTTCCTCGGAAATAATGGCTAGATGGTATCTTTAAAAAGGCATTGTTTAACAAAAAATGGCTAGCTATAATTGGCGTCTAAAACTACCCATATTTTGTTTGCATAAGTTAAACCCCATAAAGACATTCTAAATATTATAATTGATTAGATAATTCCATAATATTTAAATATTGTAAAACAATAATTTATTTAATATTAAATTGAAATGGAGTAACGTATATTTTTGCTAAGCACCAACACCGTACGTTAAATATAACTGATATTGAAATCAGTGGGTAGTGGGGATTCACCATAACCATTTATTCCTTTTGCATAGCTAAAGCACAGATGAAATTATGCTTTTAGGCTAGATTTTGGATAAAGGTGTTTGTTAAATAGGCTAGATTTCAGGCTATAAGCATTTTACGATTTTATGCGGCTAAACGCTACTGTGAAAATGCTAGATTTAGCCATAAAATAGCTAAGTTGGCAACACTGGTTCGGCCTCCTTTACATATCTACAAGTTTACGACATGCATTGGAACCATGGAATTAGTGCAACACAGTTCAGCTTTAAATTACTTGGGGGGGGGATAACCACGGTGAATAATCGCAAGTCAAGTTAATGTTACAAAGGCGTATTATCTAGATGCTAATACATATTTACCTTATGAATAGTAAATATTTTGATTGCATGCCATGACTCATGATAGGAATATAATACGGCTAAAAGGTAGCGGGGATTCACCCTACCATTTTTCCTTTGCATACCTAAAGCGCAGATAAAATTTTGCTATTTAGGCTAGATTTTGGCCAAAGGGGTTTGTTAAATAGGCTAGATTTCAGGCTATAAGCATTTTACGATTTTATATGGCTAAACGCTACTGTGAAAATGCTAGGTTTAGCCACAAAATGGCTAAGTTGGCAATACTGGCAGCCTGGCTATCTGAGAAGATAAGAAAGGATCTGTTTACCAGTGTAAGCTCTCCTTGTTTTCATATATGCATTGAGTAATAGTATAAGTTTCTGTTTCAGAAACAGTGACATATTCAGCCAAGGGAAAAAAAGTTTTTGTACCTTGGTCTTATGCCATATAACTTCCGATCCTGTTCCTGAGCCATCCTTTGAGCGTCTGTATACCACATCCCAGTTTTCGTCCAACATTCAGGATCAGTAATGACTCTGAAGTTCTTTATAAAGCTTTTAATTCGAATTATGTAGTCTGACGGCTTTCTAAAGACGCATCTCCTATGTATATCCTAATTCCTAGCAAATCTGAGTCTATTTCACGAATTCTTAGTTGCTTAACATGTTGCAGTCTATAGAGGGCCATTCTTGCCTCCTTCTTTACAACTAAATGCAATGTAGTCCTTGGTTCAAGAGTATGTCCATTGCTGCAGTAGGAGTTGTTTTCATAACTTCTGTAACAGCCATACCTGCTGTTCTTTGAGCTTTCTTAAGGCCTCGTACACATGAGGCGATTGAACAGCTATCGGCAGCTACAAACCCAGCTCCGCGCCATTGGCAGATGGAGCGAGAAATGGCGAATGGCCATTAACCCGGAGAAAAGCTCTGCGATTCTCCTGGCGAAAACCAGAGCCAACCGACTCCAGCGAAACTTCGTGCTGCGACGCCGTCGAATCCCCTGGGTGAACACGGCGAAGTATCTCGGGGTGACGTTGGACCGGAAACTAACTTTCGTCCATCATGTCAGAGGCAAGGTGTCCCAGGGTCACGGAGTTCTCCGGCAGTTATATCCCATCCTGAGCTCAAAGAGCATGCCCCTACGCCTGAAACTCCAACTATATCGTGCGATAGTGCCGCCCTTAGCTCTGTATGGCTGTGAGATCTGGGGAACGGTGGCTAATTACACCCTCATCAGACTCCAGACTTTGCAGAACAGGGCACTCAGGACAATCTACGGTACCGGCTGGAGATTCCCATCTCACATTCTCCACGAACATTCTGGCATCCCGTACATTATCGACGTCATCAGATCGAGGGCCCGATCAATGTACATCAAAATCAATTCCCACCCAAATCAGCTGGTCAACACTCCGGGAAATTACAATCAGAGAGAGCCACGTCGCTTGCCATCATACAAACTGCCAAGGGACGCCATTGGTCCGCTCGGTTAAGCCACGCCCCCATTCACCAAAATCGATCAAAAGGCATCGATTTTTGGTAACAATGGACAGCCAAGGGTCAGGACCTCTGGTCCAGCACCCAGGGCCGTATGGCTCGTACAGGCGCCTCCCTCGCGGAGGTCCGGTCCTCTGCGAACAGCCGAAGGGCAACCGCGCCGACCCTTGACCCCAACGACGGGCAAGTACCATGACCCAGCTCCTCCTCTCCCATACTGGTAGCCTCATTCCAAGGTAGGTCCAAGGGATCTAAGAGGAAGGCTACGGCCCCTCAGAAGATCACTGCCGGTGTAACACCAGCAATCCCCTCTCACCCCTCCTTCACCCCTCTGCCTGATTCGGAGGAGGAGTCCGATCTCGACGGCTTCACTGTCGTCGGGGAAGGAAAAGGGCACCCCCGGGTTCCAAACCCAACTCGGGAGCTAGCTTGCAGCAACCACCACCACAGGTTACCCAACAACCCCCATCCAAAAGGGGGGCCAAACTACCGCCGATCATAGCGGACTCCTTCAGAGACCATGTAGGAGTTATGCGGCGGCTGGCGTCTAAGATCGCAGGCGGTTTTGAAGCCAGAAGGAAACCACATAAGGTCCACTTGCAGACCTTCACGCCCGAGGATTTTGAGGCGGCAAAGCAAGTCCTGCGGGATTTACAGATCCCTTTCTATTCATATTCACCGCAGCGCCCACATGTGGAGCGCCGGGTCATACGTGGGCTAGACTCTGAGTGCCACCCAGACGACGTCAGGGCTGTGCTCTCAGAAGAGCACAACATCGTTGTATCGGCTGTGGCACAGCTGAGAAAGACAATCGTCACTGAGGAAGGCCCAGTGAAAGTCCCTATGCCTCTCTACCTCGTCGTTGTGGACAAGGTCCCTGGCGAGGAGACACAACCCATTGACGCTGTTCGGGTGCTGTTCCACACGGTCGTAAAGGTTGAACGCTTTTACGGCCAAGGTGGACCAGTGCAGTGCCACAGATGCATGGGGTTCCATCACTCCAGCCTGGCGTGTGAGCGCAAGCTTGCATGCCTGCGCTGTGCTGGACCTCATCTTCTGAGGGATTGCGAGAAGGCACCCGAGGAGAAGAATGCGCAAACTGCCGCCAGGACCACGTCAGTGTCTACAAGGGCAGCGTGGCGAGGCAGAGGATAATCGAGAGCCGCCGACAAGGAGCACCGGCACCGGCTGCAGTCCGACCGGGAGTCTCCTTTGCGGCCGCTCTCAAGAAGGCGGAGATAACGCTGCAAGGCGTGGAGGGAGCTTCGGCTCAGGAGGTGAGCGCTGCAGTGGCGCCAACAACACCGGCGACGTTACCAGAGGAAGTGCCACAGCCGGAACAACATTAGCGTCAGACAGCTCGACGTAAGAAAAACAAAAAGAAGAACAAGAGCAAGAAAGGTCCTGCCTCTAGCACCGAGCCGGGCCAACCACAGGCCCCGGCTGCTCAACAGCCACAAGCCCCGCCCACAGTGGCGGCACAACATCCAACGGCCGCGGCAGTGACCGAAACACCGGCGACACATACACCGGCGCTCCCAACTACATCGACGGTCTCAATGACCGGCTTTGGAGACACAATCTCACAGAGCGACATGGAAGAATTCCGGGCCCTATCCCTGTGGTTCGGTGATCTTATCAAAAGGGCCCTACCTGCACTCAGGAACTGCAAACTGCAGCTAGCCAACCCGCAGTTGAGCCCCATGCAAAAGCATAAAGTCATGCTCGAAGCGCTGGAGCATTTGTTCCCTAATTCCGCTTCGTAATGGCTGCCAGACTCGTCCGGAGGCCATTACGAGCTGCGTTCTGGAACGCAAACGGATTAAGGGGGCATTATCCCAGCGTACTTGAGTTTGTCAACTCCTACGGGATTGATATTCTAATGGTCTGTGAAACACACTTGATTGCTGGTACTAACTTTTCGCTGCCAAGTTACGTCACCCATCGGCAAGATCGGGTCGGCCGACCGGGCGGCGGTACAGCTATATTCATAAAAAATCATATCACGCATACACCCTTCCCTCTCCCTCCACTACAGCATGTGGAAGCCTGTGCCATTCGGCTTGCCATTGGCGGGCTAGACACTTTGCTGATAGCGGTTTATGACCCCCCAGACCATCGCTTCTATGAAGCAGATTACCGGACCCTACTCAACCTACACCCAGTGGTATGCTTTGCAGGAGACCTCAACGCGAAGCACGGGCTCTGGTGCAGCCGCACGGCTAACCAGAAAGGCCGCGGACTCTACCGCCTCATCAGCGGAGACCCAAGCCTAATCGCGCACGAACCGAGAGGGCCTACGTCTTATCCGGCCCGCGGCAGGCCGGATATTCTCGACATCATGCTCACCAAAAACATTCCATTCCATCTAGAGCTCTCGGCGGTAAACGAGCTGGATTCCGACCATGACCCTGTCCTGGTGGATTCCAACGTTTCAATGCCAGCTCTGGTCAGCCCAGACTGGGTAAACGAGGTCGACTGGGACGCAGCCGTCCAAGAATTGAACCTGTCTGTCGACCCGCGGCCACGTATCGACTCCATCGATGCGCTGGAAGCGGCGGCGGCAGACTTCTCCCAACAGATCCTGACTGCGGTACGTGCACACAGTCACCGCATCCCGTCTGACATACCCAACCCGAGAACCATACCTAATGAACTCCGGCAGCTGCTAAAAGCCAAGGCAACTGTACGGAAACTATGGCAGCGTTTCCGCCATCCCAGGATAGGGGCAGTATACCAGCGGTTCAAAACCCTGGCAAGGCGACTGCTCCGTGTGCACAGAAAGGAGGCCTGGGAAAGAACAATGGAGACTGTAAACCTACAGGAAAAGAAACCATGGCGGATAATCAAATCCTTGAGGAAGGATAAGACCCAGTACCAGCATCCATTGCACGGCACTCGCGGGAGACTCGCTTTAGAGCCCCGCGAAAAAGCCACGGTGTTTGCAGACCATCTGGAACTCCAATTCGAACCGCGAGAGGACCCCCAGGACGAAGAGTTTACTGAACTCGTGGAAGCGACTGTGGATTACCTCTATGAGGAACCACAACCGCGCCACGAGGAGGTCCACCTTCCCATAGTCACCCCTAAACAGGTGGCTTCCGAGATCCGAAAACTCGACCCTAACAAATCCCCTGGACATGACGGCGTCACGGCGCCCATGCTCCAGCACCTTCCCAAGAAGGCCGTAATCCACTTGACGCGGATTTTCAATGCATAGACGGGGTTAATTAACTAGTACCTCGGTCACTATCAAATTGAGTGACCGATTAAACAAATTAGGCGGGAGGAAAACGCGCGGCCATCTGATTGGCCCGCGCGCCTGCCCGTGGGCGTGTCCCATCTATCCAAACTGATCACAAAACGCAAAATTTACATTCCATTTTGAAAACACAACCTTAAAACAAAAATTCCTGCAGAACATACACATCCTAGTGCTCATTTCGCAGGTTAAGCCGCAAAGCGGCTCGGTACTGCGGCAACTGACACACGACCGGGGCAAAGTCCCCGATCGTCCTGACATTCCTCTGGCCTCCTCTGGCTAGACAGTCTCGCTTGCACTGATTGCTCAGCTTTTGGCCATCAACAGCATTTAAAACCAAAAGTAGCCAGAAAGCTCATCAGCGCCGAATCCCTGTAAATCACTGATTGCTTGCTTTCACAAATTTCGGAGGGAAATTTGAAGACTAGATTTGCGCTTATTGACATTGTACGCAGGTGGAAATGAGGCAAGTGGGTAGAACAGCAATGACCAGCGCTGATTTGTTGATTACTTTATGTGGTAATAGACTATCAGAAACATAACGTAAAGTTTGCTATCTTTTCATACGAGTAGTGGGCTACATTTATGGGCAGCATATCAGTCTACAATGCTACATCTTACCGCCGTGCTCATTAGGCTAGTATTTGGCATAGCTTTCTTTCTGTGGCCGGCGTCCCTTTCAACTCCTGCAATTAAAACACTTCTTTGTCCAATCGTTGCTCGCGTTTACAGCTGACTGTTAAATATATCCATGTGTAGTCGGATCACAGCGTTGCCATATTTTTTCTTTCTTTTAAATAGTAAGGTCCATTTGCTTCCATTGAGAGCAAAACGAAACATGGCAACATATACCTTAACTTAGATAAGCTATTCACATCTGTGGGATGTGAAACGGGAATTCTTCCCTCATAGTAAACGAATAATAATTATGTAGGTACATATGTAAATTATGTGCTAGATTTAAGTTATAATTTTTAATAGATCGGCTTTTTACATCCGGTTAGTTAGCAAAAGAGAAAGCATGTTGATGGTAAGGAACGGTTCCCGTTCTTAAGGTTTATACACTCCGGCTTTCTTACGCCGGTTTTCTAATATTAAGGTTGGAGATAGTCTTGCTAACGGGGTGGCGCAAATAGGTTCAAGAACTGAATTTAACCTTCAAAATTGTATACATACCATAACCTCGTCATCGAGCGGGAGTACTGAAGCTTACATTCGGAGGTCAAGGAATCGATTTCCGTTGGACCACCCTGACCTCTGGAATTTTCAGGTCGGTAGCGAATGCTGGGGCTTATTATAACCTACCACAAATTTTCCTATCCCCCGTTTCGTCTCATTTCATTTCCTTTCTGCTTTAAGGATTCCAGGGCCAAGCGCGGTAGACGGTGATGCACGGTGTCTTGGTGATGTGTATTAAGGAGAACTATTATGTACTTCGATCCCTACCTGTCCTGCGGTTAGTGATGTGTCAGATGGGCACCACTAGATACGTCCGATGTATTTGTGGTTAGGAACCTCCCTCCAGGAGGTTCAGTAGGCGAAATGCGCATAGGCTTGACCGGAGTACTTAGCCAAACTCCATAGCTTATCCTCACCAGATAACGAGGAACATTATGAGCTAGTGGATCAGACTAAGATATAATAATGGACGGGGTATCAACATTGCCAAGAAGAGATTTCGCTATTTTAAGCCGGAAGGAAGATACATATCTGCGATGACTTGAAAAAACTCTTCGAAGCCCAGATGCACTTATCCATGACTCTATCCCTAGTAGACAAATTCTCTTGCTACACCAACGTATGCTTAATAACAGGAATACATCACGCTTACAGTTCTGATTGAAACACGAGGATCCAAAAATATTCTTATCTCTACTTGAGATATGAAAAATATGCTTTCCATCCAAAACTTCCAACCCGCAAATCTTGAACTGTCCAACTTACTTGAAATGTCACACTCAACTAGGGATGTAATAATGCCACCCTTTCAAGAGATAAGGAGTCTCTCTGATTCCGGCTTTAACGTAATGAACATGACAAAAATATAGGGTAGCCCAAAAAAAGGTAACCGAAATGTTTGTACCACAGAATATAACAACTATCGTACAACCAAGTGTTCTACGTGTCTTTCGTCATTGGCTATGGCATTCACATTTGTCAGACCACCACAGATTACGGATATAGGCAGAGTCTTCACAAAAATGAACGAGAACACATTGACAACAAAACACGCGTGCTTAAAGTCTGGTTTCCCTAACTTATGCAAAACCTGAATTTTGTACGAATGTGCTCCAATATCATGTAACATTCGTTGAACACTGCTGCGTGCTATACTGATTTTTGTTTTATATGCGACGTTGATTTTTCTTTAGCGAAGTTAGGGTTTTGTCCAGTACACGTCCAATATTGTCATTTGTTTTTGTGGTCTTTGGTCGTTCACTCTGCACGTAGTTGTGATTGGTAACAGAACCTGTAATTCGAAACATTTCCATCTAGTGCAGAATTGGTTTTAGATGATGATGGTGGTGGTAGTTTATGAAACGCACCCTCAAAACATGCGACACTGTTTTCATGATGGCCCATTATTTTTTTCCAGTACCATAGGAGCGAAGATAATGTTCAGCGGTCCAGGAGCACTTATTGTGGTGTACTGGGGCAATGTTACCTCTGTTGCTTGTTCTCCAGTTTATTGATTGAAATAACAATAATCTGTAAAACAAACAAAACATGTGTTACAAAACAACATAGAACTTTGGTTACCTTTTTGTTGGGGCACCCCGTACTTCTGTGTAACCGCGTCTCCTCCACCCTTTGCTGCATCGTCACATTCAACCATCGGCATTTCACCTCGTGCATGTTTGTATGCATTAAATATTTAGCATCAGAAAGTAAGGCTTATTGCCAATACATACACTCTACGGACATAAATGCAAAGACACTTGCCGAGTGTCATTCATATACTGATTGCGAGTTACAAGATGCGTTAACCTAAATGCGTTTGCTTTTGATGTGCTTCATCAACGACTTACCGACATCACTCTGGAATAGGCTCTGGTGAATGTAATTTTGGGGCAGTGATATAACAAGATTTGACGGCACAGTGTGGATGCACAACCTGTGTAACTTATCCTAGCTGGTGCGGAGGATTGGGAGAACCTCCGAAGTCCTATAACTTTTTCACAATAAGTTGCAAGGAGAACTAAATAAAACTTAAATGTATCACTCTGCCGAGCACATGTCAGCACCACATGAGGATGACGGGAACAAAGTACCCGTGAAAGGAAATTGCTTCGGACAGAATGCGAATACAGTATACATATTGCGCAGCTGGGGGTCATTAGCTTTTAAATACTGTATGTCTTATTCCTATATTTTGTCTTACATCCTAAACTTATAACGCATAATACTTAGGCAAATAAAAGTTGTGCTTGAACAGTTCGGCATCTGTGATTAAAGGCACTGGATTAAAATGTTCTTAACTTCAGGTTTAGAAATCATTCATTTAATGACTAATATCGGTATACCACTTTTGCTTTAACCTTTTATGAGTCAACAAGTTAAGAAAATGATTAGCACTACAAGAAAACAGAAAACAAACGCGATCCAAACATTCTGAGCCACAATTCTGCATCACTTACAAAGAAGTTCAATTATTGCTAAATAATGGCCAACTATATTCATTGTCGATTAAAGGTTGTGTACTTTTCACAGAATTTGTTAAAATTATTTTACACAATTATCTTTTTTCCATTTCCCGCGTTTGTGATTTCCATAGTAGAGGATTCTCAGCCATAACACTCTCGAAAGCAATATTTTCTTAACACGTTGCAAAAGTACACTGGCGGCTTATCCGGAAACCGGAAATGAACTGCAGCGCCTGAGCATAGCCTCTTAAATCCTCTGCTATAACGGTTTATTTAGTTATAGGTGAATCAGAACAAACATATTTTATTTCATAAATTGAACTGTTACAATAGTGGTTTTTTTATTTTCTCTACTACGTATAGTAACTAGGGGAAGTATTGTATTCCAACCAAAAATTCTCAACCGAGATTTCACCGGAAATATATGTTTTGAGACCCCCTGAATAAAAAAAAGCATTTTTGGAAATATGTCCGTGTGTGTGTGTGTGTCTGTGTCTGTGAACAGCATAACTCAGAAACGAACAGTCAGATAAATACCAAACTTGGTATTTAGGTTCAGTATCTTCCAGAGATGCGACACGAAGGTTTTCAAGAAAATCCCCCCACCCCAGATTACCCTTTACATGGAACATTTTTCGAAAATTTTAATTTTCTCAAAAATGGCTCTAACCATTTTGATTAAAATATCATATGTTTAAGATATTTTCATGACAAATGAAATGTATATCTCGAATTTTCTGGGAATGTCTCCAAAAGTATTTTTCATTGAGAAGTACTTTTGTATAACTGGTAAACCATAAGAGATAGACAAAATTTAACTACACAAAAAATGTAGATCGCGTTAAAATACACAATTTATGTCATATACATTTTTTTGTTGAGTGAACCATTTTCGAGATATTGCTTGTTATTCCCTTAAATATTCCAATTCTTTTTCTCAAATGGGAATTCGTTATTCATTTTTTGATGTCCTGGACATACAAATAGAATGGAATACTCCACATAACAACCAGCTCTTAAAATATTTGACTATCGCTTAAAGCCTACCATATTCCCCTTGCACGTACAAGAAAATTAGCAATAAGATTATCATCTCGATTAACAGAAGCATATGGAGAATAAGCGTTTGTGAAAATAGTTTGTACAAGAGTAGAGAAAGTCATGTGAATGTAACACATCAGACTTTTTTTTAAATTTTTCTGTGCACGAGAATAACCATAAAATGTTACGATCTGAACCGAAATGCTTTATGTAGAGGGAGAGACGACATGCAAAGTGGAAAAAGTTGTAGTTTGCCCACCAGCCAATGAGGTGCTCTCTTGTGACGTGGTTTTGTTTACAACTCCTGTAAACTTCAAGTGAAACAACTTTAGATCGGTGTGCAGGGTTATGTTACGAGTACACCAAGGTGCTCCAGTAACCAAGTGTAAATACCTGTTTTGGATTCTCTGAATTGGGTTGATTTGGGAAAGCAAGGCAGATCAAAAATAGAACATCTGTATTGCCATATGGATCGAATAAGGGATGTGTAAATAAGCTACTAAGATTGACTGTGTTGCAGAAATTATGTGGTATCATCCATTACTTCTTTCTCGCTTTCAACGGTTCACCATAGCCTCAACTGATTACATGTTAACGTAGCTGATTGATATATTGGCCTGTTTCTCTAACTCAAATTCCTTCTTACTGTCGTATAAACATTTAAACTCTGAAAATGAGTGAAGTTAATGGATCCTTCCATGGTTAAAACAAGCTTATTTTAAAGCTTTCTTCTTATGTTTTAAGAAATCAATAGGTAATCATGTAATTAAGAATTCTACAGCAGGCACAAAACCGACGGGGAGATTGTGGTTTGTGTTAAGATTAATTGGCAGGGGTGTATTCGGCCAATCAAATTGCTGTACTAATTTCCCCCCTTCTTTCTTTTCAGGTAAGTGCAGCTTAGATTGCAGGGGGAGAAAATTTCAGCTTTAAAAAGGATTCGGGTAAGTAAAGGTACCATACTGAGTAATGAAGATGAAGGCACCTAGAAACAAACAAATGGATTTTTTGCCCCAAGCAAGAAAGCTTTATACTATGAATTACCGTGCTGTAGGCTCTACAAGCCCCTTCATCTTCGCATGTAAAATACCTCTGCTTAGCAGTCATTTGTGTACACCGGTCTTTTTCAAGTATGCAATTCGAATGGCGGTTGATATCTCGCTTTTGAAATATACATATATTTCTTTTACGGCTTCTTTCTTACTGGTCCACTACAGTACTATGTGCCCCTTTAATCACGAAGGAAATGTCTCATTTGCAGCGTTATTCCGGAAGGACCCTACGATTTCAGTTTTATTTCAGACAAACATATAAAGTGGAAAAACATTTCACTCATAAGCGGAGAGAGAGAGAAGTTAAGGTTTTTAAAAGCAGGCTTAGAACTTCTACTCAGTGTCATAAAGCAATGCTGATTGTTTTGAGCACAGGGGAAAAAATCAGATGTGTTACACTCACTTGACTTTCTCTACTCTTGTACAAACTATTTTTACAAACGCTTATTCTCCACATGCTTCATGTTAATCGAGATGTTAATCTTATTGCTAACTTTCTTGTAGATGCAAGGGGAATTGGTAAGCTTTAAGCCAGAGGTGGCGAAAAAGTGTTTCGCGAGTTATTTTGACTCGCAGGCGCCGTTCCCTCTCTGCAACCGTCCCTTGTTTTACACGTGCTGTGAGTGATGCAGTGCGTGTTGCATATTTGGCGACTCGCGGAAGGAAGTCGGTTTTCGCCACCCTTGCTTTAAGCGATAGTCAAATATTTTAAGAGCTGGCTCCTATGTGGAGCATTCCATTCTCTTTTCTTTACCAGGACAAAAAAAAATGAATAACGAATTTTCATTTGAAAAAAGTATAAGTATTGGAAAATTTAAGGGTATAACAAGCAATATCTCCAAAATGGTTCACTCAACAAAAAAACTCCATATGACATAAATTGTGTATTTTAACGCGATCTACATTTTTTGTGTAGTAAAAGTTTGTCTATCTCTATGGTTTACCAGTTATGCAAAAGTCGTTCACAATGAACACTTTTAGAGACATTCCCAGAAAATTCGAGATATACATTTCATTTGTCATGAAAACATCTTAAACATATGATATTGTAATCAAAATACTTAGAGAAAATTTTTGAGAAAGTTACCATTTTCGAAAAAGGTTCAATGTAAAGGGTAATCTGGAGTGGGGGGATTTTCTTGAAAACCTTCGTGTCGCATCTCTGGAAGATACTGAACCTAAATACCAAGTTTGGTGTTTATCCGACTGTTAGTTTCTGAGTTATGCTGTTCACAGAGACACACACACGGAAATGTTTCCAAAAATGCTTTTTTTGGATTCAGTGGGTCTCAAAACATATATTTCCGGTGAAATCTCGGTATCGAATTTTTGGGTGGAATACAATACTTCCCCTGCTTACTATACGCAGTAGAGAAAGTAAAAATGGTATATTTCAATTTATTGTGAATCCGTTGGTCAAATGCAACGTCACTTTTGCAGTAGAAGCAACAAACAGCCACGTCAAAAGCAAACTTAGATGTGGCATACAAGTTAAGATAACTAAGTACCAATTGATTTACTTGATAAAAAATGGACTACTGCTTCTCAACCAATGATGTTCTAAGTAAATATTTATCCTCAATGATCATAAACCCAAAACTTCTAACCTTCCAGCGACATGCAGGATGCGTTTCTGTTATTCACAGATTTATCAAGTTGAAATCTGCTCCATGTATTGTGTAGGTATATTGTGTAGAACAGCTTACCAAACCATTTGTTGCACCATCAAAGGAGTTCTCTAGCGCTGTACAAATATTTTGATAATTTTTTGGGGTTGAAACCAAGTATCTTTTCTTGGATCAGGTCAAGCCTATTCAGGTCTCACTTCATCATTCCAGCGTTAGGTCTGCCCAGAGACCATCTTCCTCTCTGTTTGTACCTAAACATTTGTTTTGGGATCTTTCATCACTCATTGTTTCCAACAGCTGCATCTACATCTTGCTAGTGTATCCTTAGTTGATTCCACTTCGGACTCTTCACTAGGCATCTCATTATTATTTTAGTGACACGGGTGATCGAGGTCGTTAAGGCTTGGACTCGTGAATGGGTTTAAATCGCTTCAGGATCGTCCTCCTTGACTGCTGTTTTTTTTCAAGTTTTCTTCAGTCCTGATAGATGACAAAAGTCGCGGAGGTACCATAAACTTAGGCCTGGAACGCTTCCTTAACAATTTTTTCCCCGTTATCATTTCATGTAGGTACCATCAGTGTCCCTCGCTTGTGGTGTCGTATGTAGTGAGACGGACGTTAAACATTAGTTAATACTAATATTTAGTTTAACTTCCCTTGTTAGGTTAACTAAAAAACTGTTTTTTTTACTGTTGCCTCGTTTGCTGTTTTTTTTACTGATGAACATTTTGGTTTATTTATTTATTTACTGAGACAGAACTAAGGCCATCTGGCCTTCTCTTCCGCTCGCTGAATACAATATTACTCTCACATTGATGGTACACAGATAATATCTAAACGAACACAAAACAAAACACAAATATTAGAGGAACAGTAAAGTTAAGTTAATTGAAAATATAGAGAGGCTAAGTTAATAGTAATGAATATCTTAAAAATATGGCATACATGCACTATATATGTACAATGGAAATGATATTTCTTCTAAGTTAACAATTGGTTTTTAACAAAAATCTGCAACCTGTGACGAAAAGCATATAAAGTATGACAGCCCCTGACATAATTTGGAAGTGAATTCCTTCACAGTAAAAGATGATGAGTATAATGATGTTCGATGAAGTATTATTGATAGTATGTGACGGTTTTCCGATCGTGTATGAAGGTTGTGAGACGAAGACAAACTTTTAAAGCCAGAAGCTCGGTATGTAGGGGAAAAAGTGTGAATAAGTTTAAAGAGAAGTAAAAGACAATGAATGTTTCTACGGCCAGCTAGATGGAACCATGGCAATCATGGAGAGATGGTGTTATAGGACCGTAACGACGTACATCGCAGATGTAACCACACATGTATTGTGAGCTAGCTGTAATTTATGTAACAGATCAGATCTTAAGTGTGTGAGGAGGGAATCACAATGATCAAAGTGGGGCATCACCATTGTTTGTACCAACGTCATTCTTAGGTTCCTAGGCAGGGGCGTATTTAAACGCTTGAAAGTGTGGATTAAAGAATTTACTTTCCTGCAAATTTCAGTAGTATGATTGTCCCAACTAATTTTACTGTCAAAAATAACACCTAAATTTTTCGTCGATCCTGTCAAAGGTTTTTTCTGGTTGTTCACGACTCATTTCACTTCAGGGATAGTCTTTACTGCCGAAAATCTAATCCATTTCTTTTGAGGTATTTTATTGATTGTTCCACATATCGCTTTGAGCTTATCTCATTATATCCCACTAATCCATGTGTAACATTATGGCAGCTGAAGGGCGTCCATAGATAAAACTGATTTAAGTTTCTACGCACAAGAAGCATATTTTTCCGCCTATCTCCAATTATGTTCTTATCAGATCTTAACTTTGGAATATGTGAAGATGTCCATAGTAGTCTTCCTTATCAAGGTTAAGACTGAATCATATGGACATCAAGCTCATACAAACATGTTTTTTATTTATTTTATCCTCTCTGTACTCTTAACTTCCAATTTAAAGAATACTATCTCAATATAAATTAGTAAGTGCTGGATGTAACATTCTTTTGTGATCTAAAGAATCAATGCATGCTGAGGCGGAAGCCAAGGATCAGCCTTACTAAGTGCTGCTTTGGATGGTTGTAACTAAGAGCCGAGGTTTAAGCATACCTTCTACCAAATAAACAAGTAAATTGCGTCACAGACAACCTTGACATCCCGTGCCCCATACCGGCAGGTTTGGTATGTTTGAAACACCTTCAGTCAGATACGATTCATCCGTGGAGCACGGCATCAGCGATGTCTAAAATTCCTTCCGAATGATTACAGACATTCCTTATCCCAATTTGTTTTCGGAATTTTCGTTAGGATGAATCAGTATCACAACCGCAGCGGTCACCTGGTCTCTTCCGGCCTACGTGCCAGTGAAGTTCGTAACCATATGCTGTTCATTGAGAAGCGCTGGTGAGCGTGTATAAACATTCACTCTCTGCTAATCAGAAGTGATGTTTAAGATATCGTTACGTTCAGCTTTCCATCCCTGTTTCTGACATGGCTAAAATCAAAACAGAAACGGTCGATCTTTCAGTTATTCACTTGCATCTCTAAACTCCATGGCTTAAGAAGATACTGCCAGTAAAGAACTAATTCTAACTTAGGCACACGTGCAGTTG
Source organism: Deroplatys truncata (assembly GCA_030765065.1). Lineage (NCBI taxonomy): Eukaryota > Metazoa > Arthropoda > Insecta > Mantodea > Mantidae > Deroplatys > Deroplatys truncata. The sequence goes on along the minus strand of CM060988.1, from coordinate 116,431,068 downwards.
GAAGTTTATATTGTGACTGTCCATTTTCACTATGATTTAGTATAGGTTCACTGTCACTTCAGTTTTGCTCGCATGTAGCGGCGTAGTGAAATACGCGCGAAACCGCCTCTTTTTCCTTCCGCTTCACTCGCTGGAGCGTCGAACACATGACCTCTCTAATCGCTCGCAGTAGCAGCACTCGCTGTACCTCACAACTGTTGTCCCAACCTCAGTCGTTGAACGCATCAAGTTACCAGCAATTTATGTCGCATTAGAAACGCACTCGCCATGTCAATCACTAACACACTCGCGAGCACGATTGTTTATATACCACTGCATGAGCGTCTGAAAGCTTCGTAGGAGGCAGAAAGATAATTATGTCTTTGTGTTGCGAGCGCTTCTGTAATTTAAGTCGGAAGTGAGCGCTCCTCTTTATCTCTCCAACTGTCCAGTCGGTCGGCACCATCCATGTGATAACCTGCACATAGCTCCGTCACATTATTTACCTCACTCTTTTTGCAAATGGTGGTTTTGCAAATCACGTTTCAGGGTTTGATTTCCAATCAATAATAATATAAATATCACTGAAATTATTGCAGCTTAGACGTCAAGAATTACTGTAAACTGGTGATCAATGTAATTTGGAACTAAGTACAAATATGCTACTGTTAAAATACAGAAAGGCAGGACTGGTTGCAAAATCCGGTAACTAAACACCAAATTTAAGCGTGAATGTACTTGTAGAAGAAAGGCAAATACGCATTAATTCAACTTCCAGCTGGTACAAAAACGAATCAGCTGGGACGTGTTTTGATGCTATTTTAGCCTTCCACGTCATGGTACGTAAGCGATTGCATATATTTTATGAATGAACAAAATAGAATCGAAAAATATACGAATGGAATTGTCCACTGGTGGATGTGTAGACACTCCTATCTACGACATCATTGGATGTAGGTATCGTCAATTGCTTCTAGCAGCTCCAGATACGAACTCCAACAAATAGAGGGCACTTTTTGCTCCATCTTGAGGTTAACTGTTCTGGGAATCCCACGCTCCAACAGATCTTAGCACGCGGTTATGTGTATGCGGTGTTCAAAGAGAAACAGTGCTTAGTGCAACAAATCCAAACTTTTTTTCCGCATACACTTCAGAAAAATTGGCAGACAGCCTCGACAGTAGAGAAATAGCTGCTTGGGAGACTGGACCTACTCTAGGAAAGGAACCCCTCCCTCGACTGCTTTTCTTATTCTACCTATGTAGCCTTCCTCATGCTTCTTGATATACGAGTATGTGGCTATAAAAAATGTGTATTTGCTGTGTTTTTGAATTCTACAACAATTTGGTCTAAAAAAATAAGCAAAAAACTGAAGTTACATTCCTACAGCCTGCTGTTGATAAGTTTGAGCATTTATGTCTTGGTTTTTATATTCATTGTACAAAAATAAGTTAATAATACTATAATTTACTGTTCTTATAAAAAGTTATAATGTGTCGCAGTCACACAATTTCCTCTACTCGTTCTTCTACAAACTATTATTACATTAGCTTATTCTTCTAACTTCTACTTCTTAATCGAGATAGACTTTCATTACACATTTCGCTGTATAAGAAAGATACAGTAGGCTAAAACAATTTGTTTAAAAGAGGATCCAATGTGATGGTTCTGAAATTCTATGCTCCTTGCATGATCATGAAAATAAAAGAATAGCTCCTAACCGCTTGAAGAAAGCATAAGTAGCGATTTGAAAATAACAAAAAATATTTCGGAGATGGTTAACGCCATAACAACCTTTCAGATAGACTGTGTGCTTTAACAGATCTACATTTGTGTAGTAAGGGTTTACCAGTTATACAAAAGTAATTCACAATGAAGAGGACTTAGCAGGATGTTTCCAGAATATTCAGGATATAAATTTTAGGATGTAAATAAATATTCAGGATATAACTTAAAATAAATAAACTTAAATTTTAAATGCAAAGGTAATTCAGAATGAAGAGGATTTAGCAGGGTATTCCTAGAACATTCAGGATATAAATATTCGGTTATCAATTAAATAAATAAAATTTAAATTTGAAATACAAAGCTAATTCAGAATCAAGAGGATTTAGCGAGGTATTCCCAGAATATTCAGGATATAAATATTCAGGATCTAAATTAAATATTCAGGATATAAATTAAATAAAATTTAAATTTGAAATGCAAAAGTAATTCAGAATGAAGAGGACTTAGCAGGGTATTCCCAGAGTATTCAGGATATAAATTTTAATTGTCATGCAAATATCTTAAAAGTATGGTATTTCAATAAAATTCGTTATGAGCCATTTTTGAGAAACTAAAAAAAATAACAATCCTCCATGTAAGGGGTAGTTTGTGGTGCGGAATTTTATTTTGGGGGGGGGCATCTATGTGTTCATGTCGCATCCATGGAAGACGCTGAGCTTAGGACTTTTCGTCTTTGAGTTAGTTGACCGACGCTTTTACGGAAGTTTTTTTGAACTTTTTTCTTTTTATTGGCGGACTTTCAAAACGTGTTATCTCGAGAAGATTGAAATCTGGGTATGAAATTTTTTGGATGAAATGTAAATACTTACTCTACTTAATGTAGGTAAGCGCAAAGAAAATAAGAAACAGAATGACTTCTTTTTCTCAAGCAGTAAGATATTTCAGGATCCTTTGACTCAAATGCAACATAAATGCCTTGCTGCCTCATTTCCTCTGAATAGCCCAACCATGAAGGAGTGCTTGAGATAAAACTGGAACTGCAAAAGTTGCAAGTCTGCATTGCATAACTTTTTAGCTGTAGTGACGTATATTTGTAGTTTTAATTTCCCTGGGCGGTATTCCACACGAAATGTATCAAGTGTGGAGTTAATTACAGAACAAGTTCTTGAGTTATTGGTGCTACAGGTTCCTCCAGTTTGCTGCCGTTGCTTTTTGTTGGGCGGTTTAGCACCCAGTGTATGATTTATCACACCTCTTTTTCTAGCGCTTTCTGCGTGCACTGAAGCAGAAACGGCGGTTTAAAGTAGCTGATCTCTTGGAGAGTTTGCAGTGAAGTCTGATAATAAACCAATATATTTGCTTTTCTTCAGTTAAATGTGTTACTGCCGTGAAAGATAACACACATTTCCGGGATTTATAGTGAGAATCTGAAAACTGCGTGCTTATACTTCAGGTCAGCTCTTCCCAAAATGGGCAGCATGAGAGATTCTGAAGGAAATTATAAATAAAGATAAAAAGACATACGAACTGATTAATGGAGAAATTAAGGGCACTGGATATTGAAGTTTCGATTAACATTTCGAGAAAAAAACTTCTTTAAATTGGCAAATAAAAAAGTCTTCAAAGACTATAGAAGAATCAGGATGGAATTGTGATTTTGACTTAATGACCGCTCAAATGGATGAGCGCAAATGTGTTCGAATGATTTTCATATAGGCTTGTTTTCTTAAATTGTTGTCACTTTAAAATGTTTCTCATGTTGCAGTTTTTGTTCAGTTCCTTTCAGACTTTTAGTTTACATACTTTACAGAGGATCATTAATCAGTGCAGTCGATTGTCAAGTGTGTTTTCATTTTGTGTGTCAAATCTTTTTGATCTCCTTTTGAAGGGATAACTACAAAATATTGAATATTTTCATTGTGTGACTTTACGTGTTTTGTATCTTTCACTCGGAACATCTTTTTATTTTACTACATATATCTCTTCATGAGTTATATTTATTGATCTCACATGCAAGTGCGTGTGTGTGTGTGTGTATGTGTGTATGTGAGTGAGAGAGAGATTACATTCTTGTTTCAGCAACGTATCCTATGGTTCCCTTCTTCTTTTTTGTTGTTAAACATTGTAAATATCGTAGCATTCTGGCGTTTGAAACTGTCTCATTTATTCAACATTATTCTCAAATATATTTCTTGCAAAATCAAAATGTAAATACAGTGGAGACCTGGGAATTCAACAGGCTACAAAGGGGAGCGCCAGATGGAAAAACTTGGGAACCACTGCTTTAAATTATATTGTATCCTCAGCTAAGCTTTCCACAAATTCCGTAATTGCACCGTTTCCTTACATAATACTCAAAGAAACAAACAAACACCATTCCACACTCTCTATTACTTCGCATGTAAAAATTTGATATCGAAATAAGCAACCTTAAATTCCTCTACATTTTCTCTACTGGAGGCAGCTTTTCGTGGAGACGAGAATGGTTGTTACAGTATGAAAATAACGCGCTTACAATCGGCCAGAGGACGAGGTCTACGAATTCTCATTCTGTAGCATGGAAGGGTTGATGGCTCTCCTCGACGAGAGATTTCCCAGAGGGCTCCTGTAACGTCCAATAGTGCGACAAAATCTCTCAAGTCAGCTTTTCTGCATGCGAAATCAACGCCTCGGTTTTAAAGTACGAAAGAACATGGTGGTAGATTGTAACCCAATCTCGGGTATCCTTTTTTTTCGTAGCATTTTTCAAATAATTCGCAATTAATAATAATTATACTGAAATTAATTCAAACGTTTGTTTCTGTCGATAATTTAGAATCCAGTAACTGTTACTTGAGCTGAATTATTCTTGATTTTTAAATGAAATCCTCTGAAATATACCTATGGCGAAATTACTTTCCATTAGTTCAACATTATTTTGAATTGGTAAGAAAAAAAATCTTAGTTGGTATTGTTTTCAGACATTTATCGATATATCTCGAAAATATTGGAGAGGTAAAACCCTACTAAGCTACTGTGATTATTATTCCAAATAATTTCCTGCAGAGTTACATTGGATATATTTAAAATTTTATTGGCATTGTTTTTTCAGAGTGACTAATACTTCAGTTTTACGTTTAGGACATAAACTTGGAAAATATTGCCCACGATGGCAATGTGATTTGATGTGCGTAAATACCATAGTCGCATCTTACATTTATTGAAACCTGCAGGATATAATTTCGCCACATCGGCGTCGCTCGCAGTTGCTAGCGTCGTTAAGTAAACTTAATCTTGACGGTTATTATTCGGCCATGATATGAGTGCATTTGGAGGAGGACGCCACTGTTTTTGTTGACAATGCGTGACGTCATATGTCTAGGGATGAGAGGGACAAGTTAATATGGGAATTTACAGCTGTACAATGTAAACAGTGCTAGCCCCAGCCTCGCAAGTAAATCCAACTTTGAACTCCAAATGTTTTCTTTACCTGCTTTTCTTCCGATGCCCTGTCCACTTGTTCCCTAACAGTTTAGTTCCCTTTCCCATCGAACGCACTCATCTCGTGGCCGACTAGTACGTTCCTTGCATGTTATGGCCCAGTCTTTTCATGGACTTAATGGTCGTCTTCCTGAAATTCTCCTCTCAGTTGAGCAAGCGACTAGTTTTCATTCAGGAAGATAAATATTTAACTGGTGTTGTAATTATTTATTAATATTTTTACTTCCTATAGTCCTCGTTATTACGTCATGCCACAACTTTACATCTATTCGCCGCTCTCAGAAACCACTTTCGGCTACTTGCCATCTACTATACCTACTTCGTTTATTTGGATTCCTGCATTCACTGACTGATTTTGTCTCTCCAACTATGAAGCCTAGGACCTCTAGTGAGAATTACTCTAATCAGTTGTGTTCTGGTATCTATCTGCACCAGAGCCCACAGTGACGAGTTTAGCTCAACGCCTCACTACATGGTTCTAGGGTGGAGGCAGGACGTGTTGGGCGTGAAATGTCAGATAAATGTTGCTCAGGGACTCGTTTCTCTTGTGTTAAGAGGTTCTTTTACGAGCGAGCAAGCAAGCATCAGGGATCATCGCCGTTACTTCCTTTCCGACTCGTAAGCCATGCTAAGAATTTTTACGCTCGAAAGAAATCCATCGTCCTTCTCTGGGTTTGAACGCGCGACTTCGGCTGTTAAGAGGCTGGTAAACCACTGTAACAGTTAGTAGTGTCGTTATCATAGAAAGCTTCGATCAGGTCCAATTGAAAAGTAGATAGGAATATAGTTTAAGAAATACTGCGCTATGATGGATAATGCACTAATCAAATTTTATCATAATAATCACGGTTTGTTTTATATATGTCTATAGGTGCATCTCCCATATTTTCAATCTCCACCTTCTCTATCATTTCATAGCTTCTCATGAACGTTTTTCTTCATGTCTTCTTGCACTCCATAAAACCATGTCTTCTTTCTGCCCGGAGGATTCCATCTGAAGATCTTCTTTGCTAATTTTCCTCCCCCAACCTTCTCACATGACCCATACAAGTTGTTTTCTTTAATTTCGTCTATTATAGGTTGCAGTTCCTTTTGTTCCCGAATTACCTACTTCATTTCTATTTCTTTTCATCCTAGAAGTTCTATTTTCTCTTTTCCAGCAATCCATTTCGGTTGGTAATAATTTCCTTTCTTCTCTTGTTTTTATTGGCCAAATTTCTGAACCATGGTGTATTATTTTCTTAACTACTGAATATAAAATTATCCCTTATATCTGTATTCAGAATGAAATCGCTGCACGAACTGTACATGAAACATCTAATTAGACCGCAATGCATAAATTTAAAATATCAATATGAATAAATGGATATACACTATGTCATCAAAAGTATCCGGACACCCCCACAAGCACACGTTTTTCATCTTAGGTGCATTATGCTGCCATCTACTGCCTCCTACTCATTATCCGCGACCTCAGTAGTTATTAGACATCGTGAAACAGCAGAATGGGACGCTCCGTGGAACTCACGGACATCGAACGTGGTCAGGGATTGGGTGTCACTTGTGTCAGAATTCTGTACGCGAGATTTCCAGACTCGTAAACATCCCTAGTTCCACTGTTTCTGATGTGATAGTGAAGTGGAAACTGAAGGGACATGTACAGCACAAAGGCGTGCAGGCCGACCTCGTCTGTTGACGACATTTGAAGAGGGTCGTAAAGAGTAATAGGCAGACATCTATCCAGACCATCAGACAGGAATTCCAAACTGCATCAGGATCCACTCCAAGTATTATGACAGTTAGGCGTGAGGTGAGAAACTGTGGATTCCATGGTCGAGCGGCTGCTCATAAGGCACACAGCACGCAGGAAAATGCCAAACGACGGTTGGTGTAAGGATCGTCAGCATTACACGATTGAACCGTAGCTAAACGTTGTGTGGAGTGACGAATCACGGTATACAATGTAGCGATCTGATGGCAGGGTATGGGTATGGGTATGGCGAATGCCCGGTGAACGTTATCTGCCAGCGGTGCAGTGCCAACAGTGAAATTCGGAGGTGGTGGTGTTATGGTTTGGTCGTGTTTTTCCTGGAGGGGGCTTGCACCCCTTGTTTTGCGTGGCACGATCACAGCGCAGACCTACATTGATATTTTAAGCACCTTTTTGCTTCCCACTGTTGAAGAGCAATTCGCGGATGGCGATTGCATCTTTCAACACAATCGAGCACCTGTTCATACTTCACGGGCTGTGGCGGAGTGGTTACACGACAATAACATCCCTGTAATGGACTGACCTGCACAGAATCCTGACTTGAACCCTATAGAACACCTTTGGGATGTTTTGGAACGCCGACTTCGTGCCAGGCCTCACCGACCTACATCGATACCTCTCCTCAGTTCCGCATTTCGTGAAGAATGGGCTGCCATTCCCCAAGAAACCTTCCAGAACCTGATTGAAAGTATGCCTGCGAGAGTGAACGCTGTCATCAAGGCTAAGGTTGGGCCAACACCATATGGACTTCCAGCAGTAGCGATGGATGGCGCCACGAACTTGTACGTATTTTCAGCCAGGTGTCCGGATACTTTTGATCACGTAGTGTACATATATAAATATATATTGTATATAATTTATATACAGGGTGGACCATTTAAGTTGAGACTGTACAATATCTCCAAAACTAAGCGTTATAGAAAGAAATGTCTTAAGCAAAAGTCGCTTGATATTATAGGGGAAAATAAATGTCATTAGTCATGTTTTTGTTTGGAGGACGTTATGATCGTCATGTTAGGGTCAACTTAATTTTTTTTAAATGGGAACTTACATTTTGTATGCTGTTTTCTCATTTTATAAACTGTTTATAAAAATCTGTTTATTTTGCTAGGAACAAAATAACCATTCATTGTGCTCTTCGCACACAGCCATTCAGAATTGTCGTTGTTATTTACGTTGGTGCAAGAACGATTGCAAAGTGCTTTATACAACTGTTGTTAGTTGTTTTTTTATGAGGAGTGAGAAAACAACATTAAAAAGGTAGGTTTTCGTTTAAAAATATTAAATTGACCCTAAAATGACCATCACAACGTCCTCCAAATAAAATACGATCAATGGCATTTACCTTCCTCCATAGTATCAAGCAACTTTTATTCAAGGAATTTCTTTCTACAACATATAGTTTCGGAGATATTGTACAGTCTTAAATGGTCCACCTTGTGTATAAAATATAAACCACATTCTCAACATCTGAATTCAAATCCATCATGCTGGAATACAACTTAACCGACTTAATCGTCTCGATATTTTCTTGTTTGAGATGACCAAGTAATTATTGCCAAATCAGAGGACGATTTACAAAGAACACTGTATAACTTCATATTAACTGATAAACGGTGATGACATTTTTAGAAAAACATCCAATTCCATATAAAGTTATAGTAGTAATCTTGGTAGAATAAATTCATTTAATTATTGAGGTTATAATGCAACACACACGGACGGTGACGAAAAGGCCACCAACATTTCTAAGTTTCTAAAAATTATTGAACTATTAACGTGTTCAGACTTTTCCAAGTACAAAGAGACACACGGTTGAAGATTTATAAACCACTTACACCACCTCTTTTAGGTAGTGCCAGTGAAGCATTGACAATAAGGAAATATGATGAGAGATGGTTAACATTAGCGAAGAACTGTAGAATTTTCTTGACCATCGTAGAAATGAAGACATTCTCAACTTAAAATTGAATGTGCATCAATAAAGAATCAAATGAAACACCACGGTGGTTCGTACTAATGGATTAAGGGGAAACTAAATAGCCAAACTCCCAAACAGTCACATTATTAGTTTTTTTTGTACAGTCCTATAAATTCGAGTCTCTTTAATTTGATATGTAATTTATTATTGTAAGCATAATACTTTTTAAACATATTTTTAAAAATTGCTTTGCATCTGCCATTTTCTACCCGAATACTATATCCCTCATTACAGTCGTCCTCCGTGGACTAGTCGTAGCCTCTAGTTCCTAAGGTCGCGGGTTCAAACCCGGCGGAGGGCGATGGATTTTTCCGGCGTAAAAATCCTTAGCATGGCTTCCTTCGGAAGGGAAGTAAAGCTGGTGGTCCCGTGTCGTAGATTTATGGCAAGTAAAAGAACCTCAAGCCTGATAGAGAGGGCTCTGAGCAAAATTACCGGTCTTTCACGCCCAATATAGAATGGGACGCTAAGGACCATAGTAGTTAAAGAGCGTCTATAAATAAAAGCTCAATTTAATTTCCCTCATCACAGAAAATCTTAACTCCTATATGTTCTGCACATCTTTTCTGGGAAGTTTTGTTCTGCCAATTGGTACCGCTGCTAAATATGGCTGTTTTTGTGCGTTCAAGCCACGTGGTTTTTATATTTTCAAATATATACGAGCTTTCCCCTGAGTTTTGCGTTGAACAGGTTTTCTGTGAAAGACACTCTCACATATAAATGGCCCGTTTTCTCAAAGTAGCTAAATGCAATTTTAACATGACAAAAACAACACCTTAATGCCATTTTTGTTATACTTTGATGATACTAAGGCGGTGTTTTTTTTTATATAAAGAAAAAGTATTGCTAATACATTTCAATAAGAATTTTACAATTAAGAAAGCATCATTTTCTTGGTTAATAAACGCCATAACTGTTTATAAATAAATCAGTCAAGTTAGAAGGCATGCAATGTAATAATTTCAGTCTAATGTCTTAAATAGTTTCTGAGATAATGGGTCCAAAAATTAGAAAATTTAACATTGACGGGATAGGGCGTTTAAACTCCCCTTAAAGGGAGATGTAGGTAGAAAAGACCAAATTTTACAATTTTTCAAAAGGGTCGAAAGGGAAGTATACAGTCTTGGCAATATCTCCACAAAATTGTATACTCAAATTATTAGTTCAAATAGGTTTTAAAATTTAAAGAGCTACAACCTACGCCTCCTTTTGACTGCAATGTTTGCCATCCACCATACATTTACTTATTATATTTCCAGATTTTGCGTTCAGACTGCAGAAATTGTTTTTCCTTGTATTCGAAGGCTGTGAGCAGACATACCAGCGTTGTTTCAAGCGGCAAGTTGCTTGTTTTAGGGTTAGAATTAGCTAGCTGCAATAAATTTTTAGCATGTGGCATGTGTTTGCAAACTTTGGTGTTCGTTTTCTGAGACATACCTTTTTCTACTTTTAGGGAACATTTGCTCAAATACTATTAGACAGAAAATAATGAAATTCCCCTCACTTCTTTATCGTTTAGTAATGAAAGACTCTCTGTAGACATTTTGTTTGTGTAAATTTATAGTATTTACCCTAGAGACTGGAATGTTAATGTTTAAAACTTAATAGTACTAATTTTTATTTTCTTAAAAACAAATTACCAATATTTTAAAAGTAGATCTGCAGCAATTTGGTGCATATAATGTAGAGATCTATATGCCAAATATGAGTTTATCTGTAATGGTTTTTGTGAAAGTTTTCCTAATCTTCAGCAATGTCAGGTTAGGTTATAACAATTTATAACTTGGTAAAGGCAAGGCAAAACATTTCGAAACATTATGATACTTGCAGACAATCTAAAGCACCCTACAAAATTTCAGGTTTTTAATTAAACAAATTTATGAGTTATCATAAATTTAATATTTACTGTCGCCTGGATCTGAATCCCCCTTAAATAAATTTCGTCATATGTTCCAGGAGGACGAAGAAATTTGGAAAGACCGTAACACTGTTTGCTAAATACTTAAAATCACAAATATCTCCCTTTATATACTCCTAATAAAGCTATAAGATTGCCTCTGTGATCGAGTAATCAGCGTTCTGGCTTCTCTATCCGGAAGTATCGGGTTCGATTCTCGGCTGGGGCGAGGAAATTTTAACCAGAATCATTCTCCATTAGAGTTTGGAAGTATGATTGTGGGAGTAAATGTGTGTGTTTTACTTCTTCTTCCTCTGATCGCTACAGCCATGTCGGGCTTTAGCTTCTCTCCATTCTTCCCTATTTATGAAATTCCTTTCCAAATTCCTACTTCCCCCATCTTTTCTGATTTTATCCAACCATCTGTGTTTTGGTCTACCCACAGGTCTATTAACAAACATTTTCTCCTTTAAGGACTTTAAGGGTATATCTTGTTCGTTCATCATTAGCACATAACCTCACCAGTACAACCTTCTTAATGTAATTACTTTCGTTATGTCAGGTTCTTTATTCTATCTGATTCATCACAACCGATGTTCATTTACTGGACCCAACATTTTCCTCTATAATTTTCTTTCAAAGGCATTTAACCTATTTTTAGACAGTAGAACTTCTAACACAGAGTAACGAGCTAAACCTTTAGTGTGACCAACTTTGGTTTCAAGTGCAATCACAAGGCATTTATCCTTTATATTTGCACATGTTGGTTTGATTAGGTTTTATTTTTCATGATGTCCTTTTACATGATTAATTTCTCATGGCGCTCGCATTATCTGTTCACAATACAAATCGTCATGCTTCAATTTATCGCAATTCGTTGTAGAGTTAACATACGTTATATTCTCAGCTTTCTTTGATCTGAAACGTTATTCTTTTATCTATCGTACATAAAGATTAAATGGCGAAAATTATGAATTCAGAAGTACTGAAATGGAAGTGAAATTACAGAAGCAGGAGAAAGAAAAACACTAGGAAGCAATATGATATAGCATTTAATTGCCTCTTTGTCAGATGTAAGGCAAAACATGCTGAAAATAATTTCACTGAAAATGACTGCTAGCGAATTACCAAAACGTCTGACATCTCGCTTTTGAACGTATTTCTCTTGTTTCAAGAATGCATTCTAAACGTCATCTCTGTAGGTATCAGGAATCAATATAATATTATTATTATTATTGATATTTTATAACTTCGAGCACTGTCTAAAATATAGTATATTAACAAACGCCGTAGGCCCTACTTGCAGAATAAAAACCTAAGTTTACCCCTTGTATCATAATCTATTATTCTATTTCTTTGTTATTATCCATGTTTCGCAACCATATGTTAGTAAAAAGTATTTTAAAAATCACCAACGTCACAGTTACCCAAGAAATAACACCATCATTGTTTCACAGGTAAAAGTGCCCGATGTGACCATGGAAGTTAAACGGGGCTGTATATGAAATTACAAAATATGTGATGTAATAACACATGGATCTTTACTGTGATGTTCGGCCGTAGTCGAAAGTATGACTGAATCTACAAATTTTACACTAACAAAGGCATAAATATTGATAGTAGACTTACATGGGTAAATCATGTTGTGTTTGCATCAGATTGTCTCGTGTTTTATACCGTATACGGTATACGGAATTTAAAAACCTATTTACCCTAAACTTGCTTACTTTGCCTTTTTTCAAAGTATTACTAATTACGGGTTACTGCCCTGGGGAAATTATACCCATGTTGATAGAGTTTGTTTTCCAAAAGAGAGCCATCAGATTACTGGCTAATGCTAAGTGGAATGCTCATTGTGAACCTCTGTCTATCAAACAAAGAATTATGACTCTTACTGCCTTATATATTTTGGAACATGCTGATGTATGCAAACAATGATTTCCATTTAATGATTCCTGTTAACTCATGAATACAACACAAGAGATAATATAAGAGTGTGCATACCTAATTGAAGGCTCTATGTGAATGCCAATTATCATCATATTAAACTATACAATTGAAGATGTTATTATTTATTACGATTATTTTAGCACCACGCTTTGGGAGCTAATTTGAAGAAGTTTGTTTGTTGTATTGTTATTTGCCCCACGCTTTGGGAGCCAATTTGAAGAAGGTTTGTTGCTGCTAGTATGGTCAGCCAGTTTGAAGAATGTGTATTATATTTCGACTGCTGGGGAGCTGAACTTGAAGTAGTTGCAACCGCACGTATGGTTAAAGTTTCCGGTAGCCGTCGCCCCAAGTTTAAAAATATTAACTTTGTAATTTGACTGTTTCTTTAATTATTATATATTTATGTTTGCCTCGGCTGCGTCAGTATTATTGTTAGAGAATGGATTTTTTTGCAGGGAGTGGTGCGACTGAAGAATGTAGGCTTACACAGATTATAATATTACTTCACTCCATTTATTAATGCTTGACACGATTTAAATAACAGTTCACTGATATAGAGAGCGAGATGTGAAATTTTTTTTATTAATTACTTGCACTCTTTAAAACAAACTATTTTTGTCTCACACAAAATACGTATTAAATTTCTCGAGGACGCATCTCGCGTCCGGTTAGGAACACTGTCCACAAGCAACGCGTCCGGTTAGGAGCGTTGTCTACAAGCAATTGAATTCTGAATTTGTAAATTTTGCTCCATTTAAGTTTGTGATTGGCTAGTCTTAGTCTAATAGAATACCTTCATTTAACTAAAGGTTTTTCTGGTTGTTGATTGGCTATTTTATAAACTGTCACAAAAATTACATTATTTTATTCCAAGAATTACAAGTAGTATTGTTAAACTTTCAAATTAATTATTGCCTCAAGGTTACCTCATTGTTACCTCATTGTTAGCAACTTTTAACCTATTATTCTCACAGCTCCTACATTATTAAATTACGTAATACATTCACATAACATTATTACATATGTATACAATAATATAAACATATATAATGACTGTAATATACACTTTTTATATATTGTTACATACACATATTGCTTTAAGGCGGGCTATTATTGAATTTATATCATATCATTAGACTGAAATCATTTAAGTGTTAAAAATACTGCCCAACAATAGTATTGCACCTCGGGTAACTCAGTTGAATAAATGTACCTTTCAAAGAACTATCACTAAGTGGTTGATTGATAATGCATTTTATAATACATGAGTAAATGGCTCCTTGAAACTCCATATGCATCATTCCACTCTTATGACGTTATTCACTTGCATTGATGATAGTTTGTTTATGTTTACGTTCTTTACTCTTAGATGTCACCATGTCAATTACAATCTATGTATATTGCTAAACGACAATACTCAAATAAGTATAAAAAGTTATTATATTATCTATAGAGATTATAGATTCAAGAATTAACTTTGGTTCTAGAAATAAAACCAGATTTTTATCAAATAAGTGTAATTGAAATGTAAACAGTACACATTTCTTGTAACTCATACCTTGTAAAGCCAAAGCATGTGTATATTGACAATAAATATTATTTGGGATTGCATGTCCACATATGTCGCCTTGAGTTTAATGCTTTGGATATCCAAAGTTTGTGTCCCTTTTGTACAAATTATTGCATGTTTTATTTTTTAATTTCACGGTAATTAAATAAATAGGACTGCAGCAAAATTATCCTCCTTGGAAAGCGTTTTCTGTGGAAGGAATAAAAACAACACTGGTCAGATAGCATCTGTTGATTCTGTTGGTGAAGAAAGTCAGAAATAGGAACTGACACTTGAGGAAAGTGAACAGGAACATCTTGATGTTAAGAGGATAACCTGACCTAGATCCATCTGCTACGCCGGAAATCGTCATGGTCTGTTACGAACTTTTGTTTCGTCAGGTATGGTTCCTTAAACGGGATATTCAGAAAAGGATGCAGCTCTGGTACTGCACGATGTGGTATGTGTACAACATTACTGTGGAATGGTTCGTATTGATATTTCAGGTAAGAGTTCTGGATGAACCAAGCTCAGCGAAGGATTTACGAACGGACAGAGATGACGCGGAGGAAATGGCTTTCATGGCTTTTCAGCTTCACGAGCATCAAAGTTTCTGAGTATAAGTTTCTCTACGATTTACCAATGGCAAGTAGAGGAAGTGTTGCATTTCACCCAAAAATTCTCTACGGAGTTTTCACTGCCAATTCACGTTTTGAGGTCCCATGACTGAAAAAAACATTATTAAAAAGTCAGTATGCCTGTGTGTGTGTGTGTTTTACTGAAAACGAAAAGCTAGTTGAACTTCAAACTTGGTATCTTCCCAATATGTGATATGTAGATTTTTCATCAATATCCCCCTACCCAAACTACCCTTTCCATGGAAAAAATTTCCGTTGTTTTTGATTCTGTCAAAAATGGTTCTAACGATATTGATTTCGATACATGTTATAAGATATTTGTCAGACTAATAATCTGTTAATTCTGAAAGAATTTTGTATCTTACATTGAGCTAAGAAATAAACAAAAGCTTACAGCATTACTTTTTACTTTCTCTACTACGTACAATAAGTAGGGGAAGTATTGTATTCCACCCAAAACTTCGATACCGATGTTTCACCGGAAATATATGTTAGAAGACCCCCTGAATCCAAAAAAAGCATTTTTGGAAACATGTCCGTTTGTGTGTGTGTGTGTGTGTGTGTGTGTGTGTGTGTGTGTGTGTGTGTGTGTGAACAGCATAACTCAGAAAAGAGCAGTCGGATAAACACAAAACTTGGTATTTAGGTTCAGTATCTTCCAGAGATGCGACACGGTTTTCAAGAAAATCCCCCCACCCCAGATTAGCCTTTACATGGAACATTTTTCGAAAATTTAAATTTTCTCAGAATTGGCTCTAACGATTTTGATTAACATATCAAATATTTAAAAAACCGGTCGCTCTCCGGTAGCTTTGGAATTTCTTTCTTTGCGTGACCATGAGAGAGTGATGATATAGAAGGAATAGCGACTTAGCACTTGAAAAAAGTTTTTGTTTGAAAATTCAAACCAATAACAAGAATATGTCAGAAACAGTTAGGCAAAAAAAATCTGATGTGTTACACTCGCATGACTTTCTCTACTCTTGTACAAACTATTTTTACAAACGCTTATTCTCTATATGCTTCATGTTAATCGAGATGCTAATCTTATTGTTAATTTTCTTGTAGATGTAAGGGGAATTGGTAGGCTTTAAGCGATAGTCAAATGTTTTAAGAGCTGGTTGCTATGTGGAGCATTCCATTCTCTTTGCATTAACAGGACAAAAAAAATGAATAACGAATTTCCATTTGAGAAAAAGTATAAGTATTGGAAAATTTAAGGGAATAACAAGCAATATCTCGAAAATGGTTCACTCAACAACAAAAAAGTATATGACATAAATTGTGTATTTTAACGCAATCTACATTTTTTGTGTAGTAAAATTTTGTCTATCTCTTATGTTTTACCAGTTATGCAAAAGTCGTTCACAATAAAGAATACTTTTGGAGACATTCCCAGAAAATTCAAGATATACATTTTATTGGTCATAAAAATATCTTAAACATATGATATTTTAATCAAAATCGTTAGAGCCATTTTTGAGAAAATTAACATTTTCCAAAAATGTTCCATGTAAAGGGTAATCTGGGGTGGTGGGATTTTCTTGAAAACCTATGTGTCGCATCTCTGGAAATACTGAACCTAAATACCAAGTTTGGTGTTTATCCGACTGTTCGTTTCAGAGTTATGCTGTTCACACACACACACACACACACACACACACACACACACACACACGGCCATGTTTCCAAGAATGCTTTTTTTTTATTCAGGGGGGTCTTATAACATATATTTCCGGTGAAATGTCGGTATGGAATTTTTGGGTGGAATACAATACTTCCCCTCTTAATATACGAAGTAGAGAAAGTAAAAATGTGTCTGTGAACAGTATAACTCAGAAACGAAAAGTCGATTAAGTACCAAGGATGCGACATGAAGATTTTCAGGAAAGTTCCCCCACCCCAAACTTTACTTGGGAAATGTTCCTTATTTTTGATTTTCTCAAAAATGGCTATAACGATTTTGATAAAAATACCATACTTTTAAGATATTTGCATGTCAAATGAAATGTGTATCTTGAAATATCTTTTGTGTAATCAGCAAACCGTAAGAGATGGACAAACTCTTACAATAATAATAATAATAATAATAATAATAATAATAATAATAATAATAATAATAATAATAATAATAATAATAATAATATTGTTCTCCTTAAATTATGCAGTATGTCAATTTTTTTGTTCCATTTGCCATTTCTAAGATATTCGCCCAATCTTTCTTGTTTTTTGTTTCTTTAATTTCTATTTATGTATTTACTTATTTTTTTGGAGTTAATCATTTTCGAGATATTCTTCGTTATCAGTTTTAATTTTCAAATCGTTGTACTTTTCTCAAACGAGAACTCTCTATTCGCTTCTTTTTTACTTCCTCCACTTCGTTACATAGTAGGTGGAGAACGTGGGTATTACATTCCACCCATAAATTCTATATTGTGATTTTACCGAAAATACATGTTTTGAGATCCCTGAATCTAAAAGAAAACATTTTTAGAAAAATGTGTATGTGTGTGCGTGCGTGCGCGCGGGAATAACACACAATTCAAAAACGAAAAGTAGGATAAATTGATGTAGATTATATTTGTTGGTAGTTGGCATATGCTTCATGTTTATATGCCCCATGTATGGGAGCCAATTTGTCGCGGTCACTTCGTGTTATCTTATTTCTGAGCGCTTGTTTATGTTTTACTACCTTAAATGTTGGGTTCATTGTCCTCCGGCTAGCTATTATTATTACTCAGTCAAGCATATCTCTTAATCAGGGTGTGTAAACGGAAAGGAGTTTTTACTAAAAGATAACACTGATAAAAAAATTTTTTTTACACTTTTATTACCGTCACACTTTATTCATTTCACATTATCTTTTAATACACGCCAGACTGAAACTGTTATATTTTCTAATATCACTATAATCACTTATTTGCTGCACATTATTAATTCGCGTATTTCACATTTATAACTAACTTTACAACGCGAGAGATTTTGTAGAATTGCGCGGCGTGTAACCCGCGAACGATTCTGATGAACTAAGCGACGTGTTACCCGCGAATGTTTTTGTTGGACTCAGCGACGTGTAATGCGTGGATGATTCTGTTGAACTGGACAATACTTGCCTCTGGCTTTAGCTTTTTATACTCCCTCACCCAATATGCCTAAAGATTATAACCGAGCTGCTATTGGTTAATAAAACGCGCCAACATTAGCGTCTATTTTTATATCCAATCAAAATTACAAAAACATATGCTCTAGGGAAGAAATTCCCTCCATTTCTAAGAAAAGCGCGCCAATCTGACGTCATTTGCTTTTCTCTAATAATTGATAAACAACTCACCCCCTCGCTCATTGTTGCCCGCTCTTATTGTCAGTTTCAGTGAGGCCGTGTAAACTTATTTCCTAACAATGTTTATAATTAACAAACATCTCAAATCAATGTCATACAATAATGCTTATTTACACTACAATCACTCTGGCATTTACATTGTTGTGATACAAATTACTGCCAAAAATAGCTTCCAAACGCGACACGAAGATTTTCAAGAAAATCTCTCCACTCAACACTATACTTTATATGCGGGATTTTTCAAAATTTTTGATTTTCTAGAAAATGGCTCTAATAATTTTGATTAAAATACCATATGTCAAAGATATTTACATTACAAATAAAATGTTTATAATGAATTTTCTGGGAATAGCCTGCGGAGTCCACTTCATTCTGAATAAATTTTGTATAATTTGTATAACTGGTAGAGGTTTAGCGATAAACGAAAAGGTGCTATTAAAAATGTGGATGTCTTTAAAACACACAATTTATTACATTTTTTTTTGTAGTATCAGTCATCTCCGAGATACCCGTTATTAATGGTTCAAATTGTTCAATACTTAGCGATTCTTTTACATTCTTACGAAGTGCTGTCGATTTTCATCTGTTTCTCGCGTTGTCATAGAAAGAGTTTGGAATTTTAAGGCCAGCGCATAGCGTCCAGTTTTATAAAACATTTGTCTATCGTTATTCCCTTTGTATCTACAACGAAATGTGTAAGCAGCTATTTCTGCAAAGGTGTAACTCGATTAAAAGAATACTTTCGTAAGAATAATTTGTATACACTAATAAGCGCTGAAGGGTAGAAAAAGTTATGCGAATGTAACACATTAGATTTTTTCCCTCGTAAATTTGCAAAAAGCATGGAATTTCAAAGCCATCGCATAGCGTAAAAATCTGACCTTCGTTTTACCTACCTAATGTATCGAACAATGATATGTGTAAACTGAATTGAACGTTTATCTGGATTAACAAGAAATAGCTGGAACTTTAGGCTTTTGTAAGCTTTTCCTCTCAAGTTACAACAAAACCGCTTTTTAATTCTGTAATGTTCTTGTTTTTCTGGTTTATAATAAGTTTACTCACTTTTTTATTAACACGAGAAGGATTTTCCTTTCTACCTTCAATTGTCTGTATATGCACCATATTAGGGAGAAAACTAGTTACAGTTGGCATGATTACACACGGCGGCCAATATTTCCTTTTACTATTGTTCTTGTTCCTCTCATGACTTTCACCATCAGTGAAACGAGTTTTAAAAGAATGGTATCCTATGTGTAATGAACTTTACGCTCTAAGGCTTGTATAAGAACCATTAGTAAGCTTATGCAATGTTTCGAGACCGCGTAATAGGAACGAAAATATGCCGTTGTCATGTGCTTAGTGTGGTCATTCAGGTACATTTAAGGGTGCCAGAGGCTTTCTCCAAGAATATAGGAGCATCCATGAACCCTTATGCACCTTATAATAGTAAAATGTATTGTAAAACATCCGATGTGTTATTTTCGAATGACTTTCTAACTTTGTCTTTTCTCGTATATCTCTCCTACAAAATATTCTTAAAAAAGCTTATTACTCGTAGATAGAGAAGGTATTGCATTTCGCCCAAAAATTCTACATCGAAATTCCACCGCAAATACATGTTTTGAGGCAAAAGGTCTCTGTGTGTGTGTGAAGACAGGGAGAGAGAGAGAGAGAGAGAGAGAGAGAGGTATTTAGCTTCGGTATCTTTCAAAGATGCGAGACGAAAATTGACAAGAAAATCCCTACCAAACTTGGTATTTACGTTCAGTACCTTTTATAGATGCGAGATTAAGATTCGCAAGAAAGTCCCCCCCATCGCAAACTACCCTTTATATGGAATATTTTTCGAAATTTTTGTTTTTTAAAAAATCGCTTAACGATTTCGATTAAAATACCACATATTAAGGATATTTACATGACAAATAAAATGTATGTGTTCAATTTTCTGGGAATAGCCTATGAAGTCCTCTTAATTGAAAGAACTTTGTATAATCTTGTACCTATAACTGGTAAACATTAAGTGATAGACGAAAACTTACTACACAAAAAATGCAGATGTCTTTAAAATACAGAATTTATTTCAAATATTTTTTTTGCATCAGCCATTTCCGAGATATTTGTTATTAATGGTTCGAATTGTTCAATACTTAGCCATTCTTTCAAAGTCCTGTGGATTTTCAGTTGTTTATCGCGATGTCATGGAAGGATTATGGGATTTAAGGCCAGCATATAGCGTTCAGTCCTAAAACACTTTGACTATCGCTATTCCCTTTGTATCTGTAACGAAATGTGTAATGCAGCATTTCGAGAAAGGTTTTTCTCAATTAAAATCGAGGTACATAGGAGGTATAAGGTACATAGGGAAATAAACTTTCGTAAGAAATAATTTGTATGCGTAATAGGTGATAGAGGGTAGATAAATCCATGTGAATGTAACACATCAGAATGTTTTCCACTTAATCTTGTTAATCGAGATAAACGTTTACAGAAATGCTTTTATTACACATTTGATTATAGGTACAGAGGGAATACAAGCAGCTGAAGCGAAATTTTGACTTGTATATGCTGGCGTTGAAATTCCATACTCTTTCTTGACTTTCTTTTTTCTTGACATTACAAGAAACAACTGAGCAAAGATAGCACTGAAAAAAAAAGTATTGAAAAATTCAAACAACTCGATTTGAATATCTCGAAAACGGTTAATGTCATAAAATATTTGACGTATCATATGGTGAAACGAGATCTACATTATTTGTATGGTAAAGTTTTGTCTATCTCTTGAGGTTTACCAGTTATACAAAAGTCATTCAAATGAAGAGGTCTTCACAGGCTATTCCTAGAAAATTTAAGGTACACATTTTATTTGTCATGAAAATGTCTTAAACATATGGTGGGTATTTTAATCAAAATCGTTGTACAATTTTTGAGAAAATAACAAAGAATGGGGAAGAAAAAAGGACATATTTCCACGTAAAAGGTAGTTTGAGATGGTGATTTTCTTGAAAATCTTCGTGTAGTATCAGAAGCTGAACTTAAATACCAAGTCTGGTGTTTAGCGCGCGGAGCTTCTCCCACACATGTTTTTGGGGGAACTATGCAGCCTCAAAACGCGCATTTCCGGTAAAATTTCGTTACCAAACTTTTTGTTGGAGTGCAGTACTTCCGCTACTTAATATAGGTAAGTGTATGGTTAGCTAGCCAGCTTCTCAGCGCTTACACTACAGGCAACATCTTTAAATATACACATGCATCATGCAGGAAGTCGACGAGTAAAGATTAACTCGCAATTATTAGAACATAGTAGTAATTACCGTGTGATACCAAGGAAAGGATTACTGGCGTAATTCTTTTGTTTGCAGCGGTAATACTTGTTGATCGGCATTATCATAAACAACTTTACTAACTAGGAGATTGATTGAAGTTGTCATTTTATTGGTATTACAACGCCCTGTTCGCACGAGAAAGACCACACCCAATTTGCAACCTAAGAAAAACTAAAGCAATACACTTTAATACATGGAAATATTGTTATTTGTACAGTGTTTCTCCGTGCTAAGCATTAAGCAAGCATACATGAGTGTAAATCTCATAATTAGAGACAGGCAAAATATGAAATTTCTTACCCTAAACCACCGAGAATGACAGTAAGGGAAAAACGCTTTAGAATGCAGTTTGGTCGAAAAAGCCGTTTCATAATTACTTTCTCTATAGTGTCCTCCGTGGTGTAGTGGTTACCATGCTAACCTCTAGTTCCCGAGGTTGCGGGTTCAAACCCGGCGGAGGGCGATGGGTTTTTTCGGGCATAAAAATCCTTAGTATGGCTCCCTTCGGAAGGGAAGCAAAGCCAGTGGTCCCGTGTCGTAGATTTACGGCACGCAATAGAACCTCAAGCCTGATAAAGAGGCCTCTGAGCAAAATTACCGGTCTTTCACGCCCAATATAGAATGGGACGCTAAGGACCATAGTAGTTAAAGAGTGTCCATAAATAAAAAGAAAACAATAAAACCACGTATAGTAAGTAATTAGGGGAAGTATTGCATTCCACTCAAAAATTCGATACGGAGATTTCACCGGAAATACATGTTTTGAGGCCTCCTGAATCCAAAGAAAAGCATTTTTGAAACATGTCCGTGTGTGTGTGTCTATCTGCCTGTGAACAGCATAACTCAGAAACGAATAGTCGGATAAACATCAAACTTGGTATTTAGGTTCAGTATCTTCCAGAGATGCGACACGAAGGTTTTCAAGAAAATCCCCCCACCCTAGATTACCCTTTACATGGAACATTTTTCGAAACTTTTAATTTTCTCAAAAATGGCTCTAATGATTTTGATTAAAATATCATATATTTAAAATACTTTCATGACAAATAAAATGTATATCTTGAATTTTCTGGGAATGTTTCCAAAAGTATTCTTCATTGTAAACGACTTTTGCGTAACTGGTAAACCATAGAGATAGACTAAATTGTACTACATAAAAAAATGTAGATCGCCTTAAAATACACAATTTATGTCATATACATTTTTTGTTGTTGAGTGAACCATTTTCGATATATTGCTTGTTATTCCCTTAAATTTTACGGTATTTATACTTTTTCTCAAATGGGAATGATCTATTTTTTTTTTTTTTTTGCCCTGGTAAAGCAAAGAGAATGGAATACTCCAGATAGCAACCAGCTCTTAAAATATTTGACTATCGCTTAAAGCCTACCAATTCCCCTTGCATCTTCAAGAAATTAGCAATAAAATTAACATCTCAATATCCCGATTACCATGAAGCATATGAAGAATAAGCGTTTGGAAAAATAGTTTGTACAAAAGTAGAGAAAGTCATGTGAGTGTAATACATCAGATGTTTTTTTTTACTTTCTCTACTACGTATAGTAAGTAGGGGAAGTATTGCATTCTACCCAAAAAATCGATACGGAAACTTCACAGGAAATACATGTTTCGAGGCCTCCTGAATCCAAAAAAAGTATTTTTAGAAAAAGACCCTTGTGTGTGTGTCTGTGGATGTGTACCTCTAAACATTATAACTCAAACGAAAAGTCGCATAAATAACAAACTTAGTAATTTGGTTCAGTATCTTTCAAAAATGTGACACAACTGATTTTTCAAAAAAAAAACCCATCTCTGACTACCCATTACATGGAATATTTTTCTAAAATTTTGATTTTTACAAAAATGGCTATAACGATTTTGATTAAAATATTATATGTTTTAAGATATTTTTATGGCAAATGAAATGTATATCATGAATTTTCTGGAAATGTCCCCAAAAGTCCTCGTAATTCTGAATGACTTTTGCATAACTGGAAAACCGTAAGAGACAAAGTTTTACTCCACAAAAATGCTCTTCTCGTTATAACACACAATTTAAGTCATGTACTTTTTTTGGCCGATCGAACCATTTCCGAGATATTCCTTGTTATTTGTTTGAATTGTCCAATACTTATACTTTTCTTCAAATGGAAATCTGTTATTTTTTTATTTTATTTATTTATTTTTTTGTCTTTTGTTCTGTACATGCAAAGATAATGGAATACCCCACACAGCAACCGGCTCTTAAAATATTTTGACTCGCTTAAAGCCTACCATATTCCCCTTGCACCTACAAGAAAATTAGCAATAAGAGCTTCTGCAAATGCTTATCTCGATTAACATGAAATATATGGAGAAAAAGCGTTTGTAAAAATAGTTTGTACAAGAGTAGAAAAAGTCGTGTGAGTGCAGCACATCAGAATTAACACATTAACCTCATTGTTTTATTGTTAAATATTTAGATTATGAAAACTTGTAAAGTCGCGATAGAACTAATATGTTAAAGCGAGACTATAAACTCTCTCAGTGCATCAGCATTTTTACACACTATTCGTATTGTGTACTAATTATTATTTCATCATAGGTCAACCCGGTCTAAGGATTCCACTGAATAGGAACATGCCGGTAGGGCATTAAATTCCCCAACTGATTCGAATTCTTCCCGATAGACCACCAAGCGTCTCATTTCAGAGTTAACATATCTCAATGGCAACTTACAAATCAGTATGTTAACTCCCGGGCACACATAATTAATCAACTATAAGATCAATAATTAATATACACGCTTGGAGATCCGTGTTCATACCCTGGCTATGGCATTGTGTTTTTCAGCCTGATTATATCTTCATTATCGTACTGCTTGAAAATATTCATAATGTTTTGCTATCTCTAGCAGCTCCCTAGAAGGTAGAGGAAGTATTGAATTCCATTCAAAAGCTGCATTCGAGATTTCAAAGAAAATACATGTTTTGAGACTCTATAATAAAAAAAAACGGTCAGCTTTAAAAAGAAAACTCCGTGTGTTTGTGTGTAAACAACATAACCTAAAACAAAATGTCAGATAACCACCAAATTTCCATCTTCCAAAGATGTAATGTGAGCATTTTCAACAAAATTCCACCCTAAATATTATCTACATGAACAAATTTTCGAAAATTTTAAATGCTCAAAAATGTTCTAAAGATATTTATTAAAATGCCACATATATATAAGATATTTACATGACTTCCTTGAAATATATTGGATTTAAAATACTAAGCGTAGTATTCACCCGAATTTTCGTTTTTGAGTTATGCCGACACACACCATCATTCTTCTAAAAAGGCGGGGGATCCCCGAACGTGCATTTTCTAACGGTAAAACTTTCTCCACTTGCCATACGTAGTACTAATTCTATTATGTTAATGCTTTAAAACATTAATAAAAATGAGTAGATAGCAAAACCAAAATGTTGAGCTAATAACAAAAAGACCTAAATAAAGATCATGAAAATAATTATTTTTATTCCGCATAACCTCAGCCCATTGTAACATCTGTAACACAGTTTCTGAAAATTATTAAGAATTTCTGGACGAAATTGAACTGTATAGCATACCTGCTAATGTTCGTAAGTGTATCTATATAAATTTTATCACCAAACAGATGTGCTTTGCCGCTACTAATCTAAATTGTTGCGAATAATGCATTTTGAATATGCTTTATAGGAATATAATTTATGAAAGACATAAAAATAATGCAAACTCAAGAACCGATTTAAATGAATTTATTAACATATTTACAACCACTATTACTGATACGAAACAGTCAATTTTGTGCATCAAATATCGGCTGTTTTTTACTTGCTCTACCGCTTACCTGAAGTAAGTAGAGGAAGTATTGCATTCTATCCAAAGATTCAGTATTGATATTTAGCCGGAAATAAACGTTTTGAGGCTACCTGAATAAAATAAACATTTTTACAAAAAGCCCAGGTGTGCAATTGGTTAACCGAAAAGTCGCTTAACCGTCAAATTTGGCATTTAAGTGCAGCAAATTCCAAGGGTGCGACACGAGAGCTTTCAAGAAAATCTCCCAC
The DNA here is from genome assembly GCA_030765065.1 of Deroplatys truncata. Lineage (NCBI taxonomy): Eukaryota > Metazoa > Arthropoda > Insecta > Mantodea > Mantidae > Deroplatys > Deroplatys truncata. Next base: position 116,405,356 of record CM060988.1, on the reverse strand, counting down.
CCCAAACTACACTTTACATGAAAAAAGTTTTCGTTATTTTTTATTTTCTTGAAAACAACTTACGAATTTGATTAAAATACCATATGTTTAAGATATTTGCGTGACAAATGAAATGCATATCTAGAATTTTCTGGCAATAGCTGTAAAATCCTCTTCATTCTGAACGAATTTTGTATAATTGTTAAATAGTAAGAGATAGAAAAAATCTACCTCCTAATATATAGTGATGGATAGTTTCCTAAAGAGGCGCCAAAGATGTATGGACAACGACGGTGGCCACTTTCAGCATTTCCTTTTATAAAGTTGATAAGTAAAGCCTTTAAAAGTAGTTATAAAAATGTTGTATGGTTTCATCCGCGCCTTTTTATGATAGCGGCAGACGGCAACGAGCGCCGAGGACGCGGACAGGAAAAAACACCGCGCAGGCGGTTCGTATTCTTTTTGGCTCTACCTGTATATCGTTAAAGGACACGATGTTTGTAAAATAATATCTTTTTGTGGCGTTAACCATTTCCAAGATATTGTTTGTAATTGGTTTGAGTTTTCAAATATAAGTTTTTCAAGTGGCAAGTCATAGCGACTATAACATCTGACTATGGCTTTACCCTACCCTGTTCTTTTTATACCTACAACGAAATTTGTAAATGTTCATCTTGATTAACAAGAAATAGACAGAAGAGGAGTACGTGAGTGAGTAGATAGTCATGGGAATACAACACATCGGATTTTTTAAACTCTATTTTATCTCCATCATAAGTGCTGTAGTTGCCACTGTTCTGTGTGAACCACAAAACCAATAAATTATTTCTTCGCATTCACTTGACTATTTCTTCATTTCACATTTCTTCGCATCCTTACACAGACTACATGCTTCGACCGGGATTCAAAATAGGGCCTCTTGATCAATAGGCAAAGAGAGAATTTCTGGATGTACTGACACTGAATCAACATTTTCTAAAGCTGGAACCCGATGGAACGGTATCGTTGGTACCAGAAAGGAATTGCGTGGGGTCTAGATAACGGATGGAAAGACGTTTTCTTGGGCCGTGCTGCACGCTAAAACAGAATTTAATTTGCGCGTACCAAGTCACGAATGTGCATGTGATAGCAAAAGGACTGCTGACTGAACCAGCAGTCCAACATAAGAAATAAAACTTGATGTTCTCCAGTCATCATTAGTTTTGCCATTCGTAATTGAACCGAGCTCTCTCTGTGTAGAAATAAAATATGTCACGTTTGTCACAGTGTTCGGTTGCAGGGGGAAATTTATATAAGCATACCTGGTCAATTTTTGGGAATATTCCCAGACTGGGAATTTTTAAGGTTTATTTTTAGTATTTTATTTCTTTAGCTATGAATTATGATGTTACAAATTACTATGCCATTTTCTTTCTGATTTCATTACTCATTAAAACAAGTATGTTACCCTATGGAGGGTAACCTGGCACCTCAACCCACACAAGGATGCATACACCCCCGGGAGCAGTTACAATCTTGTCCACCCAGCCGGAGAGCGCTCAAGATAGCTCTACCAAACCACCTGAGGGTGACTCACGGGCCCCCTCGAGCGGAGACTCGAGCGCCTCCATCTGACGGGGCCGAGAAGAAATTCCAACATGCAAAACATTTGCGCCATCTGTCCGCAGCCCGACACAGAGCCCCGGAGTCAACCTGTATTGTGAAAGAGGAAGATGAAAGGAGAGACAATGAGGCCCGTGGGTCAGGAAGGTCGGCCCCGGGAATCGAACCACTACCTCCTGAATGCGGGCAAAAGACGCAACCGCTTCAGCCATCCCGCTGGGTAAAATAAGTATGTTACTCTTTAGAGGAATTTTATTGCAAAAATTTGCCTATTTACTAAATGAACAAAGAAACGAAATTGTATAATGGAATTTCATTTTTCTGTATTTTAGATGTGATGAAATACTTAGTCTTCACAGTTACTAATTTAAAACATCCTACTTAATTCTAAGAATTTTTTGGAAATATTTCCAGGGAATATTCCCGATGACAAAATTCTCGAGAATTTAACCACCACTACCTTTGTGTAGATTGTCTCATCGATCGAGATATCACCAGTTACATGCTTACTGCACCAGAAAAGTATCAGAATGCCCCTGTTAATGGCCATCGAGCGAAAAGCCAAGAGTAGAATGTACGCTTGAGCTAACTCTAAAAGGGGAATACCAACAGCAGAATTCAGTTTAGAGATCATCAGGCGATTACAACACAGAAGATAGTAGATGAATAAAGAAAGAAAACGCGTTGCTCCAGCGAAATATTTAAATTATTATCTGCAAGGGTAGCCGGTGGAAACCATCTTAACATGGTATGTAGTTCCACTTCAGGGAATAGCCATCCGGCCCATGCGAGCTACAGACTCTCCTAACCCGGTAGTTGGAGTTGGGAACACGAACCAAGGCGGGTGAATGTAGGTTGCGTATTAGCACTGGTTGAGTCACGTGACCTGCCAGCCAATTAGCATAAGTCGTCATTGATTCTTCCCTTGTGCAAGTCTTGGCGTGTTAGCGATATTTCTTGGTAATGAGCCTTTTGAGAGAGGAGTCAGGGTGCAGAGCGAGCGAGAGAAAAAGAAAGAGACGGTGTATTATCTCTGTCTCTCTCTATGCGCAGTAGTCCCCACCCGCCTTCGTTTGTACTCCCGACCGTAGTGCCTTTTAAGGACCCCGTTCCCAAGAGTTCATGGGGGAGGCAGACGGATGACAACTTTCATCTTGGAGAAGGACAAGCTGAAATCCAACTGTGGTCCAGAGAGAGAACTGTAATCCTTTCCATGTAAAAACTTTATTACTCAGTTTGCAGTTAAGTCGAGATTTCAAACTTCGTAACAACTTCGTAACGACATTATTAATTCACTTCTCTAGAATAAAGTGTTCTTGACACTGCAAAACATAAGATTGATGAAGTTAGTAACCTCTCAAATAGAAATGCACTGCGCACTTGAAACTTATGATAAAGGAGAGAAAGGAAAATTGGGAGGATTGCATTTAATAATGGCTCCAGAGTGATTACCAATACAAATTATTTCTTATAACCTTCAGAACTGCTTCAGAAGAAGATGAAGGCATGACATTTTCTTATCTTGTGTTAATCGGAGGCAACTTTTGTCTACTTTCATGAATATGGTGATTCCTGTCAGCTAGATGTACTGAATAAAAGGGGAGAAATAAAGTTGAAAGATACTGGCGCTACTGGTGTCAGGAGTGGGGTATAAACAAGACGTTATATCCGGCGTGAATCCCACAATTTTACGCTTTATCTTTTAATCGCAGATTTGGAGTTATGAGATCTCCCCAATGAGGAAAATGCGGACAGATTTAATCTTTACACTGCTGACTTTAGAAGCTAAACACGGCACTGTAAATGCTTATCTGTCCTGGTTGACAACTCAAGAACAATGTTCAGTGCTGGTCATATGGTGAAAAACACAAGGTTTCATAACCTTCCTTGACTTTCTAACAGCAAAAGCTGGTTTCCTTTCTAGGCTTAGGGAAACCTTAAGGTAGAAAGACGTCTTAGAGTGATGCATTTATGAAACAATGAAAAGTCACCGAATCCTTTTTCGGTTTATTTTCCATCATATTTTAAGACATGATACCATGCCTTTGGGAATTTTAAAATCTAATTCTTCAGGGTTTTAAATGTCACCATTTTGGACAGGTAGAAATCTCGAGCGTATTTGCTTGTAGCTTGTTGCTTTACATAACAGGATATTGTTGCTGAAACGTCTGCATTGACATATTAACTCAGTTTCTACAGTGAAGTTTTAGTGTTTGTTCGGAACAAATTAAAACTGATAAACATGTCAAAAGAGTTGAATCCAGTTGTAAACAAAGATAATGCCATCAAAGTTGACGTTTAGTGTATACACTCAAGGTTTTTATTGTCTTTTGTTTCCTCTTGAGTGCTAGGACCTCTTATGTGTTTTATCAAAGTAATTTAAGATAGATAACGATTGTCTTGCCATCGGTACATAAACTACGGTACTTTTTGTTAATTTGTGTCGTGGTCACATATCTTCGCTTATTTGAATAAAAAATATTAGAGACTCTTGTTCTTTTGTATATATATATATATATATATATATATATATATATATATAATTTATAAGAAATATTTTATGAGTATCCTAAGATAATGAAAAAAAATAGGTACACTCAAACCCATCTTGTAGGCGTAGTCACTGTTTAGAAATGTGCTTGGCACATAACTAAAAATCTAATGTGTTACATTCTAATGACTTTCTCTAGCCTCGTTTATTAGTGGGTATACAAATTATTCGTACGAAAGTTTATTTTACTAGCTACTTCACTTCTATCGAGAAAAACCTCTCCGAAAACAGCTGCAACACACACTTCGTTATAGATACAAAGGGAATAGGGATAGTCAAATGTTTAAGAACTCCGCGATATATGCTGGTCTAAAATTTCATGCTCTTTTCATGGCATCGCTAGAAATAGCTTACATTTAACAGGACTTTAAAAGAATGATAAAGCATTAGACAAATTGAATCACTAATAACGGAATAACTCGGAAATGGCTTAGGAATGCCACAAAAAAGTTATTTGAAATAAATAGTGTGTCTTAAACGAATGTAAATTTTTATGAGGTACGTTTTCGTCTCGCTTAACGAGCCTTAACGTTCACCAGTTAGTTACACAAGATAATACAAAATTCCTTCCAGATGAAGAGGACTTAAAACAGCTATTCTATAAAATTAAAAATATACGTTTTATTTGCCATGTAAATGTATTTAATATATGATATTTTAATCAAATTCGTTAGCCATTTTTAGAATATAACAAAATACGAAAAAACTTCCATATAAAGGATAGTTTGAAGCGGAGAATGCGTTTGAAAATCTTCGTGTCGCATAGAACTTAATTAGCAAGTTTGATGTTTATACGACTTTTCGTTTTTGAGCTACGCTGATCACAGACACGCACGGATCTGTTTCAAATCTAATGTGTTACATTCAAATGACTTTCTCTACTCTCTGTTGCTTGTTAGTGGGTATGCAAATTACTCTTATGAAAGGTTGTTTACCTGCCTACTTCATTGTAATTTAGATAAATCTTTCCGGAAATAGCTACATTACACATTTCGTTATAGATACATAGAGAGCAGCGATAGTCAAATATTTAATAAGTAGACGTTATATGCTGACCTTAAAATTCCATACTGTTTACATGCAATCGCGAGAAACAATTGAAAATCTATTAGACTTTAAAGAGTGGATAAGCATTGAACAATTCGAACCATTAATAACGGATATCTCGGAAATGGCACACACAAACACACACATGAAGCGTTTCGTAAAAATTCTTCTTTTAATCAGGGAGCCACAAAACATGTATTTCCGGTGAAATCTCGGTATCGAATTTTTTGGTGGAATGCAAAACTTCTACCTATGTAGGTGCGTAGTAGAGAAACTAAAACTATATGTGGTTTAGAAAATTTCATTTGGAGAATAAGGTTACTTCGTGTGATCATGTCAAAAGGAATCTTGCAGATGAGATGGAAGAAGATGCACTATGAAAAAGCACTTGTCTTTTGACTAAGTTTTGCTACTTCAATGTACCTTTTCTCAGTAACTATTGGAGACAAAAGGATGAAACTCTTAGCAGTTATTGCTACTATAGCCAAGAGTATTTTAACATCAGATATTTCAAAATTTTTATTTTTTTAAAAAAAGGTGTGGCTAAAATACAGGTTAAATCAAAAAGAAGGAACAGACTTTAGATATTTATTTCTAATGCACAACAATAGATAGCGACACATACGACATATCATTGAATAGAGGAAAGTTCAATGTTTTAAACCCCAAATATTAGTTCCATTCAGTGCCTACAGTGGCGTTGTGTTTGTTTACGGGAAAATGGCGACGACACAGGAAAAGTCGTTTTGTCTGCTGCAGTATGCAAAGAGTGAATCCATTATTTCATTGCAGCGTGCATTTCGTTGTAAGTTCAACAAGGAGCCACCTCGTCATAAAAAGTTTACAATTGATACACTAAATTCGTAGAAGATGGTTGCGTATGCAAACGCAAAAGCACTGGTCGTCCTCGCATAACAAATGGTGCTTATTTTGAACACATAAAATAAATCTTTGAACTTTCCTCTATTCAGTGATGTATCGCATGTGTCGCCATCTATTGTCGTTCATTAGAAATAAATATGTAAAGTCTGTTCCTTCTTTTTGAATAACCGTGTATAATATAACAAGTGAGAAAATTAGTAAAATGAGATATTTACAGATCTAATAATGCAGCAAAGTTTAACAAGTGATTTTACAAGCACTTATAAATATATATTTAGCAAGGCTCAATATTCTGGTTTGAACAGGTGTATCGGTCATCATTTTAAGCTACCTATGGACATCGGATATGTATGCATTAAAATATCTAAAATATGTACTATCCATTTATGCTGCCAAAATCTTTAAAATATGCAGTAATCGTCCACTAAAATTGGTAACTTTAAACCTTATACTGTTTGGTATTTACAATGTACATCATTAGACATCATTCCGGTTGTTGTAATATTGTTTGCAATATACAATGTTAATTTTCTCCAATTACTCATGTGTAAGTTTATCAATTAACACAAGTTCGTATGCTGAGAAGTGTCTTCTCAGCTCTACAGATGTTATTAGATAAAATTTGAAAGCACTTATTAACTCTGGCATTACGTTTACACCTGGAAGATATTTATCTACAAAAAACAAAACTTTAATGTCAGTGCACGTTTTACCACACTTTTCTTGCATACTTTAAAGGAGCACTCTAATGTTTACTTTGAACCTCCATATTGGTGTCTCCATTTTAAGGACTCCAAATGTTGTTATTAACCTCTTTAAATATTAATTTTAAATAATATTACGTGCTGGATGCGTAATAAATGATGAAACATGCAGCAATATCGTAAATATGCAATTATATGCACTATTTATTTTTATTTTGAAAACTTCCTACACAATGTAGGCTGCCGAAGACAGAATACCAATTCAACATAATTATATAAAACAGCAACAGAAATTTAAAAAAAAACTTAAAATGTTACAATAATACATTAAAAGTAAAAAGAAATATTCAACAACTAAAATATAGAAGATCTGAGGAAAAATGAGTGCTTAAATATAGATTAGATTGGATTGGATTGCATTCTGCGAGTTCACTAGCAGCCATAAAGGCTTGTGAACATAGAACACGTCAAGGAAATTTATGAAAATTACATATAAACATAAATATTGCACAGAATATAGAGCATTTGAAATAAAATGGAGACATACTATATGCGTGTCAAGGAAATTTTCAATATACATACATACATACATACATACATACATACATACATACATACATACATACATACATACATACATACATACATACATACATACATACATACATATTGCATAGAATACAGAACATTTAAAATAAAATAAAGACATATGCAAAATGAAACAAATCAGATTTGTATAAAATCGAATACCTCCCTACCGTTATAAGGTTAACATTATGTTTATAGACAAGAACAGTTATTTTAACTTGCACTATGCTTGTACCTTTGTTCGTCTCATTATTTTGTTCTATTTGATCTGTAATACATAGCATTTACTCTCAGTTCCTAATATACATACATTTAAATAGCTGCATTAATTCTAGAGCAGGCAATTGGAAAACTGGCAATTGTCATTAATATTTACTAATACTACTTAGAGAGCTATATATGTATTATCATCAGGATAATTTGACATTCAGATAATCTTGTACAAAATAATATGCTTTTGAGCATAGGTACCATTTAACAGCAGTTTTAAAGACATTGAAATTGTCAACTTTTCCCTTTAGATCATTAAGGAGAGTATTAAATATTTTTATGGTCTCATAATATACACCTTTCTGGAAGCAAGAAAGCTTTGCACTTGGACGATGGATGTTACCCTTTTGTCTAGTGTTTATCTCATTAATTTCCATGTTTGTAGTAAATGTGGTTCGATTGCATACAAAGAATTTTAAGATTGAAAATATGTACATGCAAGGTAGGGTTAATATCTTCAGTCATCTAAAAATATGTTTGCAAGAGTGTCTACTATCGGTGCTGGAAATGATTCTTATAACCTTCTTTTGCATGAGGAATATTCGTTTACTTTCTACCGAACTTCCCCAAAATAATATTCCATATACAATGATAGAGTTAAAATATGTATAATATACTAATTTAAGCGTATCTATAGAACTGACATTTACTAGTGCTCGGACAGCATAACGGCAGGACTGAGTTTGGGTAAGATATACGCAATGTGAACTTTCCAATCTAAATATCTGTCTACTTGGAGACCCAGAAATTTAATGTTGTCTATTTGTTCTAGTAACATGTCATTAATCCCAATTTCTATTGGAGTGTGTGGTGATCGATGGGTTATAAATTTAACAACTTTTGTTTTGTCTAAATGTACAGATAATTTGTTAGCTTTAAACCAGTGTGACATACATTTTAAAACATAATTCAATTTAATTTCACACTCATTCAAGTTTTTACTAGCCACCAGAACACTCGTGTCATCAGCAAGCACAATGATACTTGCAATATAAAATAATATAAAATGATAGGTCATTTATATAGATAAAAATAGTAAAGGTCCTAGGACTGAACCTTGCGGCACTCCATGTGTTACTGTTTTTCATTTTGATGTATGTTTTCCAAATCCAATATATTGACTACTTCAACACTTTGTTTTCTTTCATTTAGATACGATACGAACCAACTTAGAGTTTCAGTTTTAATCCATAGAATTTCAATTTTGCTATCAGAATATCATGATTAACACAGTCAAAGGCCTTTGCTACGGCACAGAAAATCCCATCTACATGTACTTTTTTGGGGGGTTTAATGCAGTTAACACTTCATGATTAAGTTTATAAATTGCATCATTGGTCGACATTCCTTTTCTGAACCCGAACTGATCCCTGACAAGTATGTTGTTATATTCAAGGTATTTATACAGTCTATTAAATATCACCTTTTCAAGAACTTTTTAAAAAATTGGCAAGAGAGATATTGGTCTATAATTTGAAACATTATTGCGTCCGCCTTTTTTGAAAAGTGGTTTAATAATGGAAAATTTCATTTTATCAGGGAAAATCCCTGACCTTAGTGACTCGTTGCACAAATAACTAAGGTGAGTGGAAATTTGAGATGAGCATGATTTTAAGATTTCTATTGTTATTTTATCATAACTAGAAGATTTTGTTTTGTTTTGAAGGAGTTAATAATTTTGTTTATTTCAGAATGCGTTGTCAGGTTAACTTTAAATTCAGGCACTTCATTAGTGAAATTTGATCTTAGAAATTCCAAAGCTGCCTCTTTACTTCTAAAATTAATACTAAGTTTGTTTGTTACATCCAAAAAGAATTTTTTAAAACTTTCTGCAACTTCATGAGGTTTACTGATTTCTTGATATCAATGTTTAGTGTTATTAAGTCATTTTGTAATGAGGATTTACCCTCATAGAAGACATAGAATGAAATTATATAAGTAAGCGAATCCGGAGATTTACAAAATTTTGGCTAAACGCGTGATTTCTAATTACAGATATTAAACCTCTTGAGTGCTGTCATAGCAATGGCATAAAATGTATTTCTCTGAATGTCAAAGGTTTTAAGGAAGTCAATCAACAGGCGTGGGAGGGTACCTTTGACTTAAGGTGGTCTTTTCTTTGAAGAAATCTACTGTTGGTCTGTAGGTGTTCTTCTCTTCGTCCATTTCTGTAGGCTAGTTTTTGTGATCCTCAAATCTGTTGGTGGGATCTAAGATGTAACCATAAGAAGTGGACTTAAAGCCTATGATGTCTATTCCACGGTTAGTGCTTTCGTTGGAGAGACCATGTACTTCCTCAAAGCCTCTAGGACGTGTCTAAGAGTTTGGAACTCTGTGGCAAGGCCGACAAAGGCTGTTGCCCTGGAACCTACCTGGTGTACAACGCACAGCTGATCATCTTAATGTCTTCTCTCCATTCTCAGCAAGTCAGGCCCCTGTGATCTCTAATCCATCTATTGCCTGGAGTATGTTGTTTGTATAATACAACACCTTTGTCTTTATGGTCCTTTTTGCTGCAGCTGTCAAATGATTTTGTGTTTAAACTAGCACACAGTATTGTGTCGACATATCCAAGTTTATTGCACTTTGCATACAAGCAGAGAAGAACATAAAACATAGTATAAAACTTCATCCCATATTAAAAGTAAAAACAAAACTAAAGGTGCAATTGCATATAAATCCGATGTTTAGTTATCTAACAGCCCAAAGAAACGAATCTAAATGGGCACGTTAAATAAATATATTGGTTCTCTTTATATTGGCTGTCTTAAGTTGAAGATCTTAAAATGAGGATCTTAAAAACCGGATATTTGTCTTCTGAAATATAATTATTTATGCTAATTCTTGCTGAAGAATGGGATTTGTGGTTTCATAATTTCGTTGCATCATACAGTATTAAGAGAAAAACAATTCTTATGTGTTGCATTCACAAACTTTCTCTAATCGCTATTCTTTCAAAACCTAATTCTTCTTCTGTCTGTTTCAGATGAAGCTTCACTACTCACATTTCGTTGTAGATATAAGAAGAATACAATAAGCTAAAGTCATAGTCAAATCTTTTCAAAGCTGGTCGCCATGTGAAGGCTTTGAAATTCTGTTCTGTTTGCATGAGCACGAAAAAGAAAGGAAAAAAGTAAAGAATAGCGGTTGGAGTTGAGAAAAGTGTGGAATATATTTGTCATGAAAATAGCTAAAGCTTATGGCATTTTAGATAAAAGTTACAGCCATTTTTGAAAAAAATCAAAATTTCCGAAAACTTTTCCATGTAAAGGAATGTTTGAATTGGGAGGATTTTCTTGAAAATCTTAGTTTTGCCTACTTGGAAGATGCTGAACTTAAATAGGAAGTATATATTTATCGGATTTTTCGTTTTTAATTTATGCCATTCACACACACACATTTTTATAAAAATGCACTTTTTAATCACGAGGCCTCAGGACATGTATTTCCGGTTAAATTTCGATATTGAGTTTTTTGGTGGAATGCAATAGCTTATCTACCTACTATGTACGTGGTAAGAAAGAGGGGGAAAAATCTTTGCTTATACCATTCTGAGAACACGTTTTTTAGGCTTAAAGAATGTGGCAAAAAAGAAAATGTGGTAAAATAATGAAGGCATTAGTATAAGATGCAGAAATCCTTTTTAATTCCATGGGCTCCTGAAACAAATGTTAGCATTTATGTACTTGAATCCTTAGTGTTTTGTTTCGAACTCCGCTGTGACTACTTGAGACGAAAGCAAGCTGCGTTGAGTGCGGTAAATATAAGTGCTCATTACTAATTTTTTTTTTAATAGAAGGAAGCACAGATACATCATGAGCGTGGTTTACTTTCTTCACATGCCCGAGCAAATTACTCTAGACTACCACAGGGAATACTTGAAACCAGAAATACTGTTGTGCCGTTTTCCCAGATCTGAAATTCAACAGGGGCTCATAAACCTACGAAGATTTAATAATTATCAAAAAGTGTAGTTCTGGCATACACGCTGTATGTTTTCAAGTGGAATAATGCTTATTGAGTTTAAAAAGTAGAAGTAGATAAATTAAGAACATCAAATACGTTTTACAATACTATATACCAGATAAGTCCGTTCAGACATATGCCAGCAGAAAGGTGATGTTGCCAGTGCATCAGAGCGCGACCTTTACTGAAGGGGGTTATGGCTTTACACAGCAAGCTTGCGTTTCCACTGTGGTTGTGCCAAATAATAAATAAACAAATAAAATACTACCTGTATTGGGGTTGGAAAGCAAATCCAGCTCCAGTAGAACTGTCCCCAGTGGATGGTATCTTCCTTGAAACACCAACATCCTCACAATCCACACGATGAGCTGAATCGCGCCGTATAGATTTCTACCGCAATATGATTGAGAAATGAAGAAGTAACTACAAACAATAAAACCATAAATTTTAAACTAGCAAATTGCTAAACGCCTACCTCAATCCGAGAAGGCAGTCATAAAGTTTTCCCGCTTGTTAGGAATCTACATATAAGCCGAATCGCATTTCCGAGGTAGTGGGTGTAATGCACGTGATCTAGACATCTGGTTCCACTTGATTGGACACGCCCAAAACATGGATACTGTTCGGCATCCCGTCACCTTTCTCCTTGTAACAGGGTCGAGAATGCGGTGACCCGTAACTGCTATACTGCAGGAAGGTTTCCTATACAGATGTTCCGAATTCTCCGTGATTCCACGCCTCTTTCTAAACAAGAGGTTGAAGGGAATTTCCTTGGTCATGATTTGGGTTCTCAAGACTTGTTGAAAGTACCTAGCTTTCGACGTAGAATCGCCTGACATCTCCGTCTATTGCGCCCTACCTTGCAATTCTTTTTGCAAGAATAATTTTTAATGCAATCAGTGCATACATTTCTGTTGAGCATTAAAATTATAATGGATGTAAGGGAAACATGTTTATTTCATTTATACATACAAATCTATCACAATGCGGACTTAATGGAGCATTCGGAGACAACTCTTAACTGTATATGTCAAAAACTTACTTTATTTATCTATTATCACAGTAACCCAAGCGAAAAGTAGGAAAAGGAACAGAATTATTTATTTTAAAATATTTGCATATATGGCAGAGTTGAATGAAGCACAGAAATAGCTAGAAACATTATGTAATGGTAATTAATTCTCGGGTGGCGCCGTGGCCGAGTGGTTAGACCGCTCGCCTCCTACCGAGGCGGCCTGTGTTCAATCCCAGGGATTGCATGTGGGATTTGTGGTGGACGAAGCGGCGTCTGCGCGGGTTTTCTCCGAGTTCTCCGGTTTCCCGCGCTATTCATTCTACCAACTGCTCCATCATCACCTTTCCTTTCATCCATTTCACCAACATTTCGTTTCATCTATTTCCTTCATCCCATACCAGGCATCGGGCTGATCACCCATCCTGGATGCTCTGATCCATGAGTGTCTGCTCCTCGACGGGCCTCTGACCCCAGGCACCCGCTTGTAAGTCCTGGTGGTGTAAGTCCTATATAAGAGGAGGGTAAACAGATAATGAATGAAAAACATGAATTAATCCTCGACATAATTTAAATTGTAACGAAACGTTACAGTTCCTACCATAGCATTAAAAGTGATAGGGGAAAAAAACTGGTATATTCCTTAGATTATTTGTGGGCCTCAGAAGTTTTTAAAAGTAAAGAAAGTATCTTTAGTTATTTACAATGAAATGATTTAAACCATACAGTATTGTTGATATGCATTCAATTTGTTCATTTCGCTTTCAACGCGGAGGGAAAATCCACAGGAATCAGTCAAGTCCATTCATGCTCAAAAGTCTCGAGAATGCTTCCGGCAGACATCACCCGTTGCCCATCACCTATTAAACAATTTTGCAGTATTATTTTGCAAAAGAATGAAAGGAATAACATTTTATATTTTCGTTTAATAAAAGTATTCAGAAAATAGGTCTGTTCTGGATGAAAAACCTCAAAATTTGCCTTCCTTGGAAGAATTTTCCACGCCAGCAACATCAACTTTCTGCTGGCATACGTGCGACCGGAGTTATAAAACGTATCTAGTTCTACTTTTTAAAGTCAAAAAACATTATTCAATTTGAAAACATACAGCTTGTATGCTAGAACTACGCTTTTTGATAATTACTTAAAACTGTAGGTTTATGAGTCCTTGTTGAATTTAGAATCCTTTTTGTATCACCACCCTTAAAAGAATTAAGAAAACAACATTTTGTTTTATTTAGCAATGGGCTTATTCATGCCGATAAATCTTTAGGTTGCCTCCTTCAGGTATTTTTCAAACACCTCTCTCATGAGGAGTGGTTGTGTTGCCATCCTCAAAAATGCGGAAAATGATTGCAAAGAAAAGGGTATCGAGAAAACAAGCCCGTTTGTCTTGAAAAGCGCCAAAGTTTGTCTCACGCAGATTATTTTCTTACCTTTCATTCGCTGGCTGTTTGTTTTAGATAGCATAAAATTTTCGGTATTTTTACTCGTCTTAATATGTTGGCCAAATATGGTCAAAATCGATGCAAGAATGTAAGGTACAAATATACGTACATGGATTGACGTCTGCGCTGGCGCGTTGTACAGGAGATATTAAAATACACTGTAATGTTCGTTAAACATTGAGTAATACCGAAGACGCCAAAATTAGGCTGTGATAGCTTGTATGTTGCATACGCAGCATACCTAAATAGACCCCATCAGAAGAAAAAATTAAGAACACAACACTAATATTTACAAACTGTTGGCAGGAATGCGTTTCAAAACCGTTACAGTCTTCAGGATGCGAAGAAACATCCACTGAACCATGATGGAGAGGTATGATCAGAACATTAAGAAGTTTAATACAACTGCTTAATATGGCAGCGGTATTCATATCTTACATCAATTCCGTTTTATCAGTTTGTCTGTCATCGCTCTGCGTGCATCGAATTCACCTTCAAGAGGGGAGAACGCTACACTTCGCCAAGAATTTACCTTATATGTGATTCTGGTATTTCAATTTCATTTTAAACCTGGTTCTTCGTGGGAGAAATAAAAGATAAGAGTAAACAATAGACGTGAAAATATATTTGCCTTAAAGTGTCGATGTCCCCAAAACATCTGTATGCGAATTGGCTGCGCTGCCAATAAGTCCTTCTTGATTGATTAAGTCATTAATGGTTTTTATTATGAGAGAGATTACAGAAATAATGCACAGCTACTTAATTAACTCACCTTTTATGTTATTTTCATTTTACTTGCATCAAGGACATTCAAAATGATCCCTTTGTTTTTACACAATAAAAATATGGCTGCTGGGTGTTATACGTCTGGACTGAAGGCTAGACGAGATAGTGTATTCCAATTGTAATCGGTCCATACACCTCCCACCTGTTCGCCAGCATGCGGTCTTGCATTATCGTGGAGAAGAAGTATACCAGACCCATGTACAGGTTGGGCGGAAAGTCCCCGTACCCCGTACCATCGGGCAGTATTTTTAACACTTAAATGATTTCAGTCAAATTATATAATATGCAAATTCAATAACAGCCCGCCTTGGAGTAATATGTGTATGTAATAATTTTAAAATGTATGTAACAGTCATTGCATGTGCTTATATTATTGTATCCATGTGTCATAGTGTTATGTGAATATATTACGTAATTTAATAATGTAGGAGCTGTGAGAATGATAAATTAAACGTTGCTAACAATGAGGAACAATGAGGTAACCTTGAGGCAATAATGAGTTTGAGTGTTTAAATGTTATTTGTGATTCTTGGAAGCATTAATGTAATTTTAGTGACAGTTTATAAAAAATAGCCAGGAGTAGGATTAGCCAATCAGAGACTTGAGATACAGAAATTTACAAGTTTAGACGGTTGAAATCTGTTCAGTTGCCTGCAGACAGTGTTTGTAACCGGATGCATGATGCGTCCTCGAGAAATTAAATACGTATTCGTGTGAGACGAAAATAGTATACGTATTAAAAAGTGCAAGTATTAAACAAAAGAATCTCACAGCTCTCGATATCAGTGAAGTGTTATTTAATTTGTGTCAAGAATTAATAAAAAGGAGTGAATTAAAACTTAAAATCTGTGTAAGCCTACATTCTTGTCTCATCACGCCCTGCCAAGACTTCCATGTCTCTAACAATAATACTGACGCAGACGAGGCAAACATAAATATTTAATACTTAAAGAAACAGTCAAATTACAAAGTTAAATTTTTTTAAACTTGGGGCAAAGGCTACCTAAAAATACATTTTGGGGCGAAGGCTACCGGAAACTGTTTACTATACGTGCTGTTGCAACTACTACAAGTTAAGCTCCCCAACAGTTGAAATATAATACAACTTCTTCTAAAAATATACCATCTTCAAATTGGCTTCCATACGTGGAGCTAATAAAACTCCTTATAATAAAATAACCTTCAAATTGGCTTCCATATGTGGAGCTAAATAAATAAACAACTCCAACAAAAAACCTTCTTCAACCCCTATGAGTATCAAATGTTATTAGGCAGGTTTGTAGTTATGCTATGTAACTATGTTACTTCTTGTCAATTGTCAGAATTCATGGTAACATATTCTCGCAGTCGAGTTTTAATTTGTAGCCATGGCAGATGTGAGCAGACATAGTTGCACTATTGAGGAGCGCTTAGTGACAAGTGTGTGGGTGCACGAACGACAACACAGGGCAGATATTGAGACAGATTATAGGAGCATTCCAGGAAAGATTTAGTAACGCTCCACCGCGAAAAGCAACACTTCTGGAGTTGGAAGGGCATTGCTTTTGCTTTTGGCAGTGTTTAAGACAGGCCGCGGAGAGGAAGGAAGAAGACATGAGAAGAAACGCATGTTGGACTCTTGACTTCGATTGAACAATCTCCTATGAAGTCGACATGTAAACGTGCTTCGGAACTCGAAGACAACAATGGAGATCACATGAAAAAAGACCTTAAGCTCAGACCTTTTCGACCGATGTTTGTAAACGAGTTATCGGATAAAGACCAGAACGAGGGCGTTTTAGTATGCGGTGCTTTGTTAACTCGATTTCCAACGAACCGTGCCAAGGTTATGTTTTCAGATGAATGTGCGATTTATCGCAGCTGACTGCTAGAAATATTGTCTTTTGGGCCAAAGAGAATCCTCTTACACAGTCGAGTTCGAAAGGAACTTCGCCTAATGATAGGACAGCGATGACATCACATCTGCTTGGACCATAGTTTTTTGAAGGGACTGTGAATGGCGCAAATTGTTTACACATATTACAAACATGATTAATACCTCAACTTGAGGAAAGAGGCCTCACAGAACGCGTTCGGTTGCAGCAAGATGGAGCACCTCCTCACTACGCTCTTGAAGTGCGCGAGTTCCTAAATGAACACTTTCCAGGACGGTGATAGGTCGTGGTTAATCAGCAACACCAACTCCATTGAAATGGCAACCGAGATGTCCTGACCTCACACACCTGACAACTCGTTATGGGGAGTCGTTAAGGCTCACGTATCTGCACGTCGTTAAGCTACAAACGAAGAACTGCGCAATGCTGTTGATGCATTTCACATTATGACATCGGACATGCTCAAGAATATGTCACGGAGAACATGGAGGCACGTATGGAACTGTGTTTACAGCATGATGGGGAACATACAGATATATTGGACATTTAATACGTAAGTACTTGTGCTAAAATAAATAAATCAGCATTGGATACTAGGGGGTACGGGACTTCTCACCCAACCTGTAGCTATGGTCGATTCTGGCGAGCTGATGAGCTCAATTTCTTACCCAGAAATTCTGAGTAGTATTTAAAGCCGGTTATCGAGACCCAGGAGAGGAAACAACAATAATAATAATATACAATCGAAATCAAACGTAACGACAAAAACATGACGAAAGAGATAGAGTATAAAGAGAATCAATTTATAAAATAAAAAGACGCCCGCTCTGTAAATTCATACTAGGAATGGGTTTTGTTGAAAAGACAGAAAACAACAATTTTTGTTTTCCTCGAAAGGAAAGCAGATGTACCTGCTATCGGCGACAAGAAGTCTACCGGAAGTTTCGCTTTTGTATTTTGGCTTGGGCGTGAAGTTAACAACGTCTCAAAGTTTAGCAGGGTCAGAAAGCATACGTGTCTTATCTCCGATCTAAGAATATTCGTGGGAAGATTTTAAAACTCAAAATAAGCTGTAAGAAGCAGACGTGAAAGTTGTCAAAGTGGGGGTAGCCAAAAATAAAATCATGAAACAAAAATGATAGCCAATAAAAGATCGCGTATACATCACATGATACGTTTGAACTTAAAACGGAACGAAACATAAGAAAAGTGGGGGGAAATTCTAAGTTTGGCGAAAGGCGTGAAAAAAAAAGAAACGCCGAGCCCACATTCGGGTAAAAACTAACCACGAGGACGGTTGATGAAACAAAATTAGAAGAAAATAATCAGAAAGTTTGAAGTGTGAAATGAAGTATTGAAATCTAGGCAATTCAAGGGGTAGTCGGAGGAACATATAAGTAGCGACTTCGAAAGTGATGACAATAATAACAGTGATTTTGACGACGAAGGTGGCGGGTCAACCAGATAGGATTCTTCGTAATAAAATAAAGAAATAGCTCAATCTTCGCCGGCAGTATTATTAATATCATCAAGGCAGTGTCACCACCCCTGAAAACCAGAACCTCAGCTCTACCAGAAGAAATTCCTAAATCCCTGCCATCCAAAAATCGAACCCGGGACTCTGAGTCTCCTGAAGTGACAGCAAGCAACAACACAGATGCGTCAAAGGTCAGCTTCATGTTGAGCAATACTGATTTACGGAAACGCGATCAATAGCCGACAATCGTAAGCGATAAATTAACTGGATCTCCGTAAACGTTTATACGTACCAGCGAAAAATGGTGTTAACGGTCAACTGTAGTCATTTATCAGAGCAGTACATAAATTTCTGTCGGCTGTGTCCGCAAAGTTTCAGTATTATGTAAGATCTTTGTAACCTGACGATTTCCAACGTCCATTTTAACAACTTTTACACAAAGAAGTTCTTAAATAATTGAAATAAATATACGCAGACTTGTTTAGATTTCCTCAAATTCATGAATAAGCTACAGTGAAATTTCTTTGAGTAAAGGTGCAAAACTATTTTGTAAAAGCAGCAATGCCTTTCAGTTTTGTTTAAAGCATCTATGGGCTGTATCATCAACGGAAATGAAATTCCCTATCTAGACAAACCTATTGGAGGAGCATCTTTCACTTTATTGCGTGGTCTACATACAATTAAAATAATCTTTTACATTTTTTTAATGCTTCAATAAAATAAGGTGAAAATGGAAGAGAAATGTGAATTGTATAAAATTAATTTTTTTAGTGTGTTCTTGAAACTTAGCAAAAGTAAACGAATGTTGCGATAAGGATTCCCGTCGGAACAGAAGGCGATGTCAGAACCGAAGGAATTCGAATGCACTTACGGTAGTTCCAAAAACGTGTATAAACAAGTCATCACAGCTGCACAACCAACATCACGAACCTGGAACTGTTTCCTAACTTTATTTTAATAGTTAAATTGGATACCATTTTCGATTTATTTAACACGAATAAAGGTAAACGTTTGCGAATGAAGAACATTTTTCAAAACTTCACGACTTGTTCGCCAGTGGAAAACTTCAAACGAACTATTTATTAATTTATTCAAATAAAAATTATTTTAAGGATTCTTTTTCTGCCAATGTTTTTTTGGATTTCCTTAAGCTAAATACATTATCTTATCGATACGTGGTAGGGTTTCCCGAACTCATTACACCTAGTATTGCCGTAAAGTATATTATATTCGCTTTTGTACCAATATTCAATTTTTTTATTATTTTTATTTGCTTTCTTTACTAAGGAAAGTATTGTATTCCACCAAAAATTTGGTACCGAGATTTCACCGGAAATATATGTTTAGTCTCGGAATCCTAAAAAAGCACTCTTAGAAAAAGATCCGTTTGTGTGTTTGTGAACAGCATAACTCAAAAACAAAAAGTTAGATAAATACCAAACTTGGTATTTACGTTCAATATCTTTCAAAGATGCGATGCAAAGATTTTAAAGAAAATCCTCCCACCCCAGACTACACTATACATGGAACATTTTCCGAAAATTTTCATTTTCTCAAAAATGGCTCTAATGATTTTAAAAATATCATATATTTAATGTATTTTATGACAAATAAAATGTATATTTTGAATTTTCTGGGAATGTCCCCCAAAGTCCTCTTTTTCTCTGAATGGATTTTGTATAACTGGTAAACCGTAAGAGATAGACGAAATGTTTCTGCGTAAACAACGTACAGAATTTGTCATATTTTTTTTTTTTTTGGTGGAGTGAACGATTTCCTAAGATGTTCCTTATTATTTGTTGAATTTTCCAATGCTTAAAGAGAATGAAATGCTCCACTTAGCAAGCAGCTCTTAAAAGATTTGACTATCGTTTAAAGCTTATCATATTCCCCTTGCACCTGCAACAAAATTAGCAATAAGATAGTTTCTGCAAATGTTTACCTCGATTATCATGAAGTAGATGGGGAATAAGCATTTGTAAAAATATAATTTGTACAAGAGTAGAGAAAGTCATGTGAGTAACACACACACACACACACACACACACATATATATATATATATATTTTTTTTTTTTTTCTTCCGCGAAAGCAAGTATCTCCAAGGCGACGGGGGTGCGTGCGCAGTGTGTATTATTTTCGTAATCGTCTTTGTATTTTAATGCAAGATCAGTTTATATTTGACGTTCCAGCTGCCTAAAATAGAAATATCCGGGATGACGTAATAATATTGGCCAAATGTATGGCAGGCAATGGTTGTCGAATCTTTGGCGTAAGAACATACATGTTGGCAGGATATGGTGAAAGTGTTTACTGGCAGATTCACGCTTTCAGCATACACAGTACTGGAGTGTGGGAGAAAGTTAACAACAGAGAACATATGTTTTGTTGCTTGCGGGAAACAATTAGCTGCCATCAGATTTACCAATCCCTTGATCACTCTCACTGCAATCCACATACTTTAACGAGCACAAAAACGCAATGGACGTAACTCAGTCACGTATAACAAATCATGTCTTTTACTAGGTATCCACGATTTAACATAGCACTTGTGCTGGTCGGAATGTTGTGTTTACCACAAAGGGAATGCATTAACCAAATGATCGTCTAGTTCCTGGAAGCCAAGTTACCTTGTTAAAAATATTTTGTTCCACACTACATCAAAATTAACTTATTTCCAAGCTAATAGCAGCACACGGATTGTTATTTAATAATGATATCATTCCCTGATCGACCAGAGCGACCAACCCGACTGCCGGTTTCACGCACACAAGACACGACAGAAGTGGTTGATCACTCAGCCGATATAGGAGATGATGTGGTAGCTATCATCGCTAAGTGCATCACAGTGTTGAGAAGATAATATATTTGTTTCAACTACTAATTGGGTATATATTATTTATTTAGTTTCAATATAAATCAATATGCTAACATTAAAATTATACAAAAACCCACCTAGTCATTTAATTTATAAATCAGTATGCTAAGTTGCTGGATTCCGTGCTGCTCCAGGCTCAAAACACTGGTTGTCAAGCTATTGGACCTGTTTACTATTTAAATCTAGTATCTAATAATGTTTGGCTTCTTCCTTGTCTTGCTTTTAAATTTTCCGCTGCCATTTAATTCTTACTACACCTAAATAGTTTCGTATTTCCAATATGTTTCTTCATGACTTTTCATTATCTTTTTCCCTATTAAATTCTCTTGGTAAATCGGACCGCTTCTTCCTTCCCAGGTTCCCTAAGAATGTTTTGTTTCTGCAGATTCTAGAATTATATGATCGTACTGGTCACACAATGGAGATCTTTCTAGTCCCTTTGCTCTTAAACCTTTTAAGTTTCATCACTTCTGTTCAAGTCCATGCAAAGTCTTTTCTTGCTGCATTGTCACATCGATGTACATGAACCGAAAAATCCATAACCCCTAGAGTGGGCTCGAACCCACGCGCATTCCATTGCAGGGAACCGGAACACGACGTTCCAGTCCACTACGTCTTGGCGCAGGGCACTTTATTTCATATATTTACCTTCTTTTAAAAGGATACGGTGCATGAAAATTTATACTACTGTATAGGAACGGTAGTATCGAAGTATGTGGAATACTTTGAGATAAACCTTCGACACCTCTTTGATATTTTTAGATTTTAATGTTTGCATTATTGGAAGTTGTTGTGTTTAACTTTGTTAGATAAGGAATGAAAAGAGTTGAGAATTCACGTAATTGCCTTGCACGTGTCCCCAAAGAGTTGCCGGACTATAGTTCTTGATAGACCTTGACTGCGTTTTCTGTGGATGAATCAATGTTACATCCCATAGATTTTTGTCTAAATGAAACCATGCAAAATAATGGGGAAAGGAGTAGAGGTACTTGTGTAACATGCAGCGTTAACTGAGTTGTGAATGAAGCTGATTTACTGACGCACTAAATTACGTTTCTGCAATAGTCTGGCTAGGTGACTTACACTCAGTCATTACATATACCTATTCTAGTGATCAAAATCTGTGAATCTAGCAGAAACAAATCAGAATTTAAGACGTGATATAATACAGAGCATGGAAATATTTGTTCTTTCCTTCGATTGTTAGCTTGTGTTTACGCAAGTCAAACTCGGGTCACGAGCATAACTTGCAGATATACCGTACGACTGATTTCTATAATATGGATAGAAAATCCTTTAAAAGAAAGTTTTCAGCACAAAATAAGCGAAGAAAAGAAATTATTATTATTATTATTATTACTATTATTATTATTATTATTATTATTATTATTATTATTATTATTGGCCTTGACTAACAGTAGGGAATATACGAGTAACGATGCTCCAAAATCAGTATCGGTATCGAGAAATAGTGGTATCGCCCCATCACTACTACTGTATATACAGTGCTTTTCTTTCACACTGTGGCCACCGTACGGCGGCTTGCGCGCCGGCCACTGCAGCTCGGACTCCCGCCGAAACAGTTATAATATCTTCGCAACTGCGTCACATTCTTATAGATACGGTTACAATGATGATAACCACACACCTCATCATAAGAGGTGTGGGAAATGTCCTCTACCCACGCATTTCTGCATCTCAGAAAATTTTGATTTACACTCGAGAGTTTAATATCCGAAATTGAGCAAATTTCTCGCCTGATGTATTCTTTTAGTTCTTCCGATGTGACCATCAGAGTCGGGTAAATTCCTGTAATTGTATTTTGCGAAATGTTAATGATAGAGTAATTGACCCATGCTTAAGGTTCTTCTCTGACAAAGCATGCTTCCATCTACATAGTTATGTTCCTTCATAAAATAGCAGATATTGGAGCACAGAGAAACCCGATTTTACACACCAGATTCCCTTGCATGACGCGAAAATTGGTGTGCAGTAAATGGCTACAGAATAATAGGACCAATATTTTTTGAACAAACAACAAATACAGAGAGATATAGGAATGTGATAAACCATTTTTGAACAGCTGACTGATGTTCAAATGTCTGTCTGTATCTTTCCAATAAGAGTTGCTACTGCGCACGCAGCCGACGAGTTAATAAATTTATTTCAGGAAATTTTTGAAGATAGGCTAATTACTAAAGGATTGTGGCCAGCACGAAACCCTGATTTGTCTGTATGCGATTTTTATCTATGGGGAAACTTTAAAAATAAACTGTATCGAACAAACCTGCATACGTTGGAATAACCTAAAGAAAACATCAAGTGAGAAATTCACTCCGTTTCGGAATTTGAACTCTAACATATGAATGAAAATTTTCCAAGAAGATGCCAGAAATGTGTGGCTAGAGATGGGACACATTTCCAGTAACTCGTATAATAAGGTATATGCGTATTATCATTATTGTTATTGTAACTATTGTACTGGCCACAGTGTGAGAGAAAAGCACCATATTTCCATCGATCAACCTCTATCAGCATAAGAAAATACAATCGGAAACCCTTTCAAGGCATGCAAACAGTTATTTAAATTTGTGTGGAGAAACAGTGGTTGATTCCCTTGAGCTACAATAGTTATTTTTCTTCCCTACGATATCCGCTTTCACCTATCAGAGATATCTCCAACCTGTCCTTTCTATGGCTGGCTTGAAACAAAGAATGATTAATGTTATATCCGTTGTAGAACAAACGGTGGCAATAGCTAATCTCTCTTAATGGATTCCGGTGGAATTGGAGTAAATAACGTGCTAGCCCAATGTAATACGATCAGAAACTCGACCTTGTATAGGGAGGAGTTGATGAGAAATAAGTTAGGTGCATCGTTGGAATATAAAACAGCCACAATGTTTATCAATGTGTCTTCTGAAGGTATAGCCTCATCGAACAGTAATGTAGCGACGTTAGGACTGCTGAATTGTGTGTATATTTGAAAAAATGAATCCATTGTTGGCAAAATTATCCAGAAAAGGGGATATTATTTCATTGTATTTGCCAATTTCAATAACCGTTTAAATATTTTATCCACATAGTTACAATAATAATAATACATTTATATATAATATTGTATATACGTTTATTATATATAGCTTTCTGATAGCCAAATCACCTGAAATAAATCTTCCATCAGCCTTATTATTATTGTTATTATTAACATAATGGTATTTAACTACCAAGAACATATAGCTCATTGGTACTACTAGACGTAGCCCTTTTGGGGTAAGTTAAGAAAGCTGTCAATCATGTGCAAGAGGCGAGAGAAGGGTGACAATTGGGAGGTCGCCGGTGGAGCCATACATTTCACTATCAACCTAAAATGCCTCATTCCTAAATGGACCATTTTTTTCAGCAAGTGTTCTGGATATAGGCATTGTGTTGTGTGGATTAGTTTTATTATGTTACCTAATTGTGTCAATGCATGTCAAGTGATCTCTTTGGTGCGTAAAGCAACTCTCAAAAGTTTCAAATCCAACGTATACTGGGCCTTTGGTATAAAACCTGACCGCTCGTACGGTGTTGTGCATCAGAGCCAATGCCGGCTAGCTTACCCACATTCACGACGTGCTTTCTGCCTTTCAGTTATCGCGTAGTCATTAGCGTCAGTAGTCCACTTTCATTTGTGAAGGCAGTTATCCTTAGAACAACGCGTAAATGTTATTTTAAATGCGAATCAGCTCTTCACGTTCCTGAAGAATTCATCCTGAAGTTATCCTGCAGAATTTCCTCTTCCAGAACTTCAGTTCACGATCTTGTGCATAAATTTGAGACTACTAGTTCAGTGCAAAACAAACAAATGCGAATACGTACGGTGTTAACAGAAGAAACATTAGAAGAATTGGCGAAAATCTTGAACGTTCGCCACAAAAATCACTATCAAAATTAGTACAAGTTGGTGTTTGACTTCTGCACATACAGCATTTACTACGTTTTTTTATTTTATGTACAGCTTGACAGGAATACGGACTTAAGAATCGAAGATAGAATTATGGCATGGCCGGCTGTGCATGTCGTGTTACCCAGACGCAAAACCCTGTGTGAACGGTCAGGTTTTTGTACTGCAGACCCTGTAGATTTACGTGACATATCCATTCATTGGCTTCCAACAGCAATATTGTTAATAATGTTCAATGTCGATGTCGTAGGAATAATTTATCCAATAGGTTCCAACGATTTATCTAACATAGTTAATGGAATGTCGGTTTGTACATGGGAGTCTCCTGTGTTCCAAATTCCGGCTATGACTTTGAATTTTTCAGTCGCGTTCTAACTTTCCAACTTTAGTCTACACATAGCATATGTGGAAGAAGAATTAATTAGCCTTGACTGACCTAATATTAGTTAAATTTTAAGCCCGTTGCCTAAAGTACTTACGATATTATAAGTCGCCATTGGTGTGTTATCTCAAAATTAATTTGAGAACGCCGTGTAGTTTACCGTGAAAACGGAAATCAGTTGGGGAATTTAATGTAGTCCCTCTGGTAACTCAGTTGGTTAGAGCAACGGCACAGAAAGCACAAAATGATACGTGCTATGACATTGAAATTTACAGTCTGGTTCTACCTTTCCAAGAATCTACTCTTTAGCTGCCCAGTGTTCCTATGATGTATTTCCAACTAATTGAAGTTATTACATTGGATGTTGTGCATCTCCGTGTTGGATATACTGTGGCGTATTAATAATTTGGGGGTTACATTATTCTATATTGTCATTACCAGACACATTGTTGTTTACGTCACTCTTGACTGGTAGCTTTTGCTAGCCACGAGTAGTGGGGGAATATAGCGTTTGTCTCAGGATTCCGTGAGGAACGGACCGCGTGTGTAAGCTAGGCTTTGGATCGGCGGACATCTCCTCCCACCTTCCATTTTTAATAATGTAGGAACCCCAAAAGTTTTGTGTTATGGATTTTGTGCAGTGAAAAACTCAGGCCTTCCTCTTAACCTCCACACCACGTTTCGGTCCTCCTCAGCCAAGTAAGTATACGTCCCCTCAATGTGCGTGCTGGGTATTAGAAATTAATTTAATTTTCATGTGAACTTTTAGGCCATCTACCCAGCATATAACATTACGACTAGAGCAGGTTTGCCCATGTAAGGAGCCGCAAATGAGACAGAAGTTGATGCAGTGGCAGAGTTTGATTTGTGTTGTCGATGATAACTGCTCAGTAACCGCACCATGAAACGGATTCCCCAGTAAATAGGATGATCAGATAGTTTGTGCATCCACCAGAATGTGGTGTGAGTAAAACCGCAGAGTCGGAACACTTCAAAAGCTTCCATACGTTTTAAGATCATTTATAACGTGAGTTTCTTGTCCGGAGTTCAATTACAAAAGTATTACACTCAATGATCTGTCCACAGAATATTAGTTCATTGCAGTTTAAACGTACAAGGTGAGTTAGCACACACTTAATTCTTTCTGCATCACTAATCACTAGGAAGGATTATATTCTGCCGAAATTCCTTCTATATCCCCAGAAAATTCGGGGTATCGAGCAAGCTTCTTTGATCTATCAAGACAGTATGCTTCAAAATAATAAATACTGTAGCCTTAATGTTTAAACGTGGCAATTAAACTTTGTATTTCTTGTTTTTCATCTCAAAATGTCATCGATATGGCTTACGAGAAGTCTGTCATTACTTTGAACACCGAGGCCTTTGGCGATATGGAACTGGAAATTTGCGCTGCCTCGATTCCAGAATATAACCTGTGAACATTTTGGGAAATTTTAAGGAAAATGTCGGTGTGTGAGTAACTTAATATTACATTTCAGCAACTCCCTCAAGAAAATCCATTCATCCCAAACTACGCTTTACGTGCAAAAATTTTCCTAACTTTTTATTTTCTCAAAAGTAGTTGTCAAAGTTCTGATTAAAATATTAACATGAAAAGGAAAATGTAGGTACATCTTGAATTTGCTGCCCAATAGTGCGTGAAATCCTTTTCATTCTGAATGATTGGTGTGTACCTTTGATTATATGGCAAACCATAAGAGATATATAGAATTTACTACGCAAAAAATGTAGATCTCAATAAAACATGCAAATTATTAAAATAAATCTTGTGTGACATTGACCATTTCCCAGGAATTGTTGTTATTGGTTTGAACTATCAATACTTCAGGCTATTTGAAGTCTTTCATTTAAGCGTTTTCCTTGATGTGCAAAGACTATGGAATTTCAAAGGCAGGAAAGCCTGACTATGGTTACCAGATCGATTCTTACGCACTGCTTGGATTTTATCTGGAGCGCCCATCTGTGCCCTCTCAACTGCTGTAATTGAGTATCGGGTCTTGCCCCCGACTACGAAGGGAGAGGGACGAATCTAAACGTCGATGGTATATATCTGGTATTCACTTCCGTGATCCAACAAGTCATTTGGAGAGGTAGTAGGCTTTTTATATTATCGTCATTCACCACATTTACGTTGAACCTTAAAAAGAATGTCTATTAATTTTGAATAATTATTATATACGATAATTCGCATGAAGTTGATAAATAACTAAGTAGACCATACATTTTCATTCACCTCCAGGCCAATCCAAGTATATATGATTTTGATCAACCTACGTATGTACGTAAGTGTATTTTACATTTTGCCTATATGTGTGGGAATTTTACGGCTGCTTTGTGTGTTAGGATGTTTTGTAAATCAATGCGATTCCCAATGATTTATTTACTTTTGCCGGTAGCATTGCATTACATCTTAACTGGGTCCAGGCTTTCCTGACACACATGAGCGCATTCTCAATTCATAGCAACAAATGTAAAATAGTGTGACGCAGCGGCTGTGCCCTAAGGTTATCCGGAGGTCGGCGCCGGGCGGTTGCTGTAAACAACGATAACGGTCGTTCGCCAGCGTAAACACCGGATGCGGTATTGGCATACAAACAGACCTTTTGGAAGCTATTTCTCGGCCCTCCTCCTCCAGAAAGTGCGTAGAAATGGTTCTAGAACGTTCGAGAACTTTGTGGAAAGATTCCACTGACCATATAAGCCAGCGCTTATGTAGTCGATTTTTGGATTTTTTAATAATCTTTAAAATAAGCTAAACGCTTTTTGTTTCAGTAGAACGCCGTGACTCAGGGTGTCAAGAATCGCCAACGTCTGTGGCCCTCATTAGGCTCAAATCCCATGTACGACCAATCCAATTGGGGTTTTATCGTGGTTTCCCTCAGTCGCTAAGGTAAATACCAGATTGGATATATAATACCACGACCCAAAGTTCCGCCTTAATTCTAAAACAATAATAAAAATGAAAAATGGATGGTAATAGCGAATGCTCCCATCTATCCACGGATAATGAAAGCAGATAGACTGGACTGTTACAAAGTAAGATTGATACAGGATATGACACAGTAATGAGACCTAGAAGGCTAACTGTCGTCATAAACCGATGCAAGAGGAATCTCCTAACAGATCCGTCGCAATATGACCACGTAGTTAACGCGATGTAAAATAAATAAAGATAAAAAAAATCCCTATTTTAAATGTACAGGGTCGGTTTAAGCGTTTGAAATATAAGATTGTAGAAGAGAGTGAAGTGTTAGAATGAACGAAGGTGAAACGGTGCCTTTCTTAATTAAATAGCCAATGCGCTCAATTTATTACAGTAACCTTTTGTGAAGTTTTCAGAATCAGTAATGATACGTTTTGTTTTTAAGCAATAAAAAATGCATAACATGAGGTTATTTTTCCCAGTGTCATTACAATAAATATAGTATGACCATTTTGGGCGTGTTCCCCCTTTTCAGCGTTTTGCCCACATCATCCCTCCTTCTTTCATAGAGGGCTTGTACTTGAAAAATGTAGTGTTTAACCATCACATTTCTTTCTCTATCCTTTATCACTTATTTTCTCAGCTATTCTGCAAATATTGATATACGTGCTTACTACTTTCTCTACTACGTAGAGTAAGTAGGAGAAGTATTGCATTCCATAATTAGATGCCGAGATTTCATAGGAAATACATGTTTTGAGGTGTTCTGAATCCAAATAAAACATTTTTGGAAACATGTCCGCGTGTATCTGTCTGTGAACAACTTAACTCAAAAAAAAGTCGGATAGATACCAAACTTGATATTTGAGTTCAGTATCTTCCAAGGACGTGACACAAAAACTATCAATAAAATCACCCAGCCCAGACTACTCTTTATATGGAACGTTTTTCGAAAATTTTCTCAAAAATGGCTCTAACCGTTTTGATTAAAATACCATATGTTTTAAGATATTTTCATGGCAAATGAAATTTATATCTTGTATGTTCTGCAAATGTTCCCAAAAGTCGTCTTCATTCAGAATGGCTTTCGGATAACTAGTAAACCGTAAGAGATGTAGACAAAATTTTACTACACAAAAAATGTAGAGCTCGTTAAAACACAATTTATTCCAATTACTTTTTTTTTTTTAAGTGACCTGTTTCCGAGATATTGCTTGTTATTTGTTTGAATTTTCCAATACTCATACTTTTCTCAAATGGGAATTCGTTAGTCATCTTTGTATGTCCTGGATATGCAAAGAGATTGGAATAGTCCACATAGCAGCCAGCTCTTAAAAGATTTGACTATCGCTTAAAGTCTACCGCATTTCCCTTGCACCTACAAGAATGTTTTGCAAACGTTTATCTCGATTAATATGAAGTAGATGGAGAATCAGCTTTTGTAAAAATAGATTGCACAAGAGTAGAGAAAGTCGTGTGAGTGTAACACATCAGATTTTTCTATATGCTGCCTGTTTATTGGAAATGGATTCATTCAGTTAATTTTCAGTTTACTTTTTATCTATTTGTTTAAGAAGTAATTAATCTCTTTAGAGTAATTGGTTGTTGAAACATTGCACCCCCAACACATATTGAACTCTATTGACTGAGTAGCCGTTAAAAATTTCGCTATGAGTATTGTGTATCCTCCTGGTGTATAGTCGTCCTCCGTGGTGTAGTGGTTACCATGCTAGCCTCTAGTTCCCGAGGTCGCGGCTTCAAACCGGCGTAAAATTCCTTAGCATGGCTTCCTTCGGAAGGGTAGTAAAACCGGTGGTCCCGTATCGTAGATTTACGGCACGTAAAAGAACCTCAAGCCTGATAAAGAGGCCTCTGAACAAATATAGAATGGGACGCTAAGGACCACAGCAGATAAAAAGCGTCCATAAATAAAACTCAGTTTCAGTTTTCCTGGTGTATACATCAGTTTCACAAATATTTTTTAGTATATAACGTGTTAGTAAGAGAATATAATTATAAAACATCTTATAATCACATTGATGAGAATTTCTCTATCCACTGTCGTTTATTATTATATATTGTCTACAAACTATTCTTACAAAAGCTCATTCTTGTATCTTTTTGACGTTAATTCCAGATAAACGTTTGCTTAAATAGGTTTACTTACTCGTTAGAAGTGCATCAGCATCTTCCAAGGATGCTGAACGATGAAAATCCCACTTTAGATGGAAAAATTGTAGTTATTTTGGATTTTTCCTAAAATGGTTCAACGATTTTGTTTAAAATACCACCTGTTTAAGTATTTGCATGACAAATAAAATGCATATCTTGAAATTCCAGCAAACAGTTTCTACACAAAACCTGTATACCACGTTCAAGAATAGTAGAATACGATACAGGGGGTAGAAGTAGGTTTTTATTTTGCGAGTAGGGCCTACGGCCTTTCGTTTCACAATCCTACGAGCCAAATAGAACCACTTTTAATACGTGTGACAGACGAATTTATGAACTACTGACAGGGTTCAAATTTGTAAAATATCAATAATATTATATTGGTTCCTGAAACTAACAGATCACGTTTAGAACGCGTTCTTGAAACGAGAAATGACGTTAAAAAGCGAGGTATCAGATGCTTTGTTGATTCGCTAGCTGAAATTATTTTCAACACGTTTTGCCTTACACCAGGCAATGAAGCGATTAAATGCTATATTGTTTCCTGGAGTTTTTATTTAAGTACTTCTAGTGTTATTCTTTCTGCTGCCTCTGTAATTTCACTTCCATTTCAGTTTCTTCTGAATTAAAAATTTCCACCATTTAATCTTTATGTAGGTTAGATAAAAGAATAGCGTTTTAGATCAAAGAAAGCTGCTAATATAACGTGTAGGTTAACTCTACAACGAATTGCGATAAATTGAAGTATGACAATTTGTATTGTGAACAGATAATGTGAGCGCCATGAGAAATTAATCATGTAAGAGGATATAATGAAAGGCAAAACGTAATCTAACCAAGTCGAGTTATTAAACATGTGTAAATACAAAGATAATTGCCATGTAATTGGACTTGAAACCAAATTTGGTCACAATTTTAGCTCGTGTGCTCTTGATAAAAGTTCCACTTTTAGGCCGTGCTGTCTAAAAAATAATTTATGTCGAATGTATACTTTATTTATTTATTTTGCATTAACCATTTCAGATATTCTTTACTAGGATAACATTTAACATTTTAAATATTGTTTTTCTTATGTGGCAAGTCGCTATTCTTTTTTTTCTAGTGGTCATACAAAGGGTATGGGACTTCAAACCCACCATATAGCGACACGCTTTTTAAAAATGTGGTTATCGCGCCTAATTTTCTTATACTTACTACGATATGCATAAACGCGTAATGAACGTTTATCTCGGTTAAATATTTCGTAAGAATGGTTTGTAATAACTACATAAAAGAATCTGATGTGTTACGCTCACATGGCTTTCTCTACTGTTGTACGAACTATTTTTACAAACGCTTATTCTCCATATGCTTCATGCTAATCGAGATGTTAATCTTATTGCTAATTTTCTTGTAGATGCAAGGGGAATTGATAGGCTTTAAACTATAGTCAAATATATTAAGAGCTGGTTACTATGTGGAGTATTCCATTCTCTTTACATTACCAGGACAAAAAAAAATAATAAGGAGTTTGAGAAAAAGTGTAAGTATTGGAAAATTTAAGGGAATAACTAGCAATATCTCGAAAATGGTTCACTCAAAGAAAAAAATGTATATGACATAAACTGTGTATTTTAACGCGATTTACATTTTTTGTGTAGTAAAATTTTGTCTCTCTTATGCTTTACCAGTTATGCAAAAGTCGTTCACAATGAAGAATACTTTTGGAGACATTCCTAGAAAATTCGAGATATACATTTAATCTTCATGAAAATATCTTAAACATATATTTTAATCAAAGTCGTTAGAGCCATTTTTGAGAAAACTAAAATTTTCGAAAAATGTTCCATGTAAAGGGTAATGAGATTTTCTTGAAAACCTTCGTGTCGCATCTCTGGAACACACTGAACCTAAATACCAAGTTTGGCGTTTATTCGACTGTTCGTTTCTGAGTTATGCTGTTCACAGACACAAACACACACACACACATTGTTATGTTTCCAAAAATGCCTTTTTTGGATTCAGGGGGTCTCAAAACATGTATTTCCGGTGAAATCTCGTTATCGAATTTTTGGGTGGAATACAATACTTCCCCTACTTACTCTACGTAGTAGAGAAAGTAGTAAAGGATTGTGGGTGGAGAAATGCTGCCTATAAACGATGGTGGTTAGAGAAAATCACCTGAATATAATTTTTATTTCAGTAACTCTTTCGAATTTTTTAAAAATTAGTTTAATGTTGGCATCCTCTGATTTATATTGCATTTTCTGTATGAATAAGAGGTGTTGAAGAATAACTTACCCATAATAGCTGAAGGGATACGGCAAGAGCTTATAAAGGGGTGGCAGCTGGACAATTTTCTGAACGTGTCACTTAAATGATTACTGTGCATGTTTTTTTGCCTCTTTAGAGTGCACTGCTCCTAGGTTGGTGTACATTCTGTTTAATGTTAAGCAATGTAAACTTCGCCTGCAGACAAAGCATTCATTCACGTGTTGCAGGTCGCCAAGCATGGGCATTTCTAGAGCATTCACCTCCTTGAGTTCAGCGACACCGTATTAAGTGATCCATACATTCGCTTCCATAAATAATTACATACACAGTACGTATACTTGCAACCTAATGTTTATGGAGAATGTTCGGGTTTTGCTTCGTGATAGAGAAAGTGATGCTCGCACTTTCTTTGCGCATGTTTGAATAATAATGAAATAGCCGCATTGCCTTTCAAACACTTTCGTGATAAATTATACCGATAGGCAGGTTATGTACGTAAGTGGAGCGGTTCCTATAGCTTAAAAATTTGATGTGTTACACTCACATGACTTTCTCTACTCTTGTACAAACTATTTTTACAAACGCTTATTCTCCATTTACTTCATGTTAATCGAGATAAACATTTGCAGAGTGTATCTTATTGCTAATTTTCTTGTAGATGTAAGGGGAATATATATTTACAAGGGCAATATAGAAATACAGTAGCCTTTAAGCACATACATATCTCTTAATAGCTGGTTGCTAGGTGCAGCACCATTCCCTTCGCCACAGATTAATACTCTTTGCATATCCAAGACAAAAAAATGAATAACGAATTCCCAATTGAGATAAGTATTGAAAAATTTTAGGGAATAACAAGCAATACCTCGAAAATGGTTCACTCAACAACAAAAATGTATATGGCATAAATTGTGTATTTTAACGCGATCTACATCTTTTGTGTAGTAAAATTTTGTCTATCTCTTATGGTTTACCAGTTAGCAAAAGTCGTTCACAATGAAGAATACTTTTGGAGACATTCCCAGAAAATTCAAGATATACATTTTATTTGTCATGAAAATATCTTAAACATATGATATTTTAATCAAAATCGTTAGAGCCATTTATGAGAAAATTAAAATTTTCGAAAAATCTTCCATGTAAAGGGTACTCTGGGGTGTGGGAATTTTCTTGAAAACCTTTGTGTCGCATCTCTGGAAGATACTGAACCTAAATACCAAGTTTGGTGTTTATCCGACTGTTCGTTTCTGAGTTATGCTGTTCACAGACAGACAGACAGACAGACACACACACACACACACACACGGACACGTTTCCAAAAATTCTTTTTTTGGATTCAGGGGATCTCAAAACATGTATTTCCGGTGAAATCTCGGTATCGAATTTTTGGGTGGAACAATACTTTCCCTACTTACTATACGTAGTAGAGAAAATAAAACGAATAACGAATTACCATTTGAGGAAAAGTATAAGTATTCGAAAATTCAAACAAATAACAAGGAATATCTTGGAAATGTAAATGACATAAATTGTGTTTTAACGAGATCTACATCTTTTGTGTACAATTTTATGTATCTTACGGTTCACCAGTTATGCAAAAACCATTCACAATGAAGAGAACTTTTGGGGACATTCCCAGAAAATTCAAGATATACATTTCATTTGTCATGACAATACGTTAAACATATAATATTTTAATCAAAACCGTTAGAGCCGCTTTTGAGAAAATAAAAATGTTCGAAAAATGTTCCATGTAAAGGGTTTCATGAAAATCTTCGTTTCGCATCTTTGAAAGATACTGAACCCAAATACCAAGTTTAGTATTTATCCAACTTTTCATTTTTACTTTCTCTACTACGTACAGTAAGTAGGGGAAGTATTGCATTCCACCCAAAAATTCGATACCGAGATTTCACCGGAAATACATGTTTTGAGACCTCCTGAATCCAAAAAAAGCATTTTTGGAAACATGTCCGTGTGTGTGTCTGTGTGTGTGTGTGTCTGTGTGTGTGTGTGTCTGTGTGTCTGTGTGTGTGTGAACAGCATAACTCAAAAACGAACAGTCGGATAAACACCAAACTTGGTATTTAGGTTCAGTATCTTCCAGAGATGCGACACGAAGGTTTTCAAGAAAATCCCCCCACCCCAGACTACCCTTTACATGGAACATTTTTCGAAAATTTTAATTTTCTCAAAAATGGCTCTAACGATTTTGATGAAAATATCATATGTTTAAGATAATATCATGAGAAATGAAATGTATATCTCGAATTTTCTGGGAATGTCTCCAAAAGTATTCTTCATTCTGAACGACTTTTGCATAACTGGTAAACTATAAGAGATAGACAAAATTTTACTACACAAAAAATATAGATCGCGTTAAAATACACAACTTATGTCATATACATTTCTTTTGTTGAGTGAACCGTTTTCGAGATATTGCTTGTTATTTCCTTAAATTTTGCAATACTTATACTTTTTCTCAAATTCGTTATTCATTTTTTATGTCCTGGACATGCAAAGAGAATGGAATGCGCCACATAGCAACCAGCGTTAAAATATTTGACTATCGCTTAAAAGCTACCATATTCCCCTTGCATCTACAAGAAAATTGACAATAAGATTGACATTTCGATATCTCGATTAACATGAAGCATATGGAGAATAGGCGTTTGTAAAATTAGATTGTACAAGAGTAGAGAAAGTCATGTGAGTGTAACACATCAGATTTTTGAGTTATGCTGTTCACAGACTCACACATACAGACCTTTTTCTAAAAATGCTTTTTTTTATTCAGGGACCTCAAAACATGTATTTCCTGTGAAATCTCGGTGTGAAATTTTTGGGTGGAAGCAATACTAACTCTACATAGTAGAGAAAGTAAAAACTGATGTGCTGCACTCACATGACTTTCGCTACTCACGCTTGTGCAAATCATTTTTATAAAAGCTTATTTTTCTATCTACTTAATGTTAATCGAGATACACATTTGCAGAAATTGTCTTACTGTATATTTCCTTGTGGGTACAACGTGATTAGAGGAATACTGTAGGCTTTAAGCGATCTTTTAAGAGCGTGTCGTTATGTAAGAAATGGCTTTGAAATTCCGTTCTCTTTGCACTGCCAAGAGAAAGGTGGGGAGACTTCCCATTTGAGGGAAGTATAAGTATTTTAAAATGCAAACCAATGTCAGGGAATATATTGGAAACGCTTATTCACAAAAATGATTTTACATAAATCGGATGCTTTATCGAGATCTGCATGTTTGGTGTAGTAAGATTTTGTTAATCTCTTAAGATTTGCCAGTTACACAGTGCCATCGTTTTATGCCTAGACCGCGGATCGCACGAATGCGTGCTCGGCACACAGTCTGCTACACTGCGTTGCGTAACTCCCGCCTTACGAGCGTTAGTAACATGTATGTAATGAGTACTAACCTTGTTATAAGTGTTGTTGAAAGTGATGTCCGTCTGCACGAAGACATTCTTGACATGGTCGGTTGAAATTACCTTTCACACGCATAAGTTCTTCTTGCGTAATGTTAATAATTTCTGCTTTTATGTTGTCTTTAGGTTCGTCTATGATGTGGGATTGTTCCTATACAGTTAATTTTTTAGCGTTTAGCGATACCGCTGTTCTAAACTTATTGATCAAACATCTCGCAGTGTCTCTACCCGGAGCTGAATAACCATCAAATTGCTGCTGAAATTGTCTACACATCTGTCTGAATGATTCAGTTTTCACGTATGTATCGTACATCAAAATACGCTGTTCAAACGTGAAATTGTTGGCAGGCATTTCCGTGGACTAATAAGAGAGTAAAATTCCTAAGGAAATCTGACACAACACACGTATTGTCGATACACTTCACAACACGAAGACAAAGCAACGACTGAGACAGCTCATAGCTGATAAACGTACCCTTGACACCTCCTGCGCCGAGGCACAAAACGAGGGCACTGTGCAAAAGTCATTCAGAATGAAGAGGACTTCAGAGGCTATTCCCAGAAAACCAGAAAATTCAGGATATATATTTCATTTGTCATGAAATATCTTAAACATAACGTATTTTAATCAACATCGTTAGTCTTTTTGAGAAAATCCAAAATTTTGAAAATTTTCCGGGTAAAGGGTAGTTTTGGTGGGCGAATTGTCTTGAAAATCGTGTCGTTTCCGTGGAAGATGTTGAACTTAGATGCCAAGTTTGGTTTTTAACCGACTGTCATTTTTGAGTTATGCTGTACACACACACACACACACACACACACACACACACACACACACACACACACACACACACACACACACCTTTTTCTAAAACTGTTCTTTTGGGCTCAGGGGACGTTAAAACATATATTTCCATTGAAACCTCGACATCGAATCTTAGGTGGAATACAATACTTCGCGTACGTACTATACGTAGTAGAGAAATTAAAAATCTGATATATTACATCAACATCTACTTTGTTCTAATCGAGATAAACCTTTGCAGAAATACTGTATTAGATATCGTTGAAAGTACAAGATGAGGATAGAAGAAACGGAATCGATAGTCAGGTGTTTAAAACCGGTATTCTGTATGCTGGCCTTAAAATTCCATACTCTTTCCATGACACCACGAGAAACAACTGAATAACGATAACGCTTCAATTACAAGAGTATTGCAGAATTCAAACCAATAACAACGGATATCACTGAAGTGGCTGTTGCTAGAGAAATAAATTGTGTAATTTAAAGAGTTGTACATTTTCGATGTCATAAGTTTTCGTCTTATCTGTAATAGTTTTACATGTTATATAAACTATACAAACTTCTTTCCGAACGAAGAGAACATCTCAGGCTATTCCGAGAAAATTTAAGATATACATGTTATTTGCCATGTGAATATTGTAAATAAATTGCATTTCAGTAAAAAATCGTTAGTAAAAATTTCGAAAAATTCCATGTAAACTATAGGTTATTTTTTTTTAAAACCTTCGTATAACATCCTTGGAATACATGCCTATTTCTTCTCCACGACTGATTTGCTTAGCCACAGTGCAATCTATACAACAACAATCTTTTAGTCAAGACTTTCCAAAACATGCAATTTGTTATTGTTGCTGACTCTTAATACTTTTAGAAAGTTACTGTAAAATTTCAAATATCTAAATAAATTCTTTGGTTACCATTAATAATGATGCAGCCTGCATATGTTTTGTATTGTTGTGGAATGCGCCCTGAGCACGATTTTCTTCCGTTTAAGAGAGTACTAGAGAGCTAACATTATATGTGAATATCAGGCCCGGAGTTTGGTGACCTAAAATGTTTGAAAAATGGCCCTAAAATTTAACCAAAATGATATAATCATTACAAAGAACACTCAAACACTGAGATTTATTTCATTTCTTAAAATTCATCAGAATAATAATGACAATTTAGAATGTAATTAAAGCGTATATTGTTTATTACTGATATTGTTTGAAGAATCTGAAAAGAAAACGAAGAAAATTGTTTTTGAAGAATGCCTTACAGAACTGTGGCAGTAAGTCTTTCGAATTCTCGGATTATACTGAATTTATATCGAAGGAAGACTTCACACCTCTTTAAGGGCAAGGAATTTCAACTGACTGACCTGCCTCATCCCTAGTTTGGGACATTTAATTATACCTGCTACTCTGTTAATAAGTCACCTCTCCATTCAACAAGGAACCCTTTCCAGTATAACCATAAAATAGGAATGATCCCTCCCCCAAGAATGCGAATGCGAGTAAAGAATAGGTGATTCAACGGGGGGGGGACTGTTCGCGTGCTACGAACTGCACAGATCTAGTGCGGCTGCCACTCCCAGGAGGAAGGGCTGAGGTGAAGGAACCACAGGAGGCTATAGGCCGTAGATATACAGGCGCAGAGACGCGCGGAAGTCCCTAATATTTCCAAGCTTGCAGATCCGTTCCACTGCTAGAGCCGCCGAGAGAAGCCGATGAACGAGCCACCAATCAAGCACCCTCTAGGGAGTCCATTGAGCGTGCATCCGCGCCATCTGTCCGGTACCGTCATACGCCACGAAACCTAGAAGCACACCTGAGAGATAAGAAGGAAACGGAGAAAAAGGGAAATTATGGGGAAAAAAATCGTAGTAGAAAAGAAAGCACCCCGGCATTCGAACCCGGGAATAACCGAATGCGGGTTGTATACTTACCGCGGCGCCACCTCGCCCGTTAAGTAAAGGATGTACACAGTTACTCTTATTTCTCAGATGAATAGTAAAAGTTTTGCTGTTTGAAAAGTTATCCTTATGAACATTACAGTCTGGGAGCCATGATAAGGATTTATGTATATTAGTAACGCCTATGATGCAACAATTAAAAGATGGCATGTCACTGAATCCGGGTACTAGTATGTTCTAAGGATTAATAATAATGATAATAGATAGTTCTGTAATATTGTCTTGTTTCGAAACCTATAATCTACAAATATTCTCGACACGTTAACCTCTAGGTGTGGTCGAAAGGCTAGGTCGCATACGAGAAACAAATTGCATGCTCATTTTTCTTGTCGGTCCGTGAAGTTGCATGCAAGATAGATGCAGTTGTCTCCAACAGAATACAGCAGAAAATGCGCGAACATCATGCAATATGTATATGGGTCCCTTAGGACTTTTTCTTTTACTGCCAACGCCGAGAGCCTTTTGCCAAATATTTGTCCACAGTTTTACTGTAGTTGGGAGAAACACACGACTTTTGGAATCAAATGCCATCAACGCAATTTGCTAACGTAACATTAATTTCTTTCTGTACTTCTAAATAATAACCTCTTTCTGAATGTTCTCTTTCTAATAATGGACTGTTTTTTTAAAGCTTCGTATAGACTTTATTTCATGCCTATAGTTGTATTTGCATATCCTACAGTATATATATATATATATATATATATATATATTAGTGAGCGAACGATACCACTGTTTCTCGATACTGATTTTTGAACACGATACGCGATACTGACTTTATAAAAAACTGTAAAGGCGATAGCTTGTTGACTGAATTATGTTCTTTTTAGTAGTTTTCTGTGTGTAAACGCTTATAACCAATTTTGTATTGCAAACTAATTCCAAAATTCTTCCTGTATGAGATTCTCAAATTGGCAGCAACTTTTTTCTTGATTATGCCATAGGTTATAATATGCCGTATTGCAGTCAAGCCTAATATAATAATAATAATAATAATAATAATAATAATAATAATAATAAAAATTCTTTGCTTTCCTTTTTTATGTAACTGTATTTTGTGCTGAAAACTTTCTTTTAAAGGATTCTCGGAAGGTCTCAGGTTCAAATCCCGCGGGCCGAACCATTTGACGGTTTTTATTCGTGGTTTCCCTCAGCCGCTAAGTTGAATACCGGACTGGATATTTAATAACACGATCCAAAATTCCACCTTAAGTGACGAAGGCACATGACTTAGTGTGAAACAGAAGATCCAGCTGCTATGCGCTAGGGTCTCTGTGGACACGTGACGAAGCAAGATGGCATGGTTACAGGGATGAGACCTAGAAGGCTAACTGTCCGCCTTTCTATATGAAATCGACAGTTAGACTGGACGGCCCCTAATACCATCTGCACGGCACAAAGCAGAAGATGCAGTTGCTACGCACTAGGGTCTCTGTGGACACGTAACGAAGCAAGTGGTACAGGGATGAGACCTAGAAGAAGACTTAACTGTCCGCCACATCGATGTAAGAATTATCCACTAACAGATCCGTCGCGATGTGACCATGTAGTTAAAGCGACGTAAAATAAATTGAGTAATAAGTAAATAAATAATCTATCCAATTCTTCTTTATTCTGCAATTTTGAAAATATAAACAAATACACATTTTACATGAAACTTCAACAACTAAAAATAATGTGTGTGTTACACTATTTGGTACTATTCACAACCATATAACACACCTTTTTTCATCCGGTAATAAATAGTCATATAACACTCAGAAACATAGTAAGTTTGTGGATTAAGCTGCTCTACTACAGATCCTCGTACATTAGCATATACACGTTTAATACAAAGACATATTACATACAATTAAGAATCTGAAGAAAAAAATCAAGGAAGTGTTTATGAAACACAGATATATATGGATCAAAGATTTATGTTTAAGAACGCGAACATTCTTGGAAAAGCCAATAATTCCATACACTGTATTATCTCACCTCATAAGTTCTGGTTTGTTTCTGCTGAATTCCAGGTTATTGTTACCGAAGTAGGTATATGCAATGGCTGAGGGTGAGTGACCAAGCCAGGCTATTTAAAAAACGTCAGTTAAATCAGCTTCATTCAGAACTCAGTTAACGCTGCGTGTTACATGAGTACCTGTACTTTTTTTTTTTAGGGGCGGCCCCACACCCGCCGCCCCCGGTGACGATCATCCTCTGAGGCTACATCGTCCCCCCATGCACATGCTGTTAAGCTAACCATGCGAAACATGCAATGGCAAGGGGTGCTGTGTTAGTGTAATGCATGCGTTAGTATTCGGGTTCCGCTGAAGCACCCCGGTTAGTGAACGGATGGACATTGCTAGCCTGTGCGCAGCGCGCACAGACGTCTGCGTAATGTGTCTGGGTACTGAACATACCGAAGTCTGAACAGGACCCAGGGAGTGCGGTTACTTGTACTTGAGGTGGTTATGTGTGAAGTTAGTGCGTTTTTTGGACTCACTTGCAAGGTGATGCATGCAGAGATTTGTTATAAGTGGCAAAGGAGTAGCGTGCGTTTTTGTTGCAGGATCAATAGTGCGACTTAAGGGGACAGACGGACGAACTGACAACATGCAGCTAATGCTAATGTGATTGCGTAATGAGATGGTGGGGGCAGGATTGCTACTTTGTGTTACCTGTTGTGTGATGCGACCTGGTGCGTCGAGGCTAGGGTGATTGTTACCTGTACGATGTTAGCTATTTGTGAATGTTTTGCAAGTTTTCATTGAGATACAACAGTCTATGGAATATTGCATTCATCGCAGTCAAGGTCTATCGAGAACTATAGTCCAGCAACTCTTTGGGATCACGTGCGAAGCAATAACATGAAGTCTCAACTCTTGTCATTCCTTATCTAGCGTAAGCTTAAACATAATAACTTTCAATAATGCAAAACTTAAAAATTTAAAAGTATCGAAGGTTTATCTCAAAGATGCCATCTAGTATCGAAGTATCGATGTCCCATCCCTTATATACAGTCTATAGCAAGGTTTAATTTCTTACCACCTACTTATAGGAGGCAGAGGAAGTATTGCATTCCTCACCAAAATTTATATTTCACTGGAAATACTTTGATGTTTACTGGACCCAAGCAGAAAAAATTTTCAGAAAAAGAGGGGTTTATGAACACTAACTCAAAAACTAAAAGTAGAATAAATACTAAACATCGTGTTTTAAGTTCAGCATCTTCTAAGAATGAGACATAGAGATTTTCAAGAAAATTCTCCCACTTCAAACTATATTTTAATGAAACATTGTTCGTTGTTTTTTATTTTCTGGAAAATAACTCTTGAACGATTTTGATTAAACTGCCACAGCGTTAACATACTTACACTACAAATAAAATGTATATTTTGAATTTTCAAGAATAGGTTGTGAAGTCCTCTTCATTCTGAATGACTTTTGTTTGAATTTGCATAAGTGACACACAAACACAATAATTTCAAATAATTTTTGCCGCATTAGTCATTTCCAAGACATTCGTTGTTATTGTTTTGAATTTTTCAACACTTTTGTCAATTTTTCAAGTGATGTTTTTCTCGGTGTCATGAAAACCGTATGGATCTTCAAGGCCGCTCTATAATGAGGCTGTTGAAACATTCTAGACACCAGAAGAGCTTCCTAAGCGAATTAAAATAATACTACATTGCCTATTAACACCTTCATGCGCATTGCAAAAGTATAGGTGCTTAATGAGGTGCGAGATTAATCTAGCTCTTGGAATTGAAAGAGATGTTCATTGAGTGAAGAACCTGAAGAAATGAACTGTAGGCAAGGTTTTTTCCTGGAGATTTTTACTTTCTCTACCATATACATAGTAGAGAAGGTATTGCATACCACACAAAAATTTGATACGGAGTTTCCAACGAAAATACAACTTTTGAGGTCTCCGAATAAAAAAACAGTTTTAAAAAATCTGATATGTTACACTCACATGACTTTCTCTACTCTTGTACAAACTATTTTTACAAACGCTTATTCTCCATATGCTTCATGTTAATCGAGATGTTAATCTTATTGCTAATTTTCTTGTAGGTGAAAGGGGAATATGGTAGGCTTTAAGCGATAGTCAAATGTTTTAAGAGCTGGTTGCTATGTGCAGTATTCCATTCTCTTTGCATTACCAGGACAAAAAAATGAATAACGAATTTGAGAAAAAGTATAAGTATTGGAAAATTTAAGGGAATAACAAGCAATATCTCGAAATTGATTCGCTCAACAAAATAAATGTATATGACATAAATTGTGTATTTTAATGCGATCTACATTTTTTGTGTAAAATTTTGTCTATCTCTTATGGTTTACCAGTCGTTCACAATGAAGAATACTTTTGGAGACATTCCAGAAAATTCGAGATATACATTTCATTTGTCATGAAAATATCTTAAACATATGATATTTTAATCAAAATCGTTAGTCATTTTTGAGAAAATTAAAATGTTCGAAAAATGTTCCATGTAAAGTGTAATCTGGGATGGGGGATTTTCTTGAAAACCTTCGTGTAACATCTCTGGAAGATACTGAACCTAAATACCAAGTTTTGTGTTTATCCGACTGTTTGTTTCTGAGTTATGCTGGTCACAGACACACACACGGACATGTTTCCAAAAATGTTTTTTTTTGTATTCAGGGGGCCTCAAAACATATATTTCCGGTGAAATCTCGGTATCGAATTTTTGGGTGGAATACAATACTTCCCCTACTAAAAAATATACGTAGTAGAGAAAGTAAAGAAGGTCCGCGCGTGCGCGCGTCATGTGTGAACATCATATGTCGAAAACTAAAAGTAGGATAAATACCAGACTGGGTATTTGAGTAGTATCTTTCAAAGATGCGACACAACGATTTTCAAGAATATCGCCTCACCACAAACTGTCTTTTACATGGAAAATTTTCCGACATTTTTTTATTTTCTAAAATATGGTTAACGATTTTGATTAAAATACCACATATTAAAAATATTTGCATAACAATTCAAATGTATAACTTGAATTTTCCGGAAATAGCCTGTAAAGCCCACATCATTCGAAAGAAATTGTATAATCTTAAGCGATAAACTAAGACTTACTGCACAAAAAAGTAGCTCTCTTTAAAACATACAATTTATTTCAAATAACTTTAGTGACTATTTCCGAGGTATCCGTTATTAATGGTTGGAATTGTTCAATACTTTTGTCGTTTTTAATATACAGGGTGGACCGTAAGCGTTATAGAAAGAAATATTTTTAATAAAAGTTGCATGATATTATTGGGGAAAGCAAATGCCATTAGTTCGTGTTTTGTTTGGAGGACGTTGTGATGGTAATTTTAAAGTCGATTTAATTTTTTTTTTCTCAGCATCTCGGCGTGTATCTGGAAAACAACTTGAGTCAATTGGGGAGTTCAGTGTCCCAATATATGTTGTCACAGTAGCTCAGTGGTTAGAGCAACCACACGGAGAGCGGGAGAACCGTGTTAAAATCCCGGGGGTGCCATTGAAGTATTCAATTGACTCTATATTAAAAACTTGAAAGACCAGGCTAAGGTATCTAAAAATATAATTAATTTCAGTTAATTATATATAATAATTATGAGGAAAACTTTTGTCTTTTTTTCCAAGTCCTTTCGGTATTTAGTTGTTTCTCGCGATTGCGGGAAAGAAT
This sequence comes from Deroplatys truncata, assembly GCA_030765065.1. Lineage (NCBI taxonomy): Eukaryota > Metazoa > Arthropoda > Insecta > Mantodea > Mantidae > Deroplatys > Deroplatys truncata. The sequence goes on along the minus strand of CM060988.1, from coordinate 116,360,722 downwards.
ATACATAGTGTCCAGTTCTTAAACATTTGACTGTTGTTATTCCCTTTATATTTTTAAGAAAGGTGTTATGCAGTTATTTCGGAAAATGAAGTAGATAAAAAAATAAACTTTCTTAAGAATAATTTGTATACACATTAATACGCGATAGAGGACAGAGGTCATTTGAATGTAACACAGAGTTTTTTAAATTTCAAACTACTACATATAAGTAATCCTCAGGGCGAGGGTAGTTTTATGCAGATATTGTTACGCCGCGGCTGTGCCCCAAGGTTATCGGGAGGTTGGCGCCGGCCAGTCTGAGATAAGCAAAGATAAGTAGCGCTCTTGTCAGGTAAAAACCGAAAGCCCTACCTATAGATAACCAGAATCGTCTGGAAATTTCCTGCTTCTCGAACGTTCTACAACTCTGAGGAAATTGTATAGGCGAGCGCTCTCTCAAGTTAGTGGGTTAATATGCGAGTTAGTGAGTGCGTTTCTGAGGCGATATCAAATGTGGTTCTACAGTGAGTTTGTGACGACTACTGTGACGTGCAGTGACCGCTGCTTCTGCGAGATATTGGAGAAGTGTTCTGTTCGACTCCCCAGTCTTGCGTATTTCATTACACCACTACACCACGAAGAAAGTAAAGTAACCCTGAAAAATTGAACTAGATCAGGTACTTAAGCAACAGTCAGAACTTAGTGACGTTAAAAACTGAACAAAGTCACAATATTATCCTCGGCAACGTTTCGGCTCAAATACGGTGTCGAAAGTAGGCGTTAATAAGAATTAATGTAGCTTCTTGGAGTAATAACTTAATTTTGTTTTCAAACACAAACTCCCAGCTGAATTCATATATTGACACGCAGTGAGTGCCTTTTATGAGTTGGTACGTTCGAATTGTTACCGAAACGAGCCTCATTGTGCGGAAAAATACTAAGAAGGGGCCCTGAATGCAAAGGAGACCGCCTGTCGCTAAGGAAAACGCATCAGTAATATAATTGTAATTCCTTCGCGTGGAATACTACAGTAAAGTGATATAGGGAGCACGAGGAAAAGGAGATGGGAGACGACCCTTAGGCGGCCAATGTTTATTTTTTGCTGTGTATATCTCTATGGCTTTGATCATTCCCCTTGTTATGTGTTGAATGTGTACCGAAGAAGTTGTTATATGGGAATCACTTATATTTGTATTTCCTTTGTGCCTCTTCAAAGCTATTCCTGCTTTAGAGACACGAGTACGTTCATGATTAGCTTACAAATGAGTTCAAACGGCAAAGAAAACCCGAGTTGTGCTGATTGAGGACGAAGACATCAAATGCAAGCAAACATAGGAATGCCTTACGAAATCATCTCCTAGTTGATTCAATGGGGCTTCGGTATGTTCTCAAAAGGCACTAGAAAAGTTCTGTTTATCATTACTGAACATTAATCGAATCGAAATAAGACTATCTTTTGTCGACGAAGGGCTGTTCATAACAGTGGAGGGATTTAGCATTTCAAATTAACATACATAATTACTTACTTGTATATAACATATACAAAAACTTTTTTTTCAACTTTCCAGTCGATCATCTTGAAAACACCTTTTCAAGAAAATAATTTATGGTGAATATTTCTTCATTTGAGGAGAGAAACATTGATATTAGTTACATTTTATTTAATGCATATTTTCAAGTTCATTTTTAAAATTGTAACCCTATTTCTTTTTAACAATTTTATCTGAAACTCGTTTTAATATACTAATAATATACTAACTAAAAATATATTATAAGTTTCAAAAGAAGCAATGCTTTTGTATTCTGTTAAATTAAAACAAATGAAATCTAAGTTAATCTTTAAGTGTAGCAACGTTAACATTTTTTTAAATTTCGTTAGTAGTATAATATAAACTAATGATTCATTTAATAAAAAAATGGAAAAAATATTTCTGACAGAAGTTAGTTTCTTTTATGCATAAAACAAAAATGTGTTAAAAATTGGTGTTTCCGTTAATAAAAATATTTACCTGAGCATACATGGCCTTAAAAATATGCATTAACTAAAATTTAAGTAGGTAATATAATTGTTTTTCCCTTCAAGTACAAAAACGTTCACCATAAATTGTTTTCTTAAAAACATAATTTTTTCAAGATAATCGGCTGGAAAGCTTATAAAAAAATCTGTACATGCAAAAATCTGTACTTCGTCAAATAAACCACCTATTTGTTATTCTGCTGACAAATTTGTCTACTGGTGTTTAGGGTCTCTTGCATTTCCTTTGTGTAGTACGTTCTTCATTGCGGTATTTTGGAGTAGAGCTGTTGTATACGCTACCATTATGCCTTTAGTTAAAATATGTATAAAAAAGCTTGATTATCCGACAGAAGTTCTCTTTGGCATCAAAATCCATCAAATTTATTGTAATTTTCTACTAAGTTAAATTCACAAAAATTGGATTAAATTCCTGTTGTTTTGCCATAATTAGAATACCTAAACGTTCTACGTTTTGTGTGCTTGTCTATAACTAAAAGTTGAGCAACTGCAGCCTTTAGCCACGATAACAATCTTGGCCCAAGGTTATACAAGAAGTTGGTTTAAAAAATATCCAGACTTGCAGCAAGACAGAATTTTTAAATTAAGAACTACATAGAGAGCAAAAACCTACAAACCGACTGCGCGATGTTTTTCCTGTCCGCGTCCTCGCCGTTCGTTGCCGTCTGCCGCTGTTAGAGAAAGGCGCGGATGAAACAATAAAACATTTTTAAAACTACTTTTAAAGGCTTTGCTTACCAACTTTATGAAAGGAGATCCTGAAACACCGTCGGTGTCCATACATTTTTGGCACCTCTTTAGGAAACTATCCAACACTCACCGTAGTTCACGATGAGAAATGCAGGCAATTTCCTGGCGGATATTTTGTTTTAATTCTTCCAGGGTGTGTGGGTTTGTCTTGTACACTTTGTTTTAAGTTACCCCAGAGATAGAAATTGCAAGGGGTTAGGTCGGGGGACCGAGGAGGCCACAAATCTCTACTAATAATTCTGTCCTCAAACACACTTTCATAAAATTGTTCAGTAAAGCTTTTAAAAGTAGTTTTAAAAATGTTGCATGGTTTCATACGCGCCTTTGTATGATAGCGGCAGACGGCAATGAGCGCCGAGGACGCGGACAGGAGAAACACCGCGCAACCGGTTTGTAGTCTTTTGGCTCTTCCTGTAGAATTAAAAGGATTATTAGAAAATAATTTCCATAACGAAAATTATTTTTGCTTAGTTCAAATTAATTATATTAGCGTTGTTTGTTTGTTGTTTTCATTACAAGTATTTCTTCAGCATACTATAGTTTTCTTTTATTCTTGAGTGTTATTTACTGAAGAATTTGTTTAAAAATGAGCTTTCATAACTTAAAATTAACGCCATGTCTTATTTTATAGTCACAAATATTTAGTTAATTATGTTACATACTCTACTACTTCCGTTTAAAGCTGCGGAGTCCCGCCCGCTTGTGCACGAGTTTTTTTAATTCAGATGTCGTGCCACAAATTAGTTATTATTTATTATACTTTATGCACTATTTCTCTTGCAAATAAATAAATACATTAAATAAAAAAGTGACGCCATTGTGCATTATTTCGCCGAATACTATGGCAGAAAAAAAAAGAGGTTTTCCACGATCGTATAATTTCTACTTTTTCTAATGATGTTTGTACAGGGCAATCTAGAGTTGCAATATGAATTGGTTTCCAAGGAAACCAACTATGTCTCTTAATATTAGTTTGGTGGCTGTTATAACATGCAATATTTACTAGGGTAGGAAATAAAATACAGGGCCTAAATGTGGTTGAATTTCTTCCCTAATCTTGTATACAAGATCTCGTCTATAGTTGCCCTGGGCTGCTGCAGCCTCTCGGATACTCTACGAAACCATATGTTTGGTTCCTCTTCAAACACTTCTGGTGAGTTGGGACACTGTATGGCGGAGCTTATAGTGCCATTACCTGATTTCTTAAAAGGGCCCCTCCCTTACACAGGGCGGAAATGGGACGACAGACCCTAGCTTGTTGCCTATCAGCTGTTCGGGCTGTTGTCGTAGGACAACAGGGCGTCTACTCAACCCCGCACAGACATCACAACCCACGAACCACCCCAATCGAACCAAGTGGATTGGCTCAGATGGTTACGTCTGTGGCTTGCATTCAGGAGGTCCCGGGATCGATCTCTGGCGACCGCCCACTCTGGCCCATGGGGTTTGTCGGCGATTTTCCCGGGTCAGGCGAATGCTTGAATGGTTTCTTTCAACCCTGAATTTCCTATAAATCCATTTCGTTCCATTTTTCATTTCATTCATCTTTCATTCCCTTGGTCTCTTTTAGGGTCGGAAGTGTCGGCGATGGCAGAGGAAAGGATGCTCTTGTGACTCTCTGTCCCTCGGCTTTCTGCTGGCTGCCGGGGTATCCGAACCCCATTGAGGGGCAACAGCGCCCGCACCATGGCAGCTGAAGGAATTGGAAGCCTTCTCCCATGGAAGGTGATTTGCTAAAGAAAAACCCGGAGCCGAAGTTCCCCGTCTACCACGGAAAAACAACAACCGGGATACACCACTTACGGCATTAAACCTAAAGGGGAATGCTACTGAAAACATTTTTAGAATCGACAGCATTCTGTCACATCATCTCCATGCTGGTACCGCATAACCCCGCCTTGACCTCGCTACCCAGACATGCCCAATGTCCCACCATATCGGGAGCTACTGCCCCGCCGAGTCCAACCCAATCCAATCAACTCCTCTTCGGGAGAGATTCAGATGTTCGGTCCGACATACTTCCAATAACGTCAGAGGTACCAGGAGTGCCAGCGGTACGCAGCGCCCACACTACCGCAGCTGAAGAGATTGGTACTCCTGATTGGGTGCACCGGAAAAAAGATCCCACTGCGTAAAATTTACACACCGACTCGCTTTTAGCGTTTACGCTGTGTCCTGGTTTTTTGAGCATCCAAAATTTACAAATGTTTTCCTTGGCAACAAAGGCTCGCAACCAGGATGCGTTTCTCTTATTCATTCTTAATCATATTCCAGAGTATAAACCAAGTAGTTGCCGAAAATATGTATGGCATCCTGTATAAAGCGTGGGAAGTAAATAGAGACAGCGCAAAAGGAGGGTTGAATGCGCATGCATTTCCAAGACCGCATCCTTTGCTGTTCTTATTTTAGTTGTCATCGATTGCACAGAGCAAAATGTGTTTTTATTCCCTTGGGTGTAACGTATTTTGTGTTCACAGTTTGCGGTCTAAGAAGTGTGTCGGGTTTCTCTGTGTAATGTCGGTTTTTGTTCACGATAAATAAAACATTATGATTGCCTCCCGCACCACAAGTGTTGAAACGTTCATGTCAACAGATGTTGCTGTTGAACAAGAATAGGAGTAAACCTGAATAGCTTGACGTGAAATATGGGACGAAGCTGTTTCGTATGAAGCGCTTGGGGAAAATTTAGGATGTTTTCTTCATAATTTTGCATTTAACGGAGGGTATCTTGTGCGGTCTATTAAGATCTAGCCGTGAAAATACTTCACAGGCCTTTTTCTACATATTATTTGTAAAATCTCATCTCTAGATCTTGAAATTTTAGCCAAGAAGAAATTATTCGTAGACATGTGCAAGTAGTCACTAAAATAACAGTTTTAAGCACCTAAACTACTCCTTAATATGGCTAAATATATATTTGTGTAGGTATCAAATACGCAAAATAAGGCTTTAGCGGACGAACTGTTTCCGGACGAGGCGTGTACGCTAAAGTGGTGCTTAACAATAGTTGCTAAGAGCTCTTTAAATTATATGAGCAATTTAAAGGTATATGTTAGATATTCTAAATTCAGTTTGAGAATATTGTGACGCTGTCCAGTTTTTTTACCCGCAACTGCCACTTCACTCAGTCTTCAATGTCACTGGTTAGTTGTTTTACCTAGTTCAACTTCACTGGGAGTTCACTAAGGTGAATAGTTCGATTCTCCGTCACTTCAGTTCCTTCGTGATGTAGCCTCCTCACGCCGGAGGTTCCTTCACTCGGAAGTTGAAAACAAGTCCTCCACAACGCTCCGCAGTTGCACTCGCTGCATGTCACAAACTCGCTCGGAGTATCGCTCTTGAATTCGCACGGGAACCTCAGCCGTCAACTCGCTTGCTCACTGACCAACCGACGCAACTCAACTCCTGCGAGAACGCTCGCTTATATAGTTAGCGGAATATAGTTAGTGTCCTCGAACGTTCTATAACTATTTCGATACACTTTCTGAGGGGGGGAAGCTTCCAGAAGGTTCTAGTTATCTCCCAATAGCGCGCCCGGTGTTTGCGCTGGCGAGCGGCAGTTAAATTGTTTACTCGGACCGCCCGGCACCGACGACCCGATAACCTTGGACATAGCCGCTGCGTCACAATATTGTGACCGCGTGCGCGAGGTTATCTACGGGCCAGCTGGGCGAGCATATCCCGACCTGCATATCTGGCCGAATGGTTGTGACTAATGAGGTCCCTTCAGAATAATAGCCGCATAACGAACTCATTATGTGCCACTTCCCCACAGTCTTTTACTGTTCCAGCACTTTCCTTTCGGCGTGTTCTAGTAACTTCCCTTTCTAAAACATTTCGCTCTGTATGCGGGGCCTGTATAAGGGTATGCTCTAACTCGGATAGTTGAGTGAAGAAGTTACGAAGTGAAAAGTGGACAGTGCCAGTGCAGTTCAGTTGTGTTTCGAAGGATTGGTTGTGTTCTGTTCTGAGTGTGAATCAAAAGTGTCTCAAGTAGATAAAAAATATGTGCTATGCAGTGGCAAATAGTGTGTTTCGCATTAGCTGCTGTTTTGTTTTGTTACGATATGTATGAATTAAACAAAAGACTGTCAGCTTATAACCGTAGTGTATTCATTACATTTGTTACCCTATGTTGTATACATTTATGTCAACGTACACATTTTATTACTCATGCATTTAGCTTAAACGTATGTATTTTAATCAAAATCATTAGAATTTTTTTTTGAGAAAAAAATAACGAAACAGTTTCAATGTAAAGGCTAATTTGGGTTAAGGGAATTTTCTTGAAAATCTTTGTGTCGTATCCTTGGAAGATACTGAACTAAAATACGAAGTTACCCTCCCGCCCGTGCGCGCGCACACACACATACGAACGCAAGAAGTTTTTTCTAAAAAAAATAACAATTTGAGGGGAAAATTCACTGGACCTCAAAATCCGATGAGATCTTGATATCCAATTTTTGGGCTGAATGCAATGTTTCCTTTCTACCTGCTATATGTAGATGCTTGAGAAAGTAAAAATAATACATTTTGACAGACTTAAATACGCTTTATTGAGAGAACCGAAGTTGTAAGTAATAAATATGAATATATCTACTGTTGCTAGGATCTAAGCTTGGATTTATGCGGCTACAATAAAGTGAGTGCTGTTGAGAGCTAAGGAGATGGCTAGCGACGCACGAAGAGAGAAAAGGGATAATTAGATACTTTGAGAGTGAGGCGCAGTGTGACATGAGGGGAACGTCATATTTTGGATTGTGAGAGGTACGGAAACCAAGTCTTAGCAAGTTTCAAACATTAACTAAATCAACTTCAGAGCATTGCAGTGCCGCATGCCCCAAGAATTACAAAGGGACAAAGGTGTTGTGGTTGGAAGCTATGTTTTTATAGTTTAGAAAGTCTTAATTTATTAAATTATAAGATGACACGAGTTCCTGCAATGTTTATAAAGTGAAACAATTATAACACAGCAGCAACAGCGAGAAATGAAATCCCTAATACAGCCCTTCCTTACTTTCAGTTCATTTCCTCGAAAACGGTGAAGATGGAAAACAATGCCAAACATGGCATGTTTTAGTTTTTGTACAGGCTTATTAATACGAATTTCCTCTTTAATTTGATATATATTTTATCATTGTAGGCAGAAGACTTATATACATTTTATATATTTATTTTTAAAAATGGGTACTCCATTTATCAGTTTGTATTGCTAATTCTGCATCACTTCACAGAAAAAAAAAACCATAACTCCTAGACAGTGTGGAGTAGAGAGGGAAACTTAGCCCTTTTAAGGGGGAGGTTTTGCTCTACAAATAGGTGTTACTGTTACGTACGGCAGTTCCTGCGTTCTCAAGCCATGTGGGAATTTCTTTGCAAATATGTAGGAGTTTACTTTATCCATTTTTGCTTTGAACAGATTTCTCTCTGAATGACATTATTTATCTGCCAAAACGAACCGTTTATTCAGAAACTAAATTTTACGTTGATAAAAACAGCTTTTAAGTGTTGTGGGCATGCTTTGGTGTTAATAAACATGTTTATTGTTTAAAAAAATTGCTGATAAATTTTAATCAAGAGGTGGCATATTTAAGAAACTAAACCTTGAGGCAGTATTTTTAATACTTAAATCATTTCAGTCTAATTATATAATATGTAAATTCAATAACAGCCCGCCTTGAAGCAATATGTGTATGTAATAGTTTGTAAAATGTATGTAACAGTCATTGCATATGCTTATATTATTGTATCGATGTGTAATAATGTTATGTGAATATATTACGTAATTTAATAATGTAGGAGCTGTGAGAATAACAAGTAAAAGTTGCTAACAATGAGGTAACAATGAGTCAATAATGAGTAAGAAAGTTTAACAATACTACTTCTGATTATTGGAGTAACTATAATGTAATTTTAGTGACAGTTTATAAAATAGCCAATCAACAACCAGAAAAAGCTTTAGTTAAATGAAGGTATTCTATTGGAGTAGGATTAGCCAATCACAGACTTGAAATACAGAAATTTACAAGTTTAGACCGTTGAAATCAAGTCAGAGTTACTAACCAGACGCAAAAATGCGTCCTCGAGATAAATATAATACGTATTCGTGTGAGACGAAAGATAGTTTTACGTGTTAAAAAAAGTACAAGTAATTAATAAAAGAATCTCACAGTTCTCTATCAGTGAAGTGTTATTTACATCGTATCAAGTATTAATAAAAGGAGTGAAGTAAAATTATAATCTGTGTAAGCCTACATTCTTGTTGCATCACAACCCTGCCAAGACATCCATGTCTCTAAAATAAATACTGACGCAGCCGAGGCAAACATAAATATAATATTTAAAGAAACAGTCAAATTACAAAGGTAATATTTCTTAAACTTGGGGCATAAGCCACTTGAAAGTACATTTGGGCCGAACGCTACCGGAAACTGTTTACTATACGTGCGGCTGCAACTACTACAAGTTGGCTCCCCAACAGTTGAAATATAATACATCATCTTCAAACTGACTTTCCATACGTAGCAGCAACAAACATTTCTCAACCTATATTCCTTAATAAACAAACCGTTTGGATAAAAGTAGATCGATGAATATGTAAGGCAATTATTTGCATTCTATAAAAATTTCAATCTGTACGTCAAATAGTTTCTGAGATAATAATGGGTTATGAATTAAGCAGATTTAGCGTTGGCAGGATAGGGCTTATTATTTCCCCTTAAACGAATTTCCGCGGTATGTAATGTGATTTATGATGCGGTAATTAATTAGTTTCAGTACTTTACGAGCAACCGTTTTCTTCTCCCGCTGTTAAGGAATTCCGTCTTCCACGGTCTAATGTATTCAAGGCTTGGTCACAGATGAGCGTGTGATGAAGTTGCACCCTGATTTTCAGAGGTAACTCCCCACTTCCACTGGGCGTTGTCAGCAGGGAGGGTGTGGTTACAAACTAAGGGAACTACTACTGTTTTGTCAGCTAATTATCTCTAACCCCTTGAAGTGAAAGTTTTCACGTAGCAGGAGTTTTGTAGTGTCCCGTGTTCACACGTCCATTCTCCATGTGCAATTAATCTCTGTCGTAAGTTCCTGGCGCAAGCCACTAGATACCACTTACCGTTATCATATATAGGGTGTGATCTAATGTGTGTCATTTCTATAAAACCTTATTGCGCCACGGCCCAACAGGGCCTTGGTCTGCCGGCCTTACGCCCACAGTGGGAGATCATCCAACCGATACGTGGAGGAGATGTGGCCAGCATCACGCATCCCCCAGCCTATCGCAGCTCCTGCTGAGTGGGCACCGGTCTTATACGAGGGACTTAAAATCCGCACCCCCACGGGTGGGATCGAAACCGGGCGCATTAGTAGCTGGGAATCAAAGCGCCACGCTCCAGTGGCGCAGGACTCTTTGTGGGGGCGTATATTGTTTCCCCCGAAAACACTTTCTTGCGGCTTTTTACTTTCTGTACTATGAAAGGAGGGAAGTATTGCATTTCACCCAAAAATTCAAGAGTGTGTGTGTGCTATTTAATTCCAGTGCCTATTTATTGAACATTATCAGCATGCCCCCTTACAGAGTAGGTTATATGGATTACATTACACTAATTTCCAATTGTTTCCGCGTTGTTGTCGTTTTTTTTTTTTGTTGCTTAATCACCTTATTATGGCAATACTAATGACACTCATATTAATGATAAAATTTAAAATAATGACAATAATAGAAGAAATTAATATGTAAATTATGCTTATTCTTTAATATTCTTGTGCGTGTAATTATTTACATTGTCTAAATTATGCATTTCTTAACCTGTTAATGTTTGCACTGAGTCACTATAGTCTTAGTCTCCTGCATCTGTTGAATTGTCTCTTGATCGTTATCACTGTGTGTGTGTGTGTGTGTGTGTGTGTGTGTGTGTGTGTGTGTGTTTGTACGCGCGCGCGCCAAAAACGAAAAGCCGGTTGATTAGCAAACTTGTATTTAGCTTTAGCATCTTCCAAGGATGCGGCATGAAAATTTATAACTTTATATAAAATAATTTTCTTTGTTTTAGATTTTCTCAAAAGTGGCTCTAAGGATGTTGATTAAAATGCCACTTTTTTAAGATATTTGCATGAAAAATAACTTGCTTATCTATGAAGTCGTTTTTTTTTTCTTTCTTCATTTTTTTACTGTATTTTATTTTACGTCGCTTTAACTCTCTGGTCATATCGCGACGGATCTGTTGGTGGATAACTCTTAGAACCATATGTGATGGACAGTTAGCCTTCTAGGTCTCATCCCTGTAACCACCCGCTCCATTACGTGTCACAGAGACCGTAGCGCATAGCTACCGAACCGAAGCCTCTGCCCCGTGTTGTGCAGACGGCATTAGGGTGCCGTCCAGTCCAACCGCCGCCCCCATATAAAGGCGGACAGTTAACCTTCTAGGGCTTATCCCTGTAACCACCTGCTTCATGTCGTGCAGATGGCATTAGGGTGGCGTCCAGTCTAAGCACCGACCTCACACAGAAAGGCGGACAGTTCCTTCTAGGTCTCATCCCTGGAAATGCCATCATGCTTCGTCACGTGACCACAGAGACCCCCGCGCAGCCGGATCTTCTGCTTCGTCCATGCAGATGGCGTTAGGGTGCCGTCCAGTATAACTGCTTATATTGTATGTAGATAGATGGCACAGCATTCACTATTACCACTTATTTTTCATTTTATTGCTTTAGACTTAAGGTGGAACTTTGGATCGTGGTATTCATTCATTATCTGTTTACCTCCTCGTATGTAGGATTTACACCCCCCAGGACTTACAAGCGGGTGCCTGGGGTCAGAGGCCCGTCGAGGAGCAGACACTCATGGATCAGACAGAGCATCCAGGATGGGTGATCAGCCCGATGCCTGGTATGGGATGAAGGAAGTAGATGAAACGAAATGTTGGTGAAATGGATGAAAGGAAAGGTGATGATGGAACAGTTGGTGGAATGAATGGCGGGGGAACCCGGAGAAAACCCCCCAGACGCCGCTTCGTCCACCACAAATCCCACATGCAGGTCCCTGGGATTGAACCCGGGCCGCCTCGGTGGGAGGCGAGCGGTCTAACCACTCGGCCATGGCGCCGCCTGGATCGTGGTATTAAATATCCAATCTGGTGTTTACCTTGGCAACTGAGGAAAACCACAAAAAAAACCTCAGGCAGATTGGTCAGCCTACGGGATTTGAACCCGGGGCCTCCCGAATGTGGGGCACAGACTTTACCGCCTGAGCCATCCGGCTCGGTTAAGTCGTCTATTCTGCTATTGCTAAACCGTAAAGATAGTAAAATTTGGATCTCGTTAAAGCACACAATTTATATCAAAGCTTATTGTGGCGTTAACTATTTCCGAGATTTCGTTAACAGATTTGCATAATGATGTCAGTAAAATAGAATAAGCAATTGCAATATTTATTATAAGTATTAATACTTTTCTTAAGGGTGAAATCTGTGAAAACTGTCTAAAATTCTAAAAATTGCAAATTCTGTGGAGTAATAAATTTTAGTGCTCTTAAGGGGGATGTATATTGGATTAGACACTAAAAATCGAACAACTGCCAGCAAACAAATTAGCGCTTTTTTAAGTCTAAAATCAGCTTCTACCTTAAGAGTATTTTAATTTCTCTATCACGTACAGGAGAGAAGGTAATGCATTACACTCAAAAATTCTATACTTAAATTTCACCGGAAACACATGTTTTGAGGCCCCCAAATACAAAAAAGCATTTTTAGTCCGTGTGTCTGTGAGCAGCATAACTAAACAAAACTAAAAGTCGGATCAACACCTCAAGTTCAATATCTCAGAAAGATGCAACACGAAGATTTTCAAGAAAATCCCCGTACACCAAATACCCTTTGCATGGAATATTTTTCGAAAATTTTGATTTTCTAAAAAAATGGTTCTAACGATTTTGATAAAATGCCATATTTTAAAGATGGTTCACATGACGAATAACATGTAGGTATATTATGAATTTTCTAAGAAAATTCTAAGAAGGAATTTTGTATAATCCTGTACAACTGCTAAATGTTAAGCGATAGACGAAAACGTACTACACAAAAAAGTGTAGACTTCTTTAAAATACACAATTTATTTCAAATAATGTTTTTCTTTGTCACATCAGCCATTTCCGAGATATCCGTTATTAGTGATTCGAATTTTCAATACTTTAGCTATTCTTAAAGTCCTGTCAACTTTCAGTTGTTTCTCGTGATTCCATTCAAACAATATGGAATTTTAAGGCCAGAGTATTGCTTCCATTTCTTAATCATTTGACTATCGCTGTGCCCTTTGTATTCTAACGAAATGTGTAATGTAGCTGTTTCTGCAAAGGTTTATTGGGATTAAAATGAAGTAGATATAAAAATAAGTTTTAGTAAGGCTAGTTTGTATACTCACTAATAAACGATAGAACATAGAGTAAGTCAAGTGAATGTATCACATAATATTTATTTTCATTATTTTTTTCAGTGTTATTTATCACTAAAATTGCTCTCTGCGATGTGGAAGCGTTTGCCAGTTACTTTGAAGTTTTCATCAAGGAGTCTTAAAGCTGATCATAATAAAGAAAAGTTGTAACTATCCTCTGTCTAGCGCTAAGGCAATTGTCTACCAGCATTGTCTAATACATCTAAATACAGTTTGTATTTATCTGAGATTTTGTTTTTTAATATACAGGCGCACACGCGCGCGGACCTTTTCCTAAAAATGTTTATTATTCAGGGGGCCCCAGAACATGCATTTCCGGAGAAATATTTATATCGAGTTTTTAGGTGAAACAGAATACCTGTTTCGTCCTTCGTGCTACAGTTAAGCAGTAAGAGAAAGTAAAAAATACCGGCAGGGAACCTAACAACTAAAATTGTTATATCCTTCCCCAACTGCTAGAGGTAATCACAGTATCTGTAATCTGGCTGTTATGGTGTGGGGTTGTTGTTACGCGATTAGTATGACGAGATTCTTCACAAAAACAGATGGCTTGCGCATCATAGAAAGAACTATTTTCTGCACAAACGGCGTCTACATGCTCTAGAGGAGAAGTGTGTGCCCCTAAACGTTTGATATATTATTACGTTCTCTATACCGAGCGAGATGGCGCAGCGGTAACGTGTGCGATTCGCATTCGGGAGGTCCCGAGTTAGATCCCCGGGAACCGCACTTTAACCCATGGATCTTTTGTGGCATACCCGGGTCGGCAGGGGTGGTTCATCTTCTACCACGACTCTCCTGCCCCTCATTTGCTGTAACTATCATCTTCCTTGCCATCTGTGGGAGGGTTGTAGGACAAGGCGACAGTGTTAGGCGGGTTGCGGCTGAATGGTGTCTATGCGCTCTGGGTTTCTTTCAGATATCCAGTGACCGCCTCTGAGTGCTTTCGAGCTGGTGCTTCCTCGGGGACTCCCCGGAGGCTCGGGCCTCAATGGGGGGTTCAATCTGGAAACATTAGGAACCCCGCCTGCTCACCCTTCGGATTTCTTCCCTCATCCCTCCCTTTCAGGGGTCACGGTAGAAGCACAGGGGGCCGGATGTCCTGCGTGCGGTGTTCTGCTTCAGTTTCGGGGGGTATCTTCCGTTCATCAGTATCTGTACCTGTATATTCTCCATTTTATTTCTGTATGATTAAGTGAGATATCCTGTGGAAGCAAAGTTTTGTAGAAACGATACAACGTCAGGAATTATACGCATTAAATCAATCGGAATGAAACCTCCAGAGTAGCAAGATCAAAATGGGCTGGGAGAACGCTCCATTATCTGTCAGATTAAGGTAATATAAATACTACGTGATTGTAAGTAATGTTTGTCTGGCTAAGTGCACAAATGGGCTAGTGCCTGTAAGATGCCATGAACAATGCTATCATAGAATCTTAAACAATTACGTTAAAATGATGATACAGATTTCTCTTACAGTCTTGTTTTAAACCCATAAATCTTTCTGTCACTGATTTATTGTTTCTTGTCTCATTGTTGCAGGTAAGCGGAACAGGAGGGAGATGTTGCCATGGAGACTTGGCTGGTAAGTGCTGTGTTGCCATGGTAACGTGAGGAAACAAAGAACGCCCAGGAATTTGTTAGTTCAACACACATTCAACTCAGAGATGCCTTCTCGTGAAGTGTTGAAAAGAACGTATTTTATGAGAGCTCTTTTGTGTCACCCCTCCAAATTTTGTACCTATTGCAAACTCTGAAACTTCTAGCTTTACAATTTGGATCGTTATTCTTTTGCTCGCCCCCCCTCCTCCTCTTTACGCTAGCAAACCTAAAGTTGAATTATGTTTGCAAGCACCGATATACAAACGTGTTCTATGTTCTAGAAAAAAATACACAGGAAACACAGCATGTGAGTAATACAGTCTGTGTTATTTTTATTGGAAAAATATATTTTTTCTTCGTGTAATACGAAATTCACATAAACATACCGTATATATGTAACCTGTCACAGTTGCCATTCTTTACTGTTTCTACAGAGGAAATATTGCATTCGACTAAACGATTCGATATCCGGATTGCATTAGAAATTCACGCAACCCCAAATAGAATAGAAACAGCATTTTACGAGGCGTATTTTTAAACTAAGTACCGATATTTTTTTTAAATAACAGAACGTTATATTTCCAAATGCTTTTAATCATTCATTACCTTACACTACTTCTCCACACAGTCACCGGCGTTATTCAGGCACTTGTAACCGGAAACCGATTTTTATATGCCTACGTCAAAGAATGTTGCCGCCTGTGATGAAAACCAAGTCTACATTTCTTGTTTCACAACATCATCGTCTTTGAAATGTTTTCCACCAAGGAACTTCTTCAGATGAAGTAGCAGATAAAAATCGCTTGAAATTCGGACTATAGGGAAAGTGGTCGAATTGTTCCCAACCAATTGCTGCGATCAGATCTTGAGTTTGTTTGGCTGTGTGTCTAACCCACTTCCTCACCATTCCATCACTCTTAGTGTTTCCTCGTAAACCTTACACAATTGGCGATGAATGTTGCTGGCGTAATATTTCTCGTATTCAAAGAACGAATCACTCATCTGACTTTACAAACGGTGGACGTTCGATTGTTATGAACATTTCGAAACGTTCTACACCTCTGAGGTTGCGGCGGAGGAGAATCCCCTGGGTTACCTCAGCCAAATACCTTGGAGTCAGCTCGACCGCGGCCTCACTTTCGCGCCACATGTCAGGGCAAAGGTCGGCCTCGGCTACTCCGCGCTCAGGCAGCTGTACCCTGTATTCCGCTCCACAATGCCCATATGCCTCAAACCACGCCTATATCAGGTGATCCCGCCCCTGATTCTGTATGGCTGCGAGGTCTGGGGATCGGCGGCAGCGACCACCATCCGCAGGCTACAAACCGTTCAGAACAGGGCGCTTCGGATGATCTATGATACCGGGCGTAGATTCCCGTCACACATCCTACACACCCATTCCGGCCTCCCATACATCGTGGACGTGGTGCGGGAGAGAACCCGTACCATACCAACCAGCTGGTGAACTCTTTGGGTCGCTACGACCACAAGGCGCCAAGGCGGAGAAAGAGCTACCGGTTGCCGAAGGACGGCTTGGGCCCCCGAGGCTGAGGTCTGCCAATCCCTCATTCCGCAAACTTCCCAAAGTTAAGCAGCAATGGGTCCGTTCGCTGGCTGGATGAGTGACCATCTAGCAGCGACCCGCCCTGCTGCCAACTTGAATACCCCCTTCCCATTACCTAGTATTCCCATCTTGCTTTGCTGCCATGCCGGCCTGCTTAACTTGACGACCCCACAAGCGGTCGCCCAAGTTAAGCAGCATTGGGCTTGGTCACCACATGGTCGCTAGTCTGTCCATGAGGGAACACCGAGACCCAGCCAATGGTAGCGCAGAAAGCTAAACCCCGCCCATGACATTGACAAAATCAAAAGCTTGTGTATATTCTTTTTAACCTTCTATATCGCACAGGTAAAGCCGTATACGCGGCTAGGTACTGTGGCGATCACATTCCGCCCAGGTGAACCTGGGCGACCTGTTCTCGATTGCTGGATTGCTGGAAAGGCTCTACAACAGGAAAACACAAAGTGACAGTTCACAGCTGCGTATGGCGTCCTAATGAACGGAGGAAGTGATCGGATTGCAGCGCTACTGTGGCCAAATATTAAAACGGTACTTTATAAACATGTGACAGTGGAAGAGAAATTAAACCATATAATGTGTCATTAAAAAGATAAGAAGCTAGTTTATGTAGAACACCTCCGAAGAAAAGGTTCGAAAAGGCCTTCGGAACACGTACACAGCATTTGATACCATCTTGAAGCGACATTACTATAAATATGTAAAGCTAAAGAAGTGGGTACTATCTGTCCACCAGCTGATGGCCTCTAGCAGGAATGCAGTTACCCAGCACTTCAGTTAACAATCCCACCTACATCGTAGTATCTGACGGTGGATTAGCTCCTCTGGCTACATTACGTCAGTAGTGCCAACTTTGAAGTATATATTCTCGTTCAATTAAAGCGAACTCCTACATTGTCGCAGAAATTAAATTTAAAGGTGATTCAGTTTGATGTATTATGTCCTTGGAGCTGACGAATTTTCGATGGGGAGGAGGAAGAGGAAAATGAACAGCTGCTGTCAGCCAAGCAACAATACTATTAATGATGTTTTACACTAACCTCCCAGTAATCATTTTCTACCTTCCTACGCCCTGCCATTCTGTTTCGGTCACTAGCGTAAATATATAGTTACACTACAGCGTAATGTCGCGCAATTTCTGCATCGATATATCACTGTTTCTTTTATTCCTCTAACCATTTGTTTCACCTCAGCACAAGCTTTCTTTGGGTTTCAGACCACACATTATCGTGCGGAAGGAACGAGTTGTTGCCCAAAGAAAGAAAAAATAGCCCACTTTAAACATCTTCTGTTTAGGCCGAATTATTTCAATCAACTTAGGCATAAAACTGTCACGCTGAACCTTCTTATGTTGTAACCCTAATAATATCATAGTAGGGTTTTTTCCATATCTACAGTGTGATATGGAGCTATCTAAGATTAGAGCAGACGAAGGGGACAATTAGGAGCTATATTTTCCCGAATCCAGTTTTCAAATTTCACCTAGTTCAGTTGCCCATGGAAGTCTCTTTAGTTATCCCGCCCTTGTGAACCGGAAGAACATTTTCTATAAATCAAATGCCACAGTCCTCCAAAATGCCTTCTCGAAAGAAGCCACAAATGAAGCTGATGGATTTCAGAAATGTTTTTGGTATTAACAGATTATTCTGCGCCAAAATCGCCAATGTTTAGATTTGGCAGAATATTGCAGAAAGTTTATTGGTGAATTTAGCGCCTTTACTAGATTTCCATCAGAATTGCTAAAGAAATAGGCCTTATATGTAGTCTGCTAACTAGTGTTACCCAAAAATCTCCAAATTTTAAATTAAAAGTCTAATGATACATTCACATGACATTCTCTGCCCTCCATCGTTTTTAGTGAATATACAAACTATGCTTCCGAAAGCTTATTTTTCTATCTACTTCATTTTAATCTATATAAAGCTTTGCAGAAATGGCTACATTACAAATTTCGTTATAGATACACAGGGAACAGCGATAATCAAATGTTTAGGACATGGACGTTATATGCTAGCCTTAAAATTCCATGCAATTGCGAGAAATAACTGAATGTTGACAGGACTTTAAAGAGTGACCAACTAATGAACAATTCGAACAATTAATAACGGATATCTCGGAAATGGCTTATGCTATAAAGGAGTTATTTGAAATAAATTGTGTGTTTTAAAGAGATCTACATTTCCTGTGTAGTGCGTTTTCGCCTATCGCTTAACGTTCATTAATTTTACATTATACAAAATTCCTTCCGAATGAAAAGGTCTTCAAAGGCTATTCCCAGAAATTCAAGGTATACATTTTATTTATCGTGTAAACATCATTAATGTATGGTAGGTATTTTAATCAAATTCATTAAAGCCAATGTAGAGTTTCGTAAAATGTTCCATGTAAAGGGTGGGAGAATTTTATTTAAAATCTTCGTGTTGCATCTTTAGAAGGTACTGAACCTAAATACCAAGTTTGGGTTTTATCCGTCTTTTCGTTATTAAGTTAATGCTGTTCACACACACAGCATTACATGTCGGTATCGAATTTTTGGGTGGAATGTAATACCTTCTCTTTAGGTGGAATGTAACCAAAGTTGGGCACATAAGTCGAAACCTTAGCTTTGTTTTGACAATGTTCAACTGGCTAAAACTATCTCTACTTCTGCAATGCACTCATTTCTTTAAACGGATTTGACTCCGCCACATCTTTGCAGCAATATACTTCTATCCATTTGCTGGAAATGTTCTGCCATTTTATAACATTAAAATTACGCTACGGATACCGAGCGAGATGGCTGCATGGTAACGTGCGCGGATCTCATTCCAGAGGCCCTGGTTTCAATTCCTTGGGCCGACCAATTTTTTTCGTGTTTTTTTCCGTGGTTGACAATACGAATATTGGGATGGTTTGGCTTCTACCAAAAGTTCCTTTCCCTCATTTCCTGTCATTTGGCTTCCCCTTTCATGTTTCAGATAGGCTAAGGGATTGTGCAGTGTCGGTAGTGTCGGAAAGATGGTGCAGATGCTTGCTCGTTGGAACATTCTTCTCCGCCTGCCAGATGACAGCCTTCTCTGAGTGCATCACGTCGGTCAAAATTTCACTGGTTCCGTCAGAGGAAAGCCTGATCTGAGCAACCCGCCGGTGTGACTGAGTAATCAAGCTTGGAGTCGCTAGGGACCTCTGTGCATCTCTGTTGACAGGCCTACCTGCGGCCTGTAGCCTCCTACGATTCCTTAGCCTTATCCGTTCCTCCTGGGAGTTGTAAGTACAAAAGATCCGCGTTGGGTCTTGGTACGTGGTATCCCCTCCGTTCCTTAGTCATAGTCATATGCCACTGATGCTGTTCCATTCCTCAAAGAAATGCTAATTTTCTTTGATATCCAATAAGGCCAATTCTTCAATTAGAAAGTATTTCAACCCAAAATTATAAATTCGTCAGAATTTTCTGTGAAATACTCCTAAAATCGGCAGAAAAGTCTGAAATTCTTTGACATTCCGTCGCTGCATGACTTAAAAAGTACTTCAGGACTTGAAGAAGTTATTGTCTTTACGTTATTTGTCCCACGCTTTGGGAGCCAATTTGA
Organism: Deroplatys truncata; assembly: GCA_030765065.1. Lineage (NCBI taxonomy): Eukaryota > Metazoa > Arthropoda > Insecta > Mantodea > Mantidae > Deroplatys > Deroplatys truncata. Next base: position 116,340,759 of record CM060988.1, on the reverse strand, counting down.
ACAAGGTTTGTTTCTGCTACGTATGGTAAAAAGTTTCCCGTAGACTTCGCCCCAAATGTACTTTTCGGTGGCCTTTGCCCTAAAAATGTTTAAAAAATATTAACTTTGTAATTTTGACTGTTTCTTTATATATTATATATTTATGTTTGCCTCGGCTGCGTCAGTATTTATATTTTTTAGAGACATGAAAATACTTTTTTTTTAATTTATTAGTTTTTTATTTGAAAGTTTTTATATTGGTACAATGGTTAACTTAATCAAAAATCAATACATATTATTGATTTTAAACTAACTATTAGAGGTATTTTTCTTATCCCTTTAGTAAAAATTAAAGGCATGTATCATATTGAACCAAAAAATCGCTATTTTATAATACTTAAACATTAAAAAATAATAATTTATTCTATACTTAAATAAAATTCTCCCTGCAGGGAGTGGTGCGACTGAAGAATGTAGGCTTACACAGATTATAATTTTACTTCACTCCTTTTATTAATGCTTGATACGATTTAAATAACACTTCACTGATATAGAGAGAGAGCTGTGAGATTTTTTTATTAATTACTTGTGCTTTTTAACACGTAAAACTATTTTCGTCTCACACGAATACGTATTAAATTTCTCGAGGAAGCATCATGCGTCCGGTTAGAAACGCTGTCTACAAGCAACTGACTTCTGAATTTGTAAATTTTCCTCCATTTTAGTTTCTGATTGGCTAATCCTAGTCCAATAGAATACCTTCATTTAACTAAATCCTTTTCTGGTTGTTGATTGACATCTGAAAAATTAAATGCCATTGCCGGGATTTGAACCATGTATCTCCCAGTTTCCGTCCAGTTGCTCTAACCAACTAACTTGCATGGCAACATGCCGGTAGAACATTAAATTCTCCAACTGACTCGCTTGTCCTACATACATGGCTACAATTCGTTAATTGACCTAATAGAAGCTAAACTATGAAGCCCGGGACTTAAAGTACTAAAAAGTAAGTCGTCATTGCGGTATATCATCTCAAAACAATTTGAGATCTCTTTGTGGTTTACCGGAAGAAAGGCAACCGGGAGATCCATGGTTCAAATCCCGGCTATCGCACTGAATTTTTCAGATGTCTGATTCTATGTTTCCAACCTTGTCCTACACGCATGGTTGTGTGGAAGAACAATTGATTCATCATTAGTGTTACGTTGACAACATTAAGCAACAGCAACATCATAACGATAGCAGATTATATTTATAAACTGGCGAATAATATTAAAGTGAAAGCACCTCCACCCCTTCGCTCCCCGGAAGCTGTAGAAGACAATATTGAGAAAAGTACTAAGCACACCGTGCATATAGGAGCGCTTAGAGCTGTTAGTAGCCCCCGGAAACAAGAACGTTTTAGTAGGAACTTGAACCAACTTTTAAAATACGAGTATAAAGCTTCTTACAGCCCACACGCCTGAGGAAATTTCAAAGTTTGTTGCAGAACGAAGTGCCGCATTTTCTCTGCCTGGGCGGTTTCCTCAAAGACGTTGCTCAACTAGTTCATTGAAGGTTTTTGTCCTTAAGTAGTTTTTCTTTCCCTATCATGTATACCTAGTAGACAGGAAATATTGTGTTTCACCCAAAAATTTAATATCCAGATTTCACCCGAAATACATGTTTTGAGGTCGTCTGAATAAATAAAAAAAATTAAAAACCATTTTTAGAAAAACATCCGCGTGTGTCTGTATCTTTCTCCGTCTGTCTGTAAACAGCATACTCCAAAAAAGGAAATGTCGATAAATACCAAAATTGGAATTTAAGTTCAGTATCTTCTAAAGATGTCCTGCGCCGTGGCGCTATAGGCTACAGCGTGGAGTTCTGGTTCCCGGCCACGGAATGTGCCCGGCGTTACGGATTTTAACTCCCGGTTATAGGACCGGTGCCCATTCAGCATCGTGAGGAAAGTCAGGTGGGGGATGCGTGATGTTGGCCACATCTCCCCTTATCGGTTGGATGATGGTTCACCTCTGCCGTACGTACGTGAGGCCGGCAATCGGGTTGGCAAGTCTAGGCCTTTCATTGACTGTGGCGTCCAGACATTATTATTGTTATTATTATTATCTTCTAAAGATACCATAACAGTTTGATGCGTTAGTAATATGTAGAAATAATACGTCAGTTTAATTTATTTTCGATGACTAAGTATTTATTTATCCTTAATTTTTACATCATTTGATCTGGCAGATCATATCGGATGATAAATGAATGAAATATTTGAAATTATAGTCTAATGAGCCCGGAGTCCATTGATGCCGTTCAGTATCTTTTAAAGACATGACGCGACGCGAAGATTTTCAAGAAAATCCCCTCACCGCAGACTACCCTTTAAATGCAACCTTTTTCGAAAATTTTGATTTTCTCAAAAATGATTGTAACGATTTTGGTTAAAATATCGTATGTTTAAGATATTTTCATGGCGAATGAAATGTATATCTTGAATTTTCTGGGAATGTCCCCAAAAGTCCTCTTCATTTTGAATGACTTTTCCATAACTGGCAAACAGTAAGATATAGACTAAATTTTACTACACAAAAAATGTAGATCTCGTTTAAACACACAATTTAAGTCACATACTTTTTTTTTATTTTGGAGTGAACCATTTCCGAGATATTCTTTGTTATTTGTTTAAATTTTTCAATACTTATACTTTTTCTCAAATGGGAATTCGTTATCCTTTTTTTTTTCTTCAATATATATCCTGGAGAAACGTTTGTAAAAATAGCTGTACAAGAGTATAGAAAGTCACGTGAGTGCAGCACATCAGATTTTGTTTTGTTTAAGATTTTGTTCTTTTTTTTCCGGGCTGATTTCTCTATCTCAGGGTAAGTTGCTCTCAGATTCGTGTTATTGTATTTTACGAATGTTGAACCGATACAAGTCCCGTGCTAACGTGCATGAAAGTTGCTAACATAGTTTTCTAACAATGAAATCAAAACCAAATTTTAATTCTTCTTAAAAATGTCTTTACTTTAAATTATTTTGTTTTTCTTATATAAACAATTCTTTAATCTTTCGTAGAAGGATAATAAGTGAAATTCATCAATTTAATAAACAAATTGTCGTAATATTTGTAGTAAAGAAAATATTATTGTTTATCCCTTGGTAACTATTGCTCTATTATTGCAAATTATACAATAATAATTATACTAATAACTTTTGTATTCTTTATACTTCCCTTTTATCGTTTCTATAAGTTATGCTTATTATACACTCTCATGATTATTCCAACATGTCCTTTCATGCTCTTTTTTCCTCACATTTTTTTAGGCTTGTTGATTTGCCAGCAATCTCTGATTTCCTATTCTTTTTTCACTTACATTTTCCTTATTATATAATATTTTGTTTTGATAAATGTCTTTAAAATTGAATCTATTAAAATAATAAAATTGTACGTAGAAATTTGTTGTAACTTTACTTTTGTTTATAAATGTGATGTAACAAATGAAAAAAAAAAGTTTGTGTATGTTCATAAATGTAGTGCTTTTCTCTATCTTTTGTTACTTCTTCTTTTTCTGAGAGTACTAAATCTAACATAAATAATGAATTTTAACATAATTATTTACAGCAATTCCCGTTGCAATTTTAATTGCATAATATACAGGGTGATTCAAAATGATGGACACCATTTCAGTTTGCTATATTTCCTGAACTATATGTTGTATTTTAATTCTGTAAGTTTCATTTGAAAGAGGATGTTGTAAAGTTTCGAATACTGCCACTACAGCGACGTTGGACGTTTCCTGAATGAATCTACCTCAACAACGGATAGATCGCATGAGGAATGAAGACTGTGCCACTTCAGTTCTGGCCACCGAGATCTCCAAATCTCACACCCTGTGACTTTTTCTTGAGGGGGTTCGTGAAGGATACAGTTTAGTACTAACCTCTTCCCACGAATTTGAAACCTAAGAAACCGTATTATCGCGGTGAACTCGGTGACGCTAAACATTCTTCTTCAAGTTTGGGATGAATTCAGCTACCGTCTAGATGTTATCCATGGAGCTGCAGGGGGTTATATTGAAGATTATAAACATCCATGTATGTATAATCAAGTATAACTTACAGTATTAAAATACAACATATACTTAAGAAAATGCAGCAAACTGAAATTGTGTCCATCTTTTGAATCACCCTGTACTATTAAATGGTTATTTGTCACCAGTATTAAAAGAATTTTAGCTCATGTTAAGTAGTATACACTTTGAAATGTTAAGCAATGTGTTTATTCAATTGAGAGTGCTTGTAAATGCAAGCAGGGAAATTCCCTGTAGAATTGGACATGAAATTACGCGCATTCTCCAGGTTATGCAACGATTGCTTGCAGAATTAAGCGGCACGAAGTTTCTCTGCAGACTAAATCAGTTGCAGAGAAATGTGAGATATACAGTTACATCAATCGAAACGTTTGTACCCCAACAGTCGAGTTGAAACATCACCAGCTCCTGACAGGTCGGTCTTTTTGCTCTTTTTCGTTCCATTTGTTATAGCTTCAGAGAGAAACCACAATCCCGTTTCCGCACTCATGCATACAGCACTTTTACACTCAGTTAGTATCATTTTGTTTTTAGTGTGACACTATGACCCATCAGTGTATTCAGGAAGCACTCCTGGGTGAACACTACATTAAATATAGAGCAAAATGCAGAAAACGTTTTACCAACAATTATTAGAAATGTATATACGTAAGGTAGGGGCTCGTGAGTATACATTTCGTGTGTTGACAAAATTTTAGATTCAGACAGTCCTAAAAATGTGATATAGCATCTCATAATAGTTATAATTATAAACAAATGATATAAATGCAGTCGCTCCTAATAATGATAATAAACATGTTCATATAATTGCAGTCTAAGTTATTTTAACACACAACTTATTGTAACACATGTTTCCTGAAGGTTTCCACCTTCAGGTAACCAACTTTTGGTTCCACCCAGCCGGTATCGATTCTCTATTTGAAAAACAATTCAGGGCCACAAAAACTAACCAATGAACGATGTTTATAAGCTATGTGAAATGAAGGGATGGTTCGTATACCACCTCTATGAAAGAGTTTCGCTACGATTGGTACACAAGGAAAAGCTAAACCAATTACAATATAATTCGGCCTTGTAGGAAGGGGTGAAGAATTATTTGTATGCATGGTTAAACTGAACCACAGCTACGGTATATGTGAAAGTTCTCATCAGTGATATGGAACCGAAGGTTAATTTAAGGCAATAAGAAAACCGACAGCAAGAAAATGGTAGTATAGCATGAAAATATAAGGTCTTAGTTTTAATGTTACTCTTTGGCAGTTCGGCCATACTTTGAGGGAGGTAAAGTACCCTGTCAATACACTGGTTAGAGATAGTCACACTGGTAGGGGATGTGGCTGAATTGTGTCATTAACAACACAAACAGCTCCGTTCCATTGTGGGTCACATTTTATGCACGCCAATATACACTTCTCTTTAGGTTCAGGGGACCTCAAAACTTTTTCCTAGTGAAATGTCGATATTAAATGTATGTTGAAGCACAATAGTTTCTCTGCTAACCATAGGTAAGCTGTAGAGAAAGAAAATGAACCTCTATAAAGGATACCATAAGTTATGAAAAACTGATTGCGTGCTAAATATCGGAAAACGCGGACAGGAAAATTAAACCAGAATGCGCTAGCTCCTCCCTATGGCTTTTAAACCGTGGATCCCTGGCTTATATCCCCTCTTTTCCCTCTGATTCACCCCCCCCCCAAGATCTTTAATCTGGCACTTGTAAACGTTATCCATTCATCCTGTGGAAACCAATATCGAAGAAAAAAGATGACCACTACTTTTTACTTAGTAGGTGCACCATCTGTTTCTATCTCGCCAACCTCGCTTTTTGTCCAATTTCATCGTTTATTCCGGCGGCTTCCTTGTTCTTTCAGCACCTTGTGTCATACCTAGGGTTGATCAGCTGTGAAAGGTGGCTCTGATGATGTATTGCAAAATACAAACCAATAACAAGAATATCTAGGAAATGGTTAATGACGTAAGAATTATGTTTTAAAGAAATTGCGTGTTTAACGATATCTAGATTGTTTCGTAATAGGCCTTTATGGAACTTTTGTGCTTTACTGCTTATACAAGAGTATAGCAAATACATTTGGAATGTGGAGGGCTTACAAACTATTCGAAGAAAATTCAGACAAATTCTTAAACGTGCATTTTAATCTAAATCGTTTGTCGTTTTTGAGAAAAGCAGAAGAAACGACGACTTTTCGGTGTAAACGGTAATTGGGGGGGGGGGGCTTTTCTTAGAAATCATAGTCACATCTTCGAATGATGTTGAATACTAAGTTTGGTATTTATCCAACATTTCTTTTTTGAGGTAGTGAAGCTAAAAATATCCGATTTTATAGTTGCGTGTTACTTAAAAAGCCGCTAGAATTCTCACTAGGCGGGATAAAAACTATTTTTCACAGCAAGAACGTTATAACTTACAGAGAGAGAGAGACAACCTCTAAACTGACAATCCTGATACCATTGTTTTCATTGAATTGTTTATCTGTGCTTCCTCATTTGTCTCCCTGTCCAGCACAGGCATCGAACTCCAGTTGGCTTTGTGTGACGTAATGGTATATCGATAACGGGTTATTATTCGACGTAGATCGATACGAGGGAGTCAGGTATCGTATATCTAGCGTTAAGCAATGTTCTCATGATCCTGAGAACGCGTGGGTGCCGAAATTCCCGGCAACTCCGGACATCACCCTAAGAACATGGCTGGTGTCGGTATTCTTTATGTTGTTGCTTCATGAAACATGTATTTACGAGGATTATTTCTTCGTGCTTCATATTGAGGCAGTATTGTTAACACTTAAATGATTTCAGTCTAATTATATAATATCTATAAATTCAATAACAGCCCACCTTAAAGCAATATGTGTATGTAACAAGATATAAAAAGTGTATATTACAGTCGTTGTATATGTTTATATTATTGTATACATGTTCAATAATGTTATGTGAATGTTATACGTAATTTAATAATGTAGGAGCTGTGAGAGTAATAGGTTAAAAGTTGCTAACAATGAGGTAACTTTTAGGCAATAATGAGTAAGAAAGTTTAATAATGCTACTAGTCATTATTGGAGCAACAATAATGTAAATTTTGTGACAGTTTATAAAATAGCCAATCAACAACCAGAAAAAGGTTTAGTTAAATGGAGGTATTCTATTGGAGTTGGATTAGCCATTCAGAAACTGAAATATAGTAAAATTTACAAATTCAGAGTTCAGTTGGTTGTAGGCAGTGTTCCTAACCGGACGAGTTGCTTGTAGACAGTGTTTCTAACCGGACGCGAGATGTGTCCTCGAGAAATTTAATACGTATTTTGTGTGAGACAAACATAGTTTATGTGTTAAAAAGTGCATATAATTAATAAAAAAATCTCACAGCTCTCTCTCAGTGAAGTGTTATTTGAAATCGTGTCAAGCATTCATAAAAGGAGTGAAGTAAAATTATAATCTATGTAAGCCTACATACTTCAGCCACACCACACCTTGCAAAGATATTCATGTCTCTAACAATAATACTGACGCAGCCGAGGCAAATATAAATATATAATATTTAAGGAAACAATCAAATTACAAAGTTAATATTTTTAAACATTTGGGGCAAAGGCCACCGGAAAGTACATTTGGGGCAAATAACAGTACAACAGGCTAACTTTTTCAATATAGATGTTGCTGCGGAAGTCCATATGGTGGTAAATCTTGAAATTTGCTGGTTACCCCATTACAGCATCAATTGTAATGCTCCTTTGCACGAGGAACATGCAGTTGTTAGGGTTACCGCACCTTTTCGAACAAGCGCTTCATGATCTCCATACATGTCGCTACTAAAAAGCACCGGACGCCGTGAGCAGCAGAATTTTACCAGATAGAGCGAGCGCAACGCTATATTGCTGTCAAAATGTCCTATATTTTAAACCTTCTGAAACAGGTTTAGGTGGAGGTCCTAATGAATTCAAATTTTCACGGCTACAGAAGTTTTGTAACTGGGTTTCATTTGCACCCACGGAACATTTTTATACCTGATTTTTGTGTATCAGTTGCGCGCGGTCATTATACTTTCGCAGCATTTCCCTACCATTTTATGAACTATTAGGACTCTCTGCAATAGTTTGTTGTTAGATATGGAAAATGCTGGATAAAACTGATCATACCATGAACATGGTACTCGTGAAAGGTGTAAAATGATCGTTCCATGAAGTCGATATTACATCTCCGAAATCAATGTGATGAATGCAGCCAATGTATTCTGGATGAAAACTTTCAGCTGTTGAATATTATCACCCAACTGTAATTGAATAGTTAATACGAAAATCTTCGCGCATAACTGATATGGTTACATGGAGAATGTCCGCATACAATTCATTTATTTACGTCGAAGCAATTCGCGCGCAACTGATAAATTCCGCGCAGCAACTGTTTGACAGGCTAATAAGATTGTGAATTTGTAGTAGTTCGGAATTCCTGCTGCGTACGAAGTTATCACTTAAAAAGGTTAATTTGTTTGCTAAAATATAGTATATCTCCTTCTTGGTAACCTGGTTTATGAAGTTTTCCACGTGTTTTGCAAACCGTTTCGTAACTAAACAAAGTTGGTGTGTTACAGTCACATGAGTTTCTGTTCTGTCATTTATTTCTCGTCTCTTCTACATAGTATTCTTACAATTCTTATTTTTCTATTTACTTAGTGCTATTTGAGATAAACGTTTACACAAAATTTGTGCATTTAATGCTTTCATTACGCATTCCGTTGTAGCCACAAGGGAGATACAGGAGGGTGAAGCGATAGTCAAATGTTATAAATCGAGTTGCTATGTGCTGCGTTTCAAGTCCAATCTACAGCCACGAGAAAAAAACGAACATCAACTTAAGTATGTGAAAAAAACGTATTTGAGAATTCAAACCAATAACAAAGGAAAACTCGTAAATGGTTAATGTTCAAAAAAGTTATTTGGCATCACTTCTATCTTTAAACGTGGTCTGCCTGTTTATGTACCTACCAAGTTTTCGTCTTATCTCTTACGGTGTACCATTTACAAAATTGTAGAAAATGAATTCAGATGTAAAAGATTTAAAATGTACTTTAATAAAAATTGTTAGTTATTTGTAAGTAAATAAAAGATAGCGAAACATTTCTATAAAGTTTGGGATGGGGAATTCCTTGAAAACCTTTGAAAGATGCTCAACTTAAAATCCAAGTTTTTGAGTTACGGTATTCACACACACACACACACACACACACACACAGCTTTCTGGATAATAATTGTTTGGATTCAGGGCACCGCAAAACATGCATATCTGGTGAAATCTCTATATCGAGATTTTGGGTGGAATACAATACTTCCTTTACCTACCATAGGTATGTGGTAGAGAAAGTCAAAGTGTGCGTTGTAATCAATGTCCTGGAAATTTTCCCCCTTTAAACCAAATCCGCAAGTACTGAGTCAACTGCGGTTCATTATCACCGAATCGTTCAACCTTGGCGGTCAAGCAGGTGTTGAATGGTGGAACACGAGAATCGAGTGTGTTTCGTAAGTTTGTTTTAAATACATACATCCTTTTGTCATAGTGGCCTAGTTTTGCTGATCGATGTCGTGCTCATTGTCAACTACTATTTTCCTGTCGACCACATTTGCCCGCCTCAAGAGCATCTCATCTTAGTAATCTGATGGCAGTGTTCAAGGCGCGCATTCTGGAGATCGTGGGTTCAAATCCTATGACCAGGCTATCGGACTGTTTTTTTTTCGCGTGTGTGTGGTTATCACTTGCCAGGCAGAGAGTAGAATAGATTAAGTGTGGAGGAATTCGATACGAAAGCCATACGAGGCCTATTAAACCTACTAAACCTCCGGGAGGAGGGGATGAAGTGAAGGAGTTAAAGGCGATCGGATCCGGTTGGCAGGCAGGCTCGGACGCAAGCGGGGTCCCTAGCGATTCCAGGTGTGCGGGATGCCTGCGTGACCACCCAAATAAGCGATCTCGCTGGGGTCGTCAGGATGACAGTCAAAGCAATTCTACCGCCACACGCCTCGTCATGCCATCCACTCGCCTGCCGACCCCGAAACATGACAAGGAAATGAAGTAACACAAAGTAGGACAGGAAAATCCGCCGAATTACGAAAACTACCCCGACATTCGCCTATCTACCTGAAAAACCCAAAGTCAGTGTGGCCCATCCAAGTGAATGGAACCTGCGACCTCCCGAATGCGAGCCTGATAAGAGGCCTCTGAGCAAAATTCCTGTCTTTCACGCCCAATTTAGAACGAGACGCTAAGAACCATAGTAGTTAAAATGCGTCCATAAATAAAACTCAATTTCATTTCCCGAATGCGAGCCTCACACGTTACCGCGGAGGCTTCTTACGCGGTCTAAATACCTGTTTAGATATTTTATACCACTACCCAAAGTTCCACTTGAGAGCAACATAAATAAAAATGAAAATAATTGGCACAGGAAGGTGATTACACAACAAAGACGTTGCCCATTATCAAGTAACCACGCGTACACACTTAAGCAGTAGATTTCAAAATCACGTTTCAAAGTCCACGTTCCGCAGAATTAACAACAACAAACAATGCCCAGGAACAGGATTACACAGATAATGCCATCTATCAGCAAGACCAAGACAGTTGGTACAGGAAGGCAACTGCAAAACTACGGCCATATGCCTGCCATACACTGAGTGACTCGAGTGAGCCAACGAACAGTAACTATCATGATATGACCAAGAAGTCAAAGCGACGTTAAAAAGCCACAAGAGAAATTTAGAGCTCATTGAAGTATACAATTTCTGTTTTATATGAAATAGGATTAGCCTTTATTATATGCTTAAGTTGCCCAGTTTGGAGTGACTTTGACACACTTACGATTTTATGTTTGTTTTAAGCTGTATAGTCTGAAGGAACACTATAAAATCACAGTTATAAAATAAAAGCCATTTACAGCAATACATAAACATACTTACCAACTTTTACAGTTTGCCCCACTACTGCTTATGTATGTGTCTATCCATCATTATCATGGTCTCTCTTCACTGGCTGCAACAAAATGCATAGCTTGCGGATTTACTTTTTTTTATGGACGCTCTTTAACTGCTGTGGTCTATAGCATCCCATTCTATATTGGGCGTGAAAGATCGTAAATTTTGCTCAGAGGCCTCTTTATCAGGTTTGAGGTCCTTTTATGTGCCGTAAACCACCGGTTTTCTTCCCTTCCGAAGGACGCCATGCTAAGAATTTTTTACGCCCGAAAAAAATCCATCGCCCTCCACCGGTTTTGAACCCGCGACCTCGGGAACTAGAAGCTAGCATAGTACCCCTAGTCCACGGAGGACGGCAGATTTCAAATATGATTGCACCACTAGTGACCTCTAGTAATCAACAGTAGGTAAATGGGCACGACCACAATAATGCACAACGCGAATTTTAAAGTGAAATGTAAATTGTTTGTTATTCACATTCTGTGGCTGCGGAATATAAGTTTCCAATTTTTGTGACACTTTTTTTTGCAGTTCACGTTATGAAGTTTAAAATATGGACCAGAAATTTGTATATAGCTTAGGAAATAGAGTTCCTTGCTAATTTAACACGTGTTTATTGTGATGCCAGAAAGAACTTTGGTGTGTGTGATAGAAAGGAGGAATACTACCGGGTCTTCAAGCATTTTTATAAAACGGAATTCCCATTTATTCCATGTCTAATTTTTGTATATTGAATGCACTGAACATTTTGCGCATTCTAAATTTCAGGCCATTGCAATATTATTACGCTGTGTTGGACGAGGCAAAGTTTACAGGCTTCAATTTCAGGAAGTTGGCAAGTATGCATAAAAAAAACAAAGTCATTAAAGTCTCGTGTTAAACATTGTTGGCAGTTGGTCTGGCAATTTAATATGTACAATAATACATTTAGAAGCGACTGGTTACAGGCGTGTCCCACGTCCCTATCACTGTGGATGTAGAGCAAGTATTTGTTTGTTTGTTTGTTTGTTCCAAAACTTGTTCAGATTTACAAAATGTCACTTCACATGGGCGTGTACTGCAATTTAAATGCGAGTTTTAACTGTTTGATGGGCTCCCAAATGTTTACTTTCTCTACCTCTTACCCATAGTAAGCAGAGGAAGGGTTGCATTCCACCCAAAAATTCGATACTGATATTTCACCGGAAATATATTCTGAGGCCTTTTGAGCAAAGAATAATTAGGAATAGTCTGGTGTTTGGGAAAAGCATCTCAAAAGTATTTTAAGATATTTACAAATAAAATCTGTATTTGCAATTTTCTGCGAATACTTATGGCCCTTTTGATTCTGAATCACTTTTGTATAATTGGTAAACCGTAAAAGATAGCTAAAAGCTCACCAAAACAAAAGATACATTCGTTAAATCACACAGTTTATGTTAAATTTTTTTCGTGTTAATCATTTCCGAAATATTCATTGTTATTGCTTTGAATTTTCAAAAATTAAACTTTTTTCATGTGGGAAGTCGCTATTTGTTTTTACTCGTGACCATGCAAGGAACACTGAATTTCAAAGCCATCGCATAGCGATTTGCTTTTTAAAAATCTGATTCGCTTTGTCGTACTGTATTCTTTTTATGCATATAACGAAATGTGTAAAGAAGTGCAATGTATCATAAATATGTAATAAGAAGTAGATATAAGAATAAGCTCTCACATGAATAACTTGTACTTGTACGAGACTGAGTAGAAAAATTCAAGTGAATGCAAGTCATCAGATTTTTTTTTTAAATTTTACTCTTTAGGTCTAGATATTTTGAGGGCTGAACCAAAGAAAATAAATGTAATGACCATCAGGCCATTTTTTTCACATTCTCTACTGTGTATAGTAAGTAGGGAAGCACTGTATTCCACCAAAAAATTCTATATCGAGATTTCACCGGAAATAGATACATGTTTTGAGGCCTCTAAATCCAAAAAAAGAGCATTTTTAGAAAAAGCTCCGTGTGTGTATAAACAGCATAAATCTAAAATTAAAAGTCGGATAAGCACCAAAATATTTGGGTTGGTATTTGGGTGCAGTACCTTCCAAGGATGTGACACGAAGATTTTCAAGAAAATTCTCCCTCCCAAAATTATCCTTTATATGGAACGTTTTTCGTAATCCTTGATTTTCTAAAAATGGCTAATCATTTTGATTAAAATAAAATATTTCCAATATATTTGACAAATAAATGTATATCTTGAATTTTCTGGGAATAACCTGTGAAGTCCACTTTAGTTGGTTGAAGTTTTGTATACTCTTGTGCAACAGCTAAACGTTAAGCGATAGCCGAAATCTTACTACACCAAAAATATGTATCTCTTTAAAACACACAGTTTACTTCAAATAAGTTCTTTGTGGCAAGAGCCATTTCTGAGATATTCGTTAGTAAAGGATCGAATTGTTTATTACTTGGTCATTAAGGCCCTTTCAGCATTCAGTTGTTTCTCGCGATTGCATTGAAACAGTATGACATTTTAAGGTCAGCGTACAGCGTCCAGTTCTTAAAAAATTGACTATCGCTGTTCCCTTTGAATCTGTAATGAAATGTGTAATGTATCAATTTTTGCAAAGGTATATTTGTATTAAAATGTAGTAAATAGAAAAATAAGGTTTTGTAAAAATAGTGTGCGTAACCACTAATGAATAATAGAGGGCAAAGAAAGTCATGTGAATGTATCACATGAGAATTTTGTTGTTGTTAGATTTTTACAACAAGTGTGCAATAGAACAATTAAATGATAATGAATAGAGAGATTCATGTGAATATGTCAGAGTAAAAAAGTTTCCTTAGAGTGGTTTAAAAATTAATTTTTATCAAAAGCATTAAAGCTAAAAATCTGAACATTTACATCCTAGATTATAATTAACGCCACTGGCAAGAGTTTCCATCTTTCGCAGACGTTAAGAATAGAAAGCATAATGCCATGAAAGGGACATACAAAAGGCAGTGACCCGTGATTCAAGCACACTCGGTCACCAGTTGCAGCAGACAGGATAGCGATCCAATTCCACAAGCTACTGTTTAATTGCAGAACCGCTCGTTTCGAAGCAATATGCGGACTTGTTCCACAACTCCATATGTGTGCGTGTATGCCGTTAGATACCCATATGGTTCACTGTCTCGGAAAATCGTTCCGTTTTAGAACAGTGTACATTCTTTACAAGGAGTGTTACATAATGACTTTCTCCACCAGTGTCAGCATTTTACATGCGACTTTTGTAACCATATTTTGAAACCGTATTTATTACAAAAGGAATGAATTCCAAAGATTCTAGTCATAAGGTCGAATGGTTCCTCAAACAGTAAAATTCTGATGTGTTTCATTCACATGACTTTCTCTACTCTTGTACATGCTGTTTTTACAAACGCTTATTCTCCATCTACTTCATGTTAATCGAGATAAACATTCTTATTGCTAATTTTCTTGTAGGTGCAAGGAGAATATGGTAGGCTTTAAGCGATAGTCAAATTTTTTATGAGCTGGTTGCTATGTGGAGCATTCGATTCTCTGTGCATGTCGAGGACATAAAAAAAAGAATGAATTCCTATTTGAGAAAAAGTATAAGTAATGGAAAATTCAAACAAATAACAAGGAATATCTCGGAAATGGTTCACTCGAAAAAATAATGTATGAGACATAAATTGTTTGTTTTAATGAGATATACATTTTATGTGTAGTAAAACTTTGTCTGTCTGTTACGGTTTCCCAGTTATGCAAAAGTCATTCAGAATGAAGAGAACTTTTGGGGACATTCCCAAAAAATTCAAGATGTACATTTAATTTGCCATTTAAATATCTTTAATATATGATATTTTAATCAAAATCGTTAAGAGCAATTTTTGGAAAAATCAAAATTTTCGAAAAATGTTCCATATGAAGGTTGCTCTGGAGTGGGGGAATTTTCTTGAAAATATTACGTCGCTTCCTTGGAAGACCCTAAACTCAAATACCAAGTTTTGTATTCATCCGACTTTTCGTTTTTGAATTATGCTGTTCACAGACACTTATATGGACATGTTTTAAAAATGCTTTATGTTGATTCAGGGCACCTCAAAATATGTATTTCCGGTGAAATCTCGGAATCGAATTTTTGGTTGGAATACAATACTTCCCCTACTTACTATAGTAGAGAAAGTAAAAATCTGATGGGTTGCATTCACATGACTTTCCACCTCACACTTGTACAAACTATTCGTAAAGGTTTTTCTTCTACTTATAAGAAGAATACAACAGGCTAAAGCGTTAGTCTGATTTTTAAAAAAATCTTGTGTGCTACTTTCGCATGACTTTCTCTGCCTTCTATCTAATACTAGTAAATACACAAATTATTCTTACGAAAGTTTACTTTCCCATCTACTTCATTCTAATCAAAATAAACCTTTTCGGAAATAGCTGCATTACAGATTTTGTCATAGATACAAAGGGATTAGCGATTGTCAAATGTTTTACAACTGGAGCTATGTGCTGGCTTTAAAATTCCATATTCTTTCTATGACATCGCGAGAAACAACTGAATGTTGACAGAACTTAAAAAGAATGGCTAAGTATTGAACAATTCGAACAATTAATAACGAATATTTCGAAAATTCTATACCCATATTTCGCCGTAAATACATGTTTTGAGGCCCCAGAATCCAAATAAGCGTTTTTAGAAACATGTCCGTGTGTGTCTGTAAACTACACAACTCAAAAACGAAAAGTCAGATAAATACCAAACTTGGTATTTGAGTTTAAGATCTTCCACGAAGATTTTCAAGAAAATCCCTCACCCCCAACTATGCTTTACATGGAACATTTTCGCAAATTTTGATTGGCTCTAACGATTTTGGTTAAAATACCATACATTAAAGATGCTTACAAGTCAAAAAAAATGCACATCTTGAATTTTCTGGAAATAGCCTAGGACGTCCACTTCATTCTGGAGGAATTTTGTATAATCTTGTGTAACTTGCAAGCGTTAAGCGATAGACGAAAACGTACTACACAAAAAATGAAGATCTCTTTAAAACACACAATTAACTTAAAGTAAATTTTATGTGGCATAAGATATCCGTTAGATACTTATTTTTTTTAAAGTCCCATCGATTTTCAGTTGTTTTTCGCCATTGCATGGAAACATTGTGGAATTTTAAGCCCAGCGATATAAAGTCCAGTTCTTAAACATTTGACTATCGGTGTTCTCTTTGTATTTATAGCGAAATGTGTAATATAGCTATTTCTGTAATGGTTTATTTGGATTAAATGTAGAAGGTATAAAATAAGTTTTATTAAGACTAATTTGTATACCCGCTAATAAAGATAGAGAGTAGAGAAAGTCATGTGAATGTATCGCATAAAATTCTTAATTTTAGCTTTCTTTAACCGGTTACGTCATATCGGGCGATACATGAATGAAATGGATGAAATTACACTCAAATGAGCCCGGATCCATAGAGCTTAAAGCTATCCGACATTCATCTTTTCAGGTTAAGGGAAAAACCTTATACGACAATTTACCCTAACCGAGATTCGAACTCGGGACTTCTTGAATCTGAGGCAAACACGCTTATTCTATACCACAGAGAAAGGATCAAAATAAGTTGTGTGTTTCAAAGAGACGTACTTTTTTGTGCATGTAATAGAGCAAATAAAATTTAAAAAAAAACTCAATACTTTTCTATGTAAATGGTAGTTCGGGATGGTGTTACATCTTGGTGTTGTATCCTTGGAAGATGCTGAATTTAAATAGTTACTAAGTTTGGTTTTTGACGGAATTTTCATTTTTGAGTTACATACACTGTTCACACACGCGCGCACACACACACCTATACACACTTGTTTTTAATTTTTATTTTATTCAAGGAGCCTAAAAGCGTTTATTTTCGGTGAAATCCATCCCACCGAGGCGGCCCGGGTTCAATCCCAGGGACCTGCATGTGGGATTTGTGGTGGACGAAGCGGGACTGGGCGGGTTTTCTCCGGGTTCTCCGGTTTCCCCCGCCATTCATTCCACCAACTGCTCCATCATCACCTTTCCTTTCATCCATTTCACCAACATTTCGTTTCATCTACTTCCTTCATCCCATACCAGGCATCGGGCTGATCACCCATCCTGGATGTTCTGTCTGATCCATGAGTGTCTGCTCCTCGATAGGGCCTCTGACCCCAGGCACCCGCCTGTAAGTCCTGGGAGTGTAAGTCCTACATAAGAGGAGGGTAAACAGATATTGAATGAATTGAAATCTAGTTACGAATTTTTGGATGGAATGCAGTACTTCCTCCAATTACAATATGTATGCAGTAAAGAAAATAAAATGACTTTTTATGGATTCAGGGGGCCTTAATGTGTAGTTTCCGCTAAATCTGACATGGAATTTTTGGGTGGAATGCAATACTTCCTGTAACTACTAGTTATATGGTGGAAAGCAATAAGAAACAGCAATACAGATATTTATTTTCAAGATATTAAACCTTCAGGTCTTAGGACAGCTGTTTATTTCATTTTATTCTCAATAAAAGTAAGAGAATTTGTTTTTGAAAAGCGAGAACATGCAAGGACGTCGGTAGTAAACGCCAGGGAATTTTAAATAGATGGTATGTATTCATAGGAAGCCAAGAAAGATATTTTTAATTACAAGCACTAATGTGAGTATTTTATTGGACAATGCTGCATTTTAAAGCATAAAGCAGTAAAACGATACGTTGCGAATAACCTAAGCTAAAATAATACAATTCTACGGAGATCAGAAAGTGATATTAAACAAGGGATAAATGTTAGGAAAATGTTCCAAAAAAGACATCGTGCTGTCGATTACGTTTTTGCTTAGCCCTTACTAACTAAGAATTTGAATGATCTAAAAATTTACAAACTGGGTGAAGAAAAATAAAGTATTCAAAGAAGTGTACACATGTCAGAGATTTTCTTGTACCACTTTAATATGCCCTGTTTCATACGTTATTGACTTGTTTTCCCAGGAGGGATTTCAGAATGGAATCTAATTTCGATATTCACTTGTTTGCTAGAATGGCGATGTTGACGTTCTTCATTTTCCAACTTCGATTATTTGCAGTTCGCATTGGAAGTACTTGGTGGATTTCGTGGTTGTAGAGCATTCTGCAGCTACTATGCTTAAAAATAGGTCTGCACTCACTTCAGCTGCCTTTCATGGTTTAATGGCTTAACCCACGCTCAATTTCTCTCGTGTGCAACTTTTTCCACGAGAATTGCTCGCTTTGTGCGATTAATAATTTGCTGAACGGAATCAAATGTTCTTTGAGGGGGCAAGGTTGCAGAAAGGGGTTACATCAATAGATTTTTGTGGTATAAATTAATAATCTCGGTTTCGGAATTATTTCTCTTTGTGGTGGTATTCGCAGAGCTCAGCAGATACGCAGATATAAAATTAGAGGTATCGTAAACCGGAGTTACTTTGAAATAAAGTCATCTGAACAGCTCAGAAATGAAAATAAGCATACCTTATACTTACGGACTCTAAAGCGAAAACATTTCTTGACTTACCTTAGCCTTAAAACACCGTTTACTGTTTCTAAATATATCTGTAATAATATTTTATTAAAACATAAGTTTTAAACGCTTACATGGCAAATAAAATCCATATTTTTAATTTTCTTTCATTCAGAAATCTACTTCATTTTCATTGTATATAGAATGCAAACATTAAAGGCTTATTACAGATAAAGAGTATACCTAATTTAATGATATTCATTAGAATACTCTAATATAGTAAGCAGTAAACTTATTATACTACCTGACCATTCTTTTGATGCTCATGAGCTTGTTGTAAGAGCATGTAATATCAAGCATAGCATACACAAATACGCGCCATATTCTGTGTGCTTTTTGTGCCTAAAATAAAATGTTATTTCTAGTGAACAGTATTTATGATGGGAAAAGTTAGCTTTTGTTAGAGTATTTTAGAATAGCTGTACATATAAAAATAATTTCATGAACACATTATACAATAACCAAAATTTACTTATTGAGGGACTAAATGGCAAACATTTCCAAAACTAAAAGTTTACCATTGTAACTACAATAATTATTATATCTGTCATTTTGTGCTGTGAATTATGCTTTACTTAAAACAAATCTTAACTCTAAGTGGAAGTTTTGCTCTACAATTTGATGCTACTGTTAAGTAGTTTTGTTCAGTTTCTGTGTGTTCAAACCATTAGCTTTCTATGCAAATATTTGCGAGCTTTTTTCTATATCTTTGCTTTTAACAGCTTTTTTATGACATTTTATGGTATAAGTGATTCGTTTTTATACACGATTGAAGGTGGCTAAATTAAGTTACAGCGTGATAAAAGCAAGCTGTAAGTGCTGTAGATGTAATTTGGTATTAATAAGATGGTTAGTTATTACAAAAAAATTGTTGAAAAAGATTAATCGAAAACATTAATAGAGTAATGCTATATTCCTTAATAAATAAACTAGTTGGTTAAATGTAGAGCATTAAATTTAGAAAACACGCATTTGCATCTGTAAATATTTAAGCCCGATATCTTGTATAAACCAAAGAAAAAAACTAAATAATTCAAATTATTACAAAGATATATAATTCCTAAATCAATTAAAACATTATTATAAATTTAAATTAAAGGGTGAATGTTACTTAAACGTTTATTCATTAATTTATTACGCAACCTTAAATCGATTTTTTTACATTTCGGTTTGTTCTAATATTTGTTAGAGCTACTGCTTATTGCAAAAAAAAAAATTAATTTCAATAATATAGCAATTGAAGAATTTAATCTAATAATCGCCCATTCAAGACAAAATTAATTAAATAATTTATAATACAATATACACTAAATATAATCTTAACATAGAAAATAAAATAGGATTTGGTATAATTTCTCACGTTATTTCTCACGAAAGAGGAAAAAATAAAGGCCTTCGGAAATTATGGAATAATTAAGAAGTGGGATAATAATTATATTATTTAAGTTTCAAGTTCTAATTTTTAATAGATAAAATAAAAAAGACGAAAAGAGTAACATTTTTTCTGAGACAATGGGTCATAAATGTTAGTGGATTTAACATTGGCAGGATAGGGCTTTTAATCTGCCCCTTTTTAATTTATTATACCTATATACTCTCTACATTCTCCACTATTTGTGTAGTACTGCATGTTCTTGCTTTTATAGTTGTATTAATAACATTAATTACTTTTGAATAATACATATTTGCTGGTGGCGTTTGGTATCGAATCTTTTACACTTAAAAGTCTAAATAATTTGCCCTGAAGTACTAGCAATTGCAGGTCGCCACTGAGATTGTCATCTCGAATGAGATAGCTTGATGGTCTATCTGGGAAACAACTTGAGTCAATTGGAGAATTCACAGTTGTCACAGTAGCTCAATGGTTAGAGCAACCGCACGGAAAGTGGGAGGACCGTGTTCAAATCCCTGCTGTGGCATTCAATTTGATTCTATATTAAAAACTTGCCAAAATCAGGCTAAGGCATGTAAAAAGTATAATTAATTCCATTAATTGACTTAATCGTGGTTGAAACTAAAAGCCCGGGATTTAAGTACTTACAAAGAATGTAAGTCGCCATTGGGGTATGACATCTCAATACATTTGAGATCTCCTTGTAGTTTACCGGGAAAAATGCGAGTCAGCTGGAGAATTTAATGGCGTGCCGGCATGTTGCCATGGTACTCAGTGGTTAGAGCAACCGGACGGAGACCGGGAGATTCGTGGTTCAAATCCGGGCTATGGCATTGAATTTTTCAGTCATCTGATTCTACCTTTCCAACCCTGTCCAGCACACGGCTTGTGTGAAAGAACAATTAATTCTATATACATGATGATGATAATAATAATAAAAAAGTAGAAATAATGTTATACATTTAAGATACTTCGGTTTAGATGCCAATGGGTAGAGAAAGTCACGTGACTGTTACACAGCAGATATAATGCCTTAAATGAAGGAGTCTCCTTGTTTCGAAGGGTTCATTAAATTACCAAGCTGTGTTAGAGATGTCCCCCATTCTTGTTCTCATAGTATCGATTCTGTTACGTATGTATCGTTAGGACAATGTTTGCATGTATTATACGGGGGTAGCTGCATTGGGGTGCCGTATTGTAACGCAACGACTATTATGCTATTCCACAGCTATGTTCCACCAAAACCCCCTTGTCCCTCGTCTCTACACTCTAAGGGGAAACGTTTTGACCCCTTCAAATGCTTCGATGCGATAACTGCGATTCCCGAGTGCACAGATGTCAACAGATGATAATCAGACAAGGGAGATGTCCGCGTGGGTTGCCATCGGAAATGTGGCGGGGTTCCTGACACTTGAGGGAGGTAGAGAGTACTGTTGCATTACAACAAAGCCCAGTTAGCTGGGGTTAACTAGCTGTCATCCTCTGAAATCTGGTGACCATAGCTGTGTGTCGTCGAATAATAATAGTAATAATAATAATAATAATACAAACCTTTTAAGTGCTAAAATAAAAAGAAGCCTGTATTGGTATTCAAATAAGTTTCCCTAATCACTCTTCTACAGATTATTCTTACAAACACTTATTGTTCTGTCTACTTCTTGTTAACCGAGATAAACACATTTCGTTGTATTTTTAACCCTTTCAGGCACAAAACCTTTTTGTCTGTTTTCTGGAATAGTATTTTCTATACAAACCTCAAACGTATATTAAACTAAAGTGATTCTAATATACAACGTTTTTATTGGAAATGCTTTTAATTATTCTATGCTAAAAATAGTTTTATTTACTTAGAAATCAGCAATATATATAATTTGCGTATTGATTTTGGTTCGGCTCTCGTGTGTAATATATACAGGGAGAGCCAAAAAACTACGAACTACCTGCGCGGTGTTTTCCTGTCCGCATCCTCGGCGCTCGTTGCCGTCTGCCGCTATCATAGACAGGCGCGGATGAAACCATACAACATTTTTAAAAGTAATTTTAAAGTTTTACTTACCAACCTTTTGAAAGGAGATGCTGGAACTGGCCACCGTCGTTGTCCATACATTTTTGGCACCTGTTTAGAAAACTATCCATCACTCGCCAATTGTTTTCGAGTCAACAATTGAAGCCCCCTCCATATGTGAATATAATTGTTATCCCCTTTTATTTTTTTTAGAGAATTAACAGCCAGGGAGCGTAATTTTGGCTTTTTTCAACAAGACTCTGCAACAGCTTATACGGCCAATATTTCGATGAGAAAATTTGAAGTGTGTTTGAAGACAGAATAATTATTACAGATTTGTGGCCCCCTCGGTCCCCCAACTTAACCCCCTGCGATTTCTATCTCTGGGGTAATTTAAAACAAATTATATATATATAGGGCGGAAAACTACAAGTCATTTGATAGTCGAACCGCTTTCTGCCGTTAAGTTAGCCTCTATTTCACGGCGGAAATATGTTATTGGTGGAGTATAATTAGACTGGCTGGGTGCTATAGTTCGCCTGTGGTTTAGGATGGCGTGGGCCCAAGTTAAATAATCGGTGGTAATGACGGGACAGACAGAAACACACAGTGAGAGACCTGTTCTGTAAATTATCTAAACATATTATACCCACTTTTTAAAATACTGCATTATAAACAGTCATTTTTTGGGTTCAATTATAATAAACCACAGCAATTGTACTGCAAATCCAGAATACATTTCTATCAATTCAGAGAACACATAAAACAAGAGAAAATGGCATCTTCAAATGCAGATTCTGGAAGTTCACGAGAAAACTTGGTTACATATGACGAACGTTGCTGAGTGATTCCAAGTAGTTTCGTATGGTACTGTTGTGCAGGTAGCAAGGATAAAAAATAAATACTGGGGTAGTTCCAATTTAAGCTAATATGCTTGAAAGGGTTAAGAAGGATACAGCAGACTAATGCGATAGTCAGATTTTTAAAAAGGGATCGCGACTTACCACTTGAAAACGGAATAAGCACTTGAAAATTCAGACCAATAACACAGAATATAACGCCCACATCTGTGGTGTGGGGATAGTGTGTCTGCCTCACATTGATGAGGTCCCGAGTTCGAATCTCATTTAGGTTGAGCTACCCGGATAAGGTTTTTTTCTTGGGTTTTCCCTTATCCTGAAAAGACGAGTGTCGGGCGACTTTAAGCTCTATGGACCCGTGCTCGTTTGAGCATTAATTTGCCCATTTCATTCATAGTCCGATATGACTTAACTTAAAGGACACTAAATTAAAAAAAAATGTAAAGGAAAAGGTTAACCCACAACGCATTTTACTTTACGTAAATTGCGAACTTTAACTGGATCTACATACCTATATAAATACATCTAAAAAAAATGTTTATCTCTTAGAATTTCACAGGCTATTCGCAGAAAATTCAAGATGTTTATTTTATTTTTCATGCAAAATATATTAAAGAATTGATATTTCAATTAAAATGACTAGAGCAAAAAAATCAAAAGTCAAAATAGAGAAAATAAAAAATACGGAAAAATTCTCCATGTAAAGGGCAGTTTGGGTTTTTTTTCTTCAAATTTTCGTGTTGCATTTTTTGGAAAACGCTGAACTTAAATACTAAGTTTGGATTTAACTGTCTTGTAGTTTTTAAGTTATGCTGTTTACACACACACACACACACACACACACACACACACACACACACACACACACAGCTTTTTTATTCATGGGTTCTCAGGACGGGCAGTTCCAGTGAAATCTCAGTGTTAAAAATTAAACACTTCCTCCACTTACTATAGGTAAGTAAAAGAAAGTAACACTTTTTTTTGTTTGTTAAATTTCAGCGGTGTCTATTATAAATAAATCACTATGTTGTGCATTTGTTTCTCAATTACGGTAAAAGCATATGACTGAATCATTTGCCCAGTGTTCTTGCATCCGAATTTTCACTCTAGAAAACTGCAGCAAGTTTAAGTGTTATGGCTTTTTTGGGAATGTTTAAAGACGCGCTTTTAATTATTTCTGGACATTTACAGTGTGTCTTATTTATGTGCATGGGGCTGTTAAAGGCATTAGCTACATCTCCATGTTCGGAACTCCGTGAGAAAATTAAAGTGGTTCTCTGAGGTTAACCGATATGGCCAAACATATCGTGCAGGCAAGTTGATTTATGATCGAGATCCCGAATTGGACATTAGCCTTCATATGCAAGCCACGCCTTTGATTCCTTTCGTGATTATTGAATCTATCTAATAATGTTAATCTAAAGCTTCCTTACAAGTCTCGTGGATTTCAGTGCTCCTCGGCTGATTGTTGTTTCTGTAGTTTATATTTCGCCCATCACTTTTCGGCTTGCTTGTTGTAAAACAGGTTCAAGATAGGAATGTATAATGAAAATTAACACACAGACCTTAAGTATGGTTTAGTTTTATTTCATGCACACTGTTTTATTTCACTAGTTTCATCCTGCCAGTATTTGGTGTTGGATATGCAACACGTTGTATGTTCGACGACGTTTTAACTAGTGGGATGGGGTAGCTTATCTTCAGGTAAAGCTTTAACTGGTGAAGGGGTACACAATGTGTTGAACTCATGCCGCACGTGGCGCGTTCAGTGGTAAACAGCCAACAGTCGTTCACTATAGCGCGTCTTTATGTCTCGCTTGCCTCAGACAAAGTAAACGCTATCTCCTTCCAGTAGCTAAACCCCTACCTGCTTGGAAGGGCTCCCCCACCCACTAGCTTAAACATCGCTGAACAGATTGCATATTTATACTTATGCATATGTGGTTTTTTTTGAATAATATCTTTAATTGTATCACTTCTGGCTAGACTTTTCACTTAAACTTTCTCTACCACCTACTTAGTAGGTAGGGGAGTATTGCATTTCAAATAAAAATTCGATA
The DNA here is from genome assembly GCA_030765065.1 of Deroplatys truncata. Classification (NCBI taxonomy): domain Eukaryota; kingdom Metazoa; phylum Arthropoda; class Insecta; order Mantodea; family Mantidae; genus Deroplatys; species Deroplatys truncata. Next base: position 116,315,869 of record CM060988.1, on the reverse strand, counting down.
TCGAGATATCAGGTGAAATGTTTTCAGGGCCCCTGAATCTAAAACAGAAATATCTGCTGTATGTTCTTCTGTGAACAACATAACTCAAAAAATAAAAATTGGAATGTATATCAAACTTAGTATTTAAATGTGAAATTTATAACAATAGTTCATACTCAGGAGCATATTATGTGAACAAAATGTCATTGAATTATCTTTTAAAATGCATAAGTTGCGAATTTAAGCAGTGCTGTTGTTATTTAGTATTAAACTTCCAGATTAAAGAGAGAGCTGGGAATAATCCTAACTAAATAAAAGTTAAATTCTCCAGATAGAAACCGTCCAGGACACTTGTACTTAGAAGGCTAATCACCGGACTGCGGGGACAGCCACGCAACAAGAATAGAAAGAGAAAGAGTAAACATGGATTTCCCTCAGAATTATACTTCCCACGGTGAACTGAAAATGACAATAATACCATATTGCAACATATCAGACTGCAATCTTGATTTTTTGTGATGTTTACAAATAATAATTATAGTGAAGCTGTAATTATAGTGTAAAGGCCGGTTTACAATAATCCAGAATGGTAACCAGAACGAGAACCACCAAGTTACTATGCATGCATTATAATGTGAGCGTTCACAATTAACGGGAAGATTCCCTGGATCCCGGGAACAGAAAAGAAGATTAAAAGATGCCCGGCAATTATATTTGCTGCTAATCGAATAGCGAGAGTTCCTGGACGAATAATATTACTGATTGTTTCGGTACAAACTATGAATGGTATTAATATATTAGGAGTACCTTGGGGTACTAGATGTTGTCTAAGTTTTAACTTTTCTCGTTCTGGTTCCGGGGCACGGAATATTACATTCATGTTGTGAATTTTAGACTCTTCACCGTAGAAAGTATTCAAGACGGCCGTGAAACAGTCGCCAGAGCTTTCTCTAGTCACAAGCTGGGAAAATGAAAATGGAAGAAATTCTAGCATATGTGCGTCCTGACTCCCTCAGATCCTTTGAGCGTTAGTTCTTCTAGCGAAGGCGTCATTTGTGGTTTGTTTATTTGGAACTCAGAACTGATCATTGCTAAAAAAAAACAATAGAAAAGGACAACAAAGAACAGCAAAAAACCGGTAGAAATTAACAAAGAACAACAAACTTTAATGTACTCCACTAATAAAGGAATGAAATCTTATGACTAAAAGAATCCAAAATAGTAACGGTATACATTTATAAAATGTTTACTCTATCGAATTTTGACGTTGGCTAAATGGGAAGCAGGTGGAAAAAAAATATATCATTGGTCAGGAGAAACTAATGAAATCCCAATGTGTAAAATCGACCTTGTACTTGGTTATCGATATACTTATGCTTTCACGTTTTCGTTTCAGTTCTCGGGCTATTGTGAACCAGTTTTTAAAGTGACATCGGTCTATTATCTACATGATGTATGGGAAACAAAGATTATACATTTTGATAAACATCTATGATTGATGACTAACAAAATAATGTTGCCAATATTGAATTTGTCACGGCGACTGATGCCGTTTTAACGTTTCACTGTTTTATCGAAATGATAATGAAAATATAATGGAATCAGCTTTCGCCCGCTATTACTCCCCCATGGATGCTCATTTAGGTGTGTGTCTATTGGAATCAGTTTCATAAGCCACCCGTATTTCGAGCTGGATTTAATTCTCCTTGGCGCCAAGGAGCTTCAAATCAGTTGCGATTTTGCTTTTCTTTCAGAAATTATACAACAGCAGCATATCCGTGTGTTAACAATGGATCAGTATGCTCTCTCTGTAAAAGTTACTTCCGCTCAGAAATTTGGTAGGTAGTTAAGCGACTGTGTATAAATAAATGCTTGAAAACGATCACGCGCTAACCTGTCTCGCCGTTACCAGGGAGAAGTAATTTCTTTTTCAAAATATGCGGAGCGGCTCTTAAGAGGAATTGATAGGCGCATGCGGAACTGCCACCGTCATCTGTTTACGCGACGTGATCGATATGAGGCTGGATACACGTGGGGGAGTCCATCAAAGCGACCGATGACAGTCCGTGGTGAAGTCCCGGAAGTCGGGTCTGAAGAGCACCGTCTAGCATCGGACGCAATCGATTGTGTCATCAGACATTGCAGTGTACCATGACTCGTTCCTTGAGATTTATAATCTGTGTGTAATGTACAGAAGCTCTGCACAGAAATATCGCAGCTTTATTTGCTCACTCTCTCTCTCTCTCTCTCTCTCTCTCTCTCTCTCACTCACAATAAAGAACGAATAATGCAATGACGCCAGAAGATAGAATATTTATTTACGTTTGGTTTTCCATAATAGCTATACCTGTATCTTTATTGGTGTTCTATATTTGGGGACGTGTTCCTGACATCATTACAGTAAAAACGCTCATATGAACATGGGTCTGAAAATCATTTATTTCAGAATTACAACACAAAATCGAAAGTTACATAAATTGCTCGAAGTGGCTTTCTCTTGCTTCGATGTATGCACTAAGCCTGTGTTCCATGCTCTGACGTACTCTATTGAAAATCCCGTGTGTTTCATATTTGGTCAAATCCAGTTTGGATACGTCCTCTCAAAATGTCAACATCAGGTACAGGTGTCGTATAAACCCAGGACTTCAAATGTCCCCAGACGAAGAAATCCGTTGGATTCAAATCAGGCGATCAAGCAGGCCATGCAATGGGTCCCCCTCGATCCATCTTTGCGGAAATCGATCATTCAAAAACTTACGAACTATCATACTGAAATAAGCTGGAGCACCATCGTGTAAAAACCACATCCGTTGAATCATGTCCAGAGACACATTATCAGTTAAGTGATGCAACTCATTTCTGAGAAACTGGAAATAGATTTGTCCATTCAGACGCGGAGGGAAGAAGAAGGGACCAGTAAGGTGATCATGAATGATTCCACCCCAAACGTTGAGAGAGACCTCTCTTGATGGTTGTCCTGTCGTACTTCATTAGGATTTTCAAATACCCAGTTATGAGTGTTATGAAAATTGAAGATGCCTTCGCGAGTAAAACCAGTCTCATCCGTGATTAAGATACAGACTAGGAAATTGATGAACATAGCGGACTGCTGTAACATGCGTTGACAGAAACGTCTCCTTGGCTCAAAATCCGCCTCATTTATCCTTGCACACGTTGAAGGTGATACGGGTACAGAAGATTTTCATGCAGAATTCTTCAGATAATCATATGACTAACTCTTTCCCTTACAGCCATACGTCTTATGCTCTGTGATGGGTCTGCATCCACAGCACGAAGAACTCGTTCTTCAAGCTGAATGCCTCGTACCGTTCTTGGTCTTCCAACATCTCTAGTACTCCTCTCAAATGCGTCACTCTCTCTCTCTCTCTCTCTCTCTCTCTCTCTCTCTCTCTCTCTCAAGCGTTGATGAATTTGTGCGAATGTTCTTGCACACGGTAACGGCCTGTCAGGGTACCTTTCTGCATAAAATTAACGTGCTCGTGCTGCATTGCCGTCTGCACGGCCATACGTGTAGTGCATGTCCTCTGTTCATGGATCTTTAACCTATAACAACGAAACGGTTGATCTTCAGACCCATATGCATATGAACTTTTTTTTTACTCTTTTGATGTCAGGAACACGTTCCCCAAATATATGACACGAATAAAGATACACCCTGTATTTTTAAACTACGGATATGTATTAAAATGGAAAAAAATTCACACTATTAATATCTTTCCGCTTCATTTACTACAATTGTATCTGGTGTGTTTATGTTTCTTTTTCTGTAACTTTTTGGGGGAAAAACTTACAGAAAGGAGGGCATTAAATATACAGAAATATAGAATTTTTGTTTTCAGTTCTTTGCGAAATGAAGGGTATATGAAATGGGTTTTTGATTGAAAAAATATGGATTTAAAAATATATACTTTTCTAGTGTTTTGAAATCTGCTCTTTAAAATGGTGTATCAGTAATAAAAACATAATGTAAGTGCATTATTTTTAATTTTAAATAAAATGCTGCATATGCGTTTTCTGCTTCAAACTTTCATAGTTCAACTGCTATGTAGCAAGGATGTATTAAGTTTCAAAACTTTGAAGACATTCCAGTTAGCCAACTTTTCCCTATGTAAGGAACATTTTCTCAGTTGTAGTTAACATAGAGGTATGAAGCTCTCAGGATTTATGTTGTATTTATGCAAATGCTGAAGCTATTATTTCTAGCTTTTATTAAGATTAAAGATTGTAAGCTTAAAACTTTCACGACGAATGCTAGGATTGTAGCTTTACGGGTAATGGCCGTTTCAAATTAATAAAATCATTAAAAGTCGAAATTTCGATCATTGTGAGCTACATGGCCGTCTTCAGGAACTGAGGAATATATTTTTAGGAAACGTACAACTCTGACCTTGTATCCCATTGTAATGCTCTATTCCAAAAAAAGGCCCCAAACTAACCGAGGTTGATGAACTTCTTACCAGAGGCCTCCGGATATCTTTCAAGATCATCAACGTATGAAATGACAAGCATTTCTTTGCTTTTCTCGCCTGGAAGAGCGTCAACCAGATAGAGGTTGGCCGTCATGGTGTGAGAATGAGTTAATGTGCCGACGGGTCGGTGTCTGCGAAGTCAGGGTGAACGAATTTCCGTCTCAACGATGCGACGCTTGACTTCATTCATTCTTCCACAAGCACGCTGTCCAGAAGAGATAGCCAGTGGTAAATATCCTCTGCAACGAGAAAATAACGCGTCATCTTAAAGGGGAGAAAGTTGCGTGTCCCACAAATTTTAGTGTACCAAGCTCATAATCCATTTTCTCTGGAATTAATAAATATACCACACTGAACAACTATCTGCGTATACATTTCTGCTTTACGCATCTCCTGATTTACTTTCATTACTATATTTCTTATAAAAATTCAGTTATACTTTAAAAAGTTAAATATTTTAACTTTAGATTTTATAGCATTAATATGAAGCATATCTGAAACACGAAACACTTCTGGAAAAATGTATGAATTGCAATGGAATTTACTCTGAATGTTAAACCAAACCACAGTAGAGAGTGACCAAGAGATAGGAGAGCATAAGAGAGTTTAAATAAATTAAAAGAAGCAAAATAATTTGTACATTTTAAACTGTTTATATAAACTAAAACTATAAAAAAACATACAATTAATCAGAGAAGTTTATATACTAATTTGATATACAAAAGAAAAATGTTTACGTAGAGGCAATTTTACTATGGCATTTTAAATCTATCTTCGTGTTTCATATAAAATTGGTATTATTTGTACAAAGGAGTTCGAAACAACTCAATTAAAAAATAAATATTTTGGAAAACATTATTGAAGGCAGCTGTCAACTGAATTACATGTGGTGTAATGCTGCCTCTACGACGTACTAGTTGCCCTAGATAAGCCTAGGTAAGGTTTCGGATGAAAGATAAAGGCAGGCTAGTTTTACACTAATATATGCACAGAGTAACATGGATTCGCATTATCCCGTTAGTCCACCTCTTATCAGTGAATCCGCCTTTCCTCAACGAGCTCCTCCCTTTGTGCCACGGAGCAATGGGGTCACAGAGCTTTCAATTGGCTGATACAGATCTAAGAGCTGAATTTTTCGAAGAAAACTTCTTCGATGAGACAAATTCACACTGTTTACTTGGTTATATTGGCCAAAGCATGTGTTACAGAGTATCTGAAAACAATTTTCATACTGCCCTTAAAATTATGAAATAGATAACCAGTTAGATTTTTAAAGTGCGTTTTCACTTAGCTTTTGACTGTTTTTACTAAGCAAGTTTCTGTTCCAATGAAAACTTTCTACTAATAAGCGCCCAACAAGTGGCCGTTTCAATTTAAAAACTGTTTTATTACTTATCGAGTATTTTTATTACCGTTTCCAAATGTAGCGCCCTGATCGTAGTGTGTCCCTGCTTTAGTGCTTCCAGGTTTCATTAGAAATATTTTCGCCCGATCAGATTTAATTATGCAAGTGAGTTCTTGTGATGCACATGCGAAAAACAATTATTCGAGATGCCATTTTGAAACATAGAAACCTTAGCATCAGGGAAACTCGTACAAGAAATGTATGATGCCAAAGATGTTGATAAATATGAATTTGTATAACTGAGCTAAGTGAGCAGTATATAAAAAGTATTACAGAAGTAGATATTGTTGCTAACAATTGTTGCGAATTCTGCGTTAATGTTGGTAGAGAAGAAGGGGGTGATCATTGTCATTCGACATTCTCTGCGAACAGAACGAAGTATTACGACTTAAATCGAAAGAATCCGAGTCGGTCAAGTAATAGTGGACCAAGTGTGCCCTGTTACATTTACGCGTAAATATTAGTGACATACTATTTTGGAACCGTTGTTTCAAATCGATTATTTTTTGGAACTGGAAAGGTCAGAACTATTATTGAAAAATAACAATTTCCCCCGTAGAGTGATGTCATATTTTCTTTTATGTTTCATGTGTGGTTTGCAAGTAAACACTGCCCTCCTACCAGATTTCAAATTTTGGCCTTACTTTTGCCTGCTATTAATATTTAGGACATTTTGAGAACCTAAAACGTTCTTAGTGACAAAAGCTGATACCTGCTGTAATGTCAATCTAAAATTAAACTTAACATTTGGTTCTCCCAGATCTCTTGTCCCTAAGGGGGTTCCAACAGTACGCTACTCAGAAGACTAGGTCAGTAACTATTCGACTCTGTAGCCCCCCTCCAGCTTCTCAGGCCGGTTATATTGTGATAGGAATATGAGATAAGAGCTAATCACCGTCTGACGAAATGTCAACCACACCGTCTGGTCCACTTATCTCACAGGTGACCTTTGGTAACCCAAATGACTCATTCTTGAGTTCCGGGACTAAAAAACATGTTGATTGACCACAAAACAAAATAAAAAATCAGTATGTTGCTGACTGCAAGGGTAACGTCCTTGTAAATGTCATGTTTGGAGGCCGAATGATGTGGTCTGGGAAGAACATGCGCGGAATTGTTGCGGTTCACTTTATAACAAGTGTCTTCTAATCGTTTCGGAGCTATTACATATACGCCTTTTTTTCTCTCGCATGAGATGCTGCTAGTATGAACTTGGGGAAAACGTGTCCTACATGTACACTCGCTTCCATATATGCCGTCATCGCAGTTTCAGGCTGCTGGCCTTCACAGGTGAAGAATATATACCAATGAGGAGCTGTGTGTATCAGTTTACCTTTTCATGCATGCAATTGCGTCTTTTCTTTAAGTGCACAGTTCTAGATTATTCGCATATGAATTTATAACTTTGAGCAATAGCTTTACTCATCACTTATAATAATCACGTTTAAATATATAGTTAAATAAAACCCTTGCACAATATCTGCACGAAAAAAGAATTAATGGCAATATAATGCAAAACTTGCATTATACCTTTTACTGCCTTAGAGGACACATTTGCTATACATTATTGGAATCATCTTTCCAATCTAAATATACAACTAAATAAAACACTGTTTTGCACAAATGATAGCATAATGTAAAATTGAAGTAAATTATACCTTTTACTTTCAAACAGGACACATTTACTAGCCATAATTTTAATAATCTATTCATGCGAATGCTACATGGCATTGCCCTAGCAATATCTTCAAAAGGCAAATTTGTTTCCCACATACCCACAATTCTTCTCTGATGTACCTCCGGAATATTTGCATACATGCGTGAGCTACAGTTAGCACACACCACTGCTTGGTCGAACAACAAAGGCAGAACGCTACAGACACACTCCTTTCTGCTATGTACCCGCCCGCTGAGAAGGTTGGTAAAGTACCTCCCGAAGCTGCGGTGACGGCATAAATGGAAGCGAGTGTATTCTGCACAACATAGAGAAAGGAAAATGTTCACTGAACATTGATACCATGGGCTAAGTTTATTTTCTTTTTCACTCTAAGGTAAATAATAAATGTGTGCTGAAGAAAAGTTTAATGTAGATAATTATATATATATATATATATATATATATATATGTATATATTGCCAGCTGGAGAGTTGGCCAGTAACGGCGTAATCGTCCTCCGTGGTGTAGTGGTTACCAAGCTAGCCTCTAGTTCCCGCGGTCGCGGGTTCAAACCCAGCGGTAGCGATGGATTTTTTCGGGCGTAAAAATCCTTAGCAAGGCTTCCTTCGGATGGTGGTCCCATTTCGTAGATTTATGGCACGTAAAAGAACCTCAAGCCTGATAAGAGGTCTCTAAGCAAAATTACCGGCATTTCACGGCCAAGATAAAATAGAACGCTAAGACCACAGCAGTTAAAGAGCGTCCATAAAACTCAATTTCATTTTTTTAGTAACAGCATAGTCTTGGTATTTGTTGCATCACTTCAGTCTGGCTGCAGTTGTCGAATTGTTAAAAATGCTGCCTCTATATGTGTAAACAATAACATGAAAGTGTTTTGCTAGAAGACAATGTCTACTTGCCAAAGTTCATATATTTGGATTTCAGTGTTATTAAACACTACGAAACTTCTACTTTAGTTGTACGTAACTTTTACAGCTCTATGATCTTTTAAAGCATGTCATATAGCGAGTTAAATGTCTCCCGGTAATCTCAGCTTTCTATAAAATTGTAGTATAAACTATACGATTTGCCAATGTTAAAGTTATAACAATCATTCAAGAGAGACCTCAGGTATCATCAAATATTAAATCACCTGCGGAGACGCAGAAAAAAGACGAAGGAGGGTCCCTTTAAGAGCCAAATTCTTTTTAAACTGGTAAAAATTTAGTATTATTATAGCGTTGTAATTTTTAAGCACTTATCGGGTTTTCATTTGTCGGCACATTCATATTTTCTAATTGTTCTACACGATTGATTACTTTCTCTAGTAGGTATACTAACTAGGGGAAGTATTGCATTCCACCCGAAAATTCTATACCAAGATTTCACCGGGGAAATAAATGTTTTGAGTCCCCCTGAATCCAAATGAAGCACTTTTAGAAAAAGGTTCGCGTGTGTGTCTCTGTGATGCATGACTCAAAAACGAGATGTCTAGTAAATACCAAACTTGGTATTTAGGTTCATGTGACACGAAGATTTTCAAGAAAATCCCCTCACCCCAGACTATGCTTTATATGGAACATTTTTCGAAAGTTTTGATTTTCTCAAAAATGGCTCTAACGATTTTGATTAAAATATATGTTTAGATATTTTCATGACAAATAAAATGTATATCTTGAATTTTTTGGGAATGTCCACAAAAGTCCTCTTCTTTCTGAATGGTTTTTGCATAATTGGTAAACTGTAAGAGATAGACAACATTTCACTACACAGAAAATGTAGAGCGCATTAACACACACAATTTATGCCATATTCTTTTTTTTTTTTTTTTTTTTTTTTGTTTTTGTGCAGTGAAACATTTCCGTGATATTCCTTGCTATTTGTTTGAATTTTCCAATACTTATACTGTTTCTCAAATGGGAATTAGTTATTCGTTTTTTTTATTTATGTCCTTGACATGCAAAGAGGAATGCTCCACAAAGGAACCAGTTCTTAAAATATTTGAAGCTAAAAGATAAAAACTCTTTAAAGTTAAAGTCTACTATATTAGCAAATTAGCAATAAGATTCTGCAAATGTTTGTCTGATTAACATGAAGTAGATGGGGAATAAGCATTTGTAGAAATAGTTTGTACAAGAGTAGAGAAAGTCATGCAAGTGTTACACATCGGAATATTTTTCGATACAATTGAATGGAATGTTTATAAATCCTTACAAGTAATAGGATAAGACAATGAGATGATTTTTTGTTAACAAGCTTAGTTGTGATTTTATTAAACAATAATACTCATGTTTTGTATATTTTTAAGCAGAAAATTTAAGTCCCATGTTTAACATTTATTTTCACCCAAACTAATAGCATAATTGAGAATGCATCTACACAATTTATTGAGGTATTAAAGAGTTTAGTTGCGAAGTATTATTTTTAAAAAGAGTTGAGTAATTTTTCAAAACAGAAAATTCATAATAAAATTACTATTTATAAAACTAAAATATGCATGACATATGGTGTCCTTATTATACAGAGAGAGCCAAAAAAAACTACGAACCGGCTGCTCGGTGTCTTTACTGTCCGCATTCTCGGCGCTCTTTGCCGTCTGCCGCTATCACAGAAAGGCGCGGATGAAACCATACGAGATTTTTAAAATTACTTTTAAAGGCTTTACTTACCAACTTTATGAAAGGAGATGCTGAAACTGGCCACATACATTTTTGGCAACTATTTTTTTGGAAAATAACATTTTCGAAAATGTTCCATATAAAGAGTAGTTGGGTATGTTCGTTTTGTGATTCAGGGAGTCTCAAAATGTGTTTTTCTGGTGAAATCGCGATACTTTTGGGTGGAATGCAATAAATATCTTCACTACTAATGGGTATGTGGTAGCTACAGTAAAAAGGAAGATAACTGAGTTGCCTGCAGTGAGAGCCGAATTTGAACTGCTCTCTCCGAAATACAGAGCTGTAGTCTCCAAAGTATTGAGACGTATCCTTTGTCTCATACAGTTGCATAGAATTCTTTCGCAAAGGATCCCTGAATTGCACTGTCATCCCATAAAATTCAGTGAGGTGTAAATCTTGAAAAACTTGGAGACATGTTGATGGTTTTTTGGCATGTGGCCCTCTCCGAAAGTCGTAGTAACAAGGTTTTGGACGAACCTGTTACGCATTGGATTGTGACCGATCAGTTACAAGCTGATTTGGTTCAATTGTGGAAATTAACCAGACTAGAAAAGAGCAGTAATCATGCTTAAGTTGCTATTGAACGTCTTCATTGAAGCGTGGATGACAATCGGACAGGCGAGGCGGGTGAAAAGGATGCGGACTGCTTCCTTTTATGTGGCACCTGCTACAATTTTGATGATAGTGCTTGAACCTGAAGAATGCCCGTAACTACTCTGTATGCACTCTTAGGTTGATCCGTGTCAAAACAAACCACAGGTGACCAGTGCACCGCTATAATGTATCCTTCCGCCATTCGCACTAGAAATACTGTCACACTTTTAGACCATGTGACGAGTACAAGCGGCACGTAGTGCAAAAAAGAACAGAGTCCTTATTTCGACAACTGAAACGGTGACTAGCTTATTCTGTTAAGGGTTAAAGGTAATAAGATAGCTAGTTGCAACAAAATAAACGTTTGCACATATAATAATAGTTAATTCTGAAATAAATGAGCGAAAAATAAAGTAACAGGTATGCGATAACCTAATTTATTCGCTCTCTGGAAGCGGCACTTTGTTAACTGTTGGCGGCTCAGTTTAAAAAAAGAAATTGTGCCGTGTTACGCGAATTGCATTCTTCTTAAAATCACTACATTCTTGCATCGCGTATTTCATATGCTTTCTTTTTTTTCCGGATGTAACCACTTTTCTCGTTTCAGATTTTTCTGCACAAGCACTGTTTATACTTGTACTCGAAACACCGGTGAACTCAGAAGTTAATTTCACCATTTCTTTCGCGGAAAGTGTTGGATATTTCTCATATAACTTATAATAAAGATTCAATACCTGTGTTTTCACCACTAGTCAGTGGTTTGCGCGGCTAATCTTTACGTAATTTGACGAAAACACAAGAGCAAATTCACCGTCCGCCATGATACTAAACACAACTGCTGTTTTCCGGCTGTAAACAATATTCTGCGCCTACCCGGATGTTAGGCGACTCATACAAATTGCGTCATAGGACTTGTAGCTCTGTTTTACGGTATAAATCAGCGATAAATAAAACCTTAGGTATTTGTATAGAATATTATACTATTTAAGGATAAATTCATTCTAAAATTCAGAGATTAGCATAGGATTACTTTCCTGGGCGTATTGCTACCGTGTTGCACCACGGTGCACTGACCACGTGGGTTTGTTTTGCCGCGGATCAACCTAAGAGTGAATATAGTTTAGGTTCTATTTTACTTCCTCAACTACTTACCTATTGTAAATAGAGGTAGTATTCAATTCCACTCAAAAATTCAGATGATACTTCACTGGAAACACATGTTTTTCCGTCCCCTATACCCAAAAGAAGCACTTTTAGGGGATGGCTCGTGTGTATATATGTGTGTGTGCGCGTGCTTGCCTCTACGTCTGAGTTTATCGTTGAACAGCATAATTAAAAAAAAAACAAATATATAAAAAAGATGATGCGTTATATTCACATAACTTGCTCTATCCTCTATGGTATATTAGTGAGCATAGAAATTATTCTTACACAAGTTTATTTTTCTATCTACTTCATTTTAATCTATTTTGCAAAAAATAACTACTTTACACATTTCGTTAGGATGCAAAGAGAACAGCAATAGTCAAATGTTTTAACAACTGGACATTATACGCTGCGCTTAAAACTCGATACTGTTTCCATGCAATCGTCATAGCAACTCAAACTCGATGGGACTTAAAATGAATGACAAACTATTGTACAAATCGAACCATTAGTAACACAGATATCGGAAATGGCTGATGCCACAAAAAAAGTTATTTGAAATAAATTGTGTGTTTTAAATATATCTACATTTTTTGTGTGGTATGGTTTCGTCTATCGTGTAATGTTTACCAGTTATACAGAGTAATACAAAATTCTTTCTCAATAAAGAGGACTTCACAGACTGTTTCCAGAAAATTCAAAATATACATTTTATTTGTCATGTAAATATCTTCAGTATATGATATTTTAATCAAAATGTTAAAGCCATTTTTTTAGAAAATCAAAGATTTCGAAAAATGTTCCATGTAAGTGTAGTGTGGGGCGGGGGATTTTCTTGAAAATCTTCCTCGCATCTTTGGAAGGTACTGAACTTAAATAATAAGTTTGGTATTTATCTTAAATTACGTTTTTGAATCATGCTGTTCACATACACAGACGTTTTTCTAAAATTTGTTTTCTGATGCAGGGGCCTCAATGAATGACAATAGATGATGACGCATGCGATACATCACTGAATAGAGAAAAGCCCAAAATTTTATTTTATGTGTTCAAAATGAGCACCATTTGTTATGCGAGGACGACCGTGCTTTTCCGTTTGCATACGCAACCATCTTCTACGAATTTATTGTATAAATTGTAAATTTTTTATGACGAGGTGGCTCTTTGTTAAACTTACAACAAAATGAACGCTGCAATGAAACAATGGATTCACTCTTTGTATGATGCAGCACACAAAACAACTTATCCTGTGGCGCGCCATTTTCTCGTAAAAAAACCTAGCGCTGCTGTAGACACTGAATGGAATTAATAGGTGGGGGCTTAAAACTTTGAACTTTCCTCTATTCAATGATGTGTCGTATGTGTTGCTATCTATTGTCGTTCGTTAAAAATGAATATTTAAAACCTGTTCCTTCTTTTTGATTTACCTCTGTATATGCGTAAATTAAATTAAATGAATGAATAAATGGACAGTTGATTAACAGTTGTGATGCCCTTAATTCCGATAATTTTACTGTGACAGACGACTTTAGCTATTTGAAATTAAAGCCATTTATAGACTGGATTATCCAATCTTAGATATATGTCTAATAGTCCCGTTAGCACGATTGGAACCCATACCTATCATTACATCAACTTCTCCCACTTTTAGATTTTATGAACTCTTAGTCAGGCGTTCGAAAGCTCGTATGGTTCTCTGCGCGGCTTTTGTTCGTGCCATATAGAGAAAGAACACTAAACACACCTTTGAAGAGAACTCTCGACTACGAGAAATGAAATAAAAAGTACAACCTCTAATTTAACCCAAAGATCCTCTTAAAGATGAACAGCTCTTATAGCTTGTGCGTTTCATTTTGAAATTAAAATCTATGTCATCATAAATCTCGAATCATAAATATTCTGAGAAATAATTAAAAGGTTCAAAAAACGATAAATTTCACCGGTGTGCCATTTTATTATTTTTCCCCTTCAGCCTTCAGGGGAAGGGAAGTTTTAGCAAGTGTGGTTTGGAATAGGGCCACCAGGCTTTATAGGCCGAATAAAGCGACGTTTTATTGTTGAAGTCGGGGGCGTGAAAATTGTTTTCAAGTTGTGGTCATTTTATGCCCATTCTCCCAGCTTGGTGATTTGAATCTGTTACTTCTCCGTCTGAGAATTTGGCTAAAATAGAAAAAAAAATATTTCCATCTTATGCCGTATCAGACTTTGGGCATTGAAAAAAGAAAGAAAGAAACTAAGTTATTCTGTCCTTAGAACGGGGCCCAATTTATTTAAATACTCTTGCTTTTGAGCACATTTGAGGCGTTTTCTCACGTCTGTCTTTCTGGGATTTTAAAAAATTCAGCAACTCAGCGATAAGGCTTAGGAGGTACAAAATGAATATTAATAGAAATAAATATTAAGATGGCACAGGAAGGCGAATACCAGCTAAGACCATCTGTACTGCAAGATACTGACTGCTTCCTGAAATGCATAAAGCAATAATTCAAAAATTCCAAAACTTCATCTTCTGATTTCAAATTCATCAAATGATTAACCAGGAAGGCACAGACGGCACAGGAAGGCAATGACTTAACTTGGCCCACACTCGTTGAATCATGCGGATCCGACTCTACAAACACGATCGCGATATTATCTTCTAAAAGATAAAAGGAATCTAATGCATTATACTCGCCATCTACCCATCAAAACATCATAAACTAATTCGTTTGATATTATAGTATTACAATAAAAAGTGAACGTTCTATTCATATTACGTTATTCACAATCCATTTTACTATAAATAACTGGTAATAGCCTGTGAAGTCCACTTCAGTTGGAGGAAGTTTTATATAATCTTGTACAACTGCCAAACGTTAAGCGATAGACGAAACTATTCTTATGATACCTATCTGCTTCACATTAATAAAGATAAACGTCTGCAGGTATAGTTTCATTACATTCTTTCCTGTGGCTACAAAAGGAGTAGATGAAACCGAATCGTTAGTCAAAATGTTAAAAAGTGAGTGGCTAGACGTTGGCCTTGAAACCTCATGCTCTTAACATGTTACTTTACAAAAATGATAAAATATTGAAACATTCAAACCAATAATTTTTTCTTTGCTAATTTGCCTTCGTTTCATACCCTCTTCTTCTCTCATTCTCTGATTGTTCGTCTGCTCCTCTACAGAGATCTGACCCTAGGCATGGTTGTCAACCCTAGGGTGTATAAGACCTACACACGAGGAGGGTAAGAAGTCAAGTAAGTAAGGAAGTATTGTGAAGCCGCCACGAAGTAATACACCACCAAAACTATATCGAATGTTAAACACATGTTAACAAGCACGATTATGTATTATGTAAACATTGATTATTCACTTTGATGCTGTAATAAGCTTTCTCTTCTGCAGAGAAGCTATCATCATGCATTTAACAACGTATTCCATAATAGCGTGACGAATACGAAAAGTTGTTTGGAAGTGGATAGAAATATTAAATGGTATAGTCGTTATCTGGTTTTGCTTGCTTTTATCTGGAAGAGAGCAAAATAGTGGGTCACTGTAAACTCTATGTGGAAATAAAGTGAGAGTCATTGGTTTCAGGTAGTTTAAATTAATAAAACACTGTTTCTGTATCGGACAGGACAATTTGAGTGGTAAGTGTCCTTCGTTGTATTTGTCCAGTACTAATAAACTAAAGGTGTAATCAGTGCCAAACTTTGCCAATGATCGACAATCTTAATGCAGTTTCTTTTCATTTTATAAGGCATTGTACATTTAATATCACTTATTTTATTTAAAAATTTGACCCAAAATTTGTTTACCATAAAGACATAGAATAACAGACAAAAATTATTAACAGAAGAAAATGCATTGAAATATGGTAATAAAGCCAAAATAAAAAGTACGCAATATTTGTTCCTTCTTGAAATATGTTATAAATTGAATATAATTTGAATATGAAAATAGATGCAGTATATAGGAGTAGATTTGGGAACATACAAGTCACTTATCTTGCTGTAATAATAAATTTTGTACATCTTTTTATCATTTATTTTAAAAGCAATGTTGTTATAACAGTTTCTTATGTTTTATTCGAAACATTCATGTTAAATTGTAATGTTATAGTTGCTGTAATTTAGCTTTTATTTTATTATAAATTAAAACCATATTATACATATACCAGGTGGCCCACACAAGCCGTCCTTAGTTGAAGTTAAGTTTATACCGGAAAGCGCGGATATCGAAAGGTTTGCCTAAGCAGAACTGCAAAGGGGACTCCATAGCGACAGAGAGGAAACCGCTAAATGAAAGACCAATGCTTGAAAACCAACACTTCAACTGCTATTACTGGTCCCATAGCTCATTCAGTAGAAAAACTGCCTACTATACGATGTCTTCTGGGTTCGATTCCCCGGCTGGGCTCCATGGTATGCCCAAAGTTTGGTGTTTGAATGTGAGAGTACCTATATATGTGTGTGGAGGGGCATTGTTATCGGTTATTTAATAAACAATTCTCTCAATAACAAAAATTCAAGATTGCTACTTGAGTATACCTGAGCACACGTGTTCCACACATTTAGTTCCATGACAGTTAATCTATTATCAGTACCACTATACGGCACCAATTGGTGCCGCATAGTTAAAAAGACTAAACAAAATTCTACTTTATTATATTTATGTACCCTTAAAGGTGCATTAGAATTAATTATTTTCTATTAGTGCATTATTGATAATAATCATGTGCAAAAACATGCCCGCCTTGGTGAACGAATTGATGTAAGGGCTTCTCAGGCCCACGTTCTACTTGGAATGATCCATCATTTCTTAATATTAATTCTGTACGCCCCCCCCCCAAAAAAAAACCTGTGCAGAAGATATGCCGTGTCGGAAAAAATGTTCAAAACACAGCCTTTGAGCCTTAGTTGCATTTTGGTGCGTCTCCATACAGATCGTAACCATATCTGTGTGTTCGTTATTGGTAAACATTACCTTTTTGTGTGAATGACCTGGTCTGAACTGCATGCAGGCGACCACGCGACACATATCATTACGAAACTACCAGTGAACACCAGCAACCAGCACTACCTCAGTGACCTTTCGCTTTGTACCTGCTCTGCCTCTTTAAACAGCAGTGATGCGGGAACTTATTTTGCATCTATATTTGGGGGAAACGTGAAACTGCAAAGGACGGCTTGTTTGGGCCACCTGGTGTATATATATATATAGCAATTTTTGTTTAGTGTGTTATATACATTAATGTGGAGATTTAATTGTTATTTTTATAATATATTATGATCTAGACTTGAGCACAGTACTAACAATGAGAATATGAATAGTAAGTTACTGTTGTTTCACACTGATCGAATGTAGTTTAAAGTTGAGTGTTTTGATTCACCCATATGGTGCAGTTAACTAGAACGTGTACTATTTTAAGTCTCCTTTAAGGTATATTTCGGAGTAACCGAGATAATTGGCATACTCTAGGAGATATTTCATTGATTGTCCAAAGGCACTAAAACACCAATATCTGTTGTTCGGCTCCTATTGCATTTTTGCTTTCTCTACAATGTACTTAGCAGGTAGAGGAACTATTGCATTCCAAATTCTATATTACAATTTCAGGGAAATGCATGTTTTGGGCATAGGAATAAAAGAAAGAACTTTTAGGAGTTCCATGTGTATGTCTGTGAACCATATAATTAAAAAATAATCAGATAAATACCAAACTCGGCTTGGTATTTAAGTTCAGTGTCTTCCAGAGATGCGACAAAAAGTTTTTCAAGAAAATCCCTGCACCTCAAACTAGCCTTTACATGGAAATGTTTTCGAAATTGTTTATTTTCTAAAAATGTTTATGACTTTGATTTAAATACAATGTATTGAAGGTATTAAAATGATAAATAAAATGTACGTCGTGAATTTTTTGGGAATAGCTTGTAAAGACCTAAAGGAGTTTTGTATAGAGAAAAACGTGCTGCACAAAAAATTAGAACACACAGTTTATTTCAAATAAGTTTGTTTTTAGCATCAGCCATTCCCATGATATTCGTTGTTACTGGTCTGATTTTTTCATTTCGCTTTTCTGAAGCATTGCGGACCTTCGACTGTTTCTCGCGATGTCACGGAAAGAGCGCGGAATTTCAAGGCTAGTATACTGCGATTAGTTTTTGAACATTGGACTATTGCTATTCCCTTTGTACCTATAACAAATGTATAATGAAGTTATTTATGCAGACGTTTATTTCAATAGCTTGAAGTAGATGAAAGAATATGCTTTCGCAAGAATAGTTTGAAACGGTAGTAGGTAGAGAAGTTACGTGAATGTGAACATATTTTTCAAATTTGAATCGGCTTTCCAAATCATATTAGCGATTAAAATTTTAGCAAACATTAAACCATTTTTAAGAAGGGTAGGTAGAGTTGGATAAGACGTCTGAAGAAAGAAGAAAATCTAAACATTTGTGGTAATGGTGGGATGAGTTAAAGGCTTTGTTCCTTACCTACGAGGGTTGTCCCAGAAGTACCCGACCTGACAAAGAAACCGCTAAACTTCTGGGGAAAAAAACATCTTTATTTCTCTACTTAGTCTCCTTTCAGCTCTGTACACTTTTCACAGCAATGTTCAATAGCTTCGATACTCTGTTTATAGTGAGAACCATCGAATTCTGCAAATTAACCATCAGCTGCAATCTCCACCTCTTCATTGATGGTAAATCTTTTACCACCAAGCCATTTCTTCAAGTTTGGAAACGGAAAATAATCAGAGGGAGCTAAGTCTGGCGAATACGGTGCATGAGGAAGCAATTCTAGCTTTAACTCATTGATTTTGGCCATGGCGGTAATGGATGTGTGAACTAGTGCATTGTCTTGATGAAACAGAACTTTCTCGCTAAATGCGGCCGGTTTTGCTCGATTTCATCATTCAAACGCTGTAATAGGTTTACATAATACTCATTGATTCATTTTCCTTTTTGAAGATAATCAATGAAAATTACCCCACGCGCATCCCAAAAAACTGACGCTATGACCTTGCCTGCAGATTTAACCGCCTTCGTCTTCTTTGGAGCCGATTCTCCCCTTTCAATCCACTATTTTGACTGTACTTCGTCTCAGGTGTGCAGTGATGGACACATGTTTCATCCATGGCTATGCATCGACGCAAAAACTCGGCTTTATTGCAGCGAAACATCCTCACGACGCTGCTTTTGTTCCATTGTGAGTAAACGCGGCACCCATCTTGCTCACAGCTTTCTCATGTCTATAATTGTCGGTTGGTGTGCGATGTACAGCACTTTTTGAAATGCCTACGATGTCTCCTAGCTCGCGCACTTTCAGTCGACGGTTATCCAATACCATTTTGTGGATTTTCTTCACAGTTTCTGGCGTGGTCACCTCATTTGGTCGACCAATGCATGTTCGTCTTTGCAGCTCGTACGGCCTCGCTTAAACTCTGCAAACCAATATTTTACTGTTGTAAACGAAGGAGCAGACTCCCCCAGAGTAGAATCTAGCTTTGTATTAGTTGGACAGACCTTTCAAATGAAAGTGTTGTATCACATAACGATGGACAGTTTTATCCATGTTTACAAATTCACTGAGAGAGTTCACTATTAATGGCTGCCAAACAATTACTAAACAACGTGGCATCGTCAAACTTCAAAGTTAAGCTTTATAAGGGTGGTACTTTCTACCATAGTCATTTGTTTGAAACAACAAGCGCTATATATACGTCAGGTCGGGTACTTCTGGGACTGCCCTCGTATAAAATTCACTAGAGAGGTGACGTTGAGTAGTGTTGGGTTCTTGAATATGTTATGTTTACGTTGTTTTTCTGACGATTTATGCTCCAAACTCCTCAGTTCTTGAAGGTGTACAACTAATGCGTTGCAGAATGTGAATGTCCTCCTTCCAGGATTGATCTCTCTCAGGATGACTTGCTAGGGCGTGTCGTTTCAAAGAATGACTTGCGTCCGTGTTTCTACTGTTGAAGAGGTCAAGAGATCCAAACACACCGGTAATTTTAGCGCTTACGTACCACTGTCTTCATGCATTGCGTCATGGAAGGTCGAACTGTTTGGTCAGAACAATCCTGATTCCTTGGAGTAACGGTTTTCATCACATACGTCAGCTTGACGAAAATGCACATTGTGGGGACATCAGTAAACAAGGTCGCGAATGTATGGCTACCCTTAACAAAACGTTCCATTGCGGAAATAGGACAGTATTGCATTCCACTAAAAAATTTGATACCGAGATTTCTCCGAAAATGCATGTTTTGAGACTCCCTGATTAAAAAAACAAACTAACAGCATTTTTAGAAAAATGTTCGTGTGTTTCTGTGAACAGTTAACTTAAAAACGAAGAAGCGGTTAAATAAAAACTTGGTATTTTAAGTTCAAGTCTTCCAAGGATGCGACACGAAAATTTTCAAGAAAATCTCCCTCACACCAAACTACAACAAATTAAAATTAAATTGAGTTTTATTTATGGACGCTCTTTAGCTGCTGTGTTCCATAGCGTCCCATGATATTTTGGGCGTGAAAGACAGGAAAGTTTGCTCAGAGGCCTCTTTATGAGGCTTGAGGTTTTTTAACGTGCCGTAAAGCTACGACACGACACCACCGGCTTTATTCCCTTCCGAAGGAAGCCATGCTAAGAATTTTTACGCCCGAAAAAATCCATCGGCCTCCGCCGGGTTTAAACCCGCGACTTCGGCAACTAGTGGCTAGCATGGTAACCACTACACCACGGAAGACGACACCCCAAACTACGCTTTACGTGGATACATGTTATTACTTATTTTCTAAAAAATGGCCTTTAACGATTTTGATTAAAATATCTACCATGTGTTAAAATAGTTGCATGACAAAATGTATATCTTGAATTTTCTGGGAATAGCCTGTGGAGTTCTTTAAATTCTGAATTACTTTTCTATAATTGGAAAACCGTAATAGATTCACAAAATCTTACTATACAAAATGTAGAACCCGTTAATGCACACACGTTATGTCAAATAATTCTGTTTGTGGCATTAACCATTTACTAGATGTTCTTTGTTATTGGTTTGAATTTTCAGTGCTTATACTTTTTACTTTCTCTAGTACATACCTATAATAAGTAGGGGAAGTATTGCATTCCATCCAAAAATTTGATACCGAGATTTCACCGGAAATACATGTTTTGAGGTGTCCTGAATCCAAATAAAACATTTTAGGAAACATGACCGTGTGTGTGTGTGTGTGTGTGTGTGTGTGTGTGTGTGTGTGTGTGTGTGTGTGTGTGTGTGTGTGTGTGTGTCAGTCTGTGAACAGTATAACTCAAAAACGAAAAGTCAGATAAACACCAAACTTGGTATTTGAGTTTAGTATCTTCCAAGGGTGCGACACAAAGATTTTCGAGAAAATTCCCCACCCCAGGCAACCCTTTACGTGGATAATTTTTCGAAAATTTTTATTTTCTCCAAAATGGCTCTAACGATTTTTGATCAAAATATCATATGTTTAAGATATTTTCATGGCAAATAAAATGTATATCTTGAATTTTCTGGGAATGTCCCCAAAAGTCCTCTTCGTTCTGAATGACTTTCGCATAACTGGTAAACTGCAAGAGATAGACAAACTTTTACTACACAAAAAATGTAGAGCTCGTTAAAACACACAGTATATGTCGTACATTTTTGTTTTGTCGAGTGAACCATTTACGAGTTATGAATGTTATTTGTTTGAATTTTCCAATACTTACACTTTTTCTTAAATGAGAATTCGTTATTCGTTTTTTTTATATCTTGGACATGCAAAGAGAATGGAATGCTCCACATAGCAAACAGCTCTTAAAAGATTTGACTACCGCTTAAAACTTACCATATTCCCCTTGCATCTATAAGAAAATTAGCAATAATATCGTATCTGCAGATGTTTACCTCGATTAAGACGAAGTTGGTGGAGAATGAGCGTTTGTAAAAATAGTTTGTACAAGAGTAAAGAAAGTCATGTGAGTGTAACACATCAGATTTTTTTCAAGCTGCAAGTCACCATTCGTTTTTTCTCGTGGCAAGGAAAATGGAATTTCAAAGCATCGCCTAGCGACCTGCTAAAATCTAATTGTCGCTTTAGCATATTGTTTCTTCTTAAACCTACAACGTTATGTGTAAATGTATAATGAAAGTTTCTCTCATTGAACAATAAGAAGACAGAAGAATAAACTTTCGTAAGAAATACTGAGCTATGTGAATGCAACACATGTTTTTTTGCCATAATTCTACCCTTAATTTTGTGTCCATTTCAGCAACTTTAAATGTGTTGGCAAATATCCTTCAACATACCGGCACCATCTTGCTTAAAGTTGTAAAAAATTAAGAGGCAGTATACCTAATTTAATTGAACGCACTTAATTTAATACCAATTTCAAATTAATGTCTTCAACTTCGTGCATATTAAAATGTGACTGCTTATATGCACAAATTTGCATACTTATCCTGCTTTTTTAAAAGTAACTCTGTATAAAGTATCCTTAATTCTGTGTGAATTGCAACCAAAACTCGAACTCCTCTACCCTTAAATTGTAATTCCATACCTGCAGGGGTCAAGTCATAAAACCTAAATTTCTGGAGTACCCTCCTTATAGACTATTCTTAATTTTGCACCCATTTCAAATGTATTGACAGATTTTCTTCAGAATCTCAATATATACATTGCTACTCTGTACGACACCCTTTCGCGGGTCGTTTCGTGTCTACAGAGGGGTGAACAGAAAGACAAACCACTCCGAAGAAACGAACATACCTAAAAGGTTACAGTTCGTATTTAATCCACTCGAGAAGATATCGAATGAGAGATTGGGTTAGGTCCCTTTCTCAGGAGGGTGGGACGAAAGAAAGGGTTAAACAGAAAGTCGAGCAGCAGAGGTCAAGTTTCAAACAAGTTACTCCCATAGACTTAAGGAGTGAGGCGAAATTTAATGAGGGTTACAGTTTTGGAAGTTTGAGGCATAATTAATTTCGTTCTTGTTTAATCGTTTTCTTAAGAGCTTCTTGAAAGTTTATTTTTTACTTTTGACAGAATATTGGAGCAATAGAAATGAATTTCATTCAGGAAATAAATTAATGCGTTTTTTATCCGCATATAAATGGGGGAAAAAATCATCTGCCTACATAGAGTGAGAAAGTAGTTTTAACACTTAAATGATTTCAGTCAAATTACATAATATAACATATAATAACAGCCTTAAAGCAATGTGTGTATAATATAATATATAAAATGCATTCAACAGTCATTGTATTAATGTTTATATTATTAAGTACATGTTCAATAATGTTATGTGAATGTATTACGTAATTTAATAATGTAAGAGCTGTGAGAATAATAGGTAAAAAATTGCTAACAATGAGGTAACCTTGAGGTAATAATGAATTAGAAAGTTTAATAATCCTACTATATTTTTAAAACAGTTTATAAATAGCCAATCAACAACCAGAAAATAAACTTAAGTTAAATAAAAGTATTCTATTGGAGTAGGATTAGCCAATCAGAAACTAAAATAGAGCAAATTGTACAAATTCAGTTTAGTTGCTAGCAGACAGCGTTCCTAACCGGACGCGAGAGGCGTCCTCGAGAAGTTTAATACGTATTCAGTGTGAGACAATAACAGTTTACGTGTTAAAAAGTGCAAGTAATTAACAAATAATCTCACAGGTCTCTATATCAGTGAAGTGTCATTTAAATCGTGTCAAAATTAATAAAAGGAGTGAAGTAAAAATTATAATCTGTGTATTATGTCTACATTCTTAGCCGCATTACTCCCTGCAAAGAAATTCATGTCTCTAACAATAACACTGACGCAGCCGAGGCAAACAAATATATAATATTTAAAGAAACAGTCAAATTACAAAGTTAATATTTTTAAAACTTAGGGCAAAGGCCAACGGAAAGTAAACTTGGGGCGAAGGCTACCGGAAAACTTGGTATCATACGTGGTTGCAACTACTTCAAGTTCGGCTCCCCAGCAGTCGAAATATAACTCCTTCAATACAACCTACTTCAATTTGCCTTACCATACGTGAAGCTACAATAAATTTCTCAAGAGATGCACATAGTTCGTCAGAAAAGCCCAGAATCGCTGGATACACAGTAGGGCAAGTTTGTGTACGTTTTCCAGGATAGTTGTATGACTAGGTACGTAGTTTCCATGCAGCTTATCAAGTTAGGAATTCATTCAGGTGGCAATACGCATCTCTCCTCTGGGATGCCAGTTTTTAAGATAGCTCTGAAGTTTCGCCTTACGTTACCCAACACAATAATCAATCTGTGTTAATCATTTTACAGTCGACTATAAGAAACTATTTTTTACATATGTTATGCAAACAATACTACTTTTATAAGCAGGCATGGGAATTCTTAAGCAGTTGACTTCAAGTTAGCTAGGCTCAAACCATTATCAATACAAAGAACGTACACAACAGCGGCCAAGAGTCACTGACTGCAGGTAAAACATGGTATCGTCAGTGACTGACTGCTGTTTGCAAACGCCAAAGTACTGTACGAGGTATGGGGGTGATTTATATGTGACGTCAGTGATAAAGTCCAGTGACAGTTCAACCTAGTTTTCTTTCGTCTTGGCTTTAATGCTGCAAAATTTCCATGTCTAATTACTTTCTCTACTACGTAGAGTAAGTAGGCGAAGTATTGTATTCCACCAAAAATTCGATACCGAGATTTCAGGAAATATATGCTTTGAGACCTCCTGAATCCAAAAAAAAGCATTTTTGGAAACATGTCCGTGTGTGTCTGTCTGTCTGTGAACAGCATAACTCAGAAACGAACAGTCGGATAAACACCAAACTTGGTATTTAGGTTTAGTATTTTCCAGAGATGCGACACGAAGGTTTTCAAGAAAATCCCACCACCTCAGATTACCCTTTACATGGAACATTTTTCTAAAATTTTAATTTTCTCAAAAATGGCTCTAAAGATTTGGATTAAAATATCACATGTTTAAGATATTTGATGTTTAAGATGTATATGTTGAATTTTCTGGGAATGTCTCCAAAAGTATGCTTCATTGTGAACGACTTTTGCATAACTGGTAAATCATAAGAGATAGACAAAATTCTACTACACAAAAAATGTAGATGGTGTTAAAATACACAATTTATGTCATATACATTTTTTGTTGTTGAATGAACCATTTTCGAGGTATTGCTTGTTATTCCCTTAAATTTTTCAATACTTATTTTTTCAAATGGGAATTTGTTATTCATTCATTTTTTTGTCTTGTATATGCAAGGGTATTAATCTGTGGGAAAGGGAATGGTGCTGCACCTAGCAACCAGCTATTAAGAGATATGTATGTGCTTAAAGGCTACTGTATTTCTATATTGCCCTTGTAAATATATATTCCCCTTACATCTACAAGAAACTTAGAATAAGATAGAGTTTGCAAATGTTTCTCTCGATTAACATGAAGTAGATGGAGAATAAGCGTTTGTAAAAATAGTTTGTGTAAGAGTAGAGAAAGTCATGTGAGTGTAACACGTCAGATTTTTTTTAAGATAAATCGATGTAAAATTTTAATTTACAAAGTGTATAATTTGAGGCAATTCCCTTTCGCTCCAAAAGTTCAACTTTAAGAAACAAGGTTTGGTGTTAATAGATACAAGAGCATTAATAGTCGCCTTTTACTGCGGATGAATTTGGAAATACGTGAGGAGATAGTGTTGTCACATCGGAAACAGGAGCATCCTGATGACACCTCATTCTAAAATAATAATGTGCTATGTTGTCGCGCGCTAAGTGGACTGGTGGAAACCTAAATGGTTCAAGTATACTACAACAGCCAAATTGTAAGGCAGTGTACTTCAGTTACCAGTAGTAAATTATGGTTTTAGGCTACATTCAGAGCTTGCACATTTTACACTTGACGTGATGAGTTAGGTGATGCATTTAGCCGTTTTGTGGTGACACACACACGGATGCCAATCCAAATTTATTTACATATTTATACATGTATATAAACTAAACTGATATACCTACAACAGATCATTATAGTTGTTCCTGACAGGGACTGGAAATGCGTAGTTCTGAACGCAGAACAGCAATACATTTTATGATTCCACAATTTCTTCTTAGTTTTACCGAGCGGGATGGCTCATGTGTCTGAGCCTCGAATTCGGAAGGTACCAGGTTCGATTCCCGTTGGCCCGCCAAGTCTGACCTAGGAGTTTTCATGGCTTTCCGAGGCGAATACTGGGGTGGATTATCTAGTCCATGATTATTCCTGTTGTTTCGTTTCCTTCCCACTTGCAAGATAGCAGGGTTAAGAGTGATAGACGGTGAGGCGCGGCTTTTGTGGCCGATGAGCTTGAGGAGAGAACTGTTTCTTTTCTGGCATGGAACCTCCATCACGAACTTATCTGTGAGGGACACCGAAGAGGCAGCCTCGGATATTAAATATGGTCACATTATGGACCCAGCTGCGCTGTGCCTGCCGCCATCAAATCTGACCGCCTTTCGTGTTCTCGCTTCACCCCTTCCTCCCGAAGGTTTAGCAGACGCAATTGATCCTCGCATCATCCCTTTCTCCCGAAGGTTTAGCAGACGCAGTTGACCCTCGCATCATCCCTTTCTCTCGAAGGTTTAGCAGACATAATTGACCCTTGCATCATCCCTTTCTCCCGAAGGTTTAGCAGGCGCAATTGACCCTCGCATCATCCCTTTCTCCCGAAGGTTTAGCAGACACAATTGACCCTCGCTTCACCCCTTTCTCCCGAAGGTTTAGCAGACGCAATTGACCCTCGCTTCACCCCTTTCTCCCGAAGGTGTAGCAGACGCAATTGACCCTCGCTTCACCCCTTTCTCCCGAAGGATTAGCAGACGCAATTGACTCTCGCTTCATCCCTTTCTCCCGAAGGTTTAGCAGACGGAATTGACCCTCGCTTCACCCCTTTCTCCCAAAGGCTTAGCAGACGCAATTGACCCTCGCTTCAATCCCTTTCCCCCGAAGCCGTAGCAGACGCAATTGACCCTCGCTTCACCCCTTTCTCCCGAAGGATTAGCAGACGCAATTGACCCTCGCTTCACCCCTTTCTCCCGAAGGATTAGCAGACGCAATTGACCCTCGCTTCAATCCCTTTCTCCCGAAGGTGTAGCAGACGCAATTGACCCTCGCTTCACCCCTTTCTCCCGAAGGATTAGCAGACGCAATTGACCCTCGCTTCACCCCTTTCTCCCGAAGGTTTAGCAGACGCAATTGTCCCTCGCATCACCCCTTTCCCCCGAAGGTTTAGCAGACGCAATTGACCCTCGTATCACCCCTTTCTCCCGAAGGTGTAGCAGACGCAATTGACCCTCGCTTCACCCCTTTCTCCCGAAGGATTAGCAGACGCAATTGACTCTCGCTTCATTCCTTTCTCCCGAAGGTTTAGCAGACGCAATTGACCCTCGCTTCACCGCTTTCTCCCGAAGGTTTAGCAGACGCAATTGACCCTCGCTTCAATCCCTTTCCCCCGAAGGTGTAGCAGACGCAATTGACCCTCGCTTCACCCCTTTCTCCCGAAGGATTAGCAGACGCAATTGACCCTCGCTTCAATCCCTTTCTCCCGAAGGTGTAGCAGACGCAATTGACCCTCGCTTCACCCCTTTCTCCCGAAGGATTAGCAGGCGCAATTGACCCTCGCTTCACCCCTTTCCCCCGAAGGTTTAGCAGACGCAATTGACCCTCGTATCACCCCTTTCTCCCAAAGGTTTAGCAGACGCAATTGACCCTCGCATCACCCCTTCCTTCCGAAGGTTTAGCAGACGCAATTGTCCCTCGCATCACCCCTTCTCGCGAAAGTTTAGCAGACGCAATTGACCCTCGCATCACCCCTTCCTTCCGAATGTTTAGCAGACACAATTGACCTCGCATCATCCCTTCCTTCCGAAGGTTTAGCAGACGCAATTGACCCTCGCTTCACCCCTTCCTTCCGAAGGTTTAGCAGACACAATTGACGCTCGCATCACCCCTTTCTCCCGAAGGTTTAGCAGACACAATTGACCCTCGCTTCACCCCTTCCTTCCGAAGGTTTAGCAGACGCAATTGACCCTCGCTTCACCCCTTCCTTCCGAAGGTTTAGCAGACGCAATTGACCCTCGCTTCACCCCTTCCTTCCGAAGGTTTAGCAGACACAATTGACCCTCGCATCATCCCTTCCTTCCGAAGGTTTAGCAGACGCAATAGACCTAGCCTTGGCCGCAACAAATCCTCATAACTAATTCATATTCCCACTCTTCTTAGTTTTGAACGAAATTACACAATTGATCTGTACAGTATTAAAGTTTTGGAACGCTTTTATACGAAAACAAAATTATTTTAAAATTGTAGCAGACGTAATACGCGTTTCTTGTCACTTCCTCCCGCGTCCCTCATTAGTATCATAGTATGCTATACATCAGTGCAGCGATCTTCGGTGAAATGACTAATAGGTGAGGTCATTATCCGAGCGGTTTCTGGGTAAATTGAGTTCCATATAACTTGGCTCCGTATCTCTTAACTGTCTATCATTGGCTGCTTTCATGGATTAGGTTGTTGTTTGATACAATCTGGTTCTATATTTATCATCATCAGATATCCTAACATATTCGAAGAGATTTATCAGATTTTCGTTTTCATAACCGTATGAGTCAAGTATATTACATAACAGAGTTTATGTATCTGGAACAATGTAAATTCTTATCAGTATATATGTAGGAGAACCTGATTCATGACGAAAGCAGGTGCTTGTATCATGACAGTATGTTTATCTGACCTTGCATTGCCGAGGGCTTGTATGTCATATGCAAGTCATAGTCATTCAAAGGTAGACATTAGCCAATCAGAAGGGAGGCGGGTATTAGGCATATTAGCATTCCTTCAACCTTGGCGTATATCGCTTCGCAGGATAAAAGGCGTATTGACTCTCTTACCCATTGAAAAAAACTCAGTCTTTTTAGAAGTGTCTCCGCAGTGAGTTCGTTGTGATGGAAGAGGGTGATGTTTTGTTGGATTTGGCTGGTGCGTGCGTATTAAGCGAGAGGTTAATGGAAAACACCAAGAGAAAAGGAAGAGAGTAGGTTAATAGTACCAGTAGTTCCAAATATGAGGTTTGTACACTTCTTCTCCACTACCCGACCGTCGAGATTGCTTCACTTTCTGTAATACCTTTCTTCAACTATTTTTCAGAGAACAATCTTTCTTTGTACCGTCTTTATATTAACTTCCGGGTCTGTTTCCTTCATTTTGTTTATAAGCTGTTCATAAGCTGCTAGTCTATCGCTATATTCTTTGGATTTTACCTTCCCAAGACAAAGTTCCCTAAACATACAAATAAACTCCTCCAAAAGCTGCTTGGAGTATATTAAGTCGTTCATTTTGGTGCATAGACACACATAATCACGCACTGACACGCTAATAGTGATAAATTACAACATATACGTAGAAAGTTTCGATTATCTATATTCTTACTTACTCACTCAGTGGGCTTCCCTCGTATGTAGGATTTGCACCCCATAGGACTTACAACCGCGCCTAGGGTCAGAGACCTGTGGAGGAGCAGACTAACATTAAATCATTGAATGAAGAACCCGGAACGGGGGATCGGCCCGTAGCCAGGAAGGAGAGTTAGGGAAAAAGATGATTTGAAATGAAGGCGAAATGTATGAAAGGAAAAGCGATGATGGAGCAATTGGTGCAATGTACGGTGGCGGGAACCAAGAACCCAGAGAAAACCCGCTCAGGCGCCGCTTTGTCCACCACAAATCCCACGTGCGGGATCTAGGGATCGAACGCGTGCCGCCTCGGCGGGAGGCGAGCGGTCTAACCACTCGGCTATGGCACCACCCTAAATTATATTCTACAAAATTAATTTAATCGTTTTAAATATAATCAATTCTATAATAATAATGAGTGATAAATTGTACTCCATCTCTAAGAAGAAAAGGGAATACTACAGAGAATTGTCGAAACATGAGAAGAAAGTGAGAAAACAGTTGTTTTCGGGTACGTGGTTGAAAGAAGATATTTTTTCGAAATGGTTACGACCAGTTAAAGAAGGCAGTGTAAAAGCAAAGTGCAGGGCATGTAATGTTGTTTCGGGGGAAAAAAGATGCGATGTTTTGAAACAGTATGAAAGCCAGAAACGCATGAAGAATCTAAATGCCACTGACAGCACAAAACATTTCTCAGGTAATTAGTAAATTAATTTATTTACTAAGAGGTTTACAATGATTAAATTCAGTTTAATTTAATTATTCACTTAAACAAAAGAAGCACCACCAAAATAGGCCTAAATTACCAACACATAACTATAATAATTTTTTCTA
The DNA here is from genome assembly GCA_030765065.1 of Deroplatys truncata. Taxonomy (NCBI): domain Eukaryota; kingdom Metazoa; phylum Arthropoda; class Insecta; order Mantodea; family Mantidae; genus Deroplatys; species Deroplatys truncata. The sequence goes on along the minus strand of CM060988.1, from coordinate 116,285,607 downwards.
AGACTTTGAAGTGATATATATTTTTTGTAGCGGAATGTAGCGAAATTTTGTTCTATCTGTAGCGAGATTCGATGTATTTTGATTGGTAACACTGGACTCTAGATCTACGTAAAGACCAAGGTTGAGGGAATCCTGCTACGTCTAATAACCGCTTAAGGGGTCGCAGAGGAATACATGTCAGCGGGGCAAGGTTGTTAAAAAGTCAATGCTTCTTGGAAATATTTCAGCTGAACTTTGAAATAGCGAACGCGCCTGAAACAACTCAGAAGGTCACGACCTTGTGTACATTGCCGAGATGACGCTCACACTTGTCTAACAACTCCTATGCCACCCAGTGCATAATTACTTAACACTTGGTGGGGGGTATGACGAAAGAGAAACATGCAGGCAACTTCATTTTCGCAACACCAGGTTAACGGCTGTGTTCAAAGAAACCACATTGTGTGCTCGCGTGCTAAGGAAGGAGAATGTAAACTGAAGGACATTTAAGCTTGAAGACTTATTTTGTTCATGCACTTAGCATTTGATACTCACCAGTCAAGTTTAACAGTGCTTTAGTTTCAGCCAATCACGCCGTCTCTCGCAGCAAATTGTCGAAAGAAAATTATCTCATCTTTTGTTCAACCGTTTTACTTTCTCTACCACGTACATACTAGTAGAGAAGGTATTGCATTCCACCCAAAAATTCGATATCGTTATTTTTACCGGAAATACCTACATGTTTTGAGATCCCCGAACCCAAAGAAAGCATATTTGGAAACGCGCGCGCCTACGAAAATTCAGATAAATAGCAAACTTTGTATATAAGTTCAGTATCTTTCAAGGATACAACACGAAGATTTTCAACAAAATCCACCAACCACAACTACCCTTTGCAATGATTCGAAAATTTTGATGCTCCAAAAATTGCTTTAACGATTTTGATTAAAATGCCATATATTAAACATATTTACATGACAAATAAAATGTATATCTTGAATTTTCTGGAAATAGCCTATGAAGTCCTCTGAAGACATTTTGTATAATCTTGTATAACTGGTAAACGTTAAGCGATGGACGAAAACGTACGATACAAAAAATGTAGATCTCTTTAAAGTACATAATTTATTCCAATAATTTTTTTTGTGTGGCATAAGCCATTTCTGATATATCAGTTATTAATGGTTCGAATTGTTCATTACTTGGTCATTCTCCGTAAGTCCTGTCAACATTCAGGCATTTCTCGCAATTACATGGAACAGTGTGAAATTGTAAGGCCAGTTCTTAAACATTTGACTATTATTGTTCTCTTTGGATCTAAAACGAAATATGTAGTGTAGCAATTTCTGTAAAAGTTTATTTGGATTAAAATATAATAGATAGGAAAATATGTTATAGTGTGAATAATTTGTGTACTCACTAGTAAAAATATAGAGAAAGTATGTGAATGTATCTTATCAGAATTTTTGAGAAACGTGACCATGCCACACTTCTGAAAAATATGGCGTATTACATTCACGTGATTTTCTTTAGCCACTGTTCAAAAAATTATTGGTACAATAGTTTTTCTATCTACTTAATGCGAAGCGAGGTAAACGGTTTTAGAAATATTTTAATTACATTTTGTTGTAGATCAGGAGAGATTTAGGAACCTGAAGTTGTAGTCAGATGTTTAAAGATGCTTGCTTTGAAATTCCGAACTCTTTCCATGATAACGCGAGAAACAACTGAAAAGTGGTAGTAAGAAAACTGACAAAAGTCAGTTACAAAGAATATCTCGCAAACGGCTAATGCCACCAAAAATCATTTAACATAGTGTGTGCGTTTAAACGAAAGGTTCATTCAGAGTCTTTTTTAATTCTTCACAGACTATTTCCAGAAAATTCATACATTTTATTATTTTTTTTCTACCACACTATGATACACGGATTACATGTTAAAAGTTAAATTGAGTTTTATCTATGGACGTTCTTTAACTACTATGGTCCTTAGCGTCCCGTTCTATATTGGGCGGGAAAGACTGGAAATTTTGCTGAGAGGCCTCTTTATCAGGCTTGAGGTTCTTTTACGTGCCGTAAATCTACGACACGGGACCGCCGGCTTTACTTCCCTTCCGAAGGAAGCCATTCTAAGGATTTTTACGCCCGAAAAAATCCATCGCCCTCATGGTAGCCACTACATCACGGAGGACGACCTGATTACATACGAGTAACTGAACTAGAATGGCATGTATTATGCTTCGGCGACTCACACTCTCCAATACGTTTAACACTTTCAAAGCAGCATTCCACTGGGATTCATTCCCCGGATAAACAATAAAATCTGTATATTTAAAATAGAATAAATTCTGTTCATTGTACTTTTAATAGTCTAATAAATTGCGTTAATTTCCGTGGTTTAATATGTCTTGTTTACATGTTACCTCAAAAAATCAATAAATACGGCATGGACTCAATAGTACTGCTATCTCAAACACGCGAGTAGTGCAAAACATGGCAAGGACCTGCCAGCATTTAATTACACATAACTAACAATATAAAATCTTTTGTAAAAATTGAATGTTTTGAAATCATAGTGTCGTCAACCAAAAACAGTCGTATACAACTTAACTATAATGATAATTAAGACGCTCGTATAAAATTATGAAATTCGCTACACCTCTTTTCATAAACATACTCGCGTCTTAATTATTACGAGTATAGTCTTTTGCATAATATACTATTTTATACATATACCTACCTATCTTAAATATTGGATATTTTAATAAATGTTTACGAGTAGTTGCAAATGTTCTCAATGCTACCACATTATTTTCGCCTCAGAAACAATACACTTAAACATTATTATTGCAGTTGATTTTAAATAAGACGCGACTTTGTAGTAGTATTTTTGTTAGCAGTTGGAGGATACTTCAAATTTATCTGCACAACGCATGGAAGCTAATTTGTCGCGGTCACTTCGTGTTATCTTTTGCTGGGCGCCTGTTATTGTATTACTACTTTGAATGTTGGGTTCATTGTCCTCCGGCTAGCTATTATTATTATTCAGTCGAGCATATCTCTTAATCAAGGTGTGTAAACGGAAAGGAGTTTTTAATTAAAAGATAACACTTATAAAAGAATTTGTTTTTTACACTTTTATTACCGTCACAATTAATTAATTTCACATATTGACTCTTGATACACGCCAGACTGAAGCTGTTATATTTTCTAATATCACTATAATCACTTATTTGCTGCACATTATTAATTCGCGTATTTCAAATTTATAATAAACTTTAAGACGCGAGAGATTCTGTAGAATTGCGACGTGCAACTCGCGAACGATTCTGATGAACTGAGCGACGTTTAACTTCTGAATGATTCTGTTGGACTCAGCGACGTATAATGCGTGGATGATTTTGTTGAACTAGGCAATACTTACCTCTGACTTTAGCTTTTTATGCTCCCACACCCCGATATGCCTAAAGATTATAACCGAGCTGCCATTGGTTAATAAAACGCGCCAACATTAGCGTCTATTTTTATATCCAATCAAAATTACGAACACAAATGCTCTAGGGAAGAAATTCCCTCCATTTCTAAGAAAAGCGCGCCAATCTGACGTCAATTGCTTGTCTCTAATAATTGATAAACAACTCACCCCTCGCTCATTGTTACCCGCTCTTATTGTCAGTTTCAGTGAGGCTGTGTAAACTTATTTCCTAACAATGTTTATAATTAACAAACATCTCAAATCAATGTCATACAATAATGCTTATTTACACTACAATCACTCTGGCATTTACATTATTGTCATACAAATTACTGCCACAACTTATACGACTCTGGGGTCTTCTACTTTCTGCTCTGACGCAAAAGTTGCATGCTCGTAGTACTTATGTCTTCCTGGAAGTGCTAAAGCATAGCATGTGACGAGGATGTGGAGATAGAATCTTGTCGGTATACCCTCTATCTTAATTGATTATGGCGAGAGTTAAAATCTCTCCGCAGTGACCTTGTTGCTGTCTCATTTATGTTCCAGCAACTTTTGCGACTACTCTTACGAAAGCTTATTTTTGTATTTGCTTCATGTTAACCGAGATACACTTTTGCATTTCGTAGGTAGAAGAGGGATAGAGGAAACCAAGTCGATAGATGGTATATTCTGGCCTTGAAGTTCCATGACATCGCGAGAAACAACGGAATAGCGCAGCCCTATAAAAGTGAAAAGTATTGAAAATTTCAAACTAATAATAGAGGATATATCGGAAATGATTTATGCCGCAGAAAAGTTATTTGGAATATATTGTGTTTTAAAGGTATACCTATACATTTTTTGTCTGGTACGTTTTTGTCTCTCTCTCAAGGATTACCTTTTGTACAAACAAACAAAATTGGTTCCGAATGAAAAAGGGACTTCACAGGCTATTCCCAGAAAATTCAAGATATACACTTTATTTGTCAAACAAATGGTATTTTAATCAAAATCGTTGCAGCTATTTTTGAGAAAATCGGAAATTTTTATGTAAAGGGAGGTTGGGGTAAAAGATTTTCTTGAACGTCGTGTCGCATCTTGGAAGACGAACTAAATACCAAGTTTTGTATGTATCGGAAATTTCGTTTTCGGGTTGTGCTGTTCACAAACACAAACACACACACACACACACACACACACACACACCGTTTTCAAAAAGTTATTTGGGGGTTCAGAGTGCCTCAAACATGTAGTTCTGGTAAAATATCGACACCGAATTTTGGGTTGAATACAATACTTCTACGTAGTAGAAAAAGCATGACGCCCAAATTAACTGCAACTTGTATGTGAAATACGTGTAGTACATTAATAATTGAGAGCTGGAAGTATAATCAAACACAGTTTCTGGTCACAGAAATTTCTTTTATGTGTTAGGGTCTTTAATTAATATTGTAAGGTATGTTTTATCGCAGACGCAAATTTCCTTTTCGAAAAGATGACAAATGTGTCCTAGCACACACTAAAAGCTGTTATAAAGAGCGTATAACAGGACAACTAATTACAGTGGTGCTGTACTTCCACTTAACACTTTGGAGTCGAACCAGAGCCACTCTAGCTGACTACCGGAGGTGAACGATCACCCAGCCAATACGGAAGGGGATGTGTTGGGTTTCCACCAGGAAACACCACGCTTCCTGCATCCGGAATGTTTGGTTTCATGACCAGGATCGCTGGCTATCGCAGCTCCTTAATTTCCTCACGATGTTCACCCCTATATCCGGAACTTAAAACCCGCACCCGGGCGCATTCCGTGGCCGGGAACCAGAACACCACGATACGGCACAGGACAGCGGTGTACTAACTTCTCACAAATTATGATATGCTAACATTCGTAAACGGCCATTCAAAACGAAAATTAGACAAACACAACGTTAACATAGAAGCTTGTTTCATGTTATTGTAATGCACACGTTCACATTGTCTGAAGTTAATGTAAATAACTCAAACTCGGAGGTCCAGTTGTATCTACATCAAACATAAGAAACTGCAACTCTTAATACATCTCATGTGACCGACCATTCTGCCATCCCACGTAGATTTTCCGCCACACGGCCTTTCTGTGTAAAGTTATGTATCAGCAACCACTGAGATATCTATAAAAATCGCCGCCAAACAAATTGTGATGGGTGCTTTTTGCTGAGTGTAAAGTCCTTTAACCGGTAGCTCTTGTTCATTTTATGCATGTACATAACCTCTTTTATCGCGTATACTGTCGGTGATCGCTTCACAACTGCCATATTAGCTTAGATATTATACACTCTATAGCGATTGGCTGCCCTTTTTCTTGTGAATAATAAAATATTGCGTTAACTGTATGCTTAAGTTTTACATCGTTATGTCAACGCTCAATTTTCATTGCGAATGGTCGTTAAGTGTCAGCTTTCGTACTATCTGTTAAACTAATCGGATTTCTCTCGAATGACGCGACTGGCAGCAAGCCACTTCAACGCCAATATTATATGCACAAGTCCTTTCGTAGAGTAGCGTTCCATCGTTTGTCCCCTAGATAATGCGAAGCAATATGAATAATGCTATGTCTACCTTTCTTTAAAAAAGGTATTAGAAATGATGCCTCTCTCTATAGGAACCTGGCTGGCACTTGTTGAATACATACTGAACACCCCATGAATTTCCGCAGCAGAAATATTGAAAACGCACCCCGAATTGGGGGATCTCTACATAAGCTTTATCTTTAAGCATTCCTCACAGATAATAATCACATGAATTTGCATCTAGAGAGCTAGCAGGCTGCTGTCATCTTTCACCTGGACTGCACTGTGATCTGTTCCAAATTTTGCTTCATTTCATCCTTAACATTCAAATTCATTCCTTCGTTGTGTTTTGATTAGAGATAATCCGCGAAGGGCTGTTCTTCGATACATGTTTTTCATATTTAAATGTTTACCCATCTTATATTGCTGGCGCCGATGCACACATTTTGATATTGTAACAGCTGAGAACATCAGTTATTGCGAAACACACTTTATCACTTTAGGCACTCAGCGTAGTAAAAACCTTACAATTTAGTCACTTTTGGCACTTCTTAACTAACTCACTCCACTCCGGATAAGAGCAGCCCCTCATATAGACCTCGCATACAAATCGGAAGGTTCTAGAAAGAGAGGCTACTAGAACACGCCGAAAGAAATGTCCTGAAACAGGTTAGCGGCACACAATAGCTATTGTTCCGACAGCTGATCGAAGGCCCCCACCTAGCTGCCGGGCCGAGAGGCTCTCACCAGCGGCCCGCAGACAGCCTCGCGATCATAATATACAGGCTGAAGTCCGGTGAATTTCACATTAACGATAGATTCAAATAGCATGTTTTCTGAACTAAACACCAGTTGCAGCCATTTTATATTAGGTAATAATGGCCACGCGCTGGAAGCTAATGATATGATGACTTGGTCTTGGCCTGCTCTATGTGGTCTATAAATTTTACAATGCGCCTGACGTTTCGCAATTCATAGGTGATGCATAAAAATACTTGCTCATGACTTTCAATAAGACAGTTGTATATTAAAAGTTCCTCTCTTACACCATCAGTATGCTAATATTATCTCCTGATCAGGGGCAGAATGTTTATGGGAATGACTCACCCCACTGTTTTTGTGATGAACTATTTATATTCTAAGCGTGTTTTCGCTCTATTTTGAGCATTCGTTCTCCTATATAGGGTGTAAATAAAATCACTGGACTTAGGAACCAACATAGGATATTGGTTTTTCTCAGATACTGTATCCCTTGTTGAGTTTAGAGATAAGGTTTTTGAGAACGTTATAAAGGGAATAGCATCTTAAATCAGGACGTTTGTTACTTAACAATATTACAACTTTTATTACTTCTTTACATCATTAATTTTGTCTATTTGTAGTGGCCTATTACTCTTTGCAAGTTAGTAACAAATGAGAATCAGAATACAAAAATAACATTATGGAAGCTTAGATTACGTACATAAGGCGGCGCAATGGCCGAGTGATTATACCGCTCGCCTCCCATCAAGGCGACTCGGGTTCGATTCAAGGGAACCGTATGTACAGTTTGTGGTGGACGAAGCAGCGTCTGGGGCGGATTTTCTCCGGGTTCTCCGGTTTCCTGCGTCATTCATTCCACCACCTGCTCCATTTTTCCTTTTATGCATTTCACCGGGCTGATCACACATGCTGGTTCTTCTATCGGATCCAAATAGACTGTGTGCTCCCCGACAGGGTCTGACCCCAGGCATTGGCTTGTAAGTCCTCCAAACTGGAAGGCAAACCGAGAAAGAAGAGGAAGAAACAGATTACTCACAATCTGTTATAGAAAGAACCAAAGCTGTTAACATTGTAGTGAATTATTGCAAAAATAAAAAAGATTAATACATAAAACGAAATTGTTTGGTAGTGTATTCTAAATCAGTTTTTAATTCTTATTACAATGAACTGGTAAAATAGTTTATAAAATTAAAAAACAGATAAGCAGATGATTTTCCATTGTTTATTTCCATCCTGTATATCCTTTGTTAAACCTTCTAAAATTAGCTTTTACCATCCTTCATGGAGTCCCTTGTGAATAGCTGTGAAATGCAAAACACAAAGTGATTTTACGTCTGGAACTACGGTAGAAGCCAACCCACCAAAGTGCAACATTATTATGGTCGAGTTGTACAACGCTTGAAATATCAAAACCTAATCATAACATCCTCTTGTTTTGTTGGAAAGAATAGTGAAAGCAAGAAAACATTAAAGCTTCAGCATCAGTATTCACCTGGGTGCAAATCTATTCCCTGGTTCCCGTTGTGTTCGCCATAAGGTATGAAGAAAGTCGAGCGCTAAAGAGAAAATCGCCAGATGTTACAGATTGCGTGTAGCCTCCCCTAGAAGATGCTTCGGTGCCAGCAACCCGGAATCGCGTGACGCTGACACCTTGTGTTTCCGGAAATTGACGTTGATAGTTCGTCCTTCCATTGGGAAATTGCGTTCGTAATGGGAAAAAATAAAACGTATTTGCGCACTATCTCTAATGCCAAGAAAATTACTTTAGCAAAGCATCCAGATAGCCATTATCTTTGTCCGTATTTTCCTCTACTGCGTATTTAAAGGGAGACTAAAAGGCCAACATTGCCAAACAATGACTTTTTAATTTGTTATGCAATTTTATAAAACGGAATTTTCTTTTTAATTTGGTATGTATGTGTCATTGTAGCACAATAATTATATTTTAAAAATATTTTTAAAACGTTTACTGCATATCCTGTTTTGTATTCTGATTTCTGCATCACTTCAGAGGGGCGGAAACGTAATTTCTACACACTTTAGAATAGAGAGGAAAACTTTAGCCCATCTTTTAGGAGAACTTTTGCTCTACAAATTGGTAATATGTTAAAGTATGGCTGTTTCTGTGCTTTGATCTGTGGTTTCTTTCTTTGCAAATACATGACGGTTTATTTTCTCCACTTTTGCTTAGAACAGCCTTTTCTGCGTGGCATTTTCTGGAATAAATGACCAGTTTTCTCAGAAGCTAATGAAATGAAATTTTAGGATTATAAAACAATCTCTAAGCGCTGTTGTGCATCTTCTTTGGTGTTAATAAAATGTTTGGCTAGTGTTTTAAAAATAATTGCTCAAAAATTTTAATTAAATGGTGACATAACTGAGAAAAACATCCTATGTTTCTTAACAAACAAACTTATTGGATAAAAGTAGATCGGCGAAGTTAGAAGGCACTCATATATGTGCTATGAAAATTTCAGCCTGATATATTAAATAGTTTCGGAGATAATTGGTCATGAAGTTAGAAAATATAATATGTACCGGATCGAGTTTCTAATGTAACAAATGAAAATACTATATCTGATAATTTTAAATTTATTTAGCGGAGAATTTAATAGTACTCTGTTGTACACAAAACATAGCAAATTATGAAGTTTTTCTTACACATACTTTTAGTTCTCAAACCGTCACACATCACAAATGAATACTATGGTCCTGGGATTCTCAAGAACTTCTTAAAATTAATTTTTACTTTCTCTACTACGTACAGTAAGTAGGGGAAATACTGTGTTCCACCCAAAAATTCGATACCGAGATTTCACCGGAAATACATGTTTTGAGACCCCCTCAATCCAAAAAAAGCATTTTTGGAAACATGTCCGTGTGTGTGTCTGTGAACAGCATAACTCAGAAACGAACAGTCGGATAAACACCAAACTTGGTATTTAGGTTCAGTATCTTCCAGATATGCGACACGAAGGTTTTCAAGAAAATCCCCCCACCCCAGATTACCCTTTGCATGGAACATTTTTCGAAAATTTTAATTTTCTCAAAAATGGCTCTTGACGATTTTGATTAAAATATCAGATGTTTAAGATATTTTCATGACAATGAAATGTATATCTCGAATTTTCTGGGAATGTCTCCAAAAGTATTCTTCATTGTGAACGACTTTTGCATAACTGGTCAACCATAAGATAGACACAATTTTACTGCACAAAAAAATGTAGATCGCGTTAAAATACACAATTTATGTGATATACATTTTTTTTGTTGAGTGAACCATTTTCGAGGCATTGCTTGTTATTTCCTTAAATTTTCCAATACTTATACTTTTTCTCAAATTCGTTATTCATTTTTTTTGTCCTGGTAATGCAAAGAGAATGGAATACTCCACATAGCAACCAGCTCTTAAAATATTTGACTATAGCTTAAAGCCTATCAATTCCCCTTGCATCTACAAGAAAATTAGCAATTGGATTAACATCTCGATTATCAAGAAGCATATAGGAAATAAGCGTTTGAAAAATAGATTGTACAAGAGTAGAGAAAGTCATGTGAGTGTAACACATCAGATTTCTTTTTAAATGACCATGTTGGTTTCTCTGTTGTTTTTATGTTATTTTGAGGTTACATGAGAGAAACTTTTAATAATTATCATTGTTTAAAAGCCGTGACCGTGCTTTAAACTTTTCTATCACAGTTTTAATTATTTGATAAGGAAATTACCAAAAGGAAGGGATGAAAATATCACCATACGATACACTCTTAAAGGATGAGAAAAGAAGATAAAATTAAACACTCAATTTGATTAATTTCTCTCTTTCATATTCTGTGCTTTGTTTCTTTACCCATGCGCAGTCTCTCACCAACCCCTACTGCAGTGTTTTGCATATCAGATACCGTTCGCCGCATAGCAGAGACGAAGTAGTTGCCGTATGTTTAGGCGCTTGTTCTGTTGTTCAGCTGTCCCTAACTATTTATTGCAATCTTTGCATGCTGGAGTATGAGCTTTTTATATCCAAATTACTGACCTTCACGTCTTAATAATTTCCTCTGTGTGTGTGTGTGTGTGTGTGCACGCGCGCGCGCGCATGAGTCTGTACGCGAGGGAGGGAGAGAGAGAGAGGGAGGGGTGGGGAACATGCTAAGTCGAGTCTTGGAACACAAAAATATCTAGTAACATATTGTTTCAGTGTTATAATTTTTAAATTCTCTTTTCTCGGGATTTCATTTGCCACATTCTCATTTTCAAATTGTTCAATACGATGTACTTATTTTTTAATATAACTGAATGAAATTTTGTTCACCTACATATAAATAACAGGTTATTTATGTGATATTCAAGTTTTATATTTACATAATTTTCTCCCAAATTAGTGGGGTAATTAAACAATATTCTCTTTAATTTATTAATACTATTAAAGAGTTTAATTAGAAAATATTAATGAAATTTTAAGGCCAGCATATAGCGTCCAGTTCTTAAACATTTGACTAACGCTGTTCTCTTTGTATTTATAGCGAAATGTGTAATGTAACAATTTCTGCAAAGTGTGCTGTTATGTGTTCTTTTTATGTTTTGTATCTGTATTATACATCCAGCCAGTCACTTTACGTTGCTTGTCCCCTTTGCTTAACGCTCTCTTTGGTGCTCTTTTTTTTTTTCCTCTGTGGGTTGCTGACGTGGCATGTGCTTTGGCCGTACGCGCTGAGTGGTGGATTTCTGTCCGCATTGCAGGGATAGCTCTCTGCCCGGTAACTACTGATGCGGATTGTGGAAGTTTTTGTAATGAATTTTTAAGGAACGTCTTTGTGATTTTCGGTGGATCGACCTTATGTAAAGGTAGGCTTTATTATCAGTTTTATGTCCTGGTAATGGTGAGTGAATTTTGGGGCGGAAAACGTTATGTGTGTTTGAAAATAAGAGTTCGTAAAGTGACTGGCTCTTGGAGTTGTTCATAGGTTTAGTGTGTTTTGTTTCTTTTCCAGTTGAGTTATATTTTCAGTACGTGATTTTCAGTGTATAGTTAGTTTAAAATTTGTGATAAGAGCTTTACACAGTTGTGCAATTTGAAAATGCATATTTTGATTCATGAAGGTAAAAAGCATCAGTAGTGTGAAATTTGTGAGAAAAGCTTTTGGCATTTGTCGTCTGAAATTGCATAGTTTGATAAATGGAGGGCAAGAAGCAATTTAAGTAGAAATTTGTGAATAGGGCTTCACATATTTTGGGCACTTTGAAAATGCATAGTTAATTCAAAATTACAGATATTCTGTTGTGTAAATTATGAGAGCAGTAATTGCAGTTAAAACCCAGTTATGCTGAACCCATTTATGCTGAACTTTGTAACTGAAAACGGTTGGGTTGTAAAGCTATCTACATCTAGCTTAGCTGGACTTTGAAGCTCTCGGTTTCCTGAATTTCATTAAAGTCTGTTTCGGTCTTGTTCAACATTCTTAGCTAGTCTTTGACTAGCTAAACATAATTAAATTTTTTGGTCTGATGTTTATAGTGGCCTTGTTTTATAAACTTTCTAAATTGATTTGGTTTGTTGAATTTTTGGATTTACTTAATTTTGCTGTATTTAAAACTTGCCTTTACTGCTCTGCTCAATTGGTTTTGGTTGCTTTACTCTTTAAGCCATTTTTGTTTTACAGTTATTCTTTTATGGTTGCTTTACGGTTCTGGTTATTAATGTTTGTTTATTATTATCATTAAAGTACCCAAAAACAAACTTATCAATAGTAGTATATTTTTGAGAGTTCTGGTTTCCTTTTGTTTTCCCCTACGGCACTCGTTAGGGCTTCCCTTTTCGTTTGGCCGGGGTTCCCTAACTCAGTCAAACAGCGGAATCATTGCAAATTTCTGGTAGCAGAGCGTGGTTAATTGATTTGTCTGTGTTGGTTAGGGAATATTTTTGGGTTTGTTGTTTGCTCTGTATTCTCCGGATCTCATTTTCTTACTTGTACCATATCCGTAGTATCAAGATGGCGGTATCGGTTAGTAATGTGGACAGATTACGGAAAGGTGAATTGTGGGTAGAGTTGGTTGTACGTGGAGGTCAATGTTCTATGACAACTGAAGTGGCTATTATGTTGGATGTTTTTCGACAAATTAAGGATGCTCCAATAATTACTGTTTCTATTGATCACGTGATAGTGACTAAGTGTGAGTCCACTTGCTCGTTGGCCTTAGCAGAGATTCAGGATAATTTAATGGATTTTGGGCGCGAGGATTCTCCCTCTAAGGCACAGTTGCTCCGGTGGCAAGTTAGAATTCGGCATTACTTGTTCTATTTAGATTATGTCTTACAGAGATTCCCTACTTTGCAGTCTTGTATAGCGTTGCAAAAGTTAAAGGATCAGTTTAAGGAATTAGCCCATAAGGTGGAGGAAGATTTTGGGACTACACAGAATGACACTGGGGCGTCTCCCTTGTATAATCAAGGATTGTCGGATGTGGTTCAGCCTGCGATTGCGGTATCTGCGTTTCGGCCACTTAGACTCGTGGAGGGCTTTCAGTTAAACGACATTGTTGATGTACCATCGGCTTTACAGTTTCTCTATTTTCTTGTTCGATTGACGCTAATGGCTAAGCGTTATTTGGTACCCACGGCTCAAGTGATAGAATTATTATCTGTCAAGGTGTCTGGGATAGTTTTGGACCTCTTAATGCGGTGTGCTGGTTTGGCCGAGCCTGTGACTCGCTTTCATTTGGCCCTATTAGACATGTTCATTCCACGTAGGGAATGCACGAGGATAATGCAAGACGTATATTTTCGTCCTCAGGGTCTAACGGAACCGTTTACAGAATATATGGTTCGGGTTAAGGAAATTGCTTTAGTGTTGGTGCTCCCTGATACGGAAGCGGAAATTTGTGATGTCATTTTATCAGGACTCAATCCAGTCGTCAGGTCGGCTTTGGTTTTAGGACCTCGGCCGTCAAATTTGCTGCAGTTGGAAGCATTGGTACCTAAACTCAATGAAGTTATGCTTGTTGATAGGCTGCGTCTGTCAGAGCCTCCGGGCTCATTAGCAACTCCTAATACCACTGTATCAGCTCCTTCTTCGGCCATTGTTCCGGTTTCTGGTCGTCGGGCCACTATTAAATGCTTTCAGTGTGGTCAGGAAGGCCATGTTCGACGAAATTGTCCCAATAGGAGGACCGTGAATCGGGGTTTTCTTCGTGTTTCTAATCAGGGGCGACAGTTTCGACCTTTATGACGCCAGAAGGTTAAGTCGACCATTTGTTTGTCTCGGCGTATTTGTGGTTATCCGTTTTCGGGTAAACCCTTAGTTAAAGTTTCTCTTGAGAAGTTGCCTTTATTGGCGTTATTAGATTCCGGAAGTTCTGTCTCTTTGATTCAGCTTGATTGGCTTAGGTTAAATTTACCATGTATTATGTCGCGTGCAACCACGTGTCAGTTGGTTTGTTTGATGGTCAATGGTCAGGCCTTTCAAGTTACTCAAAAGGTATCATGTACTATACGTTTCCCACGTTTTACGTGGAAACATAGTTTTTTTGTCGTTCCCAAGCTTCCTTATGCATGTGTCCTAGGTGCCGATTTTATGTCAAGGACTGGGATGGCTATTGATTTTTCCACTAGGCAGATCGCTTTTCATTTTGCTCCCCGGATAAAGTTGGACTTTGTGAGGGATTTTAAACCATCTCGGCCCCCTTTAACTTTGGGAGATATTAATTTGGTAACCCAAAATTGCGCAACTTCTTCTCTGTCTCATTTGTCCCCTGAACAGGCAAATCAAATAGAGCATTTAGTTGGGGAATTTGATTCATTGTTTACAGATGTTTTAGGGGTCACTCATTTGACTCAATATGAAATTCAGTTAACTGATTCTACTCCGGTCAAGTTATCTCCATATAAGCTCACACCACCGAAGATGGCTATATTAAAAGAGAAAATACAGAAGATGCTTGACCAAGGGGTTATTAGACCATCTACTTCAAATTACAGCAGCCCCATATTTCTAGTACCGAAGGGAGATCAGGATTTTAGACCGGTCATAGATTATCGTCTCTTGAACAAAAGAATCCTTATTGAAAGTACCCCTTTGCCCGATTTGCATACAGCTGCTCATCATTTTTCGAAGGCTCGCGTTTTTACGACCCTGGATTTGAACAATGCTTATCATCAGATTCCTTTGGCTGAACATTCCAAGCATCTAACAGCTTTCGCTACCCCCTGGCGCCTTTATGAATTCAATAGGGTCCCATTTGGTTTGGCTACGGGCGCGCAAGTCCTCACTCGTTTGCTGGATAATTTGTTTTCGGACATAAAATTTAAATATTTGTACCATTACTTAGATGATCTTGTAGTATATTCCGAGGATTTTGACTCACATCTTGTTCATTTACGTGAGGTCTTTCGTCGCCTACAGAGCGCCGGGTTATCAGTTAAGCAGTCTAAAGTTCATTTTGCTACCTCTCAAATATCATTTTTGGGCCATATGGTTTCCCCTTCTGGTATTACCATAGACCCAGATCGCACTAAGGCTATTAGAAATTTTCCGGCACCCAAGAATAAGCGTGAGGTGGCTCGATTTTTGGGAATGGTTAACTTCTTCTCTAAATTTATTTCAAATTTTTCTACTCGGGCGGAACCTCTTAATTGCTTACGTAGGAAAGGGGTTACTTTTGCGTGGGCCGAGGAGCAGGAAGCGGCATTTGTTGATCTAAAAGAGGCTATTTCAAACCCTCCTGTCTTGGCTTTTCCAGATTTTGCTATGCCCTTTATTTTACAGACGGATGCTAGTGCTAGCGCGCTAGCGGCTGTTTTGTTGCAGGAATTTCCTGAGGGTCGTCGTCCCATTTATTATAGTTCGCGTACTTTATCTCCTGAAGAACGTAAATTTTCTACATATGAATTAGAAACCTTAGCGGTGCTTTTTGGATTGGAGAAGTATAGGGTGTACTTAGAACGTGTGCATTTCTTTTTAGAGTGCGATAACCAGGCTTTAACGTGGGCGTTAGCTGTCCCAAGGAAGACAGGTCGTCTTGCGCGTTGGGGTGTCCGGATAGGTGCCTTTAAGTTTACTCCTTCCTTTATCAGAGGTTCAGAAAATTGTATTGCGGATGCTCTTACCCGGGTATTTTCCGAACCTACTGAGGAGTGTGTTTATTTCGAGACTTTGGATGCTCCTGCGGATACTCAGATTGAGAGCTTCTCATTTTCGGCATTTCCTGAAATGTTTGTCAGTATACCTGAACTTCAACTTACCGATTCTGGGTTGGCCTCAATTATTGAGCAAATTAAATCAGGAGTTTCACTGCAGGATTATAAGATCCATGAGGGTGTTTTGATGGGAAGAGCTAGTTTTGATCGGCGTTATAAAGTCATAGTTCCGAAGGCAGCTATTCCCATGATTCTCAGTTATTTTCACGATTCTCCTTTCGGGGGTCATTTAGGCATTGCCAAAACCAGAAATCGAATTCGTGAACAGTTTATGTGGCGGGGCATGGATTTCGATGTAAGAAAGCATGTTAAGTCTTGCCGCATTTGCGCATTGTCCAAACCCGCGCAGGCTACAAATTGGGGATATTTGGCTTCGGAGGTTCCCTCCGCGCCCATGGAAAAACTATTTGTAGATTTTATCGGACCGTTCCCTCGTTCTATTCAGGGAAATATTTTTGCATTGGTGCTTACTGATGCTTTCTCAAAGTTCGTATGGATTTCACCTCTGAGTGCTGCTACTGCTCGCCTTGCTATTCGGGAACTTGGAACAATATTTGGATCTTTTGGTGCTCCTCAATATCTGGTCTCTGACAACGGTTCGCAATTTAAGTCGCGTCTCTTTCGTTCCTTTTGTTTTGATTGGGGTATTAAGCATTTTACTACTACCCCTTATTACCCTAACCCCTCATTAGCGGAACGGGTCAACCGTAACCTTAAGTCCGTTTTAATTGCTTATCACCAGCAGCACAATTGCTGGGATAAATACTTGAAGCAACTTCAGTTTGCTTTCAATTCTGCGAGACATGAGGTTCATAAGACGACGCCGTTTTCATTGTTATTTGCCTACCAACCTGCGTCTCCTTTGGCTAATTTGTGGGCGTTAAATGATTTATTACCGGCTGACAATTCTCCGCATACCATTCGTACTAATTGGAAGGCTGCCTTGAATAATCTGCGTAGAGGCCACTCTATGAGAAAGCAGCGATACGATGCGTCCCGTCGTCCCTCCCCATTCAAAGTGGGAGATGTTGTTATGTGCCGTAACTATCCTCAGTCCTCGAAAGCAGATGCGTTTGCCGCGAAGTTAGCTCCTCGCTATCTTGGCCCGTTTAAGATTCTCAGAATTTATAAGGGGGTGTCTGTTCTTTTGCAAGAATTGTCTTCTTCCTGCAGGCGCCGCGCTCACCTGTCTCAGCTTAAATTGTATAACTCGGGGTAGCAAGTGAGTCACTTGGCATTGTCCTGATGATGGGTGACTCACTTTCAGGAATTAGCGATCCTGCCCCATGCGAGCTCTTGATTTGTCCCATTCCCTTAACCGGGATAAATCCTGTCCCATTCCTCTCCCAATCATCCTTTCTTATCCCTTCCATATTCATGAAAGCTCCCAATTATACTTTCCTTTCCTCCTACAGTAATGGTATCTTTTCGGATGTTAGCATATAGAACTCCAGTGATTTGTCTTCAGATCTTTGACACATGAGAATATCACTATTGCATACTTGCCAACTTTTACAGTTTGCCCGTAAAATGTATGGTTATGCCCGTGTGCTAGGGCTATTCAAGAGTCAGTCACTTGCGAGTTCCTGAATATTTTGGAGGAATTTATGATTTCCTTTTCAAGTCAGTGTGCAAGATAAATATGGTAACATGTATGGTTACCTAATTCTGAAAGTTTTGCCTCATTTCCATTCGCCCTTGCTGGGATATTTAGCTGTTGCGCAGAGCCTACCTTTGCTGTTGATCCTGTTATTTTGAGTGACCTTTTGTGTTCCTATAAATTTGGCTCGAATTTAATATCCTTTGTTCTTTTTTTAATTTTTGGGGGTAATATTTTAAATTATAATTATATATATTTATAAGGTCACTTAATTTCAGTGGGTGTCAGCTTAATTAAATTGTTCTTATTGGGAAAATTTTCATGCTTCCACACCGGTGATGCCCTGCCGGTATGCCCTGTTCACCTGCCTCTCCCCAGATATAGTTTGTGTGGGGTCGGGGCAAGTGAATTATTATTTTGTTGTACATAGTTGTTATATAGTGCATTATGTCTCATAGCTGTTTCATTGCATACCATGTTTAATTTTTGTTCTATAATTGTAATGCTATACTTGTCTAATTTAAAAATGCACATGGTTTATTGTGAAATTCAATATTTATATGTCTATAAAATTATAATTGATTGTCGATGATTTAGTTTGTATATGTAAGTTTATATTTTGCTTTGTGAGCCCCCTCTGCTGCTTTGTTTTATTATGTTTCAGATTCTTATCCTTCTCGGCTACCATCCCTTTTTCCTTCCTCGTGCTACTCTGTGGGGACACGTTCTGGACCTTCTGAGTTGCGATGTGCTGACCGCTGTGCAAGTTTCTTCTGCTCTGGTGGTGTGTGCACCCGGGTGGTCCTACGTGGGAATTTCACCGCCGGACGCTATTTGTGGGTTTAAAATACTGAAGCCTGTGCCTCCTCTTCCGGATCCTGACAACTTTATACATGTTTTGGCCCGCTTCAGTTTCTGCCTTAGCGTTAACCGTCTGCAGTGTCGGCGTTATTAGTAAAGAAAATTCTATTCTCCTGGTTAGCGGCTTGTCCGCTGAATGTTGCTGCCAAAATCATGATGCAACTTTTCACCTATGACTGTTCCTGGGAGTTATATACTTAAGCTTTTATCATCTCCTTGGATGGCTGCCCGGTTGCTACGTCGTGGTATATATACTGTTGGGGTTTGTGTGCCTCATTATGGTCTCCTCCATATGTGTTCAGTGCCAGCTTCTGAAGTTTGCGGACTGTTTGTGTGGAGTTACCTTCTTCGTCTACTTACAGTGTAGCATGTTCCTTCTGTTTTCCTAGTTGTTTCCCCTTTTGGCTACTTATTGTTCCCTTTCCTCGAGTTCCTATAAATGGTTTTTTTTTCTTCTCGCAAGCTCGCAGATTGGGGGGGGCTATTGTGCTGTTATGTGTTCTTTTTATGTTTTGTATCTGTATTATACATCCAGCCAGTCACTTTACGTTGCTTGTCCCCTTTGCTTAACGCTCTCTTTGGTGCTCTTTTTTTTTTCCTCTGTGGGTTGCTGACGTGGCATGTGCTTTGGCCGTACGCGCTGAGTGGTGGATTTCTGTCCGCATTGCAGGGATAGCTCTCTGCCCGGTAACTACTGATGCGGATTGTGGAAGTTTTTGTAATGAATTTTTAAGGAACGTCTTTGTGATTTTCGGTGGATCGACCTTATGTAAAGGTAGGCTTTATTATCAGTTTTATGTCCTGGTAATGGTGAGTGAATTTTGGGGCGGAAAACGTTATGTGTGTTTGAAAATAAGAGTTCGTAAAGTGACTGGCTCTTGGAGTTGTTCATAGGTTTAGTGTGTTTTGTTTCTTTTCCAGTTGAGTTATATTTTCAGTACGTGATTTTCAGTGTATAGTTAGTTTAAAATTTGTGATAAGAGCTTTACACAGTTGTGCAATTTGAAAATGCATATTTTGATTCATGAAGGTAAAAAGCATCAGTAGTGTGAAATTTGTGAGAAAAGCTTTTGGCATTTGTCGTCTGAAATTGCATAGTTTGATAAATGGAGGGCAAGAAGCAATTTAAGTAGAAATTTGTGAGTAGGGCTTCACATATTTTGGGCACTTTGAAAATGCATAGTTAATTCAAAATTACAGATATTCTGTTGTGTAAATTATGAGAGCAGTAATTGCAGTTAAAACCCAGTTATGCTGAACCCATTTATGCTGAACTTTGTAACTGAAAACGGTTGGGTTGTAAAGCTATCTACATCTAGCTTAGCTGGACTTTGAAGCTCTCGGTTTCCTGAATTTCATTAAAGTCTGTTTCGGTCTTGTTCAACATTCTTAGCTAGTCTTTGACTAGCTAAACATAATTAAATTTTTTGGTCTGATGTTTATAGTGGCCTTGTTTTATAAACTTTCTAAATTGATTTGGTTTGTTGAATTTTTGGATTTACTTAATTTTGCTGTATTTAAAACTTGCCTTTACTGCTCTGCTCAATTGGTTTTGGTTGCTTTACTCTTTAAGCCATTTTTGTTTTACAGTTATTCTTTTATGGTTGCTTTACGGTTCTGGTTATTAATGTTTGTTTATTATTATCATTAAAGTACCCAAAAACAAACTTATCAATAGTAGTATATTTTTGAGAGTTCTGGTTTCCTTTTGTTTTCCCCTACGGCACTCGTTAGGGCTTCCCTTTTCGTTTGGCCGGGGTTCCCTAACTTAGTCAAACAGCGGAATCATTGCAAAAGGTTTATTTGGATTCAAATGTAGTAGATATAAAAATAAGCTGTAGTATAAATATAGGGTATTCAACGGAGGTGGACACCTCGCACACTGCGACCTACAGAGATCTATTGTTGCTACCGCCCCTCTGGATGAAGTGGGATGAGGTGAAGGAACCAGAGGAGGTTAGAGACTGCAGGCATACAGCTCACTGAGACGCGCGGAAGTCCCTAATACTTCCAAGCCAACAGGCCCGTCTCACTGCTGGAGCCGGCGAGAGAGCCGCCCCCTGGTGTCCACGGGGAATACTCTTTCCATTGGTCATGCATCCGTGCCATCTGTCCGACACCGCAATATGCCATCAAACCTGGAATCACACTTAGTAGTTAATAAGGAAACGCAATGAATGGGAAATGATGGAAAATAAATAGTGGTAAAGAAGAAACCACCCCAGCATTCGCCTTTCCACCTCGGGGAAACCACGACAATGAGTCAGAGTGAGCGCTCGCTGAGGATCGAACCCAAGATCTCCCGAATGCGAGTCGCACTCGTTACGCCACCTCGCTCAATATCTTTAGTAAGATTAGTTTGTATACTCACTAATGAACAATGGAATGTAGAAAAAAATCATGTGAATGTATCATAAGATTTTCTCCAAAAATGTTTTTTTTAATTCAGAGCACCTCGCCTATTTAAGGTGAAATCTTAATATTGAATTTTTAGGTGGGTTTAGGACTAGGACTAATTATGTAGGGGGACTAACACCGCGACCTACAAGATCTTTTGTGTATGAAGCCCCTGCCAGGGTGCCTCCAGGAGGGAGGGGTGTGTGAGAGCAGACCGAGGGCGGCCGGAGACACGACATGGCAGAGGGCAGGGTTCCTACTTCTTACAGATTGAAACTTCCTGATGACAGTGGTGCAACCGACTCCCCTCCCCCTTACAAGCTTACACATCCTCTAGGGGACCTGGACTCGAGGCCTACCCATTCCGCGGATGAAAGGTTACATAGAGCTTGCTTTTTCCCCTGCCATGCAACGCCGAGGCTTCTGCCGACACGTTCATCTGCTTGATGTTCCAACACACCAAATAAATGAAAGGTGAAGTGAAATGAGAATATAGGTGAAATAGAGAGATAGGAAAACTAGGTGATGTCATGAACCTTCCCTGGGGAAACCCCTTGAAAAAAACCCATGGGTCAGGAAGATCGACCGCAAGAATCGAACCCACGACCCGCCTCTGCCATCCCGCTCCATTGCTTTAAGTATAGAAAAAGCAAAAATTGATGATTTGCTTCAAAATTGCTGCAGCTTTGAAACTTGAATGCCGTATATATTTAATAGTAGATTGCTGTTGGCTTCGAGGATGAGATATTTCTGTATTAAGATGGGTTTCTCTGGATACTTTTTGAAATGGTCGAGGTAGTGGCAGTGCTCTTGATGATTAAACACTTAACATTCCCGGTTTCAGGCGGCGTGGTGGTATGGTTGAGGTCTGCCAGGTTCTGTTTGTCCTTCCTGCTTCACTTGGAGCGATTTTGGTAAGTGGCACTTGAGGCCACGTGGATCATAAACATTTGAGTTGTGAATGACAGCTCCCACAGCCACATTCCATTACAGCGACATGGGAACACTTCTGGGAGGTACACACCTTGGGAGAGAAGAGCAATCAATACGTTGGAAGTATTGATAGTCAGCCATCTCAAGGGATATCGGGGTTGTTTTAAATCTAAGCTTTCACCCAGAGGGCTAGAGACGATAGACCATTTTCAGTGTTCTGGAATTATTATGTACCATAGTAAAGAGGCCCGCGTGGCCGCGGTCGCTGGAGCGTCTGATTTCGACACTGTAGTTTAAAAGGTCTCGGGTTCGAATCCCGCAGGGGGCTGAGTGTTTGTGTCTGTGAATTTCCATACTAGTTGTAAGGGACATCACAAGACTTCTAGTGGTCGAGGTACAAAAGTCTTACCCTACACTGCTACCTATAGTAAGAAGAGGAAGTATTTGCATTCCACCCAAAAATATCTGTACAGATTTCAACCGAGATACACGTTTTGAGGTTCCTGAATCCAACGAAATCATTGTTGGAGGAAAGGTACCCTTGCGCGCGTGTACGGGTGTCTGTGAATAGCATAACTCAAAAACAAAAAGTCGGTTAAACATCAAACTTGTATATAAAGTCTCACGAAGATTTTTATGAAAAATCCCCTTCCTAAACTACCTTTAAGTACAAAAAGTTTTGTTACTTATATTTTTCTCAAAAATGACTAACGATTGTGATTAAAATACCGTATGTTTGAGATATTTGCATCTTGAATTTTCTGGGAGAAGCCTGTGAAGTTCTCTTCATTCTGAATGACTTTTATATAATTGGTAAACTGTAGGAGACACAAAATCTTACAACACTAAAACATGTAAATTTCGTTAAAACACTCAATTTATGTCAAATAAGAGTTGTTTTAGCTTAACCACTTTTCAATAATTAGGGTCAGTCAGACGGAGGGTCCTCCAGTAGCTGGAGCACAGCACAGCGCACAGGCCATAGCGAACCTTTGTGCTTCCAACATGGCCCCTGGGAGGAAGGAAAGACTCGAAAGGCGACCAGATTCGGATAAAGATGTGCGCTAGTAAGGAGGGGGTCCCTAATGATCCCAACATGATATCAGTCCTGACGCCGGATAATCCTGCCTTAGCCTCCCTCAACCTGGGAGTCCAGGTATAGAATAGACACTCCTAGGAAGGAAGGAAGGAACCCCAGTGGTCCCGCCAAACGCCAGGGAGAAATCTTGTTATAACACAAATTCCACCGTCCTGCCGCAACATACAACTGCCGCCGCCTGTTCATACAACCCTGAAACAGATGAAAGCAAGTGATGGACATAAATTCTTGGTAAAAGGTGAACTAACCAAGCATTCGCATACTGACCCTGAGAAACCAGGAAAAAAAGAAACTGAGGTCAGAGTTGGTGGCCCAACAGGAATCGAACCCGGGTCCTCCCGAATGCCAGCCTCACACATTACCGCGGAGCCATCTCGTTCGATCCGAATACCATTAACCCTTTCCAGTCAAATGCTGCTGTTCGAAGCAGCATAAAAAGGTTGACTTGCAAAAGTAAAATTTAAATAATTCTATGAGTTCATGATATGTTTCTTTAAATTGGATATGGCGTAAAATTAAAAAATGAAAATAGAAAACGTTTCTCTTCTCTTTCTTTGTATTAATTAACTTGAAAAATGTGCTCTGCTACAGTGCTATCAACACTCACACATCTAAATCGCCGTTAATTTTATGTGGGTCCACCCCATCCTTTACCAAAGACCGCTACAAAGATTAAAGACAAATCCAAGACTTGCCTTAGGGGACAAGCATCGTCCATATATCATTAGCTTTCAAAAGCCGGTTTCAGCCGAAAATAAATTGTGCTGAAAATAGTTAAGTAAAATAAACCATACGGCAAGGTATTATTGGTACTGGGAAGAAGGCTAGAGTTGACCGACATAGCAAGGGCTACTGGTTAGAAGCAGAGCTGTTGTATGCTGAGCCAGCATACGGATCCTTTTATGTGCAGCACCTTACAAGTCAAGACACATCCTCCACACTTGCTTTCGCACCGAGCTACAGCCGCGGTCAGTAGACCAAATGTAGAAGTCAAGTCACCAGACCAAATCTGTCTCACCGGATATCGTGCGTACTGACTGCTTAAACGGTGGGATAAAGACCGCCTGAGGATGCTGTGATTATCATCGTGATTCTGCCACGCATGCGTGAGAAAGCAGTTACCCAACCAGAAGCTTGAAATTCACGATTGCAAGCTCTATATAGTGCTTATATGCTTCAAGAAACATGAAAATCGTGGCCAAGGAATCCTTCTTTCTTCCTAGCGGTATTTTCCCATTCTTTTTCAACTGTTTCCTTAACTTTAAAAGGGCGTTTGGGTAGACTTATTACCTTCCTAGATTTGCGGGAAATCCTTCACTCTCGTCTGCAATTTGAAGTTGTTTGTTGCTTCACGTATGGAAGGCCGATTTGAAGTAGGATGTATTATTGTTCAACTGTTGGGGAGCCGAACTTGAAGTTCGTTGCAACCACACGTATAGTAGCCGCTTTCCGGTAGCCTTCGCTCCAAATGTACTTTCCGGTGTCCTTTGCCCCAAATGTTTAAAAATATTAACTTTGTAATTTGACTGTTTCTTTCAATATGATATATTTATGTTTGTCTTGGCTGCGTCAGTATTATTGTTAGAGACACGTTTCTCTTTGCAGGGTTGTGGTGCGACTGAAGAATGTAGGCTTACACAGATTATAATTTTACTTCACTCCTTTTATTAATGCTTGACACGATTTAAATAACACTTCACTGATATAGCTGTGAGATTATTTTATTGATTATTTGCACCTTTTAACACGTAAACTATTTTTGTCTCACACAAAATACGTATTAAATTTCTCGAGGACGTGTCCCGCGTCCGGTTAGAAACACTGTCTGCAGGCAACTGAACTTTAAATTTGTAAATTTTTGCTATATTTCAGTTTCTGATTGGCTAATCCTAGTCCAATAGAATACCTTCATTTTACTAAAGCTTTTTCTGGTTGTTGATTGGCAATTTTATAAACTGTCACAAAAATTACATTATTGCTTCTCCAATAATGACAAGTAGTATTGTTAAAGTTTTAAATTCATTATTGCCTCAAGGTTACGTCATTGTTACCTCATTGTTACCTCATTGTTAGCAACTTTTAACCTATTATTCTCACAGCTCCTACATTATTAAATTACGTAATGCATTCACATAAAATTATTGAACATGTACATATAATATAAACATTTACAATGACTGTAATATACACTTTTTATATATTGTTACATGCACATATTGCTTTAAGGCGGTCTGTTATTGAATTTACATATTATATAATTTGACTGAAATCATTTAAGTGTTAAAAATACTGCCTCAAAATAAACCAGATTCAAAAGCAGTATGCGTAAAATAAAGATTAATACGAGAACCGTGCAAATAACAAACTGCGCAAGAGTAATTATTGTGAAATATGCGAACTGATTTCGTATGGTAATATTGAATTATTTGAACCCGTTGTTTAATCGCAAGAGAATCTGCCTCTTGTGCGAGGGGGCCCATTGGAATCCCACCTAGGCTCGGGATGTTTTATTTATAAACAAGAAGGTTTCTCGGCATGCCCAGAGTCTGCTGTTTGAATGAAATTGTTAGTGTGTGTGCACTATCGTTTATTTAATAAACAATTCGTCCATAAAAAATAGATATCAGGATTGCCGCTTGGCAGAAATCTGAGCATACGTGCCAAGTCATACAATTATGACAGTCAAGCCACAATCAACACAACTACTTATGTAGTTCCAATAGGTGCCGCAAAGTTAACAAAATTTACGTATATTTATACGCAGTAAAACCTCTCTTAACCAATCTGCACTTAACCGAAAGGACGGAGGAGGAGAAAAAGTAAGAGCGAATGAATTAAAAAAACATTCAGATATTCAAATTTGCGCCGACAATTGACGATGTTCTTTTGTCCCAACCCTAAATTCCAACACAGGTACTAAGTATCATATGCAGTTAATCCTTACATCTGTACTCCACATTGAAAAAATATTGTACGGTTATAACAAGTGTTAAATTCTTGCGTGCGTATTGTATACGAAAGGCCATTGTTGTTTTTTATGTTAGTGTTGTTTAGTGTGGTTTAGTGTGGTTTATTTGTGTTTAAGATGCCAACAAAAAGAAAGTGTGTAGTAATAAGCTTGAAGCCGTTAGTGACGAGGGATTCCAAGCTGTAGAAGCATGGAAGACTACAAATTTTTATACAAATCTTAACGCGAATTATTGCATTACGGCACTATCAAAAACACAAAACATTTTGTTTTTAGGTTGTCTTGCGTTTTGTGGAACAAGGCAGTGAATCACCAACAGACGGTGGCGTGATATAGCTGCTCAGAAGCGTTGCATTAAGAAAGTCCAGAAAAGAAATAATAATTTCGTGAAATAATCTTTGTAAATACTGTAATGTATGGTTTAATACTTTGTTAAGGAGTAGCTTTTTATTAAGCATTATTATATGCGTTTGGAATACAATTATTTTCTTATTTCTTGCTTAAAATCTTTACCATCGATTATGTCCCGAAAAAAATGTGTTATTCGAAACGGTTCTGCCCCCTTTGGTTCGGTTAAGCGAAGCTGTATTATATTTATTATCATTGGAAGTTGTGATTTTATCCCTAAATTTAGAAATGAAGTCATTCTGCAAGAGAAAATCAGAACTCGAGTGGGCTTTAAATTACAGACATGGTAAAATTATTAGAGTAATTTTTTTCATTCGCCTAATTCTTAAAAATATGTTCATGAATGTTTATTATAGTTAAAGCGTTACTAAATACGAGAAAACATTATTACGTCTTAGTGCTTTGCACACATCGTTTTTAAGCTATTAAGAATTTGTAATCTTTTGGTATATTTATGGATACATGTTTTGCAAAATTACTAAGCTGCGCTGTATATTTGATAAACGTTGGCTAATGTTTCTATGACAGCAGTGTTTGAAGAAATGTCGATTTTAGGAATTGTGTAATATAATAGCCCAGTTACATTAGTATAGTAATTCTTGGCTGGCCACTAAGGTTCTGATTAAAGAATCACACAAAACATTGGAAAATTATATTATAATTTGGAAAGTTATAGCCTGATTTTCAATATTTAGTTATTTTTATTGCTTCTACTGCATTCATGTTATTCAAAAGTGTCAAAATATTAAATGCCTTAACATGTATATATGGTAAAAATGAATATGATTAATTTTAAAGTATACTAATTAATTAAATATGTAGTAATTTACCATAAGTTGACCACGTGTGTGCCTACACTAATTCACCTCTGAAACAAAGTACGCAAAGATTGCAAGAAATAAATTAATCCAACCCAATAAAGCATTAATTGAAATCTTTAACACCTAAAATCTGCTCGCGTTAATACATGTTAGAACATTTTTTGCATCAAGTTAAAATTAATTATGTAAATGTTAATAATTTCGACACTATTAGGCTTACTGTGTTCAAATTGGTACAGTAGTTTCTGTTAAATATATTAACATGTGCTAAAAGTGCCATATTGACGATGTTAAAATCGTAGAAGTTTATATTTTCAACCAAAGGTTACCTTAAAAGTACACACTGTGTTTAATCTAATAATTTGAGCACGGGTTGAAGATTTAGCGAAGGGGAGAGCAGCTTTAGATTTTGCTCAACTGCTCGCATAGAATTGCTTGGTGGTTAGTTTTAGTTTGAATTAGACATGCGGAAATAGGAGCGTGAAACAGCTTAACGCTGCATTGACTATGCTAGAATGAGCTCTGCAATCGAACTGTTGCTTATTGAAGCTTGCGTGATTTAAGCGGATTAGAGCGCCATTAAATCCTTACTGTTCCGCGTATTTTCCCAATGCGAGTACTTCATGCGATAACCACCCCTAATTGCCTGTTTTCTACGAACAGCAGCATTCCAAACTCCATTTGTTGTAACTGTTGTATTGCCTACATGTAGTAGATAGTCTAGCCGAAGAAACCAACATGTATTCATAAGACTTTCTCTACCTACTCTTCTACAAACTATTCTTATAAAAGCTTATTCTTCTAAAGAGGTTACAATATATAAGAAGTTACTAAAGTACAACTTTCAGAATTATTCCACCATTTCAGGATAAGGCACTAGAATCTGGTGATATTCAGGTTGCTAGGTTCCATTC
Source organism: Deroplatys truncata (assembly GCA_030765065.1). Taxonomy (NCBI): domain Eukaryota; kingdom Metazoa; phylum Arthropoda; class Insecta; order Mantodea; family Mantidae; genus Deroplatys; species Deroplatys truncata. The sequence goes on along the minus strand of CM060988.1, from coordinate 116,257,669 downwards.
ATAGCCGGCAACTCCTCCGCAAATACGTACCTGCTACACATAGTGGGAAGGTGAGGCAGTATTTTTAACACTTAAATGATTTCAGTCTAATTATATAATATAAAATATAATAACAGCACGCCTTAAAGCAATATGTGTATAATATAATATATAAAATGTATGTAACAGTCATTGTATTAATTTTTATATTATTGTATACATGTATAATAATGTTGGAGCTGTGAGAATATAGGTCAAAAGTTGCTAACAATGAGATAACCTTGAGGCAGTAATGAATTGGAAATTTTAATAATGTTACTAGTAATTCTTGAAAACGATAATGTAATATTTTTAAAACAGTTTATAAATAGCCAATCAACAACTAGAAAGGCTAAAAGTTAAATAAAAGTATTCCATTGGAGTAGGATTTGCAAATTCAGGCGGTAGAAGTCAGTTGCTAGTAGATAGCGTTCCTAACTGGACGCTCGCGTTCTCGAGCATTTAAATACGTATTCAGTGTGAGGCATATAAAATTCATAACGGCGAGAATACTATAAAGTTTACGTGTTAAAAAAGTGCAAGTAATTAATAAAAGAATCTCACAGCTCTCTATATCAGTGAAGTGTTATTTAATCGTTATTTAGCCGTATCACCCCCTGTTAAGAAATACATGTTTGTACAAATTAATACTGACGCAGCCGAGGCAAACATAAATATAAATAATATTTAAAGAAACATAAAAATACAAAGTTGATTCCTAAATCTTGGGGCGAAGGCCACCGGAAAAGTAAACTTGGGACGAAGGCCACCGGAACTTTGTACCATACGTGGGGCAGTTATTTCATCAAGTTTGGCTCTCCAACTGCAGCAATACAATACAACTTCTCCTCCTAAAAATAACCTCCTTCAGAGGTTAGTTGTATCTATTGCGTCACCGAGCGGAATGGCTCAGGCGGTTGTGTCTGTGGCCTGCATTCAGGAGGTCATAGGTTCGTTACCCGCGGCCTACCTTCATGACCCTTAGGTTTCTTCGGGCGTTTCCCCGGGTCACTAGGCGAATCCTGGGAAGGATCATTGTCTCTCCCGAATTTCTCTTCCCCTCATTCCCTCTCATTGACCCTAATTGTAAGTTCCCAGTTAAAAAAAATAAATTTACTCTAAAATGGCCATCACAACGTCCTCCAAATATAATACGACTAACGACATTTAATTTTAGCCATAATATCAAGCAACGTTTATTAAAGACAATTCTTTCTACAACGCTTAGCTTTGAAGATATTGTACAGTTCAACTTAAATGGTCCGCTCTGTATAACTGCATCTACACTAAATATTCATAGTTATTTTGTCTACCACGTACATAGTAGGTAGAGAACGTATTGCATTCCACCCAAAAATTCGATACGGAGATATCAACGGAAATACATGTTTTGAGGCCCCTTAATACAAAAAAGATCATTCTTAGATACGCGCACGCGCGCGTTTGTGTATGTGTTTCTCTATCTGTCTGTGAGCAGCATAACTCAAAAATGAAAAGACGGATCAACGCCAAACTTCGTATTTAAGTTCACTACCTTCCAAAGTGCAACATGAAGACCTTCAGGAAAATCCTCCTACCCCAAGCTACCCTTTACATGGAACATTTTTCGAAAATTTTGTTTTCTAAAACATGGCTTTAACGATTTTAAGTAAAATGCTATATATTAAATATATCTATATCTAATTTTCTGGGAATATCCTTTGAAGTCCTCTTCATTCGAAAGGAATTTTGTATAATCTTGTGTAACTGGTAAAAGTTAAGCGATAGACAAAAACTTACTGCACAAGAAATAAATGAACATGTCTTTAAAACACACAATTTCTTTAAAGTAACAAATATATCGAATTGATTATTACTTGGTCATTCTTTCCCTTCAACATTCAGTTGTTTCTCGCGATTGCGATTGTGGAAACAGTATGCAATTTTAAGGCAGCGTATAACGTCCAGTTTTTAAACGTTTCACTATCGCTGTTCCCTTTGTATATGTAATGAAATGTGTAATGTAGTTATTTCTGCAATGGCTTATTTGGATTAAAATGAAGTAGTTAGAAAATAAGTTTTAGTAAGAATAGTTTGTATACCTACTAATAAGCGATGGAGGATAGAGAAAGTCATGTGAATGTAACACAGATTTTTGTATCGGATGGTGTTCTTAATATCAAGACTTAATTTCTTTATTTATAACTCAAGGATATTAATTTGTTCCTTGGAAGATACTGAATTTAAATTCTAAGTTTGGTATTTATCCGATGTTTCGTTTTTGAATTATGCTATTCAAGACAGAAAGACCTTGCGCGCTCACTACCGTTTACTAATTTTTTAGGAGTCTCAAAACATGTATTTTTGCTTAAATTTTGACACGCAGTTCCGGACTGGCCCCGTAGCTCAGTCGGTAGAGTACCTGCTTGTGTGAGGGGTCCCGGGTTCGATTCCGACTGGGAAGTAAGTATTTTTCTGTAGCCAAGATTATTCCCTATCCTCCCCAGAGTCTGGAAGTATGAATGAGAGAGTATGTGTGTGTGTGTGTGTGTGTGTGTGTGTGTGTGTAATCTAAAACCCAAAGTGCAAGAAACCCAACGACAAGCGAATACGAGTTAACACCATTGCCAATAGGCAACAAGTTCCAAAGGAAAGGCCTCCGACGAGACCAATGTAGTTAAAGACGGGCTATAAATGGAACTAAAAAACAAAATACTTCCTCTACATACTAGGTACACGGTAGAGACAGTAAAAAGAAATTCAGCGCAAGTCGAACTTAGAAGGCTTTGAGCCCAGACGTAAAATACCGCGCGCGCAGCCAAAGATCTTTAGTAGCTACAGCTTAGCTTATATGTAACGTACTTCCGTTACTAGAGCAACCCAAATGAAAACCGTAATACGAAAAGTACTTCTGCTGCTTTAGTATTGTTGAACTCATAGCTTCTCGGTTTTTCGTTAACTCTCAATATTCTTGATTCACTGTCCTTCCTCCCTCTCACTTTCCCTCTTCGTCTCTCTTACGAAGCGAGATGACGCAGGCGCCTCTCATTTGGAACCTCCGGCTTCGATTCACGTTAGACCGGTCGTTTCCTTTCATTCCATTAGTTTTCCATCCTGTTTCAGGGTAGCAGACCCAAGCAAGTCGGTGGAGATTGCTATGTGGAAAGGATCTCTCCCTGGCGCCTGGCTAGTTACAGCGCCTTTGCACTCCAGGAGGTGCTAGCGCCGACGTCAGGATAGGCAAAAATTGCAATCGTTAAGAGACCTCGCCTTCGATTAGTCCGCGCCGCCTTGGGTCTGCCGGCTCATCCCTTCCTCTCGAAAATAAGAGGCATTGGACCATCTGGTGGCCTATGCGCGTACGGCACACCCCATTGGTTGGAGATATCTTCCGTGTGCTTCCTATCTTCCTTTCTTTCCTCCCTTTTAATCTCTCCCCGTGCAACACATGTCATGTGAACTTAAAATATGGTAATCAGGCTGTGCTTTTTCTGAGTTTGATGATATTGCACAGAAAGCATACCTGTTCCCTATTAGCATTATATAAATTTTTTATCCCTTGATAAAGAACAAATAAAAACTAAAGGATCCAGACTTATGACGTATAACTAGCTGGTGTATGTATAGGAGCAACGAAAATTTGGCAGAGCTTGCTAAACATTCAACATTTATAGCATTTCTGTAAATAGCACTTGCTTACAAACTTTTTAAAGTATTTGTTTTGTACAAAACTCAATAAACAACAAAATATTTCAGCACATCTCCCCATTGGGGAAATAATTAAAATGCCATGTAGCTAATAAGTGTGACCTAAAGTGTGCTGTGTATCACATTTGATACCAACTGATTCAACTTTTCTAGCGAAAAGCTAACTCACACATTTACAAATAGGATTCTTGGCTTCTAAAATCCAAAGTTTTCAGAATATTTTGTTTACACTTTTATTATATTATGGATTATTTGATAGTTTCTAACTGTTTGCTTAGTTGCGCATTATTGGTTACACTAACTGATGAAACATTCTGAGTCGCATTAACACAGGCACGTCCCCGTCATAGAAATCGGCCCATAACTTGATTATTTGGAATGATATATAAAAGCCAACGCCAGGGTAGAGCAAATAGGTATCGGGATAGAATAGTCACTGGAGCACTTAGGGCGTCTTAGTATGTCCAGTGTGTCCTATGTGGCACCTGGGAGCAAGCGGAGACTCGATGCGCGCTACCTAGGATGGGATAATAACGATTCCGAAGTGACACAAATCCTGACTCTGGCGTGAGATCCGCATTATCATCATTCCCGGGGGACCCAGGAACGAGCCTCCACCCCAGGAAGAGACACCAGCGCAAACTCTACCTTCTCGCTGTCACACACCAATCGCCGTCGCCTGGTCTTGCAGTCCTGAAATATATTAAGATGAAACAATGAAAGGGACAGGAAACTCGGGTTAGAAGAGAAACCACCTGGGCGTTTGACTTCCGACCTGGGAAAACATAACATTCCCCAGGTCAGGGTGACCGGTCCAAAGGGATTCGAACCGGGGACCATCCTAATGCGAGTCTCGCACGTTACCGCTGCCATATTTTTCACCCTCACAGTATGTCCACTTCTGTGGCATAATACTCTCAGGGACAATCTTCGCTAATGAACATTAGCTATTATTTTGATTAAGCTAATTGTCGTTAAAATGATTGTATGTCAAGAAATAAAAATTATAATCATGCTGGGAAGTCTGCAAGAAAAAGAGGGATTCTTCATAGATACCCAGCGTGGAAGGATTAAATAATGTAATACTTTGTTTTGCAATAAATATGAATTTTTTCATACATGTTTTATTTTGATGTATAAAAAATTATTCCTTAATTTAAATCAAATACATTATATACTTGTTTTAGTGTACAATCTACAGCCCTTCGTTTGGAATTACAACATTTAATCTCCTGGGTGTTGAAGCAGCGAATTTACGGTTCTGTGAATACAGTGCTCACTATTTGCTACATTAAAGCAACATCTTGTGCTTTGACAGCCTTGAAGTAAAAAGGGAGGTGAACACTACCTACCGTAGGAAGAAACAAGAATAACCGCAACCCTAATGATAGGACAGGTTCGAGAACGGAGAGCTAGGACCCCCTGTACCCCATGCTAAGGTCTAGGATGCCCGTTCGCTTAAAACTACACCTTTTTGAGACCTGATTATACATTTCGTGCATATACCTGCGAGATCTGGGCTGGCTGCTAGGGCTCGGCGCTAAAAGGGGACCCCGATCCATTTGTTCTATTTATGATACTACAGAGTGAGCCAAAAGATTCCCAACCGTCTGCGCGGTGTTTTTCCTGTCCGCGTCCTTGGCGCTCGTTGCCGTCTGCCGCTATCATAGAAAAGCGCGGATGAAACCATACAACATTTTTAAAACTACTTTTAAAGGCTTTACTATCCAACTTTATGAAAGGAGATGCTGAAACTGGCCACCGTCGTTGTCCATACATTTTTGCCACCTCTCTAGGAAACTATCCATCACTCGCCGTAGTTTACGTTGAGAAATTTCCTGGCGGATATTTTATTTTAATTCTTCCAGGGTGTGTGGGTTTGTCTTGCACACTTTATATTTTAAGTTACCCCAGAGGGGTAATTTATGATCAATATTACCGGCTGCGCGGTGTTTTTCCACTGGGCATGTGGAAATATGATAACACATGATAACTCGCTGCTGCTATAAACAAAGTCACGCCTATTGTGATTTTGCTGTGCAGTGTATTGAGTTGACAGTGATGTGTTGTAGTTTAGTTATTACGAGTTATTTATTATTTTGTCCTGTATTTAGTCACAAAGTATATTATGGTTCAGAATATGTTTTTTACTGCGCAGCCTGTATTTATTTATGATTCGTATGTATTAACTCGATCAGTTCGCCAAGTGAAAGTACGATTTGCAGAAAGATTTCCAGGTGTAAACGTTCCAGGCCGTACAACAATCCATGAACTTTACAGTAAATTTCAGGCCACAGGATGTGTTCAGACTAAGAAATCTAAAAGACGGCGTTCGGCTCTTACCAAGAAACATTAGACGACATCGGTCATGATGGATAGTTTCCTAAAGAGGTGCCAAAAATGTATGGACAACGACGGTGGCCAGTTTCAGCATCTCCTGTAGTAAAGTTGGTAAGTAAAGCCTTTAAAAGTAGTTTTAAAAATGTTGTGTGGTTTCATCCGCGCCTTTCTATGATAGCCGCAGACGGCAACGAGCGCCGAGGGCGCGTACAGGAAAAACACCGCGCAGGCGGTTCGGAGTCTTTTGTCTCACTCTGTACTTCATGAAGCCTCATCCTCCAAATGAAATTAGGCACCGCCTGCAAATTTCTATGACAGTTTGCCTTAACATAGAGCACCTTGGTTAGGTCTCTTGAGAATTATGATCCCTAAAATTTGCCATTTCAGGCAGCACTGGGTTCCGCGCTTAGCAGCGAAAGCTGAAGTCCATATAGTACAACCAAGATCTGTTCGGAATCAAAATACAAACCAGCACGTATAATAGTTTAAATCAATTTCCACCAGAGGTGCAGAAGGGTCGCTACACCTTAACTGATAGCCATCGAGAAGCAACGTGTTTCTCCTGATCATCACATTAACGTGATCCAAAATCGCCAACCCCTATCCTATCTGTACACTGCGGCACGGAGTACTCAGACGAACCTCAGCCTGCTACCGATCAAGTTGTAGGGAAGCACATATGAAGGGTTGTTATACTTTGGAACCCTCCGGGAGAAAGGGATGAAGCGAAGGATATCTAGGGCGATCAGATCCGGATATTACACCCTGACGCCGCGTGACCGCCCACACAGGCCTTCCTTTCCCTACAGAGAGGTCCTACTGGGGTTCCTGACACACCGGACGCCAGGGAGGCAGTTCTCCAAAGCAAACTCCACCGCCATACGCCTCGCCGTTGATTTTTCGACCCTGAAACAAGATAAGGAAATTAACTGACAGGAAATAGAGGACAGGAAAATTCGTGGTATTATGTAATCCATCTCAACAACAGCGAAAAAACCCAACATCAGAGTGGCGGCCCAACGGAAATCAAAACGGAATCTTCCGAAAGCGAGCCCCGTACGTTTCCACGGAGCCTCTCGCTCGGTGCCATAACCAATAGGTAATACTGTCCTACTTCTATATATATATATATATATATCCTACACCGTGATAAGCTATTGGAGGAAGGAGGTGTAGAGTGTGTGTGTGTGTGTGTGTGTGTGTGTGTGTGTGTAGATACAATATACGCAATGGCTATAGAAAAGAATATTGATCGTCAATTTGAGCGAATGTAATGGTTCAGTGTCGGTGTATCATCTTTACACACCTGAGCTTGTTAGGATGCCTGATGATAGGCGTATTCCACTATATGAAACAAATGGATGTTGCTCCAAGTAAAGTGGTTGGGTGGGTGATTCTTGTTTCGCAGCGTTGAACACAATAGAACCATGTATTTGGGTTGCCCCGAGAAACATCACAGTCGTGCGGTTACCAAGGCAACATCAGCTCCAGAGGCTTACGGTTTCTCATCTTTCAGGTAGGCTGCGATTTTTTGTATTTAAAACTTGACAGAAATCCCTAAAGTTTTAGTAATGTTCTATTCTTCAAGTTATATATGTCCACATTCACGTTCACTTCACGTTTCGAATCTCGGTTGGGGTGAGTTAATTCGATAAGGTACTTACAAGGAAATCCCAACTGGACAGACCAGATGTTTTTCTAAATTGATATGCAAACACATTTCAGTTGATTACAACATGGTAAAAGTCATTCTACTTGCTTTTTAGCCTTTCGCGAAATATGGTGATTCGAAACATTCGCTTATTCCAGTATGCGCTAACATGTAAATAGCACAGAATAGGCACGGGTCATCTGATGTGACAAACGAGAAATTACTCCTTTTGGATTCTTGGAATGGACAGAACTGTATGTAATGACCAGGAAACAAGGATTTACACAAGAGAATTGTGACTCAGTCATTCCTCCAAAATCAAGATTCGTGCAACTCCTATATGTATATATTTTTGACAGTATAACATTTTAATCCAAAAACTATAAGAACTGTCCAGGAATAAAATATTATCCATGAAAGCAGCGCAAAAACTACATGATATGGTTATGATAATGAAATTCAGTTTGTTGTACAGATTAGTTCACCAATCTTGAAAGATATGATGAATATGCATGTGAATACTTTACTGAAGGGGCGAAATTTTCGAAATGTCAACAGTGCTCGTGTTACGCGTTGTGTGTGTTTGGTGAAGATAATTGTGAAAATGCAGCAGTCTTGAAGTGTTTTTGCTGCTCCAGACCACTTTGTTTCAAATACACCCGACAAGGTCAGTGATAAAGATTCTCCTAACTACGTAACATCCATGCGCAAAGGTTAAAAAAAGATGACCGTGTTAGTATGATAGTATGAACGTCGTATATAGTCTATAGTCAGGGTAAAGTTGCGTCCCAGAGCGGCATATGTGAATTCAAATTTGTAATCACGATATTCCGAAAAGCTAGGGGAATGATTTTTGCCATGTTTTTGTCCACCAAACATCCACCTGCATACCGATCTAGAAAGAAAACGGGCCTGTGCAGTTGAGGCATTTCCCTTGTTAGATCATCGCTTGAGCTGGCACATTCATATGAGCGCGGGTACAATGTAGTTCTCTCTGTCTCTTTTTTATTTTGAAAGCTTATAGTCGATTTAACATATTAGTCATATCGCGACTTTACAATTTTTAAAATAAATATTTAACAATAAACAATAACTAATATAAAATTGCGACACTATAATTTATCAAACCGATTGAACATTATATATACTTTTATCTAAATTTATGCTTTTGAAAAATTCAACTATCTTAGGGTGATTGAAGAGTTGAGTGCTGTTTGTAAATTATTGGGTGTCAGGTAGTATTGTCTCCATTGATCGTATTATGGACATTCCACGATTATGTGTTTCGTCGTTAACAGTATGTTATACTGGTGGCAGATGGGTGATTGGTTCTTTGAAAGAAGATACCTTGCGTGATCTTGGTATGGCCCACTCTCAGTCGGGATATTAAAACCTGATCTTGTCTGGAAAGAGAAGTACTGTGTCGAAAAACTCGATATTATATCACGGAGTTTGCTTTTCGTGGAGTCAAGCCATCCTGTCATCCACTGTTGGTAAAGCTTCTTTTTAATGGTTGAGATAATGTCATGGGCTGGTGTAGTTATAGTTGGGTCACTTACTGGATGGTTAGTGGCTCCTTTTGCTGTCTGATTGGTCAATTCGTTGCCTTGTATTCCAATGTGGGATGGAATCCATATTAAGACACTTGCTTTCCTTCCTTATTGGCTCTATGAAGTGGTGATTGAATTTCTTGTGTAAGAATATGGGTTGATGACAGGTTGTTTACTGCAAGTAATGCACTTTTAGAACCTGAGTATATAACAAATAACTTTGAGCATCGAGTATTCAAAACGTAAATCACAGCTTGTTTAATTGAAAACAGTTCACTTAGGGAAGATGGTATAAAAATCAGGAAGTCTGAATAACATAGAGTGGTCTGGATAAACAACAGCACAGGCATTTCTATCATTACACTTTGATCCATCTGTGTAGATTGCTGTATGTTTTCCATATCTGTCATGTAATTCATTAAATAGTTGGCGATAAACTGAAGAATGCGTGTGTTCTTTGGAGGGGATATTCAGTTGTAAATTTATTTTAGGTGAAGTGATTGTCCAGGGCGGAATAGCAAGAGAGGGGTTTATTTGTAACACAGGAGGAAGTCTAATGTTAAGTTCTTGGAGGTATTTGGAGACTCACAAATATAAGGGCATTATTAATGATCTTTCGACGGTTTCTTTAGATCTGTTATGAAATATATAACTTTTGTGCAAGCGTTTACTTCAACCATTGCCTGTCCCAATTAGGGGTGGAGCTTCTGCGGCTACATATGTTTTAAAATTAGGTTTTACGAATCATAATTAAGTGTCCCTTGGTATGTTCTCAGTTACATCATGATCATAGATACACTACAGCCGTTACATAGGTAATATCCTTTCTCATTTTCATTGTTTCCGCTTTGGCTCGGCGCACTTTATTTCTCTTTAGGTAGAAGAACTATGAGGCAATATTTTATATCATAACATGCTGTGAATGCCAGAGTGATTATAGTGTAAATTAATATTATTGTATGTACATGATTTTAGATGTTTGTTAGCCATAAGGATTGTTAGGAAATAAGTTTGCAGGCCTAACTGAAACTGACAATAGAAGTGGGTAACAATAAACCGAGGGGGTGAGTTGTTTGTCGAAATGGACCTCAGGGCAGCGTGCCTTTTTTTTTAGAAATGGAGGGAATATCTTCCCTAGAGCATATATGTTAGTAGTAGTGATTGGCTGACCAAACAGACGCTAAAGTTGGCGCAATTTGGTAACCAATAGGAGCTATATTATAATGTTTAGGCAATTCGAGGTGAAGGAGTACATATTCTCGAGCCATAAGGAAGTGCCGCACAGTTCTGAAGAATCTCTCACGAGGTGCACGTCGCAGAGTTAATTAAAAAAAATGTAAAGTACGCGAAGTAATTGGTGCGCGGCAACTAAAACGTATAGTTACATTCGGAAAATATCACAGTTTCAGTCAGGCGTGTATAAAGATTAAATATGTCAATTATTAATTAAGTGTGACGGCAATAAAGGTCTAGATTAAGATTTTTTTATCAGTGTTATCTTTTAGTAACAACTCCTTTCCGTTTACACACCCTGCTTAGAGACGCGTCTCGACTGAGTTATAATAGCTAGCCGGAGGACAAAGAACCCAAATTTAAAAAAATACTTAAACAATAAGCGCCCAACAATAAGATAACACAAGTCATCTGAGAACTGCGACAACTAACTACTGGAGTTCCTCTGAGGAGTCTCTCCCGTAGTACTCGCTCTACCGATAGCGCCTCGGTACAAGATAATACAGTACAACAATAACATGTGCCTTTGTTTAACACTGGGTAGTGCCAGAGGGGCCTTATATGTATGACTTACCCCAGTATTTGTTATTATTTATCTTATTATTCACTGTCTTTCCGGATCTGTATAGCACATTGTTGTGCAGATCGATGCCATAAAAATTGTTACATTCACAGACTTTCCCCACCCTCTCGTTTATTCTTACGACACTTTATGTACGTCATACTAGTCGAGATAAAACTTTGCAGAAATAGCTACATTGCACATTTCGATACACATTGCTTGATAACGTAAAGGAGTGTTAACCATTTACTTTTATTATAAGTAATACAGAAGGGAAATTTCGGAAGATGCCGAGGGTACTCTAATTGAAAATACTTCAACTACTGACTGAAATGCTTTGAACAGCACTACACAGTGGTACCAACATTAACTCTCTAGGAAGAAAAAATGCCATGCAATTTAAAATGGGTCATTATTTCTACCGCACCTTGTATTACTAGTAAACGTTAAACGAGAGACGAAAACGTGCTACACAAGAAATGTGGTTCTCTTTAAAACACACAGTTTATTTCAAATAAGTTTTTTTGTGACATAAGCCATTTCTGAGATATCGGTTATTAATGGTTCGGATTGTTCATTTCTTGGTCATTCTTTAACGTTCTTTCAACATTCAGTTGTTTCTCGCGATTGCATGGAAACAGTATAGAATTTTAAAGCCAGCGTCCAGTTCTTAAACATTTGACTATCGCTGTGCTCTTTGTATCTATAACGGAATGTGTAATGTAACTATTTCTGCCACACTCACTAATAAACGATAAAGGACAGAGAAAGTAATGTGAATGCATCGCATCAGAATTTTTTATTTTATGCCCTTAGAACCTTTGGAGAACGTATTGAGATGACACCACACTAATAGAAATTTTAAAAGCACAATTTTGGATTTTAGTGTAGACCAGTGGTGGCGAAAACGGGACTCGCCAGGCAGTGTGACTCGCAGGCGCCACTCCTTTTCTAGCTCTCTCTTGATTTGTTTTCCATATGCTGCTGAGTGGTGTAGTGCGCGTTGCATATTTGGTGACTCGAGGGAGAAAGTCATTTTCGACACCCTTGGTGTAGACCATTACTGAGCGAGGTAGCGCCGTGGTAACGTATGCGACTTGCAATTGGAAGGCCTCGGGTTAAAATCCCTGGACCGACCAACCTGACTGAAGGGTTTTCCTTGGTCGCTAGGCGAATGCTGGCTTGGATAATTTAATCCGTTAATCTTTCTATCATTTCTATCATCACTACATTCCATTTCCTTCTTCTTCACCGCCATACCAAGCATTGAGGTGATTACCCACCTGGATAAGCTATGATCCAGAGTTGGCTTGCCCCTCGATAGACTACTGACCCAAGGCAAATGGCTTGTAAGTCCTTGGGGGTGTAAGCACTACAACGAGAGCATAATATGTTGAAGTTAATAAATATTAGTATCATTCAAAATAAAAAAAATACCAGAAAAAACAATTTAATCAGAGACGTCGTAGAAAAACAAAAACAAAGGGATGCCCTATCAGATAAGGGATAACACAATGCGGGGTTTGAAATTACGAGAATAAATGGAAATGCAACAATGTTCGCTGCATTTCATTCCTGTATGCTTTCAGAGAGCTGCTTCATTATTTAACCAAATTCTCTCTTTGACTTTCATCTCGTCTCCTCTGTAACGTCAACTGAAGTTTGAGTTTAATATTTATTGAAGCAAAATCCATTTTCCTCTCCTGCTACCTATCCCTCTTCACTCCAAATTCCATCTCTATTCCTGATTTTAATCATCTTCTCGCAAGTCATGCTTTAATTCTCTTGCTTCCCCTTTCTGCGTTGCTACAAACAATTTTCATTGACTTTTAGATTCAATTTATATGTTTATTCAAACGGTGACATCTTCTTTTAACTGCAAACATGAAGTACATCTACTTAATGGTTCTTAAACTTTTTAAATCTTTGTGGCAAGTTATACTGGATGAATTTTAGATGTCTACCTTTTAACCAGAAATAAGATCTGTATTACTGCATAGATAAAAAAATCTTATGTACTGCATTCACATGGCTTTCTCTGCTCACTATTCTACAAACTAATCTTACAAATTCGTCTTCTTCTAGTAATCGTGATAAACTTTCATTACAGATTAACAAATTTGTTGTAGATATAAGGATAATAGTAGGTGAAAGTCAGTCAGATGTTTTAAAAGCGGTTCACTATTTGATGGATTTGAATTCTATGTTCCTTACATGACCATGAAAAAACAAAACAAATACAATAACGTGTTGCCACTTGCAAAAGTATTTGAATATTAAAAGTATGGAAAAGAATATTTTGGAATTGGTTAACGCCACAAAAAGTTATTTTGACATAAATTGCGTGGTTTAACGAGATGTACATATTTTGTGCAGCAAGATTTTGTCATCTCTTACAGTTTACCAGTTATACAAAAATAATTCAGAACGAAGAAGACTTCACACGCTATTCCCAGAAAATTAAGTAGACAGATTTATTTGTCATGCAAATATCTTAGAAACGTATGGTATTTTAATCTAAATCGTTAGAGCTATTTTTGGAAAAATCAAAAACGCCAAACATTTTTCCATATAAAGGTTATGGGCTGAGGAATTTTCTCTAAAATATTCATGTCGCATTCACGGAAGATTCTGAACTTTAATACCAAGCTTGGTATTTAACCTAGTTTTCATTTTAGAATTACACACACATTAGATAGATTTTTCTAAAAATGTTTTTCTTTTTAATTCTGGGCAACTGAAAATTTGTGTTTCCGGCGAAATCTCGGTATCGAATTTTTGGGTGAAATGGAATACTTCCCCTACTTATTATAGGAAAGCAGTAGAGAAGGTAATGTGCGAACACTTTTTTTTTCCTTTCTTTCTTAGATTTTTAGAAAATACGCTTTGAAATGCAGATGCGTTTGGTTCGAAAATTTGATAGGTAAGGTGACTTGCACTGAGGGATAGGATACGTGCTGTCTCCAATGTCATTGGGAATTTCTTATTCTAAGAGGGAGCGATGTTAATTTTGCAAGGATGTTTTAATGCCTAAGACGATTCTTTCATGTATTGAAGCAACTAAATACGTAACACCCATATTTAATGTACAATTAATTGATGAAGAAGAATCAATGTTTAACTTAAACGCGTTCTTATTATGCACTTAATGTAAATCCAAATAGTACAGCTCTTTATAACTATAAAATTAAAAAAAGTCTTATGTGTTAAACTCACATGACTTACTCTGCTCTTGTCCAAACTGTTTTTACTTTCTCTACTACGTATAGTAACTAGGGGAAGTATTGTATTCCACCCAAAAATTCGATACCACATTTCACCGGAAATATATGTTTTGAGACCCCCTGAATCCCAAAAAAGCAAAACATGTACGTGTGTGTCTCTGTGTGTGTGTGTGTGTGTGAACAGCATAACTCAGAAACGAACAGTCGGATAAACACCAAACTTGGTATTTAGGTTGAGTATCTACCAGATATGCGACTCGAAGGTTTTCAATAAAATCCCCCACCCCAGATTACCCTTTACATGGAATATTTTGCGAAAATTTTAATTTTCTCAAAAAAGACTAACGATTTTGATTAAAATATCATATGTTTAAGATATTTTCATGGCAAATAAAATGCATATCTTGAATTTTCTGGGAATGTCTCCAAAAGTATTCTTCATTGTGAACGGCTTTTGCATAACTGGTAAATCATAAGAGATAGACAAAATTTGATACAAAAAAAATTCTGAAATAATAAATAAAATTATTCCTCATCGTAATCCTGAAAGTTTAATTCCCTTATTAACTTTACTTATTCAAACCCTTAAAATAAAATTTTTAAACCTAAATAAAAAAATTTAAAGATAAAGGTAAAAAGCTTTTTCACTACACAAAAAATTTAGATCTCGTTAAAATACACAATTTATGTCATATACATTTTTTGTTGAGTGAACCATTTTGGAGGTATTGCTTGTTATTCCCTAAATTTTCAATACTTATTTTCTCAAATGGGAATTCGTTATTAATTTTTTTGTCTTGGATATGCAAAGAGTATTAATCTGTGGCAAAGAGAATGGTGTTGCACCTAGCAACCAGCTATTAAGAGATATGTCTAGGCTTAAAGGCTACTGTATTTCTATATTGCCCTTGAAAATAGAAAACAAGGGGAACATAGTACGCCTTAAGCGAAAGTCAAATATTTTTAGAACTGATCGCTATGTGTAAAATGTAATTCTCTTTGTATGTCAAAAGATCGTTTCTGCAAATGTTTATCTCGATTAATATGAAATAGATGGAGAATAACAGTTTGTAAAAGTAGTTTGTACAAGAGTAGAGAAAGTCATGTGAGTGTAACACATCAGATTTTTACGCGTATTCTTCACCTATTTCATGTTAATCGAGATATCGAGATGTTAAATCTTATTGCTAACTTTCTCGTAGGTGCAAGGGGAATATGGTAGACTTTAGGCGATAGTAAATCTTTTAAGAGCTGGTTGCTATGTGGAGCATTCCATTCTCTTTGCATGTCCAGGACATAAAAATAAAACGAATAACGAATTTCTCATTTGAGAAAAGGTATAATTATTGCGAAAATAAAATAAAAAAAACCCAAAGAATATCTCGTTAATGGTTCACTCCAAAAAAAAGTATATGACATGAATTGCGTGTTTTAACGAGATCTACATGTTTGTGGGGTAAAATTTTGTCTTTTGTACGGTTTACCAGTTATGCAAAAGACATTCAGAGTGAAGAGAACTTCTGGAGACATTCTGAGAAAATTCATGATATACATTTCATTTGATTTGAAAACGCCTTAATTATATGATATTTTAATCAAAATGAATAGAGCCTTTTTTGAGAAAATCAAAATTTCGAAAAACGTTCCATGTAAAGGGTGTTCTGGGGTGGGGGGATTTTTCTTGAAAATCTTTGTGTCACATCATTGGAACCTAAACTGCGTTTTATTTATAGACGTCCTTTAACTGCTATGGTCCTTAGCGTCCCATTCTATGAGGGCGGATCGAAAAGTAACGCAAAATAATTTTTTTCTGCCTTGGTATTGCGCTGGAATGTTGCAATCCCACACAGATAAGTTTGAAGTTTTCACTACAGAGGGTATTTTTGGTTTCATGTGCTGCTCTGACGAGAAAAGCGTGAACTACGGTACAAAGATGTTGTCTACGTGTAAAGAGCAGAGAGGTGTGTGTGGCTCGATATTTGTGGGCCAAAGGACATAAACCGATGATATTCACAGGGAAATGCGTGGCGTGTGTGGGGTTGATTGTATGGACCGTAGCAATGTCTCCAGGTGGTGTTCATTCTTCCTAGAGGGTCGTGTGAACCTTAGTGATCCGCCACGCTCCGGGAGACAGGCAACAGCTGCAACCCCGCAGAATGTCAGAGGCATTGATGCGGCAATTTTGAACGACCGGCGTGTGCAACTGCGAACCTTATCGCAACAGTTCAACATTTCCTATGGTGCAGTGTATGATATTGGTCATGACACGTTGAAATTTCGTAAACGTAGGTGCTCCTAAGTGCCTAAGAACCTGATAGACAACCACAAGGGCCAATGATGAGCTTGGAACACCTAACGCGGTACAACGCAGAAGGGCATGACTTTCTGAAAGGAATCGTCACTGGTGATGAGTCGTGGGCATACCACTACACGCCTGAAACCAAGCAGGCAAATATGAAGTGGAAACATGCTGGTTCCCCAGTGAAGAGAAAATTCAATGTGAATCAATCTGCTGGGAAAGTGCTTGTGAGGTGTTCTGGGATATGCATGGTGTTGTATTGGTGGACTTTGCTGAACACGAACCACTGTGAGTGCTGCAGCCTACATGAAAACTTTGGTGAAGTTGCGTCGTGCCCTTCGTGACAAACGCCACAGCATGAAGGCTGACGATGTTAAAATTCTTCATGACAATGCTCGCCCTCATGTTGCTGCTGCTGTTCATCAGAAAATAACCAAATTTGGTTAGGAGGTGGTCCAGCATTCACCATACAGTCCGGACCTTGCACCGTCGGACTTTCATCTCTTTGGTCCTATGAAAAAATTCCTGGCCGGCAAACGCTTTGGGACAAATTCAGAAGTGAAATCAGCAGTCCGCAGGTGGCTATACTCCAAGGAAACAGACTTCTACGAACAGGGCATATTGAAACTGATATGACGATGGGAGAAATGTGTTAAGAAACTTGGTGACTATGTCGAAAAGTATGTAATAGGTGTAAGCTCATTTGTGAATTTTTGTTGTTGTTTTAACTATTAAACTTTTTTGTAAAAATATTATTGTGCGTTACTTTTCGATCCATCCTCGTATATTGGGCGTGAAATACCGGTAATTTTGCTTAGAGGCCTCTTTATCTGGCTTGAGGTTTCTTAACGAGCTGCAAATATACGTCACGGGACCACCAGCCTTACTTCCCTTCGAAAGGAAGCTATGCTAAGGGATTTACCCAAAAAATCCATCGCGCTCCGCCGGGTTTAAACTTGAGGCTAGCATGGTAAATACCGAACCTAAGTTTGGTACTTATCCGACATTTCGTTTTTGAGTTATGCTATTTACAGACACAGACACATACGCACAGACCTTTTTCTAAAGGTGCGTTTTTTTGGATTCAGGGGATCTCAAAACATGTATTTCCGGTGAAATCTCGGTATCGATTTTTTTAATGGAGGAATGCAATACTTATATTCACTATACGTATTACACAAAGTAAAAAGTATTAAGTAATGGAAAATTCAAACAAATAACAAGGAATATTTCGAAAATGCTACCTTCACAGAAAACTGTATGTAACATAAATTGTGTGTTTTAATGAGTTCTACATTCTTTGTGTAGAAAAATGTTGTGTATCTCTTACAGTTTACCAGTTAAGAAAAAGCCATTCAGAAACCAGAGGACTTTTGGGCACTTTCCCAGAAAATTCAAGATATACATTTTATTTGTCGTGGAAATATCTTAAATATATGATATTTTAATCAAAATCGTTAGAGCCATTTTTAAGAAAATCAATATTTCCAAAAAATGTTCCATGGAAAGGGTAGTTGTGTTGGGGGCATTTTATTGAAATGTTCGTGTCGCATCTTTGTATGATACAGAACCTAAATACCAAGTTTGGTATTTATCCTGCATTTCGTTTTTGAGTTATGCTGTTCACAGACACACACACGGACCCTTTTCAAAATACTTATTCTGGATTAGTAGATCGAAAAAATAAGATAGGTTGTTGAAACGCCATAAAAAATTAACGATAATACTGGAGAAACTCATCTGAATGCAACATATTAGATTTTTATGGTTTCCTGTGTAGGTTAAGCATACGAAAATTGTCGTTACTCCCGTGTTTGTCATGCGGGCGCTTATATTGTTTTGGGTTTATGTCTTAAGCAACCATGCTGGTAGCTGTATTAGCACGGCCTGAAACTCTATCAGAGGCAAAGTTACGAATGTCCTGCCGATTTTGCTAGAATGAAGGCGAAACGTGACTTGCCTAACGCATTATCATCGTTTTCATAATCATCATCGCCACCGACGTCATTGCCTCCTTGGTTACCTTATCGTAACCCCTTCCGCCCTATTCATTATTGATCAGGCATCCCATCCTACTGCGTCGTTCCTAAGGTAATATTACATTGCTTTCCTGACATATCTATTTTAATTCTGTTCATGTTCCTTTCACTTGCACTTTATTCAGTAATCTCAAATATTTTGAACCTACCTGAATCTCTGAATTTCTTGCACTTACCAAAACCTCATGTTACCATTTCTTTTTTAAGGGAATATGTAGGCAAATTTTGTAAAAAAAACTTGAGTTTTTCTAACATTTTTTTATAGATTAGACATTTGAGCACATGATCCGAGGGTATTTTGTTTGGCTTTTCCACCTCTAAATGTATTTAAAAATTCAAAAGCTTTCGCAGTGCAACTGTGCCACGCCCCTTTCTCATAAAGGCACCAGCTTGTTTGTTAATTTGAGTTTATGTTGTAATTTATTCTAATAAAACTGCAAGTTCTCTTAAATAATGTGTTTTATTACAAGTAATCCAAAAATGCAATATCAATATAAAAAGTGAGTATAGTAATATGTTTCGAAAATTTACAAAACGGGTATCACACTGGTGATTCTAGCTGCCCCGTCATCATCTAGGCATGCCGTACCGCCGATTATTTAACCTGGACCCACCCCATCATAATCCACAAGCGAGATAGAGCACCCAGCGTGTCTAGCCACACTCTACCAATGAATTTAAGGGATTTCTTTAAGCCATAACTTAAAACCTTTTATTTAAAAAAACTAGCGGCGTAATTAAAATTTTGCTGCACATCATTTATCATCATTGCATAACATCCTAGGCACAAAGGTTTATTACAGTTGATTGGATTGGATTGGATTGTTACGGATACTTAGAAAAGATGAACCAGAAGCAAAATTTTGTTTCTAAACTTTGTTCCTTAATGATCTAAACTGTCAGGAAAATGTTTCAAGCTTTCAGTATTGGTGAACAAATGTATTCAAAATGCTATTTCAAGTTTCATTATCTTAAAAACTTTGGAAGTTATAACTAATTTGTGTAACCATGCATTTTCACCTACATATTTCCTTAAACAGTTTGATTGTGAGCTCATATCGCAATGATCCTTCATGACAGATTTTGGTAGACAGTGACCTTTTTTTGCGCGGTCGTCTCCCTGTTTCTTCACTTTTTACTTTCTCTATATTTATCTGTGGTATGGAGAGAAAGTATTGTATTTCTTCAGAACATTTGATATCCAGACTTTATAGAAGTACGTTTAGAGGCTCCTTTAATCCAATAAAAGCATTATTTATTACTATGACCAGGGAACGGAAGGGAGAACTCGACTCATCTGAGGCGGCTCAGAGAAGGCTGCCATCTGGCAGGGCCGAGAAGTAGTTTCCCACGAGCAAGTTTCTGCGTCATCTATCCGACACTGCACAGCCTCTATGCCTACCTGAAAAACAAAGGGGAATGAAAATGATAGGAAATGAGTGAAAGGGAATTCGTGATAGAGAAACCACCGCAGCATTCGTCTTGCCAACTAATGAAAACCACGAAAAGCCCATGGTCAGAGTGGATGACTCCAGGAATCGAACCCAGGATCCTCCGAATTGCTATAGTCAATCAGTTAGATTTCTTTTCTTTTCACTATTGAAATCTCCATTCCTTTCTGAATCCATTGTTATACAATGTATGAATTGTTACATATTTTATAGTTGTCAAATTCGCAATTAAATACATGTCATCCGTAAATGCTAAATACGTATTGGTTGTCGTTTTTGCATTTTTTCCTCAACTTGAAATTTCCCACATTTAGGTACCATTATCTCCAAAACTATTGTACCCAGGGAAGTGAAATTTTCTGAGTAGCTAAAATATAATATAAACTTATGAATGGAACAGTTTTTCCATAATTTTCAAATAATCTATAAAGAATACTTTTATGCATTGAAAAAATTGAGCTAACATATTTAAATTATACATTAGTTATGATTTTTTAGTAAACATTACACTATTGAAATTTGTCAAAAATACTATTTTTTTTGTTGCAACATAAGTTTACACTCATTAGAACAGATGGCTCCTTAAATATTGGTATCTAAATGAACTTAGGCAATCAAATAATCTTCGGCAACAATTTCTATGTATTAGTTTACATCATGGCTGTAGTTTTGATGTTTCAGGTCATATTCACATTAAAATACTGATATATTTTTCGTGCGTAAATGAGTGTGTTTAACTACGAGGTGTCCTTAATTAAAATAAAGAAGTGGTTTCGTGTGTCTATAAATAGCGTAGCTATAAAGCGAAAATTCAGCTAAATACTGAACTTGATATTTAAGTTAGTCATTTTCCTAGGCCCACTACAAACTACACTTTACATAAAAAATGCTATTTTTTATTTTCTAAACAATGGCTCAACGATATTGGATAAAATACCATATGTTTAAGATGATTGTATGATAAATAAAGTTTATAACCTGAATTTTCTGATAATAGCCTGTGAAGTCCTCTATTCTAAAGGATTCTGTCTACTTGTAAATCGTAAGATGTGGACATCTCTTACTACAGAGAAAATGTACACCCGTGGACAAAAGAAATGTTACGTCTTGAACGCTAAAATTTTCTAATTCCACACGACCCAGCGCATTGTTTGCACTATACGCAATGCAGTTGTGTAGCCACTGCAGCAAGTTGTTACACGGCATTATTATACATGCTACCTTCCATGTGCCTTCTCTAAAGCGCTGTGGCAAAGCGTAGGGCACGTCTGTAGCTAAGACTGCAGGTTCGCTTCTCGCATGCACCAAACTCTTTTTTCCCCTTCTGTTAATATTTAATCAACGCATAGTGACTGCTTATTTTCGATATACTGCATTTCATACACGGCATTCAGTAAAGTTTAATGGAATAGTCATTACGATGCAATATATGTGGCTCACAATTTCATCATGATCGCATATCTGTATCTTGTTGGATATCAAAGGACGGTCTATATGTGTTGTGGCAGCTTGACGATACTTTGAACAGTGCGCAATACACGGTAATACTTGAGAATATTTTGATTACCTCTGTGAGGATGAAATATCCTGATGGAATTGTTGAATCGTACACAATAATCATCCTTCATCCACCCGATATTAATTTTATTTTTTACTTTCTCTACTACCTATAGTAAGTAGGGGAAGTATTGCACTCTACCCAAAAATTCGTTACCGAGATTTCACCGGAAATACATGTTTTCAGACCCCCTGAATAAAAAAAAACCTTTTTAGAAACATGTCCGTGTGTGTGCCTGTCTGTGTGTGTGTGAACAGTATAACCCAGAAACGAACAGTCGGATAAACACCAACCTTGGTATTTAGGTTCAGTATCTTCCAGAGATGAGACACGAAGGTTTTCAAGAAAATCCCCACCCCAGATTACTCTTTACATGGAACATTTTTCGAAAATTGTAATTTTCTCAAAAAAGGCTCTAACGATTTTGATTAAAATATATGTTTAAGATATTTTCATGACAAATAAAATATATATCTCGAATTTTCTGGGAATGTCTCCAAAAGTATTCTTCATTGTGAACGACTTTTGCATAACTGTTAAACCATAAGAGATAGACAAAATTTTACTACACAAAAAATGTAGATCGCGTTAAAATACACAATTTATGTCATGTACATTTTTTTTTGTTGAGTGAACCATTTTCGAGATATTGCTTGTTATTCCCTTAAATTTTCCAATACTTATACTTTTTCTCAAATTCCTTATTCATTTTTTTTTGTCCTGGTAATGCAAAGAGAATGGAATACTCCACATAGCAATCGGCTCTTAAAATATTTGACTATAGCTTAAAGCCTAGCAATTTCCCTTTCATCTACAAGAAAATTAGCAATAAGATTAACATCTCGATTAACATGAAGCATATGGAGAATTAGCGTTTGTAAAAATAGTTTGTACAGGAGTAGAGAAAGTCATGTGAGTGTAACACATAAGATTTTTTTAATGTGTGTTAATTTTAGAAGATAATGGGTATACGTGTATTGTTTCTTTAGTTACTTTAAACGACTGTTTTAGTAGAATTGTGTTTTTGTTCGCATAGATGTGCCTAAAACTTAAAGTTGCTAACGTTATATTAATGTAATATTATGTTTTACACATCCAGCCATAAAAATAACAATATAAAAAGTAACAATAACGAAAACATGATTAGTACCGAGGAGCTTATGAGCCCACGCAGTGCCTTCTTAACCTCTTGGCCAACAAAACGTGCTCTGTTTTCAGTAGTTTATAAGCGTCACCACCGAGAAACACCGTTATAAGGTGACCATTGCGCTTACAGGGCAGACTTATCTCGTTAAAGCACACAATTTACATAAAATAGCATTTTATATGGCGTTAACCATTTCTGAGGTACTCTCTATTGTTCTGAATTTTCAAATACATAATTATAAATATTTTAAGTGATAAGATGTTCGTTTTTTTTTCGAGGTCATGCCAAAATCAGGCAATTTCAAAGGCATCACTTAACGATACCCTTTTTAAAACTCGTGTAAGACTCGTCGACCGCCCACACCGTGGTTTTCCCTGATCGGTAGGCGAATGATGGGTTGGTTTCTCATCTACCACGATTTCCTTTCTATAATTTCCATTTCATTCCCTTTCCTTCTCATCTTTCAAGTGTGTTTCTAGGTTTCATGGTGCTGGACAGATGGCGCGGATGCTCGTTCAAAGGAAAGAGTATTCACCGTAGACACCAGAGGGCATCTTGGTCGACGGGTCTTTCATCGCTCTCTAGACTGCTCCAGCAGTGGCACGACCCGTTCAAGCCTAGAACTGTTAAGCACTTCCGCGCGTCTCGTGGCCTATAGTCTCCTATAGTTCCATCACGTCATCCCTTCTTCCTGGGGTGGTAGCCACAATAGATCTATGTAGGCTCAGTGCGCGAGGTGTCCCCCTCCATTGTATAAACTATACCTATACCTTACTGCATTATTGTTATACCAGCAACGAATCTTTAAATTTGTGATGAAAGTTTATCTCGATTACAAGAAGTAGGTGTAAGATTAAGGTTTCGTAAGAATAGTCTGTAGAAGCATGTGTAGAGAAAGTCGTGTGAAGACAATACATCAGATTTTTGCTTTTGTTCGCAGTAAATTCTCGTGTCTCTTAACTACAAGCTCAAGGGATCGCAATATATGCCCGCATTATGGAGTGCAGACTCATAAGTGAGTATTTCCGCAGGATATTATCAATTTTTCCCGATATGACCATTGAAAGTTGCTCGTTGCGTAACTGAATTGCTGCTGTGGCATTTTTCATGACCTCTGCAACTGTTCATATCCTTCATGACTTCTGGGCATTAGTATGATCAAGGCATATTACCTGCACAGATCAATCGTGCCAAGGCCCTAACATAATTAGCGTAGCGCATATCCTGAAGCGATGCTCGTATGAGCTAATTCCTGTGTAATCAGCATGGGAAACGCTACCATTACAGGCGACTCTGACAATATCCACGTTCAGTACAAAGTGAAGCTTTACTCTTTAGAGACCATCTTGAGAATATCGTTTTTCCGCACCAATACTTGAGCAAAAGTCTCAAAAGAGAATAACATTAAAGATTACCCACAGTTTGTCCAAATCTGTTATAAACGACATGCATGCCACCCACCAAATTACGCGAAAACTTCATGTAGTGGTGGGTCCCAATTTAGGTGTAACATTTTGAATGAATAATTTATATTAGAGGTCTGCACGGGCTCAGGCCTAGGCCGACTGGCACGCGGGCCAGGTTCGGCCTTAATTTTAAAATGTTTGTTGGGCTCGGACTTCAAAATAAAGAAGAAAAAATAATTTATCCCGCTCAACATATGCATTTTATTTGTCAAGAAAATACCTTATAAATATGATATTTAATTAAAATCGTTATCACCATTTTTATAAAACCAAAACAAAGAAAATTTTTCCATGTAAAGGGAAAATAAAGACAAAAAAATATTAATTTATCACATTTTTGGTCTATAATGTTAAGATGCCTGGAATAGCACAATTGCCACAAAATGCACACATCCATCGCATAATAAATATAGCTCGCTTCGGCAAATTGCAAATAACGTTACAACAATACGGCAGCTGCAATCTCCGACTCCCTCCGTCCACCCACACCTAGGACAGAGTGCAGTAATAGGGCGACATGTAACAAAGGCCGCTTAATACATAGGGGTTCTAGGACCTCAGCCATCAATATTTCTGTAAAGTGGTTCCTCGATTTGTCGCAAGGACCTAAGTGCATCGCTTACCACGCCTCTCAGCAGGGGGGAAAAATCCCTATTCTTATGCCGGTGCCGGAAATCGAACTCAAGTCCCAAATATTATTATAATAGTCAATAACTGCAAAATAATTTTATTTAAAAGAAAATGGGACAATCGGGCCCGGATCAGGTGGTGCGGTATAACCTGTTCTCGGGTGGGCGGGTCGAGCCTAAGAATTTAGACCGTACAGGTCTCTGGTTTACTAATTTATATTAACCTGTATTACGGACTGTTTGTATTGTTTGTATTTACCAAGAATGCCATTAGGAAATGTGTTATGAAATTTGCTATGTAATATACCGCTTAGAAAATGGGTTAGGTATATATCGTGTATATTCCTTAATGAGGGCATAAAATGATGCGCAAAATAAAATAAATCTGTTTTGCTCATTTTCCCTCCTCTATTTAACGTACCTTTAACTACGTGGTCATATCGCAGCGGATCTGTTAGGAGATACCTCGTAGATCGTCGTGTGGCGGACAGTAAAGTTACCACCATCAATTTTTCATGTTTATTTAAGTGGGACTTTGGGTCGTGGTATTAAATATCCAATTCGTTATTTACCTTGGCGATTGAGACCACGAAAACAACCCAGTCAGTTTGCTCGGCCCACGGGAGTTGAGCCGGGGACTCCCGAATGCGGGTCACAGACTTTACCGCCTGAGAGATCCCGCTCGGTATCTTGCTTACCTTTAATGTTTTTTAAAAGTATACGATAACAAAGGTTTATAAGCATTATTCTTCTATCAGGTTTGGTTATATACACAATTTTAATTAGAAGAATGTTTAAGAAATCATACAAGTTTTTCTGTATTATTAATACACGTAAACAGATTACCAGGAGAAACAAGCATAAAAAAGAAACAAAATATGTGCATAGTTAAACCTTAAATCTTCATTGCCATTTTTTATAATTGCTGCTTCACACTAGCAGTGTGTAGGCAATAAGTTGGAAAACTTGAATCACGCTTGAAAAATATTAGTTAACCACAATAGTGGTTAACCATAAACCCCTGAAATATAAAGTACTTGCAACATGGCAAGTCGCCTTGAGATAAGATATATCTAATATTTGAGATCGCCTCGAAGTTTCATTGGGATTTGAAGCAGACGAGAAGAATTTTAATGCACCTATATGGGTCTTGCCGTAGTAGCTCAAGCGTAAGAGCATTGGCAAGGGAATCGAAGATTTGCGGTTCCGGTTCCGGTTTCGCCCGTACCATTTAATTTTTCAAGTCTGATTCAACTCTTCAAGTTTTATTACCATTTTCAGAACATCAGATGACATGAATGTGGTCTACAGGAGAGACAGATAGGGTGAAGAGAGAGAGAGAGAGAGAGTGAGAGAGAGAGAGAGAGAGACAGTGAGATAGGATTGTCAGATCGAGAGGTCCCCAAACACGGAGCTCACCACTGTACTTAAGCCATCTCCATAGGCCTATTGTGTCTTACGTGATTCCTGGGATGAAAGGGTGCCCTGAAGGCCGATTACAAAGACGATGTCCCTAACGATTCCAGAGTGACACAAATCCTTCTAGGGGATGAAACTGCCTCACACATAATCAAATGTGAACTACTGGGTAGGAGAAGGTATATAGAAAAGATGTAAAGAAAAGTTTTGGGTGTGATAAACCCAAATTATGATTTTGCTAAAATAAACTTAGTTACCAAGCGCGATGGCTCAGGCGGTAACGTCTGTGGCCCGCTTTCGGGATGTCATAGGTTCGATTCCCGCGGCCAATCTTCCTGGCCCATGGGTTTTGTGGCGGTATTTATGTTTGTTTATTTATTGAACCTCACCTTCGGGAGCCAAATATGTGACGGTATTCTTAATGTTGTTTGAAAGAATGCTACTGTTTATTTGCCGCACGCATAAAAGACAATTTGTCGCGGTCACTTCGTGTTATCATTTACTGAGCGCCTGTTATTTTATTTAATTTAGGGTTCACTGTCCTCCGGCTAGCTATGATCTTTTTGGTCGAGCACTTATCTTATACAAGGTGTGTAAACGGAAAGGAGATTTTTATGCAAAGATAACACTGATGAAGAATTTGTTTTACACTTTTATTGTCGTAACATATTTTGCACTTTCACATATTAATCTTGACACTCGCCAAACTGAAACTGTTATAATAACTTATTTACTGCTCATTCTTAATTCGCGTACTTCAACTTTTTGTATAATTAACTTTACAACACTTGAGATTTTTTTATAACTTTGCTACGCGTACACCGTAAATCGATAAACTATGCTATGTATTCACCATGATTTTTTCTGTTAAATTCGACGACGTGTAATGTACAAATATTTCCGATGGACTGGACGAATTTGACTCTGACCTAGCCCTTTTTATACTCCTACACCCCGATATGCCTAAAGATTATAACCGAGCTGCTATTGGTTAATAAAACGCGCCAACATTAGCGTCTATTTTTATATCCAATGAAAATTATGAACACATATGCTCTAGGGAAAAATGTTCCCGCAAATTCCTAAGAAAAACGCGCCAATATTACGTCATTTGCTCGTCTCTAATAATGATAAACAGTTCAACCCCTCGCTACATTATTGCACGCTATTATTGTCAGTTTCAGTAAGGCCGTATAAACTTCCTTCTCGACAATGGTTACAATCATCAAACATCTCAAATCAATGTCACACAATAATGCATATTCACACTACAATCACTCTTTACATTTAAATAATTTGTGATACAAATTACTGCATCAGTTTTTTTCAAAGGTTTCCCCAAGTCGCTAGGCGAACGCTGGGATGGTTCATTACATCCTCTGAATTTCCTGTCCCTCCATTTCATCTCCATTCCCATTTTACTTCACTTTTCATCTGCTTGGTCCGCCTTAGGGTTGAAAGTATGCATGGTAGGGGAAAAGGATGTTCTATGTAACCCTTCATCCCACGGAATCGGGGGGGTCTCCGAGTTCCCGACCTCCCAGTGGATGTGCAAGACTGCAGGGGGGAGGGGAACCAGTTGTATCAGCTGCCATCCGGGGAGTTTCAATTTGTAAAATGTAGGGGCCCTGTAGGGGCACAAAAGATCTTGTAGGTCGAGGTGCTAAATCCCCCTCCGGATCTATTCCCACTCCTACTACTACTAGTTAATAAGCTACTGCCCCTAATCAAAGGGACAGGACTATTTAACTAAAACAATAGTGATAGGAAATAATACAACAAGCCCTTGGATTTCAGTGTTAAGGGCAATTACAACCCGACTCAATCATTACAATAGACAAATCCGTACACCAATCTTGACACTGTGGGCCTGTCTATGCCAACTTTAACCCGGGAATGAGCCCCCCCCCCTCAAGGAAGGGGCACCAGCGGCCATCCAAGCAGCGCAAACTTATTGACCCACCCTCACGCACTAATCGCCGTCGCCTGGTCCTGCTGGTCTGAGATATATGATGGTGAAGCAGATGAAATTATATTATGGGAACAGAAAGAACATGGACAGGCAGAGGAGGAACTATCCTAGCATTCACCTACGGACCTGGTAAAATAACGATAAAACGCAAAATCAGAATGACCGACTCAAAGGAATTCGAACCTGGGACCTTCCAAATGCGAACCATTTCCCTCGATGAGAGTTGGAAAGAAAGAAGAAGGGAGGAACAAAGTGAGAGGGGGAGAGAAACATTAACGCAATAACTCAAGCGAAGCTGTGGGTTTTCTCATTTAATTAACAAAATATGCACTTAAGTTGAAGCGTTGGGAAAAAGCATTGCATTACTTAAATTTATTGCTCCATGCTATCTGTATGAAATAAAATATTCATAGTTGTGTATGTATACGAACTCCTGAGTAACCCGCATAATCAATTCTATTGCAAAATCATGTAAAACCGCGGCACGTATTCATCAATTTCTACCTAACTGCGAATTTCTGATCTTTATCTGCATTTCATATCCGATTCTACATCCGAATTGCTTATCATTCTTTAGTCCAAGCGCCTCATAAATTTAAACAGGGCTTTTGATATCACCAATGCATAATAGCGAAACTGTTCCCAGTCTTGTCTGCATTCGGCGATATAAACAACGTCATAAAACTCGATTGTTATGCTTTTGTTTGCTTAACGACATTTTTTGTTTGCTTTTAAATAATGAAAAGGAAGAGCGGTAATATCGTGTTGGCGTGTTCAACGGAACTGAACAACATTGGGTATTAAAATATGTAGATTAAAAAGAACTAATTTCGGTATTATGATAGAAAATACATTTTCATTGCAGTAGGAAATGGTTATTAGCTACGGCCGTTACCTGGAGAGGACGTTTGGAACGTGCATTCTGTGTTCGATTGAAGTGATTCCCTTTTGTTTCTGTGTAATGTTTATAGTAATGTCCAAATAATGGTACCGTAACTGAGAAATTCACTTAATTCAAGGTGCATTAAATAAGAGGCGTTACCGTTTTTCGGTGGGTATATTTATACTTTTCCCAGCATTCCCTTAAATAAAGGAGATACTTTGTTTAGTATCGAAAATTTCTCCGCAAACAAAATGTAAATTACTTTTGTGGCTGCTGTTTTCGGCGAATATTTATCTTGGCTAGCAGACAGTAGATAAAAAATAAATCCGGAATGTTACAATCACATGACTTTATGTTTTATATATATTTTATATAAATACACAAATATACAGAATGGACCACTAAAGCTGAGACTGTACAATGTCTCCAAAACTAAGCGTCGTAGAAAGAAATGTCTGTAATAAGAGTTGCTTCATATTATGGGGGAAAATAAATACCATTAGTAGTGTTTTGTTTGGAGCACTTTATGATAGTCATTTTAGGGTCAATTTAATTTTTTTAAATGGGAACCTACATTTAGGGTCAAATTAAATTGACCCTAAAATAACTATCACAACGTACTCCAAATAATACACGACTAATGGCATTTACTTTCCCCATAATATCAAGCAACTTTTATTAGAGACATTTCTTGCTACAACGCTTAGTTTTGGAGATAGTGCACGGTCTCAAATTAAATGGTCCAGCCCTGTATATATACACACACACACACACACACACACACACACACACACACACACACACACCCCAGGTGGCCCACATAACCCGTCCTTAGTTGGTTGGTTTATACCGGATAGCGCGGATGTCAAGAGGTTTGCCTAAGCAGAACTACAAAGGGACTCCATACTGACAGAGAGGGGGCCGCTAAATAAGAGACCAATGCTTGAAAACGAACACTTTAATTGCTATTACTGGTCCCAGAGGTCATTCGTTAGAGAAACTGCCTGCTATTTGAGGTGTTCCAGGTTCGATTCCCGACTGGCCTTCAGAAAGTTGTCTTTAAACAAAAACGTTTCACAGTATACCCAGAGTCTGGTGTTTGAATGTGAGAGTACCTATGTGTAGGAGGCGTTATCGGTTATTTAATAAGCAATTCGCTCATTAACAAGAATTTAAGATTGTCACTTGACGCAAACCTGAGCACACGTGTTAAGTCATTTAATTCCACGACAGTTAATCTACAATCAGTATAACTATATGGCGACAATTAGTGCTGCATAGTTAACAAGATTAAACAAAATTATATTTTTATTATATTTATTTATCCTTATAGGTGCGTTAGAATTAAATTATTTTCTGCTAGTGCATTATTCATAATAAGCATGTGCAAAAACATGCCCGCCTTGCAATTTAACTTCTTTAAATGGGAAACTACAATTAAATTGACCCTAAAATGACCTTCACAACATCCTCCAAGCAAAACACGACTAATAATGGCATTTACTTTCCCCCATAATATCAAGCAAAGTTTGTTCAAGACATTTCTTTCTACGATTCTAATTTTGGAGATATTGTACAGTATACCGATTCTCAGTCTGCTTTAACACTATTACAAATAAATTCAATCTTCATCCCATAGACATAGCTATCAGGAAAAACATAACAAATTATAATAATCTTATATCCTTGTCATCAAGGTTCATTACAAAGTATTACTAGACATTGAAAGAGCAGATAAATTAGCAAAGGCAGCTGCTAACAGTCACAAAGAAGTCGGTTACTCAAAATGTCCATCATCCTGTGTGAAAATGGAATATTGGAAGCAATTAATAGACAGAACATATACTGGATAAATAGCACCAAGGACATATTTAAGACTATATTTTTTCAGGACTTAAATACTCGCTTTAAATGCAAAAACTCCCATCCAAATTTTGTATGTATACAGTTCATGACAGGCCATGGAAAATGTCAAGATTATTTCAAAAGGTTCCACATCAATGTTGGAAGTACTTACCAATGTCTTTGTGGCAGGAATAGGCAATGAAACATTTATTATTTGACTGTTCGATTTTCGAAATTAGAAGATATTTCTTTATTAATCATTTATTTTACTTAATAATCAATTTGTACACCTCTGTATCATTTATTTAAGAAGCAATGTTGTTATAAGAGTTTCTTATGTTTTATCCAACACATTTATGCCAAATGGTGATGTTACATTTATTGTTGTTTAGTATTTAGTTTTTATGTTTTGTAAACTGTAACTCTATTGACAATTGTGGAAATACAAAAAGAATAGACGAATAAGCTTTTGTAAGAATGCCTCACAGAGTTTTTAACGTTTGACTGCAGTGAGCCCAAAATCAGCAATGTGACCATAAGCCCACACACTTGACAGTTAACTGGAACGTAAAAATGCGTGTAAATGCTTTCACCTCCAGCACTATTTCCGCAAGAGCTGTGCTTCACTTGCCTGTTCCCAGGACAGGAAATTGCATGCTGTCGCGCGGCTGAGTCAATCTGGACAGGTAAAATTGCTTATAGTTAATGCCTGTGCATGCTAATTGCCAGACGGGCGGCGGTGCGCGTTTAATTAAAGATAATTAGTTCGTAGTGGCGGAGGCTCGTGAACTGGGTCTGGGTCTTCAGCCACTGTTGCCAATCTACAACATTTAGCACTATCAGCAAACAGGAACAGTTTTGAGACTTTATTTCAGTAGTAGCCTTAAAGTTTACAGATGAGAGGAATGCTACCTTAGGATGAAGGGTAAGGGGCGCTGATGGGTAAATTCGCAGGGAATTTTACCATCGGTAATATTAAAAACCTGTTAGAAAAAAGTAGGATTTTTTTTAACCAGTAGAAACTGTGTACACTGTAAGCACATCACATATGAAATACAGAATAAACTGTGAGATATAGTCAAGGCTTACTACACCAAAAAGAAAATAAATAAAAAGCCTGAATGTGTTGCATTTAAATGACTTTTTCTTCTCACTCTTCTATAAATCATTGTGATAAGCTGTTATCATTCTATTATCATTCTATCAACTTCTTGTTAATTTACCTAAACCTTTATAATGCATTTATGCATTTCGTTGTAGGTATAAGAAGGCTAAAGTCATAGTAATTTTTTTAAAGCAACAGGTTGTTATGTGATAGCTTTGAAATTCCATGCTCTTTGCATGACCACAGCAAGAAAACGAATAGCAACTTACCACTCTAAAAAATTAGTTATATTCACATGACTTTCTCTACTCACTATCGTTAGTTTTTAAATATTTACTACAAAATATTGGTAGAAAAGCTTACTTTTGATCCTATTTTGTGTCAATCGTAATAAAACGTTGCATATGCAAAATTCCACACTCTTTCCATTACATGTGAAAAACAGCTAAATAGCGTCAGCACTTTAAAAATAATAAAACACTGAAAAATTAAAAGCAAAAGCCACGGATAACTCGGATATTCCTGATGCCGCAGAAAACGTTATTTGAAATAAATTATGGTTTTTAAGGGGTCTACATCTTTTGTGTACTTCTTATGGTTTACCCGTTATACAGAATTATATTCCTTCCGAATGAAGGGGACTTCACAGATTATTCCCAGAATATTCAAGATATGCATTTCATTTGACATGCAAATATCTTAAATATATTTTAATCCAAAACGTCAGAGCCATTTTTGAGAAAATAAATAAATAACGCAAAAATTTACATGTAAAAGTTGGTTTAAGGCGGAGGGATTTTTTTTTTAAATTTTTGTATTTATCCAACATTTCGTTTTTTAGTTATATTCTTCACACACACATACACACACGCACACACACACACACGAACCTTTTTCTAAAAATGTTCTTTAAATTAAGGTGCTCAAAACATATATTGCTGGTGAAATCTTTATATCGAATATTTTAGGAAATCAATACGTTTTCTGCCTACTAAGTATATGATATAGGAAGTAACCAGTGAAATAGATTCTGGCAAGAAACATAATTATCAGGTAGCAATGTTCTGGAGATGCATTAGACAGCCCATTTGGCACAGATCTTGACGTCATAACGTTTCGTGTGCTCATCCTTACAAAGATGTTTTCATACTGCTGATGTAACGCCTGCTGGCAGCAGCGGACGCATTTAATAAAGTTAAGCCTTGCCGGCTTACCAAAATGATATGAAGGATTGGGCTCCGTGCCAAGACAGAGAAATATCTTAGTCTTTGTCTGATAGTTCAGCTAACTCGCGGTTTTAGGCTATTTGTTCACTGGAATTATACACAAACTTTGTTATAATCCTGAAAGTTAGATGTTGTAGATGACACACTTCCTAAACAGCAAATTGAGATTTTGAATCTAAGGTATTCATGCTGTGAGGGTATAAGAATTTTTAATTTTCAGAGAATTTTACAATTTAACGAATGCTTTTTACTTTCTCTACCACGTACGTAGTAGGTATAGGAAGCTTTAAGCGCAAATACGTGTTTTAAGGCCCCCTTAAAAATGCATCTTTTTTTTTTTTTTACAAAAAGCTCGATGTATGTACTATAACTAAAAATAAAATATGATGTGTTATATTAACATGGCTTTCTCTACCCTCTATCATTTATTAACGGCTATACAAACTATTTTTTACGAAAGCTGCATTTTAATCGAGATAAACCTTTGCAGAAATAGCCACAATAAACGTTTCGTTATAGATACAAAGGGAATAATTTTAGAACTGGACCTTACATGCTGACCTTAAAATTCCGTACTCTTTCCATCGCGAAAAACAGCTGAAAATCGACAGGACTTTAAGAGAATGGCTAAGTATTGAACAATTCGAACTATTAATAACGGATATCTTGGAAATGGCGTATGCCAAGAAACGTTTTTTGAAATAAATTGTTTTTTGAAGAGATGTACAATTTTGTGTAGTACAAAATTCTTTCCGAATGAAGTTGATTTCAGGTTATTCCCAGAAAATTCAAGATATAGACTTTATTTGTCATGTAAATATCTTAGATATATGACATTTTAATAAAATTGTTAGCGCCATTTTTGGGAAAATTGAAAACTTTGAAAAATGTTACACGTAAGGGGTAGTTGGAGAGTGGAGGAATTTTCTTCAAAACCTTCATGTAGCATCTTTGGAAAACACTCAACTTAAATACGAAGTTTGG
This sequence comes from Deroplatys truncata, assembly GCA_030765065.1. NCBI lineage: Eukaryota > Metazoa > Arthropoda > Insecta > Mantodea > Mantidae > Deroplatys > Deroplatys truncata. The sequence continues at coordinate 116,223,381 of CM060988.1, read as the reverse complement.
CATCTATCCGACTTTCCGTTTTCGAGTTATACTGTTGATAGACACACACAGAGAGATAATTTTAAAAAAAATTGTTTGATTCAGGGGGTTTAAAAACATATTTCGGGTGAAATATCGGTATCAATTTTTTGGGTGGAATGCAAAACCTCTACCTCCTATCTATACCTGGTAAAGAAAGTAGTAAAACCTCGGGTAAACAAAATCTATGTATTTATTAAGTTCATTATGCGACACCCCTAACTCCCCTTTTCATAGAGAAGCTTTCGACAACTTTGATTTTCTGAGAAAAAAAAGTTCCAACAATTTTGATTAATATACGACATGTTAAAAGCATTTAATCGGCAAGCAAAATGTATATCGTGAAGCTTCTGAATAGCTTGTGAAGTCCTCTTCATTCGAAAACAACCACATGGGATACAAAAAAAACTCACTGTTTAAAAAAATGTAGATCTCTGTAGAACACAAATTAATTTGAAATAACTTTTTATAGCATCGGTCATATCCGAGATATTCATTGTTATTTGTCTGATATTTTCAATACTTAAGCCACTTTTTGAAGAGCTGTCACCATTCAGTTTGTCGCGATATCATGTAATGCTGCCTACAGCAGCATGTGTAATGAAACCATTTCTGCCAAAGATTATCCCGATTGACATTAAGTAGATAGAAAAATTAGCTTTTATAGAAATAGGTTGTAGAAGCTATATAAAATAAACGATAGTGGATAGAGAAAGTCATGTGAGTGTAACAAAGCAGATTTTACCCTTTGGTTGTGTAAATGTGTGGGACTTGGTCTCCTTCCTCGTCTACACTTCGTGATCAAAAGTATCCGGACACCTGGCTGAAAGTGACGTACAAGTTCGTGGCGCCCTCCATCGGTAATGCTGGAAGTCAATATGGTGTTGGCCCAACCTTAGCCTTGATGACAGCGTTCACTCTCGCATGCATACTTTCAATCAGGTGCTGGAAGGTTTCTTGGGGAATGGCAGCCCATTCTTCACGGAGTGCGGAACTGAGGAGAGGTATCGATGTAGGTCGGCGAGGCCTGGCACGAAGTCGGCGTTCCAAAACATCCCAAAGGTGTTCTATAGGATTCAAGTCAATGCAGGCCAGTCCATTACAGGGATGTTATTGCCGTGAAACCACTCCGCCACAGCCCGTGCAGTATGAATAGGTGCTCGATCGTGTAGAAAGATGCAATCGCAATCTCCGAATTGCTCTTCAACAGTGGGAAGCAAGGCACTCCTTACACCAAGCGAGGCGTCTTTTGGCATTTTCCTGCATGATGTGTGGCTTATGAGCAGCCGCTCGACCATGGAATCCAAGGTTTCCCACCCCACACCTGTCATCGTACTTGGAGTGGATCCTGATGCAGTTTGGAATTCCTGTGTGATGGTCTGGATAGATGTCTGCCTATTACTCTTTACGACCCTCTTCAAATGTCGGCGGTCTCTGTCAGTCAACAGACGAGGTCGGCCTGTACCATTTTGTGCTGTACATGTCCCTTCACGTTTCCACTTCACTATCACATCAGAAACAGTGGACCTAGGGATGTTTAGGAGTGTAGAAATCTCGCGTAAAGACTTCGGACACAAGTGACACCCAATCAATCACCTGACCACGTTCGAAGTCCGTGAGTTCCACGGAGCGTCCCATTCTGCTGTTTCACGATGTCTAATGACTACTGAGGTCTCGGATAATGAGTACCAGGCAGTAGGTACAGCACAATGCACCTAAGATGAAAAACGTATGTTTGTGGGGGTGTCCGGATAATTTTGATCACATAGTGTAGTTTCTCTTCAGAAAGGACTCGCCTTGTTGTCCTTAGCTATTTATCGGCATTTTTAATTGTAAATGCCTCGATAGGCGTCAATGTCGGAAGCATAAAGGGCCGACTGGCATGCGGGCGGTGGTCTGCCCCGGTTCCGGGGCCCCCTCCGGGATACGAGCCTTTACCTTTAACTTACCCATGCTTAATATTCTTCTCTGACGAAGTATGATTCCATTCATATGGCTATGTTTCGTCGCGTAATAACAGATACGGAGTACAGAGAAACCCGATTTTACACACGAGATTCCCTTACATGACACGAGGTTTGGTGTACAGTAAATGCATACAGAATAGTACGACCTATATTTTTAAACAAACAATATATGCAGTGAGGTACAGGAACGTTACTCTCTTTTTTTGAACAGCTGACCGATATTGAATATCAATCGGAATATCTTATTTAACTGTATGTGATTTTTATCTATGGGAAAAATTGTAAAGTAAGGCGTGTGCAACAAACCCCATACATGTTAAGAACTAACGAAAACATCAGGCAAGAAATTCACTCAGGTTCAGATAGTGAACTCTCGAGTGTGATTGAAAATTTCCTGAGAAGATACTAGAAATGTGTGAATAGAGGAGGAGAATATTTGCAACATCTCTTAAGATAGGTTATGTGCTTATATCATTGTAACTGCAACTGTAACTATGAGAACGTGAGGCGGTTGCAGTGATATAATTGTTTTGGCGGGAGCCCGAACTGCGACGGCCGGCGCGCGAGTAGCCACAGTTTAAAGAAAAAGCACTGTGTATAAAAATAAATTCTGTCGATGTGTCGTATAAGAGTGTTATGTAAATATATGTCAAAGCGGTAAGAATAGTTTATTTAATTTTCTGTAAGCACGACGGCTGCAGTCGGATAGAAGTCGTGCAAAGGCCACAACTCGAGCGTAACGAATGAGTTGTGTGCAGCGGGAGCGACAGAAACAAGAATGGACTTGTTTGTTTTCGATTCACATGCAGCTCAAGTAAAGTTACACTTAGTTTATTAATCACTGCTGTACCACACTCTGCTCTTCAATGTTATGATCGCTTGTTACATTATCTTCTCCTTAAAGGACCGCTCGCCTTCGATCGAAGGAGTATGGGAGACCAAAATGCTGCAGTAAATCTTGCATTGTTTCAGTTGCCACCCTAACACAGTCAGCGTTATCACACTGTAAACAGGCTCCTCTAGTGAATAATATTGTGTTCCTTCATGGGGTGCGACATTGATGTCGGAAGACCTTTGGTTAATTTCCCTTGGTGCTTCTGTATTATCATAATTACGTGTTTACAGTATGGCTGGATATACCGTGTGGCCCAAAAGTCACTTGACAAATGGTAACACTACGGCATGCTACCATACTTTACTCCAAATCACAACACTTCAGCACAAGAGAACACATTTTCCCCTTTCAATTTAGACTTCAGTACTCTTATGTACAGCTACATTTAATTGCTCTTACATCTTTTTTGTTGCACAGCACATAGATTAAAGATATCTTTCCATAAACTTCACATCTAAGCTCCTGAGGCGTTTTAAAGTCTAATTAACTAGAGTATCTGGAATTTGATAACAAACAATGTTAAGTAACTAAAGCAGATGTTCAGACTGCTGTCCATTAACCTGAAGACAATCCTCACTCGTTCCAGGAGTTCACCAATCACATTTGAAAGTGTAGCCGGTGAAATACGATGGCATCATTGTAGGTCTTCCGAAGGTGCTGGCTGAGCTTCAAAAACATGTTGTTTCACACAGCCTCAAAGAAAGAAATCCAGTAGTGTCAGATTAGGTGAGCGGGCCATGGACCACCCCGTCCAATCCATAGTCGACCAGACAGCCGTCCAATCTTTATCGAACCATTATGGCATAGTGAGCGGAAGCTCCGTCTTGCTCAAACCACAATCTCTGCCGCATGTCCAGTAACATGGCATCTAGGAAATCCAATACGAAGAATCACTGTATGGATGCATGCTCACATTACCTTTAAACAAACGTGGGCCCACCACTATATTACCTAAAAGACGACACCACGCCATAACTCTAGGAGCACTTGAATCATTAGTCGCACGCATTCAATCTGGATTTTGCAAAAGCCAGTAAACTCATTTTGAGTATGGGTATGACCTGTCCAGGCAGAATAAACTACAATCATCACTAAACAGAATGCATTTTATTAAGTCATGTTGATTATGCATGCGATCGGTGATCCAGTTGCAAAATTATTGCCTGTATAGAGGATCATTCTCTCGCATTGTGTAGACATGTTGGAAGACAAGTGTGAAGATTTAAAATTTTCCCAAGAGATTCTTTGCTCACTCCATTCTTTTTTGCCACATAACGAATCCATCTCTTAGGGCTCACTATTATCTTTCCAATCACATTAATGGAATTTTCTTCATTAGTTGCTGACTTCGGCCTCCAACGCTTTGCATCCAGCACAGAAAAGGTCCTTTTATTTAAAATATTATTTACTGCTTTAAATACAATTTCAGGATGTCGGCTATGAACCTCCTTTGCAACCTGTCTCAGTTCTGTGGTTGACACCACAAAGCAATATCAGTTCATCTCGCTGTTCAGGGGTGAGCATGGTTAATGGAAATAGTTTAACTGAAATGCAATCCTTGTACAATACAATACAATTTGTCTTCTGCATTATTTTTTTATAATTTTCATTTGTTTTATGGTATTGTTGACTAACTAGCCATTGTCTGCATTGCTATCATGTTGCCAGCTGATGCATCCAACAGTCATTGCAGTTAATCAGATTCTACAAGGCGCCCAATAACACTCCATAATACCACCATTTATCGAGTGGCTTTTGAGCACACGTATACACGCGAAATATCTTTATTGTCCGTTGGCAAACGTATGCATTAAAGTATGAAGTGATAATGTGTGTTGAGTTTATCTGTTATATAATAGGAGCTAAGTGATTAATCAAGTGAACAACATTATTTTCTAACCCTCCCCATGCTTCTTTATTCTGTACACATGGACATGTATTTACAGACACACAAACGGGGCCGGGCTCGAACCCGCGAACATCAAAGTCAAATGCTCTAGCTACCATGGTCATAAGGACTGGCAAGTTGTTCGTAGCCGTTTAAGGAACGAGAAGAATTTTTCTCATTTTAATTTTACTGCTAAAAAACCCAAATTTTATTTCAAAGATGCGGCATTTCTCTTTCTACGATCATTTATATGAGACACCATATGGTCGGCAAGTATAATAATTATAATAATAATATTTTATGGACATTAACGAATCAACCAGGCTCATAAAAACAAATGATGGAATTCTACGAAAGAGAAGTAAAGCACAAGTAGATACTATGAAGTGGGTTGGTGTAGTAAAAAATGGCTTTAAATTTGCAGGAAATAGTAAGAAGATATCCTAAACAGGGGTGTCTTTAGCATCAAAGTGCATAAGTGGCAAGTTGACCAAGAGAAGAAACCGAAGGAAAGAGGAAAAAACTGGAACAACATGAACAGACGAGAGAAAGAAAGCCACAGCCAAAGAATGAGAGAACTATGGCTTCAAAGGAAATCATAGAAACATCTCAGTAGTACTTTGTGTACATGGGCTCATTCGCAATCATCACCATAATAATAATCTAACACAATAAGGTAATATTAAGCCGCTTCTTGTGCCAGCTTTTGAATGAATTAAAGTTTCAAAAGGATTTACAAAGAGTAGATACTAGGATAATATGATAAGAGTCATAAAAGAGCATATTTGCGAAGGTGACACTGACTTTTTATTGTGTGATTTCTTGAATGCTATGTAAGGTAGGTATATACAGAGGGCCACAATTTATCAACTAAGAAAACAGAAGACACTGAAAAAATGGATCCTGCTTATAATGGTACCATATGCATGCGATATTTATTTCTTTAATTGAAGTTTTATTGAAGTGCTACAGATGTACATAGGATTTAGTATCATGGCTTCAGAGTGAGCTTTATTCGAATTAGAGTATGTGTGTAATGAACTTTCTGCCAAGATCTTTTAGCAATAACGCCTATGCAAGAATGTTTAACTGCTTTTCCTCTGTATGTTGTAATCGAGTTCAGGATAGAGCATACAAAAGGGCTGTGCCTTTAATAATATAACAGACGTATTGCTTCTGTTTCTCCTATGTAGCCCCTTTTCACTTCTTTATATTTAATCTATAGCTTGAATTTTATATTCATCCAGTTATACTTTTTTTCATGACAATGCACGAAGTTAAACTTTTGGACACTAGTGCGTGAGGCAAGTGCATAAAGAAATCGCACTTGATGATAACTGTTTAGAAGTAAAGGTACTTTTTGATCATTGTGTGCTTGAGATCTTTATGCTTTCACTTTCGTTCAGTAGGATCTCTGAACAGAAAACTATTCCATGTTGTTTTGTGGGAAACACATAATTAATTGCTTCAGTATCACTTAAGGGTTGCCTTTAAGGTGGGTGTTGGCTTAAATTTAGGTTTTTCATAATTTTGATGCTAGACTTCATGTTTTATATACACAGCAGGAATTAAAAAGATGTGGTTCTGCCAGATTTCATTTTTGTAAGTCCAGTAGTTTTTAAGTTATTAAAATTTTGGTTCAAAAATGTGCGCTTTTCAAAATCTATCTTCTCATACACTTTTTGAGAAAAGTGCAACTTTCTTTTGACAATGCCATAAAAGCATATAGAAAGGTTCTGGCATCGGATTTTCAATATCTTCATTACAAAGGGAGAACAACGTTTATACCCACTGTAAAAGCAAAATTTCTAAAATGCTTGCTGCTTCTGCACATATTTTATTTCTTATTTAAAAAAGTAATGGTTTAAAGTCTAAGAAAAAATGCCATACTTTAGTTGTGTTAACAGTTTTGGGAAGAGGCAATAGAATTTTCAGCTTGCTAACATGTATTTTGTGGATTGAATAAAGTTTTGAATGGGCAAAACGTTATAAAGATTAAAGTCTGGAAAAATGACAAAGTTTTCATGCAGTTTGTTTTTAAATAGCGCAGACCTTTAAATGTGATACAATTAAGGAACTTGCAGACGTCATAGAACTTTGAAACATGTACTTTAATGTGTGTAGATTTTTTGACCGAAAAGGGCTGAAATTACATCCATCATTCCCTTAAGTTAACGACTCGTTTAAGAAGGCGCTAATGGACCTTTAATGCATTAAGGAAACTTAGACAATAACGAGTGTTGGTGAATCTGGCCATCACCATAATATGAGTGTTATTTTAAAGCAGCGGTAGTTCATCAGCAAGGCCTCTAAGGAGTGCTAGGACTGTCACTTTGTAGCTACTTCATTATGAAAGTTAAATTGCTTACCGTGGGAGATAGGGTCGGAGTAAAGTATAAAAAGCTAACTGCATGAGAAAATTTAAGCCGACAACCCCTGTGAATAGCGGACTAAAAGTTAATCCATTACTGCTGCTCTCACTTGCAGGACTGTTGACACACACTACCTGAGCAAAAACACAATGGTTCCTACTGATTTCACTAACTTATCCTTGTGTTGCACTGGGACTGCATACATCAGACTTATAATGGATTAGCATTGTAATTAAAGTAATAGTTAGGTCTCTAATGTCATGATCAGCTGTTTCAAGGTGCCAAATTATTAGAGCTATCCAAAAGACAAATAACTCACTATTTTATGGTCACCCATGCCACTGCCTTAGTAATTAATGTGACAGATGCAGAAAGAGACACAAGTGAGTGCGCTAATTTTCATGAACCATACAACGATATTTATCCGCCACCATTTAATTACATCGTCATATCACTATGGTAATAAATTAATTTACTTACATGCCCCACTTGATATTCATACTGTACCCTCGGTTTACTTGACAAAACCGATGAAACAGCTCCCCAAGCTGCTACTTCAATACCTGAAGGGACGCTTTCTTCAGAATCACCCATTATTCAGAACGAGTTTTGTTTTTTGGGGGGTTGGGGCTTTGCTTGAAGTTAACGTGTAGGACATGTCGAACGGTGGTTGAAATGCTGCTCAAATGGGCCCGGAGTCTTTAGAGCTTTAAGTTACCCGACATTTGTCCTCTCAGGTTAAGGAAAACCCCGAAAAACTTTATCCTTGCCAAGTTGGCAACCCGAAACTTTCTGAATGTGAGGCAAACTTGGTATCCCCACACCACGGAGGTGGACTGAACGAATTAGCCGATTTTTCTTGATTCCAAATAATCTATACTATTCTATTGTTATCGTAAACAAATTAATATTGTTACATTAGTTCCTTTGTTTCTAGAAACGCTTTACTATGATCAACGAAATAGTATTCACTAGGCTTTAGTTTACATTGAACCACAGAGTTTCAATGTTTATTGCATGATGATGCTGGTTTTTATAATTCAACGATCATATTCATAAACGCCATTATTGATTAGTCGCGGATAAAATATCATACGCAACTAGTGGGAAGAGCATAATTACCGCTCTCAAATAATTACAAAACTCAACTTACGCCTCGTTTTTACAAAGCAATTTGAGCGGTAATGATGCTCATATCCCACTACTATAATGCCTAAATAACTACTGCTAGTCTAGTGTTAAAATGTAATAAATGCATACCTAACTTTCGGAATATGACACGTGTGATATCACTGTTTCAAGGCAGTTACCATCAATAGGAAAAGCGAAAACAAAGATCTTTTTAAATCAATTGAAATCACTATTTGTATCTAGTAGTTTTGCAGAATTTTCTATTATCTTCATTGATTCAGCAAGGGAAGAAATGAATGTATAATTTAAATAATCTACATTAATAGACCGAATGAATATAAATAATTCATGTTGATGTATCAGCAGTATAAAAATTGCTATTTTTACCGTATATAATTTTTCGTCTCTGTTCATCGTTTCCTTTCCCACTCCAGTAAGAATAAAAAAAAAAGACATCATTACACAAAGTTTTATGAATGAATATTTGTTCAATTATTAAATTGTACATGTACAAAGATACAAATTTGCTCTGTGTAGGTGGCATTGTTTGATATTGATGCATCCTACAAATATACCACCCCGGTGGTTTGGGAGTAATACATTCTATGCTTTTCGTTATTCTGATGCCTAATTTTATCCTTCTATCAGTTTCTTCACATCTTACTTTTTATTTCAGTTATCATTTTTCACGAATTATTTTTCTTCTTAATAACTTTACTCCACCATAGCATTCTTACCTTCACTATATTTTTACAGATCGTTTCAAAACTCTTTACTACTGTTTCTAAATAATTTTAAAACCAAAATTTCTATCTCTAAAACAGTTAAGTCATTATTTTTAGACCATACCATAAATCACGGTTTTGACCACGATTATTCACAACATCTTAGGTTTATTTTCCCGTCAGTTTATATAATATTTGATGACATTTCAGATATCACAAAAAGGAAACCTGTTATAGCAGATGCCTGTAAGTTAATTTTGAAAATTCTACACATAAAGTTGTTGAAAAATTGGTGCAATTTTAAAAAAACTATGAAGCTCAACATTAAAAACATTTAAAATTTTCAGAATTTTTAAGCTGTTTTATCCTTTGCTCTTTGTGAGTAAATGGGAATCTTGGCTCCTAGAATGTTTTAAAGCACTTTCTGTTCTGACTGCACCCAAGAAATGGAGTTTTAAAACTAAGTTAAAGTATTGAAGAAAATCAAACGATACATGGTATGAGACCACCAAAATTTGTGCTGTATAAATGAACCAAATTTAACTTGATTTATTCAATGCCTACTAGAATACTATTGCATGAGACTCGAAAACAATACTTGTATGAAATTGCTAATTTCTGCAAATTTCAAGCAATTTTATAGATTTGTTTAACCTAATGTCCTTAAACTTATAAGAAAATAATGTTCATAAAATAAAACAGTCATATATGAAACGCTTCACGTGATGAAAACTCAACTTTTGAACTTTGCATATTGTTTCTAGAATATAATTCTTTAAAATCAAAGTATTTAATTTTATGTAACATTAAAGTTTTCCTGGAAAAAATAAAAATATAACATTTCTGTGTCTAAAAATCAATTACGTATTAAACAATTAAAACCCCAAATCCAAAATTGTACCTGGCACCAACAAAAGGCTCTTTAGATGTCTTCATTCACCTTCAAAGAATTTATACTGAAAATCTGAAAGGAATAGAGCAAAGTTAAATGATGGTGAAAAAAAGAGACTAAATAAAAACAGTAAGGAAACAAGAAGACGAGAAAATCAGATTTTAAAATGTTGGCTAAAATTTGTAGAAATTATCAGTACCGAGCACTTTTAACCATTTCTATGGCTAATAGCATTTGTTTCTTTACAGTAGCAGTACTATAGTCATCTATAGAGAATGAGTATTTGAATTAAATTTGGCTCCTTCGTGAAAACATTTCATTTTATTATTAGGCTATTAAACATTCGATCTCTTTTAACGTCACGTTTGGGTACTTATATTCCCGGAAGGGCAAAGCCACGTTCCTGTTTCTACAGTTTGAGTATACTTCTGCGGAAATTAAAACAGATATTCGATTTTTTATCAAAAATTCGTATCAAATACACTTAAACTTTAGCAATTTTGAGGGTAGCCGGTTCCGTTTCAGGTTATTATTTTTTCTATTTATTTTACGTCGCTTTAAATACGCGGTCATATCGCGACGGATTTTTTAGGAGAGATACCTTCTGAATAGGTGTGTGGTGAACAGCCTTCTAGGTCTCATCCCTGTACCATACCATTTTGCTTCGTTACATATCCACAGAGGCCTTGTGCTAGGCAACTGTACCTCTGTTTCTATACGTGTCAGACAGATGGCAGCTTCGACACGTATCCACATAGACCTTAGTGCCAGGTAAATGTATCTCTGCTTCTACACGTAACGGGCAGTTGGCAGTCTACCTGCTTTCATTATCTGTGGATAGATGGTTAAGTGTTCGTAAATACCATCTATTTATATTTTTACTATGGTTTTAGATTTAAGGTGTAACGTTTGGTCATGGTATTAAATATCCAATCTGGCATTTACCTTGGCGACTGAGGAAAGCGACAAAAAATCCCAGTCAGATTGGTGGGTTCACGGGATTTAATCCTGGGACCTCCCGAATGCGGATTACTGGTCTGCTATCAATTTAGTAAGGTTCAAATGGCCAGTGGTGTACCGTTAGGTGGATTTCATTTTGTGAAGGGGTGATATAAACAGCAAAATCCTTTCTAATTATTAAGTTGCACCATAAATAATGTCGGCTTTTAAGTTGGGTGTTTTATAAGATAGAATTGATTTTCTTTGGTTCGCAATGGTATTTACAGGTAGCATGGTTATTATTGCGTATATTGCGAGAATGTGTCAGCCGTCAGTTGTTAATACACAATTCCAAAATGGACGTTACAAAGTTTGAGCTTAGAGTCCTTCTGAAGCACTACTGCAAAATAGGTTATACAGCTGCTGCCGCAGCTCAAAAATGTGTGAAGTGAAAGGAGTTAGTGAGCGTGTGGCACAACGATGGTTCCAGCGTTTCAACACTGGAGAAAAAAACACTAAATATTTACCACGTTCTGGAAGACCTAAATTATGGCATATTGAAAATACACGCAGAGTTGGAAGAAAATCTGCAAAAATGTACTTGTAGGCGTCAGAAGAATTTGGTCCATCAACATACATCGCAGATTAAGAAACTTGGAAAATCGAACATACAAATCTACCTCATGAATTGGCGCCTTAACAGGCTCCGCGTAGAGTGGATATTTGTCGTCAGCTTATCGGTAATCCCATGAATGATAGATTTATAAGGAAATTGTCACATGTGATGAAAAATAGGTCTATTACCGCAACCCTGATGCCTCGAAGCAGAGGTTCAGTCCCCATCAGCCTACCAAAGTCATCGTTAAAAACAATCACTCAAAGTAATGTTGTGTGTCTGGTGGAATTTTGAAGGAGTGATTCACTGGGAGTTTGTTCCAAAAGGGCGTGCAGTCATTCCGAATCCCTATTCTCAACAACTGGAACGAGTTCGTGAATTTTTAAGACGGAGATACTCAGCTTTAGTTAACCGAAATAGAGTTCCTGTGCAGCAGGCAATGCAACACCCCCTATTGCAAGAACAACCCGCACAAAAGTTCAGGGATTAGAAGGTGTCGAACTGCTACCACATCCAGTATACAGCCCTGATGTTGCGCCTTCACATTACCATCTGTTTCAATCCATGGCCCATCTTGAATGGAAGATATTTCGAAAACATTAAAGCTGTGTAAGTGGGTCTCACCGAATTCTTCGCATTAAAAACCAGAGACTGGTACCGTCGCGGGATAATAAACCTCGCTGAACGATGACTAAAGATATAGAATCTGATGGTCTCTACATTGGATAGTTGTTTAATTTCTTGTCAGAAAACCTTCCAAATAAAGCTGTGCTTAAAAACCTACATTACTTATGAGACACCATCTAAACCATACGCAAAGAACCTGCCCTAGTCATAAAGTTTATAGTTATTAATGTAACCTGTATTCACGACAACACGCGCTTTCACACGGTTTCATATGAAACTTCATACCCCACGCAGTTTCTTTTCTGCCGTTATGTTAATTATCTGCGTGGTGCTCTGCCTTGATGACCTACGGCTCAGTAAAGCAGGGAACTGGGTGATAACGGAACATAAAAGAGAGAAGATGATTGTTCTTGATTGATAGTAACCCAGAAATGAGGTAAGCTAAGATGCAACAGTGTGTTCGCTGTATCGACCAGGTTCTGCGGCTTGTTGCATTGAAAAAACAACACTCTCAGACACCTCCGTATGGTTATGTTCGTTGACCTATACTTCCACATAAGTTCACTTTATGCAGGAGGTCAAACTCTTTGGCCTGAATATTTTGCAAAGGGCAGCATAAGCAATACCGAGGTCACCAAGTTACAGTGCTTCATATAGTCATGAAGTACTGGCAATTTCAATAATGATAGACTGTTGATCAACTAGTAGCCCCACAGACATCGCAGTATTTGTTAACACAGAATTGCCATTTACATGAATGAAAATGAATGGGTGTGTTTATTTGAATACAGTTATACATACATTCGCCCCTATATATCACACGGGTCCGCCATAATATATACGAAAAAATCTGATGTGTTACACTCACATAACTTTCTCTACTCTTGTACAAACTATTTTTACAAACACTTATTCTCCATGTGCTTCATGTTAATCTTACTGCTAACTTTCTTGTAGAAGCAAGGGGAATTGGTGGGCTTTAAGCGATAATCAAACATTTTAAGAGCTGGTTGCCATGTTGAGTATTCCATTCTCTTTGCATTACCAGGACAAAAAACATGAATAACGAAATTGAGAAAAAGTATAAGTATTGGAAAATTTAAGGGAATAACAAGCAATATCTCGAAAATGGTTCACCCAAAAAAAAAAAAATGTATAAGACATAAATTGTGTATTTTAACCCGATCTACATTTTTTGTGTAGTAACATTTTGTCTATCTCTTATGGTTTACCAGTTATGCAAAAGTCGTTCAGAATGAAGAACACTTTTGGAGACATTCCCAGAAAATTCAAGATAATACATTTCATTTGTCATAAAAATATCTTAAACATATGATATTTTAATCAAAATCCTTAGAGCCATTTTTGAGAAAATTAAATTTTTCGAAAAATGTTCCATGTAAAGGGTAATCTGGGGTGGGGGGATTTTCTTGAAAACCTTAGTGTCGCATCTCTGGAAGAAACTGAACCTAAATACCAAGTTTGGTGTTTATCCGACTGTTCGTTTCTGAGTTATGCTGTTCACAGACACACACACACACACACACACGCACACACAGACAGACAAACACACGGACATGTTTCCAAAAATGATTTTTTTGGATTCAGGGGGTCTCAAAACATGTCTTTCTGGCGAAATCTCGGTATCGAATTTTTGGGTGGAATACAATACTTCCCCTACTTACTATACGTAGTAGAGAAAGTAAAAAGTAAATGTCTTAAATTAAAAAATGTGATTGTTGTATTCACATGACTTTCTTACTCATTCTTTTACAAACTATTTTTACAAAAGCTTACTATTCTATTTTTGTTAATCCAGATAATACACATTTTGTTGTGGGATACAGTAGGCTAAAGCAATAAGCCACATTGTCGTTGTTTCTAATGCTCCCCATATGGCCTATGACCTTCAGGGGGTACCGCATTCCTCTAAGAGATGACTGGACCCATTTCTTAGGTGGATGCTCCCAGCGGGCGAAATCCGTTCCTTCTATTGGTAGAGTAGGGTGATGAGAATGGCGGTGGAATGAGCGGACCTACGGCTTTTACTGTGGACTCCGATCCACGTTGGGCCTTGGGGGTACTTCACATGGGCAAGTCAGAGTTGCAAGCGTGAATAGAGCCGACTTAAAATCGCACTCCAGAGCCATGAATCGAATACCGGACCTTCAATCGAGAGCTGGAAACGAAACCACGGCGCCCATAGATTGTTAAAGAGCGTTTCGCTGTGTGATGCCTTTGAAATTCCTTCCTCTTTGCATGTCCATGAATAGCGACGACTTACTAGTAGAGAAAAGTATAAATGTTTGGAAAATTCAAAGCAATAACAAGAAATATCTTGGAAGTGATTAATTCACAAAAAAATTAAATTGTGTGCCTTAACATGATCTCTCTCTCTCGGTATATATATATATTTATATTTATTTTGTGAAGTAAGATGTTATCTCTTACGGTTTACTAATTATACAAAGGTGATTCAGAATGAAGAGGACTTCCCAAGCTATTCCTAGAAATTTCCAGATATATAATTCATTTGTCATGCACATATCTAACGTATGGAATTTTAATCAAAATCGTTATAGCCATTTTGAGAAAATAAAAAAAGAAAAAAAGAAACATTTTCAATGTAAAGCGTAGTTTGGGATGGAGGAATTTTCTATGAACATCTTCGTGTTGCATCCTTGGAAGATGCTGAAACTAAATACCAAGTTTGGTATTTAATCGACTTTTCATTTTTGAGTGTTCACAGACAAAAGGACACATTGACCTTTTTCTAAATTTTCAGGGAATTTCAAAACGTGTAATTCTAGCGAAGTAGCGGTATAAATTTTAAGTACAATGGAATACTTCTATTTCCTATAAGTAAGTAAGTAAGTAAGTAAGTAAGTAGCTAGTAGAGAAAATAACAGCCGACAAACAATGCTAAATCGTATTACGATGCATTGTTATGGCCTGTTATACTACTCAAAGAACAGTTAAGAAAGATAAATAAATACAACACAAGCAATAAGTGAAACATTTCATGAAATATAAAGCACGAATACCTGTTTCATGCTATCAGCTTCTTGGGTCTTACCTAAAGTAGAAATCCACCTATCCCTCCTTCCTTGCCTGTCAGTAGCATCCAACATACCCTTAATCGTCCATTCGAGGTGGTAAAGGATCGCGGTAAATATTTGTCCTCCGTACCCCTAGAACTTGACAAGATATGCAGCCGCCACTGCACCTCCTCACAAATTGGGCAGCTTCTCATTACCATTTTCATTAATAATTTTTATGATACATTTGCAGCAAGTCTAAGAATCACCATTCAACAGAGTAGTTCCATAACTGAGCGGTTAAGTAACTCCTTAGTAATTTCTTCACTCAGAAGAAATTACCAAGTGTATAATTCTTTAGATTGTGACACGAGTGAATATTTAGCGAGCGCATACGCTAATTTCCTCGTATGGTATTGGCAATGAAAAGGAATACACGAGTTGCATACAACGTTTTGTTAAGTCCTAGCATAATCCAAAAATTAGATAATTCAATTTAATTTTATTATTGTTAACCGAAAAAATGAAGTCATGGATTCAAAGCGACAGAGAGAAAAAATCTAGACTGCATATTTGCAACTACATAGCTGAGGCTATTTAGCATCAATTAAACAGATGGTATTGGAAGGCAATTGCCCAACTAAGGCTGTCTATCCACTACATATGAATAATGTGTATCAAAATATAACCTACAGCAAACTAGATATTTAAGTGACGTAAAACAAGACCCCATCCTTCAGAAGAAGAAGAAGAAGAAGCACGGTATAAAGAGAATCTTTGCCTGAGAGTGATCAGGTTATAATTATTGAAAATAAATGACATTACAAACAGCAGGATTTGAATTGGTAAATATTATCAAATCATTTAATTTACGAATATCCCTTCAAACAATTAAAAACTGACCTTTTAAGGGCTTTCGATTAAAAGAGGTTAAATTACCAGTAATAGCGTAGTAGAACACACAATTTAACTTTCTTGGCTAAACAACAGGATGAATCATATTAACTAAACAATTAACAGAAATTTAAAAAATAAATTAAGGAAAGTAAACAAAAAATAAAACTATACAAAACTCTCGGTCCTTCCCACATGGAGCAGAAGTGTGGACCCACAATGATGCAGATGAAAGAGTAGAAATGAAGAAGGCAAAAAAGAACAGAAAGAATAAAAAAATGGAGACATGAGAAATGGTTTAAGTGTGGAGAATATAAATGATATAATAACATAGCGAAGAAATGAATGGGGGGCTCATTTAAATCGAATGAGTAGTAGTAGAAGACCAAAACAAATAGTAATAATAATAAAAATAAAATACAAACCAGTTCGAAATAGAAACTTGGGGCAACCAAGAAGAAGATGATCGGACAAGTCTGTTGAAGACGTAACGGTTTAAATGATGTAATACGTAATATAAATGATGAATTCTCGTTTTCTAATCTTCTCAACACTGATGCCAATTCTTCCTCACGCTGCATTTCCAAGTTGATGATTTCGTTTACTGCATAATGAATGTTAACACAATCAAATAGGTATGAGAATAAATGATGCTACTCTTGCTTTTAGTGAAACTTGTCTAACAGCGTATACTTCTGTAGGCAGTTAAAATAATAGCTTCGCGGGAACATAAAAGCTGTCCAGAATAAGGAAGTGCTATTTTAAATTAATTAAACACTTTTCTTCTTGTTTTGGGAAACAACCATCCTAATGATGTGCAGTCACGCAATTTAGAATCCGTTATTTGAAGACCTCAGGTTATTTTGGTACCTCTCCTCCCTTGTGTCATTTTAGGCGTTTCGAAATCTTAATTTAAAGTCAGCTGGTTGAGCTTTAAGAATATGACAACAATTTGCAGATAGCCAGGAGTTAAGTTGAAGCGATACCCAGAAGTATTTTCTAAAAGTTGAAACGGAAATCTATCCGGTACAATCTTCCAAAACCAAAACGTATAAATCCAAAATTTAAAACGTCAAGGAACAATGTAATATGAAGAAATTGCAACATTTATTAAATTCACTTGAAGATAAGAGCAATAATTCAATACATTTATAAACAAATGTAAGGACATTGTAAGAGAATAATTATTAGGTAAAATATAAATCACCGTAACTCGCGACGATCGCTTAGGAGACAGAATAAAATAAATATGAACAACATAGCAATGCAAGAGTCGAATAGGTAGGTTCCGTTGCTAAAGACGTTAAAAGGCCATAGTGATTTTATAAAGAGGTGACGCGTAACTTACTAGAAGAGAGGGGATAAAGATTTTCTGTTGGTATAGTAAGAGCACTTAGATATCGCGTGAGTTGGAGCAAATTCCGCGCTAATCTCATATAGTTATAGCGAGAAAGAATCCGTGGAAGGTAAAAGGAAATTAAACTCCGCAAATAAGGGTAGAGAAAAATTAATCTCCATACGTTGAAAGAACCTGGGCTGAATTATCACGAGGAAATAATTTAGGTTACAAACGATTTAATAACTTCAGCTCATAAGAGAAAGTGCTACTTAAGAAGTTATTAAAACAATAACAGTTTTAAAAAATTAGCCAAATCTTTACGAGTTTTGTTGAAAATTCATTGAAATATTAAATTTTAAAAATGAGAGACTTAAGGACAAATTTGTATATAAAAGGAAACTTTGTATTTAAAACTATTATTATTATTATTTTTTTTTTACTACTTAAAACCACACTCCTCCCAAGAGCTACCAACAACATTCACTATATTAAAATATTTATTACCTACTGCTACAAAGAATAGAAGTTTTCAAAAATTGATTTACGTACCAGTGCTTTGTTCTGAACTGGAAGTCATGCATTATCATTCCCGAAGAAACAGTCATATTCTTGAGGATTGAACATTTAGCAGCGAAGAAAAAACAAATCTTCACCATAAATATTGTTGGAGGGAACAGAATTCAACTGTTGGAGAAAACATTGGGTAGCGAAAACAATAAACCAGGAAATAGAATGCTTTCAAAATAACTTACGAGTTTTGTTGTGTTAGAGGAGTATTTATCTTAGGACATAGTTATTCAGCCTTCAGTTTCATTGAATAATGAACGAATTTTGTTTTGCGTTTGTTTGTATTCGCTAGCACCATTAAGAATTTGCAGAAAAAGAATTAAAATATATGTAACCTTTAAGAAAATCTTATGCGAAATCTTATACGTGCAGTTTTCCATCCATAGCAAATTCGCAAAAACCCGGTTTTTTTGTGGTTTTCCTTGGTCTGCAGGCGAACGCTGGAGTGGTTTCCATCGCGATTTCCTTTCCATCATTTCCTTTCCATTCCGTTTCCTCATCTTTCGAGTATGCTTCTAAGTTTTGTGGCGTATGGCGGTGCCGGACAGATGGCGCGGATGTTTACCGTGGACAGTAGGGGATGCTTTGGTGCCGGGTCGTTCATGACCCTCTCTAGGCAGCTCCAGTGGTACTGATCTTCGAGGCTGGAATTGTTACGGACTTCCGCGCGTTTCTGTGGCCTGTAGCCTCTTGTGGTTCCTTCATTTCATCCCTTTATCTTCGGGATGGTAGCCGCAATGGATATATGTAGGTTTGCGAGGTGTCTCCCTCCGTTTTATAACTTGTATAACCTATTCATATAAAAAGTTATTCTATCCACACCCACACAAGTATATTTTAAAATTAAGTTTAGCATCCTTTAACCTGGTAGAGGGCGGTGCACTGGCCGAGTGTTTCTCGCCTCCAACCGAAAAGACCCGGTTCAAACCCAGGGACCCGCATGTGGTATTTGTGGTGGACTAAGTGGCATTTGGGCGGGTTTTCTCCGTGTTCTCCGGTTCCCCCGCCTCTCATTCTACCATTGTTCCATCACCTTTCCTTTCATCCATTTCGCCTTCATTTCATATCGTCTACTTCCTCACTCTCATACCTGGCCACGGTTCGTTCCCCCATTCATTGGTTCTCCATTCTCTGAATCAGTATTCGTCTGCTCCTCGACAGATCTTTTACTTTAGGCAAAGTTGTGGTCTCTGGGGGTGTAAGTCCTTCATACGGGAAGGATAAGGCGACTAATTAAGTACATAGCCTAGAAGATCATATCAGACGATGAATGAATGGAATGGGTGAAATGATTCTCAAAAGAGCCGGGGTCAAGGAGCTCAAAAGTTACCCAACATTCGTCTTCTCAGGATAAGGGAAAACCTCAGAAAAAGCCTTATACGGATAACTGACCGTAACCGAGATTCGAACTCAGGACCTCTTGGAAGTGAGGCAGGCACGCTCTTACTATACCACAGAGGCAAGAAAACACACGCAAGTTGTTCATGGTAACGTGCTCTTTTGATGGAAGAAGGAAATAAAGAAGAAAAAGAGCGACTGCCTCTGTAGTCGAGTGGTCAGCGTTGTTGTATCTCAACGCAGAGGTTTGATTCCTGGATGGGTGGGGGATTTTGATTTAATTATTAGAATATTTCCCTATCCTCCATAAAGTCTGGAAATGTACAGATGAGTGTATTTCAAGATATAATTGATTAAACCCCAACTTTAAAGAACTTAGTCAACGAGTTGCTTCTCAAGTCAAAGCCCCCGATATGTCCATAGAAGTTAGAGGGGCTATACAAATGAAAACCATTAAAAAATGAGAAGAAAAGCAATGACGTATTTGGGAAAGTATAAACATGCAACTTAGAGGTAAAGCTACGAAAAGAAATGCTTTGACACACACTTTGTCCATTTTAATGGCCTCTTTCTTTCTTTAAGATTTCTCAATTGTACAAGCGTGTACAAAATTTAAGCGCTATTAAAAAGATTTCAGGTGATACGTGGACAAAATTCAAGATGTGCATTTAGCTTGCCATAGTAATATCTGTAATTTATTCTATTTTCATAAAAACCTTAGAGCCATTTTCGAGAAAATGAAAATTATACCATGTAAAGATTAGTTTACGGTGGGGGAATTTTCACGAAAAATCTTCGTCTGATAGCTATGATTAAACACTGTCTTGACCCAAGTATGAAACTTGGTATTCATTGAAATTTAGTTTTTTTTTCTTTGCATGTTCGAAGCATGTGAAATTTCTGTATTGAATTTTTTGGTAGAATGCAATATTTCCTCTACCTATTAGTTACGTAGTATAAAAATAATAAAAGCATCACTGCGCATCATGAAAATAGTAACGTATTCATGAACTTGAACGAAGTACAATCACGTAGATTGTGTCTCGCATACAAGGACTATTACAGTAGGTACCATGTAGTCTTTTCTTTTCTCGCAAGGGACAGAGGAGGATTGTATCGTATGTAACCTCCGAGACGAAGGGATGCGATGAAAGATCCGAAGGATTGTTGCCGGACCAAGCAGCGGCAGGTGCGAATATTTCGGGGTTCCTGAGGTTCACAGATGGAAACACTCCTGCAGCCACCCGTCCCCAGCGCACTTACTGACGAACAGGTCCGAACTTCCCTGGTTCGGAAACCAGAGGAAGAAAGTCACAGAGCGCATATCCACCGCGTACCGCACACCACCAAACTGCCCAGTCAAGCCCGTACCCCGAAAGATGAAAGGAAATGAATAATGGGGAATGAGGACTGGAAAGATTCGTGATATTAGAGAAATTGCATTCGCCTGACGACAACGAAAACCACGAAAAAACTGAAGTCAGAGCGGTTGCCGGGGATCAAATCTGGGACCTCCCGAATGCGGGCTATAAGCTTTACCGCCTGAGATATCCCACTCGGTCTATGTAGTCTTTCTCACGGCATACAGGATGAACTCTAGACCAGCGAACGTAATAAACCAGGAGATTATAATGCTGAGGCGCCACGTTCACATCCATATTCATTTGAGAAAATTCCCATGCTAGCGCTGTGGCTAAATTGCCCATAAAACAATAAAGAAAGATTACTTTGAGGCGCTTACTACCATAAAATGAACACGACAATATCGCAGCGGGAATAAATCCACAAGCATAATCTTCATTTCATTATTCCAGGAGTTAAAAAGTGTTCTATGTTTTGACAGCTTGAGCTCTGTATTTACTGCAGATTCCTCCCGCTGGTTTTATTAATCTACAGCTTTTAAAAATAGGATTATTTTTAACCATCCGGTCATGATCTTAGTCGGATTGTGTGTTTGATTGGCATCAGAGGGAATTCTTCCATGTAGGAAGTGAAGAATTTCCTACAGTTGGAAAGGTAGAATCAGACGACTGAAGCTGTCTTGCCGGCATGTTGCCATGGTAACTCAGTGGTTAGAGCAACCGGACAGAAAACGGGAGACCTGTGGATCAAATCCCGGCTATGGCATTGCATTTTTCAGTAGTCTGATTCTACCTTTCCCACCTTGTCCTATAGGTCTCGCCAGGGATATTGGCATATGACCTTCAGGGCTAGCCCAGTCAGCCAGCCCTCTGATGTTTCAATACCTCCCTTGCAAGTAGCACGTGGTTCCTTCTGTCCAGTTGTGGTCCAGTTCCTTCCACCGTATACAACTCCCGTATCAACTTGCACCATTCTTCGAGCTGCAGCCCCGTATGTGTCATACATCTATACGGTAAATGACTCGCATCGTAGCTCTCCATTAAAATTTTCACATGCCAAAATCCGTGGCGCGACCTGTACATACATAGCTAGTGTGGAAGAACAAGTAATTCATTAATTGTCCTAATAGAGGCTAAACTATGAAGACCGGGACTTAAAGTACGTACGGCATTGTCAGTCGCCATTGGGGTATGTCATCTCAAAACACTTTGAGATCTTGTGGTTTCCGGGGAAACTGCGAGTCAACTGGAAAAGTTAGTGCCCTGCCGGCATGTTGCCGTGGTACCTCAGTGGGTTAGAGGAACCAGACGGAAAGTGGGAGATCCATGGCTGACGACATCATCGTTGTTGAAATGTTTTCTACCAATTTCTTCAAATGAAGAAACACACGAAAATCGCTTGGTGCCAAGTTCGGACTGTTGTGAAACAAGATATGCAAACTTGGCTTTCATCACAGACGGCATCATTCTTTGACGAATATTCTTTGAATAACGGCGTGGGCTATGTGGAGAAGTAATGTAGAGTAATGAGTCATAATAAAGTATTAAGGAAAAAAATGTGTTATTTTAAAAAATTATCGCACTTACTTTAAAAGCACACCTCATATGTTTGGATAATTCTTATAATGATGGATATTGTAGCTTTGTCCAGGTTTTCACCGTCACTTCTCCTAAGTTTTCACTATCACTTAACTTTCTTCGCGAAGTAGCGCCGTGATGCAATCTCTCGCGGAAGCAGCACTGCTGCGCGTCACGGCAATCTACACAAACACCTAGGAAGATAACACTTTTCGTTGCACCAGAAACGCATTCGCTAACTCGCTCACTGTCCGGCTCTCTTGCTAGAGCGCTCGCATATCTATAGCCATTAGAAATTTCCACAGAGTTCCAGAACATTCGAGAAGGAGAAACATCTAGAAGATTCTGGGTAGAGCTTCCAGTGTTTGCAGCAAAAATATTGCGGTGAATTATTGTCAGAAAATCTTGAACAACACTTGTGTAATTAATCTGAATAAGAGAGAGAAGGATAAGAAGAAATTACTGATGAATGAAAAAAGTAAAGTTTACGGAATTTATGAAATTGCCCAAACAAACCTTAATTGTTTAATTTTTGTAAACATCTGTAGTTAAGTAACATTAATACTATTTTGTATGTAAGATATTTCTTGTAATGAAACTTTATATAGTATGTTAAATATAAGAAATAAAAAGGGAACAGAAAACGAGGTTCTAGTCGTTACGAGGGAGAAGCAATAAGTTAGAAAACTTTTCTCAAGATGACCAGGAGGTGAAAAGACGCCACATATTAACTATTTAGTAACTGTTATACTTCAATAGTATCATCTAATAAAGGTCAAAAAGGTAAAACAATACCTATTGTATTGGGTAATTAACAATGACCAAAAGTGAAAAACGGGTTGAGAAGTAAAAAGTATTTGGTATACTCGCTGTACAACTACGTAAAAATATGTTAATTATTTGTTATAAATTCAAATTTCATTAGCTATTATTGAAAAGAGTTAATAATTGTTTATATAAATCATTAATAAGAGTTTGCAAACATAGTATTTTCATCTACAAATAGGATTGAAAATAAATACAACATTAAGTGAAACAAAACTTGATTTTATCATCATTGCCAACCAACTATACTATAATACTAACATCGTAGTAACTCGAGTTGTATCGGTTTGCCGCATATAGATTTAAGAATCTGTAAAAAGCGAAGGTAACGAACCCAGAGGAAAAGAGAATTCATCCGGGAAATTTATGTAACAAAACTTTTGCCACGTTGTTACATAGGTACCACTGCAGCATCCTGAGGATCAGGGCCAACGCGACCGGGATCAAAGAGCCATCTTTTCACTGCATGTTTACGCTGGCGAGAGCGCTATTTATCTTTGTTTATCTCCGACTGCCCGGCGCCGACCACCCTATAACTTCGGCCATAGCGGATGCGTCATAACTCCTTTATTCGCGGTATCAGATTATTCACACGTAATACTTATTTCAGCATTCTTTCCCCCGAATTTAGTCATAACAGCGTTACTGAGAGAATTGCGTGTTTTATTCGAGCTTGAATTGGTATGCTGTAAGCTACAGTGCATACATTTTATTATAGAAAACCTTATTTACGGAACCTTTCCTATCAAACTTGTACTGATAAAAGAAATATGGTACGCCTATTTCAGCAGTAAATGGGGTTTTTCAACGTCGGATATAACTTTCACGCACCAAACGATTCAGGCAAGTTTTATTGAGGTAACAGCAGCTAATCTACAGTTTTTGCTTCTTCACTTATTCTCATAAGATCTTTAGTTTTGTACAAAAGTTACACGAATCAACAGCGGCTGAATAACTGACCAGGCACACTTTAAAGGAGCTATGGTACCTCTTGCTCACTAAGTATCACGCCTTCATATTTTCGGCAGAAAATTACTAACACTGTAAGTCGTTTTATTTTCTTCTTATTGCATGTCTAAATAAAAGTAAAATAGTACAGTTACTAATATAATGCATTCATTAAAATAATTTACGTTGTTTTGTACCATTTCTATAAAGTGATACATAAAACCTCCCATTTCCTGATATTTGTTTTCGATGAATATTTCAGTATTCACCTCAGCTTTTCTGCATCTGTGCTCTACTTACTTACTTACTTGGTTGTTATATTAAGTGCATAATAAATAAAAACTAAGTTAAATCTTTTATTTAATTAATTACAAATTATGATTTGTCTGGCTGATTTTATTTAATACTAAACTTTTCGCTGAAAATAGGCGAAAGAAATATTTTGGTAATTTAACATCATTAGGAAAATTAGTATGATTTCCATAATGTAGTACCAGTTCGCAGCGACATCAGAGAGAGAGAGAGAGAGAGAGAGAGAGGGAGGGAGGGAGGGGGGTCACATTTTAATCTACAGCGGACCTGACCTTACCTTCAAGTGTGATTTTCCCACTCACCTGCGCGTTATTGCCAAACGTCTACTTTCCCAGGCGTTTTTCTACATATCTATGAAAGATGGAACAAAGATGTTCATAAGCTTTTTCATTGTTCTCATCAAAATTGACCACGTGTTTAAAGGGTCAACGGCAGTTCGTAGATTCTATGCAATGAGTTGAATGAATTGAAGTATTGCGACTTCATTTTCGTAGTTATTATTTTTATTACTATATTTATTTGTGTTAGATGGCAATTAATTAAAGGGTTAATGACAGTTCGTTGATTCTATACAGTGAGTTGAATGAATTGAAGTATTATGACTTTTCTTAGTAATTATTAATATTATTACTTTATTATTATATTTAGTTGCGATAGATAACAGCAAATTAATTCACTGTCTTTTCTTATAATCTATATTTAAGGCTATATTTTATAATTACCGGAAAGTGTTTTATTTTAATCTTTTTCCTCAATCGATAAAATCGTAATTGAGTAGGTACCTTATTTCCAAAAATTCTCTTCTCTATAGAGATCAAATTTTGGTAAATAAAATAAAAAAGTTGATAGTCTCAAGACTAACATAATAAATGCAATCTTTTAAATATTATTTCTTAATTTTGTTGATCTTTATTGAAGTAGTATTGTTCTTGGAGTTTATTTATTTACGAACTTATTGTTACGTAACTTATTAGCCTCACGCTTGGGAAGCCAATTTGTGAAAGTGTTTTGTTGTTGATGGAGTTTGCACCACGCTTTGGGCGTCAATTTGAAGATGATTGTTTGTTACGTAATATGCTGCTACGTATGAAACGCCGATTTGAAGATGATATAGTTTGTTGTTGTTACACTCCAGTTTTAAAAAAAATAATTTTGTTATTAAACTTCTATAGATATTATTTATGTTTATGTTTGCTTCGGCTGCGTCAGTATTACTTTAGAGACACGTTTCTCTTAATCAGGGCGTGGTGCGACAAGAATGTAGGCTTACACAGATTTTAAGTATTAATTCACTTCTTTTTATTAATCCTTGACACAAATTAAATAGCACTACACTGATATCAAGAGTTGCGAGTTTCTTTAATTTAATGCTTACACTTTTAATAACGCGTGTACTTATTTTACGTCTCACACGAATACGTAATATTTCTCTAGAGAACACATCTTCCATCCGATTACTCCAAGGTCTGCAGGCAAACTGAACATATTTCAACCGTCCAAACCCGTAAACTTCTGTATTTCAAGTCTCTGATTGGCTAATCCTAGTCCAATAGAATACCTGCATTTTACTAAAGCCTTTTCTAGCTGTTGATTGGATATTTTAAACTGTCACAAAATTTATATTATTGCTGCCCTAATAATGACTAGTAGCATTTAAACTCTCAAACTCATTATTGCCTCAAGGTTACCTCATTGTTAGCAACTTTAAACTTATTATTCTCATAGCTCTTACATTATTAAATTATGTAATGCATTCATATAACATTATTGAACATGTTTACAATAATTAAGCATATGCAATGACTGTTACATACATTATACAAATTATTACATACATATTGCTTCAAGGCGGGCTTTTATTGAATTTACATATTATATAATTCAATTGAAATTATTCAAGTGTTAAAAATACTGCCTCATTATATACTTGCTTACCTATCCATATGAAATACATTTGAACATAAGTTGTTTTGAAACAACATGCATTTTTGGAAATAGCTACCATCTACACACATTTCTTGGTTTCTATGATGGTATGAAACAAAACTGTACCTTTTCCACAATACAATAACTAGTTTCAACATTTTTGGACTGGAAGACATTTTGGAAACGGCTTCTCATTTACTTCTTACACCCGAAGATTTACATTGAGTAGCAAACCACTTCGCAGGCTCACAATAAAAAACATTAAAATCCGTGGAATATTTCGTCAGTGATTTCTCTTCGCTAAAGTAGAAGGAAAAGAAGAGGGCGTGTGTAAGGTGTGGGCCGGAAGTAAAGCCATTACATGCGTGAGTGCGTATTCTGGCGTGACGGTAGGGAAGTACCCGACTTTTAATCAGAAAAATGGGAGGCTGAGTCCTCTTTGAGCTTTGTTTAAAAGAAACAGATGACGTAAAAGACTGCCCTTTTACGCATCAAAAGTCATGCTTCGTAATTATCTGAGATACTGAAGGCAAGGAGTATCAAGTTTTAAAAGAATGAAAAATATTAAGTACGGAAAAATAGTGTACCGAATAGTAAATAGAAGTACAGAAAATATTTTATTGTAATTTCCACAAGCTTCTATAATCAAAACCTGGGATTTATTTACGAGTACAAGACCATTTAACCTGTCAGAAACACAAATTGTATTCTCATACTTTTTCAGAGAGCGGGATAGCTCAAGCGGTAATGACTGTGGCCCGTATTCGGTGGTCGTGGGTTCGATCCCCGGCTACCGCCCATTCTGACCTATAGGTCTTTGGCGATTTCTCCGGGTCGGCAGGGAATGGTGGGGTGGTTCATCTCCTGTCTCTCATTTCTTCTACCCGTCGTTTTCCTTACCTGTTTCAGGGTTGTAGGACCGGGCGACGATGTTCGGCGGGTTGCAGCTGGGCGGTGGCTTGCGCTCTGTATAAGTTTCTTCCCTGTCGTCGGTGCGGGAACTGTTCAGGTCTCTCCCCTGAGTGGACTTCACCAATAGGGGACTGTCGATGGTTGAGTGGCTTGTGGGTAGGACCGGGCGGTGTTGGATGCGTTTAATCTGGAAACGTTAAGACCCCCGTCCGTGTTTCCGGCCGTCGGCATCCGGTTCTGGTCGCCCTTCGTGTCTCTCTCCCCTCATCCCTTCCTCCCAGGGGTCACGTTGGAAGCAGAAAGGACCATTAGGCATACTTGTGGTACTCTGACCCGGTTCCGAAGACCACTGCGAATATGTGCCATTTACCTTTACCTCACACGTTTTTCAATTCTTGAAATTTCGCATATGAATACATTTTTATTATTAAATGATTATTTTTTGTGTTTCATCAGCAGAGAAGATAGATTCCTTTTACTTTCTCTACCACTTACCTATGGTAGTTAGAAGAAGATTTGCGCTCCAACCAAAACTTCTATTTTGCAATTTTACCTGAAGTATGTGTTTTGAGAGCCTCTAAACTCAGAGAGATACTTTTAGAAAAGTGAGTGCCTGTGCGTGCTTGCTTGCGGTGTGTGTGTGAGAGAGATAAACAATATAACTCCAAAAATGAGATTTCTGATAAATACATTACTTGGTATTAAGTCCATAAACCGGCTATCCTATGACTCAAAGTTTTTCATGCACATTTCCCATTCCAACCTATATTCTACTTGAAAAAAGTTCGATATTTGTTTGCTTGAAAAGGACTATAATAATCTAGATTAAAATATCCTAGGTATATTATGTTTTACATATTGTTATGGATAAAATATACGGTGCTTCTCACATACGAGTTGGCTGGTCGTCTGTGTACGTGAGAAACGGTGAATATTTTGAATTTTCTGTGAATATTCTGTGGATTGATCTTTATTTCGATTGAATTTTGTAAATTTGGAAACCGAGACATAGACAGGATTGTTATTACGAAATTTTACAAGACAGATTGCAAGAGCCAATATATGTTTATATGTTGCTAAGAACAATTAAAAACAAATTGTCGAAGTGATGGTACATAAACGTTAGTCATGAAACGCAATATTAAAATGACAAATGACATTAGCAATGAAAACATACGAAATTTAATCACAGAACAATCTTGAAAAATCTGATGTGTTACACTCACATGACTTTCTCTACTCTTGTACAAACTATTTTTACAAACGCTTATTCTCCATATGCTTCATGTTAATCGATATATCGAGATGGCAATCTAATTTGCTAATTTTCTTGTAGATGCCAGGGGAATATGATAGGCTTTAAGCAATAGTCAAATATTTTAAGATCTGGTTGCTATATGGAGTATTCCATTCCCTTTGCACGTGCAGGACATAAAACAAATGAATAACGAATTCCCATTTGAGAAAAAGTATTGAAAAATTTAAGGAAATAACAAGCAATATCTCGAAAATGGTTCACTCAACAAAAAAAATGTATATGACATAAATTGTGTATTTTAACGCGATCTACATTTTTTGTGTAGTAAAATTTTTTCCATCTCTTATAGTTTACCAGTTATGCAAAAGTCGTTCACAATGAAGAATACTTTTGGAGACATTCCCAGAAAATTCGAGATATACATTTCATTTGTCATGAAAATATCTTAAACATATGATATTTTAAACAAAATCGTTAGACCCATTTTTGAGAAAATTAAAATTTTCGGAAAATGTTCCATGTAAAGGGTAATCTGGGGTGGGGGGATTTTCTTGAAAACCTTCGCGTCGCATCTCTGTAAGATACTGAACCTAAATACCAAGTTTGGTGTTTATCCGACTGTTCGTTTCTGAGTTATGCTTTTCACACACACACACACACACACACACACAGACACACACAGACACACACACGGACATGATTCCAAAAATGCTTTTTTTGGATTCAGGGGGTCTCAAAACAAGTATTTCCGGTGAAATCTCGGTATCGAATTTTTGGGTGGAATACAATACTTCCCCTACTTACTATACGTAGTAAAAATGAAATGAACCTCTCCAAATAACGTACACTTATCTAATATGTGATTATTGTGTGAGTGGTCTTTTTACTTTCTCTACTACGTATAGTAAGTAGGGGAAGAATTGTATTCCACCCAAAAATTCGATACCGAGATTTCACCGGAAATACATGTTTTGAGACTCCCTGAATCCAAAACAAGCATTTTTGGAAACATGTCTGTGTGTGTGTGTGTCTGTGAACAGCATAACTCAGAAACGAACAGTCGGATAAACACCAAACTTGGTATTTAGGTTCAGTATCTTCCCGAGATGCGACACGAAGGTTTTCAAGAAAATTCCCCGACCCCAGAGTACCCACCCTTTACATGGAACATTTTTCGAAAATTTTAATTTTCTCAATAATTGCTCTAACGATTTTGATTAAAATATCATATGTTTAAGGTATTTTCATGACAAATGAAATGTATATCTCGAATTTTCTGGGAATGTCTCCAAAAGTGTTCTTCGTTCTGAACGACTTTTGCATAACTGGTAATCCATAAGAGATAGACAAAATTTTACTGCACAACAAATGTAGATCGCGTTAACATACACAATTTATGTCATATACATTTTTTTTCGTTGAGTGAACCGTTTTCGAGATATTGCTTGTTATTCGCTTAAATTTTCCAATACTTATACTTTTTCTCATATTCCTTATTCATTTTTGTTATGTCCTGGACATGCAAAGAGAATGGAATGCGCCACATAGCAACCAGCGCTTAAAATATTTGACTATCGCTTAAAGCCTACCATATTACCCTTGCATCTACAAGAAAATTAGCAATAAGATTAACATCTCGATATCTCGATTAACATGAAGCATATGGAGAATATGCGTTTGTAAAAATAGTTTGTACAAGAGTAGAGAAACTCATGTGAGTGTAACACATCACATTTTTTTATCTTAAAATGGAGCCTTTAATAGCCGAAATAGTTAATTTTATCAACTCAATTTTTTGGAATTTTTGCTGTTTTGTAGAATTGTTAGGTAATTATTGAGAAAAAACGTTGAGTTGATTACAATCTGCAATTTGTGTAGAATATTGTGTCATTAACCGTTTTGATGTGATGTGAAATATAATTTTCACAAATATAGCTGCGTACTCTGACGGAAACGTAATGTTTACAATTATTTTTCTTTCTTTTCTTTTCCTTCTTAAATTCCGAATCTACTCTTCCGAGTTTCCAATAGACATTTGGATATTGTTTTCGTGTGTTGTATGTAGCCAAGTTCTTACTGCTCTGTTTGAAGTTATTTCTAGATATTAAGCGGATATATGTGAAATAAGCAAAAGTATATCCTTTTAGTAAGACACCAATTTCTGTTATGCGTTTGCAGATAACTCACCAAATTTCATATGCATGTATACTAAAGCCTAAAGATGAAATAGGAGCTGGTGTATATGGAAGACAGTCCGAGCTGGAGAAGTGGTATCCCTTGGGAGCTTTGACCACGGTATTCCAGGCAGAATTATATGTCATCAGGGCTTGTGTGGTGGAGAGTGAGGACAGGTGCTACAGGAATTGTAATATCTGGATATACTCAGACAGCCAGGCGGCACTGCGGGCATTAACAGCACCCTTCAAGAGATCAAAGATCGTTAGGGAATGTCGAGAAGCCCAGAAAGGCTAGGGGAATGCAATAGACTTGCTGCAGCATGGATCGCTGGCCACACTGGGTTAACTGGAAATGAAAATGCAGACAGAACCGTAGGCCCCATTTATAAGATCTGAACCGGCCTCGAATATTACCAAATTAATATTATGGACTAATCTATTAGACTGGATTGAAGGAGAGTATTTAGAATACTGGAAACACATCAGGCAACAAAGACATGGGAGGCCAGTGATGCAGCAGCCAAGTCTTAGAAGTCTTGCAGTCCTTAAATTAAGTAGGAAGGAGATGGGGCTTATGGTGGGTTCATGGCTGGTCAGGGAATTTAAAAAATCACCTGCAGATAATGGGGCTGTCAGAAGACCCAAGATACAGGACGTGTGGTGTAGAGGAGGAAACGGCTTCGCACTTTTTTTTATTCCAGTGTGAAGCACTGGAAGTGAATATATACAATCCATTTGGAACCGTTGATTCAAATGAGATAGTTTCTAATAAAAACCTAATCAATAGACTCCTGAGACTTATTAGAGCTTAGGAAGGTGATGAATGGAAAAACAGGGAGGAAACCGTACATTAAACCTAGGGTCATATAAATGTTGTGTATATCTGTTAAATATATTTTATGAATCAGCTGTTTTTAACCTGAGGTTACATATTTCTAAAATAGAACTTTGTTCCTTTTTTGCAGAAAACATGAACGATACAACATTGAAATTTAATTCAGAGACTCTCAACAATATTTTCTTTAATTTGAAGTAGAATGAATCGAATAGCTTAATTAGAACTTGAACAAAAAAATTATAATTCATGAACAGGTGCTTGATAAAAAATGCATTTACTAATAATATTCACTAACGTCGTATTATTCAAGATACAGATGATTGTAGTTCAGAATAAGCAGGCAGTAGTTTTACATGTTCCTACTAGTTTCAAAGAAAAAGGTACTTTAAGCGTAAATAACATCAAACCGTAAGTAATATCGAAACCATGTAAACCCATATATCGTTCTGTTCAGTTAGAATTGTAGAATGTTTTTCAAAAGCATGAAAATTGAATTTTTTTTTTGAGACTTCACTCGTCTATCTCCTCTTAATATGGCGAATGGCATAATTTGAACACGAGAATTACTTTTTAATGAATAACATATAACGTATTTATGCGAATTTGTAATAACCAGAGAAAATTGTACCGTATCAGTTCTTAGTTTCTCTACTACATATTAGTAAGTACGGAAAGTATTGCATTCCACCCAAAATTTCGATACCGAA
The DNA here is from genome assembly GCA_030765065.1 of Deroplatys truncata. Lineage (NCBI taxonomy): Eukaryota > Metazoa > Arthropoda > Insecta > Mantodea > Mantidae > Deroplatys > Deroplatys truncata. The sequence goes on along the minus strand of CM060988.1, from coordinate 116,191,293 downwards.
GTTTCACTGGAAATACATGTTCTGAGGCCTCCTGAATCCAAAAAATGCATGTTTAGAAAAAGGCTCGTGTGTGTCTGTGTGTGCGTGGGCGTGTGCGTGTGCGTGTGCGTGTGTGTCTGTGAACAGCATAACTCAAAAACACAAAGTTGGATAAATATCAAACTTGGTATTTAGGTTCAATATCTTTCAAAGATGCGACACAAAGATTTTCAAGAAAATCTCCAGAACATTATTCGAATACTTTGATTTTCTCAAAAATGCACCTAACGATTTTAATTAAAATACCATATATTTAAGATATTTTCATCACAAATGAAATGTATATCTTGAATTTTCTGGGAATGTCCCCAAACGTCCTCTTCATTCGGAATGGCTTTTGCATAACTGGTAAACCGTAAGAGATAGACAAAAACTTTTTACACAAAAATGTAGATCTCGTTAAAATACACAATTTATGTCATATACATTTTTTGTAGAGTGAATAATTTCTAAGATTGTTATTTGTTTGAATTTTCTAATATTTATACTTTTCCTCAAATGGAAATCCGTTATTCCTTTTTTTTTTATTATGTCCTGGACATAATGGAATGGAATACTGAGCATAGCAACCAGCTCTTAAAATATTTGACTTGTGCAAATGTTTATACCGATTAACATGAAGCAGATGGAGAATAAGCGTTTGTAAAAATAGTTTGCACAAGAGTAGAGAAAGTCGTGTGAGTGTAACACATCAACTGTTTTAAAACCAACTCAATACTCTTTTAAAAAAGTAGCTGTAGAATTTTAGAGGAATCCTCCTGATATGAATAACACTAGTTTGCATTTTCAAACTTTTTGTCAGATGATTTCTTAAAAGTAGGTTTTTCTTGAATCAAGTTTTTATGCCGATTCCAGAAATAACTTCCGTTTTTTTCTATCCCGTCAGGTTTTTACACATAATAAGTAATGTTTTGACAATTTTACTAATGAGCGTAGAAAAGTATTCAAATACCATTTCACACAAGGCAAGTTTTTATTTAAGAAACATTTTAAGAATACTCTCAAGAACTCCCCTAATTTATTTCATGATTACATTTTAACAAAACAAGAAGCCAAAATGTTTCATATAATTTTTTTTCAAACTTTCTCTTCTTTGACTTCCTTGCAGATCCTTGAAGATGACTGTCCCTCCTCAACATCCAACAGTAGTCGGCTATCATAGTTTAATTCCATCTTCCCTGGTACCTCCTCTCCATTTCCTTAATATCTTGGTGAAAACGTTCACCCTGCTCTTCATTATGATGTCCCAGATTTTCTGGAAAGTAGTCGATATGTGAATGCAGAAAATGCACCTTTACACTCATGTTACAACCCATCTTGAAATTTTCCAACATTGTTTCGACAATGGCCTTGTATTTAGTATCTTTGTTATTGCCTAAGAAGTTTTCAGTAACCAATCGGAAGGCCGTCTATGCTTCTATTTCTCTCTCATTCACTGTCTTCTCAAAATCTTGAGACCAACAAAAATTCCAGCCTTTAGTTTGTCTTGTGTAATGAAGGGAAATTTCTTGGAAAGGTACTTGAAGCAGGGTCCATCCTGTGGTAGAACCCTTACAAATTGCTTCATCAAGCCCAATTTTATGTGTAATGGCGGAAGCAATATCTTTATATCTCTATACTTTTGAAGTGAAATTGTGAAAAAACTGTACGTGATAGAAAAAAAAACTAAAAGCAGTTCTGAAATCAGCATACAAAAGTGAATCAGAATCACTTATTAGTTTTCAGTCATCCGATATCATGCAGACTAGTGTAATGATTCCACCCAGAGTGATGCATGAACTCAGCCTGTGAGTAGTTTACATCAAGTTTAACGTCTATTCAACTTGAAATAAATTTGCGTCGTTTGCTATCATATGACTTCACTCCTACGATGTTGGCTTTTGAAACATGTTATCTATTTTGACACCCGAAGGCCATAATTGTATGCAATTTGACTGACACAAACTCGCTTCATATGTCTTTCTCTCTTGCGTGCATAAGGAAATGTAAATACTATCATTAGCCGCTCCATAAATATTACTGACCTAGATAGTAGCGTTCTCTTGCAAAACCCTAAAAGTCCATTTCTCTCTTATTTTATCTTCGTAGTGAACACTTTCACTGTAAACTGATTATATCCTTAACTTTGAACAGACCGCTTGCTTTTATCTCAAAAGTTGGGACTTAGTGTCTGGGCTCTAGAAAAAAACAAAAGATTAATGGAATAAAGACGGATGTATCCTTAATGGTACAAAATTTAAATCCGGCACCAAATATAAGGCCTCTTTAAGGGAGGATAACCGCACATGACTTTGTTTTACAATGAAACTATTGTTTGTGTTATTTGACGGCAGCTCCGATATTATTTAATGCACGCTGCGTCGAGTTTTAAAACACTTTGATTTCCCTTTCCCTTATTTCCCCAGCAACAACGCGACGATACCGTTCAGTTCTCAACAACTACCGTCCATAAGTACATTTTTACATTCTCTACAACGTATGGTAAATAGGGGAAGTATTGCATTCCACCCAAAAATTCGATACCGGCTCTCACCGGAAATACAAATTTTGCGGTGCCTGAATCCAAATAAAGCATTTTTGGGAATGTGTGTGTGTGTGTGTCTGTGTCTGTGAGCAGCATAACTCAAAACCGAAAGTCAGATAAAATACCAAACTTGGTATTTGAGTTTAGTATCTGAAATCTAACACGAAGATTTTCAAGAAAATCCCCCACCCTCAACTACCCTTTACATGGAACATTTTTCGGAAATTTTGACTTTCTAAAAGACGGCTCTTAACGATTTTGATTAAAATATCATATATGTAAGATAATTAGATACATCTCAAATAAAATGTATATTTTGAAATTTCTTCGTATAGCCCAGGAAGACCTCTTCATTTGGAAGGAATTTTGTATAACTTGTAAACGTTTAGCAATAGACGAAATCAAAAAATAAACGTCTCTTTAAAAAACACAATTTACTTAAAATAAGTTTTTTGTGGCATAAGCCGTTTCTGAGATATCCATTATTAAATATTCAAATTGATCAATGCTTGTCATTCTTTTAGTTCCATAGATTTTCAGTTGCTTTCGAGATTACATGGAAACAGTATGGAATTTTAAGGCCAGCATATAGCGTCCAGTTATTGAACATTTGGCTATCACTATTCTCTTTGTATTTGTAACGAAATGTGTAATGTCTCTATTTTTGCAAAGTTTATTTAGATTAAATGTAGTAGGTAGAAAAAATAAGCTTTAGTAAGAATAGTTTGTATACCCACTAATAAAGATAGAAGGTAGAGAAAGTCATATGAATGTATCATATTAGTGCTTTTCCTTCACACTGCGGGCTGATCGCGCGCCGGCTGCCGCAGCTCGAACTCCAGCCGAAGCAGTTATAATATTCCCGCCTCACGTTCTCGTAATTACAATTACACTGATAATAAGTACATATCTTATTCATAAGAGATGTTGGAAATGTTGTACTCTATCCACACATTTCTGGAATCTGAGAAAGTTCTCATTCACATTCGAGAGTTCAGTATTCAAAATTGTGTGAATTTCTCATCTGATGTTTTCTTTTAGATCTTGCATGTATGGGGTTTGCAGAAATAAATTTAGAAATCATTGTGTTATTCGAAATAAATTGTTCTTTATGGAGATGCACGTTTTTCCTGCAGTAAGTACGTCTGTGTCTATCTCTTATGGTTTACCAGGTATTCAAATTTCTACAAAATTCCTTCCGAATGAAGAAGACCTTTCGGGCTGTTCCCAGAAAATTCAAATATACATTTTATGTGACATATAATATCTTAAAAATATTGCATTTTAATCAGAATTGTTAAGAGCCATTTTCGTGAAAAAATATCGAAAAATGTTCCATGTAAGGGTAGTTTAGGGTGAGGGGAATTTCTTCAAAATCTTCGTGTCTTATCTTTAAAAGGTACTGAACTTAAATACAGAGTTTAGTATTTATCCAACGTTTGGTTTTTGGGTTATGCTGTTCACACGCACACAATCGGGCATTTTCTACAATTTGTGTTTATTCACGGAATCTCGAAACATTTCGTTATCGAACCTTTGGGTGGAATGCAATATTTCCTCTACCTAATAGGCACACGGTAGGAAACGTAAGCATTTTACTCTGTGCTGCAAGAGTTCAGACGAAAGGAATATTAATCATGAGAAGAAAAGCATCTGCGCATTAACGGCGAGATAAAGTTGAAAACTGAAAGACCTGCATAAGTCTTAATTAAAATGAAAACGAATGAGGCAGCAAAAATGGAATGGAACTCATTAGAAACTACGAACTCTGCAAGGAAATTTCAGCGAAGGAAACCACAGAATGCACTTAAAAACAATTCTTTGCTACCACCGTTCTAACAAAACATTCATTTTAATCGTCTTAGCCAACATCACTTAACTTTATGCGATTTTGGCAACTGAAATGGAACGGTTAATGCTACAGAAGTAAGTTTAAATTCTGGAGAGTTCTTTTCAGGTGAATAAAATGTAACATTCTAGATTCACCCTCCAAATATATTTAATGTATAACATGTGTGTGCGCACGCATGTGAGTATCTTCTGTCCTCCCTGATTAAAGTTTTTCCCCCTTCTTCCTCCAGATTTTCCTGTCCTATAACTGTCCTGGAACGTTTTCTTCTCGAAATTTATTTCCCAAATATAATTACTTTGCACGTATTATTAATGTATTCACTGCCTGTGATGTCCTATTTAGTAAGAACGGGCGTTAAACACTACTAAAAAAATTGTGGGCATCTTGTGTTTTCTCAGAAATAGATATGACGATTTTCATTAAATTATTTGCTTGAATGAATTTAAAATCTTCATTTTTATAAGTAGCTTGCCAGCTATTCTTATCAGAATTTTATGCAACTTAGAAATAATAAAAAGTACACAGAAGCATATTGCAGAAAAATAAAGGGCTCATTAAAATATATGTGCACTATGTATGTTAAACAACTTTTTAAGGTTTTCTATTTTGAAGTTTACTTTTATGCGATGTAAAATGAAAACGTGCAACTCCTCTTTTTCGGCATGAGCTCATTACTAACAAAAATCGACTATTGACATCAGTGATTGATTGCTGCATAACATTTCAGGCTTTCTCAGCGTTTGGAGTAATTTTTTTTCCCTCTATATCAAGTAAATAAGTCCAGATTGCAATCATTTGATACGGGAACGATTGTCAACACTTTTGATGTCGTTTACTTTACTTGCTTCGTTGTTGATTCTGCTACCGTGATCTCGTGGCTCGTTCTGTTGTTGTTCGACCCAGTTTGGTGAAGAAATAATAAGTGAATTGCAATTATTGCTATAATAATAAATGGTAAAATGTTTAGTAGACCAATGTTTTAAAAAAAAACTTTAAATCGAATTGAATTGGGCATTTAATTCCTATCGTGCGCCAGCTACTCCAGTGGTAAGCTATGAGATCTTTATCTCTGGGTATCCCTGGGCGTATTGTTAAAGGGTAACATCAGTTTAAATTGACGGAGAAGTTTAATGTAATCTAATACTTGAGATATTGAAGCGAGTTGCCGACCGTTTGACGATAAAGAATGAAGCTGATTATGAACCGTAGCACACAAAATTATAACAACTGCATTATTCTTCCTGCTAAACTTCTGCAGTATCAAAATTACGGTTGTAAATAACTTTTTCCACAATAAAAGAAACTTGCGTGAGTCGTTAAGATGCTTATCGGCGAGATCTCTCGCAATAGCCGCGAAATCTTACACAACGGGCCACTAGGCGCTTAAAATATCACACGAGCCGTAAGTACCGAAGGGGGTACCAGAGAGAGAGAATAACTTATTTGAAAGTGCACGCCTTTATTCGTTTTAGCTCCGCTCCGTTATTTTTCACGCGCAGCCAATACTTAATCCTACGTGTGCCTCTTAACTTTGTTACCAGGGTGCTTAACTAAATCTTAGAATATAGGTGCCTTTCTCTTTTCTATAATTCTGCTTGCGTGCCTTTGCAAAAAGTACTGAATTTATAACCTAACTGAATTCTCTGAACCTTTAAGCTACGTCCGTTGATACTAATGACTTTTGCTAACCCGACTACCTAATTACCTTCGTCTTTTCGGACAAACATTTTAACTCGAGCTTGTTACATTACACATTGATTTAATATACGGAATATATATAAGAGTTACCTGTGAACGGATGGAGTCATGTATCTTGCAGAGAAACCCATGTATCAGATGCTACATTTTTAATTTTTGTCCTGCTTAACTATATATAAATACAGCCAGCATTGTACTCCCTACAAGAATTCTATATTTAGATTTCACTGGAAATACATTTTTGGGGTCTCATGACTCCTAAAAATAATTTTTAGTAAAAGGTTGCGTGCGCGCGTGAGTCTCCACGTCTGTGAACAGCATAACTCAAAAACGAGATCTCGGATAAATGCCAAACTTAACAATTTTGATTAAAGCACCGTATGTTTAAGATGTTTTCATGAGAGAGAAAACGTATATTTTGAATTTGCTGGGACTAGCTTGTGAAGTCCTCTTCATTCTGAATGGTCTGTATAATTTCGTACAAATGGACAAAATCTTACTACACAAAAATGTAGGTTTCGTTAAATCACACAATGTATATCAAATAAAAACCTTTTTATAGCGTCAACCATTTTCGAGATACTTTTTGTTATTGGTTTGAATTTTAAAAAACGTACCCCTTTTAAAGTTGAGCTATTCGTTTTCTTTTTTCGTGGTAATACAAAGAGCACAGGATTTCAACGCCTTCGCAGAGCGATCCGCCTTTTAAAACTTGATTATGACTTTAGTCTGGTTATCCTTCTTGTACTTAGATATATGAAATGTTAATGTTAGTTTATTTCGATTACCTAGTAGACAGGAGAATAAGCCGTTGTAAGAATAATTTGTAAGAGACTGAGTGGAGAAAGTCACGTGAATGCAGAATATCAGATTTTTTATTTAAAAGCCCCTTGTTTCTTGTATTTCGTATGTTTTGGCTATATTTTGAGGAGTACTCGGTTTAATGGCTGTGACGAAATTCCGAATCCCTCTGACCTGCAGGTCCAGTCCGATCAATCAATTGAACTAACCAGAGAATGCAATAAAGAGAGCTATATCCAGCTCCTGAAAGGCTTTCATTGCTCTGGTGATGTTTGTTTACCGGGACCCATCCTTTATTTCGCAGCATCCCCTACTCTCCTAGGGCTAACGAGGGTTTCTAAAGCGCAACGGCGCCATACCTTCCCATTTAGGGCAGAGGCGCTGATTACGATCCCTCTCCTGAAATGAAAGCTTTTATTTTCTTATCGAGCATGTGCTAAACTATGGCAACATGTAATGGAACCTGAAGTTCTCTCCGTGAATGAGTGGTTGTGTATTTGATTGAAGTAATTATTTTCTATTAAAAGCCCCAGGACGAATGTTTCTTGTATTTCGTATGTTTTGGCTATATTTTGAGGAGTACTCGGTTTAATGGCTGTGACGAAATTCCGAATCCCTCTGACCTGCAGGTCCAGTCCGATCAATCAATTGAACTAACCAGAGAATGCAATAAAGAGAGCTATATCCAGCTCCTGAAAGGCTTTCATTGCTCTGGTGATGTTTGTTTACCGGGACCCATCCTTTATTTCGCAGCATCCCCTACTCTCCTAGGGCTGACGAGGGTTTCTAAAGCGCAACGGTGCCATACCTTCCCATTTAGGGCAGAGGCGCTGATTACGATCCCTCTCCTGAAATGAAAGCTTTTATTTTCTTATCGAGCATGTGCTAAACTATGGCAACATGTAATGGAAACTGAAGTTCTCTCCGTGAATGAGTGGTTGTGTATTCGATTGAAGTAATTATTTTCTACAGCGACAGGTTAATTCTTGATGATGTTGACTTGTCCAGTTTTTCAACTGTCACATCTCTCAGTTCTCATTGTCGCTGTTTTGATCTGGTTTAACTTTCACTGGGACTTCACTTCACTAAAGTGAACTAGTTCAATTTCCCCGCCACTTCACTTTCTTCGTGACGTAGTTTCTTCTTCCGAACGGTGCACTCGCTGGGGAGTCGAACATAATATTTCCACAATCTCTTGCTCCGCCGTAGCACTCGCTGCACGTCACAGCAGGCGTTACTAACTCGCTCGGAGAACTCCACTTGATGTCACAACAGAAACACGCTCACCAACTCGCTTACTGACTCACAGACCGACTCTGACTGACACCTCTCGCGAGAATGCTCGCTTATATAGCTAATGGAATTGTCCACAGAACATTTTAGAACTATCTAGACCAGAAGTGGCGAAAACGTGACTCGCGAGTCATTTTGACTCGCAGGCGCCGTTCCCTCTCTGCAACCGTCCGTTTGTTTTTCACATGCTGCTGAGTGATGCGGTGCGTGTTGCATATTTGGTGACTCGCCGAAGGAAGTCGTTTTCGCCACTCACACGTTCTGAAAGCGGGGCGAAAGAAACTTACAGAAGATTCTGGTTACTTCGGTGCTTACGCTGGGTGAGAGCGCGACTTATCTTTGTTTATCTCCGGCTGCCTGGTACCGACCCCCCGATAACCTTGGGCCATAGCCGCTGCGTCACACTATATGCTAAGGCAGTTAAATGAATGCGTTGCGGTCAGTAAAGTGAATGCTGCTCTTTGGCTCCCCGGCATACGGAGAGGAGCTCATTGAGAAGTTGAGGACGGATGAGGTAACGAAAAGGGCGAAGTTCCTGCTGTGCAAGGGGGATGAATTTTGTACTTTGCATATAAGCGAGTGTATCCAACTTGTTTCCTTTCCCTTCGCACCCCTTACCTAGGTTTCTCAGGGCAATTGCTACATCACACATAATTTAGCTGGCGTACCCTGAGTTCATAGTAATGCTGCTTGTTCCCCCTATTCTGAGAGACCATGATTCGCAAATGTAAGACCGGTCGTCTACTCTTAGTGACACGCGTACGATAAACTTAAATACCATAAATGGCCTGCTAAATATATTGAAACCAATGCATTCATACTTCCAACTCTCAAACGAAAACTCGAATAAACACCAAGCTTGGTATTTATGTTCAGCTTATTCCCTGGAATTTGAAGACTCCACACCATGGAAACGTTTTCGAAATTTTTATTTTCTAAAAAACGCCTAACGATTTTGATTAAAATACCGTATATTTATAATTGCTTTACATATGAGATGTATATCTTGAAATTTCTGGGAATGACCAATGAATGGCCTCTTCACCTGGAAAGAACTTTGTATAACTGGTAAACGTTAAGAGATAGACGAAAACGTACCACAAAAGGTATGTGTGTGCGTGTGTGTGTGTATGTGTGTGTGTGTGTGTGTGTGTGTGTGTGTGTGTCAAACGGGTTGGCGAAACGAAAGGTCCCAGCAGATGATCACCAACGATTCCAACCCAGATGTTTACGGAATACTTTCGTGGTGATGTCTAATGAATACTGCATGGAAGTTCTCAACGTCCCAGATGTGGCTGTTCTTGCTGTAAGTATCCGTCTCGTGTGAAGCAGGCCTCACAGGTAAACAAGACATGCGCGGGTAATGTAGGATCTGCGATACTTCGTTGCAGAAACCACTGGAGAAACTGAACACGAGGTGCGAAGTTGTTCGGCCCCGGTCCCTGGAGGCTGTATGCATGGAGCTGTTGTTCATAAACACCGATTTAAATTGGGCTGTGCGTCTCAGACCTACATAACCTAACGAGATGTAAGGGACAAGAAAGAGGCGATGTCACTTGACATAATCAAAGTGTACTGGCTGTGCCTCTCAAACCTATCTTACCGGATACGCTTCAAACGGAAGTGAATAATTCCATAACTATACGTCGGAGAATGGTGGTTGTTTGATGATAAAACATTTCTCTCTGTGGGATGTGTCGTATCTCAGAGTTTGTCGCAGAGGTTCTGAAATATTCTGTATATATCTACAGTGCAGTCGTTTTATGGTGAGGCCACAGTTCGCGCGTATGTATGCTTCACAGACTGGGGGGTTTCCGTTCCGTAGCTCCCGCATTACTTACGAGGAAAGTAACATGCACAATAATAAGTACTGACCTTATGATAAGTGGTGCTGGAACTGAAGTACATCTGCGTGAAGACATGAATTTCTCATTCACACGCATAAGTTCTTTTTGCGTGATGTTCATAATTTTTTTTATTGTCCTTAAGTTCATCTATGGTGTGGGGATTGTTCCTATAAACTTTATTTGTTAGGTTCCCTACAAATAGATGCACCAATTTCGTCAATTTTTTTTCCTGCGTTAGAACATCTGGTTTTCACTTCTTAGATTTAGGGTTCAGCGATCCCCTGCCCACATGATTTGGGTTTTATTATTTATCGTAAACAAAAATTCGTTGTTCAAGGGTGAATTTGTCGTCAGGCACTGCAGTGGACTAATAACAAGCATTAACACACTTAAGCAAGTCACACACCACACAGATGTCTTGAATAAACTTTCTCCTTTGAAATGCACAACTCTCTTTACAGCACTAACACAAAACAGTGACTGAAACACAGCTGATAAAAATAACCTTGAATGAGCCGTCAATTGCGCATCGGAAATGTACCGAGGTCGCTGTAGTACAGCGTGCTACGCATATAGCCGGTCTGTTGGCCTCACCTTAAAACGCCCGCACTGTGTATATATAAATTAAAAAAAAAAAACATTATTTCAAATAACCTTTTTATGGCATCTCGGCATTTCTGAGATATCCGTTGTTATTGATTTGAATTCTTCAAAACCTAACATATTTTATTATGTGCTGTCACCATTCAGTTATTTCTCGCAATATAAAGAATACTGAATTTGAAAGACAGCATATAGCGACCCGCTTTCAAAAGATCTATCTCTTCAAGCCCCTGTATCCCTCTAAATGTTTAATGAAAATATTTTTTGCAAACTTTTATCTGATTAACATGAAGTACACAAGACTAATTAGGTTTTGTAATATTAGTTTATAGAAATAAACGATGGTAAATAGACAAAGAAAAATGAATGTAACACTCAATCTTTTTAAACTGAAATATGTGTAAGAGCAATATGCAACTAGTTGTAAAGCAACCTCTGTTACTATTTACAACTATTGGTTTACAAATTAATGCATTTCATATTTAGCATCTTTGCCCGATTTCCTCTATGTATTAGTGCAATCGACCTCTAGATGAGGTCGGTATTGTGAGTCAAGGTAATATTTTATCCTTCAAATGCATATTTAAAAACCTGTAAGTGGGTTAGAAGCAGCATCTTTCAAATGTGGGTGTCTTCGGTCCAGTTACGCCAGTTAGCTGTACCTCGTTTGATAAATTGCGTTTATACCCACGCGGCCTAGTTTACAAGAATCACTCTGATACAAGTTTTCTTCTATAAATCACAGATACACAAAGTGTTTCCATTCTCACGTCACTACAGGGCTTGCAAAGGTAAAATTTCTAAATATGTACTACAATTTTCAACGAAATTTGTTCATAGTTTTTATCATACACTGCTCTACCGGCATAGTTCACCTTATCTTTTAATATCTATATATATCATGAGCATAAATTAAATTAATAAGATTAATTTACCACTAAAATCAGGTTTTTCTAGAATTTTTTGAAACTCTGTATTTGCTGAGAATCTATTCCCGAGCTTGCTGATATTTTTAATATTTTTCACCAGCATTCATCAAATGAATTCAACTGAAGTTCTATGAAAAGCTTAGCCAATCTTTACTTTCCCTATTGCTTACCTGAAAGAAGTACCCATTGCATTCGTTCCAAAACTTCCAAACCAAAATTTCACCGAAAATACAGAGTTAAGTCACACTGTACCCCAAAAAGGAGCAGTTTTAGTAAAAAGGGATGACTCGACGGCAACGTTTGTGGTCCACATTCTGAGGGTAAGGGGTTCGATCCCCGGCGACCGCTCACTCTGACCCATTTTTCGAAAATTTTCCCGGGTCATCAGGCAATGCTGGAGTGGTTACTTTCAGTCCCCGAATTTCCTGTTCCTCCATTTCGTACCATTCATACTTTCATTCATACTTCACCCCATTTATCTCTTTCAGGGTGTGTCGGCGATGGTGTTTCGGTGCTGCGTGACGGGAAAAACCTCTCCGTCTTTCGGCTGGCTGCCGGAGTACCTCAATTCCCTTAAGGGGCGTTGGACCCCCTCTCTGTCGGGGCGGGGTCCCTGGTCTGTTAGGGTGTGTACATCTGGAAACTTAGGGACCCTCTCATTGCTGTACTGTCGCTCCTGGTTACGGCCGCCTGGTGTCTGCTCTCGCCTTATCCTTCCTCTCAGGGACGCCCCCTCGCAGGGCTTAGGTACAATATCCATTCTGTATAGGTGCTGGGTCCCCTCCCTAACAGAAGATACAAGAATAAGCAAAAAGGTTCGCATACATGAATTAATGAAAATTCTTTTGGCTTCATCTAGTGCTATTTTCATTCCTTAAATATGGTCTGCTGGTTGAATTTTTAAACGTTGTTGAACACAGCTGTTGAGAGAAATAGCACGCGCGCGCGCACACACACACACACACACACACACACACACACACGCACATAGTTTTTGTTGCAAATAATATTAAGCTGAACATGACTAAGATCGCATGCTTCAATGCCTGAATACCAAGTTGATATGTAACGGACAATATTTCGTAGTTCTAAAACTTATTTTGTTAAATTTCTTTTCTTCTTTATTTCAACGTCCTTTAATCGGGTAGCTCATATCGGACGGTGATTGAATGGAATGGTGCTAATATGAGCCTGGGTACGTATACAGAGCTTTAGCGTTACCGAACATTTATGTTTTCAGGATAAGGGATAACACACCGTAAACAAAATTCGAACTCGAGACCTCTTGAATGTGAGGCAGATATGCTGTTAATGACAAAACAGCTTGACCGTGGTCAAAGGTAGTTTCCATGATTTCAAAGCGTGAATTGAACGCTTATCTCGGACATAGCTGTAGAGTTTTGAGTATTGTTTCTCTCAGGAATGTGTCACGAGGAATGTTTGTATTGTTTCAGGCTGAAAGAGATGGACTGAGTCAGGCACGCCAGGAGCTGGAGAGAAAGCTGGAGACACGTGAACTGGAACTGCACGAGAAGGAAGAGGAACTGTTTCTGCAGCTAGAGAAGGTTGTGAGACTTGAGGAGGACTGTGAAAAGGTAAGACTTGGACATACAAAGTCCTATTTAAAGTACCTTATAGCGAACTCCCTAAAGGCCCTCGTAACAGCAAGAATGCACATACGTCTTACAGAAACAGATACGTTAAAAAGCAACAGCTGTTGAATGTTAAGCAGTTGATGTTATTAATATGCCTCATTAAACTCACATTTAACTTTTCCAAATCTCATTTATTTTCCCCTAAAGTTGAGTTTTTCAAACTTTGCAGCACATTGCAAATATTTGTGCCATTAAAAATTCATTCTTTGATATGTACTCATTTATGTTAAGCATTGAAAATCACTGGTGGATATTTCAATGTCAGACGTCAGTTATGTTCGAATCCTTAATTGCAGCGAACAGCAGTAAACGAAGGAGTGGGCCCACACAAAATAAATGGTGACTGGCGTGCGTGATTGTTGAAGAGACTAAGGTGAATCGCTTCTTTTGCGTTCAAACTACAAAAAATCATAGAGGAAGTACTTTATTTTGTCCTTTATTAAGTATAAATCGGGCTAATATTCATGAAATTAATCAAAGTATTCAGACATGTAGCAATAAACTGGTCAATTGTCCAGGATAACACCTTCGTTCCTTAATTTCTTTCTGGCTCTTCTGATAGAAATAACTTGTAACTATGGCATCGTGTATCCTAAGTTTGATGCTTGTACTGTTTCTGTTTATAAATGAAATGCGTAGGTGGCAACATTATGTGCCTTTCAGAGCATAACTGTGACTCCAAATATGATATATAATATAGTTCGAAAACCGCCCATTTAATTTACCTAAACATTTTAACACGTGCTCTAACATCGTACCCTTCGGGACACAAACCTGTCCGCTATTTCTTTGGAAATTTGCCTTATTAGGAACCCATTAAGCAGCACAAAATAAATTAAACTTGCCTAAACTGTACTTTACGACTAGAAAGAAGTAGTTTTTTTCCTCTACTGCCCTTATACGTACTCCACATCTCTGAATTACATTTAACATGTATTTAAAACCTTAAACCATTACTGACATAAATACTTCAGTACTCGCGCAAATTTATGAAGTTTCAAAGTCAGAATGCGAAAGAGGAATTATATTCTTACTTAATTGCTTTCGTTTTGCGGATATAAAACTCATTATAATCTTCCGATTCATAGACAGAACTTCTAGCAATAATTTTTCTGTCATGAGCCGTTAAAATGTGCTCACTGAGAAAGTTCTCTTATGCACTGTACAATGGTATCCTGACAATTGACAACAACCTTTTTACGATGTAATACACTATGTGATTAAAAGTATCCGGACACCTGGCTGAAAATGAGTATAAGTTCGTGGTGCCCTCCATCGGTAATGCTGGAAGTCAATATGGTGTTGGCCTACCCTTAGCCTTGATGACAGCGTTCACTCTCGCAGGCATACTTTCAATCAGGTGCTGGAAGGTTTCTTGGGGAATTGTAGCCCATTCTTCACGGAGTGCGGAACTGAGGAGAGGTATCGATGTAGGTCGGTGAGGCCTGTCACGAAGTCGGCGTTCCAAAACATCCCAAAGGTGTTCTATAGGATTCAATTCAGGACTTTGTGAAGGCCAGTCCATTACAGGGATGTTATTGTCGTGTAACTACTCCGCCACAGCCTTTGCAGTATGAACAGGTGCTCGATCGTGTTGAAAGATGCAATCGCCATCCGCGAATTGCTCTTCAACAGTGGGAAGCAAGAAGGTGCTTAAAATATCAATGTAGGTCTGCGCTGTGATCGTGCCACGCAAAAAACAAGGGGTGCAAGCCCCCTCCAGGAAAAACACGACTACACCATAACACCGCCACCTCTGAATTTCACTGTTGGCACTACACACGCTGGCAGATGACGTTCACCGGGCATTCGTCATACCCACACCCAACCATCGGATCGCCACATTGTGTACCGTGATTCGTCACTCCACACAACGTTTTGCCACTGTTCAATAGTGTAATGTTGACGCTCCTTACACCAAGCGAGGCGTCGTTTGGCATTTTCCTGCCTGATGTGTGGCTTATGAGTAGCCGTTCGACCATGGAATCCAAGGTTTCTCACCTCACGCCTGCCATAGTACTTGGAGTGATCCTGATGCAGTTTGGAATTCCTGTGTGATGGTCTGGATAGATGTATGCCTATTACTCTTTACGACCCTCTTCAAATGTCGGCGGTCTCTGTGAGTCAACAGACGAGGTCGGCCTGTACGCTTTTGTGCTGTACATGTCCCTTCACGTTTCCACTTCATTATCACATCAGAAACAGTGGACCTAGGGATGTTTAGGATTGTGGAAATCTCGCGTACAGACTTCTGACACAAGTGACACCCAATGTTTGTGGGGGGTGTCCGGTTACTTTTGATCGCATAGTGTATATCTAAATGTGTAATAAGATCAGATTTCGTATATAGAAACTCCTGAAAAATGCAATAATTTTTTCCGGATGCACGAATTACCTTTTGCGTGTTATACGTTCTCCACGGTATTTACACTTAGAAATTAGATTCTGAAGCGATGACCATATAAGGACCGGGTATAAGGATAATTCGAGATAACACTTCTACTGCCATTGCCAAGCTCACAGAAATGTCCTGAGCCAGCGACTGCGATGAAGTAGGCCTCGTCCGCCCCTGGAGGGATTAAATGCTAAGAGAATGTCAGTTTTCGACTTAGCACTTAATATTCATTTGCAGGAGTGGACCGTGGGCAGATAGTGATTACAGGAAGATTAGGGAGAAGGGGAAGCGAGATATGAGGGTGTCTCAGTCCCCTAAAGCAAGCAGAGAATTGCAGAAAGTACATAATAAGACAGAGAAAGGGTTTATCGTATTCGTGATAATATGGGTTCTAGAAATGGTCTATGTTGAGAGCCGAGTATGAGCGCTCATTACCAACAACTTCTGCTTTTTGGTAGACGTTTAAGTTAAAAGTAAGTGCTTCTGGCTTCGTACTTCACAACAGTGCTGCAGGTGAAAGACAAAATTGCTTTACGTACCTATATTTAATTATCTTTAAGGTCTTCTATCAGAGATAACGAAAATCGTATACGTGTGTTAGATGCAATGAGATGCTCAAGTAACAATGACTAGACTGAGAATGACAAAAGAAGTTAGAGGGGCAGAAGAAAGAAAAGTAATCTGGAAAAAATAATTACCAGTAATTAATTTTTGAAAGCTTTAATAATATTATTAATGAAGCTAATGCTTGACTTTTAAAGCCAAATACTTGCTATTTACGCAGAAAACAGGACTGCGAAAATGCTGGCGATTTGTTTTAAACAGGTTAACTGTTAAAGGACAACAACAGAATGTTACTTAATGAGATGATGGGAATAAAGTTGGAAAATATTGTGACTACCGATAGCATGAAAGTCAGATGGTACACACAAAAGAGTAAACAAATTATAAACAAAAACCTCGTGTAATACTGGCTTTAAAACCCCCAACATACTCCCCTTAGCATCGCTTTTAAATGACTTGAAGTGTTAACACAAGGGTCCCATGCTGGGCGCCATTTCTAGCTTTGGTTGTTCTATTTGTTACTAATCCGGTTAGGTTACTGAAGGTTAAGTCTTTGTTTATATTACGTCCAGAAAAATTATCTTAGGTAAGAATGAGGAATAAATGTTTTCATTCTACATGAAAATTGCACCTTCACGGTGTTCAGAAATTTTATAAATTCTTTCTTTACCGCAGGCGTAGCACGTGGAACAATTTTCAATGAAACTCCGAGATAACTGAACTGCAGCATAAAGGACCTCAACTTTCTCCTTACCCATTCACTCATAGCCATCAATTTCAAGCTTAAGTTTATATAATTCCGTTTATTATAAACATTGGCAACTTTTTAAAATTATTCTTAAATTTAATTTTAACAAGTGGTGTATTTAAACAAGCTCTAAGGGTTGCTCACTATAACGAAATTTTATTGAATTCTTATTGAACATTAAACCATACAATCGCATCTGCTGTTATAACGATACGTGACGTGAGTGGGTTAATATTGTGGTTCAAGTTGTAACCGAATTGTATATTCTGCTTTCATTCAAGACTTTACGGTGTAATTCAGAAGCTTAGTTTCGGATCTAAAATTGTAAAAAGGTTTATGACGCTGCAGCACCGAAAAAGCTGGGCACTGCACAAAAGAAAATAATATACTCGCGCACCTAAATGGCCCAAAATTCGATACTCTTAACATAAAACACGGATGCTGCTGACGCTGGGAATAGTGAATGTATAGTTTTGCTTAAGCAATTTTAGATTTTAAAGCAGGGAATGGAAGAACAGAACAAAGAGAGGGTACTACAAGTAACTATTGATTTAACAAAGACGTAGAGCGGATATTCAACCTGAGAAAAGTGGATGCAAACTTTGAAACTATATCCAAAAATTCCACCGATGATTTTTTTTTGCCTCCTGTAATTTCAAGCAAGTTAAAAAGTGCTTTGACACCTGTCATTAGGATGCTTATACTTCCCGTTTCACGCCAATGTCAGACAAGTTGCCGCATGAGTACGGGGTACTGTAAAGCCGAACTTGAACTGCGCTCTACTGCCATGTGCCCTACTTTATTACCTGAATGTTTTTATTTGCGGTCTTTTAACAACTTTGAAATTATAATGAATCCTTACGTACTACAGTGAACCTCTTAAGAGCCATATTGAATCTAAAGTTTATAAAAATGTAGTAGGTAACTGCCACATGTTACATTTCACACGTACCTTAGGTATTTTTTCATATATAAAAGTGTGATGTGTTGCATTCACAAGCCTTTTTCTACTCATTCTTCAACAAACCATTCTTATAAATGTTTATTCTTCTACCTACTTTTTTTAGCGTAGTTTAACGTCAAATTATATTAAATTGAGTTTTATTTATCGAATGCCTTTAACTACTGTGGTTCTTAGCGTCCCATTCTATATAAGGCGTGAAAGACCGGAAATTATGCTCAGGGGCGTCTTTATCAGACTTGAGGTTCTTTTACGCGCCGTAAATCTACAACACGAGACCACCGGCTTTACTTCCCTTCCGAAGGAAGCATGCTAAGGATTTTTACGCCCGAAAAAATCCATCGCCCTCGCCGGGTTTGAACACGTGACCTCGGGAACTAGAGGCTGCATGGTACCCGTATACCACGGAAGACCACTTAGTTTAACGTCCTTTAGCCGGGTCGGTGATATCAGAAGATGAATAAAAAGGGAGAAATGATGCTCAAATGAGCCCGGGGTACATAGAGCTTAGAGTTACCCGGCATTCATCTTTTAAGATAAGGAAAAACCTTATCCGGGTGACATCCTAACCGAGATTCGAAGTCGGAACCTCTGGAATGTAAGGCAGACACGCTACCCCTACACCAAGGAGGTGGGTTACCTACTTCTTATCGATATAAACTTTACTTACACATTTCGTGGTAAGTATAATAAGAAATAGTAGGCAAAAGGGATAGTCAGATTTTTAAAAAGGGGCTCTCTATGTGATGGCTTTGAAATTCCATGCCCTCTGCTTGACCATAATTAAAATTAAATTTAGTTTTATTATAGACGCTCTTTAACTGCTGTGGTCCTTAGCGTCCCATTCTATATTGGACGTGAAAGACTGTAATTTTGCTCAGAGGCCTCTTAATCAGGCTTGCGGTTCTAAATCTACGACACGGGACCACCGGCTTTACTTCCCTTCCGAAAAAAAGTCATGCTAAGGATTTTTACGCCCGAAAAAATCCGTCGCCCTGCACTCGGTTTGAACCCGAGACCTCCGGAAATAGAGGTAACCACGGAGGATGACTGCTTGACAATAAGACAAGGTATACAAAAGTCATTGAGAAGTTTGGATGAGAGGATTTTCTTGAAAATCTTGCTGTCATAATCTTGGAAGATGAACACACATTCTTGCTTTTTTGGGGGAGGGGGAGGGAGGGAGTCCACTGAACCCAAGAATTAATACCATCTGCAAAATACTACCTCACTGCAGATGAGCAATTGTTCTGAAGTGAAAGCCACGACCGGTATAACTTTAGATGCCAAAGGCGACATATAAACGATACAAGTGAATAAAGCTGCCACCATCCGCATCACATACGAATATATTACTGAATTTTTTGACGAGTTGATATCAGAGAAAAGGCCTAAGGGAAGCGTTTCAACATTTCCGTTCTTTCACGTTACTTTGATACACCTTGCAATGCATTATTCGCCCGGGCCTCTCGCAGCATTAAATGTTAAGTACAGTGGGGAAGCTTTTTCTCTGTCAAACTCTACTAGAGGGGGCTACATGACGGATTGAAAGGAGTGAAGCCCCCGCGAGCGATGTAATTAAAATGTGCAAGTGTATGTGGCGATGTATGAATACGTTCGGCAGGGTCCTACTTTTGCTTTGAGTTTACAGGAGCGTTACTAATTTCTGAGTGGTTGTTCCTGCTCTTAGGGGGAAGGGCGACGATGTTTCAAATCCACGGGGAATCAAAAAGTTTCCAACTTCTGTTCCATGGTGTCGGGGAGCAGGTTAATGTGCAGTAGCGACATGCGCTGTCCTTTTAAAGTGACTATATGTTCATCAGAAACGATGTTAACTTTCACATTATTACTTGGAAAAAGTAGAATCAGATTGAAAAATTCAGTGCCATAGCATGGATTTGAACCACGGATCTTTGGCTTCACGTGTCGCTGCTCTGAGCAACTAGCTCATATGGCAACTTGCCGGCACGATTGAATTTCCCAACTGACTTACATTTATCCCGTTAAACAACAAAGAGATCTCAAATTCATAAGATAACCTAAGGTGACTTACAATATCCGAAATACTATAACTTCCGCTTCGTAGTTAACCACTACTGAAAAATTCAACACCATAGGCAGGATTTGAACCAAGTATCTTCGGCTTTCCATTCGCTCCAACGTGAGTCAGTTGGAGAATTTAATGTTTCTGAAATATCCATGGTAGCTCAGTTAGTCAGAGCAGCAGCACGTAAAGCCGAATATCCGTTGTTCAAATCCCGGCTACGGCATTGAATTTTTCAGTCTGATTCTATCTTTCCAATTAAGGCATAGTGGAAGAACAATTAATTAAAATTATTAGTTGTTTTTATTTAAATGCATCTGTCTGTGCTAAAACGTGATCTCGTGGAGGACCACTGTAATGATTATTTTCTCTACCACTTATCTTTGATAGGTAAAGGAGGTATTGCATTTCATCCAAAAATTTATATTGAATTTCACATCAAATACACGTTTAGAGCTCAATGAACGGAAAACGGTAATAGAAAAATATTGGTGTACGTATCTGTGAGCAGCATATCTGTGGTAGGTAGATGGAGCAATCCACCCAAAGATTGGATGTCGAGATTTCACCTCAAGTATACTTTTTGAGCTTCCTAAACCGAAAAAAGGTAGTAAAAGCTGTGTATGTGTGTCTGCGTCTGTGAACAGCATATCTTCCGTGGGTAGATGAACCATTGCATTCCACTCACAAATTCGACATCGAGATTTCGCCTAAAATATATCTTTTGATCTTCCTAAACCGAAAAAAGGCATTAAAATCTGTCCGTGTATCTATAAACAGCATAACCCAATAACGAAATGTCTGAGCATTTAAGCTCAGCACCTTGCAAGGATGCAAAACGAAACTTTTCAAGAAAAACTTGACATGGAAGACGAGAAAATCCTGTTTTGAAATCGTAATGAAAGGGTTCAAATACGCTATTGACTTATTACTACTCAACTAAAGCTTTAAAACAAAATATTTAATCCCAAATAAAAAAATAATTTAATGATAAAAGTAAGAATATTTTTTACGAAGTCATTGGTTAACTTCTCAAACCATTCCTCAAAAAAACAAGAAGATTGATTCAACTCCTAGACGTATATGCTTTATACAATATGAAGCTGTAATCTAAAGCCTGGAAGAACTGTTAAGGAATAAAATATTAGCCATGGAAGAAACACAAAGACTGCATGATAAGGATTTTGTAATGAAATTTCATTCTGTTGCATACCACCAGTTGAGTTCAGCAATCTTGAAAGTTATGCTGATATATGCATGGCAAAATCTGGATACAATACTGAAAAACAAGTGCGGACTTTTGGAAATGCCCCCGAAACAATGCTCTGTGTTATGCATTGTGTATGTTGTGAAAATACAGCGGTCGTGAAGCGTGTATATTGCTCCAGGAAGCTGTGTCCAGACCATTTTGTTTCAAATCCACATTGTCACCAATAAGGTCAGTGATAAAGATGGTCCTAACTATATAACATCCATGCGTAAAGGCAAACAAAAAGTTGTCCCGCTTTAGTATAATATTGTGAACGTCGATATATCCTATAGCCAATGTCTAAGAGCGTGCCAGAATGGCATATGTAAATTCAAATTTCGAATTACGATTTCTCTCAACAGATGGAAAAGTTATCAAAATGACTTTTACCATGTCCAAAAATAGACCTGTTTACCGATTTTATTCTTGCTATCTTTTACGGCATGTCCGTAAAATTTATGGGAGTAGAGGAGTTTTACGACTTTACGGCAATGAATGCCTTTTTACTTTCTCTACTACGTATAGTAAGTAGGGGAAGTATTGCATTCCACCCAAAAATTCGGTACCGAGATTTCACCGGAAATACATGTTTTGAGACCTCCTGAATCCAAAAAAAGCATTTTTGGAAACATGTCCGTGTGTGTGTCTGTGTGTGTGTCTGTGTGTGTGTGTGTGTGTCTGTGTGTGTGTGTGTCTGTGAACAGCATAACTCAAAAACGAACAGTCGGATAAGCACCAAACTTGGTATTTAGGTTCAGTAGCTTCCAGAGATGCGACACGAAGGTTTTCAAGAAAATCCCCCCACCCCAGATTACCCTTTACATGGAAGATTTTTCGAAAATTTTAATTTTCTCAAAAATGGCTCTAACGATTTTGATGAAAATATCATATGTTTAAGATAATGTCATGAGAAATGAAATGTATATCTCGAATTTTCTGGGAATGTCTCCAAAAGTATTCTTCATTGTGAACGACTTTTGCATAACTAGTAAACCATAAGAGATAGACAAAATTTTACTACACAATCTCTACTACGTATAGTAAGTAGGGGAAGTATTGCATTCCACCCAAAAATTCGGTACCGAGATTTCACCGGAAATACATGTTTTGAGACCTCCTGAATCCAAAAAAAGCATTTTTGGAAACATGTCCGTGTGTGTGTCTGTGTGTGTGTCTGTGTGTGTGTCTGTGTGTGTGTGTGTGTGTCTGTGTGTGTGTGTCTGTGAACAGCATAACTCAAAAACGAACAGTCGGATAAGCACCAAACTTGGTATTTAGGTTCAGTAGCTTCCAGAGATGCGACACGAAGGTTTTCAAGAAAATCCCCCCACCCCAGACTACCCTTTACATGGAAGATTTTTCGAAAATTTTAATTTTCTCAAAAATGGCTCTAACGATTTTGATGAAAATATCATATGTTTAAGATAATGTCATGAGAAATGAAATGTATATCTCGAATTTTCTGGGAATGTCTCCAAAAGTATTCTTCATTGTGAACGACTTTTGCATAACTAGTAAACCATAAGAGATAGACAAAATTTTACTACACAAAAAATGTAGATCGCCTTAAAATACACAATTTATGTCATATACATTTCTTGTGTTGAGTGAACCGTTTTCGAGATATTGGTTGTTATTTCCTTAAATTTTCCAATACTTATACTTTTTCTCAAATTCGTTATTCATTTTTTTATGTCCTGGACACGCAAAGAGAATGGAATGCGCCACATAGCAACCAGCGTTAAAATATTTGACTATCGCTTAAAAGCTATCATATTTCCCTTGCATCTACAAGAAAATTACCAATAAGATTGACAACTCGATATCTCGATTAACATGAAGCATATGGAGAATAGGCGTTTGTAATATTAGATTGTACAAGAGTAGAGAAAGTCAAGTGAGTGTAACACATCAGATTTTTTACGATTGTTTCTTTGGGCTGATTCAAAGAGTTACAGATTTTTCATCACGGCATGACGAACCATTGATTTCTATCGCATTATAATGTACTTGTTTATGATAGTAATGCAAGATCTCGCTAACTTAACATTACAGCGTGAATGAACCACGCTAATAGTATACAGTAGGCTTATCTGCAAGTTTATCCTTCATGATGGTCCCCCTTCACTGAGCTGCAACAAAATGCAACGCGTGCGTACTTTGTTTTGTAGGATTTAAAATTTTGTTGTATCACTAGTGATAACCAGCAGTAACCGATGAGCAGTAAATGGGTGCGAACATTCAGTAATGGATCATGTAAATCGTAAACTCAACACTCCCTTGTAAAGAGTTTATCTTATTCGCGTTCTATGGCTGTGGGATATAAGTTTCACACGTTGTGTGACACGGTTTGGTTGTAGTTCATGGTATGAAGCGTAGAATATGGATTCGAAATTTTTGTGTAACCTAGGAAGTGGTGTTCTTCGCTACCGTGGTGTTTTTCGCTAAGTGTTTATCTGCGGTACAAATAAGGACTTCAGAGAAAGAAGCAGTACTACCCGGATTCAAGGATTCTCATTTATTATACATGTAATTTTTACTTTCTCTACTACGTATAGTAAGTAGGGGAAGTATTGTATTCCACCCAAAAATTCGATACCGCGATTTCACCGGAAATATATGTTTTAAGACCCCCTGAATCCAAAAAAAAGCATTTTTGGAAACATGTCCGTGTGTGTGTGTCTGTGAACAGCATAACTCACAAACGAACAGTCGGATAAACACCAAACTTGGTATTTACGTTCAGTATCTTCCAAGGATGCGACACGAAGATTTTCAAGAAAATCCCCCCACCCCAGAGTACCCTTTACATGGAACATTTTTCGAAAATTTTAATTTTCTCAAAAATGGCTCTAACGATTTTGATTAAAATATTATATGTTTAAGATATTTTCATGACAAATAAAATGTATATCTTGAATTTTCTGGGAATGTCTCCAAAAGTATTCTTCATTCTGAACGACTTTTGCATAACTGTAAACCATGAGAGACAAAATTTTACTACACAAAACATGTAGATCGCCTTAAAATACACAATTCATGTCATATACATTTTTTTTGTTGAACCATTTTCGAGATATTGCTTGTTATTTCCTTAAATTTTTCAACACTTATTTTCTAAAATGGGAATTCGTTATTCATTTTTTTGTCTTGGATATGCAAAGAGTTATAATCTGTGGTAAAGGGAATGGTGCTGCACCTAGCAACCAGCTATTAAGAGATATGTATGTGCTTAAAGGCTACTGCATTTCTATATTGCCCTTGCAAATACAAAACAAGGAGAACATGGTACGCCTTAAGCGAAAGTCAAATATTTTTAGAACTGGTCGCTATGTGTAAAATGTAACTCTCTTTGCATGTCAAAAGATCGTTTCTGCAAATGTTTATCTCGATTACTATGAAATAGATGGAGAATAAGAGTTTGTAAACATAGTTTGTACAAGAGTAGAGAGAGTCATGTGAGTGTAATACATAAGATTTTTTAAAACATTTTACGCATTCTAAATGTCATGGATTCGCAAAATTATTACGCTTTGCTGGACGAGGGAAAGGTTTACGGTTTTCAGCTACAGGAAGTTGGCAAGTCGCGATTTAAAAAGAAACCCGGCCTGAGCAGTTGGGTTACTTCCCTTGTGAGTACTGTCTTCGTATCTTGCATGTATAGAGAGTCCCTATTGCCCCGTTCGAAACCCTTTCTGGACTGAAGCTTATCAGCATCAATGACACGAAGTCGTCGCGTCCGTTTTCTAGTCAAGTGCAGCGATATCTGTTTGGCACAAGTTCCAACATTGCTCTAAAGCAACACTCTGCTTTACATATGAATGGGAAATGTCTCCCAGTTGACACATAGTGACCGTGTGCACATAATTCACAGTAGCTAACCGTATGTTAGGCTTCGCTGAGGACAGCTAGTATTCCTTTCGCTTTCCAGTTTACACAGTTCCGTTCATATTCTACATAGCGTTTGTTTCCAACTAAACCAGATTAGTGTATCTCATCCGAGGTTTATTGCTGGATGTCTTTGAGGAGCAGCGTAATTTCTTAATATTTTGGAATGAAAAAAAATTGTCGATGTGAACTAACATGACGGAAACACAACTGAAGCTGATAGGTTCCCTGATCTGTTAAATTCCAACAGTTTTCAAGGAGAATTCTAGTTGTTTATCAAACTGAACAGTTACGGAACAAGTGGGCGGGTCATCGGAAGGACAGTTAGGTAAACAAAGCATCTGCAGTTATAAATTGTATTTACTAGCGAGGCTGAGGCCTGCAAAACGTTGTACTGTTTCCCCTAGTCTTGCCCCCTCTGATCCCTAGCTTTGATGACTTTAGGAGTATCAACAAAATCAGTGGAATCCTCCTCCAAGATCATGCTTAACGTGGCCGACTAGTACTGGAGTTAGTATCTGATAAACATTTACTTCACAGTTTTAATAAACTCAAGTTTATTAACTGCAGTAGATGTCGTTATACGGAGTACTGAAAAACAATTGAAAAAATTGTAGAAATATTGACAGCACCAAGCTAAAACATTTTGAGGTTAGGAACAAGGTATCGCAAATGCAGTGTAATAAGAGCAGCGCTGTATAAACATAATAAAATATGACTTTATGAGACGTCTTCATTTGTCAGTCAAATGAAATGTAACTCGCACCAATGTATGCGGAGTCTCAACTAATGAGTACTGGCACACAACTACCATTACATGCGCGTACTGTACTGAACAAGGCGGTATTACCGTACCATCTATTAGGTTTCACATCAGACACACCTAGTAACAGTGACTAGCTCTGTACAAGAGTGTGTTTTGTTTACCTCTGGTAGCCACAAATAGGTGTCACTATCGGAGACACATAGCATGACGGATTTAATGTTGGCGCATGTAGCGCAGTCAAAAGCTTCTGAGACACCTGCCATTTCAATTCTCGATGTAACTACCTAGAATGAAATCCAGTTGGTACTGTTAAAAGTCATACCCAAAAGTAACGTGAGTCTCGAGTTCCCGAATTTCGGTTTCGGAAGCAACACGATAACTCCGAATAGTTCACTTAAGAAGACATTAGGCTGATTCGGAAATCCTTTTATCAATTGATCTTTAACTTTTTGGATTTAAAACTTTGTTTCAGACTGGGCTCCAGTTTACAAATTCCATCTTTTGATAGGCATGTTTCAGAGAATTTCTAAAAAATTTACGTACACAGAAAGTGCGTATTTAAGCATTGAAGATTTATATGGGAGAGAGAGATGGGGGCGGGGAGAGAGGGAAATAGAGCGAGTTTTGAAGTTAGAAGTTAAGAAAACTCAACGAATTTTACCGATGAGAACATCACGTTTTTTAAAAAACTATTTTATAAAATCAATACTTCATGTTGTGTAGAGGCCCGAAACGATTACAATGAAAAGTTGAGAAAAAATGGATATGTTTGCAGTAAAACTGAAGTTACATTAAATCAATTTGAGAGCTGGAAGAGTGTTTATTTTGAAAGCGCGCGTCGAATAAAATTGCAATTGGAAATGTATTAGACCTAGGTAATAAAAATACCTCCATTGAGAATGTGTCAAGCAATACAGACATAGAATAAAAAATCTGATGTGTTACACTCACAATACTTTCTCTACTCTTGTACGAACTATTTTTACAAACGCTTATTCTCCATCTACTTCATGTTAATCGAGATAAACATTTGCAGGCTCTATCTTATTGCTAATTTTCTTGTAGACATAAGGGGAATATAATTTACAAGGGCAATATAGAAATACAGTAGCCTTTAAGCACATACATATCTCTTAATAGCTGGTTGCTAGGTGCAGCACCATTCCCTTTGCCACAAATTAATACTCTTTGCATATTGAAGCTGGTTATCGAGACCCAGGAGAAATAATAATAATAATAATAATAATAATAATAATAATAATAATAATAATATACGATCGAACATAGCGACGAAAATGTGCTGAATTCATATTAGGAATGGGTTTTGTAGGGAAGACAGAGAAACAAAGTTTGTTTCCTCGAAGCAGAGGTATTTTACCTGCGATGGTCAACGAACCTGCATACCGGAAGTCTCGCCTTTGTACTTTGGCTCGGACAGGGTTTTACAACGGTTTCAAAGCTTAAAAGGGTGAGGAAGTAGATGTGCCTTATCTACGATCTAAGAATGTTCGTGGGAAGATTTTAAAACTCAAAATAAGCTGTAAGAAGCAGATGTGAAAGTTGTCAAGTGGGTGTAGCCAATAATAAAAATCATGAAACAAAAATGATAGCCAATCAAAAGATCGTGTAGGCATCACATGATACGTTTGAACTTAAAACAGAACGAAACTTAAGAAAGGGAGAGGGGGAAAATTCTACGTTTGGCGAAAGGCGTGAAAGAGGAAAGGAAACGCCGAGACACATTCCGGTACAAATTAACCACGAGGACGGTCGACGAAACAAAATTAGAAGAAAATAATCAGAAAAGTGATAGTGTAAAAATGAAGTTATGAAATCTAGGCAATTCGAGGGCTAGTCGGAGAGACACATAAGTAGCGACTTCGAAAGTGATAAGAATAACAGTGGTTTCGACGACGAAGGTGGCGGGTTGACCAGATAGGAATCTACGTAACAAAATAAAGATATAACTCAAACTTCTCCGGCAGTATTATTAATATCATCAAGGCAGTGTCACCACCCCTGAAAAACAAGAACCTCAGCTCTACCAAAACAAATTCCAAATCCCTGCCATCCAACCATCGAACCCAGGACTCTGAGTCCACTGAATCAACTGCCAGGAACAACACAGATGCGTCAGAGGTCAGCGTCATATGGCGCCCACGACGTTGGGGCTCGAAATACTGCCAGCGGATAACACACCCGGAGAACCGACCACGGAAGGAGGGACAGAAAGACGACGCCGATGACGACATCAGCAACCACCAGCAGCAGAGTGTACCGATAGACGCGTGGCAACAAGCGACATCGACGCCGCTCCATTACAACGAGGAAGCAGACATTCAGCGCAGACAGCATCAGTGTTCAAAAAGTGTAAGTGTAGTGAAGTGTTTTGTGAACTATTACAACACTTCGCAGCAGCTCAACCCAGCACCGAGTAAGTGTTAACTGCATGATACTTAGGTTAATAAAATTTTGGAAGGGAGCGTATATGCAATAGATATAAGTAAACTGGGTTATGTATGTTTGTAAATGCTGTTAAGAAACAAGAAATTAACCGGCAACGATATGGAAGGTAATAGCAATGAACAAGGGGAAAATTTCACTAACAATAGCACGCGGGTAGGTGTAGAAAATGGAGATAGCGAAACATTAGAAAACCAAGTTACCGGATCACTTAACACGAGCGAAATGCTGCAACAAATGTTGGCTCAATTGAGCCTCCTAAACACTAAAATAACAGAACAAGAGCAAACACTTGGGCAAACACTGACTCAACGATTATCAGAACAAGAGCAAACAATAGGGCAAACACTGACTCAACGATTAACAGAACAAGAGCAAACACTAACTCAACGATTAACAGTACAAGAGCAAACACTTGGGCAAACACTGACTCAACGATTATCAGAACAAGAGCAAACAATAGGGCAAACACTGACTCAACGATTAACAGTACAGGAGCAAACACTAAAACAACAATTGTCCACCCAGGAACAAACATTGCAGCAATTAAGCATCCAACAGAAGGAAATCAGTCAGGGCTTAGAAAATAAAATACAGGGTGTCATGTTAGAAATTAGAACAAGTCAAAATGTAATCCAAGAGGATGTGGAATATATAAGAAGCGAACTAAAAGCAACACAGAATAGTGTAGAGGTAGTAAGGAAGGAACTTGGCGTGGAAATAGACGCCATCAGGGCCCAACAAGTTGTAAACAATGAAAACTTAATATGTACAATTAGTGATAAGGCAAGGGAAGAAGCAATGACAGTCTGTGTAGCATTACAGAACAAGCAACAGGCACTTGAAGCAGGGGTTAACAAATTAAGGGAGGAACTGACACAGACCGTCAATGTTCGCAGGGATGCGCTAGAGGAAATCGAACCGCGATCTCAGGGAGCCACGGACGCGCGAATTACCTCTCAGGTTTCCGCGTTTTCGTCGTTCCAGTGTAACAACCCGAGTAGCGAACCGAGGTCGAACGAACCTGCCTGCACTCCTTCGGCCTCACCGCACCCGGCAAGTGAAATGTCAAGCACCGTAGGGCCTCTGCAAGAATGCAATATACCTTTACAATTTTTGAATGAACTGCCAATCCCCAAGTTCAACAGTGAATTCGATAATGCGAAGCAATTCATTAATGACCTCGAATCTTATTTCGCGCTTAGGGGAATTCCCGACCGTTTCAAAATGGTAATTATAAAAAGGAGCTTGATAGGCCCGTCCCTGAGTTGGTTTCGATTGACGGTAGGCGAGCATGCACAATATGAACATTTTAGGTCTGCATTTTTAGAAAAATATTGGAGTGGCGTTGCACAGTACAGGGTGCGAGCAGAAATAAACAATGGCCGATAAGGGAAGAGAAGCGTGAGTCGATGGTCGACTACTTCTTGCGACTCGGCCAATTAAGTCAACTCCTGGACCCACCGATGCCCGAAGGTGAATTTGTATCCCTCCTGACACGACACTTCCCAGACGTTATACGTCATCACCTCGTGGTAGCACGTCCGAGGACGCTGAGCGAATCCATAGAATTACTAACCGCTCTGCAGGGGTACGGAACGCGGGAAGAAGATAGGCCCAGAATCAGGACTGAAGGCAGACACATTGATCGGATACATTCTCATCGTAATGATGGGACGAGGGCACAAGGTGCGTTGAACAACTATTCCACAGTCCGACAGCGTTATCAAGAGCCATTTACAAGAAATCGGGAGAGAAACTATAGGCCCTGGGACCAAACGGGCACGGGTAGGCCACCGAGGCAACATGAGGAGTATCCCGTTTAGTACATGAGATTCTCCAGGTACCCGGCGAATAGTAGGCAACACCGGGGAAATAACCTTCACGGTGGAACAGCGGATAGGCCAAGAACGCCTCCGAATCTCCCAGAAACTCCCCCGAACCGACCTGGAAACACCCCGGGCAGGCCAAGGACACCTCCGAACAGGCCAAGAACACCCCCAAGCCGGCCAGTGACCCCACCACGTAGAGATGAGAACCGCGAGCTCTTAAGCATGCCTACGTACAGCCACGCATTGACGCCGAGCGGGTACCCATCACAGACACGACAGCCGCAAAATGTCCACCGCGAAAGGGATGATGCGATAGGTCACCTAAGCGGGGCAATGGCAGGACAAAGCATAGGCCAATGGATAGGCCCCAGTCAAGGATCGTGGTCACGACGGTCGGAAAACTGGAGACAGGAAGAGTCGTAGTGTTCCCAGGCTCAACCTCAGAGAATGCGCGCAGGTTCTCGCATTACACAGGGAACGAAAACAAAAATACAAGAAGAACAACTTTTTATTGAATATTTGCACATTGGGGGAGGCATTAATTGATTAGAATTTTTACGCAACAACTGTGCGAAGGGAGAGATCTTAATGACACGCCACTGCAGTCAGCTGATGAGTCAGAAGTAGGTCAAGCACCCCAGTATTGTGAGTTAAACACAGAAAATGAAAATGTTTATTTCAGTGAGAGACCGGACGACTCGCAGGTAGTCAGTGATCAAAACATGTCCCTATCAGTTATACACGAACGTGTAGCATCAACAGACTGCTTAAACCATCAAGAGAAAGAAGGAATACAGACGTATGCATATGTGTTGGAAAGGTCCTTATCGGATATCACAAACCTTCGGGGACAGGGTATATCAACTCCAATCGTCCACTTAAGCAGGACCAATGAAATTTAGTAGAGTCGGATAGGGAAAATGTACAAACGCACTCGGAACACGAGTAAGGAAAGTCATATATGCGAACATTGTTTACAAACAAATTGGTAGCTTTGGGATAGCAATGTCCTGTAAAACCGTGTGCTTGACATTCACGATGTTAATGACATACAGAAAGAAAACCGGACAGAATGTATACCTGGCAGAAAAAGGTACCAAAAGGTGTCTGAGTGTGGAGGCTGCTAATAGCCTCAAGAAAACCAGTATTGTATATAAGGTGCAAAAGAGAGAGAGAGAGAGATGAACTAAGATGTGTAATTAAAAAAAAATTGTTTGAAGAATGTATTGTGTGTGTATAAACAGATTTCTTAAATGTAAATGTTTTGTAGCCTGGTTGTTGACGGCCAGATATTATGTAGATTGTTTTTCTTTTACTTGGTGAAAATACTTGTGTCAAATTTGAAATTGCATTGTGTACAATGATTGAAATGTATTGTGAACAGAATAAATGTGTAACGGTGGGCTCGCCATCAAATCGTCGTAAGCCACTAAATAAATGAATGAATAAATAAATAAAATGATAAATGAAAGGAGCCGAGGGAGAGAGGGACATTAGATTAGCTTAGATGGGACATTAACGATAAACCCATCATCCAACCTAAAGGTCCGATGATAAATTTACCGTCAGGGCATATGAAGCTGGTTATCGAGACCCAGGAGAAATAATAATATGTGGCATGTGCACAGATTATATTAATGGTAATACGCCCTCTGGTTACCGAGTCGAAGGTTGGCAGTTTATCTGAGAGTAGGGGCGAATGAGGGGAAACTGTGTCATTGGTAGGGATATGGCGTTACTGACGCTAAGCTTAGCGTGGGTTTTCTTAGCATTCTGTGACTAGTGTCCGCGTGAGTTAGACGGATAACTGCGACATGGCGTCCTCGCCCGGCAGACACATGGGGTAAGCATTTGTTATAATAAATCTATTAGTCATCCTTTCTTTCAACTTTTATTATGCTAAAGATAAGTGCATTAACAATACTTGTCAACAGCACTTACGTCTCTCGTCTCTCCACATCACCCAGCACCATTGTTTCGTCGGCTGGGTGCTTACCACACACATGTGTATTGTTATATTTTACTTCATCACACATTTGTATGTCATTTTTGGTATGTCTTTGTTTTGTTTTTCATGTTTATTGTATTTATTTTCTTTCTGTCGACGAGGACGTCGACTTCGGTGGCCAGGGGGAGATGTGGCATGTGCACAGATTATATTAATGGTAATACGCCCTCTGGTTACCGAGTCGAAGGTTGGCAGTTTATCTGAGAGTAGGGGCGAATGAGGGGAAACTGTGTCATTGGTAGGGATATGGCGTTACTGACGCTAAGCTTAGCGTGGGTTTTCTTAGCATTCTGTGACTAGTGTCCGCGTGAGTTAGACGGATAACTGCGACATGGCGTCCTCGCCCGGCAGACACATGGGGTAAGCATTTGTTATAATAAATCTATTAGTCATCCTTTCTTTCAACTTTTATTATGGTAGAATAGAATCCTTGCCTCTCCCTTCAGCCAGGAATTATGTTAGTGTAATTAAGTTGTGAATCTAACTTTAGCTGCGTCCCTTGTCGATACCTCGAGTTTAAAGTTCTTTGTTTGTTCAACGATCCCTCTCATAAGCGAGTTGCCCTCCTCTGAAGTTAAATAATAATTAAATATGTGAGGTATACGACAATAATAATAATAATAATAATAATAATAATAATAATAATAATAATAATAATAATATACGATCGAACATAGCGACGAAAATGTGCTGAATTCATATTAGGAATGGGTTTTGTAGGGAAGACAGAGAAACAAAGTTTGTTTCCTCGAAGCAGAGGTATTTTACCTGCGATGGTCAACGAACCTGCATACCGGAAGTCTCGCCTTTGTACTTTGGCTCGGACAGGGTTTTACAACGGTTTCAAAGCTTAAAAGGGTGAGGAAGTAGATGTGCCTTATCTACGATCTAAAAATGTTCGTGGGAAGATTTTAAAACTCAAAATAAGCTGTAAGAAGCAGATGTGAAAGTTGTCAAGTGGGGGTAGTCAATAATAAAAATCATGAAACAAAAATGATAGCCAATCAAAAGATCGTGTAGGCATCACATGATACGTTTGAACTTAAAACAGAACGAAACTTAAGAAAGGGAGAGGGGGAAAATTCTACGTTTGGCGAAAGGCGTGAAAGAGGAAAGGAAACGCCGAGACACATTCCGGTACAAACTAACCACGAGGACGGTCGACGAAACAAAATTAGAAGAAAATAATCAGAAAAGTGATAGTGTAAAAATGAAGTTATGAAATCTAGGCAATTCGAGGGCTAGTCGGAGAGACACATAAGTAGCGACTTCGAAAGTGATAAGAATAACAGTGGTTTCGACGACGAAGGTGGCGGGTTGACCGGTTAGGAATCTACGTAACAAAATAAAGATATAACTAAAACTTCTCCAGCAGTATTATTAATATCATCAAGGCAAGTGTCACCACCCCTGAAAAACAAGAACCTCAGCTCTACCAAAACAAATTCCAAATCCCTGCCATCCAACCATCGAACCCAGGACTCTGAGTCCACTGAATCAACTGCCAGGAACAACACAGATGCGTCAGAGGTCAGCGTCAATATCCAAGACAAAAAAATGAATAACGAATTCCCATTTTAGAAAATAAATATTGAAAAATGTAAGGGAATAACAAGCAATATCTTGAAAATGGTTCACTCAACAAAAAAAATGTATATGACATAAATTATGTACTTTAACGCGATCTACATTTTTGTGCAGTAAAATTTTGTCTATCTCTTATGGTTTACCAGTTATGCAAAAGCGTTCACAATGAAGAATACTTTTGGAGACATTTCCAGAAAATTCAAGATATACATTTTATTTGTCATAAAAATATCTTAAACATATGATATTTTAATCAAAATCGTTACGGCCATTTTTGAGAAAATTAAACTTTTCGAAAAATGTTCCATGTAAAGGGTAATCTGGGGTGGGGGGATTTTCTTGAAAACCTTCGTGTCGCATCCCTGGAAGATACTGAACCTAAATACCAAGTTTGGTGTTTATCCGACTGTTCGTTTCTGAGTTATGCTGTTCACAGACAGACAGACACACACACACACACACACACACACACACACACACAGACACACACACGGATATGTTTCCAAAAATGCTTTTTTTGGACTCAGGAGGTCTCAAAACATATATTTCCGCTGAAATCTCGGTATCGAATTTTTGGGTGGAATACAATACTTCCCCTACTTACTATACGTAGTAGAGAAAGTAAAAATGGATGTTTGCAGTAAAACTGAAGTTACATTAAATCAATTTCAGAGCTGGAAGAGTGTTTATTTTGAAAGCGCGTGTCGAATAAAATTGCAATTTAAGGAAATGTTAGACCTAGGTAATAAAAATACCTCCATTGAGAATGTGTCAAGCAATACAGACATGGAATAAAAAAGAACTCCCAAAATATAAGACTTTTCAATCTACTTCCAATATATGTGATGCCATACTATAAAGGGAAGCAGATAATACTCCCCCCTTTTGGGGGTTTCTTCAGCACGAAATTGAGATCAGCGTTTGCTTGCTGTCATCCTTACGACTCTCTCTTGGAGATCTCTAATTCAGTTCAGTTGGAACGGGATTTCCTGTAATCTTCGGGTGTCTTCTTATTATGGGTGCCGTGGGATAATGAAAATGAGGAGTTCTATTCTGTGACGGTAAGGGCACATTCTTGATTTCATCGAGAGGTGGAAACATTCGAAAACTGCAACTTGAAAGCCTTTTGCTTTCGCTTCATTAAATTTAGGAAAGTAGACAAGTTTTATGAATGCAGAGCTTAGGTTTACATGGAGTTATCTGCCGTTCAAACACTTCAAACGAAAACATTTTTTTCTGTGTCACATTCACATAGCTTGCTCTACGTTCTATCATTTATTAATGGCTATAAAACTATTCTTTTTAAAGCTTATTTTTATATATACTTCAGTTTAATTCAGATAACCTTCTGCAGAAATAGCTACATTATATGTTTCGTTATAAATACAAAGGAAACAGCGATAGTCAAATGTTAAGAACTGGACGCTATATGCTGGCCTTAAAACTGCATACTCTTTCCATGCAGAAGAGAGAAGCAACTGAAAATCGACAGGACTTTAAAACAAAGACAAAATCTTGAACAATTAAAGCCATTAATAACGGATATCGTAGAAATGGCTTATGCCACAAAAAATTAATTTGAAGTAAATTGTGTTTTAAAGACCTTATATTTCTTGTGTAGCACCTTTTCGTCTATCGCTTAACGTTTACCAGTTATACAAGATTATATAAAATTCCCTCCAAATGAACACGTGGTCACAGGCTATTACCGAAAAATTCAAGATATACATTTTATTTGTCATATAAATATCTTTAATATATAGGTACTCGGCTGTGAGTCATGCTATTCATAACAGACGCACATATGGACCATTTTCTAAAAATGTTTTGTCTTTATTCAGGGAGTCTCAGAACATATATTTCCGGTGAAATCTCTATATTTCGATATATCAGTATCAAATATATATTTGAGACATTGGCATGGCAAATGAAAACAATATCTTCAATTTTCTGTAAATGAAGTATGAAGTCATGTTCACACATAGTGAAAAAAATAAATTGAGTTTTATTTATGGACGTTCATTAACTGCTGTGGTCCTTAGCGTCCCATTCTATATTGGGCGTGAAAGACCGGTAATTTTGCTCAGAGGCCTCTTTATCACGCTTGAGGTTCTTTTAGGTGCCGTAAATTTACGACATGGGGCCATCGGCTTTACTTCCCTTCCAAAGGAAGCCATGCTAAGGATTT
The DNA here is from genome assembly GCA_030765065.1 of Deroplatys truncata. Lineage (NCBI taxonomy): Eukaryota > Metazoa > Arthropoda > Insecta > Mantodea > Mantidae > Deroplatys > Deroplatys truncata. Next base: position 116,155,359 of record CM060988.1, on the reverse strand, counting down.
TTACGCCCCAAAAATATATATCGCCCTCCATCGGGTTTGAACCCGCGACCTCGGGAACTAGAGGCTAGTATGATAACCACTGCACCACGGAGGACGACATAAATTTTACGTAACTGCTAAATCACAGGTAATAGGGAAAAAATCAGATTTCATTTGCCTATTTATTACTCAAATGTTTTAACAAATTACCCAATAAATATTTTAACCTTGCTAGCCATTCCTTTATTCCCAGAGACACAGTTAAAGATTTTGTTTATATTTTGTCCTTCCTTATTATTTTATTTTTACTCTTGTTTCAACCGGTATCACGTGTATTACACGATATCTGGCGAATATTTTTCACGGTTGACAATAATTTGTAGAATAGGAAGAAAATAAATAGTAATGGTGGAAAAGCCACATGACTTAAGTATGCATCCAAATTTTTATGCGCTTGTGGGGTCTGTCTTGTGATTTATCGGATACTCCGGTTTATGTTCCTCCTGGATTGCTTTTATTGTTTATTAACTTTATTTAAAATCGCCTAACAGCATAGGTCTTGTAGTGTCAAATAGTAAATCTTAACCCTTTAGACATCACTACAGTTTTATAACATGGCAGAATATTAGCATGCTAAACAGTGTTTCAAACATACAGTAAGTCACACATATTAACAAGTTTGACACAATATGATTACAAGAAAGTGGCTTGTTTACAATCCTTTTAAGAATTTAAATAATGATAGTAAATTGATCGTTTCATCTAATGCTGCCTGAACATCAGGAATTTGGTTGTTGATGCTGTAGTTGGGTAGTAGTCACATTTGGTTATGTTTTTCTTACCATGCTTTCGTTACAATGTCCACAAAATGGAAGTTCGTGCCTGGTAAAAATCTGATGTTATACATTCACATGACTTTCTCCACTCTCTATCTTTATTAGTGTGTATACGAACTACTCTTATTAAAGCTATTTTCCTATCTACTACATTTTAATCCAAGTAAACCATTGCAGAAAGCTAAATTACACATTTCGTTGCAGATACAAAGAGAACAGCGATAGTCAAACATTTAAGAACTGAACGCTATAAGCTGGCCTTAAAATTCAACTATTTCCATGCAATCGCGAGAAACAGCTGAAAATCAATGTGGCTTAAAAAGAAAAAGTAGTGAATGAATCAAACCTTTAATAACGGATATCTCAGAAATACTTAAGCCACAAAAATACTTATTTTAAATAAATTGTTTGCTTTAAAGAAATGTATATTTTTGTGTGGAATGCTTTTATCTATTGCTAAATGTTTAACAGTTATACAAGATTATACAAAATTCCTTCCGAATGAAGAGGTCTTCCTTGGCTATTCCCAGAAAATTCAAGATATACATTTTATTTGCCATGTAAATGTCTTTGATATATGGTACTTTAATCAAAATTGTTACAGCTATTTTTTAGAAAATAAAAATTTTCCATGTAAAGGGCAGTCGGGGTGGGGATATTTTCTTAAAAATCTTCGTGTCGCATCCGTGGAAGATAAGCAACTCAAATACCAAGTTTGGTATTTATCCGACTTTTCGTTTTTGAGCTGTGCAGTTTACGACACACACGGACATGTATCCAAAAATGCTTTACTTGGATTCTGGGGGCCTCAAAACATGTATTTGCAGTGAAATCTCGGTATCGAATTTTTTAGTTGGAATGCAATACCTTCTCTACCTAGTAGGTACGTGGTAGAGAAAGTAAAATTAATTTCATGTGGCCAATTCTAAAGCTGGAGAGTAACACCCAATTTATGCCGACATGAGAAATTTATGGATTATGTTGTTCGGGTAATATTAGTTTTACAAATTAGGTGAACGAAAATATCTTATGTTCTTCCCCCGCCCTTTTTTGTTTGTTCAACCGGTATATTTCATAAACATTTGCTTAGTAAGCCCTGATCGTCTACCTTCTAAATGCTATGATTCCTTGTGAAATGGAAAAAGTAACGGTTTGACAATGCGAGAAATATACAGCAGTAAACGGATCTTACGTAAGGATCTCACGGAATTAATGTTGTATCACTTTCACCGCGTCCGTAAACAAATGTGAAGTTCCCAGGTTTGGATATCGCGATTAAAGCATTTCCTGCTTGTGGTTGTAAGTCATACAGCAGCAAATAATAACAATAATGATTTACCACCCGATTCTTGGCCTACTTCCACAAAAAGGAAAGTCTTAAGGTCGATAAATTTTTCTTTTGCTGTCTCTACAATTTCGCTGGAAATTCCTGTTAAAAGTGCTAACAATGAGGTAACCTTGAGGTAATAATGAGTAAGAATGTTTAATAATACTACTAGTCATTATTGGAGCAACAATAATGTAATTTTTGTGACAGTTTATAAAATAGCCAATCAACAACCAGAAAAACCTTTAGTTAAATGAAGGTATTCTATTGGAGCAGGATTAGCCAATCAGAAACTGAAAAGGAGAAAATTTTACAAATTTAGAGTTCAGTTGCCTGCAGACAGCGTTACTAACCAGACGCAAAAAGTGTCCTCAAGAAATATAAAATATATTCGTGTGAGACGAAAATAGTTTACGTGTTAAAAAGTGCAAGTATTTAATAATAAAAAGAATCTCGCAGCTCTCTATATCAGTGAAGTGTTATTTAAATCGTGTCAAGCATTAATAAAAGGAGTGAAGTAAAATTATAATCTGTGTAAGCCACATAATCTTGTCGAACCATAACCCTACAAAGAGCAACATGTCTCTAACAATAATACTAACACAGCCGAGGCAAACATAAATATTTAATACTTAAATAAACAGTCAAATTACAAAGTTTATATTTTTAAACTTGGGGCGAAAACTACCGGAAAGCGGGTACCATACGTGCGTTCGCAACTACTACAAGTGTTCGGCTCCCCAACGGTTGAAATATAATACAACTCCTTCAATACAACAAAATACCTTCTTCAAAACGTGGGGCTAATAAAAATCTTCTTCAGTTTTTATTGAAATGTTTTAAGTATTGAAGGTATTTATTTTACGTCGCTTTAACTACTTGGTCATATCACGACGCATCTGTTAGGAGGTGCTCGGTGCGTGGCGGACAGTTAGCCTTTTGGGCCTCATCCCTCTACCATACCATCTTGCTTTGTCACGTGTGCACAGAGCCTTAGTGCTAGGCAACTGTAGCTCTGTTTCTTTAATTGGCAGAGTGGCAGCTTCGTCACTGTCCATAGAGGCCTTACTGCTACACAATTGTATCTCTATTTGTACGCGTACCAGGCAAATGGCAAGAGGGTGCTGTTTGCTGTTAAGTCTATCTGCTTTCATTATCTGTAGATAGATGGCAGAGCATTCGTTATTGTTATCTGTTATCTGGCGACTGCAGGAAACTAGAGAAAACCCCAGTCAGATTGGTCGGCACACGGGATTTGAACCCTGGCCTCCCGAATGCGGACCATTAACTTTATCGTCTACTTTCCAAAACCCCTTTACACAAAGGAATCATCAAAGGAAATGTTTGTTTTTTTATTTTTGCAGAATGATCTTAATTTTAATTAAAATACCTATAGCTTGATATATTGCTATAACGGATAAAATATCCAGTAAGACCTTGCTCACTGAATCGGATATAATCGGGAAGAAATGGATAGAGACAAACTTTTACTAAGAACAAAACGCAGGTATTGCCAGTTAATGCAATTTCTAAAACATTCGCAGTCGTTATTTTGAATTTTCTCACATTTTAAATAGTAAACTTTGAAATGTTAAAAGATCGTCATTTTGCTTCCTTGGAACTCATTCAAAGAGATTGTGTGTGTTTAAACACTGACTATTTACTATTGTCTTACCCTCTCAAAATGTGTGTTGTAGTATTGTCTAATTGAGCCCATTTGTGGTGAAGTGTACATATACAGTAAAACCTGCCTCCAACGAACCCCTTGTTGAACGGAAATCTGTCTTAAGCGGAAATATTTCATGGTTCCATGAATTTTGGGTTGAAAAACATGCTAAATTCCCTTTATTAAACGGAAACTGTCTTACGAGACAACAGAAATCAAAGTATGTCTTTTAACAGAAACTTTCCAGTTCCGGAATGCAGAGTTTAGAAACTTTTCAGGCATCCGTGAAAGTCTGCGTTGTCTGAACTAAGTACGTAATGTTTAAGTTGAGTCCATAAATAAAACTCAATTTAATTTTCATGACCATTTTGCTGCTACCTGACCATTCCAGGAGGGAAGTGCGCTAATGATTGTCCGAATATTGAGAAACCTGTCACACTCATCCTTCACTGCATAGTTAAGTTAACAATAAGCAGGCTGATGTCTTTTATTGTTATTTCCTTTCCACTTCCTGCTCTAGTGACTTGTCAGACAGCATAGAATATAGCTCTTAACAGTACCCTCTAAACTTACATAAGCGATTTCAGCAGTAGTCAACATGGCTTCGAATATAAGAGTTGTGCTAGAGCTTAACACGAGAGTGAAGGTGATTTATGCTAGTGAACATGATAAATTGAGTGTAAAGCAGATCATGAAGGTGCTCAACATAGGCAAAACTCAAGTTTACGGGATTCTAAAAAAGAAAACAGAAATTCTGTAGTGGTGGGAAAATTGTGCTAATGGAAAAATAAAGAGAGAACTTAAGAAAACTGAAAACCAGGACATTAATGAAATAGTGTGGGAGTGGTCCGTTAGTTATAGGACAAAACATCACCGCATATCGGGGCCTATGTTAAAGTAATATGCTAAAAACGTAACTAAAATCTGGGTAATACTGAATTCAAAGCATCTAATGGATGGTTGGAGAGATTTCTCAAAAGACATCAGATAGTTTTTAACGAACTTTGTGGTGAATGAGTGACGTTAATTTGATTGGATTGCTAAACTCCTTCAATACTCGAGGGATACGGACCTGAAAATATAGCAAACGGCGACGAACGAGTCTATTCTCCCGCGCGTTACCGAATAAATCATGTGTTTAAAAGGTGAGAGTAGGTGTATGTTTATGGTTTAATTTTGTTAACAACCTAGGCCTACCTTCGTTAAACGGAAACCTATCTTTAACCGAAATGTTCAACGGCCCCGTTCAATTCCGCTGAAGACAGGTTTCACTGTATAAAGAAATATCTGATACGTCGCACTCACTGACTTTCTCTGCCATTACAGCTTCATTCACATAATCCCGAATATACTGTAACTGGTGGCTACTCGCAGCTTATTACGTACTAATTTTGAAAGCAGAAACTATTTATGAAGAATGTTGATATTAATTGCACGTAACTTAAAACACAATATTGTGAGTAAATTTCCACTCTGGAATAGAGTTTTCGTTTGGAATAGTATTGCGGCTTAAGGCATTTGCATGTTTCATGAATATTTTGTGCCATTCTGGATCTTGCTGTTGAAGAATCCCTTAGCACTATACCAGGCACCTTGGAGCTCCTTAAAAATGACTCATTACTAAAAAAAACACTATATCACAGTGAACAGAACAAAATAATGTAACAACACTTTTATGCTTGTGGCATCTTCTTTTTAGCGGATAACCATAATTTAGTTTTAAGCGCATTAGTAGTTTGATGCTTATCTCCACCGTGCTAATCTCTAGTTCCCGAAATCGGGGGTTCAAACCCGGCGGAGTGCGATGGATGTTTTTCGGGCGTAAAACCCCTTAGCATGGCCTCCTTCGGAAGTAAAACCAAGCCGTGGTCGCGTGTCGTAGATAAAGAGGCTTCTGAGCAAAAATGTCCGTCCTTCACGCCTAACATAGAAGGGGACGCTAAGAACCATAATAGTTAAAGGGCGTCCATAAATAAAACTCATTTCATTTTTATATATCCAGTAGAATCTTCCACAGAATGTGCTAGAAGTTTCTGGACACACGTTCTATAGGCGGGTGAAGGAAACTTCCAGAAAATTCTGGTTATCTGTCGATAGCGTTTCTGATGTTTATTTGGTTTACCCCTCCACTGCCGCCGCCTACCTTCCGTTTACGCTGCTTCACAATATTAAAAGTAATTCTTCTATTCACGTTACATTAGATTATTTATTAAAACTCCCATACTACGCAACATAACCTTGATTGCAAAAACAATACGAAAAACAAAACACTAAGTCATTTTTGGTTTCTAATGAACACATTGCTTATCTTAACCCATGATAACTAAGTTATTCTATACTATTTCAGTCAGTCCAATGATTGTCATAATATTAACTAAGTTCTTGTGTTTCGAGAAAAGACTTCCTTTCTGAATGTGGATTTGATACATTTCAGGAAAAAAGAGGGAAGCTTATAGATGATCGGAAACCTTAATATATGTATATAGCAACGAGCATCTTGTGATTTTGAGAAAATAATAATAAAACGATTTTCAATGAAAAGTCTTGTTTGGGTTTGGGAAATTTTCTTGAAAATCTTCGTCTTGCATCCTTGGAGATGCTAAACACAGTACTAAGTATTTCTAAATTTGGATGCAGGGAGTATCAAAATGCGTATTTCCGGCGTATTTTGGATGGAATGGAATACTTCCTGTATAACTGTATCAATAAGTTGCACAGTAGCTCTTAAAATACGTCAAAAGTATGGAGAATTTTGTCTGATATTACATTTTAGGCTTTTTATTTATTTTTTGTTTTATCCTGTTTGTCAAAACACTTGGTTCCAAGCTTGTAGGATCAGGAATGCATTTAAGAAAGTAAGTGGTGGATATTCAAACCATACCTAGTTTAGATCTTTGATAACTAATTATTTTATTTTGTTCACTGGTGAGGAATTCACAGTTTGTTCTTGACCTCTGCGCTAAGCTTGAGGGTTGGTCCTCGCTCCAAGGCATAAGAAACGCATAGCAGATAGTTTCCTCTTAATGATACGACACGGGTTCATGCAGGTCACTGCAGACTGGTACTGCTCGGAGGAAGAGAAGCTCTTTAAAGTATTATCCAATGCCACAAGCAAGCCATGCAGCTGGAGCGGTCCACTTCTGTAGCAGCCCTAGGAATCAATATGACGACCTAGAAATGTGGAATTTGCTTCCAACTTCCAACAAACAGACAGCTTGTCTGTTTACATCAGAGGCCCTTACTCATGCAGATTGGAAATAAGAGCCAAACATCCAAAAGTTTCCGAAGTGTATCACGAATATATTTTTCTGACCTAGAACTTCCTCATTTGATCCTTTTCTCATGGTGCTGCATACAATACTGCCTGCAAAGCAAATTTATAAAAGCTGAAATTCATATTTTTCGTATAGGTTTTCACAAAGAATGCCTTATAGTCCCCCTAAGCTTTAAACCAATATAAACATGAGTCAGTATAGTATGAACAATACAACACCTGTTAGGTATAAAATAATTTCATGAAAATAAGCTTTTTTTCTAAATAATTCCTATTTATCCTGGATTTAGTGCTTCTTCTTTCTCTTGTGATAGCGCCCCAAAAACACTTACAAACAAAAGAAACGTTAATAATATTAATAACAGTAACCACTCTCTTTGCTTGTCTTTTCATATTTGCAATGAACTAAACAAAACTCATTCTCTACTTCGTATAGTAAGTAGAGGAAGTAGGTATTGCATTCCACCCAAAAATTCGATACCGACATTTCACCGTAAATACATGTTTTGAGGCTCCCTAAATCCAAATAAAGTATTTTTAGAAAAAGATGTGTGTTTATCTGTGTGTCTGTGAACAGCATAACTCAAAAACGAAGAGTGGGATAAATACCAAACTTGGCATTTAGGTTCAGTACCCTTCAAAGATGACACGAAGATTTTCAAGAAAATCCTCCCACCCCAGACTACGCTTCATCTGCAACATTTTTTGAAAATTTTTATTTTCTCAAAAATGGCTAACGAATTTGATTAAAATATCATATGTTTAAGATATTTTCATGGCAAATGAAATACCTATCATGAATTTTCTGGGAATGTCCCCAAAAGTTCTCTTCTTTCTGAAGGACTTTTGCATAATTGATAACCCGCAAGAGATAGACAAATTTTACTACATGAAAAATGTAGATCTCGTTAAAACACACAGTTTATGTCATATACATTTTTTTGTCGAGTGAACCATTTCCGAGATATTTTTGTTGTTTGTTTGGGTTTTCCAATACTTATACTTCTTCTCCAGTGAGAATTCGTTATTTTATGACCTGGACATGACATGCAAAGAGAATGAAATGCTCCACATAGCAACCAGCTCTTAAAGGATTTGACTATTGCTTAAAGCCTACCATATTCCTCTTGCACCTACAAGAAAATTAGCAATAAGATAGTTTCTGCAAATGTTTATGTTTATCTCGATTAACGTGAAGTAGATGGAGAATAAGCGTTTGTAAAAAGTTTGTACAAGAGTAGAGAAAGCCATGTAAGTGTAACACATCAGATTTTTACTTTCTGCACCACTTACCTATTATATATAGAGGAAGTATTGCAGTCCACCCAAATGTTGATACCCAGATTTTCCTGAATAAAAAAAGAACCTTTTTAAGAAAAAAGATGTGGGGTGGTTTTGTGTGTGTGTGTGTGTGTGTGTCCGTCTGTCTGTCTGTGAGTGTGTCTGTGAATAGTATAAATAGAGAAGCCAGTTAAGTACCAAACTTGGTATTTAAGTTCAGCGTCTTCCAAAGATGCCACACGAATAATTTCAAGAAAATCCCCCACCCCAACTGCTCTTTACGGAAAAAGTTTATGGTTATTTTTGATTTTCTCAAAAATGGCTATAATGATGGTGTTTAAAATACCACATGTTTAAAATATTTTCATGACAAAATCTTGAATTTTCTGAGAATAATTTTTTTCATTCTGAATGACTTTCGGACAACTGCAGTAAGAGATCTTACGCACAAAAATGTAGATCTCGTTAAAGCAAATAACCATTGTGCCATTCAGATATTCTTACGCATAATACACGTAATTCCACCAACCAGGAGTGATATTTCTTACTTTTGATGCTCTGTTTGTACAAACTTCCAAATGCTAAGCTTATAATTTGAAGTTCCCTTTGTTCCTTAAAGTGAAACTTAATTCGGGCCTTACTGGACTTTACCAGTGACGTCGCAGGTTACAAACCAGCGCCATACGTCGTACATCTGTTGGCGTTTGCAGACAACACTAACCGGACCGTGTTTACCTGTACGTCAGTGACTCATGGCCCCTGTTGTTTATACTCTTTGTATAGACATATGGTTTGAGTGCACATAACTAATACAACTGCTTAAGAATAATGCCGGGTGATTAGTAGTTACATTTAGCATGCAGAAGCAGCATTCAAATATTTAGTAACAAGTTTTTGAAGAATGCACTTGAAAAGGTGTTATCATTCAACGTGGAATATTTCGAAAACGGTTGACGCAACGAAAAAAAAATTAACAAAAATTGTGTATTTAAATGAGCTCTGAATTTTCCTGTAGTAACCTTAACATCGAGTGGGATGGCTCAGGCGGTCACGTCTGTGGCCCGCATTCGTGAGGTCCCGGATACAAACCCCCGGACCAATCTGACCGAAGGTTTTTTCGGGTTTTCATCGGTCGCTAGGCGGTTGCTCTGCTGTTTAATTTGATCCGCGAATGTTCATATCCTTTCAACACTCATTAATTTATTTCCTTCTTCACGGCCATACCAGGCATTGGGCTGATCACCCATCCTGGATATGTTATGATCCAGAGTTTGGTTGTCCCCAACAGGCCACTGACCTAAGGCATTGGCTTGAAGTCCTTGGGGACTTAAGTCCTACGAAGGGGAGGGTAATCATTTAAAGAAGAGGAAGTGCTAATTTTTGTCTGTTCTTAAAATTTCCCAACTATTTCAAATTATACAACATTCAGTGGGCACGAAGAGGTCTTCACAGGCTATCTATTCAAAAAAATCAAGATGCGCATTTAATTTGTCGTAATATCCAAAATAGATTATATTTTCATAAATGAAAATGTGTGGAAGTAAAAAGTAACGTAAAGTTTTTCTGCATAAAGGAAAGGGAATTTTCAAGAAAAATTTCACTTGACATGCTTAAACATTATCTGCTGACTCAATAAAAATGTTGTGATAACCCGTATTTTTTATTTTTAGTTATTTCGATAGACATACTTCGGGACATTTTTTCTTTTGTGGATTCGTTGGATCTCAAACATGTATCTTCAATATGTTTAGTCCAGTATGAAAACTAACAGACTGCTACATTAAAAATATAATTTTACACTTTTGTTGCGTTCCAAAAATCTTTCCGGTAGGTTTGTCGGTGCATTAAAGCAGCGGAGGGTTATATTATTTGAGGTCACCGTTCTATAAATACTTTTGCATTTTCTAAGCGCTTAGGAATGCCTTTAGTTGCTGCCCAGCGCTGTAAGGCAGAGAAAATTGAACAGGCAAGATCAAGCAATACAAGTGAATCACCTTGTATTTCTTCCCACATACAAATTGTTCATTTGCATGTGTCAATGAAAGTATCTTGTGTAGTTGATCTGGAGCTGTAAAATCCATTTATTTGTATTTTTACTCTGTCTACCACGTACATAGTAGTTAGAAAAGGGATTGCATTCCACCCAAAAATTCGGTACCGAGATTTTACCGGAAATGTTTTGAGGCCCCCTTAATCCAAAAAGGTATTTTTAGAAAATGTCCTTGTTTGTGTCTTTGAACAGCATAGCTCAAAAACGAAAAGTAGGATAAATACCAAACTTGGAATTTAGGTTCAGTACCTTTCAAAGATGCGACACGAAGATTTTCAAAAAAGTCAATGTTTATTTTATAAAAATGTCTTAACAACTTTGATTAAAATGCGATATATTAAAGATATTTACATGACAAATAAATGTATATCTTGCATTTTCTGGGTCTAGCTTTTGAGTGCTGTTCATTCAGAGGGAAGTTTATAATATAATCTTGCATAACTGGTAAACGTTAAGTAATCAACGAAAACGTACTACACAAGAAATGTAGTTCTCTTTAAAACACACAATATGTTTTAAATAACTTTTTTGTGGCATCCGCCATATCTGAGATATCCGTTATTAATGGTTCGAATTGTTCAATACTTAGTCTTTTTTGATTTTCAGTTGTCTGAAAGAGTACAGACTTTTAAGGCCAGCGTATAGCATCTAGTTCTAAAGCATTTGACTATCGCTATTCCTTTTGTATCTGTAACTTAAATTAAATTGAGTTTTATTTATGGATGCTCTTTAACTACTATGGTCCTTAGCGTCCCATTCCATATTGGGCATGAAAGACCGGTAATTTTGCTCAGAGGCCTCTATCAGGCTTGAGGTTCTTTTACGTGCCGTAAATCTACGACACGGGACCACCGGCTTTACTTCCCTTCCGAAAGAAGCCGTGCTAAGGATTTTTACGCCCGCGACCTCAGGAACTAGAGGCTAGCATGGTACCACTAGTCCACGGAGGATGACAAGTATCTGTTACAAAATGTGTATCGATTAAAATAAAGTAAATAGGAAAATACACTTTCGTAAGAATATTTTGTATACCCACTAATAAACGATAGAGGGTAGAGAAAGTCATGTGAATGTAACACAAATTTTTTCTGTCCTCCGATTATAAAGGACAATCTTTTCGATGACTATTTGTCTAAAATTATACAGTAATGTGTGTAGGAATGATGGTTTATAGCAATATTGACGACATGCACCAAATTGTGCCAAACAAAACACTCGGAAATAAACAAATTGAAACGGTTTTATTTTTGGGAGCTTGCGATTTTCAGTAATATTTCATTTTAAAATGTCTCTTATGAATGATCTGAATTATTTTTCACAGACGAGTTTAATACATTCCAAAATTGTGAGAAAGCAGCGGTTGATATTAATTTCTAAAACTTATGTGCTATATACTAGTTACATTTCTGGTAAACCAAAATTCTCTGCGTTATTTGGTTCATTGTGTTTAAAATAAAGATACCAAACATGATAATACTTATGAGATGTAATGGTTCGCTAAGCGCCATGTTAAAAACTACTTGACACGCCTAAGTACCAAAATTAGTCTTCCCCATAATTAAAAACTTCAGATAGTGGGTTGTTTGAGGGGCCTTTACCTCGACACTGATTATTAATTACGTTCACACAGCTTTCTCTACCCGTTATCATTAAGTTTTATATCTGTTCTACAAAACATTCTTACAAAGACATTACTTTCTCTACTATGTATAGTAAATAGTGGGAGTATCGCATTCCACCCAAAAATTCGATACCGAAGTTTTTCCAGAAATACATGTTTTGAGGCCCCCTGAATCAAATTAAAGCATTTTTGGAATTATGTCCGTGTGTCTGTGAACACCATAACGCAAAAACGAAAAGTCGGATAAATACCAAACTTGGTATTTCGGTTTAATGTCGTCCAGGTATGCGACACGAAGGTTTTCAACAAAATCCCCCACCTCAAACTACCCTTTACATGAACATTTTTGAAATTTTTTATTTTCCAAAAAGTGCCTCTTAACGATTTTGACTAAAATACCATATATGAAAGATATTTACGTGACAAATAAAATGTATATCTGAAATTTTCTGGGAATAGTCTATGAAGTCATCACTCGGAAGGAATGTTATATAAACTTGTATAACTGGTAAACATTAAGGGATAGACGAAAACTTACTACCCACAAAATGTAGACCTCTTTAAAACACACAAGTTATTTAAAATAAGTATTGTTGTTGCATCAGCCGTTTCTGAGGTATTCGTTATTAAAGGTTTGAATTGTTCATTTCTTGGTCATTCTCTTAAAAGTCCTGTCAACATTCAGTTGTTTCTCGCGATTGCATGGAAATAATATGGAATTTTTAGGCCAGTGTATAGCGTCCAGTTCTTAAACATTTGACTATCGCTTTTCTCTTTGTATTCCTAACGAAATGTGTTATGTAGCTATTTCTGCAATGGTTTATTTGGATTAAAATATAGTTCGTAGAAAATTAAGCTTGAGTAAGAATAATTTGTATACCCTCCAATAAACAGTGGAAGGTGGAGAAAGTAATGTGAATGTATCACATTAGAATTTCTTCTATCCACTTCTTGTTAATCGAGATAAACGTTTGCAGAAATTGTACATTTCGTTGGAGGTGCAAGGGGAATACAGGAAGCCGAATCGACAGTCAAATGTTTAAAAGGAAACATGGCGTTGAAACTCCATATCTCTGTATGATATCACAAGAATGAAAAGAATGGAGACTTAGCATTTCAGAAAACATATGGAGAAGATTTCGGAAAGGATTAACACTGGGGAAAAAACAAACATATAATTCGTTTTTCGTGTAAACTTTGTCTATCTCTTATAGCTTCATAGTTGCTTATACAGAATTATATAAAATTCAATCAGGAGACAGGCTATTAGAAGAGAATTCAAGGTATTGTTTTATTTTTCATGTCATTTTGTCAAACAATATTTTAATAAAAAAATCATTTAAACCGCTTTAAGATGAAAGCAACAACCAAAAGTTTTACGTGTAAAGTGTACTTTGAGAATGCTGAAACAACAAAGTTTATTTTTACTGACTTTTCATTTTCGAGTTAAATTATATACAAACGAACATCTAAAAATGCTTATTTCAGGTTCAATGGACCTGAAAATCGGTGAAATATCGACATCGAATTTTTGGGAGGATTGTAATACTTCTACATATAAATATCTCATTATGCTTTATTTATTATCGAGAAACTAACTAGCGACTTTTCTGTTTTGAATATAATTACGAGCTGTCTATACAGGAACTTAGAAGTGCAGCAGTGCATGCTACGCGGATTTTCAAGTACGTAACAAATTTAATGTTAAACTCTGTTCCATATAACTTTGTCCCATGTCTCTTTACTGTTACGTGCACTAGTCACCTCTCATTGGCTGCGTCGTCGATTGTTGTGAGATACAAAATAGTTCATTTAACATACTCATTTACCTTAATACATTCGAAGGGAATTGTTGAATTTACATTTTTCATAACCGTATGAATTATATATTATGTGACAGGGTTAATGCATTGTTAAATTCTTATCGATATACATAATTAGGTAGGAAGATGCTTCGGTTTAAACCTGCTTCTCAGGACGATGAAAGCATGTGCATCTATCATAACAGAATACTTATATCGCCTGACCTTGCATTGCACAGGGCTTGCACATCATCATTCAAAGGTGTATATTAGTCAATCACTGGAAAGAAGAAAAGTGAACGCGGGAGGATATATATCAGAGGGCAAAGTTAGAAGTAACAGTTTTAGTTCTGAATATCGTTCCTTATTTGCAATTTATCAAATAAAATTTAATATGCCGACCTCTGAGACTAACACGCTACCGTAACAAAGGGGAAGATTCCATTCCAAAGCACTTATCTGTAAAGAAGATCGCGCTGGCAACAGCTGTGGGTGGTATTAAACAACCCCTAATATAGACCATAAATATCATTACAGATGTTGCTGGGAAGAAGGCACGTGGAGGGGTAAGTCTGGGTCAAGCGCAGCATCCCTGCTACTACTGGGTCGATATTCTCCCTCTACAACAATCCCTCCAACTTTTGGGCACATCCCTCCGATGGGATTACACATCACCGCCCCATTCAATAATGGCTTTGCATCTCAGCACATCCTAATAGCTTCTTCGTGCCGATGCAACCCCGCAAAAAAATAGATTCCTATATAAATCATATAGGACGATGATTCTCAAACTACCACACAGAGTTTCTGATAAGTGGAAATATTTAGGGCTAACACACCTGGCAAAACCATATATAGCTATGTAGTGTAATAACAGGAGCGCTGCCTGAACATAATTGAAACCTGACTTTATGAAACATCTTCATTTGCCAGTCCAAATAAAATATAACTCACGTGACAAGGGTGACCCATAAAGCAACGCAGATGTTTATATTGGTAATGACAGATATAGCCCCACCCTCTGCCAGCGTGAGCTGGAGCCGCTGAATAGACAGGGTAACTTCAACCCCCTCCTCCTCTAATGGATTACCCTCCTCTTTGTAGGACTTGTACCCCCAAGGACTTACAAGCCAATGACATGGGCCAATAGCCTGTCAAGGAGCAAGCAAACTCTGGATCATAGCATATCCAGGATACGTGATCTTCACCGCCATACCAATGTCTAGTATGATGAAGAAGAAGAAGAAGAAGAAGAAGAAGAAGGAAATGAAATATAGTGATGAAAGGAATGATAGGAAAATTCGCGGATAAATTATCCAACCCAGCATCCGTCCTTCGGTCAGGTTGGTCGGCTCCAGGGGTTTGAAACCGGAGCTCCGGAATGCGGATCATAGACTTTAAAGCCTGAGCTATACCCCTCGGTGCTTTGTTGAATTTAGCTGCAAAAATAAACTATAACATAACAAAAACGTAGAAATAAACACGAAATACTCTGTCTTCGTCTCCATGTCGGAGTCGGTTTACCCGTTGTTCAGTTTAACGAACACACGGAAATAATTCTTAACGCCTTCCTCTAGAAGGCCGAAGTATGTTGTATTGTTCTAGCGTTTCGTTTTGTACCAGTCGTAGCATTTCACATCGATTTTAGTATTGTTCATTGGTTCGTTTTTGTGTTTCTGGATTGGCCACTCTCACATACAGAGGTGATACAGGCTGGGTGAAGTCAAAAGTTGTTTACCTGAAGGTTGAAACCTTACGGAGGCAAACCACTATTACGATCTGGGGGAATGGTCCACTTTTTATGCACGTTGAATTTAGCTGTCTCAACTAATTGGTACTGGTACACAATGAGAAACTAACCATTACATGCGCGTACTATACTGAATAAGACGATATTACCATATCATCCAGTAAGCTTTACAGCAGACACACCTAGTGACAGTGACCATTACTGCACAGTGTGTTTTGTTTACGTCTGACAAGCCATAAAAGGTCTTCATAATCGGAGACTATAACATGAGGATTTATTGTTGATACAGTAAAAAATCATCTGCAACCCCTTGTTCCTATCTTCAAAAATATTTTGGTACTGCTTTCTACTCCATAATTTTCTGAACATTTTTTTTAAATGTTCGATGTTTCGGGTTTAACCCTTCATAAAAAGATTAAAAGATTGAAACCCACACACAAAATAAAAATACACAGATGGTCGTCTGCCCTAGTTTAGAACAATGCAAAGATCTTGTTCTTTTACCACACATATCTCTTCATAAGTTTGATTGATTACCCAAGCGCGCGCGCACGTGTGTGTGTGTGTGTGTGTGTGTGCGCGCGCGCGCGTATGCATGCGTATTTTTTCAAGAAATAATCAACACAACAAAAATGTTTAAATGGTGGTGTGATACTGTAATAGGCACAACAGATTGGGGCCCATATAGGAACGAGGGGATTTAAGTTGTTGCCAACTATTCTACGAATAGCTTGTGTTCTCTTCATATTGAAGGAATTTTGTGTAACTGGTAAACCGTATGAAATCTTTAAAACTATACCATCTATTTCATTTTTTGTGGGATCAGGCATTTCAGACATTTTATACTTTCTCTATCAAGTATATAGTAGGTAAAGAAAGTATTGCATTCCACCCAAAAATTCGATATTAAGATTTCACCGGAAATAGGTATATGTTTTGGGGCTCTCTTTACATGGATGATTTTTCGAAAGTTTTTATCTGAAAAATGACTAACAAACAGTTTTGATTTAAATACCATATATTAAAGATACTTACATGAAAAATAAAATGTAATCTTGAATTTTCTGTGAGTAGCTTGTGAAGTCCTCTTCATTCGGAAGAAATTTTGTATGACCTTGTGTAACTGGTAAAAGTTAAGCGAAGGAGAAAAACGTACTACACAAAAAATGTGATGTGTTACACTCACATGACTTTCTCTACTCTTGTACAAACTATTTTTACAAACGCTTATTCTCCATCTGCTTCATGTTAATGAGATATTCAGATGTTAATCATATTGCTAATTTTCTTGTAGATGCAAGGGGAATCGGTAGGCTTTAAGCTATAGTCAAATATTTCAAGAGCTGGTTGCTATGTCGAGTATTCCATTCTGTTTGCATTACCAGGACAAAAAAAAAGAATAACGAATTCCCATTTGAGAAAAAGTATAAGTATTGAAAAATTTAAGGGAACAACAAGCAATATCTCAAAAATGGTTCACTAAACAAAACAAATGTATATGACATAAATTGTGTATTTAAACGCGATCTACATTTTTTGTGTAGTAAAATTTTGTCTATCTCTTATGGTTTACCAGTTATGCAAAAGTCGTTTACCAGTTATGTAAAAGTCGTTCACAATGAAGAATACTTTTGGAGACATTCCCAGAAAATTCTAGAGATACAATTCATTTGCCATAAAATGTCTTAAACTTATGGTATTTTATTCAACATTGTTAGAGCCATTTCTGAGAAAATTAAAACTTTCGAAAAATGTTCCATATAAGGGGTAATCTGGGAAGATTACTCTCTGGAAGATACTGAACCTAAATACGAAGTTTGGTGTTTATCCGACTGTTCGTTTCTGAGTTATGCTGACAGGCAGACAGACACACACACGGACATGTTTCCAAAAATACTTTTTTTGGATTCAGGTGGCATCAAAGCATGTATTTCCTGTGAAATCTCGGTATCGAAGTTTTGGGTGGAATGCAATACTTCCCCTACTTACTATACGTAGTAGAGAAAGTAAAAATGTAGATAATTATTTCAAATAACCTTTTTTATGGCACCAGCCATTTTCGAGAAATCCGTTCCTAATGGTTAGAATTGATCAATACTTAGCCATTTTTTAAAGTGCTGTAGATTTTCAGCACTGTTTCTCGTGATGTCATGGAGAGAGTTCTTGTATTTGACTGTCGCTATTCGCTTTGTATCCATAAGGATACAGCTATTTCCAGAAAGGTTTATCTGGAATAAAATGCAGTAGATAGAAGAAGAATCTTTCGAAAGAATATGTATACCCATTAATAAACGAAAGGGATGTAGATAGTTATGTGACTGTAACTTATGAGAGTTTTTTATTAATTTGAATTTTTCATACTTTGTCTTTTTTAATGTTCTGTGACCATACACTGGTTTCTAGCAATGTCAAGGAAAGAATATGAAATTTCAATGCCAGCATTTAGCTACCGGCTTTTTAAGCATGTGATTAACACCTCGGTTTCCTTTTTACCTCCAGTAGCTACAACGTAATCTGTAATGAAAGCATTTCTGCAAACGTTTATCTCGATTAACATGAAGTAGATAGAAAAATAAGCTTTTATGTGAATAAAGGATACTGCTAGAGAAAGTCGATTTTATTCTAAAATGCTTTCTTGAATTTAATCGGCCTGAAAATGGGCATTTGCGGTGAATCGACCTGCATTTTTGGATAGCAGGCAATTTTTCTCTGTCCTAAGTGGGGAATAGATGAGGTACAGATATTAACACGTTTCCTTAGGGAATTGAAACCGATTTGAATACATTTTTCGTATTTAATAATGTATGGAAACGCGGACTCAGGTCGAACTGAATCTTAGATACAATCCTCTTAGAAGTAAAATCGCATCGAATTTTTATTACCTGGAAACAGCTACCGCGATGAATAATACGCTGAGTACTAATTTTTACTATATTCATGTTAATAAGCTGATCTCGCGTCTTTTCTTTCTTTTTTAATTTCTCTACCACGTACATATTAGGTAAAGAAGGAATTGCATTGTCTGTGAACAGCATAACTTAAAAACGAAAACTCGTATAAATACCAAACTTGGTATTTGGGTTCAGTACCTTCCAAAGATGGGACACGAAGATTTTCAGGAAATCCCCATACCCCAAACTACCCTTTACATGGAACATTTTTCAAAATTTTTTATTTTCTAAAAAATGGCTGTAAAGATTTTGATTAAAATACCATATATTAAAGATATTCACATGAAAATAAAACGTATTTATTGAATTTTGTGAGAATAGCCAGTGAAGTCCTCTTCATTCGGTAGGAATTTTATATAATCTTGTGTAACTGGTAAACATTAAGCGATAGACTAAACGGTACTACATCAGAAATGTAGATCTCTTTAAAACACACAATTTATTTCCAATAACTTTTTAGGTGGCATTTTCCATTTCCGTGATAGCCATTATTAATGGTTCCATTTGTTCAATACTTTTCAGATTCTCGCGATTGCATGGAAACAGTATGGAATTTTAAAGCCAGCATATAGCGTCCAGTTCTTAAAGATTTCTTATCGTTGTTGTCTTTGTATCCTAACGAAATGTGTTATGTAGATATTTCTGCAAAGGTTTATGCAGATTAAAATATATTAGAAGAAGAAATAAGCTTTAGTAAGAATAGTTTGTATAACCAGTAATAAAGATAGAGGTTAGAGAAAATCATGGGAATGTATCACACCAAAATTTTTTTTTTTCTTTTCTACAGACAGGAAAACTCGTAAGAACTTTTGTTGTACAATAAATATGGTTCAAGGCGCTGTAATGAGAATTTAAAGGTGGCATGTCACGTTCGGAAATGTTCTATCCAATCTTCCTCCTTAAAATGAAAGCGAACCATACGTTCTCATCATCTTTACGTCTTTAACTCAACATACAGACATACGTTTCGGGTATATCTCCCGAAGCAATGTTGTGAATACAAGTTTTCTTTTGTTGTGCGCGTCGTTTACCTACAACTTTTCGTGAAAGAACCTGTCAGAAAACTGTTAAAATAATAAAAACAACAGGGTCCCATTTTCCGTTTTCATATTAAAGTCGTAAAATCCATATTACACTTAACCTCAAGATATTCGCCTCTCATAGAACATAGAGCTAACATTTATGTTTACGAGGGGCACTATTTATATTTTGAGCCTAATAATTAAAACAAAGTAATTTCTGATTGAAAACTGCTTTATTTTTTTTTCAAAATATTCTCCTTTATGATCAATACACTTTTGCATACGTTTGAACCATTTGTCAAATATTTATTCCAGACTTCTTGAGACAACTCCAAAACATGGTTTTTGATATTCTGGAACAAAAAGAAGTCATTGGGTGCCAAATCAGGACTGTATGGCGGATCATCCATCAATTCGATTTTTTTAGCCTTAAAATACTCTGTTGTTAGACGAGATGTGTGCGCGCTCGCATTGTCTTGATGAAGAACGATCCTGCGGTTCTTGTTGGTTTTCCTTACTTCACTGAGGACTTCAGGCAAACAAATGGTTGTGTACCATTCGGCATTGACCGTTTTACGTTTCTCTAAAGGCAACGTTGCCACATGGCCGGTTTTGCTGAAAAAGCAGGCGACCATTTGCTTCGAAGTGCTTCGAGTGCGAATAACTTTTGTTGGATTTGCTTCATCTTGAAACACCCATACAGTCGACAGCTGTTTACGTTCCGGCTCATACGCATAGATCCGTGATTTGTCACCTGTTAAAATCTTATATATGTCTTTTGAGGCACCGCCATTGCATTTCTTGAGCATTTTTGTACACCAATCGACACGAGCATCTTTTTGAGATTGCGTCAAATTATGTGGGATCCAACGAGAGCAAACCCTTTTCACGGCTAAATAATCATGCAATATTTTATATAAGGTGGTGGAACTAATGCCTAGGGTTGCCTCAATCTCACAATATGTCGCATGACGATATTTCATTATTAGTTTTTGCACAGCATCAGTGTTTACGGGCACAACAACTGATTTTGGCCGACCTTCACGAACTTCATCATTGAGCGAACGGTGGCCACGATTAAATTCGTTATACCAGCGTTTCACAGTGGCAAAGGATGGAGCTTCGTCGCCAAATGTGGAAATTAGTTGATCGATGCATTCTTGTCTTGATAATCCACGTCCAAAGTCGTAATAAATCATTGCACGAATATTTTCACGAGTTAATTCCATGTTTTTGTTGACACAATTTTCAAGTTAATGTAAACAAAACAAATGCCGCTCTATTGACAAAATGTTTGAAGTAGATTATGGTCAAAAATGTCAAACTTTCCATTGGAAACGTCAGATCACACCCACAACATTCAGGGTTGCCAAGGCTCAAAATATAAATAGAGCCCCTCGAAACAGGTTCGTCTTTCCCTAAGGTAAGTACGTAAGTACAGTTTGCGTATAAATCGATTCTTACTACGTATTGAATTTACATGGAAACGCGGACCGTTTTCAGTATGGAATGTGTACTCAAATCGATTTAAATTCTCCATGGAAACGTAGCGTAAGTATAACTTTACATCCGCAGAATCACGTATTGAAGTCATCATTATTTGTAAAGCATTGCTCTCGCATCTGCAGATCGCTTAGTAATGGGGCGGCAGATGGGTGTACATAAATTAGCATTGACACTCCTGGTGCGAGATCTCACGTCACGTAGTAACGCTCGCATACGTCACCAGGTGTGCCTCGTGTGTAAGCTGCTATTAACGGCTTTCCTGCTTAAGGTAATGTGTTGTATTACAGAAGATGAACCATTACTGCAAACCCCCACATTGAAATATGAAAGCATCGCACGCTCTTACCTTATGCAGAATTTATGTGCGTTTTCGGCTATAGCATTAACTCGCGTTTTATGACTTGCATAGGAAGACTAATTTCAAAGATTTATTTTGCAATAGCTCGTTTCTCATGTAAACGTGAAGGTTCTGTAATAACGGCTGAGGGTTAAGAGTAAACGTTATCCCAACATGAAGCCGAAGATAAGCGCCTAGAACAGGCAGAAACGTTATTCATCTGAAAGCTTTAAGAGAGACCTGCACCAGGTTATGCCGACATGGGCATCCGAGGTCGTTAAGAGACGGACCCGTGAACGGGAGATCGCGGTACAAATCCTTCCAGAACCCTCCTCCCTGAGGTTTTCTCCAAGTTTTCCTCAGTCTTCATAACTGGCAAGTGCCAGAGCGATACCTTCAACTTAGGCTTTGAAGTTTCCTTATAAAATATTATTTTATTCCATATATCATCAGCGTCCACCGCCTGTGGTGCCATACGCACTAAGAACGGATATTAAACACTATTAAAAATAATCTGGCGCTTCGAGTTCAGATTTTAAAATTATAGCCTTTTTAATTTTCTTAATTGTGCTAACCCCGAAATTATACGGCTTTTCTGTAGGATCCTTGATACGTGACGTACGTGTGTGAGTGAGAGAGACTATCTTAAACACATACAGGGTTATTAAAAAAGAAGGAACGAACTTTAAATATTTATTTCTAATGAACGACAATAGATAGCGACACATACAACACGTCATTGAATAGAGGAAATTTCGAAGTTTTAAGACCCACCTATTAGTTCCATTCAGTGCCTACAGCAGCGCTGTGTTTGTTTACGAGAAAATGACGACGCCACAGGAAAAGTCGTTTTGGGTGCTGCCGTAAGCAAAGAGTGAATCCATTGTTTCATTGCAGCCTTTGCCATCCATTGCCTTTCGTTGTAGGTTCAACAACGAGCCGCTTCGTCATAAAAAATTTACAATTGATACAATAAATTCGTAGAAGTTGGTTGTGTATGCAAACGCCTAACAAATGGTACTCATTTTGAACACAGAAAAATAAAACTTAGAACTTTTCTCTATTCAGTGATGTATCGCATGTGTCGCCATCTATTGTCGTTCATTAGAAATAAATATTTAAATATGTTCCTTCTTTTTGAATAATCCTGTATTTCATGGGCCACAAATGCTATCGACAATAGTGTTGTCCAGGTGCAAAATTTCAACAAAATGTGGATTAGTATTAAAAAAAGTGTTACATTCAGATGATTTTTGCACCCTTTGTCGTTTATTTTTGTATAGCTTCCACAAGCGAATCTTACGAAAGCTTTCTTCTATTTCGTTTTAATCCAGATAAACGTTTGCAGAAATAACTTCATTACACATTTCGTTGTAGGCACAAAGAGGATAGAGAAAACCGAATCAATAATCGGATGTTTAAAAGCGAGACACCTTAAAATTCCACAGTCTTTCCATGACATCACAAAAAAGACTCTATAGCTACAAAAGTACTGAAAGATGCAAATAATAGCGGATATCTGTTAAATGGCTAATGCCACAAAAAGTCATTTGAAATAAATTGCGTGTTCTAAGATATCTACATTTTTAGTTTGTATGTTTATATCCATGTTCCTCTGTTGATGTCCCTTTAGACCGGTTTTCTGAGATTCACAAACCTGCTCCAAGGCTCTTGTGAAGTTTTGATTCCAAATATATTTGTCAGTAAACCTCTTCTGCCTGAATGTTTTTACGAATACATAACATTTTCTATTACAGAGCACATAAACATTTTCTCCTAACATTAAGAAATTATTAAATGAAAAGCAAGCTCAAAAACTCACATTAATACTACAGGTCTTCAAAATTAATTGAAATATTCTTATTAAATAGTGTATTAACGAGCATTTCTATTGAAATTCACTGGGTTTCCTTTTGTGATAATGTTAAAACTGCAAAATTATGATGTTCCTAAAAAATAAAAATGCGAATAATAAGAATAACTTTTATATTTGAAATATCGGCCTACGGCTACACTTGCCTGAATACTTCACTAATACTTATATGCACTTAAATACAGATTCAAAACAATCGCTTCTAACGTTTCCCGTAAGCCCTATGACCTTTGGGGGTTACCTTATATTCTATCAAGCGATGACTGGACCCATTTCTGAGGTTGAGGCACCCAGCGGGCAGAATCTGTTGTCTCCTATGGTAGGATGATGAGGGCGGTGGAATGAGAGGACCTACAGCTTATACCGTGGACTCGGAACCACGTTGGGCCTTGGGGATACCTTACATGAGCGAGTCAGAAGTGAAGGCGTGGATAGGGTCTACTTAAAATCACCACCCCAGAGCCGTGATACGAACCCCAGACCCTCAGTACAAGAGCCGGAAACGAAACTGCGCTACCCGCGCCCGATTCAAAATAGTTATTAAACTAACCAAGCGGGATGGCTCAGGCAACGTCTGTGGCCCGCATTGGGAGGTCGTAATTTCTATTCCCGCGGTTGACATTTCCTGACCCTGGGGTTCCCCGAGTCGCTAAGCGAATGCTGGGAAGATTCATTACATCCCCCTTTTCTGTCCCTCCATTTCACCTCCATTCTCATTTCACTGACCTCTCATCTGCTTGGTCGTTTCAGGGTTGCAAGTGTCGGCGAGAGTCTCGGCATTGTATGGCAGGTAAAAAGGATGCTCTTGGATAACTTCCATCACCCCGAATGGGGGCGGTCTCCGAGTCCTGGGCCCCCTAGTGGGATGTGCAAGTCTCAAGAGGGAGGGGATCCGGTTGTATCAGCTGCCATTCGGGGAGTTTCAATCTGGAAAATGAAGGGACCTTACCCTCTGCCCTGTCGTGTCTCCTGGTACGATCGCCCTCTTATCTCCTCTCACCTCACCCCTCCCTCCCGAGGGCGCCCAGTTAGGGGCCTAGGCGCAAAAGATCTTCATAGGTCGAGGTGCTAAGTGCCCTTCCGCTCCTAGTCCTAGTTCTTAATATCAACTTAGATGGCCCTTAAAGACATTTTGTTAATTTACTGGGCTAAGCTCAAATTAGATTGGTCGGCCCTGTACTGGATAGGTAGAGTTTTTTCCCTAATTAAATGGGATCTTTGCTGTATAAAGATACATTATAGTTTTGCTAACGGAGTACATAGTAGTTCACATGATACGTGTATTCGGGACATTATCCATTGATAAGCTCGAAGGTGCAGTGGTCAAATACCTAGGTGTCTATGCATATGTCTGTGTGCCCTTTTCTCTTCAGTCTTCTTAGATGCCGGTCAGTGGCTTGTTGTAAGGTATTCTCGGCAGTAGAGGATTCACATGTTGGAGTAAACGTCGGTAGAGCTGGTGTGGCTGATTCAAAGGACAGAGTCACTTCAGAAATGCTTAGGTTGCTGTTCAGAGAGGTGTTTCGTATGTACCATAGAGCGTAGCGTGTATGTGTGTGTATTGTCACGCCAGATACATTATTGTGACGTTGGCGACAGTATTGTTGGGTAATTCTTTCGGCTTTGGAATTGAAGTTCGTCTGGCGGGGCGACTCGTCACCTTCTAGCTGGCGATCTTGGCCAGAGGTGGAGAGAGTGGGGGAAGTGAGCGTTGCTTCTTTGTGTGTTGTGTGTTGAGTCTGAAAGGTTGTATGTGAAATCGTGTGAATGTAATCTCGTGTGTGTATCATCTCCCCTCAATTTCTACCTTTTTATCTTTTGTGTGTAATGTGGGGGCACATGCTTATACTGAATAAACCACAGTAACGTGATTAATGTGAAATTCTGTGTATTTTGTTATAACTATCCCACCCTGCTCTGGAATGTGTTGTTTAAGATTCTGGTCCTCTTGCTGCCTCTGTAGCTATGCCTCCTAATGTATGTTCTGGGCTAACTACAATTTAATATCTAGCTGCAAACCTTTTGGCCTCGCCCCAGTATATAACACATGGAGCATCAGTTATGAGTCTAAAAATTCTGTTTTGTTGAACCTGGATTCTTTCCACTCGTGAGAATGAACCAGCGCCCCATATAACACAACCATATTGCCAGATCGGTTTTATTAGCGAAAGATAAAGTAGGAAAGAGTGGTGATTCTGATATTAGATGCTTCAGTTAAGGAATGCGGTTGCGAATTTTACTAGTTGTTGATGTAACGTGTTTCGACATGTGAGTTTGCTCTCCAGAGTGGGACCAAGGTATTTCATCGACTCAGATGTAGAAATTGCGACATTATGTAGCGTTACTGGATGTTGTGTAATTTTCTTCTTATAGGTGAATTTAACCAGATGTGATTTCTGTGTGTTCATTTGAACCCTCCATTGCATACACCAAGAGGCAGAGAAAGTTAAAAGAAAAAAAATATAACCTTCCTCTCATCTAGATACACTTGTGTACAAAGATCGCCAAAGAAAATCTCACTGCTCCTCGTGTCTGTGTCACATTATTTATCGTTGTACGTGGCCTTGCGAAGCAATGGCCATTTCATTGGTTGCTTTAGGCCACGGTGCAAGGATGCGCCACTCCTTCTGCTAAATAGTTACACCAATAACCACAACATAGGTTACAAAATGGCGTAGAAATGAAATATATCTTTACGCTCTTGATCATGTTGGCTAAAAGAGAAAGAGGTAGAGTGAGTGCATTCAATTTGCCATACAGACCTCTTATCGCGATTGTTGGCCCATCGGCTAGTGCAGGGCACGCCTTTGAAATGGCTAAAAGCTAAGGGGAAAACTTGATGAGCGCCCAGGTTAGCGAAATGTAGAATGTGTAGTGTGAGGGGTAGGGGTGCAAATTAAAGCTTGAATGGTATCCATTAAATACATAGCATGGCAGCACTTTATAATAAAAAATAAACAGAACTGCATTCTCAGATTGATATCAATGCTAGAAGCAAACATAACTAAATAATAAATAAATAAAGCAGCATGTTTTCTCTTTAATTCAAACTACAATTGGTTGAAATACCTTTACTAACATTTTGCTGACGATACGAATACAACAGGATTATAGACAAAGATATAACCCAATTTTATTGCCATAATATGTATGTCATATTCGGTAAAGCATATACATATACACATACATATTTATGTATAGTTTCTAAACATGATCAGTCAATTAATACAAAAGAGTAATTTGCATTTAGTAAACGAATATCACGAGTAGTGCCCACTTTACTGAAATATTTTATCCAGTAATTTATAATAAAAACACCTTTATGCACTACCGTTGCAATTGCTGTAACAGTGCGACCAGCCTCCCATGTACCGACGATACGTCGACGAGTAATTTCACTGGTATACGGCATGACTGGTTCTGAGACAATAAACATGTTTTGGTTTCATAACGCCAGGAAAAGCAAATGCATCAACCTCCCTCTTTTCCCCCTTATTGTTGTGTTATCAAGCCACCACGTTCTGCGATAGGTGAGGTGAAGGACACGCCTCAAAAGACCCCAGAAAACGATACAAATCCACCAAAGATTTTCTTTGATGCTGTGTGTACAAAGGGAATCTGAAGTACTACTTAGGTTTTTAAAGTATAACCTTTGAACTTCTTGACCTAAAACAGGAAACCTGTAGCAGTTGAAAACTATGCAAGGAAAGAAAGCAAAGTGGTTACTTAATCTTAGCGTAACTGATCGCTTCCTTCCAAGACTAATGGCCCAGAAACGTGCTCTTACCAAAACTCTGCGATGTTTTATTCCATGCCGTCTGTCGGAAACAACGTCGTAAACGACGGATGTGATTTATCTGACACCATTCTGCAGTACTTAACGTACAACTGCTGCACGAAGAGTTGCTTTCTTAATGTCTTTGGTCAGGGCTTATGGCTATTGGGGAAACAATCTTAAAGTAATTTACCTGAGTAAAGGAACCCAATGTAGAAACCACAATAAACGAGATCACCGCGTAATTGTCTACGAATGCAACCGAGTTTCCAATAGCAGTCTTTCACAAATGGCTGCCTAAAGCTTTAATTATAAAATATAGTGAAGTAAAATATTCTTCTGTATTTTCATGGAAGCGAGAAAGATTTTCAAACTAAATATAATAAACAATAAATGCTTGCGGATATAATTCATGAAGGATTAAGTTAATCGGTGAATCAGAAAACATTTCATCAGAATATATTTCATTGTTGTATGCGAAAGAATAAAGAGAGAAAACTGGTACCTGCTCAGACAGTAGAGCACCTGCCTACTGTGCAAGGGGTCTACGGTTCGATTCCCTGCTGAGCTTGGAAATTCGGTTATTTAATAACCAATTCGCCCTTAATATTTTAGGATTGCCGCTGGGCTAATCCTGAGCACACATGCCAAGTCATATTATTATAACAAAATTTTAAATTGGCACTACTACCTTGTGTTTCATTTATAGCCGAGCCATAGATTGCGTATATGTGTAGTTCGCTTTCACTACAGTGACTTCGGTATTTTTCCGGAGTATACTAGCGGTGAATGACTACGTTTATCAGCTGTGTTACATTGTGTCAGTTGCTGCCTTCAGTACGAGGTGTAAAGACTAGAGTTTGTTCATTGTGTCTGTCAACACATGTGTATATTCAAGACATCTATGTTGTGTATGATTATTGTTATTATTTCACTGAAATGCCTACCGAGAAATTTACCCTTGAACAAATAATTTTTGTGTACGACACCTACGTAAAAACCGAATCATTTAGACAGTTTCAGGAAGCATTTCCTGATATTCCAGTTCCAGGTAGAGAAGCTGTAAGATGCCCGGTTAATAAGTTTGGGACAACGTGATCGTTACGCCTAAGAAGCGAAATTGAAATATTCTAACAGAGAAAAAAATTGACGAAATTAGTGCATTATTCCAACGCTTTCCAAAGAAGTGACTAAGACGTGTTGCACAGCAAGCTAGTGTTTCAAACCTCTGTTGCTGAACTTTTAAAATTGAAACCCTACAGAGTAACTTACAGCCTCGTAACGACGAGGAATGCCAGAAATGTCTCAATGCAAATGGGCACCACTTATAACAAGCTAAGTACTCATTATAGTACATGTTACTATCTCTGGTAAGTAACGCGGGAATTTCAGAACTGAACCACTGAACCTCCCAGTGTAATAGAGCACGCATACGTGGATCCCGACCCTTCAAAATGAAGAACGCTCCGTATATGGCACTAATTGATAAATGCCGCAAAGTTCACATTAAAAAAAAATAAAAGAAGGAAAAATTTGTGTGCCGGTGGGGGCAGGTAATCACGGAAACAACTAAACCGATTTTAATATGTGTTTTACATTGAAAAGGCACTGTTACTACTGACGGATTTGGGCTATAAGACACCTAATTTCAATTCTAAATGTCTAAAAGACTAAAAACAATTTACAAGGCTTGAACACTAGAAAATAAACACGTTGAATTCATAAAAGAGCATAATTGCAAAGAAGTGGTTGTCAGTACACAGAAAATGCATGCAAAAATATGTATGTTACATTCACATGGTTTTCTGTGCTCGCTCTTCTACGTGCTATTCATACACAAGCATATTCTTCTGTTTATTTCTTGTTAATCCAGATAAACTTTCACTGCAAGTTTACACATTTCGTTGCAGGTATACTAAAGCGATAGTCAAATTTTTAAACGCGCATTTTAAATTACCATATCTTAAAATACCATATTTTAAATAAATTTACAGGACAAAATGTATATCTTACATTTTCTGAGAATACATATTTATTTTTATTTATTTATGTTTTGTGGTAGCTGCCAATTCTGAGAGAGCCGCTATTACTAGTTTAAATTTACTGCCGCAACTCAGTTGTTTCTCACGATGTCATAGAAAGAGTATGGAAATTCACGGCCAGTATATAGCGAAGAAGTTTTAAACATTTTAACTATTGCTATTCGTTTGTGTTTATTACGACGATTTATGCACACGTTTATCTCAATTAATTTGAAGTAGACACAAAAATAAGCTTTTGCAGGAATAGTTTGTAGATGCTATGTAAAAATAACGAAAGTTGGCAGAGAAATTCATGTGAATGTTACACAGTAGTATATCTTTTTTCAGTAACATTTCGAACCGTTCGAATTCCAAAAAAAAAAAAATAGTGGGTTCCAATAGCCGTTCCAAAATAGTATGTTCAGGAGCATTGATCGTGATTCTTCGCTTCGTTCTTAGAATGTTGGTAGACAGTTTCTTATCTCCTTTTAGCTAGTTTGCAATATTTATAGCTTAACTAATAGGTATTAGCAGAACTAAGAAAGAATCGCGAAGTAACTAACAGTTTTGATTCTATATTTTTCAGTTATGTGGAAATCTAAGATATTAATTACACAACGCTTTAAATGCGGCCTAAGTGTGCTGTGTCGGAACTTGGAAGCACTAAAGTAGGGTCGGTTCCAAGATCGTACATCATATAATATATACATATAACTGTTAAGTGGTATCAAATTTGTCTACGATCAGAGCGTAACTTTTGCAACCGTTTATAAGAATATTCCAGCAAACTGTCATTTTAGAACTGTATACCCGGACTGGTTATTTTTCTGAAATGCTATATTCGGTAGAGTTCTTTTTTAATTTAAGGACTCCATACATGTTTGTTACGAGTTTTCTAGTACTCTATCACAGGGGATAAAGGTAAATGTTTCATCAGTAGTAAAAAACAATATTTTAGACCATATCCTCTGCTTAAAGAGGGTTAAATATTGTATTAAACCAAACATATATGTTTTCTTTAATTAACCAGAATATTCATTAATTAATCAGAATAAGAACAAAGAGAGGATGGTTATATTCATATTTCTCTTAAGGTATGCAGCTTGGGCGGTTCTAATCAAGGGTTTGTACTTGTAAATTCCATTCCTCTCTCGTAATCGCCCATTTGTTGCCATGGAGCTGTACGTTGGCGTGGAAGTTAAAGGTGAACAGAATAATATTGATGAACAAGTGACGTGATCATGGAAAGCCGAGTTGTTTTGTGGAACAGATGTTCTCATGCCGTATTTGGGCGTCACGATTTTTTAATCCATGCGTATCGTCACCATCTTACAGCAGCTATGTTTCAGTCAGGACCCGAAAATAGACAATGCGTTCTTGCAAAATTGGACGCTAGGGGGCATCTTGAAACCGTTCCTATTTTATGATGTCATAATATCAAGATGCTGTTTTTATTCATTGCGCCGTCACGAGCAGAATACATCGGCGTGGAAAAGTGCGCCATTATGTCTTTTGAATTAGAATGAAACGACAGTTTGCCATACTTCTCCTGTTATTTTTACCTTCTCTTTTACACTAAGTAGAAGTAATATTGTATTCCACCCAAAATTCGATGTCGAGAATTCATGTTGAGGCCCTCGAACACACCCCAAAAAAATTAGAAAAAGGTCCAATACATGGTCTATGAACAGCACAAGTCAAAAACGAAAAGTCAGTTAAATACGAAACCTTCCAAGGATGTGACACAAAAAGTTTGAAGAAAATATCGTTCACCGCAACCTATTCCTTAGATGAAACGTTTTTCGTTTTTTTTTCTTTTCTTTTTCTCAAAAATAGATGTAATGATTTTACTTAAAATACTACATGTTTAAACCATTTTCATACATAAATGTATATCTTGAATTTTCTGGGAATAGCCTTTGAAGTCCTCTTTATTCTGAACCACTTTTGTGTAATTGGTAAACCGTAAGGGATTGACAAAATCTTACTACACCAAACATTTAGATCCCGCCGAAGCATACATATTGTCCAATACAATTTTTGCGGCATTAAGCATTTCCGAGATATTCTTTGTTATTCGTTTTAATTTTCGGATGCTTAATACTTTCTCCAACTGCAAATTGTCATTCCTCTCTCTCTATCCCTCTCCCTTCTCTTACGTGTGGATGCAAAGAGCACAGAATATCTAAACAACCATATAGCGAACCGGTTTTGAAAAGATTTGAACATCGCTTTAGCTTATTGTATTTTTATACCTACAATGAAATGAGCAAATGGTTTATCTGTATTAACAAAAAAGTAGATAGAAGAATAAGCTTTCGCTAGAATAGTTTATAGAAGACTGAGCAGAGAAAGTCATATGAATGGAATACATAAGAGTTTTACTACCTACGCCTGTTATTTCATACATGTATTTAATTAATTTTCTGATGGGAAATCAATACTTTTAACGAAATTTTGCTTTAATTTTTAGCGAATAGAGGTGTTCTTTAAGTAAATGAGCTATTGAAGAATAACACAGACAAATACTTTGTTTTTTCTTAATTAGCTATCTGTCAGAGGAGAAATCTATTCACATTATATGTTTCAATGTACACTTCAAGTTGCTCAAAAGTTTCACGATCAATGTTCTTAACAAAGATACTACCACTACGCTCGTTATATTACCACTCATGTCTTTTATGCTCTCTCCCCGATTATAACATGAGCTCGGGTAACTGCAGACAGCATAGTTAATTATAACATATTTATACATAGCATAACAACTTTTAAAATCCCTCGGTCTACGGACAGCGGGAGTATTCAAGAGGGATAAATCGCCCCCATTCTACTTGTCTTTTGCCTTTAGTTACCGACTTATCCAATGAAATACACCATGTGCTCAAAAGTATCCGGACACCCCACAAACATACGTTTTTCATCTTAGGTGCATGGTGCTGCCAGCTACTGCCTGGTACTCATTATCCGCGACCTCAGTAGTCATTAGACATCGTGAAACAGCAGAATGGGACGCTCCGTGGAACTCACGGAACATCCCCAGGTCCACTGTTTATGATGTGATAGTGAAGTGGAAACGTGAAGGGACATGTGCAGCAAAAAAGCGTACATGCCGACCTCGTCTGTTGACTGACAGAACCCGCCGACATTTGAAGAGGGTCGTAAAGAGTAATAGGCAGACATCTATCTAGACCATCACACAGAAATTCCAAACTGCATCAGGATCCACTCCAAGTACTATGACAGGCGTGAGGTGAGAAACCTTGGATTCCATGGTCCAGCGGCTGCTCATAAGCCACACATCACGCAGAAAAATGCCAAACGACGCCTCGCATGGTGTAAGCAGCGTCAACATTACACGATTGAACAGTGGCAAAACGTTGTGTGGAGTGACGAATCACGGTACGCAATGTGGCGATCCGATGGCAGGGTGTGGGTATGGCGAATGCCCGGTGAACGTCATCTGCCGGCGTGTGTAGTGCCAACAGTGAAATTCGGAGGTGGTGGTGTTATGATGTGGTCGTGTTTTTCCTGGAGGGGGCTTGCATCCCTTGTTGTTTTGCGTGGCACGATCACAGCGCAGACGTACATTGATATTTTAAGCACCTTCTTGCTTCCCACTGTTGAAGAACAATTCAGGGATGGCGATTGCATCTTTCAAAACGATCGAGCACCTGTTCATACTGCACGGACTGTGGCGGAGTGGTTACACGACAATAACATTCCTGTAATGGACTGGCCTGCACAGAGTCCTGACTTGAATCCTATGGAACACCTTTGGGATGTTTTGGAACGCCGACTTCGTGCCAGGCCTCACCGCCCTACATCAATGCCTCTCCTCAATTCCGCACTCCTTGAAGAATGGGCTGCCATTCCCCAAGAAACCTTCCAGCACCTGATTAATATATTTAGCATGAAATTTAGCATTTATCTTTAAATTTTTTATATTTTTATTTAGGTTTAAAAGTTTTACTTTAAGGGTTTAAATAAGTAAAAAAGCTAATAAGAGAATTAAACCCTTTATTATGAAAGTATGCCTGCAAGAGTGAACACTATCATCAAGGCTAAGGGTGGGCCAACACCATATTGACTTCTAGCATTACCGATGGAGGGCGCCAGGACTTGTACGTCATTTCTAGCCAGGTGTCCGGATACTTTTGATCACGTAGTGTATCTTACAGAGGATGTGGAGACGAATACGCGGGAAACAAGTGTCACGTCACTGTCGTGAACACAGCAATTTTATAGTACAGAAACATTTAATAGGATCTTGTTTACATAGTGATAACTGAAAAACTAAAATTCTTATTCCAGTTCTGTAAGAGGCATGTTAAAGAGCACAGTTTGAGATGATGATGATGATGATGATGATGATGATGTGTGATGGGTCTCCCTATAAAAAGAATTAAAACCGCTAGTTTTCTTTGTATGATGAAAATGAATCAGCGAGGACCTTTTTTCCTTGAAGAGATCGATGGGGCAGCGAAGGCTATAAAATACCCTAAAAAGTTAGAATTAACTTTTGAAGATATCCCATGATAATACCGCATGTATGTGAAATGCTATCGCTGGTTATATGCAAACATTTGTTTTTACACTCGCCGAACCTTGCTCTTTACGTGGCCTGTCACAACAATGTATAAACACAACGTTTTTGTTGCAATACTCCTGTGTTTTTAGTCCTATCTCCACAGTGAATAGTTACAACAGTGGTGCGGTAAACAATTTTGTGAGAACAAAATAAAATAAAACAGGGCCTGGCTGAAATAATGGCGTGTGATGTTTAAGCAGTGACTCAGAGGCAGAATAGGAGAGGCATGCCCGCCCAAGGCAGTTAGAGAGGAGGAATACATGACCAGGTCAGTTACCCCTCCCAAGGGTTTTTTCTAATTTGCTGAACTATAGTAGCCTGGATTTGAGTTCGCATTGGAGGTTTCTCTGGATGAATGAATGAACCATAAACTTTAAACTAAGGCCAGTTTAGTAAATTAAACTCAAATTTCCTTATTTATTTGTTTGTTCAGTCACTCATTGTGTATACCTGGAGTTAGTTATCTTCCTCCACGCAAGTTCAAATGCTTAATTAGAGATTTTAGACTCTTAATATTTTGATTCTTGTTTTAATGTTCCTTCTGGTTCTTGTCCCGGTAGCTCAGCGGTAGTGCGTCATATAGAAACCGAAAACATCTGTGATTTGTCTTAACCTTCTCATTTGATTTTTCAACAATAATAGTAATGATGATAATAATAATATTAATAATAACAGTAACAAAATTAAAGACACGGCTTCCTTTTTAATCAAATTTAGACTCGGACAAAGTAGGGTTTTGTCACGTTCAGTGCTATATTTATTCTATGAACAATGGTGTGTGTTCAGTAACATCTGTGTGGCTTATAGTTTACATGAACCAAACAATTTCAAATCCATTTTGTTAACGCCTAAAATCAATATAATTTGGCCTTTTACAAGGAAGTGCCTTTCATCCACTGAGTTAAAGTTTTCCATATTCCTTCCCTTTCTCGCTTAGAACTGGTCTGTCTATAAGTAAATGTTTTTATGTTGGGTATCACCTTATTAAATAAGAGATCGCTCCATCAAGGGGTGGTTTATATACTAATTGATAGATGTTTCTGCAGATAATTAGATAGAGGAAAGCATTATTAGATGCATCAGAATGATTCCGTGCAGTCGAGTATACTTGCTTGATTTAGTCTCTTGCAACAGCGTGATTTGTCGTGCAGGTTTCACTGATGATGCTCGCATGACAATGTTACTGCGCGCGGCTCTGACGGATGGTGATTCATGTCTTATGTATCAGAAATGTAGGCAAGTGAAACAAACGCTTTCTCTCGGTCACGAGACAGACAGACAATTTGGCTACCGGGTCAAGTGACTTACTGCTATGTCTGACTTCACAGAGTAGGTCATTTCATAAAGCTAACACCGAGAAAAAAATCTGATGTGTTACACTCACATGACTTTCTCTGCTCTTGTACAAACTATTTTTACAAACGCTTATTCTCCATATGCTTCATGTTAATCGAGATATTGAGATGTCAATCGTATTGCTAATTTTCTTGTAGGTGTAAGGGGAATATGGCAGGTTTTAAACGATAGTCAAATCTTTTAAAAGCTGGTTGCTATGTGGCGCATTCCATTCTCTTTGCATGTGCAGGACATTAAAAAATAAATAACGAATTTCAGAAAAAGTATAAGTATTGGAAAATTTAAGGGAATAACAAGCAATATCTCGAAAACGGTTCACTCAACAAAAAAAAATGTATATGACATAAATTGTGTGTTTTAACGCAATCTATATTTTTTGTGTAGTAAAGTTTTGTCTATCTCTTATGGTTTACCAGTTATGCAAAAGTCGTTCACAATGAAGAATACTTTTGGAGACTTCCCAGAAAATTCAACATATATATTTTATTTGCCATGAAAATATCTTAAACATATGATATTTTAATCAAAATCGTTAGAGCCGTTTTTGAGAAAATTAAAATTTTCGAAAAATGTTCCATGTAAAGGGTAATCTGGGGTGGGGGATTTTCTTTAAAACCTTCGTGTCGCATCTCTGGAAGATACTGAACCTAAATACCAAGTGTGGTGTTTATCCGACTGTTCGTTTCTGAGTTATGCTGTACACAGACACACGCACACACGCACATATTTGCAAAAATGCTTTTTTTTTGGATTCAGGGAGTCTCAAAACATACATTTTCGGTGAAATCTCGGTATCGAATTTTTGGGTGGAATACAATACTTCCCCTACTTACTTATACGTAGTAGAGAAAGTAAAATGTTTATGAAATTGTTTAAATAAGCGGAAGTAAATCGACGGAGAAATGTTCTACAGCGAGAAGAATAATAAGTAATATTTAACAGGTATAAATAAATAAAGTAAATGCTGCTAAATAATTTGTTGTGAACTATTTTATCAAATAAATAGTTCAGAGAAGATCGTTAAATAAAAACATGCGTTCTGTTTTCATTAAGGGCTGTGTATTTAATAGACAAACCTTATTAATTTCGAACCAAAGGATAATCTGGTGAAATTGCTGCTGAAGTTTTAATTAAAAGTAAAGAAGCTGCAGATAAACTACTGCCACTGATATCCAGGCATTTGTATAATAAGGACTAGGTTCAAACAATTCAGTCATTGTAGCTTCTATCTCGGCTTATAGTTATATGTCCAGGGCTTCATGAAAATGTTTGTACCCAGGGCGGTGGTGTTCATACTTGAGACTAATAAAATTTTAAACATTTTGTACTATAATTGGTTTCGTAAAGTTGCATTAATTTTGCATATAGGTACATTAAAATAAGCTTTATTTTATTTTGTTGTGTTACTATGGTATATCTGTTGCGTAAAAATCCTGTAGCACAGGACAATCTTAGCAATTATATAACATAGGTATCTCATATATAAGCACCAAATATTCAATAACAAATTAATGGGCCATAAATTACTTTTTTGCATAGATCCTCAAAGGGGTTGGTTGCCTTAAGCACTGAAAACGGTCCTTAAAATGAGTATTTAAAGGCCAAGTACTTAAATGCTCCCATGACAACATTTATGGACAGGCAATAAAAGTTCTGTAAATAGCATGCAGTTTTAACAAAACACATTTAACCTATTTGGACAGACTGAAATTAAAAGCTACATAGGCTTGCATTTTTGAAACTTTCATTATTTTAAACTGTTGTATTCTTTCTGATATATGGAATGAGATTTGTATGCTAGTAAAGCCAGAGTCTTTTGCTTTAAGTGCTTCTGAAGTTTCAGACACTTGGACTATTGAAGCAATAGACAAACCTGTTACTATACCAACCAACCCAATTGTCACCTATTTCCGCAACACAACTTCATAAATAATATGACAAACTTTGCTTTGTTACTGAGATACATTGAAATATATTATTAAGTTAAGTTTTGGGGTCCAGTGAATCTAGAAAAGGTATTTTAGAAACGTTCTCTCTCTCTCTCTCTCTCTTTCTCTCTCTCTCTGAACTATATAACCAAAAATATCGAAAAGGTACCAAACTTGGTATTTAAGTTCAGCATCTTCCAAGGATGTAACAAGAAGATTTTCAAGAAAATCCGCCTACCCAAACTATCCTTAACATGAAAGCAATTTCATTATTTTCTATTTTATCAAACATTGTTCTATAACAATTTTTAATTAACTACCACATATTTAACATATTTGCATGACAGAATGCATATCCTGAATTTTCTTGGAATAACTTATGGAGTCTTCTACATTCGAAAGACTTTTTTGTAACTGGTAAACCGTAAGAGATAGGCAAAATCTTACTAAACAAACCATGTAATTAATCTCGTTAAAGCAGACATATTATGCCAAATAAATTTGCGATATATTCTTTGTTATTGGTTTGAATTTTCAAATGCTTCTTTTTTCAAGTGCTAAGTCGCTATTCTTCTTCGCCCCTCGTGGTCATGCAAAGACTGACATTTCAAAGCCATCACAAAGCGACGATCTGACTGTCGCTTCAACGCACTGTATCCCTTTTGTACCTGAGGCAGTATTTTATATCACAACACTGTGAATGCCAGAGTGATTGTAGTGTAAATTAACATTATTGTATGACAATGATTTTAGATGTTTGTTAGGTATAAACATTGTTAGGAAATAAGTTTACACGGCCTCACTGAAACTGACAATAGGAGTGGGTAACAATGAAGCGAGGGGGTGAGTTGTTTATCTCTTATAAGAGACAAACACATGGCGTCAGGGTAGCGTTCCTTTCTTTAGAAATGGAGGGAATATCTTCCCTAGAGCATATTTTTTAGTAATTATGATTGGCTTATAAAATAGAACGCTAATGTTGCCGCGATTTATTAACCAATAGCAGCTCTATTATAATGTTTAGGCATATCGGGGCGAGGGAGTATAAATTCTTGAGCCAAAGGCAAGTATCGCGCAATTCTAAGAAATCTCTCTCGCGAGTTACACGTCAGGCAGTTCTAAGGAAGCATTCATGAGGTACACATCACGCAATTCTACAGAATCTCTCGCGTCGTAAAGTTAGTTACAAGATGTGAAATACGCGAATTAATAGTGCGCGGCAAATAAGTGATAGTAGTTACATTCGAAAATATATCAGTTTCAGTCAGGCGTGTATCAAGATTAAATATGTGAAATTAATTAAGTGTGACGGCAATAAAAGTGTAAAAACAAATTCTTTTATCAGTGTTATATTTTAGTACAACTCCTTTCCGTTTACACGCCTGATCAGAGATATTTGCTCGACTGAGTAATAATAGTTATCCGGAGGATAAAGAACCCAAAATTCAAAATAGTAACACAATAACAGGTGCTCAGCAAAAAAAGATAACACGATCAGATTACTGCGACAACCTACAACAAAATACGTAATAAAACCACTTCTGCAAATTTATCTCGATTAGCAAGAAATGGATAGAAGAATAAGGTTTTTCAGGAATAGTTTCTGAAGAGTGGGTAGAGAAAGTAATTATAATAAACACATCAAGTTTTTAAAACATAAAAAGTTTCTCTATCATTGAGGGAGAAATGTACTGTACGGAGGTATAGAATGTGGCAAAGCAGCAAACATTAACAAGCATCTATTTGCACATAGAGTATAAAACGATACCCAAACTCGGGGAGGGGGTTGGGAAAGCGAGCGAGTCTTTTCTCTGCCAATTTGTATGCTGGAAAAGTGGAGAGCGGATTCTATCCTACTCTATTCTGTAAGGTAGATTAAAAGGATCCTTAACAGCTCTCCGCAGTTTAAGGTAATCCAATTAGCTTCACTGCAGTAAATAAGAAATAACCTGCAGCAAGGTCTTGAAAAATCTTTAAGGCAGAATGAGTGCTCTCCTTTACAGACAGAGGAGGGTTAAGAGATGCTGCCAAAAGACTCCAAGCATTGAAATAAACTGAACAATTTGGTGACAGCATGGGATTAAAATTATAAATGAGCTGGAGCACAGAAGGGGGTTCTTTCGGTTCGTTTTGTTTCAACAGAGCGCTTAATTTATTTTCTGGAATACTCCTGGTTTAAGGGAGCAACAAAAAGAGACAGCTTATGCTGATGAGGCTGTGTTTGGTTATGTTAGAGACCGATGTAATTTTTCATACAAAACCAACATGTTTTGTCGGTTTTACTGCACGTATATGCATTAAATATATTAAATCATTTAAATTTCTATATAATTATTGTTGCAGACATGGAATTTAAGGCGTTGAAAATCTTATCTGGGTCTTTACTCCCTTTTAATTTGATTATACAGAGTGAGCCAAAAGACTCCGAACCGCCTGCGCGGTGTTTTTCCTGTCTGCGTCCTCGGAGCTCGTTGCCGTCTGCCGCTATCATAGAAAGGCGCGGATGAAACCATACAACATTTTTAAAACTACTTTTAAACACTTTACTTACCAACTTTATGAAAGGAAATGCTGCAACTGGCCACCGTCGTTGTCCATACATTTTTGGTACCTCTTTAGCAAACTATCCATCATGGAATTTTTGGGGGAAATTTTCCAAACGATGACCGATGTCATCTAATGTTTCTTCGGTAACAACCGAACACCGTCTTTTAAATTTCTTAGCCTGAACACTTCCTGTGGCCTGAAATTTACTGTAAAGTGGATTGTTGTACGGCCTGGAACCTTTACACCTGGAAATCTTTCTGCAAATTGTACTTTCACTTGGCGAGCTGACCGAGTTAACACATACTAATCATAAATAAATACACACTGTGCAGTAGAAAACATATACTGAGCCATAATATACTTTGTGACTAAATACAGGACAAAATAATAAATAACTCGTAATAACTGAACCACATCACATCACCGTCAACTCAAAACTGCACTTCACACTGCACAACAGCGTGACTTTGTTTATAGCAGATGTGTGTTATCATGTTTTATCATATTTCCACACGCCCAGTGGAAAAACACCGCGCAGTCGGTAATATTGTTTATAAAATACCCCTTCGGGGTAGCTTAAAATATAAAGTGTATAAGACAAACCCACACACCCTGGAAGAATTTATCCATCACTCGCCGAGAAATTTCCTGGCGGATATTTTGTTTTGTTTCCTAAAGAGGTGCCAAAAATGTACGGACAACGACGGTGACCAGTTTCAGCATTTCCTTTCATAAAGTTGGTAAGTATAGCCTTTAAAAGTAGTTTTAAAAATGTTGTATGGTTTCATCCACGCCTTTCTATGATAGCGGCAGACAGCAACGAGCGCCAAGGACGCGGACAGGAGAAACACCGCGCAGCCGGTTCGGAGTCTTTTGGCTCATTCTGTATGTATTTACTTAAGACTTAATTTGTGCAGCAGCTAAGTGTGAACTAAAGGTTACTGATTTTTTACCTTCTATATTACATATGTGGTAGGTAGAAAAGGTAGCGTTGCACACAAAAATTCGATACCGAGATTTAACCGGAAATACAACTTTTGAAGCTCCCTGTATCCCCCCTTTTTGTTTTTACTTTCTCTACTACGTAAAGTAACGAAGTGCCTATTCTATCACATCCAAAAATATGATGTCGACATTTCAACAGAAATGTATGTTTTGAGGTCCCTTGAATCCAAAAAAGCTGTGTGTGTGTGTGTGTGTCTGTGAACAGCATAAATCAAAAACGAAAAGTCGGATAAGCACCAAACTTTGCATTTAAGCTCAGTATCTTCCAAGGATGCGGCACGAAGCTTTTTAAGAAAATCCCCCCTCCAACTACCCTTTACATGGAATACTTTTCGAAATTTATGATTTTCTTTCTAAAAAATGCCTTTAACGAGTTTGATTAAAATACCGTTATTAAAGATATTTACATGACAAACAAAATGTATATCTTGAATTTTCTGGGAACAGCCTTTGAAGTCCTCTTCATTCGCAGGGAGTTTTGTATAATCTTGTATAACTGGTAAAAGTTAAGCGATGGGCGAAAACGTACTCTTTAAAGCACTCAATTTACTTCAAATAAGCTTTTGTGTCATAAGTCATTTCTGAGATATCCGTTATTAATGGTTCGAATTGTTGATTTCTTAGTTATTCTTTCAGATTCTTTCAATGTCGTCCTCCGTGCTGTAGTGGTTACCATGTTAGTCTCTAGTTCCCGAGGTCGTGGGTCCAAACCCGGTGGAGGTCGATGGATTTTTTTCGGGCGTAAACATCCTTAGCATGGCTTCCTTCGGAAGGGAAGTAAAGCCTGTGGTCTCGTGTCGTAGATTTACGCCACGTAAAAGAACTTCAAGCCTGATAAAGAGGCCTCTGAGGAAAATTACCGCCCACCGTCGAAGGACCACAGCACTTAAAGAGCGTCCACAAATAAAACTCAATTTAATTTCAATTTAGGTCCTTTCAGCATTCAGTTTTTTCTCGCGATTGCATAGAAACAGCATTGAATTTTAAGACCGACATATAGCGTCCAGTTCTTAAACATTTGACTATCGCTGTTCTCTTTGTATTTATAACGAAATGTGTAATGTAGCTATTTCCGCAAAGGTTTATATGGATTAAAATGTAGCAGAATAAACATAAGCTTTAGTGGGAATAGTTTGTATACTCTCCTTTGTAGAGGAAATAATGTGGATGTATCGCGTCAGATTTTTAGAAAAATGTCCGTCTGTGTGTGTGTGTGTGTGTGTGTGTGTGTGTGTGTGTGTCTGTCTGTCTGTCTGTCTTTGAACAGCATAATTCAAAACAGAAAAGTCGTATAAATACCAAAGTTGGTATTTAGGTTCAGCACCTTCGAATGCAACACGAAGATTCTCAAGAAAATCTCATCTTAAATTACCCTTTACATGGAAGAATTTTCGTAATTTTTAATTTCCTGAAAAATGACTAACGATTTTTATTACAATACCATATATTAAAGATCTTTACATGACAAATAAAACCTGTACTTTGAATTTTTTGGTAATAGCTTGTGAAGGCCTCTTCATTCGGGAGGAAATTTGTATAATGATTCAAAATGATCCATTCTTAACCATTCTTTTAAAGTTCTCTCAATTTTCAGGTGTTTCTCGCGATGTCATGCAAACAATATGGAATTTTAA
This sequence comes from Deroplatys truncata, assembly GCA_030765065.1. Taxonomy (NCBI): domain Eukaryota; kingdom Metazoa; phylum Arthropoda; class Insecta; order Mantodea; family Mantidae; genus Deroplatys; species Deroplatys truncata. Next base: position 116,113,230 of record CM060988.1, on the reverse strand, counting down.
GGCCAGCATATATACGTCCAGTTCTAAAACATTTGAATTTCTCTATTTCCTTTCTATCCATAACGAAATGTGTAATGCAGCTATTTCCGGAAAGGTTTATCTGGATTAAAATGAAGTAGTAGGAAAATAAACTTAAATAAGAAAAAGTTGTATTTCCACTAATAAGCGATAGAGGGTAGAAAAACTCATATGGATGTAATACATCAGATTTTTTTTAGCCAACAACCAGGCATGAGTTATCGATCACCACCAGTTTATTTATTAGAATGATATTTCACTGTTAAGGAGGAGTTTGTAAAAGTACGCCACTTCATAGACGCACTAAAGGAGAAGACATTTAATACATTCCTGAAATTTTCTGAAGGTAGTAACATTCCGCTCTATAAACTTGTTGCTATAACAACAGACTCAATGATTGGAAAGGTAAAACACCTGACTGGTTTCTTGCTCTTTGTGCTAAAGATGATTCATTTCCAAAACTTCTTTGTTATTAATGTATTATCCATCAGGAAGCTTTATGCGCAAAGGTTTTGAAGTTCGACCATGCCATGAAAGTTGTAACTCGTGTAGTAAATTACATCACATCTTCATACGTCATGGATTGTTCAGAATATATCAGATTCTGAGCTGGTGACGATTCATCATGCAGACGTAAGGTGGCTTAGTAGGGGTTAAACTCTGGAACGAGTTTGCAGTCTTCTGGATGAGATAAGAGCTTTTCTGAAATCATCGCCCGGGCAATATTGTCAAGAACATGAGATACATGGCTCCTAGATTTAGGTTTCTAGGCAGATATCATCTCAAAATTAAAGCTAAACCTCGAATTGCAAGGGAAAATCGCAACATATCAGCCATGATGAGTACTGTAAATGCTTTTCAGATGACGTAACTTATGGATTGCACATTTAGAAAGAGTTCCCTCCCGCTTTCCAGCTTAGAAGTCAACGAATGTGATGTACTATCTTTGCTCAGCATCTTGAAATCCTAGTCACAGAATTTAGCAACAGGTTTACCCACTTGAAACCGTCATTATGTTTATCAATAATCCATTCGCTTCAGTTGACATTACTGAACTTGGAGGTAGGATATGTGACATCTTCGGAAATTGCAATCTTGAAGAATTAGAAATACAAATTTTAAATCTTCAAGAAGACATATCTTTGAAATCATGTTCAGCTATCTCAAACAATTTCTAGACTCTGGTGGACAGGAATAAATATCTCATGGTCGGTAGTGTTGCTTTGAAAACTTATTCTTGTTTTGGCTTGTCATATCTTTGCGAGGTCGCATTTTCATCTATGAGCACGAAGAATGAATACCGATCCAGCCTGACAGACTCACGTCTAGATGACGCATTAAGAGCAGCTTGTTCCAACTATATACCAGGTTTTTCTGAACTTACAGACATGCAGTTTCAAATTTCATATTAATTATATAAGCTGATAATCTAAGCAATTTTAATTATAATTCTTCGAAATAATTTTACAGCATTACATGTTTGTGGTGGCGGCGGCGGTGGTTGTAGTGCCCACACCTCCTTAGGCACAAGTTAAATGTTCCCGAGCACATAGGAAAATTGGATAGCACTGTACTATACCTTTTTCACTATAAGCTGAAAGGAGAAGTAAACAACTTAAATGTATTACTCCGCCGAGCACACGGCAGCACCACGTGGAGGATGACGGGAACTAAGACCCGTGAGAGTAAATTGCTTCATACAGAATGCGAATACAGTATATTGCGCAGCTTGGGGATCATTAGCTTTTAAACATTGTATGTCTTATTCCTATATTTTACCTTACATCCTAAACTTGTAACACATAATACTAAGAGTAGACAAATAAAAGTTGTACCTGAATAGTTCGTCTTCTGTGATTAAAGGTGCTGGATTAAACTGTTCTCAACTTCAGGCTTTAGAAATCATTCATTTAATGACTAATATCAGTGTACCACCTTTGCTTTAACCTTTTATGAGTCAACAAGTTAAATAGCGATTAGCACTATAGGTTAGAAAACAAACGGAATCAAGCTATCCGAGCAACAATTCTGCATCACTAACAAAGAAGTTCAATTATTGCTAAACAATGGCCAACCATATTCATTGTCGATTAAAGGTGGGTACTTTTCACAGAATTTGTTAAAAGGATTTACCACAATTGTCTTCTTTCCATTTCCCTCGTTTATGTTTTCTACAGTGGCAGAAGATACTCAACCGGAAACGAACTGCAGCGCCTGCGCATAGCCTCTTAAACCCTCTGCTATAACGGTTCATTTAGTTATAGCTGAATCTGACAAACACATTTAGTTTCATAAATTTAACTGTTACAATAATGAGCTTTTTAAATTTCTCTACACGAGAATAACCACAAAATGTTACATGAACCGAACTGTTTATTGTTGAGGAAGAGACGACATGCTAAGCGGGAAAAGTTGTAATTTGTCTACCAGCCAATAAGGTGCTGTCTTAGCACGTGGTTTTGTTTACTTCTCCTTTCAGCTTATAGTGAAAAAGGTATAGTGGTGCTCAACCCAGTCAAGGTCACACGTGGAAATCCCCACCTATATACTATTTCCATAGTTTCTCCTCCAGTCCTCCCTTCCTCAAAGCTTGAGACCAGAGTTACAACAGCACTTCACTGTCTCAACAATACTATTGCTATTGCAACAGGGGAACTAAGTGGAGTTGAAGGATGGCTGCAAAGCGGGGAAAAAGCCTTCAGTGGACTAGCGAAAATGAAAACATGTAGGTCAGCCTACTTGCAAAATGGTACGAGTGGAGGTGTGTAGGGAACTTCAACGGGTGGTACAGGAGCATGCGAATGCGTACCTGAGTTACAATATTACAGATGATGAGACTCGGCTTCACCATTTTGACCCGGAAGGTAAACAGCCTCCTCAGCGTAGAAATCATCTAATTCTACGATGCCAAAGAAGGTGAGGGTTGTTCGGTCGGCAGGAAAAGTGATTGTCATTTCATTCTTCCACTGTCATGAGTCGTATACCACCATCAAGTCCCTCTCGTATGAGGGTTAATGGTAAGGATTAGAAGTCTGTTTTGGATTTTCTTGCCAAACACATCCAACGAAAACGACCGGAACTACATACATCCTTCTGGTTGATGCCTGCACCACGAAAATGCACGTCCTCAAGTGTGCAACATTGTTACCCAACATTTGGGCCGCAGAAACATCGAATGTGTCCCCCATTCTACATAGTCCCCAGATTTAACTTCCTGAAACTTGTATCTCTTTCCTATCTGAATAAAGGGGATAGCATTTTGGTACTTTGGAGGCCGTCGTAAAGAAGTCTGAGGCGGCTTTGAAGATTTTAAAAGGTGAATTCTATCACCTGCTCTAGGACTGCTGGGCAAAGTGCATTCAACTCGACGGAGAATGCTTGAAAAAGACCATGCCTAGTACATTCCATGCGGGGAAAACAATCTCACCTGTCTTTTTGGACTAGTCCTTGCACTTTGGTGTTGCAAAACATTAGGAACAGATTCGGTTGGTGCGGCCGGATGAAATCTATTGCTATTTTGGTGGTTATACCTATGTTTTTGCGTATTACCTAACTCTTGGTTTATGCGATGTTGCTTGCTTCTGTGAAACGATTCTTATGTGAGTGTGGTGCAGCTACTGCACTCCTTTGTTTATTCTTGATTAATAGCCGACATCCTCACATAACTTCGATAACAAGCCTTTGAGTGAAGACAAAGAAAACATTTAACGCCTCGTTATGTCACTACGCAGCTAGTGTTCTTGTGCAATAGCTTGTGTTACTTCTTTCTGGGCGAAATAATTTATCCCTTACTGTTATAACTTAAATTGTCTATTTTGTTTAACTTTGTTTCAGTCCTAGTGTCGTTATATCTTCCAAAACATGTAAAAAGTCTATTGCGTTAAATTCAGGTGGTTTTCTTTATTCTAACCACCTCTTAAAACTATGCTTATTTTTATATCCAATTCATGGTACACATTTCGCGGTATACTGATACGTACAAGAGGGATAAACGAAGCTGAAGCGATAGTCAGAGCTTTAAAAGGCGGGTCTCTAAGTGCTGGCTTTGAAATTCTATACTCTTTGCATGACATCACGAGAAACAAAGACCGGTGTTCAAGCACTTCAAAAAATATAAGGTGTTGGCAAATTCAAAGCAAATTAATAGCAACAAATATCTTGGAAGTGGGGAATGCCACTAAAGGTAACCCTAGCTCTGTGTTTTAACAATATCTGATTCTATAATGTAGTATACTTTATTACGACTACGGGATATTGACGAACAGAATTTAGAATCGCAATGTACGGCTAAAATTTCACTTAACTTACAGTGTCAAATACGCGGGTCTGGGGAGGGAGGGTTATTTAGATAACTGTACGCGAGAGGAAAGAAGTGGTTTGGCGTGGCTAAGATTGGGCGCCTAGAAAGGCAACAAAGTAACTGATGACACCGGAGTGAGAATATGTCCACTCTGTGGTGAAAGAGAAACATGGAATCATATTCTGGCTGAGTGCAGGGAATTGCTAAGAAAACAACATCTACCACCACAGTTTGTGGGGTTCAGTAGGAGAATGGAGGCCTGCTTGGATGTAATGTTGGACGCGGGTTGACATAAAATGGGCTCTTTTTTTGTCTACGATTCGGCAAAGGAGGTTAATTGCCCTGGAAAACGGAAGAGGGGGGACGGTACATACATAAGAGCGAGTTCTTAAGGGTTATAGCACTGTATATAATTGTAATTCATGCTTATTATTATTAATAATATTTTGTTTTTGTTTCTTCCTTTATTATGTTAGTTCATAGTACATACTTATGTATATATATATATATATTTAGTATAATACAAACAGTGTTAAATTATAGGAACAGGAAAAGCATGTACGGCAATGAGACCCATGCGATTGTTGTATTGTACAAGAGTACGCTGAAACTGTACACAATAAAAATCCTTTTACTAAATAAAATCTTTTTTGGTCTTACCAGTTACCTATACAAAATTGAGTCAGAATGAAGAGGACTTCACAGAAAACTCAAGGAAGCGCGCGCGCGCACACACACACACGCGCGCGCGCACACACACATCTTTTTTATGAAATGTCTTTGAGGGTTAATTGTAGCTACATAGAAATGTAAGAGGAAGCAGGTGCAATGGTCAAATGTTTCAAGCGAAGGTATATCTGTATATTGTATAAAATATATAGTATTGCTATATATTGTATATTCTGAACTGATATTACTCTTTGCATGATCTGGTGAGAAACAAAAGAACGGACATAACATTTCCGGAGTGAGAAATGTTGAAAATTCCACCAACAACAGGAAATATCTTGCAATTACCACATAAAAAGGAAAAAAATAGACAACTTCCAGCTTATTCACTGAAAATTCAAAACATTCATTTTGGTCCTTACGTCAATAGTCCAACATAATAATTTAATCAAAAGCGTTAGTTTTGAAGAAATAAAAAATAACGAAACAATTTCTAAGTAAAGGGTAGTTAGGTGTGGAGATTTTCTTGAACGTTGTTGTGTCGCATCCTTGTTAGGCTGGGGTTGATGTCGAGCGCGTCTCAAGAACCTTCGAATTGAGATATCCCCATAAAAATAATAACAGGAACTCAGGTCTGGCGATCTTGGAGGCCACCGACTATCCCATTCCTACAGATGAGGTGGTTCGGGAGAGAGTCTTTCAGAAAGTTCATTGACACCTCGGCTTTGTGATTTGTTGCTCCATCGCGTTGGAAATGAGTGTTCTCATTCACAGGAAATAGTTGAAGTTCTGAAATAAGGAAGGTTTCCAGCAGTTGAACATAGCGCGCTGATGTTACAGTAGCTGCATGCCCATCGTCATCCTCGAAAAAAAAATACGGGTCAATTATTTCATTCGAAGAGATTGCACACCGAATGTAGAGACCTTTTGTGAATTTGTTGAGGATTGGCAACAGCCCAATAGTGAAAATTGTTCTTTTGACATATGCACTGAGGAGGAAGTGAGCTTCATCGTTCATCCATAGATCGTCAGTGAGCTCTAGGTCGTCTTCAAGCAACTGTAACACGTGCTCACAAAAATCAACGCGTGAAGCTTCTGGATTTGTGATTATGTAGTCAGAATCACTCAGCTTATGACTGAATTACTCTCCCGGTGTCCTCTTCTTTCCTTGGCTGGCTAGCGGTTAGCAATGTTGACTCTGTAAGGCCTACAGGAGCGGGTAAAGTATATGTGGCTACAGTGAAACATTGGCCGTAATATATTCTGACTTTATTATCCAGGTATTCTACACATTCTGGAATACCGCCACCACTCTGTTAGTCATTCGAGACAAATAACCCGATCGTCACAAAATTTCTAATAGGTACTGTAGATTTACTCCGGCTGATTTCTGAGACGGCAAATTCTCTAAGTGTGAAGCCTTCCGTAGAGCGCATAGCTGCACCCTTCCTTAGGCGAGAAAAGAATTTAGAGAAGTGAAGTTTGTCGCGATTTGTAAATCTCGTCATGTACGATTTCGTCCCTACTCCCTATATATCATATGATTGATTTTCTCACTATTTAATCAAGTAACATCTGATTTTCTATTCCCCGTTTCATATTCCCTACCTTGAAATTATTGGCCAACATTTGGGTTTTTCGTTGCATTCTCAACTTTATCTTTCCCATGACCCTAGTTAAAATAATTTGAATGTAAGCTATGACACGTACGCGCTTTTATGACGATAATTCCCTTGCTTGTCACTGAGGGCACGCATTTCTAACTTTGAAAAGAATCGCAACATTCACAGCGCTTTGTCCATAAACCTTGGGTATCGCTTTCTCGCTTTTGCGTTTCAATGCTCCCGAGGGTTGCAGGTAGCAACCTGCTCCTATACAAATTACAATATTATATATAAGATTTCTTCTATACGAGTTACAATATTAAAATACATTTTGTATCTCCATTAGTGCCATTGTGTGGTTACAATCATACATTTCATTATATTCCGTCATTTATATTATAATATTACTTTATATTGGGGCTATCTTATTTAAATAATTGCCGGGTCCTATTGGACCATATCAGCGGATAGGATAATAACCGGGGTTCAAAGCATGGGCTTTTTGTATTGTAGACGCGTGTCAGCAATCAAAATTCACCTTATTGTTAGAATCGAAAGTCCGAGTGCAACGCTGTGACGCCTGGTAAATTTTCGAGGGCTTCTTGTAATCGCTCTTGTACAGTTTCCACATTCTTAAGGGTCCTAACGGTTGTTGCACTATCACTTCTTCTTGTTGTTTGACCTGTTGTACGCAAGTTAGCCCAAACAGAAAATTACTTTCCTTCTTGGATCAGGATCACGAGGCAGAAGATAAAAATGTAGGCGGAACCATTTGCTAAATACGCTGTAACAGAGAAATCTCATTGTTCTCCGGTCCAACGCTGCATGGTTACTAAACTTCTGATTGTGTGGAATGTAAGGGTCACTGCCTACTGCCCCTCGCTTACACTCCCTACCACACAAACTTCTTAGAAACGCGCAGTTTGACTACCATATATGTATGTTTCTGAAATATACGGTTATTCAAAAAGAAGGAAAAGAGTTTAAATATTATTTTTAATGAACGACAATATATAGCGACAAATACGCCACATGATTCAATAGAGGAAAGTTAAAATTTTTTAGCCCCACCTATTAGCTCCATTCAGTGCCTACAGCAGGCGCTGTGTTTATTTACGAGAAAATGGCGACGCCACAGGAAAAGTCGTTTTGTGTGCTTCATTATGCAAAGAGTGAACGAAATGTTTCTTTGCAAGGTGCATTTCGTTGTAAGTTCAACAACGAACCGCCTCGTCATAAAACATTTACAATTGATATAATAAATTCGTAGAAGATGGTTGCGTATGCAAACGGAAAAGCACTGGTCGTTCTCGCATAATAAACGATGCTCATTTTGAGCACACAAAATAAAATATTGAACTTTCTCTATTCAGTGATGTATTGCATGTCGCCATCTATTGTCGTTCATTAGAAATACATATTCAAAGTCTTGTTCTTCTTTTTAAATAACTATGTATTATTATGTTGAACTGTTTTCGTGCGTGAAATCTGGAAACAACACCGAATAAAACAAATTAATGTTAACAGGTTTTGACAAATAATGCAGAAAAGATAAATTCTAAGCTCATTTTCTCTGCTGAGTTGACGTCAAGTCGATTTTTCGCGCATTCGTTTTATGGGGAAGGCTCCCAAACATAATACAAATACTCAGTCTTAGCATAGAAGCTATTTAATTAAAAGGGCCCACCTTTTAGGAGTTTTTTCAAGACCATGATTAATGCTTTACCAAGTAGTTGAATGTCGGAAGTATGACACAACTTGTGCGGTTGATGGATATCACAAAGAAGCAAGCCATGAGAGTCTTGCAAGCATAACCATTCAAATGTCTTACTCTGTTGAACGTAATTGTTGAAGGCGTTTCCTGTGTTTAACACAATGATGTGAGTACTTCAGACATAATGTGTTTGGTCACATGTAGGTAACAGTCAAATGAGATCTTGAGAAAGGATGCAGTGAACAAATATTCTTCAGGAGCGGTTCAAAGAAACGGATTACGTTTGTGTTGGTGTAATGATGTGCGTTTGTTGAAGCTTTGCCCTGGGAAACCACAAAGAGGGCTTTGAAGCGTTTGATATAAAGTTCAGGCAGGAAGAGTAATATAAAAACATATTGGTTCCGTAAACTGCTCCAGAGGTGGAAATGTAGAACCAGGCTGAAAAATTCACAGTTTTATATATTTGAGGTCAGCGGTTAATTGATCAGAATAACATCAGCAAAGAAATTTTAAGAAATCTGATGTGTTACACTCACATGACTTTCTCTACTCTTTTACAAACAATTTTTACAAACGCTTATTCTCCATATGCTTCATGTTAATCTTATTGTTAATTTTCTTGTAGATGCAAGGGGAATTGGTAGACTTTAAGCGATAGTCAAATTTTTTAAGAGCTGGTTGCTATGTGGCGCATTCCATTCTCTTTGCATGTGCTGGACAAAAAAATGAATAGCGATTTCCCATTTGAGAAAAAGTGTTGGAAAATTTAAGGGAATAACAAGCAATATCTCGAAAATAGTTCACGCAACAAAAAATGTATATGACATAAATTGTGTATTTTAACGCGATCTACATTTTTTGTGTAGTAAAATTTTGTCTATTTCTTATGGTTTACCAGTTATGCAAAAGTCGTTCACAATGAAGAATACTTTTGGAGACATTCCCAGAAAATTCAACGTATACATTTCATTTGTCATGAAAATATCTTGAACATAGGATATTTTAATCAAAATCGTTAGAGCCATTTTTGAGAAAATTACAATTTTCGAAAAATGTTCTATGTAAAGGGTAATCTGGGGTGGGGGATTCTCTTGAAAACCTTCGTGTCGCATCTCTGGAAGATACTGAACCTAAATGCCAAGTTTGGTGTTTATCCGACTGTTCGTTTCTGAGTTATGCTGTTCAAAGACAGACACACACACACACACACACACACACACACACACACACACACACACACACACACACACACACACACACACACACGGACATGTTTCCAAAAATGCTTTTTTTGGATTCAGAGGGTCTCAAAACATGCATTTCCGGTGAAATCTCGGTATCGAATTTTTGGGTGGAATACAATACTTCCCCTACTTACTATACGTAGTACAGAAAGTAAACAAAAAAAATAAAATAAATAAAAAAATAACAATAATAATTCTGTAAGCGACGAAGTGCTACTATGTCTTAAAAAGATATATGAAACTGCATATAATTTTAATAAAAACCAAATGATTTCTATATATGAAATCTTTATAACACTAGGAGCAACGTAGGCCTAAAAACATGGATGCTGAATAAAACCAATAAAGATTGGTTAGATATATTGAGAGAATAGGCATCTTTGGTGGATGGAGACGGAGATACAATCAGGGGATATACAACTTGTATAAGGACCTGGATATTGTAAGATATATCAAAATCAGCAGGCTAAGATAGGCCAATCATGTGATGAGAATGAGTGAAAATCTCCCAACTAGAAGATTGTTCACTATAAGACCAGAGAATGAACCCAGAGGAAAAAGACTGAGATTAAGAACGGAGGATAGAATAGAAGGTGGCAGTAAAACTCTGGGGAAAAGAAGTTGGAATAATTGGCAAGAAATAGAAATGATTAGAAAATGCTTCTGAGGAAGGCCAGGGTCCATATAGGGCTGTAGAGCCGGGATAATAATAGCCAAGATTTGAACCACGGATCTTCGGCTTACCGTGGCGCTGCTCTGACCAACTGAGCTATCATGGCAACATGCTGACACGACACTTAATTCCACAATTTCCGGTAAACCACAAGACGTTCTCAAATTCGTTTCGAGATAACATATCCAGTGACAACTTTAATTCTCGTTAGTAGTCCCGGGCTTTATAATTAACCGCTATTCAGATGTGTCAATTAGTTAGTTGGTCTTCCACACATGCCGTGTGTAAGCTAAAATTAGAAACGTAGAATCACACTGTGAACCACTGGTTGCTCAGTTGTCAGAGCAGTGGCACGGTAAGCCGAAGATTAGTGGTTCAAGTCCTGTCTTATGACATTTAGTTTTTTTAGTCTGGTTGTACCTTTCGAGTTTCAGTCTATACAGGCATAAAGTAATTAACATTCTCCAGAGGTACTTAGGAACGCCTTATTCAGCGAGTTAACCCTCTAATTTTAGTGTAACTTATAGGTTAGAAGTTATGGTTATTCCCTCTGAAATTTTATTTCTTTATTCACTCAGATATTCTTTATAAATAATGTTTGTATTCTTTATTCATTCATAGATGTAGGGGAAACGGCACTTAAAATTGTTTTCAGTGCTTTCTTAAAGCTTTCTTGAAGGAAGTATGAAATATGCTAGCTTTCCAGCTTTTGTTTTTGATAATATAAGCTCTCTCTCTCTATGTCTCACGTGTACATTTTTTTGGTTTGGGCTCAGGAGATGGGTACAGGGGAGGGTTTGAAGAGAGATGGGTACACGTAGGCCGAGCAGAGCCCTCTCGTGTCGGTCTGACAAGGTCAGTGTAGTCAGTGCATAGCTGTCAAACAAGGTGGAAACAATAAAATGAATGCCAGTACCTATGCCTTTTCGAAGTCAAAGGGAGCCATATCGACATATAAGTGAGTTCGAACGGGGCATTATGATCGGTTTCCGGGAAACGGGTTTGTCATACCGTGACATTTCGGCTCCTACAGGGCATGCTGCTACGACAGTGATGCGTGTGTGGAAGCAGTGGATAGACGAAGGTCGTACGCAGCGAGGAGCGGATGCTGGACCACGGAACATGACCACAGCACAGGATGACCGTCACCTTGTCCGCATGGCCAAAACGGACCGCACAGCTTCATCCACAGTGTTAGTTCGACGCTGGAGCACTGCAACAGGTGTGAACTTGTCTGCATCAACGGTTCGTCGCCATCTGCTGCAGGCTGGACTGTTTGCATGCATGCCATTACTTCGGCTTCCATTGTCCAGAAACCACAAGCTCCTCCGACTGCAATGGGCACGTGAACACCGTCACTGGAGTGCTGAGTGACAAAATGTAGTTTTTTCGGCCGAGTCCCGCTTCAACGTGTTCTACAGTGATGGCCGCATACGTGTCCGGAGGTATCGTGGTGAGCGCAACCTGGAGGGTTGCATTGTTGAGTGGCAAAGCGGACAAACACCAGGTGTGATGGTTTGGGGTGACATTGGTTACAATAACCGGTCTCGCCTCCTACGAATTGACGGCACTTTGAGCAGCAACCGGCACCTAAGGGTGGTTGTAGAGCCTGAGGTACTCCCCCTGCTTCATCATCTCCGCAGGCCACATTTCAACAGGACAATGCCCGGCCACATATTGCGAGGAATGAACAAGCCTTCTTCGAAGAATGACGGGTACCATAGCTTCCCTGGCCTGCACGTTCGCCTGACATGTCGCCCATCGAACATGTCTGGCATATGGTTGGTCGGCACCTGGTGCGTCACGGTCCTCCAGTAACCAGTGTCACGGAATTGTGGGATCGAATACAAACTGCCTGGAGGGAATCCCTCAGGAACTTATTCAGAACTTTTTTAATTCGGTGCCACGACGCCGTAGCAGCTTTAATTGCAGGGCATGGAGGCTACACCAAATACTGAATAAATGGGCTCAAAGGTCATGTATGAATTTGAAAAGTTTATCATTTGTTACTTGTCATATACCTAACTTGTGGTATTAAATTCATTGAATTCATGCGTTTTCTTCTTGGTGTTGCAGTTTTCACAATCGGCAGTATATATTGGAAAGTGCTATTGATGTGCAGTTTTCACAGCATTGATTGATAGTCAGGGGCTCGTACAGGGGCTCGTTGTTGTGATGAAGTCGCCACCCATTCTGATGAAGCTCTGGATGTTTCCTTGCAATGTGCTTCCTCAGTGTAGCCAATACTGGCGTTTAGTACGCTGCTGTAGCAGTAGTGTGAGGAAGAACAACAATCACTGCAGCTATGTTGATGTTGACTTCAGTCATAGTAGAAGCCGAAGCACCAGGCCCACCTTGCTTAGCACAGAGGACTCGCCCTTCTTTGAAGTCTTTGAACCACCTAAACACTGTTGCACGAGATAGTGCATATTCACCGTATGCTTTGCTTCAGCTTTTCCAAAGTTTCAGAGGCTGTATGATTTAAACGAAAACAAAATTTTACTGCTCCTCTCGTGTCGAGTGGTATGCGAAATTCAAGTAGGGTCAACAATATACAGCATTACTACCAACCTACCGATACAAGAGTGCTACCGTCTATGGACATTATACATGTAACCCCGCTCTTTTCAAATATGCATGGTAGAGACAGGAAAATCTCAAGAAAGCTACAGGAAAAAATCAATCTCAGTCTTTATTGATCAGCCCTCGTACGATACGAAGATTTACAAGAAAATCGCTCCGCTCCAAACTACCCTTCACACGTGAAAAAAAACTTTATTATTTAAAATCTCTAAAGATTTTGATTAAATACTGTCTTTTATTTCAATTGCGCATATCTTGAATTTTCTGGGAATAGCCTGTAAATGTCTCTTCATAGGAGGGAATTTGGTATAAATTTGTATAGCGTTTAAACCATAAGAGATAGACAAAAATTCTAGACCTCTCTAAAACATTTATTTCAAATATATATTTCTTTTTGACATTAGGTATTTCCAAAGATATCCACTATTATTTGTTTAAATTTTTCAATACCTTTTCATTTTATAAAGTGTTGTTGTTATTCAGTTATTTCTCGCGATGGCAATCAAAGAGTTTGGAATTTCAAGGCCAGCATATATAGCGGCTTGCTTTTAAACACTTCACTATCGATTGAGCTTCCTTTATCCTCTTTCTACAACGAAATGTGTAATGAAAGGATTTTGTAAAGGTTTGTCTGGTTTAACTTGAAGTTTGTAGATGCCATATTGAAATAAACGAATGGGCAGAGAAAATAATGTGGATACATCAGATTTTATTTCCCATGGTTTACCACAGGCAATTAGCAATAGGATGAATACTAGATATTTGCAATAAAATTACAATGCAAAAACCCCTGTAAGAATTTAAGGGGTTCAGTGATAAATTGTGCACTTAAATGTACTCTACGGTTGGGTGAAGGGCAGAAGGGCGCTGCTAAAGTGACACAGACACAGTTTGCACTCTATGGCGAAGGGAAAGTGAAGCAAAAATAATGAAATTCTGTTTAAAGGGCTGTTTTGTTGAGTGCAATATCATAATTTCCAAGTTAAGTGAAAGCACAGTGCAGTTTATTTTAATAGCTTCCGTATGCTAACGCCAGAGCTCATGAAGTTCTTGAAAGTGCATAATGCTGTTGTTGCATAATAAACACATGGAATTCAACTGTAGTTCCCAGCGCGCGTTGCTGGGAGAACTTTATTAAATACGAAACTATTTCTCTGTAAATGTGCAATCTAAAGTAGAATATTGGATTCTAGGAGGAACTTAGTTCCAGGGTCACATACTGCCTACTGCGGATCGCATATCATGGCTTTGAATCTCCATGATTTTTGCATCACCACCAGAAAAAGTAAATAGCGACTTATCACTTGAAAAAACTACAAACTTGGCATTTAAATTTTGCAACTTCCAAGCATGCGACACAAAGATTTTCAAGAAAATCCCCCACCCCAAACTACTCTTTACATGGAAACATTTTTATGTTTTTTCTTAAGAAAAGCTGTTAACATTTTTGTATTAAAATGTCATATGCTATAATTATATTTATATTTTTATTAGATATCTTCATGAACAAATGAGGCAGTATTGTTTATCCCTTGACTGCTATCAATTTGATTACACAATATAAAAATAATAGCCCACCTATAAGTGATCATTAATTGCTATAAGATGTATATTACAGAAATTGTGTTATGCATATTTATTGTATATATGTGTAAAATATTATGAGAGTGTATTTCTTAGTTTAGAAACGTAGGAGCTATGAGGGTAGAAGCAAGCTTGCAGAACAATAAGTTAGAAAGCTAAGGAAGGCTACCAACAGTTGATGGAAAAATACTGATGTAACGTCAAAACGTTTGTAAATAGTCACGTGGGTGCAAAAAGCCAATCAAAGTAAAACTAAAGAGTTCTGCTAGAGTAGACTTAGCCAATCAAAAAATAGAAACATTCAATTTAAAATTTTAAGGTGTGGATCCTAAAAGGTAGCGTATTCAATCCAAATCAGAGTGTGCAGATGTGAAATATTAGTGAGTGCGGAGAAGATAAATTTTGGCCTATAAAAAATGAGTTAGGAACAATAATTACTACAACTGTAAAATACAATTCATTATATTCGCAGAGATATAAATTTTTGTGATTTATAATTTTTAACGTGAATAAAGAACTTAAAAAATTCTCTATAAACTGCAGTTCTTAATATCTTACAGCTCAATACGTAAATACTTAAGTAATTTGTTGTTATTTGATACATTATTCAACTGCCTTCAAGAAGTAATAAAGAACTCAGAATTTAAAACTATAACTTGTGTAAAGTGTGTGAAACTATTCTACAGCCGTACCACCCTTGTTAAGAGATATTTGCTCTACCAGATATAACTGACGCAGCCGAGGCATAATTTTAAATATAATCACAAATTACTACATATAAACTTTGTTTTACACACACACACACACACACACACACACACAAAAGACCCACCGCACAAATGAAACTGTATGTCTTGAATTTTCTAGGAACAACGTGTGAAGTCCTCTTCATTCCTAATGACGTTTGTATAATTAATAAACCGTAATGTTGAGCCCACACTGCTCTCTATATCAACAGTTAACGTTCAACAATTAAGAAAACGCTCATTCAACATGTTGTTACTGTGAGGTACAGGTTTATTATCATTACAAACCAAACCAGAGTGCCTCTCGCTGTAAACAGTTGGTATTATCCGCGCGAAAGTAGTTCGCAATCTAATGGCACCCTTTATAAATTAATATACATGTGCTATTACACGACGCGGTTTGACTCCTTTCTTCTTTGGGCTGTTTACGAAACCAGTCTGTTTATATTCCCTGCGCACTTTGGTTACATTTTTCACTGAAATGCTCGTAAAACTAGGATGTCAGTTTCGTAATATCTACTACTGCAAGTGTTGGTTATTTTTCTAACAGTGAATTGAACTCATTAAGTATTATTTGTTTTTCGCCACTTTTAATATTTTCTCGCTTTTGTGTTTGAATAGTTTATTCACACTACGCGCACCTTCCTCTGCCATGAAAACTCAAATACCAACTAACTAAATCACAAGATTTGATCTGAGCTGAGCATACGTTATTTTATGAATGGCTGTTCGCTTATTATATTTCCTGTGTTACGCAAACTGTGTATTCGTTACCCATATAGCACCCCTGGGAATTCATTGCTGCATTTCTCGTACCTAGCTATATGCAAGAGAATGGCTGTCATCCATATAGTTGGTAATTAACAAGCAAGACACTCTCACGTTAGCGCAATAGCAGACGGCATTAAGAAAATATTTTGTAATCCCTTAACAGTTAGTGGGTATATGTTCATTACATTTAATAACGAGTTATTATGATAATCGCAATAAAATTCGTACCTGAATATTTCATGATACAATACATTTATTAATAAACTATTTATATTGGCGTCAGAGAGTGTGCTTAGATTCGTGACAAGCAAAACCACGTGCTTTTGTGTACACTAGAGGCAACTCTGATTTGGAATGGGCAGTAGGTGATTCAATAGATGGGAACACCTCGCGCGTGTTGTACCTGCACAAGTCTATTGCGGTTACCACCCCTCAAGAGGAAGGGATGAGGCGAGGAAACCACAAGGGGCTGCAGGCCGAAGACAGATAGGCCACAGAGACGCGCAGAAGTTCCTTGCATTTCCAAGCTCGCAGACCCGTCCCACTGCTGGAGCCGCCGAGAGACGAGGATGAACGACCCACCAATCAAGCAGCCCTTTGTGTCCACGGGAAGTAATTACTATTTCCATTGCGCATGCATCCACGCCACCTGTCCCTCGCCGCCATAAGCCACGAAAGCACACCTGAAACATAAGAAGCAAACGGAATGAAAGGGAAATGATGGAAAGCAAATCGTGGTAGAGAAGAAACCACCACAGCATTCGCCTGCCTAGGAAACCACGAAAAACTCGTGGGTCAGAGTTGGCGACCTCCCGAATGCGAGCTGCACACGTTACCGCGGCGCCATCTCGCTCGGTGTTGTTAATATGAAGTTTTAATACTCCATCCACACTGGTTGACTTGTTGGTACAACAAAATCTCTCAACTAAGAACAAAATAGACTCCAGTGATGAGGATTTGGCTATTGCTGTTTGTGCCTGTGCTTGACGTGTTATGTAAAAGAAGAAAAGAAGAAGAATGTGGGTGAGAACCTATTTGGTTAAGCGGCACAGAAATGAAACAGTTTAGAATGAACTTAAAATTGAGGACAGGTTTGACTTCAAAAATTTCTTGAGAAGCAGACTTGAGGCCTTTTCTTTTTCTGTTCTTTGCTGTAGGTTCTGTGAGCGGAGTGAATCTTTCTTTCGATATCGCCTCTGGAATAAGAATAACTTGTACATAGTCCGGCATAATTGTCCGCCCAGTAGTAGGTCAGTATTCCCAATCCAACTTTCCCAAAATTTTAAATTTCCAAAGACCTTTATTCCCAAGAACCACTTTTCCCGATTCTCATATCCCATTCCGTTTTTACCAAGGAACTTTACTACCACCCATATTTTCTTCTCAATTTTCCCAACGTTTCGTGGCATGCATCTGTTTGTGTACTACATTTGTTTGTTGTGGTTCCTAAGGAAATGTAGTTAAATGTAAATTTCAAGTGGTTGGGAAATTGAGTATTTAAAGTGTGCGAAATCATTAATTCAAGCGGTAGGGGAAGGCTTTTACACATAATGAATTTTTATATACTACAAACATTCAGAAAGGAATGGAAAGATACATTGGAACTGTAGACGCAAGAAAGAGTGCCCGGCTAGAGCTATCACCAGGAGACATGGAAGCGACATATCACTGTTAAAAAGTCCCAGAAAAATCCGAGGGTCTACTTGCACCAAATTTGGAAGAAGTTCAGGCTTTGAAAATCGTTGCGAACATAAAGGAGGTGGCCAGCGAACATCCAGAAATTCCACCAGCTCGATTATTAAGAAACAAATAAAGAGAGGTACCTTCAGGCGTTCTGGCTCCTCTACTTGATCGACAAAATCTTAGGAAAAGCATTACACGTAAGCGCTTGAGAGAGATACCTCGTAATCCTCGCACAATTGATGAACTTGATGAGATACCTGACTCGCTACTGGTGTACAGCAACAGATGAGAACTTTTTGAGTTACGATTTCTTCGAGGATAGACATAAAGTTGCCTGTGGAAGAAGTACGGTTTTTAGCACAAGATATAACATTCGAAGACTGATGCGAAACAGTTACTGGTATGTAGATGGTACATTTCAGTGTGAGGCGGTCCTTATGCGGCTGGGTTTACAGATGAGCCAACTTACCGTCTCTTGTCGATTCGGGAGATGGGAGGTGGCTGCCATGCGCTGTCCTTTGCATCCGTTGTGAAGTCCCCTCGGGCTGCTTCTGCGCGCATCTCCGACGCGTCGAATAATGACCCGCGCCCTGTCGTAGTTTTTACATCATTTAGATGTTTCTATGCCGGGCTATTTTGGTTTTTGCTCAGGGTTGAGGACCGAAGACCTCGGGCGTACAGGTTCTGGACGGGGACGTGTAGTAAATGAAATTCATGGGCTCACTAATACTACGTAGTTTATTTACCAGAAGCGCAAAATAACATTTCAGTTTGCCTAATTTACGTTCCTGGCACGAGATTGCTAACCCTCAACTTCATTAATGCAGCGTATTCAACATACCGATATGTCACACTACCGGTATCTAACGCGCTGTTATACTCTCACGATTTGTATCACAGCAACAAAGACTTGCCTCTTCGCGACACGGGTGACTTCTCGTTCTTGCCGGAATGAAACGTTACCTTCGTTTAAAAATAGCCAGATCTTTGATCACTTTCACTACTTTAATTTACATCCGCATCGGCGGAAATATCTTTATTACTGCGCCATACCTTTCGCGGGAATTCTAGAGACGAGAGGCGTGGATTTCACGTGGTGCACATTACGAAGACTGGGCTTTTAACTAAATTTTGTGGGTCTTTTATACCCTACACACCCTACTCTAGGGCCACCGTGCTAAAGACTTCTTATTGGCTATCTCTTCGCGGGCCTCGAAGCGTGGGCTTTCAGTTCTGTACAGGATAGGCTGAATTTATATATCACATGGTACAAACGTCACGCGGGATTTTATTTAGTTTCGCGAGAATTTCCTTCTTTTTCTATAACCACGGAAGCGCCAGTCCTTGCTAACAAAGGCATAAAAAAATCGTACCCTCCTGCTACTTAACAAAGGACTGCAACCAAACAGAGCAATATAGTGTGCTGCTTTTCCCCAATATGTACAATTTCTAGCCTGTCACACTCGTCTTCCAGGAACATGTATCCGTACAGAAAAAAAAATACAGATTACAAATAATAATGTTTACACATAAAGGATTAATAAAAACTACATAAGCATACATGTCGAAAATAATATAAATCAGGTGCTATCTATTGATACCAAACACGAGGCGGTAGGTATATCCCGTTTCAAGTTCAACCTGCAAATATTTTTGCAGCTATTCACTATTCTCGCCTCCTTTACTCAGCTTTTTTTTAAAAAATAATTGTGGGGGCGGCCCCACATCCGTCGCCCCCAGTGACGATCATCCTCAGAGGCCACATCGTCTTCCCATGCACATGCTGTTAGTAAACTTATCATGCGCGTCTAGGGAGACAGGGTGCTATGTCATTAGAGGGATTTCATGCAGTTAGTGGTCGGGTTCCGCGTTAGCACCCCGGTTAGTAAATGTTAGTTCCTAGCTGGCATGCCGTGCATGCAAGCGCGTGAATTGTGTCCTGGGAGACAGCACATACCGAAGTCTGTGCAGCACCCAGGGAGATAGAACCAGCTATTGGCACTTCCGTTGGTATTTGCGCTTTTGGAGAATAAGCAGGAAGCAGCATACAATAAAGTTTTCAACGTTATTTCAGAAGCAGCAAGAAATTTTGGCTTTGAAACAATATTGCAGAAATAAAAATCACAAATTTTGAATTGACAATTATAAATGCTGCAAGTAATATTTTGGTGATGGAATTCGAGGTTGATTTCTTCATTTAAAGTAAAATGTGTTTGGGTGCGTGCAGTCTGAAGGATTAGAGGAACGATATGCCAATCCTGAAGACCGTAGCATTAAGATAGCTACACAAATGATGTGTGCACTTGCTTTTGTGCCAACGGAAGACGTGGCACAACAGTTTGATAATTGGTTTGCAGATGTTATTGATGAATTTCAGCCAATAGCCGAATACTGTCTACCGGCTGAAGGCACACAGGCAAGGCAGGCCTGTCATCGAAGAGCTATTTGCGGCGGTACCCTGGGGGGGTGCTGTGAGCTACTTTGGCGGCACGGGATTTGCAGGAATGGTACCGGGTTCGATGCTAGCTTAGGGACTTGCATGGATCTTGGATCTAGGGTTGGTCGTTAATACGACTGGTTCATTTTCCTGCCCGTTTATTTCCCGCCACCGTTTTAAAATCTGACTCCTGATATTACCTCGCCACACACACACACACGCGCGCGCGCGCGTTTCTTTATTGCTGTCTTCATACTGTCGCGCCTATCTGCTGACACATTTGTTTTTAGAACCACCTCTAAGGAAATACCACGAAGAAGTGTTTTCTAAACTCTCCTGTTACTTTATTTCAAAATTCCTATCTCCCCATTTCACTATCATATGATTTCTACCTTCTTTCTTATTGGTTTCCTCCTATGCATCTGTTTTTCAGACGACCTGACGGTAGCCTAACAAAGCGTATTCTCTTCTCACTTGGCTAGAATAAGGGAAAGACTAACCCCGTTTCATGTCTGCTGCTGGCATGTCTGCATGTCTTTTCAACCCATATTCACCTTTACAGTAATGCTCGCTTCCCCGTCTTATTTGATAATACCATTCCTACTGTTATTAATATTTATTCTCCCTAAGGTTATAATTTTATATTTAGCTACGCAGAAGTACTGTCTCATATTCCAGTTCGATATCCTTCACAGCTGTGGAATCAATATGAATCAGTATGAAAGATCAATTTATCTGAAGGATGGCATAACCGCTTTGAGTAGGCGTCGGGCGCCCGCCAAATCGAAGCTTTTATATATTCGTAAATTAACTTCAGAAAGAACAGCGAGACACTGAATCCATGATTAACCAGATAGAAATGGGTCAGAAAATTTAAAAAAAAATCGAAGTGTAACTCAGGACGCGTTTTTAATATAGTTTAAAAACATGAACAATACAAAGATAATGACATCGCACATTATTTCCAAACTACATCGTATTGGCCACAATATTGCGTTGTAAATTGTGAATACATTTGGGAAATATATTCTTGTGGGTGTGCTTTTGGGAAATTTGTCGTTCGTAAATCTGTCATTTGGAAATACTGTTTATTGGGAAACGCGTATTAAGAAAAGTGTCCCCCACCGGTTCGTCCTTTTTATTTTGTCCCTGTACTCTTTGCACGAAACGTCCCACAATCGTGGCCTCACTATAATGTCATTGATTAATAAAAGTGTCTTTTCTTTCGCCCGTTCCATAACTTCATGTGGAGAAAACCAAAATGGGAAATTGATATTCGTTTTTTTTTCTTCGTGGTTAGGCAAAGAGCTTGGAATTTCATTGCGATAAGCTTTTTAGAAATCGGATTTGCTTTACCTACGCTTAAACTTGAATTGGAAGTTGATCTGGATTAACAAGAAGCAGTTACAATAAAAACCTGATGTGTTACACTCACATGACTTTCTCTACTCTTGTACAAACTATTTTTACAAACGCTTATTCTCCATCTCCTTCATGTTAATCGAGATAAACATTTGCAGAGTCTATCTTATTGCTAATTTTCTTGTAGATGTAAGGGGAAAATATATTTACAAGGGCAATATAGAAAAACAGTAGCCTTTAAGCACATACATATCTCTTAATAGCTGGTTGCTAGGTGCAGCACCATTCCCTTTGCCACAGATTAATACTCTTTGCATATCCAAGACAAAAAAAAATGAATAACGAATTCCCATTTTAGAAAATGTTTTGAAAAATTTAAGGGAATAACAAGCAATATCTCGAAAATGGTTCACTCAACAAAAAAAATGTATATGACATAAATTGTGTATTTTAACGCGATCTACATTTTTTGTGTTGTAAACTTTTGTCTCTCTCTTATGGTTTACCAGTTATGCAAAAGTCGTTCACAATGGAGAATACTTTTGGAGACATTCCCAGAAAATTCAAGATATACATTTTATTTGTCATGAAAATATCTTAAACATATGATATTTTAATCAAAATCGTTAGAGCCATTTTTGAGAAAATTAAAATTTTCGAAAAATCTTCCATGTAAAGGGTAATCTGGGGTGGGGGATTTTCTTGTAAACCTTCGTGTCGCATCTCTGGAAGATACTGAACCTAAATACCAAGTTTGGTGTTTATCCGACTGTTCGTTTCGGAGTTATGCTGTTCACAGACAGACACACACGGACATATTTCCAAAAATGCTTTTTTGGATTCAGGGGATCTCAAAACATGTATTTCCGGTGAAATCTCGGTATCGAATTTTTGGGTGGAATACAATGCTTCCCCTACTTACTGTACGTAGTAGGGAAAGTAATAAGCTTTTGTAGGAATAATTTGTAGAAGAGTGAGTAGAGAAAGGCATTTGAATGCAACATACCAGAATTTATTATTATTATTATTATTATTATTATTATTATTATTATTATTATTATTATTATTTAAAAGCGTTTTTCAATTTGTTTTGAATTACCTCTTGACTTCTATATTTACAATCTTTGTTAAAATTGTCGGTTCGTAAAATGTTAATTTCCAAAGACACGTGGTCGGTCGTCTAATACGAAACACGAAATCTAACTGAAATGCTATTTTAAATAATTGCCTCCTCTTGTCTCAGCTGTTCTGTATCTTCCCATTGTGTGCCTCCCCATTTTGTCACTCTGTGCTCTCCCGGGTCGCCCTTTGTGATCTTGTCTCCTATTATATTCTTTTCAAGACCTAGGTTGCTCGTTCTTCCCCAGGTGTGAAAGCCGCGATGGAAGCTGCGTGACATCTTTTATTCTTTTGTTTTTCCTTAACGCCTTTTCTCGTATTTTACTCCTTGTGATCTCTGTAGGCATTTGTCAGCGTTTCTCTGAACCACAAACATTTCTGCTACCCATTTCCCCGTCTTTTTATAAAGTTGGTAGAAATCCTGCCCTTGGAGGGTTGAAACGAACGAAAAAAACTGCTTAAAAAGAAAAAAATGCCGTTAGTGTGGTACCTAAAACTTACAGCATTAAATGTGTTTGATATTAAGTACATTTTTCTTCTCTCTAATAAGAGCAACTTATAAAAACATGCTACTTACGTTATAATAAAACATTCTTCTCTAACACAAATGTTGATATTAGTTTAAGCGATTTAACGTAATTAAGTAATGAGATAATTGTTTATGCTGATCGAAAATCATTTCTTCAGGAAGTGAGAAAAACTTAATTACCTGATCGGTTTTCAGGTATTTGAAATTTGAGGGCTTACTCTGCAGATCAAAATAGTTTTAAGCAATCCAAAAGGAAATAAATTTATTTCTATATCCATAAAACCTTTGTAAATATTTTATACACTTTCATGTTTAAAGCATTTTAACGATTATGTATACAATAAGCCAATTTTTATTCTACACTGTAACAAACAGGAAAATTTGCACAAACGAAACAAACAGCACATCTGTTTTCTCGATTTGGCCTTTGAGAGATAATACTGATAACGGCTTAATAGAGTAGAAGAGGACTAAAAATCATTAACATATATTAAAATATATGTGCGAATAACATTTTATGGGACTACTCTGAAAAGCCAAATTTCACAATTTTAAGTGAATTTAATTGGACGTAATGTCATAGTTTTATCTCCGGCTGCAGGTTGCTGATGCTGGTCACATCACTTGTCCTGTATCGGTTGAATGATGGCCCACCTCTGCTGAGCGTAAGTAGGCGTGAGGCTGGTAGTCGGGTTGGCAAGCCCAGGCCCTTCGCAGGCTGTAGTGCCACAGGATTTATTTATTTTATTTGTGTGTTTAAAATCTTCAAGATTTTTTAATATATAAGTATTAAAACAAATTTAAGTATTTCGGATAGTCTCCGAGTATGTAAGTTTCAAAAATTTGAAATATAAGGATCGATTTTTAAATATTCCCACTTACAAATTAAACATTTGTGTGTGTTCGTTATAGTCTTCGAAAATAAAAAAATGTTTAAAGTGTGTTATTCGAGTTGAAAAGAAGAAAAAAGACTTTACAAGTTTATTTCACGTTAAAACACCAAACTTTTAGATAAATGGTTGCATTACACATTCCGTTAGATATAAAGTACAAGAGGGAAATTCAAACAATTACAACGGATGCCTTGGAAATGGAAGATATCATCTAATATTTATGTGAAATAAATTGTGTGTTCAAATAGATCTACATTTTTTGTGCAAAATGTTTTTGTCTGTCACTTACGATTTACTAGTTATGTAAAATTATATAAAATTCCTTCCAAATAAAGAGGAGTTCCAAAAAATTCAAGGTGTAGAGTTTATGTATGTAAACGTCTTATATAATCGTATTTTAATCAAAATGATTAGAGCCATTTTTGAGAAAAGCAAATATACCGGTAAATATTCCGTTTAAAGCGTAGTGTGGGGTGAGGAATTTTTCTTGAAAGTCTTCCTGTGTATCTTTAGAAGAAGCTGAAGATAAATACTGAGGCAGTATTTTTTAACACTTAAATGATTTTAGTCAAATTATATAATATGTAAATTCAACAACAGCCCGCCTTGAAGCAATATGTGTATGTAATAATTTTTAAAATGTATGTAACAGTCATTGCATATGCTTATATTATTGTACCCATATGTAATAATGTTATGTGAATATATTACGTAATTTAATAATGTAGGAGCTTTGAGATATAAGTTAAACGTAACAATGAGGTAACCTTGAGGCAATAATGAGTTTGAGAGTTAAAATGTTATTTGTGATTATTGGAAGCAATAATGCAATTTTAGTGACAGTTTAAAAATGGCCAGTCAACAACCAGAAAAAGCTTTAGTTAAATGCAGGTATTCTATTGGAGTGGGATTAGCCAATTAGAGACTTCAAATACAGAAATTTACAAGTTTAGACGGTTGAAATCTATTCAGTTGCCTGCAGACAGTTATCATAACTGTATGCGTTGCTTGTGCGTCCTCGAGAGATTTAATACGTATTCGTGTGAGACAAAAAATTAAGTTTACGTGTTAAAAAGTGTCATTAATTAATAAAAAGAATCTCGCAGCTCTCTATATCAATGAGGTGCTATTTAATTTGTATCAAGGATTAATAAAAAGGAGCGAATTAAAACTTAAAATCTGCGTAAGCCTACATTCTTGCCGTATCACGCCCTGCCAAGACTTCCATATCTCTAACAATAATCCTGACGCAGCCGAGGCAAATATAAATATTAAATATTTAAAGAAACAGTTTAGTTACAAAGTTAATATTTTTTTAAACTTGGGGCAAAGGCCACCTGAAAGTACATTTGGGGCAAAGGCTACCGGAAACTGTTTACTATACGTGCGGTTGCAACTACATGTTTGGCTCCCCAACAGTTTAAATACGATACAACTCCTTTAATACAAACAACTTGAAATCGGCTTTTCATACGTAGCAGCAAACAACGTAAAGAACAATTCCAACTTCAATACCAAGTCCGGTATTCATCCAACATTACGTTTTTGAGCTATGTTGTTCACAGACACGCAAACACGGACCATTTCTAAAAATGATTTTTAGAAATGCGTACTTACGGTGAAATCTTCAAGTCGAAATTTTGGGTGGAATATAATAAGGTTACCAGTAGAGACAGTAAAAACAGCGTGCTTCTATTTCAATGTTGAACTTAAAAAAAAATATGCGGTAAGTTTTAAACAAATGGGATGAAAGCTTCATCGTATTTACAGTGATGAAAAATGCTTGAGAAAAAGAAATAGTTTGCAAGAAAAGTGGAATAAGCTGTGAATTTCACAGCTCCCTATCAACGTAGTGGAATGTTTACTTTAAAATGAATTGAAGGGCATTTAAATGGGAAGGAAGTATATCAAATGATATTATGAATTTATAACTTTTAGAGTAACTTTCTGAAGATTTGTCTAAATTTCTCATATTGTTCATCTACTGATATAGTCTCGTATTATTTTTGTGCCTGATGAGAATGCATGAAAAACCCTTAAGGGTACACAGGTGAAATTTCTAAATTCTACATTTATGAACATAAGTTTTTGAAATTTACACCACAAATAACACACTAAATCATTAGGATGTGCAGAAATGTTCATTACAATATGTACAGTGGTCTTACTACGTATAATAAGTAGGGGAAGTATTGTATTCCACACAAAAATTCCTTATCGAGATTTCACCGGAAATACATGTTTTGAGGCCCCCTGAATCCAAAAGAAGCATTTTTAGAAGGTCCGTTTGTGTGCGTGTGTGTCTGTCTGTGTACAGCAAAACTCAAAAATAAATAAATAATATAATATGAATACCAAACTTGGTGTTTAGATTAGTACCTTACAAAGTTGCGACACGGAAAATTTCTCACCCCAGACTACCTTTTACATGGAAGATTTTTCGAAGTTTTTGATATTCTAAAAAGTAGCTTTAATGGTTTTGATTAATATACCATATGTGAAAGATACTTACATGACAAAATGTATATCTTGAATTTTCTAGGAATAGCCTGTGAAGTCCTCTTCATTAAGAAGAAATTTTTTATAATCTTCTATAACTGGTAAACGTTAAGCGATAGACGAAAACGTACTACACAAAAAAATGTAGATCTTCTTAAAACACACAATTTATTTCAAATACGTTTTTTGTAACATAGGCCATTTCTGAGATATCCGTTATTAAAGATTTGAATTGTTCATTTTTTTAAAGTCCTTTCAACATTCAGTTGTTTCTCACAATTGCATGGAAATAGTATGGAATTCTAAGACTAGCGTATAGCGCCCAGCGGCCTTAAACAATTGACTATCACTATTCCCTGTGTATCCATAACGAAATGTGTGATGTAGCTATTTCTGCAAAGGTTTATTTGATTGAAATGAAGTGGATAGGAAAATGAACTTTAGTAAGATTTTGTATACCCACAAATAAACGATAGACAGTAGAAAAAGTAATGTGAGTGTGTCACATCAGATTTCAAGTTATTGTTTAACTATTTTAATGGTAAACAAAAGTGTTCCATACGATGAAAAAGTTATAATTGTACTAATATAAGTATCTATTTTAAGGCTAACGAATATTTAAGAAAAATGTTGGAAACAGATCTTTTTATTGATGTTATAGTTTTTGAGAGCGAAATTATAAACCTATGAGAAGCAATATTTTACACTGATTTTAGTGTGTTGATTATATATTCTAATTAATATTTCCGCAGTGATAAACCGATAAGGAAAAATTACTCCCAACATTTTTAAGCTTATAATACTGGGTGTTTATCTACAAAAGTTTAAGGAAGTTGAAAACAAAACTACAACCTGTGAAAAAAAGAAGGCCAGAAAAACTGTGTTGAAATTCAAAGTTGCTTTTTCTGGCTTTGTGCGCAGCCACATTTAGATTAGCACACTACACAATTCAGTTTTAGTAGTAGACCTATGAACAAAAAATGGATTTTCGAAGCATTTCGTTCAATTTTGGCGTACTATATGTACCCTTAAAGAACGACCTAGAGAGCAGGCATGATGAATCTTATGCATCCCGCAGTGTTTAATCTGCGAGTTGTATCACAGAGTGAGCAAACAGACCTGGGGTTCTGCACTAAGCTCACGGCCTCGAGAGAACGGGCGACCTTGGCCCCGGCCGTTCCCAACCCAAAACCTGCGCTCTGCGGGTGGTCCAAAACCAACAAAAACTTTTATTAGGACGTCACTCACAAGCATTGTGCAAACTTGCCCATAACTTCTCACAGGATCTTCTCTTGTTCTTAAGCTCATAAATATGCCCCTTCTTGTACCTCCCCCCTTCTTGTCTCTGTATCCCTAAACGTCGACCCAGTTATTGTCACTAAACCTATTTCTCTATAGCTTTGTTCCGCGTTCACATTATTTGAAGAGAAATTAACAGCAGTATGTTGGCTAAATATGAATGCTGCCAGCGAAACTTTAAATAAATAGATCATTTCTTCAACAGTTTAGTAATTCTCGTTCCACCGCATGCTTCTTTCCATCTTAAGGTAGGGCCTTCGTACATTTCTTTGACTTGAAAATAATTGTTGATTAACTTCAGAAACCGACTTTTATCCATCCGTTGTATTGGCTCCCTTCATCTATTCCTGAGTTTATTTATTTTTTACTTTCTCTACCACTACCTAGTAGCTAGAAAAGTATTACATTCCACCCAAGAATTCGATACCGAATTTTCACCGGAAGTACAGGCCCCCTGAACCCGAAAAAAAAATTCTGGAAAAAGGTCCGCGCGCGCGTGTGCCTGTGAACAGCATAACTCAAAAACGAAAATTCGGTTAAATACCAAACTTGGTATTTAACTATCCTTTATATGGAAGAATTTTCGAACTTTTTTATTTTCTAAAAAATGGCTATAACGATTTTTATCAAAGTACCATATTTTAAAGATATTTACATGACAAAATGTTCATCTTGAATTTTTTGGAAATAGCCTGTGAAGTCTATTTTGTATAATCTTGTATATCTAGTAAACGTTAAACGATAGAGAAAACGTGCTACACAAACAATTTAGAACTGTTTAAAACACACAATTTATTTAAAATAACTTTTTTGGCATCATCCATTTCGGAGATATCCGTTATTAATGGTTCAAATTGTTTAATGCTTGACCGTTCTTTTAAAGACCTGTCTATGTTCAGTTGTTTCTCGCGATGTCATGAAAAAAGTGTGGATTTTGAAGGCCAGCGTATAGCCTTCGGTTCTAAAACATTAGACTATCACTGTTCTCTTTGTATCTATAACGAAATTCGTAATGCAACTATTTCCGGAAATGTTTATCTCGATTAAAATGAAGTACATAGGAAAATAAACTTTCTTAAGAACGATATGCATATCCGCTAATAAGCAATAGAAGGTACAGAAATGAATGTAACACAAATTGTCCTTAAATACCTCATTTCGGTGCCATTTCTTCTATTACAGTATACAGGATGGAAGGTGACGTATGATCATCCTTTTAAACTATGAAAGAGCATGTTGTTTTGAGTATTTTTGCTTAATAATTTTTTTCCATAAAGCTTTGAAAGTTCTTGAGATAATTACTACTTTATTTTGCACAATATTGTAACATTCCAAATTCAACAGGTTCACTTTACATTCAGCAGATTAACTTTTAATTCTTCAGCTTCTGCTGTTATGGCAACGAACAAATAAACACTTCCGGTACGCAAATAAACAGAAAACTACACATAATTGTAATGTAACCTAAATATCATACGGAATATGGAATTGAGGAAGCATTTACAATATTACGCATACTATTAATAGAAACACGTAAATGCAGAGTCCCGCAAGTAATATCCGTTTTTAAGCCAAACTTTATTTGGAACGTTTTCTTACAAGAAATTAAACTACTCTTCAAAGTAGAGGCCACCAGATTCTATGGTCTTTAGCCATCTTTCAGCGAGATTATTGTGTGACACGACATTCCTGTGCTTCCCAGCGGAATGTTGGTTTCCGTGACCTACAGATCGCTACCTATAGTAGCTCCTCAAATTATTCACGATGTTGAGAGGGCAGCAGCCGAGGGCGTACCACGGGTATTTAGTTGCTGTGAACCGTAGATCCACAACGCCATGGCGCAGCACTCTAATTCACCTTACCTTAACCGGCAAATTACTCCAAATCATAGATAATTACTGGAGAAATTCGTATGATTTAAACATCTGTTTGTACTTGAGATAAGTATGTTGTTATGCTATGGAAATGCTGTAGGTATGTTGTGGCCTGGTCAGTATTCAGGTACCCACTCGTAGTATTCGTTTGACATCGTGAAAGAAACTAATAAAAGGCAATCGCACTGCGTGAGTCACGTTATTAATTTTCACGTCGAGGTCATTGGGACATCAATTAGTCAACACACACCCGCATTATGTATTGGTTTCGTTTATTAGCTGTCCGTAAAAGTATAGCCAGACTGTAGGTCATCGTACAAGAATGCCTTAGTCATCTCCTGGTTGTACCGGCGTTCCATGAGACGCGGTAACTAGATACCATCTGATATTTTGTTTCACGCTGTACCAAATTCCGCTTCTACCCGTTCTTGAAATCAATACGAAAAGCTAAAGTTAGCAATGCTATAATTTTTACTTTCTCTTCCACATTAGGGAGTATTGCATTCCACCCAAAAATTCGATAGGTACCAAGATTTCATCGGAAGTGCTTGTTTTGATCCCCTTGAATAACAACGTATTTTTAGAAAAATGTTTGTGTGTGTGTGTGTGTTTGCGCGCGCGCCCAGAAAGAAACCACTTGGCTTGGACACACCGAAGTTACCATATTTATTAGTTGTACCAATTTGTAGAGCAAAACTATCCCAAAAAAATCTGATGTGTTACACTTACATGACTTTCTCTACTCTTATACAAACTATTTTTACAAACGCTTATTCTCCATATACTTCATGTTAATCGAGATGTTAATCTTATTGCTAATTTTCTTGTAGATGCAAGTGGAATATGGTAGGCTTTAAGCGATAGTCAAATCTCTTCAGAGCTGTTTGCTATGTGGAGCGTTCCATTCTCTTTGCATGTCCAGGACATAAAGAAAACGAATAACGCATTACCATTTGAGAAAAAGTATTGGAAAATTTAAGGGGATAACAAGCAATATCTCGAAAATGGTTCACTCAACAAAAAAAAAAAAAAAATGTATATGCCATAAATTGTGTATTTTAACGCGATCTATATTTTTTGTGTAGTAAAATTTTGTCTATCTCTTATGGTTTACCAGTTATGCAAAAGTCGTTCACAATGAAGAATACTTTGGAGACATTCCCAGAAAATTCGAGATATACATTTCATTTGTCATGAAAATATCTTAAACATATGATATTTTAATCAAAATCGTTAGAGCCATTTTTGAGAAAATTACAATTTTCGAAAAATGTTCCAGGTAAAGGGTTATCTGGGGTGGGGGGATGTTCTTGAAATCCTTCGTGTCGCATCTCTGGAAGATACTGAACCTAAATACCAAGTTTGGTGTTTAGCCGACTGTTCGTTTCTGAGTTATGCTGTACAAAGACACACACACGGACATGTTTCCAAAAATGCTTTTTTTGGACTCGAGGGGGGGTCTCAAAACATATATTTCCGGTGAAATTATGGTATCGAATTGTTGGGTGGAATACATTACTTCGCCTACTTACTATACGTAATAAAGAAAGTAAAAATGTAAATTTTAGTCAATTTTCGCAATTTAATCTCCACATAATATTTGTATGTAGCCCACGTGACTATTCGCGCAATAAAACTGTTCAGGGGTACAGCAAGGTTAATGGAATACAAGCATTAATCAGCAGGATTCGAATCTTAGGACAGAATTCTTTTTTTCAGGAGAGAAAATAAAATAACAAGACACCATTGCAGCATCGACTTTAGGCACCACTGTTCATATTGACTTGAGATTCACAGCGAATGACGTTATCGTCCTGCGCCATTTGCAGATTAAACGACAGTTGTCATGAAACTCGTGAAGGTTCGAAACGTAACATTTTTTGATGAGAAGCACTATAATCTAGGGCGAAGCCTCGCATAGTCCATTCAAGTCACGAAATGTTACGACACGAGTTCTCGCCGACAGGTTACTAAAGGCTACCGCTCCCGCCAGTCGTTGGGAAAACATCATCAGCATTTAATAATACCAAAAGTAGATCTGATTTATTCACGTGCAGCCATCGTAAGTCAGCAGAGAACCCAGAGGTCGTTTATAAGGGGAAGAGAAAGTAGGTTCATGTTGGTTGTTTCCTGGCGATTCGCGACTGTTAGAAGAGGCGACAAAAACAAAAAACCGTGTCTTAGCAACAGTTACTAAGGTTATACAATGTGTCTGCGTCAGACTTCTGCTTTATATGGACAAACTGCAGCATGGAACGGATGTAGACTACGGCTGGAATAAAAAATAAAATAAATGAAATAACAAAATCTTGTGTGTTACGCTCACACGACTTTCTCTGCTCTTGTACAAACTATGTTTTACAAACGCTTATTCCCCATCTTATTTCATGTTAGAGATAAACGTTTGCCGAAACTATCTTATTGCTAATTTTCTTGTAGGTACAAGGGGAATATGGTAGGCTTTAAGCGATAGTCAAATCTTTTAAGAGCTGGTTGCTATGTGAAGCACTTCATTCCCTTTCACGTCCAGGACATAAAAAGATAAAGAATTGCTATTTGAGGAAAAGATATAAGTATTGTAAAATTCAAACAAATAACAAGGATATCTCGGAAATGGTTCACTGCACAAGAAAGAAAAGGGGGAAAAAAGGATATGACATAAATTGAGTGCTTTAACGAGCTCTACATTTTTTGTGTAAACACATTGTGTCTATCCCTTGCGGTTTACCAGTTATGCAAAAGTCATTCAGAAAGAAGAGGACTTTTGGGTACATTCACAGAAAATTCAAGATGTACATTTTATTTATCATGAAAATATCTTAAATATTTGATATTTTAATCAAAATCGTTACAGACATTTTTGAGAAAATCAAAATTTTCGAAAAATGTTCCATGTAAAGGGTAGTCTGGGGTGGGGGAATTTCTTGAAAATCTTCATGTCGCATCGTTGAAAGATACTGAACCTAAATACCTACTTTGGTATTTATCCGACTTTCCGTTTTGAGTTACGCTCACGCACAGCCCTTTTTCTAAAAGCGATTTTTACATTCTCTACTACGTATAGCAAGTAGGGGAAGTATTGTATTCCACCCAAAAATTCGATACCGAGATTTCACCAGAAATATATGTTTTGATTCCCCCTGAATCTAAAAAAAGGATTTTTGGAAACATGTCCGTGTGTGTGTGTGTGTGAACAGCATAACTCAGAAACGAACAGTCGGATAAACACCAAACGTGGTATTTAGGTTCAGTATCTTCCAGAGATGCGACACGAAAGTTTTCAAGAAAATCCCCCCACCCCAGATTACCCTTTACATGGAACATTTTTCGAAAATCTTAATTTTCTCAAAAATGACTCTTAACATTTTGATTAAAATACCATATGTTTAAGATATTTTCATGAAAAATGAAATGTATATATCGAATTTTCTGCGAATGTCTCCAAAAGTATTCTTCATTGTGAACGGCTTTTGCATAACTGGTAAACCATAAGAGATAGACAAAATTTTACTACACAAAAAACGTAGATCGCGTTAAAATACACAACTTATGTCATATACATTTTTTTGTTGTTGAGTGAACCATTTTCGAGATATTGCTTGTTATTCCCTTAAATTTTGCAATACTACTTTTTCTTAAATGGGAATTCGTTATTCATTTTGTTTTGTCCTGGTAATGCAAAGAGAGTGGAATACTGCGCATAGCAACCAGCTCTTAAAATATTTGACTATAGCTTAAAGCCTACCAATTCCCCTTGCATCTATAAGAAAATTAGCAATAAGATTAACATCTCGATATCTCGATTAACATGAAGCATATGGAGAATAACCGTTTGAAAAAATAGTTTGTAGAAGAAGAGTGGAGAAAGTCATGTGAGTGTAACACATCAGATTTTTAATTCAGGGGGCCTCAAAACATGCAGTTCTGGTGAAATCTCGATATCGAATATTTGAGTGGAATGCAATACTTCCCCTACTTACTATACGTAGTAGAGAAAGTAAAAATTCTTATGTGTTGCATTCACATGACTTTCTCTATTCACTCTTCAACTTATTCTTACAAAATTTATGCTGTCTACTTCTTGTTAAGGGTTGAAACTTAGTCATATTTTTCAAAAATTTAAAAGAAATACTTTGAAACTGTAACTTCAATTGCTTACATTCGCTTTTGCTCTAGAACCCTTTAAAGATTAAATGTCCAAGAACGCACGACCCAATGATCCGTATTTACTTCCAATGCCTTTTACTACACTTCGATTGTTCTTACACTTTTGCTCATCAAAAATGTTCATGTGATGTACTTTGGAACCAATCTTGTTAAAATTTTCATCAGAAGCTCTGAGTGAAAGAACTTAAACTGGTATATGGTTTTTGCTACACTTTTCAGTTACTCAAGATATGACAATTAATTCGAACACTGGGGATAAATTGTTTTAAAAATATAGTTTAAGGTTTAAATATTTTTCAAATTTTTTCATCATATGGAACACCCGATTAATTAGCAGAATTAAAGAACATGTTTTTGCTAAAGGATATTAAAAATATCTGCATGAAATTTAAAGAGGTTATAATTGAGGTAGAGCAATATAATACATATTTTTAAATATTTGGATAAAAAACGACAATATTTATAAATTTCACCCATGGTTACCATTAATCGAGACAACCTTTCATTACACATCCGTTGTAGGTATAAGAAGGTAACAATAGGCTAAAGCGATACTCACATTTTTAAAAGCTGATTGCTTGGTTTTCAAATTCCATGCTCTTTGCCCGACATGAGAAAAAACGAATAGCGACCTATCACTTGAAAACGTATGCTATAAAAATTCAAGTCAATAACAAAGAATATCTCGGAAATAGCTAATGTCACAAATATTTTATGACATAAATTGTGTCCTTAGAGATCTACATTTTTTGTTTAAGTAGTAAGATTTTTGTCGATGTATTACGGCTTACCAATTATACAAAGGTTATTCAGTTTAATCCTGCCAGCACGATGTAACTGTTCCCTTCTATGTAACAATATCTTACTGTAACATATACTAGCTGTTAATTTTGTATAGTCGCGATAAGACTAAATTGCTGAAGCAACCTTAAATAAATAATTTTAAAAAAATTATTCGGAATCAAGAGGACTTCACAAGCTATTCCCAGAAAATACACTTTGTTTGTCAAGAAAATATCTTGGTATTTGATACATATCGTATTTTAATAAAAATCGTTAAAGCCATTTTTGAGAACATAAAAAACTACGAAACATTATCACGTAAAGAATATTAAGGGTGTTGGGAATTTCCTTGAAAATCTTTGTGTCGCATCCCTGAAAGACTGTAAACTGAAATACCAAGCTTTGTATTTAACCGACCTATCGTTTTTGTGTTATGCTGTTCAACGCAAACACGGATCTTTTTCTAATTTTTACTTTGTCTACCATGTACCTAGTAGGAGAAGTATTGCACTCCACCCAAAAATTCGATACAGAAATTTCACCGGAAATACATGTTTTGAGGCCCTCTGAATGAAAAGAGGGTTTTTAGGAAAAGGTCCGTTCGTGTGTATGTGAACATTCTTTCGTAAGAATAATTTGTATACCGACTAATAAGTTACAGAAGGTTGACGCAGCCACGCTACGTCCTCCAACAATGAAGCACTACCTATGCCTCACGATTGCTGCGTTTCTCCTCCTAGGTGTCTTTTTTCTATACTTTGCCACGGCTGCTCGAGCATGAAACCTTAATTTCAGGGTCTGCGTGGGTGTGTACAGAGAAACACGAACGCTGTCTTAGAACACATTTATTTACTATTTAAAATAATACTGCGGTTTGCCGATCACTTGTAAATGCATACGATGATACTTTGTCTTTACCAAGACCGAAGAGTATTAACTACAGCTAAGCGTTCTACCCTCTTCCATGTTCGCCGCCAATGTTCACAACTCGACATGAATGTCGTCCCGTTCTCACCAATCGCTCAGGAGAATGCCTTTACCCACGCTGCACCAGGAAAAGCAAGCTACTCACTTCCCCTACTCTCCCCTCAAACGCTCGTCACAACTCGGCGTCCTGAAGCCTAGAGTAACCTTCACCAGGCTAAGTGCAGCTGTCCTCGGCTGTTACCAGGAAAAATTTGCTTCAATGATATTTACCCTTTCTACCTGAGGCTGGTCCCTAATTAACAAAACTGTGCCTGTCTGGTCTGTCTGTCGCTTTTACAGTCAATTTTCACAATGCTTCTCCTTTTTATACATACACTGATTTTAAATATATTATTACTTATTTTATATCGCTATCCTCAGAATATTATGATAATTATTGCCTTTATAATTTCGGCTTCAAGGTAGAGAAAGTAATGTGAATATAACACATTAGAATTTTTTTTATTAAGGAAATCTCGAAATGTTGTTTTCCGGTATCGAATTTTTAGTTGCAATGTAATACAAGTAATACTCTGCTTACCTAATACTTAAGTTCAATATTTTCTAAAGATGGGACACAAAGATATTCAAGAACCCCCCCCATCCCAAACTACTGTTTACATGGAACATTTTTCGAAATTCTTTATTTTTGCAAAAATTGCTGTAACGATTTTGATTAGAATACCGTATATTAAAGATATTTACATGACAAAACAAAATGTATATCTCAATCTTCTGTGAATAGCCTCTGAAGTCCTTTTCAATCCGAAAGAGTTTTATATAATCTTGATAACCGGCAAACGTTAAGCAATAGACGATAACGTACTACAAAAAAAGTAGATGTCTTTAAAACACAGTTTATTCCAAATAACTTTTTTTGTGGCATCAACCATTTCCGAGATATCCGTTATTAATGGTTCGAATTGTTCAATACTTAAGCATTCTTTAAAGTCCCGCAAACATTTAGTTGTTTCTTGCGATGTAATGGAAAAGTATCGAATTTTACGGTCAGCGTCCAGCTCTTTAAACATTTGACTATCGCTGTTCCCTTTGTATTATCACGAAATGTGTAATGTATCTGTTTCCAAAACGTTTATCTCGATTAAAATGAAGTAGATAGGAAAATAAAATTACGTAGGAATAATTTGTATAACCACTAATACGCTGCAGAGGATGGAGATAGTCATGTGAAACGAACACATCAGAATTTTTACTTTCTCTACTACGTATAGTAAGTAGGGGAAGTATTGTATTCCACCCAAACATTCGATACCTAGATTTCACCGGAAATATGTTTTGAGGCCCCCTGAATACAACAAAAGCATTTTTGGAAACATGTCCGCGCGCGCGCGCGCGCGCGTGTGTGTGTGTGTGTGTGTGTGTGTCTGTCTGTCTGTGAACAGCATAACTCAGAAACAAACAGTCGGATAAACACCAAACTTGTTATTTAGGTTCAGTATCTTCCAGAGATGCGACACAAAGGTTTTCAAGAAAATCCCCCACCCCAAATTACCCTTTACATGGAACATTTTTCGAAAATTTTAATTTTCTCAAAAATGGCTCTAACGAGTTTGATTAAAATATCATATGTTTAAGATATTTTCATAACAAATGAAATGTATATCTTGAATTTTCTGGGAATGTCTCCAAAAGTATTCTTCATTGTGAACAATTTTTCCATAACTGGTAAACCATAAGAGATAGACAAAATTTTACTACACAAAAAATGTAGATCGCGTTATAATACACAATGTATATCATATAGGTACATTTTTTTTGTTAAGTGAAACCATTTTCGAGGTATTACTTGTTATTCCCTTAAATTTTCCAATAGTTTTTCTCATATGGAAATTCGTTATTCATTTTTTTATGTCCTGGACATACAAATAGAATGGAATACACCACATAGCAACCAGCTCTTAAAAGATTTGACTATCGCTTAAAGCCTACCATATTTCCCTTGCACCTACAAGAAAATTACCAATAAGATTAACATCTCGATTAACTGAGGCATATGGAGAATAAGCGTTTGTAAAAATAGTTCGTACAAGAGTAGAGAAAGTCATGTGAGCGTAACACATCAGAATTGGTTTTAGTTGCTTGCTCACTAAAATCAGAATGCTTCAAAAAAACTGAATTTCCGGTGAAATTTCGAAATCAAGTTTTTAAAGATATACAATACTTTAATTTAAGTAATAGGTAGGGAAAGTGAAAGGTTTTACACTGAAAATAGGTATTTTAGTCAAGCTATTCACGTGGAAATATTTTCAAACGAATTTTAGGAAACTCGTTCAGATGCTGTTTCTAAGAAAGGTAACTGTAGTAGACATGAGTTGGATTTTAGCACCGTACCGGAAGAGGTTGTCTGACAGAGAAACCGGTGTTTTCAACAATGGTAAAGGTGAATCATAGCACTTCAACCGGACATACCATCCTTCTGGCGCACCTGTATCCTGTGGGCTGCGTTTACTCAGATACATTCACTCTCTTTTGTGTAGAAATTCGTCCTGGGTATTCTGTCATGACTAAGCCTTGGACAGTTTTGTGGTTATTTGCAGTTAAGATGACAGTATTGAGTTAATCATAGCTTGCATTGCCGTCGACATGTGGCCATCATCACAGATTGCTGTTTGGCCATAGCTGTCACCCTCTCACTACATGTATCCGATTCTGCAGTGTGTCCAGTGACGGCTGCTGTATAAGAGCACAAGAGCACGTGATAACACTAAATTTTGATACTTTGCGCACTTATTGGTTATTTTAATTTTAATGTTATTAAACGTAACGCATATGCGGTGATTTAAAATCTACGGCGTTTAAATCCACCGCGTTACTCCGCTAAACTCGAAATAGAACAACAGGATCACTAGCACATCTTGACTTGTTCACGTTTTAAGGAGTCTGCGCATGCGCAACTGGTATGACGTAATTACCTTATTAGTAAAATACATACGGGTCGTGCACACTTGAAGACGTGCACTAGCGCGAGAGATGCTACGTCAATGCCACTAGTGGTAGCACACTACGGCATAAGTATCATGTGAGGTAACGTGCACGAACAAGGAAGCTTATCCTGCTTTTTCCAAACCTTTACCTACATACTCTCAACTACAATTTAATTTCACATTACTTCATTCTTGCCCTAAAACGCTATGCTTAAATGTATACACGTCAACAAACATCCACAAAATAACTTTATATTTCGGCAGAGATGTTTTGTCTTATTGTTGTTGAGAGCGGCTGCAGGAATCAATTTGTACATAATCATAACTATCATGCAACAGATTCTATTTCACATTTTCAGGGCTGTCTGAAAAATTTTGTGAACACCCAAAATGTATATACTCAGGAGTCGCCATTGAGTACGTTCCCTACGACGCTCTAGAACATGTCATTGGCAACTCGTACATATTTTTGCAATAATGAAAGTTTGACTGGATTAACAAGAAGTAAATATAACAATAAGCTTTTGTAAGAGTATTTTGTAGAACAGTAAGTAGCGAAAATCATATGAATGTAACACATCAGATTTTTAGTTTCTCTGCCACGTATATAGTAGACAGAAGGTGCATTTGACCAAAAAATTCGATATCGAGAGTTTATGTTTTGAGCCCGTTGAATGCTCAAGTTGCACGCGTGCGTGCGTGCGTGTGTGTGTGTGTGTGTGTGTGTGTCTGTGAACAGCATAACTCTAAAACGAAAAGTCGGATATACCAAATTTGGTATTTAGAGTCAGTACCTTCCAAAGATGCGACACGAAGACTTTCAAGAAAATCCCCCGAGCCTAAAGTACCCTTTATATGGAACATTCTTCGAAATTTTTTATTTTCTAAAACTTGGCTGTAATTATTTGGATTAAAATACCATGTATTAAAAATACTTACAGGCAAATAAAGCGTATGTCTTGAACTTTCTAGGAATGGACTGTGAAGTCCTCTTCATTCGTAAGGAATTGTAACTATAGTGTTGTGTAACAGGGAAGCGTTAAGGGACAGACGGAAACGTACTACACAAAAAATGTAGATGTCTTTTAAAACAAAATTTATTTCAAACAACTTTTTTCTTGTGGCATCAGCCATTTCCGAGATATCCGTTATCAATGGTTCGAATTATTCAATACTCAGTCTTTTTTAAGTCCTGTCGATTTTCAATTGTTTCTTGCGATGTTGTGGAAGGATCACGAAATTTTAAGTCCAAGGTATGGCGTTCAGTTCTAAAACACTTGATTATCGCTTTTCCTTTTGTTTCTATAACGAAATGTGTAATGCGGCTATTTTGAGAAAGGTTTATCTCGATTAAAATGAAGTAGATAGTTAAATAAAACTTTGTGGGAAGAATTTGTTAACCCGCTAATAAGCTATGGCGGGTAGAGAAAGTCACGTGAATGTAACACACCATAAAAAGTTTTTTTGTTAAGTTGTTTTCTCACTAAAATCAATATGCTTCAAAAACAAAATTTCCGGTGAAATTTCGATATTAAATTTTTAAACGGAATGAAATACCTCCTCTAATTTAAATAATGGTTAGTGAAAGTGAAAGGTTTTACACTGATAACAGTCAGTAACACAAATTTTACTTTCTCTACTACGTATAGTAAGCAGGGGAAGTATTGCATTCCACCCAAAAATTCGATACCGAGATTACATGTTTTGAGGTGCACTGAATGCATATAAAGCATTTTTGGAAACATGTCGTGTGTGTGTGTCTGTGAACAGCATAACTCAGAAACGAACAGTCGGATAAACACCAAACTTGGTATTTAGGTTCAGTATCTTTCAGAGATGCGACACGAAGGTTTTCAAGAAAATCCTCCCACCCCAGATTACCCTTCACATGAAACATTTTTCGAAAATTGTAATTTTCTCAAAAATGGCTGTAACGATTTTGATTAAAATATCATATGTTTAAGATATTTTCATGACAAATGAAATGTATATCTCGAATTTTCTGGGAATGTCTCCAAAAGTATTCTTCATTGTGAACGACTTTTGCATAACTGGTAAACCATAAGAGGTAGACAAAATTTTACTACACAAAAAATGTAGATGGCGTTAAAATACACAATTTATGTGATATACTTTTTTTTTGAGTGACCCATTTTCGAGATATTGCTTGTTATTTCCTTTAATTTTCCAATACTTATACTTTTTCTCAAATGGGAATTCGTTATTCATTTTTTTGTCCTGGTAATGCAAAGAGAATAGAATACTCCACATAGCAACCAGCTCTTAAAATATTTGACTATCGCTTAAATACTAGCAATTTCCCTTGCATCTACAAGAAAATTAGCAATAAGATTAACATCTCGATTGACATGAAGCATATGGAGAATAAGCGTTTGTAAAACTAGTTTGTACAAGAGTGGAGAAAGTCATGTGAGTGTAACACATCAGATTTTTTTATATAGGGTACCCATAAGTAGCATTTGAAGTACTGATGTTAGAACAGTTAGCGCGGCGATAGTAAATTTCCATCATTTACATACTTTGAGCTTGTTGTTAACATTTGTCGATTTGTATTATATATGAATGTTATCTGGCAACCTCCTGTGTTTGGTAGAAGCCGTTTGTATATAGATATTTATCGTGATTAAATTAAATGAGTATGAAAATAATGTTTTGTATGAACAAGCAATGGAAATCTGATCAAATGATAAGATACGGAAAATCGTATGGCTGTCATACTAGGTTTTTATTTTACTGGGGTAGCGACCTTTTTAGAGTTTTAATA
Organism: Deroplatys truncata; assembly: GCA_030765065.1. Classification (NCBI taxonomy): domain Eukaryota; kingdom Metazoa; phylum Arthropoda; class Insecta; order Mantodea; family Mantidae; genus Deroplatys; species Deroplatys truncata. The sequence goes on along the minus strand of CM060988.1, from coordinate 116,071,983 downwards.
CCACCAGCACACGCTTTTTGATAGAGAAAGTTGTGAATTTCGTAACAGAATGGGCGTATAATAATTGAGTTTTGATTGGACTCGATAATTTGCTTCCTGTGCCTCCTCTCAAACAGTGATGTTGCTCTGTTGTTCCGGGTGGTTTCACAACAAATAACGAAACACTGATAGCAGCCTGGCAATATTAAAGAGCATTTCACACGCTACAGTGCACCATAAATTGCCGCTAATATTTAATAAGCGCTGAACAACAGTGTCCAAATAAAATCACGATAGTCGTTTATCTTTTATTGTTAAACTACTAAAACGGCAATGATTTCGCTGACCATTCGCTTTATAAAATTGGAAACATGTATATATAAAAATATGATGTGATGCATTCATATGACTTTCTCTACCCTCTATCGCTTAATAGTGAGTACTGAAGTGATAAAATCCGCCCGAAGAATATGAATAATAAATAATACATCATAATAAGTATATTAATATGCATCTAATCAAAATAAGGAGGGAATACCAATATGAGGAAAGAATAAAAGAGAACATTAAGAATTAGAAAAGGGGAAATAAAATCATAACGAGAGAAATAAAGTAAAAATTAGATATTAATAATCAGAAAGTGAAATAAAATGTAGAAAACGTGTATTTGAGAACGAAGAGATTTGGCGAAAAACCGTGAAAGGTTGAAAATAGAGGAACGTACAGGAAGAGGGACATTAGTAAGCGATAAGTAACAATAGGAACTGAGTAGAGCTCTCAGAATGCGAAGACAACGGGTCGGAAACCGAATTCAGTCAAGCGCACAGAAAATTCACTCAAGCGAACATAAGTTGTTAATGGGAGACGCGAACGATGCTCGGACGACGAAATTAAGAGCCGATGGAAGACGAGGAAAAATTCAGTTAGATAACCAATAAAAGTTAATAAAAGTGCATAGCAAAAAGATAGATCGAAACTAGAAAAGAGGCGTGAAATAGAAAATTATCTATGACAGAGAGCAACTTTCAGACGTGCGTAAGATGAATACTTTGTGTCGAACCGTAGGGTAGAGAAGGTCACTCCGTGTTGTGCAGTGAGGGATAATTAGATAGATGTAGGAATTCAAAGTATTTTATATCAGAGAGGGAAACAGTGCAGATGTCTACGAGTATTTATTTATGTATGGGAAAAATTAGTTTAGAGTAAACCTGAGTAAAGGGGTAGCAATGGCATGACTAAAGGTTAAGTCATTAAAGTAACATTGTAACGTATTTAACTTCGAAACATACTTAAGTAAGGGTAATGCACGGAAATAATAGCAGGGGATGACAGGAGAAATCGCATCTTGTGTGAAAGGGTATTCGGACGAGGACATCAGTGTGGATCTTCAATAAGGAGAGGAGAAAAGTGAGCTTCATTTCATCTCCCATCCACACTCCCTGAGGTAAGAGTTTCCAGAATCCATATTCCTCTACCTGAGTAGCCGGCAGCAACATCAATCCTCCCGAATTACCAAACCTACACCAAGAACGCATTGTTACACATTTTTCGCTTTTTTAAACCCCGCTACAGTACACAAATTATTCTTACTCAAACTTATTTTTCTATCTGCTACATTTTAATCCAAATAAACCTTTGCAGAAATAGCTACATTACACATTTCGTTATAGATACAACAGCGGCAGTCAAATGTTGAAGAACTGGTCGCTCTATGCTGGCCTTAAAATTCTATACTGTTCCCGTGCAATCGCGAGAAATACCTGCATGTTGAAAGAACTTTAAGAGAATGCCTAAGAAATGAGCAATTCGAACCTTTAATAACGGATATCCCATAAACGGCTTATGCCAGAAAAAACTTATTTTAAATAAATTGTGTGTTTTAAAGATATTTACATTTTTTGTGTGATACATTTTCGTATATCGCTTAACCTTTGCCAATTATACAAAATTATACAAAATTCCCTCCGAATGAAGAGGACATCAAAGGCTATTCCCCAAAAATTCAGGATATACATTTTATTTGTCATGTAAATATCTTTAATACGCGTGCTTTAATCAAAATCGTTAGAACCATGATTTAGAAAATAAAAAATTTCGAAAAATATTCCATTAAAGATTTGAGGTGGGGGAATTTTATTGTAATATCTTCGTGTTGAATCTTTGGAAGATATTGAATTTAAACACCAAATTTTGTATTTAACCAACTTTTGGTTTTTGAGTTATGCTTTTCACAGACACGCACTCATTTCTAAAATGTTTATTCAAGGGACTTCAAAACTGTATTTACAGTGATATCTTCAAATCGAATTTTATATGGAATAGAATACTTCCTCTGCTTATTATAGATATATACTAGATAAAGTAATACACTAGTTTTAATGCGCGTGTATATAAAAATATTACTATACAGGGTGAAAGAACTGTATTATGATTTTTGAGACATTGTATTGTGCAAAAACATAAAACAACCAGAAAATAGCGTATTTAAGGCATTTGTTTCTTGCACCCATACAATTTATTTAGTGTGGTATAAATAAGAATTTTTGTACAAATGATGAGGTTTCATGCTTTTAACATTTATCCCTTGTTGGAATACATATTAATTAAATGTATTAAAGTGCATTTATCAAAATTGAACGAGTCTCTGCTTTGACAGTGTGATGCAGATAAAAGTGGTCCATCTCCCGTTTGAATGCAGAAGCAATGTTTCCTTTGAGTATTAATATAAATTTGTTGAAATTGAATCGAGCTACAGCACAACAATGGGCAATTTTATGCAATATGAATACCACGTAGTAGGCATTTTTCTATCAGTATTTAGTTTATTTCATCAGTTCATGTACATGTTGTTTGCATTCTGGAAAATGATTTTGTCGATAGGAGAAAGAATTCAAATTGTCTTAAGCATATGTGAAAACAGATTCGATTAAGGAAACCCGCGAAATTTTCGGAGACAATTTTCCCGGTAGACGTCTACCAGCAAAGAGTGCAACACAGAAATTAGTTTGGCTTGCTACGGTATCTGTGCAGAATGTAAAGCGAGAAAGAATTCTCCCAGTTCGCACACCAGAGGTTATTGAGAAGATTCGCCAAAGAATTGCTCCCCCAAAGAAGTCTACACATAAATTGGCGACGCAGGCACATGCAAATAGGAGGAGTTGCCAGCGGATGTGTGCCTCATAGGTAATGTCATTTTTAAGCAAAACGTTATTTGGAACGCTTTCTGACAAGAAATTAAACTATTCTTCAAAGTGGAGACCATCAGATTCTATGGTCTTTAGCCAACTTTCACGAGGTTTATTATCCCGCGATGGTACCAGTCTCTGGATTTTGATGCGAAGAATTCGACGAGACACATTTCCACAACATCAATGTTTTCGAAATTTCTTCCATGCAAGAAATGGGCCATGGATCGAAACAGATGGTAATCTGAAGGCGCAAAATCAGGGTTGTATGTTGGGTGTGGTAGCAGTTCAACTCCTTCCAATTCCTGAACTTTTGTCATGGTTGCTCGTGCAGTATAGGCTGTTGCGTTGTCCTGCTGAAAGAGAAGTCTATTTCGGTTAACTAATGCTGGGTATCTTCGTCTTAAAATTTCATGAACTCGTTCCAGTTGTTGAGAATAAAGATCCGCATTGACTGAACGCCCGTTTGGATCAAACTCTCAGTGAATCACTCCTTCAAAATTCCACCATATATTACTTTGGGGCCGAACCAATTTTTACTTTCTCTACTACGTATAGTAAGTAGGAGTATTGCATTCCACCCAAAAATTCGATACCGAGATTTCACCGCAAATACATGTTTTGAGGTGTACTGAATGCATATAAAGCATTTTTGGAAACATGTCCGTGTGTGTGTCTGTGAACAGCATAACTCAGAAACGAACAGTCGGAAAAACACCAAACTTGGTATTTAGGTTCAGTATCTTCCACAGATGCGACACGAAGGTTTCCAAGAAAATCCCCCACCCCAGATTACCCTTTGCATGGAACATTTTTCGAAAATTTTAATTCTCTTAGAAATGGCTCTAACGATGTTGAATAAAATACCATAGTTTAAGACATTCTTATGGCAAATGAATTGTATATTTCGAATTTTCTGGGAATGTCTCCAGGAGTATTCATTGTGAACGACTTTTGCATAACTGGTAAACCATAAGAGATAGACAAAAATTTACTACACAAAAAAAATGTAGATCGCTTTAAAATACACAATTTATGTCATATACATTTTTTGTTGTTGAGTGAACTATTTTCGAGATATTGCTTGTTATTCCCTTAAATTTTCCAATACTTATACTTTTTCTCAACTGGGAATTCGTTATTCATTTTTTTTTGTCCTGGTAATGCAACCAGCTCTTAAAATATTTGACTATCGCTTAAAGCCTTGCATCTACAAGAAAATTAGCAATAAGATTAACACATCGATTAACATGAAGCATATGGAGAATAAGCCTTTGTAAAAATAGTTTGTACAAGAGTAGAGAAAGTCATGTGTGTGTGTAACACATCAGATCTTTTTAACGATGACTTGGGCAGGTTGACGGGAACTGAGCCACTGTTTCGAGGCGTCAGGGTTGCGGTGATAGACGCATTTTTCATCACATATAACAATTCTCCTGATAAATCTATTATCCATGAGATTATCAATAAGCTGACGACAGATATGCACTCCACGTTGAGCCCGTTGAGGTGTCAATTCACCAGGTACAGATCTACAGCGTCTGTTGGATTTTCCAGGTTTCCTAATCTGGCGATGTGTGGTTTCATTTGATGGATCAAGTTCTGGCAGCCTACGAGTACTTTTATTTGCGGATTTTCTTCCAAAACTCTGCGTATATTCCATAATTTAGGTCTTCCAGAACGTGGTAAATGTTTAGTGTTTCTTCTTAAAACGTTGGAACCAGCGTTGTGCCACACGCTCACTAACGACACCTTCTCCTTCCACTTCAAATATTTTTCGAGCCGCGGTAGCGGCTTTATGATCTTGTTTCCACTAGTGCTTTAGAAGGACTCTAATCTCAAACTTTGTAACTTCCATTTTGTGATTGTGTATCAACAACTGACGACTGACACATTCTCGCAATATATGCAATACCTGCCATGGCAACCTGTAAATAGCATTGGCGAACTAAAGAAAACCAATTCTATCTTATGAAACACCAAACTTAAAAACCGACATTACTTATGAGACAACCTAATAAAGAACATTTCTAACATGTGATTTATTCCTGTAGGGATATTTGAAGAGCAAGGTCTATGAAACAAATCCACACGCAATACAGGAACTGAAAGACGTCAACTGTGAAGTAGTCGCCATCGATATCGGAACTTTACGTCAGGTGTATCTGAATATGGTTAGACGTACACAGCTGTGTATTGATGCTGCAGGGGGCCACTTTCAACATCTTCAATAAATGGTGAATCCATTTGAGCAGTTTGTTTGCCATTCGTTTGTATTTATTCTATACCTACCCGAGCCACTTTTATCTGCGCCACTCTTTATAACATTCATGTCGTAGTTAGAAGATGAAATGTAGAAGCAGAATTTCGTAAACTATTTGTACTTCCGTGTATTATATTATTTCTTAGCGACACTAAGAAATCAAAAGAATGAAGCTGCAATAGTCTTAAAGCAAAATATGATTGAAATGCAATATTTCATTACGTTTCGTTGATCGAATGTAGATGACGCCATTGGAATGAAATTGAGCATGTTGGTGATTAGGGTTATTACAACTTGTAGGTATATTTGTTATAGAATCGATAACTTTCTAATCCAAATATAGTACAAACCTTATTTAAATCAGGCTTGGTGGAAAGGCGATTTGTGATCGGATTTGGTCTTCTTCCGCCCTTAGCTGATTTCCATTTGTATTTTACATGCAGTTAAGTGGTGTTATGCTCATTGTGCATTGCTATGACCCGGAGAACGAAGGCATTTCTGGTTTAAGCTATTGCAGCTTATAGTACTCTATATAAACAGCATACATCGTTGTGCCTTTAGTACAATTTATTGACAAAAGGGAATAGTAATATTGCCGAAAATAAAAATGTTATACGTTATTTTCAATTGAACTCAAACTCATTTGTATAGGGTCCATTAGATGGTATTTACATTTAGTTGTGCAAATAACCCCAAGAACATAAAATTATATATTACCTACATTAGTTAATTTTGTCAGTCCTGTTAGTTTACACTGTTTTATTGCTACTACAGTGGATTAGAATGTATTCTTAGTAGTTGCTGGGTATCTTTCCTGAGCGTAACTAATAGTTAAATATACGTAGAACAGATTCAGCCATTTGGATTGTATGTGACGTTGCAGATCCTGTGTGACGTAAGACATCAACGGAGTTGTTGAGAATCGTTGATACGGAATGAGTAGGGTGTTTTCTGACGCCATAGGACTTTCATTTGCCTAACACTATCTAGAATATATGTAAATCTTACTGAAGTTTGGTTTTGTTCGCTCTACCGAGGAAGTACAATTACGTATTTAGTTTACTCCTTCCGATGCGACTTCATTCGCAGCAGGATCCCTTTAAGTTCCTGTTTTATAAAGATAAACCTTCTGCAGCAGAAGTTATAGTATCGACATTTGAAGAAAATTCCCCTTTAAGAACGAAGTATTAACTTGTTGATTCTGTATACTCCTCTTTGCAAATGACGTTCCTTTGTCATGCAAAGTATCGAGAATCTATAACGGTTTCTCAGATCGCAACTGTTAACCAACCTTCCAAAAATGTTCAGGTTTCCCGATTACCTCTACAGACCTGCGTTCTTCTCATGTTCATATTTTGTGGTGAACTGGGGATTCATTGGACGGATATTCCTTTATGCATACAAACTCATTAATTTCCTAGGCTAAATCGTAATATACTATTGAAATTATTATTTTCTTGCCCTTTTAAGTATCTAAAACTAAAAGTTAACTAACATGCATTTTTCCTTGTTTCCAGTTGCGGGCAGAGAAAGAAAAATTCGGGCAGTGGAAGGACAAACTGGAGCGCGAGAAAAACGAAGCTTATCGGCAGGTAAGTTTAGAGGAAAGAGTGATTCCTCAAAATGAACTGATTCTAAATAAGCGAACATTGAAATGTTTCCACGCGTAAGTATTATCTTGTCAGAAGTAATCCAAATACATGATTAGTAGCAAATAGCAAATGCACATTAGCTTATAATACAGCATGATTTATCTATCATGATCACCTATTATAACCACGAATTGTAGATTTATTTCAAAGTACTAGTGTAATGGATGATAAGAGTTTGTTTACATATTGCTAAATATATTATTCATGGAATTTGCCATTTTGAAAATTGCCATATGACGCCACAAAATATACTCTCATTAACATTTAGTTTTAAAATATACTGTTTTAAAATCTCCAGTTAGTATGTTAAAGTTTCTCAGATGCAAGATTAGAATTTAATTAAAGTCAAAATAAAATCTCTGAAAATGAAACTTCGTGCACCGAAGAGATATGACTAAGGTGGTAGCATCAGATGGTACAGGAAGAATAACAACCAAGGCCATCTGTTAGGCATCATAGTGACTAGTGTACACTCAAAGAATAGACAGTAGTTTTCACAATACCAAAATCTAACTCCAAAGCTCATAACAACAAAATAGATGGTACAGGAAGTTGATTATGCAACTAAGGTCATCATTCAGCAAGTTCCTCAAGCGTATGTTACAGGAAAGTGACTGCGTAACTAAGGTCATCTGTCGGGCATACACTGACTAGGTGAACTAACGAATCTACAGTAACAGCGACTGTATGACCAAGAAGTTAAAGCTGTATTAAAGAATAATAAAAAATGAAGTCCCTTATCAGGCGATTCTCCTCTAAAATTCGTCTGCCCCGAGAACATTTAGGATTAATGCTAAAGTGCGTTTCCAAGCACATTTTTTCTTCTCAGGAACTAACTCGACAAGCCTTCGAAATTTGACCACAAATATATTAAATACAAAATTAATATACAATTAGAAAAATTAATATATAATATTTTGAATCACACGCAAATCATGTTTGATCACATTCTTAAAGATATTGAAATCGAGTAGTTTTAACCTCCGAAAGGAGGTGAAGCGATTGCTTTCCTTTTAATGGATACAAAGTAGGGGTCGCCAATCCGGAGGATACAAGAAGCATGTGAGGTGCAGAAAATATGTAATGTAAAACAGCACTGTGATCTCCACGCCAATAAATACAAAGTAAACCGTTGTTGATGATAGACTGTTTGAAAGTATAAAATCTTAGCTTTCATTCTTGTTATTAAAACTGCAATAATAATAATAATAATAATAATAATAATAATAATAATAATAAAGGGGCGGCCTCTGGGGTAATGCCGCTGTACCGTGGCACCGCTTGTGTGAAAAGGAAAGAAAGAGCAGGGCATAGGAATTGCGCATAAAGAATTGTTTCTTTCCATGTACGTGTTCCCTGCCAGTAGTTTTCTAAAGCTTGGAGGCAATTCCAATTTGACACTGCCTACGCTCATAAGGTTAGAATGTAAGTTTCCTACGGTTTATATAGGAGAGGGGAGCTAAGATTGCTTTGACTCAGAGCTTACGTTCCAACCGCTAGAGCACAGTAAAGCACAGAGCCTAGCGACAATGGTAGAATACATATCCCGCGCGCAGAGTTATTAATAATGATTGAATACGTAGTATCTTATAAACCACAGAACAAAAGATTGAACAGCGTATTCATCATGTGCTGAGAAGCTGTTTTCTAAACAATATTCAAATATTTCTGTTCATGTTCGTGTAGTAACAGTTCAGTCAAAAGACGCAGTTCAACGCGAAGCCGGAACACTGTAGAGTGTTTTTGTGTGTGAAAGTGACAAACGTGAACAAAGTAAATTATTAAAAATTCTAGGTATGAGACTTCGATACTTTGGTTACTCGGTGGTATCGAAGTAGATATGTCTAATACTTAAAGATAAATCTTCGATACGTATTCGATATTTTTAAATTGTTAAGTTTTGCATTATTGAAAGTTATTGTGTTTAACTTTATGCTAGAAAAATAATGAAAGGAGACCAGTCTTCACGTTATTGCCTCGCACGTGTTCCTAAAGAGTGGCTGGAGTATAGTTCTCGATGAACTTTGTGTTTCCTGTGGGTGCTTCAATGGAGCATTCCATTGATCGATCTAAATGAAAACGTGCAAAACAATTGGAGGAGGAATAGAAGTACTCGTGTATATGCAGCGTTAACTGAGTTGTGAATGAAGCTGATTTAACTGTGCACTAAATCGCGTTTCTTCAATAGCCTGGCTTGGCAAGTCACTCTCAGCAATTACATTTATCTACTCCGGTGACCAACATCTGTGAATCCAGCAGAAACAAATCAGAACTTTGATGTGAGATAACAAAGCGCATGGAAATATTTGTTTTTTTCTTTCCATCTGTTAGTTTATGTTTACGCAAGTCAAACTCGGCTCACGAGCATAGCTTACAGGTATACCGTGAGATTAATTTCCATAATATGGATAGAAAATCGTTTAAAAGAAACCTCTCTGTACAAAATATAGTTACATAAAGGGAAGTAAAAAAGTATTATTACTAACAACCCGGCTGCTGACCACACGTCTACATATGCAAGTCAGAAGGGACGACATCCAAGTGATAGGGGAGATGATGTGGTCAGCACCATGCTTCCCCTAATTGGAACGTTGGCTTTCATGATCTACAGACCGCTACCTATCGTAACTTCTCAAACACATCACGACAGAGTGGGCATCTGTCCTAAACATAGGCTGAAATATCCCACTCCCATGGGTGGACTCGAACACACGCGCATTCGTGGCTGGGAACCGAAGCACCACGCTCCTACACACGCCACGGTACAGGACAGTTCTTTGCAGTAATGATGATAATGTTTAAATAGTGTTGATCGCCGGCTCATACATTCTACGGCACCAGATGCGGCGATACTGGTGATACACGAAATGAAAATATAATTGGGAAAGGAAATTTAGAAAGGAAACTTACCAGGCCTAAGTTTAGGGTACCTTCCTGGCATTTGACAGTTATGAGGACTGAGGAAAACCTGGAAAAATCCTCAATGAACGAGAACGGTCTGGCGGAAAATAATTCTGTATTCATGGCTCATATGGCCCTTATAAAATTATTAACCCACTCATCCCTTTCAAGCGAGAGACAACAGTCCTTGTGGGTAGCACAGTTTTTAAGTATGCGAGGTATTTGCCGCTCCCGATTTATATCCCACGTTCAACAAACCCCTACACTCAAATCTCACCGAATAACAAAACAATGAAAATTAACAATCTTCTTTGTGTAAAATTCGCAGTCCCTAATGGAAATAGATGGTTTTGTTTGTTTTTCCATTTATACGTTGCCATATCGGCGGCTTTTTAACTTTGGAACATGTTACCTAACGGCAGCGGTGTAGGATGTAGGATATGTTTATCGGAGGGGAACACCTCGCCACTGCGACCACTTGATCTATTGTGGCTACAGCCCCAGGAGGCAGGGGTGAGGTGAAGGAGCTGCAGGAGGGCGCAGATCTCAGACAGACCCATAGAGATATGCAGAAGTTCTTAATATTTCCAGTTTGAACACCCGCACACCAGTAGAGGCGAAGAATCCCGAGTAAGGGCTACGAAGCGACCTAACGGGCGGAACAACGCACCCTGACGATACAGGGAGAAATCTTTCCAATGCACAAGCAACTACGCCATCTGCCCGACATCGCCAGCACCACAAGACGCTTGAAACGTGAAAGGGGGAGATGAAATGAGAGGAATGGGGAGGAAAGAAGAAATTGTGGTAGAATACACCACGCCAGCATTCGCCTAGGCGACCAGGGGTAAACACGAAAAACCCCATGGTCAGAGTGAATCGAACCCGAGACTTCCCGAATGGGGCCTCTCATTCATATTTCCAGACTATGGGGAGAATAGGGAATAATCTTGGCTAGAGAAAAATTACCACCCCAGCCGGAAATCGAACCCGGGACCCGTTGCACTGACTGACTTCTACGGAGCCAATCCTGATTGGTTTTGCAGAATTGTTAGTGTTGAAGAACAGAACTTCTATTAAACATCTGTGATATATTGAATCAAAATTTATTGAGTAATGTCAAACATTTTGTGTATCTGAATTTCATGAAGAATGGGTGACAAATATTATAAATAATTAACAAGTTTTATGCAAACTTAGCATTATATATTGTTGAAAGTATCCTCGGTTATGGAGGATGAGGATGGGCTTTGAGCAGAGACAAAAAACAAATGTAAATGCAGTAATTAAATGCAAATGCGTAGGAGTTGTCTTATCTCTGGAATACGTGTTCATAATGGAACAGCAAGGAAAAGAATGGAGTAAGAAGAAACGCTATGGAGAGGCTTCAAAAGAGGACGGTGCAATGGTATACCATGTCCAGAGTGTGTCAGAAGAAAGATGTCCCAAGCAGATCCTGTCTGATAACCATATGGAAGCAGGAAAAGGTAGAGAGGCCTCGCAGCACCTTGGGAGATGGAGTAGAAGAAACCTAAACGCAGGTGATTGGCAGGACAGAGGAGATTTTGCAGGAAGGCAATAGCAGTAGACAGCCTCTGAACAGAAAAATGAAATTGATTTTTATTTATGGACGCTCCTTAACTACTATGGTTTTTTTTAGCGTACCATTCCATATTGGGCGTGAAACACCGGTAATTTTGCTCAGAGGCCTCTTTATCAGGGTTGAGGTTCTTTTACGTGCCGTAAATCTACGTCACGGGACCATCGGCTTTACTTCCCTTCCGAAGGAAGCCGTGCTAAGGATTTTTACGCCTGAAAAAATCCATCGCCCTCCGCCGGGTTTGAACCCGCGACCTTGGGAACTAGAGGCTAGCACGGTACCACTAGTCCACGGAGGAGACCCCTGAAAAACAGAGGAGACGCATTTAAAAATAAAAGTGAAGCATTATGAACAGGTGGTACTGTATTAATATCGTGTATATTTGGTTCATTATGGCACGCGTGCCGATAATAGCATTGACACAATACCGTAATCCAATTTGCTATGAATTATAGAGAGATGGGACCAATTTATGAAATTATTTTCTCTGAGCAACGAAGATGCTAAAACCCCTGTACATTATTAAATATAAAATTATTAAGATCTGGTATTTATAATTACTTACCAGAGCCAGGGCTCGACGACGATTATGCACAAATAACTTGTAAAAGCTCAACACTCAATAAAGAATTAATTACTCAATTACTTACCATGGTATGCTGATATAGGCTACATTACAGCCCATAACTCTGTTCACTTTTCTCCCAGGAAAGGAATGCATGCATGCAAGTGACTTCTTGCTTATCGGTTCAATACGCCAGGAAATAACAAATGAAATGCAGGGAGAGAAACTAATGTCTCATAACATATGAAGACGCTCTCATTTATGCCGCAGTTTCCAATACTAAAATTGCATAAAATGTATCCAACTCGTGACATTCAGTAGTGCCATAATGATAAGATTATCCACTAGTTGCATAAATTACTGTAGTAATTTTTTTTTCTGTGTTCTGCAGCAATGGGATGTCGAATTGCTTTAGGCAAGATGGTGGGGATCCCCAAGGCTTTTTGAAATATAATAATATTTGTGCCTAGGTAGTAATTCTATTGAATTAATGTTTGATACTGCGTAGTTGAAACGGCAGGCTGCAGAATCTGAAGCAACACGTCGCGGACTGGAGCGTGCCCGTCAGGAAGTGGTGCGACAAGTGACGGCAATAGCTGCTGAGAAGGAATCCTTAGAGAAGGAGGTAAGCATCCAACTCTTTATTAAATAGTTCCTGGGTGCGTTAGAATTATGTTATGTGTAGAGATTATTTTAGTAGTTAGAAGTTAGTTAACTAATGTAAATGGAGAATTCAGAATGCTTTAACTTAGAGTTTATCCATTATTTTTGTTAAACTGAAGTTTGCTTACACCAATTTAAAAGCAACGAATGCTAAATAGGCATAGCAAAAGTTGAATATGATCGTGAAATAGATTCGTATATCTTGTATATCTTTTCTGCAAACTATTCTTACAAAACCTTTTTATCTACTGCATATTACTTGAGATAGATGTCTGCAGAAATGGTTTCATTATACATTTCATCGCAACTGAAGCTGTAGTCAAATTTGTATGTGCTGACGTTGAAACGAGAAACTCTTATCGCGAGAAACAATAGAATGGTAACCACTGCAAAAAATGATAAAAATGTTGAAAAAAATCAAACTAATAACATCGAATATCACGGAAATAGCAATTCCACAAATTGAAACAAATTGTGTATTTTAAACAGATGTAACATTTTTTATGTAGTAAGCTTTTGTCTGTTTCGTATGGGTTACCAGTTATATGAAATGCATTCCGGATGATGAACACTTTACAGGCTATTCCCAGAAAAATCAAGATATGCATTTTATTAGTCATGTAAGTATCTTAAACATATGGTATTTTAATAAAATACAAGCATATTTATTTTAAAAAATTTCATGTCTGTTGCATCTTTAGAGGAAACTGAACTTCAATACCAAGTTTTGTACTCAATCGACTTTTCGTTTTTGAGTTATGCTGTTCACACACACACACACCATTTTCTAAACATGCTTTTTTATACAGGATGCCTCAAAACCTATTTACGGTGAAATCTCTGTATCGAAAATGGGTGGAATGCAACAGATACTTCTCTACTTACTATTAGTGCTAAATAAAGTAAACGGTTATGTTGTGTTATAAATACATACAGGGTGTATCATAATTAATAGCGCAAACTATCGAAAATGGGTGGAATGCAACAGATACTTCTCTACTTACTATTAGTGCTAAAGAAAGTAAACGGTTATGTTGTGTTATAAATATATACAGGGTGTATCATAATTAATAGCGCAAACTGAAACGCTTGAAACTATACGATACTAGACGCAAAAAGTTTCAATAAATATGAATCCGCAAACGAGGCATGACCAAATGTGTGGTTACAAGCCGCCACTGTCTTCATTAAACAATATCGTCCTAATTAGTACACATGAATTTGAAAAGTAGACTTTTGTTTAATAATTGTCATTTTGAGTTGCCTCAAAATTCACTCATAGCTTCACTTAACAAGGCATATGAGTCTACTTTAGTATGTTACATGTTATTATTAATACTGTTCACTCTTCCCTGTTAAAGGCGGTGTTCAAAGTGTAGTCCTTGCATCTGGATGCACTACTGCACTCGTCTCTGCACTGAGTTTCGAGTTCTTTCAAACACCCCCGCATTATCTCGGAATTCTTGACAAGCACGTATTTCAACGCATCAACAGGAGTGCTTACACTACACTTTTGAGGTGACCCCATACAGTAAAAGGTGATTATGGAGGCCAAGGTACAGGCTCTCCTCGACCTATCCATCTTGAACCATATCTTCACGTAGGTGTCTTCTTAACAGTAGCGGCAAAATGTGCCGGTGCTCCATTATGTATGTGCCACATACTCCGACGTTGTTCAAGGGGAACACCCTCAAGCAATTACGTCACTGGCGGCTTATAACCACACATTTACAATAATAAATCTGGCACACGGCTTGTTTGCTTCTATTATTATCGTATACTTTCAACCGTTTCAGTTTGCGTTATTAATTATGCCACATCCTGTAGATGCCATTAGAACAAACATTTGGGAAATAGATAAAGTTTGGAAGTTATTAATAGGATTTTTTCGTATATTATGAACAATCGCAAATACAGACGTGGTCAAATTGTTAGACTAAACATTCTCATTTGGTCAGTTTTTTAAATATATTTATGTAACATAAATGGTTAATTATTATTAAAACATTATTAAATACAAAACAAATATTAACTTTTAGAAGTTAGCTTGCCTTTTAGCCGGATAAGAATTTGTAACTTTTTGGTATACCTTTGGATAAATATTTTGCAAAGTTAATAGGCTACACTATATCTTTGCTAAACTTTTACTGATGTTTCTGTGATGGCATTGTATGCAGAAATGTAGATTAATAGGAATTTCTGGATATATTAGTGTAATAATTGTTTCCAAACCATTAAGGTTCTGATAAGAATCAGGTAAACATTTAGAAAATCATCCCTTTATAATATGGACTTCAATAGAAAGTTATTTAACCATTGTTGCTACATTAAATATTTAAACAACCAAATGCAGCAACAATGGGTATCTTTCATTTTAAAATGTACATATTAACTAATGGAGGATATAGTAATTTACGAAACTTGACCACGTCTGTACATACTTTCAACGAATGGAATTGCAATAGCAACGCAAAATGAATATGTGGCAGGGAAACTAGCAATTTATTGAAAGACATTCTGAATATTTGGTTGCATTTCGGTTCTGCCAGCATTGATGCAGAGATTAAAATCAATTTTGTAACAGAAATTCCCTTGCTGATGCGAATAATAATCAGATCAGCAGGAGCGATATTCAGGTCAATGACTGCCATTGCACGCTTCACCTTGTGTGGGTTTGTTTTGAATCTCTTCTCCGCTCCCCGAGCGGTCGATAACACTCGAACACAGTAAAGCCTCACTACTGATCTCAGTATTAGGTAACATTGATGCTTTCTGTGAATTTCGACTCCGATTGTACACAAATGATTACCATAATGTTAGACCCGTATTAACACCCCTTCCTTTTCATTTTCTATAAGATAGCATTAAGAAGAAATCAAGAAAAGAAACCAGTTTAAATCTGTATAAACGCTGTATTACTTTCACATGACTCTCCAGTCATTAAATTTTGCTCTATGTGGAATGCATTTTTTAATCTGAATATTCATAATTTCAGTATCATTTTAATGCCCAATAATTTGATAAAAATCCTCTTTTTAATAGCGTTAATTAGAGGTATATTAATTTCATGAATAGGAGCATGAAATATTACTTTCTCTACTACGTATAGTAAGTAGGGGAAGTATGTAGATTGTATTCCACGCAAAAATTCGATATCGAGATTTCACTGGATATACATGTTTTCTAAAAAAAAGCATTTTTGGAAAAAAGGTCCTCGCGTGACTGTGAACAGCATTATTCAAAAACGAAAAAAAAAATAACAGTTGGTATTTAAGTTCAGTATCTTCTAAACATACGACACGAAGATTTTTAAGAAAATCTCACACTCGCAATTACCCTTTACATGAAACACTTTTCGAAATTTTCGATTTTCTCAAAAATGGCTATAACGATTTTGGCTAAAATACCATGTATTAAAGCTATTTACATGGCAAAGGTAATGTATATGTTGAATTTTCTGTGAAGTTATTTTCATTACGAAATAATTTTGTATAATCTGGTAAACTTCAAAGCGATACACGAAAACCCACTGCACAAAAAATGTAGATCTATTTAAAACACAATTTATTTCAAATAACTTTTTTTGTGGCATAAGCCATTTTCGAGACATCCTCATTAATGGTTACAATAATTCTGTCATTCTCTAAAGTCCTGTCGACATTAAGTTGTTTCTCGCGACTGTATGGAAAGAGTAAACAGGCCAGCATATAGCGTCCAGTCCTGAAACATGAGTTTTATTTATGGACGCTCTTTAAATGCTGTGTCCTTAGCGTCCCATTCTATATTGGGCGTGAAAGATCGGTGATTTTGCTCAGAGGCCTCTTTATTAGGTTTGAGGTTCTTTTACGTGCCGTAAATCTACGACACGGGACTACCGGCTTTACTTCTCTTCAGATAAGGATTTTAACGCCCGAAAAAAATCCATTGCCCTCCGCCGGGTTTGAACCCGCGACCTCGGGAACTAGACATTTAACTATCGCTATTCCTGCATTTATAACGGAATGTGGCTATTTCTGCAACGGTTTATCTCAATTAAAATGATGTAGACAGAAAAGTAAGCTTTCGCAACATCAGTTTTTATACCTATTACTCTAGTCTGTATTTTCAAACTTTTTGTCAGATGATTTCTTAAAAGTAGGTGTTCTTGAATCACGTTTTTATGCTGATTCCAGAAACAACTTCCGTTTTTTTCTATCCCGTCAGGTTTTTACACAAAATAAGAACCAATGTTTTGACAATTTTACTAATGAGCATAGAAAAGTATTCAAATACCATTACAAACAAGGTAGATTTTTATTCAAGAAACATTTTAAGAATACTCTCAAGAACTCCCCTAATTTATTTCATGACTACATTTTAACAAAACAAGAAGCAAGGTGTTTCATTTAATTTTTTTCCTTGCAGATCCTTGAAGATGACTGTGCCTCCTCAACATCCAACAGTAGTCGACCATCATAGTTTCATTCCATCTCCCCTGGTACCTCCTCTCCATTTCCTTAATATCTTGGTGAAAAAGTTCACCCTGCTCTTCACTATAATGTCTCAGATTTTCTGGAAAGTAGTGGATATGTGAATGCAGAAAATGCACCTTTACACTCATGTTACAACCCATCTTCTTGAAATTTTCCAACATTGTTTCGACAAGGCCTTGTAATTAGGATCTTTGTTATTGCCTAAGAAGTTTTCAGTAACTGATCGGAAGGCGGTCCATGCTATTTCTCTCTCATTCATTGTCTTCTCAAAATCTTCATCCTTCTCAATTTCTTTATTTGAGGACCAACATTAATTTGTCTTGCGTAATGAAGGGAAATTTCTTGGAAAGGTACTTGAAGCAGGGTCCATCCTGTGGTAGAGCCCTTACAAATTGCTCCATCAAGCCCAGTTTTATGTTTAGTGGCGGAAGCAATATCTTTATATCTCTATATTTTTGAAGTGAAATTGTGAAAAAACTGTACGTGATAGAAAAAAACTAAAACAGTTCTGAAATCAGCATAAAAACGTGAGTCAGAATCACTGGATTAGTTTTCAGTCATCCGATATCATGCAGACTAGTGTTATTAAATGATACAGGGTAGAGAAAGACGTGTGAATGTAACACATCAGAATTTGTTTACACAGATTCTACAAACTGTTCTTGCAAAAACTTACTCTTCTATCTACTTCAAGTTGAGATAATCGTTAAATAATTTCATTGCAGATTTAGATTTAGGTACAAAGTGGATAGCGATAGGTAAATGTTTAAAAACGAGCAACTGCTAATATGCTTGCCTTTAAATCCCATGCTCTATCCGCATATGGTGAGAAACAGTTGAAGGTTGACGATACATAAAAATTTGCGAAGTATTGAAAAATTCAAACCAATAATACATATTTCTCGGAAATGGCTGATGCCAAGTGTTAAAAAAGTAGGGTTTTATTTTATGAGTAGGAATGTTAGTGACCCTACGAACAAAATAAAACCACTTTTAACACGTGTGGCATACGCTATTTTTAGACAGCGCTCGAATTTGTAAAATAGCAATAAAATAATATTATATTGATTCCTGAAACTTAAAGAGAAATCACGTTTAGAACGAGATCAACTCACGTGCATAGCGAGATTCTTGAAACAAGAGGAATGATGTTAAAACCGAGATCTGCTCTCGTGTGCGGCAAGATGTCAGATTTTATATTTCGTTGATTCGCTAGCAGTCAGTTTCAATGAAATTATTTTCAACATGTTTGTCTTGCACGAGGCAATGAAACGATTAAATGCTATATCACATTGCTTTCTGGATGTTTTGGGGGTAAGTTAGTTCTATGTTGTTATTTCTGCTGCTTCTGTAACTCTACCTGGCTCTTCCATTTCAGTTTCTTCTGAATTCATAACTGCCGCAATTTAATCTTTATGTAAGTTAAGTAGGTTTATGTAGATAAAACAACATCGTTTTGGATCAAAGAAAACACAAGGCTGCTAATATAAGACACAGGTTAACTCCACGACGAATTGCGATAAATTTAAGTATGGCGATTTTTATTGTAACAGATAACGCGACCGCCATGAGAAATTAATCATGTAAAAAGACATAATGAAAAGTAAAACCGAATCAAACCAAGTCGAATTATTAAACATGTGCAAATACAAAGGGTAATTGCCATGGGATTGAACTTGAAACCAAAGTTGGTCACAGTGGAGTGTATAAACATTTTATCGCACTAAGTTTTTGTCTATCTCTTATGGTTTACCAGTTGTACGAAATTTCTTTCAAATGAAGAAGACTTAATAGGCTATTCCCAGAAAACATACGCTTTATTTACCATGTAAAATATCTTAAGTAAATGGCATTTTAATCCACATAGATAAAGCCATTTTTGAGAAAATAAAAGACTTGGTAAAGTGTTCTATGTAAAGGGTAGTTTGCCGAGGGGAATTTCATTAACCTTTTCGGGTGGCATCTATGTAAAATCCTGAACTTAAATATCAAGTTTGGTATTTATCCGATATTTCGTTTTTGAGTCATGCGTTCATGGACACACCGACACGCACACATACACAATGGATTTGTTTTAGCTTCTTTTTCGAATTTAGGTGAACTCACAACATGTATTTCCAGTAAATTTCGATGTCGAATTTTGGATGGAATAATTCTTCCTACTAGGTTTCGTGGTAGAGAAGTAAAAATGGCCTGTATTACCGTAGGGGGCGAAGCATGGACTGTAAGGGAAAAATTGGAGTTAAATAAACGGCGTCAAAATGAACTTAAGGACAGGTAAAGGATGCAGAATAATTAAACTGATATGTGCACTCACAGTACTTTCTCTACCGATGAAAAATTCAATATTCGTTGTATATTACGTACTCGTATAAAAAGTGATTGTGCTATCCACATTACGTCATTCGCATTATATTCTTACATAGGAATGATTTCCAATAAGTGCTGAGATATATACAACATACGAAAACAGTATAAAAAGGTTCAGCCATGATAACTAGCTCTTGCAATGGAGATAATAAAGAATTGCTCCAACTTTTAAGCATTCTATGGCATTACATTCTTGGAATGTGTAAACATACAGCATGAAATATTTCCAAAGCGGTTAACTCTACATTTTTCTTGAATTGAACGTTTATCTCGTATGGTTTCTAGTTACACAAAGTTATACAAAATTCATACAGAATGAACAGGACTTAATAGAGCCATTTTGAGAAAATGAAAAGCAATGAATAGTTTTTCATGTGATAGGTATTTTGGAAAGGGAGATTTTCTTGAAAATCCTTGCTTAAACATGTTTGAATTCAATTATGAAATTTGGCATTTATACAGCTGTTCAAATTTGAATTATGATGTTCACAGACAGGCACACGGACGTTTTTCTAAATGTGCTTTTTGGGCTTTCACTGAACCTCAAAACGTGTATTTTGGCCGTAATCTCGAATTCGAATACTTGGATGGAATACCTCTACCTATTACAGGCAGGTGGTAGAGAAAGTAAAAAATAAAATAATTAAACATCTTTCTTATTGCTGAAAAAGCAAATCACTACAGAAATAGAACAAAAGCGTTTTCCAAAGTTAGCCTACAATATATTAACCGATAGGCAGAAGAAATGTCGGAAGACTTGCGGTTAGAGGAAAGGTAACATGAGTCCGGGACAGGAGAAATGCTAATTATTGATGATAATATACAAATGAGGTACCCAGTATTAAAACTGAGCATTGATCATTACAAACCTTTAAGAAAACAAAACAATAGTGAATGAACAGTTTACTGTTATTATTTCCTATGTGAACTACAATCTCTTTTGTCTCTTATGCTCTATTCAAACATACAAAGCCTTCGTTTGGACGCGTGGTCGGCCTAACGGGAATTTTCTTGGCACCGGGAAAGCACTGCTTGCCGGCGGAGTCGGATGTACATAGTCCCTTAAATTCAAGTGCATAGATTTATCATGCAAATTATAGCTACAGTAAACATACTTCGTCGTAGAGGATATTGGAGGATGTGTCCTTGTTCCGCCACACATCGCTCACACCTATATGAAAATTTGCGATAACACTCGTTAATTCTGCATGACCACGTAAATAATACATTTCCTCAAATAAAAAAAATCAAAACGGGTTATTAGAGCGATCATTAACGTTATCCAACACCCATTTGCGGAATTTAAATATACTATCATCGCGTAGTTGCTGTTTCTGAATTACAGTCATATTATACGGCTTAATTTAAAAAAAAATAGTGGCATATCTAGCCGAGGTTCGCCAAATTTCTGTGCAACCTTTCTCAGAGATTTCTTTCGTTCCAACTTTACTCTGATATTATCTAGTTTTTCCTCTGAAAGATCGCGGCGATTTACTTTCGGTTTCTTATGAAGAATAGATCCCACTTTCGTAAATCTACTCATAAAATTACGAACCGTTTCTTTGCGAGGCGCTCGAACAGCAGGGAATCAGTTTATAAATCGCCGTCTCACTTCTGTAGAAGAGTTTTTCATCACATAAGAATCACGAATGAATATTCTCTGTGCTAACGTATAAGGACTTTTTGGCATCATAACAGCAGAGACACATACTGGAACACGTGGTCTAACAACATATCAACCCCTGTACAGCACAGACATTGCGTCCACTGATTAGCCTGCACACGGAGAGGAGGCAAAGTGGAAGGGGAAGAGAACTGTTTAAAAACACTGTAGTGTAGGGCAAGCAATCCCCCCTTTTCGTCCAAACGAAAACTCTGTATTTGCATGCTTATTCAAACGATTTAGTAAACCTTTTATTCGTATATGTCATGTAATAGCTTAAAATGCAGAGAACTAAAGGCCATCCTTTGATAAGTGTTACGAAAAATTATTTCTTTACTCGACCCTGTTATGCCACAGATATATTGTTAGTTTTATAATACTATCATAAAATGCCATGGTTTCTTATGGCAGCGTGAATTTCTCATAGAATACGGAAGAAAACTTGTTATCCAAGGGCAGACCCTTCATTGCAAATCCACCTCTTGCATTCTCGCTTCCTTCAGCTTACCTGGCATATGAACGATATATGTTAATATTGTCTAACTTCTAATAACCTATTCTGCCCTAACCATTTTCCCATTCATCATTCCTTGGTGAGTAGTGTATTTCTCTTTGAATGTCCCAGACAGTTTCGTTTTCTTTTCCTGATCGTTTTAGTATTCTGTTTCTTTCAGCCACCCTAAAACAATTTTCTTATTTTGTCTATCCAATTTATACAGTCCATACTTATGGGTATCCACATTTCTATGCTTTCAATCGTCTTTTCTCAGTGTGCCTAAAAGCTACCGCTATGTACAGTGCCACCCTCCATACAAAACACTTCATTAATCTCTTCCTTAGATCTTTCTTCCAGAATCAACAGGCTGTTTCCTTTTCTAAGATAGGTACCTTACACTAATATTATTTTTCTATGAACGGAGCTAAATGTCGGTTTTTAGGTTACCAAAATCGGGTTAGAAATATTAACAACTCTACTTTTACATGTTTTACAGCGATCTAACCTTAATGGATAATATACTAATTACCTTATAATCAATATCTTGACATAGAATATAGTGCCCTTAACACAGACGACTTGTACTCTATTCCTATTTCCGTGAAATAAACCAATAAGACATGTTCTGAATACATTTGCACATCCTTTAGTAGACACCTTTTTTTTTAAACTGAGTGTACGTTCCTTCGTATACTCTTCTGGATATTTTCGGTAACAAACCACCAACTACTTTGAGTGTATTGTAAAGCGGAGGGGATTCGGCACCGATCCAGTGAATCCGGATATTGTATCTACACCCCGCGAGGAAGGGATGAGTTGAAGGGAGACACCGGGTTGCCGGAACCAGGAGAGACGGCACAGCAATGACAGGTCCCTATAGTTTCCAGATATAAACGCCGCGGCAGACGGACAGGCAGACCGGGGACCCCGCCCCTACATGGGATCCGGCGCTCCCTATACCCCAACAACCAGCCAAACGCCAAGGGACAAAGAACGTTCACGGAGAGCATCCTTTTCCCTGCCACGTTGCAGGCCACGCCTGAACCATCTCGCCTGGTGCTACCTACCTTACTAGTAGCACACGTTATGTAATTTGGTTCTTTAAAATTATCCGTTTTGCATTTAAATTCACAATGTAAACAATGCAATCGACATAAACAAATACAACAACATTGCTATGCATATCCTTTCAATCATTCCAAAGCCCCTTATCCCTTGTCAATTCCAAAGCACCTCAATGGAATAGTTCCAGCAAAGTTCAATAAAAGCAATTAAAATGGTCATGGAAAAAACAGTATATACTCCACGGAATCAAAACAGATTTTCCCCTCAGTACATTTGTAGCCTTCGGGCTCCAATTATATACCTCGTGGAAAATCAGCTGTTTCTTTCTCTTAATGAATAATATACTATTCTGTTATGAAAATAAAGGTAATTTTGACTCAATCATTGGAACAGCGTAAACTTCGTTTACCATACGAATTCTATGGTTTATTTGCTTCCATATCGCTGTTTGCTGTAGTTTGTAAGACAAAATGTTCTTGAGAATAGGCCATGGCTTTTCTCTGCAACGACCCATGGGGTGTTAAGCAAGAGACTCTGTTGCCTTAAGAATTATAATGTTTTCTTGAGCTGGCCATTATATAACAAATTCTTTTTATTTATTTAAACATTACTTTTCACAATGTTTATGCTGTCCGGGCATATTGGTAAGTAGTTCAGATTGTACTCTCATATCTTTAAAACAGTCATGTTCTTTATTTTTGCGTTACTTTTGGAATGCAGCAAGGAAAGGTATGGCAAAGAACATTATTTAAACTATGTTAGTTCGAAGTAATGAACGAATAGACAGTACTAATTAGAAAATAGTGTCATGTGATTGCACTTTTGCGTAAGAAGGTTTATAGACTAGTTATGCATTGAAGAAGGTTCAGGTTAAGAATTTAGCATTAGCTAAATATAAACTATAACTACATTATTTATCACATTGTTAAAACTTCTATCAAATAGCCTCTAAATTTATCATATGTATCTATTAGAAAAGCTAAGAAGAAAGAAAAAGGAGGAATTCACGTTTTAAGGTAAATGCATATGTGCAACTTGGTATTAAATGGTAAAAATTAAAAAAGTTTTAACATCTCCCTTTAAATGGTTCCCTGCCATTTAGGTAAAACGTTGAACGTCATGCTTTATGTGCCATGGATTTTAATTTATATGCTTTAAACTTCCAGAAGAGTTGCCTCATTAGGGAGATTTTCCATAACTAATCTTGTAAAATTGAAAAATTCCATAACAAATATACAAAACATTTTTGGACACCAATTTAAATAAATGTATGCCGCCATAACAGTTTCTTTATATTGTATTGTTAAGTTCAAAATAAGAATTCTTGTCAGATAAAATCAACCTTTTGGTACAGGGAGCACTTCTTGTTAGCATGTAAAAATGATTAGTGTAATGTCCCAAAAACAATTTGATGATACTCATTAAGAGTTTGTAGGTTCTATTTTGTTTGCTCTGTATGCATGACAAAGTTTTCAAATTTTATTAGAATAAATTGTGGAATTTTAGATTTTCATATGTAGATGCTTTGCCTTAAGAAGGATTTTTATATATTATTGTACTTTTTCAACATGTATGTGCGTTTAATTTTTAATCTACGTACTTAACGGAAGAAAAATGTTGAAGATTTTGGAGGTAATCTCCAAACCTTGGAAACATGAGGACATCTTAGAATTGAGAGACGTATTTGGTAATATATTCGTTGATAGACATGATGCATGTTAAAGAGACTGAGACTGTAATCTTGATTACAGAACGAGAAGCTGAAGGAAACACTAAATGAAGAGCGTCGTGGTGTAGGACATTACATTGTCGACTTGAGTCATCAGAAGAAACGCATCAATCAGAATGTCGTTGGTCTTGAGAAAGAGGTGACTGACTACTCAGTAAAAAGCATGGTGGATGTTCTAGGGTGTTGTATGGTGTACAGCTTCATGCAGTTATTGATGTAGATCGCACATATTTGTTGTAGTGCATCTTAGGCATTAGACTGGTTTCATGGCACGGGATGATCGAGTGGGTTTCCTACAGTGAACTACATTCATTGTAGATTTGCATGTATATGGTCGTATTGCTTGTAACACCAATGTAAATATCTTGCTTGTATGTGTTTCATTTGTTCTCTCACGTAGAAGTCAAGAACAGCATGCTTGCTTGTTTTTGAACAAAATTAAATTGTTGAATTTATTAATTTGATTTAAAATGGGGTGTTGCAGATAGTTTTATGTACCTTTATAACGAACACATAATGTTGAGCCTATATAACTGAATTTCGTATTTATACTCTTTAACAGCAGAAATTCAAATTGCGTTATTTTAATAGAATTTATTATGTATCTGTCAATTGATTTGTAGTAGGTTTACGAAGGTTTAGACAGGATCGGAAGGTTCTTTACAGTTTTGTCCCCTCTGTTTAGCTGCGCCAAGCCGTTGAAGATGATTTATACCAACGTTAATGTTGAAAAAAAAGATACCAAATCCTCAATAGAGCATTTGTGTAACTAGCACGTCTTTAGACATTTTGTATCTTGAAGATATATCAGTTTATGCGTATTGAAGCACCTGAAATTGTTTTCATTGTCAGTCAAAGTTAGAATATCAGTCAAAGTATTTCCACTCAAACATTTGCAGTGTCCGTTCGTGTGAAGAAGAGATTCGTTTTTGTAAGATAAGCTAGTAGTGTTAATGTGGGAGAATTGACAAACCTTTATTTTCTTGGACCATGCATATTTCTGAGTATTTTACTACATAAAACCATCACTTAGCTTGATGCTCATGAGCGAACTTTGAATACGCTGGCGAATGCCTGTTTCTTGTTTAGTACTTTTTACTACCCAAATATACTATTTTGCCATTCTCATGGGCACTCGGTAACTTTGCATTTATTTGTGAAAATGCTCTTTCTAGATTGGTTCCTTGCAGTAGTACACTGCAGTAGTGCACCAACAACCGCTTTATACTATTAGTTCTAGCAGCCTTATGATTCTTCGCCAAAAAACCTAGTAGAAATGCCTTTCTATCCCTAGTAGAGCATGTTTTGTTTGCTTCTCAAACGTGTTTAGAATTCAGCCATATTTATTTAACCTTTACCCGCAGCCAAACGCCAGCGCTAGATCTCTGAGTGATGCAATAAGACGTATAGAGTACTCCTTGTTATATAAGTAAGAATGTAAGACATGAGTAAAACATTCAGTTACGAGGCAAAGAGCTGAATTGGGATAGGTTGATGGTGGAGGATTGGTTTGCTTACGTGATAGGCAAGACTGCCTAGCTCTGTAAAATGATAATTGTTCGAATCATAGCTTAACTTTACAATATAGCTAAATATCCTGTGATTATGCAGAGAGAGCCAAAAAACTACGAACCGCCTGCGCGGTGTTTTTCCTGTCTGCGTCCTCGGCGCTCGTTGCCGTCTGCCGCTATCATAGAAAGGCGCAGATGAAACCATACAACATTTTTAAAAGTACTTTTAAAGACTTTACTTACCAACTTACAATCACTCGCCAATTTTGTTTGAGTCAACAGTTGAAGCCCGTGCATATGTGAATACAATTTTGCCTCCCTTTTTTTAGAGAATTAACAGCCAGGAGCGTGTTTTTGCCTTTTTTCCAACGATGAGAAAAAATGAAAGTGTGTTTGAAGACAGAATTATTAGTAGAGATTTGTGGGGTCCCTCTACCTAACCCCCTGCGATTTCTTTCTCTGGGGTAACTTAAAACAAAGTAGGTATACAAGATAAACCCACGCATCCTGGAAGAATTAAAACAAAATATCCGCCAACTACGGCGAGTGATGGATAGTTTCCTAAAGAGGTACCAAAAATGTATAGACAACGACGGTGGCCAGTTTCTGTATCTCTTTTCATAAAGTTGGTAAGTAAAGCCTTTAAAAGTAGTTTTAAAAATGTTGTATGGTTTCATCCGCGCCTTTCTATGATAGCGACAGACGGCAGCGAGCGCCGAGGATGCGGACAGGAAAAACGCGCAGTCGGTTCGTAGTTTTTTGCCTCACCCTGTATTTAAGTTGTGTAAAATGAAACTGAGGTTAAATCACCTTATTCCAAAGCGTTCAACAACTGCTTTTTGCATTCTTGTAGACTGAGCAGTGAAGTTTTCCCGCCAATTCTTCCCTAGCTGACTCAGTTACCCCGCTATTCTTGTTTAATATACCGAGTTAATAATTGGTTATTATGCTTAAAAGGGTTCAATAGCTGATGCGCGAGCTGCAGATAGAACATAATAATTAGCGAAGTTAATTTCGTTAATGTTTAATGTTATTGCGACAGAATAACTGTTTATTTGTATGTCTTAAAAATACACCGCAGTTTATTTCTATTGTCACTAAATTGTATGTGCTAATAATTATATGTTGCTAACATTTGTGAATTAACGCTCACCCCTGTATATATCTACATATTAAAAACGTACAACTAACACAAACCATAATTTGAAGCATACATCCTACATTCTTATCGCCAGATAAAATTAACGCTTTGAATGGGTCCAAAGTACCTTTTAAACTCGCATACTTTAAATTATATTGCGAAGTGGTTATGGAAATGAGATTTAATATTACAATGGAGGTTTGGTAATATTAAAGTAAATCAATAAATTCTAATTAAGATGTGTATGCATGTAGTTAAGAACTAGTTGCATGCCAGTGATGAGAAGGCTAATGGACACTAAAAAGAAATAATCAAACCAATATCAAAAGTAACCAGTGCTTGTTAACTATATTACAACAGATGATGTTTAATGTTGCAGCAAAACATTAACAAGTGTACTTCATTACAATGGCTAGAGTACAAAGTTTGCGAAGGCATAGCGAGCATTTCTGAAGTAATTTTGTAAGGAAAATTGAAATTGAGTTTTATTTATGGACGCTCTTTAACTACTATGGTTCTTAGTGTCCCATTCCATATTGGACGTGAAAGACCGGAAATTTTGCTCAGAGACCTCTTTATCAGGCTTGAGGTTTCTTTACGTGCCGTAAGTCTACGACACGGGACCACCGGCTTTACTTCCCTTCCGAAGGAAGCCATGCTAAGGATTTTTACGCCCGAAAAAATCCATCGCCCTCCGCCGGGTTTGAACCCGCGACCTTGGGAACTAGAGGCTACCATGGTACCAATAGTCCACGGAGAACGACATTTTGTAAGAACGCGCTCAAACGTACTACTATTCTGTTGCTCAGAAAAGCAAATGATATCTTCTACTCTTATGTTAACATTTCATTTCCCCCAAAATGGAACACTAGAATGAAATTTCAAAACGTGGTACAATACGAATTGTCAGTTCAATGTTTCGTGCTCTTAGATAGTTCATAGTTTATATGGAATTAGATTATAAAATGGGAAACTTAACACCACTCTATGTTCCGCCTGTGTATAATTTTTCGAGAGAGTTATGGAGATTGAATGTCATGAGAAAGTAAATAAATCTTCAAAGAGATTATTTATGTATACTGAAGAAGGGTTTAGCTTCACGTATGGTACTAAGTTTCTGGTAGCCTTCGCCCCAACGTTCACTTTCCCGTGGCCTTCGCCTCAAGTTTACTTTCCGGTGGCCTTCACCCCAACTTTACTTTCAACTTTGTATTTTAATGTTTCTTTAAATATTATATATATTTATGTTTGCCTCGGCTGCGTCAGTATTAATTTGTAGTAACACATTTCTCTTAAAAGGGTGTGGTGCGGCTGAAGAATGTAGGCTTACACAAATTATAATTTTTTTACTTCACTCCATTTATTAATCCTTCACACAATTAAATAACACTTCACTTTTATAGAGAGCTGTGAGATTATTTATTAATTGCACTTTTAAACACGTAAACTTTACGATATTCTCACCGTAATGAATTTTCGTCTCGCACTGAATACGTATTAAACTTCTCGAGGACGCGTCTCGCGTCCAGTTAGGAACACTGTCTATTAGCAACTGACTTCTGAATTTTTACAATTTGCTCTATTTCAGTTTCTGATTGGCTAATCCTACTCCAATAGAATACCTTCATTTAACTTAAGCTTTTTCTGGTTGTTCTTTGGCTATTTATAAACTGTCTAAAAATTACATTATTGTTGCTTCAAGAGTTACTAGTAGCATTATTAAACTTTCTAATTCATTGTTAGCAAGTTTTGACCTATATTCTCACAGCTCCTACATTATTAAATTACGTAATACATTCACATAACATTATTAAACATGTATACAATAATATAAACATTAATACAATGACTGTTACATACATTTTATATATTATATTATACACATATTGCTTTAAGGCGGGCTGTTATTGAATTTATATATTATATAATTAGACTGAAACCATTTGTTAAAAATACTGCCTCAATACGATGTTGCTGTAGAGCGTTCCACATTAAGCAAATATTGTTTATGGGCTTTTGCTTCTGTTGTTATCACTCCCTAAGGGTGGATTTCCACGTAGCCTACCGTGTTCCGACTATGCATCGACCATGTCCCTACCGTGTCTTGTCGTTTTGATTTCCATATAACCTATCGTATCCCGACTGTGCACTGGCTATTTTTATGCTTGATTCGATCCTTAGACTGACTCCAGGAGGGGCCTTCTCTTAATTACAGGGAAAAAAAGTATAAATTGTGTCTGTTTGGTAAAATCAAAGTCAACACTAACTTCAATAGCCAGATGACATCTATGCATTCACAGTTAATGAGGTAATTTATCATAATGGTGGACTATATCTCAAAAGATGTTCAATTAACTAAAGAAAGAAAAACACATAAGCCGAATCAAATATTCTTTACATCTACTATTAAATAACTTCTGAATAAGAATTAATGTCTCATTACAATGAGGATGGCTTACAGTACAACTGATAGTTAAATAGTTAAATATTGCGTTTAAAAGGCATCTTTATTTAATAAATAATTCCACGGGCTTTCTCAAAATTTAAGTTAAAGCTTGCATCCAAAGCAATTATATGATGTTTGAAAATTTAGAAATTAAAATTCTCTAATACGGATTACATTTTACTCATTTGTAAGGTATCTTTCAAAATATGTCAGCTCCTCTCTAAAGGAATCCTGATTCGATGTGAACGTTTTGTCATCTCTGTTTTAATAAGCAGTGGATCACAAAGAAAAAGACATCATTATACTCTGTGATGCTTATTTGGTTTTACTGAAGAGACAACATTTTCAGCCTTTCGCCCATAACCTTCCAGATGTTATGTTTAATCAGTATGTTGTCATAATCTTTATGTCAGATCCTATAGCTCCGAGCACTACTGAACCATCGAATGACTTCTGAACAAAGCGCGTGAAATGTATTCCCATCATTACGTAAACTGACGGAAATGCCGAACTGCGTGAGGCTGCCACAGTCGCCGCCTGGTCATTTCCACATAGACTTCATGTCCCTGCCGTGTCGCGACTGTGTGTCCCGGTTATTTTCATAAAATCAATCTCATGACTGATCACCAAAGCATGGTCGGTGCACTATAGGGATATGGTTGGTCATGTGGAAGTGAACAAAAAACTGTATTCGTAAATTATATGGAAGGTGCTTTTTGGCTTTTCCTAAACACAGTAAATGACCGGGACACTGTCGGTGAACAGTCGGAACACCCTAAACTATATGGAAATCCACCTTAAAGCATCAAAATCAGGCGGATCAGGATTCCGTCAGGAAGGAGCTAACATATTTTGAAAGATACGTTACCAATGAGTAAAACGCAGTCCGTACTAGGGATATTTTAATTTCTAAATTTCAAACATCACACGAGTAAACCACTAATTATTCTTTGGATGCAAGCTTTAATTTAAAATTTGAGAAACTTAGGAGATTATTTATTAAATAAATGTGCCTTTTAAACGTAAGATTTAAGTAGTTCGATTATGTTATATTGTAATCCATTGATCCTCATTGTAATGAGACCTTAATTCTTATTCAGAAGTTGTTTAATGGTAAATGTAAATTATATTTGATTCGGACTATGTGTTGATTTTCTTTCTTTAGTTAGTAAAACATCTTTTGAGATATAGTCCATCACTATCGTAAATCCACTCAATGACTGTAAACGAGTAGATATCATCTGGTTTAAATAAATGTAATAGAAATAAAGGTGTTGATTTTTACTTTACCAAAGCAATACAATTTGTATGGTTTTTATGTAATTAAGAGGTGCTTTAGGCACTCTTAGCCCCTCCCTGGGTCCGGCTAAGAATCATATGAAAATAACCGGCGCACAGCCAGGACGCGGTAGATTATGTGGAATTCAAACATGACATGGGACATGACCAATGCACAGTCGGGACATGGTAGGTTATGGGAAATCAAAACGACACGACACGGTAGGGACATGGTTGGCGCATAGTCGGGACACAGTAGGTTATGTGGAAATCAAAACGACTCAACACGTTAGGACATGGTTGGCGCACAGTCGGGACACGGTAGGTTATGTGGAAATCAAAACGACTCTACACGTTAGGACATGGTTGGCGCATAGTCGGGACACAGTAGGTTATGTGGAAATCAAAACGACCCAACACGTTAGGACATGGTTGGCGCATAGTCGGGACGCAGTAGGTTATGTGGAAATCAAAACGACACGACGCGACACGGTAGGGATATGGCCGGTGTACAGTCGGGACATGGTAGGTTATGTGGAAATCAAAACGACACATGGTAGGGACATGACCAGTGCACAGCGAAACACGGTAAGCTATTCGGAAATCCACCTTAATGCAGCGATTTTGTTCGGATTAGGCGTTCCATCAGTATTTACGTTTCTATGGTACAAAGACTGTGATCTTCAGAGCGATTGTATGACTCTCCGCCAACTTTATTGCCGTAATACTTGTAATCCTTAAGACGAAAGCTGTATATTTCTGTGATGAATAATCTGTATGTACTAATGCACTGCTTGAGTTAATAATAAAGACTTAACACACGATTCCCTATATACCTCTAAAGGAGTGCCAGAATCCGTGTCCAATTCTTATGCTGATAGAAAAATAAAAACCTAGGAGAGTTCTCCCTCTTTCGAGAGTTGATGCAAATATGTTTTCAAATACATTTGTCTGCGAGGTCTGAGCGTTTAGTAGGAGTCGAAATAAAATGTTACTCCATTTTCTGTTTAGTATTTGTTTCGTTGAAGCAAACCGATAAAGCTCTTAGCTGCTGCTTTTATACCTGGCGTTTATGTTGCTAATTTCTGGGTTAAGTAGGCAATCAAAAGATGTACAATGTAAATAGTATTCACTGTTAGCAGAGTAATCAAAATAAATAGTTTGATTTTGTAATATTGTAAGTAAAGAGAATGTATGAAATTCTGCATGGTGTGTCAATTACGTAGTTTATCCTAAACAAGGTTTAAGGATATTGGAAACTGCACTTCTAGAAGTGTTCATTTGTATGAACGTGAAATGCTCTTGGACAAGCCGCTCAGGGCATTGCAAACTATTGCTTCCACCCCTGCTTTTGGTAGCATTACACAAAACGCTGCTTGGTCACAAGTATACATTTCAAAACATATTTAACTGTGATGTTGAGACATAAATATTAACTTTTCTACACAGGTAAGCGAGCTGAAGTTCATAGCGCGCCAGAGCGCCTCGCTGAATAATCAATTCAAGAAGGGCATGAAGCACTTGGCCGCCTGTAAACGCAAGAAGTGTTCTGTTTGTGCTTACACGAAGGCAGCTTTCGGAGAGTACGCTTCGGACCAGAGAACAACTGCTGCGGCGTCGACGTCTTCCTCAGCTGCTCCTGTGAGCTCTGTCGAGTAAGTACACATTCATCACTGTATAGCCGAAAATTAAAGAGATGCTTGCAAAGTATGGGAGGTGATGATCTGCAGAGATGTTAGTTTGCAAAATAATGATCACAATTTTTATTGTAAATACAAAACTTTGACACAGTAGAGACTATGAATGTTCAATGTCCGTTCTAAAATTGCCTCATATGAATATGTAAAACATGTGTGAGAACCCTTGCAGTATGCCCGCATAGCCGACACACGTCAAGAGCCGTCACCTCACCCAACGCCACGGCAAGACCTGTGGCCTTCTTTCACAGAGCATGTAATTTGCAACTCGCTTGTTTATGATAGCAGAAGCGTCATGACCTGCGCGTGAACTGTGGAAGAATATCTTGTGCCTAGGTCTGTCTTTCCCACGTCTCTCAGAGTTCTGCAGAATCTATTTGCCTTCAACTGCAAAACAACATTATGCGCGAAGCAGATGGACAACACTATTCCTAAACACTATCGCCAATAAAATGATATGATAGTCTCAGTGCATTTGATAGTGAAGCGGTGCACCCTTTCTATAACACTGCATTCCTTGCGGATGTATTCCTCCTGTTTCTGGGTTTATTCTCTTGTTGCTTTCTTCCTATTCGGTTTAGATTATATTAGCTATGTATCTGCTCTCCAAAACTCAAAGGTTATAAGACAGCTCACAGTTTTCCATACATGCACAAGAATATAAAATGCAACTAAATAGTCAAGTCAAAAATAATTTAAAACACCCTTGTGATCATAAGGGATAGTGTTATCAAATATTCTCTTATCATTTGCTTGTATTTTCTTTTCTCTTTGATTTGTTTAATATTTTCAGGTAGATTGTTATACAGTTTTAACCCTAGAACCATGGTTGATTTGTTGTGCTTTGGACAAACTATGTTTTGGTAGCCCATAAATTCCCAATAAATTTCGACTTGTTAGAAACATAGGTTTTCCTGTTTTGCTGTTACCATATTCAAAGTGACAACTTACCAACTACACACGGAGAAATACGAGATTTGTTCGTTTATACTCGTTTCCATTTGCCCTTTCCCTCTGTCTCCTATGAGACAGAAATACAAACTACTTATCATGAATTTGAGATGATTCACACGAAGCGTTAACCATGAGGGTTGTTTGGAAAATGGTAAAAATGTAAGAAAAGTCATTTTCTTCTAATATACCCACTTTATTTCTCAGCATAGTCTCCATCATACAGACCAACGAGTTTACAATTTTTTCATCCCATTGCAAAACTAGGATCGTCAAAGTCTCCAAAATACTCACTAACGGCGTCTATCACTTCCTCATTTGATGATAATGTTTTCCCATAGAGCCGAACCTTCAAGTTTAGGAATATGAAAAGTCACTTGGTGCTAAAACCAAACAATAGGGTGGATGGGTAAATCAATTCATGCACTTTGGCCATTGCGACTGCTGCTGGGTAGCCTGGAGCATTATGCTGGTGAAAGAATAGTTGTTTGTATGTGTTTGGGTGTGTGTGCCAATCCTGGTCATTTTTCATTCAGTACATGTTTCAAAAGACCTAACAATGAAGAATAATAGTCCTCAGATATGGCTATGCCTTTTTCCAATTAATCTAACCCGGATTAAACCCTGGGAATCCCCCTCAAAAAAGGAGAAAAAAAGCAGTGGCCATCACCTTTCCAGCGACAAAGCAGTCATCGCCTTCTTTGACGCGCTTTCACCAGCCTTTGTTCATTGTTTTGACTGCTGCTTTGTCTCCAGCGTGTAATGATGGGCCAAAGTTTCATCCACAGTCACGAATTGGCGCAAGAAGTCGTTCGATAACCAGTGCCAGACAATGTGTTGAAATGTTTTTCCCAGGCGTTTTTTATCAACGGTCAGCAATTGCCGCACGCAAGGTGCACACTGCTTTCTCATGTCTAATTTTTCGTGCAGTCATTTATTCCGTTTCTGGTTGTGTGTTTGCAGAAAGCGACAGCAACTGCTGTCGTGCTTCCAGGCGCCGCTGCAGGACCTCCGCAACTGGATCCGGCCCGTCCCGCCCCAAGGAACGTCTTCATCACTAACAGATGCTGCAGACCTGGAGGCGACAGGTTGCAGTGGGGGACTGGGAAGAGCACGGCGACTCTCAGGATACTCCTTCCTCGGACACTCATCACCGCTGCCCTCGACGCGCTCCGAGTATTCCTTCCGTCGGGCATACTCTGAGACTGAAACACAAACTAGTACTTCGGAGTCTCCCTCGCCGTCTCCTTCTCTTCCTCTCGACTTGACGCCGCATGGCTTGCCAATATTGCCCTATATTTCCTACATTGATGAGGTGAGTACACATTTCCATTCGCGAAGGAAGCCTGGGCGCCAATAGAAAGAGCTGAAATTGCCAAAGACAAGACTCAGATAAAACGTCACCATTCAAAAACGTAAAAGTCGGTCTTCATATAATCACAGATAGTTTTGGATTTATTTTATGCTCTCAGATTATTTTGGGTCATTATGACTCCTGTAGGAGACAGATTGTTGTTTTGTATCATTACCTGCTATGTTTGGATGAAAAATCAGTTTGCATGCTTTTGGCTTCCATCCACTAAATAAATAAAAAACAAACCTTGGTGTGTTTCTCAGAAATTGAGCCGATTATGGCCCAGAATGTTATTTACGGTTCTTTTTAAGCATTACAGTTTGGAGCACTTGATCTTCTGCTGGATGCATGGAGCCACTCACCATGTGCTAGCCTGTCGTCGTAGTGATGTCATCTGGGCTCCTTTTCCCAAGTTTCCTTCATGCACTTAGCTAAAGGCTGACTGCTCAAAATTTCAATGCTTGAAACTGGTCTTAAATATCATTCTGGTCTGCAACTATTTCAGTGTCTGAGAAACAGTCACCTCAGCCATTTACCATTGCAACCTGAACAAAATTCTAGTTGGGACTTATTTATTCGAGTACTCCTTGTTGGTACACTGCAACACAGAATAATAGTTGACAGTCATGTTTAAAGCACTGAAATATAAGGAATATGCATCTTGCTCAGCAGAACACAAAGCTCTGAAAAGCTCGCTTTGGCAAAAAAATATACTAAGTATTTATCAACAATAAATGATTCATTAAGCTAACTTTTTTCTTGGACATCTTTGTTGCTTTGCAACCAAGTAGGTATATGTCCATTTTCCCACAAATAGAAAAGTTCTTATCAACCCTTTTCATGTAACTTTATATCAAGCCTAAATCATGTTTGCAGAATCTGTAGTGAGTTTGTACATGGTCATCACAGCCAGAGGGCAGAGTCTGGAAAGTCAGACTTTCAGCAATATTCACACAACTTTTTCTCTTCAAAATGAAAACCAATGCAGGCAACTGAATATCTGCTCTTTTCTGGATTGCAGAGATCTAACACATGTCACAACACCAAAACAGAACAAAATAATTGTGTTCTACTACCTCAACTCCCACTATATTCCTCTATAGCGATCATTTGATTAGTTGGTCTGAGGTGCAGCTTGCTATAGAGTCATTTTGTTTTTCTGCTCTACAGATTCTGTGGACAAGGTTTAGATGCAATATCATTATTTTCTGACATATACATCGATGGTCTGTATAAGTTCCTGCATTTTAAAGCTGTGTGCATTTTCTTCCTCATTTCCAAACGTATATATAACATATATCAGTATTTTCTGATATTAGAGATCGTTGAAGATTTATATAGATGTGAAAAAACAGTATGCAGAAAATTCTAGAGTAGAAAGGCAGTACCAAGCATTTTGAGGTTAGGGCCATGTGTTCACAGATGTAGTATAATAACAGAGCCTGCATGAACATAATTGAGATTGCACTGCTGCCTCAACTAATTAGTACTGGTGCACAATGAGAAACTAACCATTAAATGTGTGTACAATATTGAACAAGACAAGCTTTTGGTATTACCACACCATGCAGTAGGCTTCACATCAGACACGCTAGTGACAGTGACTATACTAGTTTCTTTTTAACTTCAAAGTAGAGGTAAACAAACCAATGGCAGCACTATGTGAAAATATGGTGAGAACTTAGTACCAACATGTATTGTCTTATTCCTATGTTTTGCCTTACATCCTAAACTTCTAACACATAATACTAAAAGCAGACAAATAAAGGTGGTACCTGAATAGTAGGTGGCTGTATCTGCTATTTCGCCTGTGATTAAAGATACTGGATTAAACTGCTCTTAGCTTAAGTTTTAGAAATCATTCAGTTAATGACTAATATCAGTATACCGCTTTTATCAGTCAGTGAGTTAAGAAAATGATGAGCCCTGTAGGTTAGAAACTACAACAGAAAAACATGACACAAACAATCCAAGCAACAATTCTGCATCACTAACTATTTTAGTTTAATTATGCTAAACAGCAGCTAACCACATTCATTGTCAATTAAAGGTGGGTAGTTTTCACAGAATTGTTAAAAAGACCTAACACAATCGTCTTGTCTCCAATTTCCATGTTTATGTTTCTCCACAGTAGAGGAGGATTCTCAATCATGGCACTCTTGAAAGCAATATTTTCTCAACACATGCAAAGAGTACACTGACGGCTTATACTGGACCCAAGAAATAACTACAGCACCTGCACATAGCCTCATAACCTGCATATTTTGTTTCATAAACTGAACTGTTACAGTAATGAATGTTTTAAATTTCTCTGCACAAGACTAACCACAAAGTGTTTAAATCTGAACCAAACAGTTTTATGTAGAGGAAGAAATGATGTGCTGGGCAGGAAAAATTGTAGTTTGCCCACTATCCCTTGTCACATGGGTTTGTTTACAATGCCTTTGAACTTAAAGTGAAACCACTTCAGTACTGTACAAGAGTGCATTTTGTTTACATCTGAAATACCACAAACAGGTTTCACAATTGGAGACTCTAATGTGACAGATTAATATTGATGCAGGATGTGCATTAAAAAGCTTCTGTGGCCCCTTGTTACTATCCTCAAATTTTATTTTTTTACTGCCTTTCTACTGTACAAAGTTCTGTCCATTGTTTTTCTGCACCCATTATAATAATTTAATGAATACTTACTATTTCAGGTGAGCACAAGTTCCTCATCTGAATCAAGCAGTGAAGACTCGGGTCATGGAGAAGAGTCCTCATCCTTCAATATGCTCGATGAAGCAATTGGAGGTGGACCTCCTTGTCACTGCAACTTTGGGATGGCAGGAGGATCATCAACTCCACAACCTCCTGCTGTAAACGATACATCTCTCACTTCTTCTGCTACACCTAACGCTCGAGCTTTCTCGTCAGATTCAGGATTTTCCTCTGAGCTATACGACACACATCGTGGTAGAGGTGGTGGCAAACCTGGTGGTGGTAGCAGTGGTGGAGGTGGTGGCAGTAGCTCTGGGGGTGGAACCAGTGAAGATGGTAGTAAACCCAGTCCCGGTCTGCAGAGAAGCAAGTGGACTGCATCCTTCAGGAAGCTAATCAATAGAGTTTCTAAAAGGTAAAAAGATCTAAGTAGCATTGCAGTGCTCTAGGCAAAGGAAATAAATGTTGCAGACTTAGCCTATTACTTCCTTTCAGATGAGGTCTGAAAGTAAATGTTACTGCTTCTGGCCCATTTTACTTAATCTCCAGGAGTGTCTAGGGAAAATAAGATATTGTATTTTTTTCTTGTGTTTCTCGTAATTTTTGTTTTGCCATTATGCCCTTTGTTTAAATTACTCAAATTACTGTCTGGCATGAAGTTTCAAATGAGGCTTATAGAGCATGTTGCCTAGAAAGTGGCAAACAAATTTTTGTTCTAGTATTAATTACTAATAGGTTAAGAATTTTGTTTGTTTTCCTTCACATTGACAAAGGAGTAGTTCAACCCTATATGCTGAAAATTAAACTTGAAATTTTGGTTATAGGAGCTATCTTTCAGAAATAGACTTCATGCAAAGTATTAGCTGCTTGCTAATTGCAAGGTTTCAAAATTGAGCACCAAATCATGCACACAACTTTTGTAAATCAATACATAATGGTTCCTGGGACTTCTGCAGCCATTGCCCATCATATCTTAAAAGTCTTCGAGTACTGTTGCATCACACAGAAAAAACTGACTGGTTCATACTTCTGACGGGAGAGAAATTTCCAAATCTAAATATCAAGAAGGCATTAGATATATGAAGATACTGCAAAATTTAGAAATGGTTCAAACAATGTCACTTGAAGGAAGTGAACAAAGTTACCGTTATTTTCTGATAATGCAGATTCAGGAGGGTTATTTTAATTGCAGATCCCATTCTATGCAATAAAGGCACATCTGCATGTATAA
This sequence comes from Deroplatys truncata, assembly GCA_030765065.1. Classification (NCBI taxonomy): domain Eukaryota; kingdom Metazoa; phylum Arthropoda; class Insecta; order Mantodea; family Mantidae; genus Deroplatys; species Deroplatys truncata. The sequence continues at coordinate 116,033,068 of CM060988.1, read as the reverse complement.
CCTCTAATAAAGAAGTGGTGTATCATTTTAACTTTCTCTAAATCCTGCACTAAGTATGCAACATAGACTTGTGGTTTGTTGAAAGTTTGTGTTTTTAACCTCTTACAAAGAAGCAACTTATTATACATACTGAGGCTTTCACGGACAGCATCATGGCTAATAATTGAATTGCTACTATCCGGGCTTGTAGGCCATGGTCTAAAAGGCATCGTAGATACCGACGTTTCGCCAAGTACAGCGCTTGGCATCTTCAGGGTGAGGTGATTCAGTTGCTGCGGTGGTCAGAGCTCTGACTTGGTGAAACGTCGGTATCTATGATGCCTTCTAGACCATGACCTACAAGCCCAGAGTAGCAATTCAATTATTAGCCAAGCAACATATTGTTTGTATCTTTTCTGAATCATATGCAAAATATACCATATGTAACATCAGTCCCTTATGGTTCCTGAAATACACAATATTGCAAAATTCAAAGTCAGTAAGTTTCATATTGCTCTACTAGCCCATTATGCAATAGTCTTCTGTTTAAATGAAAACAGATTTTAGCAACAATAGCTATCCCCATTGCAAAAACATCAAATTCTTACTGTAGTAAAGCATGTGCCTGTAAAATGTACATTATAGCTTTGAGAATTTGCAACATATCTCCATATGAAATGTCAGTTTTTGTTATTTGTAGTAGTATATTGAAACCTTTTTTTTTGAACAAAATATTTGCTGCCTAAGAACACCAGAGGGGATTAAATCTTGGCAACAATATACATAATTCTGTTTACATCACTTTAATGCCGGGATTATGATGAGCTTTACTTAACATGATAGTACATAACGTGAAGTTAAGAAATGCTGATAAACTAAAGGTCTAATGAGGATGCACGTAACATAACATAATGGGAATGGCTCTTGATCGGTAGTTCTTTTATTACTTCATGATACTTGCCTCATGCCAGTTGTGATATCAAACTTGGCGTAATGGGAAGGAAAAGTTTGATATTGCCAAACTCTTAAGTTACGTCGTGTTAAGTTAAATTACATTAAATCAACCCTAAATAGCTCCATTTAATACATGTGTTAGACTTTCATGTTACATTGCATTAACTTAAGCCATATTACATTAAGCTCATCGTAATTCTGGCATAAGCAGGGATGTCCAATTGCATCCATTATTTCATTGGTGTTGCAGAATTCTGGCTTTGACATTAAGATCTTTCAATTAAAACTTGTGGCTAAGTTTGTTATGTAATTCTTTCCTGTATGGCTTCTCTATTAGGAATTTCAATATAGTTTTCAGCAGGAAGGGTTTGATACTGTCCTTATAAATAGTTTTATTGAGTTTTGTGGAAAATGAAAGAAAAGGTACTTTACCAAAGCACATTACTGCAGTGCCTGCACTTTGGAAAAGTTGACCAATGCAGTGAATTGCCATTAGTTTTTATATTTTTAACATGGCCAGCACTTAAATATGGAATTTGATTCTATGAAAGTGCTTTATGACATTTTGCCATTAAATTAACTACTATTTTGTTCTCATTTACATTATTTGTCAACTTGTGTTATGTTGATGAAAATGCCTTTGCCATTACTTCCATTCAGAATAAGGATTTAATGATGTCCTATTGGCTTTTCAGAACTGGATGCTCAGCATGTGCAGTAGATGAGAAAAGACAAACTGATCAAGGTTGCATGGGTATTAGCACCCAAAAATACTGAACATACTTTCCCAGCATTACCTTTAGGGAAGAAGTGCACAACATTTTGTGTTGTTTGTTTAAAATTATATGCATTGGATTGCATTTAAAAGCATTATCAAATATGTATTGTTAATGTAAAAATGTTAAAACTGGAGAAAGTGCAGGTCTGAAAAGTTCATCAGCTCAATGGGTATTCCATGCCCATTACCAATATGTAATCATACATCAACTTCAAAAGCTGATGAACTTCAGAAGCTTATCTGAAAGATGTAAAAGATGCCAAAAGTATTCTCCTACTCCAGTTTTCATCTACTTCTGCCAAAGATTAGGCATTTAAATGCTGCACTGAACTAACTGGAGACATGTCATTGGGTAAAATTTGGGCATATTTTGAGCATCTTTTTGAAGTTAAGTGCTTTGCTGATACATTTCACCACTTAGAGTTTATGGAAGAGTTAGATCTGCTAGTGTGCCGGTAACTTGCAGATAACTTACAGAAGATGCAGTCAGTTTTAAAGAATACCTGTTGATGCACAAATGCTACAGAAGAGAAGGTAAACACAACTAATCTCGGTTTCCTCTTACCTTACCTCACATGTCAATCGTGTTCTGTTAGTCATCTGTGATTGGCTGCTGAACACAGAAACTCCTACTGTGATAATTATTATTGACCTACTAGTAGCTATGAAGTCCAGTACTTGCGATAATGTAAGTTGCCATTGGAGTGTTATCAGAAAATGAATTTAGAATGCCTTATAGTTTAGCGGAATGTACTGTGAGTCAGTTTAGGAATTTAATATCATATCGGTGTGCTGCCATGGCAGTTCAATTGGTTAAAGCAACAGCACGGAAAGCTGAAGATTCGTGGTTCAAATCCTGGCCATGACGTAGAATTTTTCAGTCTGATTCTACCTTCCCAACTTCAGCCTGCACACGGCATGTGAGAAAGAACAATTAATTATTATTGATTGACCTAATAGTAGTAACTATGAAGCCCAGGATTTAGAGTACTTATGATATTGTTGGAGTGTGTTACCACAAAATGAATTTGGGAACACCTTGGGAAAAATGTGAGTCAGTTGGGGAATTAAATGTTGTCCTGGCATGTTGCTCTGGTACCTCAGTTGATTAGAGCAATGGTACAGAGAGCCAAAAATCTGTGGTTCAAATCCTGGCTATGGCATTGAATTCTTTAGTCTGGTTCTGCTTTCCAGTAATGTAGCTTTTATTCATAGCAGTTATAATTGTGCTCATATATTCAAAGAACCATAGGAAAATGAAGTTTTCCCAAGCAAATGAATGAAATGTTGATGCATACATTATATTTTTGTAGAAAGGGTGATATGTTACATATCACATCTGAACTTGTCTGATCATAATGAGAGCAGGTGCATTTACTTCTTTACTTGGTGTAGCTCAGTTATACAAAAGACTCCAGTTTGTTAACATAGACTAGTAGTCAATGAATTTGAAAGACACCTGAATATGTTGTGTAATGACAGACACTACACAGTTAAATGAGTTCTGAAATGCTGCTGAATGTTTTAACTCATGGTTAAAACCCTCGTTTCATTTACTGAGTTTTCACTCAGAACATGTTTTGAAGACGTTCGTCTCCATCATTAGCGTTGTGACCACTGGTATCTGGGAGGGGTCTCCTCAGTGTCGGTTGTACAGCCTTCTGTATAGCTGTGTAGTGGAGAACTTCACTATGTCATCTATGATGGAGTTGCAAAATTCGGCTAAATTGTCATATTTGTGCCCACCTACATTATTAAGGAAGTTAGAAATAATGAATTACCTTAGGAGTGAGTTTAGAACATGATGTGGTCTCTCCAATATCTGGTGCTCACCTACCCACCCGTTTTAGGTTTTCACTTATATAGGAAAATCGCGTGAGGAAGCCAACAAACGCAGACATTTTTCCGCAAAATCACATGTAAAGTGGGTACTGCCAACCTAAATAAGAAGTGAAATGCACTAAATATGCGATGTGTTGTTGTTTCTGCGAACGTGAATCATTCGAGTTTTAGACACACAGATCCTTCGGCTATGCTCCGTCGTCGCTTCGCAGTTGCTAGGCTGCAACTTGCTACACTCCTCTCCTTCTAAAAAACATCCCTCGGCTACGCTTTGAGGCTGAGTATCTTACCGGCTTCGGTGGCATTATTCATATGTTGGCAGCATTACGTTAGAGCAAGCGTAAGACCTAATGCAGGCAAAAGTATGACAATTTACCCCAAAATTCATTCCTTTGTGTGCATTTTTGGTGATGTAGATTTTTCCATACCTACTGTGTGTTCTGATAGTTTTTAGGCAGTTTTTAAAAGCTTCTTTCTTGTTTAATGCGGTATTTTGTTGATCAAAACTGGTGAGCTGCTGCAACGTATGGGAAAAAATCCACATTGCCAGAATTGCACACAGAAAATTGAATTTTGAAATTATGTCAGTAATGACAGATGGAAATAGTGAAGTTCTCCACTAGTTAGGTAGTACAACCAACACTTAAGTAATGAACATTCTCAGAACAAGTTCTGAGTGAAAACTTAGTAAGTTAAACTGTAATGTCCTGCAGCCTGTTACTGTTTTTAATCCCTTCTAACAATTTAGCATTTGAATATTTTTGTTAAAATTTTATCATCCTTCAAAGGCTCTTTACATATGTCAAGCAATAGTTTGTATTAATTATAACTTTAAATGAGTCCATTACTAACACTAATGCTCCACAAACCTGTTTTTAATCGGGACATGTTTCAAGAACACTTGCTCTCATCCTCAGATAAATAGGTACTTTGTATGTCATCCATATTGCCATCCACATGCTAGATAAGGCTACTCTATTTCATAAACAGGTTATTTAGGCAGAAAAACTGAAGACGAAAGTACACATTTCAGTACGTTTACATGTGGGGTAAGGTTAAGAGAAACATTGTTTGGTCAAGCAAACCTAATCTGACCATAGTATGTATATAGAAAAATTGAGGTTATGTCTGTGCTGGTAGAATTTGGAAAAGCAATATTTCTTTTATAGTTATTGTAGCTGAATCAATATGTAGGAGTTTTCAAAAGTAAGGGGCAAGATTAATTACTCATATTTTCTTTTTTCTACACAGAATTCAAATTTATAACATTTTACAAGAAATGGAACACATCCACTCTGCCGAATAAAGATTCAGAGAAATTGTTTAAATGTTAGCTATGTGTTCTGTGTGAATAGAATGGGCTTGCAGTCACGAACAACAATAGCTTTCTAAACATTAAACAATTGCTGAAGATACTAAATATTCAAAAGCTGAAAACATAATCACTAGATATTGCATTTAACTAATTGTATTATTACCTTTGAATTTTTATGCTTGTTTGGAATTAAACAATGTATGTGTGATTTCAGCTGATTATTTTTCTAATTTACAGCATAGCAAATAGAAGGAAAAGTGTGCACTCTTCCGAAGTTGTTGTGGTCCACAGCCTAGATGGCACTGCTGCTGCTTGCAACAGAATGAAACCATGCATGCACTACTAACTACATACCTATTATAAAATATCGGTAACTTATGTTTTTGAAGGCTTCAGCTCCTGAAAATCCTGAGTATTTCTGAGAATATTATGCTACCTTAGACAAAGTGATCTCCTTTCTTATTTCATTATGGGGAAGAAACATCTGCATTTCAAATAATGAAATGCAAGTTTAAGCAGAAGGCACATCAAAAGTTCTTCCTAACAACCTAGCTGCAGCCACTCCGCTTGAATCACAGTTAAGCATTCCAGGCATTCCAAAAATATATTACTCCACAAACTCTTTACACATGATAGCTTTCCAGAGACAACCTTTTCCACGCATAATAGAATACCCTAAACACTTCTTGATGCATACATGCAGTATGACTGGCCCTTGCTGAATCATTAATTAGTTTTACAGAAACAGATACAATTTCTGTTGATTTGGGGTGGAGAAAGTGGAAAACTCAGCTTGCATGTTGTTATTTTTAATGCAAGTCATACATTGTATCTACCAAATAGTAAACCAAACATCATTTTCCAGCACTAATTTCAGTACATTTGGCACATTGTTTTTCCAGCCTGGAATATGAATTTTGCTGCCAAATGTCTTCAATTTTTATCTTTATTGCAAATTTTTTACTTTTAGTTAATTTTTTTAGAAAATGCATTTTGTTTACAAAAGAGGTGAGAGGAAGTTCAAATTTGTATTCACAATTTCCACCTTTAGATAAAGTAAACTTTGCAGGTATGTAGATAGATTGAAGCGTTTGTAGGTGCAACAGTGGATGGAAGTTGTTTCATAAGTGTATTTGTGTTAAACTGCATTTCTTCCCTAGTTTTAACTTCATCAAAAATTAGCACTCCAGCAGGTTCATTCGTCCCTTTTCGATTAAAAAAGAATCTCCTATTGCAGTTGTAGCATGATAGTTCATGCCATAAGGACATTTAAGAAGCTTTACTAATTTTCTTAAGTGAAAGTGTCCTTTCTTCCGAGGACAGTGGAAGTAAATCTTGTCTTAAACTGTCTGTATGTCTGTAACTTCTAGAATGTATTTTCAAAAGTAGATAATCCAGGGTAAGTTCTTCATACCTTATCCCTTTTTATTTTTTAACATTGCTTTCTTAACCTTGTGTCTATATAATCTTCTTTTCCTTTGTTTTTTTACTTTTTTTATGTTTTTTTTAAATCTTTTTGTGTGTGTGTTAAGAGATGCAAACCATAAACTGTCTTGAAGGCATTAAATCCGTCTCTAGAAGATTTATTTTAGCTTTGGGGATTTTAAATTTATATTGTGTCTTAGTCAAATTTCTTTTCTGGTTCTTTAATTTATTCAACACAGCAATCATCTCTATGGAATCCTTAAGAGTTTTGGGGTTCAATGAACTACTACAAGCAGGCTCATTTGCACTGATGACTTATTTATAGAGGGAGTATGTTAAAGGCCGTTTAGTCCACCAACAATGTGTGTCTTTTCACAGGTGATTTGCATTTCTTAATTTTATTTTGCCTTTGAAAAGTACTTGGACAAATTAGGAAACATGTGCGCAACTGTATCTGGCTGTAGTTTTCAAATTTGTCTTGGTAATCTTAATGTTTCTCCATTTACTACACAACCATCAACTTTTATTAAACACTTAGTGGAAAAGTGAACAGTTATGAATAAGTTCTGTTTTACTAAGATGGCCTTTTCCCATTTTAAGACAATACTTCTCTGGGTGGCTAAAGGAGTGTCTCGTTCCTGTAGAAGATTGGTCTTATAGTGAGACCTGCAGCTGGGTGCAAAACATGTGGGGGATCTTCCAATTCTTTATGCACTGTATTCACACAAATAATAGTTATGCAGATGCTTAACATAATACACAACCTGCATTAAGTAACAGAAATGCAATCTGAAGACAGTAAGCTACCTGACATTTATCACAAGAATTTACTCAATTGTGAATTATAAAGCAATCAACACACTAATAATGGCTAAACCAGCATAGCTGCCGTCGCAAGCAAATGTGCTGACTCATGACCACTGCTTCCTTTACTTAGTTATGGAGGGAAACACAAGAGAACACACTTCTCCTTCTATACGCTATGCTTATAGTAAAGAAATTATTAGAAAGTTAATTAATGAATAAGTGATATGATAATGAACTTCAAAATATACCCAGGTGGACAAACTGAGGTATGGTGTCAGGCCCAAAATGTGATAAAGTAAGTACCCATATAAATTCCATAATTTTTATGAACCCATTAACTGGAATGGTTATTTAAGATGGAATTTTTTGGAATGAAATAATGAATCTTCCCACCACACTGTTTCAGTTTGCTCTGCAATATGCATATAAATGAAGCTCTGGAAAAAGCAAATTATGGTATCTGAGTCAGTATTGTTTACATTTAATCTCAGTTACATTTTTATATCTGGTCACATTTCAAGAGTAATTGCTCCCATCATCAGTTGCTGTCTATTGTTATGGTGATTCTGTCTCATGCTCTAGGAGCACTGGAGCTCTTTGGAGAGGTGTGATGAATTCAGCTGCTGGTTTTTATAAACTATTTGATGTGAGCTATTAGGCTTACCTCTTACTTTTGAAGAAATAGTATATTCAATATTACTTTTTCTCTAAGTTTTATCTGTGTTTTTATCCTTGCATACCACTGATAATCAGTTGAGAGAGACAGACAGACTTGCTATTAACTATTTCTGTATAAAGATCTATGCAGACATATTTAACATTCACAAATAATTTTTAAACCACTGTAAGGCATTAAAGTATTGATAATATGAGAGAAAACAATGAAATACATTGAATGGGAAGGACAATTCTTCTGAATGTCATTTTTGTAAATGAAGTCTCGTTACATACCAGAGTAATTTGATGATTAATTCTACAAAAAAAGTTTAGCATATATCTTAAAACCAAGTGGAAGTAAAAGAAGTTATTTATTTGATAAAGTTATTGAAACTATGATATGTGGGAATAAATTGGAATACATAAAAGGTTTGGGATTGCTGAAGGTAGAAACTTTGGTAAACAGTACTAGAATTATTTCTGCTGTGTACTTAAAACTTATTTTATCACTTTTAATTTTTCTATCCTTTAGTGTTAGTCGATCTCTGTGTTTTGAAATAGTATAAAGGCTTATATCTTTGGTAGTTAATCACATATTTTAATATATGCATTCCGGCCACATTTCCTTGCCCTTACATTCCAAGGCTCCTAGGTTATTTTTCCATAATCTTGTAAGTTTTCATGCATTTAAAATTTAAAACTCCATAGGCTGTGAGTTAACAAATATAATTTAATCTGTTGTGATTGCTGAATTTCATTCAAAGTGTATATTTTATAATCATTCTTTTTAACAGCACAAGTTAAGTACAAAAATTTACTTTTTTCCATCCTTTTGTCTTTTTTTGTTTCCCTATCTACCCATTATGCAAAAACAATTTATTTCATTTATTAATTCACTGATGCAGCTAGTGAAGACTACAGAAAGAATAATAGATCCTTGTATTTTAATTGCTATTCATTTATAGTTATGTTGAGCATAATAATTGTATATACATACAGTGCTTGAAGTGAATATAACAAGAAACTGAATGATGTATCAAGTCATAGCCATAAAATTTTAACCAATCATATCATATTTCAGTTTAGTAGTAGTCACTTGCCGGCCTGCTGCTGATAACACCAATGTGACATGGCCCAGTTACCTAACTGAAAGTGAACTTGCTGTTGTTCCTTCCCTCCCTGTACTACATTTAATTGGGGACATTATGGAACTGAAAAGAATGGTAAGAATAGCTGGAAGTTGACTGTTAGCCAGGTAACCCAGCCAGCCTGCATAGTTCTTATCAGCAGCATTAAGCTGCGATGCAATATAGCACCTTTTCATTGATTAACTGTTCATGGCTAAAACTTGAGAACTGTTACACTTAGAACATAATTCTATTACTTTTTGCCTCTAATTTGTACACAGAATAAATTTCTGGAGAATTAGTGCACAAATTCATGGACATCTTGTATTTGTTAAAATTAATGAAAAATGATATTGAATTATTTTGAAGTTTTAATAGTTTCACTCTATATACTCTACCTAATTTATCATAAATAAAAAATATTTCACATATCCTAAAATAGAATCCAAGTGCTTTCATTGTCTCCATTTTATGAACTATCTCCATTGATGATATCACATATTCCACTTTTTTTCATTTAATATCATGATTTTGTTTGTGCATCTTTCACTTGCGCTTAATTTCTGTTTTTTTTTTTTTTATCATAAGTCACCTATCAATTTTGTGCATTGCGAAGAGAATAATGGGCATGTCAGACTTTAGTGAGTGATATACTAATGGTTGTTTCCATGCATTTATTTCAAACTTGCTTCTAGCCAATAGTATGTTAAAAAAAGAAATGGTTCATCCATTCCATCTAAATTTTAGTTTAATCATGAAAGAACAATAGAAAATATGGACATCTAACAATTGAATATTATATAAGACTGCTTCAACAGCATTCTGGCTAGGGGTCCCAAGTTCAGTTCCCAGCTGGGGCAGGAAATTTTTTTTAAATAGAATCTTTCCCTACCCTCCGCAGAGTCTGGAAGTATGAGTGTTTATTTAATGTTAATGATTAAAAACCATGTTAAGGAACCTACACTTAACAAGTTGTTCATAGAGATAAAGCTCATGAAATGACCATAGAAGTTAAAGGGCGCTATACATGAAATAATTAAAAACAGAAAAGAAATATCACATAGATGATTACAGAGGTAGGTATGGTTTTTGTGTCATTTTACATGCAGCGAGATGCCATCCTCCCCAACCAGCCCACTTCGAGCACTGTATACGTTCAAAATTAATTTCTTCCAGTCCTAATTTCTTTCATTATTTATTAAAATAGGCATACTTCTCTGTTTCGTAATTGCTCCCAGCAGTACTCATCTCATTTATCTCATTCATTATTAAGAATTATAAGTTTAACCATGAAAGTAATTATTTGCTTGATTTTTGCTGTACTTAATGCTGGCCAAAGTAAAACATATGTCTGCTTATAAAAGAAATGCATTAAGTGCGATGATTATGACAGTGATGATGATGAAGATTTGCTTTTTGTATTGGACTGACAGCTGAAATTGCTCAAAGGTCCAGTTAGGCAAGTGTCCTTAGATCGAGGTTATAACTCCATGTGTATATATATACAGTATGTATTTAGCAATTGCTAGGAAAACATAAGTAGTGAAGAAACTGATTGCATTTTGTTTCTTATCTCTGTATGTACTTATTTGTTCATATTAAATACAACCTGTGTTTATATCATACATTCATTTACTTTTGAACTTCTGCAGGTAATATTTGAATGTAATGACATCATTGCTAGGAAATGAATTTCAAACAGTATTACAAATATATTGCTACCATTGCCACCATAGCTGAAAATATGAACAGTATTCCAGATTCTAGTTCAATTCCCCACAATGGCAAATGCATGATTTCCTAACCTAAATTGCATGATATCATCACTAGATTGGAGGCTTCAGACTTTGGAGTGCTTGACATGAAATTGTTAAAATGGGAAAGTATAAAAATTAGCTATATCATTAAACTGTTTATTAATCAGTGTCTCATAAGAAACATTTCATCTAGAACAAATTAAAATTAAGCACATTTAAATGTTAATTAATCAAATTTAACTTGATGCTTTGTAGGACATTGCTCTGAGTATATGGAAAGGGTTACTATGTGTTAATAAACAAAACTTATGGAGTAATAAGTAAAAAATTGAAGCTGAAAAAAATAATTTATAAATCACTTTTATATATGTATATATTTTAACCACCTCACTTAACTTCTTTAAAATATAATTCAGAAGAGTATGTTGATGACTGCATCATCAGCTTCTTTTTCCTTGCTTGCTTGTTATTTGCATCATTAAGGTTTCTACCACTAGGTGACGGATTGTTTTCTATGGTATTGCCATGTTCTGCAATAGATAAGAGTTTAGGCTTACAGCTTGTGATGTATAATTTAGAATATAATAATTTATACACTTAATTGCAATTTCAATATTAATTGTCAACAAATTTGTTTTACATCCAGTAGTTGGCAATACTATACTGAACAATCCAACACCTGTGGCAGTAATGTAAATAAACAATGAGAAAATAAGGAAAAAGAAGGTGAAGAGATTGTGAAACATGTTCTTCGGAATTCTATTTTAAAAAAGCATAAGTGAAGCAAAATTATAGGTGATTTATAGCATAAAACGGCAAAACTTCATTCATAAAGTATCTGAATCCCCTGCACCAAGAAAGAAAGAAAGAAAAAAAAATAAAGAAGAGAGTAGTACTTTTGTATGTTGGTGTACATTACTACAAATTAATTCTGTCATTGTTTGCTGGTTCAGGCAAGTGGTACATATATGTACCATCAACTGTTAAGGATCAACACATAAGTAAAGAAAAGAAAGAAAACTGAAAGCTCTAGGTAGAAGAGTTGGATTTTACTAACAGCAATTGTACTTAATGGCTACAATTTAAGGCTTATTCACAACTACCAAGAACGGTAAGCAGAATCAGAATGACAATGACAAAGTTGAAATACATATATTTTAATGCAAGTGTTCACGACACGATTGATGGGAAGTTTTCCTTAGACCTGAGAATGGAAAAGAAGACCTGGCCAAGATTTAACTTTCTCGTTCTCATTCCTGGGCATGGCACATTAGATAGATCCATATTGTGCATATTAGACTTCAGTATAGAGATTATTCTAGGTGGCCGTGACATGAAACAGCTGCCAATGCTCTCTCTAGTCGCAAGTTGGCAACATGAAGCTGGAACAGATTCTAGCATATGTGCATCCTAACCTCAGATGCTGACACTGCAGATCCATTGAGCAATGATTCCTTCAAGGTCTGTTCCATATGACTTTTCCCCATATCTCTTTAATCATCGCATACACTAGTCACCTTCATTGGCTGTTGTCATGGAACAGGTTGTTATTCGGTACAAAATAGTTCATGATCATTTACCTTAATATATCCAAACATAATTGTCAAATTTACATTTTCATAACCATATGAATTAAATATATTACGTAATAGAGTTAATGCATCTGGAATGCATCTTATAAGAAATACATGGAGGATCCTTTGGTTTAAACCTGCCTCTCAGTGTGATGAAAGTCGGTGCATCTATCATGACAATGTGTTTATACCTCTTTTATCGCCTATCCTTGCACTGCACAAGGCTTGTTTGTCACCATTCAAAGGTGCATATTAGCCAATCAGGGAAAGGGGAAGGAAATGCAGCATGGAATTATACATGTCTCCAAGGCAAGGTTATAAGAAGCAGGCTATAGTGAAAGGGTCATGTGCAATTCAAAACTGGCTATTTCATCAAAACCAATAGCAAAAACTACAAAAACAGCAAACACCAGTACAAAGATCACTTAAAAACAAATTAAATCCTAATCCGCAAAATCGACTTTCTGATCAATATGATAATCAATATGCATTCTCATTTCCATTTTGGTTACCATTCTCAGCTATTGTGAAGCAGCCTCTATTTCCAAGTGTTTTTCTTTTAAAGAAATGCTTTCCAGCATTCCTGGTTTACAGTAGTCCTCTCATAAGGATGAACTGTTGGAACTTTTTAAGTGTTGTGTTTATAATCAAATAGCAGTGCAAACTTCTTGTGACACATGAACAAATGTAATGCCATCAGAGAAGTTATGTATTAATTGTAGAAGACTTTTCACATCCTTCCATAATGCCTACATCTAGCAATGCACCCCAACTCATTATAATGTCATTACATTCAAACTCTCCCCTTCAGAACTTCAAAAATAAATGAACACTTGAAAAGCAGCCCAGAAAAATAAAGCAAATGCTACAGTAAAATGTGCAAATTTCTAATCAAAAATGATGTAATTATTTCTTTCAACAGAAATAGATACAGTTTTCTTGTAATTGATAAATTGGTACTCCACAAGAATACTGCATTAGAAACTCTATTGTAGTTAGCAATCTGGAGAAAGGAGCAAACAGTTCCTTTAAATATTAATGAATAAGATTAATATTGGTGCAAAAATAGCAAAGTTTATTTTGGAGCTGACCTTATGAAAGCACATATCTATAAGCTCTTTCTTAATTCCATGTTCTGTGGGTACTAGAGTTATCTTGATCATAAAAATAATGTAATGAATTAAACACCAGGACTTGTCTTAATATTCTGCAACATCTGTTGAAAGTTAGCCGTGTATATGTTTGAACATGCATTTTCTTTTACTAGTGTCCCAGTATATTATTCATAAGATATAGTGTGAATTTTTTTATCTGTAAATGTAATTTGAAATACTTTTGTTTTAAATTAGTACATAATATAAATGACAGTTTGTTTTTTCTGAAGTTAACAAACAAGGTATTAAATTAGAATGTTTTGACAGAAAAAAAGGCATTAAAATGTGATGTTACATGTTATTGTTGCAATGTTTGATGTAGTTGTTGACTTAAAAACTATTTTGTCACTACTGGCAAAAGAAAATAGAGTAAGCCATTAATGAGTTGGAAGGTAGCTGTAATATACTTTATACCTAGAATACATAGATGAAATATATGTAGTCTGTATTAGTGATTAGTGTTTAATTTCATGTAGTTGAGACTGTTCATGTCCTAATGACATATTCTGTGTCATTATGGACAATGATTCACAGTCAGTGGAGGATCTCCCTACCTCATCCTTTCCAAAAGAAAGATATTAAAATAATCAGGTTGTGATCATACAGAAATTGTTGCTCATCAATGCAATGATTTTGATTTTGCAACATCTTGATCTTTCCCAACAGCATCCACGACTTGCTTAGAACTTATTTGTCTAGCAACGTCTGCTAATTAGGTATATTACACATTCAAATAATAAGGCAAAAATATTAAAGGTTAATGCTAAAGTGTTAAAAAAACGCATTTCACAAAAATGGCAAATTATGGTGCATTTTTTCCATAGCAACTATGGGTTAGAAGTTGAAACAGATAGCATTGATATAAAGCAATTTTTCCCTTGTTTTTTTTTCAAATTGATCTTTAGATATTAGTGTGTATTAAATGTAGTTGTTTGCATGTACTCAGAACAGTATTTATTAACTCACATTTCTTTGCATTCATTCAAGTGTAGAACTAGGGATAACCACCTCCATAAGGTGAAGAATAAGGTACAAGTGTTCCAAAAAGGCAGGGAATTTCTGGATTCTAATGGATGCAACATTGTGTGAAATCAATTCATAATTCTAATGACTACTTGTCATATAAGCAAAGAAATTCTTTCCTTACACAGGTATTTTTTCTCCTTTCTTTCTTTCTTTATTTATTTAGGCAGCACCAAAGAGAACCGTTTAGCTCAGATTCCAAAAGATAGAAATGATATTTAATTGTAGATCTGTTAACATTTTCCTGGAATGTTGATAACTATGACATTTTTTTCTTAAAAGAAAGTTTTAACAAAAGGTATTTTACTTGTAGTCCTTTGGAAATATATTTTATCCTTTTTGTCTCAGCACAATCTTCATTGAAACTGTGCCTCAAACTATGCCACTTTCTACTAACTTCCTGGCATAAATACAGATGGTAAAAGTTATAACCGGATGACAGCGTAGTTCTGTCAACCATCAGAATGCTGACCTAAGAAACAGACACATGAAGATTAAGGACAAAATCTGATGTGTTACATTCACATGATTTTCTTTACCTTCTATAATTTATTAGTGGGTATACAAACTATTCTTACGAAAGCTTATTTTTCTACCTATTCCATTTTAATCCAGATAAACTTTTGCAGAAGTAGCTGTATTAAACATTTTGTTATAGATATAAAGGGAACAGCGATAGTCAAATGTTTAAGAACTGGATGCTATATGCTGACCTTAAAATTCCATACTGTTTCCATGTAATTGCAAGAAACCATTGAAAATCGAAAGGACTTTAAAAGAATGACAAAGTATTAAACAATTGGAATCATTAATAATTGATATCTTGTAACTGGTTAATGCCACCAAAAATATAATTGAAGTAAATTATGTGTTTTAAATCTGAATTTTTTTTGTGTAGTACATTTTTGTCTATTGCTTAATGTGTACCAGTTATACGAGATTATACAAAATTCCTTCCATATGAAGAGGACTACACAGGCTATTCCCAGAAAATTCAAAATAAACATTTTATCTGTCATATAAATATCTTAGATATATAATATTTTAATCAAAATTGTTACAGCCATTTTTTAGAAAATCAAAAGTTATGAAAAATATTCCATGTAAAAGGTAGTTGGGGAATCAAGGGGTCTCAAAATATGTATTTATGGTGAAATCTTGATATATAATTTTTAGAATGCAATACCTTCCCCACTACTATGTATGTGTTAGAGGAAGTAAAAGTGTTTTTTTCAGTACAAATGCTGTTCACTGAAACGACAGCATAAAAACTTCAAATTAAAGATTGTCTCAAAAAATTTTATCTGAATAGTCATCTTTATTTGAGTATGGAATAAACTTATAAAACTTTACACTGTGAGAGATAACTAAAGCAGTAGATATGGAATTAAAAGCAATTCCATTTAACACAGACAAATTGAAAACGAAAGAAACAAAGAAAGAGAAAATCTCAAGAGTGGAAACTCCATTTAAATATGTTTAAAATCTCTGTGCATCATGTATTTTCTAAAAGTGTGCTTCACTTTCAAAATAATTTGATGTTAAAAAGCCTAAATAATCTTGCCATAGACACATAATGAACAACTTTCATAAAATGATTTAAAAAAAGGTTTCTCCAAAGTTAAAGGTAACATCTTGATGTTACTTGCAATACTGGTGAATAATATGTCATATAACTACAAGTGTTTCTTGTGATTTGATGCTTCAAAAAAGAATATTTTGTTGTCTAGAGGCAAATTCTTTGCTTTACTCTTTAGCCCTGATTTTAATTTATATTATAAGAAAAAAGACTTACAGGTCCTTTGGCAAATAAACCATTACTGAGAATAGTGTTTAGTATTATAAATATTTTCATGGCCACCATATTATTCAGCCAAATATAATAGTTCTGAATTATTGCTGTAACAAAGACATTTGACTTGATACCAGGGTGTCACAAGAATGATCTTGGTCAACATAATTTCTTGATACACTTTTATTGCTTCTATCAGATAAGAATCCTATAATGCAATCCAGTAACTCCAATAGTAATGTGATTATAGAAATTTATGCTAATGGATTTGCAATTCCTCATATTCTTGCCAGTCTTCACAGGCCTACTAAAATATGCTACTTTATGTAGTTTAGTGTCATACAACTATTTTTCTGTCTTTTTGCTTCCAAATTTTGTGACACAGTTTTGAATGTTTTAGTTGGCATTCTTATGGAACTGTCCTTAAATTAATTCCTAGTCTCTAAGATTTAACATCCAGTGTCTTTTATGCTTGAACCTCTTTATAGATGATTTTAATCTACATCTTAAAATGGAAGACGAAGATTATTAATTAATAAAGGTTTATTAAATTTAATACCAAGAATAACATTAAATTTGCTTTTTTTACTTTATTGCTATCCCTAGGAGGTCTCCCTCCTTTTTTAGGTTTCTTTCCAAAATGAATTACTATTCAATTAATAATTCAAAATTTAATGATTTTTACATCAACAATTTTAGTTATATCCTCCTTACTAACCTTCTTTTATTTAGCAAACTATTTGTTATATTATCCATGAAATTTCCTGTATCTTTCAGGTTATAAGATATTTTCATAAGAATTTCCGTTTAAACTGTCCACTCTCCTTTGTGGACATTGTTTCATTTAGCAAAAGTCAGGTTAAGTGGAGCAAAAAATACAACACATAAACAGCAATTATTTTAATTATGGTGGTATTAATAAAGTAAATAATTTAAAGTTTGTATAACAATTAGCTTAAGTATTTGTGCTTAAGCTTTTGCTGACAAGACTTGAACGGCAGACTGAAGGAAGTAGAATGAAAAGTTGAGAAGCTTCAGAATACATGAAATGTGCTATGCAGGATAGAAATCTTTGTCATTAATTATTAATTTTTTATCAAAGCAAGTTCTTAGAACTTTGTATTTAGTGACGTATATTGCTCTGATGCTGTGTAATTTTGCAACTCTTGATTTACTGTTTCTATTACAATGCTTATGATAAACAGTAATGTAATGTACATATTGTAAGCCAACAATATAATATCTTTTAACATAACTTAAGTATATTTTATGGGTAAAGCAGCAAATAATTTTCTTTGGCTGTTACTGGGTACCTGTATAAACTAATTTAACAGTTATTTTATTGTTAAACTTTTAACTTCTAACATTGCTATGGATAATGCACCCTATATAAAATAACTTCTTCTTATTTAAACATCTGCAATGCACTTTTAAATGTAACTTCTTTGCTATGTCTACTCTCAGCAGTTAACGAAAGAATAACACTTTGCTTTCCTAACACATTAATCTCTTATTATATTTGTAAACAAACAGGAATTAAAGGTGTGAAAATACTTTTGAAGAAATTATTTTTGATGTCAAACCTTATCATTCATAAAGATAAATACACCAGATTGACAATAATGGATGTCAATTACAGTTTTGCGTTTGCTTAAGAAGAGCTCTTGTTTTTAGAATGAGATCCGTCCTGCTTGTTAAAAGGTCATGAGACTCAAATAGGGTACTAACTATATTTTCCTGTGCTGTTCTTATGTTTCATTAGCACATATTTTCATAGTAGCTTCATTTTTGCTGTTTGAGAGTGGACAATAAGCCATGGAAAAATTTTATTTGCTGAAGTTAGCATTAACCAGTCTTTCGTTTTCTGTATATTTTGTTTTTGAGGAGAGGTTTTAAATATTGAAAATTACGTACAGCATATTTTAATTCATTATAGTACTGGCCAATGCTATTTTTAGAAAGTTTTAAGAACTTTGGTATGCATTTCCACAAAAACAATTATCATTAAACTAAAGATTTAGTATGCAAGTTACTTGTCCCAACTTTCCCAAAATGGAAGAAAATCTGGAAGCAGAAACGTTGATACAAGTCAATATAAACCAAGCATAAATCTTCTTCATAATATTAAGTATACTAAATCACCTGATAATAAGATATAGCAGACAGTTTCATTTTTCAAATTAAAAGTGCAATAACGGAAGCATAAGGAACAATTACTTTAAACCTTGCTTGACATTTGCATATCTGCTGGAAAATTAAAAAGAAGCCATATTAAAACACATTGAGTGTTTTAGCAGTGAATAGATGTACGCCAAAATTACAGAATAGATTTTCTGTAGTTGTGAACACTACTTAGTTATTCAGAAATTACTGCAGAATATGCTGATGAAGAAAATGCAAATATTCAACAAAAACAAAATAGATATAAATTTTGACAGCATATTTCAAACAGAAACATAACCTATAATGGAGATGTCACTTCATTAATTATTTATCAGTATGGTGAACACATACTACGTGTTAATGTATTGAATTTAAAAATGGGAAATCATAATATGAAAGTTAGTTATGGAAACATGTTTTTGGAAAGTATGGGAAAGTTACCAATTGTGTGAATAACTTCAGCCATGATCAATGCACATATTTCAAGCAAGGTTTTCCTGGCTTTTTATTGGTATTGACAACTTAAGGGCATCAAGCAACTATATCGTTTAAAAAGTGAGGCTGTTTTGTTTTGATTTATTTTGTTTACCACTCTAGATATAACTGAGCATTTTCATATTAATCATTGCAATTAATGAGTCTGCTAACACCTGCACTGACTCACTATTAACGTTCACTTACCAACAGTATGATTAATTACACATTATAATTCACTCTGTGTAATCCTCAACCTCACCTGTGATTTTCCTCCACCATTTTCACAGCACAATCTCTCCATGTGGCCCCATAACTCTGAATCTCTCAACTGGTTGAGAGACCCAGAGCCTCAAGGGGGTAATTGTTTGTTTTGTTTTGTGTCTTATATTTGTGGTTTATTCATGCCTCTTGGAAATGAGTGTTTCTGGTATTACCAAGCATGTACTTGATGTAGGTATACCAGTTTTAAAGCACTGCCATTTTGAGTATCTTTAACACAACATGAAAGTCTAATACTAGCAGCTTGTTTATTTGATAACAGATCAAACTATGTACCAGTATGTAAAATTTGTTCACCAGATAGGTGGTGAAAACTTTATTTCTCAAGTTAACCTCATAAATTTAAAATTTAATAATTAGATAACCTCAATTTCATTAAAATCTTCTTCTACAAAACATAATGTTTTGTTGTAGATCTCTTTTTTCTAATTTGAATCTGTTAATGTAGACACTCTTTGATTATGTACATTGAAGGAACTACCTAGGTACCAAACTTTTGTCTCTTCATTTGCAGTCAGTGGATAAACCCTGTACTTAAATTATACCATTTTCTGAGTAAAGGTACTTGAAATCAGTGAATGTGGGATGTGGTATAAATGTAATGTTTGTCACTTGCATGCATAATTCTTTGATTTCATAATATGTGATTATAATTACTGAGACTACATCTAATACTTGCTGGGTCCATGAATTGTCGTGTACTATGTACATAAATATGTAAATGTAAAACTTATTTTTATAGTTAAAACAAGTATAAGAGAATCTTTTTATTTTACAATATCAGGAGAACAATTTGTATAAATACCTGAAGTACAGAAAAGATGTGATATCTGAAAAAATATGTATTTTAAGAGGTTTTGTTTGGAGATATGCTGAGCTTGGTATGGTATATTATGATTATTAATGCTATACAATATGAGCTTATATGAATAGCATCTAACACTTTCTAGGAGACACAGCAGTTTGTAAGTGATGCTAAATATATATAAATATAAAAATATGTATAAATAGATAATGCATACATTTTTAATAGGTTGTTTCATTGAAAAATGCAATGGAATAAAGATTTTAACCAATGTTTCACCAATGCTAAGCTGGCTGAAGTCTTTAAGCCATCCATTTGTTGTTTATTTTGACATGGTTGGTTACATGGCATCACAGGCTTTTCTGTAATTATGTAATACTGAACTAAAATTTTAGACAACCACTTAAATTGTCTTACTAAATCCATTATTTACATAGGACATGTCTACATTCTAAGCTATTTTAACTGATGAAAAAAAGTAGGCTTTAACGGTTCTATTAAGTTTCTTTGCAATAAAAGCAATTTAAAATCAAACTAAGGATTTAAGCACATAGGTACCCAAAGACTATGGGACATTTCAAATGATGTTTCCAATATGCATGGATTTAACAATTTCTCCAGAAATACAGAAAACATTCCTGAAAGGAATGGTACTTCTGACACATTTAAATTTATGGGCTATTCTGCACTTAGATGGTCGTCATTGAGAATGCTGATAAAAGCAAAAGGAAAGTGAATAAATTACCTTAAGAGTGAGTTTAGAAGTAGATGTGATCTCTTCAATAGCTGGTGTCCACCTGTCCGTCACTTTTAGGTGTTTTACTTTTATAGGAATATCGCGTTATGAGCACAACAAATGTAGCCATTTTTTCGCTAAAGCACATGCAAAATGGGAACTGCAAACCTAAATAAAAAGTGAAATCCGCTAAATATGCGATGTGTTGTTGTTACTAACGTGAATCGTTCGAGTTTTAGACATGCAGATCCTTCGGCTACGCCTTGTCATTGCTTCGCAGTTGCGGCCTTACACTCCTCTCCTTCTAAAAAACATCCCTCAGCTATGCTTTGAGGCTGAGGGCTCTCAATCCCTCGGCTACGCCTTGAGGCTGAGCATCTTACCGGCTTTGGTGGCATTAATTATTCATATGTTGCCAGCATTGCGTTAGAGCTAGCGTATGACTTAGAGTGACATCTGTAGGACATATAAGCCATCATTTCCATTGCTGTTGAAGATCAACTAAGAGCAGAAAGTCGAATTTATGTTTCACATTTTATCATTAACAAACCTGTGCACTTTATAAGAAATATAAGTTGGTCAGTCACACTCAGAGTCTATTCCTTTTAACATTAAAGTCTGTGTTGATGGTATAAGATATACAAATAAAATTATTCATAAATGTCATAAGCACTAATTTTGTTACATGCATATGAAGCCAGTAAGGCACCCAGTAAAATATTTTCTCATTGTTCATTAGAATAACTGTGAAAATGAATATATAAATGGACCTGCAAGGAAGATTAGATGTATTCTCGATAATAATTCTCATGATGGTAGAATTCATGTCTTGTATGTGTGACATGTAGTTGTAATGGTTGCTATGAGGTATTTGTTGATTTGTATATTATCTTGTTTGTCCCAAGACAGTCCTTGTGCATTGGACACTGGGTTAGGCAGTTTTCTCAGATGTATCAGTTATTCAAAGTGTATGTTTTAGGAATTTTAAATTCCTAAACTTTTTCATTTTGAGGACTGATTAAGTTTTTAGATATTATGTAACATTTCTTTGATGTTATAAAGTAAAATAGACAACTAATACTAAGAAAAAAAAGTTTTGTTTTCTTTTTGTTATTCCTCTGCACTTCTTTTCCTGTTTTTCTTTCTAACCATAAATAATCACAGCACTGGCTAAAACTTGGATTCAGATCTTTTAAAGTCTGTATCACTAAATTAAGCCACAAAGGTTATGACTAAACATTGATTTAGAGACTTTGCTTTATTAATTTTATAATGAACACACACTGTATTGAAATGCAATACTATATGTGATCATGTTTAATTGGTTCCTTTTAACATTTCACAGTTTGAATCTTCTCAGCACTGCACAATGTATTCTGATGTTCCACATGCATTGCATGAAAGCACTGTGACAATTTAATCTCTTTGAATGAGAAAACTGCACACATATTACAATAAACTTGTTGTAACTCTTTATTTTACAGCAAACGTTCAGAATGTTTATAATTATAACATTTAATAACTATTGCAAATGTATGCTTAAATTAATACTATCCTTTCATCTCTTGGGGCTGGTTTCACCAACTAATGTTAAATTTTAAGTAAATGTCAAAGTATTAATTTTGAAGTTAATGTCAATTCTGTTTCATTGAACAATATTTGCTGTAATATTGTGTTAAGGCATTAACAAATTTAGAATTTAGAAAATGTGGTTGCCGCAAACCAAGCAGTTGATATGGAGCTGCTGTATGAAGTTTTTGAATGCCATTTTTAAATCCTAAACGGAGAAGTGCCATACATCATAATGATTTTGAAAACCTGCAGGAGCAAGCATTGTTAAACTGATACAATCTGTCCAAAGTGGTGGTGAGTGCAGGATTGTAGAAAAAATACAAGAGAGGTTAGAATACTTCCAGTGGAAGCATGACTTCTTTCTCCTATGCTATAAATGTTAAATAACTCTTGAGATTTTATGCTACTGGCACATTTCATTTAATGGTATTGATAACAAAATTTCCAAAGCTACTGTATGTGGGTTTATGCGGAAGGTTTTCAAAGAAATTGCTTTAAGAAGTGAACAGTATTTTTGTTGGGGTCTGCTTGATTCTTAATCAGTAATAAATAACACACTTTTGACAACTTCGGTTTTACTGTAGTGTCTAGACCAATATTAGACTGTTCTAAAAGCTCTTTGCACTTGGCACTATTTGGTATTGTGTTTTATATTAGTATAAAATTGCCGCAGTTATTAGCTGGATCTGGGAAAAATGCGTGCATAGCAGCTAAATTTCTTGCAGATTTTCTCTCAGGCTGCAATCCTTCTGCTTTAATTTAAGTCAACCAGTTCTTTGTATCCAATAATTCATCTATACTTAGTAACCAGATCTATAATAAACTCCTCTTCAAAAGGTAAAAAAATTACTTGTCTGCGCATAGAATTAGTGAGTGACATTGTGATTCTAACCTCAAACAATCAGGAAAATTATATGGCAACTGTCTATGAATATAACTTGTTGAGTGCTACTAAAGCAGAAAGCTCTGCGATACATAAAAGAGTACATCAGAGTGTGTTCTGAAGTCATGTAGTTAGATCACTGCCTTCTTGGAAACTGTGGTTAGCTGTTGTCTTAGCTGATGTTAGCTAGCAATTCACTGTAAAGGCTTGATGAAACACAAGAGTTTTATTACTTGCGTAAAACTTCTGGAATCGTCACCTTGATTGCTACGCCAGCTGCCGAGCCTAGGAATGGTTTATGTTTAGCTTAATCAACGAAAGCGATATAATACCTTTGCTTACTCACAGTGCGTAACACATACAGTCTGCATAGAAAGTGTCTGCATCTGGTTGTAATTTTAAAGAGAGCTGCAGTATCTAAATAGTACTTATTTTATATTTGTTATATTTATAACCATGGCTCCTATGTTTTCAAAGTTAAGTGGTAAGGTGTTACATAGTCAAAGTAGGGAAATAATTGCAAATGTCATCGATTTCATGAAGCAAGAAGCAGAGATGAAGGAAGAAATTATATCCGAGTTCCACAAAACCTTAAGAGAGTGAAGAGGCTTTCGACTTTGGACATGTTGTTTAATTAAGTAGGTATGCAAATAAATAAGTTTTAGTAAATTTTAAACATGATCATTAATATATACGTAATGTTAAATTACAGATGTATTCATTTTGTGATGGTAATAATGCACTAGCATTGCAACATTTTTTATTATTAATGATTTAAGAGATAACCCTAAAAATTTTACACTTTTAAAGATCTCCATTGAACTATTCTTAATTTTGTGTACCAATTTAAAGCAAATTTGAAATAGTCAAAAAAAAAATGTTCTTCAAATTTATATACATAAAATTTCAACTCCATCCTCGTAGGAGCTCATCTAATATTAAACCCTTCTCAGAATAAAATCCTGACTATGCCACTGCAGAGTAACATAAGGTGTTTAATCTTCATTGCCACTGCATCTGTAGTGCTGCTGCACAGTTTAGAACACCAATTTCTATTATCACAACCAAGTGAGATGGCTTCACAGTAAGCTTCAGGCTCATATTTGGGAGGTCCTGGTTTCATTCCTGTGGCCAGTCATTAACCATGGGTTTTTCATGGTTTTCCCTGGTTGGCAAGGCGAATGCTGGGTGGTTTCTCTTCTACCAGGAATTTCCTTTCCCTCATTTCCCATCATGTCTCTTCCCCTTTCATGTCATCCTACATGGTCTAGGGGTACCATGCTAGGGTACCCTCTGTTTTCCAAAGTTGCAGGTTCAAACCTGACATGTAAAAGAACCTCGAGCATGATAAAGAGGCCTCTGAGCAAACTTTCCGGTCTTTCACGCCCAACATAGAATGATGCTAAGAACCATAGTAGTTAAAGGGCATCTGTAAATAAAACTCAATTTAATTTAATTTTTCCCTTAAGCTTAAGGGCTGTGCAATGTCTGTCAGTGTCAGACAGATGGCACAGATGCTTGCTCATTGGAAAGCTCTTCTCAGCCCTGCTAGATGGCAGCCTTCTCTGAGCAGCCTGACAGTGTGGCCGAGTCATCAAGCTTGGAATTGTTAACAGACCTCTGTGTGTTTCTTCTTGCCAGCATGCCTGCAGTCTATAGCCTCCTGCAGCTCCTTTACCTCATCTGTCCCTCCTGGGGCTGTTAAGCACAAAAGCTCTGTGTTGGGTCCAGGTGCAAAGTTCCCCCTCTGTTTCCTGGTCATGGTCGTAGATCCATTAATCATATCTCAAATAATATGGCCATCAACAATTGTGAGACTCAACCTCTGTAGGGGTTTCGCAAATTGTATTATGCCACTGAGGTGTGGAAATTGTATTTTATCCATTGTAAAATGTTTTATGTTGCATTAAATGGATTAAAGTTATTGGAAAGAGAGTTTGGGAGCAATTTCATTCTTTACACTGCCTCATTTGATATAATTAATTATACCTTTTAGATCAATGAGTTTTAATGTGGTGTTTGTAGTTGCAGCCATCATACTTTTTGGTCATCCTTATAACATTTTAATTTTGGTACATATGATTTACAGCAGTTGCTTTATTTCTTATGTGGGGGTTGAGAATATTTTGCTGGTCTTGGTTATTTCCTTCCTTTGTGCCTGTCATCCTCCATGATCCAGCGATACCATGCTAGATCTAGTTCCTGAGGTTGTAGTTTAAACCCGTCAGAGGATGATGGATTTTTTTGGGTGTAAAAATCCTTAGCATGGCTTCCTTCAAAGAGAAGTTAAGCCAGTGGTCCAATGTCATAGATTTACAGCATGTAAAAGAACCTCAAGCCTGATAAAGAGTCCTCCTCTTTCTGATCTTTCTTGCCCAATATAGAATCGGACGCTAAGAACCACAGTAGTGAAAGAGCATCCATAAATAAAAACTAATGAATTATTGTTCCTTTGTGCCTACCTGCTCAGTGTGTTAATTAGGTTCAAGAGCAAAGGGGAGGAAGAATTGGCAAGTGTCTCTTCTCAGGTGGGATTTTATGCAGATACATAATTACTACAATGTGCATGACATTAAAAAAATCTCCTCTGTCTAATTCCGTTTTTTTTTTTTTTTTTTTTTTCCACTACTGCAATTATAGCTTTGGAGACACATTTTAACCAATTTCTATATTTAAGTGATTTTTTTATATCTGCCCATGTACAATAATTTATATCTAAACCTTTTAATTTTGAAGTACTAAATATTTCAGAAAAAGGAGTTTTAAGATGTCAGTGTGTTGTCATAGTTTATATCAATCATAAGAGGTTTTTAGTTAATATCATAAGAAGTTTTGAGATTATCCAATAAATTCATGCCTGCATCGAATGAAGAACATCTGATTAAGCTGAAAACCTCAAGTAATATTTATTATGACAACTTCATGAATAAAATCAGTATTAATTATGATATTACAAATTTTAGTAGATTTAATACTCACTGTAATTACATACAGCACCAAAGGGCAGTAGACACTAATAATACACAAAATGATAATTAGGAAAGGAAACGTTCCAAACCTAAATTTGGGGTACCTCCCCAGTATTTGTCATTTGCAAGGACTGAGAAAAACCTGAAAAAGTCTCAAGCAGAGAGCATGATCCTGGCAGGACTTTAACCAAAGACCTGTTTATAAGTCCAAGCCTTAACGACCTCGGCCACCTGTGTCAGTATAGTATTACAAAAGATTGGTATTCAAAGAAAGTAGTTTCCAATTATGTTCAATTTTAGAATGTCTCCAAAATGCTGTGTATTGTATCGGTAGTAAATGTTAGTAAAATGTTACATAAACGGAATGAAAATATAAACCCTCTGGACAACCAATTTATTTTTATAACAAACTAACTAAACCCAAGACAGCAAATCTTTGAACTACCATTTTGTTTGGAATATCCCAAAAAAATGACTGAGGTGGCATAATAGATAACTATCAAATAATGATAAATCCCTTCCTCTAAACACAATAAGTACCCTTCAATGAAACCATGATTGTAAATATTTAAGGTGTTCATAAGTGTTATTCCGCCATTTCATGCTGTGGCATTATATGGTATGCCGAGGTTATGTAGCAAGTATGGCAGCGGTCGGCAGAAGAACTAGCCTCGGGATTGAAGGCTGCTGCTGAGTAAGTGTGCTGCTATATTCTGTGACAGTGACTGACAATGGATGACAATGGAATTAGCCTCACGAGTGCAGGATGTTGGGCCAGCATGGTTCCTCGTGTTTCTGGAGGGTATAAAAGCCGAGAGTTGAGCTACGTCAACTACTACTTCAATGTATCAGGATTGCTTCTCCTCACCATGCTAGTCTTTGGTCATCTGAGGCTACAATTTTGCAATAAGGGAAATATTGTCAGCACAATGGTGTTTCTCCAGCTATCAATGCTTCCACATCAGATAGAGAAGAGAACTTTAAAAAGGATTAATATATATATATATATATATATATATATATATATATATATATATATGTGTCTCATTTTTATAACTTTAAAGCAAGCCAATTAGCTCACTTACAGTAGAAGCATTAACCCACTAACACTTCAATTATTTTGCTGCACATGCCACTCTTCCTGTAATTACTAAACCAGTTTAAATAACCTTGTCACAGGTACCTTAGAATAGCCATGATTGTTAAGGTGTAACAAAATGGACTTGCCATCCATTCAAACCCGAACGTATTGAATTTGTGTCCCAGCGACTGCATCAAATGTACCTGTGGTAAAGGACGGGGAGGGCCCACATAAAATAACTGGTGTAATGGCATACATAGGTGATGATGCCGGGGTTACATTTTACTGCAGGTGCATGGATTTTGCTGTTTGTTAAAAAACATGCAGTAATACTGAAATAAATTTATATATTTATGATATAGCATAGTTACAAATACTTTTATTTTATTCTTAAATGCTTGCATAATATGAGAAGAACAAAAAACACTTAAGATATTCTAAAATTTTAGCTCAACATCTTTGTTGGGAAATGGCAACACTATACATTAGAGGGTTGATGGTATCTTGCACAATGTTAAAGCCATAATGGAATAAGATAGTATTTGTTTAGTTTTATAGCTTAGCAGGGATTGTGGGCAATAATGTTATAATGGTTAAATTGGACTTGTAAGATATTTCTCTGAAAGGTCATATGGCACAGTCACTCATATTGTATGTGCTTAAAGCTGTTACAATTGTTCTTAAGGTGCATTATTGCTATTTTAAAAGTGCACAAGGCACAGAAACTTTAATACTGTTATTGTGATATTTTCGTACACTAAATTACCTCAGAAGTTCATATCTTTGGTGTTAGTTCAGTATATGCATATTTTGTGCATTTAATGTCAAGTTGTTTCAATAAATTCAGTAACTCATTGTGTTTTCTATCTTGTACAAAATCCAAGTTAATACAAGCTAGAGTCCTTTCCCTTCCTGTGAAATACTTAGCTGTTATGTTTGGTTAGTATCGTAAATTTTGTGAAGAACAGCTAGCTGCAGTTATGTAAAGGTTCTTTTCATGTTCGTATATTCAACAACACACCTTCATAAAATCTACTATCTCGCCCAGTGGGTCCGGTAAGAGCTTCCACATTCAGGAGTGTATTTAGTAATGACTTAAAATAAAAAGATAAATTTAGTAAAAGGAAAAGATAAATTAAGTAAACTGAGTAAGCAAGAGTGAGGTAGGAGGCACAGCAATAATTATGTCATATGAGTGAACAGTCAGTATAGTAATATGTTATTTCTGCTATTTGAAACTGAGCTAGGCACCTTGAACCAAATAGCTACGTACTTTGCTGATACAAAAGGGATATTTTATTATCTGCTTTAATGACCTGTAAGGTAACCAAAAAACTTTTAAACTTTTTATGAAGTAACATTTTAGCAATCCATTTATTTGTAACAGTTCAACATGAAGAGGTGGCAAATAGTAGGACTTATCAGATGATCTGCTGTCATGTTTTCCATAAATAAGATTAACCGTGTAGTAGTTACTACGGGCTGTGAGTCTGCATGAGGAAAAATATTGATTTATAAATAAATAACAGCAAAGTAACACAGATTATACAATTTACTATTTTTGCATTTTAATTTACTAAGTACATATGTTTTATAAAGCAATAAATCCTGTCCAGTTCTACTGAAATTGTAACTTTCTTAATATGTTATTAAGTTCACAAACCAATATTGTATAATAATGTCGTAAACAGGAGAAATACACACATTGATTACTGCAGTAGTTCAGATTATACATTTCAATCACATTTGATTCTTTCAGACTTTGTTTTATAAGGATCCATTCTGCAAAAAGAAATAGATAAAAAATTCGCTTGCCTGAATGTAACGAAACGACATACTATAATTATTACGTATATAATTAATTTAAATTAATTATATGTTTTAAAGACCTTAGCCTGATCTTGGCAAGTTTTTAATGTAGAATCAATTGAAAAATTCAATGCCACAGCCAGGAAATGAACACGGTTCTTCCGCTCTCCATACGGTTACTCTAACCGTTGAGCTACTGTGACAACATGCCAGTGGGACATTGAATTCCCCAATTCACTCAAGTTGTTTCCAGATAGACCACTAAGGCATCTCCCTAGAGATAACAGTCTCAATGGCGACCTGCCATTGCAAGTACTTTGATATTGAAGAACTGCATTCAAAGCCCGGCTGTGGCATTGAATTTTTCAGTTGACTCCACATTAAAAGCTTTCCAAGACCAGGCTAAGGTTTTTAAAAAGTATAATTAATTTAAATTAATTATATGCATAATAATTAAAAAAACAAAAACCTTAAGGAACCCATAAGCACCCAGTATCATAGTACTTGCGATGGCAGGTCGCAATGAGATTGTCATCACTAGGTAGGTGCCTTAGTTGTCTATCTGGGTAACAACTTGAGTCAATTGGAGAATACAATATCCGACCAGCATGTTGTCAAGTAGCTGTGACATCGAATTTTTCAGTTGACACAACATTAAAAATATTAATAGAAAATGAAATTTAAATAATAAGAAAACCCATTTGAATAAACTATTGTATGACTACAATAGTTCACTTTTGCTATTTCTGCTAATGGTGACAATGCAGATAATTTCCAACATTGTTGCTCACATGAGACTGTTAGTCCAAAATTGCTAACTATTCCATAACTGTTGCACAAATCCAAGTGCAACAAAGGAATAATGTAATAATGCTGATCATAGGAAAGTACTCTGGTAACATGATTCCTAAGTTCAAAGAGCTTAAAGGATACAGAAAAAGTACTTTAGTGCAGACTGTGAGTCTGCATATGACTGCTGCAGGGTTAAACTTTCCAAAGCATACAAAAGGGAAGTTTCACCAGGCACTTTTAATTGTTTAGGATACCATTAACCAATTAAATTCAACTTTACCTAAGCCATTTTGCCTGAGCTCATACTGGGGAAAGGAAGACCAGACAATTATTTGTTAAAGACTTATTTTTCTGTGGTAAGTAAAAAGTACAATACAAGTAATAAAAATAAGGTTTCATAAACTGGGAATACTAAGCTCTAATCTCAGGAAGGATTAAGCTGCTTTAATAAGGTTATGAGTGCCCTTAGGAATAAAATTTACTGTGTATATTTCAGATTTTCATTACACTTACATTTTGCTTTTTAACACATTCTCTCCCGTGTCCGATCTTGGTCAGAAATGATTTTGTGCGTGTAAATTACTGTACCAAACCTAAGTCAGATTACAACTTGTGCATATGATAGTGTTCAGTTTGCAAAACAATTGCACAAATGAAATACAGCAATTTGTGGAACAAACCATCAAAATACAGGGATTCTGAAAGGCTTTAAGGATTAATAGAAAATTGAAAAAGGATGAAATGATATCCAGATGAGATAGGGAAGTTCTTCTAGTTTCATGAGTAGACCAAAAAAAAAGCAATAAATGTCATTTTAACAATACATTCTGCTGTAATGCAAATCTGGCAGAAAAAATGAAACCAGAATGCAAAGTAGATCGTAATAATCATATATGCATGAGGTGGACAGAGCAGATCAGCATTTGGCATTATGTCCATTTATACACAAGACCTGCAAGTGGTCAGAAGAACTTTCTCCATGTGTTACAGTGGACCCTTTTCAATTATTTCCATCTATAATGCTCAGAAAAGGAAATTTCTGATGTTACATTTACGTGACCTTCTCTACCTATTATCCTTTATTTTATATAGCTTCTACAAGCTATTCTTACAAAATATTATTTTTCTATCCATTTCAGGTTAATCAAGATAAAGCTTTGCAGAAATAGTTACATTACACATTTTGTTTGCACAAGGAAGATAGACAAAACTGAATCAATAGTCAGATGTTTAATAGTAGGTTGTAAGCTGGCCTTGAAATTTGACATTCTTTCTGTGACATTGTGAGTAACAACTGAATAGAGACAGCACTTTAAAAAAAATGATACAGTATATAAAAAAATCTGTGATGTGCTTCTCTCCCCTCTAATTGCTTATTAGTGGGTATACAAATTATTCTAACAAAAATTTATTTTCCTATCTACTTCATTTTAATTGAAAATGAAAATTTCCTTTCTGGAAATAGCTGCATTACATATTTTGTTATAGATACAAAGGGAATAGAAATAGTCAAATGTTTTAGAACTGGACGATACATGCTGACCTTAAAACTCCATACCTTTCCATGACATTTTGGGAAACAATTAAAAATCAACGGGACTTTAAAAGAATAAATATTGAACAATTCAAATCATTAAAAACAGATATCTTGAAAATGGCTGATGCCAGTGTTTTAAAGAGATCTACATATGTTGTGTAGTACGTTTTTGTCTATTGATTAAGCTTTACCAGTTATGCAAGATTATACAAAAATCCTTTCTGAATGAACAGGACTTCACAAGCTATTCTCAGAAAATTCAAGATATAAATTTTATTTGTCAGGTAAATATCTTTAATATTTTGTATTTTAATCAAAGTCTTTGGAGCCATTTTTTTAGAAAATAAAAAATTTCGGAAAATGTTACATACAAAGGGTAGTTTGGGGTAGAGGGATTTTCTTGAAAATCTTTGTATTGCATCTTTTGAAGATACTGGACTTAAATACCAAGCGTGCTATTTATCCGACTTGTCGTTTTTGAGTTATACTGTTCACACACACACACATGCGCACATGCTTGGACATTTCACTAAAAATGCTTTTTTGTATTCAGAGGGCCTCAAAACATGTATTTCCGGGGAAATATTAATATTGAATTTTTTGTTGAAATGCAATACCTTCTCTACACTATGTACACAGTAGAGAAAGTATGGCTAATGGCTGATGTTACAAAAAAGTTATTTCAAAGAAATTGTTTTTAAGGAGCTATACATTTCTCATGTAGTGTGTTTTTGTCTATCTCTTAACGTTTACCATTTTAATAAAATTGTTAAGAGGAAGAGTTTAAAAAATGTTCCATGTAAAGGGTAGTTTGGTGTGGGGGAATTTTCTTGAAAATCTTTGTGTCTTATATTTGGAAGATACTGAACTTATTTTACCAAGTTTATTATTTATGCAAGTTTTCGATTTGTACGTGCACGCACACTGTTAACACCTCCTCCAGTTCTCTCTCTCTCTCTCTCTCTCTCTCTCTCTCTCTCTCTCTCTCTCTCTCTCCAGCCTTCTATGATATATTGCTGTAATTTCTACCTCATCATCACTGCTTGCTCAACCTGCCCTCCCCCCTTGTCCATGTCATCTCAATAAAAAATGGAGGGAACATGAACTGTTGAAATTTCCGGCCATAAAAGGTGACAAAACTCCCCACAGGAATGTGTAGAATGTACCTAAAAATAATAAATTTAGTGAAAATGATGGTACTGTAAAATGTGTAATGTTTCGCTATATCAAGGATGATGTGACAAGATATCTTGCACACTCAAGGTATATTAGAACAACCTTAAAAATATATACAGTTTTAGATTTCTAAAAAGTATAGTTTAGGAATAACATAATTCTAAAGCAAGCATATTTGATTTTGTAAGTGGTTTACTTGAATATTTAGCAAACGGATGTCCTGACATTTAAATGCCCACTGCAGCAGCTGGAAGTGAATGTGTTAAATTAGAAGATTATTTTGTGTATGCAGTTTATTTTAAGGACAAATTAGACAAGGAGATTTAATAATAATGCTCCACTTATGATTTGTTTCTTCACTTGCTTCATCAGTCACATGCAATTGAAGTGGCATCTCTGTTGGATATTTATGAGCTTCTAGATTAGTTTATCTTCCTAAGAGTTTCAAAATTCATAACAATATCTTCATATTTCTTGATGTAAACCATTTCTCCAAGATCATGTCTTTCCTTTTCCCCACATACCTATTTCAGTAATTCAACCTCTTTTTCTATTTCATAATTCATTTTCCATAAACAAGAACCAGGCACCTGCATCTTCTTGCTTGTGTCAGATATTTCAAGTGCGTTCCTTTTGTCTGATACCTATACTCTTATTTGTTCCCACTACTGTTTTTGCTATAATTTTAGGACAAATGAATGTGGGACTAGAGACAAAAGACAGATTATGCAGTCATGGTACAAAATTTAGAAGTACTGTAGACCTCTAATTACTTTGTAGCATATAGATTATTGTTTAAGAAAAATGTATTCTCTTGACTAGAAAATAACATTTAAAATTCACTAATAGCTGGGTTAGTTGTTTTATGAGCACATCACAAATATGATGCAAACAAATGCATTTAGCAATACAAATACAGTTACGGGTAGCCGAGGTCATTAGGCATCGACTCATGAATGGAAGATCTGCAGTTCAAATCCTGCCAGGACTGTCCTCCCTGACAGGTTTTCTTTTTCCAGGTTTTCCTTTGTCCCCCATAACTGCAGATGCCAGGGAGGTACTTTAAACTTAGGCCTGGAGCACTTTTTTCCCAGTTATGATGTCATCACATGTATCACCATTGTCACCACCTGTGGTGCCGTATTTAGTAAGGGCAGATGTTAAATGCTATAAAAAAGAAAAAGCAATTACCAACATCTGCAATATTGTAGTGATAGGAATTCTAAACTTGTTGAACCATATACATGATTTGTCAATAAATTGAACTCGTACATAAGATACTCCAGGCAAGACAATGTGTAAAAGCTGGAGTCTCTAGATGCATGCAAGTGCATTTTGAAGAAGAACTTGCCAAGAACCCATGTCAAAGTTAGTTTTCATTTCATTCTCCAGTGAACCCTGATGTGCATCCATGCTACTTGGATTTGAGGTTCCAGCAGATAATAGCAGTTTCACTTTGCTTTGAGTGGGGTGTAATGTAAACTGTCAACAATGGAACAACATAGGAAATGTGAATTGTTACACTAGGGCAGAGGATCATGCACCATTCTGGTATTCTTGTTATCTGCTGGAAGTTCAAACACAAGCAATGTGGTGCAGGTTAGGGATTCATTAATGAATGACAGATATACCAGACTTCGATGCCAGTTGAAATTGCCAGAAAAAGTTCAAAACTAGCAATGGAAAACTACAGACCAATATCTTTATGCTCGACTTTCTCCAAAATAATAGGAAGATTATTTTTAGAACAGCTACAGGGTCTCAACAAAAAAAAAAGTCAAATGTACAGGCAATCTGCAAAGGAAATTACATCATTATAAATGTAATAAACAGAAAAGAATATGTAGTTGCAATTTTCCTCAATCTCTCTAAGGCGTTTGATTGTGTAAACATTGAAACACTACTAGTAATACTTGAAAAGCTAATATTTACCAAACAGAGAGCAATGAGTTGAAATAATACACAATACATGTGGAAATCTTACAAGTCAGATCATCTTTTAAAATAGTAACACATGGAGCGCCACAGGGCTCAAAATTAGGACAATGTTTATTTCTGCTATATGTTAACAGTATGTTTAAACATATAAAAGATGCAGGGGGCATAGCTATTGGTTATGCCAATGACACCACAATTGTAGTTACAGGAAAAACAGAAATAGAAGTACAAAAAAGAGCAAATTAATTACTAGATATAATTAGCAGACAGTTAGCAAACTTAGGAATGGTATTAAATATAAACAAGACATAGTGGATGCAAATCATGCGAGTAGTAGGACACAGGCCAACATTAAATTAACAATAGAAAATAAACAAATTCAGTTGGTCACAGAAACAAACTTTTTAGGGTTAGTTATAGACAATCATTTGAAATGGAACAGACATGTTGAGAGAATCATAAAAAGAAAAAAAAATTAACATTGGCTTGTATAACTTAAAACAAACAACACAAATAATGGATAGAAAAAGTATCATACAAGTATACTTTGCCTTTATCCACTCCCACTTAAGTTATGGGGTTGTTCTATGGGGTACAGCACAAAAAAGCTCAATGCTAAAGTTATTTAAGTTACAGAAAAGAGCAGTTCGCATAATGTTAAGAATGAAAAAAATTAATACATGTAGAATTGCATATAAGACACTTAATATTTTAACATTAACTTATATATACGCGAATGTATTAAATTTGCTGTAGAAAGGTATAATAATCATAACCATAACACCAGGACAAAACATACCTTTTTCAGAAATAGATTAAGAGGAACTTTAAATAACAAATGCATAGAAAATAACACCAAAGACCTGTATAATCACTTACCTTCTCAAATAAAACAGATAACAAATGAAAAGGTAAAACTAAAAGCTACCAAGTCCTATCTGTTAGAAAATGTCTTCTACTTCTTAGAAGAGTACAAAAGAGCAATTGTAAATGCACTTTAAAGTATAGTATTTTTACACTTCTCATTTTTTGTATATAAGTATATTTTTGTAAAATTGGATGATCTTTGTAAAATGCAGTTACAATGGAGAAAATAAATACAAATACAAATAAAAAGATGTGGTACCATAAAAATTATGATTCTGAGGAATTGACAAATTCTGCAAAACAGGTTGGTTTTATAAAAAAGCATCCAGAAGAAAAACATTATGGTGGATCTGTTGCTCGGTAGAAAAAAAAGTTTATATAATATTTTATTCAATACAGCATAGAATTTGAGGTTAAGTATAGATAGCTATATCCTATCCACTTGCGTATTTAGGAGTGGTTAAGTGCTAAATTTTTAGGGAGAAGTTTCGGTACTGAGATGGAATAAATTAATGAGGCAACATTTCCTTTGAAAAATACAACATATATTAAAACATTGCAAGCTAGTCCATTTTCCACTAATGTCCTCCTTTGAAAGTGTTTATGATACTCTAATCTGTGTTTCAAAGAGTGCAACCATTCAATCTTATAATTTAATGTATATGGGGACTAATTACATAAAAAGTAATTTCCTGCACCAAATCATAACTTCAAAGGTAAGGATCCAATTACCCGATAACAGGGTTATTGATGGGACATTGTAGATTATGACAATGTGTACATACAATGGGAATCTTCAAAGAAGATCCAGTATGCAGATTGTGCAATGAAGAGGAAGAAACAGCCTCTCATATAATCTTCAAATGCAAAGTTCTGGGTAGGAAAAAATCTGAACTACTGGGCTTAATAAACCCAGAAGATGATCTTCCTAAAGAAAATTCAGTTAATAACCTACTGTCTCTCATTAGAGACATAATAATTTATTTAACTTAAACTATAGAGAAAGAGATAATACAATAAATTTATAGGTGTTAAGGCCAAATAACCCAACTCCTTTATGAAAGTCCAGTCAATGGTCCAATTACTTTCAAATTTGATCTGTTTTTACTTTCTCTACTAGGTAGGGGAAGTACGTATTATATTCCACCCAAAAATTTGATGTCAAGTTTTCACTGGAAATATATGTTTAAGGTGCCCTGAATAAATAAATAAATAAATAAACAAAGCATTTTTAGGAAAATGTGTGCGTGTGTGTCTGTGAACAGCATAACTCAAAAACGAAAAGCATGATAAGTACCAAACTTGGTATTTAAGTTCATTATCTTCCAAGGATGCAACGCAACAATTTTCAAGAAAATGCCCACCCCTAACTACCCTTTACATGGAAACATTTTTCGAAAATTTTGATTCTCTAAAAAAATGGTCTTAACAATTTTGATTAAATAGCACACATTAAGGATGTTTATATAGCAAATAAAATGTATATCTTGAATTTTCTGAAAATAGTCTTTGAAGTCCTCTTCATTCGGAAGGAATTTTGTGTAATCTTGTATAACTGGTAAACATTAAGCGATAGACATAAATGTACTACACAAAATTGAGATCTCTTTAAAACACATAATTCATTTAAAATAAGTCTTTTGTGGCATAAGCCATTTCTGAAATATCCATTATTAAATGTTCGAAGTGTTCATAATAAGTGTTGTTGTTGTTCACCAATGGCACTGGGGATCATTTTCCCTCTGGCTTCTCAATATAAAGGTCAATATATAAAGAATCATAATATATTGCTACCTCAATTTGTAATCTTTTGGATCATGTTAATTATGACTCTAACCTACTTATAAGGCAAGTCAACTAACATATCCTTGAATTATATTACATTTAAAAAGAGCCAGCATTATTATAAGAGCAAACTTGTATGTTTAGTGAGAGAGGAATTGCAGAATGGACTGCATCTATAAATAGAGAGGTTAGTATGTATTGCATACTATGATGTTGCATTTTGCTATTACTTTTAATACATTTTAAGTCCCCCCCCACAAAAAAAATTACGTTGCGGATATTGGTATTGTTTAAATATGCTGCTTCATTCTAGGTATTTATATTTATTGCTGGCATTAATTTTTACGTGTAGTTTTCAAACAAGAATAGGTAGACATCGAAACTATTAACAAAGATATGAAATGTGAGAAACTTAAGTGAAGGCAAGTTATTTATTATAGTAAATGTGTAGTGTGTAGTGTACAGTGAATATTTTATGTTGCATAAAAATTGAATACTTGCACATAAAATTACTTTTGACACATATGTTAGGAAATGGAAAGTAGTTTTTTGGCCTGGTCTATTTTTGCAGTGCAGTGTGATAAATTAATATTTGCAGATTCTATGCAATATTATTTTTATAACGTGGCCTACCAACTAAAATGTGCACAGGTTGCCACTTATAGTAAAATCATATTTTCTAAAAATTTCACATTTTATGATGATGTGAATGAATTTTGAAGGTTATTAATTTATGTAATATGGAGAAACAATAAAACGTTTGTTAATTAGCATTACCAGGCTTTGAAAATTATAATAAAGGATAGAATGAAATAACGGAATAGGTTCTATGGAAAAAGGGCTAGAATATATACTACATCATGCCACCCCCATAATCTCCACATATTATTTCTCTCATTTACATTTTGTGACAAAGAAGTTACATAATACACAGCTCTTTGTCCCATCTTACATTCACAGAAAACAAATAGGAACCATGTCAAAATTCTGCAGAATTAGCAGGCTTCATCAACAAGTATTACACATGCTCGATGTATACAAATGCATTAGCTTGATAAAATTATTAATAAACAATAAACGGCCAAACTAAACCATTAAAAATGATTGTAGGTTAAGTAAGGCAGAATTATACAAACACTTATGTAAGGTCATATGGACATGAGAGTAGAGACATGGAGCAACAGCTCAAGGTGTGCAAGAATTGCAATGCATTGCCTATTTTCATTGTTTTCGTTTCTAATGTGATGACCTAAGGGGAGAGGTTCACAAAGAATGGTGTTTTAAAATTTGTTTTCTGTCTTTAAAAAATTTACTTTGCTCCTTAATTTAGTGAAAAAAATATCTGATGTGATACTTTCTCATGGCTTTCTCTACCCTCTATCGTTTATCAGTGAGTATACAAATTATTCTTGCTCAAGCTTATTTTTCTATCTACTACATTTTAATCCACAAAATAAACCTTTGTAGAAATAACTACATAACAGATTTCATTATATATATAAAGGGAACAGCGATAGTCAAATGTTTAAGAACTGAACGCTACATGCTGGTCTTAAACTTCCATACTGTTTCCATGCAGTCACGAGAAACAACTGAAAATCGATGGGACTTTAAAAGAATAAATATTGGACAATTCGAACCTTTAATAACGTATATCTCAGAAACGGCTTATTCCACAGTAAAACTTATTTTAAGTAGATTGTGTGTTTTAAAGAGCTCTACATTTTTTATGTGATACATTTTGGTCTATTGTTTAATGTTCACAGGTTATGCAAGATTAGGTATAAAAAATTCCTTCCGGATGAAGACTTCAAGACTATTCCCAGAAAATTCAGGATATGCATTTTATTTGTTACGTAAATATCTTTCATATACGGTATTTTTCAAAATTGTTAGAGCCATTTTTTAGAAAATAATTTTCAAAAGGTGTTCCACATAGAGGGTAGTTGGGGGTGGGGGATTTCCTTGAATATCTTCATGTCGCATCCTTGGAAGGCTCTATCTAAACTCAAAACACGAAGTTTGGTATTTATCCAACTTTTTGATTTTGAGTTATTGTGTTCACACACATGAACACTCGCAGACATGTTTTCAAAAATGCTTTATTTGAATTCAGGGTGCCTCAAAACATGTATTTCCGGCGAAATCTCGGTATCGAATATTTGGTTGGAATGCAATACTTCCCTACCTACTATATATAGCCGAGAAAGTAAACAAAAAATATATTTAGCTTCCAGAGATATATTCATAAATGCTAAGGTATGTATCTAGCTTCATTCCTTTCAACATAGTATTTAACCAACTTTTTTATTTTGAATTACGCTGTCCACCCCCACACACATGTGTAGGCACAATTCACGTGTGCACGCGCACACACATACGCGCGCACAGACACACACACACACACACACATGTTTTTCTAAAATAGCTCTTTTTGGATTCAGGGAACCTCAAAACATGTATTTCTGTTGAAATCTTGATATCAACATTTCGGGTGGAATGCAATACGTCCTCTACTTATTATAGGCGAGTAGAAGAGAAAGTAAAAATATGGAGTTTTGGATGTCCTGTATGAAGTCAATAACTTACAGGCTTATGAAGGAAAATGTGTATAATACAGGATGCCCGGGAAACTCTGTAACCAACTCTTACATTTATTTCACAGAAAGCACTATACTTTCAGTAGTTTCCACTTGTAATTTAATTATAATTTCTTCCAAAACAGACATGGCAAGTTAAAAACATGAGAACTGTTTTTATAATATTTCTCTCAGTTTGACACAAAACCTCATTAAGGAAATTCATAGTACATGCAGTTTTATAAATAAATGTAATAAACTCATTGCTTTGTATAACTTGTTTTATTTGTTCAAGAAGAGCCATATCTTTGCTTTATGTCAGAAGTTATGTGTAGTATTTTATTCCTGCTTAACATTTAATAAATAACATGAAAATTACTAATACAAAAGTAGAATACAAATCTAACCTTCAGTCTACAATCTTTCATCTTTCCCTTACTTTTGCCTATGTTATTTTGTGTCTATTCATCTGTGCCAATGTGATAATGAAGTAGGTCTATCACTTTTATAACTGTAATGCCAAGTAGTGTTACATCTAGAATTTAATATTAGCAATGAATGAATGAGACATTTTTAAGGTCCACGGGCTTACACACTAACAACAAAATAAGAGTCATACATTCACACATTTTTACGATGCATTCATACCGACAACAGAATACCCGTGGAAAGCTCGCACGTCGATCACAGAAAGCAAGGCGTCCATTTTTGTTTCTTTTCTGTTCAACTTCATACAAGTCTTCATTAACAACATTTTCATATGTTGTAACAAATTATCACATCTTATTTCCACTTGAATCTTAATACAGAAATTAAATTTGCAGCTTCCTCTTTGGATTCTTGTTTAGAAGGTACTCTTGAGTAATTTAAAAGCAGAGCTCATAATAATTCCACACATGTAGTAATTTCATCACATTAGGCATAATTATACCCAATACAAAGTGGTATTCTAATATTTGAAAATTTTCTAGTACCACACTCAATCATTTATAACTAATTTTAGAGAGTCATAATTAGATTTTTGTAAAATGCTAAACCAACAACAAAAATGTATTGATTGCTCATCTCATAACTTTGTCCGCGATTTGAATTCCTATATCACCATCTAAAATTGTGTTGAGGATAACATTACAGAAAATAGTAAACCTACACAACTCTGCCGGTGTGCAATTACCCAGATGCTATATGGTCACATCCCACAGACAGAACTTTGGTGGTGTCTCAGATGCAACACTATATAATGAAGTATTTAGGATTTGTCAGTCCATAAACTTTTAAGTATATTTTAAAGCATTTTCCAACTGAATATCACTCATTTTTCACAGTTGGTAATATCATTTCTGAGGGTTCATCCAATCATTAATGAGTATTTATAATGGTTAAAAAATAAATAGAGGCAGAGATTCATGTTCTAAATTCTGCTGGATTTAATTCTGATAATAGGTCATATGAATAAAACAAATGCCTTTTCAAAAACTTCATAATAGGACACTTGTGTGATTTTATGCTCATCTGCATAGAAAATACACATTTAATTAAAGATAAAAACATTTTTATTTTTTTGCAAACATAGACTGCTCACTGCAACCTTTTTTTTGTCATTAAACATAAGTATACACTCATGTCTTCTGTATTGGGTTGTTTAGTGTTCTGTTCTTATTTTGTATAATTATTTTAATGCACAAAGCATTTTCTCCCATTAATTTGAAATACTCTCAGCAATACCCTATATTTAGTAAATCCCAGCTAGCTTGTATAATGTCAAACTCTTCAAGAACTTAAGACTAATGTAAGCTATGTGTACAGATTTAAATAAATTATATGAAGATATGAGTTGAGTAAAAATGCAACCAGTATAACATAGCAACTGAGAAAATCTATTTCTCAAGTTGCTGATAGAGGCTCCCTTCGTCCAACTATTTTTTATATTTTCATTTTATATTTCATTTGTTAACACTACCATACTTATCATCTGGTTGATTGGTAAAAAATGGTAACTGAGTGAAGAAAAA
This sequence comes from Deroplatys truncata, assembly GCA_030765065.1. Taxonomy (NCBI): domain Eukaryota; kingdom Metazoa; phylum Arthropoda; class Insecta; order Mantodea; family Mantidae; genus Deroplatys; species Deroplatys truncata. The sequence goes on along the minus strand of CM060988.1, from coordinate 115,991,424 downwards.
TATATATAATAGTGGCTTCAAGAAGAAATGTGAATACTTAATGTTATGTTTTTACTATGAGATAGTTGTATATTCTCTATTACTTAAATTTTACGTAATAAATAACTGCCTTTCAGTGCTAGTTTAAGGTTATGTTTTTGGCTAACATAAAAGGCTTCTGGAAATCTTTTGATTTTATAAAAAAAATTCAGTTTCGCCCTCGTAGGAATAATATTGACTGTTGATTACCTCTATGATCAGCATTCTGATTTCTCAACCCAGAAGTTCCGGATTTAATTCCCGGTTGGGACGGGGGAAGTTTACTTTTCCTAACCTCCGCAGGGCCTGGGAGTGCTCATGTGGAAGTGAATGTATGTTTAATGTTAAAATGATTTAAAACTACCTTAAAACACCTACAGTGAACGAGTTAAGTCAAAGCCTCGATATGACTATCGAAGTTAAAGGGGATATAAAGACTGCCTGTTGTAGTGTTCACAGAGATTAGTCTACATGCTATATCAATTTCTTCGTGTAGTTCTGCTAGTGAGATGATTTTCCTTGGTACTCCATATACTTTAGGGTTCTCAAAAGTAAAAGTCCAGGGGTTAAATCTGAATGGCCTTGGGCTGCTTGAAATTCACAGGTTGTCATAGCACTGTGCAACTACTCAAATACATTTTGTTCTACATATTGATGCCATAACTCAGTGTGGAATTTAAACATGTATAAATAGGCACTGTTAAATATGTATATATGTCTTGGTTCCCTATGTGTACTCTTTTTATTCATATGGCCCAGTGAAACAAAGTTTAAAATTAGGAACAATATTTTATAAGTATATTGCCATTTTAAGTTCCAATTTGTATATGTTCATCTTTGCTACAGGTAATCTTTGGTGTTTTCATTATTATAAGCTTTGCTTTATCTGCACAGAGTTAATGAGCATTCAGTTAGGTCCCGAACTAGGAGGCATACCCGAAGACGTCGTGGGTCCTAGAGGACCCAGAGGGCCTAGTGGACCCAGTGGTCCCATTGCCCCTTGAGGAGGTTGTGGTTGCTGCATAGACGTGGCTGGAAGAATCACGGCGGTGCCCGGGGCATAACTGCTGAGAATCACTTTGTGCTTGAGGGCCTCCTCATAGGGGGGCGGCGAGGTGGCGCTGGAGGCGGCAGCAGCTTGCGCAGCCGCAGCAGCAGTCAAGGAACCGCTGGGAAGGAAGAGCCCCATGCATGGTGTCGGGTGCAGGGGGAAGGACGAGCTGGGCGATAACACGGGCGAGGATCTCGTCTCCATCCCGTTTAGCGAGCTGAACACTGAAAACAGAAATTACAATGTGAGGAAACTCCTTGGGGATACGCAAGAAAAAATTCGTTTTACATTCCCATAATTTTCTCTACTCCCTCTTCTACGTATTATTTTTACAAAAGTTTATTCTTCTATCTGTTTCTTGTTCACCGAGATAAACTTTGATTACACATTTATGTATCTAATTGTGGGTGTAAGAAGGATAAGGCAGGCTAAAGCGATAGTCAAATTTGTAAAAATTGTGTCGCAAGTAATGACTTTGAAAATCTATGTCCTTTTGCATGACCACGAAAAAAAATCGGATGTGTTGCATTCACATGACCTTCTCTACCCTCTATCGTTTATTAATGGTATACAAACTATTCTTACTAAAGATTATTTTTCTATATACTACATTTTATTCCGAATAAACCTTTGCAGAAATAGCTACATACATTACACATTTCGTTATAGATACAAAGGGAACAGGGATAGTCAAATGTTTAAGAACTGGACGCTATTATGCTAGCTTTAAAATTCGATATTGTTTCCATGTAATCGAGAGAAACCACTGAATTGACAGAACTTTAATGATAAATGATAATGATAAATATCAGAAATGGCTTAAGCTACAAAAAATCGGCTTGAAATAAATTGTGTGTTTTAAAGAGATCTACATTTTTTATGTAGCGTATTTTCGTCTATCGCTTGTCAGTTAAACAAAATTATATAAAATTCCTTCCGAATGGAGAAGCCTTTACAGACTATTCCCAGAAAATTCAAAATATACATATTATTTGTCATGCAAATATCTTTGATATGTGGTATTGTAATCAAAATCGTTAGAACCATCTTTCAGAAAATAAAAATTCGAAAAATGTTTCGCGTAAAGGTTAATTTGGAGAGGAGGGATTTTCTTGAAAATCTTCGTGTCGCATCTTCGAAAGACACTGAACTTAAATAGTAAGTTTGGTATCTATCCCAATTTGGTTTTTGAGTTATTCTGTTCACAGACATAGACACGCGCGGACGTTTTTCTAAACATCCTTTTCTTTTGGATTCAGGGGTCCCCACAACATGTATTTCCGGTGACATCTCGGTATCGAATTTTTGGGTGGAATGCAATGCCTTCTCTACCTACTAGGTACGTGGTAGAGAAATTAAAAAAGAACAACTGGCGATTTGCAATTGAAAACAATGTAACTGAAAATTCAAAGCAATAACAAAACATATCTTGGAAATGATTAACGCCGTTAAAAATTTCATTTCGCATAAACTGTGTGCTTTAACTAGTTCTAAATTTAATTTGTGTAGTAAGATTTTGTCAATCTCTTATGGTTTACCAGTTACATACAGGTCATTGGAAATGAAGAGGAGTCAAGGCTTTTCACAGAAAATTGAAACTAGACATTTTATTGTCGTTTAGATACCTTAAACATATTGTATTTTAATCAAAATCGTTAGAGGCATTTTACACAAAATAATGAAAAAACTTCCATGTAAAGGGTAGTTTGAGGTGGGGGATTTTCCTGAAAATCTTCGTGTCGCATCCTTGGAAGGTGCTCTTAAACTTAAATATACCAAGTTTGGTATTTAATCCATTTTTCGTTTTTGAGTTATGCTGTTCACACATACACATCTTTCTATAGAAAGCTATGTAATAAAGCATCTAAGGGAGTAATTGTGCCCAGTATTTTTGCTGATATATCAGCAAAAGTCAATTTACTATCCATCCGTCTGTCTTTACGCCTCAAACAATTGCTGTGTAAGGAACCCGAAATGTTTTAGAAAGGTGTACTAATTTTAAGAAGAGCAAAATTCCGAGTCTTAATTCTTTAATTTTTTTACAATATATGCTGAAAAACTTGTTAAGATTGATTCGATACATTCAAGGTTTTTGTTTTTAGTATAATAACCATATAAACTATAACCAGTTGACCTCAGTATGAAGTATTACATTCTTCTTTCTTTTAAGACTATTTATTTTTACTTGAGATTCTCAGGTCATACAGCGACATCACTGGACATTTGTTCACATGCAGAGTGATTCAATGACACAAATTTTTACAAAGTGTAGTAAACATTAAATATATCATGTATGTAAATTAACAAATATATGAGATTAATGCCAATAGTATGACATTTTATGTAATGCAAGAAAACACATGATTTCTTCAAAATTACGTTTCGTAAATGCCTCCATTTTTCCGATGACAATGTGCCCGCCAATGTTGCGTATCGTGAAACGACTTTTGTAGGATTTCAGGTAGCAGATCACTAATTTCTCTGAAAAAATAGGAGAATAGCAAAACAATCTTCTTTATGTTGTAATCGAGTTCCTTAGAAGCCTATACTAAATAATGACACGAAGAGAGAAAATTATGCCCAGCTTGACAGATAATTATTATTCAAACGATATTTTATAATTTACAACTGAGAAGATTATATTTTGTCAGTTCCAAAATCTTTAACTTGGTAATTTGTGTGCGGGGAATCTTAATATTCACGTTTCTCCCTGTATCGTTGAATATTGAGGTCGCCCTCCGTGGTCTAGAGGTACCATGTTAGCCTCTAGTTCCCGAGGTCGCGGATTCAAATCCGACAGACGGCGATGGATTTTTTTCGGGCGTAGAAATCCTTAGCATGGCTTCCTTCGAAAGGGAAGTAAAGCCGGTGGTCCTTTGTCGAAGATTTACGGCAAGTAAAAGAGCTTCAAGCCTGATAAAGCGGCATCTGAACAAATTTTCGGTTTTTACGCCCAATATAGAATGGGACGCTGAGAACCATGGCAGTTAAAAGAGGGTCCATGAATAAAACTCAGTTTTTGTTGAATACTAATCTTAGAAATTCCTGTGTGACGTGAAAACCGTATGTCTTTTATGTTACTAAATAGTAATTGCGGGACCAAGGAGAAGCTACAAAGGTTTAAAAATTCTTGTAATGTGATTATTTAAAAATGCCCAAAGCACGTGAATACCCTAACTTTTGACACTTTGTGGATTTATTGGTCATTTTTTCCTTGAATGTGATTAAATATTGCGCTACTCTTCATTCCTTAACTCGTCATTCGAGGTTAAAAAGCCAAACGTGCTAAAGTAAATAAACACATTGCAACCGGATCCCTAGCATATTTTGACTTGTGCACGTTTTAAGGAGCTTCTGCGCATGTGCAACTGGTTATGACATAATTGCCCTATAGAGCCAAATACTTACGGGTGTGCACGTTTGAGAAAATGCAGTAGCGCGCGAAGTTTTTCCCGCACTCTGTTTCCACTATCAGTACAATTTTGCGCCAATGCCACTAGGTGGTAGCACACTATGGCAGAAGTGGCAGAGTCACTGTAGCAGAAGTAGTAACGTGGACAAGCTCGGAAACTTCTCATGGTTTCTCAACTACAATTTAATTTACATATTACTTCGTTCCTATCCTAACACAGTGTACTTAATTACTATGTACACAACAACAAACATACATAAACAAACCTTTCTCCCTTTCTTTCGTCATAAAAGTTATGCACTATATTATTATTATTATTATTATTATTATTATTATTATTATTATTATTATTATTATTATTATTATTATTTTAAGAGGGGCTGCAGTTATATAAATTTGTTCATAATCACAACTATTGTGCAGCAGATGCTATTTCACATTTTCAGGGCTCCTGACTAAAATTCGGTGAACACCCAAAATATATACTCACGAACAACCACCACCACCACCACCACTACTGCTACTACTACTACTACTACTACTACTACTACTACTACTACTACTACTACTACTACTACTACTACTACTACTACTACTACTACTACTACTACTACTACTACTACTACTACTACTACTACTACTGAAAACAGATGCAGTTTTACTACTTCTTGATCTTAAAGAGTAACGTTATCAACCCTGTTAACCAGAAAGATACAGAAAATGCCCTGAATATCCGCCAACATTTCACACCTATTTTCATGAACTTTTTGGTCGCTATTGAGTTATCACGGTGACTTTACGAAATTATAGTTATAAGGGGTAAAAGAGAAGAATCGCTATAATAAAATTTTAGATGACTGTACAATAATTTCGTAAGGAATACGAGAGAGGTAAATTTAATTCATTAACTCGCCATTCGAGGTTAAAAAGCCAAGCGCGCTAAAGTAGATAAACAGGCTAGTGTGTACGAGGCCTGTTTTAAAGTAAGTACCGACAATTTTGTAAAAGATACAGAACATTATTTTCCAAATACTTTATCATACACCTTACTCTACTTCTCCACATAGTCACTACCGTTATTCAGGCACTTGTAACGGGAAACTTTTTGTATGCCTTCGACAAAGAATGATGCCGCCTGTGATAAAAGCCACTTCTTATTTCACATTATCGTCATTGAAATGTTTTCCACCAAGAAATTTCTTGGGATGAAGAAACAGATGGAAATCTTTGGTGCCAAATCTGGACTGTATGAAAGGTGTTCGAATTGTTCCCAACCAAGTGATGCGATCGGATCTTGAGGTTTTTTTTGGATATGTATGGCCGGGCATTGTCACTCATTATTGTTTCCCCATAAACTCGCACATTAGCGATGAATGTTTGCTGGCGTAACATTTCTCGCATTCAAAAAACAATTCGCTGATCTGAGTTCACATTCGGCGGGTCGTTCGACTGTTTTGAATATTTAGAAACGCTCGAAAAACAGGAAAACACAACGTGACGATCGCTCAAAACTGCGTCTGGCTTCCTAACGAACGGAAGAGGTGATTGCACATGCTTAAACTCGCGACTGTAGCGCTGTAGCGGCAAAATATTAAATCTGTACTTACTTTAAAAACAGCCTCGTATTAGAAATGGGCATTTATTTCGGCAGATAAAACATATCTTAGCTACGGTAAAGTACACCTCAGTTTTCTTCATTTCATTTATTTGTCATTTGACAACGCAGTAGTTTAACTTAATTAAAAGGTTACCATTACCATAAGCAGGAAATCCGAAATTAAAATGTATACAAGATCTAGATAAGATAACTCGCCATATAAATGGAAAATAAGTGCTAATGCTTGAAAGTTTACAAGAAAAATAAATAATATATCAGTATTAACTCGTAATTTCAGAAAAAAAACTGTCGTATGCATATTACCTTCTCTACTCATCTTTATTTTTATGTCTTCTTCATATTAATCGAGATAAATGTTTACAGAAATATTTTCTTTATACTTTTTGTTATAGGTCCAGGGAGGATACAGGAGGCCGAAAGAAGAGAAGCCGGTTAAAGGACTTTTAGCTTTCCAATTGAGAAAAATATAAAGTATTTGAAAATTCAAACAAATAACAAAGAATATCTCGGGAATGGATATCGCCACAAAAAATATTATTTGGTACAAATTGTGTGCTTTAACGAAATCTATAATTTTGCGTAATAGGATATTATTTGTCTCTTAGGGTTTACCAATTATACAGAAGTCTACTCGAAATGAACAAGACTTCACAGACTATTCCTAACAAAATTCCAGATTCATACTTTGTTATGAAAATATCTTAAATAGATATGCAGTATTTATTCAACATCGTTGAAGCCATTTTTGAAGAAATAAAGAATAACGAAATGTTTTCCATGTAAATGTAGTTTGGGGGGATTTTCTTGAGAAATCTTCGTGTCGCATTCTTGGAAGACTTAAAGTGCCAAGTATGGTATTTAACCAACCCTTGGTTTTTTATTTATACTGCTCATAGACAGACAGACAGACAGGCACTATACACATGCATACAGACCGTTTTCTAAAAATGCTCTTTTGGATTCAGGAAGCCTCAAAACGTATATTTCCAATGGGATCTCGGTATCGCATTTTTGGATGGAATACAATACTTTCTCTACTTATTATGGGTAAGCAGTGGAATAACTAAAAATGAATGTATGAGAAAAAATCTGTTGTGTTGCATGAGTTTCTCTACCATTTATCGCATATTAGTGGATATACAAATTATTCTTACGAAAGTTTATTTTCCTATCTACTTCATTTTAATCGAGATAAACCTGTCCGAAAATAGTTGCATTACAAATTTCATACAAAGGGAATAGCGACAGTCAAATGTTTTAGAACTGGGGGATATATGTTGACCTTAAAATTCCACACTGTTTCCATGCAATCGCCAGAAACAACTAAAAATAGACAGGACTTTGAAAGAATGGCTAAGTATTGGACAAATCGAACACTTGATAACGGATATCTCGGAGATGGCCTATGCTACAAAAAAGTTATAAATAATTTGTGTGTTTTAAAGAGAACTACATTTTTTGTGTAATGCATTTTCATTTATCGCTTAACGTTTACCAGTTATATAAGATTATACAAAATTTCTTCCGAATGAGTGGACCCCATAGGTTATTCCCTGAGTATTCAAGATATACATTTTATTTGTCATGTAAATATCTTTAGTATATAATATTTTAATCAAAATCGTTAGTACCATTTTTAAAAATAAAAAATTTCGAAAAATGCTCCATGGGAAAGATAGTTTGTGGTAGAGGAATTCTGTTGAAAACCTTCGTATTGTATGTTTGGACGGTACTGAACCTAAATACCAAGTTTGGTATTTATCTGACTTTTCGTTTTTGAGTAATGCCATTGACAGCCACACACAGACACATACGGACTTTTTTTTCTTCTAAACATGCATTTTTTGGGTTCAGGGTGCCACAAAACATACATTTCCGATGAACTCTCGGTATCGAAATTTTGGGTGGAATGCAATGCTTTAAAACTGTTGATTAAGTTCGACTCTAATTGGTGAATAAGGCATGAATGAGAACGTACAATGGGTGAAAGGCACTCGCGTGTAATTTATCTAGCGTGTTTCCCTCGCCTGCCTTTGAAAAGCAGTGATAGATTTTGTCAACATGAACCTCTCAGGTGGTATACATTAGTCAAACCTTACAAAAGCCTAGATGATTCATACCCCACTCTGTACGTATTGATTAGTTTTCCGTTTTTCGCCCATACAGAATGGGGAACCGAACAAGAGGGGAGCTAAGTTGTACTTGCTTTAAGTCAAGTGTAGCAGGTGCGTGATACCAATACGCACGCGATGTCACCTTACCTCTATAGGAAGCTACCCACGTGGCCTGTTGCTGGTGCGATGCCTCGTCTAGCTCCCGCGTAAGCTGTCTACGTCTTCGTCTCCAAAGTTTCCCACTGAAACAACAAATAGCACGTTGGTTTGGTGAAGTAAATAGTTGTTCCGGGTTGATGGAGACATACAGTAAGTAAAGAAACTATTGCCACAACTTGCAATTTTAAGTTATTTTCTCAATAACATCATAATTTATAATCAGAAATCATACAAATTATTTATAATGCATAACAAGCTATTTACAAACAACATAAATACAAAATAACATTTATTTTCTGATATCTTTAAGGCCACAAATATAAAAACATAAACAATTACATATTTCTATGCAAAATAAATATTGGGACACCTGAAGAAAAATAGCCTATCTTGTGCACCAAACCGGAAGTTCCAATAGCTTGTTGGGTTTCCTCTGCGTTTTATGACCTCTCTCAGACGATTGGGCATGCTGCTTACAAGTTTAGCAGTATATGCAGCTGAAATTTTGGCCCACTCTTCACTGAGTCTCCTTTTCAAATGCCCCTTTGAAGATATTGGCTAACTGCAGACTCTAATATCCAATTCATCCCATAAATTCTCAATTGGATTTAAGTCCAGTGATTGTGCAGGTGGATGAAGGATTTGTGGACAGTTGTAGAGTAGCCATTCTTACACAGCCCTGAAAGTATGTTTGGGGTCACTATCTCCATAGAACTTAAAAGTAGCACTGACACCAATTCTCTCTGCACTCCTGTGTAGGTTCTCCTTCACAAGGTTCAAGTATTTTATTTTATTCATTTTTCCCTGGATGAAAACCAATTCTCCAACTCCAGATGCAGCCATGCAACCCCAGACCATCATATTCCCAATATCATGTTTTACAGTAGGCCGAAGATTATTTTTGTCATTTCGCGTCAGGTTTTCCTCCTTAAAGGACTTAAAAGTCAATGCCTTGGGTCTGTAGACTGTCGAGGAGCAAGTAAACTCTGGGCAATAGCATACCCAGGATGTAGACCTTAAGCCTTCAAGGACTTACAAGTCAATGAATGCCTTAGGTCAGTAACCTGTCGAGGAGCAAGCAAACTCTGGGTAATAGCTTACCAAGGTTGTAGGCCTTTAAGGCCTTACAAGCTAATGCCATGAGTCAGTAGCCTGTCGAGGTGCACATAAACTCTGGATCATAGCATACCCAGGATGTAGGCCTTAAACCTTCAAGGACTTACAAGTCAATGCCTTAGGTCAGTAACCTGTCGAGGTGCACATAAACTCTGGATCATAGCATACCCAGGATGTAGGCCTTAAACCTTCAAGGACTTACAAGTCAATGCCTTAGGTCAGTAACCTGTCGAGGTGCACATAAACTCTGGATCATAGCATACCCAGGATGTAGGCCTTAAACCTTCAAGGACTTACAAGTCAATGCCTTAGGTCAGTAGCCTGTCGAGGTGCACATAAACTCTGGATCATAGCATACCCAGGATGTAGGCCTTACGCCCTCAAGGACTTACAAGCCAATGCCTTGGGTCATAGCCTGTCGAGGAGCAAGCAAACTCAAGATCATAGCATACGCAGGATGGGTGATCAGTCCAATGCCTGGTATAACCCTGAAGAAGATGAGAATGGAATATAGTGATGAAAGGAATGATAGGACAACTCGTGGATCAAATATCCAACCCAGTATTCACCTAGTGACCGAGGAAAACCGCGAAAGAAACCTTGGTCAGATTGGTCGTCCTCGGGGACCTCCCGAATGTGGTTCGCAGACGTTACCCCTAAGCTATTCCGCTCGGTCGTGGAGAAGTACTTGGGTTTAATTCAAAGGACTCCTTCCCTGATCCAAAGAAATGTTTCATTTCGCTAAGCTGTCATTGGAGTCCATTTTCTGATTGCTCCTATTGGACTTATACTTTAAAGTCAAAAGAAGTAATCGTATTTTATGATTCGTCCGTCAGTTTTGATCGTGCGTGTGCGGGCATATATTATGAGGCTAGCTGGATTTGTTCGTTAAGCCGTTTACGCTGGTTGCACAGCACGTGCCAATTAAAGCAAAAAGGAATGGATAGGACCAAAAATTCTTTGTATCCTACTACTACCGACGTCGAACTTTCATGTTACATTTCAAAACTTTCATTTATATTAAACTAAATTCTTGATTTCCAATGTTACACTTCATCATGTAATAATTTATTATTATTCCTATAATTATTATTATTATTATTATTATTTACATATTGGAAAGGTAGGTATCCCCAAGAGGAAAGAATGAAGTAAAAGGAACCACACAGGAGAATACAGGCCGTAGGCAGATAGGTCATAGAGACGGACGGAAGTCCTTGACGTTTCCAAACTCGCAGACCCATCCCATTGCTGTAGCCGGCGAGAGAATGCAATAAAGGACCCACCAGTCGAGCAGCCCTCTAGTGTCCAAGAGGTATATTTTTCCAGTGACCATGCATGCGCACCATATCTCCGACAACGCCATACACAATGAAACCTAGAAGATGTCGTCCTCCGTGGTCTAGTGGTACCACGCTAGCCTCTGGATCCTTAGATCACGGATTCAAACCCGGCGGAGGGCGAGGGTTTTTTCGAGCGTAAAAATCCTTAGCATGGCTTCCTTCGGAAGGGAAGTAAAGCCGGTGGTCCCGTGTCATAGATTTACGGCACGTAAAAGAACCTCAAGCGTGATAAAGAGGCCTCTGAGCAAAATTACTGGTCTTTCACGCCCGATATGGGGTGGGACACTAGGGACCACAGTAGTTAAAGAGCGTCCATAAATAAAACTCAATTTAAAGCATCTGAAAAGTAAAAAGGAAATGGAATGAAAGGAAAATGACGGATAGCAAATGGTGGCAGAGAAGAAACCACCCCAGCATTCCCTTCGACCCACGGGAACTACAAGAAAGGCATGGGTCAGAGTGGGCGGTGGAAAGGTAGAATCAGACTGAAAATTTAAATGCCATAACAGGGATTTGAAACACAGATCTTCGGCTTTCCGTGCCATTGCTCTAACCAACTGAGCTACCATGGGAATATGGTGGTAGGACATTTAATTCCCCAATTGATTCACAACCACAAACGATCTCAAATTAATTTTGAGATAACATATTTACAATACTGTAAGTACTTGAAGTCGCAGGCTTCATAGATAACCGCTATTAGGTCTTCGTCTTCTATAATGGATTCCCTCGTCTTTGTAGGACTTACCCCCCTCCAAGGACTTACAAGCCAATACCTTGGGTCAGTAGTCTGTCAAGGAGCAAGCAAACCCTGTATCATAGCATATTCAGGAAGGGAGATCAGTCCAATGCCTGGTATGGCGGTGAAGAAGGAAATGAAATGTAATGACGAAAGGGATGTGGGAAAATTCCTACATCATATTATCCAATCGAACATTCACCTAGCGACCAGGAAAACCGCGAAAAAAAATTCACCAGATTTGTCGACCCCGGGGGTTTGAAACCGGGACCTCCCGAATGCGGGCCACGGACGTCATCGCCTGAGCCATCCCGCTCCATTATTAGGTCCACTAATGTGAATTAAGTGTTGTTACACACATGCCGTATGCAGGCTAAGGTTGGAAAAACAATCGGATTAAAAACTTAATGCCATAACCGGGATTTGAATCACGTACACTACGTGATCAAAAGTATCCGGACACCTGGCTGCAAATGACGTAAAGTTCGTGGCGGCCTCCATCGCTAATGCTGGAAGTCAATGATGGTGTTGGCCCACCCTTAACCTTTATGACAGCGTTCACTCTCGCTGGCATACTTTCAATCAGGTGCTGGAAGGTTTCTTGGGAAATGGCAGCCCATTCTTCACAGAGAGCGGAACTGAGGAGAGGTATCGATGTAGGTCGGTGAGGCCTGGCACGAAGTCGGCGTTCCAAAACATCCCAAAGGTGTTCTATATGATTCAAGTCAGGACTCTGTGCAGACCAGTCCATTACAGGGATGTTATTGTCGTGTAACCACTCCGCCACAGCCCGTGCAGTAGGAACAGGTGCTCGATCGTGTTGAAAGATGCAATCGCCATCCCCGAATTGCTCTTCAACAGTAGGAAGCAAGAATGTGCTTAAAATATCAATGTAGGTCTGCGCTGTGATCGTGCCACGCAAAACAAGTGGTGCAAGCCCCCTCCAGGAAAAACACGACCACAGCATAAACCACCACCTCCGAATTTCACTGTTGGCACTACACACGCTGGCAGATGACGTTCACCGGGCTTTCGCCATACCCACACCCTGCCATCGGATCGCCACATCGTGTACCATGATTCGTCACTCCACACAACGTTTTGCCACTGTTCAATCGTGTAATGTTGACGCTCCTTATACCAAGCGAGGCGTCGTTTGGCATTTTCCTGCGTGATGTGTGGCTTATGAGCAGCCGCTCGACCATGGAATCCAAGGTTTCTCACCTCATGCCTAACTGTCATACTACTTGGAGTGGGTCCTAATGCGGTTTGGAATTCATGTGTGATGGTTTGGATGGATGTCTACCTATTACTCTTTACGACCCTCTTCAAATGTCGGCGGTGTCTGTCAGTCAACAGACGAGGTCGGCCTGTACGCTTTGGTGCTGTAAATGTCCCTTCACGTTTCCACTTCACTATCACATCAGACACAGTGGACCTAGGGATGTTTAGGAGTGTGGAAATATCACTACAGACTTCTGACACAAGTGACACCCAATCACCCGATCACGTTCGAAGCCCGTGAGTTCCACAGAGCGTCCCATTCTGCTGTTTCACGATGTCTAATGACTACTGAGGTCGCGGATAAGAGTGCCAGGCAGTAGGTGGCAGCACAATCACCTAAGACGAAAAACGTATGTTTGTGGGGTGTCGGGATACTTTTGATCGCATAGTGTATTTTTGGCTTTTGTGCCGTTGCTTTAACCAGCTTCGACTTCCGACATTGGTCGCGTCGTTACTTTGGAAGTACATTCTGCCGAGGTTTCGCTGCAACCTATGTTGAGCTTCTTCCCTGGGCTACTGGCACGCATGCGTACCGGAAGCCAAAGGAATATACTATGAACAACTGTCGTGGAAGCCTGCGCACATATTTAGTTTTAAATATTGTTTATCTTGATTTATTAATAAACATATTATTTGTATTTACGATCACAATATGTCGTTTCCCCATATATCGCATCATGTGGTTTATGTTTCCATTAAAGATATGCAGCTTGATCGTTGCAGTTTGGTGTGGTATGCAATTATTTCAATGTGATACTCACTATTAATAACAAACATACTCGTTACGTTTATTCACTTCTTTAGTGGTTTAGTAATTTACACTGAAAGTCTTTTAACTTTGACGCCACCACTTCGATACCAGCAACACTTGGTTTCAGCAAGATGTCGCGACAGCTTACATAAGCCAACATTGCATGATCAGTCTTCATTACGCGTTTCCTGGTCATCTCATTTCCAGTTTTACGGACATCTCTTGTCCTTCATGTTTCATGTAATTAATACCTCCTTAATTTTTATAGGGCTTGTGAAGAGCCATGTTTATGCAACGCTCCCTGAACTGCGCAACAGCTGGAAAGGCGAATGGAAGCTGTTATCCATCCTGTATAAGAGATAAATATAATGATTTCTTAATACAGCTAATAACTGAATTTGAATAAGGATCTTTTCAAAGCATCTTTATGCAATTTTCGGCCTAATTTTCAGAGTAGGAGTTTTAAATAAATAAGTAACTAAATAGTAGAAGACTTACTCAAATTTGAAGCTTCCGAATTTGGAATTTCCTGATTGGACAAAGCGCGCTGAACAAAATTTTAAGAGTCACGTGCAAAATTATTTAAAACTACCCGAGCACGCAGCTCTGCTCGCGTTATTACGATAAACGCACACATTCTTCTCTATTCTCCCGCTTTCTGATGTTTCCCCTTCTCCCCTATCAAGACATTTTTAAACTAAAATGAAGTTCTGAATTTCCTTGAAATGTTTCAAATACCAGTAGAATTTTCTCCATCGAGGAATTCTCTCAAAATTATGTTTCACTTGAGTCCTTGCATAGCAGGGAATTTAAACCACAAATAGTATCAATGGAGAGGTAGTTTCAGGTATAATCTTATGAAACCTGTGGCATTTTCTGATAACAGATTTATTTTATATCTTACCAATTACAGAAGAGCTTTATCCCGAGGTAAACCAAAGCACCAACCGTCATCACTATGATGCCTGGAATGATGAGGTCCCGAACTGGATCGAATTTCGCTCCTGGAACAGAAAATTATCTTAAAACAGTTCCTACATTTTCATTAGAAGTTTTAGAAAATACTATAGCTACGTTTGTAGTCAAGAGAAATGCCTTGGAATATCGATGGTCTGGAACCATATTGTTTTAAGTTCAGAATATTAGTTATGAAGCTCAGCGAAGTTCTATACCCATATCCATGCTGTGAATAAAATAGTGAGTAAATAGGTGCATTTAGAACACCCAATATTAACAGAACCAACGTGTTCCATGTCCATATTCCCTTTTAATTTATGAGTCATACTGTTCCATGTCCAAATATCAAAGTACCAATGTAAGACAAAACACATCACTTAACATTACATTATGTATTTGCTGGTTTTATTACAATTTGGGCTCCATATGCTCAAACTAACGTTAGTGGTACATCGACGAAACTGTTTTCCGTCCATTTACAATAATGATGAAAATCCTTTTGTTGCTTTTGAATTTATTTAAAGTAGCTCTAACTACAAGGTTCATATGCTCGTCACTCATCAATTAACTGCATTAATTCATAATAAGACAAACAGTTACGATGACAGTTCTCAAAAACTAACAAACCAAATAAATTATAATATTTACAACATATTATATTAACACATTATAATACACAGGTAACTGAATAGATAGAGAACATAAAAAAGGAATGTAATTACAGCATTAATTTTCACATCATCATATAAATATTTACATACAGAGAGCCATTCAACTATGAGCGAGAAAATATTACATTTGGGTTGAAATATTTTATATTTTGTTAAGAAGACCGACTTGTTTAGTTTTAGACGGGCGACTTGAGTGTCTATAGCGGTGTGGAGGTAGGAGGAAATATTTTCAGTTCTGCGGTAGTTATCACATTGTCGGCATTTGCATAGTGGATGTTCAACAGTAAGTCTTCAGGAGGTGGTCCTTTGGTGATGAGGTAGAGGTGAGTAAGTTTTGTATGTTCAATTCATAATCTAGCAGCAATTGCGTGGTCTTGGCGGTTCAAGGCGAGAAGGGACTGATATTTTGCTGTCTAGTAATATGTAGTTTACTGCTTGAGGTCTGGATCCATTGCTGCTTCCAAATGCTGTGGGATCGCTCTTTTTAGGTGTGATGCAACATCCTGACACGGAATTTTGAATGGATAGGCCAACTAATTATCGGCGAGTGGCTTCTTTAGCTGCTAAGTCAGCCTGTTCGTTACCTTTAATGCCAATGTGTGATTGGATCCAGACAAGAGTTACGGTATGATCTTCAGTTAGAATAAATTGAAGAGTATGTTGAATGTCACGTACCAATGGGTGAGATGTGGATCGATCTTGAAGAATTTGGAGTGCACATTTGAAAACCACAGGCAAAGAACATTCTAAGTCGCACAAGGTTAGTTTGAGATATTTTAATTTTAAAGTTTAAAACCAAACTGCATAAGCTTCATTAAAGATAAAAATTTACAATTAAGTTCAAAATAATGATCATTTAATTGATATTTTTCCAGTCACATTTAATATAATATCTCTTCTTTAACATGAGTATACAGGATGGTCAAATTACAAAACTGAGGTTGAACAAAAATCAACTTTTGCCCAGTCACGGTTTTAGTCCTGGAAACAGTATGTTCTCTTTAAATATGAGAGTAAATTATTGTTGATAAATCTTTTAACAAACATAAAATGTTATTCAGTCACTTTTCGGCTACTTAAATGCATCACTCTGCTCATAAATGTGAACACTATGGTTGAACTAAAGTTTGTAAAACAGAAATTAAGTTTTTCTATTAGAAAACAAATATCACATATCAGAAAACCTCTCTAGCTGGAATAGATAAGTTCTATATAAATCCCGCATTCACTTCTTATTTTCATTACTTGTGTGGCAGGTTTGTAAAATACATCTGAGCTCCTGGGGAACAAAATTTCTTTAACACCTGTAGATCGACATATTATGCAGCACTTGGCAGTGGTGCCAGATATACCCTCATGAGATCATCATCTTGACAGCTCTTTTTCTTTGTATGCTCTATGACGATGGGAGATAGCCAAGCACCATTGTACGTTTTTCGATACTGGAATGTCTGTGCATGTTGTGAAGTGAACTTCGTTTCTTTAATTGGTCGGATTGTAAATTGAGCCTTCTTTCTGTAACCAATATTTGGAAAGTGTTCTTGCCAATTGCAGAACATTGATTGATCACACTTTACAACTTTGAAAGGAGATGGTTGGATGCGATTTTCAGCAATATGGTTTATTCAATCATCTGGTAACTCTAAAGTCACTTTTTGATTAGTGTTGCCCATATCTTGCCTGGCTCCATGTAGGAATGACCTCTGATAGGAAAGTGAACAGTTACGGTTTCAAATCTTTTGGCCACTGTGCAGAGATAATGCAAGAAGCGTATTACTGCGAAATTCTTATTTTGTCCTACACAAGAGTCTATGAAAATATCTAGATGTTTAATCTTTTCCCCAATGAATGCAACACAAAAGTGGCATAATAGAGAAAAGACATCATTACACCCCTTCCTGGCAACAGTCTTATCATATGCATAAAAAACATCCTTGCCATTGGGAAGTTGATATACATTCAATAAGTAGAGGTTCAGTTGTTGTGTATAATAAACATTGTTGGTGTCAAATTTGGGCACTGAAGATTTTTCATGTAATCTAAGTAAATTCCTTCATGGTCTGGTTCTGTTTTGCTAGACGTTTTCGATCAAGAATATTATGTCCAGTATTCAGTGTTCTTAAAGATATTTACGTATGTTTAAGAAATTCACTGGACATATTTACCTTCTCAGCTTGAAATGCTTTCACTTTAGTTCTTTAGTTCATTACATTGCGAGCAGCTATCTTTTCTAGGGTAATGGAAGGAAAAGTTGTATTCATTGTGAAAAATATGTCTGTAGTATTTATACCTTACTGAATTATTCGGATATTTTCCCATGTACATATTGTGTAGCTTTATGATATCTGACTTAGATAAATTTTGCTGGAGTTCTTCAATGAATAGTGTGATTTGTATCTTTAAGTGAGTTCAGATGTTTATTGACACAGTTCACAGTTTCTTGAGATTTAGCATGTTTTCTATTGTGGTAAAATTGAGTTTTATTTATGGACGCTCTGTAACTGCTATTTTCTATTGTGATGCTTCCCTCCGTTATCAACTGGTGTTACATCAGTAGGTATCAGAGACTTTTTATTGTACTAACTGTTTGTATGGCGATACCAAAAATAGAAACAAAAGCTTTATGGCAAACAGGAATCTCAATAACTTTATCCTGTCGCATATTCCTAACTTCCTACCTGTAACTGTACTCTTTCAGATGTT
This sequence comes from Deroplatys truncata, assembly GCA_030765065.1. Lineage (NCBI taxonomy): Eukaryota > Metazoa > Arthropoda > Insecta > Mantodea > Mantidae > Deroplatys > Deroplatys truncata. The sequence goes on along the minus strand of CM060988.1, from coordinate 115,973,488 downwards.
CACTGTCTACTTCATACTTATTCTTCCAATAGAGAAAACTGATACTAAAGCACTTAAATATTCACTTTGTTTATTTTTTCAGCTAACAAATTGAACGCTTTCAGAACCTCAAAACATTTCCGTCTCTTACAATTACATGGATATCTTCCTACATGGCTCATTGCTCTTATTTTCTTACTTGCATCTTTCATTTTCCTACTTATTTCCACACTATACTCTTCTTCTGCTTCCATTATTAATAGCTTTTTAGAACCTATTCAGAACTAACGCCGTAACAGCTGTTTGGTACATAGAATGTTATTTCATTCTAACCATCACTTGAAATGTTATTTCCCTGTAAAAATGCACATAGTATGATCTTTCTTAGCATGCACTGCTTTGAAGCGTAAATTTCTCGCACATAGGTTAATGTTTCCTTGACTTGGGTATGCTGAAAATGTAGTACAATTGGTATACTACAAGTTGGCGGGTGTATATAATTTGTTTTAAAAATGTGACTTAGAATGTTCTTTATATGAATGTCTTCATTTGGAATCTGTAAATATTATGAAATGTTTACTGTCTGTTGAACGAATTAGTGTTATTACCTTCCGAATTGCCATTAATTCACAAGAAAAATCGGAATGCATACCTGGCAGACGGGAGGAAATAGTTTCATTTGTATGTTTAACAAGTGCATATCCACATTTGTGTTCTGCCATTGACCCATAAGTGAATAGATGGTTATTAGTTTGATAAAAAGCAACACGTTCATGGTACAACTGCATAATTACGTATTGCCATATTAGTATCTGACTTCACATTTTTGCTGAGGTCCAAATTTACATGAGGAAGTTGGATTCCCCATGGTGGAAAATCGGAAAGATTCGGCGTGATTATTTCAGGAAATGATATGTTAACTTCGTTTAGATGTCTTGAAATCTTCTATATGGGGATGAAGTAATCAGTGGAGATGGGGTACTCAAGAATACTAGGCAAATATCCTTGAGGATGATCTATTTCGATCTGTGATCAAAAGTATCCGGACACCCCCACAAACATGCGTATTTCATCTTAGGTTGCATTGTGCTGCCACTTACTGCCTGATACTCCTTATCTGCGACCTCAGTAGTCATTAGACATCGTGAAACAGTAGAATGAGACGCTCCGTGAAACTCACGGACTTCGAACGTGGTCAGGTGATTGGGTGTCACTTGTGTAGAAGTCTGTACGCGAGATTTCCACACTCCTAAACATCCCTAGGTCCACTGTTTATGATGTGATAGTGAAGTGGAAACGTGAAGGGACATATACAGCACAAAAGCGTACAGGCCGACCTCGTCTGTTGACTGACAGAGACGCCGACATTTGAAGAGGGCCGTGAAGCGTAATAGGCAGACATGTATCCAGACCATCACACAGGAATTCCAAACTGCATCAGGATCCACTCCAAGTACTATGGCAGTTAGGCGTGAAGTGAGAAGCCTTGGATTCCATGGTCGAGCGGCTGCTCATAAACCACACATCACGCAGAAAAATGCCAAACGACGCCTCGCTTGGCGTAAGGAGCGTCAACATTACACGATTGAACAGAGGCAAACCGTTGTGTGGAGTGACGAATCACGGTACACAATGTGGCGATCCGATGGCAGGGTGTGGGTAGGGCGAATGTCCGGTGAATGTCATCTGCCAGCGTGTGTAGTGCCAACAGTGAAACTCGGAGGTGGTGGTGTTATGATGTGGTCGTGTTTTTCCTGGAGGGGGCTTGCACCCCTTGTTGTTTTGCGTGGCACGATCACAGCGCAGACCTACATTGATATTTTAAGCACCTTCTTGCTTCCCACTGTTGAAGAGCAATTCGGGGATGGCGATTGCATCTTTCAACACGATTGAGCACCTGTTCATACTGCACGGGCTGTGGCGGAGTGGTTACACGACAATAACATCCCTGTAATGGACTGGCCTGCACAGAGACCTGACTTGAATCATATAGAACACCTTTTGGATGCTTTGGAACGCCGACTTCGTGCCAGACCTCACCGACCTACATCGATAGCTCTCCTCAGTTCCGCACTCCGTGAAGAATGAGCTGCCATTCCCCAAGAAACCTTCTAGCACCTGATTGAAAGTGTGCCTGCGAGAGTGAACGTTGTCATCAAGGCTAAGGGTGGGCCAACACCATATTGACTTCCAGCATTACCGATGGAGGGCACCACGAACTTGTACGTTATTTTCAGCCAGGTGTCCGGATACTTTTGATCACGTAGTGTAGATGCTATCTTCAGTACATAAGAAGTTAAGAACTGTTTCCGTCCAAATGAGAGAGGAGGCTCATCAATTTCAATTTGTAGACCAGATATTGGACTCGTTCTGAATGCTCCAAGAGTTATTCGAAGTGCAGAAGATTGTTAGGATCCAGCATTTTCAATATAACGACTTCGTGGATGAATACACTACTAATCCATAGTCTAATCTTGCGCGAATAGTTGCTCGGTAATCGGAAACCAACACTTGATAATCCGCTCCCCAATTTCGGGTCGATAAGGATCGAAGAATACGAAGCCTCTGAGGCTGTCAGTATATTTAGCTTTAATGTGATCAATCCAAGAAAGTTTTTCATTGAAAAGCATTCCATGTAACTTTAGGGTTCTGTTGTATGATATTTTTGTTCATTTGTATTGTTAGAGGAGATATTTTACTTCTTTTTTTTGTAAGAATAATGCACCTTGTTTTAGCCGCTGAGAACTCTTGTGTTGAGGCACCATTTTTGAAGGTCAGTAACGGTATCTTCTAAATGGTTTTGAATGGTTGCAGGGTTTCTCCTAGCATATACAATTGTTAAATCATCTGCAAAAATATTGGCTTTAATGGGACGTTTGATGAAGTTGAGTAAGACAAGAATACACAAACTTTCTTCCGAAAGAAGTGGGCTTCACAGGCAATTGCCAGAAAATTCAAGATGTACATTTTATTTGTATTGTAAATATCTTTAATATATGGAATTGTAATAAAACTCGTTAGAACCATTTTATAGAAAATCTTTGATGTAAAGGTATTTTGTGGTGGGGGAATTTTATTGAAAACCTACGTATCGCATCTTTGGAAGGTATTGAACCCAAATACCAAGTTTGGTATTTATTATGCTTTTCTTTTCTATGTTGTTCTCATATACACACACGGACCTTTTTCTAAAAATGATTCTTTTTTATTCAGGGGGTCTCAAAACATGTATTTCCAGTGAAATCTCGGTATCTAATTTTTAGTGGAATGCAGTACCTTCTCTAACTACTACGTACGTGGAAGAGAAAGTATAATGAACATTAAGCCGCTTTAGAATTATTTCTCATTGGAAGACAAGCAGGTATGGAATAATTGTTTGTTAAAGTGAAACCTGTAACAATGTTGAAAGAAACTAAGAATGATACAATTTGGTTAGAATGAATCATAATGTTCTGTGTCCTTCATCTCTGAAATAAAATTATTTCCGCAAGTTATTTGGTTCTATATCCATCACCATAACCTGCATAATATTTCCTATATACTTCCAATAATTTAAAATTTTCCTTCATTATTCTGCCTTATATACACAGGAACATAATAAACTCACAAGGTCATCCTATGATAAAATAAATAAGTACAAATTGACTGCCCTAAAATGAAATAGCTTGTACTATAAAATGAAGTAAATTCAATATGACTTGAAATTCAATTGAGAAAATTGTTAATTAAAGTACTTTCGACTACAATAGGCATGAATCTATGATTTGCTCCACAAATTTTTGAACATTGACCGTAAAATACTCCAGGACGATTAAATCAAAATGTTGCTTGATTTAATCGTCCTGGAGTAGCATCAGCTTAGAACAGCATGGTTCTAGACCATCGATATATACAATAAACCGTTAACTTATTTTACTAGCAATTTTAATGTTAATGGAATCTGAATTTGCAGTTAAAACACTGAGCGGTCATGTTATCTTTCGGCCGGTAGAGCACGGAAGCTGACGCAGCAACTTAAGGGTCATGTTGCGTGTGGCTGCCTTCTAGTAACCAGCTCAGTCCTATTGTTCCTATCATGTCGTTTGTTTCCCAACAGCATTCATTACTGTCAGGTTCTTTGTTTCTGTACATTATTTTTTCCTTTTTTCACAGCAACTTCCCATCGAAATGCCAGCTGAAAAGTACACATTAGAAAAGGATTTTCATTTGCGACACACATGTGAAAACTGACTCACATCGAGAGGTCTGTAGGCAATTTTCGTTGGAATTTCCTGACGTTTAGGGTTACTAGACGTCCTTTTTTTTGACCCTAAAAATGGTGGGGCGGGTTTTTAGGAAAATGGGAAATGTCATCTTTTTTTAGCTATACGACTGCTTCAACTTGAAAGTGCGGAAATACAACTCTCTGATGTCTCACAATCATAAACTCAGAATTTACCCTTTCTTCCAACAATGTGATATGTTTTATAGACTTTTTTTCTTTTGTATGTCGCCGCCGCTCCGAGCTCAAGTTACAATTTCAGAGCAATTTAAATAACTGGCGTGCCAATTATCGTGAAATACGAGCTGCGAGGCGGCCAGTTGGAAGCATTACATATGCAACAATGCAAGATACCTCGGCTCGGCTTCTAGAATGATTATTTTTATTTTCAGCTGCTCTACTCTCAGTTGCTGGTTGTGAAGCGAAGCAGTGTTAATGTTTGATCGAAAGCATGCCAAAACGCAAATATGTCTTTAGTACGAATTACAAAAACGATTTCCTGACTTCAGGCTGGGAAGAATCAACTCCGGCAGAATGGCTTATCTGTCCACCTGGTACATTCGTTTCAGTTGCTAATAAAGGTAAGGTTTATTATGACATTGGAAATTCGCCTATAATAATTCAGCTTTGGTTATACTGAATAGCTTATAACACGCGCAATTATTATTTTGCAGGGGGTGTAGCGGTTCCATTGGTAGGCCCCACTACGTTGATGATGATGATGATGATGGATACTCTGTTACGTAGCTGTAGGTCGTCTTGATGCCCGTACTCTTGTGATGTATCTTGAGGTTCTCGTAAACTGGAATCTGATGATCGTGTTTCTGTATTCTTCTGTGTGTTAGTATGTTGTAATTATTATTTTATAATTGTGCCACGGTTGCTGTATTGTGTCGGAGAGCACTTGTGTCTCGTCAGGGTTGGGTATGGAGAAGGTTAAAATATTTTGCACACACGTATTCTGTTAGTTATTTCACTTGTGTTTTAAATAAACTACATATGACATTCACAATTCACTATTACATTTGTTATGTTAAAGTATTTATAATTGGTAGACTTTAAATACCTAGCTTTAGCGTCTATTTACAGATGTGCTTATACACTGACAAGCTTCTGTTAGCGTTCCCTCGAACCGTTCTTCTTAACGTACGTATTTAAATTATAGGCATGCATCAATGTACCTGTGTGGTGCTACTGTCCAATAACAGTTTATGTTACATATATACCAAGTGAGTCAGCTGCCCCTAGGTATTCATATTTATGCAACCCGCAGTTTATAGTCTGATGTGAAAACATTGACCCTTTTAGCAAACAAAATATTATTGTAGCGCTGCCCTTCTATTTGGTACTATACGCAATTCCCATTAATGATTAAAGGCCTGAATGAGAACCAAAGAGCTGCGAAAGCCTTAAAAAACGGCGTTTCATGGATATAATGCTTGCAAGGAGATAGAGGAACGTTTTCCCGAAGAGTGGGGTAAACTATGTGGGTTCTGGCCGAGTGGTTTAGCTGCCAGAATGTGGTGAAGTAAAGGTTAGCTTCGGAGGTTCGAATCTGATACAAGCATGAAATTGTTTTGGTTCTTCTTTTTTTCTCCTTGTGTTTATTTTCTGTATTTCAGTGTACTAATTTATTTATTTATTTATTTTTGCTACTGGCTTCCTGTGAGCCACAGACATAAGAATTACAATCAGATAATTGTGTATCATGTTTACCCTAATAATCTGTACCGTATCTGGTGTTGTAAACCGTGTTACATAGTTGGCTTTCATTCTCTTGGGCGCATATCGACGATATTAAATATAACAGTCTTTGTTTCATGTTTAAATCTTATGTTTCACTTCTTCTATTGACAAAGGAGTTGTAAACGTGCTAAGTTCACGTGTAAACAGAATAATAAATTGTTAAAGAGCGTGAATTTCATCAAGGAAGTAAATGTTCAAAATGATGGCCCCCTTCATCAATGCACATTTGTGTACGCTGCCGGAGAGACCTTCTTGCTTGCTGTAACATGCGCGGTGTAATCTGCCTGCATTCTTCACGTATGAGTGTGCCCGTATATGATTTGGGCTCTGCGGCTCTTGTTCTTTGCGGTGGAAAACATGACGATTATGCTATTTTGTACACGCTTATAAAGATATCAAAATGTTACTTATATAATAATATCAAATTATCGGCCCAAAGAGATAAAACAAAGGTAATAAAAGGTAAATTCACCCGAAAGATTTGAACCTGAATTAAAGTGGCCCAGTGTTAAAGCAGCCATGATAATACCATTCGGCCAATGCTACCTTGCGAGCTGAGGTTCCTATACGAATTAGTAATCGCAGAACTAGACCCCGCCTCGAATCTTTACATGCTTTTTGCAGCGTCATACAGTGTTTTGAGTTCGGTTTGGTAGTTCTAATTCAAATAAATAAACTGCATACAATTACTGTATGATCTGAAATACGCCATAGTTTGTGAAATAAGAGAAATTATCTACCTAACCCTTAGCATTTTTTGACAAGGCTATACATTGACTAACGGCTTAAATCCGTAGAAATTGGTTGCACTGCGTAAATATGCCATTTTGTTTCCAAATGGTTTTGTCAACCGATGCATGTGATAGGTTGTGCCTTCAGGGACGCTTTCAAAGGGGTGCATGGATGTAAGCTAAAGTATAAAAGTTTGTAAAATTAGCTAAATTGCTATTGCAGCTCTCAGTGTCAGGGTGGGTTGTTTTTTGCATCGACATACATAGCGATTGCATTCTGTCCCGTAAAACACTTATGCACTGAGTTGTGTATCCCTCCTCTATAAAGTGTTACGCAAATAAGCTATTAGAAGGCATTCAGGATAGGCGTAAGTCATATATGTCGCTTAGCACGTTGCATAAATAAAAAATAAATAGATGCAGCTGACTCACCTGGTATATGTTTATAGACTTCCATCGTCTTAGCTATGAATCCAAAGTTCGTTACATGCTTACGTAGATACTACTGCATTTCTCGTAATTTTATACGTTGTATTATTGGTTGTATAGCTAACAGTGTCCTTTTCCTCTCATATTATATTTTATATCTTATAACGTTATATACTTATTCTCTACCATGTGTACATTATGAATATGTGTGTTTTAACATCCTCTTAATTATTATACGTACAATATTAGCAAAGAAAATACATAACACGTAAATTTAGAACAAAAATATTAAAGAGAAAAATTATTAATGTGTTGATGCTGTGAATTAGATATCTTATTACATTAATGAGTTATCGTATTAGTTTATCCGTGGGTAGTACTGTATGTTGCTTCAAAGGTTAGACCTTGAAGCTCACCAATAACCTGATAAACAAAACGCGGGTTCGTATTGTCGCATCTTCGTCCAAATTTGACGACTTTCCTCAAAAAAAGGATTCCAAACTTAGTGATCTCACCCATGCAGCTGAAGGCACCCTATCTTTTCACACGGTCACACATCATCAAAGTTTTAAATCAATGGACTGTACAGGAAAACTGAAGAAAGTGTTATTCAAAGACTCAAATATAGCTAAACAAATGGCATGTGCTTGCACTAAACAGAAGCAATAAATAATTCTGTAGTGTCACCTCACTCCGTTAATGTGTCTGTTGACGTTTTAGAGGGTATTTCACGTTTTGGTGTTGCAACAGACGGCAGTAATCATGGTTCTCTTAAACGATTTCCAATTCTAATTCAATACTATGACATTAAATCTGGGGGAATTCATACAAAGGTGATAGAACTTAAAAGCACTCCAAATGAAAAGTCTGAAACGATTGCATCTTACATATGCGATACTCTTAGAAGTGGAGGTATTGATAACAAATGTGTTGCTTTTTCCGTGGACAATACGAATACAAATTCTGGTGGAATTAGTGAATTGGTAAGAGATCCGGAAATAATGTTTTCAACCACTTGAAAAACAATTTAAATGATGATTAGTAGGAGTAGGCTGCCCTGCTTACATTTTACATAACTGTATTCAACATGGTGTTGATTCAGGACTCACATTAGTGTTGATTCAATAGTATTAAAACTATTTAATTATTTTTCTATTTACACAGTACGCACTGAAAGTCTTAAGGGCTTGTGATTTTGTAGATGTACAATATAGGTAACTATTGAGTCATTCTAAGCCTAGGTGGCTGTCTGTTTTCTCTTGTGTTACAAGACTAATTGAAATGTATCCTGCACTGAAATCATATTTCATTTCTCACGATGAAATTCCAATTTTGATTAAAATGTTTTTTTTTAAGATGACCTTAGTGAAGCATGGTTGTGGTTTGTTAATTCTCTTATGTCATTATTTCACCATAATATTTTAGCCCTAGAAAAAGAGAAAAATTCACTTGCAGAAATGATATATATTCTTGAGAGTGTGTTGAATGTTCTTCAAGAAAGACAAATCCAGAATTTCAAATCTTTGAAACTAAAAGAAATTTTGAGAATAAAGGAGGGATGGAGGTTATGGTTCTAAATGTGATATGCTAGAAGGAGAAATAGCACATGTGTATGCTGCAGCAATTAAATATCTTAATAAATAGTTGGTTCAGTATCAAGAGGTTTTAGTGTTTACATGGATGGGTTTGAAGAATTTTCCAAACTGGGAAGATGTGGAACAAACAATTCTGTATCTAAATGATGAGTTTAATATTAAAATAGACGGTATAAAGTGCTTTGACCATTTCTGCAATTTTCAGAAGCTTTTTGACGAACCAGGCTAATGTTAATAAAGATCAATTGTTGTCAAATGATATGTGGTGTAAATATTTCCAAGAGACAAAGTATGTTACTTGTTTCTCAGAGCTACTAAAAATTGCAGAGTTTTTCTTTGCTATTGTTAGTCACAGTGCTAGTGTAGAAAGGATTTTTTCATTAATAAACAGTCAGTGGGTCAAAGATAGAAATATACTCAGTGTTGAGTCCGTTAAGGGAATTATAAATGTGCAATATAAATAATTATAAGGATTTCTCTAGTGTAAGTTTTATGATTATTTGTTGCAAAACAAGAAATTACTTTAAAAATTGGTCATCAAATAAATATCTGAGTACTTTAGAGAATAATGATATAAATGAAGATGACTAGTTTACTACTAATATGATTTTTTAAAGTTTGTATTAAAATTTGCCAGTAATTATTGTAGGTTGTATGAATAAATTCATATGAAATACTATCAATTATATATGTTTCAGTTGCAAAACATACAGTACAATATACATAGCATAAATATTTTCATGATATAAGAGTGTAGTTGTAAAAATTATAATTTATCTTAATGCCACTTAGGTAAATGTCGAGTAACCTATAACACTTTTGCAAATTTTTGTATGACTTCAGAAATATCCTCTTTTTTGAAGACTGTCATCTGGTAACCCTACTGACGTTGAAGTTCCTGACAAATTCAGTTAAGCGATTTGTTCCTAGATTTAGAGAAATTGCGTCGTTAAACGCTAGAATTCGTAAGCGAAAATAAGTGGTTTTAATGGAAGAAAATCTGGATGAAATTGGGGCAAAAAATTGTCACGTCGTCTATCTCAAGCAGCAAGAGTTTCTAAAGGAACAACCCATGCGGCAATTAAACTGTTAAGGTTGAAGCTATGTTTAATATTAGAACAATGAACGGGCATTAGAGAATGAAGCTTCCGATAGGTAATCTTCCATTCTGTATTTCTGTTGTATAATGGTTTTAAGAGAAGTAACAAATTACAAGTAAACTTACTAATAGTACTTACTGAAAATGGAAAGTTGCTGTAGCAGAATTAACGGATTAATTACAATTATTAGCAAAGGCTAATAAAATTTCTACAAGTGTAAAATCGTCTATTAGAAATTCATTCGCGATGAATGCATTTAAGTTCAGTCAAAAACTAGAACTTAGAAAAAGTAATTACTTCCAGAAATACTGATAGAAGTATATCACGTCTTCATTATTGGCCTTAGACCAACAATGCGATGGATCATGTAAGCAACAAGAATTACATTGCTAACTTTTCCACCAAAGGCTCGGTTTGTTTCTGCCAGTGTTTTTCTGAAAAGGAAAGCTTGGAATAAATTGCTTTTGGTAAGGTAAATAGTGCAAGTTGTAAGGGAGTTCTCATTGAATATTTTTATGAATGAATGCGCAATCAGTAATACGCAGAATACCTAGATAGGGTGCATTAACTTTATTTTTGTCTATGTTTCGAAGCCTTGAACGTAATATTGTCACCCAAGCATAGACATTTTTTTTGTCAATTATTACGAACCTCTAAAGGTGGCGCTGGCCAATCGCTTATAATAGCAGAAGCAATATGTAGAGTTTCACTTTATGCAACAGAATTTTAACTAGTAAATTTTAACCTGTAAGTTGTAAAATTCTTCTTATAATATTAAAAGAAGTGCAGTTCGCCCCAGGGAGAGACCATCTAGTCAGGATAGACTATTGGCTTAATTCCTCAACAAAATTAACGTTCTCTTATGTTTATCTTTTAGTAGTTTGAATAAATACAATGTGAATGATATACCTTAGTTACTACTCCATCTTCCTTAGCATGACAACACTTAGAAAGGTAACTATTATTATTATTATTATTATTATTATTATTATTATTATTATTATTATTATTATAGGAAGCATTAATAGTCTCAGAAACCTCCTGGAATGAAAACGCTTCGCCGATTTGCGGTTATTTTTGCGTTAAATGCCAGTGGCGTATTTCTAGATAACCACTTTGCTTAGTAAGTATTAGATTTTTATTTGTTCCATTTATATACCGCCTTTCATATTTGATTGCATCGGCGGCTTTGAGTTTGGAAACATTCTTCACTGTTGTGTCATGTTGTTCACTCGTTTTTATTTTTGCTTATCGTTAGGTTCTGTTATTTTTGCATTCCACCCAAAAATTCGATACCGAGATTTCACCGGAAATACATGTTTTGAGACCCCCTGAATCCAAAAAAAGCATTTTTGGAAACATGTCCGTGTGTGTGTCTGTGTGTCTGTGAACAGTATAACTCAAAAACGAACAGTCGGATAAACGCCAAACTTGGTATTCAGGTTCAGTATCTTCCAGAGATGCGACACGAAGGTTTTCAAGAAAATCCCCCCACCCCAGACTACCCTTTACATGGAAGATTTTTCGAAAATTTTAATTTTCTCAAAAATGGCTCTAACGATTTTGATTAAAATATCATATGTTTAAGATGTTTTCATGACAAATAAAATGTATATCTTGAATTTTCTGGGAATATCTCCAAAAGTATTCTTCATTGTGAACGACTTTTGCATAACTGGTAAACCATAAGAGATAGACAAAATTTTACTACACAAAAATGTAGATGGCGTTAAAAGTACACAATTTATGTCATATACATATTTTTTGTTGAGTGAACCATTTTCGAGATATTTTGCTTGTTATTCCCTTAAATTTTTCAATACTTATTTTCTCAAATGGGAATTCGTTATTCATTTTTTGTCTTGGATATGCAAAGAGTATTAATCTGTGGCAAAGGGAGTGGTGCTGCACCTAGCAACCAGCTATTAAGAGATATGTATGTGCTTAAAGGCTACTGTATTTCTATATTGCCCTTGTAAATATATATTCCCCTTACATCTACAAGAAAATTAGCAATAAGATAGAGTCTGCAAGTGTTTATCTCGATTAACATGAAGTAGATGGAGAATAAGCGTTTGTATAAATAGTTTGTACAAGAGTAGAGAAAGTCATGTGAGTGTAACACATCAGATTTTTTTAAATTTTGTATTTATTTACTTAACATCGCTTTAAATTGCGAGTGATATCACAACGACTTTTCTTTAGGTTCTTGATGTACACGAGTGTGTTAAGTGACGTATGACAAGCAGCGGAGGGGGCTCAGTACTTCGACGTAAGGTGCTCGTTTGCGCCTAGGTCGCTAACGGTGGCTCCGCGGAAGAAGGGGTGAGGTGAGAGGAGAAAAGACGGCCGGAGCAGGAGGCATGACAGAGCAGAGGGGTCCCTACATTTGAAACTTCCCATTGGGAGCTAGTACAACCGGCTCTCCTTTCCTGCAGGCTTGCACATTTCACTCGGAGACCGCCCCCATTTCGGGGACGACATTTTACAGAGAGCATCCTTTTTCCTTGTCATATAACGCCGAGACTTCCGCCGACACTTGCAACCCTGAAACAACCAAGCAGATGAAAGATGAAGTTAAATGAGAAAGGAGGTGAAATGGACGGATAGGAAATTCGGATGATGTTATTAACTTTTTCAGTATTCGTCTAGCGAGCCGGGGAAACTCCTGAAAAAATCCATGGGTCAGGAAGGTTCGCCGTGGGAGTCTAACCTAGGACATCCCGAATGCGAGTCACATGCGCTATCGCCAGCGCCACATCGCTCGGTGCGTGTCTGATAAACGGCCTTACTTGCGTAGTTATCTTTCTGTATCACCTGCTCAAGTCATTTGCTGATAGATGACCTCAGTTGCGTTTTGTTGTTATTGATTTAATCGCAATGTGGTGTGACTTGGTTACGTAGTCGCTTTCCTGCACAAACTATTTTATTTCGGCAACTTCATTATACACTGATGACAATAACAATCACATCGAGGGAGACAATTCGGCCGGCAGTACTGTGGCTCGTATTCTGGAGACTGTGAATTCAAATTCTGTGTAACTGCTAATCTAGCGATTTTTTTCATTGGTTGTTTCGTTACTAACACCCAATTCCACCCATAGAAAAACAAATATGCCCAAACAAAATATATATTTTTAGAAAGGTGACTAGTTTATTTTTCTGGCAAGCGCTTCAGTAGTTTAACCATTTCAAATAACAGCCGTTGCGATGATGTTTAACATTTAAGGCAACGTAATAAAAGGAAATATTTCGTTTTAAGATTTATAGTTATGTGAAAGTTGATGCTAACATTTAATAACTAAATTTGTTTGAACATTTCTTCGAGTGCAAAGCCCTCCAATGAAATGCAGGCGCAGACGCAGCACAAACGCAAGACTTTGCACCCATGTTATTTAATGGAAGCATTCACATAGAGTCACGTAACGTGCTACGTGACGCAAGAGATTGCAAACTCCAAACGTTGTGCTGCATTACGTGCACATAGGAAGATTTATGCATTTCTTTCTCGATGCATTGCTATCTTCTGAACAGAACACGATTGCGATGCGAGGTTTTACCCCATCTACTGTAAAGTCACGGTGCTCTTTCATGATAGACATTTTAATTGCTGACGCCAGACGCTGATTTGTTGTTTGCTTGGTTCAGCACCCTTTTATGTCCTATTTATTCATAAAAACAATCGAGCGGAATGTCTCAGGTGGTAAATTCTGTGGCCTGCATGCTGGAGGTCTTGGGTTCGATTCCCGTGGTCGATCGGGGTTTTATCGGGTGTTTCCCGAGGTCGCTAGGCCAATGCTGGGAAGGATCATTACATCCCCCGAATTTCTTGTCCCTCCATTTCACTTCCATTCTCATTTCACTTCACCTTTCACCTGGTTGGTGTGCTTTGGGGTTGAAAGTGTCGGCAGGAGTCTCGGCGTTGTGTGGCGTACAAAGGATGCTCTATGTAACCCTTCGTCCCCCGGAGTGGGAGCAGTCTCCTAGTTCCGGGTCCCCCAGTGGGATGTGCAAGCCTGCAGGGGGAGAGCGGAGTGGGAAGCTGCTTTCATTCGGGGAGTTTCAATTGTAAAAGGTAAGGACACTGACTTCTGCCCTGTCGTGCCTCCTGGGTGGGGCATCCCGTCAGGGACTTAGGCACAAAAGATCTCGTAGGCCGAGGTGCTAAGTCCCCCTTCGTACCTAATCCTATTCCTGCTCCTGTTCATAAAGACTGGTTGAATTTTCATATTGAATATTGTGGTATATTAATTTCATTGTCAATACCAGACGCACTGTTGTGCTGTATTGTTGCTACCAGACGTAGTATTAGTTATATTTCGGTTTGACGGTCTTTCCTTTTGGCGCGGACCACTCCAAAGGGAAGGATCTGTGTGAAATTGTCTGATATGACGTCAGGCCTGTCTGGCTTTGGCTAGACACGGTTGGTGGGGGCAAGATAGCATGACTAGAGTATAAGTGGTCGTTGGAACCAGTTGTGTGTGGCCGGTCTACGGTCTGTGGCATCGCCCTTCATCCTGTTTCCTTTGTTAACTATGTAGAGAAGCCAAATGTTTTTATGAATAAATCCCAGTAGTTATGTAATCCCTCAATGTAATATAAAACCCACGCCTTCCTCTTAATTTTATACACCAAGGTTCCGGACTTTTGCTGCCAGCGAGTTGTGTCCCCATGTGCGTGTTGAAGTGACCTAAATTAATCATTTTCTGGGAACCTTTTCGGCCCCAACATGAAACAATATTATAGGTTATGTTATTCAATTTGAAACTTGCGGTACGCTCGGAAGACGTCCGCATGCAGTTTACGGATCTGGAAACCCGTGGCAGTTCTTGCGTTATGCCTACGGCCACAACGTGTATAGTCTTACCTTACGCTTGCCAATTATGCTGCGTTATTTTAACTTTACGTCTTCATTGTGAATGGGACGTTACAAAGTAGGATAAATATATTCTGTAAGAAATTGACAAACTGGCTTACTACCGTAAGCGTCTTCATCGATGATGTAGCATATCCGTGACACAATACTCCAGTCGTAACCTCTGTGGCAGCGGCAAGTCCTGTCGTTCCTCAGACAGACCAGGTTCAGATCCGCCGCACAGTCATAGTCAGATCTGCATTTGTCCCCGTACATCCGACCTGCAACATAACGAACAATCTTACACGACTTACTCTGCCCATGCAACTTTACATATTCACATACATACAGGGCGTGCAAAAGTAGGTAGGTATACAGTAGATGTATGATAATGAAATATGAAGCATATATACAATGATATAATATAATATGATACAATTTATAAAGTAATACATAGCATTAGAGTATTCTCTTGTGAATATTCAAACTGTTTGTCTTCAGCATTTACACACTCCTGTGCTAGATTTGACACTCAAGCACAGTTTGCTACTCAGTTCCTTATTTGTGTCAATTTCTTGACATCCTTCCCTAATAAACTGAATCATGTCATACACGGTACGTGACTTCTTGCAAAAAGCTTATCTTTAAAAACATTCCTAAGAAATATATCCATAGGAGTAAGATCCGGAGATCTTGCTGGTCATTCAGTTGATCCTCTTTGTCTAAAATGTCTCGCACAATTCATGCTTAGTGAGCAGGTACCTCATCTTGCTAAATATATAACTGTTCATCACTGTATTGCCCACTCATAATATTGCAAATTGTATACTTACTTTTGCCTACCTCTGTATTATAATATTCATATAAACGCTATTCTTATATTTATATTACATTATTGACAATCTACAGATAATATCAACTCAGCACTATGAACTTGCTTGCTTGCATGATTAACAAAACAAAACACAACTGTTTGTATATCGTAATTAAGCTTTTATTATTAATGCATAAGTAGGAAAAATTCCGATGTGATACATTTACGTGACTTTCTTTACCTCTATCATTAATTAGTGGGTACACAAACTAGTCTTACTAAACCTTATTTTTATATCTACTTATTTTAATCCAAATAATTTTTTGCAGAAATAGCCATAATTTCGTTATAGATACAAAGAGAGCAGCGATAGTCACATGTTTAAGAACTGGATGCTATACGCCTGGCTTTAAAATTCCATATTGTTTCCATGGCAACACGAGAAATAACTGAATGTTGGCAGGATTTTAAAAGAATGGCTAAATATGGAACAACTCGAATTAATAACGGATATCTCGGAAATGGTTGATGTCACAAAAAAGTATTTAAAATAAATTGACATTTTAAAAAGATCTGCATTTTTGTCGCAGTATGTTTCATCGATCGTTTAACGTTTACCAGTTACATAAAATTAAAAACGATTCCTTCCGAATGAAAAGGACTTCACAGGCTATTCCCAGAAAATTAAACATATACATTTTATTTGTCATGTGAATATCTTTTATTGAGGTATTTTAATCAAAGTCGATAGTCATTTTTTAGTAAAATCAAACATTTCGAAAAATGTTCCATGTAAAGTGTAGTTAGGGGTGTGAGAATTCTCTTAAAATCTTCGTGTCGCATCTTCGGAAGGTAATACACTTAAATACTACGTTTGGTGTTGATCCAACTTTTCATTTTTGAGTTCACAGGCGCACGCGCGCACACACACATACGGACCTTTTTGTAAAAACGCTTTTATTTTGGATTCAGGAGGCCTGAAAATATGTATTTCCGGTATCTAATTTTTGGGTGGAATGCAATACCTTCTCTACCTACTATGTACGTGGTAGAGAAAGTAAAAGGTGAAGAATCGCTTAGGACGCCTTATACACAGAAAGTTCAGTCAGACTTGAAAATTTAATGCCATTGCAGGCACTTAAACCGCCGATCTTCGGCTCTCTGTATCGATGCTTTTACCGCTTACGGCGAATTGGTAATTTGTAATGTGCCTACGAGTATCTCGCCATTATAGACCAAGCAGTAAGAGCATCGAAGTTCCCTGATTCAAGCCCCGGCAGGAGCATTGCATTTTTTAACTCTGATTCAACTTTTCAACTTAGTCCACGCATGGCTGGTATGGAAGGACAGCAATGAAAAATATAATTAACCTATAATGATTAAATATAAAGCCCGAAACAAAACACATCAGTATGAAAGATGGAAGTTACGAGATTTTTAAGTCACTCTGCAGCATTTTTCACTTACATTATATGTTATTTTTATGCAGGAAATAACAAGAGATCCATAAGTAACCCAATAGCTTAAAAGTGTGTTCAGCCTTTGATATATAGGATGTTCGGAAATTCCCCTCACAAATCTTTAGGACCTATAGAGGAGACTGAATAGATCATGTTTTGAATAGGAACCCATGTCCGGAAACGTAACAGTTCTGTGCTATAACAATTTCAAATCGGTTCAAACTAACTTGAAATGATTATAGCCGGTTGCAACTGGCTAGTCAGACGAGCAGATGATGTCATTTTACTTCTACCCTACCTCTCTACCCTGGTTTGAGTCCTGTAGAATCAAGGAAGAAACTTTGGCATGAATTGTGGTCCCTGCACAACAAATTGCAGAGATGCCAGGAGTGATGCAGAGACTCTGCCAGAACATCATCCTTAAGTACAATGTGTGCAAAAACTTCTGGTCTGTGGCTTATCTGTGAACAGCATAACTCAAAAACGAAACGTCAGATACCAACAACCGGAGTTGTAGCGGATCAGAATGCCAAACAGCCTGTGACGAAGTGAAATACGGATTGTTCAGTTTAACTGTAAACAAAAGTGTTTGTGAAACATGATTAAATTTGCTTTTTGTTTCTTAGATATTATTTCATAACGGGTTGTAGTGAATAAGAATGATAATCATCCTGTGAGGAAGAGGAGCAAGTTTAACTGGAAACAAAAGTGTTTGTGAAAATTGATTAAGTTTCCTGATTATTCTTTAGTGGTATTACCTAATGAGTTGAATTGTAAGAAAAGTGATGCACTGAAGTAAATGGTTTGCTTCACGTATGGAAAGCCAATTTGAAGTAGGAGTTGTATTGTAGTTCAACTGTTGGGGAGCCGAACTTGAAGTAGTTGCAACTGCACGTATGGTACCCGGTAGCCTTCATCCCAAATTTAAAAATATTAACTTTGTAATTTGACTGTTTCTTTAAATATTATATATTTGCAGGGAGTAGTGCGGCTAAGAATGTAGGCTTACACAGATTATAATTTTACTTCACTCCTTTTATTAATGCTTGACACGATTTAAATAACACTTCACTGATATAGAGAGCTGTGGGATTCTTTTATTAATTACTTGAACTTTTTAACACGTAAACTATTTTCGTCTCACATACGTATTAAATTTCTCGAGGACGCATCTCGCGTCTGGTTAGGAGCACTGTCTAGAACCACCGCGTCCAGTTATGAGCGCTGTCTACAAGCAACTGAACTGATTTCTACCGCCTAAATTTGTACAATTTGCCCTATTTCAGTTTCTGATTGGCTAATCCTAGTGCAATAGAATACCTTCATTTAACTAAAGCTTTTTCTGGTTGTTGATTGGCTATTTTATAAACTGTCACAAAAATTACATTATTGCTTCCAAGAATCACCAGTAGTATTATTACTTTCTAATTCATTATTGCCTCAAGGTTACCTCATTGTTAGCAACTTGTGACCTATTTCTACATTATTAAATTACGAAATACATTCACATAACATTATTGAACATGTATACAATAATATAAACATATACAATGACTGTAATATACACGTTTTAAATATTGTTACATACACATATTGCTTCAAAGCGAGCTGTTATTGAATTTACATATTATATAATTAGACTGAAATTATTTAAGTGTTAAACATACTGCCTCAGTACTGAGTCACGCCTAACTAAAGTTCTTAAGTAAACGTGGTCACTTTGAACACCTGTTTTCAAAGTTGCAGCACGGAAACGGTACGGGTTCCTATTCAAAACATGAACTATTCAGTCCCCTCTACAAGCCCTAAGAGTTTGTAAGGGGAATTTCTGAACACTGTAGATAAGTAAAAATGGCGGCCATTGCTTAACGGAAGGCAAATTTTGGTCGGCATTATCGATTTCATTGCAAACCCAAATAACAAGGAATCAAAGAGCCTTTAAAAATTTGCAGGTTAAGAAAAAATCAGAATCAGATCTAGCAATGGATGAATTCGTTTCAGTAAATTGATTACGTCATTGTTTCTAGGCAATCTTTATTGCACAAGTGCCATAGAGAGCCAAGATGTGGTTTTCATCATCATAACAATTGTTTATGATTGCTAAGATTGCATAAATTTAATGTTTCGATGTGATGACAAAATTATTGAAATAACTCAAATTTCCACTTGTTTAAATGCATATCCATGGAGCAAAATCGTATTTTTGCATAGGATTAGAAAAATAATAATTTACTACATGTGAATCCAGTTTTAAACTTTCAAGAATCAGAATTTGGTTTTTGTTTTCTCCACTCCGTACTTACATAAGTAAAGAAAGTATTGAATTCCACCCAAAAATTTGATGCCGACATGTCATAGGAAATATGTGTTTTGGACTTCATAAACAGGTAAATAAATAAAGCATTTTTAGAAAAAGGTGTGTGTGTGTGTGTTTGTTTGTGTCTGTGGCTTGTCTGTGAACAGCATAATTAAAAAACGAAACGTCAGATACCCAACTTGTTATTTAAGATCAGAAATCTTCCAAAGATGCGACACCAAGATTTTAAAGATAATAATCCACCCCAAACTACATTTACATTGAACATTTTTCGAAACTTTTGTTTTCTCGAAAACGGCTCCACCGATTTTGATTAGCATTTGAATTTTGTAATAATCTCTGGAGTCCTCTTTGTTCTGCATGACATTTGTGTAATTGGAAAACCGTAAGAGATAAAATCTTATTACACAAGAAATGTAGATCTCGTTAAAGTGCAGAATCTATGTCAAATACATTTTTTGTGGCGTCAACCATTTCTAACATATTTTCTGTTATTAGTTTGAATTTTCAAAAACTTATATTTTTGCTAGTGGTAATAAGTGGCTATTCGTTTTTCTCGTGTTTATGCAAAGAGAATGGCATTTCAAAACTATCATATAGCGACACGCTTTTAAACATCTGACTATCGCTTTATCTTCTATATCCTTCTTATACCTATAATAAAATGTAAATGTTTAACGAAAGTTTATCTCGACCAACATGAAATAGATAGAAGAAAAAGCTTTTTACTTTCTCTACAACGTACCTACATAGTAGGTAGACATGTATTGCATTCCACCCAAAACTTGATACCGAGATTTCACCGGAAATATGTTTTGAGGTCCCTTGTATAAAATCATTTTTAGAAAAGGTCTGTGTATGTGTCAGTCTGTGTGTGTCTGAATTTATATTTATGTACGCTCTTTAATTACTAGAGTGCTTATCGTCCCATTCTATATTGGGCGTGAAAGACCGGAAATTTTGCTCAGACCCCTCTTTATCAGGCTTGAGGTGCTTTTACGTGCCGTAAATCTACGACACGGGACCACTAGCTTTACTTCATATCCGAAGGTAGCCATGCTAAGGATTTTTATGCCAAAAAAACCCTCACCCTCCACTGGATTTGAGCCCGCGACCACAGAACTAAAGGCTAGCATGGTACTCCTAGACCGCGGAGGATGACGTCTGTGTCTGTGAACAGCATAACTCAAAAACGAAGTCGGATCATCACCAAACTTAGTATTTAAGTTCAGTAGCTTCCAAAGACGCGACACGAAGATTTTCAAGAAAATTCTCCCACCCCAGACTGCCATTTACATGGAACATTTTTCGAAATATTTTATTTTCTAAAAAAATGGCTCTATTTTCTAAAAAATCAAATCTAGCAGTTTGGATTAAAATACCATATATTAAAGATATTTATGTGATAAATAAAATGTATACTATGAATTTTCTGGGAATAGGCTTTGAAGTCCTCTTTATTCGGAAGGAATTTGGTTTAATCGCGGCGCCGTGGCCGAGTGGTTAGACCGCTCGCCTCCCACCGAGGCGGCCCGGGTTCAATCCCAGGGACCTGCATGTGGGATTTGTGGTGGAGGAAGCGGCGTCTGGGCGGGTTTTCTCCGGGTTCTCCGGTTTCCCCCGCCATTTATTCCACCAACTGCTCCATCATCACCTTTCCTTTCATCCATTTCACCAACATTTCGTTTCATCCACTTCCTTCATCCCATACCAGGCATCGGGCTGATCACCCATCCTGGATGTTCTGTCTGATCCATGAGTATCTGCTCCTCGACGGGCCTATGACCCCAGGCACCCGCCTGTAAGTCCTGGGGGGTGTAAGTCCTACATAAGAGGAGGGTAAACAGATAATGAATGAATGAATGAATTTGGTTTAATCCTGTATAACTGGTAAACGTTAAGCGATAGACGAAAACGTATTACACAAGAAATGTATATCTCTTTAAAACACGCAATTTATTTCACATAACTTTTTTGTGACATTAGCCATTCCCGAGACATCCGTTATTAATTGTTCGAATTGTTCAATACTTATCTATTCTTAGTGCTGTCACCATTCAGTTGTTTCTCGCGATTCCATTGAAACAGATTGAAATTTTAAGACCAGCATATAGCGTCCAGTACTTAAACATTTGACTATCGCTGTTCTCTTTGTGTCTATAACGAAATGTGTGATGTAGCTGTTTCTGCAAAAGTGTGTTTGGATTAAAATGAAGTAGGTATAAGAATAAGGTTTAATAAAACTAGTTTGTATACCCACTAACAAATGATAGAGGGTAGAGAAAGTCACGTGAATGTATCACATCAGATTTTAAAGTGTAGTTTGTAGAAGAATGAGTAGAGGAAGTCATATGAATACAACAAAAGAAGTGCACTGACCCTGTTTAGATGGAGAAAAGTAACTTTTCGTAAACAGGATGTACATATAAAGTTGAAAGTATAGATAAGCCGGCTCTGCCTATTTTCTTCTACCCTTACGAAGAATGCTAAGAACTGCTGCAAAGCCAGACATAAAGATCAGGACCGTCTTGAAATAAAATATGGCCTGAGGAAGTAGATGGTTTACGAGCTCGAAGCAATAAAAACCCAAACTAAGAAACTAGAACTATAACTTCAGTAGTATTAGCCTCCAGGATGACGTGGTAGAAGTTAAAAAACGAGGGAGGCTTAGAACGTAGAAGAAAAGAAGAATAGCATTAAAGTTTTTATGGTGCTGTCACCTCTGTGGGTACGAAGAGCCTGAATTGGGTCGCGTTTTTAAGGCATTGCAAAACAAAGGTGAAAAGGAAGACTTTGAACATCTACGTAGCGGAATCCTTACCGAATGTTTTAAAATATGGAATACATTTCCTTGAATATTCTGCATACATCAAGCAGAGAGACTCCAAGAGTTTCAACATTGGATGAAAGAAGGATATATGCATATCTGTTTATTAAATACGTCATATGCTGTACACTCTAAAACATTTAGAGAGAGATTGTAGCCAGTATTTGAAGCGGTATTATTATAAGTATAATAGGTTTTCGAAGAGCAGATCACCTTTTATTTTACAACATAAATAGAATTAAACAGAGAAACATGTATACTATATTTTCTTACTACAATAAAGTTTTCGATAAAGTTAATAGACAACTTCTGTGTATTTACAGTTACATCCTGTAAAAATTTCAGTCCGATATCTTGAATAGTTTTTGAAGTAATGCGTAATACATTTAGCAGATTTTACATTCATGGGGTAGGCGTTTAATATCTTCTTAAATTATTAAATTATATTCTGTGCCTGGTTTTTCTTTATTATTTTGTTTTTTTTACTCTATTTTGTTTTACATAGCTTTAACTCCTTGGTCATACCGCGACGGATCTGGTGGATAACTCTTAGAACGATATGTGATGGATAGTTAGCCTTCTAGGTCTATCCCTGTAACCACCCGCTTCATGCCGTGCAGATGACATTAGAGTGCCGTCCAGTCCAACCGCCGCTCCCACACGGAAAGGAGGACAGTTAGCCTTCTAGGTCTCATCCCTGGAAATGCCATCTTGCTTCGTCACATGTCCACAGAGGCGCATGACAGCCGAACCTTCTGTTTCGTGCCGTGCAGATGGCGTTAGGGTGCCGTCCAGTCCAACTGCTTCCATTGTCTGTAGATAGATGGCATAGCATTCGCTATTACCACTTATTTTTCATTTTACTATTGTTTTAGACTTAAGATGTAACTTTGGGTCGTGGCATTAAATGTACAATTCGGTATTTAACTTGGCGATTGAGGGAAACCACGAAAAAACCTCAGACAGATTGGTCGGCCCACGGATTTGAAACCGGGACCTCCCGAATGCGGGCCACAGATTTTACCGCCTGAGCCATCCCGCTGGGTTTGTTATTTTTGTAAGTGCGTGTGCAATTTGATTAATGTAGTACCAATAAAGGTACCGTAATTATTTGTTATAATTTGTTTCCTTTATCAGTAATGGGGTATTTAGGCTTCCCTTCCCGATTTAAATTTTTCGAATGTGATTTTTCTTTTCATTCTGTTGTGCTTTAAATCGCTATTGGTTTCTACGTAATAAATCTGAAAAGAAGACTTTGAGTGGAAGAAGAACAACAGTTTTAGTGCTTTGTTTCAATTTAAAGCTTTTAAACGACAATAGATTCAAAACAAATAAAACTGAGGAAATGATTCCTTAATGGCTTTGAAAGGAGCTTGGTGCTCTAACATATTCTGATTTTGCCAGCCAAAAGTTCCAGAGAGACCATCAGAAACCTGAAGGACCTGGGCGATTGCCAAAGATATCAGATAAAATACATAGAGATCTCTTTTTCGTGATTCTTATTTTTGCAAGTATCATGATATCTGAAATCCATGACAATCTTTGGAGGGTTGCCATTTCAATACAAGAATAACTCATGAATGGGATGAAATATTGCTTGCTTCATCGCTCGTTCCATTTCTGTTATCTGCCTCGATTACATCACTCCTTGTATAGTTATTAGAACTTCGACGCGTGATAAATCTACTTCATGTCCCTGTACTGCAAAGTAACTCACAAGTTATGGAAACATTAATCTTAGACCAGGAAAATCTTACCACATTACGATCCCCATTGAATTCTCTTCTCAGTAAGAGTATTTTTAAGGGGATTGTTGTTTGCTGAAGACATCTATAAGGATTTGCGAGTTTACAAACAGCAACTATTTGTGACCTTCCCTAAGATCTTGACTGCGTGAAGCTCGCATTCGGGAGGTCCCGGGTTCGATTCCCGTCGGGCTGGCCATTCTGTTCGTGTTTTTTTTCTCGTGGTTTCGTGGTTTCGTGGCGAATGTTGGGGTGATTCCTCTTCTACCTCTAATTTCGTTTCCCCATCATTTCCTATCGTCTGTTTTAGGGTTGTAGGACCAGGCGATGGCGTTCGGTGAGTTTCGGCTGGGCGGTGAATATGTGCTTTGGAAAGGTTTCTCTTGGTTGGACTGGTAACGGACACGCTTTCTGGGAGCATCATTGGTCCTTAGAGGCCCCTAGGGGGCTCAGGGCTTATCGGCAGTGCTACCCAACGTTTGGATGCGTTCTATCTGGAACCGTTAGGAACCCGTCCATGCTTACGCACATCTCCCGGATCTGGTCGCCCTTCGGATCTCCCCTCCCAGGGGTCACGTTAGAAGCAAAAAGGGCCACTCTGGCCTACTTGTAGCGCTCTGTCCAGGTTTCGGGGCCCCTCTGCGATCTGTACTCCCACTCCTACTCCTTTCTAAGACCTTAAGAGATTGCGCGAAGTCGATGATTACTTAATTATTCTGTGTTTCTGCTCAAGGCATAACTTTGGCTAGTGACGTTCCAGTCGGAGAGTCGTCATGCACTTTCAAGCCCTAAGAAATAACATCTTTCCAGCGTTAAATTCATGTTAGGAAACTACTGTTTTACCATGGATATTCCTACGAGAAGTTAAAATTTATCTGACGAAATCTCGAATGTGATTTATCAAAACTAATAATAATATAGCGGATTTGATTACACCATATGCATCTCTCACATCCACGTTTGCACCTTTTCCTGCCCCTCCAATCATCATCTGTCATTTGCTTATCTTCCATAACTTGTCTCACACCATCACTCCACAACAATCGTGGTCTTCCCCTCTTCTTACGCAGAGGAGGCTGTCAATTGTATAATTTTAATGGCTGTCTCTCAGGTGTTCTTCTAAGTTGTTCATACCATCTTAAAGTCCTCCTTCTAGAGCATTGATAATATTTACTGCGCTCACTTGCGTCTATACTTTCATTTTTCATTTTGTGAAGTATAGGGACACAACAACTTCTTCTCCAATAGTCAATTTCGTAGGTCTTAATTTAATTTGGTTGTTTTGCGAGACCTCCCATACAAGTAATACTTTCGACTATTGTTTTATAAATTCCTCTCTTTATATCCGCATGTATGGTATTATTCCAAATTATGGAATGTACTATTCCATCAATAAAATGCTTTCTTACTTGTGTTATTTAAAACCAAATCATCATTCTTTCAGCTGTCAGATCATGGCATGTTTAATGAATGACAGACCGAGAGGGATGGCTCAGGCGGTTACGTCTGTGGCTCGCATTCGGGAGGTCCCGGGATCGATTCCCGGCGACTGTTCACTCTGGCCAATGGAATTTTCGTGGTTTGCCCGGGTCGCCAACGAATGCTCCACGACTTTCCTTCCTCTCATTTCCTGCACCCATCATCTTCCTTGTCAGGATTGTAGGACCAGGCGACGGTGTTGTGCGGGTTGAGGCTGGGCGGTGGCTTGTGCTCTGTAAAGGTTTCTTCCCTTGCGTCGCTGCAGTTCCGCTCAGTTAAGTCGCTCCTCAGCGTGGGGCTCCGCTCCAGGGGAACCTGGAGTTTGGTGGCTTGTGGGTAGGGACCGTGCGTCGGAGGATGTGTTCTATCTGGAAACGTTAGGGACCCCGTCTATGCTTGCGCCAGCTGGCATCCGGATCTGGTCGCCCTTTGGGCCTCTCCGCTCATCCCTCCCTCCCTCCCAGGGGTCACGTTGGAAGCACAATGGGCCGAATAGCCTGCATGCGGTGCTCTGCCCTGGTTCCGGGGGTCTCTCTGTGATGCCTTTACCTTTTAATGAATGGCAAACGGATGTGTTACGTAATACTAATCAATGTTACCATATAGGATGAGAAAATAGTTAACCTCAAAATTAAGAGTCGTTCTCCGTGGACTACTGGTACCGTGCTAGTTTCTAGTTCCCCAGGTCGCGGGTTCAAACCCGGCGGAGGGCGATGGATTTTTTCCCCTTCGGAAGGGAAGTAAAGCCGGTGGTCCCGTGTTGTAGATTTACGGCACGTTAAAGAACCTCAAGCCTGATAAAGAGGCCTCTGAGCAAAATTACCAGTCTTTCACGCCCAACATGGAATGGGACGCTAAGAACCATAGTAGTTAAAGAGCCTCCATAAATAAAACTCAATTATTTTCAAAATTAAGATAAGCTAAAATCAGAATACAATAAAGGCAATTCTTTTAAGAACATGAGTAGTCTGGATGATCTAGCTTATCAATCATATTATATAGTAAAGGACCGTGATTGGTCCATATTCCACGCATTACTAATGTTATTGGTCAACTCAAATACGCGGCGTATGAATGTGATAGTATCCATAAATAAAATGCATTTCTTTCTCGTCTGACAAGAGAAAGGCAGTTTACAAGTGGAATGTCTGACATTACGTTACAGGAAGGATTTTACCGGTCTAAATTCTTTTCTTCAACATTAAAAACATCGCGATAGCCATAGTCTGCCAAGGGCTAGCTTTCTCTGTCACCTCTACGCAAGACATGGGCAGAATGCTGTAATTGGGGTGGCATGTGGTCAACATGACGCTTCCCCTGACAGCTTCGACGCAGTTTCCCAGACCGAAGCTTCCACTTTTCCATCAAGTAGTCTCTTAATTGACCTCCTGGGACCTCACGAGGATGAGTGCATCCATGACATGTTGGCAACAGGAATCCCCTCACATCGTAGGCAGCAACGCTACTCTAGCGCTACGGTGACGGTCCCTATTATTATTATTATTATTATTATTATTATTATTATTATTATTATTTCATTTTTAACATGCGAATGTGCCCATGTAGGACTACACAAATTATGTTGCTTTGTTTTTCGTTGAACCCATAGTTCTCTCATTCTTTGGTTATGGGCTTTCTTTCTCTCGTCTGTCCATGTTGTTCCAGTTTTTTCTTCGGTTTGTCCTCTTGATCAACTAGCCACTTATGCACTTTGATTCTAAAGATACCTTTGCTTAGGATATCTTCTTGCGTAATTCTTGCCAATTATGTGCTGGATACTTGCCGATTGTCTTCCTGTACTTGTTTTCTTTTCCTAATTGTACGATGAAATCACCTAATAGAACTATAACATGATTCTGTGAAATTGTAGGTACTTTCCAAAAGTTACCTACATTTTTGCAGTCTCTTATATTTTCTTGTTAATTGGCGCATGCGTATCGACAAGCTTATTATTATTAAAATTGATAGAGCAAGACATTTGTTCCAAAATAGTAAAAAGGGGCAAATAAAATATTTTAATTCATTATGTTAAACCCTCATTTTGTAAAACTTACATAAATAACTAGAGTGTTACGAATTTTAAACATTGTTTTGGGTTTGTTATTCTCAAACAACGTATGCACTTTAGAAATCATTAATTTTGTAGTAGTGTTTAACTGCAGTTCTTGCTGGATAAGGCATACAGGCGGTGGACATGATGCATGAAATGACTATTGGGAAAGGAAATTTGTGAAGAAACGTTCCGGCCTAAGCTTAGGACATCTCTCCAGCATTTGCCAGTTGTGAGAATTGAGGAAAACTCGGAAAAACCTCATTCAGTGAGAACAGTTCTGGCGGGATTTGAACCTGGGACCTCTCATTCACGATTCCGTGCCTTAACGACGTCGGCTATCCGTGTCCGTATAAACCTTTAAGAACACACCACTTTATTTCTTATTATACCTGAATTCACAGATTTTAGTGCCCCAATACATCATTTTTTAATTATAATGAACACTGAAACACTTAGATGGGATTTTACAGTTAATAAATATGTACTTCAAGGAAATATTGGGGCATACTGAAAGACATACATTGTCTCCTTTATTAAATTCAATAGCAAAATGTTATCTGATAAAGCTTTATAGTGTTTCAGCTGTTGCAGATATTGCATTTGTACTATTTTTAAGCCTTAAATATTAGAAATAGAATGTGTCGCATTCACATGTTTTCTCTAATCACTTTTAATTATTCTTCTATTTACTTCTGGTTAATCGAGTTAAACTTTCATCATGCATTTTCACATTTCGTTGTAGTGTATGAAGGATGCACTAGTCTTAAACGATAGTCCAATTTTTGAAAGCGAATCGCCATGTAATGGCATTAAAATTTCATGCTCTTTGCCTGACCACGAGAGAAAACGAATAGTGACTTACCGCTTGAAGACAACACGAGTATTTGAAAATTCAAAACAATAAAAAAGAATATCTCGGAAATTGTTGACGCCACAAAGTTTTTTATTTGAGATAAACTCTGTGCCTTAACGAGATTTAAATTTATTGTGTAGCAAGTCTGTCCATCTCTTACGGTTTACAAGTTACACAAAAGTCGTTCGGAATGAAATGGACTTCACGGGCTATTACCAGAAAATTCAAGATATACACTTTATTTGTCAGACAAATATCTTAAACAGTTGGTATTTTAATCAAAATAGTTAGAATTGTCTTTGAGAAAATAAAAAAAAAACATTCCAGAAATATTTTTATTATTTGGATTGGGGGGATTTTCTTGAAAATAATTTTTGTCGCATTCCTTGGAAGATACCGAACTTAAATACCAAGTTTGGTGTTTAACTGACTTTCCGTTTTTGAGTGTGCTTGTATACTACAAACAAGGCACACACATACGGCACTTTTTCTAAAAATTCTTCTTTTTTATGGTTCAGGGGATCTCAAACTTTGTGTTTCAGGTGAAATCTCGACATAGAGTTTATGGAATACTTCCTCTACTTACTATAAGTAGGTATGTAGTAGAGAAAATAAAAATAAAATACGTTCTATAACATTTCAGTACTAAAGCTATTACAAGACGTATTATCTACGTATTATCTTCAGAGGAGCGAATAGTTTATTATCTTGTATTATAATAGTAGTAATAATAATTATTATTGATTGGCCTAGATTAAGAACTCTTGATGTTTGTGAAAACATTTTAGCAACTTACCTCTGCAGGGGAAGAGTCCTGTGTCGGTGGAAGGATCGCACACACAGCGTCCCTGTATGCACGTGTAACCAGCGAGGTTCATCTTGGCACAATCTAATGTGTCCTGACAGGGCAGCGCACCTGCAACCCAAAACGCATCTGGTTTCAATTACAGGAAAGAAGTGGTTGAACGTTAATTGCTCCTCGTATCTGTTTCACTTCATGGTTTCTGTCAAAGGAAATACAATATTGCAGGAATCCACCCCCCACAGAAGGAACCAAGTTCAATTGAATAAATTTCAGATAACAGTAAAAATCTTCCTGTATGCACTTATTATCGTATTAAATTAATGTAGAGACCTTTTGAAATTCACTTATTTCGAGATTATTGGGAAATAAATTCGGGATATGGTCTATTTCGAAACAAAATTTGGGGAAATTGTATGCAGCACGATTAAAATTAATATCACTGAATTTTTAGATAATATATAAATTTCCTAGTATGAGAAAGTATCCCTCAGTTTTGGTGGAAGATAAGGAAAGGAAGATAAGATAAATCAAATACTACGCTTCATGATATTTTACACACATTTCCTTGAATATCAAAGCCTTTTTCGTCCGTTTTTAGGAATATTATGCGAGATTAAATTTTAAGGAGCAAAGGGAGGACTCATTCACTACGTAAACTAAATGAAATTAATAAAATCGTCAAGTTTATAATACAAGGTGGTGTAAACTAGCTTGTGTTTCATACGAGGGTAGACCGAAGTAACGACAGTTTGCGCGTTCCCTTGCGCAGGTCGTTGTCGGACTTGAAGGTCCAATGTTTTCCCCGACATCTTCTCTCAATATTGTATGAGTGCCAAGCAAAACAAGTTGTTATTGTGCATTCTATGATTGTTCAAACTGAACTGTATGATACAAATTGCCGCGACTGTGTGGTGAGAGTTATTTGATTTTTGAATGCTCGGATGTTGAAATCTGAAAAAAAAATTCATCGTCAACTAAAGGACTTGGACTGGCGGCAGACGACTACACCACGGGAATTCTAAAGCTCGTGGACAGATTTGTCAAATGTTTAAACAATGGAAGTGATTATGTGGAGAAATAAGCTTCAGTTTTGTAATTGTCATGCTTTTAATAAAATATTTTTTCCGAATATATTAAAATCAAGCGATTATTACTTCCTGGATTACTCTGGTATATGGAGACGAACAAGAAAATAGAAAAAGGGAAGAATATAAGGTGATTTATGAAAAACTTACATATTTATTTCTTTAATTATTCTGTTCGAAATTCAGCCAGTGCCCCAATTTTAGCACCAAATTAAGCAGAATGTTCTGGAGTTTCGATTGCCTGTCACTGGATGCGCAGATGTTCATATTTTATTCGCAATTGATAGTTTTATTGTCGGCAACTGTTTTTGAGATTTTGTTCTAGTCAACGTGAAAATGGAGTACACATTTAATGAACGACTCTTCCTTGTAAAGCAATACTGGATTACGAATTCAATTACAGCTATTCAAAGGGCATACCAGAGAGAATTTGGTGTTCGAATCCTCCCCAAAGAAACTGGGACTGGTAAACAAATTGGAAACAACTGGATCTCTGGTGAGTGAAAAAGGCAAAACTCGTTCATCTAGGCTTTCACGATTGTTGTTGACGTAAGAGCACGACTGGATCAGTACACCCAAAAAATCATTAAGCCGTTTGTCGTAGGAGACAGGGTACAGCTTCTCAATAAAGCCGTATAGGGTTACGATTGTTCATCAGTTACCGGAACCAGATAATGATAGACGACTGAATTATTGTCGTTGCTTTCAGGCGTTCATTGTGCAAAATCCTGCCATATTGTCCATCACATAGTTCACAGATGAAGCATGGTTCCATTTATCGGCTATGTGAACTCAACTAACTCACACTATTGGACCAGCGAAAATCCACAGGTTATTCATGAAGCACCTATGCACCCGGTTAAAATCTGAGCTTGCTGCGCAATATTCGCACAGAGAATAGTGGGACCATTTGTTTCTGAAAACAATGTGAACACTGCAGAGTACCGACGGATTTTCATGGAGTTTTCTGAGCAAATAGACGATGTAGAGCCGAGTAAAGGATATTTTCAGCAGGACGGCGCTACATGCCATACATCAAATGAAACTGAGGCACTAATTGCAAGTTTCTTTGACGACTGGATAATTTGCAAGAACCTGTGGCCTCCGAGATCTCCGGATTTGCCATCGCCGGACTTCTTTCTATGGAGTTACTTAAAAGACAGGGTTTATGCCACACGTCCAGAAACATTGGACGACCTGAAGCACAACATTACACAGGAGATTCAAGCTATTGACAGCAGAGTCCTCCAACAAGTGGCCAGTAACATGGAACGACGTGTTGAGTTGTGCCTTATGCAGGATGGAGAACATTTTTAACATTTGCTATAGATATAAATAATCTCCAAAAAATCCTCTGCATTTCAGGTATAATAAGTTGTCACTAGCATAACTCGTTTTGAAACATTTAAAGAAATAAATGTGTCAGTTCTTCATAAATCATCCTGTACTAAGTTGGGATTGCA
This sequence comes from Deroplatys truncata, assembly GCA_030765065.1. Classification (NCBI taxonomy): domain Eukaryota; kingdom Metazoa; phylum Arthropoda; class Insecta; order Mantodea; family Mantidae; genus Deroplatys; species Deroplatys truncata. The sequence continues at coordinate 115,941,891 of CM060988.1, read as the reverse complement.
AACAAGGACCTGCCGTTGAGCAGAAAACTTTAATTGGATAGTAAAACATAATATATACGAAGAATATCGAAAGCAGATTCATTTGTAAAACGAGAGGAGCTGAAAATTTGCATTTGAGTCTAGCACGGGATACTGCGATTTTCGACGCTTAAGCACACACATTGCACCGTCAGAAGGCTAAGTGTTTCTTGAACTTGCGAGGTAGTATGTCTGTGAGAGTGAAACCTAATAAAGTCAGCTGGATAGCTGAACAGAAGTTGGCACTAGAATTGTCCTTTAATGTAGCTCAGCTCTCGCCAAATTAACTTCTCCTGAATCACCTTAATTTGGAACAAGATGGCGACCCTTTGACACTCAGAATTCTCTCTACCTGAACTACTTAGCTAACTATTGCAACACTTCAAAGACAAATACCAGTATCATTATGGAAGTATTTCGTCTTCAGACTCCGACATCTTTTATGTATACGTCCAGGTTATCTTATCGCTATTTAAAAATCATACATTTAGTACCTTTTGGAAACAAGCTCTACATTTATAAAATGCTAAAAGAACCTTTGGAATCCTGGAAATTAAACTAGAAATTAAAATGGAAAGGGTTCTTGCTGGCAAAGGAATGTTGCGCAAATTTTTACTTTATCTACTACTTGTAAGTTAGTAAGTAGGGGAAGCAATTGCATACCGAGCGGGATGGCTCAGTGGCGCGCATTCAGGAGGTCCGGGTTCGATTCCCGGCGACTGCTCTCTCTGACCCATGGGCTTTTCGGGGTTTTCTCGGGTCGTCAGGCGAATGCTGGAGTGATATACTGATCCTTCATTTCGTTCCATCAATAATTTCATTCATCCTTCACCCCGTTTGATCTGTTTCAGGGTTTGGAAATATCGGCAATGGTGTTTCGGTGCAGCGTGGTAGGGCAAAAGGATACCGTCTGTGAACTTTCTCTTTCCTCGGCCTTCGGCTGGTTACCGGGGTATGAAGACCGCCTCTTGTAGGGGTGTTGGAGCCTGTGTGGGGGGATTCCCGGTCTGCCTGTCCGACTGCCGGGGTGCCTCAGTCTGGAAACTGTAGGAAACATGTCATTTTGTGCCGTCACTCCTGGTTCCGGCCGCCTGGCGTCTCCCTTCACCTCATTCCTCCTTCCCGTAGGCGCCCTCTCGTGAGGTGTCGGTACAATATCCTCATTCCTGGATCGGTGTCGAATCCCTTCCACTTTACAATCCAACACAAGTAATTACATCCCACCCAAAAATTTTAGCGGAAATACACGTCTTGAGACTCCCTGAATAAAAAAGATTTTTACAAAAAGGTCCGTTGTACGTGTGTGTGTATGTCTGTGAACACCATAACTCAAAAACAAAAATGTGGATGTGGGTGTGTGTCTGAAAAGCATAACTCAAATACGAAAAGTCGTATAAATATCGAATGTGGTATTTAAGATCAGTATCTTCCAAGAGTGTCACCCCAAACTATTCTTTACATTGAACATTTTTCATTACTTTTGATTTTTTAAAAACTAGCTTATGATTTTGTTTAAAATACTATACGTTTAAGACTTATCTATGAAAAATCATAATTTTCCACGTAGCATCTGAAGCCCGCTTCATTCTGAATGAATGTTGTATAGGGTCTTTCGACAAAAGTGTCCTATCTTTGGACTTAAATAAAACATGTTCTATAAATGATAGAGGTTTATTTCTGTTTTTATTTTAGAACATAATTAATGTCATTACGTGTGGAAGAGAACATCAGTTAAGTGAACGCCACGACTTCGTTGGTTGCGCGTATACGGTTGACCTAATTTTCAATGACAGAAGAACGTAAATTAGGTCCAACTTCACGAAAAACACGCTAATGCTATTCATACGATCATTTACTGTTTCTGGCTTGTTGACATAAACTCAGATTTAACATAACCCGACAAGAAGTAATCCAACGGCGTTAAATCACATGACCTCGGGAGCCTGTTAACATCACCACCACGGGAAATGATGAAACCTCTGAACTTCTCCTTCAAAATATCGATTGTTTCGAGAGAAGTATGACAGGTGACACCATCTTGCTGGAACCAGATGTTTCTGAGATCCATACCATCCAATTGAGGCAAAAATAGTCCCTTATAAGAGCCCGGTATCTTTCTCCATTGACAGTTAGAGCTTCTCCATCTTCATCTTGGAAAAAATATGGACCAATGATTCCACCATACCAAAATCCACAACACACAGTAACCTTCTGGAGATGAAGTGGTCGTTCTTGAATCTGCGTTGGATTGTGATTGCTCCAATAGCGGCAATGTTGTTTGTTAACAAAACAAACCATCCAAAAGTGGGCTTCGTCGCTGAAGATGATTTTTCGACAAAAATCCGGGTCAGCTTCCAATTGCTCCATAGCCCAGTCAGCGAATGCACGGCGCAACCTATGGTCGTTGGGCTTTAGTTCTTGAGTTAACACCATTTTCTAAGCGTGAAAATTCAATTCCATGCAGAATTCGCCAAGTTGTGGACGGCGAAAGCCCCAATTCTTGCGCTCAACGAGCAATTGATTTGTTTCCGTTCTCAAGTACACTCTCACGAACGGCGCCTATGTTTTCGTTGGAGCGCTTCCGTCGTTTACGTACAGCGTTCTTTGATCGCTGACAGAACCACTTCATTCAAATTTATCGATCAAACGCCGAATCGTTCTCTCGCAGGGACGATTATGTACACCGTAAACTTCACGCAATGCACGGAAGGTTTGGCGAACAGATGATCCATTTTGATAATACATTTTCACAATTTCTATGCATTGCTGAATGCTGTAACGTTCCATGGCTATTTGTCAATAACAACTGTAACCACATGAAAAAAATGACTGCTGAAACTCAATAATAACGGTAGCTATCACATGTTAAAGATATGACACTCTTGTTGAAAGACCCTATATAATTTTGTGGAACTGATAAACCAAAACGGATAGTCAATAATATGCAGAAACAAGACGTAAATCTCGAAAAACATACAAATTATTTCTAATAAACATTATTTATGACATTAACCATTTTAAAGATGTTGCTTTTTGTTGGTTTGAAGAATTAAATGGTCTATAATTTTTTGAAGGGCTAAAATCATCAGTCGTTTGTATCTCGTGGTTAATGCTAAAAGGCAATTCAGCAAACATTTATCTCGATTAACATGAAGTTGCCAGAAAAATAAACTTTTGTTAGAATAACTTGTAGAAACCGAGCGGGATAGCTCAGAAAGTATCGCCTGTGGCGCGCATTCGGGAGGTCCCGCGTTCGACTCCCGGTGACCGCCCACTGTAACCATGGGTTTTTCGTGGTTTTCCTCTGGTCGTCTAGGCGAATGCTGGGGTGGTGTATTTTATGACGATTTCCCCTTTTCCTCGTTTTCTGCCATTTCATTTATCTCCCTTTCATCTTTCAGGAAGTATCTTCAGGTTCCGTGGTGTGATAGTGTCGGGTAGATGTCATGGTTGCTGCGCTTTGTAAAGGATTTCTCCCCGTAAAACGCCAGGTGCGTTTGCCCGCTTGCTAGAGTCGCTTCGTCGCCCTCTCGCAGGATTCTTCGCCTCTGATGGTGCAGGCGGGTGTTTCAATTAGGAAATATTAGGGACTTCCGTGCGTCTCTGTGGACCCATCTGCCTGTGGTCCTGCGACCTTCTGCGGCTTGCGGCGGTACTGGTGTTGAGCGCTAATTTTGTGGCACGGGATTTGCAGGAATAGTCCCGGGTTCGATGCTAGCTCAGGGATTTGCATGGATCTTGGATCTAGGGTAAGTGGTTAATACGACTGATTCATTTTCCTGCCCGTTTATTTCCCGTCACCGTTTTAAAATCTTACTCCTGATATTACCTCACCACACACGCGCATTTCTTTATTGCTGTGATTCATACTATCGTCCCTATCCACCGACACATTTGTTTTCCGAACAACCTCCAAGGAACTACCACGAAGAAGAAGTGCGTCTTCTAAATTCTCCTGTTTCTTTATTTCAAAATTCCCATCTCCCCATTTCGCTTTCACATGATTTCTGCCTTCTTTCTTATTGGATGCCTGAAGCTTGCGGGGAGGATTGACCGTTTTCTACACATGTGATTTTCAGACGACCTAACGGTACACTAACAAAGTGTATTCTCTTCTCACTCGGTTAGAATAAGGGAAAGAACCACTCCATTTCCGGCCTGTTGTGGCACTGTCTTTTCAACCCATATTCACCTGTAGATGCAATATTCACTTCCAGTCTTATTTAATAATACTATTCCTACTGTTATTAATATTCATTTTACCTATGGTTATTATTTTATATTTAGCTACTCAGAATCTACTGCTTCAGGCTCCTTCACTTTATCCTTGCCTCCCGGAGGAGTGTAGTCAGAATAGATCTGGTTGGTCGCAGTGGCGAGTTGTTCCCCTCCGGTAAATACCTCATACCTCATAACTTGTAGAAAAGATATGAAAAGTAAACGATAGTGGTTAGAGAAAGTGTGTGAATATAACATGTGCTTTTTAAAAAATAAAAGCATACCAATTAAAACTGCTCGTGTTTCCGTTTAGATTTAAATATACAATCTGATAACTTTTCATTACAGGCTCAGAATGTTTACAAGTGATGTGACGTAAGCTAAAACAGAGGCGTGCTCTGGGGAACTCATTAGTAAGTAGGGATTAGTCAGAGTGCTACAACCATCACTTTAATGTGCTACGTAAACACAAGCTGTTTGCTGAAACGTGGCTTTGTGAACATGAATATTTGTGCTCTCGGTTAGACAGAGGCTATCTGGTCTACGTGATCGCTCATGCATAACGGAGATGAGGTTTCATTGTCATTCCACATTGGTTGTTCTCTCTATTTGTGGCTAGACAGCGCAGGAAATGCTTTTACTTCTCTCCTATTATTCCGCAGAGGCATCGGAACAACGCTGCACATTCAGAATGGTGATTTTACAATCACAGGCTTCATCCGGATTGGAGGTATAGTGAATATATACATACGAAAATGGACTTTTACTTTTTATATTTCTTTAATTTCTTCAACATACATACAGTGAGTAAAAAAAATATTGAGACACCCAATAGTATCCCTTCTATTTTAGCTGTATAACTGAAACCTGAAACTCAGAATCATAATTTCGTTTTCTATTGCTTTCTATAAGCACAGTTATCTCGGTAAATGGATTTATAATTGTCATTCGTCTTATTGTGTTAGTTCAGTTACACAAAAATGGAGATAAGAATACGACCTGTAAGCAAAGGCAACTTGTCATCTTTCATTATGAAAAAGGTGGGAGTTACAGAATGATTGCCGATATGTTGAACAGTTGGAAATATAATTAAAAGATACGTAAATGAGATCAGAATCAACCAGATACCTCAAACTGGTCGCTCAAAAACATTTACTGACCGAGAGGAAACAAATATTGTTAGGAATCTGAAAAAAATCCCAAATTGAGTGTCCTCAAACTGTGTGCCGAGGTAGGCTATACTACTGGCAAGAAAGTAACCCATAACGATTAGGAATGTACTGAAAAGGAAGGGATTCCATGGTCGCGTGGAGGAAGGAAAAAGCTAAAATATGCAAAGGAGTTCATTCATAAAGAAGAAAACTGGTGGGACAACGTTCTTTTTGCAGATGAAAGTAAATTTAACGTTTTCGGATCAGATGGAAGAACAATGGTCTGGAGGAAACCTAATACGGAAATGGAAAAAAATAATCTTCGACCTACTGTAAAACATGGTGGTGGGAGTCTGATGGTCTGGGGTTACATGGTGTCATCTGGAGTTGAAGAATTGGTTTTCATCGAGGGGAAAAATGGATAAAATGAAATACTAGAACCTTCTGAAGAAGAACCTACACAGAATTGCAGAGAAAATTGGTATCAGTGCTACTTTTAAGTTCTATGAAGATAATGACCCCAAACATACTTCCGGGGTTGTGCAAGAATGGCTACTCTACAACTGTCCACAGTTCCTTCATCCACCTGCACAATCACCGGACTTAAATCCAATTGAGAATTTATGGGATGAATTGGATATTAGAGTCTGCAGTCAGCCAATATCTTCGAAGGGGCATTTGAAAAGGAGACTCAGTGAAGAGTGGGCCAAAATTTCAGCTGCATATACTGCTAAACTTGTAAACAGCATGCCCAATCGTCTGATAGAGGTCATAAAACACAGAGGAAACCCAACAGGGTATTCTAACTTCCGGTTTGGTGCACAAGATAAGCTATTTTTCTTCAGGCGTCCCAATATTTATTTTGCATAGAAACATGTAATTGTTTATGTTTTTATACAGAGTGAGCTAAAATACTCCGAACCGCCGGCGCGGTGTTTTTCCTGTCCGCGTGCTCGTTGCCGTCTGCCGCTATCATAGAAAAGCGCGGATGAAACTATACATTTTTAAAACTGCTTTTAAAGGCTTTACTTACCAACTTTAAGAAAGGAAATGCTGAAACTGGCCGCCGTCGTTGTCCATACATTTTTGGCACCTCTTTAGGAAACTATTCGTCGCTTGCCGTAGTTCACATTGAGAAATTTCCTGGCGGATATTTTGTTTTCATTCTTCCAGGGTGTGTGGGTTTTTCTTATACACTTTATGTTTTAAGTTATCCGGAGGGGTGTTTTATGAACAATATTACCGGCTGCGCGGTGTTTTTCAACTGGGTGTGTGGAAATATGATAAAAACATGATAACGCACTCCTGCTATAAATAGTCACGCTGTTGTGGTTTTGCTGTGCAGTGTGAAGTGCAATTTTGAGTTGACGGTGATGTGATGTAGTTCAGTAATTACGAGTCATTTATTATTTTGTCCTGTACTTAGTCACAAAGAATATTATGGCTCAGTATATGTTTTCTACTGCACAGCGTGTATTTATTTATAATTCGTATGTGTTAACTCGGTCAGCTCGTCAAGTGGAAGTACGATCTGCAGAAAGATTTTCAAGTGTAAAAGTTCCAGGCCATACAACAATCCATGAACTTTACAGCAAATTTCAGGCCACAGGAAGTGTTCAAGATAAGAAACCTAAAAGACGCGTTCGGTTCTTACCGAAGAAATATTAGACGACGTCGGTCATCGTTTGGAAAATTCCACCCAAAAATTCCATGATGAATAGTTTCCTAAAGAGGTGCCAAAAATGTATGGACAACGACGGAGGCCAGTTTCAGCATTTCCTTTCATAAAGTTGGTAAGTAAAGACTTTAAAAATGGTTTTAAAAAGGTATGGTTTCTCCGCGCCTTTCTATGATAGCAGCAAACAGCAACGAGCGCCGAGGACGCGGACAGGAAAAACACCGCGCAGGCAGTTCGGAGTCTTTTGGCTCACACTATTTGTGGCCTTAAAGATATAAGAAAATAAATGTTATTTTGCATTCCTATTGTTTGTAAATAGCTTGTTATGCATTATAAATAATTTGTATGATTTCTGATTATAAATTGTGTCATGGAGAAAATAACTTAGAATTGTAAGTTGTCCCAATACTTTTTTTTTACTCACTGAATATACATAGAGGTCTGCAATGGCTCGAAGACCCATCCCACTGCTGGACCTGCTTACCAAGCAGCCTTCTAGTGTCCACGGGGGGGGGGGAACTCTTTCCTTTGAGCAAGCATCCTCGCCATCTGTACGGCCCGCCATTTGCTGTGAAACTACAAGCACACTTGAAAGATGTGAAGGAAACGGAATGAAAGGTGAAAGATGAAAAGGAAATCGTGATAGATGAGAAACCACCCCAACATTCGCCTACCGACCAAGCAAACCTACGAAAAAGCCATGGTCGGAGTGAGCGGTCAACGGGAGCCATCTTGCTGGTAAGTGAATTACTTTGCAACCCACTCTTGCGAATTGCTGACTAATCTTAGTTTACGCTTCAACACTACCGAGGCCATTCTATACATATTGACCCACTATTTCCATACAATCATTTCATCTTCCATCTTCTCAACTATTTACTTTTTACCGTCCCTAAATAACTACCAATCCTTATCTGATCTTAATTTTAACATCCTCTCCCCGTTAACTCTATTGGAAAGTTAACCCGTTTCTCCAGCCTTAATTTGTAAATCTTAATTTTAGTTTCTTCATATTCAAGAATTGTATGCCAATAATTATCTTTCATTGCGCAATTGGACATTCATCTAAAGCTCTCCCCCTCTAATGAGTCTACTACTCCTGATCTTGCAGATACCTACTGTTCCTGTTCTTTTCTGGCAGATTTATTTTTTTTTCTGTACGTAATTTTCCGTTTCCAATTCTAATTTGAACTACCTATAAATATACGTGAGTGTTTGTTATTAAAACTACCAAATGTTTCCTGAATTTCAGTATCATCAATTCTTAATTTAATTTATTTCAAAAGTCCCTTTCCTTTCATTCTCTATCTCTCCAATTTATATCTTCATCAATTTTTCCAAAACAATTTTTATTATGTTAATCCAATTGCTACGATGGGTAATGTCCTGAAATGTCACAATCTTCTCTTTCAAAATGAACTTTCAAAAAAAATTATGCTGTTATCCCTAAGGTAATTTAATCTTTTAATCATTAATAATGGATCTAAAAATTTTAAAGAAATTTTTAATTCATTGGATAAATATTAATTTTTTATGGATTAATTATATATTTCTATATATTATTTCAAAATACTTCGTTCATCTAAAGTCCTTAACCTAACCAATAATTTAAAATGCTCACCATAATTATTTCGTTGCTACCTACTTTTCCTAATGCTATCTGTGCAACCCATTATGTGCGATTTTAAGTAATTCCAGAATTAGCTTCTGTATATTCACTCCCTATTCGAAGAAAACAGTATGCCTAAACTCCTCTAGGTATATTGTATACGAATATATATAGTGACGGAACCCTTTGCGGTTTCATCATCTGCGGCGTAAGGTCACTTTACCCAAACTAGCGCGTATACTGGATGTGACGAGGCGATAGTGCCATCGATAGTGTTATAGGTTGCAGGTAGCTGGAAGGTGATGAAAGTGTGACACTATTAGACGTGTAATTCTGATTCCAAGAGAGGCTTTAATCTTTGTAATAAATCACCTAAACTACATAGTAAGAGGGAGAGAGTTAGACAGGTGTGGGTTTACCTGGTTGACGGAAGAGGTTCGGCATTCCATCTTCGCCATGCCAAGGGCCCATGTCGAAGTTGTAAACTAGCACAACATAGATTCAAAGAGATGACTGCCACAAAGTCTTGCTAGGAAGTCATAGGCAGCCCCCGAGCGTCAAAAAATTCTTAACTTAAATACCTGAGGTGTATGCTGACTAATGCTTTAGCCAGTACTGACGCAAGCGGGTGTCAACATGATTTGCATAATCCAACCATGTATCGAACATGAGGTGATCATTCCCCAAAAATTATACTACAAAACCCTTGCTTGCATAAGCATCCGGTAAATGACTTGCAAGAATGCTAAGTCAGTTTCACGGATTTATTCAAATTTTGTCATGAATATCTCGAACTTCCTAAAATTATATTTATCGCATTTTGTAAAACAGAACTATAACCGTTACAATATAGTTATGGTGAAACGTATTTATAGTAGGTATTAAATAAACAATTTCTTTTAATATTTCTGATTTTGGCAGTATTTATAATGCATTAAGTTTTCAACACAGTTATTGGAATAGCCCTCCATGGTTATCACTGCCTTCTTGATCTTAGCGTACTAGCAAGATCACAAAGACCGTGGTTGTACGTTGTTTATTTTTGGAAGATCTTGTGGGTTATTATTAAATGAAAACAAATGTGCTACATTCGCATGACTTTCTCTACCCACTCTTCTACAAATTATTCTTATATAAGCTTATTCTTCCATCTGCTTCAAGTTAATCGTGATAAACATTTGCAGAATTAGTTTTGTTACACATTTCGTTGCAGGTGCAAGTGGAACACATTAGGCTTAAGTCATGGTCAAATTCATCTGTATGTGATTGACATGCATGACAACGAGAAAAAAACATAGCGGCTTAGCAGTTTTAAAAAGGTATGAACTATTTCTCAATTGGAACCAATAACAAAAGGTATCTGGGAAATGGTTAACGCCCGTATTTTACGAGATCTACAGTTTTTGCTCTCTCTAACACGTACATAGTGGTAGGCAAAGTATTGAACTCCGCCAAAAAATTCGATATCGAAATCCTCCAGACACACAAGTTTTGAGGACCCCTGAATAAAAAAAAGCAATTTTAGAAAAAGATCCGCGTGGTATTTAAGTTCAGTACTTCCACCCCAAAATACGCTTTACATAGAACATTTTTCGAAAATTTTGATTTTATGTAAAATAGCTCTAATGATTTTGATTAAAATATCACATATTAGAGATATTTACTGATAAATACATCGCATATCTTGAATTTTCTGCGAATAGCCTGTAAAGTTTCTTCATTCGGAAGGAATTTTATATGGTCTTGTATAACTGGTAAACGTTAAGCTATAGACGAAAACGTACTACTCAAAAAATTGTAGAGTTCTTTAAAACACACAATTTATTTCAAATAAGTTTTTGTATGGTATGTTTTGGTCTATCCCTTGGGTTTACAAGTTATAGAGAAGTCACTCAGAATGAAGAGAACTTACCAGGCTGTTACATTTTATTTGTCATGCAAATATCTTAAATATATGGCAATTTTAAAAAAAAATTGTTTGAACCATTTTTGAGAAAATAAAAAATAACAAAAGGTTTTCCATCTAAAGGTTAGTTTGGGGTTGTGAGGTTTCTCTTGAAAATCTTCGTATCACATCCTTAGATGATGCTGAACTCTAACACCAAGTTTGTATTTAACTGACTTTTCGTTGTTTCTGCTGTTCTCTGTCTCTCACACACAGACACACACATACACACACGCGCGCGGATGTATTTCTAAAAATGCTATTCTTATTCAGGAGGCCTCAGTATTTCCAAAGCGTTTATAATACTTTAATCTTGACTATCATATTATGGCGTGTATGTGTGTGTATTGTCACGCCAGACACATTATTGCGTCGTTGGCGACAGCATTGTTAGGGTAATTCTTTCGGCTGGGGTTTTGAAGTTTCGTCTGGCGTGGCTGTGATCCTGGTGGTGATCCTAGCTAGCAGGTGATCCTAGCTAGCGGCGGTGAATGGGAGAAGTGAGCGTTACTTCTTTGTGTGCTGTGTGTTGAGCGTCACTTTTGGTCGAGTGTTGGGTCTGAAAGTTTGTATGTAAAGTGTGTGTGTGTGAATGTAACCGTGTGTGTGTAGCATCTCCCCTCAATTTTCTTCCTTTATCTTTTGTGTGCGATGTAGGGGCACCGTGCTTATGCTAAATAAACCACAGGTAATGTGATTAATGTGAAATGCTATGTATTTTGTTATAATTTTCCCACGCCTGCTCTGGAATGTGTTGTTTAAGATTCTGTCCTCTTACTGCCTCTGCAGCTATGCCTCCCAATGTGCATGTTGGAGTACTAAAGTATAATATTTAGCTGTAAAACTTTTGGCCTCACCCCAGTATGTAACAATATCTCTTCGTTCATAATTATTCACATCATAATCTCATATGTTCTACATGTGTTACCTAGTTAATTCTGTCTTTGTTGCGACATAACATGATCACGTCAGAAACAACAGAGCTGCCCTAATGTGCCAACGCTGCTGTCTTAAGATCCGTTCCTACTGTTTTCCTAACTGTAAATTCTCTATAAAGGGTTTTATTTATATTTATTACATATAAGAAAACTAACCAATTTTCACTTGTCTATCACTACGCTACACTTCGGTACCGAGATGTCGCCACAAATACATGTTTTGAGGTCCCTGTGCCAGCATATGCGTGTGAACAGAATAACTAAAAACGAAAATCCGGATGAATACCGAAGGTTTAATAAAGTCCAGCATCTATCAAGTAAACGACACGAAAATTTTCAGGAAATTCTGGCACCCTAAACAAACTTTACAGGAAAACATTTTCATCGTTTTTATTTTCTACGCGTTGATTTAAATATTATATATTTGAGATATTAACATTAAGAATGAAATGTAAGTTTTGAATTTTCTGCGTATAGTTCTTTTTATTCTGATTGAAATTTTATGTCGTATAACTGGGAAACCGTAAAAGCTAAACAAAACTTCCCACAGTAAAAATGTAGATGTAGACGATTTATGTAAAATAGCATTTTCCCTGGCATTAACTGTTTTCGAGATATTGATTATTGTTTATATGAATTTTGCAATACTTTTTCAAGTTCTTGGTTATCTTGGTTTTATTTCTTGCGATGTGGAAGGAGTTTGGAATTTATAAAGTCATACAGCAACCCAGTTTTGACTACCTTTCAGCTTCCTCTATCCCGTTTTACCAGAAAATATATGTAAAACAATTTCTGTAAACAGTTTTCTCGATTAACATGAAGAGATAGAAAAATAAACTTTTATAAGAATAATTTGTAGAAGAGGCATAATATACATGATTGTGAGTTGCGAAAGTCATGTGAAAGTAGGATTTATATATTTTTATCTGCAAAATAATATTTATTTTGACCATAGTAGTACATTTGTAACGCCATAGGTATTGAGGGTTGTTTTTGAGTGAGTGTTGTGTGTGCTACGTGAAGGTCAGGAGGGCCATGGGTGTACGGAGTTGACTGCGGATGGTAAACGTTCACACAAAGAGGCCAGTTAACATATTTAATTATAATTAAAGTTTCTGGAAAATTTGTTTTAGTTTTTATTATTTTAGGGCATTTTGTTACCTGAAATGTATGCATATTTCGAGTTGTAGCAGCGATAATTGACTTAATTTGCATTATTTTTGTGTGAAGAGTGCTAGTAAGGTTTTAATTAAAATTGAATATTCAAATAATAGTTTATTGGGGGGAATTTTTGTATTCGTTAGGTAGCGAGTGAGAGTAGTATGGTTTTACTTTGTTTTATTTCATGGCTTTTAAGGATTTTTTGCACTAACCCCAGCATTAAAGTTAGCCATTAAAGAGGTTGTCAGTTTCTGAATGTTTGAATAAGTCATGGCAGAAGATATACTCTATGAATATACTTTAAATTGCCGTAAAGTTCTTTGTTGCTTGGAGTTTATTTATTTGTGAAATAAATGGAAAATAAGTCTCATTAGCCATGCTAAACATGCTATGGCGTTGAAGTTTTGAGAATGGTGGCCAAGTATACTTGAGGTTTCCGAGGCTACAACCGTTCTTGCTGTAGTGCTGTAGACACAGTTTGACGAATTCTTATGGATAGATTAAGGGAAACGTTAGGTTATATCCAGAGTTACCTCTAGCTTAAATATGTTCGTGAATTTATTGCTTTGTTTCCATAGTGTAGTATATTTGACTACTAGATCGATTTTAGGTGCTTAAGTCTTGAATTTGTAGCGTTTCTGACACTTCATTCTAATTCTCAAAAACAGATTGGCTATAGTTTATTATGGCAGTATATTTTCAATAATTTATTATAGCTGCGAAATAAATGCTGCCAACTTTGTTCCACGACTAATCGGCAAAATTTACTTGCGCCACTTCGTGTGTGTGCTGTTCATACGGGGAAAACGCGAACATCTGAATGCAAAACACACTGAGCCTTACGCGAATGAGTAATTTAGGGCCCTAAGCTGCAAAGCGTAGCCGTGGGATTTTTGTTTATAAGAGGAATGGAGCAGGGACGACGACACGTCGTAGCCGTAGGATCTGTGAGGCTAAACCCCAATGAAACTTTATCTGATGGGATAGTCGTGTAGGTAACGCATATGCTTGGAAGAACTAAAAATATCGCTATTTTCGCGAATTTCGCTAGTACTCATGGGTTGATACTTTATTCCGCACGTGCGCATTAGTAAATAAATTGAGTACTTTACTGACATTTAATAATTTATCTCGATATAAGAAAGTGTCTTCAAAAGGGCTTTCTAACCGTTTACACCTCCTCCTAATGTGCAAGATACTTTTTCATTCTCCAAATCATCTTTTTTTTCTGCATTTAAATTGCCGGTTATTTAAGGAACCGTTACCAAGGTCGCTATGGCAGAATAGTTTCAGCTTAAATTACGAAGTCCTTATATTTTATGACGGGAATTAAAAGAAATCCTCAAGAATTAAAATCACAAGATTAAATGGTTGGAAGGCATGTACAAGTACATTGAATTAATCAAATGGTCGAAGTGGCCTTTCTATGAAGAGGTTGAGGCAAAACTACTTTAAGTGACGAAAAAGGAAATGCGTGGCCTTTTAACGGTTTTTTCCCCTTAGCTGTCATACTGTGTATATATTAGTTCCTTATTCCAATTAACAGCTAAACTTGGTTTGGGTAGTTTAGATTGGTGCTGATTTCATTTAAATGCAATGAAGTCCGCGACCTTGAACAGACGTACCCGATCGTGCCTGCACTTTCTTCCTTTAAATTTTAATTAATTTTTGAGGATTTAAATATTCAAAACGTTCCACACTGTGTACGCTTATTTCGATTTGTGTACAAATTTATGCTGGCATTCAGTAAAGTAATCACACAATTATTCCTGATTTTACTTGATCTAGAACATTTCCGAAATTGCTATCACAAAGGTTTAATACCTTGTAACTTTATTTTAGTTATATTTTGTTAAAGAACCAAAATTGAATGATATAAGTACTGTTTTATTTGTGATAAAATGTAGAATTATTATTTCACAATCCGTGTTGTAAATTCACACAATGGGATCTATTTTAATAAATACTATAAAATAGCTAAAATCAAAGGCTACATTTACGGAATAATTGGACATTTGTTTATTTTGCTTCCAAATCTCGTGGGATACTTTTGTGAAAAGAAAATTTGCACATCTTTCATATTACATACACATGACTTTCTCTACCCTCTAGCATTTATTAGTGGGTGTGCAAACTATTCTTGACTTTAGCCGCATATTTTTCCATCCACTTCATTTTAATCAAGATAGACCTCTGCAGAAATAGCTACATTACACATTATAGATACGAAGGGTATAGCGATAGTCAATGTTTAAAGAACTGTACACTATACGCTGCTGGCCTTAAAATTCCATACTCTTTCTGCAAGAGAGAAACAACTGAATGCCTACAGGACTTCAAAAGAATGACAAGTATTGAACAGTTGAACAGATAACTGGTATCTCGAAAGTGGCTTATGCTACAAAAAAGTTATTTCAAATAAATCGTGCGTTTTTAACAACTCTACGTTCCTTTTTATGTAGTGCATTTTTGCTTAATGTTTGCCAGTTATAAAATGTTATAAGAAAATTCCTTCGGAATGAAGAGTAGGTACTTCACAGACTCTTCTTAGAAAATTCAAGATATACACTTTATTTGTCATATAAATATATTTAATATACGGTATTTTAACCTAGATCGTTAGCATTTTTGAGAAAATATAACATTTCGAAAAATCTTGCATGTAAAGGGTAGTTTGGGGTTGGGAGATTTTCTTGCAAATCTTCGTGCCACATCTTTGTAAGGTATTGTACTTAAATGCCAAGTCTTTTCGTTTTTGAGTTATG
This sequence comes from Deroplatys truncata, assembly GCA_030765065.1. Taxonomy (NCBI): domain Eukaryota; kingdom Metazoa; phylum Arthropoda; class Insecta; order Mantodea; family Mantidae; genus Deroplatys; species Deroplatys truncata. Next base: position 115,926,408 of record CM060988.1, on the reverse strand, counting down.
CTGTTCACAGGTGGACCTTGTTCTAAATTGTTTAATTCAGGTGACCTCAAAACATGTATTTCCGATGAAATCTTGATATAGACTTTTTAGGTGAAGTGCAGTACCTTCTCTTACTACAATGTACGTGGTAGTAAAAACGGTGTTATTAATGGTGGCATTACGCTCATAATTACATACCTTAGAAAGTGTTAACTTTCCTCTCTAATAATCCTAATAGCGAATTTAACTGAGAGAAAATTGTAATTTTTAAAATGCAGAACGGAAATCGGTATTAACAGTTAACGTGTTATGATGCGTTTCAATATTTTTAATCTTAGTTTTATAATTTTTAGTTTCTTTAACACTTGCTTATAGTAGGTAGATCAGATTGTTGCTGGGTCGTTTAAGCCCTGTTAGCTTCTCCTCACTGCGACCTCAATAGATATGTTGTGAAAACCCCTAATTTATACTTTTTAACTTAATGCTTTAAATAGAGCATTCTGGGTGGTAGTGAGGAATCTGTATCGGCTAGGAAAGGCAGACCAAAAGCCTCGTCCTTGGACGAGCAATAACTTCGCATTCACAAAGTATATGATTCGCAGTTTCCTTTTCTTCTTGACAGAGGCGACATTTATTCATATTCGTCTTGCCCATTTTACAGAGAGGATGCCTGAGAGGATAATGTCCATTGAGGTCATTTAGTATCCTCAAGTCCTGTTTGCTGATAGTGAGGGTCTCTCTTGGCCGTTTAGCTGAGAGTATCATGAACTCCTTAGCATGATTTAGTTTTGCAAGGATATCCCAATAGCTTTTACAGCTTTTGCATTCCCAGACTTTTATATTTTCATTTAGACAACAATCTAGCATCCCGTAAAATGATCCTGGGCCACTAAATCGTGTAGTGTCTCCCTCCTTGGATAGGCGACCACTAATTTCAATACCTTCATGTCCTGGCACCCATATTAAGGTAATTGGTCCTATTCGCCAGCTAGTTTAGTGTTAGTAGGCAGTCCCAGACAAGCTTTAACTCAATGGTGTATGCATCGAGGGCCCTTTTGTCTGGCAAAATGTAAATTCTGGCGCTTTTGAGGGCCTTTTAACATGCATATGGCATATATTGCATGAATGTTTGTTTGAAATATTTTGTAGTCGTTAGCAAGGGCTTTTGATACGGCAAAATTGGGCTAATATTCTCAAATACCAGTTTCCCAAACATTTTTGAGCCATATGTGAAACAGATGACTGATCCTTTTTCAAAACTGAGTACTACTTCAAAGAAGGTAGATGAAGTATTGCAATCCATCCAAAAATTCCATATTGAGACTTTTACTGAGCATGTATCGGTGAAAAACATTACGTGGATAGCAATCATGTTTAATGAATGCTAGAATGCCCAAGGTATATGACTGAATTTTTAAAGGGTAGAGAGAGTGTAACTGTGCCACATCAGCTTTTTCTACAATATTCTGTCACTTTTCAATTATCCGTTACACAGAATTATTTCCCACTGCTGTCACGAACAGAGCACAGTAATTAAAGTAAATCAGAAAATCCAATATCTCGCTTAGAGCCAATGGGAACTTGTAGGACGATTCGTAAAGACAATTGAAACAGGATTCAATCAACTCTCGGATGCATTTTGGTCAAATGGGCTAAACAGTACAGCTTTCTACGTGGGTTCGAAGGTGCGTGTTTTGAGATGCACTGAACCCAAAAGAACCATTTTTAGAGAAAGGTAGCGCGCGCGTGTGTGTGACACAAACGAAATATTGTATAATTGCCAAACTTGAAATTTAATTTCAACATCTTCCACAGATGCGACGAAAACTTTCAAGAACATTCTTTCACCCAAACTACCATTTACATACAAAACATATTTTCATTTTTTTCTTCTCAAAAATAGCTTTAAAGAATTTTGGTTAAAATGCCGCAGGTTATATATTTTCATGACAAACAATATTTATATGCTGAATTTTCTGTGAATACAATGTTGCATTCGGAATACATTTTGTGTAGTTTTGTATAATTGGCAAACTATAATTGGCAAGTGATGGACAAAACTTACTACACAAAAAATGCAGATCTCATTAAACCACAGAAATTATGCCAACTAAATATTTTTGTAGCAATAACCATTTCCGAGATATTTGTTAATGATTTGAGTTTTCCAATATTTACGTCTTTTGGAGTGTTAAGTTACCATTCATTTGTTTGTGGTGGCCATGCAGAGTGTGGTTCAAAGGTAACAAATAGGGACCTGTATTTTAAAAGTTTTACTATCGCTTTAGACTTCTGCAAACGAAATGTAAAATGAACAGGCAGGGGAGTTTTAGTAATAAAACGGCAATTCTGTTACCGCTGGGAGTATAGGTGACATAGGTACCTACTGCGACGGACACATTCCTTCCCTCCCCAACAGTCGATTTCGTTACGATTGTACCATTTATTCGCTGCCTGTGCACAGTGGGGAACTGTGGCAATATGCCTAAAGCAAGTAATAGTTTATACATCAAAATTAGCATCATTTGTGGGAATGTGACAGGGAACACTTCGGCACAAGTAGCATAAAGAAGGTTTAAAGCATCTTGAACAACACTAATTCAGTGAAACACAAGAAACAAGTGACATTGGAAAGAAACAATGAGGAAAATAAGCCTTCAATTCCCCAGACCCAAACTACAAATCAAAATTTTTCGAGGGTCTATTTCATACACTAATAAGTGCGGATATTGCTTTAAAATATGTACATTTTTCGAAAAGTTCGATTGGTAGCTTCATAAACAAATTGCACGCTTCAATAGCTAAACATAAATTGTTTTTTTTCCTTCTAATACTTCTTATACCTAGTCTTGCTAAGGAATAGGGTGTACTACTTTCAACTGTACACCCGTGGACAAAAACGTCATCCTCCAGATTGCATGTAACAATCGGACGGTTTCGTGTACCTTCGTAACAGCTATGTTCACAACACACATGCAGGAACTGCAGAATGGCCTTTGCTCTGAGCGCAATGGTCACCTTATAAGGTGCTTCTCGGGGTGATCTTATAAGTTACTGAAAACGGAGCCCCGAAAAACGTTTCGTTGCCGAGAGGTTAAGAAGGTACCGCTTGCACTTATAAGCTCCTCGGTTCAAATTTTTCATTAGTTATTGTTATGTATATATTACTTTCATGACTGGATGTGTATAATATATAATTTATATAACTTTAGCATTTTAAGTTTTAGGTATATCTACTAAAAAACTCGTTTTAAATAACTAAAGAAATACACGCATATCAACTATTATATTCTAAAACTAAAACGCAAAAAATAAACAAAGTTAATATCGATTGTATGAACCCTGAGCACCTATAACTGCTCTCATTTTCGGGTTATAGATGAAATCAAATCCCTGTAGTAACATGGACGAGAAGTTACAACATCCCAGCTTTCTTGAATTTGTGCTCAGAATCCTGTACGAATTCAATAATTCCATCAGGAATCTTATCCTCACAGGGAGAATCAAAATATTCTCAACTATTACCGTGTATTGCGCACTGTTCAGTGTATCGTCAAGCTGCCACAACACTTCTAGACCGTCCTTTGATATCCACAAGATATAGATATACGATCATGATGAAATTGTGAAGCCATGTATTTTGTATCCTAGTAATTATTCTATTATGAACTTTACCAAATGTCGTGTATGAAATGGCTTGTATCGAAAATAGTAGTCACTATTTGTTGAATAAACATTAACAGAGGAAACAAAAAAAGTTTGCTACATGCGAGAAGCGAAGCCGCGGCCTTAACCACAGAAGTACCGTTCGCTTTGCCACAACGCTTCAGAGAAGACATATGGAAGGTAGCAGGTTTAATAATAAATTACAAATTGTTGCAGCGACTACAAACTGTTTTGCGTATGGTGTAAACAGGGCGCTGTGCCGTGTAGACAAATTTGGCGTTCAAGATATGACTTTTGTTGTTCACGGGTGTACATTTTTTTTTTTTTTTTACAGAGAACACAGCAAGGTTACAAGTCCTCCACCTTCTCTCGCCACCAATCCTCGGTGCATTCCTAACTTGATTGTTTACTTACTAAAACCCTCTGTCTGGTAATGAAACTATTTCTGCAAGTTTAATTGTTCTTCCACACAAACCGTGTGTTGGGTAGGGTTGGAAAGGTAGAATCAGGCGACTGAAAAATTCAATGCCATAGCCAGAATTTGAACCACGGATCTCCCGGTCTCCGTCCGGTTGCTCTAACCACTGAGCTACCATGACACGACACTAAATTCTCCAGCTGATTCGCGTTTTTCCCGGTAAACCACAAGAAGATCTCAAATTGTATTGAGATGACATACCCTAATGGCGACTTACAATGCTGTAAGTACTTTAAGTCCCGGGCTTCATAGTTACAACCGCTATTAGGTCAATTAATGGAATTAATTGTTCTTCCACACAAGCCGCGTGTTGCACAGGGTTAGAAAGGTAGAATCAGGCGACTTTTCAGTTGCCTGATTCTAACTTTCCAACCCCATTTTTTCAAGCATTTATCTCGATTTACTTAGGTGTAAAGAAGGATGAGCTTTTGTAAGAAAAAATTGCAGAAGAGTGGGAGGAGAAACTCATGTGAATGTAACACTTTGTTTTGCACGTAATTGAATTATTCATATATTGCTGAACTCAAGCAGTGCATGGTGCTTTGCGATGCCTTCTTTGCCATTCGCTGCAAACCAGCAACGCTTTTTGCTTAAGCGCTTTGTCATCACAAAGAAGTGAAGCTACTCAAAGCCACGTGATGTGCATACAGTAGAGCCCTAAGGCTGAACGAACATCGGAGTGTATGATTGATGGACCCTTTGAAAAGCGCCTTGCTCTGTAAGGAACTGGGAGCGTTATGTGTAAAGATCGATACATAGCTATTTGTCTGTGTAACCTCAAATGCTTTTTGTATTATCCCGTGCATATGATCTACACTGCGAGAATCCTGAAGGGTTCCAAGATACTTTTCTTCTAGGCGTTTCAAGGAAACTTGAAGGGTGGAAGGGATATACCTATTATCTTCTTAGGGGATTCTGTGTATAGAAATAAATGAAATATTATAATTACCATTTTACTCTGTGAACGATTATTTCTTAAAGAAGATAACTATATTTCGCACTTTTTGTAGCATGCGTTCATACGTGGAACGCAAGGCTTATTGAAGTATTCGCGAGACCAGTAACTAACATGGCAAACATTTGGATTGCCATACATTTAACAAAATAAAATTTAAATAATAATAAAAATACGGCAAGGGTTCGAACTCAAGTTGTTCCAATTACGAGACACGTACCTCGGCTACCATGCATACAACCAAACTGAAAGTGATCTTCCTACTTATCGCATAGCTTTGAAATTAACGCAGGGTGATATTGTGAAGGCAGCTACAGTGAATGCTTCCGACGTTTTCCGAATTGAACTCCCTCTCTGACTATTGTTCATTGATTTTGTCTTGGCTGTACACTCAATCAATTTAAAACTGGCCGGCGACTGAAAGACAGAGCTTGAATCGGGCACTTACGTGAGCGCTAGGGACAAGCAGGCTTTGTTCACAAGAGTGCGTATATTCTTGTAGTAGTTTTAATGAGGAACACAACTATATTCACAAAAGTCTTCCGAGAAAATAGTTCATATAAGTGATTTCAAACAGACAGATGTTTCAAATTCAGCATTTCAACATTGAATGTTTGTAACCAAAACATATTTTACTGATTTAAGGTTCTCAAGTAGAGTATGACTAAGGCTCGTTTCAACACTCTTAGGTCAGTGGTAGGGAGCTTACTGTTTCTGACACAAGTTCAGATCTCCTTGGAATTACTCAATTACCCCCCTTTCATTTTAAATACACGAGTAAAAACATAATTATTTTTTTTTCATTTTTTATGTATGTGGCATATATTTAGTCCAAAATACCGGTAGATGTAGGAAATTTCATACTAAGTTTAATTTTATAACCACAAATTTAACCATTATTGTAATTATACCTTATAAGTAAAATGAATTAACACAAGAAATATTATTTAACTATATTACAGTAAAAACAGTTGAAAAGAATAAAAGGTAACAATCCACTACGGAGAATCCAACTCGAGCTGCTTGCGTAGAAGTTAAGTGGTTCAACCACTGCTTCACGACGAGCACGGTGCAGAGGTTGCTTTGTGGCTTGTGTTATAGTTAGCCAAAGCGGCGCACAGAAGTTGACTGATATGAACCGCGCGCTCAATCGAAGGACTTTAAAAAAAATCTGATGTGTTACACTCACATGACTTTCTCTACTCCTGTACAAACTATTTATACAAACGCTTATCCTCCATCTACTTCATGTTAATCGAGATAAACATTTGCAGAGTCTATCATATTGCTAATTTTCTTGTAGATGTAAGGGGAATATATTTACAAGGGCAATTTGGCAATACAGTAGCCTTTAAGCACATACATATATCTTAATAGCAGGTTGCTAGGTGCAGCACCATTCCCTTTCCCACAGATTAATACTCTTTGCATATCCAAGACAAAAAAATCTGATGTGTTACACTCACATGACTTTCTCTACTCTTGTACAAACTATTTTTACAAACGCTTATTCTCCATCTACTTCATGTTAATCGAGATAAACATTTGCAGAGTCTATCTTATTCCTAATTTTCTTGTAGATGTAAGGGGATATATATTTACAAGGGCAATATAGAAATACAGTAGCCTTTAAGCACATACATATCTCTTAATAGCTGGTTGCTAGGTGCAGCACCATTCCCTTTCCCACAGATTAATACTCTTTGGATATTCAAGACAAAAAATGAATAACGAATTCCCATTTGAGAAAATGTATTGAAAAATTTAAGGAAATAACAAGCAATATCTCGAAAATGGTACACTCAACAAAAAAATGTATATGACATAAATTGTGTATTTTAACGCGATCTACATTTTTTGTGTAGTAAAATTTTGCCTATCTCTTATGGTTTACCAGTTATGCAAAAGTCGTTAACAATGAAGAATACTTTTGGAGACATTCCCAGAAAATTCGAGATATACATTTTATTTGTTATAAAAGTATCTTAAACATATGATATTTTAATCAAAATCGTTAGAGCCATTTTTGAGAAAATTAACATTTTCGAAAAATGTTCCATGTAAAGGGTAGTCTGGGGTTGGGGGATTTTCTTGAAAACCTTCGTGTCGCATCTCTGGAAGATACTGGACCTAAATACCAAGTTTGGTGTTTATCCGACTGTTCGTTTCTGAGTTATGCTGTTCAAAGACACACACACACACACACGCACACACAGTCACACACACTGACATGTTTCCAAAAATGCTTTTTTTGGATTCAGGAGGTCTCAAAACATGTATTTCCGGTGAAATGTCGGTATCGAATTTTTGGGTAGAATACAATACTTCCCCTACTTACTATACGCAGTAGAGAAAGTAAAAATCTGATGTGTTACACTCACATGACTTTCTCTACTCTTGTACAAACTATTTTTACAAACGCTTATTCTCCATCTACTTCATGTTAATCGAGATAAACATTTGCAGAGTCTATCTTATTGCTTATTTTCTTGTAGATGTAAGGGGAATATATATTTACAAGGGCAATTTGGAAATACAGTAGCCTTTAAGCACATACATATCTCTTAATAGCTGGTTGCTAGGTGCAGCACCATTCCCTTTCCCAAAGATTAATACTCTTTGCATATCCAAGACAAAAAAATGAATAACGAATTCCCATTTGAGAATATAAGTACTGAAAATTTTAAGGGAATAACAAGCATTATCTCGAAAATGGTTCACTCAAAAAAAAATGTATATGACATAAATTGTGTATTTCAATGCGATCTACATTTTTTGTGTAGTAAAATTTTGTCTATCTCTTATGGTTTACCAGTTATGCAAAAGTCGTCCACAATGAAGAATACTTTTGGAGACATTCCCAGAAAATTCGAGATATACGTTTCATTTCCCATGACATTATCTTAAGCATATGATATTTTCATCAAAATCGTTAGAGCCATTTTTGAGAAAATTAAAATTTTCGAAAAATGTTCCATGTAAAGGGTAGTCTGGAGTGGGGGGATTTTCTTGAAAACCTTCTTGTCGCATCTCTGGAAGATACTGAACCTAAATACCAAGTTTGGTGTTTATCCGACTGTTCGTTATTGAGTTATGCACACACACAGACACACACACACAGACACACACACTGACATGTTTCCAAAAATGCTTTTTTTGGATTCAGGAGGTCTCAAAACATGTATTTCCAGTGAAATCTCGGTATCGAATTTTTTGGTGGAATGCAATACTTCCCCTACTTACTATACGTAGTAGAGAAAGTAAAAATGAATAACGAATTCCCATTCGAGAAAATAAGTATTGAAAAATTTAAGGGAATAACAAGTAATATCTCGAAAATGGTTCACTCAACAAAAAATGTATATGCCATAAATTGTGTATTTTAACGCGATCTATATTGTTTGCGTAGTAAAATTTTGTCTATCTCTTATGGTTTACCAGTTATGCAAAAGTCGTTCACAATGAAGAATACTTTTGGAGACATTCCCAGGAAATTCAAGATATAGATTGTGTTTGTCATGAAAATATCTTAAAGATATGATATTCTAATCAAAATCGTTAGAGCCATTTTTGAGAAAATTAAAATTTTCGAAAAATCTTCCATGTAAAGGGTATTCTGGGGTGGGGGGATTGTACTGAAAACCTTCGTGTCGCATCCTTGGAAGATAGTGAACCTAAATACCAAGTTTGGTGTTTATCCGACTGTTCGTATCTGAGTTATGCTGTTCACACACACACACACACACACACACACACACACAGACACACACACAGACATGTTTCCAAAAATGCTTTTTTTGGATTCAGGGGTCTCAAAACATGTATTTCCGGTGAAATCTCGATATAGAATTTTTGGATGGAATACAATACTTCCCCTACTTACTATACGTAGTAGAGAAAGTATAAATTAACTACTCAAGACTGGCCACTTTTAGTTTGAAGAGTGTACATTTTTGCCTTCTCTACCACCTACCTCCGTAAGTAGAGGAAGTACTGTATCTATCCAAAAATTCCATGTCTTAGATTTAGCTGGAAGTATACGTTTTGAGACTCTCCGAATCGAGGGGAAAAAGCATTTCCAAACAGTGTAATTCGGTTATAATGAAGTCGGTTGAATACGAAACTTAGTATTTAATTTCATAAATTTCCAAGGATGCAACTCAGATTTTCAAGAAAGTCTCTGAGTTCAAACTAACCCTCTTATTTTTTATTTGGTGAAAATGGCTCTATTTTGATTAAAGTATACCACATGATATTTTTATCACAAGTAAAATGTATATCTTGAATATTCTGGAAAAGTTCTATGAAGTTCTTTATTCTGAATGACTTTTGTATAACTTGTAAACCTTAAGAGATAGACAAAATCTTGCTACACAAAAATGGCGATTCCGTTATAGCACACAGTTTGTCAATTTAATTTTGGTGGCGTAACCATTTGCAAGATACTTGGCTTTTGGTTCGAATTTTAAAATTCTTTCTTTTTTTCTTCAAAACTTAGGCCGCTATTCGTTTTTTTCGTAGTTAAAGGTACAAGCCTAGTGAAAGATAAAATAACTGTTCTTGTCTATAAATATAATTTAGCCTTATAATGGTAGGGAGGTATTCGATTTTGCACAAAATTAAGTCCCTTGTACACGATCTAACTTTTCTTTTCAATTCAAGAGTTTACAAGAAAAATTGTCAAACATTTTTATATTGTGACAAGATTGGAAAAGACTTGACAATGTCATAAATGTGTGTTTACAAGTTGTCTTTTTTCAAACTGAAACCCTTCAGAAGACATTAATAAATAATTTATCACGCACAAAACAATTTACTATTTGCGTCATGGTATAACAGTTTGCAATGAAATACTGTTCTATACCAATATTATGTAGCACTTTCACGTATTATATCCACTGAAATCACATTACGATTATGGAATACAATGGAAATAACACATCTGATAGGTTAACCACATATATAACATTGCATTAATGCATACTTAGTTCGGAAATCTGTCTGGCAATTATTTCTTCATATGCCTTCATCTGCTTCATCTTATTGTGGTAATTCACAGAGTCCTAGACATACGGACATGATCAGCTTATGTATAACCTGATCAATTCGCATACAACATACCTTGGCCGAGTCGTCCTCCGTGGACTGGTGATACCATGCTAGCCTCTAGTTTCCGAGGTCACGCGTTCAAACCCGGCGGAGGGCGATGGATTTTTTCGGGCGTAAAAGTTCTTAGCATGGCTTCCTTCGGAAGGGAAGTAAAGCCGGTGCTCTCGTATCGTAGATTTACGGCACGTAAAAGCCTGATAAGAGGCCTCTGAGCAAAATTTCCGCTCTTTCACGCTCAATATAGAATGGGACGTTAAGGACATAGTAGTTAAAAAGCGTCCATAAATAAAAAAAAATAAAACAAAACAAAAATAAATAAAAGAACTTGGCCGGGTAGCCAACTTTTCGCTTTCCGCTATGTTGCAGATTCAGTTATGCACTGTAGATGCATTTCATTGGCTAAAGCCATCAAATTATTGTCAAATCTTTGATCGTTTAGAGCATGTCCTTATCTGTTTTCAAGACTTTCAAAAAGTTTAAAAGTATTGGAAGCAAATTGACAAGAAAAGTTGTAAAGTTGTGACAACTCTTGAAAGATCTTGTAGAGTATTGAATTTGACAAAAATTTTATCGTGTACAAGAGGCTTTACACCTGCTTTGTTTTGTTTTGTATAATATGTCTTTATTTTATTTTAAATGTTCTGTATTCTATGTAATATTGATATATATATATATATATATATATGTAACTGTTTGTACATTTCCTTGATACGCATATAGTATGTCTTTATTTTAAATGTTCTATATTCTGTGTAGTATTTGTTTATATGTAATTTTACTTTCTCTACTACGCATAGTAAATAGGGGAAGTATTGTATTCCACCCAAAATTTCGATACCGACATTTCACCGGAAATACATGTTTTGAGACCCCTGAATCCAAAAAAAGCATTTTTGGAAACATGTCCGTGTGTGTGTGTCTGTGTGTCTGTCTGTGTGTCTGTGAACAGCATAACTCAGAAACAAACAGTCGGATAAACACCAAACTTGGTATTTGGGTTCAGTATCTTCCAAGGATGCGACACGAAGGTTTTCAAGAAAATCCCCCCACCCCAGAGTACCGTTTACATGGAAGATTTTTCGAAAAGTTTAATTTTCTCAAAAATGGCTCTAACGATTTTGATTAAAATATCATATGTTTAAGATATTTTTATGACAAATAAAATGTATATCTTGAATTTCCTGGGAATGTCTCCAAAAGTATTCTTTATTGTGAACGACTTTTGCATAACTGGTAAACCATAAGAGATAGACAAAATTTTACTACACAAAAAATGTAGATCGCGTTAAAATACACAATTTATGTCATATACATTTTTTTTAGTTGAGTGAACCATTTTCGAGATATTGCTTGTTATTTCCTTAAATTTTCCAATACTTATACTTTTTCTCAAATTCGTTATTCAATTTTTTATGTCCTGGATATGCAAACAGAATAGAATGCGCCACATAGCAACCAGCGCTTAAAAGATTTGACTATCGCTTATAACCTACCATGTTCCCCTTGCATCTACAAGAAAATTAGCAATAAGATTGACATCTCGATATCTCGATTAACATGAAGCATATGGAGAATAAACGTTTGTAAAAATAGTTCGTACAAGAGTAGAGAAAGTCATGTGAGTGTAGAACATCAGACTTTTTGTATATTTTTTGACATGTTCTATGTTCACAAGTCTTTATGGCTGCTAGTGAACTTGCAGAACGCAATCTAATCTAAGAATGCTTTACAGAAAAGTGAGAGATATACCAGGTGAGTCAGCTGCCCCTAAGTATTCGTATCTATGCAACCCGCATTTACCAGACTAATGTGAAAACATTGACCCTTTTATCAAACAAACTGTTATTGTAGCTCTGTCCTTCTATTCGATACTAATACACAACCACCATTAAGGATTAAAGGCCTCAATGAGCCAAGGAGCCGCAAAAGGGTTTTAAAAAGACGGCTTTTCATGGATATAAGGCTTGCAAGGAGATAAAGGTATGTTTTCTCGAAGAGCAGGAGACAACACGTGAGTTCTGGCCGAGTGGATTAGCTGCTGGGATGTGGTAAAGCAACGGTTAGCTTCGGAAGTTCGAATCCAATACAAACATCAATTGTTTTGTTTATATTTTTCTTTCCCCTTGCGTTTATTTTCTGTATTTTGGTATACTAATTTATTTATTTTTGTTATTGGCTCTCCTGTGAGCCAAAGACACAAGAATTACAATCAGATAATTTTGTATCATGCTTACGATAATAATCTGTACCTATCTACTGTTGTAAACCGTGTCACGTAGTTAGCTTTTATTCTTTTGGACACATATCGACGATATTAAATCTAACAGCTTTTGTTTAATTTTTAAACCTTATGTTTCACTTCTTCTACTGACAAAGGGTTTGTAAATGTGCTAAGTTCATGGTAAGCAGAATAATAAATCGTTAAAGAGCGTGGATTTCATCAACGAAGTAAATGTTCAAAATGACAACCCCCTTCATCAATGCACATTTGTGTACGTTGCCGGAAAGACCTTCTTGCATGTTGTAACATGCTACCGGTGTAATCCGCCTGCATTCTTCACGTATGAGTGCCCGGAAATGATTTGGGCTTTGCGGTTCTTCTTCTTTACGGTAGAAAATACATGGTGATTATTCTATTTTGTACACACTTATAATGTTATCAAAAATGTTCTTTGTATCATAATATCAAATTATAGGCCAAAAGAGATAAAACAAAAGGTGATAAAATTCTTGAACTCAACGCGACGTATTTGAAGCCGCACTAAAGCGGCACAGTGGTAAAGCAACTATGATAATACCATTCTGCCAATGCTACGTCGCGAGTTAGGGTTCCTATACGAACTAATAATAGCAAAACCCAACTCCACCTCAAGTCTTTACTGCTTTTTGCAGTTTCATACAGCGTTTGGAGGTCATTTGGTAACTTTAACTCAAATAAACAAACTGCATGAGCCATTTCAATTACTGTATGAACTGAAATATGCCATAGCTCGTGACAGAAGAGAAATTATCTACCTAATGCTTAGCATTTTTGACAAGGCTGTACAACGAACCTTTGTTGCCTGACGGCTTAAATCCAATTGGTTGCACTGCTAGATCTTCTATTTTGTTTTCAAATAGTTTTGTCAACCGATGCATGTGATAAGCTGAACCTTCAGGGGCGTTTTCAAAGGCGTGTATCAATGTGTGCCAAAGAATAAAAGTTTGTAAAATCAGCTTAAAGTGACACTGAAGCTCCCGGTGTCAGGGTGGGATGTTTTTGGCATCGACATACATGACGATAGCATTCTGTGTAAAACACTTATGCACTGAGTTATTTATCCCTTCTCTATAAAGTGTTATGTAAATCAGCCTTTAGAAGGAATTCAAGAAAGGCGAAGTCACCTATGTTGCTTAGCGCGTTGCATAAATTCAAAAATAAATAGGGGCAGCTGACTCACCTGGTATAGAGAAAGTCATTAAACATTCGAACGTTTTATTTTATCCTTTCGTAAAACTGTATTGTGGTAATGAAACAATCAAATAATTTCAATGTTACTTCATCATTGTTAGGTTGATAAAATTTCATATTGTTCATGTACATGCTTAACCATCACATTAGTTTCTAATCTCTCTTATAAGTTTAATGTAACCTTTAAATAAAGTTATAAGTATTGTGTGAAACTGATTCCTTACGCAAACTGTCGTACCGCTCTGAAAACCAAACGAGATGCCTCTGGGGTAACGCTGGGGCTCGCAATCGGAAGATCCCGGGTTCGATTCTCGTCGGCCGGACACTATAACCATGGGTTTTGTCTTGGTTCAGTAGACGAATACTGGGATGGTTCTCCTCCTACCACAAATTTCCTGTCCTGATTATTTCCTACAATCTGTTTCACAGTTGAAGGATCAGGTGACGGCGTTCTGTATGTTGCGGCTGAGCGGTGGATATGTGCTTTGGAAGGAATTCTCCCGGCGTTGTTTGGACTGCTGTCGCACCCGCTTTCTGATAGCATTCTGGGCCTTAGATGCTCCGAGGGACTTGTGGCTTTTGGACAGGGGCGTCAGTATACGTTTTTCTGGAACCGTTAGGGACCCCGACCATGCTTGCGCAAATCGTATGTGGTCGCCATTCGTGTCTCCCTCATCCTTCCTTTCCGGGGGCTACGTTACAAGCAACTTGCGGTGCTATGCCCTGGTTTCCAGGCCCCCCTCCGTGATTTGTGCTCCTGCACCGCTTTGAAAGAACTTTTGCTGTTGCAGCAGCGCTTTGGTGAAAATGACATGTTTTATCAGCGACTTGTACTTCAGACTCGCTTTCGTCGCAACGGATATGACACCAATAGACGACATTGCTTGCAAAAAAGCTTCCGGAATAGAAAAGGGATGGGAAGACAGAGAGGAAGCAGGTTTAAAGGAAAGGAAAATTAAAGCAGTAGGTGTGTCAACACTTGTATTATTGATCGAGCTGCCTCGTTCCCGCTACCTTTGGTATTCATGGTCCTAGATAAGATGCTCCTTGCGAATACATACTTAATGTGTATAGCCTTGAGGGCAACTGACCCTGAAAAAAAGCTTGACCTTTAACTTCAGCACTAGTGCGTCTCATTCAGTGTGCAAAGGAAAAAGTGAGAATGTAACCTCGATATATCTTGGAAATGTAGAACCAGACTGTCATACTCGAGATTTGAACCATGGATCTTCAACTTTGTGCCGTTGCTGTAACCAACTTAGGTACCATGGCAACATGCCAACACGACATTAAATTTCGCAACTGATTCACATTTTCCCCGGTAAATCACAAGGCGTTCTCGAATTCATTCTGAGATAACATACCTCAATGGCGACTCCCGGTTTTATAGTTAACCACTATTAGGTGAAAAAATGATAATTGTTCTTTCAAACAAGCGTGTGTAGACCAAGTTGGAAAGGCAAAATCACACTAAAACATTCAATGCCATAGGCGGGATTTTAACCACGTAACTTCGGCTTTTGGTGCCGTTTCTCTAACCAACTGATCTACCGTGGCAACTCGCGTAGTCGACATGTGTGGAAGAACAATTTCATCGAGGTTTGAACTGTTTATTCCTCTGTTTCAAACTACTTTAAATATGTTTAGAGCAACCGGATGCAGACCGGGAGATCCGTGGTTCAAATCCCGGCTATGGCATTGAATTTTTCAGTCGTTTGATTTTACCTTTCTAACCCTGTCCAACACACGGCTTGTGTGGAACAACAATTAATTCCATTAATTGACTTAATAATGGTTGAAACTATGAAGCTCGGGACTTAAAGTACTTACCACATTGTAAGTCGGCATTGGTGTATGTCATCTCAATACAATTTGAGATCTCCTTGTGGTTTGCCGGAATGAGTGCGAATCAGTTGAGGAATTTAATGTCGTACCGGCAAGTTGCTATGGTAGCTCAGTGGTTAGAGCAACCGGACGAAGACCGGGAGATCCATGGTTCAAATTCCGGCAATGGATTGAATTTTTCAGTCGTCTGATTCTACCTTTCCAACCCTGTCCAACACACGGTTTGTGTGGAAGAACAATTAATTCTACTTCAAATATGTTTTTGTAACCAGTTATTGCATGTGATACAACCGGCAACCTTCAAGTCCACGGCACTCCTGTTTAGCCTATGTACTCGTGTCGTAGCAAAGGATTACCATGGTATTTCTCTCCCGAGTCAGGCTTTATTTACAAAAGGTATTCGAAACAAGGTTATCTTTGTTCTAGTAAATATTTCTCCTGCGACCGATATACTGGAGAGCACAAGCTAAATATTTTCCTCTTAATTCGTGTAGCGTATGCGAATTGCTTGCAGGTAGCTTAAATTTAAACATTACCCACAGCTCATCCCATGGATTTTAAAACCAGTACATCAGTTATATAACTTCTTTCAAAGCCCATTAGTAGTCCTAACAGACAGATTTGTATATGTGCAGTTGCTTTGTTCCACATTAAACGAATAATAGATATGCATTCATCGATGATAATGAAGTATCGGCAACACACGCTGATGCAACCGGCAAAAGAGTTTGCAGATCCCGACAAACCAGGCTGATGCATCTCGCCGCACCAAGGGTTGCATTATACGAGATAAACCCGGTATCTACAGTAATACACTTGCGAAATACTACGGTACGTCTATCTGATAGCTCCAAGCGGGAATTTAAAATTAACTTACACAATAAACGATTGTAATTAAAGTATTGAATTACATAATATACCGAGTGATCTACGTTAAACGCGATGCGTTGATTTCATAGCTCGGAATTTGCCTAAGAGTCCATGAATTAATCCATACCTAAAATGTAAGTGTCACATAATAGAATAAGGCCTACTGACTTGAAGAAAATTGCAAAACCAATTCATAAATTTTGACAGGATAATTATTTTTTTTATTTATGGACGCTCTTTAACTGCTATGGTCCTTAGCGTCCCATTCTATATTGGGGGTGAAAGATCGGTAATTTTGCTCAGAGGTCTCTTTATCAGTCTTGAGGTTCTTTGACGTGCTGTAAATCTACGACACGGGACCACTGGCTTTACTTCCCTTCCGAAGGAAGCCATGCTAAGGATTTTTACACCCGAAATAAACCATCGCCCGTCGCCGTATTTTGAACCCGCGAACTCGGTTACTAGAGGCTAGCATGGTAACCACTACAACACGGAGGACGACGATAATGGATACGTCTGCACCACTTACCCGCTGCGTTTAGCTAGAAATATACATAATTATATTTAACATATAAAACTTTTGCTGAGGGTTAAGGTAATTTAATTCCATTGACATTGACCTATTCTTTGATAATATTCACCCAGTATTTGCGAGTGAAACTTTAGTTGCATAAAAATGTTGAAATTAAATATTTAGTAAACTATTTGCTAGAATATTGCAAGAAAAGGTAGTCGCATTTTAATTTTTTCTAATTTGTTTCTTGAAATCAAAGCACTTCCATTTGAAAAGTAATTTGAAATTTAAGTTCGTCCATCCATTCTCTAATAAATGAAATCTTTATAATAGTTACTTTTATGATTGTAGTCTGTATTTCAAGAGGTAGTTTGGTGATTCATCGCCTATCTAAACTATATGCTGTAATAATACATGAATAAACATGCTATTATAAAGTTATAATACGAGCGAAGACTGAACGCTGTCTGCCATTGGAATAACTGAGCAGGATATGTTGTTCCTTGCAGAGTTTTATTACGTGATAAATTGATAATATACCGAATCTCCATGGATTTTGGTTAGCAGGTGTTACATTAAGTAGCGTGGATTTATTATAGAGGTTTGTGCACACAGAGGGATACGACACAGAGGATCTACCTGGTTTCTCTTGCCCGGCACTTCCACGGCACTGTTATACGAATCCGTTCGTATAGTACCGCCAGACCAGCCATCAGTTTAACCTCTAGATGATGCTAACTATAATCTTCGCATTATAGCTTGTCACTTGAGACAGCTCCGCCACCACGTGGCGTGAGTGAAGCTACGTTGCAACCTTTTGAACGGAGGGGAACGGTTGGGCGAAATGCTACCTGGCGCTGCGGTCGTCACCTCCTCCGTCCGTTGCTGTAGGCTTACCTTGATGCTTCTCCCGTTGGTTCCAGAAGTTCGCAGTGTGCTGGATTTCTTCAATTTTATCCTCGGCTAGCTGCAGTAGTTTTCTTTAAACTATATAGGAGCATGGACTTATCCTCGGTAAAGGAAAACGTAGATCTCGGGTGGTGATATAGGAAGACATAGACGTGCTTTGGTTATGAGAAGATGACACTGCCGTCTCTTTTTATTTTACTAACACACGTAGTATACAAAACTGGTATTGCCGCTGTTAAAATACTGTCCCCCGCTGTTAAAATGCGGCGCGGATATGACACGAAGTTTAAATATGCTTATTATCTCTTTACGAGTAGCGGTTCTTAGGTGTGTTTCTAAAACTATCTTGATTCCCTTTTTTGGCGCGATACCTCACACATCCTGCAGCATCTCTCCCTGACCACACGTTACAAAACTGACTTGCTAAAACTGCCAGGCTAAACTGACATGACAAAACTGTCCCGAATTTGCTCCAAACAGATCCATTTATAGTCGCAGGCTTCTGAGGCTGCTTCCTTTCCTATTGATCCATTTTTAGCGCCACTCGACGCGTCTAACTATTTCGTATAAACTTCCAGGAATCTCATTGGTCCAAGTTTAATATAAATCGCGGCTTTTCCCAAGTTTACCGTTAAGCTATCTGTCTCTCTCACTTGGTCACGGCGAATTATCAAATAAAGGGACAAAGGCGTTACACCCTCGCTGTAGGAATAATGGCACAGCGACCAAAGAGATGTCATAAAACTAGGTTTTCTGCCTTCGAAAGCACTATTCCTGTAGCTAAAACATTTCGTCGTGGACAGTATTTTAACACAGCGCTTAAATTATTTACATTAAACCATTTATAACTCTATTAATATTAGTAACCTAGATACATACATAACGTTAAATC
Organism: Deroplatys truncata; assembly: GCA_030765065.1. Classification (NCBI taxonomy): domain Eukaryota; kingdom Metazoa; phylum Arthropoda; class Insecta; order Mantodea; family Mantidae; genus Deroplatys; species Deroplatys truncata. The sequence continues at coordinate 115,907,740 of CM060988.1, read as the reverse complement.
ACCCTTCTTACAATATACAAGCAGTATAAGAAAAATATATTTACATAGTATGATTTAACATCAATAAAAGTTAATTAATAAATTATCTATAATTACAGTTCTCGGGCTCGGCCTAGAGTTGCCGTTTCAAATTGCCCTGTTCTGTAAAAGAATAAATTTTTCAGCACTTGATACAATTTTCTTTTCCAGAATAATTCCTCTGATTATGGACTTTGTTGGTTTGTTTTGTTTACATAGACCCTTCGCTATACCTGTTCCTTCACAAGGGTTCTGACAAACCAGTGGTGTTTACACTTGGGTCATTCACTCTTACACTTTGCTATGGTTGATCCCCCTCTCCTTTTAAAAACAGGTTTTCAGAGAGGCATTCCGACGCACAATACACTTCACGCACACGAATAACTAGTAACGCAAATAAATACGCTAATGCCCAAATTAAGTTCTAAAATTAAATCTATTTACATACATATTGGTACATAATTATTATGCATTTATTTATTTCTTTACATCCTTATTTATCGGGTGTATTACCTTTACTATTTGTTCATAGGGTTGCTACCTCATTTCGAGTAAAACTAACCTGATTATTTTCAGTACATTCTTCACCCTTCTCATTCTCTAAACATTTGTACGGTTTGAGCAACTGTTTATGATATCTCCCTACGATCTTGGAATTCTTTATTTCTTGTAACTCAAATGTATCGGAGCCAAAAATGTTAATCACCCGGTATGGACCTTTAAATAAATTTTCCATTCTATGATACCTTTTGTTCAGAATGCTAGACTTTTCTTGTCCCGTACCAATACTAAGTCTCCCAATTCGATCACCCAGTGTTTTCGCTTCTTTTGCTTAAACTTTTCTTTTCTGCGCCTTCTTTGCCATTCTTTCAAAAGCTTTCTTAAACATCTCTTCTGCCGTTAGTGTTTTCGGATCTTTAGCTTCTAGTGTCTGTGGTAATTCCCCTTCAAGTGTTTCCATTAATTTCCCCTTCATCAGCTCGATGGGCTTATATCCGGTAGTAGGGCTCACACTTTCATTTAAAATACTTTCGATGCGCTGGTAGTGATTTGCCCAATCACTGTGTTTTTTATTGGCCAAAATTCTCAAATAAACTGAAATGTCCCGTATTATTCTTTCGCAGGGATTGCTTTGTGGGTTGTATTTTGAGCAATGATACAACGTGATTTCGTTTTCTTTTAAGGTGTCTACAAATTGTCTGCTGGTAAATATTGAAGCATTATCACATAAAATTGCATTCATCTTTCCAAATTGTGGAACATACGACTTCATTATCTTCCTTAGGCATGTTTCACTTGTAATCTTCCTGACTGGGTAAATTTTCACGAATTTTGAAAATACATCTATTAACACTACTATATATCTACATCCAAATTTACTACAAGGCATCTCACCATGACAGTCCAAGGTCACTTACATGCCCGGTTTTTCTCTTAGTATGGAGTTTGTCTCGTATTCGTATTGCATATTCAATGGCTTTGCTTTTTGACATAGTAAGCATGTCGAAATTATTCTCCTTACTTTATGGTGTAATTTTGGAATATACAGATTTTCTTGGATCATTAAAGCGGTGCGTTCTGAGCCAGAATGTGCTAGAGCTTGATGGAACGTGTTTATGAGTTCATTCTCCATGTTCTTAGGTATATACGTCTTCCATTTCTGTATTTCACTGCCATGTAGTTTATACAACACGCCCCCTTTTACCCCCATGTTTCCCTTGATGTTTTCATCTATTTCTGGGGCCTTTTTTATTAATTTATTTAACTTCTCATCTCGTCGCTGCTGGTCCCCTATTCCGTTTAATTCTTTTATCAATCCTTTACTCAAGGGTATTTCAATACTCATTAAGGTTACTTCATTTTTAGGGCGTTCTATTCTCCCCGGTATTTCACTGTTGTTATGTAACCTAGACAGCAAATCGCTAAAGACATTTGTTTTTCCTGGAATGTGTTTCACCTCAACATCATACGAAAGAATCTCATGGATATACCTAGATAATTTAGTACTCGTAAGCCGACAACGTTTCATAAATGAAAGACTCACATGATCTGTGTATATAGTAACCTTCTGTAAATATATATATATATATATATATGATCTAAATTTCTGTAGTGCGTAATACACAGCACAGATCTCTAATTCGGTGACCGAAGCATTTTTCTCTATTTGACTTAAACGTTTTGACGCTTTAATTATCCTCCTCTGATTTATTCCTTTTCCAAATAATTTTGAATCTCACCCATCAGTTCTCCTAATATAAAATCATTGTTTAGCCCTGTTTTACATTTGCTATTTATTTGAGAATTTTTGCGCGCTTAGAATCCGCTCCGAGCTCTTGATTGGATCCTGTCTTAGTTTTCCGGGTTATCGACACTATTTGGTGCTCCGCTATTGTCTTCCACAATTCCCTCTCTCTGAATTTGCCTATAGTTTCCTCTGCTTCCTCTAAAATGTCCCCGGGAAGGTCTCTCTCTCCTTTCATTTCTTTCTGGATAATTTTCGTCATACCTCTCTCCTACATCGCTTTCCCCTCGGTCAGAAAAATAATGTTCCCTGGATCTGTTTTCATTGTTCCTGCCTCTCCTATAGTTAAAACGGCCCCTATATCTTGGTCTGGTTTGTATAGCATTTATGTGATATTGGTTATCACCTTCCCTCCTGAAACGGTTATTTTGACAGTTTCTGTTCCCGGATTGAGGCACGTCGTTCCAGTATCTCTCTCTGGGGTTATAGTTCCCTCTCGCGTTTCCTCTCCAGTTCGCATTCCTTGCATTATCCGGTATTGGTCGAACTGTATAGTTTTGTCCGTGGTTCCTACTACTTGTCTCGAATGATGATACCAACTCAATCAATTCGGGAATAGAATTTGGCTTCGCAATGAGTAGGTAATGGTGTATGCGTTCTGGATAATGGGGTACAATCATGTTGATGAAATCCCTCTCACTTATGGGTGGCTCGATTAGTCTACTACTCTGTGCTTTAGTTAGTAAATAATCTACCATGCTTAGGTTTCCGCGTTCATCGTATTTGCCATTAACTAGGATAGATCTCACCTGGTTCTGAGTATTAGTACTCCAATACTTATTCAAAAATGCCCTTCTGAAATATTCAAAATTATTATTCTCTCCCAAAGTCGATCTTACCCATTGGAGAACCCTTTGACGTAAATCTTTACGAACGATTAACATCTTTAGCTCGTCCGGAATCTGCTTCAAACGGAAATACTCCACAAGGTCATTTAGGATTATCAGCCGAATTTTCCTCGAAAGTAGGTACCCCTATCTCATTTAATAAATGGTAGTTTGCATTACTTGCATGGTTAGATGTACATTGGTGCCCTGAATTGAAATTATATGGGTCGGCAGCTGGACTTTGACCTCCATTTGCCTCCCTAAAAGTGGTGCTAGTTTCACTGGGTGAGCTATCATCACTCTGTCTCACACTTATCCCAAGTCTACCAATAGAGCGTTTTAACCCTTTTCACAATTTCATGATGATTTGAGAGCTGTTCAGTCATTTTTGACGAAAGTTCATTTATCTTTCCCTGATCCTTTTCTACCACTGTTCTAAATTCTCTGAACTCCCTTTGAATGTGACATTCTAAGGTACTTTGTTTTTTTTTCTAAAGAAACATTTACAGCTCTTAAGTCATCATCCAATTGCTCCTTTATGGCTAAGCTGGTAACACTTAATTTTGTTTCTACATCCTTCCTTAGTTTTTCTACATCGTTTCTTAGACCTAGTTGTCCTGCCTGAATTTCTTGCACTACCTTCCCTTGCTTACTGATTTTGGAGTCCAATTGACTTTGTAATCGGATGATCTGTTCACCTAAATATTCCCTCATCTCCTGAGCTAATTCCCCTCTCATCTTCCTGTTTTCCTCACTGACATATTCGCCTATCTGTATACTCTGCTTATTTAATTTCCCTTCTAAATTTTTACTTTGTTCACTCAAATATTTTTTAACTCCTTACTCTGCTCATTTAATTTCTCTTCTAAATTTTTATTTATCTCGTCTATCTTTGTGCTCAAATGTTGAAGGAATATCATCAGCTGGTTCTGACCTGCGTCAATGACCTGCTCAATCGGTGGTTGCCTTTCCAGTCTAACTTCTACCTCTGCTTCACCCATATTTCCTCCATCTGTTGTTACGCTGACAATGGTCTCCCTATTCAGTTCTTCCAAATCTTCCCTTGACCTACTCATGGTTCCGTTAGCAAGTTCTACCTTCCTAGTAATGACTTTACCCCCTCTCAATAACATGTGTTCACAAAACTGAGTCACTACTCTGCATGCCTTTCTGTTTGTTTTTGTATAAATGTTCTAACCTGTATTTTCTCCTGCGTTACTTGATGCGTCCCGGGTTCGAATCCTGGTGAATTTCTAGAAGCGATGTCCTCAGCTGTTTTGTTGTCCCACGTAGGTAGACTAGAAGTTCGCGTTGTAATTTTGTTCTGCTGTGCCCCTTTCCTCTGAAGATTCATCCTCTATTCGTTGTTTCCTAGTCCTCCGTTTGTGCTGGTCTTCCCTTCGTGCTCCACGTTATGGCGCCAGTTTGCGGCCGTCACCTCCTCCGTCCGTTGCTGTAGGCTTACCTTGATGCTTCTCCCGTTGGTTCCAGAAGTTCGCAGTGTGCTGGTTTTCTTCAATTTTATCCTCGGCTAGCTGCAGTAGTTTTCTTTAAACTATATAGGAGCATGGACTTATCCTCGGTAAAGGAAAACGTAGATCTCGGGTGGTGATATAGGAAGACATAGACGTGCTTTGGTTATGAGAAGATCACACTGCCGTCTCTTTTTATTTTACTAACACACGTAGTATACAAAACTGGTATTGCCGCTGCTAAAATACTGTCCCCCGCTGTTAAAATGCGGCGCGGATATGACACGAAGTTTAAATATGCTTATTATCTCTTTACGAGTAGCGGTTCTTAGGTGTGTTTCTAAAACTATCTTGATTCCCTTTTTTGGCGCGATACCTCACACATCCTGCAGCATCTCTCCCTGACCACACATGACAAAACTGACTTGCTAAAACTGCTAGGCTAAACTGACATGACAAAACTGTCCCGAATTTGCTCCAAACAGATCCATTTATAGTCGCAGGCTTCTGAGGCTGCTTCCTTTCCTATTGGTCCATTTTTAGCGCCACTCGACGCGTCTTAACTATTTCGTATAAACTTCCAGGGATCTCATTGGTCCAAGTTTAATATAAATCGCGGCTTTTCCCAAGTTTACCGTTAAGCTATCTGTCTCTCTCACTTGGTCACGGCGAATTATCAAATAAAGGGACGAAGGCGTTACACCCTCGCTGTAGGAATAATGGCACAGCGACCAAAGAGATGTCATAAAACTAGGTTTTCTGCCTTCGAAAGCACTATTCCTGTAGCTAAAACATTTCGTCGTGGACAGTATTTTAACACAGCGCTTAAATTATTTACATTAAACCATTTATAACTCTACTAATATTAGTAACCTAGATACATACATAACGTTAAATCGCCCTTCTTACAATATACAAGCAGTATAAGAAAAGATATTTACATAGTATGATTTAACATCAATAAAAGTTAATTAATAAATTATCTATAATTACAGTTCTCGGGCTCGGCCTAGGCCTAGAGTTGCCGTTTCAGCGCGATCACTTGACAATGCTAACAGTTGATTCATTATTACACATGACTAAATAAATCGTCTTTCTCACACTTAACGAAAGAAGAAATTATAAGTTAATGTTTATACTGCGAAACTACTAATGTATAAATATAACTCCAGTATAAATAAATCTGTCAAGAGTGGAAGTGTGTTATGCTGGAGGTATCAGGAGGAGGGGTTGAAGGGTTGTTGGGCGGTAACGACAGTGATTGGCTGTCTCACACGTAGGTGCAGTGACCGTCACTGTCACTGAGCTGTCTCAATGACAAATTATACTACAGCGATGTGTACAGCCTAAGATAAAATAAATACGTAACAGCCAGAGGGGAGTTTGATTCGGAAAACCTTGGAAGCATTCGCTCACGCTGCGTTCACAATACACAATTTAATATCATTCTGCGTTCATTTAAAAGCTATGCAGTTTAGTTGTATGCATGGTAACCAACCAGGGAAACGCATGTTTCTCATAATTGAAATATCCTGGTTTAAAGCCTTGGTGCATATGTTATTACTTATTATTTACACTTAAATTTTCTAAATGCCTTATGTTTTCCTGTATTATATATCTATTAATTTTAAGACGTTGATGCATAAAACATAAACAGATTGCTTTTTTCGTTTGCAAAATAAATGCTATATTAGCAATAAGTAATCCTAAATTTAAAAACAAAACAAAATACGAGGGCTGATCAATAAAGGCAGACCGATTTTTTCCTGTAGCCTACTCGATAGTTTCCTGTCTCTACCGTAAATATTTGAAAAGAGCGGGGTTTCATGTATAATATACATAGGCGGCAGCACTCTCGTATCAGTAGGTCGGTAGTAATGTTGTATATTGTTGACCCTACTTGAATTTCGCATACCACAAAATGGAGGTGACACGAGAGGTGCAATACAGCGCAATAAAGCTTTGTTTTCGTTTAAATCATACAGCCTCTGAAACTTTCGAAAATTGAAGCAAGCATACGCAGAAGATGCACTACCTCGTGCAACAGTGTTTAGGTGGTTCAAGGACTTCAAAGAAGGAAGAGTCCACTGTGCTAAGCAAGATGGGCCTAGTGTTTTACATTTTTCGACTGAAATGGAATGATTTACCAGCATGCAGTTCCCCTCACACTACTGTTACAGCAGCGTACTACACGTCAGTATTGGCTACACTGAGGAAGCATATTGCAAGGAAACGTCCAGAACTTCATCGGAATGGGTGGCGACTTCATTACGACAACGCGCAATTCAAGTTCAAGGATTTTTAGCTAAATTCAACATTACCTGTGTACCGCATCCACCTTATAACCCCAATCTTGCCACCCTTCGATTTCTTTTTATTCCCATCACTAAATGCAAAACTCCGGGGCATTCGATTTGAGAGCACTGAAGCAGTGCTGAAGGAAAGTGAGGCGATTCTCAAAGACCTGATAAAGAATGGCCTGCACCATGTGTTCGAGGACTGGCAGAGACGTTATAAAAAGTGCATTCAAGTAGGAGGCGACTATGTTGAAAAAGATCATGTCAACATTTAAATGGAGTAATAAATATCTGTGAAAAAAATCAGTATCCTTATTGATCAGCCCTCGTAGTTCATTCACTTAATACTGGATGTGCAAACTCGGTTTCGTTCTTCAGTTATGAATGGCGCTGGCATGACCTGGCACCTCATAGCCTTGGAGTTCTGCATGATATGTTAGTAATCATATGACTTTTGGTGTAACTGAGCACACACATAAAGACGAAGCTAAAATATCTCTCCTTACGCTAATGAACGTTGCTGGATACTCTGTCTCAGGCTGCAAGAACACTTTAAGTTCCTTTATTATATACGGCTAGAGGTGGGTGCGGTTATCCTGAAAGGGATTGCTCGCTGTCGGCCTGGTTCGGGTGGAAAACGTTTGTCCAATCCTCAGCAGGACACTGCACTTCTAGAAGAGGCAGACAACAGTCCCTTCCAGCATGTGTCTGCATGCCGGAGGGGAGTAATTGTCTACCGCCCAAGAGGAAAACGTTACGGTGCAAAATACGTGGCACAAATGGATCACCAAGGTCGCGTATCTGTGTCGTGTTGGGGTTGGATGTCACGAGATGTTTAGATGTGTTGCGGCAGCTTGGTGGCACATTAAATAGCCAGCAGTATAAAGACATCCTCGACATCATGCTTCCTTCTGTAACCACTAGATATTCAGATGGAATGATTGAATTCCATGTCCATTCAAGTCAGCAGATTTCAAACTGGCCCTCGCAAAGGTAAGATATCAGTGATTGATTTGCTTCCTTGCTCACCAGATTTTAAAATGCGTGGACAGCGTGAAGAAAGTTTTGGAGCTAACGCCTGCAGGACAACGCAAGACAAAAGAGGCTTTGTGGGATCAAATACAGGATGCTTAGAGGAAGTATCCTCTTGTGAAAATTTGACTAGGCATTTAATATCATCCATACCCCGTATAATGATGGCAGTAATAGGTGCAGAAGGTTTACAAACTCGATATTAAGTTAATTTGCTTCTTCATTTAGGAATATAATATTTACTTATTTTATATTTGGTTTGAAAACTAAAAGTGTTTGCTTTTGTGTGAGCATAAATGCCTTGGAATTAAATAAACCTTAGCAATTGTACATTATATTATAATATGCGTAATAAGAATTGCATTTTTCTGCACAAAGTTTATGCTCGGGATGCGAATCTCGGTTGGCCTCTTTGCTACGTACCTGCTTACAACTGCACCGCGTCAGCGTATATTCAGCATCCGGGACTCAATATGAAAGGTGACAACAAAACGAAGCTAAAGGCGCGCGTCCCGAGACACCATTGTGAACTGGCCGCGAAAACGATTTGGGCTTCGACAAATATTCGCCCGAGAGTCTGCTCATATCTTTGGTCTTAGGGTGTATGTTATGCTTACCTTTCGTTATAAAAGGTGCACGAAATTATTCTCCACTGCGCTTATAACACTCGGGCACATGATGAACACATTATTGAACACTTGATGAATTTCTGCAGCCGAAATATTGCAAACGCCGGATACCGTCCTCTAATTAGTGGATCATATGGGAATATTTTGCATAAGCTTCTTTTAAGCCTTTCCCACAGAAAATAATCCTATATAGTTATATCTGGAGCGCGGGCATACTTAACAGTTATCTAAAACACGTAATGAGACATATTTTCTTGAACGTCTTTCAACGACAGCCCCTATTCCGTCTAATTTTTCTCAGGTTAGAACCATTGGCTATCTGGTTTATTTTTATCTAACACAAACCCAGTCCTTACATTTTCTAACATTCTTTAAGTTATGGGTTTATTAGGAAAGGTGATACAAAGGAATTAAGCATTAATTCAAGCTGACCGTCCACATACCCTTTCGTTCGAGCAAAACTCAGCGCAATAAACACTTCAATACACACAGTAAACATAATCAATAGTTTCATATAACGTTGTTCACTATACACTGTGCTAACAACCTTAGAGGAACTGCAAATGCTGCTGCCCTTCCAGGCACGGGAGCTAGGCTACTGTAGAACGAGGTGATTAAACCGATTACGAGTCGGATCAGCCGATCGTTATTCACGTTATTCAATTAAATCAGCTAGTTTTTGTTAGTCATTACTGACAGGCAACATAAGTTTTATTACAGACATACGTGGCCCATAAATAACCAACCCTGCGTGTAATAGAAGAAGTAAAGTGAAGTATTTAAAATTACATTAGAAATATTAGGGGAGAATCAAATCATGTCCATTGCTGTAATACCTGTTTAGCTGAAGGAGGACGACACTTCAAGTATGTTAAAACAGTATTTTTGTTTACAAGGTTTTAAGTGGCTAACTCGGAGTACAGTCACGCCGGATGTGGCACGTGCAGCTGCTGAGACGCAAAATCGCTTGCGAGCGCTCAAGGCGTATTCTGGAAGCCCCGATCTTGATAGCGATTCAGATGCCGACTGTCCATCAGGGTGCCACTGTTTGCCACCTCTGCGCATATCTTCATGCAAGCGCTTAGGCGTGGTATGCATTCATTTGATACCTCCATTTCCTCCTTACTCCACGGAGGCTGTAGGGGAACACCTACCCCATAATTAATATGTGTAATTTAACTTAAAAGACTATAATCACTTATGTAAATAAGTGGAGAGTAACGACAGTGAAAATATCATAAAAAATATATTAAAATGGAAATAAGTACGAAAGGGGAACAGATGCAAATAACAGAAATATTGTAAATAATATGTACATAATATAAAATGTTCTAATCTGATGTAAGAAGGAATATTTGTAGGTAGAAGTTGCATAGGAACACATGCTAGCCAGTTGAAGCAATTAGTAAGCTGGACTTTAACAAACAGCCAAATAGCTCCCACAACAGGATTAGATAAAGGTTGACATAGCAGCACTGGGACTACTTTACATATGGAAAATATATAGGGTAGCTAAATTGTATTCGAACCCACTCGCGCCTTCTCTCTACTGCGCGAGACAGCCGGCAGAGGCCGACTAAAATCCTTACCTTATAATGGATGCTGGAAATGACCTGCTCTCAAACAGGTAGCATATCTCGTGTATATATTCTCGCTCACTCTCCGAAGCTCAGCAGCAGGAATTTTTGTAATGAAACGCCTCATTATGATCAGAAAATTGGAGTGTGGTGTGCGATAAGTACTAGAAGAATAATAGGGCCCATATTCCTTTGATGAAACAATAAATGCAGAGCGATATCAGAGGTTAATTCTCAGGCCATTTTGCAATCGCTTTACAGAAGAAGAGAAATCGTATGGTTGGTTCCAGCAACATTCTGCAACAGCACATACGGCTGCCGAATTATTACATGCAATAAGAGGTGTTTGATGACAGAATAATTATTGTTGATTTGTGACCCCCTCGTTCTCCTTACCTAACGAATTGTGATTTTTACTTATGGGGTTATTTAAAAGACAAAGTGTATCGTTCCAATCCTCGCACCCTACAGGAACCTTGTGCAAGAAATCACAAGAATTCCTGTTGCTGAGCTTCGGAAGTGAGCGAGAATATTTACACGAGATATGCTGTCTGTTTGAGAGCAGAAGGTCAACATTTCCAGCATCTATTATAATATAAGGATTTTAGTCCGCCTCTGCCGGCGTAATTTCCCCGGCCTGCCGGCTGTCTCGCGCAGTAGAGAGAGGCCGCGAGTGGGTTTGAATATAATTTAACTACCGTATACTAGGTATATGGAAAAAGTGACAGCGTGTGTGAGACAGAGGATCGATGAGAAACAGAGATAGAGATACATAGGAATTCTCAGGTGTCATTAATATTGCTGCTACTGGCAAATGAACGATTGAATTCTTGTAAACCGCTATGTAAAGCACCAATAAGAATCGATGTTAAAATTAATAGCGCGAATGTGCGCGTCATGTATTTTGATATAAAAGCTGGAAGTGCTTTTTCCAAGCAATATACACTAATTTCTCAGCATCCTGAGGACAGTTGGTGTAAAGAAGAGTGGGGAAGATACCGTGCGACTACAGCGAGTTTAGCTTTCTGCTAACATTATTACAAGAAGTGGGGTAATGGGCAAACAATCGGGAATTCGGTGAGAAGGTGCAAAACTAACTAGGTAATTACGGAAAGCAATTTGGCTAGCCGCTTTCACATTTTTTCAGCTGGGATAAAATCTAGCTAATAACCAAACACGTGGTTGTTGTACTGTTGCTTTCACCCATTCCTAAAAAAGAGTGATAGATAATAGGTTTGATTTGCAGCATCTTCAAGCACGAGGCATCAACCGTCAGAATGTCGAACCTGAGACTAGAACGGTCCATCGAGTGGGTTTTGGTCAGCATTTTGTACCACTAATGCTTAAACAGTAATAGTACTACACGTTATCTTCTCACTAAGGACCAACCTCCAAACTGTACCAGCTATAACATTCCTCTAACCATTCTGGATGTCCTTGTAGACTGTCCACAATACCATAGATGTAGACAACCACCCGGCATTTCCAATCTTCCCAATGCAGGTAACAGATCCAATATGCTCAAGAAGACGCTACAGTTTCTAATGGATACAAAACTCTCTGATTTACTGCAAATGTTCACCCAATTCCATGTTTTTGCAATTGTAAATTAAAGTATATCATTATGTATTATATATGTATATCATAATGAATTTTATGATAACAGGTCTTGATAAGACCCTGTAGTCAAAACGATCTTAAATAAACCGTTAATAATAATGAAAAACATTAAATTCTCTAAATAGGTGTGTTATACAGTGTTATACAATTCTGTCGCTTTTATAAAGTTTAAAGTTCTTTGTTGTGCTGAATTTAGGGCGTTTGGTAGGCTGTTGGGGATGTCACATCCTTCTCTGTGTTGTATATAGTGATGGCAGATGTGACGAGATGACGAACTGTGAGGTTGGATCTGCAGAGGTCACACACAGGAGGAAGGTCACGGTTGAGGAGATGTTTGTGCGTTATAGAAGTATGGCCAATACGTAGTCGAGTTAATATAACTTGATCTTTGCGATTGAAATGATAGTGTTGAAGTTTGGACTCGGAAATGTATACATCGTGTAACTTGCTTTTAGATGTGGCTTTCCATGTTTGTCTCCGTTGATTAATGCAAGTCTTTTTGATGAAGTTAATTAAGTGGGATCTTAATGTCCTGAGGGGGATGTTTGGTGGCTTCTTTGGCTGCCTGATCAGCTGACTCATTTCCCAGAATTCCGACGTGAGGCGGATCCAAGCGAATGATACTGGTTTACTAGAGATTAGTGTTTGGTTGTACAGTTTCTGAAGTTGTTTAACAATATTTTGAGGGGTTGAGATTTGTTGAAGGGATGTTAAGCACAACAAGTCGGAGAATATTATGTAATTAAATAGGTTATCTTTTTTAAGTATATATTCCAATGAGAATTGAATTGCGTTGTTGCTTTCCTTATATGTAGCTCAAGTTATGATAATGGAGCTATGAATGAATGAATGAATGAATGAATGAAGCCTATTGTCCCCTTAAGGGCAAAGGCCTCCCTGTAGAGGGGTAAAGCTGTTTTACATATCTCTCACGGTGAGCTACTCCGTTAAGAAGTAATAATGTGTTATGAAACATTTGGTGTTATGATACGAGTGAAATACAAGCTCGATCAACAGTCACAGCTGGTATGTGAATGTATGCAATAACAATGAATTACTAACTATAGTAAACTTAGTGGCTGTTTTACAATTAGTTTATTATTCGGCTATTGTGAATGCAAATTATAAGGTATGCTTTGAAGTTATGACAAAATTTCTTTCTTAGAATTTGTATCGGGGATATTTTCTTAAGATTGTCCAATTATCATCACACATCCTTCTTCCAGTTTGTGAAGAGGATCGGTAAGCCATTCCCTAAACACTACATTACTCACTTCTTTGTGATAATCATAACTACTTTTTGACTGAATCACCGCATCTGCCCCTTCTATGAAACCATTGGCCTATCTGGCATGGCAGATTATTAGAAATTATGATCCTTTACCTAATCGAATGCATTCACGGCAACATTCATATCTTGGAAGCGTAAAATGCTAAAACAAAAATAAGTTGTTTTTATTATGTTATTATGATGTAATCTCCTTCAGCTGAAAAAGTAGATCACTGTTCATTTACAGCATCATTCACTTGCTGAAACTGTAAATTGCTCAAACAAATCTGAGTTGTTGGTATGTTATATTTTATTTCACCTGATAAAGTTGATGACTATCTTCATTCACACAAACATTCATTTAATGGAAGCGTAAATTGTTAGAAGAAACATAAGTTATTAGTTTTAGCTATTGATTCCTTGGTTCGAAGCATACTAGATAGAGCACGATAATGTATAAATTTTCACCTGAGTTTCTCATTTAGATTTTGAAAATGAACTCCATAATGCACACATGAAGTTATCCGAGAATCGCGTCATACATATTCAGCCTGAATATATATTTTGTGAAGTGTTTTAAATTTTCTTTGGTTTTATTTTTATCAGATTTCATATTCTACAATATGACTATCAATATTCGTGTTGATAGTCATTTATCATTACCGAGTTTTTCTCAGCTTTGTTAATATGTACCTCATTAAAAGAAAAATTTTTAAGTACAATTAACTTCTTTTTCAATAATGGACCTGCTGGATATATATATATATCATTAATGTAAAGCAAAAACATCAGACTAATTAACCTGAATTTACGTTAAAGCTTGGTAATAACATACTTTACTTTAATGGCAGTTGTGCAATTTCTGGACTTTAAAGAATAACCATTATTTGATTTGTTGCATTATATAATTTTTAATGTTTATCTATACAGATGACTGATTCGTTTTTTCCTCACAGAAATTCGGAATGAAATTGCATTTTAAGCTTTTATGAAGTTTATTTTGGAAAATATCTTATTCGTTGCTGCTTTTGAACGAGTTGGGCTGGGAGAAATGAGTGTCCCATCACCTATCATATGAAACGAAAGTGTAAAACGCATGTCCTTGACAGCCCTACCTGCGATTACGTTATACCAAGAGTAACTCCGACGAACTCATCCACCCACCCACAAGGTAATGTTACAGAACCTTCATTTGGACGCGTGGCCGGCCTAACGGAAATTTTCTTCGTACCGGAAAGGATGCTGTTTGCCGTCGGAGTCGGATATCTTAGCCCCTTAAATTCAAACGTAAAGGTTTCTCATGCAAATTATACTGCAATAACCACACACCCTCGTCACAGAAGATGTTGGAAATTGTCCTTGTGCCGCCACCACATCTCTCGCACCTTTTAGGAAAATTTACATTAACACTCATTAATTCTTCATGGCTAGCTAGATAAAACCATGTTTCGTGAGTAAAAAAATTAAACGCCGGTCGTTGATATCATCTAACGTCCAATTGAGGAAATTAACCATACTCACATTATCACGCGGTTGTAATTCCTGAAGTACAGTTATCTTATAAGTTCTAATTTTAAAAGTTTAGTGGCATTTCAAGCGGAGGTTTGCGAAATTCCCGATTCCTGTGCAAAGTTTCTCAGATTTCTTTTGACTTCGTTCAACTTTTCTCCGATGTCGTCAAATTGTTTTCTCTGTAAGATCACGGCGATTTAATTTCGATTTCTTATAAAGAATAGATCCCGTTTTCGTAAACCTATCCACAAGATTACCAACAGTTTTCTCGTGAGGTACGCGAACAGCAGGGAATTGGTCTATAAATCGCGTCTCGCTTTCTTTTCTTTCTTTCTTTTCTTTTTCTTTTTGGCAAGAGTCTCTTGTCTGAGAGGAATCATACGTGAAGATTCTGTGTGCTAAAGTATACAGCCTTTTGGAATTATAAGAGCACTAACACACTATAGCACTGTAACACATGATCTCACAACGTATCAACAAAGACTTGGCGTCAACTGATTAGCCGGCACACGGAGAGGAGGGAAAGTATAAGGGAAACAGAACCGGTTAGAAACGGCCCAGTGCAGGACAACTGACGAGATTTATGAATAATGAATGCCTTCTAGAGACCCAGTTGCCGTGTGATGAATGAGTGAATGTATCAATGTCTTTTAATATGATGTACGAGCGGCGATCATCTGCTGCTGTGTGAACATTTCTCTTTGACGTGATCGGCTCAGTTACTGCTTCACTGCCTCAGACACTTTATTCCTTTTATCTTTCCTGTCTAGTAAACAGCAGAAGCAGAGACCTGGGCATGTCAAAATGAACTCTGCTCTGGCGTACAATCTATACAAAGGGATTATTGCACGCTTCACCTTTTGGTCTACCACTGGCGCACCAGTGCGAAAAATATATGCTGTATCAAAGAGACGAACGCAAAAATTTTTGGAAAATACAATGTAAAAATAACTCTTTCGCAATGAAAGTTAAATCGCGTAGCCAAACGAACATACAACAGCATGGGTTATTGGTACTTGTATTTTCATTTAATGACATTATTGTAAGTGCCTCAAGTGGGGAGGTTATTGAAAGTGTACGACTGAAATGTTAACATAATTACCGTACTTTAAAATGGGTTTAGTGACTGGTAACCGAATATTCCCATACTCCTTCATGAGTGTTTTGGAAGTTACTCTAAACAAGTAAAATCTGTGCTCCCTTGCGTTGTGCTCCCTTGATTGTCCTTTTCTTATTCTTCCCAGTGTTTGCTAAAGTAATATTTATAAAACTGCAAATGAAATTAATATTTTCTCAGCATGAATAAAGGTGAAAAATGTGAAATGTTTTAATATACTCTCGTGCATAGAAGCCAATATAAATTGTCTGCAATTGAGGCAGTAATTTTAACACTTATATAATTTCAGTCTAATTATATAATATGAAATTCAATAACAGCCCGCCTTAAAGCAATATGTGTATGTACCAATATATAAAGGTGTATATAACAGTCATTGTATATGTTTATATTATTGTATACATGTGTAATAATGTTATGTGAATGTATTACGTAATTTAATAATGTAGGAGCTGTGATAATAGGTTAAAAGTTGCTAACAATGAGGTAACCTTGAGGCAATAATGAGTAAGAAAGTTTAGTAATGCTACTAGTCATTATTGGAGAAACAATAATGTAATTTTTGTGACAGTTTATAAAATAGCCAATCAACAACCAGAAAAAGCTTTAGTTAAATGAAGGTATTCTATTGGATTAGGAATAGCCAATCAGAGACTTGAGAAACAGAAATTTACAAATTTAGGGGTGGAATTCAAGTCAGTTGCTTGTAGACAGTGCTCATAACTGGACGCGTTGGTTGTAGACAGTCTTCCTGACACGAGATGCGTCCTCGAGAAATTTAATACGTATTCGTGTGAGACGAAAAATAGCTTACGTGTTAAAAATTGCAAGTAATTAATTAAAAAAAATCTCACAGCTCTCTCTATATCAGTGAAGTGTTATTTAAATCGTGACAAGCATTAATAAAAGGAGTGAAGTAAGAATTATAAGCTGTGTAAGCCTACATTCTTCAGTCACACCACAACCCTGCAAAGAGTAACATGTCTCTAAAAATAAATACTGACGCAGCCGAGGCAAACATAAATATATAATATTAAAAGAAACAGTAAAAATTACAAAGTTAATGTATATTTTTTAAACATTTGGGGCAAAGGCCACCGGAAAGTGGGCACCATACGTGCGGTTGCAACTACTTCAAATTTGCTTTCCATACGTGAAGCAACAAACAATCTTCTTCACAATATATAGGTATGAAAAACCTGTTCCGATTTCACTGATCCTTTTCGGTTTATAATTTAAATTAGTTTGCGTCATATTTTCAAGTTGTAACCAGTTATTCCTTTTTTCCTCTATTTTAACTGTTATTAGTCTCAAATCTAAATATGATAAAAGATATAAACATTTCTTGTGTGTTTTAAAGTGCAAATTTTGATATATCTTAAAATCCCATTTCTGAATATTATTAAAATCTCTATCAATATCTAAATAGCTGAGCCATAAAGCAAACAATTGAATTTCCATTACTTTATAGCATTTTAATTGTTTTTTATTGTTAAACCTTTCATATCATCTTGACATCTTGATAGAAGCTACTATCAACCCGTCGCTCCCACGGCACTATGATACAAATCCTTTGTACCTTGCATATCAACCATTCCATACCTACGGTTTATGCATGGACATCGAAAATTCAAACGAATCGCACAACGAAAGTTGAAGACATTAGAGGAGAGTTGGGGATCCAGAGTCTAAATGAAATAATAATTGGATGAATTGGTGGAAGTGGTCCGAAGCGTTAGGTCTGTATTATAGGAAATACGAAAGGTTAAAACACTAGGAGAAACATCTCTTTCTCCTATACTACGGCGGACCGTATCACGGTGTTGAGGCAGTATTTTTAACACTTAAATGATTTTAGTCAAATTATACAATAAAAAATATAACAGCCCGCCTTAAAACAATGTGTATATGTAACAATATATAAAAGTGTATATTACAGTCATTGTATATGTTTATATTATTGTGTATATGTAATAATGTTATCCGAATATATTACGTAATTTAATAATGTAGGAGCTGTGAGAATAATAGGTTAAAAGTTGCTAACAATGAGGTAACCTTGAGGTAATAATGAGTAGTGTAATAATGCTACTAGTTATTCTTGGAGCAACAATAATGTAATTTTTGTGACAGTTTATAAAATAACCAATCAACAACCAGAAAAAAACTTAAGTTAAATAAAAGTATTCTATTGGATTAGGAATAGCCAATCAGAGACTTGAAATACAGAAATTTACAAATTTAAGTGGTAGAAATCAAGTCAGTTGGTTGTAGACGGTGTTCCTAACCGGACGCGAGATGCGTCCTCGAGAAATTTAATACGTATTCGTGTGAGACGAAAATAGTTTACGTGTTAAAAAGTGCAACTAATTAATAAAAGAATTTCACAGTTCTCTATATCAGTGAGGTGTTATTTAAATTGTGTCAAGAATTAATAAATGTAGTGAAGTAAAAATTATAATCTGTGTAAGCCTATATTCTTAGCCGCACTACTCCCTGCAAAGAAATCCATGTCTCTAACAATAATACTGACGCAGCCGAGGCAAACATAAAGATGTAGCATTTAAAGAAACAGTCAAAAATTACAAAGTTAATATTTTTTAAACATTTTTGGGGGGCAAATGCCACCGGAAAGTACATTTGGGGCGAAGGCTACCGGAAACGTTTTACCATACGTGCGGTTGCAACTACTTCAAGTTCGGCTCCCCAACAGTTGAACTACAATACAGCTCCTACTTCAGATTGACTTTCCATACCTGAAGCAACAACCTACTAATATACAGAATTTATTAAACTCGGCTTCTCCCAATTGGAGACTGTCATAAACAAAGCCTGCCAAACAACAAAGCGATATAAATTCATAATTAAAATTGTGCACAATACAAATATCTGTTAATAAAGTTGCAAGTATATAAAATACTACCTGAAAATTATTGTAATATATAATGACCCTTATCTAAATAAAATTTGTATGAAAATAAACTAGTTTACATATAGAGACGTACATAAAATGTGGCCCACAATGGAGTTTTTATGTTGGTGCTGACAAAATCTAGCCCCACCAGCGTGACCACCTCAGTTTTTTCCAGCATAATTATAGCCACTGAATTGGCAGGGTGCTTTACCTCCCGTCGCCCTCCGTTGTGAACTGGTTACCATGCTAGCCTCTAGTTCCCGAGGTCGCGGGTTCAAACCCGGCGGAGGGCGATGGATTTTTCGAGCGTAAAAATACTTAGCATGGCTTCCTTCGGAACGCAAGTAAGCCAGTGGTCCCATGTCGTAGATTTACGACACGTAAAAGAACCTCCATCCTGATAGAGGTCCCTGAGCAAAATTAACCGGTCTTTCACGCCCAATATAGAATGGGACGCTAAGGACCACAGCAGTTAAAGAGCGTCCATAAATAAAACTCAATTTAATTTAACTTGACCTCCTCCAAAGTATGCCCAAAGTGCCGGAGGGTAATTACAACTTAAACCTTATATTTTCATGCTACACTGCCGTTTTCTTATTGCCGTTTAGTAGCGGCAACAAAATCTTCGTCTCCATGTATCTGATGAAAGCTCTCATATACGTAAATCTCGTAGCTGTCCTTCAGTTTAACGACACATGCATATAATTCCTCACTCCTTCCTCTAGAAGGCGGAATTTTATTATAATTGGTTTAGCTTTCCTTGTGTACCAATCGTAGCGAAATTCTTTCAGAGAGGTAATATCCTAACCAACCCTCTTTTTCACATAGATTATAAGCACCGTTTATTGGTTAGTTTGTAAGTGTCTGAATTGTTTTCCAGACCAGTCGCATATAGAACTGATACCGGCTGGGCGGAGTCACAAGTTGCTTACATGAAGGTGGAAACGTTGCGGAGGGAAAAACACTGTGGCGATCTAGAAAATGAGTCACTTTTTATGCAGGGTAGGTTGCGATTATACAAATGATTCTTCAATGTAGCTAGCGACACTAAGGGCCACTGTTTTAATAAATTAATTCTGTAATTTACATTTTCTGCAAAAGTGCATGGGATAGTACTTCTGACTCCAGTTAGTAATCCAACAATGTCAATTGAAGCAAGATGGCATTTATTGCAAAATTATGTTACTGTTAGCTCATAAATACCACTTTTCTTTGTGAACTTCATCCGGTTTGTCTTCACCTGCTTCCCCTCTGACGGTAGGATCTGTGATGGTTCCCAAGCATGAGCTAGGTTGGATGGCTATGATGTCGACTCTTACGTTTGAACCATTCTCTGCAACACCATGGAGTTCCTCGTAAACGTGGTACTTTTACAGTTTGAGTGCTTCGGCATCATTGAGCGCACTTGAGGACATATTTCTGAGCATGCTTCCATGTGGATGCTTCCAGGACCCAAGGACATGTGCAAGTGTTTTTATCTCACTGCGACGGCAGTGGTTCCTATCCTGAGACCTGCCTGTTATTGCACTAACTAGACAAACATTTTCTGTCTTTTTCAGCGCTTCCTTCTATTCACCACTACTTAGTCCCTCTGGTCTGTACACAAATACTTTTGCGGGGATGAACTGCTTATAAAGAACTAGACCCTTTCTTTTTTAAAGGTCAGAACAAATAGTTTTGAATTCTTTCTCCCTTGTAGTCTTCTTAAGCTGTGAACAGTCGCACTTTCATCGATAACAAGGCCAAGCTTATTTATGAAACAAAGTGCCAATTTCACCAGCGGTATTATAAGTTCCCGGAAATTGCCAGTTTCCTACAAGAATTCAAAGGTTGTAGGAAGGCTTCCCACTGGATTCGAAATGCCTCAAGACCTTTATACTTTTTACAAATCATGCTATCAGGGAGATCTGCTGATGGTTGTAATACGAGATGGTTGTTTATAATCATATCAGGTATTATATTACAGGATGTAGTTTGCAATGAAACGTAGAATTAAGGTTTTTATTCCTTAGTTCTCGAGAACAGCAGATAAATAGGAACAGAATGAATATACATCTAAAATACAATGCACATAAATATACAAAGTGACTATATGAAAAGTGTATGAATAAGAAGTACACACGAATGACCACGTTCGAACCGTCTCTTCAGCCAATGCCTACTCTGAACTTCAAACCTAAAACGTTGACATTGAACCACTTCTACACGTAAAGTTGCATTATCTCTTTATAAAGTCATGTAACCAAAGGTTCAAATGTTTATTTGTATTTGAGTATTTAGGTTAAACTAGAAGAAACTGTTTTTATGTACCTGTCAAAGACAAGTGGTAGAGAAAATAAAATACTAATTCGGTAATGGATGCTCAGACATATTTTTTTCTTTAATTGGAAGTGTTCACAGTACCTAGAAGGGCTAAACGTGCTCGAAAAAAAAAGGTTACGCCTGCATTTGTAATATTGCAATCCAGTTTTGAGTTGTGTATAAATTATACTGTAATGACTGAAGACTGCTGCTATTTTGAAAAATTTATAAAATTTAAACCTAATAAAAACTGAGCCCTGGACATGTTATTTCTAAAATTGTCTAAGTGTCTGAACTTACTTTTATTATAGGTAATCCCACGTGAGGCAACGATTCTATTTGATGACTCTTGAGCGCGAAGGGGATTATTAAGACCATTCCACGAATAAAAGGTAGCATATCTTATAAATAACTACTTTTTACTTGTGTTGTTTAAAATCAAATCGCCATTGTGTCAGTTATCAGATCGAGGCATACAGATAAGTGAACAAAATGAACAGTCGAATGTATGTTACGGAATACTAACAGTGGGAATGAGAAACCGGTTAAACTGAAACTTAATATAAGCTAAAACAAAGACACATTTTTCTCAATAACACAGTTTATATGAAAAATCAGATGTGTTGCACTCACATGACTTTCTCTACTCTTGTACAAACTATTTTTACAAACGCTTATTCTCCATATGCTTCATGTTAATCGAGATGTTAATATTATTGTTAATTTTCTTGTAGGTGCAAGGGGAATATGGTTGACTTTAAGCGATAGTCAAATCTTTTAAGAGCTGGTTGCTATGTGGCGCATTCCATTCTCTTTGCATATCCAGTACGTAAAACAAATGAATAACAAATTCCCATTTGAGAAAAAGTATTGGAAAATTTAAGGGAATAACAAGCAATATCTCGAAAATGGTTCACTCAACAACAAAAAATATATATGACATAAATTGTGTATTTTAACCCGATCTACATTTTTTGTGCAGTAAAATTTTGTCTATCTCTTATGGTTTACCAGTTATGCAAAAATCGTTCACAATGAAGAATACTTTTGGAGACATTTCCAGAAAATTCAAGATATACATTTTATTTGTCATGAAAATATCTTAAACATATGATATTTTAATCAAAATCGTTAGAGCCTTTTTTGAGAAAATTAAAATTTTCGACAAATGTTCCATGTAAAGGGTACTCTGGGGTGGGGGGATTTTCTTGAAAACCTTCCTGAACCAAAATACCAAGTTTGGTGTTTATCCGACTGTTCGTTTCTGAGTTATGCTGTTCACAAACACACACACGGACATGTTTCCAAAAACGCTTTTTTTGGATTCATATATTTCGGTGAAATCTCGGTATCGAATTTTTGGGTGGAATACAATACTTCCCCTACTTACTATACGTAGTAGAGAAAGTAAAACTTACTCTATTTGAATGTGCATTGATTAAAACACAGTTTTGAAAGTTGAAGAAATGTGCTGATTTTGGTAATGAAAACTTAAGCGGATGTTGAGGCGATAGAATTTCATAATTTCTCAGAGTTAATGAATAGTGCACTTTATCTTTATATATGGCTTCAGTGAAGATACATTAGCGTGACCTGTTATTTCTATTAATTCTTGCTCCTGTATTAACATCTGAATCATGTTTGATACTGTTATAAAGATGGAGAATAACCTATTAATCACTTTGTTCTGATACTATTACGATTCAGTAACGAACTGACATTTTATCCGACTAAATCGTATTCTTTGTGCCACTTTCACTTCTCCTCATCGTCTGTGGTACGTCGCAAGATCCAACGCTTCTGCAACGTACACCTAACATTTGTGAACGCGCGCACTATGAGCCCGTTAGTTGTGAGTATGTCGATGACGTCAACCGACAGCAGCGCCAAGGGTGGCACGATGGTAAAGAGTACAACCGAAAAATAGCATGAGCATTTAACTTAATTTTAAACATATAATTTCTTCAGTTGTATAGAAAGCAATGATTGTTAAATTTGTTAAATCATTCAAAGTCTAATATATGTAAAGAGATTCAAAGCACAATTTTTAATATACAGAAGCCAAATCAATTATGAAAACTATTAAGTAAATATATAAGAGAACAAGATAAATAAAACCGTGAAAATGGTTTAACTTCAACTTAAAATAAATTACGTAACAAGAATTTCTTATTAATATTTAACCTCAAATTTCCTTCATTTTAGATCTTTAAGTGTATAATTACATTCCACACCTCATGGTAAGACAACATAAAGTCATGGTTCAGCATTATTCCGTTTGGCTTGCGCTGTTACTAAAGGTGCTACATCTGATATATCAACATAAAAGAGCAGTACAAATAATAACAGGCACATCTACAAGCATATTATGACAAATAAAAACGCCGCTTAACTCGTGAAGTAGGTATTTTTGTTGCTGCTACGTATGGAAAGTCAGTTTGAAGATGTATTATATTTCAAATGTTGGGGAGCCGAACTTGTAGTTTGTTTGCAACCTCACGTAGGGTACCGGTTTCCGCTAGCCTTCGCCCCAAATGTACTTTCAGGTGGCTTTTGCCCCAAGTTTAAAAAACTATTAACTTTGTAATTAAACTGTTTCTTTAAATATTTAATATTTGTTTGCCTCGGCTGCGTCAGTATTATTTTAGAGACATGGATATCTTGGCAGGGCGTGATGCGACAAGAATGTAGGCTTACACAGATTTTTAGTTTTAATTCACTCCTTTTTATTAATCCTTGACACAAATTAAATAGCACTTCACTGATGTAGAGAGCTGTGAGATCCTTTAATTAATTTATTGCACTTTTTTTTAACACGTAACCTTTTTTTTTTCGTCTCACACGAATACGTATTAAATTTCTTGAGGATCCTTTTTGCGTCTTGTTACAATCACTGTTTGCAGGCAATACGCCTGGTTATGAGCACTGCTTGGAGGCAACTGAATAGGTTTCAACCGTCTAAACTTGTAAATTTCTGTATTTCAAGTCTGATTGGCTAATCCTACTCCAATAGAATACCTGCATTTAACTAAAGCTTTTTCTGGTTGTTGATTGGCTATTTTTATAAACTGTCACTAAATTTACCTTATTGTTGCTCCAATAATGAGTAGTAGTATTTAAACTTCCTTACTCATTATTGACTCAAGGTTACTTTTGACCTATTTCTCACAGCTCCTACATTATTAAATTACGTAATGCATTCACATAACATTATTGAACAGGTTTACAATAATATAAGCATATGCAATGACTGTTATATACATTTTACAAATTATTACATACACATATTGCTTTAAGGCGGGCTGTTATTGAATTTACATATTATATAATTTGACTGAAATCATTTAAGTGTTAAAAATACTGCCTCACTCGCCATAAATTTTATTTATTACGTGAAGTGCGTTACAAACCTCGCCTTCCAGCTCTGACTTACACATTTATACTCTACCGGTTTTTATAGTCCCCATGTTGCTAGTGATACACATTAATGCAGTGCTCCAGAATTCAGATGGCGAACTTTCTCGAAGAGTAGCTAGTCAAAGTCTCTTTCAATGCTCGGCTGACTGTACCACACAAGTTTGCTTTCTCTATAACGATTCCGCACAGTGAAAGTTTAGACATCTATGTCATTTGATCACAGCGCTCAGCGTTTACACACAGCTTTTAGTACTAGTTTGTGTCAAAGGAAATACCAGCTCCGTTATGCTCTAAACGTCAATAAAAGCTCTTCGCATCACAAAATTTGTATGACAGATTTGATTCGCTTTTCGGAATGTACATGGAAACATTTCAAAGGAACTGGATAAGCTCCATGTGTGAAATATTTGAACGAGCAAAAGTACGGAGAAGAAAATGTCCATAATCCCCAATTTTGAAATTAAAATGTTTATTGCAGATCATCCGTTGAATATTAAGGTAAACCTTCACAATTCCTAACTATAAAGTGTTTAAATTTTCGTCTGATTCATTTTCGAGTTTTTCAGCAAATTTTCAGTGCTGTATAATTGCATGAAGTGCTGTAAGTGAAGGAGGTAATAAAGATTTTACAAATCATGCACAGCATACGCTGTTTGCCTCGCTAAATGACGTGCTGGTAAGGTAACGCCCAGCAAGTAATCATTTCACGTAACATGGTTAGGCTTTGTAATCTCGAATAACCATTTTATGGTTAAATTATTCGCTAGCACAATCGTGCAGAGAAGGTAATACTGTTACTGCTAAAGCGAAGCTTTTAATTCGAGGAAATCAGATTTTATCTTTCATTAAATGGATTCCAAATTCATCACGAACGACGTTTTCCGACGCGATGTGAAAATACTGCTCTTTCATTCGTAAACGCTACCTCTGCAATTTCCGGGCGTAAAGCGTCCTCTGATTAGATAACATTCGTTATTTCCACGAAACACTAATAACTTTAATTCATAGGTAAAGCAGATAGAAAAATGTGTACGTATTAAGGTTGCCACAACTGTCTAATATAGGTATAGATTATATAACGGAGGGAGACATCTCGCGCAGTGCGAACTACATAGATCTTTTTTAGATAACACCCCTCAAGAGGAACGGATGAAGTGAAGGAGCCACAGGTCATAGAGACGCATGGAAGTCCCTAACAGTTCCAGGCTTGAAGACCCGTCCTTCTGCTGGCGCTGCCAGAGGGCGATGAACGACCCGTCGACCAAGCAGCCCTCTAAGTGTCTATGGAGAGTATTTTCCTTGGAGCAAGCATCCGCGCCATCTGTCCGGCACCGCCATACGCCACGAAACCTAGAAGCACACCTGAAAGATGAGAAGGAAACGGAATGAAAGGTAGATGGTGAAAAGGAAACAGTGTCTGATGAGAAATCGCCGCTGAATTCGCCTACCGACCAGGGAAAACCACCAAAAACCCAAGTAAGGTCGACGGGAACCGAACCCGGCACCTCCTGAATGCCAGCCTCGCACATTACCGTGGAGGCATTTCGCTCGGTAATTTCCTAATATAATATTAGCCGCCTGCTCACAAACATCCTTTCCCCAAGTCATATATAAAACTTTTCATTTTAAAGGTATAAAATGTAATTTTCAAATACATTCGTATGACTGGGTAAATATTTTTATTTCACATTGCATTGGAGCTAAAAGCTGCAAGATTTCACTTCAATCACACTTTTTTTGAACCGACATATTTTTGAACACAAACTCCTCAATGAAACAAGAAGCCTGATGAGCGCTAGGTTTAATACCTAAGCCAACTACTTTTAAGGAAATTCACCAACTCAATTAACTTCTATAGGGAAAAATGCTCTATTATTATTGTTAGTCAGTTTTTACAATGTTTACATCATCTGACAGCCAAATACACATTAAACCAGACTTTCTTTCGTAGTGATATAAAGCATTCTGTAATATCTATCCACTGTCTTTAACTGTCTCTCCTTCTTGGTTTCCATAACTCCATTCTTCCATGTTCTTGGAGGTCGCCCTCTTTTTCATCTATTGGATAGTTTCCATTCAAAAGCAGTCTTCGGTAATCTATCTTCATCCATACGCATCATGTCCATACATTGTTTCGTTGAAAATCATATATTTTTACTTTCTCTACTGCGTACGTAGTAGGTAGAGAAGGTATTGCATTCCATCCAAAAATTCGATACCGAGATTTCCCTGGAAATATAATTTTTGAGGCCCCCTGAAACCAAAAAATACTTTTTTAGAAGAAGGTCCGCGTGTGCGTGTGCGCGCGCAGCATAACTCAAAAACGAAAAATCGGTTAAACACCAAATCTTGTAATAAAGTTTAGCATCTTCCAAAGATGCGACACAAAGATTTTCAAGAAAATCCCCACCCTAAACCACCCTTTACATGGAGCATTTTTCGAAATCTCTCATTTTCTAAAATTGGCTCTAACGATTTTGATAAAATACCGTATATTAAAGATATTTACACGACAAATAAAATGTCCTACGTGGTCTAGGGTACCATGCTAGCCTCTAGTTCCCGAGGTCGCGGGTTCAATTCCGGCAGAGGGATGGATTTATTCGGGCATAAAAATCCTTAGCATGGCTTTCTTCGGAAGGGAAGTAAAGCCGGTGTCCCGTGTCGTAGATTTACGACACATAACGGAACCTCAAGCTTGATAAAGAGGCCTCTGAGCAAAATTTCCGATCTTTCACGCCCAATATAGAATGGGACGCTAAGGACCATAGCAGTTGGAGAGCTTCCATACATAAAACTCTGTTTAATTTTACAAATGAAACGCATATCTTGAATTTTCTGGGAATAGCCTGTGGAGTCCTATTCATTCGGAAGTAATTTTGTATGATCTTGTGTAACTGGTAAACGTTAAGCGATAGACGAAAACGTACTACACAAGACATGTAGATCTCTTTAAAACACACAATTTATTTTTTTCTTTGGCACCAGCCATTTCCAAGGTATCCGATATTAAGTATTGTTCAATACTTAATCATTCTTTTAAAGTCCTGTTAAGCTTGGTTGTTTCTCGCGATTCCATTGAAACTGCATGGAGTTTTAAGGCCACATATAGTGTCCAGTTCTTAAACATTTGACTATCGCTGTTCCCATTGTATTGTTTAAAGGAATATGTAATGTAGCTATTACGCAACGGTTTATTTGGATTAAAATGAAGTAGATATGAAATTAAACTTCAGTAAGACTAGTTTGTATACCCGCCAATAAACGATAGAGGTAGAGAAAGTCATGGGAATGTGTCATGTCAGATTTTTAGAAAAACGTTCGCGCGCTGTGTATGTGTGTGTCTGTGTGAACGGCATAACACAAAAACGAAAAGTCAGATAAGCCCCAAACTTGGTATTTAAGTTCAGTAGCTTCCAAAGTTGCGACACGTGATAAACTGCCTTTGTGTGGAAGATTTTTCGGAATCTTTGATTTTCTAAAAGGTGGCTCTAGCGATTTTGTTTAAAATACCATATGTTAAAGATATTCACATGACAAATAAAATGTATATATTGAATTTTCTGGGAATAGCCTATGAAGTCCTCTTCATTCGAAAGTAATTTTGTATAATCTTGTATAACTGGTATACGTTAAGCGATAGACGAAATCATGCTACATGAGAAATGTAGATCTCTTCAAGACACACAATTTATTTTAAATAAGTTTTTCTGTGACATCAGCCATTTCCGAGATATCCGTTATTAACAGTTCGAATTGTTCAATACTTGAGTCATTCTTTTCATCCTGTTGACTGTCTCTGTTCCCTTTGTATCTATAACAAAATGTGTAATACAGCTATTTCCGGAAACGTTAATGTGGATTAAAATGAAGTAGATAGGAATAATTTCGTAAGAATAATTTGTATACACATTAATAAGTTATAGCGGGTAGGGAAAGTCATGCGAATGTAACACATCAGACTTTTAATGTCCATTTCCTGTCTTATTTTCCTATTCCTAATTTTATGCCTTTTAGATATTCCAGCTCAGCTCCGCCAATAATCCATTTCCATTGTAATTTTTTTTTATTTGTAGATGTTTTTGAATAGTTCTGAAACTTATAAATTTGTGATTTAATAATAATTAAGTTTAGCATGGTTGCTTTCATCGTTTATAGTTTTAAAACACAAATAATTGTATTCATCAAATTGTTTTATAACTTCATTATCTTCAAATTTCATTTTTTTTTTCTTTCCTCCTATTACCATATACTTCGATTTTTTAAAATTAAACACCAATCCACATTTGTTGTATTCAATTACTTTCATGTGCATATATTCTTGTGTCAATATAAGATGATTATCTCAAAATGCAATGAATATATTTAAAATCATACCAATACCACTACATTTCCTTTTCCAAATTATTCGAATGTTTGTCCCAAATGCATTTTGAATAATTTTGGGATAAATATCGCTGACGTAATTCTTTAGTGATAGGAAAACTGCAATAATTTGTTTATTATGAGTTATCTCTATTATAAAGTTTCTATATACATTTTGAACTGAATTTATTAAGTTCATTTTTGTTTTCCCAAAATTGACTATTTTAAGTGCTAGATACATATCTGGAATGGAAATTTTATTTCATTTACCTCCAACAAATTCTTTAAGTTATTGTAAAATAACATAGAAGAGCTGTAATTTCCTAAAGTCTCTGACATTTCTATAATGGATTAAAATTAGGTGATATTCATATAAAGGGGACGAAATATCGGTGAATTTTATACTTAATGATTGCCATAGCCTAACCCCACGACAGTCTTCCACGTTTGCAAACGTTTATAGCCTGAAAGTATGTTTTAATGGTGTAGGAATTATCAGAATACCGGCTTATATTTTAGATTCAGATGTACCTTTTCATTGGTCCATAACATAAATGCTCCACAGTTTTCAGTAATAAAAACGAAGTTAATTATATTTCGTTGAATTTAAATTCAATGAAGTATAGAAAAAAACTAATGAATTTGAAGATTTCTCCGAACTCAGACGACCAGTTAAAAACATTTTGGCAATGGCACAAAAACTTAAACCGTTGGAGAAAAATCTGATGTTACATTCATATGACTTCTCTACCCGCTATTTTGAATATTTTATAACTTTCTACCAATTATCCTTATAAAAGCTTTTTCATTTATTTTATTTAATCCATGCAAACTATGGAATCCGTGGCTTTTGTCCTTTTTTTAGTAAAGAGTATACAACACGCTCGTATATGCGCCTTGCAAATACTTTTCAATCCTCTAGACGTTATCTGCATTATCTATGTGCGTCGGGAAGGCAGTCTTTTTCAATATCAAAAGTACTATCCAATCTTTCTCTCTAACAAACTTGCACAGAAAATTGGCATTCTTTGTAATATTAATAAACATATGTTCGAGACAGTGAAATTATTAATAAAGCTTTTTTCAATGTTCTTTAAATGCGTACTGGAACGTTGACATAATGTTATAAAAGCTTGAATCTTGTTCAATTTAAACAAGTATAAAATGTTGATTTGGGAAAATGGTGTGTATTTTAAGAATGTATAATTTGTCAGTTTTTGCGTCCTTAAACAATTCAAAATTTTTGCAGCTTCTTTAAAATTTTTCATTGTTGAAACAGCACGTTTTGAAGTATTAAATACTTTTTCTTCTTTTATGGGTTCATGCAGATCATACGTATTGTGTCTAAGCATGTGATAACTAGTATCTCATAAGGAACACTTCACTGGTTTTAAAAACATTCATCCATTCATTAAACTCTTCCTCTCTTGTCGTACCAGGGCTCAGCCAGTGAGCGTGAATAACAAAAGCAATGGTACCTAGAAATGAGGTTCAACCCCCTTTGTAATTCACAAAACGTGCCCCTGAGCGTCCTTGTTTGCGCTTTTAATTGGCGTTTTTGTAAGACCCGCCGTTTTCATTGTGCTTTGTAAAATTCGTACCGGCACAAAATCTCTCTTTTTTGAGCCGAAGTTGGATAAAACGGGCAAGGCGAATTAATGCTGAAGGAAAAGCAAATGAAGCCTTATAGAAACGTGTAGTAAATCTAAGAGGGCAGTCCCAAAGTACCCGACCTGATGTATAGATACTGGTTGTTGTTTAAAACAAATGACCATGGTAGAAATTACCATGCTTATAAAGCTTAAGTTTGAAGTTTGACGATACTACATTGTTTAGTAATTGTTTGGCAGCCATTAATTGTGAACACACTCAGCGAATTTGTAAACATGGATAAAACTGGCCATCGTTATGTGACTTTTATTTGAAAGATCTTAGTCCAACTAATATTGAAGTTGAGCTTGATTCTACTCTGGGGGAGTCTGCTCCTTCGCTTACAACAGTAAAAATTGGGTGGCAGAGTTTAAGCGAGGCCGTACGAGCTGCCAAGACGAACATCGCAGTCGACCAAATGAGGTGACCATGCCAGAAATTGTGAAGAAAATCAACAAAATGATATTGGATAACCAAATGAGCGCGCGAGCTAGCAGACATCATAGGCATTTCAAAATGGGCTGTACATCGCATACTGACAGAAAATTTGGACACGAGAAAGCTATGCTCAAGATGGATGCCGCATTTACTCAAAATGGAACAAAAGCAGCAACGTGAGGATGCTTCAGCCAGTGTTTGAAGATGTTTCGCTGCAATAAAGCAGAGTTTTTGCGTCGATTCATAACCATGGATGAAACATGGGTCCATCACTTCACATCTGAGACGAAGGAACAGTCAAAACAGTGGATTGAAAGGGGAGAATCGGCTCCAAAGAAGGCAAAGACAGTTCCATCTGCAGGCAAGGTCATGGCGTCAGCTTTTTGGGATGCGTGTGGCATAATTTTCACTGATTATCTTCAGAAAGGAAAGACAATCAATGACGAGTATTATGCAAACTTATTGCAGCGTTTGAATGATGAAATCAAGCAAAAACGGCCACATTTAGCGAAAAGGAAAGTTTTGTTTCATCAAGACAATGCACCAGTTCACACATCCATTATCGCCATGGCCAAAATCAATGAGTTAAAGTTCGAATTGCTTCCTCATGCACCCTATTCGCCAGACTTAGCCCGCTCTGATTATTTTCTATTTCCAAAGTTGAAGAAATAGCTTTGTGCTAAAAGATTTGTCAACAGTGATGAGGTGGAGTCTGCAGTTGATGGCTATTTTGTAGAACTCGATGGTTCTCGGTATAAACAGGGTATCGAAGCTGTTGAACACCGCTGGAAAACGTGTATCGAGCTGAAAGACAAAGTAGAGAAATAAAAATATTTTTTCCAAAAATGTTGGTGTTTTCTTTGTTAGGTCGGGTACTTCTGGGACAGCCCTCGTAGATAACAATACATAACAGCGTGAGAATTAGCATGTTATAAGAAGAGAGTAGATCGCAGAAATACAATCACAAAAGTTTTCAAGTGCTGCAGCCATAAGAATATGCATCACGTATGATCTGCACTCGACCGTCGTTCGCATGGTGCGTCAGGACGTATTCCATTTCTACAGTGTGCCGTATCGGCACGGGGCATTTGAAATTCTCGTAAGGTTTGTCATCGCCATTTACTCCGCGATCTATTCGCGAGGGGCGTATAATTTATGTCCTACTTTCGTCAATTTTTTTAGTTTCACCCAGGTTGCTATACGGAAGCTTGTGTAGTTGACTTTAGAGAAAGCGCATGTAGAAGCCCCAGTTCAGGATTTATAATTTTAGCAGGAGTTTTATTAAAATTAGCTCCTCGACGTACGTGTCCAGATTTCGAGGCATGTTTCTCGAATGGCGTAAATGCCTTTTTTAATAGTTTTTGAGTAGGTTTGGGCTTTTGTGACTGCCTCGATTAGCTTGCTTTGATGCAAATTCCCGATATTATGTATACTGGTTATTCAAAAAGAAGGAACAGATTTTAAATATTTATTTCTAATGAACGACAATAGAGAGCAACACATACATACACACATCATTGAATAGAGAAAAGTTCAAAGTTTTAAGCCCCTACCTATTAGTTCCATTTAGTGTGTACGGCGGCGCTGGGTTTATTTACGAGAAAATGGCAACGCCACAGGAAAAGTTGTTTTGTGTGCTGCAGTATGCAAAGAATGAATGCTTGTTTCATTGCAGCGTGCATTTCGTTGCAAGTTCAACAACGAGCCGCCTCGTCATAAAACATTTAAAATCGATACAATAAACCCGTAGAAGATGGTTGCATATGCAAACGGAAAAGCACTGGTCGTCCTCGCGTAACAAATGGTGCTCATTTTGAACACACAAAATAAAATTTTGAACTTTCTTCTATTCAGTGATGCATCGCATGTGACAACGTATCTTTTCCTTCTTTTTGAATAACCCTGTATTTAAAATGTAAATATTTAACAAGAACGCGGAGCCACAGGCCAACATAAACAATTTTTCTTTGCAGTTGTGATTTGGCTGTAACTTCTGACCGTGAGTTGTTAATTTTCAAGTTTATTAACGTTGTTAAGGCGTAGTTTATCTAAATTGTTACATTCAAATTACGTTGTTATGAAATCGTTAATTTCTATAGCTTATTTAAAGTGTTATATTTAGCGAGTGTTTCTTTAGAGTGATTATTTTATCTAAATTATATTCCTGTTGCTTAAATATTAGAGTTTATATAAACTGTTATATTCTAGGTATTTTTATTTGGTGTTACTCGCGTGAGGATACAGCCTTGTCCAAATTTGTTGCTTCGCTGGGTTTCTCTTTAAAGTGTTATGAGTTTTGTTTCAACTCTTGCGTGCATTTTATCAAAAGAGTTATAATTGCTTCCACAATTGGAACATTTATGTAAGGCCGAGGTGGTACGGGTTGTTTTGTTCAGAACGAGGTCACGTTATAGGCGCATATTCCAGCTTCTTTACCTGACCTGCGTTCCCTTCTCTGAAAGTTTTGTACAAACGGCCAAATGTAAAGTGAACATACGATTGTTTGTATATGCTTCTAAAGACTTGAGCATTTGCTTTCTGCTCGAGATAAATTTTGGCTAAATGCAACTCAGAGCCCAGTGTATTACGATGATTGTTATTAAGGGTTGTCTATACGACCTCCGTCTTAAGGTAAGTTTGTTTTTGTGGGACATCTCTTACCTTGTAGCACCTTCGCCCCGACCTCGTTCCATATATCTGAACGCTTTCACGTATGGCCCCTCCGTTGATAGAGGTGCGAGTATAAAATATGCACTCTGAACAAAAGGGCAGTGCAACAGACATGACCCAGAAACTTGAGAGCATATTAACGCAACCGGAAGTAGATGGAGCTGAAAGAAATGAGCGGATTCTAGCGAACCTGCTGCTAGTTGGCTTATTGCGCTAACAATCACATTTCAGGTAACAGGTTTCCGGTTGTGTTAACATGTGTACCAGTCGCATGTGGCCATTGTTCAGTAACGCAGGAATGTTTGTTCTGATGCTTATCGTAAGTAGAGGTAGCGTTGAATTTCACCCGAAAATCGGATACCGAGATTTTACCGGAAATACAAACAAAACAAAGAAACAGAAAAAAGAAGTTTTAGAAAAAGGTCCGTTTATGCGAGTGAACAGTATAATCCAAAAAGGAAAATTCGGTTAAATTAGGAATGCGACATGGAGATTTTCAAGAAAACCCTCCCACCACATCCTTTACATGGAAAAAGATTTGATTCTTTATGTCCCTTGACGATTTTGTTTAAGATATTTGCATGAAAAATAAAATATTTATCTTAAATTTTCCGTGAATAGCCAGAAGTACTCTTCATTCGAACTTTCTACAGAAACTTAATATAAAATGTAGATATCCTTAAAACACGCAATTTGTCAAATAAAACTTTTTTTTGTGAAGTTAACCAATTCCAAGATATTATTTATTATAGGTTTGAATTGCCAAATAATTCACTGTTCTTAAACTTCTAAGTCCCTATCCGTTTTTTTTTCTAGCATTTATGCTTTGTCTCCCAGTTTGTATAAGAGTAGAGAAAGTCATGCGAGTACGATATTAGCTTTTTTCAATAAAACTATTTTTGAAACAATTATAACTAGACTCTCTAGTACTACATTAATAATTTGTAGAGATGAAGTTTTAGTTATCTTACTAGTTTGGGAGAAAATAAATGCTAAATATGGTACTTAAAAGTTTTGCTTAAAACTTTACGCAATATGGATAACATTGTTTAAGGGGACCGATCGGTGAAAATCGGGCAGAAAAGATTAATTAGAGTTTAGGCTTAACTTATTAATACGTCCGATTCTCTTGGAATGTTTTCACTTAAATATTTTTGTTATTTCAGTGAAAATGAGTTACATGGGGATTTAAATATCCCTGAGCGAAGAGCATAATTGCGCATTTGAAACCTTTCTGATATTACTCATATTTTTTCCAACATTTCTTGTGTTTTTGCAAACTTTTATACACATACACATGTTAATCACCTTCTAAATTATGTATTTTAAGTACAAATGAGCAATATTTAATAGAAAAATACATAAGTAGAATTTTGGGGCATTTTATTCGTAACTTTTCCGGTGCGTTTGTCCCGATTGTAATATTTTAAGACATTTTCAGTATTTAAAATTATCCTTATGATGCATGTTTTTAAGGTATGACATTGGAACTTCGGAAATAGTTTCCCCGATATATTATATTTAATATAACAACGTTTTAAAAAGCTTTGTCGATTTCTAGGGATTACAGTTGTAATTTATTGTTATTTATGAATTCAGTTATATGTCCGAAATTATTTAACAATTTTATATCATAGGCTATTTATACACATGTGTATCTGTTTTAGTAGAACTTATTTATGAAGTTGAAGGACGCAGAAGTTTTCGGTAAATTATTTCGATATATAAGGAAAATATGTCACACTACCAAGCTCACCCAGGTTTAAGTATATATTTTTTGCAAAAAATCGAAACTCACAATTGAACAACAATTATACTTTTAAACCACTTAATTTAAAATCATATTTCTTAGAAAAGTAACAATAAGGACCATCAATCTGAAATGTTGTTTAAAAGATACAAAAATTACGTGGTAAGGCGGATGATTTTTTATTTCTATTTTATTTTTGTAAAATAGCGTAAGTTTGCGTTTTAAAACGGAGGCAGTATTTTTAACACTTAAATGATTTCAGTCTAATTATATATATAAATTTAATAACAGCCCGCCTTAAAACAATATGTGCATGTAACTATATATAAAAAGTGTATATTACTGTCATTGCAAATGTTTATATTATTGTATCCATGTTTAATAATGTTATGTGAATGTATTACGTAATTTAATAATGTAGGAGCTATGAGAATAATAGGTTAAACGTTGCTAACAAGGACGTAACAATGAGGTAGCTTTGAGGCAATAATGAGTTTGAGAGTTTAACAATACTACTTTTGATTATTGGAGCAACAATAATATAATTTTAGTGACAGTTTATAAAATAGCCAATCAACAACCAGAAAAAGCTTTAGTTAAATGAAGGTATTCTATTAAAGCAGGAGTAGCCAATCGGAAACTGAAAAAGAGAAAATTTTACAAATTTAGAGTTCAGTTGCCTGCAGACAGCGTTACTAACCAGACGCAAAAAGTGTCCTCAAGAAATATAATATGTATTCGTTGAGACATAAGTAAATTTACGTGTTAAAAAGTATAATTAATTAATAGAAAGAATCTCACAGCTCTCTATATTAGTGAAGTGTTATTTAAATGGTGTCAAGCATTAATAAAAGGAGTGAAGTAAAATTATAATCTGTGTAAGCCTACATTCTTGTCGCATCACAACCCTGCTAAGAGGAACGTGTCTCTAACAATAATACTGACGCAGCCGAGGCAAACACAAATATTCTAATATTTAAAGAAACAGTAAAATTACAAAGTTAATACTTTTTTTAAACTTGGGGCAAAGTCCACCTGAAAGTACATTTTGGGCGAAGGCTACCGGAAACTGTTTACTATACTGCGGTTGCAACTACTTCAAGTGTTCGGCTCCCCAACAGTTGAACTATAATACAACTCCTTCAATACTACTTCTTAAACTGACGCCCAGAGCGGGGTGCAAATAACGTAAAGATATAATAACCTTCTTCAAATTGGCTTCCATACGTGGGGCAAATAACAATACAACAAAACATCTTCACATTGGTGCCCAAAAGCGTGGTGCTAATAATTAACGTAACAAACCATCTTTCTCAAAAAACACTAGTGGACAATCGCAGCTTTAGCTCCTAATTAAAGACTGTAATTTTGAAAACAGAAAGTATTTATTAAGAATATTCCTATACTCGATTACACTTAACTTAAAACAGTATTTTGAGTAAATTTCTACTCAGCAATAGTTTTTATTACGGCCTAAGCGACTTGCATCTCTTTCACGAATATCTTGTACCACCATACATAGAGCATTTATATGTACACAAAATAAAGCTGCAAGCTTTAGCTCCAAACAATGCTAATTTCTGTTGCCGCCATAAGCGAACGTTGCTCTCCGCTACATTGGATTCTCTTTCTGCCTTTCGTTACCAGGTTTTCGGCATAAAGAATCACTTTACGCTTGAAAGTAGCATCAGAAAGTGTTCTTACCGAATGGGATGGCTCAGGCGGTAACGTCTGTGGCCCGCATTCGGGAGGTCCTGGGTTCAAATCCCATGGGCCGACCAATATGACAGGTTTGTTAGTGGTTTTCCTCAGTCGCCAAGGTAAATACCGGATTGGATATTTAATACCAGACCCAAAGTACCACCTTAAGTCTAAAACAATAGTAAGAATGAAAAATAGATGGTAATAGCGAATGATGTGCCATCTATCCACAGACAATGAAAGCAGGTAGACTGGACGGCATCCTAATGCCATCTGCACGGCAAGAAGCAGAAGATACAGTTGCTGTGCACTAAGATCTCTGTGGACACGTGACGAAGCCTCACATTAATCCACGAGTTATGTACTAAGAGATTCGTCGCGATTTGACCATGCAGTTAAAGTGACGTAAACTAAATAAATAAATATCTTTTGTTTGGCCTCCATTTCTTAACTACCTACTAATTTCAACGTCCCTTGCAATATTAGAGCAACGACGAATGTAACGAAATAGAGAATAACAACGCATTGTGACGTAGGACAGGTATGATGAATTTGAATGCTTGAAATTGAGTTTTTTTTATGGACGCTCTTTAACTACTATGGTTTTTAGCGTCCCATTCTATATTGAAACACCGGTAATTTTGCTCAGAGGCTCTTTATCAGGCTTGAGGTTCTTTAACGTGCCATAAATCTACGACACGGGACCATCGGCTTTACTTCCCTTCCGAAGGAAGCCGTGCTAAGGATTTTTACGCCCGAAAAAATCCATCGCCCTCCGCCAGGTTTGAACCCGCGACCTTGGGAACTAGAGGCTAGCACGGTACCACTAGTCCACGGAGGACGAGTAAATTTGAATGCAGTTACCGACTAACTACGGAACGATTTTGCACTTGAATCTAACGCGCCTTTGAATCTAATGCGCACCACCTGAATACCGCATTTGTACCAAAAAAAAAAGGAAGGAAGGAAAACGTGCGCATTAGATTCGCAAAAATACGGTATAATAACTATAAGCTTGTGATACCGTCTTTTTTTAGCAGGTAAACATTTGGTTACATGGTTACCAACCTAATCAACGTATTCTTCTGTTTGCTGGCAATAAATAGTATAGAAGGCTATGGGCTTAAAACAGATTGTTGTAAAACCGACGCATATTTTGCAAATATTTGTGAAATTAACGGAATAATTCTAGAATTCAATATTTTTGCGACTTTTTAGAGACTGAACAGTTTCGATTGGTATGCTACGAGTTAACATGTATGCACCAAACTTTGCAACCATACTTCTTTATGCAGAGGTAAGATGTAGTAAAGCATTCAAAGCACTCGAAAGAACACTTTGGGTGTTTTGAAAATTCACATATCGTCTCCTTAATATCACAACTAGGTATGTTAACGAAAATTCATCTCATTTTATACAAAATTTAATTCATTTATACCGAAAAGTACATCTTGTGGAACAATTAAAAAGAAATCCGAATGTGCCGACAAATGGCAACCCGAGAAGAGGGTTTAAAGTTAACACTTAACATGTTATGCTGTTTCAAAAGCATTTGGTGCATATGCAGATCCACGTTCGTCTTTCTCTGCTCCTCTAGCGTTAATTTAATGTTTGAGGGCTCTCTTGAATGGTTTCTTCACTTTAATGTAGGCAAAACTTATTCTTTGCTACAACTTTGTAGGTAGCTAAGCGTACAGGCAGACATTTAAATCTCTATATGACATGTTTTAAAACGCCATAAAGCTATAAAATCTATGAGAACTAAAGTAGAGAATTGTTAGTGCTCAACACTAACATTCATATTGTGACTTGTCCAGTTTTTCAACTGTCTCTTCCCCAACTTCTCAATGTTACTTCACTACTACTAAATTTCTCGCCACTCCACTTTCCTCATGACGTAGCCTCTTTTTCGTCCACTTCACTCGCTGGGGAGTCGAACACAAACTTCTTCAGTATCTCGCAGAAGCAATACTTAACTATAATTGGCGCAACAGTTCTAGACATGTGAAAATCTTAATGACAAATGTAAACTAAATTTCTCGCCACTCCACTTTCCTCATGACGTAGCCTCTTTTTCGTCCACTTCACTCGCTGGGGAGTCGAACACAAACTTCTTCAGTATCTCGCAGAAGCAATACTTAACTATAATTGGCGCAACAGTTCTAGACATGTGAAAATCTTAATGACAAATGTAAACTAAATTTCTCGCCACTCCACTTTCCTCATGACGTAGCCTCTTTTTCGTCCACTTCACTCGCTGGGGAGTCGAACACAAACTTCTTCAGTATCTCGCAGAAGCAATACTTAACTATAATTGGCGCAACAGTTCTAGACATGTGAAAATCTTAATGACAGCTATGAAGCGAATTACTTACCAGATCAGGAGGTGACCGGTCGTCTGCATGTTGCAGGAGTGCGTGGGACAGTCATTGTCAAATATCCGCACACCGGTTATGCACTGCAGCACACTGCACTGCACTGATAAACTTATAGTTATATACAGTATATTTAAATCCACCGCTGTAAAAAGCGCTTCATATAAACACCTGTCAATCATCTGGTAGGTAGGTAGGTAGGTAGGTAGGTAGGTAGGTAGGTGGTTTGTCAATTTGAGTGTTCTGGTAAGAAGCATTGTCGACAACTAGAATGGACCCAGCAGGCATATTAGGCTCAACATGCTGTCGATTCACTTCATATAATTTTCTGTATTCATTTCTTGATGAAAATCTCCTGTTTTTTGTTGCGACTTGTAAATGAGAAGGGCATTTGGCACGAAGCCGATCTTTCCAGCAGCATGAACGATAATAAGCCTTTGCCCTTTGGCAACAAGAGCCCGCAAACCTAATTCGCTATCGTCACTCCAAGTTTTAGATGTTGTATGACTGCTGTGTATGAATGACTTATCTTCATACACTTAGTTTGACCCTCTAATTTGTAAGATGCTCTTCTAGCTAAGATCGTATGTCGTGCTTTTCTATTAGAACTCTTCTATTTGATTTCGTTTTCTTCCACTTGAACCCTAAATCTTTTATAACTTTTCTGAGATTTGTAGCATCACCTTGAAAATTTATGCTGTCTTTCACCTTGATGAGCAATCTGATTATTGTTTGCACAGCTTTTTCTTACACACAGAAATTGTGAATCCTGCGCTGAATGATGTAATTGTCCAAATCGTCTATTTCTGTAATACATTTAGGTGCCTTATGTTTCTTCCCAGGCGTGTCAAATGGTACTCCATCCATGTGTTTTCCCCCCTATCTTTGAGAACTCTGGAAACGGAACTCAATGATGCTTTGGCTACTCTTTCTTTCACTCTCTAAGGCTTTTTTGGAACGTATATTTTCTTCCTTCATCTGTTCTTCTTGCTTCATGAGGTCACGGTTCCAGAAGTTTTGCGCCAGCTATACACGTCACAGCAGTCGTCACAAACTCAGTCGGAGAACGGCACATTCCGTCGCACCAGCATTGCACTCGCTCGTCGCTAACTGATTCACCGACTCACGCGAGAACACTCGCTTATATAGGCAATGAAATCTTCAACAGTACATTCCAGAACTATTTGGATACACATTCTGAAAGCGGGGGGAGGGAACTTCCAGAGAATTCTGATTATCTGCCGATAGAACTTCCACGGGCTTGTTTACTCCGGGCGAGAGCGTTGCTTATCTCTGTTTATTCTGATTTGGTGGCACCGACCTCCCGATAATCTAGGACGGCAGCCGCTGTGTCACAATATTTATGAATTTTGGCAATTTTAGGCCTTTTTTGTTAGAAGTGTATCCTCAAGAATCTGCTCTATCAATAAGTGTAACAGTACAGAAGTAGGTTATGTACTTTTGAGGAGTTTTTAACAACTGCTAGCCCTTGGATGGTTAAAAATTAACGCGTACAATACACGTGTAGGAAGGAGAGAAAATTACGGCAGAATCTGCGATGAAGTGTAACGCCGTGTAGGGTGTTTACAAAGCTTGGTTGGCAAACAAGGTTTCGGCTCGTTGCTTTCCGCTACGCAGCACGAAGGAGAGATGGAAGGGGGAGTCTACTAGGGTAGCGAAAAAATAAGGGTGGAAGTTGGCTTCATGTAAACAGACTGCAAAAATCACTATTCACACTTTCGCCTCTTGCTGTCTAAAACCCATATTTTCGGTTCTTAATTGAGTCATTTACGTAAATAAGATATTTGAACTATCCTAATCAACATCAAGGCTACCCATAGGCGAAATTTTTAAATCTTACTGTTTTTATCCAAATGGTTTCAACATTTGTCACATGCTGCCCTACCACAATTATAAGCGTATTTTAAATTTCATGCAGATATCTCTAGTAGTTTTTGAGAGAAACGTTTTACTTTCACTATACTAATTTTTTAGGTGTTATATACGATGCAGAAATCGTTCAAAAATAGAAAGATTACCACATTATTTAAATCCTAATACACAAAACTGGCATATGTCGTTACCACCTCTAGTCCCCGAATTCGCGGCTCAAACCCGGCGGAGAGCGATGTTTTTTTTTTTTTTGTGGTTTTTTTGTGTTTTTTTTTCAGGCGTAAAAATTCTTAGCATCGCTTCCTTCTGAAGGGAAATATAGTCGTTGGTCCCATGTCGTAAATTTATAGCACGCAAAAGAACCTCAAGCCTGATAAAAAAGCCTCTGAGCAAAAATACCGTTCTTTCACTCCCGACATAGAAAAGTTTGCTAAGGACCACAGCAGTTAAAGAGGGACCATAAATAAGACTCAATTTATTTATTTAAAACTGGTAACTAGATATTTTTTCACTCCCGTTGTCGCTTCAGAAAAAATGATTTGAGAAGTAGCGGGGTCAAATCCTGTGGCCGAGCCTGACTGTTTTTTGTTGTTTCACTCGGTCGCCAAGATAAATACCGAATTGGATATTTAATACCACGACCCAAAGTTCTACAAGATTTAAAACAATAGCAAAATGAAAAATAGATGCTTATAGCGAATGCTCTGCATCTATCCACATATAATGAAAGCGGGTAGACGGACGGCACCCTAATTCCATCTGTCCGGCATGTGAGGGAACAGAGATACAATTGCTGTAGACATACCTTTGTGGAAGTGTGTCGAAATAAAATGGTATGGTACAGGGATGAGACCTAGAGGGCTGTCCGCATATCCCTATCTACGAGATATCTCCTACCAGATCCGTCGCGGTATGACCAGGTAGTTAAAGCGACGTAAAATAGATTGAGGGAAATATTTAAAGTTTGAAATATAATTTTTATAACAATTCGTCCTCAGTGGTCGAATTAATTGATGTATCTTGAGAATTTAAATGTAGTAAAACCCATATGCCGTGTTTAAGCTCGTTCTATCTGAGTTTCTGCTGAAAATGTGAACAAGGTTGGTTACAAACTGCATCGTATGCAACATTTTAATGACCGAAATTGTAAGAAACATCTAAGTAGATTAAGGCACTGTAATACATGTATTTTAAAATTTTTAATATTGAAATATTTAATCACATTAGTGACAAAATAAAGTCCTTACTGTAGCGGCATATCTATCTAGTTTAAGAGAAAACTTGAGAATGCTCCTTTAAGGTAAGTAGGGAAATTAAGTGGTAAATTGTGCACAGAGAAATCTTGACAAAGTTTTGTGTTCTGCGGGTAAAAATCTTTAAGGTGGAAAATGTAGCGTTTCCTGAAGAAATCTTCCCAGAGTTCACAACGGCTTTCAAACTGTTCCCAGTAACGACTATAGACGTTGTCAGCATATAAACTTGTGTTAACCGATAATAGTATATTATGCAACGAGACTATAATGGTAGTAATTAAAACGCGAGCATTATTATTATCCGAGCGAGCGAAGCGAGGTTAATAATTATTATACGAGCGTTTTAATCACCATTATAGTCAAGTTTCATACGACTGTTTATGCTCGACCATGTATCTGAATTAAAGGTTTCATACGTATTCGTTTCTGGTTTGAGTGATGCGTTACAATCCAATGCCCTTGTAGCACCTGTGTCAAACAAAGTTGCTAGCGTTGTGAGGCGTACTACGCAAAATAATCGATACTTGCGCTTTACAATGTTACGTGGCATTATGTACTTTCAATAGGAGCCGTTTTTGCCATTATAGCAGGATTCATCCATTGATATCCCTTATTCACTGGATTATCATTAAATTCTAATTGATTAAAAAGCCAATTTTTCACAATATTCGTAGGAGTTAATTTAACATTTTTTCTACGTGGCCACTTCTGATTGGTGGAACACCAATACTTTAATGAACAGGTGTACTTTAATGAGGCCCATTAAAGTATTGCTACCAGTGGTATAAATACATTTTCGCATGGTCGAGCATAAACGTTCATAAACGTACACCTTATAATTTGGAGAAAAGGATTTATGTTGCAGATTAAATTACAACTATCACAATGTCTAAGGAATAGTGTACGTTTTTAAGTACCAAAACTATAAGCTTAAAAATAACATAGTGCATATTTTCTAATTATTTATACAGCATAGTTTAAAGATTTTAAACGGCATAAGTCCATGCATACTTTAGATGTTTTTAGTGCATACAAATCCGAACCAGTAGCCAGTGAAGTCTCGAACCGCTGAACATACGAAATTAAAACAGTTATTTAGACTAGTTGTTACACAAGGAAAACTTAAGGAACGAGATGGTCAAATTAGAAAACAACCGAAGGGAGTGTTGTAAGATCTGGTAGTTACTGAAGTAATTTTATAAATTGTTTGCTATAATATTTGTTATATTTAATGAAATTCATTTTCAAAGTTAAGGAATAAATGTACTAAAATTGCAGTTTAACTCGGCCAAAATCTACTTAATCTTTTCATTTACGTGATTGAATAGTTTACTGGTAACAAGAGAAATCAACATTATTGTTGTAGTCTCCATTTTAGATCTCGCTTTCTCGCTTCAAAAAGTGAAAAATATGATTGCATTCACATGGTTTTCTCTACCCTTTATCGTTTATTAGTGCGTATAAACTATTCTTACGAAAGCTTATGTTTCCATATACTTCATTTTAATGGAGACAAACCTTTGC
Source organism: Deroplatys truncata (assembly GCA_030765065.1). Taxonomy (NCBI): domain Eukaryota; kingdom Metazoa; phylum Arthropoda; class Insecta; order Mantodea; family Mantidae; genus Deroplatys; species Deroplatys truncata. The sequence continues at coordinate 115,863,813 of CM060988.1, read as the reverse complement.
AGAAATAACTACATTAGACATTTCGTTATAGATACAAAGAGAATAGCGATAGCCAAATATTTAAGGACTGGATGCTATACGCTGGTCTCAAAATTCCAAACTGTCTCCATGCAATCGCGAGAAACAACTGAATATCGACAGGACTTTAAAAGAATGACAAAGAAATTCAAACCATTAATGACTGATATAATAAAGCTTTTTGAAGTAAATTGTTTTAAAGAGATCTAATTTTTTCTGCAGTATATTCCGGAGCAAATAAAGAGAGCCGATGCTTTTGGTTTGCTACAGTATTTTTTTTTTATTTAACGTTGGCAGAATCACCGTATCAGTTGCTTTCCACGCCTACCCGGATGTGCTAATCTGTTATTGGTTTGAACAAAGTGAACGGTGAAAGGAGTGGGAAACGGAAGCATTTTACCTGAATGGCTGCAAGGTACTCGCTAAATCTGCTTGTCTCTTATTGGTTTGATGCAAAAGTCTGGTACTAAACCCTAACCAATGAACAATGGTCTATTTTCGGCTGAGGAGCTAAGGAAGCCGGTGGAAAGGTAAGACAAACATTGTGTGATTAGATATTTATTTTATCTTGCAGAATTTACAAGGCATAAAGTTAAAACAAAATTAAGTGCATACAAATCATAAGGACACACTTTAATTGAAAGTAATTAATAAAGTGAAGTGATTGTGTGAAATTGGTTTGTAAACAATTTCCTCTTTATTATGTATAATTTGAAACGAACAAAGGATATGGATAACAAACCGATAATTATTGCCCCTAATGAGCAAGGTTCTAGCACAGCGAGGGCTGCTGAGCTATGGGGTACTCTTAAGAACAGCGTCAAACTAGTGGAAGAAATACTACAAATGTGGTTACTGGATACTCAAACCAGGAGGCGTATTTAATGAGCATAATGAGCCCGCATGGCGACAGAAGCTTCAAAAACATATCACAACGATACAAAGCAAAATTAAAGGGCACGTGAAGAAAACAGTTCAATAAATAAAGTTTTGAGGAGGGAGAAAAAGGTATTTTACTTTGAATAAGTCATTGAATAGATTAGGACATAATGGGATTATTATTATCATTATAATTATTACCTTCTACTAACAATAATTGTTTGCAAAGCAACAAGAGGAGCATATATATTTAATTTGAATTGTAAAATATCGCAAACAAGCTTGAAAAGGAACTGTGTTATCCGAAATGAACCAGATATAACGAAAAAGCATTACAAAAAGGTCACAAAACAAAACATAGCACTTTCGCATTACTTCAAAAGGGCTGGCAACCTTCTTTATATTCCGTTTCTTGTAAACCTTTGTTAATAACATTTATTTAAGATAATAGCAATTTCAAATTAACAATGGAAAGATAAAATTGGAATAAAGAATTCAATGTCATAGTCAGGATTCGAACCACCGATCTTCAGCTCACCGTACCGCTGCTCTTCCGCTTGAGCTACAATGTCAATATAACACGTCCTGTAATTCTCCCATGTGACGCCAATTTTCCGGGTAAAACAACAGGAATCCTTAATTTCTCTTAGATAACATATCCCAATGTGATTTGCATAATTTTTCATCCTGCTTTTACCTTTGCAGCCTAGGAAGAACAATTAGTAATATTGAATTTATTGCTTTTTCAACGAATCTAAAACTGCCTTGGATTCTAGTCTCTGGTGCACATCTGCCATTGTGAAAACAAAGGTGTGCAAAAGCTGCCAAACAACTTGGGTTGCTAGAACTGGGTAAGGAGAAGGGTAAAGCCATGAATGGGGATGGATTTTCTACCAAGTTAACACGCAGTTCATTATATCGGCAGATTGTTTTTGTACCCAAGTGTACGTTTTTGTCTCTCGCTTAACGTTTACAAGTTATACATTATACAAAATTCCTTACGTATAAAGATCACTTGAGAGCATTTCCAGAAAATTCAACATATATATTTTATTTTTCACCAAATATCTTTAATATGTGGCATTTTAATCAAGATCGTTAGCTATTTTTGAGAAAATGAAGTATTTCGAAAAATGTTCCATTTAAAGGGTATATGTGGTGTCGCTTTTCTGGAAGACCTTAAATACCAAGATTGATCTATGAGACTTTTCGTTTTTGAGTTGTACTGTTCATACACAGACACACACGCGCGCGCGCGCCTTGTTCTAATTTTTTTAGGGCTACTGAGCTATGGAGTACTCCAAGAACAGCGTATTGTATTTCAGTAAAATCTTGGTGAAATGCAATCCTACTAGGTACGTGATAGAGAAAATAAAAGGAGGGGATCAGGTGATTTGACAGTCCACCAGTTGTCTACCCGGTAAATTAAAAGCCGATCTGAAATTCATTTTGAGATAGCATGCCCCAATGGCTAATTACAATCTCGTATGTGCGGTTACGTCTTCATAGTTACGCATTATTAGGCCAATTAGTAATAATTAGTTGCTTCAGGTATGCCGTATGTGGGTTAAGGTTGAAGAGGTAAAATGAGACTGAAAAATTCAGTGGCATGAATTTGGGTACGCCTTGTAGTTTTCCGTGGGAAAATTTGTGTCATTTGGGGAATTTAAAGTAGTACCATGATAGGGTCGTCCTCCGTGGACTAGTAGTACCGTGCTGGCCTCTGATTCCCAAGGTCGCGGGTTCAAACCCGGTGGAGGGCGATGGATTTTTAGGGTCGTAAAAATCCTTAGCATGGCTTCCTTCGGAAGGGAAGTAAAGCCGGTGGTCCCGTATCGCAGATTTACGGCACGTAAAAGAACCTCAAGCCTGATAGAGGACTCTGAGCAAAATTACTGGTCTTTCACGCCCAATATAGAATGGGACGCTAAGGACTATAGTTGTTGAAGAGCGTCCATAAATAAAACTCAATTTACCATGATAGGTCAGCTGATTTGAGCAGCGGCACGATAAGTGTAGTTCAAATCCTGGAATTGACATTGAATTTTTCAGTATGATTCTACCTTACCTACCTTAGCCTAAATCTGACATGTGTGGAAAAACAATTATCATTTATTGAAAGAGTTAAAATTTGGATAAAATCGGTATATAATTCAGTTCCTAATGGTCCAAGGGTTTTAGAACTGTTTCCCAAAAAGAAACTGACTTTTGGCAAAGCTGCAGCTCTGCATCCGCCACAAAGTGAATGCACCTGAAATGTTTCCCTGTGCTTACACGTTTCTTTTTTTATTTATGGTGTATATTCATTTCGGAAACCAGGACTGATAGCACAAATGGAAAGCAGGGCACGTTGTTCGCGGCGTAATGTTGCGGAGGAAAATGCGGTGGAAGGAAGCAGGAAAACTATGAGATGGGGAAAGGGTTAAGAGGCAGATGAGAGTAGTTGAAGGGCATAGACAACAAGGGGGGAAAGAGAATGTAAAGAAGCAGCGACCTGGAGAGGAAGATAAGGGGGAAGCATAAGAGGAAAGGAGCGCGTGTACGTATCGTTTCACCGCCGCGACGCAGGAGCCCGGGATATGCCCCTTTACCTCCGGTTCCGTTAGCCCCTAATGAATTCGCCCCAAGTGGATGCAAGCGCCGGGTACTAAACTTATGCGTTTGTATTTCGTTGCATGTAGAGCAGTTCGTTATCAAAGCTGAGAAAGGCCTGCGGGAACGCCCCCTATAATGTTAGCCTTGCAGGGGAAGCAAGGGTGAAATGTATAGTAGTTGCTGATTGTGCTTTTGCAGCCGACCAGACTACAACAAATGATTTCCTCGACAGCTCTTTTCTGGTTAACCTCGGAGGCGGCTTAGCGATAAAGCCGAGGCTCGCGTTCCTGGGAAATTATACTAAAAACTTGAGGGCCTACACTGTTAAATTGTTATTATCTCAGATAGCTACCCGTACATAAGACTTTGAGTAGTCCTCAGGACTGGTGTTAAATTGCTTTAATATGCTCACAGGCTTGGCAGAATAAAACGAGGCTCAACTCTCCTGGGTGCCGAATCAGTATGGCATTGAGGGAAATGGAAAAAGCTGATTAACTAGCGCGACAAGGAGCAGCTTCCCAGCTCTAGGGATGTCTTGTGTTTGGTTAGGAGAGGCCGTTAAAAACTGGTCAAAAGGTAAAGAATTATGAAACCTGGCTTTTTATACCTGGCTCCATTATGGTACAGACATAATGAACTGGTATTAAAACGATACAGTAGCACAATAATCTTATAGACTGACGTGCTTCTGGAGTAAATGCTGAAAAACTATATTGAAATAGACAAGACAATCTAAAAATGTTATTACAACCATCCTGAAGAGGATGTCTGTGCTCTTAGTATACACAAGGGCTGTATTCAGTCTGTGACTCTCAAGGTAAACGTGGTAGCAAAAACCCTCATGGCGCTACGGCCCATGCAGGGCCCCTGCCTGCCAACCCGACTCCGGCCTTACGCCCACGTACGCATAGCAGAGGTGGGCAATCATCCAACCGATAGAGATGTAGCGAGCATTGCGTATCTCCTAGCCGGAATGTTGGCTCTCGAGGTCGAGTTCGCTGCCTATCGCAGCTCCTCACTTTCCTCACGATGCTGAGTGGGCACTGGTCCTAATCTTAGGACTTAAAATCCGCAACCCCTAGGATGAGATCTCTGGCGCATTCCGTGACCGGAAACCAGAGCACCACGCTCCAGCCCACTGCGCCAGGCGCACGACTGGTAGCAAAAAGACAAATCACTTTTGACAGAATATTAATTGCTCTTGCACAATGCCGTGTGTAGGTTCAAGTCGGAAAGGTAGAATCAGACTGAAAAATTCAATTTCACAGCCGGGATTTGAACCACGTATCTTCAGGTTATTGCGACGATGTTCTAACTGAGCTACCACGGCAACATGCCAGTACAACACTGACTCCTGTTTCCCCGGAAAATCGCAAAGTGTTCTAAATTCATTTTAAGATAAGATACCCCAATGGCGACTTAAAATTTCGTCGGCATGTACCCAATATAGTTAAATTGGCCAGAGCACGAAAAGTGAGTAGAGAAGATCATATGAATACAACACATCAGATGTATTACCTTCTCTACCAGGTACATGATAGGTGAAGGTATTGCACTCCACCCAAAAATTCGATACAGCGATTTCATCGGAAAAACATGTTTTGAGGTCCCGTGAATACATAAAAAGCCTTTTTAGAAAATAGGATGTGTGTGTGTGTGTGTGTGTGTGTGTGTGTGTGTGTGTCAGTATAATAGGAACAGGGAAAGTCTGAACAATATCAAACATTGTATTTAAGATCAGTATCTTCCAAAGATGCGACACAAGGATTATCAAGAAAATACCTTTTGCATGGAATATTTTTCGAAATTTTTTATTTTCTTAAAACGACTCTTAACATTTTGATTAAAATACCATTAATTAAAGATACTTACATGATAAATATGTATATCTTGAATTTTCTGGCAATAGCCTGTGAAGTCCTCTTAAGGAATTTTGTATGATCTTGTAAAATTGGTGAACGTTAAGCGATAGACGAAAACGCACCCCACAAAAATGTAGATCTCTTTAAAATACACAATTCTTTTCAAACAACATTTTTTTTGGCATCAGCCATTTCCGAGATATACGCTATTAATGGTTTGAATTGTTCAATTATTTGTCATTCTTTTAAAATCCTGTGGACGTTTAGTTGTTTCTCGCGGTTGCGAGAAGAGTATTGAATCTTTAGGCCAGTACATAGCGTCCAATTATTAAACATTTAACTATCGCTATTCCCTTTGCATTTATAACGAAATGTGTAATGTAACTACTTCTGCGAAGTTTTGTCTCGATTAAAATCGAAATATAGGGAATTCCCTGCAAAACCCATATAAAACGACTCTTCATATTATACAAGAAATATGTAAGGATAATCTACAACTTAAAACCCACTGATACACAATAATATCCACGATCATTATACTAGACATATACAGATTATTTTAGAAAAGGTTTTAGTAAGAAAATGTCAGATAAAAATGTAAATACTCAGAGTTTAGTTCTATACAATAAATTAACAAATGTCATTAAAAAACTAACTGGATCTAGATTTAATAGAATATTAAAAATATATCTTAACCACAAATGTTTATATAATTTAGATGACCTGTAAATATTTAATTTAATCTATGAATTATGTATATGCTTTTTAACCTTTTTAACTGTAAATTGGACAATGTCAGAAAGCTGTATACAAATCTATTAGCAATAAACTATTATTATTATTATTATTATTATTATTATTATCATTATCATTATTAAAATGAAGTAAACTAAAATAAGCTTTCGTAAGAATAAATTTTATAACCATTAATAAATGATAGAGGGTAGAGAAAGTCATGTGAATGTAACACATCAAACTTTTTAAAGTACTGTGGCTATTGAGTTGTTTCTGGTAATGTCATGGAAAGAACATTTAGCGACTGTTCTTAAGCATCTGACAATCGTTCGGTTTCCTCTATTCTTTTTATAACTCAACGAAATTTGTAATGAAACTTTTTGTAAAAGACAGTTTTTAGAAACTTTATAGAAACAAAGGATATTGGCTAGAGAAAATGAATGTAACGTTAATTTTTTCTCGTCCGGATTCTATTAAAGCCATACTTTAGAACATGAGAAGGTAGAAGCAATATTGCCTGCATCCTTTAATCCCCTTTCCTGTATATTGCACCTAAGCTCTGAAAGCTGGAACGCTTTGCTATTCAGAAAATTTAATTTGACGCTAACGCAGGTAAAGTCCCGGATTCTAATATTGGTGAGCCTTCCTCACTCGATACAGGAGGAAAACTTTACTTGGGAGAGTAGATATGGCAAGCACAGATTTTGTTACTCCCTATGTATATATAATCTCGTACATTCACAGTTTGGCGCATTATGCAACACAAGAAAACATCTGATGTGTTGCGTTCACATGGCTTTCTCTACCACGCTTCTACAAATTATTCTTAGACAATCTCATTCTAGCTATTTCTTCTAGGATATGTTTATCGAAGAGGGACACTTCGTGCACTGCGTTAATTTTGATCCATTGGCTACACCTCCCGGGAGGCAGAGGCGAGGTGAAAGGGTCACAGGAGGTCTCAGGTCCGTAGGCAGGCAGGCAGCCAGCCAGCCAGCCAGACAGACCGACCTACAAAGACGCACAGAAGTTCCTAACATTTCCAGTTTGAACACCCGCGCACCAGTTGCGAGGAATCCAAGAGGGCGACGCAGCGACCCACAGGCCGGTACCGCAGGCCCTGAAAGCATACCTGAAACGTGAAATGGGGGAAAGGAGAAATCGTACTAGAATACACCACCCCGGCATTCGCCTTGGCGACCGGAGAAAACCACCAAAATCCCCATGGTCAGAGTGGGCGGCCACCAGGAATCGAACCTGGGACTCCCGAATGCGAGCCTCACACGATACCATGGAGTTATTCGAGACTTTACATTTACTTTTAAGGGCTTTTCCACTCTTCAGCAGTTGCCCTATATTCCCATTCGACATTCTTCCCGATTGAACAAGTCATCCTCCTCCAGGTACCGATCATTCATCACTCTATGAGTTTGTCTTCTCCAGTTTGCTGTTGGCCTACCTCGCTTTCTTCTTCCACGAGGTGACCATTCTAAAAACTTTTTAGGCCACCTAACATCCTCCATTCTTTTCACATGTCCATACCATTGAAGACCCTACCTTTCAATTCTCTCCACCGCTGTTTCCTCCATATCCATCATCTGTCTCACCTCTTCATTTCTCCTTCTTTCCATCCCTGATACTCTAGCACTACTCTTATTCCGTCCATTTCCACTGCCAAGATCTTAGATTTTTGTCCTTCACCAAAGTCCACGTCTGGGCACCATAGCTCATTATACTTTCCACCACAGTCTTCAAAATCCTCTTCTTCGTACAAATCGACATGGCTCTACTGCACAAAACCCCATTCAGTATTTTTATACTCTTCGTGCTTGTTCTAGCCTATTGTTCACAACCGCTTTACAGCTTTACTTCATCAATAAGCGATCCCAAATATTTGAACTTTTTAACAGCTTTAATAATTCCTTGGGGTAGTGAGATGTCCCGCCCACTTACCCCTAAATTCCTCCAGGTATTCCGTTTTATCCATATTTACTCATAACCCTCCTACTTCAAAAGCACCCAAAATTGTCATTATATATTTCACATCCTCACGACTCTGAGCCATCACCACTTGGTTATCTGCGAATAGTAGTGAATGTACAGTACCACCTTGAACTGGTATACCCACACCTCCACAGGACCGATTCCATTTTTTAGTACATGTTGAATATATACTTTAAATAAAGTAGGGGACATACTACATCCTGTCTTAGGCCTTTTGTCATTCTGAATGGAGAGGATAATACCTTCCCTATTTTAACAGAAGCCCTACACTGTTGGTACAACCGCCGAATAAGCAAGATCTTTGGTAACTCAATACCAACACCCACCATTGCGTCCCATAGTTGATTAATAGGCACTGAGTCATACGTTTATAGAGAAATTTTTAACACACATTTACACATTCGGGATAGTCAAATTTTTAAAAAGCGTATCTCTATGTTATGGCTTTGAAATTACATGTACTTTGCATCACCACGAGAGCAGAAAATAATGACAACCTCTCCACCTGAAAATTCAAACCAAAACAAGGAATATCTGAGAAATGGTTAACGCCACAAAAGTTGTGTATTTTGCATAAATCTACATTTTTTTGTAGTAAGACGTAGTCCAACTCTTAAGTTTTACCAATTCTACGAGAATAATTCAGAATGAAGAGAACTTTACAGGCTACTTGCAGAAAATTCAAGATATACGTACATTTTATTTACCATGCAATTATCTTCAACATATGCCATTTTAATCAAAACCGTCAACCATTAGAAACATTTTCCATGTAAAGCGTAGTTTGAAGTGTGAGAATTTTCTTCAAAATCTTCATCCTTGGAAGATGCTGAACTTAAATACCAAATTTATTTAACCACTTTTCGTTTTTTATTTGTTTTTCACACACACATACCTTTTTCTAAAAATGATTTTTTGTTTAATTCACGGAGTCTCAAAACGTGTATTCCTGGGAAATCTCTATAACTAATTTTTGTAAGGAATGCAATTCCTTCTCTGCTTACTCGTTCTATAGCTAAACAGCAGAGAAAGTAAAAGAAGAAAGCTAACCTCTCTAGCATATGGAACGAGTAATTTCCTTTTTTAAAATGACCAGTGAAAATGCTTTTCCTCCCCACTATCCTACTCTCTTCAGCAGTTATGTAATCTCAAATGGAAGTTGGTGAAAATCCCCTGTTCTAGTGGTGGCATTACCACAATTTATGCCTACCCTAATTAGCGAGTATAACTGCAGTAAAACCACCAACATTCACATCCTTTATAAATACCTATCTCGAGACCTTTTGAACGGGCTTTCTGCCAACTGAGAGACAGTATTCGCATGTACAGTGATGGTCTCGCGTATCACATTTATTCGCATAGAACTGCGGTATACTAATCTCACAAATGCCCTAATGTTTTACTGCCAGTTTACATTAAAGTTGTACAGACCTTCTGCAACTAAGGGCAAACTTAATTATAAAAGAGGATTCCAGAAATAATGCACACTGTGCATGTGCGCTCATCTCCATGGAGATGTGTCGCTTTTTATTGCTTTATTAGTCATAAGCAGTTCTGAAAAGCATCGGGTTTATGTTCAAATATGCAACTGGCGGCCGTCTGGTCTGGCCTGACCCCTAGAATATATGGGGTTGACCTCGCTCTGTAGTAGACTAGCTCACGTGCCTATGGAGAACAGTTGATGTTGCAGATCAGTCCCCGATCCCTTCAGCTGCCGTTGTGCGAGCGTTGCATACCCCTAGCACTCATGGTGCTTCTGACATTACTAGAAGTCCATCAGGCCAAACATCTGAGCCCCTCCCGAAGGGAGCTGTTCGGATTGGGTTGGTCTCGACCGGGCAGCGGTTTCCGATACTCGTGGGGAATTGGGTACGTCTGAACGGTATTGCCCGGGAGGGGTTGACACTTCAATGTCTTGGTACCAACCTGGAGAGCTGGTGGACGATGTGCTAGATCATTGTCGGTCACATCGAGGTTCTTCGATAGTCTTCCCTCTAGAGTTAAGGCGTGTAAGTGGCGTATCCACTTCCTTTCCTGCGTAACCAGGGAGGAGGTTTATTAAGTTTCAGGTATTGGCTCAATGGAAAACCCCACGGGAGAGAAAGTTACTTTGTTGACGCTTTCCCCTTGGCAAAAGAGGGGAGCTTCGGCTCCGGGTAGACCTTGCTTGCTAAAATGTTGCAGTCCAGTTTAACATTTTGGGCGTGATGTATACTGCTAATAACACTATGGAAACTGTTTTTTTCTGTGTGTAGTTATTGCTATAGAATATAGAACACAGTATGTGTTTGTTGCATTAAATTTTGCTAGAATGGAGTCGCATCTGAACTTTTCAGCTTGAATTTATATAGAATTTATAGGTTGAAAACATTTAAACAGAATTCTTCCAAATAAGAAATACAGTCCACATTTCTAACCAAGGGACAGTAAAGAGGATATCGTGGAAGGAAGTTCAAGAACACCACTTGTATCATAACAGGTTTTTGATAGAATAATTGATTGGTCTGCTCATCTTCCAGATCTAAATCCATGACACTCTGTGGAATCCTTATAAAAGTTTATGCAACAATTTCCAAATTGCTTGACGATTTAGAAGACTGTATCCGGTGTTATCCAATATTTCCACTGTAGAAATTAGAATGTTCAATAATGTGTTCAGCAAGTGCCAGGTTTGTGTTCGCATTTCGAGCAACTTTTACAACGGAAGGTAGGCGTAACATTCATAGGTTTCGCGTCGTTAACATTATCCAGGAGAAAAACGGCGGCCAACCGACCGCTACGGCGCTAACGGATTCGTATAGCTGTGCCGTGGGATTGGCGTGCTCTCAGTCGCGTTATTCAAGAGAAGCTCGGTATGTGCTGATTTAACTATTTGAAGGCGTCAAAAAATCATACTTAGGTAGTTTATAATAAAATTATGATTTGTGGTATCATAGCTATAATCAGTTAGTTATTTTAAGTTATGGTTTATTTATCATTATGTTTTATTAGATTTTTTTGTTTAATGGGTCATATCATGTCTTGGATCAAACTATTTTCATTAAAACAAATTTTGTGTTCGTACGCTGATAGAAATTTATGATTTGATTCGAGAAGTATGTGGTAGATTTACAGTAAACCCAAACACAAATTTTCTAATGGTACAGAAATTTTATTTGATTCAAGAAATGTGTGCTAACTCTACTGTAGACTAAAGTACTATTTTCTAACGGTCCAAAAGTTCTCGTGAAAGCTGTATCATTACGTAGGACAATCATCGCCATGGGAATTGAGACGTATGTCATATGATAATGTGTGAGATCGTCCTCTGCTGGTAAATCATTTGCCACACGTCACTATTCAGATTTTGAAGGAAGAAACTCGCAGAATCGGCCTAGTGCGCTATTTCTGCATTTAAAGCAACACCCCTTTTAGCCAAGTCGTTGGGTACCTATTGTCCAGTGCGGATGACATGACAATTTTGTCAGTGATGATAGAAGGCTTACAGAAAAGTGTTAATCGGTTGGAAGAATGGGGTTCGGTGGTAAACATTAATAAAACAAAAACAATGGCTTTCAAAAATGGCTATGTGTATGGCAGGTATGAAAAGTGGTATTACAAGCGGCTATAACTGTAAAATGTTAAACATTTCTCCTATTTAGGGGTTATGTTTAATATGAGAGGAAAATGGAACAAACATCTATCAGTAACTAACTATAAAGCGCAAGGGCAGTTAAATTATTACGTACCCTCTCGCGGATACCGGATGTACCAGTAGATACATTAGAAAAGATGTATAACTCTATGATAAGGCCGATTCTGTTATACGGAATTGAAATCTGGGGATGGGAAAGAGCAGAGCATGTAAATAAAACGCAGGTAGCATTTGGAAAAGAGTTCTTGAAGTTTCACAAGGCACATTCAATTCGGGGATATTGAGGGAGGTGGGATGTTATGAAGACACAATACACTGCAAAATAAGAGTAGTGAAATACTGGCTGAGGCTGATGCAGAGGGATAACTCCACACTACGATCCAAATGTTATAAATACCAGCGACAAAAACCTGTCTTAAGTTTTGGGCAGCTGATTTGGAAAGGGGTTTGAGGAGAATATGAATGGGGTCAGTATGGCAAAGAGCTGAAACAAATGACAAAAAAATATGGAAAGGTGTCAAAAGAAGACTAAGAGACATCAACCAACAGGAAATAGAATGGGTTTGTAAAATTAAACCTTCTCTAAGTCTAGCAAATGAAATAAAATTGAATTGGGGTAAAAAGGCTTATACACTTAGGAAAAAAGGAAAGATCAGGAACGGCATAGTTTAGACTGGGGGCTGGAGGGCACAGAAACTGACTGACTATTCTGACAGGGGAATCTGCCCATTCTGTGATTTGGATGAGGACTCGGTACATATTTTGACGGAATGCGCTAAGTAGGAGAACCAGTGAACAATTAAACTCAAACAAAAGTTCTTAAGTCCGTTAAGAAAGAGATTGGGATCTATTGGCTGAACAGAGGAACTGGCAAAACATGGGCAGTTTCTTGGCTCAAGTGCGCGAAGCTAGGTCAGATTTGTTCAGTTAGTCAAAGGTAATTTATCTCTCTTCCTTTTTCTTGTTTTTTTTGTTTTGTTTCTTTTTCTGTTGTTTATTTTGACACTATACTTTTTATCTTAAATATGCATGTAAATACTTGTGCAATAACCTCAATAATTTGAAACCCATAAAGATACCTTGTCTATCTACAAATGGAAATCTATCGCTAGCCCGCCTACAGTCCAGACATGATTATTACCTTCAGCATTCGCTGAAAGTTTCACTTTGGATCAAGTTTTACAAAGTTAAATGGCATGAATATGGCTGTGATCCGATGCATCCCAGAGCGTAAACTTCAAAAGAGAGTTCAACGGTATCGTTAGGAAACAGCCATGAAACTCCTAGTAGGTTATTCTGGGCGTTGCTGTTCGGGTACATATATATAGAAAAAATAATATTCTTGGCAGTTAGGTAAACCTGTGTATTACTTTCTCCATCTCGCTTGAAGTACTAGGGAAATTATTTCATTCTACCCATAACATTAGCTGACTAATAGAAAATTTGTTACATTCACATGACTTTCTCTACCGTCTATCGCCTATTAGTGGGTATACAAACTATTCGTACTAAAGCTTATTTTTCTAACTACTTCATTTGCAAAAATAGCTACGTACACATTTCATTATAGATACAAAGAAAGCAGCGATAGTAAAATGTTTAAGAACTGGAAGCTATATGCTGGCCTTAAAATGCCATACTGTTTCCTGACATTACGAGAAACAACTGAAAGTTTAAAGGACTTTAACGAATGAAGAAATAATGAACAATTGGAGCCATTAATAACGGATTTCTTCGAAATGTCTTATACCACAATAAAGTTATTTGAAATAAATTGTGTTTTAGAGAGATCTAAATTTCTTGTGTAGTAAGTTTTCGTCTATCGCTTAACGTTTAACAGTTATACAAGATTATACAGAATTGCTTCCGAAAGAGGAGGAATTAAAAGGCTGTTCCAAGAAAATTTAAGATGTATATTTTATTTTTCATGTAAATATAATTAATAGATGGTATTTTAATCAAAATCTTCAACCATTTTTGAAAACCAAATTTTTCAAAAAGTTCTCCATATAAAGGGTCTGAAGCTGGTTATCGAGACCCAGGAGAAATAATAATAATAATAATAATAATAATAATAATAATAATAATAATAATAATAATAATAATAATAATAATAATATAAGATCGAACATAACGACAAAAATGTGCTGAATTCATATTAGGAATGAGTTTTGTTGGAAAGGCAGAAAAACCAGTTTTGTTTTCCTCGAAGCAGATGTATCTACCTGCTATGGGTGACAACAAGCCTACCGGAAGTTTCGCTTTTGTACTTTGGCTCGGACGTGTAGTTTACAACGGTTTCAAAGCTTAGCAGGGTCAGGAAGTATGTGTGTTTTATCTACGATCTAAGAATATTCGTGGGAAGATTTTAAAACTCAAAATAAGCTGTAAGAAGCAGACGTGAAAGCTGTCAAGTGGGGGTAGCCAATAATAAATCATGGAACAAAAAATGATAGCCAATCAAAAGATCGCGTATACATCACATGATAGTTTGAACTTAAAACGGAACGAAACACAAGAAAGGTGGGGGGGGGAAATTCTAAGTTTGGCGAAAGGCGTGAAAAAGGAAAAGAAACGCCGAGACACATTCCGGTACAAACTAACCACGAGGACGGTTGACGAAACAAAATTAGAAGAAAATAATCAGAAAGTTTATAGTGTAAAAATGAAGTTGTGAAATCTAGGCAATTCGAGGGCTAGTCGGAGGAACACATAAGTAGCGACTTCGAAAGTGATAAGAATAACAGTGGTTTCGACAACGAAGGTGGCGGGTCGACCAGATAGGAATCTTCGTAACCAAATAAAGAAATAACTCAAACTTCGCCGGCAGTATTATTAATATCATCAAGGCAGTATCACCGCCCCTGAAAACTAGAACCTCAGCTCTACCAAAACAAATTCCAAATCTCTGCCATCCAACAATCGAACCCGGGACTCTTGAGTCTCCTGAAGCAACAGCAAGGAACAACACAGATGCGTCAGAGGTCAACGTCAGGTCGTTTGGGATGGAATTTTCTTGAAGACCTTCCTATCACATCTTTAGAAGGAACTTAATTTAAGTGCCAAGTTTAGAACCGTTTAGAAACAGTGCAAGGCAAGCAATTCCCGTAATACGGCCACGCGTCGAAGCAACGGCTGAGTACTTGTCAGAAGTATGCAAGTGAGATCTCCACCCTCTTGAGCATCCCAAGATCGAATCCACTGTTTCCTGTTACAGTGGAGAGTGAAGGGACTTGTACATCCCATAAACGTACGGATTGACCTCCCATGTTGACCTCCAGAGACCGTTGAGTATTCAAGAGGGTCATACAGCGTAATTGGCAATCGTCCATCTTTTATTTTAAAGAAAAGGAAGGGCATTAAAAGCCTTATGCATTGCAACCAATGTTGTGCTTCCCTTCATTTAGTTTCCTAACATCTTTGCCTCATTCGCAAAGTCTGCAAGTCTCTTAGCAGGAACTTCTTGAAATCCTTGCAATTGCACGATTTCCCGATTAAAGCATTTAACCCTAATAACTGTGAGCGCTTCACAGACACACAGCAAATGAGATACTGTTTTGTTTGCTCTCCTGCACCTTCTACATGCTTGATCGACTGCTTTGTCGATTTTGCAGAAGGGCCCATGCAAATGACTATGACCTGTTAATAAACAAACTGTCCGTTTTAGTGCAGTTCCAGCCATTTTAAGCAGTGATTGCGTCCTGCTTTATATTATTTATTTAACAAGAACATTTGAATGCTTGTGTACCGATAAGGACTTCCAGTACTCATTGTGTTTTTTCCTGATCCCCTCCCGGATTAACTCCCGGACTAGTCTATAGATAGCCCGAGTTTAGGTTCCGAGTCTAGGTTCAGGACCTGCAAACGCATATTCTGCTCCTTTCTTCGCCAAATAATCCTCTTTCATTGCCATGGATTTCTCTGTGCACCGGGACTCACAACTCCACTGAATTCCGCAGGGTCAGTGCCGTTAGAATCTCCATATATTCCCAGACCAGTTTGATTTGGTTATCTTACCCTCAAGAGCTTTTAAGGCTGCTTGACTCAATCATCCATAGTCACCATCACGCAAGAATTCTAAATTTCATCAGGATTTACACAAAGTACCAAGTCTGTTTGTCGTGAGGTGGGTGAACTTAGCTCATTGGCCGAACAGCTGCTCATAAGCCACAAATCACACAGTTCAGTGTTGAACTCCGCCTCACCCGGTGAAAGGAATGTCGAAACTGGACCAAAGAATAGTGGAAAACCGTTGCATGGAGTGATGAATGCGGTGATCCGATGGTTGGTTGTGGGTGTGAGGAATGCTTGGTGAACTTTATCTATCAGTATGTATAGTGCAAACTGTGAAATTCGGGTGCTAGTGTTAGGTACGGTGATATTTCTCCTGGAGAGGGTTTGTCACCTTGTTGCTTTACGAGGGCACAATTTGACGCTGACATTTTAACCACTTCCATGCTGCCACTGGCAGCAAGACCAGTTCTTTCAACACGACCTAGCACCCGTCCATACTGCAAGACATACATATATATGATTTGACATCAAGAATGTTCGATAAAGAACTGGCCTGCGCAGTGTCCGCATTTGAATCACATAGAAAATCTCTGGGATGTTTTGGAACGCCGACTTTGTGGTAGATCACACCGATCCACATCGAAACCTGTTCTCACTTTGGCGCTCCGTGATAACGAGGGGACTGACATGACCTTCCGTCACCTGATTGAAAGTGTGCCTGTGAGACTAAAGGCCGGGCCAACACCTTATTAACTGCCAGAGTGCACGATGCATGACGGCCCAAACTTGTACTTCATTTTCAATAGTGTAGACATGTACGTTTGACTATCAGTGTTCAAAAAGAACGACTAAAGAACGACTAAAAACTACGCTTTATATTCTAACTCTTATAATAGCACTTGTTGATTTATTTAAATACTCCATTTGAATACAGCTGCGAGTACCTTAATGTAAAGCGTTGATTTGGCTCTTCTTTTAGGATTTGAATAGCTCATTTGATCCTCTTTTACTTAGTTTTTGGGGTGTTATTTAAAATAAATGAAAAAGCTGTCTCACCTCTGCAGTACACACTTGCCGTTGAACACAAGTAACAATAATCGTCCGTTTGCTTTGCTCTCCTACTGCGGTTCGAAACCCTCGAATCAGTGACAACTCGCCAATCATGGTTCCCTCTGTCTTCCTGAATATTCCGGGTTTTGGAAGCTTCCTGGTGTAGGGTTGGGTAATATTTCACGAATTGTGATTTTTTTCCATTTAAATACTTAAGTCAGAAGTAAGTGTTGACTTGCAAACACCTGTTGTTGTGATTTCACGAATTCATATGATACTACGGTTCACGTTCATCGTGATGAGTTTTAGATTTGGCGAAGAACTCGGAATTCGTTAAATATTGTCCCTCATTCACAATGCGTGAACGTTCAGATCAGAACATTAATGCAGAGAAAAGAACAGTGATAATTATAGAGCTTGCTGCACACATGTGCATAGTCAAAAAGCGGAAATAGAATAACTAACATATTCTAAAGCGCTGTGACTATTCTGGATAAATACCGTTCAATGTTCTCATTTGCCTGTATTATTTAATTTGATTACAGGTTATAAATGGGTTCTGGTAGTAGTTTAGTAGCCTACTGCGATTACTAAATCATGTGGAGGAAGGAATGAAGCGATAGTACGAAGGGCAGTCACATCTGATGACGGCTGCGCAGCGGGGTTCCTAACATTTCCAGATTGACCTTTCGTTAGTTATCCCCTATCCTGAAGAACAGGTTCTGGCAGGTTACATGACAAGGAAAATTATCTCTATCCTAAAAGCAAATACAGTGCACTCCAACGTCCACCGTGCCCGGCCCTAAAAGGGAAATTAAACGATAGGAAATGGACAACAAAAATTATGATAGTCATTATATAACCTATCTTAGTATTCACCTACAAATCTAGGAAAACCACGTGAAAATCAAAGGCCAGGTATTCCGGTTCAACGAGAATCGAACCCGCAGCTCCTGAAGGCGAGCCATCCCACTCGGTAATAATGATCGCGTTTGTTTGAAAATTTATTTCAAAGGCGCTATTTTTGAAGCCGTTTCAGTTACATCTAAACCAGTTTATATAATTACTAGCTGTCTTACCCTGCATTATATTGGTACATTCTATAAGTACGGGGTTAAAAATTAGCATGGAGATGATTTTTGGAAGTCGTAAGTAGTCTGTAATTTGTACTGATACCTAAAACGAAGTGTTCAAAGTTTTGTTCAGAATGGTCAAATGATGACAATTTGTACATCAGGGATTGAAACATGTGAGTATGGATAGCTTTTTGAAGCAGTAGGGTAACCAGTAAGTGCACAAATTTTTGTCCTGGTGGACCAAGCAATATAGTTTTATCTTTAAGGAGTTGAAAATAATGTAAGTGTAACTTTTAAAAATTTCGAGTACTATATAATTAAAAAAATTAAGTGGTTTTTGGAACCTGTAACGTAAGCTATATTTTTTCGCTAACTGCTGTTTTATAATATTTTAACATATGGTTTAAACAGTGCATATTTTTACATAGGGGGTTGAAAATATGGTAGGGGCAGTTTTTAGAGATATGTGATAGCGTATAATTTCCGTAAGCGTACAAAGTTTCATCTAGAGAGGCCAAAGAATGTCGATTTATATGTTAAGGGTTGAATGTAAGGGTAGCTTATCATTTGTGTCAGTTTCTGGAATCCATGTACGCGATTTTCTTCAAATCATACCAAAAATATTATACGATGAAACTTCAGCAAAATGTGAGGGAAATGTGGTGATATGAACAATACCCTCCCCTAAACCCGTCCTAAAATAACTCAATTTAAAAACACTTTGTCTCCCCATTTACCCCTTTCGGCTCGAAGTCATTAAAAATCTGCCACATTTGCAATAAAGTGCCAAAAGCAGCCTCTGATATTCATATTCAACGAAACGGGATTGAAATTTGCTGATATGAATATAAAAAAGAAATCTCTAACCTAAACATTATTCAGTTTGTAACCATTTGCAAGCTTGTAAAAGAAGCATCAAAACGATCAAGCATCTCTCTCACGTAATTTTTCGTCATTATAGTATTAATAATGTAGACTAAACAATTAAAGACACTATAGAACGTATTGTTTATAAAGTGCTGTGAACTGGGAAGGCGTAATTTTCCCTTTCGTCTATAAAGGGATGGGGAATTCATGTTACATCTGGTGGATAAGTTCATGGGATAGCATTTATTCACAATTTGTACTTAACTTCATGGGAGTGAGGACCTGATTTAGACAATTTTTTTAATTAATAACCTATAACACCAAAATCTAACAAACAACCATAGAGTCGTTCTAGAAAATTGTGATCAGATTCATGTTTGAAAATAATTGATATCGGGAATTACGATATCTCGTCTTATGCTCTCGTTGCCCCGTGTCTTCAAATCTCATATTTATCGCTGCATGCACCGGAGCCCACAACATCGGTGCGTCAATCGACCGTTTCTTTATCACAGTTGCTTGGTATATTCTGTTCAGTGACATTTCAGCTAGTGGGTGGGGGAGCCCTTCCAAGCAGGTAGGGGTTTAGCTATTGGTAGTGTTTACTTTGTATGAAGCAAGTGAAGGATAAAGACGCAAAATAGTGAGACAGTTGGCTATTTTCCACTGTACGGTCACGCGCGGGAGGAGTTCAGCGTACTGTGTACCCCTCCCACCAACTAAAGCTTTACGTTAGAGATAAGCCACCCAATTCTCTAGCACGTTGCTGATCAGACAGCAACCTAGGTCACCAGAAGTATTCTACCAGATGAAACTACTAGTAAAAGTTGCAATAAAATAAGACTATATTAAACATACAAAAGATATAAGATTAATAGCTCAACACGGCTTCCACACCTGTCTCTCCTGAGTTCGCGTCACATCTCCGTCTTACTATCGGAAATGAGAAGGTAGACCTACTAGCAAAGGAAGCTGCCAAACCTACGATGGAAGTTTCCTATGATAAAGCTCCTATATATTACCTGAAAAGGAAAGTTAAAAACCACACGACTCTCCAACGGAACAGTAGCTGAACTACAACCCTCAAAGGATTCGTTAAGAGAGAAGTATTTTTCGTGAGATCCAACATCGACTCCAGAGCAAAATACTTTGGCCGAACTGTGTACTTACTCAGTTTCTATCTGGTCATGGCAAATTTAAGACGATTTAAGACTTGCGTCCCAGATGTGTATCTGTGAATCCACTCAAGTTATACAGCATCTGATTTTTGGGTGTCCTGTGTTTGGAAGATAAAGCTAAATCCTAGACAATTTGAACTTTTGTTACAATGAACTGGCAAATCTTCTTGTTTCACGTATTACCTACGATGTTCTACCTTTCTAGCATTCATTCATCGCATGCTTAATAAGCCTTCGTCATAATGTTCAATCTGTTTGTTAGTAATACGAAATTGTCAACAACCCTAATATGCTCTGCACAATAGGAGTTACTGTCTGTTTTCTGGAAATTTAATATTAATAAACATACAAAACGCCAGCGGAAGAATCCAAATTGAATCTGTCGTGTATAAAACATTACAATACTACGTGGAAATGTTTGTTGGGGTTTTATCAGTCCCTGATGTGTGTAAGGTAGGACTTCAAATTAGAGGAAACCATGTGCTGTATGATACTGGAATAAGGCGTTTTCGAAGGACAGTGATTATTTGAGGCAGTATTTTTAACACTTAAATGATTTCAGTCAAATTATGTAATGTAAAATATAATAACAGCCCGCCTTAAATCAATATGTGTATGTAACAATATATAAAAAGTGTATATTACAGTCATTTTATATGTTTATATTATTGCATACATGTTCAATAATGTTATGTGAATGTATTACGTAATTTAATAATGCAGGAGCTGTGAGAAAATTAGGTTAAAAGTTGCTAACAATGAGGTAACCTTGAGGCAATAAAGAGTAAGAAAGTTAATAATGCTACTAGTCATTATTGGAGCAACAATGTAAATTTTGTGACATATTATAAAATAGCCAATCAACAACCAGAAAAAGATTTAGTTAAATGAATATATTCTATTGGACTAGGATTAGCCAATCAGAGACTTGAAATACAGAAATTTAGGCGCTAGAAATCAAGTCAGTTGCTTGTAGACAGCACTCATAACTGGACGTGTTGGTTGTAGACAGTGTTCCTAACCGGATGCGAGATGTGTCTCGAGAAATTTAATACGTATTCGTGTGAGACGAAAATAGTTTACGTGTTAATAAGTACAAGTAATTAATAAAAGAATCTCACTGCTCTCCCTATATCAGTGAAGTGTTATTAAAATCGTGTCAAGGATTAATAAAAAAGGAGTGAATTGAAAATTATAATCTGTGTAAGCCTAAATTCTTCAGTCGCATCACGCTCTGGCTACCGGGTACCATACGTGAAGTTGCAATTATTTCAAGTTCGGCTCCCCAACAGTTGAACTACAATACAACTCCTACAACAAAATAAGATCTTCATATTATTAGGGACGCGTTTCAGTTTCGAGTTAGCAACAAATACACAAATTGAGAAAATAAAATAACATAATTTATGTAATTTTGAAGATTCTGAAATTGTGTACCCTTAATTAAACAATTGAGGTGTCTTGGTGTCTAAATTGCTCTGTATGGAAATTACTATGCACCTACTTGCTGTTTTGCTCTGAGGAACACGGACTTAAAGCAATTTGATGTAACGAAGGTGTTAATAGTATATGAATGCAAAATATTTACATATTCCAAAAATAACGCTGTGATAGTGAACCATGGAGGCCAGAGTTGGAAGGTAGAGTGCCCGGCCAGAAATTCCGAGAGGAGATGCATTACAGACCACGTGATACGCTTGGACTAAAACCGATGGGCTCGCGGGCTAAGAAGTATCCGATCCATATTTCGAGGCAGGCAGCGATAAATTAAAAAAAAAGAACTTTCAGAACCCACAGGACACCACCAGTAACTGGAATACTATCCACATAAGACAAAAAATAGGACCCATAAATAGAGGCGAAATATAGTTCCAAATATCTAAAAAGCTGCAATGTAACTTAATCTTGAGGGGGAAAAGGTGTTAATGACCTGTTAAAGTGAAAGGTTTGAATGAGCGCTATTTATTGAACTAGAAACATTCTCTGAGCTAACACAGCTCATCGTTTATTAATAAGTATAGAAACTATTTTTTCTAAAGCCTATTTTACTATCCACTTCATTTAAATATAGATAAATCTTTACAGAAATAGTTGCGTTACACATTTCGTTATAAATACAAGGGGAACAGCGGCAGTCAAATGTTTTAGAGCTGGACGCTATATGCTGGCTTTAAAATTCCATACTGTTTCCATGCAACCGCGAGAAACAATTCAATATCAACAGGGCTTGAAAAGAATGACGAAGTATTGGAGACTTCGAACTATTAATAACGTATATCTCAGAAATGGCTTATGGCATTACATGAAATAAATTGTGTGCTTTAAAAAGATCTTATTTTTTGTGTAGTACCTACGCTTTCGTCTATCTTTAACGTTTACCAGTAATACAGAATTATACAAAGTTCCTTCCAAATGAAGAGGACTTCATAAGCTATTCTCAGAAAATTCAAGATATACCCACATTTAATTTGCCATGTAAATATCTTTAATAAATTGTGTTTAAATCAAAATCGTTCATCAATAATTACAAAAATGTTGCATGAAAAGGTTAGTTGAGGTGGGGATTGTCTTGAAAATCTTCGTGTCCCCTCTTTGAAAGATATTGTACTTAAATACCAAGTTTGGTGTTTATGCAATTGTTTGTTTTTGAGTTACGCTGATCATAGAGGCACGCGCGCACACACTTTTCTTAAGAAAAGTAAAAAAAAACAAAAAACAAACAAAAAAAAGTACCTAAGTAATACATACTTTTTTTTACCCCGTCTTTAATTGGTCTTATCGGCGACCTTTTCCTTTGGAACTTATTGCCTATTGAAATTGGTGTTAACTCATATTTTCTTATCGTTGGGATCACACACACATACACTCTCATACTTCCACACTCTGAGGAGGATAGAGTGTAAATAATCTTGGCTGAAGAAAAATTTCCACCCCAGCCGGGAATCGAACCCAGGTCCCCTCGCACAGCAGGTAGGTGCTCTATCGACTGAGCTACGAGGCCAGCCCCCTTAAGGATATTATAAGTAATTTATAAGTCGCCATCGAGGCATGTTACCTCTGAAATGAGAAGCTAGGTGGTCTACCGCGGAAATCCGAGTCAAACGGGGAATTTGTCGTACCGGCAGGTTACCATAATAGAGTGGTTAGAGTAAATGCACGGAAGGCAGGAGATCCTTGTTCAAACCCCGACTATGGCATTGAATTTTTCAGCCTGATTCTCCGTTCAAAGTGCTTTAACTTCATTTTCAAAATGCGTTTTTCAAGTTATTGTTCCTCTTTAGAGAAAGGTTAATTTACACTCGTGCATCTCCACCGCCTCTTATAGCCTCTCGGCCAGTAGACAGGCCGCACCTGTATTTGAACTTAGCTTCTTAAAACTGGGTTTAAATGTATACCTACAATAAATGCTGGAGGTGTCCTTCAGCTAACAGACCTTGTATTGGGTAAACATATTCCAACTGAACGCGATTTAGTTCGCCCACTGTAATCTTTACATTCAATTTTGTATGTTTTCAAGTCCTTAGTGTTTGTGAGGTTTTGTTTTATACACTTTGTCCTTTAAAGCGAACATTACATGCAGAAGCAAACAATTTTCAGGATGTACGTGTCCAGTACAATGGAACCCAAGTTTATATAGGCCAAGGTTTTAGTGGAACGTGTTTTATCTTGATCGCATCAGTTCTCATGGGAATGTTTAGAACGTGTACATTTCAAAACATGCGAGTACGCTAAGTATGGAAGTTTATATAATATTTATCCACCAATAGGAGAATTACACTTGTTTTAAGGAAATTCCGCCAACGAATAATATAGGAAGATGGAAGGTGACTTGATGGAAGAAACAAAGCTTACGTGGCGAGATTTGAAATGCAGGCGTAAGATAGCTTTCAGTGATCTCCGCAATCGTGCGGAGGCGGAGTATCAATTTGGAAGCACGCGAAGGTGCACGCACACGACTTATAAATTGGGAGTACGCAAAACGGGCAATGTATAGTACTATTTTTTCGACCTGTGCTGCAGAAATGCAAACGAGGAGAAGGTTAGAGATAGGAGGGGAGAAAAGACCGGCAGTGTTCCCCTAGCGCGGTACAACAGGAATGCCTAAGGTACGTATCGGCCGTTGTCCTACAACTAACCCAAAACACCTCCCGGGAGATAATGGGCTCGTCCAGCCACTGCACGTCCAGCAGAGTTGGGCCAGGAGAAAATAATCGTACTGTGAAACAAAGTGGAACTACGCGCCGTTATATAATGCTGGCGAATGTGAAGCTTTTGGGAGTTGTGGTAATGGAAGTTTATAGCGAACAATTCGCGAAAAAGGCCTCTGATGCGAAAATAGAAATGTTTGTGAGGCGGGAGTGGAGCTAAAAGGAACAAAAAGTGCGTGTGAATAAAGTTACTTGACCATAAACGGCATCTGTGTTGAGCATCGGACAACATGACCTAAGATACAAGATCCATCATTACACCCACGCACCTCCTGTATCTCTCCCTTTCCTTCCCTTCGCCAAGAAGAAACCCCCTCCACCTTCAGGCTACTCCACAAATAAAAACATTAGAAATCTGATGCGTTTCATTCACATGCCTTTCCCTACTCACTCTTCTACAAACAATTCTTACAGAGCTTATTCTTTTGTCTAGTTATTTTTAATTGATACAGACTTTCATTACACATTTACACATTCTATGCACATATACGGCTATTAACGGTTTTGATTAAAATACGACATGTTTTAATATTTGCCGGCCCTTGTAGCCGTGATCGCTGGAGTGGCTGCTACGGCGCTCCGCCAAGCTGAGGGTCACGGGTTCGAGTCCCGCCACGGGCATGGGTGTTTGTGTGTGTGTGTGTGTGTGTTGCGGAAATAAGCGGTATGAAAACAGTAAAACACTGTAGCATAAACTGGGTGCAACAAGGGAACTTTATATATATTTGTATGACAAAGAAAATGTATATCTTGAATTTTTTGCAAATACGCTGTGAAGTCCAGCTTATTGTATGTTGTTTAACTGGTAAACCGTAAGAAATGGAAAAAACTTACTGCACAAAAAATGTAGGTCTCTTTGACGTCAACAATTTGCAAAATATTCTATGTTACAGGTTTCTGTTTTAAATGTGCTATACATCTTTTTTCAAGTCATAAAATACTAATCGTCTTTTTTCTTTTTGTCGCGAAAAGAGTAGAATTTCAATGTCATTATGGAGCGACCCGTTTTTTCATGATTTGACTACAGCTTCGGCCTCCTGTACCTAAAACGAAGCGTGTAATGAAACATTTTGATTGACAGGAAGTAAATAGACAAACCCTTAAAGAGTAGTTTACAGAAGAATGGTTAGAAAAAGGCATGTGAATGCAACACCTAAGATTTTCACTTTATCTACTACTAACCTATAGTAAGTAGAGAAAGTATTTTACTGCACCCAAAAATTCGATGTCGAAATTTTATCAGAAATACACGTTTTGGGACTTCCTGGATAAAAAATTTAAGAAGAAAATTTGTGTGCGAGTGCACGCGTGCGCGCGCATCATAATTCAAAAACGATAAGTCAGGTATTTAAATACCAAACTTGGCATTTAAGTTCAGCATCTTCCAATGATGTATCACGAAGATTTACAAGAAAATAAAACTATCGTTTATACGGAAAATGTTTTGAAATACCTTATTTTATGAAAATGGCTCTAACGATTTAAAATATACAAATGAAATGTATGTCTTAAGTTTTCTGAAACAGTCTCTGAAGTCCTCTTCATTCTGAATGACTTTTGCAAGATTGTTGCTAAAACATGAGAGAGAGAGAGAGAGAGAGAGAGAGAGAGAGAGAGAGAGAGAGAGAGAGAGACTTGACTCTTCCTGCTTAAAGCGCACAATTTATGCCAAGTTTCTTTATGTGGAACTAACAATTTTCGACATATTTCTTGTTATTTGTTTTAATATTCAAATACTTCCACATTTCTCAAATGGTAAGTCATTAGTTTTCTTTTTCTTTCTGGTATTCATGCAAAGAACATGGAATTTAAAAATCATCGCAGAACACACGCTCTATGGAATCGTACATTGTGGAAAAAATGATTGAGCACACTCTGAAAGCAGGACCTATTTTATCTGCACTTTGTGTGTGATAACTGGGCGAAAATAAAGAAGACGCTTTCTTGGCGTTCCAGATTCACTAATCCTACACATTTCTAGTATGCCATAGAAGACATTTGGGAATCACTTGCAAAGAATACCAATTATTTCAGGATCTGGTGGGTTCCAAACCCCGAAGATAATAGAAATTAGCTGGGTCACTAGAATTTCTTTTATTCTTCTTTCTGATTGGCTTAGTTTAATTAGATTTGTTTCTCTGTTTTTACTTTCTCTATTACGCATACTAAGTAGGGGATGTACTGTATTCCACTAAAAAATTAGATACCGGGATTTCACCGGAAATATATGTTTTGAGGCACCCTGAATCCAAAAAGGCATTTTTAGAAAAATGCCCTGTGTGTGTGTGTGTGTGTGTGTGTGTGTGTGTGTGTGTGAACAGCATGACCCAAAACGAAACTTCGGATAAATACCAAACTTGGTATTCAGGTTCCGTACCTTCCAAGGATGCCACACGAAGATTTTCAAGAAAATACCCCCCCCCCAAACTACCCTTTACATGGAACATTTTTCGAAATTTCCCCCAAAATGGTTTAACGATTTTGATTAAAATACCATATATTAAATATATTTACATGACATATAAAATATATATTTTGAATTTTCTGGGAATAGCCTGTGAATTCCTCTTCACTCGGAATGAATTTTGTATAATCTTATATAACTGGAAAACGTTAAGCCATAGACGAAAACGTACTATACAAAAATTTAGATCTCTTTAAAACACACAATTTATTTCAAATAACCTTTTTTGTGGCATTAGCCAATTCCGAGATATCCGTTATTAATGGTTGGAATTGTTGAATACTTTTGTCATTTGCTTATCGCGATTGCGTGCAGAGCCTGAAATTTTAAGGCCCTTACATATCGTCCAGTTCTTAAACATTTGACTATCGCTGTTCTCTTTGTATCTAGTATAACGAAATGTGTAATGCAGCTGTTTCCGGAAAGGTTCATCTCGATTAAAATAAAAAAATAAACGTTGGAAAGAATAACGTGTATACCCACTAATAAGCGACACAGTGCAGAGAAAGTCGTGTGAATGTATTCCAACATTTCAAAGCTACCGGAGCTCAGAATGCTACGTAGAATTAAGATTTGTATTTGTTTTATTTTTCAAAAACAGCAGCTAAATAGCTCAGAATCACAACATGAGCATATTCTGACAATATGAATAAGCTGAAACACAAGACTTAAAGCATATTCTGTATACATATTATATAAAGTGGCTATTAAAGTGCATGAACAAAAAGTACACGTGGATTGCCAGGTTCAAACCATCTGTTTAGATAGTACCCTGAACTTCAAGCCCAGAACATTGGCACTGAGCCATTTCTAGACTTGAGTATTATTGTCTCTTATAAAGCCATGTAACCAAAAGTTCAAATCGAAAGGTTTGGGTTTGTATTTAAGTATTTACCTGTGCATTTTTCCGAAGAACCATTCTTGGAATTACTTCCCCGGTGGTTATTTGATATAACAACGTGATAAATATATCTTAGCTGAGTTTTACATAAGCCTGGTTTTCAGTGAAACATGTTCATGTATGAGCCAAGCTCTGTTAACTTCGTGTATTTCCGTGAGACCAAAACGATACTTTGAAATGTTACAGCGATCTATTTTATTTTCTACTACTGTTCAACAAAATTTGCAAATGTGTGTTGAAAGTTTATCTGGAATATCAAGAAGTAGCTGAAATAATACGCTTTTATTAAGAATAGTTTAGGAGAGTGTGTAGGGAAAGTCATGCGAGTGTAATACAATTGTATTTATTTATATATACACTATAATTTCATTATATTGCAAATTCTGCTCGTGGTGTCGTCTGGTAGAACATTAAAGTACCTCGTGTGAACTAACTTCTACCAGGGTATCGACGCAAGGATGGTGGATTGACGAATCTATGCCGTGACCCTCCGGCGGAAAACGTGAAGCCACGGTGCATATTGCATGCGGTGGAGAAGTCGTGATCCCGATTTCAATTGTTTTAAAACAGTTCGATTACAACTTTCTAGAAAGCCTAATATACCAACTACTGAAAATCTCATCAGTAGTAGAAAAACGTAAATACGATAATCATTAGTGACAGTTTGGCAATAGTGCAGATTTGAGTTTTATTTTAGGCGCCTCAACTGGAGTAAAATCGACCACTTCTGAATCCAAGGGGTCTTATTTTAGATGCACTTCCACGAAATTACTCTAATTTTATTGCGCTTAGAGAGGCATTTACTGCTACTGTAAAATCAATCTCGAGAAATGCGAGAATCCATTAGAAAGTACCACGGGAAAAAGAAATAAAACGATAGAACAAAACCTTCCATGCGTAATTGCGTGTTTAACTGAATTGGATTACAGCACTAGCAGCTGCTGAAAGAGGTAATAAGTATCGAATGAAAACTGCTCTTTCATCAAAACATAATAATGAGTTGATTTCTAAAAAGGAGTAGTCAATTCATTGACTGACATGCTTGGAAAGTACAAACTCCCCTGGTATTAATAAAAATACATACATTAAGATTACTTATTGAAATTATACAGAGGTGGCCGAAAAAGGAATTAAGCCCAATCACATTTGAAGTATGCGAAGAAAACCTCTTAATACGAGGGCAGTCCAAGAAGTACCCGACCTAACGTATATATAGCGGTTGTTGTTTCAAACAAATGACTATGGTAGAAAGTACCATCTTTATAAAGCTTAAGTTTGACGATGCTACGTTGTTTAGCAATTGTTTGGCAGCCATAAGTAGTGAACTCTCTCAGCGAATTTGTAAACGTGGATAAAACTGGTCATCGTTATGTGATAGAATACTTTCATTAGAAAGGTCTTAGTCCAATTAATATTAAAGCTGAGCTAGATTCTACTCTGCGGGAGTCTGCTCCTTCGTTTACAACAGTAAAATATTGGGTGGCAGAGTTTAAGCGAGGCCGTACGAGCTGTCAAGACGAGCATCGCAGTGGTCGACCAAATGAGGTGACCACGCAAGAAATTGTGAGGAAAATCCACAAAATGGTTTTGGATCACCATCGACTGAATGCGCGAACTAGCAGATATCGTAGGCATTTCAAAAACTGCTGTACTTCGCATACTGACTGAAAATTTAGACATGACAGAGCTGTGCGCAAGACGGGTGCCGCGTTTACTCACAATGGAACAAAATCAACGTCGTGAGAATGTTTCAGTCGAGTGTTTGGCGATGTTTCGCTGCAATAAAGCAGAGTTTCTGCGTCGATTCATAACCATAGATGTAACATGGGTCCATCACTTCACATCTGAGACAAAGAAACAGTCAAAACAGTGGATTGAAGGGGGGGAATCGGCTCCAAAGAAGGCGAAGACAGCTCCATCTGCAGGCAAGGTCATGACGTCAGTTTTTTGGAATGTGCATGGAATAATTTTCATTGGTACCTTCAAAAAGGAAAAGCAATCAATGGCGAGTATTATACAAACATATTGCAGCGTTTGAATGATGAAATCAAGCAAAACGGCCGCATTTAGTGGAAACGAAACTTTTGTTTCATCAAGACAATGCACTAGTTCACACATCCACTATCGCCAAGGACAAAATCAATGAGTTAAGGTTCGAATTGCTTCCTCATGCACCCTATTCGACAGACTTAGCCCCCTCTGATTATTTTCTGTTTCTAAAGTTGAAGAAATGGCTTGGTGGTAAAAGATTTGCCAACAATGAAGAGGTGGAGTTTGCAGTTGATAGCTATTTTGCAGAACTCTACGGTTCTCACTATAAACAGGGTATCGAAGCTATTGAACATCGCTGAGAAAAGCGTAACCAGCTGAAAGGAGACTATATAGAGAATTAAAGATTTTTTTTCCCCAAAATTTTTGTTTTCTCTGTTAGGTCGGGTACTTCTGGGACAGCTCTCGTATATACCTGCAGTGTTGTGCACAACAGCATCGTGTAAGCAGCACAACCGCTACTGTGCAACCTGTGGAGGGCCAACGTACTTCACCGGCCAGGCGATCTGCCCCCTGCATCCCCGCAGGAAGGCATCGCCGAAGCCGCCAGCACCTACATCGCAGCCAACGACCGCTCCACAGCCGCCGACACCAGCACCATCACTATCGCCGATCATCGAGAAAGTCCAGGGCCTACGTGACGCCGTTCGGGATCTCCATGCAGAGTTCCTGAACATGACGACGAAGCTGATAGCCCTGGAGGAACTCATCAGGGATCTTCAAACTTCATCAGCTGCTCAACAGGTTTTCCTAGCTGAGCAGTTCGACAGCACTTCATCAAGACTAACAGCCATCACCGAAGGCATCCGGATCTCATCTCTTGGTCCCAGGCTGAAGAGTAACCCGGAGAGAGTCTTGCAGCAATGCAAGGAGTTCAACCAGCAATAGCAGCAGCATCATCAGTACTATCCTCATTCCTAACGCCCATTCTCTTCCCGACCCTCGCCATTTCCACTTGTGTTGCAGTCAAGTTTCATGGCTGCAACCTAGTAACTAAACTCTGTGAGGTTTAACTTGGCAGGTTTTCTACTGTCTTTGTCTCACACAGAGTGCTGTCCTTGTCTAGCACAGGGGGTGGAACAGCAACCACTTCTTTCTTGCGATTTGTGGAAATTCCAGACCCGCAGAAGCTCGTGTCCCTCCCGCTTCTATTGTATGCTGACTGAAGGTTACAGTGGCGTATGAGCTGCGGAACTGTGAGTTTGGAGTTTTGTGGTTTTACACGATACGCAAGATGTTTTCAGTGTTACAGCATATGGATATAATGTTGAATTATTTTCTAGTAGTTTTGGCTGTATTTGTATTGTATCAAATTGGGTCTCGAGGGAAAGTTCTAAAATCAGATGGTAGGGAAATGGTAGTCAAAGTTCACAGTTTCTTCAGTGATGAATGTGACGCGTTCAAATGTGGAAAGCCGACTATTTCAGTGACTAGTATAGTTGAGAGAACTGCTGCTGCTACAGGTATTTCTGCTCGTTCCGTCCGTCGAATTTTAAAAGAGCATAAAAATACTGAAGCTAGTGGCGGTAGATTGCAAACTCCAGACAAGAAGTGCTCGAATAGGAGATCGCAAAAAACAGAAAGACTCATTCACGACAGCTGTTATTAAGCGAACAATCTATTCGCTATATCGTACGGACTTTCTGCCTAGTTTGCAGGACATTTATGAGGCTTTAAAAGTTCAAGACTTACTGAAAGGAAGCGTGTGGTCGGTAAGAAAAATTCTTAGAAAGCTTAATTTCAGTTATAGCAAAAATTCGCAAGGAAGACGTTTTTTAATGGAACGAATGGATATTGTTTCTAAAAGATTTCAGTTTTTAAGACGAATGAAGGAACTGAGGGCTACTGGTAGGTCTATAGTGTACCTTGACGAAACGTGGCTAAATATAAACCATACGAGAAATAAGGTGTGGAAGTGTGACGGTGATGAAAATGATTTCCCTCTTAAAACACCAATAGGCAAAGGACAGCGATTTATAGTTGTACATGCTGGATGTTCAACAGGGTTTATTCCTAATGCCTTGCTAACTTTTAAGTCAAAATCCAGTAAAGACTACCATGAAGAAATGGATAACAATATTTTCAAGGATTGTTTTGTTAATCAACTGCTACTTAACATTCCTTCTAATAGTGTCATCGTTATGGACAATGCCCCTTATCATTCCATAGAAATTAATAAAGCACCCACTTCATCTTCACTCAAATCCCATATGCAGGAATGGCTCCGTAATAGAAATATTGAGTTTGATCCCCGAGCAACAAAACCAGTGCTATATGAGCTAATTAATTTGAAAAAAAGGCAATTTCAAAGTTTATGAAATAGATACACTAGCAGAAATGCATGGACATACCATAGTACGGTTGCCACCTTATCACTGTGATTTTAACGCTATAGAACTTATATGGGCGCAAGTCAAGAACGATGTTGCCAAACATAATATTTCATTTAAAAGTGGTGATGTAAAAGCGTTGTTTGATAATGCGATTACAAAAGTGACTCCAGACAACTGGAAAAGGGCGTGTGAGCATGTACAAAGCACTGAACAGTTTTACTGGGAGAAAGACGGTCTGGTAGATGAAATTACGGACAGATTAGTCATAAATTTAGAAGAATCGGAATCGGAAGATGAGTACGAATATTCGTTTGAAGTCTCTGATAGTGAATCGGAGAATGAACAACAACCGGTCGGAGAGGCATCCCGCCACTGATGCTTGTTTGGCTGGTGTATCTGCTTTGCCTGCGTCACCATAGAGCGAGAGCGAGATGGTGAGTATTCCTTTCTCTGTCTAAAAGGGACACGACAACTTAAACCTCACGGACAGTACCTTTACCCGCTCCCGTCCACAGGGCGGTAGCCAACAGCCTTCACGTACTAACGCGGGTGCTATGCGGGAACGCACAAAGCCACGTTATTCCACTTTTCCTTTTTCCTTTTTTCCTACCGGTGGAGGAGTTTTTAGTGGGTATGCCGACTATTGGCGAGTCCCACACTCTCAGTCCCGACTCCCATTTGGGCTGAGGACAGTGATTAAATCATTTTCTCCTCCACTCGAAAAAAGGGTTTTTCCTTCACACTGCGGTCACCGCAGGACGGCTCTTGCGTGGGCACCGCAGCTTGGACTACCGCCGAAACAGTTATAATATTCTCAACCACCTCGTGTCCTCATATTTACACTTAAAATTGCAATGATGATACACATACCTTATCATACAAATACTGAAAAGGAAGTCCTCCTCTATCCGATATTTCTGGCATCTTTTCAGAAATTTTCATTCACCCTGGAGAGTTCAATATCCGAAACTGAGTGAATTTCTCCCTGTTTTCTTTTAGTTCTTTAAAAGTAAGGGGCTTGTTGCATACACCTTATTTTTCAAGTTCTCCCATAGATAAAAATCGCATAGTTAAATCAAGGAATCATGACGACCATAATTCTTTACTAGCTACATTATCTTTAAAATTTTCCTGAATTACATTTAATGACTGATGAGCTGTGTGTTTGGTAGCAAAGCCTTGTTGGAAACATCCAGACAGGCATTTAACGTTGATCAGCTATTCCATGAGTGGTGTCGATCATTCCTCTACTTCTCTGCATTTGTTTTGTTTTTTATGTTGACTTAAACTGTAGCTAACACATTGTAATTTATACATTCACTGTTGTAAGACTAGAGATGATAAATGGACTTAATCGAGGTAAGCCGTTTTCCGTTTCTTGAATTATGTACTTTTGACTTCTTCGATTTACAAGAAGAGTTTAAAGTTTCTTTTCCTAAACTAAGTTTAGCAGCACTGTTATCTGTGACTCGGCTTCATAATTAGTCAAATTTTAAGTGTCTTATAAGAGGAGATGATGCAATAGTAATGTAATTACTAGGCTATGACAACACTAAACAGCTTGCAAATTGTCCTGCATTTTCAGTCACCGTCGTGGTCTTTTCCAGCTCTCCTTGTCAACTCTTCTGATCAAAAACTGGTGGCTCTTATAAACCACAGGTTTAAGGGGACCGATCGGTGAAAACTGTACAATGATTGTCAAAATTTCAATTTTTGGATTTAAAGTTAGTAATTCTAGATCTATAGAAATGTTTTATGCAAATAGTTTTGTTATCTGAATGATATTGATAGAGTTACCTGACGATTTAAATAACTGCCCAGAGGACTGGGCAGCAGGTTTGAAATTTTTGTGGGTATTCCCACTTTTTGTTTTAATTTCTGGAAGTTTTGTATTAAATTTTGGTTCGTGTGTGTTAATAAGTTTCAAAATTATGAATTTTTAATAAAAATTAAACTGTTTAATGAAAAATACATTAGAAAGAAATTAAGATGGCATAATAGTAGGTTGATACAATGGGTAAAAGTAGGGTTTTATTTTGCGAGTAGGAATGTTTGCGAAATGAAGGCTGAGTTGTGCAATCCTACAAGAAAAATAAAACCACTTTTAATACGTGTAGCATATACTATGTTTAGGCAGTGCTCGAATTTGTAAAATATCAATATTATATTGATTTCTGAAACTAACAGATCACGTGCAGAACACGTTCTTGGTAAAAGAGAACTGACGTTAAAACAGCGAGATATATATTTTGTTGATTTGCTAGCAATCATTTTCAGTGTGATTATTAGCAATCTAATATATGATTAGGGTTATAGTTAATAATGACGTTTGATTTGCATTCAAAAAGTGTTTTGCGTTACACCAGCCAATGAAGCGATTAAATGCTATATCATATTGCTTTCTGGATTTTTTGGGTATGTATTTTTAGTGTTATTCTTTCCGATCCTTCTGCGATTTCATCTGGCTCTTCCATTTCAGCTTCTTCTGAATTCATAATTTCCGCCATTTGATCTTTATGTAGGTTATATTAGATAAAAGAATAACGTTTTAGATCATCAGAACACTGCCAATATAACGTATAGATTAACTCTACAACGTATTGCGGTAAATTAAAGTATGACGATTTGTATTATGAACCGATAATGCGAGCGCCATGAGAAATTAATCATGTAAAAATACATAATGAAAAGTAAAACCTAAACAAATTAAATCGAGTTATTAAACATGTGCAAATACAAAGGGTAATTGCCATGTGATTGGACTTGAAACCAAGGTTGTTTGCAATGAAGATTTTTGCATAGTGCGAATCTAAAGTTTTTAGCTCGTGTGCACTGTGTTAGAAGTTCTAGGCCATGCCGTCTAAAAATATTTTATGCAACTCTACCATTATGAACTATTTGTTACTGTATTCAACATCGTGCATAATTGGCTCATTGTGTCACGCGCACCAATAATAGCAATGACCTATTATTCAAAGTTGCCGTTTATAATAGAATATGAAACCATATTGTAGTATTGTTTCTCTGTGCTACGAAGATGTAAAAGCCTCTGTACATAGAGTAATAAAGATCTGCATTTATAATTACCATACTATGCTGATAGTAAACTACATCACAGTCCGCAACACCTGCTCATTCCTCTCCCAGGAAGGGAATGGATGAAACTGGCTGTCTTGTTTATAGGTTCAACACGCCAGGTAATAATAAATGACATGCAGGGACAGAGGCTGTCTCATTTACGAATATATTGTGACTGTTATAATTTTATTTTAACCGATTTAGCTAAATGTGATTTTGTACAGTTTGAAATATTCAGGACAAACTTGATTCAAGTAATTACAGGAAACCGTCTTTAGATTTCTTGCTAATAATTTCCCGGATGTTGAAGTAAGCAGAGATTAGATGACACGCGTTTTAGGGGAAAAGATCGCTTCTTGCCCGACCCGTGGGTGAGTTACGTAATTTCTGCTGACATACGCTTACGTCAGTTACAAACTAGACACTAATCAGAATTTTGGTCGGGTATTTAAAGATACTCTCGACCAATCACGCGCCTAGCCGTACCCTCTGTGGGTCAGTTCTTTAAATTTATATAATGTTAATTTGCAACCTCGACGTAGGCGCTAGGCCCAACGAAGATGCAGCGCGGGACTTCCTCTGCCCGCAGGTAAATCCACCAGCTGTTCAATTCTTTCTTTGAAATGTAGTTTGGATTGCACTAGACAAATTAAAGATTTGAAAGTTTGGGAACAGAAGTTACATGTCTTATAATGGCACCCCTTTACCAACCTTCCAGCTACGGCAACATGTATCCCTTGTAAGCCTTGTGCTACGTTCCCCCCATCCTTTACGTGACATCCGATGAAGACGCTGATGACGTCGTCTCCGGGCTTACGACACAATATGAAGACACTCAACTTAAGTCAGCTATGGATGTCGAATTATTTCATATTTTCCTTTACCTTTTTAATGTTAAGATTGCACAAAATGTAACTAACTTGTGGATAATCTTAATATGACACTTGTGGAAACATTCACTCGGCCATAATCGTAAAGATTATCCACTTATTGCATAAATTACTATTAATGCACTTTTTAAGCGTAACGTTATAGTACGTACACTGTGCATTTATATAATACGAACCATTTTGTGTGGGGATGAGAAAATGCTTTCATTTTAAAGATAATTTGAGGCAGTGTTTTTAACACTTAATTGATATGTCTAATTATATAATATTAAATATAACAACAGCCACCTTAAAGCAATATGTGTATAATATATAAAATGTATATTACAGCCATTGTATTATGTTTATTTTATCATGTACATGTATAAAAATGTTATGTGAATGTATTAACAATGTAGGAGCTGTGAGAATAGAAGCAAGCTGCTTTCCGTAGCAAACGGAATTATAAAGTAGAAGCCGATGGTTGCTAACAAAGAGATAACCTTGAGCCAACAATAAATTAGAAATTTAATAAAGGCTACTTAATAATTCTTGGAACAATAATAATGTAATATTTAAAACTGTTTATAGATAGCCAATCAAAGACTAGAAAAACTAAAAGTTGAATAAAGGTATTCTATTGGAGTAGGATTAGCCAATCAGAGACTTGAAATAGAAAACATGTACAAATTCAGGCGGTAGACGCTAGAAGAAAGCGTAACCAAGCAGTGTTCGGTGCAGTACGGGTTCAGTGCAAGACATAAAACATTAATTGCGGTGAGAATAATATAAAGTTTACATGTTAAAAAGTGCAATTGGCAATAGTATCACAGCTCTATAGTCGGATACATCAGTGAAGTATTATTTAATCGTGTGGAGGATTAATAAAGGGAGTCAAGTACTATTATAATTTGTGTAAGCCTTGTTCTTTAGCCGTACCAGCCCTGCTAAGAGATTTGTGTTCTAAAATTACAAATGACACAGCCGAGCTATACATATATAATATTTAAATAAACATCAAAATAAAAAGTTGGGGCAAAGGACACCGGAAAAGTAAACGTGGGGCGAAGGCCACCGGAACGTTTGTACCGTACGTGGGCGAACACTTCTAGAAACATATCTCCCGCAAATTGGCATCCATTACGTGCGTGGTCTAAAACAGCTTCAAGATTGGCATCCATACGTGGTGCAACATCAACTGTTAAACCCTCTCAAGTTGAAACAACCGAACTCGTTTGTCTGCTGTTCTCAGGCTTCTTTTCAAGTTGGCAAAGTAAACAACTTGGGAAGATAAGACGACCGTGAAACATGAGCACTTGGAATTAATATCCAGATAGTGTCAGTAAGGTATTATGTTATATTGAATTTTCTTTCTAAATAATATGTTTACAAAACGATACTAGACAGGATTTAAGCTTCCGTCATTGAGGAAATGAGTCAAATCAGTCGAGTAGTTTATTGGAGATGCCTTCGAAAAAATATTGTTTATTACATCTTCTTTACATATAGGTACAACGTAGATTGGACTGCCTCAGTGGTTTAGTGGTTAGCAAGCTAACTTCCAAATCTAGAGGTCCCGGCTTCGATTGCTGGCTGGAAGGTGGGAATTTTCCTTCAGCCTGGATTATTCTACATGCTGTCTGGAAGTATGAATTAGACAGTGAATGTGACTGAATTTAATATTATACACACAAATAATGCCCACACAAGGATTAGTACTGTTAACACCATTGCTGATGAACAACAGTTTCAAAGGTAAAAATCTTCGCATAACTTTCTCTACCCTGTATCTTTATTAGCGGGTATACAAACTATTCTTGCTAAAGGTTATCTTTCGATCTATTACATTTTAATCCAACTAAACCTTTGCAGCAATAGCTACATTACACATTTCGTTATAGATACAAAGGAACAGCGATAGACAAATGTTTAACAACAGCGTTGTGCTGGTCTTAAAATTCAATACTGTTTCCATGAAATCGCGAGAAACTACTGAATGTTGACAGAACTTTAAGAGAGTGAAAGAAATGAACAATTCGAACCTTTAATAACGCATATCTCAGAAAGGGCTTATACCACAAAATCTTATTTGAAATAATTTGTGTGTT
Organism: Deroplatys truncata; assembly: GCA_030765065.1. Classification (NCBI taxonomy): domain Eukaryota; kingdom Metazoa; phylum Arthropoda; class Insecta; order Mantodea; family Mantidae; genus Deroplatys; species Deroplatys truncata. The sequence continues at coordinate 115,825,891 of CM060988.1, read as the reverse complement.
TTAAAGAGATTTATTTTTGTTTGTGTAGTACGTTTACGCCCATCACTTAACCAGTTATACAAGGTTATACAAAATTCCTACCGAATGGAGTGGACTTCACAAGCTATTCACAGAAAATTCACATTTTATTTAAAATTTAGTTATCTCAATATATGGCATTTAATCAAAATCGTTGGAGCCATTTTTTAGAAAATCAAATTTCGAAAAATATTCCATGTAAAGGGTAGTTTGGGGTTGGGGTATTTTATTGATAATTTTCGTGTCACATTTTTGGATGGTACTGAACCTAAATACCAAGTTTCGTATTTATCCCACTTTTCGTTTTTGAGTTACTCTGCGCGCGCGCACACACACACTCCCACACTTCCATTCACACCCACACACGCACCTGTTTCTAATTTTTTTAATTTTTTTTTTTAGATTCAGAGCGCCTCAGGCCCTCGAATCGTATATTTGTCGAAGTTCAAATCATTTCCGCGGCCGGTTCACAACGGTGTCTCGGGACGCATGAACTTAGCTTCATTCTATTGTCAGCTTTTGATATCGAGTGCCCCGCTACTGAATATGCATTGACAGCCGAAGGGTTATAAGCAGACACATAGCAATGAGGTTTGTATCCCACTTATATTTTAGTCTCAGAAAAACGCATTGTCTATTACGCAGATTATGATTTCCAATTGCTAAGGTTTATTTGATTTCAAGGCATTTATGCTCGCACATAAAAACTGAAGCACCCTTTTCTTTTTAAAACTAAATATGAAGTAAGTAGATATTATATTCCTAAATGAAAAACCAAATAAAAGTAGAAATTAACTTAATAGTGGATGTGTAAACCATCTGCTTCTATTACTACCCTTATTTTGCGGGTATGGATGATATCAAATGCCTAGTCAAATTTTCACGAGAGGAAACTTCCTCCCAAGCTTCCTGTATTTGATCCCACAAAACCTCTTTTGTCTTGCGTTGTCTTGCTCATTTTCAATAAAATTCAAATCTGGTGATCAAGGAGGCCAATCGATCACTATGATATCTTGCCTTTGCGAGAACCAGTTTGAAACCTGCTGAATTGTATGGACAGGATGGTTATCCTATGGGACTCAGTCATTCCATTTGGTATATCTATTCCTTACAAAAGGAACTATAGTTTTTTGAGGATGTCTTTATATTGCTGGCTATTTAATCTGCCATCAAGCTGCAACAACACACCTAGGCCATCTTGTAAGGCTGTGCGGTTCCACCCGGGAAATTAGAATTACTTTTAATTGTAGACACATGCAGGAAGGGGTTCCTATCTGCCTCCTCTATAACTGCAGTGTCCTACGAACCAGGTCGACAACGAACCATCTCTTCCTTGGATAACCGCATCCACTTCGTAGCCATAGATACAGGGACTTAAAAGTACTTTTGCAGCCTGAGATACGGAGTATCCAGCAACGTTCACTAACGTAAGGAGATAGCTTGTAGCTTCGCCTTTATGTGTGCATTCAGTCATAGCAAAAGTCAGACTGCTAACATGTCATGCATAACTCCAAGGCTATGAGGTGCGCGCGCATGATCGCGCCAACGCCATTCATAACTGAAGAATGTGAGAGCGTTTGCACATCCATATTAAGTCAATTAAATATTTGGTTTAATTTTTTACTTTGGAATTCTTACTAATATCTTTATTTTGAAAACGAAAACAATAGTTTGTTTTTATGCATGATTATCTTAAAATTAAGAAATCTCTTGTGCATGGAAAATACAATGCATTGTCATATATTTAACAAATTAAAATTTAAATAATAAAAGCATATATACTAAATAGTCGAGCCCCGGTTGTTTCAGTTACAATATACATGCGATTCACCGATGGGCTATCATGCATACAACCAGAATGAAAGGCTTCTTTCTACTTATCGCATAGCTTTTAAATGAACGCAGGGTGGTATTAAATCGTTTATTGTGAACGCAGCGTCAGCGAATGCTTCCGATGTTTTCCAATTGAACTCCCTCTCTGGCTATTGTTCATGTATTTTGTCTTAGGCTGTATGTGGTAGATAAAGTAAGTTGTTAAGATGGCATATAAATGGAACATATATAAAATATATAGATTGCTTGGAACAAATTATACCCGGCTTTATTTTTTGCATATTCCTTGAGGAGCAGTTAAGTATACAAAAGTCAATAGCACTATTTTGTATTCCACTTTGTAAATAAATTTGTATCTCTTTTAATTTAGGCGTAAATAATTTACATGTTTCGGATATTTGAGCCGTCTTCAACACACAATTTTTCAAAATAGCTAAGTAGAAAAAAATTCGCCCCTTGTTTCAGTATAACCCCGTAACAAGGTATTCAGAATCCATTCAATTTGAAATACATAGGATCGGATTTTACATTTTAAAGATAACATAATATATTCCAACACAAAAATATATTCCCTGGTATCGTACTTTCTTTAATGATGAAGATGAGCAAGATAGTGATGTTGAGAACGATTCTGTGTAAATGTGGTGTTAGTATATTTATGAGAAGTTCCAGAATATTTCTGCCCACGTGTTCTCTTATTCTATTTTTTCCTCTCTGCTATTTAACGTCGCTTCAATAACATGGTCATATCCCGACTTTGTTAGGAGATACCTCTTGGATCTGCGTGTGGTGGACAGTTAGCCTTCTAAGTGTCATTCCTGTACCATACTATCTTTCTCGTCACATGTCCACATATGGCTTAGTGCTAAGCAGCTGTACCTCTGCTACTGTGACGGACAGATGGCACCTTCGACATGTGTCCAGAGACCTTAGTGCTAGGCAACTGCACCTCTCCTTCTGTGACGACAGAGGGCAGCTTCGAACGTGTCCACAGTGGTTCCCGATACCCATGGGAGGTTGGGTACGTCTGTATGGGTCTCCATACAGGCGGGGATGCGAGACGCCTCAATGTCCTCCGGTACCGACCTGGATAGCCGGTAGATGGCTTGCTAGAATGCTGTCGGCAATACCGAGGTTATCGGTAGTCTCCCTTTCGGGATGACGCGCGTAAGTGGCGTATCCACTTCCATCTTCCGCGTAAGCGGGGGGCCTTTTAGGAAACCAAGTATTGGCGTCATGGGAAACCCCCACGGTCCGGAGAGCTACTCGGTTGGCGCTGGACGCTGGGTATACAAAGGGGACTTGGGCTCCGGCTCTTGTCCTGGTAGACCTTCGCTAAACATAGGATTGTCCACAGAGACCTTAGTGCTAGACAACTGTACCTCTGCTTCTGTGACGACAGATGGCAGCTTCGACACGTGTCCACAGAGACCTTAGTGCTAAGCAGCTGTACCTCTGCTTCTGTGACGACAGATGGCAGCTTCGACACGTGTCCACAGAGACCTTAGTGCTAAGCAGCTGTACCTCTGCTTCTGTGACGACAGATGGCAGCTTCCACACGTGTCCACAGAGACCTTAGTGCTGGGAACTGTGTCACTATTTCCACACGTGCCGGGCAGATGACATTAAGGTGCCATCCAGTCTACCTGCTTTCATTATGTGTGGATAGATGACAGGGCATTCGCTATTACCACACGTTTTCATATTTACTCTTGATTTAGACTTAACTACGAACATTGGATCGTGGTATTAATTGTCCACTCCGATGTTTACCTTGGCGACTGAGGAATAGCACGAGAAAAAAAAAAACAATCAGATTGGTTGGCCTACGAATTTGAATCCAGGACCTCCCTTATGCGGGCTCTGGTTTTATATTTTCAAGAATCAGGTGCAATAACCTAAGCCGTTTTACGCTACTTCCTCGTTATAAAAACTACAAAAATATTGCATTTTAAAATGTCTCTGGTCAAGTGGTGAGCTTTCCGACTGTCAACTCAGAGATCCCGGGTGCGACTTCCGGCTGGGTCGGGGGAATTTTTCTTGAACTAGAATATTTCCCTACCCTTCGCACAGTCTGAAAGTATCACAAGCGTGTTTCATGGTAATAATTATTTTAAAAATATCTGATGTGTTACGTTCACATGACTTTCTCTACCCTCTATCATTTATTAGTGGGTATACACCTACTCTTACTAAAACTTATTTTTCTGTGTACTGCATTTTAACCCAAATAAACCTTTGCAGAAGTAACTGCATTACACATTTCGTTATAGATACAAAGAGAACAGCGATAGTCAAATGTTTAACAACTGGACCCTATTGGCTAGCCTTAAAATTCCATATCGTTTATGAATCGCGAGCAACAATTGAATCCTGAAAGGATTTTAAAGAATGACCAAGTAATGAACAATTTGCACCTTTATGCGAGGGGTCCCGGGCTCGATTCCCGTCTGGGGGTGGGAATTTTTCTCTAGCCAAGATTAATCCCTATCCTCCCGAGTCTGGAAGTATGAATAAGAGTGAATGTGTGTGTGTATGATCTAATGATTAAAAAAAGAAAGTGCAAGAACCCCAACGACAAGAATTACAGGATTCAACACCATTGCCAATAGACAAATTTCCAAAGGAGAGGCCACCGATAATACTAATGTACTTAAAGACGGGGTATAAATAAAGCTAAAAAAATTGAACCATTAAAAATTCATATCTCAAGAACGGCTTATTAACACAAAAAAGCAAGTTTTAAATAAAGTGTGTTTTATACAGATCTATAACTTTTTATGTTCTAAAAGTGCTGTTTTGGATTCAGGGCGCCTCAAAACATGTATTTCCGGTGAAATCTCGTTATCGAAATTTGGGTGGAATACAATACTTCCCCTACTTACTGTATACTAGTAGAGAAAGTAAAAAAACAACCTCCAGTGGACGTTGTTTCTCAGTCAAAGCCACCAATATAGGCATAAAGTTAATGGGGCTTTTACAGATGAAACAATAAACATATTTTATTTGCTTTTCGTACCATTGTTAAACCTGCTAATTTCACGAACCATTTACTCGCAACTATTTAATATATCAGATTGAAATTTTAATAGGATGTATATGCACGTCTTCTATATTCACTGATCTGCTTTTGTATAATCACTTTGTTTATTAAGGAGTATAGAACTATTTTCTTAACTACACCATTTTTATTAACGTTTATCAGCAATTTTTAAGCATAGCCAACCAAGTTATTAACACCAAAGTGATCCACAAAATCATTTATAGATTATTTGTATCGTACGAAAAATTTAGTTATCTTCAATGGTCATTTATATCAGAAAATGTAAATCACAGAAAAAACTGTTCAAAGCAAAAGTGGAGAATGCAAACTAGTATATATTTTCAAAGAGAGAAACCACTGGCTTGAGCAAACAGAAGCTGACATACTTAACAATAGTACCAATTAGTAGAGCAAAACTTCCCCTAAATGAGGAGCTAAAGGTGACTTCCGTACTCTAAAGTGTGTAGGAGTTAAGGGTTTCTTCTGTAAAGTGGTTTAGAATTCACAGTACAAAATGGCAGATGCAATATAACTTGTAAAATATATTTAAAATATATCAAATTAAAGAGGAACTTCAATTAATAAGACTATACAAAAAGACCAGAGATGTCGTTTTGACAATTTGGCCTCCCCCTAGATTTTAAAACGTGCGAGGGTAAACTGTCTCCAGGACGGTAGCTGAAATTAAAATTTGGAAATATTTAATATATGTAAACACAACTTATATTTAGTTGCATTTGTGTTACGGTTTAATTTCCACTAAATCCAAAGAAACAACTTCTTCTTAAGGAAATTTCTAAAATATATGTATACCATGTCAGACCAACTATCAAGTCTATCTATATGGTAAAATCGCTTGTAAAGCCCCCTCACTGTTCTCCTCTCAGCGATTTTGGAGTTCATCCAATTGTGATAACACAGGGTTTCATCGTAATATATTTTCTTAGTTAACGGACACACTTTGCTTAACCTGGAAACGATTGAAATATATGCAGTGATACATTTTCTAGAACATATGTCAACTAAGGGATTATGATGGTTGCAACACAAAGTGAATTTAAATTAGTTAAGCGAGACTACAAATTTAACTATCCCAATGCCATAACACGTACTGTACTTTAACTGTTGTAACAAAAGTATTTTCATCGTAACTACTAAATGTGTGTCTAAAGCCTGACAGAAGACATGTTTTGAATACTTATTCCAGATGTTAAAAATTATATTCTTCACATTAACACAAGTATTTAAAGGTAGACCTGCTGTTTGCACAGCCTATAGGTACCAAACTTATAATTTTCGAAAAATGTTAAAGGTTTCGGAGGTTAAGACTAAATTATTTTCAAAATCAGCTCGTGGCATCAAAAAATTAACCGCTGGGTGCGCAAGGATAAATAAACATCAGAAAATATGGACTAATTATTCAGATTAATCTTTTGGAAATCTTCTATCAAAATTCCGAAACTAACCCTAGCCAAATCTCTGCTGAACTAGGAAGAGGAACGTTAAGGCAGTTTATAAGTTTAATACTAGACATTAAAACCGGCCTCTGTCGATAGTAACCTCTACGAAACGTCAGAAAATAGATATTAATTATTAATGACTATTTTGGGAAATCTTCTAACAATATTCCGTAACTAATCCTAGGCAAAACTCTACTGAACCAGTTTATTAGTTTTACTACGAGACAGGAAGCAAGCATTTGAATAAAACTCTCTCTGTCAACAACAACCACTTTGAAAAGCAAAGTGTTCGAAAGCGAGGTCCTATCCACCGTATCCTATCCGTATCTGTAAAGAGTAAAGAAAATTCCTTTATATGAATCAAGGCTCTGAAACTTTTAAGAGGGTCATAGAGCCACCATGAAGGGTTTGCACAAAAAGCCTTATGAACTTTCAAAACACCCGCCATCCCACTATTACCATCTTTTTTTAAAAAAGTGGACTATCTCGAGCACAGAGCAACAACAAGACAAAACTCATTAAGTTATGGTGGTCGAGATATGGCATAACTTATACACATTTTATATCGGTGATCAAATCCAAATTAATCGGAAATAAAATAGGGGATTGGAAGCTACACGGAGATAAACAAATCTCTGCTTTATTAACTTTAATAGGTTTCTAATATTTATGAAGTTAGATTTTGTAACCTTTAGAAACAAACGTCGTGTATGAACGGTGTTACTTTTTTGTTGAAGTACATCTAAGAATAACAAAAATAAGTGACAGGAGTACTACAATGTCCTAATATCCTCCTAGATGCACGAGCCTGCTGCAACTCACTGTGATCTTCAGTGATGAAAACTCGCTTGACTACGCCACACGCACAAACCTAACCTCACAATCATGTGTTATAGAATCTTCTATAATGTCGCCATCACTCATGATGCCTCGGCCCCCGAGTAAGCTGGGGTCAGCTGGGCTAATAAACAAGGAAGTCAGCACGCTGTTGAAGTCAGTGGCATGCACAAGTATCGTACTCACCTGTGACAATATGCGTGAGGTTAAAAGCAAACATGACAACAAGCACAATCCGCACTCGCATCGTTTTTTGACAACACCCGCCTCAGTTAAGGAATACGCACTCACTGTGTAGCGTACCGTTGCTACTGCCGCCGTCGCTCGACAGATATTGATCCCGCGGTGCTAGACCGGCGCGGGGCGGCGTCTTCATCCACGTGGGGGAGGACGACAAGGTTACGATACTCTCATCAAGGTCTCGGACATCTCTACTATAGTTTTTCGCACTCTGGACCCTCTTGGAGTCTGTGGAGATCGTGTATGAGAAGCCAAGCCAGATGTTCAACACACCGCTCGGACTACGCTCTGAAATGCTTTTCCTTATCGAGAGAACTTGAGGTTTTCAAATGGCTTGGTGATAAAGCTAAGATGGGTTGTTCAATATGGTAAAAATGACTTTTGAAACAATTGAGGGACTCGGTGTAATACTGCCCTTAAGCGGAGATTAACCCTATCCCGCCAATATCAAATCTAGTAAATTTATCACCCATTATCTCAAACGGTTTGTTACCTAACAAACTGAACCTTTACAGGATGTAGATGTAGATATTTTACAATGCGTTTGTTTGTTAAGGAAGATAGGATATTTTCTCAGTTACACCATCCACAAATATTTTTTTTAAATATTCGTGTTATTAGATAATTTTATTATTCTTTAGAACATAAGTATTATTACGTCGTTGATACACTACACATTTATATAGAAATTATGATTAGATATCAACGTCGTCAAAGGGAAATTAGCTCACATTTATAATATAAAACTCAACAATACTACACAGCACTGTAATAAGTTCTGTCAATACTTTCAATGCATATGACTACTAAATAAAATTATTAATATGCATATATTGTGAAATAACACAAAATATGCTACAGAATGAACATACTCTTATTCGAAATGATCACCATGTGCGACAACACAGCGGCTAAGACGTTGAGGCCACTCATCAATAGCTGGACGAGACGTGTCCAGTGGAATTTTCTTGACAGCTTTTTAAGATCTCGGCATTCCGGTACCGTTTTTTTATATGCTATCCTCGAGCTTTTGCCACAGAATAATCCAATGGGTTGAGGTCGGGACTTCCACTAGGCCAGTCAGCAGCAGCGATGAACAGTGGGACATTGCTTGCCAACCACTGCTGCGTGGGTTTTGCTTTGTGTGCAGGAGCAATATACTTCTGAAAAATCCACGATTTCCCTTCAAACAGCTTCGAATTGATTTGCATAGTTTTATTTAGTAGTTATATGCATTGAAAGTACTGACAGAAGTTATGGCAGTACTGTGATAGCCAGGTGATGTATATATCAGGTGAGTCAGCTGCCCCTAGGTATTCGTATGTATGCAATCCGCAGTTTATAGTATAGTGTGAAAACATTGACCCTTTTAGCAAACAAACTTATTGTAGCTCTGCCCCTCTATTCGGTACCATACGCAACCAGCATTGATGGTTAAAGGCCTGAATGAGAACCAAAGAGCTGCGAAAGCTTTAAAAGAGACGTCGTTTCATGGATATATGCTTGTAAGGAGATAGAGGAATGTTTTCCCGAAGAACGGGATAGATTACGTGGGTTCTGGCCGAATGGGTTAGCTGACGGAATATGGTGTAACAATGCTTAGCTTCGGAGATTGGAATCTGATACAAACATCAAATAGTTGCGGTTCTTTTTTTTCTCCTTGTATTAATTTTTTGTATTTTAGTATACTAATTTATTTATTTTTGTTAATGGCTCTCCTGTGAGCTAAAGACACAAGAATTACAATCAGATAATTGGGTATCATGTTTACCCTAATAATCTGTAACGTATCTGGTGTTGTAAACCATGTTACGTATTTAGCTTTCATTCCTTTGGGCGCGTATCGAAGATATTAAATCTAACAGTTTTTGTTTCATGCTTAAACCTTATGTTTCACTTCTATTGACAAAGGAGCTGTAAATGTGCTAAGTTCACGGGTAAACAGAATAATACATGTTAAAGAGCGTGGATTTCATCAACGAAGTAAATGTTAAAAATGACGACTCTGTTTAACCATTTTTTAGCATTTTACTTTTTGAGATTTCTGGCTTCCTTTACATTAGATTTGTGCATTTTAAGCTTTGCGCTGTTCTAACTAATCCAATTATGCTATATTTTGCATTTGCACAACATTTTCCAATTTTTATTTTTCAGGCCGTTTTGCACTTTTCGTATTTTCAGTTTAGCGATTTTTAAACATTTTACCATTTTGCTATTTCTGACTTCCTTTGCATTCAATTTGGACATTTTAAACCTTCACGCTGTTCTAACTATTCCATTTTTCAGTATTTTGCATTTTCACCACTTTTCCGAAATTTTATTTTTTGGCCATTTTTGAGCTTTTCGTAGTATTCTCAGTATAGCGGTTTTTAAGCATTTTACCTTAAGATTTCTGGCTTCCTTTCCATTCAATTTGGACAATTGTTCTAATTAATCCAATTTTTCTGTATTATAAATTTTTACCACTTGTTCTAATATTGATTTTTTGGCCGTTTTTCACTTTTCGTCATGGGGGTTATCCTTTGTTTAGCGATTTTTAAGCATTTTTTTTAATTTCTGGCTTCCTTTCCATTCAATTTGGACATTATTCAGCTTTAAGCTAGTCCAACTAATCCAATTTTGCTATATTTTGTATTTGCACCCCTATTTCGAATTTTTATTTTTTGTCAATTTTTGCAGTTTTCGTCAATATTCTCAGTTTAGCGATTTTTTAGCATTTACTTTATTCCTAATTCTTGCTTCTTTTCCATTCCATTTGTACGTTTTTCAGCTTTGCGCTTTTCTGACTAATACAATTTTGCTGTATTTTGCATATGCACCGCTTTTTCGATTTTTTTGGCCATTTTTGCACTTTTCGTAGTATTCTCATTTAGCGATTTTTAAGCATTTCACTTTTTCCGATTTCTGGCTTCCTTTCTATTAAATTTGCACATCTTTCACCTTGCGCTGTTCTAATTAATCCAAATTTGCTCTACTATGCATGTGCTCCACTTTTTCTCATTTTTATTTTTAGGCCGTTTTTGCACTTTTCGTCAATGGGATAGGGGGGTATTCTCAGTTTAGCGATTTCTTAACATTTTAATTTTTGCTATGTCTACCTTCATTTCCATTCTGTTTGAACATTCTTCAGATTTACGCTATTCTAACTAATCCAATTTTCCTGTATTCTCATTTGCACAACTTTTTTGAAATCTTATTTATTGGCCATTTTTGCACTTTTAGTCAACGGGGGGCTATTCTGGGTTTAGCGATTTTTAAGCATCGTACTTTTTTGCACGTTTCGTAAATGTGGGAGTATTCTCGGTTTAGGAATTTTTAAGCATTTGTAGTAGTTTTAATGTTATTTATTTGTTAGCCCCACGTTGTGGTAGCCATTTTGTGGGGGTATTAATGTTGGTAGTTGGAAGATGTTTCATTTTTATCTGCCTCACGTATAAAATACAATTTGTCGCGGTCACTTCGTGTTATCTTTTACTGAGCGCCTGTTATTGTATTTAATTTTGGGTTCACTGTCCTCCGGCTAGCTATGATTTTTCGGTCAAGCACTTATCTTATACAGGTGTGTAAACGGAAAGGAGTTTTTTATCCAAAGATAACACTGATGAAAGAATTTGTTTTACACTTTTATTGTCGTAACACATTATTCACTTTCACCTATTAATCTTGACACTCGCCAAACTGAAACTGTTATAATAACTTATTTACTGCACATTATTAATTCGCGTACTTAAACTTTTTGTGTAATTAACTTTACGACACGAGAGATTTTTGCGACGCGTAACCTTGAACTGTGTGCGATGCATACTCCATGAATGCCTCCGTTGAACTACATGAAACTTAACCCTGACGCTGAATTTATACTTTTTCGCCCCAATATGCCTAAAGATTATAACCGAGCTGCTATTGGTTAATAAAACGCGCCAACATTAGCGTCTATATTTATATCCAATGAAAATTACGAAAACACATGCTCTGGGGAAAATGTTCCAGCAAATTCTAAGAAAAACACGCCACTCTGACGTCATTTGCTCGTCTCTAATAATGATAAACAGCTCACCCCCTCGCTACATTATTGCGCACTATTATTGTCAGTTTCAGTAAGGCCGTATAAACCCACTTCTCGACAATGCTTACAATCAACAAACATCTCAAATCAATGTCACATAACAATGCATATTCACACTACAATCACTCTGACATTTACATAATTTGTGATACAGATTACTGCGTCACATTTTACTTTCTTGAAATTTCTGTCTTTCTTTCGCATACAATTTGAATGTTTTTAAGCTTTGCGCTGTTCTAACTAAACCAATTTTGCTATATTTTCCATTTTTCACCACTTTTTCCAATTTTTATTTTTTGGCAATTTTTGCACCTGGGTATTCTTGGTTAAGCAATTTTTAAGCGTTTTACCTTATTACTATTTCTGGCTTCGATTGCATTCAATTTGGACATTTTTAAGCCTTAAGCTGCTCTAACTAATTATGCTACAATTAGCATTTGCACCAGATTTTCCAATTTTGATTTTTTGGCCATTTTTGCACTTTACGTCTGTAGGGGGTTATTCTCGGTTTAGCGATTATTAATCATTTTTGTTTTTAAGATTCCTAGCTTCCTTTCCATTCAATTTGAACCTTTTTAGGCTTTGTGCTGTAGTAAATAATCCATTTCTGATGTATTTTGCATTTGCATCGCTTTTTCCAATTTTTATTTTTTTGACCATTTTTGCACTTTTCGTCAATGGGTGATATTCTCAGTTTAAACATTTTCCTTTTTGTGATTTCGGCTTCCTTTGCGTTCAATTTCGACATCTTAAACATTTGTCATGTTGTAACTAATCTATTCTGCTATATTATGCATTTCAACCACTTTTTCAAATTTTGAATTTTTGGCCATGTTTGCACTCCTCGTTAATGAGGGGGGGTATTTTTGCGATTTAGCAAATTTTAAGAATTTTTCTTTTTCGAGATATCTAGTCCTTTGCATTCAATTTGGACATTTCAAACCTTTACGATGTTAACTAATTCAATTTTGCTATATTATGCATTTCCACCTCTATTTTGAGCTTTAAATTTTTGGCCATTTTCGCAGATTTCGCCAATTTGTATTCTTGGTTTAGCAATTTTTAAGCATTTTACCTTAGTGCTATTTCTGGCTTCCCTTGCATTAAATTTGGACATTTTACACCTTTATGCTGTTCTAACTACTCCAATTTTGCAATGTTTTGCATTTGCACACACTTTTTCCAATTTTTATTTTTTGGGCATTTTTGCACTTCTCGTACTTTCCCGGTTTAGGGATGTTTTGGCATTTTGATTTTCTGAGATTTCTACCTTACTTTGCAATGAATTTGAAAATTTTTAAGCTTTACGCTATTCTAGCTAATCCAATTCTGCTATACATTGTATTTGCACCACTTTCCAATTTTTTGGCCATTTTTGTAATTTTCATCAGTTTTCTCAGTTTAGCGAGTTTTAAGCTATTTTATTTTTTAAGATTTCTGGCTTCCCTTGAATTCAATTTGAACATTTTTAAGCTTTATGTTGTTCCAAATAATCCAATTTTGCTATATTATACATTTCAGCCACTTTTTCGAATTTTTATTTTCTGGCCATTTTTGCACTTTTCATCAATGTGTTGGTATTCTCAGTTTAGCGTTTTTTAAGCATTTTAGCTCTTTGCTATTTCTAGTTTCTTTGCATTCAATTTGGACACTTTAAACCTTTAAGCTGTTCTTACTAATCCAGTTTTGGTTTATAAGGCATTTCCACCACTTTCTCGAATTTTTAATTTTTGGCAATTTTTACTATTCTCGGTGTTAGCGATTTCTAAGCATTATACCTTATTGCAATTTCTGGCTTCTTTGCATTCAATTTGGACATTTTAAGTCTTAACTCTGTTTTACCTATTCCAATTTTGCTATATTATGCATTTCCACCACTTTTTTAATTATTATTATTATTATTATTATTATTATTATTATTATTATTATTATTATTATTATTATTGTTGTTGTTTGTCAATTAGGGGGTATTCTAGTTTTAGGGAATTTTAAGCATTTTACTTCTTTGAGTATTCCGGCTTCCTTTGCATTCAATTTGAACATTTTTAAGCTTTGGGCTGTTCTAGCTAATCCAATTTTGCTATACTTTGCATTTGCACCACTTTTTTCCAATTTTTATTTTTTGGCTATTTTTTTCATTTTTCGTCAATGGGGGGCATTCCCTGTTTAGAGATTTTTAAGCATTTTACTTTTTTGAGATTTCTACCTTACTTTGCAATGAATTTGAACATTTTTACGCTTTACGCTGTTCTAATCCAATTTTATTACATTTTGTATTTGCAGTACCTTTTCCAATTTTTATTTTTTGACATTTCTGCACTTCTCGTCAATGAATTCTGAGTGATTTTCAACAATTTCCACAATTATTCTCTGTTTAGCGATTTTTAAGCATTTTACTTTTTCCTATTTCTTGCTTCCTTTGCATTGAATTTGGAGATTTTAAACCCTTACGCTGTTCTAACTAATCCAATTTTTCTATATTATGCATTTCCACCACTTTTTGAATTTCTGGCCCTTTTTGTAATTTTCGTCAATGGTTCTCGGTTTAGCGATTTATAACCACTTTACCCTTTTTGTTATTTCTGGCTTCCTCTGCATTTAATTTGGACACTTTAAACATTTACGCTATTCTAACTAATCTAATTCTGCTTTATTATGCATTTCCATACTTTTTCTAATTTTTGGCCATTTTGCACTTTTCGTCGTTTTGCACTAGTCGTTTTAGGGATTTTTTATGTATTTTACTTTTTATCAGATTTCCAGCTTGCTTTGGATTCAATATGAACATTTTTAAGCTTTAGGCAGTTATAACTAATCCATTTTGCTATATTTTGCATTTCAACCACTTTTTCGATTTTTTAATTTTTGGCCAGTTTTGCAGTTTTCGACAATGGTGGTATTCTCAGTTTAGCGATTTTTATGCATTGTACCTTATTGCTACTTTTGGCTTCCTGTGCTTTCAATTTCGACATTTCAAACCTTTACGCGGTTCTAACTAATCTAATTTAGCTATATTAAATATGCATTTTCCCCATCATTTTTAATTTTAAATTTTTGGCTCTTTTTGCAGTTTTCGTCAATGGGGATATTTTCGTTTTAGCCTTTTTTAAGCATTTTGCTTAACGTTTCCTTTACATTTAATTTAATCACATTTTGCTATATTTTCATTTGCACCATTTTTTTCAATTTTTATATTTTACATTTTAGCACTTTTGGTCTGTGGGGGGGGGAATGCTCAGGTTAGCGATTTTTAAGCATTTTACAGTTGTTTCTATTTCTAGCTTCCTTTGCATTTTGAAGTGGGTTTTTGTTACGTAATAAATTACGTAAAGTTATTTAGCTTCTTGTTTAGGAAGTGCGACGGAAATGTTACATATGTTTTTAACATTAATATAGCACCACGTTTGGATGCCAATTTGCAACGGTATTACAAATAATGTTGATGCTTGTGATGTTTATGTATGTATGTTTACTTCACGCGTTGCCATGTTGTGACGTCACTCCTTTGTCTGGTTCGTAGCTCCCTCTGGCGTGGCAATTTGCATCAGTTTTGAAATAATTCACTTTAAATGTTCTCCGGCTAGCTGTTTAGGTCGACATTTAACTCTTGCAGGGTGTGAATCGGAAAGGAATCTTTTATCCAGAAATTATACTGACGAAGAAATTGGTTTTATAACTTTTATTGCCGAACACATTCACAAACACTTTTACAAATTAATCTGGATACTTGCCAAACTGAAACTGTTTGTAATAACTCCTCACTTTTAACTCACGTACTTCGACTTTGTGTATATTTAACTGTATAACATTTTAGATTCTCGTAATTCTGCTGCGCGTAACTTATGACGAAATGAAGGACTGACTGGCGATATGTAGTGTACTGAGAATTCCGTTGAACTGGGGGACACTCTACCTCGGCCTGGCTTATTTATACGCTTGCCTTAAGATACGCCTAAAGATTATAAATGAACTGCCATTGGCTAATAAAACGCGCCAACATTAGCGTCTATTTTAATATCCAATGAAAACCACGAATACATATGCTTTAGGGAGAAAACATTCCAGAAGCTTCTATCGAAAAGGCGCGAAACATTACGTAACTTCCTGGTTCCCGGTAATGATAAACAACTCACCCCCTTGCTGCATTATTGCGTTATTGTTGACAGTTTCAGTAAAGCCGTATATTATTATTTACCAATAATAATTATAATTAATAAACCTCTGAAATCAATGTCACATAAAAATACATATTCATATTACAATCATTAATTATATTTAAGTAATTTGTGATACAAATTACCGTATCATATGCCCCACTAGAAACATAATTATAAATATTTATAACTTGTTTAGAAATTTTAAAATTGTGTTTTTAGTCTCCTAAATCTTGGAACACACGCTATCACTTTCACTTAACACTTCACACGTATTTAACACACGACATATGTTTTCTTTATTATCTCGCCACTACTTACTGGCTTTGGTTTAATTAATTTAGATATCAATCTGACATCACAAACTTTTTTATAGCAAATACTTTACCCTAAATTATTTAATTACTGTTTCAAAATTGTTTACTCTCTTACATTGTTGACAAAAATTTATACATTTAAGATTTTTTGTAATTATTACACATATTTACCAAAATATTCACCCTCTACACAAATATTTACATCTCTTAAATCTAGGCACTGTTTCACCTTTTCTGTTTGCTACATAAGTATTTGTTTTGAATTATTTTTACCATTTTTGTTATTTTGAATTTTATTTTAACAATACTCTTGTAATAGTATTTACGTACTTTTAATTTAATATCATATTAAGTTTCAATTTTAGCATTCTTAATTTTCAAATGTTGTTACAGTTACTAAAAATTTAATTTTTTTTTTTTTTAAACATTTCTCTTTTTTTTTTATAATTTATTTCTCTTTTCAAATGACATATAAATAATTAACCCTCTTACGTTCCAATACATTTCTCTGCAAGTCGTCTTTAACTATCCAGCATTTACTTTACATCTCATTGTTATTTACCCTCCTGGATCAAATTGTGTGTGGCTAAACATTACTCGTAGCCGTAACCTAACCTTCCAATTTTTGTTCATGAATAACCTCTTGTATTCATATGAAATTTCGTCATATGATAACATTTGAAAACAATCTAAAGTTTCCTGAACAATACATCTTTTACCAACTTTCATTTTCAATTCATCTGCTATCTTTTTAACTTGAGAATACTCTGACAAATCTGTACTAAACTGTACTGGACTGGAGTTTTCAATTTGAACATCTTGGTACTTTGCGTTATTGACTCTTTCTGTATTTCTGATATTTCCCTTCTGAAATTAACTTGCGCCTGATTTACATCTACATTCCTAACCTCATTTATCTCTCTTAGCTCACTTGAAATATTACTCATTCTACTTCCTAACTCTGTACATTTTACATTAACATGCTCTATATTATTATTAATCTCACTTTTTTGGTTAGATATTTCCCTGCTCATGTCTAACATTTTCTTTGAAACTTCACCTATTTCATTTGCTATCATTTCTCGATTTTCATTTTTCATTCTAATCATACTACTATCCAGCTCCATGAATTTCTTTTCAATTTCTTCCCTGTTTTGTTCTAAGCTTTTACCAATATCTTCCCTCAATTCTCTCTTATTCTGATCTAGTTTTTGTTCTAAACTCCTATCAATATCTTCTCTTAATTCCCTATTATTCTTTTGCATATCTTCCC
The DNA here is from genome assembly GCA_030765065.1 of Deroplatys truncata. NCBI lineage: Eukaryota > Metazoa > Arthropoda > Insecta > Mantodea > Mantidae > Deroplatys > Deroplatys truncata. The sequence goes on along the minus strand of CM060988.1, from coordinate 115,808,650 downwards.
TTAATTTCTCATTACTCTGAGTTAATTTTTCTAATTTCTCATTATTCTTTTGCATATCTTCCCTGTTTTGATCTATTTTCTTACTAAGATCTTCCCTCATATTTCTCAGCATTTCCATAATCATAATAGTATCATGATTAACATTTCCTGCTATTCTATTCTCACCTTCTGTACTAACATTTTCATCTTCAAATCCTAAAAAGTCTGGGCTATTTCCTGTAACCTGTATTGAATTACAACTAACTGTTACATTATCTCCCTCCATAATTATTTCTTCTGTATTATTGGTAGCCATTGTTTTTTTAATCCTACCACTCCTCATTAACATTTATTTACCTTTTTTTTTCTAAAAAAAAATTAAGATACTCTAACTTACTGATGCTGTCCGTTGCTGTTACTTTGATGTCCAGCGTTCTGCCCCATTCTCCTAGATTTGTATGTCGCTTCTGCGTTGTGTTGTGATGAATCTACGTCGTCTTGTAGTTGAATTCCTTGTTGCCTTGCAATCTCGGAATTACGATGTCCAATCATCCATGTAGTCTGTCGTTCCTTTTGTTTCTGGAATCTGTGTCTTGTAGATCATTTCACTGCTGCTTTCGTCCCTTCCTGGTTATGTTGATTCATTCCTGGTCATCGTTTTCCTTTCCTGGTCACTTCGCCCCACGTTGGGCGCCAATTATGCGACGGAAATGTTACATATATTTTTAACATTAATATAGCACCACGTTTGGATGCCAATTTGCAACGGTATTACAAATAATGTTGATGCTTGTGATGTTTATGTATGTATGTTTACTTCACGCGTTGCCATGTTGTGACGTCACTCCTTTGTCTGGTTCGTAGCTCCCTCTGGCGTGGCAATTTGCATCAGTTTTGAAATAATTCACTTTAAATGTTCTCCGGCTAGCTGTTTAGGTCGACATTTAACTCTTGCAGGGTGTGAATCGGAAAGGAATCTTTTATCCAGAAATTATACTGACGAAGAAATTGGTTTTATAACTTTTATTGCCGAACACATTCACAAACACTTTTACAAATTAATCTGGATACTTGCCAAACTGAAACTGTTTGTAATAACTCCTCACTTTTAACTCACGTACTTCGACTTTGTGTATATTTAACTGTATAACATTTTAGATTCTCGTAATTCTGCTGCGCGTAACTTATGACGAAATGAAGGACTGACTGGCGATATGTAGTGTACTGAGAATTCCGTTGAACTGGGGGACACTCTACCTCGGCCTGGCTTATTTATACGCTTGCCTTAAGATACGCCTAAAGATTATAAATGAACTGCCATTGGCTAATAAAACGCGCCAACATTAGCGTCTATTTTAATATCCAATGAAAACCACGAATACATATGCTTTAGGGAGAAAACATTCCAGAAGCTTCTATCGAAAAGGCGCGAAACATTACGTAACTTCCTGGTTCCCGGTAATGATAAACAACTCACCCCCTTGCTGCATTATTGCGTTATTGTTGACAGTTTCAGTAAAGCCGTATATTATTATTTACCAATAATAATTATAATTAATAAACCTCTGAAATCAATGTCACATAAAAATACATATTCATATTACAATCATTAATTATATTTAAGTAATTTTGTGATACAAATTACCGTATCAGAAGCTAACTTGAATAAGTATTGTTCTTGGAGTTACTTTAAGAAGTTTGCAGCACGCTTTGGGCGTCGGTTTGAATTTGTTGATTACGTAATAGTTACTGTTGTTACGCAATATGCTGCTACGTATGAGAAGCTGATTTAAAGATGTGTTTTTGTTGTTACACTCCAAGTTTTACACTATAATATTTAACTTTGTTATTAAAACTCCTTCTATACATTATTTATGTTTGAATTTACCTCGGCTGCGTCAGTAATGTTTGTAGTCATGTATCTCTTAGGCAGGGTGCGGCACGACAATAATTGTAGACATACACAAATTTGACATTTTTTTTAAATTCACTTTTATTTATCCTTTGCACAATTTATAAAGCACTACACTTTTTAAGAGCTGTAAGATTCTTTAGTGCTTTCACTAAGCTAACGTATAGACATATTTTACGATTCACGTAATATTTCTGTAGAGAACACATCTTCCATCTGGCCACTACCAAGGTTGGCCAGCAACTGAACATTATTTCAACCGTTAAACCCGTAAGCTTCGGTATTTCAAGTCTCTGATTGGCTAATTCTAGTCCAATAGAATATCTGCATTTTACTTAAAGCTTTTCTTTGCTATTGATTGGCTAATTTTAAACTGTTACTGAATTTACATTATCGTTGCTCTAATCATGTCTAGTAACTTTCAAACTCTCAAACTCATTATTGCTACAAGGTTACTCATTATTACCTCATTGTTAGCAACTTAAAACTTGTTATTCTCACAGCTGTTGCATTATTAAAGTATGTAATGTATTCACATAACATTATTAAACATGTTTACAATAATAATAATAAGCATATGCAATGACTGTTACATACATTTAAAAATAACTATTACATACATATTGTTTCAAGGCGGGCTGTTATTGAATTTACTTATTATAAAATAAAATTGAAATGATTCAGGTATTACAAATTCTGCCTCAATTTAATTTGGACATTTTAAACCTTTACATTGTTCTAACTAATCTAATTTAGCTATATTATGTATGCATTTCCACCACTTTTTGGAAGTTTTAATTTTTGGCCGTTTTTGCACTTTTCGTTAATTGGGAGGGGGTATTCTCGGCTTAGCGATTTTTAAGCACTTTACCTTATTGCTATTTCTGGCTTCCTTTGCTTTCAATTTGGATATTTTTTTCAGGTTTTCGCTATTATAAATTAATTTTGCTATATTATGCAATTTCCATCACTTTTTCGAATTTCCAAGTTTTTGCCCTTTTTGCACTTTTCGTGTTTGGGGCAGTATTCTGGTTTAGGGATTTTTAAGCATTTGCTTTTTTGAGATTCATGGCTTTCTTTGAATTCAATTTGAGTATTTTTTAGCTTTACGCTGTTCTAACATTAAACTTCGCTGTATGGCACCATATTTTCCAATTTTTTTAACTTTGGCACTTTTCGTAAATGAAGGAGGTAATATCAGTTTAGCAATTTTTAACAATTTCACCTTTTTGCTATTTCTTGCTTCCTTGCATTCAGTTTGTAGATTTTAAACATTTACGCTGTTTTAACTAATCCAATTTTGCTTATATTATGCATTTCCACCACTTTTATTAATTTTGAATTTTAGGTCATTTTTGCAGCTTTTGTTGCTGGGCGTTATTACCACTTAAGCGAACTTTAAGAATTTTACTTTTTATAAGATTTCTGGCTCTCTTTATCATTCAATTTCGACATTCCTAGGCTTTACGCTGTTGTAACTAATCCAATTTTGCTATATTATGCATTTCCACCAATTTTTCGAATTTCTATTTTTTTCCATTTTTGCACTTTTCGTCAATGGGGGTTATTCTCAGTTTAGCAATTTTAAAGCCTTTTAACTTTTTGCTATGTCTAGTTTCCTTTGCATTCAATTTGGACATTTCAAACCTTTACGCTGTTCTAACTAATCCAATGTTTCTATATTATGCATTTTCACCACTTTTTCGAATTTTTAATTTTTCGCAATTTTTGCACTTTTCGTCCCCCCGCATTCTCGGTTTAGCGATGTTTAAGCATTTTATTTTTCTTCTCTTTCTGGCTTCTTTGTATTCGATTTCAACTTTTTCAGCTTTACGTTGTTCTAAGTAATCCAATTTGTCTATATTTTGCAATTTCACCACTTTTACGAATTTTTATTTTTTGGTCATTTTTGCACTTTTCTTCAAGGAGGGTGTGTTCTCAGTTTAGCATTTCTTAAGGATTTTACTTCATCGCTATTTCTGACTTCCTGTGATTTCAGTATGGACTTTTTTCAGGTATACGCTGTTCTAACTAATCCAATTATATTATATTTTGCATTTGCACCACTTTTTCGAATATTTGTTTTTCGGCCGTTTATGCACCTTCGTATTCTCAGTTTAGCGATTTTTAAGCATTTTAGTTTATTGCTATTTCTGGGTCCCTTTGTATTGGATTTGTAGATTTGTCAGCTTTACGCTGTACTAACGTATCCTAATTTGCTATATTTTGCATTAGCACCACTTTTTCGAATTTTTATTTTTTGGTCATTTTTGCACTTTTCGTATTCTCAGTTTAGTGATTTTTATTGCTATTTGTGGCTTCCTTTGTATTGATTTGTACACTTTTCAGATTTACGCTGTTCTAACTAAACCAATTTTGCTATACTGTGCATTTGCACAACTTCTTCGAATTTTTATTTTTTGGCCATTTTTGCACTTTTCGTCAATGGGGGGGGCAGTATTCTGAGTTTAGTGATATTTAAGCATTTAAGTTTTTTACTATTTCAGGCTTCTTTTGTGTTCGATTTGTACTTTATTCAGCATTACTCTGTTCTAACCAATCCTATTTGGCTATATTGTGCATTTGGACCACTTTTTCGAATTTTTAATTTTTGGCCATTTTTGCATTTTTAGTCAATTCTCAGTTTAGCTGTTTTTAAACATTTTACTTTTTTGATATTTCTGGCTTCCTTTGTATTCAATTTGGACACTTTTCATCTTTACGCTGTTCTAACCAATCCCATTTGCTATATTTTGCATTTGTACCACTTTTCGAATTTTTATTTTTGGGCCATTTTTTTCACTTTTAGTCACTCAGTATTCTTAGTTTAGCGAGTTTTAAGCATTTTACTCGCTATTTCTGGCTTCCTTTGTATTCGATTTGTACAATCTATAGGTTTACGATGTTCTAACTAATCCTGTTTTGCTACATTTTGCATTTGCACCAGTTTTTCAAAAATTTATTTTTTGGCCATTCTTGCACATTTCGTCATTGGGGTGTTATTCTCCTTTTATGGATTTTTAAGCATTTTACGTTATTGCTATTTTTGGCTTCCTTTGTATTCGACATGTAATTTTTTTCAGGTTTACGCTGTTCTAACTAATCCTGGTGTGCTATATTTTGCATTTGCACCAGTTATTCAAATGTTTATTTTTTGGCCATTTTTGCGGTTATTTTAGCGACTTTTAAGCATTTTAGTTTTTTTTTTTTTTCTATTTCTGGCTGCTTCTGTTTTCGATTTGTACTTTTTTCAGCATTAAGCTGTTCTAAGGAATCCTATTTGGCTACATTTTGCATTTGCACCACTTTTTCCAATTTTTATCTTTTGGCCATTTTGGCACTTTTCGTCAATGATCTTTCCGTATGCTCAGTTTAGCGATTTTTAAGCATTTGACTTTTTTGATATTTCTAGTTTCCTTTGTATTCAATTTGAACGTTTTTCTGCTTTACGCTGTACTAACGAAACGAATTATGCTATATTTTGCATTCGCACCTTTTTTTCGAATTTTTATTTTTTGGCCATTTTTGTACTTTTCGTCAGTTTAGCGATTTTTAAGCATTTTACTTTATTGCTATTTCTGGCTTCCTTTGTTTTAGATTTGTACATTTTTCAGCTCTACACTCTTCTAACTAATCCAATGTTGCTATATGTTGCATTATCACCACTTTTTCGAATTTACATTTTTATGCACTTTTTGTCAATGGGGGTATTCTCATTTTATCATTTTTTAAGCATATTACTTTATTGCTATTTCTGGCTTCCTTTGTATTGGATTTGAAGATATTTCAGCTTTGCGCTGTTCTAACCAAACCTATTTTGCTATGTTTTTTTACGTTTGAAACACTTTTTCGAATTTTTATTTTTCGGGCATTTTTTTCACTTTTCGTCAGTGGGGTTATTCTCAGTTTAGCTGTTTTTAAAGATTTTACTTTTATGCTATATCTGGTTTTCTTTAAATTCGATTTGAACATTTTTCAGTTTTACGCTGTTCTAACCAATCCTATTTTGCTATAATTTACATTTGCACCTCTTTTTCGAATTTTTATTTTTCGGCTATTTTTGTAGTTTTCCTCAATGGGAGGGGTCATTCTAAGTTTAGCGATTTTAAACATTTTACTTTTTTGCTATATCTGGCTTCCTTTGTATTCGATTTGTACATTTTTCAGCTTTACGCTGTTCTAACTAATCCAATTTTGCTATATTTTGCATTTGCACCACTTTTTCGACTTTTTACTTTTTGGTCTTTTTGCACTTTTTGTATTCTCAGTTTAGCGATTTTTAAGCATTTTACTTTATTGCTATTTGTGGCTTCCTTTGTATTGATTTGGACACTTTTCAGATTTACGCTGTTCTAACTAAACCAATTTTGCACCACATTTCAAATTTTAATTTTTTGGCTATTTTTGCACTTTTCGTCAATGGGGGTATTCTTAGTTTAGCGACTTTTAAGCATTTTACTTTATTTCTATTTCTGGCATCCCTTGAATTCGGTTTGTACATTTTTCAAGTTTACGCTGTTCTAACTAATCCTATTTTGCTACATCTTGCCTTTGCAGCGTTTTTCAAAATTGTATTTTATGGCCATTTTTGCAGCTTTCGTCAATGGGTGGGTTTTCACAGTTTAGTGATTTTTAAGCATTTTACATTACTGCTATTTCTGGTTTCCTTTGTATTCGATTTGTACATGTTTCAGGTTTACGCTGTTCTAACGTATCCTATTTGACTATATTTTGCATTTGCACCACAATTTCGAATTTTTATTTTTTGGCCATTTTTCACTTTTTTTCTATGGCGGGGTATTCTCTTGTCAGCGATTTTTAAGCATTTTATTTTATTGCTATTTCTGGCTTACTTTGTATTCGATTTGTACATTTTTCAGGTTTACGCTGTTCTTACTAATTCTGTTTTGCTATATTTTGCATTTGCATCAGTTTTTCAAATTTTTATTTTTGGGCCATTTTTTGCAGTTATTCTTAGTATTAGAGATTTTTAAGCATTTTAGCTTTTTGCTATTTCCGGCTTCTTTTATATTCGATTTGTACATTTTTCAGGTTCAGGGTGTTCTAAGTAATCCTGTTTTGCTACATTTTTCATTTGCACCAAATGTTCGAATTCTTTTTTTGGCCATTTTTGCACTTTTCGTCAATGGGGGGTGATATTCTCAGTATAGCGATTTTAAAGCATTTTACTTTATTACTATTTCTGTGTCCATTTGTATTCGAATTGTAGATTTTTTGGCTTTACACTGTACTAACGTATCCTATTTTGCTATATTTTGCATTTGCACCACTCTTTCGAATATGTATTTTTTGGCCATTTTTGCACCTTTCTCAGTTTAGCGATTTTTAAGCGTTTTACTTTATTGCTATTTCTGGTTTCCTTTTTATTCGATTTGTTAACTTTTCACCTTTACGCTGTTCTAACGTATCCCATTTTGATATATTTTGAATTTGCACCACTTTTTTGAATTTCTATTTTTTGGCCATTTGTGCAGTTTTCGTCAATGGGATGATTATCAGTTCAGCTATTTTTAAGCATTTTACTTTATTGCTATTTCTATTTCTATTTTCCTTTGTATTTGATTTGTACATTTTTCGGATTTACGCTTTTCTAACTGATGGTATTTTGCTATATTTTGCATTTGCACCAGTTTTTCATTTTTGGGCCATTTTTGCAGTTTTCGGCAATGCAGTATTCTAAGTTTAGCGATTTTTAAGCATTTTACTTTTTTGCTATTTCTGGCTTCCTTTGTATTTGATTTATACATTTTACAGCTTTACGCTGTTCTAACTAATCCAGTTTTGCAACTTTCCTAAATACTCTTATCAAAATAATTTTTAATACCACATTTATAATTGAAAATGTTTTGCACTTAGAGCATTTTGAATTCAATTATTCTGAAATATGTAATTATCTTGGACAATACGAAAAAATGTCAGAAGGTTATACTTAATGATATTTTAATACACAATTTCAATTTCACTTACAAAAGCAGTTTTATAATTTTGCATCTGTCACTTTTTCTGTAATCACATTTATGTCAATGTTTTTTTTCAACAAACACAGCTGCATTTCGGTATTGAAACCAAGTCCATTTCTTTCTCCAGTAGAGTCAAATTCTTCTTCACTCTGCTTTTCACTACAGAATGCAGACTCTTCATCCCAAACTTCACAACAAACTCCAGCTTAGCCTCACATCTCCATTTGCTCGTGAGCCTCTTCTGTAAGAGTACATCACCATCCTTCTTCTTTGCTACGTTGAGTCTGCTTTGAAGTGTTAAACACTGAACTTGCGCTATACACTCAAACGTAACTCCCTGTTTCAGTGGAAATATGAATGGTTTAGAGGGATGGCAAAAAGTTTTCTAGGCTTGGTTCTTATCGCATTATATGAAGAATAATGCAAAAACAGGTGAACTTAATACATCGTATTTTTTAAAAACTAACATTGAGGGTGTTGTTGCCCCACGTATTGCGGGAGATATGTTTCTTAGTGTTTCTTTCATTTGTTGTTCCCTTCACTAACATATGTAAAGGTAATTGACCTTGCATACTATTTCTATCTCTTTCTATACCTAACTGTGAATTCACAGATAACTGTTCTTCTACATTTAACCTATTCGTTTCCTTTATCCCTGATTGTAAATTTACACTGTAATCTGTAATGGCTGACCTATCCTCTCCTATTTCCGTATTTTCATTTTATTTTGTATATTTTCTTTTGTTGTGTTTGGTTTAGAACTGCTGAATTTTAATTTTCAACTTCTTAACAACATCGAATTATTTTAATAACAATATATATATATATATTTTAACTATCTTGACAATTATATAAATATATACTAATGGAATTTTCTGACCTTTCCTCTGACTGTGTTAGTAAACCTTTATATTCTGGTATTCCCTCGTAGATTCTAGTTGAATTGTTGACTGCGTGCCTTGTACTCCTGAAATAATTTTTGCTGTCCTTGGATGATTATTGTATGTTGCTCTTGAATTTCTTGAAATTCTTGTAGTTTCGTCGATTCTTTTCTTCTTTTCACCTATTCTTGCCCCAGGTTTAGGCGCCAAACTTGAGGGTGTTGTTGCCCCACGTATTGCGGGAGATATTTTTCTTGGAGTGTTCGCCCCACGTACGGTACAAAGTTTCCGCTGGCCTGCGCCCCCACGTTTAAAAAATCAACTTTGTATTTTAATGTTTATTTAAATATTATATATGTATGCCTCGGCTGCGTCAGCAGTAGTTTTTAGAACACGTATCTCTTAGCAGGGCTGGTGTGGCTAAAGAAGGCTTAACACAAATTATAATTGTATTGTACTTTATTTATTAATCCTTCACACGATTAAATAACACTTCACTGATATATCCTACTATAAAGCTGTGAGATTATTGTGTGTACTTTTAACACGTAAACTATATATTCTTCCCACCGCAATGCATTTTTATGTCTCACACTAAACACGTAAGGCTAAGGTTATTTATTATAAAAAGTTACCTGGTGCCGGTACAATAGGCCCGGCTTACAGGCTTATATTTACACGTACCAAATCTAGCTTAAGTAACGCTATCTTGTAGCGTCTACCGCCTGAATTTGCACATTTCCTCTATTTCTAGTCTTTGATTGGCTAATCCTACTCCAATAGAATACTTTTATTTAACTTAAGCTTTTTCTAGTTTTTGATTGGCTATTTATAAACTGTTTTAAATATTATATTATTGTTCCAAGAATTATTAGTAGCATTATTAAACTTTCTAATTTATTGTTGTCTCAAAGTTACCTCATTGTTAACAACTTCCGGCTTTTACTTTGTAATTCTGTTTGCTACGGAAAGCAGCTTGCTTCTATACTCATAGCTCCTACATTGTTAAACTACGTAATATATTCACATAACATTATTATACAAGTACTAATAATAGAAACATAATACAATGACTGTTACATACACTGTTTATATTATATTATACGCAAATTGCTTTTAGGCGCGCTGTTATTAAATTTTATATTATACAATTAGACTGCTATCATTTAAGTGTTAAAAATACTGCCTCAACGTGAAAAACAAAACATAGAACATAATCTCAGTATCATTTGCAAACATTTCCTTCCATTTATTTGCATGAGAGTAGTATAAAAAAATGTTTTATCCACAGACACAAGTTATTTACCTCAGTTTTACTTCTTTGCTTCTCATCTTTTCGTGCATTTTCATTCGCTTTCCGGTACCATTACTAGCAACAATTATTTCTCTTTCCATGCTGTAATACTTTAGCAAATCTACTATACAAGTGCTTTCTTGACATAACTCCTTATATAACACCTTCAAGTAAGGAGATTCATTTTTATTTGTTTATTCATTCATAAAGCTTCAGCTTCACGTAATATTAAGAAAACCCAAGGAAGCGATATTTGATATTATTTGGCAGGAACACGTGCACAGGCACGTGTTCCTGCCAATACTACAGGCAAAAGGCATGTATGTATGTAGTGGTGCACAAGCAACTCTTTGCTTCTATAAAATAGTGCAGTTTGTTCCTTTTGTCTCGGAAAACTAAGCACTTTCTTAACCAAACATTGTATATTGAAACCATTTTTTATGGGAAGGTATACTATTTGAAAGAAATGGATTGCACAATACAATTCAGCACTATCGAAATAGGCGGAATCCTTATAAAAAAAGCATTTCATCCATGTGCGGAATTAGTCATTTTGTTCCTGTGCTCATTTCCAAACAACTTGCTTTTATCACAAAATATACAGCTTTTCTCACAATAAACCCTTCCAAACAACAGACAATACTGAAGAAAAAAACACACTTGCCATTCTAGCTCTTTTCTTTCTTCCTTTATGTGGTCTCGGCTTACGTATGTACGCTTACAAAGAAATCACATTTACCTCAATGTCCTACATTTGCGGTATCCTCAAGTGCAGTGTGTCCCAAAATAAAATACATAAAATATTTGCAATTTCCTTGGAAGCACGGCGTATTCCAAAACAAATGCATTTGAATACTACGTATTTCTGTTATAAGCAGTTGCAAACGGCTTCCATTTCCTCAATGAGCAGTTTCTATATTATTCAGGAGAAATTACCGATGAAGTAGATGATTTTCACTAGGATCGAAACTTTTTTCCGAAATAAGTAAGCATTCTGGCTTAAGGCTGGTTCACAGCAACCGAGAACGGTAACCAGAACGAGAACAACAAAGCTGAAATACATGTATTCTAATGGAGCGCTCACAATCGATTGGAACCTTTCCTGGTCCCCAGGAACGGGAAAGAAGACTTAGTCAAGTTCTAACTTTCTCGTTTTTATTCCTGGGCATGACATATTAGATCTATATTGTGCATACTAGATTTTTCATTGTAGAGGTCATTCTAGGCGGCTGTGAACATGAAACAGCCACTAGTGCTCTATATAGTTGCAAGTTGGAAACATGAAACTGGAAGAAGTTAGTAGCATATATGCCTTCTATGCCTCCTTGCATCCATTGAGCCAATGTTCTTCTGGTGAAAGTATCATCTGTGGTTAGTTTATATGCAACTAAATACTGGCTATTGCTTCAGAAGCTACAAAGAAGAGAAAAAAGCCGCTAGAAATTAACAAAGAACAATAAACAACCTTAATATATATACTGCCGTTTGTGAAAATTGTAACACCAAGAAGGAATCGCATGAATTCAACGAATTTAATACCACAGGTTAGGTACATGACAAGTAACAAAAGATAAACTTTTCAAATCTATACATGACCTTTAAGCCCTAATATTCAGTATTTGGTGTGGCCTCCATGCGCTGCAATTAGACCTGCTATACGCCGTGGCATTGAATCTAAAATGTTCTGAATAAGTTCCTGAGGGATTTTCCTCCACGCAGTTTGTTTTCGAGCCCACAAATACGTGACACTGTTTACTGGAGGACCGTGACGCACCAGGTGCCGAGCAACCATATCCCAGACATGTTCGGTGGGCGACATGTCAGGCGAACGTGCAGGCGAACGTGCAGGCCAGGGAAGCAAGCAAGAAGGCTTGTACATTCCTCGCAATATGTGGCCGGGCATTGTCCTGTTGAAATGTGATCAGTGGAGATGCCTGAAGCAGTGGGAGTACCTCAGGCTCTACAACCACCGTTAGGTACCGGTTGCTGTTCAAAGTGCCCTCAATTCGTGGGAAGCGAGATAGGTTGTTGTAACCAATGGTGCCCCAAACCATCACACCTGGTGTTTGTCCTCTATGCCGCTCAACAATGCAGCCCTCTAGGTTGTGCTCACCACGGTACCGGCGGACACGTATGCGACCATCGCTGCAGCACACGTTGAAGCGGGACTCGTCCGAAAAGACTACATTTTGCCGTTCAGCATCCCAGTGACGGTGTTCACGTGCCCATTGCAGTCAGAAGAGCTTGTGGTTTCTGGACAATGGAAGCCGATGTAATGGGATGCATGCAACCAGTTGAGAACTGCAGCAGACGGCGACGAACCGTTGATGCAGACAAGTTCATACCTGTTGCAGTGCCCCAGAGTCGAGCCAACACTGTGGATGAAGCTGTACGGTCCGTTATGGCCATGCGGACAAGATGACGGTCATCCCGTGGTGTGGTCATGTTCCGTGGTCAAGTATCCGCTCTTCAATGCATACGACCTTCATCTATCCGGTGCTTCCACACACGCATCACTGTCGTAGCAGCATGTCCTGTACGAGCCAAAATGTCACGGCATGACAAACCCGCTTCCAGGAGACCGATCATTCTTCCCCGTTCGAACTCGCTCACATGCCGATATGGTTCCTTTGACGTCGACGAGGCATACTGGCAATCACTTTGTTTCCACATTTTTGACAGCTCTGCACTGACTACACTGGGCGCAACATTGACCTTGTCGGACCGACACGAGATGGCTCTGCTCGGCCTACAGGTACCCCATCTCTCTGGAAACTTAATCACTTATTGTTTGCGCACTCTTCTACACTTCCACCAAGTTTGGAATCATTTGGGAAATTCTTTCTTGGTGTTGCAATTTGCACAAATGGCAGTCTATGTGTATCTATATATATATATATATATATATATATATATATATATATGTTTGCAGGCAAATGGCTATAATTAGGAATCAGATTACATTGGTGGCCTATATGCGTATTTACAAACTGACTTTGTCCGTTTTTTACAGAGTTCAATAAGGTAGCGATCATATGTTCTTTTTTTTTTACATACTATACATCCATAGCCTTTGTCTGGTTCATGGAAGAGTGAGTTATTGGACGTTAGGTGGCGAAATCCATGCACTGTCAGTCTTATAATCACGTATCTAATTTCGAAATTTGCATTTGTCCATGATCAGTCTCTCATGGCTCCTGTGCCGTAAAATTCTGGTTGTCCTTCTCTTTTCTCTGTCAGTGTTGGACAGAAAAAACTCCATCAGAAAAAAAACTGATGCGCAGATTTAACAATAATCCTGCCGCTAGCGGCGCTAGTGTCGCCTTTAATCCGTCTTAATCCGGGTGGATTAAGGTTGATGGCGGTAAGTTTAAAAGTATTATTAGCGGTAGGATAGTGTTAATCCGCGTGGCTTAATCCGGGACCAGATTAAGGGTTTGAAGATAAGGGATGATTGGATACGCGAGGGGGAAATTAAAAAGGTATTACGTAGAAGGGGTGAGAGATAGAGGAAGGTGATTGTTGGGAGAAGATTAGGGGTGAGAAAGGAAATGACGAGAAATGTCACGTGATATTTTAGAGAGGAGCGATGTGTTGTGTGCGTGGTGTCCAGGATCTGAAAGACGGTAAAGATGGGTGACGATGGATAAAAAGTTAAAACAGGTATTGACGTGGAGATTTTTGATTGGTGAAAATAAGAGAAGAGATTGGTTGTTAAGAGAGGAATAAATGGCAGGGATTGGTGGAAATAAGACGAGTTGTGATTGATGGAAAAGAATGTGTATAGAGAGAGATTAACGATAATTCTTCGGCTGGAGGCGCTAGTGTCGCTGTTAATCGTTGGATTAAGAGCGACGGTTGTAAGTTTTTTTGAAAAAGCGCCATGAGCAGTGCGGTTATGGTTAAGCGAGTTGAAAAAATTGGGGAAGAAAACGGTGGGAAAATGACGAGGAGCAAGGTGTGGTGTGAGCGAAGGCCAAGGGTTGAAGAAGTAATAGTTTGTGAGCAAGTGATAAAAAGTGGGGCAGGTGGTGACGTGGAGAGTTATGATTGGTGGGAATAAGACGCGATATGATTGGTGGATAGGAGAGGAATAAGCGGTAGGGATTGGTGGAAATAAAATGTGTTATGATTGGTTGGAAGAATGTATATAGACATGAGGGAAAAAAGGTATAAAAGGGGGGAAGTGAGGGTGATGGGATTGGCGGGCTCGACACGCTGCTGATAGCGGCATACGACCCTCCCGACCATCGCTTCTACGAAGCTGACTACACCACCTTGCTGAACCTACACCCAGCTGTATGCATCGCAGGAGACCTCAACGCGAAGCATGCCCATTGGCATAGCCGCACTACAAACGCAAAAGGCCGCGGGCTCTACCGCCTCATCAGCGGCAACCCGAGCCTTATCGCGCACGGCCCGCGGCAGGCCGGATGTACTAGACATCATGATCACCAAGAACATTCCATTTCATCTAGACCTCTCGGCTGTCAACGAGCTGGACTCCGACCACGACCCTCTCTTGGTGGACTCCAACGTTGACATACCAGCTCTGGTCACACCAGACTGGACCAACGAGGTCGACTGGGATGCAGCAGTCCTTGATTTAACCCAAACCGTGGACCCGCGTCCTCGCATCGATTCCATCGATGCGCTAGAGGCGGCAGCCGCGTGTTCTCCCAACACATCCTGACTGTGGTACGCGCGCACACATACCGCATCCCGTCTGACAACTCCAACCCGAGGACCATACCAAACGAACTCCGACAGTTGCTAAAGGCCAAGGCCACTGTTCGGAAGCTATGGCAGCGCTTCCGCCATCCCAGGATCCAAGCAGTTTACCAGCGGTTAAAACCCTGGCTAGGCGACTGTTTCGCGCGCACCGCTCTGCGGCCTGGGAAAACACCTTGAAAAACGTCAACCTGGAAGAGAAACAACCCTGGCGGATAATCAGGTCCCTGAGAAGGGACAAAACGCAGTATCAGCATCCATTGCATGGCGCTCGAGGGAGACTCGCTTTCGAGCCCCAAGAGAAAGCCACGGATTTCGCAGACCATCTAGAGTCTCAATTCGAGCCTAGGACTTCACTGAACTCGTGGAGGCGACGGTGGACTACCTCTATGAGGACCCACCTCCCCCCACGAGCAGATCCACATCCCAATAGTCACCCCACGAGAGGTGGCCTCCCAAATCCAAAACCTAAACCCTAACAAATCCCACGGCGTCCATGCTACAGCACCTTCCCAAGAAGGCCGTCATCCATTTGACGCGGATTTATAATGCATGCCTACACCTCCGTCACTTTCCAACTAGTTGGAAGGAGGCGAGGGTGGTCTGCATTCTGAAGCCCGGCAAGGATCCGGTCTTCCCTTCCAACTACCGCTCCATCAGCTTGCTCCCGATCGTCTCAAAAGTTTTTGAGCGATGGCTCCTCCCCCGCCTTACACCTCTTTTCGAGGATAGGCATCTCCTCCCGGATCATCAGTTCGGTTTTCGTCGGGGACATTCCACGACCCTGCAGCTACTGCGATTGGCCGAGAAGGCTGCCCTGGGCTTCCAGGAAAACTTCAAAACCATGGCAGTGCTGTTAGACGTGGAAAAGGCCATCTCCACAACGTGGCACCAGGGGCTATTGTACAAGCTCAAGGAAGCAAACATCCCTCCCCCCTACCACACCCTGATTGGCAGCTTCCTACGGGATCGCACTTTCAGGGTGCGGGTGGAGGGGCGGCTATCCTCAGTCAGACCCATAGCGGCCGGGGTACCGGAAGGCAGTGTACTGTCGCCGTTACTCTTCGCTGCCTACATGTCTGACTTCCCCATGGAACCCAGCACTGTTACGTGCCAATATGCCGACGACGTCCTCATATTGGCACAGAACAAGAATGTCCGTTACTGCTTCCCTCCACTACAGAGACAGCTCCAGGCCATCGGCAGATGGAGTGAAAAGTGGAGAATGGCCATTAGCCCGCAGAAGAGCTCAGCTCTCCTGCTCGCTGAGGTTCATGGCTGGCGGCCCGAGAGATCCCTGCGGTTGAGGCGGAGAAGGATCCCTTGGGTCCGATCCGCCAAATACCTAGGGGTTCTGCTCGACCGCGGCCACACATTCACTCCTCATGTCAAGGCTAAGGCCAGCCTAGGTCACGCCGCCCTTCGGCAGTTGTACCCCATCTTCCACTCAACAATGCCTACCCACCTTAAACTGCGTCTGTATCGGGTGATCATCCCGCCACTAATTCTGTACGGCTGCGAGGTCTGGGGCTCGGTGGCTCCGTCCACTATGCGCAGACTCCAGACCGTGCAGAACAGGGCACTAAGGATGATCTACGGCACAGATCGCAGATTCCCGTCACACATCCTTCACTCCCAAACAGGACTCCCTTACATTGTGGATGTTGTACGAGAAAGAGCTCGTACAATTTACACAAAGCTTGCACCTCATCCCAACCGACTGGTTAATGTGCTTGGCCAATACGACCAACGCCAACCGAGGCGACGAAGAAGCTACCGCCTCCCCAAGGATGCCCTTGGCCCATAACTGTCACTTCATCCTATCTACTACACGCACCCCAAGTTAAGCAGCATTGAGACGGGCCACGGCTGGTTGGGTGACCACTCAGCCGCACCACTCAACTGCTTTCCTTGGTACCCTCACACCAAAATGCCCATTCCCATCGGCCTCCGCTAGATGGCACTGCTTAACTGACGGTCCAGCAAGCGACCGCCAAGTTAAGCAGCATCGAGCTCGGTCACCGTCTGGTCGCTTGTCCGCCCAGGCGGTATCACCGACCCGAGCTAATAGCAACACAAGGGGCCAGCAACCGCCATCATCATGTAGACATCGACAAAAACGCTTGCTATTTGACCAATCTTTATCACCGCACGGGTAAATCCGTAACTAAACGGATAGGTACCGTGGCGATTAACCTTCCGTCCGAGTAAACTCGGGCGACCTGTTCTTGCTCCTGGCTCCTGATGGGAATAGATTGCAAACATGTTAGCTGTTGTGACGGCATTGATGATAGCAGGATTGGTTGGCGCAGAGAAGGGCTGCATTAGCTTGGGGAGGTGTGGGTTCGAATTGAATGACGAGACGGGTCATTTGGAAATTGTGACAAGATGCGATAAGGATTACGAAATGTTGCCTAACTGCACGTGCGTATACCGGAAGGGTAGCAGTTGTAGGTTTGGGTCTGACTTTATAAACCTGGGTACACTTAAGAACGTGTATAATTGTTTAAAGCCAATAACGAGATGTCAGAAGGGTGGAAGGTGTGGGAGGATGACGTATGGGGGTGTGAAGATGGGTCAAGTTGAATGTCCTGAGGGTTACATTCTAAATGGAAGGTGTGTGTGTGTGTGAAAAAGGAAAGCCGAGGGATGAAGACGGTGAAGAAAGCCGGCGAAGATGTATGCTAGCGACAACAGTTCGATTCTTGTGAAGATGGTGGATTGTAGTTTGCTGATGGATACCGTAGACTTGCCGGAGGGCTTGGAATTGGAATGAAGACTAACACCGGAGGAGAGTGAGCTCGTGATGGCTTATAGCGTTGTAAACGAGAAGAATTCATATTTTTCTGAAAATTTTCTTTAAGTTTTTGGGCAATGTGAAAAATGGGGTGAATGGGAGCTAAGCTTAGGTGAAGGGAGGAAAGTGAGCGGGAGGGTGAAACGGTCGTCTAGGTGGTCTGTGGATGGGAATTTGAAATTAAATTCGAATGTAATGGAAATGGCAGGGAAGCGGGGAGGGTGTCTGTGGCGAGCATAAGGAAAGCGGCATCTGAGAGGTGTAAGAAGGGGATGAATGGAATAAAGCAAAAGATGAAGAAAGAATGCGATAGTAAGGTGAAGGAAGTAAAGAGGATGATGATTGATACGGGGAAGAAGGAAAAAGAAGAAGAATGTGAAGGAGGGGCGATAGAAATGCAAGGAATGGTGGAAGGAACGAAAAAAGAACTGAAAGAGAAGAAGCAGAACGTAACAAAGCAGCAGGCGTTGGTGAACAGAATAAAAGGAAATGTGGTTAAAATGTTGGAAGAATATGAGGAATTAAAGCAGATGATTGCTAAGTTGGAAAATGCATGCGCGGAGCGGAGGAATTTGCTAATTATGAAGTAAGTTATAACAAACACACAGAAGAAGAGGGCGGTAATAGTGGAGGGGATTGGTGGGGAAGAAGTGAAAGAAGAAGAAGAGTTTGAATACGAGACGAAATGGAAAAAGGATAAGGTAGCTGAAAAAGGAATAGGTTAATTATGAAAATAGAATTTGGAAATAACCTATTGAGACAGTAATATTATTGTTTTCTGCAGTAGGAAAGTTTTTTTATTGCATGTACTCGCAAAGGATGAGAACGCGACGCACGTTATTTGATACAAACAATTAAGTGTAGGTAGGAAGACAGCATAGCCAAGAGTGTGTTGGTGGAAAAATTAAAGAGCTGTGTATCATGAATTCGGCTACAAATGCAATACTTGACGAAAAACTGGCAAGCGATATCTTTTGTGCTCACTAACAGAAGTCTGCGGTTGAAGATAATGGCCTGCTAGCGTGACCTTGACGAAGAAGTTGTAATGTAGAACGGGACGATAAAAGTATATGAAAATGGAAGGAAAGAATAATGCAATGAAACGGATTGCGTACTTACAGCTTAAATTAGGTATTAGCGGTATATAATATGCATATGCAAACGTAGTTTTTTGTGCTGTTTAGCAAATGGTTTTGTTGTGAAAATGACGCTACAAAATATTGCGTCGTTTGGGGCTTTTGCCTTGATGACAAATATTGCTGGAAATGAAACGCTTTTAGTGCTGATAGCTTAAGTTTTGTTGCCGGAAAAACGGATATCTGTGATTGTGGAAAACACACAAATACAGCGAGAAAAAAAACGTAGCTTAGCAGAATAAGAGAACACAAAAACAAAGTTTAAACGATAATAAGAATAGGTAAACGCAAGTATATGTGAACATAGAGCACCGGCGAAGCAAAATAATTTTTAACGATAAAAAACAAAGTTTAGTAGCGTATGAAACTATAGGTTCAACGCTTTGTATGACTATCTAGACTACATGATGGACAAATAAAAGTATGTAAATAGAGAGAGAGAGAGCGAGAGAGAGAGAGAGAGAGAGAGAGAGAAAGGAATATGTACCTTGAGAAGCGTTGATAACGGTTGCGCCCCATTTCGAAGACATGGAGTTCGGTGGACACTTACATATTCACACAACAAGAATGAGAACGCCGTGGGTAAGTTAGGGAAGAAAGCTATGAGGAAACAAATAGCAAAGTAGAAAACAAAGTGCGTGAGAATGGCGTTTGTAAATATTTGGAAGAAAAGAGGATACAAACTGTTTTTGCGGAAACACTTGAACGCACGCACAGCGTGTACAAAAAATAGTAATATTAAAAACATATAGTAAAGTATTGCAACGAATAAAAGAAAAAGCGGAACCGTAGCGGCGGCTACCGAGGCGAGAGCCGGTTGCGCCATGTAGATGTGTAGAACTCCGTCTCAAGACTGCCTGTTCAGACAGGAAATGCGGTGCGCTAGGTTGAAAAAACGTCTGGTGACCAGGCGTAGCAAATGGCTGCCGCGATAGAAGTTTTGGAAAGGACGCTGGAATGTTTAAAAATGGCAATTTAAAAGGAAGCTCATTAGCGAGAAAACGTCGAAAAATGCTGTTTTTGCGGTATATGGCAGGAAAAACTGCTGCACATGGAAAACGAATTTTGCAGTGATTTAATCCGGAACGACCGGAAGTGTTGGTGGAAAAGCACGCGTTTACAGGTTTTTTTTAGAAGTTGAGGCCAGGTAAACCAACGGGGATTTTAGAAATCGGGATTTACCCGAGCGCGAGCGGAAGTTGCGATAACGATAAGCACTATGTATAAAAGCACGGACTGATAAGCCGATTGCCGAAGTGGGACTTTTTGCCGTAAAAAGTGTGCTCGCAAGCTTCGTTACATTTTTATACATTACTTTAGGAGCATTTACACAGTGCTTGAAAATAGCAGTATACCGGCTGATGCAATAAGAGCAATTTGTTTCACGCAGTGCATTTTGTTTTTCGTTAAGAGGCAGAAACACGATACGGTTGCCTTGCGACGCGTGTTGATATACTTAAGAAAAAAGGCGAAGCGAAAAGAACAGCATTTAGCAGGCGCGCGTTTTGTTTTTTAAACGAAGCACTGCTTACGGCATGGAGTCTGAGGATGGGACGAGTGGTGAGGCGACCTTGCAGCCTACGTTTGAAATTACGGGGCAAAAGCAGAGATCGATGCAAAGTTTTTTTTCGGGCTTTACCGAAACGCAAGTTGCAGTGAACCCGGTGCCTAGAGATGCAAACCCGGAGAAATGGGCGACGCTGCTGTTTACACATATTGTTGAGTTCGCGAAAGACAACTTATTGGGGAACGAACCCGTGTATTTAGGCATAAGTATTGAAGACGTCGAAAGCGTTTAACATGAGCATTAGGCGCACGCATAAAGTGAATGCGGAGGCGGTGATAAAATCGACCGAAAAAGTGATGCAAAGCAACCAGCAGTTCTTGCTAGGGGAACCTCCGAAAATCACTTGTGTGTGGACCAAGGAGGTCTCGGGTTCGTGTCACAAGCCGTGCGACGCCTGTAGCGGGAACAAAGGTATAGTTGAAATTAAGAACAAAGAGAACTTGTGCTTAGCAAGAGCTATTGCGATGTGCAAAGCTAAAGTGGACAGTGACGTCAATTATAACGCCATTAGACGGTGGGAATATCGGCAGAAACTAAAAGCTTTAGCCTTGTGCGAAAGTGTAGGAAAGGTGGATGACAGATTTACTATCGACGACGTTAAGCATTTTGACGCCTGGTTTAAGGGGTACGCGGTGACGGTGTTTTCAGATCATACGGGCAAGCACGTGCTGTACGCGTCAGATAAGCACATTTACGTCATGTTTCACGAGGGGCACTTTAACGCCATTGTGTACCTGCACATGTGATTTAAATGTAAGTGGTATTGCCATTGCCATTATACCTCCGGACACATAAAAGAATTCCACCGATGCGACGGGAATTGCTCAAAGTGCCACCACCAGCAGTGCCCTAAGCGCTATGAGACGCTCCTACATTGCGGTGCGTGCAACCGCGACTTTAAGAATGCAATCTGTTTCGCGAATCATGTGAGGAAAGGCGGCTTTTACCCGAAGGCGCTGTCGGTGTGCAACGTGGAGAAAGTGTGCACGTCGTGCCACAAGCTTGTTAATATGAAGCACAGAAAAGCTGCTCATAAGTGCGGAGAAATGTTTTGCAGTCATTGCAAGATACACATGCTGAACGATCACATGTATTACATACAACCGTACGTTTCACAAATCAAAAGGAATAATTTTGTGTTTATATTTATTGACTTTGAATGCACACAAAACACGCCATACTCCGGGCAACAGAACACGTATGAGCATGTTCCTAACTTGTGCGTGTTATATCAAGCCTGTCCGCTTTGTATCGACGAACGGCGCAAGATGGCATATTGTACTGAGTGTGGAGTGAAAGAATGGGTGTTTATGCAAGACCCGGTGAAACTGTTGTTTGAGCACATTGTGCAGGCGAGATTCGAAGCCTGGGACGTTATCGTGGTGGCTCAACCTGAAAGGGTACGACGGCCAGCTTTTGTTGAAGTACGTGGTGGAACGCTTAAACTGGACGCCGGAGCTTATTATGAACGGACGTAAGATTTACAGCATGAGACACGGTGACGTAACATTTCTCGACTCGCTCAACTTTATACCCATGCAACTGTCTCGATTTTCAAAGACGTTCGAACTGAAGGAATGAAAAGGCTATTTTCCTTACTTGTTTAACACGAAGGAAAACGAGCACTACGTAGGTTGGATTCCCGACAAAAAGTATTACTGCCCGGTGGGCATGTCGGCGGAAGCACACACAGTCTTCGAGCGGAGGCACGACGAGAAGGCGGCCTCCGAATACATCTTTAAAATGGAGACGGAAATGGTGACGTATTGCAAAATGGACGTGTTTTTGCTGAGCAAGGAGTTGCCAAATTTAGAAAGGAATTTTTAGAAAAGAACGGATAGACCCCTTCATAGAATGCGTCACCATTGCGCATGCGTACATGTGCGTGTATAGGAAGCGTTTCATGCGCCCAAAAAAATTGCCACGCTGCCCGTGGGCGGATACCGACTAGCGGACAGGCAGTCCCGCTTAGCATGCCATGGGGGCGGGAAGTGAAAATTGCGGGACACAAGGTGGACGGGTACAGAGAGGAACGCGATCAGAAATATGTCTACTTCTTTCACGGCTGTTTCTACCACGGATACAGGCGATGCTTTCACAATCGTCATGTCGCGGTATACAGCACGGGAAACGAAACCATTGCCTCGAGATAGGAAAGCACCGAGAGGGTCACGCAAAAGATAAAGGATGCCGGCTACACCGTGGTGGAGATTTGGGAGTGCGAGTTTAACGCCATGGTGAAGGTGAACGAGGACATCGCGCGCCATGCCAAGCACTTCCCCGTGCCGTAACCGCTGAACCTCAGGGACGCGTTCTATGTAGCCCTCACCAATTGCACGAAGACGTCCTGCGAGGCCAAGGGGGACCGCAAGATATTTTATTACGACGTGTGTAGCCTGTACCTGTACGTGAACAAGACGAAGCCGTACCCGGTGGAGCACTCAAAGATTTACATGGATCGCTTTCCGGGCTTAGAAGTCGTGCGGGAGGGCTGGTGAAGTGCCGGGTGTTACGCCGCAAAACCTGTGTCATCCGGTGCTGCCGGCGGGCATGAACGGAAAGCTGATGTTTCCTCTATGTCGCGCTTGTGCAGAGGCGGAGAACCAAGACGAGTGCCACCACGGAGACGACGAGAGGGCCTTGACGGGGACCTGGATCACCGATGAAAATGGCCCTGCGGGAGGGTTACCGGCTGCTCCGGGTGGACGAGATCTGGGAGTACGACCCGTCCTCCGGAGCCAAGGGACTGTTTCAGGACTACGTGAATCAGTTTCTGAAGATCAAGACCGAAGCCTCCGGGTGGCCCTCGGAGTGCGATACGCCTGCCGCGAGGGACGAGTACGTGAGGGAATTTTTCGAGCACGAAGGCGTATCCCTAGACCCGGAGGCCGTCGCACCTAATCCCGGTAGCCGAGAGCTGGCCAACTCATGTTGAACTCGTTCTGGGGAAAACTTGTGCAGCGCGATAACATATCCACGTGCGAACTGGTGGACCGGCACGACCGTTTCCTGGACCTGCTGGGGTGGAAGTGCAAACCTACGTGCCGATGACGAACGAGGTCATGTACGTGGTGTGGAGGTACTGCGAGCAGAGTCCGAGGATGAACCCCACAGCCAACGCTGTCACTGCAGCCTACACCACGGTGCACGGGTGCCTGGTGCTCTACTCCTACCTCAAGCGAATGGGAGATCGGATGTGCAACTTCGACACTGACTGTGTCGTCGCCACCCAGGGGGACTGGACCCCCTTCGTGGAACGCCTCCTTGGGGACATGACGGACGAGCTGGAGAAGTACGGACCGGGCTCTTACATCTCCAGGTTTGCCTCCACGGGGCCAATAGCTATGGCATGGAAATTAAGTGCCCCGAGACGGACAAGACGTTCTCGGTGTGCAAGGTGAAGCACGTTGAATTCGGGCAACCTGCAACTGGTGAATGTCGGGGTGATTCGCGACATGGTGCTGAGGGATGGTGGCGGCACAGTGACACTCGCGGGCTCCCAGATTTCGAGGAAGCCTTTGTGGACGGTCGTCACCAAACTGGGTCAAGACGTTTCGAATGGTGGTGAACAAGCGCGTTCGTTGCTATTCGCTAACGGATTTTCCTCTACTATAGTTCTCACCTTCAGGCCCAAACCGCAGTAATGAATGTGCAGATTGTCGTACAGTACTATCTCAATCAAGCGGGCGGCGCGTTCAGCGATCGCGATTTTTCTGTACAAAGGCAAGCTCTATCAAAGAGGTATTGGCCTCTTCTGCTCTCGGAGGGCTCTTCAGAACGGTGCTGCCCTTCTTAAAGAGCGGGGCCAAGTCGGAAAGGAGGCGCTCTAGATGGGTGCTCACGTGCTCTCCGATGTAGCCACTGCGGAATGGGCGCCAAAGGAGGCGTTCAAACAGAGATTAAAGGAAGCGGGACTGAATTTAAGGCGAAAGGCCGACCAAAACCTCGATGGCATGCTCGGCTCCGAAATGGAACGTTTAAAGAGAATAAAATACACCAAACCCAAAAAGAGCACAGTCGAAGTTTAAACGCGGTAAGCGCAAGGTTCAAGACGTTTTCTCGTAATGGCAGACGCAGCCGTGCACATAAGTTCCGAACTATACCTCTTCAAAACTGTTCCCCTTCAGATGAACATCAAGGAGTCTCGGTTCGTCTTTCTTTTCTTAACCTAAAAACACGCTGATGAAGAATGCCCCCATTACTTTTCTTTACTCTGGAAATGCAGACAATTACCTCGACTTGACCTACTCGTCCTCGAGCTCATGGTGCGTGTTGTCGACGACAAGGAAGCGGCTGTCAAGGTCGAAGTCAACGCCGCTTTGGTCAACAATGTCCCAAATTCCCTGTTTCAACAGGTGGAAGTTTCGCTGAATAACATCGTGTCCATGTCCCAGGCGGGGTAGCCTTATGACGTACCTCGAGACACTTCTTAATTACTCCGAAGATGCCATGAGCAGCAAACTAGAATCCTCCCTTTGGAGAAAGGACACGGCGGGCATAATGGACGTTTTTATGGGCAATGCGGGGTTTCAGTGGCGTCACGGGTTCACCAAAGGCGGGAACGTGGTTCAGCTCATCCGCCCTGTCCAACGCCCTCTTTAGACAAGAAAATCTGCTTCTCAACAACGTCAGAATGACCATAAAGCTCATTCCGTTCTCTCCCCAATTTTATCTGCTTTCGGACTCCAAGGACTTTCAGGGCTACTCCGAAGTCCAGTCTGCCGCGCTGCATTTAAAAGCCGTGCGCCCCTCGCTGACCATCAAGGCCGTCTTAGTGAAAAGCAACGCAAAGTACTATCTCAAGGATGTAAGCTTTCACGCCCTAAGCATTCCCAAAGAATCCAGAGCAATGACGTTTAGCGACGTCTTTATAGGGCAAATTCCCAGAAGAGTAGTCGTGGCCATGGTCACGGACAAGGCTTACTCCGGCGATTTTAACAAAAATCCCTTACAATTTCCAACATTTCAAGCTCAACTTGTTTCAACTTTATGTGAACGGACAACCGGTCCCCTCAACCTCTACAACCCGACTTTACCAACGGACACTAGATCCAATGCTGTCAAGCCCTGCAGGATGGCCTTGGCATTGACTTCAAAGACGAGGGCCGCTCTATCTCTAGAGAATCGTACCCGGTAGGTTACACCGCCATGGCTTTCGATCTCACTGCCAAATGAGCGCCAACGAATCTGACATCTCTGGTCAACGCCACGGAACCGTGTCTATAAGCATCGGTTTTGCCGATAAATTGTCAGAACCCGTCATCCTTCTGGTGCTGGCGGAAATACATTCAACGCTCAAAATTGACGGCAACATGACAGATCCATTTTGGTATTCTGAACACGTTCCATATTCAGCGTTTTCTATCCGCATGCCCCTCTATGCGCTGTCACTTTTAGGTGTCTACCCTTGCGACAGGCTTCCCAAAATTCATGCCATTCCAAGCGTTCTCATCGCTCTAGTCGCTAACATCGATCCTGGCACCAAACCGGGTAAACACTGGGTCTACATCTTCATCGATAAAACAGACGTGGTGAATAGTTTGACAGTTACGGAATAGACCCCCTTTGGCTCCATTTTCTTCGGTTCTTAAATTCAATCTGCGGGACAAAATGGTTCACCAACGCCAGAAGGCTGCAAGGTTATACCGGCACCACTTGCGGGCATCACATCATAGACTACCCAATGATCACTCTCATAAGGATAGTCATTCTCAAGACCTACAAACACGTGTGCGGCGCAACGTGCTCTGATATCCACCAGACTTGCCATCCTTTGCAGGTAAATGCTCGTGTACGATATCGTCACTCTCCATATCGCTTTTCCGTAGCGCATTTTCATCCCCTCTCTTGTATGTCCTTTCAGAACACGCTCCTGCTCATATAAAAGCCCACCGTCCTGCCTACGCCCGCCTTAGTCAGCATGCACGACGACGACGACGCACAGGCAGCCACGCCATCCAGGTTAGTCCTACTTGTATGTGCTACGTTCTGTTTTTGTTGTTGAGCGTCACACTCATTCGTTTCGTGTTTTCTCTTGTTTCAGTGGCACAGGATTTCAAACCCCAACATCCACAAAGGTCGCAGCCAAAGGAAGCTTCGCTTCACGCAACAACCCAGCACCAGCGCAGTTGTAGGCCCTCTGTCAGACATTTTCTTTCTCAACCCACAACAAACCAAATTCGTGTGTGTGGGTTTTCCCCCCAGTCGCCGCACCATCTCATGGTCACCATTGCAAAATGTGGACGGCGCAGCGCAGTGGCTCTGGGTTCATCGGAGTGGCACAAACTCGTCGAAGCCATCCCCATCTTTCACAAAAGCTTGAACGACCAACAGAGCCGTCTACAGGAATATCAATTCAGCGACAGCATTACCACCCTGTTCAAAAACGTGCTTAGAAAGCTGAAAATCGTCTTCGCACACCTTCAAGGCGGATCCGTCACCCTTAAACACGAGTTCAACATGTTGGACAGCCTGCGGTGAATCGTTGCCTACGTCATGTATCACAAAAAGAAAAATAAACGGACGTTCAAAATCAAATCATAGCATTTAACAAGTACATGCATCACAACCATACCGCAAATGTTTCCTTCCATAACATAAACTTCACCCAGTTGACCAATTACATACGCTCCGCGAATTTTAGAACCTTCCTCGAGGTACATCATTTTCTCAAAACTCCTTTCGCATTATCCAGCACACAAAATCAACCCTAGTGCGCATGCATCTCTCTCTCTACCCGTGTTCCACTCCTCCCGCACACAGTTTCCTCTCGTCCTTCGGTATCGCATGTTCTCCTCCAGCATGGGATACAAAAACTACCTATCCGTGTACTGCGAAGCAACTGAAGTGTTTAAAAACTATCAAGTGGATGGCCATCCTCAAAAAATACTCCTTATGCACTGCACGGCAAATCCATCTCCATCAAAGTTTACAGCTGCGAGAACAAAATTCATTTTGTGTTTTCCAACATCAACTTCCACGATATCCAGTTCAAATCCAATTCGTGGACTTCTACCCACACACATAAAACACGTGACAGTGATGAACAACAATGGTTCCAATGCTTTCCCACAAGGGGATTATACATCGTTTTCTACGAACAACAGTACATTTCCGTAGCTAAAATGCAGGAAATGTTAAAACAAGGACGCATGTGCTTTGGTAGATGCCTAACCGTCAATTTGGGCAATGTCCCACCCTACATTCACCCGATCATATACACGATTATTGGCTGTTCAGCGTGAACGAACACAGAGTTATCCTTCAACCTGAAGACGATAACAACTCCATATTCAAACAAGAAAGCAACGTCTGGCGGTAAAACCCAACGGTCTCTTCACACCAGCGTTCATTCCAACGGATGTGCTACTTCCTGTGGATGTACTCATTCCTGCGTATGCAATTAACGCTTCCGGCGGATGTGGACCTTTCCGACTCCATTGGTTTCCTGCGGTTTCCGGCGGATGAAACATCCGCCTCCCACGGATGTACTCCTTCCTGCCTGTGCAATTAACGTTTCCGGTGAATGTGGGGCAACGATCTTTCCCCCTCCAGTGTTTTCACTATATATATTCACTCCAATGCTTTCCCCTCACACAGTGCGGATCTAACGTCCAGGAATGCCAGACGTTTCGTGCCCAGCTCACCACTGCTCCTGCTGCACCGCCCAAGTGCTCAAACCTTGAAGCACGAACCTTTGCTTCACGTGCGAATTTCACTATTTTCAAGATCTCTCCACACATGGCCAGCAAATACAAGATTTTAACTGGAAGTACAACAGACGACGCTCATGACTTGCGAGTGCTCCTCTGTGCTTCTCAAGTTTCTAGAAAATCAAAGAAAATCAAGTTATCCTGCCTCAGGAACGACAAGTCCTGCTTCAAAACGCAAACGCCATCTTCTCAGGTCATCCACCTGTCGACGTAGACACCGTGTGGGAACAGCCTATTCACCTTCAACACATTTGCACACATACCGTCGCTGCAACGCCACTACAACCTACTTTCTCAAAGAGCTCATTTTGACGGACCACCACCGTTCGTAAAAACTGCCACTGGTGTGTCAAAAGCGAAACATGACCGCAAACGCCCTTCGTTAACTCTCCAACACCGACATTATCTGCGTTACTGCTCTGCAAGAAGACGTACCATACATCGTTCTAGGCGTCAGATCACTCCCCACCAGGTACGGTACCAGAACAGTTGTCAGAATCGACGAAGACACCGAAGTCTTTCTACCTGCAAGATACGGAAATGCTACTCAGAAAACTCATTCAATAACTCAACACCTCCAAGTTCACCATAACCTACGAAGGTGTAGAACAACTCTTCCAACGGATTCAGAAAATATCACGTC
Organism: Deroplatys truncata; assembly: GCA_030765065.1. Taxonomy (NCBI): domain Eukaryota; kingdom Metazoa; phylum Arthropoda; class Insecta; order Mantodea; family Mantidae; genus Deroplatys; species Deroplatys truncata. Next base: position 115,780,017 of record CM060988.1, on the reverse strand, counting down.
AAGTTCACACCAAAATGAGCTGCGAAACCGAACCTATACACATTGGAAACAACCTCCTCCTCAAACTCCTCTTTCTACCCCAAGTGTCACTATTCTCAAGTGTCATTACTCCCCAATCAAATCTCCTTCTTTGGCAATCAAAAGCCAATCATCGTCAAGCTTTCCTCCAACAAACTCCAGGCCATCCACGTCAAGTGCCTCCCTTCCAAAGCTATCCAATGCGCAGGATATGCTCAACTCTCCGTCTTCCTCTGTCACAAATAAAACACCTAACCTTAACATAAACGTCATATCCAACGGGTGCTTCTCCAACAACTTCAACTAGTTCGTCTTCGCCGTTCCCACACCCATGGAAACGCACAGCAACTTCCACCATCTTCTTCTCACATGCATCACCAAACCCATCAGTGTCATTTTTCTCATCGATAGCGACTCCACCGACGACGACAGTGTCTTCATCACAACGTTTAAAATTATTTTCTGTGACAAACAAAGTGATTGCTTAGAGTGATTTCTCAAAAAAAAGTACTTTTTAAAATAATACTGTGGTGTTCACAGTAATTTATGCACTCAAGAGTAGTCTTAAAAACAATTTATTGTCTTAATGTTTCTTTTCTTTCATTGCTATTTTCTATACTGCATTAAACACACATTCATTTTACTTATTATCTCAATGTCAGTAAACATTACCAATCTTATCATTATGTGTAAATCTCTGTATTAAAAATAAATTGCTGCATATATCATATAATAAATACTTTTATTTTAATACAAGTAACCACTCCCAACCTTATGTGTAATCCTAAGCAACATTTATTGTAAATCTCTGTATTCTGTATTGGGCCCAGATTAAACCACGCGGATTATCTATAATTCTACCGCTAATGTCACCATGGCGTTTCAAATTTACCGCCAAACGTTAATCCACCTTAATCCAACCGGATTAAAGCGGGTTAACAGCGACACTGGCGCCACTAGCGGTAGCCCCTCAGGGGCTCACCTTCTGTGAGTACGGGTTTTTGGCGCACCCGGGGGTTCCCGAGCCAATCATCGCCATATTCATCCCCTCACCCCCATCCGGTCGAGGTGGGTTCTTCAAGTGACCGGTGGACCCAAGGTAGGCTCTCGTGCGTTCTTTGCATTCCATTCATACCGCACCTCACCATCGTTTCTTTCTTCCCTTATCACTTTCCGGCCATTTCGCACCACGACATTCGCATATCTCTTTTTCTTCCCCGCCGGCCTACCTTGCGTGCGAAACGCCCACACAGTTTTAGTTTCTTTTATCTTTTTATTTAAATCCTCCGTGGACACAGCCTGACGGATACCCGCGCACCGCGTGCGCAGCTGGGTGAGTGGGTAATGGCGTCATCCCCACCACCCGGGGTCGTCATGTAGGGTTTGTGTTCGTATCCGCTGTTCAACTGCAGTCCCGCGGGGGGGCCATTGCATGAGCTGCTGACTTCTGACGGCGATTGGGTCCCTCTGTCTATGTTCTGGGAGGTGTGACCCTGGGGTGAGTCTGGTATAGATAGGCCACTCACCCAAGCCGGGGTAACGCCCGAGAAGTCAGAGCCCGAGGTCGGAGACGGTTGCAATGGTGGAGGATTTATCTCGCTATGGAGCACCCTTCCTCCATTAATACAAACAAGCGCCGAAAAGTTATTGTAACAGAAGTAGCACCGCCGTCGTCTGGTTGTTACTTGGTCATTTCGAGAACAGAAGAAGGACAAAACTTTGAGAAGGTGAACCCTTTTATAATTCAGAAGGGCATAGATGCTATTGCTGGTGCGGTTCAATCATGCACTCGTCTACGGAATGGTTCCTTATTGGCACAAACTAAGTCCGATCAGCAAAGTAAGTCCTTGTTGCGCGCTACGCTTCTCCACGGTTACCCCATCCGTGTTGAGAAGCACCGCACATTGAACTCCTGTCGGGGCGTCGTTACCACCCATAGCCTCGATGGTATATCGGACGAGGATCTCGTAGAATATCTCTCTGATCAAAAGGTGACTGCAGTGCATCGAGTGCAGGCCAAACGCGACGGCGTATTGGTACCCACTCGTACCCTGTTTATTACATTTGATGGCGTCGATCTGCCCACGAGCATTTCCGCAGGGTACGAACGGATTTCTGTGAGGCCTTATATTCCTAGACCTCTGCGTTGTTTTAAATGCCAACGTTTTGGGCATACGCAAGTCTCCTGTAAGAGTGCCGTTAACATCTGTGCAACATGTAGCCAGCCCTCACACGAAGGTACCTGTTCAACAGCCCCCGTCTGCGTTAATTGTAAAGGGTCACATTCTGCTTCGTTTGCCGACTGTCCGCGGTATTTGGACGAGAAGGCGATCCAGGAGATCCGGGTAAAGGAAAAACTCTCCTTCGCTGAAGCCCGGAGGCGTTTCCATGCGCGCCAACCTTCACTCCTGCGATCTGGCACATTTAGTTCTGTTGTTGCCTCGCCAGTACCACGAGTAGATGCCGAAACTCAGACCTGGACCTTGACTGGATTAACCGCCACTACCATCCGGCCGTCTATTAAGGCTACAGTTACCAAGCCGTATAAACCTGGTCCCAAGTCAATGAAGTCGCAAGCCGTTGAAAAGAAGCCCAAGCAGAAACTTCGTAGGGAAGATTTTTTGAAAGACCCTCTGCGTGCGCGCGGTAACAAAAGTTCACCTTCTCCTCCTCGGAGGTCGCTGTCCCAGGATGGTCCTGGGACAAGCCGCGCTCAGCGGCACCCTTCACCCATCGCCACCCAGAACCGATTCACGGCGCTTGAATCGGTTTCTGGCACTGAGCGCGTGGGCCCTCCCTCCGAGGAAGTTATGGAGTCTGACCAACTCCATACCAAAAGCCCGAGCCCAAAGGTTAAACAAAAGGTAATTTTAAGCCGCCCTTCTAAATAGAAAGTTTATCCCCTTATTCTTAATGGCTATCCTGACCTGGAATGTACGTGGTGTACGATCGCATAGGGCGGAACTGCAACTTTTATTGCGTTCCCATTCGCCTATGGTCGTATGTTTGCAGGAGACTAAGCTTCGCCCTCACGATCCTTTTGATCTCCGAGGATATACTCCGGTTCGCTACGACCTTGAACCGGAGGAGGGTACTCCTGCTCATGGAGGTGTCATGTTCTTAGTGCGTAACGACGTTCATTTTACACCTGTCACACTTACATCCGACTTGCAAGCTGTTGCCGTTCGCCTTCACTTACCCGCCTTTTTGTTTTCTGTTTGCTCTGTATATTCACCTCCATCGTCTCCCTTCGCTCCCGCGGACATTCGAGCTCTCCTGTCCGCTCTCCCAACACCGTTTCTTCTGTTGGGAGATTTTAATGCCCATCACCCACTATGGGGTTCGCCAAGGGCTTGTGCGAGGGGAACTCTTCTTTCCGACATTTTTTATCAGTTCAATCTTTCCATCCTCAATACAGGTGCACCTACTTTTATTTCTGATTCTTCTGGTACTTTCTCTCACCTGGACCTTGCCCTTTGCTCAATCCAGCTTGCACGTCGCCTTCAGTGGAACGTCGTCACTGACACCTACTCCAGCGACCATTTCCCCTGCATCGTTTCTCTTCTGTCGCACCACGTACAGCATTCCAGAGTACCTACCTGGATATTCGCAAACGCCGACTGGCGCTTGTATTCCAGCCTCGTGCATTTTGACGACCAGCCCTTCTCCGACATTAATCAACTAGTGCAGCACCTTACGTCTATTATTTTCTCAGCCGCCGAACGTGCAATACCCCGTTCATCCTCCCGACCTCGGCGGCCACCTGTTCCGTGGTGGAACGAGGATTGTCGGGACGCCGTTCGTGCCCGTAGGACTGCATTTAGGGTGTTTCGGCGCCACCCTACACTTGATAATTTGGTGACTTTTAAACAATCGCGCGCCAGGGCTCGTCGCATTATTCAGGATAGCAAGAAGGCATCTTGGGCTCGTTTTGTCGAGTCTTTTAATCGTTTTACGCCTTCATCCGTTGTTTGGGATAAACTTCGTCGCTTCTCAGGTAAAGTGTCACATTGTACTGTTTCTGGCCTTCAGGTTTCTAATGCCACCATAGTGGATCCGGCTGCCATCGCTAACACTCTGGGTTCTGCCTTTGAGGCGGTTTCCAGTTCAGACCATTATTCCGCCGGCTTTCGCTCTATTAAAGACCGGCAGGATTCCGCATCATATACTTTTCGGTCTGTTAATGATGAATGCTATAACGAACTATTCACAATGAGGGAGCTGGAGCACGCTCTTCATTGCTCTCGGCACTCCGCTCCCGGGCCGGACGGCATTCATGTCCTGATGTTAAAGAACCTTTCAGCCGACAGTAAACTATTTCTCTTACAGGTCTATAACCGTATTTGGCAAGACGGCATTTTTCCTTCCGTTTGGCGCGAAGCCACCATTGTCCCTATACTTAAGCCTGGGAAGGATCGCCAACTACCTTCCAGCTACCGCCCTATCTCCCTCACCAGTTGCATTTGTAAGGTGATGGAGCGCATGATCAACGGGCGGTTGACATGGTGGCTTGAGTCTCAGAAACTTCTAGCGAACGCTCAGTGCGGGTTTCGTCGCTATCGCTCTACCGTCGACCATCTGGTGTCCTTGTCGACGCATATTATGAATGGATTTCTGAGAAAGTGTCAAACCGTGGCTGTATTTTTTGACCTGGAGAAAGCTTATGACACTTGTTGGAGGGGCGGCATTTTACGTAAACTTCACGATTGGAATATCCGCGGTCGTCTTCCCATATTTCTTCGGGAGTTTATGACGGACCGCGTCTTTCGTGTACGTGTGGGCTCGGTTTTATCTCGTCGTTTTATTCAAGAGAACGGAGTACCGCAGGGCTCTGTACTCAGTGTCACACTTTTTGCGATTGCTATCAACCCCATTGTTGATTGTATTCCACCTGGCATTTCATCGTCCCTTTTTGTTGACGATTTCGCTATTTATTGCAGTTCACGGCGGACCTGTCTACTCGAACGCCGTCTCCAGAGCTGTATCGACCGTCTCTACGCCTGGAGTAACGCCAACGGCTTTAATTTCTCCGCCGAGAAATCCGTCTGCATCAACTTCTGGCGCCGGAAGTATTTCCCTCCGCCCTCTCTCCATCTTGGGCCAGGGATACTTCCGTTTGCAGACGAGGCGAAATTTTTGGGGTTGATTTTTGACAGGAAGTTGTGTTGGACCTCGCACGTTTCCTTTTTAAAAGCAAAGTGTGACCGTTCTCTTAATATTTTACGTGTTTTAAGTGGCACATCCTGGGGAGCTGATCGGACCGTCCTTCTTCGCCTTTATCGCTCTTTGGTCCGATCCAAGCTTGATTACGGGTGTATTGTTTATTCGTCGGCACGTCCATCTGTGTTACGTCGATTGCATGCCATTCACCATCGTGGCATAAGAGTCGCTACAGGGGCCTTTCCAACCAGCCCTGTTTTTAGCCTGTATGCTGAAGCTGCAGAGCCTCCGCTGTCCTTCAGGCGTGAGATGCTCTTGTGCAGCTATGCTTGTCGACTCTCAAGCTTGCCTGACCACCCGTCCTTCGAGTTATTTTTCGAGGAGTCACTTGATCGTCACTATTTTATTAGCTCCTCTGCTTTGCTCCCACCAGGGGTTCGCTTTCGACAGCTCCTTCGGCATTTAGACGTTCCGCCAGCGCCGGCCCTTCCACGGGGGGAAACGCGTTTTCCTCCATGGTCTCGCGCTGAGGCCCACTGTCACCTTGGGCTAACGTCGATGCCGAAGACTGAGACCCCTGCTTCAGTCTTTAGATCGGCGTTTTTAGAAGTACGGGCTCAATTCGGAGACTTCCATTTTATCTTTACCGATGGATCTAAGACTGAAGCTGGAGTTGGATGTGCCTTTGTTTCTGGTCACTGTAGTTTTAAGTTTCGTTTACCTGGACAATGTTCAATTTTTACTGCCGAACTTTTTAGCATTTATCAATCTATTTTATACATTCAGCGGCACGCCTTACAGCACTGTTTTATTTGTACGGACTCTCTGAGTGCCCTTCAGACTATTACTGCGCTGTACCATTACCACCCGCTTGTACAGCGCATACATGACCTGCTCCACTCGCTTGGTGTCACTGGCATCAGCGTGTCCTTCATGTGGATTCCAGGTCATGTGGGCATCTCAGGTAATGAGTCTGCCGACGCCGCTGCGAAATCGGCGATTTTATTACCCAGATTTTTTACCTCTGTTGTTCCCTCGTCAGATTCGTGTATTATTCTACGTCGCCGCATCCTCTCGCGCTGGCGCGATGAGTGGACGGCCCTCCGGGGGAACAAGTTGCGGGAGGTTAAGCCTCTCCCGTTAATCTGGGGTACCTCTTCTCGTTCTTTACGTCGGGAAGAGGTACTTTTAGCCCGTTTACGAATTGGACATTGTCGTTTTAGTCATAGTTACCTGCTCAGTGGTGATCCCGCTCCGCTGTGTCAGCAGTGTGACGTGCCCTTAACGGTGCGTCACATTTTAACTGAGTGTCAAGTTTTAGCTCCACTGCGCGTTCGCCTGGGTCTGCCTGTTGGCATAGCCAACGTTTTGGCAGACGACGCGCATGCTGTAGAATGTCTTTTACGTTTTATAAGTGACATTGATTTTAATCGTCGCATTTGATGCGCTGAGCGTCTTTTAGCTTTGTTATTTTCTTCTGTATGTTTTTATAGGGACTTACTCCCCAGTGACATATGGCGCTCATGTCCCGCATTCTACAGTTCTTGACACGTTTTAATCTTTTATTGGCTATGCTTTTAGTGTGTTGGTTTTTGAGATATCCTTATTGTTATTATTGTTGTTATTGTTATTCTTGTTGTTATTGTTATTCTTGTTGTTATTGTTATTCTTGTTGTTATTGTTATTCTTGTTGTTATTTTTATTCTTGTTGTTATTGTTATTGTTATGCTATTGTTAGTTTTAATTTTTTGGACATCGCGGGTTTATATCCCGTTTTTTAATTATGCGGTTTTTTTACCTTTTATATTTTGACCTTATATTTTACACATTGTAAGGGCGCTGATGACCCTAGCAGTTTAGCGCCCTTAAACCGCATATCATCATCATCACTAGCGATAGGATTATCGTTAATCCAAGGGTTTAATCTGGGCCCAATACTACTGAGGTATGCTTGTCCTGAGGTCTTCGATTAGGAAGGTTTCCCTCGCCAGGAGATACGCGAATCTTGATGGTGTGGTATTTGACACTCCTATAGCCTTCTTTATGTAGTTCGCTTTCACCCTTTCTAGGGTGGATAAGCTCTTCGTTGCGAGGTGCGTACAGATGATTTCTAGTCCATATGTCAGTATCGGTAGACTTTTTACTTTAAATAACAACATAGCGGTCTCTAGGCGGAGGGTTCTGATGTTTATTTCATGCGTTGCCATTATTGCTTGGGTTGCCTTTTCTGCAACGTGATTTGTGAAGCATTTTGCGCTCGTATTCAGCGTGATGCCTAAATATTTGAAGTCTGGTACTATCTTCAATTTTCTTTCCTTTATGAATATCTCTGCTGCTGCGGATGCTTTCCCACCTTTTCTGAGGATCATTGTGTCTGTTTTTGATACCTTGATGTCCAACTTGTGTTTGGAGCACCATTTTTTCACATCATTTACTGTAACTTGGAGTTTTGTTGTGTCCTTTGAGCCATTTACGATGCCATCCGCTTATGTGCAAGAGAAAACACCCTACCTTTGGGTAAGTTTTAGTTCTTCAATTGCTAGTATGAACGTAAGGAGTTTAGTGGGTCCCCCTGTAGGACTCCATTTGATTGTGTTAACGATTGTGATTGGGTAAGATGGTCTGAGACGCATATTCCATTCCAGTGCAATAGTGTTGTGATGAGGTTTGTCCATATGCTGCTTTCGCTTAGCATCTCCTTTAATTTTGTTATCACCACATTTCTATTTATTAGGTCGAAAGCTTTGGCGAAGTCTATGGATATTGTACAGTATTTTTCGTTTTACTCTAACGATTGCAAATGTGCTTTAATAAGAGTTCAATTGCATTTAGGGTTTATCTCCCCCTTCTAGACTCGAACTGGTTTTCTGGCAGGTATTCGTCTATTTCCCCGCTTATTCGTCCTGTTATTAGTTTGGTGAAAATTTTGAAGGGACAGTTTTCCATTGCGATGTCTCTATTTGTTTGGTTTTTTGGGCTCCTTTCCCCTTATATAATACCTTAAATATTGACTTTCTCCATAGTTCCGGTATGAAGGCTGATTCTGTGCATCTGTTATATAGTGTTGACATACCCGGACTAGCAGGGGTGCTTTAATGTATGCCATTAAATATAGGAATGAAAGCTTGGTACGACTAGAGGAATAGCGAACATAATATATCTGCATTTAGATAATGCTTATTCTATCGAATTTTGACATTGGCTAACCCGCATTATCTTGGCTGAATTTGACGCAGGCGAGTCACTTAAAAACAAATGAAATCCCAATGCACAAAATCTACTTTCCACTTTGTAATCGATATCAGCGATATGCATTCCCGTTCTCGTTAACAAGACTCTACGGATAGCACCTGCCGTGCTAGCGCGCACATCTCTGCATAAGCAGACTGTACAGCTCCTTCCCATGTTTTCAATGTGACGATAAACAGCTCTTGCACGTTTTTGTGTGTTCTCAGGTGCACAGCGTCAACATATAGCAATGATTATTTACTTTTTTTTAGAGAAAGTTTGTTAGTATATGAAATTAAAGTTTAAAGAAGACGCTATTTCAACAACTTTCAATGTGGCATGAAAACTAAGGTTAGCGTGATATTTTTTTTAAAAAAAAAATATGGTGTGTTACGTTCACATAACTTTCTATACCTCCTGTCGTTTATTAGTGGGTATACAGATTATTCTTACGAAAGTTTATTTTTCTATCTACTTTTAATCGAAATAAACATTTGCAGAACTAGCTAAATAACACGTTTCCTTAGGGTACACAGGGAACAGCGATAGTCAAATGTTTAAGAACTGGACGCTATACGCTGGTCTTAAAATTCCATACTGTTTCCATGCATTCGCGAGAAACAACTGAAAATCGACAGGACTTACAAAGGATGTCAAAATATTGAACGAATCGAACCATTAATAACGGATATCTCGAAAATGGCTGATGCCACAAAAAACTTATTTGAAATAAATTGTGTGTTTTAAAGAGATACTTGTTGTGTAGTACGTTTTCGCCTAGCCTCTCTAACGTTTACCAGTTATACAATGTTGCACAAAATTCCTCCCGAATAAAGAGGACTTCACAGACCCTTCCCAGAAAATTCAAGGGATATATTTTATTTGTCATGTAAATGTCTAATATATATTATATTTTAATCAACATTTTTAGAGCCATTTTTTTGAAAAATGTTCCATGTAAGGATAGTTTGGGGTGGGGACTTTTTTTAAAATCTGCGTGTCGCATCCTTGGAAGGTACTGAACTTAAATACCTAGTTTGAAATTTATCAGACTTTTCGTTTTGGGGTTATGCTTTACACACACACGCGGACCTTTTTCTAAAAATCTGTTTTTGGATTCAAGGGGCTTCAAAACACGTATTTCCGGATAAATCTTGGTATAGAACGCAATACCTTTTCTACCTACTATGTACGCGGTAGAGAAGTAATAAATTTGCACTAATATATAGATTAAATACATTTAAAAAACCAAATAGTTCGTGTAAACTGTAATGATGGGATTCTAAAGCTCTTAATGTGAAAAAATAAATAAGAGATCATACGGAGTGATGATACGGTAATTATATATATATATATATATATATATATATATATATATATATATATATATATATATATCTGTGTGTGTATATATATATTAGGGGTGGTGAAGTTGAAAATTAGATTTTTCTGTTTTTTTTTTTTTTTTTTTTTTTTTTTTACGTTTTCTACCACATACTTACAGAACCAGTGGAAGCACCCATTGTATTCCACCCAAAACTTCGATACCGAGATTTCACTGGAAATACGTGTTTTGAGGCCTCCTGAACCCAAAGAAAAAGCCTTTTTAGAAAAAGTTTCGTGTGTGTGTGTGAGAGAGAGAGAACTCTAAATGAAAAGTGGGTTAAATATCAAATTTGGTATTTAAATTCAGCATCTTCCAAGGATGTGATATGGAGATTTTCAACAAAATTCCCAACCCTAAACTACCCTTTACATGGAAAATATTTAGAAAATTTTCATTTTCCCAAAATTGGCTTCAACGATTTTGATATTTTGATAACGATTTACTGCATAAGATAATTACAAGACGAATGAACTGTATATCTTGAATTTTCTGGGAATAACCTCTGAAGTCCTCTTTATTAGGAATTACTTCTGCATAACTTGTAAATCATAAGAGATACACAAAATCATATCTCGTTAAAGCATACAATTTGCCAATTTTTTTTAGTAAACGATTTTGGAGATATTCCTTGATATTGGTTTGAACTTTCAAATACTTATATTTCTTCAAATGGGATGCCATTCTTTTTTTTTGTTTTTTTTATTTCAGGTTATGCAAAGAGAACGGAATTTCTAAGCCATCACATAGCGACCCGCTATTACAAGATTTGACTATCGCTTATATGTACTGTATTCTTCTATTCCCATTGTACCTATAACGAAATATGTAACAAAACCATTTATGCAAATGTTTATCTGAATTAACATGACGTACATAGGAGAGTAAGCAATTATAAGAATAGTTTATTGAAGAATGGGCAGAGAAAGTAATGCGAATGTAACACACCAGAATTTTCTTTAAAAAATGTTTTCGGGTTTTGTTGACTTATGTTTTCAGAATGTTCCTGAAACACAAGTCCCGTGTGAAACTTGGAGAAATGTCGTTTCAAAGTAAAACGCCTTTGTAAGGGTTTGTAACACAACGCCACTTTAATGGTGGAGGCATTATTATAGCGCAAGTACACATCTAATGACTGTCGAAACTAAGCCAAACACCACGGTTCCCGTTTAAATCGCGCGCGCAAATTCGCAACTGGACGGGTGCTATTGTACTCTGTCGTTACTTGTTACCAGCACAGGGGTGAACCCTAGATACGGAAACTGACAACACAACGTATGTGCAACGTACTAAGTTCCCATATGAACACGGTATGTCGCTAGTTGTATTTTTGCGGGAAAGGCTATATGTCTAATTGGTTGTTTCAATTTTTGAAGTGCGTAACGAACTAAATGGCAGACAGAGAACGAAGAGATCATCTTAGATTTTGTAGCAGGAAGTTTTCGTCCGATATATTTTCACCAGGAACAAAACAGAGACGGTAATCATACATTTACGTTATTTCTGCTCGTGTATCCTTTTGAAAATCTTGCTGCCAGCTTCTCCCTTTGCTACGTCACGGTGCACAGGCAATCCTTGCAATTGAAAAATTGCTGAAGTTACGCCAAATGTGTATTATGGAATAGGAGTGTTGTTGGCAATACGTAAGCTGAGATGTAAGCACAGATTATACCAGATTCTTAACTCAATGTTTGAGGCAAGGTGTCACATAGGGCGCTTTTTCCTGATGTTTCGGAGTAGCACTGATTGGAACTAACGATTGAGTCGGTAATTCAGTGGACCCTCTGTTTCGACTGAGCGCATGCTATGGTACCACCAGTCCCCACTTCACGAAGCTTGCATTCCATTCCGGTATTAGTTGAACTTACGAAGCCTCAACTCGAGCACACGTCATGAATGGTATAGGCACATTTCCACGTAGCAATGGAATGCATATTACGCTAATACGTGAAAAATTGAAATGTGCCGTAAAGTAGGCCTTTCCTGAAAGAAAATAGGCAAGAATAAGCCACTTTTAAACTTGAACTATTTACTGCTACAGATCAATGGTTATGGCTTCAATTAATCATTACAACTTACAAATGTAGCTGATATTATGAAAATATATCTTCCCCTTTCCCTCCTCAAGTTAGAATTTCAAACCATTTTACACTAATGACTACACTAATCACTGAATTATTACATTTTATGGGCAGAGGAAAACAGAAATGGATACCACAGGGTTATGTGTAATGCAATTTTTTTTTGTTCACAAGTTAGTAATAACATTTAAAAATTCCATTAAAGAAAACTGTAATGATTAAAACAGTATTCAAAAAATACATGCACACATGCTGAAGCAAGATTACAAAATATCTCCAGAGAAAGACCCAAAATTTGAGATTGTCTCACACATTATTAATAATTTAGCAAACCCTTTTTGTATACCAATTCCAATCGCCACATAATTTTTGTTAAGATCTTTTGCAAGCTCTGGGGAAATTCTACTGATGTAAATAAACTATTTATAACACAAAAGAAAATAATTAGAAACATCTTTAGTTTAAAGAGCACTGAACACATTTCAAACAAAACAATATACTCACCCTACCCTGTTTGTACATCTTAGAAACGGTTTGCTTTAAAAAAACATTCACCACTTCTACTCAAATAGCACCATACATGAGCATTCCACTAGAAGTAGGTATAACATTCACTTACAAGCCGCCAGAGTGTCAAAAAAGGTTTAACTCTATATTACAGGAATCCTGATGTATAATTTAATTACGACAGCATTTAATGACACACACACACAACGAGGGTCAGAAAGCAGGTTAAGAGGTTTTTAATTGATCACTGTTTGTATAGTATACAAGAGTTGTTTGAGCTATTTAGCTACAAGGTAGAGACACCAATGTAAATAAAGTCCTTAGAGCATGTATAACTATATCTTTATGTATATAGTAAGTAATTGAATTGTTAATATTAATGATGTAATTATTTATAGAAATTAATTATTCTATTGTACTTGATGAAGTCATGAGATTAACAAATTTACTTCCACTCGGTGAAAAAATACCATATATACATATGATAAAGAATGATTAATGCATTAAACAAAATAAAATAAATTGAATTTATGTAAACTCAATTATGACTATAAAAATAAGAATCTGTGGTATCCTTTATCACTATTTCGGTGAAGAGATGAGCTATACAGAGATGATGAGCTAAGTCCAAAGAACTCCAAGTTATAAAATGTTAATCACTTCACGATAAGAAAAACCGCGTAAAAATTCATATACAAGCAACTCTTCCCAGGAATTTAATTTGAGCTCAGGAATGTCATTAGGCACACACAGCGCCCATAACAGAACTAAATTTTCATGTACAGTTGTTTACTGTATATTGTACTGCATTATGAACAAAACAGTGCTACCGAAATAAAAAGGATGAACTGCTTTGTTGTAATTGTCAGTATATACTAAATAAAAAAAGAATTTTCTAATTGCATCTTATTACAAATATTAGCAAGAAATATACTCCATTCATTCATTTAAAAACAAATGGAAGATTGCAAAGCAGAACACAACTTTATTGTTACTTGCATAAAGTATGATTTAAAACAATAAAATAAGTAATAATAATAATAATAATAATAATAATAATAATAATAATAATAATAATAATAATAATAATAATGGCGGCTAACATTGTTATTCATCCTTACTATAACACAACCACTATTCAGAAAAACCATAATTAACACCAGCAATATCTATTCCCCCATCACCATCATGTTAAGCAGATAAAATACCAAAAATACAGTTTATTAACTGATTTACAAAACTTTGCCTTGGTGTACATTACCACCATAATAAACACCACATTAATAATATAAAGTAAATATTTATAACCGTAGGTTCTTAATGTGACAAACCATACGAAGTAACTCAAATTCAAGTGTACCTACATCCACAACACTTTTCACATATTTATGCACTACTGATGTGCAGCATTTTTACAGTTCACATACTTTAGGTAGATTGTTTGACTGAAGATAATGCAATGAAAACCAACAGCGCAAGTAACATATAAACTGCATACAATGCATAACTTCTTACATGGGACACATGACTTTGTGCTCGGTTTGGTGTTGCTGTTATCGTGCTTACGGTAGCAGCTGGTAAGGCACCATTCACAAGTGTAGTTCCTCCTTTGGCCACAGAGAAACAAATGCAAAGCTATCTGCCCCAGGTAGTACAAGTAGGTGATGTCAAATCCAATTAGGCTACCCTGAAACAATTGAAATGTTGCAAATACATGTCTATATATAATTCATCAGCATTTCATATTATTTAGACTGCTAATCCAAGAAAATTATTATAAATATGATAATCACAGCCAAAAAATACTGTGGATTAAATGCAAATAAATGCTACTCTGTTGCCTGCATGCCAACACACACACACACACACACACACACACACACATATATATATATATATATATATATATATATATATATATATCGATGTACTAACTTTGGGAAGTGAAGGTTACTGGAGTAAACTGTGTACACGTAAATAAATTAGTGATAAGAGTCTGCAGTATGTAGTGCAAGTAAAGCAGGGAATTACAAAGTAGATACTGCATGAAAATGGGGGAAGTGCTACAAAATATAAACTACAGATTATAGAATTGCTTCTGCAAGCTTTAATTTATAAACATACAATTACTAATAGCAAATTCAAACACAAACAAGGCAAAGAATCAGTTCTAACTTTGTAATATTCTATTTAGGTAATGAAGTTGGTGCAGAACTTATGAATGTAATTATTTAAAATAATGTATATAAAAAGTTGGAATAGTTGGCCCAGTATTACGTTTCATACAGAATATCTACAAATGTTTCACCATGAATACTTTGAGTGAATCCGTAACATGCAATTTAGCACAATATACAAATGTTTATATGAAGAGTGCATAATTTTGTTCAATTCAACACAGATATCTGTGGTCATCTCAATAGTAACTGAAGTTTTAAACTGATGTTTAATTGCAATTGTTTGCAATTTAAGCAAACTTTGCTTAAGACAGAGTATCTATATACACAATTTGAGGAAGGGGTTGTAAATTAGCATAAGTCTCCAAAAATTATTTACCTGCGTATTGCATATTGTCACCATACTGATAAACTTTATTCCACTAAAGCTAGATTCTCTATAAGGAATCCTGATAAGTGTAAAAGCTGCTAATTTTTTTAATACTTAAATTAGGTAATAGAAATTCCAGTATAACCTAGCTTTATAAAGGTAACACTCCAAATTTTGGCATACTATAACAAAGCTACTAGGGACTACTAAAAATCGTAAAATCCCCTTACAGGAATTAAAATTATTCTTATTACATCATTTCCCAACAGCTAGGAGGAATATTTAAAATGTCGCATAATAGATAGGTGTTTATCTTAAACTTGTAAATGGTGATATCCAAAAACGTGCGTTTCAATATGCACGACTGGGTGATGGATAAATAAAGTAAAATAAGTTAACTAAGGCCCATGGGTTGGAAGTTATGTTAACATTACATGTGTTGTCTGCATGTGCCACATGTATGATGTGTTCTATTTTTCCGGGCTTTGCTGAGTATGAGACCTAACAAATAAAACAGTTGAACTGGTGGTATATATTTCTAGGGTCTGGAGATATAAATCCAACATCATAAATTATACCTTAGGTTTCATTGAAAATACCTATATAATGTGTGTATATGTTAGCTAATTTTTGCATAACCTAGATGGTTTATCTGTAACCATGTTTAAATGTCCTTTTCACACAGGCTACAATAACATACGGCAAAATTCGTCATGCAAGGTGCAAGTTTAATTACTGTTTCTGCACTTATTCTCGTGTTCTGAAATGTTTCTTACCTTTCGGGGTTTTTCGGGAAACGAAGCAGTTTAATTTATTTCTCCCTGTAACAGGGCAACCAGGAACAGCACATTTCTGAAAACCAGATATTGGTACATTTCGTATTCTGAAATTGTAAACCACTGTAAACTGTTATCCAGTATGTATCTGTGCAGTTATACCTATTATCATGGCAGTACTACACATCAGGTGAACAACATGTACTCCATTATACTAGAGAACAGACTACCTGTAAAAAATATCGTTTCACAATTCAGTACCGTAATGTATGAATGCGCGGAATTTTAATTGTAACTCAGTCATTGATTTTATTGTTTTTTATTTAGTATTTCCTACTATACTGTTGAAATTACGATGCTGCTATATTAATGGATATTGGTATCATTGATAACTTACTATACATCCGTTAAAATCTGGTAAAGAGAGACTACTGTTGACAGCAAACTGAGGCAGTGTTGTCAACACCTCCTCGCAAATAATGGCTAGATGGTATCTTTAAAAAGGCATTATGTAACAAAAAAAGGCTAGATATAATTGACATCTAAAATTACTCACATTTTGTTTGCATAAGAAAGCCTATTAAGACATTCTAAATATCATAGCTGATAAGACAATTCCATAATATTTAAATACTGTGAAGCAATTTATCTAATATAAAATTGTAATGGATTAAGTTGTATTTTTGCTAAACAACAACACCGTAGATAGATATAGCTGATATTGATATATGAGATTTATTGAAATTACTTAAGTAAAATATGCAAAAACTCGCTAATTGTGTGTGTCAAAAATCATACAGTTCAGGCGTATACTCCAGAAAGTCGACTTCGCAGCCTACTGCAGCAGTTGAAGTGGATGGCCCAGCTGTGGATCCTGTATCTGTAGCGTTAGCTGGGTTTTTACCGATGTTTTGTAGCACATCTTTTGGAAGTTTTAGTCCTTGCAAAACTTTTTGTTCCTTCGCAAACCCGCACGTATTGTTAGGATTGAATCAAGTGTTTTTATGTTCATTTTATTTCTTTTCTTTGTTTTCACTTCGTTCATTTGTCTAAATAATCGCTCAACTTCGGCATTGGGCCAAGGAAGTGAAAGAAGCATAATAGCAAATTTAGATAACTCGGCAAACGGGTTTAGCCCACTTGCGTCTTTTAAGTTTTGATACTTCATTCCAAAACGAGATTGTATCGTTACTCTCAGACCATTTGACTGTAGTTAGATTCATCCACTGTAGTTGAATTTTTGAAATGTCATTTGCTGGTAATAAAAGCATTTCTGCAAGTAGGATTAAAGGCTCTTTTATCACTTTTAAAGTATTTTCTACTGATATGGATGCAATCATCTTGAGCGTTTCAACATTCTGAGGAAGCCTGTGTTGCAGCTCTTTTAATAGTTTGATAAGAAACCTCAAATAACGATCTCGGAGCTGTCGATCCTGCTCCGAAGACAATTTCAGAATTTTCATCTTGGTTTCAAATTCATAGCCGAGATAGTCATTTACGTCAACATAGTCATCAACGCTGTCTTTCAAAGAATCTAAGGGGCAGGTTGGTAAAACCAATTTTCTAGCAGGTGAATGGGTAAGATTAGTTAAATCATTTAACAGTTTTGTGGGATCTGCTCTATTCGATTCAAATGATTTATTTACGGCCTGAACTTCACAAAGAACTGGTTTCAAAAGTAGTAAATAAGCATACAAGGTTTCATCAGCATACATGCTGTACAGTAATTCTGCAGTGTAACATCATTCTTTATAGCGAGCCATTTCAAAGAAAATTTTCAGTTCTAACCATTGATCCATGATTCTGCAGACAGCTGTTTTAATGGATAGCCAGCGAGTATCACAAGCTCTGACAATTTTAAGAGGATTGTAACCATCGTTGATAGTCTGATATAAAAGTCTATACTCCTGCTGTCGGAGTGAAGAGTGACTAAACTAAGTATACGTTTCTTTAATAAGAAACTCCAAATTCCTAGGAAATGCTTCAGCAGCAGCTGAAACAGCTAACTGCAGGGAATGACAAACACAAGGTATGAGTACCAAAGTAGAAACACTTTGTTTTAATTTCTTGTAAACTCCACTATTTATACCAACCATAACAGATGCGTTATCAGTACCTAAACCAACAAGTTTATTTAAACTGAGTCCTTTACTTGCAACACTGTCCTTAACTGACAGAAACAATCCCTTCCGCATTAGAAGCTGAAAGTTCCAATGTTGAGAAATAAGTTGAAATTATTTCCCCATGCTGTTCACTGAAATAACTTATAGCAATTCCCAAAAGTTTTGTTACGGTCACATCTGTAGATTCATCAATTAACAAACTGTAATAACCACGACTAATATCTTGCAACAAATCATTTTCAAAATGTGGGGCTAACACATTTGAAATTACATTTGCGCAGTTTGTCCTATGTAGTCTCATGTTGACTGCTCTGCTTTCAGCAAAATTATGTTTGCACAATTCAGATAAATGATCAATTGACAGTAGTGAAGTATGGGCTGCCACAAATAAACTAAGAGCTGCCTCACAAGCAGCCGTCTTATTTACATTCTTCACCACAAACGAATCTAGCGAGCGATATGATGAGAACGACTGTAATGCAATGACATGTTTTTTACTACCACCATGCTGAGTTAAGTCATATCTTTTAGCCTTCACATCACACTTGCAAAACCTACATCGCGCTTTTGAGTCATCCGAGGGAACCTCCAAAATCCAGTCTTTGAACTCATTGTCCAAGAGCCACTGTGTTCGAAAACGCTGATGATTAAAACTCACTAATCCCCCCACCAAAAGAACAACAAAGTGCACCAGACTTAAGCACCTCTTATTACACTAATAAATACAGTTAATGCTCAAAAGTTGTTTCTCTACTGAAGTAAGTACTGTCAGTGACCCACGAGATTGACTTTGTCCTTGAACTACAAGCGTGCAGTGGACTGGGGAGCTTCTTGCATAAGGTGTAGATAGTGTAACACCAACAGTTCAAAAATATTGTCAACAAGTGCAGTCTTACTGCAGGCAGTGTCAGTGGATGCTACAGTGTTAAACGCGTTGTATCGTGAGTGTCAAATTAATATTATTCATTAGTGAAATGGCTAACTTTCGGAAAAAGGGAAAAACCATTCATAGCTAAGCTCGCGAAATAATAAACCATGTAAACGAGCAATGCAAAAATGAAGCAGAGCAGAAATAACTAATTCTGCCGATTTCGCGAGCGGATGAGAGAACAGCAAATTACTGCGGTGTGTCTGTGGGAACAATTAAGAATATAAGACAAGAAAGTGCGAAGAGAACAGAAGGAAGCCCTTTATGCCCTCCAGGCAAGACAAAACCTCGAAATCCAGAAAGAAACATATAGACGATTTCGACATGTGCGCCATAAAGCGGAAATAATGGACTTCTACGTCAATAAAAAGATAGTTCCGACACGTGGAAGGTTACTTCCTGTAGTTAGAAGTAAGATACAATTTCCTTGGGGGGGTACGGTCTTTAAGGAGAGTTATTCGGAAATTGGGATTTAGATGGCGCAAGTGCCGAAGTAAGCGAACAATCTTAATCGAAAAGCCAAGTATTGTTGAATGGAGATGGAAATACTTAGCTGAGCTAAGCAAATACCGAAGACAAGGCAGGATGTCGTTTATTTGGATGAAACGTGGATGGGCAGTAATTTAACATTCAAGAAATGTTGGCAAGCTGATGGGATCACAGGGGTGCTTACTGATGGTAGTGCAGGAAACAGACTCATTGTTGTTCACGCATGCTCCGAGAATGGATTTATTTTTGGAGCATTGCTGATTTAAAAGGCAAGATCAGTAACAGGTGATTACCATGAACGGTGTCAACTTCGAACGATGGGTGAATGAACGCTTGATTTCCAAACCTTCCGGAGAAATCTGTAATCATTCTGGATAATTCTCCTTATCACACCATTCAGATCAATAAGCCCCCAAATAAATACAACACTAAAGTTAACATCATGTCATGGCTTCAAAAAATGGAGTTTTGTGAAGAAAGCATGCTAAAGCATCAAACTTTTTTCTTTGATAGAAATGAACAGACCAAGAGAAAAGGTATTTAAGATTGACCGCATCCTCAATGCACATGGACACTCCACTCTGTATCTGTCGCTTTACAATTGCGATCTTAATCGCATTGAGCTTGCATGGGCGACAGTAAACCACTTCATAAGGGACCTCAATGTTACTGGGAAGTTCTCGTTATTTCGTTCATTGAGTTTAACCAACGAAGGAATCTCTGCGGTACCTGCAGAACACTGGGTAGGATATCACCGGCATGTTAGAAAATTAGAAGATAGTTACTGGTTCAAGGATCGTGTGGTTTCTGATGTGATCGATCAGATTATTATTTCAAATGCAAACGACAGTTCTTCTGATGAGCAAGAAGCGATATCATCCGATGACTCGGACTCCGAATCGTTGCATCAGATCTTGCACACCCTTTGGATTAATCAGGTTAGTAAAATAACATTCCACATTTATATTGTCATAAATATACTGTTTTACATGTATACAGGCTTTACAAGTTCACTTATTGAAAGTATGATATAATTGTTTTGTTTGATGCGGTAATAATGTACTATTGATGTTACTTCGCCTAATATTTGTTGTCGCTGAAAGAAAGGATAAATACCTTTGGAACAGGGTGTAAAACAATAAAGTGATAGGAAAGAATAGCACAACGCTCTCTCAGGTTTGCTTACGTCAACCCCAAGGACAAAGCTAAACTCCTGAGTCACAGACAGTAGTGTTCGGCCAGGTATACATATCTACAAGTTTACGTCTTTTCCCCTCTCTTTTTCTCGCAGAGCAAACGAAAACACAAACATGCATTGGAACCATCGAGTTCAGTTTTAAATTACATGGGGGAATAACCACGGTGAATAATCGCAAGTCAAGTTCATGTTACAACGGCGTATTATCTAGATGCTAATATTAACGTTATGATTAGTAAATATTTTCTTGGCATGATAGACATGATAGGAATATAATACAGCTACGAGGTAGCGGGGATTCACCCTAACCATTTTTCGTTTGCGTAGCTAAAGCGCAGATAAAATTTTGCTATTTAGGCTAGATTTTGGCTATGGGGTTTGTTAAATAGGCTAGATTTCAGGCTATAAGCATTTTACGATTTTGTATGGCTAAACGCTACTGTGAAAATGCTAGATTTAGCCATAAAATGGCTAATTTGGCAACACTGAACTCAGGTAATATTGACGTGCAGCGCTCAAAACGTTTGGTTCGGGTTGGTCGAACATGCTGAATTGAATGTAAGGTTACTATCCCACTTGACAACATACGCTGCAGCATAGGGCTGGTGGTGTATTGGAGAAGTGGAAACAGAGGACACTAACTCCCCACATGAACACGGTGTGTCACTAGTTGTACTTTTGCGGGAAAGGTGAATTTTCTGATTGGCTGTTTCAAGTTTCGAAGTTCGTAACGAACTAAATGGCAGGTACGAAGAAAGGGACCATATTGGATTTTTATAGCTGGAAGTTTTCGTCCGAAGTTGTTTCACCAGGAACAAAGCCGAGACGGTAGTCATCCATTTACGATATTTCTGATTGAATGTATATTTGTAGTAATATTGGTATTTTCTATTAACTTCAGTGATATTCGTAGAATGAGGTAGAAAACTTTGATAGGTTATTGTGTGTTGCAACATTTTTATATAACGAATTAATTTTCAGATACATTGAGCCGTCCAGACAGAGGGGATACGCCTACGATTTACATTCCTTCCAGTGTTGTGGTTCGAGTCCCGAATGGTGACATAGAATCTGAAGGTATGTTATTAAGTTTTCAGCATGAGAGTGCTGGATGAAAGGTTAAGTTTTAAAGAGCTTCTTAGTGTTGCTGAATTTTATATTGTCCTGATTTACTTTTCAGATATTGTGAGTCATCCAGACAGTGAAATATACGATTAATTTTCGTGTTTGCACTTCATAATTGATGGGTGAAGATCACAGCCAAAAGTAGGTAAGGTAAAATCGACCTTTAATGCAAATTAATTGGCGTGTTACTGTGCTAATATTCAAACACATAGATGCAGATCATGCGAGTGATACTCGTGTATAATTAAAAAATGTAGGATTATTGGTGGACTGACATACTGTCAAGGATAGCATGCCAATGATACTATAATTCTATTAAGACAGTGCCCAAATGAAATTTTCTAATACAGAAGGAAGAAAGATATTTAATATCATTCACATATATTTCAGTAATTCACCCTCTTTGGGCATTTTTATCTAACTGCCACTATGTCCTTTTTTGAACTGGGCATGGTGTATGAAAATAGAAATTCTGGTAGCTTTTTTGACAATTAATGTCCTTGTAATCTGTTATTACAGATGCTCAAAAGCATTTGTTTCCAAGAATAACTGAAGTGTTTGTTTTGAGTGAAATTAGCAGCTTCAGTATGTGTTCTGAGGCTTTGAAATTCCATAGTGGTTTCTATCTTTCGTGTCTGTTTTCTACCATTTAAACTTTGTAGCAATTTTGATGATACAAAATCCTTCCCTTAAAGATACATTGTGCAGTAATAATTAAGTTGCAGGATATTATAAGAAATGTATAGGCGTTTAAATGATCGTGTTGTTTTTGTGCAATAATCAAAGGTTTTGAAGTAATGGGCATTTAATATTTTTTTAAAGGTATTGAAGCCTTTTAAGTTAACACATATGATAAACATGAAGTTGATCACGATATATGATGAATCATTTGTAGAATACTTATGAAAATAGCTTACTGTGAGTAGAGAAAGTCTTAGATGGCAGAGCAGTGGTATGGCAAGTTAAAGATTGCTGGTTTGAATCCCAGGCATGGCATTGAATTTTTTGTCTGATTGTATATACCCATCCACTATTGTGTATATGCAAACAACCCATGGCTCTTTTCAGTGAAGGTTCCATGAATCTTTTCAATGAATTGGATCTTCTGAATGATCCTTTGATCTGTTATTTATAGTGAACATTTTAACACACTGAGTATTTTAAACGCTTTTCATATAGAGCGCATTGCATCCGAGGTACTATGGGAGGTTAGGTTTTTTTATATAAGCTTAGGTTTCTGAATTTATGGAAGGTTAACATTAGCTTAGTTTATATATATATATATATATATATATATATATATATATATAAGCTTAGTTTTCTGAATTCAGAGAAGGTTAGTCATTTTCTTTAATGAAAAGTGTTCAAAATTTCACTATAAATAACAGTTCGAAGGATCCTTCAAAAGATGAGATTTATTGAACCTTCAATGAAAAGATCCATGGATCCTTTGCATATACTGAATTTTATTTTGTTCAAGTAACACAAAGTGGTGGTGGTTATACAATAAAAAGTGTTATTTCCTTCTCATTTAGCACTTCATCAACCAAACTTTTTTGCCACTTTTTAACGGTTTCCCAGTTTTGTGTTAAAACAGCTTATTCACACTACGCACTTCTTCCTTTGTCATGGCAACTCAAACACTAACTGATAAAATCGAAGATTTGACCTGAGCTGAGCATATGAGTGCTAGCGTATTATGAATGACTGCTTATCATATTTCCTGTGTTATGCAAAGAGTTTATTTGGTACTCAGATAGCACCGCTGCGAATTCATTGCCGCATTTCTCATATAGGCAAGAGAATAGCAGTCATCCATAGAGTTCGTAATTAACAAAAAGATCCCTTTGATTGTTAATGCAATAGCAGGTAGAATTAAGAAAATAATATTTTGTCATCTCTTAACATTTGTCGCGGTATCGCCGTGTTATCTTATTGCTGAGCGCCTGTTATTGTTTTACTATTTTTAATTTTGAGTTCTTTGTCCTCGGCTAGCTATTATTACTCAGTCGAGCAAATCTCTTGAACAGGGTGTGTAAACGGAAAGGAGTTGTTACTAAAAGACAACACTGATAAAAGAATTTGTTTCTACACTTTTATTGCCGTCACACGTTATTAATTTCACATATATACTCTTGATACATGCCCGACTGAAACTGTTGTATTTTCGAATGTAACTATTATCACTTATTTGCCGCACATTATTAATTCGCGTATTTCACATCTTTTAACTAACTTTACGACGCGAGAGATTCTGTAGAACTGTGCGACGTGTAACGCGTGGATGATTCTGTTGAACTGAACGTTACCCAGCAATCCAGAAATCGAGAACAGGACGCCCAAGTTTACCTGGGCGGAATGTAATCGCCACAGTATCTAGCCGCGTACGCGGCTTTACCTGTGCGATAAAGTAGGTTAAAAGAATATACACAAGCTTTTGATGTTTGTCAATCTGTCATGGGCGGGGTTTAGCTTTGTGCGCTACCATTGGCTGGGTCTCGGTGTTCCCTCATGGGCGGACTAGCGACCATGTGGTGACCAAGCCCAATGCTGCTTAACTTGGGCGACCGCTTGTGTGGTCGTCAAGTTAAGCAGGCCGGCATGGCAGCAAAGCAAGATGGGAATACTAGGAAATGGGGAGGGGGTTATTCAAGTTGGCAGCAGGGCGGGTCGCTGCTAGATGGTCACTCATCCAGCCAGCGACCGGGCTCAATGCTGCTTAACTTCGGGAAGTTTGCGGAGTGAGGGATTGGCAGACTTCAGCCTCGGGAGCCCAAGCCGTCTTTCGGCAACCGGTAGCTCTTCCTCCGCCTTGGAGTCTTGTGGTCGTAGCGGCCCAAAGAGTTCACCAGCTGGTTGGTGTGGTAAATGAGCTTCGTGTACATGTTACGGGTTCTCTCCCGCACCACGTCCACGATTATGGGAGACCGGAATGGGTGTGTAGGATATGTGACGGGAATCTACGCCCGGTATCATAGATCATCCGAAGCGCCCTGTTCTGGACGGTTTGTAGCTTGCGGATGGTGGTCGCTGCCGCCGATCCCCAGACCTCGCAGCCGTACAGAATCAGGGGCGGGATAATCGCCTGATATAGGCGTAGTTTGAGGCATATGGGCATTGTGGAGCGGAATACGGGATACAGCTGCCTGAGCGCGGAGTGGCCGAGGCCGACTTTGCCCTGATATGTGGCGCGAAAGTGAGGCCGCGGTCGAGCGTGACTCCGAGGTATTTTGGCAGAGGTAACCCAAGGGATTCTCCTCCGCCGCAACCTCAGAGGCCGCTCGGGCCGCCACCGACGGACCTTCGCCAGGAGAAGCGCAGAGCTCTTCCCCGGGCTGATGGCCATCCTTCACTTTTCGCTCCACCTGCCAATGGAGCTGTCGCTGTAGTGGAGGGAAACAGAATCGGGCATTCTTGTTCTGTGCCATTATGAGGACATCGTCGGCATATTGGCACGTAACAGTCCTGGGTTCCGTGGGGAAGTCCGATATGTAGGCCGCGAAGAGTAGCGGGGACAGTACACTGCCTTCCGAAACTCCAGCGGCTATGGGACGGACTAAGGAAACCTTCCCCTCCACTCTCACCCTGAATATGCGATCCCGGAGGAAACTGCTTATCAGTGCGAGATAGGCGGGAAGGATGTCTGACTGCTTGAGTTTGTACAAAAGGCCTTGATGCCACGTCGTGGCTAAGGCCTTCTCTACGTCCAGCAGCACTGCTATGGTCTTGAAGTTCTCCTGGAAGCCCAGGGAGGCCTTCTCGGCCAATCGCAGTAGCTGCAGGGTCGTGGAGTGCCCATGGCGAAAACCAAACTGATGGTCCGGGAGGAAACGTTACCCGTCTCTGGCTTTAGCTTTTTATACTCCCTCACCCCGATATGCCTAAACATTATACCAGAGCTGCTATTGGTTAATAAAACGCGCCAACATTAGCGTCTATTTTTTTTATCAAATCAAAATTACGAACACATATGCTCTAGGGAAGATATTCCCTCAATTTCTACAGAAAAGCGCGCTACTCTTGACGTCATTTGCTTGTCTCTTCTAATTAATAAACAACTCACTCCCTCGTTACATTTGTTACCCGCTCCTATTGTCAGTTTCAGTGAGGCCGTGTAAACTTATTTCCTAACAATGCTTATAATTAACTAACATCCCAAATCATTGTCATACAATAATGCTAATTTACACTACAATCACTACAGTGTTGTGATATAAAATACCGCCACACAGTATTATGTATCCATTACCTTTAACAATGAGTTCTTACGATAATCGCAATAAAATGTGTAGTTCTATTCCTTTCCTACTCCAATATTTCATGATACAATACGTTTAAGGAACTATTTACATTGGCGTAAGTGCAGTGCTTAGTTTCATGACAAGGGGAAGCATATGCTTTGTTTACATCAGAGAGAACTCTGGTTTACAGTGGATAGTGTGTAATATAATCACAAGGTGTTTGTAACCACAAATTTTTCCTTAATGTAAGAAATTTCGCTTTTCAGAAACCTACTTTTAAGGGTAGTTTAAACATGTGTGTTCTATTTACTTCAAGGAATTACACAATGGAAAGTTGGAGTTAAGTTGTAGCTATTTGTGTCCAGTGATGGTGCTTCAAGTTGGAGCACAGAGAGTGACAATGACATTAATAGTGTTAAATGGTGTGGTGAAACTTGCTAATGACATTTATTGCACTGCTAATAGCGATTTAGTGAATTACAAACAATAACTACACTATTGCATATAATGTGTGCAGAAGTTTCTTTGTAGGAAATGGAATTAAGTTATTCGTGTCAAATTGTATTGCACTATCTAGAGTAGAATAAAATAACAAGTGTCAAACATGTGTTATTCTTCCAATTTTCCTGTCAAATTCCACATCCTACTGTTGGTTGGAAGTTCAAACAAACCATGGAGGCAGTTTAAGTGCAAACGATTTTACTATGAAGCATGCAGAAGAAATTATTGCAAGGTGCTTGATCTCATTCACTCTCAAAAAATTTAAATGTGACCATTATGTATTATGGCATAGAAGCATTCAGCAAACACTATTAACCCCAATAATATTATATAAAAAGCAATGTATGTGCAGACTATTGGATAATTTAAATAAGTTACACAGGAATAAACAGTTGTGT
The DNA here is from genome assembly GCA_030765065.1 of Deroplatys truncata. Lineage (NCBI taxonomy): Eukaryota > Metazoa > Arthropoda > Insecta > Mantodea > Mantidae > Deroplatys > Deroplatys truncata. Next base: position 115,753,313 of record CM060988.1, on the reverse strand, counting down.
TTTTCATACCAGCCTAGCTGTGAGGTGTTCAACTGATCATAATTGTGTTCTAATATTGTATTGCTACAGATGACAGTGACAAGTGACGCAGTATTTTATATCACAACACTGTAAATGCCAGAGTGATTATAGTGTAAATAAGCATTATTGTATGACATTGATTTGAGATGTTTGTTAATTATAAGCATTGTTAGGAAATAAGTTTACACGGCCTCACTGAAACTGACAATAAGAGCGGGTAACAATGAAACGAGGGGGTGAGTTGTTTATCAATTAAAAGAGACAAACAAATGACGTCAGAGTAGCGCGCGCTTCTTTAGAAATGGAGGGAATTTCTTCCCTAGAGCATATGTGTTCGCAATTTTGATTGGATATAAATATAGACGCTAATGTTGGCGCGTTTTATTAACCAATAGGAGCTCGGTTATAATCTTTAGGCATATTGGGGTGAGGGAGTATAAATTCCGTGCCAGAGACGAAATGCTGGAAGCGGGCAAATGTACTCATGTTCCCTAAACCAAGCAAAGACAGAGCTGACCCAGGCAACTACAGACCAATCAGCCTGCTCAAAACCACCAGCAAGGTAGTGGAGAAGGTCATACAGAAACGCTTGACGACGCACATCGCGAAACATAACATATTAATCAACGAACAATTCGGCTTCCGCGCAAAACACTCCACAACACTACAGCTAACACGTACCATCGAGCACATAACTCGAGGCTTCAATGAAAATAAATCGACAGGAGTCCTATTCCTGGATGTACAGCGGGCCTTTGATACCGTATATCACGCAGGACTCATTAGCAAACTAAACGACCTTAACTTCAACGATGTAATGGTTAAACTCATTGCACACTACTTAACCGGCCGTACAGTCGTGGTCACCAACGAAGGCAGGTGCTCGGCCCCCCGGGAAATACTAGCAGGGGTCCCACAAGGTAGTTTGCTGGGACCCGTGCTCTTCAATGTCTTTTTCAACGACATCCCGAAAACCACGGGAACACAAATCTCCATTTACGCAGATGACACAGCCATCTCTGCACAGTCCTGGAAACCCGGGATGATTGTACAGAGACTGCAAAACTCTCTAACAACTCTAGAACCGTGGCTGACCAAATGGAGAATTAAAGTAAACTCAGCCAAGTCCCAAGCGGTGCTCTTTTCCCGGAGAACTAAACACCACAATAAAACCACTCCCCTAAAACTACTTAACGATACCATAATTTGGAAAAATAAAGCCAAGTACCTAGGGGTAACACTGGACTCGAAGCTCACATTTACAGAACACGCAGCCGATGTCAGGCGCAGAGCAAATCAGCAACTAGGCGCCTTATATCCGATCCTCAACCGCAAAAGTACGATGAGCCAGAATATGGGACTGACACTTTACAAAAGCCTAATTAGGCCAGTTATGACATACGCCGCACCAGCGTGGGGCCACTGCGCACCGACACATATCAGAAGCCTTCAAGTGCTGCAAAACAAAGCTCTCAGAATAATTGCGAAGGTACCAAAGGCAGTCCCATTGGACTTACTTCATGATGACACCAGAATGCATACCATAGAGGAATTTATCAAGAAGCTTGCTGCTGACATGTACAAACAAGTCCAAACCAGCAGAAATCCCCACATTCGGAATCTAGGTCAATATGACGCCAGCGCCGACAAACACAAACGGCCACTATCGCTGTTCGAAGGAAAATCCCCTTAAACCGCCATTCCAATGAAGATAACACAGCCATCATTGAATACCTTAACAGCCTAGTGCCAATCTGAGACCACACACACAGCTGAAGCCTTGAAGACCCCGGGTGGATGGCATCCCCCCCGGGGCGGAACGGGGTGAAAGGGCAGCCCCACACCTATGACGACCACGGCACCCACCAGGACATGAGCGGCATGTACAGAAGAGGAACTCAGCTCTTAGCACACTGCCTTCTAAGGCAGTCACGTAGAGCAGTAGCCCCTGCAGCTCCAGCAGCGCCTTTATTAAGGTAGACTGGGAGCGACAGAAAGACTGAAATAAAAATAAAAAAAAAATTAAATAAAATCATAGTAAATAAATATACTAAAATATATATACATGCATATATATCCCTGTGTAAATAAGATGCTCCCCCTTCCTCATGTATATACCCCTTCCCATCCCCCTTTATTGCAGGACTATCAGCAGCACGCTGAAGATGAACCACCTCGGCTCCCTCTCCGGCCGAAGCCATCATAAACCGTAAGTACCATAACTGATTACTTAGCATGACACCTAACACCTCAATCCTCTTAGCATGAGCATGACTACCACCACTAACCATAGGTTCCTGGTCTGGGCTATGCCAAGGCCAGTACCTAACCTCCACTCTGTCTGCATACTCTCTTGTATGCAGGCGCCTTTTTAGAAATCACCCACTAACATTCGGTTTGCTTCGGCGGTACCGGACACCAGTTGACCTTCGACTTTCCCTTCCATCACCGTAGAGTAGTTAGTGCATGGTAGGGGAGACGATGTATATCCCTTTCGGATGATCGTCACCTGGTGTGGCGGAGGCGGGGCCACACCAAAATATAAAAAAAAAAAAAAAAAAAAAGGTAACGCGCTGTTTGACAGAATAATTCACGAGGTAAACGTCGCTCAGTCCAATAGAATCATACAAAGGTTATACGTCGCACAGTTTAAGAGAATCGTTCACGCGTTATACGTTGCGCAATTCTACAAAATCTCTCGCGTGGTAAAGTTAGTCATAAATGTGAAATACGCGAATTAATAATGTGCAGCAAATAAGTGATTATAGTGATATTAGAAAATATAACAGTTTCAGTCGGGAGTGTATCAAGAGTCAATAGGTGAAATTAATTAATTGTGACGGTAATAAAAGTGTAAAAACAAATTCTTTTATAAGTGTTATCTTTCAGTAACAAATCCTTTCCGTTTACACACCCTGTTCAAGAGATATGCTCGACTGAGTAGTAGTAATAATAGCTAGCCGGAGCACAATGAACCCGAAATTCAAACTAGTAATACAATAACAGGTGCTCAGCAACAGATAACACGAAGTGACCGCAACAAATTGGCTCCCATACGTTGTGCAGATAAACGTGAAGCATCTTCCAACTACCAAAAAATATTCTACTTCAAATTGGCGCCCAAACGTGGGGCTAACAAATAATTTACTTCACAAGTTATTTTATGTGAGCTTTAATCGACTCCTTTAAAAAGAAATATGAATAACTCAAAGTGCAATCTCGATTATTGAAGCTCACGTAATTAACTTTGTACGTCGTCAGTAGCGATACAGTATTGGAACATATGATCAGCTGAGTAGACAGCTAGGCAGGTATGAAAAATACAGCTGTAGTAGCTACGAGGACGTGGTCATCCGAGAGCACGATCTTTCATAGTTTAATTCCATCCCGGATCACTACTCACGCTGCGATCGCCCTTGTGTTTCCAACGTTTAACACGAGAGTTGCACTTCTAATACTACGCTGTTCTGTGCGCTGGATGCACCTCTGCACCTGGATGTAGGCGACTTGCACTAGCGCTTGCAGAAAGCCAACCGAAGTTGCCCGACGAAGTTCGAGCGAATGCCGAAAATAAACGAAAGGGAACGATCTTCCAGTTCAAGGGGGAAGGTAGTCCATTCCGGCACATTTTGCTCCCATTGGCTGTGGTCAAATACGTAACGTGGAACGTTGGCGCGCGCATTTCGACTGGCAATTGAAAGTGAATACATAAAGCCATGCGTTTCAAACTAGGAATTTGTACATACATAGTACAAATCGGTTTAAGTTCAGTACCTTCCAAAGATGCGACACAAAGATTTTCAAGAAAATGCCCCACCCAAAATAACCCTTTACACGGAAGAATTCTCGATTTTTTTTCTGAAAAATGACTCAAACGATTTTGATTAAAATGCCATTGTATTCAAGATATTTACATGAAAAATAAAATGTTTATTTTTAATTTTCTGGGAACAGCTTGTGAAGTTCTCTTCATTCGGAAGGAATTTTGTATACTCTTGTGTAACTGGTAAATTTAAGCAACAGAGGAAAATGGGCTACACAAAAAATGTCAATGGGATAGATGGATCTGTTGCATCCCAGTTTTATATGTTATAATGTTTTATGTATATGCAAACTCCACCATCTTCTAAATGTTTTCTTATACAGAGTGAAAGATATTGCTTGAACTGTAATAAAACGGCTAATAGACACAGGCACAAGGAACATAAAACACTGTGTTTCATTTTTGTAGGTTTAATGACAAAAATTGTATTGGACATATTTGCACTACTCATTATATAGAATCCATGATTAACGTACGGTTCAAGCAGTACCTTCCACCCTGTATACTGTCCTCCCAAATAATACCCATGCAGTAATAATGAGAATTTCTCGTTTCAAGTGATGTCTTTCTCAAACATGTCTTCAAGGCAATAGAAATTACATGGGAAATTGAAATTTAAGCATAACAAAGTATAAAGTTATAATTTCGAGCTTATTCAAAGTGAATTAATCATCATAATAGTATCAACCTCATGTAAGCACTTTATGTAGGGCAGATTGCATGTGATGGTGATTAACACTTATTTGCTATTGTTGTCCTACTGTAATGGGTGTCGAGAAGTTTACTGTTGAAATGGTGATGGTTTACAAATTTTTCTCTCTTAGATAAGACATGATGGGGAGGGGAACATCCCCCCCAAAGGCTGTTCTTGGCATTGGGTATATTCCTACTTACTCTGCATACTTCATAATTGTATGATGTGTTCAATTTCCCTTGAGCATTGCTCACAGTGGAACCAAATGAACAAACACAACCAAATGAACAAACACAAACAAACAAACATCACTGTATGGGCTCAATTTGCTTTTTTCCCATATGACCTGTCAATAAATTTAAGGTTTCCATGTGCTGTAGGACTTCCACTGGGTTATATCAAATATTATATATAGAACCTTTCCCAGGAAAAGGAATCAAAGTGTATTTTCTATTCAATAACTGTAAGTTTTATTAACTAGAACTGGCTTTGTGTATGCATAAGTGACTTAAGTGCAATTACCTATAAGATCATTCCAATAGATTGTAATAACAGACATTCAAGAGGTTAGAATTTAATGAACATTTTAAATGGGTAGGCCATTCAAATGTATATTAATGTAGGCACATGTTCCTTAAAATACCATACAAATGTATTATACAGTATTATTAAATATGAATGTGAATGCAATGACTCTAAACAATAACAATGTCTCTTTGTGTTTAACCATATCACACCCACTCTTCATAATTGTCAATCACTTTAACATGTCGTTTAGTGTGCCAGTATTAATTGTTTTTTCATATGTTGACTGCAGAAAGAATGTAACAGCACATGCTGGTTTATAAATTTGGGGGCTGGATGAGACACTCGTTCATTAGTATTGCTCTCTGTCCTCCATAGTATTTTTAATTTTAATGTCCCTTTTAACTTCACAGGTTTACAGAGATTGGAGACTGGTGGGAGGGGGGATGAAGATGGTGCAATTGATGGAATTATGGTGGGGAAAACCAGAGAACATTCATTCTAAGTGCCATTTTATCTACCACAAAATCCCACCTCTGATCCCTAGGATTGAATCCAGGCTTTTTTGTGAGAGGCCATAGTGCTGCCCAATTAGAAGTGTGAATATGAGACAACATTTAAAACAGAGATAGCATTACTCAATACTACCAAGTAATGAAACCAAGAAGTTGTTTTACAAGCCAGCTCCCACTATGACTTCACAAATGAGGTGTATGTAAATAAAGTAGATACTTAAAAAAGAATAACTATTTCAGCAGATATTTTGCCATGCAATACATATTACACATTTATATAATTTAAGTTGGCTGTTTTGTCATAAATATGGTAGCTGACATTTCGATATGTAGAAATCATTCAGCAATAATGTGGTAATACACAAGTTTTATGTAACTATTTGTGCTTCCAAGGCCAGCGCTTAACCGAGTTACCCAGATTGACAAAAAAATTCCCAAGGATATACAGTACATATGGGGAATTTTCTGTTTATGAAATGCTTTAAGTTATTTTGCAATGAAAAGAGCATTATGTCCTAATTTATTTATTTATTTGGTATAACAGCAGGAAATAGTGTTTGAGCACAACACTAATACACATCCAAAATCAAACTATGGATCCCAAAATATTATCATTACATCACATTCAAAATTGAAATAGGTATCAGACATACCCTTTGAGCATGAGTTCTCTTGTTCGTTTTACGATATTAGTGTGCAATCCATAAAAATAAACTTTTCGAAATACAGTGCCTAATTTGAACACATTTCAACACTAAATAGCACAAACACACATTTTAACACCTTAACATACTAAGTATAGTTTATATTTAAGGTTAGCTTGTTTTCGCCATATATATATATATATATATATATTTCAATTCTTCATTAAAACCAACTAAACTTTCGATTCATAAGCTGTCTTCTACCTTAATAGGTTTTCAGGTCATGTTCCAGTTTTAAACATCGAATGCGCGTTATTTGGTACTCAATGTTAAATAAGGTATCACTATAAACTCCTACATTTACACAATTGCTCGTTGATACGAAAATTCTGGTTTATTGCATTATTTAATTTTATATTTTCGGCATTGCTATTTTATCAGCTGACTTCCATCTTAGTTTAGTTTCAAGGTTTCAAGCCTCAGCAATCAGCATGGCAGAGGTCGCGACACCTTCCCCCTTGAACTGGAAGATCGTTCCCTTTCGTTCATTTTCGGGATTCGCTCGAACTTCGTCGGGCAACCTCGGTTGGCTTTCTGCAAGCGCTAGTGCGACTTGCCGACTACAGGGGTGATGGTTGGATTGGCTAAGTGGAAACCGAGGGCACTAACTCCCCACATGGACACGGTGTGTCACTAGTTGTACTTTTGCGGGAAAGGCGAATTTTCTGATTGGCTGTTTCAAGTTTGGACGTTCGTAACGAACTAAATGGCAGAGGCACGACGAAAGGGACCATCTTGGATTTTTATAGCTGGAAGTTTTCGCCCGAAGTTTTTTCATCAGGAACAAAGCCGAGACGGTAATCATACATTTACGCTATTTCTGATTGAATGTATATTTGTTGTAATATTGGTATTTTCTATTAACTTCAGTGATATTCGTAGAATGAGGTAGAAAACTGATAGGTTACTGTATGTTGCAACATTTTTATATAACGAATTAATTTTCAGATACATTGAGCCGTCCAGACAGAGGGGATACGCCTACGATTTACATTCCTTCCAGTGTTGTGGTTCGAGTCCCGATTGTAGAATCTGAAGGTATGTTATTAAGTTTCCAGCATGAGAGTGCTAGATGAAAGGTTAAGTTTTTAAGCGCTTCTTAGTGTTGCTGAATTTTATATTGTCCTGATTTAATTTTCAGATATTGTGAGTCATCCAGACAGTGGAATATACGATTAATTTTCGTGTTTGCACTTCATAATTGATGGGTGGAGATCACAGCCAAAAGTAGGTAAGGTAAAATCAACCTTTAATGCAATTAATTAGCATGTTACTGTGCTAATATTCAAACACATAGATGCAGATCATGCGAGTGATACTCTTGTATAATTAAAAAATGTAGGATTATTGGTGGACTGACACACTAACTGTCAAGGATAGCATGCCAATGATACTATAATTCTTTTAAGACAGTGCCCAAATGAAATTTTCTAATACAGAAGGAAGAAAGATATTTGATATCATTCACATATATTTTAGTAATTCACCCTCTTTTGGGCATTTTTATCTAACTGCCACTATGTCCTTTTTTGAACTGGGCATGGTGTATGAAAATAGAAATTCTGGTAGCTTTTTTGACAATTAATGTCCTTGTAATCTGTTATTACAGATGCTCAAAAGCATTTGTTTCCAAGAATAACTGAAGTGTTTGTTTTGAGTGAAATTAGCGGCTTCAGTATGTGTTCTGAGGTTTTGAAATTCCAAAGTGGTTCCAATCTTTCGTGTCTGTTTTCTACCATTTAAACTTTGTAGCAATTTTGATGATACAAAATCCTTCCCTTAAAGATACATTGTGCAGTAGTAATTAAGTTGCAGGATATTATAAGAAATGTATAGGCATTTAAATGATCGTGTTGCTTTGTGCAAAAATCAAAGGCTTTGAAGTAATGGGCATTTAATATTTTTTAAATGTATTCAAGCCTTTTAAGTTAACACACATGATAAACATGAAGTTGATCACGATACATGATGAATCATTTGTAGAATACTTATGAAAATAGCTTACTGTGAGTAGAGAAAGTCTTAGATGGCAGAGCAGTGGTATGGCAAGTTAAAGATTGCTGGTTTGAATCCCAGGCATGGCATTGAATTTTTTGTCTGATTGTATATACTCATCCACTATTGTGTATGCAAACAACCCATGGCTCTTTTCACTGAAGGTTTCATGAATCTCTTCACTGAATTGGATCTTCTGAATGATCCTTTGATCTGTTATTTATAGTGAACATTTTAACACACTACGTATTTTAAACACTTTTCATATACAGCACATTGCATCCAAGTTACTATGGGAGGTTAGGTTTTTTTTATATAAGCTTAGGTTTCTGAATTTATGGAAGGTTAGCATTAGGTTTGTTTATTTATATATATAAGCTTAGTTTTCTGAATTCACAGAAGGTTAGTAATTTTTTTAATGAAAAGTATTTAAAATTTCACTATAAATAACAGTTCGAAGGATCCTTCAAAAGATCTGATACATTGAACCTTCAATGAAAAGATCCATGGATCCTTTGCATATACTGAATTTTATTTTGTTCAAGTAACACAAAGTGGTGGTGGTTTTACAATAAAAAGTGTTGCTTCCTTCTCATTTAGCACTTTATCAACCAAACTTTTTTGCCACTTTTTAACGGTTTCCCAGTTTTGTGTTAAAACAGCTTATTCACACTATGCACTTCTTCCTTTGTCATGGCAACTCAAACACTAACCGATAAAGTCGAAGATTTGACTTGAGCAGAGCATATGAGTGCTAGCGTATTATGAATGACTGTTTGCTTATCATATTTCCTGTGTTATGCAAAGAGTTTATTTGGTACTCAGATAGCAATGCTGAGAATTCATTGCTGTATTTCTCATATAGGCAAGAGAATAGCAGTCATCCATACAGTTGATAATTAACAAAAAGATACTCTTTGATTGTTAATGCAATAGCAGGTAGAATTAAGAAAATCATATTTTGTAATCTCTTAACAGTTACTATATATCCATAACCTTTCACAATGAGTTCTTACGATAATCACAATAAAATGTGTAGTTCTATACCTTTCCTACTCCAATGTTTCATGACACAATACATTTAAGGAATTATTTACATTGGCATAAGCGTAGTGCTTAGTTTGAAGACAAGAGGAAGCATATGCTTTGTTTACATCAGAGAGAACTCTGGTTTACAGTGGATAGTGTGTAATATAATCACAAGGTGTTTGTAACCACAAATTTTTCCTTAATGTAAGTAATTTCTCTTTTCAGAAACCTACTTTTAAGGGTAGTTTAAACATGTGTGTTCTATTTAATTCTAGGATATACACAATGGAAAGTTGGAGTTAAGTTGTGGCTATTTGTGTCCAGTGATGGTGCTTCAAGTCAGAGCACAGAGAGTGACAATGACATTAATAGTGTTAAATGGTGTGGTGAAACTTGCTAATGACATTTATTGCACTGCTAATAGCAATTTAGTGAATGACAAACAATAGCTACACTGGAAAGGTAGAACTGTCCAACACACGGCTTGTGTGAAAGAACAATTAAATCCAATAGCTACACTATTGCATATAATGTGTGCAGAAGTTTCTTTGTAGGAAATGGAATTAATTCATGTCAAATTGTATTGCGCTATCTAGAGTAGAATAAAATAACAAGTGTCAAACCTGTGTTATTCTTCCAATTTTCCTGTCAAATTCCACATCCTACTGTTGGTTGGAAGTTCAAACAAACCATGGAGGCAGTTTAAGTGCAAAAGATTTTACTATGAAGCATGCAGAAGAAATTATTGCAAGGTGCTGGATCTCATTCACTCTCAAAAATTTAAATGTGACCATTATGTATTATGACATAGAAACATTCAGCAACCACTATTAACCCCAATAATATTATATAAAAAGCAATGTATGTGCCGACTATTGGATAATTTAATAAGTTACACAGGAATAAACAGTTGTGTTTTTCATACTAGCCTAGCTGTGAGTGTTCAACTGATCATAATTGTGTTCTAATATTGTATTGCTACAGATGACAGTGACAAGTTATTTTATGTGAGCTTTAATCGACTCGTTTAAAAAGAAATATGAATAACTCCAAGTGCAATCACGATTATTGAAGCTCACGTAATTAACTTTGTACGTCGTCAGTAGCGATACAATATTGGAACATATGATCAGCTGAGCAGACAGCTAGGCAGGTATGAAAAATACAGCTGTAGTAGCTACGAGTGACGTCATCATCCGAGAGCACGATTTTTCATAGTTTAGTTCAACCCCAGATCACTACTCACGCTGCGATCGCCCTCGTGTTTCCAACGTTTAACACGAGAGTTGCACTTCTAATAGTTTGCTGCAAACTACAGCTTGCCGAGAGAAAGAAGGCGGGAAAAGTCATTTTCATGTAACTATATAACCTCGAGTAACTATTAAATAATAACCTCACGCAAGGCAAATCTGCTCTATATGTTTTTCGTTACGCGGATTACCTTATTTCCTCTGATTAAGTAAATGTAGGATAATGCATGTTTGTAATATTGGTATTTTCTATTAATTTCAGTGGAATTCGTAGAACGAGTTATACGATTATTGCCCATAGACTCAATTACAAGTTTCGAGCATTGTCAAGTACAAAGATAAAAGCTTAAATTACTATGAGGTAGAAGAGAAGGCGATTTTAATAGGTTATTGTGTGTAACAACATTTTTATATTATAATAAATTAATTTTCAGACGAGGCATCCAGACAGTGGGGTATGCCTCCGATTTGCATTCCTTCCAGCGTTGTGGTTCGAGTCCGGAATGGAAACTTAGAACATGAAGGTATGTTATTAAGTTTGAGCAACACCAAATAATGCGAAAATCTCCTCTTAGTTCTCTTCCTTGGTGATGAAAATGATCTGTCACATGTGCAACAGACTAATATTTAATGCCGCTAAACCGGTAAGATACTCAGCCTCAAGGCGTAGCCGAGAGATTTTGGGCCCTCAGCCTCAAAGCGTAGCCGAGGGATGTTTTTTTTAGAAGGAAAGGAGCGTAGCAGTTGCGGCCGAGAATAAAAAATGGCTACGTTTGTTGTGTTCATAACGCGATTTGCCTAAAAGGGGCGGGCAGGTGGACACCAGATGTTGAATACATCACATCCAGTTCTAAACTCACTCTTAAGGTATTTTATTCATTTTCCTATTGCTTTTGTAACCATTTTCAACAAAGAGAACTAAGAGCAGATTTGCCCATAAAATGATAGGGTCATTATTCCATATCCGGGTAGACGGTATTAACATGTGACATTCAGAAAGGGACATTGCTGTTGAAGACCGCCTAAAAGCAACTTACCCCTTTTCAGATATAGTGAGCCATCGAGATGTGGAATGTACCATTAATTTTGTTGTTTGCACTTCATAATTGGTGGGTGAAGATCACAGCGAAAGTGGCTAAAGTAAAAATCAACCTTTATGCAAATTAAATAGCATGTTGCAGTGCCACTATTCAAACATGTAGATGCAGATCATGTGAGTGATACTCGTGTATAGTTTAAAAATGTAAGATTATTATTGAACTATTTGACATACTGTCAAGGATAGCATGAAAATGTTACAGTAATTCTTTTAAGACAGTGCCCAACTGAAATTTTCTAATACAAAAGGAAGAAAGATATTTGATATCATTCATATATATATTTCAGTAATTCACTTGCTTTTGGGCATTTTTGCCCTTTTATGAACTGGGCATGCTGCATGAAAATATAAATTTTAGCAGCTTTTTTGACAATTAGTCCTTTTAATCTGATAGTGCAAGTCCTCAAAAGCATTTGTTTCCAAGCAAAAACCTGGTGTTAGTTTTGAGTGAAATCAACAGCTTCAGTATATGATCTGAGGCTTTGAAATTCCAAAGTAATTGCAATCTTTCATGTCTGTTTTCTACCATTTAAATTTTGTGGCAATTTTGTTGATACAAAGTCCTTCCCTTAGAGGATACATTGTGCAATAGTAATCAAGTTGCAGGATAGTATAAGAAATGTATAGGTATTTAAATAATGTGTTGGTTTTGTGCAAAAATCAAAGTTTTTGAAGTAATGGGCACACAATATTTTTTAAATGTATTGAAACATTTTAGTGAACATATATCATTATAAACATGAAGTTAACCATATATATGATGAATCATTTGTAGAATACTTATGAAAATAACTTAGTGTGTAGAAAAAGTCTTGCTATACCACTGCTCTGCCATCAAGTCAGATTGGTGGTTTGAATCCCAGGCATGGCATTTAAATTTTTGTCTGATTCTGTACACCCTTCCGCTATTATTCCATATATGCAAACAATCCATGAATCTTTGCAGTGAAGGTTCCTTGAATCTTTTCAATGAATCTGATCTTTTGAATGACCCTTTGATCTGTTTTTTATAGTGAACATTTTAACACATTTCAAGTCATTTTAAACTTTTTTCATACAAACGCATTGCATCTGAGGCACATGGGAGGTTAGATTTTTTTTAATATAGGCTTAGGTTTTTGAATTCATGGAAGGTTAGCACTAGATTGGGTTTTTTATATAAAAGTGTTTAAAAAGCTTAGTGTGTTAAAATGTTCACTATAAATAATGGATCAAAGGATCATTCAAAAGATCCTTTGCATATCATTCAATGGATCCTTTGCGTATACTGAATTTTGTCTAAGTAACACAAAGCGGTGGTGGTTTTTAAGTGTTATTTCCTTCTCACTTAACACTTTATCAACCAAACACGAGCACAGAATTCCAATTCTTTCATTTAATTCCTGAGTTTCTTTACACTTCAGTTATTTGTAGTGTGTTTCACTTAATTGGCTGACTAGTTAATTTACTCATATCAGCATTTGTGCATTAAAACTTTAATAACCTTTTCTCCAAATTCTTCAGTTCTGTTAACTATCACTACTTCATATTTTTAAATTACATTAATAAGTAAACACAGCCACATGAGAAAGGGCGAAGAGATGCAACAAGCTGCAGATTACTCGTGGATAACAGAAATGCTTATCATAACCTATTTCTGTTGGCGAACCCAGAATTGCAATGCGCAACTTAACTATTTCACAAGTAAGACATTGATATTGCCTTCAAAAGCTTGAACACAGATCTTCGCTTTTCCATGCCATTGCTCTAGACATCTGAGCTACCATGGCAACATGCCGATACAACTTTAAATTCCCCAACTGACTGACATTTTTTCCACTAAACCACAAGGCATTTTCAAATTCATTTTGGGATAATGCACCCCAATGGCAACTTACAATATTGTAAATACTTTTCTTCACAGTTAACTGCTGTCAGGTCAATCAGTGTTAATTGTTCTTCACACATGCTATGTGTAGGCTAAAGTTGTCATTGGAAATATGCTTCTTTTAGCAGAAAATTAATTACTTGTTATAATAATAATTTTTACAACTATTGAAGTTTATGATAATCCATTTAAAAATTGTATATGTGTGTGTGCGTGCGTGTTTTTTTTTTATAGTGTGAACAGGAAATGGCCCAGCCTCTCTTCACCCCAAAGCACTCTCATTCATTACTTACTTGAGCTGCTGGTTGCATAAAAATGCTGCTAGACATTAGCAATTACTGACTACATGTTAAAATCCTAGGTATAGTAGCAATAGTAGACCTACTTTCCATCCCAAACAAAAGAGTGCCTCTCGCTATAAGCAAACACTTTGTATTATCCACACGAACGTAGTTCTCAATCCTTGCCCCTTATGGCAGCTTCTTCCTCTCGCACATACTTGCTGCATATCACTTACAGCTGAACTTTGTTTCAGTCTATAAAAAGGTGCCCTGTGTGAAAATCATAATTCAAAATGCAACCTGAAGTAACAATCGATTTTATAAGCATGCAGAAAATGAACATTTTACTGAGTTTAATCGCAATCCTCAGGCAAAGGTGCAGCACCCTAATCCAAGTACTCCAAAAATGCTCAGCTGCCGTATTGGAATCGAAGCTCTCCTCCAAGTTACTGACAAGCGTATCCACAACACTGTTGTACACAAAACAAGTTCCCACATTTTATTCTCTTGTTATGTCTATTTATCGATGGATTTTTTCGGGTGTAAAGATCCTTGGCATGGCTTCCTTCGGAAGGGAAGTAAAGTCGGTGGTCCCGTGTCGTAGATTTACGGCACATAAAATAACCTCAAGCCTGGTAAAGAGACCTCTGAGCAAAATTACCAGTGTTTCACACCCAATATAGAATGGGATGCTAAGGACTATAGTACTTAAAGAGAGTCCATAAATAAAAAAAATCAATTTAATTTGCATACTTTGGTTACACCTTTTGCTGAAACGCCTGTAAACTCGGATGTTAGTCATAATATCTACTATTGTAAAAATCAGGTGTTTTTGTAATAGTGAGTTGAACACATTAAGTATTATTTCCTTTTCGCCACTTTTTAATGGTTCCTCACTTTTGTGTTTGAACAGTTTATTTGCACTACATGCTTCTTGCTCTGCCATGGCAATTCAAACACTAAGTGATAAAATCACAAGATTTTAGCTGAGCATGTCACTGTTTGCTAATCATATTTCCTGTGTTATGCAAAGAGTTTATTTTTTACTCAGATAGTACCCCTGGAATTCATTGCTGCATTTCTCATATAGGCAAGAGAATAGCAGTCATCCTACAGGTGGTAATTAGCAAAAAGATACTCTTGAGTGTTGGCGCAATAGCAGGTAGCATTAAGAAAATCATATTTTGTAATCTCTTAACTGTTATTATATATTCATTACCTTGAACAATGAGTCCTTACGATAACCACAATAAAAGGTGTAGTTCTATACCTTTCTTACTCTAATATTTCATGATACAATACATTTATTAAGGAACTATTCACATTGGCGTAAGTGCAGTGCTTAGATTCATGACAAGCAGAAGCATGTGCTTTAGTTTACATCAGAGGGAACTCTAGTTTAAAATGTACAGTATGTAATATAATCGCAAGGTATTTGTAACCGCAAGTTGATTTCTCTTTTCAGAAACCTACTTTTAAGAGTGGTTTAAACCTGTGTTTCAATTTACTTCTAGGGTATACACAATGGAAAGTTGGAGTCAAGTTGTGCCTATTTGTGTCCAATATGGTGCTTCAAGTCGGAGCACAGAGTGATAATGACATTGATAGTGTTACGTAATAGTGTGGTGAAACTTTTGCTAATGACATTTATTGCACTGCTAATAGTGATCTAGTGAATGACAAACAGGTGTTGCCACATGTAGCAATAGCTACACTGTTGCTTATAATGTATGCAGAAGTTTCTTTGTAGGAAATGGAATGAAGTTATGTTATGCAATATGTCAAATTGTGTTGTGCTATCTGGAGAGTAGAATAAAATAACAGTGTCAAACATGTGTTCTTCACATTTTCCTATCAAATTCCACATCCTATGGTTAGTTGGTTGCAAGTTCAATCAAAACTTGGAGGCAGTTTAAATACAAAAGATTTTACTATGAAGCATGCAGGAGAAATTATTGCAAGGTACTTGAACTTTTCATTCAGCCTCAAAAATTTAAATGTGACCATTATGTATTATGGCATACAAACATTCAGCAACCACTATTAACCCCAATAATATTATATAAAAGTAACTTATATACCAACTATTGGATAATTTAAATAAAAAGAGTTGCACAAGAATAAACAGTTGTGTTTTTCATACTAGCCTAGCCGTCAGGTGTTCAGCTGATCATAATTATATTGTAATATTGTATTGCTACAGATGACAATGACAAGTTATTTTATGTGAGCTTTAATTGATTCCTTTAAAAAGCAATTTGAATAACTTAAAGTGCAATCACGATCACTGAAGCTCACGGAATTAACTTTGTATGTCGTCAGTAGCAATACAGTGCTAGAACATATGATCAGCTGAGCCAGACAGCTAGGCAGGTATGAAAAATACAGCTGTAGTAGCTACCAGTGATGAGTGATGTCAGCACCCAAGAGTGCAATTTTTCATAGTTTAGTTCTGTACCAGATCACTACTCACGCTGCAATCGCCTTTGTCTTGCCACAGTTTTACTCTACGGTTGCACTTCAAATACTTTGGTGTTCTGTGTTGCAGGCTAGAACGAAGGGACCAACTTGGATTGTTGTAGGAAAAAAGTTTTTGTCTGATATATTTTCACCAGGAACAAAGCAGAGACGGTAATCATACATTTACATTATTTCTGCTTGAATATATGTTTTTGTAATATTGGTATTTTCTATTAATTCCACTGAAATTTGTAACAATGAGGTAAAAGGCAAGGTAATTTTAATAGGTTATTGTGTGTTACAACATTTTTATATTATAATGAATTAATTTTCAGATACATTGAGCAATCCAGACAGTGGGATATGGCTATGATTTACATTTCTTCCAGCGTTGTGGCTCAAGTTCAGGATGGAGACTTGTAATCTGAAGGAATGTTCTTAATTTTGAGCAACATAAAATGATGGTGCTGGAACAAAGGTTTAAGTTTTTAAGAGCTTAGTGTTACAGTATTTTATATTGTCCTGATTTACTTTTCAGATATAGTGAGTCACCCAGACAGTGAAATATACCATTAATTTTGTTGTTTGCACTTCATAATTGATGGGTGGAGATCACAACCAAAATGGGTAAGGTAAAAATCAACCTTTAATGCAAATTAAGTAGAATGTTGCAGTGCCAATATTTAAACTTGTAGATGCAGATCTTGCAAGTGATACTCGTGTATAGTGTAAAAATGTAGGATAATTGGTGGACTATTTTACATATTAACTGTCAAGGATAGCATGCCAATGTTATAGTAATTCTTTTAAGGCAGTGGACAACTGAAGTTTTTCTAATACAAAAGGGAGAAAGATATTTAGGCTCTTCTTTCCTGTATGTCCCGCAACTGTTTTTTTTCTAAATACCGACCTCAGATATATTACATGTTATGAGAAGTCACAAATATGATTGATACATTAAAAATAACCTATATTACTGCCTAATAGGTAATATTCATGTTAATTGAGTTGAAATAAAACAAATAAAACTCAAGTCCAAAATACTTACTACGCTTGTGCTGTCGTCGGCACCCTTGGTGCCAACATTGTTTGTATAATCACTGTAGTCTTTGTTGCCAACTTGAAGTTAATAAACTGAGTTTTCATGGATGTGAACTGTAACTACTACTATTTTCTCTTATCGAAACTTAAAAAAAAAGGGGGGGTGAAATTGTGTAAACTAAGCTGTTTCATGTACACGTCTACTCTAATACACAATTACACTACATTACAGGGTGAATCTCCCGAATGTCCTTGATCAACTCTTGGAAGTGATCAGCTAATTGGTTTTTACAGCCTTTGCGACACAAGTATTCTGCCGAATCGACATCCATTTGATTATGACCTGGATAGGCGATGCTGAAGAGATCACCAACGCAATTCAATATTGTTCGTGTGGGCATTTATGAGACTGAGTCCACAAAATGCTGTCTGTGGTTTACCATAAGGTGCGCAGCTAAACCCCCAGCCAAGTTCATTGTAACCACCCCAGTAGTTGGTATGAATTGTGCTAGTGAGCTCTACATGCTCCTCAATTAAGGCAAAGAGAGTGGCACCATCTCCCATTATTAGGGCATACTGCCATCCTCACCTCATTGATGACGTCAGTCATTCCCAGGATCTAGTTTCCTTCCACGATGCGGCTGCAATAATATTTCCTTTGCCCAATTTTGCATTTGTCGATCTGAACGACGTAGCCAGCACCGCCATTTTGCTATGTATTTGCTGTCCACTGAAGATATGCACACCTCGCGACAATAGCTGAACCAGTTATTTTTCTGTGGCTTATGCAGGTGTCTCCAAGTGAACTCTGTACAACTGTTTATTCATAAGAAAATTTGTGGACAAAGCTGTAGGTAACTAGCAGCACTTGGGCAGTGGTAATCTTGAGTTCTCGAACCAAGTGCCCTTTGCAACCAACTCTGAAAATTGCTCATGCCCTCTCCTACAAGAAAACAATTGGTATCTCCGATCTCGTTTCGTAATAGGGTGAAGGATGACGTTGCATTCCCAGTATAACATCCGCATTCTTAATAAACTTTCGTCAAAAAGAAACTGCATGCATAATTTCTCATTGTTACACAATGCTGAGAGATCGATTAAACTTATGAACCTAACCATTGCAGTCAAACACAGCTTGCACACACAAACTTTCTTTACTGAGTGGCAGGGATATAACGGGATGTTCAGTTTTAGAATAAACAGTAAAGCTAGTTTGACTCTAACAATGGTACATAATGGTGAACACCTGTTGAGTTTCAATACCGTCTGCAAGACACATGTCTGGAGTGTTGGTGCAGGGGTTGGCAGGAAATAGCCACGAACTATCAATGTTACTTACACTGCGATTGCTGGTATACTTCGACAGGCTCCATCAACGCTCGTGCGTGCCGGTCTGGTTTTGAACTTAGAAAATAGTCTTGCAGGACGTAAAGGAAAGAATATCTGACATTTGATATCATTCACATATATTTCAGCAATTTACCTGCTTTTGGGCATTTTTATCTACCTGTATAATGCCTTTTATGAACTGGGCATAGTGACAATTGTGTCCTTGTAATGTAATAGTACAAGTGCTCAAAAGCATTTCTTTCCAAGAAAAAGCTTGAAGTGTTTGTTTAAAGTGAAATTAGCACCTTCAGTATGTGTTTGGAGGCGTTGAAATTCCAAAGTGATTGCAATCTTTCATGTCTGTTTTCTACCATTTAAAACTTGTAGCAATTTTGATATATAAAATCCTTCCCTTAGAAAATACATTGTGCAATAGTAATTAAGTTGCAGGATCTTATAAGAAATGTATTGGTATTTAAATAATATGTTGGATTTTTGTGCAAAAACCAAAGGTTTTGAAGTAATGGGTATGTAATATTTTTTAAATGCATTGAAGCCTTTTAAGTCAACATATATTATTTATAGAATACTTGTGAAAATAACTTGCAGTGAGTAGAAAAAATCTTAGATGGCAAAGCGGTGGCATGGTAAGTCAAAGATTGGTGGTTTGAATCTCAGGCATGGCATTGAATTTTTTGTTTGATTGTATACACCCTTCCAGTATTATGCCATATACACAAACAGTCCATGGATCTTTTCAGTGATTGTGATCTTTTGAATGATCCTTCGATCTGTTATTTATAGTGAACATTTTAACACACTTTAAGCATTTTAAACACTTCATACACAAATGCATTGCACCCGAGGCACTATGGGAGATTAGGTTTTTTTTTTTTATATAAGCTTAGGTTTGAAATTAGTATAAAATGTGGATAAGCTAGTAACAGTGATGTGAATTTGAAATTATATAGACAATTTAAGTCGGAGTTGAAACACTTAACATCACTTACATGTTTTACAACTTGACGGTTTCAGGAGCTAATTGCTCCCATCCTTGGAAGTGGCCGACTGGTTCCTTGTGTTGTCCCATACACGTCTGTGTGGTGGAATCTGGTGTAGTGATGAAACTCCATAGTGGGTTCCGTGGCGGCAATTCAAAATTCATTACATGGCGTTTGTTTTGTGATTAATAATTTTTCCCAAGTATTCAATTCTGCTGTGTGTTTTGTCAGTTTTAAGACTTTTATATTTTGGGGTGATGTGATTTTTTGTCCAAAAATGATGTGCAAGTGCAGTTTTGTCCATCTGTTTATATTTTATGTGTCTTATATGTTCTTTTAATCTGGTCTCTAAATTTCTTTTTGTTTTATCTATGTATATTTGGTCACATTCTGGGCAATTAATTTGGTAGATTCCTGCTTTTTTGTTCTGAGGGGTTTGGTCCTTTGATTTATTGTAGAGCAATTTCTCTATACTTAATCTGTTTTATGGAGCTAGGCAAATGCGTTTTTTGAAGATAATGTGGAATTTGTAGCGAGTCCTTGGGTGGTAAGTGAACTTCTTAAAAATCATTTTGCTTTTTTGTTGGGTGAGATTTGTGGTGTCCTTAATTAGATTTTGTTTCTTAAAATGTGCTATTTGTTTGTCGGTTTGTTTGGTGAAGCATTGTTCATAGCTGTGTTAACTATGTGTTTGTATTCTTTTTGTATTCTGTTTCTGTTAGTGGTGTGTAAACCAATCTATGGGTCAAACTGGTTAGGACTTCATGTTTGTGTGGTACCGGGTTAAAACTATTGTTTTTTTGTGTAGGTTTCCTATAGATCCCAAAATTGATCTTTTTGGTTTCTAATTATTTTCAAATCTAGGCAAGAGAGAGTATTTTCATTTTCTGTTTCCATCGTAAATTGTGTAGATCTGTTCTGTAAATTTAGTAATTTGAGGGCAATGCTGGATGAGCTTGTTGGCTACTATTGCAAACACATCGACATATCTGTGCCAGACTTTGTAAATTTGTGGAAAGGAGGTGGTTATGTGCAATTAAAATTTACTCATGAAAAAGTCAGCAAGGAATGGCAATGGAGGGTTTTTCATGGCTAAACCTGAAGTCTGCTGATAGTATATATTGTTGAAAGTGAAAGTGTTCTGAGTAATGCAAAGTTCTGAGAGATTCAAAAGGTCATCTACTTCAACTTGTGCTATATTGTTTTGGGTAAGCCATTTTTACTTTCTCTACTATGTATAGTAAGTAGGGGAAGTATTGTATTCCACCCAAAAATTCGATACCAAGATTTCACCGGAAATATATGTTTTGAGACCCCCTGAATCCAAAAAAGCATTTTTGGAAACGCATGTGCGTGTGTGTGTGTGTGTGTGTGTGTGAGAGAGACAGAGAGAACAGCATAACTCAGAAACGAAGTCGGATAAACACCAAACTTGGTATTTAGGTTCAGTATCTACCAGAGATGCGACACGAAGGTTTTCAAGAAAATCCCCCCACCCCAGATTACCCTTTACATGGAACATTTTTCGAAAATTATAATTTTCTCCAAAATGGCTTGAAACGATTTTGATTAAAATATCATGTGTTTAAGATATTTTCATGACAAATGAAATGTATATCTCTAATTTTCTGGGAATGTCTCCAAAAGTATTCTTCATTGTGAATGACTTTTGCATAACTGGTAAACCATAAGAGGTAGACCAAATTTTACTACACAAAAAATGTAGATCGCATTAAAATACACAATTTATGTCATATACATTTTTTGTTGTTGTTGAGTGAACCATTTTCGAGATATTGCTTGTTATTCATTTTCTTTGTCTTGGATATGCAAAGAGTATTAATCTGTGGCAAAGAGAATGGTGCTGCACCTAGCAACCAGCTATTAAGATATATGTCGATGCTTAAAGGTTACTGTATTTCTATATTGCCCTTGCAATTACAAAACAAGGGGAACATTGTATGCCTTAAGCGATAGTCAAATATTTTTAGAACTGGTCGCTATGTGTAAAATGTAATTCTCTTTGCATGTCAAGAGATCGCTTCTGCAATGTTTATCTCGATTAATATGAAATAGATGGAGAATAAGAGTTTGTAAACATAGTTTGTACAAGAGTAGAGAAAGTCATGTGAGTGTGACACATCAGATTTTTTTAGTTGTTGTAGGAGTTCATCTATAGGGACACTTGGGAAAAGCGCAGTGATGTCAAAGGATACTAATTTATCTTCCTGTTTCAATTCTATATGTTCTATTTTTGTGATTAAGTCTTGGGAGTTCTTGATACTTAAGATGTTGTATTTGTGTAGTGAAATGAATTTCTCTGTGAGCCATTTTGCAAATTATATGTGAGTGAATTAATAGATTCTGTTGTCTAGAAAGCTATTGTGATTGGTTGCTATAACTTCTAGGACTGTTGTACATTGTTTCTGAATTATTCTTTAGTATTTTCCTCTAACTGGCTGGTGGCAATTCTATATCCGCGACTATTTCATCTACTTTGTTTGTATAGCCTACACAAGTTTTTAGGCCCTTATTTAATACTGTAAGCTCATCTTTGCTGAAAGTATGTTTTGATAAGTTCGCTATTCTTGGTTTGTAATTTTGTTTTTTGAGTTTATGTCGGGGATTTTACATCTGATGTAAGTTGGTGAGTTTTTTTCTTTAGTTTTAAAGTTTTCATACTCATTTTCCAGCTCAGTATAGAAAGAAAGTTAGACATTATATTTTGCCAGATTGGAAAACCTAAAATGGGTGTTAATTTTATGTAGATTGCATATATTTCTAAAACTAAACTCTGTAATTTCATAATGATTGTTTCTCTCTATTTCTCTTATTTTTCTATCTGCCGTTTTCTGATATTTATTGTTTGCTAATTGACATTAGCAATGTCAAATTTTACTATTCTTCTAATGAAGTTAGGGGTGACTTTATGAAACAGACAAGATTTAAAAAAATGTTTATATGAGCTTATGTTTTTTCTTTTTTTCTTCTAATTTTTGGTGTCTTTTGATTTCGGTCTTCGTTCCACTGAATTCTGTGTTGAAATCATTTATCTCTAGTCATACCTCCATTTTTTATAATATGAAGTAACAGCATCACGTAGTCATCAACACAAAAGTTTGCTTGTATGACCTGTTAGTCACACGAAATTAGTATAAAATATGGATAAGCTAGTAACCGTGATGTAAATTTGAAATTATATAGACAATTTGAGTTGGGGTTGAAACCTTAACATCACTTACATGTTTTACAACTTGACCGGTTTCGGGAGCTAATTGCTCCCATCCTTGGAAGTGGCCAACTGGTTCCTTGTGGTGTTGTCCCGTATGTCTGTGTGGTTGAATCTCGTGTAGTGATGAAACTCGATAGTGGGTTCAGTGGCAGCAATTCAAAATTCATTACATGGTGTTTATGTTTTGTGATTAATGTTAAGTGTTTCAACTCCAACTCAAATTGTCTATATAATTAGGTTTCTGAATTCACAGAAGGTTAGCACAAGGTTGAGTTTTTTTTAATATGAAAAGTGTTTAAAAGTTTAAAGAGTGTTAAAATGTTCTCTATAAATAACAGATTGAAGGATCATTCAAAGGATGTGATTCATGGAAAACATTCATTGAACCTTCAATGAAAAGATCCATGGATCCTTTGCATATACAGAATTTTGTCCAAGTAACACAAAGTGGTGGTGGTTGTACAATAAAAGTGTTATTTCCTTCCCACTTAACACTTTAACTACCAAGCACAACAGAATTCTAGTTTGTTTATTTAATTCCTGTGTTTCTTTACACTTCAGGTATTTGTAGTGTGTTTCACTTAATTGGCTGACTATTTAATTCACTCATCAATATTTGCGCATTAAAACTTTGTAATAAATATAATACCCTTTTCTATAAATTCTTCAGTTCTGTTAACTATCATCTCTTCATATTTTCTAAATTACATTAATAAGTAAACAGCCACATCAGAAAGGATGAAGATATGCAACAAGCTACAGATTACTCGTGGGTAACAGAAATGCTCATCATAACCTATTTCTTCAGCAAATCCAGAATGGCAATGTGCAACAGAACTGTTTAATAAGTAAGACATTGATATTGCCTTCAAAAGTTCACCTATATGTATTTGCAGAACCACACACACCATTTGAATTTGAACACTGATCTTCGCATTTCCATGCCGTTGTCCTGGACAACTGAGGTACCATGGCAACATGCCGATACAATTTTAAACTCCCCAACTGACTCACATTTTTTCCACTAAACCACAAGGCATTTTCAAATTCATTTTGAGATAATGTACCCCAATTGCAACTTACAATATTGTAAGTACTTTAAGTATGGGTCTTCACAGTTAACCGCTATCAAGTCAATCAGTGTTAATTGTTCTTCACACATGCCATGTGTAGGCTAAAGTTGTCACAAGAATGACACGATTGCAAACAGACTAGTTTTAGCAGAAAATTGATTACTTCCTATAATAGTAGTTTTTACAACTATTGAAGTTGATTATAATCCATTTGAAAATTGTATGTGTTTTTTTAAGTGTTAGCAGGAAATGGCCTAGCCTCTCTTCACCCCAGAGCGCACTCATTACTAATGCTGCTACACATTAACAATTACTGGCTGACATGTTAAAATTCCTCTAGTTATAGTAGCAATAGTGGACCTACTGTCCATTCCAAACCAGAGTGCCTCTCACTATAAACAAACTCTTTGTATTATCTGCGCAAAAGTAGTTCGCAATCCCCACCCCTTAATGGCTGCTTCTCTCACACATGCTTGCTGCGTATCACTTACAGCTGAAGACTGTTTCAGTCTATAAAAGGTGCCCTGTGTTCAAAATCATAATTAAAAATGCAACCTGAAGTAGCAATCGATTAAATTAACATTTTACTTACGTTAATCACAATCCTCAGGCAAAGGTGCAACACCCTAATCCGAATCCTCCAAAAATGACTCGGCTGCCATATTGGAATCAAAACTGTCCTGCAAGTTAATGACAGGCTTAACCACATCACTGTTGCACACAAAACAAATTCCCACATTTTATTCTCCTGTCATGTCTGTTTATATTCCCTGCACACTTTGGTTACACTTTTTGTTGAAATGCCTGTAAACTCGGATGTGTCATAATATTTCATTATTGCAAGTGTCAAGTATTTTTGTAGTAGTAAGTTGAACACATGAAGTATTATTTCTTTTTCACCACTTCTTAATGGTTTCCCACTTTTGTGTTTGAACAGTTTATTCGCACTACACGCTTCTTCCTCTGCCATAACAACTCGAACACTAACTGATAAAATCATAAGATTTGACCTGAGCTGAGCATATGTGCGCTAGCGTATTATGAATGACTGTTTAGTTATGTTTTCTGTGTTATGCAGAGAGTTTGTTGGGTACTCGCATACTGCCTCTGGGAATTCATTGCTGCATTTCTCGTATAGGCAATAAAATGGCAGTCATCTATACAGCTGGTAATTAACAAAAAGATACTCTTGAGCCTTAGTGCATTAGCAGACAGCATTAAGAAATTCATATTTTGCAATCTCTTAACAGTTAATATATATCTACTACCTTTAACAATGAGTTCTTACAATAATTGCAATAAAAGGTGTAGTTCTATAGCTTTCCTACTCCAGTATTTCATGAAACAATACATTTATTAAGGAACTATTTACATAGGAGTAGTGCTTAGATTCGTGACAAGCGGAAACCTGTGCTTTTATTTACATCAGAGGGAACTCCAGTTTAGAATGGACAGTATGTAATATAATCACAAGGTGTTTGTAACCACAAATTTTCCCTTGATGCAAGTCGATTTCTCTTTTCAGAAACCTACTTTTAAGGGTAGTTTAAACATGTGTTTCTATTTACTTCTAGGGTATACTCAATGGAAAGTTGGAGTTAAGTTTGTCGTATTTGTGTCCAATGATGGTGCTTCATGATGCAGTGAAACTGTTGCTAATGACATTTATTGCACTGCTAATAGCGATCTAGTGAATGACAAAAGGTAGCTACAATGTTACATATAATGTATGCAGAACTTCCTTTGTAGGAAATGGAATAATGTCAAATTGTATTGTGCTATCTGGAGAGTGGAGTGAAATGCCAGTGTCGGATATGTGTTCTTCCCATTTTCCTGTCAAATTCCACATTCTATTGTTAATTGATTGTGAGTCAATCAAAACTTGGAGGCAGTTTAAATACAAAAGATTTTCCTATGAAGCGTGCAGAAGAAATTATTGTAAGGTACTTGAAATTTTCATTCAGTCTCAAAAATTTAAATATGATCTTTATGTATTATGGCATTCAGCAACCACTGTTAACTCCAATAATATTATATTGAAGCAATTTATGTATCTGCTATTGGAGAATTTAAATAAAAACGAGTTACATAAGAATAAACATCTGTGTTTTTCATACTAGCCTAGCTGTTTGGTGTTCAGCTGATCATAATTATGTTGTAAAATTGTATTGCTACAGATGACAGTGATAAGTTATTTTATGTAAGCTTTAATTGATTCCTTTAAAAAGCAATTTGAATAAAGTGCAATCGCGATTACTGAAGCTCATGTAATTAACTTTGTACGTCGTCGTAGTGATACAATGTTAGAACATAGGATCAGTTGAGCCGAACAGCTCGGCAGGTATGAAAAATACAGCTGTAGTAGTTACCAGTGACATTAGCATCCTAGAGTGCAATTTTAGTGCAGTTCATAGTTTAGTTCCTTCCAGATCACTACTTGTGCTGCTGCGATTGCCTTCGTGTTGCCATTGTTTAACACTAGGGTTGCACTTTTAATACTTTGGTGTTCTGTGGTTACCAGGCTGTTATGAACCAAAATCTTGCATGTTGCTTTGCTTCTGTTCTTATTTCTGTTTTGGTTACTGTTCTTGGGCTATTGTGAACCAGCATTATTTCAGTATCCAATTTGGGCTGGTTTCACTGTATTTTAAACTAATGGTAAATTTCATTGGCAGAATTTCCATAGGATGTGAGAAACATTTGGACCAACCTTCATATATTAAAAATGCATTAATTGCAGATGTATTCAGTAAATTATGGAAAACAACTTGAGAGGCAACTTTGGAGGTGTATGGAAATGTCAGTCTTTTGAATGAGTTCATCTAACAAACATTTACACTAACTTTCAGCGTGTTATATGTTACTGCTTCATGTTTGTTCATCTCTTGCACCCTTATTATGCAATATTCAGCAGCTGAAGTTTTATCCATCTTTTCATTGGTTCAGCCATCCAGATATGCAGATCAAATACAATTTAAATAACATAAAAGTCAGTAATTCATTTACTAATATAAATTCAAGTCAACTTATCTCAATCGATAGTTATGTGGATAAGCACACAGGGTATATCTGACAACCAGTCACTTTTACGTATATTGTTGGATGAAATTACCAGTCCAAATATTAATGAGACTCACATTATGTGTGGGACTTTCATAATACTGAATGAGTTGAATTTAGGTACTTTAGTCCCACTTATTTGGATTTAAAAGTTGAACATGTTTCAAGGACCTTCATCCACATTGTTTAACTCAAAATAAATGGGACTAAAGTATCTAAATTAAAGTTATTAATACCTTGATTTAGTAGTGGCCTAATTTAGTAGTAACAATGAGACTACTGGGAAGATAGAATGAGGATGTACATGTTAAAAAGAATGAATAAAGCAAAAGAGAAAGTATTGGGTGATATATTCAAAACCATGTGCCCAATCCAGGGTTAGCATTAGTGTGTGAAAGTGGGATTATGTTTGTTTTTATAAAAGGTTAAAATGCAGCAGTTTCCTAATTTGTTTAATGTGCTTATACAAGGGATGCTAGTTAAGTATTGAGACAGCAGATAATGAATACTTGTAGAAACATTTTGTTTACCCCAGTTTCTCAAAGCATCCTCCCTGAGACTGTATGCAGCGTTCCATCCTTTAGAAGCATCCATGCCACTCAGTTTCTGGCACAGCTGATAATTCCTCTTTGTATGCTGCAACTCCTGCTTCTGGACTAAATTAGTGACCTCAAACTCAGTTTTTCACCATAAGGAACAGGAAGAAATCATGTGGTGCCAGGTCGGGACCATAGGGTGGACAAGTCAATAGTTTTGCCTCAGTTTCTTGCAGAAACTCCATTGTTACATTAGTGGTGTGGACTGATGCATTGTCATGATGAACATTCAAATGGCGGACTGGCATTTGGTCTCTGAGTCAGCTCAACATCCTTGTAGATTAGTCTTGGATCTTCCCCAATCATTGTTTCCATAGAGGTGATGTTTTTCTCAGCACTGCTGTTATTAAGATTTTTTGTAATGAAAATGGTATATCCATGTTCTGTCACAATATCTGAAACACACAAGATTTTCCACAGTTAAATCTTTGCAGCATTTCTTGGCACCATTCCACCCTGTGGGGCTTCTATGCTTCAGACAAATTGTGGGGCACCCTCTTAAAATTGTTTTCTACATGAAGGAATGGTTGTAACACTCGGCGAACTAATCACTAGTGCCAGCTCAACGTCCTTGTAGATTAGTCTTGGATCTTCCCCAATCATTGTTTCCATAGAGGTGATGCTTTTCTCAGTCACTACTGTTGTTAAGATTCTTTGTAATGATAATGGTTTAAGTATAGATAACTTCAAGCCAACTCTTAGGAGTTCATATGCCTGGAGATCACTATCAGTGCTTTTATCTTAAATTTGTAATATATCTGAATTATTAGAACTTTTTAGAGTGCACAAGAAGTAGAAGCCATTTCTCAAACTAATCTGAGCTGTTGGGAAACTTCTATCATTTGACATTGCATATGTGTGCCTTGTGTCAGTATTAAGTGCATATTTGTGTTCCATTCTCACAATGTGACTGCTAAACACACACTAAGCAAGAGCACTCTGGAGCAGGAACATTTAAATCTTGAGCACTTTAGAAGCATTGGGGATTAAATGCCATTAATGTTAATCCAGACTTTTATCAACACAACAGTTGCATAGTTAATTAAATTACAGTCTCTAGTAGGAGTAAGTTTTAGCCCACACTTCATGGTTTAGGACAGATCACAGTTTGTGGACATGAAACAAATGTTGGATAGCACTGGAAATTGTTATTTAAACCATGCTAAGAACATCTACTGCCCTTGAAATTTTAAACTGTGCTGTTACAGTGTTGCTAGTAAACTTTAAACAGTGTCGTGTCATTTTAGCTATAGATATTTCATCATTGATTCACAGCATAATTAGTTTATGAATGTTTTTAATTTTATGCATACAGTGAACTTTTCTGAAGAGCTAAAAGTAACATTAAGTGGCAGTGTTGGCATCCCTATAATAGAAAGCTGAGCATGTGACAGAAGTTGAATAATTTTTAACTGTATAATATTAAAACTGAAGTTGTGATATTTTTGTAAACTTGTTTGAAGTACTCCAGTAAGTCTAGATGTTTGTATTATCACAATGTAATGATTTCAAAAAGTATTAATCACATTGTATATCTTGTGTTGCTAAAGGAAGAAAGAAAAGAAAAAAAAATCTTCTACGTATTAATGTAAAAGCTAATGTGATTGGTTTTTATTTTTCTAAGTTGTTAATTGCACTGCAACCTCGATTATCTGTCAATGGATGAGAAGGTGGTTAATTATAAATGTATTTGCCATTCTGCTTTAAGGTATGTATAAGTTTCTTCTGCATTTAGGGCATCTATTATGATCGGCGGGTAAGTGCAACTTTTAAAATTGTCTAACAGTTTGTACATTTATTCACAATTTGGAAGAATATTCTTCACATTAACTAATCAAAACTTCAAGCTGTCTATCACAGGATCTGACGATAAAAGTTAAATATAATATTTCAAGAAAATATGCCTATCTTTGTGGATTAGTATCATTCAGACATGCTTCAATGGAGGGTATGATAATTGAATTAGTTGTGGTAGAAGCAAGATTTCGTTACCTAATTTCCCCTTTTAGTCCACACTTAGATGCTTCTCACTGTGACCTTAATAAATATAATAATAATAATAATATTTATTTCATCCAGTCTATCAATACATTGATTTTGGACATGTCAGTTTCAGAGGTTATATTACAATATATGCACATATACACACAAAAATATTTATAACTCATCCAAATTATACAAACATTTATGTATTAGAAATACCTTCAGTTTTAATTAAAATTGTGGCTTTGACATTTCTGTAACTGCTTTAATTTCAGGTGGTGGTTTATTAAATAACTTAATTCCTTGATATAGTACATGCTTCATAGACACATTTTTATTTACATTACATCTATAATGGTTCATGTTACTTCATGCATTGGTTTATTTTTTTTATTGGTTGATACTTATTATTACTCACATTATTGCTCTATAAACTTAGAGAGTAAATGGTGAGTATTTGTTTGTTGATAAATGTCTCTCTGCAAGATTCCCTGGCTTTTAAATTAAACATAATTCTAACACTTTTTTTTTGATAGATGAGCCATATACGTATTTTTGCAGAGCCCTTCATATTTCAATGCTATAGTAAATAAATTTTAAAACGTAAGGGTTCTTACAATTACTAAAATATCTTTGTAGGTATCCCCTTTTACAGTCAGAATCTTCTTTATTAATACTTCCCCATCCAAGTTTTACCATTTCTGTTGCCAAAATTGTTCTCTGCATGTCTTTGTTTGATTATGATACCCTCGTTTAACCGAATTCCAAGGGACCAAAAAATAGCCAATTTGGTTTAACGAAGTTTGAATTAACGAGCTTTTGTAAAACTAGTCCCGTGTTATCTGAAATGGTAAAATACGACTGTTGGGTTCACTTTCTCTCTCTTGTTATGCATACCAACAAATGAGGGTGTTCCACTTCTAAGAAAAAGTAAAAATAGCTATTGTATACAGTATATGTGGCATTTGTTTGATTGCGAAAGTATACTGTCAAATGCTTGTCATAATTTTGTTTAAAACAGTACTATTTGGAACAATATTATACTCATTGAATTAGTGAGTCGTATAATACAACAAACAATAACCTTAAGAAACACTTTAAATATACCATTCGTTTAACACTAAGTTTTAATCGGAACACTTGTTTTAGTTAAAACTCTTATTCATTACACATTTTAGTTCTATAATTTGAAAAAAATCATTAATTGTTGTTGGCGGACCGTTGGTCATAATATTATTGCGCACTCTGAAGATACCTCATCCAGGGCGCCTGAAATGCCATGGAGACATCAGAAATGGCAGCAAGTCTCTCGAGAACAGAAATTGCAGCTGTGGCTTCAGCGCGGGGTCGCAGTGTCATATCTTCATGTTCCTCAGAAGATGACAATAAAGAATTATCATTCTCTTCTGCATCATCAGCAAATGACTAGTTCTTCAGCAGCACAGATGTTGTCTACCTACGTCCATTCTTCCATAATGTCTGTACAAGAGGGCACCAACCAGGTGTAAGTGTATAGAAGAACATTATCAGAATTCCAATTGTATCCACATAAGTTCAGATGTGGATCATCTGTTTCCTGTTCCGTTTCAGCGGCGTTATCAGTTGCTGTCCAGACCTTCTTAAAACAGTTATGGTGTCTGTTGTAACTTCATCCCAAGCAGCAGATATGTTACGGATAGCTTGCAGTACATTTCAGTGTGGAATTGTTTCTTGTAGTTCTATTGCACTGATGGCAGCCTTAACCAGATGGCGTCTGTAATGACGCTTCATTGAGGCGATTATTCCTTGATCCAATGGTTGCAGATGGCTCGTGGTGTTAGTAAGAAGACAATTTCTATGTTTGGAAGTTCAGGTGATCAAACTGATGTGCCGAGCAGTGGTCCAAAGTTAGCAAAATGTTCCTTTTTCTCGCAGCCATTTGTTGTTGAATCTTCAAGAGATTATCATTCAAGCTTTATTGTTATTCTCGTACTGACTTGGCAGATTGAATTGGTTGACCTTTTTAAAATACGTGGATTTTTGCATTTTCCAATCGCTAATGGCTTGAGCTTCTCAGAACCATCTGAATTATAACACAAGACCACTGTCAGTCTCTTCTTACTGCATTTCCTCCACGGCATTTTCTGCCCTTGGCACGTAGTGTTTTTTCAGGCATCAAGTTATAGAAAATGCTTGCTTCACCCATATTAAACACATTTCTTGGGTGATGAGCTTAGATTGAAACTCCCGCGCCCACTCATTGGCATCTTCCTCATTTACTCTATGTGCCTCTCCACAGACACTGACAGCGCTGATTTTATGCCTCTTCTGAAAACACTATAGCCATCCCTCTGAAGACACAAACCCAGAAATTCCTTCTTTCTTGGGGATTTCCTGAGCCTTCTTTTGAGGCATGGGGCTGGACAGTGAAAAAGAAAATTAAGAAAAATTATGTGAAATGCATAACATACATATTTGGTTTAAACGAAGTATAACATGGAATATGTAATGAGGGGACCAAATTTTAGTTCATAGTACTAATTATCTGAAATTCGGTTTAAGCGATAGATTTTTCCATGTAATTCGGCAGGGGCTGAGTGGCTACTACAGATTAACAAAATTTTTGGTTTATCAGATTTCGAATTAGTGGGGGTCTACTATATACAGCAGAAATCTATGTTCACTCTACAAATAATGTGGAAGTCCAGGAAGAAGATGAAGAGGACAGCAAAATTAATTTTTGGGATGTGAAGATAGTAGTAAGAGAGATGAGAACTGGAAAAGTAACTGGGAAGGATGGGATTGTCCCAGAGATGATCATAGCAGGTAATGCAATGATTAAACAACTAAAGGAACTGTTTAAGTTAATATGGAGAAGGGAACATATTCCAGCAGACGAATGGGAATATGATAGTACCTCTACATAAAAAGGAAGACTTTAACTGCGAGAATTACTGGGCAATCTGTTTAGTTAGGACAATAATGAAGATATATACAAGGATATTAGAAAGAAAGTTGAGGAAATATGTGGAAACAAAGTGGAAGACAAGCAAACAGGATTTAAACCTGAAAGACAAACTCAAGATCAGATATTTTCCCTGAGAATTATTACAGATAAATGGATTGTTAGAGATAAATCTGTATATCTGGCCTTTTTGATCTCGTGGCAGCCTTCGACTCTATGCCAAGAGAAGAAATATGGAATGCATTATCCAAGAACAATGTTCCAGCAAAGTTAATAGGGGTAATCAAGTCTACTTTTTAGAAAATATAAGGAATAGTATGGATCAAGGTCAAGAGCTCTGAATCTTTCCCAATGGAAAAAGAAGTAAAATAAGGAGACAGTCTTAGTCCTTTATTATTTATAATATTCATGGACAAAATGGTAAAGACTTGTAAACCAAGAACAGATAAATCGGTAGTGGGTGTGGAAGCTAAGACCAATATATTGTCAAGCGATGGCCTATGCAGATACGGAACGGAAGCTACAACAGGCAATAATGTAGTGGGGAGAAACGTGAAAGAAAGAGGGATGAGATAAACTGCAAAAGAGCAAAGTGATGGTAATGTCCAGAACAGAAGATCAGATAGAACAGATTATGATTGAAAGTGATGGACAGCAGTTAACACAAGTAGAAAGCCATGAATATTTGGGTACTGTGATACACCGAACAGGCAAGACACACCAAGAAATTCGAAATAGGGTACAAAAAGCAACAAAAGCATATTATGCTATAAGTAGCACTGTCTTTGGGAAGGAGGAATGGATAGGAAGACCAAAACAAGAGTGCACAAGGCAGTTCTAGAACCAATATATATGGAAGTGAAAGTTGGACAGCAACAAAAGTTATATAAGCATGGTTAATGCAATGCAAATGAAGTACCTAAGAAGGAGTAAGGAAGATTTGAAGAGATAGTCAGAAATAAACGAATACGAGAAGAACTGCAAGAAGATAAACAACTGCTATTGTTTGGGCATGTAAAGAGGATGGATGCAAATTGGAATTTACGTCAGTGTATGGAAGTGAGACCTAGAGGAAGGAAACCAGAAGGGAGACCTAGGATCACATGTGAAGAGGGGATCAGACATATTGCAGTTAGTAGAGGAAAGACATGGAATCAAGTAAGAAGACAGGGCAGAATTAAAAAGATGGATCTGAGGCAGTTTCCTAATACCATAGGAAAGAAGAAGAATCTGTGTTCACTTCACTGCACATTGGACATTTTCTTATATCCTCAACATGCCTTATGTGTATACCTTTCAAGTTTCTAACTCCTGTTCTCGCTCCTGCAAATCCTTCTTGCCCTAGTATATTGCATATCTCTATGTACTTTTCCCAGTCCCATACTATTTTTTTCCCTATATGTCCTCAAGGAGCTCTTCTTTCTTATACTGTCAAAAATGTCTTGTCTGTCAGCATCTTCTGGCCTTAATTCTACTTCTTTCCAAAAGCCTATAATGGGATATTCTACATTTATTCACACATCTCCCATACCTATTTGTTCCATAACTTCCTGAATTTTTAATAACCATAACCCTTTCCACTTACTTTTCTCTTGTGTATAAAAACATTCTGATAATATCACTATCTTCCAGATTGGAAATTGTATATAAATAGGTAAACTGCAGTATATGTATGTTTATCTGGCGATCATAATACATGCCCTTAGTTTCTTGTTAATATTTCATTTTGTTGTTTGTAAATGAAGAATACTTGTTGGAACAGGTATAAGACCATCAGCTAAATCCAGCAGTTTGTAGAGGAACAATCGATCACTTTCTCTGAGCCTCATTCTTGCTTAAGGGGACTAGTACATGAATTAAAGCAAGTAGCAAAATAAATACTCTCAAATTAACTACACAAAAAGTTTAAATTATAATTAGATAATGTTTATACAGCCTTATAAAGGATGTTTTAGGAATATATTAAGCTATGAAACATAGACTTTTAATTTCAAATACATTTTTAAATTTTAATTTTGCAAAGTTTATATTTCTTATTTATATGCATGTAACTCAAGAGTATTTGAGATAGGAAGCTGAAATTTTGTGTGTGTTCTTAGAGTAAGTCCATCTAAAATACAGACTATTATTCTGATTAAAAATTAGTTATTTTTTAAGAAATTATTTTTAATTTACAAATTTTATCAGTGAAGCGAAAGAAGCATTTTTTCTACAGAAGTGCTGAATGATATGTTCCTGGCAACAGCACTGATATTGGAACTATTAGTTCCTGCATTCAATGTGGGAAAATTTTTCCATGCATACTTTCCTTGTGCAAAAGTCC
The DNA here is from genome assembly GCA_030765065.1 of Deroplatys truncata. NCBI lineage: Eukaryota > Metazoa > Arthropoda > Insecta > Mantodea > Mantidae > Deroplatys > Deroplatys truncata. The sequence goes on along the minus strand of CM060988.1, from coordinate 115,718,468 downwards.
TCTCTCCTAAATGAAATGCGAAATGCTTCAGATTTATATGAAAGACTCCAAACTAGAACAGATTTTCCACCAATTTCAATAATAATTTCAATCCTTTACTCTTTTTTATAGAAGTTAAAATAGAAATTTAAATATAACACTAAGTAGTGAAATATCTCTAGAAGATAATTAAATGAGTCAATGTTTACACTTAAAAATTCCACTTAATATCTGTTAAAACTGAATCAAGCTTTCGAAGACATTTGCGTCCATCGTCAGCTAGCAGGCAACTGAAGTTGGTCCTCATGCCCTTGTTCTGGTCTCCACTTGACTGCTCCCTGGTGGATATTCTACAGTACTTGAAGATGTCATTAGTTAGTGGAATTTCAAAATTTAGAACGTAGTTTACATTTTTATAATAAATATCTTTTCTTACCCAAAAGTTTCCAATGGTGTGGTAATGTGTTTTAGCAGTTTAATTTCCTGTCTGATATCATGATTCTCTGACCAAAAAGGATGTGCACCCGCTTAACTGAACATTTCTTTGGTACTGCTTCAATCCCAGTGTATGGTCATCGCAGTCTAAGGATCCCCAAGCAGCGGCCTTTGTGCAATAGCCAAACACTTGTTTCCTACCCTCCCTAACCACAACCATCATAAACATCTTAGTGACATCCATGTGTACGTGCGCGTTGTTGTCACTGTTAAAAATAGTATTTAAAAGCAAAACTTTGTAGCTGATTTCCATATGTACGGAATACAATCATGCAGTTTGTCTGCTTGCTTTATATACAAATGCAGTAAACAACTATGCATCGCATAATAATTACATTTATGTTACAAACACTTTAAAATATAACTGAGGATGACCTGAACTAATATACTACGCTACAAGATTGGAAATGCATGTCAATATATCCGAGAGAAACTTAAAAACATGCGCTGAATAAACTATATGTTGTTGGACTATCATTAAATAATTAAAATACATAAATATGAATTTATTTTGAAATGAACTCTTACTCCCAAAACAAAGCCTCATTTTTGATTATGCTATTTAAGCTAAAAGTTAATTTTTATAAATAAGGGTTGCATGTTTGCAGTTTTGCGTAATGTAATTATTATGTGCGCGGAGCTATGGTGAAAGTATTTTTTATTTTGATTGTCCTGCAACCACAGAATGTAGAAAAACCAAGTTCCAGAAGATGTAAACAAAAACAATAAATATGTAAATTTAAAAAAGAAGAAGAAGCAGGTGAAAAATGTAAAGCGAACGCAGGTCTTTGTATCACTCTTGGAAGATAGGTGCTTTTTTACGTAGCTTTGAAAACATGATAAATTTGCTTCACAACAATGCTTTTATTAATATAAAGCTAATATAAGAAGAGGTTGTGTATTGTTTAAGATGTAAGATTTATAAGCATGACAGCTTCTGTTTACTTAAATGAATAGCTTTATTATAAAATACAGGATAAGTAAAAATACGGAAGGCAAAAGAAAGAAAATAAAAAGAAATCTTATGTGTTATATTCACATGATTATCTCTATTCAGTCTTCTACAAATTACTTTTACAAAAGCTTATTCTTCTATCTACTACTTCTTAAACGAGATAAAATTTCATTGCACATTTCGTTGTAAATATAAGGATTGATAGGCCAAAGCGATAGTCAGATTATTAAAAACCAGATGATGACTTTGAAATTCCATGCTCTTAGCATGACCACGAGGAAATTACAAATATGGACTTCCAACTTGTATTTCAAAATTCAAACCAATAACAAAGATTTTCCCGGAAATGATTAACATAATTTGACCTAAAATGTGTCCTTTACTGAGATTGCATTTGACGCACAGTAAGATTACGGTGTACCAATTATACAAAAAGTTGAGAACGAGGAAGAATTTAAAAGTTATTCCCAGAACATAAAATTCAAGATACAAATTTTATTTTTCATGCAAATATCTTAAACATGCGGTATTTTACTAAAAATCGTTATAGCTGTTTTTGAGAAATTCAAAACAATAGCAAACATTTTCTATGTAAAGGGTTCTTTTCTACATGTTCGTGAACATTACACACAAAAATCTGGCTTTGCTTATTCAAAGTTTTTGTAGCCCCTTTCTTTGTGGTCTTGGCATTTATTGGTGCGGTCGGAGGGTCAGCAACTTGGTTTGTTTCCCAAGGTCTCCACATCTTAATTAAACTACTAAATGCTAATAACTATTAAACACTGCTAAACCTACAAAATTGCACTAAGTAAAACTATATAACTTCTCTAAAGAAGTAAGATATAAGCTTAACTGTCACAGCTGCTAAAACGTACTGAAACCGAAGAAACAACAGAAATGACATTGCAACAACGCTTTGCTTTGGTGGAGCTAAAGAAAGGACCCACGCATTGTAGTTGAGGGATGGGAAGACCCTACTAATTGTTTACTGATGGGTTTATGGTCAGGCTTCAAAACTTTCCGTTCGCTTTGTAGCCGACTGGGGAAACGTTGCCTGCGACCAGTATACAAACTTCTCTTAATCTTTTCTATATAACATATACCATAATTATTGCATTGTACCTGGTAGATGCCAGCTTTTTCTGTTTAAAGTATTGTTTTGTATTTTTCTCAATTTAAATCAATTTTTGAAGCCAATTTGATATTGTAGTTCTTAAAAATACATTCACATTTCTTAAATACCTACTAGTTATATGTAAATTTCTTGCATTTTCAAACCAGATCTTTTAATTTCTTAAACGTACTATTCTCCATAATTTCCTTGTTTGCTGTATCACTTGTAATCATTTTATCTATAAATTAGATTTTTAACCATTTATATTAACTACTTCCAATATATGTAGATATTTTTTTCATATTCTTCTATGTTCAGTGCTATACTACTCGACCTATGGATTATTTACTGACACTGGTAGCCGAGTCATGAATGAGAGATCTGCAGTTCAGATTCCACCAGGAGCATCCTCCCCGATTGGGGCTTAGTTCTCATAACTGGCAAATGTCAGGGAGGTTTCCTAAAGTTACACCTGGAAAGTTTCCTTCTCAAATTTCTTTTTCCAATTATGATTGCATTGCATGCATCATCAGTGTCCACCAGTGCCGTATGCAGTAGGAACAGCTGTTTTAAACAGTCACTACTATTAAAAGAAAAACGAAACTATGGATTAAACTTAAAAAAAAAAAAAAGGCATATTGTAACGACTGTTACGGCTGTCTGCCCCAAGGATTGCTGACAACAGGAGGAGTAGGATCAGATGGTAGAAATGGTTGGGGCCGGGCTGATAGGTGCCATGGGGATGTTCTGGGAGAGGGTGTTAAAGAAGTAGCTGGGGAGTGGATTCTATAAAAAGAAAAACTTACTAGCAATATTGTTGAATGAATTAGAGTGGAGTACTTAATTATGCCCATACATGACATACCTGTAAGACTGTGAAACACAACTTTGAGGGTTTACTAGTTAGGGTGGGACCTGGAGCCCTAAACTGAAGTGTCTTCTCTGTCCCAGTGAGAATGTGAAGAGAACTGAGACAGTCGACATACATATGTTTTCAATAGACACCTAGCAACCTGGTGCCCTCAATGCCAGTACTTCCTTCATTACACCACTTTTTTAAACTTAAAGCAATCTGATACAACTGCCCATCCGTGGATCGAACTCCATTAGACCGCTACAATATTAATGAAAAATTGGTTTACACCCACTCCTTTTAATATAGCCTATATGCATATTAACTATCCATCCTTACTTCACAGGCAATGCCCAACAACCAGAATGTATTCTTCCACGAATGCATTTACATGACTACCATGTGTTTGTCTGCTGTACATTTGCAAATTCGCATATCTATGTTTCACTAATTTGACAGGAAAGAAATGCCTTATCTGCTTACATCATTCACAGATGATGATTAAAGCTATAAATGTGCAATAAATAAAACACGATAAAATAAGTAGGCAGTTATTCAGCATGAAAGTGAAACTTCTCCCATAAAATAGCAATATACAGACATACTGTTTTGGAAGTTTGCTGATGTATCTCTCACGTTTGTCACCCCAACTGCTAATAGTGTTTTTTCGTGAATTTTATATGGCAACCTTACACTGCACATTTCTGCACTGCCATAATAAAATGACTTTCCAGAAGAGCTAATCTGAAGATGGAAGTGGTTTCACTCTTTCAGGATCCAAGTCATCTGTTGAAGCTGCACTTGAACTGTCTTGAGTCAGCACTGGGATTGATATAATTGTTGGTCAATGACAATGTTCACCATTCACTCCATTTTTTGGCTGTCACTTGTTGAAAGCTGCTTGCACAAGATGTCGCACCTTATTTAATTTGTTTTATTATTTCTGGCTATATACTCCTTTATTTGGCTCTAAACTAACTCATTTGGATTTATATAGTTGGGTACTTTTCACAAAACTTATTATGTACATTAAGAACAATTCTTTTTTTGCCACTTTTTAAGGATTTTCCTTGCCTATGTTTCACTATCTTATGCCTCTGCCATTATTTAAACTTCATTACCCCCACATGCTGACTGAAGCATCTCTTACTATGAACTGCACAATGCGTGTGCATTCTTACTTAAAGGAATTATTAAAATTCAGTAAATTTCATTCCTTAATCATTCATACTGCATTATTTAGACAACATTGCATAGTTTAATATGATATTTGTGTACTCTGTCAGCAATTTAAGAGGAACTTTTTGGTGGAGAAATGCAGTAAAACATTCAGCAACCAATCAGAGTCATTGCAACGTGTTGTTTTTGTTAACTTCACTGGTGAAGTAAGGTTGGATGGAGTATAGGCTTCCTGTGTATACCAAATTCTATTTTATTATTAAATCTTATGATTTTGAGATTCAAAAATGGCAAAATACTATCTATACTGTAAATATTATATATTGAGTAATTTTAGTGCATCCTCTTAGTTTGGGAGATGGCACTCTCTCTTTAACCCTTTGAAGCACGCATTTAGGAAAAAATTTTAAATAATATATTTAACACTAAAATGTCGTTTATATTTGTGTAAGAAAAATCATAAAGTGTTAATATTATACTATTTTTTAATTTATAACTGAAAAAAATGGTGGTTTCATGGTGAAACCACTATGCATTACAGCATTAACATTGATTCATTTTGAGTGGAAACTAAAGAATCAGTTTTTTGTCTCATTTAGACAGACTGCCACTCCACAAGTATTACAAGTCCATTTACTTCTGTGTGGATTATCTTTAGTGCTGAACTGAGCACAGCTTCTTGAAGTTCCACGCACAGGCATATGCGCCACCTTGTCAAATCTTTTCTCATAGGGGACAATGGGCTTGAAATACTCCAGGCTTGGGAAGAGGTTTCCTTCCTTTAGGTGATGGCAGATGTCAGAAATCAGCCAAATCTATTTACGGACATTAGCATTGAAGTACATGAATCCCTAAGTTGTGGATTACTTGACTAGTAATCTCTGTACGAGGGCAGTTTTTTTACTCCCATTAGAATATTTATGGCCAAGAAAACCCTTATTTCACCCAAAGTTGCAGGTTCAGATTGTTTACCTGACTGGGTAGGCTACAAATTAGTTTGATATAATATATGCTCTAGCGATTCTGCAGTGAATATGTGCAAGAAAATATCAATAGGAGATTCCACAGTTTCAGGAATATTAGGACCATAATATTTCACAAATACATCATTCTCGAGTCTACAACGCTTTTTTTCCCCCATATTCCATCCATATCTGAGTCTGACACTCAGTGGTTTCTTATCATCCCTATCTTCAACACACTCATCAGGGACACTAGGTTCACCACTGTTCTCATCTTCAATTACACAAACAGGTTCATTGACAGTAGCTGCCACTTCCATTTCGTCACTATCATAAAAAAATCAACAGATTCAGGATCGCTAGGGATTTCATTCAGTATGTCATTATGTTATTATGTTATTCTCAAATTATCCCATATAAAATGACCAAGATGATCCCAAGTTATCCTTGTAGCCATTTCAATTGAGCTGAAATAAAGCGAACATTTTGCAGATTATGGTGTCTGCCTACCCTACTTGCATGGTGGTTACGTCTAGAAACCATGTAATATTTATAATAATAATAATAATGGCACTGCAATTCATGTATATGCATTTATAGTAATCAAAGTATATTCAGAACGTTTAGAAGAAACAAAAAACCATATAAAAACATACCTAGATGCAATATTTGAGCATGTAACAGAAATGAAAATGTTTACTGCTGTTCCCGCAACAAAGCAAGCTGCATCAACACCTGACAACTTAGTTTATACAGGCTGGTCATGCAAAAAGCAGAGTAGTAAAATGTCCATGTGTTTGTAAACGACCAGTGATTGTAGCGAGGTGGTAGTGAAGTGGAACCATCATGCAGCAAGGAAGAAAACGCTGCATTAAAAGGTGGTTACGTCTGAACGCCACTATGCTTCAAAGGGTTAAAAGAATTTATCTTTTGGTGAATGTGATATTTATGGTGTAGTTCTTACATGAACACATGATTGCAGTTAATTCAGAATAACTTAAATATTGAAATATTAAGCATACAGAATGTCATCCAAACTGAATAGCTGTTTATATCAACAATGGATTGCTTCTACCTGATGATATAGATGGAAATGCATTTTAATGTTTATAAAAATATCTTCACTTTGCATAATATTACATTAAAATATTTTTGTTTAAAAATAGTGTTTAATACTCTTGTGGGAGGAGCCATTAAAAAAACTCATGATTGAAGCACTTATGCTCCAAAATTCATACTTGTTTTGCACTGAAGTCTTACTTGCGCTAGTATTACAATAGGTATACTAAAAAGTAAATATAGGAAAACTGTCATAAATAGTCTACTTTAAAGATTACTGTGTTTAGAATAACTGGCAAAAAAACTGAAGTTCCTTAAACAATTTGTTGTGAGCACCAAAATTCAAACTAGATTTTTACTTTCTCTACTACGTATAGTAAGTAGGCGAAGTATTGTATTCCACCCAAAAATTCGATACTGAGATTTCACCGGAAATAAATGTTTTGAGACCCCCTGAATCCAAAAAAAGCATTTTTGGAAACATGTCCGTCTGTGAACATCATAACTCAGAAACGAACAGTTGGATAAACACCAAACTTGGTATTTAGGTTCAGTATCTTCCAAGGATACGACACGAAGGTTTTCAAGAAAATTCCCCCGCCCCAGACTACCCTTTACATGGAACATTTTTCAAAAATTTTAATCTTCTCAGAAATGGCTGTAATGATGTTGATTAAAATATCATATGTTTAAGATATTTTCATGACAAATGAAATGTATATCTCGAATTTTCTGGGAATGTCTCCAAAAGTGTTCTTCATTGTGAACGACTTTTGCATAACTGGTAAACCATAAGAGAGAGACAATTTTACTACACAAAAAAATGTAGATCATGCTAAAATACACAATTTATGTCATATACACTTTTTTTGTTGTTTTCGAGATATTGCTGGTTATTCCCTTAAATTTTCCAATACTTATACTTTTTCTCAAATTCATAATTCATTTTTTTTTGTCCTGGTAATGCAAATAGAATGGAATACTCCACATAGCAACCAGCTCTTAAAATATTTGTCTATAGCTTAAAGCCTACCAATTCCCCTTGCATCTACAAGAAAATTAGCAATAAGATTAAAATCTGGATAACTCGATTAACATGAAGCATATGGGCAATAAGCGTTTGTAAAAATAGTTTGTACAAGAGTAGAGAAAGTCATGTGAGTGTAACACATCAGAATTTTTTTTCCCCATAAACAACTTGTTTACAGTTAAAGATAAACTTTTATACCTAAGAGTTATGAGTCATGGCTTAAAGTATTCCTAAAGGATCCATTATAATGCTGTATAAACATCATTTTTTTACTGTAACTTCTTCTATACCAGAAGTTTAAAATATGGATAAATTGATTTGAATATTTATACTGGTTATGTGTGCTAGTCCCTTTCATTTATTCAAAGCAGTAATAGCCCTGAAAGATCTTGGAAAGTTTGTGCTGCTCACATTGGCGGAGAATAGTTCTGATTTGTTAAATCCATTATAACTGTCCGAACTGGAAGCAAATATTATGTTGTGCACATACTTCTGAAGCCAGATTTACTACAAAGCTCTTGCACTTTATTTTGAATATTAAAGATATGTATATTTTCACTCTTGTCAACTTTTAGATTTGCCTGTAAAATGTATGGGATTCCTTTTACGACTTTATGGCAAAGAGATTATTTTTACAACTTTTTGGACAGATTCAAAGTGTTACACATTTTCACCATGGGCATGAACCATTAAATTCTATTGCATTATGTGGTAACATAAGATTATAGATTGAATGTTCCATGCTAATCGGTATATGATAGGCCATAACTTATCTGTGTGTCTGTCCCTTCACTGGGCTGCAACAAAATGCATAAAATATGGACAAGAAATCCTGTATAGCGTAGGAAGTGGTGTTCTTTGCTGTAATGTTTATTGTGGTACCAGGAAAATTCCAGAAAGAAGAGTACTCCAGGCCTTCAGGGATATTAATAAAATGGAATTCTCATTTATTTTGCATGTAATTGTTTTTATATTTACTGCACTAAACATTTTATGCTTTCTAAATTTTATATTATCGCAAAATTATGCTTTGCTAGATGAAAAGTTTTATGGGTTTCAATTTTAGGAAGTTGACAAGTATGTGTTTTAATGCTCGCTAAAATAAAGTGTACAAGTCACATATAAAAGAGAACTTGAATTCTATCTAGACTCTGCCATTAAAATACTCCTTCTGAGCCGGTAGTCAAGCAAAGAGAGTAACAGTCAGTGACTATCAACCTGCTGAAAGGAGTAATATGTCTTTGTAGCAGAAACATTTGCCTCACATAGGGTGCCATATAATATACTTCCATATAACTCATGATTAAATATTGAAGAATCACAAGTGGAGACAAATGCAAAATTAGATATTAATCTTTTGGTCGATAATCGAGGTTCTATTGTGTATTTTTTGTCAGGATATCTTTTGTATTAAATGCATTAGAGAATCTTATATTTAAATATGTATTTTTTATTTCTCTCTCAAACTCTGAACTGTAAGAATCAGTTGAAATGCAGGATTTGTTGCTCTTCTTTATACTACTTTTTATGCACATGCTATTTGTACTTTAAAATAGACAAAGGCATATACATCAATGTACATTCTATTTATTGTTTAAGTGTATCTACTAAAGCACTGAACAACACTTTCTGATAAGTGTACGCTTTATTTCATTATTCTTTTGATTCCATATCTTTCTTACATCAATGCAGGATGGCACGCATAAAACCATGCATAGCTTTTACTCCCTTCATATGATACTGTAATATGCACTGCATTGAAACCCAAACTAGCAATGAAGTTGTACGACAGATCAGTAATTGTTGAAATCAGAGTAGATGAGAATCGGTAACAGTTGAGTGCTGATGTGTTTGTAGTCAGCACCCAAAAAACAATACGAGCTACCTCAAGTAGGTTACACTCTGTTAGGCTCAGTGTCTCACTACTGTAGCAGAGCAGTTTCATATTTGTTTTGTGAGCAAGACCAGCCAGACCTGTCGCAGGTATGTACATTTATTGAAGTGGCCATACTATGGCCATGGCAGCTAGAATAAATCTCTTATGCATAACGTCTTAGTTATTTTGTCCTAGCTCCTCTCCATTCAGCCATTAGTGAGTAGCTTCCACCCTGAGCTACCCCTCCGGTGTAGGATCAGGGTGAAACAATTCGGGTTACTACAATATGGTGTAGAGATACATAAAATCAAAGTTTGGCTTGTGGAAACTGTATTTTAGGTGCCTATAACTCTCTTTAGTGCCTAATTTTTATAATTTTAAAGCTCATTTTAGGTAAATAAAGATTGATTCATTATGCAATAGGCACCGAAGAGTAGCTTAGAAACTGATTACGGGTTGTTTTTGCAACAAGAGAGGACTATTTGTGCTTCAGCTATCCTTGAGTAGAATTGCTTGACCTTGATCTTCGCTGACTGTTTAGGTCTCCCCCGACGGTTAATAAGGTAATCATATCACGGGTTGTTTTTGCAACAAGAGAGGACTATTTGTGCTTCAGCTATGTCCTCGAGTAGAATTGCTTGACCTTGATCTTCGCTGACTGTTTAGGTCTCCCCCGACGGTTAATAATGCTCATTACCAGGCATAGAAATCCAGACATTAAAACTAGGACATAATGTTGAAGTTTAGGCAGGAAGGTTGCAGACTCCTATCCCTCGTACAGCCTTTTTTGCATTTGCAGACAGCGAGCGCTTGGGCCGGTTTTTACCTGCTTGTCTGTGACCTTCGGCCTTCATTATTTTGCTTTCTTAGTAGTGATAATGTTTTGGGTATGGATAGATAACTTGAAGGCAATTTCTTAAAAAGTTCTATGACTGCTCATTACAAAACAGTCCTTCATTAGTGAGTACACGGAAAGAAACCGTTCCGCAATAACGTATTGAAGTGTTTTCAAAGGAACGGGTTCTTTGAATGAACGAAAGAACTACTTCACTTGAACGATTCTGAATGCTGTGAGAATGAAAGTTTCTGCACAGGAAATCCTGACCGGATTCAAAACCGTGAGGGGCAAAAACAACATGCCTTTTAGCCGTCCGGAATTGCACTGTTTCCCATGGCAACAGAAAACTAAAGAAATTATCGCGCAAATCTTTTGAAAGTCCCAATAAATTGGCATAACTCCTTAAATTTCATCATATTGAAATTTTGTAAATAAGAAAACATCAAAAAGTTATGTTTATGTAACACTTTGCATAAACCTCAATAGTGAGTTAGATATTTTAGCTTTTACTTCTTCATAATCCTCTACCTTTTGGGATGTCATTAATTTTTAAGGTATGTTATATATTGCGTTTCATTTTAACCGGTGTTTGTTTTCTGCAGTTAAAATGTAACAGCATAATAATAATGTTATCACATAATTTATCCAAACTCGAATCTTAATAGAAAAAGTAAGTTGCCGTTTCATTACATTAATAAATTACTTTAAAAAATGAATAAATTTTATTTGTTATAAATATCCACATGTCTTAATGGCCGTTGTTAATTCATTTCAAAATCTTTGTAAGCATATTTGCATTAGTTCATAGATTTCCCGTAAGATAGGCAATCATATTATTTGGATTTATCGCCATATTTGCAATATACAGCTTGATTACTATTCTTGCGCTGTTGCATCGTATAGTGCGAGGAAACTTTGATTTATAAACAGAATACTATTTAGCTAATTATAATATGATATAATATTTTAACGTAGTACAAAATTATATTTTTTAATGTTTGTAAATTTCATTGATTAAAATATTTTTTTTTTCAAATAAAATGCGCAGTAAGTAGCATGCTCTTCATCAAAGTTATCTTATGTGCGGGAGGGGAGTGAGGGAATTTCATCTTTATCAAGACAGCAGGTGTAGCGAAGCGCCATTTTGAACCTTCCTTCTGAGTGTAGAAGATGTGTAGAATTGGAGCTCCATACAAAAGTTACAGATTGCGGTGTGTTTTCCTATGTCACTGATTTTAAAGTCAATTATTGTTATCATTAAATAATGAATTATTCTTATCGTGAAATAGTTATTCGCAAGTCTGTTTGTAACTTTGTGTACGAAGACCTAAAGCAGTATTGCGAGCCGGCATGCAGAAAGGTATGTATTACAAATTAATTACTTTTGCTGTTACATGAAATTCACCCTCATGTCCTCCTGTATTTAATTAATGAAAGGCTTTCTTTTAAAATGACATTTGTGGTGAAAAAGCAGAACATTATGATTTTTGCTTTACAGCTTTTTCGTTTTGCGTATGAACTAAATAAGATGTGTTTGCTTGCTGTTTAAAATAACTTATTCCATTCTTTTGTTCGTAATATTCATTTAAGGATCGTAAATTAATGAGCATTGTAGTTTTAGTTATTAAACAATGTAATACGTTGCCATAGTGACTTGTGCAGATGCTCCAGGGATTAATCTGTGCGAAAAAAACATTAAATCAGAAAATACATTCTAAATTTGCTCCATTCTTAAATTCTCCACTTTTTAACACGTGTAATGAATGCTATTTATTTTCCTGGAATGTGTAAACTCATTCCAATATAATTATGAACGTCTTTCTTTTTTCACTGCATATATATGTATTTAAAAAAGCTTTCTCAATACTTTTGCTAAATAAGAATATACACGCTTCTCCATTCTTTTAGGGGCAGTAATAAAAAAAAATCACCCCTAATGGGTGATAGGATTGAAAATTGTTCGATGGGAGGCTTTTTGGAGGAAAATTGACATACACATCTTTTAGGACGATAGTAAAAATACTAGGGGGTGCTATCACAAGAAACCACCCCCAACGGAAGAGGGGCTGGTAAACTTTCGGCGGGAGGCAATTTTGAGTATTCTCAGCACGAATGGACCCATTTCTTCAGCGCTTTTCCTAAATAAAAATATAAATGTTGCTCACTTCAAAAACCACCCCAATTGAAATGCGGTTGAAAATTGTTTAATGGAAGACCAGTTTGGAGGATTTTCAGTACTAGTGGAAAATTTGACACATATTCCTTAGAACAAGAGTATAAATACCGTGGGGGTGCTAACACAAAAAACCACCCCAAACGATGAGGGGGTAGAAGCAATCTTTTAGATTTTTCAGCATGAACGGACCTGTTTTCTCAATACGTTTGTGGAATAAAAATAAAAATCTTCTCTTCATTCTTTTAGGGGTGATATAAAAAAAAACATCCCAATGGGAGAGGGGGTTGAAAATTGTTCAATGGAAGACCAGTTTGAAGTATTTACACTACAGATATTCTTTAGGATACGAAAAAACACTGTGGGGGTGGAAGCAATTTTTTTAGATTTTTCAGCATAAATTGATCTCTCTTCTCAAATTTTGTGAAATAAAAATATATACCATCCTTTCTTCATTCTTTTAAGGGTGGTGTGGAAAACGCCCAATGGGAGAAGGGTGGAAAATATTCGGTGAAGGGCAATTTTGAGAATATTTAGCACGAATGGATTTGTTATTTAATGATAAAGTGATAAATCTTGCTCTTTTCGTTCTTTTAGGGCTGGTAAGGCGAAAACCATCCTAATGGGAATGGGACTGAAAAATATAGGATGGGGTGCAATTTGGAGAATTTTTCTGTACGAATGCACCCGCTTTCTCAGAATATAAATGTTTCTCCATTCTTTTAGAGACAGTAATAAAAAAATCGCCCATAATGGGAGATAGGGTTGAAAATTGTTCGATGGGAGGCTTTTGGAGAAAACCTGACCCACATATCTTTTAGGACGATAGTAAGAATACTAGGGGGGTGCTATCAAAGAAACCACCCCCAACGGAAGAGGGGCTGGTAAACTTTCGGCGGGAGGCAGTTTTGAGTATTCTCAGCACAAATGGACCCAGTTTTTCAGTGCTTTTACTAAATAATATAAATGTTGCTCACATCAAAAACCACCCCTAATAGAAAATGGGGTTGAAAATTGTTCAATGGAAGACCAGTTTGGAGGATTTTCAGTACCAGTGGAGAATTTGACACACATTCTTTAGAACAAGAGTATAAACACTGTGAGGGTGCTAACACAAAAACACACCCCAACCAATGAGGGGGCGGAAGCAATTTTTGAGGTTTATCAGCATGAACAGACCTGTTTTATCAATACTGTAGTGAAATAATATATAAATCAGCTTCTCTTCATTCATTTAGGTGTGGTATGACAATAACCACCCCCAAGGAAGAAGGGGCGGAGGATGTTCAGTGGAGGGCAATTTTAGGAAATTCAGCACGAATGGGCTTGTTTTATCAACAAAGAGATAAATCTTGCTCTCTTCATTCTTTTGGGGTTGGTAAGGCGAAAACAACCTTAATGGGGGATGGGGTTGAAAAATGTAGGATGGGGCACAATTTGGAGAATTTTTCTGCACGAATGAGTCTATTTTCCCAACACTTTAGTTAAATAAAAATATAAATGTTCTGCATTCTTTTAGGGGCGGTAATGAAAAGAAAGGTCACTAATGTGGTATGCGGTTATAAAATGTTGGATGAGAAATTTGTAAAATTGATGTTTTACAAAATTTTCAAAGCCCCAGGCAACGCCAGGTGTTTCTGCTGGTTAAGTTATAAAGGAAATACACCATATCTTTTGGTGTATTAAAAATAATTTTTATATAATTTATATAGGTAAGCAGGTATACATATTATGTTCTGTTTGTTGTTTGGTTTTATTAACTGTGCAAAGTGTTTGTAATGATAATGTAAACGAATATGTTCTTTACCTTTTTTTCCCTTCTTTCTTTCGTTTTCTTTTCTTTCTTGTGATGCCAATGATAAATGCTTAGGTTGAAAATTCTATTTTCAGGTTTCTATTTTCTCAACTGTTTAACGGTGGGAGGGAAGAAACGTCGGATTCCATAACTTTTATATTGAGATTTTACCATATGTGCCTACATATTTTGAGAGTACCTGAATCCCTAACCCCCTAAAAAAAACAAAAAACAAAAACCTCATCTTTACTAAACTGTCCTTATATGTGTAAATTAACAGTATAGCTAAACAACCTGATATGCTACATTCACATTATTTTCTCTACCCTGTATCGTTTATTAGTGGATATACAAATTATTTCTACGAAAGGTTATTTTTCTACTTCATTTTAATCAGGATAAACCGTTCATAAATAGCTTCATTACACATTTCGTTATAGATGCAAAGAGAATAGCGATAGCTAAATGTTTTAGAACTGGGCTCTAGACGCTGGCCTTAAAATTCCATACTCCTCCTCCATGTGTGCGAGAAACAACTAAGTGTCAACAGGACTTTGAAAGAATGACAAAGTATTGAGCATTAATGACGGATATCTCGAAAATAGTTTACGCCGCAAAATGTTATTTGAAATAAACTACGTGTTTTAGAGAGACCTACAGTTTTTGGGCAGTGCGTTTTCGTCTATTGTATAACGTTTACCAGTATACAAGATTATACAAAATTTCTTCCGAATGAAGACTTCTCAGGCTGTTTCCAGAACATTCAAGATAAGTGTTTTATTTTGTCATGTAAATATTTTTAATATGTGGTATTTTAATCAAAACCGTTTGAGCAGTTTTTGAAAAAGATGAAAATTTCGAATAGTGTTCCATGTAGAGGGTAGTTGGGGTAGGGGGGATTTTCTCGAAAATCTTCGTGTCGCATCTTTGGAAGGTACTGAACTTAAACACCAAGTTTGGTATTTATTCGACTTTTCGTTTTTAAGTTATGATGTTCACACACACACACACACTCGCACACGGACCTTTTTCTAATGTTTTTAGATTTAGGGGGCCTCAAAACATGTATTTCCAGTGAAATCTCGGGATCAAAGTTTTGGTGTAATGCAATACTTCTCCTACTTACTTTATGTAGTAGAGAAAGTAATAGTCTTTTATAAGAATAATTTGTAAAAAGGTTAGTAGAGAAACCCATGTAATAAATCAGATTAATTGTATATTTTTTACAAGTAGGCTTTCAAAACACCGAAATGGTGAGAACTGTGTGAAGCTCAAACTGATACATAGTAGTGAATTATTATTATTACTATTATTATTATTTTCCAGAAGAAAAATGAAAATAGCATTAACGCAGGTGTGTATCGAACCTGTGTCACTCAAGTGAGAATTGTACATTCATGTTTTTACTTTAGGTTCTTGATGTTGGATATGAGAGCCTAATCAAAAGCCGTGGAACTTAAAATGCTAGCAATTGTCTTGCCAATGTAGTAGGGAAAGGAAATAATTTAATTTCTGTTACAACAGGTTGTTGTTCTTTTTCCTCCACTTGCCACTTCACTGAATTATGCCACCTGGCGCTATTTCACAACCTCCCCTCATCGGGTCTTTCCATTTCTGATCGTGTCATGTAACTGGAGGGAGAGATTCGAAGAACGGTGTCATTCGCAGATATTTTCATCCTGTGCTAACCAGTGATGCCACATTCGCATTTTTATGTTCATGTCTTGGACTTTTTAAAGTGATAGCCACTTGTTAACAATTTATTTAAGCATTACATTAAAAAAATATATCTGATTGATGCTTTCACATGACTTTATCTATTCTTTTTCTACAAACTATTCTTACAAAATCCTATTCATCAATCTATTTCTTGTTAATCGAAATAAACTTGCATTACCTACACATTTCGTTTTACGTATAAAAAGAATATAGTTGGCTAAAGCGATATTCAGATTTTTTAAAAGGGCTGTGCACGAGCATGAGAAAAAGTGAACAGCTACTTGCCATTTGAAAAAATCTAATGTGATCCATTCACATGACTTTCTCCACCCTCTATCGTTCATTAGTGGGTATACAAACTATTCTTACTAAAGCTTATTACTTTCTCTACTACGTATAGTAAGTAGGGAAAGTATTGCATTACACCCAAAAATTCTATACAGAGATTTCACCGGAAATACATGTTTTGGGTCTCCTGAATCCAAAAAAAGTATTTTTGGAAACATGTCCGTGTGTGTGTGTGTGTGTCTGTCTGTCTGTCTGTCTGTCTGTCTGTCTGTCTGTGAGCAGCATAACTCAGAAACGAACAGTCGGATAAACACCAAACTTGGTATTTAGGTTCAGCATCTTCCAGAAATGCGACTCGAAGGTTCTCAAGAAAATCCCCACACCCCAGATTACCCTTTACATGGAACATTTTTCGAAAATTTTAATTTTCTCAAAAATGGCTCTTACGATTTTGATTAAAATGGCATATATTTAAGATACTTTCATGACAAATAAAATGTATATCTTGAATTTTCTGGGAATGTCTCCAAAAGTATTGTTCATTGTGAACGACCTTTGCATAACTGGTAAACCATGAGCTACTCGTAGACAAAAGTTTACTACACCAAAAATGTAGATCGCGTTAAAATACATAATTTTATGTCGTATGCATTTTATTTTGATGAGTGAACCATTTTCGAGATATTGTTAGTTATTCCCTTAAATTTACCAATACTTACTTTTTCTCAAATGGGAATTCGTTATTCATTTTTTTTGTCCTGGTAATGCAAAGAGAATGAAATACTCCACATAGCAACCAGCTCTTAAAATATTTGACTATCGCTTAAAGCCTACCAATTCCCCTTCATCTACAAGAAAATTAGCAATAGGATTAACATCTTGATATCTCGATTAACATGAAGCATATGGAGAATAAGCGTTTGTAAAAATAGTTTGTTCAAGAGTAGAGAAAGTCATGTGAGTGTAACACATTTTTTTTTCTTTCTACTACCTTTTAATCCAAATAAATATTTGCAGAAACAGCTACATTACTCATTTCGTTATAGATACAAAGGGAATAGCGATAATCAAATGTTTAAGAACTGGACGCTGTATGCTGGCCTTAAAATTCCACAATCTTTCCATACAATCGCGAGAAACGCTGAATGTAACAGGCTTACAGAGATAGACCAAGAAATTAACAATTCGAACCTTTAATAACGGATATCTCGGAAATGACTTATGCCACCAAAAAACTTATTTGAAATAAATTGTGTCTCTTAAAGGGATCTACATTTTTTGTGTAGTGCGTTTTCGTCTATCGCCTAAGTTATATAAGATTATAGAAAATTCTTTCCGAATAGAGTTCTTCATAGTCTATTACCAGAAAATTCAAGATATATATTTTATTTGTCATGTAAATATTTTTGATACAGTGTTTTAATCAAAATCGGTAGTAATTTTTTTAGAAAATCAAAGATGTCAAAAAATGTTCCGTGTAAAGTGTAGTTTGGGGTGTTGTTTTTAATCACAGTGTCGCATCTTTGAAAGATACTGAACCTAAATACCAAGTTTGGTATTTATCCGACTTTTCGTTTTTGACACACACATAACGCGCGCGAACATTTTTCTAAAAATGCTTTGTTTGGATTCAGGATGCCTCAAAACAGTGTTTCCGGTGAAATATCGAAATTGAATTTTTGGGTGGAACGCAATATCTTCTGTCTACTAGGTACGAGGTTGAGAAAATAAAAATCTGATGTGTTACATTCACATGCCTTTCTGTGCCCACTTGTTAGGGAAAGTAACGTGTTCCATCCATAACCTCGATATAGAGATTTCAATGAAAATGCATGTTTTGAAGTTCCCTAATCCAAAATAGCATTTTTAGAACATGGTCCAATCTGTCTTCTCTTTATTCTTGGTGAGTTTACTATAACTGGAGATTACAGGAGAAAGAAAAATGCAGATCTCGTTAAATTACGTAATTTATATAAAAGAAAAAAAAGCCTTTTTCGAGATAATCGTTGTTATTCGTTTGTCTTTTCCAATAAATTAAGTAATGCATTTGAAGTGCTAAGTGACCGTTCTTTTGTTTTTCGTAAGGTCAACGTAGTTATATCGACCTTCATTTGAAACGTCTGATTGTCCTGTACCTTGTGTATGATTACAGCAAAATGAAAGAATTTGTAGCAACGTTACGCGTACGCACTACTGAAATTTCTAATTTATTTTATCAGATATTAATAGTTTTTAAATTAGGTGTAATTTGTGTGTTGTGTTATACGTCTACAAATTTCATCGAGATCTTTCAAAACTTACTTCTTAATAATAATTGAATTAAAACAACGGTCTCACATTACTGATATATTAAACAATTTTCCTCTAAATCAAAGGTAGTTTTTTTTTCAAACTTAGAATTTAACCACAACTAAGCCCTATGGAATTGTGGATTTAGTTAAGCATGGTGCAGGTCTAAATGAAAAATTAATTTTGAATTATAATTTTTAACACGAAGAAAACCATTTATGAACTTATTTTCTTAAATGGAATAAAACCCTTACACAGTTCCATACTTCTATAGGTGATGAAAAGTTGTTGAAAGTTTCATGAATCTATAGGTATCAAATGGAAAAAAAATGAGTTATAATATCTGGAAATTTGAAAAAAAAAAAAAAGCAACAATGTTAAGTGGGTAATTTATTTCCAAGGTGATAACTTAAAATTTAATGATATTAAAATCCTCTAGCTATGTATCCTTGTTTTATTGCATTTACTAATTGTAACATCTATGTTTACAAGTCACAGTCCTACTAAAGGTATTTGCAACTAGTTAAAACATAAAAACGAAATATGAATTCTAATAAACAAGAATGAATACAAAATGAGTAAATTTGAAAAGTACGTGCACAAAGTTTTTATCTACAGCAATGTGTGTTAAAATGCATTGGAAAGTATTGGCAGGCTTGGTAGCAGTCAGATGCTATGAGAATTACACGCGCCATAACCTGCATAAAGAACTATAAAGATTTATGACAATACATTGAGAAAACGAGGAAGAAAACCGTTAAACGAGCCTCATACCGCTGCCATTCCCACAAACTTAAATCCAAGTTAATTCAGGCTTCCAGTAAATGGCAAAATAGAGACCATTCCAGTTGGAATATCTGAATAGGCTTTGTATCTCTAAATTCCTCATAGGTTCATGCAGCATATTTTAGATGCAAAATTCAAAATCAAGAAAATTTGACGTTCTGCCGCGTATTTAAGTAGCGTGTACTCTTAGTCGCATCAACAGGCAGTAGATAGAAAAATGATTTCTTGTATGAATTATCTATGGAATAACTATGAATCCATGAAAATTAATCATGTGTTGAGAATATCATGTAATTGCTCCCATAAGAGTTTTGCTTTTCTGCTACATGTAGTAAGTAGGGAAAATATTGCATTCCACCCAAAAATTCGATATCGAGATTTCACCAGAAATGCACATTTTTAGATGCCCTAATCCAGAGGGAGGGGGAGTGAGGGAGGGGGAGGGGGAGAGGGAGAGGGAGCTCAAAAACGAAATGTCGGATTAATATCAGATTTAGTAGTTGAGTTTACTATCTTCAAGGATGCGACACGAAGATTTTCAAGAAAAGCCCACCCTAGACTACCCTTTACATGAAACATTTTTCGAAAATTGTGATTTTTCTCAAGAATGGCGTCTAACGATTTTTATTAAAACATATGTTTAAACATTGCATATCTTGAATTTTCTGGGAATGTCCCCAAAAGTCACCTTCTTTCTGAATAGCTTTTGCATAACTGGTAAACCGCAAGATATAGACAAAATTTTACTACACAAAAAATGTAGATCCCGTTAAAACACACAATTTGTTATATACATTTTTTTTGTGTGGAGTGAACCATTTCCGAGATATTCCTTGTTATTTGTTTGAATCTTCCAATACTTATACCTTTTCTCAAGTAGGAATTCGACATTCGTTTTTACGTTCACTACTATGTATAGTAGGTAGGGGAAGTATTGCATTCCACCGAGAAATTCGATACCGAGATTTCACCGGAAATATATGCTTTGAGGCCCCTGAATCCAAAACAAGCAGTTTTAGAAAAAATTGTGTGTGTGTGTGTGTCTGTGTGTCTGTGAACAGCATAACTCAAAAAATAAAAGTCGGATAAATGCCAAACTTGGTATTTAGGTTCGGTACCTTTCAAAGTTGCGACACGAAGATTTTCAAGAAAATCGCCCCCCCCCCCCCACCTTAGACTACCCTTTACATGGAACATTTTTCGAAAATGTTGATTTTCTCAAAATGGCTCTAATGATTTTGATTAAAATATCATATATTTAAGATATTTTCATAACAAAATGTATATCTTGAATTTCCTGGGAATGTCCCCAAGTCTTCTTCATTCTGAATGGCTTTTGCGTGAGTGGTAAACCGTGAGAGATAGACAAAGTTGTTCTACACAAAACATGTAGAGCTCGTCAAAACATACAGTTTGTCATATATATTTTTTTTCGTGGGGTGAACCATTTCCGAGGTATTCCTTGTTATTTGTTTGAATTTTCCAATACATATACTTTTTATCAAATGGGAATTCGTTATTCTTTTTATTTCTTTTTTCTAAATGTCCTGGACATCAAAGGGAATGAAATGATCCACATAGCAACGGCTCTTAAAATATTTGACTATCCCTTAAAGTGCAAGGTATGGTAATTACATTTCCCTTGCACTTACAAGAAAATTAGCAATAAGATTTGTAATAATAAGTTGTTATAAAATATTTGTTATAAATACGTTTCTGCAAATGTTTTACCTCGATTAACATGAAGTAGGTGGAGAATAAGCGTTTGTAAAAATAGTTTGTACAAGAGTCATTGGAAAGACATTGGAGTGCAACACTTCAGATTTTTAGAAAAAGGCCCGTGTATGGTCCGTGAGTCTGTGTGTCTGTGAACAGCATAGCTTAAAAACGGAAAGTCGGATAAATACCAAACTTGGTACTAGGTTCAGTATCTTTCAAAGATGCGACATGAAGATTTTCAAGAAAATCCCCTCACCCCAAACTACCCTTTAAATGGAAAATTTTTCGAAATGTTGATTTTATGAAAAATGGCTCTAACGATTTTGATTAAAATATACATTTAAGATATTTTCATGACAAATAAAATGTATATCTTGAATTTTCTGGGAATGTCCCCAAAAGTCTTCTTTCTGAATGGCTTTTGCATAACTGGTAAACCGTAAGAAGTAAACAATTTTTTTCTACACACAAAACAGTAGAGCTCGTCAAAATACACAATTTATGTCATATAGATATTTTTTATGGCGCGAATCATTTCCGAGATATTCCTTGTTATTTGTCTGAATTTTCCAATACTTTTTCTCAAATGGGAATACGTTATTTGTTTTTTTAACTTTCTCTACTACGTATAGTAAGTTGGGAAAGTATTGCATTCCACTCAAATATTCGATACCGAGATTTCACCGGAAATACGTTTTTTGAGGCCCCCTGAATAAAAGAAAGAATCATTTTTAGAAAAAGGCCCGTGTGTGTGGATGTGTGTCCGTGAACAGCATAACTCAAAAACGAAAAGTTGGATAAATGTCAAACTTGGTATTTAGGTTCAGTATCTTTCAAAGATGTGACACGGATATTTTCCAGAAAATCCCCCCACCCCAGACTACTCTTCACATTGAACATTTATCAAAAATTTTTATTTTCTCAAAAATGGCTCGTAACAATTTTGATTAAAACATATATTTAAGATACTTTTATGGCAAATAAAATGTACGTATATTATGAATTTTCTAGGAATGTCCCCAAAAGTCCTTGTATTCTGAATGACTTTTGCATAACTGGACAGCTGTAAGAGATAAACAAAATTTTACTACACAAAAAAATGTAGATTTAGTTAAAACACGTAATTTACGCCATATACATTTTTTTTTGTGGAGTGAACCATTTCAGAGACATTCCTTGTTATTTGTTTCAGTTTTCCAATTCTATACTTTTCCTCAAATGGAAATTCGTTATTCGTTTTTTACTTTCTCTACTACGTATAGTAAGTAGGAGAAGTATTGCATTCCACCCAAAAAATTCGATACCGAGATTTCACAGGAAATACATGTTTTGAGGTGCACTGAATGCATATAAAGCATTTTTGGAAACATGTCCGTGTGTGTGTGTGTCTGTCTGTGAACAGCATAGCTCAGAAACGAGTGTCGGATAAACACCAAACTTGGTATTTAGGTTCAGTATCTTCCAGAGATTTGACACGAAGATTTTCAAGAAAATCCCCTCGGCCCAGACTACCCTTTACATGGAATATTTTTTCGAACATTTTGATTTTATCAAAAATGGCTAACGATTTTGAATAAAATATCATATTTAAAATATTTTCATGACAAATAAGATGTATATCTTGAATTTTCTGGGAATTATTTAAATGGAGAATACGCGTTTGTAAAAATAGTTTGCACAAGAGTAGAGAAAGTCATGTGGCAACACATCAGATTATTTTATGTCTGGACATGCCAAGAGAATGGAATGCTCCACATAGCAACGAGCTCTTAAAAGATTTGGCTATCGCTTAAAGCCTACGCATGTCCCTTGCATCTACAAGAAAATTAGCAATAAGATTAACATCTCAATATCTCAGTTAACATGAAGTAGATGGAGAATAAGCGTTTGTAAAAATAGTTTAATCAAGAGTAGAAAAAGTCATATGGATGCAACTCATCAGATTTTTTTCTCTAGGCTTATTATGAAGAATGAATAAGGACTGACAAATCCTATCTCTGTATGTGACGAGATTATTATTATTATAATTATTATTATATAATTATTACTATTATTATTTATTAATAGATTTTAATCTTTCTGGACATTGTTGAAAATTTTCTTCTTCCTCTTCTTATTCTGATTATTATTTTTATTGCTATTTTCCTTTCCCAAGTAGCATTTCATCTCATGTGTCATCAGTGCCCACCGCCTATGGTGCCGTAAGTAGTAAGAACCGTCATGAAACACTACAAAAAAAATCTTATGTGATACATTCACATGGCTTTCTCTACCCTCTATCACTTACTAGTGGTTATACAAACTAGTCCTACTAAAGCTTGTTTTCTACTTCATTTTAACACAAACGTTTGCAGAAATAGCTACATTACACGTTTCATAGAGAACAGCGATAGTCAAATGTTTTAAGAACTGGACGCTGGCCTTAAAATTCCATACTGTTTCCATGACATCGCGAGAAACAACTGAATGTTGATAGGACTTAAAGAACGGCTAAGTATTGAACAGTTCGAACCATTAATAGTGGATATTTTGGAAACGGCTGTTCCCACAGAAAAATAAAAGGTTACCTGAAATAAATTGTGTTTTAAAGACTTTTAAAGACACATTTCTTGTGCAGTACGTTTTCGTCTATCGCTTAACGTTTACCTGCTATGCAAGAGTATACAAAATTCCTTCCGAATGAACAGGATTTGAAAGGCTATTCCCAGAAAATTCAAGATAGGTATATACTTCTTATTTGTCATGTAAATATCTTTAATGTATGGCATTTTAAAACACAAGCTTTTGGGCCATTTTTAGAAAATAAAATATTTGCAAAATATTCCATGTAAAGTGTAGTTTGGGGTTGGGCGAATTTCTTGAAAATCTTCGTGTCGCATATTTGAAAAGTACTGAACTTAAATACCAAGTTTGGTGTTAATCTGACTTTTCGTTTTTGAGTTATGCTGTTCACGGACACACATTCACGCGGACCGCTTTCTAAAAATGCTTTTTTGGGGGGGAGGGGGTTTCATGAGGCCTCAAACGTGTATTTCCCATGAAATCTTGGTATCGAATTTTTAGGTGAAATACAATACCTTCTCTATCTACTGTATACATACGTGGTAGAGAAAGTAAAACTCATTTTCATTAATATTGGCGAGTTGAAGCTTTCTGTGCATTGGTTTATTATTGTTATTATTGTTATTATTATTATTATTATTATTATTATTATTATTATTATTATTATTATCATCATAATCATCAGTTGGTTGTTTTAATAAGTACTTCGCGAATAAGTAAAGAGGACACCAGGAGTATATTTTAAAGTTATTTGTAATCTTAGTATTTCAAAACTGTGCGAAACAATGTATTTATTTCTGTAATGGATTTAAAAACTAGATTCTAAGATGTTATATTACGCTATTGATAGTAAATAACACTTGAAATGTAATCACGTGTGCATTTTTAATTCTTATTTTAGTGTTAATTATATATTAAAACCTCAAGAGAAAATGAAAGAATGAAAATGCTCACAATGCTGGAAACCAAAAAAAAAGAAAAAAAACCCAGTAAAACGGTAGATAAAAAATATCAGATTTTCTCGTTTACTTTTAATGATTCAGGAGATGGGATGAAAAGTTTACACGGTTGGCTACTCTGGTTACTTGCATCTACGCACGCCGCTCAGCGCAAAGGCATGGCGTCGCTTTATTTCCCCTCCCATCCCTTAGTTGGTGCCATTTCAGCAAGCCAGGTGGTTTCATGTAACGAGGATAGTTCAAGGAACGGAGCAATAATGAACGCGAATATTAATTCCTGCGTAAACGCGAAAGTTAATTCGCTGACGACCATAGGTATGAAGCCATACTTTTCAGCAAGCCTGGTGGTTGTATGTAACGAGATGGTTCAAGGAAAAGAAGTGGTGAACGCGAATATTAATTCCTGGGTAAACGCGAAAGTTAATTCGCTGACGACCATAGATATGAAGCCGCTGAAATATAATCGCTTTCCTGACATCTCGGATATTCCAAACTCATTGCAAGTCGCTTCGCCTTAAGAAGTACGAACCAATATAGCCTATTTTTAGTTTTAAATTGTATTGTTCCATCTTTTAGTGGCGTTTCTGAGAAATTAACGTTTTGTTGGATTTTCTTTCAACGGAATTCATTACGATATACGAGAAGTTCATTGGTTTCTAAACTTTCCCGACTGGCGCCCTTATTCATAAGCTCCGCAATTCCCATGTACTCGCAAAATTATCACAAAAATATTGTTCTTCAGAAAAGCTTATTGCTGTGAATGATAAATCAGTTAAAAGTATGAACAAAAATGGAATTTTTACTTTTCAGCTCGTCCCAAATGGTTTAATCCTGTCGATTTAATCGTTTAAAACAGCATTGTAACACGACTCTAAACAACCAATTAGTAGTCATTAAAATTGCACAAGCAATATTGAAGTTTTAATATTTTTATTACTTTTTATTATTTTTATTTTTAAAACTTTACTTTAACTCCTTGGTCATATTGCGACGGTTATTATTTCACTTGAATCAGTGTATGCCACATCATTTGTATAGTCAACCTATGCTTGAGGAACTGACTGATAGGTTGCCGTAGTTGTGTAGTCGCTTTCCTGTATCAACTATTTTTATTTACTTCAGTTTGTAGGAATAAGACCTTAAAACCGTGGGACTGCTGGTTGATCTTTGATATGTAGTCATTATAGTGCTTGATAGATGACGTTAGTTGCGTAGTCGCCTTCCTGTACCATACACTCTTATTTATATTCAGTTTTGGAAGAATGTGGACTTAAGGATCATTGAACTGCTGGTTGTTCTTTGATACGTAGTCATTGTGATGATATATAGATGACGTTAGTTGCGTAGTCGCCTTCTTGTACCGTTTATTCTTATTTATATTGAGTTTTGATGAATGTTGACTTTAGGATTGTTAAACTGTTGGTTTTTCTTTGAGAAGTGGTCATTGTGATACGAGATAGATGACGTTAGTTGCCTAGTCACCTTCTTATACCGTTTGTTTTTATTTGTTTTGAAGGAATGTACACTTTAGGATCGTGGAATTGCTGGCTGTCCTTTGACTCATAGTCTTTGTGATGTTGGATAGGTGACGTTAGCTTCGTAGTGGAATTCTTGTACATTTATTTTGGTTTGTTTTGAATTGTAAAGGAATGTTGACTTAAGGATCGTAGAACTGCTCTTGTTCTTTGATACGTAGTCTTTGTAATGCTTTAGATGACGTTAGTTGTGCAGTCGCCTTCTTGTGCCATTTGTTTTTATTTATTTCGAGTGTTGAAGATATGTGGACTTTAGGATCGTGGAACGGCTGGTTTATCTTATATACGTAGCCTTTGTGATGTGTATAGATGACGATAGTTGCGTGGTCGTGCTCTTGTACCATTTATTTTTATTTATGTGGAGTTTTGAAGGAATGTGGACTTCAGAATCGTGGAACTGCTGGTTGATCTTTGATATGTAGTCATTATAATGCTGGATAGATGACGTTAGTTGCATAGTTCGCATTCCTGTACCAATTGCTCTTATTCATATTGAGTTTTGGAAGATTATGGAATTTAGGATCGTTGAACTGCTGGTTGTTCTTTGATACATAGTTATTGCGATGCTATATAGATGGCGATAGTTGCGTAGTCGCTTTCTTGTACCATTTATTCTTATATTGAGTTTTGACGAATTTTGGCTTTAGGATCATGCAACTGTGGGTGGTTCTTTGAGAAATAGTCATTGTGACACAGGATAGATGATGTTAGTTGCATAGTTGCCTTCTTGTACAGTTTGTTTTTGTTTATATTCAATTTTGAGGAATGTTGACTTCAGAATCGGGAACTGCTGGTTGTTCTTTGATACGTTGTCGTTGTGATGCTATATAGATGACGTTAGTTGCATAGTCGCCTTCTGGTACTGTTTATTTTGTATTTATTTTGAGTTTTGATGGAATGTACTATACTACTATAGGATCGTGCAACTGCTGGTTGTTTTTTGGTGCGTAGTTTTTGTGATGCTATATAGTTGCGCAATGCCTTCTTTTACCATTTATCCTTATTTGTATTGAGTTTTGATGAATTTTTACTTTAGGATCGTGCAACTGTTGGTTGTTCTTTGAGAAGTAGTCATTGTGATACAGGATAGATGACTTTAGTTGCGTAGTCGCCTTCTTGTACCATTTATTTTTAGTGTTAAAGGAATATGGACTTTAGGATCGTGGAACGGCTGGTTGTTCTTTTATACGTAGTCTTTGTGATGTTGGATAGATGACGTTAGTTGCGTAGTCACCTTCTTGTACAATTTATTTTTATTTTGAGTTTTGAAGGAATGTGAACTTTTGGATCGTGGACTGCTAGTAGTTCTTTGATATGTAGTCATTATAGTGCTGGATAGATGCTGTCAGTTGCGTAGTCGCCTTCCTGTATCATATATTTTTATTTATATCGAGTTTTGGAAGAATGTAGACTTAAGGATCATGGAACTGCTGACTGTGCTCGTAGTGATTGTGATATTGGACAAATGGTCTTGGCTACGTAGTCGCCTTCATATACCATGTTACTTTCTGTATCCTGTAGGTACCTAGTAGATAAACAAGACAAAAAATCGATATTTAGATTTCACCAGAAATATGCTTTGAGGTCCCCTAAATAAAAAGAGCATTTTTACTTTCTTTACTGCGTACATAGTATGCAGGGAAAATATTGCATTCCAAACAAAAATTTGATACCGGATTTCACCAGAAATACCTGTTTTGACGCCTCTTGAATAAAGAAGCATATTTTTAGAAAATCGCCCGTTCTCTCTCTCTCTCTCTCTCTCTCTCTCTCTCTCTCTCTCTCTGTTTGTGAACAGCATAACTCAAAAACCACAAGTGGCATAAACACTAAATCTGGTATTTAAGTTCCGTACCTTTCGAAGATGCGACAAGAAGACTTTCAAGAAAATTCCCCAACCCCAACCACTCTTTATATGGAACGTATTTCGATTTTTTTTTTATTTTTCCCCCCAAAATTACTAATGATTTTGATTAAAATACCATATATTAAAAATAGTTACATGGCAAATAAAACTTATATTTTGAACTTTCTGGGAATAGCCTGTGAAGTCCTGTTCATTCGGGAGGAATTTTGTATAACCTTGTATAACTGGTAAACGTTACGCGATAGACGAAAACGTACTATACAACAAATGTAGATCTCTTTAAAACACACAACTCATTTCAAATAACCTTTCTTGTGGCATCAGCCATTTCCGAGAAATCCGTTATTAATGATTCGAATTGTTCAATACTTTGTCATTCTTTTAAAGTCCTGTCGACATTCAAAATTTTGTCGCGATGCCACGGAAACATTATGGGATTTTAAGGCCACCGTATCGTCCAGTGCTTAAACATTTGACTATTCTCTGCTATTCCCTTTGTATCTATAACGAAATGTTTTGAAGGTTTATCTCAATTAAAATGAAGTAGAATAATAAGCTTTAGTAAGAATAGTTTGTACACGCACTAGTAAATGATTTAGGATGGAGAAAGTCATTTGAATGAAACACATCAGAATTTTAGAAAAAGTTCCGCGCGCGCGTGTGTGTGTCTGTGAACAGTATAACTCAAAAACGACATGTCCGATAAATACCGATCTTGATATTTAGGTCTTCCAAAGATGCGACTCGAAGATTATCAAAAAAATTCCTCCATCCCAAACTACCCTTTACATGTGAGGTTTCCTGTAATTTTGGATTTTCTCAAATATGGCTCTAAAGATTTTGATTAAAATACTATATATTTAAGATATTTACATAATAAATAAAATGTGTATCTTGAATTTTCTGAGAATGCCCTATAAAGACCTCCACATTCGAAAGGAGTTTTGTATAACTTTGTTCATCTAGAAAACCGTAAGAAATGGACGAAAACTTTCAACACAAAAAATACCAATAGATCTCTTTAAAATATAATTCATTTTAAATAACGTTTTCTGTGGCATCAGCCATTTCTGAGATGTCTGTTGTTATGGGTTTAAATTTTCAATGTTTTGTCATTTATTTTATAGTATTGTCGTTCAGTTGTTTTTCACGATGTCGTGGAATGAGTATGGAAAATAGCGAGCCGGCTTTGAAACATCTGACTATCGATGCTTTTTTGGAACAAGGTGAATTTTCGATTGTGAAACTGCTGGTTGTTTTTTGAGATGAAGTTATTGTATTGCTGGATATATGGCGTGAATTACGTAGTCTCTTTCCTGTGTCGTCTATTTTTACATTTCTACTACGTATGACAAGTAGGGGAGGTATTGCATTCCACCCAAAAATTCGATGTCGAAACTTCACCGGAAATATATGTTTTGAGGCCTCTGAACAAAAAAAAAAAGAAAAAAAAAGTGCTTTTAGAAAAAGGTCCGTGTGTGTGTGTGTGTGTGTGTGTGTCAACAGCATAACTCAAAAACAAAAAGTTGCATAAGTACCAAACGGTATTTAAGTTCAATTATCTTCCAAAAATGCGACAAAAGTTTTCAAGAAAAAACTCACCTGAAATTACACTTTACATTGAACATTTTTCGAAATTTTTGGTTTTCTAAAAACGGCCATAATGACTTGATTAAAATACCATATATTAAAGATATTTACATGACAAATAAAATGTATATCTTGAATTATCTGGAAATAAACTGTGAAGTCTTCATTCAGAACGAATTTTGCGTAATCTAGTATAACCGGTAAATGTTTAGCAATAGATGAAAACCTACTAAACAAAAAGTTTAGACCTCTTTACATCACACAATTTATTTCAAATAACTTTTTTTGTGGCATTAGCCATTTCCGAGATATCTATTATTAATGGATAGAATTGTTCAATACTTTGTCAATCTCTTAAAGTTCTGCCAACATTCAGTTGTCTCTAATGATGTCCTGGAAACAATATGGAATTTTAAGGCCACATATAGCGTCCATATCTTAAACATTTGACTATCACTGTTCTGTTGTATCTATAATGAAATGTGTAATGCAACTATTTCTGCAAAGGGTTATTTGGATTAAAATGAAGTGGATAGAAAAATAAACATTTGTAAGAATAATTTATATACCCACTAATAAGTGACAGAGGATAGAGAAAGACATGTGATTGTAACACATTAGATTTTTATTTATACTGAGCTTTTAATGGAATGTTGTCTTTGGGGTCATGTAACTTTTGACAGTTCTATGAGTATTTACACAGTAGTTGTGTTGCTGGAGACATGATGTGAAATGTGTATTCTGCTTCCTGTGTCATTTATTTTTATTCTGTGGGTGGAACTTTGAGTCGTATTATTGAATATCCAATCTGATATTCACCTGACAAATGAGGGAAATCACCAATAAACCCCAATCAGATTGACTAATATACAACATTTGAACCTGCAACATCCTGGATATCAACCACAAATGCTACTATCCTTAGACATCACACTCATATAACTTGTTTTTGCTTTTCTTGATAAATAATTTTTTTATTTTATTTATTTTTGTTTTCATCTTTTCAATCTTCACCTTAAAATGGTTCAACATTATGTGATATAATTTCATGAGATTTATAAGGCAGTTAATGAATAATTGTATATAAGAGGAATTTTTTATGTTTACAACTTGGCAAAATACGGTTTTTAAAACTTAATATCCAGATTACTTTAATAAATTGTTCAATCTAAGGATTTTAGCAGATAATATAGGGTGTTCATAAGCTATTTTACTCCAAGATCTAGTCTATGGAAAAGATCCATTGAAAAGTTCTCTTCTAGTGTTTTCATTCAGTTTCCTAAAAATTAAACCTTAATTTACTCTTTCCCAAACTTTGAAGAGTTTTAAATTTAGTTATATCTTTTTTAGTTATAAAATTATTGAATTTCAAAACTGGATTTTATTGTTCTTTATTCCATTTTATTTTATGTTGCTTTAACTCATATCACGACGGATCTGTTGGTGGATATCTCTTAGAATGATATGTGATGGATTAGCCTTCTAGGTCTCATTCCTGTAACCCCTGCTTCATGATGTGCAGATGGCATTAGGGTGCCGTCCAGTTTAACCACCGCCCTTGCACAGAAAGGCGGACAATTAGCCTTCTTTTAAATAATATCCAAGTTATTTATCTGATCATACTGCACAAAACTTTTAATTAATTTCTTTTGTTCTGGGCTTAGATCAAATGAAAGGTATGTTTAAAAATTTAACTTTGTTTTTTCTACTTTTTACAGCTCACTTTACATAATGAATCAAGAAGCCAAAATATTTTAAAATACCAAATGACAATGATAGCTCTAATAATTTGACTTTTCAGAATGCATATAAAACATTTCAGAAGAAACTGAATGAAAAATCCATTTTTTGGAACATTTTGAACAAAAGATAAAGGTAAACAGCCACAATGTCAAAAGTGAAAATGAAATTTTAAAATGGTACATTTTCAATATTTTTTAGACTTGCAAATATTGGATGATCCCAAAATTTGCACCAAATTTTAGTATCATTCATTACCTTAATCAAAATAAACTGTAATAGTTTAATATTGTATTTTCACGTGCACTTATATCGTTTTCTTTATGTGGATAATGAACAGGTGGACTGAAAATGAAATCAGGCTATTAATCTCACTTGTACACTCTTTGAACATGATCATGTATTAAAATATCTTTTAGTTGAGAAACATTGCAAAATAGGATTTTCATAGTTTCTCACTAAACTAATTTTGTCTGAAACAAGAATGTCAATTGAAATGTGTGTATAAAAATTTGATGTAGATACTCTCACATGACTTTCTCTGCCTGTTACAACAACAGTAATAATAATAATAATTACATCATCTTATAGTAGTAACACAAACCTGCTTAATTGGAATATAAACTAATTTATTTTATAATTACTGTCAAACAATATTCTTAATAAAAAAAATTCAGTGTGTAACAGTTGTACAGTTTTATTACTTTCTCTACTTTGTACATATAGTAGGGTAAATATTTTATTATATCCAAAAACTTTAATGTCGAGATACAACTGGGAATATATGCTTTGAGACACGTGAACCCCAAAAAATAATTTTTAGAAAAATATCGGTGTGTGTGCATGTGCGTGCGCGCGTGTGTGGCATAGCTCAAAAATGAAAAGTTGGTTAAAAACCAAAAAAAGTATTTAAATTTAGCATCTTCCAGGGATCCAACATGAAAATTTTCAAGAAAACCCCTCCTCCCAAAACAGTTTTATTACTTTCTCTACTATGTACATATAGTAGGGTAAATATTTTATTATATCCAAAAACTTTAATGTCGAGATACAACTGGAAATATATGCTTTGAGGCACATGAACCCCAAAAAATAATTTTTAGAAAAAAAGCTGTGTGTGTGTATGAATAGCATAGCTCAAAAATGAAAAGTTGGTTAAAAACCAAAAAAAGTATTTAAATTCAGCATCTTCCAGGGATCCAACATGAAAATTTTCAAGAAAACCCCTCCTCCCTAAACTACCCTTATATGGACAATTTTTTTAACATTTTAATTTTATAATAAATGGTTCTATCGTTTTTGATTAAAATATCATATGTTTTTAAGATATTTTCATGACAAATGAAATATTTATCTTGAATTTTCTGGAAATAGCCTCTGAAGTCCTCTTCTTTCTGAATGATTTTTACCTAACAAGTAAATCGTAAGCGATAGACAAAATCTTACCGCACAAAAAATGTAGATCTTGTTAAAGTAACCAAATTAGGTAATTTTTTGTTTTTATTGTAGAGTTAACCATTTCTGAGATATTCCTTGTTATTGGTTTACATTTAAAAAAATTGAGTTTTTTTTATGGACACCCTTTAACTGCTGTCATCAGCATCCCATTCCATACAGGATGTGAAACACAGGAAATTTTACTCAGAGACCTCTTTATCAGGCTTGAGGTTCTTTTATGTGCCATAAATCTACGACATGTGACCACCAGCTTTACTTCCCTTCCGAAGGAAACCATGCTAAGTATTTTTATGCCCGAAATAATCCATCACCCTCTACTGGGTTGTTTACATTTTAAGAACTTATACTTTCCTCAAATGCGAAGTCGTTGGTTTTTTTTCTCTCTCTCTCTCTTGGCTATGGAAAGGAGAACAGAATTTTAAAGCCATCACACAGCAACCCACTCTTAAAATATTCAATGCGAGAGTTTTTTTTGTGTTGTATTTATTTAACATTAATTGTAGCCCCACGTTTGGGAGCCAATTTGCGAGAGATGGTGCTTACGTATTATGTTTTACGTAAGTTATTAGAACTTGTAGGTTTTATATTGTGTTTACTTCATGTGAATGGAAGCCATCTTATGACGTCATTCATTTGTTTGGTTTGTAGCTCCATCTGGCGTTAGCAATTTGCGTCACTGTTCGTGTTCGTTTGATTTCATTTCAAATGTCCTCCGGCTAGCTGTTTGGGTCGAACATGTATCTCTATACAGGTTGTGAAGCGGAAAGGAATCTTTTATCCAAAAATTACACTTAATGAAGAAATTTGTTTTTATAATTTTTATTGTCGAACACGTTCACTATCACTTTTACATATTGATTTAGATACTCGCCAAACTGAAACTGTTATAATACTTCTTACTGATCACTTTTAATTCACGTACTTCAACTTTATGTATAATTAACGTTGTAATACTTTAGATTTCCGTAACTGGTGAATTTATAGCCGACGTATCTCATACAAATATGTTTTGACGACCTGAAGAACTTAAGACGACGTATAATGTGCTAGGAATTTTGATGAACTGGGTGACCGACGTGTAATGTATTGAGAATTTTGATGAACTGGGGGACTGACGTGTAATGTATTGAGAATTTTGTTGAACTGGGGGCGATCTACCTCGGGCCTGGCTTTATATACTCCCACTCCTCGACATGCCTAAAGATTATAAATGAACTGCTATTGGCTAATAAAACGCGCCAACATTAGCGTCTATTTTAATATCCAATGAAAACCACGAATACATATTGCTTTTAGGGAAACATTCTAGAAGGTTCTACCGAAAACGCGCGAACATTACGTAACTTCCTTGTTCCCAATAACGATAAACAGCTCACCCCCCTCGCTGCATTATTGCGCTATTATTGACAGTTTCAGTAAAGCCTTATAAATTTACTTTCCAATAATAATTACAATTAATAAACATCTGAAATCAATGTCACATAAAAATACATATTCATATTACAATCATTATTTACATTTAGGTAATTTGTCATACAAATTACCGCATCATCAACTATCACTTAAAGCCCACTGTATTCCCCTAGTAATAAGACAATTTATGGAAATGTTTATCTCAATTAACAAGAAGTAGACAGAAGAATAAGCATTTGTAACAATAGTTTGTACAAGAGTGAGTAGGGAAAGTCATGTAGTGCAACACATCAGATGATTTAGATTTATTTTCATAGCTATTCATACAAAATTGTATTTTTATTTTCTACCTACTTCCTGTTACTCATCATAAGTATTTGTAAGAAATGGCGTGAAATAGTTAATACCATGGTTTGTTTGCTGAAAAACAAGTCAACGTAATTATGTACCCTGTTAGGGAAATATAAATACACATTAGCACTGAACCCTGTCCCTTTGTCATTGAAGGGTAACGCTGATAAAACGTTCATAATGATGAAAACTACTCTATCAATTGAAGTTTATATTTTTGTTTAACTGGTTAAAGTCTCGGGTATTACTCAGCATGCTTAAAACATGTTACTTTGCATACTTTCGATCATTAAGGTTGCATGGCTTACCACTATGGGGAAATGCTACCAGTAGTAATATAATTTTTAAACTACAGAAAAAAAAAACTATAAGAATTATACATAGGTAAAGCAATTACTAGTCCATGTCAAGGACAACAAAACCAATTACATCACCAATGCAGAAGTCCATTCACACAACATATGTAATAAGAACAATTTGCCTATAACCACTCCTACAACAAAATTATTTGAAACAACAGCTTAAAACTATATAAGCATTTACCAGAATATTTTAAGAATATTACCTCTGTAAATAAATATAAAGTATAAATGGTACTCAAATTTTTAAAACAAAATCAGTTTTATTCTATGAATGAATGTTTAGAATATTGTACGAGTAAAACATAAATTTATTTTTCCCCATGTTGACCTTGGAACTACTTGAACTAAAACTGATTGTAACTAAATAATGTATATTGTATATATTATATTCTTGTTTATATTCCTTGACAATCTTTGTATCTCCTGTAAGATCGCTGGTTGCTTAATAAATAAACAATCAAATACTACTTTGTTAAGTTGGGTATGTTGGACAGGGGCAAATGAACCCTCCTGCCTTCCCAAGTTTTGCTTATTCATTTTGTCTGCCCATTACAAATCTCAGGCACAACTTATGTGTTGTACTATTAATTAAAAATTAATTCTACTATTTGGTTTGAGTTATTCATGATATATTTTTTGTCTACAAAACTATTTCAAAGCAATGCATACCCAGTTAGGTGTGTATTATACTGAAGCAATGTTCAAATGTTTATGAGCAGCATGGAGGAATGAGTTCAGAAGTCATAATAATGAGCTCTTCAAAGGAAAACATAAAAGAATGAGTAATTTTCAAGCACATTTCACTAGATGATATAGTTTCGTGTGAAACATAAAATTTTGGTAAATAGCTAACACCACGGGGTGGGGGGAAGAATTATTTGTCAAAAATGTTATTTTGTAATGAGCTTTACATTTTTCCTACAATAAGTTTTTGTATCTGTCTAATGGTTTCCAAGTTATACTAAATGATACAAATTCAATCAGAATGAAGAGTATTTAACAGGATATTTATAAAAGATTAATGCATCTGATTTTTCGTGTCAATATGTCAAACACAAATATTTTAATTAAAAATGTTTCAGCTACTTTAGCAAACAAAAACTGAAAATTTTTCTCTAAAGGAGAGTTTGGAGGGGGGGGGATTTTGTGAAAATCTTCCTTGCACATCCTTTTAAGACTCTGAACTAAAATACAGCTGTTTATCTGTCATTTTATTTTTGAATTCACACAGGCAAGTCCTAACATTTTTCTACAAATACCTTTGCACGGTGACCTCAAAATATGTATTTCCAGTCAGTTTTCATTATGGAATTTCTTGGCGGAATACAATACTTTCTCTACCTAATATTGTGTTAGTGGTAGATAAAGTAAAAGGGAGAATCACTCAGTTTTCAAAAGCCCAATAAGGCCTCCACCTGAGAGAACTTACAGATACAACAAATATTTCTGAAACAGCTAATTATATAACTGATCATTTGTCAAATTACCTATTATGTTTAACTTAAATTCCAAGTGTGGTATTTATCTGACTTTTCGGTTTTGAATTATACTATCCACAGATACATGTACAGGCTGTTTTTGGAATCAGGAGCCTCAAAAGTTTATTTTCAGTGAAATCTTGATATAGGTAGGTGGTAAAGAAAGTAATAAGATAAAAGATGGAGTTATAAGCAATCAGCATATATGCCCCATGATTTTGCAACTGAGAAAACAGTACACACAGCAAAACAAAAAGAAAGTTTTGTTGCAATTCCTCAGTATGTTGTAATCAAATTCATTACCATTGCTTGCTCAATAATTGTACAAAGAGAGAAAATTGTTGTAACATCAAAAATTTCTAAACCAGCATTTACTATTAACAAAAAACAATTATTTATCTTGATGGTTACAGATTGTGTCACTTACAAATGTTTAACTTGGTGGCTTGGAAGTTTGGAATCTTCATATTCATCCTATTCACTTGAAAACTGATGTCAGGGATTTATGTGATAACTGTGTAGCTCTTATGTCTTTTAATAACTATGCTTCTGAAGAGAAAGTATAAAAGTTTAAAATTTCATCTCCTGTGATTATTGGAAACTTACATGAGGATACTGATAATTGTCTCACTGCCAAAAGATACTTACAGGCTATATAACTTTTCTAGATTATGAGGTAATGCACATC
Source organism: Deroplatys truncata (assembly GCA_030765065.1). Classification (NCBI taxonomy): domain Eukaryota; kingdom Metazoa; phylum Arthropoda; class Insecta; order Mantodea; family Mantidae; genus Deroplatys; species Deroplatys truncata. The sequence continues at coordinate 115,681,356 of CM060988.1, read as the reverse complement.
AGAAATGCAACATCCACAAATATTTTCTTTCCAGGAACATTTGGTCTTTTATTAAAAACATCTTGTCATCATTGTCATCTCCTAATGCTCCCTATATATGGCCTATGACCTTTGGGGGTCACCTCATTCCACCAAGTGATGACTGGAACCATTTCTGAGGTACAGATGCCAATCGCGCAGAGTCTGTAACCTCTGATAGTAGTGTGATGATGTTACTGCATTTCTCACAGGATATGCTCCTGTGCATTATGATGGGAGTGTTACAGGGTAACTTAATATTGCAGATTGTGCAAGAAAGAAACTGAAACAGCCCAGCATGTTATATATTCCTGTGAGCCTTGGTTTGCTTTTGAGAAAAGCTTTTTAGAACCAGAATAATTTGAAACCATATCTGTTATGGGACTGTTTCCTTGGTAAAGGGTGCAGACATAATGCATTGACTTTAAAATGGTACAGGTGGCACAATAAACCCAAGGCTGAAGTGTGTCTGGAGCAATGATGGAAATATGTATTGAATAAGGCAAGACAAAGTGATGAAGAGGATGGTAGTGGAGTGAGAGGACCCGCAGCTTTTACCATGGATTCCAATCCATGTTAGGCCTTAGGGATACTATAAATGAACAAGTCAGAGGTGAAGATAGGGCTGACTCAAAATTGCCACCCCAGAGCTGGGAATCAAATCTGGGCTCTCAGTGCAAAAGTCGGAGATGAAACCGCTGTGCTACTCCGGTGTTCATTGAAAATATCTTGGGGTTTATCTTAAGGTTTACAAAATTCAGCATAAAATGTCATGTCTTGTACAGTCATTTCATAAAGCATACAGACGAGTTATCATTAAGTCATCATTCAAAATTTGAAAAGCCATCCATGCAGTGCTAATTAAGCTAACTAGTATTGTTGTAAAAGTTGGACCTTTCAAAATAATACCATGTGATAATGCTTTTCTATTTGTAATATTTAAAAAACAAATCTGATGTGTCGCACACAACTTTACCATTATAATTTCACATAATCCCTTATACATTATAGTATTCATATACAAATATTTATACAATTCATGTTACATTACAACACATTTTTGACCAGAAATAATCTCATATTAAGCAATATGGGTTTGGTTGCATGCATGATACTGAAAACAATATGATGCTTATGATAGAAGTTTGATATTCTAACTTACACTGTTCTGTATTCTTTCCAGGACTGTGCCCCACCTGTCAACCTAAGGTATGTGAGTTCCAGTGCAGTATGATAAAGAGGTAGGAAAAGAATAATGTGACCATCATGACCATATATCAGAGTATATATCAGAGTACAAAATTACAACAGTTCTCCAAGTTATCACTAACATTGCTGTGCCCCATGGCTGCTCTAGTAAAATAACAAAGTACCGAGAGTTGTGGCTTCCATGACCAATGTTTAGGCCTTCTTCAGGTTAATGAAGCTTGGTCATGAAACCATATGTCACTTGGCTGCAATCCTGTGAAGTCATAGTATACAACCAAGCTGAGAAAGCTTCAAATCATTAATAATACCTAGTTTGTTTTTTTGTGGTACATAAGAATATGAGTTTGAGTCCTGCGTTGGACATGTGTGTTTGTAGATATATGTGTGTAAGGAAAATGGAAAACAACAGAAACACAGAGGGAAAAATCTGATGTATTATATTCACATGACTTTCTTTACCCTCTATTGCTTATTAGTGTGTATAAAAATTATTCTTACGAAAGTTAATTTTTCTATCTACTTCATTTTAATTGAGATAAACCATTCCTAAAATAGCTACATTACACATTTTGTTATAGATAGAAAGCAAATAACGATAGTCAAGTGTTTTAGAATTGCACGCTACATGCTGGCCTTAAATTCCATACTCTTTCCATGCATTTACAAAAAATAACTGAATGTCAACAGGACTTTAAAAGAATGGCTAAGTATTGAACAATTCAAACCATTAATAATGAATATCTCGGAAATGGTTTGATGCCACAAAAAAAAGTTATTTGAGATAAATTGTGGTTTTAAAGAGATGTTCAATTTTTGCATAGGACATTTTTGTCTAGAGCTTAACATTTACTAGTTGTACAGGATTATACAAAATTCCTTCCAAATGAACACAACTTTACAGGCTATTCCCAGAGAATTTAAGATATGATTTTATTTGTCATGTAAATATCTTTAATATATAGCATTTAAATCTAAATCATTATAGCCATTTTTGAGAAAATAAACATTTTTGAAAAATTTTCCATATATAGGGTAGTTTTGGGTGGGGAATTTTCTTAAAAATCTTTGTTGCATCCTTGGAAGATGGTGAACTTAACCTACCAATTTTGGTGTTTAACTGAAGTTTCATTTTTGAGTTATGCTGTTCTCTCTCTCTCTCTCTCTCTCTCTCTCTCTCTCTCTCTCTCCCACACACACACACACACACACACACATACACATACAGACACACATTTCTTAAAATTTGTTTTTATGGATTCAGTCTCAAAATGTGTAATTCTGGTGAAATTTCAGTATCAAATTTTTGGGTGGAATACCATACTTCCTCTATTTAGGTAAGTAGTAGGGAAAATAAATAATTCAAACATTTTTAAATCAGTTTCAAAAGTAATGCTCTGATTGTAGAGAGTACATTGTGTTGCAATATATATGTATATACCTAACATGACCTTGGAATATAACTGCTTCCAAGTTCCAATTGAGGGCAACGTCCACTAGAAACTTCCAACAAATCAGATCATCCGCTAAAACATCTGCAAGTCTGGCCGGCAGTTGCAGAGTGTCCCGAAGATATGCTAGAGCAATACACTCTAGCAACACGTGACGGACCGATAGACCTTCGCTACAAAGCGGACAAGTAGAGCAGGATCACCCTTAAAAAGATAACCGAGCGTAAAATTGCAGTGGCCAATACGCAACCGAGCCAAAATCACCTCCTCACGAGTGATACGCGAGAGGAAGTTGCCCAGTTACCCAGGAATGTACTTCACCACTCTAAGCTTGTTTCCGCGGAGCGCTAACCACTTCTCGCGCCAGTACAACAAGCCTAAAGTTTTCCGACGTTACCCGAGGTATTGTAATTGTTCCTTGATTGCCGCCTTAGCTGCCAAATCAGCAAGTTCATTTCCAGGCAAGCCAATATGACCAGGTATCCAATCACACTCCACATTAACTTCAGAAGCATATAAAACATGGAGGGCATCCTGGATTCGCTGAACAATGGGGTGGTAGTTGTACAGCTCACGAAGGCTCTGCAGTGCATTAAGAGAAGCACCCAAAATGAGACAGTCTCCCAATTTTCGACAGCGCACATACAAAATGTCTCGGTATATGGGATACAGCTCTGCACTATAAATGGATGTACCATCATGAAAACCGAATGTATAGGGTTCGGTTCCATCAACATAAGCACACCCAACACCGTTGGTGCACTTAGATCCATCGGTGTAGATCAAAATTCGGTCACTGTAACCGGACAGAAATTCTAAAAAAAAAAAAGCAGGTGCGAACACTAAACGTAGGCATCGTAGACTTCCGGTATACCGTCATCCCAAGATCTACGTGAGAGTCGCACATAACCAAGGGGGAAACGCCCTCTACCCCTTAGCAAACATGCTAGGCATTTCAATGTCGTGCTTTCTAAGAAGATCCCGGAAATGAACACCTGCAGGCCTTGGATTAATGGAGATATTCCTATAACGTTCGTCCAGCGTAGTGCGAAAACAAAGAAGCGAACGTTGGATGTGAGGCATACATTTAAGCGCACGGCCATATTTTCCTTAAAGGACATCACGCCGACATCGCAGAGGAGGTTCTGTCGATTCGGCATTAAGACTCATAACTGGTCTAGTGGGAAAAGGATCAATTGCCTCTCGAATGCCCCGGTTATGGACTGCGTCTAATCTGCTCAACACAGATGGTCGTGCTGAGGAATAAATGATACACCCACAGTCTATTTTTGATCGGATCAGTGCGCGATACAGTCGCAGCAAAACAGTTCGATCCGCTCCCCAAGATTTGCCATTTAATATCAGCAAGATATTCAGAGAATGATTACATCGCGCTTTCAACTGTGCTATACGCGATGAACAGCTACGTTTCCTATCAAACGTCAACCCCAGGAATCTCATCGAATCTAGTAAATCTGGACCGATTCGGAGTGATAATCGTCTCCTACGGCGCCAGAAATTCACGCAGATTGACTTTTCAGTTGAGAAACTAAAGCCGTTTTTAGAACTCCATTCTTGGAGATTATCTAAGCATTTCTGCATACGGCGTTCCAAAAACGGCGTGCGTAGAGAAGTACAATAAACGGCAAAGTCGTCTAGGAATAAACATGACGATACCCCTGGAGGAACACATTTCGAGATAGAATTAATCGCTATAACGAACAGTGTAACGCTTAGTACCGATTCTTGAGGTACTCCATTCTCCTGAACAAAAAGGTTCGAAAAAACCGAGCCGACCCTTACTCGGAAAACGCGGTCCTTCATAAACTCCAGAATGAACAGTGGTAAGCGTCCACATATGTTCCAGGCGTGTAGGGAATGTAGTATCCCTGCTCGCCAACACGTATCATAAGCATTCTCAAGGTAAAAAAATATCGCAACGGTTTGACAGTTCTTCATGAATCCGTTCATTATCTGTGTCGATGACACAAGATGGTCCATTGTTGAACGACGTCTTCGAAAACAGCACTGGGTGTTGGCAGCAGGTTGTGAGTTTTCAAACCACCATACCAACTGCCCATTGATCATGCGTTCCATCACCTTGCAAACGCAACTGATGAGGGAAATAGGACGGTAGCTGGACGGGAGAGATGGTCCTTTCCAGCTTTCAAAATGGTTATTCTTTTATGAAAAGTGGCATCAACCCAAACACGATTATGGACCTCGAGTAGTAAAACCTTACCTTCAGGAGAGAGCTGTTGCAACATTTTTATGTGGATATCCTCTGGTCCTGGTGCTGATAGTCGCGAAGATGAAAGAGTGTGTTCTAACTCCGCCATGATTGTAATCTTCAAGATTTTCAGAATGAAACCAGAAATCTTGAGATTCCACCTGAGTCTTAACAGGAAGGAACTTGGGCGAATAGTTATCTAGCTAGACACTTTAGCGAAAGCACAGCCAAATGTGTTAGCTACGTCAAATGAATCAACAACAGCTCCTGCAGCTGTTTTAAGACCGGAAATTGGCATGTGAGTCAATTTTCCAGCCACTCGCCTTAACTTATCCCAAACGACAGAGGAAGATGTATGTCCATTAAATAAAGCTACAAACTTATTCCATGGACATGATATATATAAATTATTACAAATAACTTTTTTTGTGACATTATCCATTTCCAAGATATATATTATTAGTGGTCTGAGTTTTTGAATAGTTAGTAATTTTTTAAAGTAGTGTCGCTATTCAGTTGTTTCTTGTGAAGCCATGGAAAAATATGGTAGTTAAAGGCCAGTATTACCAACCAGTTTTTGAACATTTGATTATTATCACTAGAGGGTGAATTTTTGCATATTTGCATATTTTTTCCCTTGAAAGTTAAACATATGCATAAAGAGAGAATTCTGGTTCATACAAGGAATCAACTAGAAAAGCTTTTAAGTGCATATAAATGCGTGTTCAAGGGGGTAGTGCATGCTTCATTAATATTTGCATGTGGATGCATATAGTATGGTTTTTTCTCTACTTGTTATTGAAATCTTAATTTTGCTTCTGTTTTATTGCCATGTTGTTGCAGGAGGCAATCATGCTTTCATTTAGCACAACCAGCATTCCTATTTGTATAAAATATTTTCTTCTCACTCGGTAGTGACAATGCTACATGGGTCAGGTACCTGAAGTTTTAAATCTTTACAAGGTAGCAATGCAATCTAAGCAAAACCTTGCCTCTGGGGAGAGCACCAAAACTGTGCTTATTAACAATGCATAGTTTATTGTTGGTAAGAGAATACAACTCGGGATTTGTCTTTTTACTTAAGTATTGCTCTTCTCTGTTCATAACATTTAAATTATAGCAGTTTCCTGATCATTGCCATTTTGTAAGAGTGAATGGATAGTGACAAATGTATTTCATTACCAAAGGAAAAAATATAGTGAAGCACCTTTGCTTCATTGGTGGATTAATGGAAATCCTGCATTAACCTCATATAGAAGAATAATTAGCTGCTAAATCTATGGTAAACATGTAAGTTTAATTTGTTTATAAAATATAATTATTTTATTATAATATCGTGCAATTATCGTTTCTGTTATGTAATTTACAGTAAAGTTAATGTTATTTCATTTATTTATTTTCTTTGCTTTTATTTTTATAGGTGTCCTGTATTTATAATTTTGAGGGTTCCTGAAAAAATATTGTGGTTGAAAATTCCTGACAAGATTACATTGGTTCATTCATGAAGAAGTAGGTTTCTGTAATTAAAAAAGAAATTGCTAGGTAAGAAAATTGTCACAAAATTTATACTGTTGTGTAATAAAATTGAAGACTTTGTAGCAGTTATAAATTCAATTATTTAAAATATTTATATGTATATATAAGTATTTTGTATTGTAGGTGCTCCAAAAATCAGAGACGACATTAGTGATTCGAATTCCTGCTTATTGTTAGATGAAATGCTGATTCATGTGGAAGGTTAATTGCCAATGTCATTGTTGGAAAACTCATGGAAAATGTACTGGGAACACCACACCTTATTGTCTCCAGAGTTTTGGAAGAAACAAACCATTCCACAATTGTGTGGGTTGTCCTTGATGCTTTGCATTCTATGGCCTGTTCAAGAAAATGATGATAAACTATTACTAATAGTTACAGAAATGACAGCATCATGCTTAAGACAGTAATATCAAAAGATAGTACATATGATGTGTATAGCTCATGGTCTATGCAGATTAGCAAAGGAAATTTGAGCAAACTTCCCCAAAGTAAATGCTTCAATTTTTTCTGTGAACAAAGTATTTATGTAGGTTCCATCAAGAATAAAGTTGTTTTCTGAAATGATGCCAGATACTTGTTCGCCCCCAGAGACGATTCTTACTAGAAGGGGAATATGGATAGAAGCAGTGCTGTGTTATAGTGACCCCAGAAGGTATAAAAAAGGTGCTGGAAGCTTTGGATATGAGTGAAACAGCAAGCATTGCAGCTGAGTGAATGCTTGCAACAAAAAGAGTCTCCAGGCTAAATTAATATTTATTAGCAGCCAGTTTAGCAAACTTCCAGCAGGAATCATACATCTGGAAGAAAGAGGGATGCCGCTACCTTCTGCCCTATATATATATTGCTAAAGATGTGCCTGGAGAAATTGGAAAGAGCCTTCATCACAAAATGGAAAAAAAAAACAAAAAAAAAATAGAAGCCAGAAATGCAAGATTAACGTTTCTTTGGGACATTAATGTCTTAAAAGGCCAATCTGAAAAAACAGTAATATTTAAATTTTATGAGTGACATAGCCTGTTTGTGGTACTGCCTTGCAACTTTTGTGAAGTGGAGAGGACATTTTCTTTGTAAAACATTATTTTTAAGTAACATAAGGAAAACTTTCCTGCCAAAATTATAGAAAAATATTTGGTTGTTTATTGCAATTAAAGCACTTGATAAAATTCTTATTAAAAGACTGAGTAATATTTCTTGCTACATTATTGACTATAAATAATTTAAGAGAACATAATTACTATTTTCAATAACCAATTAAAGATTAAAAATCAATGCATTTATTACTTTATAAAAACCAATAAAAATGTGTAAATGATTGTGCTGTTAAAATATTTTTGGTGCATATACCTATATCTCTTCTTACTTTCTGTACTAAGTACAATAAGTAGAGGAAGTATTGCATTCCACACAAAACTTTGATATCGAGATTTCACTAGAAATATATATGTTTTGAGGCCCCCTGAACCCAAAAATAGCATTTTTGGAAAAAAAGGTCTGTGTGTGCGTGTGTGTGTGGCATAATTAAAAAATGAAAAGTTGGATAAACACCATACTTGGTATTTAAATTCATTATCTTCCAAAGATGTGACACAAAGATTTTTAAGAAAATTCCCTTCCCCAAGCTACCCTTTACATGGAAGAGGTTTTGTAATTTTTGATTTTGTAAAAACTGACTTACAATTTTGATTAAAATACCATATATTAAAGGTATTTAAATGGCGAATAAAATGTATATCTTTAATCTTTTGGGAATAGCCTATGGAGTCCTCTTCATTTGGAAGGAATTTTGTATAATCTTGCATATAACTGGCGCAACAGTTCTAGACAGGTGAAAATCTTAATGACAGCTATGATGCGAGTTACTTACCAGATCAGGTGTCTGCCGGTCGTCTGCATGCTGCAGGAGTGCCTGGGACAGTCATTGTCAAATATACGCACACCGGCTATGCTCTGTACTGCACTACACTGTGCTGCACTGATAAACTTAGTTATATACAGTATATTTAAATCCACCTGTAAAAAGTGCTTAATATAAAAACACTGTCAATCATCTACCTCCAATTCTTCCACACCTGACAGCCCTTCCTCATCTGCAGAATCACTCATATCATTGCCATCATCACTTTCTGTACCATTATCCTGGATCAGAATTCTTTCTATTTGATTTTCTACAATTCCATCTTTTTCGAAATAATGATTCTCAATTTGTTCCACATGTCGACATACATTTTCCCATTCTGGTCTTCCAATTTCAGCAAATCGCTGGCGACATAACTGCTCCACATCTTTTAATTTAAAAGTGATATTTCTGCATGCCACCCATTTTTTGACATTAGCCCAGATTAATTCTATTGCGTTTAGATCTGGGTGATATGGTGGCAGTCTAAATACATTATGGCCATGTCGTATTAATATCTGGTCAACTATGTAGGACTTCTGAAGCGATCTGTTGGCTTTAATTAAGTTATATAGCTTTGTTTTACTCATGCTTTCATGAAAAGCTATATTATGCCTAAGTAACCAAGCTCTCATTTCTTGTTTCAAGGAATTTGAGGTAGGTGGTTTGTCAATTTGTGTGTTATGGTAAGAAGCAGTCGATAACCAGAACAGACCCAGCAGGTATATTAGGTATCAACATGGTGTTGATCCACTTCATGTAATTTTCTGTATTCATTTCTTGATGAAAATCTCCTGTTTTTTGTTGCGACTTGTAAATGAGAAGGGCATTTGGAACGAAGCTAATTTTTCCACCAGCATGAACGATGATAAGTCTTTGCCCTTTGGCAACAGGTGCCCGCAAACCTAATTCTCTATCGTCACTCCAACTTTTAGGTGTTGTATGATTGCTGTGTATGTATGATTCATCTTCATATACTATAATTCGACCCTCTGATTTGTACCTCCGGAGAAGAGTAAGGTACTCATCCCGCTGAGATCGTATGTCATGCTTTTTCATTAGAACTCTCCTATTTGATTTGGTTTTCTTCCACTTGAACCCTAAATCTTTTATAACTTTTCTGAGACTTGTAGCACCACCTTGAAAATTTATGCTGTCTTTCAGTTTGATGAGCAATCTGCTTATTGTTGGCACAGTTTTTTCTTCCACATAGAAATTGTGAATTGTGCGCCGAATGACGCATTTGTCGAAATCGTCTATTTCTGTAACACGTTTAGGAACCTTATGTGTCTTCCCAGGTGTGTCAAATGGTACTCCTTCATCCATGTGTTTTTTCTTAACTTTGAGAATTCTGGAAACGGAACTCGGTGAAACACCAGTTGCTTTGACTACTCTTTCTTTCACTTTCTTAAGGCTTTTGTGGAACTCGGATGAACATATATTTTCTTCCTTCATCTCTGCTTCTTGCTTCATGAAGTCGAGGACATTTGCAATTATTTCCCTGCTTTGACTATGTAATACCTTACCACTTAACTTTGAAAATGTAGGAGCCATGGTTATAAATATCACAAATAAGCACTATTTAGGCACTGCTCTCTTCGAAATTACAACCAGATGCGGACACTTTCTATGCAGACTGTATGTGTTACGCACTGTAAGTAAGCAAAGGTATTATATCGCTTTCGTTGATTAAGCTAAACATAAACCATTCCTAGGCTCGGCAGCTGGGGTGGCAGTCAAGGTCACGATTCCAGAAGTTTTGCGCCAGTTGTAACTGGTAAACGTTAAGCGATAGAAAAAAACATACTACACAGAAAATGCAGTTCTCCTTAAAACACAAAATTTATTTCAAATAAGCTTTTATGTGGCATAAGCCATTTCTGAGATATTGATTATTAATGGTTTGAATAGTTTGATACATGGTCATTCTTTTAAAGCCAGATCAACATTCAGTTGTTTCTTATGATTGCATGGAAACAGTATGGAACTTTAAGGCCAGCGTATAGCATCCAATTCTTAAATTTGACTATTGCTGTACCGTTTTTATCTATAAGGAAACACGTGATGCAGTTATTTCTGCAACGGCTTATTTGGATTAAAATGAAGTGGATAGAGAAATAAGCTTTAGTAAGTATAATTTATATACCCACAAATAAATGTGTGTATACATCTGATGTGAATGTATCACATCAGATGTTTAGAGCATGTTTTCAAATTTGCGTAGATAAATGCATGACTTTTAGTGCATATAAATCCACACTAATTATTATTGTAGTTACCTTTGTATGTGTAGTAAAATGTGTAATGAAACTATTTATGCAAATGGAAGGAATGGCCTGTGAAGTCCTTTTAATTCTGAATCACTTTTGTTTAATTGGTAAATCATAAGAAAATGTACATTTCATTAAAGCACATAATTTACATCAAATAAAATCTTTTGTGGCATTAATCATTTCTGAGATGTACTTTGTTACTTGTTTGAATTTTCAAGTACTTAAATTTTTTTCAAGTAGTAAGATGCTATTTGTTTTATTCTCGTGGTCATGAAAAGTACATGGAATTTCAAAACCATTACATAGTGACCAGGGGCGGTATTGGGGCCTTTGTGCCATGGCACTACCTTAATAAAATGAAGAAATACATATTTGGAATTATTTGTATACTCCAAGATTACATCAAGAGTACGATAATGCTTATTATTCTTAAAGACGCAATGTAATGGCTTAATGGCTTAACTGACAATAGAAAACCACAGAAACTGAAGGAAGTGACTGCAAGTTGCAAGTTTGCAATCTTATTATATTATTATTCTATGGATCCCATACCCTTCTGCCCTGGTACAGATTCATAGCATTGGGCTTTCAATCTAGACATAGCAGGGATTGTACGGGCAAGAGGATAGTTCATATTCATGCCGGTTAGTACCTGTTATGGCTTATCTTGGCAGCACATGAATCATAAATGCCAACTTTATTAACACCTGCAACAAAGTGTGCTATACTGAGAAGTGAGAAATAAAGTATCCATCACTTGCAGTGTAAAAGTTAGCAGAAAATCTTCCTTTGTTATATTAAATTCATCACATTAACTTTCCATGTTTATACTTAAAATTAAATGAATATTCTGCCAGCAGATGTAAAGACTATAGCACCTGGCCAGCTGTGAGTTTGTGCACATATTTGAAAAGGAACCGTGGTACTTGGCTTAGTTGCAAATTTTCATATTATGACCTTTAGTTAACAGCTAATTGGGAATTATTCTTAGTGATAAACTAGCCACCTCGGGTAGGGTACTAACTTGGAAGTAACTATACAAAAATTTCATGGTGGTGGGGGTATATTTATTGATCATATAAGAATTTTGGGGAGGTATTCCGGGCACTACTACTGCATTCATGCTTCAGCTGCCACTGATAGCGACCCGCTGTTTAAAAATATCTGACTATTGCTTTAGCCTACTGTATTCATTACACCTACAATGAAATGTGTAAATGTATGATGAAAGTTTATCTTGATCAACATAAAGTAGATAGAAGAGTTAGCTTTTGTAAGCATAGTTTGTAGAACACTGAGTAGAGAAAACATGTGAATGCAACATCATAAACTTTTATTTCTATCTATTACATATAAATTGACATATACATTAACAAATATAGTTTCATTACACATTTCATTGTAGATACAAGAGGAATTCAGGAGACTGAAGTGATAGTCAAATCTTTATCTTCAGTGATGTTCAGCCACTTCCTCTCAATGCTTCTTGAACAAGAGGTACTGGAGAGCAAGAATTAATGTCTTTGTTATCAACCAATTAACAAACAAATTCATTTGAATGAAGAGAAATACACTTACATGCCATGCTAATATCTTAAACAGGTGATATTATTTTTTTAATATAGAGCTAATTGAAAAATTCAATGCCACAGTTTGAACACAGTTATCCCGCTCTCTGTGCAGTTGCTCTAACCATTAAGCTACTGTGACAACATGCCGGTGGGACACTGAATTCCCCAATTGACTCAAATTGTTTCCCAGACAGACCACTAAGGCATCTCACTAGAGATGACAATCTCAATGGCAGCTTGCCATCGCAAGTACTTTATTACTGGGTGCTTATGGGTTTATTTCTTTTTTTAGAGTATTATTTATTATATATAATTAATTGAAATATAGTAATATTTGAAAAGGATATAGTAATATTTGTGTTACATTCTTGGAACCTGATTAACTTCATTTCATTTTTGAATCCTGTTGTTCTCCCTCTCATATGCATGCACATGTGTATGCAAGCATGCACACATGCACATGCACACACACACACGCGCGCGTGCGCGCACACACACACACACACACACACATATATATATATATATATATATATACACACATATGTACAGATTTTTTTTAAAAATGCTTATTTTGGGGGGACTTCAAAATATATATTTCTGGTGAAATATCAATATCAGATTTTTGAGTGGAATGCAATACTTCCATTACCGGCTATGCATATGCTAGAGAAAGTAAAAATTAACTGTGTCAAAAAAGGCCAAATTTGGTGTGTATACTATTCAGGCCATAGGAATATGATATGCAATGAAAATGTTGACTTCTAAAAGCCACCACCAAGGGGAAAACTGATGCTGCATGGTTGCTATTCACATGCAACAAACAAACAAAACAAGCCAAACAAAGCCTATGAGCATCCCATAAAAGGCCAAGGCCTCCTATTTTCACAGGAACTAGTTCAGTTGAGCTCCTAAGGTGAGTTCTTCCTAGCAAGCATTCATCATTTAGCTTTTGAAACTTTCACTTCACTTTTGCTTTCTCACTTCCACTTCACTTCCACTTGTTGGCACTTTATTGATCATCATATTAGTTTGTAGTTGGTTCTAGTTGCCTCCATCTTTCCTTGCCCCTCCCCACTCTTGACCATTGCCCACCTGCTGCATTTTTGAAGTGGTCTGCCTAACTGGTCTTCTGTCGTCCTGCATGTCTCCATCCTTCCCTAGGGTCCCACATAGTGAAACATGCCCATTTCATCTCCCTTTAGAGTTTCTGCCCTGCTGATCACATCTCGAACTTTTGTTCATCTTCTTATTTCCTTGTATCTGACTCTGTCCTTTATTGAGATTTGGAGGATTTTTGTTTCCATTCGCTGTTGGCATACTTGTAGTGCTTTCTTCTGTTAACCTGACAGGGACACGCTTGACATCTGTATAACATTGTTGGCATGATGCATTGTCTCCAATTTTGTGCTTATTTTCTGTTGTTTGTCCGTCAGTATGAATTTAAGAACCCAAAACGTCTTCCAGGCTAGTCCTATCCTTTGTTTCACTTTCTGGTAAGTGATACGTTTTGTCTGAGGTAGGTGTATTGTTGCAGGTATTCAAGAGGTACTTGATTTATCTGGATTGGCTTTTCTGTTCCGTTTGTCAGCACTATAGTTTTTGTTAGTTCTGTTTACTATATCTAGGTCTCCTCTCATTTCTTCTAGGATTTGTGCAGGTTTTTTTATTAAGACAAAGTCATCCGCGAATCTTAAGTGCATCAGCCTTTGACCACCTATACAAACACTGTACTTGTTTTTCCATTTCATTTTCCTGAATTGGTGTTGGAGACTTGTGAAGAGCTTTCACGCCTCTTCTTTGCTGGAAGCAATCTTTGTCCCTTTCTGTTCTTACTTTTGTTTTGTTGCTTTGGTACATTTTGTCTAGCATTTAATGTATTATTTGATTAGGACTCCTTGTATTAGGGCTTGTAGTACAAATTCATGCTCCAAGGAATCAAATACCTTATTTTAGTCAATGAATATGTACACTTGTTGCTTAAACTCCTGTATTTTCCCTACTAGCTGGCATATTGTTGCAGATGGTCAATAATACTGAACCCGGACCTAAAGCCTGCTTGCTTCATTGGCTGATTTGCATCCAGTGTTTTTTCAAGTCGTCTGGTTAATGTCTTTGTGAATAATTTGCATAAGTTTGATGATAGACTGATTGATTTTAATTATTTATGATGTCCCTTGTTTCCTTCTTGTGTAGTAGGATGATTACACTTTTTCCCCCATTCTGTTGGTGTTTCTTCTGTAAGTATGATCTTGTTGAAAAGTTCTGTAAAAACTGGTATTAGATCATTCATGCCAAATTTTATGTGTTATATATTCCATCTTCTCATGGGCACTTGTCATCTTTTAAGTCTTTTATGGCTGCTCTTTCTTCACTTGGAAGGATGTGTGGGGTTCTTCTGTGTTTCCTATGTGTCCTATGAGGGGTTGGAATTTGTTGATGCTTTGTGTAGAGCTGGAGTATAGATTTCTGAAACTCTGTGGCCTATGATGAGATTTCTTTCCTTTATGCCTGTCTTTATCCTTTTGTATCCTTTACTTCTAACATCCAATGTTTGCCAGTTGTCAGTGTTTCTTTATTCTCTTTATTGATTTGGAGTTGTTAATTATTCTTTGTATCTGTAGGTAGTTGTACTCTCTTATATCTTTTCTTATTGCTCTTTTTGTGGTTCTGTTTAGTTCATCATAGGTTTTCTTTAACGTGAGTTTTCCCTTCAGTTGTTCTCTTTTTTCTGTCATGTTGATTGTGGATCTTTTCAGCTTGCTCCTTCTTATTTCCCTTTGTTGATACGGTAATTTGTATCATAAATTACTTAAATGTAAATAATGATTGTAATATAAATATGTATTTATAGGTGACATTGATTTCAGAGGTTTATTAATTGTAATTATTATTGGTAAATAATAATACACGGCTCTACTGAAACTGTCAATAATAACGCAATAATGCAGCGATGGGGTGAGCTGTTTATCATTACTGGGAACAAGGAAGTTACGTAATGTTCGCGCGTTTTTTCCGTTGAGAACCTTCTAGAATGTTTCCTAAAGCAATATGTATTCGTGGTTTTCATTGGATATTAAAATAGACGCTAATGTTGGCGCGTTTTATTAGCCAATAGCAGTTCATTTATAATCTTTAGGCATGTCGAGGAGTGGGAGTATATAAGCCAGGTCCGAGGTAAATCGCCCCGCAGTTCAACAAAATTCTCAATACCTTACACGTCAGTCGCCCAGTTCATCAAAATTTCTAGCACGCTGTCTTCAGTTCGTCATAAGTTCCGCGCAGCAGAATTACGAGAATCTAAAGTATTATACAGTTAAATATACACAAAGTTGAAGTACGTGAGTTAAAAGTGAGAAGTTATTACAAACAGTTTCAGTGTGGCGAGTATTTCATCAATATGTAAAAGTGTTAGTGCACGTGGTCGACAATAAAAGATTATAAAAACAAATTTCGTCATTAAGTGTAATTTCTGGATAAAAGATTCCTTTCCGATTCACAACCTGCACAGAGATAAATGTTCTACCAAGATAAGATGATAGCTAGCCGGAGGACACTTAAAATAAATTATTTCAAAACTGATACAAATTGCTACGCCAGATGGAGCTACAAACCAAACAAACGAATGACGTCACAAGATGGCTTCAACACACGTGAGGTAAACAAACATTTGTAAGAATCTCATCGCAAATTGCCGCATCAACGTGGGGCTTAAAACATATACAATTGTTCCGTTACATATTGGCTCCCAAACGTGGGGCTACAATAATGTTAAACACATTAACATTTATACCGTTACAAATTGGCCCACAACGTGGGGCTAACAAATAACAACACTACGTGAAACATATTACGTAAACAAGCAACATTTCCGTCGCATTGTCTTGTTTCCTGGGATTTCTTTGCCACTTCTGTGATGCATGTGGTGTTATGTTGGCATAGTATAGTTTTTGTGTTTTATTCTCAACTTAACTTTTATGCTAGGTTTTTCTTCAGTTCTATTATTACTTTGTCTTATTTATTTCTGCTGGTTTGGGTCCTTTCTGTTTAAAATAATGATGCTTCTCTCTTTGTATTGTCTTTGTTAACCATACCAATCTGAGGTCCATGTTGTATCTAAACCATTTATGACTTGTACATCCTTAGTACCTGCTCTCCATTTGGTCTACTGGAATGAAATCATTTTTATTTTTTGTTCTTCCATTTGGTGCTCTCTAAGTCCATTTTCCAGATGTGCTTTTTCTGAAGAAGGTGTTTGGATTTTCATTTGTGCCCCTGTGCAGATTGTATTAGTTTCTCACCTCTGTCGGTCCTATTATCATAGCCGTACAAGATAAAAGAAAAGCTTATATTGACTTCTTCTTCTATTTACCCTCCTCGTTATTAGGGCTTACTCCCCCAGGACTTAAAAGTGGGTGCCTGGGGTCAGATGGCTGTCAGGGAGCACAGACTAATATGGATCAGAGATGATGGCAGGGATGGGTGATTAGCCTGAAGCCTGGTATGAGAGCAAGGAAGTAGTTGATGGTGAAATAGATGAACGGAAAGGTGATGATGGAGCAGTTGGTGGAATGAATGGTGGGGGAAACCAGAGAACCTGGGGAAAATCTGCCCAGACACTACTTTGTCACTACAAATCCTACATGCAATGGGATTGAATCTAGGCCATCTTGGTGAGAGGAGAGTGGTCTAACCACACGCCCATGGTGCTGCCATGCTTATATTGACAAGGGTTTTTTTTTGTTAATCAGTTACCTATCTTATATATATTTCCTAATGTTAGTCAAAGAAAACATGAATGTATTAGTAAATTTTTCTTCTGTATAAAGTTATAACACAAGTTTAGATGTATCATATAACTCATTAAGCAAGAGCATCAATAGCCATTGTTAGCAACAGTTATAGCTTTTAAATAAACGTCCTTTATATCTAATAAAACAACCTTAGAACAGTTTACCATATAAGTCTTAAACAGAGAGCATTTCACTCTGTAAAGGAATATACGGAATGTAATATTCTTACCTCAGAATTTATGCAACTTTTTGATAACCTATATGTTAATGCTGTAAGGGTTTCTGACTATTTAATCTGTATTGTTAACATAGGTATTAGTTATTAAAACTTTTTGTTATCATATCTTAGATTCCTAGTATATGTTTTGTGCATATACTTTTGATTCCTTTTTATTTGTAAGAAGCTTAATGGTGAATAAAGATTATGATCACAATTATTTTATTTTATGAAGTTAGAGACAATGAAGGTTTAGAATCAAATCATAAACTAGCATCATTTAGTGACACTACTTCACTTAGTTGTTAAAATAAGTGCTGAGGTAACTACTAAATAATTTATTATTTGAAAGATAATGATTATGAGTAAATCTTCTTCAATGTGCTGACCTTGCTTGGTTTCCAACATCAGCATTCTGGGAATTGTAGATACTACTGCAAACTGCAGGAAATCCATAGAGATTTATCTCATGTGGAACTGCATTTGGTCCTTCAGTGTTGCCAAACTATGAGTGTCCTTGGTAAACATGCTTTCACGTAACCGCACAACCAATACATAGTGTGAGATCTGGTTAATACATGGGCCACATTGTTGGGAATGCTCGACTAGTTATTTGGTTATGTGAAATGCTGAAAGTGTTAAACAAATTTTATGCAACACACTATACTGCATGAATGCAATTGTGTTAAATATCCATGTTGTTGAAGTTATGGAATAATGAAATGTTGTAGCAGCTGTTGGTATAGTAATTCAGTGACAGAATATGTCGCTGGTCCTGTTGGTTGCAGTTATTGTAAAATTACTGCCTAAGAAGGTGTATCATACTGTGATCTTAAGTTATTGTAACAGAATCTGCCAAATACATGATGGTTCTAAGCTGTCCAAATCTAAAAGTTGTACATATTGACAGTGTAGTGGAAATCAAAATGGGTTACATGTTCCAAAGCCAAGCATCTTCCGCATTCTTTGTAACCAGTTGGTGGAGGTGTGTAATCCTGTAAGAATTAAACTTTAGCACTTTGAAAATGCATTTCTTTACAGTTGAATGGAGCTTGCTAGTTCTATGTGCAATATTCACTTTTCATGCAGTAGTTACAGTGTCTTCATTGGATATTGATTTGCATCCACATCCTGGTTGCTCATATGAAGATCTGCTAGAGGAGACTAGAATGGGAGGGTGTCTGGTGACGGAGGAAAGCAAAGTCAGTGGATATTTGAAAGAAATAAGACAGAGAGTGGAAGATACAGGAAAACAGGAGATTTGGGCAAGCTTTGAGAACCAAAGTTCTTTAAATCTGTATAAAATAATAAAAATAAATTGAGGACAGGAGAAATACACAGATAATGTGATCAATTTGGAAGAAGAGGTCCTTCAAGGACATACCTAGTCATATCATAAGCTCTGTCACAACTTTAAGGAATAATTTCACAGTTAAATAATGGCCAGTCTATAGCAGCACATATAATGTTTATGCCCGCATCTGTCACTGCTCACCTCAAGGTTTTTTTTTTTTTTTTTTTTTTTTTTTTTTTTTTTTTTTTTTTTTTTTTTTTTTTTTTTTTTTACACTTTCAAGATTACTGTGACTTGAAAAGCTAGTCTTGGTCTCCAAAATGTCCCGCAGTTTATAATCCAGAGGATTCAGATCTGGACTGGATGATGGTCAATTCATATGGCTGATGAAATTTGGAACGTTATGCTTGAGCCACTGCTGGGTCTTCCAAGCTTTATGGGCGGGGTGCTGTCTGTTCAAAGATCCAGTGATCACTGGCGAACTTTGTTTGGTCATGAGGTTTCAGGACTTCCTGTACATACACATTGGCAATAGTCTGACCCCCTTTTTGCAGAAATGAACATTGGTAGCCCCTTTGCATGAGACTCCAACCAAACCATCACTGGATGGCCATGAAGAACCTGAGCAGCAGCCTGGTGGGATTCCTCATGAGTCTCAGTATACACTCTGTCATTCTGCTGGTTGAATTTCTGCTCTACTGTGAAAATTTTTTCATCTGAAAAATGGATTCTCTGATGTTAATTTTTGGTATAATGTCTAAGGAGGTTACATGATCTCCAGTCTAATCTTCTTAAGACGGATATTGAGCATGTATGCATGTATCCTGTATGTTAGTAGTAGGCACAAAGTCCCAGGTCTTGATTTAATAGCCTAGAGACACCCATTCTTGGAATTTGAAGCTGCTGGCCATTATTCCTTTGTTTCCTAATAGGATTTCTTCTGACATGTTCCCTAACTTTCTTCATCATATCTGGGGTTCGAACTGAGTGAGGATGACCAGATCTTGGTTTATCATCAACATTAGAAAAATGGCAAATCTTTTAATGGTCGGTTAAACAAATCTGAATGAATTTCATAGCAGTTTTAACAAATTAAAAATCACATTTGGATCCTTCTGGCAATTCTGTAATGCTTCTACAGCTATATGATTTTCTTTCACAGACCACTCCATCTTGAAACAAAGATAAATGTTGAATGTCAATAGGTAATACTGCAGAGGAAGGGTGATTATTCAAGATAAAAATTCCAAAAGCCACTGCCTAGTTTCATGAATCAAGAGATAAGGGGCAAAGTTTAGTGTCAGTATTTAAGATAAGACTAGGTATACTGGGGCATTATTCCTAAAAGAATTAAGGAAAAACTTTGCATAAAGATGTACACATTTTGTGTGGGAAATAAGATGACACTTTCCATTGTTTAATAGAGTGTGGAATGGTAAAAATGTGGAGAGAAAAGTGTCTGGGATGGAAAATGGGAGAAATTACCATAAGATGCAGTAGCGTAAAATGTTGGCAGATATGAAGGTAGGAAAAATTAATAAGATTGAGGATTTTCTAAGAAAAGTAAGAGAAGTGGATGAGAAGTTTAAAGAAGGAGTGTGAGAGCATATGACGTATTGTACATACAACCTGGAGGTTAAGGTATGAAAGCATCTTGGTATAGTAGTATTAGATTTTCTTTTATACTATGTATACTATAAAGATCTGTATTCTGAAAATACGAGGGTCACTCTGAAAGCTTTGAGAATGGGCAGCAGTGAGTAGTGGTGAGCCAAAGCAGGTCTTCCTAGCTTTAGATTGAAATTTGGATAGTAACACTTGCAAACCTGGGTGCACTTCAACAATGTGCAGCTTCAGCACTTCTTTGTATGTGCATGCAGGTGTTTCTGGCCATACGCTAGGATGGATTTCAAGTGAGAGCATTTCCATGTGATGACTTTTTTTTCTTTTTTACTTTAAAGTCGGTTTAGGGGAGAGAGAATGCCTTGAAAGACTGTATTACCATTTGGGGATCTTTGCCCTTTGCAATCCACAATTTATGGTTTGCAGAGTTTAGAAGAGGAAGGTATTCCCTCGAAGATGAAGACCACACAGGATGGTGGGCTACAGCAACAATGGATGAAAATGTGATTAAAGCAGAGCACATGTTGAGGGAAGATCATCGTTGCACATATCAGATTCAAGAAGTCCTGAATATTGGATCGGCAACAGTGAATACCATCCTTAAAGAAAAACTTCACATCAGGAAGCTCTGCAGTCATTGGATCCCCCACCATCTCACAAATGAGCAGAAACAGGCAGGTATGCAATGGTACCAGGAAATGATACAAATATTTGATGGGAGAAAATCCAAAAACATATTTAACATATTAACAGGTGACAAAAACTGAATATACCAGTATGATCGAGAAACTAAGCAACAGTCATCGATCTGGGTCTTCCCAGGAGAGATCCATCAACAAAAGTGAGACAAGCAAGAAATGTTGGCAAGAAGATGATCTGTTGTTCTTCTCAGCTAATGCCCATGTTGTGAAAATTCCAGTTGAGGGACAAAAGACTATCACTGCCAAATAGTACACCACAAAATGTCTGCCCAAGTCTTCAATGAACTGAAAGCAAAGTGTCCTAAGACTGGTCTGCATGGAATTTTGTTGCACCACAAAAGTGCCTCTGCCCACACTGCACTAGAAATAACCAAATTTCTGCAGGAATTAAGAGTCAAATGTTTGTCCCATCCTCCCTATAGTTCAGATCTGGCGCCATGCAACTTTCTTCTAGTCTCCAAAATAAAAGAAAAAATTTGAGGTCAACAATTTGAATCACCTGAAGCTGCAGTAACTGCATATGAAGAATGTATTTGCACTCTTTTCAAAGAAAAGTGGTGTTCAGCATTTGAAAAGTACTTTGAAAGAATGAGGCATTATATAGAATGCAGTGCAGAATACTTTGAAAAGATGCAATGATCAGGCAAACATTTTTAAAATTTTATTGTGTTTATTATTGAGACCTTCAGAGTGATCCTCCATATGCTTTGAAAATTTGTAAATTTGTAATCGTTTTGGCTGCTTTCCATTGGCTGTTCTTTGTTCAAAATAATTGAAGTGTGTGGGATGCACTACTGTTACTTCAGTAATAAAGCTTAAAGAGAAATGCACAATCATGTAAAGCACTGCACATAGTGATTATGGTCCCTCTTCACTGGATTGCAACAAAATGCACCCTATTGTATATTTATTTATTGTGCTAAGAGATTTACAATTTGATTGTCTACTGAACTTTGAACCTGGCCACTCATTCTGTAGACAATCACTACAGTTTATTTACATTTTACAATTTCCCCTCAACTCATTCTGTAGACAATTACTACAGTTTATTTACATTTTACAATTTCTTGTCAATAAATTATCTTGTTTCAGTTTTTCATGTCCCATTTCCACTTGATTTTCATTTGTCACTTATTGATTGCTTTACCATCACACATTCACCATAGTTTTCCATTCAAAGTAAGATACACTACGTCTTACTTTTCTCTATCCATTGTCCAAAGCCATTTATTTTGACTTTACACAAAAACTGTCCAATGCTCCTAACATCCTTGCACATAATTTCGATTATAAGCTTATTTCTATCCCCCTTCAAACACTTGTTTTTAAAAAATTCTCTTCTCCAATTTTCTGTTACTTGGCACTTAAATACTATGTGTTCAATGTCTTCATTACTACCACATATCGGACATTGGTGCTGAAGAAACCCTGTCTTAACCCTCTTAGCCTCCATGCTCCAGTTCTTACTCATGCAATAGATTCTCTCTCTCCTTTATTTACTATGTCTATATATTTTTCCCTACCCCATGTATTTTTCATTGGCCTATAACAAACCAATGAACTCTTTTCGGCAATCTCACTGAACATGATTTGTATTCCTATATCTTCCAGTCTTTTCCTTGCTTTTTTCCAAAAATTTTTCACGTTATTTATCTTCCTTCTCCACATGTCTCCTAAACCATTTTTCTCCAACATGTTCCATAAATTACTTACCCATCCATCATTCATTAAACTATTCTCTTGGTATTCTATACATTGTCTTAACACATTTTTCCTAGATTTAAATTTCTGAACCAAAGTTTCAAAGCTCTTTCCATTATCTTCCCCTTAGTCGCCACCCTGCCCATCTCTAATTGCGCTACCCATCTTACAATTGCCTATGCACCACTAGTGAATTTTAGTAAATGGTATACAGTGCAATGATAGACTAGAGCTTACCTGCATGCCTATCCATCATCATGATCATGGTCCCCCTTCACTAGGCTGCAACAAAATGCATAGCATGACTAGTGACCTCTAGTAAATGGTATACAGTGCTATAATAGACCAGAGCTTATCTGTGTGTCTATCCATCATCACAGTCATTGCCCCTTCATTAGTTTGCAACAATGTACCTATGGCATCACTAGTGACCTTTAGTTAATGGTATACAGTGGTGATAGGCCAGAGCTCACTGGGCTCCAACAAAATTTATAGCACCACTAGTGACTTCTAGTAAATGGTATACAGTGCTATGATCCTTCATCATGATCATGGCCTTCACTGGGCTGAAACAAAATGTATAGCATCACTAGTGGCCTGTAGTAAATGGTATACAGTGTTATGATAGACCAGAGCTTATATGTGTGTCTATCCTTCATAATGATCGTGGGGCCCATTCTCTGACTTACAACAAAATGTATAGCACCATTAGTGACCTCTAGTAAACCGTATAAGTGCTATGATAGACCAGAGCTTATCTGTGCATGTGTACTTCATTGGATCCTGGTTCCCCCTTTACTAGGTTGCAACAAAATGCGTAGCATGATTAGTGACCTTAGTAAATGGTATACAGTGTTATAATAGACCAAATACTGTGTGTTTATCCATCATTACGGTCATGGTGCCCCTTCATTGGTTTGCAACAATGTGCCTATAGAATCACTAAGTGACCTTTAGTAAATGGTATACAGTGCTGATAGGCCAGAGCTTATCTGTGTCTCTATCCTTCATCACGTCCAGGGTCCCCCTTCACTGGGCTCCAGCAAAATGTGTAGCACCACCAGTGACCTCTAGTAAATGGTATACAGTGCTATGATAGACCAGAGCTTATCTGTGTGTCTATCCTTCATCACAATCATGGTGCCCCTTCACTGAGCTGAAACAAAATCTATAGCACCACTAAATGGTATATAGTGCTATGATAGGCCAGAGCTTATCTGTGTGTCTATCCATCATGATCATGCTCCCTCTTCACTGGGCTGCAACAAAATGCATAGCATGTGGACTTGAAATTTGATGGCACCACTAGAGACCTCTAGTAATCGTTAGTAAATGGTTGTGAACCTTCAGTAATGGACAACATGAATTGTAAAGTCAATTGTCTTGTGTAAATTGTTTATTTTATTTGCAACCTAAGGCTGCAGGATTATAAGTTTCCCATTTTTTGTGACAGCTTTTATTAATAGTTTGTTATGGCTGGAAATCTAACGTTACCTCAAGATGTACCAAAATTAAGATTTTCAATAGTAATGGGAAATCAGTTTTATTATATGGCTACAAAACTTGGAAAACAAGTAAAATCATTCAAAGAAATTACAAACATTTGTCGATAATGTTTAAAAAGAAAGAAGAATAAAATGACCAGATACAATTTCAGATTTAGAATTATGGTAAATAACAAGCCAAAAAGAAATTACAGTGGAATGAAATAATGAAAGTATAAGTGGATGGGACACACACTAAGATAAAAAGATAAAATAGTGGAAAGAATGGCTTTGGATTGGAATCCCCATGGTAATAGAAGAAGAACAAGAAAACCAAGAAATGCATGGAAGAGAACAGTTATCTAAAAATTGCTAAGGAAGGGAAAACATGGAATGAAGTAAAGAAGTCAGTAAGAAATAAGTTCTGATGGAAATATTTTGTGAATTCTCTAATCTCCTCCTAAGGAGATACAAAAGATTGATTGACTGACCATTAGTAGCATAAAATATGGACTAGAAAAGTATATGGCCTAGGAAGTGGTGCTAAGAGTTTTACAAATTGGTGTTCTTTGCTTTAATACAGTTTTGTGCTACCAGGAAGAATTTTAGCGAGAAGCAATACTACCAGGTCATAAAGGATTTTTGTACATTTACTGCACTGAACTTTTTATGCATTCAAATTTCATGTCATCACAAAATTGTTGTTTTGCTGGATGAGGGAAGTTTTTATGGGTTTCAGTATCAGGAAGTTGGAAAGTATGCCCCAAGTGACACTGTAAATTGGCTTTGAGGTATGATGAGATTGCCTTGAAGGTTATTAAGATACTTCAGTCAGATATGAAGGTTTAATGTGTATATGGGTATTTTACAATGACAGCTCAAATGAAGAGCATTGCATGGAGAGCTGAAGATCTGTAGTTTGGGTCCCAGTTATGGGATTGATTTTTTCAAGTCTGATCACACTTTGTAAAAGTAATGTAAGTTTAACGCATCAAACTTTTAATAAAGATATACACACTCTTTAGTTAACACTTCTGTTTTTGTTCCTTACAGGTGGGTCCAACTCTGAAGACATCGAAAGGTCTGTATAGCATCTTGAGCTGGCTAATATGAGGTTATTGGTTCAATATCTCATGATATGTATTTAGTGATGTATCTCTTGGAAACAGCTTTGTGGCTCCCATGGCACAAACTTTGCCTGCTGTCAACCAGGTTGACCCCACCTGGGGACAGTAAGGTGGGTGGACGGTGGCCCGGGCACATAAAACAAGGCTGATGTACGTAGACTCCTTCCCATGACCCTGGTAGTTAGTCCTCCTGCCCTCCCCGTTAGGTTGTTTTCTGTTTCAGGTCGGGTAGCCTGTAAGTAGTCTACTGTCTCATGTCTCTCAGAAGCGTGGGATGGGGGGTTGTGTGACGCAGTCTACCAATGTACCTCAGCTCCAATTGGACCTTTAACTGTAGCCAGAACTCAGATGTCTGATTATTCTCATGCATGCAAGAATTGCATTTAGTCAGTAAGGTGTGCAGAGTGAATGATATCTCTTTCAGGGTCATCACATCAGCCGAAGATGTACGAGTGTGATGAGTTAGCTATAGTGGGACATTGTCCCAACAGCTTCTGGTGTGACCAGGTATCTTGTTTGGTATCAGCTTTAAACCAGAAAGATAACTGGCTCTAAATTCTGTTATTTGTGAAAATAACTACTGCAAATTCAAATGGAAGTACTTTTATAAACTTTTGTTGCAACCTCAAAAATTGTTCTACAAATTAAAATACCTAAAGGAAAATTTTACAATCAAACAACAAAATAACCAATCATGTCACAAAAATTTGACTTGACTTGTGGCATTCATATGACTTTCTCTTTATAACTTAAAACCCCATGAGATATGTAAATATGCATTCATCAATAATAGCATATTGACACTGTAATCACTGTTTATGTATAATTATTTATTTACAATTATATTTAAATATATATGCAATAGAACACAGAAGTGAAGCAAACAATTACATCCAGATTCTTGTATCAGACATAATACAGATTATTTTAGAAGAGATTTTAATAAGAAAATACCAGATAAAAATTTAAATGTTCAACATTTAATTTCAATATAACTAACAAATGACATAAAACATCTAACTGTCCAGATTAAAAAAAAAACATTTAAAATATTTTTTAATAAATATATTTTTGTATAATTTAGTTGACTTGAAAATAGTACTTCAAATTTTACTTTTTGGAATTCTAGGTTCCTCCTTCTCAACCACTACCACCAACACCAGCACCATTACCATAATCACCACCACCACCTCCCTTTCCCTTCCCTTCCCTTAACATTGTAAGCAAATCTACTCACAATATAAATTATTATTATTATTATTATTATTATTATTATTATTATTATTATTATTATTATTATTATTATTATTATTATTATTATTATTATTATTATTATTATTTAAAAGCAGGTGCACAAGTGTTTAATGGCTGGATAAAATTTATCAGGCACCAGTTTAAGTTATTAGTATTATATAAAAGGAAGAACACAGGGGCTTAATGCCTGAATAAAATTTATTATTCTCCGGTTTGGGTTATTATTATTACTACTACTTTACTTTTTTACCTTTGAGGGCTTCTCGACTTATCAGCAGTTGCACTAAATTCCCATTTTTCCATCTTTCTTGGCCATTCTAATCCCCGTGTTATAGATTTCTCTCTTGCATCATCTGGTTAACATTGAATTTCCATGAAGCCTTGAGTTGTCCTTTCTTTCTTCCTTCTTCCACAAGACGACTATTCCAAAAATGTCCTAGGCCATGTTTCCTTGTCCATTCAGTTGACATGTTCATGGCAGTATTTCACTCTACGTTCAATTATTTCTATAACTGACTCCTCTATTTCCATCATCTGTCTTATTTCCACATACCTCCTTTTTTCAAGTCTTTATAATCTTGCTCTTCTATGTATCCATTCATCCCCACTACCTTTATCTTATTTTTTTTGTTGTCTTTCTATTAAGATCCACCCTTCAAATCCATAATTTAATATACACTCTACAACTATTAGAAGAATTCTCTCCTTTTTTGTCTAGTAATATTCTTGCACCATAGAATACTATTCAGTATTTTGATTGCTCCTCTTGCTTGTGTCACTCTATGATCCACATCTATATAGCAACTTCCTGATTCATCAATTATGGATCCCAGATATTTAAACTATTTAACTGCCTTAATGGTTTCGTCAGTTATCTTAATATCCCTTCCTCCGCTCCCAGTCACTAGATATTCTGTTTTATTCACATTCACTCTCATCCCTCCAGTTTCAAATGCTTCCATAAGCTTTATCATAAATTTAGCATCCTCTCGACATTGGGTCACTACCACCTGTTCATCTGCAAATAATACATGTATCTACTGTTCCTTCTTCTACTGGTATTCCCATACCACCACATAATCTATTTCTGTGCTCCAATATATGTTGAAAATATATCTTAACGGTGTTGGAGACATGTTGCATCCTTGTCTAAGTCCTTTTGTTGTTTTAAATGGATTAGAGAGGTTCTTCCCTATCTTCGCTGCAGCCTTGTCGCTTCCATATTATTTCTTTATAAAAGATATCTATGCTCCATCAAAACCTATTTTCTTTATTGCCTGCACATAGCATTTGTTGGCACTGAATTGCATGCCTTTTCCAAATCCACAAATATTAAATGTACATCTTGTCCTTTACCATGAGACTTTTCACTAATTTGTCTACAGCAAAATATGTGATCCATGCAGGATTGTATGGAGCTAAAGCCTGCCTGATCTTCTGATATTTTCCCCTCAATCTCTTTCTCCAATCTAAACTTAAGTATACTACTCAGGATCCTGCTAACTGAAGCTTTTACATAAAGTCCTCTATAATTATTTTGGTCCTTGCTATTTCCTTTTTTGTAGTTAGCTGCTATATGTGCCATACACCAGCCCTCTGGAATATTGTCCCTTCCAGAATTTGATTGAATATCTTGTTAATTAGTTTAATTAACCAGCCTGATCCATATTTCCATAATTCTACCATAATTCCCCCTGGACCACTGGCCTTGCCATTTGTTACTCTCATCAATGCAGTTTTTACCACTTGTTCTAAAATAGGTTGCATCTGTTAGTATTTATTGTCCTGAACTCCTTTCTATTATTTCCTTTCTTCTTTCCACTAACAGATTCTGAATGTAATTGTTCCATTCCCTCAAACTGACTGGCTGTATGACAGATAAGGGATTGTTTGACCTCATATTTCTTATTATTTTGCATGCTTCTGCAGATCTTCTATATGCTAATGTATGTTTATTTCTCCACATAATCTTTCCCATGCTTCTTTCTTACATTTTTTACCAATTTTTTTGCATCAAACTTAGCTTTCCTATATATATTTAAATCTTCTTCTGCCTTAGTATTTAACCATGTATGATAGCACCACTTTTTGTTTTCAATTATTCTAAACGCTTCTGAGATCAATCATTGTGCATATGGTTTATTTTCTTTCTCTTTACCTAAAGCCTCTTCTGCTGCTAATTTAACTGATTGTTTTAAAAATCCATATAATTGTTGTGTATTCCATTCTTCTTTTACTTATACTAATTCTTTATCAAGTCTTTCCTTATAAAGATCTTTTATACTATGTTCTTGCAGTGAGTGTACTAAATGTCTAGGCTCTTTAACAATATTTACCTCACTATTAATTTTATCCATGGACTTTATCTTGGTCTTCATAGGAAAAGCAATCCTAGATGTCAATATATAGTGGTCTGTACCACACTCCAATCATCTTTTCACTCTAACATCCTGTATCTTAATTCTTCGTTGTTTCCTTGTAATTATATAAACTATTATTGATCTCAAATTTCTGGATGCATTTTTCCATGTAAGCATATGGGTATCTTTGTGTTTGAATTTACCATTCATAACCATAAACCCTTCCTCCTCACAAAATTCAAATATCCTCTACCATTATTTTTGGACATCTTCTCCCCATGTTCCAATTACCTCATTATTTAGTCTACATCCAACAACACCATTTAAGTCCTACATTATCAGAAGTTCATATCCACTTGGACAATATCTACCACTTCTCTCAAATTTTCATAAAAATCCTTCTTTTCATTGACTGAAGCGTCATTATTTGGTCTACAAGTTCTTATTATATATAGATTAGTTCTATGGATATTTACAGTTATCGTAATAATTCTATCAGTTATTTCCTTCTAAACCCTAATACCTTGTTTCTATTTCTTATGCAGTATGATAGCTACTACTGACTTAGCTCTCACCATCTTTGGTATTCCACTCCACAAGTAAATAGAGTCATTAATCATTTCTTGTCCTTGCCCTTTCTTTTTTGTTTCACTTAATGTGAGAATATCCATTTAAAAAGATTTAATTTCTTTGATAATTCCTTCCACCTTCCCACTTACATCTTGTACATTCCAGGCACAAATATCAATGTCTTTTACCATCACCGGAGGTATTGTCTTTTGGTCTGTCCAGCATTCTTCTTTTGGGAAACGTAACAAGTTATTTTTTACAGCAGCAGGGGCTAGCCTGTGCCTAACTCCCAACCTGAAGGATCAGATCATTGCCTCTTCTGCCAGTTTCTGGGATCCCTATTTGGCTTTCTTGGCCGTAGCAGTCCCAGGGCACAAGTCCCAACCATACTTCTCTCAGACACTTCCCTACTTCCTGTTGCCCAACCCTCAGGTGAGACGGTAATTTGTATCACAAATTACTCAGATGTAATTAATAATAATAATATGAATATGTATTTTTATGTAACATTGATTTCAGAGGTTTAATAATTGTAATTATTATTGGTAAATAATAATATACAGCTCTATTGAAACTGTTAACAATAACACAATACTGCAGCAAGGAATGAGTTGTTTATCGTTACCGGGAACCAGGAAGTTACGTAATGTTTCGCGCCTTTTCGGTAAAAAAGCTTCTAGAACATTCTATAAAAATAATATGTATTAGTGGTTTTCATTGGATAGTAAAATAGACGCTAATGTTGGCGCGTTTTATTAGCCAATAGCAGTTCATTTATAATCTTTAGGTGTATCTTAAGGCAAGCCTATAAATAAGCCAGGTCGAAGGAGCGGTCCCCAGTGTGCAACAAGATTCTCGACACATTACACATCGTCCCCAGTTCGGCAAGATTCTCAAAACATTATACATCGCCCCGCAGTTATACAAAATTTTCCGGACGCTCCACGTCGATCCCGCAGTTCAACTACATGTCGCCAATCAGTCTTTCATTTTCGTCATAAGTTACACACAGTAGAAGTGCGAGAAATCTTATAAAATGTTCTAAAGTTAAATATACAAAGTTGAAGTACGTGAGTTAAAAGTGATAAGAAGTTATTACAAACAGTTTCAGTATGGCGAGTATCCAAATTAATTTGTGAAAGTGTTCGTGAACGTGTTCTGCAATAAAGATTATAAAACACATTTCTTCACTAGTAATTTTTGGATAAAAGATTCCTTTTCCGCTTCACACCCTGCAAGAGAAACATATCCGACCACAAACAGCTAGCCGGTGGACATTTAAAATTCATGCAAATTGCTAACGCCAGAGGGATCTACGGACCAGACCAAAACCAACGAGTGACGTCACACAAGATGGCAACGCAGAAATCAACATAACATTCTCCCATCATATTGGCTTCCACAACGTGGTGCTATAAACCGTAAAATTGCTATTGCAAATTGGCTCCCATACGTGGGGTAATTAAAGTTATGTAAACAAACATTTATTTGCAACATTTGTTACGTAAAACAGAATACGTAAGCTATACAACTCTCAAAGGACATGAACACAGAAGCAGGATTTGAGGGGTTATTATTATTATTATTATTATTATTGTTATCACAATATAAAAGAAAGAGCATAACAGCTTAATGGCTGGATAAAATTTAATTATGCAGCAGTTTAATGTATAATAATAATAATAATAATAATAATAATAATAATAAACAGCCCAAGAGCTTAATGGCTGGATAATATTTATCATGCAGCACATTATTATTATTATTATTATTATTATTATTATTATTATTATTATTATTATTATTATTTATTATTTATTACTTAAATGGAAAAGCACAAGAGCTTAATGGCTGGATAAAATTTATTAGTACCAATTGAGTTATTATTATTATTATTATTATTATTATTATTATTATTATTATTATTATTATTATATAGATGAAGAGTAAAAGAGCCTAATAGTTAGATAAAGCTTATCATGCTCCAGTTTGGGTTATTGTTATTATTATTATTATTATTATTATTATTATTGTTATACATTTTATTACTATTTTACAAAAGGAAGACCAATGGCTGATAAAATTTATTATGCAGCAGTTTTGATTATTATTGTTATTATATAAAAAAAAAGCTCAAGAACTTATGGGTTGGATAAAATTAATCATGCGCTAGTTTAGATTATTATTATTATTATTATTATTATTATTATTATTATTATTATTATTACTACTACTACTACTACTACTACTACTACTACTACTACTACTACTACTACTACTACTATTATTATTATTATTATTATTATTATTATTACTATTATTATTACTATCATTATTATCATTATCATTATTATCATCATTATTATCATCATTATTATTATTATTATTATTATTATTATTATTATTATTATTATTATTATATAAAGAAAGAGCATAGCAGCTTAAAGTCTGGATAAAATTTATCGTGCACCAGTTTAGTTTTTGGCATTATCATCATCATCATTTTCACCACCATCATATAGAAGGAAATACTCAAGGATTTAATACCTGGATAGTGTACAAGGGCCATTTTAAATGTTCAGGCCTGACCTTGAATACTGAGGTAGTATTTTATCTCTTAAATGATATCACTCTAATCATATAATATAAAATATAATAACAGCCCGCCTTAAAAGCAATATGTGTATGTAATAATATGTAAAATGTATGTAACAGTCACTGTATTATGTTTATATTATTATGTACATGTTTAATAATGTTATGTGAATGTACTTCATAATTTAACAATGTAGGAGCTGTGAGAATAGAAGCCGAAAGTTGCTAAAAGTGAGGTAACCTAGAGACAACAATAAAGTAGAAAGTTTAATAATGCTACTAGTAATTCTTGGAACAATAATGTAATATTTAAAACAGTTTATAAATAGCCAAACTAGAAAAGCCGAAAGTTAGATAAAAGTATTCTATTGGAGTAAAGTTAGCCAATCAGAGACTTGAAATAGAGAAATTTACAAATTTAAGCGGTAAACACCAGATGCTAGAAGGCAATGTTCCTGAGCAGTTCGCTCGGTACGTATTCAGTGTGAGACATATAAAATTCATTATAGCATGAATAATATAAAGTTTACATGTTAAAAAGTACAAGTAGCAATAATCTCACAGCTCTACAGTAGGATATGTCATGAAGTGTTATTTAATCGTGTGAAAGATTAATAAAAAAAGGAGTGAAGTAAAAATAATAATTTGTGTAAGCCTTTATTCTTTGGCCACACCACCCCTGCTAAGAGATACATATTTCTACAAATTACTACTAATGCAGCCAAGGCATACATATATAATATTTAAGTAAACATTAAAATACAAAGTTGAATTTTAAACGTTGGAGTGAAGGCCACCAGAAAAGTGGGGCAAAGGCCACCGCAAAGTTTGTATCGTACGTGGTGCAAACAGTAGTAATAAAATAAAAAAAAATTCAAGTTTTGGCTCCCCATCAGTGGAACTATAATATTCCCTTCTTCAAATTGGCACCTAAACGTAGGGCAAGAATAGGTAAGGATAGGTGAAAAGAATCAATGAAGAGCTACCAGAATCGACGAAACTACGTGACTTTACTTCAGAGAACTTCAAAATCATCAACAACAGCAACAATTCTTTCAGGAGTATGGGGCACGCAGTCAAACAATTCAACTACAATCTACGAGGGAACATTAGAGTACAAAGGTTTACTAACACAGCCAGAGAAAAGGTCAGAAATTTCCAATACTATATATTTATATAATTGTCAATATAGTTAAGAAAAATATATATTGTTATCAAAATAATTTCATGTTAAGAAGTGGTAAATTAAAATTCAGCAATTCCAAACCAAGTATAACAAGAGAAAATATATACGAAATAAAATGGAAACAGAAAACAATGGAAATATGGAAATAGGAGAGGAAAGGCTAGAGGAAACAAATAGGTTAGATGTAGAAGAAGAGTTTCCTGTAAATTCATAATTGGGCATAGAAAGACATAGCAGTAGTACACAAGGGCAATCACCTTTACATATGTTAGTACAGGGAACAATAAATGAAAGAAATACTATCCCTCACACATCTAGCCAACAAGAGCAAGAAAGCTTATCACAACAAAATTTAATGTGTATTCTAAAAGCAATAACTGAAGCTAATACAGAGTTGAGAAAAGACTTAAATAATAACTTAACTGAAATGAGAGGAGAGTTAAATGAAACTAGAAAAGATTTTAATAATAAGCTAATTGAAATGAGAGTAGAGTTAACTGAAATGAGAGTAGAAATTAGTAATAAGATAACAAACTTATACAGAGCTGGGAACGGAATTAAGTAATAAGCTAACTAAAACTAATACAGAGTTAAGAGTAGAGTTAAATAATAAGTTAACTGAAACTAATAAAGAGTTAAATAATAAGCTGAATGAAACTAGCACAGAGTTAAATAAACTACAAGAAACTAGTCAGGAAACTGAAGAATTAAAAACAATGGTAGAAAATACAAATGCAGATTTTCTGTAAGTACAAATAGATAAATAAAATGCATGAAATGGGTAAAACAAATGCAAATAAAGAAGCAAACACAGGGCAAGGACAAGTAATGTCAATGATAGATGAAATTAAAGATGAAGTACAAGAAAGTAGCAAAGAAATTTATAAACTTAGAAATAGTTTTGAAACTTTAAGCACCAGTATACCAAAGGTAAATGCAACTGTAACTAGTTCTGTAAATGCTAATCAAATGCATGATAATAATACAAGTGCTGAAAGAAGTGTATCACCTTTGTTATCTAATAATACAACAGACTCTACTGCTTTTTCCATTGCATTAGCCTCTCAAACACAAAACAATAATGATGACACACATGTGCATGTAACAAATGCGATAGAATAAATTGTGATGTTTTGAGCCCCACGTATGGGAAGCCAATTTGTAACGATATTGCTTTACGTAATGTTGTTTACATCAGTGTTTAAGCCATCTTGTGACGTCATTCTTTGTTTGGTTCGTAGCTCCCTCTGGCGTAGCAATTTGTATCAGTTTTGAAATAATTCACTTTAAATGTCCTCCAGCTAGCTATTTAGGTCGAACATTTATCTCTTGCAGGGTGTGAATCGGAAAGGAATCTTTTATCCAGAAATTATACTTAATGAAGAAATTGGTTTTATAACTTTTATTGCCGAACACGTTCACAAACACTTTTACATTATTGATCTGGATACTCGCCAAACTGAAACTGTTTGTAATAACTTCTTACTTATCACTTTTAACTCACGTACTTCAACTTTGTGTATATTTAACTGTATAATACTTTAGATCTTTAATAATTTTGCTGCGCGGAACTTGTGACGAACTGACTGACTGGAGACAACGTGTAACGTGCTAGGAATTCTGATGAACTGGGCGACCGACGTGTAATGTATTGAGAATTTTGTTGAACTGCGGGGCGATCTACCTCGGACCTGGCTTATATACTCCCACTCCTCGACATGCCTAAAGATTATAAATGAACTGCTATTGGCTAATAAAACGCGCCAACATTAGCGTCTATTTTAATATCCAATGAAAACCTCGAATACATATTGCTTTAGGAACTATTCTAGAATGTTCTAAACGGAAAAAACGCGCGAAACATTACGTAACTTCCTTGTTCCCAGTAATGATAAACAACTCATTCCCTCGCTGCATTATTGCGTTATTATTGACAGTTTCAGTAAAGCCGTATAAACTTATTTACCAATATTAATTACAATTAATAAATATCTGAAATTAATGTCACATAAAAATGCATATTCATATTACAATCATTATTTACATTTAAGTAATTTGTGATACAAATTACCGTATCATATGCCCCACTAGAAACATAATTATAAATATTTATAACTTGTTTGGAAATTTTATAATTGTGTTTTTAGTCTCCTAACTCTTGGAACACACACTATCACTTTCACTTTACACTTCACACGCATTTAACACACGACATATTTTTTTTTTTTTTATCTCGCCACTACTTACTGGCTCTGGTTTAATTAATTTAGATATTAATCTGACATTACAATTTTTATAGCAAATACTTTACCCTAAATTATTTATTTACTGTTACCAAATTGTTTACTTTCTTAAGTTGTTGACAAAAATTTATACATTTAAGATTTTTGTAATTATTAAACATTTACCAAAAATATTTACCCTGTATATAAATATTTACATCTCTTAAATCTAGGCACTGTTTCACATATTCTATTTACTACATAAATATTTGTTTTTAAATATTTTTACCCATTTTTTTGTTATTTTGTACTTTATTTTAACAATACTCTTGGAATAGTATTTATGTACTTTACTTTAATATCATATTAAGTTCCAATTATTACCTTCTTCTTTTCAAATACTTTTACAGTTACTAAAAAAATGTTATTTTTTTCTTTTAAATATTTATTTCTTTTTATTTTCTATTTTTTTTTTGAATTTATCTCTGGTTTTCTCATGACATATATATATATATATATATAATATATATATATTTAGTTAACCCTCTTACGTTCCAATACATTTCTCTGCAAGTCATCTTTAACTATCCAGCATTTACTTTACATCTCATTGCTATTTACCCTCCTGGATCAAATTGTGTGTGGCTAAACATTACTCGAAGTCGTATCCTAACCTTTAAATTTTTGTTCATGAATAACCTCTTGTATTCATCTGATATTTCGTTCCCTGATAATATTTGAAAACAATCTACAGTTTCTTGAACTACACATCTTTTGACAACTTTCATTTTCAATTCATCTGCTATCTTTATAACTTGAGAATACTCTGACAAATCTGTACTAAACTGTACTGGACTGGAGTTTTCATTTTGAACATCGTGGTACAATCTATTTCTTTGCATTACTGACTCATTCTGTATTTCTGATATTTCCCTTCTGAAATTAACTTGCGCCTGATTTACATCTACATTCCTAACCTCTTTTATCTTTCTTAGCTCACTTGAAATATTACTCACTTGACTTCCTAACTCTATACATTCTACATTAACCTCACTTTTAGTATTAACCTCACTTTCTTTGTTATCTCTATCCCTGCTCATGTCTAGCATTTTCTTTGAAATTTCTCCTGTCTCACTTGCTATTACTTCCTCATTTTCATCTCTCATTTTTGGCATACTACTATCTAGCTTCGTAACTTTCTTTTCAATTTCTTCACTGCTTTGATCTACTTTTTGCTCTAATATCTCATTACTCCTACCAATATTTTCAATTGATTTCCTGTTTTGTTCTAAGCTCTTACCAATATCTTCCCTTAATTCTCTATGACTCTTTTGCATATCTTCCCTGTTTTGATCTATTTTCTTTTCTAATTTCTCATTATTCATTTCCATGTTCTGAGTTAGTTTTTGTTCTAATTTTTCATTATTCTGAGTTAGTTTTTGTTGTAAACTCCTATCAATATCTTCCCTGTTTTGATCTATTTTCTTACTAAGATCTTCCCTTAATTCCCTATGACTCTTTTGCATATCTTTCATATTCTCATTCAAATTTTTCAGCATTTCCATAATCATACTAGTATCAAGATTAACATTTCCTGCTATTCTATTCTCACTTTCTGCACTAACATTTTCATCTTCAAATCCTAAAAAGTCTGGGCTGTTTTCTGCACTAACATTTTCATCCTCCATAATTATTTCTTCTGAATTATTGGTAGCCATTATTTTTTTTATCCTACCACTCCTCAATAACATTTAAATTTGTTTACCCCCTTTTTTTTAAAAAAAAAAAATTAAGATACTCTAACCTTTCTGATGCTGTCCGTTGCTGTTACTTTGATGTCCAGTTTTTCTGCCCCTC
Organism: Deroplatys truncata; assembly: GCA_030765065.1. NCBI lineage: Eukaryota > Metazoa > Arthropoda > Insecta > Mantodea > Mantidae > Deroplatys > Deroplatys truncata. The sequence goes on along the minus strand of CM060988.1, from coordinate 115,644,191 downwards.
TCTCCTAGGTTTGTATGTCGCTTCGATGAAACTGCGTAGTCTTCTTGTCCTGTAGTTTGAATTTCCCAGTTGCCTCGTAATCTCGGAATTACGATGTCCAATCTGCGTCTTGTAGATCATTTCACTGCTCCATTCATTCCTTCCTGGTTATGTTGATCCTTTCCTGGTCATCGTGTTCCTTTCCTGGTCACTATGCCCCACGTTGGGCGCCAATATGCGACGGTCGATGCTTGTTTACGTAATATGTTTTTGTATTTGTTAGCCCCACGTTGGGCGCCAATATGCGATAGAATAAATTGTGATGTTTTGAGCCCCACGTATGGGAAGCCAATTTGTAACGATATTGCTTTACGTAATGTTGTTTACATCAGTGTTTAAGCCATCTTGTGACGTCATTCTTTGTTTGGTTCGTAGCTCCCTCTGGCGTAGCAATTTGTATCAGTTTTGAAATAATTCACTTTAAATGTCCTCCAGCTAGCTATTTAGGTCGAACATTTATCTCTTGCAGGGTGTGAATCGGAAAGGAATCTTTTATCCAGAAATTATACTTAATGAAGAAATTGGTTTTATAACTTTTATTGCCGAACACGTTCACAAACACTTTTACATTATTGATCTGGATACTCGCCAAACTGAAACTGTTTGTAATAACTTCTTACTTATCACTTTTAACTCACGTACTTCAACTTTGTGTATATTTAACTGTATAATACTTTAGATCTTTAATAATTTTGCTGCGCGGAACTTGTGACGAACTGACTGACTGGAGACAACGTGTAACGTGCTAGGAATTCTGATGAACTGGGCGACCGACGTGTAATGTATTGAGAATTTTGTTGAACTGCGGGGCGATCTACCTCGGACCTGGCTTATATACTCCCACTCCTCGACATGCCTAAAGATTATAAATGAACTGCTATTGGCTAATAAAACGCGCCAACATTAGCGTCTATTTTAATATCCAATGAAAACCTCGAATACATATTGCTTTAGGAACTATTCTAGAATGTTCTAAACGGAAAAAACGCGCGAAACATTATGTAACTTCCTTGTTCCCAGTAATGATAAACAACTCATTCCCTCGCTGCATTATTGCGTTATTATTGACAGTTTCAGTAAAGCCGTATAAACTTATTTACCAATATTAATTACAATTAATAAATATCTGAAATTTATGTCACATAAAAATGCATATTCATATTACAATCATTATTTACATTTAAGTAATTTGTGATACAAATTACCGTATCACAAATCAGATGTCAAACTATCATTCTGTGCGTAATGAATTACCATTACCTTATTTTAATGCTTCTTCAAGTTCAATACAATTTATACATGATCTAGCAGAATATTTTAAATTGAAAAATGTGCCTGAAGCATTAAAAATGATACTTGTTAAAAAATGCTTGGATAACAAAACCTTAGAATGGTTACATACACTAGCAGATAGTGAAATGAATTTTGAAACATTTAGAGTTTTATTCATGAATAAGTTTTGGAATACCACTGTGCAACATAAGATTAGGGTAAGCCTAAGTTATTCACAATATAGTAGAGATGATAACTTCTCAGAGACAGATTATCTTATAAAGTATGCAGATTACATGTGGCACAAGAAGAAACAGAAAACGAAGAGAAAAATAAAATAAAGTAACTGGAACATAAAAGGGGAAAGCAATGTAATTTAAAAATTTAAAATATCTTTACTAAATGTAACCAATTGTAATAACAAAAGAGAGTATAAATAAAATGATGTAATAGAAGAAAATCTACTGTTAGTGAGAAAAATATAATAAATCTAAATAGCAACTGCATTTATAATGTATAAGATATAAATTCTTAGAAAATTGTTAGAAATATAAATATGTTTAAGAAATAAGTTGTAAAGAAAGGATAACAAGTGTTAATATGCCTAATTAAGTATTAAATGTCTAGCAAACAAAATACTTAATAGTGGCTGTGTTAGTGAATAAACAAACTTTACCCATGTCATTGAACACCAGATCATTGACCTTACACCAGGTTGTTGACCTTAAAAGTGTCGAACATGTGGCAGAAAAGATAAATTACTCTGTTATATGAGTGTCCAGTGAGTATTGCATAAATAGTGACAGTGAGATATAGCAAGTGTTATAATAAAACAAGGTTATGTTTCTTTCTTTCAGGAGAACTTTCAGAAAAGGTTTAAAAATTTAAAAAGACAAAACAAATAGAACATAATTTTTAAATATTTCTAAAAGGAGGCAATTTGAGGCAGTATTTTATCAATTAAATGATATGAGTCTAATTATATAATATAAAATATAACAGCTGTCTTAAACACAATATGTGTATGTAATAATATGTAAAATGTATGTAACAGTCATTGTATTATGTTTATATTATTATGTACATGTTTAATAACGTAATGTGAATGTATTACGTAATTTAACCATATAGGAGCTGTGAGAATAGAAGTCAAAAGTTGCTAACAATGAGGTAACCTAGAGACAACAATAAAGAAGAAAGTTTAATAATGCTACTAGTAATTCTTGGAACAATAATGTAATATTTAAAACAGTTTATAAATAGCCAAACTAGAAAAGCTAAAGGTTAAATAAAAGTATTCTATTGGAGTAAAATTAGCCAATCAGAGACTTGAAATAGAGAAATTTACAAATTTAAGCGGTAAACGCCAGATGCTAGAAGGCAACGTTCCTGAGCAGTTTGCTCGGTACGTATTCAGTGCGAGACATATAAAATTCATTACAGCGTGAATAATATAAAGTTTACATGTTAAAAAGTACAAGTAACAATAATCTCACAGCTCTACAGTAGGATATATCAGTGAAGTGTTATTTAATCGTGTGAAAGATTAATAAAACAAGGAGTGAAGCAAAAATAATAATTTGTGTAAGCTTTCATTCTTTGGCCACACCACCCCTGCTAACAGATACATGTTTCTACAAATTACTACTGATGCAGCTGAGGCATACATATATAATATTTAAGTAAACATTAAAATACAAAATTGAGTTTTAAATGTTGGGGCAAAGGTCACCGGAAAAGTGAGCTTGGGGCAAAGTCCACTGGAAAGTTTGTATAATACATGGGACTGCAACTACTTGAAGTTTGGCAACCAAAGTGTGTTGCAAATAACGTACAGATACTCTACTTCAAATTGGTGCCCAAAGCGTGGTGCTAATAATTTGAAAGATATCCTACTTAATACACAAGGTTTAAGAGAATTGCTGTTTAGATTTTCAACATTGTCGCCTTAGAAATCGAATACGGTTAGAGTAAATGCTTATTTTGCATGGTTTCTCTTCCCCTTTTGTTTTCTGTTGTTACATATAACCTACAAAGGTTGCTGTTCCTGAAATGTTTAACCCTAATTAATTTGATATAACCACTACATGGTAGCAGTTCCATAGTTTTTTTCTATTGAAATAGCAAAGCTTGTATTTGTAGATATCCAGACCTCTTGCTTTTTGTGCCTTTGTTTTCAAGTGATTTGCGCTTTGCTGCATTGCAGTAATAATCTTAAAGTTACTGGACTTTACAACAGAGCATGGATTACCTTGCATTTGAAAAGCTTAATGGTATAAAAAATTGGCACGTTTGGAAGTTTGCTGTGATGAAGTCATTGTGCAGGACTGACAATGTATATAAGGTGTGGATCAGAGAGTTCAAATAACAGATGCTATTAACAGCCTGTGCCAGTGCAGAACAGTGTACACCGTATGATGTAACTATTAAAATGTTGGACAAAGCAGACTGTACTGCCAGTCAAATTATAATGAAAACTATAAATTCAAAACTGATAATGCGGCTTCTTATGTGTGAAAACGTATAAGGTATGTGGGTTAAACTTCATGCTGTTTTTGAACAGAAACAAAGCAAGCTGTATATGTAGTCCAGTCTGAATTCCTCAGTATTTAAATGCATTTGGGGATGCAATGGTGACACACATGTTTTCAGGGTCTTGATTTATGCATGCAACAATTTTAAGTTAAACAAGATGAGCATGCTACCAGAAAGTTATAAAAGTCATTAACAATCTTGGTGGATAAGATCAGAAGATCAACAGACCTTGGAAAATCTGATGAGAAGCATTGATTGTTGTGAAAACAAGATGAGCTATTCTTGCTGATGGTAACCAAAGCAAGGGTTAAAGCAGTTGCCTAAAGAAGAAAGAAAAGGACAAAAACTTTAAACGTTTACCACAAATGAATCTACTAACAAATGAATAGTAAAACTCGCATTAAAACGGGGATCCAGATCTGACGCAGGTGATCAAGAATTTGTAAGTGAAATAATGAATACTGAGGGTGATAAGTGACTTGTGAATTGCAGGCTCTGGAGCAAATGACCACCTGACAAACTGTAGAGAGTCATATCATCATTTGAATATTTTGAAATACAATTAAAATTATGTATTGCTCACATGTCATCCATTGATACCATTGGAAAATGAATAATTAATTTTGAATCTTTTGGGAATATTCAAGTGTTCTCATGAAACATGGAAATTTCTACAAATTACTACAGATGCAGCTGAGGCATACATATATAATATTTAAATAAACATTAAAATACAAAGTTGAATTTTAAATGTTGGGGCAAAGACCACCGGAAAAGTGAACTTGGGGCGAAGGCCACCGGAAAGTTTGTATCATACGTGGGGCTGCAACTACTTCAAGTTTGGCACTCAAAGTGTGTTGCAAATAATGTACAGATATTCCAATTCAAATTGGTGCCCAAAGCGTGGTGCTAAAAATTTGAAAGATATCCTACATCAATACACAAGATTTAAGAGAATGGCTGTTTTGATTTTTCAACACTGTCACCTTAGAAATCAAATACAGTTAGAGTAAATGCTTACTTCTCTTATTACTTGATGGTTAACATTTCTACTGCATTATCAGTTCTTATGACTACTGTCAATTATCTTTTTCAAGGTTTTCAAAATTAGTTCCATTTTCTATGCAACTACAGCCTAAAAGTGATTGTTTTTAATACATGGTTCATGTCCCATTAATCTCACACACTGGTGTGTCAATGGTTTCCACCAAAAATTACTTGTTTAAATTTGCAAGCTTAAGCCTGGTTCTTCCGGACCCAACAACTGTTTGCATTTTTCATATTTAATGTTTTTTCATTTAGTTCTCACAGTTACGAGAACCACATTAAGCAATATAGTCAAATTATTCCAAGTTGTGTTTTGTTTCTTGTTGTCGGTGATTTCCTTTTGAATTCTGAAATGATGGTCTTTTTTTCATTTACCCCTTCTTTTACTAAATCTTTTTTCCAGTAATTACTATCTTCGAATCTCATTGTTACTTCAAATTTATTAGGATTTTTCTGATCACTTATGAAATTGAAGAAGTCTCTTACTAATCAAATATTTCAGACTTCTTTAGTGCTGAAATTTTTCTGAGATTTTATCTTTCTTGTTCCATGAAATTTTCTCCTTTGTCTTCTACTAATTTAGCAGAACTTTGCAATACTTGGATGTTGGATACTTGTAGAATGTTATCTTTTGCTCCTGTAATTGTGTCTCCACCTTCATTAAGTATTATAGCTTATTGTTTTCTTAAATAGGTAATTGGAATTCATAATGATTTTCATTGTCATTGATCAGTGAAAGTTGCTTGTAATTGCTTGATGACTGTGTGAAGATTTATTTGTTGCTGGCAAAACATCACTACTGGCAATTGCAGATTTCCTATCTTCTGGGCAGTAAATGCTGTATCCTTTTGAGGACGCTTCATGCCCTAGAAATTGTCAATTCTTGTATTTGGCATTCCTTGTGTCCCTTCTCTTTGGGTGCATGCACAAAAACTAACATCAGTAAACATTTATGTATTGCATGTTTTCTGTTTACTCAAACCACACCTCAAGATTAGTTATTATTTTAACCGAAGTGGTTCCTGTTGTCAATCACATAAAGTGCTGTATCAACTTCTTCTATCCAAAATGATTTGTTTAAATTTGCAGTTTTCAGCATAACTCTTGAAGACTAAACAACTGCTTGTATTTGCTATCTTATTTTGCCATTCTTTTCTGGAGAATTTGGTACCGTACATTGATGATGTATTCCTGACATTTGAGAACCTCTTTTTCTTGGTGGTTTAGTATTTCTGCTCATTTATCACTACTCACTACTTTTATGATGAATCCTGTATCCTTTTCTAGAGTTTTCAGAACTAATTCCAATTTCTCTGCAGCCTCATTGTAATTCATCAATAAGAATAACGCATGATAGTGTATCATTAACAAAATGTCTTTTGAACCAACAAATTTTAATTATTTCTTTGATTCACACGTTCTTCTGTATGAGTGATACCTACTTGATTTGATTGAAAAACTGTTACTTGTCTATTATTATTCCTCAAAAAATGGTTATCTGAATTAAGAAATTCACTATTAATGTGTCTTAGAGCAGTTCTACATGCTGGAGGTGTGGAGTCATTTTTTCATGTCACGCAATAATGGATTCCTTTCTATATACTGCTAAATTAATTTCTTCCTGTATTGTTTTAATATCTTGAGAAACATTTTGCCTGTTTTCTCAGCCGTATTATATACGTTATTGCTTTTAATATATGCAAAAGTTGTCTTCACGTAGGCTTTAATCAGCTTTGTTTAATGCTGCATTCAAGGAAAAAAATGTAACCTCTAAGCCAGGCACAAACATTACATTCTTCAATATGACTCAAACCCGGTTTGATACATTAGGAGCAAATAATTGATGTCTCCTATACTAGTGGTTTCAATTGTTACTCAAAGTTACTGAATATAGATTTTTCAGTACATTTGTGCTCACTTGCTCCATTGAACAGGTAGCATTTTTCTTCTGTTAGTTCTCATCTGTTTACGAGTACCAAACCCAAGTTGGGTTTTGTTTCTTCTTGTTATTGATTTCCTTCTGAATTCTCAAACAAGAGTCTTTTATAAGATATTGTTGCATTTTACAGTTCTTTTATTAAAGCTTGTTTCAAATGATTACTATTATGAGAATACATTGCTACTTCAAATGTATTAGGATCTTCTGGATCGTTTATGTAATTGAAGAAGGTCTCATAGTCATAAAATATTTCAGGCTTCTTTTTCTGAGATTATTCCTTTCATGTTTCACATTATTTTCTTCTGTATCTTCTACTGATTCATCAGAACTTAGCAATAGTTGAATATTGTACAATTGTGGAACGTAATCTTCTGTTCCTCTTATTGTGTCTCCCTTTCTTTTAGGCCTTGTTTCTTGTTGTTTGCTTCATTTGGAATACTGGAATTCATCATTATTATCCTCTTCTTCGGATAGTGAAGGGTGCTTGATATTGCCTAATGAATGTGTTCAAAAATTATTTGTTGATGTCAAGAGAGTCCCTCTTGGAATTTGAACCTTTCTTCTTTTCTGAGCAGTAAATCGTGTATCTGTTTGAGTATTCATCACAGCCTATGAATCAGCCATTCTTGTTTCTGGCATTTCATTTCTGTACCCTCTCTTTGGGTACATGTACTAAACAGTACATCTAAAAAACATGTGAGTGATCTATGTTGGTCTTTATGAAACTATAGTAGAAAGGTGATTTTCTTTTAATACAAGTGGTTGCTGTCCAGTTGATCGCATATACTGCTGTGTAAACAGCTTCTGCTCAAAGTTATCTGTTTATATTAGCAGCCTTTGTCATGGTTCTTGCAGACACAATAAACTTTTTCCACTTTGCATTCCTCCTTGCCATTGTGTTTTGGACATACTGTGCTGTATTTTGATAATGTATTTTTTGGTGATTGAGATTCTCTAATTACTTGATGGTTAGCATTTCTGCTGCATTATCAGTTCTTACGACTACTGTCAATTATCTTTTTTAAGGTTTTCACAATTAGTTCCATTTTCTGTACAACTTAATTTTCATTCTTGAAGAAAAACAAAAATTGCCTTAAATAAAAGGTATTTCAAACCTGTAGTGCTAAATTCTTCCATCGATTCAGCATAAATCTATGTGAATTAGTGCTGGTTTAGCTGTAACAGCAGTACTGTTTTGAATGGTGATCTATGTTGCTTTCCTTCCAAATATTTCTCACAAAATACAATATCTGTATCATTGAACAGAACATCAGTGCTTTATTACAGTTTTCATACTCTGGAAGTATTGATGAGCTATTCTTTATACCACAAAATAACAGATTCCTTTAAACACACTACTTTGCAAAAATCAGTAAGTTTTTTCAATACCTTGAGCTTCACCATATTTATCTAATGCTATACTCAAGAAAAAAGGTATAACTTTTAAAATAGATGCAAACATTGCATTCTTCAATGTGACACTATCCGGTTTGGTTCATTAAAGTCAAATGAGATAATATTTCCAATTCCAGGTTTTTAGTTGTTGCTCAAAGTTAGTGAATAAACATATATGAATACACTTTTCCTCAAAAGCTTCACTGTCCAAATACCATTTGTCTTCATCTAGTTCTCACCAATTTACAAGAACCACAGTAAGCGGTATATTAACTCAAGTTGGAGTTTGTTTCTACTTGTCAGTGATTTTCTTTGGAATTCTGAAATGACAGTCTTTTATCATGTACTGTTGCTTTTTACAGTGCTTTTATTAAATCTTCTTTTCAGTGATGACTGTCTTGGAATCTCCTTGTTGCTACAAATGTATTAGAATCTTCTGGTACATTTATGTAATTGGAGAAGGTCTCATAGTAATCAAATTCTTCAGTCCTGTTTAATGCTGAACTTTTTTTGAAATGCTCAATCTATTTTAGTGCTGAACTTTCTCTGAGGTTATATATTTCTTGTTTCATGTTATTTTCTTCTTTTAATTGTACTGATTCTTCATAAGTTTGCAATACTTGAATATTGAATTCTTATAGAATGTTATTTTCTGCTCCTTTAATTGTGTCTCAAGTTTCATTTAAATATTATACCCTACTATTTTCTTCATTGAGTTACTCGGTTTAATCATCATTTTTATCCTATTTTCTTACTGAAAGATGCTTATAATTGATGATAGTTGTGTGAAAAAGTATTTGTTGTTAACAAAGCAGCTCCTCTGGAAATTGCAAACTTTTTATCTTCTGGGAAGTAAATGCTGTATTTTTTGACGACTCTTCATACCCAATAAGTCAGTAATTCCTTTTATTAGCATCTCATCTGTCTCTTCTCTTCTGGTACATGCACAAATACAGCAGATCAGTAAACATGCATGTGTGGTATGTTTTATTACACAAACCGTCGCTCAAGATGTGTTTTTCTTTTAATAGTAGTGGTTCCTGTGTTTTAATCACATAAAATGCTGCATCAGTAGCTTCTGCCCAAAATGATTTGTTTAAATTTGCAGATTATCAGCATATTTCTTGGAGACACTACAACTGTTTATATTTGGTATCCTATTAGTGAGAAAAATCATGTATCATAAATAAAATGTCTTTTGAACTACCAAATTTTAATTCTTCCATTGATTCAAACGTACTTCAGTGTGAGTTGTACCTGATTTGATTGACAAACTATGTTACTTGCCTTTGTATTATTCCTCAAAGAACGGTTTATCTGAATCCAGAAATTCAATATTACAGAGTCTTACAACATTTCTGACATAGAGGTGTTGATGGGTCATCTTTTCATGTGACATAATAATGATTTCCTTCTACATACTGCTTAATCAATTTCTGCCTGTACTGTTTTTACATCCACAGAAACTTTTGACCTGTTTACTCAGCCGTTTTACATACATAACTGCTTCAAAGAAATGTGCAAGTGTCGTCTTCACATAGAACTTCATCGGCTTGGTTAATTCTGCATACCAGGAAAAAAGTGTAACTTTTCAAAGGTTACGTTTTTTAATTTGACACTGCCCAGTATGATTCATTAGGAGCAAATAACTTAATATGTTAATAATCCAGTGATTTTAATTGTTGATCAAAGTTACTGAATAAAATTTTGTCAATACATTTATGCTTAATTGCTCCATTGTCCGAGTAGTATTTGTTTTCATTTAGTTCTCGGCTGTTTACAGGAATGACACCAACCAAAATATTATCCCAAGTTGGGTTTTGTTTCTTCTTGTCAGTGATTCCTTATGAATTCTGAAACAATGCTCTTTTATGTTATACTGCTGCCTGTTACATTTCTTTTATTAAAACCTCTTTCCAATGATGACTATCTTAAAAAATCATTGCTATTTTAAATGCATTAGCATCTTCTGGATGATTTATGTAATTGAAGAAGGTTTCATGGTCTTAAACTATTTCAGAATTCTTTAGTGCTGATCTCTTTCTTAGATTATTTTTTTCGTGTTTTGTGTTAATTTTGTATCTTCTATTCATTCACCAGAACTTAGCAATAATTGAATATTGGACACTTGTAGTGTTATTTTCTGTTCCTCTTATTATGTCTCCATTTAATTTAAGCCTTGCATCTCGTTGTTCTCTTCATTTTGATTACTGGAATTCATCATTATTTTTAGCTGCTTTTGATAGTGAAAGGTTCTTGATATCGCCTGATGATTACGATTATTTGTTGGTGTCAAAACAGCACTTCTGGCAATTGGATGCTTTTTGTTTTTCTGGACAGTAAATCCTGTATCCCTTTGAGTATTCTTCATACCATATAAACCAATGTTTCTTGGTTTGGCACTTCATTTCTGTATTTTCTCTTTGGGTATATGTACATAACAGAAGATCCAAAAACATGTAAGCAATTTATGTTCAATCATTTCCAAAACTACAACCTAAATGTGATTGTTTTTAATACACGTGGTTCATGTCCCATTAATCTCATACACTGGCATGTCAACGGCTTCCACCAAAAATTACTTGTTTAAATTTGCAAGCTTTAGCCTGGTTCTTCTGGACCCAACAACTGTTTGCATTTTGCATTTTATTTGCCATTCTTTTCTGAAGAAGATAGTGCTCTAGTTTAATGATTTATTCTTCAGAATTTGAGAATCCTGTTTAATTGATAGTTTACTCCTACTGTTTCATTATCACTTGTCACTACTCTTGGGGTGAATCCTGTGTCTTTGTTCTAAAGTTTTCAGAAAGTTCAATTTCTCTGAAGCCTCATTTTAATTCTTCGATAAGAATACCATATTAAATGGAGAAACATCATGTATGATTAAAAAATGTCTTTTGAACCACCAAATTTTCATTCTTCCATTGACTTACACGTTCTTCAGTGTAAGTGGTATTTGAATTGAATGGCAACCCGTATTGCTTGCCTTTTTATTATTCCTCAGAAAAATGATTGTCTGGATCCAAAGAATTTAAAATTACAGCATTTTAGAACATTTCAAAATGTTGGAGGTTTTGATGAGTAACTTTTGTTGCCACACACTACTGGATTTTTTTTCACATACTGGCGAATTAGTTTCATCCTGTATTGTTTTAAGGTCTTCAGAAACATTTTGCCTAATTTCTCAGCCATTGGACGTACATTATTTCTTCAATGTAATATGCAAGTGTTGTCTTCACCCAGATCTTCATCCGTTTTGTCTAATGCTTCATCCCAGTAAAAGAAGTATAACTTTAAACTAGGTAAAAGCATTACATTCCTCAATATGATACTTCCCAATTTGATACATTAAAGGCAAATACCTTAATATTCCAGCGGTTTTAATTGTTGTTCACAGTTACTGAATAAACACTTCCCAATAAACTTATCCTAAATTGCTCTACTGTCCAAATATAATTTGTTTTCATTTAGTTCACACAGTTATGAGAACCACATTAAGCAATATAGTCGTATTATTCAAAGTTGTGTTTTGTTTCTTTTTGTCGGTGACTTCCTTTTGAATTCTGAAACGATGGTCTTTTTTTCATTTACCCCTTCTGTTACTAAAGCTTTTTTCCAGTAATGACTATCTTCGAATCTCATTGTTACTTCAAATTTATTAGGTTTTCCTGATCACATATGCAACTGAAGAAGTCTCTTACTAATCAAATATTTCAGTCTTCTTTAGTGCTGAAATTTCTATGAGATTGTATCTTTCTTATCCATGAAATTTTCTTTTTGTCTTCTACTAATTTAGCAGAACTTTGCAATACTTGGATTTTGGATACTTGTAGAATGTTGCATTTTGCTCCTGTAATTTTGTCTCCACCTTCATTAAGTATTATATCTTATTGTTTTCTTAAATAGGTGATTGGAATTCATAATGATTTTCATTGTCATTTGTCAATGAAAGATGCTTGTAATTGCTTGATAACTTTGTTGCTGGCAAAACAGCACTACTGGCAATTGCAGATTTCTTATCTTTTGGGCAGTAAATGCTGTATCCTTTTGAGGACACTTCATACCCTATAAATTGTCAATTCTTGTTTTTGGCATTCCTTGTGTCCCTTCTCTTTGGGTGCAGGCACAATAACAGTAGATCAGTAAACATTTATGTATTGCATGTTTTGCGTTTAATCAAACCACACCTCCAGATGAGTTATTACTTTAACCGAAGTGGTTTTAGTTTCTCAATCACATAAAGTGCTGTATCAACTGCTTCTGATTTGATTAAAGTTGCAGTTTTCATCATAGCTTTTGAGGACACTACAACTGCTTGTATTTGTTATCTTATTTTGCTATTCTTTTCTGGAGAATTTGGTACCGTACTTTGATGATGTATTCCTCGACATTTAAGAACCTCTTTTTCTTGGTGGTTTAGCATTTCTGCTCAGTTATCACTACTCACTACTTTTATGATGATTCCTGTATCCTTTTCTAGAGTTTTCAGAACTAGTTCCAATTTCGCTGCAGCCTGATTGTAATTCATCAATAAGAATATCACTTGATAGTGAGAATAGTCTTGTATCATTAATAAAATGTCTTTTGAACGACCAAATATTAATTATTTCATTGATTCCCACGTTCTTCTGTGTGAGTGGTACTTAATTTGATTGACAAACTATGTTACTTGCTTTTATTATTCCTCAAAAAGGGTTATCTGAATAAAGAAATTCAATATTACTGTGTCCTAGAGCAGTTCAACATGCTGGAGGTGTTGAGTCATTTTTTCATCTCGCGCAATAATGGATTCCTTTCTATATACTGCTAAATTAATTTCTTCCTGTATTGTTTTAATATCTTCAGAAACATTTTGCCTGTTTTCTCAGCCGTATTATATACTTTATTGGTTTTAAGATATGCAAAAGTTGTCTTCAGGTGGACCTTCATCAGCTTTGTTTAATGCTACATTCAAGGAAAAAATTGTAACCTCTAAGCTAGGCACAAACATTACGTTCTTCAATATGACTCTACATGGTATGATTCATTAGGAGCAAATAATTGATGTCTCCTATGCTAGTGGTTTGAATTGTTACTCAAAGTTACTGAATATAGATTTATCAGTACATTTGTGCTCACTTGCTCCATTGAACAAGTAGCATTTTTCTTCTGTTAGTTCTCGTCTGTTTATGAGTACCAAATCGAACAATACATTAACCCAAGTTGGGGTTTGTTTCTTTGTTATTGCTTTGCTTCTGAGCTCTCAAACAACAGTCTTTTAAAGCATAGTGTTGCATTTCACAGTTCTTTTATTAAAGCTTCTTTCCAATGATTACTATTATGAGAATGCATTGCTACTTCAAATGTATTAAGATCTTCTGGATCGTTTATGTAATTGAAGAAGGTCTCATAGTCATAAAATATTTCAGGCTTCTTTTTCTGAGATTATTCCTTTCATGTTTCACATTATTTTCTTCTGTATCTTCTACTGCTTCATCAGAACTTAGCAATAGTTGAATACTGTACACTCATGGAATGTAATCTTGTGTTCCTCTTACTGTGTCTCCCTTTCTTTGAAGCCTTGTTTCTTGTTGTTTGCTTCATTTGGATTACTGGAATTCATCATTATTATCCTCTTCTTTGGATAGTGAAGGGTGCTTGATATTGCCTAATGTCTGTGTTTAAAAATTATTTGTTTGTGTCAAAATAGCCCCTCTGGCAATTTGAACCTTTCTTTTTTTCTGGGCAGTAAATCCTGTATTTATTTGAGTATTCTTCCCACCATATAAACCAGCCATTCTATTTTTTGACATTCCATTTCTGTCTCTTCTCTTTGGGTACATGTGCATAAACAGTACATCTAAAAACATCTGAGTGATGTATGTTGGTCTTTACAAAACCATATCAGTAAGGTGACTTTCTTTTAATACAAGTGGTTGCTGTCCAGTTAATCGCATACAATGCTGTGTTAACAGCTTCCACTCAAAATTATGTGTTTATATTAGCAGCCTTTGGCATGGTTCTTGCAGACACAGTAACTTTTTGCACTTTGCATTCCTCCTTGCCATTGTGTTTTGGACATACTGTGCTGTATTTTGATAATGTATTTGTTGGTGACTTATAGAATGTTATTTTCTGCTCCTTTAATTGTGTCTCAACTTTCATAAGTATTATATCGTACTGTTTTCTTCATTGATTGACTGGGTTTAATCCTCATTTTTATCATCTTTTCTTACTGAAAGATGCTTGTAATTGCTTGATAGTTGCGTGAAATATTATTTGTTGTTAACAAAACAGCTCCTCTGGAAATTGCAATCTTTTTATCTTCTTGGAATTGAATGCTGCATTTTTTGACGACTCTTCATACCCAATAAGTCAATAATTCCTTTTATTGGCATCTCATCTGTCGCTTCTCTTTTGGTACATGCACAAATACAGCAGATCAGTAAACATGCATGTGTGGTATGTTTTATGATTACACAAACCGTAGCTCAAGGTATATTTTTTCTTTTAATAGAAGTGGTTCCTGTATTTTAATCACATTAAATGCTGCATCCACAGCTTCTGTCCAAAATGATTTGTTTAAATTTCAGATTATGAGCATATTTCTTGGAGACAATACAACTGTTTATATTTGGTATCCAATTTTGCCATTTTTTCCTGGAGACCACAGTACCACATTTTGATGATGTCTTCCTCGGCATTTGACTATCCCTTTTTTTGATGGTTAGTATTTATGCTCAGTTATGATTTCTCACTATTTTTATGATAAATCCTGTACTCTTTGCTAGAGCTTTCAGAAAAAATTCACATTTTTCTGCAGCCTCATTGCAATTCGTCCAGAAGAATAACACATGATAGTGAGAAAAATCATGTATCATAAATAAAATGTCTTTTGAACCACCAAATTTTAATTCTTCGTATTGATTCAAACGTTGTTCAGTGTAAGAGGTACATGATTTGATTGACAAACTATGTTACTTGCCTTTGTATTATTCCTCAAAAAAAGGGTTATCTGAATCCAGATATGCAATATTACAGAGTCTTACAACAGTTCTGACATGCTGAGGTGTTGATGAGTCATCTTTTCATGTGACATAATAATGATTTTCTTTCTCCATACTGCTTAATTAATTTCTGCCTGTAGTGTTTTTACATCCACAGAAACTTTTGACCTGTTTTCTCAGCCATTGGACATACATAACTGCTTCAAAGAAATGCGCAAACGGTCGCCTTCACATAGAACTTCATCAGCTTGGTTAATGCTGCATTCCAGGAAAAAAATGTAACTTTTCAAAGGTTATGTTCTTCAATTTGACACTGCCCAGTATGATTCATTAGGAGCAAATAGCTTAATATGTTAATAATCTAGTGATTTTAATTGTTGCTCAAAGTTACTGAATAAAATTTTGTCAATACATTTTTGCTCACTTGCTCCATTGTCTGAGTCATATTTGATTTCATTTAGTTCTCGGCTATTTACAGGAAAGACACCAACCAAAATATTATCCCAAGTTGGGTTTTGTTTCTTCTTGTCAGTGATTCCTTTTGAATTCTGAAACAATGATCTTTTATATTATACTGCTGCCTGTTACATTTCATTTATTTAAACTTCTTTCCAATGATGACTATCTACAAAAATCATTTTTATTTTAAATGCATTAGCATCTTCTGGATGATTTATGTAATTGAAGAAGGTTTCATGGTCTTAAACTATTTCAGGATTCTTTAGTGCTGATCTCTTTTTGAGATTATATTTTTCCTGTTTCATGTTACGTTTTCTGTATCTTCTATTCATTCACCAGAACTTACCAATAATTGAATATTGTACTCTTGTAGAGTGTTATTTTCTGCTCCTTTTATTATGTCTCCATTTCATTTAAGCCTTGCATCTTGTTGTTCTCTTCATTTTGATTACTGGAATTCGTCATTATTTTTAGCTGCTTTTGATAGTGAAAGGTTCTTGATATTGCCTGATGATTATGATTGTTTGTTGGTGTCAAAACAGCACTTCTGGCAATTGGAAGCTTTCCGTTTTTCTGGACAGTAAATCCTGTATCCCTTTGAGTATTCTTCATACCATATAAACCAATGTTTCTTGGTTTGACACTTCATTTCTGTCTATTTCTCTTTGGGTATATGTACATAACAGCTGATCCAATAACATGTAAGCAATCTATGTTTGATCTTTTCCAAAATACAGCCTAAAAGTGATTGTTTTTAATACATGTGGTTCATGTCACATTAATCTCATACACTGGTGTGTCAACGGCTTCCACCAAAAATTACTTTTTTAAATTTGCAACCTTTAGCCTGATTGTTCCGGACCCAACAACTGTTTGCATTTTATGTCGCCATTCTTTTCTTGAGAAGATGGTACCGTACTTTAGTTATTTATTCTTCAGAATTTGAGAATCCTGTTTAATTGATAGTTTACTCCTTCTGTTTCATTATCACTTGTCACCACTCTTGTGGTGAATCCTGTATCGTTGTTCTAAAGTTTTCAGAAAGTTCAATTTCTGTGCAGCCTCCTTTTAATTCTTCAATAAGAATATCATATTAAATGAAGAAACATGTATGATTAATAAAATGTCTTTTGAACCACCAAATTTTCATTCTTCCATTGACTTACACGTTCTTCAGTGTAAGTGGTACTTGATTTGAATGTCAGCTGTATTCCTTACCTTTTTATTATTCCTCAGAGAAATTTAAAATTACAGCGTTTTAGAACATTTCAAAATGCTGGAGGTGTTGATGATTATTTGTTTGCCACAAAATACTGGATTTCTTTTCACATACTGGTGAATTAGTTTCATCCTGTATTGTTTTGAGGTCTTCAGAAACATGCTGCCTGTTTTCTCAGCCATTGGAGGTACATTATTGCTTCAATGTAATATGCAAGTGTTGTCTTTACCCAGAACTTCATCCGTTTTGTCAAATGCTTCATCCCAGTAAAAGAAGTATAACTTTAAACTAGGCAAAAACATTACATTCTTCAATATGATACTTCCCAATTTGATACATTAAAGGCAAATACCTCAATTTTTCAGTGGGTTTAGTTACTGAATAAATACTTGCCAATAAACGTATCCCAAATTTCTCCACTGTCCAAATATAATTTGTTTACATTTAGTTCTCACAGTTACGAGAACCACATTAAGCAATACTGTCGTATTATTCCAAGTTGAGTTTTGTTTCTTCTTGTGTGTGATTTCCTTTTGAATTCTGGAATGATTGTCTTTTTTTCATTTACCCCTTCTTTTACTAAAGCTTTTTTCCAGTAATGACTATCTTCGAATCTCTTTGTTACTTCAAATTTATTAGGATTTTCCTGATCACATACATAATTAAAGAAGTCTCTTACTAATCAAATATTTCAGACTTCTTTAGTGCTGAAATTTCTCTGAGATTGTATCTTTCTTGTTCCATGAAATTTTCTTCTTGGTCTTCTACTAATTTAGCAGAACTTTGCAATACTTGGATATTGGATACTTGTAGAATGTTACATTTTGCTCCTGTAATTGTGTCTCCACCTTCATTAAGTATTATATCTTATTGTTTTCTTAAATAGGTGATTGGAATTCATAATGATTTTCATTGTCATTTGTCAATGAAAGATGCTTGTATTTGCTTGATACCTTTGCTGCTGGCAAAACAGCACTACTGGCAATTGCAGATTTCTTATCTTCTGGGCAGTAAATGCTGTATCCTTTTGAGGACGCTTTATGCCCTATAACTTACCAATTCTTGTTTTTGGCATTCCTTGTGTCCCTTCTCTTTGGTTGCATGCATAAAAACAGTAGATCAGTAAACATTTATGTATTACATGTTTTGTGTTTACTCAAACCACACCTCAAGATGAGTTATTACTTTAACTGAAGTGGTTTCTGTTTCTCAATCACATAAAGTGCTGTGTCAACTGCTTCTATTCAAAATGATTTGTTTAAATTTGCAGTTTTCAGCATAACTCTTGAAGACACTATAACTGCTTGTATTTGTTACCTCATTTGGCATTCTTTTCTGGAGAATTTGCTACCGTACTTTGATGTATTCCTCGACATTTAAGAACCTCTTTTTCTTTGTGGTTTAGCATTTCTGCTCAGTTATCACTACTCACTACTTTTGTGATGAATCCTGTATCCTTTTCTAGAGTTTTCAGAACGAATTCCAATTTCACTGCAGCCCGATTGTAATTCATCAATAAGAATACTACATGATAGTGAGAATAGTTTTGTATCATTAATAAAATATCTTTTGAACCACCAAATTTTAATTATTTCATTGATTCACACATTCTTTTGTGTGAGTGGTATTTGATTTGATTAACAAACTGTGTTACTTACCTTTATTATTTAACAAAAAGGGTTATCTGAACAAAGAAATTCAATATTACAGTGTCTTAGAGCAGTTTTACATGCTGGAGGTGTTGAGTCATTTTTTCATGTCACGCAATAATGGAGTCCTTTCTATATACTGCTAAATTAATTTCTTCCTGTATTGTTTTAATATCTTCTGAAAAATTTTGCCTGTTTTCTCACCTGTTGCATATATGTTATTGCTTTTAAGATATGCAAAAGTTGTCTTCAGGTAGACCTTCATCAGCTTTGTTTAATGCTACATTCAAGTAAAAAATTCTAACCTCTAAGATAGGCACAAACATTAGATTCTTCAATATAACTCTACCCGGTTTGATTCATTAGGAGCAAATAATTGATGTCTCCTATACTGGCAGTTTCAATTGTTACTCAAAGTTACTGAATATAGATTTATCAGTACATTTGTGCTCACTTGCTCCATTGAACAAGTAGCGTTTTTCTTCTGTTAGTTCTCATCTGTTAATGAGTACCAAACCCAAGTTGGGTTTCGTGTCTTCTTGTTATTGATTTCCTTCTGAATTCTCAAACAAGAGTCTTTTATAAGATATTGTTGCATTTTACAGTTCTTTTATTAAAGCTTGTTTCCAATGATTACTATTATGAGAATGCATTGCTACTTCAAATGTATTGGGATCTTCTGGATCGTTTATGTAATTGAAGAAGGTCTCATAGTCATAAAATATTTCAGGCTTCTTTGTCTGAGATTATTCTTTCATGTTTCACATTATTTTCTTCTGTATTTTCTACTGATTCATCAGAACTCAGCAATAGTTGAATATTGTACACTTGTGGAACGTAATCTTCTGTTCCTCTTATTGTGTCTCCCTTTCTTTTAAGCCTTGTTTCTTGTTGTTTGCTTCATTTGGATTACTGGAATTCATCATTATTATCCTCTTCTTTGGATAGTGAAGGGAGCTTTATATTGCCTAATGAATGTGTTAAAAAATTATCTGTTTGCCAGAGGGGCTGTTTTGACACAATTTGAACCTTTCTTTTTTTCTGGGCAGTAAATCGTGTATCTGTTTGAGT
Organism: Deroplatys truncata; assembly: GCA_030765065.1. Classification (NCBI taxonomy): domain Eukaryota; kingdom Metazoa; phylum Arthropoda; class Insecta; order Mantodea; family Mantidae; genus Deroplatys; species Deroplatys truncata. The sequence continues at coordinate 115,624,580 of CM060988.1, read as the reverse complement.
ATTCTTCACAGCCTATAAATCAGCCATTCTTGTTTCTGGCATTCCGTTTGTGCCTCTTCTCTTTGGGTACATGTACATAAATAGTACATCCAAAAACATGTGAGTGATGTATGTTGGTCTTTACCAAACCATAGCACAAATGTGATTTTCTTTTAAAGCAAGTGGTTCTTGTCCAGTTTATCGCATATACTACTGTGTTAACAGCTTCCACTCAAAATTATCTGTTTATATTAGCAGCCTTTGGCATGGTTCTTGCAGACACAGTAATTTTTTGCACTTTGCATTCCTCCTTGCCATTGTGTTTTGGACATACTGTGCTGTATTTTGATAATGTATTTGTTGGTGATTGAGATTCTCTTATTACTTGATGGTTAACCGTTCTGCTGCATTATCAGTTCTTACGACTACTGTCAATTATCTTTTTCAAGGTTTTCACAATTAGTTCCATTTTCTATGCAACTTCACTTTCATTCCTCAAGAAAAACAACATACGAAGGCAAGAAAAACAACAATTGCCTTGAATAAAGTGTATTTCAAACCTGTTGTGCTTAATTCTTTCATTGATTCAGCATAAATGTATGTGAATTAGTGCTGGTTTTGCTGTAACAGCAGTACTGATTTGAATGGTGATCTATGTTGCTTTCTTTCCATATATTTCTCAGAAAATACAATATCTGTATCTTTGAACTGAACATCAGTGCTTTATAACAGTTTTCATACTCTGGAAGTATTGATGAGCTATTTTTTATACCACAAAATAACAGATTCTTTTAAACACACTACTTTGCAAAAAGGAGTATGTTTTGTCAATACCTTGAACTTCACCATATTTATCTAATGCTATACTCAAGAAAAAAGGAATAACTTTTAAACTAGATGTGAAAGTTGCATTCTTCAATGTGACACTATACAGTTTGGTTCATTAAAAACAAATAAGATAATATTTCCAATCTAGTTTTTTTTAGTTGTTGCTCAAAGTTAGTAAATAAACATATGCCAATATACTGTTCCTCAAAAGCTACACTATCCAAATATCTTTTGTCTTCATTTAGTTCTCACTAATTTACGAGAACCACAATAAGCAGCATATTAGTTTGTTTCTAGTTGTCAGTGAATTTCTTTTGAATTCTGAAATGACAGTCTTTTATCATGTACTGTTTGCATTTTACAGTGCTTTTATTAAATCTTCTTTTCAGTGATGACTATCTTGGAATCTCCTTGTTGCTACAAATGTATTAGAATCTTCTGGTTCATTTATGTAATTGAAGAAGGTCTCATAGTAATCAAATTCTTCATTCTTCTTTAATGCTGAACTTTTTTTGAAATACTTCAGTCTATTTTAGCGCTGAACTTTTTCTGAGATTATATCCTTCTTGTTCCATGTTATTTTCTTCTTTTTCTTGTACTGATTCTTCAGAAGTTTGCAGTACTTGAATATTGAGTACTTATAGAATGTTATTTTCTGCTCCTTTAATTGTGTCTCAACTTTCATAAGTATTATATCGTACTGTTTTCTTCATTGAGTGACTTGGTATAATCCTCATTTTTATCGTCTTTTCTTACTGAGAGATGCTTGTATTTACTTGCTAGTTGTGTGAAAAATTATTTGTTGGTAACAAATCAGCTCCTCTGGAAATTGTAATCTTTTTATCTTCTGGGAAGTAAATGCTGCATTTTTTGACGACTCTTCAAATCCAATAAGTCAGTAATTCCTTTTATTGCCATCTCATCTGTCTCTTCTCTTTTGGTACATGCACAAATACAGCAGATCAGTAAACATGCATGTGTGGTATGTTTTATGATTACTCAAACTGTAGCTTAAGATGTGTTTTTCTTTTAATAGAAGTGGTTCCTGTATTTTAATCACATAAAATGCTGCATCCACAGCTTCTGCACAGAATTATTGGTTTAAATTACAGATTATCAGCATACTTCTTGGAGACACTACAGCTGTTTGTATTTGGTATCCTATTTTGCCATTTTTTCCTGTAAAACACAGTACCACATTTTGATGATGTCTTCCTCGGCATTTGACTATCTCTTTTTTTGATGGTTTAGTATTTATGCTCAGTTATGATTTCTCACTATTTTTATGATAAATCCTGTACTCTTTGCTAGAGATTTCAGAAAAAATTCTCATTTCTCTGCAGTCTCATTGTAATTTGTCCAGAAGAATAACACATGATAGTGAGAAAAATCATGTATCATAAATAAAATGTCTTTTGAACCACCAAATTTTAATTCTTCGCATTGATTCAAATGTTGTTCAGTGTAAGAGGTACTTGATTTGATTGACAAACTATGTTACTTGCCTTTGTATTATTCCTCAAAAAAAGGGTTATCTGAATCCAGATATGCAACATTACAGAGTCTTACAACAGTTCTGACATGCTGAGGTGTTGATGAGTCATCCTTTCATGTGACATAATAATGATTTCCTTTCTATATACTGCTGAATTAATTTCTGCCTGTAGTGTTTTTACATGCGCAGAAACTTTTGACCTGTTTACTCAGCCATTTTACATACATAACTGCTTCAAAGAAATGTGCAAGTGTCATCTTCACATAGAACTTCATCAGCTTAGTTAATGCTGCATATTTCTGCTAAGTTATCACTACTCAGTACTTTTATGATGAATCCTGTATCCTTTTCTAGAGTTTTCAGAACTAATACCAATTTCGCTGCAGCCTCATTGTAATTCATCAATAAGAATACCACATTTTAGTGAGATTAGTCTTGTATCATTAATAAAATGTTTTTGAACCACCAAAGTTTAATTATTTCATTGATTCACACATTCTTTTGTATGAGTGGTGCTTGATTTGATTGACAAACTATGTCACTTGCCTTTATTATTCCTCAAGAAGGGTTATCTGAATAAAGAAATTCAATATTACTGTGTCCTAGAGCAGTTCTACATGCTGGAGGTGTTGAGACATTTTTTCATGTTGTGCAATAATGGATTCCTTTCTATATACTGCTAAATCAATTTCTTCCTGTATTGTTTTAATATCTTCAGAAACATTTTGCCTGCTTTCTCAGCTGTTGCATATACATTATTGCTTTTAATATATGCAAAAGTTGTCTTCATGTAGACTTTCATCAGCTTTGTTTAATGCTACATTCAAGGAAAAAAGTGTAACCTCTAAGCTAGGCACAAAAATTACATTCTTCAATATGATTCTACCCGGTTTGATGCATTAGGAGCAAATAATTGATGTCTCCTATACTAGTGGCTTCAATTATTACTCAAGTTACTGAATATAGATTTATCAGTACATTTGTGCTCACTTGCTCCTTTGAGGAAGTTTCATTTATCTTCTGTTAGTTCTCATCTGTTTACGAGTACCAAATCGAACAATACATTAACCCAAATTAGGTTTTTTTCTTCTTGTTATTGATTTCCATCTGAATTCTCACACAACAGTCTTTTATAACATATGGTTGCATTTCACAGTTCTTTTATTAAAGCTTGTTTCCAATGATTACTATTATGAGAATGCATTGCTATTTCAAATGTATTAGGATCTTCTGGATCGTTTATGTAATTGAAGAGACTCATAGTCATAAATATTTTAGGCTTCTTTTTCTGAGATTATTCCTTTCATGTTTCATATTAGTTTCTTCTGTATCTTCTGCAGATTCATCAGAACTTAGCAATAGTTGAATATTGTACACTTGTAGAATGTAATCTTCTGTTCCTCTTATTGTGTCTCCCTTTCTTTTAAGCCTTGTTTCTTGTTGTTTGCTTCATTTGGATTACTGGAATTCATCATTATTATCCTCTTCTTTGGATAGTGAAGGTTGCTTGATATTGCCTAATGACTGTGTTCAAAAATTATTTGTTGGTGTCAAAACAGCCCCTCTGGCAATCTGTACCTTTCTTTTTTTCTGGGCAGTAAATCCATTATCTGCTTGAGTTTTCTTCACATCCTATAAATCAGCCATTCTTGTTTCTGACATTCCATTTCTGTCTCTTCTCTTTGGGTACATGTACATAAACAGTACGTCCAAAAACATCTGAGTGATGTATGTTGGTCTTTATGAAACCATAGCAGAAAGGTGACTTTCTGTTAATACAAGTGGTTGCTGTCCAGTTAATCGCATACAATGCTGTGTTAACAGCTTCCACCTAAAATTATGTGTTTATATGAGCAGCCTTTGGCATGGTTCTTGCAGACACAGTAACTTTTTGCACTTTGCATTCCTCCTTGCCATTGTGTTTTGAACATACTGTGCTGTATTTTGATAATGTATTTGTTGGTGATTGAGATTCTCTTATTACTTGATGGTTAACCGTTCTGCTGCATTATCAGTTCTTACGACTACTGTCAATTATACTTTTTAAGGTTTTCACAATTAGTGCCATTTTCTATACAACTTCACTTTCATTCTTCAAGAAAAACAACAATTGTCTTAAATAAAAGGTATTTCAGACCTGTAGTGCATAATTCTTACATCGATTCAGCATAAATGTATCATAATTAGTGCTGGTTCTGCTGATATCTGCTTGATAGTTGTGTGAAAATCTATTTGTTGGTAACAAAACCTTCTCTGGAAATTGCAATCTTTTTATCTTCTGGGATGTAAATGCTGTATTTTTTGACGACTCTTCATACCCAAAAAGTCGGTAATTCCTTTTATTGGCACCTCAACTGTCACTTCTCTTTTGGTACATGCATAAATACAGCAGATCAGTTATATGCATGCGTGGCATGTTTTATGATTACTCAAACTGCAGCTCAGGATGAGTTTTTCTTTTAATAGAAGTGGTTCAGGTATTTTAATCACATAAAATGCTGCATCAGCAGCTTCTGCCCAAAATGATTTGTTTAAATTTGCAGATTATCAGCATATTTCTTGAATACACTACAACTGTTTATATTTGGTATCCTATTTTGCAATTTTTTCCTGGATAACACAGTACTACATTTTGATGATGTATTCCTTGGCATTTGATTATTTCATTTTTTGATGGTTTAGTATTTCTGCTCAGTTATCATGTCTCACTATTTTTATAATAAATCCTGTACTCTTTTCTAGAGCTTTCAGAAATAATTCCAATTTCTCTGCAGTCTCATTGTAATTTATCAATAAGAATAACATATGATAGTGAGAAAAATCATGTATCATAAATAAAATGTCTTTTGAACCACCAAATTTTAATTCTTCTACTGATTCAAACATTCTTCAGTGTAAGTGGTACCTGATTATATTGACAAACTATGTTACTTGCCTTTGTATTATTCCTCAAAAAAGGGTTATCTGAATCCAGATAATCAATACTACAGAGTCTTACAACATTTCTGACATGTTGAGGTGTTGATGAGTCATTTTTCATTTGACATAATAATGATTTCCTTTCTACATACTGCTGAATTAATTTCTGCCTGTACTGTTTTTACATCCGCAGAAACTTTTGACCTGTTTACTCAGCCGTTTTACATACATAACTGCTTCAAAGAAATGTGCAAGTGTAGTCTTCACATAGAACTTTATTAGCTTGGTTAATGCTGGATACCAGGAAAAAAGTGTAACTTTTCAAATGTTACGTTCTTCAATGTGACACTGCCCAGATGATTCATTAGGAGCAAATAACTTAATATGTTAATAATCCAGTGATTTTAATTGTTGCTCAAAGTTACTGAATAAAATTTTGTCAATACGTTTTTGCTCACTTGCTCCATTGTCCGAGTAGTATTTGTTTTCATTTAGTTCTTGGTTATTTACAGGAACGACACCAACCAAATTTATTATCCCAAGTTGGGTTTTGTTTCTTCTTGTTATTGATTGGCTTCTGAATTCTCAAACAACAGTCTTTTATAACATACTGTTGCGTTTTACAGTTCTTTTATTAAAGCTTCTTTCCAATAATGACTATCTACAGAGATCATTGTTATTTTAAATGCATTAGCACCTTCTGTATGATTTATGTAATTGAAGAAGGTTTCATGGTCTTAAACTATTTCAGGATTCTTTAGTGCTGATCTCTTTCTGAGATTATATTTTTTGTGTTCCATGTTATTTTTTCTGTATCTTCTATTCATTCACCAGAACTTAGCAATAATTGACTATTGGACACTTGCAAAGTGTTATTTTCTGTTCCTCTTATTACGTCTCCATTTCATTTAAGCCTTGCATCTTGTTGTTCTCTTCTTTTTGATTACTGGAATTCATCAGTATTTTTAGCTGCTTTTGATAGTGTAAGGTTCTTGATATTGCCTGATGATTACAATTATTTGTTGGTGTCAAAACACCACTTCTGGCAATTGGAAGCTTTCTGTTTTTCTGGACAGTAAATCCTGTATCGCTTTGAGTATTCTTCACACCATATAAACCAATATCTTTGGTTTTGGCATTTAATTTCTGTCTCTTCTCTTTGGGTATATGTACATAACAGCTGATCCAATAACATGTAAGCAATCTTTTCCAAAACTACAGCCTAAAAGTGGTTGTTTTTAATACATGTGGTTCATGTTCCAATAATCTCATACACTGTTGTATCAACGGCTTCCACCAAAAATTACTTGTTTAAATTTGCAAGCTTTAGCCTGGTTCTTCCGTATTCAACAACCGTTTGCATTTTATTTTGCCATTCTTTTATGGAGAAGATAGTACTGTACTTTAATGATATATTCTTCAGAATTTGAGAATCTTGTTTAATTGATAGTTTACTCCTGTTTCATTATCACTTGTCACTACTCTTGCAGTGAATCCTGTATCGTTTTTCTAAAGTTTTCAGAAAGTTCAATTTCTGTGCAGCCTCCTTTTAATTCTTCAATAAGAATATCATATTAAATGGAGAAACATGTATGATTAATAAAATGTCTTTTGAACCACCAAATTTTCATTCTTCCATTGACTTACACATTCTTCAGTGTAAGTGGTACTTGATTTGAATGTCAGCTGTATTCCTTACCTTTTTATTATTCCTCAGAAAAACGATTATCTGAATCCAAAGAATTTAAAATTACAGCATTTTAGAACATTTCAGAATGCTGGAGGTGTGGATGATTAATATTTTTGTCATAAAATACTGGATTTCTTTTCACATACTGGTGAATTAGTTTCATCCTGTATAGTTTTAAGGTCTTCAGAAGCATGTTGTCTGTTTTCTCAGCCATTGGACGTTCATTATTGCTTCAAAGTAATATGCAAGTGTTGTCTTCATCCAGAACTTCATCAGTTTTGTTTAATGCTTCATCCCAGTAAAGGAAGTATAACTTTAAACTAGGCAAAAACATTACATTCTTCAATATGATACTTTCCAATTTGATACATTAAAGGAAAATACCTTAATATTCCAGTGGTTTTAATTGTTGCTCACAGATACTGGATAATATTTGTGAATACATTTATGCTCACTTGCTCCATTGTTCAAGTAGCATGTGTTTTCATTTAGTTATTGGCTATTTACGAGAACTACTTCAACAAAAATATTATCCCAAGGGTTTTTTTTCTTCTTGCCAGTGATTCCTTTTGAATTCTGAAACAATGGTCTTTTATAATATACTGCTGCCTGTTGTATTTCTTGTATTAATGTTGCTTTTCAATGATGATAAATTTAAAAAATCATTGTTTCTTCAAATGCATTAGGATCTTCTGGATGGTTTATGTAAATTAAGAATGTCTCATGGTCTTAAACTATTTCAGGATTCTTTAGTGCTGATCTCTTTCTGAGATTACATCATTCTTGTTAATGTTATTTTCTTATGTATCTTATCTGGAATCACCAGAACTTAGCAATACTTGAAAATTGCATACCTATAGAGTGTTATCTTCTGTTCCTCTTATTTGTCTCCATTTCATTTAACCCTTGTATCTTGTTGTTTTCTTCATTTGGATTATTGGAATTCATCATTATTTTTATCTGCTTTTATAGTGGAAGGTGCTTAACATCGCCTGATGATTACGATTATTTGTTGGTGTCAAAACAGCACCTCTGATAATTGGATGCTTTTTTTTTTTTTGGACAGTAATTCCTTTATCTCTTTGAGTATTCCTCACATCCTATAAAGCAACCTTTCTTGTTATTTGGTATTCCATTTCTGTCTCTTCTTTTTGGGTATATATACAAAACAGCAGATCTAAAAACATGCGAGTGATCTATGTTTGGCCTTTTCCAAAACTACAGTCTAAAGGTGATTTTCTTTTAATGCATGTGATTCATGTCATATTAATCTCACATACTGCCGTGTTAATGCCTTCCACTTAAAATTATTTGTTTAAATTTGCTGCTTTTATCATGGTTCTTGCAGACACAATAGCTATTTGCACTTTGCCATTCCTCCTTGCCGTTGTGTTTTGGGCATATTCTGCTGTATTTTGATGATGTATTTGTTGGGATTGAGAATCTCTCATTACTTGATGATTACTATTTCTGTTCCATTATCAGTTCATACTAGTAGTGTCCCATATCTTTTTCAAAGTTTTCATCAGTAATTCCACATTTTTCTACAGCTTCATTTTCATTCTTCAGGAAGAATAGCATATGATGGATAGAAACACCATCTTTCTTAAATAAAAGGCATTTTGCACCAGTGGTATGCAATTCTTACATAGATCCATATGAATGTATGTGAATTAGTGCTGGTTCCTCAGTAAGAGCAGTACTTGATTTGAATGATAATCTATGTGGTTTTCCTTCCATACATTTCTCATGAAATGTGATATCTGTATCTATGAATTCAATATTTGTTTTTTATAACAGTTCTCACATTCTGGAATTATTGATGAGCCCTTTTTTTCCTGCCACACAATTACAGATTTGTTTAAACACACTGCTAAATTAATTTCTTGCAACTGTGTTATAAATGCCATCTTAAAGATTTCTGCTCTTCACTCAGTCATTGCACATAAATCATTGCTTCATAAAAATCTTCAAGTTTTCTCAATTCCTTGAGCTTTACCACATTTATCTAATGCTATACTCTAGGAAAAAATGTATAACTTTTAAACTAGGCACAAACATTGCATTCTTCAATGTGATTCATTAAATTCAGTTTGATTCATTAAAGGCAAATAAGATGATATTTCCAATTCTAGTAGTTTTAGTTGTTGCTCAGAATAAACATATACTAATACACTTATCCTCAATTGCTTTACTATCCAAATACCATTTGTCTTCATTTAGTTCTCACCAATTTATGAGAACCACACTAAACAGTATATTATCCCAAGTTGGAGTTTGTTTCTTCTTGTCAGTGATTTTCTTTTTAATTCTGAAATGACAGTCTTTTATCATGTACTGTTGCTTTTTACAGTGCTTTTATTAAAGCTTCTTTTCAGTGATGACTATCTTCGAATCTCATTGTTACTTCAAATGTATTAGGATCTTCTGGTTTATTTATGTAATTGAAGAAGGTCTCATAGTAATCAAATACTTCAGTTTTCTTTAGTGCTGACCTTCCTCTGAGATTATATCTTTCTTGTTCCAAGTTATTTTCTTCTTTTTCTTGTACTGATTCTTCAGAAGTTTGCAATACTTGAATATTGAATAGTTATATAATGTTATTTTCTGCTCCTTTATTTGTGTCTCAACTTTCATTTAAGTATTATATCCTACTGTTTTCTTCTTTGGGTGACTGGGTTTAATCATCAATGTTATCGTCTTTTATTAGTGAAAGACACTTGTAATTGCTTGACAGTTGTGTGAAAAACTATTTGTTGGTAACAAAGCAGCTCCTCTGGAAATTGCAAACTTTCTATTTTCTGGGAAGTAAATACTGTATCCTTTTGAGGACTCTTCATACCCAATAAGTCACTAATTTCTTTTATTGGCATCTCATCTGCCTCTTCTGTTTTGGTATATCCACAATTATAGTGGATCAATAGACATATCAGTGTTTTTCATTTTGTATTTACCCAAACCACAGCTCAAGATGAGTTTTACCTTTAATAGAGGTGTATCCTGCTTTTTAATCACATAGAGTGCTGTATTAAGAGCTTCTTCCCCAAAATGATTTGTTTAGATTTGTAGTTTTCAGCATAGTTCTTACAGACACAACAACTGTTTGCATTTCATAATTTGCGTTTGCCATTCTTTTCTGGAGAATAGGTACTTCGCTTTAATGATGTGTTCTTTGGGATATAAGAATCTCTCTTACCTTATAGTTTACTATTTCTGTTCCATTATCACTTTTTACCACACTCATGATGAATCCTCTACATTTTCCAAAGTTCTCAGAAATAGTTGTAATCTCTCTGCAGCTTTATTTTAATTCTTTGATAAGAATACCATATATGTAGAAAAATTGTATCATTAATAAAACATCTTCTGAACCACCAAATTTTAATTCTTCCGTCGTTTGAGTGGTATTTGACTTGAATGACAAACTGTGTTACTAATGTTTGTATTATTCCTCACAAAAAGGATTTTATGAATCCAGAAATTCAGTATTACAGTCTTTTAGAACAGTTCTGACGTGCTAGAAGTGTTGAGTCATTTTTTCATGTCACCCAATAATGGATTACATTTTGCTACTGCTGAATTAATTTTTTTTGTGTTGTCTTAAATGCCATAGAGAAACTTTTAGTCTCTTTGCTCAGGCATTAGACCTATATCATTGCTTCACAAAAATCTGCAAGTTTTATCTTTACCTTGAGCTTCATCAACCTTATCTAATTCTGTACTCAAAGTTACTCAATAAAGATTTGTCAATACACTTATGCTTACTTTCTGCATTTAACAAGTAGCATTGGTTTTTATGCAGTTCTGAACTATGTATGAGAAGCACACCAACCTAAATTGTGTTTTTCTTCTTGTCAGTTATTTCCTTTTAAATTCTGAAATAACAGTCGTTTATAATATAATGTTTCTTTTTACAGGTCTTTTAGTAAGGTGCATTCCAATCAGTCTGTCTTCAAAGCTCATCACAACTTCAGATTTATTCGCATCGTCTGGACCATTTATGTAATTGAAGAAGGTCTCATAGACATAAAATATTTCAGGTTCTTTAGTGCTGACCTTTCTCTCAGATTATAACTTTCTTGTTCTTCTATCTACTGGGCAGTAAATTCTGTAAATTTTGATGACTCTTCACACCCTTAAACCACCCATTCTGGTTTTAGCTTCCCATCTGTGGCTTATCTTTGGTTACTTTTACAAATGTACTAGATCAGAAAACAACAAGTGTTCAGTGTTTGGTCTTTACACATACCACATTTCAGAATGAGATATTTATTTTAATAGAAGAGGTTATTAGCTTCCGCCCAAAATGTTTTGTGCAAGTTTGCAGCTTTCAGCATGATTCTTGCAGACACAACAACTGTTTTGAGTTTTATTTTTCCATTCTTTCCTGGAGAACATGGTACTGAACTTTGATGATGTATTCCTCTGCATTATAGAATATTTTTCACTTGATGGATGATTTACTATTTTGGTTCCAGTATCATTATACTACTTTTATAGTGAATCCTATACTCTTTTTCAGAGTTTTCAAAAATATTTCCAATTTCTCCTTCATTTTCATTCTTCAAGAAGAACAACATATGGTGGTGAGAAAAACCATCTTTGTTAACTAAACGGTATTCTGAACCAGCGATTATAGTTCTTACATCAATCACATAAAAATATGTCAAATTAATGTAAATGGTTCCTCAGTATGATTCAGTACTGGATTTGAATGGTGATCTGTGTTGCTTTGTTTTCAAGCATTTGCCACAAAAAGAGCTATCTGTATCCATGAATTCAATATCAGAGTCTTTTAAAACTGTTCTCATATGCTGGAGGTGTTGATGTGCCATTTTATCCTGCCATACAATAATGGATTCCTTTTTACGCACTGTTGAATTAAATTCTTCCAACAGTGTTTTAAATGCTATTATTTATTTATTTTATTTATTTATTTGTGCTAGCAATCTTCCTTAGAATATGGCTATACATCAGCCCAAGCTGTTATCTTGCCATATTCTACCCATATTACACTCTTATTATAACATAAAAAATGATGATAATAATAATAATAAAAATAATAGTAATGGTACCAAAATAATAATCTTCTAGTAATAATATATAATAATAATAATAATAATAATAATAATAATAATAATAATAATAATAATAATAATAATAATATACTAATAATAATATAATTACAAAACTTAACATCACTTGATGAAATTAATTTACATCTCTTTTTATTGCCCATAACCATTTCTTTTTAACTTTGGACAAGTATTCTCCTACCTTTTTACTATCCTTGTTAAAAATCTTGCTTAAAGCTACTTTCCTGTCCCGATTTAACCATTTCCCATTTATAGCTACCTTTCTCCAATGTTGTGTACCTTTACAGTCAAAAACGATATGTTCTAAATCTTCTCTTTCCTCACATATTGGGCACTGATTCTGTGGGAACCCATTTCTCATTCCTATTAATTTCCATACACCTGCTCGTGCCCAGGCAATACTTTCTCTTTGTTCCTTATTTGTGTTATCCACGTACTGTTCTCTAGCCCATACATTTTTTATTAATATATATGATTCCAAGGAACTTTTGTTCCCAATGTTGCTAAATAAATTTTGTATCTCTATATCTTCAAACCTCTGCCTAGCTTCTTTCCAGAAACCCTTAACATTATTTTCCCTCCTTCTCCAGATTTCCCCTAGACCACTATTTTCCAAATTAGTTTGTATACTATAACTCCACCCATTCTTCTTTAAGCTCCTTTCTTGGAATTCCAAACACTGCCTCAACAAGTTCTTCTCTTCTAAATTTAATAGTCTGTACCAATATTTAAGAGCTCTCTCCATTATTACCCCTTTCCCCCCACTCTCTGCATTTCAATTAGAGCAAATTCCTTAACTGTAGCATTTGGCAGGCCTAAAACTTCTCTGCAGAAACTCCTATGTACCATATCTATCTCTTCCCAGCCTTGTTCTACTCCCCATATTTCACTACCATATAACATTTTTGCTTCAACTACTGTGTTATATATTTTCTCTAGCCATTTAACATTTATATCTGGTATTCTATATTTGCACCCTCTAATCGCTGCCATTGCCCCTTTCCCCTTTGTCAATGCCAGTTTCTTCTGTTTCTCCCATTTTCCACCCCCATCCATTTTAACCCCTAAATATATACAGTCTCTGACCACTTTATATTCCTTCTCTCCATTCTTCCACTTTTCATACTTGCTCAGTTTGGCACCTTTCTTAAACACTATAATTTGAGTCTTCTCTTGATTTACTTTCAAATTCCACTAAATGCTATTATAAAGATTTTGCCCTCTTCACTTGGTCATTGCACATGTATCATTGCTTCACCAAAATCTGCAAGTTTTCTCATTACCTTGAGCATAACCATGTTTATCTAATGCTGTGCTCTGGAATAAATACATAATCTTTAAACTAGGCACAAACATTACATTATTCAATATGACCCAATGCAGTTAGATTCACTAAAAGCAAATAATATAATTTATCCAATTCCCGTAGTTTTAGCTGTTGGTCAAAGTTAGTGAATACTGTTGTCAATACACTTATGCTTACTTGCTCCATTGCCCGAGTAGCATTTGTTTTCATTTAGTCCTCACCTATTTAAAAGAACCACATTAAGCAATATATTATCCCAAGTTGAGTTTCATTTCGTCTTATCAATTATTTCATTTTTAATTCTGAAGTGACAGCTTTTCATTATGTGCCCTTGCTTTTTACAGTTCTTTAATTTAATTTTTTTTCCATGATGACTATCTTCAGAGCTCATTACTTAAATTGTATTAGCATCTTATGGTTTGTCTATGAAGAAAAGTAGGTTTCATAAAGCGCCATCAAACTTCTTTAGTGGTAATTTTTTTCTCAGATTATATATTTTATGTTCCAAGTTATTTTCCTGTTCCAAATCTTTCGTGGATTCACCAGAGACTTGCAATACTTGAATATTGCACACTTGTGGATTATTACCCTCTGTTCCTGTAATTGTGTCTCATTTTTATTTAAACATTATATCTTATTGTTCTCTTCTCTATTGTTCTTCAGGATGAGTGGATTTCATCACTATTTTCATCTTTTTTAATACTTTGGTGTTCTTGATATTGCTGATAATCGTGGCTGAAAGTTATTTGTTGGTGCCAAATAGACCTCTGGTAGTCAAAAAGCTTCTTCTTCTTTTTTTTCTTCTGGTTATTAAATTTTGTACCACTTTGAGTATTTTTCACATGTTATAAATCACCCATTCCTGTTTTTGGCATCCCATCTGTCTCCTCTGCTTGGGTACATGTACATATACAATAGATCAGAAAACATCTAAGTTTTCAATGCTTGGTCTTTATTTAAACCACAGCCCAAAAAGTAGGAACTGAAAGCTGCTTTGGGAAGTTGAAGTGACTGGTACTGAAGAGCAGTTATGTTGTATTTATGTTGTGAGTTTGATACGGTAATTTGTATCACAAATTACTTAAAGGTAAATAATTATTTTAATATGAATATGTATTTTTATGTAATATTGATTTCAGAGGTTTAATAATTGTAATTATTATTGGTAAATAATAATATACGGCTCTACTGAAACTGTTAACAATAACACAATAATGCAGCAAGGAGTGAGTTGTTTATCGTTACCGGGAACCAGGAAGTTGCGTAATATTTCGCGCGGTTTCGATGGAAGCTTCTAGAACATTTCCTAAAGCATATGTATTCGTGGTTTTTATTGGGTATTAAAATAGACGCTAATGTTGGCGCGTTTTATTAGCCAATAGCATTTCATTTATAATTTTTAGGTGTATCTTAAGGCAAGCCTATAAATAAGCCAGGTCGAGTTAGCGGGTCCCCCAGTGTGCAACAAGATTCTCAACACATAACACGTCAGCCCCCAGTTCAACGGAATTCTCAGTACACTACATACAGTCAGTCAGTCCTTCATTTCGTCAAGTTACGCGCAGCAGAAGTACGAGAAATCTTATAAAGTATTATACAGTTAAATACACAAAGTTGAAGTACGTGAGTTAAAAGTGATAAGAAGTTATTACAAACAGTTTCAGTATGGCGAGTATCCAGATAAATCTGTGAAAGTGTTCGTGAACGTGTTCTGCAATAAAGATTATAAAACCAATTTCTTCGTCAATATCATTTCTAGACAAAAGATTCCTTTCCGCTTCACACCCTGCAAGAGTTAAATGTCTACCTAAATAGCTAGCCGGAGGACAATATACATAACCTTAAATTCTTTCAGAAACTAATTGATACAAATTGCTACGCCAGAGGGAACTACAAACAGAACAAATGAACCAACCAACGTATGACGTCACAAGAATGGCTTCTACCAACACTGAGGTAAACAAACAAGGTAACTAATACCGCTTCAAATTGGCGCCCAACGTGGGGCGAAGTGACCAGGAAAGGAAGGCAAAGTGACCAGGAAAGGAACTCGAGTAACCAGGAAAGGAAAGATGACCAGGAAAGGAACAAGAATAACCAGGAAGTAGCAGAATTAACCAGGAAAAGGTGAATGCAGCAGTGGAACGATCTACAAGACACAGATTCCGAGACAACAGGGTAAATCAACCACAAAAACATCGAGACAACGTAGATTCATCACAACACAACGCAGAAGCGACATACAAATCTAGGAGAATGGGGCAGAACGCTGGACATCAAAGTAACAGCAACGGACAGCATTAGTAAGGTTAGAGTATCCTAATTTTTTAAGTGTAAATAACTTTCAATGTTATTGAGGAGTGGTAGGATAAAAAGAACAATGGCTACCAATAATTCAGAGGAAATAATTATGGAGGATGAAAATGTTAGTGCAGAAAATAGCCCGGATTTTTTAGGATTTGAAGATGAAAATGTTAGTGCAGAAAGTGAGAATAGAATAGCAGGAAATGTTAATCCTGATACTATTATGATTATAGAAATGCTGAGAAATATAAGGGAAGATCTTAGTAAGAAAATAGATCAAAACAGGGAAGATATTGATAGGAGTAATGAAAAATTAGAACAAAAACTAACTCAGAACATGGAAATGAATAATGAGAAATTAGAAAAGAAAATAGATCAAAACAGGGAAGATATGCAAAAGAGTCATAGGGAATTAAGGGAAAATATTGGTAAAAGCTTAGAACAAAACAGGGAAGAAATTGAAAAGAAATTCATGGAGCTAGATAGTAGTATGATTAGAATGAAAAATGAAAATCAAGAAATGATAGCACATGAAATAGGTGAAGTTTCAAAGAAAATGTTAGACATGAGCAGGGAAATATCTAACCAAAAAAATGAGGTTAACAATAAAATAGAGCATGTTAATGTAAAATGTACAGAGCTAGGTAGCCGAATGAGTAGCATTTCAAGTGAGTTAAGAGAAATGATGGAGGCTACAAATGCAGATTTAATACAGGTGCAAGTTAATTTCAGAGGGGAAATATCTGAAATTCAGAAGGAGTCAGAAAAACAGAGAAATAAATTGTCTGATAAAGTTAAAGATTTGTCTAAAGATTTAAATCAAAAGCTAACTTCTGAAATTAACAAACACCAAACTGTTCAAAATGAGAATAATAACAAATTGGAACAGACAATAGAAAATCTGCAAGGTACTGTAAATAGATTAGAATTGAATTCAAGGGCAAATATATGTGATGTGCATGTGTCAGATGTACAAAATAATGATAGAGGTAGTTCCTCAGGTATAACAAATAATGTGAGTGATGCGGCAGCTTCATCTATAGCTAATGCTGAAACTCATAGTGCACAAGTTACACTAGAGAATTTAAATATGGGAACAGGGAATTTGCAAAATTACAATCATATCTTAAGTGATTTTCCACTTCCAAAATTTAATGAGAACTCCAGTCCAGTACAGTTCATTGCAGAATTATCAGAGTATTTTCAAATTAAAAAGATACCTGAAGCATTGAAAATGATAGTTGTCAAAAGATGTTTGGACCAGAAAACTTTAGATTGGTTACAAATGGTATCCGGGGGTGAAATATCATATGAATCCTTTAAGAGATTATTCATGAACAGATTTTGGAATGTTACGGTACAGCAAAGAATACGAGCAATGCTTAGTCATGGTCAATTCAATCCACGAGAGGGAATATCGATGACTGATTACTTACTAAAACATGCAAGTCAGGTTAGAAACTTGTCACCTCCAATCAGTGAGGAAGATTTTGTGAGTTTGCTCGCAAGGCATTATCCTATAAGGATACAAAATTACTTATTAATTGCAAAACCACGGAACATCTATGAGATGACAGAATTAATAACAGCTTTGGAACAACAGGAAGAAGATATGTCTCGGGAGTGGGAACATAGATTTTTAGATGTACGAGATAGAAGAAATTACCAAGGTAGTTATCAACAAATAAGAGGACAAGACAGACATCATGAAATGAATACCAGACAACGGTATCAATCATATGTTCCACAATTTGAAAGATCAAGGATAGATAGGAGACCAGGGCGGCAGGAACAAATAAATTATGTCATGACAGAAAGATTGCCTGAAAGAGGGCAAAACTATGGAAGGAGGTATATTAGACAGAGGGGAAATTTCACTCACTGGAGGGAAAATAATAACCGTGAAAGATCTGAGGAACGGCAAGAAAATTACGTGCCAAGGGGACATGATGTCAGAAATCGAGGATTTCGAACTCGAGGAAGGGGAACTCAAAACAATGGTGGCAACACTGAGATAGATTTAGCGCCTGTTAGGAATGGCAGTCCCGTACGTGAACATGGAAATAACCAGGAAAACTGTTAACAGACTCCTGTGCAGTAGGTTCTCAGGACGTCTTTAATAATTCAGTATCCATTACCAATACAAATCATACACCTACACATACACCCTGTAATAAGATTACAGCAACAAAAGATAAGGGAGAAAATTTTGAGTCACCTCATGTTAGAATGGAAATTGCGAAGAAAGAAATCATTGCAACTATAGATTCTGGTTCATCAGCTTCAATTTGCTCACAGAAATTTTACATAAATTTGATTAATGAAGGTAACAAAATTATGGCTCTTCCCACTAGTAATTTAGTTTGTCGTGTTGCAATTGGAAGAACTACACAGGTCATAAAAACACAAGCTCTACTTAGCATACTTATTGGCGGAGAGAATTTTGAGGTTATGTTTCTAATTGTAAACCATCTGATTTGTGACATAATTATAGGATGTGACTTCCTACATGAATATGAAGCATGTATAGATTTTAAACATGAAGAGTTAAAAATAACAAAAGAAGATAGAGAAATAAGGGTACCATTTATAAAAAAAAAATTTCTGTAATCGAGATGACAAAGGATGAGAAAAATCTTTGTGACCAAGAGTTTTTTGTGCAAATAACAGAAACTGATAGAAATAATCAAATAAAGCAGGTAGTCACAGAATATGAAGGGAATACCACGCCATATTTTCAACAGTTAGCAGAAATGCCAGAAGAAGTAGAGAAATGTGTAATCCAAACAAAAGACGACCATGTGAGCGAGACAAACAACAGCAGGAAAGAGAAGAGAAATGAGGAAATAATACATAAGTGTGAAGAAGCTTATAATCTTACGATAATGCAAAAACAAATCCTTCATGATGTTTTGATGAACAATAGTTCAGTATTTAGTAATATCCCAGGCAAATGTAATGTATATCAGCATACATTTCAAGTAGAAGACGTACCACCATATAGGCACAAGTATGACAATTTACCTATAAGTCTTCGAGACAAAGCTAGACAATTAATAAATAGCATGTTAGAAAATGGGATTATTGAGCAAAGTAATTCTCAATACATAAATTCAATCTGCTGGAGTATTAAACGAGATGGTAGTTTGAGATTAACTTTAGACGGCAGATATGTCAACAAGTATATGAAACCAGATCATTTTCAAAGTGAGGGAATTGAACAACTAATTACAAAACTTTCAAGAGGGAGATTTTTGACATCCATCGATCTCACTGCATCATATTGGCAAGTGGAATTAGATCCGCAAGTGCGTGATTACACTTCATTTCAGTACTCAGGGATCCAGTATCGTTTTTGTGTAAATCCTTTTGGTTTAAAAAACTCAGGAAGTGGATTTTTGAGAGCCATTCACAGTATTTTTGGAAATTCTGCAGATGACTTTTTAATAAAGTATATTGACGACTTCTTAATCATTAGTCAAACATTTGAAGAACACATGAATAATGTCCATTATGTGTTAAATAAACTACAACAACATGGTATGACTGTGAACATACTAAAATCAAAATTTTGTGTCAAGGAAATAAATTTTCTGGGTTATGTAGTGGATGAACGAGGTATAAGACCTGATCAGAAAAGAATAGAAGCAATAATGAGAATTCCGCCACCCAGGAACGTAAAACAAATTAGACGTCTCTTAGGGGTATTGAACTTTCAGAGTAAGTTCGTACCAAGATATTCGGCTGAAATAGAACCACTGCGGCAGCTACTCCGAAAGAACAATAAGTGGAGATGGACAGAGGATCATCAAAAATGTTTTGAGAGAGTAAAGGAACTCTTTGCTAAGTCTATATTACTTGAGAGGCCCAGAGAAGATTTGGAATATGAGATTTATGTCGACGCATCAATGCAAGGATACGCCGGAATTTTAGGACAGCGAGACATCAACAATGACTTTCACGTCATTAGTACAGCTTCTAGAGGACTTACAAATATTGAGCGAAATTCTTCAGTGACTCAGCTAGAAATAGGAGCACTATATTTCTCATTAATTCGTTTTAAAACCTATATTTATCAGCAAAAGGTGAAAGTATATTCAGACCACATCAGCTTAACTTTCATACAACGGTGTAGATTATGTAGTGGAAAACTTGCTAGATACATTCATGCAATATCTGCATTCGATATTGAGATTATCCACATTCCTGGCAAAAATAATACTTTCAGTGATTTGCTGTCAAGATTGAACTACAACCCACAAATTCCCGAAAATATTGAAAGGCCTAGAAATGAAGTCAAAATATTGACAATTGAAATTCCTTTAAGTAAAGAAATGATTAGAAAATTGAAAAATATGGGGGAAATTCAAAATGAGGATGCAAAATTATTTGAACTTAAAGAAAATGCACCATTGATTGAGGAGGCAAAGAAAGAAATTATAGCAATTCGAGATGGGACAATATACAAAAAGCATGGAAAAGAAATGCCTAGTTGGAAGGTAATGGTTCCGAAAAGCATGGAAAAGGAACTAATTAAGAATTTTCATGAAGGGTTAGCACATTCAGGGACGGACCGAACAACTTCTATGATTTTAGAGAATTTATACATATCCAAATTGCGTCAGAAAGTTCGGAAATTTATATCGTGCTGCAACCTGTGTCAGAAGGCAAAGCAAATAAATGCAGCATATGCATTTGAAACTAATTCGGTTATAAGGGATAAGCCGAGATGTGTAATTAGTATTGATATTCATGGTCCGATGCCTCCAAGTCAATTTGGAAATAAATATATATTTGTCTGTTATGATATATTCAGCAAATATGTAAGAATTTACCCTTCGAGAAAACCTACAGGTTTAGCATGTTTGAATAGACTACTCAAGTCATATGTGATAGAAGAAGGACCTATTCAATCTGTATTGAGCGATAATGCTTCGTACTTCACAGGAAAAAAATTTATGGATGGACTGAAAGAAAATGGCATTAAACAATATTTTTCGTCAAGATACAGACCGAACTCCAACCCAGTGGAGAGGGAAATTAAGGAAATTTCAAATTATTTAAGGGTGTTATGTCATCGAAAACACACCCAATGGTATGGATATGTAAACTTTGTTCAGAACCTACTACCTGTGACAGGATATAAACCATGTGAACTTAAGTTGGGAAAGAAGATCAATACAATGTGTAAAAAAATTCCAGAAGCCATTCCAGATGCGCATTCAATACCACCAACAGAAGAAGAGATGTTCCGAAAAGCATTCGAGAGGATGAAGAAAAAAGCCATAAAAAGAAAAATTAAACATGAAGAAAAGAAGAGAAAGGACTGGAGGATCAAAATAGGAGATTTAGTTTTGGTTAAAACCAAGAAATTATCGGATAAAGAAAACAAACTTTATTGGCGAATGTTTCTCAAATACCATGGACCATATGAAGTTGTTGAAGTGTATGGAACTAACACATATGAGTTATGTAATCCAACAACTCGAAAAGGTATAGGAAAGTTCCATATTGAAATGCTTAAACCATACAACCATGAAGATCATGGTGAAATAAAAGACAAAGATGATAAATAGTAAATGCTGGATAGTTAAAGGCGAAATGCAGAGCAATGTATTGGAACGTAAGAGGGTTAAATAAAAATGTACGTCATGTGAATGGAGAAATAAATTGTGGTCATGATTAATTGTTTGAGAGAAACATAACATTTTATTGGTAACTGAAAATGTAACATAAAGCCTGATGTTATATTAAAGTAAAGTATATAAATACTATTACAAGAGTATTGTTAAGATAAAGTACAAAATCACAAAAAATTGGTAAATATAATTAAAAACAAATACTTATGCAGTAAATAGAACATGTGAAACAGTGCCTAGATTTAAGAGATGTAAATATCTGTGTAGAGGATAAATATTTTGGTAAATATGTGTAATAATTACAAAAAAATCTTAAATGTATAAATTTTTGTCAACAATGTAAGAGAGTAAATAATTTTGAAACAGTGATTAAATAATTTAGGGTAAAGTATTTGCTATAAAAAAAAAAAAAAAGAATTTTTGTAATGTCAGATTAATATCTAAATTAATTAAACCAGAGCCAGTAAGTAGTGGCGAGATAAAACATATGTCGTGTGTTAAATACGTGTGAAGTGTAAAGTGAAAGTGATAGCGTGTGTTCCAAGATTTAGGAGACTAAAAACACAAATTATAAAATTCTAAACAAGTTATAAATATTTATAATTATGTTTCTAGTGGGGCATATGATACGGTAATTTGTATCACAAATTACTTAAAGGTAAATAATTATTTTAATATGAATATGTATTTTTATGTAATATTGATTTCAGAGGTTTAATAATTGTAATTATTATTGGTAAATAATAATATACGGCTCTACTGAAACTGTTAACAATAACACAATAATGCAGCAAGGAGTGAGTTGTTTATCGTTACCGGGAACCAGGAAGTTGCGTAATATTTCGCGCGGTTTCGATGGAAGCTTCTAGAACATTTCCTAAAGCATATGTATTCGTGGTTTTTATTGGGTATTAAAATAGACGCTAATGTTGGCGCGTTTTATTAGCCAATAGCATTTCATTTATAATTTTTAGGTGTATCTTAAGGCAAGCCTATAAATAAGCCAGGTCGAGTTAGCGGGTCCCCCAGTGTGCAACAAGATTCTCAACACATAACACGTCAGCCCCCAGTTCAACGGAATTCTCAGTACACTACATACAGTCAGTCAGTCCTTCATTTCGTCAAGTTACGCGCAGCAGAAGTACGAGAAATCTTATTAAGTATTATACAGTTAAATACACAAAGTTGAAGTACGTGAGTTAAAAGTGATAAGAAGTTATTACAAACAGTTTCAGTATGGCGAGTATCCAGATAAATCTGTGAAAGTGTTCGTGAACGTGTTCTGCAATAAAGATTATAAAACCAATTTCTTCGTCAATATCATTTCTAGACAAAAGATTCCTTTCCGCTTCACACCCTGCAAGAGTTAAATGTCTACCTAAATAGCTAGCCGGAGGACAATATACATAACCTTAAATTCTTTCAGAAACTAATTGATACAAATTGCTACGCCAGAGGGAACTACAAACAGAACAAATGAACCAACCAACGTATGACGTCACAAGAATGGCTTCTACCAACACTGAGGTAAACAAACAAGGTAACTAATACCGCTTCAAGTTGTACCTATACACTTTTACACAGCCATTGTATAGAACCATTACAACTGTTGATTTGGATGCATCCTATTTTCCCATACCAACTCTACAACACCTAACCATTGAGGAGCAAAACAGTCTGATTAAACATTGCACAAAAAATTAAACCTGTGGTTAAGACTCTGTGGTTCTTTGAAAATACGACCAGTTCTTGAAGTACACACTGGTTCATTAGTGTTGACAATCTGAGCATCTAACAATGAAGCATCTTGGGCACTACATCTGGAGTATTATTAGGGTGTTCAGACACATATACATCAAGCAAAAGTTTTTTATGGTAAGCTGTGGAGCGCTTTTGGTCTTCTAGAGGTGTATTACATTATGACACACTACATTGCAATCTTAGGTTTTTACCCAGTAAGAACAGGGCTGGGATGAGGGCCAATGATAAATTTTTCTCTGATAATTCACCATATTTTCTTTGTAGAACTACCATTTTCCTTTTTGAGAATTTGAGTGCTTGGCACTTTTCTGTACAATTGTAACAGTCTTTCATGTGTTGATTTTTAGTCATCAATGCTTTAACAACTACAGCTGGGCTGATTGCTTTATGTTTGAGTAAGTTAATGTAACAGGTAATGTGGTACATAACTGTCTGTTGCAAAGCACCTGAGATGGGACCTATTTAATCCTGGGAGGGGAGTATTTCTGTATTCCATAAGAACATTTCTGGAGTCAGTTTTAAACTCGAATCCCTTTTTCAGAATTAGTTTATAATCTTTACTCTAATTTCAGCAAGACCCTTTGATCGCGAGTAATGGGGACTGCTAGTTCAAAGCTCCAAATCATTATCCTTGAAATATTTGTGGCATTCAAAGGAACTGAAGAGGTTGTCTGCAAACAACACTTTTAGTTTCACCTGCATGACCTTCATGTAATAGAGACAACACAGTCCTAAGGCTTACAAGTGCAATTATCTTATCCTTAAGGAATAGTAGACCATCTCCTACTTATAGGTCAATCTTGAATTTATGAAAAATTTGACAGTTATGAGGTAATAATTGAAAGTCAGGCAACCATCCTTACAGAAAGACATGATTTACAAGAGATCTGTTGCAGAGTTGGGTTGGCAACATGGGTTGCTGCAAAATCAGCAGTTGCAATGGTTCTCTAGAATGGCTGTGTAACAGTGTATAGTTGCAGGTGGCAATTAAATAATAATGTTCACAAACGTATGTTTTATTTCAACCCACAAACCATGAGTACAACAATATTTATCTTTGAAATGTGAGGAGCCTGGTACTGAAGTAGTTATGCACACTTAAAAACGTGAAGATTCATTAAAGAACATAAAGGTTGCTTTGGAAATGTGAAGTTCCTAGTACTGAAATATTAAGAGTAGTAGTAATACTTGAAGATATTGAAGAGGATCTGTAGATTGCTTTGAGGAAATGAAGTGTCCTATAAGAATAAGCAGATTTTGTAGTTGTATAACTTGAAGATCACAAACAACACTCAAAGAATGCTGATGGAGAGTGAAGTGCACAGCAGTGAAAAGAAGTTATCTGTGGTTGTGTGAGGTAATGCATAATATTTGTGTAATGAGATGAAATGGAATCTGAACTTATATTTTTTGAGAGGTGTAGTGAGATAAGAATTGTCAGGAGCAACATTGTAGTCAGTGGAATTATTGAAATAATTACTTCTATTAAAACTAATTCTGTTGTTAATCATTCCCATCAAGAAGAAGACATGACAATGCTGAAGTCGAAATGTATGAGGATGAAATAAAATCCACTAGAAGATATACAGTCAGTATCACAGCTTTGGGGAACCAAAATACTTTGCTTTATAATGATTCAAAATTAGTAGATGATGTTAACAATAGGCAAGTCTATAGGATAAGAAACTATTTAAGGAAGCAAAATTTATTATTGGATTTGCCTTATGAGCTATTAGCATTTGGGAGATATGTAGTAAAACAAATATAAACACAATTAATAAGTAACCAAAATGAATATAAACTTGGTTGAAAGAATATATGTTTCAATGGATAAAGAAACAATGCTGTAGTGTGTAGAGGAAGTTACTTTGGCTAACTTCATAGAGATTTTTATAAATAACTTTACTTATACCAAAAACTTACCAACTGGTATTATCTTACTGAGATATAAAGAAAGTAGATAAAAGGTGAGGTAGTTGAAGGAAAGTTAAAGTTCTAGTATTGTTATAAATGGAAATATTGTAAAAGATTACTTTGGAGAAGAAGGTTTTGTTGTAAGATTAATTGCATTATGTTTCACATCAGAAGGGTGTATCTATGTAATTATGTCAGGTTTTCAGAAATACCTTTGAAAGAAAGTAAGAGTAAAATTGAAAATGTACAGAAGCATTATACTTTAAATAGCTAAGTGGGTACAGGTCTCTTGGGATATATAGGGCAGAATGTGTTAGAGGGAGATTTAATAAGTCAGAGAGAGGAGGATACACCTGGGCAGGAAGTGGAGTAGTACATTTTACAAGAGAGTGTAGTAAAACATAATTATTGCAAGAACTTTATTCACTAGGCATCTGTTATCCTCGCAAGGAGATACGGGATCTTTAAGAAAGTATATACTAAAATATGTATATACAAAAGAATCCATTCCTTGATTATTGGAATATTAATTGCATTTCCATTTTCATTTAAGCATTGTATCCTATTGTTCTCTCATTGGACAACCGGAGTTCATCATTATTTTTATTCTCTTTTGATATTGCCTGTAACCTTTGGTGAAAAATAATTATTAGTGCCAAAACAGCACCTCTGGAAATTGTAAACTTTCTTTCTTCTGGGGAGGCAGTGAATCCATATCCCTTTGAGTATTTTTCACATCCTATAAACCAAAGATTCTTGTTTTTGGCATTCCATTTCTGTCTCTTCTCTTTGGGTACATGTACAAAAGCAGTAGATCAGAACACATGCAAGTGCCTGTGTTTCAAACCAAAGTATAAAAGGTGCTTTTTTTTTAATAGAAGTGGTTCCTGTCTTATTAATCGCATTCAATCTCTCAAAAATAACTTGTTCTGAAGTTTTCAGCTTAAGTTCTTGCAGAAAGAACAACTGTTTGCATTTTGAATTCCTTTTTGCAGTTTTTTTCTGGAGAATATGGTACTGTTACTTTTTTATGTATTCTTCATCATTTGAGAATATCTTTTCCTTGGTGGTTTAATATTTCTGTTCCATTATCACCTCTCACTACCTTTATGTGGAAATGTGTATCCTTTTTCCAAGTTTTCAGAAATAGCTCAAATTTCTCTGCAGCTTAATTTTTATTCTGAATACCATACAATAGTGAGAAAAATCATACATCCTTAATAAAAGTTATTTTGAATTAAAAAATTTTAATTCTTCCATCGAATCACATGATTCTTATGCATTAGTAGTACTTGATTTGAATTCTGTTGTCTCCTTCATATATTTCTCACAGAAAGGGTTAATAAATAAAGAATTTCAATATTAGAGTGTCTTAAAACAGTTTTCTCATGCTGGAAGTGTTATTAAGTCATTTATTAAGACCACGCAATAATGATTTCCTCTTTACAAACTACTAAACTAACTTTTCCCTGTATTGTTTTCAATACCATAACAAAGACTGTTTCATTTCCTGAGTCATTGCACAGTTTTGCTTTGCAAGTTTTCTCATC
Source organism: Deroplatys truncata (assembly GCA_030765065.1). Taxonomy (NCBI): domain Eukaryota; kingdom Metazoa; phylum Arthropoda; class Insecta; order Mantodea; family Mantidae; genus Deroplatys; species Deroplatys truncata. The sequence continues at coordinate 115,598,099 of CM060988.1, read as the reverse complement.
ATAACCAATTTTGTATAATGCTATATGAAATGCTGTAAAAAAATCTATGTGTTTAAGTTTATGGCAAACATTACATTCGTCTATGTGACAGTACCCCGTTTGATTCATTAAAAGAAAATAACTTAATATATCAAATTCCAGTGGTTTTAATTGTCGCACAAGGTTAGTGATTAAAGTTCGGTCAATACACACAAAATTATTTTCATTTATGACTATGTCTACAACTCTTCACTACTTGATTCTTGTTTGGTCGTTTCTTTTACATCTTTGGCTGATCCACCAGAATTTTCCAATACTTGAATAATGGAAAATTGTGGAAAGTTATATTTTGCTCCCTTAATTGTGTCTCAATTTTCATTTAAGCATTATGTCTTTATGTTTTCTACATAGGATGACTTGATTTCATCATTATTTTCATCCTCTTTTGATAGTTTAAGATGCTTGATATTGAGTGATAACTGTGCTGAACAATTTTTATTTGGTGTCATAACAGCACCTCTGGCCGTTGGAACAACCTCTATTTTTTTCTGGGCTGTAAGTCCCATATCCCTTTGAGTATTCTTCACACTCTATAAACCAACCTTTCTTGTCTTTGTGTTTCCATTTCTATTTCTTCTCTTTCGGCACATGTACAACAACAGTAGATGCAATAACATGTAAGCAATCTATTTTTGGTATTTTGCAAGCCACAGAGAAAAGGGTGTTTTTCTTTAAATAGAAGTGGTTACTGTCCTGGTAATCACCTAGGTTGCTGTGTTAACAATTTTAGCACAAAACTATTTGTTTAATTTTTTATCTTTCAGCAAGTTCTTTCATACATGACAAATGTGTGCATTTTGTAATTCTTCTTGCCATTTTCTTTTGGATAAGTGGATAGTCTATTTTGATGATGTATTTGTAGGTGATTGAGAATCTCTTTTATTTGTTGGTTTACTATTTCTGTTCCATTATCACCTCTGACTACTTCAATGGTCAGTCCCACAATCTTCTCTGAAGTTTTCAGAACTATTTTCACTTTCTCTGCATCTTAATTTGTATTCTTCAATAAGAATAGCATAAGATAGTGAGGAAAATCACGTATCACTAATAAATGATATTTTGAACCACCAAATTTTAATTCTTCCATCAATTCACATGGTTCTTCAGTGTGAGTGATACTTGATTTAAATGGCCAACTATGTTGTCTCTCTTCCAAACATTTCTCTGAAAAAGAATTATCTGATTATGGAAATTGAGTATCATATTCTTTTAGAATGCTTCTGACATGCTGGAAGTGTTGACGAGTGATTTTTTTCATGCCACACAATAATGGATTCCTTTTTATATACTACTGAGTTAATTTCTTCCTATGTCATTTTAATACCTTCAGAAAAATTTGGCCTGTTTCTCAACCATTGGTGATACTTCATTGCTTCACAAAAATGTGCTCATGTTTTCTTCACCTAGAACTTCACCAGTTTTGACTAATGTTGCACTTCTGGAAAAAAGTGTAATCTTTAAATTGGGCACTATGGTTACATTCTTCAATGTGACACTACTCATTTTGATTCATTAAAAGCAAATAACTTAATATCTTCAACTCCAGTAGTTAGTGCTCAAAGTTACTGAGATAAAATTTGCTAATAGACTATACTTACTTACTCTATTATTTAAGTACCATTTCTTTGTCATTTAGTTCTGGCTGTTTACGAGAGCCACACTAATTAAGATATTATCCCACGTTGGGTTTTATTTCTTCCTGTCACTGATTTCCTTTTGATTCTGAAATGACAGTCTTTTATCATGTGCCCTTGAATTTTACAGTTCTTTTCTTTAAGTTTCTTTTTAATGATGACTATCTTAAAAAACTCATCATTAATTCAAATGTATTAGGTTATCCTGGTTTTTTAGGTAAGAGATGCAGCTCTCATGGCCACCAAATATTTCAGGTTGCTTTAATGCTGAACTTTTATGAGATTGTCTTCTTATGTAGTGTTATTTTTTCTGTCTGTTCAAATGATTCACCAGAACTTTGCAATACTTGAATATTGAGCACTTTTAGAATGTTACCTTCTGCTCTGGACTGTAATTGTGTCTCCATTTTTATTTAAGTATTATTTTCATCATCTTTTGACAGTGAGAGAGGCCTTAATGACTCTGTGAAAAACTATTTGTTGCTGTCAAAACTTCTCCTCTAGCAATTGCAATCTTTGTATCTTCTGGGCAGTAAATGCTATATCTGTTTGAGGACTCTCAACACATTATAAACCTGCATTCTTGATTTTGAACATCCCATGAGTCTCTTCTCTTTGGGTACATGCATATATATGCACTAAAAGGGGTTATCTTTATTAATGAATTCAATATCCTAGGCTTTTAGAACACTTCTCACATGTTGGAAGTGCAGATGAGCCATTTATTTCCTGCAATGCAACAAAACATTCCCTTTAAGACCTTACTAAATTAATTTATTCCAAAAGTATGCCACCATAAAGGTTGCTCCTCTTCGCTTAGATATTTGACATATATCATTGGATTGCATAAATCTGCAAAGTATCTCATTGCCTTGAAATTCTTTGTGTTTGTCTAATCCTGTCCTCAGGAAAAAGTGTAACCATTAAACTAGGCACAAACCTTACATTCTTCAATGTGACACTATCCAGTTTGATTCATTCAAAGCAAATAATTTGATATCTCCAATTCCAGTGGTTTTAATTGTTGCTTAAGGTTACTGAATAAACATTTGCCAATAAACTTATCCCCAATTGCTCCACTGTCCAAATATAATTTGTTTACATTTAGTTCTCACAGTTATGAGAACCACATTAAGCAATATACTCGTATTATCCCAAGTTGTGTTTTGTTTCTTCTTGACAGTGATTTCCTTATTAATTCTGATATGACAGTCTCTCTTCATGTATACCTGGTCTTATTAAAGCTTTTTTTTCTTATGATGACTGCTTTCGAAACTCATTGTTACTTCTAATACATTAGGATCTTCTCGATCGCATATGTAATAGCAAAATTCTCTTAGTAATCAAATATTTTGGGCTACTTTAGTGCTGAAATTTTTCTGAAGTTATATTTTTCTTGTTCCATGTTATTTTATTCTTTGTCTTCTACTTATTTAGCAATACTTGGATATGGGAACTTGTAGAATATTATATTTTGCTACTGCAATTTTGTCTCCAACTTCATTAAGTATTGCATCTTATTGTTTTCTTCAATGGCTGATTGGAATTCATAATGATGTTCATTGTCTTTTGTCATCGAAAGATGCTTGTAATTCTTGATAACTTTGTGAAGATTTATTTGTTGGTGCTAAAACACAACTAGGAATGGCAGACTTGCTATTTTCTGGGCAGTAAACGCTGTATCCTTTTGAGGACTCTTTACACCCTATAAATCGCCAATTCTTGTTTTTGGCATCAGTTATGTCCCTTCTCTTTGGGTGCATGCACAAATACAGTAGATCAGTAAACATTTCTGTGTTGAATGTTTTATGATTACCAAAACCATACCTCAAGATGAGTTATTCTTTTAATAGAAGTGGTTCCTGTTTTTAATGACATAAAGTGCTGTATTACAGCTTCTACCCAAAATGATTTGTTTAAATTTGCAGTTTTTAGCATACTTCTTGAAGACACAACAACTGTTTGTATTTGGCATCCTATTTTGCTATTTTTTCCTGGAGAACATAGTACCACATTTTAATGATGTATTCCTTGGCATTTGATAATACCTTTTTCTTGATGGTTTCGTATTTCTGCTCAGTTATCATTTCTCACTATTTTTATGATAAATCCTGTACTCTTTTCTAGAGCTTTCAGAAATAATTCCAATTTCTCTGCAGCCTCATTGTATTTCATCAATAAGAATAACACATGATATTGAGATAAATCATTTATCATAAATAAAACGTCTTTTGAACCACCAAATTTTAATTCTTGCATTGATTCACATGTTTTTCAGTGTGAGTGGTACTTGATTTGATTGACAAACTATGTTGCTTACCTTTGTATTATTCATTAAAGAAGGGTTATCGAGTCCAGAAATTCAATATTACAGTGTCTTAGAAGAGTTCTGTCATGCTCTGTGTGAAGATGAGTCATCTTTTCATATGACACAATAATGGATTCCTTTCTACATACTGCTGAATTAATTTCTGCTTGTATTGTTTTTACATCCTCAGAAACATTTGGCCTGTTTTTTTCAGCCGTTAGACATACATTATTGCTTCAAAGAAATGTGCAAATGTGGTCTTCACATAGAACTTCATCACCTTTATATAATGCTGCATTCCAGGAAAAAGTGTAACTTTTAAACTAGGCACAAAGGTTACATTCTTCAATGAGACGCTGCCCAGTATGATTCATTAGGAGCAAATCACTTAATATCTTAATATTCCAGTGGTTTTAATTGTTGCTCAAAGTTAGTGAATAATGTTTTTCAATACATTTATGCTCAAACACTTGCTCCATTGTCTGAGTAGTATTTGTTTTCATTTTGTTCTCGGCTGTTTACAGGAACGACACCAACCAAATATTATTCCAAGGTGGGTTTTGTTTCTTCTTGGCAGTGATTCCTTTTGAATTCTGAAACAATGTCCTTTTATAATATACTGCCTGCCTGTTACAGTTATTTTATTAAAACATCCTTTCAATGATGACTATCTTCAAAAAATCTTTGCTATTTTAAATGCATTAGGATGTTCTGGGTGATTTATGAAATTGAAGAAGGTTTCAGTCATAAACTATTTCAGGATTCTTTAGTGCTGATCTTTTTCTGAGACTGTATCTTTCTTGTTCCATGTTATTTTCCTCTGTATCTTCCATGGATTCACCAGAACTTAGCAATAACTGAATATTGGACACCTGTAGAGTGTTAGCTTCTGTTCCTCTTATTATGCCTCCATTTCATTTAAGCCTTGCATCTTGTTCTCTTTGTTTTGATTACTGGAATGCATCATTATTTTATTTTTATCTGCTTGTGATAGTAAAAGGTTTTTGATATCGCCTGATGTTTACGATTTTTTGTTGATGTCAAATCAGCACCTCTGGCAATTGGAAGCTTTCTTTTTTTCTGGACAGTAAATCCTGTATCCCTTTGAGTATTCTTCACACCCTATAAACCAATGTTTCTTGGTTTTGGCATATCATTTCTGTCTCTTCTCTTTGGGCATATGTACAAAACAGCAGATCCAAAAACATGTAAGTGATCTATGTTTGGTCTTTTCCAAAACTACAGCCTAAAAGTGGTTTTCTTTTAATACATGTGGTTCATGTCCCATTAATTGCATACACTGCTGTGTTAACATCTTCCACCAAAAATTATTTGTGTAAATTTACAGCCTTTAGCCTGGTTCTTGTGGACCCTGAACTTTGCATTTTGTATCTTATTTTGCCATTCTTTTCTGGAGAAGATGGGTACTTTGGCAATGTATTCTTCATAATTTGAGATTATCGTTTATTTGATAGTTTACTCCTTCTATACCATTATCACCCATCACTACCATTATGGTGAATCCTGTATCCTTTTTCTAAAGTTTACAGAAAGTTCAATTTTTCTGCAGTCTCATTTTTATTCTTGAATAGGAATACCCTATTAAATGGAGAAAAATCATATATCATTAATAAAATTGTTTTGAACCACCAAATTTTCACCCCTCCATTGATTCATATGTTCTTCAGTGTGAGTGGTGCTTGATTTGATTGGTAACTATATTGCTTCCTTTTTATTATTTCCCCCAAAAATGATTAACTGAATCCGTAAACTTAAAATTACTGCATTTTAGATCATTTTAAAATACTGGGAGTGTTGATGAGCATCTATTTTGCCACACATTAATGAATTTCTTTTTACACACTGTTGAATTAATTTCTTCCTGTATTGTTTTGGGATCTTCAGAAATATTTCATCTCTTTCCTTTGCTGAAGGACATACATTATTACTTCAAAGAAATATGCAAGTGTTGTTTTCACCCAGAACTTTATCAGTATCATCTGATCCTTCATCCCAGTAAAAAAGGTGGCAATTGGAAGCATTCTTTTTGTTTTATGGACAGTTAATCCTATATCCCTTTGAGTATTCTTCACATATTTCAGGATTCTTTAGTGCTGATCTCATTCTGAGACTATTATCTTTCTTGTTCCATATTATTATCTTCTATATTTTCTATGGATTCACCAGAACTTAGCAATACTTGAATATTGCACACATGTAGAGTGTTATCTTCTGTTCCTCTTATTATGTCTCCATTTCATTTAAGACTTGCAGCTGCTTGTTCTCTTTGTTTGGATTACTGGACTTCATCATTATTTTCATCTGCTTTTGATAGTGAAAGGTTCTTGATATCGCCTGAGGATTACGATTAGTGTCAAAACAGCACTTCTGATAATTGGAAGCTTTCTTTTTTTCTGGACAGTAAGTGCTGTATCCCTTTGAGTATTCTTCACTCCCTATAAACCAACCTTTCTTGGTTTTGGTATTCCATTTCTGTCTCTTGTTTTTGTGTATATATATACAAAACAGCAGATCCAAAAACATGTGAGCAATCTATGGTTGGTCTGTTCCAAAACTACAGCCTAAAAATGATTTTATTTTAATACATGTGATACATGTCCCATTAATCTCACACACTGCTATGTTAATGCCTTCCTCTTAAAATTATTTGTTTAAATTTGCTGGTCTTACCATGGTTCTTGCAGATACAATAACTGTTCATATTCTTCCTTGGCATTGTGTTTTGTATATATTCTGCTGTATTTTGATGATGTATTTGTTAGTGATTGAGAATATCTTATTACTTGATAGTTACTACTTCTGTTCCATTATTAGTTCATAGTACTAGTGTTCCATATCTTTTTTCAGAATTAATTATACGTTTCTCTGCCGTTTCATTTTCATTCTTCAGGAAGAATAACATATGATGGTAGGAAAAACCATCTTTCTTATATAAAAGGCATTTTGCACCAGTGGTGCATAATTCTTACATAGATCCGTATGAATGTATGTGAATTAGTGCTGGTTCCTCAGTAAGAGCCGTACTTGATTTGAATGATAATCTATGTGCTTTTCCTTCCATACAATTTCTCACAAAATGTGATATCTGTATCTCTGAATTCAATATTTGTCTTTTATCGCAGTTCTCCCATTCTGGAATTATTGATGAGCCATTTTTTTTCCTGCCACACAATTACAGATTTATTTAAACACACCTCTAAATTAACCTCCAACTGTGTTATAAATGGCATGTTAAAGACTTCTGTTCTTCACTCAGTCATTGCACATAAATCATTGCTTCATAAAAATCTTCAAGTTTTCTCAATACCTTGAGCTTTACCACATTTATCTAATGCTATATTCAAGGAAAAAATGTGTAACTTTTAAACTAGGCACAAACATTTCATTCTTCAATATGACACTATCCAGTTTGATTCATTAAAGACAAATAAGGTGATATTTCCAATTCTAGTTGTTTTAATTGTTGCTCAGAGTTACTGAATAAACATATGCCAATACACTTATCCTCAATTGCTTCACTGTCCAAATACCATTTGTCTTCATTTAGTTCTCACCAATTTATGAGAACAACACTAGCAGTATATTATCCTAAGTTGCAGTCTGTTTCTTCTTGTCAGTGATTTCCTTTTGAATTCTGAAATGACAGTCTTTTATCATGTACTGTTGCTTTTTACAGTGCTTTTATTAAAGCTTCTTTCCAGCAATGACTATCTTGGAATCTCATTTTTACTTCAAATGTATTAAAATCTTCTGGTTCATTTATGTAATTGAATTAAGGTCTCATAGTAATAAAATACTTCAGTCTTCTTTAGTGCTGACCTTTTTCTGAGATAATATCTTTCTTGTTCCATGTTATTTTCTTCTTTTTATTGTACTGATTCACCTGAAGTTTGCAATTTTTGAATATTGACATTTGTAGCCCTTCTTTTTCTCTGGTCCGTCAATTTGGTACCACATTGAGTACTGTTTTGTACCTTATTAATCATCCATTTTTTTTTTTGCAAACCCATAAGTCCCTTGTGTTTGGGTGCATACACAAATTCATTGCATCAGAAAACATGAAAATATTCTATGTTTGGCTTTACCGAACTATTAAGCAAAAGGTGTATTTCTTTAAATAGAAATCTGGTTTCTTTCTGTTTAATTACATGCACTGCTGTGTTTATAGCTTAAGTCCAAAATGATTTGTTAAAATTTTCAGTTTTCAGCACAGTACTTGCAGATACAATAACTTTTGCATTTTGCATTCATTTTTGCCATTCACTTCTGGAGAATATGGTACTGTGATTTGAAGAGGTTTTTCTAGACAATTGAGAATCTGTTTTACTCATCATTTACTATTTCTTTTCCAATATCACTTCTCACTACTCTTACATTGAATCCGGTATTCTTTTCTGAAGTGTTCAAATCTATTCCAATTTCTTGGCAGCTACATTATGTTTGAATAAGAATACCATATGATATAAATTATCTTTCAATAATAGAAACTATTTTGAATCACCAATGCTTAATTCTTCCAAAGATATGCAAGCTTCCTCAGTATGAGTAGTGTTTGATTTAAATGGCGTTCTGTGTTTTTTTCTGCAATTACTTCACGTAATGGGGTTGCCTGAATCTCGAAATTCAATATCAAAGTCATTTGAATGGTTCTCACATGCTTGGAAGTGTTGATGATTATTTATGCATTGCTCACATTAATGGATTCCTCTTTACAAACTGCTAAATTAATTCCTTTGCATTTGAATCATCATTTGATCAGGTAGCATTAAATCCTATGTACTTTTGAAATGCTTGAATTTCTCAGACAAAGAAATTCATTATTCATTTATCAAGCATTTAATGATACTTTTTCATCAAGTTGATTTAAACAACAAGATGGATTTTGCAAATCAATGATGTAACTTAGCACTCTCTTTGACTTGTCATCTTTATAACAGTAGATCTCAGTGAGAAGGTTATGTATCTCTTGACTATTATTCTTCCTGAAACCTTCTTGATCTCTTCAAACATAGCAGCTGAGGTGGTATAGCTGAGCAGATTTTTTTTTTAATTCTTTGTCAATGGTTCTTTGGATATAAGCTTGGGCCTTGGAATTCTTAAACTTCTGCAGCAATATTTCCTTATCACTGGTAGTAGCCAATGTCTCTGAAACATCAACGATGCTCTCAGCATGTATGAAGTAAGGATAACACATACTTCAAACCTCCACATTTGGTAGGTCTGAGTATTTTTCACTTCCTCACTTTCAAACGCCATGATGTCTCATTGTTAACCGATACTTTAATTCACAGTTCAATATTTTGATGACTGTCTCCAGGATCACACCAATTTATGGTGCACCTACTGGGTCCATAACCTCATTGATGTAACTGATTTCAGAATCGCCTGTGGAAGCATTCATTAAACAACAAAATATATTCTTATTCGCCGATATTCTGTTTGTAGTATTTATTTTTGTACACAAGCTTCTGACAGTTTATACGTATTATACATAGAACATACATGAAGCTCGCAGTATTGCCAACATGAGGAACATTGTTATAAATTTATCAATAAAAGTAACTATAACACTAAGGATAAGCAGGTGCAGAAATCAGAGAAAGTAAAATTAAATAAAGGGAACTGAATTATAAATACATAGTTGTAAAAGTTTTATGTATCTGTTATAGTGGTCAACAACAAAGTATTCATATGCATAAAAAAACAGGAATTGATATCAGGGAAGTGAAGTTCCCTGCGATGAAGAAAAGTTATTGTGTTACAGCCTATAATATTTGAGAAGTGAGTTGGAGATTAACTGCTGTAAGAGAACTGAAATAAGATGAATTAAATTTACTGAAAGAATGTGTTCACTAACTATTTAACTGATTTGCTGCATGCTGAAGAATTAATTAAGAATCGAAGCATTAAATGTGTTAAGATCAAATATGGTGAAATGCCTTTGAAGATGATCAACAGACAGTTATGATGAGAAATATACAATGGCAGAGGAGGCGGAATAAGTATATGGTTGACCGCCACAAAGCAATGCGTGGTGGGGCATTGCTTAAAGAAGAGTATATTAAAAGTACTTCAGTGGAGGTAAGTGCTTAAAGCTGTAACTATTACAATATTCAGTGTAATGAGTTGCAGCAATATGATTAATTATGTTAATATTGTTACATTTTTTGCTGTGATTTAATATAATGGTAAAATCCAAATGTATAGTATGATGTGAAATAAATTATATTTAAATAATAAATAAAGAACTTAATTTATTTTGCATATCCCCTACTATGAAGATCTACAAGAGGACCTGAAAACAGCTATGCGGAAGTGAAGTAATCTGCTGCACTTTAGCAGAAATTCTGTATAAAGTGAAGATTAACTGGTGAAAATCAAATAAGGTCTGAAGAAATGCAGTTATTAATACAACTATTGAGAGTAACATTGAGGAAATGAGTTACATTTTACAAAAAGATATAAAATTCATTACATAGCATTAACTGTAAGTAAGTCTATAGTACAGAGAAACTTGTTGAGGAAGCACAATTTATTAATGTGGTGTTGAGCAGCTGCCATGTTGGGCAGCATTTTCTCAAAAGAATAAAATCTTACATATTCAACAGCTATGCCTATATGTATATAGAAATCATGTGAAATACATGTAGGGTAGTAGAAGAGATTTGCTACATGTTTTGGTTGATGCTTCCGGCATATCAAGAATGTAGTTCAAAGAAATCTATATTGTCCTGGAGTATACCAACAGTCAGAAAGTGAGGAAGAACTCTGAAATAAAACCTTACAAAGGGTGTTGAATTGTTGATTGCAATTTTAAAAGACTGTAACATATCTACATGGTCTACTAATATCACAGGCCTGTGAAGTAGCAAACATCAAAGATGAAAGACATGTTTTGACAGCATCAAAATGAAAATGGAAGTCCAGATAACTTTGAACATTTTAAGAAGTTGTGGGGAACACGAGGAGACAAATCAGGAAGAAATTACAGAGGAGGCGGAATAAGCTGTAGAATCTGGTTGGCCGCCACAAAGCAATGCGAGGGGGGGGGCATTGCTTAAAGAAGAGGATTCTGAAAGTCCTTTAGCAGAGGTAAGTATTTAATTTTGTACTGATTGCAATACTGAGTGTAATCAGGACAAGCTTTTTAATGAATTACGTACATTAAAATTAGATTGTAAATGCTATTGTCATGTGATATAGCAGTACCATAGTTTATAATATAATGTAAACTAATTTTTATTTCAATAAATATATATAAATATTCTGCTTTTCTCTGTGTACTTCTCTTGGACACACAATGATCTATAGCAAAACTTGAAGAGGCTGTTGGGAAGTGAAGTGCCCCACAGTGAAGAGGAATTATTTTGGTCCAGTGATATAATGTGAAACATTTTTAAGTGAGGTTAGGTATATCTCAATAGTTGAGAGGGAAATGCTAACTGAAGCAAGATGTAAAGAATGATGAATGAATATTTTATTGTTGATTGCTATAACATATGAACATATACAAAACTTGTTCAATATGTGTGTACTATTCAATACATTATTTTAACTTTAACTATCTCTGCCTTCTACATCACAGTATCCTTAAGACTACAATTCTTTGCCATATTTTCTGTGAGCTACATATTCGTAGCTCAACATCTTAATGTTTGGTACAGATCAATCCACATCCTTTCTAGAGAGTTCAGTTCTCTTCAACTTTACTTTTGATCATATGATACATTTATTTTCTACTTAAATTAACAACTGTACACATTCAAGAATACAATATTCTCTTTTTTCCAAAAAATTTCTTTCATTAAGTTTTCATCAGCTAAATGTGCGCATTGCTGCATTTTCCCTTCATAATTCGGTTTTTTACACGTATCATACGATGTAGCCAATGTTGCACACATAAAGGACATTTCGTATTCTCAAAACTAATCTTAGGTCCTCTTAAATATTACTTCACTCTTGCTCATGTATATCCCTATCTCTCTGCCATTTACCATGTTTGGATGATTATAATGTAAGGTCATATGCTGAGACAATTAATTTGTGCTGACAAAACAACTGGAAAACAAGGCCTCAATATAAATAAAAGGAGTAAGAAGTGGAGAAAGGAATGGAAAGGGAGTTTCACTTAGAAAATAGTCTATATAGCATGTTGTTTCTTTGTCCAAAGGGTAGCTATATGTAACGGTATAGAAAATCACAAAATTAATATAAATAACTTATTATTGATTTCATTTTAAAAAAAATTGCATAGCATTATAATGCTTCTGCTAAATTTTGTTGTTTATAGCAGGAATATTTAAGAAGTTATACCAGGTTTTCTTTGCTATTATTTGTGTACATAAGCAAGTTACCATGAGAAACAGAATAGTTCCGATCACATAAGACATATAAGGAACAGTGCGAGATGACATAATGATTACGTAAGTTATTAGAACTTGAAGATCTTATGTTGTGTTGCTTTTGTTTTGTTTGGTTACATAATTTTAACTACCCCACGTATGGGTAGCAATTTGCGATGTACTTGCAAATGTTTGTTTACATCAGTGTTGAAGCCATCTTGTGACGTCATTCTTTGTTCGGTTTGTAGCTCCATCTGGCGTAGCAATTTGCGGTTCTTAGTATCAATTTTTGAAATAATTCATTTCAAATGTCCTCCGGCTAGCTATTATCTTATCTTGGGTCGAACATGTATCTCTATACAGGTTGTGAAACGGAAAGGAATCTTTTATCCAAAAAATTACACTGATGAAGAAATTTGTTTTATAATTTTTATTGTCGAACACATTCACTATCACTTTTACAAATTGATCTGGATACTCGCCAAAATGAAACTGTTATAATACTTCTTACTGATCACTTTTTATTCACGTACTTCAACTTTGTGTATAATTAACTTTATAATACTTTAGATTTTCGTAACTTGTGAATCTATAGCCGACGTATCTCATACAAATATTTTGACGAACTGACGAACTTAAGACGACGTGTATTGCACAAAGAATTTTGATGAACTGCCCAAACTGAAGACGACGTGTAGTGTATGAATGCTTTCGGCGAACTGAAGGACTGACTGACGACGTGTAATGTGCTAGGAATTTTGATGAACTGCCTGAATACGACGTGTAATGTATGAATGCTTTCGGCGAACTGAAGGACTGACGACGTTACCTCTAACCTAGCCTATTTATACGCCTGCATCAAGATACGCCTAAAGATTATAAATGAACTGCTATTGGCTAATAAAACGCGCCAACATTACTAACTTCCTTGTTCCCAATAATGATAAACAGTTCACCCCCCTCTCTGCATTATTGCGCTATTATTGACAGTTTCAGCAAAGCCGTATAAACTTATTTCCAATAATAATTACAATTAATAAACATCTGAAATCAATGTCACATAAAATGCATATTCATATTACAATCATTATTTACATTTAAGTAATTTGTGATACAAATTACTGCATCACATGCCCCACTAGAAACATAATTATAAATATTTACAACTTGTTTGGAAATTTTATAATTGTGTTTTTAGTCTCCTAAATCTTGGAACACACGCTATCACTTTCACTTAACACTTCACACGCATTTAACACACGACATGTTTTTCCTCTACCTTGCCACTACTTACTGGCTCTGGTTTAATTAATTTAGATATTAATCTGACATCACAAAAAAATTTTTATAGCAAATACTGTACCCTAATTTATTTAATTACTGTTACCAAATTGTTTACTTTCTTAAGTTGTTGACAAAAATTTATACATTTAAGAATTTTGTAATTATTACACATATTTACCAAAATATTCACCCTTCATACAAATATATTGATATCTCTTAAATCTAGACAATGTTTCACCTTTTCTGTTTGCTACATAAGTATTTGTTTTTAATTATTTTTAATTATTTTTACCCATTTTTGTTATTTTGTACTTTATTTTAACAATACTCTTGGAATTGTATTTACGTACTTTTACTTTAATATCATATTAAGTTTCAATCTTTACATTCTTAATTTCAAATGTTGTTAGAGTTACTAAAAATTTAATTTTTTTTTCTTTTTTTTTTTTAAACATTTCTCTTCTTTTTTTTTGTATTTACGTACTTTTACTTTAATATCATATTAAGTTTCAATCTTTACATTCTTAATTTCAAATGTTGTTAGAGTTACTAAAAATTTAATTTTTTTTTCTTTTTTTTTTTAAACATTTCTCTTCTTTTTTTTTAATTTATTTCTCTTTTCAAATGACATATAAATAGTTAACCCTCTTACGTCCCAATACATTGCTCTGCATTTCGTCTTTAACTATCCAGCATCTACTTTACATCTCATTGCTATTTACCCTCCTGGATCAAATTGTGTGTGGCTAAACATTCCTCGCAGCCGTATCCTAACCTTCCAAAATTTGTTCATGAATCGCCTCTTGTATTCATATGAAATTTCGTCCCATGATTACATTTGAAAACAATCTAAAGTTTCCTGAACAATACATCTTTTGACAACTTTCATTTTCAATTCATCTGCTATTTCTTTACTTTGAGAATACTCTGACAAATCTGTACTAAACTGTACTGGACTGGAGTTTTCATTTTGAACATCTTGGTACAGTTTATTTCTTTGCATTACTGACTCATTCTGTATTTCTGATATTTCCCCTCTGAAATTAACTTGCGCCTTATTCACATCTACATTCATAACCTCTTTTATCTCTCTTATCTCACTTGAAATACTACTCACTTGATTTCCTAACTCAGTACATTCTACATCAACATGTTCATTTTTAGTATTAACCTCACTTTCTTTGTTACCTATTTCCTTGCTCATGTCTAGCATTTTCTTTGAAACTTCTCCTATCTCACTTGCTATTACTTCCTCATTTTCATCTCTCATTTTTGGCATACTACTATCTAGCTTCATAACTTTCTTTTCAATTTCTCCACTGCTTTGATCTACCTTTTGCTCTAATATCTCATTACTCCTACCAATATTTTCAATTGATTTCCTGTTTTGTTCTAAGCTCTTACCAATATCTTCCCTCAATTCCCTATTATTCTTTTCCATATTCTGAGTTAGTTTTTCTAATTTCTCACTATTCTGAGTTAGTTTTTGTTCTAATTTCTCATTATTCTTTTGCATATCTTCCCTCAATTTCTCATTATTCTTTTGCATATCTTCCCTCATATTTCTCAGCATTTCAATCATCATACTAGCATCAAAATTAACATTTCCTGCTATTCTATTCTCACTTTCTGCACTAACATTTTCATCCTCAAATCCTAAAAAGTTTGGGCTATTTTCTGTAACCTGTATTGAATTACAGCTAACTGTTACATTATCTCCCTCCATAATTATTTCTTCTGTATTATTAGTAGCCATTGTTTTCTTTATCCTACCACTCCTAAGGTACATTTAAATTTGTTTACCTTTTTTTTTTTAGAATTAACATAACATTTTTCTAACCTTTCTGATGCTATCTGCTGATGTTGCTTTGATGTCCAGCTTCCTGCCCCTTTCTCCTAGGTTTGTATGTCGCTTCTGCGTTGTATTATGATGAATCTACGTTGTCTCGATGTTTTTGTGTCCACTTATCCGCGTCGTTTGTCGCTCCTCTAGTTGTTTCTTGAATCTGCGTCTTGTAGATCATTTCACTGCTGCATTCGCCCCTTCCTGGTCATCTCACTTCTTCCTGGTTAATTCTGCCCCTTCCTGGTCATCGTGTTCCTTTCCTGGTCACTATGCTTCTTTCCTGGTCATCGTGTTCCTTTCCTGGTTATCGTGCCCCACGTTCTGGGTGCCAATTTGCGAGATGACATAATGATTACGTAAGTTATTAGAACTTGAAGATCTTATGTTGTGTTGCTTTTGTTTTGTTTGGTTACATAATTTTAACTACCCCACGTATGGGTAGCAATTTGCGATGTACTTGCAAATGTTTGTTTACATCAGTGTTGAAGCCATCTTGTGACGTCATTCTTTGTTCGGTTTGTAGCTCCATCTGGCGTAGCAATTTGCGGTTCTTAGTATCAATTTTTGAAATAATTCATTTCAAATGTCCTCCGGCTAGCTATTATCTTATCTTGGGTCGAACATGTATCTCTATACAGGTTGTGAAACGGAAAGGAATCTTTTATCCAAAAAATTACACTGATGAAGAAATTTGTTTTATAATTTTTATTGTCGAACACATTCACTATCACTTTTACATATTCATCTGCATACTCGCCAAACTGAAACTGTTATAATACTTCTTACTGATCACTTTTAATTCACGTACTTCAACTTTGTGTATAATTAACTTTATAATACTTTAGATTTTCGTAACTTGTGAATCTATAGCCGACGTATCTCATACAAATATTTTGACGAACTGACGAACTTAAGACGACGTGTATTGCACAAAGAATTTTGATGAACTGCCCAAACTGAAGACGACGTGTAGTGTATGAATGCTTTCGGCGAACTGAAGGACTGACTGACGACGTGTAATGTGCTAGGAATTTTGATGAACTGCCTGAATACGACGTGTAATGTATGAATGCTTTCGGCGAACTGAAGGACTGACGACATTACCTCTAACCTAGCCTATTTATACGCCTGCATCAAGATACGCCTAAAGATTATAAATGAACTGCTATTGGCTAATAAAACGCGCCAACATTACGTAACTTCCTTGTTCCCAATAATGATAAACAGCTCAACCCCCTCTCTGCATTATTGCGCTATTATTGACAGTTTCAGCAAAGCCGTATAAACTTATTTCCCAATAATAATTACAATTAATAAACATCTGAAATCAATGTCACATAAAAATGCATATTCATATTACAATCATTATTTACATTACATTGTGATACAAATTACTACATCAACAGACACAATTTAGCTTTATATACTGTTAGAGTTTTGATGGTATTTATACTTTAATAACACAGCAGGGAAAACACTTTATTGCTGGTTTTCCTAAACTGCCCAGAGAGGAGAGGAGAGGGGAAGGGTGTAGATCGAGAGTTGAAAGGGATACGAGGAAAGAGGGGGTACAGAAAGTGTGAGAGAAAATGAAGAGTGAGGGGGGATAAGGAAATGAAGGGTGTAAACAGACAGAACTTTGTTTGAACTTCCACAATAAAATGAGCAGAGTCATTGGTTCTGCTGGTACTTTATTGAAGAATTTGGTTGCAATACATAATTATTAGATTTTAAAAATTTTGGGGTGTGGGAATAAGCAAAATTTCTTTTTCTTGAAAATAAAAACCTTTATAAATTAGTTGCTACAATATTTAGAAATTAAAAATCACATTACAAGCGTTCCACCTTACTTAGTGGCGACAGAAGTTCTTAACTCAGTAACACAAATGCCTTCATGTTAATCTGGTGACTGGATTTCAAAAAGGGTTTTCCGAACACTGTTGTTGCAAAGATAACTAACATATCACTAACCCACCTCCTGACTTATGTTAGATGCTTCCTGCACATGGGAGGTGAAGTTGTTTGCATCCAGAATAATCAACACACAGTATGGCTGGTGTTGGGTCCCTCATTTGCTTCCTGTTGCAGCAGGCTTAAGAAGAGAGAAGAAGGCATTACTTGCCAGTACACATATTTAACATCATAGATTACCTGGGGTGCTAATGTGGAACCAGGTTAAAGCAAAACATTTAACTAAATTTACAACACATGTTAGATCCTAACTGTATGTGGCAGGTGAGAGCAGTTGCATGATTATGCCTGTAGGATGATCACCACCAAGGAGGGCGGGTATGGGGCTCCCTGTGGGGAAGTTACTTTAGAAGACAAAAGAATGCAATGCTTGACAGTACACAAATAAATTGCAGACCACCTGGGGTTTTCATGTGGAACCAGGCTAACAGCAGGATATATCACTGACCAAACTCCCAACACATGTTTAATACTAACTACATGTTGGAGGAGGTGATGTAGCTTTAATGGCTATGCATGTGGGATGATCACCAATATTTTGGGTGGTTGTGAGACCCACATTTTTCTTCCTGTGGAGGGGGAGGCTTTAAAAGAAAAGGGAATGCATTCCTTGCCAGGACATATTTTAAGTAATTTTAAGGTACCTATTAAATTTAAGCTCAACTAGCGGGCATTATCCACTGATTGTGGATTTTATGATGCACACTGCACAAGTAAAACACAATATAAGAGTGGAAAGCTATTGTAAAAAAGAGTATATTAGCTATAAATGGAAATAAGAATTTTGTGACACATTTAAACAGACTCTAGATTCGAATTATGGAAAGATATGTCTATGTGGAGTAACATTCATGGTTAAGAATAATCAAATTGAGAATGCAATAGATATCCTTAATACAGTTATGCAAAGGGCGGGAGAGGAAATGAAAACAAAAAAGAGGGTTTACATATATGATAAGGACTGGTTTGATGAAGAATATAGGGTATCAAAAAGACAAGTAAAACAACTGTTGGTTAGGTGGAGGGAATTAGGTGATAGAAAATCTAGGGACGATTATATGCAAGGGAGGAACTCACATAATTTATTGTTAAGAGCAAAAGAAAAAGGACCGGAGTGAATGTAATGAAAGGAATTGTCTAAATGAAAATAATGTTAATAAGAAGTCGACCTATAATAAATGTGTAACTAAACCCAATGTTGAGCCAGGACAATGGATGGAGTATTTTAAAACATTATATGGGGAAGAAAGGAGTTTAGGAAATACAGGATTTCTGGAAATAAGGAATGTTTTTGTAGAGATATTGAATGGTGAAATTAGGAGTGAGGAAATAATAAAACAAGTTAAGTTACTGAAGAAAAATAAAGCTACTGGAATTGATGGCATCCCAACAGAGTTTCTTAAGAAGCGGTGTAATGAAACAGGAAGAGTGAAAGTTTTATTAGATTTATTTAATGTAATTATTAGAAAGGGTTATGTACCTAAACGATGGAGGGAAGCTATCATCCATCCTATATATAAAGGCAAGGGCAATGTCGATAAACCTAATAACTACAGAGGTATTGCATTATTATCGAATATAGGAAAACTTTTTGCGGGCATTTTGGCAGCAAGACTACAATTTTGGGTTGAAGAATATAATATCCTTTCAGAATTCCAGATGGGCTTTCGCAAGGGAAGGAGAACAATTGATAATTTATTTATTATAAAGACATTAGCAGACAAATATTTAAAAGAAAAAAGGGGTAAATTGTATATGGCTTTTGTAGACTTAGACAAAGCTTATGACCGAATTGAGCTACAACGTTTGTGGCATAAATTAGTGTATAAGGGAGTAAGTCAGCAATTGGTGAATATTCTTAAAGCACTGTATTTTGAGAACACCTTCTGTGTAAGGGTGGAGACAGGCTGTGTAACAAAAGAAATTCAACAAAAGAAAGGCCTTAGGCAAGGATGTAAGTTAAGCCCAGTTTTATTTAATTTATACATAGATGATGTCTTACTAGAAATTGGAAGGAATAATAACTGTGCACCAGTAATTAACAACATCCAAATCCCAGGACTTCTTTTTGCAGATGACCTAGTGGTAGGATCTATTACAGTAAGTGGTTTAAAATAATCATTACAAGCAATTGATGTATATTGTAAAGAATGGAGGTTAAAAGTGAATCAAGAGAAAACACAGATTGTGGTATTCAAAAAGGGGGAAAAATTAAGCAAATATGAAAAGTGGAAGGGAGAGAATAAAGATTACAGGGTGGTGCGTGACTATATCTATTTAGGAGTAAAAATAGATGGAGGTAATAAATGGGAGAAACAAAAGAAGTTTGCATTGGTAAAAGGTAAAGGGGCGATGGCAGCAATTAGAAGCTGCAAATATAGAGTACCTAATGTAAATGTTAAATGGCTGGAAAATGTTTATGAAATGGTTGTGGAGGCAAAAATGATGTATGGTATAGAAATATGGGGATTAGATAGAGGATGGGAAAGTATAGATGTGGTGCACAGGATGTTTTGCAGAGAAATACTAGGGCTACCGAAGTCAATTGTAAGACAGGTAGCACAATTAAAGATGGGCAGGCTGACAACTAAGGGGAAGATAATGGAAAGAGCTTTGAAATTTTGGATCAGAACTTTAAATCTAGGAAAAAGTAATGTGTTAAGACAATGTATTGAATACCAAGAGAATAGCTTAATGAATGATGGAAGGGTAAGTAAATTACGGAACATTTTGGAGAAAAATGGGTTAGGAGATATGTGGAGAAGGAGAGAAAATAACGTGAAAATTCTTTGGAAAAAGGCGAGGAAAAGACTAGAAGATATATAAATACAAATCATGTTCAGTGAGATTGCCAAAAAGAGCTCATTAGTTTGTTATAGGCCAATGAAAAATACATGGGGTAGGGAAAAATATATAGGCATAGTAAATAAAGAAGAGAGAGAATCTATTGCATGGGTAAGAACCGGAGCATGGAGGCTAAAAGGGCTAACACAGGGTATTCCTCAGAACCAATGTCCGATATGTGGTCGTAATGAAGACATTGAACACATAGTATTTAAGTGCCAAGGAACAGAAAATTGGAGAAAAGTTCCTCTTCGTGGAAGTGAAAAATATGTAAGGAAGAGTAGTTATGAGTGGTTATAAACTTTCAGGATGTGTTAGAGGACCTGAGAAACTGTTTGTGGAAGTGAACTGCTGTGTAGTGAAGAGTAGTTTTGTGTTGTTACAAACCTTCAAGATGTGTCAGTGGACATAAACGCCTCTTTCTGGAAGTGAAAAATATGTATTGAAGAGTAGATATGTGTGGTTACAAAATTGCAGGTTTGTGTAAGTGGACCTGAAAACTATTTTGAGATTGTGAAGTACTGTGGGATGAAGAGTAGTTATAGATTGTTATAAACCTTCAGGATATGTTAGAGAACCTGAGAACTTCTTTGTGGAAGTGAAGTGCTGTGTATTAAAGATTAGTTATGTGTGGTTACAAAATTTCAGGTTTGTGTAAGTGGACCTGAAAACTGTTTTGAGATTATGAAGTACCATGTGTTGAAGAGTAGTTACGTGTGGTTATAAAATTTCAGGTTTGTGTAAGTGGACCTGAAAACTGTTTTGAGATTATGCAGGACTGTGTGTTGAAGAAAAGTGTGGTTACAAAATTTCAGGTTTGTGTAAGTGGACCTGAAAGCTGTTTTGAGATGTGAAGTACTGTGTGTTGAAGAGTAGTTATATATGGTTATAAACTTTCAGGATATGTTAGAGCACCTAAAGACTTCTTTGGGGAAGTGAAGTACTGTGTATTGAAGAGTAGTTACGTTTTGTTAAACACCTTTAAGATGTATCAGTGGACCTAAACGCCTCTTTGTAGAAGGGAAAAATGTTTATTGAAGAGTGGTTATGTTTGATTATAAACCTTCAAGATTGTTAGTTGACCTAAAAGATACTTTGTGTAAGTGAAGTGAAGTATGATGAAGAGCAGTTATCTGTGGCATTAAACTTTCTGGAAATGTAAGAGGAGCTGATAACTGGCTTGGGAATTGAAGTTACCTGTATCAAATATTAGTTATGTGTAGTTATAAACCTTCAGGAAGTGTAAAATGACGTGAAAACTAGTTTGTGGAGGTGAAATATTCTGTATTGAGAGTAATTATGTGTGGTTATGAAGTTTCAAGTTGTACAAATAACTGATTTGTGGAAGTAAAGTGTCCTTTATTATCAGTAGTAATGTATGCTTTTAAAATTTCAGTATGTTTAAGTGGCCCTGAAAATTGGTTAGGGGAATTGAGGTACTGTGTCTTGAAGGGTAGTTATAAACCTTCAGGATGGATAAATTGGCCTTGTAGGCTGGTTAGGGGAATTTAGCTGCTGAGTGTTGAAGTATACTTATATAAGGTTATATACTTTCAGAATGTGTTAGTTGCCCTGAAAGCTGGTTCAGGGGAATTGAGGTGCTGTATGTTGAGTAGTTAAGCATGGTTATGAATTTCAGGTAGTGTAGGTGAACCTTAAAGCTGGTTACTGGAATTGCGGTGCTCTATACTGAATTGTGATTACTTGTGTTTAAAAACTTACAGGTTGTGTAATTGTGTAATTGGACCTGAAAATGTTTTTGGGGTTGTGAAGTGCTTTGTGTTGAAGAATAGTTATTGATACGGTAATTTGTATCACAAATTACTCAAATGTAAATAATTATTTTAATATGAATATGTATTTTTATGTAACATTGATTTCAGAGGTTTAATAATTGTAATTATTATTGGTAAATAATAATATATGGCTTTACTGAAACTGTTAACAATAACACAAGAATGCAGCGGTGGAGTGAGTTGTTTATCGTTACCGGGAACCAGGAAGTTACGTAATGTTTCGCGTCTTTTCGGTAAAAAAAGCTTCCAGAATGTTCTCTAAAAGAAATATGTATTAGTGGTTTTTATTGGGTATTAAAATAGACGCTAATGTTGGCGCGTTTTATTAGCCAATGGTAACTCATTTATAATCTTTAGGCGTATCTTGAGGTAAGCGCATAAATAGCCAGGCTCGAAGTCGGTCGCCCCGCAGTTCAACAAGATTCTCAGTACACTACACGTCGACCCGCAGTTCAACAAGATTCTCAGTACACTACACGTCGACCCGCAGTTCAACAAGATTCTTAGTACACTACACGTCGACCCCCAGTTCAACGGAATTCTCAGTACACTACATGTCGCCAATCAGTCCTTCATTTCGTCATAAGTTACACGCAGCAGAATTACGAGAATCTAAAATATTATACAGTTAAATACACACAAAGTCGAAGTACGTGATTTAAAAGTGAAGTTATTACAAACAGTTTCAGTTTGGGCGAGTATTCAGATTAATATGTAAATGTGTTAGTGCACGTGTTCGACAATAAAACATTATAAAACACATTTCTTCACTAGTAATTTTTGGATAAAAGATTCCTTTCCGCTTCACAACCTGTAAGAAATACATGCCTACCAAGATCAGATGATAGCTAGCCGGTGGACATTTAAAACTGATACAAATTGCTACGCCAGAGGGAGCTACAAACAGAACAAATGAACCAACCTACGTATGACGTCACAAGAATGGCTTCTACCAACACTGAGGTAAACAAACATGGTAACTAATACCGTCGCAAATTGGCGCCCAACGTGGGGCTATAAACATATATACAAATTTGCTATTGCAAATTGGCGCCCAACGTGGGGCTCGACAACAAAAAGACATTACGTAAAGCAAGTTCTCTCGCAAATACGCGTGAAGTAAATACACATGCATAAACATCACAAGCATCAACATTATTTTTAATACCGTCGCAAATTGGCGCCATCAACGTGGGGCAAAGTGACCAGGAAAGGAACTCGAGTAACCAGGAAAGGAAAGATGACCAGGAAAGGAACAAGAATAACCAGGAAGTAGCAGAATTAACCAGGAAAGTAGCAGAATTAACCAGGAAAAGGCGAATGCAGCAGTGGAACGATCTACAAGACGCAGATTCCGAGACAACAGGGTAAATCAACTACAAAAACATCGAGACAACGTAGATTCATCACAACACAACGCAGAAGCGACATACAAATCTAGGAGAATGGGGCAGAACGCTGGACATCAAAGCTACAGCAACATACAGCATCAAAAAGGTATCGTAATTTTTTTTTAGAAAACAAAAACAATGGCTGCAAGTAATACAGAAGAAACAATGATGGAGGGAGATAATGTAACAGTTAGCTGTAATTCAATACAGGTTACAAAAAAAAGCTTAAACAATGTAGTAGTTGAGGGAGGAAATGTTAGTAAACAAAGTCAGAATAGAATAACAGGAAATATTAATATTGATGCTGGTACGATGATGGAAATTATGGAAATGTTTAGAAATTTTGGTAAAAAACTAGATCAGCATAAGAGAGAATTGAGGGAAGAATTAAGGGAAGATTTTGATAGGATTTTTGAACAAAACAGGAAATCAATTGAAAATATTGGTAGGAGTAATGAGGTATTAGAGCATAAAGTAGATCAAAGCAGTGGAGAAATTGAAAGGAAAGTTATGAAGTTAGATAGTAGTATGCCAGAAATGAGAGATGAAAATGAGGAAGTAATAGTAAGTGAGATAGGAGAAATTTCAAAGAAAATGCTAGACATGAACAAGGAAATAGGTAACAAAGAAAGTGAGGTTAATGTAGAATGCACAGAGTTAGGAAGTCAAATGAGTAGTATTTCAAGTGAAATAAGAGAGATAAATGAGGTTATGAATGTAGATGTAAATCAGGCGCAAGTTAATTTCAGAGGGGAGATATCAGAAATACAGAATGAAACAGTAATGCAAAGAAATAAATTGTACCAAGATGTTCAAAATGAAAACTCCAGTCCAGTACAGCTTAGTACAGATTTGTCAAAGTATTCTCAAAGTAAAGAGATAGCAGAAGAATTGAAAATGAAAGTTGTTAAAAGATGTGTTGTTCAAGAAACTGTAGATGATTTTCAAATGTTATCATGTGACGAAATTTCAAATGAATACAAGAGGTTATTCATGAACAAAAATTTGAAGGTTAGGTTACGGCTACGAGTAATGTTTAGCCACACACAATTTGATCCAGGAGGGTAAATAGCAATGAGATGTAAAGTAAATGCTGGATAGTTGAAGACGACTTGCATAGGAATGTATTGGAACGTAAGAGGGTTAATTATTTATATGTCATTTGAAAAGAGAAATAAATATATATATATATAAAAAAAAATTGAATTTTTAGTAACTGTAACAACATGTAAAAATTAAGAATTCAAAGATTGAAACTTAATATGATATGAAAGTAAAAGTACGTAAATACCATTCCAAGATTTGAAAATTAAGAATGCAAAGATTGAAACTTAATATGATATTAAAGTAAAAGTACGTAAACACAATTCCAAGATTTAAAAATTAAAAATGCAAAGATTGAAACTTAATATGATATTGAATTAAAAGTACGTAAATACAATTCAAAGAGTATTGTTAAAATAAAATTCAAAATAACAAAAATTGGTAAGAATAATTTAAAAAAAAAGTACTTATGTAGCAAACAGAAAAGGTGAAACATTGCCTAGATATAAGAGATGTAAATATATGTAGAGGGTGAATATTTTGGTAAATATGTGTAATAATTACAACAATCTTAAATGTATAAATTTTTGTTAACAACTTAAGAAAGTAAACAATTTGGTATCAGTGATTAAATAATTTAGGGTAAAGTATTTGCTATATAAAAAAAAAATTTTGTGATTTCAGATTAATGTCTAAACAAATTAAACCAGAGCCAGTAAATAGTGGCGAGGTAAAACATATATCGTGTGTTAAATGCGTGTGAAGTGTTTAGTGAAAGTGATAACGTGTGTTCCAAGATTTAGGAGACTAAAAACACAATTTTAAAATTTCTAAACAAGTTATAAATATTTATAATTATGTTTCTAGTGGGGCATATGATGCGGTAATTTGTATCACAAATTACTCAAATGTAAATAATTATTTTAATATGAATATGTATTTTTATGTAACATTGATTTCAGAGGTTTAATAATTGTAATTATTATTGGTAAATAATAATATATGGCTTTACTGAAACTGTTAACAATAACACAAGAATGCAGCGGTGGAGTGAGTTGTTTATCGTTACCGGGAACCAGGAAGTTACGTAATGTTTCGCGTCTTTTCGGTAAAAAAAGCTTCCAGAATGTTCTCTAAAAGAAATATGTATTAGTGGTTTTTATTGGGTATTAAAATAGACGCTAATGTTGGCGCGTTTTATTAGCCAATGGTAACTCATTTATAATCTTTAGGCGTATCTTGAGGTAAGCGCATAAATAGCCAGGCTCGAAGTCGGTCGCCCCGCAGTTCAACAAGATTCTCAGTACACTACACGTCGACCCGCAGTTCAACAAGATTCTCAGTACACTACACGTCGACCCGCAGTTCAACAAGATTCTTAGTACACTACACGTCGACCCCCAGTTCAACGGAATTCTCAGTACACTACATGTCGCCAATCAGTCCTTCATTTCGTCATAAGTTACACGCAGCAGAATTACGAGAATCTAAAATATTATACAGTTAAATACACACAAAGTCGAAGTACGTGATTTAAAAGTGAAGTTATTACAAACAGTTTCAGTTTGGGCGAGTATTCAGATTAATATGTAAATGTGTTAGTGCACGTGTTCGACAATAAAACATTATAAAACACATTTCTTCACTAGTAATTTTTGGATAAAAGATTCCTTTCCGCTTCACAACCTGTAAGAAATACATGCCTACCAAGATCAGATGATAGCTAGCCGGTGGACATTTAAAACTGATACAAATTGCTACGCCAGAGGGAGCTACAAACAGAACAAATGAACCAACCTACGTATGACGTCACAAGAATGGCTTCTACCAACACTGAGGTAAACAAACATGGTAACTAATACCGTCGCATTATGTGTAGTTATAAACTTTCAGGATATCTAGGAGGACCTGAGAACTTGTTTGTGGAAGTGAAGTGCTGTATATTGAAAAGTAGTTATGTATGGTTTTAAACTTTCAGGTTGTGTAAGTGGATCTGAAAACTGGTTTTAAATAGTGAAGTGCTGTTATGGGTGATTATATCCCTCAGTCGGTGTAAGATGAGCAGGGAACTGGTATGTGTAACTGAAGAGCTGTATGTTCAAGTGTATTCATGTGTGGTTATACACTTTCAGGATGTGCAAGAGGAACCGAAAAATAGTTTGGGGGAGTTAAGTGCTGTGTAGTGTAGAGTACTTATGTGTGGTTGTAAACCTTCGGTATGTGTAAGAGGACCTGAAATATGTTTTGGGGCAGCAAGGTGCTGTGTAATGAAGAATAGTTTTATGTGGTTATAAACTTTTAGGATGTGTAAGAGGACCTGAAAATAGGGGATAGTGAAGTGGTTTATAATGAGAGTAGTTATCTGTGGATATAAATTGTCAGTGCATGTAAAATGACCAGATAGCTGGTTTATGGAAGTAAAGTGACCTTTATTGATAGTAGTTATGTGTGGCTTTAAAATTTCAGGTTGTGTAAAAGGACTTGAGGGCTGGTTTGGAGGAGATGTTTATTGAATTGTATTGTATGTGGTTTTAAACCTTCAAGCTTCATAAGTGAACCTGAAAGCTGGATTGGGGAAGTAAAGTGTCATGTGTTGTAGAGTAGTTATGTGTAGTGTTAAAGTTTCAGGATATAAATGTGAACCTGTAAACTGTTTTGGGAAAGCCAAGTGTCCTGTGTTGAGGATTAGTTATGTGTGGTTTTATACCTTCAGGATGTGCAAGTGAAACTGATTGCTGGTTAGGAAATTGAGGTGCTGTGTATTGAAGAGGAGATATGTACAGCTATAAACTTTTGAGATGTGTAAGAGGTGATGAAATTTGGTTGGTTAAGTGAAGTGTCTTGTATTGAAGGGTAGTTATGCATGGTTTTAAAGTTTTCAGGAGTGTAACTGCCCCTGGAGGCTGGTTTGGGCCTGGCAGGTGCTGTGTGTTGAAAAGCAGTTATTTGTGATTATAAACTTTCAGATTGTGTAAGTCAATATGAAAACTGGTTTGGGATAGTGAAGTGCAGTGAGTTGAGGCATAGATATGTGTGATTAAAACCCTCAGGATGTGTAAGGTTATGGGCAATCTAGTTTGTGTAAGTAAAGCGCTGGGAATTGAAGAGTAGTTATGTGTGGTTGTAAACTTTCAGGATGTGTAAGAGGACCTGTAAGGTCATTTGGGATAGTGAGGTGATGCATGCTGAAGAGTAAGTTATGTCTGGCTATAAACGTTCAGGAAGTGTAAGAGGACCTGAAAACACCTTTGCATAAGTGAAGTAATGTGCACTGAAGAGTTGATATGTATCGCATAAGGCTTCAAGATGTGTAAGAAGACTTCAAAACTGTTTTATGTAAGTAAAGTGATGTGTATTGAAGAGTGGTTGTTTCTCAGTATAAACCTTCAAGATGTGTAGAGGACCTCAAAACTTTTTTATATAAGTGAAGTGATGTGTATTGAAGAGTAGATATGTGTGGTTGTAAACCCTCAACAAGTGTAAGGTGATCTCAAAGCAGCTTTGTGTAAGTGAAGTGTACTGTATTGAAGACTGGTTACGGTGGTCATAAACTTTCAAGATGTGTTAGTGCAGCTAAAATCTGCTTGCTGTAGCTGTTGGTTATTGAAGAGCAGTTATGTGTGGTTATAAACCTTCAAAATGTGTTAGTGGACCTAAAAGCCTCTTTGCGTAAGTGAGGTTGTGTGTATTGAAGAGTAGTTATGTTTGGTCATGAACTTTTAAGATGTGTTAGTGGACCTAAAAGCTACTTTGTGTATGTGAAGTGATGTTTGCTGAAGAGCAGTAATGTGTGGTTTTAAACTTTCAGGATTTGTAAGAGGAGTTGATAACTGGTTTTGTAATTGAAGTATCCCGTATTGAAGATTAGTTATGTGTGGTTATAAACTTTCAGGATGTATAGGAGGACATGAAAACTAGTTTGTGGAGGTAAAATATCCTGTATTATAGTAGTTATGTGTGGTTATGAACTTTAGGTTGTGTAAGTGACCATGAAAGTTGGTTTGGGTATTGAAGTATCCTATATTGACGAGTAATTATGCGTAGTTTTAAATTTTTAGGATTTATAAATGGTCTTGAGAGCTGGTTAGGGGAATTGACATAATGTATGTTGAAAGATAGTTATGTGTGATGATAAACTTTCAGGATGTGTAAGACTACCTGAGAGCTGGTTAGGCGAATTGAGGTGCTGTGTATTGAAGCATAGTTATGTGTGGTTTTAAATCTTCAAGTTGTGTAAGTGAACCTTATAGCTGGTTACTGGAATTGATATGCTGTGTACTGAAGAGTGGTTATGTGTGGTTATAACATTTCAGGATGCGTAAGTGACCTTGAAAGTTGGTGTTACCTTGAAACCCAGTTTGGGGAATTGAGTTGTGTTTTGTGGAGTAGTTATGTGTGGTTTTGAACTTTCAGATACATAAATGGCCCTAAAAGCTGGTCTGGGAAATTGAAGTGCTGTGTACTGAAGAGTAGTTATGTGTGGTTATAAACTTTCAGGATGTGTAAATGGTGCTGAAATTTTGTTTGGGGAAGTAATGTGCTGTGTACTAAGGAGTTATATATGTGTGGTTATAAATTTTCAGGATGTTTAAGTTGCCATGAAATCTTTTTTGGAATAGTGAATTCTGTGTATTGAGAGTGGTTAGGTGTAATTGTAAACTTTCAGGATGAGTAGGAGGACCTGAAAACTATTTTGGCATATCAAAGTGCTGTTTATTGAAGAATAGTTATGTGTGGTTATAATCCTTCAGGATGTGTAAGATTATCTGTAAACTAGTTTGAGGTAAGCAAAGTCCATTTTATTAAAGAGTAGATACGTGTGGTTACAAATTTTAAGGTTTGTGTAAGTGGACCGATTTTGAGTTTGTGAAGTGCTGTGGGTAGAAGAGTAGTATGTGTGGTTATAAAATTTCAGGTTTGTGTAAGTGGACCTTAAAACTGTTTTGAGGTTATTAAGTACTGTGTGTTGAAGAATAGTTATGTGTGGTTACAAAATTTCAGATTTGTGTAAGTTGACCTGAAAACTGTTATGAGGCTATGAAGTACTGTGTGTTGAAGAGTACCTAGTTGTGTGTGGTTATAAAATTTCAGGTTTGTGTAAGTGGACATGAATACTGTTTTGAGATTATGCAGTACTGTGTGTTGAAGAATAGTTATGTGTGGTTACAAAATTTCAGGTTAATGGACCTGAAAACTGTTTTGAGGTTGTGAAGTACTGTGTGTTGAAGAATAGTTTTATATGGTTATAAACCTTCATAATATGTTAGAGGACCTGAGAACTTCTTTGTGGAAGTGAAGTGCTGTGTATTGAAGAGTAGTTATATGTGGTTATAAAATTTCAGGTTTGTATAAGTGGACCTGAACACTATTTTGAGATTGTGCAGTACTGTGTGTTGAAGAATAGTTCTGTGGTTACAAAATTTCAGGTTTGTGTTAATGGACCTGAAAACTGTTTTGAGATTGTAAAGTACTGTGTGTTGAAGAATAGTTTTATATGGTTATAAACCTTCAGGATATGTTAGAGGACCTGGGAACTTCTTTGTCGAAGTGAAGTTCTGTGTTTTGAAGAGTAGTTATGTGTGGTTAGAAAATTTCAGGTTTCTGTAAGTGGACCTGAAAACTGTTTTGGGATTGTGAAGTACTGTGTGGCTATAAAATTTCAGGTTTGTGGAAGTGGACCTGAAAGCTGTTTTGATATTGTGAAGTGCTGTGTGTTGAAGAATAGTTATGTGTGGTTGCAAAATTTCAGGTTTGTGTAAGTGTACCTGAAAGCTGTTTTGAGATGTGAAGTACTGTGTGTTGAAGAGTAGTTATATATGGTTATAAACTTTCAGGATATGTTAGAGCACCTAAGAGCTTCTTTGGGGAAGTGAAGTACTGTGTATTGAAGAGTAGTTATGTTTTGTTAAAAACCTTTAAGATGTGTCAGTGGACCTAAACGCATCTTTGTGGAAGTGAAAAATGTTTATTGAAGAGTAGTTATGTTTGATTATAAACCTTCAAGATTGTTAGTGGACCTAAAAGATACTTTGTGTAAGTGAAGTGATGTATGCTGAAGAGCAGTTATCTGTGGCTTTAAACTTTCTGGAAATGTAAGAGGAGCTGATAACTGGCTTAGGAATTGAAGCTAACTGTATCGAAGATTAGTTATGTTTGGTTATAAGCTTTCAGGTGGTGTAAGATGATGTGAAAACTAGTTTGTGGAGTAGAAACATTCTTTATTGATAGTAGTTTAGTGTGGTTATAAACTTTCAGGAAGTGAAAAATGACATGTAAACTAGTTTGTGGAAGTGAAATATCCTGTATTGAGAGTAGTTATGTGTGGTTATGAAGTTTCAAGTTGTGTAAATAACCGTGAAAGTCGATTTGTGGAAGTAAAGTGTCTTTCATTATTAGTAGTAATGTATGCTTCTAAAATTTCAGGATGTTTAAGTGGACCTGAAAGCTGGTTTGGGGAATTGAGGTACTGTGTCTTGAAGGGTAGTTATGCATAGTTATAAACTTTCTGGATGGATAAAGTGGCCCTGTATGCTGGTTAGGGGAATTTAGCTGCTGAGTGTTGAAGTATACTTATACAAGGTTATATACTTTCAGGATGTGTTAGTTACCCTGAAAGCTGGTTCAGAGGAATTGAGGTGCTCTATGTTGAAGAGTAGTTAAGCATGGTTATGAATTTCAGGTTGTGCAGGTGAACCTTAAAGCTGGTTACTGGAATTGCGGTGCTCTATACTGAATTGTGATTACTTGTGGTTAAAAACTTACAGGTTGTGTAATTGTGTAATTGGACCTGAAAATGTTTTTGGGATTGTGAAGTGCTTTGTGTTGAAGAATAGTTATGTGTAGTTATAAACTTTCAGGATATCTAGGAGGACCTGAGAACTTGTTTGTGGAAGTGAAGTGCTGTATATTGAAAAGTAGTTATGTATGGTTTTAAACTTTCAGGTTGTGTAAGTGGATCTGAAAACTGGTTTTAGATAGTGAAGTGCTGTTATGGGTGGTTATATCCCTCAGTATGTGTAAGATGAGCAGGGAACTGGTATGTGTAACTGAAGAGCTGTATGTTCAAGTGTATTCATGTGTGGTTAAACACTTTCAGGATGTGCAAGAGGAACCGAAAAATAGTTTGGGGGAGTTAAGTGCTGTATAGTGTAGAGTACTTATGTGTGGTTGTAAACCTTCGGTATGTGTAAGAGGACCTGAAATATGTTTTGGGGCAGCAAGGTGCTGTGTAATGAAGAATAGTTTTATGTGGTTATAAACTTTTAGGATGTGTAAGAGGATCTGAAAACAGGGTATAGTGAAGTGCTATATGATTAGAGTAGTTATCTGCAGTTATAAATTGTTAGTGCATAAAAAACGACCAGATAGCTGGTTTGTGGAGGTGAAGTGTCCTTTATTGATAGTAGTTATGTGTGGCTTTAAAATTTCAGGATGTGTAAAAGGACCTGAGAGTTGGTTTGGAGTAGCAATGTGTATTGAATTGTA
Organism: Deroplatys truncata; assembly: GCA_030765065.1. Taxonomy (NCBI): domain Eukaryota; kingdom Metazoa; phylum Arthropoda; class Insecta; order Mantodea; family Mantidae; genus Deroplatys; species Deroplatys truncata. Next base: position 115,566,094 of record CM060988.1, on the reverse strand, counting down.
TTGTATTGTATGTGGTTTTATACTTTCAAGCTGCGTAAGTGAACCTCAAAGCTGGATTGGGGAAGTAAAGTGTCATGTGTTGTAGAGTAGTTATGTGTAGTGTTAAAGTTTCAGGATGTGTAAGTGAATCCATAGACTGGTTTGGGAAAGCCAAGTGTCCTGTGTTGTGGATTAGTTATGTGTGTTTTTAGACCATCAGGATGTGAAAGTGAACCTGATAGCTGGTTAGGAAATTGAGGTGCTGTGTATTGAAGAGGAGATATGTACAGCTATAAACTTTTGAGATGTGTAAGAGGTCATGAAAGTTGGTTGGGTAAGTGAAGTGTCCTGTACTGAAGGATAGTTATGCATGGTTTTAAAGTTTTCAGGATGTGTAAGCAGCCCTGGAGGCAGGTTTGGGGCTGGCAGGTGCTGTGCTTTGATAAGCAGTTATTTGTGGTTATAAACTTTCAGATTGTGTAAGTCAATATGAAAACTGGTTTGGGATAGTGAAGTGCAGTGAGTTGAGGCATAGTTATGTGTGATTATAAACCCTCAGGAATTGTAAGGGGATGGGCAATCTGGTTTGTGTAAGTGAAGCGCTGGGAATTGAAGAGTAGTTATGTGTGGTTGTAAACTTTCAGGATATAAGAGGACCTGTAACGTCGTTTGGGAAAGTGAGGTGATGCATGCTGAAGAGTAAGTTATGTCTGGCTATAAACGTTCAGGAAGTGTAAGAGGACCTGAAAACACATTTGCATAAGTGAAGTAATGTGCACTGAAGGGTTGATATGTATCGTATAAGGCTTCAAGATGTGTAAGAAGACTTCAAAACTGTTTTGTGTAAGTAAAGGGATGTGTATTGAAGAGTGGTTGTTTCTCATTATAAACCTTCAAGATGTGTAGAGGACCTCAAAACTTTTTTATATAAATGAAGTGATGTGTTTTCAGAAGAGTAGATATGTGTGGTTGTAAACCCTCAACAAGTGTAAGGTGATCTCAAAGCAGCTTTGTGTAAGTGAAGTGTACTGTATTGAAGACTGGTTACGGTGGTCATAAACTTTCAAGATGTGTTAGTGCAGCTAAAATCTGCTTGCTGTAGCTGTTGGTTATTGAAGAGTAGTTATGTGTGGTTATAAACCTTCAAAATGTGTTAGTGGACCTAAAAGCCTCTTTGTGTAAGTGAGGTTGTGTGTATTGAAGAGTAGTTATGTTTGATCATAAACTTTTAAGATGTGTTAGTGGAGCTAAAAGCTACTTTGTGTATGTGAAGTGATGTTTGCTGAAGAGCAGTAATGTGTGGTTTTAAACTTTCAGGATTTGTAAGAGGAGTTGATAACTGGTTTGGGAATTTAAGTGTCCCGTAATGAAGATTAGTTATGTGTGGTTATAAACTTTCAGGAAGTGTAAGAGGACATGAAAACTAGTTTGTGGAGGTAAAATATCCTGTATTGATAGTAGTTATGTGTGGTTATGAACTTTAGGTTGTGTAAGTGACCTTGAAAGTTGGTTTGGGAATCGAAGTGTCCTATATTGAGGAGTAATTATGTGTGGTTTTAAACTTTTAGGATTTATAAATGGCCCTGAGAGCTGGTTAGGGGAATTGATGTAATGTATGTAGAAAGATAGTTATGTGTGATGATAAACTTTCAGGATGTGTAAGACTACCTGAGAGCTGGTTAGGCGAATTGAGGTGCTGTGTATTGAAGCATAGTTATGTGTGGTTTTAAATCTTCAAGTTGTGTAAGTGAACCTTATAACTGGTTACTGGAATTGATGTGCTGTGTACTGAAGAGTGGTTATGTGTGGTTATAAACTTACAGGTTGTATAAGGGAACTGTAAAACTGATTTGTGGAGGTAAGGTGCTTTGTACTGAGGAGTAGTTAGTTGGGTTTATAAAGTTTCAGGATATGTAATTTGCGCTGAAAGCTGGTTATGGTATTTGAGGTGCTGTGTTTTGAAGAGTAGTTATGCATGGTTATAAAATTTAGGCGCTGTAAATGAACCTTGAAGCTGGTTGGAAAAATTGTGGTGCTGTGTACTGAATTGCAGTTACTTGTGGTTACAAACTTTCACGTTGCATAAGTGGACATGAAAACTTATTTAGGATTTTGAAGTGCTGTGTGTTGATATATATATGGTTATAAACTTTCAGGATGTGTTAAAGAACCTGAGATCTTGTTTGTGGAAGTGAAGTGCTGTGTATTTAGGAGTAGTTATGTGTGGTTATAAAATTTCAGATTGTGTAATTGGATCTGAAAGCTGTTTTGGTGTACTGAAGTGCTGTTAATTAACAGTAGTTATTTGTGGTTATAAAATGTCAGGGCATGTAAGATGATCAGAAAACTGGTTTGTGGAAGTGAAGTGTCCTTTATTGATAATAGTTACATGTGGTTTTAAACTTTCAGATTGTTTAAGAGGACCTGAAACCTGGGGGAAGTGAGGTGTCCTAGTTAAAGAGTGGTTATATGTGGTTATAAAGTTTCAGGATGTGTAAATGAACCTAAAAGCTGGTTTGGGGAAGTGAAGGATCCTGTGTAGAGGATAAGTTATGTGTGGTTTTAAACTTTCAGAATGTGCAAGTGAACCTGAAAGCTGGTTAGGGGATTTGAGGTGTTGTGTTTTGAAGAGTAGCTTATGTGGCTATAAACTTCCAGTATGTGTATGAGGTCCAGAAAGTTGGTTTGTGTAAGAGAAGTTTTTTGCACTGGAGAGTAGTTTTGCATGGTTTTAAACCTTCAGGATATTTAGGTGGTCCTGAAGACTGGTTTGTGGAATTGTGGTGGTGTGTGTTGAAGAGTTGTGATGTGTGGTTATAAACTTTCAGGATGTGTAAGTGACCCTGAAAGTTGGTTTGGAGAGTTGAGGTTCTCTGTACTGAAGAGTAGTTGTGTGCAATTATAAACATTCTGGATGTGTGAGTGGCCCAGAAAGCTGTTTTGGGGAATTAAGGAGCTGTGAGTTGATTAGCAGTTATATGTAGTTATGAAGTTTCATGTTGTGTAATTGGCCCTGAAAGCTGGTTTGGGCAATGGAGTTGTATGTAATGAAGAATAGTCATGTGGTGTTTAATACTTTCAGGATGTGTGTGGCCTTGAAACCCAGTTTGGAGAATTGAGGTGTTGTGTTTTGAAGAGTAGTTATGTGTGGTTTTGAACTTTCAGATACATAAATGGCCCTAAAAGCTGGTCTGGAGAATTGAAGTGCTGTGTACTGAAGAGTAGTTATGTGTGGTTATAAACTTTCAGGGTGTGTAAATGGTCTTGAAAGTTGGTTTGGGGAAGAATGTGCTGTGTACTAAGGAGTAGTTATGTGTGGTTATACATTTTCGGGATGTGTAAGTTGTCAGGAAAGCTTTTTTGGGATAGTGAATTCTGTGTATTGAGAGTGGTTATGTGTGATTGTAAACTTTCAGGATGTGTAGGAAGACCTGAAAACTATTTTGGGATACCAAAGTGCTGTTTGTTGAACAGTTATGTGTGGTTGTAAACTTTCAGGATGTGTAAAAGAACCTAAAAGCTGGTTTGGGTTGGTGAAGTGTTCTATATTGAAGAATGGTTATATCTGGTTATAAACTTTTAGTTATTTTAAGCGGAACTGAAAACTGCTTTGTAGAACCAAAGAACTATGCATTGAAGGGCAGTTATTTGTGGTTATAAAACATTCAGATTGTGTAACAGGAACTAAAGTCTGCTTTGGGGAATCAAGGTGCTGTGTAATTAACTGCAGTTTTGTTTGCTTACAGTCTTTCAGATTCTGTAAGAGGAACTAAAAGCTGCTTTGGGGAAGGGAAGTGGTGTGTAATTAAGTTCAGTTTTGTGTGGTTACAATCTTTCAGATTCTGTAAGAGGAACTAAAAGCTGCTTTGGGGAAGCAAGGTGCTGTGTAATTAAGTGCAGTTTTGTTTGGTTACAATCTTTCAGATTCTGTAACAGGAACTAAAAGCTGCTTTGGGGAAGGGAAGTGGTATCTAATTAAGTGCAGTTTTATGTGGTGATAATCTTTCAGAATCTATAAAAGGAACTAAAAGCAGCTTTGGGGAGGTGAAGTGGTGTGTAATTAAGTGCAATTATGGTGGTCATAATCTTTCAGATTCTGTAAGAGGAACTAAAGCTGCTTTGGGGAAGTGAAGCACTGTGTACTGAAGAGCAGTTTTGTGTGGTTATAAAGCTTCAGGATGTGTAAGAGGAACTGAAAGCTGCTTTTGGAAGGTGAAGTGACTGGTACTTAAGAGTGGTTATGTTGTGTTCATGGTTTGTGAATTGGAATGAAGTATACCTTTGTGAACATTGTTGTTTATATTTGCCACTTGCAGCTATATACTTTTACAAAGCCACTCTATAGAACTGTTAAAACTGCTGATTTGGATGTATCCCATGTTACCAACCTAACTTTGCAACAGCTATCCATCAAGGAGCAGAACAGCTGATTAAACTTCGTTCACTAAATTAATTCTGAAGTTACAAATGGAGCCTATGTGGTGCTTTGATAGGGAAACCACATCTTGAAACACACCGCGGTTGGTTAGGTTTGACAATTTGGGCATCTGTCAATGGAGGATCATTGGGCAGCAAATATGGAGTGTTATTAGGTTGTTCAGGCACATACACATCAAGCAAAAGATTTTTCATGGTAAGCTGTGGAGCAATTTTGATTTTCTTGAAGTCAATGCACTACATGTCAAGTTGAGGTTTTTCCCAGTAAGAGTAGGGCTGGGATGGAAGTCAATAATCTGTCTTTCTCCCATAATTCACCATGCTTTCTTTGTAGAATTACCACTTTCCCTTTTGAGAATTTGAGTGCTTGACACTTTTCTGTACGATCATAACAGTCTTTCATGTGTTGATTTTTAGGCATCAATGCTTTAACAGTTACAGCTGGACTGATTGATTTACGTTTGAGTAAGTTATATGTAATGTGGTATGTAACTATCTGTTGCAAAGCAACTGTGATGGGGACCAATTTAATCCTGGGAGGGGAGTATTTCTGTATCCCATAAGAAGTTTTCTGGTGTCAGTTTTACACTCAACTCCCTTTTTCAGAATTAGTTTATAAATCTTTACTCCCGTTTGAGCAAGACGTTTGATCAAGTATAATGGAGGGTGCTAATCCACAGCTCCATTTCATTATCCTTGAAATATTTGTGGCATTCAAAGGAACTGAAGGGTATGTTGTCTGCAAACAGCACTCTGGGAAAACCATGGGTGTTTTAAACATTCTGGAATGCATCAATTACAACAGATGCAGTCTTACTTCTTAGTGCACATAATGCAGTCAAACTTGAATACCTGTCTATGACAACTTTTTCCAGACAAATCAAGTATATCTACAACTACTTTTTCTTATTGAAGATATGGAAGTGGGTGTGGACTTAGAGGTTGTTAGAAATTGCAAGGTCAAAATTTTTCTCAGATTTCTCATTTCTTAATATAGGTACTCCACTATTTGCGATGACATAGATGGCAAATACAAGAGCTGCCTTGCTTTAGCTTTGGTTTTAGTTTCACCTGGATGAACTTCATGTAATAGAGCCAACCATAAGTCCTAAGGCTTACATGTATAATTATCTTATTCTTAAGGAATGGAAGACCATATCCTATATATAGGTCAGTCTTGAATTTATGAAAAATTTGACAGTTATGAGGTAATAATTTAAAGTCAGGTCAATCATCCTTACAGAAAGACATGATGTATCAAGAGATCTGTTGCAGAGTTGGGTTGACAACATGGGTTGCTGCAAAATCGACAGTTGCAATGGTTCTTTAGGACGGCTTATAACAGTGTATAATTCCAAGTGGCAATTAAACAGTAATTTTCATAAAGGTATGCTATATTTTAACTCATAAACCATGACTACAACAATATTTACTTTTGTATTATGAAGTGACTGGTACTGAAGAAGTTATGTACATTCAAAAATCATGAAGATCTGTTAGAGGACATAAAGGTTACTTTGGAAATGACAAGTTATAGAACTTAAGTATGAAGTGTAGTTATAAAACCTGAAGATATTGAAACGGATCTGCAGTTTGCTGTGGAGAAGTGAAGTGTTCTATTATAATAATAATAATAATAATAATAATAATAATAATAATAATAATAATAATAATAATAATAATAATATAAGTTATTTATTGTTGTATAACATAAAGAGCACGAACAACACCCAAAGAATGCTGATGGAGAGTGAAGTGCCCAGCAGTGAAAAGAAGTTATCTATGGTTATGTGAGGTAATGTATAATATTTTAGGAATGAGATGAAATTTAATTTGGACTTATTTTTTGAGAGGTGTGATGAGATAAGAGTTGACAAAAGTAACATTGTAGTCAGTGTAATTATTGAGAGAATTACTTCTATTAAAACTAATTCTGTTGTTAATTCATCCCATCTAGAAGAAGGCATTACGAAACTGAAGTCAAAAAATATGAGGATGAAATAAAATCCAATAGAAGATATACAGACAGTATTACAGCTACACTTTTGGGGAATCAAAATATTTTGCTTCATAATGATTCAAAATTATTAGATGATGGTAACAATAGGTGAGTCTATAGGACTAAGAAACTATTTGAGGAGGCAAAATTAATTATTGGATATCTCTGATCATCAGCTACTATCATTTGTGAGATATGTAGTAAAACGAGTATAAACGTAATTAATAAATATCAAAACTGGGTATAAAGTTGGTTGAAAGAAAACTTGTTGCAATGGATAAAGAAACAATGTTATAGTGTATAGAGGTATGGGTATTGGAAGTTCTTTGGCTAACTTCATAGAGATTTTTATAAATAACCTTAGTTATACCAAAAGCTTACCAAATGGTGTTGCTTTACTGAAATGGGAAAATGCCGATAAAAGGCGAAGTAGTAGAAAGGAAATTAAAGTACTAGTACTGTTAAAAATGGAAATATTGTAAGAGACTACTTTGGAGAAAAAAGTTTGTGCTAAAATTAATTCATTATGTATTACATCAGAAGGGAGTATCTATGTAATGATGTAAAGGTTTTCAGAAATGCTTTTGGAAGAAAGTAAGGATGAAATTGAAAATGTGCAGAAGCATGATATTTCATATAGCTAATTGGGTACAGGTCACCTGGGATATATAGCACAGAATGTGATAGAGAGAGATTTAATAAGGCAGAGAAAGAAGGGTATACCTGGGCAGCAAGTGGAGTAATACATAGTACGACGGTGTAATATAACATAATTATGGCAAGAACTTTATCCACTAAGCAACCATCATCCTCACAAGGAGATATGGGATGTTTAAGAAAGTGTATACAAAATGTATATATACACAAAACGATCCATGCCTTGAATATTGGAAAACTATCTTCTGCTCTTTTATGTGTGTTAATATTTTCAGTTAAGCATATATCCTATTTTTCTCTCATTGGGCAATTGGAGTTCATAATTATTTTTACTCTCTTTTGATACTGAAAGGTTTTTGAGATTGCCTGAAAACTTTGGTGATAAATAATTGTTAGTGCCCAAACAGCATCTCCAGCTATTGCAAACTTTCATTCTTCTGGGGAGGCAGTAAATCTTGTATCCTTTTGAGTATTCTTCACATCCTATAAACCAAGCCTTCTTGTTTTTGGCATTCCATTTCTGTCTCTTCTCTTTGGATACAGCACAAAAGTAGTATATCAGAACATATGGAAGTGTCTGTGTTTTGTCTTTTCCAAAACCAAAGTATAGAAGGTGTTTTTTCTCAACAGAGGCAATTCCAATCTTATTAATCACATACAATCTCTCCAAAATGATTTCTTCTGCAATTTTCCCATAACGTCTTGCTGACACATCTACCATTTGCATTTTGAATTCCTTTTTGCAGTTTGTTTCTAGGGAATGTGGTACTATTACTTTTTATGTATTCTTCAGTATTTGAGAATATCTCTTTCTTATGGTTTAATATTTCTTTTCATTAGCATCTTTCGCTACTTTTACATTAAAATATGTAACCTTTTCCCAGGTTTTCAGAAAGAGCTCCAATTTTTCTGCAGCTTAATTCTTATTCTGAATACCATACAGTGGTGAGAAAACTCTTGTACGATTAATAAAAGGTATTTTGAATTACCAAGTTTTAATTCTTCCACCGATTCACATAGTTCTTATGTGTTAGAATACTTGAGTTGAATGCCAAACTCATACTATTTCTCACAAAAAGGGTTATGTGAATCCATAAATTCAATACTACAGTGTTTTACACACAGTTGGAAGTGTTGATAAGTGATTTATTCATGCCACAGAATAATGGTTTCCTCTTTACAAACTGCTAAGTTAATTTCTTTGTGTATTTCTTATATAGTATCACAAAGATTGTTTCTAATCCTAAGTCATTGCACAGTTATTGCTTTGCATATTTTCTCATCATCTTGAATTTAACCAATTTTGTCTAATGCTGTATACAATGCTGTAAGAAATGTATGCTTTTAAATTTGTGGCAAACATTACATTCCTCTATGTAACAGTACTCAGTTTGATTCATTGAAAGCAAACAACTTAATATATCCAATTCCAGTGGTTTTAATTGTTGCTCAGGGTTACTGATTAAAGATTGGGCAATACGCAAAATTATGACTATGTTTACAACTTTTTGCTACTTCATTCTGGTATGATGTTTTCTTCTGCATCTTCGACTGATCCATCAGAACTTTCCAGTACTTGAGTACTGGACACTTGTGGAAAGTTATCTTTTGCTCCCTTAATTGTGACTCCATTTTCATTTAAGCATTATTTCTTAATATTTTCTACATAGGATGACTGAATTTCGTCATTATTTTTATCTGCTTTTGATAGTTTAAGATGCTTGATATCGAATAATGGCTGTGGTTAAAAATTTTTAGTTGGTGCCAAAACAGCACCTCTGGCTATTGGAACCTCTCTTTTTTTTCTGGGCTGTAAATCCTGTATCCCTTTGAGTATTTTTCACACTCTATAAACCAACCCTTCTTGTCTTTGAGCTCCCATTTCTATCTCTTCTCTTTTAGTACATGTACAAGGACAGTAGATGCAATAACATGTCAGTGATCTATATTTGGTATTTTGCAAACCACAGAGAAAAGGGTGTTTTTCTTTAAATAGAAGTGATTACTATGCTGGTAAACACACAAGCTGCTGTGTTAGCAGCTTTGGGTCAAAACTTATTGTTTAATTTTTCAGCTTTCAGCATGGTTCTTTCTGACGTGACAAGTGTGTGCAATTTGCAGTTCTTCTTGCCATGCTTTTTTGGATAAGTTGATAGTGTATTTTGATGATGTAATTGTTGGTGTTTGAGAATCTCTTTTATTTGATGGTTCACTATTTCTGTTCCATTATCACTTCTGACTACTTCAACGGTGAGTCCCATATACTTTTCTGAAGTTTTCAGAACCATTTCCACCTTCTCTGCATCTTAATTTTTATTCTTCAATAATATAGTGAGAAAAATCATGCATCACTAATAAATGATATTTTGAACCACCAATTTTTAATTCTTTGAATGATTCACATGGTTCTTAAGCGTTAGTGGTACTTGATTTGAATTTCAAAATATGTTGCCTGTCTTCCAAACATTTTTCAGAAAAAGAATTATCTGAACCCTGAAATTCAGTATCAGATTCTTTTAGAACGGTTCTGATATGCTGGAAGTGTTGATGAGTCACTTTTTCATGTCACACAGTGATAGATGCCTTTTTACATATTACTGAGTTAATTTCTTCCCATATTGTTTTAATATCAACAGAAACATTTGGCCTGTTTCTCAACCATTGGTCATACTTCATTGCTTCACAAAAATGTGCAAGTGTTTTCTTCACCTAGAACTTCACCGGATTTGACTAATGTTGCATTCCTGGAAAAAGTGTAAGCTTTAAACTGGGTACTAAGATTACATTCTTCTTTGTGACACTACTCGTTTGATTCATTAAAAGCAAATAACTTAATATCTCCAATTCCAGTAATTAGTGTTCAAAGTTACTGAGTTAAGATTTGCTAACAGACTATGTCTGCTTGCTCCATATCTTAAGTACCATTTCTTGTCATTTAGTTCTGGCTATTTATGAGAACCACGCTGATCAATATGTTATCCCAAGTTGGCTTTTGTTTTTTCTTCTCACTGATTTTCTTTTGAATTCTGAAATGACAGTCTTTTATCATGTGCTGCCCTTGCTTTTTACAGTTCTTTTCTTAAAGTTTCTTTTTAATGATGACTATCTTCAAAACTCATTATTACTTCAAATGTATTAGTATCTTCCAGTTTTTTTAAGGAAGAGATGCACCTCACATGGCCGCCAAATATTTCAGTTTCTTTAGTGCTGAACTTTTATGAGATTATGTCTTCTTATGCAGTGTTATTTTTTCTGTATGTCCAACTGAACTGTCCTGAACTGAGGAAAACGTGAATTTTGGACACTTTTGGAATGTTATGTTCTGCTCCTGACTGAGATTGTGTTTCCATTTTCATGTAAGCATTATTTTCATTGTCTTTTGATAGTGAAGGATGCTTGTAATATTTGATAACTCTGTGAAGAACTATTTGTTGCTGCTAAAGCAGCTCCTCTGACAACTGCAAACTTTCTATCTTCTAGCCATATTCTTTTGAGGACTCTTGACAACCTATAAATCTGCATTCTTGGTTTTGGCATCCCATGTGTCTCTTTTCTTTGCATACATGCATATATATGCACAAAAAGGATTATCTTTATCTATGAATTCAATATCAGAGCCTTTTAGAACAGTTATTACATGTTTGAAGTATTGATGAGCCATTTTTTCCTGCCACAAAAGAACACATTCCCTTTAAGACTCTACTAAATTAATTTCTTCCAACAATATGCCACAATGAAGATTGCTTCCATTCACTTAGACATTTAGCATATATCATTGGTTTGCAAAAATCTCTAAGGTTTCTCATTGCCTTGAACTTCTTTCGTTTATTTAAACCTGTGTTCAGGAAAAAATTTTAATTATTCAACTAGGCACAAATCTCACATTCTTCAATGTGATAATATCCAGTTTGATTCATTCAAAGCAAATGATCTGATGTTTCCAGATAATTCCAGTGATTTTAATTATTGCTCAAAGTTACTGAATAAACATTTGCCAAAGAGCTTATCCTCAATTGCTCTGCTGTTCAAATATGATTTGTTTTCATTTAGGTCTCACAGTTATTAGAACCACATTAAGCAATATACTCATCTTATCCCAAGTTGTGTTTTGTTTCTTCTTGTCAGTAATTTCCTTTTGAATTCTGAAACAACAGTCTTTTTTCATGTAGCCCTGCTTTTGTTAAAGCTTTTTTCCAATGATGACTACCTTCAGAGCTTACTGTTACCTAACATGTTTTAGGAACTTCTTGATCCCTTGTGCAATTGAAGAAGTCTCTTACTAATGAAATATTTCAGGCTTCTTTAGTGCTAAATTTTTTCTCAGTTTGTATCTTTCTTGTTCCAGGTTATTTTCTTCTTGTCTTCTACTAGTTAAGCAGAACTTTGCGAAACTTCAATATTGGATACTTGTAGAACGTTCTTTTTCTTTTGTGATTGTGTCTCCACTGTCATAAAGTATTATAGCTTATTGTTTTCTCCATTGGGTGACTGGAATTCATAATGATTTTCGTTGTCTTTTGTCAGTGAAAGATGCTTGTAATTGCTTGATAACAGTGTGAAGGTTTATTTGTTGGTGTCAAAACAGCACCACTGACAAATGCAGACTTGCGGTTTTCAGGGCAGTAAATGCTCCATCCTTTTGAGGACTCTTCACACCATATAAATCCTCAATTCTTGTTTTCGGCATCCTTTATGTCCCTTATCTTTGAGTGCATGCACAAATACAGTAAATCAGTAAATATTTATACATTGCTTGTATTGTGTTACTCAAATCACACCTCAAGATGAGTTCTTCTTTTAATATAAATGGTTCCTGTTTCTTAATCACATAAAGTGCTATATCAAAAAGTGCTGTATCAACTGCTTCTATCAAAAATTATTTGTTTAAATTTGCAGTTTTCAGCATAGTTCTTGAAGACACTACAACTGTTTGTATTTGGTATCTTATTTTGTCATTCTTTTCAGGAGAATATGGTACCATATTTTGATAATGTATTCCTAGGCATTTGATAATCTCTTTATCTTAATGGTTTAGAATTTCTGCTCAGTTATCATTTCTCATTATTTTTATGATAAATCCTGTACTCTTTTCCAGAGCTTTCAGAAATAATTCCAATTTATCTGCAGCCTCATTGTAATTCATCAATAAGAATAACACATGACATTGAGAAAAGTCATGTATCATAAATAAAATGTCTTTTGAACCACCAAATTTTAATTCTTCCATTGTTTCACACATTCTTCAGTGTCAGTGGTACTTGAATTTATTGACCAACTATGTTGCTTGCCTTTGCATTATTCCTCAAAAATGGGTTATCAGAATTCAGAAATGCAATGTTAAAGTGTTTTGCAACACTTCTAACATGCTGGAGGTGTTGATGAGTTATTTTTCATGCCACAGAAAATGGATTTCTGTTTGCGTACTGCTGAATTATTTTCTTCCTGTTTTGTTTTAATATCTTCAGAAACATTTGGCCTGTTTTCTCAGCCATTGGAAATAATTACTGCTTCAAAGAGTTATGCAAGTGTTTTCTTCACAGACAACCTCATAAGCTTTGCTTAATGCTGCATTCCAGGAAAAAACTGTAACTTTTAAATTAGGCACAAAGTTTACACTCTTCAAGTGTCACTGCCCAATTTGAATCATTACAAGCAAATATTTTAATATCTCCTATTCCAGTGGTTTTAAGTATTGCTTAAAGTAACTGAATAAGGATTTGTCAATACATTAATGCCCACTTGCTCCATTGTCCAAGTAGCATTTGTTTTCATTTAGTTGTCTGCTATTTACGAGAACCACACCAACTAACATATTATCTGAAGTTGGGTTTTGTTTCTTCTTGTCAGTGATTTTCTTTTGAATTCTGACACAACAGTCTTCTACAATGTAGTGTTGCTTTTTATGGTTCTTTTATTAAGGATTCTTTCTGATGATGAGAATCTTCAAAAATCATTGCTACTTTAAGCAGATTAGGATCTTCAGGATCATTTATGGAATTGAATAAGGTCTCATAGTCATGAAACATTTCTGACTTCTTTAGTGCTCATCTTTTTCTGAGACTATGTTTCATTTTGCATGTTGTTTTCTTCTATCCTCTATTGATTCACCAGAACTTTGCAGTAATTGAAAATTTGACACCTGTAGAGTGTTGTTTTCTGTTCCTCCTATTGTGTATCCATTTCATTTAAGCCTTGTATCTTGTTCTTTTCATTTGGATTACTGGAATTCATCCATATTTTCATTGTCTTTTGATAGTGAAAGGTGCTTGATATTGTGTGATGACTATGTTGAAAAATTATTTGTTGGAGTCAAAACAGCACCAGCAATTGGAACTTTCTGTCCTTTTGTTTGGCTGCAAATCCTGTATCCCTTTGAGTATTCTTCACAGCCTTTGAACCAACCTTTCTTGAGTTTGGCATTCCATTTCTAACTCTTGTTTTTGGGTACATGAACAAAAACTGTAGAGCCAAAAACATGTAACTGAATTATCTTTGGTGTTTTCCATAACCATTGTGTTAAGTGATTTTCTTTTAATACATGTGGTTCCCGTCCCATTAATCTCATACACCACTGTGTTAACGGTTTCCACCAAACATTATTTGTTTAAATTTGCAGCTTTTAGCCTGGTTCTCGCAGATCCAACAATTGTTTTTATTTTGTGTCTTATTTTGCCATTCTTTTCTGGAGCAGATAGTACTGTACTTTGATGTATTCTTCAGAATTTGAGAATTTTGTTTACTTGATAGCTTACTCTTTCTACTCCATTATAACTTGTCACTACTCTTATGGTGAATCGAGTATTCTTTACTGAAGCTCTCAGAAATAGTTCCAATTTGTCTGCAAACTCATTTTAATTTCTCAATAAGAATACCATATTAAATGGAGAAAAATAATGTATCATTAATAAAATGTCTTTTGAACCACCAAATTTTCTTTCTTCCATTGATCCACATGTTCTTAAGTATGATTTAAGTGCTTGATTTGATTCGCAACAATATTGCTTGCCAATTTATTATTCCTAACAAAAACGGTTATCTGAATCTATAAAATTAATATTACAATGTTTTATAACAGTTCAAAATGCTGGAAGTGTTGTGAATTATTTTTTGACACACAATAATGGATTCCCTTTTACATAATGATGTATTTTTACATGTATTGTTTTACGATCTTGAGAAACATTTTGCCTGCTTTCTCAACCATCGGACATACATTACTGCTTCAAAGAAATATGCAAGTGTTATCTTCACTCAGAACTTCATCAGTTTTGTGTGATGCTGCATCACAGAAAAAAAGGTATAACATTTAAACTGGGCACAAACATTACATTCTTCAATGTGACACTGCCCAGTTTGATACAATAAAGGCAAATAGCTTAATATTCCAGTAGTTTTAATTGTTGCTCAAAGTTATTGATAAAAGTTTTGTCAATACATTTATGGTCACTTGCTCCATTGTCCAAGTAGTATTTGTTTTCATTTGGTTCTTGGCTATTTACGAGAACCACACCTTCCAATGTATTATCCCAAGTTGGGTTTTGTTTCTTCTTGTCAGTGATTCCTTTTGTATTCTGAAAAATTGTTTCTTATAATATACTGCTGCCTGTTACAGTTCTTTTAATAAAACTTCTTTCCAATGATGACTGTCTTCCAAGCTCATTGCTATTTCAAATGTATTAGGACCTTCTTGATCATTTATGTAATGCAAGAAGGTCTCATAGTCATAAAATACTTTGGCATTCTTTAGTGCTGATCTCTTTCTGAGATTATATCTTTCTTGTTCCATGTTATTTTCTTTTGTATCAAATATGGATTCACCAGAACTTAGCAGTACTTGAATATTGCACACCTGTAGAGTGTTATCTTCTGCTCCTCTTCTTATGTCTCCATTTATGTTGTTCTATTCATTTGGATTACTGGAATTCATAATTATTTTAATTGCTTTTGATAGTGAAAGGTTCTTGATATCTTTATTTTAACTCTTGAATAAGAATACCATATGATAGGAAGAAAAATTGTATGATTAATAAAACATCTTTTCAACCACCCAATTTAATTCTTTCATCAATTCATGTGTTCTTTAGTGTGAATGATGCTTCATTTGATTGACAAACTATGTTGCTTGCGTTTGTATTATTCCTCACAAAAAGGGCTATATGAATCCAGAAATTTAGGTTTAAAGTGTTTTAGAACTGTTCTGACATGCTGAAAGTCTTGACGAGTCATTTTTTCATATCATGCAGTAATGGATTACATTTTGCTACTACTGAATTAATTTCTTTCTGTGTTGTCTTGAATACCATAGAGAAACATATTTTGATCTCTTTGCTCAGGCATTGGCTATATATCATTAGTTCACATAAAATCTGCAAGTTTTATCTTCACTTTGAACTTCATCAAACTTGTCTTATCCTGTGCTCAAGGAAAAAAGCGTAAGCTTTAAATTAGGCATAAAGGTTACATTCTTCAATCTGACACTACCCAGTTTGATTCATTAGAAGCAAAGAACTTAATATGTCCTATTCCATTGGTTTTAATTGTTGCTCAAAGTTACTGAATAAAGATTTTTCAATACACTTATGCTTAATGGCTGCATTTAGCAAGTAGCATTTGTTTTCATGCAGTTCTTAACTATTTGCGAGAAGCCAAATTGGGTTTTGTTTCTTCTTGTTGGTTATTTCCTTTTTAAATTCTGAAACAACCATCGTTTATAATGTAATGTTTCTTTTTACAGGTCTTTTATTAAAGTTTCATTTCAATTAGTCTGTCTTCAAAGCTCATCACTACTTCAAATTTATTACCATCTTCTGGACCATTTATGCAATTGATGGTCTCGTAGACATCAAATATTTCGGGTGCTTTTGTGCTGATCTTTCTCTCAGATTAAACTTTCTTATTTCACATTATTTTCATGTGTATTTTCTGCTGATTCAACTGAACTTTACAAATGCTTGAATATGGGATACTTATAGAATGTTATCTTTGACTCCTTTAATGGTTTTTCTCCATTTGATTTAAGCATTGTATCTTGTTTTTCGCTTTATTGGATTTCTGAAGTTTATTATTTTTATCTTCCTTTGATAGTGAAACATTCTTTATATCCCTAGTTGACTGTGGTGAAAATTTGTTTGTTGGTGCCAAAAAAGCACCTTTGCTAATTGCAACCCTGCTGTCTACTGAACAGTAAATTCTGTAAATTTTGCTGGCTCTTCATACCCATAAACTAGCCATTCTTGTTTTTAGCTTCCCATCTGTCGCTTATCTTTGGTTACTTGTACAAATGCAATAGATCAGAAACCAACAAGCATTCTATGTTTGGTCTTTACACATACCATGTTTCAGAATGAGATTTTTATTTTAATAGAAGAGGTTAATAACTCCTTCCAAAATGTTTTGTGCAAGTTTGCAGCTTTTGGCAAGATTCTTGCAAACTCAACAACAGATTTGAATTTTATTTTTCCATTCTTTACTGGAGAAAATGGTACTGAACTTTGATGATGTACTCCTCTGCATTATAGAATGTTGTTTACTTGATGGATGATTTACTATTTTGGTTCCAGTATCATTTATCACTACTTTTATGATGAATGCTGTTTCCTTCTTCAGAGTTTTCAAAAATATTTCCAATTTCTTCTTTATTTTCATTCTTCAAGAAGACCAACATATGATGGTGAGAAAAACCATCCTTCTTAACTAAAAGGTATTCTGAACCAGTGATCATAGTTCTTGTATCAATCACATAAAAGTATGTCAATTAACGCAAATGGTTCTTCAGTATGATTCAGTACTTGATTTGATTTTTGATCTGTGTTACTTTGTTTCCAAGCATTTCCCACAATACGAGTTATCTGTATCTATGAATTCAATATCAGGGTCTTTTAAAACAGCTCTCATATGCTGGAGGTGTTGATGTGCCATTTTTCCTGCCATACAATAATGGATTCCTTTTTACATACTGTTGAATTAAATTCTTCTGACAGTGTTTTAAATGCTATCATAAAGATTTCTCCTCTTCACTTGTCCATTGCACATGTATCATTGCTTCACCAAAATGTACAAGTTTTCTCATTACATTATGCATAACCATTTTTATCTAATGCTGTGCTCTGGAAAAAATGCATATCCTTTAAACTAGGCACAACATTATTCAATATGACCCAATGCAGTTTGATTCATTAAAAGTAAATAAAATAATTTCTCCAATTCCAGTAGTTTTAGCTATTGGTCAGTGTTACTGAAGACTGTTGTCAATACACTTATGCTTACTTGCTTCATTGCCCAAGTAGCATTGGTTTTCATTTAGTTCTTACCTATTTATAAGAACCACATTAACCAATATATTATCCCAAGTTAAGTTTTATTTCTTCTTATCAATTATTTCATTTTAATTCTGAAATAACAGCCTTTTATTATGTCCCTTTTGTTTTTTTACAGTCCTTTTATTTAAATTTCTTTCCACGATGACTATTTTCAAGGCTAATTTATTTTTGAATTATATTAACCTCTTCTGGTTTGACTATGCAAGAGAAGTAGATCTCATAAGTAGTCATCAAATATTTCAGGTTTCTTTAGTGGTGATGTTTTTCTCAAATTATATATTTCATGTTCCAAGCTATTTTCCTGTTCTAAATCTTCTACGGACCCGCCAAAGCTTTGTAATACTTGAATATTGCACACTTGCACACTCTGTTCTTGTAATTGTGTCTCATTTTCATTTAACCATTATATCTTATTGTTCTCTTCTATATTGTTCTCTAATTTTCTTCAGGATGACCGGATTTCATCATCATTTTCATCTTTTCAGATACTTTGGTGCTCTTAATATCGCTGATAATTGTGTTTAAAAGTTATTTGTTGGTGCCAAAACAGACTTCTGGTAGTCGCAAAGCTTCTTTTTTATCTGGTTATTTAATCTTGTTCCACTTTGAGTATTCTTCACAATTTATAAATCATCCATTCCTGTTTTTGGCATCCCATCTGTCCCTTCTGCTTGGGTGCATGTACAAATACAAATACAGTAGATCAGAAAATATCTAAGTTTTCAATGTTTGGCCTTTATTCAAATCATAGCCCAAAAGGTGTTTTTCTTAAAATAGGTGTGGTTCCTGTCCATTTAATCACATATACTGCTGTGTTAATAGCATATGCTCAAAATGCTTTGTTCATATTTTCAGTTTTCATCATGGTACTTGCAGACAGAATAGCTGTTTGCATTTTGCATTCATTTTTGCCATTTTCTTCTACAGAATATGGTATATTATACTTTGATGATGCATTTCTCGACAATTGAGAATCTGTTTTACTGATTGTTTACTATATCTGTTTCATTAACACTATTTTTACATTGAATCCTGTATTATTTTCCAAAGTTTTCAAAACTAGTTCCAGTTTTTTGGTAGCTTCAATTTTATTCTTCAATAAGAACTCCATATGAAACAGAAAAAATTATCTTTCGATAATAAAAGATATCTTGAACCAGCAATTTACAGAGTTCTTCAATCCAAGAGGTGCTGGATTTGAATGGCAACCTATGTTACTTGCCTTTTAATTATTATTTTGCACAAAAAGTGTTACCTGTATACAGAGATTCAAAATCAGAGTCTTTTAGAACAGTTCTCACATGTTGAAAGTGCTGATGAGCCATTTTCTCCTGCCGCACAATAATGGATTCCCTTTAAGACTCTACTAAATTAATTTCTTCCAATAGTATTTTAGATGCCATCATGAAGATTTCTCCTCCTTGCTTAGACATTTGACATGTGTTATTGTTTTACAAAAATCTGCAAGGTTTCTCAATACCTGTAACTTCTCTTATGTTTGTTTAAAGTTGTGCTCAGGAAAAACGTATAACTTTTAAACTACAAATAAACATGACATTCTTGAATGTGACATAATGACATATGATTCTTTAAAAGAAATTACCTGATATCTTCAATCCCAGTGGTTTTAATTGTTGCTCAAAGTTACTCAATAAACATATGGTACCTATTAAACTTATCCCCACTTGCTCCACTGTCCAAACACATTTTGTTTTCATTTAGCTCTACCTATTTAGAAGAACTACTTTAAGCAAAATACTTGCATTATCCAAATTGCATTTTGTTTACTCTTGTCATGATTTTGTTTTGAATTCTGAATCGACAGTCTTTTATCATATACCTTTGCTTTTAGTAAAGCTTCTTTCCAATGATGACAATCTTCAAAGCTCATGTTAATTCAAACGTATTAGGATCTTCTGGTTTGTTTATATAATTAGAGTAGGTCTCATAGTAATCAACTATTTCTTTAATGCTGAACTTTCTCTGAGATTATATCTTTCTTGTTCCATGTTATTTTCTTCTGTATCTTCTACTGATTTACCAGAAGTTTGCAATACTTGAATACTGGGTATTTGTGGATTGTTATCCTCTGCTCCTGTAATTGTGACTCCATTTTCATTTAAGTATTACATCTTATTGTTTTCTTCATTGGGTGATTGGATTTCGTCATTATTTTCATAATTCTTTGTTAGTGAAAGATGCTTGTAATGGCTTGAGAGTTGTGTGAAAAACTGTTTGTTGGTGAACAACTTCTCTGGCAATAACAAATGTTCTATCTTCTGGGCAGTAAATGCTGTATCCTTATGAGGACTCTTCACATTTTTGTACATGTACAAAAACAGTAGATCACAACACATGCAAGTATTCTTTATTTGGTCTCTTCCCAAACCAAAACACAAAATTACAATCTCTCCAATGATTTGTTTAAATTTGCAGTTTGAGCATAAGGTCCTACAGACACAACTGTTTGCATCTTGCATTCCTTTTTGCAATTTTGTTCTGAAGAATATGATACTGTACTTTTTTTATGTATTCCTCATCATTTGAGAATATGTTTTTCTTAATGGTTTACTTTTTCTGTTCTAGTATCACTTAACATTACTTTTGTGTTGAAATGTGTATAATTTTCCCAAGCTTTCAGAAGTAGTTCCAATTTCTCAGCAGCTTGATTTGTATTCTGAATATCATGTGATACTAAGAAAAATAATTAATAAAGGGTATTTTAAACCACCAAACTTCACTTCTTCCATTGATTTACATGGTTCTTGTGTATTAGTAGGACTTGATTTGAATGGCAAACTGTATTGCTCTTCTTCATATTATTTCTTACAAAAAAGGTTATCTGAATCTAGAAATTCATTATTACAGTGTATTACACTATAACTCACATGCTGTAAGTATTGATAAGTCATTTATTCATGCTACACAATAATGGATTCATCCCTAGAAACTGCTAAATACATTTCTTCCTCTCTTGTTTTAAATAGCATCACAAGCGTTGTTTTGATTCCTGAGTCATTGTACATATGTTATTACTTTGCAAGTTTTCTCATCATGTTGAAGTTAACCAATTTTGTGTAATGCATACTGAAGGAAAAGATGTATGCTTTTAAATTTGGATCAAATATTAGTTTCGCCATTCATTTCTCAAGTTTTCAGAAATAGTTCCAATTTCTCTGCACACTATATTTATTTTCAATAAGAATACCATACGATTGTGAGAGAAATAATTATTAATTAATATAAGGTATTATGAACCACAAAATTGTAATTCTTCTAATGCTCTTCAATGTGAGTGGTCTTGATTTGATTGGCAAACTATGTTGCTTGCCTTTGTATTATTCCACTCAAAAAGGGTTATTTGAATCCAGAAATTCAATATTACAGTGTTTTAGTAAAGTTCTAACATGCTGGAAGTGTTGAAGAGTCATTTTTCATGTCGCACAGTAATGGATTTCTTTTTACACACTGCTTCCAGTATTGTTGTAACATCTTCAGAAACAATTGGTCTGTTTTCTCAGCCATTGGACATAATTACTGCTTCAATGAATTACGCAAGTGTTTTCTTCACAGACAACCTTATCAGATTTATTTAAAGCTCCATTCCAAGGAAAGACCTGTAACTTTTAAACTAGGCACAAACATTATACTCCTCAATGTGACACTGTACAGTTTGATTCATTACAAGTAAATAACTTAATATCTCCTATTCCAGTAGTTTTAATTGTTGCTCAAAGCAACTGAATAAAGATTTGTAAATACATTAATGCTCACTTGCTCCATTGTCCAAGTAGCATTTGTTTTCATTTAGTTTTTGGCTATTTACGAGAACATACCAACTGATATATTATCCCAAGTTGGGTTTTGTTTCTCCTTGTCAGTGATTTCTTTTTGAATTCTGAAACATGATCTTTTGCAATGTACTGTTGCCTTTTATAGTTCTTTTATTAAAGCTTTTCTCCAATGATGACTATCTTCAAAACTCATTGCTTCTTCAAATGTTTTATGATCCTGTGAATCATTTATGTGATTGAGGAAGGTCTCATAATCTCAAATATTTCAGGCATCTTTAGTGCTGACCTTTTTCCGAGACTATATCTTTCTTGTTCCATGTTATTTTCTTCCGTGTCCTCTACTGACTCATAGGAGTTAGCAATACATGAATATAGCACATCACTTGGATTACTGGAATTCTTCATTATTTTCATACTCTTTTGACAGAGAGAAGAACATGTTGAAAAATTACTTTTTGGTGTCAGAACAGCGCCACTGGCGATTGTAACATTTCTTATTTTTTTTGTTGGGCAGTAAATGCTGTATACCTTTCATACCCTATAAACCAACGTTTCTTGTTTTTGGTATTCCATTTCTGTCTCTTCAATTTGGGTATATGTATAAACAGTAGATCCAAAAAAATTTAAGTGGTTTATGTTTAATCTTTTCCAAAACCATAGCAAAAACTGGTTTTCTTTTAACAAAGTTGTTCCTGTGCCATTAATCACATACACTTCTGTGTTAAAGGCCTCCAGTCAACATTTTTTGATTAAATTTGCAGAATGATTCTTGCAGAAATAATAACTGTTTGCACCTGGCATTCCTCCTTGCCATTGTGTTTTGGATATATTCTGCTGTATATTGATGATGTATTCATTGGCAATTGAAAATTTCTTATTACTTGATGGTTATTAGTTATGTTCCATTACCACTTCTTACTACTAGTGTCCCTTATCTTTTACAAGGTTTTCAGAAATAGTTCCATTTTTCTCTGCAGCTTCATTTTCATTCTTCAAGAACAACATTTTATTTCTTAAATAAAAAGGTATTTTGAACCACCGTTGCATAATTCTTCTATAGATCCACATAATTGTATATGATTTTGTGCTGGTTTTTCAGTAAGAGCAGTACTTGATTTGAATGGTGATCTAAGTTGCTTTCCTTCTAATATCATTGCTTCACAAAAATCAGTAAGTTTTTGATTACCCTGCACTACGTACATCAAGTTTGTTTAATGCTGCATTCCAGGAAAAAAGTGTAACTTTTAAACTAGGCAGAAGCATTACATTCCTTAATGTGACACTATCCAATTTGATCCATTAAAAGCATATAACTTGTCCAATTCCAGTGGTTTTAATTGTTGCTCAAAAATACTGAATAAACATTTGGCAATACACCTATCCTCAATTGCTCCACTGTCCAAATATAATCTTTTTTCATTTAGTTCTCCCCTATTTACAAGAACCACATCAAGCAATATATTATCCAAAGTTGGGTTTTGTTTCTTCTCGTCAGTGTGTAAGTGATTTCCTTTTCAATGCTAAAACATCAGTGCTTTATGATGTGCCATTGCTTTTTACAGTTCTTTTATTAAATCTTCTTTCCAGTGAGGACTGTTTTCAAATCTCATCACTGCCTCAAACGTAGTAGGATCTTCCAGATAATTTATGTAATCAAAGAAGGTCTCAATGTCATCAAATATTCCATGCTTCTTTGTGCAGATCTTTTATGACCTTATATATATATCTTTCTTGTTCCATGTTATTTTGTTCTATCTTCTAATGATTCACCAGAAGTTTGCAATATTTGAATATTGACATTTGTAACCCTTCTTTTTTCTCTGGTCCGTAAATTTTGTACCACTTGTACAAAACCACTTGTTTTATACTTTATAAGTCATGCATTCTTTTTTTTAAAACCCATAAGTCATTTGTGTTTGGGTACATACACAAATTCATTTCATCAGAAATCATGAAAGTATTCTGTGTTTGGCTTTACCCGAACCATTACCCAAAAGGTGTATTTCTTTAAATAGAAAACTGATTTCTGGCTGCTTAATCACATGCACTGCTGTGTTAATAGCTTAAGCCCAAAATGATTTGTTAAAATTTTAAGTTTTCAGCACAGTACTTACAGACACAAAAGCTGTTTGGATTTTGCATTTATTTTTGCCATTCTCTTTGGAGAGTATGATATTGTGCCTTGATGATGCACTTCTAGAGAATTGAGAATCATCATTTACTATTTCTTTACCATTATCACTTCTCACTACTTTTACATTGAATCTTACATTCTTTTCTGAAGTTTTCAAAACTAGTTCCAATTTCTCGGCAGCTACATTTTTATTCTTCAATAAGAATGCCATATTATATAAATTATCTTTCAATAATAGAAACTATTTTGAATCACCGATGTTTAATTCTTCCAAAGATTTGCAGAATTCCTCAGTGTGAGAAGTGTTTGATTTAAGTGACGTTCTGTGTTTCTTGCCTGCAATTATTTCACATTATGGGGTTGCCTGAATCTACAAATTCAATATCAAAGTCAGTTGAACGGTTCTCACATGTTTGGAACTGTTGGTGATCATTTATTCATTGCTCATATTAATGGATTCCTCTACAAAATTTTAAATCAATTCCTTCACATTTGCAATCGTCCTTTGATCAGGTTGCCTCAATCCTATGTACTTTTGAAATGCTTGAATTTCCTAGACATAAAAAATTCATTATTCTTTTGTCAACCATTTAATGATGTTTTTTCATCAAGTTGATTTGAACAACGAGATGGATTTTCCAAACCAATTATGTTACGATCTCTTCAAACATAGCAGCTGAGGTGGTATAGCTGAGCAGATTTTTTTTTTAAAATTCTTTGTCAATGATTCTATGGATATAAGCTTGGGCCTTGGCATTCTTAACCTTCTATAGCAAGATTTCCTTATCACTGATAGTATTCAATGTCTCTGAAACATCATTGATGCCCTCGGCATGTGTGAACTAGGATAACACATATTTCAAACACCCACATTTGGTAGTTCTGAGTGTTTTTCACTTCCTCACTTTCAAATGCCATGTTTTCTCATTGTTAACCAATACTTTACTTGATGATTCTCTCCAGGTTCACACTGATTTATGATGCACCTACTGGGTCCATAACCTCATTGATGTTAGAGATAAATTCAGAATTGCCTGTGGAAGCATTCATTAACCAACAAAATATTTTCTTATTCAGCGATATTATGTTTATAGTATTTATTTTTGTACACAAGCTTCCAACAGTTTATACGTATTACACATAGAACATACATGAAGCTAGCAGTATTACCAACATGAGGAACATTGTTATAAATATACCAATAAAAGTAACTATAGCACTAAGCATAAGCAGGTGCAGAAATCAGAAAAAGTAAAATTAAAGAAAGGGAACTGAATTATAAATACATAATTGTACAAGTTTTATGTATCTGTTATAGTGGTCAACAACAAAGTATTCATTCACATCAAAAAACAGGAATTGATATCAGGGAAGTGAAGTTTCCAGTGGTGAAGAAGAGTTATTGTGGTACGGTGTGTAATATTTAGAGAGTGAGTTGGAATTTAACTGCTGTGAAAGAACTGAAGTAAGATGAGTTAAATTTATGGAAAGAATGTGTTCACTAACTACTTAATTGATTTGCTGCACTCTGAAAAATTAATTAAGAATCAAGGCACTAAATGTGTTAAGATCAAACATGGTGAAATGCCTTTGGAGATGATCAACAGACATTTATCATGAAAAATATACAATGGCAGAGGAGGCGGAATAAGTATATGGTTGACCGCCACAAAGCAATGCGTGGAGGGGCATTGCTTAAAGAAGAGTATATTAAAACTACTTTCAATGAAGGTAAGTGCTTACAGCTGTAACAATTACAACATTCAGTGTAATGAGCTGCAGCATTGTGATTAATTATGTTAAAATTGTTACTTTTTTGCTGTGATTTAAGATAATGGTAAAATCCAAATGTATAATATGATGTGAAATAAATTGTATTTAAATAATAAATCAGGAATTTAATTTATTTTTCATATCTCCTACAATGGAGATATCAAGAGTACCTGAAGACAGCTATTGGAAAGTGAACTAATCTGCTGCACTCTACAGAAATTCTGAATAAAGCGAAGATTAAACTGGTGAAAATCAAATAAGGTCCGAAGAAATGCAGTTGTTAATAGAACTATTGAGAGTAGCATTGAGGAAATGAGTTACATTTTACAAAAAGAAATAAAATTCATTACATAGCACTGACTGTAAGTAAGTCTATAGTACAGAGAAAGTTGTTGAGGAGGCACAATTTATTAATGTGGTGTTGAGCAGCTACCATGTTGGGCAACATTTTCACAAAGGAATAAAGTGTTACAAATTCAACAGCTTTGCCTATATATAGAAATCATGTGAACTACATGTAGTGTAGTGGGAGAGATATGCTACATTTTTGCGTTGATGCTTCCAGCATATAAAGAATGTATATTGTCCTGGAGTATACCAACAGTCAGAAAGTGAGGAAGAACTCTGAAATAAAAGCTTACAAAGGTCATTGAATCGTAGATTGCAAATTTGAAAGACTGTAACATATCTACATGATCTACTAATATCATAGGCCTGTGAAGTAGCAAACAAACAAGCATGAAAGTGTTAAGACTTCTTTTGACAGCATCAAAATGAAGAAGGAAGTCCAGATAACTTTGAACATTTTAAAAAGTTGTGGGGAGCACCAGGAGACAAATCAGGAAGAAATTACAGAGGAGGCGGAATAAACTGTAGAATCTGGTTGGCCGCCACAAAGCAATGCAAGGTGGGGCATTGCTTAAAGAAGAGGATTCTGAAAGTCCTTTAGCAGAGGTAAGTATTTAATTTTGTACTGATTGCAATACTGAGTGTAATCAGGGCAAACTTTTTAATGAATTATGTACATTAAAATAAGATTGAAAATGATATTGTCATGTGATATAGCAGTAACTTAGTTTATAATACAATGTAAACTAATTTTTATTTAAATAAATATATAGATAAATATTCTGCTTTTCTCTTGTGTACTTCCCTTGGACATAAAATGATCTATAGCAAGAATTGAAGAGGCTGTTGGGATGGGAAGTGCCCCACGGCAAAGAGGTATTATTGTGGTCCAGTGCTATAATGTGAAAATGTTTGAGTGAAGTTAGGTATAACTCAAGTGTTGAAAGGGAAATGTTAAATGAAGCAAGATGTAAAGAATGATGAATGAATATTTTATTGTTTGCTATAACATATGAACCTATACAAAAGCTTTTTCAATATGTATGTATTATTCAATACATTATTTTAATTTTAACTATCTCTGCCTTCTACATCACAGTATCCTTATGATTACAATTCTTTGCCATATTTTCTGTGAGCTACATATACATACCTCAACGTCTTAGTGCTTGGTACAGATCAATCCACATCCTTTCTAGACAGTTCAGTTCTTTTCATCTTTACTTCTGATCAATATGATACATTTCTTTCCTACTTAAACTAATGACTGTCCACATTCAAGAATAAAATCTTCTCTTTTTTCCTAACAATTTGTTTCATTAAGTTTTCATCAGCTAAATGTGCGCATTGCTGCATTTTCCCTTCATAATTAGGTTTTTTACATGTATCATACGGTGTAGCTACAGTTACACACATAAAGGACAGTTTGTATTCTCAAACCTAATCCAAGTCCTCCTAAATATTACTTCACTCTTGCCCACATATATCCCTATCTCTCTGCCTTTTACTTGTTTGGATGATTATAATGTAAGGTCATACGCTGGGACAATTAATTTGTGCTGACAAAGCAACTGGAAAATAAGGGCTGAATGTAACTAAAAGGAGTGAGAAGTAGAGAAAGGAAGGAAACAGTGTCTCACTTAGCAAATAGACTATATAACATGCTGTTTCTTTGTCCAAAGGGTGGCAATATATATAATGGAATGCAAAATCAAAAAATTAAAGTAAATAACTTATTATTGATTTCATTTTTAAAAAAATTGCATAGTATTATAATGCTTCTGCTAAATTTTGTTGTTTATGGCATGAATATTTAAGAAGTTATACCAGGTTTTCTTTACTATTATTTGTGTGCATAAAACAGTTACCATGAGAAAAGGTATAGTTCCAATCACATAACACATATAAGAAACAGACACAATTTAAATTTCTATACTGTTAAAGCTTTGATGGTATTTATACTTTAATAACACAGCAGGGAATACTTTATTACTGGTTTCCCTAAACTGCTCAGAGAGGAGAGGGGAAGGGTTTGGAGGGAGAGTTGAAAGGGATACAGAGAAAGAGTGGGTATAGAAAGTGTGAGACAAAATGAAGAGAGAGGGGGAGATAAGGAAACGAAGGATGGAAACAGATAGAACTTTGTTTAACTTACACATAAAATGAGCATACTCTTGGGTTCTGCTAGTACTTAATAAAGAATTTGGTTGCAATACATAATTACTAGATTTTAAAACTTTTGGGGGGAAAAGCAAAATTTCTTTTTCTTGAAAATAAAAACCTTTATAAATTAGTTGCTGCAATATTTGCAAATTAAAAATCACATAACATGCGATCCACCTTACTTAGTGGTGATGGAAGTTCTTTACTCAGTAACACAAATGCCTACATGTTAATCTGGTGGCTAGAATTCAAAAAGGGTTTTCCGACCACTGTTGTTGCAAAGATAACTGTTGTAACACAAAATAATTAAAAATATTTCTCTTGATATTTAACATGCGCATTAGTCACAGTAACTGGTGTTGGGTCCCTCATTTGCTTCCTGTTGCAGCAGGCTTTAAAAGAGAGAAGAAGGCATTACTTGCCAGTACACACATTTAACATCATAGATTACTAGAGGTGCTAATGCGGAACCAGGCCAAAGCAAAACATTTAACCAAACTTATAACACATGTTAGATACTAACTGCATGTGGGAGGTGATGTAGATTGTATAGTTATGCCTGTAGGATGATCGTTACCAAGGAGACCGGGTGTGGGGCCCTTCTTCTGCTCCCTGTGGGGAAGTTACTTTAGAAGAAAAAAGAATGCAATGCTTGATAGTACACAGATAACATTGTAGACCACCTGGGGTTCTCATGTGAAACCAGCCTAACTGCAGGATATATCACTAACCGAACTCCGAACATATGTTAAATACTAACTACATTTTGGAGGAGGTGATGTAGCTTTAATGGCTATGCATGTAGGATGATAACTAACAATTTGTGCCGTAGTGGGACCCACGTTTTTCTTCCTGTGGAAGGGGAGGCTTAAGAATAAAAGGGAATGCATTCCTTGCCAGTATCCAATTAACATTGTAGACTACCTGGGGTTCTCCTGTGCAAACACACAACCACACTAACAGCATGACATCACAAACCCAGCTCCTAACACTTACTAGATACTAACTGCATGTAGGAGGTGAAGAGGTTTGCATGGTTATGCATGCAGGACAATCACCACCAAGTTGGGCAGGGGTGGGGCTCTATTTTTCTGCTTGCAGAGAGGAGCGTTTAAAAGATAAAAGAATGCAATGCTTGTCAGTACACATTTGACATCGTGGACTACCTAGAATGCTCATATGGACATATTAGCACTCAAGAGCCAACAAGTCTGATCTCATCTTCATCCCAGGGAATGGCAACCAAGTGCTCTCTCTGTATGGGATTTTCATTAGGGCCATAACCTTATAACTTTAAAATGGCTCCTGCTTTTGAAGGGACAGAAGTGGTTATGTCACTTATGTGTGCCAACCCAAAGCGAAGACTACCAAACATTCTCAGAGGGGGAGACAGTAAACTACCATACTGTCCAGCATTCTCCAGGTTGGTGTCAGAGAGTATTAAGGCATACCACAGCTCTGAATGAGTAATTTCCAGAGGCACTCAAACTCTCATGGGTTTAGGGAGAACTGCCCCACCAAGTGTAAACCAATGCAAACAACTCCCTTTCAGGGAGTTTTGGATGTCTACTGATATACTTCTGCTAATGTCAGAGGTATTACAAATCCTAGTGATTTGCATCACTCTCACCATGGCAGCTAAAAGGTTATAAACCCTCCCTACAGGTTCATGTCAAACAAGTCTAACAACACAACATATCCCTAACAGGCTACCAATGCATATAAGATAATAACTGTATGTGGGGGCTGATGTTATTTTAATAGTATGCATGCAGGATGATCACCACAAAAGGGGAGGACTTTGGAGCCCTTAGTTTGCCCTCTGTGAGGGGCTTTGGAAGATAAAAGGATACAAGATATGACGGTACATACCTAACATCTAAACTACTTGGGGTGCTCATGAGTCATTCCACATCAAATAAAATTGAGTATTTATAAAAATAAATACTAATAATATTTAAAATGGAATGATAGGAGGGGGTGTTTTTTACTGCATATGCCACAATTTAACTCAAGAATGTAAACTACCATGTGGTGAAGACGATCTATTTAAATTCTGAAGTGTATACCATAGCAAAACTGAATGCTCAAAAGTGACATGAGAGGATTTGTAAAAGTACACAAAGTTTGCTTTGGGGAGGTAATGTGCGCCTGGATCAGACAAGTCATGTGTTGTTATAAAAAGCAATATTAGTAATTAGAAATGGAGGTTGCTCTGGGGATGAGAAATACCAATTACTAAAGAAGTTATGTAAAGCTATAATCTTAAAGTTCTGTAAGAGGTCATGAAGATTGGTTTAGGAATGAAAAGTTCTGATCACAGAAGAAGTTATGTGAAATTTTAATCATTAAATTCTGTAAAAGGGCATGAAGAATGTTTTGGGGATGAGAAGTGCCAGTTACTGAAGAACTTATAAGGAGTTACAATCATGATGCTCTGTAAGAGGTCATGAAGATTGTTTTAGGAATGAGAAGTATTCAGTACTGAAGAAGGTATGTGAGTTATAAACATGAATATGTGTAAGACAACCTGAAAGCTGGTTTGGGGATATTAAATGCCCAAGTTATGTAAAGTTATAAATCATCAAGAGCTATAAGAGGGTCTGAAAATTGGTTTGGAGATGTAAGGTACCCAGTACTGAAGAAGTTATGTGCAGTTATAAACCATTAATATCTATAAGAGGACCTGAAGATTGGTTTGGACATGTGAAGTTCCCAGTACTGAGGAAGCTATGTGAAGTTATAATCAAGAAGTTCTGTAAGAGGTCATGAAGATTGGTTTGGATATGAGAAGTATCCAGTACTGAAGAAGTAATTTGAAGTTATAAATCATGAAGTTCTATAAGAGGACCTGAAAATTGGTTTTGAGATGTGAAGTGCTCAGTATTGAGGAAAATATGTAGAGTTATAATAATGAAGATCCATATGAGGAAATAAGCATTGGTATTAGGATGGGAAGTGCTCAGTACTGAAGAAAATAAATAAAGTGGCAATTATGAAGATTGGTTTGGGGATGATAAGTGATCAGTACTGAACAAGTTTATGAGGATATAATCACCAATGTCTGTAAGAGGTCCTGGAGATTGCCTTAGGAAAGTGAAGCACTATACAGTGGAGTGCAGTGTTTGTGGTTAAAAACTCTGAAAATCAGTAAGCAGATCTGAAAACTGCTTTGTGCAAGTGAAAATTTCTGTAGTCAAGAGTAGTTATATGTGGTTATGAACCTTTGGGATGCAGAGGAGCACCTCAAAACTGCTATGAGTAGGTGAAACGTCCTATACTGAAAACTGGTTATGTGTAGTTGTATACTTTCAAGATGCGTTAAAAGAGACCTCAAAACTACTTTGTGTAAGTGAATTGAAGCATATTGAAGAGTAAGTTATGTCTGGTTATAAACCTTCAAGATGTGTAAGAAGACCTCAAAATTTCTTTGTATAAGTGAAGTAATGTGTATTGAAGAGTAGATATGTATGGTATAAACATTCATGATGTGTTAGAAGACCACAAAGCTTATTTGTATAAGTGAAGGGATGTCTATTGAAGATAATATGTGTGGTTATAAGGCTTCAAGATGTGTAAGAAGATCTCAAAACTGCTTTGTGTAAGTGAAGTAATGTGTATTGAAGAGTAGTTGTGTCTGGTTATAAATCTTCAAGATGTGTAAAAAGACCTCAAAACTGCTTTGTGTAAGTGAAGTGATGTGTATTACAGAGTAGATATGTGTGGTTATAAACCTTCAAGATGTGTAAGAGGACCTCAAAACTGCTTTGTATAAATGAAAATGATATGTATTGAAGGATAATTGTGTCTGGCTATAAACCTTCAAGATGTGTAGGAGCACCTCAAAGCTGCTTTATGTAAGTGAACTGCTGTGTATGGAAGAGTAGTTATGTGTGGTTATAACCTTCAAGGTGTGTAAGAAGAACTAAAAACTGCATAGTGTAGGTGTTGGAAATTGAAGAGCAGTTGTGTCTGGTTATATGCCTTCAAGATAAGTTAGTCGAGCTAAAATCTGCTTGGTGTAACTGTTGGATATTGAAGAGTAGTTATATGTGATTATAAACCTTCAAGATGTGTTAGCAGACATAAAAGCTACTTTGTGCAAGTGAAGTGATGTATGCTGAAGAGGTTATGTGTGGTTTTAAACTTTCAGGATATGTAAGAGCAGCTGATAATGGGTTTGGGAATTGAAGTATCCTGTATTGAAGATTAGTTATCTGTGGGTATAAACCTTCAATATGTGTTAGTGGCTCTAAAAGCTACTTTGTGTAAGTGAAGTGATGTATGCTGAAGAGCAGTTATGTATGGTTTTAAACCTTCAGGATATGTAAGAGTAGCTGATAATGGGTTTGGGAATTGAAGTGTTCTGTATTGAAGATTAGTTATCTGTGGTTATAAACCTTCAATATGTGTTAGTGGACCTAAAAGCTACTTTGTGTAAGTGAAGTGATGTATGCTAAAGAGTAGTTTTAAACTTTCAGGATTTGTAAGAGCGCCTGATAACTGGTTTGGGAATTGAAGTGTCCTGTATTGAAGATTAGTGATGTGTGATTATAAACCTTCAGGAAGTGTAAGAGGATGTGAAAAATAGATTTTGGAGGTGAATGTCCTGTATTGATGGTAGCTATGCATGGTTATGAACTTTCAGGTTGTGTAAGTGACAATGAAAGCTGTTTTGGAGAATTGAGACACTGTGTCTTGAAGGGTAGTTATGTGTGGTTAAAAACTTTCAGGATGAGTAAATAGTCCTGAAATCTTGTTAGGGGAAAGATGTTGAAAGATAGTTATCTGTGGTTGTAAACTTTCAGGATGTGTAAGTCTACCCAAAAGCTGGGAGGTGAAGTGAGGTTGTGTGTATTGAAAAGTAGTTATGTGTGATTTTAAACCTTCAGGATTTGAAAGTGGACTAGAAAGCTCATTTATGGAGTGTGTGTTTATAAATCCTCAGGATGTGTAAGTTGTCCTGAAAGCTGGTTAGGGGAATAGAGGTGCTGTGTGTTGAAGGGTGGTTACTTGTGGTTAAGAACTTTCAGGTTGTGTAAGTGGACTTGAAAACTGCTTTCAGATTGGAAAGAGCTGTGTGTTTAAGAATAGTTATGTATGGTTATAAACTTTCGGGATGTGTTAGAGGACCTGAGAACTTGTTTGTGGAAGTGAAGTGCTGTGTAGTGAAGAGTAGTTTTGTGTTGTTACAAACCTTCAAGATGTGTTAGCGGACCTAAATGCCTCTTTCTGGAAGTGAAAAATATGTATTGAAGAGTAGTTATGTGTGGTTACAAAATTTCAGGTTTGTGTAAGTGGATTTGAAAACTGTTTTGAGATTGTGAAGTGCTATGTGTTGAGGAATGGTTATGTGTGGTTACACAATTTTGGGTTTGTGAAAGTGGACCTGAAAACTGTTTTGAGATTGTGAAGTGCTATTTGTTGAGGAATGGTTATGTGTGGTTACAAAATTTCAGGTTTGTGTAAGTGGACCTGAAAACCGTTTTGAGATTGTGAAGTACTGTGTGTTGAAGAATAGTTATATATGGTTTAAACTTTCAGGAGAGGTTACAGGACCTGAACACTTCTTTGTGGAAGTAAAGTGCTATGTATTGAAGAGTAGTTATGTCTGGTTACAAAATTTCAGGTTTGTGTAAGTGGACCTGAAAGCTGTTTTGAGATGTGAAGTACTGTGTGTTAAGGAGTAGTTATGTGTAGTTATAAAATTTCAGGTTTGTGTAAGTGGACCTGAAAACTTTTGAGATTGTGAAGTACTATGTGTTGAAGAGTAGTTATATATGGTTATAAACTTTCAGGATATGCTAGAGGACCTGAGAACTTCTTTGTGGTAGTGAAGTGTTGTGTATTGAAGAGTAGTTATGTTTTGTTACAAACCTTCAAGATGTGTTAGTGCACCTAAATGCCTCTTTGCGGAAGTGAAAATTTTGTATTGAAGAGTAGTTATGTTTGATTATAAACCTACAAGATTGTTAGTGGACCTAAAAGATACTTTGTGCAAGTGAAGTGATGTATGCTGAAGAGTAGTTATGTATGGCTTTAAACTTTCTGGAAATGTAAGAGGAGCTGATAAACGGCTTGGGAATTAAAGTTACCTGTATCAAAGATTAGTTATGTGTGGTTATAAAATTTCAGGAAGTGTAAGATGATGTGAAAACTTGTTTGTGGAGGTGAAATATCCTGTAACGAGAGTAGTTATGTGTGGTTATGAAGTTTCAGGTTGTGTAAATAACCATGAAAGCTGGTTTGTGGAAGTAAAGTGTGTTTTATTGTTAGTAGTAATGTATGCTTTTAAACTTTCAGGATGTGTAAGTGGCCCTGAAAGCTGATTTGGGGAATTGAGGTCTTGTATATAGAAGAGTAGTTATATGTGGTTAAATCTTTCACTATGAGTAGGTCGCACTGTAGGCTGGTTTGGGGAATTGAGGTGCTGACCGTCGAAGAGTAGAAGCGTGGTTATGAATTTCAGGTTGTGTAGGTGAACCTTAAAGCTGGTTAGTGGAATTGTGGTGCAGTGTACTGAATTGTAGTTACTTGTGGTTAAAAACTTTCTGATATGTAAGAGGACCTGAAAATGTCTTTGGGGTTGTGAAGTCTGTATGTTGAAGAATAGTTACGTCTAGTTATAAACTTTCAGGATGTGTAGGAGGACCTGAGAACTTGTATGTGGAAGCAAAGTTCTGTGTATTGGAAAGTAGTTATGCATGGTTTTAAATTTTTCAGTTTGTGCAAGTGGATCTGAAAACTGGTTTTAGATAATGAAGTGCTGTGTGTTGAACAATTGTTATGGGTGGTTATAAATCCTCAGTATGCTTAAGATGAGCAGGGAACTGGTATGTGTAACTGAAGCGCTGTATGTTCAAGAGTAATCATGTGTGGTTATACAGTTTCAAGATGTGAAGAGGAACCGAAAAATAGTTTGGGGAAATGAAGTGCTGTGTAGTGAAGAGTAGTTATGTGTGGTTGTAAACCGTCTGTATGTGTAATAGGATCTGAAAAATGCTTTGGGGCAGCAAAGTGCTGTGTAATGAAGAACAGTTTTGTATGGTTATAAACTTTCAGGATGTATAAGAGGGCCTGAAAACAGTTAGGGGATAGTGAAGTGCTGTGTAATGAGAGTAGTTATCTGTGGTTATAAATTGTCAGTGCAAGTAAAACGACAAGATAGCTGGTTTGTGGTGATGAAGTGTCCTTTATTGGTAGTAGTTATGTGTGGTTTTAAACTTTCAGGATGTGTAAAAGGACCTGGGAGCTGGTTTAGGGAAGCGACGTGTGTTATATTGTTTTGTATTGTATGTGGTTTTAAAATTTCAAGGTGTATAAGTGAACCTGAAAGCTGGATTTGGGAAGTACGCTGTCATGCGTTGTAGAGTAGTTATGTGTGGTTTTAAAGAATCAGGATATGTAAGTGAACCTGTAAGCTGGTTTGGGAAAGCCAAGTGTCCTGTGTTGAGGATTAGTTATGTGTGGTTTTAGACCTTCAGGATGTGCAAATGAACCTGATTGCTGGTTAGGGGAATTGAGGTGCTGTGTATTGAAGAGAAATTATGTACGGCTATAAAGTTGGTTTGGGGAAATGAAGTGTCCTGTATTGAAGGGTAGTTATGCGTGGTTTTAAAATTTTCAGTATGTGTAAGTGGCCCTGGCAGCTGGTTTGCGGCTGGCAGGTGCTGTGCGTTGAACAGCAGTTATTTGTGGTTATAAACTTTCAGGTTGTGTAAGTCGAAATGAAAACTGGTTTGGGATAGTGCAGTGCAGTGAGTTGAGGCATGGTTATGTATGATTATAAACCCTCAGGATGTGTAAGGGGATGGGATATCTGGCTTGTGTAAGTGAAGCGCTGTGAATTGAAGAGTAGTTATTTGTGGTTGTAAACTTTCATGATGTGTAAGAGGTGGTTTGGGGAAGTGAAGTGATGTGATGCTTGCTGAAGAGTAAGTTATGTCTGGCTATAAACCTTCAGGAAGTGTAAGAGGAGCTGAAAACACCTTTGTATAAGTGAAGTAATGTGCATTGAAGGGTTGATATGTATCGTATAAGGCTTCAAGATTGTAAGAATGAGTATTCTTCACACCCTACAAACCACCCTTTCTTGTTTTTGGCATTCTATTTTTTCTCCTTGATTTGGCTACATGTACAAAACAGTAGATCCAAAACATGTAAGTGATCTATGTTTGATGTTTTCCTAAACCATAGACAAAAGTGGTTTTCTTTTAATACGAGTTATTGCTGTCCTGATAAACACACACACTGCTGTGTTTAACAGCTTCAACTCAAAATTATTTGTTTAAATTTGTAGCTTTTGCCATGGTTCTTGCAGTTATAACTGTTTCCACTTTGCATTTCTCCTTGCCATTGTGTTTTGGATATATTGTGTTGTATTTTGATCTATTTGTTGGTGATTGAGAATCTCTTATTACTTGATGGTTACTGCTTCCATCCCATTATCAATTCTTACTACTAGTTATCCCATATCTTTTGCAAAGTTTACAGAAATAGTTCCATTTTCCTCTGCAGCTTCATTTTCATTCTTCAAGAACAACATATGATAGTGTGAGAAACCATCTTTCTTAAACAAAAGTGTATTTTAAATCAGTGATGCCTAATTTTTACATCAATCTATATAAATGTATGTGAATTAGTGCTGGTTCTTCAGTAAGAGCAGTATTTGATTTCAGTTGTGATCTATGTTGCTTTTCTTCCAAACATTTCTCACAAAATGCGATATCTGTAGCTACAAATTTAATATCAGTCTTTCATAACAGTTCTCAATTCTGGAAGTATTGTCGTATGCCTCACTTTGTATTATTTTCCAACTTCAGAGGAGAGCTACTCGCTTGCGAGAGGGATCGTTAACCAAACAAAGAACTTTTAAATTACGAGGCAACGACGAAGGGCGCAGCTAAGTTAACTCACACAATATTTACCACACCAACACAATGCCTGGCTTAAGGGAGAGGAAAGGATCCTATTCTACCATAATTAAAAGTTAAAAAGCGTGGATGGCACACAATTTATTGGATGAAGTTAGTTACATACCTTTGCCCATTGCCTGCCGACGAGGACATCGTGTGTTAGCAGTTTCCCGTCTGTCTCACCCGAAGCCTACTCACTGAATCATACAAGAAGCCCCACTCCAAGTTGGCGTCAGTAACGCTATTCCCTCCTAGACACACTATTTCCCCTGATTCGCCCCTACTCACAGACAGACAAACTGCCGTGCTTCGGAGTCCAGAGAGCGTCTTAATATTATCATCTGTGCACATGCCACAGTATTGATCAGCCATTTTTTTCCTACCACACTATAATAGATTCCCTTAAACACACTGCTAAATTAATTTCTTCCAAAAGTGTTTTAAATGCCATCATGAAGATTTCTCCTCTTCAGTTAGCCATTACACATATATCATTGCTTTGCAAAAATCTGCAAGCTTTCTCAATACCTTTAACTTCAATGCATTTGACTAATCCTGTGCTCAATAAAAAAGTGTAACTTTTAATTTAGCCAAAAACATTATATTCATCAGTGTGACACTATCCGGTTTGATTCATTATAAGCAAACAATTTGATATCTCCAGTGATTTTAATTGTTGCTCAGAATTACTGAATATGCATTTGCCTATACACTTATCCTTAATTGCTTCGCTGTCCAAATACCATTTGTTTTCATTTAGTTCCCACATATTTACGAGAACCACACTAAGCAATATATTATCCCAAGTTGAGCTTTGTTTCTTCTTGTCAGTGATTTCCTTTTTAATGTTGAAACAAAAGTCTTTTATAATGCACCATTGCTTTTTACAGTTCTATTATTAAAGCTTCTTTCCAATGAGGACTATCTTCAAAGCATCACTGCTTCA
The DNA here is from genome assembly GCA_030765065.1 of Deroplatys truncata. NCBI lineage: Eukaryota > Metazoa > Arthropoda > Insecta > Mantodea > Mantidae > Deroplatys > Deroplatys truncata. The sequence continues at coordinate 115,528,630 of CM060988.1, read as the reverse complement.
AATGTATTAGGATCTTCTGGATCATTTATGTAATCAAAGAAGGTCTCTATGCCATCAAATATCACAGGCCTCTTTATGCTCATCTTTTTCTGAGATATCTTTCTTGTTCCATGTTATTTTCTTCTATCTTCTACGGATTCACCAGAAGTTTGCAATACTTGAATATTGGATACTTATGGATTATATCCTCTGATCCTCTAATTCTGTCTCCATTTTCCTTTAAACATAACATCTTATGATTATCTTCACTGTATGAATGAGTTCATCATTATTTTAATCTTTTTGATAGTTTGGAGTGCTTGATATCGCCTAATAACTATGGTTAAAAATTATTCGTTGGTGTCATAAGAGCATCCCTGGCATTTGCATTTTGTTTTGTTTTTTTGTTTTTTGGCCAGTAAATCTTCCACCACTTTGAGTATTCTTCACACTTTATAACTCACCCATTCTTATTTTTGGAATTTCATTTGTACCTTGTGTTTTAGTACATGAACAAATACAGTGAATCAGAATACCAGTAAGTGCTCTATGTTTGTTCTTTACCCAAACCATTGCCAAAAGTGTTTTTCTTTGATTAGAAGTGGTTATGTCGGTTTAATCACATACACTGCTGTGTTAATAACTTGAGCCCAAAATGATTTGTTAAAATTTTCAGTTTTTAGCATGGTGCTTGAAGACACAACAACTGTTTGCATTTTGCATTCATTTTTTTCCATTCTCTTTTGGAGAATATGGTATTCTGCTTTGATGATGCATTTCTTGACAACTGAGAATCTGTTTTACTGATCATTTACTATTTCTGTTCCATTATCACTTCTCACTACTTTTGCATTGAATCCTGCATTCTTTTCTGAAGTTTTGAAAACCCTTTCCAGTTGCTCAGCAGCTTCATTTTTATTCTTCAATAAGAATACCATAAGATGTGGCAGAAAATTATCTTTCAATAATGGAATGCATTTTGAACCACCAATGCTTTATTCCTCCATTGATTTACAGATTTCTTCAGTGTGAGTAGTACTTGATATGAATGACAATCTGTATTTCTTGCCTGCAATTATTTCATACATAACAGGGTTGCCTGAATCTAGAAATTTGATATCAGAGTCTTTGAACAATTCTCACATGCTGGAAATGTTGATTATCATTTATTCATTGCACACATTAATGGATTCCTCTATACAAACTGCTAAATTAATTTTTTTCAGGTTTTCAATGGTCCTTTGATCAGCTAGCATCAAATCCCATGTACTTCCAAAATGCTTGCATTTCTCAGACAAAATCATTATTTTGGTTATCAAGCATTTGCTGATATTTTTACATCAAGTTGATTTAAACAACGAGATGGATTCTGCAAGCCAATAGTGTTACTTACATCACTCTTTGACTGATGACTGTTATCCTTCCTTAACTTTCATGATCTCTTCAAACATAACAGCTGAGATGGTACAGTCGACAGACTTTTTAAAATTCATTGTCAATGGTTCTATGGATATAAGCTTGGGTCTTGGCATTATTAGCCTTTTACAGCAAGATTTCCTTATCACTGATAGTTGGCAATACTCTGAAACATCAATGATGTCCATCAGCATGTGTGAACAAAACTTAACACATATTTCAAACCTCCACATTTGGTAGGTCTCAGTATTTTTCAGTTCCTCGCTTTCAAATACCATGTTTACTCACTGTAAACCAACACTTCACTTCCAGTTCAATATATTGATGACTCTCTTCAAGATTGAACAGATTTATGATGCATCTGCCTGCATCCATAACCTCATAGCTGTTTGTCTTGATGTCATTGATAATTTCATAATCACTTATACAAGCATTAGTTAACCAAAACAATATTGTGTTATTCAACCATATTCTGTTTATAGTACCTATTTATTTTTGTACACAATTGTACCAACGGTTGATATGTATTATACATAGAACACACATGAAATTCGCAGTATTCCAACATGAGGAACATAGTTATGAATATACGAACAGAAGTAAATATAACACTAGGGATAAGGAGATGCAGAAATCAGAATAAGTAAAATTTAAGAAAGGGAACTGAATTATAAATACATAATTGTAAAAGTTTTATGCATTTGTTATAGCAGTACACAACAAAATATTCATATGCACATAAAAAACAGAAATTGAACACAGGGAAGTGGAGTTCACTGCAGTGAAGAAGACTTACTGTGGTACAGTGTGTAATATTTGTGAAGTGAGATGGAATTTAACTGCTCTGAGAGAACTGAAACAAGGTGATGTAAATTTACTGAAAGAAAGTGTTCACTAACTACTTAACTGATTTGATGCACTATGAAGAATCAATTAAGAATCAAAGCACTAAATGTGTTAAGATCAAACATGATGAAATGCCTTTGGAGATCTTCAACAGACATTTATCATGAAATATATATACAATGGCAGAGGAGGCGGAATAAGCATATGGTTGACCGCCACAAAGCAATGTGTGGTGGGGCATTGCTTAAAGAAGAGTGTATTAAAACTACTTTCAATGGAAGTAAGTGCTTAAAGCTGTAACTATTGCAAATTCAGTGTAATGAGTTGCAGCAATGTGATTAATTATGTTAAAATTGTTACATTTTGTACTGTGATTTAAGATAATGGTAAAATCCAAATGTATAATATGATGTGAAATAAATTGTATTTAAATAATAAATAAAGAACTTACTTTCTTTTGTGTATCCCCTACTATGAGGATCTTTAAGAAAACATGAAGATGACTATGGGTAAGTGAAGTGATCTGCTACACTCTAGGAGAAATTGCGTATAAAGCTGAAGCCTAACTGGTGAAGATCAAATAAAGTCCAGCTGAAGAAATGCAGTTAGTAGTAAAACTATTTAGAAATAGTGTTGAGGAATTGAGTTACTTTTTACAAAAAGAAACAAAATGCATCACATAACATTGACTATAAGTAAGTGTATAGTGCAGAGAAGCTAACTGAGGAGACAAAATTTATTAATGTGGTCATGAACAACTGGCATGTTGGACGGCATTTTCACAAAATATTTAAAACTTACACATTGATCAGTTATGCCTCTATATAGAAATTATGTGAAATACAATGTAAAGTAGTAGAAGAGATATGCTACAGCATATGAAGAATGTGGTTCAAAGAAATCTATATTGTACTAGAGTGTACCAACAAACAGGAAGTGAAGAACTCTTGAAATAAAAGTTTACAAAGGGGAGTTGAATTTTGATTGCTAATTTAAAAGACTGGAACATATCTACATAAGCTACAAATATCACAGGGCTGTGAAGTAGCAAGATGGAAAAATTAAGACATTTTTTGACAGCATCAAAATGAAGAAGGCAACCCAGATAACTTTGAACATTTAAAAAATTGAGGGGAACATCAGAAGTTAAATCAGGAAGAAATTACAGAGGAGGCGGAATAAACTGTACAGTCTGGTTGGCCACCACAAAGCAATGTGAGGTGGGGCATTGCTTAAAGAAAAGGGTTCTGAAAGTCCTTTAACAGAGGTAAGTATTTAATTTTGTACTGATTGCAATATTGAGTGCAATCAGGGCAAGCTATTTAATGAATTATGTGCATTAAAATAAGATTTTAAATACTATTGCTATATAATTAACTATCATCTTATTTTATAATGTAATGTAAAACAATTTTTATTTAAATAAATATGTTATAAATATTACGCTTTTCTCTGTGTACTTCCCTTGGAGACACAATGATCTATAGCAAGACTTGAAGAGGCTGTGGGGAAGTGAAGTGCCCCACAGTGAAAAGGAATTATTGTGGTATAGTGATGTAATGTGAAACATTTTTAAGTGATGTTAGGTACATTTTTATAGTTGCAAGAGAAATGGTGACTGAAGTAAGATGTAAGGAAAGATGAGTGAACATTTTATTGTTGATTGTTATAACATATGAACCTATATAAAAATCTTTTTAATATGTGTGTACTATTCAATAGGATTATTTTGTTTATAACTATCTCTGCCTTCTACATCACAGTATCCTTAAGACTAGAATTCCTTGCCATATTTTATGTGAGCTACATATATGTGCCTCAACATCTTGGTTTTTTGTACAAATAATCCACAACCTTATTGAACAGTTAAGTTCTTTACTTTTGAGCAATGTGACCCACTTATGCCCTACCTAAACTAAAGACTGTCCACATTCAAGAATAAAATCTTCTCTTTTTTCCTAAAAACTTCCTTTAGTTATTTTTTCATCACCTAAATGAACCATTTCTGCATTTTTCCTTCATAATTCTATTTCTTTACACTTATCATATGATGGAGCTAATGTTGCACACACAAAGGACATTTTATATACTCAAGCCTAATCTAAGTCCTCCTAAATATTATTTCACTTCTTCTCCATGTATATCCTTTCTCTCTGCTATATTGCCAGGTTTGGATGCATATAATGTAAGGTCATATGCTGAGATAATTAATTTGTGCTGACAAAATAGATGGAAAGTAACGCCTCAATATAATCAAAAGGAGTGAGAGGAAGAGGAAGTTTCACTTAACTAATAGACTATATAGTATACCGTTTCTTTGTCCAATGGGAGGCAGTGTTTACTGGAGTACAAAATCAAAAAATTAAAATTAATAACTTATTGATTTTGTGAAAAAAGTTACATAGCAACATAATGTTTCTGATATGCTTTGTTGTACATAAAATGTTTATAGGAGGAATATTTAAGAAGATATACCAGTTTTTAATTTCTATTATTTGTGTACATAAACCAGTTACCATGAGAAACAGTATAGTTCTGATCAAGTAACAAGCATTAGGAAAAGAGACAATTTGAGTTCGTGTTCGTGCTTTGATGTTATTTGGACCTTAATAACACAGCAGAGAAAACACTTTATTACTGGTTTTCCTAAACTGCCCAGAGAGGAGAAGTAAAGGTGTAGACGGAGACTTGAAAGGGATACAGAGAAAGAGGGTATATAGAAAGTGTGAGGAGAAAATGAAGGTAGATGGGGAGATTAGGAAACGAAGGATGGTAAAAGATAAAGAATTATTTGAACTTACACAGTAACATGAGTGGAGTCTTGGATTCTACTAGCACTTTATTAAAGATTGGGTTTGAATATGTAATCATTAGATCTTAAAACCTTTTTTGGCATAAAACAAAATCTCTGTTTCTTGAAAAATAAAAACCTTTATAAATTGGTTGCTGCAGTATTTGCATATTAAAATTCCCGAAATAAGCTATCCACCTTATTTAGTGGTGATGCAACTTCTTAACTCAATAATACAAATGCCTAAATGTTAATCTGATGGCTGGAAGTCAAACAGGATTTTCGACCACTGTTGTTGCAAAGTAACTGTTGTAACACAAAATAATTCAAAATATTTCTCCCAACATTTAACATGCACATTAGTCACAGTAACTTTTCCATTGCTGCTATACACTACCTGGGATACTCATGTGGAACCAGCCTAACACCAAGATATATCACTAGCCCATCTCCTAACTTAGGTTACATGCTTACTGCATATGGGAGGTGATGTTGTTTGCATGGCTATACATGCAGGACAATCACCACACAGAAGGGCTGGTGTTAGACCCTTCATTTGCTTCCTGTTGCACTGGATTTAGAAGGAAAAATAAGGCATTACTTGCCAGTACACACACTTAAGCTCATAGACTACCTGGGAGGCTCATGCGAAACCAGGCCAAAGCAAGGCATACAACTAAACTTTTAACACATGTTAGATACTAAATGCATGTGGGAGGTGATGTAGATTGCACGGTTATGCATGCAGGAAAATCTCCACCAAGGAGGGTGGGTGTGGGGTACTCTCCTTGCTCCCTGTGGGGAAGGGGCTTTAGAAGAAAAAAGAATGGAATGCTTGCCAGTACATAACATTATAAACTACCTGGGGTGTTCATGTGGAGCCAGATAACTGCATGACATATCATTAATCCAATTCTTAACACATTTTAAGTGCTTACAGCATGTGGGAGCTGAAGTTTATATGGTTATGTATACAGGACGATTACCATCAAGATGGGTGGGTATTGGGCCCTCCTTTCTTCATTGTGGATTGGGGGAAGCTTTAGAAGAAAAGGGAATGCAATCCTTACTAGAATTCTGACTACCATCTCTCTAGGTTTGTGCCACAGAACATTAAAGCATACCACAACCCTGCATGGATAATGTCCAGACGTGCTCAAACTCCCATGTGTTTTGGAAACACTGCCTCATCAAGTCTAAACCAATGCAAACAACTCCCTTTCAGGGGGGTTTCAGATGTCGATCCAATGTACTTCTGGTAATGTCAGAGGTAGCACCAGTTTTAGGGTGTTGCATTACTTGCACCACGACAGCTAAAGGGGTTGCAACCCCTCCCAACAGGGTCATGTCGAATAAGACTAACAGCACCACATATCACTAAGATGACTACCAAGCATATTAGATACTAACTGCATGTAGGAAGTGATGTTATTTCAATAGCTATGCATGCAGGATGATCACCACCAAGGGGGAAGGATTTGGAGCTCTTGGTCTGCCCTGTATTAGGGGGTTTTAGAAGAAAAAATGATACAATGCTTGCCAGTACATACATATCATAAACTACCTGAGGTGCAATGATTCATTACACAACAAATTAAATGGAGTATTTATGAAAATAAATATGTATATAATATAGTTAGGATAATAAGAGGGAGTGTTTTTTGCTGTGTTTGCCATAATCTAACCCAAGAATGTGAACTACCCTGTGGTGAAGATAATTTATTTAAATTCTGAGCCACTGGAAAGCTTAGCATGTCATAAGGTTCTTGCGGTGTCTTAACGGGCCCTTGAGTGAGGAGTTTTATATGTGGTTTCAAGGTACTATGATTTCCAACTTGGCTTTAAGTATATCGAAGCAAAACCGAGTGCCCAAAAGTGTCACAAGAGGATTTGTAAAAGCACATAAACATTGCTTTGGGGAGGTACTGTGCCGGCGGTTCAGAGAATATAAAATCCATTGATATAAAACATAATATTTGTAATATGACATGGAGTTTGCTCTGGAGATGTGAAGTGCCCAATACTGGAGAAGTTGTATGAAATATAGCCATGAAGTTCTGCAACAGATCATGAAGACGGATTTGCAGATAAGAAATGATAATCACAGAAGTAGTGTGACGTTATAATCATGAAGTTCCGTAAGACTCATGAAGATAGGTTTGGAGATGCGAAGTGTCGATCACTGCAGAAGTTGTGTGAAGTTATAATCATGAAGTTCTGTAAGAGCTCTTGAAGATTGGTTTGGGGATGAGAAGTGCCGATCATTGAAGAAATTGTGTGAGAAGTTATAATCATGAAGTTTTGAGTACGAGAAGTGCTGATCATTGAAGAAGTTGTGTAAAGTTATAATCATGAAGTTCTGTAAGAGGTCATAAAGATTAGTTTTGGGGGTGAGAAATGTCAGTCATTGAAGAACTTGTGTGAAAATATAATCTAACATTCTGTAAACACTCCTGTAATTGAAGATTGGTTTGGGAATGAGAAGTGCTGATTACTGAAGAAGTTCTGTGAACTTATAATATGAAGTTCTGTAAGAGGTCATGAAGGTTGGCTTGCGGGTGAGAAGTGCCAATCACAGATGAAATTGTGTGAAGTTATAATCATGAAGATCTGTTAGAGGTCATGAAGATTATTTGGGGATTAGAAGTGTACAGTACTGAAGACATTGTGTGAAATTATAATCATGAAGATTTGTAAGAGGACCGGAAGATTGGTTTGGGGATATTAACTGCCAAAGTAAAATGAAGTTATAAATCATGAATATGCACAATAGGACCGGAGCATTGGTTTGGAGATGCGAAGTGCCAAGTACTGAAGAAGTTAGGTGAATTTATAATTAGGAGGATCTGTAAAAGGTCATGAATATTGGTTTGTGGATGGAAAGTGTCCCGTGCTGAAGAAATTATGGGAAGTTTCAACATGAAGATCTTTAACAAATCACGAGGATTGGTTTGCAGATGTGAAGTACTAAGTACTTAAGAAATTATTTGAAGTTATTAATCATGACGATCTACAAGAGGATCCGAAGATATCTTTGGAGTTTTGAAGTGTCTAGTAGTGAAGAAATTATATGAAGTTATTAATCGTGAAGATCTGTAAGAATTCATGAATATAAGTGAAGTTCTATGTTTTGAAGAGTAATTACATCTGGTTATTAACTTTCAGGATATGTGAGTGGACCACAAAACTAATTTGTGTAAGGAACTTCTGTGTATTAAAGAGTAGTTATGTGTGGTTATAAACTTTCAAGATATATCAGAAATCCTCAAAATTGCTTTTTGTAAGTGGAGTGTTGTGTTTTGAAGAGTAGTTATGTCTGGTTATAAGCTTTCAGGATTTATCAGAGATCCTCAAAACTGTTTTGTGTAAGTGAAGTGTTGTGTTTTGAAAGGTAGTTATTCTGGTTATAAACTTTCAGGATGAATCAGAGATCCTCAAAACTGCTTTTTGTAAGTGAAGTATTGTGTTTTGAAGTGTAGTTATGTCTGGTTATAAACTTTCAGGATGTATCAGAAATCTTCAAAACTGCTTTGTTTGAGTGAAGTGCCATATATTAAAGGGTATTATGTCTGGTTGTAAACCTCAAAATATGTTAGGTGACCTTAAAACTGATTTGTATAAGTGCTGTGTATTGAAGTGAAGCTATGTCTGTTCATAAACCTTCAAGCTGTGTTAGAAGACCTCAGTACTAATTTGTATAACTGAAGTGCTGTGTATTGAGGAGTAGTTATGTCTGCTTATAAACCTCCAAGATGTGTTAGTGGACCTCAAAGCTACTTTGAGAAAGTGGAGTTCTGTGTATTGAAGAGAAGCTATGTCTGCTTATAAACCTTCAAGATATGTTAGAGGACCTCAGTACTACTTTGTGTAAATGAAGTGATGCGTATTGAAGAGTAGTTATGTCTGCTTATAAACCTCCAAGATGTATTAGTGGATCTTAAAGCTACTACTTTCAGAAAGTGAAGTGCTGTGTATTGAAGAGAGACCACGTCTGCTAATGAACCTACAATCTGTGTTAGAGGACATCAGTACTACTTTGAATAAGTGAAGTGCTGTATATTGAAGAGTTGTTACACCTGTTTGTGGTATTCAAAAAGGGGGTAAAATTAAGCAAATATGAAAAGTGGAAGGGAGAGAATAAAGATTACAGGGTGGTGCATGATATATTTATTTAGGAGTAAAAATAGATGGAGGTAATACATGGAAGAAACAAACAAAGTTTGCATTGCCAAAAGGTAAAGGGGCAATGGCAGCAATCAGAAGCTAGAATATAGAGTGCCTAATATAAACGTTAAATGGCTGGAAAAAGTTTGAGATGGTTGTGGAGGCAAAAATGATGTATGGTATAGAAATATAGGGATTAGATAGAGGATGGGAAAGTATAGATGAGGTGCACAGGATGTTTTGTAGAAAAATACTAGGATTACCGAAGGCAATTGTAAGACAGCACAATTAAAGATGGGCAGGGTGGTGACTAAGGGGAAGATAATTGAAAGAGCTTTGAAACTTTGGTTCACAACTTTAAATCTAGGAAAAAGTAATGTGTTAAGACAATGTATAGAATACCAAGAGTTTCATAAATGAATGATGGATGGGTAAGCAATTTACGGAACATTTGGGAAAAAAAATGGGTTAGTAGACATGTGGAGAAGGAGAGAAAATAACGTGAAATTTTTTTGGAAAAAGGCGAGGAAAAGACTGGAAGATATAGAAATACAAATCATGTTCAGTGAGATTGCCGAAAAGAGCTCATTGGTTTGTTATAGGCCAATGAAAAACACATGGAGTAGGGAAAAATATATAGACATAATACATAAAGAAGAGAGAGAATCTATTGCATGGGTAAGAACTGGAGCATGGAGGCTAAGAGGGTTAAAACAGGGTATTCCTCAAAATCAGTGTCTGATATGTGGTGGTAATGAAGTCATTGTAAACATAGTATTTAAGTGCCAAGGAAATGAAAATTGGAGAAGAGAATTTTTTAAAAATAAGTGGTTGAAGGGGGATAGAAATACGCTTATAATCGAAATGATGTACAAGGACACTAGGAGCATTAGACAGTTTTTGTGTAAAGTCAAAAATAAATGGCTTTGAACAGTGGATAGAGAAAAGTAAGAGGTAGTGTATCATACTTTGAATAGAAAACTATGGTGAATGTATGATGGTAAAGTAATCAATAAGTGAAAAGTGAAAACCAATTGGAAATGCGACATGAAAAACTCGAACAAGATAATTTATTGACGAGAAATTGTAAAATGTAAATAAACTGTAGTGATTGTTACAGAATGAGCAGCCAGGGTCATAGTTCAATACACAATCAAATTGTAAATCTCTTAGTACAATAAATAAAAAAAAGTAAACCATCAAGCTGTGTTAGAAGACCTCAAAACTAGTTTGTATAAGTGAAGTTCTGAGTATTGAAGAGAAATTATGTCTGCTTATAAACCTCCAAGATGTGTAGTGGAACTCAAAGATACTTTCAGTTGGTGAAGTGCTATGTATTGAAGCAAGGCTGCATCTCCTTATAAACATTAAAACTGTGTTAGAGGACCTCAGTGCTACTTTATGTAAGTGAAGTGTTGTATATTGAAGAGTAGTCATACTTCATTATAAAACTTCAGGATATGTTAGTGGACCTCAAAGATACTCAGTGTAAGTAAAGTGCTGTTTATTTAAGTGTAGTTATATGTGATTATAAAATTTGAGGATATCTAAGAACAACTGAAAACTACATTGTCTAAGTAAAGTGTATATATTGAAGAGTAGTTATCTGAGTTATAAACATTCAGGTTGTGTAAGAGCACCTCAAGACAGTTGTGTATAAGTGAAATGATATACATTGAAGAGTACTTATGTGGTTATAAGCTTTCAGGATGTGTAAGAGGACCTCAAGACTGCTTTATCTGAGTGAAGTGATATATATTGAAGAATAGAAATGTGGTTATAAACTTTAAGGTTGTGTAAGAGGAGCTCAAGACTTCTTTGTCTAAGTGAAGTGACATATATAGAAGGGTAGTTATGTGGTTATAAACTTTCAGGTTGTGTAAGAGAACCTCCACACTGCTTTGTCTAAGTGAAGTGATATATATTGAAGAGTTATTATGTGGTTATAAGCTTTCAGGATGTGTAAGAGGTCCTCAAGCTTGCTTTGTCTAAGTGAAGTGATATATACTCAAGAGTACTTAAGTGGCTATAAACTTTCAGGACATATAAGAAAATCTCAAAAATGCTATGTCTAGGTTAAATGACATATACTGATTGGCAGTTATGTGGTTATAAACTTTCAGGTTGTGTAAGAGCACCTCATGGACTGCTTTATCTGAGTGAAGGTATATATATTGATGAGTAGTTATGTGGTTATAAACTTTCAGGATGTATAAAAGGAGTTCAAGACTGCTTTATCTGAGTGAAGTAATATATATTGAAGAATAGTTATGTGGTTATTAACTTTCAGAACATGTAAGAGGACCTCAAAACTTCTTTGTCTAGGTTAAGTGACATATATTGAGTGGTAGTTATGTGGTTATAAACTTTCAGGTTATGTAAGAGTGCAAGATTGCTTTGTCTAAGTGAAGTCATATATATTGAAGAGTACCTATGTGATTATAAGCTTTCAGGATGTGTCGGAGGACATCAAGACTGCTTTGTCTAAGAGAAGTGACATATATAGAAGGGTAGTTATGTGGTTAAAAACTTTCAGGTTTTGTAAGAGGACCTCCAAACTGCTTTTTCTAAGTGAAGTGATATATATTGTGGAGTAATTATGTGGTTGTAAGCTTTCAGGATGTGTAAGAGGACTCCAAGACTGCTTTATCTGAGTGAAGGTATATTATATTGATGAGTGGTTATGTGGTTATAAACTTTCAGGATGTATAAAAGAAGTTCAAGATTGCTTTGTGTAAGTGAAGTAATAGATATTGAAAAATAGTTATGTGGTTATAAACTTTCAGGACGTATAAGAGGACATCAAAACTGCTTGTTTAGGTTAGGTGACATATTGAGTGGTAGTTGTGTGGTTATATACTTTCAGGTTATCTAAGAGGAGTGCAAGACTGCTTTGTCTAAGTGTTAGTGATATATATATATATATATATATATAATAGTACCTACATGATTATAAGCTTTCAGGATGAGTAAGAGGATCTCAAGACCGCTTTGTTTGAGTGAAGCGAGTGATATTGAGGAGTAGTTATGTAGTTATAAACTTTCAGGGTGTATAAAAGGTGTTCAAGACTGCTTTGTGTAAGTGAGGTAATATATATTGAGGAATAGTTATGTAGTTATAAACTTTCAGGACATGTAAAAGGACTCAAAATTGCTTTGTCTAGGTTAAGTGACATATATTCTATGGTAGGTATGTGGTTATAAGCTTTCGGGTTATGTAAGAGGAGTGCAAGACTGCCTTGTCTAAGTGAAGTGATATATATTGAAGAGTACCTATGTGATTATAGGCTTTTAGGGTGTGTAACAGGAGCTCAAAGCTGCTTTATCGAGTAAAATGATATATATGTTGAACAGTAGTTATGAGGTTATAAACTTTCAGGCTGTATAAAACGTTTTCAAGAATACTAGTTATGTGGTTATAAACTTTCAGGAGGTATAAAAGGTGTTCAAGACTGCTTTGTGTAGGTGTCGTAGTATATATTGAAAAATAGTTATGTGGTTATTAAACTTCAGTACATGTAAGAGGACCTCAAAACATCTTTGTCTAGGTTAAGTGACATATATTGAATGGTAGTTGTGTGGTTATAAACTTTCAGTTTATGTAAGAGGAGTTCAAGACTGCAAGACTGCTTTGTCTAAGTGAAGTGATATATATCGAAGTGTACCTATGTGATTATAAGCTTTCAGGATGTGTAAGAGGACCTCAAGACTACCTTATCTGAGTAAAGTGATATATACTGAAGAGTAGTTATGTGGTTATAAACTTTCAGGACATATAAGAGGACCTCAAAACTGCTATGTCTAGGTTTAGCGACATATACTAAATGGTAGTGATGTGGTTATAAACTTTCAGGTTGTGTAAGAGGACCTCAGGACTGGTTTATCTGAGAGAAGGTATATATATTGATGAGAAGTTATGTGGTTATAAACTTTCAGGATGTATAAGAGGACCTCAAAAATGCTCTGTCTAGGTTAAGTGACGTATATTGAATGGTAGCTGTGTGGTTATAAAGTTCAGGTTATGTAAGAGGAGTGCAATACTGCTTTGTTTAAGTGTTAGTGATATATATTGAAGAGTACCTATGTGATTATAAGCTTTCAGGATGTGTAAGAGGACCTCAAGACTGTCTTATCTGAGTAAAGTGATATATATTGAAGTGTGGTCACGTGGTTATAAACTTTCAGGATGTATAAAAGGAGTTCAAAACTGCCTTGTGAAGGTGAAGTGACATATGTTAAATGGTAGTTATATGGTTATAAACTTTCAGGTTATGTAAGAGGAGTGCAAGACTACTTTTTCTAAGTGAAGTGGTATATATTGAAGGGTACCTATGTGATTATAGGCTTTCAGGATGTGTAAGAGGACCTCAAGACTGCTTTATCTGAGTGAAGTGATATATATTGATTGGTTATGTGGTTATAAACTTTCAGGATGAATAAAAGGAGTTCAGGACTGCCTTGAGTAGGGGAAGTTATATATATAAATATATATATATATATATATATATATATATTGAAGTATAGTTATGGGGTTATAAACATTCAGGACGTATAAGAGGACCTCAAAAATGCTTTGCCTAGTTAAGTGACATCATATTGAATGGTAGTTATGTGGTTATAAACTTTCAGGTTATGTAAGAGTAATTCAAGACTGCTTTGTCTAAGTGAAGTGATATATATTGTAGAGTACCTATGTGATTATAAGCTTTCAGGATTGTATGAGGACTTCAATACTGCTTTATCTGTGTAAAATGATATATATTGTAGAGTAGTTATGTGGTAATAAACCACTTTCAGCATGTGTGAAAGGAGTTCAAGACTGCTTTGTGTAGGTGAAGTGATATTTATTGAAGAGTACCTATGCGTTTATAAGCTTTCTGGATGTGAAAGAGGACCTTAAGGCTGCTTTATCTGAGTAAAGTGATATATATTGAAAAATAGTTATGTAGTTATAAACTTTCAGGATGTATAAAAGGTGTTAAAGACTGCTTTGTTTAAATGAAATAATATATATTGAAGAATAGGTATGTAGTTATAAACCTTCAGGACATGTAAGAGGACTCAATATTGCTTTGTCTAGGTTAAGTGACATATATTCTATGGTAGTTATGTGGTTATAAGCGTTCAGGTTATGTAAGAGGACTCAAGACTGCTTTGTCTAAGTAAAGTGATCTATATTGAAGAGTAGTTACTGATCATACACTTTCGGGATGTGTAAGAGGAGCTCAAGACTGCTTTGTGTAAGCGGAGTGACATATATTGGAAGTAGTTATGTGGTTATAAACTTTCAGGTTGTGTAAGAGGACCTCAAGACTGCCTTAACTGAGTGTAGGTATCTACATTGAAGAGTAGTTATGTGGTTATAAACTTTCAGGATGTGTAAGAGGACCTCAAACCGCTTTCTATAAGTGAAGTCATGAGCACTGAGTAGTAGTTTTTGTGTGGTTATAAACTTTCAGGATTTGTAGGAGGATCACAAGACTATATGTGTAAGCGAAGTGAAGTGTGCTTTTTAATGTGAATTATTAATTTTTTGCCCTTTTTACACTTGCCGGTCATTTTTCAGGGTTTATATACTCTAGTTATTCGGATTTTCTATTTTTCGTTTTTTTCTGATTTTTTTCAAAATTTTAATTTTTTGTCTTTTTTCCCTACTCGTTAATGATTTTCAAATACTTGATTTAGCAATTTTTAGACAATTTAGTTCCTTGCTATTTTTGTTTCCTTATTCATTCGCTTTGGTCATTTTGCAACCTTACCCTGTTAAATACTTCGGTTTTACCACTTTTCGCGTATTCCATTTTTTCGATTTTTAAGTTTTTGCCCTGTTTAGCTTTTCCGTCAATTGGGGAGTATTCTCGACTTAGCTATTATTAGGAGTTTTCGTTGTTTTCGCGATTTGTGGCGCCTTTTTCATTCGTTTAAGCCATTTTTCAGCTTAACTGTATTTGAGGTATTCCGATTTTATGAGTTTTAGATTTTCCTCCATTTTTGCAATTTTTAATGGTTTGTTTTTTACATTTTTACGCTTTTCTTCGATTGGGGATTTCTCGAATTTACTATTTTTGCTTGTTTTAGTTTTCGCGATTTTTACTCTTTTTCCATTCATTTTCGCCATTTTTTAGCTTTACCCTATTCGAAGTATTTCGCCTTTACCCTTTTTTGTGTGTTTTCCATTTTTTTGAATTCTTATTTTTTGCCGTTTTTACACTTTTTGTTCATTTTTCAGTTTACCCTACTCTAGCTATTCTGATTTTACCTTTTTCGTTTTCTCCTTATTTTTTCGAGTTTTTAATATTTTGACATTTTTTCATTTTTTGTGAATGATTTTCAATTCCTTGATTTAGCTATTTTTATGCGTTTTAGTTTCTTTTGATGTTTTGTTTCCTTATTCATTCTTTTGGTTATTTTTCAGCTTTACTCTCTTCGAAGTATTTTGGTTTGCTATTTTCGTGTTTATTCCATTTTTTCGAATTTTAATGTTTTGTTGTTTTTACCGTTTCTGTCAATGAGGGAGCACTTTCGATTTAGCGATTTTTAGGCTTTTAGTTTTTTTGAGAATTTTGGCTCCTTTTTCATTCATTTTCGCCATTTTTCAGCTTTACCCCATGCAAGGTATTCCGAGTTTACCATTTTTCATGTGTCCTCCATTTTTTAGAATTTTTAAATGTTTGCCGGTTTTACACTTTCCGTGTAAATTTTATAATTTTTCGCTTTCCTCCATTTTCCCAATTTTTAATTTTTTGCCATTTTCACGCTTTTCGTCAATCTGGATTTCTCAATTTTGCTATTGTAAGGCGTTTTAGTTTTTCGCGTTTTTCCCCCCACCTTTTCTTTCCTTTGGCATTTTTCAGCTTTACCATTTTTCATGTGTCCTGCATTTTTTCGAATTTTTATTTTTTGCCACTTTTACACTTTCCATTAATTTTTCAGATTTAACCTATTGTAGATATTCGATTTCATCATTTTACGGGCTTCCTCCCTTTTTCCTAATTTTTAGCTATTTTTACGCTTTTCATCAGACGTATTCTCGGTTTAGGGACTTCAGGCGTTCACGTTTTTTGCAACCTTTGGCTGTTTTTCCATTGGCGTTTTGGTCATTTTTCAACTTTACCCTATTCGGCGTATTCCGGTGTTACCAATTTTTGCTCTTTCTGAATTTTTAATCTTTGCCATTTTTACACTTTCGTCAATTAGCGGTATTCCTGAACTAGGGATCTTTAGAATCTTTACTTTAATGACATTCTTTGCTACTTTTACCATGGCTTTTGGCCATTCTTCAGCTTTATTCTCAATTTTTTCTACTTTTTTGGGCCATTTTTACACTTTTCGTAATGAGGGTATTTCAATTTTGCTATTTTTGGGGATTTTAGTTTTTCGGTATTTTTGCGCCTTTTCCATTCGTTTTCGTCATTCTTCTTTACCCCATTCGAGGTATTCCTACTTTAGCATTTTTTTTCGAATTTTAATTTTTTGCCTCATTTACTCTTTCCATTATTTTTCAGCGGTATTTCGATTTTACGATTTTTCGGGTATCCTCCCTTTCCTCAAAATTTTTATCTTTTATCAATTTTACATTTTCCTTCAATTCTCGGTTTAGGGATTTTTAAGCGTTTTAGTTTTTTGTAAACTTTGCCGCCTTAAAATTAGTTTTTGCCATTTTTCAACTTTACCCTATTCGAGTTTCCGTGTTACCAATTTTCAGTCTTCCTCATTCTTTTTTAGAATTTCTAATTTTTATATTTTTTAGATCTTTCGTAATGGTGTATTCTCAATTTATCTTTTTTGGGCGTTTTAGTTGTTTGCTATTTTTGGCACCTTTTTATTCGTTTGAGTCATTTTTCGGTTTAAGCGTATTCGAGATGTTCCGTTTTAGGATATTTTGGTTTTCCTCCATTTTTGGAATTTTTAATTTTTTGGCATTTTTGCACTTTTTGTCAATGCGGTCCCATTTCTGGGTGCTTTTTATAATTTAAGAGTTTTAATTTTTAGGGATTGTTTGCTCCTTTTCCATTCATTTTCGCCGTTTTTAAGCTTTACCCTATTCGAGGTATTCCAGCTTTACCATTTTTCGTGTGTCCTCCATTTTATCGATTTTTAATCTTTTGCCGTTTTTAAACTTTAAGAATTTTCATTTCTTTTTTTGCAGATTTTTTTTATCCATTTCCATTCGTGTTGACCATTTTTCAGCTCTGCTCTACACTACTCGAGGTATTCCGAACTTGACCAATTTCAATTTTACACCATTATTTCCAATTTTTAATTTATTACCGTTTACGTCTATCAATTTAAAGATTTTTAGGCGTTTTGGGATTTTGGAATTTTTCAGCTTTACCCTATTCGAGGTATTCCGATTTTACCATTTTTCGGTTTTCCTCCATTTTTCAAATTTTAAATTTTTAATCAGTTTCACACTTCCCGTCAGTTTGGAGGATATTTTCGATTTTTATGCGCTTTAGTTTTTTTGCGATATTTTCTCTTTCTCCAATGGTTTTGACTATTTTCAGCTTTGCCCCTACCATTTTACGGTTTCCCCCAATTTTTAGAATATTTTGCTAATTTTACAATTTTTGTCAATGGCGGCGAATTCTTGATTTAGGGATTTTTAGGCGTTTTAGTTTTTTGCGATTTTGGCTCCTTTTCCATTCGCTTTGGCCATTTTCCGCTTAACCGTATTCAAGGTATTCTGATTTTACCAATTTCGGTTTTCCTTCATTTGTCCAATTTTTAATTTTTTGACACTTTTACGCTTTTCGTCAATAGGGAACTTCTCTTTGCTATTTTTGGCAATTTTAAGCGCTTTAGTTTTTTAATGTTTTTTCTATTTTTAAACTATATATTCATTTCTCAGCTTTAGTGTATTCTAGGCAATCCGATATTACCAGTTTTTTGGTTTTCATTATTTTTTCGGATTTTTAATTTTTTTGCTATTTTTACACTCTTTGTCAAGGGGGAGTATTCTCGGTTTAGCTATTTTTAGGCTTTTTATTTTCTTAAGATTTCCGGTTCCTTTTCCACCCGTTTTTGCCGTTTTTCAACTCTACTTTATTCGCGGTATTCCGATTTTACCATTCTTGTTTTTTAACCATTTTTCCACTTTTAATTTTTTTAAACCTTTAATTTTTACGTTTTTCGTCAACGGTGGGAGGGGGGGTAATTTCGATTGATAACCCTATTCGGGGTATTCTGCTTTTACTGTTTTTTGTTTTCCTCCATTTTTTTGAACTTTTATTGCTTACACTATCCGTCTCCTTGATTTAGGGATTTTTAGGCGATTTAGCTTTTTTTCGATTTTTTTCGCCCTTTCAATGGTTTTGGCTATTTTTCAACTTTGCCCAATTCCGATTTTACCGTTTTTCAATTGTCCTGTATTTTTAAATTTTAAAAATTGTACCTTTTTACACTTTTCGTCAGTATTCTCGATTTAGGAATGCTTAAGCGTTTCGATTTTTTTTTTTTTTGCAATTTCTGACAGGTTATTCATTCGTTTTGTCCGTTTTTTAGCTTTACCCTATTGAGATATTCCGATTTTACCAGTTTTCGATTTTCCTGCACTTTTTCGAATTTTAATTTTTTTTTATTTTATTTGATTTTTGTTGTCATTTTGCACTTTTTGTATTCCTTATTTAGGATTTTTAGGCGTTTTAGGTTATTGCGATTTTTGGCACCTTTTCCATTGGTTTTGGCCGTTTTTCAGCTTTAAGCTAATCGAAGTATTCCAATATAAATAATTTCGAGTTTTGTGCATTTTTCGAATTTTTAATTTTCGTCATTTTTCTACTTTTCGTCAGACTTTGTCTGAATTTAGCCCTTTGTAGCCGTTTTAGTGTTTTGCGATTTTTGGCTCCTTGTCTTTCCATTTTTTTCCGTTCACTCTATTCGAAGTATTCGGATTTTACTGTTTTTCGATTTTCCTCAATTTTTTTAAATTTTAATTGTTGTCCCATTTTTACACTTTTCGTCAAAGGGAGGTGTTCTCGATTTACCCATTTGTAGGCTTTCAGGTTTTTTTTGCGACTTTTTGCCTCTTTACCATTCGTTTTGGCCATTTTCAGCTTTACCCTATTCGAGGTATTCCGATTATATCATTTTTCAGTTTTCCTCCATTTTTTCAAATTTTTAATTTTTTGCCATTTTTACACATTTCGTCAATGGGAGGTATTTTTATTGAACAGTTTAAAGAAAAAGAATAAAACAAAGTAAGTGATTTTATTTAAATTTTTAATAAACATAACAAACAAGTATGTTACATTTCTTTACTACTTGCCTATAGTATGCAGAAGAAGTGTTGTGCTCTACCCAAAAATTAAAGCAGAGATTTCACTGTAAATACAGATTTTTAGACTCCTGGAATCCAAAAAATACGTATGTGATTTTTGTGTGTGTATGCGTGCGTGTGTGTGTGTGTGCGTGTGCGTGTGCGTGAGACAGAGAGAGAGTCAGGGATAGAGCAAGAGAGTGAGAGGGAACAGCATAACCCAAAAACAAAAAGTTAATCAAATTACTAACTTGGTATTTATGTTCATCTTCAGGATACAATATGAAGATTTTCAAGGAAATCTCCCTTCCCTTGAACTAAATGTACATGAAAAAATGTTCAATATTTTTTTATTTTCTCAAAAATGGCTATAACAATTTTGGTTAAAATACTATAATTTTAAAATATTAGCATGACAAATAAAATGTATGTATTGAATTTTCTGTGAACGCCTGTGAAGTCCTCTTCATTCTGAATAAGGTTAGTATAATTGTAAACTATAAGAGATAGATAAGGTATTACAACACAAAAATGTAGATCTGGTTAAAACATAATTTGTGTTCAAATAACATTTCTTGCAGTGTTAAGCACTTCCACCTTTGTTATTGGTTTGAATTTGCAAACATTTATACTTTTTTCAAGTGGTAAGTCGCTATTCATTTTTTCTTGTGATCATGTGCAGAGTATAGAATTTTAAAACTATCACATAGTGATCCACTTTTTATAAATAAGGCTATTGCTTTAGCCTACTGTATTCTTCTTATATCTACAAAAATGTGTAGACATGTACTATTAACAAGAGGTGGATAGATGAATAAGCTTTTGTAACAATAGTTTGTAAAGGAGTCAGTAGAGAAAGCCATGTGAATGCAACATATCAGATTTTTATTTCAAAATTCAATAAAAAGAAGTTAAAATGGTGTGTCCAATGCTGGTAAGGATGTTTATGTCAGATACACAAATGTGCTAGTACAAGCAGATGAGAAATACTTTTGCATGGGGGCAGTTATTTAACCACTGTTGCAATGTAACAAGCGTAAACTATGATTTTCATAAAAATAATACTAACTCTTGGTAAATACGGCACTTAGGGAAGAAAGTGAAGAGATCAAAAAATATAGATTAGCTGCTGTTCTGTCATATACTTCAATAACACCTGTCTTAATTCTCTATATGTGAAATACCATATGACAAAAAATGCAGAAAACTTACTTTTTCTACTCAAATAAACATTCACAGACTGAAATGGTATTATAATTTTTCATTAGTCTTTGTAATAGAATAATTCCCTGATAGGATAGAATCTATACGCCTTCCAACAGATATATAACAAGTAAACCATAAGAAACACAAGTGCAAAAAAGAGAAAACCCTGCAGAAGTTTGAAATGTGAACAAGTTGAAGGCCAATGGTTGCAGCACATTTTGTGATGGATATCATGACAACAGTAAACATTACAATAAACAGCACTTGGGAAAAGATTTATATGAAGAAATAGTATGAGAAAGAACTGATGTAGCTACATAACAGCTAAAGAAAATAATTCACTCAAATTAATCAAAGCTCCAGAACAATGAGCTCAAAATGCACACAATTAATTGCAAATAAAAAGCTATATAAGTTAAAGTATTTGACACAATAAATCCATTCTCATAGCTTTCAATATTTATATATAACTCATTGCGCTTACTAAAGCTTTCAAATCATATAGTTGAGCTATGAACTTTGAAAACTATTCTAATAGGGCAAGCTTTCAGTCATACCTGCAGTGGCTATATGCTGTTTTAGTGAATGGCATAAAAACATATCAATTGCATCATGGAGGAAAGCTTAAACTTTGCTAGATTAGAAGATAAAGAAATGTACCAAACAGAGTGTATCATATCTTAGTGATGTTATCTACAGATTAGCTATCTGAATACATACTCTGGAATTCACATATCTTTAAGTGATGGTGCCTTGTTAATAGTCTTGTGACCCTTCTATCGCCTAGTTTGATAGTCCTTTTATCAAGAGAAATTTCCAAAACAGGTCACAAATCTATTCCTTATTAAATTAACAGAATATGCTCTTCTTTAACCTGTGTAGAAGTGTTGCCACCATCCTAGGGTGCACAGGGGACTGAAGCCCTGCATTCTCATTTTTGTTTTCTATAACTCTATACTTATAGGTTTAGTGTACCACATTGTACATGTTAATAAACAGATAAATAAAAATACCATATACATTAAAACAGTGGTAAATATTGGGGGATGACAGGGAATTTAATTCATTCTTTTGGAAAATTATCATTCCATATGTTAATTGACAACTGATGAAACAGCTCATTTTGTGCATTTTACTATCTGCACACATTTAGTCACAAGTAGTTTGTATGTATTTGTATGTATGTATTTATTGTGCTGAGAGTTTTACAATTTGATTGTCTACTGCACTTTAACCCTGACCGCTCATTCAGTAGACAATCACTACAGTTTATTTACATTTTACAATTTCCCATCAACGCATTCTGTAGACAATCACTACAGATTATTTACATTTTACAATTTCTCGTCAATAAATTATCTTGTTTTATCAGTTTTTTCATGCCCCATTTCCACTTGTTTTTCGCTTTATACTTATTGATTACTTAACCATCACACATTCATTATAGTTTTCCGTTCAAAGTAAGATACACTACCTCTTACTTTTCTCTATCCACTGTCCAAAGCCATTTATTTTTTACTTTACACAAAAACTGTCCAATGCTTCTAGTGTCCTTGCACATCATTTCGATCATAAGCGTATTTCTATCCCCCTTCAACCACTTCTTATTTAAAAAATTCTTTTCTGCAATTTTCTGTTCCTTGGCACTTAAATACTATGTGTTCAATGTCTTCATTACCACCACATATCGGACATTGGTTCTGAGGAATACCCTGTCTTAACTCTCTTAGCCTCCATGCTCCAGTACTAGATGGTTACAAAGCACCTACTGTAGCTTTAGTGGAGTGAGTGGGTCTCCCTGTAGTCTAGTGATTAACTCACCTGACTGATTGATGTAAAAGCCAGTTCTTCACAACATTTGTAGGAGTTAACCAAATCTGGATATGAGTCCTGATTTGGAATTTAGTCTCTATTTACTTCCGTTTGCCTTTGGTCCTCTAAATACTTAAGCAGTTATTTGTTGGTCATGTTGAGCAATGAAATCCTTAATTTAGTCAATATGCCCTGTTCAGTGATGCAGTTGGAATCACCCTCACATGGATAAATCTCTAAAAATGAATGCAGAGTGAAGGTATGACTATCATAATTTGGCTATGCTTTCTATTGATTGTTGTTACATTGATACCATAAGGCGTTTTCTTCACATTTAATGGCTGATGTTAGTTGGAGTAGTTTGTCTGCCAAACTCCACTCCATGTTCTGGCATTACATTAAAGAAATGGGATTGTTTGTTTTGTATCATGTTTGGTTACAGGCTGATTGATTTGGAGTGGGAATTGAGAAAGTATGCAGTTCATTATAGAGTACTAAAGCTTCCATTTCCATTTATTCCCATAAAATATATGTATACTGTATATTGGTTCATCAGAACTACAACATTATTGAAACAATTCATAATTATGCTTTGTATATATACATGCACAAACACATATGGTAGAATACCTAATGCATTAATTTACAGTGTTTATTAAGAAGTTTACAATCAGTTCTGTATAAAATGTATAACAGTATACTAGAAAGGAAGGAAATGTATGTATAGACTTTACCTAATGGGATGGCAGAGACAGTGACATGTAAGACTCATATTCAGGAGGTTCCAGTTTTGACTCCAATTGGACCTCCAGCCTGACTTTAGGTTTTCTCATGGTTTTCCCCAGTCGTTAGGTGAATGATGGGATGGATTATACTTTACCACAAATTTTTCTGTCCCTCATTTCATTTCCTTTCCTCTGTCAGGGCTGCAGGTCAAGGCACAATGGACAATGGTGTGCAACATTTATGGTGGATGTGCTTTGAGGAGAGAACTTCTTTTTCCCTGGCATGGAATCTTCTGCCCAAACCTGTACATGTAGATAAGAGGGGGAGGAGTTGAAGGGTTATCTGGAGATAATCAATCTGGAAACGTTACGTATCTCACTGTACTGTGCCTACCATGGTCAGTTCTGGCCACCTTTCATGCTCTCTTGCCCCATTCCTTTCTCCTGGAGATTTAGTAGGTGCAATAGGTTTGGCCTTGGTCACATTGCTGATCCTTCTAATCCCTATTGATATCCTTATGTGTATGTTGTAGGCTTTTGCTGAAATTCGTCCTTTCACAAAGATCTTAGGCAGATCTTGATAACCCAGTGTTGTGAATGACAAATGTTTCAGAAAAATATCCTTAACTTTAATTTTAAAATTATTGTTGAGGTATCTTAACAACGGTAAAATGCTATTGTGACTTTTGGTAGTTTTAGGTAAATTTAAGAATATACTTTTGGAATATCTTATGTTATAATAATACATTTCAAAAGTTTGAAGTAATATGGATTCTGATGGGCAAAACAAATAATTTCTATTATGTAAATATGAGATAATGGAAGAATGTGCAGCTTAGGTGTACATATTGGAACTGTTTCATTACTTTTACAGGTGTTTTTTGCAGTGGTGGCTGAAGCATAAATGCAGTGGTAGTGCCAAGAATGCCTTTCCAAAATTCTTTTAGAATGTAATAAATATACCACCACCATCACCAACACACCATTTTTGTACAGTTTCCTCCAAGTTAATACCCTAACCACTAACCAAGGTGGATCATTAGTTCATCCTTAAGAATAACTCCAGATTAGCCGTTAACCGAAGGTCATAATATGAAAATTTGCCCTGACTCCTAGTCAATATCTTTACCTGGAGGCAGTCTCATGTTGTTCCTGAGTCCATGTATTCCTGCTGCTATCTCAGCTAATTTGGGTGCTGATATTATTCTTGTATGTGTATTACACAGTTGTTCCCTTCAATCAGTTTATATATGCTGATCTGTAGTTACAGTTGTTATTTTACTTGCAAGGATTGATTACTACATGGCATGAATCACTTGTATTTATTGATTTTGTGGGGAAACGAGCCTATTTCTTCCCCACATGAAGCTTTTATTTCTATGATAGCCTGCAACTGGTTCCCAAATGATCTTCCATGGTTTTGATACCCTCCTGTGAGCGACAATACAGACAACAGGTCCAGACAAGGACGGTTAAGGTGGAAATGAAGAAACAGGCAGAGGTGACATTCTTGCCATTAGTGATAGCGCTGAAGCACCGGGTTGCCAAGCCGACATGTAACCGTTGAACCCTGCCGTGCAGTGGAGGTCGTTACCGTACGACTTCCATCACTTTAGCCAGGGTATCCGCTCTATGATTCCTATAGGCAGAGGCGCAATTCGTCTTGTACGAAGTGACGACAAAAATCCTCTCTGTCGTCTCGCAGCTGGAGCAAAGCTAGTCAACCGAGGTGAAAGATATCTTCACCACTCCGACACCTGAACCATGTCACCGACTGAAGGAGCTGATGCGGCGGTATTGTATGTCGCGGCAACAAAGTGTACGGCAACTACTGACGATAGAAGAACTAGATGACTGCAAGACCTCCATAATCCTGGATGATTTATTCAGGACCATTTGGAGCAGACGCCTTTCCACGCAGACCTAGTCCAACCTAGCTAGTCAGATGCCATCCTAGATGCTCTATCACAGCGGACCGCGGACACAAGGTAGTACCCCAGGCTGCTGTTGCTGTTGTTCCCTCGCGAAACGACAGGTAGAGCTGCTGCAGACTTTCGAGGAATTAACATTCCAGATAGCAGCCTTCCAGGCAACCCACGAGGGATGAAACTGCTTAGCTTCCGCGACCGACCTGACTGTAGATACCATAACCATCTTCGATTACTGCCGGTACCCTCGCCGCTTCGGTACTCAGAGACGTCATTGACGAGCATCCCTGCACTTTCAGCTCTCAGGGTAACGAAAATAGCAGCCGCTAGTGGTGGTAAACGACTGTGACAATACTGCTCGCATGTAGGCAACAGACCATGCGTCTTAACGCAAGTTCGTTGTGTACACGGAACCGACCTTTGATTTTTTCCCCGAAGACGCCGGCACTTCACTTGGTTGATCAACATTCCATGCTCTGTAGAGCCTGAAACAGATAGCGAAGATGGACCTGATGTTCCTCTGGCGATCTGGAAAACACCAGCACCTCACCCAGGTACCAGAAACAAAATGGCAGTACCGCAACATACTGTCCATGAAGCGCTGGAAGGTCTGTGCGGCGTTGTTTAGCCCGAAGGATAATTATGGAAACTCGAAGAAGCCAAAGGGTGCCGTAATGGTCGTCTTCGGAACGTCTTTCGGATAGGCAGGTATCTGATTGTACATGCATATCGTTGGCGGATAAAATGTTGCATCCCGTCAGCTGCTGCACGTAGTACGATATGCGCACGGTGTAACGGTCCAGGATGATTCGTTTAACGTCCCAAAAATCGCCGCATGGACGCCAGATGTAATACGGAGGTCAGTGGTTGGCTGATCCTTTATCTGTAACATTTTGGGACATGGTGTCGAATTTCGCCTTAGGTAGCCTGTAGGCGCTCTAGAGCAAGGCGACGAGGTCGACAGAACATGGTGTCATACTCCGCTGAGGTCAAAGCCGGAAATTTCACCAGAAGAACACCTAATGCTCTCTTGTCGGAAATAATTCTTACACTGTACGTTCGGTGTTCTGACTGCGGTGCCAATGACTCATAGCGTCGTGAAGCTATCTACCAGCAGATGGTAGAACAAGAAATAAGTTCCCATAGGCTGATCGACTTTTGCGATGACGAAGCACTAGATGAATTCGCGGCAGAGGACGAGATTAAAGTTCAACTGCAGCCATCATAGGTGGATATGCGGGTGCCATTGGCCGCAGTAAGGTCTGTTGATGCGTTTCCGGAGTAAGACAATGCTGCTTTTATAGAGGAAGAGTATTTTTTAAATAAAACGCAACCAAAATCTATTTTTTATCAAAATAATCATAAAATGGAAATTAAAGTTAAGGCCGGGGGTTAAGCTATAAGAAAGGAAGAAAGGAAGGGGAAAACAATAGTTTTTTTCTGCGTCTTTCATTTCTGCGCATGAATTTTTAATACCGATCAGCTAGAGCAACCAGGTTCTTGTATATGATTCAGGGTTGAAATGTTGAACATTTGGTTCCAATGGCTTAATAAACATTAGTTCTGGCATTTAAAACTCCAGGACTTTGTAACCCTTTATTTTAACTGATGATTAAGGATGACATAGATGTATTCAAATTCTGCATTAAGCATTGCTAGTTAATGCTTTCTGAAATAAAAGAAAACAATAAGGAAATGACTTTTAGCATTTAACGTCAAAATGGTGATTTATGTTCTGTTATACATAGTTAAGTTTCAGTTATGTACTGAACTTATGCAGTAATATCGAAATTATTTTTTTTAATGTCAAATGGTATGTTATGGAGGTTCTGTTTTTTTGCTTTCAAGTCGGTTTAAATATTTAAACTAAAAATGCTTCAAAATTAGATTAAATTTGTTTGCAGATTCTGAAGAGTTTTGCAATTGGACTACTTTCTTGGTATTTCTTTAATGTTCTGGTTCAAAATTCTCACCTTCAAGTTAACATGGATTCAAAATAAGTCCTTGTTGCAATCAAAGATAGAAAGAATTATGCTTTAAATTTTTGAAATAATAAGTGATTTATTGACGTGAATAACACGTTGAGCTTTAACCTTGAATCTCCCAGATGCGTTGATTTGTATATTTTGGAAACTTTAAAACATCACAGCAGTCAGCGTGTTCATATACAGCGTGTCCATAAATCCGTGCACTAACTCTCCAGGACCCTATTCTGTGGATAAATTGGAGGCAAAAAATAAAATAGTTCGTAAATTATAGCCGTAAAAACCTAACTAATAAATCGTCATCACAGTTTACCGTTAGACGCTTGCCATCCTACTACTGCTAATACTCATATAGACTAGCTCGGCTACCTGGCTAATAGTCAACTTACTACTGTTCCTACACCCCACAATGTCCCCAATTAACTGCAGCGCAATGATGTTACAGGGCTAGTTCACACGGCTGTATGGCTGTCAAGTGCATAGCGTTAAACAATGATGCAATATCATGCCTTTTCATCGGTTAAGTTTTTGCAACTATAACGAGAGAACGGTTATACTTAAGACAAACATGCCATAAAGTTTTGTCTCCAGTCCTCTATTGAATCGGGCCCTGGAGAAATGTTGCAGGAATTCGTAGACGTTCTGTGTTGAAACGAAGCTTAAAAATCATGTTTTTGTATTTAAAAAATACGCCATTCATTAATTTTTAAAAATATATTATTAATTTTAAGGAAAAAGTACCAAGTGGGATGGCTCAGCGGTTGCGTCTGTGGCTCGTATTCGGGAGGTGGTGGGTTTGATTCCCGTGGCCGATCTTCCTGACCTACGGTTTTTTTCGGAGGTTTCCCCGGGTCGCCAGGCGAATGCTGGGAAGGATCCTTACATCCCCAGAATTTCTTGTCCCTCCATTTTCATTCCATTAATCATTTCCTTCTTTCTTCATTTCATCCTTCACCCCGTTTGGTCTGTTTCAGTGTTGGAAGTGTCGGCGATGGAGTTTCGGTGCAGCGTGGCAGGGAAAAAGAATGCTCTCTGTGAACCTTCTCCATCCCTCGGCCTTCGGCTGGTTGCCGGGTTATAAGGACCGTCCCCAGGGGGGCGTTGGACACCATGTGAGACGGGGTCCCCGGTCTGCCTGTCCATCTTTATATCTGAAAACGTTAGGGACTCTGTCATTGCTGTGCCATCGCTCCTGGTTCCGGCCGCCCGGTGTCTCCCTTCACTTTATCCCTTCCTCCCCGGGGGCGCCCCCTTGTGGGGGGCGTACGGTATAATGTCCAGACTCTCTGGATCAATGCCGCCTTCCCTCCGCTACTCATTCCATTCCAAGAAGAAAGTGATAAAAGGTTCTTATCCAGGGTAAGGTTAAATAAATAAAACACACGAGAGCAATAATATAAGGAGTGTGAAAATGTTAATTTATAGTAGTAGGTTTGAAATATTTTGAAAAAGAGCTGTTTTTCTTCAAACTTTGAATTTTTTTATTTGTAAAATAAGTTCTTTAATGCAGTGCTATATATTTCTTAGGATTACAATTAGAATTACGCTACGGAGGGAACGCCTAGCACCTCGACCCACAGGGATATTTTGTGCGTAACTCCCGGGAGGAACGATGAGTTGAAGGAACCGCAGATGACGTATGGGTTGCAGGACCGGCCGACGCAGGCGACAGAAACGCGCAGAGTCTCTAAGAGTTACAGACTTGGCCACCCAGCCGAGAGTACTTAAGGCAGCCCAAGTCACCGGAGGATGGCTAACAGGCAAGTCTCCATCGGAGACCGGCAAAGTTCAACCCAGCAGCGGAGACTCGAGCGCCCTCCATCTAACGGGCCGAGAAGAGGTTCTAACACGCAAGCCATCTGTCCGCGGTCGTCCGGCACACAGCCCCGGAGTCAACCTGTAACGTGAAAGAGGAAGATGGAATGAGAGGGAATGAGGAAGAGAGAAATTCGGGGAGTCAATGATCTTTCCCAGCATTCGCCTAATGACCCGGGAAAAAAAATAACACATGGGTCAGCCACGGGAATCGAACCCACGACCTCCCGAATGCGGGTCACAGACGCAACGGCCCGTGCCTCACGCTCGGTTATACTGAAAAAACAATTCAAAAACTTTGGCCTAACATGTAGAATTTCCTTCTAAATGTTAATACATAACTTCATTTCCACGTATAATCAATTCTCTCCATTATAGACTATACTAACTTGTATAGTTTTGATTGAAGTGGCACACATTAAGCAGCAACTGAGTGACGTGACTGAGTCATAACAAGTCCTTTACCTATGTGTCCTGTAATATAGGAAAGCGTTCCGAAAGAAGCTCTCAGAGAGCATGTGGACAATGAGTGATAGCATGTTACATGTTCATTGTTGTAACTAGTGTCGTTAATATTATTTTATAGATTACTACGTGCTCAGGTATATTGGATAGAATTAAAGTTGTTTTGTTAAAAAGAGCAAAAGTTGGTGAAATATCTCCCATAATATATAATTATAAAACTGATTTTCTTGTTATGTTATTTTCTTACTTTATTTTGTTTCTGAATGTCTAAAATTTTCTGACGTTCTTTTAAGGTGGATGAAGAGGTCTAAAGAACCTTTTAGGATTTTAATTGTTTAATGCATGGTAGATTTTAGAAAGTGCACATATTTTTTTTTCAAGAAAAATTTTAGTGCTCCAAACATTTTAAGCCTTGATTGCAAAGCACTACATCTGAGAAATAATATATAAATTTAGATTTTCAAACGTTCATCACTTGGGGCATTTTGCACGTGATTTGATTTTAATTTTTTGAAACTTACTTTCTTAGAAGGATAGGTAAATAGGGCCATAAAAATTAACTCTATATTATAATTATATTAACATTTTTGGGACAAAAATTTCAACTAAATGGGTTGAAAATTGAAAAAAAAAATTAGCACTTTTACTACTGAGTGCTCTTAAATAATCGGAACATCCGCAAACATATATTCACACTCAGATTTTAGACATTTCGAGTAAACTTCTTTATCAAAGAAAAATGTCTCTTGCTCAGTCGGAAATCGAACCCGGTTCCTTTAGAATAGTAGGCAGGTGCTGTTAGCAATGAGGCCAATCAAACCACAATAATGCTGTTAAAGATAAACGGAAAATAAGCGTGTAGTATAAATCTCATATATACAAGTAATACGCCAACTATATAATCTCTGCTTGGAAAACGTCACATCTTATCGGAGATGGCTGATGGATATTGAAGACAGCTTATCTGTTCTGTGTAAGTGTTCTTGTGCAACGCCCGAGTGGCTTTGTTTTATCATAACAATGCTCATCTCCCCTCCTTCCCGGTACTTATGGGCTGTTAAACGAAGCGATTATTTCCATTTGATTGGATAGTCCCCAGATTTCCTGATGTATCAGCAGAAAACGAGATTTACAAAGTTTTACTGGAGGAGTTGATAGGTAAGCTTCTTTTATTTGTTCCTCTGGTAAAATATACGAAAATCGTTTTGGTGTGGGCAATTATTTATTATTATTATTAATTTATTTATTGATAATGTGACGTGATTCTCCCATTGCCCCCCTTCCCAACTTAGAGGCGATTTGTGTGTAGTTGATTATTTGTAATTTACGGTTTGGGCGCCGTGAAGATGAGGATAGTGTTATTGTGGGCACTTAACCTCGGCTACGACTCTATCTCAGCATGGGTGTTTTAGTGATAAATAAGTTACTCAGATTTCTCACCATCTAATTGTTTATTATTTGTCTTACAATAATTAGGATTGTGTCTTTGCAACCATTATAAACCCATTGCGTACTTTTCTTATTTTACCGCGACACTGGCTACTTGATTGCGTTTAATTCCCTTTCGGAAGGATTCTAAGTGTGTTGTGATCTATTTCCCTCGGCGATGATGTTAATTCCTGTTCTTATTTAGCGCTATTGAATATGTATCTAGCCCTTTAGTGATGGCATGAATGCATTTAGTGTAGTTTCCTTTACGATGA
This sequence comes from Deroplatys truncata, assembly GCA_030765065.1. Classification (NCBI taxonomy): domain Eukaryota; kingdom Metazoa; phylum Arthropoda; class Insecta; order Mantodea; family Mantidae; genus Deroplatys; species Deroplatys truncata. The sequence goes on along the minus strand of CM060988.1, from coordinate 115,497,537 downwards.
AATCACAGCCTTGAGTATCACTGTGTATATGTGACCAGCACGTCTGACTTGGACAAGAGTTTGTATGTAATTTCGTCTCTAGTTGCTTCCTACATCATCTTCATCCTCACGCACGCGTTTCCATCTCCTAAAATACTGAAGTAGTACTCACTTTGGCTTGTTTAAATTCATCTACCAATAACATTTTCGCGGTATAAGGATCTTCTAGAACATTCTATAGCGTGGTTACGCTCCCTTATGCATGAGCGAATTTGGCGTCCCTATTAGCCAGATATATTTAGATATATTTCTAAAGATTTCTTCACACCTTTGTTCTAATTTGTGTAACATGTACTGCCTTAGGCTACTTTCCTGACGTATACGGCTTCTTTTCTCATGCATTTCTTCGTGACTTAAATACACATGAAATATTACATTTATCACGTTATTATTGCTCATTTTATCATTTATATACTTCTGATTGATTTGACTTTTATTATTTATCTAATTCTGATTGATTTGATAGCGGCGGCGGGCTAAATATACCTTTCAATAACCGATTGGTAATCATGAAAGTCGAAATACTTACAATACTCAGCCTTTGCGTCTCAGACTTGCAAGGAGTAGGTAAGTCTACAACCTAGAAGTTGTCACAAGGGTCAGAATGAAACTACCTTGCAACCCCATTAATAATGTAGTCTAAACACGTAATAAGTGGAACAGCGCTCTAAAAGGCAATACAATGTAGGTAAAACGATGTTGGCACAGTTTCATATAAAGTTAATACCATATAATATTCTTAAACAACTGCTGTAAAAAAAAGAATCAAATACGAACTCATTTCGTTCCCACTGGATAATTCAACATACAGAGAGATTTTGCCACTTTACCGTTTTGTATAACACAATTTAGTGTAAACGCAGAATTTTAAGAATGAAAGAAAGATAGAAAAGAGAGAGAGAGAGAACTAGGTTTGCAGAAATTGACGAGTTTTTTTTTTTTTTCAATTCTGTTTACCCCAAACACCGTTAAAGCTGAAAGTACAAATCCTCGTTACCATTGAACGGCAAAGTAATTTTTAGAGGTGGGGGTGAGGAGGCAGGTTTCAAAGTTGCTGGAAATATAAACGTTAAAATTTGTCCCATTAATCACTCGCATCAGTATGTCGTTTTCTTTTTTGGAGGGGGGTCTTATTTATGGACGCTCTTTAACTGCTATGGTTCTTAGCGTCGCATTCTATATTGGACGTGAAAGACCGTAAAATTTGCTCAGAGGTCTCTTTATCAGGCTTGAGGTTCTTTTACGTGCCGTAAATCGGCTTTACTTCCCTTCCAAAGGAAGCCATCTAAGGATTTTTACGCCCGAAAAAAATCCATCGCCCTCCGCCGGGTTTGAACCCGCGATCTCTGGAACTAGAGCTCGTCTTTAGACATTGTTTTAATACAATATCATTTTGTAATTTATATGGAATTTTTGCTCATTTCCGGTGCAAAAATGACGATGCAGGAGAGAGATGAATGTTATTGGATAATAAGATGTAAGGTACCAATGACCACCAAGATGCGAGATCGTAAAAACTTTGAGCAACTAGTTGAAATTTTCTTTGACTCGTACAGAAACTCTGTTAAGTTTGTCACAGATACAGTGATAGATAATGCTCAACTTAAGATATAACCCAAAACTATTTCTTTGGTTTGCAGTCTGTTTTGCACATCCAGTAAGATATAACTCGAGACCATTCTTTCATTTGCATCTTTCGTGCATATCCAGTAAGATATAACTCAAGACCATTTCTTTCGTTTGCATCTTTCGAGCATATCCAGTAAGATATAGCTCAAGACCATTTCTTTCGTTTGCATCTTTCATGCATATCCAGTAGGATATAATCAAGACCATTTCTTTCGTTTGCATCTTTCGTGCATATCCAGTAAGATATAATTAAGACCATTTCTTTTATTTGCAGTCTTTGGTTCCTATCAGTAAGATATAACTCAAGACCCTTGCAGTCTTTCATGCACATCCAGTAAGATATGTCAAGCCGATTTCCTTTGTTTGCGGTCTTTCATGCATATCCAGTAAGACATAACTCAAACCCATTTCCTTTGTTTGCAGTCTTTTGTGCATATCCAGTAAGATATAACTCAAGACCATTTCCTTCATTTGCACTCTTTTGTTCATATCCGTTCCTGATGACAAGATTTTTAAATTTGATCAATTTTGCATGCTTTAACTTGGAGGCTAAACACTGTTGGAATACTGTTTCAAAAATGCGTTAACTAACGAGTCTTTCTGGGACAACATATTTTATCAAACGTGTGTGTTGTGCTATGGAAACATGGCACAGTTATCTCCTTTTCACATTGTTACTTGCTTTATTAATACAAAACCTTCCTATATAATGCTTTGGTTATAAATACAAATCTACATGCTTCCTTTTTGCTCATATTTTCACTAACTTCAAAGATGTGTATCTCCTGCTGTATTGATCTATTATACACTGCATTATATCCATAGACAGATTCTGGGAGAGACTAAGAATGGCTATAACTCCCTTTTAATTAAAAAAGGAATATGGATTTGTTCTACTTAAGGTTATGGTGTTGCTTTCTATGGTAAAATAAAATCCAGCACTTTTATTTCTATCCTATTTACTTAAACCATATAAGTATTTATTCGTTCAGAGTCAGTGAGTGAATTTATCTTAGTGGTGGACTATATCTCAAAAGATAGAAGAAAGAGAAACAAATAGACCAAAACAAATATGCTTTACATTTACTAGTACATATCTTCTGAATATGAATTGAGCTCTGAAACAATAAGAGCTAAAACTGAGTATTCAAACTACTTAAATATTATGTTTAGACGGTATGTGTATTTAATAAATATTTGTATAAGCTTTCTCAAAATTTAAATTAATGTTTATGTCATAAAAGATCATCTGTAATCACTTATATGGGATCTGAAAATCTAGAAAGGTAAAATGCTCCATTGCCTACTGACTGTATTTTTCTCATTGGTATAGTATGTTTCAAAATGTATGAGCCCCTCCCTAAAGAAATCCTGAATGCACCTCTGATCATATCTAGTTCTGCCATAAGTCCTGTACCTGACATAAAAGGTGACTCTAAACAGAGAAACAATAATTACTAATACACGTATATCACCTGTGCACGTAATCCATGATCAAAACGATCACATTTAAGAGTTATGGGGCCAAATACATATGGGTTGTGCACACTTGAAGAAGTGCATGAGCTGGCAAAGCTTTTCCCGCACTCTGTTTCCATACTATCACTACAAATTATTTTACTCAATGCCACTAGCTGGTAGCACTAGGGCAGAAGATAGAGTCCCTGTAGCAGAAGAAGACGATGTGCACAAGCAGGAAACTTCTCCCACTTTCTCCATACCATCCATAATCTGAACTACAATTTAATTTGAACATTAGCTTATTCTTGCCCTAACATGTTGTACTTGATTACATACACAACAAATATTATAAAAACATTTTCATTCATCAGACCAGTAGTGCATTATTGTTGTTGTTATTGTTATTATTATTATTGTAGTTGTTGTGTTGTTGATGATATTGTTGGGAGCGGCTGAAGTTCTATAACTTTATTTACAATCATAACTATTATGCAGCAAATGCTATTTCACATTTTCAGGACTGTCTGACTAAAATGTTGTGAACACCAAAAATGTATAGTCACGAGCCATTACTGTATGCATGCGCACGCACGCACGCACACACACACACTCACTTTTTTTTTACTTCAGAAATATCTCCCAGATACTGAATACAGGGATACATATGGAATTTTGTAGATGCTCAGGGACTTTGCCTGCTTTGGCAATTTGTGCAAATAGTCTTAACTTAAAAGATTACAATCATTCACAACACATTAGATCTTGTAAAGTATGACCCATTCTTACAAGTGTTTATAAATAAGTGAAGCAGAGTGTTAAGTGTTTCCAGGTGATAGTTTCAATGTCCATTATAATGGACATTCACTTATAAATCAATCTTCTTCAAACAAAATACACCTGCAAGAAAGTTTCAATTTGAATATTTCTCTAACTTTACTGCCACTTATTTGATAGTTTGATAAATTGATAGGTTTATAGGTTTTAGCATGGCTCACAATAAATAATAGTGAACATAAAAATATAATTTTTATTTGTTTTTAAATTTAAATGTAAAGCAGGCATTTCATTACAGTACCTAATAGCCCCTACCCAGTCCCTTTAATATCTTTGCATGTCAATCACTGTTTATTTTACAGGACCCTTTCATCCTTCACTACAAACTTGGAGCTAGGACTTGAGACTAGCTAACTCCAACACCAAAATTCTGGCCAGTGAGTTTTCAATGCTTTAGCGAACTGAGCTACAAACCTAACAATTGATACCTAAACAGCTTTGAAGGCACAGGGAATTATAATATGCAATCACTTTTGAAAAATCACTTTGAGCCAAAAATAAATTACAACTGAAAGGCTTAAATCAATATAACTACTTTCACAAACCCTGTAACTCTTTTGCACAGAAAAATCTGCAGGCAGCATGGGCTCTTTCTTCCGAAGTGAGGAAATGGCATTATGCCAACTGTTCATCCAGCCAGAAGCCGCATATCTTACAGTTGCTGAACTGGGTGAAGCTGGAATTGCTCAGTTTAGAGACGTATGTATCTTACTAGGTACTTAAAACTTAGTTTTACTCATTTAAAATAAATGTACATTTTTGTGACTTTGTTGCTATACTTTGATTGAAAGAATGTGTAGCAGCAACAAATGTACAGTTCTGCAGTTATGCATAAAGATTACAAAAGCCTTCCAGAGCTTGGTTTTATTACTTCATATGCCATTCAAATATATTACATTAACATAATATGGAAAAAAATATTATAGCAGCACAAATAGCAAAGGCTCCATCAATACTTGCCAGGGATGGAGCAAAAGAATACCAAGAATTGCAATTGCAAGAAATATTTCCATAAAAGCTAAGGTATAATCATCCATGCAAAATAAATAGTGCACAATAAGAGCTTACAAAGGTTTTGAATTGCATTTATGCTAGGTATGAATCTCTTTATAAATGAATATGATAACAAAAAAAGACTTTCTTTTAATAAAATACAAATTTAGGCACTGAAAGAAAGAAAACGACTCCAACCAAAAGATGAAAAAGTAAGAAACATATTTGTTCTGAAAACTTAGACAGAGCATTCACTTTCTGTGACAATGAACACAGGATTATACTAATTTTTTAAGAGTGGGGAGAAAAGCAACACTTAAGGGAACTGAGGCTTGGGTTGTAATTGCACCTCATAATCATTATTGCAAATTACCAAAGTTATAAATGAAATCATACATAAGTAATCTTGGAGTTCATGCATTCATAAAGTTACCACAGAATTGGCTAAAGCAATTAACCACCCTGAAGTTCTTCACTTCTTTAAAGACAAAAATGTATATCATAGTTTATAATTTTTATTGTTCATTAATTACTGTGTTAATCAATACTGTAAATGAAGATTATGATAATTAATGTGTAAATTGTTCATTATGATGATCTTAATGGTCACATTATGATTTTAGTGTTTAAGGAACTTTAAAAAGAAAAAAAATGAAGAAAGAAAAATTCCAGTTTGCAACTTTTTATAACACTAGGTAGACTGAACCCATGTCAACATACAACAATAGACATACCAACAATATGCTGTACCAGATTACATTTTTATGGAGTAAATTTCTACCAGAAAAAAGAAAAAAGCACTAAGCATCACATGAAATAACACCAAAGACATCATGGGTGAATAGCAATACAACTTGGAAAGTTAAAAGTTATGCAACCAGAAAGAATCAACACACAGGAATATTTTAAATCAGTTTTTAAAAGAATCAGGGTGAATGTTACATTAAGGAACTAATAATTTAGTAGCACTGAAACTCTATTACATTATTTTCAGCTAAATTTGGAACTAAACGCCTTTCAGCAGAGGTTTATAAATGATGTAAAACGATGCAGTGAAATAGAGCGCCAACTGCGGTACATAGAGAAAGAGCTGAATGAAGATGAAGTTCCAATTCCAGAACCTAAAGAAATACCTGGTGCTCCTAATCCCAGAGAAATGGCAGATCTTGAGGTAATTCCATTTATTTCATTCATTTATTTGATCTTTGATTAAGACAGTTAATGTTTTCTCCGTGCTTTGTGCTTTTATTGTATTGAGGTCTAAGAAGCTTTTTGTTTGCTATATCTTCTTCATCAAGATTCAAAAGTAAGTTTTGGCACCACACATTTTTGTTGCTGTCAATAGTTGTATTTTTTCAATATAAGGTAACTAATGAACTTTAATATGTGCTATTAAGTCTTACACAATATTGTATGGAATGCCTCTGTAGCTTACTGACCAGCATGATGACATAATCCCAGATCTCCAGAGTTCAATTTCCAGTTGAAGGGAAAAATCATCTTTAAGTAATAGTATTCCCTAATCCCCATCACTAGTCTAGAAAGTGTGTTTGAAAGACCAAATATGAGTGTTTTTCAACATATGAAATGAGTAAACACAGCTTTTAAGAGCATAATGAAAATGAGTAAACAACAGCAGTAAATGTTTCTTAAGTTTAAACCACTGATATGAACTGAAGTTTAAAGCAGTTTACATAAATAAAACTGAAATATACAAACAACGAAATAATTACATCATGCTTCTTTTCAGGCTGTTGTTGAGAAGACAGAAAGTGAAATTCGTGAGCTAAGTCAAAATGGCAAAGGCCTCAAATCTAATTTTCTTGAACTGAGAGAGCTAGAACATCTACTAATGAAAGCTGATAAATTTTTTGAATCAGGAGGACCCTTACTTAACCTTAATGATGAAGCATATGACAATCATGAACATCTTGAGTAAGTGTTACAAAGAGAGTCTAGCTTATATACCCAATAATGAATAAAGAAGGAAATGAGTAGCTAAAAAAGGCTAGATAACACGTACAATAAATGCAGGAAAGCATATAAAGCTGTAGAGAATCTTAATATTATATTATAAAAACCTTACATAATATCCTAAATAAGAAAAATATGATTAAAGAAAACAAATATAAAAATGCAGTTATTGTTGTGGTTTTCTCAGTTCTGAATGAAAACAGAAAGAGCATTCCATGCTTTTTCAATTTACATGTTTTATTTTCTTTCCTGTATTTCTAGGTCCTTGTTTGTTTCTCTGATTTTCCTGTTTTCAGTTCTAGGCCTCAGAAAATAATTATTTTTTTAATACTTTAATGCACCATTCTCTATAATCCAAAAATAAAACAAAAAAGCAGTGTATGTAAACCCCAAGGCATGAATTTTGACATAAAGATTATAGAGGAATTTTATGGCTGGTGCAGGCAAAACTCCCTCTGGTTTCAGAGGTAATCATCAATATCAATATCAATTTATTGTCATTAAACAGTTATATAACTGCAATAGACATTGTCAGTATATACAATAATACAAATCAATAATACATCATAAACCACACCTTGTGCAACTTTTACAGCAAAAAAGTAACAATTAAATATCAATATCAGATGCATTAAAATCAAAAATTCATTAACAGAATAAAATGGATTATCCACAAGCCAAGAATGCAATCGCTTACAAAATATTTTATAAGGCAAATCTTTTACAGCTTGAGGTAGCTTGTTAAAACATTTAATGCCAATACAGGAGTAACTTTGAGAAGTTTTCTTAAGTCTATGCTGAGGAATATCAATCATTTGACCATTACGGATATTATAATTATGAATATTGGATCTCGTGTCATACATATGTTGATTCTGTTTCATAAAACCCAATACAGTATAAATATACAAATTTATAACAGTCAAAATATTATATCTTTTAAAATAGGGTTTATTTGCAATGTGTTCTAGTAGTTATCTTAGCCATAATTCTTATAGCTTTCTTTTGCATAAGTAATACATCTTGGATATATGAGCTCATGCGGCATAGGTTCCACAAAGTGGGATTTGCCTCGTCAGCTCACTGCACCTGTTTACAAATGTAGAACCATACCATCTTACTATGATCAAATATTTCTCCCTTTACCTCAACTAGTGCTAGAACAGAGAATTTAGAGGTCTGTCAGAAAGGTTTACATGCTTTATGACAAGGAGTTATTAGGTGAATGCTGGTAAATTATCTTTCATGTGCCAGTAGAGATTCCAATTATTTTATTCACCAGATAGCATATTCCATAAAAAATAAATACTATTTGGCTATTATTCTAATATCACAAATGGTAAATAGTTGTAAATGATGCACATGTTGCTTTAGACAACTTTACATGCTAGGCTGGAAGCTTTGCTCATTATGTCTAGCATGAACTGTATGTATTGGAGAAGTGCAAAAATGGGTGATGTGCATCCCAAGTCTAAGGTCAGGGATGGGGAACTGCCGAATGACAAGTAGTATGACATTATTCTTATAAAACATGTTATGTCTCTCATAACATGTTTTATAAGTGGTGTCATTAACTTTCAATCTGAAAAATATGCACTAAATACTTGCTTACATGCGTAAATTACATTTAACTGTGCAATTCTCTGAGTAGCTTATCTGTAAATAACATTGACGTACCTTTGTTAAATTGTCTAGTTTGTACCTGTATAATGGATGTGAAAGGTGTGAAGTATTCTCTATCATATTCATTGTACAAAGTGTATGTAACCAAATATTTATGTATGAAAATGCCATCTTCATGTCTTATTACTTTTGAATTCATACACCTCTTATTTTCATTTATTTATTTATACAGTGTTATTCCACCAATGCATTTCATTAGCTTTAATGGAAAATATGTAAATTAATTGCAGAAATATCTGAAGGTCTCAGAGTGATTTACTGCCAAGTTTGTATTTATTTATTTATTCATTTGCTTATTGATTTTTTTTCATTTTCCATTTTTGTTTCAATGTTAGATTTGTGGCAGGTGTTATACCTAGAGAGCGTTTCCCAGCATTTGAACGAATGCTATGGAGAGTGTCCAGGGGTAATGTCTTCCTCCGTCAAGATGTTATAGAAGAACCACTTAAGGACCCCTCCAATGTGAGTGAAATTTTACAATGTGTTGTCAAGCATTCCTACTACACTGCTCAAGTTAGAATAATATCCAAGACAATACATAACAGCTTTCACTGTGGAATATATTTTCTCTTTGTACATTGTAACAATAATTTTGTTAACTTTAAAGATGAGTTAGTAGTGGAAATATGAACATCACTTGCTAATATTAACTTAATATGTTTTGAGAGCCACCTGTTTCCATCAATATATTTTATTTGTCTTTAAAGTTAATAATTTAAAACACATCACTGCTTCTAGCTTTTTTCAGAACACATCAATAATTTTGATTTTTATTGTGGTTATGAATTCTGCATCTCTTATTCAACAGGGAAAGGAAATATATAAAACAGCATTTGTGGCGTTCTTTCAAGGAACTCAGCTAAAATCACGAATAATAAAAATATGTGCTGGTTTCCGTGCTTCATTATATCCTTGCCCTAGCATATTTGAAGAACGTAAAGAGATGCTTAAGGGAGTACACACACGAGTTGAGGATCTCAATCTTGTAAGTTAAGGATATTACTAAGCTCTTTAATATTATTTTCTTTTAGCATCATAACAAAAGATTTGCTTTTAGAATTGAGTCTTGGATATAAAATACTACAATTTAAAGCAAGATTTGAACTAGTGTGGTTCCTTTTGGAGACAATTCATTTATTTTAAAATACTTTTCAAATTCAAAAATGCATAGCATAAAATCATAGTATTTAAAAATAATTTCTTGAATGTTTTAAGTGAATCAGTTGAAACTTTAAACACTAAACTTTTTAAGTAAACAGAGAAATAAATTCTTTACTAACAATAATTATTATTGGCTATAGTGAAATAAACAACATACATAATATTATCCAGTACTTATATAAGTTCAACGTATATTATGCCTAATACATTTTCTGTTCATTAACACCACTTGTTACTTTGGAGCAATCAGTTTTAAACTTGAAGAAATTATGTAATTATCACTTGTTCAGAAGTGAAGTCAAGTGTAAAGTTACATTCTAGATTAATTTTCAGTATTGAAGAAAGTGATTACCTTTCATTAATTTTGATCAAAGAGGAGCAATTAGATAAATGAAAAATGTTGGCTGATTCATAACACCAATACTTCACTTACTACCTTTATATGCTGGTCATGTTTTGGAAGCCTTCACTTCCACCATAAGCCAAGTTCTCTTGGTGTAGTTTCTGGAGATCTCAGTATATCTGTGAATGATGTTATGATGACAGAATTTCAAAATTCATAACACAATGTTTGTTCTAAATGTTCTCTTCCAAAGGAAGAGTTCTAGTGGGTGGCCCATATGTAAGCTGTGTTCATGTCTCTTTCATATTTGAGGTCCCAAAGGTGTAAGACAACTGTTGATTTATCTACTTGTATGCAATTACATTGCAGATGTGTTTGCTGGTACGAATGTTTACCTTCCTTTTTTGTTTTGCCAATATAGGTACCTGCTGCATTTTGCCACAATATTTGCAGCTGATCTGATAGCTTTATGGTATGAGTATTAGATCTTTTTGGGATGATTTTAGCTGGTTTTTTAAGTTATGCTTATTTTTAGAGGCAAGAGTGTTGTTAATGTTCCTGAAAATCTTGTGAAATTTAAGTCTCATCATAGGTGAAAGCAGAATTTTCTAAACCTCTTCCTCTCTTTTCAGCTATTAATATGTTAGTTTTTCTTTATTTTTCTTGTCTTCAATCAGTCTATCTTTCTGTTATTATACTTGGATTGAAGACATTGATGGGAGTTGTATTGATAGTATGTTGATATTCTTCATGGTACACTTGATTGTTGACTAGACAATGTTAATAAGTTTGAAGATGACATGCTGATGTGGTTGGGGTTGTAGCTGTTGTTGGTCTGTAGTATATTTAAAGAAGCAAAAGTAGTTTATACCAAAACTGATAAGGGCAGTTGAATAGTGGGCATGGATGAAGAAGACTAACATGGGTTGCTGAGGTCATTAAGCACAGACTTGAGAATATGAGATATGCAATTCAAATCCCGCCAGGACCATCCTCCCTGACTGAAGTTTTTTCCAGGTTTTCCTCAGTCCTTCTAACTGGCAAATATTGGAGACGTACCCTAAACTTAGGGCCTGGAATGTTTCCTTCTCAAATTTCCTTTCCCAATTATTATTTCATGTATTACTCTGCAGTAAGAATGGGCATTAAACATTACTAGAAAAAAATTGATGAAGAAGGCTATGTAAACAGAATCTCAAATATTCTGAAAACTAATGAGTGGTTACAGGTGAACAAGAACTCCTTGAGGATTAAATGTATGTCGTTAAAAACTAATGCAACTAATGCACAAGAATTGATTTAAACCAAAGTAAGGATTTTTATCCAGGAAATGCATTTAAGAATGTTTTAAGGACTTGAACAGAATTCTGAGGCTCCTTGGTTCCCTTACTTAACAGTGAAGTGGTGATTAGTAACCTTAAGTTACTGATAATGAATTAAATAATAAAATTATTGCTATTTTTAATTCTTTGTCTGTATTGGAATAAGCCAATTTCTGCCTTAACCAAATGTTAAATCATTTGAATATAAAAATTAAAATAAAGAGGAAAATAGGTACTGAAACAGAATGAATAAAATAGATTACTGAAGGAGAAAAATGATCATGCATATTTATTTTACACTGGAAAAGTAGTCAAAAGAAAACGATTGCTGAGTGATGTAAATTAAGTAAACAGTGCATGAATTTTAACAGAAGCTAAGGAAAAAGAACTATTATGGTTACAGAAGATACTTAACAAAATAAAATACTTACATTACATTTCTTAACACACAATGTACAACAATGTAAGCTATTATTTGTCTTTAATTATGCAGCATACAAAAAGTTTAAATCTTTCTGAGGTCAGGATTTTATCTTTTAAATCTCCTAAAATATTAAGTATGAAAAAATAGTAGATCAGTTTTTAAATTGTTTGTTTACTATAATATCTGCTTTTATGTATAGGTATTGAACCAAACCCAAGATCATCGGCATCGTGTTCTGGTATCTGTGGCAAAGGAACTACACAACTGGAAAGTGATGGTGCATAAAATGAAAGCAATCTACCACATCTTGAATATGTTTGACATGGATGTTACACAGAAATGTCTCATTGCTGAGTGCTGGGTGCCCAAAAGTAATATTGACAGTGTTCTCAAGGCACTTGAAGATGGAGGGGTATGTATCTCATTCATTTCATATTTGGTAACATTTCATATTACAGCATAGTTTGGGTTGCCAGCTGTTCCTATATTTTATAGGATTTTCCATATTTGAGGCTGTGGAAGACTTATCCATATAGGCCTTACATGGGACATCCAAAATCCTGCATTTACAGACAGTAAAACAATGAACATTTTTTCATATTTTATTTCCTGTGTTTACAATAAAGCCACCTTATCACATTATGTAAAACTGATGTTGCCAAATCCTGTTCTGTATGTTCTCTTCAAGCAGTAAAAAATTTGGATTTAATACTGTGCACTGTAAAAATGGGAATTGAAAAGCTTTGCTAGTTTCACTAAGTACAAATAAAAGACGTTTGAAATCCCTGTGTTAAATCACTGTATTAGAAATGAAAAAAAAATGTCCATTATTGCCAATATTGTAATTCCTGCATATGTTTAGGTACAAATATATAGGTATGTTTCTATTCTCATTTTAATATAAAATAACAAGAGTTTCTGATTTCGCCATAATTAGTCACCATTTTCTTTATAATTGAATTCACCACTGTTTATCATTTATTAATAAATCTTTCTAAGATGAAATAAGTGATTCTCATCTTTGTAAAAGATACCTACATTTTTATTGTGCTAAGAGATTTACAATTTGATTGTCTACTGAACTTTGACCCTGGCCACTCATTCTGTAGACCAAGAGTGGCGAAAATGACTTCCTTCCGTGAGTCACCAAATATGCAACATGCACTGCATCACTCAGTAGCATGTGAAAATCAAACGGACGGTTGCAGAGAGGGAACTGCGCCTGCGAGTCAAAATAACTGCGAAGCACGTTTTCGCCACCTGTGCTGTAGACAATCACTACATTTTACAATTTCCCGTCAATAAATTATCTTGCTTCAGTTTTTCATGTCCCATTTCCACTTGTTTTTCATTTGTCACTTATTGATTACTTTAACATCACACATTCACCATAATTTTCCATTCAAAGTAAGATACACCTCTTACTTTTCTCTATCCACTGTCCAAAGCCATTTATTTTTAATTTTACACAAAAACTGTCCAATGCTCCTGGCATCCTTGCACATCATTTTGATTGACAGATACCTACATTATAATCTGCATTTATTATGCTTGGAGTTAACTCAGGTTTATCTAAAGCCATAAAAGGTAATAAATCCATAATGCATTTGTTATAACATTAAGTAGAGTGAACAAAAGGAAAATTCTAACATATGTACAATAATCCTATTAAAATACAATATTTTCACTTTCAGAGAATTCAGTCATATTACAAAAGGGATTATTTGCAAGCCAATACCTTAAGAACAATTTAAAATGAACCAAATTTTAATCTTCCACATTGCGAGGTTAATCTGTTGTAAAACGTTATACTTTTAATAAAATATTATATCTTATCTTTTTTCTAATCTTATAAGTGCTGTGTTTAGTGTCACAGCATATCTTTTTTTTTTTTTTTACTCATATGACTTTCTCCTCTTTTCTTTAACTATTCTTACAAAAGCTTATTCTTCTCTCTACTTATGCTTAATTGAACATTTGAAAAAAAACAAACACCAGGTTAGCAGTTGAAAAAAAAATCTTATGTGATACATTAACATTGATTTCTCATTCTACTCTTATTTATCTTTATATAGCTTCTACAAACTATTGTTGCAAAGTCTTATTCATCTATCTACTTCAAGTTAACTGATACTTACATTTGCATAAATAGTTACATTACTCATTTCATTATAGTTACAAAGGGGATAGATATTAAAATGAAATGACCAAGTATTGAAAAATTCAAACCAATAACAACTGATATCACTGAGATGGCTGGTGCTACAAAAATAGTTATAGATAATAAATTGTATGCTAAAGATTTCTACATTTTTTGTGTAGTAAGTTTTTATTTATCTCTTCTGATTTACCAGTTATATAACATTACACTAAATTTCTTCCAAATGAGAAGGACTTCATATGCCCATTCCTAGAAAATTCAAGATATACATTTTATTAGTCATGTAAATATCTTACCTATGTGGTACTTAAATAAAAATTGTTAGAGAAATTTTTGAGAAAATAAAAAAATTTCCCATGTAAAGGATAGTTTTGGAGAGGGTGGATTTCCTTGAAAATCTTTTGTGTTGCATCTTTGGTGGATGCCAGTGTTAAATACAAATTTTGTAATTTATTTAACATTCTCTCTCTCCCTCTCCCTCTCCCTCTCCCTCCATCTCTCTCTCTCTGAGATGTTTTTCTAAAAATGCTCTTTTTGAATTCAGGAGATATCAAACATGTATTTCTGGTGCAATGCATACTTCTACCTACTAGGTATGTGGTACATAAAGTAAAAAGCGTTTTACAATGTATATTATATGGAATTTGTATAAAATTCTGATGAACTTCCTTCTAATAAGTAGAATATTAGTTAAATCAGTACTGTTACCATAAACAAGTATCCATATCTAAAGACACTCACAAAGTATGAAAAAACATTTGTCTCAAGCTATGGCTTGGAACCTTGTTATAAATATTCCTTATGAGATACACACCTATGGATAATTTTTTAAATATTACATTAATGTGAATGTGTCAATTGTGAGTCAATGTACACACAAGCAGTTTTAACATTTGTACTAGTAAAATTAACTGGAATATCTTCAATATAAAGGTTATTTTTTGGAGTTTATGTAGGTTCACCCCTTATTTCGTTAAGAACAGTCACAGGATTTATTAAGATTTGATTTGACAAGCTGAAATTCTCAGAATGAAAGTAGAGTTTATCAGCACATACAACAGATTTGGCATTTATACAATGTGGTGGATCATTAATCATTATTAAAAACAAAAACCATCCAAGAATGGATTCCTGGAGCATATGAAAGTTATTCTAGGGTTCCAGCACTACTCTTTCCATTAAAAAATATGATTTGATTTTGATCACTTTAAAAATGAAATTAATTTCATATAATTCCATAGTTATTAAACTTCATTAACTAAGTAATGAGGTATGGAATCAAATGAAGCAACATAGTTCAGGGGAGGAGGGTTTAGGAGTTGAAACCCCTTGCTAAAGGAATGTAAAAATGAATAGCAAAAATAACTTTTTAAAATAATAGCATCTTTCTAGGTTGGTGGGAACAAGATACTTCCTAATCATATCACTGGTAACATTATATTTATGCTGCATGTCTTAGACAGTGTAGCCAAAGCTAAGAACAACAGAAATTGTTCTTCAGATGGCAATGGTACAACCATGTTAAGATACTGGGGGCATGTTTTCGTTCTAGTGCTAAATTTGAATGGTTTATAGATCAGTGCAATATCTCCCAATTTAGAACATAACAGAAACCTTATTTTTAGTGTAATAACATGGCCTGCAGTGGTAATATAAAATACCTACTTCGCAGTGGTCATTAATTCTCATGTCACAACACATTTGCTGCTTAGAATATGCAAAAATCCTATCCTAATTTTAATTCCAATTATAGACCTTAATATGTATGGAACCTAATGGTTGATAGGCTACTTGCTCAAGCAAGTAACCTAGGCCTTGATATCAAGGGCTATGCTGATAATATTGCAAACATAGTTCAAGGTAAATACACAGAAACAGTCAGGGAACTCATGCAGTCGGCTCTGAATATTGTGATAAAATTGGCTGTGAATGAAGGCTTAACTATTAGTCCTCATAAAACAACAGTGCCATGTACCAGAAGAAGAGACATAAAGGGATTAGGACCTAAAGAACTTAAAATGTCTGAAGAAGCCAAATACTTGGAAATCACTTATGACTCCAACTGGAACCAGCATTTCAAGAAAGCAATAAAATGCACAAAAAAACTTTTGAAGTAGTTAGATGCATGCATGGTAAAAGATGGGGACTAAGACCCTTCTATGATCCATTGGATATATACCAGTATAATCATATCATCAATAACACTGGTCAACATTGGTTCTGTGGTGACTTTTAATGGAAATCAGTGCCCTGATTTCAAAAATAAAGTCCATTTTTTGGCTATCACATCTGGTTTTTATGATATGTGCATACATGTCTATGGTGCTAAATTCATTCACCTTTTACAGCTTACTGCTATATTTCATTATACTATTCTAAACCTGTTGTTGATTTTCTTCCTAATTGGCTCACTTTCATCCTTCCTTATTACCCAGATGTTTATGTTTATATTTCCAGCACTTATCAGTTTTGTTCTATGCGTCAGGTTTGTCTTCTTGTGAGGTATTTATGTTTAAATTTACAGCTATCATAGATCTCAACTTCAGTTCAGCTGAAAACTTGTGTTAATACACACGTTCATCTTCTGTATGTGTAGTGCTAAAATAAAAGGTTGAGTGTGACTTCTACATCAGGAGACAGTGTCTACGAAGTCCTCAGAAGTTTTGTTACATTTGTGGATGTTACATGTTTAATGGGAAGATACATAAAATAGACTCTTAAACAAAGAAACTATATTAGTCATATTTCAAAGAGAAAGTTGGTGTTCAGGATAAATCATTCGCACCTCATATTACATGTAAAAGTTGTGTTGAGGGATTACGTTATTGGTATGAAGGAAAGCAGAAGACAATGCCATTTGCCAAACCAATGATATGGAGAGAACAGTAGAATCACCACGATGATTGTTGCTTTTTGCATGTGCAAAGTTGCTAGCCACAACAACAAAAACTAAGGCAGGAATTAAATATCCAAATCTGAACTCAGCTACATGGCCTATTCCTCATAGACCCAAACTACCCATACTTACACCACCAGCAGACCTCAATTTTAGTGAATCTGAAAGCAGCTCTGTTACTTCCGACAATGAATTGGTTTTTGATCCAGAAGAGTTTGACAATTCACCACAACAGTTAATTTCAGTTAAATGATTTAGTAAGGGGTTTAGGTCTCACAAAATAAAAAAAGTTAATTAACTGGGCTCAAGATTACAGGAGAAGAATTTATTATCACCTGGCGTTACATTTTCATGATATAGGAATTGTGAAATACAGTTCCACAAGTACTAGCAGAAGAAGATCAACTTATGTTTTGTGTGAATGTGTATAATCTTATTCAGCAGTTGGGCAGGGAAGCATATGAGCTAAGTAACTGGCGTCTTTTTATTGATTCTTCCGAAGTCTTAAGGAGTGTTACTTCATTATGACAACAAGTTAGCTTCAATACTGCTTGCACATTCTACAAACCTAAGAGTCTTATCAAATTCTGAAGCTTGTTCTTGAGAAAATTAAGTACCGCAACCATGAGTGGCAAATATGTGGTGACTTGAAGATCATTGGTCTGTTACTAGGACAACAGGGAGGATACACAAAATTCCATTGTTTTCTTTGCAAATGGGATAGCAGGGCAAGGGACCCACATTAAGAAACTGACCGGTGGCAACTAGAATCTTGATCAAGAAACATGACTAATCTGCCTCTTACTGATTTGTCAAAAAATTCCTCTCCATCCATTACACATAAAACTTAACATGATGAAATAATTTGTGAAAGCACTTGGCAAAAGTTGTCCTTGCTTCCAGTATTTATGCAAAAAGTTTCCATCATAGTCACAGGCTAAAATCAGAGAGGGAATATTTGATGGACCACAGATAAGAAAATTGATGAGAGATGTTAATTTTACCAGCTCTATGGATGAAACTGAAAAAGATGCATAGAATGAATTCAGAGAGATTGTTAAGAAATTTCTGGGCAATGTGAAAGATCTTAAAACAAAGAAATTGTCAGAAACATGCTGGAAAATTCCAGACTGCTCAGCTGTAATATGAGTTTGAAGCTTCATCTCCTCAAGTCACATCTTGACTACTTACCCCATTGAATTTAGGAGCTGTCAGTGAAGAGCAAAATGAAGGGTTTCACCAGGACTTGAAAGATGTTGAATAACGTTATCAGGGACTTTGGTACATACATATGATGGCTGTATATTGCTGGTGTCTTGCATGTGATAAACTTACCAGAGAACACTTGAGAAAATCACATACACTGAAGTTCCATGGGAAAAGAAAAAGGGGTACACAAGATAACTAACATACATTCTCAAATTCAGGTATGCTTTCATGTTATTATTCTTCTTTATTCTCTTTAAGAGTTGTATATGAGTGTATAATAATTTTGCAAATTTTACAATTGTATTTTCATTGAACATTGTCATATTAACAAAATGAGATGTGCTACAGAAAAATGGAATGCATTTTTGAATTCTGCACACTGAAATTAGTAAAAGTTACCTATTTTTAATCATAGTGCAGAAAAAAAGTTTTCATTTGTAACCTATGGAGCATGATTTGATGGTCTAAGGTCCTTCAAACAGGCTCTAAAAATCAACAAAATAAAGTTCAAAGAACAGTATGTATGGCTGTTACAGGAGTTATGAAAACAATCCCTACTGCAGCAATGCAAATACTCTTGAACCTGACTCCATTGCATTTAGTTGTAATGAAGGAGGCAAGAATGGCACTCTTTCGATTGCAATGCACTAAGCAACTGAGAATTTCTGAAAAAAATGCAGGTTTCTTAAGAATTAGAAAAACATAGGGAAAACAATGCTGTCAGACTATATAATTCCAATTAACATTTTATAAAGAACTTCAGGGTTGTTATTGATCCTGAATGTTAGACAAATAAAACTCTGGAAACTCCTGAGAAAACTTTGATGTGGTTTACATACAGCTCAAAGGATGGCTCAGGAACAGGATTCAGAGTATATGGCATAAGTTCAAGGTGCAAAAAGTTTTTTCCCTTGAGTGAATATGCTACTGTTTTTGAAACAGAAATTTATGCTATTATTCAATGTATACATGAAAACATAAGGAGAGCTTACACTGGTAAACATATCCTTATCTTCCCAGAAAGCCAGGCGGCACTTAAGGCTCTAAGTAGTTATAAGGTAACAACATCAGGACTGGTTTTAAAACTGCCTAAACATGCTCATAAGCTTGGCAGAACAGAATGAAGTTCACCTCATCTGGGTGTCAGGTCATAGTGGTATAGTGGTATAGAGGGAAATGAAGAAGCTGAGAACTTGCAAGACAAGGAGCAGCTTCACAATTTATTGGGTCAGAGCTGACTCTCTTGATGTTTAGTAAGAAAAGCTATTAAGAACTGGCCCAAAGTAGAACATTCATAAAACCTGGCTTAAAACTCCAGGAAATAACAGCCAGGTAAACTATTTATTAGAAAACCATGTAAGAAAAGAGCTGAAAGCTTACTTAAATATAACAGAACTTTAGCTGACAACAATTATTGCATTTCTCACAGGATATACTCATGTGAAAAAATATCTTATCAAGATGAGACTATTTCAGGGTAACTTAGATTGCAGATTGTACAAGAAAGGAAACTGAAACAGCCTAGCACATTATATGCTCTTGTAAGCCAAAGTCCCACAGGAGATGTAATGCTTTTGGGAAAATGTTTTTAGAACCAGAAGCATTTGAAACCTGTTATGAGATTGTATTCCTAATCTTCCTATTCTCTAATTGTAAAGTTTGAAGTGCATCCGGAGCAATGATGGAAATCTATATTTTATAAGACAAGACCTTAATCTGTGAATATAAAATTGATTTATTTAAATATTTCTACTCAAGATAAATTCATATTCATCATTTGAATTGATACAAGTTGTTTAACAAATGTATATCTATACATAACACCACCTTAAAATTTTCTGGTTATACTACTGATCAAATGCTTTACTTAAATGAAATAGTAAAGCAAGAGCAAATTCCTTAGTTTTATAAGCATTATAAATTTTATCAATCATATCTCTAATTGAATGAATGAATTTATTTGTACTTCTTTACAATTTTTTCCCTTGTCTAACCTAAATTATGTACAAATTTAATTAATCTTGTTGCTACCTTGGTTTGCATGTCATCCAGCCCCTTTGCCCTGCCTGGTACTCATGTTGTCCCTACCCCTTTATCTTAATTATCCCCCTCCATCCCTCTGACTTCTTTTCATGAACTCCTTACTTTCCTTGCCCATTTTTCTTTTGCTTTCTGTAAAAACTCGTCTACTTTTCTAACATTTCTTTCTTCTTTCCCTGTTAACATTTTTATAGCTACTATTTTACCCTCCGCTTTTTCCCATTTTTCCTCCCAAACCTTCTTTCTCCATAATGCTTACTCCTTATATTCTGTCATGTAATGTATTATACTTTCTTTCTCACCCCACATTTCACATATTCCTTTATGTCTACCTCATATCCTTCATAGAAACAGTGTTCCTGTTCTCATTCAAGTTATCCCTTCTTTTTCTTGTCTGTTACAGTAATCTATATGCAGTTCTTTTCCCCAGTTTATTTTTATTTATTTATAAAATTGTAATGATTTCTAACTTCCCCATATCTCCTGCCTTTCTTTGTCTTCTATTCTGTCATCACTTTTCTACATCTTCTACATGACTTTCATTCCTTTCTGTTAGCTTCCACATCCATTCCTATTCTCCCCATAATTTTTCCTATCCCTGCCGTATTGTTTGTGCTCTCTAAGCTTTTTTACTGCTTCATGCATAACTTTAAGATTT
Organism: Deroplatys truncata; assembly: GCA_030765065.1. Lineage (NCBI taxonomy): Eukaryota > Metazoa > Arthropoda > Insecta > Mantodea > Mantidae > Deroplatys > Deroplatys truncata. The sequence goes on along the minus strand of CM060988.1, from coordinate 115,476,710 downwards.
CTCCCTCTTCTTTGCGAGTGTATCTTACGTAATCTGTTTTACGTAACAAATGTTGCAAATAAATGTTTGTTTACATAACTTTAACTGCCCCACGTATGGGAGCCAATTTGAAGCGGTATAGCTTACGTAATATATTTTTACGTAATTTGTTGTTGAGCCCCACGTTGTGGAGCCAATTTGTGAGTGAACAAATTGTATCTATGTTTTAAAGCACCACGTTGTGGATAATGTTTCTCACGTAATGTTGTTTACATCACGCGTGTAGCCATCTTGTGTGACGTCATTCGTTGGTCTTGTCCGTTTAACTCCATCTGGTGTAGCAATTTGTATCAATTAGTTTATGAAAGATTTTAAGGTTATGTATATTATCTTCCGGCTAGCTATTTAGGTAGACATTTAACTCTTGCAGGTTGTGAAGCGGAAAGGAATCTTTTGTCTATAAATGATACTGACGAAGAAATTGGTTTTATCATCTTTATTGCAGAACACGTTCACGAACACTTTCACAAATTTATCTTGATACTCGCCATACTGAAACTGTTTGTAATAACTTCTCACTTTTAACTCACGTACTTCAACTTTGTATATTTAACTGTATAATCCTTTATAAGATTTCTCGTACTTCTGCTGCGCGTAACTTTATGAATTTAGAGACCGACATGAGAATCTTGTTGAACTGGGAGCTGACGTGTTATGTGTTGAGAATCTTGTTGAACACTGGGGGGACGCTTGACTTCGAGCATGGCTATTTATAGGCTTGCCCCAAGATACACCTAAAGATTATAAATGAATTACCATTGGCTAAGAAAACGCGCCAACATTAGCGTCTATTTTAATATCCAATGAAAACCACTAATACATATTACTTTTATAGAACATTCTGGAAGCTTTTTTTACTGAAAAGGCGCGAAACATTACGTAACTTCCTGGTTCCCGGTAACGATAAACAACTCAAACCCTTCATTGCAGTATTGTTATTGTTAACAGTTTCAGTAGAGCCGAATATTATTATTTACCATTAATAATTACAATTATTAAACCTCTGAAATCAATGTTACATAAAAATACATATTCATATGTAAATAATTATTTACATTAAAGTAATTTGTGATACAAATTACCGTCTCATATGCCCCACTAGAAACATAATTATAAATATTTATAACTTGTTTGGAAATTTTATAATTTTGTTTTTAGTCTCCTAAATCTTGTAACACACGCTATCACTTTCACTAAACACTTCACACGTATTTAACACACGACATATGTTTTATCTCGCCACTACTTACTGGCTTTGGTTTAATTAATTTAGATATCAATCTGACACAATTTTTTTTTTATAGCAAATATTTTACCCTAAATTATTTAACTAGTGTTACAAAAAGTGGTTTACTTTCTTATATTGTTACCAAAAATTTATCAATTCAAGAATTTTTTTGTAATTACCATACATATTTACCAAAATATTCACCCTTTATATATATTTACATCTCTTAAATCTAGCCAATGTTTCACATTCTGTTTGCTACATAAGTATTTGTTTTGAATTATTTTTACCATTTTTGTTATTTTGAATTTTATTTTAACAATACTCTCGGAATTGCATTTACGTATCTTTACTTTAATCTCATCTTAAGTTTCAATCTTTGCATTCTTAATCTTCAAATATTTTGTTACAGTTACTAAAAATTTAATTATTTATTTATTTATTTATTTTTTTTAAACATTTCTCTTTTTTTTTTTTTTATTTTATCATTTAATTTATTTCACTTTTCAAATGACATATATAAATAGTTAACCCTCTTACGTTCCAATACATTTCTCTGCGAGTCGTCTTTAACTATCCAGCATTTACTTTACATCACATTGCTATTTACCCTCCTGGATCAAATTGTGTGTGGCTAAACATTACTCGTAGCCGTAACCTAACCTTCAAATTTTTGTTCATGAATAACCTCTTGTATTCATTTGAAATTTCATCACATGATAACATTTGAAAACAATTTACAGTTTCTTGAACGACACATCTTTTAACAACATTCATTTTCAGTTCTTCAACCATCTCTATAACTTGAGAATACTCTGACAAATCTGTACTAAACTGTACTGGACTGGAGTTTTCATTTGGAACATCTTGGTACTGTTTATTTCTTTGCATTACTGACTCATTCTGTATTTCTGATATTTCCCCTCGGAAATTAACTTGCGCCTCATTTACATCTACATTCCTAACCTCTTTCATCTCTCTTAGCTCACTTGAAATATTACTCACTTGACTTCCTAACTCTGTACATTCGACATTAACCTTACTTTTAGTATTAACCTCACTTTCTTTGTTATCTCTTTCCCTGCTCCTGTCTAACATTTTCTTTGAAACTTCACCTATTTCATTTGCTATCATTTCTTGATTTACATTTTTCATTCTAATCATACTACTATCTAGCTCCATGAATTTCTTTTCAATCTCTTCCCTGTTTTGTTCTAAGCTTTTACCAATATCTTCCCTCAATTCTCTCTTATTCTGATCTAGTTTTTGTTCTAAACTCCTATCAATATCTTCTCTTAATTCCCTATTATTCTTTTGCATATCTTCCCTTAATTTCTCATTACTCTGAGTTAATTTTTCTAATTTCTCATTATTCTTTTGCATATCTGTTCTCAATTCCCTACTCATGTCTAAAATTTTCTTTTCCATATTCTCATTCATATTTCTCAGCATTTCCATCATCATACTAACATCAGAATTAACATTTCCTGCTATTCTATTCTCACTTTCTGCACTAACATTTTCATCTTCAAACCCCAAAAAATCTGGGCTATTCCCTGTACTTTGTATTGGATCACAGCTAACTGTTACACTATCTCCCTCCATAATTATTTCCTCCGTATTATTGGTAGCCATTGTTTTTATTATCCTACCGCTCCTCAATCTCATTTAATTACCTTTTTGATGCTGTCTGATGCTGTAGTTTTGATGTCCAGCGTTCTGCCCCATTCTCCTAGGTTTGTATGTCGCTTCTGCGTTGTATCGTGATGAATCTACGTCGTTTCGATGTTTTCTTGTAGCTGAATTACCCTTCTGTCTCGGAATCTGCGTCTTGTAGGTCGTTTCACTGCTGCTTTCGCCTGTTTCTGGTTATTCTTGTTCCTTTCCTAGTCGTCTAGCCTTCCTTTCCTAGTTGTCGCCCCACGTTGGGCGCCAATTTGCGAGTGTATCTTACGTAATCTGTTTTACGTAACAAATGTTGCAAATAAATGTTTGTTTACATAACTTTAACTGCCCCACGTATGGGAGCCAATTTGAAGCGGTATAGCTTACGTAATATATTTTTACGTAATTTGTTGTTGAGCCCCACGTTGTGGAGCCAATTTGTGAGTGAACAAATTGTATCTATGTTTTAAAGCACCACGTTGTGGATAATGTTTCTCACGTAATGTTGTTTACATCACGCGTGTAGCCATCTTGTGTGACGTCATTCGTTGGTCTTGTCCGTTTAACTCCATCTGGTGTAGCAATTTGTATCAATTAGTTTATGAAAGATTTTAAGGTTATGTATATTATCTTCCGGCTAGCTATTTAGGTAGACATTTAACTCTTGCAGGTTGTGAAGCGGAAAGGAATCTTTTGTCTATAAATGATACTGACGAAGAAATTGGTTTTATCATCTTTATTGCAGAACACGTTCACGAACACTTTCACAAATTTATCTTGATACTCGCCATACTGAAACTGTTTGTAATAACTTCTCACTTTTAACTCACGTACTTCAACTTTGTATATTTAACTGTATAATCCTTTATAAGATTTCTCGTACTTCTGCTGCGCGTAACTTTATGAATTTAGAGACCGACATGAGAATCTTGTTGAACTGGGAGCTGACGTGTTATGTGTTGAGAATCTTGTTGAACACTGGGGGGACGCTTGACTTCGAGCATGGCTATTTATAGGCTTGCCCCAAGATACACCTAAAGATTATAAATGAATTACCATTGGCTAAGAAAACGCGCCAACATTAGCGTCTATTTTAATATCCAATGAAAACCACTAATACATATTACTTTTATAGAACATTCTGGAAGCTTTTTTTACTGAAAAGGCGCGAAACATTACGTAACTTCCTGGTTCCCGGTAACGATAAACAACTCAAACCCTTCATTGCAGTATTGTTATTGTTAACAGTTTCAGTAGAGCCGAATATTATTATTTACCATTAATAATTACAATTATTAAACCTCTGAAATCAATGTTACATAAAAATACATATTCATATGTAAATAATTATTTACATTAAAGTAATTTGTGATACAAATTACCGTCTCATCTTTAACCAAACATTTATACCAGAATGTTATTATTCTCTCCATTATTATTCCTTTCCTTCTTGTTTTTCCTAGTTCTACTAAAGCTACTTCTTTTTGCACTGATCTTGGAACATCTTTAGAGAACATTCTGTACACATGATCTACCTTTTCACTTACATAATATGTGGCCACCTAGATCTCTATTGCATAAAATATTTGTGATTCCACTAGCATATCTAATGCACTTTAGGTACTTTTTCAGGGCAAGAACCCAAACTAAGATAAGCTGAAGATATTTTTCAGGAAATATTCTCTTATCTAAAACTACTTTCTCCATCTACAAATTATTATAATTAGATGTAACATTTCTTAAGATCTTACTCTACGTGTTAAGAGTTATAAACAAAGATTTTACGTTTATTAGTTTACCACACAAATATGTCTACAAACAATAAACAATACTCCTAAGTTATTAAAAGTTTTTTATATATATTCAAACTGCTACTCTTATCAGCCATTTCTTTTGAATTGGTTCTTTTCTGCAACAACATGTATATTAGTATAAAATATGGATAAGCTAATAACAATGATGTGAATTTGAAATTTTCTATATAACATGTATATTACTTGTTCCATTAAACGTTTGCTGACAAGCTTACTAGCGCTGCTGAGTGCCGACAATTTTCCAATTGGCTTTCTGAACCTGTGTATCACACTTAGCATTCTCAGAAACTCAATAGGAGCATTAGTGATGCATGGCTTGTGCTTGTTTATGTTGCTCTGCATTTACAGAAAGCCAAGAGGAATCAAGTCCTTATTCAGCAAAAGTAATAGCCTTATTATTAAATGCCAATGAAACAGAAAAGCGGAGGGGGTCAACATTCTGGGCATAAAATCAATGCTGCTACCCATTCCTGTCTTGGACTACACTGTCTAAACCTAAATTACATTCTCTAATCCTAAACTACAACTTAAAACTTCCAGTAAGTGACAGAATAAGAAAAGATTTAAAAATGAATATACTGAGTAAATAAACATACTGGATTTCATATCTTCTCATCAGCTTGCAATCTATGAGTATGGTTTCATAAGATCTTGGAACAGAATAGAAAAAACGTACTTACATCACAAACCTTTTTTATTTTTCAATATAGTCTCCTTGTAGATTAATGCACTTGGTTCAACGATGTTCCAGTGTCTTGATCCCATCTCGAAAATGAGATTCCTCCAGGTCTGCAAAATAGTTGTCAACTCTGGCTATCAATTCTTCATTTGAAGTGAATCTTCATTCACCAAGAAAAATTTTCAGTTGCGGGAAGAGATGGAAGTCTGATGGAGCCATATCAGGTGAATAAGGCAGATGTGGCAACAATTCATACCTTAGTTCATGTAATTTTGCCATGGCGATGGCACATGTGTGCGGACGCGCATTGTCTTGATGGAAGATGACTTTCTTCCTTGCTAAACCTGGCCTTTTTTCACATATCTTTTGTTGCAATTTGTCCAGGAGGTTACATAGTATTCTCCAGTAATTATTTGCCCAGTGGGGAGATAATCTACAAACAGAATCCCCTTCACATCCCAGAATACTGATGCCATGACCTTTCCAGCCGAATGAATTGTCTTTGCTTTCTTTGGTGGCGGAGAATCAGCATGTTTCCACTGCTTTGACCATTGTTTTGTCTCTTGGAGTATAGTAGTGCACCCAAGTTTCATCTGTGGTCACAAACCGGGGCAAAAAATCTTGTTCCTTTCTCCTAGAACAGGCCAAACATTGTTCCGATATTTCCATTCTCATGCATTTTTGATCTAGCATCAAGAGTTGCAGCACCCATCTCACAGATAATTTCTTCATCTTTAATTCTTCAGTTAAAATGTGATATACTCTTTCAGATGACATCTGGCAAGCATGAGCAATTCCACACACTTTCAATCGGCGATTCTCCATAACCATTTTGTGCACTTTTGCAATGATTTCTGGAGTAGTGACAAATATTGGCCAACCACTGCATGGATCATCATCTAAGCTCTCCCAACCAAATTTAAATTCATTTGTCCACTTGGCAACAGTTGAATATGAAGGAGCAGAGTCCCCCAGTGTATTCTGGAAGTTAGCATGAATGTCCTTTGCTTTCATACCTTTCTTTACGAAGTACTTAATCACTGCTCCAATCTCAATTTTTTCATCTTTGCAAATCACTATGAGGGAACAACAGAGCCATGTCACCACCACAGCTTTCTTTCAAGAACACTGATGTGGCACATGTTTACAGGCAACAGTCCAATGAATATCACATGAACAACTCATTCCACTAGTGCTGACCCGTTGTGGTGATTCCGAGAACTTATCAAACCACCCTCGTACAATCTCCATTAAGGTGGTATGTGGTTGGTATGATGGTCATTATGGAAGTGACATGCTAGCTCAGATTCAGGAAATGTCCTGGAACCTGGCTTGAGGTTTTTGTTAGGGTGGTTTGGTTTACATGTAGGTGTGCATGTACCTTTGTTTAGGGGTGGTAATGTATTCAACAGTTATCTTTCACTGCTATTTATTTGGTTGTCACCTTTCTTGCAAGGTCACCATCTAACACATATGCATTGCATAATGCATGCTCAACTTTAGCCTTTGACTCAGTATAAACATTTAAACACTTTCGCTGCACATTTGTCTCATTGTAACACTTACATAGTACCTGATACAGTTGTGACCTGCTTACACTCATTAAGGCAGCTGTCATAAAAGTAATTCTTAGTGTGCTTCCAAAATAATTTTCTCCCTGACTTAGATATTGAACACACCCGCTGTTATAACATGTGACCTATGATTTGAATTTTTCTAAATCTATATTTACTTTGATTCTATAATCTATGTTCTAAATTCATATTTTGAATGCTGCCTTCATATTTGCAAAAGTGCATTGAACTTTTCTTTTCATAAACCGTACAAACAGGTAAAAAAGGTCTTACTTGTTCCCAAGTCTTGGACTGTGCTGGACACCAGTAATACCTGTGATGGGACTTCAATTACAGATTTCATTGACCTAAACCCCTCTGAATCTTGGTTTGGTTTGTGTACATTCTCAATTTATAGTACACATATTCTCCTCTCCTCACAGTGTTTACGCACATACATATTATGATCATTATGACTATTTATTATTACCATTATCATTGTATACTATGCAGAGCTAACCTGTTGTCTCACCCTATATAAATTTTTCTGTTTCTTTTCATGAGTGTAGCATATATGTCTTATCATATTTGATACACTCCATGCCTAACATATGTTTTCTCTATTTGAAAATGAAGTGGCAGTACCATATAAATATTAGAACATGATAAGAGTGGATCCCGCTTCAGATTCCCAAAAATTCCTCTCAAATATCTGTTTTGTACATTTGTCTCATTTTGTTCCTTAGTATCAAACTAAACAAATCCTTAGTATCAAATGTGCAACCCAGACCGGATATTTTTTATCCCCAAATTTGGGTTATTTGAAAATGTGTAAATTTGACTTCATGTCTATAGGCATTCAAAGCAGAAGCTGTGTTTACCTCAATACATTCCAGAATCATATTGTTATAAGTCAGAATATTAATATTTGATTAACATTTTATCATTAATTTTTCTGGGTGGGTTTAGTGGATTGGTTTTTGAACAGCTTAGTTGTTAGTTTTGCCTCAACTGAATGTTGTGGTTTGTTGAACAAGAGTGATTTGCCAGTACTGATTTGACTAGACCTTTGTATTTTATACTTCTCTTTGAGCTTCAGAGCAATATCTCTGTGTTTTAAATTGTGAGGCGTACTTACAGTTCACAGATATAAGCCTTATCTCCTTTTTTTATTGATTGTATATTAGCACTGTTTTCTATCCAGTTTACTGTCTTGTAAATTATTATATCAATTATTAAATAACATAAATAATATATTTTTATATTATTAGGACTCTCTAATTAAGGTATTTAAAGAATTTCCAAAGCTGTCAAATTTTGCAGCTTTCTTGTGAATTTCTTCTATAGCAAATACATTTATCAATGTCACTAATTATGTCACAATTTATTTCCAGAAAGCATGTGGCAGCTCTGTTCCTTCCTTTTTAAATATCATTGAAACAACTGAAAACCCTCCAACTTTTCATAGAACAAACAAGTTTACAAAGGGATTTCAGAACTTGATAGATTCCTATGCTGTGGCAAGTTATGGTGAAGTAAACCCAGGTATGTATTTGTATAGAGATATATTAGGTAGGTTCAGCATATACAGAATACAAATTGTTTTAGGGAAAGGAAAAGAAAACTCAAGTTTTTACAACTGATTTATTTTTATGAGTTATTTGGATTAAATACAAATGAAACCTCATGTTAACCTTACAAATACTTAAAAAATTATCAGTTTGAATATTTGCATAATTCTTCCTACTAAAAAAGCTTAAGGGAAAATAGATGTTTATAAACATTGAGTCATATTAGTTTTATTATTATCTTAGGGTGGAAGGAAAAACAGTGACACAAATAAAGCTAATAATAATGGCATTTATAATGGGATAAAAACATGTAAATATTACTTTTTCTTTTTAGGAGATTAAGGACAATGGTGTATTTAATATTCATCTCCAAATCTAAATGTTATATAAATATTAACTCGAAATATGCTGCTAAGATGTCACCTCCCTAATGTAGTGAAGTATAGAAGTGTTATTCAAGTAGATACACATACATTTGCACTCTTTGAGAACACCACAGTTTCAAACAGTGGTCATTAGAATATACTGAAGTAATGATACTGTTCCTCTGTTTTATTCTGGATACCGTTTAGAGAACTGGCTATACATCTGCAAAATGTTAAAAACAATTACTGTGCATATTTCATAGGCAGGACACTAACTTCCTAAGTCAGAAAATATATACAGATTTTTCTGTAACAAAGCCATTCATCTAAAGGAGATCAGATGGCTGCTGAGAAAACATAGTTGTTCAATAATTCTCAATGAAAGCAATAACATTTTACCATGCATTTTTGGAAATAAACATATATATATATATATATATATATATATATATATATATATATATATATATATATATATATATATAAGCAGTCCACTGAAAATTGTAGAGCTTTGCCTTGTGTGTGTGGTTAGAGTGCAGGAAATTAATAGGCGACTAAAGTGAAATTAACAGGTAAAGAAAATGTGCTTCACAGAGCTTAACAATATGACTAGCTGTAACCATCAGTCATCTTGCACCAGTGAGTCATTCCACATCAAGCCGAACACACATAAAACATCACTTTCTCTGAATTTTAGTTTACGTGTTCCAACTTAAAATAAATCGACATGTGTTTCATATTTTGCAGAAAATCAAATTATTTTAGGATTTACAGTGTACTTAACATTTTTATTATGTGTACGTTACATAAACATAATTTATTCTCAGAATACAGAATGGTCAGGCATAAGAACAATGTCATTTTACAGATAAAAACAACATGGTTTTCCTTATATAAAATACTATTTTTTCAGAATAAAAAAAATAATTTTTTAAGTGTGAATATTTTAACCACAATATCATATTCAACCCCTTAATATTAAAATATGGAAAAAATACAGGAGGAACCTGTGATATATTTTGTTTTAAACCTGTTAATATAAAGTTGCGATCTTTCTTAGAAGTATGCTTTTAAACAGTTTATTTGTGTTAGTGCACAGGGTTTTAAAATAAACTGTTGACTGAGAGCTTTACACTGCACCAGCATGCCAAGCCAGCCAATGCGTTACGCAGTATGAATGTACTTCCAGTGTTCATTGAACTTAGCAACTGGAATCTAATATTCTATAAAGCCTCTCTCCGCTGTTTCATTTTAAATGTTACTTCGTGTTCAGCTTTTTCCTTAGAAGTTCATTCTTAGCTCTGTGATTTCTGAAAGTGCATAATGAGTGAACTGATGAAATGCAGCTATGACTATTGCTTCAATCCCTTTACTGTTTACGATAATAACACAAGGCAGAAATTATTAAGCTTAGTTACCCGCAATATGCTTATAAACTTAAAAATGGAGATCTTAACTTTGTCCTCAGACCAAAACTACATGATAAGTGTTGAAAAAAACTCCACCACCCATGATAACAGTGATTGTGTGCTACAAGTACCAATGCCATAAATAATCCACAAGTGGTTTTGAACATAGTGACCATTTTAAGGCAAGATACTACAATGTGAAAGGGATCCCTGGCACCTTAGAGCTAAATTCATTTATTCCATCAATCAATAATGCAATAATATCCAGATAGTATACACTTGAGCGTGAAAGGGAAAAAGTGCACATTTAAATTTTAGTTAAGTTGCTCCCATAGGATAAGATTGAAAGTTCGAATGTTTCTCAACTGTATGCCAAATTTAAGTTACATGTGAGCAAACTACTTCAACTAAAGTGCTGTGAAGAGAGGCATCCAATGACAGACTGCTGCTACTATATATTACTACTCTCCAGCCGCGCTGTGCTGGAATCCCACTATGCACTGCTTTCAAAGTTATTTTATTTAAAATTAACTATACAGGACCCCATCTTTGTTTTACGTAAATGTATACAAAAATTCACTAGGAATTTATTTATAATTTTTATAAAAACTTATATATGAGGTTAATAGGCATATATAGTTTTTAAGTGTTTGGATTTTAAAAATTGATGTTCATTATATCAATTATTATAAATAAATATTATAATAAATATTAAGTAAAAGATCACATATTAAGATCTGCATTGCACCTTATACCATAATTTTATCACTATCACCTGTGAATATTCTAATTTAAAGGTAGAGCGGTGTGCTGCTTTTCACAAGTTGGATTAAATAAGTATTTAAAACATAATTAAATTTGTTTCTGTAATCCATGGACAAAATTTTAGGTGAATCAGAAACATGATAGTCAAATTTTGTGAAAATTTATGCGACTTGGCATGGAATAACTCCAGTGTGAAATGCAAAAAAATGAGCAGGATAACAAAATCTTGTAGTACTTAATAGTGGTGGCCCATGTCTTAAATAGTAGTTGAAGAGCTGCAGACTTTAATAAGCAATGATATCTAAATTTAAACATAATAATTTAGGTAAATAACACACCTATTTTATTTATTGAATTTCTTATTCAGTCAATCCTCTGGTCTTTGAGAGCAGCAAACTTATCTGTGATGTCCTCATAAAATGGCTCATTCCTTATAAGTTTACACAAAAGTCCCTTCTGGATAGAGATGTTTGCTGATAATGTGAGTATGCTTTGTGATATAGTGTTTCTAGTAACATATTTAATTTTTTTCAGACACAAAAAGCTTCTTTGCACTGATGCACTTGTTGATGAAATTGTTAAAACTAAAGCAAATAACTTGAATGATTCCTCAAATACATCCTTATTTTCTTGGCAGAATTTAAAACATTCCACTGTAGTAACAGACCTATACATTTTTCCTGTGGTCAAGGGGTATCATGCTAGCCTCTGGTTCCTGAGGTTGTGCGTTAAACCCAGGGAGGGCGATGGATTTTTTTGGGGTATAAAATCCTTAGCATGGCTTCCTTTGGAAGGGAAGTAAAGTTGGGGTGGTCCCATGTCATAGACTGATGGCACATAAGAGAGCCTCAAGCCTGATAAAAAGGCCTCTGAGCAAAATTTCCAGCCTTTCACACCCAGTATAGAATGAGATGCTAAGAATCGAAGTAATTAAAGAGTGTCTGTAAATAAAGCTCAATTTTAATTTCATTAGCATATAAAAAATGCAGTTCATTCTTTAAATGATCAATTCTTGAAATATCTTTGAATAACATTATTGTAAGTTTTCAAGAGCTGAAGAAGGAAAATCTTTAGTGTAATTTTCAAATTTTGTGGTATTCACAAGGGCAAGAAATTGTAAATTGTCAGAATTCTGAAACCTTGCTTTCATTTCCACTGAAATGGAATCCAAAATTTCTAGAAATAAAATCTTTAAATTTTTGAAAATTTCATCCTCTCTCAAGTTTCTAAGTTCTCTTCTTTGAGTCAGATTGGTCAGTGTTTTGACTTTCCCAAATAATTCCAAAAAGAATTCTCAATTTTGTTTACTGCTTATTAAATCACATGTCATCCTGATCTTTGAAATGCAATAAGCAGTGTCCAGTGGTCTCTTTTGCAAAACTTCAAAAAGAATGTTTGCCGAAGTAAAAATGTCATTGAACACTACAGCCAGAAGAATAAATTTAAAACTATTCCTTTCGTTCAAAAACTTCTACAATTAAAGTGAGTAGTTCTGAGTTAGAACATTACCGAGTTACTGCTAAAGTTGGAATATGTCTAGATGAAAATGAATCTAATACCTGTGTTCTTTTTGATGAATGGTGAAAAAATGAAGGGATTCCACTGATACTTGCAAAGAATATGTAACATTTAGAAATGCAGTCTAAACTTGTTGAAGCACCAACTTTAGTCAATGAGCTAAGCAATGCATAAAAACAAATTGAGATGCTTCAATTTTCTTCTGAAAACCATTTAAGTGACCTGCCACTACATTTTCCATTATAACATTCAGTCAGTAATTTGTTCTCATATGAAAACTCGGACAAAATCCCATCCAGAAGATTAAACAAAGCCTTAGATGTTCTATCAGCACTAACATCATAGAACCCTAAAAACGCTCAAAAACTTTTCCTTCGAAATTCACATATCTTAATGTGATAGAACATTGTGATGTTTGAGCTATATCTGTGCTATCATCTACTTTAATAGCAAAAAAGTTACTGTTATGAATTTCATTTTTTACATGATCTTGTATATATTCAGATATGCAGTTCATGGCTTCATTTTGAATTGTCTTGGAGTTCCCATTAAATACACTATCAATTTTCAAATAGTGATTTTGAATTTCCAATGGACTCCTCAATATTAATAAAGCAAGCAGTCCTTGAAATTTCCCGATTTATTGAACTTACGCTTTCATCATGCTCCCTAAATCCAAGTTCTTGCTTACCTAAATATATCACAGCATCTATAACCAGCTGGAAAAAATAGTCAATTTGTACAAACAGTTTAATTGAATTGAACCATAAATAGCCTTACACTTTCCATAGGGCATCAGAAATTGTATTTCTAGTCTTTAAATAAGTGTTCAGTTGTAGTTTGCATTTCAGGCATTGAGCAGAATCTTTATGCTCATTTAGAGCTCACATAATGTTGTTAAAATCCAAAAATCCTTCCTTATTACAGACATTATGATTAGTATTAAAAAGTAAAAGGGCCAACAAAATAGTCTTTCTAAATTGGAGCTACTGCACAATCCTGGAAAGTTGGAAAACCAAGATGTTTTAAAATTAATATTATAGCATTTGCCATTCTTTTCCTTTTTTATACAAAGATTTAATAGTGTGGTAGGTCTTCCAACTGTTACACGCCTTTCTTATCCTCGTCTTTCCACCTGGAGAACAGTGTCACAAGTATATTACAAACTATGTCATTAATTGGATTCATTTTCCAAACAGAAATGATAACATCCACAAGCCCAATAGGAAAGTATGACTGTGGGTTTATATATCCCTCCCCATCGCTCCTAAGTAATACAATTCACAACCTCACTCACAATAGGAAAGCATGAGTATGAGTTTATATATGTCTCCCCATCACTCCTAAGCAATATGATTCTCAACCTTACTCACAATAGGAAAGATGAGTATGAGTTTATATATCCGTCCCCATGGCCCCTAACCAATATGATTCACATTTAGTTGGAAAGGATGTGAAAGGATTATCTATTGGACCATCCTAGCACTTACAGGTTTAAAATTGCAAGCAGAAAAAATGTTTGACGTCACATTATCATAGCAACCATGTAAATAGAGGGAGAGACAGTGTTTGGCAGATGTGTCCCTTCACATCCACTAAACAGGTGGTTAGAGAGAGATAGAGTATACACTCCCTCTATGTCGAATGTTACTTCTCTTGCCAGCTGTCACCTGTGAAGCAGTGCAGACTGCAGAGATAAAACATTACAGCAGCCCAGCTTCCGGAAACAACTTGGCTGAGAATTTTCAAATCAATATTGATTGCATGATTCTTTAAGTTTTAAGTGCAAAGAAGGTGAAGGGCCCCTTCTTTCACCCCAAAAATCACCATTGGTACCTAACTAATGCTATATGGCACTCTCTTCATTTCTTATTTTCAAACTTCATTGGATACTGATAATACCACTAAATTGCTCTTCTCATTGTATTCAGTCACAATTGAGCTGTATTTAGTTGCAGAATATTAAAGTAATGATTTCCAAACAATCAAACTGTTTTTAAACCTTTCTGGAGGTATTACACACCTGCATATTTTGCTAACAAAACACATTCATTACTTTAAGTTATTTTGCTAATGAATCTTAAGAATGAAATGATACCAAATTCATTTTTGTTACAGGACTGTATACTATAGTAACATTTCCATTTCTCTTTGCTGTAATGTTTGGTGATGCAGGCCATGGTCTTATTATCATGTTGTTTGGGCTTTACATGGTAATATGGGAGAAAAGTTTGTCAAAGAAAAAGTCTGACAGTGAGGTGAGAAGCTGAATACCATGTATTTTAAAAAACATTTAGTGCCTGCACTGTTTAATAATGCTCTTTGTTTTTTTACATTTAATCATCTTATATGATAGCCTTATGAACAGTGTTGTAGGCAAATCACTCATAATCAGTATGAGTGATCAAGTTTAAGTATTAACAACTTAAATTTGTGTAATTGTTAAAGCATATTTTAGGTCATTGCATTCAATCAGCATGTTACAAGTACAGCAGAAGTCAGCATTACTGTGCTAATTTTAGGATTTAGATTTGCCATTAGAGCTGCTGTTGGAAATACAAGTGAATGGTTTCCCCATTGCTATGGTAATCATGGCTATGTTAAAGGTTTAACCAATGCTACATTATCGCATCATTTGTAGATTGCATCCTTCTCCAACTTAAGCTCTTGGGTTCAGCTTGTGGTTATTGTGTTTTATTTTTACTGTTTTCTGTTATTCTCCCTGTATTATTAGTTCTTCCTATTGTGTATTTTTTATTTGCTGTGCCATTTGTGTGCTTGTGAAAATATCTTTTTGTCTACAGATTTCAGGTGACCACATATTATACTTATTGGCAACATAACGCTGTAGTTTCGAGTTTGACCACAAATCTGCTGAACCCCAATTCTCAAAATTAGCACTATAATGCTTATTAGTGTTTCAAAATGTTTCCAAAATGAGAAAAGGCTATGCTTTGAGCTCAAACTTTCTTAATTGCTGATTTGTAGTATTTCAGCTCACTGTACTGTTGTGTATGGTGAGCCATGCCTAATGTGTCCATTGATAAGTGTATAATTGTATAGCACTAGATATTTATACACTGGTATTACTGCCAAAGTTGAATTCATCTATCATTTTATTGCACTCTTGATGGTATTAAGAGCATGCACTAAAGTAAAAAAAAAAAAAAAAAAAAAAAAGGCTTTAATTTGTATTTTGGGGAGGGGGTATTCAACTCCCCAATTCAAAGACAAAAAGGGACAACTGAAAATGATCACAACCTAAGCAATTGAAAATGGACTAAGAGTTTTGGTATACATGACATTATTACAGTAGCAACCTGAAATATAAGAGGACTTGGTAATAAGAAACCAGAATTTATTAAAATTTTAGAAGAAAGAAAAATAAACATAGCATTATTTCTGAAAGTAAGAAAAAACTTATTTGTTTTGGGTATAATCATTATTTCGAACTGAAACTGTTTGTAGCTGTTCGTTGATTTACCCTGTAGCTTCGGACCTCCCTAAAAAGGCACTAAAGAGATAAATGACTGGGTTATGATCTATATTGATGCAACTCAAATTAGAAGAGCTAAGGCAAGAGTAGCAATGTATGTAGACAAGAAATGGAACTATAAAATAATAAGTTATACATACATCAATGAAAGAATAGTAACTTTACAGTTAAAATAAATTAGAGAGAAAATTACTGTGATAGGCACCTACTTATACACCAGAGGAAGGAAAAAAAAAAGAAGAAACAGAGGAATTTAATGAAATGTTGTAGAAAGAATAAGCAAATACATTAAAAACAACTATTTAATCATTGCAGGTGACACGAATGCATGAGTTGGGCAGCACCCAATTTCAAAGCTAACAGCACTAAACTATATGGAGAACATACCATTCATTCAAATGAAAATGAGATGAGAGATTTTGATACATTTAATGAACTGAAGGTTACCAATATGTTTTTCAGAAAAAAGGACATACATAAGTACACTTGGAGCCCAAGAGGGCAATGCTCATTAATAGATTATATAATTATCAATAAAAAATCTGATGTGTTACACTCACATAACTTTCTCTACTCTTGTACAAACTATTTTTACAAACGCTTATTCTCCATCTACTTCATGTTAATCGAGATAAACATTTGTAGAGTCTATCTTATTGCTAATTTTCTTGTAGATGTAAGGGGAATATAAATTTACAAGGGCAATTTGGAAATACAGTAGCCTTTAAGCACATACATGTCTCTTAATAGCTGGTTGCTAGGTGCAGCACCATTCCCTTTACCACAGATTAATACTCTTTGCATATCCAAGACAAAAAAATCTGATGTGTTACACTCACATGACTTTCTCTACTTTTGTAAAAACTATTTTTACAAACGCTTATTCTCCATATGCTTCATGTTAATCGAGATATCGAGATGTCAATCTTATTGGTAATTTTCTTGTAGATGCAAGGGGAATATGGTAGGTTTTAAGCGATAGTCAAATATTTTAATGCTGGTTGCTATGTGGCGCATACCATTCTCTTTGCATGTCCAGGACATAAAAAAATGAATAACGAATTTGAGAAAAAGTATAAGTATTGGAAAATTTAAGGGAATAACAAGCAATATCTCGAAAATGGTTCACTCAACAAAAGAAATGTATATGACATAGATTGTGTATTTTAACGCGATCTACATTTTTCGTGTAGTAAAATTATGTCTATCTCTTATGGTTTACCAGTTATGCAAAAGTCATTCAGAATGAAGAACACTTTTGGAGACATTCCCAGAAAATTCGAGATATACATTTCATTTCTCATGACAATATCTTAAACATATGATATTGTAATCAAAATCATTAGAGCCATTTTTGAGAAAATTAAAATTTTCGAAAAATGTTCCATGTAAAGGGTAGTCGGGGGTGGAGGGATTTTCTTGAAAGCCTTCATGTCACATCTCTGGAAGATACTGAACCTAAATACCAAGTTTGGTGTTTATACGACTGTTCATTTCTGAGTTATGCTGTTCACAGACACACGGACACACACACACACACACACACACACGGACATGTTTCCAAAATGCTCTTTTTGGATTCAGGGGGTCTCAAAACATGTATTTCCGGTGAAATCTCAGTATCGAATTTTTGGAGGGAATACAATACTTCCCCTACTTACTATACGTAGTAGAGAAAGTAAAAATTAAGCCTACAAGAAAGAGAGACAACAGTATATAGAGGTTATAGTACAGATACAGATCATTATCTAGTAGTTTCAAATATAAATATCCTTCTAAAATTAAACAAAATACAATGAAAATAAGAGAAACCAAAAACAAAATATTGTTCTACAAAGTGTATTTACTACAAAATGAAAGTATCAAATCTTTATACCAAACAAGGTTGAATGAATATTTAACAGTGCTTCCACTAATGAAAATATCAATGAAGAATGGGAAAATATAAAAAATGCCATAAAGAAAGAAGCATATGAAGCCCTAGGATATAAAACAAAATATAGAAAGGTAAAACATCTTAAGATATGGGCTAAAGAAGCTGAATCAGCTATAAAAGAAAAGAAAAATGCTTATTTACAATTTTTACAAAAGCAGACTCAAGATATGAAAGCTAACTATCAAGATAAAAGAAACAAAGCAAAAGATATAGTATGAAAAGCTCATGCAGAATCCTGGGATAGATTCATAAGTGTATTAGAAAATAATGTGTTTGGAAGACAAAAACTAGCTTATAAAGTAGGTAATGAGGAACATATAATCACAAGAAAAATATAGAGCCAGACTAAATGTTATTGGAGAAGCACAAATACTGCAGCACTTAAAAAACTTTAGTATAACCCCAATGAAAGAGAGAATTTGGCCAAATAGCTCAAAATTCAGAAAATTATACAGGAGACTTTATTGCTAATGAAGAGCTAGAAGAAGCTTTGAAATCTCTAAAAAAATTGAAAAGCATCGGGTCAGGATGACAAAAATGCAGATCTGGTGAAATATGGGTGACTGTTCTTAAAATTAAGATTACTACATTTTATAAATAGTTTATGGCATAGTACACAAATCCCAAATGACTGGACAGAGGCATCCGTAATACCAATATTTAAGAAGAGTGATAGGACACAGTGCTACAACTACAGAGGAATTAGTTTGTTAAATGTAGGCTATAAAATAAAACCAAAAATAATAAAAAATAGATTAACTGGGATCTCAGAGTATGTTCTATTAGAGGAACAACAAGGTTTCAGATGAAATAGATTAACAATTGATATTTTTAGTTTAAAACAAGTTATTGGAAAGCAAATTGAATATAATATGAAGCTCAACTAGCACTTATTGATATAGAAAAAGCATTTAATAAAGTCTCAAGACAGCAGTTATGGGAAATAATGAGTAATAGGGGATTTCCAAGACACCTTATAAATGTAGTCCAAAGTTTATATAAGGAAACAAAAATCATGATAAAGTATAAAGGAAGCATTAGCAAAAAAGAAATAATAAATCAAGGTGTGAGACAGGGATGCAGCTTATCGCCTGCACTATTTAATATTTATATAGACGAAACAATAAGAAAATGGAAAACCGAAGTCGCACCGGGTATCAACCTAGGAAAATAATTTTATTTAAATGTTTTATTGCACACAGATAATTTGACAATCATCCAAGATAATGAGGGCAATCTGCAAAGATCAATTTTTAGACTTAAGCAACTCTGTCAGTTTTATAAGTTTAATATATCCTTAGACAAAACTAAACTAATGGTTTTCAAGGGAAAATACCCTATAAGATCAAAAATAGTGTTAAAAACTAAATTTATTGAACACTTTGCATGCTTTAAATATTTAGGTTCTTATGTAACTTATCAAAATGACATAGAAATCTTGGATAAAATCCACCAATTTCAGTACATATGTGACATTATAAACAGAATGCTGGAGAGGAAGAGTGAAAAAGACATGTGATGGCTGTTCCATAATTACTTTATGGGAGTGAAACATGGTCTCACAAAGTAAAGGATCTCCACAAAATTGAAGCTGCTGAGATGAAACTCTTAAGAGCAATTAAGGACTGTACAAGAATGGCTGAACTAGAAATGAACATATTAGAACAGAACTAAACATTGCAGAATCAGCAGTAGAAAATGTTATATTATACAATATAAAACAAAATGGCAGACACATGTACAGAGAATGACAATCACATCCCATATAGAGCAGTCCATTATTTGCCACATGGAAAGAAAGTGTAGGAAGACCACCTAAAAGATGGATTGAATGAAACTGGAACAGGTTTTTAACCTAATCTGTAAAAGAAGAAGACTATTCTACCTGATTGAGGTTATCCCCAGGCCTCATAACTGGCAATTGCTGCATATATCCTAAACTTAGGCTTGGAACATCTTTCCCAAATTACCTTTCCCAATTATTTTATTTCATGTATCATCAGTGTCCATCACTTTTGGTGCCATATGCAGTAAAAATGGACATTAAACACTAGCGGAAGGAAGGAAGAAGGAAGGGAAGGTTGGGAGGGAGGGAGAGAGGAGGAGGGAAGGAAGAGAGGGAGGAAGGAAGACATATACACAATGCAGTCTAAAACATCAATATGTAACTAGAAAATTTAAAATCTGAACATAAACATACATTTCACCCTTTTATCTATCCCTAATGCAGTTTTAGATAGACTTACATGAGGAGTAACAAGTTTTACATTACGTCCTATTCTAGTATAGTATAGTATAGTATAGTATAGTATTTATTGTGCTAAGAGTTTTACAAATTTGATTGTCTACTGCATTTTGACCCTGGTCACTTATTCAGTAGACAATCACTACAGTTTATTTACATTTTACAATCTTTTGTCACTAAATTATCTTGCTCTTTTTTTTTCATGTCCCATTTCCACTTTTTTTTTTTTTTTTTTTTTTTTCACTTTCCATTTACTGATTACTTGACCATCACACATTCACTATAGTTTTCCATTCAAAGTAAGATGCACTACCTCTTACTTTTCTCTTTCCACTGTCCAAAGCCATTTATTTTTTACTTTACACAAAAACTGCCCAATGCTTCTAGCGTCCTTGCATGTCATTTCAATTATAAGTGTATTTCTATCCCCCTTCAACCACTTCTTATTAAAAAATTCTTTTCTCCAATTTTCTGTTCCTTGGCACTTAAATACTATGTGTTCAATGTCTTCATTACCACCACATATCGGACATTGGTTCTGAGGAATACCCTGTCTTAGCCCTTTTAGCCTCCATGCTCCGGTTCTTAACCATGCAATAGATTCTCTCTCTTCTTTATTTACTATGTCTATATATTTTTCCCTACCCTATGTATTTTTCATTGGCCTATAATAAACTAATGAGCTCTTTTCGGCAATCTCACTGAACATGATTTGTATCTCTTTAAATTAGGGGCTGCAATATCTGCTTATAATACTGCCTGCTTTAATAGCTTTTTCTTTGTTAATGAAAATTCTAATTTCCTTTCTAGCCTGCTACAATAATGTTGTGTTGGTGGTGGTGGCAGTGGCAGTGGCGGTGGTGGTGGTGGTGGTGGCAGCAGCAACAGCAGCAGCAGGAGTAGTAGTTGTTGTTTTATTCATCATAAGAATATACAATATTCGTGGCTTTGTCAAAGATACAATTAATAATTAAATTACATAATAAATACAAGTAAATAGACTCAAGTCAAATATGATTTGATTTAC
Source organism: Deroplatys truncata (assembly GCA_030765065.1). Classification (NCBI taxonomy): domain Eukaryota; kingdom Metazoa; phylum Arthropoda; class Insecta; order Mantodea; family Mantidae; genus Deroplatys; species Deroplatys truncata. Next base: position 115,455,400 of record CM060988.1, on the reverse strand, counting down.
ACATTTTCCTTTTTCATAATTCTAGGAGATATTTTAGAAATAAAATCATTACCTAAATCATTGATTAATGTTTCTGGCTAAAAATTCACCTGTTGTCTGTGGCATTATTTTTAGTATAATATGTTTTACAGCTTTTTTAAAATTCTTATTATTTACATTTTTTTACCCTAACTGGGAGTTTATTATATAAAATTGTTCCTTTGTGAGAAATAAAATCTAAGCTCTGAGTGAGGCAGTGATGATTTAGGTATATGTTTTTACTATTCCTGGTGGAATTTTTATTGTAATCTTAATTATTTATAAATAATGACATATTCCGATGTATGAAAGACATATGTTAGTCTGTATTGCAATTGATGGGCCAATTTCTTTGTAGGTTACTCATTTTATTTACAGATTTGGAATATGTTCTTCGGTGGTCGCTACATCATCCTTCTAATGGGAATATTCTCCATATATACAGGATTCATATACAATGATGTATTTTCCAAATCAATGAACATATTTGGTTCAGGTTGGAGCTTTTCATTTCCTGTTGAAGAGGTGCCAAGTGATGGAATGTATGAGCTGGATCCATATGATAATTATGCATATACCAATGGTACTCCATACGTAATGGGCTTGGATCCTGTTTGGCAGGTGAATACTTTTGGGGCAATATAATGCAGTCTACATAAATGTCATTAACACAAATCCTGGGACTCATAATTTACTTATTAAATATCTATTATAAAGAGTATTTAATACTTTGGAAAATATCTAGAAGCATAGTGGTATTCATAATTATTGCACTTTCATAAATCCTGTCTGTATTTCCATTAAGATTAATTATTTAATTTGTCTTTCAGAGTGCAAAAAATAAAATCAGATTCCTGAATTCATACAAGATGAAGCTTTCAATTGTTTTTGGTGTGGTGCATATGCTGTTTGGAGTAATTTTGAGTGTGGTCAACCATGTGTAAGTAATAATTTTGGCTCTGCAATGATTACATTAAATAATTACATTAACAAAAGACTGAATACCAGTTACAAAACAAATCAAATTAAAGGCCCTCTTTTATGCTGTCTTGTTAGTATAAGCTAGAAATAATTATAATGGGTAAACAAATTAGGAGAAAAAGAAGAGAGAAAAGAAACAGGAAAAAAAAAAGATCTTTGGTGTAAAGCTGCAGCACAGCCACTGTATTTTGTGTTGCGTTTTAAAAAATTTGTTGCCATAAGTTATTTAAAAGAAGTAATTAGAGGAAAGCAGAATTAATTCACCATGTTACAATTTTAGATTATCACAGAGGTTCTTAATAATATTTTTGTGATTTTAAGAGAGTCACTGCCTAATTCCAAAGTTGATACCAGAGTGATATTATGATATAGCATTATATATCTTGTAGAATTGTGATATTTGAAGAAACCAATCATTTAAAGTAGGACTGAACTAAAAATTTACATGTCTATTTTATTTAGTATTCTAAAATATTTTGGGTTGTGCATAGTAATGTTGAAAACTGGAACAATATATGGCTTACCATTCGGCATCTGCAGGGTATTTTTACACCAGCAGCACAATGTGGTTCATGCAGCTAGCCAGCATTCTTGAAGCAAGTATCTTCTGCCAGAGCAGCTGATCAGTCATAGAGTTAAGCTTCAATGAGAATGTTGAATATTTTCATAAGTGATTTAGTAAGATGCCATACATCAAATTTATGGTGTATATGCGGACATTTCATTTTTATCAAACCTCTAATACCTGTGTGTCTGTCAGGAACAATTTTATAGGCAGGTTTTCATTCATAGAAGTCAAGAAGTCGGTATATTTTCCCAAGCAGCTTTCTCAATATCACCACATACAGTTCCTCTCTGTACAATTATTAAGTCTGATATTTTATTTCTTGCCAAATTAATTACAGAATATGTCACATATTCAACAGAAAATCCTGGGGAGTCATACTGTCCATCCTCACATAAATTTGAATCATTCATGGCAATTGCAAATTACTTTCTTTACCTTTTAACCAGCCTTTGTGTACAGAAAGGAAAACAAAATGTTTAATAAGTATATAAAAATATGATTCAGAGAAAAAAATAATAGTTTTATTGCTTTTGAGAATGCCAAGAAGCAGTTAAATGTTATTCCACAAAGATATATGCCTGAAGCTATGCACACATTTTTCAGACTTCCACTTTCGTCTCCAGAGCACACTGCTCATATGTGAAATGTGTGCCCATTCACACAATGAGTTATAATTTGCATTAATTCCCCTCATATGTTAGATTTTCTTTCAGTGACAGGCACATCACATATGTGACAAATACTGAATAGTGCAAGGAGAGCATTTACACATACAAACACAAAAGAATATTTTCTGGACATACCTACATCATCATCTCCATCTTCACTAGATTCCCTCAAATATTCATTTGGTTTATAATCTTCATCATTTACATCTAAAAATTCATCAGTCAAATTTTGTTTCACATTAGCGCCATTTATAGCACTAGAAGTTTCAGTTCCGAACTCACACTGTATTTCAGTATCATCTTCAACTCCATGTGTAAAGACTCAGAAGCTTCAGTTTTTGTTTTTGAAAATTGCTTACTGAATTACCTGTAGCATTTGCCTTTCTTTTAAGATATGAGTTTATTTTTGAGATATTTTTCTTCCAGCCCTGCTAAAAATTTTGAAGGCACCACATTATCTTTCAGTCAAGGGCTTGAATTTCTTGTTGTTCATTATTTTTATAACATCTGACTATTAAAGTCACTTTCTTTGAAATGAATTCCACATATTCTAGCATTTTTGGTTGGTACAAAGCTTTTACATTTCAGAACAGCAACCCATTTGTTGTACCCATATCAATTCTTACCTCTATCAGAAAATGAGTAGTAACCAACATTTCTGTTTATGCTGGAATTATTTGCACAACCAAGCACTCGCACACAGGCATTCCTAACCTAACACCTCATGGAACTCTAGGAAATAAAAACTGTTCTACAATCACCACATAACAACAGGAATTAAATGCAATGCAATGCTAACTAATGCAAGTGACAGGAGTAGCTTGGCATGATTCTAGCCTTATAACATCACCGCAAGATGAGCATTAAATATAAATGTGCTTCCACAATGAAAACGAGAGGTCAAAGAACAACACAGTTTTCAACAATGTGCTCAGAATTGTTTATATTTTATTGTTAGAAGTGTTTAAAATTTAGTTCAGTCCTCCTTTAGTTTTGCATGTGATAGAGCTTTACCAGATAAGAATCATTCAAGGTTACTTACATTAAAACAATTATGCAAGAATTATGTAAGTGAACAACAAAGGAAGAGTTTTATTAGAAATTGACTATGGCAACTATATATGACATGTAACCAGAATGGAGGTACATATAATCAAAGCTACACCACCTATGTATAATGCATAGACATAAATTAATACATTTCAGTAGGATTAATTAATATCTATTAATTGTTCATGTTCACTCCATGTTTAGGCTAAGTTTGGAAGGTAAAATCAAATTTGAAAATTTCAATGCTATAGTTGGATCTTGAACCACAGATCAGCTTTCCCTATCACTCTACTAATGCTGTGCTTCCATAATAAAATGCCCAAATGTACAAATAAATTAATCTTTATGTGTGTAATTGGAAACTTAGAATTAAAAATACTTCATACTTTGAAATTGCCTTTATTTTATGATACCTGAGCAATTACAATCATCTTGGAGATTTACTGTGATGTATGAGTCAGTTTAGAAAGATTTAATGTATTGTCCTGGTAGCATGATAGTACAGCAGTAATACATTGGCATGGAAAGCAGAACATTGAAGAGCAAATCCAGCCAAGGCACCAATTACATCATATGGTTCCTTAGCAAGGGGCTAAAAAATATATGATATTTATTCTACATTTTAATGAAAACAAAAATAACCACAGACATTATTCCCATTTGGACTATCAAATTATCTGCTTTTGCATGGAATTATGCATTGTCATGTAAATTAAGAAGTGTAGTATCATTGATTGCTATTATGAAGTAAACCCTATTTTGTTTCAGGCACTTTCGAAGACAAATATATATTTTATTGGAGTTTGTACCACAGGTTCTATTTCTCATACTACTGTTTGCATATTTGGTGGCAATGATGTTTATGAAATGGATCATGTATTATCCACAAAGAACTAAAGACTGTAGCATAGAGAACTGCACTGACTCAGATCGTAAGTAAAATGAAACATTTTTAGTACTATCTCTTCACTACATAACTGGAATAGTTTGTTTAACAAAATGATAAAAACATGTGTATAATGAGACAGAAAATCAGGGTGAAAAAAAAAAAAAACTTGTTGCAATCTTTAACTAGGTACCTATTTTAATAATTACGGAACCGATATGCCTCTCTTAAGTGAAATTTCAAACTCTTAATATCAAAATCCACCTTAAAATTTTGATACATTCATCACAAAAAAATAACTGCAAGCTTTAAATGCAAATTCTGAAATTAAGCGTTAAATACAAATTTAAAGTGCAGGGAAGCAATAGTTGCATTAATGTATTGAATTGTTTGACCTTGGAATGAGAGAGGGGATTGAAGTAAATAGCATTAGATTTTTATTTATTTATTTTACAATTTGTACAGTTTTGCTCCATTCCAAGTGTATAGTGATGTCCATCTGAATCATGTATTGCATTACATACCCTTGCAAAAATGTTGGCTTTGATTTTTATTCCCTTCAATTGAAAAAAAACCTTTCTCAGGTTTTTTAGTACAGGTTTTGGCATGAACGTTTTATTAATTTTCTTGCATATAAACTTGAATTCCTTTTAGAATAAAAAGGGGTTAGATTAAACATTATTACAACTATGCAATTTGTCACCAAATTTGAATCTTAAACTATAAAAGAAACATGGCAACATACTAATTTTTAAAACGTTGATCAGTGATCTTGAAGTCAAAATAGTATTTAACTATATTTTGACTTGACTTTGTTATTTTTTTTCTCAGTTACAAGAGTCAAATGAGACTTATCAGCACAATGCTCTATAAATCACATGAATTTATTTTCTTCATGCTTCCACATAGTATCATTGTTAAGGATACATTTTCCCCACTGTTATGAAAGCTTGAAAATTCCCTTATGGTGAAACTGTTGCAGCATTACAAAAAACTGACACATTCTTGATGTGCTCCAACATGTTAGTTGATCTTGCATAGTTTTGATCATGCATACCTTCCCTTACAACACCAAAAATGATAATAGGATGGGGCTAAGTCAGAACTGTAGGCAGGATGCAAAAGAACTGTGTACCACATCTTCCAAATTTCCACTATGTTCTGTTGTCTTAGACCACACATGGTTCTTATTTTTCAAATGTATGAATATGGCAGACAGGTACTAAAGGAAGTATTAAATATATTCACTCACAACAATTTTTTAAGTAACTATGGATAAAAGTTGTTTTATTTTATCTCTAATGAATGCTACAGATAATTTGTAATAAACAACATATTCCCTAAACTCAGATTAAAGTTAAAGTTGTTATGAAATTAGGCAAGATAAGCTGAATGTATGCTTAATTTAACATCACAAAACTTCTTTTCAAGCTATTTTAATAACAAAATCTAATTTATTATTTATGATAAGCAAGCAGTGTAATAGCAATGAGTTCCTGAAACACTTTAAATACTTCAAATACATTTTTCATTCTCATAGGAGTTTAAACCCATAAAACACTGGTCCCCATTGTTATTATTTGCTAACCTCTGGTTCCTGAGGTCATGGGTTCAAACCCAGCGGAGGGCGATGGATTTTTTTTCAGGCGTAAATATCCTTAGCATGACTTCCTTTGGAAGGGAAGTAAAGCTGGTGGTCCTGTGTTGTAGATTTACAGCATGTAAAAGAACCCCAAGCCTAATAAAGAGGTCTCTGAGCAAAATTTCTGGTCTTTCATGCCCAATATAGAATGGGACATTAAGAACCATAGTAGTTAAAGAGCAACCATAAATAAAACTCGATTCAATTTTTATACAGGATGAGTCATCTAAAACTACCACCACAAATATCTTTGAAACAAAAATAGAAATTGAAAAACTACTTTCGTAGACATGAAGATAAAGGAGGAGCTCCTTAAAGTGGATGATATAAGCTGTTCAAAAATGTAAAAAAACTATAACTTGCAACATAAACTTGTGATTTTTAAATGCAAAACCCATATTATTTTTATGCAATTGATAACATAGAAATTAACATTAATTATGATGTTTATTGCATTACAATAGGTTAATTACAACCTGATAAATTGTAATCTGAAGTTGACACTTGAGATGCAGTGAAAGAGGTAAACCTGTATTTATTTTCCTTTTTTTTGTGACGGAAACACTTTGTTATCCAGAGCAATCAAAAATGGGGAAAATAACATCAAGAACAGATTTCGTCAAATTTTAGTACCGTGTCAATCACCTTATGATTAATTGCAATGTGAAGTTTGCGCTCGAGACTCAACGACATATTTGAACCTCAGAATGTGCAACTGATATGTGTTTTGTTGTATCTCAAGCGCCAATATCATATTACAGTTTCTCAGATTGTAATTGATCTAGGAATTTAAAAAATTACTTTAAAAACTATAAATGAGTCTATAACAAAACAATTCAGGCAGAAAAAGGATTAAACAATGATATTTATACAAATTGAGTAGAGTACAAAATACAGGCCATGAGGCAACTTGTTAGAAGGGAACTAAGAGCAGTGAATAAAATAGATGATAACTCCAAATAAATCTAAACGGCAAAATAATAATGAATGCCAGTGGTATTACTAATATATTTAACAGTTACAATACAGGATTAACTGAGAACTTGCTTCACAACAATAAACTTGGACCAAAAACAAATCCACTACATCAAAGTAAAATATCCAACAAGATGCTTTTATCACCTATATCACCAGATAGTTCCCAAGGCCACAGGTTCAAACCTGGCAGAGGGCAATGGATTTTTTCAAGTGTAAAAAGCCTTAGCAGGCTTCCTTCAGAAGGGAAGTAAAGCCAGTGATCCCGAGTCATAGATTTACAGCATATAAAAGAACTTCAAGCCTGATAAAAGGCCTCTGAGCAAAATTCTCAATCTTTCACACCCAATATAAAATGGGACACTAAGGACCACAGCCAGATGAGATAAAACAATTAAAAAGCTTAGGAATACATGATCCTCAGGTTGTGATGAAACTTCAGATGCATTGCTGAAGGGATGTTACACTCATCTCTTGTGGTCACTATGCCTCATTATTAATCTCTCATTTACATTGGCCACTTTCTGGATGAACTAAAATTAGAAATAGCCAAGCCAATTTCAAACAAAAACAAAAAAATATGCTTCAAGAAAGATATTGAAAACTACAGGCTGATATCACTGATTTCAGTTGTTTTAAAAAATAACAGAAAAAGTAATGCATAAAAGATTAAACAAATTCTTAAAAAGTATGACTTAATATGTGAAAAACATGGGTTTCACTAGGGGAGGTCAACTATAACAGCAGTAACCTAAAGGAGGTATATGGTGCAGTAGATAATAAACAAATAAGCATGGGATTATTTATGGACTTATCCAAGCCATTCAGTCTGGTTGATCACCAAATGCCACCGCAAAAGTTACAAGTGATAGGAATAAGGGGTAGGTAGCATTAAAATGGTTTGAATCCTGTCTAAACAACCGAAGACAAATAGTGCAAATCCCTTATAAAGATCACACTACAGGCTTAATTAGCACTAAGTTTTCCAAAGAAGAGGCTGTTGGATTTGGTGTGCTCCAAGGCTTAATTCTGCAACCAATCCTGAGCTTAGTATACATTAAAGATGTAGTTGACTATGTACCCAATACCAAGATTAGATTAGATTAGATTAGATTGTATTCTGTGAGTTCACTAGCAGCCATAAAGACTTATGAACATAGAACAAGTCAAGGAAATGTACAAAAATTATATATAAACATAAATATTACATAGAATATGGAACATTTGAAATAAAATGCAAATACTATATGTGTGTTAAGGAAATGTACAATAAAGTTACATATATACATAAATAATACATAGTATACAGAACATTTAAAATAAAATAAGGACATATTATATACAAAATGAAACAAATCAAGTGTAATTTATTACAGAGTTGTATACCAATATCATCTTATATGCTGATGACACAATTTATTTCTCAAAGGTAGTAACATCAATAACCTACAGACAAACCTTACAGATTCATTTAGCAAGCTATTGGAATGGTTTGAAAATAATAAACTGCTAGTTAATGCAGATAAAACAGTGTCAGTACCATTTTACCATGCAAATAATAAGACCTTGTACAACTAAATATTAAAACTTGGAGATAAACTATTAATGTTTAGAAATCGACAAAACTTGTGGGAGTATATGTAGATGAAAACTTGAAACGATCATACACATGAATTTTCCAGCACAAAAACTAAGCACGTGCTGCTTTGCAACAAAAGCTGTAACATGCATTTTAAGCAAAATGTGCTTTAAAACACTTTACTACTATATTTTGACTTACTTTCCTTATATGGCATCATTATCTGGAATAATTTGTTACACAGCAAGTAAATATTTAAAATTGAGGAAAGGGTAGTAAAACTTATGGGGAAAAAATCATCAACAAACCTTTAAGCCACTATTTCAAAATATTGGAAACTTGCTCCTACCATCATTGTGTATATATGAGCTATTATTCTATTTTAAAACAAAGATACATGAATTTCAAACCAAATTCACTTGTTCATTCACACCACACCCAGAATAAGGGCAAACTGTCAATTATGTCTCGCTATACTGGTTTATAAGAGGAAATCTTCAAGTATAAAGGAATATTGCTGTACAACAAATTGTCACAATCAATTCAAAGGTTACACCTTTGAAGTCTTTTAAGTGAAAATTAAATAGTTGTACAGACTATGCTGTAAACACTGTCCACTGCATCGCATTGTATCAATTTTGCATGAAATGACTGCTTTGCATTGCTGTACATGTAGTGGCTTGCACTCGTAGTGCAACAGTGTGCGCATTGGCCTTCAGTGGTAAAGGTCCCAGGTTCAAATACTGCCACTTGAAGATACTTTTATGTTTAGTAAATTTAACATGAGTTGATAGATTGGCATGGAAGTGTCATTTCATTTAATTAGTTTTATTATGTGAATTTCATTAAAACATGAGTTGTTACTTGTTAGAATATGCTTTAATGAACATCATAAATAAATACATATAACATTGTAATTATAATTTACAAACATAAGGCATCATTAAATAGTATTTTACTATTTAAAGCTATTATTTCATACAAAAGAAAGCCAATATATTGTTTTGAGGGATTACAAAATGCAGTATGTACATACAAAGTAGATAACGTTTGCAAACCCATTTTATCATCGCTGTAAACCTCTCTGGTTCCCAAAGTAGTGCATTTAACAGGACTATGTCATCATGCTGGACTATCACACAGATAAACCTTTACAAATTACCTGTTTCCTCCATGTAGTGCAATAGGTGTTTGAACTAGCCACCATGCCAGCAGATTCAAGATCTGTCTAATTATCATCACCAGCCTAACCCAGCACAACATGGCTGTTGTGATGTCATGGCAAGCTACGATGATGCGTTCCCCGAGCTGTTGAGGGGTAATTGGCTGCTCCTGGTACACGATATGTTTAAGATAAAGAAAAAATCTAATGGGGTTAGATCTGGTGAGCGTGCTGGCTGCTAAAACTTAAAAGTTTGATGTATCCTATATCAATGTAGTTTGATGAAATGGATTAAATAAATAGATAAATAATCTACACTAATTTTTATTTAAATTATAATTGTGAAGAAGCTAGAAACTGTGATATTATTTAAAAAACAATATATATATTATTTTATTTTCCATGTTATTAATTGTTTAATAAAAATATAGGGTTTCTATTTTATAAAACAAGTTTATGCTGAAAATTATATGTGCTTACATTGTTGAATGGCCTGTATCATCTACTTTAATGAGCCCCTCCCTGCCTGTGAAAACTGTTTTCCATCTCCTGATTTTGTTTCAGAGGTGCTTGCAGTAGAAGTTTTAGGTGTTTACCTGGTGTAGGGTATTAGCTAATAGATATGTAGCCCCAAAAGAATAGAAAGGGTTACTGAAGACTAATAATTTAGTTAGGAAAAATTTATTTAATCTTTATTTAAATAATCTTAATACTGTTCTAAAAATGAATACAATATGGATTTTCCCTTCCCTTTTAAGTCAATAACAATTGTACCTGTAAACAGTACTTTAACTTTTACATATACAAATTTTATTACTCTTGTTTCACTTTCTACATCAGAACTTAGTGGAACATGTTTCAAGAGTCTGATATAGAAAGTGAAGCTAAAGTAATAAAAATCTTAATTTTTGTATGTAAATGTCAAAAAAACCTCACTGTGTTTTCCTAAAAAGATGTTTAAAAAAAGTGGCTTAACTGCATCCTGTGAAGTAATATAAAGCTCTAGATTGTTTTTGCAGATGTTTCAATAAAAGTTATTGTTTTTCAGTTGCTGTCATTAGATATGGTACTTCCTGTGCACCATCTGTGCTGATATTGTTCATTAATATGATGCTGTTCAAGAGTTCTACACCAGAGAAAATTGGCTGTGAAGAATTCATGTTTGATGGGCAAAAGATAATGCAACAGGTATTTGTGTTTGCTGCGATACTCTGCATTCCAGTCCTTCTGCTGGGAAAGCCACTTTACATCCTTTACAAAAGAAAGCACAGTAAATATGAAGATGTAAGTTACATTGCAGGTTCTTTTTTTGTTTTCTGTCTTTCTTTGCTTTTTTGTTTTCTGTCTTTCTTTGCTTTTTTGTTCAACTCTATTATTTAGATAACTTCGTTCAACAAAGTTGCATTACAGTTTTGTTAACAATAAAAAATAGGATAACATGAAACATGTATAGAGAGTGTCTTCCATTAAAGATCCTCTGTTAAACAATGAGATCAGTGTGTGTCTTCCATTTTAATCTTCTTTCTTCTCTAGGACGAGGCATCTAGTTGAAATTCCATTGAGTAGTGTTAGGATGATCAATGAAAGTCAGATGAAGTCTTGTGTAGCGCGTCTTAAGAACTTCAATGACTTCAGGAATCTGAAGATCCCTGTAGATAATAGCATTGCTAACGAACCAAGGTGCTTCAACTAAAATTCTTAAGATTTGATTTTAGATTGTTTCTATTTACTTGGTATTTGTATTTGCTGCAGAGCCTCATATACGTCAAGAATAGGTCCAAATTAGTCCAATTATGGCATAGTAGATTAGTTTCTTGAATGCCAGAGGGAGCCAAGACTTTCATTGTATTAAGAATTTTACCTAGTGAATTCTATTTCTGCAAGTTTAAATTTTCACTTTAGTGCCCTATCTATGAAAATTTGGAAATGTGCAATTTTCTCCCTCCCTTTCTCTCCCTCCCCCTCTCCTCTCTCTCTCTCTCTCTCTCTCTCTCTCTCTCTCTCTCTCTCTCTCTCTCTCTCTCTCTCTACAAGTTTAATAGTTTGTAAAATAAATTCTTGCTCATTACTGCAGAAATTAAGATTCATATAAATGGCTGAACTTTACCTCAGCTTCATGCATATAAGATAGTTCACATTACTTCTTAAAGTGAAAAAATCAGTGTAAATGTATTCATTTTTTGTATGAGTAGTTGGGATAGTTGTTAATGTTGTATTGGGTGGAGAAAGTCATGTGACTTACTACCATAATTTTACATTAAAACAGTTCTCCCCATTTTTAATGCACTTAAATATAAATTATCACCATATTCACTGGACAAAACTAAAAGTACTGGGGAATTACACTTATTAAGTCATTTTAGAAAATAACATTTTTTTACAAACATCTATCTACCTGCTGCTAATAAAGGGAACATTCTAGGCAAGCCAGACCAGTAAAACTGAATATTTTGTATGCATTCAGAAGACTCAGAAGTATTTGTGTATATGTATTTATTGAAGTTCTGAGAGACTACAATTAACATTCAGTTGCAAATAAAATTGACCTGGCAAGTGATTCAGTTATTACAATCATTATATGACCAAAATTACTACTCCTTTATATGTGATATGTACATATACATTTCAAAATATTATTTGTTTTTCCCTTTATTGATTATACATTTCCATTTACTTCTAATTTTAGACAAATAATGCCTAAGTTTTTATATTTTTCTCAAACATTTGAGTTATAGCTGTTGTTCTTTTCAATTTAATCCACTTTCGACTTACATTTTCTTTTCTCCATACCACAGTTTCTTTATATTCAAACAATGTGTGATCTACATTTTATTTTTACCAACATAATGGACGTTTTCCTTGCAGAAACCATTTTCTTTGTCTTCCTAACCTCCACGCCTTTGTCCATAGCCATAAAATTGGCTAATTTTATTTCTTCTTTATTGGTATTTTCTGTGTACCTTCCCCTTTCTCAATAATTTTTCAGAGACACATAAAATACTAATGACCTCTTCTCTATTAATGTGCTAAACAATTTTTTTATTTCAATATCCTCAAATCTTCTTCAAAAAGCTGAGTATTTCGTTACTGTTGTAAGTGAAATGCTCTTTTGCCAATTATCATCTGAATTCTTCTGCATACCTAGGTATTGATTTTTATAACAATATTAAAAAAAGAAGTATTAAGGAAAGAATTAAATATCAACAGGAAGTTTGTAAGGTTTAATAAAGTATTGTAGCAACTCTTGGGGTAGTTAATCTCAAGGATGCCGACAACCAGGGAGGGGCGGTAGTCTCAGAATGGGAGAGACCGTGTTGGTATCAGGGTGGGTAGGTGGGACGCATGTGGGTGAGTTAGGGAAGAGGCATTGCATAAAAACTAACAACTATATTTGTGATTAAATTACATGGTTAAGTGGGGGTGTGGATAGTATGAGCAGGGTGCTTATACCTAGTGCATCTTACCTGAAGGCTTCTGCTGTGTCTTGAGGTACATGTTAATAAATGTTAACTAGTTATGTTGGGGGGGGGGCATACCCAAATGTGTAGCTTCGCCAGTCAAGAGCAAGTCAAAGAGAATGAGTAAGCATCTGTCACTGTGACTTAAATTCCTGGTCAGTAAGTACTTTTTTTACCTGCTGACAGTGTGCCCCCATGAGCTACAAAGCCAGGCTACCTAGATTTCACCATCTTACCAGATATTGGCAAATTTAACGCAATCTCCTATTCCACGTTTGAACTTCACTATGGCTCGCTACAGTATTATATCCTTTTAAACTCGCATTTCTCTTCAGTTTCTCTCATCACTGCTCAGTGATTCTGAAATCAATCTTTCCAGTAAGCCTTGCATAGGATAAGTCTGGAACACTTGAATTAAATAGAAAACCCTTCATTTCAAAATTAATGGTACATAGTATGCAATCTTGAGCATTAAAATTTAACATTTCTAATTGAACCAAATGTCTTTATTCATTCATATTGTTTTAAATATACCTAGCTAGTTACTGATAATTGTATTTCTGCATTTAATTTAGATATTAATAATATTGTTAATAATATGTCTGGAATAATTTTTAATCATGACAAGATGATTAATATAAGGTATGTTCAAATGAAACCCATTTGAAACATGCCAGGTAATGAGTTGTTGCTTAAACTTTGAAATACGCATATGCAAGTGTGTTGAGTGTATGGCTCATGTACTCTGGTTGGATATCTGCAAATTGCTTAATTTGTAAACATGTGGCATTACATCAAGATGGCTGGTTTTATTCTTAAGCTGTCCAAGCAATACCAATGAGCAGTAATACAGCTTTTAATACATTATGTGCCAGAGTGGTCTTTGGGGCAATTCTTGTTGGGTCGTGGTGGTCCATATGATTGTTATGTTTCTGGACCAATTTAAGATTTTTACAAGCCAGCAGTCTACTGAAACATTGAGTTTTACCTAAAATGGATCTCTGTGGTCCTTATCTAAACATCACATACCACTGGGTGTGGAGTTGGTATGTTATGGAAGTCTAAATTTAAATATAAAAAATGTTGCCAGTGCATGAACAAAACAATTTTATTATTAACTGTGTGCATATACAGTCAGGCAATAGAACACGATAATGCCAGAAAGCAAAAGCTTAATTACAATTGCTGTCAAAGAATGCATTTAGCTCTAACGTTCGAAGTACCTATACAAAATTTGGAGTATCAAAAACGTTTTGTTTTTAAATTTTAATTATGAAAATTATTAAAGCATGGCAAGCAAAAATGAGGTTTTCTGTTGCATTCTTCACAGTAGGTGGTTACTTTCTTGACTGTAGTTTTTGATAAATTTCCTGTGAGTTTCTTTTTGTAGCATCCTTTACAATACTTTCACACCTTATGAGCTGATCCATCGTGTTTCTTAAGGGTATAGGTACATATTTACAGATTTTCTTTTCCTAGAAATTGATATCTGCTGTGGCTGCTGCTGCTGCTGAGAGGAATCACTAAGAGTTTCATTTGAGAACAACAACTCTTCTATGATTTTTTTCTTTTCTTTGAAATCTGTGATGCAGGTGTGAGGACAAAACTCCTATTTAATAATGGTGAATATCACGAAAGCATGCTTTCTACATTAGAGACAAGGGCCACCAACCTAACAATAAGGACAGTATATCATTCAAGGCAACAGAGGTGCTCTGAATGAAAAAAAATCAAATCTATTTCAATGAATCCATACATTTAAAAAAATTACTGCAGACCGCTATGCAGAACTGCTGGTCCCATGATTAAATTTCTTGTGTGGGACCACGGCAGTCCCCAGGGACTGCCAGAATTATTTTTTATAATAATTGCCTATAATGTCCTTTACAAAACTAATCTTTGCAGTAAGTTAATATTTAGTGTGTCCTTTATTGACTTTTGGGAAAAAGATTGGTTGTTACAGATTGGTTGCAAATGTTTACAATGGCCATGAGGAAATTATGGATTTGTTATGTTCTGGTCAGACACATAAAGTTGTGACCAAGAATCTAATTGTGGATGTTGACAATGGAATCAAGATGAGCTGCCGATGGAGCATTCATGAGTAGGCAAGTAGTCCAACGTTTCTGTTGGTAATATGCACAACATGGTCTCCATTATCTGAAGTACTTGAAAGTGTATGTCAGTGGGTCAATGGGTACCCTGCATGCCGACTGAACACCATAAGGAACAATGAATGGCTCTAAATTAACAACATTTGATGTGTTACATAAACGACAATTTCTGTGGTGTACAGTAACAAGAGACAAAAGCTGGTGTCACCACTATGAACCAGAAGAAAATCTGCCAGCATGCAATGAAAGTATAGCAGCTTGCCCAAGGCAAAAACATTCAAAACACAGGTGTCTGCCAGAGAGATGATGCTGATTGCATTTTTAATGTGCACAGACCCATTTTACTGAGGTTTAAGGACTCCAATATTGTTGTTTATGCACTACAGAAGGAAAATTGGGAGGTTCTTAAACATCCTGCATACAATCCAGATTTCATCTGTTTGGGCTAAACAAACTTCTAAAGGGACAAAGGTTTCACCCTGATGTGCAATTATGGATTGGTTCAAGCAGCAACCAAAAGCATTCTTCACGGTTGGAATTCATTGCCTACCCAAACAATATGGGATGCCTAACATGGATGAAGAAATCTTTGAAGGGTTTCATTTGATCATGCCTTGTACATTGTATGGAGACTAATTTCTGTGTTAGGTACTTATAAAATACACTAAACTGTTCGCTAAACCAATCCACAGCAGTCCAACCTTTCAGAAACCTGGCCTCCAGTCAAGTAAGAAAAGAGAGTAGTCTCTGTTCCTTTACAAGCTGTAGGTAATAACTGGATGCCAATAATACATCAGTGATTTTATCTGAAACTTGGAGGCAATGAAATTACAAAAAAGTTCCTGAAGTATGTTCTAGAGTGCTGCAAAGTCCTCCCTAAAACCAGCCATGATTCACCTGCCAAGTTGCAGTGAGTACTTGCTCAATATAATAAGTCTAATACATGGCTACTGAGTAACCAATCTTGCCTGGTATTGCCCAGAGCTAACTCAAAACAATTATGCATACACATCTCTATCTTTCTCTCTCTCATTTTCACAAGCACAACACTTTCAAGAAGGCTTACATGACTTACTAAAGCAAAATCAAATATATTTGGCAGTTCAGTACATACAAATATATATTTATTTTGACATTTATTGTTAACTATATGTACGTTTCCCTTGTGAGTGCACAAAACTCTTTAGTAGCTGCTGTCAGAACAGCATGGCAATATAATCCTTTGAAAATAAGTGCAAGTATAAGTTCTGTCCTTGTAGCTCGAAAATAATTATGATATTTTCAAGATAGCACATAGGAAAAACATAAAAAATGAATAAGTATATAGCATAATACTAATATTCATAAAGTAGTTACTAATTTGACTGTGTATAGACAGTATGAGTCATTTTTAGCTGAAAAACTTCAGTAGCCATGATGACAGCATACAGCCATCAGATCTATATGTGAAATTCAAATTGGTAAAAAAGAAAAATATTTTTTGATCTTCATTTGTCATCATCGCAAATGGTACCATGCATCTCAAACTTATCTCAAAGGTGTGTAATTGTCAAGTCCATTGTAGGTTGTGTTGTAAACCTATGCCTTCTTACAACTTATGCCTCCTTGCATTTGAACTTCAGTGACATTTCCAAACTTAAATCACCACTTTAAAATGAGCTTCCATTCCTCAAACACCAAGTGTGCCCCAGTCATTTTGATTCACTCACATATGTCATATAAGAACTATACAGATACCAACATCTGCTGAGGAAACACTAAACTACATATTCCACAGATTATTCAATGCAACTCCGAAAGCAATATGCAGATAAAATCTGTTTAAGTGTGTACATCATTATAACCATTGATAGATCCTGTATAAAGCGAAGGATACTGTAAATAATTTCACTCATATATTGTATTGAATATTGTTGTAAGAATTTTCAGAATTATGTAGACATCAATTTTTAAATGTGTGAAAATTGATTTTCATTTACAAAAATAAATAACAAAATAAACAAATAAAATGGAAGGGAAATAGAAGAAATAAGAATTGCAGCACTAACTGTGTCTACATATATTTACCCAATGAATAGAGTTACTCCCTTAAAAATTGCAAAGATAATGTTGTGCTTTAAGGGGGTTAAATTATTAATTTCAGAGAGAGTTTAATTATAAAAGTGAATTGTTTTACATAACGGTTTTCAAGCAACTTATTGTTATAAAGTACATACATATAGATCTATCTGTTGTGTCATGATTGTGGAGTTCCAAATTAATAACAAATTTGTTGATGTTAGTCTGCATTTCGTCAAGTGTATTCTACAGATATATACAAGCACATCAAAATGTCTAGCTGGTACTGCTATAGGTTAAGTGTTATTCTAATGACTTTCTTGCATAATCTGATTGTTTATTGCTTAACTACTGCATCCCCATAAGACAAAAATATATACATTTGAAACATGTAGGTATACTAGCTTATTTGTGATATACTTAATGACTGGAAAGGCAAGTTGGATTTGAAAATTTCAATACCTCAAGTGGGACTTGAAACAAGGAACTTCAGCTTTCCATTCTGATGCTGCACATTTAACTACCATGACAAGACATCCAGATATACATGAAACTTCTCTCAACTTTCTACAGTTATCCTACACATATCTCATGCAAAAAAAAACAAACCAATTTTAGACTCAAATTAACTACAATAGAGCAAGTACTCAGAAGCCTGGAAATTAAAAGTGCTTTAGGCACGGCAAGTTTGCCTGTAAGGTGCGATATTTTGGACTAATTGAAATCCCTTTGAAGATAAACCAAGACATACAATCAGATGAAAGATGTTTAGTGTGTATTCAGGAGTTCAATCATGGTATTCTACTTCAGTAATAGAACGACAGCATAAAAAGTCAAATATTAGTGGTTTGAATTCCAGTTAACTCGAGCCTCAGGCTACATGCAGTAATTGTCGAGAAACAATTGCAGATGCTGTTAATGATTATTCCCACCTGCTAATTTAGAAACAAAATAAAGTATTTCATCACTTCATCAACATGTACATATTTGTTATCAACTCGCATTCTCAGACAACTTTATTTTGTTGATGATTTATTACATCTCCTTCTAAACTTACATTTGAAGGATAAGTTTCTCATTATATAGTAAATAGCCATTGCTAAATATTTCCAAAAACCATATTTACTTTTAGAGTACCCTCATTGTTTTACAAATTTGTATGTTGTTAGCATCTCCAAACAGAAATAACAAAGAACAAAGAACTAGGAACTAAAACATGCAGTTGTAAGCACATGTGTAGTTTTGATTTCAGTTTCTTTGTGCCATTAGCATAATACTCAAACTTGACTAATTGCATAAATAAAATAATTAGAATGAAGATTGCTAAATTTTCAGGTTTAGATGTACATTGTTGCAGACATTCATCAACAGAACCTATCTACCTTTTTCAGAATAGCTTTGAAAATGGAAAAGCAAATACTGTGCCAGAACATATTGCAGAAACAAGTACCTCTGAAGGACATTCTGATGATGAAGATATGCCTATTTCAGATATTTTTATTAACCAAGGAATTCATACAATTGAATATATGCTCAACACAATTTCACATACAGCATCCTATTTAAGACTGTGGGCACTTTCATTAGCTCATGCACGTAAGTATTGTAACACTAGGTAGCTGCCTATTTAAATACCTTTTTGTTTTTCTTTCCAGTGTAGGGAAATCCTCAGGAATGTTTGTAAGGAGAAAGCTTTTAAGAAAGGGACCGAAGTATATATGGTGTTTTAATCAAAATTGTTAAGAGTAATTTTCGAGAAAGTAAAAATTTTGGAAACATTTTCCATGTAAAGGGTAGTTTTGGGTGGGGAGAATTTTCTTGAAAATCTTCATGTTGCATACTTGGAAGATGTGAACTTGAATAGCAAGTTTGGTATTTGACCAACTTTTGTTTTTTGAGTTATGCTGTTCTCTCTCTCTCTCTCTCTCTCTCTCTCTCTCTCTCTCTCTCTCTCTCTCTCTCTCTCTCTCTCTCTCTCTCTCACACACACACACACACACACACATGCACACACACTCATGCATGCACACACCTGTTTCTAAAAATTCTTTTTGTGTGGGCTTCAGAATACATATTTCCAATGAAATCTCTGTATCAAATTTTTGGGTAGAATACAATACTTCCTCTACTTACCGTAAATATGCAGTAAAGAAAGTAAAAATTGAATGTAATACTTGAGTGAAAATTAGATTTTCAAGGACAAAATCAACACTAATAGCAACAGATAAAGTAAACAATATCATAATAACTGTGTTAAATAACCATGAAAAACTAATTGCCATTTTCTTAGACTTGTCAGAAGCTTATACTTGCATAAAATATACATATTTTACTTAAGTAAGCTAGAAAAATATGGACTTCAGGGATTAGAAAAAGCTTGGATCAGCTTACATCTGAAAAATAGAATTCAATGCATTGAAATAAATTACAGAAAAAAAAGATGGAACAAAGGCAAAAATAAAATCACATTATGAAACTATTAGACAGGGAGTCCTGCAAGGTTCTAAACAGGGTCCATTTTTATTTTTAGTATATATGAGTGACATAAACAAATAAATGGAGAGCTAGCTATGGAGTATGAGGATACATGACCTTAAAAACTAAAGCCAAATTAATGACCAGGGTGGAAGCAAAAACAAATTTTGTACTAAAAATAGTGCAACAATATTATTTTAGTTTGGATATGGTGTTAAATATTAATAAATACAGTCTGGATACATTTTGAATAGTAAAAGAACTCCACAGACAGTAGTAAACTTGAAGTAGTTGTAAAAAATTTTCTGGAAACAGAATAACAGTCAGTAACTTTTTAGGAGTGATAGTTGACAAACAGCTGAGCTGTATGTAAACCATATATAATGCATATAACAAAAATAAAGAAATAAATAGAAATAGAAATAAATATGTAAATAATAAATAAATAATTAAAGCAATTTGTGTAATGAAGCAAGTAAGAAATACAATGAATAAAGAAACAGCCAGGCAGGCTCACTATGCTTTCTTTATTCACATATAAAGTATTGAATTATTCTATGGGGGAGTATGGCAGTAACAGAGAGGTAGGCCAACAACATTCATGTAGACCAGTTATTGTTAAAAACTGTAACATTTTAGCTGCTCAAGAAGCAATAAATATTTTAGATCAGTCCATAAGGGTACATTGAATAAATGTGATTTAAGAAGCATGGGGAAGGAACAATTTGAACATATTTGAATAAACACATCATGAGCATCATGTTTGATACTAATGACATAATGAAATAAGAAACTAAAAATTTAGAACATCATACATACCTAAGTGACATGTCAAGAAAAATATAAATCAAGGTTACAATTTAAAAATTCAATAGGTAACATTATAAAAGGAGTGCTTTAAAGCACTGCAATAAAACAGTTTTAAAAGCTCACAGTAAAAGCTGGACAATTTATTAAAACAAATACCTAACAGTCACTCTCAAGTGCACAATCTGTGAAGAAGATGTAATCCTGAACAAACAATATCTCGCCAAATGCAAAGGCCTTAAAAGTGATAACTTACAGACTTTATATTGGGAAGCCAGAGGGAAAATGATGCAGACCAATTAATCCCCAGTACCATTGGTGAACAACATACCTAACAGTCATTGCTTCAAAACTATGCTTAGTTTTAGTCAGCAGGAGAATCAAATTATAATTATATCTTATTTTATAATTATGATATGATGACTTAGTTAATCCCTTAAGTTCAGCTTAACTCTGGTGAAACAGTAATAAGTAGGTATAGATATTGAATTACAGCTGGAATTTTTTCTGAAATAAATAAGGTTTTGCAATGAGCTTCATAACCTGTTAAAATTATTATAGCCTGTTTTGGTAATTTAAGAAGTTCAGTTATTTTTCTGCCATTACCTACCCCACAATAAAATTCCATATATTAATATACTATTTAAAAAAGCAAAATATACTTACATTTCTGACATACCTATTCCTTATGCACAAGGAAATTCGTTAAGAAATAAAAGTCATTAATAGTAGCAAATAAGTTTTAAAGGACATAAAAAATACTTAATTGAAGCTGCTTTTTATCATTGGAAGAGCACAGAAATAGCAAATCATTAAAGTTTGTTCATTTTGAAATTTGTTATAGACAACGTGATACATCATTGCATGTATTATTTGTGCCATGTAGATATCTGTTTTATACAAAGTGATTTCTCCAAAAAATGTGTAATTGTATGATTTTTGCAGAACTGTCTGAAGTATTATGGGGCCAACTGTTGTCTATGGGGCTTCATCCTCCATTGGATATCACTACACCATTTCTAATAATCTATGGCCTTGTGTTAGCTGTCTTGTTTCTTGCATGGGCATTTTTTACTATTGCCATTCTTGTGACTATGGAAGGGCTGTCTGCATTTTTACATACTCTTAGACTTCATTGGTAAGCTTAAAAATTAATTCTTTTGGATATTATACATTTAATCGTAGTTAAAAGTTCAGTCTCATTTCATACATATATATTCTATATTTTTGTTTCTTTGCTTGTTTTTTGATTGATTGGTCCATTCATTAATTTCATTTTGTTTGCAGGGTGGAATTTACTAGCAAGTTTTATGAAGGGGCAGGCTATGCATTCCAGCCATTCTCATTTAATGCAATGATCGAAAATGAAGATGCCCAAGAAGAGTAATGTAGTAACACTTTTATAAATAAAATGAAAGATTTGCACGCTGTGGTTTCTCTGAAGCCATCCTTTGTCCTTTATCCTTTTTTACTTTCTCTACTACGTATAGTAAGTAGGGGAAGTATTGCATTCCACCCAAAAATTCGATACCGAGATTTCACCGGAAATACATGTTTTGAGACCTCCTGAATCCAAAAAAAGCATTTTTGGAAACATGTCCGTGTGTGTGTCTGTCTGTAAACAGCATAACTCAAAAACGAACAGTCGGATAAGCACCAAACTTGGTATTTAGGTTCAGTATCTTCCAGAGATGCGACACGAAGGTTTTTAAGAAAATCCCCCCACTCCAGACTACCCTTTACATGGAAGATTTTTCGAAAATTTTAATTTTCTCAAAAATGGCTCTAACGATTTTGATGAAAATATCATATGTTTAAGATAACGTCATGAGAAATGAAATGTATATCTCGAATTTTCTGGGAATGTCTCCAAACGTATTCTTCATTGTGAACGACTTTTGCATAACTGGTAAACCATAAGAGATAGACAAAATTTTACTACACAAAAAATGTAGATCGCGTTAAAATACACAACTTATGTCATATACATTTCTTTTGTTGAGTGAACCGTTTTCGAGATATTGCTTGTTATTTCCTTAAATTTTCCAGTACTTTTTCTCAAATTCGTTATTCATTTTTTTTATGTCCTGGACATGCAAAGAGAATGGAATGCGCCACATAGCAACCAGCGTTAAAATATTTGACTATCGCTTAAAAGCTACCATATTTCCCTTGCATCTACAAGAAAATTACCAATAAGATTGACATCTCGATATCTCGATTAACATGAAGCATATGGAGAATAGGCGTTTGTAAAAATAGTGTGTACAAGAGTAGAGAAAGTCATGTGAGTGTAACACATCAGATTTTTTGTTATGTCACGGACATTTCAGAGCTTTCTAGGGGAATTTAGGGGATTTGTTAAACATAGGTTTGTGGCCTCAGCATAAAGTTTGGCAATTCTGGATATGGTAAATAATATGCGCTCAGTGTTGTTATATTAAAAAACAGCCAATATTATTGTGCGCTGTGATTAATGGAATGAACAAAAGAAAATAATCCATAGGATTTAGTGCCATTATGTTCGTCTTGGTAGTTTCGAAGTCCTCTACATTAGCATTAATGCGTATAATAAAATTGTCAGATTTGTAGGTTATGTTTTAAAACCTAATCAGAAGTAATCACAGATTGGATATATAAGTTACCTGAGTTTATCTTCACTTGAAATCAATCCTCCCGTGGTATTGGACACGGAAATTTCATAGATTAATATATACAGGAGTTATATGATATACGTTTCAAGGAGTTGAAAGTATTCTCATCTCTCAGTCTCCATATAGTATAGTGTTAAAATTATGTGGTATACTGTTACGAATATTGCACAAAGAAGTGCATTAAATTCATCTTTTTGGATACCACATAAAGTAAGGATATATGGTAGTCATTTCATTATGTCAAAAATAAGAGCGCATCATTCTCAGACCTGCTTGGATAAACACTTTGGTTTTAAGCTCTGTAATGCTAATGGAGGATGTACGAAAAGTATACTTATTCAGAGGACATCCTTGAATACATCTTCAGAAGTCAATACAAATTTGGTGAAAGATGTGATTTTGTATCGATATGATAACCCTAAATTTTTTAGAAACTTAAATTTTTTTGCTATATGCCAGTTTGGTTTTTGGGCTTATTTATCACATTTTGCCTATACAACACTGAAAGATGTACCAATTCCAAAGGAGGAAGAAGAGAGTTTACCATGGTGGAGAAGAATTAATCTTGGAGAAAACAAATACAGGAATGTCCTCACTGCAGTAAGCTTTCTAATTGGTAATTACCAGTAGGTATCTCTTAGCTAAGCATTTTAACAAAGGATCCAGCGTAATTGCTTTGATTTTAATGACTAGTTTGTTAATTTTAGAAAAAATTGGTACTATTTTGTCAAGCTTAATTGTAAAGAACCTTGAACACTATGAATTGTTTCTCAACCTAAATCTGCTGATATCAGGGTAGTTTAAAGTAACTATAAGTAAAACAAGCAAAATAAATGTAGCCATGCTTAGAGTGGCATAGCCAAACTTAGTTATTTTATGTGGGCCCAAATGTGCAGGGTTTAAAAAGTACATGACCCATCTCCTGTCAACGATGCTGTCATCAACTCTCTTGAAAGTCCTTCTCAGAAACGTATTTAAGAACTTGCAAAATTATGATAAACAGTCATGTAAGATATATACAAAAGTATCATAAGGAGAAATTTAGCCACCAAGATTTCTTAGCAATGCATCTGTTGATCACTGATGATGGGGCCTTCAGCAAATCCCAACTTTTCTGCCTCTTCAATGGATGAAATTGCTACATTACAAAGCCTTGTGGTTGACATGGTTGTTCTGGTATAAGTTTTTATTTATCATAATACAGCATAAGTCCTTCTCTAGATGCAGTTTTGTTGGAATGATCATATAATTTGTGAAATTTGGAGTAGATCTTGGAATGCCAAACCCATGCTTATGTTGTGTAGTTTTTTTTTCAAACTGTATTTTCATTTCTGATATGACATTATCAAGTATATTATATAAACTTGTCCCACCTAAACCTTAGCTTGTAGCTTGGAATCACTGTAGTGTGAGCTCTTCAGTATAGCACCACCATCATCTGTAACAAAATAATGTATTACCAGAGATTGACTTGGTTGATTATTTCTCTTTTTTCATGTGCACAGACACTGATTCCAGAAACTTCTGTCATACAAACAGCACTGGAATAGAATTCTTTGAATCTTTCTTCATTTCAGAGCTTTGAGAAGAAGTACAGGAGAGTCTCCAAATCTGAGTCTTGCAAATTTGAGGTTCCATTAAATCCGAGCTACTTGAAAACATGCTTCCTTGTTTTGGAGGGGGTTAAACCAGTTTACACGGTCCTGATACATATCTACTTTTGCACCTCTCTACCTCTAATCTATAGAGTGATTGTTACCTGACAAGGATTAACTTCCTTTCAGTTAGGGAACAGCTGAAAACTGGGAAAACCCTTCCAGTATGTATGCACATACATTGTAGCAAACATTTCCCACTGGAAATACTTTTCAGCTGCTGATGATGATGAGATGGGTTTAAGGGCGCTAAACATTGAAGGTCATCAGTGGGCTTTTCAGCTCCAACACACACTGACTACATATATTGTAGCCAACATTCCCCACCAGAAATACTTTTCAACTGCAGTAATAATACAGTGATTAGTTTATGACTGCAAATATTTGATAGCTATTATAAGAAAACAGCTAGCCTTAATAGTTAACTATGTTTTGTTGAGAGGAGAAGTATCCTTTGCAACCCAAACAGCATGCCAGGGTTGTGTCAAGTTAAAAGAGTGTTTTCTTTTAGCATACTTGTAGCCTTCTTTGTGGATAGAGTATGTTAGGAGTGGTTGCACATCTTATTCCTAATTTGTTTCAACAATGAATGCTAAATGTAAGAGGAAATTTGTACCATTAAAGGTGAAATTACAAGCTTTAAAAAGGCTGGATAAAGAGGGGACAATTAAAAAGCTTGCAACGGAACATGGTGTTGGGAAAGTAACAGTTGGAGACAGGGATAAACTGGAGAAGTATACTTCAACAAAGTGTTCAGATAACTCTTATAAAAAAAAAGTGTATGACTAGGTCAGATTACTAAAAAACTGGTGAAGCATTGTTTATCTGGTTCAGTTAACAAAGGCAGAAGGGAAGTCCAATTTCCTATCCAATGTTACAAGAAAAAGCATTATTTTTTAGAATTGAGTTTAAAGTAGGCGAAGACAATTTCAGCACGAGTGTAGGTTGGTTACAGAGATGGAAGAATAGGAATTGTATATGACAGCTTGAGATTTGTGGAGAAAAGCTTTCCGGTGATTCTGAAGCTGCAGTGAACTTCTATAAAAAATTTGAATAATTCATAAAAAATGAAAACCTCACAAATGATCAGTTATATAATTGTGATGAAACAGGGCTCAGCTTTAAAATGTTACCTTTTAAAACACTTGCTTCACGCGAAGAACATCATGCGCCTGACCACAAAAAAGTAAAGAAAGAGTGATAATACTCGCTGCATCAAATGCATCAGGTACACAAAAATTAAAGCTTGTCGTCATAGGCAAGTCCGCAAAGCCTAGAGCTCTCAAAGACATTTCCTTGTCTGCACTTCCTCTCTCCTACAAGAACCAATAGAATGCCTGGATGGACAGAGGAATATTTGAAGTGGTTTTATTAAGAATATGTGCCAGAAACTAAAAAGTTTTTTTAAAAAAAATGGTGTGCCTAGTAAAGCAATCTTATTGATGGACAACGGATCGCATCCAGACAAAGAGGAACTGCAGTGTGATGGAATTCGGGCTTTGTTTTTGCTGCCTAATATCACAAGTTTGATACAATTGATTGGTCAGGGGACTTTGAAATGCTTTAAAAAGAAGTATCGATGTTGCCTGTTGCAAGCAACAGAAGAGGATGGAAACATTACTAATTTTCTAAAATGGGTAACCATAGGGACATAGTGTGTGTATTGGTTAGCAGAGTCATGGGATGAAGTGAAGCCTGAGATACTTGTGAAATTGTGGAATTTTAGAGAGCAAATTGACTGGTTAGAGTGAATTTGACGATGGTGCTGATGAAGTGTTACCCCTGTAACACTTAATCGCACAACTTCTAGGTGATAGTGAAAGTGAAGTTACAGAATGGATGAAGATTGATGAACAATTTGAACTTATAGAAACGGGTAGGTGGATGGGTGGGTATTGTGTTTATTTCTATACAAAAACTTTAAAAGAATTGGACCACTATCTCTGTCTCACTCTAATCTCGGACCTGTCTCTCTCTCTCTTCTGTGACTTTGCCTAAACCCTGTGTGCATTAGCGTGAATGTGCTGGTGGGATGTAACATGAAATATTTGTTTGTTGCTTACAGAGAAATGTTGGCAGAAGCTGCACTGCTATTGTTTATATTTTTTAATTTATTTTAAATAGCTTGAACTCACTGGTATATCACGTCTTCATAAGGACACAAACTGCTGTAATAAGCTACAATGTAAATGTACATTAGTCAGACATTATAATTTTGCATATATCGTAATTTACTTAATATACATTATCGATTTTGATAGCATTGTTGCTGTTGGTTTCTGGAGTATGAGTGGCTGCTGCATTTTCAGTATGATTTAGTCATTAATGGAACTGGAATGGGATTGGGCTTGGGATCATCGATGCCCACATCACTTGATACGTGATTAGATTGTATGGTCGAACATGGTTGCAAATTTACAGCTGAATGTTTTCTTAACATATGATTTTTCAGTTGGTAATTGTAGACCGATAGGACAATATTAGACCACACATATCAGATTTTGCTACTTTATTGTCACCATTTGTGAGTGAAAGGTAACACCACATGGAACTCGTCTTTTTGCACCTACTCATTTTCCTTGTAATACAGAGATACTAAGTTATAAATAGTCACCAAACAACAGCACGGTGCTAGCAATGAAGAATGTATAGCGTATATTAACTACACCAGTACTACTACTTGCATTGACATCTTCTGCCAACGAGTTACAAGTTGCAAACTGCCGCAGGCTGCAGCCACTAGCCAGTAGCACTGCAACATTTTAGCACCCTAGCGGTATGGAACTGAAACTGCTATATTCTTGCAATGGTTTATTACACCATGGTTTAGATACCGAAACAGTTACAATAAAATGGTTGTGTTATATTTGTCCCAGCTTTAATAGGCATGTCTAACCGGGTCAGTCAAAGATTGGTACCAAACATGAGGAATGGATAAACAGAACATGTTCAACAGCATTCTTAGCACACAGCTGAGGTAGACATATGGCCAGGTGTCTATCCAAGAGGTGTTAGAAGCCAGCTGCAAAAGAAAAGTGAAGCTAGACAGCTATGAAAATCTCTATCCGAGAGGGACAGCTTTGTGCAAGAGAGCAAAACATTTTTTTCAATATATATAATTTATACATAAGTTATTTATGTACAATAAAGTACATTAACTATATTTAAATGTACAGGTAACAAGTCTAAAATCCAAAATTGGCTAAAACAATGTATCTCAAAATTTATGCCACTGTTTGTAACTCTGGGTTCGTGTAATGTGGTTGGCAAGAATTATTTATGAATTAACATTACATTTCTGCAAAATGAGTGTAAACAAAGGAAATAGTAAGAGATACTGAGTTAAGAGTTGCTGCCATTAAAGTCTCCAGCAATATAAAAGATAGTCCAGTTTATTAAAAGAGTGTATTAAAGTAAATCTGAATGTTGTAAATGAAGAAGTGTTATTAACTTACATATATGAGAAGTAAAAGTATTGAAGTCGCTATCTCTGTGGTTAAAAGATTTGAATGTTAAAGGCAAGCTTAGCTTTGAAATTGTCCTACATACCAGCAAAAGCTTTTTTTGTGCGGGTGATAGTTTTAAGTTTGCAAAGAATTGTGAATTTAGTTTTCATACATCCAAGCCATTTGCTTTACTCAAAACTGAGTATAATTGAAATGAAGTTGTGTTGCATTTATTGTTATATGACATGTTTATTAGCCTGCTAAAATGCTGCTATGTTGACTTTAAAAGACACTGTCCATTAAAGTAGCACTTTGCAGATGTTTTGTTCTCTGAAGTGACTATCTTGGGGAGCATGTGAAAAACATTATAAATAACCATAGCAAAACTACGCTTATATACTTTTGTAGAAAACAAAGTAAAATATTTTGATTATTAATTTAATGCCCCATTATATGCTCCACTTTGAAGAAATGAAGATTTTAGATACATTATTCACTAATTAGGAACTTGCTGTAAACAAGTTTTGAGTTATATGCTTATAATGTTCGGGACCAATAAAGTGGAATGTAGTGCTTTCTAGTTACCTCCCTTGGGGGGAGAGTACATGTTTGTGGGTGTGGGTGTGGGTGCGTGCATGCATGTGTGTCACTATAGGCAGGAGTGAACTGATTTATACACTGTAGTCCAGTCAACTTTTGTTATTGGTCCCATAGATTAGAAGCACAAGTATACATATTTATATACGGTAACAAACATATCCACATACAACATATTCTATTGTATTAACAATCAATGATTAATCCATAATTGAAAATTACTTGAAAACTTCTTGTTACAGTTTTTGTTGCATGTGTAGGAACTAATTTTATGCCCTTTTCTTTAAAGGATATGGTATATTGGCTGCTTCATGGATATATACACTGAAATCGGTGAGGTATGTCATACTTCGAAAGGGAGGCAAACAAGTTACATTTATAACTTACACCCCATATGGACACAACAGAATGTTGACTGTTGATCTCAGTAAGGTAAGGTGTTAAAATGAAAGGATCAGTGCAGCAAAATGACAAATTTTAATTTGACTTAGTTTTTGCTTCCATTGAGTTAATGTATAGTTTGGTTAAACATGAATATAATAGCACCTCTGTTATGCACCAGTGCTAATAGTAGACAGTTAACTAATTAATGTACTCCTTTGTGCATACTTGTGCAGCAACATCAAGTCAGGTCATTGCCATCTACATAGATGCAACGAAGATTGCACTTTGCAAAATGTTAATCTAAAATTTAAAGAAGAATTTATTTTTCTAATATCAGCTTAAGTTTCCAATAGTTATGAATAAAGGAATCAAATTTGTTTCAAAATTTAGGTATGAGACATAATAGAACTATTGTAAATACGCTTTTCTGTGCTATTTCAAACAATATTTGTAAAATACAAATTTTAAAAATTTATACATAAAATAATAAATATTAAATAATGCTTATAATGTAACTAATAAATACCTTATATCCAGTTCTTAAAAAATATGTGCTTAGACAGAAACTGTGAATGTAAGAAGCATTTTTTTTTCCTGTAAAATTTTACTTTCTCTACTACCTACCAAGTAGGTAGAGAAGGCATTATTACATCCTCCATCTATCTAGTAGGTAGCAAAAGTATTACATTCCATCCAAAAATTTTATACCGAGATTTCATTGGAAATACGTGTTTTGAGGCCCCTTGAATGTAAAAAAATAATTTTTAGGAAAACTCTACGAATGTGTATGTCTGTGAACAGCATAACTCAAAACAAAATGTTTGACAAATACCAAACTTGGTATTTAAGTTCAATATCTTTTAAAGATGTGTCAAAAAGTTTCAAGAAAATCCCCCAAGCCTAAACTAACTTTTACATCAAACATTTTTCAAGATTTGTAATTTTCTCAAAAATGGCTCTCATGATTTTGATTAAAATTACATTTATTTAAGAATTTTACATTATAAGTAAAGTGTTTATCTTAAAATTTCTAGGAATAGCCTGTCAAGTCCTCTTCATTCGGAAGGAATTTTGTAGCTTTGTATAATGGTTAACATTAAGAGAGATAAAAACATACTATACAACAAATTTAGATCTAAAAATGCAGAATTTATTCCAAAAACTTTATTCTTTTTCAACATTAACCAATTTTGAGATATCCATTATTATTGCTTTAAAGTTTTCAGTACTTTGTCATTTCTTTAAGTTACTTTCACTATTATGTTGTGTTTCTTGTGATAGAGTTTCAAGATCAGCATATAGAGACTAGCTTTCATACATCTGATGATCAATTTGGTTTATCTTCCTGCATCTTACAATAAAAAGTGTAATGAAACTATTTCTGCAAAGGTTTATCTCAACATGAAGTAGATAGAAAAATAAGCTTTATAAGAATAGCTTGTAGAAGAGATACAAAAATGGACGATAGTAGGTAGAGAAAGTTCTGTGAATGTAACACATAAGATTTTTAAAGATGTTTTGACAGTTTGTTCATTGAACACTTGAACACTCCATTTGTTCATAGTTTGGTTGTTTCTGCCATTGAATACTGTGCTGATTCCCCAAATATGAATTATGATTGGTTATATTAACTTAAGAGGGCAGTCCCAGAAGTACCCGACCTGATGTATATATAGCTTTTGTTGTTTCCAGCAAATGACTATGGTAGAAAGTACCATCCTTATAAAGCTTAAGTTTGAAGTTGTTTACTACGTTGTTTAGTAATTGTTTGGCAGTCATTAATAGTGAACTCTCTCAGCAAATTTGCAAACATGGATAAAACTAGCCATCATTATGTGATACAATACTTTCATTTGAAAGGTCTTAGTCCAACTAATATTAAAGATGAGCTAGATTCTACTCTGGGGAAGTCTGCTTCTTCATTTACAACAGTAAAATATTGAGTGGCAGAGTTTAAGCAAGGCCGTACGAGCTGCCAAGAGAACATTGCAGTGGTCGACCAAATGAGGTGACCACGCCAGAAATTGCGAAGAAAATCTACAAAATGATATTGGATGACTGTCAACTGAAAATGTGTAAGCTAGCAGACATCATAGGCATTTCAAAAAGTGCTGTACATCGAACACTAACTGAAAATTTAGACATGAGAAAGCTGTGCGTAAGATGGGTGCCGCATTTACTCACAATGGAACAAAAGCAGCATTGCGAGGATGTTTCAGTTAACTGTTTGGCGATGTTTTGCTACAGTAAAGCCAAGATTTTTTGTCGATTCATAACCATGGATGAAACATGGGTCCATCACTTCACACTTGAGAGAAGGAATGGTCAAAACAGTGGATTGAAAGCGGAGAATCGGTTCCAAGAAGGTGAAGACAGTTCTATTTGCAGGCAAGGTCATGGCATCAGTTTTTTGGGATGTTCATGGGATAATTTTAATTGATTATCTTAAAAAAGGAAAAGCAATCAATGGCAAGTATTACGCAAACTCATTGCAGCATTTGAATGATGAAATCAAGCAAAAACGGCTGCATTTTGCGAAAAAGAAAGTTCTGTTTCGTCAAGACAATGCACCAGTTCTCATTTCCATCATCGCCATGGCCAAAATCAGTGAGTTAAAGTTCAAATTGCTTCCTCACGCACCCTATTCACCAGACTTAACCCCCTCTGATTATTTTCTGTTAAGTTGAAAAAATGGCTTGGGGTAAAAGATTTTCCAACGGTGAAGAACTGGAGTCTGCAGTTGATGGCTATTTTGTAGAACTCGATGGCTCTCAGTATAAACAGGGTATCAAAACTATTGAACACCACTGGGAAAGGTGTATCAAGCTGAAAGAAGACTATGTAGAGAAATAAAGATGTTTTTTCTCAAAATTTTTATGTTTTCTTTGTTAAGTCGGGTACTTCTGAGACAGCCTCATATCTTGCAGTTGATGGAAACAATGTGTCCATGTTAATTGTTGTCTGCAAAATGCATATGTGAATATGGCACAAATTCTTCTCTGCATTGATCATGGGGAAATGCATACTGATGTCCTAGAGAACAGTCACATTTCCATAATATTTGTTTTATGAGAGAAGAAAAAACAGTTAGGAAATAGATGTATTGTGACTTTTTGCCCACGCTGTTCTTCAATGCTTTTAATTCTGTGTGTCAAATTCTCTTTCCATTGGCTTCATTCTTGATATCTGCTGTTATTTACAATTCATGTTTAATAATAAATACATAATTGCTTTTTCACAGGTTTCAAGCCAAGAAAGTCGGCAAAATGCTCGAGTCCACCTTCCAGTTAAAGTGAAGAATTTAGCTTTCCATTATATGATAGATATGAAAGGAGAATTCAAAAATCCAGTCTTATTTGATGTTACTGTTGGACTGCATAGACCATGGAAGAAGTAGTAATTACTTGTTTGTTTTTGTAGCTCTGAAATTGTAAAAATGCAAGTTTGATAGTAAATACAAGTGAAAAATTATAATCTCTATCCATGCCTATTTGGACACAGCTTTAATTGGGTGAAGTATGTAATCGACACATCCATCCCTCTCAGGAGCCACAATCTTCCTCTTTCTTTCTCTGTCTCTCTTCCTCTTTCTTTCTCTGTCTCTCTTCCTCTTTTGAAATATTATCTGTTTTTAACTGGAAGGGAAAAAATGGGAATTGCAGGGGTAGGTACAGTGATGATCTGGTGCTGTCTATAAAATGCCCTAATATGTGTTGTTGGAGTTTCCAACAGCGTAGCATTCATTTAGGAAACACTAATGGACATGCAGAAAGAAAGAGAGAAATATATGCTCCTCTCCCTTCCTTTTAACCTCCCCTCATAACATACTGTTTACAACTACAGTTGCATTACTCTATATACTTAATCACTGTTCATGTCATCTTAAGAGAAGTTACGTATGTCATCATTGTCTGTAGTTCAAAATGTGACAAAAATTGTAATAACTGTAACAGCAAAAAGCATTTTAAAACATGTATGATCGAGACAAGCATAATTAAATAATGAAATCTGATTAGCAGGAAGATTTCTAGTGGGCATTAAGCTTTGTTACTGTGCATCCAATGCCATCAGCATTCATAATTAGACATTGGATTTGAATGCAGATATATATTTAGTTTGTTTTTATTTGTGATATGGAATTAAGTTTTGTAGTATGTTTAATATTCTTCTTCTGTGCTTGTTTGTTAAGTTTTATAGTGCATATAATTACATATTTCTGATGTTGCTGCATATTTCATAGTTTTTCCATACATTGGACATACAATACCTGTTTTTTTTTAAATTTGAAATTTAAAATTAATGTTTAAATGCATAATAAAGTCACTACTATGGAGACCTTGTATATGGAGGTTCAGAGTAAGTTTGAGTACGCTCCTTTAAAGTATGCAGAAAAATTAAGTGGTAAACTGTGCAGTAATTTAATTGAATCTTGAGTCAGTGGATATACTAAAAACTTCACTTATTTTAAAAGTTTTAGTGTATCCACCGACTCAAAATTCAATTTAATTATTGTTTCACTTCAGTGTCTCTAACTTCTGAAATACACTTGAAACTGTACAGCGTTTTACAGAGAAATCCTGACATTAAAACCTGTGTGTTCTGTAGACAAATATTGTGATGCAGCAGCTATGTCCAAGGTTATCAGGAGGTTGGCGCTGTTTGCAGTTGGAGAGATAAGTAGCATTCTCACCCACCGTAAACACCAGAAGTGCGATTATCAGATAACCCGAATCTTCTGAAAGTTTCCCTCTTCTGTCTCTCTAGTAGCTATATAAGCAGCGCTCTCACAAGCAAGTCAGTAAGTATAAGAGTTAGTGAGTGAGTTAGCGAATGTGTTTCTGCTGCAACAAAAAGTGTTGTTCTCCGAGTGAGTTTGTGATGACTGTTGTGAAGTGCAGTGAGTGCTGATACTGCAGGAGCCTAGAGAGTGCTTGCATTTGACTCCCCAGCGAGCGAACTGGAAGAAGAGTACCTCATGAAGAAAGTGAAGTGGCAGTGAAAAGTTGAACTAGATCACATGTAGTTGTAGTCATCACATGTAGTCTACTGTGACAGTAGAGATGAAGTAGGAAAATTGACCAAATATATAGAGTGTTTTATAAAGAATTAATTAGAATATCAAGAGCAGCACCAGCAGAGGTTGCATTAGTAGAAGTGGGAAGAATGAGGAGGAAAGGTAATAGTAGAAAGAATTTTAAAATTTTGGTTTAGATGTATGAAAATGGAGGAAGGTGAAATCTTAAAAATATGCCTGACTCAACAAAAGGTTCTAAGAAACAAAATCAAGGGCATGGGAGAATTTTTAAGGAAGGTAAAGAAAAGTGGTCTAGAGAAGTAAGAGGAGCAAGGGCCGATCAATGAGCGAAAAGGCTAGGGAGCCAAGCAATCTGAGTGGCTCAATAAGAAAACAAGCACCAGACAAATTGTACAAAAGATGTAGGAGTGCAGTGATATATGAATATATTGTAAATCAAATTGTAGAACAAATTGTACAATAAATACATTCATTCATTCAACTAAGTGACAGAACTTAGTGAAATGATAGTTAAAAAGCTGGACAAAGTCACAATATCTTCAAGGTGAAAACGTAGGGCTTCCTAAAGAAATTTCATCAGAGTTAGTGCTTTCAAATTTTACTCAATAACATCTGCAGATGTGGAAATATCCTTTTCGGTGTATAAACTTGTGTTAGCTGATAAATGTCATAAACTTACAACTGAGCATTTGGAGAAAATGATTATATTGAAAATCAGACGACGACTGGAATGATGTCTAAGGAAGAATGTACATTTTACAGACTAAACCGTATAACCTTAAAGTTAATTTTAGTGCATGATAAGTGCATATTTTCGAAGTTATAGAGCATACTTTAAAGATTTTAACAGCATAAATGCATGCATATTTTAGATACTTTTAGTGCATACAAATCTGATGTCTGTTGATAATTGAGTCATTTTACTATCACATGCCTACAAATGGTGGGGAAGCTGGTTTCTAGTACCATAAATTTGAGCAGCTGAGGTTAACTACACCTGTTTAGATTTGCTTGGTGATCTATCAAGAAGTACATGTTCCTAAAGTAAAATGGATCCTTCAAATTGATATTTGCATAAGGGCCAGTTAGCTCTTCAAGTAGAAAGGTTGGTATTGGTGGTTTCTTAACAGTTATCATAGCCCCATAGGAAAAAGTCATTCAATATGGAGGAAACATCAATTGTGCATTTTTTAAATAAAACTCAATGTTTTCATGGACAAAAGCAGTACATTGCTTTATAAAATCCTTAAATATCAGGATTTCTGAGTTTTGTAATTGAAATTGTTCAAATATGGAACATTTACAGCTCAAATTGTTATAATTCTGAAAATCTTCTTAATTATTTAAATAAAGTTCTATTTTTATTAATAAAGTTTTAATAATACGGTAACCATCTTCATACAGCTTTTATTTAAATGGTGCATGTTGGATATTTTAAAATCAGATACTTTTGATTTGAAAAAAAAAATTGTGTTGCAGCTACATGACTTTCTCTACCCATTTTTCAAAAAACTACTCTTTCTAAAGCTTATTCTTCTACTTCATATTAATCAAGGTAAAGGTTTTATTACAGATTTCGTTTTAGGTACAAGGTGAATAGGGGAATGCAGTAGGTTTAAACGATAGTAAAATTCTTTAAGAGTGGTTCAGTAGCCAAGGCTTTGAAATGGCTTTGCATGACCATGAGAAAAAAATTAATACAGACTTTGCAGTTGAGAAAGTATAAAGTATTTGACAATTCAAACTAATAATAAAGGATATCCTGGAAATGTTAATGTCATAAAAAAATTGTGTGACTTAAGAGAGTGTTATTCACTGAAATGTACAATTTTTATGTAGTAAGTTTTTGTCTATGTCTTATCATTTACAAGCTATACAAAATTCGTTCACAATAAAGAGAACTTCACAGGTTATTCTCAGAAAATTCAAGATATACATTTCACTTGGTAAGCAAATATCTTAAACATATGGTATTTTAATCAAAATCGTTAGAGCTGAAGGGTAATTGGGATGGAGGTATTTTCTTGAAAATCTTTGCGTTACATCTAATGCTATGCACACACCCACACACATGCACGTGTGCACACAAACACACACACACAGTTGAAAGAAAAGTATGCTCCATAATCTGCTACACTTTTAGTTCTCTGACCACAGTGATTTGAAAGCAGGTTAAAGTAGGGATCCCATAATTTCAAAATGAAAAACCGGGACATGCATTCGAAGAGTGAATAATTACAAAGCATAATAAAAAATACAAATAGGCTTATAGAACCTAACCTTAACTTAGAGATGAACTCGTTGATGCAGTGGCATCTGTCTAGGTCATTTCCTCCATCGATGTAAGGGGGTTGTATTTGGCAGAACCAAGGAACTGTGTATCATATGATTTTGTAATTTTCAATATGCTATTTCTACTGCCTATCTTAGAAAAAACACCCATTCACATGATACATCTCACTTCGCCAATGTCACTTTCTTAAAAAAGAATTGGAAATTCACAATTTAAAAATCTGAAAACACAGACTTACTTTCTTTCACACTTTTTTGTGTGCAGCGTGTGTACAACAGCAAAACATACATGTGTGTGTGTGTGCGCATGTGTTTCTTTTTAGGGTTGTTTTAACCTTCTTAGGTTTTATCACGACCTTTCATATACAGTAGTTTACATTATTGGATTACAGTATAATACTTACACATTATGTATATATACAGGTTACAATTTGGTTAAATGTATTGATGGATATTAATTAATTTAAGAAAAATAATTACTTTCTGGATGAAAGTTGCATCATTGAGTGCTGCAGAAATATTTCTGGGCATACCAACCTGACTACGTTGATTTTCAAATTTTG
Source organism: Deroplatys truncata (assembly GCA_030765065.1). NCBI lineage: Eukaryota > Metazoa > Arthropoda > Insecta > Mantodea > Mantidae > Deroplatys > Deroplatys truncata. Next base: position 115,418,333 of record CM060988.1, on the reverse strand, counting down.
GACAAGTTAGTATAATATGTACTCCTGTTAATGCTGTTTTACATGTTTTACAAATTGGTGGAAAGCTTCTATTTAATAAATAAGAGTGTGTCAGTTTAGTATGTCCAATTTGTAGTCGGGATATTGCAACTTGGTTTCGTTGCTGTCTTATTGGATATTCTTGAGTTGAAATTCCACGTATATCATGAAGTTTACTTGTAGAATTGTTCTATATCAAAATACCTCTCCAAGATACCTCTTCTCTTTAAGAAGAAACACAAAGAATGGCTGACGAGCTGGATGAACATGTGTGTTGTACTGCAGGATAATGCAACAAAACACGATTTCAAAGCAGAGTTACAGGGTATTTAAATTACTAAAAGTCCTTATCACATACAAGAATGAACAAATCACCAATGTTAAGATCTTGTAACAGATGGCCTAAAAGTTAAAATATCTACAAAAATATAAAAAAATGAAACTAATTTCAGAAAGCAGGACAAATATTGATCCATAGGCACTTAGATGGAACATGGGACAAAGGACTTAAATTTGGTATTGTCCTAGCAAAATGTGGATGTCTGGAATCTCTAGCATAGGGAAAATATGGATATTCCCATATTCTCCCATCAACTTAAATACTAATGGTAACCAGGTTTTTGCAAATTAAAAAGCTAGTAGCAACAGGGATTGGCTGTATTATTGGGACACTGATAAGGTGAGAATACATAATAATGCATGAACTCACTCATCAACTACATGCAAGCTCTTCTGCAGCAGCTTGTTAGGACATTTGTTACCATTTCCTTTACAGATGCTTTGAACCCATGACTTCCCCTTCTGTCCCAATCAATGTAATTGCTGGCAAACAGTTGTGCTGTGATTCAGGCAGCAGTAATGTCCTGGAATACCTGAGGCCACACTCTTAACAAATGCCTAAATAAGATTTTTTTCCCCCTTTTTGTTTTGCTTTTATTGGATAGATTTGTTCAGCATTAGAAATGCTATTCGAAATATACTTGCTAAAAAAGTCGATTATTTGACTGAATCTGCTATAGTAAAAATATTTTTCTTATTCGCTTTTTCCCTGTATAATCATGCAAACTTAAGTTTGTTGACTCGCTTCATATTTTGTTGTGGTAACGATGAACTTTCTGAAATGATTAAATAAGAAAATTATTTTACATGTGCCTCCTTGCATTGAACTCCTTATGTTCATTGGTGAAATCAGGATTAATTAAATAAGTAATTATTTTATACATGCCCCTTGCATCGAACCACGTATGTTCCATGGTAAAATTATGTTGGGCAACATGATATGGATATTCTGCATTTATACAGTGCTGTAGCTTCTCATTGCAACACTAAGAAGTAATGACATAATACTGCTGCCATAAAGATTGAACCCAGTGTTTGGTTACCAATTTTGCTACTTCATGCAGTTAGACACCTCGTTGCTTTCTACATTAGATAAATGCACTGTTTATTACAACTTATGTCTTGGAGAAGGAATGTAGCCAGGTATTAGCAAAGTTCTTTTGTTGTGCATGCCATCAACCTTGATCTCCCTCCCATCTTTAGTGTAGCCAGGTATCAGCAAAGTTCTTTTGCTGTGCATGCATTCAACCTCCCATCTTTAGTGAATAGCACTAGTTGGCCGAGTTGTAATCTCCCATTAGAACAAACCAAAGGGGTTGATGATGTGTGTGTTTGACTTGGAGATTAGCTGTAGCTGCTTGTCATTTTATTGTGTCCCCAGTTCTGTAACATATTGCCTTTCCATGAGAAGAAGCAATAAAATAGCACTCTGCCTTTATACCAAACTCTTCTTCACAAGTATAAAACATTCTTTCTAATTCTGTTGTACTGCAAGAATGCCGCATCACTAAAATAGAATGTCTTCACCACTTTGTAATGTTTGCTTTTCACTGAGTAGTTTTTGGGAATAAAATCTGAATGTGATAAAATATCAGTGTTCCTTATATTTTTACCTTTGATACATCTTAAAGATTTAATTTTGGAGAACTCAATCTTATTAAAATCTCTCTTTGTCAATAGTCAAGTTTCTGAACCTAAAATAAAACTAGCATTAAATTCAATTTCTGGCTTTCTATAATAATACTAGTGTTATTTTGAACCCATTGTTTTAGTTTTATAAAATTACATATAAGAAAAGAAAAAAAACCTATAAATGATTATTCTATATACATTACAAAAGAAATTATTATATTTTAATACAAAATAATAACTATCTTCAAAATTAACTTTGACTAAGTATTCTAGAGCAAAGCATTTCAGAGCAATTGGCACTTAGATAACTCAAAATTGCTTATTGCACTATTAGAATTCATCTCTTGACAATTTTTGGGACTTTGGTGCTGCTGTTTGGTTAATATGTGTTCCTTAATAGGAAAAATTACAATCTGAACAAAACAGATAGAAAGGTGAACCAGATTTGGGGAACTTAATACCACAGCCAAAATTTGAACCACATATTCTCAGCTTCCTATGCCAATGCTCTTGCGTTAAGAGTTCATAACCAACTATGTAATAAACTTCTATTTGTTTCCTTTAAATTCTTCAGCAAGCCATGGTGGCTCAGTGGAAGAGCATCAACATGGAAAACAAAAGGTCTTGGGTTAAACCTCAGCCATGGGGTTGAATTTGTTATGTCTGATTTATTTTCTATCTTAAACCTACACACAGATAATACAGTTTCTATGCTTCTGTATAAAAAACATTTCTAGCCATCTGATTTCACATGGAGTGAGTGGTCCTCATGTTATGATAGGGAGAGTATAAGAATGAATAAACTTGCTACATGATGTACTGCCAACTATACACCTATGAGTTTGCTTGCCTTATTTACATGGAGCATGCCTACCTATTTCTTTGTTACGCCAATGCCTTTCGAACATCAAATTTCACCTAATACAGAATCACCTTTTATGTTAGAAATCCACCCCTTTTTCTCATCGTGTTATATAAATAATATGTATACATGCAAAATGGAAGAGAAATAATGGAAGTTTACATAAATTTTAAACTAAAAATTAAAGACAACTCTGAAATCTATTTATTTTTCCAAAGAGTATTAAATACAGACACATAGAAACATATAAATGCACACACAAACGTGTGCACAAATATACATGTATGTTTTACAATATGGTTCATTATCAACATGTTGCAGCTAAAATAAAATTATAAATGCTAGTGCAGTCAAAGTAAGTATTAAATATAAACCTTTAATATTGAAATAACATAACATACGTATTTAAAAGATTACATTGAAAGATGAGATACCAATGGTGTATCTGCTCAAATGGTAAGTTTTATAAGGTCCTTGTGTTTTCAGCACATGTTAACTTACTAAGTTGCTGTCATAATTAAATGCTAAATTGTATATTAAGCAAAACTACATGCAATCATTTTTCTGACATTTGAAATGAAGAAAATTAAAGTTTGATAATAATTAATGATTTTAAAGAAACTTTTATAGACATCTAATGCATGGAACCTACAGTAATAACTCACATTAAAACATCAGAGCTAAAAGAAATTTAGATGTGTATAATGTCATTAGTTATGTCCTAAAGGTGCTTATAGAAAATAATGGGAAAAGTATAAAGCTTGGCTGCTAACAAGTTCACATGGTCATTTAGAAATTTGTCCAAATATGACACAACCTAAAGTAATTAATTGTTCTTTCACATCAGCTGTGAGGAGGATAAAGATAGAAAACTTAAAATTTGGAAAGGTAAAATCAGACTGAAAAATTCAATGTTGTGCTAGTATATTACCAGGGTAGCTCAGTTGGTTAGAGCAACTGGACAGAAACCAGAAGATTGTGGTCCAAATCCTGCTATAGCATTGAATTTTCAATCTACCTTTCCAACCATGACACAAGCTGCTGGTCAATTAAACCTTTGTTCATGGATGAAAGAAACCATTCATAACAAAGTATGTTACCTCTTGTAAATAAGAGGTCCTCGCAAACTTACTGGCTTGAGTCTTAATAATTGCATTGCTTTATGTGCAGAGAACTTACGGATGTCTACTTAATATGTAACCAAGCAATCTGAGTGGCTCAATAGGAAGACAAGCACCAGACAAATTGTACATAAGATGTAGGGGTACGAGAGATATATTTTATAAAAATTGTAAAACAAATTGTACAAAATTCATTCATATTTAATACGTTCATTCTGGAAGTGGTTTTGTTGACAAATGTTCAAAATGCTCGCCATTTTTATCCAGATTTCATTCTGTTAATATTGTACATTTTTAGACAGGTTTTATCCATTTACAAACTTATGGATTAAAAATTGTGCACATGATCTCGTGGATTGCTGTACTAAAATGAGGAATTTGAATGAGAATTTTCTCAGCAAATTCTGCAGACACATGAAAACACTTTCTAGAGTCCACAGCTATTCTCTAACTGTATTGACAAATACTGCTGTAAGACAGGCAGGGAATATTGCCAGCATTTTGACATGCTAGTCAAAATACAAATGCAGCAAGAGGAACCAATTTTAATTATCAAAACCTGATATTTCCAAATATACAGCATACATGTAATGCATTTGTAGATCAGCCGAAGCGTTCCACAGTGGCATTGGACTGGGTGAGGAGTGGTGCGCCTGCTGCCTGAGAGTAGCACTGTAGCTACTACACTTTTAACATTCTTCACTGATGAAGCATGATTTTATCATAAGGTCACGTTTCTACTCAGAACAATAGCTACTGGGCTACCGAAAATCTCCATATTATTCATGAAGTTCATCACCATGCTGCAGAAGTTGGGGTTTGGTGCGCAGTGAGTGCACATAGAATTATCAGTCCCATATTTTTTGACAACAGTTGATTCACACGTTTATGTAAATTCAATTTTAAATAAACATTTTCTGCAACTAACAAGAAATTAAAGCTACTATACTGCAGCTATTCAGCTGCAGCGCACACTGCTGCAAATTCTATGCATGAATTGCAAAGTGTGTATAGTGACAGAATAATTAGTTGAGGATTGTGGCCACCTCGTTCCCCTGACCTATCTCCATACAATTTTTATTTATGGGGAATGTTAAAGAATAAAGTGTATGCATCAAATCTGCACACGCTACAAGAATTGAAGGACATCATGAGAGAAATACAGGCAATCAGTCAATATGAACTATTGTGAGTAAACCAGAATTGTTTTTGGAGATATAGGGAATGTGTTCGCATTGAAGGCCAAATTTCAACATATGTTGTGATGCAGGTAAGCCTAATGTAAGTTAGTACAGTTGTTTGTGTTCCGTACCCATGACTTGGCAGTTGTTTACGTGTAACTCTGGCGGAAGGCGCACCAATGCTCACCCAGTCCAAGGCCACTGCAGAATGGTCTGGCCAATCTATGAACGCACTGTATATTTTTATGACTATAAGTAAAAGTAAGAGCTTATTTTCTTAAGTTCAATAGGTGCCTTTAACCATTATGATCATATTCACAGATTTTGACATTAGAAACAAACATAGGCACTTGTATATCATTTTCTGTAGATTAAATGAATTGGTCACTTTAAGGGATGGAAATTGAAATAGGTTGTTGGGTAACCCTTTACTGTGAAATGTTAGATCTATCTTACTTGTATCAGAGGACAACAATTGATACCTGCTAGGTGCAGCAGTGTGTTTTTAAGTTCTATATTTACCTCCATGTTAGATGGTTGTGGCTCACATAACTTGGTTTGTGATAAGACAAGCAGGACCTAATGTTCTTTTTCTTTTAATTTCTTCTTGTTTTCACTCTTTTATAAATTGAAGGTATTAAATATTACTGTAAGTTATTTGAACTCATTATTAGTTGTATTGAGTTTCTCTTGAATGATGTAACTGGCATGTACTTTTTCTATGGCACTGCTATATGAGTCCATTCATGCAGTAATGGTGGACTAGTTGACCATTTCACAGATAATGCAAATGATACATAACAATATGAGCATGTTTTGCTTACCTTTCATTATAAAAGGTGCAAAATTATGCCCCTGTGCATCTATACAAGCCTGGCATCTGTTGAATACATTATTGAACATTCAATGAATTTCTGCAGCTGCAACATTGGAAAATGCTCACCAGATACTGTCTTCCAATTTTTTCGAGCATAGGGAAATTTGTTGCATGAACTTTATCTTTAAGCATTCCCCACAGGTAATAATCATATAGATTTTAATCAGGGAAATGGGGGGAGGAAATGAGTAAGTTAGCCAGTCAGTTAATTATTGTGGCTTCTGTTTTTCTTTTTTGTGTAACATGGATTCAGTCTGTTTGAACATTTCTGACAAATATTAAATTTTGTGTGTGTGTGTGTGTGTGTGTGTGTGTGTGTGTGTGTGTGTGTGTGTGTGTGTGCGTGCGTGCGTGCGTGCGTGCGAAATGCTCAGGAGTTAATAATGAAATCAATCTCCTTGCTTCCCAATATTTTCATGTTAGATTTTCAAAAGCACAAGAGAGTCACAATTTTTTTTTGGAAATTGCGAGTGTTCAATCTAAGCTTGACATGTTAAACAAATGTCACCCTATGGCATACACCATGAACTGACAGGCACCAGTTGCATCATTCAAGATAAACCCTATATTTCTCAGATAGAAAACAGGTAACAGTTATGAATATGGGATTAATATAAGAAATTGGGACCATCAAGTCAAAATGTAATTTATGCAGTACAGAAATTCTGTAGGATAGGCACAGTATACCTTGTTTGATCTGATATATAGAAGGATCATATAGATTGAAACTAACATTATCACATACCGCAGACTTATTCAAGTGTTTTTGGGTGTGATCCTGCATTTCATATCAAAACTCCCATTTATAAAGTATTAATTACAGTTCATATTTAACTTATAAATTTAAACAGTGGCATGTGTCCTCTATTTTCAATAGGAATTTGCTTTGGAAACAAATTACATTTCAACACACACAGAAATGTTTTCCATGGAAAAGTATTGATGAAAATGCTGTTTATGCAATATTTTCAGTAATGCAGTCATTGACATTCATCTTGGATTTAACATACATCATCCATCCATTAAATTCACAGCTGTAAAAAATGCATGGTTGTGATGAAGATATGCACACACCAACATAGTTGTGTATTAGAACTTGAAAGCACAGCAAGGACAGTTCCAAGGTTCTCATGTCATGCACATACTTGCAACACTTTAATGCAGCGCTTTCTGTTAGGTCAGGATATTACTTTTTGGAATTTGGTATAAAAATACTCTTAATGATTGCTTTATTGCAAAGCTGGAGGACTGATGTTTATTCTTTTCTTATATCTATGTTGGACTTCAGTGGGTGCAGTACACAAAAAATTGCCCTATGATGGCTGTTTAATTGAAAACAGAAACTGGAAAAGTAGCATAAGGTAGATTTAGAAGAAATAAGAGCAAGAAATAAATTACCCTACCCCAAATTTCAGTAATCCTTAATTTATTGCAAAACATACTTTATTTAAATATACTACTCCCTTTTGCACATATTAAGGACTTTTCATCCATTTCCATAATGTTGTATACATATGTCATACTTATCATACTTATTGGTAGGCATGAAAGACAATGTAGTACAATTAATGTTATATCATTGTTCTGAAAATAAAATTTCCTGGAATGGTGGTTGTTGAATGAATGACTCTCAGGGCATGGTATTCAAAATAAGATAAACCTTGTACACATGAACATTTACTTTCCTTTGTATTGAAGTTAATAACATTTTTAGGACTCATATCTGCATTAGTGTACACCCAACTTTGTTAATACATGAAGAGAGAGAAATTATAAAATAAAGTGAAGATAGTCTTTTGCTTCAAGAGCATAAATAGAACATTCATCTTACAGAAACATTCTCATTGGTTGGAATAGCATTGTCTCCATTTCTGGCATTTTAGTTGCAGTTCCTCTTTGGTGGCAAATTCATAATTTGGAAGTCCTTCCAATCTCTTTCCCCCATTTTATTTATTTATTTATTTATTTTTTTTTGTTGACAGAAGTGCATATCAGTAACTCGTTACATTGTGAACGTTTTGTCATTAATATACAAATTAATATAAAACCCAAAAGTGTGGCACACTAGACAAATGTGTAATAGAATTTTTGGGGATAGTTTTGCCAATTATGTAGATTGAGTACTGCCTTTAGCAAAGTAACCCCCAGACATCACATGGTCCATTATACACTCTGAGAAAGAATTCTTTCCCCGTGGAGAATGCCTGACGTACTTGCATGCTGTGCATCAAACAATTCAATTTTTTTTTGTCCATCCAGAACACATTACTCTGTCAGTACATGTTTACTTTTGCCCATTCAGGCCTTTTGTTCATAATTGTGCCCCTTAAGGACATTTTCCCTGCATCACTCCATCCATTCAGATCATTGTCCACAAATGCAGAGCTTTCTCTTACAGTGTTGAGTTTTTTGGTTAAAACAGCTGTTGGAAATACTTTTATTTTTTTTTATTTTATTTTTTTTTTTTTTTATTTTTTTTTTTTTAAACTAGAATCTGTGATGAACAAGTCCTTTTATCAAGATATCACTTTTACCCTTCCTATTTTATGATAACTTTGAGCCTAACAAAGCCAAACTGTAATTTGTCCTTGTGAATAAGGAGAACACGTATTTTGCCATGTAGCTCTCACATGTTTTCTTTCCTTTCTCGCCCCTTAAAGAAAGGTTTATGCATGCTTGACTCTTTCAAACCCAAACTGACAAGCAATCCAATGCCCTTTTCCCTGTCACCACCCAAGGGACATCTGTATATACCATGTCAGGCTGTTACAGTGTATAAGAAAGGGGAAGCAGAGAGGGAGAAGGAAAAGGAATACCCTGTGCCCACAAATATGCTAATAGCACTATTTTAAAACAAGGGTTGATCAAGTGAATGACTGAGGATGTTAGAGATTTCGTGCTTATGGCTGTTTTCCATGATTTGATTCCCAATTTTAGAGTGGAGATTTGAAGTTGCTTCTCTCTAGATCTTCACCTCTAAGTCATATAAAGTAATCTCAAGGCCCAATGTGGTTCAAAGTCCATGGACTTTTTTCCATTACCATCTGCGGTGTCATCCTGTTATATTGGAGATAACAGACCTTTGGGTAATAAATAGATCTTGTCATCTCTATTAGAATGAGGTTGCCCCCAAAGGTCAACCATATGAGGAGCATTGAAACAACAGCATACCAAGGATAAATTAAAGAGAAGCAATGCCAATCTAGATGGAGACCTCAAAGACCAGTAGTAGGAGGGTTGCCATTTCCCTATGCCACTGTAATATCAGGCTACTTTGTGTGTAACCTAAAGACTCTAAAATTTAGATCATTCACCACTAAAATACCTTTTTTATATTAAATAAACAAAAAATATAATGTAGTACTCTGACTTGATTAAACTGATTAAGGTATGCATGTTAATCTGTTTTTTAGTGGAAACTGCAAATGAGCGAAGGCTTCTACACATTAGTGTGTATTCTTTTTTATTAGACAAATAGGTCCATTTAAATTTCAAAGATTATATCTGGCTCATAACATTAGCAATAAAAGATAGAAAAGAAAAAAAATATCACTACTTAACCTACTTGCTTCCACAACCAATGTTGTTGCTGTTCCATTGGATATGAAGTGTACTATATTAATTTAAAGCAAGGCCTTCATCAAGACTATGGAATATATAATGTTAAAAATATGGTTTTCATTTTCCTTTTTTGTAATATGGTTTGGTAACATACCATTATCATTTTCAAGTGGTGATTCTTGCTGAAGGGGTGCAAGATGTTGGGATTTTTAAAAATAAATTACCAGTAAGACTAATGAGGGTTCTGACATTTTCTTTACCAGCTATCAATTTGTATCTACCTAGGTAGTTATCGATGCTTCACTTTCGTAAACATTTCCATAGAAATTTCATGAATAAGAATGTATAAAATCTGCAAAGAGATCATGTAGAATGCTTGCTTTATGTTAAGCTAGGAGTTTCTATTTCAGATATTATCTAAAAGAAATTTCTGAGACATGTGTGTCATACTTGTACATAAAAACCCTGTTGGCTCCTTGGAAGATCTTACATGTTAAAACACTGGCATAAAATATTCTTGTAAATAATATATATCAATGATATAAGATGAACAGAAATTTTTGGAACATTAGCATTTATAAAAGGAAACAAGTAAGACTCCAAGAATGAAATAGTGAAGGATGCAAAAATGCAAACTCTTCAACCTAGCAAAGTTTAAAGTATTTCACATAAAAATCATTAATTGAAAGCTGTATCATCTTTCCCTGACACAGCATAAAATAAAACATATATTTTTATCAAACAAATATTGATTAGTGTTGAGGTTGCCCATACAAGGTTTTAAATCCACTAAGAATCATGCACTATCTTAAATAATTCAGGTCAGTATAAATAAAGAAAATAAGTCACTTGCTATTTCTTCATATTCACATTGCTGTTTAATCGTCCTCTTTTGCTTAAAAGCAGATGCTCTCTCTAATATTTTCCTTCAGATTTATTTAACTTTCAGTTTTATGCTGGTTGTTCATTTCTTCAATATTTTTGTACGAATTTAATGTTCTTTAACCCACAATCTCTAATCTGTCGCAACATAAATGTAGCATTAGGTTCAGTGTAACCCCCCTCTTTTTAATGAATACATGAGAGAAATTTAGTCCATATATTTAGAAATAAGATATTTCATAGACTGTAGAACAAAACCATACCAAATTTTATAGAATATTTGCCAAGAACACTAAACAGCAATGGTATCCTTAATTTGGCTTCATTCTTGGAGGCAGAGAATTAAGGTTCAACAGTCAATAACACCAATACAGTATCCACTGTACTAAATATTTTTATATCACATTTCTTAAAATTTGCAGTACACAAAATACATTTTTGAACATCTTTATACATTTGTTAAACATCTTGAATTAGGATACAGTGAAAACATTGTGGGTAAGTGAAATATGATTTTAGTTAAAACATTCATCACAAAGGGGAACATTCATTTAGGAATGTATTCACTACCCTTGTCAGTAGAGTAATTTCAAAAGGAAAGTTTTCTGTCACATGTATTTTACTTGTCTTTTAGGTATAATAATTACATAATGTGATACAAATATAAGATATAATGTCTAGTTGGTAATATTTCTCCACTGATGAGAAAATTTTAAATAATGATATAAAACGCACTACACACATTTGGTATCTTGCACTAATGTCACACATATATATTACACAGTCCCATTCTTTTCCTCTGTAGCTAGGGCATATAAGATAACCTTTATGTTGTGCTGCCAACTTGAACTTGACTCAGTGTTTCATAAATTTCTAAAAGAGTAATCATTAGTTTTATGTCACACATTTTTTTCTTTTTTAAGCTTGCTTTGTTCCAAGTTGATTTGGTCATAACTGATTAATGCTATCCTTCCCTTATAAGTAATTTATTAACAATTGTATATTCAGTACTAAACTTTCTCTTATCTGATATACCACATTGATAAAACTGTAAATTGTTTATGCTTTGCATCTTAAAAAAACAATTTTTCTCTTCACCAAATCAATTTCAAACATCAATTTATTAAATTTGCTATGCCAGTTTATGACAAATAGAGATACACTAGACTCTTGCTAATTTGGTGAATAAGTAAAAGAGTTAGACTACTGAGCACCTTCTTGCTTTATTAATCAGTACAATACTGTAAACAAGTTAAGGACTTTAAGGTAGGTCTCACCTGGAGTCAAAAGTTAAGGTATATGGGTTCTGTAGTAAGTGAACATTTCACTAGTGCTTCTGTTTACATACGAAGTTTCAGATATTATTCCTAGAATAATAGCAGTAGCACATTGACAAAAATTACTTTGCCTTGTTGTTTAGCATCTGTTTTCGGTGCATTCTGCAGCACCTGTAAAGCACAGCCCTAAAGCTAATGTTGGCAGGGAAAACTGCTACTTTTGGATTAGCAACTTCAGTTTTAGGACTATAAGTTTAACAGCTAGATTTGTATTTATAAGTGTGTCCATACAGAACACCAGGATTGTAATTAACAACTGTTTACATGTGTGTGTTACAGTGTTGGTAAAGCACAGTTCCTAAACTTATTCATGACAAGAAAATGTTTCCTTTTGGGTGAGGCATTCTATTTTTCTATGATTTGTTCAAGAGTGAGATTTGAGTATAATAACGATATATATGGCCCTTGGACTTAAATTTAAATTCGGTGGTAACTAACTGTTACTGAATATGTTAAATATAATGCTCCAGGAATACTACAAAAATTCACAGAAAATTAAATTATAGACTATTAATTCTTGAATTCTTCGCTCATGGTGTCTCACTATGAAAGCACTCTAGCATGACATTTGATGGCAACTTGGTTTGTTTTGCAGCTGCCTTACAAGGATTTATTAATTGTGTGCATGCCAGGTTATTGCAACAATCTGTCACAACTAATGTGCGCTACAATATTTTATTTTTCCATATTTTAAGTTTCAAATATTGTTGATGTGCAGGTCATAGTAACAAAGAGGTACAAGTACATTTCTGCTCTTACGACGTTGCTCATGTGTAATCGAATGGCAAAAAACCTACTTTTTTTTCATGTAATTTTTCCAATTAATAAGGGTTGCTAAGGAAAGCATATTTATCAAATATTAACATCTAAAACCCCATGGCTATCACATTATTGAACAATAAATGTATCATATTCATTTTGCCGCATTTTAAGTGTGCATAGCCCAGAACCCTTTATTTCAGAATGTTGTATCAAATCTCATTTTGTAGGTAAAAATCTGCATTAAATTACAGCATATACTAATTATTTTTATAATATTCATAAAAATCTGTATACAGTTTTTACTTATTTTAAACATCTTCAGAATTTTGTAAAACTAAAATATTAGACAGAATAATTCATAGTGTCATTAAGAGAAGCTGGCAAAGTTGGTAAAGTGGTAATGTTAGTGTCTTTACTTGTTCAATTACTTTAGATGAATCCTTATCAGTCACCATTACAGGAAAATATATGTTTTATCATGTTTAAATTATAGAATCTTACCTTGCATAATAAAATTATTTTTCTTAATTCCTTACCACCTACACTTGAAAGAATGGAAATTTCTTCACTTAAATAAGAAGAATCAGTATGAAATTAAAATTTAGGGAATTAAAATAAAGCTCAATTTGAATAATTAGATTTAAAGGTTTTAGAGATATAACGGCTTGAAGTTGGGAATTTTAGAAAGATACGATAAATCTGAACAATTTTAATTACAAAACCTTGATGTTCTGAATTTTAAGAGTTTGCATAAAGCATTGTATTGGGCTTGTCTCCAAATACAAAAAGTTTCATTTCATTTAAAAATATTCAAGGTCGATTTTCCTTCTATTTCGGACGATTTGAAATGAAATGCCCCTCATTTAACATTATTGCTAGAAGCTGGACAGCTGAGGACCTGATTAGCAAGAGTCTTTTGAAATCACAGGATGTCAGCAGGTTTATTTCCGGGATTGCATAACTTCAAAATGTTCTCCTTTAATGGTCAAACAAAAGTTTAACATGTAACATGCACAGGTTTACATCTAAGTACATTGGCACACAAATATTTAATTTATTTAATATTCTTTATCTTTGTATTATACTTTCTGCTGGGGTATAATATTGCCCTTTTGTTCAGGTGCAAAACTTTTATTGAATAAGAAAATAACCCTTTGTTGTATACAAACAATGTATAAAGAAACAACCTATGCAATAATCATTCTAGAAATAATTATGAGAAATGATATTCACTTGAAGGGGATGAATAAGATGAATGATTGAATACTACAAAACTTAAATATTTAACTAAGATACGCAAAAAATATACATACAATTTATAACAAATTAAGTCAGTCATTTTTCATGTAATTAAACAAAGCAAAGAAATATCTATGAATGAATAATATTTCTTGACTGAAAGTAAAAGCATGCATTGCTGTTGAGGGTTGCCTTGGTATGTCTCAGTGGAAGGCAGCTTATACCAGAACTTCCAGGCTCTCATGAGAATTTGAAAGAACTGTGCCTTTCTTACTAGTTGCCACTACCGTACAGGCACCTGCTCCAGGTGTTCCTGCTGGAGCCTGCATCTGGCTCAGTTCCTACACAAGTACAAATTGTCTTTAAATTTTAATTTTTATTAACTAAGACAAACTATAAGTTGCTTGCCAATTATCATATGCTTGCTGCCACATATATTTCCAAGGCAATATAAACCAAATAATAATAATAAACACCCTACAATCCTTGTCTTTTATGTATGTGCTGGATGGATTTAAACTCTTAACAATAGAATTTTAGCGGTTTTTCAGGGATGTCTGCTATTTTGATACGTGGAGTCTGGTCTCTGATAAGTTATTACTAGGATAAATTTAGGCCAAATGGCTATTTTTTATGTGTGCAAACAAACTAAAACCGGTTAAATGTATTCATGTTTTATAAAGATACAACATTGGCACCCATTTTAAGGTTTTAGAGTCTAAAAGTGCCTATTTTACTATTTGTGCTGTTTAATTAACGTTTACTTTCTCTACTATGTAGATACTTACAGTGCATAGAGAAAGTACTGTATTCTAACAAAAAAATTTATTTTACCGGAAATGTGAGTTTTAAGGTCCTCTGAATATAATCAATTAATTAATTAAAAAAAATAGAATAGTTTTTAGGAAAAGGTCCACGTGTGTCTGTGTCTGTCTATGTGAACAGTCAGTTAATACCAAAGAGCAGAATGTGTTTGATTTTCAGTTTAGTATAAAAGTTTATTAAAAAGGAGGTCCAAAATTAATGTATAGTACAACATGAATAACCAAAAATATCACAAAACGAATTACGGGAGTAATGCAGTAGCTTTCAGTGCTCTCAGTTAAAGAGCATATGGTTTTGTTAACATAACTGCTCAGTACTAATTTTTTATTCTAGTGTACACAACTATTTCTTTAAAGAAACACTTTAAAACATCAACTATCAAAATCACAAAACTTTACAGCAATGTATCATGGACAGTCACACACATTCTAGCATTTCAAGAGATTGGTGTACTCTTCAGTACCAGCTGAGGCAGGTCCATGGGAATGTTGATTGGAGTCTCATAAGCATCTTTTGGTTGCAAATTGATACAAATTCCTTATAAATGCATATAAAAGTATTTGGGATAACAAACAAAATGCAATTAGTTGGCAATGTGCCACCAGAGACAATGGGTGTATCCAAGCACTCAGCAAACATCCCTGAATAATCCCTGAAAGCTTGTCTGCAAAGTTCATATCAACTCTGTACAATGCAAAGTTTTCAAAAGAATTTAGTATGTATGTGTTATACATAACAAATTCAAGAATGCACTAAAAGTGTTCTAACAATTAAATAAATGCTAAATATAATTTAAAAATAGAAAATTAAATAAACAGATAAGTAAGTAATTGGAAAGTAAGTAAATATTATAATAATAATAATAATAATAATAATAATAATAATAATAATAATAAATAATGGCAATCAGGGAATGAAATGGTAGATTGGCAAAGGAAGCTGCAACAGAAAGCATTGGAACTAAAGTATATTAAAAAACCTAAATATTCAATTATTACTCATATAAAAGAAGAAGGAAATATAAAATGGCAAAACGAATGGAATAACACAGCAAAAGAAGCCACCTGTAAGCAATTCTTCCCATCTGTTAGAAATAGAATAAAATTTAAAATTCACCAGAGATATGGCAATAGTAACCAGAGAAATGTTTTAAAGAATCAAATATGCAAAGAAGGAGGAACATGGCCAGTGTCACAGAAAGACTTAATAAAAATACGCAAGAACAATAATACAATATGTGTAAGAAATAAGTGAAGAGGTTCATTAATAAGTACATATGATGTAGTAATAATAATAATAATAATAATAATAATAATAATAATAATAATAATAATAACAACAACAACAACAACAATGCATACTAAAATTGCATGTTATACTTAAAACATTAATTTTCATTTGTAGCACACATTTACCACTTAGGCTTATTTCCTCTGCAAAGAAGTACATCGTGCTTTTTATTATTGTATTTGATTTATTATTTTGTAATGCAGGAATATGAAGAAATTTATAGGAAATAAAATAAAGTTAAATGAATGAGCTTGAGAGGAAACCCAAGTAGAGGAAGCATGTTACCAGTTAGACCTTTGCCTCATAACAGCTTTAATGTTAATCCTTTCTGTGAATCTGTAAGTCCAATGGCTATTCAAGATTAAACATTTTGAAATCTTCAGATCAGGACCATTAAATTAAGTTTATGGATACTCCAAGCTAGACATTTTTTAAGTGAAATATTAAATTTGTCTGCCACATTGGTTATGTTTATTTTCCACAACACATGAAACATAACACACTTAACATCTGACAATAAATAAAATTTATGGTGAGTATAAGAAAGACCAATATCATGCTAATCATAGGCTTACTATAAGGATGGGCTGTTATTCTTTCAAGTTAAAGGGGTAAATACCTGGATATATTCCAGATCTATTGCCTATTGAAAACTGTCTACCATTCTTGTGGTTAAGGCTTTGTGATGCACAGAGAAAGCAATTCCAGTTGTGTTAGTTCAGAATGTTTAATAATATTTAATTATTGTTTGTGATAAAATATATATAATTATTACACAAAAGTATAATTTTCAGTTATAGTTCATGCAGCTTGGGATGGCTAGTCATTATTTAAATATGAGTTTGAATCATTATAGTTGGTTTCAAGTTAGTTTAAGAAACTGATGTGGACAGAGACAGCAAGAGCACATAGTACAGAGGGAGGGAAGCTTAAGGCCTTTTTTACCTTGTGGTATGGGCTACAATGTGGGATAGTAGGGAATGGATTTTCATACAAATACTACCTGCTGGAAATATTCTTTAGTTTTAGTTTGTTTTCATTTGTCATTATTATGCATCCATATAATGTGATCCATTTTAGGCTCCAGGACTCAAGCTTAGTCCTGCTACTTCTTGAATCACTCACTCCATATTTATTTTTTCCCCTTCAAAACAATCTTCAAGAAAAGATGTGATGTTTATCAATGATTCAAACTGGCTCACAGGAAAGTTTAAATTAATTCCATCCTCTTGTATGTGAACAGATAAATGGTACTACAAAAGAGGTAACGTTTCTGATGGAGGAAAAAGCAACAAACATAAAACTGAGGACAAGGCACAGGAGCTTAAAATGAACTAGAAAATAAAATGAGAAAACAATAGTGAATATCGTAATTAAGCATAAAAATAGCACCCCTCTGCCATTCTATTTTAAGTCATCTATTCTTAGTTCTAGAAAATACTGTAGTGTTAAATGTATCACTTTTGACTACTGATATGTATATTGCAAATTTTGTTACACCTACTTGTTTGGATTGTGTGGTTTGCCTCATGGGAGGCAGGTGCAGGCGAAGGGAAGACCAAAACTGTCTACGAGATTGACATCTGTCACCACAAGCTCCATCTTCGCGCCATTCAATAAGATGTACAGCACGCAACAGCATGGGAACACTCTCACCTTGTTCATTCTTTGTTGAATCACACTTTGGCAATGGCTGTTAAAACAGTAAGAAGAGAATAAATTTAGTAATTCATCGCTTGGAATTTGTCTATATTTTATGTTAACAGTCTTATGTCTTAATTTATGAAAATTTTCTTTACTGTTATTTTAAATAAGCATAACAAAATTTCTAGAGGATACATCTAAAATCATAAAAAGCCATAGCATAAAATTGTCATATAATTTCTCCAGCATGGCACAGAGGACTGCAGCTTGCATGACAGCATTTAACTGCAACTAATGCAACATATGCTGCATGTTAATTAGTACTGCATTTATTATGTTTTTTTTCTGGTGCTGCAAAGGAAGATCTTTACTTTTTACAATTGCTTCAAATCAACCCTTTCAAACTCCATGTCCACCCTAAGAGATATTTGCTTGTCAATCACTTGCACAAAACAAAATACAGCTGCAAAAAGCCATTACCTTTAAACAACTCTCCCTCTTTATTGCTACATATCTTGAGAGTTTAATCAAGTTTGTGAATATTTGCATGACTTAAACTAAACACAAAATAAAAAAATTAAGAATTTCATCAATATATATATTCAAGTTTAAATGCAATATAGTGCTACCAAAGTTCTGTCAACATACATGCAAGCTAATTACTGATATTTAATCAGCCCACCCATCCATTACTAAACATTCCATAGCAATGCAGAAAGGATTCACGTTTCTGACACTGAAGTCTTGGCTGGTGAAGTTCACTGTTTTGACCAACTTAACCATAAATCCAAGAACTGATAGTGATGATTTTTAAAGGTACAAATAGTTATGATATGCCAACAAGTTTGAAAAACCAATTTTAGTTGGAAATACTAGTGATGAAAAGAGTTCGGTACTATCTTGTTGTACCTAAACCTTCAATACTGAGTGGCTTGTTAGAATGTTTTTAAGTGTAATGCTCATTAAAACCAGGGCTTTGGTTGTGTTGGTATTTGCTGGTATTTCAGTACTAACAGTTCTAATGAGCTATTAAATGGATACCAAAAATCTCAAAATATGTTAAAATATGATTGTATGCACCAAATCCTATTGTGAACTGAGAAACATACAGGACAAGGGATTCAAAAATGGTTTTCAATATCTGTTAACTTAGAAAAATCTAAGCTGTAGTCATACATAGATTAAATAATGTTCAAATCTGTGCCTAAATATTATTGCAATGAATGAGCATCAGTTGTAGAAATGAAGTTGAAAAAAAATACATAACAATAAGTTTTATCAAAATAAGTTATAAAATTTGAGTGAGTGAGTCATGTATTGTACTTTTATGATGTTAGACTTTTTCAGATGCTTACTGCGCTGCATATATTGGTATCTTCTCTCACTGGTAATTAAGTAACACAGCTCAAAAGCAATTATTGAACATAGCAGGGGTCTTAGGAAAAAAGTTGGTGTTTTTGTAGAAGGGTTTATTATATTTAAAAGTCCAGAAAAGTTTTTTGCGGAGAAACCATTTCCGAGATATTCCTTGTTTAAAGATTTGTTTGAATTTTCTAATACTTATAGTTTTTCTTAAATGGGAATTCATTATTCATTTTTTTTTATGTCCGGACATGCAAAGAGAAGGAAATGCTCTATATAGCAACCAACTCTTAAAAGATTTGACTATCACTTAAAGCCTATCATATTCCCCTTGTACCTATAAGAAAATTAGCAATAAAGTAGTTTCTGCAACATGAAGTAGATGGAGAATAAGCATTTGTAAAAGTAGTTTGTACAAGAGTAGAGAAAGTCATGTGAGCATAATATATCAGATTTTTCTATTGGAGGATCTGCAGATTATCTCTCTATATAGTGCAAAAATAAAATGCTTAGCATGTGACTCCATAAATTGATATACTAAGCATAATTTAATGTGTATATTAGTAATTAAAATTTGTCTATTAAAGCCCTGATTAAAATATGTATATTACTAATGTTCAGTAAAATTATACCTTAGAAATGTTATTTACCTTGAGTGTTATGCAGATAACCTTGGAATGAGTTCTCAGTAGATTATGAAGGACTTGATAGAGTGCTGAACCATTCCAGTTGTCCAGCAAGAGTGCAGGTGAAATCACGGCCAATAGACGACGACTACGTTGTGCAATGCCATTCATTTCCACAGGCCCTGTGAAAAATTTGTATATAAATCAGATGCTTTAAGTACTATGTACACCTTTACTTTTTACTTTATCACCCACCAATAATAGGTAGGGGAAATATTTCATTCTGTCTAAAAATGCAGTATTGAGATTATACTGGAAATACTTGTGCAAGTTTGAAGGTCCCTAAATACCCCCGCCCCAGAGATAATATAACAAACCTTTAGGTTTCAGTGTTAAGGACAATTACAACTCAGCTCCATCACTATGATAGGCAAGTCAAGTCAAGTCCCCCCTCCCCATGAAGAAGAGGGCCATGCATAAGTGTTGGCTATGAACAGTGCAACTCAAAAACAGTAGGTTAAATACCAAACTGGAAATTTAAGTTCGGAATCATTCAAGATTGTGACTTGAATATTTTCAAGAAAATCCTCTCACTTTATATGAAAAATGTTTCCTTATGTTTTTAAACATGGCTGTAATAATTTTGATTAAAATTTAGTGCATTTAAGATATTTGCATGATCAGTAAAATGTATATCTTGAATTTTTTGTGGATAGCCTGTAAAGTCCTCTTCATTCTGGTAAGTCATATAAGATAGATAAAAACTTACTACACAAAAAATATTGATGTCTTTAAAACACATTTTATGTCAAATAGTTTCTTTTGCAACACTACCAACTTCCAAGATATTGGTTGTTATTGGTTTGAATTCTCCAGTATTTTATACATCTTATGCTTTATGTGATGTCATATAAAGAGAGAAATTTCAAAACTTTCACTAAGCAACCTGCTTTTTAAGGATTTGACTATTGCTTCAGAATCTTATATCCCCATTTTACATACAATCAGATGTGTAGAGAAACCATTTCTGTAAACTTATTTGGATTAACATGCAGTAAATGGAAAAATAAGCCTTTGTTAGAATAGTTTGAAGAAGAGATATAAAGGACAGTGGATACAGAGAGTCATGTAAATATCACACATGAGATTTTTTTACCATTTAAACTGTATTATGAATCTGAAATGTTTGTGTTAGGATTGTGGCAATCTATGAGGGCAGTCCTAGCAGTACCTGACCTGATGTATATATAGCGGTTGTTGTTTCAAACAAATGATTGTGATAGAAAGTAACACCCTTATAAAGCTTAAGTTTGAAGTTTGACGATGCTAATTGTTTAGTAATTGTTTGGCAGCCATTAATAGTGAACTCTCTCAGCGAATTTGTAAACATGGATAAAACTAGCCATTGTTATGTGATACAATAGTTTCATTTGAAAGGTCTTAGTCCAACTAATATTAAAGCTGAGCTAGATTCTACTCTGGGGGAGTCTGCTCCTTCGTTTACAACAGTAAAATATTGGGTGGTAGAGTTTAAACGAGGCCGTATGAGCTCCAAGACGAACATCGCAGTGGTTGACTAAATGAGATGACTATGCCAGAAATGTAAAGAAAATTTACAAAATGGTATTGGATGACCATCGACTGAAAGTGCACAAGCTAAAAGACATCGTAAGCATTTCAAAAAGTGCTGTACATTGCACACTAACTGAAAATTTAGACATGAGAAAGCCGTGCACAAGATGGCTGCCACATTTACTCACAATGGAACAAAAGCAATGTCGTGAGGATGTTTCAGTCGAGTGTTTTGACAATGTTTCACTGCAATGAAGCCAAGTTTTTGCATCGATTCATAACCATGAATGAAACATGGGTCCATCACTTCACACCTGAAATGAAGGAACAGTCAAAACAGTGGATTGAAAGGGGAGAATCTGCTTCAAAGAAGGCGAAGACAGTTCATTCTGCAGGCAAGGTCATAGCGTCAATTTTTTGGGATGCGCATGGGATAATTTTCATTGATTATCTTCAAAAAGGAAAAGCAATCAATAGTGAGTATTATGCAAACTTATTGCAGCATTTGAATGATGAAATCAAGCAAAAACGACCGCATTTAGCAAAAAAGAAAGTTCTGTTTCATCAAGACAATGCACCAGTTCATGCACCCATTATCACCATGGTCAAAATCAATTAGTTAAAGTTTGAATTGCTTCCTCATGCACCCTATTTGCCAGACTTAGCCCCCTCTGATTATTTTCTGTTTCCAAAGTTGAAGAAATGGCTTGGTGGTAAAAGATTTTCCAACAATGAAGAGGTGGAGTTTGCAGTTGATGACTATTTTGCAGAACTTGACAGTTCTCACTATAAACAGGGTATCGAAGCTATTGAACATCGCTGGAAAATGTGTATCAAGCTGAAAGGAGACTATGTAGAGAAATAAAGATTTTTCTTCCCAAATTTTTGTGTTTTCTTTGTTAAGTCAGATACTTCTGGGACAGCCCTCGTACATGCTGTTACATATGGTCAGGAGTGGAACTGGAAAAGAAAGCTTTCTTTATCAAATGTTAAAAAGCAAAGCATAGTTCATGTATACATATAGACAGATTAATGTCTCTTAAGTTTTTCTTCATGTGTTACAAGAGCATGTGAAACTTTTATCACAATAGGTATTTTGACTCATTATACAGAATATGAGAGGAAATGGAATATTCCCTTGAAATGTATGAAACAAAACTTAGAGATGTTATTGTGCTATTGTCACAATTCCATCTATTAGTTCTAGTACTCCTAGCTTCAGAAATTACAGTAGCGAAACTGAGGAGAACATTTTGGGACATTCTGAAAGCTTCATTTCCCTTTTCAAAGTTATAAGAGGCTATGAACTGATTCATTTCTACTGATTTTTATGAAGTTTTTATACCCTCTTTACACTAAAGAGAGCAAATCAATGGGAAATGTAATGGTATGATGCAATAAAGTAAATGTATAAGCAAAATCAGAATTAATACTTTAAATACATTACAGATGCACTTACATGTGCTTCCAATACCTCCAGGCGTAGAATTCAAATGGTGTGTTACACAACTGTAGTTATAACGGGACTCAAGAGTCGGTACCAATACTCCCAAAACAAAATGAGAATCTTTATCTTCATAGCATACTAGAACATCATACTCTTTTCCATCTGGAACACAAAGAATATAATCATAAAACCAAGGTATTTAATAATAATAATAATAATAATAATAATAATAATAATAATAATAATAATAATGCATATATTACTAAAATATAATAACTACATATTTACACTTACAGTTAACTCCCTTAAAGAGAAGAACCTTATGCTCAGGGGGCATTCCACTAATAATAATAATAATAATAATAATAATAATAATAATAATAATAATAATAATAATAATAATATACTTAAACATTTATTTGAAATTTTGCATTAACTCTTGAATAGTATTTTTCTTATCGAATTTCTAAAGTAAGAAGTATCAGAAAATCATATGTTTGGGAATTTTAGCTGTTAAGGGGAAACCAGATGGCAAAAATTGTCAAAAAATTACTATTTTACTTTTTTTCAACATTCTTATTAATTGTAATTTCCTCTTTAATTTTATGTATATATTATATCATTGTAGGCATAATACTTATATTTTAAATATATATTTTTAATAAATGTTACCGCATCTGGCATTTCATACTGTAAATTCAGCACCACTTCAAAGAAAAGAAATTGTAAGTCATGCCACATTGGGCTAGGGAGGAAATGTTAACTCATCTTTTGGGAAGTTTTGCTTGTCAAATTGGTACTACTGTTAAGTATATGTGTGCTCAAGCCTTCTTTTCTTCTTTGAAAATGTATGCAAGTTTTATTTTCTCCAAGTTTTATTTTCTGCTTTGAACAGCTTTTTCCCCAGATAACCCATTTCCTAAGAAACTATTGAAGATAGCCAAATTAAACTTACAATGATAAAAACAACTTTATGCACTATTGTGGATCTTCTTTTGTTTTAATAACATTGTTGGTTAGCTTTTAAAAAATAATTGTTGATAAAGAGATGGCATAATTAAGAAAAAGAATCATATCTTCCTTAGTAAACTGATTTATTGTATAAAAGTAAAGCAGTGAGCTAAGGAGGCATACATCTATTTCCTATAAAAATTAAAATTTGCTATCTTTCACATTTTCTGAGATAATGGATCATAATTTAATGGATTTAAAATTGTGGGATAGGGCTTTTAATTTGCCTTAACTTGTAAAATCTTGGACCAAAATTCCTACTGTGATTAGAAGCTACAGCTGTGATATATTTGCATTTTTTGAACATATGTTATCCAATCTCTTGGCAAACATATCTCTTGTGCACAAAATTTAAAAAAAGAAATTGTATAAATTTGATGGATATCAAAATACAAGCATTTTGAGGGATAATCCAGAGTTTATTGCAGCATATTTCTATTACTCTTTCTTGCAGCTGTATTAACGGTTCAAGGGAGGTTCTAAATGCACAATCCCAAATTTTAATAGTATATTATGAGGTAATACAGACTGTTCTAAGCCTAGGTAAACCAATTGAGATAAGCAAGTAATTTTGTAGGACAATAGTGATTAATTTTTCTTATGACACAACACGTTTATCCTATCGCAAATGTTGGTCAATTATTATGAAAATTCAACTGTGGGAGATTCAGTCACAATGGGAGTTACAGTTGTTAGAACATCAGACATATGAAGTTTTAAATGCAAGAGAGGGCCACAAGATTTTATACTAGCAGATGTTAATGAAAATAGAAATTGAAAGATCATTGACCAATTGAAATGTACCTAGATAAATCATGATGATGTTTGTTTGCAAATCATAATCCCATGCATTAAGCAGTATCTATTTTCAGTCCCTCTAAAACAAATACAGCAGCTTCTGCTTTTTAAGTTTTAAATTAGATGGAAAAAATGAAATAGGTAGCTTAAGAATAATACCATTGGTTTCCTTCGTAAAGAATGCATCCTTCCAGAGCACTCTCAGTTGCAGTCCAAATCGCAAGTAGATAACCACAAGAGTGACAGCAGAAAGAATCACAAATGTGAATATCAGCAGGATTTGTTTGTATGGTGTTTTGACGGGATGCACCTCACGATATAGTTCTGTAAATAAATATTTTATCATTTACCTGCAGATAACCGCAAATCAATAGATGTAATGTCATGTTCTCAATTTCATTAGCAAGTGCTTGAAACTTGTATATATTATGCTAAGTTTAGGAAAGTGGTTATTACTGTTCTAAGAACTGGGCCGAACTTCAGATCCCACCAAATTTTGAAGCTTCTATCAGTGTTATAATTCAACCATGAATCAAATCTTATTCACTGTTTGATAATTATAAAGTAAATAATATTTATTTCCCTTTCAAACACTGTTATATAGGTAAATTTAAGCTAACAACAGCAGATGAACAGTCATATTTTTGTACTAACTTCTGTTTACATTTATCTTTTATGGTGTAAAATATGCTTGCATGCTAAGACAAACTCACCCCTTTCACGAAGCCAAATGGGCATCTCTATTGACTGGAACCATGTATTGCTGATGCGACACCAGTATTGGCCGAGGTCTTCACGTTTTACACCACGGATCAGGAGGTATGTTCCCAGGATCTGTTTATCTTCCCTGGAGAAACATTAAAAATTAAAGTACATATTTTTGTTTTAGTGACAAGGATGCATGGCAGAGCTGGTTAAATTTTACTTGCAGTCTGCAAAATCACTATCTAGCCCTGCCACAAGTTCCACTGTTTAAACAAAGGTAGCTATGTGTAGAAAAATGTGCTAATGAGTAAATGCCACAGAAGTCTTGTTGCAGGTGGTATGGCATAGAGTCACAAATATTCGAAGCAATCCACATCTGAATTAGAGTAAATCCTTAATATCCTTAACGACTATGTTAGGGCTAGTTATAGCCCAGGAAAACTTTTCTTACCCTATAATGGATGTTAATTTGTCTTTCGTAAATGGTATTGGCATAATGTGTAGTTGGAAAGCGTGTAAACGATTTGAAAGACTCATTGCAATGATCAACTCTAGCAACACGGATCTTCCGCTTTTGTACCGACGTCTTACGGCTGAGCGACCCTGATCGGCACACGAATTATCTTCTCTTCAGATTTTTGTACCATGGTGAAGCTCCCAGTGGATTTCAATAATTATTCCATGATATCACAGCTACATGGTCACTTGGAATGCCTCCAGACTTTTTCAAATCGGGTCCAAATTTCCAACTTTGCTGTACACTCCACCATAAGAATTGCATTATCAGACACAATTTTGCCCTAACGTATAGTTATGGGTATTCTGTTAGACACACAGAGAAAGTTAAGCTAATAGGAAGGAAGAATAATGGTGAACTACCTGTATAAAATACCTACGTACAGCATTATCTGTTAGGAGAAGCTTTTATCTTTGGGATACTCTGATTGAAAGGAAACGCTTCAATGAATCTCTTAGGGAAGTAACGGATTTTCTTAATGGTAAGGAATTCACAAAAATGGTTTAAATTAGGCAGCGCTACGATAATTCACGTTTTGTTGTATGTGAGAGAATGACACGATAATTAAGAGTTTCTAAAGCAAGTTGATTTATGCTAACTCATAAGAAACCTTAACACTTCAAGGTATATTGCTTAAAATTTGAAAGAGGAGAAGTGATAATTTTAGAGATAGTTAATGACGCAAAAATTGTATTTGAGATAACGTTTTCCTGTGCTCTGTTTGAAGTCTTCTCAAGTTACCACTGCAAACTTTCCCTATCTCCCAGCGCCTATAGGTTCTGTTTAGTTGTGTAGAGGCGCGTGACTGATTTCTGTCTACATCCGAAAGCGAGAACTTGTTGAAGGAATGATATGCATTTGTTTTATGCAAGCATGCTGAAAGTTTCGTCTAAATGGTGCGGATGCTGAAGTAGGTGAACGCAAGATCTCGTTGTTTTCCCCAGGAGAATGTTTACCTTGTGTTTGTATCTGTCATTATGGACGGGAAAGTACTTAAGAAGTTTCATGCGTCTAATTACCGATAAAGACAGTGATTACAGAAACAACAACCGTGTGCCGCGTTCTTGAGAAGGGCCTAATGGCGAGCCGGGGCTTTGCCCGCGGCACCCTCCGTGGTACGGAAGTTCTCCGCTAATGAGACGACCTTCGCGATGAGAGCTCCAGTATAGCCAATATCACGCTGTTAAAATCAATCAATTTGCACAAGAAAAAAAAAGTGAGCTGGCAAGAGGGGCCACTACTGTTTAACTGTGGAGCAACACAGAACTGATGCAGAGCACGATTTTTATTTCTTCCAAAGAAGTCATATACAGCCCGTTATTCAACTGTTTGATGGCTGCGGTGACGAAGTCTGTTTGTGAATTCTAGCCTTTGTTTGCGTGTAATGGACCAATTACTTCTTAGAGGCTCTCTTTTTGTTACAGCGATTTTAATACGTGTGAAATAGGCACTGGAAGGTACGAACAGCTTCTTGTTTGTAACCAGTGGTATAGTCGGGGGTATACGCGGGCAAACTACGTACACATCTGAGCAGGATGGCTCAGGCGGCAATGTCTGTGGCCCGCATTCGGGAGGTGCCGCGTTCGATTCCCGGTGACCGTCCACTCTGACCCTGGGGTTTCTCTTGGTTTTTCTCTGGTCGCCTAGGCAAGAGTCGAGGTGGTATATTCTACCACGATTTCTCCTTTTCCCCCATTTCTTCTTATTTCATCTCTCCCTTTTATGTTTCAGGGGTGTTTTCAGGTCCCTTGGTGCTGGCGGTGTCGGGCAGATGGTGTGGATGCTTGCGCATTGGAAAAATCTCTCCCCATGAATGCCAGGGTGCGTTGTCCCGTGCGTTAGGTCTCTTCGTCGCTCTCTCTCGGGATTCTTCGCCACTACCGGTGCACTGGTGTTCAACATAGAAATATTAGGGACTTCTACGCGTCTCTGTGGGCTGTCTGCCTGCGGACCTGAGACTTCCTACAACTCCTTCACCTCATCCCTGCTTCCCGGGGGGGGGGGGTGTCGCCACAATAGATCAAGTTCGTCGCCGTGCACGAGGTGTCCCCTTCCGATAAACACATCCTATCTGCTTAGCCTTGTTTGTTAATGTTCATGTTCTGTTTTGATTTTGTTATTTTTCTATTTCTCTCTTTTGGTGTGGTGTTTCTGCCACTGCGTTAATACTGCAACTTATATTCACAGTATAACCGCAAATATCGAGTGAAAGAGATTAATGATGTGTATAAACATGAGACGCCAAAACATTTTCTCCTCATCAAGTTAAATAATATGGAAACGGCTTCCATTTTACGGTTTGCGTTCTATCCGACTTGTTATCGAACAAGCTCCGATGAGTGATCAAAGTAGAGCGATTTACAAACTATAATATTGTAGCCTTCATGCTTAAAAGTGGTCATTAATATTTATATTTCTCAATTTGACTTTCTCTACTACATATTTATAGCAGATAAGAGTAAGTATTGTGTTCTTTAGTAAACCAAAGAATTATATATTGAGATTTTACCGGAAATACACGTTTTGAAATCCACTGAATCACCCCTCCCCCAAAGCATTTTTAGGAAGAGGTCCCTGTGTTTATGCGTATAAACAGCATGGCGTAGCTAAAATACACAATAATTACTTTTTTCATAGCGTTAGTGAGTTTCCAAATATTGTAAGTTACGTGTTTACACCTTCCTTAAGTAAGGTGGAACGTTTGCGATTCCTGTTTTACTTTCCATCACAAGAGCATATTACTACGGCTAAACATTTGAATACTGTTTCCAAACGTTATATACAACTAAAGACTTGTCCTTTAATTTGAAGTCATTCCTTGGCAAAAGTATATCCTAAATAGTGTAACGCAGATGGAAGAATCACTTTTTACTGAATACCATTATATATAACGGGCATCATATGTGAATTTGGTATGTGTAGAGAAAATCATATGAGTGTTTTTATAAGATTTTTCATTCTTAACCTGCCTTCTGTAACCTCCTTCTTTATACAACATGATCGGAATTTTGTCACGCGTGAGGTATCACGCATTAATTTCAAGAGTCATGGGCTCTTTGCGACACGGAGCCCAGAATTTGCCTTGAGTATACCCCATGAAAATTTTGAGATTATAGTACTGTTTATGTGCAATATACTGGCATTCTATTGTCTCTTGCACAAAGGCGTGACAGCCATTTCTTTCTCAGAACCGTAACGCCCAGTGGCGTAGCTTGATACTGTGTTCTGGGTATACTGTATTTTAAAAATTGAATTTAGAATTTTTTAAATGATGCACAAATTCCAAGACGTTAATGTTTCATAAAATAGTGTGAATTCTCTATTATGATTCGATTATTATTATTTGTACTTGTTATAGTAGTCTTTAGCATAACTACTAATTGCCGAAATTGAATAAACATACATTTTAAATTAAACTAGATTATGAACATATAGCTTTAGTTGTAACTTTACAAAATGCTGACAAACCATTGTATGATTGTAAATCAAAAAAGCAATGTAGGTACTCACTTAGATTTTCTAGTATATAAGCTCCAGTCGGCGATTTTTATTGCAAGCTTTTCTTTCAATGTTTTTTGTGTATGATATTCCTTCAACACTCCATTCCTTTTCTTCGCCAAAAAGCAAACATACGAAGCAACACACTTTGTTATGAATGTAACTGCCAGTTAACCAATTAAATTTACTATACCAGGATGTTTTAAATGTTCTTTGGTTCTTTTCCTGGAAGACAATGCTAAGCTTAGGAATTGCTCTTTTGCCTTTAAGTTCACAATTTTTCTCAAAGAAAGTCGAAAACTAAGTTTTTAATAAGTAATCTATTAAATCGATGGAATTATCCATACTTTTAAAATCATAACCAAAACAATACACAGGTTTACGTAAAATTAATGCTTTACTGCACTGCACGGCTGCACGCACATAATGCTGGTTCACCAGCTGGGAAATGAAATGTTTATTTTGCATTGCCGTACCCTACTCTTGTCTCCAACCCCTACTGTCCTGTTTCCGGACTTTGGAGAGAGCAGGTACACAGAGACTAAACACCTCATTAAAGTGTTAAGTCTCTGCTGCTGTCTTTGTGCCCTTAATGCACAACAACATATAAGGCATGCTTCCTACAATAGAGGTGAAATTTAGTGGGAAAAGCTATATAACTCCACTCTTGATGAGACTAGCACTCGCTCAGCCATCGTAGTCTCTACTCGACTTTGCTGCCGCATCATGAGATTTTGAAGCTGCCTAAGTATGCAGCACTACAATCTGACACTTAGCAGTAGGAGTTGGGGCTTTGGGGTAAGCAGCGGTGAAGGTGATTGTATTAATTATTCTTTCATCACTTGTTTGAGGCTGTCTTTATTTATACATTTAAAAATTTACTTTGTTTTTTGGCAGTCTCAAAATCTACCCTTACGCGACGCCACTGATAACGCCCCAGAATAATACAGTAAAACCGAGACTCTCGACTGTATGAAGCAAAGCTTCTCTGAAGCGATAATAAGATATTCCCAATTACGCATTCCAGAAGCTTTAAAGACCCATTGAAGTGGATGTTATAATGGTGTTCCAGCCTAGTATGTTCAGCCTGAAATGTTTTAAAATAAGTCATATATCACCTCAAGTCAAGAGAAAAAACGCTTCTTGGCGGTGTCCACAATCTGCTTACGCGTTTCGTACCGCCTCATTGAGTTAGAGCCTTGAAAGTCACCTACTTTCTATCACGGCTGTTAATTTGCCTTTGCATAAAACCGAACGATTTGCTTTAACGTTCTTTAACTGGAAGCTCACTTTGCAAGGTTTTTTTGTGAGTTCGTATAAAAAAAGGTGCGCCACACATACATTCCTTAAGTTATGTACTCGCCTTCCTGTACCATCTGCTTGAGTATCCTGTTGATAAATGCGCTTATTTGTGTAATAATAATCTTTATCTTTCTGTATCCTGTATTTTATTGGTATTTAAGTAACTTTTGGATGTCCTGTCGGAGAACATATAATCAGTGCATGCCTTAGTTGCGAAGTCTTCTTCCTGTACCAGTTAGTTTTTCTCTGCATATTTTATTCTGAGAATGGAATGTTGGATGGTGGAAATAAAATGTCAATTCAGTATTCATCTAACAACTGACAGAAAGCATGAAGGAGAGATTGGCTGATATACGGGATTTGAATTCGGAACATCCTGAATGCAAACCACGGATGGTATCCCTAAGTCATCTCTAATGCTAAATCTTTCTTGAGAGCTTATTACCAAGAGTTATCAATAAAGTAGCAATAATTATAAAGTAAACCTGATGAAGTATTCGGAACTTTGCACCAAGTGGTTCTCTTATAGTAGAAAACGTTTATGCATATCGATGTTAGTAAACCAATCAAAGTTGATAATGCACAGGTAAAATATGAAATTACTGTTGGAATAAGCTTATGTTACATTCATAGGGCTTACTCTAGCTACTGTCGTTTATTTTTGTATAGATTTTATAAACTATTCTTACAACATTTTGCTTTCTATCTACTTAATTTTAACAGAAATAAACGTTTATAGATGTAGTTTTATTACAGTTTTGTTGCAGATAGAAAGGGGCCATAGGAGACAGAAGCGACAGTCAAATCTTTAAAAAGCGGATCGTTATAGTCTTGGCTGCTCTTTCCACGACTTCCATCTCGAGAAATAAGTGAATGATGACAGGACTTCAAGCAAATCTGATGCGTTATATTCACATGACTTTCGCTACCTATTCTTTAACAAAGTATTCTTACAAAAGCTTATTCTTCTATCTACTCCATGTTAACAGAGATAAATATTTGCAGAAATGGTTTTATTACATATTTCCTTGTAGGTAAAATGAGAATAGGGGAGTACACTAGGCTGAAGTGATAGTAGTCAAAACTTTTAAAAACTGGTCGCTATGTGATGGTTTTGAAATTCCGTTCTCTCTGCATGACCAGGAGAAAAAAGAATTACGACTTTCCATTTGAGAAAAGTAGTATTTGAGCATTCAAACCATAAACAAGGAATATCTCGGAAATGATCAATTTAAAAAAAAATTATTTGACATAAATTGTGTATTTTAGCGAGATCTACACTTTTGTGTGGTAAGATTTTTCTCTCTCTTTCTTACGGTCCCAGAATGAAGAGGACTTCAGAGGCCAGTTCCAGAAAGTTCAAGATATAGATTTTATTTTTTCATTAAGATATCTCAAGATGTGGTATTTTAATCAAAATCTTACAGCAGTTTTTGATATAAACATTTTCCATATAAAGGGTAGTTTCGGGTTG
This sequence comes from Deroplatys truncata, assembly GCA_030765065.1. NCBI lineage: Eukaryota > Metazoa > Arthropoda > Insecta > Mantodea > Mantidae > Deroplatys > Deroplatys truncata. The sequence continues at coordinate 115,386,451 of CM060988.1, read as the reverse complement.
GGAGATTTTCTTGAAAATCTGCGTGTCGCATCCTTGAAAGAGGAGAACTTAAAGATCAAGTTTGGTGCTTAACCGACTTTTCGTTTTTGAGTTATGCTACTCACACACATATACACGCACCTTTTTTTAAAAATGTTTCTTGGGGGGGTTCCCGGGGGCACCAAAACATATATTTCAGATGAAGTCTTGACATCGAAGTTTTTGGTAGCATACAATACTTCCCCTATTTACTGTACATAGCAGCAGAGAAAGTAAAAATAAAAAGCGAAAAATTCAGATCAATAACAACGAAAATCTCGAAAGTGGCTGGTGTCACAAGGAAGTTATTTGAAATCAATTCTGTGTATTAAAGGCATCTACACGTTTTGTGTAGTAAAATTTGGTGTCCCTATGTTTTAACAAATATATAAAATTATCGAAAATTCAAGTTCCAGATATACATTTTATCAGTCTTGCAAATATTTTAAACATATGGTATTTCAATCAAAATCGCTAAAGACATTTTTAAGAAAATAAAAATTACGAAACATTTTCCATGTAACCGGTAGTTTGGGGTGGGGGGATTTTATTGATAACCTTCGTGTCGTATCCTTGGAAGATACTGAAATTAAATACCAAGTTTTGTATTTAATTGAATTTGTGCTTTGAGTTATGCTGTTCAGAGACCTCTTTTTAAAAATAATTTTATGCAGAGGCCTCAAAACACGTATTTTCGGTAAAATGTCAATGCTGAATTTTTGGGTGGAATAGGCGCTAGATAACGTAAAAATGTGGACATTACGTAAATTAAACGGAGAACGAACAGTTTTATTACTCATCTTTGGTTCCGATGACTGGTCAATCTATGTAAAAATGCAAAATACTTTCATTGCACTGTGTGACGTGTAACGTTGTGAATGTTCACACAAATGTAAACAACGTTAGCGGTTATTTCTCCGAACAGCATACCCACTTCATTCCCTGTTTGCTAATACATTGTATTCTAAATAACGAGATCCAGGGTTGCTGTTCATTACATACTGTTACTGTTTTTCTACTAATTAAAATTAAACATGGGTAACTCCATTAGACTGCACAAAGGGCTCTAATATAAAATGTGTTTTTCTCAGTCCCCTCCCCTTGTGTTTGGGATTTTTCTGTAGCGAGTATATAACACACTTCCCTTGTATGAAAGATTTCAGTTCAGTTCAAAAGATTTCGGTTGTTATTTAAGGTTTGTGTTTGATTATAACAAAGTCATGTTAAATCAACTGTAGTTTAAGGAGAATGCGTTAACACAGCCCATTATACAATACTAATTAAATACTAACATTTTATTCGAAACAATAGCAAAATTTGTATGTAATTTAAACTGCTGCTTGTTTGTTGCGTTCTGCTAAAATGACAATACCAACAACAGTAATAATAGCATTAGTATTATAATATAGGGTAGTTAAATTATATTCGAACCCACTCGTGGCCTCTCTCTCTACTGCGCGAGACAGCCGGCAGAGGCAGACTAAAATCCTTACCTTATAATAGATGCTGGAAAAGTTGACCTGCTCTCAAACCGGCAGCATATCTCGTGTAAATATTCTCGCTCACTCTCCGAAGCTCAGCAGCAGGAATTCTTGTGATTAAAATGCCTCATGATCAGATAATTGGAGTGTGGTGTGCGATAAGTGCTAGAAGAATAATAGGGCCCACATTCTTTGATGGAACAATAAATGCAGAGCGATATCAGAGGTTAATTCTGAGGCCATTTTGCAATCTCTTGACAGGAGAAGATAAATCATATGGATGGTTCCAGCAAGATTCTGCAACAGCACATACGACTGCCGAATCATTACATGCAATAAGAGAGGTGTTTGATGACAGACTAATTAGTGTTGATTTGTGGCCCCCTCGTTCTCCTGACCTAACGAGTTGTGATTTTTATTTATGGGGTTCTTTAAAAGATAAAGTGTATCGTCCCAATCCTCGCACACTGCAGGAACTTAGATAAAACATTGTGCAAGAAATCATAAGAATTCTTGCTGGTGAGCTTCGGAGAGTGAGCGAGAATATTTACACGAGATATGCTGCCTATTTGAGAGTAGAAGGTCAACATTTCCAGCATTTATTATAAGGTAAGGATTTTAGTCCGCCTCTGCCGGCGTAATTTCTCCGGCGACTGTCGGCTGTCTCGCGCAGAATAGAGAGGCGCGAGTGGGTTCGAATATAATTTAACTACCCTATAGTACCAGTAACAGTAATAGTATAATGGCATTAGCAATGGTAAATAAATTGAATTTTGTTTACGGACGCTCTTTAACTGCTGTGGTCCTTAGCGTCCCATTCTATATTGAGCGTTAAAGACCGGTAATTTTGCTAGAGGCTTCTTTATCAGGCTTTAGGTTCTTTTACGTGCCGTAAATCTACGACACGGGATCACCGGCTTTACTTCCCTTCCGAAGGAAGCCATGCCCGAAAAGATCCATCGCCCTCCGCCGGGTTTGAACCCGCGACTTCGGGTACTAGAGGCTAGCATGGTAGCTACTACACTACGGAGGACGACAGTAGCAGTGGTGCTTGGTAGAGGTTGTAGTGATACTGATGGCAGGTAGCGTAGCGCAGTAGTGGCAATGATACTGGTAGGGGTAATCATCATGGTGGTAATAGTAGCTGTGGTGGTAGTAGCGGTGGTGATACTGTTATTTTTTATTTGGCATATAATGGGTTAATAACGCCGCAAAATGTAGAATCTACGCTGTGCATTCAGTCTTTATGGGGAGGCAATCTTCGATAACAATCGAAATGGAATTCTCGCATTTGCAGAAAGTCAAGCATACAGTTCAAGACTACTCATACCATCCTTCAGATCCATTAGGCGGGCTAAAAGCCGAAACAAGAAGCGAGCTGTTAACCGTCAATAGACCGGATAGTCTTTCACATTTCTGTACATTTAAGATCTACAATATGAGCAGTAGCGTAGAGCAATAACGCTTTCTTTCGGAAAGAAATACTTCCGTCATATCACGGCTTCGTTGAGTACACCAGTCTGGATTAAAGTGACGGAATGCAAGATGAAAGTACTCATATAGTAAATTAATGTAACTTGAAAGTTCCATTTGCTATTTGGTACATAACAGATACAGATAGCTCTTAAAGAGGGTTAACACATCTTTGCAAAAACGCCAGAAAAAGAATTAGTTTTAAGAGAAGTATAAAACCGTAAAAGTAATGTCCATTCTCTGAAGATAAGAAAACCAATCATTCAAAAATAAAATAAAAAACTTTCAAAATAATTATGAAGATGTAAAAATTGATTTATCTTTGATTGCACTTTGAACATAATTCAGGTAAAAGTGGGATTACAGTGCTACTAAATAAATGCAATTTTTTGTTTCTTTTGTATAGACCCCTTAACTTCTGTGGTCATATTGAGAAACAGCTAATTATATTAGTAACTCGTTGAACGCAAGTTTCAACGTTGGTATTTATTAATTTTTATCATGACACATACATTAATCCCCATATTTATACCTCTGGCCAGTATTGAACTCTGAACCTCTGGGTTGAGAAGTAGAATTCTGACCACTCAACTAAGAGGTGAGCAAATTAATTCTATATGTACTATATAAATCATCTATGCACGTATATTCTTACATGCTTTTGTGGGCAGATTTGTTAACATCAAGATTAAGTAGCTCTGCTTTGGCATTTTAGTTTAGAGTATCAGTAAGTAAGTGGGCCTATAAATTAATTAATGCGGTTTAATAACCCATGTACCAACCAATCTGATTGGTTTTGCTTTCGTTGATTACCTTAGTTGCCAGGTAAATACCACGATGACCGTTTAACCAAAGGTTACAATCATTCCTATAAAGCATTAACACTTTCGCGGCAGCTTCGGAATCTCAGCGTGCATTTCTTTCTGCGACAGCCTTCAAGCGCGAATTTGTAAGGGAAAGTGTGCGGTTGTCACACGACTCTATTTTTCAAAACGTTCTTTAGGAGATATATCAAAATTTAAGAAAATAGCTTTGAAGTTTTTAATATATTCATCGAGTTTTCTTCCCGAGGTCGCGGGTTCAAACCCGTCGGAGGGCGATGGATTTTTTCGGGTCTAAAAGCCTTAACATGACTTCTTCCGGAAGGGAAGTAAAGCCGGTGATCCTGCGTCGTAGATTTACGGCACGTAAAAGAACGTCAAGCCTCATAAAAGGCATCTGAGTAAAATTTCCACTCAATTTAATCTAATTTTATCGAGTTCTCTGTTAAGTTTTAAGGAGAATAGCGGTACCCCTTCCACTGGTATTTCCTTTCTGTGGTTTGATGTGCTATAGATATCACATTTTTACTCTGCTGAAATGAACGCTTCAAGCAGCCACATTTAATAGATTGTTACGCTAGAAGTTACCTGGGCCTGTGTCGTTGCTGAAACCGGCCCTCCAGAGTGGTGTTGTCATCTTCACGCCTCCAGTCGGCTTCATTGTGGGCGTCTGGTAGGTCGATGTGACCTGAAACAAACCACTTTACTTCACTACATGTCTCCTCTTTCGTGTGTGAAATAAAGGTGTTAAGCATTGACTTTTTTCATCGATATCTCTTCTAATACCTCATTGCAGACCTCCGCAGTTCCAAACAACACATCTCTGTAACACAGTTGATATACTTAAGCCTTGTAGGGGAGTCCCTTCATTGACATATTGAACTTTGGCATTCGCGAAGGAGAATAATGTCATGACTGCACTGCTTACATTCGGAATTATGTGTATTACCTCTTTACTAACTACATTAGTTCCGTGTAGCCGCTTGCTATATTGTATCTCCTGTAGTAAATAAATAAATAAATTGACCTATCATTGATAACCAGGCAGATGAGTTTTAGTAAGTAAACAGTACAATCGTGTTACCGAGTATAGGTGTCGTTAGGTATTGTGACGGACTCTCCTTCCCAACCCAACATACAGTTTCGTTTACTTGTTCCATTTATTCGATGCACATGTAGACCAGTGTAGAACTGTGACAATATGTCTAACGCAAAGAAGAGTTAATACATAAAAACATCATCACAATAAGCAGCTTTTGTAGTGAAGTTTGGCATGGAATACTTTAGCACAAATGGCGAAACCATCAGATATAACACCAGAGCCCAAAGGACGTTTGAAACATCATGTTAAGCAACCTGTAATTCAGTGAAACACAAGGAGCATGCAACATTATTAGAAAGGAAGAACGAGGAAAGTGCACTTTCAACCTCCTCAGCCCCATACTATGGATTAGAATTTTTCGAGGATCTGTGTCATATGCTAACAGGAGCGGATATTGCTTTAAAAATGTACAGCTTTTAATGTAAAAGAAAAGACAGTGTAACTCAGGTTTCTGTATATTAACGCCTTAATTAAATTATGAGTTAACTTTATTGTACACTATTCATAGCTAAACCTTCTCATACTCCTTAATCCTGGTCTACTTGCTATAGAAGTAGGGTGTACTGCCTTCAAACTGTACAACTGTACATCGTATTTGTTTACAGAGGACATTGCAAGGTCACAAGCCTTCCACCTTCTCTCGCCACCATCCCTCGGTGCGTTCCTAACTTGATGGTTTGCTAACTAAAACCACTCTGCCTGTTGATAACACATGATAGTTACATTGTTTCAATACTAAATATGCATAAACGATGTATGTGAATGTTCATCTGTATTTTTTACCGTATTGTGTGAGACAGTACGTCGGTCACGGCGTTTTTGGTTGACATCACTTGTTACAGAGACTTTTACTTTTAAGTGAGTCGGGTATATCATGCCCCATTTGATGGGAGTTTTGTAGCTGTATAAGCTTCTAGTGATGACATTTGACAACTTACGTCACCAAGTTTACCTTTGGAGCATTCACCAACGTCGCTTACTTGGGATTCTCGCTGTTTATCTCTCGTCGTGTCTCCGATCCTCTGCAGTTTATAACTGCCTCCGCCGTCTGTCCTCCGACTAGCTAAAATAGTGTGGGTAAAGTCCTTTCGGTAAGAAAGGACATTGAATCTCAGGTCGTGATGGCAGATCACTTGTTTATTTTGCTTTCACAAATACCACGGCACCTACACATAATTGAAACTAAGAACTGTTGTCACCTAGGAACAGTTTTCTTCGATTGGGCTGGCCCCGTAGCTCAGTCAGTAGAGCACCTGCCTGCTGTGCGAGGGATTCCGTGTTCGATTCCTGGCAGGGGGTGGGAATTTTTCTCTAGCCAAGATTATTCCCTATCCTTCCCAGAGTTTGGGAGTGTGAATGTGTGTGTCATATAATGATTAAATTGCAAAAAAGTGCAAGAAATCCAACGACAAGGGAATAAGAGTTAACACCATTACCGTTAGGCAATGAGTTTCAAAGGACAGGCTGCCGATAAGACCAGTGTAGTTAAAGGCGGGGTATATATGGAATTAAAAAAATATTCTTAGCGAAATAATTTATCTGTCCACATGACACGCGTGCTTGTACACACACTCCTTATGCACTTTACTATGCGGCAAATTTATTTACTACTCCTCGCGTATTTGGCGACTCTTGGGCACTGATCAGTTGCATCGAATTTTATGTACGCGCCCACAAAGTGAAATACATTTTCGCACTTCGCGATCTTTTCTGACAAATCATATTTCCCGTAAACATGTTCACCCGTTGGAAATTCTGGAGCTACTCTCTATTTTGACTCTAAGCATTAGATTGTGTAGTTTCAATCCTCAGGATCTTAGCGTTTCCTCATTGGCTACAAATTTCGCGCTCTCAGAAGCGTCTTATGCTTACATGTCTACATTCTCTCACATCACTGGCTGATTTTTATCCTCACAATTTTAATTCCAAGATGGATATGGGGCCTTCCCTGATTCTCTCATCATAATCGTGCTATCTCTCTCTCTCTCTCTCTCTCTCTCTCTCTCTGTTCGTCACGACGAATTTACAAATAAAAGAACAAACCCTTCGCGTCTTTCACAAAGAAACCGCAGCTACTCACATGTCGTAAAACTCGACTGTGAGCCTGTGACAACACTTTTTATCTTCTAAAATCTGGTTTCTGACAGTTCTTGTACATTGTTTTATAAAATCTATCTCTAGAATACTCTCTCATATCATTATTTGTGTGCTTTCAGTATTAATCTTAACATAATTAATATGAAAATTAGCTCTCTACTTCCATTATTTCCTTTGAATGGTTGTTAATTAATGCTAACAATGGTTGCTTGTTAATTCATCAGTAATTGTGGCATAAAGTTTCAGCGTCATGTGTTTGAACTTTTAATATGCTAACACAGCTAGTGATATCTGATCCTGTCCAATTTGCCTTGACTAGCGCAATGGAATGATCGCACATGCGTATGGATTACCTATGCACAAGAAGTACAGTTATGGCAGTCCCTTATTGGCTGAGGTTTCCTATCCAGCGGCCTGCCTTAACCCATATCATGGCATTAAAATTTAGGACTCATCTACCGTGAATTTCATTTGTGCTTCATATTCACCAGTATCACATCCTCAAGATCCAAACAATAAACAATACTACGAAGTACTACAAAGAAATTATAACAAATGGAGACATGATTTCTCTGTGCAAGTATTTTATTGTCTAATCATTATTCACCGATGTTTTGCCCAAAGGAGATGTAAATATCAACTGATGACATAAAACTGGAAATCACGCCAGACAAAAACCTTTATCCCAAGAATGGGAACTGCAAGGATCATGAGAGTAGCAACCGGAAACGCAATCAGTGTACCCCGCCAAAAATAAGACTATTTTTGCGCAGATGATACTTTGCTGAAGTTGCCGCACAGATGTGACAACTGAAGCTAATGACAAGTACGTTTGTTTCTAAAATTAACAGAAAAGGATGTTGTACTTACCTACAAAAGCCTCACAGAAAAGTCTTGCATCATCTCCCAGCTGCACAAATTGATCCTGGGGCTCGTAAGTGGGTAGCGGCGAGCCTGTGTAACCAACGGCATCTGTAACATACCGACAACACAATTATAAGGAGGCGTTTCTCACGAAATGATTCATCACAAGTACTTAGTTACAGTGATTTCGTGAACGATTCAGTTCCACGACTACCAATATATGAAATAGTGTGCTATATATTTAGCATGCATTTTAAAAATTTAACTTTGTATTTGAGGTCTATAATTTGTTATTTATTTATTTGACTGAACTTTGAAGAAGTTTGTATTGTTTCACGCTTGGAAAGTCAGTTTGAAGATGAATTGTATTGAAGGAGTTGTATCGTATTTCGACTGTTGGGGAGCCGAACTTGAAGTTTGTTTGCAACCGCACGTATTGTAAACAGTTTCCGGTAGCCTTCACCCCAAATGTACTTTCAGGTGGCCTTTGCCCCAAGTTTAAAAATAATAGCTTTGTAATTTGACTGTTTCTTTAGATATTATATATTTATGTTTGCCTCGGCTGCGTCAGTATTATTGTTAGAGACATAGAGGTCTTGGCAGGGCGTGATGCGACAAGAATGTAGGCCTGCACAGACTATTATTTTACTTCACTCCTTTTATTAATACTTGATACGATTTAAATAACACTTCACTGATGTAAACAGAGAGCTGTGAGATGTTTATATTAAATACTTCCACTTTTAACACGTAAACTATTTTTTTACTCATAATATGTATAGAATCTCTCAAGGACGCATCACGTATCCGGTTACAATCACTGTCTGCAGGCAACTGAACTGTCTTCCACCCCCTAAATTTGTAGATTTCTGTATTTCAAGTCTCTGATTGGGTAATCCTAGTCCAATAGAATACCTTCATTTAACTAAAGCTTTTTCTGGTTGTTGATTGGCTATTTTATAAACTGTCACTAAAATTACATTATTGTTACTCCAAGAATCACAAGTAGTACTGTTAAACTTTCTTACTCATTATTGACTCAAGGTTACCTCATTGTTACCTCATTGTTAGCAACTTTTAACTTATTATTCTTACAAGTCCTACATAATTAAATTATGTAATATGTTCACCTAACATTATTGAACATGTTTACAATAATATAAGCATATGCAATGACTGTTACATACATTTTACCAATGATTACATACACATATTGCTTCAAGGCGGGCTGTTATTGAATTTACATATATAATTTGACTAAAATCATTTAAGTGTTAAAAATACTGCCTCAAATTATGAATAGGTTTATTTAAACTTCTCTGAGTTTGTTGTTGCTCTCTGGATGGTTTTCGAACCCTGTTTTGTTAAAAAAACTTAATAAACACGAAGAATCAATTTACAAACTTGGAGTTTAATTATTTTTCAGAAAAACAAAAATTATTTCCATAGATAGTGCAAAACAAATCACTAGAAAACATAAATCTTGCTGTGTACTTCCAGAGATTATATAGCATGAACCTATTTCATTTCTTGTATGATTTACTTTCTCTATCATTACCTATGGTATGTGGGGGAAAAATTGCATTCCATCCAAAAATTCCATATCCATATTTTACCCTATAAAACAGTTTTAAAAAGAGGTCCATGAGTGCTCGCATGTTTTTGAACAGCATAGCTCAAAAATAAAAAGTTGTCGGAAAAATACCGTACTTGATATTTGCTACACGAAGATTTTTAAGAAAATATTTCTACTCCAAACTACCGTTTACATGAAATTGTTTTCATTATTTTTTTATTTTCTCCAAATAGCTCAAACGATTTTGATTAAAATATCATCTATTTGACACATTAACAGCAGGAATAAAATATATATCTTGAATATTCTGTGTATAGCCTCTGAAGTTCCCTCCATTCTGATCACATTTTGTATGACTGAAACCATAAGAGATAAACAGACACTTCGGAGAAACACATAATTCATTAAACTACACAATTTGTGTTTAAGCACTTTTTAAGCTCTCTACAACCTTCTCTTCAGGGTAGAGAAGGTCTGCATTTAAACAAAAAATTCTATATTGAGATTTCACCGGAAATACATGTTTTGAGGCCTCCCTGAATAAAAAAAGGTGTTTTTAGAAAAAGGTCCTGTGTACATCATAGCTAAAATGAAAAGTCGGACTTAGTATTTAAATTCGGTATCTTCCAAAGATTTTCACGAAGATTTTCAAGAAAAATCCCCAATCCCAAACTACCTTTTACATGAAACATGTTTCGAAATTTTTGATTTTCTGAAAAATGACTCAACGATTTTCATTAATTACCATATATTAAAGATATTTAAATGACAAATGAAATTTACTCGTATATCTTGAATTTTCTGGGAGTAGCCTGTGAAGTCCTCTTCATTCGGAACGAATTTTATATGATCTTGCATAACTGGTAGAGGTTGGCGGCGGCGTGCCGAGGGGTTAGACCGCCTCTCACCAAGGCAGCCCGGGTTCAATCCCAAGGAGCCGCATGTGGGATTTGTGATGGACAAAGCGCCGTCAGGGCGTCTGGTCGGGTTTTATCCAGGTTCTCCGGTTTCCTCCGCCATTTATTCCACCAATTGTTCCATCCTCATCTTTACTTTCAACCATCTCGCCAACATGTCATATCATCTCCTTCCTCGCTCTCATACCAGGCTTCGGGCTGATCACCCATCCTGGCTGTTTCTCTGATCCATTGTCTGTGTTCCCCGGCAGGCGTCTGACCCCACGCACCCGCTTGTAAGTCCTGTGGGTGTAAGCCCTAACGACCCGGAGGGTAAACTGAGAAAGAAGAAGATAACTGGTAAAGGCAAAAGGTTAAGCCATAGATTTCGATAGACGAAAACGTACTACAGAAACAAATGTAGGTGTCTTTAAAACAAACAACTTATTTCACATAACTTTTTTTGTGACATCAGCCATTTTGGAGATATCCTTTATTGGTGGTTCGAATTATTCAATATTTTATCATTATTTTAAAGTCCTGTCAATATTCAGTTGTTTCTCGCAATTCCCTTTAACGAGGGGGGGTTTCCGATCACTTCAGCTGCCGTGGTGCGGGCGCTGTGGACCCTGGGTACTCGTACTTCTGGCGTGACTGGGCCAAACGTACGAGCCCCGCCCGTAAGGGTGTCGTTTGGATTGGGTTAGACTCGGTGGGCATTGGTTCCCGATACCCTTAGGAGATCGGGTACGTCTGTAGGTTTTCCGTCCAGGCGGGGTTGTAAGACGCCTTAAGGTTCTCCGGTACCATCCTGGAGAGCCGGTAGACGTATGCTAGGTTGCTGTCGTCCCCACCGAGGTCTCGGTAGTCTTCCCCTTTTGGGGGGGTTTTGCAGTATCCACTTCCATCCTGTAATGGGGGGCGGATTTAATTTTCAGGTACCGGCCTACTGGAAAAGCTCTCGGGGAGGAAGAGTCGCTCGGATGACGCCCTTCTCGCAGAGTTGCATGTTTTCACTTTAGTTTCTCCGTTTCCTTGGGTTTAATAACCAGCAATTGTCCAGAGTGCATTTTATAGGAGTCCAGATTTGTAGTCTGTTCATACGATCATGCTTTGCCTCCCATGAAAAATAAGGCAGCATCTTAATTTACGAGGGGTTTTTGCTGAATCTGGGGCCGGATAACTTTTATTGCTTGTAGTACACCAATAATGTTTATCCCTACGGAGCTTGGATGATCGTAAACAGATCTATTCTGTAAGTTTTATGCTCTTAAAGGTAACCACACAACTAGATCAAAATGGCTGCAGCCTGTAACGTTTAAAATTAATAGTTTTTCAGAGAAGGTGAGTGCCTCACAATATGTACATTTAGAATGTTGTTTTATTTGTCTCAGCATATTTCTTTAAGCATATAAACAGATTTAATGCTGATACTTCGAAGTTTGTTGCTTTAATTTCTTTCAGCGAGATTTGTTCAGATCTGTATGCATTTGCAGCTACAACAAATACAAATGAATATCGAGTTCTTTTATATGGAATTATTCATTTTCAGCAAACATTTCATTCAAGTACAAGTATAGAAATTTACAAAGTACAAATAAAAAATTACTAATTACTACTATAATATGGAACTGGCAGTATGGCTTCCACCGGAGTGTAGCATGAACCAATAAGCTGCATTAACTAATCCTTTTAACATAGCTTCACATTGCATACAGATTTTTCTCAACCACTTTGTCCGTACTTTAACTTATGTTTCCTGGTGTTTTCCGAATACAGTGGCCCCAAAACATTACAGGACAACTGGGAGCGCACAGCTGGGTAGGTATATAAAATAACATCCACTATATGAGAGATTCTTCAGCAGTAGCACTTACCGTTTCCAGAATGCACCATGAGGAGATGATCTTCCACAGCGTTCTTTTAATTTATTTATTTTTAATGTTTTAACATCTTCTCTCTTTCCTTTTTGTTCTCCTTTCTCGTCGTATATACTTTTTATCTTGACATCGTCAATGCCTGTCAATATGTTGTTTTGCTTTTTATGTGTTCTATTATTTTCTGTTTTGTTTTTACTCATTCTTCTTATTTCTATGATTTTATACAGTTTTGGTACTTCACAAAATGTATATGCAAACTGAACATAAAGAAAGCTTGACTTTCTTCGTTACTGGCATTCAAACAGCAATCCCTCCAATTTTGTTTCTCCATAATCTATATCTTGGCTCTTTAGATTCTTTTTTTTCATGAATCGGACTGTGAACTATAATTTCAGTTTCTGAAAATGTTAAATGGACTGCTTATGAAATTGGACGTAAAATGAAGGTGAAAAATTTCGTCTTGTTTTGCACTGCATGAAGCTTTTATTATTTTAACCTCTTTGACTTAAGATTGCCTCCGTGGCTCCATCGTATAAATATTTGACTGTAAAGACGAAAATGGTATTTCGCTCAGTTTATTTGATAGAAGGATTGAAGAAGACAGGGAGGAATAGTTGATGATACTGAACGAGATGTCTCTGGGTAAGTGTGAGGCTCGCATTTGGGAGGTCCTGGTTGAAATCCGGGTTTCTAGGCGAATGCTGGGGTGGATTATGTAATGTCGCGAATTTCCTATTCCCCATTTCCTTATGTTTCCGGGTCGAAGGATCAGGTGAGTGGACGGCGGGCGAGGCATGTGGGGCGGATGGCAGAGAGACCTCTCGGTGGGGAGAGGTAGGCCTGTGTGGGATTCCGCCGGTGTGAGGATGCAATATCTGAAGACGTTAATGACACCCGACTGTGTCCGAGCCTGCCGGTCCCGAGCTGATCGCCCTCTGTGTTCTTCGCTTCACTTCCTTCTCCTGGAGGTTTCCAGAACCACAATAGGCGAATGTGAACTTACCTAAGTGCCGAAATCTCCTCCGCTTCTCGATAACCATAGCCTAGTTGATGTCTGTTGCCCCAGCTGTCCAAACAACGTGCTCGGTGAAATGAGACTAATTTGGGGCAGGATTAAACTTGTTCCAGTTATCCACCGCCCAGTGTTTTAGTTGTTTTTAAATTCAACACATTTCTCCTCACTACCGGCAGTTTTTCCGACTTTTACAAAATCTTGGGTTGTTTACATTGTAGTACTGGAAGATACTGATTTTTTTCCGCGTTTAACGCTTATCTGTATTGTCTCTTAAGCCTTTCAACTTTGCATTCTGCACTTCTTTCCTATATTGTCTTACATGTGGACAGAATTCTCACTACATCTACCTTGCTGTTGTTAAAAAGTCCTAAATGTTTGTTGAATTTCAATACCTCCAATTCTTAATTTGCTTTTAATTTCCTATCCTATCAATATAACCTTCAATCCTTTCAGGCTCATTTTGTGCAATATTATTAAATTCCCTGTTTTACGCTTTTTATCCTATATTTATGCTTTAGTACCCTTTTTATTATTTTCCCTTGACTTCTTGTTCCATTTATCATGTGTAATTTGATTACAGTAGAATTAAATACCTTATTTAGGAGCCTGACTGCTTTGCCACTTGCACTAGAAGGGAAGGTAGAGGAGGTTACTATGGCAACGACCAATTACAACAACGCCACAGACAACATATTCGATAAAAACAAATTTAGTTAGTACAGAAGGACTTGCAATTAGGGCTGATCAAAAACGCTTTCCCTTGTCCCATGCAACAATTGAAGCAATTAGTATGTATCACATTAACATAATATTTTCATTTTTCTTAAGCCTCAAAAAGTCCACTACACATTTTGAGCTGTTTTACTGCTGAATAAAGTATTTGCAACGTATTAAATTGCATTTATAGTGTTTTCACAAAACTAATTTGCTGACATTTAATGCCAGTTTGTATTATTTAACATGGGTGTTAATACATACCAATCTTTTGTTTATTTTTATTTCTAAGTAATCAAATTTACTAACCAGCACATAATATTTTCCATATTATAGTGAGTATTCCACTCATATAAGGTAAGCAGATACGGACGAGATAACAACCAATTGCGGCTTGATTACAGAGCAATAAAACTATCGCATCCAGAGGAAGTGGTTATAGTCCTTATAATACTGTACCTCATCTGTCATTAGTTTTCGATTCAGGAAGATTCAAAACACAATTTGGTAAAGCGTCGCACATTACTTGCTGTGTTTTAAAACTACATTTCCTTCTAGAGGAATTGCATTTTTTATTCTGTTTATATAACATTTTACCTTTGTTTTTGAGGTTAGGCCATTGTTTAATAATACATTACTTGTTACTAATGGTATAATGCGCTGCTGTTGATAATTTATTTATAATTATTTATTATAAATATAATTATTAATTTATAATTATACAGACGACAAGAATACTTTTATTTTTCTCTGATAAGAAAAATTATCCTTAATGGTGTATACCTTCATCCTTATGAGATATTTAGCTTTTCGATTCACTTATATCCGACCGTATGTACTAGTCTAAACTGGAGATGTCAGATACTCGCCAATCATATTTGAAATTTATATTACTGCACACAAAGCAATATGTTGGTGACGAGCCAAAATGAGCAGCCGAATACGCAGATGAAAAATGTTTGGCCTTTACTCTCGGCGCCTGCAAGGGACAAATCGAAGTGTCTGCCGCCAGGAGAAGAACGGAATTGAGTTCAGTTTACAGATTAGTACTGGGAATTCGTCTTCCTGGATATGTTGGCTCTGTATATTCCTTGGAAACAATGGCCTACAGGAATAATTCTTCCTCCTTTATTATAACTTCGAATTATTTACAAACAGCTTTCTCAGTTTCCTGCGTTTGTTTTACATATAGCTATTACAGGAAGTTTAAAAGAGAATGGGGACGAGAAAAATGGTGGATATTTGCAATAGAAGGGGAAAACAAGTATTTGCTTGTGGTGGAGCTGGGATAATGTGATTAAGTGGGCTAAAAGTGACAAAAGAGGGATGTGAAAGTGTAGATAAAAATCTACATTCTATATTAGAGTGTGCAGAAACTAAATTATGGACAGGGAGAGAGAGAGTTTCGAACAAGAAGTGGAACAGAAATTTTGCCTTTAAACATTTTTGGAACTAATAGTAAAATTTAAGACTTTGGTAAATGTGTAGGGATGGTAAGAGAGAAGTGGTGGAGGAAAATTATTAAGGCAAAGGAAGAATCTAATGACAAGAGATAACAAGAAAGTAAGGAAACAGGGAAAGAAAGGATGATGTTACATGGAAAAAGCTAAATATAATTGTCCAACTTTCAATGTTTATATAGAGTGAAGTAGGATCCTTTATACACCATAACCAGGGTATTAATTGTATAGGATCCAAAATGCAAAGTACTCTAAGAACAGTTATGTTACTAGCACTAAAACTGTATATATTTTCTTAACCAACATTTTGTGTAAACAAATTTATTCAAACACACATAACTTATATTTGGAACATTGGCGTTTTTTAATGTATTTGTTTATTTATAGATTGATCCAAAGGATAAAATAGGCTTATTTCTATAAACAAGGCACACTTGTTTTTTTTAAATAGGCTCTTCTTTTATTGGAGTATGTGTTCCTCTACGCTACAAAGTAGAAATATTGATTTTTTTCCTTTTCTTTGTTGACTGTTTCATTTATGTATTACGAAATGCTTTATGCACTATTTGACTGTCGCCGTTAGCAACTACGGTCATATCCTAGCTTTCGATTTTAGAAATAATTTCTATTTGTTTGGATTGGAGTGTGAAGCGGAGGGGATTCGGCACCGATCCAGGAATCAGGATATTGTACAGGTCGCGCCACGGATTTTGGCATGTGAAAATTTTAATGGAGAGCTACGATGCGAGTCATTTACCGTATAGATGTATGACACATACGGGGCTGCAGCTCGAAGAATGGTGCAAGTTGAGACGGGAGTTGAATACGGTGGAAGGAACTGGACCACAACTGGACAGAAGGAACCACGTGCTACTTGCAAGGGAGGTATTGAAACATCAGAGGGCTGGCTGACTGGGCTAGCCCTGAAGGTCATATGCCAATATCCCTGGCGAGACCTATACCGATGTCCCACGAGGGGGCGCCCTGGGAGGGGAGGGATGGGTTGAAGGGAGACAACGGACAGCCGAAATCAGGTATGACGACACAGAAATAAGTGTCCCTACAGTTTCCAGATTGAGACTCATCGGCAGTTGGCCAGGCGGACCGGGGACTCCGCCCCACACAGAATCCACTCCACCTAAGGGGCGGTCCTTATACCCCGGCAACCACCCGAAGGCCGAGAGACGGAGAAAGTTCACGACGAGCATCCTTTTCCCCTGCGACGCTGCACCGAAACACCTTCGCCTGCACTTGCAACCCTGAAAAAGACCAAATTGGGTAAGGGACAATGAAATGAGTAATGGAACGAAATGTAGGAGCAGGAAATTCGGGGGATGAAAAAACCACTCCAGCATTCGCCTGATGACTGGGAAATCCCTGAAGAAACCAACGGGTCTTTGTGGGTGGTCGCCAGGAATCGAACTCGGGACCTCCCGAATGCTGCCCACAGACGTTACCGCCTGAGTCATTCCGCTCGATTTCGGTTTATTTAAAACTGTTTGCATTATAACTGCGCTAGTCACAGCTTTGAGTTTGGAAACGATAATTTAAAGCCGATTAAAAGGCTATTACTTTAAGTTTATATTTCGTATCACTTTGAAGTGCACACAATTCACCCTCACATTCAGACTTTCTTACTCTACAAATTGTAGCGAAAATTCTAATTAAAGAAAATTCTCCGACCCAAACCAGTACTCGAAGCTTGAGAGATTAGCATTCTGAGCTTAACGGTATAAGGCAGTCCACAGAAGATATAAATCGGTAAATTCATTTGGGTGGTCTTTTAAAGTTGCGTGGTAGCACTGAGCTGGAAAACAAAGGAAGGTGTGATGTTTACATTCGCGTTAGCATAAGTGTAATTGGGTTAGACAGGTGCCGTTTTGTTAACTGTTTTTGTGTGTGTTTAATGTAATGTGTGTTCCATTTTGGAAGTTATATTGTGTTAAGTAAATCACGCTTTAGGAGGAAGGGCCAGAAAATCAAGAAACACAACGGCAACCAAACATAAATGATGTTAAGCCTCTACAGATTCAAAGCAACAGGTCGGTGTCAAACTAATACATATTTTTTGGTTTGTTATTCCGTCTTCTTTAAAATTATCCCGTATTTAAATTGATACCTACAGGCGCGACATTTAGCGATCCGATAACATTCTTTCATTAAACAGGAACAAACGAATGAAAATTTTAGTTTGAGTCAACACTTCCTTCTTGGAACGCTCTTCAGCATCACAAAAACGATTGCCAGTGGTTGCCATTGATGTCATTTATATTTGTTATAGTGTATTCCTGTATTTTCTTGGTATCGCATATGCGGGAGTGGTATCATCATAACAAATATTTTCAAGAATGCTTTCATTACATATTTTGTTGAAGCTACATAGAAACATACAGGACACTAGTGCGGTAGTCAAATGTAGCTCGCTGTGTTGTATATCTTGGACTTAATATTTTGAATACTTTTTGCTCGGCCTGATGAGAAATACAAGGGCCAAACTTCCGTTTAAGGACTCCACGAGAAATGGGTTAAAAGACGTTAAAACGCGATAAAAGTGACTTTAGCGTATTCGTCATAGTCAAAATGGTCACCAATATATTTTCACTGGAGCGACACATTTACTGTCGCATTCTTGGAAGAAGGTAATTTTGAATACCAATTTGGCATTTATCTGGCTTTTCATTTCTGAGTTATGCTAATCACAGACAGAGACAGACGGACAGACAGGCGTACGCATGCATAAACTGTTTTTAAAATGCGTTTTTTTAAATATCTCTTTTGAGTTCAGATCCCGAAACTGCATTCCCGGTGAAGTCTTGATATCGACTATCTGAATAGGATACAATACCTCCTCTACCTACAATAGGCGATAGGTAGTATGAGTATGACCAGGGAACGGAGGGGGCACCTCGCACCTCGACCCAACTGCGAATCTTTTAGATAGGTAGATAAAGTAAAAATGTAAAGCAATTTTGTAATTTAATTGCGGAGCATAAATATATTGCTGACAAACTACAAATGCTCTTATCAACAAAGTAAATGTACTGTAATTCAATGCTAATCAAGAGACTGGTATCCGTTTTACTTTTTACTTTCTTTTAAGTTGACTGTCCGTCTCTATTAATCCACATATTATGACAATTCATACAGAGTGACTGTGAAATTTATTCAGATATCTACCCAGCGGCTATTCCAGATACGCTCATTGTCTTAATTTAAATGCCGGAACACAAACACACATACACACACATAGGGTAGTTAAATTATATTCGAACCCACTCGCAGCCTCTCTCTACTGCGCGAGACAGCCGGCAGTCGCCGGGGTAATTACGCCAGAGGCGGACTAAAATCCTTATAATAGATGCTGGAAATGTTGACCTTCTGCTCTTAAACAGGCAGCATATCTCGGGTAAATATTCTCGCTCACTCTCCGAATCTCAGCAGCAGCAATTCTTGTGATGAAACGCCTCATTATGATAAGAAAATTGGAGTGTGGTGTGCGATAAGTGCTAGAAGAGTAATAGGGCCTATTCTTTGTTGAAACAATAAAAGCAGAGCGATATCAGAGGCTAATTCTGAGGCCAGTTTACAATCGCTTGACAGATAAAAAGAAATAGTATTGTTGGTTCCAGCAAGATTCTGCAACAGTACCTACGGCTGCCGAATCATTAGATGCAATAAGAGAGGTGTTTGATGATAGACTAATTAGTGTTGATTTGTGGCCCCCTCGTTCTCCTGACCTAACGAGTTGTGATTTTTATTTATAGGGTTCTTTAAAAGACAAAGTGTGTCGTTCCAATCCTCGCACACTGTAGGAACTTAGAGAAAACTTTGTGCAAGAAATCACAGGAATTCCTGCTGCTGAGCTTCGGAGAGTGAGCGAGAATATTTACACGAGATATGCTGCCTGTTTGAGAGCAGAATGTCAACATTTCCAACATCTATTATAAGGTAAGGATTTTAGTCCGCTTCTGCCGGCTGTCTCGCGCAGTAGAGAGAGGCCACGAGTGGGTTCGAATATAATTTAACTACCCTATATATTTATTTATTTGTAAACACATGCATTCTGTAGATTCGACAATACTTGAAACAGTTTGGATTCGAACCATTTTTCTTGGGATAATAAACATATGCTTCACAGTTGTGCGGCCAAAGCAATAAGCATTTAACACCATCTCAAGTCTGATTAAAATTTCCATCGTCCTAAGATTCTGTACTTGAATAAGTACGTGGTTAAATGCACAGCAATACGTTTTAGTCCAAAGCTTTAATTAGATACGAAAAATTCTTATTTTTCAATAATAGTTTCGAAAGTACCACCTCCCAAAAATAATAGATTCTAAGTAACCGTTTCAGAATTATACGCATAACCGTAACAACAACATAAACTTGGTCCACTGTTGCTTGGCTGATTTCGGATCTTTCGCATAAGTCGTGAGTCTTCGTTCCTTACGAATATTGCCAAGCGGCAAGACGATGCTCCCCTTCTTTACTCTCTCCCTTCCATTGCATTGCTTCCCATGCACGCGCGAATTTGCTACATACATTTAACGCTTTAGTTCTAAAAACTTATTACAGTCATTGCTCATTTAAAGAATATCATCATCGTCGTCGTCGTCGTCATTGTGACAATCGTCGTGTATCAGCTTCCTACTAATGATTATATGTTCAAAAACTACATATAGAATAATTGTTTTTATATACCTTAGTATGTGTACCGCAACAGCTCACTAGCATCTGATTGACCGAAGGATTTCTAGTGGGCGTTGCTCTGTTGGGAGCAGTTCCGATTCCAAGGTGTTGCAATATATAGGTACAATTATTCAAGTATTCGTTGCATTTTAAACAATTCTAGCAGCCAAATTAATAGAGAGAAAAATCTACTTTTTACCATAAAGATCGAATTGTAATGCAGTTTACGTATTTTGTCAGCTTTCAAATATTCATTTTATCAGTTATATGAATTTTTGAAAAATATACCAAAATTACAACTTTTTTGTACGTAGAATTTTCAAAATTACCCTTCATGCATTGGGTAGGGCAATTTTTGTGCATACATCCACACACTTTCACTGACATGTGACTTAAACTGGTGGAGAAATAAATTCGCGAAGTCTAAAAAGTGAGTCGAAAATGAGGAATTAAGGCAAGGACGTTT
Source organism: Deroplatys truncata (assembly GCA_030765065.1). NCBI lineage: Eukaryota > Metazoa > Arthropoda > Insecta > Mantodea > Mantidae > Deroplatys > Deroplatys truncata. Next base: position 115,365,899 of record CM060988.1, on the reverse strand, counting down.
AAAATTCCCAATTTTGACATTTTATCCCTCCGTAAAATAAAATCCTATTTTCACCGCAAAATCAAGTAACACACAAACAAAATGCTCTACTCAATGCATGTAAGATAATTTTGAAAACACCACGTATAAAAGAGTTGCAATTTTGGCATATTTTTCAAAAAAATTTAAAACTAATAAAATAAAGGATCTAAAAATATCGCCAAAACACGCAAACTGTATTACCATTTGATATTCATGTAAAAAAATAGATATTTCCCTCCATTAGTTTGGCTGCTATACTTTCTTTAAAGTACAGACGAGTACTTTCTTGAGTAACTGCAGTTGAAACTGCTATACTGTAATCTGTGCAACCAAGGCTTTATTTTTGGAATTGATTATACAATAATATCTACTTAAACGCTTGCCTTACTGCAATGTAGGAACTGACTTTGGAACTTTGTAATAGTGCTATGGCTATTTTTTGAGGAAAAGTACCATCTTTGGAACCGTTTCAAAATAACGGTTACGTTAATTTTTTCCCTACCTCTAGCTGTATTAATTGTATCACACCAGTCGTGTTTAGGCATTAAGTTTCAGGCTTAAAAATACACTTCCACGTCCGGGAGTGGAACGGGGGATCTTCAGCTCTTCATATTATATATAGTTTTCAATAGTGTTTAATCTCCGCTCTTACCTCAAACGGCACCAAAGGTGGTGATACGAATGTTACATAAAATTAAATTAAAGATATTGGGAAAGAAACGCTCCACACCTAAGTTTTGGATACCTCCTCTCATTTTCCAGTTATGAGGACTGAGAAAAACTGGAAGAATCCTCGTTAGAGAGGGCGGTTCTGGTGGAATTTGAACCGTAAACCTCCCGTTCGCGAGTCCGTACCTTAACAACCTCAACTACGTATGTCGGTAAATGGATATACTGTATGGCCTCCAACATTCCCAGATTTCTCCATGTCTGGTTTCTCTGGGGATATTTGAAGAAGGAGAGTTATTTAAATTGTCTAGGACTCATATAGTCCTTAAAGACAATATTTACGAGAAAGTAATGATATTCCAGTTGGAATGTTAGAAATGTTGTTTGCCAGTTGTCGCAGAAATGGAGACGAGATATAATTTTTATGATATCAAATGTATTCCTGCTTTGTATAAAATGGCACATCCTTGGCAGTTATCTCGTGTATTTGTTAATATACACAAATAAAGCAGTCAACGTTTAATACATAGTTGTAAACATTTGGTTTCACTGAATTACCCTGTATAATAAAATACAGCATGTTCTTAAATTTTAGAACCAAGAGGGAGTGTCAAACCATTCAATGTAACACTGATGATTTTAGGTATATTGGTCTCCAATCAGTTATACGTGCCACATTAATTTTATTCTTTGCAAACTATAGGAATAGCTATTGTAGCGATGGCCATTGAAAGAGTAGCCAAGTTGTTTGTGCTCCTTCGAACGAATCGATTTTTCCAGCGATGACAATTTCCCTGCGGGGTAGAGAGGTTCGTGGACGGAATTTTAAGTTGCAGTGGTGGGATTAGAGACAAAGAGGGTAACGTAACAAAGAGAGTGCTCCACAGTGGAGGAAAACGAAGACGCTGATACTGAAGAAGCAGTTTCAGTAAAACTTGCATTGTTAGATATCGAGATTTTCATGTAAGCATTTTTATTCAATAAGCTCCTTAAGGAAGCAAGCACCTGATGCAATGTATGAATAGACGCTTTCCAGCAAACAGCACTGTGCTAAGTGAAATACAGATATATGCAACCTAAAATGTTATTAGTGTTTAAAATGAGATTGCTACCATTTAGAGTGACTGTTTGTAATTGTCAAAATAAGACAATTATAATAGTCAGTAGTAATTACTACAATAGTCTCCATCTTCAGCACCGTGTTCGCTTCTCTTTAAATTTCCTTTTAGTATTTAAGGGCATCCACGGGTGAAATTTCTAAATCTTGCAAGTTTTAATCAAGTTCCTCAAACTTTACATGCTGCTCTACAATAACTAAACTTAATGTAGATAGGTAACTCTAATACAAAAAATATATTTTAATTTTATCACGCTAATTAAATATAACTGATGACTTAAAATAACTTTAAAAACATAAATATATCGACAGAAAATGTTGTACAGATAATATTCATACTTGTGTTTTTGTGCTTGTTTTTGTTGACGGCATTAAAAGGCTCTGAGGGTAAAAACCATAACGTGTAATTGAAGATAACAGTTCACAGTATTTTTAGACATAAAATCAAAATTTCAATTTTTGGAAAGATTTGAAATGGCTCCGAGCTTTCCTGTATAAAATGTACTATAATTTGCGAAAGTTATGTTAAGAGTCTATTGAATTTCTAGACCCCCCCCCCAAACCGAAGTCTACGTGTTGCATTCAAGACCAGTGTAATTTAAAACTCTATTCCATTCCATGTCATTATGCTTTTACTTTCTGTAACCCCTAAACGACCGAGCGGGATGGCTCAGGCGGACGTCTGTGGCTCGCATTCAGGAGGTCCCGGCTTCAAAACCCTGGGACCATCCAACCTTAGCGAAGGCTTTATCGCGTTTTTCCTCGCTCGCTTGGTAAATGCTGTGTTGGATAATTTGATCTGCGAATTTGCTTGCTTCCCAGTATCCCAGACATTGGGCTGATCACCATCCTGGATATGCTATGATCCGGAGTTTGCTTGCTTCTCGACAGGCTACTGACCCAAGGCAATGGCTTGTAAGTCCTTGGGGGTGTAAGTCCTACAAAGAGGAGGGCAGTCCGTTAAAGAAGAAGGAAAATAAGTAATCACTAAACGACTGCGTCCCAATATAACGATACACACACGCATATATTATTTACAAACATACATAGTGACTTGGACAGCAAATGCTACATGCAAGTTCACTATAAACTGTAATTAATATTTTTCTTATCGGTTTTCAAAAGTAATATCTTATATTTGCAAAGCTTTCATCAATATAAGCATGAATAAGTATAATTTTAACAATATGACTTTTATAAAACAACTTTACCAGGAAATGCTTTTGTTAAATAACCCCTTTTCACATCGGAATTCCCCTTGTGTACTGTGTTAAAAACAGTATTTGTTTATTTCATACCCTGTGCCGCTCTAGTTTGTAGGGTCAATAATAATAATAATAATAATAATAATAATAATAATAACAATAACAGCCATTTTCTGGAGAGGCGCAGTCATTCGCTGCAAACCCAGCCTCCTTCACTGTTTCCTCAGTTCTGCTTTCCTTATTGTCTCCACACACAAACCATATCTTAATATTTTATTTCATCTAGTATATTTCCCAAATCTTTTGCTCTCAGAATATGCTTAACGCCGTCAAGCGACCTCTAAAATTTAAATGTTCTTGCACTCGCGGGCAGCTTTCTAATTCTTTACTAACTTTGATTTTCTTAACTTTTGTATACATTAATAAATGGATTATCAAAGGCTAACGGAAGAAAACCTTGATTAAAAATCACCTGGTCCTCCAGGTTGGGGGTTGATGCGATGGGCCAACTCCCCGTTCATTGCAAAAAAGAAAGGAAATGTTAAAAAAACAAGGAATTACAGCCGGACACAATACTTAGAAGTAATATAACCTATGGCTCCGACATGTGAACTCTGAACTATCAGTTAAAAAGAAAATTATTGGCAACAGAAATGGATTGTTGGAGGAGAACTGCTAGGATATATAAAAGAGAAAAAATTAGAAATGAGATTACAAAAGAAAATATGAATTTTCAAAATTCAGTTTTAGATTCTATTCAACAGAAATAATAAGAATGGTATGGATATGCTAATAAAAGAATGGAAGATGAGAGATTACCCAAAAGAATAATGGAGTGGACGGCACCAGGAAGGAGGAGAAAAAAAGACCACCTAGCACGTGGATTCAAGGAATTAAAGAGACAAGATGGATTGGGAAATTGAGGAAGATTTATGGCCCAACAGGCAAGAATGGAGAAAAGTGATAAGAAGATGTTAAAAAATACAGTCTTGGTGCCGGAAAAAAATGTTTGCACATTGTAAAACCGGAAATATGTATACACATTAAAATGCTCCAGATGGTGCAGTTTCTAACTAACTAACCTTGTTTAAATTTTCAGCAGATAATGAATAAAGATATTGACATATGACTTCTTCTACTATTAAATTACCCAACACATGATGTAATTAAAAAATGTTCGTTATTCTTTATTTTCTAAAAATAATTGCTAAAACCATTTTGATTAAATTATCAAATATTTAAGATAGTTACATGACTAATAAATATATATGTCGAATTTTATGTAAACACGGATAACTGGATTAGACTGGACTAGTGAACGGAAAGGATACATAGCACTGCGACTCTCAAGGGATCTATTGTGCATACACCGCCGGGAGGAACAAATGAGGTGAGGAGACCATGGGTTGCAGAGAGAAGCCAGTGCAAGTGGACAGAGACACGCAAAGTTCCCTAACAATTCCAGGCTTGACGCCCCTCCAGTTGGACCGGGGAAACATTTCCAGAGCACAAGCTTCTGCGCCATCTGCCCGATACCGACCGAACCACAGTCCTGGAGACAACCTGAAACATGAAAGGGGGAGGAGGAAACATGAGAGGAAATGGGGGGGAGAGAATAGCCGTGGTAGAATACACCACTTCATCATTCGCCTTTGTCAATCAGGGAAATCCACGAAAAACCCATGGTCAAAGTGGGCGCCCACCAGGAACCGAACCCGGGACCTCCCGAATGCGAGCCTCACACGTTATCACGGAGTCATCTAGCTCGGTCTAAGTAGCCTATGAAATCCTCTTTATATTTTTTATAACTGGGAAGATACAAGAGTGATGTAAAAACTTACTATAGGAAAACGTTAGAGCTCATTAAAATGAACAATTTGTGCTTAATAAATGCTTTCAAGTGTTTGCAATTCTTCCGATTACTTTTCATCGCAACAGCTCATCCTTATCATGACTAAACATTTTAATGTGTTTCCGCATGCTTTATGTAACTAATCACTTATTAGCTTATTTGAAATCATTTCTAGACAAAATGTATGATAAATAACGTAACGTGGACAGAAGAAAGCACTTTTATGTGAATATAAGTATAAATAAAATATGTGAATTGTCGTCCTCCGTGGTGGAGTGGTTTCCATGCTAGTCTCTAGTTTCCGAGGTTGCGGGTTCAAACCCGGCGGAGGGCTTCCTTCGGAAGGGAAGTAAAGTCGGTGCTCCCGTGTCGTAGATTTACGGCACGTAAAAGAACCTCAAGCCTGTGATAAAAGAGGCCTCTGAGCAAAATTATCGGTCTTTCACGCCCAATATAGAATGGTGCGCTAAGGGCTATAGTAGTTAAAGAGCGTCCATAAATAAAACTCAATTTAATTTAATTTATATGTGTCATGGGTAGGGAAAGTAGAGTGTGTGTGTGTGTGTGTTCATACCAGATTTTTAGAAATACTGTTATTAAGAGTAGAAATTCAGAAACATTTAGTATCTTTATAAACATCTTGCCTTAATGGTGGATTGGGCAATACATTGCAACACGATAGCTGGCGAAGTTTGAGGGTGTTGTCGCCCCACGTATGATAGCCAAACTTGCAGTTGTTTGTTTTGCAGCTGTAGCCCCATGTTTAAAAAATTAACTTTTATTTTAATGTTACTTTATTTATTTTACTTATGTGTGTATGTATGCCTCGACTTCGTCAGTAGTAATTTTATAAAGCACGTATCTCTTAGCAGGGCTGGTGTAGCTAAAGAACAAGTCTTACACATATTATAATTGTATTGTACTTTGTTTATTAATCCTTCACACGATTAAATAACACTTCGCTGATATATCCTACTGTAGAGCTGTGAGATTATTGTTAATTGTAATTTTTAAACACGTAAACTTTATAGCAACTTTCGGCTTCTACTTTGCAATTCTGTGGAAAGCAGCTTGCTTCTATTTTCACAGCTCCTACATTGCTAAAGCTACGTAATACATTCACATAACATTATTACATATGTACATAATAAAATAATACAATTACTGTTACATACACTTTATATATTATATTATACACATATTGCTTTAAGGCTGCTGTTGTTATATTTTATATTATATAATTAGACTGATATCATTTAAGTGTTAAAAATACTGCCTCAAGTTCCACATTTCACATAAACAATGTAATTATGTATAAGAGTAATTTTCATTATAAATAAATGCTGTTTATTAATATAATATACCGAAGATTTTTATGATACAGATGGGTTGCTGATTTCAATCTGGGATTTACGCTTAGGATGTGGATTTGGGATATTATTAAACTTTTAATATAATAATAATAATAATAATAATAATAATAATAATAATAATCATCATCATCATCATCATGAACTGTTCTGCCCAATCTCTTTCTTTGACATGGACTCCATTTCCAACTCTTCTTTTCCGTCTTGGATTATAGTCCTAACATCTCTTGGCATTCTTAAGTCTTCCATTTTCAGTAAATGCTCATTGCAATTGTTTCTGTTTTTTAAATTTCTTCCTTTAAACTGCATATAAATATTTAGCTCTTATCTGTTTTTTGTGTTTCTCTTTTTATCCGTTCTAGTTTTTACATTTATGTTTTTTACAATTTCAATTATGTATTCATATCATTTTGTATTTTAGTACTTTGTTTATAGAGCCTCCAATTTGGTGAAACTGAATTTGCTAATAAATTCTGTATATATATCCTCCAACTGCCCTAAGGAATCGAATTTCGGCTGCCTGCTTTTTATCAATTTCCAAATCTCAGCGCCGTATAGAAAAATCTGGTGTGTTACATTCACATAACTTTCTCTACCCTCTATCGCTTATTAATGGATATACAAATCATTCTTACGAAAGTTCATTTTTCTATATACTTAATTTTAATCGAGATAAATCTTTCCGGAAATAGCTATATTACACATTTCGTTACAGATACAAAGGGAATAGCGATAGTCAAATGTTTTAGAACAGGACGCTATACGCTGTCCTTAAAGTTCCATACTCTTTCCATGACATCGCGAGAAAAGCTGAAAATCGACAGGACTTGAAAAGAATGGCCAAGTATTGAGCAATTCGAGCTGTTAATAACTGATATCTCAGAAATGGTTTATGCCACAAAAAACTTAATTGAAATAAATTGCGTGTTTTAAAGAGATCTACATTTTTGTGCAGCACGATTTCGTCTACTGCTTAACGTTTACCAGTTATACAAGATTATACAAAATTCCTTCCAAATGAAGTGGACTTCACAGGCCATTCCCAGAAAATTCAAGATTTTATTTGTCATATAAATATATGTAATATATGGTACCTTAATCAAAATCGTTAGAGCCATTGTTTGGAAAATACAAAATTTAGAAAAATCTTCCATGTAAAGGGTAGTTTGGAGTTGTGGAATTTTCTTGAAAATTTTGGTGTGGCATTTTTGGAAGATACTGAACTTAAATTGTGCCAACTTTAGTGTTTATCCGAATTTTCCTTTTAGATTTATGCTGCTCACAAATACACACATACACACTGATACACACACACACACACACATACACACACACACTGGCCTTTTTCTAAACATGCTTTTTTCGGTTCAGGGGGCTTCAAAACTTATATTTCAGGTGAAATCTCCATATCAAATCTTTGGGTGGAATAAGAATACTTTCCCTACTTACTCTACGTAGAGGAGAAAGTAATAATTGGTACCGCCATCGCTTTGTAGAGTTTCATTTGTTTTTGTTTCCTAGTCTTTTTATTTAGGTTGTGAAGCACATTTGTTTAAATCTATTTAATTTTATTTCCAAATCCTTATTTCGTCTGATTGTGATATTATATCCCAAACAACTGAATGTTTTTACCTGTTCAATTGGTTTATTGTTGATTACTATTTTGGATTTTTATATTTATTGCCAATGATTGTAATTTTTTGTTTTGTTTACGGATATATGTAGAGTATACGCCTTTATTATCTGATTTAGTATATATAGTGAGCAAACATACAATTTTTTGAATGGAATAATGCGTAGTTATATCAACAGAATAAAGGTAGGGTAAATTAGAATGTCACTGGTCTAATATACTTTTATATTTCTTCTTCCGCTCTTGCAATTATCAACTGGCCATTTTCATATACAACTTATTCAAAATAAAATTCTTTTTCAGCTGTTACTTATCTGAGCTGCCACACTCTTATGGTTTTATCTACATAGATTTAATATGTAGTATAAAATATAAATAACTTTCCCGTCTAAGTTCTTTTAAATATTTGTGAATGTTGTAGGTTTGTACTTAAGAATTTATACAATAGAAAACATCGATCCCAGACCGCGACAGAGGCATTGGTTTCCAAAGAGAAGTTAGGTGGAGTTTCCTCGAAATTGACGTTGCTGAGGCACACGGTAGCTCGTCACGACATCGAGTCTATGCACATAAATGTTGCACGTCCATCAGTTAATGACCTCTGTAACTCTTGTACGTTGTGAATGCTTTATTTAATTTTTTAATGTGTGACCTTATTTATCTGCTCTTTTTAACATTCACGTCTCAGGTGTCGTCCTCCGTGGTGTAGTGGTTACCATGCTAGCTTTAACTCCCGAGATCGCGGGTTCAAACTCGACGGAGGGCGATGGTTTTTTTCGGGCGTATGAATCCTTAGCATGGCTTCCTTCGGAAGGGAAGTGAAGCCGGTGGTCCCGTGTTGTAGATTTACGGCACGTAAAAGAACCTCAAGCCTGATAAAGCGGCCTCTGGCCAAAATTACCGGTATTTCACGCCCAAATTAGAATGGGACGCTAAGGACCATAGCAGTTAAAGAGCGTCCATAAATAAAACTCAGTTTAATTTAACTCTCAGGTATCGACAATCATAGTGAAACGATAACTAATATTTTTGGTAATTTTTATTCTGGACAAGTTTTAACATATGCAATGAGATTATTATCACGAAAAAGAATAATGTGATACATTCACATGACTTCTCTACCTTCTATCATTTATTAGTAGGTATGTATACAAACTAATCTTACTAAAGCTTGTTTTTACATCTACTTCATTTTAATCCAAATAAATTTTTGCAGAAAAAGCTACATTACACATATCGTTATAGATACAAAGGAAACAGTAATAGTCATATGTTTAACAACTGGACGCTATACGCTGCCCTTAAAATTCCATACTCTTTCAATGAAATCGCGAAAAACTACTGAATGTTGCAAGGACTTTTAAAAAATGGCTAAGTATTTAACAACTCGAACCATTAATAACGGATATCTCGGAAATGCCTGATGCTAGAAAAAAGTTATTTAAAATAAATTGTGTTTTAAAGAGATCTACATTTCTTGCATAGTACGTTTTTATCTATCGTTTAACGTTTACCAGTTATACAAGATTATACAAAATTCCTTCCGAATCAAAAGGACTTCAAAGACTATTCCCAGAAAATTCAAGATATACATTTTATTTTTCATCTAAATATGTATAATATGTGGTATTTTAATCAAAATCTTTACAGCCATTTTTAGAACATACAAAATTTTGAAAAACGTACCATGTAAAGGGAGTTTGGGGTAGGGGATTTTCTTGATAATTTTCGTATCTCATCTTTGGAAAATACTGAACTTTAATACCAAGAATGATGGTGATCCGATGTTTCATTTTTTAGTTATGATTGTTTACAGGCACACAGACAGACACACTCATGGATCATTTTCTAAAGATGCTTTTTTGTATTCAGGAAGCCCCAAAACATGCACTTCCGCTAAAATCTCGGTATCTAATTTTTGGGCGGAATGCTATACCTTCTCTACCTACTAGGTAAATGGTAAAGAAAGTAAAAATGAAGTTTTAAAATGTGCGTGTGCTTCATTGCATCAAAAGTCGACATGTAAACTGAACAAGTCCCATTTAGACCATGTGCTATATGGCTATAAAATGCTGGAGAACTAATAAAATGGCCCAATATGTTTTAGTAGCAAGTTTTTGAAGAGATTATACTTGGCTAAAGTTTGCAGTAGTAATGCAGTTATTAAGACACATGCAAATAATTATCTAATGCAGTATAAAACAGTAATATTTTCAAAAAGAAGTTCTGTTGTTTAAAAAAATCTGATGTGTTGCAGTCACATGATTTTCTCTACTCTTGTAAACATTATTTTTACAAACGCTTATTCTACATATACTTCATGTTAATCGAGATAAACATTGCTAATTTTCTTGTAGGTGCAAGGGGAATATGCTAGGCTTTAAGCGATAGTCAAATATTTTAAGAGCTGGTTGCTATGTGGAGTATTCCATTCTCTTTGCTTGTTCTGGACATTAAGAAAGAAAGGAATAACGAATTCCCATTTGAGAAAAAGTATAAGTATCGGAAATTTCAAACAAATAACCAGGAATATCCTGGAAATGTATATGACATAAATTGTATGTTTTAAGGAGATCTACATTTTTGTGTAGTAAAATTTGGTCTATCTCTTATAGTTTACCAGTTATGCAAAAGTCATTCAAAATTAAGAGGAATTTTGGGGAAATTCCTAGAAAATTCAAGATATACATTTCACTTTCCATGAAAATATCTTAAACTTATGATATTTTATTCAAAATTGTTAGATTCATTTTTGAGAAAATCAAAATTTTCGAAAAATGTTCCATGTAATGGTTAGTCTGTGTGGGAGGTTTTCTTGAAAATCTTCGTTTTGTATCCTTGGAAGATACTAAATTCAAATACAGTTTAGTATTTATCCGACGTTTCGTTTTTGAGTTATGCTATTTACAGACAGACACACACACGGATATGTTCCTAAAAATACTTTTTTGGATTCAGGGCACCTCAAAACATGTATTTCCGGTGAAATTTCGGTATAGAATTTTTGGGTGGAATGCAATGCTTCCCCTAATTACTATATGTAGTAGAGAAAGTAAAAATGATTTACCCATTTAATACTATTGCTGCCAATTTGACAATATTTAATTTTGAGAGAGAATGCTCTTGTAAGATACATATAACTAATATAACTAGGTACAAATTGCAATTCATGACTAAAGTTCAACAAGAGTTTCATTCTTACATAAATGAAAGTAAATACCTTTCATTAAAATTTGGTACCAATTTCTCAGCTCAAAATCTCTGAGTATTCTGGATCGACCATGATCGAATCGGGAGGGATGTTCTTATATATTTGGTAGGCAAGATGACAAATAAAACAGTAAGCATATTTTTCCATGATTATTCCCTGTCTTTCTCTGAACAATAATTATTTCCACAAACGATTGAAATACATCTCTTTTGCCAGTAATACTTGTTTTCAAGTTCTTTTATAACTTTGATTAATAAAATATTATGTTTATTTTAAAATGAAAGTAAGAAATAGAATGCTGAAATAAAAGGAATACAAAACGAAAACCAAATTTATAGAACTTTGATATGAGCAACCAGCATTCAATCATAAGAGATCTGTTTTTATAGTGCTTTAAGCTTCATCTGAGAACTTTTTCTCTTTCCATTCAGTTCTCCCTTTGCCTGCTGCAATTGTTTACCCACCCAAGTATTTTCTGCTTTGACTCTTGTTTCTTCGCTTCCAGTGAAGATAACTAATCAAGATAGCCCTACCTTGTCTGTGAGGTTCTCAAGGACGGAAATACCTTTCTAATAAATTTGTAACTATTTTCGGTATTTTGTGATATTTCCCTGGATCATACAATATTTTGAAATTTTTCATAATTTTCGTATTGGTGGACTTCCTAGTGTATCTTTGACGCGCTATTGGTAACGGTGATGGAAGAATCCCACAGCTACCTATCGATAGCTGAGAAAAACGGTATTACGGAAAAGAATGCATTAACCTGTCGCAACCGCAGAACTCATAAAGACTTTGCGGCTATTGTCTTGACTCTGGCATTTCGTCATGTTCCACGAAGTGGGTTCGACGTCAAAGCACTGGAGGCGTCAAAAATCGATGATTTCCGAGAACAAACTACGAGGAGTCATACAACATTGGTTCTATTGTGCGCATGTTGACATGATCTTACATTTGCTGGATTGATAAACTATGGCGAGTCACGAAACCGGGATTAATACTCTTGATTCATTAAGACGTCGAGGTTGTCGCTCATCAGGCATCAAAATATTATAGACTGCAAACATTTAGCTCATCCAAACATATTTGCTTTCTCTATCACGTACCTAGTGGGTTAAGGAAGGATCGCATTCCACCTAAACATTCGATACCGAGTTTTTTCTAAAAATACTTTTTTTGAATTTGGTGTGTGCGTGTACGTGCGTGTATGTATGTGTATCTGTAAACAGTATAACTCTAAAACCAAAAGTCGGATAAACTCCAAAATTTATATTAAACATAGATGCGACACGAAGTTTTTCAAGAAAATCTCCCCACCCCCAAAATACCCTTGCATGGAAAATTTTTCGATATTTTTTATTTTCCCAGAAATGACTAACAATTTTTATTAAAATATCATATATTTTAAATTATTTACATTACAAATAAAGTAATCTTGAGTGCTCTTTGAAGTCCTCTTCATTTGAAAGAATTTTGTATAGTTTTGTGACGGGTAAGTTGTAAGAAGTAGATGAAAACTTACCATACAAATAATGCATATTCCTTTAAAACACACAATTTATTTTAGAAAAAATTTGTGGCATAAGCAGTTTCCGAGATATCTGTTGTTATTGATTTTAAATTTTCAATACTTCGTAATTTTTTGAAGAGGTTATCATTCAGTTGTTTCTCGCGATTTCATAGGAATAGTATGGAATTTTAAGGTCAGCATGCAACGACCCGCTTTTAATTATTTGACTTTTGCTTCGGTTTCCTGCATCCACCTTGTACCTACAACGAAATATGTAAAAATATTATTTGTGCAAACGTTTACGTCTATTGATATTGTGACGTGTTGGTAGCACTGGGGATGCTAGTGTTGGCAACACGGCAGTGTAGGTTGGTAACACGGACAGGATGTGACGTGTCGTAAAGGGAGGGGCTAACTTCATAATCGTAGGATGTGCGAGTAAGTGTCTTCCTCTTTCTGCAAGGCACCTAAAGAGGTAACATGTAGTCAACTTGGCGGTCCACGTTGAAACAATTAGGTAAAATTAATCTGTATATTTCTATTTAATATAGTGGCCATCCAAAGCTAAAATGGGTTGATTATTGAAATAGGTGACCTTATCTCATAATCCCATGTAAGTTAAATGTGATTACATATATTTATAATGAATATTTAGGCTCGCCCCTGTCGACCTCGTGGTGAATGTGAAGAAATGTAAAGATCCCGGGTTACCTCTCATAATTTGTGTTATTAATATGTGAGGTACGACAATATGAAGTTGATAGAAAATAAGGCTTTATAAGAATAGTTTATAGAAGCTATATAAAAATAAACGATAATGAAGATGTCGTGTGAATATAACATTAGATTTTTTTTCATTATCTCTGATGGAGATAATGTTTACTTGCTCAACCGAAGTTATGCACAATTTCTTTTGTGGTTACATTGGAATCAAACTTGAAGCCAAGAAAGGCGTACGTTTTTCAGAAATAAGGATCAAAATTGGTAAATACACTTGTTTTTATACTCACTTGTAGAGGTTGACTTTATGAGCAAAATTCACGATACTGCAGACACACATCGAAGTAAAATCATCTGTTTGCTTTATTTCAAACTAGAGTAGATTTCTGTTCCCTTTCTTAGTTCGCAAGGAATCTATGCAGACTGTTACTTGGTTAAATTTTCAAAGCCACGTATAAGTGAATGGGGACACTAGTATGTTGACTATTGCACATTTTCTCATTTAATAGCATGAGGTGATGGTAATAGACGTAACAGTGTCTTGCTGTCGACCTTGGCGTCTCTTGGTGCGTCATGCCATGGCTTAAATGATACTTGCAGATAGTTCTCCATGACACTTGAGTTGGCTGAAACATTCTCATAACAATCTCAAAATTGATGGTTTTTCACTGCGGATGTATTAATCACAGCAATGAGAAACCAAAGCAAGATACGTCAGATTTACCACGTATTATGCAACCGAGCTGCCTCTGCGTGAGGAATCCGTGACCTGGAATGAGGGCTTACTCAGCGCACATTGGGGCTACTGCGTCCTTTCTTTACAGAGATATCCTGGGAACGTCGGATATTACATTCGAGCTTACTGCAAATGTATGGTGCCACATGTGACAGAATAACTGACTGGCGAGCTCGCTCCGAGGATTTAAAAACTTTGATTATACTCAAAGATAAGGTTTATGCTAGCAATCACCAAAAGACTGATGTATTAGAATAGAATACTCAGCTTATGTTTTTCAGCAACCAGGTGCTGAAGCTCGTCAAATTTTCAGTTATATGTTTGTTCACCGGTGCAATACTTTTCTAGAAGTATGAGGGCATCATTTTAAACATTTACATAACGAACGACAAGCTTAATATATTCATGTGGCTTCTTCTTTTGCTCATGAAATTAGGGGAAAACGTTGAATCAATCATCTGCTGTTGCACGGATAGATCAGCTAGGACTAGAGGCGTACAAATGCCTGTTTTTAATTTTGCCAGCCTGCCTGCCTGGAGCACAAGCACCGTTAATTCAGTTTGGGCAGGCTGCTTCTCTTCCTTCCAAGTCAATCAGAGCGTTACACAGCGTAGCAGCTTCGTTGTTTTTTTTTAATAATAAGAGACCTTAACGTTAGCGGTAAAGATTTACTTAATTTGGGGTTTTTAAAAACAAACAATTTGTTTATTTAAGAAAGAAAGATTAATACTGCTCTTAGTCGTTACGCATTTCTTTAATTTCCTAATACAGACATTTTAAGTAATGATTTCACAAATAAGGTTTCAGTTAAGTCAAAAGAAGTTACAAAAAACAAAGGATTTTACTATATAAATAATTATAATTCCATCAGATATAAAGATGATCGTAGAGGTAATTCACAATATAATCATTTGAAAACATTAGAAACAAGGGCATTGTACATATATTTACAGGTGATAAATATTTTAAACGAAGATTCAACTACGAGGTAGCTCACTTTTTAAATAGGTTCAGCGTTTGAAGATCATCCTCTCCCGAAAAAGTGTAACAAAAATGTTGTGTGAAGTCTATTGAGTTATATATGAGGACAGCTCTAAAAGTTCTTAGCCTGACTAAGAAGACACAATAGTTACAAGAAATGCATTTCTTCTTATTATTTTTCATAGTCAACCTGTAATTCAGTACATTTAATCCAACTACTTTCCAACCGTTTAATACCCTAGTAAAATAATATTTGTCCAACTGTGCCCAAATTAGCATCTGTGTCAGCTTCAACCTCATCATTTGATATGAATCTTCATCAACTCAGTCACTTCTTCGGTTTGGGAACAAAAAGTAAGGAATCGCTGGGAGACAATCGGAAAATATGACGGGTGCGGAAGCACTTGGAAGCAAAGGCCGTGCAGTTTTACAGCAAACATTCCAGATGTGTGTGAAGACATATTATCGTGATGGAAGAGTTTTCGCAAGGTTTGCATATTGCAGTTGGAACACCATCCTCCAGTTGGCCCATTAGTGAAGCGCAATACTCCCTGGTGATGGTTCTGCACTTCTGAAGGTAGTCTATGAGCACCACATCATGAGAATCCCAGAAAACCGTAGTCATGAATTTTCTTTCTTTTCTTGCCTGCTTCCTTTTGTGTGCTTCATCTGTTGCCATCCGCTGTTTGGACTGTTCCTTCGTCTATGGCGTGTAAAGATGAATCAATGTTTCATTTGTTATGTAGCTTGGAGAAGCTCACAGGAATTGCGTTTAAATAACTATGCTCTAAGTTCATTCCAACGCGATTTTGGTCCACAAACGCGGCATCCATCAAGCAGAAATCTTTCTCATACTTCAAGTAAAATGTAGTGGATACGGCCTAATGAGGTCTCAGCCATGTCAGCCTTCAATCGGTGATTACTAAGTATTGAGTTTTTGTGACGCCCTGAATGCTCATCACCTTGATTGGTCAGGCTTAAATTCAGTAGCCCATCTTTAAAAACCTTCGAAAATGAAAGGAAAGAATCCTTTAACGTCGAAACTAACTCTTTATGTATTTATTTTGTAGTTAAGCCCTTCAAAATGGAGTACTTCACCACAACTCGTATTTGAGTCCAGTTTTATCCATTTTGAACTGTTAACACTGGTTTGTTTACACGATGGTTACAAAGAACCTTTAGAACGCCCCTCGTAACAATTGCTCACAGAAGCTTGCACATTTTTCCGATGCTGCACCTGAGTTCTGTATCGTCACAACTTTATATTTCTCACTTCTCAGTTTCTCCTTCATGTCATTTATGGTTGGTTTATTAATTTTCCTGGAGTTGCACCGCTCACAGATTAAACCGCAATGAAACATACGTAACAAGCATACAGCGGCATAATCACCCCACACTTCAGCACTGTACAGCCAGGCGCGGCAATCGCAACAGGGGTTAAGGGAACCTAGGTTTGGTCCCCTGTGTATACTATACTAAATTGCCCTACTTGTTGCGAGGGACAGCTAACTTTAAAGTGTTATCTGTACACTATTCTGGCCTTGGACTCCTGCGGGCTGTCGGCTACGTCACATAAACAGGGTACATTGCCTTATTTTGCTTAACTTCTTTGTTTAAAATAACACATAAATTATTACTCATTCAGTTTTATTACTTTCTTTACTCTTACCTATAGTAAGTAGAGGAAGTATTGCATTCCACCCAAAAATTAGATACAGAGATATTTAATCGGAAATACACCTTTTGAGACTTCCTGAATGCCTCCTCCCAAATACATTTTCAGAAGAAAGGTTCGTGTATGTGTGTGTGGGTGTCTGTGTGTCTGTATCTGTCTGTCTCTGAACAGCTTAACTCCAAAACGAAAAGTTAGTTAAATATCGAACTTCGTATTTAAGTCAGTGTCTTTGGAGGATGCGGCAGGAAGATTTTCAAGAAAATATTTCAGCCCTAACTACCCTTTACATGGAAAAGAGTATTATTATTTTCGCAAAAATAGCTTTAAAGGATTGGATTAAAACACAAATGTTTAAGATATTTGCATGAAAAATATATATTTTGATTTTGTTTTGCGAATATTCTTTGAAGTCCTCTTCATTGTTAATGACTTTAGTATAATAAAATTGGTGAACTGTAAGAGATAAATATTACTACAGAAAAGAGATATAGATCTTAAAATACACGGCTTATGTCAAATAATTTTTTGTAATGTTAACCCATTTCCGAAATATTCTTTATTATTCGTTTAAATTTTCAAATATTTTATACCCTTTTATACTGTAAATCACTATTTTTTTCGTGGTTATACAAAGAGAACCGAATTTCAAAGCCGTCATTCAGCGACCCAGTTTTAAAAGATTCGACCATCGCTTTAGTTTACTGTACTCTTTTTAAATATACAACAAAATGTGTAATGCATAATGAAGATTTAACACTATTAATAAGTAGAAGAGTAAGTCGAAAAGTCATGTGAATGCAATATATCAGATAATCTGATGCATTGCATGTAGTGTTTTCACAGATGATCGACTGCATATTAATTTGTTGTGATCTCAGTAATCTCAGAGCAACATTTTGCGGTTACCAGTCGTTCATTTATTTAGCTCCCTTTGGCATTGCCTGTGGAATTCATCAGAAAATCCAGCTGACTGCCTTTGCTATTTCAATTTCAACAGCCCGCCGGCATGTTAATTAATTCCAAATTGCATTGGATACCACTTTATCTGTTAACGATTGGAGCAGGAGATTTTTGCTGCTTTCTACTTCACTACCTTTAACCACCCACTTGTTGCATCCCCACCTTTCTCACTGGATTTATGGAGGTGCAAGTAGTTCCCGGTAACCTTTGACACACAGTATTTGCCTCAAGCTGCTGAGAACTTACATGGAAGGAAGCGATAATTTTGCTAGTACCTAAGGAGCTAATATCCCAAAGGTGCTGTAAGGGATAAATCTTCATTACATCCTTTAAAATGCGATCATTTATTCTTTGTGAACTTATTTGAGGCAATATCTATTTGTATAAACAAAATACAGACGTGGGTAACTTACTAGACGAAACATTTCTCATTCGAAAATATGTTTATGTCACATAAATTGTTAATTATTATAGTTAAAAAATTAAATACGAGAAAATATTATTAACTCTTAGTATTTAGCATGATAAGAAATTTTAATTTTTTGTTATAAGTATTTTGGGTAAATGCTTTGCAAAATGAAAAAGCTGCACTGTATCTTTGCTAGACGTTTATTAATGTTTCTATGGTGGCAGTTTCTGCAGTGTCGATTTTTAGACATTTCTTGATATAATAACCTAGTTATATTAGTGCAATAATTATTGCCCGGTCACTAAGATTCAGATGAAAGAATCAGGCAAAAATTTGGAAAACCATCCCCATATAAGGGGTCAAAGGTTAAATATTTAAACATCTATATGCGACAACGAGTATGTTTCATTTTAAGATTACTAACTAACGAAAGACATAGTAATTTAGCTGTAACCATTTGACCACGTCTTTTAATGTTTAACACAATTTTAAAATGGGACTTTTTGTTTATAGTATATCAGAAATTGTATTTCCGCACTATAAAACTTCATGCCACTTAAGCACGTTATTTTAACAGTCAAATAAAAAAATGTATACAAAATACTGTAGCCATATTTGAATTATAACGCGATTCTGTTTACAATGTAGATATGAAGTACTATGTTTTCTTTGCTTGCATAGGAAAATAAAATAGCACAAATTCACAACCATGTTAAATCTTGCAGCGTACAAGATATTCTTGTGGACAGGGGCCTTCCTCAGTAAGCTACGCATTCCTGCTGGTAACATACAAAGGGTCATAATATGTCTGTAAACAGAGTTACCAAGTTTTTTTTTTTAGTTCTCAACTGCTCTAACTACCGTTCTCAGGGATTTTCTCGCACTGTAGGTTAATTTAGTACATTTGCTTTTTGTTATAGATTTAAAAGTGGCATGGATGTAATAATAATATACCCTATATCAAAGTTGTTGTGATAAATTTAGATTATGAATAAACAGGTTATGAGCAGCTTTAAGCTCAAATTCCATCAATATGAGGTATTATTATTATTATTATTATTATTATTATTATTATTATTATTATTATTATTATTATTATTATAAGCCTTTCATGTCGGAATAACTGAACCGATTACTATGAAACTTCATATACAACATTCCTTGTGTCACAGAGTGGGCCATTTATTTGAAGTACTTCCCCAAAAGTGTTGTAAATTGACCCAAATAAAATATGTCGATTACTGTTAGATAACAAAAGCTAATAAGCATAATTTCTCTGGCTAGGTTTTTTATTTCAAAATATGAATATTTAATGAATTACACCACAATTCGGAGCTGTTTAGGATGAAGGACCAGAATTTTGATCCTCCTATGTTCGGGAGATATTTCGCCACTTAACCACGGTTGAAATGTAAAAACAGATTCACTTCCGTACACGCGCTGGCACATAAGAGCATACAAGTGCTCTCATAAGTGAGAAAATGCCGTAATGTTGCTGGATCTGACAACCACGCTTGTTTAAGTCTGTTGGTGCTTGGAACCAAAACAACTTTTTTTTGGTGTCATAAAATAAACGAGTTGTAAGAAGAGTTTATAGAGAAAGTCACGTGAATAAAACACCTCAGATTTTTATATGAATAGTATAGTATATAAGGGATATATATATGGAATAGCGACAGAGAAAGTTTTTTTTAGTGTACCACATTAGAGTTGCCGTAATTGTCTCGGCGTCACTAGTTTTGGCAGTCCATTAAATACGCATGTATATTCTAGGTAGTTCAGGATCTTCTGCTTATGGCTATTCCCTAGAGACTAGCCATTTTTAAGAAACATAAAGCAGAAGTTAATAAAATAATTTTTATCTACACCAACCTCTAAACGGGTTTCTGTAATAGAAAGAACAACCAAATATAAAAGAAAATCACTTTCAGGGAAGCCACACAAAGGAGAACCTCGTTTGAAAACTACTCTTGAATATTAAATTACACTGCTTGTTAAAAGAGTTAACTTATATTGGTCTCGTCTCCTCGTGCCTTTTGTGCAGGTTTCTTTCCGAGAGGTAATGTTTTCAAAGCAGACAACGTTAATTAATTTTTACATTATTACTACGCTGCTCACTGAGCATACCCTACATCGGAACGTAAACTTATCTCTTTTGGCATTTTCATACGGCAAAGAATGTTAAAAAATCTGATGGGTTACACTCATGCGACTTTCTGTACGCATTACAAATCCGTATGCAACCCATATCACATATTATACTATTCACATAGAGAGATGTTATGACCATGTTTTGCACGATAAATGTTTGTCTTCAGTTAATTTAGTAAAATGGGTTAGCTGGATACAGTTTCCGGAAACAATATTCAGCTGTTTGTATCATAAATCGTAGTAACGATACCATACGAAGGAAAATAAAAACCCAAACTTACAACTGTGTTTCGATGATGACAGCCTTATACTGTGGAAAATACATATATACAAGAAATATTTCGCAAACAGCTAAAACCATAAAACAAGTTATTTGAATATAAACTGTGCGTTTTAATCAGCAGTGATCAAGAAATAGATAGTTTTGTCTATTTTTACTTTCTCTACTACGTATAGTAAATAGGGGAAGTATTGTATTCCACCCAAAAATTCGATACCGAGATTTCACCGTTTTGAGACCCCCTGAATCCAAAAAAAGCATTTTTGGAAGCATGTCCTTGTGTGTGTCTGTGAGTGTGTCTGTCTGTGAACAGCATAACTCAGAAACGAACAGTCGGATAAGCACCAAACTTAGTATTTAGGTTCAGTATCTTCCAGAGATGCGACACGAAGGTTTTCAAGAAAATCTCCCACCCCAGATTACCCTTTACATGGAAGATTTTTCGAAAATTTTAATTTTCTCAAAAATGGCTCTAACGATTTTGATTACAATATCATATGTTTAAGATATTTTTATGACAAATGAAATGTACATCTCGAATTTTCTTTGTGAACGACTTTTGCATAGCTGGTAAACCATAAGAGATAGACAAAATTTTACTACACAAAAAATGTGGATCGCCTTAAATACACAATTTATGTCATATACATTTTTGTTGTTGAGTGAATCATTTTAGAGATATTGCTTGTTATTCCCTTAAATTTTCTAATACTTATTTTCTCAAATGGGAATTCGCTATTCATTTTTTTGTCTTGGATATGCAAAGGGTATTAATCTGTGTCAAAGAGAATGGTGCTGCACCTAGCAACCAGCTATTAAGATATATGTCGATGCTTAAAGGTTACTGTATTTCTATATTGCCCTTGCAAATACAAAACAAGGGGAACATAGTACGCCTTAAGCGATAGTCAAATATTTTTAGAACTGGTCGCTATGTGTAAAATGTAATTCTCTTTGCATGTCAAAAGATGGTTTCTGCAAATGTTTATCTCGATTAATATGAAATAGATGGAGAATAAGAGTTTGTAAACATAGTTTGTACAAGAGTCGAGAAAGTCATGTGAGTGTAACACATCAGATTTTTTTACTTTAATTTTAACTTGGCAGATTTTCTGAAGATAAAAAACGCTGTGTTTAGTGATGCATTATTGATGGCAATTCTCCATTGGAGCAAGTATCAGAACCAGTATTAATCTAGCCTGTCAAATTTTATCTGGGTTAATTTTGTAAATATCGTTTATTAAATACGTGTGCATTACAGGATAATGTCTTATTTTATTGTGCTGAAATCATAGATTGTGTGTGCCTTCAATTCCAATATATTATGTGTGCAAACATAACTTCTGCTGCTTTATTCTTGAAATGGATTCTTTTCCCAAAAAAAGCAGTAATGTAACGTGCGTAAAACACTAAATAAGTGCAAAAATTTTGTATGGGCTTCCAATTTAATGAAAATATCAGGTTCCGAACTCTACCTCCATGTAATGTCAGATTATGCCATTATGTTAGAATGGCATTATCGGTGCGTGCGAGTTTACGAATTTCACCACCTTGGAAGCTCGAAGCATTCCTTCTTTCTTTCAACGGAGGTGAAATTCAACTGTAGTATAGTAAGTCGCCTACGCCAGAACTGACAGTAAACCTATGCTTATTGTTGAACAATCAGCTTGTACATTTGTTTTTACTTCGGTCCAAAAGGTGTTGCAACTTGAAGGTGAGCACCACAATTAATATCTGCAAGGGCAATTTAAAGGATTTGGCAACGCCGGATCCCCGCGCGTGATGCAATTAGTGCACCACCAGGAGGTCTGAAAGTTTCAGTTCCGTTTTCTCGATCTTGCGCCATACACAATCATCTCATTAGCACTACAATAAATTGTGTCTTGCCTGCGAGAAGGGACAGCCAGCCTTCAAGAAGAAAGAGTTTCTCTTGCTCAGGTGACCTGTTTTTGTTTTAGTAAAATGGAAGCATTACAACATAAACGCTAATTATTCCTAGAAAACTCCTACAGCGGAGCTCAGTAACAGCTTTTGTGTTCATTAACTCCACAGAGAGCTTTTTAATAATTAAGAGATAATGATGTCAGCTGTTCAGCTCGAATGTTTGTATACTTACCTCTAGGAATGTACAGAAGCGATCATTAGTATTCTCTAGAGATTTTACGTTGTTTTTATGGCATGGCGAAATACAGAAATAAAATGCGGGTTGTGCGTGGGAAATAATACGTATCTAAATACTGAAATTTCCAGGAACTTATCAAGAAGTTTGCTGAACCTTATTTATTAACAGTTGTAATTTATAAAAGTATTTAGGATTGGATCTTACTTAAAACTGTGATACTGTATACTAAAAATAACGAAAATAGGAAAAATCCACAGCACCATTTCTGGGTGTATTAGAAATATGATACAAATAATTTAAAGCCACATTCGGTCAAAACTCAATAGCAACAAAATTGATGGTGCAGGAGGGTAACTGCGCAACTGGGTCACCTGTCAGTGGATTTCTCAAGCGAATGGAGTAGAAGGGCGGCTGCGCAACTGTAGTCATCTGTCTGGCATACACTGACTCAGGTGAATCAACGAACCTAATACAGTCGTATGTATACAGCTTATTCCCAGGGTACCATACTATGTTAGTAACAAATGCTATTTGGTGTAATATGTATACAGCTTATCCCAGGGTATTATACCATCTTATAACAAATGCTATGCCATTTCTCACTACTTTAATATGTATACACTTATTCCCAGGGTACGATACCATCTTAGTAACAAATACTGTTGATGTAATATGTATACAGCTTATTCCTAGGGTATCATACCATCCGATAACAAATGCTATGCCACTTTTCAATGCTGTAATACGTATACGGCTTATTTCCAGGGTACTATACCATCTTAGTAACAAATGCTATGCCACTTTTCAATGCTGTAATATGTATACAGCTTATTTCCAGGGTATTATACCATCTTAGTAACAAATGCTATGTCACTTCTCATTGATGTAATATGTATACAGCTTATTTCCAGGGTACTATACCATCTTAGTAAAAATGCTATGTTACTTCTTATTGATGTAATACGTATACAGCTTATTTTAGGGTATTATACCATCCTATAACAAATGCTATGCCACTTCTCTTTGATGTAATATGCATACAGCTGATTCCCAGGGTACCATACCATCTTATAATAAATGGTATGCCACTTTTCACTCCTGTAATATGTATACAGCTTATTCCCAGGGTACCATACCATCTTAGTAACAAATGCTATGCTACTTCTCATTGGTACAATATGTACATAGCTTATTTTTGGGTCATCATACTAATTTTTATAATAAGTGCTATACCACTGCTCACTGATGTAATGTGTATAGAGCTTATTTCCAGCGTATTATAGTATTTTAGTTGGTTAATTTCCTATCATATCGGATATAAGAGCACCTAGCGGTGGTTTTTGTAATCAGGTGAATTTCTACAGTCACTGATTCCTCCACTTCTGTAAGCTTGCATGATGGCTTAGAGGTAGCGCCACGGGAGAGAAGCAGGACGCTTTGGGCGTGAAATAGCCAACAATTTTGCTTAGGGAACTTCTCTTTCATGAAATGAGGTTCTTCTACGTGCATATAAACATTATACGGGACCAGCAGCTTTACTTCCCATCTGAAGGAAGCCATTCTAAGAATTTTTACAGCATAGTTTTTTAGCTGCACTATTTTCTTTGCATGTAGCCTTAGTAACTTATTTCTAAGAATTAGCTGATGATTTATTATTAGATTATGTTAAATTTAAAAAGGTAAGCGAGTTTTGTGAATGTGACCTAAATACATCTGGATATTAAATATAATAATAGCCTTTGTTAGGTTATTTATACAAATAACCTAATAAAGTTTGGTTAGATACAGATTGATGGATTTATGATCTTGTTTATACATACATATGTAGACACATAATAGCGAGAATTAATTGTGCTCTGTAGGGATGTCATTACCAAAAAGCAAAAGCAAAGTATGTAAAGGGAAACAAAAACTAAATTTTAATTTTGCATTGGATGCGGTAGAAAAATATTCAACACTGTCTGTCATGGAATTAAAAAGAGAAGTAAATCGAAAGCGTATTGTTCTGCTGCTGGGGTTGAGAGTTAATTATAAGCTCTATGAACAAGAGGTCAATAGAAGGGAGGAAAGATGGCAGCATATCTACAGACATACACCGAAAGAGAATAGCTTCGTTTCTGCCTCACTGCATTTGAGTGCTGAATCCACATTTCCAGCTGGGACGCAAAAAGGAGGCAAACAATGGCATCGCTCGAGTACACAACAAACAAATAAACCCCTAGCATTTCTAACACTTGTAATGCTGAAGGAAATCGCGTGTGAAGCAACTTCAGAAAACTTGTCTTATATTTTGGGCCGAATTCACTATTTTACATTCTTAGTACCCTTAGTAAACCTTTTACAGCGATATTCTATTTGCGAATCATCTTAGAGATCCATAAATCTATAATTCTTACAATAGCCTTAATAATAGTAGCTTCTGTATGAACAAACGTGTATGTGTTTTCCCCTTATCCAACTATTTACGCTTACACGTTTTGAGAAAATGTCTACGCTTCATTTATTTTACAAATCAATGTATTCGTATAATTCAACTTATCAGGTGTAGATTTGAACGTAATTTGAATTATTAAACTATACACCTCTGTAGCAAAAAATATATTAGTTGTTTACTTTCTCTACTGCGTATAGTAAGTAGCGGAAGTATTGCATTCCACCCAAATATTCTATACCGAGATATCACCGAAATACATGTTTTGAGACCCCCTGAATCCAATAAAAGCATTTTTAGAAAAAGGTCGCGCGCGCGTGTGTACGTCTGTGAACAGCATAATTCAAAAACGAAAAGTCGAATAAGTGCCAAACTTGGTATTTAAGTTCAGTATCTTCCAAGGATACACGACACGAAGTTTCTCAAGAAAATCCTCCACCTAAAACCATCCTTTACATAGATCTTTCGAAATTTTTCATTTTCCAAAAAAGACTCTTAACGATTTTGATTAAAACACCATATATTAAAGATATTTACATGACAAATAAAATGTATATCTTGAATTTTCGGGGAAGAGCCTATGAAGTCCTCTTCATACGGAAGGAACTTTGTGTAATCTTGTATAACTGGTAAGCGTTAAGTGATAGACGAAAACGTAGTACACATAAGATGTAGATCTCTTTAAAAAACACAATTTAGTTCAAATAAGTTTTTTGTAGCATAAGCCGCTTCTGAGATATCCGTTATTAAAGGTTCATTTCTTGCTCATTCTCTTCAAATCCTTTCAACATTCAGTTGTTTCTCGCGCTTGCATTGAAACAGTATGGAATTTTAAGGCCAACATATAGCGTCCAGTTCTAAAACATTGGACTATCGCTGTTCCCTTTGTATCTGTATCGATATGTGTGGCTATTTCTGCAAAGTTTTATTTGAATTAAAATGTAGTAGATAGAAAAATAAGCTTGAGTAAGAATAATTTAATAATTTTAAATTCATAATTTTAACACAAAACTTCAGATTCATGTTCCTTGTTGATCTAGAAAAATAAGTTTGCTAAGAAATATCCTTTTAAATTAATGGGCTTTAAAAATAATTTTTGATCAATTGCGATTTTCGACTTTTTACAAAAAGTTTGTTTCCTTATCAAACTTGGATGGAATTGGTGGTGTAACACTTGCCTTATTTTAATAAATGTGTAGCAAATTTTAATTATAATATAACGGGGAAACTGTTAACTTAAAACCTGGATCGTAAAAATTTTAAATGCTGAAAAATGTCTAGAATATTACAACCTAGGAAAACGCACTGGGAAACTTACCCATAAAATTGGCTGAAATTTTGCATATGTATTTTTCATTTGAATAGTGGGCATTTGTGATTGGAATACATATCTTTGAAACTTATTAACATATGCACAGCTAATTTTACAAAAATACTTTTGGAAATTTTGGAAAACATGTAAGAAATGTCAGAAAACCCCTCACATGTGCACTACGCCCGCCACTCAGAGTTGTTAAAATCGCAACATAACTCATTTTTATTCCGATAACGCAAATATTTACATGAAAGCTTTCCAAAAGAATCGGGCATAGTGATAAAACATTAAAAAGGCTAAATTCAAATTTATCATTTTTATCAATTTTTACCGATTGGTTCTCTTAAAGAAAACTTGTAACGCTAGAATCATTTTCAGTTAACTACAATATTAGGCTTAATTTATGTTAACTGATCATTGTTCTTTCACACTGTTTAATCTGAGCCTACATGACTGGTATATTAATTTTGTTTTGAAAGTCACGGAATCTAGAACATTTTTAAGTTTGAGACAATGAAGTATTAAACTTCAGCACTTTGATATCGTATTTATTGACGGGAGATATAAATAGTTAAATAAAGAAAAATAGTAAGATAGAGAAATAATTGCAATAAATAATTTCCATTTATTAAATCAACGTAAGATGTAATAAGCCTGAATTGAGAGATTTGTCTGGAGAAAAGGTCATTAGCCAGTCATGTCCAGAAACGTCATTAGCAGCATCGAGGGGTGAACGTGTTAGGCGTAAAGATTTCTGGAATGCAGTTAGGTTATAAGTTCAGTACATTTGCATAGTCACGTAGGCTAATTCTGAAATTTAGGAAATTCTTAGTTTAGTGAGAGGAATTTCTCAGAATTAGGGAGGTACCCCATAGCAACAAGATAACAGACGCACACGTAAGAATGGTAATATTGGCTCGAGAAAGGAGACTTAATAGAATAGTTCTAAGATAGGCGGAGCTTAAGTAATAAAAAAGCGTCTATTGCTAAAATTACTGAGCCATTCAACAACCTTACAATTAATCAGAGCAGCCGAAAGCATCACCTACAGTTTTAACATAAAAAAATCAACAGCTGCACTAATGCTCGACGTTGAACGAGCATTCGACCGCGTATGGCACGCGGGCCTACTAAAGAAACTCAAAATAATAAACATACACGACTCGCTAATCAAACTCATAGCGAACTACTAAAACAACAGAAAATTCCAATCCAGGGTGAATATTCACCTCTCGACGGAGCGCCAAATCAAAGCAGAAGTGCCACAAGGCAGTCTGCTCGGGCCGACGCTATTTAATATGTACATTAACAATACACCAAAAATCTACATATACGCTTATGACACAATCAGGCAAAACCGCATACATACACAGAAGACTACAAAGCGCCCTCAGTAATCTTGAGGATTGGCTTACAAAATGGCGCATTAAGGTTAATGTACCAAAAACACAAGCGTTAATATTCACAAAACGTCTCAACCACAGATTTCTCAAACACCAGCTACAGCCGCTCATCATATTTGGTGAATACTTTGAGTGGAAAGACGTGGTAACCTGGTTAGGACTCAAAATGGATCAAGGATTAACTTGGAAAAAGCACCTACAACAAATACGGGGAAAAGCAACGCCCAATTAGGCAATCTCTACCCATTCATCAACATGAATTCCCAATTAAATCTAAAAATGGGACTCACGCTGTACAAAACACTAATACGTCCAATATTCACTTATGCTGCACCAGTATGGGGATATGCCGCCAAAACTTACATCAAAAGGTTACAAAGTTTCCAAAACAATATCTTGCGCATGATAGCCAAAGTACCTTACGTAGCTCCATCTGGTTTACTGCATGAAGAGCTTAATGCACACAGTTGAGGAATTCATTAAGAAACTAACATACGATATGTACGAAAAATTACACTATCATCATAACCCATTAATAACAGCATTAGGAAACTACAATACTGAAAATAACAAACAAAACAGACCTCTATCACTATTCGATAGAACATTATCCATTGATAACACTGAAGAAATACAACACTTCCTTGACAATCTCATCCAAGCATGACAAAGAGGCTGACACAGGACTGCTCTTCGCCAAATTCCCAACATTATTCTTTTTCTTCTTCTTATTCCTCCTTTTGTTTCAGACCTAGCCCGTTGCAGTGCCCTCAAGATCTCAGCAACTGCTGAGGCGGACCGGGAGAAAGGGCCTCCCACCGCGATCGACGTGGGCAGCGAATTTCGGGCCGCTGTATTATGGAGCTGATCACACAGACGACATTTGCAGCCTATTTGGACAACGAGACTGACGAACGCGAGAGAGATGGATGCTGGATGCAACCGGACGGGCTACTGTGCACAACTGACGGGCAAGGATCACCTGCAAAGACCGGCACAAGAAGCAACAACAACACACAATCATATATTATTCATTAACATTTCACACTATTACTATAGTATACACTTAAGCTCTAACTCAACAGTACAACTCTACACTAACATTAGCTTAAGCTAAAATCATCACAAGCAGGCACTCCCTGCACTCAGTTATAAGTAACATAGAATACATATTAGCTTAAGTTAACACCATGGATAGCAGGAACACACAACATTATAATGTAAGCAACTATAACATATGCAACTTTAACGCATGACATCTCACTGATATTGTTCAGGTTTCATGGACAATCCCGGTAATTAACAATGGGCGCGCTCGCGTGCAATGCATGCCAGCAAATTAGCTATTCACACACACTAACCGGGGTGTTATGTGGGACCCGACCATGTATGAATGCACGCCGACACAGCAATACACAATTAATACGTGGAGGGTTTTTTAGTGGGTATTCCGCGACTGAGCGGCTAGCCCCACATATCCTCCCAGCCATTACACATCGGCTGGAGGTTGAATGCAGTAATGCATTTTTCCCTCCCATGGAAAAAAAATCTGATGTGTTACACTCACGTGACTTTCTCTACTCTTGTACAAACTATTTTTACAAACGCTTATTCTCCATATGCTTTACGTTAATCGAGATATCGAGATGTTAATCTTATTACTAATTTTCTTGTAGATGCAAGGGAAATATTTTCTTTGCATTACCAGGACAAAAAATTGAATAACGAAATTGAGAAAAACTATAAGTATTGGAAAATTTAAAGGAATAACAAGCAATATCTCGAAAATGGTTCATTCAACAAAAAATGTATATGATATAAATTGTATATTTTAACGCGATCTACATTTTTTTGTGTGGTAAAATTTTGTCTATCTCTTATAGTTTACCAGTTATGCGAAAGTCGTTCACAATGAAGAATATTTTTGGAGACATTCGCAGAAAATTCGAGATATACATTTCATTTGTCATGAAAATATCTTAAACATGATATTTTAATCAAAATCGTTAGAGCCATTTTTGAGAAAATTAAAATTTTCGAAAAATATTCCCTGTAAAGGGTAATCTGGGGTGGGGGGATTTTCTTGAAAACTTCGTGTCGCATCTCTGGAAGATACTGAACCTAAATATCAAGTTTGGTGTTTATCGGACTGTTCGTTTCTGAGTTATGCTGTTCACCTGTTCACAGATACACACACGGACATGTTTCCAAAAATGCCTTTTTGGATTCAGGGGGCCTCAAAACATGTATTTCCGGTGAAATCTCGGTATAGAATTTTTGGGTGGAATACAATACTTCCCCTACTTACTATACGTAGTAGAGAAAGTAAAAATTAACGTCTTACCTTTCTTTTCTTCGTGTTCAGCCTTAGGGACTTTTACGGTGATCGGCAGTTCGCAACGCCAAGACTACTCTGGGTTATCAGTTACCTACTGTAGCCGCGAAGGATTTTGCCGGTAAACATTTTAGCGACTCACGACAAGTTACGCTTCCGTAGTTTCTTTTATTGCGGAAACAGTTAATTAAAACCGTAAAATTGATACTGCAGAAGTTAGCAGGTTTAATAATTCAATTGTTATAGTTTCAAGTGCTACGATTCATAATCAGTTTCATTCCTTATCTTCAAACGGACGGCAACTCGCCTACAATAGCTCAAGTATTAGATTATATTACATATCTCAGTCAATTTAAACTGGTGTTATACTTTCAAAATACGCCTACGCATACCCTGAGAGAAAGATCTCATAGCCAACCACTGTAGTAGCCGGCAGCAGAATCAACAACAGATGTTGAAGCAAAGGGCACGGCTTCAAAAAGTTTCTCTTTTACGGCCGTATACTCACATTCAAATCGAGGTAGATACTGCTTTATACCTAAGATTCAAATCATACATACTTTGAAAATAGAAAAAAATCTACTAAAATCATGTTAAACGACGGAGAGGGAGAAAAATTTGTCCAAAAACAGAATATTAAACTTATTTGCATACCTTAACAAAGCATATACCATTAAAGGGAGATATTAAACTGTAAAATTTCATATTAAAGATAGACAGGGCAAACCTGGTATCAATGTCAATATGATGCAAAAAAAAAAACTTCCTGAGTTCATACCATTCTGTTTTAAACATTCGTGGTCACATTCACATAATTTTCTCT
Source organism: Deroplatys truncata (assembly GCA_030765065.1). Lineage (NCBI taxonomy): Eukaryota > Metazoa > Arthropoda > Insecta > Mantodea > Mantidae > Deroplatys > Deroplatys truncata. Next base: position 115,334,970 of record CM060988.1, on the reverse strand, counting down.
ACCCATAACAAATTCTAAGGTATATCCTTATGCATTACAACATTCATTAAAAAGTGATGCTTTTATCCAGTGTCTTTATTGAAGATATATTTTTGTCTAAAAGTGAGCTAAAGCGCTCACATGGAGCAGAAATATTCAAATGTTTATCGAAACACGGAGGAATACACTCACACAAGGCAGAAGAAAAAGAAACAGTAGCACTTACAAGCATCTTTCGTCAGATGACGCCCTTACGTTTAAAGCATATCAACAGGAAATATTTCGAAACTTGCTAAGGCCACTAGAATAATTATCTGTCACGGATAGTATGTTTTATTGAGCTCTGCATTTTCCCTGAGGTAAATGTTTGCCGATCTAGTTATATAAAATGAAATAAAACTCAATCAGAATGAAGATGACTTCAAAAGCTATTTACAGAAAGTTCAAGATATGTATCTTATGCTTCGTGCGTATATCTCAGATAATTTAATCAAAATGACGAGCACTTTTTAGAAAATAAAAAATAACTAGATTCTTTTCCATTTTAAAGGTAGTTTGGGTGTGAGAAATTTCTCAAAATCCTTGTGGTGCATCATTGGAAGTTGCAGGACTTATTCAAGGTTTGGTTTTCAACTGACTTTTCTTTTTAATTAATGCTGTTCACACACATGTGCGCGAGCGTTGGAGTTCCTTTTCTTTGAAGTGCTCTTCTTTTGTTTTCAGAGGACCCTAAAACGGGTATTTCCAGTGAAATCTGGATATCGAATTTTTGGTTGGATAATATGCTTCCTTTACCTACTGTAAATAGGCCATAGAGAAAATAAAAAAGGATAACAACGTTTCTGCGTAGCTTTTTCAACATACTTCAAGCCTTAATTAGAAAAATGTTGGTTTCTCTAGTTTCAATTTGTGGAAGTTCATATTGAGTTGTTGAAATTGTATGAAATATAACAGCTGAGAAAATGAAACCTATGTCTGTAGGAGAGGCTGTTTAAACAAGACTTTTAAAGGAGCTTATGGATGGATCATAGAGAATTGATGTTTCCTTAGAAGGTAAATTAAACCAAGTTTATAAAAACACTAAAAATGTGAAATTTTGATAAAATTGTCATTTTAGTATAATATTGGCTTAAAATGCATAAGAAGTTTATGACAAAAATAGAAGATGCAACACAGAAGATGAAAGAAAAAAAATAAATCGAATATCGTGGCGATTAAGCACAATAATATTTAATAGCTCCAACAGAGGAAAACTACAAGACCACATAACTTTTCTGCTTTAAAAATCTAGCTCCAAAACCTCGAAGGTGGTCAAAAGAACCTTAGTGACACTTGCTCCATTGATCATTACTATTAATCACCAAATTCGTGATGAGCTACATGTCCAAACTTTGGAGGAATTAGTGTAAGCTAGAGGCAGGAAGATTTGGTTTAAAATTCGTACCCACTCGAACTCATTAATCAGAACATTGGTACAAAAGAAACCACCCCAAACGCATACGTGAACATCAGGATTAGGATTAGGTGACGGTGGGGACACCTAGCACCTCGACCCGCAAAGGATCTTTTGTGCATACATCCTCGGGAGGAACGGATGAGGTGAAAGCACCGCAGGAGACGTATGGACCGGAGGACTGGCCGACTCAGACGCAGAGTTTCCTAAGAGTTGCAGGCTTGACCACCCGACCGAAGAGAACCCAATGGCGGCCTTCCCAAGCACCGGAGGGTGACTCACAGGCTCCCCTCCAGCGGAGAACGCGGAAAGCTGGACCCAGTAACGGAGGCTCATCTGGCGGAGCCGAGAGGGAATTCCAACGCGCAAGCCTCTGCGTCATCTGTCCGCAGCCAACCGACACGCAGCCCCGGAGTCAACCTGTAACGTGAAAGAGAAAGATGAAATGAAAGGAAATGGGGGTGAGAGAAATTCGGGGAGGTAATGATCCTTCCCAGCATTCACCTAGCGAGTTGAATCCCGCTCTCTGCATCTCACCGTTCAATCCTTTGTATTGAGCTATTGTTTCTCAGTTCAATCTAAATGAACAAAACTCCAACAACAAAAAACAAACCAAAGTGCTACCAGAGAAGGGTCAACATACATTTCTCATTTATGTGCATTGTGTGCATAATGTGACTTTACTGCTATTACTTTCGGTGTGTGTTACCAAGACAGGTGAGCCAACAAAAGTCTCAAATACAACCTATGTTGGCATTCTGGAGTTGTTTCTGTCGAGTGTAAGTGCTCCTACATAGTGCCATAAAATTAAATTGCGTTTTATTTATGGACGCTCTATGGTTCTTAACGTATCATTCTATATTGGGTGTGAAAGACCGGAAATTTTGCTTAGAGGTCACTTTATTAGGCTTGAGGTTCTTTTACGTGCCGTAAATCTGCCATGATAAGGATTTTTACGCCCGAAAAAAAAATCCTTCGCCCTCCTACGGTTTTGAATCCGCGACCTCGGGAATTAAAGGTACCCCTAAACCACGGAGGACGACATACATAGTGCCATAATTCATCTTACTATTACGAGTTCTAACCAAATACTATAACTTTTACCTGCAGGGCTGTTGTAACTGAACCAGTCACATGAAGATTATTTATTGTTAAAAAAATCTGATGTGTTACACTCACATGACTTTCTCTACTCTTGTACAATCTAATTTTACAAACGCTTATTCTCCATATGGTTCATGTTAATCGAGATATCGAGATGTCAATCTAATTGGTAATTTTCTTGTAGATGCAAGGGAAATATGGTAGCTTTTAAGCGATAGTCAAATATTTTAACGCTGGTTGCTATGTGGCGCATTCCATTCTCTTTGCATGTCCAGGACATAAAAAAAATGAATAACGAATGTGAGAAAAAGTATAAGTATTGGAAAATGTAAGGGAATAACAAGCAATATCTCGAAAACGGTTCACTCAACAAAAGAAATGTATATGACATAAGTTGTGTATTTTAACGCGATCTACATTTTTTGTGTAGTAAAATTTTGTCTATCTCTTATGGTTTACCAGTTATGCAAAAGTCGTTCACAATGAAGAATACTTTTGGAGACATTCCCAGAAAATTCGAGATATACATTTCATTTCTCATGACATTATCTTAAACATATGATATTTTCATCAAAATCGTTAGAGCCATTTTTGAGAAAATTAAAATTTTCGAAAAATGTTCCATGTAAAGGGTAGTCTGGGGTGGGGGGATTTTCTTGAAAACCTTCGTGTCGCATCTCTGGAAGATACTGAACCTAAATACCAAGTTTGGTGCTTATCCGACTGTTCGTTTTTGAGTTATGCTGTTCACAGACACACACACAGACACACACACACACACAGACACACAGACACACACACAGACACACAAACGGACATGTTTCCAAAAATGCTTTTTTTGGATTCAGGAGGTCTCAAAACATGTATTTCCGGTGAAATCTCGGTATCGAATTTTTGGGTGGAATGCAATACTTCCCCTACTTACTATACGTAGTAGAGAAAGTAAAAAGAGCAATCAAGTAACTGGTCACAGTGTACACTGTACAGCAATAGTCGCAAAACATATAGTAAATACTGCAGCCAATGAAGGCTAGCTTTTAAACATAAAGGAGGATATGTTGTGATCTCACAAATTCAGGATTGTGCCTCGTAAGACCAAATTTTGCGATCGCTGATGTAGAGCAAGTATAAGTACAGAACCTGATGCAGTAATTTGTATCACAAATTACTTAAATGTAAATAATGATTGTAATATGAATATGCATTTTTATGTGACATTGATTTGAGATGTTTCTTGACTGTAATTATTGTTGATAAGTAAGTTTATACGACCTTACTGAAACTGTCAATAATAGCGCAATAATGCAGAGAGGGGGGTGAGCTGTTTATCATTATTGGAAACGAGGAAGTTACGTAATGTTGGCGCGTTTTTCCGTTGAGAACCTTCTGGAATATGTTCTCCCTAAAGCATATGTATTCATAATTTTAATTGGATATTAAAATAGACGCTAATGTTGGCGCGTTTTATTAGCCAATTGCAGTTCAGTTATAATCTTTAGGCGTATCTGGATGCAGGAGTATAAATAGGGTAGGTTAGAGGTAGCTTCATGCTCAGTTCATCAAAATTCTTTGTGCACTACACGTCGTCTTCAGTTCGTCAGTTCGTCAAAATATTTGCATGAGATACGTCGACTATAGATTCACAAGTTACGAAAATCTAAAGTATTATAAAGTTAATTATACACAAAGTTGAAGTACGCGAATTAAGAGTGATTAGTAATGAAGTTATTAAAACAGTTTCAGTTTGGCGAGTGTTAAGATCAATGTGTAAATGTGATAGTTAACGTGTTCGACAATAAAAGTGTAAAACAAATTTCTTCATCAGTGTTATTTTTGGATAAAAGATTCCTTTCCGTTTACACAACCCTGATCAAGAAACATGTTCGACCGAGACATAATAGCTAGCCGGAGGACAGTAAACAAAATTTAAATCAAATAACAGTCGCATTCTTTCGAACACTAACACTGCCGCAAATTGCTAACACCAGATGGAGCTACGAACCTAACAAAGAATGACGTCACAAGATGGCTTCAACACTGATGTAAACTAACATTATAAGTAATACCGCACCAAATTGGCTCCCAAACGTGGGGCTCAACAACAAAATAAATATAACAAAATATGTTACTTCAAACCATATCAAGTAAACATTGTAGAAAAGCTACCATTGAATGTTCTGGTTACGCTTTCTCAGCCCTCTCCCCCCCCCCCAAATACTCTCATCGTTAAAATATGTTTACTGGCGTTAAGGTGTTTTGAAATTAAGGCATCAAATAAAAGATATAACGCAATATTCTCACTCGGATGTCTCTACCCATTGCATATTTCCGCATGTGTACCTTGTCCACATATTATAATATTCGATAAATGTGAACCTTTGTATCCACTTTGCGATATTCGAAATGAATTTAGGCCTGCAGGAAGGGCTTAATTACATACGACATTCAAATGTCGTACAAATCTTCGTGTTGCATTCTTGAAATGGTTGATTCGAATGAAATGCTACTAGCTCGGAATATGCTTTCGACAATAATGAAAGCAGCTCATTGGAATGTGTATCGTGTGAGGTTGGACTGTAGCACGCAATACATAGGCAGTGGAAGCAGTCATTGTGTTGATGAACCCTTTCACAGGGAATCGTCAACTAACACGGGTACAGTATCCAATCAACTGTGGCAAATTACGGCACCGGCTGTAGGTGATTGGCAGAAATTGGATTGTAGCCGACAAATGTTTCATCACTGTCAACAAGCTGGCATACAAATGCACAGTTAATTTACTCCCTGCAACCAACCTTTACGTCTACAAATAATAAAAATACATGCTTCTTTCAGTAATTGAATTTGGAGCAGTCTGTGCATGGCAATAAGAATTACAAAGCACTTCGGGTATTCACAATTCTTTTTATTATTATTATTATTATTATTATTATTATTTCCATTGTCAAGCATGACTTATTACAGTGGTAATATTACATGCATAACATAAACTATTTACATTGTATATACAACGTATTACATAGTTTTGTATAGGTATATTAATAATTTGTTCACTTGTCGTTTAGACCTATTATTGTTCTTATGTATTTCTTAAAATGTCATAAATATTTTTGTATAAAGTATTTCTGTGGTACTGGCCATGTTCCTCCATCTTTGCGGATTTCTTCGTTCAACATGTTTCTTGCGTGTTGCTGCATTTCACAATCGTACGACGGAGCTTGACGTTTCCTAGGAAAACGTTTCGTCTTGGTAGGTTACTCTTAATAAGTATGCGATTCTTATTTTTTCCTTTCTTTCGCAAGTGTTCAATATTACGACGTCTGAATTTATTGAGATGTTTGACTTACATTTAGGAAAATATAACCTATAGGCACGGAAAAAGCCAGGAGAAAAATTACTTGACACAAACGTATTTTAACGAGCGATACATTTTGCATGTAGTAAGCGTTTACCTATCTCTTGTGTATAATTATTCAAACTTATGCATGATTCGATCAGAGTGAAGAGTACTTCACAGAAATTTCAAGATATGCGCATATTTATTCTGGATGCCAATAACTCAAACATATATTTTAACCAAGCCCACTTGAGCTGAGCATCAGATTTAGGTGTTTCTTAATTTCTCTACTACTTATCTATGGGATTACATTATTCTGTCCAAATTTGATATCGAGATTGCACCGGGAATGCACGTTTTGAGGATTCCGAATAAACAAAGAATTTTTGTTTCTATGCATCTGTGTGCCTGTGAACATCATAACTCAAAAACGAAAATTCTTATTAATACCAAACTTAATTTTGGTGAAAATACAAATTGTTTAAGATATTTAAATGACTAATAAAATCTATATCTTGAAATTACTCTTGAGTAGCCGGTAAAAGTCATCTTCATTCTAAAGGATTTTTTTTTAATTTTTTGTAATTGTTAAGTCGCGTAATAATGTAAAACGTATTGAAATATACAACTTATGTCACATGATCGCATTAGCGATTTTAGAAATTCTCCTTATTATATATTTAAGTTTTTACATTAAACTTATATTATGAATATTCAAAAGCTCTCAATTCTGTTTTTCCCGCATGTGTTCATTAGCAACTGTAACTTAATATACCTATGCGAAAAGTTGTGTTTTGTTTTTTCGTATCATGCACATTGCTTAATCTGAGATTATTTCTGGTAAAAACGTAACTTGAATGTAAGAATAACTTTTTATATGAATTCTATAACATATATGGAATTATGCGAAGTTGTAAGTAGAGGAAGTCATGTGAGTGTGAAACCAGAATTTTTTCTTAATGCCCAATTTGTCCTTTACCTATTACTGTTTTGGTTATAGTAATTTATATTACTCTTCCTTAAGATATTCGTGTTTTCACTGCAACAGTAAAATTTTGTGAAGTTTTTCTCAAATGCCTTTTATCACTGAAAGTGTACCATTGATATACCTCGATCGTTTCCCTATATTTTCAATTTTTGAAGTTACATCGCTTCAAAGCTTCAGACTGACGATTTTCGTGATCTAAAATTGTGATGTCACGTCTTAAACTATAAGATTGACAAAATAAGTTTATATAATTGCATTATTGCTCTAGAATATGACCGTAGTATCTTTGGAGTAGAATATAAACTGCCTGAGCTGTAAGTATTCGAATTACATTTGTTTTCGTAACGTTCCTATAGCCCATATGGGAAACATATATGGAGCGCGATTTTAAAGACGATTGCGCGTCAAAGAGAGTGCACGTGCGTAGCACAGCTCAAGAACTCAAAGCTATTAAAATATGTTAGCCCTTTGGTAGGAAAGTAGCGTTGCTCCCCATCTTCGTTTCTCGCTACTAGAATGTGATTTTGTCTGAAACGGGGTGCACTCAGCCTCATGAGGTCCTACCGCGCATCGAAGGTCTAGGAACATGTCATACTAATCATAATCACTCTTACAAACTGTCCTCGACTCGTGATGTCCTCTGCGGACGTGGACAAAGGATGCAGTGCTCATGCGGTTGACCTTAGTTGGAATGAGCTGTCACGTCTGAGTTTGTTGTAAGTACCAAATTTGGATAGGTGTTTTGAACAAAGAACCAGCGAAGAAATGAATGAACTGCTTTGTGTAGAATGTGGTGGGTATAGTGTTGAAATTTGGACGTTTCAACAAAGAGAGGAATAGATTGGAGGAATTTGAGACATGGTTGTCGAGAAAAAAAGAGTGTGAAAGCAAGAAGGCTTAGAGGAACTAGACTTTAAACACACACACACACACACACACACACACACACACACACACACACACACACACACACACACAAATGATCAATTTATCGGCTTGTATCGTATTGAAAAGTTTGATGTTTCCTGATTTTAAAAAAATGCGGGATTTCTGTATTATTTTCACCACATTAATGATTTGAAATGTGTTTTAAAGACAGCAGCGCTGGGAGTTAATACCGATAAACGTGTTTTTTGTTTGAAATTGTTACATTTAGGCTCATTATTACACAAAAACTTTTGAGGATAGTATTGTTTTACTCGCAGTTACTTAATTACGTAATTTTAGACATAATACCCACCTCTCTATGTGCTTCATACAAATGTATGTCATATACTCTTTTGTGTTGCATATTTCTACGGGTATAAGTACCTAAATGTATCGAAAATCACCTCCAGGTCTCCCTTAAAAAGAGTAGACGAGGAAGAACATCGCTGAAATGGTCAAGAATGGGAAAAGAAATTGATTAGGACGTTGTATCATAAGAAATTGCTTACGAGGGATTGGGAAAAAGGCACAAAACGGAAGAAGGTACCAGATAATGGACAATATGAGTAGGTATGGTTATGTGCGGAGATGAAGAGGAAAGCGGAAAGGAAAGGACGGACTTCCACCTAATAGAACACTTAATTAAGTTTCCAAGTCTCATCCGTTCTTCGGTTCAGAAATTCAAAAGTTGCACAAAGATATAGATTAATGGTTTTCATATACTTAACTGATGAAATGGAAATTACACACAGTTTATGCCCTGCAGAGCTTATTGATTTACGAGGAGAGCGCAGTAGCACAGTTGATTAAATCCCAGGAGCAGTGAAGGTAGGTATAAACTTGTTCTGGGAAAATCTCCCAGTTACTTGCACGTTTTATCCCTTCTCGAAGAGATTGGCATTTCCAGGAAAAAACTTTTTGCATGTACGAGCTCGTAGGTTTCATTTTCTGCCTTTTTGTTTTTCGAGTGTATGATCAGTGGTCAGCGTTTCATTTTGGGGTCCTTGAGCCCCCTTTAAAGCTTGCATGATACTGCTATTGCCTTTTTAGTATATGTCTGTAGGTTTGGAATCTCTTCGGTGAACGTATAGGGGTACAGCGGAGGGTGGCAGCTCGCGCACTGCAACGTACGTGAGAATTCCTCGCGGCAGGGATAAAGTGAAGGAACCACAGGAGGCTGCAGGCAGACAGACCGTAGAAACGCGCGGAAGTCCCAAACAATTCTTGGCTCGAAGACCCGTCCTACTATTTGAGCTGCTCAGGTGAACGACCCCTTTAATCAAGTGTCCACGGGAATACTCTTTCCTTGGAGCAAGCATCCGCACCATCGTACGCACTGCCTAACGCCACAAAACCTAAAGTATACCTGGAACACGAGAAGAGAACGGAGTGAAAGAGAAATTATGGATAGGAAATCGTGGTAGATGAGAAACCTTCTCAACTTTCGCTTATCAACAAGGGAAAACCATGAAAAATCCAAGGTCAGAACTGACAGTCAACGAGAATCGAACCCGGTAGCTCCCAAATGCAAGCCAACTCATTCGGTGGTGTACGTATTCATTCCTGCATTCAATTTTACTCTCATTCGCTCCAGCGTAATGTAGGCGCTCCTTCCGGGCTTCCAAGCTTGAGAAATCAGCTACAACGTCTTCATACTAGGGAAAAGATCTTATTCTAGGGTGGAATTGGACAAGAAATACTATTATCTACTAGGATAGCTTTGTCCCAATGTTATTGACGTCTGAATCCATGTCTTACAATCATTTTTTTAATTGTCTTTTGAGGATATGAATGGAGATGGTAGCTCTGCTGTCTTGGACACTTCCTCGATGAGATAAAAGGAGCGCTCTTATCTCACTTTAACAGCAATTTACTAAAGTACGTCCAGCTTTAAGAGTTGCTGAATAGGAAGTGTTAATGTTTAGGAGGCAGACATGCTTATAAACAATAAAAGGAAGAACGGATATGACACATTTTTCACATGCCAACCAATTTTAATTAATCACCATATTCCATACTCTTAGCACAGAATTTGTTATTTGTATTAAATCATCATTATGTCAAGGTACATATTTTCAAGTATACACACGTGGAGATATATTTACAAGAAACATTTTAGAAGTTTAGAAAAAAAGAGACGAATGGTAAAACTATTATTTACAAGATTGACAGGAATTTCGATCTGCGAGAAATAATATTGAGAATACGATTGGTAAATAAACACCTTAGCTACAGTTTTAAATGGATTTACTGTAAATATTTACCTAATTCCATGTTTGTGCAATTGTAAATTAATGTATATAATTATGTATTATATATGTATATCATAATTTATTTTTATGATAACAGGTCGTGATAAGACCATGTAGTCAAAACGACCCCAAATAAACTTTTAATAAAAAAATAAATAAATACGGGCAGAAATGGAGCATAACTCCAGGCCTTGGTCGGAGGAGGAGGCTAGCCTTAGCAATCACCCTAGCAACAAGGAAATTCCTTCAGACCTCCTTCCATGTGCAGCCTTACTGTAGTCTGATGCTTCAACAACACACACAAACTAGCTTGTGACTACTCGGATCGTCGCCAAACTTAAATACTATTGCATACTGGTTATATTTTACCGAAGTTTACTAAAGTACAACCTTGACATTTTTCTACGACGTGGACTTATGGGACAAGTCACTAGAATCTGGTGATATATCAGTTAGATTGCATTCATAACCGGCAACTCTTCCTCAAACACGTACCTGTTAAGCGCGTTATGAAAGTTAGTTATATCGTACCTCTTAAGTTGACGCCCTTTTAATAGTGTTACAGGAGTTCAAACTTTGCACGCCGACTGTTTAGTCACAAAAACTTGTCCCTCCCATATATTATCCACTATTGAGCTACTATAATGTACACTGTGTGATCAAAAGTACCCGACACCCCCACAAACATACGTTTTTCATCTTAGGTGCTTTGTGCTGCCACCTACTGCCTGGTACTCAATATCCGCGACCTCAGTAGTCATTAGACATCGAGAAACAGCAGAATGGGACACTCCGTGGAACTCACGGACTTCGAACGTGGTCAGATGATTCGGTGTCACTTGTGTCAAAAGTCTGTACGCGAGATTTCCACACTCCCAAACATCCCTATGTCCACTGTTTCTGATGTGATAGTGAAGTGGAAACGTGAAGGGACATGTACAGCACAAAAGCGTAAAGGCCGTTCTCCTCTGTTAACTGACAGAGACCGCCGACATTTGAGGAGGGTCGTAAAGAGTAATAGGCAGACATCTATCCAGACCATCACACAGGAATTCCAAACTGCATCAGGATCCACTCCAAGTACTATGGCAGTTAGGCGTGAGGTGAGAAACCTTGGATTCCATGGTCGAGCGGCTGCTCATAAGCCACACATCACGCAGGAAAATGCCAAACGACGCCTCGCTTGGTGTAAGGAGCGTCAACATTACACGATTGAACACTGGCAAAACGTTGTGTGGAATGACGAATCACGGTACACAATGTGGCGATCCGATGGCAGGGTGTGGGTATGGCCAATGCCGGGTGAACGTCATCTGCCAACAGTGAAATTCGGAGGTGGTTGTGTCATGGTGTGGTCGTGTTTTTCCTGGAGGGGGCTTGCGCCCCTTGTTGTTTTGCGTGGCACAATCACAGCGCACACCTACATTGATATTTTAAGCACCTTCTTGCTTCCCACTGTTGAAGAGCATCTTTCAACACGAACGATACTGCACGGGCTGTGGCGGGGTGGTTACATGACAATAACATCCCTGTAATGGACTGGCCTGCACAGAGTCCTGACTTGAATCCTATAGAACACCTTTGGGATGTTTTGGAACGCCGACTTCGTGCCAGGCCTCACTGACCCACATCGATAGCTCTCCTCAGTTCCGCACTCCGTGAAGAATGGGTTGCCATTCCCCAAGAAACCTTCCAGCACCTGATTGAAAGTATGCCTGCGAGAGTGAACGCTGTCATCAAGGCTAAGGGTGGGCCAACAGCATATTGACCTCCAGCATTACCGATGGTGGGCGCCACGAACTTGTACGTCATTTTCAGCCAGATGTTCGGATACTTTTGATCACGTAGTGTATCTAAATGTTCCTTGTCAATTATAGGTAGAGGTGTCGACAGTACCAATGAACGTTGCGCTAAAATTTAGCTATGTTACACGTATTATTTGTTATTATATACTTATTGGAGAATAAATTCATAAATTCAAGAGCAATCCGTTGATGTCCACTGCCGTAATTGTTTCAGAGGGGATAACGCTTATAGTTCGAATTCGGGAGGTCGGGTTCAAATCTCGTACACCGGCCAATCTGCTCGGTATTTTTAAATGGTTTCAAGTATGGAACTGGATAGTTCAGTGCCAGGACCCAAAGATTCACCACTCCTATGATACCAATGGTAACATAATATATGGCACACATAGTCGACTTCCTCGCCACTTTTGAATTGATGCTACAGGAAGAAGACTACAGAACAAACGTCATTTGTCTGTAATAAACTGACATGTATGCAACCGTAAAGATTAAAAATACACCTGAAGACATGCTCTAGAAAAAAATCATTACATCAGGCGAACACGTTTATTTATACGGATATACCAAAGAACCTATTACAATCACCTATTTACAGATTTAATATAATGACGAAATATTGCCTCATAATACTAGCAGAAAAACTTAATAGTAAGTCTTCTGTAAATAGGTTGTCTGGTAATTTCTCTGGTTATATATCTGGCCACTCGAGTTGAAATGTTGCCCGCCCTGAAATTCGGCATTCGTTATCTTTGTTTCTTGGTAACCTGAACAGGTTACTCGGTGTAAGACAGGGACGCCACCTGGCAACCCAAGTAGAAGAAGACCAGGCAGCGTTCATATTCCACACACAGCCTTCACGTGGTGTAAGCGCGAAAGATAAATCATACAAAATTATAAGAGGAATACGAGCTACTGCTCTGAATGTAATTTGTTTATGGAGTGTACCATCCCGATTCTCACGTAGGAAACCGAGATTCAGTACACTCCGGAGAAGTATAATATTCCTTGAAGAAGCCAAATAGTAAGTTCCACTTACAATTTGTCTGTTTTTACGCCAGGTGAAGTACACAAAATGTCAAATGAGCTGGGTTGTAACAGTTCCACTTGCTTTTAGTGAGCTGAAGATTAATCTTAGTGCTCCTAACCACTCTTGAATAAAAGTTTAATGTATTCAAGAAAAGAAAGAAAAATCAGGTAAATGAAAAATGATGTGTTACATTCACGCGACTTTCCCTTCCCACTCTATAGTTGAGCGTCCTAAAGCAATAATCATCATCGTCCTCCCACTCTTCCACAAACTCTTTTTAAAAAACCTTACTCTTCTAGATGCTTTATGTTAATCGAGATAAACGTTTGCGGAAATGATTTCATTACACATTTCGTTGTAGATATAAGGGGAATTCAGTAGGTTTAAGCGTAAGTCAACTCTTTTAAAAGTGAGTCGCTATGGGATGGCTTTGAGATTCCATTCTCTTTGACCACGAGGGAAAAAAAGGAATAGCGACTTATAGGTTGAAAAGGTACGTCTACGTATATGACAATTCAAACAATTTTAAAGAATATCTCGGAAATGATTAATACCACAAAAGTTTGACATAAATTATCTGTTTTAATGAGATCTACATTTTTTTATGTAGTTAAGATTTTGTATATCTCTTACGCTTTGCGAGGTAATACAAAATTAATTAGGAATGAAGAGTTCTTCAGAGGGTATCCGAGATAATTCAAGATGCACTTTATTTATCACCAAAGACCTTAAACATATGGTATTTTAATCAAAACCATTTGAGCCATTTTTAAGAAAAGAAAAAATAACGACATTTTTTCTATGTTGAGGGTGGGGGATTTTCTTGAAAATCTTCGTGTTGTATTCCTGGAATATACGGAACTTAAATACCAAGTATTCACCCAAGATTTAGGTTTAGAGTTATGCTGTTCACACACACGAACTTTTTTTTAAACAAAATCTGATGTGTTACACTCACATGGCTTTCTCTACTCTTGTACACACTACTTTTACAAACGCTTATTCTCCATATGCATCATGTTAATCGAGATGTTAATCTTATTGCTAATTTTCTTGTAGGTGCAAGGGGAATTGGTAGGCATTAAGCTATACTCAAATATTTTAAGAGCTGGTTGCTATGTGGCGCATTCCACTCTCTTTGCATATCCAAGACAAAAAAATGAATAGCGAATTCCCATTTGAGAAAATAAGTATTGGAGCATTTAAGGGAATAACAAGCAATATCTCGAAAACGGTTCACTCAACAAAAAAAGTGTATGACATAAATTGTGTATTTTAACGCGATCTATATGTTTTGTGTAGTAACATTTTGTCTACCTATTATGGTTTACCAGTTATGCAAAAGTCGTTCACAATGAAGAATACTTTTGGAGACATTCCCAGAAAATTCAAGATATACATTTTATTTGTCATGAAAATATCTTAAACATATATTTTAATCAAAACGTTAGAGCCATTTTTGAGAAAATTAAAATTTTCGAAAAATGTTCCATGTAAAGGGTAATCTGGGGTGGGGGGGATTTTCTTGAAAACCTTCGTGTCGCATCTCTGGAAGATACCGAACCTAAATACCAAGTTTGCTGTATATACGACTGTTCGTTTCTGAGTTATGCTGTTCACAGACACACAGACATACACACGGACATGTTTTCAAAAATGCTTTTTTTGGATTCAGGGGGTTTCAAAACATGTATTTCCGGTGAAATCTCGGTATCGAATTTTTGCGTGGAATACAATACTTCCCCTACTTACTATACGTAATAGAGAAAGTAAAAATAGTTCTTATGGATTCAGGGGGCCTCAAAAGGTAAATATCGTTATGAAATTTTATGGTGGAATACAACACTTCTATTTACTAAAGGTAAGCAGCAGAGGAAGCAAAAGAGCAATTATAAACATGCAGAATTGAACCACTGCGCTTCACAAACGAGAAGAAAGTCTTCAGCCAGTAAGCTTCTAAGAAGAACAGTGAAATTAACATTACCAGGCGCACCTATCCTGACATGCTATTACGAATCGAAATTTAGAGAGCAGAGTGTGATGGTGTGTAGCGTGCTCTGAGAGCAGCTCCAAGAGATGGCTCATTACTATATTCATTTAGTGACCCCGTGAAGACCTACGAGAGAGATTTTACAGGCTCATAACTCATTATTTCAATGTAATTTGGCCCAACTGCAATACTTACCTATAACGGTGAGATTGACAGTATGCCAGTACATGTGAGTATCATTACGGACCAGACATGAATAGTTTCCCGAATCGGACTCCCCGACGGCCTTGGAGTAGATTGTCTGGTTGGCCGACTCGGGGTACAGGATGAAGTTGGACACGCCTGCCGGCCAGGGGTACGCCCTTCCGTCCTTGTACCTGAAACAAAACCAAACATAAGGTTCAATGTTCGCATTGTGATAACACCTTTCCGTATGTTGTCTGGTGTTTCTGTTTTGACTTATACACACACACACACACACACGTGCGCGCGTTCAATGCCCGAGGCGGGACTCGAAGCTGCGGGACTTCCTGCCGAAATAGGAACGACAAATTCTGCGACTGGGAGAGCTGTCTACAAGAGTAAATTACTGTTGCTGCCCCCACACTAACCCTTTCAAGGGGAATTTGCTTTATAAAACCGATTTCATGTGAAACTTAAAGTACACGGGTCAAAAGGGAGTTTTATACTGTGTACAATGCGTCTTGTTTAGAAACAGTTTCCACTAAAATCTTCATTCAATTTGAATACAACTTTTAGTCAACGCACTACAGCAAGGCACTACCTAATTGAAGCTGGGTTGACCACCCGACACAAATTTCGCGGTACAGTTCTGCATTTTAGGACTTTTATAACAGAATTTGTCCCTAATTTTCATTAATCGTGCCTTCTTATTCAGAAATGAGGTCTTCGAAGTCAGATTTTTCGAAGTTTTGGGCAATCGATAATTATGCTGTCCACTAACCAATGCTTTTGCTCTCCTAAGGAGGTGGTCACTATTGAAGCTGCGGTGTCCGCCATACATTTGAAGATTTTCAAAGTTAAACACATTTCAAGGAAACAGGCGAATATTTCTAAAAAAAAAATATTTCCAGCTCAAACAATCTTTTTATACAAACACTTTTGTCGTATCTCTCTCTCTCTCTCTCTCTCTCTCTCTGTCTCTTTCTCTATTTCTTTTTCAGAAATGTGTCTAATGACTATGACACTATGGCGTATTAGTAGCCATTGTCATGCCAGACACATTACTGCGTCTTATTGGCGACAGCATTGTTGGGGTAATTCTTTCGGCTTTGGGTTTGAAGTTCCTTCTGGCATGGCGACTCGCCGCCTCTAGCTGGCGAGCCTAGTTAGCGGTGGGGAGAGAGAGAGAGAGAGAGAGAGAGAGAGAGGGAGGGAGGGGATAGTTTAGCGTTACCTTCTTTGTGTGTGTTAAGAGTCAGTCTGGTTTCAGTCTCAGGTCTGAAAGTTTGTGTGTGAGACATCTCCCCTCAATTCTTTCTTTATTCCTTTGTGTGAGATGTAGGGACACCGTTAATCTTTTATTGAATAAACCACAGGTAATGTGAAATCTGTGTAATTTGTTTTAAATTCCCTGCGCCTGCACCGGAATGTGAATATCAAGGTCCTGGTTCTCTCGCTGCATCTGTAGCTACGTTTCCCCTTGTGCACGTTGGGGTGATTAAAATTTAAGGTTTTGCTGGAAACTTTTTGGCCTTCACCGCAGTATGTAACAATATTAGTAATGAAGACAAAATTACGTAATAGCAATAAATATGAAGATAAGTACGGCATTTATAAAACGTTACTTTAGAGAATAAGATAAATATGTGTGAATGCCCTGAAATTAAGTAAACGGCTTAGTGACTGTGGTCATACCCATACTAATCAGATTGCTCAATTCCTCACTCGTGTGGTCTCCTTCACTCCCAGATTTTTTACATACTTTACAAGTTTCTATCTCATTTCGAGATTCTGCGTTAAAAAAGAAGTAAAGGTTGTGAAAGCTCATTTAAAAAATCACATCAGATGTTGCTCAGACAGTATGTTTTAAAACAAAGTAGTGAAATGGATTGGATCTGAAATGTTTCTAATGAAGATTTCGTTCAAGGAACCGAAAAATTATAAGCCCCTGAGGAAGAGAAAGTAAATGAGCTTTTGTTTGATTCTTCTTTACGAACTACTTCCTAAAAGGAATGTATCATTAATTTCTGGGCAGAAGTCAAAAGAGAATATAGCTCAAAGAAGTAACATTAGGTTACTCGTAGAAAAGAAGAAGTCACATTTTAAAGATTTATTTAGACATTAATATTCACTACAATGTAAACTAGCAGGACTTTTTTTTTTAAATACCTATAGCATACAGATATCTCAAGTTATAACACAGAGGTATTTGCGTATTTATTATGAGTTGGATCATAAAATGTTGTAGTCTAACTATAAACTTAATAGAAATATTTCACATTGTATCAGAAATAGTCTAAAACACAATTTTAAACACTTGGCTTTCATTTGAGCCTTTACTTTATTAATATTATGTTGCTTCTTTTAAAATTGCAGTTACTTGTGTGCACTTTAAAAAATTCTAGCAGCATACTTAATGGAGGGAAAATTTAAATTTTTTTCGACATAATGATCAAATGGTAACTCAGTTTACTCGCTTTGGCTGTTTTTCAGATCGTTCATTTTATATTTATATAAAAAATTGAAAAATATGCAAAAATTGCAATTTTTTGTACCTACGTGGTGTTTTTAAAAGTATCTTTCATGCATATGTTAGAGCATTTTTTGTGCATACATCCACGCACTTTCATTGACATGTGACTTAAACTGGTGGAGAAATAAATTCGTAAATTCGGTGAAGTCGTAAAAAGCAAGCCGAAAATGAGGAATTAAGGCAAAAACCTTGAAAATTACCATCTTTGACATTTTATTCCTCCGTTAAATAAAATCCTATTGTCACAGCAAAATCCAGTAATACACGAAAAGATTGCTCTACTCAATGCAAGATAATTTGAGAACACCACGTACAAAAGAGTTGTAATTTTGGCATATGTTTAAAAAATGTATAAAACTGATAAAATTAACGATCTGAAAAGCGGCCAAAACACATAAACTGTATTATCATTTGATCTTTATGTTCAAAGAAAATTTAGATTTTCCCTCCATTAATTTGACTGCTAGAATTTTTTAAAGTGCAGACGAATACTTTCTTGAGTAACTGTATGTTAAATTAGCACTTGAAAGTCATTTTTCTTCCTTACCAGGATTAACGAAAATAAAATCCTATAGATGTCACTATGTTACTTTCATGAATTTATCTGTCTACTTTACCTGAATTCCTCATTGCACCTTGATTATTTTCAAATTTAAACTAGGGACTGTAATCCAGTGTGATATGATTGAATTAGCATGCTTTTTCGGGATTTGAGAATGAGACGAAAACAGCATAATTGAAAAACGAAAAGTGGGATAAATTCCAAATCTCATACGCTGTTTAAGCATGCCAGGGGAAATAAAATGTCTCTACTACCACCACCACCACCACCACCACCACCACCACCACCACTACTACTACTACTTACATGAAAAATCTTTTCTTTAATTTTGGTATTTTCAAAAATGACTAACGGTTTTGATTAAAATGACATATGTGTAAGATATTTGCATGACTAATAAAATGTGTAGGTATCTTCAATTTTCTGTGAATAGCATGTGAAGTCCTCTCCATTCTCATATAATTTTGAATAATTCTATATAGTTGATAAATCATAAGAGACAAAAAGTACTACAGACAAAATTTAAAGCTCACCAAAATGTACACCCTCTGTAAAATATGTTTTCTTAACGTTAGCCGTTTCGGGAGAGTTCTGTGTTGCATGTCTACACTTTCCCAAATACGTCATCTGACGGATATGCTGAAAAGCTTGCGATTCTTCTTTTTTTTCCCCTTCCTTCGTAAGAGCTTATTACCACCATTAAAGATTTGAATGTTGTTTCCGCGTGTTTGTTGTAAATAAGCATTTACTGCTTAATTTGAAATCATCCATAGGTAAACATATATTATGAATAACGCAACGTGTATAGAAGAACAACTTTTTATGGGTATGAAGACTATCATACACGGTGGGTGTATGACCATTCGTCATAGAGTCGTCCTCCGTGGTGTAGTGGTTACCATGCTAGCTTCTAGTTCCCGGGGTCGCAGGTTTAAATCCGGCGGAGGGCGATGTTTTTTTTCGGGCGTAAGAATCCTTAGCATGGCTTCCTTCGGAAGGGAAGTAACGCCGGTGGTCCCGTGTCGTAGATTTACGGCACGTAAAGGAACCTCAAGCCTGATAAAGAGGCCTCTGAGTAAAATTATCGGTTTTTCACGCCCAATATAGAATGGGACGCTAAGGACCACAGTAGTTAAAGAGCGTCCATAAATAAAACTCAATTTTTCATTCGTCATGAGTAGACAAATTCGTGTATGTATTCGCATCAGAATTTTTTAACATTCTGGTTGAAAGAAAAACACTGAAATTTGTAATGAGTCACTTGGAAAATACTTTATTAAAAAGCCGTGAAAAATGAAAATTCAAATGTATATTACATCTTATATGAGAATAAAGTATTTATGTTTTTACAGAATATTGTTTCATACAAGCTTTTAGATATAATGTTTGTAAATTAAACACCCTTTTTAATAAAGCGAAATGGAAATTAAAATTATTGTTCTTGATAAAAACATCTGTCAGCTAGTATAGATATACTCTGGTTTTGCCCATTTCTCTAATTTACAACCTTGCAGGATTTGTGCCTGTATCTCTCAATAGACTAATTATTACTGTTACACGCATTTACTCCACGGCTTACCCGTATATTTGAGGTCCTCACAGGTACAGTATTCCGTTCCTGAATTTGTAGCTCTAGTCCAGGATCCATTTCTGTTGAATAGCGGTACATTAAGCGGATAAAAGGACTGTGGACCAGCCTTGTGCCAGCTCATGAATGATGTTAATCTGCATGTGCCAACTTCCTGAATTTTTCATACACGTTTCGTAGAATCGGATGGTAAGGGGGGAGGGTATAGCACTGTTTTGGTTTCAAGGTTGAAAAAGTGAAATGGACGAAAGAGATTGACACTGCCGAGCGTACCGTCAGCTCAACCAATAATGGACTCTCAACCCGCCCCCGCCCCACCTGCAGATGGCGTTGCATAAGAAAATCAGATCCTGTATCGATCACTCGTGTACACTGACAGGCAAAAATGTTTGCCGATATGTGAGAGTGTTAGTTTTAAATGGCACTGACAGTAAACACAACCCCTCCTTTCCCTTCTGCATGCTTTTTGTTACTTCTTTGTTGCAAACCGGTAGGTAATGCGCATTTTGTAAAGCGTAAGGTATGACATAACTGCTAAATTCCAATGAAAGAAGCCGATATAAACTAACCACAAGTTTATTCGAAGTAAAATAATTGAGCCAGAATGACAAGATCAGTTGTACGAATATTCTATGGTGGCCAACCTAGCAGGAGTTAACGGCGACAGACAACAGTCCATTTTTGAACAAAACAGTGTACAGAAGTATGATTCTCTAGTAGGGAGAATAGGTGTCTTCCAGGATACCGTGGTACTGTCAATGCTGCTGCCACCATACCTGAATATAGCCACGTTTCAAAATATACGATGATAAAGCATGGACATTTTACATCTACAACAGTGAGCATTTCGTTTGTGGCTAATGCTAAGAAAAAACGTTATTTGACACATATTCTGTTTTAACGAGAGTTATTTTCCCACGCAGTTAGTTTTTGTCTTTATTTTATGGTTTTTCTAGTTAAGTAAAATTTAACGCCTGAAGAGCTCTCATCAGATACATGTTTTGTCATGAAGTATAAAAAATGTATGATATTTTCATCAAAACTGTAATGCCTCTTTTCTTAAAAATAACAACATTATTATCTATAATATTTCCATGCAAAGGTTGCTTGCTGTGTTTGAATTTCATGAACATCATCACCCAAGGTGTCCGATTTTATGTCTATTCTAACCCCTTTCTGAGTTATGGTGTTCACATACGCAAACACCAGATCCTGTTACATTTTGCATTCCACTCGATACCGAGATTTCACAGGAAATACATGTTTTGAGGTGCACTGAATGCATATAAAGCATTTTTGGAAACATGACCGTGTGTGTGTGTGTGTGTGTGTCTGTGTGCGGCATGTGTGTGTGTGTGTGTCTGTGAACATCATAACTCAGAAACGAACATTCGGATAAACACCAAACTTGGTATTTAGGTTCAGTATCTTCCAGAAATGCGACACGAAGGTTTTCAAAAAAATCACCCACCCCAGATTACCCTTTACATGGAACATTTTAATTTTCTCAAAAATGGCTGTAACGATTTTGAATAAAATACCACAAGTTTAAGACATTTTTATGGCAAATGAATTGTATATAGAATTTTCTGGGAATGTCTTTAAAAGTATTCTTCATTGTGAACGACTTTTGTATAACTGGTAAACCGTAAGAGATATACAAAATTTTACTATACAAAATGTAGATCGCGTTAAAATACACAATTTATGTCATATACATTTTTTTTGTTGAGTGATATTTTCGAGATATTGCTTGTTATTCCCTTAAATTTTCCAATACTTATACTTTTTCTCAAATTCGTTATTCATTTTTTTATCCTGGTAATGCAAAGAAAATGGAATACTCCACATAGCAACCAGCTCTTAGAATATTTGGCTATCGCTTAAAACCTACCAATTCCCCCTTACATCTACAATAAAATTAGCGTGAAGCATATGGAGTAAGCGTTTGTAAAAATAGTTTAACAAGAGTAGAGAAGTCATGTGAGTGTAACATACTCTTTTTCTTTTATTTTATTTCAAAGACTTGAAAAGACGTATTTTTAGTGAAACATATAACATTTCCATGGACTTTAAGCAAGCGAGCGAGGTGTTTGAAAGAGGGGGGGGGGAGAGAGATTAAGAGTGAGTGAGTTTATTGCTTTGTACGTCATAAGTCATAACATCTAGTCTACAGGTCAATGAATGAATCAATGATTAACGAGTACTCGAATGAGCCTGAGGTCCTAAGGGTGGAGAGTTACTTGAAATTTGTCTTTGCAGGAAACAGGGAAACACCAAGAAAAGTGTTTCAGGCAATTCACCTAAAACGAGATTTAAATTCGGGCCTTCCAATTTTTAGGCAGACAAGAAAATTACAACACGAAAGTGAACATATTTACTTCTCAGTAAGCAAGTTTTACGTTTTATAACCTCGAGATAAATGCACATTTGACGTTAGGGATAGCACGTACTACCCAGATATTCCAGCGAGGGCTATGACTTGCCTCAATGAGAGAGTGAGGAAATGATGTTAATGCAGCACACGTCTGTCTGATCTTGATAACAATACGCTGGCCGACTCTGACAGCTGGCAGGTGATCCCATACGGGTGCCACCTGACTCCTTTGTAGTTTATTAGGAACCAAGGGTTGTAGTCGTGCGTTGATCTCACCCTTGACTGTTCTTTACAAGCAGTGCTCACATTTGTAGCTTCTCAAAGGCACAAATGTTCTTGAACATTGCAATAATCATCATTATTAAAGCAAGCTTCCTTACTTGCAGCTTTGGCAGAAACAGAGGGGTTTCTTCGTACAAGGTAAACACCATTAACATTAATACTTCCTGAAGTCTGTGTGCTCTAATTTCTTGAACCCTTCTCCAGAAATATGTATTTAGACTGAAGATTGCACTGTTGAACTTATGAAGAAAAAGCTTTGATCAACATTATTTCCATATTCATTTAATTTGCTTGGATGCACAATTTGAAGAAACCTTGTCAAAATATACTAGATGGAAATGGGTATACAGACCCTGAGATAGAGAGATAGAAAGAGAGAGAGAGAAAACAGACAGACGGAGTGATAGCTAGAAGGTAAATAAACACTGCAAACTTTGAGAACAATTTACTTCTATATTTTATATATTTGTAAAATATATGAAAGATAGAAATATGGAAACAGCGAGCTTTCTCTGCAGTTGGGTGAGAATATCTGCGCTTGAGGGTTAAGGTGATTGCTGCCTTCAGTAAGTTACAGGAATAACTAAGTTACTACATTACAGGAATTATGTTAACGATAACTAATGGTAATTAACTCACAGTTGTTATACACATTTGCTGTGATATTTTTATTACCTAAAGCGACCAAAGTACATTTCTATACTTTAACTTTGAATTAAAAGAAAAGTAATAACAATAATAATAGCATAAATAATAAATGAAATTAATTCACTTATGCACACCTAGAAGCGAAATAGGTATGAATCCAGATACGTGCCTGCAATAGCAGAATTTGCGGACCTGTTAAGTATTTAACCCATAATTTTTAATGTAATTTTTTTGTTTGTCTGTAATGCCACCGAGGAGATAACATTTCTTCGGCGCCGTCAACTGCAAAGAAAATTCACCATCAAAATAAAATGCAAACATAACACAAAAACTCACGGCATACACCGTTTACAATAGCAAAACTCATTGTGTACGGTTATAGCTCCACCTCTTTATTTATTTATTTCTTTCTTTCTTCCTTCCTTCCTCTTTCTTTCTGTTTCTCTCTCTCTCTCTCTCTCTTTCTCTGTTTCTTTCTTAGATAATTCAGCTCAAGCATATTTAAGCAATTTCTCCCCCGACTGTCCACAGTGAAGTTTCTCTCTCATTTGCTGGAGTCTGACGTACTTCCTGCAATGAATCCATCAGCTTTAGCCCTCTTCTTTACCGATCGAACTAAATATACAAAGCTTTCCCCTCAACTTTTGCGCTCTCTGTTTCCGGTGGAAACCTTACTGGATTTGCCAGTCTTTGAATTCTGTGAAACATATCAGAAGAACTTGTATCTAAGTATATGTAATAATTTCCATAACAGGAAACTCTTTATTCAGATTTTCAGTTTTTTCAACATGTTCCAATGTTACTTTGTTATAGGTGGCGCAGTTTAACTATTCGCTGTGTTTTACTTTCTCTAAGGCCTAGCTATGTAATACAAGGAAATATTTTATACCACTTAAAACATTAAATATTTAGATACATAAGTTGAGGTACCCTGAACTTTATTTTACCCACGGCTTACTTATCGCAAGCCAAAAAAGCAGTGTTTTCTAACCAAGAATTTAATATCAAAATTGAGGTGAACCCCCTCGCCAAAAATAATTTTTTAGAAAAACGTTCACGTGTGCAACTGTGTGTGTGCGTGCGCGCGCGCGCGCTCGCTCACGCACGCCTGACTAGTGCCTAGAAAGAGCCTAATTCAAAGAAAGTCAATTACTAAATTACACAATTAACATTCAAAACAACCGTTTAGCTGGAAAAGTTTCCTTATTTTTAAATGACTATTTTGATTAAAATGTCACTTCGCATATATTGGAATTATAATATATCGAACCTCTATTGCCTAGGAGAGTCTAATTCAAAGAAAGTTAATTATCAAATTTCACATTTAACTTTAGATACCTTCTAAGGAAGATTTTCAGGAAATTTCCATACCGCCAAATAACCATTTACACGGAAACGTTCCTTGTTTTTTTATTTTTAAATGTCTATTTTGATTAAAATGGAACCTCTGCCCGTTTCTAGAAGAATTTAATTCAAAGGAAGTGAATTATCAAATTTGACATTAAACTTAGATACATTTAAAGGAAGTAAGCCGAAGAGTTTTATATTTCTCTGCTTTCAAACAGCCATTTACATGGACACGTTTCCGTATTTTTATTTTTAAATGTCCTTAACTATACGTTGATTGAAATTTCATTTCGGATATACTGAATTATAATACATCGGACCAGTTATGACCCTTCCTCAGAAGTAAAACTAAAACGTTTCTCAGTTCTTATGTTTACATGGCAAACAGAGTTTGCATTGTACACATAAGTGCTGAGAAAAATCTTAGGTTTGCTCTCGAGAAAAGGCCATTACTGATCCGAAATATCGTTTCATGCAAGTGTTTTCTACTGGTGGCCCAAATAGTTTAGAATATAAGCATAAGTGCTGAGAAAATGTTGGTTTACTCCTGGAAGGGCCATAACTGGTTCGAAATGTTTACAGTTGTTTTTACTATACCTGTTATTTTTAATTTCAACAGAACGCTTTAGTTCTGATTTTTATTATCTCAACCGAATATTCGCTTTTTTAAGATAAGTAAACCAGAAAATGTGGATCCTTCTGTGTTTTGTTTTTCCTTCGCATGAGCTCATTATTAACAGAAACTAATTTTGATATTAACAATTGACTGTTGTTTCCCTCATGTCGCGTGGGACAAGCACGATTTTCTTAATTTGAAACTTGCTAAGTATTTTTCGTAACAGAATATGGATAGAAAAATTACGCGTTGAATGAAAAGTACAACATCTATTTTCATTCATTCATTATCTGTTTACCCTCCTCTTATGTAGGACTGACACCCCCCAGGACTTACAGGCGGGTGCCTGGGGTCAGAGGCCCGTCGAGGAGCAGACACTCATGGATCAGACAGAACATCCAGGATGGGTGATCAGCCCGATGCCTGGTATGGGATGAAGGAAACGAAATGTTGGTGAAATGGATGAAAGGAAAGGTGATGATGGAGCAGTTGGTGGAATGAATGGCGGGGGAAACCGGAGAACCCGGAGAAAACCCGCCCAGACGGGCTTCGTCCACCACAAATCCCACATGCAGGTCCCTGGGATTGAACCCGGGCCGCCTCGGTGGGAGGCGACCCGGGTTCAATCGGCCACGGCGACAACACCATCTAGCAGATACAAAAATAAAGAATTCAGGGTGAGTTATCAGAATATTAATAAACGAAGACCTGTGTTTTCGGTGTTTTCCGAAATGGTAGGATGCTAAATTGTGATGAAACTTCAGATTCCTTATAAAGGAAGTGTAAAAAATAAACGCATCTGCCTCTGCAGGGAATCGACACAAGTCTCAGAAGCTACCAAAAACATTCTCTGAGCTGAAGTCAACGAATGAAACCTTGCAGGTCGACCTTAAGCGTCCCTACTAAAGTTGAAAAATGTTGCCTGTTTTCTCACTTGGGAAATTAGGGAAAGGAGAAACAGATATCTATGACGTCATCCGAGTTCCGGGAATGATTTTGGTGTTCACAACGATCGGTACCCATTTGCTCAACACATGCAAGTCTGCGTGAGAGAGGACCCAGCGTTCTGTACTGCTATTGCTGAGGTCAGTGTCCACGGCAGCAGCAAACATCAGCATTACCGTAGCCTTAATTCGCGCTTCACCATTTTCCAATTGAGCACAATAGGTGAATGTACTAAGATAGCATCTCAAAAACCTTATCAGCGCGATTTTCAGTAGGTAGAATGAAATAATTCTCGACATTATGAAACATTTTGCCACGCCAATAATGATGACGATAATAATGATAATAGTTATATCATTAATAAGAATAATACTATTTGATATGGCTGGTTTTCTCACAAATTATTTTTTATATTTTTAGTTCTCAATTTCTCCATATGGAACCATGATACCCCTTATATTAAGGGACACTATGGTGCATATAAAAACTTTCTTTTCGATTAAACCAGATTTTCACATTATATTCTGATTAGAATTTTATTCAAACACCAAATACTCTAAAATAATTGGGGTAACAGTTTTTATTAGCTTTTTAAATTTCTTCTCTAATTATTTATGAGAATCCTATATCAACTCCTCTAGCACCTACTTATACTAGAAGTATTGTGTTCCATCCAAAAATTCTATATCGAGATTTCTCAGGAAGTACGTTTTGAGGTACCCTGAATAAAAACATCTGAAGTGTTATTTTCCAAAGACTTTCTCTCCCTCTAGCGCTTATTAGTTGGTATACAACTATTCTTACTAAATCTTATTTTTCTGTCTACTGCATTTTAATCCAAATAAAACAGCTACATTACACATTTCCTTATAAATACAAAGGGAACAGAGATAGTCAAATGTTTAAGAACTGGACACTATAGGCTGTCCTTAAAATTTCATATTGTTTCCATGCAATCATGCAAGTGAATGTTGTCAGGACTAAAGAGAATGACGAAAAACTGAACAATTCGAACCTTTAATAATCTCTGCTCGCAAAATGGTGTTAGGTACGGAGATTCCTCTGTCGATCTCACTCTCTCACTCCCACTCTCTATCTCCGTGTTTTTCACTCTCTCCTTCCATCTATCTCTGTCCTTCCAATCTCTCCCGTTACTTTCCTTATCTGTCTCTCTTCCCCCCTCTGTCCTTCTTTTGTTTGTGCAACTGAAATGCCATATGATATTTTGAAAACCGGCAACATAAGTAAATCCTTTAACAGAGACAAACTTGTCCTTTCTTATGGTTGCGATGCAATTGGAACTTAACTGTCTCTCGGAGTAACAGGTTTACTTACACGAATAATGGTAATAAACTTCTTAAATTGCATCCTCGTCACATTTTGTAAATCAAAAAAAATATTAGAAATAGTATAAAATTAAGTTTAATTTTATTTATAGACTCTTTAACTGCTATGGTTCTTAACGTCCCATTCTATATTGGGCATGAAAGACCGGAAATTTTGCTTAGAGGCCTCTTTATCGTGCCGTAAATTGCGACACGGGACCACCAGCTTCACTTCCGTTCCAAAGGAAGCCATGCTAAGAATTTTTACGCCCGAAGAAATCCATCGCCCTCCGTCGGTATTGAACCCGCGATCTCGGGAACCAGAGGCTAGCATGGTACCCCTAGACCACGGAGAAGGACTAGAAATAGCATGATCATAAACTTTTGATTTATACATTTTTTTCAAAAACAGAATCATCGAGATATTTTAGACTTTTTGATTTTCAGTCCTACGAGATGATCTGGATATCTATGTCTATAATTGCAACCGTCCCGCATTATTTGATTAGACTGGATCTAAAAGGCTTCTAATGAACCGACTTTTCGCACCTAACCTAAATTACAACAATGCTACTGCTTATCTTAATGCAACTTCAAGCTCCCACCAGTAACTAAAATGTATTGTTTTGAGTTTTGTTTATGGACGCTCTTTAACTACTGCGGTTCTTAGCGTCCCATTTTATATTGGGCGTGAAAGACCGGAAATTTTGCTCAGGGGCCTCTTTACCAGGCTTAAGGTTCTTTTACGTGCCGTAAATCTACGACACGGGATCACCGGGTTTACTTCCCTTCCGAAGGAAGCCATGTTAAGGATTTTTACGCTCGAAAACATCCATCGCCCTCCGCCAGTCACTTGTGCCTTATTCCGTTAGGGGCGCTCCGGTCAAAACACGTATCATTCGTACGGTAACTGTAATCTGGCGACAAAATTAAAGCATTATTTGATATTTTATAGTGTGTTGTATAAATTTTTGATACCAAAAAAGTTTGAACCATCGATATTGCTAAAGAAATCTAACGTCTTTTTGTCAAAATTAAAAATGAACATTCACTATGGTTATTTGAATTCAATAATTTGAGTTCGGGGATAAAAGTAGTATAGCTCATTAATCTAATACTCGGTGCATTTTATTTCTATTGTGAGCGTTGTGTTCGGTTTAAATTTAAAATACAAAATCATTTAATTGCCTTACATTCCTAGAGTGAAATAAATGGTGCAAATCGATTTCTTACTCATCAGCTATTGTTTCGTTTTTATTGTACTGCTGTTATTTAATTAATAATTCCGCTGAAACTTGAAAGCCTCGAGGCAGATACGCCTAGATTTAGCATTACACCTTATGTGCATTAGCAGACTACTTCAACTGTCAAGCTTGTATTATACTATGGGGCAATCGATTTGAAACAAATGAAGATCTACTGCAGCATACATGCATAAATGGTCATTTACCGATCAGAGTGGTACACAAATCTGCTCATAACTCTGACTACATGGATATCGTGATTTAATTAAGCTGGCACTAGCGTATTATCCATGATAATACTCTAAAGATGTTTTATGTACGTGAGATTCAGAGCGAATACCCATTTAATGGTGTAATTGGAAATTACAGTCTCTTTGTGTCGTGAAGCCACTAAAGGAAGTGAATGACAGCTTCGAGATAAAGCTTGTCATACAACCTAATTTGATTAAATTGCTATGATCTTTATGCTGTGAGAATACTGAAGCTGTTACAATCTATTACGGTTCTAGTGAAAGCGATTATTTCTGCATGGTCCATAAAATACTCGTAGTACTGTGCTCGCCCTTTTAGGAGAAATGAAGATAAATCCCTTTTTTTTTTTTTTTTACGTACATCAGCACAGGCCAGGACTTAGGAGCAGTTTTAGATAGAAAACTCAGCTCCATGTGTACATACGTGCTGCAACATACGGCGGGTGAACAAAGCTTTTTCAAATCGTAGCCATTACCGTCCCATTATATGCATCACGCTGTAGACGCTGTATAATGGTTCAGTGTTGTGCAATAAAATTAAATAAAATAAATGAAGAAAAAAGGAACGTAGTGCACATTATAACCTAGCCCAGCTTTCATCTAGCAACAAAGGAAAATCACGAATAAAACCTTAAGGTAATGCATCTGTGAAAATTTAACTTGCATGGTTATTTAAATATTGTGTTATTGTGTAAATTCATCTCTAATCAAAATGCTTCACATAACCCTGTTTTTCGAAATATTCAAATAAAAATTCATATTTTATAGTTAATAATTTTATAAAAGTTCTATGATATTCCATTTTTGTATTAATCCTTGCTTACCTTTTATATCTTCGATGATTCTTCTTCTCTTTTCAAGTTTCAATATTACTTTCTCAAAATTGGAGTATTATTTTTTAAAAAAGTATATGGTCATTTTGTTTAATGTACTTCCGAGATGTAGTACACATTTTTTGAAGCAAATAAATAAAATATAGCATCATGTGGACCATTTTCAGCATGGAAAAATGTTTACGAGAAAACAAGGTTAAAGTTGGACGTGCCTAATAAGTATGTGGCTGTCCATTGGAAACTTCACTTTATTCATAGTTTAAATGCACCAAATGCAAAATAGATGCACTCTTCTTATGGTTAGAATTCATATTATTATGAATTTTTTTTTTTACTTTTCACGCTTTTTGGTCAAATTACACAGCATCACCATTAACATCTAGGCCACTTTTTGTTGATATGCGAAGCGTGGACGTCTCAATTACCAGCTCCACACGTACAGCTCTACATGATTTGGTTTTACCATTTCTTCCACATACCTATGGCAGTATTGTTTTCCACTCAAAATTCGATTTCACCGGAAATACATGTTTGGGACCATTGTTCCCTCGAGCATTTTTAGAAAGAAGTATGGGTGCACATGCTTAACTAAAAATGGAGGGTCGGAAAAATAAACACCAAACTTGCAATTTAGGTTCAGCATCTTCCAAACAATGCGACACGAAGATTTAGGAAAGTCCCTACCCTGTTTACATAGATTATTTTAGTTATGTTTTATTTTCTTAGAATGGCTCTAAATTTTTTGTTAAAATATCTACTATATGTTTAAGATATTTTCAAGATTAGCACAATGTATGACTTGAATTTTCCATGAATAACTTCTGATGGCTTCTTCATTCTGAATGAATTTTCTATAAAATTTTAACTGGTAAACCATAAGACTCAGACAAAAGCTTTCTACACAAAACGCTAAATCTCATTAAAACAACAATTTATGTAAACTATTTGTTTTTGTGGCACAAGTCGTTTGCGAGGTTTTCGTTGCAATTCCTTTGCATTTTCCAATATTTTGTCAACCATTTTTTGAAGTATTTCTCGTAATGTAATGCAAAGAGATGGAATTTCAAAGCCAGTTTATAGCGAGCCGTGTTTTAAGGATTTCAATCCTGTATCCCTTTGTACGCACAACGAAATATACAATGAAACCATTTCTGCTTACATTTATTTCGATTAGCATTAAGCAAGATGAGTATGTGGGTAAAATTTCAAAATAAACGATGGTGTGTAGAAAGTAATCATGCGAATGTAACATCAATTTTTTTAGCTTTCCAAATGCTTATGTGAAAAACAAAAGGGGTTGAATACAAGTTTGAATAAAGAGAGGTAAACGATATTTATTTTTAATTTATGGGCGTTATTTTGGTTGTTTTAAGGGCAATGGGTATTTTTATATGGGAATTTACTTCTTCCCATCACATTCTGATAATATTTAGATACAAACATTTTTGGAAACATTTTTTCCCCATCAAACTCTTATAAAATATTTAAATAAATTAAAAATTAATGTTACAGGTAACATTTTGAATGATTAAGTCTAAGTTGCTGTACTTTTGCTTATAAGCTGAATACATTCAATTTCGGACAGCAGAGAATTCTTACGAAATTAACTTACTGGATCTTGTTCTTGTTCTTCTTCTTCTTAAGGGGACAAGGTACTCTGAACACATGAAATTACACCTTAAGTGTGTTAGATTACCACTGCTCTTAAAGTTCTCAATGCTTTTTCCTAAAATTTTTATGAATTATTCTATAAATCATGACAATTGTTTCAGGTGATTGTTTGCATTGATAGCTTATGTAGTTGAGTCCGTAAAAATTATTTCATTCAGCAGAAAAATAATAAAATTTACTTTTAAAACATGTGGATTTATGTACCTTTTCTCTTGCAATACAGAATCACATTTTTACATGCTTGTTCTTAGTATAATCAGCTATCTTCTGAACCTCAATTATTTAGTTATGTATCTCAGTTCACTAGAAATTGAAAACAAAAGTTATTTGCAAAGTTAAAAAAGTAAAAATGTGGAAAATTTGCAATGTTGTTGCTTTCTTAATATCACTATTATGCATTACAAAATTATGATTGTGGTTCAAAAAGTTTAACTATGTGTTGTATATATGCATTGAAAATTTCAGCTCTCTACCCTTTCTGAGAAAAAGGTACGCAAGTATCCAAAAATGTTTTGAGAAAACTGAATTTAAAGTTTGAACATTAAACTTCTGTCACACTCCAATGCATTCCAGGGTTATAATCATCTGCACCTTCATTCCTGGATGACTTCAGCTTTTCTGATTGCCTTCTCTTGGTCCTGGCCTCTTTTATTAGTTGCTGAATGCTCGTGGGCATGTTCGTTATTGAAAGATACAAAAATGTTCTGAAAAGGGGCGTAGCTTGACAGCTTTAAAGGAATGCAGACTAGAATTTAAGTGTTTAAATGTCTTAAAAGCCTCTTAACCCCTCAAAAGTATATTTTCTGAAACTGGAAATAATAGAGATTTTATTGATGCCTAAAATAAAAAATGTGATTTTGACCATTTCAGAGTACCTTGTTCCCTTAAGCTCTTCAAGGATCAGAAGAGCTCTCTCTTGTTCCAGGCTCTTCCTATATCTCAGTAGCCGGTGCACCTGTGTGCTTGTAATGGAATGTGGCATTATCCATATTTAACAGACGATTTTACCTCTCGTTCAGCGAAAATGTGCTATTTCCTTTTGTATATACTAATTTTTAAATTATTCTATTAAAACTAGAATATTCTAAGCGTTCTTTTGAAACTAGATCCTAAAATACCATAAGTTGAGTGTGACTTTGCCCGTAATATATCTTTTTAAATTTCCCACTTGTTTCTAAGGATACCATACATATTTCCGGTTTTATAATATGAACACTTTTTCGACACCCAAGACTACAGTTTTTAACATCTTCTTATCACTTTTCCCCATTTTTTCCTATTGGACCATAAATCTTCCTCACTTTCCCAATCCATCATTGCCTCTTTAATTGCTTGAATCCACGTGCTATGAGGTCTTCCTTCTCTCCTTCCTGGTGGCGTCCACTCGATTGTTCTTTTGTGTAATCTTTCTTCTCCCATTCTTTTAGCATGCCTATATCATTCCAATTGTTTCTGTTGAATAAAATCTAAAATTGAATTTTGAATATGAATCTTATTTTGTAATCCCATTTCTAATTTTTTCTCTTTAAATATCGTAGCAGATCTCCTCCAATAATCCATTTCCGTTACCAATAATCTTTTCAACTGATAGTTCAGAGCCCACACGTTGGAACCATAGGTTACAATACTTGTAACTACTGTTTTAAAAGTTGCAGTTTTAGTCTCTTTTGGAATCTGTTTGCCCCACAATATACCATTCAAAGTAGATATACCATACTTTCCTGAGTTTATCTTTCATCTTAGTTCCTTTTCTTGTTTCACATCTTGTGTAATCTTTACTCACAGGTATTATATTCCCCAGTGTGCTTAATTTGAGGTAATATTTTATATCATAACATGCTGTGAATGCCAGAGTGATTGTAGTGTAAATTAATATTATTGTATGTACAGGATTTTAGCCGTAAGCATTGTTAGGAAATAAGTTTACACGTCCTCACTAAAACTGAAAATAGAAGTGGGTAACAATAAACCGAGGGGATGAGTTGTTTATCACTAGGAAGAGACAAACAAATGACGTCAGTGTAGCGTGCCTTACTTTAGAAATGGAGGGAATATCTTCCCTAGAGCATATATGTTAGTAGTAGTGATTGGCTGACAAAACAGACGCTAAGTTGGCGTGATTTGGTAACCAATAGCAGCTCTATTATAATGTTTAGGCATTTCGAGGTGAAGGAATATATATTCTCGAGCCATAAGCATGTGTCGCGCAGTTCTAAGGAATCTCTCGTGAGGTGCACGTCATACAGTTTGGAAGAATCTCTCGTCGTAAAGTTAGTTGCAAAAATGTGAAGTACGCGGCAACTAATACGACAGTAATTACATTCAGAAATACTACAGTTTCAGTCAGGCGTGTATAAAGATTAAGATGTGAATTATTAATTAAGTGTGACGGCAATAAAAGTGTGAAAACAAATTCTTTTATCAGTGTTATCTTTTAGTAACAACTCCTTTCCGTTTACACGCCCTACTCAAAGATACTTGCTTAACTGAGTAATAATAGCTAGCCGGAGGACAAAGAACCCAAATTTTAAAATAATAAAACAATAACAGCAAATAAGATAACACGAGCCGATTACTGCGAAAAATTATCCCCATTTCATCTTTCAGTAGCAAATCTTGGTGAACATCTCCAATGGCCATATATTTGGTTTTATCCACATTTACTTTTAAGCCTCATTTGTTGTATTCCCTCGTAAGATATTCTACGCCTTCATATTCTTGAGCTAGAGTTAACTGATCATCCGCAATACCATAAAGTTATCCATTATGTCAACATTATGTCAGAGAGTCAAAATAGTTTAAAAAAAGGCAAATGTGTGCCCAAAATGTAAATTGACAATGACATGAAGCATGTAACAGAATAAAATTTGAATCTTGCAAAACAATGCCATGTAATAATATATTTCTTTTAATTTGTAAAATGTATAATAAAAATGAAACTTTTATTAAAAATGTTTGAGACAAAAATGTTTTGTAAGTAGAATCAGAAGTTGACAAAAACATAGTTTCCCATTTTAAAAAATAAGCTTACTTAAAACGATAGCATTCATTAAATCAAAACCAAGTGTAGCAATTTCCCCCTTTTTAGGGTACTCGGTACCGAAACTGATACTGCAGTTTTCTCGATTTAATTGGCCTTTTTTAAATCACAGATATATACAAATAATTGTATTAGAAAATTGATTTTGTGAGATTGTAATAGAAATTATAGAACAAATGTCTCACTTTAAATACCTATAAAACGACATAAGTTATACAACCATCTAAGTATAATATAATCCAAGGCAAAATAAATTCAGAATAAATTATAAGTTTTCCAGGCAATCTGCAGTATAATAAATATAACTTGAAAAAAGAAAACAAGGAGTGACACAAAGATGAAATTTTACCAAATTATGGTAGCACCAGTTGCATGCTTTGTACCTTCTTGGAGATTCTGTTGCCCTCCATTCTTTTAATGTGTTCTTCCCATTCCATTCCATTATCTTTTTTATCGTTTAATGTGTAAATTTGTAGTTCACAGGCTAAAAAAAGATAATAGAATGAAATGGGAAGAACACATTAAAAGAATGGAGGGCAACAGAATCTCCAAGAAGGTACAAAGCATGCAACTAGAGGAAGAAATTATCTGGGACATCCCAGGAAAAGATGGCAGACCTTTTAAGCCGGAACAGACGGCACTGACTATTCCGTGAAGAGCAGAAGAATATTTTTCAGGCCTTGTGTACCTTTTCAAGCAAATAATCTGATACATATTTAAAAAACTTAAACTTTTACATTTTGCATACTATTCCTCGAGTATAAATCTTTACAATCAACTCTTAAATTTTGTGTAACGTTACTACTTTTTTTCTGAAAAAAATAATAAAAATACGTTACACTTTTAAAAATTCTTAAGGTATTACATTATTGAAATCCTAAATTCAAAACTATGCTTGCTATCAAGAAACGATTATTCCAATCCCTTCATTCGCCTTCAAAGAACTTGTACTGAAAGTCTGAAAGAAATGGAACATGAATTGCATAATGAAGGATATTTGTAGGAGTTAAAATATAAAAAAACAAGATTGCGAGAAAATTAAATTTTAACATTGGGCATTTAAGTGCCTAAAAGACCACAATTTATTTCCAATTCCACAATTCAGAATTCTTTCTATGAAGCTTTTAAAAAAGCTAATGAATACACTTATATGAAGAAACATATTGAAAACACTGCTCTTGCAACGCGTTGTTGATTTAAAAACTTAAAGAAATTGGTCTTTAATAAGGCACTGATGTAACTGGTGTAGTTTTCTTCTTTTGCTCCTGAAGGAAAGTCGTGGAACGTCAGTCTAGTTTTCCAGATGTTGGCTTTAGTTCAATAATGACATTCCATCAGCACCAGCTGCAGGACAATCTTCTATGAGCAATATTCTCGAGAAGCACGGAAATTACGATAGCAAAAACAGGTTCTTGGTAACAGTTTGGGGAATGACATGGCTGTTGTTCCGGTGGTTGGAAGGGAAAACTGTAATTTTGTGCGCAAAGTTGAAGAGAGCCGAAGCAGTTTGTTTCCTCTGTTTTTATGAGGGCTATAAAGCACGGCATCAAGGAAAGGGTGCAACGGATGGGAACCAATTACACACCAGGGATGGGGAAGTTCTGCAGCACAGGCCGGATCTGGCATCCAACGGTGTGCGAGCCACGAACATTTTATACCTCCATTCTGAAACGTGCCTCAAATGTTTATCAGTCGGCGAACTTTAGAGAATTTGCGTACGTGACAGGCAGATGAAGACGGCGCATCCACGTGGCTTGGGAAAGCACGTGCAAATAGACTTACTACTGGGAATTAAGGCACAAGGAAATATTCACCACATTAATAAAATAGAATGATGCGGGGGATTACATATAATGGCTTCAGCCAGGTAACCTAATTTTTTCTCTCTTTCTTTTACTTTTTATCTAATGCTGACTTAATGCAGCATTAGGTTGCCTAAGTACTTGACTTTGTGATGGGGGGAGCTAATAGCAGAATTTTTTTTCTAAAACCATCTACTGAGCCTATTCAAAATACAGTAAAAAATCTTACGTGTTGCACTCACACGACTTTCTCTACTCAATATTCTATAAACTATTCTTACACAAGCTTATGCTTCTATCTACTTCTTTAGTACAGATAAATCTTCATCACTCATTTACACATTTCGCTTTAGGTATAAGAACATAACCTAAACGATGGTCTCTTGAAAGTCGATCGCTATGTGATGGGTTTGAAATTATGTGCTCTTTGCATTAACACGACAAAGAAAGTAATAGAGTAAGAGAAAAATAGTCATTTAAAGTTGAGAAATCTATAAAGTATTTGAAAATTCAAAACAATAACAAAGAATATCTCGGAAATGGTTAACGCCACCACATGTTATGTGCTTTAACGCGATCTACATTTTTTGTGCAGCAAGATTTTGGAACGTATCCTAACTAGTCCCGTTATCTTCGTGATTAAAATGTGAACATCCCAACTCAGTCCCATAGCATTCACTGTCAACAACCCAACTCAGTCGCATAGTATTCATTGTTAACAACCCAAGTCGGTTTCGTAGCATTCATTGTCAACAACCCAACTCGGTTCCGTAGCATTCACTGTCAACAACCCAAGTCGGTCCCATAGCATTCACTGCCAAAATCCCAACTCAGCCCCTTAGCTTTCACTGTCAACAACCCAATTCAGTCCTTTAGCATTCACCGTCAACAACCCAACTCGGTCCCATAGCATTGACTGCCAAAATCCCAACTCAGCCCCTTAGCTTTCACTGTCAACAACCCAATTCAGTCCTTTAGCATTCACCGTCAACAACCCAACTCGGTCCCATAGCATTCACTGCCAAAATCCCAACTCAGCCCCTTAGCTTTCACTGTCAACAACCCAATTCAGTCCTTTAGCATTCACCGTCAACAACCCAACTCGGTCCCATAGCATTCACTGCCAAAATCCCAACTCAGCCTCTTAGCTTTCACTGTCAACAACCCAATTCAGTCCTTTAGTATTCACCGTCAACAACCCAACTCAGTCCCGTAGCATTCACT
The DNA here is from genome assembly GCA_030765065.1 of Deroplatys truncata. Lineage (NCBI taxonomy): Eukaryota > Metazoa > Arthropoda > Insecta > Mantodea > Mantidae > Deroplatys > Deroplatys truncata. Next base: position 115,297,637 of record CM060988.1, on the reverse strand, counting down.
GTCAACAACCCAATTCACTCCCTTAGCTTTCACTGTCAACAACTCAATTCAGTCCTTTAGCGTTCACTGTCAACAACCCAACTCGGTCCCATAGCATTCACTGCCAAAATCCCAACTCAGCCTCTTAGCTTTCTCTGTCAACAACCCAATTCAGTCCTTTAGTATTCACCGTCAACAATCCAACTCAGTCCCGTAGCATTCACTGTCAACAACCCAATTCACTCCCTTAGCTTTCACTGTCAACAACTCAATTCAGTCCTTTAGCGTTCACTGTCAACAACCCAACTCAGTCCCTTAGGTTTCACTGTCAACAACCCAACTCGGTCCCATAGCATTCACTGCCAAAATCCCAACTCAGCCTCTTAGCTTTCACTGTCAACAACCCAATTCAGTCCTTTAGTATTCACCGTCAACAACCCAACTCAGTCCCGTAGCATTCACTGTCAACAACCCAATTCACTCCCTTAGCTTTCACTGTCAACAACCCAATTCAGTCCTTTAGTATTCACTGTCAACAACCCAACTCAGTCCCGTAGCATTCACTGTCAACAACCCAATTCACTCCCTTAGCTTTCACTGTCAACAACTCAATTCAGTCCTTTAGCGTTCACTGTCAACAACCCAACTCAGTCCCTTAGGTATCAGTGTCAACAACTCAACTCGATCCTTTAGCATTCACTGTCAACAGTTCAACTCAATCCTTTAGCATTCACTGTCAGCAATCCAACTAAGTTCTTTAGCATTCACTGTCAACAAACCAACTCAGCCCCCTAGGTTTCAGTGTCAAAACCCAACTCAGTCCTTTAGCATTCACTGTCAACAACCCAACTCAGTCCCTTAGCATTTACTGACAACAACCCAACTCAGTCCTATAGTATTCATTGTTAACAACCCAACTCGGTCCCGTAGCATTCACTATCAACAACCCAGCTCGGTCCCATAGCATTCATTGCCAACAACCCAACTCACTCCCTTAGCTTTCACTGTCAACAACCCAATTCAGTCCTTTAGCATTCACCGTCAACAACCCAACTCGGTCCCATAGCATTCACTGCCAAAATCCCAACTCAGCCTCTTAGCTTTCACTGTCAACAACCCAATTCAGTCCTTTAGTATTCACCGTCAACAACCCAACTCAGTCCCGTAGCATTCACTGTCAACAACCCAATTCACTCCCTTAGCTTTCACTGTCAACAACTCAATTCAGTCCTTTAGCGTTCACTGTCAACAACCCAACTCGGTCCCATAGCATTCACTGCCAAAATCCCAACTCAGCCTCTTAGCTTTCTCTGTCAACAACCCAATTCAGTCCTTTAGTATTCACCGTCAACAATCCAACTCAGTCCCGTAGCATTCACTGTCAACAACCCAATTCACTCCCTTAGCTTTCACTGTCAACAACTCAATTCAGTCCTTTAGCGTTCACTGTCAACAACCCAACTCAGTCCCTTAGGTTTCACTGTCAACAACCCAACTCGGTCCCATAGCATTCACTGCCAAAATCCCAACTCAGCCTCTTAGCTTTCACTGTCAACAACCCAATTCAGTCCTTTAGTATTCACCGTCAACAACCCAACTCAGTCCCGTAGCATTCACTGTCAACAACCCAATTCACTCCCTTAGCTTTCACTGTCAACAACCCAATTCAGTCCTTTAGTATTCACTGTCAACAACCCAACTCAGTCCCGTAGCATTCACTGTCAACAACCCAATTCACTCCCTTAGCTTTCACTGTCAACAACTCAATTCAGTCCTTTAGCGTTCACTGTCAACAACCCAACTCAGTCCCTTAGGTATCAGTGTCAACAACTCAACTCGATCCTTTAGCATTCACTGTCAACAGTTCAACTCAATCCTTTAGCATTCACTGTCAGCAATCCAACTAAGTTCTTTAGCATTCACTGTCAACAAACCAACTCAGCCCCCTAGGTTTCAGTGTCAAAACCCAACTCAGTCCTTTAGCATTCACTGTCAACAACCCAACTCAGTCCCTTAGCATTTACTGACAACAACCCAACTCAGTCCTATAGTATTCATTGTTAACAACCCAACTCGGTCCCGTAGCATTCACTATCAACAACCCAGCTCGGTCCCATAGCATTCATTGCCAACAACCCAACTCACTCCCTTAGCTTTCACTGTCAACAACCCAACTCAGTCCCTTAGCATTTACTGTCAACAACCCAACTCGCTCCCATAGCATTCACTGCCAACAACCCAACTCAGTCCCTTAGCATTTACTGTCAACAACCCAACTCGGTCCCGTAGCATTCACTGTCAACAACCCAACTCGGTCCCGTGTCATAGAGTAGAAACTGTAATAATACTCTGAGCATCGTGAAGTGTAAAGTGGTGTGGCATTCCTGTTACGAATAATCAATAGCACAAGTACTTGGTTGTGGCCTTGGCGTTACTGGTAGTCTTTACAAAAGATTTTTTTGTTTTAATTATTTACTTACTTATTTTAAGTTTAACGTCCTTTAACTAGTTAGGTCATTACGGACGATGAATGGACGAAGTGATTGAAAAGATACTCAAATGGGGTCAGGGTCACTAGAACATAGAGTTACCCGACATTCGTCTTCTCAGAATAAGGGAAAACCCCGGAAAATACCTTATTCACGTAACTCGCGCTAACCGAGATTCGAACTCGCGACCTCTTGAATGTGAGGCAGATACGCTACCCCCATACCACAGAGGCGGGATACAACGCTATCACAGATTACATATTTTGGCATTTTTAAAAATCTTAGAATTATGCATTTTTTAATACTACACCTATTTTTTTAACTATTTTCGGTGTGGACTTTACAAAACTGTTGCATGCTTTTAGTAGAGCAATTTTTTTATATAGCATCTGATTTTGCGGTTAAAGACGGTTTGGTGAAACATAAAACTGCAATATCATTTTGAGTCAATGTAGGCTCGCTGAAAGTCCCAAGTCTATTAAAATGGAAGGAAAATTATGTATTATGAAGTACATTGAGGTTAATTTACTACAGGACCGACTTAGGTTGTTTACATTTTAGAAAGCGGGACCGAGCTAGGTTGTTTACATTCTGGAAGACGGGACGAGTTAGGATTCGAAAGTAGAAAACGGGACCGAGATTTTGTCTGTCTCATGGTTTACTAATTATAGGTACAAAAGTCATTCAGCACAAACAGGTCTTCACAGACTATTCCCAAAAAGTTCAAGATATAAATGTTATTTGTCATGAAAACAGCTTAAACGTTTGGCATTTTAATAAAAATCGTTAGAGGCAATAAACATTTTTGAAATGCAGTAGAGAAAGTAAAAATGAAAGAAGTTTCTAATGCATTGATTACGTTCTTATGTGGCTAATTATAGAGTTAAAAATATCGTTTTGAGAATCACAAAACTATAAAACTGTTGCTTTTTAATTTATCGAAAACAACACGTTTCCGGTTATTGGTCATAGTATTAGTAGAAAAAATAACGTAACTGATTTTGGTACGGTTCCAAGTTGAAACCTCCCCAAAAATATCGTTTTGGGAATCACAAAACTATAAAACTGTTGCTTTTTAATTTATCGAAAACAACACGTTTCCGGTTATTGGTCATAGTATTAGTAGAAAAAATAACGTAACAAGTTGAAACCTCCCCCGCCTCCCTAAACAAAATACAGATCCTGTTATACAATTCCAACGTAACAGTCTTATCAAGTTGCATTAAGCGATTCATTGAGGGATTTCATTAACGCTCTGATCATAAAGCCCGTTGCGTGACAATATGGCAGTTGCAAGTATGTATGTCCGTCCTTGCTTTAGTACTTCCAAGTTCCAAATAGAGCCGCATTTAATTATACAGCTCGTACAACGTTCATATAAAGGGCTCATAATCAATGTGAGTTTTTTTATTTATTTAAAAACATAAAATGAAAACCGTTAGTTACTTCGCAATTCTTTGTTATTTCGCTTACCTACATATATACCTAGTGGCTAAGTTACAAATATCGCAAATTGGCTGAAAAGGTTAACTGGAAGCCGTAGTCTAATACTGCTGAAAAGGAACGAAGTTTTTCGATCTCAGATTTACCTGTGGTATCATCGAGCAGACTGGATGCATAGCCCAGAGTCCACTTCTCGGCAATAGGTGAACATTTCATTATAGTCCAGATATAAATTGTGCCATTCAGCGCAGTATACAAATCGGTCCTATAAATAAAGTGTAATCGAAACGAAACGCAACAATTGAAGCGATGAGCAAAATGGGCTACTAGTGCCTCAGGTAATGCCAAAACTTTCTGACAGGTATCTATCTATCGCTACTGTTTAATGTCACATCACATACTTCAAATGGATCATTCTGTGCCAGAGGAGTTTGTGATTCTACCTTTATGCCTACTTGTAAAATTCATGGGTAAATTTACGCTTGACTGACAGTTTACTCCCGGGGATAGATAAATTTACAAATTATTTAATTTCGGAAGCAGATGAACTTCGTCTCTGAAAGCATCTGTAAAATTAATACAGAAGACACGAATATCTGCAAAGGCGAAGCTGCGGATAAAACCTAGTGTTAGTAATAATTAGGTATACCATTATATATCTCTCCTTTTATGTAAAATGCTTCAATAAATCGTTCGAATTATACATTATAAAACAAGTATTTGACATTATTTAAACTTCTATTCACATATACTTTATTGACTTCGTTAACTTTTTGCCAAAATGTTGCACCGAGATCTACTAGGCTTTCTTATTGTTGTTGTACCATGCTAGCCTCTAGTTCTCGAGGTCGCGGGTTCAAACCCGGCGGAAGGTGATGAGTCTTTTCGGGTGTAAATATCCTTAGCATAGCTTCCTTTGAAAGGGAAGTAAAGTCGGTGCTCCCGTGTCGTAGATTTACGGCACGTAAAAGAGCCTCAAGCCTGATAGAGGTCTCTGAGCAAAATTAACGGTCTTTCACGTCCAATATGGAATGACGCTAAGGACCACAGCAGTTAAAGAGCGTCCATAAATAAAACTCATTTTAATGTTATTTTATTCTTGTTGCATTAGTAATGCTACGTGGACGGGTCCTTGTATCCTATACCTCAACAGCTAAGATGTTTTTTAACTTTCCGTCGCATTAAGATTATCTCTAACACTACTACACATAAAAGAGTTAATGATGTGATATTTTAGTCAGTAGTAGTTATATCTGAAGTTCTTGAGAAAACACAGCTGATCATACAGATGCACATGCACACATTTAATAAATTAAGAGAAAACATTATAGTAATATCCATAACAAAAGATTGGATGTTAATGTTAATAATATAATTGTGAATAAACAATAAAATAATTTGCGGGATAATGACCAACACTTTGAAAAGCAAAATCCCAAAGAGAAAAAACAAATCTAAAATTTTGCAAGACAATGGCAGTTCTGTAGGGTTCTGAGACATGGGTATAAAAAGAAAAAAGAAAGAAAGAGAGAGAGCTTGGAATCAAATATAAGCTACAGAAATGAAATATCTCCGAGTAGTATAAGGCTGTACAAGATTAGATCGAATTAGAAATGAAGATAGTAAGTAAAGAATTAGGTATATATTCACTAAACGAAAAAATACTAACAAATAGGGAAAAACGGAATAGCCATTTACAAAGAATGAATAATATCCATATTTCAGTTTAAATATATAGATATAATATATCTATTATATACCCTGAACGTATATGGACTACAGAAATATAGCAAGACTTGAAAAACGATGGAAAGAAACATGAGAGCTCACATGAACTATGAAAGGTTGTTGTTCTGACTTATCCTTTTCATTTATTCATTCATTATCCTCTCATGTAGGACTTACACCCCCCAGGACTTACAGGCGGGTGCCTGGGGTCAGACACTCATGGACCAGACAGAACATCCAGGATGGGTGATCAGCCCGATGCCTGGTATGTGATGAAGGAAGTAGATAATGCGAAATGTTGGTGAAATGGATGAAAGGAAAGGTGATGATGGAGCAGTTGTGGAATGAATGGCGGGGGAAACCTGAGAACCCGGAGAAAACCCGCCCAGACGCCGCTTCGTCCACCACAAATCCCACATGCAGGTCCCTGGGATTGAACCCGGTTCGCCTCGGTGGGAGGCGAGCGGTCTAACCACTCGGCCACGGCGCCGCCTCAATTCTGACTTATCCAATTCCGAAAAATAGTTCCAACTACGCCGCTAAGTCAGGAGTAAAAATCCTACCCACAAGATGGCCGTTAAATCTGTTTGGAGTGCGCAGTACAGCCCTGATGAGTTCGCTTCATGGCGCTGCGGATGTTGCTCGTAAACACCGTCCACGGAGAACTTTATAAGCGCTGCAGTGTATTACTTTGCCGTGATTGCTACTTTATGATCCGCCGTTAACTTGTTTTCTATTTGTAGCTTTTACCTAGTGCAGAAAATATGAACTACCTGCTAAATACGCGCACTATATACTTTCAAGCTGTTATACTGAGGGAATGAAATTATTTCTGTAGAAACTAGTATCTAATTAAGAGGCATTGTTCAGAAAATAAATATCACGGACAATAATACGTATATTATCCTTAAAAACTGAGATAAAAGAGAAGACAGTTTTACTGCGCAACTTAATATTTATGGACTACATAAAAGCATTTGACAAGGTTGACAGAAATAAATTATGCGAAGTAATGATAAACAAGTGTACCTAGTCACAATATTAAATTATTAAATTAGATAATGAGGGAAAACTATGGAGATCAGTGATAGAACTTTAAAAAATGCTGAATGTAACTTTAATGTGCGTGTGTGTGCGCCCGCGCAGGAAAGCAAATGTATGTTTTTTCAGCTAATCGCCCTTTAAGATTTGTGTTTGTAATATATACGAGAATAAAACAAGTAAATATCTATTAACATTTAGGAAGAAGCCATTAAAAACCAAGTATAAAAACGCATGCGAAATGTTTGATGAGACTATGCTGGGGAATATGACAGATAGAGAGGAAGAAGATTGTAAACTGCAGAAATGAAACTTTTTAGGATCAAACCATAAGAGCAACAGAGGAAAGCTTCAGAATTGAATACAATAAGAAACTACTTAAACAATATACAATGTTAATTAAAAGAATATCTGATTAAAAGTGTCCGAAACAGAATATATACTACATCCCAAAAAGAAAACGACAAAACTGGAACACGAAGGAAAGAAAGAAGCAAGAAAAGCAAGGATTAATCAATAGATACCTTGTAGTACGATATGATCTTTTTGATAAGACTTGTTTTGTACATCTTACTTGATGTGGAAATGGTATATACAAAGTGTTCTTTGTCAGCTGCAGAAGATTTGAAAGGTAACTATTTCTAGACCGAAGTAACGATTTATCAAAAGCCGACATCTGTGCTCATCAGTTCTGCAGCTCTGTAAATCAGCTTTGGGAACAGGTGAATTCCTGTCTAGACGACAAGGCAGGGCGATGTACTTCACCCACGCGAAACAATAGCTTTGTCCTCTGTTATCATGAAAACTCAAAGTGAAGGCAATGTATTGCCCCCAGGGGAGTGAGAGTGGGCGGATTGGAATGTGGCTCCACTGTCCTTGATCTTGCTGGTACCTCGGCTCGACTCTCGCTCGAGTGCTCAATCTGAATAATCAGCGTAAAAATAGACTTATTGAAGGTCGTAACGTACATCACCTGACCTGGTGACCATAGTTGGATATAAAAGATGTTAATCACAATGCTTGTCAAAGAAAAAGAGTTTTGAAATACAAAAACATGTTGAATGGTTGTTACATATTGTCATATTATTTTGATGTATGATTCATTTTTATTTAATAGGGATCATATCATAATACGCATTTGTTGCTGTCATAAAGGAAAAATACGCTTTTGAAAGTATACCGGGACTACTTATAATTCGTAGTCCTCCGATTTCTTGTTTGCTTTTGATAATTGTACATTTCGTGGCACTTTCGTAATTTAATTGCCCTTTTACATAATTTCGAAACAAAGACGACGCTGCTACGCTTCCGCAGCACTCCAGCATCTTTCTCTCCATACATCTAGTAGTAGAGCAGGCATTGTATTCCACCTAAAAATATCACCCATCGATATCGAGTTTTGTTTCTTTACCAGTATGGTAGAGAAGGTGCTGCATTCCACCAAAAAATTCGATATCGAGATTGCACGAGGATACACGTTTTGAGGCCCCTGAATAAAAAAATAGAAAGAGGTGCTTGCGTGCCTGTGTGTGTGTGTGTGTGTGTGCGCGCGCGCGCGTGCTCTCAACGGCATAACTCAAAAACGAAAAGTCGAATAAGTACCAAACTTGATAGTTAAGTTTAGTATTTTCTAAAGATGCGACAGAAAGATTTTCAAGAAAATCTCCCAATCCAAACTGTCATTTAAATAGAAAAAGTTGTGAAAGTTTTGCCTTATTTTCTCGAAATAGCTCAAGGATTTTGATTCAAATACCATATGACCTTTGAAGTCATCTTTATTTAAGGAAATTTTGTATAATTTTGCGTAACTGGTAAGCGTTAAGAGATAGACAAAAATGTAGATCTGCTTTAAAACATACAGTTTATATGCTATAACGTTTTTGTGGTATCAGCCATTTCCGAGGTATACATTATTTTTAGTTTGAATATTTTCAATACTTTGCCATTTTTAAAGTACTCCCGCTATTAAGTTGTTTATTGCGATATTATGAAAGAGTATAGAATTTTAAGCCAGCTATAGCGATTCGCAATAAATATCTCACCATGGTTTTCCCTATTCCCCTTGTACTTACAACAAACCTCTTTCTATAAAGGTTTACCTCAATTACAACGAAACAGATAGAAAAAATAAGCTTTTTTAAGAAAAGTATCCAGAAGCTATATAAGAATAAACGTTAATGGATAATGACAGTGATATGAATGTAACAAACCACTTTTTTTTTCAAATGTAAGTCACCATTCGCTTTTTCTCGTGGTCATACAAAGAGCATGGAAGCTCAAAGTTATCACATAGCGGACATTTTTTAAAAATCTGAGTATTACTTTAGCTTATTGTATGTTTCTTATACCTGTATCGAAATGTGTAAATGTTAAATGAAAGTTTATCTGGATAAACAAGAACTATGTGAAAAAATAAGCTTCTGTAAGAATAGCTCATAGGAGAGTAAGTAGAGAAAGTCATGTGTATAATGATGAGCTAGTTTTTGAGAGCATTCCTCGGTGGTGCAAAAAACATCTAACGTTCAAGAATTCCAGTCTCTTTGCTGAGCATATGCTGTTGTCACTTGAATATTACTTCAAAGAACATCGGCTCACTTGGTGGTTAATCTCAAAATAAGTGCAACCTTAGAATAAAGTTAGCATGAGAGCGAGCATTGCTGAATCGACCTTCATTTTATTTAAGCAGTCCAAGCATGGAGATAATGAACAGCGCAGTTAAACAAATGATTGCGCGCTACGTTCGCCGCCATTTGGCGATATAACCACGCTCTTTCAAGCGTGATTTTGCACAGCTCAATTACTGTCCTACCAATAAAGTTATAAGCCAGAGCGACAAGTTTAGGCCCCGCATATACTTGCAAGTCTCCTACTGCAACAATACGCCTCCATTCCCGGAATTCATCCAATCCTTTGCTGCTCAAACCTCGCTTTGGAGTTAACGTTGTAATCAACTGGATCTGTGTAGCGGGCTAATGTAATGAAGGGCAACTAACATTCTGTATATTTCTGAAGCAACTATTAGCAGTTCCAGGAAATCCAGGTCATCCTGCTGGGGAACTGGTTTTGAAGTAGAATTTCCAGGAAAATCCTTTTCTGATGCTTGGTATGGGTTCTGCGCGTAACTCAATCTGCATACTCTTCCCTTAAACTGAAACAAAACACTGGCTTTGGCCAAGAGAATAAGTATAACCACGTTAGTTAGCTCTATTCGGAGATATTTAGCCTCCAGCCATTCTCTTAAGGGGAAGACATGTATTCTGCTAGAATAAATTTAATAAAGTTAAATATTTTATAATTTAGCATCCATAAGTGATAAGTAATCAAAGCCATTTGTATATAATATACATTATTTATGGATTAGAAACTTGTATAATTTCTTATAAATTGTTAATACTTTTGATATTAAACACGTCACCACAGTTTCATTTAACACTGGTGTTAATGAAATTATACCTGTGAAAGAAACATTCTAGAACTGAGTTTAAGGCACTTCTCCGCCATTTTCCAGTTATGAGAACCGAGGAAAACATGGAAGAAAACTCAGGGAGAACGGTCCTGGCGGGATTTGAACCGCGTACCTCTTTGTTTACACATGCGTGCCTTAACGACCGTGGCCATCCGTGTCAGTCACTCATAAATGGACTAACCATTACTTTTTTGAATTACAGGCATGTTTTATGCAGTTGTGTTGGGTTTACAACATAAATTCCTCAAAGAATTAAATATCTGCATGATCGTTACACTAAATCACATCCAAGAATCGCCTCTATAATAATATACACTAGGATTTGAATAATATTCCTACAGATTTTTTTCTCAGTATTTCAAGCATTTTATGGAAAAGGTGTTGTAAATCTTTTAAAAATAAATTATAGCTAACAGAAGCAAGAATCTAGTGTATGTGGTTTTAAATTTGCAAAATACAATAGGAACATGATTTCTTTGCTGTATTTTGTATTATTCTGAGTTACGATGAAAACCATTTGTATAAATCTGATGTGTTGCATTCACATGACTTTCTCTACTGACTCTTCTACAATTATTACAAAAGTTATTCTTCTACCTGCTTGTTAATCAAGATAAACTTTCATTTCGTTTACATTATATTTACACATTTCGTTGTAGGTGTAAGAAGATAAGCAGGCTAAAACAATAGTCAGATTTTCAAAAACCGGAACGCTATGTGGTTTTGAAGTTCCATGATCCTTGCATGACCACAAGAAAAAACGAATAGTGACTTAATACTTCAAAAAAGGTATAAGTAAATTGAAAACTCGAAACAACGTATACCACAGGAATTTAACGCTAGAAAACATTCTTTTAGTTCCATTTGTATCCCGCCTTTGGTCTTATCGGCGGCCTTTCCTTTGGAACTTATTGCCTATTGTTAACTCGTATTCTCTTGTCCTTAGGTTTCTTGCATTTTTTGGGTTTTAATAACTAGACCACACACACACACACACACACACACACACACACACACACACACACACATATTCACACTGTCATTCATACTTCCAGACTCTGGGGACAATAGGGAATAAACTTGGTTAGAGAAAAATTCACTCCCCTCTGCCAGGAATCGAATCCGGGACTCCTCACACAGCAAGCAGGTGCTCTACCGAATGACCTTGGGGCCAGCCTAAAACATTTTATTGTACATAAATTGTGTGCTTTCATGAGGTCTTTATTTTTTGTGTAGAAAGATTTTTGTCTTAGCTTTTGGTTTACGAATTATACAAAACTTATTCAGAATGAAGAAGAATTCATAGAATACTTGCTGGAAATTCGAGATAAACATTAATTTGTCAAACAAATATTGTAAATATGGAATATTTTAATCAAAATCGTTACAGCTATTTTTGAGAAAAATAAAACAAAATGACAAATTTGTCAGTAAAATATAGTTTAGAATTGGGATTTTCTTGAAAATTTTGTGTCGCAACCTAAGAAGATGTTGAACTTAAATGCCAAGTTTGGTATTCGTTTTTGAATTATGCTGTTCAGAACCAGATATACGATACACACGCACATACGGATCTATAAATGCTTGTTTTTTTAGGGGACCTAAAACGTGTTTTCAGTGAAATGTGCATTTCGAAGTTTTGGATGGAATCAATATATCCTTCATTTATCATAGGTAAGTAGTATATAAAGTAAAAATTACAAAAAACAAGCATCAAAATAAAAATTGTGTTGGACTAAATATTGAATTTAAAGGGATGCTTTTGACGTTTATAAATATAATTCTGGAAGTTAAGAAGATAAATAAATATTTGTTTTTCCGCTAGATTAAAGACCAGAGTTTATTCTGTAAAGAAAGAAAAAAATATATTGAAGAATATAGAAGTTTTGATCCTCAAAGATGTACTTATCCCTTAAAATTATCTAAATTTATTGGAACGCGAAGCTGCCTGCGGTACGGCGCTAAGCGTCTCCCGACCCTGCAACTGGGCGAGGCCTTTGACCGACAATAGTAGTACGAAACAATAGTCCATTGTGTCTTCTTTCCTGTTCCAGAGCATTTCTTTCGGCATGTTCTGGTATCCTCCTTTTCTAGAACATTTTGCTTTGTATACGAGGCCTATTTAAGGAGCTGCTCTTGTGCGAGTGTTCTGTCAGTTAAGAAGTTACGATGTGAAAATTGGACAGCGAAAGTGGAGAAGGCCAGTGCAGTGCAGTTCAGTTGTGAGTTGTGGCTCAGCAGCCCAGTTGTGATTTGTGAATCGACGGATCAGTCATGTTCTGTTCTGAGTGTATGTCAAAAGTGACTCAAGTGTAACGTTTGTGTTAAGTCATAAAGTGCGTTTTGCAGTAACTGGTGTTCTTATTTGTTACAGTATTATTCGTGTATGAATATATGCTTTTTCAGAAGCTGATTGTGCAAATATCAGACGATGCGTATAACGCGAGCCTTAATTTTCGAGAGTTCCAGCTTTTAAGTAAGCTAATTTTTGCTCTTCAATTTATATTTTCTCATACCTAACATTTTCTGGTGTCATTGAAGAACGCAAAACCGAGATTCTTCCCTATTGGGTTTCAGAATATACTATTTGTGCACAATTGGTCAGTTACTTATGTTGAAAGTCCACCCGCCTATTCTTCATACCTGACAGTGTTAATTCTACAATATTTATTGAGTTAAATTTATAAGCAAAACTGGAGATCCACGCTTTTCAATAATCAATTTCTCTGGTTCATTTCACACAGAAAATGGCTTATTACTAAAATCATTTCCAGGCACTATTAATGTAATAACTTGTTACAATACGGACAATACACGAACAAGTAATAACTGCTTCTAAGAAGCACTAGAATTGCGACTATGTGTGAAAGTAGGAACAGCTCGGGTGACTTGCATCGTGAGGCAACGATCAATGGTGTTAGGGTTGCAAGCTAAACCACTTTTTCAGAAGGTAGGTAGCAGGCAAGTTGCTATCACAGTCTCTCTCTCTCACTTATGCAAAACATACTATCGCTGATCATGTGACTTTCGTATAAGCCAATACTAATGACTTAGGTAGCCAGAGAGGTGTTATGGCACCTTCATGTAAAATTTAAAAAGTAATAGTTTTGAAATTACTGAGGATTAAAAAGAATATTCAGTGCATGCCTTTACTTTAAGAGTATAAATACAATACGTGCGTAATCATATATATTTTTGTAGATGAAATTGTTGGGGATAGTGCTAAACAGCTGCCCTCTCTTCTATACCCAGTTAATAATATACAGGATGTCTACCCGCTCAAAAATCGGTGGAATATGAAAGTGAATTCTTTTCGGGGAAAATTAGGTAAATTCTCGTACAATGAAACCTGAAGGGAAAACATTTAGTGTAATCCAAAATTTCTGTGCGAGCATATTTTTACAAATAGTATGATTCAAAAAGTAAAAATCCACATTAATAATGTTTGTCTAAGTTTATTAATCTATACAAGAGACATATCACAATATTTTCTTCTAACAAATTAAATCTATGTCTCTAAGGGTCTCGATTAAAATATGATACATTTTAGACAATAGCATGACAAAATACATATTATTGTAGTTTCTTTGCCTGCGAAGTTCATCCTTCTGAAGATTTAAATATCCGAGAAGCCGTTAAGGATTGAAGAAAAGCTTATTAGAGGATGGCTTGCATCTCATAAAATTGAGAGGGACACGGGGAGGAGGTTGGAAAGTTCAATGTTCTAAATATTTACTTTTAACTCATTCATGTTTGTTATACCCACTGACTTATATTATAAGTCGCGTTTTGTTATCAATAACTCATGCGGAAAAGTAAAATTCCGCATGTTCAAACATAAACCTATAAATGCCTCAAAAAGTAAACACCAACCTGGCAAAACTTTAGTAAAATAATGAATGTTTTGGAAAATGCTAATGCTATCAGAAATAACTTAATTGATATGAACAATATGCCCATATACACTTTTTCTGCAGTAAGCTTTTTACCAGCTTTTGTTGCTTACCATACAGAATGATTCAGGATCTCTGTAACATACTTTGTGGAAAGATATTTCTCAAAAAGAGGACAATTTTTTGTCTAACAAACCAATGTTGGCTTATGCATTGTTTAGGAGCTACACGGTGGAGTAGTCAACCCGTGCACAATGGTGCTCCGTTCCACGAGTTGCGTATCGATTTGACCACGCTACTGCACACAACAGTTGCTCCCGTCTTACCATCTGAGTTGCCGCCACGTTTAAACGGAGCGGTGTACCTTGGGGTCCTTCAATCAGTGCCACTGCTCATGTGGTTCCAGCATGACGGGGCTCCGCCACACTTCAGTCATGCTGTAAGAGAACTTTTCAACATCTACAGGGAGGAAGAAGTGGATAGGAAAAGGAGAACCTGTTACATGACTAGCGTGATCGCACGGCTTGGGGGGGGGATGAAGAGTGGCATGTATGCTTCCCCAATTAACACAAGGGAAGAATTGATTGTGCGTATATCGCTGCCTCTGACCGCATTCGTCAGAGATCACACATATAGGAGAAGGTTCGACAGCCAATGGAACGATGGTGTCGAGAGAACACTGGGCCCGAAGGTGGGTACTTTGTAGGCCTTCTCCGAATTACCTTTTCATTTAATTTGCATTGCTCTCGATAAATGAGGTCATGTAACCCCTGGATCTTATATGCTCAATCATGTGATTCCTAAACAACGCATCAGTCCACATCGGTTTTAAGACAAAACATGATCCTCTTTTTGAGACTTATATTTCCATAAAGTTTGTTGCAGAGCTCCTGAGCCACCCTGTATAAAATTCAATAAGAATGAAAATGACTTTACAAGATATTTATAGAAAATTCACGATATACTTTTTATTTGTTGACCCAATATTCAAGTACATATTTTAATGGAAATAGTAAGGGAATTTTTGAAAAAATAAATTCAAGAATATTTTTTTTCTTTTAATAGGTTGTTTAGAGTGAGGAATTGATCGAAAATATTCGCTTTGTATTTTTGAAAGACGTTATAATTAAAAACAAAGTTTGGTATTTAGTTCAGTTTTCGTTTTCTAATTATTCTGTGGAGCGACAGATGTACAGGCACACTCAGATAGCTATTTTTCTTTAAAAATGCACTCTATTTTATATTCGGGAGGCCTGAAAACCGTGAATTCTGACATTGAATTTTTTGATCGAATACAATATTTCTTCTACCTACATACGCGAATATTCAAATTCTAAGGAAGAAGCAGAACATAAAAAAGAAAGGAAAACAACTTTGTATCATCTTTAAAAGAAAGAAATCGTGCTTTGAGATAACTTTGAATAATTTTTATATGCATGAGGGTTCAAAGAATAATTAAAATTATTTTATTTTAATCTTCTCATTAAGTTAAATATGAATCAAAACCCTTCATTTATTAAGATTACACTTACATTTGTAGCTCTGTAACGCATACGAGTATGTATTATACGATTATCTACAAAGATACGTGCTTGGATTTACTTTTATGCCAAGGTTCAATTCCAGCCTTCCATGTACTTAGAAAAGTGAATGGGAGAACCATGCAGTGGTTGAAACAGAAGCCCAAATAAGGCAATGGAATTCCAGTAGCAGCTAGTTCTCAAACGATCGATGGGAAGGTCTTGTACAGGTGGCATGAGAATACACGAGAGGGGTAGAAGAAGATTAAGCAGAAGCAGTGGAGATAAGATCACCACGAAGGTCATGCAGTCTGGATGTCCCCAAGCATTGGGGTTGATAATACCAAATCCCAGTGGAGGTTATCTTCTAATCCTAGGTATCCATTGTTAGACTGAGTTCACAAACAGCTTCATGTGGGGCCAGGATAATGAATGTCTACATCTGTAATCCGCAGTATCGTCGCCGGCGCACTGTAATCTAAACGTGACTATTTCTAGAAAATTAACTCTGACGAAACGCGTGCCCCTTGGAAGCGCAAGACATAATGGAAAAACTTTCTTGCTGTACTTTCTGACAAAATATTGAATGTAAAGGGATTGAACCTGACCAACTTTTAGCTAATGAATTAATATTAATGCCAAACAAAACTCACAGATGTAAAACAGAGCGCTTTACAAAAGGTTCTACATAATAATAATAATAATAATAATAATAATAATAATAATAATAATAATAATAATAATAATAATAATAATAATAAATTAATAAATACATACAAATTACAATTGCTTGTTTGTTGTACAGTGGCCTCAAGGCGACGGGTTGGAGTCCAGGATATATTCTGCTACAAATCGGGGACAAAAATGCGGTCTCTCCATATGACAATCTCAAAAGGCTCTAGGAAGAACAATTTGAAGGTCACACGGTTAGCAGCGCCTAGGTGTTAACATCAGGCGGCTGTTTATGAGTGCCTAAGGCATGAGATAGGATTTGCGCCATATAATTGGTGAACTATTAACTGCTGTAACATGACAATTGTTACATTAGAGGATAATTTCTTCGATTTGTCCGTTGAATACGTCTGCAGAGCTAGTGTGCGAAAGTTTAGACATTCTATGTATGCACATGCGCTTCTGTTTTTCTTTTGTAGTCTACTCCTGCGGCATCTCTTATCACATTCTAGAAACATTTCCTTATGAACTGAGTGTCTTAAACTTTACACAAATCAAAGTTGTTCAGAAAAAACAGAGCATTTACAAAATGTATTTCTTTTTCTTTAAATATCGGGGGCTTTGACTTGGTAAACAACTGATGCTGTTTTATTTTGTTAAACTGTAGGTTTTAACATTGATTTTTACTCAATTTTACCATGAAACATATTTGATTGGCTCCCACAATTATGTATAATATATAAAACATTCTTTGATAACTGTTTTGTTATGTGACGACTGCTGGCCGCGAGCATGTCTTAATAACCACATTTTAAGACATGCTTGTTTTTATAAATCTAAGGTTTACGATAAAGCAGTTATAAAACCTTACACATTTACATTAAGGCTGGTATGTGGTAGGCAAGGAAATTAGAAAATAACAAGAACAGGGTGTTCTGAGAGTACTTTAGTGTGTAAAAATACAGATTTTTGTAGTGATACAGTGTTGCAGTGAAAATGGTGTTTAACGTTGGTAATCGTTCTAACCTCGGAGGATATTTAATTTATTTTCAGGATAATACCCAACCTCCTCTTCAGGGCAGGGACTTGTTTTAATGCTGTTTCTTACTTTTCGGTTCAAAATATCCAGCGAATAGACTCAGGATGAAACAACACGGACTGCACATATTTTCTAAAATTATATCCCACTAAAGTAGTCATTATTAACTTTCGTGTCACCAGACATCAGAGAAGTGTTTGAGCCTGAAAACGTTGAGAGTTTCCTAACACTAGCGTGGTTTGGCGAAACTACAGTCATATTTCATACAGCGTTCCTACTCTGTGTGTGCATTTGATGGTGTCATCCGTTCTATTTGAGGAGTCCACAAGGCGTGTCGTATTATCCCTTGTTCCGCTTTAAGCAACTACGGCGCATGTCCATCGACAGCTTCGACTTCTTATACTAGTTTCATGCTTCACTAAACCATACCTGCTATCATTATGGAAACAAGTATTTTTACGTTTTGCAGTGTGTAGGATTCAAAGCACGTAATAAAAAAGTCATATTTTACTAAAATCTTCATATTTGTGAAAATCTTATTTCCTAGATTTACGACTTTTCACTTTTAAAACAATTTCATAGCAATGAATAGGGCTTTCCAGACTCTAAAACAGCGCACTATGCTTTACAATAAGTCCTGTGCAGTTAAAAAAGATGTAGCAATTGTTCTATGTGACACCACGAGCGAAATTAAACGCCCTCTATTCTAGATATTTTATTTTCTCGAAGTGGTGCTCTTAGTGGCGTATTGTAATTAGTATTAAGCAAGGACAAAACAACCAGCAAACTCTTTTTCTTTCTTTCTTTCTTTCTTTCTTTCTTTCTTTCTTTCTTTCTTTCTTTCTTTCTTTCTTTTTTCTTTCTTTCTAAGTTTATGCGTTTCACAATGATTAAAAATATAAACTCCATGTAATTTATAAACTCCATGTTTATTTTATATTTTATAGTTAAATATATAACACAAATCTATTACACCTATTTTTAAAGCTGATGAACTGATTATGCTCAAAATCCTTAAAGTATAAGATGTTTTGGCTTTAAAATATATATTTCATAATGTTTTTTAAATTTTCTTCATATTCTCATATTTTGGATTTTCTTTCATATTTTGTCTGTATCAATTTATAAATTGGCGGTTGATAGGAGCAAATTATGGAAGCAGAATGCAAATCTCTTAGGGATATAGAACGAGAGTTGGTGAATAATACAACTGAACTATTCCATGATGCTAATGAGCATAATATGAAACTGTTAAACTTCGTGAAACACTCTTAGCATTGCAATAAATGAATCTACA
The DNA here is from genome assembly GCA_030765065.1 of Deroplatys truncata. Lineage (NCBI taxonomy): Eukaryota > Metazoa > Arthropoda > Insecta > Mantodea > Mantidae > Deroplatys > Deroplatys truncata. Next base: position 115,279,070 of record CM060988.1, on the reverse strand, counting down.
ACAAAAAAATGCAAGAAATTCGAGAAAAATAGTTCAGTCATAGTTTAGTATAACTGTGGGACGGAAGTGAATAAAGGAATAAAGCTATCAAAATTTGTACATTTTAGGAACCAGCTGGTCGATATGAAAATCAAAGGAAAACTCTATAGGATTTGTGATTTTAAAATATGTTATTAACGTTATATATTCAGTTTAATGGTATTTCAGTAAATATGCTTTGAAAAGAGTGTACATTAAAGCGGCTATAATCTGCACCTACTCTTTATTTTGACCACCTCCATGACTGAAGAATGAGGAACAAAAGAGTGCCAAAAACGAGACTTCTCAGTACTTTGGGGGACACTTTGGGGGGTAGTAAATTATTCTAATGCCTTTCTTCTCTTATTAATATAAAAGTTATTTCATTATATAGACATACTTTAGCATTTTTTTAAAATTTTTAGATAGAAAGGGGAACATTTTGAAACCAAATAGACCACTAAAGAGCTGCCTGCTAACATTTTTATAGGATGTTAATACATTCCTTTCTTTTATAAAAGGAAGTTCCAAAGACAAATGATTATTTTACTTGTAAGACAACGATATATTTCTGAAGCACATCTTATCGTTTCTGTAAAACTGCACGCTTCATGCTGATTCTTTTACATACCAAAAAGTCTTCATATCTATACCTTGAACCATCACAATCACTTTCAACCTCATTTTCACAAACTACATACCACTCGCTACTGCCAACGGTGGAGCCATCAAAGGGAATCAGGGCAAAAGAATTGGCGGGTGATAATTCAAGTAAGCAGTCTTACGGTATTCATTTTTCAGCGTAAATGTAGATAGCCTAAAAGCAGCATGGAAAATATGGTAATATGGATTATTAAAATTATCGGAAACTTGTTTAAGAAATAGACACAGGAAGATTAAGGACATTTGGGCAATAGATTTCATCTATCCATTCAGTAACACACATACACAGGAAGTTAAGTGCTTGAACAAACAGCTCTAAATAACAATAAAATTGCGACCCATTTTTTTATGTTGCATCGTTGCAAATTATTCCTAAGGACAAACAAACCACTTATCATTACAATTCATAAACATTTAAACAATTCGTATCATTAACAACTAGTATCATTGCTGCTTGAAATTACTTGTCTAAGAACAGCAAAACATACTTTTTTTGTCTGGGAATGATTTGTATGGCTGTCGCACTTATTGCTGTATGCAGACCGCAATAAAGAGTGCTGTTTTACTTGATATTAGACTCTGTGAAGTGTATTTCGGCGTAGTTAGCACTTCAGATTTCAATCAACTTATTTATATAAACTCCATACATGAAACGCAATTGTGGATTTGCTTACCAATCATTAATACGAACAGTAAGGACCGAGAAGAAAGCAGAAGTTACTGCAACACCAGGACACAATTCAAAAAACCCAGACATGTCGCTATGAACTGCCTTTGTGTTCAAGTGAGTACTCTATTCATGAAATCTGTGAAATGAGCTCGCATATGTCACTAGAAAAAGGCGTGGCCTAGTAGTGGAGACTGGCAGCACTTCCCCCCTCTGCTTTTCGTCGACAAACTGAAGATGAATGCAGGCATTTCTTAGGATTCCCCAACTCCTATTACCGGAGGCTGATCGTAGGGAGTAGGTATACTGCAGCAGACATTTTAGAGAGAAGTTGCGCGGAAGACCTATTTTCGTACTCCCGCTTTACACATTCTATGGACACGGTACAAAACGTCCGTAGAAACGCATGAATCTACCCCCGTAGATCCCTCCCCCCAAATGAGCCATGTCTTGAACGCCAAAGTTTCCCCAAATCCTACACGGCACAGTGCCTTATTTACACCATACGCAATACAGCCGTGTATCCACTGCAGCAAGTTGTATGGCATTCCAAACGTGCTACCTTCCATGTACCTTCTCTGTAGGGTTGTGGCAAAGCGTAGGGACTTGTATGGTTAAGACCACAGGTTCGCTTATCGCTTGTAGAAAACACTTTACTTCTGTTAATAAGTTTAATCAACATACAGCGATTACTTATTTTCGATATTAATAATAGAATATTTATTATAATGCTACTTTAAGGGTTTATCTACCTAACTCAATATGCTGCACACGAAATTATGTGATACACAGAAGGATGCCAAACGCATCAGGCCCGAAAAGGTTCTTTTTCAGTGAATCGTACTGCATTTGACAATGGCAGAACGCCCACACAAAGACATAGATACAAGGAAGTCTTCCTTGCGTTAGTCAATATAGCAGGCTTTTCTGTTCGTGGAAGCTGCAACTCGTATTGGAGTCCCTGGAACTACAGGTTAGAGGTGGGTGAGATTATCCAGGGAAGGGATTGTACGCCGTCGTCTTGGTTCAGAAAGAAGTGTATGCATCCCGAAATGGATGCAGCTTTAATTGCAGTAACAAAGAGGAACCCTTTCCAAACTGTTTCTGGATGAGGCACATTCACAATTCCCTGGATCAGCTCGAACAGCTCTGCGTCGTGTAAACGACACAGAACTTCATGCGCGAACGGCAGCTAAAAAGCAACATCTGACAGACGATCACAGATTGTTTCGCCTCACTTTTGCAGAGGAAAATGCCAACCGCGACTGGAATAATATGATATTCTCAGGCCAGGTGACATTTTCTTAATACCGTTCAAAGGGGTCCAAATACGAAAAATAAATGGCTTCACAATTTCATTATCGTCGCGTAACTGTATCTTGTTTGGGCTAGATATCAAGGGACGGTCTAGGTGTGTTGTGGCAGCTTGACGATACACTGAATAGTGCGCAATGCACGTAATAGTCGAGAATATTTTATTCCCTCTGTGAGGATGAGATATCCCATGGAATTATTGAATTCGTACAGGATAATCATCCTGTTCACACATGTCGAAAGGCTTCAAATTGGTTCTCAGAGAGGCAGGATATGAGGTTGATAGACTGTCCTCCCTGTTCACCAAATTTGAACGCTATTGCAAATTTGTGGGCTGAGGTGAAAAGGGAGAATTTCCCAGCAGATGCGCGAAGGACAAAAGATGGCTTCTGGGCACGAATTCAAGAACCTGGGTTGTTGTAACCTCTCGTCCATGTTATTGCAAGGAAAATTGAGGGCAGTTATACTTGCTGAGGGTTCACACACCCGATATTAATTATGTTTCTTTTATGTGTTTTAATTTTAGAAGATAGTTTATTTTGCATTTATTTCTTTAGTTATTTAAAACGAGTCTTTTAGTAAAATTATGTTTTTGTGTGTATAGATATGCCTTAAAATTCAAATGCTAATATTATAGTAATGCAATATTATGTTCTACACATCCAGTCATAAAAGTAACAAAATATAAAATAAAAACCAATGCAAGATTTGAATCGAGGAGTTTATGAGCGCAAGCAGTGCCTTCTTAACCTCTCAGCCCCCGCAATGTTGCTTCGTGCTCTGTTTTCAGTAGCATGACCATTGCGCTGAAAATACAAACCATTCTACAGTACCTGCATGCGCGTTGTGAACACAGGTGTTACGAAGGTACAGAAGCCCTCCGATCGGCACATAATCTAACGATGATCCAGGTGTTTTGTCCACGGGTGTACAAGGAACCTCCAGCCTTTCTTTCCCTCATGCATTTGTTATTTATCTGTATTATTGCCTTTTAACACCACAAAAGTGATACATGCAGTTTTGTTTCTGAATCGAAATCGCCTAGATAATATAATTTCAAATTTGTTATGGAATCACATTAGGCGACTAAACTCTTATCGTTATTCTTTGATTTTGGCTACTTGTTTGCTTCAAAATCAGTGTAACTGCTGACCGGCTAATGCTAACAATGAGAGAAGTGAATAGAATGCCTTGAGAACGAATTGTTACATTGGTCTTTTACGCTATATTTTGGCTACTCGAAAATATAAATAAAAATTTTGCGGGGAATGTCACATTTATTGTAATATCTAATATTCTAATCACTAGAGTAATAATATTACATTGAAAATATGCATTGAATGTTGTGATATTTTCACACTAATTTGTTTCCGTACCTACATTATTTCAATACATTTTCCTCTGCTATTAAATCACGTAAACGAGACACGTAAACCTAGATTATAATGAATATTGCTAATTGTGATGTTATCATATTATAATTTGAAGTGAGTCGTTACATATTAATTCTCATCACAATGGCGCTTGGTGTTATTTGATTAGCGCTTTCGAGGGATATGTTTCTCTCATCTTCAACTCAGATCGACTAGTTTAAATAACATTCACATTTGTACACCATGGCTTACGCCATTGTAAACAGTGTTGTAACTTTATATTACGTAATGAAGAGTGTATTGCTTTATTTTGAGATGATGCTTAGAGAAAGCAAATTACACATTTCCATCATATCATCAGCTAAAATATCCCCTCAGTATGATATTTTTGTCCTAACTTCAACACTTGTTAGGCTGTCCCTTCATTTGAAGCAAGTGCAGTAAAAATAACGTTACACCTGAACTTCACATTATTATATATGGTAGTATTTATATTCTAAATATTTCGAATGTTAGATATTCAGCCAATGACTAAATAAAAGAGGAACCGAGCCAAAAAGCAAGTAACAAATGCAAGCTACCACTAAACATGTGCATGGAGATTCTGTATAAAAGTCCTATGCAAATAACAAATCTCCATCAAAGCCATTACAGCCGTTTCATTCTTCATACTTTATTAATTATTGCAGTCTTATACATATATTTCTTTAATCGTTTTCCTTCTTCATTTTCAGAGAAAGTGGTTTTAAATAATAGGCACTTTGGAAGAAATGTGTCACATTGAAGAGGATATGCACTCTTAAGGCCCTAAAGCACCCTTGTAAGCAACGAAGTTGTAAGCATTTTAAATACCTCTTATTTACTTCTTGTTTACGGAGATAGTGAAGACTGGCACGTAAACAACGGAAATAATAATCCACATCCGTAAATAAACTCTTTTCGATTGTGGGCACATTAATATTATTTGAATTCTGGAGTTTTGAGACCATCACATATCCTCTCACCAGGGATGCGCATAAGGAATTCAAAGAATATTGACATAGCAATAACAAAACACGTTTTGATTAGGAACAATAGCGGCCACGAGAGCCTAAGCTCTAAATAACCTACATCATTTGTTGTTATTGAATATTCACCTCGTATTGCGCTAAAATTATCATGCATGACAATGTTGTCACTGTCAGTACCGTTATTAATCACTCATAAAATAAGGCACTGAACAATTGGCCGAGATGGCATAGCGGTAGCGTCTGTAGGTCGCATTCCAGAAGTCCCGTTTTCAAATCCTATACTGGCAAATCTGGCTGGATATTACATAGGGTCACTCAGTCATCATATAAACACGAGTACCGCGAGCAAAGATCTACTCGCAAATTAAAATAACTAGAGTTAAAATAGATGGTACAGGAGAGCGACTACATAACTGAGGCCATCTGTCATTCAGTACATTGATTATTACGCATACAACTCACAGTATTTCTACAACTCTCAGGAAGTCCATCTTCCGAATGGGTGAGTACCACTTGATCTAACGGCGTAGGAAGTTGTCTACGCAGCTATGCCCGTCTATCAAGAAATTACTTAAGCAGATGGTATAGGAATCCTCACAGTAAGAAAATAAACTAACTTGAGCCTGAGATTGTTCTGTATTACGAGGTACAAGAAGAAGCCCACATTGGCTGAGAGCTATACATAAGGATTACTGGCAGGAAAAAGCTAAATCTCCCACAAAGGCTCTTCTAAACGTATTGCCCGCCCTCCCATTTCCTTTGTCTTAAATTGCCTCAGCCCTTGGTCGCAGTCCTTTGTTTCGCGATTGTTATGTGATTCTATAGTCGACTGATTGCTTCAACTATAGCGTCATTTTGAGATCCAAGAAAAGATGAACGTCATAATGACAGCAACGTGGAAGAGGCAAAGGGAAAGGAATGATCGTAGTCTTTATCTTGTTAGCTCGGTTGTTCCCCTCTGATATTCCTCTGCTTAACTCATGTCGACAAAAAAGAATATTGCTTTATTTTCTCTGTCGTGCCCTAGGGAGTATTGAATTAAGTAATTGCATATCGGTATTTCGCGAGAAATATGTCTTGAAACCGCTGAATCAAATGTGTGTATACTACATATACAGGAAGTTACGGAATTAAACCTAATATTGTCAAGGTCCACAAGCATTTGTGAAAGATTTAAATAAACTTTGCTCTGAAAATACCACTAGAGAAAGTGGTCGCGGAAGAGGAATCTGGGGATCTTGGAGGCTATGCAATGTTTCCATTTTTCGAGATGGCATAGCTGCTGTGAAATTCCAGCAGTGTGTGCTATGGCAGCATTTTTCTATACCGTTTTGGTTATGCTACCTTGTAGACCTTAAAGATAATATTCACAGAGAAATTAATGCCCTTCCAGTTGAAATGTTACAAATATCATTTCAGGACATTCATTGTAGATAGGCAGATGTCGCATAAATAGAAGCCATTTGTGGGATTAAATTTTCAAGAAATAAAATATTTTCGTTTGTTGCATAAATGCCATAATATTGGCATTAATTTCATCTAGTTTTAATTTACACGAGTGACATAATTAAGGCTTACTACACAATTGTAAACATTTGGTTTCATTGAATCATATTTTTAACGCCACAACAATATTAAAAAAATGTTATAAGATTGCATACTATGCATGGATTTTTTGGGGTGTTAAAAGCAATGCACAAGGAATATCTTCAACTACTTCGGTATTAAATAACTATAGTTTTGCTGCAACACTGTCGTATTTGACTTTTCACCACAAAATCATTCGCTACACAACCAACCCAACTCATGTGCTGTATTACGCCGCTTTCGAAGACAAAGGCGTGTTAGGAAATATTCTAATGATGAAATCTGATATAGGAATTTTCACGATATTATGATTAGTTGTGGAAATATAAACAATTATATCCAAGAGTCAAATCATCTTTCGAAAACATGTGATTGAGGCTCTAACGCACCTTCTCCCAAGTGCATGTCGCAGCTGCACTGTAAGCCATAACTGGTTTATCCTCAAGTACTGGACTGTAAGTTCTCTATGTACGGTGTCACAGTTCAAGCAGATGCTAGAACACTGAAAGTTTCAAGCTGGGAATAACATAAGCTCTTGATATTAACAATGGTATAGGCATGCAAGCGAAAGTTTTCAAAATGTGCTGCGCCACCAATCCGTTGTGCGGCGTTGAACTGCAACCAAAGCAAACCTGCTTTCTCAGTAGCTGTAGAGACGAAAAATCAATTTGGAAGTGTGAGAATTTCAAAAAGAGCAATCTGAGTTCAAAATCGCGCATACAGAAGCGGTATTCATAATAATACTACTTCCGCATTTTACTTTTGGAAATAATTGGAAGATTACAGTATTGATAACTGTGTTAACTTTGCATACTTTTACAGGATCTGCTAAGTACTGGTCTTCGAAGACTTGTATAGAAATTTTATTTTCACTTTTTGATTTTTCAGGTATTGCAAAAAGTAATGCGCTAACCGCGAACTCTTCAGATCTCTGACCTACAAGCCTCGGTTTTCCAAGCTGCGTTCGCACTTGAAAAATATCAGCTTCATTTCGGGTACATAATGCACTCTCGCAACCGATCTGTGTGTGCGTTTATAGTGATTAGAAACATAAGCGTTTATATGAATGGACTGCTCTTTTGGATTAGTAAAGAGCAGAGAAAAATCTTTTACAATAAAGGGCAGAAAACCTTACTTCGGCCAAGTCTTGCCCTTGTGACACTCTTGAACACGAGAATGGTTTACATATGCAATGAGAGGACAGACGTGTCTGTCAAACACAGGGCGGAATGTTTGACCAGTGCGTCCTTTCTCGCAAAGCCGACAAGTCCTGCAGCATTCTGTTTGCTCAAATCTGACAACAATATGGCCCTTCAATAACCTGCATGCCATATCTTAACTAAACCAAACATAACTTCTAAATCCTCCTAGAGCTAGTGTAACTTCTCTCTAACAATCCCAAGTGATGTTTGGTTTTATTTGTAGCCAATCAAATCTCGGGTGGGCTTTAATTAGACGATTTCACAATAACATGTAATATATTGTTTAAATAATAACTTATTATATCTACATATTCTCGTATATAAAGAGGAAATATGATAGCAATTTTGTTTGAAGATATCTCGGAGGCTACCCATCCAACCTGAATAATTTTTTCAACGGCGGTTAGCCTAAGGAAGTAATTAATTTAAATTGATAAACTTGTAACTAGGACTAGAAGACAGAGAGCCATGATGGGCTGAAATTCAACATTTCCTTACGTTGAATGAAATAATCTATAGCATTCACTTGACTAAAGAGACAATCACATTATACATTTCACCAGAAATACACGTTTTGAGGTAGCCTGGGAAACAAAATAAACCTTTTTAGAAAAGAGAAAAACCTTTTTAGAAAAAGAGTTGTGTGAACAGCATAACTAAGAAACCAAAACTATTAAACTTGGTAACTTCGGCATTCATGGATATATCCTTAAAAAAAAATTAAACATATCCGAATGAGCCTCAGTTTGGAATACATTTTAAGTATTCATTATCTTTTACTCTTTCTCGCTTTCTGGCATTACTGAGTGATCAAAGGCTGAGACATTTTATTAAACCACGGCCTATAGATACTATCGAGAGTTGTGGTGTTGAGGGAGAGAGAAAGAGAGAGATTTCTTGTTATTCTCACAATATAATTAAAGTAAGTGGAATTGGCGTGCATGTTGGCCGAAGCATAGGTAAGCTGGACAACGCTGAAAAGCCACGAAGCCACAGTTCACCGAGAGTGAAAACGATTCCCCGCCGAGCTCCATTTCATAGAAGCGACTCAAAAGCATTTTTCTATATTAAAGGGATACAAGAGGAAACCAAAACGAAAAGAGCAACAGGCAGGCATCAATAAAGGAGATTAAAGCTAAGGGACGGATGTTTTGAGAGCAGCATGAACAATTCGCCTTTACTGTCCAAAAACTCGGAAATTAACTATAAGGAGTGATTAATATTAATGAAATTTTATTTCTAGTAGTGAATCAAAATAAAAGTACAAAATCCAAAAATAAAATAAAATTACGTAGGTTTCCTAAATGGTTCCTAGTTAGAGAAATGTATTTTGCTAGCAAGTTGGGAATTTCGGTAACCTTTTAACGTGTTATGGCGTTTTTAAGTGCATATTTTGAAGCTTTTATACTTTCTTTACTGCTTACCTATAGCAACTAGAGGAAGTATTGCATTCTACCCAAAAATTCGATACCGAGATTTAATTGGAAATACACGTTTTGAGACCTTCTAAGTAAAAAAAAGCATTTTTAGAAACAGGTTTGTCAGAGAGAGAGAGAGAGTGTGTGTGTGTTCGCGCGCGAATAGTGTGAGTATGTACGTTTGCTATAAACACGTAGGTAACTCAAAACAAAATTCAGTTGAACTTGGTATTTAAGTTTAGCATCATACAAGGAAAATTTTCAAGAAAATTCCCCCATCCCAATTGGATTGGATTGTGAAGCGTAAGGGATACGGCACTGAGCCAGGAATGAGTGTATTATACTCTAGCCCCACAAGGGGCGCCCCCGGGAGGGATGAGGCGAAAGTAGAAACCGGCAGGAACCAGGAGTGACGGCACAGCAATGACAGGGTCCTTACAGTTTCCAGAGTGAGACGCCCCGGCAGTCGGACAGGCAGACCGGGATTCCACCCCACACAGGGTCCAACGCTCCCCCGAGGGGTGTCTTTACACCCCAGCCATCAGCCCAAGGCCAAGGGACGGAGAAAGTTCCGATAGCATCCTATTTCCCTGTCACGCTGCACCGAAACACCATCGCCGACATTTTCAACCAGAAACAGATCAAACGGAGCGAAGGATGAATGAAATGATTAATGGAACGAAATGGAGGGACAGGAAATTCAGGGGATGAAAGAAACCACTCTAGCATTCGCCTGACGACCAGGAAAAACCACAAAAATCCATGTGTCAGAGTGAGCGGTCGCCGGGAATCGAACTCTAGACCTCCTGAATGCGAGTCACCGACGTTACCGCCTGAGTCAATCCGCTCGATTCTCTATCCCATCCCATCTCTATCTCATGGAAATATTGCCATTTTTTATTTTCTCTAAACTGGCTTTAACAATTTTGGTTAAAGTACCATACGTTAAAGGTATTCATTCTGAATGGCTTTTGTATAACTGGAAAACCGCAAGAGATAGGTCAAGCCTTAAGGTAGATCTCGTTATATATTTGAATTGAAGTAGATATAAGAACATTTTTAAGAATAGTTTGCAGAAAAGTTAGTAGAGAAAGTTACGCAAATGCAACACGTCAGGCCTTTTTAAATTAAAAAGCATGTTTTAGGAACTTTTACTGCATATAAATCGACTAAATAACGTATAACTTACGGAATAATCTTGAAACTAAACCAACGGTAACGCATCATAAAAGAGTTATCAACTACTTTTTAAAAGTAGTTAAACTACTCCACCGCAGTTCAAGAAGCAATTATTGCAGTGGGTGAAAAACAAGAAATGTAAAGAGCATTATTTGCAGCGGGATCGGAGATGCCATTAACTTTCTAGAGAGTGCAATGTCATAAAACTGCTTTATAACTGCTAATTCCTTTATCTGCACTAGTCCGAACTGTTGCAAGCAAAAACACCTTCGACTCTATGTTGCAGTCCTCTCACCGAGAGTGGTTCTCGGAATTTCTGCCGAGCTGAATGCATTAAACTTTTACACTTTAAATTTCCCCTCCAAGTATTACAAACAAGGCGTTCCACCAAGGGAATCTGCACATTATAGGGAGTTACACTGCACTGGTGCTTATCTAACGTTGTGAACGTGTATTAGCATTAATGCGCATGGGGATTAGTTCTTGGAGAAATATCCTACGCTGGAGAGACCTTGGAAATAATAAACATCACCTTAAGCATTCTAAGCTGGATAAACAAAGGAAAGATGAACACTTTTATATCATTATTTCTGAGTCGTCCCATAACTGACTCATTGTCAGAGTTTTGGGTATCAAAAAATTGATGTTTTGTTGTAATTGATTATAAATGCTATAAGGAACGTACCTATGCAACTTGTGACTTTCTCTACTACGTATAGTAGGTAGGGGAAGTATTGCATTCCACCCAAAAATTCGATACCGAGATTTCACCAAAACTACAAGTTTTGAGGTCCCCGGAATAAAAACAAGCATTTTTAGAAACAGGTCGTCGTGTGTGTCTATGTGCATTTGTGGATGTGTGTGGATGAACAGCATAACTCAAAAACGAAAAGTTGAATAAATACTAAACTTGGTATTTAGGTTCAGTATCTTTCAAAGGTGTGACACGAAAAATTTTTCAAGAAAATTCCCCCATCCCAGACTACCCTTTACACGGAACATTTTGATTTTCCAAAAATGGCCCTAACGAATTTGATTAAAATGTTATATGTTTAAGATATTATCATGATAAATGAAATGTATACCTTGAATTTTCTGGTAATGTCCCCAAAAGTCCTCTTCATTGTGAATGGCTTCTGCATAGCTGGTAAACCGTAAGAAATAGATAAAATTTTTGCACACAAAAAATGTAGATCTCGTTAAAACACACAATTTATGTCATATACATTTTTTTTCTCCAGTGAACCATTTCGAAGATATTACTTGTTATTTGCTTGAATTTTCCAATACTGATACTTTTTATCAAATGGGAATTCGTTATTCGTTTATATATATATATATAAAAAAATGTTCCATGATTTTACAGCTTGATGTAAGTGAAGTTTTAAGTGTGCACATCAATTCATTGATATTTAAAAAAAAACAAATTTGTTGAGAGAATCAAGTGACAGTATTTCAAAATTCATTAAACAATTCCTGTTCTTTAAAATTAATATTTTCTCCCAAATCATTCAACCTATAGGCCCATATATCTTGTGTGGACAGCTTTGACTAACTCATGAAAAATATACGATAATACTGCAACTCAGTTCCGTCTTGTCAGGATTCTCATGAGCACTAGTGTAGCGTCAGGTAATATCTAGATATATCTCCTAATGGTGTTTGCTAAAACTCGCGAATGTAATTATATTCCATAAACAGTTTACCTTGTACATTGTTAAGTTTAATGTACTTGTACATCTAACTTCACATACAGGCAGCTAGGGAATGGCAATAAACCTACTCTAGCATGGGTCCCTAGCCACACTGGAGTGATTGGAAATGAAAATGCAGATCCAGTTATAGGACTAAAACCGGTTGGGTTATGTCTGGACATGCAAAGAGAATGGAATACTCCACATAGCAATCAGCTCTTAAAATATTTGACTATCGCTTAAAGCCTGCCATATTCTCCTTGCACCGATAAGAAAATTAGCAATAAGATTATCATCTCGATATCTCGATTAACATGATGCATATGGAGAATAAGCGTTTGTAAAAATAGTTTGTACAATAGTAGAGAAATCCATGTGAGTGTAACACATCATATTGTTTTATTTGGCCTTTGAAGGACTCTTATGGTCCAGAGATGTTATCACCTTTGTTTTTTTCCATTTCCCATAGGTTTTAATTTTAAATTTCAGGTACACTTTCCTCAAAATCTATTTAACTCAGAAGTAATAATTTTTGTGATTGTACAGAATGTTTAGCTCCATTTAGTAGGTTAAAGATTTTGATCCTAAATTACATAGTTTCCATGAAAAAAAAATTAGAAATATAAAAAAATTACACCGACAATTTTCTTCTTACTATTTGTTTTTAAATTAAATTAGTCTTTAAATAGACAGATAGTTATCCGGATATCTTAAGCTACTTATAAAAATTCATAATAAGAAAATGGCGGAGTTCTGAGTTTAATTTTAGAGAAAAGTGTGCCTATATACGAAAGTAAATTCTTAATAGAAGTTATTTTACATCTTGACACCAGTATATCCAAAACATCTTCTTTAATAAGCAGTAAAAAGTTCATGGTCCTCCTAGTTGGTATAATTCTAAAGAAAAGTGGCTTTCTTTCAATTGTGAAAAAGCGCACAAATACCCTGCGATCTCCACCAAGTGTCCTTAACTGGATGTAAAGTACCAGTTTGTGTAACATTTAATGTAATGTAATTATTACTTTTAATAATGTAACTATTTAATAATCTAATGTAACATTAGAGACAGCTCGGGGGGATTAATTAATATTTAAAGCTAGCATTTAACAGTTTCTCGTACAACTTGGTGCACAAAACGCATAATTTGCTAAAATTTGCATTTGACTAACCCTTTGAAGCACCCTAAAATCACTGATTAAGAAAGAAAGAAAAAAGGGTTATGTGCTACATTCACATGACTTTCTCTAGTCACTCCTCTACTAAATACCTATTGTTATAAAAGCTTATTATTCTATTTGCTTCTTATTAATTCAGATCAATTCGTATTTTTACACATTTCGTTGTACGAAAAGTAATAGTCGGATTTTTAAAGAGCGTGTCGCTATGTGATAACTTTGAAATGCTATGCTCTTTGCATGACTACGAGTTAAAAACGAATAACGACTTCCCATTTGTGAAAAGTGTTTTAAAATCATATCAATAATAAGGAATACCTCGGAAATGACCAGCTCAAAAGAAAGAAAGAAAAAAGAAAAGAAAACTATGTTTGACATAAACTGTGTGTTTTAACGAGATCTACATATTTTGTGCAGTAGGATTTTGTGTATCTCTTAAGGTTTACCAATTATACAAAAGTCATTCAGAAGGACGTAAGGATCACGTGGTACAGTTTGCTGCCCAGGCAGAAGATCCAATCTGGGGTAAATCCCGTACTATATGCATCTATAGATAACGTTATCACGTGGCCTTTCGCGTGCGCTGTTCTTGGAAAAGGTGGATAGCATCTGGCATAAGAAGGATGAAGGTTTTCAAGTGTTTGTTTATATTCACTTCATCAGCATAACAGGATTGCGGTTTCTTTAACGTCTGCAATACTATCTAACTGAAAAAAATTACCTTCACATAACTTTCTCTACCCTCTGTTCTTTATTAATAGGTATACAAATTGATGTTACGAAAGCTTACTTTTCTATCTACTCATTGTAATCTAGATAAACCTTTGCAAAAATAATGACATCATACATTTCGTTAGGATACAAAGAAAGCAGTAAAGGTCAAATGTTTAAGAACGGGACGCTATACGCTGGCCTTAAAATTCCATGTTTCCATACAATCACCAGAAACAACTGCAAATCATGGACTTAAAACGAATGACAAAGTATTGAACAAATTGAACCATTAATAACGGATATCTCGGAAATGGCTGATACCACAAAAAACTTATTTCAAACAAATTGTGTGGTTTAAAGAGCTCTACATTTTTTGTGTAGTAGTTTTCGTCTATCGCTTAACGTTTACCAGTTATACAAGATTATATAAAATTCCTTTCCAATAAAAAGTACTCCACAGGCTATTTCCTGAAAATTCAAGATATACATTTTATTTTTCATGTACGTGTCTTTAATATATGTGGTAATTTAATAAAAATCGTTAGAGCAATTTTTTAGAAAATCGACAATTTCCAAAAATGTTCTTTGTAAAGGGAAGTTTGGGGCGGAAGGATTTTCTTTAAAATCTTCGTATCGCATTATTGTAACGTTCTGAATCTAAATACCAACCGACATTTCGTTATCCAACATTGAGATATGCTGTTCACAGACAGAGACACACACAAATACATACAGACCTTTTTCTAAAAATGCTTTTTTGGAATCAGGCGTCCTCAAAACAAGTATTTTCGGTGAAATCTCGGTTTTGAAGTTTTGGGTTGACTGCAATAAAGGGAAAGTAACAAGAATACCGGAATACAAAATGGAATATCGTTCTTTTCGTGCAGGAAAGAATAAAATTGAGTTTATTGAGAGCTGATATCATATCTGTTCTGCAGTATAAGCACTGTAAAACTATATGGGCTTAAAAAGAAAGAGATATAATAGGGTATTCCTCGAAAAATAGCACTTTAACGTCATTTAAACCGGATAGTCTTATCGAACGATGAACGAAAGAACATGGATGAAAATAGGTACTAAAATGAGCCCGGGGTCTATAGAGCTTAAAGTTACCCGACAGTATTTTCAGGATAAGGAAAAACCCGAAAAATCCTTATCCGAGTAACTCACTCTAACTAAGATTTTAACTCGGGATATCTTGACTGTGAGGCGGACGCGTTATCCCTACACCACGGAGATGGGCTCAAGCATTCTTATTCTTCGTTTTTCTGCGAGAAAATCTGGGCAAGATGGGGTCATACATCTGACTCTCAACCTCATTTAGTCAGGGAACCAATAGGAGAAGATCGAAAAGCTCTTCAGTAATCACCGTTGTCAGTTTTGGGCTTTCTAAGGAGACCGTGGCAACTGCCAGAAATTTCACTCCAAAGGTTAGTGGGATGGAGTAAGACTAGGACAAGATTTTCTATTCGTGACACAAACAGTAAAGGACAGGAGGTACACTGTTTACCTGAAAGATAAATCCTCCAAGTTACCTAATTCTTAACAAGCTACCAAAACTTATCTCATCCTTGCCAAGGAAAGCTGGTACAGGTAAAGTTATTTTTTTTTTTAATATTGGAGAAATTGCTACTGAATCTAGGGAATAGATTCGATGTGAAACGAGCAGCGAAGGTTTGAATAAAGAAGCAAAGCTTCCTCCCATATCTAATGGACATACGATGAATGGTGAACAATAATAAATAGCTACCTTTACAAATCTGCTATAAAGGTTTACTTAAATGCTGTATATTTATAAGTGTTCCGGTTGCCAGTGCATGCGAACTCGTTATGTATTTTCTTAGCATCTGATTTAGAAAGTGTAATAATTAGAAACCGGGAAACTATTCTTTACATTTTCCTCAAGTTATCAGATAGTGAAATTGGAAAACATTGAAGATTATGTTACTAAATGAGGCTACATACAAATAAACTAAATAAGCAACAGTACCATTAAAATTTGAGTTGTCAATGTCGCAACTTTCCGTTTAAACGAGTTTTATGGGGCAGTTTTCTGCAGTGAGTACTAAATTTTTTCGTGAGCCACAGCCTCTAGTAGTAATCTTGTGATCACTGAAAATATGATGGATATTTCACTTTTTACTTTCTCTGCTACGTATAGTAAGTAGGGAAAGTGTTGCATTCTACCCAAAAATTCCTTATCGAGATTTCACCGAAAATACATGTTCTGAGGCCCCCTGAATCCAAAAAAAGCATTTTTAGAAAAGGTACGTGTGTATGTCTGTCAGTGAACAGCATAATTAAAAAAACGAAAAGTCGAATAAATACCAAACTTGGTCTTCAGGTTCAGTATCTTTCAAAGATGCGACACGAAGATTTTCAAGAAAATCTCCCCACCCCAGACTACCCGTTACATGGAATATTTTTCGAACATTTTTATTTTCTCAAAAATGACTGTAACGATTTTGATTAAAATATCACATGTTTAAGATACTTTCATGACAAATGAAACGTATATCTTGAATTTTTTGGGAATGTCCCCTAAAGTCTTCTTCATTCTGAATGAATTTTGCGTTAACTGTTAAATCGTAAGAGATAGACAAAATGCTACTCCACAACAGATGTAGATACCGTTAAAACACACAATTTATGTCATGTACATTTTTTTTTGTCTAGCGAACCATTTTCGAGATATTTTCCAATACGTTTATTTTTTCTCAAAATGTCCTGGACATATAAAGAGAATGGAATGCTCCACATAGCAACCAGCTCTTAAAAGATTTGACTATCGCTTAAAGCCTACCATATTCCCCTTGCACCTACAAGAAAATTAGCAATGCAATAGTTTCTGCAAATTTTTATATCGATTAACATGAATTACATGGAGAATAAGCGTTTGTGAAAGTAGTTTGTACAAGAGTAGAGAAAGTCATGTGAGTGTAACACATCAGATTTTTATAGTACAAATTTACCAAAACATGAAGTTGCATGCGTAAACGCATGCATATTGCGCTGTTAATGCATATGAACCCGTCTTCTAGTAATATATCCCTAAGTTAAATTACTGACTTGGTTTCATCTAATCATTAGTTATACGACTATTATGACTCCGAGAAAACGATATGACTGTGTTTAAAAACTACGTTAATGCTAAAATCTTTTCCAGAGGAACTTCATGTACAGTTCTTGTACAATCTCATCTATGCTTTATGTGAAAAGCATTTCATAATTAAAATTGTAGCCCCAAGGCACAGTCTGGAAATATAATAATTACATAAATGTATCATAAAAACGCAACTGCTTAAGCGCATAATTATATTTTGTCTTTGTGAGAGTCTAAATTACACGCTGAACGTATACACGTGTGTGTGTGTGTGTGTGCGTGTGTGTATGTGTGTGCCCACGCCCGTATATATGTATTCGAAATGCTTAATGGAAGAAACAGTGCAGATATAAGCTCATTTAAGAAACTTCCTGAAATCAGAAGTCTGGTTTACTCCTCACACACAAATTGGTTGAACCGGGCAGAATATGAGTTATTAAAAGAAACTAGATTTTATAAAAACAGACACAAAGAAATGTTAAAGTATCGCATATTCTTTCCCTCCTTGACACACTTAGCCCAGCGAGATAGCTTGCATTTGTGGTTCGCCTCGGGTTTAGATCCCTTGCTGTGACCAACCTCTCTGGAACATTTTCGCCACTGGCTCATATTGGATTGAATACTTCAAATCTTCAGCATCGCATTAAATAATATGATTTATGACAATTGATTTTCAAGTTATCGATAAACCCTCCATTTAGGAAGTGATTTTAGAGTTCCAAAATAACGACATAGTCTTCTAATATGGCCGCTCGTTTTCTCCGTAAACAGTTAAACGATCCAGGTGATATATACACCCATGACTCTGACCTAAATAATCATGGACATATCAAGTGATGCATAAATACTTGAATAATATTCTCCATCGCTCAAATTTTGATCAAAATTACTCATCAGGCCCCTCATATATTGTTTTCGTTAAGCCATTTGCATTTCGAAACATTTCACGGAAACGTTGAGATAGTCGGGAAGTGAATTCTCTAAGAACTCCGCCGCAGTTGTGAACTGCGGATGTGGTTAGCATTCAGATAGCGAAGCTCCGTTCAGAAGATTGAGTAATGGGGCAATGTAAGTAATTTCTGAAAGGTAAACGGCAGCAACATTGTTGTCTGTTCCAATCATTCGTTGATATTGCATTTAATTCCTAATTGAAATACGGAGCCAATATTGGATTTAGATCCCTAGAAGAATTCCGTATAAGTACAGAAAGTCTATTGCAATTGAGGTTTTAAACAAAATCACCAAAGGCTGTATTTTGAAATCAGTCTCGTTTTGTTGAAAACATCTATCTTATCATGAACAGAAACACATAAAAAATGTGGATTTATGGCATAGGGTAGCATATTAAATACGTTGACATCAATCATGTACAGTAACACAAAAAACATGTGGATTTACGGCATAGGGTACCTATTTAACACGTTGACATCAATCATTCATCCAAAATTCAGAATTGCAAGAAACAAAACTAGTGTGTTACATTCAAATAACTTAGTTGATGTACAAATTATTCTTACAAAAGTTAATTTTTTATTTACTTCATTTTAATCGAGATAAATCTCTGCAGAAATAAGCTACGTTACACATTTCGTTACAGTACAAAGGGAACAGCGATAGCCAAGTGTTTAAGAACTGAACACCATATGCTGGCCTTAAAGTTCCTTACTGCTTCATGTAATCGCGAGAAACATCTGAATGTTGACAGGACTTAATGACCAAGAAATGAACAATTCGAACGTTAATAACGGATAACAGAATAACAGAAATGGCTTATGCCACAAAAAATTATTTGAAATAAATTGTGTGTTTTAAAGGGACCTACATTTATTGTGCAGTACATTTTCGCCTATCGCTTAATATTTACCAGTTATACAACATTATACAAAATTCCTTCCGAATGAAAAGGGCTTTACAGGTATTCTCAGAAAATCCAAGATATACTTTTGTCATGTAAATATCTTTTATGTATTGTATTTCAATCAAAACCTTAGAGTTATTTTTTAGAAAATAATGATTTCGAAGAATCCTTTATATAAAGAGTAGTTTGTGTGGGAATTTTCTTAAAAATCTTCGTGTCACATCTTTGGAAGGTACTGAACTTAAATATCAGTTTGGTGTTTATCCAACTTTTCGTTTTTGAGAATTAAATACCTTTTCTCTATCTACTAAGTAGTGGTAAAGACAGTAAAACTGTTTGTTGCTCTTTTATGTATAAACTATGTAGCTTCCTTACCGGTTGTGGTTGTACATATGAATCTTCACTGTATTTCACCCAAGAATTTGGTATCAAGATTACTTCGAAATAACAAGATGTGCCAGCTGCTGCAGGCACAAAAAGGGCAGTCTTAGAAAAAGTTACGAGCGCAATCACGGATGTCTGCCTGACCGTGGACACCTTACGATTGCCATATTTCGTATTTAAGCTCAGCAACTTTAAAGTATGCAGTCATCCTCCGTGATCTAGGAGTACCATGCTAGTGAGTTTCCGAGGTCGCGGGTTTAAACCCTGCGGAGGGCAATAGATTTTTTCGGGCGTAAAAATCCTTAACATGGCTTCCTTCGGAAGGGAAGTAAAGCCAGTGGCCGGTGTCGAAGATTTACGACACGTAAAAGAACCTCAAACCTGATAAAGAGGCCTCTGAGCAAAATTTCCGGTCCTTCATGCCCAATATAGAATGGGACGCTAGGAACCATAGTGGTTAAAGAGCGTCTATAAATAAAACTCAATTAAATTTTTTAAAGTACGCAACATAAACATTTTCAAGTAATATCCCTCGTCCCAAATTAACTTTTACATGGAAAAATATAATTATTTGTCATTTTCTCAAAAACAGTTTTAGCAATTTTGATTAAAAAATCATCTATTTGAGATACTGACATGAAGAATGAAATGCTTATTTTAAATTTTCTGTAAATAGCCTATGCAATGCTCTTGAATGAATTTTGTATAATTTTGTATTACTGGGAAACAATGAAACATAGACATGCTTATTTATAAATAAAAATGTAAAGCCTATTACAATAGACAATTTGTATGAAATGCAATTTTATTTGCCTTAGGTAGTAATTTTATAAGTACTCCATGCTGCACATTTACATTTTCTCAAGTGTAAATGTGTCATGTGACGGAATGTTTGACAGGCATGCATCTAACGCTTAACGTTTATCAATTAAACAAAATTACGCAAAAGTCCTTCCGAATAAACGGGACTTTATAGGGTATTCCCCGAAAATTCAAGATACACATTTTATTTGTGATGTAAACATTTTTAATATGTAGCATTTTAATCAAAATCGTTAAAGCCAATTTTTTAGAAAATTAAAAAAAATTAGAAAAATGTTTCATTTAAAGGGTAGTTTGAGGTGGGGGATTTTCTTGAAAATCTCCACGCCGCATCCTTGAAGATATTGAACCTAAATGCCAACTTTGGTATTTCTCCGACTTTTCGTTTTTGAGTACACAGACAAACACTCTCACACTCACGCGGACCTTTTTCTGAAAATGCTTTTTATTGGATTTAGAGGGTCTCAAACCATGTATTTTCGGTGAGATCTCGGTACCGAATTTTTGGTTGTAATGCAATACCTTTTCTGCCTACTATGTACGTGGCAGAGAAAGCAAAAAGGAAAAGAAGGAAATAAAATAAGAAAGAAAAAAAAACATTAACGTGAGGTAAATTGGAAAGTTGAACCAGACTTGAAAAATCCAATATCATGGACGCAACTCCACCACGGATCGGTTCTCCCTGCCGATGCTCTGTTACTGTGCTACCATGCCGAGAATTCAAGTATCTCGGTGAACTTTCAAGGCGATCTCAATAATCGATATAACATACCTCAAATTACAGCGTAGCAATTGCTTTTATTTTACGGGCTTTACCGTTTGCGATTAATTTATATTTAATAATTGTTCTGGAAACAGCATATAGAAAGAATGCCAACGAGCAGAATACCTAAGCTACCTTAAACTATCTACCCCAAGGCGACTAAACCAGGAAGACCCTAAGAAGAGACAGAACAGGAATTAGGAGCTTGAACACACTAAGATAACTTATAGTACTTTACCTCCAAGATAATTGTTCTTTCACACTAGACATGTGTAGGTGATAAGTTAGATAGCTGAATCGAATTTTCGGGCCTTATAGTTAATCTCTATTAGGTTTAGTTTATATTCCATAATTGTTTAGGCAACCCACTCCAACCGAGAATAGAATTCTGCCTCTTTGAATTATAAGGCCGATACGCTATTCCCATCCCAGGAAACTGGGTAAATTATATGATATTGTAGCGTGTGTGTGTGTGTGTGTGCGTGTGCATTGTCTCGTTGGGCACATTATTGTTGTGTAGCATGACATTGTTGTGTATAATCATTTTGATTGGGAGTTTGAATTCCGTCCGGCATGGCATTTCTTCCCCCACCTCCTAGTCAGTAGCGTGGCGTCAGCCGTGTGTGTGTCTTCAGGGGTAGTGGTTGTATGTAGATTGTAGAGTGCGTTGATCGTGTGTGTGTGGAGCATCTTCCTTCAATGTTTGTCCTGTAATCTTTTGTGAACGATGTAGTGGCACCATGTCAATTATTTAATAAACCACAGGTAATGTGTTGAGTGTGAATTTAAGTGTATTTTGTTATGAATATCCGACGTCAGCTTTAGATTTGTGCAGTTAGGTTCCTGGTCCTCTCGTTGCCTCAAAGTCTACGTCCCCCCAATGTTTATGCCGGGGTAACTAAATTTAATATTTTAGCTGCAAAACCTTTTGGCCTCAATCCGGTGTATAACAATATGAACATGAAATATCCCTCCGTAATACATCTTTCATAATTTTAACTCTCTCGTTTTATCCCTTAAGCCGGATATGCAATAAAAATTCGCAATGTGTGCAACACAGAATTAAAGCATCCTGTAATATTTGGAAAGAACCTGGAAACGTCTTATAGCCTATGTCCATTACGAGGAACGCTGTTGTACAGTGGAGAAAGAATTACCAAAATAAGTTGGGTGGTTTCAGAGATTACCCCAAGAAATACACAAACAACACACGAAATCAATATATGAATAGAATATATTTTCACTTATTTCATTCAATCTATAGACCAGAAATGTAATAAGGGAATTTAAACTACTAAAATGTAATAAGAGATAATACTTTAAAAGTGAATTTCATTTCCAAAAGTTTCCTTACAGGAATGGAACGAAACTACACAGAAATAGCTTTTTTAATCTTTGCTTTGGAAGAAAATGTTTTGAAGATTACTAACCAGCCTAATTTGAAAAATCTTATGTTACAATAACATGACTTTCTCTACCCTC
Organism: Deroplatys truncata; assembly: GCA_030765065.1. Classification (NCBI taxonomy): domain Eukaryota; kingdom Metazoa; phylum Arthropoda; class Insecta; order Mantodea; family Mantidae; genus Deroplatys; species Deroplatys truncata. Next base: position 115,256,644 of record CM060988.1, on the reverse strand, counting down.
TATAGTCTCTTTTTATGTAGCTTCCTCAAACTGTTGTTAGTAATGTTTATTACTAACAATAATGCCTTCCGTTCTTAAATATTTGAATATCGCTGTTCCCTTTGCATCTATAACGAAATGTGTAACGTAGCTATTTCTGCAATGGCTTATTTGGAATAAAATGTAGTAGATAGAAACATAAGCTTTAGTAAGAATAGCTTGTATACCCACTAATAAAGATAGAGGGTAGAGAAAGTCATGTGAATTCATCGCATCAGAATTTTTTTACTATCTACTTCATGTTAATCGAGGTAAGTTTTTACAGAAATAGCTTCATTACACATTTCGTTGTAGTTACAAGCGGTATACAAGAAACCGAATCGACAGGCAGATCTTTAAAACGGAACGCTATATGCTGCCCTTATAATTCCTTAAAGTCTCTCTATGAAATGACGAGAAATAACTGAATAGCGACAGCCCTTTAAAAAATAACGAAGAATTCTAACCAATAACAACTGATATCTCGAAAATGGCTTATGCTCCCCGCAAAAAAGTTATTTGAAATAAATCTTGTAGTTTTAAAGATATCTATACCTTTGTTTAGCACGTTTTTGTCAATCTTTTATGGTTTCCCTGTTATACAAAATTCCTTCTGAATGAAGAGAAGTTCATAGGCTGCTCCCAGAAAACTCTAAATATACATTTTATTTGTCATGTATATATCTTAAATATATGGCACTTTAATGAAAGTCGTAGAACTTTTTTGAGATATCAACAATTTTTCCATGTAAAAGAAAGGTTGGAGGGGCAGAGGATTTTCTTGAAAAAATCTTCGTATCGCATCTTTGTGAGATATTGAACCTAAAATAGTATTTATCGAACATTTTGAGTTATGTTGTTGATAAACACATACACAGAGTTTTTTCTAAAAATGCTTCTTTTGGATTCAGGGGCCTCAAAACATATTTTCGGGGAAATCTTGACGTGAATTTTTGGGTGGAATACCGTACATCCTCTTACCTACTCTAGGTAGGTGGGAGGAGAAGTAAAAATTAATAGTCAACAAATGCAATGTTTTATACAGTATTATTAATGAATAACTGAGGCAGTTCTTTCTTTAATTACTCTGTTCGAAATTCATTCAATGCCCCAATTTTAGCACCAAAATAAACAGAACGTTCTGGAGTTTCGATTGCCTGTCACTAGATGAGCAGATGTTCATGTTTTATTCGTAATTGTTAGTTTCATTGTCGGAAGCTGTTTTTGAGATTTTGTTCTAGTCAACATGAAAATGGAATACACATTAAATGAACGACCCTTCCTTGTAAAGCAATATTGGATTACGAATTCAATTACAGCTACTCAGCTACAGTCGTTGTGCATACATTTTTGGCATCTCTTTAGGAAACTATCCATCACTCGCCGTAGTTCACGTTGAGAAATGCTGGCCATTTCCTGGCGATATTTTGTTTTAATTCTTCCAGGGTGTGTGGGTTTGTCTTGTAGGCACACTTTGTTATAAGTTAGTCCAGAGATAGAAATCGCAGGAGGTTAGGTCGGGGAACCGAGGGGTACTAATAATTCTGTCCTCAAACACACGTTCATAAAGTTGGTAAGTAAAGTCTTTAAAAGTAGTTTTAAAAATGTTGTATGGTTTCGTTCGCGCCTTTCTATGATAGCGGTAAACGGCAACGAGCGCCGAGGACGTGGACAGGAATAACACCGCTCAGCCGGTTCGAATTCTTTTGGCTCTCTCTGTACTTTTCGAAACAGCATCCATATATTCAGCTGTGGCAATGGAACAGACTCTAGCGATGGAAAGAAAGAAAGCAAAAACGAGAGGAATCGTAAATCTTCAAGCATATGCGTCAGATGACGTGTCTGGGAAAATATGAATACGCAACACAGAATATTTGGAAAGCGGCTAACGTTACGAAAAAAATTACACAAATTGCATACTTTAACTGGCTCTACTTTTTCCCTGCAGTTTTTTTTCTGCCTTATGAGATACAAAGTTGTGCAAAATGTTATTAACTACAGGACATTCAAGACATATCTACATTTAGTTTGTCACATTACTATCCCAAATATGAAACTATTTTTTTTTCAGAATAAAGAATAATGTCGATGTAAGGGCAAATTGGATGGGGATTCTTGCTCTGACTGCTTAAACAGTGTCTCAGAGTATGATATTTAGTATTTATTTGAGTCATGCTATTCACGGAAAGACACTGGATACATTGTACCTCGAAACTTGTATTTCTGATGAAATCTAAATATCATACTTTTGGGTGGAAAACAATTCCTCTATCTGGCATAGGTAGGTGGCAGAGAAAGTAAAATGGGCCCTATTTTAAACGACTTCTTAATTAAAACAGTTGCACAGGCCCTGACATGATGTCGTTATTGAGCTCCCGCAGTTATTTTGAAATTGTGGCGTGTTTCTGACAGCAACAGGATAGGTTTCAGTGCGACAGCGTGAACAGCTGCAAGTGATGCGAGCAGTGTTATATGTGTTCCAGGAAGGATTGACAACGGTAATGCAGGAGAAACGTCAGATGACGTCAGTTTCCTTGTTTGATGCATCGTTACATGGACCAGATCGCCTGATATTTTAACTCAGCTTTGCACTTTGGCTTATGCGCCGTCATCCTTCATAAGCTCAAGCCGGAAACTTGCCTACCCTGGATGCCGAATAGCGACTCCCTCCTACAGATTCACTGATCTTTCTCTTACGTTATACAGGGTGATTTATGAAGAACTCGCACATTTATTTATTTGTTTCAAAACGAGTTGTGCTAGCGACAACTTATTATACCTGAAATGCAGAGGAATTTTGGGAGATTATTTACCTCTATAGCAAAGTTGAAAATGTCCTCCATCCTGCATAAGGCACAACTCAACACGTCGTTCCAAGTTACTGGCCACGTTGGAGGACTCTGTTGTCAGTAGCTTGAATCTCCTGTGTAATGTTGTGCTTCAGATCGTCCAATGTCGGAGGACGTGAGGCATAAACCCTGTTTTTTAAGTAACCCCATAGAAAGAAGTCCAGCGATGTCAAATCCGGAGATCACGGTAGCCAAAGGTCCTTGGAAATTATCCGGTCGTCAAAGAAACTTGCAATTGGTGCCATGGATTCATTTGATGTATGCCATGTAGCGTCGTCCTGCTGAAAATATACTTGACTAAGCTCATCGTCTAGTTGCTCAGCAAACTTCATGAAAATCCGTCGGTACTCTGCAGTGTTCACATTGTTTTAAAAAAATGGTTCCACTATTCTCTGTGCGGATATTGAGGCTCTGAAATCCTCTTCATTCGCTATGAATTTTGTATAATGTGAGAACTAAAAGAGTTAATGCTGCAGTTATCTAATACCTGCCAAAGAAACAGTTTTCTTAATTTTATTTTCAGATTCTTCAAATAAGAACACGGAACAAATATATACTTTTAATTTCTAAATTAACCTATCATTATTCTTACACTTTTTCTGCTTGTATAACAGTTATGCCCATGTTTAAATTAATTTATAGCTTCCTGTGTACTAAAGTTAATGAATTATATATCAATTTAGGTCATTTTAGTTATGTCATTTTTAACAATTTTAGAGTGTTTTATAGTTCAATTGTTTTTAGGTTATCAAAATCTGGTGTCTGCTAACAAACAGTTTCTAAAGCCCTTGTCTTTGTATATTATACTACCTGTGGGATTGAAATTTAGAAATGTAACATCAATATTTCAGGTATAATAGACCCCTCTTAAAGTGAAAACAGAGTTAAAGAAAACTAAATACTCATGAATGCATCCTGGATTAAAAAAATAAAATAAAATCTGAATATTCAACCCCGGCATCTAGGTTACTATACCGGGGCATGTATCTAAATTTTCTATTTATTGAATCAAATTTTTCAGTTTTATATACATTCATTTTTCTGATTAAATCTATAACTACTACCTAAATACAAACAAAGAAAACATAAAATAGTAAACACAAGTAAGAAAAATGAATAATAGATAGTAAATGTGTAAATAATGATTAAAAAATCTATAAATCTATACTAATACTGGTAAACAGCATAAAAGTAACTGGTATCCAGCTTCTTAACTAACAAAACTTATTACAAAACTATAAACTACTCCACTGGTGTCCAGCGTTACATACAGGTATCCAGTACTATTTACCAGATTCTTCTAGCTAAAATAAGTTCTTTTTTTTATTATACTGTGAAGCCGGAATTATAAAGGCAATAATTATCATAATATTCTGAGAAGGATAGCGATATAAAATAAGTAATAATATATTTAAAATCAGTGTATGTATAAAAAGGAGAAGCATTGTGAAAATTGTTGACTGTAAAAGCGACAGAAGGACCAGACAAGCACAGTTTTGTTAATTAGGGACCAGCCTGAGGTAGAAAGGGTAAATACCATTGAAGCAAGTTTTTCCTGGTAACAGCCGAGGACAGCTGCACTTAGCCTGGTGAAGGTCACTAGCTTCAGGACGCCGAGTTGTGACGAGCGTTTGAGGGGAGAGTAGGGGAATTGAGTAGCTTGCTTTTCCTTGTAGCGCGGTGGTGAAATTCATTCTGTCCTGAGCGATCGGTGAAAGCGGGACATTCTCGTCGAGTTGTGAACATTGGCGGCGAACATGCAAGAGGGTAGAACGTTCAGCTGTAGTTAATATTCTTCGGTCTTGGTAAAGACACAGTAGCATCGTATGCATTTAAAAGTGATCGGCAAACCTTAAGTTTTATTTTAAATTGTGAAAATAAAAGTGTTCCAAGAAAGCGTTCGTGTTTCTCTGTACATACACTCACGCATACCCAGTGATTAAGATCTCATGCTCGAGCAGCCGTGGCAAAGTATAAAAAAACAACTAGGAGGAGAAACGCAGCAATCGTGAGGCAAAGGTAGTGCTTCATTGTTGGAGGACGTAGCGTGGCTGCGTCAACGGTTAAATTAATATATAATAAAATTTACTTGATACATTATTATAATAATAATTTGCAAATTTACTTGTATTTTTAATTTATACTTTCACACTAAAATAATTACTTCCTTCATTTATGTTTTGATTTATTAATTTCCTTTAAATTACAAAAGAAAATTAGAATCGTCTACCTTATTATATGCATATATAGAATTATTTTATAACCCATTTATTTTATAATTTATATTTTCCTTTCCTACTATCTATAACTGCATGGCTTTACATAAATAATTCTATAATCCTATTATTTATTCCCCAACCTGGAATATAGACATTTTTATGCATAAAGGCTTTATTTTAATTTCCTTTTCCGTTCCGTCCAGGAAATTTAACGCGTGTTTTTAGATTTAAAGCCACGAAATCGGAAAATATTGCACTTTAAAACAAGTTTCCGTGTTATAAAGTGTCCGTTTACTGCACTATTACGATGATCCTGGAGACAAAGCGAAGCTACCAACTTCTTTATGGAGACGCCTCCAAAACGGCGCTTAATAATAGTAGTTACATAGCAAATTCCAAAAGGATGGTTAATCTGGTAGCAAGGTGTTATACATTATCCAGTAGTGCAATCTACTGCCCGCCCACATGAGGTGACGACAACACTAGCACGACATTCATCATCATTAGCTTGGTTTCTGTAGGGTCAGATCAGAAGCGCAGTTCTTGGTATACTCTTGGCAACGTCTGCTCTTCTAGTCTTATTCGTTTTGTTGCATTTTGCAACGCCGTTTATTCCCCGGGCTTATTAAAAGTTCGCATCCAGAAACAGTCTCACATTACTACTACCTTAAAACTTGGCCCAGAAGGGAAGCAAAAAAGGATGTATAACACTCTGTTTAGGAAGGAAAAGCTGCAGAACCATTTTCATTCTATGCGCTTAACGGTGATTTTCTGTTATTATTGTGTTCTATATGTAGGGATTTAGCTACCGTTATTTTAGTCTTGTATTGTTTTTATTGTTTGTTAATTTCTCCTAAGATGTGCTATAAAACACAACTTTTACACAATTGTAATTAATGATAATTAGAAAAGAAAAAAGTGTTTTCTTGCATGAATGCGTCTAGAGTTGTTTTATTCAAACATTTCCCAGCGTTTCTTTTGGGAATTGGGTGTGAATCAAACTTACTGTAAAAGAGCCAATACTATTCAGAAACAAAACGAAAATGTGCATATTATGATTAAGGTAAAAAGGCTTCCTTAAATGTCATACATGTATGATTGCTAGATATATAGGAAGCGAACTGGGATTTAGATTTCACATATTATTGAAGTTATGTCGTGCACATTTCTTTCCGTCACGCTATGCGCAGCAATTTTCTGTCAGGGAGTTGGAATTTGCCTTATTTCTTGCTGAATTAAATATTCGACTACTTTAAATTCGTTAGGTTGAGCATAACTTTGTAGCGTTTTCATTTGTGAATTGAACATTGCATTGCTAGGATATTATTTACCATTTTTCATCTGTTATTCCTTTTTTAGTGTTGTTCTTGTAAATACGTCTAGAATTTTGCAGATTTTGTGAAGGTTAGTGCCATTTATGAGTTAAAAATTTGGAGCTTCAGGTAGAAAAAAACACAAGTTTTATTTGTTTTTAACTTTGTTAGAGGATCAAAGGTAACGGAAACGGCACCAAAGAGTTGTGTTGCCTATGGGGGAATGCCACTGGAGAAAGCACAGCAAGAAAATAGTTGTCATTTCTAAGAGGACTACGAGAATAAGCAGATATGATGAACCAGTCAACAACCATCGAGTAGTATTTGCATTTTATGGTAAAGTTCAAAATGCTACGAGCTTATACATCAACCCAATAGAACTGACCATTTCCAAGTATAACCTATAGTAATCAAACAATTCCTAATATACTAGCGTTATACATCCGCTGACGGCAGAACTAGAAAGTTTTACAACTCAAACAGTCATTCTATGGGGACTTCTATATTAAAACTCGGGTCAATACCTAATAAATATTCACATTTATTTTCTTAGCCGATCTCAATATGTTCACTTACGGGTAATATTTGACTGTTTACGATTGTGTGTGTTTGTTTTTTTCCCCTCTTTCTATGTTAAGTATAACAAGGATTACCCTCTCGCTTTAATGGAGGCCACAATGCTAAATTTATTATACATTTTTAAGCTATTGGTAATAAGAGTTATTGATAATTGAAAAAATAAATGTTGAAGACTTGTGGAGCGCTCGTGTGATAAGTTGCCGTTCCTTCCATTCATAATACTTTCTCTTTCCTTATACATGTCATAGGAAATGATTTGGCATAGCCATCCACATTGGCTCGACTTCTTACCAAACTTTTTAATTGCTAAATAAACTGCCAATTTTAGTACAGAGATAACAAAACGCACACGACTAGAATTTATCTGGCAAGCTCTGGATAGATTCTTTTCTTGTGCTTTAAAAGCCGGGCAGAGCATTTTATTATTTTTCTTTTCATGGTATTCATTACGGGTCAATGATTTCCAATTCACGTAGCATGTTCATTCAGCTGAGAATGACCGAATAATATGTTTGGATTAAACAGGGTTTGGTATTTTGATGGTGGATAGGTAAATAAAGCAAAGCGGTAGGTACCTGATGCTCTTGTGAAGATTAACCCCAAACCTCCTATACGGTAACGCAGCGACGCGCTATGTTTACTTGCCCCTTCCCTCGTTATGAACGCTAGAGGCATTTCGCTTGACTGCTGAAGCGCGTGTTCTGTTTTTTCTCTAGTAATACACCGTTACTGTCGAAAGTATTTGCTATACACTTTCTTGATGCAGTAAGCACTATAGTATGTTCTGGAGCTACAATGAAGACATCTGCATTCCATCTAGCGTATCTTACCGATTTAGAGTGCAATCAACAAAAACAGTCCAACAGTAAGTAGTATATATTGAGAACACACTGGTACTAAAATGACAGTTACTACCACCATTTGAGGGGGGCATGGTCACTGCGTTCGCTACTCTTACACCCCTCAATTATTTTGTTTTGTACGTCATTGTATTGGTTATAGCTGTTGGATTGGCAGCATTGCGTTACCGAAAATGCGAGGCGAAGATTTTTTATTAATAATAAAACACGTGTAAAACATAGTGTACAATACATGTTGTGTGAAATGTATAACAAAATCTCGACATCGTCTCGACTGTTCCTCGAGTCTGTAATAATGCACTTCCCACTCTCATATCCCATGTTGGGATGTTACACAAAGTATAGCGTATAAGAATCCAGTAACATTAAAATAGGACCTTATAGTACACTGAGGTATAAATAAGCACACAACCAACCTCTTTGAATAAGTATGCCAATTGCTGTGGCTCCAGTGTATGCTCTCAAATCCAGTTGGAGACCAGCGATTCTAACTTCACGCTCCTGTTGCCTTGGTGAAAGTTTTTGACGTTTCTATAATATATATTACACCCGCCATTAAAGCATTGTTATCCTTTATTGCTCCACAGTGGCTACAGCACGCGGTGTTGCATATGGGTTCTCTCTCGCACCTTGCTGGTTATTTTTCTTATTAATCATATCGTTTGTTATACATGTTTACGTTATTTCCTTTTACATATCCGCATGATTGAACATTCTGAGCACAATAAAATTAATGTAAGGGCTAATTTGATGTTTGCCATATATTTCGCAAGAACAGTAATAACAGCCTGGCAGGGTTGAACATGGAATGAGCAGAAGTCCACGCGATAACGTTGTTGAAGCAGTTTTATTTGAGTGCATCTCCGGACATTGCTGACGTGCATATACCTGGCTAGAAATTACTGCTGTATTTCGAGGAAGACTCCGCAGTTTAATTCCATACATTTTCAGCCCGGAGTGGCTTGCACGGCAACATAATACTTTCCCCAGTAATTGAAACTATTGCCCCAGGGCTCTTGGGTAAATGGAAGGTGGTAGAGAACATTGGACTCCTCTCTTCTTGCTGAATAATCCCTGAGAGTAGCCTCTAGCATTCTTCTGTGCCTTGCCATCCATTGACGTTTACCTGTGTCAGCAATATCCTTAATGACTTTTTCCGGATCCAGTGGAAGAGGCCATGCGGAAGTATGAGGATTTCCATAGCTTCAGCTCTGTATTTGACGTAAAATTTGAAATTTCTAAACGTATGAGAATGGAAGCAAATAAACTAGTTTATTTTAAAATCCGGGCGCAGGTTGGTTGACTTCCGAGGAATTATGAAAGTAATTAAGTTGGCTGTCATACATTGAGATCGGGGTGAAATTTAAATACCGAACCGGATGTTTGAACTGTGGAGAAAGGGAATACAGTTGCAACACAAGCAAACTGCTACGATCATCGTAGATATACCATTATCGAAAATGAAGGAAAGGAAGTAAGAAAGAAAAAAAAAACATTGCATGAGCGCCCTTAAATACGTAACTAAATAATTTCTTAAATAATTTTTACTGAAGAGATAGCCATAAATTCTTATTTAGGGCAATTCATTGTTTAATGTAAATGTTTACATCCTTTTAGTTTAACTTTTGATTTTAGCAGTTGGCAGACTCTCAAAATAATTCTGGGCGAGAAAAAAACAAAATAAAATGAAAGAACGGAGCACATATATTCAGAGAAATATTAATTTAGATGTATGAATATCGAAATTAATGCATTAAAACCTTACAACATTTATAAAGCTTTGAGAATTAGGTTAGTTTGGAACAATATGACCCAACTACCACTGTAGTCTCTCTGACGTTATCTTCACGCATCTTACTCGTGATTATTCCTGGTTAATTCAGTTGTAATCATATTCCAAGGATAAACTTATGATTTCTGAAACAAGGGTTGAATCACCAAGAACGAAACAAATATTGAAAATCAAGGAACGATAAAACTTAGAAAAATAATAGGAAAAACAAGATTTGATAGAGTAAAGAATGAATGCATTCGAAGAAAATTTACCAATGGTGTGAAATTTTACCAATAAACGACTGCATAACCAGAAGACGAAAAGAATGGAACGCCATGTTTCAAAGTGAAGACAGAATACCAAACGTTGCAGGAGATAATACACCAATTGGTAGGAGACACCTCGATAGAACTCGAAAAAGAGAGAACTCACTTTTCAGTCACCTGGAAACCTTAAGATTGTTATTATTATTACTATTATTATTGTTGTTGCTGCTGCTGCTGTAATAAGCAAGCTGCCTCTCTGCACATTCCGACAAACTGTTGTGGCTACCTCCTGGCGGTTATGCGCAATAAATTACAGAACTATGTGGAAAGTCCTGAAGTTTCTGAGAACTTCTGAAAATGGCGCATTACTCTACACAAAGTGGACAAGAAACGCATTATTTGAGTTGCTTCGAGCGTGAGGTCAATTGTGAAATATGAAAAGGAAAACAGGAAGCTATTAGAGCGAGCCGTGCGTTGTTACTACGGGAATATAAACTCCTTGTAAAGTGCTACAGGGGTGAGGCAGCGGCTTTTTTTCCAATTCGAGTCCAACAAATTTACAGTGAAGAAGACACTACGAAGGATAAAAATAATGGACAAGGGCATAATTTCACATGACTGAACAAAGCACACCTTGCATGTTGGCAAATAAAGGGAATTCGCGTGCAGAGAATTAAGTAGATAAGCTTTCTCTCAGCACATAATAAACTGAACTGAAAAGTTTCTTAATTACTTATTTAATAGACTTACTCCTTGTAACTTCTTAAGATTTCATTTAAGAAAATAGTTGTTGAACGAAAATTACTATTAAACAAAAGCAAAGAATAAAAATAAATCGCCATAGTTATCTGTTCTTCGTGAAGATCTACCACTAACAATTTATCCAGATCCTTCCTCTAACGCGACATGAAAATCTACGTAATGAACTTTATTTGTTCGTTAAGAGATATAATTTTTTGACACTTATAGTAGTTTCCTCTACAAAAAATACCCACTGATATTGTTGGTGGATTATAACCTGCTCTCTACACTACTTCCATTCCTGGCCATGCGCATAATACGAATAACATCCTTTGAAAATCCCATTTCGGATGTCCTAGTTTCTTTTCACTGTCTTCTTAGAATTCCCAGTTAGCTGCATACATCCGTCCAATTTGCTGTACGCAGAACTCCTGCCTGTGAAGACTACAGAGTGGGTCATAAACTGATATTGGCTTCTGAAACTTAAATTGTACCGAGAAATAGTTTACACACACTGGACGCACTTAATTCTATGCATTTGCTAAGCAGTTCATCGTAATGTTGTTAATCCTGCCAGACCATGCTCTCTGATGAGGGTATTTTCCAGGTTTTTCTCAAATCTCATAAATGACAAATGTCGTTCTTCCTTTTCTTTCTTTCTTTCTTTCTTTCTTTCTTTCTTTCTTTCTTTCTAAAAGTTGTGTCTTTGAGTTCAGCGGATCTGTTCAGGTATATTTCTAACAAACTCTTGATATCAAAATTTCTGGTACAGTGTAGTGCAGAAAGAAAAATTATGAACAAGTAAAATGTAACAGGTGGTAGTCTCTGGCTACCTCCCGCAGATTCCTCTGTTAAGAACAAAACCCAACTTCAACGAACCCACAACACGAAGAAACGGTTTCTAAAGGCAAAGCCGCCGAATGAGCGCTATATAAATGATAATTTTAAAAAAGTTTGGTGTGAATACATACATGCCTTTATCTATCCTTAAGAAATTTAATCCTTTATGCATTACAGTATTAATATATAAGGTAATTTCTCTACCCACGTTACTTTATTCACTTTATATTTTTATGTAGGAATGTTTCCAAATTAGGCAATAGGGGCTTAGTTACATACTACTGGTGTTCGGAGTCCTCTCCAAAGAATCACAATACTGGGACTGGTAAAAAAATTGGAAACAGCTGGATCTCTGGTGACTGAAAACGGCAAAACTCGTTCATCTAGGCTTTCCATGGTTGTTGTTGACGTAAGAGCACGACTGGATCAATCACCCAACAAATCATTAAGACGTTTGTCCAGGAGACGGTACAGCTACTCAATGTGTCAGAGAGGTGTGAAAAGTGCAGATCTAACGCCTGCCATATTGTCCATCACATGGTTCACAGATGAAGCATGGTTTTCCATTTATCCGGCTATGTGAACTCAAACAACTCACGCTAATGGGCAGCGAAAATCCACATGTTATTCATGAAGCATCTATGCACCCGGTTAAAATCAGAATGCGCAAGTTGTAAAACTGGCCTGATTCATCTCCAGTTTGAGACCTAAATTCGTAATTCCAAGACTGTGAGTAGAGAATGTATAATGTTACTCCTATGTCTTAGTTGGATAGTGAAATTTCTGATGTTTGAAAAGTTATCCTTATGTAAAATGTGAATAATATAAAGTTATTTATATACTCAACGTAGATGCAAGAAAATGACTAAATAAAGACGCGAAAGGTAAGAAAATGACAAAATAATGACAAAATCTAAATAAAAAGAATGCCTAAAATATAAAATGTCATAAAGTGACCAAAAATGAACTAATAAATATGAATTTTTATAATCTGAGACCCATATAAGGCTTTATGTACATGTTAGCAATCCCTATGATGCATAAATTAAAAGATGACATGTCATTAGAATCGGATTCTGCTTATTAGAATCTTAGGTGAACAAAGGACCAAAGATGTTTAGAATTTTTGAATGCTACTAATTTCAAAAACATAGAAATTGGCATTTTCAACTAAAATGTCACAAAAGACCAGTTTAGTCTTATATTTCTGTTTTCTACTGAAAAAATCGACTTACTATGCAGAATACAAGAGTATTGATTTTGTGCAAAGAATTCATTCAGCTTCTTAACTTTCTCACTTTTTGAGAAAAGCACAGCTATAACACACAAATATTAAATTATGAACAAGGGAACGTGTAAAAGGTCCTGTTACACTCACAATTTGAAGACTCAAAAGTTATGAGCCGTATTGATCCAATGTTACCATTGCAAACGTTTCAAGAACCTCTACAGATGTATAGATTGCTTTTGTAAATACACCTTCAGTGGCTCTTGGAACATTGCTGCCCAAATGTAGGGCTGAATAAATGAAAAGGAGCGGAGTAAAGTATATCGGCTACAACAAATAATATTTAAGGAGGGCATATTCTTATTCTGGTCATAATATTTAAGTACTCTTTAATTTTTCGCCCGGATTTAGTGCAAGACTTCCTTTATGAAGTCAGGTGGATTTCCTTTCTCCTTCGTAGGTTTTCTTTTTTTGTTTGACTTCACCTAACTTCTTGATCATATCGCGATGGTTACTATAGGTTCGTTGGCTCACCTGAGTTAGTGTATGCCTTAGTTGCGTAATCGCCTCCCTCTACCACCTGCTTTGGTAACGTGTTGATGGATGATCTGTATTACACAGTCCCATCTAGTTTTTATTTCTGTTTCGTTTGGTCTAAAGGTGAAAATTTGGTTTTGGTAATGAATATCCATTCAGTATATATCTCGCACATGAAGGAAACCACGAAAGAAAGAAAACATATTCGCCGGTGATCGGATTTGAAATCGCAACCTCCCGTAAGCGAGCCACAGACGCAACGCCTGAGCCTACTCGCTCAGTTTCATAGTTCTTTTTTTTAACTTGTTTCTATACTTTTATACTTGCCTACTCTATTTGCCACTTGATTTTAATGTCTCTGCTATTTACTTATAGAAGTATTGCAGTCCATCAAAAAATTCGAAATCGAAATTTCATGGAAATATATGTTTTCAGGTCTATTGAAACACCCCCCTCCCGCAAAAGAAATACTATCGAGAAAACTCCATGCACGTGTCTGTTATTCTGTGAACAATGTTACACAACCCAAAGCCAGATCAACACCGAATTTAATATTTGAGCCAGACTATGCTTAAGCATGTCAGGCGAAGATTTTAAATAGTTGCTCTACAAAGATGGCCTGTAGAGAGTCAGTTGTTACATCAAAAGATTAATTATGCAGCATTATTGCATGTGCGCAACGGAATAGAACCATGTTGCTTTCCAGGGAGAGATTTCTCCGTTTTAATTTCTCGGAAACGAGTAAGTCCAGATTTGCCAGATGCGGCGAGGATTTTTGTTTTCTTGGTAAACATATAATGCAGACTGCCTCTAGTAGTGGTGCTCTTTGCCAGAAATCCCTTATTTTCCACGAACTGAGAAACCCACTTTCCAAGTTCTGGCAAAGTTCCAATAAAATAAGATACAGAAACCATTCTTTGAGAAAAGAGAGATGGAGAGAAGCTTACACTCAGCTTTCATATTTCTCGAGGCAGTAATTCGTTCTCAGAGAGCACTCAAGTTTCTCAGCTCAGAAATATCTTCCGGCATCGATTACACCTTTCCGTGTCCTAAAATAAATATTTTTAGTATCGCCATTTCAGTGTATTAAATCCCAAGGTGGGCGGAAAACTGCAGCCGTTCGCGATTTGGGAGAGAGTATACAACAGGGGGAGTGATACCTGGCACTCAAGGTGTGAAATCACCCTCCTCCTATTCCCATTCCTCCACTCCCACAGTCAGCACCTCTGATTAAGTTGGTTTTATCAAGCAGAGAAGGAAGTCAGGGGTAGAGAGCAGGAGGGGTAACTGAATGGGAATAACGCTTCACACCTACAGGGCCTAGTATGGTGCCCTGCTCAAGTATTGACTTTGTTTTGCAATAGTTCCTGCAAACGAAGAGACTGTATTGGCAGTGCAGTGAATATGCTGACATTGAAATAAAAAGGCATACGTATTTGAGTCTCGAAGTAAACATAATTAAGCATTTTACTACTAAAGAAAACCATTACAGTATTTTTTAAAGGATGTACATAAGACGTAGGGAAACCTATTAACTTTTTGTCACATATGATAATGAACTTTCAACGTGTACTATGAAGAAGCAGGTTTGTATTATTATTATTATTATTATTATTATTATTATTATTATTATTATTATTATTTACCCCACGCTTTGGGAGCCAATTTGAAGTTTAGTTGTTGCTTCACGTATGGAAAGCCAATTTGAAGTAGGAGTTGTATTGTAGTTCAACTGTTGGGGAGCCGAACTTGAAGTAGTTGTAACCGCACGTATGGTAAAAAGTTTCCGGTAGCCTTCGCCCCAAATGTACTTTCCGATGGCCTTTACCCCCTAAAAAATGTTTAAAAAATATTAACTTTGTAATTTTTGACTGTTTCTTTAAATATTATATATTTATGTTTGTTAGAGACATGGATTTCTTTGCAAGGCGTGGTGCGGCCGAAAAATGTAGGCTTACACAGATTATAATTTTTACTTCACTACATTTATTAATCCTTGCCACAATTTAAATAACACTTCACTGATATAGAGAGCTGTGAGATTCTTTTATTAATTACTTGCATTTTTAACACGTAAACTATTTTCGTGTCACATGAAATACATATGCTCGAGGACGCATCTTGCGTTCGGTTAAGAACACTGTCTACAGCGTCCAGTTATGAGCGCTGTCTACAAGTCCCAAATCGCTGTCTACTTGATTTCTACCGCCTAAATTTATAAATTTCTGTATTTCAAGTCTCTGATCCAATAGAATACTTTTATTTAACTTAAGCTTTTTTCTGGTTGTTGATTGGCTATTTTATAAACTGTCACAAAAATTACATTATTGTTGCTCCAAGAATGACTAGTGCATTATTACACTTTCTTACTCATTATTGCCTCAAGGTTACGTCATTGTTAGCAACTTTTAACCTATTTCTCACAGCTCCTACATTATTAGATTCCGTAATACATTCAGATAACATTATTGAACATGCATACAATAATATAAACATATACAATGACTGTAATATACACTTTTTATATATTGTTACATGCACATATTGTTTTAAGGTGGGCTTTTATTGAATTTACATATTATATAATTAGACTGAAATCATTTAAGTGTTAAAAATACTGACTCAACTACTCAGCCAAAATACTACCTTTTGCAGTATTCTTAATTGAATACTATAAACTGAGAGACTCTAAGTGCGAAGTGAAAACAAAAAGTTTTTAGTTTTAAGGGGCCTATTGTCAATTGCAATTCTCACTCCGGCAATATTCATGTTACGTTTATTGTATAGTTAATATACGACTTATACAGTGACTGACACGAATATCTACACACTTATGATCTACAGAAATTGTTTGAAATAGCCGTAGTAAATACGAAGCTCACACTTTTATTCTCTTTACATTCCTTCATTACAACTTGGAGGAGAAAATCTCACGTGGTTTTACCGCGTAGTTGGGAATCTTTAGCGAGGAAAGAAACAAGTTGGCTTGTCAACACAAAGACGAAGTGACCCGGTGTACATGTGTAAAGAACGCGTAAAAAAGAAAGGTCAATATAGCCGGGATGAATAAGGAGGATGGACGAGTCTGCAACAGGTGGAAACTTCTTCCCATCCCACGTGATCGCCATAATCCAGAGCCGATAATTAACCGGTCTTTACTCGACCTCCGCTCCGACTGCAGAGATGCGAGGCACCGACCGCTGTGCAACTTGCCTTTGTGTCTACACAAACTGACCCAAACATGTCAACACCGAGTTGTAGAGTGTAAACATCATGTATCGACAAAGTGGAACATTTCATACTCCAAACTTCTCGTACAGAAACAATTTGCTAGATTCATTAAGATAGAAGAATAAAGTTTTGTAAGATTAGTTTCGGGAAGAGTGGGTAGAGAAAGTCGTGTGCATGTAAAACTTCAGATTTTTAAACAAATTGCCGCGATTTTCAACTTTTTATGCGTGGTGTTTACAAAATTATATGGCACCTTTAACATTTAAGGTCATTTTGGTGGCTTTTGTCTTTGGAACAATTGCTCCTCGGAATTATGTTCACTTTTTTTACTGTTGTGTTATTCTTTGAGGTTTTTTTTATAAATATTAAATTCACACACACTTTTACTCTCTCACTCACATTTGCAGACTCTGGGGAGGATGCCAAATAGACCTGATTAAAGAAGAACTCCCATCCTGCTGCTGGGACTCGAACCCGGGACCTCTGGATTTGTAAGCTAGCATACTAACCACCAAGATTATTTTACATGAAATTAGTAGAGCAATTTTGTTTTATATAATACCTGACAGTGCCACCTACATATGATTTAAACTGACTTCATATTTGCGAAGACGAACTTTGAGGCTTTAATGAGGAAGTACGGTAAAATTGTTGATGATTATTCCTGGCTTTGTTATTTCTCCTCCCTCAAATCAAAACATATTTACTACAATTTTAGATATTATAACAAAACGGTTGTTGTACTAAAATCATGTAAAATAATTTTGTAAATCCCGCATAGGAAAAAGTTAAGAAGTGGTTGCATTTTCAAAAAATCACAAGTTTTTGAAAAGCGAGAGCACACATCAGCTATACCACAATTTATTGTTTCGGCAAATTAAAAACGAAAATTTTCTAACATTTTGGTAAACTGGCTATTGGCAGAGCATCTATTTGCGCCACTTTGTGTGTCCTTACGCATGAAACAACATACGAACAGCTGCACGTGGCTAGTTTAAATTGTGTATATAAAGTTTGCAGTATATATATTTTATTTTCCGTATTGTGTATGCAACCAATTCCATATTTCTTCATTCGAGATTATTTCTAGTCAAAAATCTATCATGAGTAACGTAACGTGAGTGGAAGAATCATTTTGTATATGAATAATATGGAAGTTGTAATGGGTAGAGAAGTTCGTGTGAATGTGACAAATCAGACTTTTCTTAAATTTATTTTTGTCTTCCTTTAAGGTACCAACGAACCCTAGCGGCTTGTGGTAGGGTGACCGGCGTCGGATTCGTTAAATTTGGAATGGTTAGGGGCCCCGTCCATACTTGCGCGCATCAACGCCCGGGTCTGGGAACTTCGGCCCCCTCCTCATCCCTCGGCTCACGTTAGAAGCACACAGAGCCACACCAGCCTACGTGCGGTGCTCTGCCCCGGTTTCGGAAGTGGGGTGGTCTTCCGTAATGTACTCCTACTCTTCTGCCCGAAAGGCAGGTTCGACACCCTTAATCTAGTTTGAGCGTGGCAATCACGAGTACAATAAGGGCATATTAAGTATATTGCAGTGGTTTCCATAAACTTCTGCAAAAAATAATCTGATGACTTTCTCTACTCTTGTACAAACTATTTTTACAAACGCTTATTCTCCATCTACTTCATGTTAATCGAGATAAACATTTGCAGACTCTATCTTATTGCTAATTTTCTTGTAGATGTAAGGGGAAAATATATTTACAAGGGCAATACAGAAAAACAGTAGCCTTTAAGCACATACATATCTCTTAATAGCTGGTTGCTAGGTGCAGCACCATTCCCTTTGCCACAGATTATAACTCTTTGCATATCCAAGACAAAAAAATGAATAACGAATTCCCATTTGAGAAAATAAGTATTGAAAAATTTAAGGGAATAACAAACAAAATCTCGAAAATGGTTCACTCAACAAAAAAATATATAAGTTGTGTATTGTAACGCGATCAACATTTTTTGTGTAGTAAAACTTTGTCTATCTCTTATGGTTTACCAGTTATGTAAAAGTCGTTCACAATGAAGAATACTTTTGGAGACATTCCCAGAAAATTCAAGATATACATTTTATTTGCCATGAAAATATCTTAAACCTATAATATTTTAATCAAAATCGTTAGAGCCATTTTTGAGAAAATTAAACTTTTCGAAAAATCTTTCATGTAAAGGGTAATTTGGGGTGGGGGGGTTCTTGAAAACCTTCGTGTCGCATCTCTGGAAGATACTGAACCTAAATACCAAGTTTGGTGTTTATCCGACTGTTCGTTTCTGAGTTATGCTGTTCACAGACAGACACACAGACAGACAGACAGACACACACACGGACATGTTTCCAAAAAGGCTTTTTTTGGATTCAGGGTGTCTCAAAACATGTATTTCCGGTGAAATCCGGTATCGAATTTTTGGGTGGAATACAATACTTCCCCTACTTACTGTACGTAGTAGAGAAAGTAATAAATACATAAAATAAAGTGATATCACATACACCAACTCTTTAATCCAAAATGGGAGCTTTTCCACTACTGAAAAATCAACCTGGTTCCCATTGCATGCTAGTTATGGACGCTGATCACCTGTTATAGGCACCGAGGTGTACACCAACATTCCAAAATTAAAAACTAAATTAAATAATCTTAGTATTCATGCGGTTGCATCTAATACACATATTGTCTTTTACTCCAAAATCTCATAATCCGACCTTTCATGCTATAAGTGCGTTTGCGTAACATCTTTACTCATTTGTTTCTATGTATTTTTGTGATTAATAGCTCAATTCCTCATATATTCCCTTCTGATTAATCACTAATGAAATTACGCTATCAATAATCGGGTTATAAAAGAACACAAACATCAATAAATTCATTACTATTGACTTAAGGGTTTTCACTGCCCACCCAAGGTGGCTTTGGCAGTGCACATAACGAACTTAACGCCATCTCTGTTCAAGTCTTTAGTATAGAAATGGGCTGCTAGACCTTCTTTTGTTTATGCTATCATAGTTCTCTAACTTACGCAGTAGGGGAAGGAAGGAGACGAGAGAAGGTTCGAGGCGTCTTGTCCGTCCTTAGAGAGAAAGTGAAATGGGGACCTGGGGCTGTTTCGTGGTCTAGCGCATGTAAGTTTCACATTAAAGTAACTGCACTATTAAATTACAATTAAAGGCACCATAGGCAAAACTAGAGTTATTAAAGTAGACAGAGTGAAGATTTTTTTTTAGTTATACATGTTGCAACACAATGGTTTAGCTCTTTAAAGCTTTTTATATGACTGCTTCGAGTTTGTATGTTTATTCACGCTTGGGGTTTACTGATCTGTGAATGTTAAGGAAAAGCAAGTACTGCAATAGCAGTACTATTGACACAGTTTTGTTAAGATAATGACCCTCTAGTCAAATGCAGAGTATTTGCAACACAACAGTTTTAACCTAAACTCATCCCCCTCATTTGAAAATGTCTAAATTTTTAATTAAAAATCTGATGTGTTACACTCGCATGACTTTCTCTATTCTTGTAAAACTATGTTTACAAATGCTTATTCTCCATCTACCTCGTGTTAATCGAGATAAACATTTATAGAAACTATCTTATTGCTAACTTTCTTGTAGATGCAAGGGGAATTGGTAGGCTTTAAGCGATAGTCAAGTATTTTAAGAGCTGGGTGCTATGTGGAGTATTCCATTCTCTTTGCATTACCAGGACATTAAAATAAATAAACAATGAATTCCCATTTGAGGAAAAGTATAAGTTTTGGAAAATTCAAAGGAATATCTGCGAAATGGTTCACTCGACGAAAAAAGAATGTGACATAAATTGTATGTTTTAACGAATCTACATTTTTAGTGTAGTAAAATTTTGTCTACCTCTTACGCTTTACTAGTTAAGCAAAAGTTATTTAGAATGAAGAGGGCTTTTGGGGGCATTTCTAGAAAATTCAAGATATACATTTCATTTGCCATAAAAATAACTTAAATATATGATATTTTAATCAAAATCTTTGGCCATTTTTGAGAAAATAAAAAATTTCTAAAAATGTTCCATGTAAAGCGTAGTCTGGGATGAGAAGATTTTCTTGAAAATCTTCGTGTTGCATCCTTGGGAGATAATGAACCCAAATACCAACTTTGGTATTATCCGACTTTTCGTTTTGTAGTTATGCTGTTCACAGAGACAACACACGGACATTTTTAAAAAATGCTTTATTTGGATTAGGGCACCTCAAAACATGTATTTACGGCGAAATATTGGTATCGAAGTTTTGGTTGGAATGCAATACTTCCCCTATTTACTATACGTAGTAGAGAAAGAAAACAAAACCTCTGATGTGATTCATTCACATGACTTTCTCTACCCTACATCTTTATTGGTGCGTATACTAACTATTCCTACTAAAGTTTATTTTTCTATCTACTACATTTAATCCAAATAAACCTTTGAAGAAATGGTAGATTACACATTTCTTTATAGATACAAAGAGAACAGCAGTAGTCAAATGTTTAAGAACTGGACATTTTATGCTAGGGTTAAATTCTATACTGTTCCATGCAATCGCAAGAAACAGCTTAAGATCGATGGGACTTCAAAAGAATGACAAGTGAACAATTCAAAACTTTAACAACGTATATCTTAGAAACGGCTTATGCCAAAAAAACTTAATTTAAGTAAATTTTTGTTTTAAAGAGATCTACATTTTTGTGTTGTAGGTTTCGTCTATCGTTTAACGTTCAAGTTAAACAAGATTATACAAAATTCATTCCGAGTCTCTTCCCAGTAAATCAGGATATGCATTTTATTTATCATGTAAATATCTTTAATATATGGTATTTTAATAAAAATCGTTAGCTATTTTTTGAAAATCAAAATTTTCTAAAAATGTTCATATAAAGAGTAGTTGGGGTGGGGGATTTTCTTGAAAATCCTTGTGTCGCATCCTTGAAAGATACTAAACTCAAATACCAAGTTTGGTATCTATCCAACTTTTCGTTTGAGTTATGCTGTTCAGACACGCACGCACGCACACACACACACACACACACACACACACACACACACACACGGACGTTTCCAAAAATGCTTGATTGGATTCAGGGTGCCTCAAAACATATATTTCTGTTGAAATTCCGGTATCGAATTTTTCGGTGCAATGTAATACTTCCCCTACTTAGTATACGTAGTAGTGAAAGCAAATATTTTAAAAAATTGTGCCGATATCAACGTTTTAATTGACATGCACAGCTTAGCTCACACAGTTTCTGAAAAAACTGTTCATAATGTTCATAAATAAAAATATTGATTTATTTGTCAATAAGCTCACATTTTGTGAAACATTTTGCTCGGAATAAAAAGTTACTAGAGCTAAAAGAACATAGACAGCAGTCGTAATTTAAAGACCCGTAATTCTAAAAAGTAATTCTTACAAGAGGGAATAAAAGTGTTTATTTTGCAGAAACCTCAAAACTCTAGAAATGTTCGTTTCAGTAGGAGGGGATAAAAATGTTTTGCTTTTAATAAAATGCACCCAAATCACGGAATTTGTGCAGTATTAAGATAACATGCTTCTTATTTAAAGCAGTTTTCTATTTGTGTTCCCTCTACATTGTCTGAAAAACGCTAAAACTGTCAAGTTGCCAGATTATGGCATTAATTTGATGTGTTATCTTCGGGATAAATTGGAGATAGCCTTCACGTGAAAACAGAATGTGTGTGAGCCTTCAATCTTATCTATACGATCGTTATCCACTTCATTCATAGCCTGCGGGGTTTTAATATTAATGTTCGCTAAACATGCGTCCATGTACAATCGCGTATGTACGTAGGACCAAATAAAGTAAAGCGGTGCTTAAACAGAGAATAAGGATTTACAGCACTCCTTCCGTGATATGGTAGTTAACACGCCTCCAAATCCATAGGTCCCGGGCTCGATGCTGTGTATGCTGGTTATGATATTTTGAATACTCTCTCCATAGCCTGGTGAAAAACAAAAGAATGTATGTACATGATATTTACAAAATGTGTGCCTTGAAATACTGCAAAATGACTGCCTCTGTGTCCAAGTGGTCAGGGGTTTAATTCCCAGCTGGGGGCGGGAGAATTTTCTCTTATTAGAATCTTTGCCTACTCTCCGCAGTGTGGAAGTATGAATGTGAAAGTGAATGCGAGTGTATTTCATATTTGAAAATGATTAAAAACCAACGTTAATAAACCTACAGCCAACGAGTTGTATCGAAAAGTCGAAGCCCCTATATGACCATAGAAGTTAAAGGGATTACACAAATGAAACAATAAAAATAGCAAATATTCTATAAATAGCTAAAGATAATAAAATAGCTATTTATGTATCAAGTAAGTAAAAGCTTTAGCGGATGAGGCATAAGCCGAGTCTGAAATACTGGACGAGTCCGCTAAAGCTTTTCACTATTTTTCCGTATACCTCAGGGATCTTTTGAATGAATCTTTGGATCTTTCATTCATAATGAACATTCTAACACACTTTTTAAACATTTTAAGCATGCTTTATGTGTTTTAAACACCTTAAATCAACTTTAATATTTCAACAAACTTTAACACATCGCAATACAACAAAATCAAGATAAACATGTTCTTTAGCGGGGGGGTGGGAATAAAATCCGCCATTGTCGTCATCGCGCATTATACCTGAGGCACTATGGGACCTTTTCTTATATTTCAACTTAAAAACACAGCCAAGTTAAACCTTCAAGTGGAGCAAACAAAACGGAATAAAGAAATCAGCTTTGTTTCCAACTCCTACTTATTTAAGCCTCGTTTCCGATTCACAGGAGGTTATGTTTAATTTTTTAATACATAAACTTAGACTAATTACAAACCTGTGGTTACAGCAAAGCACACGGGCGAAGCGAGCGCGTGCTCGTTAACGAGTTTTATGATTCACTAGTTATTTAAATTTTGGTTTCTGATTCACCAGAGGTTAGGTTAGTTTTTTAAATATAAGCTTAGGTTAACAACCAGTGGTTACAACAACGCGCACGAGCGAAGTGAGCGTGCGCTTCTTAGCGAGGCTTATGATTCACTAGTTATTTAAGCTTTGGTTTCTGATTCACCAGAGGTTAGGTTTAGTTTAGTTTTTTTAATTATATGCTTAGGTTAACAACCAGTGGTTACACCAACGCACACGAGCGAAGTGAGCGTGCGCTTCTTAGCGAGGTTTATGATTCACTAGTTATTTAAGCTTTGGTTTCTGATTCACCAGAGGTTAAGTTAGTTTTTTAAATATAAGCTTAGGTTAACAACCGGTGGTTACACCAACGCACACGTGCAAAGTGAGCGTGCGCTTCTTAGCGAGGTTTATGATTCACTAGTTATTTAACCTTTGATTTCTGATTCACAGGAGGTTAGGTTAGGTTTAGCCTAATTGTTTTTGGTTTTTATATAGGCTTAGGTTAATTAACAACCAGTGCTTAAACCAAAACAAGAGAGCTTTGGTTTCCGATTCACGGGAGGTTAGGTTTAGTTTTTTTATATAAAGTTTGATTTCTGATTCCCAGAAGCGATAGATTAGGTTAGGTTTAGTTTATATATATATATAAGATTTGGCTTGTGATTCCCGGGAGCGATAGGTTAGGTTAAGTTTAGTTTTTTTTACGTGCCTAGTTTTCACATCTTTCGCAACGAATTGCCCTTGGAGTACACCGTGGTTGTATTAATACCTCCGCTAATTCATCTTTTTTCTCCCAAAATCTGCGATTAAACCCGAACATCTGGTACTCACAGCCGCCACAATCCACTTTATTACTCTCAATCTCAGCTTAAGGTCACTCACCCTTACGCTACACTTTGTCGCGTTTTCTACCTCAATTTCGGTACATTTCTATATGTTGGCTGCATTAAATCGCCAAATTTCGCTTTATTCAGTTGGCAGAACTACATCAAAATATTGCGAAATTTGTTTACACAAGCAGAGCAACTTTTCGGGGCGGATGGGTGGACACATTCTATCTCCTATTATGAATCGATTCCGTAAGTATTATGATCTTACAGCCTTATTGAGGTATACAGAATTTTGCCTTAACTACTGTATAAATATTAAAGGGCATAGTCATTTGCTGACATGTTCTCACAAACGCCTGAATCAAACTCTATGAACCTACCAATATTTATTGGTAATATTTATTGAGTGCCAAAATAATTACAATCATGTTGGGAGTGACTGCTTCTGGCCCTGAATACAGTACTAATAGATTGCACCTCATTTTATAGTTCGTTTACCTGGTGTGTCGCATTCGTCTGAGGAAGTAATGTGCGGTTGACGATTTCTCTGGAGCTTGCCGCTTCTGTCGTTATTTCTGACAACTGCGTCACGTGAACTCGGTTCTTGTAATTGTTTGGTCTAATGAGAGTTTAAATAAGTTCGTTCGCACGACAAAAGAAGCGGATGGCGTAGTACGAAATAGCTACGGCAAAAACAAGTATTTGCGATTGGTTAGAATTTTGTATTCTTGTGTTCTATTCTTCCTGCAATGGGCTTTGCTAGTATCAAATACTTAAATTAGCATTCACGTGTGTAATATGGATCTCAAAAACTTAGCACGACAATACGAATGTGATATAGGTGGCAATTAATATAGTGTTTTTAAATCTGGTTAAAATGACTAGACCAGTAACATTATAAGCAACTGGGTGAGATGGCTCGCATTCGGGAGGTTCCAGGTTCGATTTCCGTTGTCCGCCCACTTTGATCTTGGGTTTTTCGTGGTTTTCCCTGGTTGGTAGGTGAATGCTGGGATGGTTTATCTTCCACCATGATTTCCTTTCCATCGTTCCACTTCATTCAGTTTCCTTTTCATCTTTCATGTGTGCTTCTAGGTTTCGTGGCGTATGGCAGTGTCGGAGAGATGGCGCGGATGCTTGCTCAAAGAAAGGGTACTCCTCGTAAAAGAGAGCTGCTTGGTCGACGGGTCGTGCAGCTCCAGCAGTGGGAAGGGTCTTCGAGCCTGGAACTGTTAGGACTTCCGCGCGTCTCTGTGCTCTGTCTATCTGCGACTTGTAGCCTCCTGTGGTTCCTTCACTTTATCCCTTCCTCCTGTGAGGATGGTAGCCACAATAGCTCTATGTAGGTCGTGGTACGCGAGGTACACCCCTCCGTTGTATAACTTACACCTATAACATTAAAGGCGATTATGAACTCACTTCTTGCAGAGCTTGTACATTAGATATAAAGGTATAATGAAATACAGTTAATTCTACTCGTCAAGGAATTGGCATGTGAAATGATCCGAAAGAAGCATAATCGTAGACAGCTTACATCTGCAAAAATAACCGTAACTTTGATCTAGTACGGGGCGACAACGTTTTTTATAAAATCATACAAGGTTAGTTTGAAAACATTTAAATCATTTGTGTTATTTTTCAAAATATTCCCCTTTACATCAATAGTGTTTTGCATTCTATGTAACCAACCCTTAAATCTATGATGCCAGTCTTCCCGAGCACATCAGAAACCAGGTTTCTATAATGTTCCACTGCTTCATCTGATGACGAAAAAGTGGTTCCAGCATTTTATCTTTAATTTTTGGAGATAAAAAGCAATCATAAGGTGCTAGGTCAGGGCTGTGTGGTGGAGGGTCCATGGTGCTGATCTTTGTCATTCAGATACTCAGCTGTTACTTTTGCTGTAAACGACGATCCGTTGTAATGATGTAACATTTTTCTTTTGGGCGTTTTTCACGAACTTCTTCAGAAATTTCGGTAAATGGACATGTGTACCAATCAGCAGTAATGGCACGTCTTATCTTATACTGCTATTGTAGCAATACGACCCGTTTTAGAAGAAAACTAGCAACCATCATCTTACAAGCACTGTGATTTCGTCGGACTGTTGTAGGCTTGGGTTTTGTTCGAAAGACGCATTGAGCCTATTGACTTTTCTTTTTAGGATCATAACAATAAATCCAGGTTTCATCACCAAACCAAATATGAAGTAATGGTTTGGAATGTTTCCAAGGGTTTTCTACACCACTCATTGCGTTGTTTTTTTTAATCGGGTGTCAGTTTATGTGGAATCCGTCGACAACATTTTGTCACGTCTAACAGTTGATGTAACATATCTTGAATTTGACTCGTACCAGTGCCCAATGTCGCCCTAATAAATTTATGACATCCGTCGGATCTTCTTGAAGCATTGCTCGAACAGCCGCAATATTCTCGTCAGTAACAGCATTTTTTGGAAGTCTTTCACGAAATTCATCACTAAGATAGACGTAGTTTGACGTTAAGCGATAGACGAAAACGTACTGCAGTAAAAATGTATTTTGAATAACTTTTTTGTAGTGTCGCTTATTTCCGAGATGTTCGTTACTAATGGTTGGAATTGTTAGTCATTTTTTTGAAGACCTGTCGATTTTCACTTGTTTCTCGCGCTGTCGTGGAAAGAGTTTAGAATTTTAAGACCAGCGTATAGCATCCAGTTCTGAAGCATTGACTATCGCTATTCTCTATGTATCTGTAATGAAAATTTTAATACAGCTATTTTCAGAAATGTTTACCTCGATTAAATGAAATACTTAGAAAAATAAACTTTCATAAGAATAATTTGTATACTCGCTAATAAGCGATAGAGGGTAGAGAATGTCATGTGAATATAACGTATCAGATTTTGTTTTTGAATGAGCCGTATCATTTTCTTTAACGAGCCCCTTTCTTACTTTCACGCCTGTGAAAGTCGTTTTACAACTCATCGTTTCAGAGATATCTTTGGTAGAGGTTTCATGTGACCCACATGGTATTTTGGAAGTCCTGTAATAATAAACAAATGTTGAAGGTTTTTAATATCTTAAGTTTACGAATTAGCACTATAAACAGTAAACTCGTTACTTCTTGGTTCTAGATAGCAAGTAATCGTATAAAACATGTCTTTTCGTGGGAGTTTCTGATATACGAGATTTTGTTATACTAGCATAGTGTATTTTTACTTTCTCTACTACGTATAGTAAGTAGGGGAAGTATTGTATTCCACCCAAAAATTCGATACCGAGATTTCACCGGAAATATATGTTTTAAGACCCCCTGAATCCAAAAAAAGCATTTATGGAAACGTGTGTGTGTGTGTGTGTGTGTGTGTGTGTGTGTGTGTGTTTGTGTGAACAGCATAACTCAGAAACGAACAGTCGGATAAACACCAAACTTGGTATTTAGGTTCAGTATCTTCCAGAGATGCGACACGAAGGTTTTCAAGAAAATCCCCCACCCCAGATTACCCTTTACATGGAACATTTTTCGAAAATTTTAATTTCCTCAAAAATGGCTCTAGCGATTTTGATTAAAATATCATATGTTTAAGATATTTTTATGACAAATGAAATGTATATCTTGAATTTTCTGGGAATGTCTCCAAAAGTATTCTTCACTGTGAACGACTTTTGCATAACTGGTAAACCATAAGAGATAGACAAAATTTTACTGCACAAAAAATGTAGATCGCGTTAAAATACACAATTTATGTCATACACATGTTTTGTTGTTGAGTGAACCATTTTTCGAGATATTGCTTGTTATTCCCTAAAATTTTCCAATACTTATACTTTTTCTCAAATGCAAATTCGTTATTTTTTTTTGTCCTGGTAATGCAAAGAGAATGGAATACTTCACATAGCCACCAGCTCTTAAAATATTTGACTATAGCTTAAAGCCTACCAATTCCCCTTGCATCTACAAGAAAATTAGCAATAAGATTAACATCTCGATATCTCGATTAACATGAAGCATATGGAGAATAAGCGTTTGTAAAAATAGTTCGTACAAGAGTAGAAAAAGTCATGTGAGTGTAACGCATCAGATTTTTCAGTATTGTACAATCCAGAATATTAGAGCAATACATTTTACACCGTGAATATCGGACCAATTTTAATTTGCTACATTCACTTTTTCCATGTATTGGGTATCTAATGAGGCCTTCACTGTCCTGCTAATTGAGGATCAGCGATGTCTTGCCCGTCTGTGGCAAACCTTGCGTGAACCGAACCAGAAAAAGTTTTAATTGCTTCGCTAAACATGTCATGTTTGCTAACGATTGAGACCAAGTGTGTACCTAACAGATGGCCGTGCTGTTACCAGTGCAGCCAACATCTAAAGTGAAACCTTGGAACATTGAAGAATCAAGAACTGTCAAACCTATGCTTTGAATCAAGTCGGAAATCTGATAGATCGAAGTACTTCTTTCTCTTGCAAAATAATAGTTCAGGAGAAAAGAAAGAGGATGTTTTACATTCGTACGGCTTTCTCTTACCAGTATTTCATAGTATCCCTTAT
This sequence comes from Deroplatys truncata, assembly GCA_030765065.1. NCBI lineage: Eukaryota > Metazoa > Arthropoda > Insecta > Mantodea > Mantidae > Deroplatys > Deroplatys truncata. The sequence goes on along the minus strand of CM060988.1, from coordinate 115,227,896 downwards.
ATATTATACTAGCCAAATAAAAAATGATTCTATCAAGTTTACGTTAATCACGATAAAAATGACTGCCTGGACGTGATTTAATATTTGGCAATATGTATTTTTTTATTCCTCGATGGTTGCAAACAAGATGCGGAAACCGACAGCTATTTGTTCGTGTAAAGAGAATTGCACACTTTGAAACGTCCATACATGGCGACCAGTCTGTGCTTCAGCTCGAGAAAGCTAATATTTTGAAAACTGCTAATACAAAAAAATTTTATTTGATACATCATATTTTTGTAACATGTAAATGGGTTCTAAATGTTTGTCTGAAATACCTTTTCGCTGTCTGTTAAGGTTTCATAGTTGCATAAAATTCAAGGAAATGACATTTCTAATTTTATGAAATTTATCCGTATTTAGAAACGTTTTATCACAAAAAAATTTGTAACATATGAGATTTTAATAAATAATTAGAGCTGGTTTTGAGGATATTAAAAATAACTAAACTATTTCCTTGTAGAGCTTTTTTGGGGGATTATATTGAAAATCTTCGCCTGGCACCCTTGAATGGTGCGAGATTCCTATATGCAATTGGATGTTTAATCGACTCTTTGGGGGACGCTATCTCTTTCACTCTCTCTCTCCCTCCCTCTCTCTCCCTCCCTCCCTCCCTCCCTCTCTCTCCCTCCCTCTCTCTCCCTCCCTCTCTCTCTCTCTCCCTCCCTCCCTCCCTCCCTCCCTCTCTCACACACACAATACCTTTTGTGGCTTCAGGGACATCAAAATAGGCATTTTTGTGAAATCTCAATACGTACCTATCCTTAGAATGGAATACAATAATTCGCTACTTACCACAGGCAAACCGAGTGGGATGGCTTCAGGCGGTAACGTCTGTAGCCCGCATTCGGGAGGTCCCGGGTTCGATTCCCAGGACCTCTGACCATGGGGCTTTTCGTGGTTTTCCTCCGGTCGCTTCGATGAATGCTGGGGTGGTGTATTCTACCATGCTTTCTCCATTTCCTGTCATTTCATCTTTCTCCCTTTTATTTTTCAGGCAGTGACTGCGGTTCTGTAGTGCGTCTAGCGATAGCCAGGTGGCATGGTTGCTGCGCTCTGGTAAGATTTCTCCTCGCTTCGTCGCCCTCTCGGGGACTCCGCGTGTACTGACCGAGTGCGAGTGTTTCGAACTAGAAATGATAGGAGCTTCCGTGCGTCTCTGGGATTCTGTCTATAGACCTGCGTCCTCCTGCAGCTCCTTCACTTCATCCGTGCCTCCCGGGTGGTGTAGCGACAATAGATCTAGTTGGTCGCAGTGACGAGGTGTCCCTCTCCGACAATTACATCCTATATCCTACCATAGGTAAGTGATAGAGAAGTAAAAAATATTTTCTGAATGGGAAACATTGTCACACTCGGTCCGAATTGTGCTTTGTGGCTATCGCTACTTTTTAAGAGATTTGTAAAGGAGTTTCTTCTGTTTGATTGAGTGTCAAATAACATTGGCAAAAATACACGAGATAGTAATTTACTGAATCTCTAAGCGAGTCTTCATGTGTGTCTTAGTTTGTGTATTTGGGGCATGCAACGAATAAGAGGCGAGCGTATGGTCTGCAGGCATTAGCAAACCTCAGTGAAACCACTAGTTTCTTGGATTTTAGGTTTAAGCATGGTTAGGAGGGATGGAGAGTGCGGGGGAGATGATGCTGTAGTGGGAAAGCAGTACATGTTCATGCCAGGTGCATCAAAATACTTCTAACCACGCTTTTGTCAAGTATTTTGCGCTGTCGTTGGCAACGGATTCTACGTTATGCAGTAGTAGTAAAATTGATGCATTTTGAGATTCTAGCGATTTTTGTATAAATAGAAAGTATTACAAAGGGTGAGTGTGTTAATTTGCAGCCTTTTCAGCGTCAGCCAACTGAATTCCCTGTGATGTCAGCATTCGATTTTCTTGCTTCCGACTCTCAACTAGGATTTCAAATTGTAGGGCTGGTGAAAGGCAAAGAATGACAGGTGCGGTAAAGGGAATGTATACTTTAGTTTGTACCTACGTGGCGGCAAGACAAGTCCTATTCTTCTCTTCCCTCCGTACTCCTTGCTTACAAATCCCAGAAATGGCGTTAAGTCACATGATTGTATTATGTCACACGTGATTGAGTTGTCTGGCTCTATTCCAAACGTTCACATCAATTCCTAAAACTAATTTGTGCTTATTAAGTATAAGGCCTTAGTCCTTTAAAATGCTTAACATGGCATAAGATTAAAAAAGTATATTGAATATGACACCCATTTTGTCGGTTTGTTCACGAAAGCCAAATATTACAGAAATCTTTTGCTTTCCAAGCATTAGGCCTAATTCCCTATTATAGCTTCAATTTAATTTAACTGGTCCCTCCACATCTCTGCTCACTTCAGGGGAGGGATTTTTTAAGGTTCCTCGTATCGACAATTTATTTTCAATGCTTTTGTTGTGAATTTACGGAGATTACATTTAATTCGTCCTAATTCCCGGAATTTGCATTCTAATAGTTTTAGTACGTGCTTTTACAGATCTCAAAAGCTTCGTTTCAACTGTTGATATCGATAGGTAACCTTATCTTCACTGAAGAGATGTCTGCCTATGTACTTGCAATTTTATATTAAATTATATTATTTTACAAATCAGAAACGCAACAACCTTCTATAATCATATTCAGTGTTCTGTTCCACAGAATTGTGGGAGTGAAGCATTCGTTGCTATATTAAACGCTGAATTTCATACACACATGGCACCTAGTGATAAACGACGTTTCTGAAGTGTTTATTATACGTGCATAGTATTTAAAGATTACAAAATTACCTGACTGATCGTTTTTCCAACGATACACGAGTTCAGAAGACAGTTGATGGGCATCAGCTAGCACACTTACCTGCAACAAGAAAGAGATTGAAATCAGTATGCGAACACGAAAAAATTTAACATTAGCTCTTACCTTGGCCTTACTACTCCGTACAACACATGATAGTAAAATATAATCTAAATTATTACTTATTGGAATAAAATGCTTCAGAATCATAAAGTACGTAAACTTTTAGGTTGTGTTCAATGTTTCAGGGACTGTAAATACGAATTATTTGGATAATTCTAAAACTTATTAATTTCATGATCTTTATAAACTATTCGGATCATTTAAATTTACGAACCAGATGCAAATGGTTAATATTCACACTCGTGTATAAGTTATTTGCAAAAGTCGACTAAGTTTTAGGAATTAAATAACAATTAAATTACAGATAACGCCTCTCGTGTTTAGTATTTCACAAGTATCAAGTCCTATATGGTAGAAAAACACAAACTTACTTACAACTGATTTACTAAGAAAGCTTGCGATAGAGCTTAAATCAGACTCTTATATGTTCGACTTATAAATTAAGAGCTATTGATGGAATTGCTTTCTTCGTTTTTAGGCAAGGAGATCCCAAATTGTATTGAGATGACATACCCCAATGGCGACTTACGAAGTTGTAAGTACTTTAAGTCCCGGGCTTCATAGTTTCAACCACTATTAGGTCAATTTGAGATCTCCTTGTGGTTTACCGGAAAAAAATGCGAATCAGTTGGAGAATTTAATGTCGTACCGGCATGTTGCCATGGTAGCTCAGTGGTTATAGCAACCGGACGGAGACCGGAAGATCCGTGGTTCAAATTCCGGCTATGGCATTGAATTTTTCAGTCTCTGATTCAAACTTTCCAACCCTGTCCAACACACGGCTTGTGTGGAAGAACAATTAATTCCACGGAAAATGTAGTTTAGGAAGTATATTTCCGCCTCATGGCAAATGTATGTGAAGCAAACATAAATGCAAGTATTAGATTTGCAATTTTAAGCTTGAGGTATCTTGCTGAAGATTTATGGTCTTTTAAGTCTTTAGCCCGCCAGAACAACACTATAAAGGGTAGAAATGAATATTACATAACTGACATAAATCGGCTAAGAAACCCATTGTTTCCTATTAATAAACATTTACAGTAATAACCCTTAATTACATTAAACCCCGCCAGCTAAAATTTAAAAGGCATAAATGCACGTTTAAACTGTCAGTTCTGAATTACATGAAACTTCCGGCTAACTATCAAAGGAGCACACGAACCAAGTAGGAACAAAGATGATGGTCAGAAATACGAAGGCCAAAGCAGGTTACATTACGCGAACAAAATTTAAAAACAAAATCCAATGGTTGATTATTAGAACAAAGCGGACCGAACGCCGGAGCGACGTTGGCGCCGCCGCTCCTACCCACGAACAAACGATAGGCAGGGACAGCACGGCCGACCCCCGGCGGCGAACCGGCCAACAAGCAGAATATAGCAAACGGTACGCAGGAAAAACAAATACGTGGCGAGTTAAGAAAATTTGTTTTACCATCCTCGAAATTTGGTTATAGATATAATTTTTGAATTATTAAAATTGCTTACTTCCTCAGTACATCCCATTAAATGAGCTACAGGCCTGAAAAAATTACCCTAGCGGAGTTGAAAATATTGTTTGCTATATACTTTATATGTAGATGGTTTTTCGGTCTTTAATTCCGAAAATATGTATTTTATCCCAGGTAGGTGTCTAATATTTAACAATACCTTTCAGAACATGCAGGAAAATGTGGATTCCTAGAACAAAAATTATAGCATATATACTCTGGCATTTGAAGGTAAGTAAGCATAGCAAAAATAGAACTGGAGAACAAATTTTAAAATTAATTTAAGGAACATTTAACATGCGTAGGAACTTAAAATATGATGTGATTAAGCTAACTTCCAAGCATTAGCCAAAATGAGATCTAAGGTCACTAATAATTACTCTAAAACACATATTTTGTTTCAAAAATAGCCAAAATTTTGTCCTGAAGAACAATGACAAATCACACATAATTTCAATATTCAGTTATGTCGCTATTTATTTTATAACATTCCGCAAAGGCCTTTTTTCAGTATCATGCTCAGACATTTACTGAGGGAAAAATAATTATTTTCTATTTTAAACCCTCTGAAAATCGTCCCATAATGGTTCCTACAAAGGAAAGAAATGAAAATACTTGATGCTCACCTGTTCCAAAAACAGTAAGGAGATTGATTACTCAACTGTTCATCCCAGTGACCCAGGTTGTTAATCTTATTCTTGCATAATGACAAGCACAACTCACGGTAACATGGGAACCCCGTGGAGTAACAAAGCGCACATAATGAACTCGGAACAACCCTCCTATGGAATGCAGATGGGAACGACAAGGGAGTGATGTATCTGTCACACACATATACAATAGTAAATTAATTCACGAAGGTGTAACGTACATCACGGCTGGGTATTAGTTATGTTACAGTTCAGCTGAACAGCAGAGGGTATTTATACCTGCTACCAAACACAAGTTCTGTGTAATATTGGAGTAGCTTTAGTTCTTTATTGTTAGAACTATTATTTATTTGCAGCTGTTGATATTGGGGTAGAACACTGAAGTGGGAATTACAACAATAATAATACTCTTATTTCTTTATAAAGACGTATTATAAAGATGTGTTTGAATTTGTTTTTGTTATAAACTATTTTAAATATTTTTAAAGTTTGGGGAATTATGAAAATAATTTGTAATAAAGTATCTTATTTCAAATTGTGTATGTTCTCATATGAAAACTGTTTAAATATGCATATTATATTTTTAATTCATATGCATTATGCTTGTCCGTTCCGAATTCACTATTCCGATTCTTGAGAAATACCCTTCATTTCCCTTGTGGCAACCTTGCATACATTTATTGCAGCGTTTAACGTAGCAACATGCAGCTAACCGTTGAGCGGAAGACAAACCTAAAGTCAGTATTTACAAATTAAAACTTTGTAATTTTTCCCGGCGAATAGGGCCCTATGGGAGATAAAGCCGAGATTGGTGTTCGATGTATTTTCACTATAAAAAAATTGCAGCTCAATCTGCAACATCAGTGTGACAATAGCTGCTTGTAAATGATTTTAATTAATAATGGCTGCTATTTCGTTTCCTTAAAGTCGCTTGCATCTATCATTTTTCATTCTTTGAATTATTACATTAAACATCACTTTGGTTTGTACTTTTAAATTGAATGCTTTTATCAATACACTTTTGTTTCCTCTGCCACTTTTTCAATAGTTTGTTAAATATAGATTTTAAGTCCATAGTGCTTTATCTTAGTGTTTTAGGACACTTCTGATTCAAAGTTTGAAAAAAAAAAAGAATCAGTTAAATGTGTGATGTAGTAAAAAACTAAAATGTTTGATCGCGAGTTCTTTCAGATCGGGACAAGTAATATGCAGTTATTTTGTCTTAAGCAGGAGAAATTCATAGATGGTCAAAAAGTTCAGATGTTCTTATCGATTTGTAATTAAATGATTCGCAGCTGTCTGTGCTTACCAACGTCCCTGTAAATTTTGGCCATATCTTTGGAGGAAGTGTGACATCCGTATGTGATTTCGTGGGTAAAATTCGAAATACACCAGGATTTTACAGGTGTAAAGGCGTGAATTACAATAGAAAGCCAGGATTCTAAGGGTGTGAAGTATAGCAAGCCAAAATCTCGCAGCTGATAGCTGGGAGACAGGAATTTCTTGATAGATTTTTAAAATATGTTTAGTGAATGAGGCTGACATTGCTCCAGTCTTATGTCCGTTTTTCCTCAGCTTAATACCTTTTTAGAGAATGGCCGGCCTTATGTTCACAGATCATACAGCGGTACGAGGAGATAATGAAGTCAGCAGGTACCTTACCTGGTGTTGGTTTACGTAACCATAGATCGTTATATATCTTGCGATACTGAGTGAACACAGGTCCTACACACCGGCACACCCTAGCTCGAACCCATGCGCCATTGTTCCGTAGTAAAAAACCGGAGCAATACTCTCCAACGCCACGGTGCAGGATGCGATGTAACTACTTTCAATTCTAGGAACAAGCCAATGATAGGTGAACAGCTGTGAGCTTGCATGCCATATTGCTTTGTAATGCAAATTATGAGTCTTCACTGGAAATTTAATAATGAAATACATGCACCCTTGCAGCGTCTGAAAGCTTGCTTGCAAATGATAATGAACACGGTTGCGATGTAAAGTAATGCATTGTTTTGAGGAAGGGATCTATGAGGCGAGTGCAATGCACTATGAACAGTTTCATTGTCTACGCTGTGTGTATTTTGATGAAGAAGCAAATGCCCTTAAGGAACCCAGCTGTGGAGGTACATGTGTTGTGTCTTGCAAGAGGTACTATAGCGTGCGTCTAGCGCCAAAAGCTCTAAATGGCTGTTCAAGTGGCACACCGTTATTTTACCCATCCGGCTATTCATTCAGAAAAACGCCGAACAATAGGCTACAATGCTCATTGAATGCCCGCACTTCTCGGAATCACAAAATAGGCTGCTTCTCTTTCAGCGAAATTGAAGGCGTAAACAGGTCCGAAAAAACTTTCTTGTTCTGCCGACATTTCAATAATTCCACATTTTTAAGAGGCTACTCGAGCTATATGTATCACCAACTACCCAAAACCGGCAAACATTAAAGACATTACACATTTTAAGGGAAGTGGAATGTGTCCACAGGGTCCAAAATAAATTGCTTGATTCCTCTGTCGCATTTCAATAAGTTTCTAAATAATCCCATATTTTAAAGAGGTTACTCAAGGTATAGGTACACATTTTAAAGGCAGTCGAAAGTTTAAATTAGGTCGAAAATAATTTCCTTGAATTCTTCCACAAACACTTTACTACTTTTCTAAACAATTCCATATTCCTAAGAAAACACTTAAGCTATAACACCAAACAATAGCCCCCAGAAAAGGGTGATAAATACCATGATTACGAAATTCACAGCAGAAATAAAATATTGCAATAGATTATTACACACAGCGGGATGACTGGTAATAAGATAGACGAAATGCTAGCAAAGAAAGGAACCATCATACAGAAAAGCAAATACTATTTTTCACAATTCGATATAACCCATAATTAAATTAAAATCGCCAAACTTGTAAAAACAAAATTAAAAGTAGTAATTAATATTCTAAATGGAAGATCATGTGTGAATTCTTTCCAAATCAGCTGTAGCACCCTGAGACATTTAGAACACCTACACAAAAATGGAATATTCAGATTGCCAATTTATCGCTCGTGCTCCAAAGAAGTGGATAGCAAACACACATTGTAGTTTTACGATTTAAAGACATTGCCTCTAAAAATTGGGATGCAAGAAGAAAATTTAACGTATTGTTAAACTTCCTCGTCCATCTGTCCATCCAGGGGGATAAGAATGCTATGTAGCTTACAAGTTTTCGAATTTCGTCTTGATGGTGAAAGCTAAGCCTGTGATGGCAATCTTGATTCGATCACCATACGGGAAAAAGAATCTGATGGAACGTTTCCTATGCATCATCGTTTTATTTTCATATCTATTCCACAAATTTTCTTATGAAGGCTTGTTTTTCTTTATTTCCTGTCCATGATAAATGTTCGCAGAAATGTTTTCAGTACACATTTTATTGTCGGTGCACAGGAGCATGTAGGAAGATGACACACAGTTGAATATTTAGTATATGCCTACCTTGATGTTACATACTCTTTGCCTAACCTCAAGAGAAACAAAAGAACTGTGTTTAAAAGTATATTGCTTAAAATACTAGAATATTCAAAGGAACGGCAACACAATTTGGGAAATGGATAATGCTACGAGAGAGTTCGTAAAACTTTGCAAAGTTTAATGAGCTCAGCATTTTTCTTGAGGTAAGCTCTCACTTGCTTTCTGAGTTAAATTTCAATGAGCTTGAAGAGGACTTCACAGAAAATTCTACATTAATATTTCTTTCGCCGTCTTAATATCTAAAAGAATGACATTCTAATAAAAATCCTGGCATTCATTCGTGGTGGAAACAAATTCTAGGTAAAGGGTTGTATGACGTTCTTAAACGATATCAGACTCGTTAAAATGTTATATTCAATTTTCTTTGCGTTTCACGCACGCACTCTCTCTCCCCCCTCTCCCCCTCCCTCTCCCCCTCCCTCTCCCTCTCTCCCTCTCCCCCTCTCCCCCTCCCTCTCCCTCCCTCCCTCCCTCTCTCTCTTTCTCTTTAACCAAGCCTTTCTTCAATAATCTTTTTATTCATGGATCCGTAAAACATGTAATTTCCGGCGAATTTCCGATATCGAAATTTTGATCGAATGTAATACTTCTCTAGCTTAGGTACCTAAGCTGTAGGGAAACTATAAACTCAAAAAGGAACTAAGAAAGAAATAGCTCACAATCGATGCCGCTCTGTCATTTTATAATATTGCTGTTTTCATTCTGGGGTATTAAGAACAGCCCATGTAGGCGTTCATGCCATTTTAAAAAGGCAAAATAACGCAATCTCTCACTAAAGTTAAATAACGTGAACGAAAGTGTAAGCTCATCGTTTGAAAGTTGCGCTTTTGGTTAGCATTACTTTCTGTTATTTAAAGTTCATCTGATACCTACACTGGTACACCATACAGAAGTAGTTCTGACCCGCCTAAGAATCGGGCATACGCGCGCCACACATGGTCATATTCTGCGTGGTGCCCCGGCCAGTGTCTGTTCGGCGTGTGCCGTGCTGCTTAGCGTGTCACATGTTCTGTTTGTCCGAGATACGCCCGTGATCGTCAGTTTTAAGACCTGGGTTTTACACTGCCCTCAGTTTTAGACGATGACCCAGTGGCTGTAAGGCAGACCCTGCGGTTCGTTGTCAAAATCGGTTTTTTTTCCACAAGTATAACTTGCCTTTTAGTTTTGGAGGTTTTTAGTCTTTTTATGCTAGATTTTACTCAATTTTACCGTCACGTTTTAGTCCTGGATTTTATTATATTTTAACCTCATGTATGGTCTTACGGCTATTTCGTTTTTAACCTTTTCTTCTGCGTTTTTAGTTCGACCGTTTTAAGTTTTAACTGTGTTTATGTTTTTATTTGGGGCCCAAATGACCTAGTTGTCGACGGGGCCTTACACACACACACACACACACACACACACACACACACACACACACACACACCTGCACTGGTTGGTTGCACACATTCCACAGTTATGAGATTACTGTTCGAAGTTGAACTTGATAAATGCATGCATGGTAATTATTTTTCATTTAGGGTACGCTTTGCACTTCTTTTGTTTACCACATAAACAATGCGTAGAGCTAAAATCTCTTTCCTGGAAAATTTTACAGTTGAGCTAAATATAATTGGTTGGTTCCGAGAGCATCCACAAAGAGCGTAGGAGGGCGGAACAAGAGGGTATTTCCCCCTCACCTCACGCAGAGTTGCAATCTGTTCATGTACACTGAAATGAAGTTCTTCGTTACCACTAGCACAAGTGAACTTTAATGGCATAAACCTTTTGTTATTTGGTCTCTTCACTCTTTCTTCATTTTGTTTCATTTACTGTACTGTGCTTTTAAGTTTTTATAACGTCAGACGGTTTGTACATATTACTTCACCGTTAGTTCAGGTTATGTTAGATTACTGGATATTGCGAAATATCGAGTTTCATTTTTCCTCGCACAAGATCCGATCCGAAGCCAGCCAGTTACAACTGCATACACTTTGAAGTGTGGAAGTAGAAGTGACACAAGTGTAGCACCTAAAATTACATATAATAATGATGAAATACTTTGTCCACGAGACCAAATTTTCAGGGGTAACAATTGACAAATTCTTATCCTGGAAACCGCATATTCAGAACATTACTTCAAAAATTAATAAAGCACGCTATACAATATCTGCACTTAAAATATTTGTAATATTCAGACACTAAAATGACATATTTTTCTTATTTAGAATCTGCTCTTGCTTGTGGAATTTTCATATGGGGTTCTGCCACTGAAATAAAAGCTCTTTTTGTAGCACAAAAGAAATAATAAGAAAGACGTTTAGTATAAATAGGATGACTCAGTGTAAAACTTATTTTAAGGAAAACAACATACTAACCTTACGCTGCTTATATATTTTAGAAACCCTTTGTTTTGTAAATAACAGCATTAGAATTTACAGATGAACAATACAGTACATGACCTTAAAACAAGGAACAGCAATAAAATACATTTACAAGGTTCCAGATTTACTGACTCTATTTTACATAAAGGTATTCACATGTACAACTTAATCACTGAGAAAATAAAATGTAAGGATAAACAAAAATTCAGAAGAGAGGCAAAAAGATTTCTAATAAATCATAGTTTCTACAGTACTCAAAAATTTTTTCAATATTTCGGATATCATTGTTAACTGTAAGATAGCGGACTTGTATTTAACCCTTTGTTATTATACGTGTATTTATATGAATAATATCTACAGATTTCACGTTTCAATTGTATTTGTACCAAAACTCTTCATTATGTACTATAGCGACCATTATGATTGTATTTTTCCTGTAATTTTCTTTTTTGGCTTTTACTTTATTTTGTGGTGTGATTGTATTAATAGTCTTCAAAAAAGATTTGAAAAATTTCCTAATACAGGGTTGTTTTTATTCAGTAGAGGAATATCTAGAAATGAATTAGTTTTTAAGCTTTCTTATGGACTATACTATGTTTACAATTCCAAAATTTAGTTTAGGTACCTACTCGTGTAAGAATTTAGAATTTCTTTCTGTATTTGTGTATTACATCTAATCATATTTGTTTGCCCGGGGACCTGCATGTGGGATTTGTGGTGGACGAAGCGGCGTCTGGGCGGGTTTTCTCCGGGTTCTCCGGTTTCCCCCGCCATTCATTTCACCAACTGTTCCATCATCACCTTTCCTTTAATCCATTTCACCAGCATTTCGTTTCATCTACTTCCTTCATCCCATACCAGGCATCGGGCTGATCACCCATCCTGGATGCTCTGTCTGATCCATGAGTGTCTACTCCTCGACGGGCCTCTGACCCCAGGCACCCGCTTGTAAGTCCTGGGGGTGTAAGTCCTACATACGAGGAGGGTAAACAGATAATGAATGAATGAATGAATGAATGACTATTTGTTCTTTTTGTACTAATAATTGTATTGTTGACGAAGCCAATATTTCTGTATTGAAATCAAATGGTGAATTGAAATAAATAAATAAATAAAATTTAAATGGTGAAGAATTTGCTAATACGCGATACTCAGGTACATGAATAGCATTGACGCGTACACATTCAAACGCGCGATTTTTGTTTAGCGCGATTCGAAGTTTCCCCGTTCTATCACGCAACTAACGTAATGATTGAGAATTGCACTATCACGTTCAGATGAGTGCACGTTTTTGTTGTGGCCAGCAGTATGGAGACCGCGCGCTTTGACACGGGCTTGCTCATCGATGTAGTTTAGAAAAGGCCGGCTAATTGGAACTTGGAGTGTCCGGAATATAAGAACAGTGTTGAAGGGTAAAGAGTTACAAACATGCCTTTAGACACATTATTCCCTGAGATAGGATGTACCGAGTGTTGGGTCTGCCATTGTTGGCGTTTATACCGACGACACAGAATTCATAGATTCATTACCTCTTCAGCTTCCATGATATTAACGTGTCAAGCGCTTGTATGACGTGTGCGGTCGAGTGCTTAATGTAACGCGCGATTGTAAGAGGCCTAAGGCTTGTTTGTACGTCTTTAGGTTCGTGGCAGGCATGCCATTTTGGATACTCGGCGTCATTCTCATCCTTTCTCCCTCCAACTTCGTGTGATGGGGATGGCAGGATTTTACGACGACACATGCTGATAAAATAGAAGCTCCTTCGATGGTAGGCAAACTGAAAAACAAAACAGGGAGATGGGTTAAACCGCGTATCCCTTCCAGTGGCAACCGTGTACTATATTATTATATTTCATCGCTCTGTTTGCAATGGTTGAAAAATTCCTTACGAAACGAATTTTCATTTCCTGCAGCATTTCAGAAAGTAATCAGCTGCTCAGACTTGTGCAGCATTTAAGAATGTTTTAAAGTGGGAGTTTCTCAGAGTTTCATCCACCGGTCCGATCCACAGTTCATGAAACGAGCTTAATTCAAAACAAACGCCAATGTTGGATGAGAAAATAAAATGGTGTCGTCATGTGTTAGTAACTACACTACTGGATGTAATAGCTAATTTGAACACCCTCAGAGAAAATGTGTTGCAAAGCTTAGCGACAAGGGTCAACCGTTCATCAGCACAAACGACTACAGTTTATTTTAAACAAGAAGATACTTGTGACAGTTACTACAGGGGCATGTTTCCGTGTTGTTTCCATGGCAACCTCCCCTCCGCTATTGCTCTAGCCAGCAAGCTTTACTACCCTCCTTTCCCTTTGTCTGCAAGCTGAACTTGACTAGGTTTCTAATACAGCCCGAACGCTGTTCTCTCACTTCCCTGCTACAAGTGAACTGTCGCAGGAGCCTCCTGTTTAAGTGCTGTTTTAAAACATATTTTCTGAGAAGGAAAACCATTCTCAGTGCGGATTGGGTATTGGCAGTTGCGCTGTGTGCTCCTGCTGTGGCTCGCTCCAAATTCAAGGAAAAGCAAAGCGAAAACACTATACACAGAAATAACAAATACCTTTTCTAAATTGAAACATACAAACGTGGTAACATTTCAACCACTGTTGTCTTAGGAAAACAAATCCTGATCAGAAGTTAAAATCGAAGTCGGATATAGTGAAAATCAGAACCGAAAAGTACGTATTTTAAAACCAAACTACTTATGCAATTTCAGTGCACTGCAGGTCTTACAATCTGTAGTCTGAATTACTTGTCCAGGCTCTTGCAGAGTTAAATCTCGGAACGAATTGTGTTGTTTATCTCCCCCTAACTAAATTAAGCAATTCGCGAATTTAAGACCACAAATAAACCATCTCATTGCTTATGATAATCCAAGAAAGTTGTGCTTGGATATATGCTCGAGGGAAATCTTTCATCGTATTTTGGAACTAAACGATTCTTCATAATCGTTTGGAATGTGCAAGATATCTTTTACATTTGTACGAATATGTACGTAACATTCACTTCGAAAGGTTTAGGTACCGAAAACCTTACCATGAAATAAACATACATCTATAATGAAATTAGAATATTCATGTAGCTATAATTCATGCAAATAAATGCCAAACTATAGACACGAACCAAATTCCTACTTGATATACGAAATATATTGTTATAAACATTAATACATCCAATGTGTCTCTCTCTCTGCAGATAGAGAAGCAGAAGGGACTATTTAGCGTACCTGTATGGCCGCTTGTAAATCACAATAAACGCTCTTGCACTTATTAGTAGTCAGCTAATGTATTTAGGGCAAAAATTCCAGAAACAAAGCATGTGTGCAAATCGTGCGCTTTAAATATTAAATGTGCCCGCGTTTATATTGTTGGTAAACGTTAATATCTGGGAGATGTACATATGGGAGTACAAAATTCACAAGTCTACTGGGATTGGGGCGTTTTAGTTCTGATATAGCTTCATCCCAAGAAATTTCGTAACAATTGAAGCATAATGTTCCGTCATGTAATGTAGTTATGTGAATTCCGCCAAAACATCACACCCGAAACCTGCTACATTTCCTTGGATGTTCATATCGCTTTATCTGTAGACACAATGGAAGGGGAAAGCAATAAGCTGCTAGAAGTGGTTGACAAAGGCATAGTATTCAGCAGGTTTATGAAAGACGTTCCAAGAATTCTTAATCAGGCATGGATGAGAAACTGCAAATTATTGAGACGGAATACATTTAGCCAGTGGCGGCTGATGCACGAATGCAGTGGTATTGCGCAATACCTCCCCGAAATTCTTATATGATGCAATAAATATACCACCAACACCACGACATTTTTATATGGTTAACCTCCAAGTTAATACCCTAACTGCTACCAGAGGTGGCGGTTGGTTCATCGCTAAGAATAATTCCTGGTTAGCTGTTAATCGATGGTCGTAATACGGAAATTTGCCGTGACTGCCAGTTAATATCTAACCGGAACCTTAACCGGAGATCGTAACACAGACCCTTAATGGTAGAGGCACTATCATAGAGAGCGAGTACACACAATAACGAAACTAAGCCAAGCACCACGGCTCCGGTTCAAATCGCGCGCGCAAACCCACAGCTGGCCGGGTACAGTTGCTGTCTGTAGAGTTTTACTTCTCTTTCAATCGTCTTCTGGCAGTGCAGGCAGCATTATAAAAATGATTAATTTAATTTTAAGTATAAAAATGGAAAATTAATGACGAATATGACACAATAAAGGAGGACTTTCTGATAACTTTTACACTGCAAGCGAGTGGTACGTTATTTCTCATTTCTCAGTATAGCACATTTTGTCGTAGATGTACGATACAGCTGGTACTTAATGATTCGCATGTGCTGTCAAGATAAGGCGTGACAGGTGCTAACTGGCACGGATGTGGGCTATGCTCTTGCCCCTCCAGTCCCCTCTAGAGTCTAGACTGAATGTCCAGAGAGCTATGAATCCATGGCAGTAGCGGCACGGATCTATATAATAACAATAATATAATATAATAATACAATAGGGTTACAAACTCGAAATTTTCAGTCGCTTCCTTCAGCTTCTATGGTTCTATTGTCAGACAAGTCATTTCATTGCGCCTTTAAGAATAATAAGCATAATAAGTATTCTTGATATAATCGTGGAGTGTACAAATAATTTCAAACACGTATTTCTTCATTTTATTAAGGTAGTATCATCGCACGGAGGCACTCCGCCGGAGCCGCCCCTGCTCTTAGCTTCGTATAAATCTCGTCATAAAAAGAGGGAAAAAGTTATGCGTCATCTCCAAGCATTTCGCTAGAATTTAGACTAACGTGCATTTGTTAAGCTAATGCCAAAGCAGATAAATCAAGGACAGTAATTAGCTATTCGCGCACATTCACTACCAAAGAGTTTGTTTTCGATCACTCACCGAGGAAAGCACGAAACAGCGTGAAATATGTAAATAGACTTGTGCATTTTGCAGACACCGAAGATACTTAAAAGAACAATTTGGTTAATTTTAGTCGCCAGATTTTTATTTTGTGTACGATGTTTTAACAGTTTAAGCGCAAATTCATGATCCGTTACGGTGAATGCAAGGAGGCCTCCTTGTTAGTCTCCAAATGACTTGTTTGTTGCTTTTTCGTAATCTTAAAATACTGTAATCCATTGTAAAAACTACCTTATTCTAGGTTTTCGTCATCTTTCTGCATAATACTTGCCCTCACCATACTCTTGAGCATATATCTTTTATTCTTTCGCCATAATGTCACAATCTTTTTAGCCCTTATATCCGGGTGGACCATTTAAGTTGAGACTGTACAATACCTCCAAAACTAAGCGTTGTAAAAAGAATGTCTTGAATAAAAGTTGTTTGACATTATGGGGAAAAGTAAATGCCATTAGTCGTGTTTTATTTGGAGGACGTTATGATGATCATTTTAGGGTGGATTTAATATTTTTAAACGGGAACCTACCTTTTTTATGTTTTTTCACTCCTCATAAAAAGCTAAATATTTGTATAAACCACTTTGAAATTGTTCTTACACAAACGTAAATAACAACGAAAATTCTGAATGGCTATGTACAAAGAGCGCAGTGAATGGTTGGACCATCCATGGATGGTCATTTGTAGGTCAAGTTACTTTTCGTAATTGGGAACCAGCATTTTATATTTTTTCCTTATTCATCACAAAATAAACAGCTTTTTATAAATCATATTCTAATGAGAAAACAGCATACAAAATGTAGATTCCCATTTAAAAAAATAAATTGACCATAAAATGACCATCATAACGTCCTCCAAACAAAAAAATAATAATGGTATTTACTTTTCCTCATAATATCAAGCAGCTTTTATTCAAGACAATTCTTTCTATAACACTTAGTTTTGGAGATACTGTACAGTCTCAACTTAAATGGTCCACCCTGTATAGCAGCCTTAACGTTCACCTTTCCATTCGGCGAGCTTTTATGTTGCACTAAATGGAGGTGCTAAGTAAGCAGGTGGGAACACTTGTGCGGTGTGACACTTCTACGCAGATACATTTGTACGGAGCGTTTTGCTCTACCTGATAAGTCAGAGGTACAATGTTGACACTAACAACTGTTAATAACAGGTTTTACAATGAAAATTTGCACGTATACTACTTTACATCTGCATAACACCTGTTTTAAATTAAAAATCAGAACATGTTTGTAGTTGCAGAATGTCGAATGCTCACCTATGAATATAGATCTAATAAATGTTATCTATTATTTGTCTATAGAAATGGCGCATTACGACATCATAAAATAGTATCAAATTGCCTTAAATTGCCTTAAGAGTACAGCAAAGTGTCGGTTTGACATGTCAATTGTTGTGGTGTCGTCCTATAGTAGCCCTTTTCTTCAGTGTAATTTCTGTGAGTAACCCACACAAGTCAGAAATGATTTTAAGTTGCCATCAACTTGCAGTCGCTCGTCTTCCTTCTTTTCCAGTCGATATTTAAAACTAATAGGTCAAACTGGTGACCGTAGTATTCTGCATTTTCTCAAAGGTTTTTTCCAAACTACTAAACATTGAGATGACTCTAGAGAGTAATCTATTTATTCTTTTATTCCACCCTTCTAAAATGTTATTAATGCGATGGCTTCTTCACTGCAGTTCCACTCCCTCCCAACCTTTAACGGCCAGCCTCATTTCAACCCTTAGGGCCCATTCACAATGAAATGTAAGCGCTAACATAACGCACCATAAGTGCAGGCGTGAGGGAAGACCATTCAGAATGCACGTAGGCGTAACGCAAGAAATTGGCTCGGGCTTCTCGATCCTTAAACCAATTGCGGAAATTTTCCCAATATAACCAACTATACCAAATAAGAAAGTTCACTCAATATTTTATAAATAATTAAGTTACAAAAGCATACATATGTCCAACTGCCGCCCGTAGCGTCAGTGATATAAATGTTTAACCAATATTTTGAAAATAGTTATGCAAGCATGGATACTGTAGGAAGTTTTATATATATATATATATATATATATATATATATATGATACAGCTGCACAAGTTATATTAATGCAACGTGCAATATCTCTTTGCGCCTTACGATTTTTGAGCCAAAAAATCTAGGCGCAGATGCTGGGTTCATCCATTAAAGAAAGGAGGATTCAGTAAGGAGACTACCATAACCTCTTGAGGGAAATGAGATATAGTGACTCTTGACAATTTGTTTGGCAGACCAAATGGAAGAGAGCATGCATGAACATTAAACGGCGTGAAGTCTCGCATCGCGATCGTCTGCTGTTGAAAAACAGGCAATGCAAAAGAGAAAGAAATGAATTCTTCCTCTATGCACGCAACGCAAACAGAGTTTGCAAACTCTTGCGCTGCGTAGCGCGACTCTATATGAATGCTTCCATTAAATGACACGGATGCAAAGTCTTAAAGCTTATGCTACGTCTGCGCTTACATTTCAGTGTGAATGGACCTTCTAAGGAATGCATTAGACGGGAACTACACTGACCAGCCCCAGATTATTCTCCGCACAAGTGTAGATTTCTGAACTTTTTGAGCTGTATTTATTTTATGTTCTTAACTTTAAATGGGACGAACTTTTTAAAGTATATTTATAACAACATAGACTTCACGTGTATCTTGACTATCTCCACACTCTTTTGGTCCGGACCAAAAGCCGTCCAAGTATTTGATACTCATAGACGAT
The DNA here is from genome assembly GCA_030765065.1 of Deroplatys truncata. Lineage (NCBI taxonomy): Eukaryota > Metazoa > Arthropoda > Insecta > Mantodea > Mantidae > Deroplatys > Deroplatys truncata. The sequence continues at coordinate 115,209,233 of CM060988.1, read as the reverse complement.
AAAAAGCCTCAGACTAAGAAAGGCCGTGGATCAGCAACGCGAAAATGTTACACGACGAAGAAAGGTAGTTCTGCGCATGCGCGACTTCCATACAGCAGTAAACTAACCATTGTTACTCTCAAGTTTATAGCTTTCTATGCTAGTTTCACAGCTGTTTTTTATCAGTTCGCTGCTCACTCCTCGGCAAAAAAAATGGAGATAACGAAGAATTGTGCACTAAATCGTTCGGAGGAGGAAAAAGCCTATTTTTCTTAATGCATAATATGATGAATATTATTTAAAACAAATCGGTTTCGATAAATTCAACCCCCTCACTAAAGGCATGGGGGTGATAATATACATGGAGTTTTGTGCATGATTCTAACCTATTGTCACCCCCTTCCTTTTTGGAATTACAGAATGAAAGTGAATCTAAATATTTAGCAACATTTGTTGTTATTTATTAAAATGCATCTCACTTTGCATCTTAAGGTAATTACTAAATATTGTGTGACATTAATTATACAGAAACAATTACTCGAGGAAAACCTGATATATCATAAATCTTCTGGGCAATTGTAATCTTCCTTTCCCCGTCGGGAAAACCTAAGTAAAGCCTGAATTACGATGAAGTTAACGTAGGTAACTTTAACTCAACGCGAGTAACATGAAGGTCATACAAAATATTTAGGCTATTTAGCTATTTAGGGTTGACTTAGCGTGGTTTAATTTAACACGACGTAACTTAAGAAATTGGCAGCGTCTAACCTTTCCTTCCCGTTACGTCAAGTTTAATGTCGCATGGTAATTAGAACCAATCGGTGTGAACCAGTAGCATTAAGTAATAAAAGAACAATCAAGAGTCATTCCCGTTAGGTTAAGTGAATCCTAATTGGACCTTTACCTTAGCAGCATTTCTTAACTTCGCGTTACGTCCCGCCATATTTCCCGGCTTATCGGGGCGCAGGTCTATATTAGAATGGCACCTGAGACATTAGTTATAATGCGGCTTACTGACCCCTGACTTAGGTCAGCAGTATTTTCTACCCGTTTCTTGCATAATACGGAAGTACTGTTAGCATAGTGTATCAATTGAGAAACTCAAGCCTCGGTTATCGTCTCTGTCATAAGTTACGGCAACCAGTTTTATCAGGCTTCTAACTTTTGCTTTACTAAACCTGTATCTGTTTCTGAAGTTTAAGTCGTCATACTTTCCAATTATGTCTAATCTTGGTAGATAGCTTTATTCCGCCTTCTCATTTCGCAAATTCTACGCACAGCAACCACGCCTATCTTTCCATAGTCATCCATTTTGCAAAAATGATTTACCTTTAGTCTACCCTTCTGAGGTAGACCAAAGTTTGGTCTGCACCAAGGCGTTTGATCCCCGGACCATCGCAAGTCCTGGTTTATGAATAAGATAATCGATGGTCCGCTGTAAATCCACCGGAAGTAGCAATTTGGTCCGGACAAAGATTGACTATGAATACCGCCTTTAATGCTTAGCCATTTCCTGGAATATTCTGTCAAAAACTTCCATCTGCGTATGTGTCACAGATTCCTAAGTAAGCGCCTCGTACAGAGGTTTGATGACTTTGATAAGTTAATGATTTTAACAAAGGACCCAGGCAAAAGACGGCTCCGCTTTGCTAGCAGGTGGAAGCTTTCATGAATCTTGACTATAATTTTACTTTCTCTACTACTTGCCTATAGTAAGTAGAAGTATTGTATTCCACCCAAAAAGTGTGGAATACAATATTTAAAGTGTGTTGTGCGTCCGTGTTATGACAGCATAACTCAAAAACGAAAGTCGTTAATTCCATGGATGTCTGACTACCCTTTAGATTTCCTTTCTTAATTATTTCATGTATCAGTGTCCAGCCCCTGTGGTGCCGAATGTAGTAAAAACGCACGTTAAACCACTACAATAAAAAACTATGCCTGTTGTACGTAATAAGCCTAAGAAGGAAGTGCTGTCGTAAATCTGAAAGCAAAGGCGAGCGCATGTCGCCTAAGAAACTCATAGTAATACTTAATGTAGAGCCGGTCTAAAGCTAAGCGCAAGTAAAGACTAGGGCTCCTAGCTACCAGGAAACAGCGCATCCCTGACCTGGGAAAAAGGTATTGGTCTCTAGTGCTAAGCCCTTGCTCGTTGAAAGCGAGGTTTACGCAAAGCCGTGACCATTCTGTTTGGTTTAGCTCCGTTAATGATGTGCTTCAGAATCCCGAGTAAACAGGAGAACAGATTAACTAAATATAATTGTTTACTCTTAATATACTAGTGTTAGCTGTTGCAGCTACAAAGATTAAAACTATTATACAATAAAATCAACTGAGATCTTTCAGAAATTAATAGATTTCTAAATTAGTACTTTTTTAAATATTAAGCGTTGTTATCTCTTTTCCACAGAAATTATATGGCGTGAAACAGTCTCCACATTTTCAGTCTCTCTCTCTCTCTCTTGAAAGAAAATGGCTGTTTTCCTTGCTAATCGAAATAAAATTTCCAAATTCGGCATGTTACCTAACATTTTTGTCTTCAATCAGACGGATTGACTTTGTGTAAATTTTAACTAAGAATAGCTGTAGGAATTTTATTAAACAAACTACTCTTCCGCAGCCTTATAACAAATCTTGTTGAAATCTCTCAGGTTCAGACCGCTTTCATGCAACTTGGAAAGACCCTTTTGCTTTCGATAATGTGTGACAATGCAGCGATTTCATGCAGAGTGTTGCAATTAAGAAGTAAATATTATGAGCGATTGCTAAAAGATGCCGCTCTACGGTTAATCTCGCGTTTACATTCGAAAGTATCGAACCGACTCCATGTCGAGACTAATACACCTTTGTCATATGTTTATTGCTTCTGAATAGCTAATTTACTTCCTTGCACTCAGAGCAGAATGCAGCTTGGCAACAGGTCACTCCGACAGGTTTTGGCTCGAAGAGCTAAGTAGCATACGAGGTATAGTTCAGCAGAAACTAATCTCATCTTATCCCAATACCCTATGCAGGTACACAGAGCGCCAAAGAAAATCTTCGGTGGATTTTGTATCATTTTCTGGGGTCTTTTGAGGCGTGTCCTTTACCGTACCTCTATCGCAGAGCGTTGGCTTGATTACACAGCAATAAGGGGGAAAAGAGGGGAGGTTAATTCCTTTGCTTTTTCTGGTGTTACTGAAACCAAAACATGTTTCTCTGAGAACCAATCTTGCCGTATACTAGCGAAATTATTCGTGGACGTATCGTGGATATGTGGGAGGCTGGTCGTACTGTTACAGAAATTATAACGGTAGTGCATAAAAGTGTTTTTATAATAAATTACTGGATAAAAATATTCCAGGAAAGTTGGGAAGAGGGTTTACATACTCGTCAGAAAGTGGGCACTCCCCATAAAACATCCGCAGATGATGATATTCGTTTACTAAATACAAATTGCTTTTTTGTTATAATTAACTGATCATGGTTAGAAACTAGGGATATATATATATACATATGCGAATGGTTTACCGAATATGACATACATATTATGGCAATAAAATTGGGTTATATTTTTGTCTATAATCCTGTTGTATTCCTATGGTCCGCAATATGCTAGTAAAGGTATATTAACCAATTATAGTTTGAATTAGAGGGAAACATGCTGCTTTATTTATTTATCATTTAGTTATGTTTGCTTCTATGCGGCAACAAGCATTGATATCTCTGAGAATGCAGTTCTGTTTATTTTTGTTATAAAGTGTTGCCTTGCTATGTATTTAATTCATACCATTCAAGCTTTAGTTTGCACCCCTGAAAATCTTCTCACACTACATATTCTACATTTCGCTAACCTGGGCGCTCATCAAGTTTTCCTCTTTCAAAGGCGTGTCCTGCACTAGCCAATAAGGTATGGGCTACCAATCGCGATAAGAGGTCAGTATGACAAACTGAATGCGCTCACTCTAAAACATATATTTCTTTTCTACGCCATTTCGTAACCTTTGTTGTGGTTATTGGTGTAACTATTTGGCAGAAGGAATGGCGCACCCTTACAACGAATGAAATGGCCGTGGCTTCGCAAGGCCACGTTCAACGTTAAATAATGTGACATAGACGCGGGGTGCAGTGAGACTTTCTTTGGCGCTCTTTGTACCACTTGACTGAGCTTTCGTTCCAGGTTGGATGACCATTAAGGTTTGTTCCATAGTATACCAACAGTAAAGTCATACGTTCAGTGATAAAAACTACGCAGCGACGTGTTGTTCTTCCCAGTATAGCTCTAGCTATCTCTCAGGAACGTCGTTTTTTTTAGGTTACTATTACATCATTAGAAAGACAGACTTACTGATCGAACACAAACCTTAATTTGCTGAGTTTCTGCTTAAATGCTGGCGCTCCCATTACTTCACATTCCCAACCTAATTTTCAGCCTTTCTCACGGGAGAAGGGGCAGAGCGATATTTGATGGCAATGATGTGACCTTGTTAAATTTCGGTTGACCTAGAAAAGTTCGCATGATGTCGGAATATGGCGAGGCAGATGGTGTGCCTGAGAACGGAACAGTTCTGTGACCCGTAACGGTGAACGTCCGTTGTATTCACTTTTGTGTTCTTCCCAAAAGCTCTTTATGGCGTCCTACCGTCACGACAACTTCATCTTCCTCAGAGCATCCAACTTGAAACACATGGCTTTTATTGAGATCGCAACAACGTTCTTAAAAATATGAGCTAATACCGTTAGAAGGGTTCATTTGCCTGGCAGAGGGTGACATTCTGCACGATTAATTATCAAAATATGTAATTAAATATACAAGGTTTTTCTTTTCTCTACATTTGGAGTGAACAACATACGTATATAGGATGTGGTGATAAAGAACGTATCTGAGCTAGAAGGCTCAGAAAACCTGTGAAAGCATATTGGAATATAAATCTTTCATTACAAAATAGTCGCAAGAGTGATTCTCAAGCGGAAATATCCTCATCAGTACGGACATTTGATATTCACTTATTTATGGCCCAAAAATTAGTTTAAAAAGCAAAAGGATAGATATAACAGATGGAAACACAAGTTATTTACTGTTAAAGTTTATTGTTGCATTTCTCTTTGAGTGCCGTAAAACTCTTGCTTAAAACAATTAACATACCTAAAACATAAACATTTGTATACTAATCATAATATAGCGTTTGTAACTGCCAGAATTTTGGAAATAAAGTTACAAAATCGAAAAAGTATTGTTTTTTGTTTTTGTTGTTTTGTTTTTATTGTTTCTTTTCCATCTAATGTAGACTCTTAGCTGTATGTTACTCAGTTCCTCTTTGGGACCATTGTGGGAAACCATTTATTAACTCGCACATTACTAAAGGTTTTGTTAACGATCTAAACTGCTGATATCTCGTACACTCAGCTGGTGCCCTTTCCAGAGGATAAAAATTGTCGAACATAGTGTGAGATCATACAGGAAGAGCAGTAGTATAACATGTTTCAGTTTTTAACTTCGTAGTTTGAATAAAAGTGTTAAATGTTTCAGCTTTTGGACATAACGCTTGGGTATAATAAAAAGTGGCCCTTTCCTATTCTTCTTCCGTAAGGTTTCACGTTTATCAAAGATAAGATTCCACCATTTCCTAATACTTTCTCTGTGACTGGCTTGAAACAAATTACAGGAAATACAAATGAACCGTCAAGAGAGTTATTTTCGGTGTGGAACGAAGGAGAGTTAGAAATAGATGTTTATTGAATTGTGCTTTGATTGGTGTAAACCTCCAGCTCAGTGTAGGTAATTACGGTTAGCGACTTGGCCTTTAAGAGGGATGGAGTGAGTGAGGAATTAAATTATACTGGTAGCCACAACGGCCACAGTATTTGTCGAAAGTTTCTTCTCAAGTAGAAAGTCTAAAATTCGTGCCGCCATCGAATAGGGATGTAAGCTGGTGAATGAATGCGACATACCACGAACAACTAAATTCCTTAGTGGTAAAAGTTATCAAAAAAAGGGTATTGTTTCGATGTATTCGGCGATATTATCAATAAGTGCAGTATCGTTTAGTATATAAATTATATAACAATAATAATAATTAATAAGGATTAATTATAGTTGACATCGGCATGGCACTAGTATTAAAAAATTGACTATGGTCGTCATTCTTATAAATCTTATAATGATTAAAGGTACTCCGCCCATCTTTTGGGATGATATAAGCAACTTATCAATCAAATGGCTAGAGGAGGAGGAGATACATGGATAGGATGGAGCTACATATTTCTTACTCTTACTTATGCTTCACTGAACTTCTCTCATTCTGTGCATAAATATGTAGATTAATTCATTAGTTATATTTTTACTTTAATTCTATATCATTTAATGTTCACTGGCCTTATTCAGTGAAACTAAATTAACTTTAGAATAGCAACGAAGCCACAGTACAAAACATGTTAAGACACTTTTCTTAAGAATCTTGGACACTGGAAGTAGTTTAAAAGGGCTGGAAGTACGTATATATACAGTTTAAATATATATATTGGCATTCAAGAACAACTTCAAGGATGTAAGTTTTCCAAATTATGCGCAAAATATTAAGCTATTTGCACCAACAAGTACAGCAACTAACGTTTTATGAGACATAATTATAATGTTGAAAGGAGCATTTTATGCTTTTTTTACCATCCGATTTTGTGAGGGGTTCTTGAATAAAATTATAGTATTCTGAAATCCCAGGCAGGCGGAAATCATTGAGAAAACTAAGTATTGTGATTTTCCTGATACAAATCAGCAGAATTTCCAGTGATTCTTAGAGATCTCGTTAATGGGAAAAATTCGAGTGCAAAAAGTTGACAACTTCCGCTATTTATATTTAGCGAGTGCCCCAGAGAAGAAAGTAGAAGCTGTTACTGATTTCTTTGCTCTCCTTCAAATACGATGGTTTAATATTCTTGATCTCTCAAGAAGCAGTTACTCTAGAATCTTCCCTCCTACAGTTCCTGTAGCACAGCAGGGAATAAAAGTAGAGATAATATCTTCCATATCTAGAGTCTGGCGTTCTTGGAACTAGTTTATGTTAGCGTTTTCTACGACTTATAATGTAAAGAATAAATTTATCCTGAAACGCCTCCAGACCAAACAAAGGCACATCTGTCAAGTCTCTTCCACGTAACAAACACTTGCAAGCTAAAGGAATTAAAGGTGCTTCGTGTCATTAACTCTTCTCTTTAATTTGGCACGCTGCATTTCCTTTCTCAACAATAAAAGGTGATTACATGTTTACGTGCTGCTTTATAGAGGTAAATCACCTGTCAACAACACCTGCTATTGCAATCGGCCAGATAAATAAACTCTTTTATTGTTGAACGTCTTATTTTTTCTTGTTCATATTACCACAGGTTCGTTGGTTATGTGTTGTTAATATGAAGAATTAGGCAAATATTTTGCTGCTGTGTATGGCAAACAGATAACCTTAGTTGCCTTCCCGTGACATCTGTTTGAGGAACATGCTTGTGGCTTTAGTTGCGTAGTCACCTTCCGGCATAATGTATGTTGTTGCTATCAGGTTTATGGCAAAATATGAACGTTGTGATCGTGGAACTGCTGCTTTTGTGTGTTGAGTGTATGTATGTGTACATGTAGTTAGTGTAATATTGGACAACGGTCTTATTTGCCTACCTTATTTGTACAATCCGTTATTATTTCTGTACACTCATACTTTACTCTATAGATGGAACTTTGGGTTGTGGTATTTAATTTGTAATCCGGCATTTATGCAAACCACGAAAATCCACTCATAAAATTGAATGGCTCACGAGATTTGAACTCGCTACCTCTGGAATTAACAAGATATAACAGCATCAGCTGCTTCTCAAGTCAGCCCCTGACATGACTATAGAAGCTAAATGACAAAAAAGTAAAACGTTCTATACACATTTCGTTGTAGGTACAAGTGGGGTACAGAAGGCTAAAACGATAGTAAGATCTTTAAAAAGTGAGTCGCTGTATGCGGGCTTAGAAATTTCAATATTTACATGCTCACGAGAAATAAACGACGCCTTAGCAGCATAAAGATATAAAGTATTGAAAATTCAAACAAAATTCCCGTAAATGGTTATTGCAAACAGAAACTGACGTACAATCGCATGTTTCTACGATATATACAGATTTTGTATTCTAAGCTGTTTTCTATTCCTTACGGTTTACCAGTTATACGTTATACAAAATTATTGAGAATGAACAGTATCTCGTAGGCTACTCGCAGAAAATTCAACATACACATTTTATTAGCATTTGATGTATCTTAAACGTGTGTGTTTTAATTCAGAATGTTATAAATTTTATTTTAAAGTAAAAGATAACGAGAAAGTTTCTACTTAAAGCTTAAAGGGTAATTTATGGTGGCGAGATTTTCATAAAAATCTTTGTCTGACATCACTGGAAGATGGATGCCAAGATTGGTACTTATACGAGTTTTTCTTATATGCTATCCTCTCTCTCTCACTCCCTCCCTCCCTCTTTCCCTCGCACACTAACGTCGTTCTCTGTGGTGTAGTGGATACCATGCTAGCCTCTACTTCCGGAGGGCGATGGATTTTTTTTCGAGCGTAAAAATCCTTAGCATGGCTCAGTTTTATTTTTCACACACTTACAAATGCATCTTCTTCCAAAAGCTCATAGTGTTACGGGACTCGAAGCATTTATTTCCGGTGATGAAAAATCGATACCGAATTTTTGGGTAGAATACATTGCTTCTCTTCCTACTATAGCTAAATTGGTTGAAGGAGCTAAAATCTATCATACTTGGAAGTTTGTAACATTTGTGTAATTTTGTTAACAAATGTATGGCTACGATATTTTCAACTTTCCAATAGTTTTAAAGCGCATATGATTTAAAAAATTCTAGAAAAGCAGAAATAGTTGCCAAAATTCCCTTGTTTTCCATACATAAGTGCTTGGGAAACGCAGATGTATTGGCAATTCATATAGCCACGTGTCTCGTGCAATACTGCCCCCTCTCCCAAACGTTTAACTGCGAAACAAGAGAGAATCGCCGAGTTCGCTGACCCAGTATGAGCCCTATTCATGCTTTTATCCCAATCCATCGAGCCCTACTGAAAACCCTCCAACCTGTATTGTGACACGGTTATGACAGAAGCCGTATCTTTAATGATACAGAGGGATGATTCTAGTCAAGGTCGAACGCATCTCTTTGAAAACTGAACCTGTGAACTGAACATCATGCAAATAATTGTTGCTGGGCAACTGGTCCGCACTACTGAGCTTTTCGGTGATGTTGGGCTTGCCAATTATATCCTCTAGTTTAGAGCTTCTCATAGTGTATCCTTTGGAACCCCAGTGCTCTCCAAATGCTTCCATCTGCGTGTGTATTAATTCCTTTAACTTCTCAGGATGAATCAAAATAGCAATAACGAGCTTAGTGTGGCTAGGAAGAGGAAAATAATGTTTACTTTTCCTATTAAGTTATAGTAATTACAGTGAGAATTGTATAAATACGATACAGAGATTTATCGGAAATACACTTTAGTGGTTCCCTGAGTAAAAAAAAAGCATTTCTAGAAAAAAGAATCTGTGTGTGTGTGTGTGTGTGTGTGTGAGAGAGAGAGAGAGAGAGAGAGAGAGAGAGAGCAGCAAGCATAATCCGAAACGAAAATTCGCTAACTTCAGCTCCTTTCAAGAATGAGCACAAAGATTTTCAGGAAAATCCCTCTCCCCAAACTACCCTTAAAATGTAAAACTTTTCATCGGTTTTAGTTTTTTCAAAAATGGCAAAAATTTTGATTAAAATTCTATATTTAAGATATTTGTATGACAAAACCTACATTTTGAATTTTCTGGAAATAGCCTGTAAAGTCCTCTTTATTCAGAATGATTTTTGTACAATTTGTAAACCGTAAGAGATGGACAAAATTTAATTACACAAAAACGTAGATCTCGTTAAAGCATACAATTTATGGAATATATATATATTTGTGGAGTTAATTTTTTCCGAAATTTTCCTTGTTGCTTTACCTAGTCTATCCTGCAACGAAATGAGCAAATGCGAATTGAAAGTTAATCCAATTTATCAAGAACTATGCAGAATAAGTTTTTGTAAGAATAGTTTGTAGAGAAGTGAGTTGAGAGAGCCATTTGAATACCACAAATCAGATTTTTCAAGGAGCCCCTCCAGAATTACATGGTGCTGTGCAATCCGTGGAGCGTTGTAGTTTGACTTTGGTTATGGTAGGCATCATGAACAAAGGAAGATAGTTTCAAAAGAACGTCCAACTTTGTACTAAAACGATCATTCGAGTATTTCTAAGGTCAGCTCAGAAAGTCACCCCCTCATCATAGAGAATACGTTACGTAACAATACAAGTCGGTAGTATATAATGCGAGACCTTAGAAATACGCTCGCTTCCAAGTTTCATCAGAGGAAAACATATACTAAAATCTTCGAGTAAATTAATTTAATTATGCTGTTGAGCTCTTGGCAGCCACGTGTGAGATGTCGTTTTGGGATATATAACAAATTAGTACAGTAGGGTTAGCAAAAATATATGATTAAATTATAGCATCAGCAGATTCTAAGGTTGAGTATAATTTTGGTCTTTAATTGGAGATGATCAAATCTATAATGTTATTGTAACTGCTCACGCTTTTATTATAATTTAAATATTGTTAAAACATAAATCACTAATAGGAATTTTAATAATCAATCTGGAAACGCTTTACAAAATCTACAGTGATAACACGCGAGAGTTGCTTTAGTACGAGTTATGATGGGCAGGCATAGGTATTTCTAAGCATTAAGCAGGACGGAAGAAAATAAGTTTGAACTGTCACAGGACTATAGGTAGGAAGGTAGCAGATAACAAATCTCCCCTAACCCTTCTACAGGCTTTCGGTGTTAACAGACAGCATTCTGTCCGGCTTTTCCTCTGTGACCTCTGTTGTTTAGCATTCTTTGTAATGATAATGGTTTGAGTGTGGATAACTTGAAACCAACTGTTTAAGAATTCTATGCCTGGTTATAATGATACGCTAGTTACTTTAAAATGTGTTATAAATAATTGTAGTAAAATATATAATATTACTTTGAATTATTTATTGCTTATACTAATGTGGCTTTAGAAACAAAAATTAACTTTTATCGTAAATTCGCATGACAAAAAATGTTATATCTAATAGAGCAATCTGTCGCTTACGTGGGCATTCCGCATGACGGTTAAAAAGTCCCGTATTGGTTAAAATTCAAATTCCAACTCCGTCTTTTCGCCCCTTGCGGCAAAGGTTACCTTTACAAAATTTGTCGGAACCTGAGCGACACTGTGGTTTCGATACGTGCCGATCCTCGGAATTTGATTTTTAGATATACTTATTCATGATTTAAACAATGTACGAGCCGAAGTATGTAAATACAACTTGTGATAAACAAACGTTCATATCACCTTATTACGTTAATTAGTTTTTGCAACAAGTGAGCTTCGGTCAACCACATATCATAGGCGCACCTACAGCAGACTTCGCCTTCATGTTAGACCAACACTTACACTGGAGTGCATTGCAGCATAAGGATGACGGGGAGGGGCTGGCTCGACCTTGCAACCTGCTATCCTTCATCGGCGCGATTCTGTGAAATAAGTTAACATTGAAATTTCTTATCCACATGCAATATTGGATTCACTAGTACTGTTACTTCTTTCGTGTTAGCATGCAACATTGGAAAAGTAAAGTTATCAGTTTTCCGCCCACTGCAAAACCAGTCTTTTCTATTCTTTCCAACTTTCTTGTTTACTCTACCTCCCCGCTATCTTCATATCTTCTTCCATACTGAAGACTTTTCTTCCGTTCATCAATGCATATCTTGACGAAGTAATATCTTCATGTTCAACGTACCAACTAGCATTTTTCCTCATCAGTTTCAGCTTGTTCTTTAGTTACTTTTCACTTTCTCTACTGCTTAGCTTTAGTACAGAGGAAGTATTGTATTCCACCTAAAACTTCGAAATAGAGATCGTAAATACACGTTTTGAGGTTCCCTTAATCCCCCCAAAAACGACCGCGTGTGTGCGTCTCCATGTGTCTGTATAATTCAAAAACGAAAAGTCTGTTAAATATCAAACCTGGTATTTTAAGTTCAGCATCTTTCGAGGTTGCAACACGAAGATTTTTTCAAGAAAATTCCCTTCCCCAAACTTCCCTTTATACGGAAAATGTTTCGTTATTTTTTCCTTTCTCAAAATGGCGCTAACGATTTTTATTAAAATATAGTATGTTTAAGACATTATCATGCCAAATAAAATGTGTATTGTGACTATGTCCAGTTTTTCAACTGTCACTCCTGTAAGTTCTTAATGTCACTTCACTTTTTCTTTATCTAGTTCAACTTTCACTGAGACTTCAGTTAGTTCACACTATCACTTCACTAAGGTGAACTAGTTCAATTCCCCTTCACTTCACTTTCTTCGTGACATAGCCTCTTCTTCCGGACGGTTCACTCGCTGGGGACTCGTACACAACCCAAAATGCGTATGCGTGCTCCGCACACTGCCTATTATAGGTACTAGGGGTTTTTAGATCTGTAACTCCCGCTTTACTTACGAGTAATAGTAACATACACCATAATGAGTACTAACCTTATTGTAAGTGGTGCTGAAAGTGGTGTCCATCTACGTGAAGACATTCCTGGCATCTTCGAATGAAATTTCCATTCACATTCATAAGTTCTTCTTGCGTAATGGTCATAATTTTTGTTTTTATATTGTCCTTAAGTTCGTCTATGGTGTGGGGATTGTTCCTATAAACTTTATCTTTTAGAGTTCCCCACAAATAGATGCCAATTTGTTTCTTCCAATAGAACATTTCATTTTTACATCTTGGGATCGCTAAACCTGTTGTCCTAAACTTATTAACCAGACAACAGTTTCTCAACTTGGAACTGAACACCCGGAAATTTCTCCTGAAATTGTCTACACACCTGTCTACATGATTCGGTTTTTATGTATGTATCGTACATAAAAATGTGTGTTCAAGCGAGAATTTGTCGGCGGGCATTGCAGCAGACTAATAAAAAGACATTAACACTCTTAAGAAAATCAGACACAACACAGATGTCCTGAATAAACTCTTACCTTTGAGATATGCAGTGCACAACTCTCTTCAGAACGTACACAAAGCAGCGACTGAAGCACAGTTGATAATGATAACCTTCAACGCGTCATGCGCCGCCAGTTGCGCATTAGAAAAGTACCGAGGTCACTGCAGTATAGCCTGCTATGCGATCTCAAAGGTATTGAGGTCCCGCACAGTATACAATAGATGTGTGAATTTGTCTTTGGTAGAGAAGGTCATGTGAATGTAACACTTCAGATATTTTAAAAAGTATCATTACTTCATCTGTGTAACACGCTTTCATCTCCTTATGCAATCGTTTTTCCTACTTTTCAATGTTCCACAATGTACACTTATCACACTCCAGATAACTATTTCTTCAAGAGGTGCAGGTGTTTCTTTTCTATGAAAGCTTCAATTGCGATTACTACCGTTTGATTTCTTCATTAAAGCTGACGTTATTACTTAAGATTATTGCCAGTATATAAAGTTGTCCAACTGCAGTATCTCCTTTCCTTTTCTTCCAACACCATAGTTTTTTGTACAATAAACTGGACATCACTTTTAGAAAGTCTTCTTATTATCATTTACGATAGTTTTTGCCTGTCCTACGTTTATCACCTCGTTTTACTCAGCGTTATTTCACTTCAATAGCATATTCCTCAGGATAATTTGTTCATAACAGAAGAACTTGTGTACTTACTGGTATTTCCATTCTCCCTCCTATTCGCCGAGCTTTACCATAAAATGTAAACCGAGAGGCAAGGAGAGCTCAAGGCCCATGCTTCGTGTCCCAGCCTAGCAGCGAATTTTTCAAGTTTCAACTTCCTAACTTAGTGCCTATATAACTGTTTTGAAAGACTAATTATCAAAAACAAATTAAACATGCTATTTAACTATATATAAAGTCCTTAAATTAAAGCACCTACAACACTGCCAGGTGCCTTTGAGACATATCTCAAGCATTTGATATCGCTCTGAAGGTTTACCAGGATACTTGAAACTGGAACGATGAGATGGTTTAATGTGCTTACGGGTATCTTGTCACGGTAACTTAAGCAGTAAGAGCATCACACGGAGAGTCTAAATCCATAGTTTGAATTTCGACCGTGAAATTTAATTCCTCAGTCTTAATTTGGCTTTTAAGGGGTCCTATTGTACGACTCTTTGCATTCTACTTGGCATACTACTGTTTCAAATATAGATTAATTAGGGATCATCTCTGGTTCCAGTCCACACATTTTTTCTCCATTTTTTCATCACCTTAAAACTTTAGCTTATAATTATCGGAAATAAGCTATTCATATTGTACTTTCAAGTTTTGGGTAGATAGGCGAAGTTTTGGTGTAATCATATAATTGATGAAAAAAGTGAGTGTAGTTGTCAGGAGGAAAATGTTTCTCGATTGAACTGTTTATTAGCTCTAAGAGCAACTTCAGAAGTGCTCTTCAAACTACCTTTGCAGGCAATGATCGTATTATCCGGCGACAAAGAGATTTTGTGTGTAATTTTATATTCAGTTGTGCTTTAACAGCCTTATTCAATGTAGCTGCTTATTTGCTCGTTTCCCGAAGGAATAAAAGTCGCTTTGTGGCTTTTAAAACATGGAACATCACATGCAATAGATGCAAAATAGAGAAAGAAAGAAAAATGTGGAGCTGAAAGGCCGTTATCTTCTGGCACTGGAGATGTGGAGTACAAGAAATTGCCGAAAGATCAAAGGTAGAGCACGATAACGTTAGGATGGAGTCGTTCTAAAAATTACAGCTTTTTGACGTCTTTGCTGTAAAGCTACCATGACAACAGATTTTTATCGTGGAGTACCATGTGTTGGCTCTAAATTCTTAACGTCAGTAGCAGTGGCGTCTGATATTTTTGGGCTCACCGGTAACATTCTAATAATGTCAATTATATTTTGTTTTCCTTGCAAAAAAGGCTATAAGCTCTTGACAGTTTTTTTACACTCTTTCTTGATCTATCTTTCACAGCACTGGGGCAATAAATAAAGGCACATTAATATGGACGCATTTGTATTGGCTGTTTTTGTCTGTATACGTCGATATTAAGCATCTTGTATGTGTCCATGCCCTTGTTTAATCTAATTTTGGCGCAGGCTTGCTGAAATTCTGTATTTCTGCTGTAGATATAATTTTGCCATAGGAAACTATTTTATTTGCAATAAACTACGTATTATAATGCAACTTTTTTGCTTTTCCTTTACAGCATCTCGTATTTCCATACCTACAAGCAATTTTAAAATTTAGGTTTTGGGTATACATTGAATTCACAATAATACAGTGAAAAAAATCGAGTTTATCGACTTAAGGATGGCTGAAGTACAACACAATTTTAATGTATCGTTTTGGTAAAAAAATTTCTTTGAACTGGGCCCTTTAGAGTTTTTAAAATTGGCTAATAAAATTATCTTTCCTATGCATCTCTTAATAGTCCAATAATTATGAAAGTGGTTATTCATGAAGTATGTTGGGTCCGTCTCCATAGTGTTTGTCTAACATTCAAGATGTTCCGAGTTCGAATCTCGGTTAGGGTGAGCTTTCTGAATAAGCTTTTTCGTTTTCCCCTATCCTGAGAAGACGAATGTTGGTTATCTCTAAGGTCTATGGACTCGGAGCTCATTTCAACATCATTTCACGCATTTCATTCATTCACCGTCCACTGCGACTGCCCGGTTAATGTCTAACAAGTGAGTTAAAGGATGTTGAACTCGTAAAATGGCTTTTTTTTTCTTTCTTGGATATTCTCTCTATAAATAAACTAAATACAAACCTATTTTCGCAAAGAAAACTGATTGCAAAGGTAGTATGACGATTTAACTTTCATAATGGAAGAATACTGTTTTGCACTGTTTGTCATCAGATAACGATATAGGTACTCCTCTTTCGCCCTTCTTGTCGCTTTGATGTGTAGAACAAAGAACCAACTTCTCTTAAGCTTTGGAATGTTAAGCTATTGTGAATCGCAGCGGCTTTGGCACGTGGTTATCGGGAGGTAGGCGCAGGCAATCGGAGGTAAGCAAAGATAAGTCGCGCTCTCGCCCAGCCTAAACACCAGAAGCGCTATTGGCAGATAACCAGAATCTTCTGGAAGTTCCCCCACCCCGCCTCCAGAACATCATGCCGCTACGTCACGAAGAAAGTGAGGTGATAGTGTAAACTAAATGGAAGTGACAGTGAATAGATGAACTAGATCAGGTTATTAAGTGCCATTGAGAATTTAGAGAAGTGACAGTAAAAAGTGAACAAAGTCACAATATGCAGGTTCCTCACGGTGGTGTGTGCAGGCTAATAATATGGCTAACTAAAGCAGAAAAACCTGATGTGTTGCACTCACATGACTTTCTACTCTAACGTTGTTAGTGGCACTGGGTCGCGGTTGCACGCAGCTTCCCTCCCAAGACTCTAGTCCCCATATTGCGTCGCTTCCCACATACATCAAAGTTCACCACATGATCATAAAGTCGGTGTTTGGTATTTTGTGAGTGCGGCTAGAATAATTGGCCCTATTTTCTTTCATGAAACAATTAATTCTGCACGGTACCAAACCGTAATTTTGGCGCAGTTCTTCCCTCAGTTGACATGAGCGAATGCATGGCGTATTTCAACAAGACGGGGCTACAGGTCATTAAACTCTGAATTCTTTGGATACAATTGCTGACCACTTTGCTGACGGAGTGATCAGTGTAGGGGTGTGGTCCGCTCGATCCCTGGATTTAACGCCCTGCAATGGCTTATTTTGGGGAAGTTTAAAAGACGAAATGGTCAACCGAAATCCCAAATTTTACAAGAACTACAAAATAATACACGGGAAGAAATCACCATTTCTCAAGAAGAGTTGCATTATGTGGCTCATAACCTGCTAAGACGCTGCAATGCCTCTCTTTGAGCACAAGGAGAACGTTTCCAACATATAAAGTTAAGCAATGTAACGGACATTCAATACTGAAATAATAATGGTACTAGTGACCTTGTCCGTTCCTATTTGATTCGATGCATATGCCGGTTCGCGCGGGGATGAAGTGTCACCAGGTGAGCTTTGCCGCTTAATCTGATGATACAATACAAACTTTTCATACAAAGGCCTACTCTTCATCTACTTCACGTTAATCGAGATAACTCTTATTGCATATTTCCTTATAGGTACAAAGGGATTAGGGGGATACAGGAGACATAAAGCGATATTCAAATGTTTTAAGAGCGATTCGCTATGTGGCGGCTTTGAAATTCCATTCCTTGCATAACCAAGAGATGGGGGTGGGGGAGGGATCGAATAGCGACATCCCATTTGAGAGAAATATAAGTAGTACTTGAAAATTCAAACCGATAACTAGTGATTAGTGTGCTTTAACGAGATCTACATTTTTTTTTGGTGCAGCAAGATATCTATCTCTTACGGTTCACCAGTTATGAAAACGTCATTCAGAATGAAGAGGACTTTGGAGGCTATTCCCAGTAAATTCAAGATATGCATTTCATTTACCATGGAAATATCTTAAACTCATGTTATTTTAATCAAAATTGTCAGCAATTTTTTCGAAAATAAACAGATTTTCCATGTTAACGGTAGTTTGGAGTGGGGAATTTTCTTGAAAACCTTTGCGTCGCATCCTTGGAAGTTGTTGAACTTGAATACAAAGTTTGGTTTTTAACCGACTTCTCGTTTTTGAGTTATGTTGTTCACACACGCAGAGGCACACAGCTTTTTTCCAAAAATGCTTTATTTGGGTTCAGGGGGCCTCAAAACATGTATTTCCGGTGAAATCTCGACAACGAAGTTTTGGGTGGAATACAATATAGGGTTATTCAAAAAGAAGGATCAGATTTTAAATATTAATGTTTAATGAACAACAATAGATAGCGACACATACGACACATCGTTGAATAGAGCAAAGTTCAAAGATTTAAGCCCCACCTATTAGTTTCCTTCAGTGCCTACAGCGGCGCTATGTTTGTTTACGAGAAAATGGCGACTCCAAAGGAAAAGTTGTTTTGTGTGCTGCATTATGCAAAGAGTGAATCTAATGTTTCATTGCAGCGTGCATATCGTAAGTTCAACAACGAGCCGCCGTCATAAAAAATTTACAATTGATACAAAAATTCGTAAAAGATAGTTGGATATTCAAACGGAAAAGCACTGGTCATCCTCGCATAATAAATGGTCATTTTGAACACAAAATAAAATTTTGAACTTTTCTCTATTCAGTGATGTATCGCATGTGCCGCCATCTGTTGTCGTTCATTAGAAATAAATATTTAAAGTCTGTTCTTTCTTTTTGAATAATCCTGTACTTCCCTACTTACTATACATAGCAGAGAAACCAAAACTCTCCAAGATTTTTCTAATGGCAGTTGCTATTACACAGAGGTTGAGCCACCATTTACTGAAGATGGAGCTGTTTGAGGCAAATATTTCCTGCTTTAGTGTGATATGCTTGCAGTTACTGTCTCATATTGTTAGCATAAATTATGCTATTCCGTGATACGCAGCTTGTTATTGTTGTAGTAGAGATGTTGAATGTTTAACTCGTGTTTTGGTGATGTATTCATACTAAGCCATAAGTGGAACCATTCATGTAGTAGTGTTCGAATGTAAAGAAACTAAAGTGTGGAGAGCGAGCGGTAAGACTGAGTCAAGATTAGCTTATAACGAATAGAACTGATTTAAAACACATTTTTGAAAAGAATTTTAATAACATGAACTAATACGTATTCTATGTAAAAGACAAATGGAAATGGACGTTTGCAGTTGTATATAATATATGAATCGGATTATGTGCCTAACCTTTGTATGACAGTATGTTGTGTAGCTTCTAACTGAATAAGTAGTCAGGGCTCTTCTTTGGGAAGCAAATCAAATCAAAGTAGAAGCCACTAACCAAAAATTTGATACCAATTTTTTACCCAATTACTTACACGTTTGATGTCCTGATCTAAAAAACAGCATTTTATATATAAAAAATCTGATGTGTTACACTCACATGACTTCCTCTACTGTTGTACAAACTATTTTTACAAACGCTTATTCTCCATGTGCGTCATGTTAATCGAGATATCGAGATGTCAATCTTATTGGTAATTTTCATGTAGATGCAAGGGGAATATGGTAGGCTTTAAGCCATAGTCAAATATTTTAACGCTGGTTGCTATGTGGCGCATTCCATTCTCTTTGCATGTCCAGGACATAAAAAAAATGAATAACGAATTTGAGAAAAAGTATAGTATTGGAAAATTTAAGGGAATAACAAGCAATATCTCGAAAACGGTTCACTCAACAAAAGAAATGTGTATGACATAAATTGTGTATTTCAACGCGATCTACATTTTTTGTGTAGTAAAGTTTTGTCTCTCTCTCTTATTGTTTACCAGTTATGCAAAAGTCGTTCACAGTGAAGAATACTTTTGGAGACATTCCCAGAAAATTCGAGATATACATTTCATTTGTCATGACAATATCTTAAACATATGATATATTAATCAAAATCGTTAGAGCCATTTTTGAGAAAATAAAAACTTTCGAAAAATGTTCCATGTAAAGGGTAATCTGGGGTGGAGGGATTTTCTTGAAAACCTTCTTGTCGCATCTCTGGAAGATACTGAACCTAAATACCAAAGACTATTCCTTTCTGAGTTATGCTGTTCTCACACACACACACACACACACACACACACACACACACACACACACACGTTTCCAAAAATGCTTTTTTTTGGATTCAGGGAATCTCAAAACATATATTTCCGGTGAAATCTCAATATCGAATTTTTGGGTGGAATGCAATACTTCCCCTACTTACTATACGTAGTAAAGTAAAAAGTGAGTGCGAGCAGCTGTGTATGTGAACAGCGTATCTAAACACATTTTAATAAATACCAAACTTGTTATAAACTCAGTCATTTCCAAGGATGCCCCAAAACTGCCATTTATATGAAAAACGTTTATTTTAATTCTATTTTATGTCGCTTTGAATTACAATACGGTAATCATATCGCGACAAAGTTGGTAAATATACCTACAGGTTTAGAAACAATTTAACATTAGTAAAATACAGTTTCATTAATTTCAGTAAGAGGGCATGTTAAATTATATTTCACCATACAGATTTATTATTTTTAAGAACTTAAGTCTTATTTTACTATGAGATAGATTGTTAAGGGCTTCTGAAAGTCCCGTAGATTGCATTGTGCTCGTCGGTATTGATACTACGGACACTCGGAAAGTATGTGGCGTACAGAAATAGCAGATGTTGCACTCAGGATTGGCTGTTTTATTCAGCAGATGCGAATGTGTAAACTTGTGTGCTCAATCCTGTTCTGCGATGATAGTCCGATCTTTTCCAACTCAATTTCTGCCGTGGGTATGGTGTTCATGTAGTTTGCATCTTCTGGATACATATTTTGCAGCATCCTTGGTGTATTGGCAGTCTTGTGGCTTCTTTTGCTGCGCAGTATGCATGTTCATTAACTGAAATTACTCTTTATGTGAGGATTAGGAGTTATTTATTTACCCTGGTATGAGCTCAGGCATGAACCTTTCTCTTCCGCTCTATCAGACAATACGATACAATACAACATAATAAAAACATAAATATACAAAGTTCTAACAAAAAATATTAAGTTACAAAGAAAAATACAACACAATAAAAACATAAACATACAAAAGTCCCATAAGGATATTAAAACGAAGATAAGAAAAATCATAACCAAAATGCCTTTAAGCGGAATACCAACATAGGTAAAACATTACTCTAAATTGCTTAATTTAGACTTGAAATATTAGTTGCTAGTACATGAAATAATAGTAATAATAAATGAATGTTGCGAAGTATTTGTATCATTGTAATAGAGCAGCAGATTCGTTTGGACTATAAATGTATTCCTTGATTTTCCTCTAGAGCTGCGTAACGTTCCGGCAGTTCCTTATGTCTTCCGGCAGGGAATTCCAAAGACGAGCTAATGTTACGTTGAATGACGAATATAAGGTTGTGTTATGAGTAGGTATAGCAAGAATGAGCTAGTTTCTCGATTATGATAGTCAGAAAGATAGAAGCGAACATTTAGATAGTTTGGGATGCAAGAGGGAAGGAGTTGGTGGAGAAATAATAAAGAATTTAAAGTTCTTCGTTCCCTAAGCTGGAGCTAATAAAATAATTTGAGTAATGTCGTAACATGATCAAATCGACGAAGATTGCATACAAAGCGTACGCACGTATATTGATCCCGCTGAAATATTAGTCGAAATTTCAGTTAATTTTTTTAAAGAGAGTGTCTCAATAGGCAAAATGCGGCATCACAAGCGTTTGTATTAATATTTTCTTAATTGAAGTGGGCAGAAAGTCATTCATACGTTTTAAAGGATAGATTACTGAGAATACTTTTTTGCATAATGAGTAATTTGCGTGTTTCAGTTTACATTTTGATCCATATAAACTCCTCGGTACGTAGGCCTTCGTGGGCCCTTTTTGCTCCCAATGTGACCCCTGGGAGGAAGGGGAGACCCGAAGGCCGATCAGATTCGGACTACGATGTGCGCTAGCAAAGACGGGGTCCTAACGATTCCAACATGACGCCGGCTAGCCCTGCCTTAGCTACCCACAATCCCGGTAATGGACGAGACAATCCCAGGAAGAAAACTGGCCCCAGAAGTCCCGCCAAGCACCAAAAGAAATCTTTCCGTAGCGCAAATTCCAATGTCTTGCCGCAACAACCAAACCGCCGCTGCCTGGTCCTACAAATCCATGGTCAGACGGCAATCGAACCTGGTAACTCCCGAATACGAGCTGCATGCTTAGACCTGGAGCGATCTCGCTCGGTTAATGTGAGGGTACCCCAATTAGAGCTATTTTCTTTTGTTTCATCAGAGATGTAGGCAACTTTTTTTAAATTTTCTCTAAACTTTATTAAAATACCATATGTATAGAATATAAATCATGGAATTATCTGTAAATATCCTGTGAAGTCCTCTTCATTCAGAATGAATTTTTTATGTTGTATAACTGCTAAACTATAATAAGTAATACCTGACTGCATGAAAATGTAGGCTCATTGATATATACGATTTACGTCAATTTATCTACGGCATTAACCATTTTGAATTATCCTTCTTACGTCTTTTTAAGTTTCCGCCGATTAAACTTTCTTTTTATTTCATTTATACTTCGCCTTTTGCTGCAATGGTCTTATCGGTGGCCTTTCCTTTGGAACATATCATTGCCTCTAGGCAATGGTGTTAAATTGTATTCGCTTGTCGTTGGTTTCTAGTAAATTTTGGGTTTTAGATCACAACACACATTCACACTCTTTCATATTTGCAGACTCTGGGAAGGAAATGGAATAGTCTTGGCTAGAGAAAAATTCTCATCCCCACTCAGCCGGGAATCGAATCCGGGGCTCCTCGCACAGCAGGCAGATGCCTACCGACTGAGCTACAATGCCAGCCCGTTGAACTGTCATAAGGATTTGTACGAGTAAAGCATCCTACATGAGCCTTTCCCACCCCCGCATGGGTTTATTAGTAACAAAAGCTGACTTAAGATGTGCGAATAGGCCTGTTTTCTGTGCCGTGCAAGTTGCGGCGGTATTAATGTTATATTTATTTATTTGTTGAGCCCCACGTTGGGGAGCCAATTTGCGACGGTATTACTTATAATGTTTGTGTATTTGTGTTTACTCCACGTGGTGAAGCCATTTTGTGACGTGATTCTTTGTTAGGTTTGTTAGCTCCATCTGGTGTTAGCAATTCGCGGCAGTATTAGTGTTTGTTTTAAAGAATGCTACTGTTATTTTATTTAATTTTGGTTCACTGTCCTCCGGCTAGCTATGATCTTTTTGGTCGAGCACTTCTCTTTATACAGGTTGTGTAAACGGAAAGGAGTCTTTTATCCAAAGATAACACTGATGAAAGAATTTGTTTTACACTTTTTATTGTCGAACACATTCACTATCACATTTACACTTTGATCTTAACACTCGCCAAACTGAAACTGTTATAATAACTTCATTACTGATCATTCTTAATTAGCGTACTTCAACTTTTTGTATAATTAACTTTACAACACTTTAGATTTTTCATAACTCTGCTACGCGTAACTTGCGAATCGATAATCGACGTGTACTGTACAAATATTTCTGCTGGACTGAAGGCGACGTGTAACGTACAAAGGTTTTCGACGAACTGAAGGCGACGTGTAGCATACAAATATTTTCGGTGAACTGACGGGGTCTACCTCTAATCTAGCCCTTTTTATACTCCTACACCCCGATATGCCTAAAGATTATAACTGAGTTGCTATTGGCTAATACAACGCGCCAGCATTAGCGTCTATTTTTATATCCAATGAAAATTATGAATACATATGCTCTAGGGAAAATGTTCCAGCAAATTCTAAAGAAAAACGCGCCAACATTACGTAACTTCCTCGTCTCTAATAATGATAAAAGCTCACCCCCTCGCTGCATTATTGCACGCTATTATTGTCAGTTTCAGTAAGGCCGTATAAACTTACTTCTCAACAATAATTACAATCAACAAACATCTCAAATCAATGTCACATAAAAATGCATATTCATATTATCATTCTTTACATTTAAATGATTTATGATACAAATTACTGCATCAAAGTAAGGAATTATGAAAGTTGTAATCAGTATAATGGATAGAGAAATTCGTTTGATATTGATGCATCAGACTTTTTTAAAGACTTGAACATGTTTTTGTGCGTTTGTTTTTTCGTTAATAATCATTGGATTAATGCCTAAAATAGCTGGTCATACTGCCTTTACGTGTTATTCATGTGGCACAAAGTTATTCTTCGGAAGTGACTGTACATATATGTGTGTGTAAAGCTATATAATGTTGCACGGAAGATTCTGCAATGCTTGAAGGTTCAGTACAGGGGCCACCCCTGGTTTGGGAACTTCATTGAATCCATCTGTGTGCACATCCATTTCGACAGACTGGCAACCCAAATAAATGGAACATCGCTATGCGTGCGTTCCGTCGAGCGCGCTCCACATTTCTCTGTTTCGAGGAATCGCAGTAACAAACCCACTTTCCATGTATGACGTCACGCAGTGGGAAACGCGGCCGAGAGCCAGCGATAAAAGACTGTGCTTTCGTAACGGAGTTGCGGAAAGATTTAATCGCAGCGGGAGTATTCTAAATGATATACTGTTAACGGCGATTCTTAATCACTACACAGCTGCGAGGTGGAAACTCGGTGATTTAGTTGTCGAGATTTTGGAAGTATTTGGGGGGGAAATATTATTATTGAGTTAGCTAATCATGTTTAAACAACCCACATATAGCTGACTTATCCGACGTTGTTGGTTAGGGTTTTAAACTCGGGTGACGAATTAGTTTCACTTACCTCCCCCGTTCTTTCTCAAATCAATGCACAGTGATGTACAGGCTTTTATGGTGAATCTTCTCCTTTACCCCTTATTGTAATTTCGTGCAGCCACAGCTATTACTAATAACGGATGGAAAATGCCCTGATGTTCACGCAAAAGGATTTGAAACATCCCAGTTCCTTATCCACGACAGCCTTCCAAGTTCTAGAAATCTGCACAGGTTATAACTCGTGTCGCGAAATAAGCGGTCCTGAGAAAAGCATCAACCTTCTAGTGCGGACAAACGAAGAGGAATATGAGGTGGTTTAGAATTTACAATATGTGAAATAAGAGGTCAGTCTCGTTTACTTTAGGCTTACGGCTGTACATAAGCAGCATTTTTCTCAATTTTAATTGGAAAATGCCCCGATTAAAAATACTGATTCCCATTATACTTTTCACAGGCTCTGGACTGGAACATGTATATATTAAGGACCATTTTGGCCAACTTTTTTTTAAGAATTCATCTCCAAGCTCTCTTCTTCGATTCTCAACAGGCTTCATGAGGTGCTCCATACTGCTGCTCTGATGCTCTCTAAATATCATTGCTCTTCCACCACATTTTTGCATCTATCTTTCACAGACCGATCTGTGTGAAACACCATCTTATGTTTCTCTGTATTTTCAGTATGCGTAACCATTGGCTTCCTCTTATAAGTAATATCACTTCCATCACAACTGCTGTTCACTACCCCTGCTGTTACTAGAACTAAAGCCGAAACACACAAGCAGACAATTGTTTGGTCAAAACAGCAATGACATGTTATTTCATACATGTGCTACTTCTAATGCAGTGTGCGATAACTGACCAGAATTTTTACATTTTTGGATTCTCTAAAGCCAAACCAGTTCCTATTTAGGTGCCAAACAATCCTCTGACCGCTTATTTCGCTGACTGCTTTTCTCATATATTCCCTGTAAGTACTTGGCGGTGGAAGTGTCTTCGGTTGGAATGGTTGAGTAATTTTTTAGATAATTATAGCAGTTTAAATGTTCAACATTTGTACCTTCTCATTGATCCCATGGCGAACACAAAAGCTACGTAGTTTTCACATAATACAGAAAACCTTAATATCTATGACGAAATAGAGGCGAAGCTGGTGAATATGAAAATTTCCCATTCCCAGGCCACCAAGTAAATTTAGAAAAAGTAAACAGAAATCCTCAGCATGTATAACGAAATAGAGGCGAAGCTGGTGAATATGAAAATTTCCCATTCCCAGGCCACCAAGTAAATTTAGAAAAAGTAAACAGAAATCTTCAGCATGTATAACGAAATAGAGGTGAATCTGGTGAATATCAAAATGGCCCATTCGCAGGCCACCAAGTAAAATTAGAAAAGGTAAACAGAAAACCTTAACATGTATAACGAAATGGAGGTGAAGCTGGTGAATATGAAGATCCCCATTCCCAGGCCACCAAGTAAATTTAGAAAAAGTAAACAGAAAACCTTAACATGTACAACGAAATAGAGGTGAAGCTGGTGAATATGAAGATTCCCCATTCCCAGGCCACCAAGTAAATTTAGAAAAAGTAAACAGAAAACCTTAACCTGTATAACGAAGTAAAGGTGAATCTGGCGAATACGAAGATTCCCCATTCCCAGGCCACCAAGTAAATTTGTTTGGAAAAGACACATAGTCGACGACCTTAGAGAAAAGTAATCTTCATATTATAAAATATCCATTCACTATAATGTTATCAGTTTTCTGTCTTTATACCATTATTTAGCATGCCCGCTAACAAACTTAATTATAATATAGCTTCAAAGAAAATAAAGCAAAACTAGCTTATATTAGGGTTACTAGAAGCTTTTAGCATCCAGAAACTTCAGTGCATATATCTATAGAATTAGAATAAAGGCTATTCATTGCGGTTGACTTTCATTACATGCACATGTGCAGTATTTGTTGAAACATAATTAAGGAAATAAATATAACATATAATTCGTCCGTTATAAATAAGATCGACAATCACTTTTTAAGCTCTATCTTCTGTTTACTGAGTATTGAATCATGACTGTCTATGTATATTGCTTGGAATAACATGTAATAGGAATTCCTAACAGATATGATATCCCGCTATACAAAATTGTAGCTCTCGTTAAAAAGCGAATTTATGCGAAAAATGTTAGTGGCATTAACCGTTTCCGAAACGCACAGCGTGTTCATATATACAGGATGAATCGCCTAAAACTTGCACCGCAAATATTTTGGAAATGGAATGCGCTATTGATGAGCAGTTTTCACAGCATTGATTGGTAGTCAGGGGCTCGTAAATTTAACCTATAAACAGATTTTAATGATACTGAGAAAGTGTATTTTTTGAGCAAACATACAATTTTTTAAGTGGAACAACGCCTAGTTACATCAACAGAATAACGGTATACCTTAAGCTTAATTAAGGTTTTCAGTCTTTACACAAATGATTTACCTTCTGGCGATTGCTTTCCGAAATAAAATGCCTTTTTTCCAGCTGGTCTCGGCATCTTGCATATATGTTGCACTCCTTGTATTTTAGCTTTCTGTATTCTTTCTCTAGTAGCTAGAAGTACTTCACTCCACCAGAAATTGCATGTCAAGATTTCCCGGGAATACACCTTAATCCAAAAGCAACCCTTTAAGGAAAATGCGTTTGCGGTACCGGAGAAGCTAATGAGGAGAATCCCATTAGGCGCAGAGCAGAACGGAGCTTATTTTGAACATCCTATTTCAGGCTTTCTATCTTAATTGAACCCCCTGCAGCGTCACAGTTAGGCCACCCATTCTACCTTCAGTGTCTTTCTGAGACAACCGGTATGTAAATCCCGCATTAATTCTCAATGTTTAGCAGAGAAATTTTATGAGGAATATTTACTGTAAAATCCAAATAAAAACCTTATGAAAAACTTATTATTTTTTTACATTTTCTAACACTACGAACGAGACCGTGTGAAGAAGAAGAAAATACTTCAAAAGATGAAGCTTTTATGTATTTAGTTACAGAAAAATTTGCTAATTACTGTCTATACCTTTTTCACTATAAGCTGAAAGGAGAAGTATAACAAAACCACGTGACAAGACAGCACCTCATTGGCTGGTGGACAAACTACAACCTTCTCCGCTTAGCATGTCCTCTCTTCCTCCACAAAAAACAGTTCGGTTCAGATTGTAACATTTTGTGGTTATTCTCGTGCAGAGAACTTTAAAAAATCCGTTATTGTAACAGTTCAATTTATGAAACTAAATGTGTTTGTTCAGGTTCACATATAACTAAATGAACCGTTATAACAGAGGGTTTAAGAGGCCATGCGCAGGCGCTGCAGTTCGTTTCCGGCTGAGAATCTTCTGCCACTGTGGAAAACATAAACGCGGGAAATGGAAAGAAGACAATTGTGTTAAATGGTTTTAACAAAGTCTGTGAAAAATTCACACCTTTAATCGACAATGAATATGGTTGGCCATTGTTTAGCAATAAATGAACTTCTTTGTTAGTGATGCAGAATTGTTGCTCGGATAGCTTGGGTCGCGTTTGTTTTCTGTTGTATTTTAATCTATAGTGCTAATCGTTATTTAACTTGTTAATACATAAAAGGTTAAAGCAAAAAAGGTATACTGATATTAGTCATTAAATGAATGATTTCTAAAGCCTAAAGTTAAGAACAGTTTAATCCTTTAGTTTTAATCACAGATGCCGAACTGTTCAGGTACAACTTTCATTTGTCTACTCTTAGTATTATGTGTTATAAGTATAGGATGTAAGGCAAAATATAATTATAAGACATACAATGTTTAAAAGATAAATGATTCCCAAGCTGCACAATGTACTGTATTCGCATTCTGTATGAAGCAATTTCCTCTCACGGGCACTTGGTTCCCGTCATCCTCCACGTGGTGCTGCCATGTGCTCGGCGGAGTGATACATTTAAGTTTTGTTTACTTCTCCTTTCAGCTTATAGTGAAAAAGTTATAGTCTCAAAATAACAAATTCTTATTCCCGTGTTCAAGTTAACATTTTAGCACGTTACTCTACTGCTTCCAAAACTGCACCCGTTGTGCGACGTAAAAAGAGAAAATAGTAAAATGGAAATAAATATATCTTAAGTTGAGTGTGTTCGCCTGTGAAAAGCACGCAAATTTTCGTACTAATTGAAGAGGTGTATGCGTTCATTAGTTGCTCTATTTTTGATCGCTTCTGCAAATGAACTGATTTATCCTCATTTGATTGAAGCAGTTACTCTTAATCTTTAAGGCAGCTATAAAATTGGAACTGGAAGAAAGGAGCTGTGTGTTAGGTTAGTTTCCTTAATGTAAGCGCGTTCTCTTTACTTCTTGGGCAGCTGTCCAATTCGGATTGGGCCCGATGGTGTTTTACGGACTAAGAGCAGGCAGAATAGCGTCGTGGTTGCATCGTGGTTGCATCGTGTGAGTCAGTTGACAGGAAGTCAGTTCTCAGGACTTGCAAGGGGACAGTGTGGACCTTAAGACAGATTAAAGTGCAGCAAATGCACTGAAAACTGTACTGCATTTTCTGGGTGTGTTTAAAAGGAAGGGTTTAGAGTTGTAAATATATACATCTAAAGCATATAAATACCCATCTAATACCAGTTAGTACAGTATAATTAAAGAATCTAGCTTACTTCATTAATAATTAAATCACACTTCTTCGTCTCTTCGTTTTAATATTGTCAAATAGCATTTGAACTTCATAAAGGCATGATACATACGTATTGTACATTTCAGCGCCACTACAGATATTATTTTGCAAGAGCTTTCTTCATTATATAAGTTTATGAAATTAGCACTGTAGTGGATTAATGCGATATGTTGTGAAAGAAGTGATGCTAGCTAATTAGCGAGCCTGTCGAGATTGTTTGGAACCTATTAACCATGGAGTGAAGCTGTGGTGATCCGAGGTGAAGTAATTAGAAGATAGCTTAATGAGGTAGTACTCCAACTGAGGCAGTTGTTTCGTTTTTTCTGCGTCACTTAATGCATATGGTGTAAAAACCCAGCTCCTTCTATTTGCTCATATAGTGAACGGAGTGCCATCTCTGTGACAGCATTGTTCAGGAGTTGAACAAACACATAACCTGCAATGGTTTTAAGAATGTAATGGGGTTTTACTAGTGAATGAAGGCGCTTTGCTATAAACTTCATAGTTCAACTTTATTATCTTGTTAATAGTAGCCCCGCACAATGATAATCACTAATAATAATAATAATAATAATAATAATAATAATAATAATAATCGTGTCAGAAGTACAATTCAGAAATATTCACCAGAAAAGTGTAGAAAAAGTGACCAATTCCCTTAAACCGCAATAAACCGAGCGGTATGGCTCAGGGGTTACGTCTATGGCCGCGTTCGGGAGGTCCCGGGATCGATCCCCGGCGACCGCCCACTCTGGCACAAGGATCTTTCGTGGTTTCCCCGGTTCGCCAGGCGAATTTTGGGGTGGTTCATATTCTACCACGACTCTCCTCCCTCTCACTTCCTGTACCCATCATCTTCCTTGTCATCTGTTTCAGGGTTGTGGGTCAGGCGGCGGTGTTCGACGGGTTGCGGCTGGGCGGTGGCTTGCGGTCTGTAAAGGTTTCTTCCCTAACGTCGTTGCGGTACCGCTCAGTTAGGTCTCTCCTCAGCGTGGGACTCCGCTCCGGGGCACCCTCGAGGTTGGCGCTTGTGGACAGAGATACGTTCTATTTGGAAACGTTAGGGACCCTGTCCATGCTTGTGCCCCGGATCTTGTCGCCCTTCGGGTCTCTCCTCTCATCCTTCCCTCCCAGGGATCACGTTGGAAGCACAATGAGCCGACTGGCCTGCGTGCGGTGCTCTGCTCCGCTTCCGTGGGCCCCTCTGTGACACGTGCCTTTACCTTTATAAATCGCAATAATCATTTTTCCTCCACGCAACCATATTAAAATATTTGATGTGTTCATTCACATTACTTTCTCTACCCTGTATTAGCCTACTAGTGGGTATACAAATTATTCTTACGAACGTTCATTTTCCTATCTGCTTCATTTTAATCAAGATAAGCCTTTCCGGAAACAGCCGCATTACACATTTCGTTACTAATACAAAGGGAATAGCGATACTCAAATTTTTAGAACTGGATCCATGCGTCCACCTTAAAATTCCATAATCTTTCCATTTCATCGTAAGAAACAGCTGAAAATGGACAGGACTTTAACAAATTACTAAATATTGAACAATGCAAACCATTAATAGCGGATATTCAGAAATGGTTGATGCCACAAAAAATTTATTTCAAATAAATTGTGTGTCTTAAAGAGATTTACATTTTTTGTACAGTACGTTTACGTGTATCGCTTAACGTTTATAGTTGTGCAACATTATATAAATTTCCTTCCAAATACAGAGGACTTCATAAGCTTTTCCCAGAAAATTCAAGATGTAGATTTTATTTATCATGTAATTATCTTTAATATATGGTATTTTAATAAAAATCGTTAGAGCTGTTTTTAGAAAATGAAAGAATTTGAAAAATGTTCCATGTAAAGGGTAATTTGGGTTGGGGATTTTCTTGAAAATCTTCGTGTTGCATCTTTGGAAGGTACTGAACTTAAGTATCAAATTTTGTATTTACGCGACATTTCATTTTTGAATGCTTCACACACACACACACACACACACACACACACACACACACACACACACACACAGCGCTTTATGTCGCATTAGGAGCAGCTCACTGTCTGTCACTTGCTAATCACTCACAAACCGCTAGCTTATATATCACCGCTGGAGTTTTAGATAGAGTTCTAAAATGTTCGCGGGAGGCGGGGAGAAAGAAGCTTCCAGAAAAATATGGTTATCTCTCGATAGTGCTTCTTGTGTTTACGCTGGACGAGAGCGCTACTCCGTCTAATTATTTCTTCTTATCTCCTTCCTCGGCCGGTCAGTTGCTCGGCGCCTTCTACACCGTAATTTAGGCATATGGTTACATCACGATATGAATTGAAATTTTGAGTGGAAGGAAGAATAATGCTGAAAATCAGAAATGTTGCATGGAAGAAGGTTCGGAGAACATCATACCAGAAGATAAGGCAATATTAAGATAAACGTTTAATATAGGACGGAAACGAAGATTGGAGCAGGTGAAAGGAAAGAGACTGAGAATGATACACATGCTGTCGGGCGGAAAATTACTATTGGCTGCCATATTAATGTGTCGCAAAGGCAAATTTAATGTAGGCAAAAATATCTGCTTACTTTCATGAGAGTAGATCACACTATCACGTACTTCATAAAATTATTTAATCCATGTTCAAGCTGTTCCGTATCCATACGTTCAGTTAAGCATTAATTAATTAAGCCATATCATATCTAAATGCGTGTCTGATTTATACGCCGCATAAGTTATAGTTTACATTTTATTTAATTCCACATGAACTAATGTTCTTTATAGCCAAGTTCACATTTGGTAACTCATTTTGTGTTGATGTTGAAATACTTGCTTGTGTATTATAACCTGGATGAGGAACCGTTCAAAATAATTTGTCATTTTGCTATGTTTCGTGTAGGACACATGGATATAACCATGTTTTTGTGTTTTTAGCCTAAGAGAGTAAAAATTGCAATAGGTGGGTATTTCCCTATGAGACGAGATGCGATGATAATGAGACACACATAAGCGAGCTCAAACTTTCTGTATAAATAAGGTCATCTACTCTTGTAAATAGATAAATCATGTTATTCTGAACCAATATTAAGAGTTGTGAGTAAACGTACCATTAATTACACGTAATGTAAAATATGAATGTTGCACTGATTTTGTTTTCGGGGCTGGGATGTTAGGTTTAGAATCCCTTGGGGATTACGTTAAGTAAGGTAAACGAAAACTGATATTCTAAAAATCCTTTTCTGCCAAGTGACTGAAAAATAACGATAGAAACCCATAAATTAAGTTTTTTGAGCGACCATATTTTCCATGAACTTATCTATTTTAACATTCCTGGGAAGTTGGTTTTATCCCAGATTCATTACAGACAACCTAACCTATCCACCATTTTTACAGCAGTTTGTAGGTGCTACTCGTATCACAGCCAAAGGTTTTAATGTCTTTATTATTATTATTATTATTATTATTATTATTATTATTATTATTATTGTTATTATAGACATATAATCAGCCATATTTTGTTTGAGTTTTGCAATTTCAATTTTTCCGCTGACTTTGCTTACGTTTTTACTTCTTAATATGCAATTAATTCGCGAATCATATTGATTTTCACATTAACACTCCAGGCGAAATTAGCCGAATTAAGTTCATCTCATTCTTCTCATATAAACAGCTTTAGGATGTAGGATATGCTCTATTGTACCTTTTGCTTGGATTTATTAGGAACCAAAGAAATACATCTTATTTGCCATGAAGTTTTCCGCCATGATAGTAATTTCTTAATGTTTTACTAGTACCAGGGGAAACTAATTGATAGCAATATGGTTTTGTGGCTCGACTTCAATTCATTAGGCATTAATTTGAAAATTAAGTTTATGTAACTGAAATTATACACAGTATATTGTAAGGCTGGCCAACTATTTTCCAACCAGTTGTTAACGAGCAACTAAATATATAACATTACAATTAGCATATTTAAAATCTCGCACAAAAACTAGTGCGCAATATACATGTTTTAAGTGTATAGGAGAACTTTGTTTCGTATTGTAAAACATTTTCTCGATTCTGTTATAAACTACTTATTATCATTCTATTGCAATATACTATACTTCACCGTAATAATATATAAATATTGTTCTGTAG
This sequence comes from Deroplatys truncata, assembly GCA_030765065.1. Lineage (NCBI taxonomy): Eukaryota > Metazoa > Arthropoda > Insecta > Mantodea > Mantidae > Deroplatys > Deroplatys truncata. The sequence goes on along the minus strand of CM060988.1, from coordinate 115,176,000 downwards.
TTTATGATTGATAGAAGTATTATTAACTGTGATGTTATGTTCAGTATGTAACTCTCAGTCGTTCTCCAGCTGAGGATGGGAGTAAGTTTTCTTCCGAAAGCGTATGTGGTGTGAGTTAAAAAACGAACCGACTCATCGTATTACGCAGTTGTTCTGTAGCCTTTTTACTCTCCCTACTACGTATAGGAAGTAGGGGAAGTATTGTATTCCACCCAAAAATTCGATACCGAAATTTCACCGGAAATATATGTTTTGAGACCCCCTGAATAAAAAAACACTTTTGGAAACATGTCCGTGTGTGTGTGTGTGTGTGTGTGTGTGTGTGTGTGTGTGTGTGTGTGTGTGTGTGTGTGTGAACAGCATAACTCAGAAACGAACAGTCGGTGAAACACTGAACTTAGTATTTAGGTTCAGTATCTTCCAGAGATGCCACACGAAGGTTTTCAAGAAAATCCCCCCACCCCGGATTACCCTTTACATGGAACATTTTTCGAAAATTTTAATTTTCTCAAAAATGGCTCTTAACGATTTTCATTAAAATATCATATGTTTAAGATATTTTCATGACAAATGGAATGTATATCTCGAATTTTCTGGGAATGTCTCCAAAAGTATTCTTCATTGTGAAGACTTTTGCATAACTGGTAAACCATTAGAGAGAGACAATAATGAACTACACAAAAAAATTTAGATCGCGTTAAAATATACAATTTATGTCATACATTTTTGTTGTTGAGTGAACCATTTTCGAGATATTGGTTGTTATTTCCTTAAATTTTCCAATACTTTTTCTCAAATGGGAATTCGTTATTCATTTTTTTTTTATGTCCTGGACATACAAAGAGAATGGAATGCGCACATAGCAACCAGCTCTTAAAATATTTGACTATCGCTTATAACCTACCATATTCCCCTTGCATCTACAATAAAATTAGCAATAAGATTAACATCTCGATTAACATGAAGCATATGGAGAATAAGCGTTTGTAAAAATAGTTTGTAAAAGAGTAGAGAAAGTCATGTGAGTGTAACACATCAGATATTTTTATATTGTGATTAGTTTTTCTTTTTGTATTTTGGTAAAGATGTAACAGAGAATATTAATACTGTAGCGTGAAGTTCCATTTTCCATACTGTTTTTGTTTAGGAGGAAATGTTGACATAGTGGAGCATATATCCGTTGTACGACTCGAATGTGTGTTCCTGAGGAGGTTAAGTATTCCAAGAAGCGGAAAGAAGGGAAAAGAGCAGATGAAGAACGAGGGAGAAACGTAATGCAAAAACACAAGAAAGATACTCCACACAATGGTAGCGCACCAGAAGAGAAACTGGAATACAAAGAAACAAATCCCGGTTAGAGATGCCGCTTTAACAAACATATTACCTATATCAGGTGTGGCCAACCGTAGGCCCGCGGGCCAGCTAAATCATTTCGAATGGTCCGCCGATAGCTGTGCACCTGTTTATCATTACAAACTCTTCCTCTTTCGAATGTGAAAAAAGTAACGTAGGCTTATTCATACAACCATATTGCATTTCAGTCCGAGATTAATAAATGCTCCCCATTCTTGCAAATGAAAATAATAAGAAGTGTAGAGCCACTCATGACTTTGTGCTAAATTTAAAGAGTAGTGTGGATCAGCCACTTCTAATTTGACAAAATTTTGGAAATTCAGACATTTTCCTGAAATTCATGATCTTGCTCCAAGACACGTGTGGAGATTTGGCTTTTCTGTCTGAATCTTATTAAAAATAAATTACCTTTAACTATTACAGGCGCACATCTTGCTAATACAGCTTATTTTGTGCAAATAAAAAATTACATCTAATGCTTAGAAATTGATCAATGAAAAATAAATTTAAAACTTATTAAAAATTACAGATCCTCAAAATTTATTGGAATGTTCGTATTAAATAGAGTAACATGGAGTATTTTTATTATAACTCAATGTGTTTCTTTTTATGACAATTTAAAAAAGTATATAATTATATATTCTTTCAAGATAAAAAAGTGAATAATAAAAACAACAAATTATCTATTTTTAAAACATTGTTTTATATATCGCCTACAGCCACACTTGAATCCTTTACTGATACTTTAGTTCACATTCAAACTAGTTATTGGTATAAATTTAGTTAGACGGCCCTGGTCCAAGCTCAAAAAGGTTGGCCACCCCTGACTAAGGTTTGCAACTTTCCTAAACCCTTTCAGTACCTAACGTTGCCGAAACGCTTGTACACAAAAGCAAAGTACCTGTCTTTCGGATCGATTTATGAAACGAATTGGATACAAAGCCCCCCGGTTTGAGAGATATTCTAGGTAAATAACACACCCAATGCACGCTAATAGACGAACACTTTTGCTGGCAATTTCTAGCGCCATGAGACTGCCTCTCGAAACTGCCTGCATTTTGTGTATGTAAACTTTCCTTGAATAAACTCATGTGTTTTCACCAGGAATGTTTATCTGTTTCTCTAACATCTGCTACAATTGAACAACGTACTTCTTTATCGCATCTGCTTCATAACACGTGGTCTGTTAACTTTTAACAGAACAGTAAACTAATGATGCAAGCCAAACTTTCCTGAAAACCCTAGTGTAAACTAAGAAACGGGAAGATAGCCGTTTTAATAGGTGGTGGTAAAAATGAGTGTGCATATGCCAAAATGCTTTGTTCCTGATGGACTTCTAACAGCTGCTAACTCCTCCCAGTTTTAGGACACTTCAGCTTTCTGCTATTATTTTCGTCTGCTTCCGTGTTGATTTCCCCTTCGGGATATATCTCCTTTGTTTCAGAGAGTAACATCAGCCAAACGGATTTTGGCTCAGACATGTTAAAATTTCCAGTTTCACAAACCTTTTTACATTTATCAGGACAAGAATGGTCAATTAGATTTCTGCCCACAGGCAGATCCTTCACAGCAAAATAGCTTCCTCCACTCTTCTGTCTTTTCAAACCTTCAACAGCTTATCAAATGCGCCTCATACCAACAAAGCTAATTCATTAGCGCAAGTTCTAGAAAACGGGGTAGCCAAATAATGAGACACCTGCTTCCTATCCATTTATCAGGAAAGTGCCGATCCAGATACACTGAAGAGAGGGGTGGCTCCTTCATGATGAAACCATGTCTGTCTACGTTAAGTAAGTGGAACGTCTCCACAAGTCAGGCAATGCAAGGGTAAGTAGGTTTGTAGATTTGGCAGTATTTATTACACTTCACATTGTCACAGAGTTGCCTGAACTTCTTATACGAAGAGTTTGGCGAGATTCTACATGTAACTGTGATGTGATAACAAAAATTCACGCTCTAGTTCAGATCTTATTTATATACACTTGTAAGGAATTCCTTACTGGTATCATTCCATTACTATCATTGACATGAAAGTTGTTCTGTGAACAGCGCTAAATGCATTAAAAGGCAACTAATCTTTCATTTCCTTGACCCCTCAAGGTCGCCCTTTTCACGGTGTTGGGAATCCAGGGCAGATCGTGGGAGTTGTTTCCTAGTATTCTCTGCAAAACATGTTCACATCTTAAACTGCTCCATAATCACTTTCGGATATGTGTGCATAATATGCTATAATTACATGTCCTTCATAATAAAACTGGGCTATGTTATCTCGGAATTCAAAATAAGGAAATGGTTCCTATGGGAACACATTCTTACTTTTTTGCAGTCTTATAAACGAAACCTATTTTCATAGTCATTATAACAGCAAGTTTGAAAAATTTTCCCTGGTAGACACATAAATTTATATTGTCTTTACGAAAATAGGTAGGTGCATTTACTATTCCAAAATTTCGAAAAGGGCGAGTAGAAGATTTCGGTAATGCACAAGTACATATTTCGTTTCGCACGCTGTCGTTCCTTTCTTTTATTAAAAGACTGACAGTGTTTTAAGATATATACTAATCTACGCAAACACAAGGACAGTATAACCCTAGGAAAGAAGTTCCCAATTTTCTAATTTGGATAAATAACTAGCTCAAAACGTTTATTTATGGACTAGTTGGATACAAGACGCTTTAGCAAGAATGACTGAACAGATTATTATTATTATTATTATTATTATTATTATTATTATTATTATTATTATTTTCTGGTAGTATCGGGCACTTCAGGAACTCGGGGAGTGACATTTACCAGCTTCTCTAATTTAGAGGTTAAAAAGTTCAAGCTCTTTAAACGTGTTTCTTATGGCAGAGATATATGGCATGTAAAATTTCAGTGTTATAAGATTATCTTCCAAGATTTTAAATGTTCTGTAAAGTGTTTTTATAAAATATTGCCAAGTATTCGAAGACTCCTTGCAGCAATAAAATGTAGTACAGCAACAGGTAGTACGTTTTTGTTATAAGAGTTTGAAAAAATCTGATGTGTTACATTCACATGACTTTCTCTACTCTTGTACAAACTATTTTTACAAACGCTTATTCTCCATATGCTCCATGTTAATCGAGATGTTAATCTTATTGCTAATTTTCTTGTAGATGCAAGGGGAATTGGTAGGCTTTAAGCGATAGTCAAATATTTTAAGAGGTAGTTCCTATGTCGAGTATTCCATTCTCTTTGCATTACCAGGACAAAAAAAATGAATAATGAATTTGAAAAAAAAGTATAAGTATTGGAAAATTTAAGGGAATAACAAGCAATATCTCGAAAATGGTTCACCCAACAAAATAAAAATTGACAAATTGTGTATTTTAATGCGATCTACATTTTTTGTGTAGTAAAATTTTGTCTATCTCTTATGGTTTACCAGTTACGCAAAAGTCGTTCACAATGAAGAATACTTTTGGGAGACATTCCCAAAAAATTCGAGATATGCATTTCATTTGTCATGAAAATATCTTAAGCATTATGATATTTTAATCAAAATCGTTACAGCCATTTTTGAGAAAATTAAAGTTTTCGAAAAATGTTCCATGTAAAGGGTAATCTGGGGTGGGGGGATTTTCTTGAATACCTTCGTGTCGCATCTCTGGAAGATATTGAACCTAAATACCAAGTTTGGTGTTTATCCGACTGTTCGTTTCTGAGTTATGCTGTTCACAGACACACACACACACACAAACACACACACGTTTCCAAAAATGCTTTTTTTGGATTCAGGGGTCTCGAAACATGTATTTCCAGTGAAATATCGGTATCGAATTTTTGGGTGGAATACAATACTTCCCCTACTTACTATACGTAGTAAAGAAAGTAAACATAGAATTAGGTATTGGTTTCGAAATCATTACTTACTTAGGTATTAACTTGTGTTAATTTTGAGATTGTTTGAAACAGAAATACACAAATCTTCTATATTCGTTTGTTTCTTTTTATATATTTATTTATTTTTGACAAACCAACAGCATTGAATAAAGCTGACAGCCTTCGTGAACATACTGATAACAGATCAACCACAAACTGTTTCATTAAAATTGGATTACAGTAAATGCACTGTATGCAAAAGACGTGGTAAAAGCTTTCGAAGGCTACTCACGCGGATTTAGTCATTCTATTACACTTTTATAAATGACAATGTAAAAAACTGTTATACGTATGTTGTGTATTGGTATCAAGCGAATTTATACCAACACACTTAAAACTCTTATAATATCCCCATATTCCTAGATGAAATATTCTTTTGGCCCCTTCTGATGTTCGTTCCTTTTTTTTCTTTTTATTTTAAAGGGATATTCACGCCCTTTCCATTCCCGGCATATATAAAGTAAGCATACATTTTCTGTTATCTAGAAGATCTGGTTGTCTTGAATCCTTCCCCAACACAGAAGCAAGAAGCCGACCAGAGGAACTTGTTTTACAAAGTAGGTCAAATCGCTGTCGTGTAGACGGAGCTCAAGTAATGCCCGGGGCTGTTGTAAAATTCACTACGGCAGATACATCGATGGGCCACGGGAGTTTCGCGGAACACATGGATCACTGTCACGCGACATTGCAAGAAAACAATAGAATCTCGCGTGATCTACCGCACACGATATACTCAACATAAAATTAAAAGAACCAGATCACAGGGACTCGAATCACTGCTTGATGTTCTGAGCTCCAGGCATAATAGATTTTATTTTAAAGCCATACACGTCTTCCATAGATTCACTTCGTTCACTCTTCTATCCCGGATGATTTATCCCTTGCCACCCAGCCTTTTCCAAGAAACCTCAAATAGAAGCCCTATAAAATGTTTGTGCATAAAACTCGGCGTCTTCGCCGTGAATTTATTATCCTCGCTTCTACCAACGCAATCGCGGAACCAATAACTCTTCAGAAATAAATAACAACACAACCACCTTTCTCTGCTTGATATTTACCTAGAATCTCTACCAATGCTTCCTCCCTTTTAAGAAAAACATGACAGCCAGGTCAGGAATTGAATTACAAGTTACTTTGGGTCTCTGCGTATTTTATTTTGCAATAATTTGGCGAAATAATTTAGATTCTTTACTGCTGAGAAATTTCTTGAACACAAATAATTTGACTCGAGCATCAAATATAACTGAAGCGACGGAATATCTACTGCAGGGTTCTTTTGGGTCTGTTCTCTGAATTCCTCCTGTGGTTGACATCAATACCTTGCGTTCTCCGTTTCCTTTAGCTGTAGAATTACATACAATTCTTTCAAACGTTCTTAAAATATGTCCAGCTGTTTTTAATTGCTTTCCTTTCTGTTTTATCCACCTGAAGTTTTGAAATAACTTGTGAACTGTTGCACATGTAAAGTTGACATTCCGTAATTCTATATAAAAATTTGAACGGATTATTAATTTGTGATTCATTTGTGGAAAGGAGAGAGATTCAATCCTATATAATTTGCAGGTATTATAATTGCTATTGATTAACTACGCTTAAAGGAAAAATTAATGCATATACGATTATCCATTATATATCATGATAGTAATTTCAGTGATGAAAATGACTTTAGTTCTTCTACCTTTCCTAGATTATGCCTATCAACATGCTCTGGCTTCAGAACCTCTGTCTTCAGTTTAAACTTATATTTCAGCATCTGTATCTAATAACATGAAAGAAGTCTATAAACATATCAAATTCAATCATGTTTATATTAGCTTCCTAAGACAATGGTGAGGGAACAAATGCATAAGATACCGACAATACTTCTAAACAGAGCCGTAGTCAAAGGCAACGAATAGGAGGTTAAATAAAGGATGTTAATAGAATTATATAAATTATAGATTTAATGCAACGTCTGCGTGCGGCACGTTACAATAAAATAAAAGTTTTAAATCTTGCTAAGAAGTTAGTCGCAAATATATTAATATATTGTAGCAGATGTAAAGTGAAGAAATAATGTTACCATTAGTAAGATGCTAAAGATTAAATAGAAACGAGCCGCGGCGTGTACGAGATTTGCAATTGGTCCTAAACTGTGCAAAGAAATGTTCTCAAAAGTGAATCTACGACATATTATTATTATTATTATTATTATTATTATTATTATTATGGTAACATCTTCATCATGGCCTACAATGTTTCATCACTTCAACAAATATAATTATTGTAAACAACGTCAAACAGTTTATCTCAAACCAGCCACATCATAACATTTCAACATCAGGTTTCAATAAAAATTATCTATAGATTACAGAATCTACCTAAACCACAGGGAGTGGTTTGGGCAGAGGTCTGTTTCATAAGGTAGAAACTTTTCCTTAGAGCAGGTTCACCACACCACCATTCATCACGCCTGACCCTGTGTGTAGTTATAAAACTATGTAATAATTTGATACATGATAATAGCCATAAATAATAAACGTGAGTCTTGCAACACGTACCTTATGAGTGATGAGTGCTTTGTACTGTGCGGCATTTAGAGCCACTGGAGGGGACACTATGTTTGGCCCATTCTCCGTTTTGTTCTTCGGTTTGCCTAACGTCCAAGGAACTTCGTTTAGTACTGTGTCCGACCACCCCAACACACGAAGCTGGAGGGAGAAAGAAGGATGATACCAAGTGTCACAAAATGGCATGACTGCTTTAGATGATTCGACTCCATCAGCTAGATTTTGGTTATTACAACTCGTTCCTCAGGTGTTCAGGTAGTTCTCACCAATGCCGTCCACCTTACTTGGAATGTATAAATAGAAAAATATACTTGCCATTCCTAACCTTCCTTCACGACATCCGGGAAGGTGTAGAACACAACGGATAAGGTGGTTCTGTCAACATTAAATAAAGAAATTTCTATAGGAAATTAAAAGTATCGGAGAGATTTTTTTTTGGGGGGGGCACCGCACTATACACCGACCTGTCCTAAATTTAAGTATAAACTGACATTTTCTTTTACATTTTTGTTCAGTAAAATGCACTCCAAAATTTAGTTAAAGCACCGAGTTATTAAACGTAAAATAGAATACTTTCCCAGAATTGTAAATTTCTTGCAGTGTTTTCTTCAAAGGGGCAACAAATTGATCTATAAATTAAAGTGCATTATAATAAAGATAGTGACTGATAGTTAAATTTGATGTTTACTTTCCATATTGCGCTTTATAGTAAGTAGAGGAAGTGTTGTACTCTATTTTAAAAAATCGATGTCAATATTTCACCGAAAATGCATATTTTGAGGCCTCCTGAAGCCAAAAAAGCGTTTTCAGAAAAAAAAGTCAGTGTCTGTGTGAACAGTATAACTCAAAAACGAAAATTCGGTTAAATATCAAATTTAGTCTTTAAGTTCAGGATCTTCCAAGGATGCAACACAAAGATTTTAGAAGAAAATTCTCCATCCCAAACTACCTTTTACATGGAAAATGTTTCGAAATGTTCTATTGGCTCTAACGGTTTTGATTAAAATGTCATTTTTAAGCTATTTTCAATGCAAATAAAATGAATATCTTGAACTTTTTGGAAATAGCCGATGAAGTCCTCTTTATTCTGAATGATGTATAATTTAAACCCCAAGAGAAAACAATCGCACTTTACTAAAAATGTAGTTCTCGCTAAAGCACACAGTTTATGTTGAATAACATTTTTGGTGCGTTTATCCTTTCCCAGATATTCTTCATTAGTTTGAGTTTTCAAATACTATACACGCCTCTTAACTGAATCGCTATTTTATTTGTTTTTCTTTGTTTCAGAATTTCATTGCCATCAATAAGTAATGATTTTGAAAAGACTTGACTATCGCTTTAGCCTACTATATATTTCTTACATCTACATTGAAATGCGTAAATGAGTAACGAAGGTTTATTTGTAGTAACAAAAACTAAATACAACAAGCTTTTGTTAGAATAGTTGGTAGAAGATTGATAACGCACGCAGTTACCCCTTTTCTCGTCGTTTCCACATCTGCTGTTGATTCTGCTGCGCCTGCTCCAGTGGTAGAACTAGAGTACTTTCCCTTAGGTATGCGTGGGCGTATTATTAAAGGATAACACCAGTTTAAATATATTGAGAAATTCAATGCGATCTAACTGAGCTTTTGAAAGCGAGTTGCGGACAGTTTGACGATAAAGAATGAAAATGATTATGAATCTTGGCACTCGAAATTGTAACAACCGAATCACCATACCTGCTAACTTCTGCAGTATCAAAGTTACGGCTGAAATAAGCATTTCCGCAATAAAAGAAACTAATAGCGTAACCTGCCGTGAGTCGCTAACATGCTTTTCGGCGAGACCCCTCGCAATAGCCGCTAAATCTTACTCACACAAGCGCGTCACTAAGCGCCTTAAAATATCGCACGAGTAGTACATACCGGCGACGGTACTAGAAAGAGTAATGCAACTGTGTGCAAGAACGAATGTAAGTATCAGGGCTGCTACCAAAAGTAACTCCCAAATCTAAAATTACACGCCTTTATTATTTTTATCTCCGCCTACATATTATTCCCCCTTCCAATTTTACATCTTGTCCGGCCAATATCAAACTCTCCGCATGTGCGTTTCTGACTCTTACTAACTCAGCCTTTCACTTTTCTCAGAATTGATTTTGCCTCTCTAATTTACAGAATTGATCTATGTGACTGCAAACGTGCTGAAATCAACTCCTAATTGAATTCCAGAATCCTTAAGCAAATGCGTTCGCTGTTTCGGCTGATTCTAATGACTTTCGCTAACCTGACTTACTAGGCAAGTCAGACCATCGTAACTGTACGGTGCAATAGTCTGGTGGACTAAGCCACGAGAACTAAGCACCAAAACAAAACTAAGCAGGACGCAAAGGATGGCCTTTCTAGCAATAACTGGGGCAATGAGCACGACCCCTACTGTAGCGATAGAAATGCTCTTGAGCCTGATCCCTTGGATATTTTTATAAAGGGGGAGGCCAGAGTGACTTTCCACAGACGGTCAGCAAACCAAAATAACTAAGATTCCAAGGTCTGCATCGGGAATCTTAACAATAACGAAGGAGGTAGTGGATCAGACTACCTCGGCAAAACTTTATATCACCATAAGAAATTCAAGGTAACGATAGTTGAAGAGGACTTTTGGCAAGTATCCTATCAGAAACTACCCGAGTATTCTTTGATCTGGTTCACAAACGGCTCAAAAACAGACTCAGGGACAGATTCTGCGGTATTTGGTTTAAGACCCAGGTGTAGCTTTAGTAATTCACTGGGTCTGGTAACCACGGTATTTCAAACCGAAGTATTTGCCATTTTACAATGTGCAAAAGAAAATCTTAGAAGAGAGTATAAAAAGAAGCAGATCTTCATTTTTTTCAGACAGCACTAAAGACTTTAAGCAGTCCTTTAGTGTCATCTAGATTGTAGGTGAATGTATTACTGCCTTATCCAACCTGGCAGAACATAACAAAGTATGTTTGTCATGGGTCCCAGGGCATAAAGGAATTGAAGGCAATGAGAAAGCAAGGATTGACACAGCTAAAACCCAAACCAGAGCCACCTCTAGGCACACCTAAGCGTTGCAAACTGGTGAAATAAACAGCACTCTTTGGCCTGGAATAGGATTCCAGGAATTCAGCATGGGAAATTGTTTATCAAAGAACCACTCAAACCTCTGACAGACTGCTTAAATGTAGTAGTTCTCAGGTAAAAACAATAGTAGCCTTTGCCACTGGCCATGCACCAGTGAGAAAGCATTTACACATAATAGGCAAGTTTCAGGGCAACTTGGACTGTAGATTGTGCGGGTCTGAACCTGAAACAGCCTATCATATATTATGCTCCTGTGAAGTGTTTGCATCAAGGAGATATAAAGTCTTTGGAAACGTTTTATTGAACCAGAGGACTACTACCCCAACACACTATTGGGCTTTGTAATCTGGTGAGAGACACAGGACTATTGTGAAGAAGTAGCACAATAAGCCTTTAGGTTGCAGTGGAACCGGAGCTTTTACAGACGGGCCTTAGTCCACCACAAGTGTCTTCCTAATTACCATCTTCTTTCCGGACAAACTTTTCAACTCAAGCTTATTACATTGTATATTGATTTAATATACGGAAATTATTTACTGAAATTATTTCTCTATCTTACTGGTGTTTATTTAATTACTTATGCCTACCCATCAATAATTACGGTATCAAGAGTAAAGAAGGTCATGTGAATGCAACACACAAGAATTTTTAAATTTAGAATACAAATATTAATTCGGAAATAAGGGACTAAAGTGCTGCGATTCTTTTCGTAGGGTCTTAGGGACCAGTACTCAGAAATAGCTTGGGTTTTGTGCTGATGTGCGACCCACCGCCGAAACAGCATACTATAATTATGAGCACTAAATGCCGAATACGGCAGCTCGTGAATTTCGGAGAACACCCGTACCATGCGTGGATTCTACAGCCTTGTTCCTAGCCGCAAGGTTTATGGCCATTCGTCTCCAGGAAATCCAGGGCTCCCGGCTCCAGAGTTCTCTGGAAGCAATTTACTAAAATTATGACATCTGCACGGACCGAGCCCAGCTCCGATCTTTCCGGCAGTAAACCCTGACGTTTACGACCCAGTAAGTTGATTTAAAAACTGCTGGCGAAGAAAGAAACCCTGCAAAGGGCAGAAGGTGACAATGGAAGACAAATAAAACCTTAGGAAGCAGCTGCGTGCTAATACATATTGGCTGCAACATTGTTCAAGTCACTGCAGAGAAATAAAATAACGTGTAGGCGAGAACGAGTTTGCACATGTCTAATGCTTTACATTCAGATATTTCTCTTACCATTCCTTGAAATAGGTGTATAATGTGGAATTAGAATTACATAAGTGAATAGAACGCTCATGAGTACGTGATCTACTATTTCGGAATTGTATTTTCTAAAATAATTTAGTCATGAGCAAGTATAGAATCCAAATATCTCGGATGCAAAACACAAAGCTTACGTGGAGAAAAATATGCAGAATTATCAAGGATAATTAATGTGATGCTGTTTAAGAGTCCAATTAACAGAACATTGAGGGAAACCAAATTAAAATGCTGTCACTAACACTTCCAATTTTATTTTATGGAGCAGATACGTATAGCGATGCAAATACAGAAACTTATTGAAAAGAGAAACAGATACCAATGATTTACCTTGCCTGTTTTGATCCTCAGTACTGATATGCCTTTACTTCGATCCAGTCTCTGAGACGTGCTGTGTCTGGGCCACTTAATTTCAAAAGTGTTAAACATCATTTTTGTGCATTAATACAAAGAGAGAGAAAAACACTTGAAGCATCATAGATGGGGTTATCGAGAAGAGTAGTAAGTGCTTCAGCATAGAATAGATCAGACTCCGACTATGAGCATAAATTTTAGCATGGAACATAGATTATTACCACAGAGCATTTGAAGACAACCGATGCATATCGCATTCAGAAGTCCAAGAGAAACAAAGAATACCAGAATTCCTAGATGTCGATAAAGACAACCGTTTCTAGGAGGAGTAGGAGCTAAAGTGGAGGTGGATGACAATGATAGGCTTATCAGCTTGTCCAGTCTCAGTTAAATTGGTCATTCTACATGTTTATCGGGGTTCTTTTCGTTTGTTTCCTTAGGGCAATAAATTATTCATTAATTCTCGAAATATTCTAGAGATCAGTCAATATGTGGCAGTGTTATTTTCCTTTTACGGAAATAAATTTACACACATTTAATGTATCTCCAGAAAACCTTCGAAATACTAATGCTTGTAATTAGTAGAAACTTCAAGTTAAAATATGCTGATACAATATAGGTATAGAATACACATCATCTTATTTTCTTTAACTTCTTTCCTTTCACTCAGGAAACTGAAAATGTGTTTCCAGTCAAATCTCTATAAATCAATTTTGGAATCATTGCAAGGGACAGGCAGAGAGACACAGAGAGAGAGAGAGAGAGAGAGAGAGAGAGAGGGGATGGAGGAAAAGGCCAATAAGTAGGAACTTAGCATTGAATTTCAACATTTTGCAAGGATAAGATATGAAAATTTTCAAAAAATCCCTTACACTTGGCTACGCTTTAGATGTAACATTTCTCGTTATTTTTTATTTCCCCAAAAATGGCTTAAACTATTTTTGAGATTTAGGGGGTTAAAATATTTGCATGCTTAATAAAACGCATATCTTGTACTTTCTGCAAATAGTCTGAAGTCTTTCATTTTGAATGAGTTTTGTATAAGAGAGAAAGTCTTTCTGCACGACAAGTGATCATTGAAATATACCTATAATTTTTCATTAACGCATTCTAAATGCTGAGGAGTTTTTCGCAATATTCTTAGCTATGTCTTCAAGTTTTAACATGCGACATATATAAGTCTTACGCGATTCGTATTTTTAGCCGCATGGGTACATTTAATAATACATATACATAATTGATTTATGATAGGCTAACAATTGTTTTGTAATTCGTATGCAATAATTTCCATATTAATTAATTTGAATTATTTCTAGTCAAAGTTTTGAATAACGTAACGTGAATACTATTTCAAGAATATTTTTTAATATAAACGATTATGTGAGATGCAGTTAGCATAAAAAGTTGTGTGTGACACATTAGTTTTTTTTTCTTCAGGGAATCGCACTAAGATTTTGATTTTCTAAAGTTTTCAGCCAGTTTTCCTTAAAACTTAATCTCAAGTTTGTCTTTCATAAATATCTAACATCTTTAAATTTCGTTTGTATATCTTTTGTTTTAAAGTTGCTAAATTTCAAACATTATAAAAACGATGACATTTAAACAAATCTTGCTGTATTCACGTAGCTTTCTCCACTGACTCTGCAAACTATTCTTACAAAAGCATATTCTTCTACCCATTTCTTGTTAAAACACACAAACCTTTAATTACTCATTTTCTTATTTCGTTACGGATATACGAAGAATAAAATATCTTCTCAAAGCCTGTCGTTTTGTGATGGCCTTGAAATTACGTTCTCTTTGCATGGACACTTGACAAGAAAGAAAAATCAAGAATAGCGATTTGCAAATTAGAAAATTTATAAACGCATCAGAAAATTCAGATCAATAATAATATTTCGGAAATGGTTAACGCTACCACTACTTTTTACATAAATTGTGTGCTTCGACAAGATCTATATTTTTTTGTGTAGTAAGATTTTGTCTATCTCTTACGGTTTATCAGTTATACAAAAGTGATTCAGACATTATTCTCAGAAAATTTAAGATGTGTAGCTTAAACATGCCATATTTTTATCAAAATAATTTAGCCACTTTTGAGAAAATAAAAAATAACGAAAACGTTGCATGTGAAGGTTAGTTTGGGTGAGGAGGGGGGTTTCTTGAAAATCTTCGTGTCGCATCCTTAGAAGGTTCTGAACTTAAATACCACGTTTCATATTTAACCGATTAACTCGTTTTTAAGTTATGCTGTTCACACACACAGAAAAAATTATTTCTTTTTTGGATTCAGTCTCAAAACCTCTATTTTCTGTGTACAATACTTTCTCTAATGACTAGGCGTAGTAGAGAAAGTAATAAATTTTTTTAAATGTCCATCTCATTTTTCTGATTATATGGCATCAAACTATTACAATATTTTTGGCCAGTTTTAGTTCGAGAGAAAATAATTTTTAAACAATTATTATTGTAATGTCCTTAAATCAAAATTCAAAAGCTAGTACAGAAAAATTATATGATTAGTTTTAATAGTTTGAATGTTAGTAATGGGCATGAAAAATTTCGGAGAAATCTATGGAAACTCCTCCTGAAAAGGCGAAAGTGCTGAGAAAAATAATTTCCAAAAGCTCGGCTTTTAAAATGAAACACAATTTGTATCCATGTGTGTATATAGGTATATATGCTTATATTCAATATCAGTAGTGAAAGTGAATTGCGAAATTATAGTGTATTTTTTTCGATCGCGCAATCCAAGTGTCAATTTTCCGGAGGTTTTCACCAAATTTCAGTGAAAATGATTACTAGTCAGGTTATAGGCACGCAAATACATATTGCATATATAGGACTTGTATAAAATTTTCACTTTGTGTAGATATTATCGGCTCAAGTCTGGTATCATAAATCTTGGCACATGGTGGCCCATAATTCCAAACACATCCAAAATACTCGCTTATCTTGAGTTCCAATTTATTTGGCGTAAAGCTGGAGATATTTGTGCGAATGAAATGTTCACTTCTGAACTACTTCTTCATCACAGAATGAGTCACATTGCTAGTCGCGTATGTTAAAGGCCATAAGATGTCGCCGAAGCAATAAAGAAAAGCATTTGTCAACAAATGACATTTATTAATGACCTCCAGGTCAATTGCCGAAGGTCTTTCCAAGCTTGAACCCAA
Source organism: Deroplatys truncata (assembly GCA_030765065.1). Classification (NCBI taxonomy): domain Eukaryota; kingdom Metazoa; phylum Arthropoda; class Insecta; order Mantodea; family Mantidae; genus Deroplatys; species Deroplatys truncata. The sequence continues at coordinate 115,160,311 of CM060988.1, read as the reverse complement.
TAACTACTGTCAGTCACATGTTATTTAATCGGCAAACGTTGCAGAAATCTGTCAAGAGTGCTGTATATGAAAGGTTTACGAGGAAACCACAAAAGCAGGCGATTTAGTGCTGCTAGACGCTGCAGACAGAACACGTTTATCTTGGGTTCTTAGGCTTCATTGTATACCGTTTAGATAAGCGCTTTTGGCTTAGCCGCCGTCTCGAGTAATTGAAATACAAAAGCTTCCAAGAAAAAGCAGCACAGAGAAACTCAAAGTTTATTAATTTACCGAACAGCAGTTTACAAGCCCCGAAATCTCTGTGCATTGTTATCGCAAAAGAAATAAAGGATGACTTTGGGTTGTTAGAACGCTATGTCGTTTATTTTTCGGAGTGTGTGGCAACATACAGTACCAGTCACGGACAAACTAATATAATAACTTTTTAATGTAATAAGATATATAATTCAGAGCTTCTCAGCATCATCACATTAATAATCTTTTTCTTTAATATTTTTTGTTCCAAGTATCACGTGTTATGTATTTTCTTGCTAATATTGTACGTATAATAATTAAGATGATGTTAAAACACACATATTCATAATGTACACATGGTAGAGAATAAGTATATAACGTTATAAATTGTAAAATATAATACGAGGGGGAAAGACCATTGTTAGCTATATAACCAGCAATAAAAATTACGAGAAAGGTAGTAGTATCTACATAAGCATGTAACTAACTTTGGATTCATTATTAAGACGATAGAAGTCTGTAAACATATGTATAAACATAAACTTTTATTTGATGTTATTGGATAGTAGCACCAACCAGGTACATTGATACATGCCTATAATTCAAATACGCACGTTAAGAAGAACCACTGGAAGGAACGCTAACAGAAGCTTGTCAGTATTCAGGCAGGAAGGACGTGTATAAACTCGCCTCTAAATAGACGCTAAAACTACGTATTTAAAGTCTACCAGTTATACTGTTTTAACATAACAAAGGTGATAGTCAATTGTGAATATCATATGTGGTTTATCTAAAATAAAAGTGAAATAATTAAACAGAATGCGTGTGCAAATATACTTTAACATTCTCCATACCCAACCTTTACAAGACACAAGTGCTCTCCACACAAATACAGCAGCCCTGGCACAATTATAAAATAAGAATTACAACAAACTAACACACACAAGAATACAGATACACGATCATCAGATTCCAGTCTACGAGAACCTCAAGATACATCACAGGAGTACGGTCATCAAGACGACCTACAGGTACGTAATAGAGCATCCATCATCAAACGTAGTAGGGTCCTAACAAAGGGAACCGCTACAACTGATATTTTGCTTCATCAGAGGTCTTCTTGAATTTCGCTGAAAATACGTACCTAGGTATAACGAAGTATTGGTTTAAAAAAAAATCGTAAAACAAACATGTGACGCATAGAGGCCATGAACTTGCTGCAAATTAAAAATTTCATTAGCCTGCTTGCCAGAGCGTGGCAATGTGATTATTGTACTCTCCTCATTTCTACCCCGGCATAAACAAGCTAGGAAGGATTTCACTCTACGTACACAGTATGACGGATAATTCCCGCTGGTGCCATCTGCATACTATGTTATAGCAGAATTAATAAAATTTCCCACCATTGCAACTATCTCGCAGCTTTAAAATCTATTGTAATGAACAGGGTACAAACACTTGGACAAATTCCAACATAAAAAGTCGCTTATAAGATATCAGTACCTCATTTATAGTTCATTTCTGTAATATTCAATACTGTATTTGTGTTAATGAAAGCTCCCATTATGCTTTTAAAGTTTTGTTTCTCGTAGGAATTATTTTCTGCAGTATTAAGGCTGTAACCTGGTCTTAGAACAAAAGGGAATGTGTTGTGATACATGGTTGTATTTATGCCAAGATGGAAGCAATAGGAAACATTGCATAATAATAAACCTATGACAATGTGCATGTATGGAAACATTAAATCACTTACAAAACGCAGGCCAGGCAAAGCAGTAGTAGAAGAATGCAATTGCCCACCTGCGGGGATAGCGTGTCTGCCGCACACTCAAGATGTCCCAATTTCGAATCTCAGGGTGAGCTAGCTGGATAAGATTTTTTTCTGGGGTCTTCCCTTATCATGAGACGACGTTATCTGGTAACTCTAAGCTTTGAGGATCCGGGGTCCTTTTGAGCAACATTGCAACCGTTTCCGATAAGACCTAATTGGTTAAAGGACGTTAATTAATCATTAAACGCAAGCAAGAAATATGAGATCCTGATGGCTAAATGGTCTTTAGCGACGGAAAAAAAATGCAATTAAAGCCTGACACGAACGATGGCGGTAAATGATACTTATTAAACGGGCAGTTGTAAAGAGAGGGAAGAGGAGCGATCGCAAGCATGTGGCGGCTTGGCAACACGTTTCTTTGTTGTTAAAGGGTGATCCACTGCATAATATGTATCTTAATTGTTCTTCCTCACACGATTCTCATTTAGAGTCGGAAAACTGAAGGTGACCACACAGTGGAGTTGATTCATTGCTCGAAATTATCAAATTTTTCTGTTAAACAGCAAGGAAGTTCACACACACACACACACACACACACACACACACACACACACACACACACACACACACACACACACATATTCTGAAACACGCTACCACTCATTGGCTAGGAAGCATGTGACTTGACGTCATTGGAAAGGTACTTACTACTGCATCATGGCCTTCGTTCGTAACCATATTAAATGTTAGGATGATAAAAGCAACTTCTAAGCTTGCTATGGATCTACTTCGGCGTTAATGAAATGTTTAGTTATTTAAAAAAAGTAATTGCTGATAAATGTTAATCAAAATATAGTCTAATTAAGAAAATGTTTTCTTAGTAACCATACTAACTGGATAAAAGGAGATAAGTGAACTTAGAAGGCATGCATCTACATCCTGTAAATATTTCATTTGATACCTTAAATAGTTTGAGGTAATGGGTCATGAATTTAGGAGATTCAACATTGGCAGGATATGAGCTTTAATCTCACTCGAAGGGACAAGGCGATGTATGCACATACATTCAACGTATTCGAGCTCCAGGAATTGGAGAAAACTAATAATAATAATAATAATAATAATAATAATAATAATAATAATAATAATAATAATAATAATAATAATAATAATAATAATAATAGTGGTGGTGGTTGTGCAACAATTGAATAGTTGTTTAGAGAAAAATATATCTACGAAGGCAGTCCCAGAAGTACCCTACCTGACGTATACATAGCGGTTGTTTCAAACAAATGACTATGGTAGAAAGTACCACCCTTATAAAGCTTAAGTTTGACGATGCTACGTCGTTTAGCAATAATTGTTTTGCAGCTATTAATAGTGAACTCTCAGAAATTTGTAAACATGGATAAGACTGGCCATCGTTATGTGAAACAATACTTTTCATTTGAAAGGTCTTAGTCCAACTAATATTAAAGCTGAGCTAGATTCTACTTTGGGGGGGGGGTCCGTTTCTTCGTTTACAACAGTAAAATATTGGGTGGCAGAGTTTAAGCGAGGCCGTACGAGCTGCCAAGACGAACATCGCAGTGGTCAACCAAATGAGGTAACCACGCCAGAAATTGTGAAGAAAATCCACAAAATAGTATTGGATGACCGTCGACTGAAAGTGCGCGAGCTAGCAGATATCGTAGGCATTTCAAAATGTGCTGTACATCGCATACTAACTGTAAATTTAGACATGCGAAACCTGTGCGCAAGATGGGCGTCACATTTACTCACAATGGAACAAAAGCAGCGTCGTGAGGATGTTTCAGTCGAGTGTTTGGCGATGTTTTGCTGTAATAAAGCCGAGTTTTTAGGTCGATTCATAACCATGGATGAAACACGCGTCCATCACTTCACACCTGAGACGAAGGGACAGTCAAAACAGTGGGTTGATAGGGGAGAATCGACTCGACTGCATAGACGACGAAGACAGTTCCACCCGCAGGCAAAGTCATGGCGTCATTTTATGGGATGTGCGTGGGATAATTTTCATTGATTGTCTTCAAAAAGGAAAAGCAATCAATGGCAAGTATTATGAAAACTTATTGCAGCGTTTGAATGATGAAATCAAGCAAAAACGGCCACATTTAGCCAAAAAGTAAGTTCTGTTTCATCAAAACAATGCACCAGTTCACACATCCATTATCGCCATGGCCAAAATCAATACGTTAAAGTTCGAATTGCTTCCTCGTGCACCCTATTCACCAGACTTAGTCCTTTCTGATTATTTTCTGTTTCCAAAGTTGAAGAAATGGCTTGGTGGTAAAAGATTTGCCAGCACTGAAGAGGTGGAGTTTGCATTGATGGCTATTTTGCAGAACTCGACGGTTCTCAGTATAAACAGGGTATCGAAGCTGGGAAAAGTGTATCGAGCTGAAACGAGACTATGTAGAGAAATAAAGATGTTTTTTTCCCAAAATTTTTGTGTTTTCTTTATTAGGTCGGGTACTTCCGAGACAGTCCTCGTAGATACCTTAAGTTGTCAAATGCTCTTTGCATCTCATTCTATCCAGCTTGACACTTTTAAGTTTCCGCTTCGCCGGTTGCAACTGTTAAATTTATTGTAGCTGGGTAAAGCTGTGTATAGTGGCGCGACCAAACGTCCTTTCGTTGTTTGCTTTGCGTTTAATATCCGTTTGTTGCGTTTTTGTGTGCAGGAAATGTTTGTATTTCTTCCCAAATGATTTAATCCCACAGGTAATTGCCCCTCTAGCTTATAAAGTCCACATACCAGTGGAATGAATTTCCGTTTTACTTTGTAAACTACTAGACTATCCCATTCCATTTCCTAGAAAATTTAATTTCAGTGCTGTGTTCTCTAATGAAGGAGTAACAAATTAATGTTATTTTCCAGGAACGCTGAACAGCAATTCGCGTTTTAGATTTATGTGTTAACGGCAAAGGATTTTCTACAAGCATTGTTCATTGTACCGGAGTAGAAGTTTTGAAGTATTTCGTAACCATGTTTTTCATTATCTCTGAAGTACTCCAGAGATTAAGAGGTCTGAAAGAATGAAAATGATATATTGTGGGTTTGAAGTTTTTATAACAGATGGAGGAGAAACTGGAAATAACGTTTCGCTTTTCTTGACTTTAGTATACGTCTTACAGGTAAAATGCATAAACGTTTTGGACAATCTTCATCATTTATCCTCCTAAAATTTAAAGGAATTGTAATGCGTATTACAAACCACCGGTACCCGAAGCCATGCTGGCGTTATCGTGTTAGCTGCTGAGCTTTATTTTTATTTTCTTTACCACTTGCTGTAGTAGGTAGAGGAAGTATTGAATTCTGCCCAAAATTCGATATACAGATTTAGCAGGAAACAAACGTGTTGAGGTTCAGTGAAAAATCATATTAAAAAAAAAAGGTGTGCGTTTGCGCTCACGCAGAATGACTCAAAAAGAAAGGTTTATAAATACGAATTTCATATTTGAGTCCCACTATTTAAGCTTGCCATTTGAGACAGTATTTTTAACACTTATTTGACTTCAGTCTAATTATATAATATAAAATTCAATAGCAGCCCGCCTTAAAGCCATATGTGTATAAATAACATAAAATGTATGTAACAGTCATTGTATTGTGTTTATATTATTATGTGCATGTTTAATAATGTTATGTGAATGTATTAGGTAATTTAACAATATAGGAGCTGTGATAATAGAGGTCAATAGCTAACAATGAGGTAACAATGTGGTAACCTTGAGGCAATAATGAATTTGAAAGTTTAATAATGCTTCTAGTAATTCTTGGAGCAACAATAATGTAATTTTTGAGACAGTTTATAAATGGCCAATCAACAACCACAAAAAGCTTAAGTTAAATGAAAGTACTCTATTGGAGTAGGATTAGCCAATCAGAAACTGAAATAGAGCAAATTGTACAAATTCAGGCACCAGTTCCTAGTAGACAGCGTTCCTAACCGGAGGCGAGACGCGTCCTCGAGAAGTTTAATACGTATTCAAAGTAAGACAAAAATTCATTAAAAGAATTAGTTTTCTCAAACTGAAAAATGTTTAAAGATCTAATCTTGCAGAAAAGAAAGATACATTTAGAAACCGATTAATTCCAATTATGAAATTGAGGTTAGGGTGCTGCTGATTGCCTTTTAGATTGATTGTGAGTGGCGTATTCAACTTCCAGTTCCAATCACGTTTCTGTTCCCTTTCCTAGACAATTGTGCACCAAGCTTAAGCTGCAGAGAGAGAGAGAGAGAGAGTAAACCTTCATAAGCTTGATTTTCCTTCTTATTAAAAGATGGCGCTGAGTGAAGACATTCCCATTTCGCAAACTATACTGACTTACACCTATTTGTAAGGTATGACGCTATAAGAAATAGTGGTATATAATTATACCCCTTCCCACCTTCGCTTCATCGCAACACAAACACTCCATTTCTAGCCGTGATCAAATAGCATGAATTGTGGAGAGGTCATCACAACCAAACATTAGTTCTTAGCAGGACTACTCCCAAAAGTAGGATCGCCGCATTAGGTCACTCGGGAGATCATGATACCTTTGTTTCCTTTACTATGGAAGAGCATGAACTGTTGTATACAGGAACAAGAAAGTTTCTTACAGAGCTAGAATAAGTGTTAGGAGAGAACGCGATTAGTAAAAAGTGAAAATATGCTGATGATTAAGATTCGAAGGTATTTTATTTATGACGGGGCATTTTAACAAGAAAACAATCTGATGTGACACTTTCGCTCGACTTTCTCTGTTGCCTTTTTATATGTATACCTTTTACATACTGTAATATTCGTATACAAACTTATCAACATACACAAACTACGTTTACTGGAAGCAAGGAATAAATTCAGAAGTCATAATAACGAACTCTTGCGGAAGAAAAGAAAACAGAGGAATCGAAAACTAGAAGTCCTTTGTGCTGTCTCTTATACTCAGTATGGTAAACCGCGGGCACAAATGACATTCTCCGTGATGTAGTGGTTCCATGCTAGCCTCTAGTTCCCGAGGTACGCGGGTTCAAACCCGGCGGAGGACGATGGATTTTTTCGGGCGTAAAAATCCATAACATGGCTTCCTTTGGAAGGGAAGTAAAGTCGGTGGTCCCATGTCGTAGATTTACGGCATGTAAAACAACTTCAAGCCTGATAGAGGTCTCTGAGCCAAATTACCGGACTTTTCACGCCCAATATAGAACGGACGCTAAGAAGCACAGCAGTTAAAGAGCGTCCATAAATAAAAATAAAACCTAAACAGGCACAAATACTCGTGCCCATAGCGGGATTCGAACCCGCGACCCTTTGCACCACAGGGTGCCGAAGACAAATTCTCCAGCGACCGCTCCTACGCGAAACCTTCTACAATAGGCAAGTACTAGGAAAACTAAAAAAATATAAATGTTGGTTTATTACACAAAGCAAATTGAATATGTTTGCGTGAATAAATGCAGGCATTTATGCCATGAACTAATATCTGTTATGTTTGATGAATCAAGCATAATGCTTCCTTTTGCTACTTCGTACTCTCTGGTTATCCTCTTGTTCACAGAAAGGGCGTGTTTTATACAACTGAAGTCTTTTCTAAACAGTTGTTTATCGCGTTTAGCATGAGGTGTATACAAAACGTTTTTATATAAATAATTCGTAGAATCGCTAACAAATGCTAATGTAAAAGCCTCCGACCTTTACGAATTGGTTTATAACATCCCCATGGTTATATAACGTCATTCTGTTTTTATGTTATCTGTTTCTGAGTGTATTTGTGTAAACTTGCTTACTGCTTAACAGCTAAATTTCATGCTTTCGAGCTATAAATAAACTCCACTGTGCGGGCACCTTCGGGATTGTGGACGCTGAAGGAGAACCCAGCAACGAATTATAACGTAAGAGTTGATTGTTAATCCAGAATTTATTATTTTTTATATCTTTTAAATTTTTTATTGGTGTTGATTTAGAATTTGTTATTAATTTAAGGATGTTGAAATTTAATTCTTCTTTTGTTTAAGATTTTTTATTACGTATTTTGTAGTGTACTAACGTTTGGAAACAAAATAGTGTTTCCCGGTTCGTGCAAAACCAAGTGCTTGCATAACAGTTTGTGCGATACCTGTCATTTGCCGCCGTCGTTCGTGACAGATTATAGTTGATGGGGAGGGTGTTAGGAAGCGGTAGTCATGAACAAAACTTCCTTTCTACCCGCTCAGTAATCGAGTGTTAACACGCTTGGAATCGTCAGAATAGGCGGCTTTTAAGTCCCATTCTGTCTACCCGTCCGCTCTGTTATGAGGTGTTGACTTATATTCACATTTACTCGCAATATGTTGCTTCCAAGTGATGCAAGAACGATTGTAGGAGGATACAAGGCATGAAAATATTTGTTATAAATAACCTATACTCACATGTTATATTGGTCATAAAGTGAAAATGAAAAATTATAAGCCACTGAGGAGCTATAATAGAATTTACACATTGCAAAAGGAAAATAACGCCTTGCCAGAAAATATTTCACTCCTTTTGTACCGTTTGAATATACGAACAGGAATAAATATACATCTGCAGTTATGCGAAATCCTTTATATTCAGAGATCGATAAGCTTTGTTAGTGAAGCAGCGAAAGGAAGGGAGGGGAAGGGGGGGCTTGGAGACTAAACCCCTCCCAGAAAATCGCAGAAATTTGTCCTCCTTCACCTTGCAGCAAGACTTTTATTGCATTCAAATTTGTTATTGATTTCTATTATTTTTTCATGATAGCCTTCACTCAAAGTGATACTGCAAAAATGACTGTAGTCCAAATGCCAGAAATAAGTTCCCTTCCATCTCAGTAACTGTGAAACAAAGCAATGGAACATTCACATTTTCGAATGCTGTTATCAGCACTGGAACATCGGGGTTTTTAAATAAGTTATAGTAACCTTCAAACGGAATTTTCGAATGCTGTTATCAGCACTGGAACATCGGGGTTTTTAAATAAGTTATAGTAACCTTCAAACGGAATCCTGTGTACGCATAGAACATTTCAGCTGTTCATACTTTGACAAATAAATTGACAACATTGAAATATTTATTATGAATGTTTCGGAAAATATTTCTAAAATTCCTTTTTTTATGAGTTGTCCATATAATTATATTAAACCCAATTTTGTATCAATTGGAGCCAAGTGTTCAAGCTGTATATCAAATCTACACACGCAATGTATCGCTTAAAAATCCTAAGGTTTCGGGAGGTTTAATTATCCTTAATTTTGTTTCTATTTCCACCAAACTAGAAATGAATCTACAAATGTTTTTTTTTCAAACTGGTAAAGGATTCCAAATATATTTGTGTAGCGGTTCACCGAAAAGTAGCATATTTTTAGAAAGCGACTTAATATACAAAACTAGCGTGTTTTATGGTATTGCGCGGATGCCTTCTATAAGTAAGGAATTGAAAATAAGAATAGGTCTAGTTTGTGGAAGTTTTGAGTACCCTGCAATTTTCACTCGTTCTAAACCTTAAGTGTCAAAAGTTTCTTCCAGTTTGGTCAAATGGTGCAGGTTTCTGCAGTACAGGTGGTTTTTTTCCACTTGCAAGAAATCTTATAATTTTCGCCCATTCCTACACTGAATTGCACGGGAGATCCATGGTTCATATCCCGGCGATAGTATTGAATGTTTCAGTCGTCTGATTCTACCCTTCCAATCTTGTCCAATACGCGGCTTGTATGGAAGAACAATTAATTCCAGTATAGTTCTATCTATAAGATTTTGAAAATAAAAGGGTAAGGGTAGTATTTGGAAGTTGTATAGTAATCTATGAATGTTGCAAGTTCCAATAGTATAGTTCTACAGTATTTTAATCAAATGCGTTAAACAATGCAGATTTCTGCATTAAGAAGTTAGGTATTAGGAGTAGTTTCTAAGAATGAAGATGATTTTTCATTGGGTCCTTCACTATAAACGTACAGTGTGTGTATGTATGTATGTGCATATATATATATATATATATATATATATATGCCAAAGGGTGTTGATATGTTAGTGAGGCTTTTGAAACCTAAAAGTTAGCTTATTTTTTCCAGATTTCAAAACTCGTTATAAAATGTCATCAAAATCATACCAGAAATGCTCCTTGATAAAGCTCAACAAAGTCGGAGGGAAATTTGCTTATATAAATATGATACGCAGGTCCCCACCCTCCACTACTCCAATCTTAAAACAGTGTAAGACTCCCCATGTATTCCTTGGGTTGGAAGTGATTTAACATCTGTCAATTTCACAAAGTGCCCAAAATATCCTCAGATATCCATATTCAAAGAAATGGGATTCAAATTTAGTGACACGAATATGAAAATCGCGCCCAAAACCTTAGTTTCCGTTCCTGTCGCGGTTCACAAATTGTTTCATTCATACGGACGGACTTAAAATACAAAAATACGGCACTGTATAGTACGTATTGCAAAATCCTCCCAGATTCAAATCCTGGTTGCCTGCTTCACCATTTGCTGTTACTAACAGAACTATTCCAGGTATTTCTTTTACTTCCTATATTGTCTTTCAATTTATGCTGGTCCAATATTTTCTAACTTCCTTGTCACTCATTGTATTTGAGGCAGTATTTTTAACACTTAAATAACTTCAGTCTAATTATTTAATATGTACATTAACTAACAGCCCGCCTTAAAGCAATATGTGTATGTAACAATATATAAAAATGTATGTATGTCATTGTATATGTTTTTATTATTGTATGCATGTGTAATAATGTTATGTGAATATATTACGTAATTTAATAATGTAGGAGCTGTGAGAATAATAGGTTAAAACTTGCTAACAATGAGGTAATAATGCATTTGAGAGTTTAACCATACTACTTGTAATTATTGGAGCAACAATATTGTAAATTTTGAGACAGTTTAAAAATAGCCAATCAACAACCAGAAATATCTTTAGTTAAATGAAGGTATTCTATTGGACTTGGAAATAGCCAATCAGAAACTGAAATATAGCAACATTTACAAATTTAGAGGTCAGTTGCTTGTAGACAGTGCTCATAACTGGACGCGTTGCTTGCAGACAGTGTTTGTAACCGGATGCGAGATGCGTCCTCGAGAGATTTAATACGTATTTTGTGTGAGACAAAAATAGTTTACGTATTAAAAAGTGCAAGTATTTAATAAAAACATCCCACAGCTTTCTATATCAGTGAAGTGTTATTTAAATCGTATCAAGCATTAATGAAAGGAGTGAAGTAAATTATAATCTGTAAGCCTACATTCTTAGTTACACCACCACTCTGCTAAGAGAAACGTGTCTCTGACAATAATACTGACGCAGCCGAGGCAAACACAAAATATAATATTTAAAGAAACAGTCAAATTACAAAGTTAATATTTTTTTAAACTTGGGGCAAACGCCACCTGAAGTACATTTGGGGCGAAGGCTACCGGAAACTGTTTACTATACCTGCGGTTGCAACTACAAGTTCGGCTCCCAACAGTTGAAATACAACACAACTGTTTCAAATCGGCTTTTCCATACGTGAAACAATAACCTTTCCGCACACAACCACATTATATTGTTCCCTAACAGGGAAAAGGCATTGTATTCATTTAGTGCTCATTCTGCTCGTGATATCATAGTTAGTGCCCAGTTTCGAGAGCAAAATAAGCTATGCAGATGTACATATTTGGTTGGGGGTTTTAACATACGAAACTATGTCGGCTACGCGTGCTTGCTCCAATACAGTAAAAAATAACGGAACGTTCGGATCCATCATAAATTTGGCAAATCCACCCAAACGTGCCTCGATTATTCGTTTCAACAAAGCAGCCTACGTGCTTTCAATCGTGCCTGTTGAGGCAGGTAACATATTCCTGGTAATGCCAACAATCGCTGAGGAAGGCAATATTCGAGCCAAGGCCTAACCAACGTCCGCTGGGAATTGCGTCATGTATGCTTTCACCGGACTCGATCCCGGCCCTTGCGGCCTGGTGATCTCTTCCTAGAAGCGACGTGGGTTGCTTAATGCCGGAATTGTTGAAGGTCCTCGCTGCTGGAACGGTGAGAACTCTGCTGACCCATGCACTAAGTCATTAAATTATATATGTCGTTTACGTAATACACTTTCAGACTACCATTTTCTCCTATAATAACATTCAGCACATGAATTATCAAATATAGCTTGTTGTAACTGCATTGATTACTTGGAGTTAGTAGCTTTGGTTCATAAATTATCAAATATAGCTTGTTCTAACTGCATTTACTACTTGGAGTCCGTAGCTTTGGTTCTGAATATGTGAGACATAATATGTTAGGAAGTATTCTGCATCTCTTCTTCCTCTTCTTCACGGCTAGTAGATGAAGTATTGTGTTCTACCCGAAATTTCACTAGAAATATATCAATTAAATTGAGTTTTGTTTATGTACATTCTTTGACTACTATGTTTCTTAGCGTCCGATTCTATATTGGCTGTGAAAAACCGGAAGTTTTGCTCAGAGGCCTCTCAGTTTGAAGTTCTACGATACAGGACCACCGACTTTACTTCCGGATTTTTACGCCCGAAAAACTCCATCGCCCTCCGCCCACGACCTCGGGAACTAGAGGCTAGCATGACACCTTTAGACCACGGAGGACGAATCTAGAAATATATGTTTTGAGGTCTATACAACCCCAAAGAAAATCATTTATAGAAAACAAGGTGTGTGGTGTGTGTGTGTGTGTGTGTGAGAGAGAGAGAGAGAGAGAGAGAGAGAGAGAGTGTGCGGGGATAGGGAGCAGCATAGGTAACTCCAAAACGAAACTTCGGATAGGTCCAGCAGGTTAGAGAGATATGACTTGAAGATTATCAGGAAAAAATCGTTACTTCCCAATGCGTCTCAAGGATTTTGAATAAAATATCATGTTTGACATACTGATATGACTAAAATACGTCTTGAAAATTCCCTGAAAACACTGTGAAGTTCCCTTATTCTTACTGAATTTTTGTATAACTAGGAATAAGACAAAGGCTGAAACTTAATCAGAAAAAATATAGCTCATTTAAATATGCAGAATATGTAAAACAAGGTTTTGTTTCCTAATGTTAGCTGTTTGCTAAATATTTCACGCAATATGATCACATTTTCCCAAGCGGAAAATAATAGAAAGTTTTGACTTTCTTTTTCTCTTTTCTTTCGCAAGAGCTTGTTGCCACGGCTTCCAGATTTATTCCTCCGTGCTTCTGCTTAAACATTTGATTGCCATTATCACATGCTGTACCTAACATGTAACACCTATTACTTAATTTGCAATCATTTCTAGACAAAAAGATGTCGTAAATAAGACAATGTGTTCAGAAGAATCATTTTAATGCATGCTAATAATTATTATGTTTGCGAAATTTTAAGGGTAGAGGAAGATGAATGTACCACATCAGAATTCTTTACCTTTCTTTTTTAGACAATCTCAGCCTACCGAGTTGACATTTTTATTGGTATGCAATATTATAACAAGTATGTCATTATGACTTGGGCATAAGTGTTATCATTCAGCCAGAAAAATATTTAAATAATAACTAATTGTGCAATTAACAGAAAAGGCATAAAAAATCTGATGTGTTACATTCATATGACCTTCTCTACCCTCTGTCGCTTATTACTGGGTATACAAGTTATTCGTACTAAAGCTGTTTTTCTATCGCCTTCATTTTAATCCAAATAAACCTTTGCAGAAACAGTTATATTACACATTTCGTTAAATATACAAAGGGAACAGCGATAGTCAAATGTTTAAGAACTGGACGGCATATACTGGCCTTAAAATTCCATACTGTTTCCATGTAATCACGAGATACAACTAAATGTTGAAAGTACTGAGTGACCAAGTAATGAACAATTTGAACCATTAATAACGGATATCTCGAAAATGGCTGATGCCACAAAAACTTACTTGAAATAAATTGTGTGTTTTAAAGAGATCTAGATTTCTTGGTAGTACGTTTTCGTCTATGGCTTAACGTTTACTAGTTATAAAAGATTATATATAATTCTTTCCGAATGAAGGGGAGTTCAAAGGCTATTCACAGAAAATTCAAGATAAACATTTTATTTATATGTAAATATAATTAATATATTATATTTTAATCAAAATGTTAGAGCCACTTTTTAGGAAGTCAAACATTTCGAAAAATCTTCCATGTAAGGGGCAGTTTGAGGTGGGGATTTTCTTGAAAATCCTCGTGTCGCATCTTTGAAAGATACTGAACTTAAATACCAAGTTTGGTGTTTATCCGACGTTTGGTTTTTAAGTTATGACAACACACGCACACACGACCTTTTCAAAAATGTGTTTCTGAATTTAGGTGGCTTCAAAACACATTTCCGGTTATATCTGTGTATCGAATTTTTGGATGGAGTGCAATACCTCTCTACGTACTATGTACGCGGTAGAGAAAGTAAAAATTCAAACCCCTTTATCTGCTCTGAGCATTCTTGTGTTTCTACCATAGCCTCTTATGCTTTCTTTTGTTTACTTTTGGTTTTTAATTGAAACGGTTTAACAAAACCGTATGTCAAAGTTTAAGCGGCATACTGCTCATAAGTAGGTGAGTGTGTGTTTATGTAAGAACATGGGTCCGGAAACATTAGATTCTCTCTAACTCTTAGCTACAACTCTGCCTATATTGTAAGATTCGTAAACTGTCCAGTTTTTGTGCCTAATGGAATTATTAACTATCGTCTCAACCTTCTCGCACCAAACGAGTTCGGTTTCAATTAGTAACCCTTGTTTACCCTGTTAGAGAGTAATTGAGATTAAGGGTGGGAAGATACAACAGCTCATAGCTTTAGGTCGTCGCAAGTGTTGGCTAGTTCCGACGGTGCCCTATACATTACATGGTCATCTTCATTGATTTACTAGCCTAAAGACAATACGACATTCATTAGGTTCTTGGGATACATCAGCACACCCGAGATGTAATGCAATAGCTAATGCATGGCTCTGTGTGAATTGGTGTCATTTTGACACCTCTTTCGAGAGAAAATTGCCATGTAGTACGCTATTTCATAATGTATCACATCAATACACTGTAGGCAGGGATGTAGGAAAGAGTACTTTTATAGAAGCAATGGTTTTATTGGTCGTTCTTGCCATACTAGTTCGACGCTGGCACTTATATGACCAATAAATGCATTCTTTCAAACCATTCCCAGGAGCTGATTTTTGTAACGATGCTGCAATCGATTTCTTTCTGATCAATCTATAGTTGATTCTCTTATGTGCGTTCATCTGTACCCTCCTCATATTACAGTTGCTGGATGTGGAAAGGGCAGAAACAAATTAAGCGGCATGCCACAACAGGGGACAGATATTTAACAAAGA
This sequence comes from Deroplatys truncata, assembly GCA_030765065.1. Lineage (NCBI taxonomy): Eukaryota > Metazoa > Arthropoda > Insecta > Mantodea > Mantidae > Deroplatys > Deroplatys truncata. Next base: position 115,144,949 of record CM060988.1, on the reverse strand, counting down.
AAGCATTGTAAAGTCCACTTGTTGAACTTCTGTAAGGTATTGGTTAGAAGTGTCTTAAGAGATGTAAAACCAGGCAAAGCGGTAGCTATATGATGATCCAGACAAGGTAAAAAGAAAACCTCAGCCATACCTTTGGGAAATAATTGTTTTTCTTCCCCTGTGTCGGATCGTCAAAGCTACGTCTGCGATGTCTTTTGTCCAAGCGACCACCGGAGGATCTGTTGTTAACCAGTGTAATTGCATTCCAGGTTAATTCTCTTTAATTACGAGCGACGTCTAGAGCCATTATGACGTAACAAACCTGTTTGACAAGTGGGGGACAAAGACGCCGTTGCGGTTACGCAGTATGGTATTGGTAATGAAACGTGATATAGACTGTCCCGTTCATCCGACCATGTCCAGAAACTTTTTGCAGCGGAGGGATGTTTCCTCGTACACCTAGAGGATGTATAATATGTCTGATTCATAGAACGAGAAGTTGCCTTGATATCCACTCTGTATATTACAGTTCTTACATTGGCAACACACAACGGTCATCTAAGAACAGTTTTAACAGATGTTTCTAACTTTCGAAAGAAATTTGGACTGTGGTTGCCAGCTACCTAATTGAAGTGGACTACAACAATACGGCTTATACAATCAACATGCCTTGGATAAAGAAACAATAAAGACGTAAAATACGATTCTGGGAGATATAGTATGGAGAAAGAAAAAAAAACTGTATTAACAAATTTTAATAAGCCATAAAAACAAGAGCAGGACAAAAAAATCGCGGTTAGTGATAAAAATGTCCTTCACAGCGGCATAGTGGGTTAGAAGATGGTACTTCGTTTCCCACCCACAGAATGCACGTGGATTCGGCAACATATACATATGTGAATGCGGACTCTTCGACCCGTGAGTAGGACTAGTGCCCACTCATGTGATGCATTTGAGGGGAGCTACGATAACTAGCGGTCTGTAGGTCACGAAAGTCAACGTTCGGGCTGGTGCGGAGCACATTATCTCGTATCGGCCGGGAATGGTTCACCCCTACCTTGCGAATGTGGGCGCGAGGTCGGTAGTCGGGTGGCCAAGACCCACAAAGGATGTAGATTCACATTATAACCTTTTTAATAATATAAGTGAGAATACGTACTATGAAGTGTATAGTTATTAGGTTGCAAGTTATACGACATAGTACAGGTTACAAATTCTATGACAGGCAACTCGAGAAATTGGGCTTAAACACGTAATACAAATGTGGCAAAATGGACGACGGAAGGAAGAAAAAGTTGGAGGGATCGTATTACAAGTGTCTGATGTTCGTCTATAGAAGATTTTCGTGAGTAAAAGACCAAAACCTCGAAACCTATCTGATTTATCACCATACTTTCATAAACTGTTTTCTCACTTCCGAAAATTCTTAACACATATTGACGTTACTTTCGCGTATGTGTACAAATTTGCGTATATTTCGTCTTAAAGTGATGAGGTGAAAAAGTAGCAAATACTCTTGCAAAATTTCATTTCGCTGGGATACAAGCACTGAGAGACTATTGCATGTTGAGCGATAAATAAAAGTACTCCACGCCTCTTCCTGCAGGTGTATAAGTCCGGCACTTAGAGCACCGGAACTTGTTCCTTGTTACCGATAGCATCTTGATGTATACACACATTTTACCTATATGCTTGAACAGATGCTACGACTAGATAATACTACCGCTCTGGGTTCCCGGAACAGCTGGTTTCCAAGGTCGCGTCTTCGAGACCTACTTTGAATACAGAAGCTGTGTGAATATTTTAATAAAAATATATTGGAACAGGTGTCCACTTTTCTTGGAAGTCGTTATTCTTTTAGTTATACAGTAGGTATGTAACTCGTGGCCACTCCTACATTTATATATGTGCCAGTAGATGTAGCTGATGTGTCTAGCATATTATGCGCTGTGGAATGAAAAGTAACGTTATTCAGCTAGTTTTTAAAATCATGAATTTAACTATGTTGGGTTTTGGAATTCAGTGAAAAAGAATCAGATAGGCTATTATATTACAGCATAAACAAATATTGTCTATAGCATGATTTGTAAAACCCTCATGACTTTATCTCAGATTAGCATTTCATAAATATCTCTTAGGTGGCATAAAAACCTATTCCTCTGTCAACTTAAATTAAATTGAGCTTTATTTATGGACGTTCTTTAACTACTATGGTCCTTAGCGTCCCATTCTATATTGGGCGTGAAAGGTCGGAAATTTTGCTCAGAGGCCTCTTATCAGGCTTGAGGTTCTTTTACGTGCCGTAAATCTATGACACTGGACCACCGGCTTTACTTCCCTTCCAAAGGAAGGAAGGAAGGAAGGAAGGAAGGAAGGAAGGAAGGAAGGAAGGAAGGAAGAAAGCAAGCAAGCAAGGAAGCACTGCATCACTCAGCAGCATGTAAAACACAACGGTTGCAGAGAAGGAACGGCGCCTGCGAGTCAAAATGACTCGTGAGTCCCGTTTTTGTCACCTCAGCCTTAAAATATGCCAGATAGCCATTAAACTCGGACAGTTTAACCACTCTCAAATACAGCCAATGACGCGTGAAAATGAGTCTGTAGGAGAGAAGGCTGAGCAAGAGAGGCGGTTGAGTAAGCCGGGTAGAAAGTAACTGTGCAAGGTCTGGTAGAAGTATGATAAGGAAATGGTTTTGTAGAACAGATTTACAGTAAACATGGAAATGCATGTACATAATATTTTGATGGCAGGTTAAATTAAAATTAAATTGAGTTTTACTTAGGTGGCAAAATACAGCACAAACGACACGAAATTCAGCTTAACTGCCACAATGGGCCAGGAGATCTTATTTCTCGGTAGAAGAAATGACATAAACTGGAGCTTATAGCCCGTTTATGTGTACAGTGACTCAGGATGCACTTAAAAATATTCTAGCAGCCAAATAAAATTTTCATATTTAATATACAGACAAAACAAGCCATATTACGATTTACTTGTTCTTGCATTTTCAAGATTGTTCATTTTGTTAGCTTTATAATCTTTTGAAAATTGCACCGGCTTGTCAACCTTTTTGTGTCTGGTGTTGAAGAAATAATTTACTTGTATTTACTAGAGCAAACCTAAGGTATAATACCTGTGGTGAAAATGGATTTTGATTTGGTGAAGGCAAACGTATATTAAAATTTTTACTGAACTTTCTCCATTAACACCCGAATTATTAAAACTTCATAAACTTAGTTTTCCGTCAGTTTAGTCCATGTCATTGCGAGGTATTATACCAAAAGTACTGCTGAAGTAATAAATACACGTAAATAACTAAAAATAATAGTTAATATTGTTGTAATATTGTCTATTATTTCTGCATATTAATAATGAGCATTTTCTCTGCGTTAACGTGGCTGCTAGAATTTATTAAAGTGGATACAAATGCTTTTTGGAGTCATTATAGATTTCTTCGGTATCACCAAGGGAAAACAATCTTGTCCTACTAGAAACACTTCATTCTTCGAAACTGGAGTTTCATTAATCCTGCAAGGTTAGCTGACTGAAGTGAAACTTAGTTTAAAAAAATCTGATGTGTTACACTCACATGACTTTCTCTACTCTTCTACAATCTATTTTTACAAACGCCTATTCTCCATATGCTTCATGGTAATCAAGATATCGAGATGTCAATCTTATTGGTAATTTTCTTGTAGATGCAAGGGGAATATGGTAGGTTATAAGCGATAGTCAAATATTTTAACGCTGGTTGCTATGTGGCGCATTTCATTCTCTTTGCATGTCCAGGACATAAAAAAATGAATAACGAATTTGAGAAAAAGTATAAGTATTGAATTATTTAAGGAAATAACAAGCAATATCTCGAAAACGGTTCACTCAACAAAAGAAATGTATATGACATAAGTTGTGATTTTAACGCGATCTACATTTTTTGTGTAGTAAAATTCTGTATCTCTTACGGTTTACCAGTTATGCAAAAGTCGTTCACAGTGAAGAATACTTTTGGAGACATTCCCAGAAAATTCGAGATATACATTTCATTTCTCATGACATTATCTTAAACATATGATATTTTCATCAAAATCGTTAGAGCCATTTTTGAGAAACTTAAAATTTTCGAAAAATGTTCCATGTAAAGGGTAGTCTGGGGTGGGGGGATTTTCTTGAAAACCTTCGTGTCGCATCCCTGGAAGATACTGAACCTAAATACCAAGTTTGGTGTTTATCCGACTGTTCGTTTTTGAGTTATGCTGTTCACAGACACACACACACACACAGACACACACACACACACACAGACACACACACGGACATGTTTCCAAAAATGCTTTTTTTGGATTCAGGAGGTCTCAAAACATGTATTTCCGCTGAAATCTCGGTATCGAATTTTTGGGTGGAATGCAATACTTCCCCTACTTACTATACGTAGTAGAGAAAGTAAAAATGCAATAGTCAATAATTACTTTTTCGTAGATTTATACAAATACTTAAATTAGAAATAACTATAGAATTACCATGCTACCTTCTCTTTTCTTTTCTTCTTTATTTGTTTTTATTCCCTATTTTTTTTCTTATCTTTTCGGAACGTTTATTATTATTTATAGCTTTTGTTTGTTTCTTCTGTATAAGTTAGGTGTATAAATGATTGTATGTTACTATATTTGCAATAAACATTGTAATTAGACTTATGCCTGTTATGTTCAGAACAATAAATAAAAGTTATATTTATGGCTATTTTCGACCGTTGAAGTTTCGATCGGTTGACTTTGTGCTCGGCGCGTTGGGCCACTCACAAGAGATGGCCAGGTGATGTCGCCAGCTTCTCCTCCTTGGATTACTTCCACGCGCCAAAGTCTGATCACCCAAACTTTAATGTTCGAAAACTGTCCCAAATACCACTGTGACAAAACCGTTTCAACTTCGAGAAGTACACCGAGTCAGCTAACTTTCTTATGAAACCGTCAAATCTGGTACATATATTTACCGGCCACAGATGTCAGAGAAGTAATTAAGCAAAACTACTCCTGGTCAATTGTTACTGGATGATGGCTAAAGAGCAAAACACCGCATCTATAATCTCGATCTTAAAAAGAATAAATGAGATAAATATTCATTGAACTGTACACTGTAGAACTGCAACATCGCTCTTTGGTACGGAACCTCTGATTTCTCAATAAACCGACTGAACTGTTAAATTCAAAGCCTATGTCTCAAGTTTCATCAGATCATTGCTATATTTAGTAAGTTTCTTTAAAAGAAGTTTTTCGCACGTTCAGTGAAGAAATCTGACGCCGCTATGCTGAACTATGTTTACTCCACGTTTTGCATGTGCCGTCATTCTTTTTTCTGTGAGGAAGAGGAAAGCTAAATAAGAATGTAAAAATATCATCTTACAAAGAAGTGCTAAATGGCAAAAACGTTTGCTGAGAGGCCAGTAATTTGTATTACCTATAAACTGTAAATCAGGAACCCATTATTTCTCCATTCCTACGCAATACTTTCCATCTCCTATCTGCGCTTTATTCCTCCTATAAGTTCATATATTAACCACAACCCTCTTCTTATCCTTAATCTTTCCAAGTCTTTTCGCTTTCAGTTTACGTTGTACACGCCTCAATGTTTTACAAAACATCCAAATACAGGAAAGGATTTGAAATAATTTCACATAAAATGCACGAACATAGTCAAAATGTTCTGTTCAAGGGCTGGTTCTTATCTACGAACCCAGATTCCTCCATTCTTCCCTCCTGTTTGTTTTTTACTTGGTGTCTGTATATGGACTATTTACTTATACATTGTCTGTCATCTGGTAAATCTCAAACATTTTTCGCATTCATTTCTTCTGCAGCATTACTTAGCAACTTCTCAACTAATTTCTCAGGCCTATTTTGTCTGTACCTTTTTAACCATTCATTCTTTTCCATTACGAAGACTTTGAATCCGTTCACATCACTCTTGTCTGAATAGAGTGGCCACATTACACACAAATAGTTCACTTAATTCTTTTATTCAAGGGATCACAGATGTTTCTCTCTCTACTAAACTACTGCTGCTATCCTCTGCTTATATTGCAATAGTTTATCACTGGTTCATCTCTAGTATCAAAGCTGTCCACTTGTTTCGCTACCTCATCTCGGATCTTGAGACAGTATTTTCTTCTGTACTGTTATCATTTTATAATCATATATGTATTAGATTAATTAGTGTAACATCAATGTATAACTATGTCATTGTATAAACAAGCTATATGCATTTTATTCACTATTTTTTTAGATGTATTTCACTAATGTATAAGACATAAGATTTCCACTTTTTCGACACAAGCTAGCGAGTTGCACAAAAAGACGAGAGGAAATTGGTTACGAACAAAACTCTATCTACGCTCAGTGCAAGAAAGACTTATACAACTGACTCTTAAGAAATCCCAAAATAAACTGTAGACCGGGAATTTTGTATTGATTTCTCACACCTGACTTTGAGAGGGGGAATCGTCAAAGCCAAATCGCCCTCCAAATTTTGTCAAACTTGTAACTCGCGGTTCTCACTAACCAATGAGAAAATTCGTAAGAAAATTCAATCTGCCGAAAACCTAGAGTATATAAGCAACTGAAGAAGCACTTAAATCAGTGTCTAGTGAATTCCTCGTGTGACAAACCTGCGTCACTTCACAGTCAAGTTCCGCGCCAAAATTAACAATGGATTAGCAAAGAAATATGTTATAATTGTGTGTGTGAAGTATAAAGTCAAGTGAAAGTGCTATAAAAGTAAATTCAGTGTTGCAACATTCACAAGTAAATTCTTCACCGACGATAAGTATTAGTATAAAAGTGGAAATGCGTCATAATTAATAAAGAAGTGTTGTACAGTGTCTAACAATTTATTCTCCATATGACATTTTTCGAATTAAATACTTCACAGTTAATTCTTATCTTCAAATATTCCTTCTTGCGTTCTAAGCCTTGTTGAGATCCCCAATCCCAATATCGTGCAAATAGGTAAATAGATACCGATAGCAGCCGAAGCCTAGCGAAAACAATGAAGAGAGAAAGTCTACGTAGAAATCTTCCCCACTTCGTAGAGAGATCAACGCAGCGACGTACAAGACGACAGGAGACTCGTTATTCGCCGGCTGCATAATTAATAAATAATAGTAATCGGAGTCAAGCATATGTGGGGTCCGATAAAACAAAATACCGCCGCAATCTCTTTGGGATCTTAAGGTGTAAAGAGTGTGTGTTGAAGGCAATGGAAAGCTGAAAATTGTGAAATACCAGCATTAAAAAGTTCTAATTTACCCATTTGCCTATAAAGTTCTTCAATTTAAAGTTTGTTATCCTGCAGCGTTATAGAGAATTACTGCCAGGTTTTGCTCATCCCCATAATCCAGGCAAGGGCAGGAGTGAGCCGCAATCTTCGAGCTCGGATCTCATCCAATATAACAGCAATTTATTTGCTTGTAAGCCATTAAATTACTAACTGGCCAGTGAAGTCCGTTAACGTCAGGCGTGTCAAGGTTGTATATAGGTGACACCAGCATGGACAGTGGCACAATGGCGGGCTGGAAGACATCTAGATCCTTTGTTGGCAAGTTCTTTTACTATTTGAATCAAAATTGGACTGCTCTTTGTTTCTGCTACCCATCTGTTGGGTTCAAGTTTGATCCTTCCTATGAAATCTATTGCAGATTACTAGTAGCAATGACGTTAATATCCCGAGTTTAATTTAATAATATCAAATCTACGGATTCACTTTTGTACATCTATAAACATGTTATTATTTCAAGAACATATGTTGTGTCTATGTCCAGCAACCCGTAAGAAACGACAGTACAGAAAGAGGGCTCAACACACAACGTAAACTAGACACTTAGGGAGTAGTCTCCCACGAAGGACCTAATAACGAAAAGTCAAAGCAAAAGGCATAAAACAGAACCTTGCTAGTTTTGTTTTACTTCTTATAAAACGAGATATCGCATAGATAACAAATCTTTTATTTAAGTCTGCACCTTTCAAAGATGCAAGTCGATTTTAGTGAAATTTACCCCCCCCCCCGTAAAACATTTTATATGTAATATTTTTCTTCTTTTTTATTTTCTCAAAAATAGCTCTCGAGATATTTTCTTGGTAAACAAGTGTGTCCAGGTAACCATAAATAGTCTGCGAAGTGCTTTTAATTCTTGTTTCATTTGATATGACTGGGAAAGTATAACATTTACAAAAATCTTATTCCAGGAAGAATGTAGGGCTCGTTTAATATAAACTTTGTGTGTAAATATCTGAAATATTCTTTAAGTTGAAATATTTATCAATTGAATTTTCCTTTCCTACACTTTGTGTACCGTTTGAAAATGTACGATTTTCATTTTTGCGTCTTAGCTGATTACTAACAAACTTGGGCTGTATTTATTGCTAATAAAATATGGAACTTTCGATAGCGAATTAAAGCTACCCATTATCGCACAGTAGTTAAATTCTATATTGTTTCGAGAGTCTAACGATTTAAATGATGACATTTTAAAGGTTTTCTACGTCACTCTGCCTACAAGACATGCCATTTTTTTCCAGATTTTTTCAGTACAATTTCGGAATTCATAGGCTTACTGTCATTTCACAAACTTTCTTACAATTAACAATATATTTCAGGGTGCAAAATGGAAAGGTGGAACCAATCAATTCAATAAGAAGGTGGAAGCTTCACTATTTTTGCACATCTAATATTTTTTACATAATTAGGACTTACCGGTAACTTGGAGTCGTAAAAATATAGAATTAGGTATTAAGATGCGTACATAATTAAAAAAAAAACTAAATTGGAAGGGATTTTAAATGAGTGTGTATATATTTTATTAAAAGTAACATAGTACAATATCCAGGCATTTTTATAAGATAATAGTGCATTTTATTTCCGGCACTTGTTATTGTTATTATTTTATTTTCTTCGAGTGTTAATATCATTAAGAAGGTGCAGATCTTGCAAAATTGATATATAATTTTACTACAGAATGGTTTTCGTTATTGGTAAGTTACCGCCCTTCTAGCATGCTGGTAATGTATTCATGTTATGTTAACTGAAAGGATGAAGTCACTGTTTTGTTATTACTTTTAGGAATAGGTGAAGGGGGAAAATGCAAGCAAACTTTCGTGCAACCAGTTCTGTCTGGGTCGAACGGGAGTCTAAAAAAAAAAGCAGACACTGTCCCTATGGAGCTGGGCTCAAGAGCTTTCGGATGTGTGCTTTAGACCCGCCCCAGGAATTACTGTTATTTATAACCGTTCAAGGAAAGTGGCTTATTTTATTTTCCCTCTTTAACGGATGGTTAAAATATAGCGAGGGAACGAAATTCTTGTCCCTCGAGGATAACCATTTCGAGAACAAGAAGAAAATAAAAGAACAGTTTTAATTTTTTGTAGCAGAGCGTTCATAAGAATTAAGAGGAATAGGTTTTTGTTTTTTGTTTTTCTTCCATTTATATGCAGCTTGTATGATCTTAGGCGGCTTTGACTTTGGAACAATTGCTCATCTGTAATAAATGTTCGCTTGTTTACGTTTAGATAGTAATATTTATTACTTTAGATTTTTTAATAAACATTTCGGCACTCTCTCTCATTTGATATTTACTACCAGACTCTCTAAGAAGGATAAGAAATAATCCTGGCTAAAGAAAACTTCCCATCGTCTAGCTGGTAGTAGAAAGCCTAACACACATCTTATTTCTCTTCAAAATCATTTAAATGCTCGATCATTCAACAGTCTTACAAGGAAAATTAAGCGTAACCGTAACGTAGACTTGAAAATTAGAATATTATGAATTAGTTGTTGTTTCACACAAGCCGTGTGTAGGACAGGGTTCGATGGTTGAAATCCCGGCTATGGCATTTCATTTTTCAGTCTGATTCTACTTTTCCAAATTTGTCCTACACACAGCTTGTGTGAAAGAGCAATTAACTACCATTGACTGACCTAATAGTTAACTATGAAGCCAGGCACTTGTAGTACTTACATTATAAGTCCTCGAATGAATTTGAGATCTCTTATGGTTTACCGGAAACACGAATCATATCAGTTGAGGAATAATTTAATGTCGTGCCGGCATGTTGCCATGGTAGCTCCGTTGGTTAGAGCAACCGCACTGATACCTAGGTCCTATGTATTGTAATGGAACCGTTCACAATCATGTAAACATGAAAAAATAAACATTAACTTAGAAGCCTGCTCGGTCCAAGCTTTCAAGTTGGTGTCTACGTCAAACATAAGAAACTAGCCAATCAGAGAACCTTTCTACATACACCTCATCACATGTTCATTCTTCCGTCTCAGATCAGATGTATTGATTACCTAACTGCCTTTCTGTGTAAGTTCCCGGGCTAGGTATCACCGGGACATATATCAACATGGCAGCAAAAAACAAATTGTGATGATGGATGGTGATTTTTCAGAGTTTAACTTCCTTTAACCGGAAGTAGGATATATTCTCTTTTTTACACGTACATATCTCTTTTGTCGTATGTACTGTCAGTGATCGCTTCGCAGACCTCCATATTAGCTCAGTATTTCACGTTCGCTTGATATTGGCTGCTGTTCATTCTTCATTTTGTCGATGTGAATGACAATATTCGCGTTAAAGTTTATGCCCAAGTTTTACATCGTTATGTTAATGCTTGCCTTTCATAGTTAATGGTCACTTAATCTTCTCATTACAGTGTCTTTTCCTTGACACTGTGGCCACCGCACGGCTGTCGCAGCTCAAGACTCCCGAGGCATTTACAATATCCCCGCAACCACTCACTTTCATAGTTATAGTTACAATTACAATGACAATAAGAGACGTTGGAAATGTTGTCCTCTATCCACACATTTCTGCAACCTTCTCAGGAGATTTGCATTCACTAGAGAGCTCAGTATCCGAAATTGAGTAAATTATTCGCCTGATGTTTTGTTTTAGTTCTTCCAGTGTATGGGGTTTGTTGCATTCACTTTATTTTTCCGTTCACCATGTAACATTATACAAAAAGTTATCAAACGACCCTTGTACATGCTGTCAGTAAAAAATTCGAGTTCTATATTTTGTAGAACTGTGAGTTGGAAATACTGTTGTGACTTGTTAACTGTGCCTGTGAATGTATCGGAGAAAGGCAAGATTTGTAGAGAGCTCTTGCAATTCAAGAAGGTGTATATTATCGTTGTAGTTCATTATTTCCGTTCACAGAAACACACGAACCAGGTTGTCGATCGCCTTTGGGTCCCATTAGCATCGTTAACAACGTGGTTAGGAACAGCAGTGTTCCCGGAGAAGCCTTTCTTACGTGACGCACCGCACATCAACTGGATTCGCTGTTCCTTCTCTTTGTATACCTTTACTTTCCCCATTCGCCGGCTAAGACAGATGAAGTGTTGGATTACACAAACTTGACACCATAATTTCACTAGAAATATCTTTGAAGTCTCCTGATTCTCCAAAAACGTATATCCCTTTTTACTTTCTCTACTACGTATAGTAAGTAGGGGAAGTATTGTATTCCACACAAAAATTCGATAGTCAGATTTCACCAGAAATACATGTTTTGAGGCCTCCTGAAACCAAAAGCAGTATTTTTGGAAACTGTGTGTGTGTGTGTGTGTGTGTGTGTGTGTGTGTGTGTGTGTGTGTGTGTGTGTGAACAGCATAACTCGGAAACGAACAGTCGGACATACACCAAACTTGGTATTTAGGTTCAGTATCTTCCAGAGATGCGACACGAAGGTTTTCAAGAAAATCTCCCACCCCAGATTACCCTTTACATAGAACATTTTTCGAAAATTTTAATTTTCTCAAAAATGGCTCTAACGATTTTGATTAAAATATCATATTTAAGATACTTTAATCACAACAAAATGTATATCTCGAATTTTCTTGGAATGTCTCCAAAAGTATTCTTCATTGTGAACGACTTTTGCATAACTGGTAAACCATAAGAGATAGACAAAATTTTACTGCACAAAAAATGTAGATGGCTTTAAAATACACAATTTATGTCATATAAATTTTTTTTGAGTGGACCATTTGCGAGATATTGCTTGTTATTTCTTTAAATTTTCCAATAGTTATACTTTTTCTCAAATGGGAATTCGTTATTCATTTTTTTGTCCTGAAGAAAATGGAATACTCCACATAGCAACCAGCTCTCAAAATATTTGAGTATCGCTTAAAGCCTACAAATTCCCCTTGCATCTACAAGAAAATTAGCAATAAGATTAACATCTCGATATCTCGATTAACATGAAGCATATGGAGAATAAGCGTTTGTAAGAATAGTTTGTACAAGATTAGAGAAAGTCATGTGAGTGTAACATATCAGATTTTTTTTTCTTTTCTTTATCACATACATGCGGTAAGTAGAAGATGGAGTATAGTAATTCGGCTAAAACTCTGTATGCAGATTTCACCAGAAACAAAGAAGAAACTAAAAAACAAAACCTGATGTAATACGTTCACATTACTTTCTATATCCCGTATCTCAAATGTTTAAGAACAGGATGCTATATGCTGGACTTAGAATTCCATACTGTTTCCATGCAATCGCGAGTAACAACTGAATGTTGAAAGGACTTTAAAGAAAGACCACGAAATGAACAATTCGAAACTTTAATAACGTATATCAAAAACGGCTTATACCACAAAAAAACTTATTATAAGTAAATTGTGTGTTTTAAAGAGATCTACATTTTTTATGTGGTATGTATTCGTTTATCGCTTTGCGTTTACAAGTTATATAAGATTATACAAAGTTCTTTACGAATGAAGACTTCATAGGCTATTCCCCGAAAATTCAAGATATACATTTTATCTGTCAAGTAAATATATTTAATATGGTATTTTAATAAAACTGGTTAGCACCATTTTTACAAAATAATTTTTTTTTGCAAAATGTTCCTTTTAAAGGGGAGTTGGGGTGGGGATTTTGTTGAAAATCTTTGTATCGCATCCTTTGAAGATACTAAACTCAAATAGTAAGTTTGGTATTTATCTGAGTTTTCATTTTTGAGTTATGCTGTTCACAGACACACACGGACCTTTTTATAAAAATGCTTTTTTTTAATTCAGGCGTCTCAAAACATGTATTAATGTATCGAACTTTTGGGTGGAATGCAATACTTCCCCTACTTGCTATACGTAGTAGAGAAAGTAAAAATTAGGATCAGTATCAAACTTGATATGTTCAGCGCCTTGCAAAGATGCGACTCAGAGTATCAACTACAAACACTTCTTTATTTTCTCAAAAATATTATTGATTTTGATCTAAATGTCACATGTTTTATAAAACACGCATAATAAATGCCTATATAGTATTTTCTTTGAATTCCCTGTCAAGTCTCATTTTTTTGATTGAATTTTTCCTAATTTTCTACAACTAGGAAACTAAAAACTTATTTCTCAGGCTACTTGCAGAAAATTGAATACCTATACATTCTATTCATCAGCTCATTATATCAAACATATACTATTAATAAAATTGCTAGCCATTTCTGAGAAGATAAAACTTAAAGCAAAATTCTACCATGTAAAAGCTATTTGGGGGCGGGGGGGGAAGAGGTGAAAATCTTAGTGTTGCATCTTTGGAAAATGTTTGCCTTAAACACTAAGTTTAGTATTTATCCTAATTCTGAGGCAGTATTTTATATCACAACACTGTGAATGCCAGAGTGATTGTAGTGTAAATTAGCATTATTGTATGACAATGATTTGAGATTTTTGTTAATTATAAACATTGTTAGGAAATAAGTTTACACGGCCTCACTGAAACTGACAATAGGAGCGGGTAACAATGTAGCGAGGGGGTGAGTTGTTTATCAATTATAAGAGACAAACAAATGACGTCAGATTAGCGCGCTTTTCTTTAGAAATGGAGGGAATATCTTCCCTAGAGCATATGTGTTCGTAATTTTGATTGGATATAAAAATAGACACTAATGTTGGCGCGTTTTATTAACCAATAGCAGCTCTGTTATAATGTTTAGGCATATCGGGGTGAGGGAGTATAAATTCCGTGCCAGAGACGGGTAACACGCAGTTCTACAGAAACATTCACAAGTTACACGTCGCGCAGTTCAACAGAATCATTCAAGGGTTACACGTCGCGCAGTTCTACAAAATCTCTCGCGTCGTAAAGTTAGTTAAAAGATGTGAAATACGCGAATTAATAATGTGCGGCAAATAAGTGATAATAGTTACATTCGAAAATACAACAGTTTCAGTCGGGCGTGTATCAAGATTAATTATGCGAAATGAATAAAGTGTGACGGCAATAAAAGTTTAAAAACAAATTTTTTTATCAGTGTTATCTTTTAGTAACAACTCCTTTCCGTTTACACACCCTGTTTTAGAGATTTGCTCGACTTGTAATAATAGCTAGCCGGAGGACAAAGAACCCAAAATTCAAACTAGTAATACAATAGCAGGCGCTCAGCAAATAAGATAACACGAAGTTACCGCGACAATTCACGTTTGAGCTATACACGCGAAATCGTTTTGGGAGGCAGGGTTGAAAAGCAATACTTCCTCTACCTATTATAAGTAAGCGTCAAAGATAGTGAAAAGGAACAAAAACAGGAAAAGTAATGTCAGCCGTTTTATTAAAATTCATACTTGAATTATTTGCATTGTTTCATTCAATTTCTTTAAGGAGTAAAATGATTTTTAGCTGCCAACGGTGCCTAGTAGGCAGAATTTAGCATAGTTAATGAGGTTTGTTGTTCATATAATTTCTTTAAAGTTCTATACACGTCTCTTTCACATCTGTTAGTGTTGAAACCAAACGAGTCTTTTCCTCTGAAACCTTAGAGGAAACACAGCTCTTGTTTGTATCAAGAGAGGCCTTGCACGTTGCAAGTGGTTTGTTTCTAAAGCGGGAAAATCAATGCATGTTTATTGCTGCAATGTGGATTCTCGTGAATTTGAAGCAGAATTCAGGGTTATACAGAAGCTAAAGTTGTTTCCCCGGGCTTCCTTCTATTTGTAGCAGTAACGTTTTCCAAGAAACAGCTACAAACAAGTTTCATTTCACTAGGTTCTTCCAGTTTAATAACTGACGAAATGTGGAGCGCAGATCTGCATAAGTCCTCTCGAATATAAAGTAGAAAACAAGGATACAAGAGAAAAAATCGTCTATGGAAAACATTTGCTAAGGGTCTGCTGCAACAGTGGCCATTATTACTTTCTCCACGAAGTAACCTAATTTAACAGATTATAGAATATTTTATATGCGGCAGAATGAACATATTTCTAAGAGTGAGGTTTTATGTATTTACGAGAGTAGAATTCTTAATTTACATTACTCACCACATTATTACCTGAAGTCATCGCCTTAAATAATAAAAGCTGTAACCGGAATTGGTTAATTTCTATTTTGGATGGCACATTGATACCAATGTGTATATTTACCAAAATATGTTTGGTCGACCACATTATAATACGCTAATTACATGTGACGTAATGCATCCATTATACTTCAGGGACTCATCTTATTTGGCGGCGCGCGCAGCTCGTACATACCTTTTAACGCCATCAAAGGAGCAGTCCATTGGAATCCATTACCCAGTTAAACGATGAAATATGTGTATTTAAAATAAAATAAATTCTTCTCAATGTGATTTTGCTATTCTAATAAATTTAGTTCATTTCCTTTGCTTTAATATATGTACTTTTAACGTTACCTGCAAAAAATTGATAAATATGGCCTGGACTCAACACTACTGCCAATTGTTGCAGTACTCGCAAACACACCATCAGATCAGTATTTAATTACACGCAATTGACAAGGTCAGATTTTTTTTGTAAAAACTCAAATTTTGGAATTTTAGTGTGGTCCACTAAAAAGTCATATACAACTTGACTATAATGGTAATTAAATGCTCGTATGAAAATTATGAAACGAGCTACCTTTGGAGACCCCGTCTGGTGATGTATAACTAATATTGAATTTCTACCTAGATCATCGGAGTCTAGACCCCCCAGGGGCTCACCTTTTGTGAGTACGGGTTAGGCGCACCCGGGGTACCCGAGCCATCCATAGCCATTTTCACCCTTTCATCCCCGTCCGGTCGAGGTGGGTTCGTTCTCGTGACCGGGGGACTCAAGGTAGGCTCTCGTGCGTTCTGTGCATTTCATTCCACGTCGCCCCTCGCCATCGCTTCTTTCTTCTCTTCTGTTTATGCACATTTCGCCCCACGCCCATTCATTTACATGTCTCTCTTACTTTTTCGCCGGCCTACCTTGAGTGCGAAACGCCCACACAGTTTTAGTTTCTTTTAACCTTTTATGTTAATCCTCCGTGTACACAGCCTGACGGATACCCGCGCACCGCGTGCGCAGCTGGGTGAGTGGGTAATGGCGTCATCCCCACCACCCGGGGTCGTCATGTAGGGTATGTGTTCGTATCCGCTGTTCAACTGCAGTCCCGCGGGGGGGGGGCATTGCATGAGCTGCTGACTTCCGACGGCCATTGGGTCCCTCTGTCTATGTTCTGGGAGGTGTGACCCTGGGGTGAGATAGGTATAGATAGGCCACTCACCCAAGCCGGGGTAACGCCAGGGAAGTCAGAGCCCGAGGTCGGAGACGGTTGCAATGGTGGAGGATTTATTTCGCTATGGAGCACCCTTCCTCCATTAATACAAACAAGCACCGAAAAGTCATTGTAACGGAAGTAGCACCGCCGTCATCTGGTTGTTACTTGGTCATTTCAAGAACAGAAGAACAAAACTTTGAGAAGGTGAACCCTTTTATAATTCAGAAGGGCATAGATGCTATTGCTGGTGCGGTTCAATCCTGCACTCGTTTACGGAATGGATCCTTATTGACACAAACTAAGTCCGATCAGCAAAGTAAGACCTTGTTGCGCGCTACGCTTCTCCACGGTTATCCCATCCGTGTCGAGAAGCACCGCACATTGAACTCCTGTCGGGGCGTCGTTACCACCCATAGCCTCGATGGTATATCGGACGAGGATCTAGTAGACTATCTATCCGATCAAAAGGTGACTGCAGTGCATCGAGTGCAGGCCAAACGCGACGGCGTATTGGTCCCCACTCGTACCCTGTTTATTACATTTGATGGCGTCGATCTGCCCACGAGCATTTCCGCAGGGTACGTACGGATTTCTGTGAGGCCTTATATTCCTAGACCTCTGCGTTGTTTTAAATGCCAACGTTTTGGGCATACGCAAGTCTCATGTAAGAGTGCCGTTAACATCTGTGCAACATGTAGCCATCCCTCACACGAAGGTACCTGTTCAACAGCCCCCGTCTGCGTTAATTGTAAAGGGTCTCATTCTGCTTCGTTTGCCGACTGTCCGCGGTACTTGGACGAGAAGGCGATCCAGGAGATCCGGGTAAAGGAAAAACTCTCCTTCGCTGAAGCCCGGAGGCGTTACCATGCGCGCCAACCTTCACTCCTGCGATCTGGCACATTTAGTTCTGTTGTTGCCTCGCCAGTACCACGAGTAGATGCCGAAACTCAGACCTGGACCATGACAGGATTAACCGCCACTACCATCCGGCCGTCCATTAAAGCTACTGTTACCAAGCCCTATAAACCTGGTCCAAAGTCAATGAAGTCGCAAGCCGCTGAAAAGAAGCCCAAGCAGAAACTTCGTAGGGAAGATTTTTTGAAAGACCCTCCGCGTGCGCGCGGTAACAAAAGTTCACCTTCTCCTCCTCGGAGGTCGCTGTCCCAGGAAGGTCCTGGGACAAGCCGCGCTCAGCGGCACCCCTCACCCATCGCCACCCAGAACCGATTCACGGCGCTTGAATCGGTTTCTGGCACTGAGCGCGTGGGCCCTCCCTCCGAGGAAGCTATGGAGTCTGACCAACTCCATACAAAAAGCCCGAGCCCAAAGGTTAAGCAAAAGATTCTTTTAAGCCGCCCTTCTAAGTAGACAGTTTATCCCTTTTATTCATGGCTATCCTGACCTGGAATGTACGTGGTGTACGATCGCATAGGGCGGAACTGCAACTTTTATTGCGTTCCCATTCGCCTATGGTCTTATGTTTGCAGGAGACTAAGCTTCGCCCTCACAATCCTTTTGATCTCCGAGGATATACTCCGGTTCGCTACGACCTTGAACCGGAGGAGGGTACTCCTGCTCATGGAGGTGTCATGTTGTTGGTGCGTAACGACCCTCATTTTAAACCTGTCACACTTACATCCGACTTGCAAGCTGTTGCCGTTCGCCTTCACTTACCCGGCTTTTTGTTTTCTGTTTGCTCTGTGTATTCACCTCCATCGTCTCCCCTCGCTCCCGCGGACATTCGAGCTCTCCTGTCCGCTCTCCCAACACCATTTCTTCTGTTGGGAGATTTTAACGCCCATCATCCCCTGTGGGGTTCGCCAAGGGCTTGTGCGAGGGGAACTCTTCTTTCCGACATTTTTGAGCAGTTCAATCTTTCCATCCTCAATACAGGTGCACCTACTTTTATTTCTGATTCTTCTGCTACATTCTCTCACCTGGTCCTTGCCATTTGCTCACTCCAGCTTGCTCATCGTCTTCAGTGGAACGTCGTCGCTGACACCTACTCCAGCGACCATTACCCCTGCATTGTTTCTCTTCTGTCGCACCACGTACAACATTCCAGAGTACCTACCTGGTTATTCCCAAAAGCCGACTGGAGCTTGTATTCCAGCCTCGTGCATTTTTACGATCAGCCCTTCGCCGACATTAACCAACTAGTGCAGCACCTTACGTCTACGATTTTCTCTGCCGCCGAACGCGCAATTCCCCGTTCATCCTCTCAACCTCGGCGGCCACCTGTTCCATGGTGGAACGAGGATTGTCGGGACGCCGTTCGTGCCCGTAGGACTGCACATAGGGTGTTTCGGCGCCACCCTACACTTGCTAATTTGGTGACTTTTAAACAATCGCGCGCAAGGGCTCGTCGTATTATTCAGGATAGCAAGAAGGCGTCGTGGGCTCGTTTTGTCGAGTCTTTTAATCGCTTTACGCCTTCATCTGTTGTTTGGGATAAACTTCGTCGCTTCTCAGGTAAAGTGTCGCATTGTACTGTTTCTGGCCTTCAGGTTTCCAATGAAATCATAGTAGATCCGGCTGCCATCGCTAACACCCTAGGATCTGCCTTTGAGGCGGTTTCCTGTTCAGACCGTTATTCCGCCGGTTTTCGCTGTATTAAGGACCGGCTGGATTCCGCACCATATACTTTTCGGTCTGGTAACGCCGAATGTTATAACGAACTTTTTACAATGAGGGAGCTGGAGCACGCTCTTCATTGCTCTAGGCACTCCGCTCCTGGGCCGGACGGCATTCATGTCCTGATGTTAAAGCACCTTTCAGCCGACAGTAAACTCTTTCTCTTACAGGTCTATAACCGTATTTGGCAAGACGGCATTTTTCCTTCCGTTTGGCGCGAAGCCACCATTGTCCCTATTCTGAAGCCTGGGAAGGATCGCCAACTACCTTCCAGCTACCGCCCTATCTCCCTCACCAGTTGCATTTGCAAGGTGATGGAGCGCATGATCAACGGGCGGTTGACATGGTGGCTTGAGTCTCAGAAACTTTTAGCGAACGCTCAGTGCGGATTTCGTCGTTATCGCTCTACCGTCGACCATCTGGTGTCCCTGTCGACGCATGTTATGAATGGATTTCTGAGAAAGTGTCAAACCGTGGCTGTGTTTTTTGACCTGGAGAAAGCTTATGACACTTGTTGGAGGGGCGGCATTTTACGTACACTTCACGCATGGAATATCCGCGGTCGTCTTCCCATATTTCTTCGGGAGTTCATGACGGACCGCGTCTTTCGTGTACGTGTGGGCTCGGTTTTATCTAGTCGTTTTATTCAAGAGAACGGAGTACCGCAGGGCTCTGTACTCAGTGTCACACTTTTTGCGATTGCTATCAACCCCATTGTTGATTGTATTCCACCTGGCATTTCATCGTCCCTTTTGTTGATGATTTTGCCATTTATTGTAGTTCACGGCGGACCTGTCTACTCGAACGCCGTCTCCAGAGCTGTATCGACCTTCTCTACGCCTGGAGTAACGCCAACGGCTTTAATTTCTCCGCCGAGAAATCCGTCTGCATCAACTTCTGGCGCCGGAAGTATTTCCCTCCGCCCTCTCTCCATCTTGGGCCAGGGATACTTCCGTTTGCAGACGAGGCGAAATTTTTAGGGTTGATTTTTGATAGGAAGTTGTGTTGGACCTCGCACATTTCCTTTTTAAAAGCTAAGTGTGACCGTTCTCTTACTCTTTTACGTGTTTTAAGTGGCACATCCTGGGGAGCTGATCGGACCGTCCTTCTTCGCCTTTATCGCTCATTGGTCCGAACCAAGCTTGATTACGGGTGTATTGTTTATTCGTCGGCACGTCCATCTGTGTTACGTCGATTAAATGCCATTCACCATCGTGGCATAAGAGTCGCTACAGGGGCCTTTCCAACCAGCCCTGTTCTTAGCCTGTATGCTGAAGCTGCAGAGCCTCCGCTGTCCTTCAGGCGTGAGATGCTCTTGTGCAGCTATGCCTGTCGACTCTCAAGCTTGCCTGACCACCCGTCCTTCGAGTTATTTTTCGAGGAGTCACTTGATCGTCACTATTTTATTAGCTCCTCTGCTTTGCTCCCACCAGGGGTTCGCTTTCGACAGCTCCTTCGGCATTTAGACGTTCCGCCAGCGCCGGCCCTTCCACGGGGGGAAACGCGTCTTCCTCCATGGTCCCGCGCTGAGGCCCACTGTCACCTTGGGCTAACGTCGATGCCGAAGACTGAGACCCCTACTTCAGTCTTTAGATCGGCTTTTTTAGAAGTACGGGCTCAATCCGGGGACTTCCATTTTATCTCTACCGATGGATCTAAGACTGAAGCTGGAGTTGGATGTGCCTTTGTTTTTGGTCACTGTAGTTTTAAGTTTCGTTTACCTGGACAATGTTCAATTTTTACCGCCGAACTTTTTAGCATTTATCAATCTGTTTTATACATTCAGCGGCACGCCTTACGGCACTGTTTTATTTGTACGGATTCTTTGAGTGCCCTTCAGTCTATTACTGCGCTGTACCATTACCACCCGCTCTTACAGCGCATACATGACCTGCTCCACTCGCTTGGTGCCTCTGGCATCAGCGTGTCCTTCATGTGGATTCCAGGTCATGTGGGCATCTCAGGTAATGAGTCTGCCGACGCCGCTGCGAAATCGGCGATTTTATTACCCAGATTTTTTACTTCTGTTGTTCCCTCGTCAGATTCGTGTGTTATTTTACGTCGCCGCATCCTCTCGCGCTGGCGCGATGAGTGGACGGCCCTCCGGGGGAACAAGTTGCGGGAAGTTAAGCCTCTCCCGTTAATCTGGGGTACCTCTTCTCCTTCTTCACGTCGGGAAGAGGTACTTTTAGCGCGTTTACGAATTGGACATTGCCGTTTTAGTCATAGTTACCTGCTCAGTGGTGATCCCGCTCCCCTGTGTCAGCAGTGTGACTTGCCCTTAACGGTGCGTCACATTTTAACTGAGTGTCAAGTTTTAGCTCCACTGCGCGTTCGCGTGGGTCTGCCTGTTGGCATAGCTAACGTTTTGGCAGACGACGCGCATGCTGTAGAATGTCTTTTCCGTTTTATAAGTGACATTTGTTTTAATCGTCGCATTTAATTCGCTGAGCGTCTTTTAGCTTTGTTATTTTATTCTGTATGTTTTAATAGGGAGTTACTCCCCAGTGGACATATGGCGCTCAACTCCCTCGCATTCTACAGTTCTTGACACGTTTTAATCTTTTATTGGCTATGCTTTTAGTGTGTTGGTTTTTCAGATATTTGTATTGTTCTTATTGTTGTTATTGTTATTATTGTTCTTATTGTTATTATTATTGTTATTGTTATATTATTGTTATTTTTAGCTTTTTTTTGGACATCGCGGGTTTGTGTCCCGTTTTTTAATTATGCGGTTATTTTATCCTTTTGACTTTATATTTTATACATTGTAAGGGCGCTGATGACCTTAGTAGTTTAGCGCCCTTAAACCGCATCTCATCATCATCATCATCATCATCATCGGAGTCTAGAAGCGTTCTTTTATCTACTTGTACACATATTTGTTATAATGAAACTAATTAGCCTCATTATAAAAATGACTACATTGCTAGAATTCTTTGGAGTAGCACTTAGGGCTTTGAAAGACCTCATTTGGTTTTCATTTGTTGTTGTAAGTATAGAGAAACAAATTTGTTTTATTTCAGAAAAAAATAAATGTTCCACATTTTAGGCGTTAATAAAGCTCTGTCGTGTTGTTCCTGAAAAAAAAAAACCTTCTGCAGCAGAATAGAATAAAATGACAAATTACATGATAATGGATGGTAAAAGGGTCGCTGACGATAAGACGTATTTTATATCAATACTGTATGAGTCGAGCGAAAATGGACATATTTCTGACGTTAGTGAAAATTAATGTTTGCAATCATGCCGCGATGAAGAAAGTGAACCAATGTAGATGAG
This sequence comes from Deroplatys truncata, assembly GCA_030765065.1. Classification (NCBI taxonomy): domain Eukaryota; kingdom Metazoa; phylum Arthropoda; class Insecta; order Mantodea; family Mantidae; genus Deroplatys; species Deroplatys truncata. The sequence goes on along the minus strand of CM060988.1, from coordinate 115,122,509 downwards.
GAGGATCATTAGGTGGTCATATTTGAATTAGAAGCTGAAGATACAATTTTTAATAATAACTAAATCCATAATACTTGATCGGAAAGAATCGAATGCACCGGTATAATGAAATCTCAGACATATGTAAAACTTCATCTCTAAGCATTATTCGGAACAGATCTGCTGCTAAATGAGGTCCTTTATTCTTGGAAAAATGCACTGCAGCTATTTCGAATGCCGGAAATTTCCGTTACTGTAGGGAATAAAAACGAACAGGGAAATCAGTTGCAACTGTGCCCAGGTGTTTGTAAAGTTAGTTCGAAAAAATATATCGCATTTTAAGAGTTAAAAAGAATCATTATTGTTTAAGAAAATGAATATTTTCGCAGTTATCTGACGCGATGTGCCAAATAAATGCAGGTTTACATATTCGTTGTACTAATTTTATAGTAAACTAAATGTGAAATTAAATTTCAGGCAAAATATTTCCCTTGCACTCTTAACGACAATTATGACATGGTAATTAAATCAGAACATTGTTACTTTAATTGATAATAATGGCTGAGTTTCTTATAATTCTTAGCGACAATGTCTTCATATCCTTAAATCAAGCATTTAACTTGTAATAATGATAATTGGAAGATAAATTACTTGGATTTCATTAATGTCTTCCTTTAAAAACAATGTGGCTATAATTTGGCCTCGTGCCTATCGATGTGACTGTTTAACGTGCTCGATCGAGGTAGAGAGGGAAGGAGAGAGAGAGAACAGCGAAACTAAAAGTAAGAAGTCTGATAAATGCCAAAATCAAGCCAGTATTCAATCATTATTCACTGAAGCAATACAAAGGTTTTGACGAAATATTTTTTTTTTCTTCCAGCCAAACTTATTTCGTTATTTCTTCCCTCGCAAATGGCTCTGAAGATTTCAGTTAACATATAATACATTTGATTCACTGGCACGACGAATTAACTAGATTCCTTGACTATTCTGTGAATTCTTGCAATTTTATGCAGCGAAACCATAAGACTGAGACAAACTTGTTGCAAGGAAAAAAAAAAAAACCTAGAGTCCATTAAATTAAGTTTGTGAAATCTTTTTTGTCGAATTTGAATTTATTGAGGTTTGTGGTTAATTAAGCGCATATTGCTTAATTTGAAAGAATTTTTTGACAAACACTTATGATTAGCATAATTTGAACTGATTTGTGCATGAGTAGTGTGCATACAGGATACATTTGAATGTGCAATGTTTGTGCATGAATTACAGTGCAATTTTGTCGAATTAGTCAACAGATAGCTGAGAGCTGAGCTAGTTAAGTACGGATCTGACTCTCCTTGAATTATTAGCATAAAGATTCCGAAGCTCCCACCAGAACGGTACTCTGGATTACGCCCAACATGAAGATGAATCAGCATCAAACAACTTGGCAGGAGGAGAACAACGGGGGCCGTGGTACTTTCCTGTGATGCGGTATGTACACAAAACATCACTGATCTCCTCCTGCACGTTTTCAGGAAGTCTGAAAACGCAACAGCTTCCTAGTAGTAACGGATAAAGCCCCTTTTCTAAGTGTCAGCTGTGTAACTGCGGGATTTTCCCTGTTGGGAAGTGGGTTCCGGGAAATTCATACTCCAATCCCTAATACATAGTACTAATTGCACTGTGGCGCCTTTAGCGCGACCGGCCACCAGATTTATGTTATTAAATTAGGTACTCCAGAGGATCTCTACCTTATTTACCTTAACAGTAAAGCTGATCGCGTCCCAGCAGTCCTTTATTATATCTGTACTATTATAACGAGAGAACAAATTTGTGTGGGTCTGTATTACAGGATAACCTAGCGAGTTGGCTGCGCAGTAACAGACTCGCATTTGCAAGGTCCCGGGTTCAGTTCCCGTTAACTTCTCACTCTAACCTTCGGTTTTCCGTGGTTTTTCCTGATCCGAAGGCGAATGCTGAGATGGTTTCTCTCCTGTCACGACTTCCCCTCCCTCATTCCCTTTCATTCCGTTTTCCTGCTTTTAAAGTTTCGCAGTGTGCGGCAGTGCCATCAGAGGCCAGTTGCTTGCTCAAAGGAAAGAGTGCTCCCCGGGATAACTGGTTATATGGGTTGCTCACCCCCCCCTCTCTGGCATGAGACACTGACAATGGAGTTTGCTATAGTGCTACGATATTTGTATGCAACACTTATTCCCTTTATTCATATTTTATTAAAGTATTACAAATTCTCATATGTGCAAGAAGCATTAAAACATGAGTAAACCTTATTCCAGCTTAAGGATAATGTAGCGAAGTTTCTGAATGTCAAACATCGTTTAATACCTGTGGTGTAAGGGTTTGTTTGCACTTCCACTATATATTGTAATTAAATGCATTAATTTTACTAAATGATTGCATAAAGAGGGAAATCTGGTAGGGCGTAAAAGTTATTACTCAACTGATATTGGCAACTAGCAACTGAGAACGTCTTTTTTCGTTTAAACTGCTGGCATGGTGGTAAGAAACCTTTACATGCACCAGTTTCGTCCATATTTCGTCGAGTATACATGTCAGGGGTTTGCGAGTTGTATGAATACCCTTTGTTATTAAATAACCTTGGGACTTAAAAAAAGTGTACTACCAATCATGGCTTTCATTTCGATTAACACCAAGAAAAAGCAGTTTTAGAGCCGGATTTCAAGATCTTATGAGAGTGGCAGTATGTAGAGAAGAAAAAGAGGGGCGGGAAAGAGCGAGGATAGAAAAGGAACCCCGCTGTTAAGGCAGTAGCGCGAGCGGAGCTGCGGATTCTACTGGTTCGCCTTTGGTTCCGTAGAAACAAACGTAATACCTTCAACTTCTCGTCATGGAATTATCTGTGTATGCTTCGCACAATTCAGGAATTAACAACAACCTAAGTTAAAATTCGTGAACTGAAATTCACAATGGCCACGAGTGAAGCAATTGCTGTGGAACTGGGGTTACGATTTTGGATGCAATTTCTAAAATATTCTTAGTTTCTTTTTTTATTTATGGACGCTCTTTAACTGCTGTGGTCCTTAGCGTCCCATTCTATATTGGGCGTGAAAGACGGTAATTTTGCTCAGAGTCCTCTGTATTAGGCTTGAGGTTCTTTTACGTGCCGTAAATCTACAACACAGGACCACCAGCTTTACTTCGCTTCCGAAGGAAGCCATGCAAGGATTTTTACGCCCGAAAAAGAGGGCTAGGGTCTAGCATGGTAACCACTACATCGCAGAAGACGACAGTTTCTAAAATGCGACACTCATTTTATAGGGTTCATTGGCATGTACAATAGCTGGGGAACAACATTTCAGCATGCTGGCTCCAATTATATGATCCTAACAGTTCCTAGAGTTCTTATGGGAAATCTTTACTTGTATATAACACGAATTGATTTATAAATACTCTTACAATCCCTAACATAGGTACAGCAAAGGATCACCGAGTGAACGTTTGAAATATTCCATTTATTATTCAGGTTTGAGAAAATGTTGCATAATTAAAGCAAATGTAATCTTTCTCCAATCAGTTTTGTTACTTATAAACTTTCAGTGTGACTAACATATAGCGACTTAGGCTAAAACTTTATTTTAGATATGACAGCTTGGTTATGTGTGCGGTGTCTTTCAAATACATAGAGCTCACAAACAACTCATTTGTTTGAAACTGGGATTTCGTTGTTGTTGCTGCAAGGTTAACTACTCAATTGGTTTCAGCTTAAACTGATATTCAGGGCTGTTTTGTAAAAGTTTTGAGCCATTAACAAGAGCGATAGCGATAGCTCTCGGTCTGTTGTCACCGGCTTCACCTATTCTTGCAGCAAGCACAAGGCCGACTGCTCAAAATTTAACGAACAAAACGGCCTTAAATATCACTGTACCAAAACCGTTTCGATGTCTTAAGTACACCACCTAAGCTAGCTAAACTTGCAATACGAACGAAATCCCGGTTTTGAACGCGTGGAGCGTTCCTCGATTCCTAACACAATAAGCGCCTTGGAGAAGCGCTTTTACTTCCTAAACCCTTGATACCCGTCAACTTCTCTACTTCAACTGTGCAGCAGAACGATTTACTATAATGACGCTGGAGTTAGACCAGGGAAGTTACGTTGCATCGGGAATTTACAATACAAATGCGATTCTCCAATATATCTGTTGTTTAAGTTAGCAAAATAACTGAGCAGTTTGTATCTGATGCACACTGCAAATCACTTATATCTGATCAACAAATAAAAATAAGTTTTATAGTTATCCTTCCAGGTACGTAACCTCGTTTCGTCCATTAAACAACTTGAGAACAGCTGTCCATGCGGAATGAAAATTGTGTATAATAAGAGTTTGAAGAAAATGTCAATACATTTTAAATTGTGTTGTAATCCATAAAAAATTAAAGGTAATTAGAATCTAAATGGTTGTCATTTTTAAGCCAGCTGTACGTATGAAGTTAATATATTAAATGAAAGATTTTTTATTGAAATCGATAACAAAATTGAAACTGATCTATATGAAAAGCCTGATAAGTACTTAGGATATTGCTATAAAGGCCAGTCGATTTTCTCTTCAATTATTTAGATAAAATTTAGGATAGAATATGTGATATCATTCGACGTACTCTGAAAGGTAAAACGAGGAGACGTACGCAGCTAAAATTATTTTTCTAGATGATGGCTTTCCCATGCTCAGTTATGAAATTGAAACTTGGAAAGTAAAACGCTCTACTAAAACAATTCCGAAAATGGGGTTGTTACGTTTATTGAGTATTTAAAATAAATAAATAAATAAAAATATTAGACATTGCAGCTTAATCTAAAGAATAATTTGAAAGATAAATTGGTATGGACACTATCGTATATAAAAAGTGGTTCATTTCCCTAGATCGCAATATTATGTTTTCCTCCGTAAGGTTTCCACCTTCAGATAACCAACCTTTGACTACACCCAGCCGGTATCAGTTCTCTATATGACTGGTCTCAAACATTCCAGAGACAAAAACAATGAACAATGTTGTTATCCATGTGAAATGAAGGGGTGGTTCATATACAAACTCTGTAAAATAGTTTCGCTACTATTGGTACAAAAGGAAACGCTAGACCAATACGATATAACTCAGCCTTCTATAGGAAAGTGTAAAGAATTATTTTCGTGTCTCGTTAAACTGAAGGACAGCTACATTTATATGAGAGGTTTCATCAGCGGCATGGAGATGAAGACAAAAAGTTGTTCGCGTTTATGTTCACGTTTTTGTTATACTGTGTGGTCGCTTTATGCTGATGCCAGTGGTGCTCCGCTCCTTGTATATTATACTGCGGATGTTCTATTACCCGCGTTACTTACTCACAAGTGATACTAACGTGCACTATAATAAGTACTAGCCTTGTTAGAAGTGGTATCTATCTGCGTGAAGAAATTCCCGGTATCTACGGATGAAATTTCCGTTCAAACGGTAAGATCTTCTTGCGTAATATTCATAATTTCTGTTTTTTATGTTGTCCTTAAGAACGTTTATGGTGTGGGAATTGTTCCTATAAACTTAATTTTTTTAGGCTTCCCCACAAATAGACACACCGATTTCGTCAATTTTTTCCGTTGTTCAAGCGTGAATTTGTCGGCAGGCATTGCAGTGGACTAATAACAAGACGTTAACACTCTTAAGAAATCGCACACAACACAGATGTCTTGAATAAACTTTCGACCTTGAGGTGCGCAGTGTACAACTCTCCTTACAGAACGTACACAAAGCAGCGACTGAAGCACATCTGATAACGATAACCTTGAACGCGCCATGCGCCGCCAGTTGCGCTTCGGAAAAGTACCGATCTCACTGCAGTACAGCATGCTACGCATATAGCTGGTCTATGGCCTCGCCTTAAAACGACCTCACTGTATTATATTTGATTTGTGCGCCTGCATTCAACGAAGCTTTGCCTTAACGGTACTTTGCTAGTGACGGCATATTGCATGTAATGTTACTCTTTGGCAGTTCGGCCAAATTTTGGAGGAGTACAAGTATCCTGTCGATCCAGTGGCTAGAAATTATGCTTGAGGAACCGAGTAGCTCACGCTGGCAGAAGATGGGGCTACATTTGTCAACTCATTACAAATATAATCAGTTGCGTTCCATTATGGGCCACTTTTTATGCATGTCATACATATACAAGAATAAAAATGACTGTCCAAAATATTAATGAATTATAGACACTCAGAAGAGAATTATCGGCCTCCCACGGCTAAATGGAAGGAAGTTTATGTTGTGAAAACAGGCTAAACCTATTCATGAATTTGACATTGACAATGTATGATGATACATTTTGCTAATGCTATCGCTTTATTCCACTAAAATACCAACACATCTAAAACATTATACTGTGTGCATACTTAAGATTTACTCCCCCTGCTACGTACTGAGGGCCCCTGAACCTAAAAAGGGCAATTTTAGAAAAGTGCGCGCGCGGTGAGAGAGAGAGAGAGAGAGAGAGAGAGAGAGAGAGAGAGAGAGAACAGCATATCTCAAAAACGAAGTGTTCCATAAAGATGCGGCACGAAGATTTTCAAGAAAATCTCCACCCTGAACTACCACTTATATGGAAACAAGTTAGATATGTTTGATTTTCGCAAAAACAGCTCCAATGCTTTTGATTAAAATGCCTTACATTGGTTATTTATATGACAAAGAAACTGCATTTCTTGAGTAATTTTCTGGGAATAGCCTGTGAAGTCCTCTTCAGTCGGAAGGAATTTTGTATAACATGTAAACAATAAGAGCTGAACTAAAGCTTAATAGACCAAAAATTTAGATCTCTTTAAATCATGCAATTTATTTTTTTTTAACTCCGAGTCATTTCCGAGTTATCTGATACTATTGATTTGAATTTTTCAATACTTTTTTTATTGTTTTAAAGTGTTGTCGCTGTTCAGTTGTTTCTCGCGATGTTATGAAAAGACTGGAATACTCTCTTTTACTCTCTGAAAAGAGATTGGAATACAGCACACGACTCACTTTTAAGCTTCCCTTTATCAATTCGGTTTCCTCTATTACCCTTGTACATACAACGAAATGTATAATAATAGTATCTCTGCAAAGTTTTATCTGGATTAACAGTGAAGTAGATAGAAAAATAAACTTTCGTAAGAATAGTTTGTAGAAGCTACGTGTGTAAAAGTAAACGATAATGGGCAGAGAAATTAATGTGAATGTAACTTATAAGATGTGTCTTGATTTTTCAATGAAAATATTTATTAATGTGATACAACCACCGAGCGAGATGGCTCAGGTTTCAAATCTCCGGGGCCGACCAATCTGACCGAAGGTTTTTTCGCGGTTTCCCTCGGTCGCTAGGCGAATGCTGGGTTGGATAATTTCATCCGCGAATTTTCCTATTATCCTTTTCATCATTACATTGCATTTCCTTCTCCATCACCATACCAAGCATTGGGCTGATCATCCATCCTGGGTATGCTATGATCCAGAGTTTGCTTGCTCCTCGATAGGCTACTGACCCAACGTATAAGCTTGTAAGTCCTTTGGGGTATAAGGCCTACAAACAGGAGGGTAATGCGTTAAAGAAAGAAGAATTCATAAAAAAGTTTTAAATTTCCTAGAGGAAATCCTCAGTTTTGCACATACTCTCCTGACCTTGTTTAATGAGAGTTTGAGCCCTAATGGAAAATCATTTCTCATTAAAACTTTACTTTGTGTCCATAAATACCTCAACGGAGAATGACCCCGGTTGATTCGATATAAATTACCAACGTTACGTAACTCCAAACTTTCGCTTTTGCTAAAGGATACTGTTGCAAGTCATCTTTACGTTATATTGCCTGTTTTTCTTTTTCGTTCCCAGCCAATGTTCCGTGCGTGAAATCCGGCTGCTTTGAGCACAGCTGTCGTTGGCTAGGCCCTATGGCCTTCTCAGAACCTTATTACTAATCGTTCAGAATGTCCTCGTATGTAGGCACCAGGTTGTCATTTCCTCACGGTGCTGTTCAAATATTGTTTTCTCGCAAGTTGAGGAAAACTGCATTGAGACTGCAAACCAGGAGTGTGGGAGTTACGCATATTTGTGTATATTATGCGATGCAACGCAAAGAAACTTTTAACAACAGATGGTTACGATCAGTGTGTGTGTGGTTTCTGAAGAGCAGAGCAGACTAAATGTAATTACATGATAGTAATTACACTGAAACGAATATGGAAACAGTAGAGGCTGCTAAGTAATGTGTATTTGAAAGAATTTTTAGTCAGATTATATATGTCGGAAGGAGGTAGAATGAAGAGCGGGGTGCAACAATAATCCGTCTTACTAACCGCCTTAAACTTCATCTTGAGATTTTGTCTAAGAAGTGTTACTAGAACAAGGACAGAAGAATAAAATGAAAAAAAGTGCTGCTTTGGTGGTGTAAATAAAAATGGCGAGATGGCACAAACGATGACGATTGTAGATAGGTAGTGGGGCTAGCAGACAGCTTTAGGTATTTGGATTACCACAAGTAGTAACATAAATATTGTCAAAAAGCTGCAGTGTGGCATACCTATAGTGAAGAAACTTAAACGTTGTGAATTAGCGAAGAAAATCTGTTGGAAGCATTAAAATTTGGATAATATGGAGAGGAAAATAACATGAAATGCAGACATACAACACATGGAGTTGCGTTCAGAATGAATGGCTTAACGTTACTCGATATTGTTAGGTATTATTTACTAAGTTATACATACCTCGAGTAATTTAGTAGCAATTATCTCATATTTGTCCAACATAATTCATTAAAAAACATATTTTTATATCCTATGTACATAACCAACTCTTCAAGAAAATAATTTCCAAAAAATCAAAACTGATTTGAATGTAAAATGTCCACATAAGAAAATTTTTTAAACTTTTGATATATGCATATTTTTTTCTGGAATATAGTTGATTGCAATTAGGGATTTAATTGTCTGTAAATAGAAACGTTTCAAAAAAAAACATACTTAATTTTCTAAAAAACAATCCTGTATTAGATTATAAGAACCCTCTATCAAAATGTGTATGATGGATATCAAGTAAAGGCTCTCTAGATATCTTTATCCAGGTTCAAAGAATGCACCTATATTGGAAATTTGAAAGAAACTGAGAAGAAAGCAGCTTCGCTGGAAATAGAAGTGCAAGAACATAAGATGAGAAAATGGTGCTTTAAAACGTCATGTGCTATTTGCACACATCTGCACAGGTAAATTTAAGTGTCGCACTTAAATGCCCAGGGGGGCAAAACGTAATTGGATCCCGATTTTACAACATTTGAGGTTTTCTATATGAAAATTAAAAACAAAAAAGGCTTTTGTTTTTCAATTTCGAAAAAGTTCAATATCGAGTAACTGACGAAATTGATCCGGAAGAGAAAAAATAGCTTGAGTGTAAAGAAACTGCTTGCCAAGAGATTAAATATAGGCAATTCTGAATGGAACAGATATTTGGAGCAGAAGAATATATCAAATAATGAAAAGTGTTGAAATAGCTGCTTCATATATAGATTCGAAGAGAGAAGTGGAGGAAGACTAGAGCAGGTTATGTCTGCAATGAGTAAATTAGCCCAGAAAACTAGGCCTCTTTGCTGACTGAAATCAGTAACGTAGTCGTTTTATTATTTAATTTATCAAACTATAAAATGGGGACACGCGAACTCAGGTAATGAAGTAACAAAAGGCCAAGGTGAACCTTTAAGAATCAGCGTAGTCAGATTTTACTTTTTGTACCATGTATTTATAGGAAGTAGAGGAGTATTTATTGTATTCCACCCAAAAATTCTATGTTGAGAATTCACTGAAAATTCATGTTTTGAGGCTCCTGATCCCTCCAAAGCATTTTTGGACAAAGATCTGTGCACACGCTCGCATATGTGTGAATGTATGGGTGTGAACAGCTAGCTTGAAAAGCCGGATAAACACCAAACTTAGTTTTTGAGTTCAGTATCTTCCAAAGATGCGACACAAATTTTTGAAGAAAATCCTCCACACCGTACTCTTTACATGGTAAATTTTTCGAAATTTGTTATTACTTAAAAATTGCTGTAAAGATTTTTTATTAGAACACCATATATGTAAGGTATCTACATGAGACATGACAAATGAAAATTTTATCTTGGCTTTTCCAGGAATAGTCTGTGAAATCCACTTCATTTGGAAAGAATCTTGAATTAACTGGTAAACGTAAGTGATAGATAAAAACGTACTATATAAAAACTGTACAACGTTGGTTATGGTATCAGCCACTTCCGACATATCCGTTTCAATTGTTCAATACTTTGTAACATTTTTTTAGAGTACTGTTACTGTTCAGTTATTCCTCGCGATGTCATGGAAACGATATGGAATTTCAAGGCCAGCGTATAGAGACCTATCACTTATCGATTTTACTTTCTGTATGCCCGTTATACCTGCAACGTGTAATGAAGCTATTTGTGCAAACTTTATCTCGATTAGTATGAGGTAGGTAGAAAAGTACGCTTTTGAAGGAATAGTTTGTAGCAATTGCATAAAAATAAATGCTAATAGGTAGAAAAGTCATGTGAATGCAACACATCAGATTTTTATTTATGAACACTTGCTAAAGAGGGACTCCAACAAGGAAATAGAAACAGCCGTACATTAAAAGAGGCAATATATGGAGATATTTTTCCCAAGTTAACAGCCACTCTGTGGTAATGGAGTGAAATGAGGGTAAGGACAAGGTTTTTTATTGGAGAGACAGCAGTACGTGGTTTTCTCGTGTAATGCTATCTATGTCTCGTTTTTACTATGTACTTTCTTCAGAGAGCTGTGTTTTAAAAAATTGTAGCTGCTTCGTGCGGAACAGTGCAATTGTGTTTTACTGTATGTCAGGTTATGGTAGAACATTACAAACGATTTCTTTGATAATAGAATAATTGCTGACCTCCTCGTGCGATTATTTCTAGGGGAATGTTCTTACATACGGTTTGTGTAAGGAGTCTCCATATGTTCCACGAATTAGAATAAAATATTCAGAATATGTTCTCGGCTGCAGAAAATCGTTAAGTGGTCAAATTGGTCAAGTGCAAGAATTGTCTAGGAGCGAAAGGCTTATCTTGGAACACCTTTCATGATTAAAAACATGCATAATGTGTTCAGACTTCTAATTTACCGCATTAATCATTGCGCTGGGGCAGTCCTTCGCTTCTGCACAGGTAGGTAGTTATGCTATGTATACCGCGGGGTTTGCATCAGTCGAAGTTGCGTAATATATAATTAACCCTATATAATACAACTGTTATATAAAAAAGAATATGTTCTAAAAACGTTCGCGGTCATAATTGATTTATTTTCACGTAAATATTTTAAGTAACTTGAAACATCTTCGCTACAGAATGACGTTATACTATGTTACTTATGGATGCAAAAATGAGTCACTCCGCTACCCGATTCTCCTGAAATATGGATGGCATATTAGTGAAGCTTCCCGCTTGAGCGAGGTAACCATTAGCATGATTAGCATATTACCCACATACTACGATTGATGCATTTTCCACTGATAACCATTGATGCCTAAATGAAAACATTAGCAATAATGGTGCCTACTGGTACGCAATATTTACAGTAATTATCTCACATTATATTATTATTATTATTACTTTAGCACTAACCTATCATAGGTATATATGGATAAAACAATTATGTATAGTAAAATGTGAGTGTGCGTGTGTGTGTCTACCTTTATCAAGGTACAATTTAAGAATCATGAGTTTGTATATTATGTGCAGTTTGTTGAGGGATTTTAGATACAATGGATTATATGTAAACCCTAAAACAAATGAGCAACAGCCTCTTCTGCTCTATGGCTGAGCGGTCAGATGCAATTGTCTCGTAATTAAAAATTCGGTTAGAATGTTCCTCATACTTCCTTTCTCTAAATGTTGGTATGATCAGAGGAAAGTCAGAAGTAACGTTTTTTACGCTTTAATATTGGCAGTATTCCAAGTAAGTTCCACTACAATACAAAACTTTAATCGTAGCATGCATGCCCTCGCTCATTACTGCACGGTTGCGTGTATGACGTCACTGAGCTATACCGATAATTATTACGCTGAGACACGATCCGGGATTCCAGAACAATTATGTACCTGTAACTTAGGAACACACACACACACACACACACACACACACACACACACACACACCGTAATGAGTTTGCATCAACAAACAAGATCTGCATGTTACCTCCGTGATGGAAAGGAAAGTGTTTGTGCTTAAACTGTTACAGTTTTCACCTTGGATAAGCAATATCTTTAAGTTTAAAATACGCCCCCTCACAAAATATAGTGTAGTTTAAAACGGTTCGAGCGATCGATGATGCGCCATTTTTTATAAGTAGCTCTTCGCTACTTGAATATCGTGTATGGAACGTTGGTAATCTGCAATTTTGCAGCTCCTGGAAATTCTAGTAGTTTCTGCCCCCATTTTTACATGGTACTGAATTTAAATTACACTTCGTGATTTGTGATGGGAAGGGTAGGTAGTAGGAGCTAGTAGTCAGGCGCCTCCGGTAACTGGAACATAGCACCGCACGTAAGCCATAGTGGGTCTTTTGTGCTTTCAAAATAATCCCTCGGAGGAAGGTATTGTGACTTGTTCAGTTTTTCGACCCTCTTTCTCAGTTCTCACTGTCACTGTTTCGTTTTTATGTAGTTCACCTTCACTGGGAGTTCACTTCACTAAGGTGAACTAGTTCAATTGTTACTTCATTTCCTTTGTGACGTAGCCATTTCACGCCGGACGGTTCGTTTCACTCGGGAGTCGAACACAAGACCTCCACAATCTGTCACTGCACGTTTCACAACAGTCGCCATCAATTGGCTTGAAAAATCGCTCTTGAAGTCGCGCCACAAACACAGTTCCGCTCTCGCACACCACTCGCAACACACAACTACTCTGCTCTCTCGTGAACGCTCGCTTATATAGGCAGTGGAAACTTTCCACGAGGTTCTCAAACATTCTGGAACTATTTCGACACAATTTCTGGAGGATGGGGAGATGGAGCTTCCAAAAGGCTGTAGTTATCTGCCGATAACGCTCCCGGTGTTTACGCTGGAGAGCGGTCGTTATCGGTGTTTACTCCAACCGCCCGGCGCCGACTTCACGATAACCTTGGGCCATAACCGCTGCGTCATGGTATGAAGGGATACCTGAAGATTGGACGATATGCGCTAGCAAGGAAGGGGTCCTTAACGATTCCAACACGACACCAGTGCTGACGCCGGCTAACCCTGCCTTAGCCACCCGTAACCTGGGGGTCCCGGGAATAGATGAGGTCCTTCCAAGAAAGAAAGGGACGCCAGTAGACCTGTCAAGCGCCGGGGAGAAATTTTTCCAAAAGCGCAGATTCCACCGTATTGCCGTAATACACCGACCACTTACACCTGGCCCTACAGCCTTGAAACCGATGAGGTGAAACAGATTAAAGGAAATGATGGGGACAATAAATGGACAGGGCATTCGTAGTAGAAGGGGAACCACCCAAACATTCTCCTGCTGACCTGGGAAAAACACGAAAAACCCATCGTCAGAGTGGCCGGCCCGACGGGAATGAACCCGGGACCTCCCGAATGCGTGTCTCGCATGTTACCAGGGAGCCATTTCACTCAGTAGTGATTTAAGCTTGGTAGGGCTTCAAGTTTCGTTCAGATTATGATCGGAACACACGATTTTTACCATCTCTTCTCAACATACAGAAAGATTCGGTGAGCTTTTTAAGCTTCGTAAATATGCAAATACTTATTTGAGGCATCTTACACATATTTTTGTGCGGCTTTGTGTTCACATAAACTTTAAAACATCCTTGTCTATGGAAATCTCCTTGACAGCTTAGTAATTTCCAGCCATTACATCCAAATTATAAAGCTATGTAAAAGACTTTGAGTTCAGGCATTTATCTTGCATTTGGGAGATACGCTAAATTAATATTAATTTATTATTGCTTAGGCGGCGCCGTGGCCGAGCAGTTAGATAGCTGCGGGCCGGGTTCAATCCCAGGTGCCCGCATGTGAGATTTGTGGTGGACGAAGCGGCATCTGGGCGGATTTTCTCCGGCTTCTCCGGCTTCCTCCGCCATTCATGCCACGCATTTCTCTATCAGCTTTCCTTTTATCCCCACTCCTTTCACCTTCTTTCATCTCATCCATTTCGCCTCACTCTCATACCGGACTACGGACCGATCCCCCGTTCCGGGTTCTTCATTCTCTGATTCCAGTTCGTCTGCTCCTCGACAGGCCTCTACCTCTGCCACGGTTATAAGTCCTAGGGGGCGTAAGCCCTCCATTAGAGGAAGGTAGGCCGATGAATATTATACCCTTGCATATAGTATCATGGTTACTTTTATGGAGCAACTATCAATTCAAACTACATGTTATTGCTGAAAAGAGAATTGTACTACTTAAATTAATAATATGGATTCATATAAATATTATTTTAAACATGTAACATTTTAACATTTCCTTCCATTTATATTTAACATGACTAGCGCTCTCTAAATAGAATGAGAACATAGAAAAAACTCGGGGTTTCACAAATATGGTACATAGAATTCATACAGGGTTAGTATTAAAATATATATAAATTCAAGAAATGTGAATATTCATCTGATATTTTAAAATAAATTTGCATACACTTTATCTTATAATAAATTTAGAATGAGCGTGCAACAGATGTTAACTTAACAGTATTTTATACTCGGAGAGGTTTGTAAATTGTAGCATGTAATATATATATATATATAACATTACTGGTATTTAATGACGAATATACTCTTATATGACTAATACGGAATAAACAATCAATCGCTCTTATTGGATAACACATTCCCCCTTTTTAAACTACTTATTTTATTTGCCATATACAAATTATGTCAATAAATGGAAATGCTCAGCTTTACTATCATGGTTATTCAGTGTATGACTCAATGAAATCAATCGATTCATAAAAATTGTCATATTTGCGAATGCAGTATTCCCTCCAAACGATGTAAGGAGGGCTTGAGTAAGAAATTGCATTAGCTCTCTGCATATGTCTTCTTCCGTCTAAGCTGCGTATAAATGTTGCATTATATCACCCTTAATGAGAACATCTCTTTTGTTTACGATGGGATATTTAAAAGGAACTTGCTATGCGTTTGCATATGAATATTTAAGCGCACCTCATTAATGCTAAAATATTCCGCGTTGTTGTACCCTAAATTCTGCATTATTGTCTTGGTGAGTGAGAGACATAATTCAAAGAAAAGCAGTATTTACATAATTTAACATGCTGGTTGCGCCTCTAGCTGTTGGCTTTATTCATACACAAAGGAAGAGAAATGGAGTGAGAAACAGTTATTATTACTGCACACAAAGGCAAGCTACCTGTTGATATCGACCATTTTATTCAGTCTTAGTCGTGTTGCCGTGATGTAGGCCGTACTTTACTTACCAAAGATAATCCAATAAAAGACAAAATACAAATGAAACGTACTCTGAAGTAGACTTCATAGAAACTCCCCAACGAAGGCCGTGTTTATATCAAGAGAAACAAGAGAGAATATAAATAGGAAACTAACTAGATTAACCGATTTGTAGAACGCATATGACAAGGTTAGGTAACACATACTATACGCTATTTAGAACGTAAATGATCACATTACCATCCGTCGTATCTAATAGAAAAATTAGTTACAAAAACACTACAAAAGGTTAGATTATGAATCTGAAATAACCATGGAAATTAAATCCAGCAAAAGTTTAAAGGAAGGATGTGGACTATCTCCAACATCTTTTAACGCATTCATAAATGAAACGACGAACTGGAGAAAAAAAATCAAAGAATATCAATATCAATCAAAATATCAATCAAATATTAATCGTGTACATTCAAAAATAATAAATAACATATTGGAACATAATTAATTTTAATTATTTAGGAAATTATACACGTATTATACGACTAGGGCATTAATATTCATATCAAAATAAACGCATAGGGTCTATGTGTGGAACCACAGATAAAAATCTAAAACAGAAAACCAGAAAAATTAAGACGAAACAAATACAGGCTGCGGAGCTTGTATTCTTAAGATCATTAAGGAAAGGGAAATATAAGAATTTATCGCATAAAAACAACCATGAAAAATATAGTAAATGACTTTACCTAGCCTCTAAAAATTCACATATATTCTCTATATGCAATAGCATTCATATAGAAAATGATTTATCTATCCATGTTGTTTTATTTACTAGAGTATATTTTTGTCTAGAATTTGCTTCAAATTAAGGAACAACTGCTTGCTTACATACAAGTGGAAATAACATTTAAATGTTTATAACGGAAGTATGGTGAAATAAATTCACAAGTCACAGTAACGACCGCTGATTAAGGAAGGTGGGGAGGGAGGGAGAGACTCAAAACTGTCAAACATATTCTGCCAAATGACGCACTTACACTTAGGAAAATGTAAGCACACAACTTTGAATATTTTAAAAACAGCTAAGGCTATGGAATAAATTTCCACAAATTGTGTAATTTAACGGGATCTGCATTTTTCATACAGTAAGCTTATGTCTATCTCTTAAAGAGTTTTTCGGGTATAAAAGATATACAAAATTTAGATGTAACGAAAAGATATTCACAGATTATTTAAAGGAAATTGAAAATGTAATTTTATTTTTCATCTCAATATTTCTAAGGTATATTTATAAAAATTGTTTGATCGGTTTGAGAAAATAAAAAATAATGAAAATGTTTTAATGTAAAGAATATTTTTGGGTGGGTATAATTTATTGGAAAAGTTTTTGTAGCACTCTTGAAGGATGCTGGATTTAAACACGAACGTTTTGAGTTATACGGTCCATACACTTACGGACCCTTTCTTAAAACTTCTTTTTAGATTAAACATGACATATTTTTAGGTTAAATGTCAAACAATTTATGGATGCAATGCAATACAATACAGACAGGGATAACATAACCGCTAATTTGAATAGTTCCGAGGATGGATTCGCTCCATAAAATAACCATACGTCAAGTTATTCAGTTCCACAGTCTTCAACCTTACACTGACTCGGAATTGCCACTGGGGGGGGGGCGAGATTTAACCCATCCCAGTTTTTTCTTTGGTTTGCCTACCGTCCAAGGAGCTTCTATTCTATTAACGCTATGTCGTCGTAAAGTCCGACCACCCATTGCGTAGTGGGTTGGAGCTTAACATTCCAGTTCCCAGTCAGAACGCTAGTGGGTTCGAGCCCACCCTTGGGTCTTTTCGACATTTATAGGACCGGTGCTCACTCAGCATCATGAAAAATTTGTGAATCTACCATAGGTAGCATTCTGTAGGTCACGGAAACTAACATTCCGGCTGGAAAAAGTATAGTGTTCACCAGACGTGCACATGTGGGCGTGAGGACGACAGTCGGTTTGGTCAATTCAGGACCCAGATTGAGTTCTTGTGGCACATAATTATACTAAAGGTAATCGCTCGAAATGCCGTTTTGGAGCGTCATGGAAACCTCCGATGAATGCGAATTTAACTTTAGTTAACTTAACAGTGGTTGTTATAATCAGTATTTAGATGTAATGCAGGATATGTATTATGTATTAAAGTAACTTTACGAATTCGTGTTTGTATGGCAGAGTGTAGGAAGGGGAGGGATCGTCTTGTCGCCTAGCAGTATCCACAACTTCATCGAAAGAACTTGAGTCAGTTGAGTCACAATGGACCAAGAGTACCTTGCCGTTGTGTTTATGCTTACATATTCGACGTCGTACTTGACTCTTACGGTTATTCGGTACATAGAATTTTTCTAGAACAGAAACGGTCGGAACTATTACTTACAAACAAATATTTTCCCACCTCCTTAATACCTACCTACCATTGGTCAGCGTTCGAAAAAGTCCGGTAATATGGAGCTGTGGTACTGCACAGACCACCTACACAAAAAGGTCACAAGTTCGATTCCTGCCTGGCGCTGCTTTATTTCCTGAACATTTCAAGTTCCTTCTCTGTGGTAGTTTATCTCAATGTTTGTTAAATTGTGCTGTTCCCCCAGTGCTAATTACATAATGTATATTCACTGTCCTGTTTTAAACAAAATAACATAAATAAAATATTTGGTCAAGTAACGTTTGTTGCATTTGCTTCACGCAACAAATGTAACACATTTCGTGTCGCATCAGAAGCCTCCAGGCAGGCAATGTCGTCGCCATGTTTGGCTTCATTACCGTGTCTAGGATGCTGCTGGGAAACTTCTTCGTGTTTTGCCTCTTTTCTTCCCCCTTTTCTGCGCTTATACCTTATTAAAATTCTCTGTGTGTTTCATTTTCCTCCTCTGCAAACGACCCAGAACTAACGATTTGCTGTACCAATGTGATGGGACAAAGGAATATTATTAATAGCTCACTTTTTCTTTATTTTAACGATTCGCCGTAAACTGCGAGTTCTTCAGGAAAGCCACTTTTTACGTACAATAGTAAAAACGATTCGGCTGTTATAAATTGGAAATACATCCTTAGGGATCTGCCTACACCTTCATAGTGGATCATAAAATACCAGTAAATAGTGGATCTCGAATGAAGATAACAGTATAGTTTTACATTGTATTTAATTGGTCTCTAGCTGTGGTTGGCATTTAATGCAAGTCTTTTCTTTTCTGATAAAGAAATCTCAAATCTTTAGCTGTTATAATTAGGCAGAAATATATTCGGATGCTATCTTAGTTCAAAAAATAAACCTTATTTGCATGGTATTCTGAAAATGTATTACCAAAGCACATTGGAGCTTGTTGACTGGAGTTGTTTTGTCGACCAACAGCATAAGGCACGCTTATTTTCGTAGAAATATTTCAAAGATTGATTCCAATGTTCATTCTAGTAGCTTTTCTTCTCATTCAGCTCAGAATAACTTGAAGAAATCATTGTACAACTCTTATACAAATTTACCCGTTTCAAATTATATATTATTCATATAAAGCTTTATTCTTCCATGCAAGTTAAGTTATTCGCGATAAATGTTTTCCTAGAAATGGCTTAAAATTAAGCAACTAAGCTTACATAAGCTAATGCGAAGGAAAAGAAAGCAGAAGAAGCGCAATTCTTTAAATGTTCTATCAGATGACATACCTGGGTAAATATAAACATACAATAAGGAGTATTTCGGAAACCATTAACACCAAGAATAAGACTTTACCCCAGTTGCACATATTAACGAGCTCTTACAATTTTCCTGCTGTACGTGCTTTCTTTTTTTCTCTCTCTTTTTTCTTCTTTTTGTCTCTTATGGTTTTATAATTATACAACAATCAATCGAAACGAATAGGACTACATTATTTGCAAACAAACTAAAGATATAAATGTTATTCGTGTCACTGTCACAATTAGGGTCGATTCTGAAAAATAAAAAAGGTTCTTTCCATGCGCAGAGAAATTTGGAATGGGGGTATTTTGTGTAAATCTTCGTACTTTAACGTGAAAAAGTGCTGGAGTTAAGTACGAAATTTGGTATTCATCCGACATTGATTCTCAGTTGTATTCGCGCAGGACATTTTCCGAAAAGTCCTTTTTGCGGGGTTCAGGAGACCTAAAACAAAATGTAATTCCGCTGCTATCTCATACTGAAATTTCTGTGGGATGCAATAGCTCCTCTAGCGAGCTCCATGGCCAAGTGATTTGACCACCTTGAGCTCTCACTAAGGCGGTTCGGATCCGATCCCATCGACTGCTGATGCAATTTGGGACGGAAGTAGTGCTTGAGCAGGTTTCCTCTAGTTTCCGGTTTCCCCTGTCATTCGTTCCACCAATAGCTTCATCACAATCATTCTCTTACCCACAATCAGTCGCTGTAACGTCCGCCGAAGTAAGGTGCACGAATTCGAAAATGGACTCCAGACCTGCCCTGTGTTCTCTTCGCGATAACTCCCATTATCGGTTGACAGGTTGAATGCCAATCACTACAGGAACTCTCGTTCTACTATAAAACAAAATCTTAATTAAACCAATAAGGAAAAAAATTGTCCTTTCATCCATTATACTCTGGATGGCAGTTCATGGAATCTTTCGTTATAGAAGTTCATTTAACATGTAAGTGCGAACATTCCTCAAGTCTTCAATCTATTTTGATCATTTAGCTTAGTCGTAGGTTTTTTTTTTAAGGAAAACAGTTTTCTTAATCTGTAGTGATGTTATAAATTTATTTTGATAGTTTTGTTCTTAGCTTGGAGTTCTCGGTGATACTTGAAATTAAAATTAAAGTTCCTAATAACATAAATTTTTCACTAAACTCATAAGAAAATTTAATAAAACCATAATTTTTTTTGAAAGTTCATATTGAAAAAAAAGATTATGACCTCGATGTTGGATTAAGATTAGTTTTGAATGTAGATGTTCAATGAGCAGTAAATCATCCCCTTTTATTACTTGCTTGTATGATGTTGAGACCGCTGAT
Source organism: Deroplatys truncata (assembly GCA_030765065.1). Lineage (NCBI taxonomy): Eukaryota > Metazoa > Arthropoda > Insecta > Mantodea > Mantidae > Deroplatys > Deroplatys truncata. The sequence continues at coordinate 115,102,075 of CM060988.1, read as the reverse complement.
TCTTGTTGTAGACAGTTGCCGAAGACAAGCTAGTAAATGTGTATATTAATAATTAATTCCTGTCACATTTTCTAATAGTGGTCTTTTGTTCTGCTGTCATATCGATCAGACTGAAAAAACAAGACTCCCATGTCCATGACTTCATTATTTAAATGCATTACCAGGTGCAAAATGTCTGAAATTATATTATTTGGTTTTGAAGGACTGCAGCTCAAATACATTTACTTGGTAATTATATTCTGCGTTTACTACTCCCACTACAGGTTTTCCCCTCAGTAGATGTCTTTCTGCATTGCAACAATATATTACTTTATCTATGGCAGGTAGAAGTAGTATATACTGTATTCCACCCGAATATTCAATATCGAGATTGCAACATAAAAAGTGTGGTTTATTCATTAATTTGCCATAAGGGTCCTTCGTAAATATTAACACTGGTCAATAAAATTTAAAATTATGTACAATTGGTGACTCTTACTGACCTTTTTCTGCTGATTTCAAATATTTTACAGAACTTTTCCATCACACAAGTTTTTTGGTAATTGCATTAATATTATTTCTGGCAATGATACTTTTTAATATGTGCAACACCTTAGCTACTATACCTTTTGCGTACGTAAAATGAACGTGAAGTAGATTTTCAACCGTATTTTGCTTGAACATCTCTCTTGAGTGTCCAGCAGTAGTCTGCCAACATATTTGGAGTTCATTTTCCCTGGTAGCTCTTTACATTTCAGGGATGATGTCCTGATGGAAACGCTCGCTATGTTCATCGCTGACAGCGCCGGTTCTCACGGAAAAAGTAAAGATGGGAGTATTTTCAAAGACGTATTACATCTCATGACCTTGTAGTTCTCAATCAGTTCATTGACAAGTTCTCTGTAATGTTCAGACGTGCAGTTTCCTAGAAAGTTTATGACAATTTTTTTAAAGAGAACCATACAGCTCATTCTTGCATATTTAACGGACTTTCAAACTGTGAATCTCTCATAAGTTCTCTAATGTGAGGGCTAACAAATATTCCCTCTCTTAGTTTCGCTTCACTGATCTTTGGAAACTTAGTTTTCAGGTACAGAAACGCACTCACGATCCATTGCTTTCACAAAGCTCTTAATCAAACCTAGTTTGATGTGTAATGGAGTCAATAAGATTTTGTCAGCACTTACAAGTGGTTGATGGACATTTGCCTATCCTGGATTGAATGCTTTCTCTTTGGCCAGCTTTTTTCTACATGATGACTGATTTTATTTCTACTATCCCACATGCACAAGAAGCAAAATGTTGTATAGCCAAGTTTTAATGCAAGATAATTTAAAATCTGCACCTATCTGCCACGAATAGTCATACAGGAAACTGGATAACAAGAGATGCATGTTCACATAACTCTCATTCATAAAACTGCGTGGGCTATAGGAATGGATGGAAACTTGTTTCCATTATGTGGCAAGACTCCTTTCAAGCTTGTTTTCCAGGAGTCAACGAACAAACTCCAACCTTCAGGTTTATGTTGAACACCCAGGGACTCCATCAAAGAATCAACATTATTACAGAAAATTAGGTCCTCCTGTATAGGAAATAAATGCTCAAATTTCTTTTGGCGTTGACGGAAAGAACTTACTTTGGTGCCATCCTACAGGACGTACCAGCCTTTCAATCTTGAAGCAAGTTACTCGGCTTTACTTTTAGATAACCTAAGATCACGAACCAAATCATTTAGATCCTCCTGTATTAGATAGTGCGGTTCGTTTATGGTAAATCCTTCCACAAAATCTGGTCACTCTGTTGTTTTAAATCACCAAGGTCATCAACACTTACAAAATCTTCAGTCCCCTTTTTGTCGTATGTGGAATTGGTATGGGATGGCCTGGTCCATGAGGCACTGGTTGAATTTCTGATTCTAAAGATGACTTTGAACTTATTCCAGATATATTTGTCAAGCAGAAGTAGCTGTTATATAATCCTTAGGTTCCCGCCATAGCATAGGAACTGCAAAAGGCATATGACGGGAGCCTTTTAACCAGCCGGTTAATTGTTAACATTATATATTCTTTATTTTCGCTTCAACTATAAAGTCATATCGCGACTACTTTAGAATATAGTATACATTTGTCAAAACAGATTTATGAAGGCGTCTCGCCACAAATGTAACAAAAATTGTTTTTATCTTTTACAAATTTGCGAGATATTATCCTTCTGATTCACAATGCTTAAGACAACACAATATCAACTGATGCTACACTTGTTAATTCACAACTGAACACACAGGATTAGCTTCTTTCATTAAACAAAGCTTCTACTCCTCTGGTAACTATGCAGACCCTTTCTATCTTTACAGACCTTGTGTTGGAGTAAAAATTGACCTGGGGAGAAAGCCATAAGTGTGAGGAGAAGCTCATTGTTGAACATTCAGAACAATTGCGCAAAGCAAATGTCATTTGTTGACCTAATGAAATACAATTTTCTTTTAATCAGTACATTTACCGCCCTATGCTAATGAACTGGCTCATTTTCGGATTTGGCAGATGCAAATACACAAGAATCAACAGAAATTATTTATTTAACATTTTAATTTTGACCAACGTAATTTTAACTACTGCAATTAAAGTTAAGAATATATATAATGCAATTAAAATTGCAATTATATTAATAGGTTGCTCATATATTTTAAAACAAATTGTGTGTCTGTGTAAGAGAGTGAGGGTGAGACAAAAGCATAACTTAAAAACGAAATATCGGCTAAAGTTGCGAAACGAAAATTGCAAAGAAGATTCCCCCTACTCCAAACTAAACTTTACATAGAAAATTTTCCCTAAAATGGCTCAAGTTGAATTAAACTACCATATGTTTAAAATATTTGCATGACTAATTAAATATACATATATGAGATAAACAAAACCTTGTTACAGGAAACATATATCTAGTTAAAAGGCACAAATTGTGAATTTGTTACATTAACAATTTCGGAGATTTTCGTTGCTGTTGGTTTAAGTTTTCCAATATTTAAAATGTTTGAAATTCTTTGTCAGCATTTTTGTTTCTCGCAATGTAAAGTTAAGAATTTCTAACCCAGCAAGCGATTTTTTTAGATTTGACTATCGCTGGAGCCTCCTATACCCCTCTTGTAATATTGACGTCCACTGCTTATCTGAGAATGAGAGTGCATGACTTTCAACTCAAAAGAGAGTACCGAAGCATACGACCACATCTTGCAATATTGGGAAACATCCAGTACGTATTCCTTAGAAAATCTTTTGAACTACTGATATTGGATATATTTGCATACCGTCGCAATTAAAACAGTGATTTCAGCGATATCAAGTAGAGTTGCCATGTCATATATTATTTGTCCCAAACATGAAGCGATTACTTTGAAGTTGACCACAGGTTCGCTATCTCAGACTATGACGTAGTGTGGAAACGTATTTCTGAGAATTGCAAGATTCCGGACTTTTATCACCTGTTATCACAGGAACCAGATGTTTCACTGTCAGGTTTCTCTTGTTTACTGGCGCCGGTTTTTCTTTATTTCCCAAGTGCTTTGTTCTATTAGTGTAGCAGAGACAGAAATGCCCAGTTCGGTTTAGACAATATAAATAAGTTCGTTCTCATTAATAATAAATGTGTGGGTTTTAGCTGTTCGGAAAATGAATTTACTTCAGGGGTTTCATTTTAAGCAAGAACTTAAAAGGTTCGTTACGGGACAGAAGGGTGCCTTGCAATACAAGTGAGAATAGTGAATTTATTTAAATCCACAAAATTACCTCTTTTCATACACAATGGACTGATGTTCTTGTTCATCAACACTATTTCGAATTCCAGTAACTCAAAAAGTACTTACCATTATAGTGAACATTCATAAGTTGATATAGAGCTCTTAAATTAGAAAAGGGGAAATTTAGAGTGTTTAAAATATCAAGAAAATTGTTTAAAAATGGACGATCGGTAAAGGTATTATGTAGTAAATTAGAAACAAATATTTAGAAAATACACAAGGGAAAATAACGCTCTCTTTGGAGAGTGATAGTAGGGGCGTTTTGAGGACGCAGAGTTCCAAAAGCTGATGGGAACAACAAGAAAGATTTCATGATCTTTTATATATCAGTGAAGCAAAATTAGAGAGGAAAGGATACATAGATAAAAAGGGGGCAGGAGAATTGGTATCGTTAAGGCCAAGAGTATGGAGACTGAAAGGATAACTAACAGTTCTGAACATGGGTTTTGTCCATTATGTGGGGGGGAAGGAAGATGTTAGAGCATATATTATTTTATTGTAATGGAGCAAAGGATGGAGAGAGAAATTTGAGATAAAATTGAGAAACCTAAATGAAACAGCTGAAATAACGGAATACTACAAAAGATTTTGATGAACTTGAACAATTCCTACACAAGCTGAAATGTAAGTTGGATAAGAAAGTGTAAATGGTAAGAAAAGGGAAGTAGTGAGTATAAGGTCACGGACTACAGCTCAAAGTATATATGAGCTGACAAGTTGGCATTATACATTATGTAGTTTTTAATGCTATAAGTTTGAAACTAAAATTAATCTTGTGTTTTGTAGTACATTTCATTTTGGCTTAAATATGTCCACTGTGAAAACAAGTGGTTATTTTTGTATTTGTGGTTATGTAATTTATATTAATTTATGAGTTACTACCTTCAGAAGCCTCTATAACGATGAAAAACGCATTTATAAATTGCACTCGTTAGCTTATAAGGGTGCGTCTAAAATTAATGGTTTTCAAAAGAAAATAGTTAAATCATAGATGTTTTATTCCATACTTTTACTACAATAACTATTATATGTAATCATCGGAAGTCAATGTACGTTGAGGTATTTCATGTAGAATGCTAGAAGAGAATAAAAAGCGATGATGCCATCCAAATAAATTTTACACCAGACTGCGGGTGTTCATACAGTACCTATCTGAGCGTGGGGGCTCAACAAAGGTAATTCTTCTTGTTTATATAACAACACAGGTATGGCTGTGCTGGTTTTTATTTCATTTGAAATATCAGCAGATGTTAGGTGCAGTTTGCAGATTTAAAATGTAATCATTTTTAATCAAAGAACCGCCCATGGTCAAAAATTAACTGCCTAACTGTGCAAAACCAATTCTATACTAATTAACCTATATATTGCTCCTCCGGTTCAGTGATTGTGGAATGCCTGCTAACTCCCTAAAATGCAGATGATATTTAACAAAGCTCGCTTACTTACAGTTGTGATTAGTATTTAATATACATTACAAAATGGAAAATAATCCCACCTCCGTGGTGTAGAGGTATCATACTCAAGCGATCTAGAGTTAGAATCTCGGTTAGGATGGGTTACCCGGATAAGATCTTTTTTCCCCAGAGTTTTCGTTCATCCTGGAAAAAATGAATGTCGGGAACGCCAAGCTCTATGGATCTCAGGCTCATCTGAGTATCATTGTCACCATTTGATTCATCGTCGGATATGACCTAACCGATTAAAGGACATTAAAGAGAAGAAAGAAAAAAATGGAAAAATACATTACTTTTTAACTGCTTGCATCACTTTTGTACAATATATATATCTTTTCAGTAATAAGAGAAGTGGGCTTGAAGCGCGTGTCGGCTGCAGCATTTTAACTTGCTCGTTCAACAGAAAGTTTCAAGGAAAGTATACTCTTAAATTCCACAAGTCAGCTGCCTCGAATGAATGCTCTCATTGCACTTTTAATACAACGACCTTGGAAGAGGACAGGCCATCTGTCACTGGTGATCAGAGTTTAACTTTCACCATTATAGAATCCATAGTACCTTCGTTTAAAGGGTTACATATATCATTGAAATTTTGTTAAATTTAAGAGTAGAGGCTTTGACCAAACGGCCTCAGAAACTTAAAATTCTTTAGCATCATAAACCGTTCTATAAACTATTGATACATACCTTCAAAACTGTCTGCTTATCGAATGGATTCAATGTCAATCAGTCAAAAGGAAAATAAAATTACAGAGAAATGACTATCTTCAGCTAGCACCTTATATCAATATTCTAGTAGCATATATTGATTCGTTTACGGAAATTGGATTCATCGGTTTTAATATACGTACTTTGATAATATTAATAAATAATTTATATATTAAGATAATAGATTTTGCTAATCTGTTCTCTGTACATGGATTTACTTTATGTTGTCGGATCCTATACATTTAAAACACTGGTTATTTCTGTGTAACGATTTTTGTCCCTTTCCTTGTTCTAAGTAAATGCATCCACCTGTTGTTCTCTTATTTTTAATATTTTATTTAGTTGTTTATCCCGAACTCTTATTTAGGCTTAACTTTATCCACCGTTTCTCCCTTACATTCCCTCACGAATCGTTTCAAAAACACTTTCCAACTATTTCCAAAGAATTTTAAAACATGAATTTCTACCTCTAAATTATTCCAATGTTTATTCCGTTCTCTCCCCACGCTTGCATGCTTTTCTGTTTTCACAATTTGAGAATACTTCCTTTGTAACGTTTTGTCCGCTTAACCACATTACTCTTATTCTTGCCCTTAGCAACCTCTGCCTTTCTATTTTGTCACAAATATCCAAAGAAACTTTCCTTACCTCATCCCATCTTTATATTTTAAGGCAAACTATGTACTAAATATTTTCTCTTTTCTAATACTGTCACAATTCTGCCTACCGATTGTGTGCTAATCTATATCATAAATTCCAATTTCTCGTACCATTAAACAGTAACTCGTTCCTCATTCTGCTTTGTAATGTGATCTTGTGATCTAAATCCAGCTTCCACAATATCTCTTTAGAATTATTCAAGTTGCACCAACATTTTAATATACGGTACTAAGCAATGCTAGAACCACTCCATCAGGAACTGGTTTAAATAATCCCAATATCAGTTTTCAGAATGATCTTTGGTTCTTGTCAATGTTATCCTAGTAAGTTTCCACCTCATTGATCCTTTGCTATTCTACTATAAACTCTCTAGCATTACATTTATATTTGTCCATGCTAATAAGCCGTAGTTATATACGCTCAGCTATTTCCCCAATATCCTGTGTAGACCCTAGAGGTAGGCTGCCATTCCTCTCAGAATGTATACCACTGTTTTCCAGGCTGATATATATGCAGCCAGCCTGTGCATCGCAATCATAAACATTCCCGGTAAACGGGCGAGAGGAACTACTGGGATAGCCACGCAGACGTAAAATCTCTTAACCGATTAAAACCACATCCAACACTGGCATTGCCAAAGTCACCCTTGTTTGGGTCCCTGGGCATTACAGGCAATCATATGGCAGGTGTTAATTTCATACGATCCCAGTCCTTTTGTAGCTTATATCCCAGAAGCTTCAAGTGTGAGAACCCTATGTAGGACTGATCTTCAATATTAGAATAGACAAACTACTGCCAGGCAAGCCGAATTAATGCTGGGCCCAGGCGGTAGGCAGAGTAGGATTCTTTCGAATTTAAATAGACCTAAACTTAAAAGGTGTTCCCGCTATCTTACGGGCTAACGCACTGCATTGGCAAATTTACACATAATGGGATTCATACAAGTCTCTCTATGCAGGAAATGTGAAAGGAAGAATGAAAAATCCTACCGATTGCGAAGGTTTTGCCGTGTTTAGATATATATTCTTAGGCTTCTCTTTTTTGGAACCTTAAGATATAAGAAAGGCAAACATTAAGCACGTGGTCCGTTTTATCGAGACTTAGAATGATTAAAAGTCCAGTTTGAAAAGGCCCAAAGGGCTCAATGAATTTACGCTCAGGCTTCTAAAAGAGGCCACTCTTTCTTCAGAATCAACATCCTGTGCAAAGTCGGCCAAAGAGCTAGAATACAGTTTAAGTATGGTTTTCACGGTGATACTCCCACGAATTAAATACGGTGTCTGAAGACGCCTCTATGCATTGGGCCACACCTCCAGGGGGTTCAGTACATTCGCCGTTAAACATTAATGACATAAGGTTCGTGGCGCCTCAAGTTTCTCGCATAACGCTACATCGCCCTGCCCCCTATGTGACAACAGCTTTTCCTAAACCGATTGGAAAGATAGCATCTTGCTCTTGTTATCCTTGATGGTATTTACACATCAGCTCCTTACCTGCAAAGGTCGCATTGGTCCAGATCGAGAATCGACAAAATTAAGTCAGGTCTTCACATTTAATTATTGTACAGGATGATTTATGAATAACTGACGCACTTATTTCTTTAATTATTCTGTTCGAAATTCACTCAACGCCCCAATTTTAGCACCAAATTAAGCAGAATGTTCTGGATTTTTGTCGGCAACTGTTTTTGAGATTTTGTTCTAGTCAACGTGAAAATGGAATACACATTAAATGAACCACTCTTCCTTGTAAAGCAATACTGGATTACGAATTCAATTACAGCTCCTCAAAGGACATACCAGAGAGAATTTGTTGTTCGAAATCCTCCCCAAAGAAACAAAATACTGGGGCTGGTAAACGAATTTGAAAACAACTGGATCTCTGGTGAGTGAAAAAGACAAAACTCGTTCATCTAGCTTCCTACGGTTGTTGTTGACGTAAGATTACGACTAGATCAGGTACCCAAAACGTTTGTCGCAGGAGACAGGTTACAGCTACTTAATGTGTCATCGAGCTGTGAAAAGTGCAAGCCTAAAGCGTATAGGATTACGGTTGACCATCAGTTACAGGAACTGATGATAAGATAGACGTTTATATTGTCGTTGGTTTCAGGCGTTCATTATGCTAAATCCTGCCAAATTGTCGATCACATGGTTCACAGATGGAACATGGTTCCATTTATCCGGCTATGTTCCTATGCACCCGGTTAAAATCGGAGTTTGGTGCGCAATATCCGCACAAAGAATAGTGGGACCAATTTTTTCTGAAAACAATGTGAACACTGCAGAGTACCGACGGATTTTCATGGAGTTTTCTGAGAAACTAGACGATGTAGAGCTGAGTAAAGGATATTTTCAGCAGGACGGAGCTACATGTCATACATCAAATGAATCTATGACACTAATTGCAAGTTTCTTTGACAACCGCATAATTTGCAAGAACCTGTGGCCACCGAGATCTCCGGATTTGGCATTGCCGGACTTCTTTCTTTGGGGTTACTTAAAAGACAGGGTTTATTCCACACGTCCCCAGACATTGGAAGATCTGAAACACATTACACAGGAGATTAAAGCTATTGACAACAGAGTCCTCCAACAAGTGACTAGTAACCGGAACGACGTGTTGAGTGGTGCCTTATGCAGGATGGAGGACATTTTCAGCATTTTCTATAGAGGTAAATAATCTCCATAAATTCCTCTGTATTGCAGGTATAATAAGTTGTCGCTAGCATAACTCATTTTGAAACAATTAAAGAAATAAATGTGTCAGTTCTTCATAAATCACCTTATATAAAGTACTACTCCGTGCAATGAGATCAGCGTAACCATGTACCAGGTGAGTCACCTGTTCCAGATTTTATGTGATCTATTAAGCTTTAAATTAACGTAGGTCTGTCTTCATCCCCGCTTTTAGCTCTTTTACGTATTTAGTTAAAGTTGTTTTTCTGTTGCACCAAGCTCGGTTTCACTTTATCGCTATTTAATCGTGGTAAAATGTTTACAGCTCGCTGGGGAGCGGTTTTCTAAGAAAACCATGGCTAAGAATCCAAAACGGAGCTTAACCATTAAGTTTATATCTTTAATATTGTCATCAGTTTGCACGCCACGAGGAGAGAGTAATAGAATGGAGGAGTGTAGATATTTGAACTGAAAGACGTTTCATTTCGAAGATTTCGTTTAAAAATGAAAGGATGACTACAATTTTAGATGGAACTAGTGAATAACTCCAGTTCCCTAAAGCAAGGAGACATTCAGCATCCCCAGAAACCATTATCGTGTAGCTCCGTGATTTGATGCGACTGGAACATTTCAAGGAATAACCGTGATGTGAGTGATTAAAGACAGTACAACGGCATACCAAAAAAATACAGGATTTCATATTTAACTCTTGGTTATCAGTCACCTCACCTCAGTGCATAAAACTGTCTCTTGCACAACGGGAACAAAGACTTAATACGGAGATTTTTAAGAAAATCCCTCAACACCAAGCTACCTTAACATGGATCATTTTATTTTCTTAAAAATTCCTCTAATGATTTTGATTAAACTGCCATATGTTTAAGATACTTACCTAGTTGCCAAATATATCTCGAGTTTCTCGGGAATATTCTGTTGTGAAGTCCTGTTCATTAGGACAGAATTTTGTATAATTCTGACTAGTAAATTTTAAGAGATACATAAAAGACATACTAAACAAAAACTATAGAAAAATTTATTTAAAATAACTTTATTGTGGCTGATGCCACAAAGTATTCAGTTGTTTCTCGCGATATCATCGAAAGAGTATGGAATTTCAAGATCAGCATATAGCCACCTGCTTTTAGACATCGGTTTCGTCTATCCCCATCGTACTTACACTGAATTGTATACTGTAACTATTTGTACAAGGCTTAACTCGATTATCAGTAGATAGAAAAATAAGAAATTGTTCTTATATTTACTGGGATTGATGCACTCGGCCATAGGTGAAAAACCGGGTACAAATGACGCAAGCTACTCTAAATTGTAGTCAGTCTCAAAAAACAGTCCATTTTATTGACCTACACCAAGAGTCTACCTTTTCACTGGACATGGACGTTTCAGAAAAGTTCTCCAGACTTGAAGGTCTTCAGTAGCAATCCTGTCTGCCGTCCTGCGGAAGTCAACCGAGACTGTAGAACTTTAGTGTGTGAAGCTCTAGAAAGGCATAGAAGCTCAATCTTCCAAGAAGTTCGACTCTCAGGAGATACATAAACTTCATAGCGCATTTGTTAAATATTTTTGAAAATATAAATTACATACTTCTCTGGATTAGTAAGGGTGGACAACATTAAGATTTCACTAAGTAAAGTGAAATTACCTTGTATTATTGTAAAGCATTCAACAACTAGAATTATTTCAAAGTCTGGAAGGAAAGAAAAGTTTGGAACTATATAGACAAAGGTGGACTGGGGAAGGTGGAAGTGCGTGAATGTAGGTAATGGTTAGGAGAGAAGGGTGGGCCTGGTCCAGATTAAGTGCACATAGTTAAGGGGAGATAGGGGAGCGAATTTGGATAGATGTCCTCTTTGTGGAGAGGAGATAATGATTTGCATTATATAATTGAATGTGAAGAAACTAAGTTGTGGAGAGATCAGTTTTTATCTAAATAATGGAAGAATGTTGACAAAGAAGTATTAAAAGTTAGGATAATGAAAATATAAAAGGAGAGCGATATAAAAAGAATAGAATATATAGGGAGAGTAAGAGAAAAATGGTTTAGAAAAATAAAGCAATATGAATATGTTATGACCCACCATGCATAAATAACCACGGTGATAAAATGCATGATAGACGTAAGAATAAATAGGAACTCAAAGTAATGTATTAAAAATTGTAAGATTTTTGTATAGTATTATGGAAATACATGTATACATTGTGTAATGAGTTTTTCCACCAATTCTTTAGATACCTATTTTACAGTTATGAGGGCGCTACTCTGGGCATTTTACTATGTGTAATATTTACAATTGTATTATTGTTAATTCATCTCAAAACCAACGAATTAGACGACTGAAATATCATGCAAACTAGAATTTGACTGAAACACTAGCAACATTAGCTAGAGTTTTGGAGATATTCATTTGCAATTGAGGCTTAGCTTATTTAAAATAAGGAAAATAAACTTAAAATGCATGAAACAATCAAATAAATTAGATACAAGTATAGGCGGTGATGATTATAATGGGAACAAAATCTTTGAAATAACACTTACGAGGTGTGTGAGCAAAGTCTTGTAGTCCCTGACAGAAACGTATTGATAAATGAATTGTTCTTAGCCTACACATGCGTGTGTAGGCTAAGGTTGGAAAGCTAGAATCACACTGAAAAATACAATTCCATAGCCTGGATTTGAACCATGGATCTTCCCCTTTCCGTGTGATTGCTCTAAAATAGGTACTGCAGAAATGAAAGTATGGATCAGCCATGAAAGATAAACATGATTAATAGTTTATATTAATCTTGGTTGCGACGTATTGTAAAATATTTTGAACTATTTGAACTAGAGTTTTGAGAATGTAGGCTTTAATAGATCGTAGGATATTCTAGTTTTATTGGATTGAAAAAGGTTTGTGGCTAGCAGGTAATTCCTATAAATTATACAGAATATTTTTATTGTAAACCAACCGAGGAACCCTCTTGTGGTTTACTCTCTTTACAGAGGAGAAGAAAAGCCCGAGGAATTTTATTTGTTCGTCGGTTACTATGCTCTTAAAGTTCCAGAAATTTCAAGTGAATTTTTTTATTGTTCTGATCACAGTATGAGAATCGAATATAAAAGCTCCGAGCTTATCGGCCAGGTCCTGGGGTGCAAACAATTTGGCTTACGAGGTAACTCAGCATTAAGACGCTGTTTAAAGCTTACTAAAGAAAAGGACGAGCTTGGTTAATGGAGATCTACTTAAATGTTTTTATAAATCAGACTTAAACGATTACAATAAAACGAACTAAGTATTACAAATATTGCATTACATTTTGTAATTACAGATATCTTAGGATTTTTAAAATTCAAGCAGACCGGTAAAACATAATGCACAAAGTGCATTTTGAACATCCTAAAATAACGAATTGTTAAAAAGAAAATTCGATCACAGGAAGCTAAATATATTATTAAAACTAAATCAAGTAAAACCGGCACATGAAAGATAAATGTTTAAACGAAATAAATAGCTCTGGCATAAAGAGTCTCTTCACGATCTAAATTTTAATATTTTAAACCATATTTTTACTACATTATGATCTGTTTAAAGGCGGGGCATTTTTATTAACCATCTTTGAAATCGTTTTCTTATAGAGGATATGTATTAATAAAATATTTAAATATGTAACAAAAGTAATTATAAATATACTTAAGAATAATACTTCAATTTTTCTAATACAAAAATGTTAAAATATATCTAAATGCTTTTCCGTCCGGAGTACGATTCGACTTTACATGTAAGATTGGATACAACAGATCAATTAGGACTCTACTCTTATTTCAGTAGGTTTAATTACGGCAGTCTTAATCAAAGCAAGCCAGCTATTAAATATTTAAATTCAGAAACGCGAGTAAAATTGACAGACTACTGCACATTGTCCATGTAGAAAAGTGATTTGCAATTATTCCTGAAATGTTTCACGGTTTCAATACGAATTGAGTACGATCCGCGTTTATTTTCCAGTATTCGATACGAAATTAGATTCCATTCTCTTTTCTGTCAGGATAGAAGTGAATTCCGGTTTACATGCTGTATTGAGCATGGCAAGTGTACTCGGGTCGATGTTAATACCCCATGTAAATGCAATAAAGATTTAACTTCACTTGGAGCATTCCTTTGCTTTGGAAGTACGTTCCTTTAATCTTAAATGTGATAGAGCGTTCATTGGAAGTGTTACTTCTCTAAAAACTACACACAATGCAGGCATCCAGATTATTTCGCTTGGACAAATTAAAATGTTTTTAGAGTAATGTCGTATTTTCGTTTTATGGTGAGCATCTCCAAGTTACCAAAAGGTGTTAAAGAAATGCCTTCCCATTTCTAATGGCGAAAACACTTCGCTTCTTTGTCCGGTGCTTCGATGGGCTACATCGGCGACATACAACGGTGGTTACCACGCAATTTATTGTTTCGGACGGCAAAATATTACCTTGTAGCTTACGATGGCAATTAAGATCCTGTTCAAATATTATTTTAATATAAACCTTAAATGCTCTTATTATTTTCGCGCTGGGGGTTATTAATTGCTATGCGGTTTGCAAGATAAATCGGGATGATTTAAATCAGAGAGGTTCGATATGTGTAAAGGTAAGTTAGTTTAATGATCTGCATCCTTTCTCTGTATTCACTCGCTTAGTGTCGGACGATGTAGATGGTAAACTCTCTTGTGTGTTGGAATTTTGTATTTAATGTTCGGTTTTGAAATGGTTGTTTTTAGAATATATCACAGAATTTTCTTTGCTTAATTAAAATTATCACTTTAAAGTGGTCCTTCTTACTCCTCAAAATACCGAAAGGTAAAGATGCGTATCATGGAGGGGCCCCCGGAACCGTGGCAGACCAGCGCACGCAGGTCGGTCGGCCCATTTGCTTTCAACATGACCCCTGGGAGGGAAGGATGAGAAGAGAGAGACCCAAAGTGCGAACAGATTCGGATGACAACGGGCGAAAACATGGACGGGGTCTCTAAAGTTTCCAGACAGAACGCATCCGACGCCGCACGGTGCCTACCCACAACCACCAACCTCCAGGGTCCCATGGAGCAGAGCCCCACGCTAAGGAGAGCTCTAAATGAGCGGTATGGCAGCGACGCCAAGTAAGAAACCTTTACAGAGTGCAAGGCACCGCCCAGTCGCAACCCGCAGAACACCGTCGCCTGGTCCTACAACCCTGAAACAGATGATACGGAAGATGTATACAGGTAATGAGGAGGAGAGTCGTGGTAGAAGATGAACCACCCCAGCATTCACTTGGTGACCTGGGGAAACCACGAAAAACCCATGGGCAGAGTGGGCGGTCGCCGGGGATCAATCCCGGGATCTCCCAAATGCGAGCTACAGATGTAGCCGCCTGAGCCATCCCGCTCGGTTCAAAGTACCCAAACTCTCGTTCTTTGAGAGGCTCCCCAGCTTCCAACAATGAACTGGAAACCGCTGAAGTTGATTGTCAGAACCAGCAAGGCTTTACACAGTAATTCTCAGAATTTGATATTTCCCTTTACATATTTTGTGGTATTTGATCAGCTAACAAATGCCTATCTTATCTGGCTGTACATCGCTCCACTAGCCACACATCACACTAATATGAGCGGTAGTCGATGTGCGAAAATGCAATCTCCATAGCTTCGGCATAATAAATGCCGAGTAGCATCTGGACGCTGTTTAATTCATTAGTGAAGTTTACAAATTGTCTATCAATGTGATGATCTTGATAACATTTCGTGAACATTTATGTCCAACACATTTTGCATAGGAAAACCTTTATTTTCGGCTTCTCTTGGTAAACAAGCTTCTAAATGCAGGTGCTATTATGAGAGAAACGCTAGCGATGTTTTCTAGAAGCCTTTGTTCGGCGACTCTAAAAGGAAAGCGGAACAATAATTCGAATTAAAATTGTTTCACTATAAACGCAGGCATATAAGCTTATATGGGGTGAGTGAAACGCTGTAAAATATTGCTTAAAATTTCGAGCACGTCTTAAAAATGTTAAATTGCGTATTTGTTTTAGAGTATATCATAATACTTTTGAGTAATTACATAATAATTTTTCCTGAGTATTACAGGCACATCAAGACTTTCTCTACCACGTACCTAGTAGGTAGAGAAACCGTTGCATCCACCCAAAAATCGATACCGAAGTTTCATCGGAAATACATGTTTTGAGGCCTACTGAGTAAACGAAAACATTTTTAGAAAAGGTACGCACCTTGGTGTGGGTGTGTGGGTGTGTGTGTGTATGTATGTGTGTGTGTGTGTCTGCGCGCGCGCGTGTGTCATAACTCAAAAACGAAGTGTTGGATAAACACCAAACTTGCTATTTAGGTTCAGCACCTTCTAAAGATGCGACACGAAGACTTTCAGGAAAATCCTCGCACCTCAAACTACCCTTTACATGAATATTCTTCGAAATTTTCGATTTTCTAAAAAATGGCTATAACGATTTTGATTAAAATACCATATATTAAAGATATTTACAAGAATAATAATAAATATATATTGAATTTTCTAGGAATTTTCCTCTTTTTTCAGAAGGAATTTTGTATAATCTTGTAAAACTGGTAAACATTAAGCGCTAGACGAAAATGTAGTGCACACAAAATGCGGATCTCTTTAAAACACACAATTTGTCAAATTTTTTGTGGCATCAGCCATTTCCGAGATATCCATTATTAATGGTTCGATTCATTCAATAGTTGGTCATTCGTTTTAAGTCCCAACGATTTTCAGTTGTTGCTGGCAACAGCATAGAAACCGGTATGAAACTTAAACCCAACGTATAGCGTCCATTTCTTAAACATTTGACTATCACTGTTCTCTTTGTATGCTAACGAAATGTGTAATGTAGCTATTTCTGCAAAGGTTTATCTGGACTAAAATGAAGTAGATAAAAAATTAACTTTCGTAAGAATAATTTATATACACACTAATAAACGACAGAGGATAGAGAAGGTCATGTGAATGTAACAAATCAGCCGTTTATGTTGGAAACATGGTATTTTATTTCTGAATTGTACTCTTAATAATTGTGTGTACCACATTAGTTCGTATAACAAGCATATGATGGGGTACAGTCGCATAATTTTCTCAATCCATTGCCAACTCGCACCCATACAGTATGTATTGAAGTACTCATTAAAAAGTTATCCCTCTAATCCACATTTCTTTAGTCACAATAGTTTTCGTCTAGAAACGACTTCAAATTCAAATAAATACCAAGCTATGTATATAACGCTCAAATGTTTATCGGAAGCATAGAAGAATGAATTCAAAATTTGTAGCAACGGGTTTTCGTGAAAGAAAAGAAAACAGAATCGGAAACCTTCAAGCATCCTGCGATGATTTATTTTATACTTTTTAACGCCCGTTCTTACTATACACGGCACCAAGGTGGTAGACACTGCTGCATGAAATGAAACTGGGAAAGGAAATATGCTTAGAGTAACTCTCTGGCATTTGTTTGTTTAGGGACTGAGGGAAACCCCTAAAAACCTGTCAGAGGACAGTCCTGGCGGGAATACAATTGGGTACCCCCATTCACGAGTCCCTGTCTTAACGACTTCGGCCACCCTAGTCGGTGCGTCAGATGACGCCTTACATATCAAACATGTGTATCTTGTTTTCCTAGTTCTACAAAATTCATACAAATGAAGCGGACTTCACAGGTTGTTTGTAGAAGTTTAAGATATTAATGTTATTACATTAATCATGGAAAGCTATAACGTTACGCTTATAAAAATTACAATACAAGCATGGAATTATTTGAACTAATTTATATTTAATGAATAAGACAGAGATAATTAAAATGAAAATTAAAATAGAAAAACAAATACTACAAAATAAATAAATCTTTACATGTACAGAATTGGAACAATGTCACCGATGGGTTGTTTGTTATGGAGCGTGTTTCTCGACATTGCCTGTGCACTCGAGGACACAGATATTTAATTTCATGAGCAAGAAATTAAGTGAAGTACGCCCAAGAAATGTAGAATTCAAAAACACTTAAAAAACATTAAGATTATAAAAGTTGTAAGCAACGTTCCGTACTTTGTTCTTCCTAAATACCTGTAAAATTGCTGTTTTCTTTAGTCTTAATTGCATATAGCAGATTGGATTGAAATATGACACATTTTAGATAACAGAAAAAAATAAACGCAATCTCCTTGTACGATATCCCTAATAGGCGCCGTCGCTGCATCCTCTGCTTTCATCCACAGAGGACATCGTAGACAGGGTGCAGTAAATGGTAGATCAGCTTGCTGCTTTGGTGCAGTTTCCAAAATCGGAGTCACTGTTTCTGCATCAAGTAGCTTCTTAGTTGATCTCCAAGGACCTCACAGGCTGAGTGCACCCCGTATAAGAACTCCCAACACGGGAAAACTCCCATACTGGTACCGGGAACGGAACCTTCACACATAGACTGCTGCGGCGACGTCAAATTTTAGATATATTACATAACCCTAAATTTCTTTTAAAATGCGTTGTCCTTTTCATTGTTGTAATATTTTATAGTCATTAGTATGAAAGCCATAAAAATAGCTTACAGTGACAAAATATAACTCTTTCTAAAATATAATTCATTACTTTTGTAGCACTAACTCTCTCCGAAATATTCAGTATGTTGCCACGTCAAAGTACTATGTTTGAAACGATAATGCCCATTCTTTTATTTCTCATACGACCTCATGGCTGACATATGTTGACTAATTGTGTAAGCAGTTAGTATCGCAGCCCCATGGGCACAACAAAATGTAAATTATCTAATTGAAACCACTTGTCTGCAAATATTTGTCATTAAGGGTATTGTATGTGACTAGATGGAAATTAACAAAACAAATACGATATCATATATGCCTATGTTCTCATATGAAAACTGTTTAAACATGCCTAATATATTTTTAATTCATGTGTATTACGCATTCCACTTATCAGTTCCAATTTCAGTAATCCGGTTCTTGAGAAATACGACTTTCATTTCCATTGTAGCAACCTTGCACACAGTTAGAACTACGTCTGGCATAGTACCTACCAGCAGCTGATCGTTGAGCGGTAGACAGACCTAAAGTCAGCCGTTAAAACTTAAAACGTTATAATTTTCCCCCGGGATTAGAGACCGTATGTGAGAGAAAGCCGAGACAGGATACTTTTGTGTTCGATGTATGTTCACTAAAACAAATTGCAGCTCAATCTGCGACTTCAGTGTGACAATGGCCCCTTGTAAGTGCATTATAAAATAAGCCTTCCTATAACTAGCCTATAGAATCACTATGGCTATGGAAGGAATGAATGCATGCTTAGGCAAATAAATCACCAGGTTACAGCATTATGCTATAGTTTGAATAAATGCAACTTCTTAAGTATGGTAATGTATATCCAGATATAGGTATTATACATCGATACCCAGTGGCTGCAGCTAGCGTCTGATCTAGGACCCGAAACCCCCAAAAACCTGGGATGTTGGGTTACCCAAAAGCTTGGAGGTGTCACTCGGTCCTACTTTACCAATGGGTTTTGGTCAGCTTTGGTGTTTTCTTTCTTATGGTATCAGAAACCTCCCCGATGGTTTCGATTCCTTCATTTGAGGCAGTATTTTTAACACTTAAATAATTTCAGTCTAATTATATAATATGTAAATTCAATAACAGCCCGCCTTGAAGCAATTTGTGTATGTAATAATTTGTAAAATGTACGTAAGTCATTGCATATGCTTATATTATTGTATCCATGTGTAATAATGTTATGTGAATATATTACGTAATTTAATAATGTAGGAACTGCGAGAATAATAAGTTAAAAGTTGCTAACAATGAGGTAACCTTGAGTCAATAATGAATAAGAAAGTTTAACAGTACTACTTGTGATTCTTAGAGTAACAATAATGTAATTTTAGTGACAGTTTATAAAATAGCCAATCATCAACCAGAAAAAGCTTTAGTTAAATGAAGGTATTCTATTGGGAGTAGGATTAGCCAATCAGAAACTGAAATATAGCAAAATTTACAAATCTAGAAGTCAGTTGCCTGCAAACAGCGTTACTAACCAGACGCAAAAAGTGTCCTCAAGAAATATAATATGTATTCGTGTAAGATGAAAAATAAGTTTACGTGTTAAAAAAGTGTAATTAATTAATAAAAGAATCTCACAGCTCTCTATCAGTGAAGTGTTATTTAAATCGTATGAAGTATTAATAAAAGGAGTGAAGTAAAATTATAATCTGTGTAAGCCTACATTCTTGTCGCATCACAACCCTGCTAAGAGAAACGTGTCTCTAACAATAATACTGACGCAGCCGAGGCAAACATAAATATATAATACTTAAAGAAACAGTCAAACTACAAAGTTAATATTTTTTGAACTTGGGGCAAAGGCCACCTAAAAGTACATTTGGGGCGAAGGCTACCGGAAACCGTTTACTATACGTGCGGTTGTAACTACAAGTTCGGTTCCCCAACAGTTGAAATATAATACATATCTTCAAACTGACTTTCCATACGTAGCAGCAACAAACATTTTCTCAAATGGTCAAAATGCAGAATATCAACCATTCCAAGGCTGGTTTTATTTTTCTGCTTCATTCAATTCTGGAGTTCATGTCTGCGATCAGATCAGAACATCTACCTATAACTTACTTTCGATTCTTTCCTGGAAAAGAGTTTGCTGCAGTTTGTTAGTCGCCCTGGTTATTGAAAGACACGAAATCGCGATGTAAATTGTTTTGTAATGAATTCGTTACTGTCCGATGTATTGGTTTCGTATTTGCTACTTGATGACCTTATGCAATTCAAAGGTTAGAAAAGAAGGGATAACTGCTGAAGAATAAAATTAGGTTTTTGATACCTTTGTCTGCCCAAGCTTTCAGTATTATTTCGTACGAATAGGTACTCGCTTTCATACATTATGAAAGTGATCTGCTTAAGAGCCTCCACCCCCCCCAAAATGAAGTTATAACTGAATATTCTAGATTTTGTGAAGAAAGATGATCAGAAAGATTACACTACGAAGTCATTCTTGTCTCCAGAATGAGTGTTAGCTTTCGGTTCACTAGGATGTTTATTCAGTTTATTATTGAAGTGTTTCTCTTTTTATAACTGTCTGAGGAATTCTAGTCGAGTTGAAAATGTAAACATAAACACGTAAGATACAATAATTACATTAGTTTGTTTGTATCCAAATTGTACTTGTAGAAAAGCATTTTCTAAACGTCCTCGGAGAGTCCAAAATTAGTAGTTTCTGAACAGGATTTTAATTGAACCTTGCTGAACCTCTTATGCTTTTGATGGCCATTTTCAATATGTATACATGTTTCATTTTCGTAAATGTTAGTATCAGACATGACCTTGTATTGCCTGTAGTAGCAGAACGCTCACAATTTTTCAGTATCGATCAATGTTAGGAAAGACCAAGTCGTGGAAACTTAAAACACAGATTCAGAGAAAGCTCCTGAATAAGTCAGAAATGGCTGTCACGCGACCGATATGACATAGTTAAATATTGTATTTCTGCTGCACATATAGCTTTTGCTTTCACGACGAATATTCAGGATTTTGGAAGACATATTTTATGCAATTTTTGAAGACTTTCAGTATTTTTACGACGAATTCTTTATAGTTCTCGGTTACTAGTTGTCAGCCATTGGACAAGGAAGAACACAACTTTAAATAATTCCAATGACACAGAGTCTTTTATTACAGAAATGTAAATCTCCGAGTGAAATTGGTCAACCTGTGAACAATAACTCATATACATTTCTATTGGGAATACGTTAATCTTCACTGTTTTGTATACCATAGGTACTGTAATTTTAAAAATCTAGAACGTAACAACTGCGTTTTCTTGCCTGGAAACAGTGGCCGGAACTGGCTAAAACCGATGATAGAACTGAGTAATGACTAAAATTGATGTGTTACAATCATACGAGGTTTCTCCACCCACTATTATTTAATATCCATCCTATATATTATTTAGGATAAAACTTGTTTTTATACTTACTACAGATTATTCATGATACATTTTGGCAGAAATTATTTCAACGCATACTTTATAGCAGGTACAAAGAGGTACAAGGGGCTGGTACGACAGTATCTACTTTGTATATGCTTTTCTTGACACTCTCCTTGCCCAGGAGAAACAAAGAACCGCACTTGAAGGTATATTCCTAAAAATATTCCAAATTCAAAACAGTAGCGAATATCTTGGAAATGGTTAATGTTACGAAAGTACTTATTTGATACACAAGATGTATTTTAATGAACTCGACATTTTTCCTGCAGTAAGATTTACTCTCTTATGGCTTCCTACTTATATAAAATTGTACGCAGAATTCATGAGAACGAAGGGAACTTAAAAGGGTATTTACAGAATATTTAGTGGCATTTTAAACATAACATTTTAATCAAAATTGTTAGTCTTTCTTTCAAAAAATAAAACGTAACGAAAAAAATTCCTAATTATAGTTTAGGTGGGATTTTCTAAAACAGAATCTTCACTTGGTATCCTTAAAGTTCCCAAATTCAATGTAATGTGGTGTTTATTCGACGTTTCGTTTTTCGGTTATGCTGTTTGCAGGCACGCAAAGAACAATTCCCTCCTTTTTCTGTTTTAGGAGATTCCAAAACATGTATTTCCGGTGGAATTCTGATATATTTTTTATGGAATGCAATACTCTCCCTACTTTTCAATAGACGAGCGGTAAGACACAGTAAAAATTAAAGGAAATTTCTTGCCGACTAAACTGTAAAGATTAATTATTTTAATTTTTATACTACCAGCCACTGTCAAAGAATATTATTGAGAAAACATCCTCATACTTGTTGTATGACACAAAAACATCGTGAGGCAGGAATTGCTGCTTTATACGAGTATTTATTGATTCAAACGAGAACCATATGGATAAAACCAATTTTAACAAATACATAATTTCAAAACGTTCCTCGCTTAAGCTGTCTAAGAGTGCTCGTTATAGCTTAAGATTAAATCTAGTACTAGTTAAAACTTGCTTTAATGGGTTTAAGATATTTGAAATAGATTTCTACAATTAAACAGTGGCTTCCATTTCAGCCAATAGTAACCGTCACCTCTGTAAAATGGCCTAAATTAAATAATAACACTCACTACCCTAGGGTCAGAAATTATTCCACGGATTTTAGAAAGTATCGTAGTTCTCGTTTAACAATGGATGAAGGCGGATGAAATACATGGCAAAATGATTACAGGAAAATTCCACAAAAAACATCAACCAAGAATTTGCCTCAAATGAGGTTCGAGCTTCGGCCCTCCGGATAGGAAGCCATATCTCAGAGATGGGTTATCCCATTTGATCTTCCCGAATCTGATTTTGAAATGTTTTTAATCGCTATTAGGTGGGTAGGCTTCTAAGTAAAACTGAAGGAAAGACCATTTCCATGAACGAAACCAGAAGGTAAACTGAGTAATAATTGAGGAAACGTTAACGTATTTATAGAAATGTGTTCACGACATAACCAAAGTAAATACCACCCATGACTTTTTCATGATTATATGAATTGTAGAGTTATCGATAAGGCAGCTGACTTGTAGTATTTCTAAAGTAATTTGGTCTGCTGCTTAATGGATACGAAATAGTATGCACTGATCTTCCTCTTCTTTACTACAAAGGGGCTTGCATCATGTTGTGTCTTCTCTCCAGCCATCTCTTCCTTGGTCGTCTATTTGTCGTCTTTCTTGTAGCTTGTATTTTATTATTTGTTTCACTATTTTTTCACTTTCCATTCTTTTAATATGCTGTATTCATTATTGTTTATTTTCTTGTATACGTTAATTTATGCAAAATATATTTAATTCTGCTCTTATTTCCTTGTTTCGTATTTGATTCAATATTGTACAGCAATTTACGTTTCTTAAAAAGATCATCTCTGCATTCTGTTTATTTTGTTCCATAAGATAATGGCTATACCAGTTTTAACCTATGGAAATAATTCATGGAAAATAACAAAGTTGCATTAATAAATAATTAAATTAAAAAAATAATAATATCAACGGCAAATACAACGTTTAGAAAACCTTATAATTAACTTCCTACAAAGCTTTTGTACTTCTTTTACTGAAAGGCTTTTGCTTCTCTGACTTTTGAGGTTACGTTCACCGAATTCATTACGGCATGATCAGACAGGGCATTATTTATAAACCGCTACTTGCATTGACAATAAATATACGTGTGTTTCATCTATATAATAACGCAATTTACTAAGAAAGTTTGATGTTTTGAATAACCTTAAACATTTTTTGAGGTTGCTTGGGTAAATTATAAATCAGTTTAAATTAGTAATTTATAATTAATAACGATAAATGTGCAAACATTATCATACAAGACTAAAACACGAGCATAGGCTCAATTAAAATTAGATATGCAGAAGAAAATTAAATATATCTCGGGGCAATTGGTTTGTGATTGAATTCTGTGACGCAGAAAATCTACGAGTCTGTTTAGTTATTTTAGAATCAGATTGTTGCAAATGCACCTAATTAAAAATATTAAAGACCAGATGTTATTAAGTACAGTTAAGTACAGTTAACAAAACATAACTTTCACGAGTATCTCAGTTGCCTCTTAAGTAGTATCTCGAACCATGGGTGACTCTTTCAAAGAAGACATTAATTTATAAAAGAATAAGCCTCTACAAAACTATTGTTATTCGCCGAGTCTTTCATCTCTGTGGTGTCATTGTCTTAGGATTGGCTAACAGGAAAGTGCATTATACCTTTGTACAAGGCCTCGCCGCCTCTTTCACGTCCACTGCCACACCTTATGGGTACCAGCAGCGGCGATTCTGCTAAGTCACGAGTTCTCCTTCTGGCGAACAGCAATGAGGTCATTTTATCAGAAATGGTCCAAGGATTAGGAGGCACCTTTGCTATTCCTTGGAAGAGAGCTCCTTTGTATGTTATTCCAGATACAATATTTCATCAGTCATGTGTGCCACTGCAACTTTCTACAAGTGCCAGGAAAGACATAAAAATTCATAACATGTAAACCGTATTTGGTTTGTATCACATATACTTAATGAAATGGAACAATAATACATATTAATGAACTTAATGTGACATTATTGAACCTTGTGATATGCGAGGGCGGATTGATAAGTCAGTGACTTTTTAAAGAAATTAAAAAGTTTTTCCAAAAAAACCAATTTTATTTCTCAACATACTCTCCTTTCAATTCAATACATGTTATCCAAGGTTTCTCCAATTTTTTTAACACTTCCAAAAAATATGTAAAATACGAGCTTGTTTCTGACATGATATTTTCATTGGACGTGAATTTCTTCCCAGCGAGCCAATGTTTCAGGTTTGCGAAGAGGAAGAAGTCGCTTGGAGCCAAATCTGGAGAATATGCTGGGTGAGGTAGTAGTTCATAGCCAATTCCACAAATTTTGCGTTGGCAATGGCTGACGTGTGTGCTGGTGCATTATCCTGGTGAAAGAATTGTTTTTCTTCACCAAATGGGGTCGTTTCTTTAACAATTCCTTGTGAATTCCTTGCGTCACAATATGAACCTGTGATCGTTTTACCTTTTTCAGGTAGTGGATGTATATTACCCCTTGTGAATCCCAAAAGACAGCCATGATTTTTTCCTGCCGACGGAATGGTTTTCGCTTTCTTTGGAGCAGGTTCGCAGAAGGAAAGTCGCTGCTTTGATTATTGTTTGGTTTCAGGTTGATATTAATGGATCCAAGTTTCGTCAACCGTGATATAACGCTGCAAAAACTCATTTGGTTTGCGCTGAAACATGTTCAAACATCCCTGTGAAATGGTCACACAATTCCGCAGTCGCGACACCCATCTTGCTGACAGCTTTATCATACCCAAAAATTCGTGCAGAATGTTATACACCCGTTCACTCGAGATGTATACGGTCTTGGCTATCTCACGGATTCTGACTCAGCGGTCTTCAACATAATATCGTGAACTTTGTTCACCATTTCTTTTGTTGTCATCTCAACCGGCCGTCCTTGCGCACGGCATCTCTTGTGCTCAAACCGCCACATCGAAATTCTGTGAACCGTTTGTGAACCATGCCATGTCATGGAGCAAAACCCCCATAATACTTGTTCAGCGTTTCTTCTGATTCCTTCACCGTCTTACCACGCAAAAAGTAGTGCTTTATCAGAACACGAAATTCACTTTTCTCCATTTTCTACGAAGCAACACACATCTGCTTATTTTAGACGCTCTCAACAATATCCTAAGAAACAAATGACAAATTTCTGCGATTATACCAAGAATAGATGTAAGAGTTGGGTGCAAACAAGAAACCTGTGATTAGAACGCTATCTCTCGTCAAAGTCATGGATTATCAATCCGCCCTCGTGTTCTACTTTGGACCATTAATTATAAATCCAATGGTTCCCAAACTGTGTGTCGCGCAGCCCCATGGAATGTATCGCGAAAGTTTGGAAATGAGAAATGAATTGTATGCCTCAGAAAGCCTCTTTCAGATTTACTTTGTTTTATTTACATGAAGTCTCGCACTTGGTACATTTTATTTTGAAACAGGTTTTACGAATGGAATGTTAACACCTGCAACAATCCTTAGTTTAATTTTTGTCTCACGATTACTCAAATGAAAGTGAACACCTGCAATAACGCTTCGTAATTCGCTTATTGTTCCCACCTATTAATAAAAAGTTTAGAATCATCAGAGCATGTTGGCTAGTTTCACTATATACGTGTGAGTGGGTGATAGTCCGACTGTTTTATCAAAAGTGCCTTATTTAGATTTTATCATGGATAGATTTTCAATTCGAAAAAGACAATATGAATCAAGCTAATTCAAACAATGAATGAAAATTCCCTTCAGACTTCACAAAACGTACTGCTTTTCGTAAATATAGCGTCGAATAGTTGCAATGTATTTTACATTGGCGCGGTGATCAATGTAAGCATGAGGAAATATTTTGTCCAATCAGTCGATGGTGTCAAATAAACTAAAAAGACATTTAGGAAGTAATCGTGCTCATTTAGCTTAAAAACCAAGATAGTATTTAGAATTTAAGAACGTCTTTTGAAGTCGCACGAAAAATTCTTTTTGTCACTGCTTGTACTTTTTTGTTTTTGTTTTTTACTTTCTCTACTACGTATAGATAGTAGGGGAAGTATTGTAT
The DNA here is from genome assembly GCA_030765065.1 of Deroplatys truncata. NCBI lineage: Eukaryota > Metazoa > Arthropoda > Insecta > Mantodea > Mantidae > Deroplatys > Deroplatys truncata. Next base: position 115,075,625 of record CM060988.1, on the reverse strand, counting down.
TCCACCCAAAAATTCAATGCTGATATTTCACCGGAAATACATGTTTTGAGGTGTCCTGAATCCAGCTAAAGCATTTTTGGAAACATGTCCGTGTGTGTGTCTGTGAACAGCAAAACTCAAAAACGAAAAGTCAGATAATACCAAACTTGGTATTTGAGTTTAGTGTCTTCTAGGGATTCGACACGAAGATTTTCAAGAGAATACCCCCAGAAATACCCTTTACATGGAACATTTTTCAAAAATTTTGAATTTCTCAAAAATGGCTAAGATAGTTTCTACCAGAGTAGAGAAAGTCATGTGAGTGCAACATATCAGATTTTTTAAGGACTAAAGATAATTTTGGAATATTTCAGAAGAAATATTAACCTTACAAGCACTAATCTACAATTTGTAAACACTCCTAAAAATAGACAAACTTATTGTTAAGATAGAGCTTTACTTTTTTTTCGAAAATTTGAAATATAAACGAAACTAGGCCTGAGAGGCTAAAATCCTATAAATAACAAATGTGCAAGAATGACATTTTGAAATAGAAACTTGCTTTTCTGAAAACTGCAGTATAATTGCGAAGAAACCTTTCTTCCTGATTAACATTTAAAATTTGTATCCATCCGAATTCTCGTTGTATATTATAACATTGTGATTCTTCTATCTATGTAATGTTATTCACGACACTCTTTTACCTATAAGTTATTTCAAACTAAGCAAACGTGAAGATACAGCGTTCGAATGTTTACTGGTAGCAATGTGAAATAAATTCAGAAGTAACCAGCTATTGCGAGAAAAGCAAAGAGAAGAATCGGAAACTTTCAAGCTGAAAGGCACATCATGAAATATTTGAAAACGATTAACGCTACGAGAAAAAATCTGTTACACTCACATGACTTTCTCTACTTTGTACAAACTATTTTTACAAACGCTTATTCTCCATATGCTTCATGTTAATCGAGATATCGAGATGTCAATCTTATTGCTAATTTTCTTGTAGATGCAAGGGGAATATGGTAGGTTATAAGCGATAGTCAAATATTTTAAGCTCTGGTTGCTATGTGGCATATTCCATTCTCTTTGCATGTCCAGGACATAAAAAATGAATAACGAATTTGAGAAAGTATTGGAAAATTTAAGGGAATAACAAGCAATATCTCGAAAATGGTTCACTCAACAAAAAAAATGTATATGACATAAATTGTGTATTTTAACGCAATCTACATTTTTTGTGTAGTAAAATTTTGTCTATCTCTTATGGTTTACCAGTTATGCAAAAGTCGTTCACAATGAATACTTTTGGAGACAATCGCAGAAAATACGAGATATACATTTCATTTGTCATGAAAATATCTTAAACATACGATATTTTAATCAAACTCGTTGGAGCCATTTTTGAGAAAATTAAAATTTTCGAATAATCTTCCATGTAAAGGATAGTCTGGAGTGGGGGGATTTTCTTGAAAACCTTCGTGTCGCATCCTTGGAAGATACTGAACCTAAATACCAAGTTTGCTGCTTATTCGACTGTTCCTTTTTGAGTTATGCTGTTCACAGACAGACACACAGACACACACACGGTCATGTTTCTAAAAATGTTTTTTTTTGGGCTCAGGGGTCTCAAAACATGTATTTCCGGTGAAATCTCAGTATCGAATTTTTGGGTGGAATGCAATACTTCTCCACTTAGTATACGTAGTAGAGAAAGTAAAAAGTATTCGATACAAATTAAATATTTTAATGAGGCCTACATTTTTTTCTGGAGAAGTTCTTGTCTGTCTTATGGTTAAATAGTTATATAGACTTCAGTCAGAAATACGGAATGTTACTGGTTATTCACAGAAAGTACATACCTGTTATTCTTCGTGGCAATATATTAAACATCTGCTATTTTAATCCAAATCGTTAACTTCTTTAAGATAAAAAATAAAATAAATTACTTTAAAGGATAATTGGATTACGCAAAATTGTGTGGAAATTGTGTCGCATCCTTGGAAGATGCTGGACTTATTAAACAAGTTCAATGTTTAACCAACTTTTCGTTTTCGAGTTATGTTGCACATACTAGCGCGCACGGACGCTTCTAAAACTGGTTGGTCAGGCGATCTATAAGCATATTCCGGTGAAATTTCAGTGTCGAATTTTTGGGTGAAATACGGTACTACCTCTACGTACTATAAGTGGTAGATAAAGTACAAATTGAGGACATTTAACTCTTTTATTACTTTCATGATACCTGTGTAACATTAGGAATTAGGATTTAGGGTGGTTGATGTAGTGGTCAGCACATTTGTGCTGTTGTTGGTGCACGAGTCTCTGCAATTTTCTTTCAATGTGTTTTAACCCTAAGGTGTTAGTATTCAACATACTATGCCTCTGACTTGGAGCAAGTACACAACAATTGGATTTGCTACTATTAGAAGTTAGATTCTGTTACAACAGTTCTCCCTCATTTAGTTCCGCAAGGAACTACTAATAGAAAACGGGAAAACTGGGGAAAGAGTAATTTGTTTCATGTCGCATGATCCAATCTTTTCATTGTATGGATTAAAACTACGCTCTCCGTACAGCCTTTGCCATTATTCTGTATGGAGGTGGTACACCTAAATACAATAAAATATCTGTTATTTATTACATTAACTGACTATAGCAGGTGGCCATTAGCGCTGTCAGGAAAGCAGATATAGACAACCATTCAAACAGGAGATAGCACGAAGAGTTTTCTATGTTGAAGGGGCAATATCAACACGGCCTGCCGCTATTTCAGAGGAAATCAATAAAGAAAACTCATTACGCCTTTAAATTCGGTAACTGTTGAGCATGCTCCGATCGTCGAAAACCCAATTAAACAGCTCGTACCTCAGATAAACCAACTGTATAACATCAAACGTTGATAAAAATTCATAAAAGAATATAGTTTTGAATTGTATTACTTGGATTAACAGAATCTTCACTTATGAGTCTGCGAATGCTGAAAATATAACTTTTAATAGCCACATTGCCATATTTTGCGTTATTGAGTATCTATCGGCAACAATAATCACGTTAAAAAGCTTTTTTTTCAATAATACATGTTATTTTTCAAGTCTGCTGTCTAAATAATGGCCATGCTCAAAAGGACGTAGCAGTTTTTAATATCCTATATTTGTGATTCCAACCCCTTACTCTTAATATTTTTTGAGAAACACTAAATATAATTTGCATCTTAGTGTACATTAATTATATGACATGTTGCTTATTTTGTTAAGTTATAGGGTAGCGGGCTGTGTTGAAGGCTACTCTGCATTTCCTTACACACTAAGAGGTATTTCGCTAAGATAATGGATAAAGGCATTCAAAACTAAGCTTAGATATAATTAATTTATATCCGGACTTTCGGGGTTCGATTCCCGGTTGGGGCGGGACCTTTTCTTTTAGCTAGAATTAATCTCTAGCCTCTGCAGAGCGTGAAAGTGTGTGGTTAAAACTGAAAATAAATATATGAACCTTAAAACGCGTTGTTTCTCAAGTCATACCTCCCGATATATCCATACAATTTATTCAGTTAAAACATACGAGAGGTAAATGTGTCATTTTATTGAAGGTATTAGCGGAAGAAATAAATGCAAGGCTTTCACGGTAATCGATAAAATATTAAAATCTTTCGGGCTGGAAGGCCGCGTTCTAAGGGCAAAATTATTTACACTCGACGTTTCGGTCAACTCTTTGGTTTCACCCCAGACCACGCCTTCGGGCCCGGAAGATTTTAATATTTTATCTATTAGCGGAAGGCTTGACTTCGCTACGGGAAATACATATACGATTCTTAACGTGAGCCCATAATGTCCATATTTCCGTGATATATCTGCGCACAAAATTTCGGAATTCTAAGTGTACCAATTTTGAAAAACAGGATCTGTGTGCACAGTTTTAAGAAAAAGTTGCGTTTAAAGTTTGTAATTTTAAGTTTCTTAGGCCGAATGACATTCAGAAGGCATTTATTCCGTAATTCTACCAAAGTATAGTTTTCGTATCCTGTGAAGAACCGGGCCACAAGTGAAAGCATTCTAGTGCTGACATAATTATATTAACTCATTTCGAAATTTTAATGCAGTCTTCTTCATAGGTTTTTCATCTCAGTGATGAGTGCTAAAATCAATTCATTTTAAAATGCCGTCTATAACCAAGTATGTATTCATTTGGGGAGCAGATTGACCGTGGTGTGAAAGTTTTGCACCTCGGCTGTCTTTTTCAACAAACTGTATTTTGCATATATGTGTTTCTGGCGCAGGAAATGAGAAAAGTCTGACTTAAAAGATACATACATTTGGTGCAAGTTTAACATACTGCGGGAAAGATGTTGGCAAATGTCACGAAAGTAAACACAACTGTTTTGTTTTGGCTGCAAGTGAGCCAGATTGCTTATCCGACTGGAATATCCAGACACCGATGACACACTGAAGAACAGGATTTCAATTAAATTCCCAAGGTAGAGCGGGGCGGCCCCTGATGCCCCCACTACCGCCCACGGAATGATTCATAACGTGTGTACTCACCATTCTATGCTCCTATAGCCCTTGGCGCAGCAGTGAAGACTTTTAAACTTGTTGACAATGGCATATTCTCGCGTGCTGATCTCTTTGGTGAACTGGAGCCACGTGGTGTTGGTCCTGAACGTGTTCTCTGAACAATAGTCCACGATTCCCTGAACGCTGGGAACTAAAATCACTGTCATCGTCACCAGAGTGTAACATAACAAATTACTCATAGACTGTCTTCTACCTATCGACATATCTGTTGACTGTCTGATCTTCCACATGCTGATAAACGCGAAATATAACAAATTCAAGTTATTACATAAAAGTCATGAAAAATAGAAAATGTTTCTATTTTATTGTATTTTCACAGTGAGTAATATAACAAATTAAATGCGTAAAGAAACAAAATCACAACGGCAATACATAACTTGTCAGCTGCGCGCAGAACACGACTGTCAGTTGTCTTGCTAGCACTACTACCTGTGCTGCCTCTCTCAACTTTGCGAGAGAACTGGCTGGCTGCACAGAACGGGAAAATCGTACAAACCGCAACAGTCCCCACTTCGCGGGATTGACTGTTCGTGGTGGTTCGCGTTAACTCGGGAACTTCCGTGACTTGCAGGTAAACACAAAGATATGCGCATACGAGAGGAAAAGATAATTATTGTTTTGGGGGATTCCAGGCTGAAAATATAAGTATGCAATACTCCTTTCTCTCCTCACGCTGAAATAGCTGAAACGTCTATGGCGTGCATAATTAACTCACAAAGCTAATATCAACACTAAAGCTTGACTGAAATTTTCATGGTTAAAAACAGAAATTGTAATTTTAATTGCTTGGCAGAATATGACTTAATTTTATATTTTTATTTGCCAAGAACAATTGGCGCACGAGTATTAAGTGATAACATACTTATAGGATAACCTTACCGTATTTTATTATTACGAACACGGTCCACGGATCTTTAGCGCGGTTGCCTGAGGTAATAGTTTGGACAAGGCCCAAGCTGCTGCTGCTGCTGCTACTACTACTACCACCACCACCACCACCGCCGCCGCCGCCGCCGCCACCACCGCCACCGCCACGTGCAATTTTTAGCTAGGATGAGGAATTTGAATGTTCTATGTAACTTTAGTGATGTACTAGCCTTAGGTATACATATTTTGTATGCTCTTGAGTTAAAAACAAAAGTAATGCTTTACCGAGCGGGATGGCTCAGGCGGTAAAGTCTGTGGCTCGCATTCGGGAGGTCCGGGGTTCAAATCTGTCCGAGGTTTTCTTTAGTCGCCAAGGTAAATACCGGATTGGATATTTAATACCACGATCCAAAGTTCCACCTTAAGTCTAAAACAATAATAAAATGAAAAATAAGTGGCAACAGCGAATGCTATACCATCTATTTACAGACAATGTAAGTAGCTAGACTGGACGGCATCCTAACGCCATCTGCTCGGCACGAAGCAGAAGATCCGGCTGTCATGCGCGGGAGGTCTCTGTGGGCACGTAACGAAGCAAGATGGCATTTCCAGAGATGAGACCTAAAAGCCTAACCGTCCACCTTTCTTTGTGGGGGCGGCGGTTGGACTGGATGGCACCCTAATGCCATCTGCACGCATGAAGCAGTGGTTACAGGGATGAGACCTAGAAGGCTATCTGTCCGCCTTTCTGTGTGAGGGCGGCGGTTAAACTGGACGGCATCTGCACGGCATGAATCAGGTGGTTACAGGGATGAGACCTAGAAGTCCGCCTTTATATCCTTTATATGATGGCGGCAGTTGGACTGGACGGCACCCTAATGCCGTCGACGCGGCACGAAGTAGACAGTAGCTATGCGCTAGGGTCTCTGTGACACGTGATGGAGCGGGTAGTTACAGGGATGAGACCTAGAAGGCTAACTGTCCATCACATATCGTTCTAAGGGTTATCCACCAACAGATCCATCGCGGTATGACCAAAAAGTTAAAGCGACATAAAATAAAATAGAATAAAAAAAGTATTGCGACACAATCTTCTCTATTAATAAAAGCACAACTTCACATTGCCAGCTTTATTATTATTATTATTATTATTATTATTATTATTATTATTATTATTATTAATATTATACGTGGTTTATTCACATTAGTAACAATACATTTTTGACCATCCCAATTAGAGTTTATCCCAAGCAATATGGACTTAGTTGTGTGTATGATACTCAAAAGAATAAAACTGCAGCGGAAGAATCCTCAGTCGGAATGATCGAGTAACTTGTTAGATAATTATAGCAGGTTAAATGTTAAAACTTTGTACCTTCCTTTTGGCCTCATAGTTATATATTACAAAAGCTACACAGTTTTCACATAATGCAGAACCCTTACTATAAACAACGAAATAAAATCCCGCACTCTCAGACCACAAGTTAACCGCTTTGGAAGAGACATAGTCTGCGGACTTGAAAAATAATCTTTTAAGTTAATGATAAAATATAGGTTCCCTGATTTCAAATGTTATTACTTTTCTTTTTTTATACAATTATTTAGCACGACTTGCTAAGGAACTTGATTACATACATACATGCATGCATACATACATACATACATACATACATACATACATACATACATACATACATACATACATACATACATACATACATAGGAAGCAATTTCAAACCTTCTTACATGAGGATTATTAGAAGGCTCTGCTGTCCAGAAACTTCGGTGAATACACGTATAGAACTAAAATAAAGACTATTCAGAGATATTGAGACACTTTCATTACGCATACATCTACAGTATTTGATAAATTGCAATTAAAGAAACATATGTAACACAGGATTGGTTCTCGCTGTTTAAAATATTCTCATCTCTTTGCTGAAGTGTTATATCATATTCGTCTATATCTATATTCCTTGCAATAAAATGTAACCGGTTTTTGCTTTTGTACTCTGCGGATTGCAGAATCTATTTATATTCTGTGGAGTAACATTGTTTTTTTCTACTCCATGGCATTCTCAACTAAAAGTCAAGGCCTTCGCAAGCATATTCTTTTATAAATCCAAATTAAATTGAGTTTTATTTATGGACGTTTTTAATTGCTATGGTTCATAGCGTCCCATTCAGTATTGGGCGTGGAAGACAAATTTTGCTCAGATGCCTCTTTATCAGGCTTGAGGTTCTTTTACGTGCCGTAATCTACGGGCCAACGGATTTACTTCCCTTCCGAAGGAAGCCCTAAGGGTACCAATGATCATGGTACTCCTAGACCACGAAGGACGACTTAACTCCCATGTATTCGTATTCAAGTACAAGGGCTTTGTAAATACTTTTTAATCTTGTAGTAATTTTTATAATGAAATTATGTGATCTATAGCCCCATGTCCGTCAGAACAAATTGGGGTTTTCAATGGTTAAAGAATTATCAAAATCGGTTAGGTGGTTTTTGAGATTACCACGCACACGCACACCTACACATGCGCGCAAGAGAGAGACAGGTTTTCTCTCATTATAATATTAGTATAGATGTAGAATTATACAAAATTCAACCAAAATGCAGATAACCTCATAGGCTCATATGCAGAATTTAGCACTGTTTAGACAGCAGAGGGGTTCAGAAGATAAGTTGTGGAAGTGTTATATTCCACTCAAAAATTCGATATCAAGAGTTCACCGTAAATGCATGTTTTGAGATCCGCCCAACACAAAAACATTTTTAGAAAACGAGAGGGAGAGAGAGAGAGAGAGAATGAATTCTAACTCAAAAATGAAAGTTTGCATAATTACTAAACTACAACACGAAGATGCTCAAGAATATCCACTCATCCCGAACTACCCCTTATATGGAAAAGGTATCACTGTCTCCTATTTTTTCAAGAATCGTTATGATTTTGATTAAAGTACCATGTGTTTGATATCTGCATGCTTAATAAAGTATATATGGGTTTTTTCTTCTAAATAGGCTTTGAAGTCCTCTTCATTCTGAATGAATTTTGTACATTATTTTATAACTACTAAACCTTAGAAATAGACCAGGTACTGATTACTACACCAAAAATGCAGATGTCGTTTAATCGCATAACATGCATAAAATATTTTGTTTCTGATACTATTTTCCAACACTTTGTTATACACTTCTGAATTATAAGTCGCATTCTTTCGTTTCTCTCGTATTATGCAACGAGTATGAGATACCAAAGCCAGTATATAGCGACCTGCTGTTTAAAAATTTGACTATTGCTTCAGTCTTTCTGTATTCCCTTTGTAATCACAATGAAATGAGTAGCGCAATCTTTTTTGGAAAGGTTTATCTTGATTAATATAAAGTAGAGGGAGAGAAATAAGGTTTTATAAGAATAGTTTGTAAAAAAGAGATCAAATAAAACGAGTGGATAGAGAGCGCCATGTAAATGTAACACATCAGATACTTTTTCTCCAATTTTTGATATGTTGAAGCTGTTAATCACCCGAGTAACAAATTATGCGAACTAATTAACAGTATTTTACACACAGAAAATAGAAAAGGATCGTGGGTTTGATAGTAGCTACTATGAAGAATTGGGGCCCTCAAGTGGAAAGGTAATATACGTGGCTGAGAAATTCAACGGATAGGTGTACGTATTTATTACCACCCGGCATGTTTAAAAATTGCATTGGCATTGAAGCTGACGATAAATAAGTTATCACAAACTCATGCAGGAATTTGTGGCTGTGGTGTTTTATTTAAAATCAAAGCTACTGTTCATAAAACATTCATTTAAATTCATATTAACATGTTATATTATGAAACATTTATTTAAACCCGAATGTTGAAGTGGTATACTTGTAATGTTATATTTAATTTGTTGAGCCCCACGTTTGGGAGCCAATTTGCGGCGGTATTACTTATAATGTTTGTGTATTTGTGTTTACTCCACGTGGTGAAGCCATTTTGTGACGTGATTCTTTGTTAGGTTTGTTAGCTCCATCTGGTGTTAGCAATTTGCGGCAGTCTTAGTGTTTGTTTTAAAGAATGCTACTGTTATTTTATTTAATATTGGTTCACTGTCCTCCGGCTATCTATGATCTTTTTGGTCGAGCACTTCTCTTTATACAGGTTGTGTAAACGGAAAGGAATCTTTTATCCAAAGATAACACTGATGAAGGAATTTGTTTTACACTTTTATTGTCGAACACATTTACTATCACATTTTACACATTGATCTTGACACTCGCCAAACTGAAACTGTTATAATGACTTCATTACTGATCATTCTTAATTCGCGTACTTCCACTTTTTGTATAATTAACTTTACAACACCTTAGATTTTTTTATAACCCTGCTACGCGTAACTTGCGAATCGATAGCCGACGTGTAATATTTCTGCTGGACTGAAGGCGACGTGTAACGTACAAATGTTTTCGACGAACTGACGGGGTCTGACGTGTAGCATACAAATATCTTCGGTGAACTGACGGGTTCTACCACTAATCTAGCCTTTTTTTTACTCCTACACCCCTATATGCCTAAAGATTATAACTGAGTTGCTATTGGCTAATAAAACGCGCCAACATTAGCGTCTATTTTTATATCCAATGAAAATTATGAATGCATATGCTCTAGGGAAAATGTTCCAGCAAATTCTAAAGAAAAACGCGCCAGTATTACGTAACTTCCTCGTCTCTAATAATGATAAACAGCTCACCCCCTCGCTGCATTATTGCACGCTATTATTGTCAGTTTCAGTAAGGCAGTATAAACTTACTTCTCAACAATAATTACAATTAACAAACATCTCAAATCAATGTCACATAATAATGCATATTCATATTATAATCATTCCTTACATTTAAATAATTTATGGTACAAATTACTGCATCAATGTGTAACGTTCCATTTTCTGTACAGTTTTCGGTTCGGAAAATTTTGTTACGTATATTACGTACTACCCCAAGTGGTACTTCAGGTAAGCTGGACAATCCACCCTCTTCGGAGACAGGCTCCATGGATTCTGGGGGGAGTCATCAGTTGCTTGAGGGAAACGTGTTCAGAAAGAGTGCATTAACACCAACAAAACAAGCAGTATACTCGCATTGCGAGGAACTTAAGAAGACACTCACTCTAGTGTAATCCCGATATTAAAAATTAAAATACGAAATAAAAGTTCTTAGACTTGAAAACAAAGAACTGAGAAGAAATATGGTCAAATAAAAGCACTAATCTGTGGATGTTAACGGTGACTCTTGAAGCCGAAATTATGAAGTCAATTATCATAATAATCTGAGAAGGATAGTGATATAAAATAAGTAATAATATATTTAAAATCAGTGTATGTATAAAAACGAGAAGCATTGTAAAAATTGTTGACTGTAAAAGCGACAGAAAGACCAGACAGGCACAGTTTTGTTAATTAGGGACCAGCCTCAGGTAGAAAGGGTAAATACCATTGAAGCAAGTTTTTCCTGGTAACAGCCGAGGACAGCTGCACTTAGCCTGGTGAAGGTCACTCTAGGCTTCAAGACGCCGAGTTGTGACGAGCGTTTGAGGGGAGAGTAGGGGAAGTTAGGAGTTTTTCCTCTTTGTAGCGCGGTGGTGAAATTCAGTCTGTCCTGAGCGATCGGTGAAAGCGGGACGACATTCTCGTCGAGTCGTGAACATTGGCGGCGAACATGCAAGAGGGTAGAACGTTCAGTTGTAGTTAATAATCTTCGGTCTTGGTAAAGACACAGTAGCATCGTATGCATTTAAAACTGATCGGCAAACCTTAAGTTTTATTTTAAATGGTGAAAATAAAGGTGTTCCAAGAAAGCGTTCGTGTTTCTCTGTACATACACTCAAGCATACCCAGTGATTAAGATCTCATGCTCGAGCAGCCGTGGCAAAGTATAAAAAAACAACTAGGAGGAGAAACGCAGCAATCGTGAGGCAAAGGTAGTGCATCATTGTTGGAGGACGTAGCGTGGCTGCGTCACTCTAAAAGCGTAGAACAAATTGGGAATAAAACAACTAGTGAAAGAGTTCTCTTAGAAGAAGCAGATCCTAGCTGTAAGAAATTATTATACACACGAGGAAGAAATGTCTAGAGAAATAAATTTTACAGGGAAGAAATAAGAAAAGAAAATCTGCAACATCCCCAGCAATAGAAATAGAAAAATCAGATAAACCTAATGATAGAAATAAAAAAGAAACAAACTCAAAGTGTTAAAAATAAAGTAAATAGGAAGGAGAAGAATTTCAACAGCGTATCCAGGAATTGGAACTATTCCTGCAAAGTAAGAAAATAGATATATGCTTGATATCTGAAGCCCACTTGTCTGAACAGTCTTAGAGTAAGAGGATCCATCCATCCTCTTCATCTATCATGCATCGTTCAGATCATGTAACTGATAGAGCAAGAGGTGGTTCAGCAGTAATAATTAAAATTCGTATTAAGTACTATGAAGAAAGAAAATTGAACTTGATAAAATGCAAGTTAATATATATGGACGCTTTTTAACTCTTGTGGTCCTTAGCGTTCCATTCTGTATTGGGCGTGAAAGTCCGGAAATTTTGCTCAGAGGCCTCTTTTATCAGGCTTGAGGTTCTTTTGTGTGCCGTAAATCTACGACACACGACCCCCGGCTTTACTTCCCTTCCGAAGGAAACCATGCTAAGGATTTTTACGCCCAAAAAAATCCATCGCCCTCCACCGGGTTTGAACCCGCGACCTCGGGAACTAGAGGCTAGCACTACACCACGGAGGACGACGCAATGCAAGTGATAACCATTACTATTCAAGTAAAAATAAGCCAATTAGTGTGTCTATAATATATTGTCCCCGAGATATAGTTTAAAGGAAGAGGATTATATAAATCTTTTTAAGGCATTTGGTAATAACTTTATTATCGGAGGCGATTTCAGTGCAAAAATCTCTTACTGGGGGTCAAGAATAACTACTACTAAAGGAAGACAGCTGTAAGAGGCAGCCTTTTTTCACTTCAAAAGGAGGGCCTGCTTATTGCCCGACAGACGAAAATAAAGCACTAGATCTAACTGATTTTTTTATAACGAAACTTATCTCCAATAGCTACGTTTATGCTAAGGAGGATTATGACCATTCTCTTGTTATATTAACAGTAAGTGAAAATTTAATAAACGAGGACAAACCACTAAGATTAACGGACAATAAGAGAAACTGGGAAGGGTTTAATAAGCGAAATAGATGGTATTATTAAACTTAATGTTCCTCTCAAAATACCGCACCAGCTGGAGGAAGAGAGAGATTCCTTTGAAATAACTTTATTATCGGAGACGATTTCAATGCAAAAACTCTTACTGGAGGTCAAAAATAACTACTGCTAAAGGAAGACAGCTGTATGTGGCAGCTATCAAAACAAATTGCCTTTTTCACTCAAATGGAAAGCCTACTTATTGGCCGACGGACGAAAATAAAACCCCGGATTTAATTAATTTTTAATAACAAAAAGCATCTGTAATAACTATGTTTATACCAAGGAGATTATTATACTTTTTTCAGATCATTCTCCTGGTATATTAGCAGTAGGTAAAATGAAATAAACAAGGAGAAACCACCAAGACTAGTGGACAATAAAAGGAATTGGGAAGGGTTTAAAAATGAAATAAGAGGGTATTATTAAACTTAATGTTCCTCTCAAAACACCACACCAACTGGAAGCAGAGAGAGATTCCTTTGTCACTGATATTCAACAAGCAGCATGGAATCATACCCTGGTAAAACTTAAGTGTAATGAGCGATATCTCCTACCCCTTAGAAGTGAGGGAGTTAATTAGTGAAAAAAGAAAAGTCCTTAAAAATGGCAGAAGACACGTACACCAGAAGATAAAACTCGACTAAATCAACTTAGTAATAAATTAAGGAATTTCATCAAATGTACTATAAAATGGTTATATTTGTTACCTACAAGAACGGATTAACATATTGTTTATGGAAAGCAACAAGGACTATTAAAATATAGCACCCATAAGAAAAGATGGAGTGTGGTCTAGAAGTGATAAGGAGAAAGCAGAGTTGTTTGTCAATTACCTTAGAAGAGATCTTTAAACCATTACCCAGACAAACAGCAGATGAGGACACAAATTACGGTAAGAGAAAAAAAGGAAAAGATAAAAGGCTTGTGACGCGCAATGAACTAAAAGGTGAAATTATGTAGGATGTGAATGGAAAAATGATCCAGGATATAATTTGATCACCGAACAGATACTTAAAGAACTACCAGAAGCAGCTCTTATTACACTATTACATTTGACCAATGCAGCACTAAGACTTGTTCTAAGACTAAGCATGTTCCAAGACAGTGAAAGGTAGTAGACGTGATAATGATCCTTAAGCCTGACAAAAAGCTTAATGAAAAAGGATCATATAGGTAAGAAAATAATTGTTAGAAAAAATTTATTTGAATAAACGTATATTTCATTTGAGGCCAATGTGGTAAAAGGTTCAGAAGAATGGTATACGAAAAAGAAAATTTTTGAAACAATAAAGAGGGATAATCCTCTTTATTGTTTCAGAAATTTCGTTTCTACCACAACGCTCCAAGCTATTTGAAATATTATTGTCAAAGTAGTTAAAAGCTGTAATACGGGAATTAAAGTAATATCAGAGCACCAATTTGGTTTTAGAGAGAAACATTCAACAATCGATCAAGTACATAGTACTGTGGATGTCATTAGAGGAAAAGAAAATCTGTTCTGGTGTATTCTTAGACGTGACCAAAGCATTTGATAATGTCTGGCACAAAGCATTAATATTTAGGCTTCGACGCGATCTACCTTTCACTTTTATGAAATATTGAAATTCTACATAGAAGAAAGATGCTTCAGAGTTAAACATGAAAACGAATACTCTGATCTAAAGAAAATAGCCGCTGGGATACCTCAAGGAAGTGTATTAGGTCCAATTTTATACTTATTATTCACTAGGGATAGATAACCTACAAGAAAATAATGAAATTGTGGCTACTTTTGCCGATGATACAGGAATAATGCCAGTAAGAGATACAATAGAGAATATACAAACTCCAAAAACCTATAAGTAAAGTCAACAAGTGGACAAAGAAATGGCATGTTAAACTAAATGAGTCTAAATATGTACATACTAATTTTACGAATAAGAAAATAAAGACATTCTGAATAAAAATAAATGATCAAACAGTAAAACATTTAGGTATGATTTTTAGACCCAAAGCTAAGTTTGAAAAAACATGTTGAATCTAAAAGAAAAGAGTTAAAATTAAATATAAGAAACTTTATTGGCTCATTGGGAGGAATTCAGAACCTGGCGTACATAACAAGTTACTGATATATAAGCAGGTGCTGAAACTAGTTTGAACTTATGGGATACAGCTGTGGGGCTGTACTAAACTGACCAATATAAAACACATACAAACGTTTCTAAATAAAGCTTTAAAAACAATAATTAATGCACCACGGTACATTTGCAGTGACCACATACACAGAGAACCTCAATATTGACGTAGACAAACAAAAAATAAAAAAGAATGCAAAGAAACATCGGAAAAGAGTCATCATAAAAACATAAAAATGTTGAAAGTGCTCAATAAGTGTTAAGTCGGACGATTGAAAAGAACTAATCCAAATAGACTTGGCTTCACACGTTACCACAAGAACTAGTGTGTAAAGATTTGGGAGTCTTCATTGAAAGATTCGCCTATAACAGTGGACTTAATGAGAAAGAAATATTACTAGATAAGTCGATTCTTAATGTGATTCGCTTAAAAAAAATTGCATTGCATAACTCATGAAAGTATAATTTCCTAAACTCGTAACGAAGTTCCAAGTAGAACTATCAAGGAACACGAGAGTAGACTTTTAATTGATGTTGTTTTGGGCGGGGAGTAATTTTAATCCACCCATAATCGATCATTGTGAATTACAAATTTTCGCATAGAAATTTGTTGTCGACTCGGTAGCCTTCAGTTTATGTGAAATCGTCGAAGAAGTGGGGTCCTCGTATCTCGTAAATAATAACATAATCGTAAACACTCCTGCAGTCGTTCTAACCTACTGAATTGTTTCGGTAATTCTTTTCTATGTTTTAATCCACCCATAATCGATCATTGTGAATTACAAGTTTTCGCGTGGAAATTTGTCAGCGACTATGTATCCCTCAGTTTATATCCGAACTCGCCAAAGAAATGGAGGTCCTCGTTGTACTCTTCTGTGTCGTAAATAATAAAATTTGTCTAAAAATCTCCTTATTGTTTCGGTAATTCTTTTCTATGTGCGACTTGCATTTCCGACAGCTGTTAGTAATTTTCTTTCAGACAAGTATGTTTTCTCACATGACTTTCTCTACTCACTATTGTTTATGTTTATTCTACAAACTATTCTAACCTAAGATCATATTATATTTCTATTTACTTCACATTAATCCAGATGAACGTTTACAAAAATGGTTGCTTACACTTCTGATGTAGCTACAAAGAGTATACAGAAGGTTAAAGCCATAGTCAAATGTTTAAGTAGGTATTATATGCTGATGTGAAATTTCATACTCTTTACAGTACACGGATAACAAAAGAACGGTGACCAAGCCCTTACAATAAATATAAAACATTGGAATATTCAAGCCAAGAGAAACAAATATCTCAAATGGTAGTATCATATAGAATTGCAAATTTTACTTTTTAATGAGCTCCACACTTTCATTGTAAGCTTTTGTCTATCTCTTATGATTTAGTAGTGCACAAAATCATTTAAAATTCATACAAAATGAAGAACTTGACAGGCTATTCATAGGCTATACATTTTATTGTTCATTCCAGAATCTCAAACATATTATCATCAAAATCATTGCAGATGTTTCAGATAAATTCTTAGTAAAGTGCAGTTTATTTTGGAGGGGGTTGTAAAATCTTTGTGTTGATCCTTGAAAGGTGCTGGACGTAATACCAAGTTGGATATTCATCCGACTTTCGTTTTTGAATTATGACACATACACAAACACATCACGGACTTACGCTAAAATCTCTTATTTGAGAGTTCAGTAAGTTTCAAAACAGATATTCTCGGTAAAATACCAATATCTAGCTTTTGCATTAGTTTTCACAATTAGTAATAAAAATTCGGATTTCATACCAGGAATACTACTTCAATAAAAGCTATACGATGATTTTTAAATGGACTAAGCATTACTGTAAAAAAATTTCTGATGTGTTACACTCACATGACTTTCTCTACTTTTGTACAAACTATTTTTACAAACGCTTATTCTCCATATGCTTAATGTTAATCTTGATATCGAAATGTTAATCTTATTGCTAATTTGCTTGTAGATGCAAGGGGAATTGGTAGGCTTTAAGCGATAGTCAAATATTTTAAGAGCTGGTTGCTATGTGGAGTATTCCATTCTCTTTGCATTACCAGGACAAAAAAATGAATAACGAATTTGAGAAAAAGTATAGGTACTGGAAAATTTAAGGGAATAACAAGCAATATCTCAAAAATGGTTCACCCAACAAAAAAATGCATATGACATAAATTGTGTAATTTAACGCGATCTACATTTTTTGTGTAGTAAAATTTTGTCTACCTCTTATGGTTTATGCTGTCGTTCACAATGAAGAATACTTTTGGAGACATTCCCAGAAAATTCGAGATATACATTTCATTTGTCATAAAAATATCTTAAACATATGATATTTTAATCAATATCGTTAGAGCCATTTTTGGGAAAATTAAAATTTTCGAAAAATGTTTCATGTAAAGGGTAATCTGGGGTGGGGAGATTTTCTTGAAAACCTTCGTGTCGCATCTCTGGAAGATACGGAACCTAAATACCAAGTTTGGTGTTTATCCGACTGTTCGTTTCTGAGTTATGCTGTTCACAGACACATACACGGACATGTTTCCAAAAATGCTTTTTTTTGGCTTCAGGGGGTCTCAAAACATGTATTTCCGGTGAAATCTCGGTATTGAATTTTTGGGTGGAATACAATATTTCCCCTATTTACTATATGTAGTAGAGAAAGTAAAAATGAAAAGTAAATTACTCATGCATCATTTTAGTGGCAACTACAATTCTGTTGATATAGATACACAATCCATTTTACTTGCTTAATAATTCCAGCGATAACTTTTGTTTATTATGATAAGTATCTCTGGTGCAAACAGCTAACTTTTTTGGCTGAAATTTTTACCGCAAGGGGCATTTTGAACATTCACATGAGTTACAAGAATGGATTACGAAAAAAAGTACTTTTAATGTTTGAGATATGACTTTCACCTTTAAAACTGTCATTTAAGTAGTCAAGTGACAAGTGTTTAAAGAGAAATGAACTGAAAATAACTCTGGCTAATTAATCTACAAGAACCAAGGTTTATAATTGTGCAAAAAAATCTAAATCTAATCTTGACAATGCATATTATCAAGAATATTTGACAATTCGAAAACAGCTCTAAATATTACTTTAGGCGAAAACCTTTTCAATTTCTGAGAAATAAAACAACTCAATCAGCTAACCTGGCAACCCGAACAAATTCCCAGTTTCGAAAGTTTAGTTCTGATGGAATTTACTATGGTAAGAACCGTGCGAGATGGCTCCGGGATAACGTGTGAGGCTCACATTCGGGAGTTCCCAGGTTCGATTCCTGTCGACCGCCCACACTGACCTTGTGTTTTTCATGGTTTTTCCTGGTCGTCGGTAGACGAATGTTCGGTTTCTCATCTACCACGACTTCCTTTCCATCATTTTTCATTCCGTGTGCTTCTAAGTTTGGTAGCGTATGGCGTTGCCGCACAAATAGTGAGGATGCTTGCTCAAAGAAAAGAGTATTTCTTGTGCACACTAGAAGGCTGCTCGGGCACCTCCAGCAGTGGGGCGGGTCTGCAAGCCTGGAACTGTTAGAGGAGACCGAAGCCTCCTGTGGTTCCTTCACTTTATCCCTTCTTCCTCGGGATGGTAGCCGCAGTAGATCTTCCATAAGTCTTAGTACGCGAGCTGTTCACGCACGTTGCATACCCTACATTATGGCAAGAACGGCATATACGGTATCATCTCTACGTCCTGTAACAGCAGACCTGTTTGTATACAGGATGTAACAAAAATGTACGGCACAAATTGCAGGACACCTTCCTCACACGTAGACAAAAAAATTATGTTATATGAACATGGGTGTGAAAAATAGGTGGTGTAATATATATATATATTCCTTTTTTTAGCAGGTTGTCCAGGTTAACCTGCACGGGATGTTAATCGCCACAGTGCCTAGCCGCATGTGCGGCTTTACCTGTGCGATATAGAAAGTGAATAAAAATTTCCACAAACTGTTGCGTTTGTAGTCAATGGGCGGAGCTGAGCTTCCTGCAGCATTGGCTGGATCTCGGCGAATCCACTTGGGCGGACATGCGACCAGGTGGTGACCAAGCCCAATACTGCTTAACTTTGGCTGCCGCTTGCGTGGTCGTCAAGTTGAGCAGACCGCAGCGTCGTCCAATGATGCAACACGAAGATATTCAAGAAAATTCCGCTACCCAAACTAACTTTCAGGTACATGGAAAATGGTTCGTAATTTTTAATTTTCTCAAAAGCAGCTTTAAAAATTGAATAAAAATACAATATGTGTAAGATATTTGCTAATATACCTTAATTGCTCCATGAATAGCCAATGAAATCCTTTACTTTCGAATTAATTTTATATTAATTTTAACTGGTAAACCACAAGATATGGTTAAAAACAACAACTACTTACCAAAGAAATAAATGTAACCTCTGTCATTTTTTGGCATTCAACATTTCCAAAATGCTGTTGCTATGGGTTTAAATTTTCTAATACTGTCAGTCTTTCAAGGCTAGACATCATTCCTTTGTTTCTCTTGATGTGGAATTTCGAAACCAGTGTATAGCGACCAGCTTATGAAGATTAGACTATGGCTTCCGCCTCTTATGATCCCTGTACCTGTAACGAAATGTAATGATAGCATTTCTGCAAACGTTTATCTGGATTTGCATGAAGTAGATGGAAAAAAATAAGTTTTTTAAGAACACATTTCAGGAGAAAGGTAAAAATAAACGATAGTGGATAAAGCTTGTACGTATGTAACATAATATCTTTTCCTTTCTTTTATTCTATCGTAAAATCTTATTAACATGAATAAACAACTAAATGCTGTTTTCAAATGTTCCAACCAAGCGTTTCTTAATTTGGAATAATTTTTGTAAAAGTATGTGTATCGTGAGTAACGTAAGTGCGTAGATTAACTTTCTCTATTGAATACTATAGTGTATAACCGATATATTTAAATATGTCGTTGGTAGAGAAAGTCATCTGAATGTATCACATCAGATGGTTTTCTTCAATAGGTTTACTTATAGATTATAATACAGGGCTATTCAAAAAGAAGGAACAGACTTTAAATATTGATTTCTAATAAACAACAATAGATGGCGACACATGCGATACATCACTGAATAAGGAGAATTCAACATTTTATTTTGTGTGTTCAAAACGAGCACCATTTGTTATGCGAGGACGACCAGTACTTTTCCGTTTGCATACGCAACCATCTTCTACGTATTTATTGTATCAATTGTAAATTTTTTATGATGAGGTGGCTCTTTGTTGAACTTAAGTTGAAATGCACGCTGCAATGAAACAATGGATTCACTCTTTGCATACTGCAGCACACAAAACGACTTTTCCTGTGGCGTTGCCATTTTCTCGTAAACAAACCCAGCGTTGCTGTAGGCTCTGAATGGAACTAATAGGTGAGAGCTTAAAATTTTGAACTTTCCTCTATTCAATGATTTGTCATATGTGTTTCTATCTATTGTCGTTCATTAGAAATGAATATGTAAAATCTGTTCCTTCTTTTTGAATTAACCGTATATATTTTACACATCTGGATAGCGGCTGTTTCTCTCATTTTTACTTTTACTCTACTACTACTACTCTACTACTCAACTACGCTACTACTACTACTCTACTACTCAACTACGCTACTACTACTACTCACCTACGCTACTACTACTACTCCTACTACTACTACTACTCTACTACTCAACTACTACTACTCTACTACTCAACTACGCTACTACTCTACTACTCAACTACGCTACTACTCTACTACTCAACTACGCTACTACTACTACTCTACTACTCAACTACGCTACTACTACTACTACTACTACTACTACTACTACTACTACTACTACTACTACTACTACTACTACTACTACTGCTGCTGCTGCAGCCACACTGCCGCCGGAAATATATGTTTTGAGGCTCCCTGAGCCCTTTCCCAAAAGCATTTTTATAAAAAGCTTTAGGCGCGCGCGCGCGCGCGTGTGTGTGTGTGTGTGTGTGTGTGGAAGAGTCGGTTAAATAAGTCGGTTACAGCTTAGTCCAAACTATCATAAATGGAAAATTTCTATTTTCTCAAAAATGGCTCCATCGATTGAATTTGAATACCACGTGTTTAATATATTCACACGAGAAATAAAACGCGACTAATCTTGTGAAGCCCTCATCATTCGGTATGGTTTCTGTATAACTGGTAAAAACGTAAGAGATAGACAATATCTTACCTCACAATAAATAAGATCTCCTTATACTTACAATATTTGTCAATTGTTTGAGGGCGTTAACCATTTCGGAAATATTGTTTGTTGTTAGTTTGAATTTTCCAATACTTTTTAAACTCGTAAGTCGCTATTCATTATTACTCGTGGTCATGCACACAAGATAGAATTTCAAAGCCATTACATAGCGATCTACTTTTTAAGTATCTTAGCCCGTTGTATCCTCCTACCTAAAATGAAATGTGTAATGAGGGTTTATCTCGACTAACAAAATCTGATGTAATACATTCACATGACTTTTCTACCCTCTATCCCTTATTAGTTGGCACACGAACTATTCTTACTTAAGCTAATTTTTCTATCTACTACATTTTAATCCAAATAAACCTTGCAGAAATAACTGCATTACACATTTCTATATAGATATAAAGGAACAGCGACAGTCAAATGTTTAAGTACTGGGCACTATATGTTGGCCTTAAAATTCCATACTGTTTCCTTGACATCGCGAGAAACAACTGAATGTTAACGCACTTTAAAGAAATGACGAAGTAATGAATAATTCGAACCATTAATAAAGGATATCTCGGAAATGGTTTATGCCACAACAATTATATGAAATAAATTGTGTTTTTAAAGAGATCTACACTTTTTGTGTAGAACGTTTTGGATTACTGTTTAACTTCTACCAATTACACAAAATTACTTCGGAATAAGGACTTCATAGGCTATTTCCAGAAAATTTAAGATATACATTTTATTGGCATGTAAGTATCTTTAAAATGTGGTACGTTAATCAAAATCGTTAACCATTTTTTAGAAATTCAAAAGTTTCCAAAAACGTTCCATATAAAAGGTAGTTTGCGGTGGGAGGATTTTCTTGAATATCTTTGGAAGATATTCAACTTAAATAACAAGTTTGGTATTTATCCAACGTCTCGTTTTGAGTTATGCTGTTCAAACACACACGTGCATAGACCTTTATCTGAAAATGCTTTTGTGTGTGTGTGTGTGTGTGTGTGTGTGTGTGTGTGTGTGTGTGTGTTCAGAGGCCTCAAAACATATTTCCGGTAAGTCTCGACATGAAATTTTTGGGTGGAATACAATACTTCCGTACTTACTATACGTAGTAGATACATGGGTAGAGCGAATAGAGAAAGTCATGTAAATGCAACACGTCAGACTTTTATGTTTATAATTTTGTTGTCGAGTACTTCCACTGTAGTAGTCGTAGTATTATTTCCGTGGTGTTTTAGATGCATCAACATGGAGATGATTAAAACAGTCCACCTTTGCGAAGCGCTGGGTTCCAGGAACAACAACAAAGTGTTGGCAGTTCGCCCGAGTTGGTCACGGCGACGGCAGAACGTAACTGTTATTGCTGCAACACAATGTAAATGCGCAGAGATATAAAAAGCCTAGAGGCAATCGCATCGGTAGCGAACAACCGGTTCTAGTCTCCTCGTATGTAGATTACTGACTCATCCAACTGCAGCTAAACATTAACTGCGAACACTACTGTAGAGCACCTATTAGCGTCGCTTTGTACACATGAAACAACTCGCAAACGCCGTAGTCTGAAGAAGTTATTGTCTTTACGTTATTATTTGCCCCAAGCTTTGGGAGCCAATTTGAAGAAGTTATTTTGTTGTAGAAGTTGTATTGTAGTGCAACTGTTGGGGAGCCGATCTTGAAGTAGTTGCAACCGCACGAATGGTATCCCGTAGCCTTCGTCCCAAAATTTAAAAATATTAATTTTGTAATTTGACTGTTTCTTTAAATATTATATATTTATGTTTGCCTCGGCTGCGTCAGTATTTATATTTTTTTTCTTAGAGACATGAATGTCTTAGCAGGGAGGTGCTGCGACTGAACAATGTAGGCTTACACAGATTATAATTTTACTTCACTCCTTTTATTAATGCTTGACACGATTTAAATAACACTTCACTGATATAGAGAGCTGTAAGATTATTTTATTAAATACTTGCAATTTTTAAACACGTAAACGTATTTTTTCAAACAAAATACGTATTAAATTTCTCGAGGACACATCTCGCGTCCGGTTAGGAGCACTGTCTGCGAGCAACGCGTCCAGTTATGAACACTGTCTACAAGCTACTGACTGATTTCTAACGCCTAAATTTATAAATTTCTGTATTTCAACTCTCTGATTGGCTAATCCTAGTCCAATAGAATAATTTTGTTTAACTTAAGTTGTTTTCTGGTTGTTGATTGGCTCCAATAATGATAGTAGCATTATTAAACCTTCTAATTCATTATTGCCTTAAGGCTACCTAATTGTTACCTCATTGTTAGCAACTTTTAACCTATTATTTTCACAGCTCCTACGTTATTAAAATACGTAATACATTCACATAACATTGTTACACATGTATATAATAATATAAACATATATAATGACTGTAATATAAACTTTTTATATATTGTTTCATAAGATATTGCTTTAAGGCGGGCTGTTATTGAATTTATATATTATATAATTTGACTGAAATCATTTAAGTGTTAAAACACTGCCTCAAGTCATGAAGTTGAGAGCTTAAACAGAGTAAATCAGACCACCCAACTGTCATTTATTTCGGGAAATACTACATTACAGTTTTCGAGAAAATACGTATAACTAAAGCACAGATGGCTTTCACTTCAGCTTCATTTCATCAATCAACTATAAACGGAAATGGTGTCAGTGGCATATCACTTTAAGGGGACAAGGTACTCTGAAAGGGTAAAAAATCACATTTTTTGTTTTAGGCGCCAATAAAATTTCTATTATTTCCGCGTCAGAAAATATATACTTTTGTTTGGTGAAGAGGACTTTAATATATTCAAATACCATTTAAATGCTAGTCTGCATTCCTTTAAAGCTGTCATGCAAAGCCCCGTTTTAGAACATTTTTGTATCTCTCAACAACGAACGACTATATCATGCCCAGCGAGCAGTTCAGCAATTAACAAGAGAGACCAGACCAAGAGAAGGCAATCAGAAAAGCTGAAGTAGTCCAGAAATGAAGGTACAGATGATTATGACCCTGGAATGTACTGAAGTGTGTGAGAATTTTAATGTTCAAATTTCAAGTTCAGTTTTCTCAAAACAATTTGTGTACCTTTTTCTCAGAAAATATAAGAGATAGAGAGCTGAAATTTTCAGTACATGTATAAAACACATACTGAAACTTTTTTAACCACAATCATAATTTTTATAATGTATATTCGTCATATTAAAAAGGCAAGAACATTGCAAACTTGCCACATTTTCACTTTTCTGACTTTGCAAATAATTTTTTTTCAATTTCTAGTGAACTGGTATACAAAGCTAAATAATTGAGGTTCAGAAGATAGCTGATTATACTAAGAACAAGCATGCAAAAGTGTAATTCTGTATTGCAAGTAGTATCAGAGAAAGAGGTACATGAATTCACATATTTTAAGAGTAAAGTTTATTATTTTTCTGCTGAATGAAATAATTTTTACGGACTCGACTACATAAGCTATCAATGCACTTTAAATAATTGTCATGATTTATAGAATGATTAATAAAAATTTCAGGAAAAACTATTAAGTAGTTTAAGAGCAGTGGTAATTAAACACATTTAAGGTGTAATTTCGATGTGTTCAGACTACCTTGTCCCCTTAAAATTTCAAGTGGGAGTGACGAATAGGGCACCACTAGATAGAGCTCTTCGAAATAAACGGCTTTCGTAGGAAACGTTTTTATTAATTCACACCCTTTCAGAGAGAAGAGCATAGAAAAGACAGCGCAGCCGAACCGCAGATATACAGATAGTAATGCCATTCATATTGAGAAATGTTAGAATCGAGCGAGAAGGCTAGGCGGTAGCGTCTCTGGCTCACATTCCAGATATTGCGGGTTCAACCCCCGTGTACTGGTCAATCCGACTGTTTGACTGTTGTTATTTTTCTTTATTTATAGTCGCTTTGACTACTAGGTCACATCGCGACTTATATCCATACATACGAGTACAACAATAATACATTGTATACTTTACATTGATTAAATATTACAATAATTGTAATACATTGTTATAAACATAGTTTACGTTATTAACTCTTGAACACAGCTAGAACAGTATAACCTATTAACTATTATACATTTTTATTTGATGTATTATATTTAAATCTTGTTATACAGTTCGATGTCTTTCAAGAAAGAAATGTTTTTGAAATGAGTAGGGTTGTTTAAAGCTAAAAATGTATCTTCAGGGATATTATGTTCTCTTCTCTTCATGGTATTGTCGCGGTAACTCGTGTTATCTTATTGCTGAACGCCTGTTATTGTATTACTAGTTCGAATTTTGGGTTCTTTGTCCTCCGGCTAGCTATTATTTCTCAGTCGAGCATATCTCTTAAACAGGGTGTGTAAACGGAAAGGAGTTTCTACTGAAAGATAACACTGATAAAAGAATTTGTTTTTACACTTTTATTGCCGTCACACTTTATTCATTTCACATAATTACTCTTGATACACGCCCGACTGAAACTGTTATATTTTATGTCACTATAATCACATATTTGTTGCACATTATTAATTCACGTATTTCACATTTATAACTAACTTTACGACGCGAGAGATTCTGTAAAACTGCACGACGTATAACTTGTGAATGATTCTCTTAAACTGTGCGATGTGTAACCCGCGAATACTTCCGTTGAACTGTGCGACGTATAATCTTTGTATGATTCTGTTGGGCTGCACGACGTATTACCCGCGAGTGCTTCTGTTGGACTGAACGACGTGTAATGCACGAATGTTTCTGTTGGACTGAACGTTACCTTTTTTTTTCGAGTGGAGGAGAAAATGATTTAATCACTTACCCCAGCCCCGATGGGAGTCGAGACTGAGAGTGTGGGACTCACCAAAAGTCGGCATACCCACTAAAAACTCCTCCACCGGCAGGAAAAAAGTGAAGAAGGAAAAAGAAAGGAAGTCAGGTGTGATACTGTGGCTGTACCGCTATTGCACCAGCACAGTCATGGGTACGGGTATATAGGCCGGCCACGAGGGCCTAAGCCAGGTGAGGATGGTGCCAGGACGCAAGCATGACCGAATCCCTACTTGCGCCCGTGGGAATTCGGGAGTGAAGAGTAAAGGGAAGTTAAAGGTAAATGTGTGGCAACAGGTTCCCTGCTTGCTGCCGTGCTAAGTAAGGTGTGGCAATCAATAGTTCCTTGGGCGCCGGTTGCGGCCTCTGTGTGTCGCGCCCGGCCAGTCCGTCGGATGAGTCGTTGGATAATGAACCTCCCTGCGTTCATCTTCGGCTGGTCGTTCAATTAAGTTGCGGAGCCCGGCGATGAGTTCACCGTTCTCCTTACTGAGAAATGTTATGCTATGTCGGATGAGGCTGTTGTTATTGGCATGGAGCTCTCGAAGCCCCGCAACTGAGGCCTCAAGGGCTCCCAGTCGCGTAGGTCGGTCGTCGCTTTCCGCCTTGGTGTCATCTGGTTCGACGAGGTGGCCCTCTACGCGCGCCAGCCTTCGCTGGACCGACGCGAGGATCCCGTCATCACCCTGGAGATCTGAGATCTGCTTTGAAAGTGCGAAGATCGCCCTGGCCGAGGTACGCTGCTTGGCCTCCACTGCCGCTAGGCGCGTGTTGGTTGCACAGCGTAACTCAGCCAGGCGAGCGGTGATGTCTTGGAGAGTAGCCTGCATTACAGACAGCGTGTCTTGTAGTTCTGGATGAGTTGGTTGTGAAGTTCCCCTTACACGGGGCGTCGTCGGCGGAGGATGTTGGTTGGCCGTCGGCGGAGGCGGTCTTGTGGTCGTCTTCAGCGTAGCTGACCCAGCTGTTGGCTTGCTCCGGGGGTACAGGGGGCACAGAGCCTGCCCCGTGAAGTGCGTGTGCCCAGAGCAAGTGGCGCAGAACTTGCGGCGTCGGCGGAGATAGTGGGCGGTACAGTTTGGCGTAAGACAATCTGCCCGCAGTAGTGGCACCGAGGTGCGGCGTTGCATGCCTGCGCTGTGTGACCGTAGCCACAACAGCGGCGGCAGGGTACCGGGCGTTCACTCCTGCTGGCCTCGATGCGCAAGCACTGCCCCAGCAGAGGCAGGCTTGACCCCAAGGCGGCCTGAGCGTCCGAGGCGGAACCCAGATGGAGGCGAACCAGCGGTGTTGGCCCTCGTTTTGAGGAAATTCGGGATGCCCGAATTGCCGAGCGCCAGTGGTGTCTTGCGGCATCCAGCACGAAGTGTACTGGCAGGTCCCTCGGTACTCCACAGATGACCACACTGTGGCGGCCATCTGCCAGAGGGTGCGTCGGCGGTGACATCGGGCTCACCAAGGGTGGTAAGCCGGCGGCAGTCGGTGGCGTCGTGCAGCCCTGAGAAACAGAGCCGGAGGCAACAGGTTCAGGCGTTGCAATGCTGCGACCGGGTGAAGCAGCAGCAGAAGCGTAGCTGCGCCCGGTCAGCGGTGACGGCGAAGCAGCCTTTCCGGCGGATGCCGGAGGAGCTGCCGGCGAGTCGGCGGGGTCTGCGGCCGGAGAGCGCTGGGCTCCTCAGCTGTGGCCGGAGAAGCAGCAGCGGAAGCTTCAGCGGCGCGGCGTTTCCTTCTCTTCCCCATTTCGGCGATCTCGGCGAGTGTAGAGATGTTACCTCGGCGGAGTCTCGAAGCGAAGTGACGTTACCTTTTTTTTCTATTTTTTTGGGGGGAAAACAGGAACAAAGGTCTTAAGGAAAGCAAGAGTATGAGTATAGGTATAGAAAGGAAAAGGAGGAGGAAAAGAAGGATGTGATACTGTGATGGCACAATTTATTTGGGGCATCGTGGTGAACATGATGGCTGGTACCGCCGAAGCAAACCCGCTGTTTGTGGGTGACTACTAAGTTGGCGGATTTCTCCGCTGTGGAGGTCAGGTATCTGCCATTGCGATAGCCCTGACAGGGACCTGTAACGGTGGCGAATTAACAGGAGATGCAGGCTCCAATCCCGGGCCTGTTACCTCCGGGAATTGGCACTTTGTTGAGGATGATATTCTGGATGAGGTGGTTGACGCTGCACGGCATGCCGAAGCAGTCTGCTAAGGCGAAGCCGATTTAGAAGGGTAAGCCGGTTATCATCGGAGCCGTATTCGTCTTCGAGATGGTGCTTGATGTCGTTCAAGAGTGCGCATTTGGCGTTTATTTGCTGTAGGCACTCTTGCTGTTCCTTGAAGTGGCTGTTGATGTTGCTGAGGATGTGGTTCTTCGTTACGTCGAGGGATTTGTCAGCGCGTTCGGTGTCTCCATTAAACTGCACACTGAGATGCTCTTCCAGAGAGCTGATCCTGCCAGCTAGGTTTAACACCTCAGCATGGAGGTCCTGGATGGCATCGAGGATGGGTTGGTTCGAAGCTGTTATCTGTGCTTGGATCTGTGATGAGTCGCATGATGAAGTGATGGTCTGCGTCGTAGGTGTGAAGCTCTGCGGTGTCTCTGAGAGGTGCGGCGTGGCTCTACGAGGATAGAGTGGGCAGACGGCCTGGCCAGTGTAGTGCCCCTTGCCTCCACAGGAGGCGCAGAAGCGGCGGCGGTGTGTCAGGTCGTGTGCCCTGCAGTCGGAGGTGAGTGTTCCGTTGCCACTGTGGCAACGGGGTGCGGCGTCACATGACGCGGCGGTATGCCCGTACAGGCAGCAGCATCGGCACGGAGTTGGACGCACACTGCGACTGGCCTCGAGCGACAGTGTTTGCCCTAACAAGGGCAGTCCTGCGCCGAGGGCCAGTGAGTATTCGCCCTCGTCCAAGAAGGTGAGTCGGACTAGCGGTGTAGGACCCCTGTCATTGCGAATGCGAGACGCCTTGGCCGCAGACGGCCAGAAGCGTTGAGCGGCGGTGAGTAGTAGCACGTCAGGGAGCTGTCGGTGGACTCCCCGGACGACTGCGGAGTAGCGTGCGGGCACGCTGGTCAGCGGTGTGTGGTCGGCTGTGCTGGCTGGAGAAATGGCGCTGGGCGCTTCGATTGGCGGCGGCGGCAGAGAGGCTGGAAGCTTTTCATCGTTGGCGGCGGAGCTAGTAGTGGCTTCCTCACGAGGAGGAGGCTTGGAGGCTGCGGCGGTCTTCTTTCTACCCATCTTGACTCGACGAGAGCTCGAAGCGAAGTCCTCGACGTTACCCGTCTCTGGCACGGAATTTATACTCCCTCACCCTAATATGCCTAAACATTATAACAGAGCTGCTATTGGTTAATAAACCGCGCCAACATTAGCGTCTATTATTTTTATCCAATCAAAATTACGAACACATATACTCTAGGGAAGATATTCCCTCCATTTCTACAGAAAAGCGCGCTACTCTGACGTCATTTGTTTGTCTCTTCTAATTGATAAACAACTCACCCCCTCGCTACATTGTTGTCCGCTCTTATTGTCAGTTTCAGTGAGGCCGTGTAAACTTATTTCCTAACAATGCTTATAATTAACAAACATCTCAAATCATTGTCATACAATAATGCTTATTTACACTACAATTACTCTGGCATTTACATTGTTGTGATATAAAATACTGCCACAGTATATCTTCTGCATTTAGTGACGAGGTGTTCGATGTGAAACGACAATTGCAGGTCTCGCAATGAGGAGCATTTTCTTTGAGGAGTAAGAAGGAATGGGTTAGGCATGAATGGCCTATTCGTAAACGTGATATAATCAGTTGATCTTTTCTTTCTTTTACAGTCTGCAATGTGCAGGGTTTTGTAGAGCCTTTCCTACTATGTAGAGTTTGCTTGATGTTTTAATCGTACAGTCTTGCTTCCATTTGAAAGTTGATCTGCTAAAAAAAATAACTTCGAGCATCTCTGTTTGGCACTGGCAATTCTTCCACTGGAGATAGCAAAGTGGCTTTTTTGGCTTCCGTATCTGCTTCCTCATTTCCTGATATTCCACAGTGGGACGGAATCCATAAGAATAAATTGATTATTTGTAGTAATTTGGTTGTAAAGACTTTAGATATCTTGAATTAATAATTAAGTCAGTAGAGCGTGTCGGGTACTCTAAACAGTGCTTAGTGAATCGGTTAGAATTGCATTGTGTTTTATGCTGTGCTGAGATAATGTAAATCAAAGTTTGTTTGACAGCATAGAGCTCACAGGAGAAAACTTCTGGAATCGTGTACTTAAGTTTACCATCCGGAGTAATTATAGACAGCAATTACCTTGATCAGATTTGGAGCCATCTGTATATACAAATACTGTCTCTGTGGTCGAGTAGTTGGTGTTCTGGCTTCTGAACCAGGTTGATTCCAAGCCGGGGCGAGGAATTTTTATTTAACCAGAATCATTCCCTAACTTTCGTAGAGTCTGGAGGTATAAATGTGGGAATGAATGTAGTAGTGCTTAATACTAAAAGGTTTTAGAATCCAACGTTGAGAAAACAAAAATTTAACGAGTATTAACACCATCAGTTGTTGCTGTAGCCAAATCGTCTGATGTGGCCATATAGTTAAAGGGGGTTGCACAACAATATTACAAAAGGGAAATTAAAATTAATGTTGGCAAAGGAAGCTCAGAATATTGCACAATGCAATGACTATATAGTTTTTTTGTGCTTTTTTTTGCTTTTTTTTACTATGAAATAACTACAAACGTCAACCATGAAAACAAATGGCTCATTTGCTCTACAAATAGTGATTATTTTCACGAATGAGAAAGCTTTCAGCAAGTCTCGTCAATCTTACAATGTTGTCAAGCATCTTGATGCTCGTGTCTGTACAAGCAACTGGAAAATTGCAGCCTATACACAAAAAATAGATATGTTTTTCTCCTTGAAACAACATGAATTTATAAAAACATTTTCTACGAATGTTGTCTTGAAAAGCTGTGACTCCCCAATCCCATTTGGAATTTTAAGCTACGCCACTGACACCACCTCCGGCTATGACTGGTTGATGAAATCAAGCCCAAGTGAAAGTTCAAACTTTTAAAGCAGTATTTTCCAAAATAAATGACATGGATGGTCCGGTTCACCTGTATATAGGAAATAGACTGTACAATATTACGGGTAGTTTAGATGGAGTGCCTCTGAATCAAGGTTGCAGTTGAGTAATTCCAAACTGAGCTTAAGGCTTTGAAACTCGAAATGGATACGTAATTGGCTGTAAACCGGCGTGAGAAAATAATTATGTTCCTTTTGTTTTTCATAGTCATTAGAAGCGGAATACAACCATAATGGAATACAGGACTGGCTGAAACCTTGTTAATGAGTTTTAACTCCCGTTCCAGAATTGCTGGGTGGTACAGTAGTTTAAGCCCGCGTTTATAATGGGAATGGCCGTGTTTTCATTTCCCAGCGTATATTAGCACTCTAACCCACCTTATTAAATTCTTAAATGAGTTAAACGTATTTTTAATTATCTGCAACTCCATTATAGGACGGAATTACAGTTTTTATTTTAAATTCATTGTCGTGAAGCGAGACTTCTTAAACCTCCTCAGAGTATCGGTATGCGCCCGGGAACATACAGATTAATCCTATACAAAGCTACCATTGAAAGTAAATAAAACCTTAGGAATCCTGTAGATTTAAAATCGCTACACAAAACGTAACGATAATGCTCTACTTTCCTAGCTTTGCAAACCGCAAACAAAACATTGATGTATATAACAAAATACATCGTTATATCTTATTTTTTAAAATTAAGGGAGAATAATAAAGCTCTAAAACGAAGTTAACACATGCTAAACAAATATTTATGCATACAATTTGTTTGAAATTCATAGAAATTTAATAGACCTTATATAGGGAACCTGCAGAAAACGTGCGATTTTTTACTTTCTGTATTACGTATTTACAGTAAGTAGAGGAAGTATTGTATTTCACCCAAGTATTCGATGTCAGGAGTTCACAGAAAATGCATGTTTCGAGGTTCTCTGAGCCCCAAGAGCTTTTTTACAAAAAGGTCCGTGTGTGTGTATCTGTGAGCAACATAACCCAACCAGAAAAGTCGGTTAAATACAAAACTTGATATTTTAGTTCCGGACCTTCCCAAGGATGCGACACGAAGTTTTCGAAGAAAATTTTCCCCCCAAAAGCTATTCTTTAAATGTAAAAGTTTTCGTTATTTTTGATTTTCTAAAAATGGCTCTAACGGTTTTGATTAAAATATTATGTGTGTTTAATCTATTTTCACGGCAAATAAAATGTATATCTTGAATACATTTCACTTATTGTGAAATCTTCATTTTGAATTATTCTTGTATAACCGGAAAACTATAAGAGATAGGTTTAATCTTACTGCATAAGAAATGTAAACATAGTTAAAGCAAACAATTTGTGTCAAATAAAAGTTTTTGTGGCGTTAACGGTTTCCGAGATAAACTTTATTATTTATTTGTGGATAGCTTTAGGTTTGGTAAAGGGTCATGTCTTACTTTTTCTTCCTTACTTGGGAATTGCTAGAAATGTTTTATTCGACAAACTTGTAGGTACTACAGATTTAACAGCCGCAACCATGGTCAACTCATGTGTTTAGTAATTAGTAGGGGAGAAGGTCCAAATATGGGCTAGTGTGTTGCCTAAGGGCTTATAGGTGCTGCAGCCTAGCGACGGCAGTGTCAAACTATTAGAGAGGGAGCCAAACAGTGAAAGGGAGCAGTTGATCACTTACAGCCGAAGTGTTTAGAGACACGTTGTTTAGAGAACGCGCCATTATGTCATTTCAGAGCCTTGAATCGTTCTAAAGGTATGTTTGTTTTATTACATTTACTATAAGCTGTTGAAGCAAACAATTTCTTTTATTAACAGCAACTTGTTGCTGATATATTAGTTCTTTTGGCGTATATTCTTTAATGAATAACATATTTTGGCAATGAGCTGCCACGACTCTATGCGTTCTTATCTAATTGGTCTAAATATAGGCTACACAAGCAGGTCTAAATATTTTCATGTGTCATTTTAGGATGCCAAGAAAAATGCCAAAGTGTATTCCAAAGAATAAAAGGAAGTGCTGGAATAAGAGGAAATGGAGAAAGCTATCCATGAAAAGCGAATGGAGACCCTTAAAGCAGCAAAGACTTTTATTGCACCTCGCATAACACTCCAAATCTTGAGTAAAAACATGATGTTACTCCAACTTCAGCAGCTCATAATACGTACACTAGGAAGAAAATCCTATTTGGGTGTAGAATTAGAGAAACAGCTGGTTGATATACTGGATATATTAGAGGAGATTTAAGACGAATGGCTTTCAGCTTTCGATTAGAAATGGTCTGCCAATTCCTTCCAAGTCAAATGAAGCTAGTACACCTTGGCTAGATCTTTTCCTTACTCGACACAAAGCTCATTTATCATTTTGCAAATCGTGTGGAACGTCTTCTGCAAGAGCAATAAGCTTTTACAAAGAAAAGTTCCAAGTCTTCTTTAAAGTTTTGGAAGTAGCGTATCAGAACCACCAATTCACTGCAAAAGAATATTCAAAATGGATGGAACTGGACTTTCAATTGTCCAGAGCAAAATTCCTTATGTTATAGGGAGAAAAGGCAAGAAACAAATAGCAGCTTTGACTTCTGCAGAGACAGGCTCTACAGTAACAGTTATTGTCTGCATGAGTGCAGCTGGGCATTCATTCCTCCCTTGGTTATTTTTCCAAATGACCCAAGTTCTAATGAAAAGATCTCCTCCGGGTTCGATAGGCAGAGTTCACCCTTCTGGATGGGTTAGAGTAATCTGTTTACACAGTGACTTGCTCAGTTCATTGCAAAAGCTGGCTCGAAAGAAGAGACACCAGTTTTACTTATTTGAGATGGGCATTCTAGTCATGTACAGAATATTGAAGTTGTCATGTCTAGGGCAAACCATGTGACAATGATCTCTCTTCCTCGTCATTCCACCCACAACCTTCAGTCTCTGGATAAGACATTCATGGGTCGACTAAAAGCATTTTATAGTGAGGAAGTTAGACACAGGATTTGATCCTCAAATCGTCTTGACACATAATATGACATAATGGAACTATTTGGAAATGCATATCTCACAGACCAGACTGGAGAGATTACAGTGAACGGATTCAAAGTAACTGGAATACACACTACGTGATCAAAAGTATCCGGACACCTGGCTGAAAATGACGTACAATTTCGTGGCGGCCTCCATCGGTAATGCTGGAAGCCAATATGGTGTTGGCCCACCCTTAGCCTTGATGACAGCGTTCACTCTTGCAGGCATACTATCAATCAGGTGCTGGAAAGTTTCTTGGGGAATGGCAGCCCATTCTTCACGGAGTGCGGAACTGAGGAGAGCTATCGATGTAGGTCGGTGAGGCTTGGCACGAAGTCGGCGTTCCAACATCCCAAAGGTTTCTATAGGATTCAAGTCAGGACTCTGTGCAAGCCAGTCCATTACAGGGATGTTATTGTCGTGTAACCACTCCGCCACAGCCCGTGCAGTATGAACATGTGCTCGATCGTGTTGAAAGATGCAATCGCCATCCCCGAATTGCTCTTCAACAGTGGGAAGCAAGAAGATGCTTAAAATATCAATGTAGGTCTGCGCTGTGATCGTGCCACGCAAAACAACAAGAGGTACAAGCCCCCTCCAGGAAAAACACAACCACCTCCGAATTTCACTGTCGGCACTACACACGGTGGCAGAGACGTTTACCGGTCATTCGCCATACCTACACCCTGCATCGGATCGCCACATTGTGTACCGTGATCCGCCACTGCACACAACGTTTTGCCACTGTTCAATCGTGTAATGTTAATGCTCCTTACACCAAGCGGGCGTCGTTTGGCATTTTCCTGCGTGATGCGTGGCTTATGAGCAGCCGCTCGACCATGGAATCCAAGGTTTCTCACCTCACACCTAACTGTCATAGTACTTGGAGTGGATCGTGATGCAGTTTGGAATTTCTGTGTGATGGTCTGGATAGATGTCTGCCTATTACTCTTTAGGATCCTCTTCAAATGTCGGCGGTCTCTGTCGGTCAACAGACGAGGTCAGCCTGTACGCTTTTGTGCTGTACATGTCCCTTCACGTTTCCACTTCACTATCACATCAGAAGCAATTGACCTAGGGATGTTTAGGAGTGTGGGAATCTCGCGTACAGACTTTTGACACAAGTGACACCCAATCACCTGACCACGTTCGAAGTCCGTGAGTTCCACGGAGCGTTCCATTCTGCTGTTTCACGATGTCTAATGACTACTGAGGTTGCGGATAATGAGTACCAGGCAGTAGGTGGCAGCACAATGAACCTAAGATGAAAAACGTATGTTTGTGGGGGTGTCCGGATACTTTTGATCACATAGTGTATCCTTTGAATAAAAACATGTTTTCTGATTCGGATTTTATAGTTTCTGAAATTGAAGCAGAGAAAACATGCTATTCAAAGATATCAGAAACCGCCAAACTCCTAAATTTATTGCCTTACCATCATGTTCAACTTCCTCTCCCACTACTCAGCAGGCTCTTCTAGGAACGTCAAAGCAAGTGAGTCCTTTCGAGATCTCTCCAGTTCCTTGCATTAAGAAAGTAGTAACAAATCGAAGTCATAAGCCTCCAAGTTCTTTTGTCCTTACTGGAACACCACACCGACAAAAATTGTCTATCTTTAGAAAAATCTTCAGTCAAGACAGTTTTAAGAGGAAGTTAGCTTTCAGCGACAGTGATGATTGTAAAGAAAAAACCAGTTTAATAACGTCACAGATAATGAAAGTTCACCTCGTCAATTTTATCTGTTATTAATAAGGAGGTGGGTATATAAAATTTCATCACTTATATCGAAAAGTACATCATGTGAAACATTATGAAGATGAGAATATACCGACAAAAGAGTTTAAAAATCATAGGGATACAATAACGCAGTTTCTGACTGTATGCTGTTATCTTTCTCTGCTCTTCTGTATTTAATTTAGTGTTTGAAGGTTCCCGAAGCCTCAATTGAATGGTTTGTTCACTTTTATATACGCAAAACTTATCGCATTTTATTAGTTTTATGAGAAGCTAAGCTTACATACGATATTTAAACCAAGTATGACACACTTTAAAATATCGTACAGCTGTACAAGCTATATAGAACTGTTGTGGACTGTGATGCGTCCAATTTTGCGTGTTGTCACAAGAGGTTCGAGGAGTTTGTTCGGCCGACTGGAGAAGACAGCGCCTGCTTGGTCCCGGGCGCTTCCTCAGGTGAGGTAGCTCTAGGCGATCAAGCCGAGTTAGTCATCTCAGCTCCGCTGAATGTGAAGGTCTCGGTAGGGTGGACAAGGCTCCTCTTGGCAGAGTGAGGCACACTAGTGGTAAGACCACTGAGCTCAAACCTGCCCGAGATCGTCAAGTCGTCTCTACGAGGTCCCTAGATAAGAGAAAACGAGAGATGGTCAGAAGAGGGCACAGGATTTACTCTACTGACGAATGAGTCGACTATCCTCCCGGTTTAAAGGAAACCACTTTGATAAGTAGCGAGGATCAGTTAAGACTTAACTACCTTTTTTTTTCGAGTGGAGGAAAAATACTTTTGCGTACTAACCCCATCTAAGATGAGAGTGTGGGACTCCACCTCGGCGTGAAGCCGAGGCCATACCCACTAAAAAACCTCCACCGGAGGGAAAAGTCGTGGTAAGGTGAGGCAGTACCGCTCTTGCACCTGCTGATTCAAGGAAAGGAAAGGAAATGTTGGCCAGCCATAGGCTGAGGCCAAGGTGCGGAAGGAGGCCGGACGCAACCATGACCGAAGCCCTGGTTGCGCCCTGGCGAAATTTTAGGTGATCTTTGAGAATTCTGGAAGGCGCCATGGCGCTGCGTCCTAAGATATTACAGGTGTTGGGCGTCACAAGCAGGCACTTGTGCGCGAGTCGTTGGATCTGAGCCAATGGCTGCGTCCCTTTAACAGATATTTAGTGCATGCAAATATATAAGTACATAAATATATGGATTTGGTTTGTAATTAATTAGCTTAATCAATGATGCTTAGCTTATTACTTATGATAATATTTTAAGGTACACATTCACTTGAGATTGCGTAGAATTTATTTTGCTCCGCCAGGTGGCGTCGTCTCTTATCATTAGTTAGGATGTTCAAATGTATTTGTTTGTGGTTTTGTTTTTTGCCCAAAAAGGCGTCGTCCTTGATGTTATCCAAATCATTAACCATGACTATGCTGGGTCATATAGAGTGCACACCGGCGGGCAGTCTGCCTACAGTTGCAGGTGCGAGCCAGTGCCACTTGCGGGGGGGGGCCCTTCCCCCGGGACCGCCTTGACTCGGAGAGCAAGGACTTCGAGGCCACCAATTGTCACGTCGTGAAGCTGTAGTCATGGGTGTTATAATGGGTACATTACTAACGTGTCAAGATACGCTTGAATGTCGATTTCGGGCTCCCCGAGGCCTAGGGTTATGTCAAATAGTGACAGCGGTCTTTTGTGCTTGTTGTGGTTGGTTTCATATGAACCTAATTCTTGTATGAGTCTGTGTTCTTTTACTTGCTTTTATAGAGGTTGAAGCTTAAGCTCTTAACGAATTCTTCAATTGTGTGTAATTTTAGTTCCTCGTGTAGGAGATATGCCGGCGCTAGCGGCGGTTGCTTGGTAATTATTCGTATTATTCTGTTTTGTAGTGTTTGTATTTTATGCATATGGGTTTTGGCCGCGTAGCCCCAAACTGGGGCTGCATACGTCAGTATTGGCCTTATTAGTGTTTTATATAGGGTTAGCCCCATGTTTATTTTCAATTGGTTATTTATGTTAAAAATTGGGTATAGTCTGTTTAGTTGACCATTGGCCTTGGCTCTGACTTTCGCAATTTGCTTATTCCAGGTCAGGCCTTGGTCCATGTTGAGACCTAAGTAGGTCACTTGGTCCTTCCACTCAATTCTTTCGCCTTGATAGTTGAGGGGCTGGAGAGCGTGTTTACCTTTACGGTGAAATGTTCTTTTAGTGAATATTATCGCTTGAGTTTTTCTAGGATTTACTTTGATTCTCCATTTGGTGAACCAAGGTTCTAATGTGTTAAGCGCATTTTGCAGTCGTAAGTGTATAATTCTCGGTTGTGTTGACTGCGTGGTTATCGCGGTGTCATCTGCGTAAATGTATTTGTTTGATCTTACCAATAGTGGCATATCATTTATGTATAAATTAAACAGCGCCGGTCCCAATAGACTTCCTTGTGGGACTCCGGCCTTGATTGTCTTGGTGCTTGATACCGCATCCTCTATCGACGTGTGGAAGCGCCGGTCGCAGAGGTAGTCCCTAATGAGGGCTGTTGCGGAGTCAGGGAAATTGTAGTGTTTTAGTTTCTTTAAGAGTCCGGCGTGCCATACTTTATCAAACGCGCGTTCAATATCTAGATAGATGGCGCCTGTTGATTTATTCGTGCTGTAGCCTTTAGTGATTTCCTCCGTCATCCTGAGGAGTTGCAGGGTTGTCGAGTGTTGGGTTCTAAACCCAAACTGTTCAGGCATAAGTATACTTTGCTTGTGTATATGTTTATTAATTCGCTTTAGTATTACTTTTTCAAGTACTTTACTTAGCGTGTTCAATAGGCTTATTGGCCTGTAGTTTATGGGGAGTGTCAAGTTTTTGTTTGCTTTCGGGAATAGCAATATTTTGGCCTCTTTCCACACAGGGGGGAACCGGCCATGTTCTAGTGTGTAGTTAAATATCTTGGCTAGTGCTTGTAAGGCTCTGATTGGTAGATTCTTCAGAACCACATTAGGTATTTTGTCTGGTCCAGGTGCTTTTCTGGTGGGCAGGTGTTTAATAATCCACCCTATTTCGCCTGGGCTAGTTTTTCGCATTT
This sequence comes from Deroplatys truncata, assembly GCA_030765065.1. Classification (NCBI taxonomy): domain Eukaryota; kingdom Metazoa; phylum Arthropoda; class Insecta; order Mantodea; family Mantidae; genus Deroplatys; species Deroplatys truncata. The sequence goes on along the minus strand of CM060988.1, from coordinate 115,036,854 downwards.
TATTGTGCGAAGGCTCTTGTCCTATGTTATTAGCTTCATTTTCTGTTTCTGCGATAAAATTGTCGTGTCCCGCCGTTTGGTTCGGGGAGAACACACTTTCAAGCGTGACCGCAAAGGCTTCTACCTTGGCCCGGGGAGTTTCCGCTATCACGTTGTTAATTTGTAACGGAGGTATATTGGTTCGAGTGCGCGTTAAGCATTTTGCTATTCGCCAAACTGTGTTTTGCTGAGAGTTTAGATTTTCTAGGGTGTTATCCCATTGGTTTTGTATATAAGTTCTCGCTCTTTCTTGTGCTCGATCTCTTGCTTGGTAATATTCTGTTCTGTGTATTATGTTTCGCGTTTTTTGCCATTTACGTCTGGCTCTGTTTTGTGCTTGTTGCAGCAATTTTACGTCTTTCGGGAATTTAACGTTTGTGGAGCGTGGCTGTGTAAGCGGTACGCATGCCGTGGTGGCCAGTTTGATTGCCGTTTCTAATCTATCTATCGCAGTGTCGTGTTCATTCGCGGAGTTAACCTCTAGGTCTGGTAGGTAGTAATCTACCGTGTCTTTAAAGTTATCCCAATCTACTTCATTGTAGTTATGCCTTAAAGGAGCTGGCTTAAATGCTACTGGTGCATTAACTGTCATCAGAACCGGTGAGTGGTCTGATGTAAGCTCCTATAAGACTTCTAGTTCTATATTGTAGCGAATGTTATTTAATAGCGCAATGTCCAGAATGTCTGACGTGCAATTTGGTAAATGTGGTATAAAAGTGGGCTCTTCCGGCCCTGAGATTAAATAATTTCTGTTGTTGATGTAATTTAATAGCTTAGTGCCTTGAGCATTGGGGTTCCTGCAATTCCAGAGATAATGCTTGCAGTTGAAGTCCCCGGCCGCAATGATCCGTGGTCCTAGATTCATTATTTTATCTAAGCCGCCTGTGTCAACGTTCCCAGGGGGATTGTACACTGACGCTATCACAATTTCAGAGTTATCTATCTTAAGTTTTATAGCCGTTGTTTCGGCATGTGATAGGGTGGGGGATTGAATTTGATAATGTTCAATGCTGGCCTGAATGGCTATCGCGGTCTCCCCTCCTCTTCGGTCGCGATCATTTCTGTAGATTTTATAGCCCGGAACAGATAGGCGATCGGTGTTATTGATATGTGTGTCTGATAGTAGAACTACTTGTATTGAATATGTTTGCAGAAAATCTGCTAAATGTTTGGTCTTTTTCCTAATACCGTTGCAGTTCCAGAAAATTATTCTTAACGTGTCCGAACTAGCCATGACTACAGTCTTCGAAGAGTTGTCACAAAGTCAGCGAGGTAGTGAGCTATGATTACGTCATCTGTTCCTAATTGACTAATCGTGTCACAGAGCCTTCGGACCATGGAATGAACTTCATTGAGAGAAACCTTATTTGAGGACTTGCCTAGTGACCTCACTAGTTTGTCCATCGCCTTGCCTGCCTTTTTGGGCATTGGTCCTTTGCGTTGGGGGAGCGACTTTGCTGCTGGTTAGGCCCGACAGCCTGCAGTAAGGGACCTACAACTACTGGTGGAGGGTTGTCCTGACTTTCACGAGGGTGTCGCTCATCGCTGGTTGGTTCGGCCTCAGCAGCGAGCTGAGGTTCCCCAACCACTGGTGGCTCAGGCTCTGGGGCTGGTCGCGTCCTACCTTTGCTGTCCCTAATGAGCCACTCAGTGTTTTTCGTGGTAACCTCCGCGTAAGTTTGCGTTCTTCCTGTCTTTGGGGGATGCTTTGGAGGTTGTCCACTGGGCAAGGTCTTTTTCTTGCATGCTGCTTGATATGTTGGGCAACCGCGCCAGGTTGCTCCATGGCCCTTATCGCCACATAAGAAGCATAGCCGGTCCTTGGGTGCAACCGTGCATGTCCCTGAGAAATGGGGGCCTGTGCATTTGGCGCAAATGGGGGCGGGGGACCTACATTCTCTTCTCACATGCTATAACTTTTGGCAGTGTGAGCACTGTTTTGGCTCTGTGCCGGCCCTATACTCCTCTACCTGTACTCGGAAGTGTGCCAAAAATTGGAGGTCAAGAATTTTCTTATTTTCAGTAGTATCCTGGAGTTCAATTAAGAACATCGGCAGGGGGCCCTATTTCTGTTGCGCCGCCGCCTCTGAACGGCCCTGATTGCTTCGAAACCGCATTGAGCCAGGTCTTCTACGATTTCTGCACTGGAGACTTCGGCGTACAGCCCCTTAACGACATAGCGTGCGGTTCTATTCTCTGGTTGCTCTAAAAGATAGTGCTGTACGCCCCTGTCCTTGAGATGCTTAGCCACAGTTTGGTAAGTCTCAAGGTTGAACGCCTTAATACAAAAGTCTCCAGAGTTCCTAGCTACACTCACAGAGTAATGATTATTAGTGAGGTGGTGTGTCTCGTCTAGGTCTTTCATTAGTTGGCGGAATGTCGCGGCCTGGTTCTTTCCTACAAAGATTGGCGCTACGTGTGACCTCCTGTCCTTCATGAAATCGGAGGGTTCCTGTCGAGCGTCTGGTCCTGCGTCCTTAGAAGTGCCAGGTTTCGGCGAGGACGGTATCACAGGAGTAGGTGTTTGCGTAGAAGTAGGTGTAGGAATGGGAAGTCGTGAGGTGGGTGTCACAGGAGTGGGTTTAGTAGGTGAGTCAGAAGGTGTTGGGCTGGAAGGAGTTTGGGTGCTAGGTGAAAAAGGCACAGAAGCGGAAGTGGAAGGAGTAGGAGAGATAGGTTTAGGAAGGGCGGCCTTCTTCCTAGTCATCATTGTCTTCGGTGGTGAAAGGGTTGGCTTGGTGGCCGTCGTCGTCCTGTTTCCCTTTGCCATCCTATCTTAGGTGAAGTTGTTTAAGAGTTCAGAGAAGGGAAAACCTAGTACTTAGCCTAGCAGGGGCTTAGTCTAGAAGGAGAGAGGAAAAAGTACAGTAAAAGAGAAAGAACAGTAAGTGAGCGCTAAGAAGCACGGGGAGACAGAGGGTCGAACCTCGGAGAGGCGCTTAAGCAAGTCTTGCGACTGCTTGCTGTGACCGTGTATCCCCTACTCGTCTGTACTGCGAGAGTTGTGCTCAAAGAGCTAGGCTTTGGTTAAGCAACCGCGGCAATGCCGAGCCGAAGGCTTTGGTACAAGTACCACGGCAATGCTGAGCCGTTCCAGCGGTGGCTGCTTCTTCTTTCTTGTCTGGGAGCTCCTCTAGTAGATGTTGCTTGGTCCAGATCTCGAAGCGAAGTGTTAACTACCTGGCACTCCTCTCGGTCTATTCATCACAGAACCGTGGTCATTAGGTCGTACCTCCTGCGTTAATTACCCGTGGTGCCATCTAGTTTATTGAGCTTGGCTTAATGTGCTGTGCAGCGCGTGTGAACTATTTACATATTTGCTATTAACAGTATACTAGTGCTTATGTGGCGTGCGTCGAATCTGTGGTGAACTTGTATATCTTTGTGGCGGGGTGCCGCTACAAGAACTAAATTAGAGGCTTTGTAATGTTAAATAACACTAAAATCCGTATTTATGAAGTTTGACACTTATTGGCCATTAAAGAAAGTGGATACGGTAAACACATGATTCAGAGGTAAAAAATACTTTAAAATTCTACAAACGCTATTGCAAAATACTACAAAATAGTGAAGAAAACCTATGATGCTCTTTTTATAAACTGTACCAACTGAGCGGTAAATATAATTTTAAAATTTCCAGAAGCAACAAAAGTAAAAGCACACCAAGGAAAAACCCCAATTAGAATAAAAGTATACGGGCGGACCGTTTAATTTGAGACTGTACAATATCTCTATAACTAAGCGTTGTAGAAAGAAATGTCTTGAATAAAAGTTGCTTGATATTATGGCGGAAAGTAAATATCATTAGTTGTGTTTTGTTTGGTGCACGCTATGGTGGTCATTTTAGGGAGAATTTAATTTTTTTAAAATGGAAACCTACAATTGGGTCAATTTAAATTGACGCTAAAATAACACCATAACGTCCTCCAAATACAACTCGACTAATGGCATTTACTCATACTTTCCCCTATAATATCAAGTAAATTCTATTCAAGGCATTTCCTTCTACAACGCTTAGTTTTGGAGATATTGTACAGTCTCATCTTAAATGGTCCACCTGGAAATAGTGCCTGGAACCAGTCATAAATTTTAATTATTTGGGTTATGATGCAACTTTCGTTGTAGATAGAAATGTAGAAAAGAACAGATATGTCAACAATATGTGAAACAATAACACAAATTCTACAAAATAAAACAAGGAAAGAAACAAAACTGAAGCTCTACAAGACTATGGCGGTCCCTGTGCTCATGTATGACAGAGGATTGTCGATAAAAGGACAAAAATAAAATTCATACAACAGAAATTATATTTTAAAGGGTGCTAACTAATTAGACTAGACTTAATAAGAAATGAAACAATTGGAGAAGAGCTGAATACTCATATTTTATAAGATGAAACTGAAGAAAATAAACATAATTGGAAAAAGAGCACATGAAATGCATTAGTGAAGAAAGGATACCACTCTTAATTAACAATTATAAATCTTTAGGAAAAATACATTGGACGCCCCAGAAAAAGATGGGAGTAAAGTGAAGAATACAAGGAAAAAACAGGCCTGCCTAAAGTGAAGATGAAAACGAAGAGTACTTGAAATGGTGGTTACTAGCTTTGCCAAAGAATTCGCCACTGGAAGGTTCTCAAATGACGATAAATTAATGCACTACACTTCCCCACAACCCGCAATGCCTTCTTGCAGCGACTCGCTTTAACGTTTGGCCTCGAGCTTAAGAGTGATTCAAGAAATGCCGGTCCCTGATAGCAGAGCACACATTTCATGGAAATTCTCTAGCGAGTGCTCTTAAGAATGTGCTCGCGAATTCATCTCTTGAGAGCGTTGGTTTACGCATTTCCTTTCTTATTCCCTCCCTCTCCGAAAGCTCCACTCTTTAACGCCAGGCAACAATAGACTATGGAATGTGAATGTAATAACCACGGAAAACGCAATAGCTGCAGGGAAAATTGTGGTATTTACAACATAGCAGCCCGGAGTTGCTGGAAATTGGGACCCACAACATTCCCCAGCCTCGGGTATGACTGTGCTATAGGAGGATCAATGCCACGCAATCCACCCTCGAAAACATGCTTCTGACTCGGGAGTTCAAAGGCTGGCGTATCTCTGAAACATGTGGAGAACGAAAACATGCATAGCAGAACTTCATTCGCATTGAGCACTCAGGAGTATCCCTAAACATCTACTGTAAAAGTTACTTACAATAAGGCTTATTTTCTTATCAGCTAATCGTGTTAAATACTGCATTTTGTTACAGCAGGTTGAGGCACGCTAAAATAGCTTATTTTTGTGTGTTACACTTGATATTGCACAATTTGTAAATGCCATGAGGAATAAAAGAAGTGCTGCTTAATATTTCAAGGTGTGAGGCTTAAAATATTAAAAAAGTTCAAATAATGGAGAATATTTCAGAAACTATGCGTACCGTGTAGAAATCTGAAATAAAGCGTATATGTTAAGAAATATGTTTTCTGTAGTAATTTTTGATCTCTCTTCCAGGACTTCGCAGGTATAGGCTAGTTAAATTATATTCGAACCCACTCGCGGCCTCTCTCTACTGCGCGAGACAGCCGGCAGAGCCGGACTAAAATCCTTACCTTATAATAGATGCTGGAAATGTTGACCTGCTTTCAAATAGCCAGCATATCTCCTGTAAATATTCTCGCTTACTCTCCGAAGCTCAGCAGCAGCAGCAGGAATTCTTACGATGAAACGCCTCATTATGATCAGAAATTTGGAGTGTGCTGTACGATGAGTGCTAGAAGGATAATAGGGACCACACTCTTTGATGAAACAATAAAGCAGAGCGATATCAGAGGTTAATTCCGAGACCATTTTGCAATCGCTTGACAGATGAAGAGAAATCGTATGGTTGGTTTCAGCAAGATTCTGCAACAGCACATACGGCTGCCGAATCATTACATGCAATAAGAGAGGTTTTGATGATAAAATAATTAGTGTTGATTTGTGGCCCCCTTGTTCTCCTGACCTAACGAGTTGTGATTTTTATTTATGGTGTTCTTTAAAAGACAAAGTGTATTGTTCCAATCCTCGCACACTACAGGAACTTAGAGAAAACATCGTGCAAAAAAATCATAAGAATTCCTGCTGCTGAACTTCGGAGAGTGAGCGAGAATATTTACACGAGATATGCTGCCTTTTTGAGAGCAAAAGGTCAACATTTCCAGCATTTATTATAAGGTAAGGATTTTTAGTCCGCCTCTGCCGGCGTAATTTCCCCGGCGACTACTGGCTGTCTCACGCAGTAGAAAGAGGCCGCGAGTGCGTTCGAATATAATTTAACTACCCTATATGTAAGAGTCATGAGAGTGAAGAAAGAATTTCAAGACATGAATTTTAGTTTTCATGCCATTATCTGAAAAATACATAATGGTCAAAATTGAATTTGAACTATTTATAAAAAGGAATAAAAATTATTCGTGTAATCCGTTATTTGGGATGGTCGAATTTTCGTAAAAATCTTTGGTCTTGGATTCCTTAAAAGATGTCTGAACTTAAATTTGAAGTTGGGCATTACCTTTACTAATTTTCATTTTCGAGTTAGTGCACGCACGCAGACACACACGCGCACGCGCGTCCCTTTTTTCTTTCTAACATTGATTTTATAGATTGAGGAGAGGCTTAAAGCGTGCACTTCCAATGAAATCTAAGTGTTCAATATTTTGGCCGAATTCGATATATCCTGTATCTTGGCATCTAGGCAGCAGAGAAAGTAATAATCACGTATTTTGCTATCATTTTAAAATACAGTAAGCATCGAGACATCTCATACATCACAAATATTAGGACCTTTTCGTGTACCAAATTTGAAACTTGTCGACAAATTATCTTCAAATCGTTCATCTATCCCGTGCTTGCAGCAGTTCACAGCTGTTTAAGCGCACAGACGAGGAACAAGGCGATACCAGTTGTTCAACAGCAGCGAACGCGCCTAAAATGAATCGCGAAATAACGGATTTTATCCTGTCTAAAACTCTTTTGAACCTCAGTGGATGTAAGTGACATTTTATAAACGGGACGACAAAAACAACTCATGCTAAAAAATTGACAATTTTATTGGTTATTTCGAGAAATAATTACAGGTTTATCCAATACGTCAGCGATAGGAATCGATTGCCGACTTTGTTACATAGCGCAGTTGAATGGCGTCACGCCAACACATTTTACCCCGCAGTGTTGATGGGCTTGATCATGGTTATTTAAAGATAAGCAAAACATTGTTAGTAATTTATGGTCTCTCATGATAGATATTTCCGGTACCTCTGAACACGTGTATTTTGACAGTTCACTGTGAAAATAGAACGTGGCTTCGCCCAAAAAGACTCTGAAATAGGTCATTAAACTATAAGCAGCTATATTCAAAGGAGGGGAAAATAGAATATAATAAAAATAAACTTAGGTTACATACTTTATTTGGACACATTTCAATCATCTTTTAAACCAGGATTTAAGGAAGAAAGATAAAGCAAAAATAAATATCCGTCCACGTATACGAACCACTTACTAGTATTCCAACATTTACATAATTCCTCTTTTTGAAGATTCTAAGTGGGTCATTGGATCGTTTACCACATATAGGAAGCTTTTCTGCATGTCACAGGCCTGGCAAGGCCTTCAGTTTTCTGTATACTGCAGATAGTGAGGGTTTCATGTTAGTTTTTTGTCTCTACTGTTTAGGAAATGTGGGCATGCTGGCTTTCTGCAGTAAGCGGTTACAGTCTTTCTAGACTGTGACAAAGCCTTTCATAAGGTCAGTAGAAAGAATGGATAACATAGGATCTCAGCAATACGCGGTCTGTATATAGAACTTAAAATTGACATGATCTTTAATCTGAGCTTTAACACAGCAAAAATAAGTAGAGGTGTCAGATGAGGTTGCGCTATCGCCTGCTCTTTTTATTACATAATTTCACGAAGTCATATAAGAATGGTAGATGTAATTAAATACGAATTTTACTATACAGTTTAGGTTGGTAGTTTCTGGTTCAGAATACAATCTCAAAGATAATGTTAAATTAGTCAAGTAAGCGACAAAAAGACTTAAAAGGATTAGGGTCCGGGGAAAATATTATACAAAGGGCAAGAATATTCCTGGCAATGCAATTTAGAAAAAAATCAGTAGTTTTATGTATCTGGGTTTCAATGTACTGTATCTAAAGACGGAGTATTTGTATGAAAATATAAATAAAATTAACTCCTAAATACTGTTAAAGAAACTAAAATAACAAAGTGATAGCTATTCCCAGCTTTTCATGCTGGGGGTACAGTACTGGACTCTTAAAACATACTCTATTGATTACCGATGATTATGTAGAGGAAATACTGCCATTTAAAACTTTGATATAGAGATGTCGCCAAAGTATACGTTTTGAGATCCCTAAATCCCCCTCAAAATTATTTTCAGACTATATTTTGTGTGTGTGTGTGTGTGTGTGTGTGTGAGTGTGTGTGTGTGTGTGAGAGAGAGAGAGAGAGAGAGAGAGAGAGAGAGACTACATAACTCAAAATCGAAAGGTCTGATAAATGCAAAATATAACTGAGTCAGACAAGATTTAAGGGTGCCGGGCGAATACCTTCGAGAAAATTTCTCCTTGTCAATTTATCCTTTACATGACATCTTTTATTTTCTCAAAGCTAACTCCTACAATTTTGATTGAAGTATCATATGTTTGACATTAACATGACAAATGGAATATATACGAGTATCTTCAATTTTCTGACAATATCCTGTGATCCTGTTGACTCTCATATAAATAAAATATAATTTTATATTACTTGGAAACCTTAAATATTGGCTATTATTATTCCATTTATACTCCGCTTTTAATTGCTATGGTCATATCTGCTGCCTTTCACCTTTGGAACATATTGCCTATCAACAATGGTGGTGTTGTATACGGCTGTCATTAGATTTCTGGTTTTTCTTTGGGTTTTATGCTTTAGCTCGCACACATTCATACTCTTAATCATGCTTCCAAACTCTGGGGAGACTAGAAAATAATCTTGGCTAGAGAAAAATTCCCATCCCAGCAGGGAATCGAACACTGGTCCCTTCGCACAGAATGGCAAATACTTGGCCTGGAAGAGATTTTAAATCTTCTAAAATATGAAGTTAGCTTTTTCGTAGCAATAACTGTTACTGAAATATTCATTGAATATTCGCTATTTTAAGCAATAAACTTTCAAACAACGTTCGTTTCTCTTGAACTGATGCAGAGAGTATGTAATATTCAGGCAGGTAAATACAAAACGGCTGACTTCTCATATCAGCCTGTACCATGTTCTTGTAAAGTGTGCGTTGAAACCATTCATGCCAACATATCACGATTAACTGGAAGCAGATAGAAAAACAAGCTTTAATGTATGAATGATTTTACAGAGTAGTCATGTAAATAAATTAAACTGGGTAGAGATGCTGTGTGACTGAAACACATAAATTTGTTTTACTTACTTTACGGGCCCTTAATAACCTAATGTTGATTAACTTCGATTCCTGAAATTGCCGCTGGGTGAGAAATGTTTGTTTAAACCAATGAATTGCAGCTACAAATAGAAAACCTCGCATGAGGGTAAAAATAACCAAGGTGGTGGTGTTTTTCTAAAAGAGCTGCAGGCGTAAAGGGTTATTAGTTTGTATCTTCCCCTGTTTACTGATGACGCACGTGTGTGGTATATTCTGAACAGCTATAGAATTTGACCCCGCACAATAAGCCCACGGCTACGTGTCTGATTTTATCTACCTAGCTTTTCGACCGTACCGCTCACTTCCAGGAAACTGAAATTCCACCTCTACCTTCTTCCGCTCTACAGGTAGCAGAGGCGTGTTCCAGGATTTTCATTGTTCTTTTGGCTGAACAGGGGCGCCGTATTCAAAGAGTGTACCTACACTGTAATAATGTTAGCATTCAACAAATTCTGATAGTAAAGGATGGTGCACAATAAACCCATAATAACGAGAACGGAAAAGGGAATGCTTATCAGTGACTACGTGATACCTAGACCTCGGATTTTAAAACAAATAACTGTTAGTTTCTTTAGGGGGATGAAGATGTTTACGAATCATAAAGAACGAAGGCTTGTTATGAATGCATTTTTATACTTGTAATATGATGGTTAACCCATTTTTAACTTTTTTAAAGTATGCTTACATCTATCTGAAAGAAGCGATTTTTAGAAAGTATGTATTTTTAAATTTGCATCACTCATAGAAGCGCTATGATGAGCGTTACGAACGTGGGTTCGAGTCAACAATGTAGCACGACGCATTTCGGCTGGCCACCAACAATTTATACAGCTCTCATCAAGGTTTGAATGCTTTAATAACGAAGTCAGATATTTATTTTAATTCTTACTTCTAGTCTCGGTTCGTTACTCATATTCTATACTACGTTCAACTGCATTGCACATTGTTGTGAATATAATGCCGGAGGCGTTTTCGAAAGCCTTGATAATTTATTCCTGTTTGGTGTACATTAAAGACCTCATTTCAAAACTGGGAAATAATATATTGATGTTGGTGAAACAAAAAGTATGAATTAAAAGTATCCTCATTGTGGTTGCGGTAACTAATTTCGAGAGTATTAAAACATACTAAATGGATTAAGCAGGAAATTGTGAAAGAAATAGAAAGCTATCTACTACCGTAATTATTGACGGGAAATCTTAGTAATTAAATAAATAAATGACAATAAGATAGAGAAATAATTGCAATAAACAATCTCCGTATATTAAATCAATGTACACTGGTGTGCAAAACTTAAGGACGAAAGTAATCTTCGTATGCTGTGACACTGCCAAGTAACATAGCTCGATGAAACTTGAATCATACATAGAGGGAACTGCTACGGTATGCTACTGTAGGCAACTAAACGAAATATGCAATAAGACGAACAGAAATGCCACTTTTATTCATAACCATAAGCTACACTCAAGTCAATACGGCATATGATGGCTCTCTAGATTTACAAAAACGGATACATGGTGCTTAAAGGTGTGTATGATCACCATGGACAACAATGCATGCTCTGTATCGTGCTCCCATTCTGGCCACAAGGTTGGTAAGCAGTTCTTGTGGTAGGCGTTCCATTCCTCCACCAGCGCTATTGACTAGTGTTGGATGGTCGCTGGCGCATGTGCATGTGCTGCAATGTTCTCCCCATAGCATCCCACACGTGTTCAATGGGATTTAATTCGGGGGAACGGGCAGGCCAGTCCATTCGTCAAATATCCTCTCGTTCCAAGAGATCCTCCACCTGCGCTGTTCGATGCGGTCGCGCATTGTCATCCGTAAAAATGAAGTCAGGGACGACTGCACTCCTGAAAAGAACGCACATCGGGAAGCAGTACAGTATCACAATAACGTTCACCAGTGAGCGTACCATGTTCAAAGATTAGGAGGTCGGTGCGCCCATGCTACATTATGCCTCCCCAAACCATAACACGCGGAACACCAAAACGATCATGTTCAAGGATGCTCTTGGGTTCATGTGTTCCCAACTCTCGCCAGATGAGGGTACGTCAATAATCACTACTTAGAGTGAATCTGCTCTCATTCGAGAAGAGCACGCGACCCCATTCCTCGTTGGTCTAATTTTGATGCTCTTGGGACCATCGCAAACGGTGCCGCAGATGTCAATGAAACTTACTGACCGTAGAACAACGAGACTACCTTTGTGTAGTCACCGTGCCACTATGTGTCGTGAGATTGCGTGCCTAGCTGTCCTGTTAAATGTGGTTGCAATAGCACCCGCTGTTTGGTATGGATCCCTTCTTGCCTGTGGTACAATGCAGCGGTTATGTGCTGCTATAGTTGAGCGTGGTCGACCACCACCTCTCCTTGGGACAGCAGTGCCTGTGGTTTAGAAGGTTCCCCATGCACGTGAAAAAATGCTGTGGACAATTCTAAACTCCTGAGCAACACTCGTCACACTTCGCCCTTCTTCCAGTTTCCCGACGATTCTTCTCCATGTGAAGTCATCCAAATGGTGTCTACGACCATGTTGCAATGGAGAACCACTACAGTGCACCATAACAGATCTCTAAATTACCACACATCGTCTTGTCCTGTTTCGTCAACTGGCCCATGTTGCGGAACCAGACGCATTTGGCACTATAGGCTCGCTACACTCACGCCATGTGACGTCCATATTTCTGTGTACGTGTGAGAGATCTCTGGCAACATGCTCCCGCACCTTCACCTACTTCCACCAAGTAGTTCATTTGTTATGTTACTTTACCCATCTCGTCCTTAGGTTTTGTATAATGCAATAACCTTGAATTGAAAGATTTGTGCGGAAAGAAGGTAATTAGCGGGTTAATTTAACTGAAGTCATTAGTAACAGTTCGAGAACAGAATACTTGGAATGCAGTTAGGCTATAAATTCAGTGTGTTTTAACGCCACGTAAGCAGAAATTCTGAAAAAGAGAAGTGAGGGCTATTTCTGAACGTTTAGCCAGGCCCCCATAGTTCAGAGTCGCATACATAATGTTTAGAGATTGGCCCGCGTATGAAGTAGCTTTGGTGGGAGGAATCTCAGTTAGGCGGAGGTTAGGTAACACAAGGGTGTGCAGTTCTAATCACACTCGTTTGTGCATACATTCGTGACTTAATCTAGTGATTACTCCTGTTCTATTTTAAGCGCTCAGTGAAGCGGTTGTATGAGTAAGATTTAGCGGCTATTGGGAGGGATTTCGCCGGTAAGCATTTTAACGACTCTCAGCAAGTTACGCTACTAGCTTCTTTATTGCGGAAACAATTATTGCAAACCCTAAATTGATACCGCAGGTCAACAGGTATAATAATCGCCTGTTAAGAGTTTCGAGTGCTACGATTCATAATCAGTTTCATTCTTTAGCTTCAGAGGGTCGGCAACTCGCTTCAATAGCTCAAGTATGAGATCACATTAAATTTCTTAGTCAAATTAACTGGTGTTATCCTTCACATTAAACTCGCGCATGCCCTGGGAAAGTAGTCATAGCTCTACCACTGGAGCAGTTGGCGCACGAGACAACAGAACGAACTACAAGATGTCACCAGAAGAAGGTAAAGTACAGCGCTTCAAAATTGTCGCACATCTAGTGGTTTTAAAAAAATCTAGATAACGTAGTACGCTATCAAATCTTGAGATAAGCATATCCAAATGTGGGTTTATGAAAAGTATTTGGGAATTCAAACCTATAAAATGGAATACCTTGGTAACGGTAAGCGCCACAAAACATTTTATTTGGCATAAATTGTGTGCTTTAACGTGATCTGCATGTTTTGTGTAGCAAGACTTTGTGCAAGTTTTACTATTTACCAATTATACAAAAGTAATACAGAATGAAGGCTTCACAAGCTATTTCCAGGGAGCTCGATTTATACATTTTGTCATACGAATATCATAAACATATATTTTAATCAAAATCCTTAGCAATTACTGTTCCATGTAAGCTCTAATTTAGGGTGGGAGGGCTTCTTGAAATCTTCGTGTCGCATCTTTGGAAAATAGTGTACTCGCGCAGAGATTTTTCTAAAAATGCCTCTTTGAGTTCAGGGAGGTTCAAAACACGTGTTTCTGGTAAAATTCCACATTGAATCTTTATTGAATTTTTCGGTGGAATATAATACTCCCTCTACTTATTGTTCGTAAGTACGTAGTAAAGAAAATAAAAATGCTAAAAAAGTTCTTTGATACTATACTTTTAAAAGGATTTGCTTTCTGAAAACATTTCAACCTTTTCTGACTGCTTAAATGCCCTTGATTGGCCAATTAAGTATAGATGTGGGTAGAAAACTCCCAGGAAAAGTGGTAACGATAAACATAACAAAATTAAAGTTAATGCCTACAATATCAGTGTGCTTCTCAGCGGAGGATACACAACCCAAAGAGAAATTTCGACTAAATATTTGTAATACGCTGCATTGCTAATTAGGAATAACATATTATGCTTAACAAGTCATATTCAAACGTGCAAGTTCTGCTTAATTAAAAAAGCGTCTAATTAGTCACTATTTTATTAACTTTGGGACCTATTTTAGGTGCTTAAAACGTCAGTCTGGTACAGAAGTCTAACTATAACAATGTGGAAAATCGATTTTGCGCAAAAAAATGGCAAATAAATTGTTTGCAATTCAGGTTAGCCAACTTCGGTACGTTAGTAAGCGATAAATAATATCGAATAGTAGTGTTGTAGCTTTTGTTAATTTACATTGTTTAGTCATTGTTGATAGCCAGACTGGTAACATACTCATGAGGAAATTTTCTTTGGGTTCGGGAAGCTTCCGTTTGTAATATACGCATGCGCAGTGGAAAAAGACGCGGTAGTTTTGTCGTGGGTAACCGGCAGTTGATAGCTCCAAGAAGTGTGGAGCAGCGGCCCACTTCGTGGGTTGAGAATGCAACGGCCCCGGTGGGGTGAGCCAGGTGGAATCGTATCTACTCCACTATGTAAGGTGAGCATCAATAAATTTATATGTGTGGTCTGAAATAGTCTGTCTTCTTAGGTACATCCTGGATTTCCTCAGCCCGCCAAACGAGTACCCTGTGTTTCCAAGATGTAATTCTTGTTTCCTCCCCATTTCTCTATAAGAAAATGTAATTTGGTAGGAGTTTTCAGGTCACCGTAGTCCCCTGGTTCGACGTCCGGCGAGGTAGTTGAAGAGGTGGCGCTTAGAACTACACCAGAAGTTTGGCTTTCTAACTCATGTTGCTGCATGTTGGCTGTGTGCGTTACATACGTTACGTGTGCGTTATGTTTACACCCGAAAGAATTCATCGCCTTCCGCTGGGATTGAACCCGCGACCTCGGGAACTAGAGGCTAGCATGGTATCCCCAGAAAACGGAGAAGAATATATAGTATTCCTAGAATTAAAATATGGACAGCTATGTAAAGATTTAATATTAAAAATGGATATATTTAATTTAAAAAATTGTACCAGGATATGGAAGTTTGCGTTAAAATGGGGAGTAAAATAACACAAAGCATAGAAGTTACCAAGGTTTTAAAACAAGGATGCAGCTTGTCGCCTCTCTATTTAATATTTACATGCAGCAAGTCTTGGAGATGTGGTACAAGAAATGCTCAAGAATGGGTGTGCCAATAGATAATTTTAAACTACATTCACTCCTCTTCCCTGACGACTGGTTAATGTTTGCATCAGACCAGGAGGTATGAAATAAATGCTTCGGAAACTAAAAGAATATGAAAATAGGGTCTCAAAATCAATTTTATAAAACTAGATACATGTGTTTAGAAGAAAGGCAAGCCAATATTCAAGTGGGAAGTGAAATAGTTAAGCGGTGCACACAATTTAAATATTTAGGAACTACCATCAGTAGGAATGGTAAACTAGATACTGATATTACCTTAAGAGTTCCTGTGAGTAAAACGACTACTAGAGCGTTACATGGTCTCATTTCGAATAATTCACTGAGACAGGAAACAAAAGAAAAATAATCTTCCACAGTGTGGTGGAGAATATAGTATCATATGGGGCAGAAATGTGAGCATTAAGAATGAAATGATGAGACAAAATAAGAACTGTGGAGTTAGCTTTTATGAGTATAAGTTTACGACTCACAAGGCTCGACAAAGTGCGAAATGAGGAAGCATGAAGAGGACAGGAGTAGATAATTCAATAACAAAGAGACTAAAAAACAGGGCAGTTCAGTGGTATGGACATATAAAACGAATGGAGGAAACGAGATGGCCTAATATGATGCTGGATGGCGTCCCAAAACAAGACATAAAAGAGGGCGTCTAGTGCTTGAAGTGGGAAACGTGTGTTAAAGAAGCTATGGAAGAAAAAGGACTTAATGAAGGAGACTGGACAAAACGAGGACTATAGCAATCCAAAACGAAAAACCCAGTTGGGTAAAATCCGGAGGAGGAGGAGGAGAATCGCATGGTACTAAGTCCAGTTCCATCACTGGAACTTATATTTATATATGTAAACTTTACAGATAGCGCGTTATGGGCTAGAGCATTTTCCTTGTGGAGGATCCATAAGGAATCTACAACAAGTTGGTATACTTTGTCGCACACGTTCGCGGAGGGTCTTTAACACCATTTTATAATAAACCTGATTGATAGTCCGACCTGCAGGCACACTCTCGTGTAGATAACCCCGGGTATTGAAACAATCACCATTGCTTTGAATTTTGATTTGTTCAAGCGCGCTTTCTTGTTCTTGGGGGATAGGGGGCTCTTCCAATGCATAGATTGTCGCTTAGTCTCTGGATCAAAGGTTCATCGCACGCAGTTACGTTTTTTGAAGAGATCAGGATTATTTTCAAGAGCGTAAACACAGAAATTTACTGTGTTACTTTTGCGCGAATGTAAGGATTTTTGGCACCAGTTTAGCACACACCTTTTCATGCCCAGATCGTAGAGTAAAATCTGCCTTAACACTTTACTTATTGATGCTGGCAAGTTCAGCAACTGCTCGAATGCTTAATCGATGGTCTCCTCCAAGCGTTTACTCCACATTCTCTTCAATTTTCGTAGTGGAAGGACGCCCGATTTTGGATAGTCCCCGACGTCTTCCCTAACCCCCTTAAATCACTCGGAAAATGTGCGCACAATTGTCTGACGGAAGACTGCTGTTTTCAGGCGAGGTCGCTATTGCGCGATGGCTAGGTTTAGACGGGGGAGAGAATGCCCGAACGAGAGTACAAATCAGTACAGTTTGACCATCAAAACATTAGCACAACGCACCTGACGGAATAGTTAGACCTTTACGTTTCTCTGCTTTCCAAAATTGTAACACATTGTAATGTTATGTTTCTATTTTATGAGCGTATGACTTCGCTTGACTTATTTACGAACCCGTCCACTGTGACTTAACAGTCTCAACTGCTAGATTTCTTTACTACAGACTGTACATGCTACGCGCCGGGAATGGTGACGTAATACGGTCTATCTGTTAGGTTTCTGGGCGAGCTACCCTTACTTCCCGTCTACAGATGCACTCAACACCATAAACATTTGTCAACAATTTCACCTCTGCCAAATACCTCGGAGTCACCCTCGACCGTGGCCTCACTTTCGCACCACATGTCAGGGCAAAGGTCGGCCTCGGCCATTCCGCGCTCAGGCAGCTGTACCCTGTATTCCGCTCCACAATGCCCACACGCCTCAAACTACGCCTATATCAGTCGATTATCTCGCCCCTGATTCTGTATGGCTGTGAGGTCTGGTGATCGGCGGCAGCGACCACCATCCGCAGACTACAAACCGTCCAGAACAGGGCGCTTCGGATCTATGATACCGGGCGTGGATTCCCGTCACACATCCTACACACCCATTCCGTTCTCCCATACATCGTGGACGTGGTACGGGAGAGAACCCGTACCATGTACTCGAAGCTCACTTACCATACCAACCAGCTGGTGAACTCTTTGGGCCGCTACGACCTCAAGGCGCCAAGGCGGAGAAAGAGCTACCGGTTGCCGAATGACGGCTTGGGCCTCCGAGGCTGAGGTCTGCCAATCCCTCATACCACAAACTTCCCCAAGTTAAGCAACATTGGGTTCGGTCGCTGGCTGGATGAGTGACCATCTAGCAGCGACCCGCCCTGCCTGCAACTTGAATACCCCCATCCCATTACCTAGTATTCCCATCTTGCTTTGCTGCCATGCCGGCCTGCTTAACTTGACTACCACACAAGCGGTCGGCCAAGTTAAGCAGCTTGGGCTTGGTCACCACATGGTCGCTAGTCCGCCCAGGTGGGAACACCGAGACCCAGCCAATGGTAGCGCAGAAAGCTAAACCCCGCCCATGACAGATTGACAAAAATCAAAAGCTTGTGTAAATTCTTTTAACCTTCTTTATCGCAAAGGTAAAGCCGCATACGTGGCTAGGTACTGTGGCGATCACATTCCGCTCAGGTGAACCTGGGCGACCTGTTCTCGATTGCTGGATTGTCAACAATTTCTGAGCTTCTGTGGTAGATTTTCTGAGTTTTTATGAGGAATTTAATGTTAACACGTTCATTAGCACTCAGCACTATTCTGACGGAACTCACAAGACCCGCTTCTAACACTGGTTGCCAGACTAACCGCTGCAGGTAAGTGAAACTTTGTATAACGTAGAGGGAAGTCCACAGGTCAATGCTCTACTCCTACTCGTCCTCGAATTGACGGGAAATGAATAAAAATTTAGGTCCGGTTTCTTTATCACCACACCTTGTATCATAGATTGTGAACGCCAGATTGTAACATGCATCTTAACGTCTTGTTGCTCTTATTCTTGGCTGTGAACCAGTTGTAGTGCGAAATGAATGGAATGCTATTCAATACTAATAAGTTTTTTTCGTCACAGTATGCATGACGAAAGAAACTTAGACCATTAGCTCATAACAGAGGAGAGTACGTTTATAAACGAACTATAGGGAACACAGCCTTATCATATTCGGATTACCAAAAACCAAAGATGGCTGATACCGCATCGGAGGGCGATTAACATTTCAACTCGGGTCATAGCAGGGAAATTACAGACAACATATTTACAGAATAGTACTATTTGAGTTTCTGATAATATTATGAGGCATTATTATGTATTTCATATCAATATTATATTAACTTGTAAACATACGAGTATAATTGTAATAGAGTTTTCGTAGATCTGTATAAATAAAAAAAATCGCCTGACCTCGTGATAATCGCTTTTCCTAAAGCATGCTTTAGCAGTATTTTTAAACTTTACAGCTGCATACATGTCAATTTATGCCAGACAAATGGCCATATGTTTGTATAAATTGCTGAAAAGTGGCGAAGTGTAGTCAGCTATTTATAGCATATGCGTATTTGAATGCCATTGATTTCATAGTAGTGTGTCGTAACACTGAAATATCCAGTTCCATATTTACTTGAAGCCATAAAAATACCAAGCAGATTGAAGACGTGTGGGATTTGAATGCGAAACCTCCCGACTGCGAACTAAAGACGCTACCAATCTGAAACAACTAGAGTTGCTCTGTCATGCACGGCCAGCGCTTTGAATTTACGGATTTAATTTATCTCCAATAAGTATATAATTACAAATAAATACATGCAACGCACTTAAATCCTAGCGCAAAATATATTGGTCCTGTAAACGCCTCTACTTGTAACTCGAATAGAAAATTCAGATACATTACAGTGGCTCACGCGAGAGAGCTGGATGCAAACGGACGGGCTACTGTGCAAAAAGGACGGGCAGGGATCACCTGCGAGGACCGGCACAGAAAGCAACAACAAACAATCATATATTATTCATTAACATTTCACACTATTACTGTAGTGTACCTTAAGCTCTAACTCAAAGGTACTATTGTATACTAACACTTAGCTTAAGCTAAAATCATGACAAGCAATTATAAGCAACATATAATACACATACATATTGTTACATGCTGGGGTGAGTGCCAAAAGTTTTCCAGAAAATTACTAAATTCCGATAACCCCAACACCCACATGGGGGAGCGTAGC
This sequence comes from Deroplatys truncata, assembly GCA_030765065.1. NCBI lineage: Eukaryota > Metazoa > Arthropoda > Insecta > Mantodea > Mantidae > Deroplatys > Deroplatys truncata. The sequence goes on along the minus strand of CM060988.1, from coordinate 115,017,331 downwards.
TCACAAACGGCAAGTGGGGTTTTGACATTATACAAAAATATCACATAATACACATTGCCTGAAATTTACTGATAAATGCTTGGCGACTCTACAGTACACGTAGGAAAACAGGATGAGAGGAGCTGCCTCGCAGTCGAGGATTGACCACAGACGCGACTTGCTCTTTTCACTACTCACACACAAGTGATGCTAACTATACTTTCCCCCTCTCCAATCCTGTCTAGCGAAGATTGGCGTCATACCGGACGGAAATTCAAACAAAGCTTTCTCTCTCTGGCGTGGTCCGCGCCAAAAGAGGAAGCGTTAAGCCGAAAGAAATAATCAAAAGAATGCAATAATGCTATCAACAATGCAGCACAATAATGCGTCTGGTATGACAGTGCTTACTGATACTCCGCAATATTAGCTTAAGTTAACACTATGACTAGCAAGCACACTTACAACATTAGAATGTAAGCAACGATAACATATTCAACTTTAACACATGACATCTCACTGGTATTCTTCAGGATTCGTGGAAAATCCAGTAATTAACAATGGACGCGCTCGCTTATAATGTATGCCAGCAATTTAGCTATTCACATACTAACCGGGGTGCTATGCGGGACCCCACCATGCATAATGCACGCAGACACACTAATACACGATTAACACTGGAGAGGTTTTTAGTGGGTATTCCGCGACTGAGCGGCGAGCCCCACATATCCCTCCAACATCGGGTGGAGGTTGAATGCAGTAATGCATTTTTCCCCCACGGAAAAAAAGTGACTAAACGGTCGGCGTGCAAAATTTGCAGTCCTAAGACCTTACAAAGGGAACGCCAATGTAACGGGTACAAAATAACTAATCTTCACAATACATATAGTAGCATATGCGTATCTGAAGAAGAGCTACTGGTTACGAATGGAACCTAACAACTCAAATGTCGCCCGATTCTAGTGATTTATCCCATAATTGCGAAGATGTGCAGTTTTACTTAGTAACCTCCAATAAAATATAATCAACTAGTATATAATTTCTTACTTACTAATTTATATGTTAAAGGCCGAAGATAACTTCAGAAAAAAATTCTAGTGTAAAAAATCTCTAGTACCAAGGATTAATTTTCGCAGCTATTCTAAATTTATTTGTCTAGCTAATTTGCCTTGATTGTGATAAAAGTTCGTCCAAATCTAAATGTGCTCGATATGCCTTGCTACTTCAATAAGTCGCGGTTATCTAACAATGTTACAATGTTTGGAGATAAACCCTCTGATTGTACTTGCTCGCTATCGACTTAGTGGGGAGAGAACATTGAGGACCAATTAGCAGAAACCTTAGGAACTAATTACATTTCAGCTCAAGTGTTACAAGTTTAATGCTGCCAGCTGCAAAGTTTTGTGGCAGATTGCAAAATCGGAGCCTAGAGTACGTCTTGCGCTAGAGGTCGTGAACTTGTCTTGCGGGAACTTGTATGTGAAACATGGTAATGTTGAATTTAACTTACATGTGCTTTTAAACTTAAGGTATATGTTAAATTAGTCAGATTTTTTTATAATATAGATTCATTTTCTGTGAATATTTCAAGATGTGATTCGTAGCTCTTGGTTGAAAAGCCTTTCTCTGATTGCGGCTGAATGCTTTATTTATTTTAAGAGGGCTGTCCCAGAATTACCCGACCTACAAATAAAATACAAAAATTTTGGGAAAAGTCATCTTTATTTGTCTATATAGTCTCCTTTCAGCTCGATACACTTTTCCCAGCGATGTTCAATACTTCGATACCCTGTTTATAGTGAGAACCGTCGAGTTCTGCAAAATAGCCATCAACTGCAAACTCCACCTCTTCATTGTTGGCAAATCTTTTACCACCAAGCCATTTCCTCAACTTTGGAAACAGAAAATAATCAGAGGGGGCTAAGTCTGACGAATAGGCTGCATAAGGAAGCAATTCGAACTTTAACTCTTTGATTTTGGCCATGGCGATAATGGATGTGTGAAGTGGTGCATTGTCTTGATGAATCAGAACTTTCTTTTTCGCTAAATGCGGCCGTTTTTGGTTGATTTCATCATTCATATGCTGCAATAAGCTTGCATAATACTTGCCATTGATTGCTTTTCCTTTTTGAAGATAATCAATCAAAATTATCTCATGACTCCCGAAAAACTGACGCCATGACCTTGCCTGCAGATGGAACTGCCTTCGCCTTTTTTGGAGCCGATTCTCTCGTTTCAATCCACTGTTTTGACTGTTCCTTCGTCTCAGGTGTGAAGTGATGGACCCATGTTTCATCCATGATTATGAATCGACGCAAAAGCTCGGCTTTATTGCAGCGAAACATCGCCAAACGCTCGATTGAAACATCCGCACGACGCTGCTTTTGTTCCATTGTGAGTGAACGCGGCGCCCATCTTGCGCACAGCTTTCTCATGTCTAAATTTTGTGCGATGTACAGCACTTTTTGAAATGCCTACGATGTCTGCTAGCTCGCGCACATTCAGTTGACCGTCATCCAATACCATTTTGTGAACTTTCTTCACAATTTCTGGCGTGTTCACCTCATTTGGTCGATAACTGCGATGTTCGTCTTGGCAGCTCGTACGGCCTCGCTTAAACTCTGCCACCCAATATTTCAGTGTTGTAAACGAAGGAGCAGACTCCCCCAGAGTAGAATCTAGCGCAGCTTTAATATTAGTTGGACTAAGACCTTTCAAATGAAAGTATTGTAATGCATAACGATGGCCAGTTTTATCCATGTTTACAAATTAGCTGAGAGAATTCACTATTAATGGCTGCCGAACAATTACTAAACAACGTAGCATCGTCAAACTTTAAACTTAAGCTTTATAAGGGTGGTACTTTCTACCATAGTCATTTGTTTGAAACAACCGCTATGTATACGTCAGGTCGGGTACTTCTGGGACTGCCCTCGTATGTTGCTCTTTCTGAATTTGGGTACACAATTCAAATATACATTGTTCTAGGAACTTAAACTTTTTTAAGGGGGTAGGCGGCTTGTTCTACATATGATACTCTTTTAATTAGATTGTTAAATCGTATCTGTGGTTGTTGTTTTCGTGCATACAATTTTTCTTTCTTCGCTACTTAGTTACACAAATTCACGATTAAAAATAAGAAATAAATTCAGTCATACTTGAAAATACTTTAAATAAAGCTACTTTATAAGTGCACACGTATTTCCGCGTTCTATCTTGGGACTATATGCTGGCACCTCTCGCAGAAGTCTACGCTTGAGAAGGACCTTACGTATGGCGGTCACAGTTCGTAACCCGCGCGGGATACAGGGAAGCGCAGAAATATCTCCGGGTGACGAAGTGATAAGCTTAACTTGTAGATGACCACCGTACCTGTTTGAAGGACCTCTCGATGTGGCTTCTTCCTTTCCTCCTCCTCCGTTGAACAATGCTTTGTGGTTTTTTTATATTTTGTTTAGCTTTTGCCCTGGCTAATTTGGCCTCATCGAAGGAAGATGGATGTTGAAGATCTTATGTGTAGGATCAGGCTAATGGAAGAGGCACTGCACGTCCACTAAAGATGAAGTTTATTTGCTATTAAGTTTTGACACAGCATTGTCTAAAACATCCCTGTTCACTCTGTAACTTCAGAGTTGCTTGCGAATTACAGTGCTCTTTTTCACCATGCGCTACGCGTTGGCAAAAGTACTCTTCAAACGCATTGACCTTTATACGCGCGACAATAAATATAAGATAATATTTGTTTGTGCAATTACTAGCACTTTGAGGTTCTAAAATGAGCTTCACCGGCATTTGCTAAGGCAGTTTGTTGAAAACACTCAACTTCTCGCGGAGTAAAACTCTCTGGCACAGTTTATTGTCGCTTGAACTTTAAAGTCATATAGCGACTACTTTAGAATACAGAAGAAGATTACAATGAAAATATAATATTTTAAACATTAATAGTACATACAACATTAAATTCTCTAGATAGGTGTGCTGCACATTGTTATGTAATTCTGTCGCTTTCATAAAGGTTAAAGTTCTTTGTTGTGCTGAATTTAGGGCGTCTGGTAGGCTGTTGGGGATGTCGCATCTTTCTCTGTGTTGCACATAGTGACGGCAGACTGTGACGAGATGATGAACTGTGAGGTTGGATCTGCAGAGGTCGCACACAGGAGGAAGTTCACGGTTGAGGAGATGTTTGTGTGTTATAGAAGTATGTCCAATACTAGTCGAGTTAATACAACTTGGTCTTTGCGGTTGAAATAATAGTGTTGAAGTTTGGACTTGGAAATGTAGACATCGTGTAACTTGCGTTTAGATGTGGCTATCCATGTTTGTCTCCATTGATTAATGTTGATGAAGTTGAAGTCCTGGGTGCGATCTAGATGCCCTGAAGGGGGTGTTTGGTGGCTTCTTTGGCTGCCTGATCAGCTGATTCATTTCGCAGAATTCCGACGTGAGACGGAGTCCAAGTGAATGATACTGATTTACCTAGGATTAGTATTTGGTTGTACAGTATATGAAGTTCTTTAACAATATTTTGGGAGATTGAGGTTTGTTGAAGGGATGTTCAACAAACCTCAACCTCTCAAAATATTCTTCTGATCTCGTGTGACGTAGATTTTTGATGCCGTGACTACTAGCCTATTATAAAATGTGTATCGAACATGCGTTATTTATACTATTCCACCCCCACTCGATACATGAAATTACTTCTTTATCATTGGTCAATGTTTCGCGGAGTTACTAGCGAGAGCCTAAAATTACATCATTAAGCTCATATCTGATTGGTTCTTTCATATCATGTGACATATCCTACATCATTTAGTATTTTCCATCTCTTAGAGATACCCACGTTTCTACTGCTATTGCGCGTCTGCATCGAATACAACTGAACAAAGCAAGTTTACCCTAGCATAAAATACAGAAGACTTTCTCTAGTGCCATAAACATGCGACTTCAAGTCAAAACTGCTGGTTTTACGCTTCCAAAATATCTCGGACCAGGAACATTTATTACAGCGAAATATTACGTGAAGAGAAAATGAATATTTACATTTGATTCGTATTATTTACCTATAACACACATATTTATTTATATATTTATTGATTTTATAAATATTTGTGTGTGTGTGTCAAATTAACCACTAAAATGACATGATATAAAATTTTGATAGTACCTAAATAAGAAAAATATTATATGTTGCATTCACATGAATTTCTCTACTCTTATACAAACTATTTTTTACAAAAGCTTATTATACTAACTAATTCTTGTTAATACAGATAAACCTACATTATTCATTTGCAAATCTCGTGTAAAAAGAATACAGTAAGCTAAAATTACAGCTAAATATTTTGAAAGCCGGTCGCTATGCGATGGCTTGAAAATCCTATTCTTTTCGCATAAACGCAGAGAGACAAAAAATAAAAAAAAACGGAATAGCGATTAGCAATTGAGAAAAGTATAAAGTATTTGTTAATTCAAACCAATAATCGAGAATATCTCGGAATGGTTAAGACACAAAAAGCATCATTTGGCATATGCTGTGTGCTTTAATGAGGCATACATTTTTTTTTGTGAAGCAAGAGATTTCGTCTATCTCTTGCGATTTACCAGTTATACAAAAGTCATTGAGAACAAGGATGACTTCATAGGCTATTCCCAGAAAACTCGAGATACACATTTTATTTGTCGTGAAAATAGCTTGAAACAGCCATGTGTAGCTTTGGTACTTAATCACATCGCTAGTCATTTTTAGTCGTAGTACACTGGTTTTACAACAATTTTCGCCGTCCTCCGATTGCCCTTAACTCTCCATTCCTCCTCTTGCAAGCCTTGGTTTCCACTATTTGCTGTATTATACTCCGCTTCTTTCTTCCATTCGTTTCAGTTGTTTGTTTTGGATATCACCTAACATTTCACGTATATTAATGATTTCTCTAATTCTTTCATTTCTTACTTCGTCAAAACGATAAAGCCTAGCACAGCGTCTTAGACAGTCTATTTCTAATACTATCAAGCGCCTCTTCTCTGCTGATAATGCCCATACCTCTGATGCGTAGAGCACAATACTCTTAATTAAGATACTATACATTTGTAATAACTTAGCACTCTTTCGAATGTTCCTACTCCAGAAAATTGAATTTAGTTTGATTTTTAATCTTTTTCTTGAATTATTCTATCTTTTATTTCATTATTCCGATTTCCTGTTGAGCTTAATTTTACACCTAAATATTTAAACTCTTGGACTGCCTTTATTACTTCTATATCTATGAATAATTCAGTATTATGTTCTCCTAAACACACACATTTTGCCTTGGTCATATTTATTTCTAGTTTCCACTCCTTATATTCTTCTCTTAATTTACGTGTCATTTATTCCAAATCATCTTTATTTTGTGCAACAAGTATTGGTCGTCTGCAAAGAATAAAGTAAATACATTGTTATCCCTCACTGATGGATCCTTCCTTCACATTTTTGTTTCCATTTATATAAAAATTCTCTTAAATATATATCGAATAATACTGGGATGTACAAAAAGCTTGTCTCAATCCTTTGGATATTGCCAAGGCTCCAGAAATACTATTCTGAGTTTTTGAATGTTTTAGAATGTTTGTATTGCATTTATCAATGCTATATTGATACTCGTCTGTTCTAGGACATTCCACAATTTCAGCAGGGGTACACTATCATAACCCTGTTTTAAGTGGTGGCACTTTTCTTTTTCCATTAGTTGAGTAAGACAAAATACATTATCTATACATGAAGGACCTGGTCGAAATCAGATTCTTCCTCATCTTCATAGTTAGAAATGCTTACTTCTTGTCTGATTCTATTGATCAGTTTTGATAAAATAAAACATAAGGAGAAATTCTTCATATGGCGGGTAGTTTGGGGTGGTTGAATTTTCTTCAAAATCCTGAACTTAAATACCAAGTTTTGCATTTAACAGACTTTTTTAGGTTATGCTGTACACACGCGCATTGGCACACATTTTATTTTGTCTTTGTGACAACTATTGCAAACTCATATAAAAGGGAATCAAAAGGGTGTATTAAAGAAACTTTATAATATTGTGTTAAGAGGAAATTAGAATGGAATCATTATAAATGCGAATGTCCCAACAACTATTACGTTATTGTTGCTAAGAAACAATTGTAGTATTAATGATAGAAGCAATTAAGCACGATTTTAACCCTCATAAGATGTTTTTAATGCCTATATTAGGGATAACAAATTAATATTTCATAGTTTTATAGGTATATCCGCAATTTAAAGTAGAAGCAAGTTTATTTCGTTACCCCCATTTTTGTTATTGTTTTTATTGTTTCATTTGTATAGCTCCCTTAACTTCTGTGGTTTATCGGGAGCTTTGAATTGAAAAAGCAATTGATGGTGTTATTACTTGCTGAAATAGGCTTTCATAAGATTGGCTTTTTATTAATCTTTGTTATTAAACACACTCAACAATCACTCCAAAATGTACACTTAGGTATAGACTCTACGAAGGATAGGGAATGATTCTGATTAAAGATTTTCTCCGCCCCAGCCGGATATCGAACTCGGGACCTTTGTGTTGAGAAGCAGAACGTAAAGGCAGCCTCCATTTATTTATCTACAAATCCTCAGTTATCTGTCTCCAACTTTGAACTTAATAATCCGAGAATTACATCAGCTGTTAATGTTAGTCCCAGGCAGTTCCTTAATTCAATGCTTCTTTCGAACTGGAATGGTTGATCCACTTACTAATCCGTTTTAACCATTAGCAGAAAGTACTAACGCAGTCTATTCTCTGTGCCTTAATCCCATTCGTCTGTTTCACCGGAGATGACTAAAACCCTGGATAGTCAAACTTCGAAACCTCTAAAACGCGGTGTTAACTCCCCCTCTTGATCGACTTGGCAACCGTTTTTAACTGGACGCTGTTTAGGTATCTATACCTTACTGGTGTTCAAACATGGTGAATCCCAGTATCAGAATCCCAGTTATGTTGAGGTCGTAATGACAAATTCTGTATTGCTATTGATCGACTGCTCTTCTGTCTGTGGGCTACGTAATTAAGCCTCTCCGAGATGGCAGCAGACCAAGATACTGAATATATTTCTGCCTCTCACTAGGAACTCCACACGTAGTAGTTGAAGCTTTCCAAAGCTTTGAGCAATCTATACGTGCAATAAAAGTGAAAAAGAACAAATAATATTTTCTGGCAATGTTCCGTTTTTTTATTAACAATACTGACGTGTATAATGAGCTAAACGATACAAAAAAATTTACGCGCGCGAAAAAAATAGGGCGAATTTTAAGAAGTTATATAAGTTTCCTTATTATTTTTCCAGGTACATAAGCTGGCTACTAATATAAACAATATAGTTTTCTTCGCATTGCACACATAAGGATGAAGCAAGGTTTGTGTACTGTAAGAACGTTTCACTTATGTTTTGTTGCTCCAGAACATATTATGTTTATGCTTTTTTCTTTTTTGTACTCCAGAAAAGGTTTACAAAACATCACCTGATATAATAGGAGAGTGAGAACTAAGAGCGGTAAAAGGAAGAGAGTGAGATAGTGCAAAGGAGAAAGAATAAGAGATAGCGAGAGGAAAGAGTCAAAGAGGGAGAAAAATCTCTTCCCATCTATCGTGAACAAATCTGTTGTTTCTGCTAGTAGCTAAATAATAAAACTGTGATAATTTTTTGGTAATTATCAATGTTGGAAGAATCGTTTATATTGATCAGTTATTCAAAACATCACAAGGACATGTAGGTTTTTCAGAGAGAGAGAGAGGAGCTATAACTCCTAACAATCTTCCCTAGCCAAGTTCAATAGGTGGTGTATTAATGTGATAGACTGATTTAAATTTACAGGAATTTCCAAATATAAGAAAATGATATGCTGAATGATAATGAAAAGAGCTGCGTTCCAGTGATAGATGGTAGGTACAGGTTACAAATTCGAGGTAGCAGTAAGAAAGTATACAGAGAGGCAAATAATAAGGATGGTTGTGAGGTGGATTCTGTCTAAGAGAAAGAGAGGAGTGGAAAATTCTTCGTTTATTCATTTAAGCTATCATAACTACTCGCTTAGGCGCATTATATGGTCAAATTTGCGAGCGTTGAGCACAAATTGGACACGATGATTACGGCGCGTGTAATTTGATCTACTCAGTATTTAGATCCGAAAATGCGTATTACTATTGTCATAACGTTGCCACAGCTGATTCTCAGAATGCAGATTGCATTTTCACAATCGCAAGTGAAAATAACTTAGAAAATATAATTTCAGGAAAATTTTGTTTCGAAATGAGAATTTTAGAATTATAAGAGTACGGAAATGTTCAAAGTGGTTTTCTATTGTTATTCAGTAATAGAAATTCTATTTGCATTTGCGCAAACGTCTGTAAAAGAGCAAAGCTACTACAAACACAGGTTGGTCCTTATTTTTGTGTTTGGAGAAGCTATATTAATGTACAGTTACTTTCTCGGAAGAAGCCCATTTACAGAATAGCAGGCGCATTATCTGAACATGCCTGAGTAGTTCGTACCAATAACCCTATTTGTGGAAATCCTTTGACAAAAGAACGGAAAATGCGCTAGTCTATCCTAACTTTCTTCCTTAAACGGAGGGATTGAACATGCACTTCAGGTCACCCGGCGCCAGAAAGCTTAACAAACAGTACGTTTTTGTTACTACAATGATTTCTCATATTCTATAAATATCTCAAATTATCTCCTAGTATACTTTGAAGTAGTTACTGATGATACAAATGCTAAAATGCCTTTATTTTGTGAGCAGCTATTAACAAATCAACGAACAAACTCACGAATAATTTTACACTGGAGTTCTTTTATCCACTTCCCACTCATGGTATCATGCATGGGAAGCTGAAATTCCTACATGCCGTGCGTTTTGCATTTTTACCGCAGAAGTTGATAAAATGTATTTCCCATCTATATATAAAACACATGTATATACACATACATACATTGGTTGTTTTACACATGCACAATAATCGTATTTGATGGCTAATTTTATCTATTAAATCTTACGTTCTTTACTTTGGTTTATTTGTTAATATTTACATACGATTAAATGCATGGAGATTTTTAAGTATTACTCTTTCGGCGCATACAGCCAACTCGCCTTCAATTGTTGACTGGCTTGGTCAACACCACCAGGCGTGATTGATTACCAGTTCGCAGAGGCTAGCGCAGTCGACCTTGATATTGCTTTTGAACAGCTGATAGTGATTAATTTTATTTTGATTTTCAGTTCTCTTCCTCGTTCTGCAAAGATGCACTTACCACACTTGTACCGTAATATACCTTTATCTACTGTATTTCAAACTGGGCGATTAGTGCATTAACTCCAGTGTCAAAAAGTGAATGTTTGTATGCATGTGAACAAAACTAGATCGTTTGCAAAATAAATCGCACACCTTACTTATTAAATGGGTCTTCTCCTCTAGGTTTTTTCATAAAAATAAAAACGCACGGTGTCTTCATTCACTCTGTCCTCTTTTGATACACTATTCGTTCGAACTTCGTGTCGGTGCCAAGATATGATGTTTTATTTCCCAGATGGAGGATCAAATCCACTTCTAAGCTCATTTTAGAATTTAAAATGGAGACTGGTACAACTATTTGTTTTCTACCTACGCAATCTTGTTTCCAGCAGGTGATGCGCGATTGATTGGCCTTCTTTAAAATAACGATATATAAATGGCATATATTAATTGTTTCACTTGTATAGCCCCTTTAGCTTCTATGGTCATATCGGGGCTCTTACTTGAGAAACAATCACTGATGGTTTTATTGTTTTTTCTCGTTCGTAGGTTTCTTAAGGTGGTGTTTTATTACAACTGTTACTCTTCATACATTCATTCATACTTTTAGACTGCGGAGGATATAGCATGATTCTGGTTAAAGAAAAATTCCCCGCCCTAGCCGGGAATCGAAACCGGAACTTCTGGGTTGAGAAACCAAAACTCTGAGCACTCAGTCTATATACTTTTTATTACTATTTCATTTGTATACCTCCTTTTAACATCCATGGCATATCGGGGATTATGATTTGAAAAGTCATTACTCTGAACTATAGATTTTGCTAACTTAGAAATTTTAAAATTAATTTTAATATTAAACGCACTCCTTCAGACTTTGGAGGATAAAGAATAATTCAGATTAATAATGCTAGAATTATTTTCCTATTTTTAAATCACCCTTTATATATATAGGGTTAATCCTTTATCTTCTATTATTAACTTATATTATATTTCTCAAACCTTTAATTCTTTAAATTAAACATTGAAAGGTTCACTTTATTTATCTCCTTATGATGCAGTAATTTGTATCACAAATTATTTAAATGTAAAGAGTGATTATAGTATGAATATGCATTATTATGTGACATTGATTTGAGATGTATATTGATTGTAATTATTGTTGAGAAGTAAGTTTATACTACCTTACTGAAACTGACAATAATAGCGTGCAATAATGCAGCGAGGGGGTGAGCTGTTTATCATTATTAGAGACGAGGAAGTTACGTAATGTTGGCGCGTTTTTCTTAGAATTTTCTGGAACATTTCCCTAGAGCATATGTGTTCATAATTTTCATTGGATATAAAAATAGACGCTAATGTTGGCGCGTTTTATTAGCCAATTGCAGCTCAGTTATAATCTTTAGGCATATCGGGTGTATGAGTATAAAAGAGCTAGGTTAGAGGTAGAGTCCGTCAGTTCGTCGAAAATATTTGTATGATACACGTCGCCTTCAGTCCAGCAGAAATATTACACGTCGGCTATCGATTCGCAAGTTACGCGTATAAGAGTTATGAAAAATCTCAAAGATGGTAAAGTTAATTATACAAAAGGTTGAAGTACGTGAATTAAAAGTGATCAGTAAGAAGTTGTTATAACAGTTTCAGTTTGGCGAGTGTCTAGATCAATGTGTAAATGTGATAGTGAAAGTGTTCGACAATAAAAGTATAAAAGAAATTCTTTCATCAGTGTTATCTTTGGATAAAAGATTCCTTTCCGTTTACACACCCTGTATAAAGAGAAGTGCTCGACCCAAAAGGATAATAGCTAGCCGGAGGACAGTAAACCAAAATTAAATAAAATAACAGTAGCATTCTTTCAAACGAACACTAATACTACCGCAAATTGCTAACACCAGATGGAGCTACAAACCTAACAAAGAATTACGTTACAAAATGGCATCACCACGTAAAGTAAACACACATACACAAATAACATTATAAATTTACCATCGCAAATTGGATCCCAACGTGGGGCTTAACAAATTAAATAAATAAATAAATACAACATAAATAACGCCTCAAATTGGCACCCAGAACGTGGGGCAGAGTGACCAGGAAAGGAGTGAAATAACCAGGAAGGGGCGAAGGAACCAGGACGTGAAGCGAATGGAGTAGTGAACTGAACTACAAGACGCAGATTCCAAGAAACAACTACAGGAACGACAGACGACGCGGATAAATGGACACAAAAACATCGAAACGACGCAGATTCATCATAATACAACGCAGAAGCGACATATAATCTAGGAGAGAGGGGCAGAAAGCTGGACATCAAAGCTACATCAGCAGATAGCATCAGAAAGGTTAGAAAAGTGTTATGTTAATTCTAAAAAAAAGGGTAAAAAAATTTAAATGTACCTTAGGAGCGGTAGGATAAAGAAAACAATGTCCACTAATAATACAGAAGAAATAATTATGGAGGGAGATAGTGTAACAGTTAGCTGTAATTCAATACAGGTTACAGAAAATAGCTCAAACAATGTAGGATTTGAGGGTGAAAATGTTAGTGCAGAAAGAATAGAGTAGCAGGAAATGTTAATCTTGATGCTAGTATGATTATGGAAATGTTGAGAAATTTAGGTGAAAAATTAGAAAAGAATAATGAGAAATTAGAAAAACTAACTCAGGATATGGAAAAGAATAAAAGGGAATTGAGGGAAGATATTAGTAAGAGTTTAGAACAAAAACTAGATCAGAATAAGAAAGAATTAAGAGAAGAAATTGGTAAGAGTAATGAGAAATTAGAGCATAAATTAGATCAAAATAGGGAAGAGATTGAAAAGAAATTCATGGAGCTAGATAGTAGTATGATGAGAATGAGAAATGAAAATCAGGAAATGATAGCAAATGAAATAGGTGAAGTTTCAAAGAAAATGCTAGACATGAGCAGGGAAATAGGTAACAAAGAAAGTGAGGTTAATACTAAAAGTGAACATGTTGACGTAGAATGTACAGAGTTAGGTAGTAGTATGAGTAACATTACAAGTGAGATAAGAAAGATGAAAGAGGTTATGAATGTAGATATGAATCAGGCGCAAGTTAATTTCAGAGGGGAGATATCAGAAATACAGAAGGAGTCAGTAATGCAAAGAAATAAATTGTTCGAAGAAGTTAAAGTTTTGCCTGTAAATAATCAAAAGCTAACTTCTGAAATTAACAAATACCAAGCTGTTCAGAATGAAAACTCCAATCCAGTACAATTTATGACAGATTTGTCAGAGTACTCTCAAATTAAAGAGATAGCAGAAGAATTGAAAATGACAGTTGTTAAAAGATGTGTTGTTCAGGAAACTTTAGATTGTTTTCAAATGTTATCAGGGGACGAAATATCATATGAATGCTTTAAGAGGCGATTCATGAACAAATTTTTGTAGGTTAGGATACGGCTACGAGTAATGTTTAGCCACAGACAATTTGATCCAGGAGGGTAAATAGCAATGAGATGTAAAGTAAATGCTGGATAGTTAAAGATGACTTGCAGAGAAATGTATTGGAACGTAAGAGGGTTAATTATGTATGTACGTCATGTAAAAGGAGAAATAAAATTTTGGACATAAATAAATGTTTAAAAAAAAGGAAATAACATTTTCTTAGTAACTGTAACAGTATTTGAAATTAAGAATGTAAAGATTGAAACTTAATATGATATTAAACTAAAAGTACGTAGATATAATTCCAAGGGTATTGTGAATATAAAGTACAAAACAACAAAAATGGGGTAAAAATAATTAAAAACAAATACTTATGTAGCAAACAGAAAAATGTGAAACAGTGTCTAGATTTAAGAGATGTAAATATATTTGTGTAGAAGGTGAATATTTTAGTAAATATGTGTAGTAATTACAAAAATTCTTAAATGCACAAATTTTTGTCAACAACTTAAGAAAGTAAACAATTTTGTAACAGTAATTAAATAATTCAAGGTACAGTATTTGCTATAAAAATTGTAATGTCAGATTAAAGCCTAAACACATTAAACCAGAGCCAGTAAATAGTGGTAAGATAAAGACAAAACATATGTCGTGTGTTAAATACGTGTGAAGTGTTAAGTGAAAGTGATAGCGTGTGTTCCAAGATTTAGGAGACTAAAAACCCAATTATAAAATTTCCAAACAAGTTGTAAATATTTATAATTATGTTTCTACTGGGGCATATGATGCAGTAATTTGTATCACAAATTATTTAAATGTAAAGAGTGATTATAGTATGAATATGCATTATTATGTGACATTGATTTGAGATGTATATTGATTGTAATTATTGTTGAGAAGTAAGTTTATACTACCTTACTGAAACTGACAATAATAGCGTGCAATAATGCAGCGAGGGGGTGAGCTGTTTATCATTATTAGAGACGAGGAAGTTACGTAATGTTGGCGCGTTTTTCTTAGAATTTTCTGGAACATTTCCCTAGAGCATATGTATTCATAATTTTCATTGGATATAAAAATAGACGCTAATGTTGGCGCGTTTTATTAGCCAATTGCAGCTCAGTTATAATCTTTAGGCATATCGGGGTGAATGAGTATAAAAGAGCTAGGTTAGAGGTAGAGTCCGTCAGTTCGTCGAAAATATTTGTATGATACACGTCGCCTTCAGTCCAGCAGAAATATTACACGTCGGCTATCGATTCGCAAGTTACGCGTATAAGAGTTATGAAAAATCTCAAAGATGGTAAAGTTAATTATACAAAAGGTTGAAGTACGTGAATTAAAAGTGATCAGTAAGAAGTTGTTATAACACTTTCAGTTTGGCGAGTGTCTAGATCAATGTGTAAATGTGATAGTGAAAGTGTTCGACAATAAAAGTATAAAAGAAATTCTTTCATCAGTGTTATCTTTGGATAAAAGATTCCTTTCCGTTTACACAACCTGTATAAAGAGAAGTGCTCGACCCAAAAGGATAATAGCTAGCCGGAGGACAGTAAACCAAAATTAAATAAAATAACACTAGCATTCTTTCAAACAAACACTAATACTGCCTCAAATTGGCTCCCAAACGTAGGGCTCAACAAATTAAAATAAATCACAAAAGTTACCACCGCACATATTACCATTTCTCCGTCCCAGCCGGGAATCTAATTCGGACCTCTGGCTTGAGAAGCCAGGACTCTGACCACTCGGCCACAGAAGTGTTGGCTATACTTTGTTGAGGTAAATAAAACACATCATCTTAGTAAATTAAAGGATTGAATAAATAACACGAATTTCAATTAAGTGCCTATTCCGTCTCATAAATTTCGTTACATACACGAAAGTTAGATAAAATATTGAAGGCAACAACTTAAAAAAACAGCTTTAGTAACTCATGGATCTTAAGGCACTTTCTCCCTCCGATCGTGTTCTAAACTGACTCTGTTGTTACTAAATCTCTACTTTTGTAACCAATTCTCTAAACAACTATTTAAAAAAAATCTGTAAATAATTATAGAAAAGAATGTCAACAAAATACATATGAAAGAATTGACTCGGCTGATAACGTCTGCGATTCACATCCGTGAATTGGGGCTTCAAATCCTGTGCAGCGGCCAATCCGATAGTGAATATTTCGTGGTTTCGCTAAGTTACTAGGAAAATACTGGAATGAATATTCACAATCACGACCCGAAGTTCCACTCCCAGGATAAAACAGTCTAATCAAATGGACGATATTACAAACATTTTGTTTGTTAACGATGCTGTCCGGTGTACCGGAATTTCGTCTCGCAGGAGGTTTTTTTTTTGGTCTCTCTTAAGCACGCTTAAAAACCATCGGTCTGGGCCGGGTTTGAACCAGCGACATTGGAGTCACAGGGCTAGCGCCTAACCAACTGAACTACGCAGATCCATTGAACTAGATGATGCAGTAAGGCACTTGCGCACCTAAGGCATCTAACGTGACTACCGTTATGTACACTCCGTCAAACTGAAAGTGGCCGGT
This sequence comes from Deroplatys truncata, assembly GCA_030765065.1. Taxonomy (NCBI): domain Eukaryota; kingdom Metazoa; phylum Arthropoda; class Insecta; order Mantodea; family Mantidae; genus Deroplatys; species Deroplatys truncata. The sequence goes on along the minus strand of CM060988.1, from coordinate 115,001,126 downwards.
CTCTTGAGCAGTTAATTTTTACTTTCTCTACTACGTATAGTAAGTAGGGGAAGTACTGTATTCCACCCAAAAATTCGATACCGAGATTTCACCAGAAATATATGTTTTGAGACCCCCTGGATCCAAAAAAATCATTTTTGAAAACATGTCCGTGTGTGTGTGTGTGTGTGTGTGTGTGTCTGTGTGTGTGTGTGTGTGTGTGTGTCTGTGAACAGCATAACTCAGAAACGAACAGTCGGATAAACACCAAACTTGGTATTTAGGTTCAGTATATTCCAGAGATGCGACACGAAGGTTTTCTAGAAAATTCCACCACCCCAGATTACCCTTTACATGGAACATGTTTCGAAAATTTTAATTTTCTCAAAAATGGCTCTAACGATTTTGATTAAAATATCATGTTTGACGTTTTCCTGACAAATGAAATGTATATTTCGAATTTTCTGGGAATGTCTCCAAAAGTATTCTTCATTGTGAACGACTTTTGCATAACTGGTAAACCATAAGAGATAGACAAAATTTTACTTCACAAAAAATGTAGATCGCGTTAAAATACACAATTTATGTCATATACTTTTTTTTGTTGAGTGAACGATTTTCGAGATATTGATTGTTATTCCCTTAAATTTTCCAATACTTATACTTTTTCTGAAATGGAAATTCGTTATTCATTTTTCTTGTCCTGGTAATGCAAAGAGAATGGAACGCTCCACATAGCAGCCAGATCTTAAAATATTTGTCTATAGCTTAAAGTCTACCAATTCCCCTTGCATCTACAAGAAAATTAGCAATAAGAGTAACATCTCGATATCTCGATTAACATGAAGCATATGGGGAATAAGCGTTTGTAAAAATAGTTTGTACAAGAGTAGAGAAAGTCATGTGAGTGTAACACATCAGATTTTTTCAGTCTATTCGAGTGAGCGCGCGGTTTACAACCGTCAACTTATGTGCGCCGCTTTGGCTAACTCTATAACACAAGCCACAGGGCACTGATTTGGAAAAACTCCACACTGTGCCTTTCGTGGATAAGATATTTAACTTCTACGCAAGCAGCTCGAGTTCGATTCTTCTTAATGGTTATCTTTTATTTTTACAGCTTCTTTTATTGTAATATAATTAAATACTGCTTGTGTTACTTCATTTTACTACAAATATAATTTCAATAATGGTAAAATTTGTGGTTATGAAATTAAACTAACTGAGCAATGAAACCTCGTCCCGACCGATATATTTGTCATAGTTAACACCTACCGGTATGTTAAACTATTAAATAAGCGCCACATACATAAAAATAAGAAAACCTGTTATATTTTTACTCGTGAATTTAAAATGAAACAGAAAAGTTGAGTAGCTCCACGGAGATTTGAACTTGCAACCTCAGGAATAGTAAATTAACTCTCTACCACTGAGTTAAGAGTACTGCAATAAGCGTGGCATTGTAACGAGCTTTAGTTATACTCCATTTGAGAACCATAAATCAATAAAGTGTGTTTTGGTTACAAATAATCCGCGCTGAAACACTCTGAAACATCTCTGTTTGAAATCTAGTATACGAATTATTTTCTCGGAAGACTTTCGTTATTATAGTTGTGTTTCTCATTATAACTCCTACAAGAATATATGCAGTCCTGTGAACAAAGCCTGACTATCCCGAGCGCATACGGAAGTACCTAATTCAAGCTCTATCTCTCAGACAGTTTTAAATTGACCGAGTGTACCTATAGAACAGCTATTCCAAGAGCACAAAAGTCCACAAGAACAGAGGCAATGCAGCAGGAAGTTACGCAAGCAGACGGATAGGAAAGGTGACTTTGCAACAGATACCAACTGTTTGGCATACAGTGAATCATATGATCAAAGAACCTGCAGACTGTTCCCGTATGACCTAAACCCTGTTTCTTCTAAGCTATTCCGCATATAAACATACGAAACTCCGTGCTTGCTTTACCCTGAATGACTTTTGTTCTCCCTATAGAGGCCGCGTTTCCTACCACGTGGAGACCGCGGTATCATCGGATGAAATAGCTTCGACGGAATTTAACATCATTTGAAGTTGAGGTTTTCTTTACGTTGTTTGCTGCTACGTATGAAAAGCCGATTTGAAGTAGTTTGTATTGAAGGAGTTGTATTATATTTCAACTGTTGGGGAACCGAACTTGTAGTAGTTGCAACCGCACGTATAGTATACAGTTTCCGGTAGCTTTCGCCCTAAATGTACCTTCAGGTGGCCTTTGCCCCAAGATTTTCTTTAAAAAAAATATTAACTTTGTAATTTAACTGTTTGTTTAAATATTTAATATTTATGTTTGCTTCGGCTGCATCAGTATTATTTTAGAGACATGGATATCTTGGCAGGGCGTGATGCGACAAGAATGTAGGCTTACACAGATTTTAAGTTTTAATTCACTCCTTTTTATTAATCCTTGACACAAATTAAATAGTACTTCACTGATGTCGAGAGCTGTGAGATTCTTTTGTTTAATACTGCACTTTTTAACCTGTATACTTATTTTTCGTCTCACACGATTACATATTATATTTCTCTAGAGGTCGCATCTTGCATCTGGTTACTATCACTGTCTGCAGGTAACTCACTAGATTTCAACCATATAAACTTGTAAATTTCTATATTTCAAGTCTCTGATTGGCTATTTTTACTCCAATAGAATACCTGCATTTAACTAAAGCTTTTTCTGGTTGTTGATTGGCTATTTTTATAAATTGTCACTAAAATTACATTAATGCTTCCAAGAATCATTAGTAGTATTATTAAACTTCCTATTATTCTCACAGCTCCTACATTATTAAATTACGTAATGCATTCACATAACATTATTGAACATGTTTACAATAATATAAGCACATGCAATGACTGTTACATACATTTTACAAATTATTACATACACATATTGCTTCAAGGTGGGCTGTTATTGAATTTATATATTATATAATTTGACTGAAATCATTTGTGTTAAAAACACAGCCTCACATTCACTCATATAAATGAAGTGTAGAAGCATACAATTTTAAAGTATTACATAATAATTAACCTATAGTTACGGTAGTACTCGGTAGTAGCGCAATTCCTTCCCTGTTGAAGTCTGAGTCCGTGATGTCAGGTTTACTATCGGAAGAATTGCTTTAATTACTTTAGAGATTTCCCTACACTGCTAACACTTACACCCATAAATTCCGATACAAATTCTTAAATTTGTTGTATTGTAAAGTTTGATTCCTTTCCGAACGGACATTAAAACGTGTAACGTGATTTTTTTCTGGCTGTTACGTAAGGGTTTCCTCTTACGAAGTTAGAGATCAAAGGACCAGTGGACGCCGCATTTGTTTACAATATACTGAAAACTCGCGCAATTTCAGTCATCAAAGAATAACACTTAGTTTTAAAGCACTTCGGATTTACGCTATCTGAGGAATTAATCTGCGGTCAAGCACCAAGCTGTGGTAATTTATCAAAGTGCACATGGCTTCTGCTACACGAGTAGGGTTTAAACACTGGAACTAATCTGTGATGTTGGTATTGAGGCAGTATTTTATATCACAACACTGTGAATGCCAGAGTGATTGTAGTGTAAACTAACATTATTGTATGACAATGATTTTAGATGTTTGTTAGCCATAAGCATTTTTAGGAAATAAGTTTACACAGCCTCACTGAAACTGACAATAGAGTGGGTAACAATAATGAAGCGAGGGGGTGAATTGTTTATCACTAAGAAGAGACAAACAAATGACGTCAGGGTAGCGTGCCTTTCTTTAGAAATGGAGGGAATATCTTCCCTAGAGAATACGTATTAGTAATTATAATTGGCTGTCAAAATAGACGCTAATGTTGGCGCGATTTAGTAACCAATAGCAGCTCTATTATAATATTTAGGCATTTCGAGGCGAGAGAGTATATATTCTTGAGCCAAAAGCAAGTATCGCGCAGTTCTAAGAATCTCTCGCGAGGTACACATTACGCAGTTTTACAGAATCTCTCGCGTCGTAAAGTTAGTTACAAAATGTGAAGTACGCGACAAATATTACGACAGTAATTATATTCGGAAATATATCAGTTTCAGTCAGGCGTGTGTAAAGATTACAGATGTGAACTATTAATTAAGTGTGACGGTAATAAAAGTGTGAAAACAAATTCTTTTATCAGTGTTATCTTTTATTAACAACTCCTTTCCGTTTACACGTCCTGCTCAGAGATATTTGCTCGACTGAGTAATAATAGCTAGCCGGAGGACAAAGAACCCAAAATTCAAAATAGTAAAACAATAACAGGCGGCAAGTAAAAAAGATAACCCGAACAGATTACCGCGACAGTATATATACATACATATATATATATATATATATATATACAATTCCCTCACATGTTAAGTTCATGCATGTACTTGTACTTTATTGTGATTCTTCGAATATATGAAGACAAAACTACTGTTTTAAAAAAAACAGAAGTGGTTTCTGTTGCAATAAGTGGTTATTCTTCCAGCAACCATTAAGAGAAGACTAGGTGCACGTACTTTAGTTTATATGCAGAGTGAATAAAAGACTATTTAACTCCTATACCTAGAAAAGGGATACTGGATGTAGAGTTAAATAGGTGTGGGATAACCAAAACATATACACAAACGCACATGTTGTTCGTGCGGATCTGTTTCTAAAAGTGCCTTTTTGGGGTTCACTGGTCCTCAAACTATATTTTCGGTGAAATCTTGATATCGAAGTTTTGGTCGAAATAAAATACGTTTTCTACAATTAGTAAAGGCAGTAAATAGGATATTTCAATCCTGGTACAAAAGGAATTACAAAGCATTCCTGAAGTATTGGAAAGGTAAAGTCAGTTTGCCATAGCCGGATTGACAATAGCACATCCCTTCCATAGCATTGAATGTTTCAATCTGATTCTACCTTTCCATTTTTTGTCCTACACACGTCCTTGTGTGAAAGAACAAAGAATTATTATCCATGAAATATGCCTATTAAATCCATTATGAAGTACACTTGTCTATAAAATGCCCCTCTAATTGAATTTAAGATGTTAAAAAGGCTGCATTTGTGTATGTATTATACATGTCTTGGAAAAATTCAGTGGACCACAACGCGGGTCATCGTTTTAATGCTATGACGTATTCGAATGTTGTTTACCAGAGATTTGCCTACTAATTGGTTCAGAGAAGTAAACTAATACTGTGATTCACATCTGTGGTTAGCTGGCAATTTCTGCGTAACCAGAGGCACTTAATATCAATTTGAGATATTGCTACATGTAGTTTATACTCGGGTCAAATGGGATAACACAAATTCCACTGAGATTGTAACTTCTGTAACTATAAGTGTGTGGAATGGAGAAATCAGTCCACAGGGATCGTATCTAAGTAGGTATCGACTTCAAGTCGATATGCCAGTTGAACCAACCTCCTTGGTTTCCGTAACTGCACAATCCGTATCGAAAACGTTGCCCCCTTCCAAACTCGTTCTGCAGCTTGGCTTCTTGTAAAATTTATTCGCTACTGTACCTAACTAGTACGAGTTATAAAATACTGCAAAATTTCAAATAAGCTGCAGGAAGTTTAAATATATATACTTTGCGTAAATTTGGAAATAAGGCAATGCAGAAATGCTGCGTTTTGAGCATTTTACCAACGATGCCATGTGGCGAGTGATTGTCAATCTGCTACGCACCTCCTCTCGTCAAGTTAACGTAAATCACTTGACGAAGGTGTTTTTGGAATCCCCTAACTTCCTAGCTGGTTGGGTTAACTTGGAATCGTACTAGGTCTAATAGGCTAAGGAAACTCTGGAATCGATATGAGTAATAGTTATTCAACAACCATATGAATACAATTTGTAACAGTTTAACACATGCAAAATATAGTGAGATGTGTACAACATATACAATTTATTTGTCTGTTTCTGCGCAGTCAAGTATTTGGAAATAAATACTAAAACACCTGTGAGCTATTTGGAAATGAAAATGTAGTGGCATGAATTTACATATTAAAGAATAGTGTTCCTATTCTTTGCATTTCGTAACAAATTAAGCTAGCCAAAGACATAAATAAACCTTATGAGCAACACAAAACAAATTTTTAAAAGGGGAGCATTTAATACAAGTCATTCACACTTGAACACAAGGCGAGTACAATATATAACTCTCAATTAGAGCTCAGATATTAAACCAATGAAAAGCTGAAATTAAGGTAATTAGTACCGCGTACAATGTAATTCACTCTTGGGTCAACTCAGTTCATTGAACATAAGAAAGGTTTAATTCGCAGTGAGTTAATCGCCCCATTAAACCAGGCTTATTGACACAGCTCAATAACAAGTTTCACGTAATTTAAAAGAGCTGAAAGAATCGCTGTATTATCCTTCCGTGTTAAATCATAATTTAGAATTTTGAATGGAGACGAGATCCTAATGCGATTTGCATAAAGTCTACCAAGGTTAAATATAAAAGAAATACATTGCCAAATATAATAATGATCTAACGTGGTCTCACTAGTGTCGACACATAAGCAACTAGCCAAAGCCAGAAGTGTTGACTCGTCGAAGATTGGAATCGGTCTCTCTGTATCGAAAATCAGGGCAGGCCAGCCGTGCCGGCGGAGCAGTTGGAAGGGGTAACTTCCACGTTGGAATGACGTGACGTAGGCAATCTAAGCTACTCTTGGAGTTGCCACCCAAGCTCCAATTCAAGTGACGAGAAGTATATACCGCTACAAATCGAAAACAAAGCAGTGGTTTAGATAGAAATTGTTTCGAACCTCAGAATATAATTATTTTTAATTTCTTTATTCACTTTACACGCTTTATACCTGAGCTGAGGAGTCTAATTTGCAGTACATAAATACTTATAACTACTTATTTAGTGTTGTGAAGTGGATTCTATTCATTTAGTGTTATACCTGTCTCAAGTGCGCGAAGAAGAATACTGCAAATATTACTTATTCTTTCCGATACACAATTCTTGGTAGTATAAATTACCTTTAACTTCCATTCCATCCGGTGCCCAAAGTAAGAAAGAAAGGGACTAAAATATTTGAGCTGTTCTACACATTTTTAGTCCATATATCCCGTTAAAATATTGAACCAACACGATACTACTGATCTATTTTGAACTTTGTACTAAAGCAGGTTTTAAATTCTATTCTAGGTATTGACAAGACGGACTAGGATATCACCTCGTATCTTTACTTGTACGCTATGACCTTTGATCGCGGCCTTCGTCTTTAATACATAGGTTATTAATAACTTGTGACAAATTATGTCTACTGTATTAACTCTTCCTACTTTTAGTTTACGCCAGAATTATGTAAGCATCTGTAGTGTAATGTGCCGGATCACAACAATTTTTTCTTTATGGTTTATCGCCACACTATATTCAGGAGGTCAAGAGAGCCCGACTAGCCCTGCTTAGGTGACAGAGTGAGAAGAAGGAATCCGAGCCTGCATTAGAGTCGTTGGCTTTCGTAGTTAGTCCGTAAGGTCAGAAAAGTCCAATTAAGCCTGCTCAGATGACAGGGCAAGAAAAAAGGATCCGAGCTTACATCGGCAACTTGTTATGGCGTAAAGTTGTATCGATTGGGTGTCCCCGCCAGCCGTAGCTGTTAGACATCATCCACCACAGCTGCTATAGCAGGCAAGCTTTAGGGCTTGCTGGTAACCGGTGTCCTTATTTGGCCCCCAAAGAGCAACAACAAACTGGACCAAATGCAAACCAGACTCCTACACCCGGGCGCGCTGAACTCAATCAGCCGCAGTCTCAATTCCACCCTTTGCCTGGGTCAAACATTTGGGCCCTATATTAAACAAAAGTCACTCTCATTATATTCCAACTTTGTGTGATGCTGGCGTATAATAGTGATGTGTGCTGACGCTTCTGCCACCTTGTATTGTCAGTATAATGGCCCATCACGAGCAAGGCCAAGGTCTTAATGGTGTAGTTCCTCCGTCGTCGCCTGACTTAAAAACTACAGTACAATATGACACGACACAGTGCAAAGTGGGATTGTAGCAAGTGTAATTGAACACAGTGAACGTATGGAAACTCAAACCTTCATAGAAAGGAATCCCGGAACTATCTTAAAGCCAACGGTGAAAAGTAATAGTAAGCAGTTTTGTGCAAACAATCTGAAAAAAGAAATTCTGGAACTTGAAAATTAGAAACTTTACCACAAGGTCATCCTACAGGGTACTCGCCCAGATGAAGCCAAATTAATCAGTGCCACTAGGCTCTAGGGACTTTAAAGGAATTGACCACCAAGGAAGATGTGAGCCACTGCCAACCATGGCTGGCTCACTCAACGTAAGAAACGCGCAATACAAAGAAGCGATAGTGACGATGATAAGAGGCTGAAGCAAGCAAACAAGGTGACCAAAGCCTTGCATCAATCCTTCCATGTTCCGACGCAGAAGAGGGGTAACCGCCCATCCAGCAGCAGCGAAGACGAGCCAGATCCTGACCAGCACAATCCCCCTACTACCCACCCCTCTAAGGCAAAGTGACAGTTGCCTTACCATGGCCAGGAATCTTCCTCTACGCTGCCCGCTAACAACTCTCCTACCTACTTCCAACCAGCTTTTTACCTCTACTGCTCTAAAAATGCAAATTTCCAAATCCAAAAAAATAGGAGAAACGGCCAGCTAGGTTCACTGCGCCTGAATCAAACCGCCGTAAATCCTCGCGGTACATATACCTGTTACGGTTTCACCACCCAAGACATCCCAGAGGCCTCAAATTACAGCTTCAGAGCCTGACGGACTTCCAATGAGTCCTTGCCGCCTTTTGCATGTCATGTACTACACCTTCCAGCCATGAAGTGAACAGCGCTATGACATATCAAGAGAATGCCAGCAACCATGGACCCAGAAGATATATCCAGTGAAGGATCGAGGGTATTCAGCTCTGCAGTGCAAACAACTCCAATTCAGAGATAAGCTTATACCAATGTTCTTGGTTACCCTCGTGCATAACGCCCCTTTCCTAATGAACTCGGCATTGCCCAGGTCTAGTGTTTATTACTCATGTTTACAACTGCCAGAACAATCGGTCACATTATTGCATGTGCACCCTCGCAACCACGTGTGGCTGTATATTCCAAAGGACTATCCGCACAAGAAACATTAACTCCTCTGTGCACTAATTACTGTAACTCCCAACAACCGACTAATTTCAGAGATTACCAGACATTTCAACATGAACGTGATTGACGCCAGTTAGCCGAACTGAGTAAACATATCACTCAAGCAACATATCACAATCAACATGCCCTGGCAAATGCCACCTCATCCTTCGTTCAGAAGGGGATTACGTGATCATATGTTCTCGGTAAAAGCAGCTTGCACCCGTTTACGCTGGCGCTTCTACAAAGGGTCCTTTCGAATCTGAAAACGCTGCTGGCTCTTACTTAAGGGTAATATTTACCTTTGAACAAGACTTGAATATACACGATTTGTTAACTTATCTTCGGCAAAGTATCACAAAAATTAAATCGCCCCCTACACAAATTCGAGAACATTGTTTAGCGTATTGAAACATTCTTCTAAAATGCATGTATGCAACCAAAAGTAAAGTAATGAAAGGCTTGTGTGGAACTCAAGTGGGATACAAATGCAGCGCTTCGAGTTTCAGAACAACCTCCACATTGTCTGCATCATTGAGACCAAACTTAAACCTGCAATCCCTTTTATCGTTCAGGAGTATAACACTTTTCGCGCTGACCGACGTATCTGGCAACCGAGCTAGAACTGGCACTGCAATTTTGCTTAAATGCAACTTTACCTTTACTCCTATTGCCCTGTACTTCAGCCAGTGCGCCTGTCAGTTGATAATTTTGCACCTTAGTAACTGCATACACGCCCCGGATGCGAATTAGAGGGTATGATTGCGACCTCCAACAACTTTTTAATCTCTTAACCTGTGGTATATTTGTATTTGGAAATCTAAACGCGAAATTGCTCTCCAGGACCTCCAGCTTAGCAGACAATATGCTGCTTGACTTTCTACTGAGTAGAAACGATAACGAGGTTGCATCATTGCACAAAAATCGTAACACAACGAGCTTACTGCGCTGCTACAACTATATATAACCACCAAAAATTGTCTTTAGCTAACAGTTGCTTGAGTAGTTTTATGTTAAAGCGTGCCTTAATTGGAATCGCGAGAAACTGACGAGACATGTTCGGTAGAAAGCTTCTCTTCAATAAATTTCTCTTTAAACAGTAAAATAGATGTAGAAACTTCTATAATGACATAACTACGTAATAACTTGAAATTTAATAAAGTTAATCCTTTTAAAATTTGCATAAATTTCAAAATGTGAAATGCAATTAAATGCATTTAAAGCCTTCCTGCGAACCAAATAGTTGTGATTGGAATAAGAAATTAAATGTTGTACACTTTTTCTAAAATCTGGCATTAAACAACAATCACCTTAGCAGTTTCCAAAATGCACGTAAGCATATCCACACAATTACAACCATACAGACCTAGAGCGTCTATGTTAATTATCCATGTCTTTCCTTTAAGTTAGAAAGAAAGAAGTTCATATGCAAAGAGGGAGAGAGATTACCTGTACATTTGAAGTACCTATAATTGTGCACCATACGTTCTAATACAACTCTTCATGCAATATAGGTAGGTCTTGGCGTCTGAAGGAAATAAAATAAAAAAAGAAAGATGATGAGAATACTATGTAGTATATTCGCAACCGCGAAGTAAAGTACTGCATCGGCCGGCCGTATGTAATGAAGTTGCTTCCAGCTAGTGTCGGGTCAGAAACAGAATTAAAAATTAAGTCTCTCCGGTGAAGGTCAGGAAATCGGAACATGCGATGTCATGAGGTCACAAGACAAAAGAGGGCGTAAATGTGCACGCATTTCCTTATTCTTTTGCTATTACCTATAAAAAATAATAAATTTATACATGTATACATATGCATGTTCCTCCCTCATATTGTTAATTTATATAAGGCGAGGTCACGACAATATATGTGGCGTATAACAACTCTACAAGCTACACTCACTGAAGGACAATACCTTCTGGCTTACGCTTGCAACAGTCCACCATACTGATATTCCAGACATTGTCATTTTAAAATCGGTGGCAATCTCTCCTGAAATCACAGTGTACCACAGATCGGACTCGATCATTTGTTTGTGCATTTTCAACTTCCAGGCAACATCACCTCCTTAAAAGTCCACAAAGGACTGCAAGGATAACAAATGGAGTACTTTGGAGAAACTATACACCGGTTGTTTGGAGTCTCACTCTTACCGCAACTGACTCCGCAATATGGCTTCGTTGAACGTTACAACGAAGCCCACTTCCACACTTGTTACTCCTTACACGTACAGAACCTTTCCTGGCATTGAGCACCCAATTATGAGGCGCAGAAAGTTAACGCGACTCTGGTGGCAGACTAAACTTCCAGTTTTCAAGCGCATTGCGTTCAACCGGTAATACGGCATAATTTAATACTAAATAAGGAGTGCTCTTACAGCAAATATGATGATCCCGTGGCGCCACAGTCCATAAAGGGCCTGGACAAGCAATCCGACCACCGGCCTCACGCCCAGCTACGCACGGCAGAGGTAGATGATCATTCAGCTGATACGGTGAGGTGATGTGGCCAGCATCACCATTCCCCCAGTCTGAATATTGTCTTCCGTGGCCAGAATCGCAGCTGCTCACTTTCCTCAGGATGCTGGGTGGGTACGGGACTTAAAATCTGCACCCAATTGGTGGGAACGTACTCCGAACCATTCCGAGACCTAAAACCAGCGCTACACTCTAGCCCACAGGTGCCACGGTGCAGGATAACAAGTGTTCTTGGGAGGAGCAAATGTTCCGCACCTCGCATTATGATAGCTCCCACTGAGCTCTTTTGAAAGTCTTCAGGACCTCTGCCTCTATTAGTACCCAAGCAGAATTTTTCACACCTCAAATTGCCCAGTGACCATTGTTGAAGGCAAGGTTAACTTTTCGCCTCAACGTTACATCATTTTACTGACAACCCTACTACCCACCGTGCTCATGAATAGGCTGTCGAGATTTTTATTCGCCAACGGCTGCACAACCAATATGATCACCTCTAGTACGTTTTAGCCCTTACAGTTATGTCATGTAATTAAAAAAACTTAGACACAACAAGGCGCTGAGCTCAACTGTATCCTCAATGCAGCTCCGTAACACATCCACCGTAACACTCTTGTACTACTCAAACATACCTACAATGCTTGCCTAATGCTTGTTTCCCTACGCTGTGGAATACCACATAAAAGCTAGAATGCTCCCGAAACCTGGCCAAAATGCAAGAGAGACCTCGAATTATAGAGCGATTGACCTTCTATCCAATATTAAGAAGCTTTTAGAATGTCTACTCCACCCAAATATACAGCAGCTAGGACCGGTAACAACAGCAGTCCCAGACTTTGTTTGGCTTTCGGTCTTACCACTGCACGGATCTACAACTCTTAAATGTTTCGATGATTTGAGTTCGATTATAACTGCAGCACGGTCGCGTTACTTCGGACGTGAGGACTGCTTTTGATAAATGTTGGCGCCACGGGATCATCTATTAAACCTATCAGCAACTACCGAAATTGCATTCTTTCATAAAGACCCCAATTTCCACGTTCACGTAGAAAAAGCCCGATTCTAGTCCAAACGAAGCGGACTGGAGTTTCTCAGGGAGGTATAATGGTCCCTTTATTCTATTTTCACCAAGGACCAGCCTCCCAGGATAGCAAATGTACGATTCTGAAGTATGCTGACACCCTGCGCTCTACCATCACAGACCATTTAAGGACTAGCGGAATTTCAAAGGTACAGCAATCACTTTTTAAAATATTTAGTTCTCTGAAAAATTGCGATCATTGACTGTTAATTGGTTGTCTTTTAGAAAAAGTTGAAGATTCAACACCTTCACAACCAAGTAACTGGTCAACCGTTGCAGTTTCATGGAACACCAAATACCTTGAACTCACCCTAAATAAAACTTTATTGTGACAATCACACATTACGAATATCTGCATTAAGGGGAAAGCAGGGTTAAAACTGTATCAGTCTTCCGTAGTAGAAGCTTGCAGCGCCACTCCAAACTGATCCTTTGTAATTCCTTCATCCTGTATACGTGCATGCCCTGGGCAATTATCACGCTGAAGAATTATTAGAGAATTCTTCAGCGCATGCAGAACCTTCGTCAAAGGAAACTGCTTCGAGCCCCCTTTCTCACTCTCGAGTCCCACTCACGCCACATTCATGACGAGATAGATACTTGCACACACCTTGGAGGAAATAGTACAAGTTAGGGGTAGGAGATTATGGGTGCCATTCGAACACACTCCAACGTATTAGTCCGGATTATTGGAACGAGCGAAACACAACACCGCAAACCCAAGCGCTTTCGTGAATTTCACTCGCATCACATAACTCATTCCTGTATAAGGTGGAATTTGTAATCCTCCTCAAGGTAACAAGCAACACTTCACCACAAAGTGTTCCGAAATAAGGTTCCAACCGACTTCCTATCTTAGGTCGTATGATGTGGCTTTCAGCTCATAACTTAGATGTGGTTCACCAAGAGAGTAGCCATTTGTAGCCTGGAGCTGATCATTCCTGAAGTTCTATGATTACATTGTTAACTGTGAAATTTAAGTTTTATCTGTAAGGTTGTGGTACCTGTACTAGCCACAGGGTTATTTTTCTTTGGTCAATAAAAGCAGGTCAGCAAATAGGTCTATCGCTTCTTTAATTTAACATATGCGACATTTACTTTTTAACTGATTTTGACAGTGCATTAATATGATTAGTATGTTATTCACTCATTTGAAGGTTTCCGAGGTCGGTGGAAGTGAATAGGTATTAGCTGAATAATAGTTTAAAAATCAGTTATGGTGTAGTCTGGTCGAGAAGTGTAATGTTGTTTAAGATGGATTCCAATCTAGAGTAATTTGACTCCCTTAAAACGCTTTTCCATGAGGTGTGGAGCCTTTCTCTATTGTGTACTTGTAGTAAGTAGGCAAAGTATGTGTTCTACCGAAAAATTCCATACCGGCATTTCGCAGGAAATACGCGTTTCGAGACTCCCTGAATAAAAGGACATTTTTAGTGTGTGTGTGTGTGTGTGTGTGTGTGTGTGTGTGTTTTTCTGTGAACAGTATAACTAAATACGTCGGTTAAACATCAATTTTTTTTAGCGAAGTTCAGCATCTTCCAAAGATGCGATCTTCCCTCCATACCAAACTACCTTTACGTGGAAAAACCTGCGAATATTTTGTTTTTCTCGGAAATGGCTCTGACGATTTCAATTAAAATACCATATATTTAAGATATTTTCGTGACAAATTATATGCACATTTTGAATTTCCTGGGAGTAGCCTGTGAAGTCCTTCATTCTGAAGGAATTTGGTATAACTGGCAGGAGCTAGACACAACCTTAACTACACAACAAATGCAGGTCTCGTTATACCACACAATTTATGTCAAATACTTTTTGTGGCAATAACCATTTCCGTGATATTACCTATTATTGGTTTTAATTTCCAAACACTTATACTTTTCTCATGTAGAAGGTCACTATGCATTTACTCTTATTACTGAGTGCTTAAGCAAGTATAAATATTGTATTCCACCCAAGAATTCGATACCGAAGTTTCAAAAATGTTTTGAAACCTCTTGAATCACAAAAGAGTGTTCTTAGAAAAGGATCCGTGTGTATGTGTGTCTGAACAGAATAACTTAAAAACGAAGAGTTCGATAAAAACCAAACTTGGTGTTAAAGTTCCCTAGCTTCCAAAGAAGCGACATGGAGATGAAGAAAATCCCCCCACCCCAAACTGCCCTTTGTATGGGGAGCCCTTTTTCCCTGTTTTTCTAAAATGGCTCTAAACATTGTGATAAAAATACCGTATGTTAAAGATATTTTCGAGACAAGTAAAATATACCTATTGAATTTTCTGGGAACAGCCTGTGAAATCCTTTTCATTGTTAACGGCTTTTGTATAATTGTTAGCCACAAAAATCGACAAAAAACTTGGTACAAGAACTGTAGATCTCATTAAAGAAGCCAAACAATTTATGGCGTTAACCATTTCCGAGATAATCTTTGCTGTAGTTTGAGTTCTTTCTTGTTCTTTCCGCAAATGAAAAATCGTTATTTGCTTCCCCTTCCCCTCGTGTTCACGCAAAGGGAACGGCATTTCAAAGTCATTACCAGACAGAGGGGTTTTAGTAAGTAAACCATCAAGTTAGGAACGTACAGAGGAATGTTAGGAGGGTAGCTGGAAGCCTTGCAGTGCTCTCTGTAAACAAATATTATGTACAGTTGAAGTCAATACGCTCTACTTATAAGGTAGACCAGGATTAAGGAGGATTAGAAGGAAAAAAGCAATGTTTATTTAGCCATTTATGGTGTGCAATTTGTTTATGAAAGCTGCTAAATAAGCATTTTAAAAGCTGCATAATTTTAAAACAATATCGTCTCTTATTAGTGTATGACAGAGATCCTAGAAAAAAGTCTAATTTGTAGTTTGCAGGTTCTTTTCCTCATTGTTCCTTTCTAATAATGCCACGTGTTCATTTTCTTTCATTGAATTACAGTGTTGTTTAACATGAATTTTTAAACGTCTTTTGAGCTGTATGTTACATCTGATGCGTTTGTCAATTGTGTTGGTGTTTCCTGCCAAATTCCGCTACAAATTATGCTAATTTTGGTGTATAAACTCTTCTTTAATTTAGGCACATTGCTACATTTCTACACTAGTGTTATATTAAGGGAATAAATGAACAGTACAAACGAAACCGGCTGTTAGGGAGGGGAGGTGTGTGCCTTTGCAGTAGTACCCGACGTCGCCTATACTCCGTGCGGTAACAGCATTCCTCTATTTATTTACTAAAACCGCTCTGCCTGGTCATTATATAGCGAGGCACTATTAAAACATCTGACTGTCGGTTTAGTCTACCATATTTTCTAAACCCCTTTGGAACCAACGAGGAAATATGTAATAAAAACCTTTTCTGCAAATGTCTATATCGATTCATATGAAGTAGATAGAAGAATAAGTTTTTCAAAGAACAGTTTGTTGAAAAATGGGTAGTGTGTCATGTGAATGTAACGTATAACTTTTTATCTTCCTCTCCTGGCGATCCAAAGCGCATGCAATTCCATTGCGACACGCCCTTTTAAAATCTGACTGTCGCTTTAAGTTACCTGTTTTTTTTTTTTGTAGTGGACGGGGTTGGGAGAGAGAATTTCAGGAAGGTGTTTAGAAGGAGTAGTGAGGAAAGGTGGTGGGGTTCCGCTGAGCACCCCCGATAGTGCGGAAGGCTAGCCGCCAGCTTATTTCGCTGGCAGCGGGTGACGGGAAGGACCGGGAGACAGACATGACCGAGGCCCTGACTGTCCCCCGGGGAGTGGTGGGATTTGAAAAAGGATCTTTATTGAGTTGTGCTTGGGTACACTAGCGCGCCCCGTGAGGGGTGCGTTGATGTTGGGCGATGGGGCCTTATGTTTTGAAACAACATGGCGTGTTCTAGTGACATTAGGTAGGCGGTCTGTCGTGCCTGTTCACTCTTCAGGTCGGTGAGGACAGATGTCCACCCGGCCATCGTTGTGTGTAGTGTCTTCACTGTTTCGGTGAGTCCTGTAATGGCGTGCCGAAACTCCTCCAGGAAATCTGTAGGAGTCGTCGGTGACGTACAACGAAATATGTAAATGTGAATGAAAGTTTTTGTAGATGAACAAGAAATAGCTAAATTCTACCTCACATTCAAGAGCTTCCGAGTTCGAATCTCGGTTAGGGTGAGTTACCCGGATTAGGTTTTTTCAGGGTTTTCCCTTATCCCAAGAAGATGAATGTCGAATAACTTTAAGGTCTATAGATCCCGGGCTCATCTTAGCATCATTTAACCCTTTCCAATCATTCATCGTCCGATTTGGGCTACCAGATTAAAGGGCGTTAAATTTCAAGGGGGGAAAGGGTAGCACCTAGAATAATAAGCTTTTATAGGAATAGTTGGTAGAACAGAGTAGAGCCATGTCTTATATTTAAGGATATAAAGAGTTCTTAGCGGAGGGTTAATCTATAACCTAAGTAGGATACTCCTTTTACCAAGTTATACGTACAAGCTACACACACACTTAAAGCCCTCGTTTACAATATAAGAGCCCCTGCAAAAAATGTAGTTGAGGAAATGTTGCGGATGAGGACTCCAACCAGAACCGAAGAGAGCCGAATACTGGTGACCTCTTATTTTCATTTTTGCCAAATTTGTCCATAGTGTTGCAAACCTCTATGCAGAAAAACTCAGTGTGTCAGAAAACTACTTCATAAATAATTTTTAATTCCTCGTGAATCCTCCTATATGCTTTTGAGGAAGAAAACCAAACTTTTCTCGAAAATTCATCAATTTGCGAATGGAAAGTTACACTACGCATCCATTATTATCCTGAAAACGGTTTCTATGCACCTTTCTGCAGCATTAAGTTTTTCGCGAATTTGCAAGTGACGAATTTGCTGAGTCGTGATTGCAACGGAGAAATTCCCTTATTCAGCAAAAATGTGATGCTCTGAGGGATGCTGAACCCGAAGTTCCCCGGAAAAGGTGTGCCTGTAGGTTTTGAGTGCACGCATATTCCACTCCCACAATAAAATCAGTTGTAGCTAACGTTTTAAACAGAATTTCACGGGAAGGCTCTTTGGAAAACTGACATTTCTGTATAATTTCTTATGTTTGTATACCCCTCAACTCTGCCAGTCTCTGGAACTGCGTATTTATGCACAGTTTCATGAAAATGTATTGCTTTAGTATCCTTTTGTTGTGGAAGTCGAAAGAAAGTCACAGCGGTCTACTTCCCTTCATTTCTTGGAACACATTTCCACATAGAAGCGGCCGTCCATGACCAACCATTGTTCATGGGTCAGAGCATAATACATCCGTGTCTGTGAGAGAGTAAATGTTTGCTTTTAGATGCGCTCAATATGGTAGTAACAGAATTATTGGATTTTTTGTTTTATCTTCAAACAATCGTCACAGTTTAACGCTAGTATAACAGAAATGACTTCCATAGGGAAATTAGTTTGATTCTAACTAAAATTGCTATTTATATGAAGGACAAATTGAGAAAATATGAAATTAAAATTAGCAGACATGACAAATGTGAGATTAATCTTATCAAAAAGCATAGATAATCAGAAAGTATGTTGGAAGTATTTTTGTGTTTGCATGTAACATGCTATATTATCCAATATAATTTGTTGCAGTTTGAAACTATTGTCTGTTAAGAGTCTTTTGAGCCAGTGGAAGGGGAAGATAGGAATTCGCGCGGTCGCAACAGTAGCTAGAACAAAGTACAGTCACGCGAAGCCGAACTGGCCACGTGCCAGCGGTTTTTACCTTTCCCTCTCGCTGGCTCAAAAGACTATGAATAGACAATTCTTTTCATATCGTATGAGATAATAGAGCACTAGGACCATTCTAGGGCTTTAGTGAATCAGTCGTACATAGGTTTCTCTGCTTTGATGCAAACTCAGCTATCCCCCTTTTCGGCTCTCCTCCGCTTTTAAACGTTTCAAATGCATCTTTAGTGGATGTTGTTACATGTTGTAGTGAAGACAAAAGGGTTATCAGAAAATTATCAATTTAGGTCACCCTCACACGCACATGGGGGCACAACTCGCTGGCAACAAAAATTCCGGGACCTTGGTGTATAAATTTAAGGGGAGGTCTGGAGTTTTATATTATACTGAGAAATTACATAACGCACATTACCCTTACATATCTGAGATTTATTCACAAATGTTTGGCGAATCTACATAACTAACAAAGTTACCAGATTGGAGGGAGATGCCACAGGCCGTAGACCGGTCACACACACGACTGGCTCCAACGACCACTTCCACTCGAGTGATGCTATCTTGCCTCCACCAACCGTGTCTAGCCAACAATTTCAAACATATCTTTCCCTTTGGCGTGGTCCGCGCCAAAAGCAAAGACCATCAAGCCGAAATATAACCGAAGAGATCCAATAATGCTACGTCAGTAGTAATAGTCCCGGATGAGCCAATTGTTTTAACGATAATCCTGCCGCTAGGGGCGCTAGTGTCGCTAGTGTCGGTGCGTGCGACGGCGGCGGCGGTAAGTTTGAAAAGCGCCCTGAGCGTTAGGATTATCGTTAAATCGGTTGGCTCATCCGGGACGAGTTGAAAGAATTGAGGAAGTGACGTGGAGTGTTTTGATTGGTTCGTTAATTTGGGGTGGGAGATGGAGGAAGGGAGATGGAGGAGTATGGAGGTCGCGTGATGAAGAGGAATTGGGTGGCGAGGTGTTGTCTGTGCGGAGGTCGGTACTGAAAGAGGGGTAAAGATGGGGAGCGAGGGATAAAAAGTGTAACAGAAAGTGACGTGTGAAGTTGTGATTGGTGGGAATAAGAAGTGATTTTATTGGTGGAAAGGAACAAATGAGAGTTGTTGATTGGTAAGAATAAGAGAGATTATGATTGGTTGAAAGAAAAAGGTGTGGGAGTGGGGTATGTTGGAGGTGATGGGAAAGGTAAGTTTTGCTAGCAACAAGATTTGCAAAAGCCTGTCGTGAACTGATCAGCAATTTTTTTTGAACGTTGGATGGTAGTTTTCTTGAGTGGATAGAGAGATGGGGCGATATGAGATGCGGTGGCGAAAATGGGAACTAAACAAGGTGGTTGAGACAAGAGGTTTAAGGGCGAGGAAATTTGGAGGTTAGTGGTGAACATGGCGGTCGCAAGAGGTGGGGGTAAGGAGATGCGGTGGTGAGAATGGGAACTAAAAGAAGATGGCGGTAGCAAGAGCTTAGAAGAGTAGATTTTGAGGTTAAAATAGTGGGAACTAAAAATGGCGGAGGGTCTGCGACAAGGAGATGCGGTGGGAACTAAACAAGATGGCGGACGCAAGAGGAGGGTAAGGAGATTTGAGGTTACAGTACCAAAACACGAAAGGATATATTCCTACGCCAAGCAGGTCCGAAAAATAATTATGCGTGTGGTACTTACCTGTTACCGGTGTGGATGCGTCACCAAAAGCGCGGCACGCGACGCGAAAAAATAAAAGCAAACTGTTTTTGAAAATGCTTAACCAGCTTTAAGATCAACCAACATCACTACGCACTGATATACCTAGGTTTTTAAAGCGGTACAGACACCCTTTGCAGAGGCGTAATTTAACTATACCAAAAACCTGGTACTGGACCATCGTGATGGTCGCTAGCGTACGTAGGAGCAGGGTTCTCAAGCCGGTCGAAAGCGGTCAAAAAACGTGTACGACGTAGGTGTTCACCGTAGCTGCTGTCGAGTCAACCGTCGAGGTGTGAATAAACGAGATCTGTTCTCGCCGGCAATCTGGTTCGGAGATGTGAGCAGCGGCGAGGTGTTGTCTGTGCGGAGGTCGGGACTGAAAGAGGGGAAAAGATGGGGAGCGAGGGATAAAAAGTGTAACAGAAAGTGACGTGTGAAGTTGTGATTGGTGGGAATAAGAAGTGATTTTATTGGTGGAAAGGAGCAAATGAAAGTTGTTGATTGGTAAGAATAAGAGAGATTATGATTGGTGGGAAAGAAAAAGGTGTGGGAGTGGAGTATGTTGGAGGTGATGGGAAAGGTAAGTTTTGCTAGCAACAGGATTTGCAAAAGCCTGTGGAGAACTGATCAGCAATTTTTGAAAGTTGGATGGTAGTTTTCTTGAGTGGATAGAGAGATGGGGCGATATGAGATGCGGTGGCGAAAATGGGGACTAAATAAGATGGTTGAGACAAGAGGTTTAAGGGCGAGGAAATTTGGAGGTTAGTGGTGAATATGGCGGTTGCAAGAGGTGGGGCAAGGAGACGCGGTGGTGAGAATGGGAACTAAAAGAAGATGGCGGTAGCAAGAGGTTAGAAGAGTAGATTTTGAGGTTAAAATAGTGGGAACTAAAAATGGCGGAGGTTCTGCGACAAGGAGATGCGGTGAGAACTAAACAAGATGGTGGACGCAAGAGGAGGGTAAGGAGATTTGAGGTTACAGTACCAAAACACGAAAGGATATATTCCTACGCCAAGCAGGTCCGAAAAATAATTATGCGTGTTGTACTTACCTGTTACCGGTGTGGATGCGTCACCAAAAGCGCGGCACGCGACGCGAAAAAATAAAAGCAAACTGTTTTTGAAAATGCTTAACCAGCTTTAAGATCAACCAACATCACTACGCACTGATATACCTAGGTTTTTAAAGCGGTACAGACACCCTTTGCAGAGGCGTAATTTAACTATACCAAAAACCTGTTACTGGACCATCGTGATGGTCGCTAGCGTACGTAGGAGCAGGGTTCTCATAGCCGGTCGAAAGCGGTCAAAAACGTGTACGACGTAGGTGTTCGCAGTAGCTGCTGTCGAGTCAACCGTCGAGGTGTGAATAAACGAGATCTGTTCTCGCCGGCAATCTGGTTCGGAGATGTGAGCAGCGGCGAGGTGTTGTCTGTGCGGAAGTCGGGACTGAAAGAGGGAAAAGATGGGGAGCGAGGGATAAAAAGTATAACAGAAAGTGACGTGTGAAGTTGTGATTGGTGGGAATAAGAAGTGATTTTATTGGTGGAAAGGAGCAAATGAAAGTTGTTGATTGGTAAGAATAAGAGAGATTATGATTGGTGGGAAAGAAAAAGGTGTGGGAGTGGGGTATGTTGGAGGTGATGGGAAAGGTAAGTTTTGCTAGCAACAGGATTTGCAAAAGCCTGCCGAGAACTGATCAGCAATTTTTGAACGTTGGATGGTAGTTTTCTTGAGTGGATAGAGAGATGGTGCGATATGAGATGCGGTGGCGAAAATGGGAACTAAACAAGATGGTTGAGACAAGAGGTTTATGGACGAGGAAATTTGGAGGTTAGTGGTGAACATGGCGGTCGCAAGAGGTGGGGGCAAAGAGACGCGGTGGTGAGAATGGGAACTAAAAGAAGATGGCGGTAGCAAGAGCTTAGAAGAGCAGATTTTGAGGTTAAAATAGTGGGAACTAAAAATGGCGGAGGGTTGGCGACAAGGAGATGCGGTGAGAACTAAACAAGATGGCGGACGCAAGAGGAGGGTAAGGAGATTTGAGGTTAAGATTTTTAGGTTAAAACAGGGCGTAAGCATGGGAACGAAATCCAAGATGGCGAAGGCATTGGTGTGGACGAGGAGATGTGAGGTGCGGTGGCGAAAATGGGAACTAAACAAGATGACGAAGACAAAAAGTGTAAGGACGAGGAGATTTCGAGGTTAGTGGTGAACATGGCGGTCGCAAGAGGTGGTGGGCAAGGAGACTTGAGGTTAAGATTTTTAGGTTAAAACAGGACGTAAGAAGGGGAACTAAATCCAAGATGGCGGAGGCAAGGGTGGGACGAGGAGATGTGAGGCGCGGTGGTAAAAATGGGAACTAAATAAGATAGCGGAGGCATGAAGTTGAGGTTAAAAATTGAGGTAAACGTGGAGAGCTTAAACCAAGATGGCGGTGGCGTGGTGGTGAAAATGGGAACTAAACAAGATGGCGGAGGCAAGAAGTGGAGGGACGAAGAGGTTTGAGGTTATGGTCAACATGCGAAAGATGTCGAACGCAACAGATGGTGACGAGGAGATAGAATTGAGGATTAGGGAAAGATGAAGGAAAACAGGAAGTGACGTGGAGTGTTTTGATTGGTAAAAATAAGACGAAATGTGATTGGTGCGTTAATTCGGGTGAAAGATGAAGGAAGGAAGATAAAAGAGTATGGAGGACACGTGATGGAGTGGAGCGGAGCGGCGAGGTGTTGTCTGTGCGGAGGTTGGGACTGAAAGAGGGAAAAGATGGCGAACGAGGGATAAAAAGTATAACAGAAAGTGACGTGTGAAGTTGTGATTGGTGGGAATAAGAAGTGATGTTATTGGTGGAAAGGAACAACTGAAAGTTGTTGATTGGTAAGAATAAGAGAGATTGTGATTGGTGGAAAGAAAAAGGTGTGGCAGTGGAGTATGTTGGAGGTGATGGGAAAGGTAAGTTTTGCTACCAACAAGATTTGCAAAAGCCTCTCCAGAACTCATCAGCAATTTCAGCAGACGATGTGCGTGGCGATAGGACCGCTGCGATGAAAGAGCTGCAAACTGCGCGATAACTTGAAAAATATTGCCCGCCGTGACGCATTGCGCGCGCGCGTTTACCGTAAACCGTTACAGTTGCCATACTTATATTATCCGTCTTTCTTTTTTCTTTTTCTTTTTTTTACGTTTGTTTTTAAAAAAAAATAATTAGTTTTTCGGGGGTTTTCTCTGGTTGGTAGACGAATGCAAGCTTTCTGCTTTTTCACAGATTTTCCCTGGTTGGTAGGCGTTTGCTGTAGTGGTTGACGAAGCCCTTTCTAATTTTCGAGGTTTTTTCAGGTTTTTCGTGGTTGTCCCTGCCCGGTAGGCAAATGATGAAGTTTTTGCTTGTCAGCGCACGGATACTAGGCACATACTCGCACACACACACACACACACACACACACACGTTGCAGTTGTCATACTTATATTATTCGTCTTTTCCTTTTTTCTTTTTGTTTTTTCGTTTTTTTAAAAAATAACTAGTTCTTGGAGGTTTTCTGCGGTTGGTAAACGAATGCAAGCTCTTTCTGCTTTTTCATAGGTTTTCCCTGGTTGGTAGGCGTTTTCTGTACTGATTGACGAAGGCGTTTCTAATTTTCGAGGTTTTCTCAGGTTTTTTAGCGGTTGGCCCTGTCCGGTAGGCAAATGATGAAGTTTTACCTTGTCGGCGCACGGATACTAGGCACGTACTCGCGCACACACACACACACACACACACACACAAACGTTGCAGTTGCCATACTTATATTATTCGACTTTTCCTTTTTTTTAAAAATAACTAGTTTTTTTTTGGGAGTTTTCTGCGGTTGGTAAACGAATGCAAACTCTTTCTGCTCTTTCATAGGTTTTCCCTGGTTGGTAGGCGTTTTCTGTACTGGTTGACGAAGGCGTTTCTAATTTTCGAGGTTTTCTCAGGTTTTTTAGCGGTTGTCCCTGCCCGGTAGGCAAATGATGAAGTTTTACCTTGTCGGCGCACGGATCCTAGGCACATACTCGCGCGCACACACACACCCGTTGCAGCTGCCATACTTATATTATTCGTCTTTTCTTTTTTTAAAAAAATAACTAGTTTTTTGGAGGTTTTCTGCGGTTGGTAAACGAATGCAAGTGCTTTCTGCTTTTTCATAGGTTTTCCCTGGCTGGTAGGCGTTTTCTGTAGTGGTTGACGAAGCCGTTTCTAATTTTCGAGGTTTTTTTCAGGTTTTTTTTTTTAGTGGTTGTCCCTGGCCGGTAGGCAGATGATAAAGTTTTTCTATAATGTCGTCGTTTTGGCTTGTGGCGCACGGATCCTAGGCACATACTCGCACACACACACACACCCGTTGCAGCTGCCATACTTATATTATTCGTCTTTTCTTTTTTTAAAAAAATAACTAGTTTTTTTTGGAGGTTTTCTGCGGTTGGTAAACGAATGCAAGTGCTTTCTGCTTTTTCATAGGTTTTCCCTGGTTGGTAGGCGTTTTCTGTAGTGGTTGACGAAGCCGTTTCTAATTTTCGAGGTTTTTTTCAGGTTTTTTTTTTAGTGGTTGTCCCTGGCCGGTAGGCAGATGATAAAGTTTTTCTATAATGTCGTCGTTTTGGCTTGTGGCGCACGGATCCTAGGCACATACTCGCACACACACACACACCCGTTGCAGCTGCCATACTTATATTATTCGTCTTTTCTTTTTTTAAAAAAATAACTAGTTTTTTTTGAGGTTTTCTGCGGTTGGTAAACGAATGCAAGTGCTTTCTGCTTTTTCATAGGTTTTCCCTGGTTGGTAGGCGTTTTCTGTAGTGGTTGACGAAGCCGTTTCTAATTTTTGAGGTTTTTTTCAGGTTTTTTTTTTAGTGGTTGTCCCTGGCCGGTAGGCAGATGATAAAGTTTTTCTATAATGTCGTCGTTTTGGCTTGTGGCGCACGGATCCTAGGCACATACTCGCACACACACACACACCCGTTGCAGCTGCCATACTTATATTATTCGCCTTTTCTTTTTTTAAAAAAATAACTAGTTTTTTTTTGGAGGTTTTCTGCGGTTGGTAAACGAATGCAAGTGCTTTCTGCTTTTTCATAGGTTTTCCCTGGTTGGTAGGCGTTTTCTGTAGTGGTTGACGAAGCCGTTTCTAATTTTCGAGGTTTTCTCAGGGTTTTTAGTGGTTGACCCTGTCCGGTAGGCAGATGATAAAGTTTTTCTATAATGTCGTCGTTTTGGCTTGTGGCACACGGATACTACGCACATACTCGCACACACACACACACACACAGACAGACACACAGACAGGCACACACACACGGACATGTTTCCAAAAATGCCTTTTTTTGGGGGGGATTCAGGAGGTCTCAAAACGTGTATTTCCGGTAAAATCTCGGTATCGAATTTTTGGGTGGAATGCAATACTTCCCCTACTTACTATACGGAGTAGAGAAAATTAAAAAAGTGTACTATCTTGTTTTCATGGGTTTTCCAGGTCGGTAAGCGTTAGAATACTCTTAGAGCTTTTTTTTCAGGTTTTTTCGCGTTTTCCCTGTCCGGTAGGCAGATGTTCACTGGAAAACTAAATACTTGTTTTGAGGTGCCATGAATAAAAACATTTTTAGAAAATTCTGTGTGTATGTGTCAGAGCAGCATAACTCAAAAATGAAAAGTCGGATAAATACTAAACTTGGTATTTAGGTTGAGTACCTTCCAAAGATACGACACAGAGAGTTTCAAGAAAACCTCCTCCACCCCAAACTACCCTTTATATGAACTATTTTGCGAAATGTTTTATTTTCTAAAATTGTCTCTGACGATTTTAATTGCAACACCATATATTAAAGACATTTATATGAAAAATAAAATGTATATGTTGAATTTTGTGGAAATAGCCTGTGAAGTCCTCTTGATCTTGTATAACTGCTAAGGTTTCAGAAAAACATAGAATACAAAAAATTTAGATCTCTTTAAAAACACACACACAATTTATTTGAAATAACTTTTTTGTGACGACAGCCATTTCCGAGATATGTGTTATAAATGGTTCGAATTGTACAATGCTTAGCCATTCTACTTTACTTCTTTCAAACTGCTTAAAAATCATATAAATGAATGTATCACCTCATAATAAGCCTCTATATACGAAAAATGCTGAGTATTCAAAAAGTCAAGAAATTCGATTTTCTAGCCTCTAGTGAGTGAAAAATCGCGTTTACTTCACTTCTTTTTTAAACACGCACTTAATTGAAAGTTGGCACACCGGGAAGCTGTTTCGCGCTGTGGTCAGCCGACTACTTCGTCAGCAATCGCTCTCACGGCCATGTTTCATGCTATCGTGCAAATTGCACAACGCGCACAGCACGTGCTTCCCCGTGTGATAGCCAAACACAAACACAGCTGTAATAGCTTGTCGGTTTATTTCAAGTTCATACTGCTTTTCAACGCATTTCATTTAGAGGTATTGTTTATTTGTTTTTCATGGCAATACGTTTTTGGCATAAGTTTCCTTTGCATTAATTTTATAGAATGGATTGCGAGAATGGAAGTTTTGTATTTGTATTTATGACAACTATGAAAATACAAGGAGAAGCACAGGCTTTTTCCACCTACCATGCTGTTGCTGATGTTGCGCTTGGCGGACATTTTCCACAGCAAAGAAAATGCCTTTGTTTAATTTTTTTAACTTAATGATTTTTAAAAAACATATATTGGTTTTGTTGATTTGTTTGTGTTTTAAATATACACATAAAATGAGTGCTATGGAGATATGAGGAGATGGAAAGCACCCTAACTTGGTGAAGTACAATAAGGAAAAAAAGAAACACGTATTAAGGACAAAAGCACAACATGTGCAGTGTATTATGGAGAGCAGAAAAAGCATCCAAATATTCAATATTGAGATTTCACCGGAAAACTAAATACTTGTTTCGAGGTCCCCTGAATAAAAAAACATTTTTAGAAAATTCTGTGTGTATGTGTGAGAGCAGCATAACTCAAAAATGAAAAGTCGGATAAATACTAAAACTTGGAATTTAAGTTGAGGACCTTCCAAAGTTACAGCACAGAGATTTTCAAGGAAGTGCCTCCACCCAAAACTCTGGGTATTCAAAAGTCCAGAAATTGGATTTTCTAGCCTCTATTGAGTGTAAAATCGCGTTTACTTCACTTGTTTCAAGCTTCGAAACAATTATAAAAATGTTTGTTTCACGTCATAATAAGCCTATATACCAAGAATATTGAGTTTTCAACAAAACAAGAAAATGGATTTTCCGCCCCTAGTGAGTGTAAAATCGCGTTTACTTCACTTCTTTCAAACTGCTTAAAAATCATATAAATGGTTGTTTTACGTCATAATAAGCCTATATACCAAGAATACTGAGTTTTTAAAAAGGCAAGAAAATGGATTTTCTAGCACCTAGAGAGTGTAAAATCGCGTTTACTTCACTTGATTCAAACTTTTTAAAAAAATCATATAAATGGTTGTTCCACGTCATAATAAGCCTATATACCAGGAATACTGCGTTTGCTGTAGTGGTTGACGAAGCCGTTTCTAATTTTCGAGGTTTTTCAGGTTGTCCCTGCCCGGTAGGCAAATGATGAAGTTTTCCCTTGTGAGCGCACGGATACTAAGCACATACTCGCACTTACACACTCCCACACACACACACACACACACACACACACTTTAATAGGAGCGTTTAAAAAAAATTTAACAAACAAAATCCACACAATGACAAAACTGAAAATGTATATATTTTAACACAAACGTGTGCAACACGCATTTAATAAATCACATAGCCGTGCGGTAATACTTAACCTTCTGCGAAAAGCCCTAGTCGGAGTGCAAGCTCAACCACTATTAGCAACATGTAGCAAGCGTTATAGTTCTGCTGACGTTAGTATCGGAGAAAACAGTAAAAATCACAATTCTCATGCACAGCGCAAGCAGCAGTACGTGTAACCGTGTGCTGATGAAGCAGGCGATGTGTGTTTGAAAATGGCAGCCACGGTTAAAGAGCTGCACACTGCGCGATTACTTAAAAATCACCGTGAGAACGGATGCTGACGAAGCAGCCGCGTTTAAAGAGTTGCAAACTCAACGGTAACTTTAAAACAAAAAAATGCTGTGCGAGCGGATGCTCGTCAGCGAGAAAATCTTTTAAATGCAGTTTTATGGTCGATGGTAGGGAAAAGGATGCATGGGAAAAGGTGGATGGATGGATGGTGTGACCGGAAATGTCTGCGATTACAACTTGGCAAGTTGTGGCGAAATAAGGCTTCAGGATTTTTAATGAGGCATTTAATTTCACACGCATGCTGAAACTGCAGTTGCAATAAGGGAACTTATAAAAACCCAGTGCCGACATATAAGTTTTAGAGCAAGTTTACATCCAGACCTTGCAACAGCATCATGGAGCGGCTGCCTTTCTCAACAGTTACCGTCACGCAGCAACTTTTTTTTTGTCGCCCACCACCAACAGGGTCTACGAGCAATTGCTCACAACTAGTGAGCAATTGTACAATTACAACCCGCAGCAGCAGGTTTTCGTTGCGCTACCACCACCCCCACAAGGGAACAACGTTGTCCAACATCAGCCGTTGCCGCAGTTTAGCTCTGCGTTTGCACAGCTGCAACCAGTGTGCAACAACATCGGTGCCGGTTCTCCTGAATTGTCTTCGTCCGAGGCATCGCTGGATGCTATTGCCAACTCATTGCAACAGCTTACCAGCGCAGACAGCGG
Organism: Deroplatys truncata; assembly: GCA_030765065.1. NCBI lineage: Eukaryota > Metazoa > Arthropoda > Insecta > Mantodea > Mantidae > Deroplatys > Deroplatys truncata. The sequence continues at coordinate 114,972,322 of CM060988.1, read as the reverse complement.
GCTTTTGTCCGACGCTGGGGACTTCAACACCGTTGATGCAGGAGCAACACCTCAGCACCCACAACAACCCTTTTACGCATACTACTCGCCACCTCTGAGAGCAACACCTTCGCACCCGCATCTAACCTTTTCCCCATCATACTCGCCAGCTCTCATATCCTCTTCCTCCTCCTCTTCCTCACTTATCATCCTTTCTTCCGACCCCGAGCTCACACCACCTCGTCAACTGACATCAACACCGCTTGGTTCCTCGCCTTTGTCCTTGCCTTCATTTTTCCCCAACATCCAACCCACGTCCCTAGATAACATTGAGCTTCAACCCTTCTCTCCACATTCCCCTTCTTGCTCACCTCCTCCTTTAAGTGTTTCCTCTCCCACCGCCACCATCCACACCACCAGTGTCGCATTACCTCCTGCTGCTTCACCCCTGCAACCTGTTTTTACCCCCATTTCGCCCCAGAAGTACATTTCCCCACCCAGAGCATCTCCCCCATCTCCTCTGCTGAACCCTCGTTTTAGCAATGTTTCTTCTGCTACCCCGTCCCTGCTAAAGGTGTTGTCCTGCACACCTTCCAAATTTGGAAAAGTCCCAGCCCGCAGAAATCTGTCTGCAGAGTTCTCTCGTGCCTCAGTCATCCGGCACCCAAGAGAAAACTGTTGTGCACTCACCACCCACCAGGATAACAGCCAACAACAACTCAGCACCGCCGTCGGTCACGAACACCACGAGAGCGTGGCTGACTTAGCCATACCAATGCTCGTCCCCCTCACCAGAGAAGCTCGGCGGCAAATTTTAGCTAGAGAGGCCTTATCACGCTTCCAGCCTAAAAGGGCACGTCGGTCTTCATAGCGCTTTGCAGCCATTTGGACCGGCGTTAAGCACACTTGTTGCAGTGTTTTTTTTTTCTTTTTTCTTTCTTTTCTTTTAAGTGTAGCGTAACGTTTTTCTTGCGCAGTGTAATGTTTTTGTTTCTTCAATTTGGAGTGCAACTGTACGTGCGTATGTAGCAGCAAAAAATGGCAATATCCAGTGCAAATGTTGAAGCGGAAAATCTCAATTTCCCTCAATGTATGTATGCCGTGCCATGTGACATTACAACAAAGTTTTGTGTTGCTTGTCTAAACACTAAGTATCGTAAATCACAGAAACAATTACGGGCGAAAAGATACGAACCCTATACCGTCTGGTATAGCACCGTCAGCTGCAATACTTATTTGCCTTTGTGCTTACAGTGTCAAGCACGACGAGCTTGTTTCATCAACAACATAACAATAATTTACAAACATTTACAACCAGCAAATCAATTTTGCTGTCCACGGTGCACAGCAATGTATGTTACATAAATTTCCATGGTGTTAAAACAAATTTTATGTTCAAACTTTGTATATTTCCATTTTGAAACAATTACTATTGTGTGTGTGTGTGTGTGTGTGTGTGTGTTTAATACAGTCTGCAAGTTAAAACAAATTTGTTTAACGCAACTCTTTTTTGTTAAAACTTTTCATTTACTTATATTTCCAAATGTTCTGGTTGTTTTTTTCTGCTTTCCATAATACACTGCACATGTTGTGCTTTTGTCCTTAATACGTGTTTCTTTTTTTCCTTATTGTACTTCACCAAGTTAGGGTGCTTTCCATCTCCTCATATCTCCATAGCACTCATTTTATGTGTATATTTAAAACACAAACAAATCAACAAAACCAATATATGTTTTTTAAAAATCATTAAGTTAAAAAAATTAAACAAAGGCATTTTCTTTGCTGTGGAAAATGTCCGCCAAGCGCAACATCAGCAACAGCATGGTAGGTGGAAAAAGCCTGTGCTTCTCCTTGTATTTTCATAGTTGTCATAAATACAAATACAAAACTTCCATTCTCGCAATCCATTCTATAAAATTAATGCAAAGGAAACTTATGCCAAAAACGTATTGCCATGAAAAAACAAATAAACAATACCTCTAAATGAAATGCGTTGAAAAGCAGTATGAACTTGAAATAAACCGACAAGCTATTACAGCTGTGTTTGTGTTTGGCTATCACACGGGGAAGCACGTGCTGTGCGCGTTGTGCAATTTGCACGATAGCATGAAACATGGCCGTGAGAGCGATTGCTGACGAAGTAGTCGGCTGACCACAGCGCGAAACAGCTTCCCGGTGTGCCAACTTTCAATTAAGTGCGTGTTTAAAAAAGAAGTGAAGTAAACGCGATTTTTCACTCACTAGAGGCTAGAAAATCGAATTTCTTGACTTTTTGAATACTCAGCATTTTTCGTATATAGAGGCTTATTATGAGGTGATACATTCATTTATATGATTTTTAAGCAGTTTGAAAGAAGTAAAGTAGAATGGCTAAGCATTGTACAATTCGAACCATTTATAACACATATCTCGGAAATGGCTGTCGTCACAAAAAAGTTATTTCAAATAAATTGTGTGTGTGTTTTTAAAGAGATCTAAATTTTTTGTATTCTATGTTTTTCTGAAACCTTAGCAGTTATACAAGATCAAGAGGACTTCACAGGCTATTTCCACAAAATTCAACATATACATTTTATTTTTCATATAAATGTCTTTAATATATGGTGTTGCAATTAAAATCGTCAGAGACAATTTTAGAAAATAAAACATTTCGCAAAATAGTTCATATAAAGGGTAGTTTGGGGTGGAGGGGGTTTTCTTGAAACTCTCTGTGTCGTATCTTTGGAAGGTACTCAACCTAAATACCAAGTTTAGTATTTATCCGACTTTTCATTTTTGAGTTATGCTGCTCTGACACATACACACAGAATTTTCTAAAAATGTTTTTATTCATGGCACCTCAAAACAAGTATTTAGTTTTCCAGTGAACATCTGCCTACCGGACAGGGAAAACGCGAAAAAACCTGAAAAAAAAGCTCTAAGAGTATTCTAACGCTTACCGACCTGGAAAACCCATGAAAACAAGATAGTACACTTTTTTAATTTTCTCTACTCCGTATAGTAAGTAGGGGAAGTATTGCATTCCACCCAAAAATTCGATACCGAGATTTTACCGGAAATACACGTTTTGAGACCTCCTGAATCCCCCCCAAAAAAAGGCATTTTTGGAAACATGTCCGTGTGTGTGTGTGCCTGTCTGTGTGTCTGTCTGTGTGTGTGTGTGTGTGCGAGTATGTGCGTAGTATCCGTGTGCCACAAGCCAAAACGACGACATTATAGAAAAACTTTATCATCTGCCTACCGGACAGGGTCAACCACTAAAAACCCTGAGAAAACCTCGAAAATTAGAAACGGCTTCGTCTACCACTACAGAAAACGCCTACCAACCAGGGAAAACCTATGAAAAAGCAGAAAGCACTTGCATTCGTTTACCAACCGCAGAAAACCTCCAAAAAAAAACTAGTTATTTTTTTAAAAAAAGAAAAGGCGAATAATATAAGTATGGCAGCTGCAACGGGTGTGTGTGTGTGTGCGAGTATGTGCCTAGGATCCGTGCGCCACAAGCCAAAACGACGACATTATAGAAAAACTTTATCATCTGCCTACCGGCCAGGGACAACCACTAAAAAAAAACCTGAAAAAAACCTCAAAAATTAGAAACGGCTTCGTCAACCACTACAGAAAACGCCTACCAACCAGGGAAAACCTATGAAAAAGCAGAAAGCACTAGCATTCGTTTACCAACCGCAGAAAACCTCCAAAAAAAACTAGTTATTTTTTTAAAAAAAGAAAAGACGAATAATATAAGTATGGCAGCTGCAACGGGTGTGTGTGTGTGTGCGAGTATGTGCCTAGGATCCGTGCGCCACAAGCCAAAACGACGACATTATAGAAAAACTTTATCATCTGCCTACCGGCCAGGGACAACCACTAAAAAAAAACCTGAAAAAAACCTCGAAAATTAGAAACGGCTTCGTCAACCACTACAGAAAACGCCTACCAACCAGGGAAAACCTATGAAAAAGCAGAAAGCACTTGCATTCGTTTACCAACCGCAGAAAACCTCCAAAAAAAACTAGTTATTTTTTTAAAAAAAGAAAAGACGAATAATATAAGTATGGCAGCTGCAACGGGTGTGTGTGTGTGCGAGTATGTGCCTAGGATCCGTGCGCCACAAGCCAAAACGACGACATTATAGAAAAACTTTATCATCTGCCTACCGGCCAGGGACAACCACTAAAAAAAACCTGAAAAAAACCTCGAAAATTAGAAACGGCTTCGTCAACCACTACAGAAAACGCCTACCAGCCAGGGAAAACCTATGAAAAAGCAGAAAGCACTTGCATTCGTTTACCAACCGCAGAAAACCTCCAAAAAACTAGTTATTTTTTTAAAAAAAGAAAAGACGAATAATATAAGTATGGCAGCTGCAACGGGTGTGTGTGTGCGCGCGAGTATGTGCCTAGGATCCGTGCGCCGACAAGGTAAAACTTCATCATTTGCCTACCGGGCAGGGACAACCGCTAAAAAACCTGAGAAAACCTCGAAAATTAGAAACGCCTTCGTCAACCAGTACAGAAAACGCCTACCAACCAGGGAAAACCTATGAAAGAGCAGAAAGAGTTTGCATTCGTTTACCAACCGCAGAAAACTCCCAAAAAAAAACTAGTTATTTTTAAAAAAAAGGAAAAGTCGAATAATATAAGTATGGCAACTGCAACGTTTGTGTGTGTGTGTGTGTGTGTGTGTGTGCGCGCGAGTACGTGCCTAGTATCCGTGCGCCGACAAGGTAAAACTTCATCATTTGCCTACCGGGCAGGGCCAACCGCTAAAAAACCTGAGAAAACCTCGAAAATTAGAAACGCCTTCGTCAATCAGTACAGAAAACGCCTACCAACCAGGGAAAACCTATGAAAAAGCAGAAAGAGCTTGCATTCGTTTACCAACCGCAGAAAACCTCCAAGAACTAGTTATTTTTTAAAAAAACGAAAAAACAAAAAGAAAAAAGGAAAAGACGAATAATATAAGTATGACAACTGCAACGTGTGTGTGTGTGTGTGTGTGTGTGTGCGAGTATGTGCCTAGTATCCGTGCGCTGACAAGCAAAAACTTCATCATTTGCCTACCGGGCAGGGACAACCACGAAAAACCTGAAAAAACCTCGAAAATTAGAAAGGGCTTCGTCAACCACTACAGCAAACGCCTACCAACCAGGGAAAATCTGTGAAAAAGCAGAAAGCTTGCATTCGTCTACCAACCAGAGAAAACCCCCGAAAAACTAATTATTTTTTTTTAAAAACAAACGTAAAAAAAAGAAAAAGAAAAAAGAAAGACGGATAATATAAGTATGGCAACTGTAACGGTTTACGGTAAACGCGCGCGCGCAATGCGTCACGGCGGGCAATATTTTTCAAGTTATCGCGCAGTTTGCAGCTCTTTCATCGCAGCGGTCCTATCGCCACGCACATCGTCTGCTGAAATTGCTGATGAGTTCTGGAGAGGCTTTTGCAAATCTTGTTGGTAGCAAAACTTACCTTTCCCATCACCTCCAACATACTCCACTGCCACACCTTTTTCTTTCCACCAATCACAATCTCTCTTATTCTTACCAATCAACAACTTTCAGTTGTTCCTTTCCACCAATAACATCACTTCTTATTCCCACCAATCACAACTTCACACGTCACTTTCTGTTATACTTTTTATCCCTCGTTCGCCATCTTTTCCCTCTTTCAGTCCCAACCTCCGCACAGACAACACCTCGCCGCTCCGCTCCACTCCATCACGTGTCCTCCATACTCTTTTATCTTCCTTCCTTCATCTTTCACCCGAATTAACGCACCAATCACATTTCGTCTTATTTTTACCAATCAAAACACTCCACGTCACTTCCTGTTTTCCTTCATCTTTCCCTAATCCTCGTTTCCATCTCCTCGTCACCATCTGTTGCGTTCGACATCTTTCGCATGTTGACCATAACCTCAAACCTCTTCGTCCCTCCACTTCTTGCCTCCGCCATCTTGTTTAGTTCCCATTTTCACCACCACGCCACCGCCATCTTGGTTTAAGCTCTCCACGTTTACCTCAATTTTTAACCTCAACTTCATGCCTCCGCTATCTTATTTAGTTCCCATTTTTACCACCGCGCCTCACATCTCCTCGTCCCACCCTTGCCTCCGCCATCTTGGATTTAGTTCCCCTTCTTACGTCCTGTTTTAACCTAAAAATCTTAACCTCAAGTCTCCTTGCCCACCACCTCTTGCGACCGCCATGTTCACCACTAACCTCGAAATCTCCTCGTCCTTACACTTTTTGTCTTCGTCATCTTGTTTAGTTCCCATTTTCGCCACCGCACCTCACATCTCCTCGTCCACACCAATGCCTTCGCCATCTTGGATTTCGTTCCCATGCTTACGCCCTGTTTTAACCTAAAAATCTTAACCTCAAATCTCCTTACCCTCCTCTTGCGTCCGCCATCTTGTTTAGTTCTCACCGCATCTCCTTGTCGCCAACCCTCCGCCATTTTTAGTTCCCACTATTTTAACCTCAAAATCTGCTCTTCTAAGCTCTTGCTACCGCCATCTTCTTTTAGTTCCCATTCTCACCACCGCGTCTCTTTGCCCCCACCTCTTGCGACCGCCATGTTCACCACTAACCTCCAAATTTCCTCGTCCATAAACCTCTTGTCTCAACCATCTTGTTTAGTTCCCATTTTCGCCACCGCATCTCATATCGCACCATCTCTCTATCCACTCAAGAAAACTACCATCCAACGTTCAAAAATTGCTGATCAGTTCTCGGCAGGCTTTTGCAAATCCTGTTGCTAGCAAAACTTACCTTTCCCATCACCTCCAACATACCCCACTCCCACACCTTTTTCTTTCCCACCAATCATAATCTCTCTTATTCTTACCAATCAACAACTTTCATTTGCTCCTTTCCACCAATAAAATCACTTCTTATTCCCACCAATCACAACTTCACACGTCACTTTCTGTTATACTTTTTATCCCTCGCTCCCCATCTTTTCCCTCTTTCAGTCCCGACTTCCGCACAGACAACACCTCGCCGCTGCTCACATCTCCGAACCAGATTGCCGGCGAGAACAGATCTCGTTTATTCACACCTCGACGGTTGACTCGACAGCAGCTACTGCGAACACCTACGTCGTACACGTTTTTGACCGCTTTCGACCGGCTATGAGAACCCTGCTCCTACGTACGCTAGCGACCATCACGATGGTCCAGTACCAGGTTTTTGGTATAGTTAAATTACGCCTCTGCAAAGGGTGTCTGTACCGCTTTAAAAACCTAGGTATATCAGTGCGTAGTGATGTTGGTTGATCTTAAAGCTGGTTAAGCATTTTCAAAAACAGTTTGCTTTTATTTTTTCGCGTCGCGTGCCGCGCTTTTGGTGACGCATCCACACCGGTAACAGGTAAGTACCACACGCATAATTATTTTTCGGACCTGCTTGGCGTAGGAATATATCCTTTCGTGTTTTGGTACTGTAACCTCAAATCTCCTTACCCTCCTCTTGCGTCCACCATCTTGTTTAGTTCTCACCGCATCTCCTTGTCGCAGAACCTCCGCCATTTTTAGTTCCCACTATTTTAACCTCAAAATCTACTCTTCTAACCTCTTGCTACCGCCATCTTCTTTTAGTTCCCATTCTCACCACCGCGTCTCCTTGTGCCACCTCTTGCAACCGCCATATTCACCACTAACCTCCAAATTTCCTCGCCCTTAAACCTCTTGTCTCAACCATCTTATTTAGTCCCCATTTTCGCCACCGCATCTCATATCGCCCCATCTCTCTATCCACTCAAGAAAACTACCATCCAACTTTCAAAAATTGCTGATCAGTTCTCCACAGGCTTTTGCAAATCCTGTTGCTAGCAAAACTTACCTTTCCCATCACCTCCAACATACCCCACTCCCACACCTTTTTCTTTCCCACCAATCATAATCTCTCTTATTCTTACCAATCAACAACTTTCATTTGCTCCTTTCCACCAATAAAATCACTTCTTATTCCCACCAATCACAACTTCACACGTCACTTTCTGTTACACTTTTTATCCCTCGCTCCCCATCTTTTCCCCTCTTTCAGTCCCGACCTCCGCACAGACAACACCTCGCCGCTGCTCACATCTCCGAACCAGATTGCCGGCGAGAACAGATCTCGTTTATTCACACCTCGACGGTTGACTCGACAGCAGCTACGGTGAACACCTACGTCGTACACGTTTTTTGACCGCTTTCGACCGGCTTGAGAACCCTGCTCCTACGTACGCTAGCGACCATCACGATGGTCCAGTACCAGGTTTTTGGTATAGTTAAATTACGCCTCTGCAAAGGGTGTCTGTACCGCTTTAAAAACCTAGGTATATCAGTGCGTAGTGATGTTGGTTGATCTTAAAGCTGGTTAAGCATTTTCAAAAACAGTTTGCTTTTATTTTTTCGCGTCGCGTGCCGCGCTTTTGGTGACGCATCCACACCGGTAACAGGTAAGTACCACACGCATAATTATTTTTCGGACCTGCTTGGCGTAGGAATATATCCTTTCGTGTTTTGGTACTGTAACCTCAAATCTCCTTACCCTCCTCTTGCGTCCGCCATCTTGTTTAGTTCCCACCGCATCTCCTTGTCGCAGACCCTCCGCCATTTTTAGTTCCCACTATTTTAACCTCAAAATCTACTCTTCTAAGCTCTTGCTACCGCCATCTTCTTTTAGTTCCCATTCTCACCACCGCATCTCCTTACCCCCACCTCTTGCGACCGCCATGTTCACCACTAACCTCCAAATTTCCTCGCCCTTAAACCTCTTGTCTCAACCACCTTGTTTAGTTCCCATTTTCGCCACCGCATCTCATATCGCCCCATCTCTCTATCCACTCAAGAAAACTACCATCCAACGTTCAAAAAAAATTGCTGATCAGTTCACGACAGGCTTTTGCAAATCTTGTTGCTAGCAAAACTTACCTTTCCCATCACCTCCAACATACCCCACTCCCACACCTTTTTCTTTCAACCAATCATAATCTCTCTTATTCTTACCAATCAACAACTCTCATTTGTTCCTTTCCACCAATAAAATCACTTCTTATTCCCACCAATCACAACTTCACACGTCACTTTCTGTTACACTTTTTATCCCTCGCTCCCCATCTTTACCCCTCTTTCAGTACCGACCTCCGCACAGACAACACCTCGCCACCCAATTCCTCTCCATCACGCGACCTCCATACTCCTCCATCTCCCTTCCTCCATCTCCCACCCCAAATTAACGAACCAATCAAAACACTCCACGTCACTTCCTCAATTCTTTCAACTCGTCCCGGATGAGCCAACCGATTTAACGATAATCCTAACGCTCAGGGCGCTTTTCAAACTTACCGCCGCCGCCGTCGCACGCACCGACACTAGCGCCCCTAGCGGCAGGATTATCGTTAAAACAATTGGCTCATCCGGGACTATTACTACTTACGTCTGGTAACAACAATACAGTACAGAAGTGCGTCTAGTAATGGCAATAAAACTAATATCCCACCGTGTGTAGGTTTGATTTATTTTACTCTTCCCAATCAATTTCAAAGTTTTTCCTTCAATCTTACTAAAATACCTACGCTACTTATTTTATTTGAGCATTTTATATTCCGCTCTTCCCCATATACAATGCATGCCATAGTTTCCGTACTATGTATATAAATAATGTTTCCTTGCCAATGTTATCGTTATTTTCTGTTTGACTTCTTGATAACCAAGCCAAAGTATCTAAAACTGTCCATTTTCTCCATTTAGGTCAATTCAACCTGCACCAGCAGGATCGCAGAGGTGGTTAAGACACAGATTGTAAACGAAGAACTGCGGTTTGAATCCTGGGATGTGCTCCTTTTGACTGACGTTTCTTCTTGATTTTCCTCAGTCCTCATAAATAACGAATGCCGAAGAGGTACTTTGAAATTAGGTATGAAACATTCACTTCCTAGTTTACTTTCCCAGGCATTTCATTTCATTTCATTTGTATCGTCATCGTCTGTTTTTTTTCGGTTGCGTTTTATCATAGATACAAATATTGTTTCTCAGCCAAGTGCAGTTTTATTAATGGACGCCACTGTTCGCATACCATTACTTCAGATTAATATGATAAGATACGAAGCGCACTGAGATTACTACCGCGATAACAGCATGCATGCAACTATTGTAGATGCTTCGCTGTAACATCGTTTGCTGTTCCTCTGATAAACTCAAACGAATGGTTTGTTTCCTAAGCTAGACAGCCGCAACCAAAGAAATCGCTCTTAACACTTTTTCTTCATCATACTACTCTCTCAAAAGATTTATAATAGGTTGTGCAGGTCGCAGATCTTACGAATTCTTTGGTAGTACTCTCTGATTACTTCGGTTTTTAACATTGTTTCTCGCTTTGTTGAAGTGGTCTTTGATTTTAAAATGTTCTGTTTTTGGCTATTACAGGCAAATTCTGATGTTGTGACGTATACTTGCGAGGTGTGTTCTTGCTAGATGAGTATCATGAGTATCATTGAGTTAACAATAATCCTTATAACATTAGTAAAGCAGACGATAATTTATTGAACGATCTTTTTACTAGTAGGGTCTTTAGTATAACTATATAATTAATTATAACAGTCTTACTTATCTACTATCTAAATGTTCATGGACCAAAATCATTATTGAAATTGACAAATGCATCGAAATAATATCCTCTTGGCAGCAATAATTTTAGGCTTTGTTTTCACATCTACTTCATAAAAAACGTTTACATAAATATTATGCATGTTGTGCATTGCAGCGCTGCAGTAACTCATTTCTCACCCGCCCCATCCACTTCAATAGGCTGTTCCAACTCTGATCGGTTGAGTCAAGAATACTCGCGCGTACCAGCAACAGCGCTCGGGCCTAGCTGGTGGGGAAGTGTGATAGTCAATACGTCACTGGGCAAAGATCATAGCACAATTGCTTAAGATTCCTGCCACTTCCTTCAGCAGTGACAACAGTTTGCCTCCAATGTCGAGCTGTATTGCGTGCTGCAGATTCCTGCGAGTCGTGAGTACTCCGCTACTCTTGGCGCGCACTTAAGCTGGAACAGCCTGCTCTACAAGGCCGAAACGCAAAATATTGCTTTGGACTAGCCATATTTATTTTCAGGAATTATATTTATAATAAGAGGTTTCTTTTCTGATCCCTACTTCGTTTCACATAAATTATTACATCACTGAAGTTCATGCTCATTTCTTGGGATTTTTAAGGCAGTCATAGAGTGGCTTGATAAAGGTTGGGCAGAGTGTTGCTTAGATAAATGTGGAAACCTTACAGAGAGGAAAACACTATTGCGATCTAGGGAAATGGCCGCTTTTTCGGCTCCCAAGCGTACCATCTTGTGCTCATGGTTGTGTTCCAAACTGTACTTTTTGGGTTTTCTCTCTGAAGTATGCTGGAACTTTGACAATTTATTTTAATGTGCAGAACCATTTGAATATGACACACATAAGGGTACTAGCAAGCGTTGTAATGCTCTGCAGCATTTTGTCAAAATATAGATTTGAGTTTAAAAGTTGCTTTTCTGTAAAAAAAGAAAACATTTTTCTTGAAAAGTAGCAAAAATATTTCATATAACCCCTCTTAAACAGTTAAACATATACTGTATCTACTGGACGACTAATCTGGACAAAACACACCTAGAGGGACACAGGCCTTCCTAAAGGCGCAATAAAGGAAGTGTTGAAAGGAAAAAATGGACCGGAAATCGGCATCACTTAATGTACAGGAATGCAAAAAGAAAAAATGGACGCATTGTAATCATCTATAGTAATTAAATTTCAATTTCCATAACTAAACTTTAAACAGAGAGCGCTTAGTGCATACTGTAAATTGTAAATCTTAAGCTGCGACTCGAAAGATAGTTATTGTTTTATGTAGTACGCCAGTCTCCCACGGCAAGCCATCCACATACAAAATCGAATGTTTTGCTCATGTCTTACGTTCACGCTTATACATATCTACTTATAAAGAAAATGTTTTAAAATTAAATTGTTAATTGTTAAAGAAAGTGTCCATATATACTTATAGTGTTAAAAGTGGTTATATAAAATGAATTAATGATGATAAAACAGCAAAGTACTTCATCGTACGTCTTTAGAACGGCACAGAGCGGGGAGCTATGGCAACTATGGCACCACACAATAAAAAAAAAAAAAAAAAAACCCAAAAAAACAAAGGGGTATAGCACAAGTATTTTCAGTTGCTGAGAAAGAACAAAAAACAGAACGGTTATAGTCTCTCAGACACTGCGATGCCAATTAGACATCCGGGAGCTGAGCTTTAGCCCAAAATGCCAAAAATTTCAAATTCTACATTTTTCCGTATAAATGACACTTAAATCCAGTGTACATCACTTGGTATTATAGTTTTTGTATCCTTCCATTCTTAAAGATGCGTTAACGTTGAAATGTTCAGTGAGTAGGCATTTAAAGGCTTACACAATCATGTATTTTGCATTTTTCTATCATATGCTTTTTTCAAGAAATAAAAAATTCCTTACGTAGCTTTCCTGCTTAAATTTTAATGCAAATTATTAATTAATGCTTACTTGATCTTAAGTATAATGCCTCTATTTTGTACAAAATCTATTTTTAATCTTAGAAAGTGTGAATCAGAATTGAAAAATTGTTAAAAGAAATAAAAATATTTCCATAAGTAGATGTATGAAGTGTGGTTTAAAAACGCATGTGTTCTTTTCTTGTAAGCTTAGAAAGAAACTTATCCTCAAATTGTTCTACCAACATTTTGTATTAGTTTTTAGAAATTATTTGACATCTTGGAATTTGTCATAGTAGATTGAAAATTTGTATGTGGTTAACTTTACAATAAACACGTGTGCAAGTTATAAACTGAATAGCTTAAACATTACAGAAATTTGTCATTTCACTCCCAGAGTGCCTTGAGAAAGCCACAATGCAAGTACAGTTTGATTGTACAGAAGTATTGTCTATAACATTTTACTCTTGAAACAGCTTTAGTAAAATATCCCATCCACAAACCACTGATAAGTGAAACTAAGTGTATCATCACTGCATACTTGAGTTGCATTAACAGAACAATGCAACACACTTAACGCTTTTGTTAAACAGTTGTCTTCGTTTCTTTTTCTGCTTGTTTTGAATGTTACGATGATGGCATTTCCGTTCGTGCGTATGGCAGCCCTGTCTGCAGCTGTTAAAACATAATGAGAGCAAAAGCTTTATAAATTGAGAAGGTAATGCAGCAAAAAGGAGAACGAGAAATGAGGAGAACAAAAAGATATACATAGGTACTATATTCCTTCTCTTTCATCTCGGAGGAAATTGCCAACGCAACAACCGTCAATTTACCGGTTCTGGGAAACCTGTAACGACCCTTTAAAGGAACATTTTTTGTACAGTCTGTGCCGTTAACAATGGGTGTCGTATGATAACCGTCGGTCTCATTCCGAGGTGGCAACCAGCTAATTGCCTGCGTTGTCAGGCATCCCACCAGCACGCGATGCTTTCACGGTGAAAGGTTGCAAAATATCCCATAGCAACCACCAATAATAATAATAATAATAATAATAATAATAATAATAATAATAATAATAATAATAATAATAATAATAATTAATAATAGTAATAATAATAATAATAATAATAATACCTGTAACGTATCTGCTGGGAGTGACTGGTTTGTTGAAAATCTGTTCTCAAAGCTAACTTTTCAATAAGTGTTTCCTCCCTTCTTTATTTCGAGAGGTCGAGATTTCTTTGCGACCTCAGATCCATACAATGCAAGATACGCTAAGGTTTCTTATCCCTTAATTAACTCGGTGACATGCTATAGAAACAGTTTATCGCTGAGAGGTTGTGTCGTCCTCCGTGGTGTAGTGGTTACAGAGGTCGCGGATTCAAACCCGGCGGTGGGCGATGGATTTTCGGGCGTAAGAATCCTTAGCATGGCTTCCTTCGGAAGGGAAGTAAAGCTGGTGGTCCCGTGTCGTAGATTTATGGCACGTAAAAGAACCTCATGCCTGATAAAGAGGCCTCTAGGCAAAATTTCCGGTCTTTCACAGCAGTTAAAGAGCGTCCATAAATAAAAAACTCAATTTAACTGAGAGGTTGTAATATATTTCTGAACCTGGACTTAAAGAACTATAAACGAAATGCGAGTTTAACATTCGCTGTTAATATAAGTATATTTAAAAGCTCAGGAGTGATGCATTTACATGACTTTCTCTACTCAATTTTCTACAAACTATTCTTACAGAAAGCGTATTTTTCTGTCTACTTCCTGATAATCGATATAACCTTTCATTAGGCGTTTACACATTTTGTTGAAGGTATAAGAACTATACAGATGGCTAAGGGATAGTCAAATATTTTAAAAGCTAATCGCTATGTTACGACTTTGAAATTTCATGCTCTTTGCATGAAACTAGACAAAATGAAGCAACTTGCTACTGCAAAAGTATAATTTATTTGAACATTCAAACAAATAACAAAGTATATCTCCGAAATGGTTAATGCCATAAAAATTATATATCTGATATAAATTGTGTGCTTTAACGAAATCTACATTTTTGTGCAGTATGTTTTTGTCTGTCTCTTACGGTTTACAAGTTATACAAAATTCAGTCAAGCTTCATTGGCTTTTCGCAAAAATTGTAACATGTGACTATTTCTTACGAAAATATCTTAAGCATGTGGTAATTTAATTCAAATGCTCAGAACTATTTTTGAGAAAAAAGATAGCAAATTTTTGCATGTAAAGACAAGTTGGCGTTGGTGGTGTCGCGCCTCTGGAAGGTTAAATGAGAAATTCGGTACTATTAGAGTACTATTTCGTTTTGGACAGCTGCAGTCGGACAAACAGACAGGTGCACACATAGAAATTTTTCTAAAAGGGTGGCTTTTATTCAGGGGTATACACAGGGGCGGCTGGTGACTCTGAACTTTGGTGGTTCACAACATTAGCCTTGCAATTTGAAATGTTTTAAGTAATAAATACGGAATAAGTTTCTTAATATAGGCTGATTAATTTACGCAAATAAACAAGAAATGGGAATTCACAATATATAACACATGCACATTTCATGAAGATGCTACAGATCACTCACGCCATACTTTGTCCATGTATCTTCACCTCCAAACAAAACGCAAGGAAAGCAAAACAGGGCGTTTTTAATATCACAACCACTTATCCAATCATATTTTTCATATACATCGCTGTTAAAATTCCTGTTAAAGCTTCTTGTTTTTGTTTGAACTACCTGAGTGATTTTCAGGTATGGTGTGGGCCTGCCAATGCGTTTAATTTCATTCTTTTCCTCCAAGTTTAGCGTTGAAAACGATTGCATTAAAAGAGACTGAATGGAATTCATTGTTTCTCCTTATAGTAACGTTTACCTGTATTTCGCTAAATAAACCACTTTGATTCATAAATTAAAACCCGATACACACGACACGGCACAAACTACTTGGCATACAGGCAATATAATTATCAGAGATGCAAGGTAACTAGAGTATAGTCAGAGATGTAGTTCAGTAGATAGAAGACCGGAAGTAAGGTAAACTTTTACTGCGAATTCAATAGATGGCTCTGTGTATGGGACGAAACGAAAAGTATTGCTCCTGTTGATCATCCTATTCTATGCTCTCTGACTACTAGGTTAACCAACAACATGCAGCTTATGCCCTTCGCTTCCCCCCCCCTTACACCTCTGCGCTCCCTTGGTTCGTCATTCCCTATACTTCGCCATTATACCAATGTGGGTTGCAGCCGGGAGTGCACTACTTGGCACCTGCAAACAATAAAACGCTTGCCAAAGTCCACTTCACAAGATCATATCAGAATGATAACCGAAATGTATGAATCGTATACGTTATTTACATTAAAGGGAGAGACAGGACTTTGGTTGTAGCACAAACGTGCTACCATATTAAGAAGCCGCCCCTGGGTATACAACAAAACGTGTATTTTCTGTGAAATCTCTATTGCATACGTTGTTGAATTTCTTGCTTCCCCTACTTACTATATGTTTTGAGAAAAACTATGAAGTGGCAATGAGCAGAGAAGATTTTTGCACGGTATTTTCTTGTAAAACACACCTGCTCTCTTAAATGTCATAATAAGAATGTACGAGAAAGTACATACCAAAGATGTCGCATAAATAAGTAATAACAAGACTACGACGAGGAATAATTTTGTTTATTGTATAGGAAATTTTCTTTTTCGTGTCTTTTTTTTTTACCTTTTACCAAGGTTCAAGGTGTTCTAACGCGGGAACGTAGGCACGTGTAATTCACATTGTAATAAACTTATGAGTCTTGGAGTTTGTTTATAGTAGTGTGGTGTATGAATGGATGCAAGTTGGAGGGTTTATTGCTACCGTAAATCTCTCCCCCACCTCCTTCTCCTCCCCCAGCTCGCCCGCCGTGCAAGAACCGTGCTATCCCACGGGAAATGACAAATGTAACCCGCTTATATTCCCCTTATGTGATTATCAGTGGTACAGCTGAGCTTCCAAGAAGGCCTGCTACAAATAGCAGCACGTGTCAGCTCACTTCAAAACTACCTTCTTGGGTTTGAACTTGAGTGCCATGTGGGAGGTAAAGTTTGGAATGCCCGTGAATGAGCGGGGTTGTGTGGCTCTATGGTTTATAAATACTTCACATGAACGCTGCAGATTACTATTTACGCGTGTCTTGGTACAATGCATACGGGTCTGCATAGCCACGATTACAGAAAAGTGTAAAACGTAGAAAAAACTGCTACAGAATGGAAGTATGACAAATGCAAAATATAAAAGCCTTGAATGTCTACATTCGTAACTGGTTTAGATAATTATAAAACTTTGTTACATTCACATGCTATCTCTAGCCATTATAAATTGTTTTCGTATTGACTACTCTTAGAAAATCTTATTTTTCTAGCTACTTCATGTTAATTGGGACAAACGTTTGCAGAAATAATTTCATTACACACTTCGCTATGGTTACAAGGAAGGGTATTTAGAAAGTGGATCGCTATATGCTACCTTTTAAATTCGATATTATTTCATGACATCCCGATATTATTTCATGACGTCCCGAGAAGCACCTGAATAGTGACAGTACTCCACAAAGGTATTGAAAAAATTCAAACCAATAACGCAGAATATCTGAAAATTGTTAATGCCCCCCCCAAAAACGAAAACTTGTTTTAAATAGATTTTATGCTTTATATTTTGTACAGTAAGATTTTGTCTTGCCTCTTATTGTTTACCAATTATGCAAAACTTATTCCCAAGAGACCTTCACGGGCTCTTCGCACAAAATTCAAAATATAAATTTTCCCAGTCATTTAAATGTTTAAACTTTAATCGAAATTGTTAGCCATTTTTGAGAGAATAAATATAAAAGTATTTCCATATAAACGTTATTTAGGGTGGGGATTTTCTTCAAAATCTTTGTGTCGTACCATTGAAAGATGCTAGATATAAATACGAAGTTTACTATTTATCCGAATTTTCGTTTTTAGGCATATTGTTCATACATAAGGTTATTTAAGAACTTGAAGACCATAAAAACATACATTTTCGGTGAAATCTCGATATAGAATTTTTGGTGGAATGCAATAGTTCCTCTAGCTACTACAAATAGCTCCTAGAGAAAGTAATAAGCCTTTGTGGATTAAAGAGTGCACATATTTAATAATACGCTACCAAATGAAAACAATAAATCACGTCGGTTTAGTATTTGAGCATAACTGAGAGATAGGCGCTGGTTGTTATAAGACGCTGTAAGTAAGTTGTCAGCATTTTCCGACAGAACATTAAATCCTCTGAGTTATGTTGTTGCGCACGATAAAAAGGTCGTTTCACATCACGTGAGGGTAACGTTGACACGTTTTCTTCGGCGACGGGCGGTCTCCTTTGCATTGATTCATAGCCACTCTCCCTTCTTAGGACTTTTCGACGTAGTGGACTCGTTTAAGTAATAATTAGAATGTTAAAACGCAACTCATAAAAGGCACTCCACTTATATCGCTTCATGCAGAAATGGTGTTAGCGCACAATAATTTTTTTTGGGGGGGGGAACAAAAAACGTTTTTTGAACCAATATATTATTCAAAACATTAACCCATGCCATTAAACTTGGTATACCTTAGTTACGTATTATGTAAGAGCATTTAAATGTTCAATTATATAACTTCTATTTAGGAGCTGTAAAAATCAGTGGAATAAGACTCTTTCGCACAAATCGCAAACATTTACAGACAAACACTGAAAAGTTCACAAATTACAAGGTGAATATTATTTATTTAAAACGATAATCAGATGCACAAAATACGTTTTTCAGTTATTGATTAACTAGAATCTCAAGTGTCCTAAACACAAGAGAAAATGACTTTTGTCATTCTATTGTTACCTTCTTTGTTGCTGTCTTCGTCTTCATTGGAGTGAACAGAAATAGCAACAGGAGAATTTTTTCAAAGAATTGTTAGTGCTGATCAACATATGGAAATGCATTTGTCATTTTTTTAAGTAGCTTTATTGGAGCTACAGAAAGCTGGGAGTACAGAAAATTAATATCTGAAATATGTAGCCTGGTTGCTTCAAAGGGTAGGTGTGTCATACAGCTATAAATAAACTGAAGTAACAATTGTACTAGGATGTTGTTCCTCGTAAACAAGATGAAACTGTGAAGCTGTTGCAAAATTGTTTTCCCGGTCCCTTACTGGGGACCGGCTTTCTATTTAAGTTGTGTCCGTGTAGTAGCTCGGTATGTCCTGCGTATCAACTTCAGTAACTTAAAGCTTTTCAGGTTTACATGAACAAATAAATTCAGTATATAAACGATTAATTTTATTTAGGCAAAGTTTAATCAATGAAAATCCCTGTCGCACGACTAAAACAATTGCCGCGACCAGGGAAGGTTATTGAACTATTCTGAATTGACCAATGCCAGTAAGAGGTAAGAGCATTCTACCATGTGGGTGTTTTATATTTTACCCATCACAGTTGTCTGCATACCAATAGAACTAGTGAAGTGTTGAGGGAATATATGTGTTAGGTACGAGTATAAAAAGAGTAAACTACTTTTTGCCCCTTTAGTGTCTGACATTCGTGATGTAGAAATATTACAGATTTTACAGTATTTATATCGTGGTTACAAAATACAGACACAGTGCACTATCTCCAATAAATCATAGCCTAACTAGGATCTTGGAGGACTTAAGTTTTCATAAGTCAAAGGAGGTGCAAAAGCATCTGATTTGCTTGTATTTTCCAAATCAACTTCAGACTTAATAATATTGTAAAATTAGTTACTCCTTCGAACATGGAGCATTAACTATGCTGGTGCTTTTCTCTTTGCATCACTGATGTGAAGGCTTTTTAATTTTTTATTTTAACGCCTTAAAGTACTCCGATAAATAGCGGGGGTTTTATGGAGAACAGGCCAGAGTATGGACTGAGCGCCCTTCTCCTTGAATAGTGCTGAACGATTCTTTGTTTACTGATCACAGTCAAGCTGGACTTAAGCCATTTAGGAGTGTAATGCACGCCAGTATGAAAAAAAAATCTGATGTGTTACACTCGCATGGCTTTCTCTACTCTTGTACAAACTATTTTTACAAACGCTTATTCTCCATATACTTCATGTTAATCTAGATAAACATTTGCAGAAACTATCTTATTGCTAATTTTCATGTAGGTGCAAGGGGAATATGATAGGCTTTAAGCAATATCAAATCTTTTAAGAGCTGGTTGCTATGTGGAGCATTCCGCTCTCTTTGCATGTCCAGGGCATTATATATAAAACCAATAACGAATTCCCATTTGGGAAAAAAGTATAATATTGGAAAATTCAAACAAATAACAGGGAATATCTCGAAAACGGTTCACCTGACAAAAACAATGTATACGACATAAATTGTGTGTTTTAACGGGATATACATTTTTTGTGTAGTAAATTTTCTCTCTTACGGTTTACCAGTTATGCAAAATTCATTCAGAATGAAGAGGGATTTTTTGGACATTCCAAGAAAATTCGAGATATACATTTCATTTACGATAAAAATGTTTTAAACATATTATATTTTAATCAAAATCGTTAGAACCATTTTTGAGAAAATAAAAATTTTCTAAACATTTTCCGTGTAAAGGGTAGTCTGGGGTGGTCTTTCTTTAAAATGTTCGTTTCGTATCTTTGAAAGATACTGAACCTAAATATCGAGTTTGATATTTATCCGACTTTTCATTTTTGAATTATGCTGTTCAGACACACATCCACATACACAGACCTTTTTCTAAAAATTATATTTTGGATTCAGGGGGCCTCAAAACATATTTCGGGTGAAATCTCGGTATCTAATTTTTCGGTGGAATGCAATACTTCCCATGCTTACTGTAGGTAGCAAAGAAAATAAAAGTAATTTTGGAAAAAAAAAATGGAGTGATGCCCTCTCTGCATGAAGCGATTCATTCGGTATAACTGCATGTTAACCGCTGTCGCATCTATCAATATGTGTGTTGTATTTGCTTCTTGTTTTGTGATCCAATACAAGGCTGTTTTAGTAGTGTGAGAAGCAAACTTCATACTTTGATTATGGTCTAGTTTAAGCACCAGCGTTTCGGCAATAACTTATATGTGTATCGTGCTACGTAGTATTTATCGGAATGTCACTGCTGTTACCTGTATTTCCCTAACTGTTTGAGAATAGTGTGATGGAATGTTTACTAGCGATAAATCAAATTTGGTAAGCAATTGAACATCAGCCAGTTTTTCCCTCAGACTTTTTACATACTGGAGTGCTTGTAGCTTTCTTGGAAAACTGTCTGGTACAATATTTTTAAATGTCACGTTCATTGCTAACAGAGGGAGAAAAACATGACAAATAAGGAAATAAAATTTATCTCTTAAAAGCAAAACTTCGTAAATTTTACAAACTAAGTAATATGAGGATTTTCATGAAATAGAACATTTTGTCAAATTTTTATCAATTTGTGAAATATGAATTTTTAACACACGAATTGAACTCGACACATCACATACCGTAACACCAATTTTAGTATTTTGCGTGCAACTAGTCATAGTTAAATCTACTCATATCCATACTAATTTTAAATCTGTTAACATTTTCTGGTTAATTTTTTGTATTTAGATAAACCATCCATTGTTAATGTGTAAAATGCTACACTGAAGGTAAAATTAGCTTGATTGTTTCTATGAATGTATATTACCTTTCCACTCTCTTTAGGTTCTACTTAGAACGTGGAATACATGGCATCTTAATAACCATCTCCCAAAAGCGGAAGTTATAACGACGATTTCAGTCAAAATCTCTGAATTTCTCGCTTATTATCGAATTGTTTTGAAAACTGTTACGTATCGATGACGTACACGACCAGTTCTGTTATTTACAGATTTTCGATGTGATCGATATTTAAGTATACGTAAATTTTTCGTTGTTTGAGGGGATAATAGAACAGTTGTTCTGTTTACTACGGTAAACAGTGTAGATCCGAGTGTGTAAAAGGCACGAGGCCTACTGGCCCTGAGAGAGAGAGAGAGAGAGAGATAGAGACAGAGAGAGAGAGAGAAAGAGAGGAGAGGAAGACTGAAGGCCAGAGAGCTTGAAAGGGAGAAAAAGAAGGGAGAAAATGTACAAAAGTAGGTAAATATAGAGAGAGCTGGGCCACTTTTTTGGGCATATATGGGAAAGGATAGGGAAAACGAGGCTAGATGGTGCGGTTCAAGGAGGAAAATGGGTTTATATGGGAGAGATAGGGAATACGACGACCGATACTATGCTAGACAGGGTTGAAGGAGGGAAATACGTTTATATGGAAGAAATAGTAGAGAGGTGTTAGGCTAGACAGAGGTCGAGGAGTAGAGTATGGTTTATATGAAAGGTATAGGAAAACGAGGAGGGGTGTTAGGCTAGACAGAGTTGAAGGGTAGAGCATGTCTTTTATATGAGAGAGGTAGGGAACAGGAGCAGGGGTGTTAGGTAGACAGAGGTCAAGAAGTAGAGTACGGTTTATATGAAAGGTATAGGAAAACGAGGAGGACTGTTAGGCTAGACAGAGTTGAATGGTAGAGTATGTCTTTTATATGAGAGAGGTTGGGAACAGGAGGAGGGGTGTTAGGCGAGACAGAGGTTGAGGAGTAGAGTATGGTTTATATGAGAGATATAGGAAAACGAGGAGAGGTGTTAGGCTAGACAGAGGTCAAGAAGTAGAGTATGGTTTATATGAGACGTATAGGAAAACGAGGAGAGGTATTAGGCTAGGAGGGTTTAAGTATGCGTTTATAAGGAGAGACGAGAAAACGGAGAGAGATCCTATGTTAGGATGCACAGGTGTTTAAAGCAGGAATGTGTTTTATATAGGTTAGATAGGAAACCAAAGAGATACTCAGCTAGACAGGGGACAGGAGAGGAATGCGCTTTATGAGAGGTAGGGGATACGGGGAGTGGTGTTAGGCTAGACAGAGGTTGAGAGTAGAGTATGGTTTATATGAAAGGTATAGGAAAACGAGGAGGGGTGTTAGGCTAGACAGAGTTGAAGAGCAGAGCATGTCTTGTATATGAGAGAGGTAGGGAACAGGAGCAGGGGTGTTAGGCTAGGCAGAGGTCAAGAAGTAGAGTATGGTTTATATGAAAGGTATAGGAAAACGAGGAGGGGTGTTAGGCTAGACAGAGTTGAAGGGCAGAGCATGTCTTTGTATATGAGAGAGGTAGGGAACAGGAGCAGGGGTGTTAGGCTAGGCAGAGGTCAAGAAGTAGAGTATGGTTTATATGAAAGGTATAGGAAAACGAGGAGGGGTGTTAGACTAGACAGAGTTGAAGGGCAGAGCATGTCTTGTATATGAGAGAGGTAGGGAACAGGAGCAGGGGTGTTAGGCTAGGCAGAGGTCAAGAAGTAGAGTATGGTTTATATGAAAGGTATAGGAAAACGAGGAGGGGTGTTAGGCTAGACAGAGTTGAAGGGTAGAGCATGTCTTGTATATGAGAGAGGTAGGGAACAGGAGCAGGGGTGTTAGGCTAGGCAGAGGTCAAGAAGTAGAGTATAGGAAAGGTATAGGAAAACGAGGTGGACTGTTAGGCTAGACAGAGTTGAAGGGTAGAGTATGTCCTTTATATGAGAGAGGTTGGGAACAGGAGGAGGGGTGTTAGGTTAGGAGAATTGAGTATGTATTTATAAGGAGAGACGAGAAAACGGAGAGAGATCCTATGCTAGGATAGACAGGTGTTAAAGTTAGGTTAGATAGGAAACCAAGGAGTGATACACAGCTAGAGGGGGGCCAGGAGGAATGCGCTTTGTGAGAGGTAGGGGATACGGGGAGTAGTGTTAGGCTAGACAGAGGTTGAGAGTAGAGTAGGCGTTTATATGTATGAGAAGTATAGAACAGGAGGAGGGGTGTTAGGCTAGACAGAGGTTGAGGAGTAGAGTGTAGTTTATATAAGGGTATAGGAAAACGCGGAGAGGTGTTAGGCTAGACAGAGGTCGAGGAGTAGAGTATGGTTTATATGAGAGGTACAGGGAAACGAGGAGAGTTGCTAGGCTAGACAGATAGTGAAGCAGTAGGAATATGGACTTATATACAGGAGAGATAGGGAACAGGAGGGGAGGTGCTAGACCTTGAAAGCGACTTTAGATGTGAACTTAGTGGAAAACTGGTTCATGTCAACGTTATATACGTTCCCATCATGTAACCCATTCAGGGAAAAACGTGACCAGCAAAGGGAAAAAAGGTGACCAGCAAAGGGAAAAACGTGACCAGCAAAGGGTAAAACGTGACCAGCAAAGGGAAAAAGGTGACCAGCAAAAGGAAAAATGTGATCAGCAAAGGGAAAAATGTGACCAGTAAAGGGAAAAATGTGACCAGCAAAGGGAAAAAAGGTAACCAGCAAAGGGAAAAGCTAACCCACTCACACTAGCAGGTAAGTAATTCAGTTAGTATCACAGGGTAGGGAAGCGGATATAGCATAGTTCCGTATGATGTTACAGGTAATTCAGAGAGTATTGTAGGTATTTAGGATAATTCAAGTAACATAGCTGTTTAGAGTCACTCAGCTAGTATCACAAGAGGCTAGTTTCCAGGGGCAGGACGTATCATAGATGCATATTTTTCACAGGCAATTCAGCTAGTATCGGAGGGTATTTAAGCTAATTCAGCTGGTATTACAAGAGGCGGACTGCATCATAGCAGTGTATTACTTCACAGCTAATTCAGTTAGTATCGTAGGTATTTAGGCTAATTCATCTAGTATCACAGGAGGATAGATTCCAGGGGTTGGGTATAGCATAGTTTCGTATTTCACAGGTAACTCAGCTAGTATCGTAGGTATTTAGCATAATTCAAGTGTGATAGGTGTTTAGAGTAATTAAGCTAGCATTACAGGAGGGTAGGTTCCAGGGTCGGTTATAACGTAGTTTCGTATTTTACAGTTAGTTCAGGTAATATCGTAAGTATTTGGGTAATCAGCATAGTTTCACAGATACTCGTGATAATTTCGATCAGAGATTTGTATCACAGCTATTTAAGGTAAATGCAGATGATTCAGGTTGTATCAATGGTATTTGAGTCATTTTAACAGGTAATTCATCTAGTATCATTGGTATTTAAGGCAAACCAGATAGTGTCACAGGTGCTCGTGCTAATTTAGAACAGGAATTCGTATCAGAGCTAGTTAAGGTAATTTCACATGATTCGGGTAGTATCACAGGTATTTAAGTCATTTTAACAGGTAATTCAACTAGTATTACAGTTACTCATGGTAATAGAGTAATTAGATTATAAACATTTCTCATCCAACGTAACAACAATTTATATACTTTTTTCTAAATCTTACAAACTTATTATATGTTAAACAGTTATTGTGCGATGCGGAGAGGGATAAACTGCATATTGGTTCACAAATTGAAAATCTTTACGTCAACATACCTTTATTTTTTAGTTCATTGTAGATGTCTCTCCCCTTTTATCTAGGCTTGAGACTAGCACTAGGATTGCTCCTAATGGCAGGGTTACCACCTTCCCTTCCATCTTCTTCTTTCTTCATCAGGCGTCTGCTAGTTGCATACACAGCACACGGATAAACTTCATTTTTAAGATTGTAGACTCACGAGAAAATCTTCATCTTCGACTTACATTCTCTTAAGCACTGTTTGTAATACTGTAATGTCCATATGCATAGGTAGTTATTCCATCCTCAGCAATAATTCTTTTATCATCAAAGGGATTCAATGCAATTTTATTCACTTGCACTGTGGTAACATCATGCTTTCGTGATAGGATTAGATTCATGGGCGTTCTGATGATTTCACAGGTTTTAAGACAGTCTGTATAGCTGTCAAACGAAATGTACTGCTTAATAGGCTACGTTTTATACCTTTAATCTTTTTTATCATTGAGCCTTGAATATCTAAGGCATACATCTTAGGACGTAGTCCAAGAAAGCGTAGGATGATTTTGCTGTTAGCCTCATCTTTAAATTTTCCCAATACCTTCTTGTTCTGAGTAGAGTGGCATATATGATTGCCAGGGTAATCAGCTGTATCGAGATGCTCAAGAAAACGTAACTTGTCCTGGTACACATCTTCAGTTGTTACACGATGAATGAATGAATCAGTGTCCATATACATAAGCTTCAGGTTTTCAGCTCCATAATAAGGCAACAGCACGTCGTAATGGTAGTTATACATTAATGTCTTGGAGATGTCCAACACACTCATTCCAATGTATATAGGCTTGTTGAATACAATCTGACGAGAGGCCATATGTACAGCAGTTAGATTAGCAGCATATATCGTCCTGTCGATAAACGTAGGCTTGGCGATCAACTTTTCTAGAGTCTTCTCATTGGTCACCAGTCGTATATCCACACGGCTACGCAGGTTCTCCATAGTTTTTACAAACATGGCGTTGTTAAAGAGCTTATAGAGATCCTTCTCGAAGTCATTTGCAGCTTGTTGTCGTAGCCTGTTGTTAAATTCCACATAAGGTTTCAACCACCGAGACTGTCGGAATTGTAGCACACGATGGATTTTTGTTAGTCGTAGTCCATGACTAAGAGCTTGCTTCAAAGCCATGTAATGCACTACATACTTCTTTCGAGCTCCAAGATGAGGTATCAGTTTCTTTGTAGATGCTTCCAATGGTTTCATACACTCAGGCAGGAAAGGTAAATCGTTGTGTAGATCGTGAAGTTCTGCAGGATATTCGATATCAACTTCTAATATGTACCCATGAGGATCATCTTCTTGTAGTGTTTCTAAGTTGATTTCTTCAGACGAAACCCACTGAAATCCACCAAAAGGAAGGGCGTGACACATTGCCCACCCATATTGGTTATTGGCGTCCTCATATGTGATAAATTGGGTTGGTCTCGACGGATCAAACTTCTCCATATACGCGTTATTAGCTTCTGCATACCGATAGGAAACTTGACATAAACCTCCTCTTATACCTGATTCCACCATGAGTAGTTGATCGTAATCTTGTAACAGCTCCAGCTTAATTCCTGTATACAACAACATGGCGTCCCATGTAAGTCCTGGAGAGGTAAAATAATGCGCAGGGTCAACTTTGTGTGTTTTGAGGGTTTGCTCTCTGAACGTCTCAAAGACATCGGCTAGGAGTAGTACATCTGAGCTTAAGTACAGGTCGCTGTACTCGCCCAGGTTTCTCACATTAAACAGCTCCCATACATTTCTAGCATGATCATAGTCAGCATCACTAATTTCTTCTTCATTTAATCTATTGTAGAAGGTGTGCTTAGGAGGCAAGCAGGTCTCGTTCAAAACATCCCAGGAAGTGACTTAATCATAGGGAAATACCCCCTTACGAGTCATCAACTTCAATTTGTCTTCTCCAAAGTACTTTAGTGTTTCAGGATATGAGGTTAGATTTTTTACCAACTTATCCAAGCTTGTACTGAGGAAACGGAAGCTGTCCACAAATCGAAGCTTTATATCTCCTACATACTTGGTGAATGAAATATAGCTTTCTTCAGAGTTAGGAATTACCTCCACACGTTCACTTGTACAACCCAGCTCCTTAACAATGAAATGAGAGTCATATCCGCTAAGGTTATGCATGAAGACTGGTATATATTTAGGTGTTTTACAGGCTAAATTACATTCATTATGAAGACTTCCACGATATTCACCGCTGATGTGATCATGGTCGCGTACTTTATAGTTCTCTTCTGTAAAGGGTTTTCCACACAAGTAGCATGTCGTAGAAGACTCAAAATCCTTTTGCTCTTGATCCGTAAGTTTCAGAGGCTTAGCAGATTTGTATATGTCATCAATCATTTTTGCAAGAGATGTCAGGTACAGCATAAACTTCTGAGCAGCATCAGCACCACGATACACATAGGCTTGCTTAGGAAGACCAGTTTCGAGATGTTCAACGTTGCTTGATGGTTTAACGTAAACACAGAAGCTCATTGGTGTGTGCTCTTGATAAGGGGTTGTATAGGAAGTTTCAGGATTGGGTATACACGTATGACATGGAGTGAGAATACTCTCAAAATCAGCATAGATGACATAAGGTACTTTCAACATCCTCTCAACATTTTTAAACTGTACAATCGATTTCTCCTTGGTAGGCATAACTACCCTCGCAACACCATGTTGATTACAGATTGATGTATGTTCTTGTAGTTTTTCCAGTCCACTTCGTCCGCTCTGGTCATCAAAATGTGTAAAGCATCGCTTACAAGTATAAACCCGTCCATTATGGTTAGTTTTCTGACGTCGAACGAGTTTCTCAAAATTCTTTATATACACGTAGTGATGTTTTCCACTGCTGTCATTCAATAGTAGCAGGTCACGATGTTCAGGTAGTTCAATATCAGCAACCTTTATCGGATACACTTCATGCTTCTCATCCAACCCGAAAACGTTAATAGATATCTTGTTAAGCTTCTCAAATTTAGGTATTTGAGAAAGTGGAGTAGGATAGGAAACACAGCTGAAGTCGTACTTATCTTGAAGCTGCTTGTATTTGCTGACGCGTTGAGGCTTGGTGCTCACGAATTTAGCTAGTACAGAATACATGTAGCATTTCTCATCACTAAAGTTCTGAATGTTTATACACGCTTTCCTTGCTTCAACAGATGACGGTAGTGGTATGTAGCTACTTCCTCGCAACGGATTGTACTTGTTGATACGAAGTCGAAGTCCTTCCACTGCAAGCAAAGCCCAGTTGCTACCCTTAAGCTGAGACTCCTCCATTTCAGTCACCAATTTCTTGAATTTCGCTTCCAGTGTTGAGTCCAGATCTGTTTCTAGGAAAACAGGATGATTCCTCGTTTTAAATGTTTTGTCGCAGGTTTCTCCAATACTGTTAACAAATCGACACTCCGCAAGCAGATTAATTTTAACACTCTTGTGAATACCAAGCTCTTTATGCACAGCCTGGATTATGCGTTGTTTCGCCTCATGCAGATACATATTCAGGTCCTTAGGTGATTCACATCGTATAAAATACGATTTCAATCGTCCTTCGAATGAAGTTTCATATTCTTTCATATCACAGTCCTCCATTGTTGATAATAAATGGTGTTTAGTAGGCTCCAATCTGCTTTTCTTCTGAGGACTGCTTATTTCACATACATCTTCGTGTCGCTGGCCCTTATAACCATCATTGAAGGTCAAGCTACAATGTTTACATTTGAAGAGCTTCTTACAAGTCATCTCGTGTCTTCTCTTGTGATAACATCGGAGGAACTTCTTCCCACATTTTCCGCACGCATATCCAGTAGCGCTTGGAATAATATCCTTATACGCTGAGTTATTCATCTTTATTCTTGTTGTAATAACGTATTAATCCTTCTTCAAGGGAAATGTAGACCTCTTCACCTTGATATCACTTAGAAAGCTGATTATTCTTGGAGAGAACACAATGTTAACACCTCAAGACTAATTAGCACAATGAACTCCAATGCCCTAGATCACCGTATTTATAGAGGGAGCACGAGCCTTTTAGAGCAATCATAAACTCGCTCCATAGCTACCTGTATATGTTTGCTCCACGCGTATTAACCTCACGCCCAGAGTCAGGATGTTTATGACGTCACACCCAGAGACAGGATGTCTGGCAGTATCAAACACGTTTAAACTCGTCTCGTAACTACCTGTATATGCTGTCAAACCAACAAGAGAAGTATTCCCACACGCTCATTCAGTCAGATGTTCCATTCAAAGCCTACCAACACCCATTACACCAAAGCTAGCACAATCTCAAAGGCTTAAAAGGTAGCGTAGAGGATTTTCCCCCTTATTTACTTAAATGTATGTATATACTACATTATTTCATGTTTTCATTCCCTTTTCAATTCTTCCTTTCCATCTTCTTTCAGAAAGACCATTACATTTCACTACAATCACGAGAAAAGCAATTTTTCCAGAGTTAGAGATTCTAAGCTTCTAGAATCGAACCCGCTAATACTTTTAATAAATGTATTTTAGTAATTTAGTTTCCTCGCATCAGCATCTACCATTTAATCTTTACTCGAACCTGATAGGATTCATAGGCTTGAAGATATATGAAATCACCCCTTCGGGATTCGATATGAGTACTTTAAAGTACTTTTTGTCATGATAACGATATTTAGGAACTAGGTACTCTGTTTACGGTTTACTTGACGTGTCTATATAAATTAGATTACGAGTTATTAAATTTGCAAGTAAATTTCATTAAATCGGTATTCGAACCCAGAACACCAGGAACAAAATAATTTATAATATTAGCTTGACATGTTAAACAAAGCTGTGTGCAGTTACGCTATCAATCCAAGTGATATATTCTAGTGTACAGAGGAAAATTAAGGAACTCATTAAAAGATGGGAATCGAACCAAGCACAACTGTTTGACAATTATATACAGCATTAATTACCCAGTACAGCACCTATCAAACATGCTTTAGGCCACTCCTCTACCTCATTTAGTTCCAGAGATAATGAAGATTTAAAATTAAGAATCGAACTCAGGACACCAGATCTCCAAGTATAGATCCGCAAGAAACTACCTATTGATATAAATGTAATTAAGTTTATTTGACGTCTTTATCTTAAGTAGTTTAGGAGTTATTAAATTTATAAGTAAATTACATTTTATCGGTATTCGAACCCAGAACACCAGAAACAAAATTATTTATAAAATTAGTTTTATATGTTAAAAAGAGCTGTATGCAGTTACAGCATTAATCTAAGTGATATATTCTAGAGTATAGAGAAAAATTAAGGAAGTCATTAAAAAATCGGGATTCGAACTAGGGACAACTGTTTGAAAATTATATACAGTATTAATTACACATTATAACAGCTATCAAACATGCTTTGGTACATCCCTCTACCTTTCTTAGTTTCCTAGATAATGGCGATTTAAACATTAAAGATCGAACCCAGGACACCAGATACCCAAATATACATTCAGAAGAAACTACCTAATGATATAAATGTAATAAAATTTATTTGGCGTCTTTATCTTAATTAGTCTGAGTTATTAGAAGTTGAATTTGTAATTACTCGTGGGATTCGAACACAGGCATCCCGGACAACTCGGATTAATATCTCAAGGACGCGGCGCATTCCAAAGAATTGATTAGTTTTTATCCCATTGTTTTATCTCTTTTCATTCAGGAGATATAAGCGATTAATCAGTAGGGTAGAAATGACAGAGCTGTATCACTTAATATGCATGGAATGCAATTAATATGGTAATTAGCCCCGGCCCCAATAATTAGCCCCCTCTCATTTCACACCTACTGATTAATCGCTTATATCTCCTGAATGAAAAGAGATAAAACAATGGGATAAAAACTAATCAATTCTTTGGAATGCGCCGCGTCCTTGAGATATTAATCCGAGTTGTCCGGGATGCCTGTGTTCGAATCCCACGAGTAATTACAAATTCAACTTCTAATAACTCAGACTAATTAAGATAAAGACGCCAAATAAATTTTATTACATTTATATCATTAGGTAGTTTCTTCTGAATGTATATTTGGGTATCTGGTGTCCTGGGTTCGATCTTTAATGTTTAAATCGCCATTATCTAGGAAACTAAGAAAGGTAGAGGGATGTACCAAAGCATGTTTGATAGCTGTTATAATGTGTAATTAATACTGTATATAATTTTCAAACAGTTGTCCCTAGTTCGAATCCCGATTTTTTAATGACTTCCTTAATTTTTCTCTATACTCTAGAATATATCACTTAGATTAATGCTGTAACTGCATACAGCTCTTTTTAACATATAAAATTAATTTTATAAATAATTTTGTTTCTGGTGTTCTGGATTCGAATACCGATAAAATGTAATTTACTTATAAATTTAATAACTCCTAAACTACTTAAGATAAAGACGTCAAATAAACTTAATTACATTTATATCAATAGGTAGTTTCTTGCGGATCTATACTTGGAGATCTGGTGTCCTGAGTTCGATTCTTAATTTTAAATCTTCATTATCTCTGGAACTAAATGAGGTAGAGGAGTGGCCTAAAGCATGTTTGATAGGTGCTGTACTGGGTAATTAATGCTGTATATAATTGTCAAACAGTTGTGCTTGGTTCGATTCCCATCTTTTAATGAGTTCCTTAATTTTCCTCTGTACACTAGAATATATCACTTGGATTGATAGCGTAACTGCACACAGCTTTGTTTAACATGTCAAGCTAATATTATAAATTATTTTGTTCCTGGTGTTCTGGGTTCGAATACCGATTTAATGAAATTTACTTGCAAATTTAATAACTCGTAATCTAATTTATATAGACACGTCAAGTAAACCGTAAACAGAGTACCTAGTTCCTAAATATCGTTATCATGACAAAAAGTACTTTAAAGTACTCATATCGAATCCCGAAGGGGTGATTTCATATATCTTCAAGCCTATGAATCCTATCAGGTTCGAGTAAAGATTAAATGGTAGATGCTGATGCGAGGAAACTAAATTACTAAAATACATTTATTAAAAGTATTAGCGGGTTCGATTCTAGAAGCTTAGAATCTCTAACTCTGGAAAAATTGCTTTTCTCGTGATTGTAGTGAAATGTAATGGTCTTTCTGAAAGAAGATGGAAAGGAAGAATTGAAAAGGGAATGAAAACATGAAATAATGTAGTATATACATACATTTAAGTAAATAAGGGGGAAAATCCTCTACGCTACCTTTTAAGCCTTTGAGATTGTGCTAGCTTTGGTGTAATGGGTGTTGGTAGGCTTTGAATGGAACATCTGACTGAATGAGCGTGTGGGAATACTTCTCTTGTTGGTGTGACAGCATATACAGGTAGTTACGAGACGAGTTTAAACGTGTTTGATACTGCCAGACATCCTGTCTCTGGGTGTGACGTCATAAACATCCTGACTCTGGGCGTGAGGTTAATACGCGTGGAGCAAACATATACAGGTAGCTATGGAGCGAGTTTATGATTGCTCTAAAAGGCTCGTGCTCCCTCTATAAATACGGTGATCTAGGGCATTGGAGTTCATTGTGCTAATTAGTCTTGAGGTGTTAACATTGTGTTCTCTCCAAGAATAATCAGCTTCCTAAGTGATATCAAGGTGAAGAGGTCTACATTTCCCTTGAAGAAGGATTAATACGTTATTACAACAAGAATAAAGATGAATAACTCAGCGTATAAGGATATTATTCCAAGCGCTACTGGATATGCGTGCGGAAAATGTGGGAAGAAGTTCCTCCGAGGTTATCACAAGAGAAGACACGAGATGACTTGTAAGAAGCTCTTCAAATGTAAACATTGTAGCTTGACCTTCAATGATGGTTATAAGGGCCAGCGACACGAAGATGTATGTGAAATAAGCAGTCCTCAGAAGAAAAGCAGATTGGAGCCTACTAAACACCATTTATTATCAACAATGGAGGACTGTGATATGAAAGAATATGAAACTTCATTCGAAGGACGATTGAAATCGTATTTTATACGATGTGAATCACCTAAGGACCTGAATATGTATCTGCATGAGGCGAAACAACGCATAATCCAGGCTGTGCATAAAGAGCTTGGTATTCACAAGAGTGTTAAAATTAATCTGCTTGCGGAGTGTCGATTTGTTAACAGTATTGGAGAAACCTGCGACAAAACATTTAAAACGAGGAATCATCCTGTTTTCCTAGAAACAGATCTGGACTCAACACTGGAAGCGAAATTCAAGAAATTGGTGACTGAAATGGAGGAGTCTCAGCTTAAGGGTAGCAACTGGGCTTTGCTTGCAGTGGAAGGACTTCGACTTCGTATCAACAAGTACAATCCGTTGCGAGGAAGTAGCTACATACCACTACCGTCATCTGTTGAAGCAAGGAAAGCGTGTATAAACATTCAGAACTTTAGTGATGAGAAATGCTACATGTATTCTGTACTAGCTAAATTCGTGAGCACCAAGCCTCAACGCGTCAGCAAATACAAGCAGCTTCAAGATAAGTACGACTTCAGCTGTGTTTCCTATCCTACTCCACTTTCTCAAATACCTAAATTTGAGAAGCTTAACAAGATATCTATTAACGTTTTCGGGTTGGATGAGAAGCATGAAGTGTATCCGATAAAGGTTGCTGATATTGAACTACCTGAACATCGTGACCTGCTACTATTGAATGACAGCAGTGGAAAACATCACTACGTGTATATAAAGAATTTTGAGAAACTCGTTCGACGTCAGAAAACTAACCATAATGGACGGGTTTATACTTGTAAGCGATGCTTTACACATTTTGATGACCAGAGCGGACGAAGTGGACTGGAAAAACTACAAGAACATACATCAATCTGTAATCAACATGGTGTTGCGAGGGTAGTTATGCCTACCAAGGAGAAATCGATTGTACAGTTTAAAAATGTTGAGAGGATGTTGAAAGTACCTTATGTCATCTATGCTGATTTTGAGAGTATTCTCACTCCATGTCATACGTGTATACCCAATCCTGAAACTTCCTATACAACCCCTTATCAAGAGCACACACCAATGAGCTTCTGTGTTTACGTTAAACCATCAAGCAACGTTGAACATCTCGAAACTGGTCTTCCTAAGCAAGCCTATGTGTATCGTGGTGCTGATGCTGCTCAGAAGTTTATGCTGTACCTGACATCTCTTGCAAAAATGATTGATGACATATACAAATCTGCTAAGCCTCTGAAACTTACGGATCAAGAGCAAAAGGATTTTGAGTCTTCTACGACATGCTACTTGTGTGGAAAACCCTTTACAGAAGAGAACTATAAAGTACGCGACCATGATCACATCAGCGGTGAATATCGTGGAAGTCTTCATAATGAATGTAATTTAGCCTGTAAAACACCTAAATATATACCAGTCTTCATGCATAACCTTAGCGGATATGACTCTCATTTCATTGTTAAGGAGCTGGGTTGTACAAGTGAACGTGTGGAGGTAATTCCTAACTCTGAAGAAAGCTATATTTCATTCACCAAGTATGTAGGAGATATAAAGCTTCGATTTGTGGACAGCTTCCGTTTCCTCAGTACAAGCTTGGATAAGTTGGTAAAAAATCTAACCTCATATCCTGAAACACTAAAGTACTTTGGAGAAGACAAATTGAAGTTGATGACTCGTAAGGGGGTATTTCCCTATGATTAAGTCACTTCCTGGGATGTTTTGAACGAGACCTGCTTGCCTCCTAAGCACACCTTCTACAATAGATTAAATGAAGAAGAAATTAGTGATGCTGACTATGATCATGCTAGAAATGTATGGGAGCTGTTTAATGTGAGAAACCTGGGCGAGTACAGCGACCTGTACTTAAGCTCAGATGTACTACTCCTAGCCGATGTCTTTGAGACGTTCAGAGAGCAAACCCTCAAAACACACAAAGTTGACCCTGCGCATTATTTTACCTCTCCAGGACTTACATGGGACGCCATGTTGTTGTATACAGGAATTAAGCTGGAGCTGTTACAAGATTACGATCAACTACTCATGGTGGA
The DNA here is from genome assembly GCA_030765065.1 of Deroplatys truncata. Lineage (NCBI taxonomy): Eukaryota > Metazoa > Arthropoda > Insecta > Mantodea > Mantidae > Deroplatys > Deroplatys truncata. The sequence continues at coordinate 114,937,404 of CM060988.1, read as the reverse complement.
ATCAGGTATAAGAGGAGGTTTATGTCAAGTTTCCTATCGGTATGCAGAAGCTAATAACGCGTATATGGAGAAGTTTGATCCGTCGAGACCAACCCAATTTATCACATATGAGGACGCCAATAACCAATATGGGTGGGCAATGTGTCACGCCCTTCCTTTTGGTGGATTTCAGTGGGTTTCGTCTGAAGAAATCAACTTAGAAACACTACAAGAAGATGATCCTCATGGGTACATATTAGAAGTTGATATCGAATATCCTGCAGAACTTCACGATCTACACAACGATTTACCTTTCCTGCCTGAGTGTATGAAACCATTGGAAGCATCTACAAAGAAACTGATACCTCATCTTGGAGCTCGAAAGAAGTATGTAGTGCATTACATGGCTTTGAAGCAAGCTCTTAGTCATGGACTACGACTAACAAAAATCCATCGTGTGCTACAATTCCGACAGTCTCGGTGGTTGAAACCTTATGTGGAATTTAACAACAGGCTACGACAACAAGCTGCAAATGACTTCGAGAAGGATCTCTATAAGCTCTTTAACAACGCCATGTTTGTAAAAACTATGGAGAACCTGCGTAGCCGTGTGGATATACGACTGGTGACCAATGAGAAGACTCCAGAAAAGTTGATCGCCAAGCCTACGTTTATCGACAGGACGATATATGCTGCTAATCTAACTGCTGTACATATGGCCTCTCGTCAGATTGTATTCAACAAGCCTATATACATTGGAATGAGTGTGTTGGACATCTCCAAGACATTAATGTATAACTACCATTACGACGTGCTGTTGCCTTATTATGGAGCTGAAAACCTGAAGCTTATGTATATGGACACTGATTCATTCATTCATCGTGTAACAACTGAAGATGTGTACCAGGACAAGTTACGTTTTCTTGAGCATCTCGATACAGCTGATTACCCTGGCAATCATATATGCCACTCTACTCAGAACAAGAAGGTATTGGGAAAATTTAAAGATGAGGCTAACAGCAAAATCATCCTACGCTTTGTTGGACTACGTCCTAAGATGTATGCCTTAGATATTCAAGGCTCAATGATAAAAAAGATTAAAGGTATAAAACGTAGCGCTATTAAGCAGTACATTTCGTTTGACAGCTATACAGACTGTCTTAAAACCTGTGAAATCATCAGAACGCCCATGAATCTAATCCTATCACGAAAGCATGATGTTACCACAGTGCAAGTGAATAAAATTGCATTGAATCCCTTTGATGATAAAAGAATTATTGCTGAGGATGGAATAACTACCTATGCATATGGACATTACAGTATTACAAACAGTGCTTAAGAGAATGTAAGTCGAAGATGAAGATTTTCTCGTGAGTCTACAATCTTAAAAATGAAGTTTATCCGTGTGCTGTGTATGCAACTAGCAGACGCCTGATGAAGAAAGAAGAAGATGGAAGGGAAGGTGGTAACCCTGCCATTAGGAGCAATCCTAGTGCTAGTCTCAAGCCTAGATAAAAGGGGAGAGACATCTACAATGAACTAAAAAATAAAGGTATGTTGACGTAAAGATTTTCAATTTGTGAACCAATATGCAGTTTATCCCTCTCCGCATCGCACAATAACTGTTTAACATATAATAAGTTTGTAAGATTTAGAAAAAAGTATATAAATTGTTGTTACGTTGGATGAGAAATGTTTATAATCTAATTACTCTCTCTATTACCATGAGTAACTGTGATACTAGTTGAATTACCTGTTAAAATGACTTAAATACCTGTGATACTACCCGAATCATGTGAAATTACCTTAACTAGCTCTGATACGAATTCCTGTTCTAAATTAGCACGAGCACCTGTGACACTATCTGGTTTGCCTTAAATACCAATGATACTAGATGAATTACCTGTTAAAATGACTCAAATACCATTGATACAACCTGAATCATCTGCATTTACCTTAAATAGCTGTGATACAAATCTCTGATCGAAATTATCACGAGTATCTGTGAAACTATGCTGATTACCCAAATACTTACGATATTACCTGAACTAACTGTAAAATACGAAACTACGTTATAACCGACCCTGGAACCTACCCTCCTGTAATGCTAGCTTAATTACTCTAAACACCTATCACACTTGAATTATGCTAAATACCTACGATACTAGCTGAGTTACCTGTGAAATACGAAACTATGCTATACCCAACCCCTGGAATCTATCCTCCTGTGATACTAGATGAATTAGCCTAAATACCTACGATACTAACTGAATTAGCTGTGAAGTAATACACTGCTATGATGCAGTCCGCCTCTTGTAATACCAGCTGAATTAGCTTAAATACCCTCCGATACTAGCTGAATTGCCTGTGAAAAATGTGCATCTATGATACGTCCTGCCCCTGGAAACTAGCCTCTTGTGATACTAGCTGAGTGACTCTAAACAGCTATGTTACTTGAATTATCCTAAATACCTACAATACTCTCTGAATTACCTGTAACATCATACGGAACTATGCTATATCCGCTTCCCTACCCTGTGATACTAACTGAATTACTTACCTGCTAGTGTGAGTGGGTTAGCTTTTCCCTTTGCTGGTTACCTTTTTTCCCTTTGCTGGTCACATTTTTCCCTTTACTGGTCACATTTTTCCCTTTGCTGATCACATTTTTCCTTTTGCTGGTCACATTTTTCCCATTGCTGGTCACCTTTTTCCCTTTGCTGGTCACCTTTTTCCCTTTGCTGGTCACGTTTTTCCCTTTGCTGGTCACGTTTTTCCCTTTGCTGGTCACCTTTTTTCCCTTTGCTGGTCACGTTTTTCCCTGAATGGGTTACATGATGGGAACGTATATAACGTTGACATGAACCAGTTTTCCACTAAGTTCACATCTAAAGTCTCTTTCAAGGTCTAGCACCTCCCCTCCTATTCCCTATCTCTCCTGTATATAAGTCCATATTCCTACTGCTTCACTATCTGTCTAGCCTAGCAACTCTCCTCGTTTCCCTGTACCTCTCATATAAACCATACTCTACTCCTCGACCTCTGTCTAGCCTAACACCTCTCCGCGTTTTCCTATACCCTTATATAAACTACACTCTACTCCTCAACCTCTGTCTAGCCTAACACCCCTCCTCCTGTTCTATACTTCTCATACATATAAACGCCTACTCTACTCTCAACCTCTGTCTAGCCTAACACTACTCCCCGTATCCCCTACCTCTCACAAAGCGCATTCCTCCTGGCCCCCCTCTAGCTGTGTATCACTCCTTGGTTTCCTATCTAACCTAACTTTAACACCTGTCTATCCTAGCATAGGATCTCTCTCCGTTTTCTCGTCTCTCCTTATAAATACATACTCAATTCTCCTAACCTAACACTCCTCCTCCTGTTCCCAACCTCTCTCATATAAAGGACATACTCTACCCTTCAACTCTGTCTAGCCTAACAGTCCACCTCGTTTTCCTATACCTTTCCTATACTCTACTTCTTGACCTCTGCCTAGCCTAACACCCCTGCTCCTGTACCCTACCTCTCTCATATACAAGACATGCTCTACCCTTCAACTCTGTCTAGCCTAACACCCCTCCTCGTTTTCCTATACCTTTCATATAAACCATACTCTACTTCTTGACCTCTGCCTAGCCTAACACCCCTGCTCCTGTTCCCTACCTCTCTCATATACAAGACATGCTCTGCCCTTCAACTCTGTCTAGTCTAACACCCCTCCTCGTTTTCCTATACCTTTCATATAAACCATACTCTACTTCTTGACCTCTGCCTAGCCTAACACCCCTGCTCCTGTTCCCTACCTCTCTCATATACAAAGACATGCTCTGCCCTTCAACTCTGTCTAGCCTAACACCCCTCCTCGTTTTCCTATACCTTTCATATAAACCATACTCTACTTCTTGACCTCTGCCTAGCCTAACACCCCTGCTCCTGTTCCCTACCTCTCTCATATACAAGACATGCTCTGCTCTTCAACTCTGTCTAGCCTAACACCCCTCCTCGTTTTCCTATACCTTTCATATAAACCATACTCTACTTCTTGACCTCTGTCTAGCCTAACACCTCTCCTCGTTTTCCTATATCTCTCATATAAACCATACTCTACTCCTCAACCTCTGTCTAGCCTAACACCCCTCCTCCTGTTCCCAACCTCTCTCATATAAGAGACATACTCTACCATTCAACTCTGTCTAGCCTAACAGTCCTCCTCGTTTTCCTATACCTTTCATATAAACCGTACTCTACTTCTTGACCTCTGTCTACCTAACACCCCTGCTCCTGTTCCCTACCTCTCTCATATAAAAGACATGCTCTACCCTTCAACTCTGTCTAGCCTAACACCCCTCCTCGTTTTCCTATACCTTTCATATAAACCATACTCTACTCCTCGACCTCTGTCTAGCCTAACACCTCTCTACTATTTCTTCCATATAAACGTATTTCCCTCCTTCAACCCTGTCTAGCATAGTATCGGTCGTCGTATTCCCTATCTCTCCCATATAAACCCATTTTCCTCCTTGAACCGCCCCATCTAGCCTCGTTTTCCCTATCCTTTCCCATATATGCCCAAAAAAGTGGCCCAGCTCTCTCTATATTTACCTACTTACAAAATTTCACCACTTAACGCAATGACTTAAGCAAAACTGCGAGTTCTAATATATCTAACTAAGAGGGCTAAACTAACTACAAGGTAGAAACAGCCCAATGGGCTAGAGTCTTCCACGCCAGGGCTAGATACTTGAAGGGACGATGAGGGCCTATGGATCAGAAAGAGACCAGAGTGGATGATCAGTCACACGCCCGAGATGAGAGAAAGGATATTGGATGCAGATGAGAGATGAATGATAGGAAAAGTGATGGTGGAGCACCGGTGGAATGAAACAGGCGGGGGAAATCGGAGAACCCGGAGAAAACCTCCCAGAAGCCGCTTTGTCCACCACAAATCTCACATGGCGCGTACCCGGGCCACCTTGGTGAGAGGCGAGGCCACTGGACCACGGCGCCGCCAACTAAAAGGGCTACTATTATAATTTTCAATTACGGAACAATGTTTTTCACAGTCGGTCACAAATGCTCAACATATTTCGTAATCTTATCAACATTCGGGTTTTATATAATTTAGACACCAACCATGCTGTCCTCTACTTGTTCCTCTTTGGTAATTCTTATGCTTGCCCAAGAAGATTAACACCTCCATTTCGTATTTAACTTCTTATATTGTAATCAGGTATACCTTTACTTTAAGCGTTATTTAAACAAGTAATGAATAACAAATGTGCAAGATACGAAGTACGGAATTGGCAAAAAATATTAAATGTATAAAGCATGGGATTAAAAAGTTATTAAATAATTGATAATAATCCAATTTTCGTTAATAACTCTTACTTTTATCTATTAAGTGTTAATACCGGATGAAATCGTCCACAAGCTCAAAGTTCGATTTTATACATCAAGCAGGTGTGGTCTGTCACGGTTTGTAATAACCAGGCATAGGAATTATCAAGCAGTTGACTTCAAATTATCTACACTCAAACAAAAAACGCCCGGGGTCTGTGACAGGCAGGTAAAAGCTGTGTATAAACGCCAAAAGAATGTACGTGGAATGGGTTGGTTTGTTATTTACGACGTCCTTGTCTATAGTGCAGTGACAGTGCAACCTTATTTCCTTCCATCCTGGTTTTAGTGCTTAGAAGTCCCTATGCCTGGTAATAAGTAAAATGATAATGATTGCACAACTGTTGTGCTATTCCGGTAATTCTAATTTCTTGCTACAATTAGGTATAGGATTGGTCAATTCGGAACTTCCGTTATGTGCGGGTTTTGATTTGTTGCTCTGGAACATTAGAAGAACTTTATATGCAAGCAAAATGCTTAAAAATCTCTGCAAGAAGAGGATTTCTCACCTGTATTGATTATTATGTTACTGATAATAAATTATTGACAACGCACACAAACGTCGTGCACTTATATAACGATGAAGGCAGAGCATAATAAAAATGGAGTCGAGGTAGCAAGGCTTCGATATTCCTGCTGTTTAATATTATTATAATACAATGAAATTCCATCCGATTTGGAATTTATAACTTGTAGCAAGAACATATTTAAATGATTGATTACATATTATCCCTTCAAAATGTTTGTATTGAAATGGTATACATTTATGTAAGCTGAATTTTGAGCGTGCAGAGAGAATTTTTAAGCCAGAGAAAATCGAGGTCAGTGCCATGAATAATTTGTGGTAGCCTCCGTAACACGGCGTTAACTCGGGCATATAATAGCAGATACAAACAAATGACATTGCACTTTTGAGACAGTAGTAATATTCCAGCATAGGGACAGGTGTTTATAACACGCATCTATTGCTTCGCACATGCTGCTGCCACCAGTATGCAACCTTGATGTTAACTGCCTTAGCTCATCTGTCATTCTCGTAGGTATCATTACATAATGAAAGCCTTTTCCTCTTAACCATAGCTATAACTAATTCATTGGAATTTCATCAGTTCCTTCAACTTTCTCGTTCTTTCTAAAGGTCTACCCTCTCTCTCTCTCTCTCTCTCTCTCTCTCTGTGGGTGGGTAGTTGTGGTTTTTTTTCATACAATAAGGCCTTTATATTCGCCAGGCATTCTACTCGTGATTTTTGAAAAACTGACACATTTATTTCTTTAATTGTTTCAAAACGAGTTATGCTAGCGACACTTATACTGAATTGCAGAGGAATTTTGGGAGATTATTTACTTCTATAGCAAATGTTGAAAATGTCCTCCATCCTGTATAAGGCACAACACAACGCGTCGTTCTATGTTACTTCCACTCGTTGGAGGACCCTGTGGTCAATAGCTTGAATCTCCTGTGTAATGTTGTGCTTCAGATCGTCCAATGTCTGAGGACGTGTGGCATAAATATTGTCTTTTAAGTAACCCCAGAGAAAGAAGTCCAACGATGTTAAATCCGGAGATCTCGGTGGTCAAAGATTCTTAGAAATTATCCGGTCCTCAAAGAAACTAGCAATTAGTGCCATGGATTCATTTGATGTATGGCATATAGCGCCGTTGTGCCAAATTATCCTTGACTCAGCTCAACAAACTACATGAAAATCCGCCGGTACTCTGCAGTGTTCACATTGTTTAAAAAAAATTGGTCCCACTATTCACTGTGCGGATATTGCGCACCAAACCCCGATTTTAACCGGGTGTATAGGTGCTTCATGAATAACATGTGGATTTTCGCTGGCCCAATAGCAGGAGTTATTTGAGTTCACATAGCCGGATAAATGGAACCATGCTTCATCTGTGAACCATTTGATGGACAATATGGCAAGATTTTGCACAATGAACGTCTGAAACCAACGACAATAATTCAGTCGTCTATCCTTATCTGGTTCGTGTAACTGATGGACAACCATAATCCTATACGGCTTTAGGCCTGCACTTTTGACAGCTCTCTGACACATTGAGTAGCTCTACCCTGTCTCCTGCTACAAACGTCTTAATGATTTTTGGGGTGACTGATTCAGTCTACTCTTACGTCAACAACAACAACCACAACCGTGGGAAGCCTTTTTTGCTCACCACAGATGCAGTTGTTTGCAACTTGTTTACCAACCGCAGTATTGTATTTCTTAGGGGAGGATTCCGAACACCAAATTCTTTCTGGTATGCCCTTTGAGTAGCTGTAATTGAATTCGTAATCCAGTATTACTTTACAAGAAAGAGTCGTTCATTTAATGTGTAATACTCTATTTTCACGTTGACTAGAACAAAATCTCAAAAACGTTTGCAGGCAATAAAACTAACAATTACGAATAGAACACGCACATCTACCCATCTAGTGACAGACAATCGAATCTCCAGAACATTCTGCTTAATTTGGTGCAAAAATTGGTGCCAGAATAATTAAAGAAAGAAGTGTGTCAGTTCTTCATAAATCACCCTGTATAAAATGAAACAGGAGCAATCGTACATTGGCATTAGTGTGAAAGGTAAAATCCCCGAAAGTGAAGTAAATTTGCAAACACCAGCAAAAGCTTTGAATTATGGTATGCATTGTGCAAACATATTAACCGCTTGTATTTGGTTTACTTTATACCATTAACCTTTAGAACTGCAGTCGTGTGGTATGCCTTGTAGATAGAAGAGCCTACTTTGATGGAATGCTTTGAGAAAGGCTACAGCATTCCTGTCATAACGTTCTTTCCAATATTTTTTATACTCCTTCATGTTCTGCGCTATATTTTCTATTTCTAATTTTTTCCAGCGACTTTATCTGAGGGACCGTCTCCTTTTTATGGACCCTCTCGAACTCTAGGAATTTCATTATTTGAGTTCCAAGTGTTCTCTCGTTTTTCTTTGTTCACATACATGTCGGAGTCAAATCTGAGCCATAATTCACGCCATCTGAAAATACGCACTCCTTTATCAAAGTATTTTGTTTGCATTATTTCAGTGTGCTTATTATTCCATTTTTATTACTAAATTATGCAATTAAAATTATTGTACTAGAGTAATAAAATATCGTGTTTTGTCGCATATTGCCACATGATGCTGCAGGAGCCGTGTTCGAGTCTCGGCTGCACCAGAGAGGTTTTTCACTATATACCAGCTTCCTTGTTTTATGTCTTCGAACTAATTTGTATTAATTTCATACATTCATTTATCGTCACATAAGACCTGTAGGATGAAAGGCGGTTAAAAATACCCAAATAAAAATTTTATTTTATTTTTGAAAAACTTGACTTAGGAGACCGAAAACAGTCCACAAAATTATACTTTAGCAGCTAGTAACCTCTGAAATCTTCATAACACTTAAAGACCTAAATAAATACGTCATACAACAAATGCAAATATTTCAAAGTCCATCTCCGTGGTGTAGGGTTAGCGTATCTGCCTCAATTCAAGAGTTACCGAGTTCGCATCTCAGTTAGGGTGATTTAACTGGACAAGGTTGAGGCAGTATTTTTAACACTTAAATGATTTTAGTCAAATTATATAATAAAAAATATAATAGCTCACCCTAAAGCAATATGTGAATGTATTACATAATTTAATAATGTAGGAGCTGTGAGAATAATAGGTTAAAAGTTGCTAATAATGAATTTACAATGAGGTAACTTTGAGGCAATAATGAGTAAGAAAGTTTAATAATGCTACTAGTCATTATTGGGGCAACAATAATGTAAATTTTGAGACAGTTTATAAAATAGCCAATCAACAACCAGAAAAAGCCTAAGTTAAATAAAAGTATTCTATTGGATTAGGAATAGCCAATCAGAAACTGAAATATAGCAAAATTTACAAATTCAGGGTTCAGTTGGTTGTAGACAGTGTTCCTAACCGGACGAAAGACACGTCCTCGAGAAATTTAATACTTATTCCTGTGAGACGAAAATAGTTTTGCGTGTTAAAAAGTGCAAGTAATTAATAAAAAAAATCTCACAGCTCTCTATATCAGTGAAGTGTTATTTAAAATTGTGTCAAAAATTAATAAAAGGAATGAAGTAAAATTATAATCTGTGAAAGCCTACATTCTTCAGCCGCATCACGCCCTGTTAAGAAATTCATGTCTAACAATAATACTGACGCAGCCGAGGCAAACATAAATATATAATACTTAAAGAAACAGTCAAAATTACAAAGTTAATATTTTTAAACTTGGAACGAAGGCTACCGGAAACTTTTTACCATACTTGCGGTTGCAACTACTTCAAGTTCGGCTCCCCAACATTTGAACTACAATACAACTTTGAAGCAGTAATTTATATGACAATAATGTAAATGTCAGAGTGATTGTAGTGTGAATATGCATTGTTGTGTGATATTGATTTGAGATGTTTATTGATTGTAAGCATTGTTGAGAAGTGGGTTTATACGGCCTTACTGAAACTGACAATAATAGCGTGCAATAATGTAGCGAGGGGGTTAGCTGTTTATCATTATTAGAGACGAGCAAATGACGTCAGAGTGGCGTGTTTTTCTTAGAATTTTCGGGAACATTTTCCCCAGAGCATATGTTTTCGTAATTTTCATTGGATATAAATATAGACGCTAATGTTGGCGCGTTTTATTAACCAATAGCAGCTCGGTTATAATTTTTAGGCATATTGGGGCGAGGAAGTATAAATCCAGTGTCAGGGTCAAGTTTCACGTAGTTCAACGGAGGCATTCATGGTGTATGCGTCGCACGAAGTTCATCAAGGTTACGCGTAGCAAATTAGTGAAAAATCTCTTGTGTCGTAAAGTTAATTACACAAAAAGTTGAAGTATGCGAATTAATAATGGGCAGTAAAGAAGTTATAACAGTTTCAGTTTGGCGAGTGTCAAGATTAATAGATGAAAGTGAATAATTTGTTACGACAATAAAAGTGTAAAACAAATTCTTTTATCAGTGTTATCTTAGGATAAAAACTCCTTTCCGTTTACACATCCTGTATAAGATAAGTGCTTGACCGAGAAATCATAGCTAGCCGGAGGACAGTTAACCCAAAAATTAAATATAATAACAGGCGCTTAGCAAAAGATAACACGAAGTGACCGCGACAAATTGTCTTTCATACGTGCGGCAGATAAACAGTAGCATCTTTAAACTACCAACATTAATACCACTACATATTGTTTCCCCAATGTGGGGCGAACAATAATAATACCCCCGCAACTTCTACTTCAAGGTATTTTCCGAAGTTATCCTGCGATGAGAAATGTTGTGTAGTTCTAAGCTCTAGGATGCCATTCCGTGGCAATATAAGTTGTATAAATAAAATTGTACAGGATAATAATCTGACATGAAATAGTGCAACTTTAGTTCACTTTCATTGAAATTTAAGTCCAGCATTATTTTAAATTAAAATATCTGAGATAATTTAAGGATAAATTTTATGTTATATAAAGTAAGAAAAGGGAGAGACGTCGCTACTTATCATGAAATGTAAATTTGGTGTCTCATTAGCGATTTTTAGTATATCCTGACGTATTTAATAAAGTCAATGTACATGATGCTTAGAAACTAATACTAAAATGAAATTAAGATAAACACTTAAGTATTTATTTTTTAAAGTTATACTTAAGATCTAAACATCAGGCAAAATTTCAAACAAAAGCAACGAAAACTTAATGTTGTATTCCTCGGAGATAACTCCATCTCTTAATAAAAAATAGTTGAGGGTAGGAAAGATGCAACACCATTTTATTAAATATCATCCTTTATTCAAAATAATGCTTATTCGGAACAGTTCTAATACAGTATAAAATTCATTGCACAAAGAACCAATATATATATTACGATTTCATTTTGGTTTGCCTTTTAATTCCAAACCATCTGATCGCGGTTCACCGGAAATACGCCATCTGGTATGGACGTGAAACCCATCGATCCAAAGGGATGCAGAGCGATGTGAAATTGCGATTGTATCTGCAGCTTTTGATGTGAAAAGCATCAGTTATCACGCTCTGCTCATATTTAAAATCTACTATATTCGCTCTGATTGATAGAAAAACCTGTTATGGAATTTTATTGAAAAAGTTTCTAGGTTTGAGTGAAAGATAGACTAAAACATTTCCTTGTAAAGGATCCACTGATGCATGATGATTAAAATTCACTGAAAATGTAAGGGAGCTTTGTTGATTCTGAGTTCGGTTATGCGCGTGCGTTTCATGGTCATGTTTTTGTGAAAGTAATGAATTTTATTCTGCAGTATCTACCTCAGAAGACAAACGTTAGTTTATAGCTGATGTACAGTGCCCGGCAGCAGGTGTTCGAGATTTAGATTCTCAGCAACTGATATATCATGATTAATGCACCGTAATCCAGAAATGAAGGTTAAGCGCATAGTAACCATCTTCCCCTTTCCAAGACACATTACATGAACGGTGGCCGAGTTGTTCAGATAGTAATAAATGCAATTATTCCTGGCGAAGTATCGTTATTAGACACGAGAACTGCTGGCCGATTGGGTAGGTAATTAAAACATACAGAAGAAAACACTGATCACTGTCATTTAGTTGAGGCAGTATTTTACATCATAACATGCTGTGAATGCCAAAGTGATTGTAGTGTGAATTAATATTATTGTATGTACAAGATTTTAGATGTTTGTTAGCCATAAGCATTGTTAGGAAATAAGTTTACACGGCCTCACTGAAACTGATAATAGAATTGGGTAATAATAAAACGAGGGGGTGAGTTGTTTATCACTAAGAAGAGACAAACAAATGACGTCAGGGTAGTGTGCCTTTCTTAGAAATGGAGGGAATATCTTCCCTAGAGCATGTATGTTAGTAGTAATGATTGGCTGACAAAACAGACGCTAATGTTGGCGCGATTTGGTAACCAATAGCAGCTCTATTATAATGTTTAGGTATTTCGAGGTGAAAGAGTATATATTCTCGAGCCATAAGTATGTTTCACGCAGTTCTAAGGAATCTCTCGTGAGGTGCACGTCATACAGTTTGGAAGAATCTCTCGTCGCAGTGTTGGATACAAAATATGAAGTACGCGGCAACTAATACACAGTAATTACATTCGGAAATATAGCAGTTTCAGTCAGGCGTGTATAAGATTAAATATGTGAATTATTAATTAAGTGTGACGGCAATAAAAGGGTAGAAACAAATTATTTTATCAGTGTTATCTTTTAGCAACAACTCATTTCCATTTACACGCCCTGCTCAGAGATACTTGCTTAACTGAGTAATAATAGCTAGCCGGAGAACAAAGAAACCAAATTTTAAAGTAATAAAACAATAACAGACGACCAGCAAATAAGATAACACGAGCCGATTACTGCGACATAGTATATTGCAGCAGCTCTTATCCTCCACTTATAGTAAGATTTTTTTGACCTGACCCTGCAGAAACGCAAACTAGTAAATGTTGGATAGCGGACGGGAGTAAAGACAGGCAGTATTCCCCTCGCGGTGTAATAGGAATTCCTAGTACGTATCGGCTGCTCTGCTACCACTAACCCAAAACCCTTACCGGGAGATAATGGGCTCGTCTATCTACTGCGCATCCAGCTGAGTAGAGTCAAGAGGAAAAAATCGTACTGTACTTTCCTTAGCAGCGTGATATAACGGAAAGCTTAACATTGCTGTAATGATCTTGTGTAAAATTATCCTATCATCTGTATGAAAATGAAATCTACATGTAACCAAAAAAATAAAATAACAACGCAAAGAACCTCTCGAGGAAAAGGAAAGTATACAGTGTTTTCTTGGTATTAATAGAAATTGCGCCAGCCTTCAGTATCAACCAAATATTAGATGTGGTAATTCAATTATTAGTACGAGCTGGTAATTTAAGTTTTGTTACGAACCAGTGTTTGGGCGGATTTTATAAAAAAAAACTTAAGTAATTCTAAAATGGTTTCCTACATTGCTCCCTTTTGTAACTAGCCTGAATGGTGTTATAAGTGCAATTTATTCTGATGAAATATACGGGAAAGACAAACCATTGCATCCTTACCGGAAGCTTGTCCATCAATGAAACAGGAAGCTGTTCGGGCACTACTTCTAGTTGCTACTAACCGTTCATTTCTGGCCTAAAGTGCGCCAAGTATTCAGTTCGCACAAAGTCTTATTAGGGGAGCAGCAAAGCAACAGTAGGTGAACGTGTATAGTACACTTGGAAGAGAAACGGTGGCCCGTACAGGAACGAGAGAGATTTAAGTTGGTACCGTATAGCCCCGCCTTCTCCAAGCGTCAGATTTCTAGTGATTTGATTGTCAGGTTGCTTACATCATCTCAAAAGAGAGTGGAATGTTACACAGTTAATAAGCTAGGCTGCTGCTGTTTGAATATCGTTAAGTTAGTAGTAATCATTAAAATATTAATAAATCTGACGCTAATATCTATTTAAGATGCTTTTGGACTATTAGGATCACATTAGCGTAATTAAACATTAAAATAATAATAATAATACATTTATAAATTCTATAATAATTATTATTATTACCAGTGGTATTATTATCTAGATACTTATAAAAACAAATTAATTATTGAAATTGACAAATATATCCAAATAAAATCCATTTGGCTATAATAACTCATTAACAGCAATACTTTTAGACTTTTCTTGCAGTATACTGTGCAGGTAACTCATGTTTCATTTACCTCTCCCTCTACAAGGTTGAGTCACTAATCATGTTGCATTGGGACAGTCATCTCTGGCGTTTTTTTTTGTAGTGTTTAGATAAATGTGAAAACCTTTGGGAAGTAAAGCATTATTGTGGTCTGAAAGAATGGGCCAATTTTTCTGCTCCTAAGTGTGTCGCTGTACGGGTAAATACGCCAAAAATAATATGACATTTAATTAAGAATTATTGTCGAAAAATATTTCCCATAATTTTATATCAACGGTTAAAATACAATTGAAATTTCTGATATACTTAATACATTGTATTGAAGATCAACATATATAATGTTTGAAGGCATTGTAAGAACACACCTCAGCTGAACCTTTCCCTGAGTTTTGCGCAATTCCGAACAAAGTTTGTGAATAGGGATTTAAACAGATGCGCCTACAACCTTTTGGTCTTCGTGCTCATCCTTGCAAAAGAGTATAAGCTAGTTCCTAACTCTCATTCTCGCAAAAAGCGTACCCGCTGCCGAGATCTGTCGACATAAAAGAATTACTGAAAAGTAAACTGGATATGTTATTTAACGCATGCGCATAACGCAGCCAGTAATACAAGTTAGGAACATGTTAATGCGATATATTTGTTTTTCAGTGTCATCTTCTTTTGAAGCCCTCTCCTGTGAGGACTTGGTCGATGGTGAAGTTCTGTAGGAAATTTCTGATGTTCGAGTCCATTTTGCCCTGGATCGAGGCAACCAATCTGTCACGAAACAGGCCCACTACCCATGTCGCCACTTTGGAAGCAATACGATCCATAAGCCAGCCCCAGCCTTCCAAACGAACATCCAGCCTCCTGAAAAAAGAAAATAAACTTTACTGCTATATCACTATACGTACTAATAAAGGATGTGGCCTAGGGCTTCATACCAGGGCAATCTCAGAAATTATTCACATTTCATATGCGTTCCTATCTCCATAGTGATGAAGATACACGGTTGTTACGTATTGCATTATTAAGGTTTTACGTAACTATTTATAAGCTTCTCTTTCTTCAAGCTATCGAGAATGGACGGCGAAAATATTCAGAAGAAATAAGAGGCAGTCTTTGATTAGAATTGAAACCTTGCGTGGAACGCCGTCAAAAGTTATAAATATAAACCCCAATGGTACAAAGTGATGCTCGTGCTGCTCCTGGAAGACCAATATCATCTATAGACTTTAATGCAGAATTACAGTTTTGAGTATTTTGGGAAAGAAACAAAACAGACGGGAGATTTCTGAAGATGTAACTCGTGAGAGTGACGTATCCAAATCAACGGTAAATTGCATTTTAAGGCATTGATTTCGATCGATTGATTGAGAGAGAGAGAGAGAGAGAGAGAGAGAGAGAGAGCAGGTTGCATAATTGACGAACCGTTGGAGTATGTACTGTCTCATGACAAGTGGAAACCCCTCTCATAGGCCTATGTCAGACATGAGTGGATCGATTATAAGAACTTTCTCCATACCATGCTTGTCCTCAGAAAAACACACACACACACACACACACACACACACACACACACACACACACACACTCAGGCATATATTTTTTTTCAAGGAGCCTCAAAAGTACATTTCCATTAAAATCTTACAGAACGTTTCGGTGGAATACATGGTATGGAGAAACTTAAAACAGTTACTGCTTCAAAGTAATTTGAGAGGTATCAAGTTGTAGGTATTAATCGACCACGTTATCAATGCGCTTGGTGGAGGGTGCCACTGTGTTTTGTTGACAATCAAGTCTTGGGATCAGAAGGGAGTGAGGGGCAAGGCGATTGGGAAATGCACAGTTGCACAATAAAACAGCACTATCTTAGCAGGTCTCAGCCTCGCTAGTAAATGCAACATGGAACTGTGAATGTTTTCTTTACCTGACTGTCCTTCCGATGCCCCGCCTAATTGTTTCGTAACAGTTTAGTTCCTCTTCCCACCACACGCATTCGTATAGTTTATGCACTGAAACTATTTTAAATAGGCCAAAAAGATTCAACATAATCCGTCACTTAAAAGGCGTTTAAAACTAGAAAACTTAGGAATTTGACGATCGCAAGTAGTAACATTGCATCCCAACCATCAATATTTTGAACTAAAGCGATGAAACAAAATTAGTAGAGCATTTAAAAATTTTCAATTAGTGATATACGTATGTATTCTCATGTGGCATACCAAAGATAAACATATCTGAGATGCAATAGATAACCCTAAAAAATGTGAGGTACAGTTGTACTATCTGGGACAAACACTCTGAGAAGTCAATGAAATTCAAGAATACCATTTCTAAAACAAAAAATTACAAACAGTAAACAAAATAGGAGAGATTCTACACGGGCCTCAAAACAAATGCCATGTCACGAATCTGTGTGCCGATGCTCTTAGCGCTTGAGCTACTATGCCGAATTAGGCGATTCCAGTATTCCGGTGAGCCAAGATCCACAGAGTTCACCGAAGGACTGAATGTTTCAAGTCTAATTCGACTTAACACATGCATACGACTAAGATGAAAGAACAATTAGTTATAAATGTCATAGTTAACAGTGTACTTACTATTCCATAAAATAGGGAATTATCATGTATTTATCAAGATTTTCAGAGTAAAAATTAGCACGAAATAGTGTTGTAGTGATTTATACGATGGCGAATATAGAGAAGAGTTAAAGAGGGGTTTGAACAGCTATAATAATAGTAAATCCAATTGTGTTATTTTATGCCATCCACTGCAAAGAACACATTTTATTAAGGAAACTTTGCTGTGCAATAGTTAGCACAATATAGTTCTACACATTTAGGATAGGATAGGGCAGGACTAGGTACGAAGGGGGACTTAGCACCTGACCTACGCAGATCTTTTATACATATGCCCCTGACGGAGAGGGATGAGGTGAGAGGAGACAGAGGGTAGCCGGACCAGGAGGTTCGACAGGCAGAGAGAAGGTTCCCTAACGCTTACAGATTTGAACTCCCCGGTGCTGGCTGGTGCAGACGACCTCTCCCCCGCTTAGGCTTACACATCCCCTGGAGGACCCGGAGACCACTCGTAGTCCGGGTGACGAAGGTTTCCTTATAGCAACCTTTTCCCCTGCCATGCACACGCCGAGACCTCTGCAACCCTGAAAGAGACCAAGCAGATGAAGGGTGAAGTGAAATGAGAGTGGAGATGAAATGAGGGACACCATGACCCTCCGAATGCGGGCCACATACTTAACCGCCTGAGCCATTCCTCTCGGTTTCTACACATTTACTGTGAAACAAAACTGCGTTTGGGTCGTTATCCACTGGTAATTTCAATGAATGTTTACTATTATGATATTAAACCTATTGGTCTTTATTTTCAGTCTTCGGTTAGCATAATTAGTTGTAGAAATTGCTGGTATTTCTAGTAGTAAAGGATTGGTATATTGTAGTCTCTTGTAGCTATCTTGGAGGATTGTAGAAAGTTCCGGAATCTCTAGATCACTATGAAGAGAATTGATGCGAATGTACCAGGATCCATCAGTTATATTCGGAGAAATGTGTTGTTTAGAGTTTGTAGTCTTCTGATTTGTGATGATAAAGCGGATCTCCAGATTGAAGACAGCCATGGTGCTGTGTAGGATGGATGAGGTAGTTGTATAAAGATATTCTGTAAACAACTGCGATTTTCTTGATATAATGGGTCCCAGAAGACGGATAAAATACTTGCGGTTTATGTATTCTATTTGAGCAATAAAATTATTAGAGGTTCTTCGTGATGCGGAAGCTCCGAACATCAAGATGCTCCACATGTGCGTTCCACTGACAGCATTAAATTCAATGTCTAATCAGATTTAGAAAATGCTCTGTTTACTGTGAATAAATATTGTCTGCTTTCACAACCCTTAATCTGTGGATATATTTTTATGAACCTTGTTTCATGTCAGTTTGTGCTTGGGATGACCAGTCGTCCCGAATTTTGCGGATGGTTTCGCATTTTGGAGCTTTAAAAATTTTCCCTCGCGGGACATTTGTCTCGAATTTTCGCCTTCTCTTTCTTTAGTTGGTTTCGACAATCGAGAATATTCCTTTTGCTCTGCTATCTACATAATGAAGGTTTCCATCTGAATTTGGCCAAAAAAGGTGTTGTTGGCAAAATTGTTGTGATTCCTTTTTGAAGCATTGCTACGGAAATTATCATTTCTGCCATCATATTGTTTTCGTTATTGGTCCAAAGAGTCGTGTGCTAAAGCTTTACAGTGAATATCGCAAATTTGTGTAATAAAACGCTCGTTGGTTTATAAAGGCTGAAAGACTGCTGATTATCTCGTTACGCTCTGTCCCTCATAATCCTGAAATGTCCCTCTTTTTGTCACTCCTGTCTCTCATTCCCTACTTAGGGGTCATCCTGGTTTGCACCACACTGTATTTACGATAAACCAATAAGAGCCACGTAAACATTGAGG
The DNA here is from genome assembly GCA_030765065.1 of Deroplatys truncata. Classification (NCBI taxonomy): domain Eukaryota; kingdom Metazoa; phylum Arthropoda; class Insecta; order Mantodea; family Mantidae; genus Deroplatys; species Deroplatys truncata. Next base: position 114,918,891 of record CM060988.1, on the reverse strand, counting down.
CAGTGCTAGAAGGATTATCAAAAGGCTCGGATCATCTACGCAGAATCCATATAAACTCGCGCACTTTATTGCACAAATAATGTAATTCCAATTCTTATACCTATTCAAAATAAAATTAAGAAAGTTAAAAGTACAATTCATTTAGATAATGTATCCCAAGAGCACATGTGGTCACAAGGGAAGAAGATACCAAACTAAATCCCAGAATACGGCTACGTAAAAGGATCTCTGCAATGGATATACCATCTTTAACAGTGAAAGGGTTGTAACATGTTAGGTAAACGTTATACAGTCTGATTCACTTTCGTAAATCTTTATTTTTGGCTTGAGAGTTGTTTTAGAAACAAGGCAATATCAAGACTATGAGGTAACGTTAAACATTACGATGATTTTACGATACTCGGGCAATTAAGTGTTGAGGTTTCGTGTCAACTCCGGGACGGCCTTGCTAGCGCTTGTAAAACAGTTTTCTGTGAATCATTAGCTGCATTGCTTCCTCTTTCACAACACAGGATGCCTTTGTTAACCCACATTGCCTCTAATGACATGCCAAGCAATAGCTACCATAAACATTACATGCGAAAATAATCATTATCATTTGTATGTTTTATCATGTGGTGCAGTAATTGGATGGTTAATGCGCAAGTGAAGAAAAGTTGCTCGGGCAGCATTAAGACTGGTTCGCAACAACACGAGAACGGGAAGCAAGACAGCATACAACATTTTCGTTCATAATAGCCCGGTAACGAGAAAGCGAATGCATATCGATGACTATATCGATAGTAAAGTGAGAAGTCGACTTTGCGCATTGGGATGTTATTTGTTTGTAACTGATCAATGAGGCAGTATTTTTTAACACTTAAGTGATTAGGGTCAAATTATATAATATGTAAATTCAATAACAGCCCACCTTGAAGCAATATGTGTATATAATAATTTGTAAAATGTATGTAACAGTCATTGCATATGCTTATATTAGTGTATCCATGTGTAATAATGTTATGTGAATATATTACGTAATTTAATAATGAAGGGACTGTGAGAATAATAAGTTAAAAGTTGCTAACAGTGAGGTAACAATGAGGTAACCTTGAGTCAATAATGAGTTTGAGAGTTTAAATGTTACTTGTGATTCTTGGAAGCAATAATGTAATTTTGAGACAGTTTAAAAATAGCCAATCAACAACCAGAAAAAGCTTTAGTTAAATGAAGGTATTCTATTGGAGTAGGATTAACCAATCAGAGACTTGAAATTTACAAGTTTAGACGGTTGAAATCAATTCAGTTGCCTGCAGATAGTTACTAACCAGACGCAAAAAAGTGTCCTCAAGAAATATAATATGTATTTGTGTGAGACGAAAAATAAGTTTACGTGTTAAACTGCAATTAATTAATTAATTAAAGAATATCACAGCTCTCTATATCAGTGAAGTGTTATTTAAATCGTATCAAGTATTAATAAAAGGAGTGAAGTAAAAATTATAATCTGTGTAAGCCTACATTCTTAGTCGTATCACAACCCTGCCAAGAGAAACGTGTCTCTAACAAATACTGACGCAGCCGAGGCAAACATAAATATATAATATTTAAGGAAATACTTAAATTACAAAGTTAACACTTGTTTTTTAAACTTAAAGTACATTTGGGGCGAAGGCTACCGGAAACTGTTTACTATACGTGCGGTTGCAACTACTACCAAGTTCGGCTCCCCAACAGTTGAAATATAATACAACTCCTTCAATATAAACTACTTCAAACTGACTCCCAAAGCGTGGTGCTAATAAATTACGTAACAAAAAAAATACTTCTCATCAATGATCAGCCAACATATGCAGGTTAGCCAACGCCAAAATTCGATAGAGTAAACATGTTCTAAATGCAGATCCATTACTCTTTTGGATTCTTCTTGTTTCTTAATTAATAACGTACCTTAAAGTTGTTTGTTGTTCTTTATTAATTTCTATAAATTTTCGTTGCTCTTTGTAGTTTTTGTTATTGTTTTAGGGCAATAACTGGTTTTGAGTTGATGTAAACAAACTACAGAAAATATTTTCGCTATAAGAACCAAACTAAATGGATGGATATGCAGGAGTCAGGATATGCGGACACGCTTGCCTTGAATTTCCGCAGTTAAGAAACTAATATGTACAATATGGCGTGCCCAGGAATGATAACGTGTAAGTTAAAATTGACAAACGCTTTTTTCCGTTCCCGGGACACGGGAAATTATCTTCCCATTAATTGTGAACCCTCACATTATAATGTATTTTAACTCTGTTGTTCTCGCGCCGGTTTCCGTTCTGGGTTATTATGAACAAGCATTTTTTGTGCTGAATGTTTTACTCTCACAGTGTAATATGGTCTATTTGCTTAAAAACGAGTCAGAATAGGAAGACTTCTTAAGATGACACCCCTACAGAGAGACATAAATCCTGCAATTTTAAACTTAAAACCACACAAATGCCTACGTCCTAGACCAGAGCATAATTTTGGCAACAAAAAGTGAAACGGCACAGTCCTTAGCAAACATTTTGTTTGATCTGCGTCAAAATTAAGCTCTTTCAGTGCACTGTGTTGATAGTGACCAATACAGACTGCCACTGTCCGAAACTTTATCATTCCACGGTACAGTTTACTCTTCGGGGTTCTTAAAGATTTTTCATTTTATTGGAGCATTTTTATTTGAAATTGCATCAACTTTTTATGTGTACTGTTTAAAAATGTTATATATTTAGTAGAGCACATTTTTATGTAATGCCTGACAATGTTACTGAAATGTGATTTAAACTCGCATGGAAGTCGATTTAATGAACTCTTAAATGACGAAGTTCAGTAAAACATTTATAATTCCTGAGTTTAACATTTCTTCCCTTTTAAAATCAAAATCCGTTTTTTAAGTAAATTCAGACATTATACCACTAATTTTGTTATACTAAAGGCATGTGAAATAGTTTTGTAAAACCCTTCCGGTCGCGAACTAATTTGGCACCCTCGGTACTTTTCGACACTTTAATAGCTAGTTGTATAATATATTATCAACGTTCTGCTATAAAACAAAATATGAGCAAGTGTAATGGCACATTTATCTCATACGACTAAACAGAAATTTTCATATAATTCAGTATTTGGAAAATAAAAATCCCAAGTTTCTATGTTTTGAAACACATTAGCATTATCCTTATGTCTCAGTTTAATCCACAAAGGTAAAAACTCCACATAATTTCTTAAAATAACATGGAAACAAAAAGTTCGTGGTCTTGCTACACTATTGAAGGGAGTAAACGAATAAGGAAGGAAATGTCCATGTAAACCATCCTTGAAATCACGTTGTTTATCCAGGATGTGCACTAAAATAATAAAACACAATTTAAAGTAAGCGTGAATTCATTAAATATGACTTGACAACTAACATTTAAGCTGTATATTGTAGCCGATAATATACTTTTTGACATATTAAGTACAAATTGTCTTAACCTCGATATTTAAAAAAGGACTATAACTCACTATACTAAATGTGAATTTGCAAAAGATTATAAAACGCAACTAACATTGTTATTTCATTTCTTCCAAAATATCCTTAAACTGCAGAACTTTGATAAATATTTTTCTGGAAAAAAAATCTTCATTTATATTAACACAGCTAGTAATGCGGAAATAAAATGCTTCAAAAAAAGGTTTGTTGCAAAATACTCTATCCATAACGCATTCACATATATCTGTTATAAGATATTAATATAAAAAGTGCTTTTTCTCATTGTGTTTTTATGGGCTCTTCATTTTCCTGTAATACGTTTTTGTCTATCTGCTATAACTCCCAAGTTACACAAAACTGAGGAATTTATTAATAAATTCAGACAGTATAAAGAGAACTTCAGAGGATACTCGAGCAAAATTTAAAATATGCATTTTGTTATTCGTACCAATATCTTGAACCTATCGTATTTTAACCAAAATGGTTATATACCTTTTGGAAAACAAAAATAAAGAGTTTCTGCAAAGGAATTTAAACTTAAATACCGATTTTGGGATAACTTTGCTAAAGAGGTTTCTACAGAGTGAGGCAAGAGATTCCGAACCGCCTGCACGGTGTTTTTCCTGTCCGCGTCCTCGGCGTTCGTTGCCGTCTGCCGCTATCATAGAAAGGCGCGGATGAAACCATACAACATTTTTAAAACTACTTTTAAAGGCTTTACTTACAAACTTTATGAAAGGAGATGCTGAAACTGGCCACCGTCGTCCATACATTTTTGGCACCTCTTTAGGAAACTATTCATGACTTGCCGTAGTTCACGTTGAGAAATTTCCTGGCGGATATTTTGTTTTAATTATTCCAGGTGTGTGGGTTTGTCTTGTACACCTTATGTTTTTAGTTAGCCCCGGAGGGGTATTTTATGAACAATATTACCGGCTGCGCGGTGTTTTTCCACTGGGCGTGTGGAAATATGATAAAAACACGATAACGCACTGCTGCTATAAGTAAAGTCACGCTGTTGTGATTTTGATGTACAGTGTGAAGTGCAGTTTTGAGTTGACGGTGATCTGATGTAGTTCAGTTATTACGAGTTATTTATTATTTTGTCCTGTACTTAGTCACAAAGTATATTATGGCTCAGTATATGTTTCCCAATGCACAGCGTGTATTTATTTATGATTCGTATGTGTTAACTCGGTCAGCTCGCCAAGTGAAAGTACTATTGGAGAAAGATTTCCAGGTGTAAAAGTTCCAGGCCGTACAACAATCCATGAACCCTACAGTAAATATCAGGCCACAGGAAGTGTTCAGGCTAAAAAATCTAAAAGACGGCGTTCGGTTCTTACCGAAGAAACATTAGACGACATCGGTCATCGTATGGAAAATTCCCTCCAAAAATCCCATGATGGATGGTTTCTTAAAGAGGTTCCAAAAATGTATGGACAACGACGGTAGCCAGTTTCAGCATCTCCTTTATAAAGTTAAGTAAAGCATTTAAAAGTAGTTTTAAAAATGTATGGTTTCATCCGCGCCTTTCTATGATAGCAGCAGACGGCAACGAGCGCCGAGAACGCGGACAGGAGAAACACCGCGCAGGCGGTTTGGAGTCTTTTGGCTCACCCTGTATTTGAGTTAAGCGGAGCGTGGAGGCGAACGGGCGGGCACGCGCATACACACACACCTAATATGGGTAGGTAGTGGAAAAAGTAATCCTACGAATAGATATTCATTATATCAAACGTAATACATACTGGTATGTGACAAAAGGTATTCAAATGGCAATGAACCCCCCCCCCCCCAAAAGTCGTGGGCCTTCCTTCTTCTGACCCCCGAGTCACGAAACCTGGAGTGACTTCTCTTCTCTTCTTATTTGTACAAGCTCAAAATTATTAACACCTTGTAGTCCTTTGGAAACCATAATCATCCAAAACTGGTAAAAAGCTAACGAAGACTTACAGAAAGCAACTCTCAACACCTACGCCCGATTCTCCTACACCCGCACGGTTGATGTGTCATGTTGGATGCATACTATAGGTTAAATAATGGCCTGAGTTATTACAGACGTTGAGAGTTGGTTTTCTGTGTTCAAGGTTATGACTTCTGTTCTAGCCAAGGACGATGGTATCTAAGTGAGCTTAAATATGACAAAATTCGAGCATATCAACGACATTGGTATCAGCCTAGCAGTTGCTAGCATCATTCAATAAAAAGGATAATTTCAGAGGTGTAGTGAATCGCAGGTGTCAGGACACCAATTCAAAAACATGACTTCTCCATTTTGTGTTTCTAAACGAAGTTTACCAATGAAGCATAATACTATATTATCCTCAATTAACTCGCCTGCAAGGGAGGAAAGGAACAGCTTTATGCAAGTAGCCGGGCCAGGCTGTTTGGTGGTATCAGCGACTTGATAAGTGTGTAGCGCTATACTATGATACGCCATGTTATTGGACCACCTTTTATAGCTTGAGAATTATTACACTTCGAACTATTATCTACCATAAACTGTTTGTCTCCAATTTGTCTTGTTGTCCTCCATGGTGTAGTTAGTTACCATGCTAGCATTTAGTTTCCGAAGTTGCGGGTTCAAACCCGGCGGAGGGCGATGGATTTTTTTCGGGCGTAAAAACCCTTAACAGGGCTTCCTTCAGAAGGAAAGTAAAACCGGTGGTTCCGTGTCATACATTTACGCTGTGTAAAAGAATCTCAAGCCTGATAAACAGGCCTCTGAGTAAAGTTACCAGTCTTTCACGCTCAGTACAGAATGGGACGCTAAGGACCATAGCAGTTAAAGAACGTCATAAATGAAACTCAATTTAATTTATTTTTCGAATTTGTCCTTTGAATAGTATCCTAGAGAAGGTGCAGAAATTGCTGGTCCTGCACTTCTGTAATTATTTAAATATTTTCAAGAGTTATGGTGTTAGAATACTTCACTCTTATATTATAACACTCTCAAAATTCTTATGTAAACTTCATCTCATTCGAAGATATTTTAGCAGCATTTAAAAATATAAAAAGTAATAATCTTCAAATATGCAACTCAACCATTCTTATTGAGACTTAAATTTCCTAAATTTACTTTGAAATGGAGCAAACTCTCCAAGGAGTTTCTTGAACTCAGTTGTGATACCATTCTATAAGAAATGAAATAAAATGACTGCAATAATTATAGAGAAATTAGTTTACTAAATATCAATTGAAACATTTTCCAACATAATCAAAAATAAATTAAACAGATATTATGAAGACATTTTGGGAGAAGAGCAAAATGGACTTAGGAAAGAGTCTTGCTGTGACGGATACTTCTCAATGAAGCTTTTGTAAGAGAAACATGGAAAATTTAAAATGGCATTTATTAATTTTAAAAAAGGTTTTTGACTATCATAACTGCAATAAACTTAGAAATATTATTACGTGATGATATCCTACAGCAAATAATTTAATATTTTTAATACTTGCAAAGAAACTTTTATTTTTGTTAAAACTGATGAGAAAATCTCCTATCGGTTAAACATAGGTGTCCTTCTCGCCTCTCTTATTCAGTATTTATATGAATTTAATAATACGAAAATTTATAATTGTCATAAAACTATAAATCGATATTAATATATTAGCCCCTGATTTTAGCAGACGATTTGATTTGTTGGCCACTTCAAAAGATCCTTTATAACGATCAGTCTATAATTTAACATAATAGCTGATAAATATCACATGGAAATATCTACAGCGAAAACAAAAGTAATGGCGTTCTATAACAAAGAACCTATGTGGAGCAAAATTTGTATAAGTGACACTGTAGAAAGGGTAAATGAAATTATCTTTAAATTCAATAAATCTGTTGACATTATCAACAGTATAATACATCCTTCCTTGGTGTAAAATCGCGTACAAGACCTTGGCAAGACCTCTTTCTCTGTTATGGCAGCGAAGCTTGTACCTTATGAAAGTGTGATGAAAATACAGTTATTACCAGTGAAATGTAGTTTATGCAGGCTAGACTAAATAGGACAATCCTAAAAGAACTGGGAATGAAACCGTATAAAGTATATTCATCAATATGATGAAGTGTATGCCCAGAAGCAAGATCCCGGACCAACAGGAAAAGATCACTGCGACACCCTGTTAAGAGATGGCGGGAGAATTTTGTGTAGACCGGTTCAGTTCTTCAAGGACTATCACCTGTTAAGAAGGAGGAAGAGGAGGAACTTAAATATCGTCAGCAACAACGAACTGATACACAGATTTTTTTTCTTAAGTGTTCAACGTCCTTATAAACAACTGGGGTATGCAGAAACGAATGAAATCGTGCAACAAATAAACCCAGGCCCTTGAGACAAAAGTTACCACAATTTGTCTTATGCGAATAAAGGAAAAACCCCGAAAAAGTCTTACACAGACACTCAACCCAATGATTTGGACTTTTGCGCATGGGCTGGGAAAGCAAACACGCCACCCACATTATGGAGGTGGGCAGAGACTGCGTGATAATAAATGTGCTTGAAATATCGACGATTTAACAATAGGAATGCGCAAAAATTCTCAGATGGTAAAGCGAAACCACTTTCATTCATAAAACATACAAATGAAGCCTAATTTCACCTTTTGAAATAACCTTCGCACAAAATAAAATGGTGGCGGGGGGGATTTAAACTTCTAAGAAAATATAGATTGGTCTCACTTTATCACCTGAGAATTAATGCGCATCCCTATTAACTCGTCAGTATTTTAAACATAACTATGTTGTCAAGTAATCTGTATTCCCTTCGTGGTGTGAGGGTAGCCAGTCCTTCTCTCAGCCTAGAGCGCATGAGTATAAACTATGGTTTAAGTTTATTAATGCGTCTTTTGTGTGTTTAATATAACCCAGTACTTGTTCAATACATTTATTGATGTACCTAACCATAAATAATTATATACAGGGCGTTCGTGTGAGCTTGCGAGAAACGTTGATATGAATAGGTGATGTCAAATATAAAAAAGTTGCTTATAAACCCATAACCGGTGACGCTCCTGTACAAAACTACATACCTTTGTAGGTAGCGAGGTTTTTTCTATGATAGTTTTGACTCGTCCTTTTAAATGCCTGGAGTTACCTAATCTTTGTAATCTTTGGTTGATTAATTACTAAGGATTTCAGTGCTGGACTACCATTCTGCTGGTAGATGGATTGGAAGAGTTTCGTGCTTTCTATTCTTGAAACAAGAAAGAACTATTTGAACGATGATTACTGAAAATGTCTTCAAGGTACCGGACTGTTGCCGCATATGGGTTTATAAGAATCAATTGTTCCATTTGACACCACTTATCACATTGGGTATTGTTGCCATTATGCTGACTACCTTTTGATTTCTTTAGCACTTTAGGGTTTATTTCAAGGCTCTCCTCTTCGGGATGTGTTTCCTACTTAAAAGTTTTAAATGGGTTGTGTTAATGGTAAAGGGCGCTCGTTCTCGTTAGTTATATTGTTAAATTGTGCCGCATTGTACTTGAGCTGGTTAGTGTACAGTATTCATGTGTTTAATATTTAGGAGTTAAATATACCCAGGTATGTTTTCCAAAATACTCGAAATAAATTGTCAATGCGTTGTTACCTTGTTTTAGCACGTCAAGATAATGGAGAAACCATTAAATATTGCACTTCAAGAAGCTGGAAGATGTATTCAGAATATGTAATATTTGCAGTTGTGTGTACAGTACATATTTACGAAAAATGCATTAGCATCGTTACGTTCTTACAGACCTCTAGCATGTATTGTTTCTCATTTCAAAGTAAGAGTATTAGCAATTACTTAAATAACCAAGTGAGGGACCTGTGGTGCATTTGCCATTATCCAACGAAATTTCTAAATAATTGAAATCCACTGTTTTTTTGGTAAGCGATAAAAAAATGCACGCCCTGAAAATTATTTTGTCAGTTCTCTTTTTCTTTATCCTGACATGGGGTTTATTCACCTCTTTGACGATCTATCACATGGCATTACCAACCATCTCGTCTCTCTTCTCTCTGTAAACGCTCGGCAACGGACTGGACTATTTGTCTAGGGGACAACGTATGCGAATAGTTATAGATTATGAAAATATGATGGCTACCGAAATTCGTCTAAAAGTTTTATATAAATATTTTTGAAAACCTTTGTACCTATTTCCACTTCTAATATTACGTCAACTCACTTCCCTTAGGGGATGGAGGAGTAAGGGAAAATCATGGTGATCATAACAGCAAACTTTTGTAGAATGCCGTTCTGAGAATTGTCCTCTCGTACAATAGCTTTGTGTGTTTCCTTCGAGGGGAAAACAGAATATGTGAACATCGAGCATCAAAAGGAAGCAGCAGCATGAGAATAATTGGCCATGCGCTGCAGAACTGAGAAACGATGGAACTGATACGGGTCACCGAAAGTCACTCAGTGAGTTAGACAATCACAGAGCGCAGTGGTGCGTATACATACGTGAATTTAATGCTTTTGGTGTTTATTAGGGCACGCCAGTGCTTTCAAAGTTCATGAAAGCGACGATGCTGCATCATCTGAGCATCCATTGGTGCAGAGAAGTCGAATATACGTGCCAACATGCACCCCGGAATGTGGAAATCAAATTATATTTGACAAGAGGTTCTCTACATCCTCTTGTATCTGTATTCCCAGGTATAGAACGGGTCATACCTTCTGTTTTTAGAAAGAAAAAGTCGAACCAAAACTCAAGTTAAGGCAGAGGAATATATTATTAAGGAAGAAGCAGTTATTATGAAAATCCAAGTTTACTATACGTAGTAACATGCACAGTTGTAAAGTCAAAGTATTGAAATGCTGAAATAAACTTGTAATAGAAGAATGAGCAACTTCTATGAACGCTTGAGGACAGAAAGAAGTAAGAAATTAGTAAAGTGTGTATTTTGTGGGGAGAGTCTCTCTGTATACCACGATTAGAACTTGCCGAAAATAAATAAATAAAAAAATCATATAACCGTTTGTCCGTTCCAAAGCATTTGTCTAAAACTCAACATCTTTAGAATGCAACATTATCTGAAAACACTGTGCTACCTAGACACATCTAAACAGGCGACTCACATCATGCCAAGGAAGGTAGACAAACAGCCTCATTGTCGAATAAACACTGGCAGTGTGCCAGCTTCTCTCCGGTCGAATTGTGCAAACGTGTTCAGTGGATAACAAGTGGCATTATGGTCCCACATTACTCTCTTAACAAATTTTCAAGTACACTTTAGTATTTAATACCGAAATTGTTAAGAAACAGAAGCTTATCATCGTGGTGTAAGATAAAAGTACATGTTCAGGATTACAATGCATGAAAAGTAACTCACATAAATGAAACACTGAAGCAAAATAAAAGCCTTTTTCGTTGTTATCCTAGTTTTACAAATTATTAAAGTAACAAATAAATACCAATAAGACGTACTCCTTAAGACAAAATGAATGTTCAAGTTTGGTATTAATGAATGCTTAATGCGGGTAACTGGAAAAAAACATTTACCTGAGACGTTAGCTTATTATTATTATTATTATTATTATTATTATTATAATTATTATTATATTCACTTCTCTTTCGTTATGCGTGTTCTCAACGGCCCACATTTTCACTGTTATGAAAACTCAAGACACCATGTTTTACAAAACTCATCTGCCACCCGTATTCTCACGTGATTTCTTGTTCCTGACTCAAAAGGCGTTAACCACTCTCCACAAATTAAGATACCTGTTATTGGGATACTGGACACATTCTAATTTTAGGCCACTTTTAATTTCTCTACCACGTACCTAGTAGGTAGAGAAGGTGTTTCATTCCAACAAAAATTCGATACCAAAATTTCACTGGTAATACATGTTTTGAGGCCCCTGAATACCAAAAGAAGCATTTTTAGAAGAAGGTTTGTTGTGTGTCTGTGGACAGCATAACTCTAAAACGAAAAATCGGATCAACCCCAAACTTACTTACACGAGGGCTGTTAAGAATACACCCCAAACTAGCTTTACATTGAACACTTTTCGAAACTTGTTGTGTTCTTAAATGGTTCTTGACGATTTTGATTAAAATAACACATATTAAGGATATTTACATGACAAATAAAATGTATACCTTTAATTTCCTGGGAATAACCTTTGAAGTTCTCTTCATTCGGAAAGAATTTTATATAACCTGGTAAATGTTAGGAGATTGACGAAAACTTATGTACTACACAAGAACGATTAATTTATATATATATTTATATATATATATAACCTACTGTTTATTTCAAATAACTTCTTTGTGACTTCAGCCATTTCTGAGATATCCGTTATTAATGGTCCGAATTGTTCAATACTAGTCATTCTTTTGAAGTCAACATTCAGTTGTTTCTTAAGGTCCCATTGAAACATTGTGAAATTTTAAGGTCAGATATAGCGTCTAGTTCTTAAACATCTGACTATCGCCGCTTCCTTTTCATCTATAATGAAATGCGTAATGTAGTTATTTCTGCAAAAGTTTATTTGTATTAAAATGAAATGGATATAAATATAAGCTTGAGTAAGACTAGTTTGTATACTCACTAATAAATGATATTGGGCAGAGAAAGTTATGTTAATGTATCTCACAAGATTTTTTACGTTACATTTATGTGCTCGTAAATTAAGTTATTAGGAAGCTTCAAGCATGCAAGTTGTTTCTCTATTGTCCGTTTCAGCTCTTACTATCTCAGCGAAGACGCAGCGTCAAGAATATCCTGGTGGTGTATAGGGTCCTCTCTCCCGATATAAACAAACCACTTCTTGTGTATGTGTTGAATAATCTGGAGACCTGCTAGAAAATATTAACTTCATAATCTCTAGCTCTTCTTAAGTTCTTGTCTTAGTTTTGCATAATATATTAAGATACTTAAATAATATGGAGGTTTCTCTGACAGCTCTCCTTTATTGTACCACTGATCTTTTCTACTTAATCGACGAGGAACGACGTCGATTACGACGAAGCCTTGCCAGGCTGAGGGTCAGCTGAGCGGGTGCTGAAAGTGTGCCTAGCCTTGACAGGATTTAACCGTTTGTTGACGTGATAGGGGTTGTGGGATACCCGGTGTGACAGATAGTGGATGTGATAGATAATAAAATTGCTCTTTAAAGGCTGTTGGTCAGGATACAATGGCTCTTCTGCACAGCTGGTGTGTTGGGTTTTCCAAAAAAAAAAAAAAAATGTTTACCTTTGGGTTGTTATTGTGAATTTTATATCCAAGCATCTCTTGGAGGATTATAGGAAATCTTACCTCTCCGCCGCACAGAATGGCAGGGTATGGACGGAGTGAACGAAAGGAGTCAATTTGTGGCGTTCTCAGTCGTAGTACACCATGAAAATTACGATTCTGTGGAAACTTCATTGGGAAATTGTGCGGAATAGAATATATTTTCATAATAGGTGTAGAACAAAAATCAATTCAGTTTCTTTTGAACCTTCAAAGCTTCCTAAGGCGCTTTCAAACTGGGTAGCGGATTTGAGCTGATCACTCTACCTTAAGCGTGAGTCGTTCTCTGCTCATCTGGGTGTCCTAGGTTTGATGTCTGCCGGCTACTTATTCTCGGAGATGCTGAATGTCAAACCTATCACTATTGTTTGTCTCAGGGTTATGTGACAAATCATGACCACATGTTGAGCTTTAAAACTGGACTAAACAACATAAAAACCCTATTTCCTTATTTATACATGCAAGTTATTTCCTACATCCGTCATTTCAATAAGTTAATAAAATATTTATCGTTGTCACACGCTATCTCCCCCTCCCTTCCAAAACGTAGTAGATGCAGCATCTGGTCTCACCAACAGGAACAAAGCAAGGGTGTGTGTCAAGTTCTGGGCGAATTATCCAATTTTTAGGAGTCGGACTTCACTTGATTCATGGGGAACTTCCTTCTATCTCCATCTATTTTACACTCCAACTTCCTCTCACGTACGTCTCTCATTTTATCCGACATCCTATTCTGCAACTGACGCTTCCAAGAATTTCACTCTTTAACTCCATCTCTTTCTACCATCGGTCCTCTCTCTTGTTGCAGCTGCTATTTTCCAACTCCACGAGTTACAAAGCTTACTTACTAATTGTCCCCAAGTTGCTAGCTTGCGTTTCCCTAGTTAACGTTTCTACAATATTATATACATGAAATTCTGATATTTTATAATATACGGGCTGGACTATTTAAGTTGAGACACTTCAGTATCTCCAAAACTAAGGGTTGTAGAAAGAAATGTCTTAATTAAAAGTTGCTTGATATTATGGGGAAAAGTAAATGCCATTAGTCGTGTTTTGTTTGGAGGACATTATGATGGTCATTTTAGATCAATTTAATTTTTTTAAATGCGAATCTACAGTTAGGATCAATTTAAACTGACCCTAAAATGACCATCACAACGTCGTTCAAATAAAACACGATTATTGGTATTTAAATTCCCCCATAATATTGAGCAACTTTTATTCAAGACATTTCTTTCTACAATGCTTAGTTTTGGATATATTAAACAACCTCAACTTAAATCGTCCGCCCTATATACTACTTAGTGATATTTGTAATCTTTCTGATATTTATATATATTCTTTTCATATTATTTCCCTTTACATAAATGTTCCCTGTTATTTATTCTCTGTTGTATTTATTAGCCTATTTATGCTTAATGATTATTAATATCTGTGAATCTTGATTATTTACATATCTATAGATATGTTATTTGGCTATAGGTAGATGTTCCGCTACTTCTGAAACGTGCCATACGTAGATGTCCCATGCAAATTTTAATGACACATCTAGTGTTCAAAGACAAAACCGTGATTACTATATTTCGATTGCTATACCATGTATAATCATCCCTTGCGTTATGGATATCTACAGTTAGTATAAAACGTCATAACAGCCCCCACTCCAGAAGCATAGCTGCGCAATAGTACTGACCAGCCCACTTGCATAATAAGAGAGGTGGGGGTCAGCGACTGCCTCCGAGTTCTGATATAATTCTGTTCCTTTGTTCCCCCACCACTCTCACCGCTTCTCCTCGTTTCTCCTCTCTTGCACATATGGAGTGTCACGACCTTTTACTCGAGCTGTTCACAGTTACCATCCTGTATGACACGAAGATCTAAACATTGTGCAATAAGTAATGAAGCTATTTTAGAAAGCGAACAAATTAATAACAATACTGAAGCAGAACAGAAGAGTAAAAGAATTATATGGGGCAATGGATGATAAGAAACTGCTCGTTATGACATGCAGCAGAATATATGCTGGATCCGAGAAATATTGAGGTAGAAGTTCTCAGGTGATAATACTAAGACAAAGGCTCATATTTGGAGACAAAGAGGAGAGCGAAAAAGGTGAAGGAAGAGAGAAAAAGTATATGTGGCTAACTTCGTATCTCTCGCTTCGAGAGCAAAGGAATTTTTTGGGAAAAGGTCGCCCCTTCCAGAGAGTTATTTTTCGCATTCCCTCCTTTAGAGCAGAGTTTGACATTTTCCTCTTCAGCTGGTTGGAATAGTTGGTTCGTTTAGAGTTTAAAGTGCAGTACGAATGAAAAATCGGAATAAGTGTAGCTGTTACATTAAGAATAACTTTGGATGTCCGTTAACAGGTATCCGAAAAATCAAATACCTTCGACATGCATCTACACGTGCCTACCTTGTTGTAATATTTGAAGCGTAAAAATGTTGAACAGTCACAGTGCCAGTTTTAAAAGTTTGTAGAAAGAAAAAAAGGGGGAATAAAATTATTTTGTTTTGCATAATTGATTCCTTGCAACATATTTGGAAAGGTGTTGTCATTTTACCAGAGAATTCTGATACATACTTCATAGAAGTCAAATAGGCTGAATAGTTCAGAGGAAACGTCTGTAATGCTCCTTTTGAACGGCGTACCAACTTCTGAAGAGGCTGAATAAATTGCGGTACAGTAATGGTCATATAAGATTGGATTTGAGTTTGATTCTATTATTTTTCTGTTATCGATGAGGGAAACTGAGGGTCAAAAGAGTCTTCATTGTCGTATCTTCGTCTTAAAACAAAAAAAATGTCAAAACTAATTAGAGCAAACTATTCCCGAAGAAACCCTCTAAACTCATAAAAAAGCTATTTTGTTGACTTTTAAGGTAATATTATTAACAAACCTTTTGTCGTTGTACAAATACCACTTTTAACTTGTCCAGTTTGTCTGGAGCTCAAGCAAGCATGCATGCAAGCCAGTCACTCCCAAGTTAACATTGCCAGGCTTAGGCCTACTTGAGCCAGCTACGAATAGTTTTGCTTGACTAATTTTTTTCTTAAGCTGGTAACCAACACATTGCGTTAACATAGTAACCAAGTTCATTTGGCGCTCAACACAAATAACATGTCTAAGAAACGTCAGTTTAGTATTATTCTTGGTCGTTATACATTTATTTTATTTCGTCATTCAGATGGTTAAAGGAATTATTTCGTAAAGTGTTAAACCTGTTAAGAGTCATCTAAAGAAACGAAAAGTAATCCGAGGAAGATTCATAGTTATTTAAATAAACTAATAGACGTAAAAATCTTAAAGGTAACGCGCAACATAATTATTCAAGAATATTATAAACAAGATTATAACGAAGATTAAGTTCAGTTAAGTTTTAAATACATATAACATTTCAGAATCCCTCCTCCCTGTCAGAAAAGCACAGCGAAAAGTATTGGTTTATTTTATGCCTGTGGATTTGAGCCCTCTTTCTTTAGGGGTTTTCAATTTTTCTGTCTCATTTAGGGTTGCTTTATTTACTTCCTGCTAACAAGCTGAACTGTATGTAGCGAAATAAACATAAGATCACAATCAGGTGCACTTCAGTTAGGTGTGACAAAGAGAAGGGTACACTCGCTTCCATTTATATTGTCCCCGTAGCTTTGGGAGGCATTCTACTAATCTTTACAGGTGGAGTGTATATAGCAAGAGGTAGGTGTATGAATTTTCGCCCATGTAGTAGCGCCCTGTTTTACGTGCACAATTCTAGATTACTCATATATGAATATATAATTTTAAGCAATTACTTCACCTATCATCGCTTATAATATCCATGATTAAATGTATAACTAAATAAAATCCTGTTTTGCACAATATTTACTCGAAAAAAATTTAATGGCAGCATAACGGAAAGCTGAAATATATTCTATTTTTTACTCTCAAAGAGGAAAAAATTACTAGACATTATTGGTATTATAAGTTCTAGAAAAAGAATGAATTTGATTTATGGACGCTCTTTTAACTACTATGGTTCTTAGCGTCCCATTCTATATTGGGCGTGCAAGACCGGAAAGTTTGCTCAGAGGTCTCTTTATCAGCTTCAGGTTCTTTAACGTACCGTAAATCTACGACACGGGATCCCTTCCTAAGGAAACCTAGCTAGGGATTTTTTCGTAAGCCCTAGGGGGTGTAAACTCTACATACAGGAGGATAAGCCAACTAAGTAAGTATTGTGATCATCTGTCCAATGCAAATACACAACTAAATAAAACACTGTTTTGCAGAATTTCTCTATCCTCTGTAGTGTGGGGGTAGTGTGTCTGCCTCACACTGAAGAGGTCCCGAGTTCGAATCTCGATTAGGGCGATTTATCCGAATAAGCGTTTCCGGAATTTTCCGTTATCCTGAAAAGACGAATGGCGGGTAACTTTAAGCTCTTTGGACCCAGGACTCATTTGAGCACCATTTCATTCATCGTGAGATATGAACCGTTAAAGGACGCTAAACTAAAGAAAATTTCCTTCAACTAGTATTTTTAATGAAAGTAATTATAGTGTAATACTGAAGTAAAGCATACTTTTCACTCTCAAAGAGGAGGCATTTACTGACATTTTAATAATCTCTTCATGCGAATGCTGCATATAATTACCCTAACAATGCCTTCAAATGGCTTCGTACACACTCGCAATTTTTTCGCGATGCACCTCCGAAATATTTGCATACATCGCGAGAGCTACAGTTAAAACGCACCATTGCTTAGTCGAACAACAAAAACAGACACAGACATCCCTCCCTGCTATGTAGGCACCCGCTGAGAAGGTTGGTAAAATGCCTCCCGAAACTGCGGCGAGGGCATAAATGTGTACCACGAAGCTTGGCAGGCTTAAGGGACTTCACTTGTGGTCACCATGACTGACACGTTCAGTACATGTGCACTCTAGTATTGCGACGGAGCAAGTTCAGTTGCTTTGTTTAATACTGAGTAGCTTAAAGTAAGATCTATACGTCTCCAAATATATACTTTTATAAGTATAAGGTATGTTCCAACATACGGTTCTGAACGGGTTCCGAACTAATTCCAACACATGCTAATGCACATGCGCCAGTCCGGTACGCTCACAGAACTAATTCGGAATTTTGTGTGGTTGGAACACTACTTGAACCGTTCGCGTTCTGTCACGGCCTTCTTCGTTGCACGGTCAATCAGAAGACGATCAAATATCTACGTTTACAGCGTTGATGAATGAAATCAAACTCCGCCGATACAAACGACACATACGTACATCGTAAGCGTTTCTTTCATACTGATTCCAGTCCTAATATTCGAGCAAAAATAAATCGCGTTCGTTTATCGGCTTAAAGCCATTGATACTGAGTTATTGCGAATAAAAATTGTAATATATAGATATTATATTTAAACCAGAACCCGGAAAAAGTAATTTAACACAATTCCAATTTAACATTAGGTTTCCTGCTACAGAAACTTCTAAACACAATGTTTAATTTAAAACTCCAATACTCTGAGACAATGACACCCCACATAAATTCTATTCCGAACGTAATGCAAATAATACAGAACTACATGGTACCAATGTATGCTTATGATCAGGGTTAGGATTTTTAGTTGCAAATTTCAGATGAAAAGAGGAAGGGAAAAGGTGCTCAAATAAGGTGAAAAAGGCACAATAAGGTGCTGGTTTATTTCAGGGGATGCACAACTGAAATTGCTATTTTCTAAACTATCCATTCAATTGGGCTGAAATTTTTATTTCTTTATATATAATTGTTTTGTGAATTATAGCCCAGTCTTAATAATTCTCGGAACTGCGCGGTTGAGGTTATTGTCTCTGCCTGCCCAGGCTTCGTCTCCACGCAAACAGATGACGTCTCTCACAGCAACAAACTTACATTCACGAACAGCAGGCTACTGATTCTGGTGGGATAGAATCACTCACTGTCAATTGCATTATTGCGGGCTACTTTATAGCAGTAAAGTGAGAGAAAGAGGTTTTCGTCGAACACACAATTATTTTCCATTGTTGCGGGTGTGCTTTCAATTCCCGCGCGGCGTTTACTGAAAGAGGTGGACTTACTATTCGCACGTACACAGCAAGCTGAGGAGACGTTAACTGAAAGTTAAAGAATAAATTGGAATGAAACTTAAAAGAAAAAATCTGATGTGTTACACTCACATGACTTTCTCTACTCTTGTACAATCCATTTTTACAAACGCCTATTCTCCATATGCTTTATGTTAATCGAGATATCGAGATGTCAATCTTATTGCTAATTTTCTTGTAGATGCAAGGGGAATATGGTAGCTTTTAAGGGATGGTCAAATATTTTAACGCTGGTTGCTATGCGGCGCATTCCATTCTCTTTGCAAGTCCAGGACATAAAAAAATGAATAACGAATTTGAGAAAAAGTATAAGTATTGGAAAATTTAAGGGAATAACAAGCAATATCTCGAAAACGGTTCACTCAACAAAAGAAATGTATATGACATAAGTTGTGTATTTTAACGAGATCTACATTTTTTGTGTAGTAAAATTTTGTCTATCTCTTATGGTTTACCAGTTATGCAAAAGTCGTTCACAATGAAGAATACTTTTGGAGACATTCCCAGAAAATTCGAGATATACATTTCATTTCTCATGACATTATCTTAAACATATGATATTTTAATCAAAATCGTTAGAGCCATTTTTGAGAAAATTAAAATTTTCGAAAAATGTTCCATGTAAAGGGTAGTCTGGGGTGGGGGGATTTTCTTGAAAACCTTCGTGTCGCATCTCTGGAAGATACTGAACCTAAATACCAAGTTTGGTGTTTATCCGACTGTTAGTTTTTGAGTTATGCTGTTCACAGACACACACACACACACAGACACACACACACACAGACACACACACGGACATGTTTCCAAAAATGCTTTTTTTGGATTCAGGAGGTCTCAAAACATGTATTTCCGGTGAAATCTCGGTATCGAATTTTTGGGTGGAATGCAATACTTCCCCTACTTACTATACGTAGTAGAGAAAGTAAAAAGGGGATTATGGGCATGGCTGGGGGAAAATGGTATAAAGGTGCCAAAAAGGGGTAAAGGTCCCAAAATAACGGAACAATGTTTAAATGGAAATAATCCTCTTCTTCGGAAGTCGATGCATCATTAAAAAGATCACTGTCACCTTCTAAATCACTCATTGTTATCTTTGAACGCTGTTTTGCTCCCTGGCTTTGTTAGACGTTTGTTCTTTTCCTCAAGTATGTCGCCATACTACTCAACAGCGAGCAACTGCTTACCAAACACCTTTGCTATTCCGTATTGAGAAATAAACACGAATGGAGGAATAAATTACATATTCAAATTTATTTTCTACTGAATACAGAGAGCATGTCGCTTTTTCAATACTCTCTGTCGGGTTTGTTCCAAGCGATTAGAATAGATTCTTAATTAACTGAGTATGCGCTGTAGACCATACAATCTGCGCATGTCTGGAATTTTTAGTTCCTATTCTTAATCACGAACCGATTTCACTCGTTCCGAACTAGTTCCAAAATACGTTGGAACAGCAAACTGGAAATTCAGAATTGGTTCTGAACTGATTCTCTGTCGTGTTGGAATGCCACTTAGCTACTGCGCACACTCAGATAATTCGGAATCGATTCTGAATCGTGTGGGAACAAACCTATAGTAACCCAATCTGGGTTACTAAAAGTAAATAGTTTACCAAAATATATGGAATATCTTCCTCTGTAAAAAAAACTACATGGTTTACTCACCCAACGTTCATCACTTTAAATTGATCCAGATACACTTTGCTGTCGTCGAAGTTGATGTGAACTCTCAGGAATACGTCCAGTGGATAAATCTTTGTACTTATCTTCCCAGTAGGACCGATGCCCATGAACTTAGCTTTGTAACGGTCATACCGCAACTACAAGAAAACAAAAAACAAAATATTATTTTGCTGCTAGATAGCTGTTAGCGTTTTGAAACATCCACATTTGCAGAAAAGTAAGAAACCTCATTTTAATGTCACAGTATAAAAACATTTAGCGGAGACATCTGTCTTCCTTCATAGCACGAATTTCGAGTGTTCATTTCACAAACTTCGGTTACCTTTCCTTAATCTCGGCAAGTTTGTCAGCAAAACAATTAACGCATAAAAATACCTGAAGAACCAACTCTCATATTTGGATCATCCTAACTTTCTATAATATTTGAATTATCCTTTAAATAACTTTACAATTATATCGTGTGACGGTCTACGTAGGAGAAGAATAAGTGACAAAATATTTTTCCAGGATTTTGAGTAATAGAGCACAATGTGGCAGCTAATAGCAATATTGTTTCCTCATATAAACGTAGTTCTTCCATTGCAAGTCTAGTTTTACACGTGGCTTCAATTAGAAAACCCGAAAGAATGTATTATAAGATAACAAAAGGTAATTTGGCCACTCACAAGCAAGCGCGAAAGTCTCCGCACATGCGTAGTGGGTGATTCCCGAGCAACAGCTCTTCTGAACATTCTACACGGCCGTTATGAATTGGCTTTTTTGATACTTGAGGAATTTTGCAACCATTACCTATCAAACTTAAACCTACCTCCCAACTACGAAATCATGAAATAATAAATAATAATACCCAATTAAATTACTAATAATTTCCTTATACGCCACAATATCTAATTTTGAATTTACCTGACAACTGAGGAAACTAAGAAAAAGAAAAAAAAGGTGTTCACTGCCTACTGCAACAGGTTGTCACAATCTCCTACATTTTGTTGGCGACATCCTTGGCCAGCTGATTGCATTTTAGGTCCTTTTGGAATGAGAAACTGAGGTAGAGAATGGCTATATTCTTGTAAGAATATGTGCCCAGGTTGTGGTATCGGAAGGACAAGAGGTTATAATAATTCTGATTCAGTTTTAATAACAATTTTAACACATCAGTATTTGCAACTGTTCACGATAAATTTTCAGATTAAGCTATTTATTTATGACGTAATTTCAGAATCTGGAGCTTTATATACTCGATAAATAATGTCTTTTTACACTTGATACATATAGTATATTCCCTGCAAACTATACTGTAACTGTTGATGCTTAAAAGAAGTTTTCGATGCGACAAGAATTTCGCGTGCCGAATTCTCGGTCTGAGCGGCATCGGTGGTACAAGAGATTGAGAATAACTGCCCCACGGTTGGTCTATTCTGCTCCTGATATAGTAAAAGTTGTACTTTCTACGTCATACTGCTTTATAATTATTGGCTACAATTTTTCGTCATGCTAGGCGTCTATTTTCACGCCATCTTATTCCACAGATCTTACTGCTTTTTTCCTCTATTACATGTGATTGTTATTTCAGTTTTTCTGAAGCTTCTTTACTTCGGACACCGCTTCGCTTCTCATCCATCGGACTAAATAGTTGAAGTGATAACAAGGGAAAAATGGAATTTTACCCCAATGCATATAACAATAGTGTTGCACCCACAAATCTAAGTAACGCGCGGTTCCTTTGAGGAATTTTTCCCTTTCAAGGGCTTCTCTGACGTAATACCCCCAACGTTTTAGTATTGGGTTACAAAAATATTAACTTATTTTTACCATTTTATCCCATAAAGCATATTTAAATACTTTCACTTACCACTAACAATTTTATTACATACAATTCTACTCCTAAAAATTATTCCTATATCTGAGGCGCTATTAATTGCTCACTACATCGGATTTGAACCCAGCATTTCACGAAACCGAGCCACACTGACTAATGAAACATCTCGTTCTATTACTGCTTTATTACCTGAATCTTTACATGTTCACACACGCACAGACAAAACTCAACGACTGTTGCGTTCGCTGCGGCTTATCTTGGACTCGCTTAGAACTGATGTTCGTTAAAAACAAACATAAGCTGTCTACTGATGTAGGTATAGGGTCTTTCAACAAGAGTGTCCTATCTTTGAACTTAAATAAAACACGTTCTATAAATGATAGAGGTTTATTTATTTTTTATTTTGGAACATAATTAATGTCATTACGTGCGGAAGAGAACTTCAGTTAAGTGACCGCCACGACTTCGTTGGGTTGCGCGTATACGGTTGACCCAATTTTCAATGACACAAGAATTAGGCCCAACTTCCCGAATAACACGCGTGATATTATTCATAAGATCATTTACTGTTTCTAGCTTGTTGACATAAACTCGAGATTTAACATAACCTCACAAGAAGTAATCAAACGGCGTTAAATCACATGGCCTCGGAGGCCAGTTAACATCACTACAACGGGAAATGATGAAACCTCTGAACTTCTCCTTCAAAAGACCGATTGTTTCGAGAGCAGTATGACATGCGGCACCATCTTGCTGGAACCAGATGTTTCTGAGATCCATACCATCCAATTGAGGCCAAAAATAGTCCCTTATAAGAGCCCGGTGTCTTTCTGCATTGGCAGTTGGAGCTTCTCCATCTTCATCTTGGAAAAAATATGGACCAATGATTCCACCATACCAAATTCCACACCACACAGTAACCTTTTGGGGATGAAGTGGCCGTTCTTGAATCTGCATTGGATTGTGATTGCTCCAATAGCGGTAATTTTGTTTGTTAACACAACCATCCATCCAAAAGTAGGCTTCGTCGTTGAAGATGATTTTTCGACAAAAATCCGGGTCAGCTTCCAATTGCTCCATAGTCCAGTCAGCGAATACACGGCGCAACCTATGGTCGTTGGGCTTTAGTTTTTTATTTAACGCCATTTTGTAAGCGTGAAACTTCAGGTCCAAATGCAGAATTCGCCAAGTTGTGGTCGGCGAAAGCTCCAATTCTTGCGCTCGACTAGCAATTGATTTGTTTCTGTTCTCGCGTACACTCTCACGAAGGGCGCCTATGTTTTTTTTGGCGCGCTTACGTCGATTGCGTTGCAATGGTTCGCTAGCCTCGCCAAAAACGAAAGAGAATGAGGAGGCCACCGAAACCAAGCAGCCGTTTACGACGGACTTGTCTGTAGCAGGTAACCACGGCCAGACGAAAAGGGAAGCTCTTACGAAAGCCGTAGGGGACAGGAAATCTAAAGATTCTAACCAAAACTCGGAAACGAAAATAGGAATGGAACGTCCCAGGAAATATGCCCCAATATAAACAGAGTTATAATTCAAAGATAAGTTTCATTGGCTTTATTCCATGAAATCCCTAACTATAAACCATCAGTATTCACCAAATAACGAACATAAAAAACAAACACCAAAGTATATTCTTATTGCACAATTTTTATGAACTAAAAACACAGAATGCCTGGAAAAGTTTCAAAATGGAAAAGGAAAAATTACTCAAACTTAATTCAAATCATAAATACAGAACCAAAATCCTCATAAATATACTACTAAGAGAAAAGCTCAAAACTTTAAATGATCACAGAAAAGCAAACTTTAACTGATCAAAACGAAAAGTAAGTCTGATATAAAAAAAGAAACGAAAACACAGATGGCTTATTTAACAATTTCTCTTCAGGAGTTCTTAAATTTAAATATGTTCTTTATGAATTTCTCTCTCTGAATATTTTAAATTAAGCTAATATCTAGTTGTCTTTTTAAAGAATGTTAGACTTTCTGTATAAAACACTTAATAGAGCTTTGTACTGCAATGGTTTTGTTTCACGCCCATTGATATGAATATAAATTTTCAAGTAACGATGGCAATTTATATCTAAACCTTCAAGTGATGCCTAATAGTACTATCAAGATTTGCAACCATTAGCAAAGCTTAAACGTATTAGAAAATCCAATATGCAAAAAAATTACATTTCTACCACCTTTAGCCTGATTGTTTCCAAGATAAGCAGCCCTTTTAAACAAAATGAAAAGGAAATAAATGCTACTGGTACGACACCATGAACATAGTTCTAGATAGTATCACAACCTAGAATTAATGAAGTATATTTTGCGGGTTAGCTTTTCTTCATTTACCTTAAAAAATATACGCATTTATCAAATATTCTGAGAAAAATTTACTTTCCATAAAACGTTCTTACATGAATAGCACCTGCAAACAAAATCAACAACCTCAAAGTACTGTTCGACATTTTATTTCATTTGCAATTTACACATGAAAATGGTCACAATTTACCCAGGAATGGTCCTACTCGTGCTTCTATGTTACATTTTTCATTTGCACGCATGTCTAAAGTCAAGCAAACAGTTGCACTCACCCATTCATACACATAGTTCTTACATACATTTATCGCGAAGAATCTGTGCCAACTACCATGTATAAAATTTAATAAAGAATTTTGACAACCCCACTTAAAATTATTGATAATGAAAGCCAGTCACTTGCGATACCGGTAAAACATATATTTCGGTTTGTGCCCCAAATTCCACTCACCCAAACCAAAATACAAAATACTCGGAGCAAAGCCTACCTTCACGTATGAAGAAATTCCAAGCGTATTCCACACGATGTCCCTTTAATGCTAACGTCGCCAGCAAAATTTGGAAAAGTACTCCTTTTAATTAATAAACTATAGTCGATAAAACAACTTAAACTGCTAAGTATTAGCATAACTGGCGAACAGCAAAATAAAAAAAAAAAACTTCCACAGTAGGACACACGTCTCACCGGTCCGCTCACCGTATCTGCAATGCGGCAAAACCCCTACCCCTACTTGGATAAGGCCAAGCGCGGACCATGCCCTCAATACACAGAGAAGAAAAAAAACGGAAACAAAGAGTTAACTAAGCAAGAAGAGAAACGAAGCAGGCTACACGAGTGACTGGTTGGATGTATATAACAACAACAACAAATAGTACGTACAACATTTCAGCACAACGTACAGGCGTTCTTTGATCGCTGACAGAACAACTTCTTTCAAATTTATCGATCAAACGCCGAATCGTTCTCTAGCAGGGACGATTACGCACACCGTAAACTTCACGCAATACACGGAAGGTTTGACGAACAGATGATCCATTTTGATAATCAATTTTCACAATTTCTACGCTTTGCTGAATGTGTAACGTTCCATGGCTATTTGTCAATAACAACTGTAACCACATGAAAAAAATTACTGCTATAACTCAATAACAACGGCAGCTATCATATGTTAAAGATAGGACACTCTTGTTGAAAGACCCTTTATTTGTGCTGTGATATATAGGTTATGTATTTAATCATCCATTACATTAAGTCCATTAGTTGCTACTCACCTTCAGCTGTTCGAATCCCAGGGAACCTTCAAAGGCGAGTGTAGTGGAATCGCTGTTATCATCTGTAATGAAGATAGTTTCTCCTGTGCGTCTTATAGTGGAGATCCCGAATATTTTTCCCATTTCTGCCAGGAACTTGCCTTCCCATTTTATCAGCACCTGCAGAATGGAAAACGACCATGTGTGAGTCCTGCCTCCGGGTTGCGATAAAATATACTACCTACTTATCGCCATCTTTCTTTTATATCTCGAGAAATGTTTTGGAAGCAGAAAATTAGGTTTAGGAAAACGTTTTGCCAACTACAGAGTATATATTACTCAGTTGTAAATTAAATGCACTAGATTTTTCTTATTTATTGTCACTTTTAACTATTACGGTTATAATATCACATCTTTAGGCTTTGTTGAATGTTCTTGTGGAATGTAATCTTATTATTCCAGAAAAATGGCCTTAGAATAGCTTACTGTACATAGTTATATTCTGTTTTTGCTTATTACTCTTAGAAATCCCTGGTCTACTCTTTTTGGTGCCACATGGAGTTTTACTGTAGTGAAAATTGTATTCCAAACCTGTATTTATCTGTAAGACTGAAAAAAAACCGCTAGAAACCCTAGTCAAGTTTAAATACGTGCGAAGCGCGGAACCTTTTACTAATTTATCCTTACAATTCAGTATAAAACCTAGCCAGATTATTCATAATCAGGACTGTAATCTTTATTCCTTCTAAACACTAGTCTCAGATTGCACCAGATTCTTCACTTTGTTCAGCGATTTCTTTAGATGGAGTATCGTTTGTTTTGCTCTCAATTCTGGACTACTGCACCAGCCATAGCTACATAGGGCAGGTCATGAAACCACTGAGAAATTCTCTTATTTCTTAAAAATATTCTCCCCTCCAGATTTTCGATGTGGCATACAGAGAAATACCTGCTGGTCTGTGATCCCATGTAATTATACATTTAATATCATTGTGTGGTACGTCAATCCCCCATAGCGGAGAGATTTGCAGACGACGGCTCGTTTCCTCAGTATGCTGTAGGCGGTGTAAATGCTTTATACATCCATGGAAGAAAACAGCTTCGGGGCTTCGAACCAGAACGGATGTGCTCAAAGCAGTTTTCTTGGAATAACAAGCTTCAATTTTATCTATTCATAACATTTCCTGCTTACTCGCTGTAGTTCCTCCCTTGCTTTCCTTTCACGAGAACGTAATAATTCATTTCTAAGAGGTTACTTCACGTTTATTAGTTGAATTCAAGAGTCTAATTGGCTCCAAAGTCTGATAAATTTGCTTTATAGTAAAGTCTATGAGAATATGTTTGAAGTCTCTCAGTTGAGTAAACGTTTCTATTGTGTTTTGTTTGCTAGGTGCTGCGATGTGGAGGGATAACTTAGTAATGAAATTCTCCCTTTGTTTAGTCCAAGTTTTGCACGTGTAACCAGATATTCCTGGAATTGTTCGCTTTTCAAAATATTCTTCGAATCCTCACTGTTGGTAACGCGTACTAGAGTTTCGTTTGTTTTTGTACAACTTCATCTTTCTAAACATGGCGATTGCTGGTAAGTGATAAGGCTACTACTGACTGCATAAATGTAAACAAATTATTCCTTTCAGGAGGTTATAAGAGGGCGGATCGAAAAGTAACGCACAATAATTTTTTTACAAACAAGTTTAATAGTTACAGCAACAACAAAAATCACAAGTGAACTTGCACCTTTTACCTAGTGTTGGACATAGTCACTAAGTTTTTCAACACCTTTATCCCGTCGTGGCACCAGTTTCAATATGCCCTGTTCGTAGAAGTCCGTTTTCTTGGTGTATAGTCATCTGCGGACTGTTGATTTCACTTCCGCATATGTCGCAAAGCGTTCGGCGGCCAGGAATTTTTTCATGGGACCAAACAGATGAAAGTCCGACGGTGTAAGGTCCGGACTATGATGGATGCTGGAGCACCTCCTAACCAAATTTGGTGATTTTCTGACGAATATCAGCAGCAACATGGGGGCGAGCATTGTCATGAAGAATATCGTACACTACACCATAGGAAATGTTGAACTGTTACGATAAGGTTCGCAGTTACACACGCCGGTCGTTCAAAATTACCGCTTCATTGCCTCTGACATTCTGCAGGGTTGCAGCTGTTGCCGGCCTCCCGGAGCGTGGCGAATCACTAAGGTTCACCCGGCCCTCTAGGAAGAAAGCACACCACCTGGAGACATTGCTACGGTCCATACAATCATCCCCATACACGCCACGCATGTCCCTGTGAATATCACTCAGTTTATGCCCTTTGGTACACAAATATCGAACCATGCCTCTCTGCTCTTCACACGTGGACGACAGTAACATGCACGCCATCTTTTTTGCGTAGTTCACGCTTCTCTCCTTAGAGCTGCACATGAAACAAAAATACCCTCTGTAGTGAAAACTTCAAACTATATCTGTGTGAAATTTCAGCATTCCAGCTGCAATACCAAGACAAAAAAATTATTGTGCGTTACTTTTCGATCCGACCTCGTAGAATGCTACTCGATTATTACTGCTCGAGTTACACGCATGATCGATCATGTCTGAAAGTCAGTATGACGGGGTAGAGTGGTGCTTCTTTTCTTTCATTGGGATCATCGGCAATCATTATTCTTTTCCTACCGTTAGATATTTCAATAATGAGCTTTAATTAATGCTCTTAAACCGGAGGTTCCCAACTCGCCCAGCTGTGTTTTCTTTATAAACTCTGCAGCTCTCGTACCACCCTATGTTTACTAAGGTTTTTGTCAAAAACTCTGTGTTTGAAAATAATGCAGGCTAAATACGAATTTCTTAATTGAAGATAGCACAGTATATAGCTTTTAATAAAAGTGTGGCATACGTGGCCGAAACAAGTATATAAGCTAAATTGAAAAACATTAAAAACATTGAAAATTTAAATGCATGACAAACTTTTTCATCCTGTTTTATCAAAAAACCATAAAACAAACAAAATTGCTTGTAATACTCTAAGCACAATAAACACTGAAAACTTTCAAATCCAGGCAATTATTAGGGATCCTAAAAATATTGTGCATCTGTTCAATAAATTACCAACAGAATAGCACACAATCAAAAGAAGAAATGTTGAATAAAGTAGTTCATGAATTATTTTATATATAATTAGCATGAAATGTATCTTATTGTGATCTAAAATTGTTTAGAATTTGAATTAAAGTTATTATTCATATTTTATTACTATTATTGTATTTATTATACAACATATTTTATACTGCTAAGTTAGCTGTGCCCCCATTTTAAGTCTTTCGCGCGCTCGTGGGGAGAGGAGTTTGGAAACTACTGTCTTGAGCGGAGCATTCATAAGAATACAAGAATTAGGAAGACAAAAACAAGTGAGAGTTAAGTCCTAAAAATAATATATAACGCTACTGCTGAAAAATATCTTAAGTTTACATTCAACATGCAAAGGGAGCATGGCATATGTCAAATTGAACACGATTTGTCTACCACATCCAATTTAATGGCTAAACAGTATCAGTTTGTAGTAAATATTTCAAGTACCTGAAGCTTTATTTTGCTCTAATTTAATTCCAATAAATGTTTATGTAAATTTGTGCTATATGTTGATAAAAATCAACTGAAAGACTACTTTTTCTCGAAACTACAGTACAATTCCAAGAAGGCCTAAATGCATTTTTTTCAAGATACTGTTCTTCTTTGATATAGGTTCAACAAAAAAAAAAAAAAAAAAAAAAACAGAACATTTTGAATAAAAATCTTTATTGGTGCATGTAATGTTTGTTTTCAGCAAGTAATTCTAAATAGTGATAGACATTCGAATGTCACCTAGCAAACTGTTATTCGGGAACATAAAACATTCTTTCCTTTCAATGTACCTCTCCTGAAAAAAATGCCTTTTAATTTTTTCCAAACTTGGGCGTAAGATTTCAGAGCTTTAAATACTTTCTAATAGAATTAATACATTCTTACAGTTAAAGTTGCATACTTCTGAAAATGCTTAGAAAGATTAAAGCTATAACGAACCTCTAGAAGGCATGTTTTGATCCTACACATGTATTGTTACATGCAAAGACATCATTGCTGCTATACGTATTTTTTCTATTAAAGGAAAGGAACGTCCCTCAGGAAGTATACGTACGTACTAATTTGATACATCCCATGTAAGTTTTATGTTATGTCATCTATCAATAGTAGTTAAATGCACAAGAGAAATTATACTTCCATGTTGCAGTACTCGCACATGACTTTCTCTATGCTTTATAACTTTACAAACATCCTTTTTGTTACACTATTCTAGAAACTTCTCTTTAATAAAAATCTGATGTGTTACACTCACATGACTTTCTCTACTCTTGTACAAACTATTTTTACAAACGCTTATTCTCCATCTACTTCATGTTAATCGAGATAAACATTTGTAGACTCTTATCTTATTGCTAATTTTCTTGTAGATGTAAGGGGAATATATATTTACAAGGACAATATAGAAATACAGTAGCCTTTAAGCACATACATATCTCTTAATGCTCCTCACCTTGTACTACTGTGACAACATGCCGGTTGGACATTGAATTCCCCAATTGATTCAAGTTGTTTTCCAGATAGATCACCAAGACATCTCACTACATATGACAATTTCAAAGGCGACCTGCCATCGCAAGTACTTTAATATGAATATGGCGAAATAAAATATTTTGGTGAAGTGACACATCCGCAGCTTAACATGGCTTCCTTCCGAAGGGAAGTAAAGCCGGTGGCCCCGTGTCGTAGATTTACGGCACGTAAAACAACCTCAAGCCTGAGGGGGAAAATTTCTGGTCTTTCAAACCCATATAGAATGGGACGCTAAGAACCATACGTTCTTTAACTCCATAGTAGTCAAAAACGTCCATAAATAAAACTCATTTTTTTTCTAGGACTTATGGTACCAATAATGTCTAGTAAGTGTCCTCTTTCGGAGTAAAGAGTCACTTGTTCTTGTTAGTTGGGGTATTAGTATTAAGATGATATGCTGAAATCTGGTAGCCTCCGTTCACTGAAGCCTCCGTTCCTATCCTGGGTGTGGTCTCAAGGAGGCGGATTGGGTTAAATATATAAATAATATAACTCAGAATGTATAACTTATACTGTTAGTTTTTAAAACTTTATAACAGATGTGTACTTATGCCATCATGTAAAACAAAGCCAATTGTAAACGCCGAAGCTGAAACGGGACATCTTGTTTTCTCTTCTCCTTGTTCAATATTTGTTCACCATGGCAACGCACATTTGCAGTAATGAACATTATGTTTACAATCCAAACAGTTGAGCATCACTCTTTTCTTTGCAACAAATTTTCCATTTGTATTATTTAGCGACGTTTAACATAAAGATATAATTCAACTATACAAACTATAATAATTAATCACATTTTAAATTCAAATTAAGGGTATGAACATTCACATATTTTAATATAACACTTCAAAACAAGAGTATTCGAATACGAATCATAATACATTTTTTCAACTGTTTCCGTTTCGATTAATTTCTCAAATTATCTATCTCATAGTTATGCGATTTCTGTTTTTGTTTCTTTTATAAAAGATCGCATCAGACGATAAATTAACATTTTAAATAAATTTGAAGCACTAAATCTGCCAATTATAGCTTAATGATTGTGAAAAAAAACACAAAATATCGTCTAATAAACAGCTTAACTTGATGGGAGTTTTAACCCTTCTCTGCCACGTAGGACGCAAGAACTTTATAGATTGTATACACTCGGAACAGTACTGTTTCCGATTATAACCAGTAGCCGACAGTAGAATGTTTCCAACTAAATATTTATGTACACGAATAACGAAACATTGATATAACACTTTAAATGCTGTCATGTTGAAGACTTATGAATAACAACACGCCTCGAAAATGTATTAATGTATTATAATTTAGCTTTTTGAGTTTCTTCCCTTCTTTATTTTGTTTTCTTTATTTTGATTTTTTTAAAACACAATAAATATCTAGATCATTTCCCTGTGTAAAAATAGTGAAAGTTCCAAATACACTGTTTTCTACCTAGGACCAACACACCCCTTTATATTCATAATATTCATAGGATATTCAAAATAATTAGTTCAATCGTTGTGTGCGCGATATTATGCAAATATATACACTTATGTTGGTTCAAAAACATTGGTTATTCTTCCAAAATGCAGAACTATCACACTTTCTTTCTATTAGTATTTTTTCTATGATTGTAAAGATTTATTTGAGCAAGGCGCTAATTCTAATCCGGCACTGCATTATGTTAGAACTTCAATCATAGTTATAAATGAATTATAAGTAAATTATATAAATAATTATATTTCATTACTTATAGATTACATTATTAACATAATTAGTACGTGATAAATAATTGTCCTTTAACACATGCGTGTGTAGACTAAGATTTTAAAGGTAGAAATCACACTAAAATGTTCAATGCCACGGCCGATATTGAACCACGGAACTTCGGCTTTCAGCCTTACGACAATAAACTTCCCACCTTACTCGGTTCTTGGGAAGTCCGTAGATCGCGGTTTAAATACCGGCTATGACATTGAATTTTTCAGTCTGATTCTACATTTCCAACCTTAGCCTACACACATTAAGTGTGAAATAACAATTATTAATTGACTTAATAGTGATTAACCATTTTTTTTAATATAGAGTCAACTGAAAAATTCAAAGCCACAGCCGGAATTTGAACACACATCTCCCGCCCTCAAGGTTTCCTCTTACCTGCTATAAGTTAGGTGGCAGAGAAAGCAAATAGCTTATTCAAGATGTTTGTCTTTTTAGCAGGAACATTGTATACATGGAAGAAGTAAATGTGCCGGTCCTTAACAATTATTAATTTACCACATCCATTCAGATTCATCCACCGAAACTAAATACATATTAAAATAGAATAGGCATACCGTGATCATAAACTATTTATTTATGTATGTTCATTTTAGTATGTATTATCTTTCTGTTATTGTTTACTATGCACCTAATTTATTTTATGCATATTTGTGTCTTCCAATGAATTTACACATGTCAATTCCTCTTATATAAAAGTTCGATATTACCATATATAATTATTTCATATTAAGAATTTATAATGAAATAAGTGACGCGAAAATAAACGGTTTGTTTACTAACTGGCCAAATATTAAACATTTATATTAAACTATTATCTAGAATCTAGGAGAGGGAAGACATGTTATAATATCCCCTCAAACGCCGAAGAACGAATATGCGTAAATAGTTTGCAAGGATCCGTATAGGAAAAACGTCTAAACGTTTCAGCTGAAACATCGTGCAAACAAGAAAGGTTAAAACTCAATTCTTTCTTCATACAAGCAAACATATTGGACGTCGTTCCAAAACATTCAAATTTCGCGGAATGCGAAGTTGGTCCTTCCGAAAACGTCAATTGGAAATGTCTTAGCTAAGGCAATATTTGTTAACAATTATTAATTGAATCATTTGAAGGACATACCCCGATTTTAATATAAAAAGATATTTTTAATTTCTCATTGATCTCCAGACAGCTGCCGAAGATCTACATTAATCATTTATTATTTCATATTACTTTAAATGTAAATCAACTCAATTTAAGATATTTTTAGAACACGGGGATTAATAAAGTTATTATTCACTAAAATATAATAATAAAATGTACATTTCATATCCCAGACTCTAGAGATATTGAGAAATGTTCCTTATCAAAAACAAATTTCTCGTAACCAGCCAAGAATCTAACCCAGCTTCCTTGTAACAGCAAGCAGTTTCCCCACCAAGTGAGCCACGAGACTAGATATAAGTCAAGTAATGAAGATACACGTATAAAGAAATGCAGGATATAAAAGAAGATTGTCCAACGTAGCTGCTGTAACTACAAGCAAAATAGAAGAAGAAACTTGGAGAGAGAAGTGAAAATGTGTAAGGAGCAAAATATGAGACGGGCAAGGGCGGCCAACCCTAGGCCTCGGGCCAAGTAATAGTCCTTAACGTTTTGAGTGCCTTCCCTCCGATTTGTCTTGCTCTTTCGAATCTGAAAATAATAGTATATATTTATGAATGTTTTTCATTTAAGAGTATAGCAATCATAAATACTCCCCTCCTGGAAAATTGAAACACCAACTTCTCCTAATTTAATGAATTTCGGAAATATTTATCTTCAGACAGGTTTCCTGAAATTCATGTTCTTGCTTTAAGGCCGTGTGCAAATTTGGCTCCACATACATCTGTGAGGAAATTTTCCTTCCGTGAATGTTATTAAGAATAAATTACGTTCAACTATTACAGACGCACATCTTATTAGTATACTTGTTCTGTGCACTCAAAGATTAAACATAATAATGAGAAATTGGTAAACCAAAAGCAAATTCAAAAGTCTTGTTAACGTTGCAAGTCTTCAAAATTCCTTGGAACGCTCTTATTAAATGTTATAATAAGGAGCACTTCCATTATAATTCAATGTAACTCCTCCTATGATAATTTTTTTAAAATGTGTAAAATTATATGATCTTCTTTGAAAATAAAAAAATCCAATAAGAATAATTAAACGACTTTTAAACATTGTTTTAAATACGTCATATATATCATACTTTAGTTAAGATAAAAAATAATCATTAATATGAAATAAGTCAGATGGCCCTTCAGAAAATGCTATCAATTTACTGAGCCAAACTGAAAATAGATTGGGCACCCCTGGTCTAGACTATGAACCTAGGGAGAAGCGAAAGAATAAGTTTATCAGAATTTCTAATTTTATAGCACATAACGCAATAACATCCCAGGAAACCAAAATAAAGTCCAAAGCTAAAAAATGAACAAAGATAGACACAATAAAAATAAGTAAGCCAGGAAGCTTTCTGGTGAGACTTTTAACGACTGAAGTTGTTCGTTCCCAGGAGATGTCTTAGAAAGTATCAACGCTTCGTTGGTTGGAATAATCTTTTCTTGGAGTTGAATGGAGAAAGCTGTCTCAACCCATTTTACAGCTGAGTGCAATACAGTCAACCGCGAATTTCGGAGAAGAAGAAAAAGCGCGTAACGTCTAGGAATGCAAGAACATCGCCAGCAGTGAATATGGGACACCATGCCGGCGGTCAAAAGAAGTAGCATTAATGTGTACTGCGGGACAATCGGTATTTAGGCGTCCTGTGGTAGCACATGAGCCCACATCGTTACGGCACTGACACGTGAACCGGAGATCTGTGTTTCAAATCCCGCCAGGACCGTCCTCCCTGACTGAGCTTCTTTTCAAGTTTTCCTCAGCCCCTCATAAGTCCAAATTACGAGGAGATGCCTTAAACTTAGGCCTGGAACGCTTCCTTTAAAATTTCCTTTCACAATTATCCTCTCTTTCGGAAAGGTAGAATCAGATGACTGAAAAATTTCAATGCCACAGCCGGGATTTGAACCACAGATCTCCCGGTTGCTCTAACCACTGACACGACATGAAATTCTCGAACTGATTCGCATTTTTTTTCTGGTAAACCACAAGGAGATCCCAAATTGTATTGATGACATGCCCAAATGGCGACTTACAGTGTTGTAAGTACTTTAAGTCCCGGGCTTCATAGTTTCCAGCACACACCGGGAGATCCGTGTTTGATATCCCGGCTATGGCATTGAATTTTTCAGTCATCTGATTCTACCTTTGCTATCTTGTCCAACACACGGTTTGTGTGGAAGAACAAATAATTCCATTATCTTCCCTTGCATTTAATGTATCACAAGTGTTCTACACTTGTGGTGCCGCTTCCAGTAAGAACGGCATAAACACTCCTAAAAAATATCAAATAAATGCCTTATTTCATATTTATAGTAGAATCTACAGATCCGACTGTCTAAAAGAATTTATGACTACAGTAGACACACATAATTTTAATGCATAGAAGATCAACTGGTTATGTACAGCTAGTGACAAAAAATTTAGTCAATTCTTGAACACAAAATTCTTCTAAATCCCACTTGATGCAGTGCACGGCTCAGAATGTTTGCAACAAAGCTGTGTAGGCACTGCAGCAGTTATGTTTT
Source organism: Deroplatys truncata (assembly GCA_030765065.1). Lineage (NCBI taxonomy): Eukaryota > Metazoa > Arthropoda > Insecta > Mantodea > Mantidae > Deroplatys > Deroplatys truncata. The sequence goes on along the minus strand of CM060988.1, from coordinate 114,882,929 downwards.
ATGGCATGCACTAAAAATGCTGCCTGTGTGTGTATTTCGTTACCTCTGTAGCAGAGTGGGCAGTAGTGCTGTGGGTTTACCTCTCAACTTGAACACATTATTTTTTAATAAATCTTTGAAACACATTATAACCAATTTGTTGCGTAATATTGTTTCTCATGCAGCAATCTTTAACGTTAACACAGTATATATTAAAAGTCTCCATGTAATAATATATCCTTCAATCGAACGGTTTCAAACTGGTTCTCAGAAACAGGGTATCAGTGATAGATTTGAACCCTATTGAAAATGCGTGGGCTGAGGTTAAACAGAAAGCTGCACTCCCTGCATGAAGGACAAAAGATGTCTTATGGCCACAAATTCATCAAGCCTGGGATATTGTAGCTTCTCGTCCACCATGTTGTAGGAATCTGATAAATTCATGCCCTGAAGATTGAAGTTAGTTGTAAAAGCTGAGGCTTCATACACCCAATATTGAAATTTGTTTATTTCTATGTGTTTTTACTTTAGAAAAAGGGTTGGTTTTCTTGTAATATTTGTTACTTATTTGTAAATAAATGTTACTTTATGATAACGTTGTTGTGTGTACTACATAGGTACACACAAAAACGTTATGTACCAGAAGACTCGAATGATGCCTTAAAGTACAATATGATATTAAGGCAACGTGAAGTTCTACATACATATAAAACCAAGGGTAAATTGTCATACTGTTTCCCTCGTTTGTGTCACTTTTGCCCGCATTAGGTCTTACGCTGCTCTAACGTAATGCTGGCAACATATGAATAATGCCACCGAAGCCGGTAAGATACTCAGCCTCAAAGCGTAGCCGAGAGATTGAGGGCCCTCAGCCTCAAAGCGTAGCCGAGGGATGGTTTTTAGAAGGAGAGGAGTGCAGGACGTTGCAGCCGATCTGCGAAGCGACGACAGAGCGTAGCCCAGGGATCTGCGCGTCTAAAACTCCAATGATTCACGTTCACAAAACAACACCACATCGCATATTCAGTGCATTTCACTGATTATTTAGGTTGGCAGTACCCACTTTGCATGGAAAAATGGCTACGTTTGTTTTCTTCCTAACGCTATTTGCCTATATAAATAAAACACTTAAAACGGGTGGGTAGGTGGGTACTAGATATTGGAGAGACCACATCATGTTTTAAAATCACTCCTATGGTAAGTAATTTCATTGCTTTTTCACTTCCTTATTCAGGTGGGTAAAAGAAAGACCTAATGCGGGCAAAAGTGACACAAACGGGGGCAACAGTATGACAATTTAGCCAAAACCAATAATAAAAATCTGATGTGTTACACTCACATGACATTCTCTACTCTTGTACAAACTATTTTTACAAACGCTTATTCTCCATATGCTTCATGTTAATCGAAATATCGAAATGTTAAACTTATTGCTAATTTTCTTGTAGATGCAAGGGGAATTGGTAGGCTTTAAGCGATAGTCAAATATTTTAAGAGGTGGTTGCTATGTGAAGTATTCCATTCTCTTTGCATTACCAGGACAAGCAAAATGAATAACGAATTTGAGAAAAAGTTTAAGTATTGGAAAATTTAAGGGAATAAGGAGCAATATCTCGAAAACGATTCACCCAACAAAAAAAAATGTATATGACATAAATTGTGTATTTTAACGCGATCTACATTTTTTGTGTAGTAAAATTTTGCCTATCCCTTATGGTTTACCAGTTATGCAAAAGTCGTTCACAATGAAGAATACTTTTGGAGACATTCCCAGAAAATTCCAGATATACATTTCATTTATCAAGCAAATATCTTAAACATATGATATTTTAATCAAAATCGTTAGAGCCATTTTGAGAAAATTGAAATTTTCGAAAAATGTTCCATGTAAAGGGTAATCTGGGGTGGGGGAAATTTTCTTTAAAACCTTCGTGTCGCATCTCTGGAAGGTACTGGACCTAAATACCAAGTTTGGTGTTTATCCGAATATTCGTTTCTGAGTTATGCTGTTCACAGACACACACACACACATACACACACACACACACACACACAGACACACACACGGACATGTTTCCAAAAATGCTTTTTTTGGATTCAGGGGGTCTCAAAACATGTATTTCCGGTGAAATCTCGGTATCGAATTTTTGGGTGGAATAGAATACTTCCCCTACTTACTATTCGTAGTAGAGAAAGTAAAAAGTATAACAGGAAGTTTGGAAAGGAACAGGAAGGAAACTTACGAAGAACAGTAATACCTTCTACACCGTTCGGTCAAAGTAACACTACACATCTTCCTTCCGGTTTGTTTTATGCCTGATCAACGCGTTCACTGGTAAAGAACCTACAGCAGCTGTTTCATACGCGTTGTGAACGCAGCTTTTGTGAGCGCCCACGAAGCTCTCCGATCGACTCGTAGCATGGCCTCGCCTCATTTATGAGGCGAAGACTGTACGCGATTAGCAATAGTCAAAAATGGGGATGCATTCTCGATACCGTCGCACACCCGACACTAGGTGATATACAAGTATATTTAATACTTTGACATTAATCGTCGGCAGTTGTTACCTCTCAGTTGACGCTATTCCAGGATTTAAAGAGCCTGTACTAGAATAAAAAAAAAAAAAAAAAAATTATCTGATGTTACGTTCAGATGACGTTTTAACCACTTTTTTGCAATCTATTGTTATACAATATTTATTTTTCTGTGTTCTTTAGGTTAATCCAGATAAACATTTTCAGTAATGGTTATATTACAATTTCGTTATAGAACACAGAGACATGATAGTAAAATACTTTACAATGGTCAGTTATATGCTGGCCTTGAAATTCCATATTCTTTCCATGGCATCGCGAGAAGCAACTGAATAGCGACAACATTTTTACAAAATCTGATGTGTTACATTCGCATAACTTGTTCTGCCAAGTATCTACGCCTATTTACCAAGCTTATTTTTCTGTCTACCTTAAGTTAATTGAAGTAAAGGTTTGCATAAATAGGTACATTATACGTTTCCGTATACGTACAAAGGGAACAGCAATAATTAAATATTTAATAACTGGTCGCCTTGAAAAGCCGTGCTATTTGCATGACATTGCGAGAAAATACTGAGTAGTACGTAAAAAATCCGATATGTTCCACTCATATGACGTTCTCTATTCTTGTACAAACTATTTTTACAAGCGCTTATTCTCGATATACTTCATGTTAATCGAGATATTAATCGTATTGCTGATTTTCTTGTAGGTGCAAGAGGAATATGGTAGGCTTTAAGCGTTTGTGAAATCTTTTAAGAGCTGATTGCTATGCAGAGCATTCCTTCCTCTTTGCATGTCCAGGGCATAAAAAAATAACTAATTCGCATTTTAGAAAAAGTATAAGTATTGGAAAATTGAAACAAATAACGAGGAATACCTCGGAAATGGTTCACTCCACAAAAAATTATATGACGTAAATTGTGTGTTTTAACAAGATCTATATTATTTGTGTACAAAAATGTTATCGATCTCTTACGGTTTACCAGTTATGCAAAAGTCATTCACAATGAACAGGACTTTGGGGACATTACCAGAAAATTCAAGATATACCCTTCATTTGCCATGATAATATCTTAAACTTATGATATTTTAATCAAAATCATTAGAGCCATTTTTGAGAAAATGAAAATTTTCGAAAAACTTTCCATTTAAAGTGTAGTCTGTGTTTGAAGGATTTTCTTGAAAATCTTCGTGCCGCATCTTTGAAAGATACTGAACCTAAGTACCAAGTTTAGTATTTATCCGACTTTTCGTTTTTGAGTTATGCGGCACACAAACACACATACGGCCCTTTTTCTAGAAATGCTTTTTTTGGATTCTGGGGCCTCAAAACATGTATTTCTGGTGAAATATTGGTATAGAATTTTTGGGTGGAATGCAATACTTCCCCTACCTACGATACGTAGTAGAGAAAGTAAAAATGAAATAAAGTATTGAAAAATTCAAACCAGTAACAACGGATATCTGGGTAATGGCTGATGCAATAGAAAAAGTTGCTTGAAATAGTTTTATAAAGAGTTCTGCATTTTTTGTGCAGTAAGCAGTTGGCAATCTCTTATGCTTTACCCGTTATACAAAGTTATGCACTTTTTTCAAATGAAGAGGACTTCACAGGCTATTCCCAATTTATACATTTTATTTGTCATGCAAATATCTTAAATACACTACGTGATCAAAAGTATCCGGACACCTGGCTGAAAATGACGTACAAGTTCGTGACTCCCAACATCGGTAATGCTGGAAGTCAATATGGTGTTGGCCCAACCTTAGCCTTGATGACAGCATTCACTCTCGCACGCATACTTTCAATCAGCTGCTGGAAGGTTTCTTGGTGAATGGCAACCCATTCTTCACGGAGTGCGGTCCTGAGGAGAGGTATCGATGTAGGTCGGTGAGGCCTGGCACGAAGTCGGCGTTCCAAAACATCCCAAAGGCATTCTATATGATTCACGTCAGGACTCTGTGCAGGGCAGTCCATTACAGGGATGTTATTGTTGTGTAATCACTCCGCCACAGCCCGTGCAGTATGAACAGGTGCTCGATCGTGTTGAAAGATGCAATCGCCATCCCCGAATTGCTCTTCAACAGTGGGAAGCAAGAAGGTTCCTAAAATATCAATGTAGGTCTGTGCTGTGATCGTGCCACGCAAAACAATAGGGCAGCAAGCCCCCTCCAGGAAAAACACGACCACACCATAACACCACCACCTCCGAATTTCACTGTTGTCACTACACACTCTGGCAGATGACGTTCACCAAGCATTCGCCATACCCACACTCTGCCATCGGATCGCCACATTGTGTACCGTGATTCGTTACTTCACACAACGTTTTGCCACTGTGCAATCGTGTAATGTTAATGCTCCTTAACCAAGCGAGGCGTCGTTTGGCATTTTCCTGTGTGATGTGTAACTTATGAGAAGCCGCACGACCATGGAATCCAAGGTTTCTCACCTCACACCTAACTGCCTTAGTACTTGCGATGGATTCTGATGCAGTTTGGAATTCCTGTGTGATGGTCTGGATAGATGTCTGCCTATTACTCTCTACGACCCTCTTCAAATGTCGGCGGTCTTTGTCAGTCAACAGACGAGATCGGTCTGTACACTTTTGTGCTGTACATGTCCCTTCACGTTTCCACTTCACTATCACATCAGAAGCAGTGGACCAAGGGATGTTTAGGAGTGTGGAAACCTCGCGTACAAACTTCTGACACAAGTGACACCCAATCACCTGGCCACGTTCGCGCTTTGATTTAGTGGATGAATCCGGCTTCTGTGCCTAGATTTCTTGGCTCACAATTCATAAAAACAGATAAGTCCGTGAGTTCCACGGAGCGTCCCATTTTGCTATTTCACGATGTCTAATGACTACTGAGGTCGCGAATAATGAGTACCAGGCAGTAGGTGGCAACACCATGCACCTAAGATGAAAAATCTATGTTTGTGGGGGTGTACGTATATTTTTGATCGCATAGTGTATATGGTATGTTAATCAAAATCATTAGTCATTTCTTGAAAAAATAAATATGGAAATTTGTTTTCATGTAAAGCTGTGGAGAGATTTTTTTTGAAAATCTGCGTCTCGTATCTTTGGATGATACTGCACTTAAATGTCAAGTTTGGTATTTATCTACTTTTCGTTTTAGAGTTAAGCTGCACTCTCTCTCTCTCTCTCGCACACAACACACACACACACACATTTTCTAAAAATGTTTTTGTGGGAGGGGTTTAAAATGTGTAAATCAATGAAATTTCGACATTGAAATTTTGGGTAAAATACAATGGTTCCTCTGCTTACTTGGTACGTGTAGAGAAAGTAATAATGCAAGTGCTGTGTGGTGTTTATGTATAAGCGTAAAGCGTGATTCAATGAAGTAAAATTTTTATAATTATGTAGTAAACCTTGTCTATTTATTTATAAAAACTAACAACATATGAGATTAATAGCAATAAATTGCCATTTTGTGCAACATTTCATCTCCGCAAATCACACCCGTTTTGCTGCGACGACGATCTGCCAGCCTACGATATATATCGTCAAACGTGACGTTCGTGGAATAGCATTAATTGCTGTGGATATTGTCTTCAAGATCAAGGGAGCAGAAGAAATAGTTCCAGCACAATGGTGTCACAGCACACATTGTTAGAATTTCCATGGCGGTTGCGCTTCGCTCTTTGGGAGTCAAGTCATCTCGAATAATGGAGACATTTTATAGTCTCGGAGATCCCAGATGTCTGTCTGTGACGACTTTCTCTGGGGTGTTTGAAGGACAAGAATTACTAAAATCGCCCACATACCCTTGTAGATCTCGTAGGAGAGTGAGAGCTATGGGCAATGTAGGGGGAGGGAGCGAGAGTTGGAGAGACTGAAAAGGAAAAACAGAGGAAGGGAGGAAGAGACGGAGGCAGACGGAAGTTTAAGAATGAGTGAGGGGGAGGCAGAAACAGCGAGCGAGAGGGAGGGGGAGGGAGAGAGAGACAGAGAGAGGAATATTAACGCTGACAGCAGCAGGTTCTGCTAGTGTGTGAGTGAGGTTAAGTAAGATACTGAGTCTGCTTCCTCCTTCTCAACAATATTAATTTTAATAGTATATTATGCAACGAAACTATAATGGTAGTAAACAAGATGCGAGTATATTTATGAAACGAGCGGTAGCGAGTTTCGTAATTTTCATACGAGCGTCTTAATTACTATTATAGTCAAGTTGCATACCATTATTTTTGGTCCACCACAATATAATTTCAAAACTTCGAGTTTTTACAAAAAGACCTTTTCTTGTTAATTGTGCCTAATTAAATGCTGATCGGATAGCGGGACCTTGAGCGTGTTTGCGAGTAGTAAAAAGAATGGCAGTACTGTTGAGTTCACCCCGTATTTATTGATTTTTGCAGGTAATGTGAAAGCAAGACATATTGAAGTAAACAAAATGAGCTCAATTTATTAGAATATTAAAATTAAAGTAAACAGAATTCATTTTATTTTAAATACTTAAAATATTCTTTTATCTGGGGAATGTATCCCAATGGACTGTTGCTTTGAAGGTGTTAAAGGGATGGGCGAGTTGCACGGGCTGCCGTGTATCATTAGATGCCATAAGAATTCAGTTACATCACATGAAATCAGCGTATTATAGTGTGGTAGAACAAAACATCTTCCTTTCAACGTCACTAAAATGCCTGCTTTCCTTTTTGCCTCTGTTGTAAAAACGATTTGGCTCCATTAAAATTAAACACACAGTCCAAGTTAATACAGAAGCATTAAAAGAATTGAACGCCAATTCCCACATAATTTCTTGTATTCTTTTTTAAGTGCCACGCATAGAATAAAAAACAAATTTCCTCAAAGCGTTGCATAAGATGTTACGAAGGTGAGCACATTATCTGAATGACTCCATTAATTTTCTTTTGTTCTTCATATGTCCAGAGAAATGTGAATGACAGTACTTGTGTGTGTGTGTGTGTGTGTGTGTGTGTGTGTGTTTCCAGGTAATTTAATACGCAGTTGTCTCGTATCAGGGCTGCAGATGCCTGAATACATTTTCCAAATTAATTCTGTATGATGCATTGAAAAATCTGGTTTGGTACACTCACATTACTTTCTGTACCCTCTATCGTTTATTAGTGGATGTACAAATTATTCTTACTCAAGTTTATTACTTTTTCTACTACGTATAGTGAATAGGGGAAGTATTGCATTCCACCCAAAGGTTCGATACCAGATTTCACCGGAAATACATATTTTGAGGCACCCTGAATGCAAATAAAGCATTCTTGAAAACATTTCCGTGTTTGTGTCTATGTGTCTGTGTGCAGCATAACTCAAAAACAAAAATTCGGATAAGTACCAAATTTGGTATTTGAGTTCAGCATCTTCCAGGATTACTATTCCAGTAATTTCTGTTCAGTATCTTAAGAACAGAGCGCTATATGCTGGTCTTAAAATTCCATACTGTTTCCATGCAATTACGAGAAGCAACTAAATGTTGAAAGGGCTTTAAGAGAATGATCAAGAAATGAACAATTTAAACCTTTAATAACGGATAGCGGCTTATGCCACAAAAAACTTATTTTAAATAAATTGAGTGTTTTAAAGAGATCCACGTTTTTTGTGTAGAACGCTTTCGTCTATCACTTAACGTTTATCAGTTGTACAAGATTATACAAAATTCCTTCCGAATGAAGAGGACTTAATAGGTTATTCCGAAAATTCAAGTTATACATTTTATTTGTCAAATAAATATCTTTCATATACATAGTATTTTAACAAAATCGTTGGAGCCATTTTTTAGAAAATCATAAATTTCGAAAAATGTTCCATGTAGGGGTAGTTTGGGATGACGGTTTTGTTGAAAATCTTCGTGACGAATCTTTGGAAGACACTGAACTTAAACACCAAGTTTTGTACTTATCCAACTTTTCGTATTTGAGTTATGATGTTCGATACACACACACGCGAACATGTTTCCAAGAATGCTTTATTTGGATTCAGGTGCCTCAAAAAATGTAGTTTCGGTGAAATCTCAGCATAGAATTTTTGGGTGGAATGCAATACTTCTACATACTATACGTAGCAAAGTAAAAAAGTAAGAAAAATAACCCTTTTGTAGTTTCTCATTACATAAATAAATAATGCTTTATTAAATACTTAAAGTTTATAAATCGAACTTTTAAAGACAACTATCATACCATGAAAGATTAAATCTTGCAAAACAAGTACAACTTTATAAATTAGTAATTATTTATCAAAAAAGACGCTGAATGAATACCTGCGGAAATTATACCAACCTTATGTTCTAAATGTAGCATCCATGCTGGGGATCGCGGCCCATAGATCGAGAACTTTTGCGATGGGCGAGCGAGATATGTATGGACTTGTAACGAATACGTTTATATGAAAGGTCCTTGAATAAAGTAATGTACTATGAATGCACACTTAAGCTTGGGTAAAAGTGTTTACACACCTCACTTCTGTAATGTGTCTATGTCCCCACAATGTAGAAAACTGTATGCATATAAGTGATGAAAATATTGTATTCTGTGTTACTGTGTGGTATCTAAATATTTTCTGATTGTAGTAAAATCGTAGTTATAATCAAAGAAAGATGTATTTACATTTCGGTTAGTTAAAAGTATAGTACTTGCTCCTGCAAGGACAGGTTTTATCGTTATGGGAGCATTGCAGTTTCATTCCTTACTAAATATCAAACCACCTCTCTCTCTCTCTCTCTTTCTCTCAGTATCAACATTCTACAACCTTCTGCTACCTACAAAAGGAGCATGGTCGAATTACTTAAATTAACTCTCAATTCGCAACATTTCTTAGATTCAATAAGATATAGAAAATGAGTTTTAAGTGGAATGAGGTGCAGTAGCAAATTTACCATTTTTTAAATGTTTTATTTATATCGTACCTTTAACATGTAGGATCATATCGGCGGCTCTGCTTTGGAACAATTGCTCTTCAGCAATGATGTTCACTCGCTTATTTTGCTGTTAATCCATGGGGTGGTATTACTTTTAGTACGTTAAATTCCACTTCAAAACTCTAGGGAGGGTGGAGAATAATCGTGGCTATGGAAAAATTACCACCCTCCAGCCGGGAATCGAACCCGCGACGTCTGGATTCATAGGTTAGCATACCGATCACAGAGGTAGTCAAATATGCCATTGTTGCATTTTATAATACTGCATATTATAATCGTATTAACGGTAGTGATATTCAAATACTGGAAAGAAGAATATGGTATAAGAAGGTGAATAAATATAAATACTTTAAGGATCGTGACATATATATTGTCTGTTCACTAGTGTTTTAGCCAGTTGAGAAGTGCGTACACAACTCTCAGCGCGTGACGTTGCCGAAGCATTTTCACTAAACAGCAGTGCGGATTTTCCCAACCTTTGCCCTGCGAAGCCTGGATACAGCGACCACACCAGGGAAATAAAATTATGCAAATTTAATAAATGAATGGCAAATATTACAATAAAATAGCATTAGAAAATATATTATGAACGGGAATTTGCCAAGTTAAATTTTTGGTCTACTCTACGCTACATAGCTCTTAAAAGCCATTAACTTTTAAGAAGGGTCTGAGGGGCTTTGCCATAAAAATTACTCTAAACAGGGCTACTAGTCAAAGAGGTTGGGGACGACTGCGGTAAGGAGGATTAAGTACCGTTATGTTTAAGACTGACTACTGCTCAGCAGGTACTAACCCCTACCCCTGGCAAAAACACGAGTGAATCAAAGTACCCAGTAACATTAAAAGAGTTAAGTTACTGACTTTAACAATAACACATTTTTATATTTTCATGCACTAGTTCTAAAACAAAGGCAAGGGTTTCATAAATGTTCACCTTGACGCTAAATCCTTCTCTGATATCTGGAATTTTGATTTGATCCTGATATCTATCCAGTATCAAGTTTCTGGCACCAACAAGGACTTCATCTACCAAAGCGTCTGCGTTTTGCGTTAATCTTGCAGAATACTGCCTGAAAACAAAATAGCTGTTTAAGAATGGGTCGTGAAACCGTGTGGATGTATGTGGACAGGAATACACTGCAGTAATTGAACAGGTTCGTTTAGATAGCACATTCATTTACCGACATTCGTTAACAGAAATGTGGTGGTAAATAAAATAGGGTAGAGTTCTGTATTGATAAGAAAATCTGATGTGTTACACTCACATGACTTTCTCTACTCTTGTACAAACTATTTTTACAGACGCTTATTCTCCATATGCTTCATGTTAATCGAGATATCGAGATGTTAATCTTGTTGCTAATTTTCTTGTAGATGCAAGGGGAATTGGTAGGCTTTAAGCTATAGACAAATATTTTAAGAGCTGGTTGCTATGTGGAGTATTCCATTCCCTTTGGATTACCAGGACAAAAAAAATGAATAATACGAATTTGAGAAAAACTATAAGTATTGGAAAATTTAAGGGAATAACAAGCAATATCTCGAAAATGGTTCACGCAACAAAAAAATGTATATGAGATAAATTGTGTATTTTAATTGTGAAGTAAACTTTTGTCTATATCTTATGGTTTACCAGTTATGCAAAAGTCGTTCACAATGGAGAATACTTTTGGAGACATTCCCAGAAAAGATATAAATTTTATTTGTCATGAAAGTATCTTAAATTTTAGCCAAAATCCTTAGAGCCATTTTTGAGAAAATTAAAATGTTCGAAAAATGTTCCACGTAAAGGGTAATCTGGGATGGGGGAATTTCTTGAAATCCTTCGTGTCGCATCTCTGGAAGATACTGAACCTAAATACCAAGTTTGGTGTTTATCCGACTGTTCGTTTCTGAGTTATGCTGTTCATAGACACACACACAGACACGCGCACGGACATGTTTGCAAAAATGCTTTTTGTTGGATTCAGGGGGTTTCAAAACATGCATTTCCGGTGAAATCTTGGTGTCGAATTTTTGGGTGGAATACAATACTTCCCCTACTTACTATACGTAGTAGAGATAGTAAAAAATTCAGAGCCTAAGACTATGTGCGAAATACGTGTATATACCGCGTGAGTCTTCTCATCCTGAGGACTGGTAGCTAGGCAACCCTGCATTTTGCACATGATGCGAAATGTAGGTGCTGACACCGCATTCACCAGCCCCCTTATTAGGGCTACGGTGGTGCTTGTTGTTAATGTGCTCTAGTAGCGCAATGGTTAACATGCTGGAAAATCATGATGAGGGTTGGAAGTTCAAATCACGCCTGCGAATAAATGAGTTCTAGAAAATCACGATTTCTTTCCGAATGCACTAGAAAGTAGATTTGTCTATAAATACGAAGTGCCAGCCGATCGTGCTCACTTTGGAACAACGTTTTCGAATAGAGAGTATCTGGAGATCCTGTTGGTATACGGGGAAGCGCAGCAGAATGCAACGGAGGCACGTCGTCTATACCAACAAGGTTTCCGCAGAGAACACTTCCTACAGATCACGCGTTTTTACGAGTTGCGAACCGTCCTCTGGAATCAGGCACAGTGCACAAGACACCACATCCACGAAAAGATCACCCTGTCTGTGGCGAAGCAACTACGGATCGTGTGACTATGTCATTCAGCACCTGCATTGTGATACGAGGGACATTCACAGGCATTTAAATATTAGTCAATCTTCCGCGTGGAGAATATTGCATCCTGCAAAGTTTCACCCTTAACATCTTTAACTACACCAGGAGCTACTGCAACCGGACCATGGGCGGAGAGTGGCGTTCGCTAGGTGGATCATGCAACAAATTGAACAAGATCCACATTTTTGGCAACTGTATTATTTACAGACAGGCAGGGTTCCACAGAACAGGTCATAAATCCCCACAACATGCATTACTGGAACAGTATAAAACCCACATTGGATATGAGAGGCGGACTTAAAAGTCCGATGGGGTAACCGCGTTTGGACCGGTATATTCGGTGATCATCTAATAAGCCCTTATTTTTATGATGACAAACTCGCCCGGAATCGCTATATCCACTTCCTAAAACACCACCTGCCTACTCTACTGGATGAAGTGCTTTTGAAGAACCGACTAATATGGTACCAACCTGATGGGACTCATTCGGCCCGTCGTGTAACGGCTTATCTCGATGCCACCTACCCTGAGCGATGCATTGGACGGCATGGACCAATAGGGTGGCCAGCACGCTCACCAGATCTAACACTTTAGATTTCTTCTAATGGGGTTATTCTTAAAGATATCGTGTACTAGGAGCTGCCAATGACCCTCAACACCTCAGGGAACGCATCATCTTAGCTTTTCGTGACTCGCTTGCGCCGGGTTAGGCTAGTGATGATGGTTAGGCTGAGATCTTACATCCGCCGACATGATGGCCAGTTTGAACACCTATTACAACCACATGAAAGAAACCGGTAAATTGTAAAGATTATCTGTTCGATGATCCGGCATGATGTCATAGTTACTGTTAAATACACTACTTTGGGAACCAGAGGAGTTCACAACGGCCGTAATATGGGCTTGCAAACGTTATCTAGTTTGTATGCAAGTACTGCATTTTGTAAACAATTTATTGGCATTCTTTTGTATGAAAGAATAGCTTTAAATAGTAAAATATTATTTAATGATGGGTTATGTTTGTTATTTACAATTACAATGTCACATGCATTTATTTATGATATTATTAAAACATATTCTAAAAAGTAACAATTTGCGTTTTAATGAAATTCACATAATTAAACTAATTACGTTAAACGACACTTCCATGCCAAGCCACCAGTCCTTGTTAAATTTATAAACATAAAAAATACCTTCAAGTGGCCGTATTTGAAACTGGGACCTTGACCACTGAAGGGCAACGCGCACACTGTTGCGCTACGACTGCAAGTCCCAGCACGCATAGCGGTGCAAAGCAGTCATTCGGCCAAACTTGATACGACGCGATGCAGTGGACAATGTTTACGGCATAGCCAGTACAGCGCCAGGACTGCATAAGTTCTCAATTCGCAGGTGGGATGAATCGCACGGTGTGGGTGGGTGTGCGTGTGTGTGTATATATATAGTGGAACATTTAAGTTGAGACTGTACGGTATCTTCACAACTAAGCGTTGTAGAAAGAAGTGACGAATAAAAGTTGCTTTATATTATGGGGAACGTAAATGTCATTGGTCATCTTTTATTTGAAGGACGTTGTGATGGTCATTTCAGGATAAATTTATTAATTTCACCCTAATTGTAGGTTCCCTTTTAAAAATTAAATTGATCCTAAAATGACTATCATAACGTCCTCCAAATAAAACACGACTAATAGAATTTACTTTCCCCATAATATCAAGCAACTTTAATTAAAGGTATTTCTTTTTACAACGCTTAGTTTTGGAGGTATTGTACAGTCTGAACTTAAAAGGTTCACTTTGTGTGTGTGTGTGTGTGTGTGTGTGTGTGTGTAATATATCTATCGATAATTTAGGTATTATTTCAAATTATTCCAACTTCGTTAGATATTAACATTTATGCCTATTTTGTTAAAATAATGTATTTGCACTATCGCTGCACCCACAGCGCAATACAATAATACGCTCAGACTCGTGGTTGAAAACCTTTCAGTTCTGTTTAATGTTCGAGATTTGTTACCTTCGCTACCACTTTTTCTATAAAAGATATCCAGACTTCACCGGAAGTACATGTTTTGAAGTCTCCTGGATAAAAAGTGAAATTTTAGTAAAAGGTGAGTGTTTGTCTAGTACTAGTGTTTAACACCCGTTCTTCCTACATACGGCACCACAGGCGGTGGACTCTGATAATACGTGATAGTTAGGAAAGGAAGTGTTCCAGGCCTAGGTTTAGGATACCTCCATTTGCCAGTTAAGAGGCCTGAAAAAAAATACTTAGAGAAAACATCAATCAGGGAGGACGGTTCTGGCGGGATTTGATCCGCGGATGCCCCGTTCACGACTCCATTTTTAAAGATCGCGCGCACGTAATTCAAAATGGAAAAATAGTACTTGGTATTCAGCCTCAGCTGTGTCATTAAGCTATTTGCATGATAATAAAAATACATATTTTAAATTTTTTACGAATGATCTGTGAAGTATTGATTCTGGATGAACTTCTAAACCACAAAAGAATTGAATTGCATTTTATTTCTAGACGCTCTTTAACTGCTACGGTTCTTAGCATCCCATTCTATAGTTGCGGGACGTGTCAAGTGTACGTTTATCACCTGTGGACTCGGTCGTTGCTTTGTTTTCGTGTTGTGAAGTGCTGCGACAAAACGTGTGTTGTGTCTGATTTCCTTGGGAATATTATTCTCTTCTCAGTCCAGGAAGTGCCTGCCAACAAATTCACGCTTCAACAGCGCATTTTTATGTTCGATTCATATGTGAAAACTGAATCATGTTGACAGGTGTGTAGACAATTTCAGCAGCAATTTCCTGGCTATCAATAAATTTAGATAACGGGATCGCTAAACCCTAAATAATAAAGTTTATAGGAGCACTCTCCATATATAGACGAAGCGGAAACTATGAACATTATAGAAGAAGAACTTGTGCGTGTGAATGGTACTTTCATTCGACGATGTTCAGAATGTTTCGCGCAGATGGAGACCACTTTCAACAACACTTATATATATATTACTAACACTTGTAAGTAACGCGGGAGTTACGGGACGGAAAACCCCGCAGTGTAGTGGACTGTGTGCGAAACACGCATTCACGCGAACCGCGGTCTTGACATAAAACGAAGGCACTGTATATTAGACGTGAATGACCAGAAAGTTCGCTCAGAAACCTCTATACCAGGCTTGAGGTTTGTTTACGTGCCGTAAATTTACGACACGGGACCACCTGCCATGCTAAGGATTTTTATGCCCGAAAAAAATGCATCTCCCTCCACCGGGTTTGAACCCGTAACTTCAGGAACTAGTAGCTAGCATGGGACACTTAAACTATACCATATAGACAAAAACTTAATACCACTCAAGAAATGTAGATCCCGTTAACACACAATTTATGAATTAAAAATGATTGGGTAATTAACTACTTCCGAGATACTCCTTTTTGGAATGAATTTTCAAACACGTTATACTTCTATGATGTGGTAGGTCGCCATTCATTTGTTTCTTGTGGTTTTGCAAAGAGTAGAATTTTAAAGACAGTAATAGCCACCCGCCTCCTGTATTCCTCTTGCACGTACAACGCTTCATTGTGATTTACGCTGAAACTTCTCTTAACTAGAGTATTAGGTGCACGCATATCAACCCAACGGTCGTGTCTCAACTCGCAAACGTACTGCGCATTGGGATTGCCTTGGAGGCAATCACTTCGAGTCTCGTCCGCGAGAACACGATTTCGAGATATGTTTCGGTCTGTAATTCTAAATTACGTTTAATATGATGTATGCTATTCTAAGGTAACGGTTGCAATATCAGTAAAGTTTGTATTTTGCAATATTGCAATGTTTTGTCATGCTTTCCTCTAGCACGCAATTTCAGACGCAGGTATTGGATGTTAGCAAGCAGCAATTTGCATGATAATTTTCTATTTGGTATGTGTTTTATATAAAGCCAATTATTCATAAATAGTGGCATTTAGCTCAAAGTGTGCGAAGGAAACTTTTGGAAGGTTCTTTAATGGAAATAGCGCATCTTACCTTATACGTTTATTAAACGGGGTAACGATCCTTTGTATTTTCAAGGCATTTGTAAAGTTCACATATGTGACTGTACTTTGGTTCTAATGTTATTTGCTATAAATATTTTCAATTGTAATATTTTATATTACATATATAAGAATTACGTTTTATGTATCGTTTATGTATTTACCAGTTTTAATATACTTATGTGTTTATTCCCTATACATTATTAAGACTTTTACACACTATTTTCATTGAAGTTTATGCATGGTTTATCCTAAACGTGAGCCAGGAAAGGCCATCTCGTATTTTAGCTTCCAATTAAATAGCTAGGGCTCATAACATTAACTTCTGAGAGCAGGAAATCATAATGTATTAATAGAGGAAAAATATAAAACTGCTATGAAAGTAAGAACGCAGGGCATAACGCTTATTACATAATTTGAAAGATACGTGACAGACGAAGACTGCAATGAACCCTTTTCTGCAAACTTGCATTTCGATTAACAAGAAATGGAACATTCTTTCTTAAGAATAATTTGTAAAATAAATAAATAAATTTCTATAGATATTTTGTAGTTGATTTTGGAAAAGCTGGAGTCGATTTTAGAAGAAAAAAATTTCGGAAGGCTACTATTTCTTTTAATAAAGATTGATTACTTGTTGGATTCCTGTAACTCAGTATTCTTTCACAAAATTCATAATTTTTTAAGAAATGCGTACCACAGCGGCGCTTTAACCGTGCTACACCTTATTGGTACCAACATGCGTCCAATTCTTAGTCATCAGTCCAAACATCAAACACAAGTTTTGCATTCCAGTTCTACATCTGCGAGATGTTTCATTTCCTTCCAGCACACTAGCGCTAGTGGCGAGTTTAGTAACTACTATTACAGGGTCTTTGTTTTTGATAATTGGCGATGGACATCACTTTTGATAACGTACTACGCTACCTGCTTCTGATGCCGTTATCTCATAGCTCGTTCTGCTGTATCGTCCACCAGCTGCTCCAGTGGTAGAGCCATGCTTGGATGTATTGTGAAAATGCAACACCAGTTTAAACTGACTGAGAAATTTAGTGCGATCTAGTACTTGAAGTATTGAAGCGAGCTGCCGACCGTTTGAAGCTAGAGAATAAAACTGGTTATGAATCGTAGAGCTCGAATTTGTAACAACTGAATTATTATACCTAGCTTCTGCAGTACCAATTTTACGGTTTAAAGTAACTGTTTCCGCAATAAAAGAAACTAGCAGCGTAACTTCCCGGGAGTCACTAAAATGTTGCTCGGAATGATCCTTCGCAATAGCACGAAATTTTACTAACATAAGCGCGTCTTTAAGCGCTTAAAATATCACACAAGCAGTAAGTATCGGTGATGGTACCAGAGTAACTTTCTGATTTAGAATTACACGCTTTTATTACTTAAGCTCCGCCTAAATTAAAACTACTTCCACCAACGTTATTTCACGCCTAGGCCAATACTTAAAATTCTACGTGTGCCTCTGTTACCTCGTTACAAGGGGGCCTGGTAAAATCTCCGAGATACCTTCCACTTCTCTTTTCCAGAATTGGCCTACGTGACCCTGCAAACATACTGAATTTAACTCTAAACTGAATTCCCAGCAGCTTTTAGCTAATGTGGCCTTTACGCTCGGTTGGTACTAATAACTTTCGTTAACCTAATTTCCTAATCATCTTTTTCTTTCGGGACAAATCTTTCAACTCAAGCATTATTATATCATAGCTTTATTTAATATATGGAAATTATTTATTGCGATTATTTCTCTATCTTGCTATTATCTCTTTATTTAATTATATATATATATATATATATATATATATCAGCCCGTCAATAATTACTGTATCATTTTCAACACAGAAGATGCTGGTAATTTGATCTTTCCAGCTCTAAATAAAAGAAATGAGGGTGAACATGTTGAAAATGAAGCCACGTTTTGTTATGAGGATATAAATATACATTTTGAATGTATGAGTGCTGTCATCGCTTTCCAAGAATTACGTCTGTTGCAGGTCTTTGAAAGTACGACTGTGTACCATCATCAGGATTATGGCACATATGGCAGTCCGCCGCTCCCATAGCACTGCTACACGAATTCTTTCGTGCAGTAACGGCACACTGGCCCGCCGTTTCTCCCCTAGATAATGCTAACGATGCAAAATAATATGAATACGTTACGGTTACCTTTTCTTATAAAGCATGCTCAAAATGATACCTCTCTCTATCTATGCAAGCATGGCACCTGTTGAACACATTATTGAATACTGAACGAATTTCTGCAATTTTTGTTGAGCAATTGGGGTTTGTAGCATACACTTTGTTTAAGCATTAGATCGAGAGAGCGACAGGTCACGTCAATTGTCAGAGAAATTACATTGTTGTGTGAGACAGCGATGTTCCTGGACTTCTACACAACAGCTTCTATCTCGTTTTACCTCGCTGAATCTGTTTCTTTTTGCCTAACACACACACACACACACACACACACACACACACACAAATTGTTTAAATTTTGAAAACAACCTGTTTGTTAGGAACAGTAGTATTATTATAGGCGTTAAGGCCTCACAACTTCTAAGGTTATTAGTGCCCTATGTTAGGAAAAATGGCACAAAGGAATTTTTGAATACATTCAAGCTGAAATTCGTGACTCTGTTTAAGCAAAATATAACACAATAAACACACACGCTATTGTTTAGCACACATTAACTACGCGCAGTACACCAATCAATAAACGGTTTCACATAATGCTATTACATTATACACAGCACCAAAAGAACTTTAGGTTGAACTACAAATACCATTAACCTCCATGGGAGATGTGCTACACTACCGTAGAGCGTGGTCATTAAACTGACACATGCTATAACATGCCGGCCGCCAGTAGCTTCATTTAAGGTAAACTTTTCATATTAAGGTTGGTATTTCAAACGCTATAACAGCCTTTTCTGTTGCAGAGAAAATGTATCTTATTTTAAGCATTCTTAATTTCATCATTGCCATTCTTCACTCTTCCTCATTTGGAATTAAAAAACAACTAATTTGTATATCTGGTTCCACACTGACCATGTAGAAGGGAATTATTACTATCTAGCATAAGTAACTGCTGATTATTTTCATCCCCGATCAGTCATTAACTCAAATTGATTCAAAAGTATAGTTAATAATATTAATAACAATTTGCGACACAATAGGCTTGGCAGATCATAGCCGAGCAATCCGATTATCTGTTCCACGTTCTAACACATACGGCAGAGGTGGTACAGATCAGAATGGCCTCTCCCCCAGTCAAGTTTGGTGTACTGGACCTACAGATTGCTATAAAGTATCGTAGCTCCTCATATTCCTCACAATGTGAATATGGACATGTGCTAACACAGGATAAAAATTCGGCATCCCCTTGGGTGGATTGAACCCAGCGTCTTCCAATGCACGCTACTGGAGTTCGTCTACTGGGCTACGGTGCAAAAGTGTATTCAATTGATTTAAAATTATTCAGTTGGTTAGAATTAGAAGTGATAGATAACTTATAGGGCTCCAAGTCTCCAAACATTCAGTTGCACATCCAAGGTAAATATAAGTAGCTAGCTAGCCTATTTTTATACCATTTGTAAAAGGTAGAGGAAATGTATTGCCCTGAATCCAAAAAAAGGTATTTCTACCCTAGTTGTTATTTAAGTTCAGCACCCCCATATATGAGACACAAAGATTAAAAAGAATTACTCCATCCTAAACTCTGCTTAATCAGAAATTATTCCTTATTTTTTATTTTCTCAAATTCCTGTAAGAAATTTTTGAAGGTCGAATTTGCTTGAAAATAAAATACTACGAGTAATCTGTGAAATACTATTCTTTCGGAATGAATTTTCTAACTTTACAATTCTGCTAAATTATAAGACATTACCAAAAACTTGACACACAAAAATGCGAATCTTGTTAAAACACACCGTTTATATAAAACCATGTTTTTAGCATGCACCATTCCCAGAATATTTGTTACACTACTTTTACTTTTTTTGAAGTGCTATGCCGTAATTATTTGTTTTTCTCGTGGTACTTTGAAAAGTTTGGAATTTCAAAGTCGGCATCTATAGCGACCCACTTTTTAAAGATTTCAGTATGGCTTCAGCCTCCTTATACCCCTTGTAATACCAGCGAATTGTTTAATGCCACCATTTCTGCAAATTGTTGCCTCGATTATGTAAAGTACATGGATAAATAAGCTTTCGTAGGAATAGTTTGTCAAACGAACATAAAAATACATCATGGTGGGCAGACAAAATCACGTAAATGTTGGCACAGAGTTTTATATAGATATCTAAAGAATCTTCTAAAGGGTTATTTAATCAGTACGCACAGTATGAAAATATTTTAAAAGCTTTTTTGCTAGCGTATGGGTTTGCGATTTTGTAAATTATAGGAGGATATTAGAAAAATCCTTATTTCAAAATTGGCAACTTAATTCCAGGTCGGTTACATTATGACTTTTTAAAACGTATCTGCCGATGGAAAACAATATTTGGGGAGAAGAACTGAGCATTTTATAACTTGAACCTCTTCATTAGTTCAAAGCAATCTTTCCATTTGAACCGTTCCTGCAGTTGCGGTCTAAAGAAAGCAAGGAATGAATTAATCGGGAGTTTTATAATAAACAATGTGATATGAAATGAATCGGGAATGTTGTGTATTTATCTCTGTAATAAATAATTTAGATATATTGAATTGAGAACATGAGCTCATCTTCTCAAGTTTTCAAAGGCCAGGAAGGAATGTTTTTTCACACCGCGGGCCGGTACCTGCTAATAACGATAGAGCGGAATGTCCAAAACATATGTCGGCTCCGGTCAGTTGCCCGAACTTTCTTTAGAATTGTAAGTAAATTTGCCTGATTAGAGGAGGAGCAACTAATCAAAACTTGTGTCACATGAGACAAATGTTTCAGTAGAAGTGAAAAACTTATAAATAGAAAAGTAATGGTGGAAAATCTTTACTGTTTGCACATGATGTTTTATTTTAATATGCCGATTTTTGAACTGTGTTACATTGGATCATTTATTTTAAAATAACACCCTAATTTAATGTTTTAATTTGGACTTAATACGATTTGATTTGAATCATTGGTTTGATGTGTACATTTTGGACTTAAATTCTGTTATGTTCTCTATTGAATAAAATATTAATTTTTCCAGTAAAATTTGTGTCGGGTCTCAGGCGGCTAGGCGTGGGGTTAGGGGAGGAAGGGTGATCGGATAAATAATCACAACCTCCGTTCCTCTTGCTTCGGCTGGCTGTCTTGAGCAGTCGGAACTCCTATGGGTCCCAGGGGGTGGGATAATACTGAAGTACGTAATAATAAAACACGTATTCAATTCCACCAATATTTATTGCTATTTTGATTGTCACGCCTTCACAATCGCGCTCGCCGCCACCACCTTATGATGCCTAATTATGACCATTTCGCGACTGTCTCCCACACACACGAGAATATGTCTTAAGACCGAAGTTTTATCTGCTTCGATCTACTCTTGAACGTAGTTGACCGTTTGTTTTTCCCCGAGCGATTCGTGAATGTTATATTTTAGATAAGGCATATTGTAATTCTTACCCCTCATAATTCATCAAGTGGTTATTTCGCTAAAATCTTCCATAAAGTGGTTCCTAACTTGTCCTTTGTTTTACTACATTATTTCTTCCATTTCATACTTATTGGATTTTTACTCCTCAAGACAGCCAGCCGACGCAAGAAGAAGGGAAGTTGTGATTATTTATCCGATTACTTTTCCTTACTCCACCCCACGCCTAGTCGCCCGAGACCCGCTGCAAATTTCACTGGAAAGTTTAATATTTTTCGAAAGTAAAACCGTAAGCATATATAAATCTTCTGCAAATTGAATTCATTACACTTTCCACCATATGCCATTATTCCTTAATTTCATCAACGTTCTCAGAAACTTTGTATGCATAATAAGGAAACCAACTCTGATAATGAAATCAATATTTAGGCTTTGAAAACAATGAATATTCGTTATTATAGAACTTTTTCAGCAGTTATAGTTATAGCTGAATAGTAACAATATTTTTCTTTCAGTAATGAGTAGTACTTCACCTTACCAGAGATATGCAACTGAGCTTCCCATAATGTTCCAAAACTTGGATACAGATAACATTCACTAAGGCGCACCATTAATTCAACAGAAGTTTTTCTTCTGATAAGGTTTTACTCAATTCGAGTGATTTATGCAGAATTGTAATACAGTGAAACTCTATAGATTGCTATTCTGTCTTTAAAGTTATTCACCAGTTATGGATCCAATAAATATTCGTGCTTTAAACAGAAACAGCTGTGAAGCGATTGAGCCAGGGTAGTCGACTCGAACTTCTGAAATGCTGCAAAACTTCATCTGTAGAATAAGTATTTATGATTATGCTTATAAGTTATAACAGAGAGCGGTTTATTTGCGGTGGAGTTATACGTTAGAAGTGTAGGAGACAGAGAACGTCGTGTTGGATTTAAGATTTTCCCGAAATTAAAAAGGTACAGGCCTTTACCAACAAACTAAACTTGTCGTAATTTTAATGCTCGTAAACTTTCTGACGCTTTCTTAATTTTATTTACAAGGATAAGTGAATAAGTATTCGCACACTATTTTTTTTTTAGATTGGCTGTATTTTTTTATGCGCGCGCACGTCGACGTGTTGTTCCTTTGTCTCCGCTTATGGAATGTTTGACCGTTATCACTCCAGTGAGTGTTGCATAATAAGCATTGCTGCACCCCTCACCGTTTGCAGCAAAGAACAACACCGTGCGGTTATCCGTTTGTCGTCGTCTGAAGCTGTACCAGGAGTCGAAAGGATTTTTCTAAGGGCATTAGAAAGCTTGTGCAACGATGGACCATGTGAATTGAGAAGCAAGGGGAGTACTACGTTAAAAAATGAGGTAATTGTAGGTTTGTATTATTGCTTTAATAAACTTAAAAAAATGTGCGAATGCTTATTTACTTACCCTCCTATAATAGTTGGCTTACTCAACGTTAAAACAGTATTTGTTTTAAACTCGAATGATAAATATATTTAATTTACTTCTCTTCGTTCTTTGTGAAATTTTCGTACAATTGCCTAAAGTAAAATTGCCTCATCTTTACCCCTTATAATTGCGATTTAGCACAGTGTGGCTGTTCCCCTGATTTTCAGGCAAAAGGATGCGAGACATCGGAACGTCTGGCTTCCTTAACTCCACCCCCCACAGTCTTCCAAATTTTGTAGATAACTGCATATCCTATAAGTACCCTTTGGTGGTGGATCAATCATCGGTAGGAATGTTCGAGAAATCTTTTAGTAATCACGGTAGGTTACATTTTAAACCTTTTGCTTCTCTTTGGTTCCATAGTTATTTAATAACATAAAAACTGCATAGTTTTCACATAATGCATCGACCCTTAATATATGCAATTAAATGGAAATGAAGCTGGTGAATATGAAGATACATCATTCCCAGGCCACCAAGTAACCAACCACTTTGGAAAAGCCGCATATTCGTGACTCCGAGAAAAATAGGCTTCTCGGTTCACTGATTTTTAATGTTAGCTGGACACAATTTGCTCTCTTTATACAATCATGATCTGCTAATGAGCTTGGTTGAAACTTAAATACGTAGGAAATAAAGTATGTCTTACACGAAGGTCATCTCAATATTTTGGCATTGGTATCACATGCACATTCGCAGCGTTGTAACTAGATTGATTTTATTTTGTTTAGTTGTGTCTTAGTTGTTAAATTATGACCATCTATGTATACCCTCTATTGCTTGTAATGGGAATTCCGCGGTATTTGTCGTATTTTGTGTGTCTTTACTATAGAGTAACAACAAATGTTTTCTCCCCATGGCATTCTTAAAGAAAAGTGTACATCCTGTTCGCCAGTATGTTCTTTTATAGCTTCAATGTGTTCCTATTTGAGTTTATTGGCTTTATAAATCCTATTTGAGTCTTAGTAATTTACGAATAGAAAGTACAATGTATTTTACAGACAGTGTCCGTCAGAAAGAATAGGAATGTTTAATGGTTAAGGAATTATCAAAATCGGCTGAGTTTTTTTTGAGAGGACTATAGATGTGTATATATATACATATATATATCTGTAGATACAGTCACATACATACAAATTCCCTCTTTATAATAGTAATATAGATTTTAAATTAAGTCTTCTGCATGTATTACTCCAACACATTTATACCGCTTAATATGTGTTACACGAATATACATGAAAAAGAAATAGGGGGGGGGGACCGAGTCAGTCGAGGAATTTAGTGTCCTACAAGCATGTTGTCATGGTAGCTCAATGTTTAGAGCAACCGCACAGAAAGCGATAGAATCGTGTTCAAATCCCGGCTATGGCGTTGAGTTTTTCAGCTGGCTCTGTATTACATTCCGTAGCAGGACATGCCGTTTAAAGTACAAGTAATTTATTTTATTAAATGTACATAGTAAAATGATAATATAAAATTTGCCTCATAACTGGCTTTCTGTATGTATACTCAGGAATAAAGTACTTGCGAAATTGCAAGTTGCCGTCAAGATTGCTATCTCTCTACAGTGAGATGCCTCGGTTGGTCTACCTGGGGGGAAAAACCCGACACAGGAGGGGAATTCAGTGTTCTACCGGCATTTGTCATATTACCTCAATGGTAAGAGTAACCGCAGGGAAAGCGGGCTATGACGAATTTTTCAGCTGACTCTATGACATTCCCTATACGGCAGTCCGTTAAAAGTATAATTAATTAATTTCATTATTTGTACATAATAAGATTCAAATACACACATGAAAGTGTGTTTGTTCCAGTAACAACTATCACATGCACAGAAACACAAAGGAAACTACACTCGCATAAAACCATTATATTTTGAACAAACTGGCAAACAGCTTCCTCACACACTGGGCAATGATGAACGATCACATTCAGCTGTAGAATAAGCATATATTACAGATTTTGTACTGAGCAACGATGCATTTTCACCAATATACCTGCACCGTAAGTGTAATATGACCTTATACAGGGATACATATAATTATAATATTCACAAAATTCTTTGGATTATGAAACATTTTAAGATGCACTGCAAGATAGCAACTTTTTAGCGATTTATGGGATGAGTTATTAGACCCATAACCGTATTAGTCGTTATGCGAATGTTCCTTCGAGAAAGATAACTTGTGGAACTATAAAATGCATTTGATAATAATGATTGAAAGGAGCTCTTAGTAATTTTAAAGAAAATTGATGTAGATTAGAAACAGACACGCCCTTTATGTAATCTCCATATGAAACAACTACTAATCACCAATATAGGAGAAGCATGATAAGGATACTCCTATTATCTGCGCTGTTCTAAGTCTATTGGCATTGTCTCTAGAACAAGAGAAGAGTGGTGGAGAAACAGGAAGAATAATAAAATGTATGATTTGTTGATGGTAAGACACTGCTACAGCAGAGGAGGGAAAGATCCTAAAGAACATGCTAATGGAAATAAACTACAACAGGGAGGCATGCAGGATAATGGTAAATACAAAATAGACGATTGTGATTGATGGAATAAAAACAAAAACCTAAGGGGAGTTGGGGGAATAAGTGGAAAGCTTTAGTTTTTTGAGATGCACTGTAAATGTAATACTAGTGGTTGTGAAAAAGTCAGATAGCGTTGATGAAGTTTTTATGCAGAAAGGAACGCCATCTTTGGCCAAACCTTGAAGAAATTAATAAATAGTGTTTTATGAACTGTGGACTGCGTAGTACGTAAACTTAAATGTTTCGAGAAATGTGAATATCTTCTGGGTAATGGAGCATGTGAAACCAGAAAACAAATATCCGTTTTAGAAGAGTGAGGGAAAGAAGAAATACGCTGAAGCTAGAGGAAAAAGGGAGGAGGATTGGAACACTAAATCAGATTAAGCTGTTTGCTAAGAGATGCCTTGGAAGGAAATGTGAATGGGGCAGAAGAGAAATGATTTACAATATCGTGATGGTGTATTTGAGAATTTACCTGATGACGTCATAAACACTTCACTTACGATAAAGTAGCGCCGCGTATGAATACGTTAAATACTTCGGAAAGCAGTTTTCGTGATGGATGTGTAATTCTAAGTCAGTGAGATTTACGGCAGCTACAATCAAGAGAAGTTCTCACCCAAGTTTGGTTGGTTATTTCGAGGAGTTTAACCTTATTATCCACCATAATTTTAGAAATTGTACACCAGAAACTTATTGTCTTTGTGTATATAATGTAATAGGTGAAGCTTGTGTCTATATGAGCTAGAAATGTGTCAATACAGTGAGAGTGGGCAAGCAGGGTAAATTTCTGGAATTATGGAAATTAGAAGTTCAGGTCGTCGTCGATGTTTTCAAAATTATATATATCATCATACTGTGAAGCAAAGAAGTCCCTTAGGAATCTCAATACACTGGAAATTGTATTTGTTGGAATAATGCCAAGGTTTCCAAGGGCTTTAATTTGTTAAAGGTAATTAGGCTAGTATATCCATTGCGATATGAACGTTTGTGCCACCTTTACCATTGTTGTTGTTTAAAAACGCATACATTTCTCGTAATGAACATTGTTATGTGTAATGTTATTTACAAATTTCAGCTATTCAATGGTTCATAAAATTGAGAAATATGTTATTGAAGCACTTGAAGCTGCGATTAGCTGTTCGTCAAAATTTTTAAATGTTCTCTTTAAATGCTAAATATTTATGTTTATGAGGAAATAAACGAGCATTAATGAATGTGCTTGTAACGTGTAAATACAGAAAGGAGAAGTTTACCTCTCTCCTCGATATTTTTAAAGGTTACCCGAAATCGGTGCAGTTATGCTTTTGTATTTATCGAAATTTGTTGATATTCTCACTACGTTTTCATATAAAGGTTCAGCTTTAATTTATACCTGTTAATTATAAAATGGGCGAAAAATGTTGAAGGGGTATTATCGAAGAACTATTTTCTAAACCTACTCTAGGCTGCTAATACGAAGAAATTGCAGGATATACTGCACAAATTCTTTTCCTTGAAGCACACTAACAAAAATATTCCTTGGGGATGTAGTCGATATTACTCCAGAAATTTTGAAGTATTACATGCATCTTCTTTCAAGCAAGTATGTGAGGCATGTTCGCGAAATAATCCCCGTCCAACATTTTACTTGAAAAAAAACATTACATATTTTTACTTTCTCTACTACGTATAGTAAGTAGGGGAAGTACTGCATTCCACCCAAAAATTCGACACCGAGATGTCACAGGAAATACGCGTTTTTAAGGTGCACTGAAGGCATATAAAGCATTTTTGGAAACATGTCCGTGTGTGTGTGTCTTTGAACAGCATAACTCAAAAACGAACAGTCGGATAAACACCAATCTTGGTATTTAGGTTCAGTATCTTCTAGAGATGCGACGCGAAGCTTTTCAAGAAAATTCCCCCACCCCAGATTACTCTTTACATGCAACATTTTTCTAACGATTTTGAATAAAATACCATAAGTTTAAGACATTTTTGTGGCAAATGAATTGTATATCTCGAATTTTCTGGGAAGTATTCTTCATTGTGAACGATTTTTGCATAACTGGTAAACTATAAGAGATAGACAAAATTTTACTACACAAAAACTGTAGATTGGGTTAAAATACACAGTTTGTCATATACATTTTTTTATTGAGTCAACCGTTTTCGGGATATTGCTTGTTATTCCCTTAAATCTTCCAATACTTATATTTTTTCTCAAAGGTGAATTCGTTATACATTTTTTTATCCTGGTAATGCAAAGAGAATGGCATACTCCACATAGCAACCAGCTCTTAAAATATTTGACTATCGCTTAAAGCCTACCAATTCCCCTTGCATCTAAAAGAAAATTAGCAATAAGATTAACATCTCGATATCTCGATTAGCATGAAGCATATGGAGAATAAGCGTTTGTAAAATAGTTTGTACAAGAGTAGAGAAAGTCATGTGAGTGTAACACATCAGATTTTTCTAGACCGATTCAAACGTCCAACATTAAAATTCGCAACTCGAAAGAACCCATGGACCCTATTGAAAACTCAGTTATGGAATATATTCATAATTTTTCCGAAATATATGCAGATTTTGGAAGGATAATAGATTGGCTTTAAACAATACTGTAACGCTGTGAAACTTGAAGTCAGATACATCGTATACCTTATCTGACAGACAGGTAGCTGTGATTTGTTTTTTATCTTTCTCAGACGACATAAAGAGAAACCCGATTGCTCAACGTAACGTTGTATTTTAATTCTAGACTTGATGCTTCTAACATAAAATGTAATAATGCATTATCGGATTATTATTATTGTTTATTATTTTAGACTATTTCACTTATGTCCCCACATGGGAGATAATGATTAATCATATTTGAAGGAATGTTGTTTTCAACCAATCACAGACCTGACTCACTCAAAATTCATTGAAATCTCTCTGCCGTCTCCTCATTACGTGATAAACATAGCTTATTTGTAATACTCTGAACAAATGAGTATTATTTTATACTGCAACTAAATAACTATTTTGATATAAATTAAGAAACAACTACCTGGTAATCTGCATTGAACATAAACAATGAACAAATTCCTTCTAATTCCTACATATTTATAATTGTACAGTATATTATGTGTTTAGATTGTCGCAATAAGGAAATTCATAATCTATAAAGTTGGTTATTGCATCCTTAAAATACTGATGTATATTTTTGGTTTGCCACGCGAGATTGCGGTAAATAATGTTAAATGATAAAGTAGCACTGATCAAACAAATGAAGTACTACCAAATGATTCTGACAATTTTAAGATAATGCCGTTTACACTGCAGGTCCAAATAATCCTTGCAAATGTTCCTCGATTTCTAAATCTTTGGTGGCTGGAGAATTTGTCGATGATTTAGAATAAATTGTGGTTTTTATCTATATATAATGTCGACATTAGTAATGCAGCTTCGTATTTACTCGAAATAGATTCCGTGTTCTCTTACAGAATCGTTGCCTAGATCCAAAGAATCGTCTCTGAAAAGGTCTGCACTTATTTCGAAAACATCCTAC
Source organism: Deroplatys truncata (assembly GCA_030765065.1). Lineage (NCBI taxonomy): Eukaryota > Metazoa > Arthropoda > Insecta > Mantodea > Mantidae > Deroplatys > Deroplatys truncata. The sequence continues at coordinate 114,853,683 of CM060988.1, read as the reverse complement.
ATTAAGCTATCACTTGCAGGGGTTATAAACAACAAACGCAGAGAACATCCTGGAAGAGAGAAACATCACAACACTTGTTTTATTCTCAGAAGTCTCTCCAGGAGGGAATTTATGAAGCAAGCAAGAGTAGAAAAAATGAACGGACGTTTTTGTGACTAAGCCCGAAGTACTCTTCCAGGTAACGTCAGCTATGGATTGACCTTTGCTTTGTATAATTCCAACAGCCTGTGCTCTCATCCAGTTCAAACTAGTTGAAACTGAATGTTTTGTAGCTAAGCATACTATGAATGCGGTGCGTAGAAGTTTTGAATTTTATTATGATCATCAAGAGACGAAATCAGAAAGAAGCTAGGAAATACTAATCTTCCCTTACTCTCCCCGACTGACACTGTGCTTCTTATTTTATTTTTGTTTACTTTTTACTTTCTTCACCACGTATATAGTAGGTATAAAAGGTATTACATTCCAACCAAAAATTTGATACCAAGATTACAACGAAAATGCATGCTTTGAGAATCTCTGAATCCCAACAAAAGCATTTTTTAAAAAAGGTCCGCGTGTGTATGTAAAAAATTAAATTAAACTGAGTTTTTTTATGGACGCTCTTTAACCGCTATGGTTCTTAGCGTCTAATTCTATACTGGGCTAGTAATTTTGCTCAAAGGCCTCTTTATTAGGCTTGAGGTTCTTTTACGTGCTGTAAACCTACGACACGGAACCACCGGCTTTATTTCCCTTCCGAAGGAAGTCGTGCTAGGATTTTTACGCCCGAAAACAGCCATCGTCTTCCGCCGGCTTTGAACCCGGGACCTAGGGAACCGGACGCTAGCATGGTACTCCTAGACCACGGAGGACATGTGTTTCTATGAACAGCATAAATTAAAAACGAAAACTAGGACAAATACCACACTTGTTATTTGGGTTCAGTATCTTCCAAAGTTGCAACACGAAATTTTTCAAGAAAATCTCCCCACCCTATACTACCCCTTACACGGAAGCTTTATGAATTTTTTTTATTTTCTAAGAATGACTCTTAACGATTTTGATTAAAATACCATGTATTGATTATATTTACATTACAAATAAAATGTATATCTTGAATTTTGTGAGAACAGCCTGTAAAGTCCACTTCATTCGAAGAAAATTTGTATAATCTTGTATAACTGGTAAACGTTAAGCGATAGACGAAAACGTAGTACACAATTTTTTTTGGTGTCAGCGATTTCTATTATTAGTGATCCGAATTCTTCATTACTTCTGTCATTCTTTTAAATTTCTTTCGATATTGAGTTGTTACTCGCAATTGCACGTAAAGAGCATGGGAGTTTAAGGCCAGTACACAGTGTACAGTTCTTAAAAATTTAATTATCCCTCTATATTTAAAACGAAATGTGTAATGCAGTTATTTCCAGAACGTTTTATCTTGTTTAAAATTACATAGATTGGAAAATAAACTTTCATAAGAAAAATTTGTATATCCCCAATAAGCGATAGAGGATAGGAAAAGTCATGTGAATGCAACACATCAAAAAAAATTTCTAGTTCCAGGTCGCGGGTGCAAATCCTGCGGAGGGCAATGGATTTTTTCGGCTGAAAAAATCCTTAGAATGGCTTCCTTCGGAAGGGAAGTAAACCCGGTGGTCCCGTGTCGTAGATTTACGGCACAAAGAGCCTCAAGCCTGATAAAGAGCAAAATGTTCGGTCTTTCACGCCCCACATAGAATGGGACGCTAAGAACCACAGTAGTTCAAGAGCGTCCATAAATAAAACTCAATTTTTCAGTTCTTTTTTTTTTACTACTAACAAAATTGAACTTTCTTCTGTTTCAATACACAACTACAGAATCACGGCTACCACTTATATATTTAGAAGAAGAACCTTTAATTTGTATCCATATTAATAAAAAAATTACAAAAAAGGAAAATGAAGAGGATAACAAATAATTTATCAAATACTACTTTTTCATTCACAGTTTAGGCATTTGCCTATTCTAGTCTCATCTCTTGATGCCGTCCTTTTTGTTGAGTCGTCCGGTTGGTCTTTGTCCTCTTGATCTATAATGTAGAAATTGTTTAAGTTTTCTTTCTTCTGTCATATTCCACTACTTGTTGTAATAACGATTTTATATTTAGTTCTTCTCTAATTAATTATTGTTTCGTTTCTTATATGTCCGCTTGTACAGCCCTTTCTGAACGCAGAAATCTTACTTAAGCTGCTTGTTTCTTACATGCGTTTATTTTCTTTTTCAGCCCCTGTTTCACTTCCATAGTATATTACTTGTGTTGCTATGTTATAATACAATCTTGTCTTATTTTTAGTAGTTCGTTTAAGTTTTCCACAGGCTGCCTTAATTTTTGTATTTTTTGTTTGTATCCGAATCATGATTGTAGGTTAAATCCAGCCAAGCTACAAGCGGAATTGTGACGCTTGTTCCAAGATGGCTTCTTCTAATGCAACTTTATTGCTTTACTTTGCGAAATTCTAATAACCAGGCATAGGAAACCTTACGCAGTTGGCTTCAAGTTATCAACATTCAAACCATTATCACTGGAAAGAACGCGAACAACAGCGGCCAAGGGTCACTGTTAGGCAGATAAAACAGATCTGAGAGCTGTATACAAAAGCCAAAAGACTGTACAAGGGATGGGGGTGATTTGTTACCTGAGATATCCCTATGATCTAGTAACGGTTCAATTTTATTTCCTTCCATCCCGGCTTTAGAAATATGCCGGTTAATAACGATTGTTTGCTTAAACATCTTAGATTTAAATTATCTTTAACCTAAGATTACACATAATATTGTTAATTTAACAATACATTGCGCCTTGAAGATTTACAATACTGAATATTCGCACACAATACCGTCTTCATACGGCTAGTATTATTCTAGGCCTCCATCAGTGGTGGCAATTGCGCTTCCATGATATTCTTATAGTATCCATGGCCATGTCTTTCATTAGTTTTCAGAAGTTAAATGGTAGACGATTTCTAAAAAACATATTTCGAAGAGATTATTTCAGATAGTTTATTAGTCAAAAACACTTTCACTATAGCTAAAGTGTGGGAAGGGTTGTTAATTTTAACATGAACTTTAGCTATGGCATGTTTAAGCCATTTATTGCCATTAATTGCGTTCTAGAATGTCTTTAATAAGTGATTAAAATATATACGCTTGCAAGTGCAAGTATTTGGGAAATAACGCGCAATACCTATACTTTTTAAATAACTTGCTTTGCAATAAAAACAGAATAACACATTCTTATCAAGAACTAAAAAGTTCAAATACGGGGGAACCCAGGAGTGGTAGAACTACTATCAGTGAGATACATTCAATTCCATTCGTCCTAGCGGTGTAGTAGTCCAGTGGTGGCGAAATGGGTCTCGCGAGGCAGTGTGACTCGCAGGCGTCACTCCTTTTCTAGCTGTCTGTTCGTTTGTTTTCCATACGCTGCTAAGTGGTGTAGTGCATGTTGCATATTTGATGACTCGAGGGAGAAAGGCATTTTCGCCACCCTTGTAATAGCCTATCTGAAACACGACGCGAGAGTACATCGTGACTAAAAGCAGTTTCAAAGTTTTCACAAATTAAAACTATATTAAACCCATCATTAACAATAAATAAAACCCACAACATTTCAGTTTTACAAATTCCCTCCATCATACAAACTAAAAATAAAATACGATTCATACAGGCAGGTGCAAAACGTAAACTGCACCGCAATAGAAACGAAACGGCCTGTAGGACAATTAGTGAAGGCATTAAAAATGGTAACACATGGTAAGCGAATAATCATGGGTAATTTTTTTGAAATCGATAGAAGTGTAAGAGTGGTTCACGTGGGATCCTGCTACAAATGTACGAGCTGCAGAATTGTTTTCTAAAATTTTTACTAAATACCAAAATTCAAGAGAGAGAACTTTGAGAACACCCCTTAAATGTATGTATGTGTGGATTTATTACTTTCTTTCTTCTGTATTTATTTTATGTCACTCTAAGTGGTGATATCGCAACGGATGTGTTAGGAGATACCTCGTGGCTCAGTGTGTGGCATCGCTTTTTAGGTCCCATCGCTGTGCCATACCATCTTGCTTTGTCACTTGTCACAGAGGCCTTAGTGCTAGGCAACTGTACCTCCGCTTCTACATGTGACGGGAAGATGGCAGTTTCGACACATGTCCAGAGAGGCCTTAGTGCTAAGCAACTGTATATCTGCTTCTATAGGTGACGGGCAGATGGCATCTTCAACATGTGTCCACAGAGATCTTAGTGCCAGGCAAGTGTGTGTCTGCTTCTATACGTGACGGCCAAATGGCAGTTTCGACACGTGTTCACAGAGAGCTTAGTCCAGGCAAGTGTATCTCTGCTTTATAGTGACGGTCAGAAGACATTAGAGTGCCGTTCAGTCTACCTGCTTTCATTATATGTCGATAGATGGCAGAGCATTGTCTATTACCATTTATTTTTACCTTGGCGACTGAGGGAAACCACGAAAAAGAACCCGTTATATTTGTTGATCCACGGGATTTGAATACGGGACCTCCCGAACACGAGCCACGCATGTTACCGTGTGAGCGTCCCGCTCGATTTTCTTTTTATTTTGTTTTACCTGACTCGGGCCAAAAACTATTCCCCGCTTCCAAAGCTCCCAAACAATCTCTCTCTCAATCTCATTGGCTAGTTACTGATATATCTGCGAACAAAACGATTGCCCACCTACCTACTTTCGGGGCATGAAACTGGAAATATACAGTAAAGCCATTCAAAACCGCCAAAGAAATATTTTTCACTCTATTTGAAGGCATCCGTAGTAGAGGGAAATACTACTAAGATACTTTTATTTGAATTACTTCTAAAAAGGGATGAATCTTATTTAAACTACACCCTATATAGAAATAACTCGCGTAAATAACTCGTTATGTCAGCATTCATTAACTACTGTGCCAAGCGACGCCGCTGCTCTCATTACCAAATTACTTCTCCAATTTTCATTGTCTATCACAGTCTGCAGCTTCAGGTTGTTTGGAGCCATTATGCGCTATTGTCGGCTGGATGAAGTCGTTCATTTTCTCAACGTCCTTTCATTTGTTATTAGTTTCTTGATTAGAAATTCTAGGAATACTTGGAAGATATTTTCCAACCACTAAGGCAGCAGTTTTCCAGTCTCTTTCTTCGGCATTCTCTTGTCAAAAGAAAAATATTTGCACAGCCAACAGATTGTCCTTCATTAAAGGATAACTCGTTATCTGAAGTTACGTTCCACATATTCTTCATTTTGCACACGATATAGTAAAACTCTACAAAATTATGTTGCATAACCTCAATCAAGCGAAGGCACAAAAGACCGAGCAGCCGAGCTTACACTGGCCTACAGCACCTTTATATCTAGTGATTGTACTAATAAGCTTAATAGCATTATGTTTGATGATTCTTCCATTGCAAAACAGTTTAGTTCGGCAACAACTAAAATATCAGCCTTAGTAAAAGGAGTTATTGCTCCTAAAGTTTAAAGGAAAGCCTTGAAAACATGAAAAAGTCTCTTTTCTCCGGGATATCCACTGGTACCAACAGCCATAAATCTGCTAAAATATTTTCGTTTGTTGTTCAGTTTTAATGAAGAAATTCAGTCCAAACTTTTGAGGTTGAGTTTCCTATCTAATTAAATATGTGACGGAATTTCAAAGTTTGTATCAATACTGTTGAAATGCTTATCTCGAGAAATCAAATGTGTGGCATTTTGTTGAGACAATATGAAAACCACTTCTGGTGGTTTAAAAAGGTTAGGGAAACGTAACGTATTTACCAAATTAAAGACAGCACTGCATGAAAACATTCAAGGAATATGTTTTATCCAAGTGCATGCATACATCTACTGATATTTTTGTGCTGTGATGTTGAAACTATCATTGTGATGTATCCTCTTACTTTTCTATATGCACAGAACAGAGAGGCTTAAGGAGTTTTGGGATTATGTTATGACACATGACATACATATGAATGTCAGGTGTCACTTGAAAAGCCGCTGGTCATTGCTATTTCTAGTAGTTGAACGAGTCGTCAAACCGTTTGAACCCTTAAAAGATGTTTCCCTAAATGAAGGCCAAGTCCCTAAAATATTGCTGCAATTTTTCAGCAATCCTTTAAGGGAAGCCTACTAATGGTTCATTCACAACCAGCTTAGCACTTTCCAGCAGGAATAAAGAAAATTGAGGGGACTACGAAAAGTATAATAGAGGTATAGGTTGTCCTGAAAAAATACTCTGGAAACTGTTACCAAGAGAAAAGACAATTTTTTAATTTATTTTAATGTATAACCTGTTATTAAAAATAGAAGTAATACAATCAGCAGAAAAAGCTTTTAAGGAAAGAAGTTTACAAGTTTTATGACACTTGTATAGAATGTCTGATCAAGTGGAGCACATCATTATTGTCGGTGTTTGAGTTGATGTTAATGAAGAGAGTGCCAAAATGGGAAAATTTTGAAGAGACAGTTTCTTATTTGAAGGGGAAAAATTGAAATCGTTGACTTCATTCTTTTTAATCAGTTCAGGATATTGGCAAACTTCGGTGATCTTCGCAAATGGAATGATGAAAACGAAGCACCTTTGCAGTATCATGAGAAGTGGGTGAGTTTGAACATTCTCAACAATACTCTGAGATGGTAAAAACTGCAACGTATTTGTTTGCAATACCAGCCCATAACGCCAATGTAGAAAGAATATTTTCCTTCATGAATATCCAGTGGGCTGAAGAAAGGAACAGAAGCGAGGTGGACTCCTTGAAGCAGTCCTACAGATGCTGTACAACTACAAATTCGACGGTGTAGAATTTTGCCATTACAGAGAACAGATTGGAAGCAGTGAAAAATACCCTTTTTTCCAAGTAAAATCAATCCCATCTACAAGCACTCAGCAATTTTTAAAGCTGATGTTAATTTTATTTTGTTCGTATCCTTAGCGCGGTGGTAACGCAGCTGCTTACCAAGTGAGAGATCCGGGTTCGATTACCGCTACCGGCGTGGGGATTTTCTACGCTGGGGGACCTGGTCTGGAGTGCACTCAGCCTTGTTAGGTCCCTGAGGTTCCATTTGAGAAGCTATTTAATTAAAAAGTAGCGACTCCAGGTTAAGGAGGCCGCATATAACGTCCCATCCTCCAGTACCGCACCTCTCTCATGACGCGTGTTATAGTCAGAGGTGGGGGACGCAGCGGCTGTGCGGCAGGCCTTGATCCGGTAACGCGTTGTGCGCCACGGAGTTTACTTTAGTTAAGCTAAACTTATATTATTAAAAATTCCTTGGCTATAATGTTTTGAAAAAGCATAATAAATATCATAAATTAAACAGATATTGTAGAAATAAATCTGAGTACATTTTGTTTTTATCCTTTTTACTAATAGTAAAATTGGGGGGAGGGCTTGGAGCCGGGCTGGTTGTGTCCCGGTTTTCTCCGAAAATGATATAGTCAACCTACCGTAAAAGGACTTTTCAACTCGATTTTCTTCTGATATAAGGAGTAGCAAACATACCCAGTATGCTATGAGAGAGCGCTCTTAAAAATAAAACGTTTGGTCCGGTTTTTTACTTAGTAAAAACAAAAGGTAAACTATTCTTTGAGCTGTAATGAAATAGAGAACTACTGAAGACGCCTGTCAGACATGCAGACACATTATAGCTTGCACATGTCACCGGAAAAGCCTCGAAATTGCCGCACTGCCGCTATGGTTCCTGGAATATGAAAGGGAAGAGTTATTCTCAGCCATGTCAACTGCAGAATAAGCTCGATATTTTCTCGGAAACTAACATGTTTACGCGTTTCTTTTGCTTTCCTCACTCCCATATTTCCAGATCCAATTTGTTCGTATATCGAAGCGAGCATTTTTAGAAATAACATGGCTCAGAGATGGAAGCAAGGAAGCGGAAAGAGCGAATAGAATCAAATATCTACTTGACGGAAATGATTAGGAGGAAAGAAAAGCAGGAAATGAAGGTAATTGGTGATTTCCCATGGTACCTGGCATGGACGATCTGCCTGTCTACACCGATAAAAAAAATAATAGTAACAGTATACTATAAAGAGAGACAGAAGAGAACTGATAAGTTGATTAGGAAGTGTGCGTAGTATACGTACTAGATGACCTGAAAGTTACATTCACATTACTTTCTCTGCACACTATCGTATATTTTATCTCTTTTACAAACTAATATTTAAAAATACTTACTTTTCTATCTGTGTCATGTTAATCCAGATAAACTTTACATATGCTTGTTTCATTACACATTTCGTTGTAGGACAAGGGGGATGAAGGAGCCTGAAGATTTGAAAAGCGGGTCCCTAAGTGATTGCTTTGAAATTCCACTTTTTTCATGTCATCACACGAAATAAAGAACGGTAACAGGTTTAAAAATGTATGAAAATTTTCCACAGCAATGAATATCTCGAAATGATTAATATCACAAAAAATTTGACATAAACTTTGTGTTTTAACGAAACATACATTTCTTCCTGTAGAAAGATTTTATCCATCTTCTGGCTTACCAGTTATAAAAACTATAGAACATTTATTCAAAAAGAAGAGAACTTTACAGGTCATACAGAGAAAATTCAAGATATATTTTATTAATCGTGCAAATACATTTATTTTAATCAAAATCGTTACACATTTTAAAAAAATAATTTTTTTTCATTCACACATATGGAACTTTCACATTTTTGAATTCTGTAAAATGTTTTTCTTTAAATTCCGGGGCTTCAAATCGTGAATTTCCTGTGAAATTCAGATATAAAAATAAAAAAATTGGAATAAAATACCTTCACTACGTTTTAGTAGTGTGCAGGCATGCTAATCTGAAAATTCAGATGTCCTAGATCAATTCCCGGCTGGACGGTAGGAATTTTTGTTTAGCCAGTATTATTCCCTAACCTCCTTGGAAATGTGAATGGGAGGTGAATGTGAGTGATTTAATGTTTATAAATCAATATAAAAGACAAAAAAACCAACGATTTACTCAAGTCGACTATTGAGCACCATTGCCAATTGTTCAAAAGGCAACCTCAGATGTTAAAGCTGTATTTAAATTGGGGGTTTTACAGTTTAGTATCGAACTACATATAAGCTGTTAAGCTATCCATTCACACTAAACTTCGATTTATTACGTATTACCGATGCATTTTCCTCGGCGACAGGTGGTCTTCTTTGCTTTCAGATTTATGGCAGCATTCCCTTCTTAGACGTTTTATGCACAACGGGCTCGCTTCACGTACATATTAGGATATTTGAAGTGGTCCACTAGGTAAAAACATATTGCCATGTCTGTCATTAGGTGTGTTGTGCTCACTTCATCTGAAAATTTGTGTTCGAATACAAGGCTTTATACCTTTTAGTTTGAAAAAATGAAAGTTATGCTCTTTATTTGGCTACTTTTGGCACCATCTTTGCATATGTACATATTCTCGGTATATAGGATGTCCCAAAAGTAGCTTGGCCGAGAAATTGCAAAATGACAAACTGCAAAGCCAAAGGAAGCAACTTTTATGCAGTTAGTTTCGCTATTACTTAAATTTTTGAACGCTTAAAACTTACAGGTATTACTCAGAATGTGTCGCAGTAATCTGGCTCGTGTTATCTTATTTGCTGAGGGCCTGTTGTTTTAAATTTTGGGTTCTTTGTTCTCCGGCTAGCTATTATTACTCAGTTGAGCAAGTATCTCTGAGCAAGGCGTGTAAACGGAAAGGAGTTGTTGCTAAAAGATAACACTGATGAAACAATTTGTTTCTACACCTTTATTGCCGTTACACTTAATTAATAATTCACATATTTAATCTTTATACACGCCTGACTGAAACTGTTATATTTCCGAATGTAATTACTGTCGTATTAGTTGCCACGTACTTCACATTTTGTAAATAACTTTACGACGTGTACCTCGCGAGAGATTCTTCCAACTGTATGACGTGCACCTCACAAAAGATTCCTTAGAACTGCGCGACACATGCTTATGGCTCGAGAATATATACTCCTTCACCCCGAATTGCCTAAACATTATAATAGAACTGCTATTGGTTACCAAATCGCGGCAATATTAGCGTCTGTTTTGTCAGCCAATCACTGCTACTAACATATATACTCTAGGGAAGATATTCCCTCCATTTCTAAAAAAAGGCACGATACCCTGGCGTCATTTGTTTGTCTCTTCTTAGTGATAAACAACTTACCCCCTCGGTTTATTGTTGCCCACTTCTATTGTCAGTTTCAGTGAGGCCGTGTAAACTTATTTCCTAACAATACTTATGGCTAACAAACATCTCAAATCCTGTACATACAATAATATTAATTTACACTACAATCACTCTGGCATTCACAGCATGTTATGATATAAAATACTGCCTCAAGTGATTTCTATTTAATTCTAGACATTTCTCACAACATTGTTTTACATTATTAACCAAATGTTTATAGAGGTTTTTATTATTGCCTAGCACTTTCCTTCATCAACGACTGCTCCTACATGTTCCAAATTTGTGGACCTTTGCGAAATTTTAAAAATAATGCTATTTCGCACAGTAAAAAATCTAACGGTATTTGACACATGGCCTTGGGGGTTGCTTGGGGGTTCAGTCATCAAAGTTCTTGACGGGACATTCCTTTACCGATAAACTGCAAATTAGCGGAGCGCCACTATTATAAAATCATTTGAATATTTTGTACACAAATATAATTTTATAGTTCAGGTAAAACTACTTTTTGTAACATTTCCAGCATGAATCGCCAGTTGCAGTGTCAGCGAGAAAGTAATTTACTCGATCAAGCAACTTGGACATCCCATATATTATGATGATGACGGTGTTTGAAATTCATAATGATCATCTGTATTTGATCATAACATTTACCAATCGGTCTATTGGTTAGCACACAGGTACCCAAGTCAAGAGGGGGTTCGATTCCCGGCTGGAGGGGGGTTTCTTTTACTGATTTAGTGCCCCCCTCCTTAGTGTCTGGAAGCATAAAGGAGAGTGTGAATGTATGTGCAATGATTATTTGTTCCCCCCACAGGAAAAGACATGGATAGGACTTTAAATATGCTCATATCTAGTACCCTAACACACACACTCGCTGAGAAGCGTAGAGGAGGTGAAACAAGGGGAAGACGAAGTTGGTGATACGGGAAGGGCTAATGTCTACCGAAATTCTCTCATTCGTGTTTTTATTTAAACATTTAAGATGGATATAATTTCAAATGTCCAAAAATATTACACTTGGTGTATGTTAACATCTTGCAGAATCATGAATGTTCACCTCAGACATTGTATAACCATATTAATCAGCAAAATATCATAAATATACACCGCCGCTTGTGAAAATTGCAACATCAAGAAGGAAACGCATGAATTCAATTAATTTAATACCACAGGTTAGGTACATGACAAGTAACAAATGATTAACTTTTCAAATCTATACATGACCTTTGAGTTCTAATATTCAGTATTTGGTGTGGCCTCCATGCGCTGCAATTAAAGCTGCTATACGTCGTGACATTGAATCAAAAAGGTTCTGAATAAGTTCCCGAGGGATTTCCCTCCACGCAGTTTGTATTCGAGCCCACAAATCCGTGACACTGATTACTGGAGAACCGTGGCGCACCAGGTGCCGACCAACCATATTCCAGACATGTTCGATGGGCGACATGCCAGTAGAACGTGTAGGCCAGGGAAGCAATGGTACCCGTCGCTCTTCGAAGAAGGTTTTTATATTCCTCGCAATATGTGGCTGGGCATTGTCCTGTTGAAATGTGGCCTGTGGAAATGCCTGAAGCAGGTGGGAGTACCTTAGGCTTTACAACCACCGTTAGGTACCGGTTGCTATTCAAAAGTGCCCCCAATTCGTAGGACGTGAGATCGGTTGTTGTAACCAATGGCGCGCCAAACCATCACACCTTGTGTTTGTTCACTATGCCGCTCAACAATGCAGCCTTCCAGGTTGCGCTCACCACGGTACCGCCGGATACGTATGCAGCCATAACTGTAGGACACGTTGAAGCGGGACTCGTCCGAAAAGACTACATTTTGCCACTCATACCACAGTAACGGTGTTCACGTGTCCGTTGCAGTCGGATGAGCTTGAGATTTCTGGACAATGGAAGCCGATGTAATGGCATGCATGCAACCAGTTCAACCTGCAGCAGACGGCGACGAACCTTTGATGCTGACAAGTTCACACCTGTTGCAGTGCTTCAGCGTCGAGCCAACACTGTGGATGAAGCTGCGCGGTCCCTTATGGCCATGCCGACAAGATGACGGTCATCCCGTGCTGTGGTCATGTTCCGTGGTCCAGAACCCGCTCTGCGCTGCGTATCCACTGCTTCCACACACGCACCACTGTCGTAGTAGCATGCCCTGTACGAGCCGAAATGTCACGGTATGAGGAACATGCTTCGCGGAGACCGATCATTCTGCCCCATTCGAATTCGCTCACATGCTGACATGGCTCCCTTTGACGTCGACGAGGCATACTGGCACTCACTTTATTGTTTCCACCTTGTTTGACAGCTCTCCACTGACTACACTGGGCGCAGCACTGAACTTGTCGGACCGACACGAGAGGGCTCTGCTCGGCCTACGTGTACCCTATCTCTCTGCAAACCTAATCACTTATTGCTTGCACACTCTTCTACACTTCCATCAAGTTTGGAGTTATTCGGGAAATTCTTTCTTGGTGTTGCAATTTTCACTAACGGCAGTGAATGTATCAAAATCTCCAATTTCTAGTATAAGACGTTCCTGGATACAGTGGGATTTTTAATGTTTTCAGAAATTGTTTAAACAGTAACTGTTGATGAAATGTTGATAATAAAAAGCAAGCTCAGCGTTAACACAGCAAGCATTGAGATCATATGAAAACGCTGCCAATATATGCAATTAAGATTCCTGTATATTTTAAACGCAACCACAGCGTTGTACAATAAATAGTTCGAGATATATATTTTTAACTGATAAATACAACACATGGAAACATGTCTAACCAAAACTAATAAATTATATAGTAAGCTAATCAAATTCTAAATATTGATATGAAACTTTTGCCTTAATTTTGCAGCATTATCTCTCTTTATGCAATTTTGTTTGTATCTGTTTGCAGGAATAACCTATACTTACTGGTATTTAGCGGCAGACTTTTCGTCTCCAAGAAACTCTACTAGAGACATCTTGGTCAGCATTTCATTAACCTTCTCCTCCAAAAGCTTGTTAAGGTGAAAGGTTACGCCTCTCCATGTTTTTGCTATCACCGTGCGTCCTGAAAATGAAGCCTTTCTGTAAGTAACTTCAGAGAGAAAATGCACATAATACGTTCAATTTGGCTTTTTAATGAATAAAAACAACATACACTACAAAAATACGGGGTGGTCTGTTAGGAAAAAAACATAAAATAGAAACGTATTCGTGTACATCAATAAATCGAGTTTTCTTCTTTTGAACATAAATTAATAGTACTAGTGAATACTCTTTTAAGATATAAAACATATGTAGGGGTAAAAACGCAAAAGACATTGAAAACCCCTTTAAAGGTCCACTCACTGCCTATGTTAGCACTGTGACACACCTTTAAAAATAGCAAAATGCAAAAGAACTGTAATACCATGTGATGAGTACTGGTTCCAAGTGCATTTATATGTAAAAAAAATCTGATGTGTTACACTCACATGACTTTCTCTACTCTTGTACAATCTAATTTTACAAACGCTTATTCTCCATATGCTTCATGATAATCGAGATATCGAGTTGTCAATCTTATTGGTAATTTTCTTGTAGATGCAAGGGAAATATGGTAGCTTTTAAGCGATAGTCAAATATTTTAACGCTGGTTGTTATGTGGCGCATTCCATTCTCTTTGCATGTCCAGGACATAAAAAAATGAATAACGAATTTGAGAAAAAGTATAAGTATTGGAAAATTTAAGGAAATAACAAGTAATATCTCGAAAACGGTTCACTCAACAAAAGAAATGTATATGACATAAGTTGTGTATTTTAACGCGATCTACATTTTGTGTAGTAAAATTTTGTCTATCTCTTTTGGTTTACCAGTTATGCAAAAGTCGTTCACAATGAAGAATAATTTTGGAGACATTCCCAGAAACTTCGAGATATACATTTCATTTCGCATGACATTATCTTAAACATATGATATTTTCATCAAAATCGTTAGAGCCATTTTTGAGAAAATTAAAGTTTTCGAAAAATCTTCCATGTAAAGGGTGGTCTGGGGTGGGGGGATTTTCCTGAAAACCTTCGTGTCGCATCTCTGGAAGATACTGAACCTAAATACTAAGTTTGGTGCTTATCCGACTGTTCGTTTTTGAGTTATGCTGTTCACAGACACACAGACACACACACACACACACACACACACACACACAGACACACACACACACGGACATGTTTCCAAAAATGCTTTTTTTGGATTCAGGAGGTCTCAAAACATGTATTTCCGGTGAAATCTCGGTATCGAATTTTTGGGTGGAATGCAATACTTCCCCTACTTACTATACGTAGTAGAGAAAGTAAAAATATAGAGTTTGACAATTCTGTAATTTTAGCCAAGTCGAAAATCATAAACACTTATCTATTATTTTAAATATCAAACCAGTTATTTAAATTGAAATTGTAACATTTTGTAAATTCTTTTTCGTATAGTTTGTTTTTGTGAGATCAGCATACACATGGCAGCTTTTCCACGTTTTCTATGATTAAATTCACTTCCGAATCACTGTTTCCCTAATTATATTCATCTCACTAATTTATGGATACGGAAATAAATGACATTTCGATTTTAAAATGGGAATTGATAACTCTTTATATGAAACGACTGTTTAAAAAGGTTTTACAAGGCCTGGATATTAGAATAAGTAAGTGTTGAAGTCATAATGCAATCTATATATGAAGATAGCCTTGACTTTTCATTATGAATGTATGTACTCCATGGAAAATGAAGTAGTTGTTATTCCACAGAGTGCGTATAAAAATAAAAAGCTCCGAGCATACTGTGTTTCAAAAAATGTACATAGAGGGCCTGCATCTAGTTAGTAACTAGGCTTTTATTTTGATTGGATATCAAAGTCTTTTAACAACCTTCAATCTTTAAATGTGTAATTTCTCTTTGCTCTGCAGCTTTCAATAATCAACGTACATAATATATGCAGCAGAAAAACATTATATTCAGCATAAAATTCATAAATTATTCGAGGTAGAATCAGACTGAAAATTCCAATGGCATAGAAGGGATTTCAACTACGGATCCTTGGCTATCTTAGCCGTTGCTCTAACTCGGCTACCAATGGCAACGTGGTGCGACATTAAATTCCCCAACTGACGCTTATTTTTCTCGTAAACCACAAGGCATTCTCAAATTCATTTTGAGATAACACACAACCCACCATTGGGGTAGCTCAGTTAGTTAGCGGAACGGCGTGGAAAGCAGAAGATCCGTGGTTCAAATCCCGTCTACGGCATTTAATTTTTCAGTACGATTCTAGATTTCCAACTTCAGCTTACATACCTCATGTGTGGAAGAAAATTAAATTTAATTATCATTCAACTTATATATAATTCACATATTATACGATTGTTTTTCTCTATAGTTGCGGAAATGTGCCGTGCATAAAAAATGTTAATTAGTGGCTTTGTGGATAGGAAATCTTCACATCCGCCAGTTTTGTACCTGTTTCGTTGAACGTATGTCCAAGATTATGCATTTCCTTAACTGTAAATTGTCAGGTCGATGTGTTAATAAGTATGAAACTCAAGAGAAGGTTCAAAATTTTAAAGCTTTTATATACTGTGCTTACCTAAACCTTACTCGATAATTTAGATAGCCTTTCACCTCCAAAAGATATTTGAAACATTTCCGGAATTATAAATATTGTAGGAGAAGTTAGCAGTTCAGAAATATATCCTTCGCTGATATTTCAGTCCCAGATAAGCAATGCTGGGAAGCCACAGGCAAATATACTCATTAATATCTAGGTCCACTATTCATTTATATTTGTCAGACTACATTTTTGTGTATCAGAAAGAAACTGTGTTTCTTACTTAAGATATAATTACAAAGCAAATCATTTTCTGTGATAATTAGGTGATACAGGTCGTTCGCATAATATTTAGTTTTACTGATTTACTATAAAAGGAACATGTACAAGAAGTTATTTACAAGGATAAAAGATACCGTTCATACGAAGGAAATTGAAATAATAGAAAGAAATATGTACACATCCACAAGAAGTAGTCTAAATCCGATTTTTGATCGCTTGTAAGGGCGTTAATAGGGCGTGACTTAAGATATCCGCTGACGCCTCCTTCACCCTTAGTGTGTTGAAGAAGGAAGGGGATTATATCTTGCCTATTTGAGAACATGTAAATAGCTAGGAAACGCTAATTTATGTGAGAGCCTATTACTGATGTTTGAGGACTAAACTGATAACATCTCGAGAATTGACTCATATTCAAGAGCATTTCCAAATAAACATTTGCTGTATATTCGCAATTAACATCGCAAAATATCGATAAAATCGTCGCCATTCCTCATCGATAAATATTCGTAATTTTCTAAGTTGACAAAGCTATCATAGGTATGCTTATTGGCGCGACACAAAGCCAAGGCGTGATAGCATCTACAAGGTGACGCCACCACACAATAAAATGAAGTAATGACGTCATGAAGTACCCTAGAAACGCTAATAAATGCTGTTTGTCCAGGGAAGCCGTGTTGATTTCTTCCTGTCGTTTCTGTGCGTAGATACATACGTATGACAGAATGGGAAGACCAAGATTTACATGCGGAAGAATGGGTCTACAAAATGTCGGTTCTCTGGCTCGTGTTATCTTATTTGTTGAGCGCCTCTTGTTTTATTATTTTAAATTTGGGTTCTTTGTCCTCCGGCTAGCTATTACAACTCAGTCGAGCAAGTGTCTCTAAGCAGGGCGTGTAATCGGAAAGGAGTTGTTGCTAAAAGATAACACTGATAAAATAATTTGTTTCTACACTTCTATTGCCGTCACACTTAATTAATAATTCACATATATATTATACACGCCTGACTGAAACTGTGATATTTCTGAATGTAACTACAGTCGTTTTAGTTGCCGCGTACCAATTACTTCGCGTACTTCACATTTTGTAACTAACTTTGCGACGTGCACCTCGTGAGAGATTCCTTAGGACTGACTGACGTGCACCTCGTGAGAGATTCTTCCGAACTGTGTGACGTGCACCTCGTAAAAGACTCTTCAAGACTGCGCGACACTTCCTTATGACTCGAGAATATATCCTCCTTCACCCCGAATTGCCTAAACATAATAATAGAGCTGCTATTGGTTACCAAATCGCGCCCACTTTAGCGCCTGTTTTTTCAGCCAATCACTGCTACTAACATACATACTCTAGGGAAGATATTCCCTCCATTTCTAAAAAATAAAGGCACGCTACCCTGACGTCATTTGTTTGTCTCTTCTTAGTGATAAAAAACTCGCCCCCTCGGTTTATTGTTACCGACTTCTATTGTCAGTTTCAGTGAGGCCATGTAAACTTATTTCCTAACAATACTTATGGCTAACAAACATCTAAAATCCTGTACATACAATAATATTAATTTACACTACAATCACTCTGGCATTCTCAGTGTTGTGATATAAAATATTGCCCAAAAAATTAAGAGGATAAAGTAGTTTTTGATCTAGATGTTTGCCTGTTATGTGGAAACACTACGCTGTGTCCTACAGTATAAGAAAACGCCGAGATGAAAACAAAAAGTGCTAGTCTGTCATAAGGAACTAGCAAAAGCAATCATTACTAGAATTTAAAAGTTGATTGGAAAAAGTTTAGAAAAGATACAAAAGAAATTGATCATAATAATAATAACAATCTCAGAAAATAAGTTGAGATGGTTATACTAAAAATCGGAGTCTAAAACAGTTGTAGGATACTTAATTTAAACGTTGTTCCTATACAAACAATTGAAAACTTCTAAAAAAATAAAAATCACAAAATTGACTAAACTTTAAGAAAATGTACTAACTTAGCTTTATTTAGCTTTAAATGTACATGCGCATGGTTATCGGTCACACCAGGCTTCAAGCATTGTTTTCTTACAAACATATTTTCTGCATTTTACTATATTACGAAATTTATATTCCACATGATGCAGTTCTTCATGTATTTCTTTTCAAATTAGTTCAGTGTTTCTGAAGAGCTCACTAAAGGAATACTCGTAATACTTATAAATTTATATTTTCATAAAAAAGGTGTGAAAAATGAAACATTTTGTCTAGTTTTAAAACGCAGAAGAAATGTTTCTAAAGGTGTTTAAGGTTAAGGAGTAATCTTATTACAATAGCCATTTTTATACAATAGCTATAAAAAGTTAACACTATAAAAACTTTTCTCCTAAATGCACCATAAGCAAGGCATTTACGTACTAAAGTCCATATTCGCTTACAATTAGTTACATGCGTGATGCGAAAAACAAAACTCGCTGTTTATATCAAAAGCGAGTTTTTTTTTGTTTATTTTTGGTTAATAGGATTATATGGAAAAGCGAATCTTTCATAAACTTGTTCTCATAGATAACTCATCTACCTTGAAATCTGAAGGAGTATACAATAATAATATTTGTTATATTTCTGAAATCTGTTAATACTTAAACTGCTTAAAACAAATTGAGTACTTGTGAGCTCTACGTGTTTTCCGCAGTAAAATTTTATGATATCAAGTTATTCAAATGTCAAGAGAATGAAGTCTGTACAAATCAACATGCATACTTTTTTTTTAGATTTTTTAGGTTTCTGAAAATATTTTAATTAAAATTAACAGAGCTATTTTCAGAAAATAAAAAGTAAATTGTATTCATATAACGATTTGTTTGTGGCGGGGAGACTTTCTTAAAAATCTTCGTCTGGCATGTTGAAACGCTGTATGACGTTAATACGGAAACTGGTACCATCCGCCATTTTGCGAGTGTGCAAATTTCTCAAAATTAGTTTTGGAAAAGAGAGCTCAGGGAATAACCTTCCAAAAAAATCTTAATGTGGGCTTTTTTTTGGGACGAATGCAAAAAAAGTACATTACTTTCACTACGTTCTTCCACAAAGTATTCTTATAAGTGCTTATTTTCCTATCCATTTCATGTAAATTGAGATAAACATTTGTAAGAATGGTTTCATTACAGGTTTCATTGTAGGTACACGATACAGGAATCTGAAATGATAATCAAATTTTTAAAAAGTGGGTCGCTATGTGCTGGCTTTGAAATTACACTTTTTGGAGAACTACAGAAAACAAACGAATAGCTAGTTAACAATCAAAAGTACAAACTATTATAAAAGTCAAGCCAATGACAACGAATATCTCACAAACAGTTAATAACACAAATTGCGTGTTTTAACGAGATTCACAATTCTTGTAAAGCAACCTACTTAACCCATCTTTTATTGTACAATAGTATGTAAAATTCAGTCAGAACGAAGCGGACTTTTCAGAGGTTTTGCGCAGAAATTTAAGATCTACATTTTTTATTGCATTTATATGCCGCCTTTAGCATCTAAGATCATATGCGACTTTATCTTTGGAACAATTGCTCATCGGCCATGATGTTCAGTCGTTTGTTATTCTCTTTGTCATTGGGTTTGCTTACACAAGGTATTTTCTCTATAAACATTAACACATTTACATCCTCACTCATACTTTCAGATTATAGTGAGAATGTTGAATAATTCTTGATAAAGAAGAATTCTCATCCTCGAGCCGGGAATCGAACCCAGGATTATCGAATTTGGAAGTAGCATCTAACCATCACGCCACAATGCAGTCAAGGTGTACACTTTTTTTATCGTAAAAATATCTTAAACATATGGTAGTTATTTTAAACACAGTTATAATCGTTTTTAGGAAATAAAAAGGTATGAAATATTTTTCATGCAAAAGGTAGTTTGGAGGCAAGGTTTTCTCGAAGATCCTCGTGTCACATCCTTGGAAAGTCTGAACTTAAATACCAGGTTTAGTATTTATCCTACATGTAGTATGGGTGTACGTTGATGCACATATGCAAACTTTTTAAATGGGTGCAGGGGCCTGGAAACGGGTGTTTTCGGTGAAATCCCTATACCGAATTTTTGGTGGAATAAAATATCTTCTCTTCTTACCAGTAGGTGGGTATTAGAGAGAGTAATCGATATGTATTTGAATAACTTTGCAAGATAGAATCTGAAACCTAACAGGGCATCAGTGTGATAAATAACTCGCATAAACCTCTCTCAAATAATACGTATATATTATCAAATTTCACAGATGCTTTAAAATAATAATAATAATAATAATAATAATAATAATAATAATAATAATAATAATAATAATAATAATAATAATAATAATAAAAATATTTAATCATGCATCCACGCTACTGCTTTTCTTTATCTGTCCTTATTTGTTTTTGTATTCCAGTGTACTTAGTTATAGATGTAACCGAATGACCTGTGAATCTCGTGTATATGCGTAGCGAACAGAATTATTTTTTTAGAGAAAGAAAAACAAAGGTTAGCTTGGGTGGGGGTTAATAATTCTCGTGTGTTCAATTTCCAAGAAACGCAACGCTAATGGGAAAAGAGCGAAGAAGTAGTATCGATTCAAATACTCCCACCTCGTGGTATGGTTTTGTACCGTTCGTAGAATTTTGTGAAGGGGTTGTCGAAGAACTCTGTATTTTCCATGCGATGTGAAGCAGCATTAATCAGCAGCAGTTCCACGAAGAGCCTCACAATGGTTTCCTTTGTCAACAGCTAACAAAGTAATGTTGTTTCCCTATATTGGAAGCATGCAAAAGCAAAACTGTATTTCAATAAAATATGTTTGTAATGAAAACACATATTTCACAAGCGCAAAATAAAATGTCAACCTAGGATAGCTTCAAAGAGGAAATGTTTGCTCTATCTGCACGTACTTTTCTGGTAATTTTGGGCCACTTATTCTTAAAATTAACATATGTTAACGTGCATAGGTCGCAAAGGAGCTGTTATCTTTTCACTCGTCCCCAGAAACGTGATCATAAAAACAAGTCCGAAATCTCGGCATTGATTTCTTATTTATTCCATTTTAATTTAATTCCCTTGCTCATATTTAACATTTTAATACTTACTAATATTGACACTACATTAAAGAATCGGTGTTACATTCATATGATTTTCTCCGCCCACTATCCCTTATTTTCATATCCTTTCTAAAAACTACTGTTATAAAGCAAATTTTCTCTGTATTTCATGTTAATCCAGATAAGGGTTAGCAGAAATGGTTTCCTTACGCATATTTCATTGCTAGCACAAGAGGGAGGGCGGATGCAGGCTACTGAAGCGAAAATAATATCTTTAATAGTTGGGTCTTCATATGCCCTCACAGAAATTCCACTTCTTGCATGACACAATGAGATGCACATAAAGTTGACTTAGGGCTTGAAAAAAATATAAATATTTGAAAATTCATAACAATTATGATGAATATCAAGTCCACATTTTCCTTGTAGTAAGGTCTGTTTTATTGGGGTTTCAGTTACATAAAATCATTCAGTAAGAAGAGCACTGCACTCGCTACTCACATTGTATTTTACTTGTCGCTAAGCAACGTAGGCATACGACATTTAACGAAATTGTTAGCCATTTTGAGAAAATAAAAGACGACATTTTTCCCGTGCAAAGTTTGGAGTGGGGAATTTCCTTTAAAATTTTGGTTTTGTTTCCTTAAATGATACTGAACTTAAGTACTAATTTTGGTATTTATCCGATATTTAGCTTTTACTTTCGCTACCACGTTCCACCCAAAAATTCGATATGGAGATTTCACAGAAATACATGTTTTGAGACCCCTGAATATAAAAATATTTTCAGAAAAAGGTCCGTGTGTGCGTATGCACGTGCGTGTGTGTATGAGAGCAGAAAACAAAGTCGGATCAACACCAAACTTCGTATTTAAGTTTAGTACCTTGCTAAGATGTGACGCGAAAATTGTCAAGAATATCTTCCCACCCTAAATTATCTTTTACATGGAAAACTTTTGAAGGTTTCGATTTTCTAAAGATAGCTCTAGTTATTTTGATTAAATTGCCATATATTTGCATGACAAAAAAATGTATGTCTTGAATTTTCTGGGATTAGCCTTAGAATCCCTCCTCATTCAAAAGAAATATTCTATAATCTTGTATAAATAGAAAACGTTAAGCGATAGACAAAAACATACTACACAACAAATGTAGATCTCTTTAAAGCACAATTTTTTTCAAATAAGTTTTTTGTGGCATTAGCCATTTCCGAGATATCCGTTATTAAAGGTTCAAATTGTTCATTACTTGGTCATTATTTAAAGTCCTTTCAACATTCAGTTGTTTCTCGCGATTGCAAGAAAACAGTATGGAATTTTGAGGCCAGCATATAGCGTTCAGTTCTTAAACATTTGACCATCGCTGTTTCCTTTGTACCTATAACGAAGTGTGTAATGTAGCTGTTTTTGCAAAAGTTTATTTGGATTAAAATGCAGTAGATAGAAAAATAAGCTTTAGTAAGAATAATTTTTTATACTCACTAATAAGCAATAGCAGATAGAGAAAGTCATGTGAATGTAACACATCAGATTTTTAGTTATGCGGTTCACGCACATCAGCATTTTTCCAAAAATGCTTTTTCTATTTGTGGATTGTGGACCTCAAAACTTGATTTTATAGTGAAATATAGATATAAGGTTGGATGGAATCGAATTATATATGTGTGTGTGTGTGTAATGTAATACATACTAACATAATGAAGGAAGAAAAAACAAAATAATAATAATAATAAGCATAAATTACAATTACATTACAAATATATACAATGCTGCGACTTTTAGAAATTACTCTTATGTACCGCCCCCCCTCTTCTGTTCTCCAGCGCAATTAACCTCCTTTGCCGAATCTTAGAAAAAAAAGAACTCATTTTATGACGCACTGCGTCCAACATTACATCCAAGCAGGCCTCCAATCTCCTATTGGACTCCAGAAACTGTGGTGGAAAATATTGTTTTCTTAATAACTCTGTTTCCCTGCACTCAGCCAGAATATGATTCCATGGTTCCCTTTCACCACAGAGTGGACATATTCTAACTCCAGTGTCATCAGTTAATTTGTTGCCTTTCCAGGCGCCCAATTTTAGCCACGCCAAACCACTTCTTTCCTCTCGCGTACTGTTGTCTAAATAGCCCTCCCTCCCCAGCCGCACTCTATTTGACACATATTGATTCTAAATTCGTCAATATCCCGTACTCGTCTCTAAATTATCTTCCATCCGTTACATCCTATGTCCCTCCCTTGTAGCCAAATGTACCCCATTCCAATTTCTTCTAAGCTCCTGTGCAATTTCGTTGCCCAACACGTATTCCACCCTTCCCGTTCTTGGTCTTATCTCCCTGTATTATGTGTAACCAGCATTTAACTGCCCTTACTTTTAGATGTATGGTTTCAATATATAAGCAGAATTCTTTAAGGACTCCACAGTTTGCACCCCCCCTACCTGTAGGATTCGCTTCAGAAAATACCTCTGGACTTGGTTCTACTTTTCAATCTTTTCGCAACCCCAAATTTCTGCACCATATGATAAACTAGACCTAATAATAGCTCTGTATACCACCTCCATTGTCCTCATTTATATATCAGGAACTTTCATAAGAGACTTTAATGTCTCCATAATTTTACTTTCTCTACTACGTGTAATAAGTAGGGGAAGTATTGTATTCCACCCAAAAATTCGATACCGAGATTTCACCGAAAATATGTGTTTTGAGACCCCCTGAATCCAAAAAAAGCATTTTTGGAAACATGTCCGTGTGTGTGTGTCTGTGAACAGCATAACTCAGAAACGAATAGTCGGATAAACACCAAACTTGCTATTTAGGTTCAGTATCTTCCAGAGATGCGACACGAAGGTTTTCAAGAAAATCCCCGTACCCCAGATAACCCTTTACATGGAACATTTTTCGAAAATTTTAATTTCTCAAAAATGGCTCTTAAGGATTTTGATTAAAATATCACATATTTAAGATATTTTCATGACAAATGAAATGTATATCTTGAATTTTCTGGAATGTCTGCAAAAGTATTCTTCATTTTGAACGACTTTTGCATAACTGGTAAACCATAAGAGATGGACAAAATTTTGCTACACAAAAAATGTAGATCGCGTTAAAATGCACAACTTGTCATATACATTTTTTTTGAGTGAACCATTTTCGAGATATTGCTTGTTATTCCCTTAAATTTTCCAATACTTTTTCTCAAATGGGAATTCGTTATTCATTTTTTATGTACTGGACATGCAAAGAGAAGGAACGCGCCACATAGCAATTAGCTCTTAAAAAGATTTGACTGTCGCTTAAAGTCTACCATATTCCCCTAGCACCTACAATAAGATTAACATGGCGATTAAGATGAAGCATATGGAGAATAAGCGTTTGTAAAAATAGTTTGTACAAGAGTAGAGAAAGTCATGTGAGTGTAACACGTCAGATTTTTTACTATACATTTACGTTTTGTGATGTGTATGTGCTTCCCCCACCTTCCGTTCATAGATGAGACGCTAGATTCAAATATTTCTAATATTCACCACTCTCTGTCCTGCGTTTATCCAGATCTCCTTGCTGCTATATACGGCTCCATTCTTCATTTACTGCCATTCCTTATTCCTTACAAGATGCTTCTAAGTAATTTAGTTCTACAATGCACATGCCTGATGCTCCTAATTTGATATGCTAGTTCTTCATCCATACAGGGTTATTCAAAAAGGAGCAGATATTAAATATGAATTTCTAATTAATACCAATAGATAGTTACACATACAACACAACACCTGATACAGGAAATTTCAGTCGTCCTCCATGGACTGGTGGTACCGTGCTAGCCTCCCGTTCCCAAGGTCGCGGGTTCAAACCCGGCGGAGGGCAATGGAGTTTTTCGGGCGTAAAAATCCTTAGCACGGCTTCCTTCGGAAGGGAAGTAAAGCCGGTACGGCACGTAAAAGAACCTCAAGCCTGATAAAGAGGCCTCTGAGAAAAATTACCGGTGTTTCACGCCCAATATAGAATGGGACGCTAAGAACCATATTAGTTACAGAGCGTCCATAAATAAAACTCAATTTCAGGAAATTTCAGTTTCAGGTCCAAATATTAGTTCCGTTCAATGCCTACAGGGGCGCTGCAGATTGTTTATGAGAAAAGGCGACATCACAAGAAAAGCTGTTTTTTATGCTGTAGCATGCGAAGAGTGAATCCATTGTTTCAGTGCAGGCGTGCATTTCGTTGTAAGTTCAGCAAAGAGCTTCCTCGTCATAAACAGATTTACAGTTGGTACAAGAAATTCATAGAAGATGGTTGCATGTGCAAAAGGAAAAGTACTGGTTCTCGCACGTCAGATGAAAATGTTGAGCATATACGAACTGCTTCCCAACAGCCCAGCAAATCCACAATCAGAGGAAGCAAAGAACTGGGAATTATATAACCAACAGGATGGCACATGCTTAAAAAAATTCTGCGTCTGAAACTGTTGCAGTCCCTTCAGATATTGCATTCTGGTGATAATAATAAAAGATTTGAATTTTGCGAGATTTGGAGATTTTTTCTGAAAGGCGAGTTTTTTCGATGAATAAACATTTCATACCTTCGGCAATGTGAATCGCCACAATGAGAATTTGGAGGACTGAAAACCTTGGTGTAGTCATCGAACATGAAAGAGGCTATACAAAGCTGAATGCGTTTTTTGCCATTACTGTCAACAAAGGTTATAGTACTTTCTTTTTTATGGAGGGAACTGTGACTGCAATAACATATCTGGACATGCTCCAAAACTGGTTGTTTCCGCAAGTTCAACAAAATCGGGATTATTTTATATTCATGCAAAACGGTGCTCCGCCTCACTTCCACCACAAGATACAGCAGTACCTAACTTAATAACACAATTCCAGGACAATGGATTGAAAGAGGCAGTCAACATGATCTTATTCATCTTAAGTAGCCTCCAAGGTCACCGGATCTCGCGCCTTACGTAACTCCTTTATCTGTGGGGGGATACGTAAAAGACAGCGTTTATGTACCACCTTTGCCTCTTCAAGATTTGCAAAATCGAATTGTTACAGCAGTGATTCAGTAACCAGGGACAAGTTAATTCGTATGTGACAAGAAATGGACTACAGATTCAACATTTGTCATATGATAAATGGTGCTCATGTGGAATGCATAAAATGAAACTTTGAACTTTCCTTTATCTAGTGATGTATCGTATGTATCTCTGTTGTTGTTCATTATAAATAAGTATTTAAAATCTGCTCCTTTTTAAATAACCCATTATGACTTAATCAACTGATAACTTAAACGTTTCCGTACCTAGGACTCCAACTATTTATTCCCATCTGCTGTGAACTTACAGTACGTATACGCGCGTGCAGAATATGTGGCCCATAATGGAATGGAGCTGTTTATATTAGTACTGACTGACAAATCAAGCTACACAACCTACCAGCGTGTTCACCCTTGTTTTTTGAGGATAATTCTAGCCACTGGATTGGCAGGGTACTTTACCTAAGAAAAAGCCGAAGGGTAGCAAAACAGCTTAAATCTTATATTTTATGCTACACTGCCGTTTTCTTAATGCCGGTTTTCGTATTGCCGTTTAGTAGCACCAATAACTTAACCTTCGTAACCTTCATGAAATCTCTCATGTATGTAAATGTCGTAGCTGTCACTCAGTTTAACCAGACATTCAATGATTGCTTAGCTCTTCCTCTAGAAGCCCGAATTATATGTAATTGGTTTAGCCTTTTCTTTTGTGCCAATCGTAGCGAAACTCTTTCATAGAGATATATCCGAACCAACCCTCCATTTCGCATAGTTTATAAATATCGCTCATTGGTTTGTCTTTATGCCTCTAAATTTTTTTCAGGTCAGCCACAAAGAGTACTGATACCGACCGAGTTGGTTACTTGAAGGAGGAAACCTTACGGAGACAAAAAAACTATGGCGATCTAGGGGAATCGGCAACTTTTTATGCACAAGAGTGTACCCTTTCAGCCGGAGAATGAGGGTGCATATTCCTCCTACTTTTTTCAATGATTTAAGTGTTTATTTAACTTTCTGTTGTCGTTAACAACGTTCTATGGCCTGTTACCTTTGTGATGTGAACTGTCACGTCCATTACAACAGCATATAATAATGTTGTTTACTTTCTTATTTCAGTTTTATACTATTGCTAAGGTTACTGTTGGTTTAAAGAAAGGCTGCATTTATTATATATTATTTATTATAGTGTGTCGTCCTCTGTGGTCTAGGGTACCTTACAAGATTCCTGATATCGCGGGTTCAAACACCTCGAAGGGGATGGATTCCTTCTGAAGGGAAGTAAATTTACGGCACTAAAAGAACCTCAAGCCTGATCAAAAGGCCTCTTAGCAAAATCTCCTGTTTTTCACCCCAGTATAGAATGGGACGCTAAGACCAACAATAGTTAGAGAATGTCCATAAATAAAACTAAAAATTCTTACGATATAATGAGAAAGCAGAGCAAAGGCGAACTAATTACGCTGCTGTATATTTGAAAAATTTGATGTACATCACTAACACGACTTAATGTATTAATTGCTATTTCATAGCAATCCCATGTATGTTATACCATCTACCTTACGATAAACCATGGCCTATAGGGGATTTCAATGGAATGTGGACTTTGAAACACAACTGTTTGTCATAAGTAAATTTATTTTAATAATAATCCGATATGGAAAAATAATTGCGCATTTCAGATGGTTTTATAGATGCTATATTGCAATTCAGCCTTTGAAGACCTAAGAGCTGTAACGAGTATTTCGGAAACACCTGGTACTATAAGATATGTTCTTTGATGCAATCTGTGTAATTTAATTAGCTCTACATTTATCCTGAGTAATTTTTACTTTCTCTACCATGACCTAGTAGATAGAGTAGGTATTGCACTCCATCCAAATTTCGTTATCTGGATTACTGGAAATACATGTTTTGATGCTCCCTGAATAAATAAAAGCATTTTTAGAAAAAAGGTTCGTGTGTGTGTCTATAAACAGCATAGCTCAAAAACGAAAAGTCGGATAAATACCAAACTTGGTGTTTAAGTATCTTCAAAAGATGTAGCCCGAAGATTTTGAAGAAATTCTCCCACCCCAGCTACCCTTTACGAATTGTTTGTTTTCTCAAAAATGGCTCTAACGATTTTGATTAAAATGCCATACGTTAAAGATATTTTCATAATAAATAGAACCTACATATATATTTAACTTTCTGGGAATAGCCTATGAAGTCTCCGTTATCTGAAGGAATTTTATATGATCTTGTATAAGTGGTGGACATTGAGCCATAGACGAAAACATACTGCACAAAACTGTAGATCTCTTTAAAATTAAGAGTTTATTTCAAATAACTTTTTTGTGGCATAAGCCATTTCCGAGATACCTCTCCGTTATTAATGGTTCGCATTGTTCAATACTTTGTCATTCTTTTAAAGTCCTGTCGACATTAAGTTGTTCTTCATGATTGCATGGATAGAGTATGGAATTTTAAGACCAGCATATAGCGTCCTTTTCTTAAACGCTTGACTATCGCTGTTCCCTTTGTATCTATAATGAACTATGTAATATAACTATTTCTGTAAAGATTTATCTGAATTAAAATGAAGCAGGTAAAAAGATAAGCTTTAGTAAGAATAGATTGTATACCCACTAATAAACGATAGAGGGGTAGAGAAATTCATATGAAAGTAACACATCGGAAATTTATTTATATCCCAAGGCCATTCTATTTATTCAAAACTAATGTTACTCTTAATGCCATTATATCAAACCTGTGTAAGTTAATCAAAATCGTTATTGGTGAGTTCGAAGGAATAAATGATAAAACTTTTTGAGATTAGAGCAGTTTAATGTGTGAGGGGGAGAATTTTCTTGAAAATTCTCGCTTGCCATATTTAAGCGTTGCTCAACTATGTAGATTTGAAATTCATACGCCCTTTTATTACTTTCTCTACTACGTATAGTAAGTAGGGGAAGTATTGTATTCCACCCAAAAATTCGATACCGAGATTTCACCGGAAATACATGTTTTGAGATCCCCTGAATCCAAAAAAGCATTTTTGGAAACATGTCCGTGTGTTTGTGTCTGTGTGTCTGTCTGTCTGTCTGTCTGTGAACAGCATAACTCAGAAACGAACAGTCGGATAAACACCAAACTTAGTATTTAGGTTGAGTATCTTCCAGAGATGCGACACGAAGGTTTTCAACAAAATCCCCCACCCCAGAGTACCCTTTACATGGAACGTTTTTCGAAAATTTTAATTTTCTCAAAAATGGCTCTAACGATTTTGATTAAAATATTATATGTTTAAGATATTTTCATGACAAATAAAATGTATATCTTGAATTTTCTGGAAATGTCTCCAGAAGTATTCTCCATTGTGAACGACTTGTGCATAACTGGTAAAACATAAGAGATAGACAAAAGTTTACTACAAAAAATGTAGATCGCGTTAAAATACACAATTTATGTCATATACATTTTTTTTGTTGAGTGAACCATTTTCGAGATATTGCTTGTTATTCCCTTAAATTTTTCAATACTTATTTTCTCAAATTGGAATTCGTTATTCATTTTTTTGTCTTGGATATGCAAAGAGTTATAATCTGTGGCAAAGGGAATGGTGCTGCACCTAGCAACCAGCTATTAAGACATATGTATGTGCTTAAAGGCTACTGTTTTTCTATATTGCCCTTGTAAATATATTTTCCCCTTACATCTACAAGAAAATTAGCAATAAGACAGTCTGCAAATGTTTATCTCGATTAACATGAAGTAGATGGAGAATAAAAATAGTTTGTACAGTAATAGAGAAAGTCATGTGAGTGTAACACATCAGATTTTTTTAGTTATACTGTACATTAACTCCGCCGCAAACATGTATCTTGTTATACGTACAGAAAATAACAGTTATGCAACTTATGGCTGAAGCAGGATGCTGTGGAATTTTCATTGCGCTCCATAATTGTGTACATGATTTTATTTTTATACATCATAACAAACATTTCCAATAAACAGTTTTGTGAAACTAAAATAAACATATTGCGACTTTAAGTTTTGGGCCCGTATTGAGCATTAACAATTGAATAAGAGCTTTGTTAAAGAGAAAGTTCCCGTTTGAGGCAGTGAGTGCTAAAAATCTGTACTTTTAACTGTTTAGTTATGCTGTATGTTTTCTTTATGGTTGTAAATTAAGAATACTAACGGGGCAAATTGTGTAATACTGAGTGCTTAGGTCAAGGTTCCACAAATGACCACTATTCAGGTTGCTGTGTTCTCCAGACATCACATTGGGTTTGTCTTAAATTCTTCAGGAACCCTTCAAAGCCGGCAGCTGTTGAGTCAGAAATGCTTCGCAGATTGCATAGATCTAAGGCTGAGAAAATCTTGTAAAGGGACAGTCATATTTTGCGCTGAATTTTCCTGTTAACAATCTATTCACCTGCTTTAGATTATGTACTGTGTATTTTCATCGAAGTATATTATTGAATAAAATTAAACATTCACAATAATTACTGGCTGTTTCATTACTGACATTTTTTTATAAATTAAACAGAAAGAAAATTTGAAATTTAACACTAATGGATGTCTGTTTCAATTAGTTATCGCTATAAATTTGTCATTTTGAGCTGAACATTTTTCTAGTTTCATAAACTTAATCGAACTGTGAGCCCACCTAGCTCTTCTTGAAGGCAAGTCGTTGCAATAGTGATGATTTGTTTTTAAACAGCAAAACTGTGAACATAACCATATTAATACGTATTTAATATCAATTATTATTTATACATCTACTGGATGTTTCAGGACCTCTGCGACAAATCCTGAGGAACGATAGATCTCGCAGACGGGAACAGTTTTTGTCAAGCAACTACCATTCTCCGACGCATCGTTACGGACCTATTCACCCCTGTTTGAAGCGTATCGTGTAGGACAGTTTGAGAGGCACAGACAGTACACTTTGACTCTGTTTACAATCACTGAATCAATGACATCGCCTCTTTCTTGTCCCTTACCTCTGGTTGGTTTTGTTAGGTCTGAGACGCACAGTCCAATTTAACTCAGTTTTTGTGAACAACAGTTCCATGCATACCGCATTCAGAAAGTACGGAACTAAGGCCAAACTTCCCATCCTTGTTCAGGTTGTCCAGTGGTTTCTGCAACGAAATATCGCAGATCCTACATTTCCCGCGCACATTCTTGTTTACCTGTGAGGCCTGCTTCACACGAGACTGATGCTTCAACAGCAAGAACAGCCACATTTGGGACGTTGAGAACTCTCATGCAGTGTTCGTTAGACATCACCAACAAAAGTATTTCGTAAACATCTGGGCTGGAATCTTTGGTGATCATCTGCTGGCACCTTTAGTTTTGCCACCCCATTTTTTTAGAATGGCGCTCGAATTTGTAAACTATCAGTAATATTATATTCATTCCTGACACTAACAGAGATCACGTTTAGAACGCCGTTCTTGAAACAAGAGAAATGACGTTAAAAAAACAGATGTCATATGTTTTTATGTTTTGTTGATTCGCTAGCAGTCATTTTCATTGAAGTTATTTTCGACATGTTTTGCCTTACACCAGCCAATGAAACGATTAAATGCTATATCATAATGCTTTCTGGATTTTTTGGGTAAGCGCTTCCAGTGTTATTCTTTCTGCTGCTTCTGTAATTTCAACTGGCTCTTCCATTTCAGTTTCTTCTGAATTCATAATTTCTGCCATTTAATCTATATAAAAGAATAACGTTTTAGATCAAAGAATCCATAAAGCTGTCAATAAAACAATAGGTTAACTGTACAACGAATTGCGATAAATTGAAGTATGGCGATTTTTATTGTGAACAGATAATGTGAGTGCCACGAGAAATCAATGGTGTAAAAAGGCCAATGAAAAGTAAAACGTAATCAAACCAACTCGAGTTACTACTTATTACAATGTGCAAATACAAATACATATGATTTGACTGGTGTGTATTATGTTAGAAGTTCTACTTTTAGGCCATGCTGTCTAAAAAATGTATTATACAAATTATGGATTGTTGCACGCTCTGAAACGTTTACACCCGAGAATCGTTCTGCAAATTGCATTTGAACTTGACGAGCTGACTGCGTCAACATACGAATCATATATAAATACATGCTGCGCAAACAGTAAGCATATACTGAGCCATAATTGTGACTAAATACAGGACACAATAATAAATTACTCCTAAGAACAGCACTACACCGACTCTCCTTGAACTACACCGCATCCCGTCAACGCAATACTGCAGAGCAGAGCAAAGCAAAGCCAGCGTCACTAGCGTAACTTTGATTGCAACAGCGACGGAAAACACGTGTACACACGCCCAGTGGGAAAACGCCGCGAAGCTGGTTCATAGTTCATTGATTCTCTCAGTAGATTCGAAAGTGAATAAAAATCAGAAACCTATTATTAATTCGTTTTTGACATGCAAGTGCTAGGACACTAGCGGCGGAATATACAATCGGTACACTACGTATGCTAAAAATACAGCACATACTTTTAAATTCAATTTCAAGGGATTAAAAGCTTCTTAGAAACAAAGTGTAATTTAACCAGATTTTTATAGAAATGGACCATTATTAAATGAAACGGCAAACTAGCTGTGTTGAACAGACATGTTCTTCTATGCAGATCGACATTGCGAGAGAAAAGATAGACAACCTGCCAATAAACAGAAATGCGGTATACTTTTACTTTTTCTGCCGCCTAACTGTGGTAGAGCAAGTATTTTTGCACCAAAAATTAGGTTTATTATTGTCACCCAATAAACTGTTAAAGAAATTCCCAGTTAGTTTGTTTTCATTTTTGGATAGATAGGCGAACATTTTATTTGACAGTTAAAAAAGTTACTGGAACTGTTGTTGGCGCACAAAATGTAATAGCATTTGTTTTACACAGAACACGCATTTATTTGTATTAATGCAATACAGCAATGATAGAGAATTGCTCGATCACCTGGGAAAGTGTCCCCAGGAAATAACATGCTCAATATGTCCGTCAACCTCCTGCAAACGAACCCTTGCGTTTGTCATCACACGGCACAACTTCACAATGTGGGTTTTGATATGCATTACGTTTTCTGGACTCCTTTGAAACATTTCCTGCTTTAAGAATCTCCACAAAAAACGATAATTGTCCAGGCTATGAGGGGCCACATTTTGCCGTTTTCCAGGAAAATGATACGGCATGACACGAAGAACAAACGTCTCGTGTAGGAAATCGAGATAGTGTTTACAGTGTGTGGGCGGGCTGCATCCTGCATGGACAACTGAGTTTACGTAGTGAGACCTGAGGGATAAAGATGTTTTCCAAACATAGCTTTGTATCTGTCTTTGTTCTCAGTTTCTTCGAAGAAAAGTTGGCCGATGATTCCGTAGCTCGAAATTGCTGCCATATAGTAACTGTTGCCTTATCAGTCTCTCTTGTATATGTCTAAGGATGCTCTGATTTTTGTCGATCCACAACGCCATTCAGATGAAAATAGGCCATGTGTTATGAATAGAACTGTAACATCTATGACGTTATACGTGAGGTTGAGTGCAGTACAACTGTTACCTGAGTAAGGCGGGGAGTAAAGGTCGCTCACCACTGTTAATACAAGCTGCGTAGTCACCCCTTCCTCCAACCCTCGGGGATAGTGACGGTCGTCGTGTAAAGGCAATTTGTATTCTTACAGCGATCTTAAATGTTACAACTCTAGTATGAACTACGGCTTCTTTTTCCACTTCGTACAACGCAATCTGTACCTCCACTACTTCTCTCTCTCTCTCTCTCTCTCTCTCTCTCTCTCTCTCTCCGCAAGTTTATGCATTACTGTCAGTTTGTAAGGGAGCACCTGCAGATCCGAATGTAGAATTATTATGCCCGGTTGCAGGAAAGCAAATCAAATCACCTACTGATTGCCAATCAGTTAATCTCTAATCAGTTTTATTTTTCCTTGGGTTGCACAAACGTTAATCACCAATCGCAGTGTGTTCAACTTATTGACAAAATGGATTTGGCAACAGTGCACTTAGAGACCACAGCAGCAGACAATGCTCATTTTTTGTTTGTTTAAAGCTTCGTGAGCGAAAGACCTGTTTATTGCGAGTTTAAAATAGGTGAAAATGAGTCGCTCAAGAACCATTAGGGGCCTCTGTCTGAGGCTGGGGGCTTTATAAGGTCCCCCAATAACAGATCAACAATTTCAGCGGTTATACTTAAATAAAGTGACAAGACATTGACTTGTGGGGCCCCAATAAGACCAACTAGCACAGCCTGAAAGGTCCCAACTGCATAAACATTTCAGTGTGATTAGCAGGTGGTTCATTATAGAAAGTGAGAAGTTGCAATTAGTCTCTGCAGTCAAGCGTTCCTCGATTCTTGAAAGTAAAAGTACACAAGAATCCTTACTTAACCTAAATCTCTATTCAAATTCCCTATCATATGTAAAGAAGAATTTCTATCTCTCTCTCTCTCTCTCTGAAGCACCTTCATCTTAATATCAGGTCTTCATGATGTTTCAAGATTTCTTCATTAGAAAGCCCATTAATTTGACTTTAGAACAGCAGAGCAACCAAAAGCACATTTACAAAAGAGTACATTGCTGTTGAGCTGAAGAGCCGCTACTAACTACTTTTTAAGAACATACTTTTTTTTAATGCGAAGAAAGAAGTTTCCTCTGTTGTTCATTCCATTTTAGGTTAGTTTATTAGTATATATTCTGTACTTCTAAAATTCAAAAATAAAGGCACTTACGAAAGTGGTTTTAATTACCTACAACAAAAATAGGCAAGGACCTTTTATAAATTTTTTTCGCTCCAAAGTAATTATATAACATAACATTTAGAAACGTTTCACCACATCTTTTAGGCAGAAAGGTATACAATGCAATCTCAATATTTATACTATAGCGTTGAGGAAAACAAGAATCTGGTAGTAGAATTATGATAAATGCTACTTTAGCAAAGGTAAATGCAATTATAGGATAGTTTTTGACCATTTCTATGCCTGAATACACTCTTTATTGGCAATCAAGCCACTAACCAGCAAAAATCTGTTGGTGAAATCTGATGAGAGAATAATCGCCAATGAAACAATGACTGGCCTTTCTGCAACAGCAATTTTACTGATCGCCACTCAAAACTGCCTTAATCGCCGATCAATTTTTATTTGCTTTCTTACAACCGACCATTAGAATTGACCGACGAAAGATTCCCATCTCAGCAGAAGCCCTCCTTGTTGTTTTGCCAGCACTTTTGAGTTAGGACCTCATGAAAACTTTGATGTTTTCAAGAGTACGAACACTAACGGGCACTAACAAAGAATCAGATTCAATTTGTAGCAAAAGTCGGTAAACTGTGTATTTGCAAGGAGCCCATCCTGTACCATAGTGAGCATGAAAACTTCCCTGTGTTTCCATTACACTCTTTGTGTCCGCGAAAAACAATACAACTTTCACTATTGTCGACCAGTCAACCGTCGTTTCCCCACTATTTCACAAACTGGTGTTTTTGTGTGGTGCTATGGCAACTGCCGACTTGTGATGCTATCTATGGGAAACCTCTGTATTTTCTCACGTAGTTTGAACATCACGGGTACAATATTACCATTTTAACACGGTAATTAAATGGTATGGCATTCCATACGCTATTCTGTATTTATTTCTCCTTTAAGCATGTAAAAGTAAGCATTTTTGTTTCGTTCCTTCATTCAACGTCACTGCAAGTGTCTCGGTTTCCATTTCTCAATAGACATTAAACATTTCGCTATAAATGCGCGAAAGAACTTCCTAGAGAATTAAATTCCAGTAGCAGAAGTTAATTACATTCCCTGATAGTATTCGCGGCCACCTTCAGCCGCATTCTTCTGTGAGGCAGGAGTTACGTTACCATCAAACGCCAAATGCTTCGCTCACACGCAAGGGGACAAATGGCGGGGATGCAACACATTCCTCTTTCCAAACGTTTTTTTTATAAATCTATGAAAAGGGTATATGAGCAGTTTTCTTCTAGTACACAACTCTCTCTCTCTCTCTCTCTCTCTCTCTCTCTCTCTATGTATCTGAGGCAGTATTTTTATCACTTAAATTATATCAGTCTAGTTATATAATATAAAATATAATAACAGCCCGCCTTAAAGCAATATGTGTATAATATATAAAGTGTATGTTACAGTCATTGTATTATGTTTATATTATTATGTACATGTATAATAATGTTATCTGAATGTATTACGTAGTTTGACAATGTAGGAGCTGTGAGAATAGCAGCAAGCTACTTTCCGTAGCAAACAGAATTATAAAGTATAAAGCCGAAAGTTGCTCACAATGAGGTAACCTTGAGACAATAATAACTTAGAAAGTTTAATAAAGGCTACTAATAAATCTTGGAACAATAATAATGTAATATTTAAAACAGTTTATAAATAGCCAATCAAAAACTAGAAAAAGCTTAAGTTTAATAAAAGTATTCTATTGGAGCAGGTTTAGTCAATCAGAGACTTGAAATTGAGAAAATTTACAGATTCAGGCGGGAGACGCTACAAGGAATCGCAACCAAGCAGTCCAGTTAGATATGGTACAGTGGGCTTCAAATGTTTTCCGATGGGCCAAGAGGTGTAGAGGAAGAGGGGGAAGAAATGTCTTATCGACTAGTTATGCCTGGCTATAGCCAGCAAGTGCCGGTATCGTCTCAAAGATCGCATTTACTTCTGTATGCTCGTATAATTCGGCGACCTGACTCTAAGAGAAAAGTAGACGAAAATAAATACTTTTCTCTTTACTAGATCTATTCACGCGAAATAAATTAACATTTTCTTTGCATACTGTGTTGTTTAAAAATCAAATATTGCAGTCTTTATGCGGGTGCTACACAAGTTTAGGATTCAGTAATTTTCTTGAGAAACAAGGTTCGCATAATGTATATCTTGCTTTTTAACGTTTGTTGCTAGTAACAAATAATAATATTAATAATAATAATAGTTTCATAATTATCCCCAATAGAACGTTCTACGCATACTCAGAAGCAGAGGGTATTTATTACCTTAAATATAAGTTCTTTTGCTTTTTAATTCTCATAGATATTGATCACAACCTTTAACACTAAGTGTGTAGTTGCATACAGTTGGCACATTCAGTTTTAATAATATTCAAGTAATGTTTTAAAAATATGGAAGCAAAAGTAATATTAATGTCAAACTGTTGAAGCAGTTTGTGCACAATTAAGTGCAACATCAAATTTTCTTCAAAATGAAATATATTTTGCTTTATGTTACTGAAAAACTAATAAAGATGGTTTTATTTGAAATATAATTCCCGTTACACACACACACACACACACACACACACACACACACACACACACACACACACACACACACACTCGCAAGAGAAAGGAAGATAAACCGTGCCAGTCGTATAGTGGACGTAGGGTAAAAACACCTATGTAGATATTGTATCCAAAAGGAGAAAATGTTAATAGATACGAGGAAACAAAGTTTGGAGCAAAACATGTGTTTCTATATAGCTGTTTTATTCGGTTAGGATGACATATAAGCTAAATTTTCAAAATAGTGACCCGAAAGTGTTAATGCAGACAGGTTGGTGTGCTTTTGTTGCAATTAGTTCATTTGAAAGCACTCTATTCTGAAAATTGAATTGCTTTCACGTTACAAATCTGAAGATGCTTCCCCCCCAAAAAAGATCTTGTATTACGTACGATTCACGTTCAGAATTCTTAAAACGCCTCTCTTCCCTGGTCTGGTATAGAATGGGATGCGTAACGGAGGGGACTCGACCCCCATCCAGTGAATGGGATATTGTGCATGTGGCCCTCGAGGGGGCGCTCCCGGGAGGGAGGGACGAGGTGAGAGACAACGAGACACCGGGCGGCCGGAACCAGGAGTGACGGCACAGCAATGACAAGGTTCCTAAAGTTTCCAGATTGAGACGCCCTGACAGTCTGGCAGGCAAACCGGGGACCCTACCCCATATAGAGGGACCAACGCCCCCCAAGAAGAGGTCCATATACCCTGGCAGCCAGCCAAAGACCGAGAGACCGATAAGATTGCACAGGGAGCATTCTTTTTCTCTGCCGCACCGGAATACCATCGCCGACACTTCCAACCCTGAAAAAGACCTAACGGAGTTAAGGATGAATGAAATGAGAAATGGAACGATATTCGGGGGATGAGAGAAATGATATCAGCATTCGCCTGACGACCCGGGAAAAGTCTCGAAAAAAAAAACCCGTGTGTCAGATTGGGCGGTTGCCGGGAAGCGAACTAGAGATCTCCCGAATGTGAGTCGCACGCGTTACCGCGGCGCCACCTGGACGTAAACTGGAAGATCCGTAGTTCAAATCTCGGCTATGACATTGAATTTTTCAATCTGATTCTATCTTTCCAACCTTGTCCTACACAAGACTTGAGTGAAAGAGTCTTCTTTTTAATTGAGATGAACGCCATTACAAACTTCGTTGTAAGTATAATAAGAATGCAGTAGCTCAAACGATAGTCAGATTTTTGCATTACCACGTGAACAAACTAACGTGTTGCATTCACATACCTTTCTCTTCTCACCATTCTACAAATAGTTTTTTTTATAAATCTCATTTTTCTGTCTCCTCCTTATAATCCAGATAAGTTTGCAAATCGCATTTAGCTCATCTCTGTGATGTGAGGGTCTGCCTTACATTCAAGAGGTCCCTATTTCGAATCTCGGTTAAAGTGAAATACCTGAGAAAAGTTTTTTCCAGGGTTTCCTTTTATCCTGAGAAGATGAATGTTAGATATTAATTTCTGGGGACCTCGGGTCCATTTGAGCATCATTTTAGCCATTTCGTCCATTCACTTTCCGTAATGGCCTACGTGGTTAAAGGACTTTAATTAAATACCAAAAGAAGTTCACATTTACACAATTCGTAGTAGTATACGTAGATAAAGCGATACATTTTTAAAAAGCATGTCGCTACGCGATACTTTGAAATTGCATGTTGTTTGTATGACCGCGACAAAAACAAAACGAATAGCGACTTCTCAGTTACAAAAAGTATTCAAACCAATAACAAAAAATATCGGGAAATAGTTCATCTCATAAAATATATGTATAACAAACTGCGTGCTTTAACGGGGTCTGCATTTCTTGTGTAGCGATACTTTGTCCAATCTTTTAGAGTTTACCAATTATACAAAAGTCATTCAGAATGAAGAAGAGTTGAGAGTTCAGTTCAAAATATATATTTCGTTTGTCATGAAACTATTTTAAACAGAGAGTATTTGAATCAAAATCATTAGAGCCATTTTTAAGAAAATAAATTTCGAAAACGTTTTTCCACGTAAAGGGTTGTTCAGGATGGGGGAGGTTTTCTTGAAAATCCTTGCCACATTTTTGAAAGATGCTGAACTTCAATATCAAGTTTGGCATTTAACCGACTTTTCGCTTTGGCTTTAAGTTGTTCACAGACACGCAGGCATATGGATCTTTTTCTATAAAATATGTGTTGCATTCACATGACTTTCTCTACTCACTCTTCTACAAACCATTCTTACAAAGTTTATTTTGTATCTATGTCTTGTTAATATCGATAAACCCTCGTCACTTATTTTTACAATTCGTTGTAGGTATAACAGAACATATTAAGCTAAAGCTACTGCCAAATCCCTCAAAGCTGATCGCTATGTGATAGCCTTTGATTGGTTGGCTACGGAGGGAACTCGGCACTGATCCACATATATTGTGAATACGTCCCACAGGAGGGCGTCTCCGGGAGGAAGGATGAGGCGAGACAAGACACCGCGCGTCCGAAACCAGGAATGAGGCACAGGAATGGCAGGATCCCTAAGTTTTCAGATAGAGACTCCCCGTCAGACGGACAGGCGGACCGGGGACTCCACCCAGCATAGAGGGGGTCCAATGCCCCTCAAGGAAGTTAGGATACTCCCGACAGCCAGCCGAAAGCAGAGGGACGGAGAAAGTCACAAAAAGCATACTTTTCACTGCCACAATCCACCGAAA
Source organism: Deroplatys truncata (assembly GCA_030765065.1). Taxonomy (NCBI): domain Eukaryota; kingdom Metazoa; phylum Arthropoda; class Insecta; order Mantodea; family Mantidae; genus Deroplatys; species Deroplatys truncata. The sequence continues at coordinate 114,813,524 of CM060988.1, read as the reverse complement.
CACCATCGCCGACACTTCCAAGCCTGAAAGAGACCCACGGATGAAAGATGAAGGGAAATGGAATGGAGATGAAATAAAGGTTCAGGAATTTCTGGGATGTGAGTATCCTTCCCAGCATTCGCCTGGCGACCCGGGAAAACTCCCGAAAAAACCCATGGGTCAGGAAGGTCGGCCAGAGGAATCGAAACCACGACCTCCCGAATGCTAGCCACAGATGTGATACCTTTGAAATTCTGTTCTCTTGTATGAACACGAGAAAGAAAGAAAGGAAGAAAGGAATGGAAGGGAAGGAATATTTGCAGTTGAGAGAAGTATAAAGTATTTGAAAATTTCAACTAATAACAAAGAAAATATCAGAATAGGTAAAATATAAAGGTTATTTGACATAGAATAAAAATGTTTTTGATATAAATGTTGTGCTTTAACAACCTACGATGTTGTGCAGTAATATTTTGTCTCTCTTACGATTTACTAATTATCATAAGTCATTGACAATAAAGACTAATTTACAGACTATTCCTAGAAAATAAAAGATATATGTATATTCTATTTATCATCAAAGCAGCGTAAACATATGTATTTTAATAAAAATCCTTGAGCCATTTTTGAAAGAATAAAAATTTTCGAAAAATGTCCAATGTAAAGGGTAGTTTGGAGTGGGGGATTTTCTTTAAAATCTCATTCTTAGAAAAAGTTGAACTTAAACAATAAGTACGGTTTTTAACCAACCTTTTGCTTTTGAGTTATGCTGTTCGTGGACACACACACACACACACACACACACACACATCATACACACACACACACCTGGACCATTTTCTAAAAATAAATTCATTGAATTCATGGGGTCACAAACGTGATTTCTGGTGAAATTACAACATTGAATTTTTAGGTGAAACACAATACTTTCTCTGCTTACTGTAGCTACGTAGTAGAGAAAGTAAAAATACTTAATTTGAGTTCAGGGGTCTCAAAACGTGTATTTCCGTTGAATCCCATTATTAAATTTTTGGGTGAAATATAATATTTGCTCTACTTACTGTAACTACGTAGTAGAGAAAGTAAAATGGTTTCTTTGGATTCAGGGGGGTCTTAAAACGTGTATTTTCGGTGAATCTCTTTATTGAAGGAATACAATACTTTCTCTACCTCCTGTAGCAATGTAGTAGAAAAGATAATAGTTTTTTATTTGGATTCAGGGGTTCTCAAAGCGTGTATTTGCGGTGAATCTCTTTATTGAAGGAATACAAAACTTTCTCTACCTCCTGTAGCTATGTAGTAGAGAAGGCAATAATTTTTTCTTTGGATTCAGGGGTTCTCAAAGAGTGTATTTCCGGTGAATCTCTTCATTGAATTTTTGGATGAAATAACAATACTTGTTCTACTTACTGTAACTACGTAGTAGAGAAAGTGAAAATGCTTCCTTTGGATTCAGTGGGTATTTCCGGTAAATCTCGTTATTCAATGTTAATTCCTCTACATTCTGTAAGTGCGTAGTAGGTAAAGTAAAAATGCTTTCTTTAGATTCAATGGGTCTCTAAACGCGTATTTCCGGTGAATCTCGTTTTTGAATTTTTGGGTGGAATACAATACTTCCTCTGCTTACTGTAAGTGCGTAGTAGGGAAAGTAAAAATGCTTTCTTTGGATTTAGTGGCTCTCACAAAGTGTATTTCCGGTGAATCTCGTTTTTTAATTTTTGGGTGGAATATAACACTTTCCCTACTTATTATAGGTAAATAGTGGAGACAGTAAAAAAATGAGTTGTGGAATAGATAAGCGGCTGTTTGTCGTTACGGCATCTTGCATGCAACCAAATAGGAAAAGTGTAACTCAGACTGTAACTTTAAATATTTTCTGGCCTAAGTTGTTGTCACGATGCACGGAAAACCATACTTCATAAGGACATTATGAAAATAAAAAACATATGTTAGTTTATAATACATAGAGAAAGCAGCAAATATTGAAAACCAAACCATTTTGTTTTAACACTTACATGTTATAAATGATATGATGCCTCTAATTCCTAAAAATTAGTTTGTATGCTGCTTATGTCGCTGTGTTGTAATGTTTTTGGTGTTTTCTTGTCACCGTTATTACATTCTTACAGCCAAGTCTAAGGGAAATGTGTTTGAATTATATTTTCTTTAGCCTATTACATCCGTTAACCTTCCTTGTAGAGCAGGTATGAGTTAAACCACCTGGCATAACCTCTCGATAAGACATCCCGCTTGTCTCGCTACCGGCGGAACGGAAAACATTTGGAGCCGTCTGTACGTGTTCAGTGTGAGACATGAAAATTTATTGCGGTGAGAATAATATAAAGTTTACCTGTTAAAAGTGCAATCAACAATCTCACAGCTCTATAGTAGGATATATCAGTGAAGTGTTATTTAATCGTGTAAAGGATTAATAAAAAAGTACAATACAATTATAATTTGTGTAACCCTTGTTCTTTAGCCGTACCAGCCCTGCTAAGAGATACGTGCTCTAAAAATACTAATGACGCAGCCGAGGTATACATATATAATATTTAAATAAACATTAAAATACAAAGTTGATTTCTGAACGTGGAGCGAGGGCCACCGGAAAAGTAAACGTGGGGCGAAGGCCACCGGAAAGTTTGAACCGTACGGGGGCGAACACTCCAAGAAACAATCTCCCGCAAATTGGCATCCATTTCGTGCATGGCCTAAAACAGCTTCAAGTTGGTATACCATACGTGGTGCAACAACTACAACAATTAAACCCCTTCAAGTTTGGCTCTCATACGTGGGGCTGCAACTACCTTCATCTCTGGCGTATTTCCTTTCAATCAGTAACAGTTATATCAAAGATATAAAATAACAAACATGCTACTATGCACGATGAAATTGCCTCATACATTAATAGTATTACTAATCCAAAGAGTCGTTTTTTATAAATGAGATACACATTTAACAAGATTTACGTTTAAACATGAATTCGTTTAAGATATTTAATCCATTATAATGACTCTTAACAGTAGTGCTTGATGTGATTTTTATGATTTTAGTGTTAAAATTTCAAATTTGCTGTAGCTTTCATTTTTGAGCCCTTGTCCCTTTGGCATCAACATTGTCAATCTTCCTGATGCATTTAAATTTATTAAAGTTATTTCTATACGTAAGAAGGGTAGTAAAATTAACTATTCAAATTCTACACCTATCAAAACTGTGCCAATTGCAGCAAAGGTTTTTAAATATTGGTGTACAAACAGTTGATTTATTACTATGAAAGCAAGCATTTACTCAACCCTATTCGGTTTGGATTTAAAAAAAGGTCTATTGCACATTTGATGTCTTAATTACATTAATACAGCAGTGCTTTTTAAGTATTGGAAATGGTGATAAGGTAATAAATCTTGTTTTTTTAACCTCAATAAGGCCTTTGACACCTTCTCGTGCATAACTGATGATACTATATTTTTATGGCTTAAATGATGTTAGCTTGAATGTTTTATATATATATATATATATATATATATATATAAGAATTTATATCGTGTATCACGTCGCTTCTCTCTTTCCTGGATAAAACTATGCCGTTTTAATAGAGGAGAAGAAAGGTGCAGGAAAGGAAAGAAGGAATGACAAGGGAATTTCAAAGCTTTTTGGAGTACCGTAGATGCACCTACGTTAGTTGCAGTGATGCTGCCTGAAGGGCCTGCAACATATAGTTGGGAGTTGCTAGGCTATAGCCATGACCAGGAGCTTTCAATAGCACTATGGAGTAGTGCCGTTTAGCAAGGGTATTGGAGGCGAGGATAGAGGGAGAAGGGAGATAAACTTAACCATGAAATTAAATCAAAATTACAAAGGGTTAATGGCGAGTGCTTGGTTGTTTCCTGGCCTTGTAAGCTGGTACAGAATTTGTTACTCGATAAAGTAACGGATTAGGAGATAGGCTTGCTCGATCTGGACGTGGCTGAGTCATAGCTGCTCTAGGGTGAGGGTGATTGTTGGCTTGAGATTGCTGCTCTCGAAGTTCCGCGGCGACCGAAGTCTCAAGCGCACTCAGCCGTGAGAGCCCCTCGTCGCTGTTGGTACTATTGGTCATCGGTGCTAGGGGAAGCATGGTGGCGGTGTTGCTGGTGTAGTGCGCCTCTTCGACCTCGAAGTACTTCTCTATTCTATTACAGCTTGCACTGTATACAGGCGAGAACTTTCTGGTCGTCTTCGGCGGCTATGACATGCATTGCTGACTGGGTTTTTGTGAGTATTTTATAAGCTTGGCGATGAGTCTGTAGGTTGTGCTTTGCTGCACTTCTACTGCTGCGAGGCGCTTACTCGCTGAAGCAAGTATCACCTCGAGCCGGTTGTTGAGTTTTGGGATTTCCGCCTGTATGCGGCAAATGCAGTGCTAGGTGAGGCGGCGGTGCCGGCGTCGATTAATCTTTGGAATGGCTGATCGGAGGTACAGCGGGCAGCTGATTTGCCCGATGAAGGGCCGTCCTGCAGCAAGTAGCGTTAACTTCCGTCGACACGCGAGGTCATGCTGTCAGCCGGATACCAGCGTTGGAGCGCCACAGTAATGGCAGTAAGACGGAGTGGTGCAGTGTGCCGACGAGTGACGATAAAGACAACATGGTGGTTTCCAAGAAGTCCGGCTGGGTTTCGGGCGTAAAGCATGGAGGTAGAAGTCCATGCCATTTACGATGGCTGCGATGCATTGCACCCTGTACCGAAAGACAATGCGCTCCAGTGGAATGGAACAATGGTGCGAAGATTCGGCTGGCCTTCACCACGGAGAGCCAGCAGAGTTGTGCCTCCTCCAGGAAAATTTGCGTGGGTAGGTTGCAATGTATTTCAGAAGTTATATGGTATTCTCGTGGCCCAGTGGGCGGAGTCAAGGGAAAAGGTTATGTTATTGTTTGTTGACTTCGTGATGGTTACGGAGTTAAGAAAGTATGGGAATCCAGGTTTTGTTAAGTTTAAAGCCATCATCTTTGTTGAAGTTGTTGGTGTGTAAATTTCGGTAGCCTCTCCGTATAAAAAGGGCTAAGAAGGCTAAGACCTCTACTCTATCGTATTCCATTCGGTCGTCCAGGAATAAAACATGCGCCACAGCTGGCTTATTCGTTTGACGTAGGCGGCGGATTCCTTTGTGTCGCGTTTATTCGTGTATTTATACTTCGTTTAGTCATTACAATATATACTTATCCGCATGTGCATGAAACCCCGAATTATAAGATGGGTCAAGTGCATATTTGGCTGATATAAGAATCTCGCTTATTAAAAACGAAAAGTGGGATTAATACCGAACTTAGTATTAGATTCAGTATCTTTAAGAAATGCGACACGAAGATGGTCAAGAAAATCCCCCCACCCCAGACTATCCTTTACGTGGAACACTTTTCAAAGGTTTTGATTTTCTCAAAAATGACAACGATTTTGATTAAAATATCAGATATTTAAAATAGTTTTATGGCAAATGAAATGTATGTCATGAATTTTATGGAAATGTCACCAAAACGTCCTCTTCGTTCTGAATGATCTTTGCATAGCTGGTAAACCATAAGAAATAGACAAAATTTGTTTATATAAAACATGTAGAGCTCGTTAAAACACACAATTTATGTCATAAACATTTTTTGGGGAGTGAACCGTTTCCGAGATATTCCTTGCTATTTGATTGAATTTTCCAATACTTATACTTTTTCTCAATTGGGAATTTGTTATTCTTTTTTTATGTCCTGGACACACAAAGAGAACGGAATGCTCCACATAGCAACCAGCTCTTGAAAGGTTTTACTATCGGTTAAAGCCTACCGTATTTCCCTTGCACCTGCAAGAAAATTATCAATAAGTTAGTTTCTGCAAATGTTTATGTCAATAACATGAAGTCGACGGAGAATAAGCATTTGTAAAAATAGTTTGTACAAGAGCAGAGATAGTCGTATGAGTACAACACATCATCATCACATCATGGGCTTGATTCGTCATTTTTCTAAAACGTTCTCAATGCAATCTGTTACTTTCTTTAAAGTGGGGCAGAAAGACTGTGCTTTTATAAGTAGAGTTGTCCCTTATTCGACTTTTGTTCCTTCTAGAAGTAATGCCCGATAAATGTCTTTCTTCGAGTGCAGTCGTGTGCAAAAAATGTGCCGATATGAGGAACCGCTGTTTAATTTGACAATCAATAATTAACACGCCTCTGCCACGCCTTACATCCCTCATTCGGTTCACTGCTAAGGCAATGCTCCTAAAGGCTGAGATAGAAACATGCGCGGCGAAGAAGAGGACACTCCTATCGGATCAAAGGCTTGCTGGTGGTCGTAAGAGAGGATAATGTGCCTATAATACTGGGATTATCTTGAATGATTCAACTGCCGCCGAGTCTAATAGCAAGCATCATGTTGAGTCGCCTCTCGCCTAACTCACGCGCCTATTAAGGGTAACTTACAACTCTGTCTAACATTGTTTAGCTAGGTGCATAGTTGAATTACTGTTATGTGAAGAAGTTTGTTGATTGTGTTTAATTATATAGCTGTGATGTGTATTATGGGAAGGCGTGTATTTATGGTGTTAAGTTTTATTGAACGTAGCCTTATATACCTTCAGGCTGAACTTATGCAAAACTACCCTTGTGTCACCATTTATAACAGCTCCATAAGCTAGATAAATTTAAACAGACTGGGTGCGGGTTAGAAAAAAAAACAGCTAACGATTCTAACCTAGAAAAATTATAGAAGAGACAGATGCTATTCTGGAAAGGAGTCCCAAAGAAATCGCTGCTTCGCTCAGCACTTAAAATCGATTTCAGCTTCATTTGCACATGGAGCTGCTCAGAAATTTAAGGCCATGCAAGATAACAATAGCGCAAAGACTAACAGGTGGATAATGTTGCAAGACGACGTTTAAGAAATTGTCTCCTGCAGTCTATACGTGACGGACATGTTGACCCTTGTCGGCTATGTTTCTGAAGATGTTTGACTATATCTATAGGAGGAATACACATGATAATAGGTCTGGAGTTCTGAAAAACCACACCCGATTACATCAGGAAACATTGCATAATGTAAAGAAGAGAGGAAAGTGCTATCAGTGCAACAAGAATTGTTTGGCCCATTTTCTTTCACGAAGCAGTAAACTCTGATAGGTATGTGAACAAGTTACTGACTCTTTTCAGACAACTAACGTTCACAGATGATGTCCATGGTGACGTAGAATAGTGCAACCGCACTTAACAGCAAATCAGTATCTGGAAACATTACAATGTGTTTGTGATGGTGGAATAACTGACTGACCTGCTCGCTCTCCATATTTGCATATTATTATCTATAGGAACGCTTAAAGATAAAATTTATGCGACAAACATTCACACCTAGACGAATTATAAGACCACATTCGGCGTGCGTTTTCCAATATTCCGCTTGCAGAAATTCGTCGAGTGTATTCAGCAGTTGCCAGTCTTGTATAGACGCAGGGGGATAATTAATTTCGAACACCATTTATAATTTTTTTTTCATATTGTCATTTATATTAGTATTATTGTAATTTGCTTTAACGTCAACGGCTTTAACTGTAACTGACTTCTCTTTTTTGTCTGTGGACAGCATAACTTTTTTAAACATTTTTTTATTTGTATGTAAAAAGCGAAATAGGGCAACTTGGAATACCAATGAGTGACAGCAGTACTTTACAGTGCTGTGCTTTTCTGGGGAGGGGGTTTAATTACATGTTCTTCTACAATTAGCATCTAGTGTCTCCGTAAATGCGGAAGATCCGAGGACAGAGGGTTCCGTTTGTTCAACTCCCTAGTTCTTTACGGATAAAGAAAGATCTGTAATGGCTATAGTTTCGCCATATCTCCAACTTTTATGATCCCATAATAGCTGGCAAAGATCATCCAAGTGAGTTCATCAGCTTCTTATCGTGATGAAATTAGAGGGTCAGCACTTGTACGCCACTACAGATAACACTGATTCTACTATATACCCAGTTCCAAATAGGGAGTACGGCGACACAGTCTACTAGTTTGTGGTGCAAGGTTTCCACCGCAGGACATCTATTGCAGAGATTTGTTGTTGCTCTGTCATGCCGCCACAATCTGCCAGCTGTCGGAACAGCCGAGTATACTGCAGCTTTCCAGTCAGTGTAGATCTTCGGATTCATAAATGTGTTCCACATGGCCCACCATTGTCTCAGCGACTTGTTGCGTTGTACCCGGGGTAGAATACTGGTGGTAATCCTGGGATATTTGTAAAAGAATGTAGCCCGTTTAAAGCTAACCTTTAATTATTCGTTGTTGGCAGACTCGCAAGGTCTCCCACCACCGCGAAATTTGGGTAGCCGCTTACCTGGAAGGCGAAGTTGTTCTGCCCAAATATATTTCTGTAGCGGAAGGCCCTCATGTTCCAGAATACGCAGTACAGATTTTCCAAGAAATGTCAAACACTTTGCATCCACTGTCATCAATCCACAGCCCGATAAGTCGCTCCGGACCAAAGAAAGTATCCAATAAGACATTCAATCCTCTGAGAAAACTGCTTGGTAATGGGTAGCACTTGAGCAATGTACCAAATCCTACTGAGTGCGTAAGTGTCCACATGCCACAATCATTGAAAAAGGCTGAGTGTCCGAGTCCTCCTGCTCTACAAAGAGAACCTATAACTTGGTCAGGTTTTTCAGTCCAATTTAGTGCCACAGTCTCCTGAAAGCGGTGCATAAGCACAACACCCAAGATCTTCGTGTGGCTTACAACCCGCATACTTAGGAGGTTAAGTGGTTCTCACCAATGACCAAACTGTACAACCTCCGACTTGCTAAAATTTAGTTTTGCTCCAGAAACGGCGCTATAGTTTAGAAGACACTGACGCAAGGTGACTATGTCGGCATTATTTGCCACGAATACCGTCAAATCATCCGCATATGCTGTAAGTTGGAATCGCTGACCATGTAGTTCCGTAGTCCCAGGGAGGATTGTAGTTACCGCAAAAGGGGATCGAGGCTCAAAGCAAATAAATCCATAGACGGGGGGGGCAATCCTGTCGGACTGATCTCTCTAATCGGATTATCAGAAAAATATATTTCTGTATGTCGCCGCAGCATAAGAGTTTTGTAATAAGGAAAGAAACCTTCATTGGGTTCCAAACATCGCATAAGCAACCAAAGGTAAGAATGACTAACATTGTCGAAAGCCTTTTCAAAGTCAAGGTCCAAAGCAATTGGAATCTTCTCGGCTTTAACATGACAAAGAATGTCCCACAATAATCACAATAATTCATTGCAAATTAGTTTTAGTAAAAACTATACCGTCGATGAATACCAAAGTATTAGTTTCGATTTATCGGATTTTTTGTTAAAGAGAATCTACGGAATTTCCTTAGTATTGTTACAATGGGCATTTCTTAGTATAGTTCTTAAAACAGTGTGCCTAAAACTACTGTTCTGTTTTTGAAGAGTTAAACCCTACAGGTTGAAAGACACAAATGAGAGTGCTAACTTCAAACATGTTTTGCATGCGAGATCACATTTCGTGTTAATCGTATTGTAAGAGGGGAATGGTTATTTGCTTCTCACCACTGACCCACAAAAATGTCAGGCATCTAAATGAACAGCATTAAATTCCACTGGTTTATTAATTAATATTCATGTCGTGAACTCCAGGGAAATGTCCATTAACAGCACGAAACCCTTCTAGGAATGCAATATAACGCACAAGTAAATGTTAACCGTTGCATGTGTATCCTGTTGTTTATATTTTCAATGCCACAATAACTGCAGCTTTCGCATTTATGTTTAACCACCTCTCTGGTTGAAACTATGTACTACTCTAGCAGCAGTTGTTTCCCTTTAACTTCTCTATAGTGGCAATGGAGTAGAAATTAGTGGTTAGACAAGAAGCACACCGCACGTAGACCAAGATGGGTCTTCCGTGCTTCCAACTGACTTTTGGGAGGAAGGGATGAAGGAGAGACCCGAAGGGTGACCAGATACGGACGATGATGTGCGCTAGCAAGGACGGGATACTTAACGATTCCAACATGGTGCCAATCCTGGCACCGGCTAGCTTTGCCTAGGTCCCGAGCCACCCAGTGGGTCCCGTGGCAATCGAGAGAGCTCCAGGAAGGGAGTAATCTTTCCAAACGCTTTCCAAAGCGCAAATTACACCGTCCTGTCGTCCGTCCCTGAAACAGATGAAAGGAAATGATGGGGACAAGAAATGACGGTAAGGAAATTCGTAGTCTAAGGGGAAGCATCCCACCATTCGCCTACCGACAGGAGGAAACCGCGAGAAAAATCCATGGTCAGGGTAGCAATCCCGACGGGAATCGAACGCGAGGGCGATCCTCGCACGTTACCACGCAGCCATTTAGCTCGGACCATTATGGTATATTCATCATTGTAAGATGTGTATTATAACACTTATTTCTGTTAAATGGGTGTATATTAGGAACTACATATTCAGTTCATATCATGCAGCTATGAAGTGATTTTGCACAAAAAGCATAGAATTTCATATCGAATCGTGTTTTCATTACGAAAACTTAATTTATCAGGTGTCAGTATAACAAATATTGATATTTGAAAATTCTGTTTGCAGATGTGGTGTTGCCAATAGCATTTCGAAACCTGTTATTTGAAACTTTGAAGAGCTATGGCTTCTAAAGCTGAAAATCTGGAGAAAACAAATTTGTAGACTACCTCTGTGGTAATACTGTCAGTATTAGGGTTGCTAAATAGAGATATGGCTTTCTAATTTCGGTTATAGGGGGGGATTTTTCTCTTTATTAATATTATTCTCCCTGTCCTCCACAGATACGGAACTATGAATGTGGATTGAATGTGTGTTTCGTATTGAAAGTCAATAAAATTAACGTTAAAACTAAAATTAACGATTCACTATCACATATTGTTTTTAAAATCAAAGCCACCGACATAACGATTGAAGTTAAAGGGGGCTATACAAGTGCAGCAATTTTAACATTTCCCATAAGAAATGTATATAAATGTTAGGACAATTAAATGTGGCAACAAATAAGGAATGAATTGAGCATAAAGAATAAAGTCGTCAAAACTGTGATGCGAGAGCTCGGTAGAGTACGAAAATGGCATGTTCGATGCGACATCGGACCTTCAGTAGTTTACGTCAACTCAGTCTGCAGTGGAACCTACTAACCTATGTAGTATCAGTCTCCGTATTCATAAGAAGAATTCTAGAGTATGAAATATAATTAGTGAACTTGCGTTAGCTGAAGGTGCTATGTGAGCAGGTGTTTTAAGTTTCTCAAGTTCATATTTGACATAAACGATTGCTCTGACACTAAAATCTGTGATTTATTTTCAACAAATGTATTGTATGTATATTTATATATGTATTTATGTTTATTGTACTAAAAGTTAAATATTTCATAGATGAATTTGCAATTTATGTTTAAATACGTAGGCCACATTTTAAATGTTTTTCCTGTTAGTTTTCATGAAAGTAATAACCAGGCATAGCTTCTTAATCAGTTGACTTCAAGTTATCAACATTCAAACCATTATCACTAGAAAGAACTCGGACAACAGCGGCCAAGGTTCACTGATAGGTAGATAAAACCCGGTATGAGTGTTGTCTGCAAAGGCCAAAAGTGCACGAGGGATGGGGTTGGTGATTACCTGCTATATCCCTACCCATGGTTTAGTGAAAGTTCAACTTTATTTGCTTCCGTCCTGGCTTTAATGGTTAGCAATTCTTATGCCTAGAAATAAATAGCACTGAGCGAGTGGGATGACTTAGATGTCAGAATCTTTGTTCTTATTCAGAAAATACTGGATTCAAATCATCTCCAATCGACCAAATAGAGTTTTCTTTTAGTCAGCAAGAAAATGAAATTTTATATATTCAGTGCCAGTGACTTGGAGGTTTATCTTCACCAATAGGGATTGACTCTTTAACATCCCTAAAATATGCAAAATCTTTCGAAAAGCCGTCTTAGTGGAGTGCAGCAGTTAGTAGCTAAGTAACAAAGGAGAACTAAAGATCCGATGTGGTGCACTCATATGAATTTCTCTACTCTTTACAGCTTCACATAATCGCCTATAATAAGTGGATTACGATTACAAAATTCAAGAACGAAAATTACGTTTAAAATGAAGTATTATAATTATAGGAACCGGCAGTTCCGCGCTGTATTGAATTTTGATGAAGGATCTTAATAGAACAAAAACGTGATATTCACAACTACTGACAGTATACCCTGTTTTATCATTAAAATCTGTTTCAAGTGCTTTGCAGTAATGTTTACAAACAAAACAGTGTACTGTGCTGTGTCGTCAACGACTGCGTTTCTGCGAGGCGCATTGCCTGCATTCTTGGAGAATTGGCTCCCTTCATTAGGCAAAACAAGTAGTTTCAGCATGAAGGTACATTTCCACATTTCTTTAACAGAGACAGAAATCGCCTGAATAGAACATCTGCCACGAGGTGGATTAGGCGCGGAGGACCACTAGCATGGCCTCCCGTTCACTTGATATTACACCCTGTCATTTTTTCTCTGGGATGCCATGAAGGAAGAGTTAAACAAACTCTGGGATCTTCCAAAGAACGGACCAATCTTGCTGCGTCGCATTATTACTTCTCGTAATTTCAACGCTTCTGTGTTGGAACATTTATGTAGTATATGTTGATCTGAACACGCATTTGTTATTATTATTATTATTATTATTATTATTATTTATTACTATAAGGTCCTGTAATTTCACAAACAAAATGTCACTTTCAATTTTACGTATTTAGCACCGTAAGAAACTTCTGAGACCTGTAGTCCTTATCCTTAAATACTTCCTATGGACGTTTTGAGCATACTTTTCATCCTGAAATTTTGTGTACTTAATTTTGTTATTTGGATGATTCTTCTAACGGTGCATTTTTGCCTAAAAGTGATTTCAAACTAAGTAATATGGACTTGTTTACATGTACGACTTGGGAGATGTGTGCGCACAGTGAAACCCATTTTTTTTATTACTAACGAACCCATGCGGAAACAGAGTAACGCAACATACATTATAGATGCCGCGTGACAGTTCAAACTGGAAAGACATAAACACGTAACAGAAATATTATTAAAAAGCTAACGCTACAGAAGAGGTTATTTGAGATAATAGTCATATTTCAATGAGCTCTGTATTTTGTGCATTAAGATTTTTGTCTTCATATGCTCCAATAATTTTTATTAAATTACCAATATTTAATATATTTACATGGCAAATGGTATAGCTTGAATTTTTTGGGAATAGCTTATGAAGTCCTGTTCATTTTGAATGAACTTTGTATTACTGGTAAACCATGAGAGGACAAAAGCTTCCTATGTAGATCTCGTTAAAACATACAATTTATGTGAAACAAAATCCTTTTTTGGTATTAATCATTTTAAAGATATTCGTTGTTATCGAATATCAAATATTTACATATTTTTAAAGTTCTAAGTAGCCATTTAGTTGTTTCTCGTGGTTGTTCAAAGAGGGAAATTTTATGACAGCATATAGGGACCCGCTTTTTAAAGATTTGAATACCCCATTGAACCTACAACAAAATACATAATAAAACCATATCTTCATTTGTTTATCTCGAGTAACACGAAGTAGGTAGAAGAATAAACTTTTGTAAGAAAGAATGGGTAGAGGATGTCATGTGAAGGTAACAATCAGATATTTAAACATTTTTGTCTTACCTTAGTTTCCTCTGTAGCTACAATAAAGTATGTATGGAAACCATTTCGGTAATGTTTAATGATTAAAGAGAAAAAAAGAGAAAGAGAAAACAAGGCTTTTATGAATAATTTGTGGAGCATAATAAAAATAAATCATATTGGACAGAGAAAATTGCGTGATTTTACATCAGATTTTTAATAATGCGTTTAAGAATTAATCTTTAATTTGAACTATTTCGATGTTAGATTATTACAAGGTGGTTGGCAGATATGTAGCATGTAAAATGCCTTACTTCAGCTACAGTCCTTAGTGTGTAGTAAATTTGTTTTATCCTGTGTTTCATTTCGATACTTCACAGTCTTCAGCAGTGTAATATTCACAGAAAAAGACATTGTCACCTAGAACGGATAGAGGAATCGCTTGTTATGTAAATACTATAATATGTAAGCCATTATATGAAGTAGTAACGGTTAGAGAAAGTCGTGGGCGTGTGACACGTCATACTTTTAAGATAATAGCGAGGATTCAGCAGCTGATGCTTTTACAATAATAATAATAATAATAATAATAATAATAATTATTATTATTTTTTATTCCGTGGCGCTACAGCCTATTGAAGGGCCTTGACTTGCCAACCCAATGCACGGCAGAGGTGCAAGATCATCCAGGTGATGTGATGGCCAGCATCACTTATCCCCCACCAGAAAGTTGGCCTCTGTGTCCGGAATCGCTCTCTATCGCAGCTCCTCACTTTCCTCATAATGCTGAGTGAGCACCGGTCCTATATCCGGGACTTAAAATCCGCTCCCCCATGGGCGGGATCGAACCCTGACCCATTCCGTGGCTGGGAACAAGAATTCTAGCCCACAGCTCCACGGCGCAGGAAGCTGGTGCTGTTTTTCACTACAAAAATTCAGTTTCTCTGCACCAATTAGGCTCCCTTACTCCTTTATCGAGTTCATGGAGGCAAAGTCAGTTCGCGAGCTCAGTGATGACACCAGCCAGAGATGACATCTCGCCAAGCCGCAAGAATAGGTTGCGGGCCAGTTGTATCATGGAGTTCACTCTCGAAAATGGCACGGCAGGACGTCACCGGTCACATGAGGGTTGCGACTACTCAGTCATGGTTGGATGGTTTACGACTGCAATGCGTCAGTCGCCAAAGAATGGTGAACCCGTTTGGTGTGGTGGCAAGGTAGAAATCGCACGACTGTTATAATATATTGAGTTTTTAACTTCACATATGGTGAGTTAATTAAATCTGATTTTGCAGTGATATTTTGTGCCAGTAGTGGGGGATCGTTATGCGAATTAAAAATAGTTTCCATTCAGAGATCACCTTTTAAAATTTGTTATTTCTATGTTTTCACTCAGCCATTCAGAAGTGGGTTTAAAGTGCATACATATTTTTACCGTGAATGATTAGAGAACCTGTAATTAATTACACACACAGGGTGGACCATTTAAGTTGAGACTGCACAATATCTCTAAAACTAAGCATTGCAGAAATAAATGTCCTGAATAAAAGTTGCTTGATATTATGGAGGAAAGTAAATGCCATTAGTCGTATTTTATTGGAGGACGTTGTGGTGGTCATTTTAGGATCAATTTGATTTGACCCTAATTGTACGTTCTCGTTTTAAAAAAACTAAAGTGACCTTAAACTGACTATCATAACGTCCTCCAAAAAAAGCACGACTAATGGCATTTACTTTCCCCCATAATATCAAGCAACTTTTATTAAAGACCTTTTTGCTACAACTTTTATGTCATGCGACACAACGTACGCTTAGAGTCTACAACTCTACAGTCTCAACTTAAATGGTCCACGCTGTATATATATCTGGTGACCAAAACATAATTTCTATTTCCAAAAGCTATAAATATGACCAGGTTCTCGAGAGAGTTTTGAGAGAATATTTGTATAATATGGAATTGTAACTGTCCATCTCATAAAGAAGAAAGAAAAAAGACTCGTTTCGAAAGAGTATTGTGATAACACTTTTGTAAAACGGAACTTATTAATGTATTCGTGTGAACCATTTACTGTTCCTTGTCAGACAAAACATTATTAGTTTTACATTATATTTAATCGTGGAGTTTGGCACTGCAACACTGAAGGTTACGAGAATTATGTTTAAGGAAAAAAGTACTGAATTTGAGTAAATATCGAGTAATTTTCCTTACGTAGGCAATTATCCCTAATAAAGGAAGTAAAACATTAATAACGTTCCGTCTAAGGATCTTGTTGTCAATACATTAAGACCTATTTGTATTTCTCAGGAACGATTCTACTTATCTTACGTAAAAGGAATTTTCTTAGAGTATTAAATTAGTGATTATATATACAGGATGTGCCATTTAAGTTGGGACTGTACAATATCTCAAAAACTAAACATTGTAGAAAGAAATGTCTTGAATAAAAGTTTCTTATATTATGGGGAAAAGTAAATGTCATCAGCCGTTTTTTATTTGGTAGACGTTGTAATGGCCATTTTAGAGTCGATTTGATACTTTAAATGGAAACCATGATGTGCAGTTTTCACAGCATTGATTGGTAATCAGGGGCTGGTACATTTAGCCTATAAACAGATTTTAATAATACTGAGAAAGTGTATTTTTTGAGCAAACATACAATTTTTTAAATGATTCCTAGTTACATCAACAGAATAAAAGTAGGGTAAATTAGAATGTCAGTGGCGTTTGTTGAAAGATTTTAGTGCAAGTGGTTTACGAGAAATCTTATTTTGAAACTTTCACGCACCGACACTGTATAACCTGTGGTAGCACAAACTAAAGAAAAATGAAAGGGAACCACAATACTTCTGTGGATTCTTAAAAGTAAAGAGAACATAGCACTTCAAAGGTTGTGTTCAAAATGACTACCGGCAGCTTCAATACACACTTTGTCTGCTGCACACGTTCTAGCATTTCAGCGGAAATGTCAGAGCAGGCAGCAGCAATACGTCGTTTCATATCATCCGGTGTAGCTGGTACATCCTTGTAGACAGTGTCTTTCAGCTTTCCCCACAGAAAAATCTCTAAAAGGTTCAGATCCGGTGAACGGGCTGGCCAAGTACAGGGCCTCTTCGTCCAATCCAACGATTTGGAAGCAATACATTAAGACAAACTGTAGTATTTCGTGCACTATGGGCTGGACAGCCATCATGTTGGTACCACAGGTTTCCCCTAGTCTGCAAAGGAAAGCCTTCTAGCATCTGAGGCAGATGATCTGTCAGGAGACTGCGATACTTTTCGAGTTCATTGTTCCCTCTACGACCAAAGGGCATATGAGCTGATGTTTCACTTTCCCACACCACACGTTTAAACTCCATGGACGCTGATGTTGCACCTGACGAAGTCAACGGGGATTGTCAACAGACCAATAGTGCATATTTCTGCGATTTACGTGGCCATGATTAGTAAATGTTGCTTCATCACTAAACAAGATACATGATGAATCTCGAGTATTATGTATTAATGCCGATGTACAAAAGTTAACACGATTCTCAAAATTGTTTCCATGCAGCTCTTGGTGGAGAGAGATGTGATAGGGATGCAACCTATGTCGATGGAGAATGCGCAGTACACTTGACTGACTTATGCCACTTCCACATGCGATTGTGCGGGAACTAATTTGCGGACCTACTGCAACGGCAGCCAAAACATTAATTTCTGCTTCTTCTCCAGTCACTTGTTTGGTTCTGTTACGTTTTCTAGGTGTTCAAGTACCACTTTCACGTAATTGGTTGAAGAGGTTGATAAATAATTGCCGAGATGGTTGACGTCTATTGGGATACGTTTCCGATACACCGTACAGGAACGAACTGCATTCTTTCTACACTCTCCATACACCATGAGCATGTCGGCTTTTTCTGCATTAGTTAACCCCATCTTCCACTCACGACTTACTGCTTGAACTGTCATAAACTAACTGACCAGAAAGTCATAATACAATCAATAAACATAAAACACAATGCAAACAAACATAACATCATCGTACCTAGCAATTAAGCAGGTTGAATGGGACAAACAATTGTCGGGGTGGAAAGTTTTCAAAATACGACTTCTCGTAAACCACTTGCACTAGAATCCTGCAACTAAGACCACTGACGTTCTAATTTACCCTAATTTTATTCTGTTGATGTAAGTAGGCATTGTTCCATTTAAAAAATTGCATGTTTGCTCAAAAAATGCACTTTCTCAGTATTGTTAAAATCTGTTTATAGGCTAAATGTACGAGCCCATGACTACTAAACAATACCGTGAAAACTGCACATCAAAAGCACTTTCCATTTCCGAAATATTTGCGGCGCAAATTTTGGGTGATTCACCCTGTATATACCAAGAAGTGATATGGATCATCTCTGATGTGGCACATGTTCTGATATTAAATCCAGAAAGAAAAGCTTGAATTCAAATTATTTCTGTTACTTCATTATTCATTCACAATTTAATGATAATCGTGTTCCTTTGCTTAAGAGTCATCGAAACTTAAAAAAGATGTTAGTAAGCCTGATTCATAGACGGCTAAAAGCTTTTATAGAAAGTATACTTAATAGCAAATTGCGTATATCTACTTGCAAAAATTGTGTATACTTACCAAAAACATCGCTGTTAATGAAGCTGGAAAGCCTTGGGCTGGTATTATGTTGGCTTATCTGTGAACAAGAAACGACTTACAGTTTTTCAAGCTAAAATAAAGAAAACATAAATACAGTACTTATTTGCTGTTTCACTAGCTATAGGAACCATTGCACTCGACTCCAAAACAAAGTATCTTATTCGAGATTCCGCTACACACTATATATAGACACAGTTAACACAAGCCAAATTTAGGATAAATATGATATCTCGTACCTAGGGGGCTCGTATGTGCGTGAAACTGCAAGTTGTAGGAAAAAATCATTTCTCCAATGCTATTAATGATAGTAAAAGGAAACTTGGCACAAGTGCTATTAAGGACTGCTCTTAATTGATTACTTTTTTGGTCTCTCTAATTATTATTTTTTGAGGTTAAAGTCTAATTTTTATTTTCTCTACACGTACCTAATAGGTAGAGAAGGTTGCATTCCACCCAAAAAATTCGATACCGAGATTTCACCGGAAGTAGACGTTTGAGGTACCCTATCTCCAAATGAAGCATTTTTAGAAAAATGTCACGTGTGTGCGTGCATGTGTGTGTGCGTGTGTGTGTGCGTGTGTGAACGGCATAACTAAAAAACGAAAAGTCTGATAAATACAAAACTTGATATTTAGCTTCAATATCTTCCAAAGATGCGACACAACGTTTTTCAAGTTAATCTCCCCATCCCAAACTTTTTACATGGAACATTTTTCGAACACTTTTTTATTTTCTGAAAAATGACTAACAATTTTGATTCAAATGCCATATATTAAAGATATATACATAAATAAAATGTATGTCTTGAATTTTCTGGAAATTGCCCATGAAATCTATTCGGAAGGAATTTTGTATAATTTTGCATAAGTTATAGACCAAAACGTACTACACAAAAAATGTATAGATTTTTAAAACTCACAATTTATTTCAAAGAACCTTTTATGTAGCCATTTCTGAGATATCCGTAATTTCAGATTCGAACTGTTCGTTTCTTGGTCATTCTTTAAAAGTCCTGTCAACATTTTGCTATGGCGAGTGATCTATAGTGACGGAAAACTGCATGTCATTTGATACCAGTCGAACTGCTCTCTACCTTAAGAGAGCCTCTATTTCATGACCGGTATTCGTATGCTGTTGATGGGGTGCGAGAAGATCCTCTAGGTTCTCTATCTTTCCTGTGGATTTGGATGGGGGGGGGCAGATTAAATAATCGGCGGTACAGCATGCATGGATGATAGACGCACCTGCTGTAGATCTGCCAAAACCTTTAGATGTTTTTGAGAAATTGAAGTATGACCATAACTTTTTCAGATGAAGGCTAGTTTATTTAGGTCGAATTTTGGTAAAAATCTTTGTATCCCATTTCTAGAAGGCACGGAACTTATATGCAAAGTTTGGTATTCATCCCATCGTTCGTTTTTGAGTTAAGTTGTAGGTATACTCACTTGTGCAGCGCGCAGACATTTTTCTAAAATGCTTTTTATTAAGGGGTCTCAAAACGTATTACCGGTGAAATCTCGATATTGAATTTTTGGTTGAGATGCAGTACCTTCCCTACGTGATAGAGAAAGTGAAACTCCTAAGTATATTCCTATAACTTTCTCTAGCCCCTACCGTATCACAGGTGTAACCGATTTATAAGCGTTTATTTCCGCTGCATAGATAGTTATCGGGCTTCTATCTAAGGTGGAATGCTTTCCTCGACATCTTTTCTCAGTCTTGTGTTTGTGCCAGTCGAACTGTATTATTTTGCACTCTGTGGTTGTTCAAAATGAACTGTAAGGTTCCTGCCAAATGTAAGGTGACATGTTATTTGATTTTTGAATCCTGAGAAGTTGAAACCTATAGAAATTTGCCATAAGCTAAAGGAATTGTATGGCGATGCAGTAATGATTGAAAAGTGGCGTGAAATGTTCAACAATGGGGAACAAAAACTGCACGTCGAAACTCACGCAAACGTCCATCACTCATCATAGATGATTTTAGGAGTCAAGTGAATAAAAAAATCGTACAAGATGGACACATATCCCTGAACGAGTTACATATTTCTTGTCCCAAACGTTTTTCGTTCTTTGCTTGGTGAAATTGTCTTCGAACATCTTGGCTTAATGGACTGACAGCTGCCGACAACAACACAGGAATTCTAAAGCTCGTGAACGGATATAAAAAGTGCTTAAATAACAGAGGTGATTATGTAGAGAAATAAAGTAAGGTTCACTTTTATAGCCAACCTGTTTGCTTAATAAAATCCTTTTTTTAATTTATTAAAGCCTAACTGTGATATGTAGAAAGATATTCTTCTACATATGAAGTTGTTTACAGAGAAATGGTATCAACTAGGCCACAGGGGCTTGCATATTTTATTCTTCGGTGGTAATGGGCAAGATTCAAAAATTTGTCAATTAGAAACGGCATCACATAGATGTCGAAAAGATGGATTTTTGTAACTGTAGAATGTCCACGACTGAATGGTGCCATGTATTTGGAGTAAATGATCACTACTCTTGTTACATTGGCGACGAGATGGAACTGAGCATTATGGAGAACTATTTCAGATTGGTACAAATTGTGTATTTTATGAGCTGTGCATTTTTTCCTATATAACGTTTTTGGCTACCTGTCAAGGTTTTACAATAATATAAACTTAGAAAGAATACAATCCAACATCCACTGGATGTTTGAAGAGTTGTCAAAACATGCTTTTTAGTCTGCATTTAAATATTTAAATATGTGATGTTTGTCAAAATTGTTGGAGGTATTTTTGAGAAAATAAACTACGAAAGTCTTTGCATGTAAAGGATATTTTGAGAGGGATTCGTTTCTGAATTATGCTGCTGCTCTTTCTCTCTCTCTCTCTCTGACCCTTTTTCCTAAATTCCAGTGTTAATGGAATCTCAAAATGTTTATTTACAGTGAAATCTTCAACGGAATACCCTCCCGTTTGTAGAACTTAATCCCCAAGGTCTTACAAGCCAATACCTTGCGTCAGTGGCCTATAGAGGAGCATGCAAACTTGTGGATCATAGCATATTCAGGATAGGTGTACAACGCAATGTCTGCTATGGTGGTGAAGAAGGAAATGAAAAGTAGCGATGAAAGTAATGATAGAAAAATTCGCGGATCAAATTGTCCAAACCAACATTCGCCTTACGACTTAGAGAAACCGCGAGAAAACCTTCAGTCAGATTGGTCGACTCCCTGGGGTTTGAACCTGGGACTTCCCGAATGCGGGCCTCAGACACCGTCTGAACTATCCCGCTCAGTTTGGTGGAGTAGAATGTTTCTTCTATCTATCATAGATAATTTTTACTATGCTTTTAAATTATTCAAGGTATGACAAGTTAACTACTAAAAGCAAATTTTGAAGAGCGTATTGAAATTTTCAGCATTTAATTAATATTATATATACTTTACATAAACTATGTTTTCCGCATAGTATAAAATTTTGTTAGTATAATAACATAAATTCAATTTATACAGATCTAGTGAATTTAAAGAAAATGATTACAATTATTGTGATACAGTAACATCAGTCAGCATCACGCAGAGAGAAGGAATGTGTATTTACAGTAACAGTTTTAAATTACTCCAAAGAGTAAATAAAATATCTCTGAAAGATAACTGCAGTTAAAGTTACCTTGGCCTTAATTATTCTGGAATAGTGTTTCCGTGTTCAGAAGCTGAAGTTCAATTTCACGGCTATTTTTGACTACCAAATGTAAATATATTAGGGTTATACAGTTAGTGTCTCTGTAGGAACCTCAAATGTCGTACAGTTAGTCGCCTTTTGCGGTTTTTCATAACTGATTCAGATTTTCAGGCCGCTTTGTTTACAGATCGGGAGAGAAAGAGAGGGGATTGCCCCTGGAAGTGATTCAGAGTTCCCGGAAGGATGGCCCCCTCTCACGCCATAGCAGCATAACTGAGCGAGGTCCCACTTCCGACCGTATTTCATGGGCGGTTCCCCCGTTAGGATTCCGGGAACACGGGCTCACTCCGGAAAACGCCGCATTCCAGACTTTTGGTCGGGATTAAAATATAGTTACTGCAGCAGGCCTAATTGGGCTGTGTGATGCGTCTTCTGAGAAAGTGGAGTAATTGCTGGGCATGGCTCTTCCCAGGCCTCTACTATGTTACAGTCGGTGTACAAGATATAATAGTTTCTTGTGTTTGGGAACCGTGTCTTAAAACCCTAAATCTAATACACTCATTTGCCCAAGTGCTTCCCATAAACATTTGATATACATGCACCGAAATGAACAGCAGACATTCAGGAACAGTTTTACTTTTTCTACTACTTGTATATAGCAAATAGACCAAGAAGAATGTATAAGTATTGTTATAGAAAATATTGTGGAACAGGTGGCAGAATTTAAATATCTAGGCTTTAATTTATCATATAAAAACAACATAATCTAAGAAATGGAAAATGGCGCGCGTACGCACACACAGAGATAAAGATCAAAACGAAAAACTTGGATAAATACCAAAATTGGTAGTCAAATTCAGCATTTTTCAAAGACATTTTAAAGAAATCCCCCTACCTCAAGTTATCGTTTACGTGAAAATATTTTCCTTGAATCACTTTTGTAATTTTTTTATAACTCGTGAACTTATTGCACTAAAGTGTAGATCTAAATAAAACACATAATCGAATTTTCCAAAACCTTTAGCCTACATGTTTTGAAGTGCTAAGTCCTTATTTTGTTTCTCGTGATGCCTTGCAAAGCGTGAAATGTCAAAGCCAGCTATAGTGACCCGCTTTTTAAAGATCTGACGATCGTTTCATTCTGTTGTATCCCCCTTGCACCTAAAATGAAACGTGTAGTGCAACTATTTGTTTACCTAGATTAACAAGAACAAATCCAAAAGTAAGATTTTGTAAAAGTAGTCTGCAAAAGGGAGATAAAAGTAAATAAATAGTGGTTAGTGGTTAGAAAAGTCATGTGAATGTAGCACATCGTATTTCTCTCTCTATTGCTTACCTATAGTATCTATCTTCTATACCAAGATTTCAACGTAAATACACGTTTTGAGGTTCCGTGAATAAAAAAAGTATTTTTAGAAAATATGTATGAACAGCATTGCTCGAAAACCAAAATTCGGTTAAATACCGAAATTGATATTTAACTTAAACATCTTCTGAGGATGCAACACGAACATTTTCAATAAAATCTCCCACCTCAAACTAACCTTTACATGGAAAATGTTTCGAAAATTTTTATTTTCTCAAAAATGCTGCTTAACAATTTTGATTAAAATACCACATTTTAAGATATTTTTATTACCAACTAAACGTACCTATATCTTGAATTTTCTGGTAATAACCTCTGAAGTCCTCTTTATTCTTAATGACTTTTATATAACTGGTAAACCGTAAGAAATAAACAAAATCTTACTATACAAAAAATGTAGATCTCATTAAAATACACAATTTGTGTTGTATAATTTTTTGTGGGGTTAAGTATTTCCGAGGTATTCCTTGTTATTGGCCTGAATTCTAATATTTACACTTTTCTCAAGTGGGAAGTCGTTATTGGTTCTTTCCTCGAGGTTAAACGAAGAACATGAACGATCACATTGCGACACGCTCTTTAAACATCTGACTATCGCTTTCCCATTATGTATAACGAAATATGTAAATGGAAATTTAAAGTTTATCTGAGTTTCTAAGAAGTGGATAGAATAATAAACTTTTGTAAGAATAGTTTTTAGAATAGTTATGAGAAAATCACGCGAGAGCAACACATCACACCTTTTTATTTATATTTTCCGTCCCATGCAAAGTGCACTCATCTATCTAGCTATGGTAACCCTTGTCTTTTGCAAGCTTCCTCTCTCACACCACATTCCTAAGCAATTTTTCTTCTAGTAACCTAAATTTTAACGAAGCAGCTTATTGTGCTTTCTATTGATTATAGTATTCTACAAATAAACTACACATTTTTTTTTCAAAACATGACGGCCTCGCTCCATACCCTTGACCAAGCTTTGCTCCTGCCATTGGGTAATAACCATTTGTAAACAAAAGGCGACCCTCATTAACAGGATGAGAAGCAACATAGCCAGATATTGTATGTTCTCTGTATCTCCTTTAGCTTCGTCAGCAGTAGTGTAGTTTCGTGTTTGATGTTGTAGGTTTGCAAATCAGTGAGTTAGAGCACAACATGTGGTTTGTTTTCCGACCCTGGATATCACCTGGACCTGAATCTGATAATGTGAATCAACACCAGCAATCCTCTTCACCAAAGACTCCCGTGAAAAATGAAAATAGCTATGTCATTGGAAGAGATGGTAGCTTACGTAAACATTTTCATGTGTACCGCCGGAGAATCGCGCTCCACAGTTTAAGAACCACAAAATACTTGGTAATTGTGAGGTTTGCGTTAAACCGCAAACTTTGTAAAACCAACCTTAAAAGCTCTGCCGTCTTGGGTAGGGATGGGACGCGATACCTTAGAAATACGGTTATTGCCTTTAATTCACACACGTAACGCTTCAAACGCTCTTTTTCGCGTCTATCAGTATACATTATGGAAGAATATTATAGTGCCAATTGCTACTAACTAATGGAAAAAAACTTTACAAAATGTTTTACTCGCACATGGTGTATAGCCCTGAAACTCAAATTGTGTTCGTCAGGTTTCTCTCGATATGTAAAGGAAAATTGCATACAACAAAAGACACTTCTTGGAAACACTTCACTATTTTCTGATCGAAAAGGGTTTCAATAATTCAGTTGTTTCTGCATTGCTAACAGGAGCGCTGGGAAATATTGGTTTTGCTTCTGTAAAAATATAGCGTTTATTCGGTTCCCAGAAAAGGTAATCAGGAATATTAAACAAGAGATACGCACTGAACTTTCTGCCTAACTGCCCATTGTGATCCACAGCCCTGAATAAACGCGATGAGAATAGTTAATTAGTGTAAAGCATTCTAAATGTAAAGGTAGGCATTTGTTTCTAGTGTTTACCTATGACCAGTAGAGGAACACTATTGTGTTCGGCTCAAAAATAATTATCTAGATTACACGGAAATATGCGTTTTAATATGTTGAAGGTTCAATACGCTGATCCGTTTTAAAAATCTGGTGTGTCCATTCATCCTAAGTTTTCTACCCATTACAACTTCACATAAACCCTTTATATACCATTGTTTTATTGATATAAAAAGTGATTATTCTTTTCAGTTAATTTATTCACATTTTCTGTACTATTTACCTGTAGTAAGTAGAGGGACTAATGAAAAAATTCCACCAAAAAATGAATACTAGATTTCACTGCAAAAACACGTTCTGGGGCTCCCTGAACTTAAAACGAAAACAAAAACATTTTGTAGTAAAAGGTGTGTGTGTGTGTGTGTGTGTGAGAGAGAGAGAGAGAGAGAGAGAGAGACAACAGCATTACTCGAAAACGAAAAGTCAGCTGAATACCAAGCTTGGTATTTAATTCAAGTGTTCCAAGGACGCTACACTAGGATTTTTTTCAATAAAATTCTCCATCCCAAATATTCTTTACACGGGAAAAAATATTTTTTCTCAAAAATTCCCGTAACGATTTTGTATAAAATGCCCAATATTTTAAGTATCCGCATGACAAATAAAATATACAGAAGAACCTCGCTTAGCCGAAATAAAGGGGACAAAGCCGTTTCGGATAATCGATGTTAATTATTCTAATCAGCCCAAGGAAGAAAATAATTGCATTTCAGATGCTTTTAATAATTTTAATGAAAAAACCAACCACTGCATATAGTATCAATATATGCATCATAATATTTTCAAATATTATTTCATAAAATCAGCAAGAAATTTCGTCACGTAACGCTTGCGAGAATCTATATTACGCCACAGTTTAATAAGCATTGTATCTGTTGGTGTTAATTCACTGCTTTGTTCCACAAAACCCAAGCCAACATAAAACAAAAAGTTTTGTGTTATTTTAACTGCAGTGGCCGTATCGGCGGACTTTTACCTTAAAACTGTCATTGAATTTCTGGTTTTTCTTTGGGATTTATACATAAGATCACACACAAATACACTCTCTCATTTTTATATTCAGACTCTGTGAAGGAGGATAGGGAATAATCTTGACTGGAGAAAAATTACCACCCCCAGCCGGGAATTGAACCCGGGACCCATCGCACAGCAGGCAAGTGCTCTAGACTGAGCTACGAATCCAGCCTTTTACGTTATTGACAGTGACTTAATTCAGTATTTCCCTTTTAGTTTTGAATATGAATTTTTAGTCTGTCTTACCCCTAAGGTTTTGAATCCCTCGTTCGTTGTCATTCTATCGCTAACGGCTTCGAGTTTCTGTTTTCAAAGATTATGACAACGCGCTTTCTTTTCGCTGACATCTTAAACACAAATAAACCACACTGACCACCAACAACAGTAAAATATCTGTGAGCCTCCACATTGAATGCGTGTGCAAGCGTTAGCACTTGTTATAAGGGTACAATACTTATTCGAATATGGGGTAGGGGTGAAGTTAATTAGAAGAGTAACCAAAAGAAGAATGAATGTAGAATATAACAACAGGTATATGGTTATTTTAAAGGTCTTCTTGGAGTTAAAGGCTTGCTTTTTCAAAATAAGTGGTTTAATTCAGTACAGGTTGCACAGAAATTCTCGACGGGGATGTTGTGGCAGGATTTTACTTTAGCTGAAGTAAAAGAACAGATAAATAAATTAAAAACTAACAAAAATGGTACTGATGGATTACCAGGAGAATGCTGGAAATTAATGGTGAAAATATTGAATGAAATGTTTAACAGAGACAAAATTTGTTGCAGTATCTGTTCGTGTTATCTTATTTGCTGAGCGCCTGTTATTGTTTTACTATTTTGAATTTTGGGTTCTTTGTCCTCAGGCTAGCTATTATTCCTCAGTCGAGTAAATCTCTTGAACACGGTGTGTAAACGGAAAGGAGTTGTTACTAAAAGATAACACTGATAAAAGAATTTGTTTTTATACTTTTATTGCAGTCACACAGAATTAATTTCATATATTTAATCTTGATACACGCCTGACTGAAACTGTTATATTTTCGAATGTAACTACAATCACTTATTTGCCGCGCATTATTAATTCGCATATTTCACATTTTGTAACTAACTTTACGACGCGAGAGATTCTGTAGAATTGTGTAATGTGTACTTCGTGAATGCTTTCATAGATCTACCTGACGTGTAACTCTCGAGAGATATTTCTTAGAACTGCGCGACGTTTGCCTTGTGAATGATTCTGTAGAACTGCGCGACGTGTAACTCGTGAATGATTCTGTAGAACTGCGCGGCGTGTAACTCGTGAATGATTCTGTTGAACTGCGCAACGTGTAACTCGTGAAGGATTCTGTTGAACTGCGCGTTACTTGCATTTGGCTTCAGAATTTATACTCCCTCATCCCGATAAGCCTAAACATTATAACAGAGCTGCTATTGGTTAATAAAGCGCTCCAACATTAGCGTCCATTTTTTTATTCAATCAAAATTACGAACACATATGTTCTAGGGAAGATATTCCCTCCATTTCTAAAGAAAGGCACGCTACTCTGACGTCATTTGTTTGTCTCTTCTAATTGATAAACAACTCACCCCCCTCGTTTCATTGTTACCCGCTCCTATTGTCAGTTTCAGTGAGGTCCTGTAAACTTATTTCCTAACAATGCATATAATTAACAAATATCTCAAATCATTGTCATACAATAATGTTAATTTACACTACAATCACTCTGGCATTCACAGTGTTGTGATATAAAATACTGCCTCAAATTCCAAAAACTGGAGAATAGGGATAGTAACACCAACTTTCTGAGGGAGAGGGTATAACAACAATCCAGTAAATTATAGAGAGATTACTCTCTTGTCATAATGGAGAAACGTTTTGCTGGAGTACTACTAGATTAAGACTGCAGGAATAGGCAGAAATGGATGGTATATTCCCGGATTTCCAAGCAGGTTTTAGAAAAAGAAAAAGTAACCACTGATAATATTCGTATAATCAAAACACTAGTTAATACATATTTAAATAGGAAAAAGGCAGATTATTGACTCTTTTATATTTAGAAAAAGCCTTCGATACAATACCTAGAGAGGCATTCTGGTTAAAATTAAGCAAAATATGAGTGAGTCTGAAGATTGTTAATGCAATTAAAATATTAGAAGGTGAGGAGGAATTCCTTGTAAAATTTACTAAATGAAAGTACTCGATAATATAGATTAAGACAAGGATGTGTATTGGGCCCAGTTATTTTCAATTTATTTATCGACGAAGTTTTAGAAAGAGTTAGTAATGTTTACCTACCAACAGTTAAACATAAAGATATATTAGGACTATCGTTTGCAGATGTCTTAGTACATAGTAAGTTCCATATCACGTGTAGACAGACTAAGAGCAATAGAACCAGTATATAAAACAAAGATTATGACGTTTACTAAGAAAGGACGAGAGATGGTGGTGGGAAGAATCAGAAATAGATGTGGTAAGGAAAACTAATTATCTAGGCTTAAGACTTCATTTTAATGTAATATGAAAGGACCAAAAGGCGAAAGCAAAAGTTAATGGAAAAACAAAAATGGACGCATTTATAAGTTGTCAAAAAAATCAAAACATAAAAATAAAATTGTTAGGGTCCGCAATGCATTATTGGAAAATAGAATGCTGTATGTGGTGGAAAACTGGAGAATAGATAATGCATGCATAGAAAAAGATGTGATTTACGGATACTTTTACAATGGTCAGTTTTAACCAAATTGTGTTAATGTGAAATATTATTGTGACAAATTAAATGCATATCTTGAATTTTCAATACCTAAACAGTTTGGAAATGCTCCTCAGTCCTGAATGATTGGAAATCCTAAGAATACAGACAAAAACACCGTGCAATAAATGTATAACATATTAAAGATAGGCAATTTGTACCAAGTTTTTGTACCGTTAACTGTTTCCGAAACATTTTATTGTTGCGTTTGCTTCAAGCTTTCCTGGACTGAAATCTAATTAGGGCGATATCTAAAAGAACGAAACTGAAGTTTTGGTTTTCTCATTCAGACCTTTCTTCTTAATACCAAATATATTTGCTCCAAAAGGGAGTTACATCTATTTATCTACAGAAAAAAAGGTCAACTTTAAGCTGTGAGCCAAACTTTCATTAGCTTTAAATTTAAAACTACGAGTTTTCTTTATAACGCTCCTTAACGGTTTTTCGACTTTGTGCAGAGGATGACCCTCCAAGGAATATAGGACCCCTCATCTACAAATTGGTTAATTGCACTCTTGCGACAACATGCAAGTCTTCCTTTAGGCTACGTATAAGCAATGTGTACGTTTTCTCTTCTCAGAATTTAGATTTTTGAGAGGAATGGATTTGTCGTTTTTATTTCGAAACTAAAGAGCCTCTAGTTCTGCTGGTGTTACAGCTTTAAAAGTGGGGATTCTTCTCCTTCTCTCTCTCCCCCCTCTCCCTACCCCTAGATTTCAGTCTCTCCCTAGGTGTCTCTTTCCGTTCAGTATCCCTTCAGTCTGCCTTCCTTTCCCTATCTCTCTCCATCTCCATCGCCCTCGCTCCTCTCGGCTCTTGTATCCAATTACACGTCATGTGATGTTTTGAAAAGCGCCAATAAACGCCTTTTCCCCGTGAATTAATAAAATTTAAAACCCAATCTAAAGGTTTAACAATCTAATCTTCCTTATACTTGCACTGCAATAGTGTTGTATTGTTGCAAGTGGTAATTCGGTTTACGTACACAAGTAGTAGGAAGGAAAGTCTCTTACATTTATGAATTTCTCCACCCACTGTCATTAATAAACAATTTTTACAAAAGCTTAATTTTCTATCTATTGTATGCTAATAGAGAGAAATGTTCGCAAAAGCAGCTTCCTTATACGTTTCGTCGTAGATACCAGGGGGTTATAGGAAGCTGAAACGATAGTCAAGTGTTTAAAAGTGTGCCTTTATATGTTTTGAAATTCCAAACTCTTTGCATAACATAACGACGAACAAAGAATGGTGAGTTTGCGCTTTAAAAAAACAAGAATATTAGAAATTTGAAATAGCACGGAATATCCTGGTAATGGCTAAAACAAACAAAAAGTTGTGCATTAGTTGTGTTTTAACGAGATATACACTTTTTGTGTGCCAAGTTTGTGTCCACTTACAAAATTATCTAAATTTAGTTCAGAAACTAAATTCGCAGGAATTTAAAGACATCCATTTTTAGCTAGGCAAATATATTTAATGAAAATCGCTAGACATTTTTAGAGTAAAAATAATGAAAATCCTCGTCTCGTATGGGAGGTTTTCCCTGAAAGGCTTCGTGTCGCATCTTTAGAGGATTTTGAATGTAAACAGCAAATTTAATATTTATTTGTTTTTCGTTTATGAGTTATGCTTTTCATAGGTGAGCTGATTGTTTTCTAAAAATATTTTTTTCTTAAAAAGTATAGGGACCACAAAACATGTATTTCCGGTGAAATCTTCATATGGAATTTTTGTGTGCAATATTACACTTCTCATACCTACTAAGGAATGTGTAGAGAAAGCAAAAATTTATAAAGCTTCATAAGTGTTTACCTTATCGAAATTTTGTAAATAACAAAATTTATTAGAAACCTGATGCTTATAAACGTTTGTTATGTAGCATTTTTTCAGAAGCTAGATATTTCGAATAAATATCTGCCTTTGGGCAGGGCGATTAATGTGATATTTTTCACGAAATCCTTAAATGTTAATTTGAAGTTTGAACGCGAAGTCCTCAGCGACCTCTCTCGCCACAACTGTTGCTGCCATCTCTAGAGAGTTATGAACACTCAGTAGTGAGACACACGCCAGCTTACCTGCATTTCTGAGGAATTGGTGTGATACAGAAGTCGCATTTTATCCACAATTAACGTGTTGTTGCCGGCCAACTGTAGTATTGCTGTCCCAACGGCACTCACGTTGTATATATTCATCCTGTAAATAAGGGGAAAAAAACTTCTCAATTATATTCAGTATTGAACAAACAATACATATTTACCTAACTTGTGGCTCAAGTGGGATTTCTTTACGAGCGTGCATAATTTTATTTACAAACCATAACAAAAATTCACAGTAAATATTTCTGCGAAACCAAAATGAAAATACGTTGCGAGGTTTCAGTTTAGGGTCCATATTGAGCAAAAACAATTGAATTGCATAAACAGCGTGTCTTCTTCTCGCATGTGAAACTGTTTAATTTTGTTCTTATGCTGTTTTGTTATTTTTTGTAAATATTAGTCACTTATTGTACAGTTATCGTTAGATTTTATCCGAGAGAATAGTTAAGTTAATTTAACTAAAGCATATGAGTGGAATTTAATGACAGTTGCTTGTATAGTACAGACATTTATCCAACACTTGTAAATTTATGTATTAAATAACTATTATACAGTAAAATAAAGACCGTTATTTAAAATTAGATATTTTGTTACATAGTTATCCTTTGGTAAGCTACAGTAGGTCTGTATTTTAGTGATAGTTTTGGTATGGTTTGTTCTAGGGATTGTAAACGAGCTTTTATTTGTCTGTTAGATAACATGGTAATATGGATGCTGAAGAGAAATCTAGATATTCATTATATGGTGCTTTGTTAAAAATGCGAAGTTAAAAAAAGGATTTATGAGAGGTAATTATGACTGTTTCCGAATTGGAAAAAATGAGAAGGAATGTGTTTGTTAAATGAAGATACTTTAGCAACATACTTCTCCAATATGGGGAAGATATATTTCTAAGATTCAAATAAGATATTTTACATTCTTATTTAGGAATTCCTGAACTCTAGAATTAAAATCCCTCTAGTTACTTGAAAAATAATGGAATAATTGTCAAACGGAAATAACTGATGAACGTTTACCACATTGACTTTTCTGATATAGTTTATTGAGAATAAGCAATTACGCTTCATTTTGTATAATATATAGCATTTCCCATGTTGTACAAAATTTTAGGCATAAACATTAATAAATTAGAATAACACAGCTATTTATTAAATAGACATCATAAAATTCAAAATAATCGTTTAATTCTGGCAAAGAGCTCAATAAAAATTAAGGGAAAAAACAAACACAAGGGTGAAAAGCATTTTAGGTGTTCGAATCTTTTGACTTTGTACTTAAATGTACACGAAAATTATACTTGGAGAAATTTTACGTGAAATGATATAGTAAGTATTTTCTTCTAGTAGCTTTGTTACCTAATATTGCTGGAAAGATTTTGTGTATTAAAATAATATCACACTGTAATTTACTTTCTGCTCTGCAAATTACTGTAATAAAACTTTTCTTTTCTATTTCTTAATCATGATAGGTGCTTTCCGAAGTTGTTTCGTATACATTTTCGTGTAGCTTTATGGAAGCACAGAGGACAGTAGAACGTCAGTGAAATATTTAAAAACAGGTTGGTTGTGTATACGCTAGGTTCTATACTTTAAGTAATACTCGATGCATGGCTTGTTGAGAAATAAAAGAATAGACTAAGATTTTAAAAGTGTATAGTATGAAATGCTGGAAAATTCCAACTAACAAGTGAGAACAGCTAAAGATGCATTTTGTGTTGAATCACGTTTTTGTAAGTTTTAAGAGACTGCATTTTTCTTATGATTTCATAGTTGAACGAAATGATTCACAGAAATGCAAGGCATACGTTTAATTCCTCATATCAGTTCGTCAAATATATGTTTTATATAAAATCGCAAGAACAATTTTTCACAAAATCGAAAATAGTGTAAACACACAGAATATAGGATGTCCTTGCCATCAGGTGATTCTTTCATAATTAAATTTTCAGTTCTAATCCTTAAAATAAGTCTTTTTTTAAGTTTAAATCTAGAAGCGTTTATAGAAAGTAATATACAATGTGATTGCATTTGCCTTTGGCATTTACAGTTCTTTGAAAAATAGTGAAGTCTATGACTCGGATTCGCGAGATCCTGGATTCAATATTCGGTGCTAGTCAACCTGAATCCATCAACCGGTTTGGCGTTTCCGAAATATGCACTTTACTATCCTTCCTGTCGTTTCATAATTTCCATATGGCAAGATCCTATCATAACCGCGCACGAATGTCTCCGACTTCACCTCTTCTGGGCCCACATTTCCGGTGAGCCTTGTGCAGCCTCGGTCTGGGAGTGAAGGGAGAAATTCTTGAGTACTTTGGAAATGTTAGCGACCTATTGGTTACTTACATCACAGCGAATCATTTCATGTTGCAAATCCCCCGTGCGGCTCCTACCACGCATGCCTTTCTCCCGGAGTTAAAGTAGCCTATGACAGAAGTGGAGAAATACTCCGTGTAATCCCTCTGACCCTCTCCCTTCTGTATGTTTGCTGTTTCAATGTGAGGTGTGCACTTCCTTGATGACACTTGGCTTGCAACATATTTAACACATGAAATTGTTACCTGCATCGTACTAACCACTTTGAAGGAGAATATTACCAGAAATATCCAGATGCACGTGTGTTGAAGTCTTGGTAGGCCTCCCTGTGTGCTTCATAACGTCCTTCCATGTGTAGCCTGGGTAGTATCATGTCCAGCTCCACACGCATCTCGCGCAGCACTGCCAAAACATGGCGCTGCTTCCAGTCGAATTGAGAGTACGCTGTGAGATCCACAAGTGACCTGGAACAGTTTAGTAGCCCTTGAGTAATACAAACAATAGATTATCATATTTTAGATACCACCTTTATGGGTAGATTAGTCTAGTTTCAAATTTATTTTCTTAAATTACTATTTTCTTAAATTACTATTTCCCGCAATGAGTGTGTTCATTGTGACTAATGTCATTTACGTAATTCTGTGTTTCTAGCAAATTCCGTTCGATCGAGCACGATTTATGAAGTACCATACAGTTTGAGATTGAGATGTTCCTAATTCAAGCCCAATGAGCTCAAATAATTATGTTATTCGTTAGTTGCAGTTTGAGACATGTTTTTTCCTCCACCTGTATCGTTTTCCTTGGATTCCCAAACGAAGTTCTGAGGAAATTTTCCTCGCCTATGAAGGTGACATAGTAGTCGAGCAGACAGATCTAACGGCACAATATCCGAACTTCGTAACTCACAAAAAACACTACTTAAGTTTTTAAGTAGACACCAAAGTGACAAATACCCACATTGAAAATAACCAAGTTTAAAATAAAATAACTATTAAAAGTGAATATATTAGGTAACACTAGGTAACACGCACGCGGAGCTACGTGCCAGCCACCGGCAAGCGCCTCCCGGCCCGGCACCTGGGTGGGGCCTTGACAGGCCGTCGGAACAGCAGCCAGTTCGGAACAGTAGCCCATTATGTACCGCTTCCCTGTTCGAACATTCTTTTCGGCATGTTCTAGTAGCTTCCCTCTCTAGAACACTCCGCCTTGTACAAGCTCTTCCTGTGTGGAGTTCAGTTAGTTAAGAAGGAAAAGTGGAGAGTGCCAGCGTAATTCAGTTATAAGTTGTGACTCAGCAGTTCAGTTGTGATTCGACGTATCAGTTGTGTTGTGTTCTGAGTGTGTATCAAAACTGACTCAGATGTAACGTTTGTGCTACGCTAAGTGCCTGAGTGATAAATAAAGTGTGTTCCGCAGTAACTGGGATTGTTAAAATAGTCATTTGTTCTCGTACAATAGTTTTCTAATACTAATGAGTATCAAGGTAGTGAGTTATTATTCATTGCAAGAGTGGTAGAAAAAGATTACAAGCAAAACTTGTTATCCAAAATATTAGTATAGCGAAGTACTGTGAATTCTAATTTACAGCTGTGATTTATATACCGGCCCACCACGTGGACGATGAGGACTACCGACACCACTACTGTTACTGCTACAATTAGTACCACAATGACCACCACGATCACAGTTTTTCGGACGTAAAAATCCTAGCATGGCTTCCTTCGGAAGAGAAGTAAAGTTGATCCCGTGTCGTAAATTTACGGTACGTAAAAGAACCTCAAGCCTAATAAAGAGGCCTCTGAGCAAAATGCCAGTCTTTCACGCCCAATATAGAATGGGGCGCTAAGGACCATAGTAGTTAAAGAGCGTCCATAAATTTAATTTAATTTACGATCGCCATTATTACTACCAGTAGTAGTAATAGTGGTAGTGGTGGTACCACTACCATTACTGGATTGCTTCGATGCTCAACTTAAACACTAGAGATTCCGAGTTCATTATTACACTTTTATAACCGGTAAACGTTAAACTATAGACGAAAACGCACTACAAAATAAATGTAGAATGTGTTTAAAGCACGCAATTTATTCAACTAATTATTTGTGGCATAAGCCATTTCCGTTATTAATGATTCGAATTCTTCATTACTTCATTATTTTAAATTCCTGTCAACATTCAGTTGTTTCTCGCGATTCCATTGAAACAGTATGGAATTCTAAGGCCAGTGCATAGAGTCCAGTTCTTAAACATTTGACTATCGCTGTTCCCTTTGCATCTATACTGAAATGTGTAATGTAGCTATTTCTGCAATAGTTTATTTGGATTAAACTGAAGTAGGTAGAAAAGTAAGCTTTAATAAGAATAGTTTGTTTACCCACTAATAATCGATAGAGAGTAGAGAAAGTCATATGCATGTATCACATCAGATATTTTCTTTTGTCTCTGAAGACTTAAATGCTACTAGGGACGTCGAACTATCTAAATGATAGTAATTAAATCTTTTGAGACAGTTCTAAAAATTTAATGGCTTATGTCTAAATTACGAATCAAAATACGTTAACTTTTGTTCCTCAAGTGGAATCAATATTTTTGCTTTTTGTATATAATATTTTACATGCAATTTTAAGGCGTAGAATGTTCCCCTCATATTGTGTGTATATTTACTTGACAACCAATATTCTGAGTTGCATTGTGGGCCTACAAGTAAAACTTGCAGAATATTAAGGGTTTCTCATACTTGCTGCATAAAGTATCGGTTTACGGGTGTAATTTAATTGAATTTACCAAAAGCGTATACTCGTGCATGCTCTCCAGATTTTGTAAGTATTCGGCACGTATCACCTGTCTGCTAAAATATTGGTCATATTTTCTAGATGAATTTTTATTTTCTCTGTGTGTACTTGCAGTAAGTAGAGGAAGTATTATATTCCGCCCAAAAAGTCTATACCGAGATTTTACCTCAAATACATATTTTCAGATCCCTGAATCGAAACCAAATCGTTTTTAGAAAAAGTCTATGTTCTATGAACAGAATAACTAAAAATGAAAAGCCAGCTAAATACCAAACTTGATATTTAAATTCCGAATCTAACAAGCAGGAGACGAAGATTTTCAAGAAAATAGCTACCAAAAATCTAGCCTTTCCATGGACAGTTTTTCGAAAAATTTTATTTTATAAAAATGGCTAACGATTTTGATGAAAATGCCGTATATTAAAGATATTTACATGAATACTAAAATTATATCTTGAATTTTCTGAAAATGTTCTGCGAAGTTCTCTTCACTCTAAAGGTATTTTGTATAATTTCGTTTAACTGTTAAACGTTAGAGAAAACGTACTACACAAAAAATGTAGATCTCTTTAAAACCCAATTTATTTCAAATAGCTTTTCTGTGGCATACGCCATTTTTCGGGATATCCGTTATGAATGGCTCGAATTGTTCAATACTTTGTCATTTTTAAAACTCTACCGATGCTCAGTATTTTATCGCGATTGTATGAAAAGAGTATGGAATTTTAAGGTCAGCATACAGCGTCCAATTCTTAAACATTTGACTATCGCCGTTGCCTTTGTATGTGTAACGAAATGTGTAATGTAGTTGCTTCTGAAGTAGATAAAAAAATGTTATGTGTTACGCTCATATGACTTTCTCTACTCTTGTACAACCTATTTTTACAAACGCTTATTCTCCATATGCTTCATGTTAATCGAGATATCGAGACGTTAATCTTATTGCTAATTTTCTTGTAGGTGCAAGAGGAATTGGTAGGCTTTAAGCGTTTAAGAGCTGGTTGCTATATGGAGTATTCTATTCTCTTTGCTTTACCAGGACAAAAAATGAATAACGAATTTGAGAAAAAGTATAAGTATTGGAACATTTAAGGGAATAACAAGCAATATCTCGAAAATGGTTCACTCAACAACAAAACATGTGTATGACATAAATTGTGTATTTTAACGCGATCTACATTTTTTGTGTAGTAAAATTTTGTCTATCACTTATGTTTTACCAGTTATGCAAAAGTCGTTCACAATGAAGAATACGTTTGGAGACATTCCCAGAAAATTCGAGATATACATTTCATTTGTCATGAAAATATCTTAAACATATGATATTTTAATCAAAATCGTTAGAGCCATTTTTGAGAAAATTAAAATTTTCGAAAAATTTTCCATGTAAAGGGTAGTCTGGGGTGGGGGGATTTTCTTTAAAACCTTCATGTCGCATCTCTGGAAGATACTGAACCTAAATACCAAGTTTGGTGTTTACCCGACTGTTCGTTTCTGTGTTATGCTGTTCACAGACAGACACACAGGCACACCCACAGACACACACACGGACATGTTTCCAAAAATGCTTTTTTTTGGATTCAGGGAGTCTCAAAACATGTATTTCCGGTGAAATGTTGGTATCGAATTTTTGGGTGGAATACAATACTTCCCCTGCTTACTATACGTAGTAGAGAAAGTAAAAATTAGCTTTCGTAATAGTTTGCATAAACGATAGAGGGCAGAAAAATTCATGTGAATGTAACACATCATAATTATTTTCCTGTAAACACGTGTTTTGAAGGTGCTTTTAATAAAACAAGTAATCGAAATGAAGCTGTTGCATAAAATGCTATAACCACGTCTTACTAGAATTTTCGAGGGAAACAAAATTCGGAAAGA
Organism: Deroplatys truncata; assembly: GCA_030765065.1. Lineage (NCBI taxonomy): Eukaryota > Metazoa > Arthropoda > Insecta > Mantodea > Mantidae > Deroplatys > Deroplatys truncata. Next base: position 114,775,397 of record CM060988.1, on the reverse strand, counting down.
AAATATAGCACATGTGTTTTAAGAAACATTTGGGTGACTTTATAAAAATTACGCTTAAATTTATGACTGCAAAAAGCTTAGTCACAGTATACAGGTATTCTTAGGGTTTGTGGTGGGGAAGCAGTGGGTAATTTTTGTACGGGAATCCATATTCAGAATCTTTACCATGATGTAAATGAAGTTATTTAAAATACATTGTTTAAATATTTTCTGTCTAGAGATAGTTATTGTACGAGGGCGATATTGAAAAGTTTTAGAATGCCATGTTTCTAAAAACAAATTAAAGTTTTTTACATTTGACAACTACTTTCTAATGTTTTGCGAGTTGGTTGCCAAGTAATTTGTTCGATTTGCTCAAATAGTTCGCTAATTATCATAATCTAATAATTTTGTATTCACCCAAAAATGAATTTCACTAGAGAACATTTCTGGGCTATGCTTTTAAAGGATTTAAATCATCATTAACACCTAAACAATATGAATATCGGCTTAGAAATGCATTTGGCGAAGAGGCCCTATCTAAGGCAACAATGTATAATTGGTACAAGGAATTAAACAGAGATCGGTTTTTTCTTAGTGATAAATTTCGTGAAAGACGCCCAAGAACTTCTATTACTATGGAAATACTGCCGCTGTTCGAGCAATGCTTGAAGATCAGCGGACATCTTATTTATTTATTCGGACAACATTGGGCATTGGTATGAGTCAAATCCAAAACATTTTACAGGAACAGTTAGACGTGAGAAAACTTTCTTGTCGAAACTGACTGCCGATAAAACTTGATTGGGCAGAAAAACCCTGAAAAAATTCCAAAGCAGCACTTCAAATTTGGTTTGAAATATTGTTACTAGTGGTGAATCTTGGATTTATTGTTATGATCCTGAAAGAAAAAGTAAATCGTCTCAATGGGTCTTTCGAACAGAACCTAAGCCTACAAAACTCCGACGAATTTGCAGTGCTGGTAAGAAGATGGTTGATAGCTAGTTTATTTTTTAAAACGGGCCATGTTGCTACTCTAGCATTAGAAGTTGCAGAAGTATGTTAGAAGTTGATGTATCCTTAATGTCAATTGGTACACAAATGTCTGTTTGCCGCAAATGTTTGAAAAAGTTTGTGAAAAACACCCAAAAGCCAAAATAATGTTACGTCAAGACAACGCATTGTCGCATCAGCAAAACTAACAACCGAGTGTCTGGAGGCCATAAATGTCAGTACCATGGATGCTCCACCATACAGCCCTGACCTGCACCTTGTGATCTCTTTTTGTATCCAAAATGATAAAATACATGGAATCAGTTTTTCGCCATAGATGAAGTATGGAAGATTATAAAGACCTGGTTTCTGAAGTGCCTCAGGAAGAGTGGCTCATTGTTTCATCGAATGAAAAAAATGTATTTTTGAAATGTTATTTTGAAAAACAATAAGATCATTTTTGTTGGACATCCGTGTTTGATTTTCTAAAAATTTTCAGTTTCGCCCTCGTAAGATATCGCTGAATATTGATCTATAGAGTGGCTGCAAGTCAATAGTGCACCACAATTTGCAGTTGCCAGGGATCATCAAAACCGACAACTCGAGCTAAGGTGGATAAGCTGAGATGGCCTAGCTTTACTTGATTTGACTCTTCGTAAAGTTTTATTGTATTATCTCCTTTTCTTGATGGTTTTAGTTAAATAGCCCTGTATCTCTAATGAGAGACAGTAGGTTAACTAAATGTTCTTTACGAAGATCATCTTCTGGGTTTATTAAGCCCAGTAGCTTACATATTTTCCTATCCAGAGCTTCACATTTGAAGATTATATGAGAGACTGCTTCTTCCTCTTCATTGCACAACATGTATACTGGTTCTCCTCTGAAGATGCCCATTGTATGTAGATATTTCCTTAATCTACAATGTCCCATCAATAACCCTGTTATCGGGTTTATTTGGTTTTGTTGAGTTTAAGTACGTCTTCAGTTAATAAGGAAGATGTTGTACTCGCCATTTTCTTACTGCGCTTGCATCCATCCTTTTGCACCCATTTTTGTTGATGGTAATATTTAATCCACTCATCAATGGTTTTTTCAAATAGAATTTATAGGAATGCCAAAAACTAGTTCAGGGCCTTTCCCTGTCAAGGCATCGGCTTTTTCGTTGCCTAAAATTCCCTTGTGTCCTGGCACCCACCCAAGAGTAACTTGTGTTTTTATAGTTGTACAAGTTTTAGTAGACACCTCCAGAGTAACTTGGAGGTTATCCGATAGCTTGCAATTGCTTTTAAAGCTGTCTGATTACGAGAGAAAATCCAGATTTTTCCACCTTTGTAGCCCCTTCTTAGATTTTCTCTGACACAGGCTTCAATTGCAAATACTTCTGCTTGGAATACTGTGGAATTTCAACCAAGAGCAACATATGCCGCACTTTGCTGCTTTCAGTTCCTGGTCAATTGTCTGTTTTAGAGCGTATCTATACCAAATAAGACTACCGTTTGGACAATATATATTGTTCTCACTTCATTCTAATATAATATTGAACGGTTTGTGAAAACATAATTTTGGTAATGTATAATCACTCCTCATTTCAAGTTGGGGGGGTTGTTGATTGTATTTGTGATTCTGGTATGTTCCTGGTTGTTAGGGTTGTACCAGTTGGAATTTAGGTTCAACCATATTCTCAAGCCTTGCATTGTCTTTGATACAGATAAATAGGTGGAACTTTAAGGAGAATTTCCATTGCGGCTGATGGTGTACTTTTCATAGACCCATAGTCGAGCTTTATATCGTCTACGGTTGCTAGATTTCAACGCCAGCCGAATTTTCGTTATGGAATGGCTCGTAAGAGATTCGACGAAACCATGCGTTGTATGAGCGAGAGCATCGAACAAGGCTCGTAGGTACGATATGCCTTGCTTCATACTTAGGCTTCAGTGGACCAAACACACAAAATTACTATTACAGGCTGGACTACGTATTCAACTATATAATGAATAGTAGATAAGAGAAAGACACAAACACTAGTAATATCAGAAAACATGAAACTGAAATCAAGACGTCCAGTTCTGATGTGTAAAAAGTAATTAGAAACTATATATATATATGAAATCAGAAGGCAAAGGCAATGGCAATATAAGTAATGAATTACGGAAAAATAAAGCTAGAAGAAATAACGGAAATAATAAAAAATGTGATGTTTTGCATTCACTCGACTTTGTTTATCAATTCTTCAACAAACTACTCTTGGAAAAGCTTCTTCTATTTACTTCTTGTTAATACAAATAGGTTAAGAAGAATACAATAAACTAAAGCGATAGTCAAATCTCTTCAAAGCTGCTAGCTTCTAGTTCCCAAGGTCGCGGGTTCAAACCCGGCGGAGGGCGATGGATTTTTTCGGGCGTAAAAATCGTTAGCACGGCTTCCTTCGGAAGGGAAGTAAAGCCGGTGGTCCCGTGTCGTAGATTTACGGCACGTAAAAGAACCTCAAGCCTGATAAAGAGGCCTCTGAGCAAAATTACAGGTGTTTCACGCCCAATATAGAATGGGACGCTAAGAACCATAGTAGTTAAAGAGCGTCCATAAATAAAACTCAATTAATTAATTAATCTTCAAAGCTGGTCGCTATGTGATGACTAAAATTCTGTTCTCTTTGCATGAACACGAAAAAGAAAGCCAATATAGCGATTTACAGCTGAGAAAAGTATGAAGTTTTTGAAAATTCCAACCAATAACAAATTATTAACAAAATTTATATTTGACGTAAATTTGAGTTCAACGAGATCGGCATATTTTTAAGTAGTGGGATTTTGTCTGTCTCCTACGGTTTACTAATAATTATAGAGAAGGCATTTTGAATGAAGAGGACTTCAAGGCTGTTCCCAGAAAATTCAAGATATACCTTTTATTCTCGTGCAAATAACTCGCACATATATTAATTAGAATCGTTAGAGCCGTTTCCATTTTCCATATGATAGTTTGAGGTGGGGGAGATTTTATTGAAAATCTTCGTGTCGCATCCTTGGAAAATGTTGAACTTAAATACCAAGATATTAGATTAGAAAGATGATTATGGAATTATCTATTACGTAACGTGCTTATCTAGGTGGACTCCAGGGATTGTTGTATGTTACAAGTAGTATGAAAGTGTTTGACAATAGAAGTCCTTCTACCACTGCTTGAATCAGAAGTGTTTAAGCAAAATATATGAAGATTTTAAAGATAATTTTACCGTCCCAAACTACTTACCTGTGCAGCTATTTTATATTCATTTTAGCTTACTGAAGTCCTATCATGAAGTGCTTTGGTTATGTAGGCAGCAAACTAAAACTAGTGTAAGTTTAGTAGATAAACGTTACGCGCGATACCACTGTTAAGTTTAGCGGCAATAAAGTATTTCTATGATCATGCTTCTCCCAAACATCTAACAAATAGTTTTTGTAGCCCCTCTTTTTAAATTATTTTCTCCACTCAGGAGGTCAAGGAACTTAATCTTTTTTCTGCATTAAATAAAACCATTTGGATTACATATGTGAGGCAAAATTGTAAGAGAGATTTGCTGAGATTGAAAAAAATTGATTCAATTAGTGCAATATTTATTTAACTGATTAATTTTTTTTCATAGAATTATCCTAATTCATATTTTATAAGCGATTTTATGTATAACGCTGAAACTTTTTATATATGCTAATGAGTTAGTTTACCCCGTTTCGGAGTTTGTCATACTCTACGTTTCAAAATAAAGATCGGAAAATACTCATACGCACTTCTGTGTATGGCACTTGCCACGATCGCTATATGAAAGACCAAGACAACGAAGAAAGACGCAGTTATAATTTTCCCCCTTTTTGCACTGTAACTTAAGGCCTGATTATGAATTGGGTTATATTAATTTTAATTTACTTTAGGTACATTTTAAGAATAAGTACTGAATTTCAGGCCCTGGATGTTAGTAGTAGAGTAATAGCAATGTTTTCTTTAGGGCTGCATCCGTGAGGTTGTCACGGGAGCTATATAGTTTCCTAGCTATTGTCTGTGAGAGGAAGGGAACTCCGCTGTGCGAAGTCAGCTGTTTTAACATTTTCTATAACCCATAACATCAGCATCCTTTGTGACCATCCACAGGAATACTTAATATTCTACAACAAAACATTAAGCTTGTTAATTGATATATTTACTTTACTCACATGGAAAACTCTTGTTCATCATTATGGAAATACAGTTCCTCCAGGTTGAAGGGTTGAATCATGGACTCCCTCTTTTTGCTGTTCGGTTTCGATAACACCTGAAAAGTATTTGATAAATTATCGTAATTTTGAGAGATAGGTGTACAAGTCTAAAAAAATTAATTAAGTGGTTTCTTACTTGGCTGAAAACGTTCGAAAGAATAGCGTCTCCCCTTTTCAGTTCTTCGGTTTCTGAAACAAAAGAAGTAAGATTATTAGAGCAATAGGTGTATTAATGATTTCACTTTATGTTTATGATGGCTCGAAAGAATGCATTACACAGATTGGGTTGGGGAAAATTATCTGACAGCTTTGCAAACGTTGTGTATAATTTTCAATCCAAAACAAGTGCGCTCTACAACTCTGCAAACGCCGTATATGCTAGTATTTTATGTGAAATTGTATAATAGCTTTCACGTAGCTTTCACTCCAACTGGAACAGTGGCATTATAGTTAGGCTCTCATATTTACTTTTGATTAGGATATAATCATGTATCGGATTGGTCGATGTAAAATTGATGCGATTTTATCTCGCTTCACTAGCAGTAATATTCTCCAGGGATGCAACAGCGCATTCATAATTCATTGCGATGACGGGTTGATGTATGCATCTGTACTATCGGAAACAGTTTAAGTGTTTCATTTAAGACGGACTTAGTTATGAAATAAAATCAGTATAACATAAGTAACAGAAGTGGCAATACTTTTGGATAATAAAATGGATGTCTAAAATAGACACATATACGTTTGTTAATGAACGAAGATTAAAATATAACAGAGGTTTTTTACGATAATAATATATGCCACAGAGGAAGGAAAGGAGAAGAAACCGAAAGCATTTTATTCCATCATGCAAACTGAAGTAGACAAGTAAGATATAAATTATTCAATGATATTATTTGGAGATTTTAATGCCAAAGTGGGGAACCAACCAGTAACGAATGTAATTGGAACCCATGAGAAAGTATTTTAAATAAAAATGGATAATAATTAAGGCAATTTGCAATCTTTAATAACTTGAAAATTACCAAACCCTTTTTAAGGGATATCCACAAGTATGCTTGGTCAGCCTGATGTCAAAGATCATGAATTGATTATATAACCGCTAATAAAAAGCATTATTATTATAACTGATACGAGAGTATATAGAGGAAGTGAGATCTACTTCATTTCAAAAATGCACATTTTAATAAGTGAGAAGAAGCAAAAATACTTACGAAAACATAGAAACAACATTTAAAATACGCTTATTACCAAATAATATCATACAATACTTATATCAAGAGAGAATAAATGAACAATTATTAATGAACCCCACCTGTGAAGAAATGAATTAAGAATGGGAGAACATAAAGTAGCAGTGTTCAGAAATTAGATCCTGAAGCATGAGGCAGTATTTTTAACACCTAAATGATTTCAGCCTAATTATATAATATATAAATTCAATAAAAGTCCACCTTAAAGCAATATGTGTATGTAACAATATATAAAATGTGTATATTGCAGTCATTGTATATGTTTATATTATTGTATACATGTAATAATGTTATGTGAATGCATTACGTAATTTAATAATGTAGGAGCTGTGAGAATATTAGGTTAAAAGTTGCTAACAATGAGGTAACAGTGCGTTAACCTTAAGGCAATAATGAGTAAGAATGTTTAATAATGCTACTAGCCATTATTGGAGCAACAATAATGTAAATTTTTAGACAGTTTATAAAATAGCCAATCAACAACCAAAAAAAGGCTTAACTTAAATAAAACTATTCCAATGAATTAGGAATAGCCAACCAGAGACTTGAAATACAGAAATTTATAAATGTGGTGGTAGAAATCAAGTCAGTTGCTTGTAGACAGTGCTCATAACTGGACGTGTTGGTTGTACACAATGTTCCTGACGCGAGATGCGTCCTCGAGAAATTTAATACGTATTCGTGTGAGGCGAAAATAGTTTACATGTTAAAAAGTGCAAGAAATTAATAAAAGAATCTGGCAGCTCTCTATATCAGTGAAGTGTTATTTAAATTGTGCCAAGGATTAATAAATGTACTGAAGTAAAAATTATAATCTGTGTAAGCCTACATTCTTCAGTCGCACCACAACCCTGCAAAGAGAAACATGTCTCTAACAATAATACTGACGCACCCGAGGTAAACATAAATATATAATATTTAAAGAAACTGTCAAATTACAAAGTTAATATTCTTTTAAACATTTTTGGGGCAAAGGCCACCGGAAAGTACATTTGGGGGCGAAGGCTACCGAAAACTTTTTACCATACGTGCGGTTGCAACTACTTCAAGTTCGGCCCCCCAACAGTCGAAATATAATACATCCTACTTCAAATTGGCTCCCAAAGCGTGGAGCAAATTACAATAAAATAACTACTTAAGCACTGTTAACAATTATATATAATAAGTATATAATAATAATAATAATAATAATAATAATAATAATAATAATTCCTATACTAATAAGGAACGGAGAGTTGGAAAGTGTAAAACGAGAAAAAAAGGAAGCTTGCCATATACATACCAGAATTAGGAGAAAAATATAATAGCAAACGGCTAATTGGTAAACGAGAACGTAAAGCGGTACACCAAGTAAGTTAGGCTAGATGTATAAGCAAACTATAAAATATATTCATGTTCAGCAACAATAGCTTACTAAGCAATAAAGTACCGAAATAGACAAGAAAAAGATACATTAAACATAAAAACTAATAATGAAATGCAATAGGAAGAACATACTGAGCAGCTGTGGTACGACCAAAATTTGAGGACCAAGCAGAAACATATGAAGGTGGGAAAGGGAGGTTCTTTTACGTGCCGCAAATCTACGACACGGCACCATTTTCCCTTCCGAAGAAAGCCATGCTAAGGATTTTTACGCCCGAAAAACTTTATCGCACTCTGCAGGGTTTGAACCCGCGACCTCGGGAACTACGGACTAGAAATGGTACCCGTAGACCACGAAAGAACGACTATTAATAGAATAGTTGCAACAGAAAAGTTCTTCTTGTCGTCCTCCATAGTATAGTGGCCTCTTGTTCCCGAGATCGGAGTTCAAACCCGGCGGAGGGCAATGGATTTTTTCGTCGTAAAAATTCTTAGCACGGCTTCCTTCGGAAGGAAAGTAAAGTCGGTTGTTCCATGTCGATTTACTGCACGTAAAAGAACCTCAAGTATGATAGAGGCCCCTGAGCAAAATTATCGGTCTTTCACGCCCAATATAAAATGGGACGCTAAGGACTACAGCAGTTAAGAGCGTCCATAAATAAATATAAAAAAGTCAGTAAACGTTCTTAGACAAACGACAAACTAGATGATATATTAAGAAACAAGGATGTTAGAAATGAGCTTAACATTGTTGCTTTAACAAACAAAATCGATTCCTATATGCAGAAGTTGAAGGAACGTGCAAGAAGAATGCAACAGGACAGATATCCTAAGCTAGATTTACAATATATGTAAAGTACCCAAAAGAATGAGAGATGTAGGTCGGCCTAGGAAAAGATGGAGGGAAGAAGTTGAAGCGAAACAGGTTCTTGAACATAATCCATGAATGAAGATGATGATGATGATGATGATGGTGATAACGATAACTATCCAACCAGTAGAACTGCGCGAGTTGTTGCGTTATATACGGAATTTCTTCTCTTTTCACTCCCTCACTTTCTCGCTGCCTACACCTCCCTCCCTCCCTCCCTCTCTCTCTCTCTCTCTCGCTATTTCCATTTCCGTCTTTCTCTACCTGTTACTCTCATCGTTATCTTTCCCTTATCTATCCCTCCAGCTCTCCACTTGTTCCACTCTCTCTCCTCCATCGCTCTCAACCCCACTCTCCCCTATTCAGATATAATCTGATGTTTTGATGATCGGCAGTAAAACTGTGTTTTCTAGGGGTTAATACAATAGAAAACAGAAAGTTTTCATTTTTGATTTATGCTATTCTTTCATACATACACGCCTCTTTTTGTAAAACTGTTTATTGAATTCAGAGGACTTCAAAATATAAATTTCCGGTGAAATCTCGAAATCGAAGTTTCAGGGCTAGTACAAATACATCCTCTACCTGTTATAGGTAAATGGTAGAGAAAATAAACGTCGCTTGATATAAATGGTTGAACTTTGTTAATGCGTCATGCGGACTGTATAGCCAATATCTAAAGATTTCAGCCAAGTACGCACATAATTATCATGATTAACATAAGGTGGATAACAGAATAACTTTTATATGAATAAATATTAATATTTATAATAATACATATGCATATGAGAGATACCTGAAATAATAGCATTTCCATGTTTTATATAAAAGCCAAGCTAAAATCCATCGAGGATGTGCAAAAAGATGATAATATTCATGCAATGCAATGTGCACGCCTAATTTGTGCAATAGACTTTCAGTAAAATGTTGAGGCATGAACACAAACAAATGTAACATTTGAATAATTACAGTTAAGTTAACGCATTAACCTATATCAAGGCTGGTTAAGCATTTAATTTAATCCAGAATAAATAATTACATTTACCATAGCAGTTCTTTTATTCACTGTACCTGGAAACGCAGGTGTTTAGAGCTAAAAGCCTTACCAGGAAATCCAGGGTCGGCGAGAGAGCTTTGAGGTCTGTTTTTCTACGCCCGTTTGCGTTTGTTGCTGTAATATAAAATAATTGGTTCCAAGAATTTTATCCCCGCTGAAAACAATGGCTCTCAATGCAGCGTGGTTGCGGGCACATTTATTGGAATAGCTGCATGGATTAAACGCACTCGTTCTGTACGGAAGTTCAATATTAATTGTCTCTCCAAAACGTTTCGATTGCATGGAGAAGTTCATTACTTTTTGTTGCACAGTGCAGTGAAATTTATTTGTTAATGGACTGAAAACGAGACGGCAGATGGAACGTTTTGTCGTAGTTGTTTTCCTCACTACACGTTTATCAACCTGCGTAGGAAAAAGTAATGCATTAGGTTACAACAAGATAATTCTTAAGAACATATAAATCAAAATATAAGACAGCACCACCATCACAGCATTCTCTAACCATCACAAATTCACATATAGGATGAGTCTGTATAGCACACAACAGTTCATAAGCGGCGTTTACCGACGCGAGAGCCGGGGTCGTTGCGGCATGAACTAGTGCTAGTCTGCGGTTCAAATGCAGCCAGGACGGTCCTCTCTGAGTGAGGTTTTTGCAAGTTTTCCTCAATCCTCACAGCTGGCAAATGCCTGGGAGGTACCCTAAACTTAGGTCTAGAACGTTTCCTTTCCAAATTTCCTTTTCCAATTATTTCATTTCATGTATCATCAGTATCCACCACTTGTGGCGACGTACGTAGTAAGCACGGCGTTCAACACAACTTAAAAACAAGGTATCACTTAGGGGATCTAATTGCTATTACAGTTTTATAAATATGTCAAGGTTTATGGAATACAAAGTAGTCGGTATATAAACCTGTTGGACAATTTTCTGTCATCTGCAACCAACAAAGTGGTCTCCTTCATGAAACATAACTCAGGCTGTTAAAAGACGCTTTTCTTTATGTAAACAGTATTTTACGTAAGTAACTCATAATACTAACAAAACCAAAATTAACAAATTTAAAAAAAAAATGCTCGGGTACGTCAGGTTGAATATGTGATGTCTTCGAAACTTCTTATACAGCGAGGCACAACCTGTTTTCTTAAGCTTCAAAGTCCATAGTTCACACCGCCTGCTATTTTTGAAGAGAATGACAAGCTAAAACAATCAAGTTTCAGTCTTTCACAGCACGAGTAGAAATGGGTAGGAAGGAAAATTCCCTACATCCCCTCTCTGTAAGATTGGGCATCCCTATATCTCTGACATACCCGTTTTCTTTGACTTCAGTTCCTATTCTGCTCACTGTTTCATGTGAAATACTTTTTGGTTTGGAGGAGTTTACATTTCTAGTAGTGCGCTTCTTCTGTTACCAACTCCTGATATCAGTCCATCATTATAAAAAATTATTTTAGGCTATCGCGAATAAAACAGTTTTCTTAACATAAAATCTTATACACAAGTCCAGAATTAAACTATCCCCATAGCAGACAAAATGAAGTGTATGAAATAAATGACACTTGGCTTGCTACTAATGAGCACGTTTCAAAAAGAAAAAAGGAAGAATACATTTGAATACCATTTCAAAACGTGGAAGTAGCCGCCACACTCTGTAAAATATACCTCTCAACAGATTGAACTTTTCGTGTCCAGTTAAAAAATGCGTTAATTTGGGCTTCACAATGCATTACGAAACACCCTATAAAGAACTGACAGACATACATTGTGTTTATGATACTACGTGGGGAAGCGCGAAAGGAGTACGTTATCCTTATGCTCAGTTTTGCCAAAACAGGTATTTACCTCATCACAGCACGTGTTGTTCATCAACTGTTTTGAAAAAAGCTCAACCTTCCAAAATAGGCAACACTTTTGAGAGTCCAAAGAAGCGTAAAGGACAGTGGCTTCAGAAGAGAAAATTGTTTACAGGATCCATAATTATATATCCGCAAGCACTAGATCAATAGATCATGTCATTCTGGCTAGTCAGTTTTAGAATCTCGATCATAATGTGTAGTTTGCTGTTCTGTAATATTTCTTGCAACAGAAACACAAAGGTCGACTGTAAAGTGTTAACTAATCAAAATACGAAAGCTTTCACGTACTTCAGCTGTTAAGGCAATATATCTGTAAACATTCTTTATTCATTTGTATATCCACTCTTTAACTACTATACTCATATCGGAGGCTTTGACATGAGAAATGACTCATGATAGTACTACTCGCTGAATTGTACGTTTTCTTAACGTTGGTGTTTACTTTCTCTACTACATATAGTAAGTAGGGGAAGTATTGTATTCCACCCAAAAATTCGATACCGAGATTTCACCGGAAATACATGTTTTGAGGCCCCCTGAATAAAAAAAAAGCATTTTTGGAAATATGTCCGGGTGTGTCTGTGAACAGCATAACTCAGAAATGAACAGTCGGATAAACACCAAACTTGGTATTTAAGTTCAGTATCTTCCAGAGATGCGACACGAAGGTTTTCAAGAAAACCCCCCCACCCCAGACTACTCTTTACATGGAAAATTTTTCGAAAATTTTAATTTTCTCAAAAATGGCTCTTAACGATTTTGATTAAAATATATGTTTAAGATATTTTCATGACAAATGAAATGTATATATCGAATTTTCTGGAAATGTCTCCAAAAGTATTCTTCATTGTGAACAACTTTTATATAACTGGTAAACCATAAGAGATAGACAAACTTTTACTACACAAAAACTGTAGATCGCGTTAAAATACACAATTTATGTCATATACATTTTGTTGTTGAGTGAACCATTTTCGAGATATTGCTTGTTATTCCCTTAAATTTTCCAATACTTATACTTTTTCTCAAATTCGTTATTCATTCTTTTGTCCTGGTAATGCAAAGGGAATGGAATACTCACATAGCAACCAGCTCTTAAAATATTTGACTATAGCTTAAAGCCTATCAATTCCCCTTGCATCTACAAGAAAATTAACAATAAGATTAACATCTCGATATTCCGATTAACATGAAGCATATGGAGAATAAGCGTTTGTAAGCATAGTTTGTACAAGAGTAGAGAAAGTCATGCCAGGGTAACACATCAGATTTTTTTCACTTAAATACATTCGCATTCACTACCCATTCACACTTTCAGACTCCACGGAGGATAGGGAATGATTCTGCTTAAAGGAAACACCCAATCCGTATGGAATCATGCATCCCCAGCCAGAAGCCAGGACCACAACCTATCATAGCTCCTATATTTTCTCATGATGTTGAATGAGCACCGGTCTTATACCCGGTACTTAAATCGGCAACCCCTCTCCATGAGTGGGATTGAACCCAGGCGCATTCTGTGGGTGTAAACAGAGCTCCGGCGCAGGACAACAAAATAACGTTCCGAGGAAGGAACCGTTTCAAACATTAACCGTAGATCCCGTTACACAGCTCCCCTACTACAGTAACGTTAATTGTTTGAATATGGTTACAACCAGCTCTAAAAGTAACGCTCTGATCGTAGAATATGGCAATACAATAGTTGTATACGATGAGAGACCTTCTTTCCAAAATTTCTGTTTCGAAAATAGGTCAACATCCACTGGAAATGTTTTGGCCAATCAGATTTAAGTATGGTCTTGAGCTCTTGTGAAAGTAATTGCCCGAGATGCGGTTCTAATCGTTAGCATCATAGAAAATCTTACAAACGGATATTGGAATAATGGACGTGAATGTCCTCAGCGTGAGTTAAGTGGGCAGTAATTATAACAAACGTTTACGAGTAACCAAGTATATGTATTACTATATACATCGGAAGCATTCGCTAACGCTGCGTTCCAATACACGATTTAATATCGCCCTTCATTCATTTCAAAGCTATGCGATAAGTAGGACTACCTTTCAGTATGGTTGTAGCCGAGCGGTGAAATACACGTGTCTGGTAATTATAACATGGGATCGAAACTTTGGTGTATGTCTTTTATTACTTAAATTTTAATTGATTAAGTAGGACCTCGTGCAGGATTGACAAACTGCCCCCGAAAGCAGAAGCTCCAGATTACCAATGGCTGCTGTGTTAGTAAGTTTTGGTTATTTGTCCAATCTTGGCAAAACACCCTTAAAGTTATGAGCTCAGTCATATTATGCACACTACTCACATAAGGTACAAAGTCAAGTGAACCCTTCTCGAGGAACACGTTGTTGTGAGATGGTGTTTGTTCGTTTGTTAAAATTGGTGAAAGCGCTTGTGTCTGCAGTGCAATGGTTCGCTCTTTCCAATGGTCCTGATGAATGCGTTGGAGTAGATTCGAATGATGACCCATATTTTCCTACCTCCAAGGCACTATTTCCTCCAAGGTTGCGCAGTAATTTCTCATGAATATGATATGAGTAGGGGCTTCAAGCAGTTTTCTAAGACTAAGGTTCTGGATGCGTTCAAGAGTTGTCCAATTGCTACAGGGGATAGTTGTCCAGGCCATGCATGCGAGCAGGAGGAAGGACCGGATGAAGGAATTATAAAGGATAATTGGAGCAAGGTTGGAGGTTTTTACTTGGGAAGATTCTCTGACACTGTTTAAATCGTGATTTCGCTTTGGTGCGCATATTCGTAATGTGTGGTCTGCCACGTTTACGTTTTATGCGGTCCAATGTACTTTGGTCTCGTGATGCTGCTGCAAGGGGTGACCGGCCACTTGGTTATGGATGTGTGCAGTCTTAAACATTTTCGAAAAGAAAATAAATTGAAACTTAGTCGAACTGAGCGCAATTTTCCAGAGAGCCTTCCGGTCTAAAAAGCGATTGAGGTAACTCTGTCGCTTTGCTTGTCCGTAACGAAACTGGTGACAGTGATGGTAGAGCGCCGTGTCGTTAGCGTAATAAAAACCTTACATTTGGGATTCTGGTTGGGTGTCCCTAGTATAAAGTAAGCGAGCCATTATCTCTCCTTGAGAAACTCAGCCAGCATACGTTTGGACTGGAATCGTGCTTTTTTATGTGAACGTGGAAACTGGGGTCTTCTTAAAACCCTAGTATCTTGTGAAAGGATAAAATTCTGGTAGTTGCTGATATGCTTTGTAGATGATCCCGTGGTATCTATATTTATAAAAAAAAGTTTCCACGTCCGGTAGTAAACCGACAGTGCTGCAGTCATTACTGAAATAGGAATTCGCATAATCGACACATTTAAATGTGTGGAGTGCTGAGACCGAAAGTCAAACAAAGTCTGGGATGTCTACTGCTACCGGGTTACCTGGTGTATGTTTGAAAGGAGATGGCTTCTGAAAGATTCCCAAGAGTGGAGAGAAGGCTAATCGGAATATAGTTTGAGACCTATTTTGCAGTTTTGCCAGGTTTTGGGCATCATAACTTTGACGCTCTTCTACGTGGTAGGGGAATAAATGAGTTAGGCAAGCATTGTAAATATATGAGAGTAGTGCTAGAGTTTTATGGGGGATGTGTTTTAGCGCTGCAGTTCTGGTAAGTACTATTAGTAAATATTAATGACAATTGCCAGTTATATTTGATGGTTGCTCTAGAATTAATGAAGCTATTTAAATGTATGTATATTAAGAACTGACAGTAAATGTTATGCATTACAAATCAAATAGAACAAAACGATAAGACGAACAAAGGTACAAACCTAGTGAATGTTAAAATAACTGTTCTTGCCTATATGTATGTTAAACTTATAACATAAGGAGGTTTTCGACTCTGTACAAAATTACATTTGATTGGTTTCATTTTGCATATAATATTCTTTATTTTATTTTAAATTTTCTGTATACTATGTAATATTTATGTATATATGTAACTTTATTGTACATTTCCTTGACACGCATATAATATGTGTCTATTTTATTTCAAATGTTCTATATTCTGTGTAATATTTATATTTATATGTAATTTTTGTACATTTCCTTGACATGTTCTATGTTCACAAGTCTTTATGGCTGCTAGTGAACTCACAGAATACAATCCAATCTAATCTAATCTAATCTAAGAGTCGAACCCTGGGGTTTTGTTGGTTAAGTTTTTAATCATGCTGTAAGGGCATAAATGGTAGCGGGAGATGATAATGTCGATATCGAAGTTACTGGTGAACCCAAGCCTCATCACCTCTTCATGAGCAGAGTGGACAGTATGGTTAAAAATAAAATATTTTACTAAGGTTCAGGCGGAAAGTTCTGCCTTGGCTTCGGGCGTTGTCACTGGGATATTCGGAGCGTGAAGCGCACAGCAGCGAGAGAGAGAGCTTTTGTGATATGGGATACGAAACATTTGCTCCTCCCAAACACACTTCGTTCGGTATTGAAGTATTCGGTATCACTGGCTGAAGCCAGTACGCAATACCCTTGAAAACTGGAAGGATGTTCTTCCGCCAGAGTTGTGTTATCTTCCTGCGCCTCACAATGTGTGCTTCTCATGAGGGCCGTACGTGAAATGAATAACAATAGTGGAAGTGGCTTTCGTTGTAGTATATAATGTTCTGCGAAACCGTGAAACCGGCGATTGTGCAAGCCTTGTCGCAGCTGTGAGTCACCGCACAACCGGTGCATAGTTTCTAGAAAAAATATTCTTTGTGGAACTGTAAGGAGGTAATGTTGTCTGGAAGATGCAAATGATTTGAGTCCAAAATGTGGTATACTGTGATCTTAGGAGCGATTGCCACGTATTTTTTGTCATGACCATGCCTACGATATCAGTAGGGAACTGCCGGTAATGGATATTGTCCCCTTTTAATGTTGTTAACATTCATTTTCAACCTTTCTGCGCTTTGTTGGTTGGAGTAGGAGTCGAGTGACGTCATCCAACGGCGGAAATTGAAAATTCATAATTTTCTTTTAAGTGGTTTCTTTGGATGATAATGACTTTCTTCCCAGGCTTCCAGTTCAGAAATATTTTGTATATATTGTATTAACTCAGTTTCATTTTCCATTTTATAATTTGAATTCCAAAATATGATGAGCACTGCTGTTCTGCCAATTTATTCCAATTCCATATTTCTTTGGTGTACTTTAAGCTTGATTTCTAAATTCTCTTAGCTTTTCCAATAAAATACTATTTAATTCAGATTTCTTAAAAAATGTATATAGGTTTTTATAATGGTTCATTCAACAAAATATTAAAATATTTATTTTGTGAACCAGCTTTATTTCATGAGGCTTAAACACGGTCTACATTTCTTAAATACACAAGCATGACAAGGTTTTTCTTTGTAACTTTTTTGAGGGTAGTTATTTATACCAATAATTTGCCTTATCTTTAATTGCTTTTATATTTATAACGTTTAATCATTTCTTCCATGGAGTTTAGATTAAAGCCGCTGCTCTTATTTATTCCATACGTATATTCCGTCTAATATTATTTGTACCTATATAAAAGTATACCAACTAATTTGACTGTTAAGCTGTAGAAAACAGCATACTGATGTTGAGCTGGAATAAAATTATTGTTTTAATACAATTATTTATGTACATATGTAGGTTTTGTGTAAATTCCATATTCTAGGTGGTTATTTATTTTATATATTTTAAAATTCTCCTCTAGAAGCAAAGGAATTATTTTGCTCGGTTTCTGTAGTAAATTATATAGTTTATGTTAAGATTTAATAAATACAAAGCTTTATTTATTTGTGAGCTTGGAACAATAGCTGAAATACCAATATATCTGAACCAGTGCTTGAAAATATGGGTGATCTGCTGCTGTTATACTTGTTTCAAGCGAACTGATATACTCGTATGTCTGCAAGACTAGTAATGTCGATAGCAGATTACCCATTACTAATCCACGAGTTTAACAATGAGTTTACATTCCTTATTAAAGGTAAAGAAGTTTTGTTTCATGCAGACTCTAGTAAATGAAACGCGTTTTCATATTATAATCTGCATCTATTCATTGAGTTGTAGCTAGCTTTTTAACAATTCAGAAAGTTTCTCTACAGGTACATCGGTGAATAACAATGACACATCAACGGAAACTAAGATGAAGTTGGATACACAGTATCCACAGACAGTAGCTACACTGTCCAATGTAACATTTTGTTTTTTAGTTTGAAATCAGAACTATGAAATTGGCAATACTTAAACTGCTAAATTTTGGCCAAGATTTAAACCTTTTGATTTTGCCATTTGGCTAAACGGTAACTTGGAGTATCTATATTGTTAATTATAGGTCTCATACTGCTAGCTTGCTTTTATATTTTTAGCAATCAATATGACTTTGGTAACAGTGGTTTACTGAGTCTTTTTTTCTGCATATATGGTGTATAGTCCTGTTGGATAGCCCTTAATACATCCGAATTATTCAAAATGTTTTTGTTAACTTCTTTGCAATAAGAGAGTATTAACTCTATCATCATAATAAATTTTGTCCAAAATCGTAGTTTTGTTACTTTATCTGCTTACAACTGGTTTGTTATTAAGTTTTTTAGCCACTGCAATGGAGATTTATTAAGATGATGTGGTTATAATTCTATTTAAACTAGCATATTTAATTACAGCGTTTCACATCTCTGGCTACAATAATCTTAGCTATATAATAATTGAGGTTGTGTGACACATCTATGAAAGCTTTTCCCCTTTTGATCAGTACCTGAAGTTCTTTATTTGTAAATAGAACGGTTGACTGTTTCTCTACGTTTAAACTCTGCTTTGTTTTGACTGCTGTTTTCCTTGATTACCTATCTTGTCTATTATCATCCCCAAGTCTGTCAAGTTTATTTTTAAAGTTTCAGTTTTTTTAAGCCTAGTGGAATGATAAAATTAAAGTGAAGGTGATACAAACTTAAGTCAGCATTTTTCAATTTCTTGTAATGGGTAACTTTTCACTTGGAAATATAATTCTCCTCGTCATTCTTTGTTGAATACAGTTGTTATCGAATTTATTACTTTTGTCAGAAAACTAGGTGTGACGCCATATTTCAAACACAGATTTCAAAATCTAACGTGTTGCATTCACATGACTCACTCTACACGCTATCGTTTTTACGAAACATTTTTATGAAAGCTTATTTTTTTATCTACTTCGTGTTCAAAATAAAACTTTGCAGAAATAGTTTCAGTGCACATTTCTTTATACTACAAGGTGAATACAGAAAACAAATTCATAGTTGTATGCCACTGTATGCTAGTCTTCAAATTCCCTACTATTGCCGGCATAGCGAGAAATAACTGAATATCAACAGCGCTTTAAAAAACGTCTTGAAATATCCAGTTCTATCTAATCTAGAAAATGGCTAATGCCACGGAAAAATTTATTTGAAATACATTGTGTGTTTTAAAGCGATCTATGCGTCTTATATAGTAATCTTTTGTCTACATCTTATGGTTTACTAGTTATACAAAATTATATAAAATTCTTTGATAATAAAGAGGACTTCGCAGGCCACTCCCAGAAAATTAAGATATACATTTTATGTGCAACTCAAATGAAGTAAATATACGGTATTGTCATCAAAATCGTCACAGCAATTTTTGACAAAATAAAAACTATAACAATTTTCTATGTAAAGAATAGTTTGCGGTGTGGGGGTTTTCTTTAAAATCTTCATATGGCATCTTTGGAAGATACTGAACCTAAATCCAAATTTTGGTATCGGACATTTCGTTTTTGAGCTGTGCTGTACACACACGCGCGAAATGTGTTCTAAAAGAGTTCTTTTTGGATTCGGATAGACACAAAACATGTATTTCCTATAAAACGTTGACATCAAAATTTTGGATGAAATACAATACTTTCTCTTTGCTTACTATAGGTAGGTTGCAAAGAAAGTAAAAATTTGATTTTGCAGCAATATTTCTCTCTTTTTCCCCCCTGCAATTTGTAGTTTTATGTATTTCATTTGTTTGTGATTATTTCGTTCATGCGAATTAATATTAGAATCATCTACAGGTCTCCATGCCTAATGAGTTGACATGACGTACTATGTACAATCCAGTGCAAGAAACGTGGCGATGCCTTTGGTTTCCTATAGTGTTTTTCTTTATTTAATGTTGGCAGAATTCCCTTATGAGCTGTGTTGCACACCTACTCGGCGAGCTAATCTCTTGATAGTTTGAATACAGTGAGCGGCGAAAGGGGTGGGAAACGGAAACACTTTACCTGAATGGCTGCAAGGTACTCGCCAGCACCAAATCGTCTCTCTCTTAATGGTTTGATGTCAAAAGTCTGGCACTCACACTCTAACCAATGAACACTGGTCGATTTCCGGCTCGGGAGCGAAGGAAGCCGGGGGGAGTGGACAAGGCAAACATTATGGGTTGGATGGATGGATTGCCTTTATTTTGCGGAGCTTACAAGCCCTTAAGATAAGTAATATAAAATTGCGACTTAAAATTAAGTGCATGCGGATATAAGGGTACACTTTAATTACAAGTAATTAATAAAGTGAAGTGGTTGAATGAAATTGGCTTGTAAACAATGTCCCCTTTATTATATGTCATTTGAAACGAACAAACGATACACACAACAAACCGAAAATGATTGCCCCTAATGGGGAAGGTTATAGCATAGCGAGGGCTGCTGAGCCATGGAGTACTCCAAGAACAGCGTCAAACTAGTGAAAGAAATGCTACGAATGTGGTTACTGAGTACACAAACTAGGTTGTGTATTTAATTATAAATACATAATGCAGTCCATATGGCACCAGAGGCTTCAAAAACACATCAAAACGGGATACAAAGCTAAACTAAAGGACATATGAAGAAAACAGTTTAATGAATAACGTTTTCAGGAGAGAGAAAGTATTTTACTTTGAATAACAGTCATCTAATAGGCTAGGGCATTATGGGACTATTACTATTACCTTCTAATAATAATCGTCTGCAAAGCAACAAGAGCAGCAGACATATTCATTATGAATTATAAAATATAACAAACAAACATAGCAAGAAACTGAGTTATACGAAATGAACCACTAAAACGAGAAAGCATTGCAAAAAAGTAACATAGCATTTTCGCATTACTTGAAAAGGGTCGGCAACCTTCTATATATTCCTTTTCTGCAAAACTCTGATAATAACGTTTATTTAAGACAATACTAATTCCGAATTAACAATAGAAAAAGAAACTCGGAATAAAAAATGCAATGCCTTAGTCGGGATACGAACCACTGATCTTCAGCTCCCGTACCGCATCTCCACCATCTGACCTACGATGTCGATATGATAACACGTCATGAAATTCTCCATGTAACTCCAATTTTCCCGATAAAACACAAGGCAATATACGCCAATGTTGACGTACGGACTTTTTCATTCTGATGCTATCTCTCCAACCTACGGTATAACAATTAATATAACTAAATTGATTATGTTTTCTCAACGAATGTAAAACTGCCCTGGATCCTAACTTCTGGTGCGTATCCGTCATCGCGAAAGGCTATGCAAATGCCGCCAATCAACTTGGGTTGCTATAACTAGGTAAGGAATGGAGTGGAGCCATGAATGGGGAGGAATCCCTTACCAACTATACGCAGTTCATTATATCGGCACTTTTTTTGCACCCAAGTGTACATGGTTGGTTTTCCATATATCTTCCTTAGTCCGTTTGCTACGCAGTTATACAAGTTAAAAAACAGTAATATTTTGACAGTGAAGCATAAAATATATTAAGATTTTTTTAGATATTTGGAAGGCGTTCCTCCCATCTTCAGCTGATTATTGAGAGCCGTTAATGAATATTGTCTACTTCTTGTCTCCTTATTCTGTTGACATAATTGCTGACATAAAATATTCTGTTTGGTACCTGTTGTATTAACTCGATCTCTTTCATATTTATGGTTTGAATTCCAAAAAATGTGAGCCACTGCTGACTTGCCAATTATATTTCATAATATAGCAAGAAAATAAAGCACCCCTTTTCATGAAGTGTTCTCCAAATAACACTTTATTTCGAATATCTCTGCTTAGTATTTGTGTCTTTAGTTTTGAATTTTTAAACAACCTGAATGATGTTTTATTAAAAAAACCTAATTTTCATATATAGGCTTGACAAAATATTAATAGCTATATGGCAGAACATATAGTCTTTTTGAGAAATATACTTTTTATTGTAATGAACATGGAAAACCTAGACGCACATCCTAGCAAAACTACGCAAGCAACCCTTTAACATTTATGGAGAAAACAAGGTTTATGTTTTGTCTTAACTGTTTAAAATATTATTTCAATAACAAAGAAATCAACTTAGCACATGCCCAGTTACCAACTTGCTATAGTATTTTTGTTCCCAAGTGACTCTTAAGACGAAACCGATTGTTGCCAAGATATTTTCTTTGGTTACCATACTTAGCAATGGGAGATAAGCTAAACGGTTTTTACTTTATTTCAATACTGGATTTTATAATTAGTAATATTATGGTGAATACTAACTACAATGTAATACTATTTAAATGCAACAGACAACTTATAACAACTTTACAACAATTAATTTATTTTGTGATAAGTGAGCGTCTCTTACATAATAAGATAAAAACAGCAAGCCGTATCCTGTACAACAAAACATCTTAAGGGTACCCATCGGTGAATTTTAAAAAGTGCACAATTTCAGCCAAATTTATCCCATTTTGTCATAGGTATCAATGTGTAATGTATATATGTACACCAAACTTCATCCATATTTTTAAATTAGTTCGAGATATTAACTTTTACATTATCTTTTTTACTGTTTTGAAAAATTGCTCCAAACGATGCAATTGTGTTTTGACAAAACAATATTTGGTTATTAAACTATTTAATACTAGTTAATAAATTCAAGAGATGAGTTATTAATTATTGCACTAGTTTCTGAAAGAATAAATGTTAAATCTGTTAATTTTTTACTTAAAGATTTGCACCACATGCACATTATTGTTTAATAACGTCACAACTAAGTATGTTAACAAAAATTCATCTCGTTATTCTTTTATACTATCATTAACATGAAGGTACACTAAACTTCATGAATTTAAACCATAAAGTGTATCTTGTGGAACGATTTGAGAATGAGAGTGTGCCGACAAATGAAAACCCGAGAAAGTAGAGCTTAGAAATTATAGCGCTAAAATAACACTATTTATGACTTTTCTGTTAAAAGGCATTTAGTATTGAAAGATTCCTGAGCCTCTCTTGAATGGTTTATTCACTTTAATAGTTTCAAGATATATCACTTTACTACAATTTTATAGGAAGCTAGGCTTACAGGTAGACACTTAAATCGCCATTTGACATGCTTTGAAAGGTTGTGCAGCTATAAAGGCTATGTAGAACTAAAGTAGAAGTTTTGTAGTGTTTAATAACACTAAAATCCACTTTTGGCAATTTTTCATCTTTTTTACTAATGGGTATCCTAAAGAGCCAGATTAAGGAAACTGTATATATTTCATATGCAATACATGGAAATATCCATTTTCTATTGCTATAAACACTATCACGCAATTTCAAATTGATTGTACAAACGGATAAGGATAAAAATAGTTTTGTTTACTCCGATTTATCTCAAAATATTGCTGAAAAATTTGCAATTTGGCTGAATAATCTCTCTTTTAACAAGTATTGATTGATATGTTTTAATTCTCTGTAAGCAGATTGTGTGATACTCATGGTTCTCTAGTAATTTTATGTGGCTGGGAAATCGTAAAAGATGAACAAAACCTTACCACATGAAAAATGTCGCCATGCTTCAAACAACTTCTTTTTTCGTATCATCAAGAAGTTCGGTAGAATTTTGATGGTAAGAGAAAGCAGGACAAATCGCCGAATTTTTTATTTTCCGTTGCGAGAGAGGTATAAATTCAATGAACTTTTTAAAACGGTAACAATCTTGCTGACGGTGTTAAATTAAATACTTATCCCCAAATTGATACTATATTTCATCAAAAACATTGCCATAGTTTCATCATCGAGTGCCTCAAAATCTTACAAAGCAAAATATAAATTTTTCATGTCACAGTACTTAGGATTATTTTGGTTTGGCCTTTTAGTTACTGGGTTAAAATAGTCAACTTATACTCATTTAAATCTATATTGGATGGATGGATGGATGGGATGGATTAAATTGAGCTTTATTTTAGGACGCCTTAACTATTATGGCTTTTAGCGTCTCATTCTATATTGGGCGTGAAAGACGTGAAGTTTTGCTCAGAGGCCTCTTTATCAGGCTTGAGGTTCTTTTAGGTGCCGTAAATCTACGACACGAGACCACCGGCTTTATTTTCCTTCCGAAGGAAGTTATGCTACGAATTTTTACGCCAAAAAAAATCCTTCGCCCTCCACCGAGTTTGAATCCGCGACCTCCGGAACTGGATGTGCCCCTAGACCACGGAGGATGGATGGATGGATTGCTGTATACATATTAATTACATAAAGTAATATTAATTAAAATAAAATTATCTCTCATAACATATCCTATATTTTTACTATTTCAGGTTTCTGCTTACATCCTTTGAAGGAATTACTTTTATCCAAACGGCAGTTTTATTTGTTCTACGTAGGTTTTATTTGTAAGTTACCTCTTATGAACAAGCTATCCTGTGTATCCCTTACCGAACTATTTAAAATGTCATTGTTTTTGGTTGATCAATTATTTCTGAATTATTGGCTGTTATGTTTTGGTGCACTATCTGTTTAAAACTTTGAAAATGAACGATGCTTGCTTTCTGTACCGCTTACTTAAGGTATTTAAAAATTCTTAACACGACTTCATTAGAAATACACGTTTTGAAATCACTTGTATCCGAAAAGAAAAATAAATATTTAGAAAAAGAAACTTGAACATGACTCGAGGGTAAGACTAGGATTTTTAAGGATGTCCCCCATCGCAAAAAGAAAAAATCCATAAAGAGCTTTCGTGATTTTTATTTTCTCAGAAATGGCTCTAAACTATTTTCAGTAAAATATCATATATTTGGCAGCTTGTCTTACTAAATAAAATGCACTTGCAGTGGTATACGTATCTTATAGTTGAGTAGTACGTATTAATATAAATATACTAGTGGCTGTGGCAACCATTCTGGATTAAGATTTTATGGTGGTAAAATATGGAATTTACCGCGGTGAACGATCATTTGTGGTGCATCGACGACGGTAAAAGCTTATCGAGGATTTCACCGCGGTTAAATCTGACCGGCCATGAACGACCGGTTTTCGTCGATTATCTCCAATTTCACTTGTGTTGAAATGTTAAAATGGCTGAGCGGTGTAGGTTAGAATTCCCAGCCAAGAGAAACACAACATTTTCGCCAATAAATGCATACTGATAAAGTTAATTTAATGTGCTTTGTAATTTTTAATGCCTTAAGGTTTTTGTCGACAGATGCCTTAAATACCCTGGCCCAAGATGTGACGAAAATCCACACATTCACGGCGTTTCATATAATAATTATATTAGTCGAAGCATAGTTCCAAAAATCAAGGCAGAAATAAGCAGAGCAATAAATGGATTTAATGTAATTACTACATTTTCAGGAATATTAGGTACATTAATTGCACAGATATAAGAATCCTGTAACCTAAGGAGGTCAGTGCGGAAGGGTAGAATCTGGGACAGTCTTCGTAGTGTGGAGGTAACATGTGAGTCTTATACTCAAGAGGTTCCGAGTTCCAATCTTGTCTAGGGCTATTATTTTTTTTTTCTTCTTTCACTTCTGTCTCTCTTTCAGTGGGTGAATGTCGACTAAGCTAGATGGAACTTAAATGTGAAACGATAGACAAAAAAATAATGGTTTAGCATATTTTTCAAATGTAACTCCAGCTTTTCCCTAGTGTCCTTCAAATTATTGCTCCTATCTCTGTGCATTATATATTTTCTTAAGAATTGCATGTTAAATTTAATAACATATTAGAGAAACTTGGGTCTGCTTTTGCTTTCCTCCATTGCGTGCTTAAAAAGTACATGGATGGGCTTCAGCAAAGAGGAAGAACAAGTGAAAAAGAGACGACGTGATGTGCATCCGGGTGCGTTCAGTAGAGTTTACTTGCAATTAACGGTGCGCTCAAGCAAGGTGAGCGCCTGCCAGGTAACCACGGTCACCTAAACTGCGGTGAACATTGGTGAACCGCTGTGTGATGATTACCCCGGTCAAATTATTACAGCGGTAAGCTGAAGGTCGCTGAAGGGTTTGTTTAACGGAATTGGTGCACACGGCCATAGGTCCCCATTAATTCCGATTTCTGATTCATTGATGTTTTCTTTCCTTACTTTGACTTCTTGCTTCTTAAATGCTGTGCAAATTTAAGACAAGATAAACTTACGAGCTATTTTAGAAAACAAAATTGATTAGAATATTGATTTAAAGTGCCAAAATGTTTTTTCTTATTGTGCTTGCCAAAATAAATTGTTGCATAGATTAGTAATTTATATTGATTTAATATTTCGTTTCCGGATTACCTCTGCTCTCCCACCTAGTTCGAGGTTCTTGTGTGGTGGTGATGACATTCCAGGACTGCAAGCATACAAATAAAAAAATCCTTTAAACAAGCATACCATGCAATGAAGTGTTCATATTCTTTTTCTGTCTTTAATATTTTCCAATTTATTTGATGCGTACATCGTCAACATTGAATTGTCGTGCTGCGAAAAGGAAATAAATCCCACATGCTGACTAAAATATTGTCCATCCATGAGGTGAAAGTGTGTTTTCATTGCTTGTGAAGCGGTCTCACATTTCACATCATTTCCGTAAATAACTATGTGCAAAAATTCCAGAATACAGTTGATAATGTTAACGCAATATCCCGGAGCTTTCGTGTGAGGTACATATGCGAATATTGCCGAAAAAGCTACAAAGGAAGTTATAAAACCTCCCACATAAAATATTAGCTTTTATTATGTATGAGTATGCTTCCGGATAAAAAAAGCGATTCCTAACAATAATTGCTTTGTTTTTGATGTCCTTCAACCGCTGACTCCGCATAGAAGAAAAAACGCTGAAAAAATGTTATTCACAATTCATTATTTCATTCATATTTCTATGCTAAATGAAGCCTATTAAAACTATTTGTATATTTGAGGCAGTAGTTTTAACACTTAAAAGATTTCAGTCAAATTATATAATATAAAATATAATAACAGCCCGCCTTAAAGCAATATATGTATAATAATACATTAAATGCATGTAACAGTCATTGTATTAATGTTTATATTATTATGTACATGTTCAATAATGTTATGTGAATGTATTAGGTAATTTAATAATGTAGGAGCTGTGAGAATACTAGGTTAAAAGTTGCTAACAATGAGGTAAAATAACGTACCCTTGAGGCAATAATGAGTAAGAAAGTTTAATAATGCTACTAGGCATTATTGGAGCAACAATAATGTAATTTTGAGACAGTTTATAAATAGCCAATCAACAACCAGAAAAAAGCTTAAGTTAAATAAAAGTATTCTATTGGAGTAGGATTAGCCAATCAGAAACTGAAATAGGGCAAATTGTACAAATTCAGAAGTCAGTTGCTTGTAGACAGCATTAATAACCGGACGCGAGACACGTCCTCCAGAAGTTTAATACGTATCCAGTGTGAGACAAAAATAGTTTACGTGTTTAAAAAGTGCAAGTATTTAATAAAAGAATCTCACAGCTCTCTATATCAGTGAAGTGTTATTTTAATCGTTTAAAGAATTAATAAATGGAGTGAAGTACAAATTATAATCTGTGTAAACCTACATTCTTAGCCGCACTACTCCCTGCAAAGAAATTCATGTCTCTAACAATAATACTGACGCAGCCGAGGCAAATATAAATATATAATATTTAAAGAAACAGTCAAATTACAAAGTTAATATTTTTAAACTTGGGGCGAAGGCTACCGTAAATTTTTTACCATACGTGGGGTTGCAACTACTTCAAGTGTTCGACTCCCCAACAGTCAAAATACAATACAACTCCTACTTCAAATTGGCTTTCCATATGTGAAGCAACAACCTAATTCAAAATATACAACAGAAAGTGATGCTAGAGTCGCACATACATGATTTCAGTACAGCTAATTTACTCCGATATATAATTATTCATAACTGTGAACTAAACTAATTTTACGGTAATGTTTAATGTGTAAATCTTAATGTGATATGTTTTAGCTTTATCTTTTTTAAATAATTAAATTATAAAGCATTTTTTGTTATTGTGTTACACATGTTTAAATCTAAAATTTCTTACATATTCAGATTCAAAACAATGTACTTAGTTCTAAGGAAGGAAACATCACCATCTTTGAAGCATATATGCTTCAAAATAGCTGAAAACATATACACTTTTCATCTGATAAATTGATATAAAATGGTAGAGAGACTTTTCCAAGGCATAGGTGAGAAATTACGTTCGTTGTTTATTTATGTAGAAAGAATTGGGAAGAAAAGTTTAGAACTTTAGGTAATGAGCAACACACGCCCATTACCATTTTACTAATGCTAAATTTGCTACTTACATCGGGCTGTTTGGAAAGCAGTCAAGTCAATCCTAAATTGTGGAAGCCGATAGAAAAATTTCAACGGAAATGCTGTTAACTGGATGCAGATGGAATAATAGAAACTTCTGCATCAGTCAAAATTTCCGAGGTTGTGTATTACTTGCAAGATATCTCTAAATATCTCTTTCCAGAGATGTCTGGAAATTTCAATGAAACTGTCACGATACAGGAAAAGCTTGACATTACCAAAATGATAGAGCATCTATCAGGTCTCTTAGTATCTACTGATGGACCACAGCCTTCCATCCCGGAAGTTTACAATGTTTTACCTGTTGACTTTGACAGTGAAGGTCGTTATTTGGACTGGGCATAGTTGAAATTGTTTTGTAATGAGGATGGGCAATAGCATCTTTCTTTGATACTAGATGATGAGTAATTTTTATTGCTTGGCTACACATTTTAACCTCTTGCTAGATGAGGTCACTCTCTCTAATGAAACACAGAACATATTTTTAATTTCCCTACCGTTTGCGCATAGTAAGCGGATAAATCCACTCAAAAATTCCATCTCCGGATATCGCCGGAATCACTATTTTGAGGACCAAAAGAAGCTTGCTTTTCATTTATAAGCATTAGAAGGTAGATAGGTATTTATTTCTCATTGCAATTATAAATGCGTAACTTGCTATAACTATTAGCTTAAATAGCTAAGCTAATCTTACATATCTCCTAAAGAGACTTGCCTTCACTTATTGGTCCCAATACACGCATCTCCAGTTTATTGGTGACCATCATAATTTTTACCGCCTTATACTATTTTAGTTATACTTAAGTAACCTATATCTCTCCTATGTTTGTCTCGCATCTACCTTCCCCTTAAGCAATCTTATCCATTTCTCTCTAAATTTGCCTAAAGGTCGCTACAATTTTTATATGTTGCTCTCCTTTTACAGTTAAAATCTTACAAATTATTCCATTCATGTTGCTATGCCTGTTCTCTCCATAATTTTGCCTGAATTGTGTAAGTAAATCTGAGTTTGTTTCCCTATACACTGGACATCTTAAACCTTTTGAATTCGTAACTCCAGTTCTAACCCATGCAAATCCTTCTCGACTCATTTTATCATATATATTTATGTATACTCCCTGCCTTACTCTAGCTTCTCTCTTTCTCATACTACCAAAAATTGTCTTTCAATATCCTCCACCCTTACATGAAACCAAAGCTTTTATTACTTAGGAAGTTAAATTTTCTCGCTTCCCAATCAATGCCACTAGAAACAATCTACTGTCTTCCACAGCAAAGAAAGTCCCCGGGGAATGAAGGGCAGAGGGGAAATTGCTGATTAGACATGGTCCGAACCCTGCCTACTTGCTTATGTTACCCTTATTTATGACACACGACAGCTCAGTTGAATAGTTTTACTCCTTGCGTAGAATGCGTTCTCTGTCACACATTCACTATCCTTGTCGCACTTTTTCCAAACAGATAAGGTTAGCAAATTCCTGTCGGGGACTTTCTTTCCGTCGGCGAACAGTACGCTTGAGTACAATGCATGCAGTATACATCCCACTCTGCTTGGGATGGAGAGGGAAAGTCCATGTTAAACCATCAGAAATGTGGAAAGATTACTAAGATTTAAGATGTCTTCTATGATACACGCAGGGATATGATATTCCAAAAGCCTTTCTCATCATACTTCAAGCAAATGTATATTTAAGGGGACAAGGTACTCTGAATACATGGAAATTACACCTTAAGTGTGTTAAATTACCACTGCTCTTAAAGTTAGTTCTCAATGGTTTTTCCTGCAATTTCTATGAATTATTATCCAAATCATGACAAGTATTTCAAGTGGTTGTTTGCATTAATAACTTATGCAGTTGAGTCCGTAAAAATTATTTCATTCAGCAGAAAAATAACAGGTTTGTTCCAGCACGATTCAGAATCGATTCCGAATTATCTGAGTGTGCGCAGTAGCTAAGTGGCGTTCCAACACGACAGAGAATCAGTTCAGAACCAATTCTGAATTTCCAGTTTGCTGTTCCAACGTATTTGGGAACTAGTTCGGAACGAGTGAAATCGGTTCGGGACTGAGAGTAGGTACTGAAAATTCCAGACATGCGCAAATTGTATGGTCTACAGCGCATACTCAGTCAATTCAGAATCGATTCTAATCGCTTGGAACAAACCTGACAGAGAGTATAGAAAAAGTGACATACTCTCTGTATTCAGTAGAAAATAAAGTTTAATATGTAATTTATTCCTCCATGCGTGTTTATTTCTCAATACGGAATAGCGAAGGTGTTTGGTAAGCAGTTGCTCGCTGTTGAGTAGTATGGCGACATACTTGAGGAAAAGAACAAACGTCTAACAAAGCCAGGTAGCAAAACAGCGTTCAAAGATAACAATAATGAGTGATTTAGAAGGTGACAGTGATCTTTTTAATGATGCATCGACTTCCGAAGAAGAGGATTATTTCCATTTAAACATTATTCCGTTATTTTGGGACCTTTACCCCTTTTTGGCACCTTTATACCATTTCCCCCCAACCATGCCCATAATCCCCTTTTTTCTTTTAAGTTTCATTCCAATTTATTCTTTAACTTTCAATTAACGTCTCCTCAGCTTGCTGTGTACGTGCGAATAGTAAGTCTACCTCTTTCAGTAAACGCCGCGCGGGAATTGAAAGCACACCCGCAACAATGGAAAATAATTGTGTGTTCGACGAAAACCTCTTTCTCTCACTTTACTGCTATAAAGTAGCCCGCAATAATGCAATTGACAATGAGTGATTCTATTCCACCAGAATCAGTAGCCTGCTGTTCGTGAATGTGAGTTTGTTGCTGTGAGAGACGTCATCTGTTTACGTGGAGACGAAGCCTGCGCAGGCAGAGACGACAATAACCTCAACCGCGCAGTTCCGAGAATTATTAAGACTGGGCTATAATTCACAAAACAATTATATATAAAGAAATAAAAATTTCAGCCCAATTGAATAGATAGTTTAGAAAATAGCAATTTCAGTTGTGCATCCCCTTAAATAAACCAGCACCTTATTGTGCCTTTTTCACCTTATTTGAGCACCTTTTCCCTTCCTTTTTTCATCTGAAATTTGCAACTAAAAATCCTAACCCTGATCATAAGCATACATTGGTACCATGTAGTTTTGTATTATTTGAATTACGTTCGGAATAGAATTTATGTGGGGTGTCATTGTCTCAGAGTATTGGAGTTTTAAATTAAACATTGTGTTTAGAAGCTTCTGTAGCAGGAAACCTAATGTTAAATTGGAATTGTGTTAAATTACTTTTTCCGGGTTCTGGTTTAAATACAATATCTATAAATTACAATTGTTATTCGCAATAACTCAGTATCAAAGGCTTTAAGCCGATAAACGAACGCGATTTATTTTTGCTCGAATATTAGGACTGGAATCCGTATGAAAGAAATGCTTACGATGTACATCGGCGGAGTTTGATTTCATTCATCAACGCTGTAAACGTAAATATTTGATCGTCTTCTGATTGACCGTGCAACGAAGAAGGCCGTGACAGAACGCGAACGGTTCAAGTAGTGTTCCAACCACACAAAATTCCGAATTAGTTCTGTGAGCGTACCGGACTGGTGCATGTGCATTAGCATGTGTTGGGATTAGTTCCGAACCCGTTCAGAACCGTGTGCTGGAACAAACCTAATATTTACTCATAAAACATATGAATTCGTGTACCTTTTTCTCTGATACTACTTACAATACAGAATCACACTTTTGCATACTTGTTCTTAGTATAATCAGCTATCTTCTGAACCCCAATTATTTAGTTATGTATATCAGTTCACTAGAAATTGAAAAAAATTGTTTGCAAAGTCAAAAAAGTAAAAATGTGGAAATTTGCATTGTTCTTGCTTTCTTAATATCACCAATATTCATTATAAAATTTATAAGTGTGATTTATAAAGTTTAACTATGTGTTGTACACATATACTGAAAATTTCAGCTCTCTACCTCTCATACGTTCTGAGAAAAAGGTACATAAGCATCCAAAAATGTTGTTTTGAGAAAACTGAATTTAAAGTTTGAGCATTAAAATTCTGACACACTTCAGTACATTCCAGGGCCATAATCATCTGCACCTTCATTCCGGATTGCTTCAGCTTTTCTGATTGTCTTCCCTTGGTCCTGGCCTCTTTTGTTAATTGCTGACCCTTCGCTGGGCATGATATAGTCGTTTGGTGTTGAAAGATACAAAAGTGTTCTAAAAAGGGGGCGTTGCATGACAGCTTTAAAGGTATGCAGACTAGCATTTAAATGACATTTAAATGTCTTAAAAGCCTTTTAGCTCCCAAAAGGTATATATTTTCTGAAACTGTAAATAGACTTTATTAGTGCCTAAAACAAAAAAATGCGATTTTAACCATTTCAGAGTACCTTGTTCACTTAAAACGTTGAAAAGCAAAGGTGTTTAACGGAGAGTACGAAATAGAAGTATAAAATTACTACAGTATGACATTTTCTGTCTTGTACTCACCTGACCATACTGGCTGAAAGAAGTCCCTAGTGATGTTTTCTGCTGCGATCACCCCGCAAAGAACTATGGGCAGGAACTTTGCGATGCTCATTTGTGTGTCACCTTGGTATTGAGCTGGACTCGACTAGACTAGCCTATGCACCGAGAGGGTTTCAATGCGGCCTCTCACTCACTCCCCCGCTGTGTCACGCAGTTCTGACGTAACTGATTTTATTTGGAGATATTACACTCTCTGCTTCCAATCCCATGTCCGCAGGAAGGTAATCCTGTGTCACAGAACAGGGATGTAAATGTGACAATGAGCACTGAACTCTGTGCCAGAAAATCCTGGCAGGCGCATTGTCCTTGCAGAATTCCAGCTTGTAATTTCTGCAAAAGCGTTTTAAGCAAACGTTGTCCGGTCTCAAAAAACAGGGACTTCTTCTTGAAGGAGAAAACTTCATGGGCTTGCCTTACAGTATTGGTCATTTGACTGAGTAACAAAAAGTTGGGCGGATATGGGTCATCATCTATTCTCGTAAATGTAGAGAGTTGCCTTTTACTGCAGTTGGCAACAATTTATATCTGCAACTCCATCGAAGAATAAGTTCAAGATCTACAGCACAGTCAGACACAATGGGTAAAAATCTGAGGATTTCACATTTGCACCACTTTCTCTACCAGTTTACCATATGCCTTGTGTGTTATATTATTAGTTTAAAAATGTTCTACCTAAGTTACGGTATTTAGGGTTAAGTTTTTTCCAATAAATGGTTCCAACTACACATTGAGGCTTTGGTTGCATGAAAGATGCGGTAAAAAAACTTTCAGGTGTTTATATCAGTCGGTTTTTTTTCCCATAAGTAGAGAAAATATGACGTCAACATTCACCCAAAAATTCAATACCGAGATTTCGCAGGAAATACACGTTTTGAGACTCATTGAAAAAAACATTTTTATAAAAAGGTTTGTGCATGTTTGGGGGTGGAGTGTATGAACAAAAACGAAAAAACTAAAAGTCAGTTTCATATACCAAACTTGGTATTTAAGTTCAGTAGAAAATGTTAAGAAAATCCCTCACCCCAAACTACCCTTTATATTTGGATTAAAGTACCATATGCTTAAGATATTCCATGGAAATAAAATGTATATTTTTAATTTTCTGGGAATACACTGTGAAATCCTCTTCATTTTGAATAACTTTCGTACAACTGGTAAACCGTAGGAGATAGACAAAATCTTATCACACAAAAATATAAATTTCATTAAAGCATACAGTTTAAATAAAATAAAGCTTTCTTGTGGCGTTAACCACTTCCGAGATATTCTGTTATTGGTTTTCTTTTTCAAATACTTATACTTTTTCAAGTACGTTTTTAAAAATCTGACATCACTTTAGCTTACTGTATCCTCCTTATACCTACAACAGAATGTATAATGAAAGTTTATCTTGATGCAGAGGTGGATAGAAAAATAAGGTTTTGTAAGAATAACTTACAGAAAAGGAGATGAGAAAGCCATGCGAATGCAACACACATTTTTTCTAAAACTACTTTTTTTGGTTTCACATTTAATCGATTTCCAATGTGTGGAACGAATGCAAACCAAAGTGAGAGATAGATGGAAAAATAACTCGGGTACAGCATTTGTTCGCGCTAACACGCCAAAAATAAACTTAAATTAAGTCATTGCTATGTTTGTAACACTAATATATAGTTAACATGTCCAACATCCGGTCTCTAATGATTGACTTCCGTAAGTAATTGGTCGATCTGTGGTGGTACCTTTTGAATGTCAGCTTTACAAAACAAGACTAAAACGTTGCATGCTCGAGGACCTGAAGGTTAAGGAATCCCTATGCGTTGACTGTGGGAAGTCACAGGTGTTGTTAATCTGGAATTCCTTCCCACGTCTCAGAGCTAAAGAACTTAAGGTCACTAGCACCAGCTGGTGGGTGAGGTCATCTGCGACCTTGAAGATGTGATGTCGCATGACCACTTTCACTCTTTCTTGCATTAAATAGTTCTTATGCAAGGAAAAACGCTTCCGCCTCTTGCAGTTCAGCCCGACATACCATAAATTAAAACAACATATTGCGTTGCTTAGAACTTAGAATACATGATAAACATAAGTCCTCCAAATCGTCCTTTAGAAAGCAGGGCAAAGAAATAAATCACTTGTTTACCTAGTTACGCTATGGAAGAACCTAAAAGTACTTCATTTCGAGAGATATTACGCTTACTAAAATACTAGATTTATTCCATAAAAATTAGTCCCGCCTTTCAGCATTAAAACAGCTTAGAACATGTGAAAACCGTTTTCGAAATAGCAGATATTCGGTTTTTTCTTGAAAGCGGCAGAGAGAATTCGTTCTTTAGGGTAGATCTGGTCTGCTGCGCAGAAGAATGCACCATGGGTATATTACGGAAATATAAACCTGTGCTAATCGTACAGTTTTCGAGACATTTCTTTCGTACACTCGTAGGAAAACTTTCAATGACTGCTACAAGCCGAGGCATTTGCTTTAATTTTGAATAAAATAACGAAAGCAAATAACTGTTTTAACTCGAATATTTACTTACATACTTATAGCAGGTGTAGTAGCTTTAACTGTCAGATAGAAAAAAACAGCAAAAAGCTCACGTGTTTATTGGAACATGCAGCGAAAACAAATAAAAGCAAAATGGATACTTTTATTTTGCAATATATGGAAACAAAATATACCAATATAAGTGCTTCTTGTTTAACATGTAATAGAAGACTAAAATAATATATCTTATTGTTATTCAAATAATAAAAGTAAAGCAATCACTATAATTCGAATTTCATTATTCACATTGTCTACAGTTGCTCTAGAAATGACTGACATGCGCTAGGTAACGGCAGCACACGTATTCAGTGCCTATTTTTTATTTGTTTGGTTATTTATCTATTTATTTATCTATTTATTTATTAAGTGAGTAATACTACATACTATTTTTGCTACATCACTTAAAGGTTAACAGTGCAATTTCCCTTAAGTAATATAGTGTGCTCTGTACATGAAATACGTCTATTTACATTTTTAAATTCGGAGCACACTTTAGGACATCAAAGTTATTTTGACAAATGCATAAAAAAATCTTAGGTATTTGTGTATTAGAAGCTCCTCTGTCTTTGGCCATTTGGTTGTCTAGAGTTGTATAGCGTGTTTCAGGTCATCTCTTTTGTAGTTTTGGACATCTGCAGATGGGGTGTTGTACCCTCTGTTCTTCAAGCAGACAGGGACGTGTGGGGTCAGCTGTTATTCATATCTTGTACAGGTATGCTTTGGTTTTCCCGTGTCCGCTAATAATTACTGTTAATTCTGGGTTGATTGGGATGTTTTGTTTCATTCTTTGGATGGCTAATTTTTCTGCACGTAGCGCCTTTGGTTGTGCAGGTCCACTCGCGTTGCCATCGAAGAAGCCCTTCTTTCTTAATTTTACTGACGTTTGAAGTGTTAGTTTGCTAATCATAAGCTAGGGCAATGTTGCTTCCGAGAGATGCTTCCTTGGCTAATTTATCAGCCAACTCATTCCCAATAAAGCCTGAATGAGCTTTGATCCTTGTAACATGTATTTTCCAATGCTTTGGCTTTAACCTCTTGATTTGGTCATGAATTGCTCTATCAAGTAGTTATGTTTATAATTATTTTTAATAATGTTAATCTTATTTGTCTGTTTGTGTATATTGCAATGTTTCTTTCCTCAGGTATGGTATCCATATTTTTAGTGTTTCCTGTGCTCTTAGAATTGCAAGTTGTCCCGTATAATTATTTGAACAGTTATCATGAAGTTTGGCTTTAATTTTGCTTAAAAACTCCTTGCTTGAAAAAGACTGCTACTGCCCCAACCTTGTATTGTATTGTATTCTGCTTTCTTCAGTAAATATTTCTATGTGATGTAATCTCCTAACTGCAGCAAAAATTAAGATTTACGCAAAAAATCCTGTGTGTTAAATTTACATAAATTACTCTATCCAGTCACTCTCTGTGCTACACAATACTTTTACAAAAGTTTATTTTTCTATGTGTTTCATGTCATTGAGAATCATATTTGCAGAAATGTTTTCATTACACATTTCGTTGCATGCACAAGGAGCATATAGGAGGCTGAAGCTGCAGGGGGGTCGCTATTTCATAGCCTTTTATGTTCCATACTCTTCGTTTGAAATTACGAGTACAAAATAATAGTGATTTTTAACACTTTTAAAATGTATGAAATATGGAAACTTAAAACCAATAATGACGAATCTTTTCAAAATGGTTAACACCATAACATAATTATTTGGCATAAATTGTGTGTTTTAATTACACTTGCATTATTATGGTGTAAAATTTAATCTATCTTCTTAGGTTTACCAGGTATTCATAATTCATTCATAATGAACAGGTTGCCTGCAGAATACAAGGTCTGCACTTTATTCGTCATGCAAATATCTTGAACATATGACATCCTAATCAAAATTATTAGCAATTTTTGAGAAAAAAATCCATATAAATGTTATGTAGGGTGGAGAAATTGTTAAAAACCTTCGTGTCACATTCTTGGAAGATGCTGGATTTTACACCCAGCGTAGTATTTATAAGAGATTCCATTTTTGAGTTATGCTGTTCACAAACTTGGGTGCGCATGTCGTTTTTCTCTTACAAAAGCACTTTGTTTGCATTTAGAGGTCCTCAAAACACGCAGTTGCATTGAAATCCCTATTGAGATTTTGGTGGAATGAAACACTTCCTCTACTTACTATAAGTAGGTAGCAGAGGAAGTAAAATACTAAATTGCAGCGGCAGTAGGCACTTGATACTGACCGAGTAGCGCATAAATTTAACTATCAAAATATTTATATATAAGAATGTGTCTAGAGCTAGGAGACTGAACGTTATGCGCGCTTGAGCTTGTAATACCGGCCTGTAATAACCAATTCGCCAGTTCAACCAACTTCGGGACTACTGTTGGGCAAACACCTGATCACACGTGCCGAATTGTATGTGCGTGATAATCTGGGATAAGCACAAGCATATGCCACCAAAGAAGTCCGCGAAGTTAACAAAATTGAAAACAATCAAGAAGAAAACTGTGTGTTTAAGAATGTGAAGACTATAAAGATGCAAGCTTCTTACTGTTCTGTCATGGGCTTTAAACAATACTTGTTTTGATTATTCTGCGTTGATTTATTACGCTGCAAAACCTGCGCAAAACTGAGTTTCTGCCAAAATAAGTGCTCAAAAATGCTGTTTATTGTAGCTTTTTATTTACTCAAACATTTAAGAGGATGGCGACACTCGATCCACCCGGTGTTGGTAATACCGCCACTTCCAAATAGGTACACGATGTTACATAACCTTACTGATATGAACTTGAAGCTAATTGTGCCTTTTAGGACGACTTCCTAGCAAACGTGCCACGAGATAAAACATTGCATCTTGAGAAACGTGCACAAGAGCCTCAGAGGTCGATGAGGTGATGATGCTACTGCTGCTTGTAGCACCAAAAAGAATCGACTAGAACGGAATCGATGTGTTCTGTAAGCAAAGTTCATTTTTGGCTATGGAAAGTAAAGCCATGCTTACAATCCTCCCATGACTCAAGACGTCAGGAGGTGCAGGGTAAACTCGCTTCCATTTATGCATTTATGCTTCCATTTATTATGTCCCATTTTGCTGTCGCTGTACTGAGAGAGAAAATAAAGCAGAAGAAAGCAAGCAGAACCTAATAATCTGAAAACAGATTAATCCTTTATTGTCTCACTTTGAGAATCGCTTCATACCTGTTTGTCTTTATGAAGCGTATGTATTTAGCGGTTCCATTGACGATGATATAGTTTTGCACAAGCAACATCGAATATAAATCCTGAACCGCAGAAGCTCTTTGAAAGCAAGAAACGGATAGAATGATAAAAATGAACCACAGACTTTCTGGAAGTAATGACAGAACTAGAAATAAAATTCTATATATGGGGTACAACAAAGCCTTTATCTCATAGTTTAGAAAACATGCGGAGTGGGTCATTCACATTGTGCGAATGAAATAAGATACAATTTTAAGAACAAATAGTTGAACAAAGTTAAGAATATTGCACTAATACAACTTATTGCACCAAAAGGTACACATTTTCTTATTTCTGACGTTATGTAAGGTCAAACGGCTCAATATTAAGCTCAGAACCTAGATTTTTTCCTTCAAATGAAACTTAATTCAAGTCTTAAAGGCTTAACATATCAGTGGAAGAAAGGTAAAACGTAGTCTGATGAAGTAACATAGGGTGCATCTATATTCTGAGATCAGTTATTTTTAACTAAGACGTATAGCAGTGTTATGTTCAAACATTGTAGTTCACAGCAAGGATGGGAAATTGAAAAAGGTTTGAAAAATCCGATGTGGAATGCTAATTGCAAACGTATATGTATCCCTTCTATATTATGGGATTAGTATAATTCTTCCATTCACGTAAAGTTGTTTAATAACATGTAACACGTGCAAACCATTCAGCACCTTGTGTATTCTATCCCTCGCCTGCTTGTACAAAACTGGATGTTTCTTTTTCTGTTCCTTCATTATTTACACTAATTCCTGTGTGTTTAGCTATTATCTTTTAGCACACGTACTATCAATACACTCAAAAATTCACTTCGTTGTCTAATCGGCTATTTATATCACAAATCGGCTATTATTAGTAATGAGCTCATGGGAAGGAAAATAAAAAGGAACAATGCAAATCTTAAAAATATTCCACTAGAATACGCCCCTCTGTAAGGAACATTTGAAAATGCAACAGAATGTGGAAAAGTGTAATGCTATGAAAAAGTTACTTGATGTAAAGTATATGTTTTAACGGATCTATAAGCTTTTTTCTATATCTTATGGCTTGCCAGTTATAGAAAACTTAATCAGAATGAAGACGACTTCAGGTGCTATTCGCAAAAAAAAAATCAATTATACATTTTATTCATCACGCCAATATTTCAAAAATATAACATTTGAATCAAAGTTCTGCAACAAATATAATATTGTAAGTTGTTGTGTTGAAATGTTTAGTTACACTTGTTTTCTTATGCTAAGGCAAAGAAGAAGAGAATAATAAATGAGAAATAGATAAATTTAGAAAACGCTCAAACAAATTTTGTATCATTTCTAATAATGTAAGTAACTTCAGAAATTAATGTTATTACAATTTCACGTGTAATTATTATTTTATCAGATTCAATATTGAAAATATTTATTATAATAAAACATTGTTTAATAAGTAAAATATAAATTACAAAAGTGAAGTCCTAGTGGTTACCAAGGAAAATAAACAGATATAGAAAATTTTATTAAAAGATGGTAAAATTGTGATTATCTGCAACTGCATAAATAATTATTGATGCTTAATGAAGTAAAAACGGGAGTAATGAAGAGAGAGAGAGAGAGAGAGAGAGAGAGAGAGAGAGAGAATAATAAAATTCGAGAGTGATAAAGGGAGAGGTTGTTATACTCTCAGAAAAACAATGATGTATTGTATAAATTGTAAATGTACTTGTAAATGTATCACATCATATCTCCTCATTTGGGAAACGTTGCGTTAATTTTGCAATTTGTGCGTGGTATTTACAAATGACATACAGTTTCTGCCCATGTGAGCAGTCTCTGTGTATAATATGCAGGTACTTGAAAGGATTTATACTGGCGCGAGGAAGGCAAATCGCATTACAGCTGAGCACACACCCTCTATACTAGGAATCTGGATCAGTGCGTCAGTGAGTGAGTCACAAGGTAACTAACTATAATAAAGATCCCATTATCTACAATTTGCACGAGCTCAGGAGGGGGAGAGATAGACCGCAGGCCGCCATTCATTCAGTAGCTTGCGATTTCTCGGAACCTTTCTATTCTTTAACGTCCATGGAATCAGTCAACCAAACCGGCTGTTACTGTAGGGTAGATACTAGAACAATAATCCATACCATGAATCCAAATTTCAGCTCTATAATGTTTGTGCAATCAATGCTGTGTACATTCAGTTAAACCAATCGATGCAAACAAGTAACTTCATTTTTACAACGGTTCTGGGGGATTCAGCTCTGGTTTTATGTACTAATGCCCTAACTAGTGTTGCACGTGTGAATGTTTAGATCCTGAATAATATTTGTATTGAAAAGGTAGAATCAGACTGAAAATGCCAATGCCATACCGGGGCCTGAACCACGGATCTTCAGCTTCCCGTGCTTTGCTGTAACCAACATAGCTGCCATAGCAACATGTCCATAGGACATTAAATTCCCCAACTGACTGGCATTTTTCCCCAGTAAAACACAAGCCGATCTCAATTCATTTTGAAATGACATACCCCTATTAAGATTGGAACTTGAAGTACCTATGAGATTGTTAAGTGGCAATTGGGGTATGTCATCTCAAAAGGAATGTGAGATCGCCTTGTGGTTTGCAGAGAAAATTGCGATTTAGTTGGAGAAATTAATTTCGTACCAGCATGTTGCCACGTTAGCTCATTTGGTTAGAGCAACAGCACGGAAATCTGAAGAACTATGGTTCAAATTCCACCTATGGCACTGGATTTTTAAGTCTGATTCTAACCTTAGCCTTCACATGGAATCTCTGATAGAATAATGAATTATCAATATTTGTATTCGTTTCATTAGCCACTTCTTTTTCGCCATTGCATTCTTTGAAAAAAATCCATATCATATCCTCAACAATTCTCTTTAATGTCTGTTTCAACTAGAATTTGAAGATAAATTCTGGTTGTGTAGCAGGGGACATAATTTCGGAAAGCACTAAGCCTGCTTTAATAGTTCCTTCACAGTTCAAAACACTGTCCTCCTCAACAGACATAGACTATAATACAACTTCTTATTTCAATTATTTGTTTTAAATTTAGCGTCCTTTAACCGCTTACGTCATATTGCACGATATATGAAATGGGTATAATGATGCTCAATTGGGCCCGAGGTCCATAGAACTTAGTTACCGGACATTCACATTTTCAGTATAAGGGAAAACCCCGGAAAAAGCTTTATTCTGGTAACTCACCCTAACCGAGATTCGAACTCGGGACCTGTTGAATGCGAGGCAGGCACGCGACCTCAGACCTCAGAGGAGGGAAAATTTCAGTTTCTAATGACTAAATACTTCACAAGATCTGTTTATTAGAATACGAACATGTTGGAGTCATAAAATATCAGAATTGCAAAGATGGCTTTGACCTATGTGAGAACTCAAAAAAGCAGAAAATTAGTGTAGTAATAAATCAAACCTTTCGGGTATTTCTATTCAAAACGATATATTATGATGCCAAGATTCGGATCTGCTTACAATGTTACGTTATATATGCAACAATTACACAAAACCTTTTAACAGCCCTTATGTAAGAAGATTTTGCTGCACTTCCTGTATATGTTGTAATCGAATTCGATACCAGAGTACGCTTAATACTATGTGGAGATAAATTGTAACCACCGAAAATTCAGAAATAAGTCCATGATATTTTATGATTAACAAACAAAAATTTATCTTTCTTAATGGTTATAAACTTTGGGTCATTTTCAAAATGTTCAATTTCGTGGCCTAAAAGCGGATAATCGTCATGACCAGTAGTTTCGTCCTACTTATATTAATAGGAGTTTTTGTATAATGCAAAATCTATATATCTTTTGTTATTAAATAATTATGGAACCAAAGCGAAGCTATGAAGGATTAAAAGTCCATCCACTGTGATTATGTAAAACATCTGATGTGTTATATTCACATTACTTTCTGTACTCCTATCGTTTATTAGTGAACTCTCAAATAATTCTTAAGAAAGTTCATTTTTCTATTTACTTCATTTTAATCAAGATGGTGAAGGGTGTATTTTTCGTTAGCTTACAAAGGAAACAGCGATAGTGAAATGTTTAAGAACTGGACGCTATATGTTGGGCTTAAAATTCTATACACTTTCCATGCAATAGTGAGAAACAACTGAAAATCAATAGTACTTGAAAAGAATGCAAAACGTTGAACAAATCGAAGCTTAATAACTGGTATCTCGGAAATGGCTGATACCATACAAAGGTTATTTGAAATAAATTGTGTGTTTTAAAAAGAGATCTATTCTTGTGTAGTATGTTCTAGTATATCGCTTAAATTTTGCCAATTATATAAGTTTATGCAAAATTCCTTCCGAATGAGGATTTCACAGGCTATTCCCAGAAAGTTCAAGATATACATTTTATTCTTCGTGTGTATGTCTTTGAAATATGGTATTTTAATCAAAATCGTTAGAGCCATTTTTTAGAAAATCAAACATTTCGAAAAATGTTCCATGTATTTTCTTTAAAAGTTATTGAACCTAAATACCAAGTTTGCTCTCTATCCGACTTTTCGTTTTTCAGTTCTGCTGTTCACACACACACACACACACACACACACACACACACACACAGAGAGAGAGAGAGAGAGAGAGAGAGAGAGAGAGAGGCAGTTTTCTAAAAATCTTTTTTTTTATTCAAGGGGTCTCAAAACATATGTTTCCAGTGAAACCTCGATATCAAATTTTTGAATGGAGTACATACCTTCTCTACCTACTATGAGTACGGTAGAGAAAGTAAAAATTACTCCATGCCGATAGTATTTTATCGCCAAAAGAAATTTAGACTGTACAACACTTCCAGAAAGACTGTC
This sequence comes from Deroplatys truncata, assembly GCA_030765065.1. NCBI lineage: Eukaryota > Metazoa > Arthropoda > Insecta > Mantodea > Mantidae > Deroplatys > Deroplatys truncata. The sequence continues at coordinate 114,732,063 of CM060988.1, read as the reverse complement.
AAGTGGAGGTTGAGGAAATCAGAAGTGTAACATTCGACGATGTTTTATATCCATTTCTGTGAGCATCAGGAAGTATCTTATCCATTATTAGGAATATCACGGGACTAGACAAAATTACAATTATAAGGGGTAATTGGGAGGTTTCACTATAGAAGCCACCTAGGCCATTCTAAAATAATTTCATAATGAATGCACGAAGAGAGAAATGAAATTATTTAAATGTTGATTCGAAGTTAAAAATGCCACCATGCTGCGTAGGGTTAGCAGATAGGATATGTTTATTCATAATCTCGGTATTTCCTTACCCGCAAATACAGTACAGATTTGTTTTTCCTTGTGGAGCTGGAGTTGAAAGAGAATTTTCGATTTTAAAGTTTGACATATCCTTTTTGAAAAAAAACAAAATAGGTCACGCACACTTGAAAACAGAAGAATTGGTCTATTCCTGTAGATCGCAATAGTGCTTTTTTTCTTTCCCAAACTTCTCACACTTGTCTAACCAACACCACTTTCCACCCAGCCCTTATCTCTCTATGAATGACTTGAAACAAATCTCAAGAAACAAACATGAAGCAATGAACAATGCCATACTTGGTGTAAAACTAAAGAGGGGCCAAAAATGTACATGCTGATCTGATTCATGTAAACAAGTAGATATTAAAATTAAAATTATTAGAATATTAAAATAAAAATTCCTAGAAGTAGATATGGAGTGATGACACAAATAAAACAACTCCATATTTAGAGGGAAATGCGGGTGAGAAATGAGGTACATGTAGAGCCGAAATGCGCCACAGCCATAATATTACGCCATACATTTTTTCTGAGACAAAGTTGAAACGAAGTCTAAAGGATTACAGCCATAGGATTATTATTATTGTTATTATTATTGTTGTCAGTGACCCTGGTAATGAACAAGCGTAATTAAATAAATGCTCTATTATCGTCAGTCTTTATATTATGATTATGAATATTAACTTAACGGTACTCGACTAGCTCATTCACTTTCAAAGTGATATGAACAACTTTTATATAAGCGACTAGAGGAGTAAAGGCAGAAAGGTTAAGCGTGTTGAGGTAGGTATTAACTTAAAATTCCTCTCGTTACTATATGGGCCACCTTTTCTGCTCCCAAGAGTATGAACTCGTTCCAACCGAGGTACATGGCACGTTGGATAGATTGCCAATACAGAGACGAAATCCTGATAGCGTGATGCTGATCCTGAATACACGATAGCGCAGTGTGTTACTGATGCAGCTCCTCAAATCCTACCTGTATTCACTGAAAGCAAGTAGGCTCCATTTTAGAATTCAATACAGCTAACAGTGTTCGAGAAAATTCAATAATACAATTGTATTTGTAAATAGCGAACTACAAAATTACGAAATCAGTCCAGAAATTCCCAGATGTTTTGGCCTATCGTGGCGATGAGTAGGGCTAGAGCCGCCATCTTGATGTCAGAACGTTCCTACATTCAGTACGCATCCGGCTGTGGTAGCATGAAGACACTGCCTTTCTTACTGTGCTCTCTGAGAGTTGTTAAAATGTGCCCTGCAATAGAAAATCCCCCACTTGTGAAGTGCGGTCTGTGATTAGGTTCTTGTTGGCTAAAAAGAACAAACCAATTGAAATTTATCATCAACTTTGTGATGTTTACGGGCAGGGAGTAATGAATGAAAGTCGAGTCAGGCAATGGTGCATTGATTTTAAAAATGGCCGTACCAATGTTCACGACGAGGATAAGGCCTAGCCTTATGACTGATGAACTGCCAATGTACATTAATTAATAAATTCGTGAAAATCGTCGTTTCACGATTACGAACTTTCGGAACATTTTCCCCAAATTTTACGGAGTTTGGTGCATCAAATTGTGGCGGAGGAGCTTGGTTACCACAAATTTTGTGCTGGGTGGGTTCCGAAAATGCTAACGGAAGACCATAAAAACAGAGACTGGCTGCAGCACTGACCTTCCAAGATTTCAACAAATATGGTAACGCTTTACTCGATCGTATTGTAACCGGGGACGAGACTTGGGTGAAGCATGTCAATTGTGAAACAAAACAGCAGTCGATGGAATGGGGGCACACACATTCTTCCAAGAAACCAAGAAAGTGTTTGCAAACGCTGTCAGCAAGAAAGGTCATGGCAACTGTGTTTTGGGACTCTAAGGAAGTGCTTCTGGATGAGTTTCTGGAACGTGGAACAATAGCCTCAGATAGGTATTGTGAAACACTAAGAAAGTTAAGGCGTGTCATTCAATATAAGCGTCGGGAAAAACTTAGCACCAAAGTGTTGTTTCTTCATGACAATGCACGCCCACACACGCCCAATCGTACCCGTACACTGTTGGATGGTTTTGGATGGGAGGTATTTGACCATCCACCATACAGCCCGGATTTGGAGCCGAGCGACTACCACCTCTTTGAACAAATGGCCTGGTACACAACGCTTTGATACTGACGCTGAACTGAATGCCGGTGTAAACCAGTGGTTGAAGTTGCAGGCGGCAGATTTCTACAGAGAGGGTATTGAAAAACTTGTGCCACGGTATGATAAATGCCTGAATTTGATCGGCGATTATGTAGAAAAAATAGCTTAAGAGTGTACCTTTCAAATGTACATAATAAGCGTTGATATTTGCATTTTGTTAATTGTTTATTTCAAAACGTCTGGGACTTTCCGGATTGCCCTCGTATTTTCTGCATGTAAGATAAAAGCCAAGAAATGGAGCCAAAGTCATAAACACGGATTACTTAAAGACTGCTTAGCAGAGAACGCAGATGTTATCACGAGAGGACTCGTGAACGGGAGGTCCGCGGTTCAAATCCCACAAGATCCGTCCAATCTGACAGAGGATCTTTTTTCAGACTTTTGTGAGTCCTCATAACTGGAAAATCCGGAGAGGTACCCTAAACTTAAGGCCTGGAACGTATCCTTCCCAAGTTTCCTTTACCAATTCATTTCATGTATTATCAGTGTCTAACGCCTCAGGGTTTGTGTAGTAAGAACGGGCGTTAAACACTACCAATGCTTTTAGTATTGAAACGGTAATCCGAAGGTTTCAAATGTTGATACATAATGTAAAAGCTACATCATAACCTGTGGGAATAACTCCAAATAGAAATGAAGTGTCCCTTCAAAGGTTCGCAGGCAGGAACAGTTCTGTTTAAGTAGCAATACATTTTAGACTTTCCTCCATAGTTTGTTGATTCACTTCCGCTTTATATTTGTATTATTCGTAATATTGGTAACGTTCTTCTGTACTACTGAATGTCATGGTGAATGTTTCACTCCCAATGTGACAGAGCACTATAAGCTCGTATAAATAACAGGGAAGGCCCTGGAGCGGAAGTGAAGAATCATTGACAGGAAGGGCAGGCCTTGGACACGCTCTGTAGATCCGGTAATAATCAACGCTTGGTAACAGGCATTATCTCACTTTGACATTTCACTATTATAGAGCAGTGTTGTATGATTCATCTATACCCTTAGAGGGTTAGTTGTGATATATGTAAGATTTCAAAAGAGGAATGAAATCCCCAAGCCGCTTTTACCAACCCCAAAGAGGCTATATAGATTTCCAACTTAGTGTACTTTTTTCAGTCCTTGTTTCCTAATATTTGAAATTTCCGGCATACTGCATTTTCAAATTCCATTTCTCTTGTACAATTTCATCTTAACCATTTTCTCATTCTGCTATACATCAAGGTTTGATAAATATTTCATCAGTATAGGAGCCGAAACTGATTTGAACCGCCTCCGAAGAACCACTCAAAATCCATTCGTTGAAATCATTTCCGCGCAAAGCCTACTTCGAGCCAAACCTGATTTCAACAAACAGCAGAATAGTTTTTGGTGTGATGGCTTTCGTAAGGAAAGCGTAGCAGTAGTAAGAAAACGAAGAGAAAATCCCAATGAATTCCTAAAAGGCCTTCAAACAAACAAACAAACTAATAATAATAATAATAATAATAATAATAATAATAATAATAATAATAATAATTAATTACTGAGCTCATCCAATAGGTAGTACAACATATAATTTTTTCCTGAAAGCAGGTTGGCTTTATTCTAAGTTTGCATACACAAAATTATTCCACAATTCTTGCCTACAAACCTCTGTTTTTCAACATAATCTCCGTGCTAGTCGATCGGTTTAGGCCACCTTAATGCGAGAGCCTGTATGTCCTTATGGTCACCCTACTGGTCTGTGTCTTGGCCAATTTCATCAGTGCTGTAGTGCTTCCCGTGGAGGTCATCCTTAATGGGTCAAACAGATGGAAGTCAGAAGGTGCGAGATCCATGTTGAAGGAGATGAACAGTTTTTTCATCTGTTCTCCAGTGTGCAGACTTGTGTGTGTCTTCGCGTTGTCTGTGATACGAACCCGGAGGAATCGTTTCGTCAATTTTCTAAGAGTTGCACAATGGCCTTTGGGAATACATCCATCAGAATAACCAGAATACTCTAACCATGAGTTTACCAGATGAGGGTAATACATAATGTATATAAATATATTTAATAAAAATAGATATAAATAACCTCTCTGTATCTGTTTATTTTTCTTGGCAACCACTAGAACTTCATTTTTGTTATGTTTTAGTTATTAGACAACATTTTATTACAAGTATCTTCAATATTGAATCTGATAAAATAATAGTAACATTACTTTCTGAATTATTTACATTGTTAGAAATAATATAAACTTTGTTTGGATGTTTTGTTAAAACCTGTGGAAATTATATTGTTTTATCTATTTCTCATTTGTTATTCGCTTATTCTTCTTTGATTTAGCATAAGAAAGCAAGTGTAACTAAACATTTTAAAACAACAATTTACATATTATTCCTGCCAGAACTTTGATCCAAATGTTATATTTTTTAAATATTGGCATGAGAATAAACTGCGCGAGTAGCGTGTGAAGTCGCCTTATTCTGATCAAGTTTAATATAACTGGCAAGCCATAAGACATGGACAAAAGCTTATAGATCTATTAAAACATACTTTACATTAAGTAACTTTTTCATAGCCTTAGGATTTTCCACATTCTGTTGCATTCTCAAATGTTTCCATACAGACGGACTTTATCTAGTGGAATATTTTTAAAATTTGCATTCTTCCCTCTTATTTTCCTTCATGTGAGCTCATTACTAATAAAAACCTATTTGTGAATAAAACAGTGGTTTGCACGTTATTAAGTAAAGTTACATGCTTGGAAGATTTATATTTGTTTCATAATATATAAGAGAGACATATGCGTCTGCAATGAGTATCACATCAGATTTTTCAAACCTTTTCAATTTCCCATCCTTACCATGAACTACAACTTTTTAACATAAAACTGCTAAACATCTTATTTAAAAATAACTGATCTCACAGAATATAGCTGTACCCTATGTTGCATCATCAGACTTTGTTTTACCTCTCTTATACTGATATTTTAAGCTTTAAGACTTGGATTAAATTCATTTGAAGGAAGAAAATCTAGATCATGAGCTTAATATTGAGCCGTTTGACCTTACATAACGTCAGAAATAAGAAAATTTGTACCTGTTTGGTGGAATTAGATGTATTACGCGCAATATCCTTAACTTGTTCAACTATTTCCTCTTAAAATTGTCGGTTATTTCATTAACAGAACGTGAATAAAATAACAGATAGTTTCATTTTAGTTCTGTGTCATTACTTCCAGAAAATATGTAGTTCATTTTTCTCGAACTATCCCTTTCTTGTCTACGGAGTGCTTCTGCGGTTCAGGATTTATATTGAATGTTGCTTTTGCAAAACTATATCATCGTCATAGGGACCGCTAAATACATACACTTCATAAAGACAAACTGGTGTGAAGCGACTCTCAAAGTGAGACAGTAAAGGATTAACATGTTTTCAGATTCTTAGATTCCGCTTGCTTTCTTCTGCTTTCTTCTCTCTCTCTCAGTACAGCGACAGCAAAATGGGACATAATAAAGTCCAAGCTTAAACGCTACACTAGGGTTTTAAAAATTGTTCCTGGGTAAAATTGCGTGAAAGGGAAAACCTAGGAGTATACAAATTGAACATCTGAAAATGTTGAAGCAAAGAGACTATATTTCAGCCTTATTTCATTTAACAGCAACAAACCTACCTTTTCTGAAGGCGGAAATCTCGCAATAATGTAGACCTAATGAAAACTGAACCAAAATCTGTAAACTATACACTTAGCATACAAAAGATCTTGTCGAGCCCAACAGATGCCAATAGTACATATTCTCTAAGTGAAACGTAAAATTTAAATAAACGCATAGATACTCTTATTTTAAACGTATAATTTTGTAATAGATTCCATCTCACGTGGAATAGCTGAGAATGAGCAAACAGATGTGTTAGCCAAAAAAGGTTGGAATTACTAAAACAGCAAAACAAAATATTCCTTATGAAACAGTAAAAAGATTTTCATAACCAAATATATATGGCAGACATTACTCCTTCTGAAAAATTTAATTGGATGGATTTTCAGACTAAACTAAAATAAATACCAGATCCGCCTAGAAATTCATCCGTTGTTATGGATGGTAATGACTGCCTGAGTGGACATTTATTCAAAACTGAATTAATTAGTCGCCTCCTTTAAATGCTTGTTATGCAGCAAAGACGATGTAGTGAACTTTGGCCACCTGGTTCTATGTGAAAATCTCAATGAGTAAAGATCTTTAAAATAATAATACACAATTCGTTAAACAGGCGTTTGTAAGAAACACTATCTCTTGAAAATCTTCAACAGATGGTGTTTTTTATAAACGTCTGGTTAACGAATTGTGTACGCTATATTCAACACACACTCGTATGAATGGATCCAGACTTGATGGTCATAATGGATGTGCAGCGGTATTCCCTGATTACACTGTACAATATAGTCTTCCCGACTATCTTTCTGTCTATTCTTGTGAATTGTTCGCAATTCAACTCTCGTTGGAATATATACTTAAAGATAACGCACATAATTACACAATATTCTCCGAATCGTTGAGTGGTTTAACATCCCTTCAACAAACCTCAACCCTCCACCAAAATATTGTTAAAGAACTTCAGAAGCTGTACATTTAAATACTAATCTCAGGTAAATCAGTACCATTCGCCTGGACTCCATCTCGTGTCTGAATTCTGGGAAATGAATCACCTGATCAGGTAGCCAAAGAAGCCACCAAACATTCCCCTCTGAGCATCAATATCACACACACAGACTTCATCAACTTCATTGATAAGATTTGCATTAATCAATGGAAACAAACATGGAAAGCCTCATCTAGAAGCAAGTTGCACGATGTCTACATTTCCGAGTCCAAACTTCAACGCTATCATTTCAACCGCAAAGACCAAGTTGTATTAACTCGACTACGTATTGGACATACTTCTATAACGCACAAACATCTCCTCAACCGTGACCTTCCTCCTGTGTGCGACTTCTGCAGATCCAACCTCACAGTACCATCATCTCGTCACAGCCTGCCGTCGCTATTTACAACACAGAGAAAGATGTGACATCCCCAACAGCCTACCAGACACCCTAAATTCTTGTATATCGTTGTTTAAGAAAATGCTTGTAGGTAATCTTATAAATATAAAAATAATTAATATTTCAAGCCTGTTGGATGATTTATTGTCGATGAAAGAGATTATTGCATCACTTAACTTTGTAGCAAATACCATTCAGTACCGATACAGGAAACTCTGCCGAAAAAGCGTAGACGTAGAACTCTAGCGCTCCTAGCGCAGTGGTCTGGAGGATTTGAATTAGCTGTATGGGGAATGTGGAGAATTAGGTTGAGTTTGTATTTTTAACACCTAAATGATTTTAGTCAAATTATATGATAAAAATACAATAACAGCCCGCCTTAAAGCAATATGTGTATGTAACAATATATATAAAATGTATATTACAGTCATTGTTTATGTTTATATTATTGTATACACGTGAAATAATGTTATGTGAATGTATTACGTAATTTAATAATGTAGGAACTGTGAGAATAATTGGTTAAAAGTTGCTAACAATGAGGTAACCTTGACGCAATAATGAGTTAGAAAGTGTAATAATACCACTAGTCTTTCTTGGAGCAACAATAATGTAATTTTTGTGACAGTTTATAAAATAGCCAATTAACAACCAGAAAAAAGCTTAAGTTAAATAAAAGTATTCTATTCGATTAGGAATAGCCAATCAGAGACTTGAAATACAGAAATTTACAAATTTAGGCGGTAGAAATCAAGTCAGTTGCTTGTAGACAGCGCTCATAACTGGACACGTTGGTTACTTGTAGACAGTGTTCCTAACCGGACGCGAGATGCGGCTCGAGAAATTTAATACGTATTCTTGTGAGAAAAAAATAGTTTACGTGTTAAAAAGAGCAAGTAATTAATAAAAAAATCTCACAGCTCTCTATCAGTGAAGTGTTATTTAAATAGTGTCAAGCATTAATAAAAGGAGTGAAGTAAAATTATCATCTGTGTAAACCTTAGCCGCACTACTCCCTGCAAATACATTCATGTCTCTAAAAAATATAAATACTGACGCAGCCGAGGCAAACATAAATATATAATATTTAAAAAAACAGTCAAAATTACAAAATTAATATTTTTTAAACTTGGGGCAAAGGCCACCGGAAAGTACATTTGGGGCGAAGGCTACCGGAAACTTTTTACCATACGTGCGGTTGCAACTACTTCAAGTTCGGCTCCCCAACATAAGAACTACAATACAACTCCTACTTCAAATTGGCTAATAACAATACAACAAACATATCTACTACAAGGTGTTATGGTTTGCTTTATCGAGTTATAAGCAATGACAACCTTCGAGGACGGGAAAGTGTGTGCGGCATTTTATTGCTAGGATTATAGTTGGCAAAAGAATGCCAACTCCTTGCCATAGAGACAGTTAAGTACTGTTTTAAAACACATGACCAGTACCCTCTCCGCAAGGTTACTTTTCGTTTAAGTTACAAACATATTATGAAAATACACCAAAGAAATTAAATGAAATATTACTTACATATGCCCTTATTGATTAAAAGTTCCACATTTTATAGGAAGGGGTAAAACAGTTATGCTCACAGAATGTTATTTCTCAATTCTCAGCATAATACAATATCATCAAGTGAGGCTTTGTATTAACCATTAATGAAGTTTTATGTTAATTATTTTTGTGTTCAAGGAATTTATATTTTTCTTTCCTGACAGGGAATTGCCTTTATTCTATCATATAGAGTGCCACAGACATCCGAGGATGCAAAAATTTTATTTTGGGTACTCAAACTTCTCAGTGGTTGCAGGAGTTAAAGCTATTTGTATATCAAAACTGATTCTGAGAAATAAAAGTAAATGATTACGGTCCGAATTAGTTGCCGACAGTCGTAATAAGAAATGAGCGGTGCACACAAACTCAATTACATCTTTAAGGTAATTTGCAATAATCTTTGTAATTAAAACCAATGAAGTACAACATGGAAAATTGCAGCTGTTTGTTCAAATATATATCTGTATACATTTATAGTCAAACTATGCCTATGCTTGCAATGTTGGTCTTAGCTTAGAGGAAATTTCAAAATTCCAGTTACAAATGTTTTTGTCTCTGCCTTCTGCCACATTCCAAAATTAGTATATAATGATGGCCTTACAGTATTTCATTCGGAAGCTTTTGCAGACTGCTGAGGAGCGAAGTAAAGTGAAAGGTGTTTCAAGCATGATTTGAACGACACACTCAGCTTTTCTAAGATTTGACAGTTCGTGATATTCGTATTTTCAGCACAAAAAGTTGCATTAAAATTAGATTTTATTTGGCAGCAACATAAAACTTATGAATGATCAACCATTGAGCTTCAAAGCATATCTTATAATTATTGGAGTCGATACTCTTGTCACTAACGTGGGCCTAAATGAAGCCTAATATGAACAACTATATTGTTTGACCTGTAAAGGTTAACTCAATCCACACTTGAAATATAAAGGCTTGCCTCCTTGTGACCTGCATTAAAAAGAAAATCAATGAATTGGCGTATTTATTCCGCTTTTAATGGAAATCACGACGTGTGTCACAGCATCATTTCCATCGAGTTAAATCAGCTAATGTGTGTAGCCTAGCCCGCTACACTAGATGGTGATACCGTTGCCAGCCATTCCCATGTTAAATCGTTCCGAGTTTCCTGTATTGGTATTAAATTGTATTTGTTTGTAGCTAAGAGCAATAGTTACAAGAATCTAAACGACAAGATTTGTACTCCCTCTTTAGAAAGTTTGGCCTCTATCACTTACACAAAAATCATCCAGTGTGTTGTAACCATCTTCTGAAGACAGATTTTAAAATGTAAACGTACTAGATTGAGAATGAGTGTAGTGTCGTATAACTTGTCCGACTGTAGCTGCTGAAAGTTTTAAGAAAGGCTATAGTTTTTACTGGGAGCTAAAATGAAGAGTGCAAATATGTACCTAAGGGTCACCCCTTAGATAGATGCAGAGCTATTTTCTTTGTATGAGGTGTTAGATAACCTTAAAAACCTTTGTTCAGAAAGAACATGTGGTGCAAATGTATATACCTAAAGATTTGGAAACATTGGTAGGTATAATCTTTTAGAAACCTAAGGTAGTCGGCAGTTTCAGTATGTTCTATATTAGATCTGTGAATTTGTCTAGTTTTTCAACTGTCACTTTTTTCAGTTGTCACTGTCACTGTTTCGTTTTTATGTAGCTCACCTTCACTGGGAGTTCACTTCACTAATGTTATTTACTAAGTTTAACTAGTTCAATTCTGTCACTTCACTCAGAATCGAACACAAAACCTCTACAACCCCTCGCTCCCCAGTAGCACTCGTTGCACGTCACAACAGCTGTCACCAACTCGCTCGGAGAATCGCTCTTCATGTCGCACCAGAAACTCAGTTGCTAACTCGCTCGCACACTGACTCAACTCTCTTCGCACTAGACTCGCGACTAACTGATGCAACTTAACTTGTAGCTTCGCACACGACTAGCAACTGACTCGACTGGGCGAAAACACTCGCTTATATAAACAGTGGAATTTTCAACACAAGGTTTTCGAAAGTTCAAGAGCTATTTCGATAAATTTTCTGAAGCAGGGGGAAGAAGAAGCTTCCAGAAAGCTCTAGTTATCTACCGACAACGCGCCCGTTTTTTGCGCTGGTGAGCGGAGTTATCGTTAGTAGTAATAGTCCCGGATGAGCCAATTGTTTTAACGATAATCCTGCCGCTAGGGGCGTTCGTGTCGCTAGTGTCGCTGCGTGCGACGGCGGCGGCGGTAAGTTGGAAAAGCGCGTGAGCGGTAGGATTATCGTTATTGCAATTGGCTCATCCGGGACTGTTTTCTTTATTTATAATTTGAATACAGTACATTGGATAAAGATATGTATACATAGTTTTTTGATTAACATGATGTATTATTTGCTTAACATATGAATACATAGTTTGAGAATAACATAATGGATTATTTGATTACAGGAGATTAACATATGAATACAATAAATGGACAATATAAGAAATATTAGGAGAAAAAAAAGCACATTAAAATTCATAGTTTTTGTTTGAGGCACTAGGACACACAGATTTCGCGCACAACAATGATTTTAAAGTACGTGGTGCACTTTGAGTCCTCGTCATCGCTGCTGCTGCTATCGGCGGTAAATTGGTGGATAGGTTTGGTGATGCAGGTGACGAGCAGGTGAGAGAAACTTTCGTTGACGAACTCGGTGAAGGTTGGTATATAGATGGGGATGGTAAATTCGCTGTAATGGCTGGTTGAGAAGCATCCTGCGGATGTGACTTTGTTGGTTAGAGCAGGAATGTTGCTGTTGCCGAGGTATATGACGCATAGTGCGTCTTGCTTATGCTGGTGCACTTTGGTAGGTACGCATTTGACGTGGACGGCGTGAGCCCCTTGGACGTCGAGTGTGATGGTGACAACTCTGCTGTTGCGGAAATAGGAGTTGGAGATGCAGAGGATACGGATAGGTGAAGCTGCGTTGAGAATGAGTTGTAGGTCAAGATTGTTCCCCACGGGGACGGGGTAGGTTTCGTCGGACATTATTTAGGGTTATATGGGGAGAACGTGACGATGTGGCGTTTGAAACCGCTGCGTAGTTTTTCCTCGCCTGCGTATATGATGCAGAATGAGGTAGAGTTGAGTTTGTTGACGAGTTCTGGAGAGGCTTTTGCAAATCTTGTTGGTAGGAAAACTTCTGTGTCGTTGTCGAGTTTGGCGACGAGCTTTGTACCGTGAACGGTGTCGATTGTTTTGACGCCGACGACGCGATATGGTACGTGCTGTTGAAGCGTAGATACGCTGAGAGTGTGGGCGCTGCTGGAAAGTTCTTCTAGCTCTTTAAGGACGTCCTGTGACATTCTGACGGCACAGATGGCAGTTTTTGATAAACGGGGGAGGACCGTCTATATGAGTGGTTTGATGAGGAAGGTTGTAGTGTTGTTTACACCTGCGATAAGGTGCGCAAACTACCTGTGCGTCTGCGGGAAGTTGGTTCCACACAAGGTCGACGTCGCTTGGGGGATAACGTTCGAAGATGTATATGCCGTTCTGCAGCAGCACTTGGCGTTCCCTTGGCAGTAGCAGGTGGATTCTTCGTCCGTTATCGAGATACCGAAAGAGCACGATGAAGCAGTTCATGTGGTGTTTCTAGCGGAGTACCTTCGAAGGAATTGCTGAATTTGCTTGTTGAGATGATCGAGGTCTTCGTAGAAACCGTGTTGACACTGCGTGCACAGGAGGGTGAGACGGTGCTTAAGTTCGCAGCTGCACGTTTGGTGAAAGCAAAACGAGCAGTGGAAGTCTTTACACGACGGTCCTGGCATTCCCCACGGCTGGCCAGCACCGAATGAAGGGGTAAAGAATGCGCGTGCATAAATATAACCCAACTGCCGGAAGCAGGAAATCACTGGTGGGGGAAAAGTTCGTTGGAGATTTACCACATCAGGGGAAGCACTGGTGGGGGAAAAGTTCGTTGGAGAAACACCACATCAGGGGAAGCACTGGTGGGGGAAAAGTTCGTTGGAGAAACACCACATCAGGGGAAGCAGTGGTGGGGGAAACGTTCGTTGGAGGTTGGCTACATCCGCCGGAAGCGCTTAGCGATTATTGCACAACATCCGCAGGAAAAACACTGTGTCCGTTGATTTAACGGTTTTCGTCTTGGAGGAGAACTCTGTTTTGAACGGTGCTGAACATGCAAACGACCACATCAGGGGGAAGCACTGGTGGGGGAAAAGTTGGTTGGAGAATTACCACATCAGGGGAAGCACTGGTGGGGGAACGTTCGTTGGAGGTTCACTACATCCGCCGGAAGCGCTTAGCGATTATTGCACAACATCCGCAGGAAAAACACTGTGTCCGTTGATTTAACGGTTTTCGACTTGGAGGAGAACTCTGTTTTGAACGGTGCTGAACATGCAAACGCCGTGAATGTGATCGGGTATGATATAGGATGCTTCGCGACCCGAATGCGGGGGCGAAGGGCGCGAGATGTTTGGGTGAGGTGCGGTTGGAACGCTGGTAGAAATACATGCGCACTAAGGACTATTTTGTGAGATGCGCAGTGCGAAACTGGTGTTGAGGAAATGATGAACCTCGAGGAATGTTCTAAAATTGGCGCACCGTATGCACTTGATGAACTGCGTGAAATTCATGTCATGTAAGGGAACGTTGGAGGCATGGTTGTGAAGCATGTACTTGTGGTATGCCATGATTTGATTTTGCACGTCCGTCTCTTCCTTCTTTTTGTGATAGATGATGTCGGTAATGATGCGCTGCAGTGTATGCAACACGTGCCATTCTTGTTGGTTGAGCGTAACGGATGCGCCTTGCGGTTCCTTGAAAACGAGCTTTAGCTTTCCGAACACAAACTTAAACACGATGGTGACGCTGTCGCTGAACTGAAATTGCTGTAGACGTCCCTGCGGGTCATTCAAGCGTTTGTGAATGATGGGGATGGCTTCGACGAGTTTGTGCCACTGCGAGGAACTCATGACGACTGCGTTGTGCTGTCCACATTTGGCAATGGTGACGACGAGATGGTGCGGCGGCCGGGGGGAGAATCCCACACTGACGAATTTAGTTTGTTGCGGGTTGAGGAAGTAGATATCCGCCAGAGGACCCACAACTGCACTGTGTTGGAACTGTGCTGGCGGAGCAGGGCTGTCGGGATGCTGTTGGAGGTCGAAGATGGGTAGTTTCCTTTTTTCCCCGGGTTTCGAGGTGGTCGGGGTTTGACATCCGGTTATACTGGAACACACAAAACAATAATAATAATAATAATGTGAGGGATAGAGAGATAAACGGGGTAGAAAAAAGCAAGCTAATACATAGGTGCGGACCTACCTGGTCGGCGTGCTGCATGGCAGCAGGACTGTATCCGCGCGCTGCATGGTACACTCTGAATGAGGCGAGCGGCACCGTAACGTTGCTTTTTATATGCGCAGGAGCGTCTTCTGAAAGCACGTGCAAGACGATGGATTAGCTTAGATGTGCTGAATAGTGACACACACACACACACACACACACACACACGTACTCACCTTCAAGGGTTGACAAGTTTGCTGAGCGTCAGAGCACTTTGCGCGGCATGCGTTTTTGAACGTTTTGCGAATGACGACATCATTATGCGCGTGATTGCTGACGTGAAATTTTGAGAAGAATGTATGCTTAGGCAAGCCGGAGCAGCGGTGGGTGAGGTAGGCGATGACGTAATGACCGCACGTGGTGCTGTCGAAACCTTGCAGCCTTCTGGCGTTGGTGGACCAACGCGTCCCGCAGACCGAATTTAAGAACCGGAGAAAATGGGGCGAAAGCGGTCCTATGCCGTAACTGTCAAAATATTCTGCATGCGAGTTTTTGTCCACAAAGATGCAAACCCAGTGTTGCCCTGATTTGGTGCTGGGGTCGGTGTTAGCCACTAGCGCCAAGGGAGGCGTTCGAATGCCGTGAAGTACGGGTAGTTTATCGCAGGGGTAGACGCCTAAAAAGTGAGAGCGCGTAGAGGGGCATGTCGATAGAAACCGTTGAATTTGAAAGGTGTTCATGATACCAAAATGGATCGGTTGGCGTCGATTTCGACCGTGCGATGTATTTTCGCTAGCAGCAGAAGTATGACCGGTTCTGTCAATTTATCGGCAAAACCGATGCTTATAGAGACGGTTCCGTGGCGCTGACCCGAGATGTGAAACTCGTTAGCGCTCATGTCTGCAGTGAGATCGAAAACCATTATCGTATACCCTTGCGGGTAGGTTTCTCTGGAGATGGAGTGTCCCTCGTCCTTGAAATGAATGCCTAGGCCGTCCTGCAGGGTTTGAAAGCATTGCAAATAGTGTCCCTTTGTAAAGTCGGGTTGCAGAGGTTGGGAGGGAACGGGTTGTCCGTTGACGTAGAGCTGAAAGAAGTTCATTTTAAAATGTTTCAAGTTGTACGGATTTGAGTTAAAATGGCCGGAATAGGCCTTGTCGGTGACCATGGCTACTACCACTCTCCTTGGAACTTGCCCTACGCACACGTCGCTAAACGTCATTGCCCTGGACTCCTTGGGGATGCTGAGAGCGTGAAAGCTGACGTCTTTGAGATGGTACTTTGCGTTGCCCTTTGCGAGCACGGCCTGGTGCACGAGCTTTATGGTCGGCGAGGGCCGCACCGATTTTAAGCGCAGCGTGGCAGACACGATGTCGGCGTACCCCTTAAAGGTATCTACGTCGGAAAACAGATAAAACTGGGGAGAGGCGGGAGTGAGCTTAACGGTCATGCTAACGTTGTTCAAAAGCAGCTTCTCCTGTCTAAAAAGAGCGTTGGACAGAGGACCGATGAGCTGCACGACGTTGCTCCCTTTGGTAAACCCCTGACGCCACTGAAAACCCGCATTGGCGATAAAAGTGTCCATGATGCCTGCCGTGTCCTTTCTCCAGAGGGTAGATTCTAGTTTGGTGTTCATGGCATCTTCGGAGTAATTGAGAAGCGTCTCGAGGTATGTTCTATAGGGGTAACCGGCTTGCGGCATGGAGACGATGACGTTATTGAGGGTTACCTCCATCTGTTGAAACAGGGAATTTAAGGCGTTGTTGACCAGAGTGGCGTTAGCGTCAGCGTTTAAGGCCTCTCCTTTGTCATCTACAATGCGCACCATGAGTTCGAGTACGACGTAGGTCAGGTCTAGGTAATCGTCCGCATTTCCGGAATAATGAAAGGTGATGGGGGCATTTTTCATTAAAGTGTTTTGAGGGTTTAGTTATAGGAACCGTGACTCCTCGATGCTCATCTGAACCGGCACCTCTGTAAAGAGGTCCAGTTCGGAACTCATGTGGACGGTCGCGTCTGTCATTACGAAAATACGTCTTGCACCTTGCGCCTACCGCGTTTCAGCTTGGACTGCTTGCTCTTTCTGGATTTGCTCGGTTTTATTCTCTTGAGACGCCTGGCGCCGGAACCGAGCATGGCATCGAGCTTTTCGTCGGCTTTTCGCTTTAAATTGTATCCGGACTCCTTGAGCCTCCGCTGGAGCGCTTGCTTCGGCGCTGCTCCCGCCACAGTCACATCGGACAGAACGTGAGCGCCCGCCTTTAAGGCCTCCTTTCCGACTGCTTTTGCTCCGCTCTTTAAAAACGGTAGCAACCTTCTGAAGAGTCCTCCGAGGGCTGAAAAGAGACCGCTGCCTCTTTGGTAGCGCTTGCCCCTGTAGAGAGTGAAATCGCGATGGTGGAACGCTCCGCCGGTCTGATTGAGGTAGTACCGCGTTACGGCGTGCACGTCCATTACGCCTGTTTCGGACGAAAAGCGAGAACTACAGTAGAGGAAAATCCGTCGGCGAATGGCAAGAGATCGCCGTAACCGTTCCTTAAATCTATGTTGACCGTCTTGAAGTCTTGCTGAATCAAGGGTACCCAATTTGGGGAAAAAACGTCTTTTCGTCGCTCATGTAAGTGTTGTTGCTTCTTTCGTATTCCACGGCCGCGCTCTCTATGACTTGGGCGAAGGTGTCGCCCACGACTTGCGGGGACACTAGATTACAATAGACGAACATTTCGTAAGGAAACCCCATATAAGGATCTACGGGGTGTTTAGCAGCTTTTTCGAGAACGACGTTGACGTAGGGATCGAAACCCAACATTTTTGCCATAGCGGGCGTTAAGAGCAAACTGTGGATGCGGTGTAGAGGTCCCGGAGGGTCCTCCGATTTTGAAACGTCTCGTTTGGGTCTGACGGAACGAGCCGCCGCGGGTTTCTGCTGCCCCGAAGCCCGGGGCTTCGGTTTCGGTTTCGGCTTGGGTCTCTGGTGGGGCGCATCGTTGAGAGCTTCGTATTCGCCGACCGCGTACGGTACGACCGTGCGCGCGACATTTTCCACAAACCCGTCGAACGGAATGTCGGGTAGTGGTTCGGGATGGGCGACGGCGGCATTCACGCCCACCGTCTGCTTGCGCTCGTCGAAGAGGAAGAAGTTTTCCACGTGCAAGTGTTCGAGTAGAGCGGCGTTGACGAGGTTCACCAAGTCTTTGGGATTGTGCACGATGCCTTGCGGCATTTGCAAACTGAATTTGGAATGCGTGGGGAGGAGCGTCATGGTGTACTTGGTGCCCGCCAGACGGGCATCGTCTGGCGAAAGGTTATAAAATTTCACCGGATACCTGACCTTTTGCAGGGCGACCTCCCATTCTCCCTGCAGAACGATTCTCTCGGGCAAGATGTTAGAAAATCTGGCCTGGTGTTGTCGGTAAAGTGTTCCATGGAAGCGTTGCTCACGAGAGTGATGGAGAAGGGCTCGGTCTTAATCATGTCGAATCGACGGTCGAAGCCAGAACCCACGAGTTAAACTTTGCCGGATACCCCTTCCACTTTACCAAGACCTGCTTGCGGCGCCCTCGGCCCTTGGTTCTGTAAAACGCGCACGATCTTAAACGTCCGAGGTAGCGCGACCTTTTGTAGCTCCTGGGTGTAAAATGTGCCGTCTATGGCTTCTCCGGCCAGATCCTTCAACTTATATACCACCGGCCGACCGCGCACCACCTCGGCTATCCGAAATATTTCGTCCGTCCAATTCTGCTCGTAGCCCTTGTCGAATTTCATTTTTTCTTTAGAGATGCGCACGTGATCGCCGACGGAAAATGCGGGTCTCCCTGCGCGAGGTAGGGTCCTATTTCCGTAGAGATTGCGGTACACTCGTAAAATGTTAGATTCGTTCACGTCCTTCGGAGCCATTTTTATGGACCTGTGATGCGAGCTATTGTACGACTCAGGTAAGGCCGGAAGGACTTCCAGGTATCTGTAACTGTTTTTATGCGTGAAATACCTCCACATCTTGGTTTTTAAGGTGCGGTTGAAGCGCTCCACGACGCTGGCTTTAACGTTATTTTTGGTCGTGTAATGTTTCACGTCGTGTTTCTTCAGAAAGTCGCGAAAAGTCTTGTTGGTGAACTCGGTTCCCTTGTCCGTCTGGAGGACCCTGGGGACGCGCTGGGAGAATATGGAGCGAAACGCTTGCGCGACCTCGGTACCCAGCTTCGATTTCAGGGGTACGGCCCAAGCATATTTGGAAAATACGTCGATAACGGTCAGAATGTACACGTAAGGTTTGTTATGTTCCCTCACGCTGTTCATAACGTTTAGATCGGCCTCCCAAAGATCGTCCATATTCGTCACGTGATAACATCTGGTGGGGAACCGCTTTCTGACCGGTTTGTGCAGAGTGTAACTGTCCCGGGTTCGAAGGAAGGACTCGATGTTCGCCTTAGACGCGCCCGTGGCCTTTCGAAGGGGCTCGACCGTGCCCAAACCGGCATAGTGTTCCGGTCTGGCATAGTATCGCCTTAGCGCCTTCCATTCCTTCATGCTTTACTTGTACAGGGGCTGCCAGACGCGCTTGCGAAAATGGTACGACGCGGAAGGCGATTTCGATTTCTTTTTCGGAGTGGCAGGGTTCGCCCTCTTCTTTTTGCGAGGCGAGAGGAGGTTGACCTTTATGGTTCGGGGTTCGACCTCCTGCTTCACCGGCACGCGCTCGTGCACGTCTTCGTAATCGTCGTCGTCGTCGTCGCCGAGGAAGGGCTTTCTGACTTGTGCCACGAGATCGAGGTAGTTGTCCAATTTATGTTTTACGAGCCGCCACTTTTCGTCGGCAGAGAGCTTTGCGCTCTGCAGGTTCCGAATTTCTTTGGCCAATCTGGATATGGTGCGGTCTACAGCGTGAAGCTTGTCGACGGTCTTCGGTTGCGGTGCAACGAGGATCTGCCTGCCGTACTTTATCCTGTTAATTTCGACACTAGTGCGCCGCCGAGCGAGGCCAAGACGGGTAGGAGGAATGCCGGCAAAAAACCTTTTTGAACCAAGATACTCTTCTTCTTCTTCAGAGGAACCCGTCTATCCGTCAACTTCCTCCAAGAAGCCTTGTGCTTCTTTAGGCGAGCCAAGCACTTTGCGGGAAGTTGCACGTGACCTCTGCACACGTTGAGCATGCATTCGCTAATGGCCTTGATCAGATCGCCGTCGGCATTTTTTAACAACTTTTTGCGCAGAGGGGCCTTCGCCTTGGCCAGAGCCGCCAAATTACCGTGCTGTCTCGCTATGCGAGGACTGGTCAGCGTCGCGAGCCTTGACCTACCTCTAGCCATGCTTGCGCGATAATGACGTTCGCTCCGAAAGCGGTACTTTTTATTTAGACTCGACGGCCTCAATCGGGCAAGACCCTGCCGGGATGATATGGAACGAAACGAACCCGAGTCCTCTCGGCGGTCTCAGTTGGGTACGAAATAAGAGAGGTTTTCCCCCGGCAGCACGCCGGTTCGATACCTGTATCGGGCGGGCGTGTACTGGGTGCAGTCCAACACGAGATAC
The DNA here is from genome assembly GCA_030765065.1 of Deroplatys truncata. Classification (NCBI taxonomy): domain Eukaryota; kingdom Metazoa; phylum Arthropoda; class Insecta; order Mantodea; family Mantidae; genus Deroplatys; species Deroplatys truncata. Next base: position 114,712,200 of record CM060988.1, on the reverse strand, counting down.
CCGTGAGGGCGTTCGGTGGCCTTCTCGAAGGCCTCCAAGAGAAACCTAGAGTTCCTGGGTTCGATCTGCTGGCACAGTCTCTCGATCTGCATCTTGTCCCGGTTGTTCTTGAAGACCACGACGTAGTTCGCATTCAGAGAGATGTTGCGATATTTCTGACCCTGCGGAAACACGTTCTGCAGGATGTAGACGATGCCGAAGCGCTTGTGATGGGAGTCTCTGGTGAAAAAATTGGACACGTCCTTCCCGCCACCCTCCAGCATCAGATCGTCGAGGACGACGAGGTCGTTCTCGCCCACCGAAGCAAGTTCGGGTATGCCCGCGTGGGTCTCGCAACGCAGTGCCGAGGGTTCGAGTCTCGGCGAATACTCCGGAGGGTGGCACCACAGCACCCTCCTGGGGCGCACGTCGAACATCCGGTGCGCGTGGCGCAACAGGTTTTTCACGAAGTTCGACTTGCCGCAGCGCGACGGCCCCGCCACGAGCATCGTGCTGGGAAACTCGAATCGCCCCAGGTCTCGGGGACCGGGCATCGTCTCCTCAGGGGCGCCCGGTTCGAAATGACTTTGGCGCGGCTGCGGACGTCTCATTTATGCGTTCCTCTTGAACCCGTAGGGATAGGAATCGTGATCGCCGGCGAGCACGCGCTTGTTGACCACCATCCTAAACGTCTTCGAGCTGGGTTCGGTGACGACCGTCCAAGACGGTTTCCGCGAGATCTGCGTGCCCGCCAGGTTCACCGCGCGGTCGTTGTCCCTGAGCACTACGTCGCGAATCACCTCCGCGTTCACCAGCTCCAGGTTGCCCGAATTGAGCGTGATCCCCTTCACCTTGCACACCGAGAAGGTCTTGCCCGTCTCGGGGCAAACGATCTCCATGCAGTAGCTCTTGGGCCCCGTGGAGGCGAACCGGGCGATGTAAGAGCCCCGCCCGTACTTCTCCAGCTCGTCCGTCATGTCCCCCAGGAGGCGTCCGACGGACGGCGTCCAGTCGCCCGGAGCGGCGGCGACGACGACGGAATCGGTGTCGAAGTAGAAGACCTGTTCTCCCAGCCTCTTGAGGTAGGAGTAGAGCACCAGGTGCGCGTGAGCCGTGGTGTAGGCCGCCAGGACGGCGTTGGCGGCGGTGTTGACCTTGCGGCACTGCTCGCGGTACCTCCACACCGCGTACACGATCCGGTCGGTGACGGGCACGTAGGTCTGCACTTCCACGCCCGGGTCGTTGAGCAGCTCCAGGAGGCGGTCGTACCGGTCCACCAGCTCGCACGTGGGGAGGTTTTCCCTCTGCCCCAGTTTGCCCCAGAAGCTGTTGAGCATCAGCTTGGCCAGCTCCCGCCTGCCGGGGTTGGTGGCGACGGCCTGGGGATCCAGGGCCACGCCTTCGTGTTCGAAGAATTGCTCCACGTACTGCTGCTTTGCGGCAGGGTCGTCGCAATCCGAGGGCCAGCCGGAGGCTTCGGTCTTGATCTTCAGGAACTGATTCACGTAGTCCTTGAAGAGGCCCTTGGCTCCGGTGGTCGGTTCGTGCCGCACCACGTCGTACTCCCAGATCTCGTGGACCCTGAGGAGGCGGTACCCCTCCTCCAGGGCGACCTTCATCTCGTCGACCACCCAGGTACCCGACAACGCCCTCTCGCGCTCTCCGTGGTGGCACTCGTCTTGGTTCTCCGCCTCCGCGCAAGCGCGGCATAGCGGGAACATGAGCTTGCCGCCGACACGCGCCGGTAGCACCGGGTGGTACAGGTGTTGCGGCGGTAGAACCTCGCACTTCACCAACCCGCCCCCCACGTCTTCCAAGCGCGGGAATCGATCCACTTGGATCTTGGGGTGGCCCGCGGGGTAGGGTTTCGTCTTGTTCACGTACGGGTACAGGCTGCACACGTCGTAGTAGTAGATCTTGCTATCCCCCTTCGCCTCGCAGTACGTCTTGGTGCAGTTGGTGCGACCTCCGTAGAAGGCGTCTCTGGGGTTCAGGGGTTCGGGTACCGGAAAGTCCCTTGCGTGGCGCGCGAGGTCCTGGTCGGCCTTCGTCGCGGCGTCGAACTCGCACTCCCACATTTCCACCACGGCGTAGCCGGCGGCCTTGATCTTGGCCGTGACCTTCTCGGTGCTCTCTAACCTGGAGGCCATGGTTTCGTGTCCCGAGTTGTATATCGCCGCATGGCGATTGTGAAAGCACCGCCTGCAGCCGTGGTAAAAGCAGCCGTGGAAAAAGTACGCGGTTTTTTTCGGCCTCTCTGTACCCGTCCACCTTGTGCCCCGCGATTTTGACTTCGCGTCCTCGCATGGCGTGCTGGATGACGATGCGGTTTTGCGTCTCTAGCCAGGTTAGCCATATGCACGCGGCGCGAGACTGACGGTCCGCTAGTCGATACCCGCCCGCTGGCAAGAGGGCAATTTTTTTAAGCGGCATGAAGCGCTTTCTATACACGCACATGCACGCCTGCGCGATGGTGACGCATTCTCTGAACGGGTCTATTCCGTTCTCGTCCAAGAATTCCCTTCTGAATTTGGAAACTCCCTGACTGAGTAGAAATACGTCCATCTTGCAATACGCCACCATTTCCGCCCTCATGTCGAAGACGTGCCCGGAGGACGCCTTTTCTTCGTGCCACTGCTCGAAGGCTTTCCGACCCTCCGCCGACATGCCCTCCGGGCAGTAATGCCTTTTGTCGGGAATCGAACCCACGTACCGCTCGTTTTGCTTCGTGTTAAACAGGTACGGGAAATAACCTTTGCATTCCTTCAATCCGAAGGTCTTGGAAAAGCGGGAGAGTGGCATGGGTATGAAGTTGAGCGAGTCTAGAAATGTGACGTCACCGTACCTCATCCTGTAGATCTTGCTCCCGTTCATGATGAGCTCCGGCATCCAGTCTAAGTGCGCCACCATGTACTTTAATAGAAACTGCCCGTCGTAAGCTCTGAGGTTATGCGCCACGACGTAGACGTCCCAGGCTTCGAACCTCGCCTGCGCGATGTGTTCGAAAAGCTGCTTCACGGGTTCGTCCGTGAACACCCATTCTTTGCAACCGCATTCGGTGCAGTATGCCGTCTTGCGGCGTTCGTCGATGCAGTGCGGGCAGACTTGGTACAACACGCACAAGTTAGGTACATGCTCGTATGTGTCCTTTTTGCCGGTATATGGAATGTTTTGCGTGCATTCGAGGTCGATGAACATAAACACGTACCGGTTTCTTTTGTTCTTTGCGGCGTACGGCTGCATATAGCACATGTGGCTAGAATTCACGTGTGTCTTGCAATGATAGCAGTACTTTTCCCCGCACTCGTGCGCGGTTTTTCTGTACCTCGCATTCACGAGCTTGTTGCAAGACGTGCACACCTTTTCTACGTCGCACACCGACAGCGCCTTTGGGTAAAAAACGCCTTTCTTTGCGAGGTTTGCAAAGCATGCCGGTCCCTTAAAATCTCTGTTGCACCCGGCGCAGCGTATGTAGGCGTCGAAATGCGCATCGCACTGCTGATGGCATTTAGCGCACCTGGCGTCGCACCTGTGAAATTCTTTTTTGTGTGCCGAGGGATGATGACACCGGCGGCAATACCATTTGCATTTAAAGCACTTGTGAAGGTTCACGATGGCGTTAAAGTGCCCGGCGTGGAGCATGACGTCGATGTATTTATCGCATTTCTTATCCGACGCGTACAGCACGTGCTTCCCCGTATGATCGCCAAACACCGTCACAGCGTAGCCCTTTAACGCAGCGTCAAAGCGTCTGACGTCATCTATGGTGCAGCCGTCGTGGCCTTGACCGATGCTCGCGCACAAGGCTACGGCCTTCGATTTTTGCAGATAGTCGGAACGCGTCATCGTTCTATAGTTGACGTCGCGATCCACTTTGGCTTTGACTACAACGATGGCTCTTGCTAAACACAAGTTGTCTTTGTTGGCTATTTCGACAATGCCTTTATTGCCCCTACAGGCATCGCAAGGTTGGTGGCACGAACCCGAGACCTCCTTGGTCCACACAAACGTCACGTGAAGAGGCCCGCTTAGCAAGAATTGTTGGTTACTTTGCATTACTTTTTCGATGCTTCCAACAATGACATCTGCATTCAATTGGTCTACGCGCCTAACGCTCATGTTGAAGGCTTTGGTCGTCTCCTTTTCGTCTGTTATGGATATGCCTAAATATCCGGGTTCGTTTTCTAATAGGTTCTCTTTCGCAAAGTTTAGAATATCGTTAAACAGATGCGATACCCATTGCTCGGGGTTGACATCTCTTGGGACCGGGTTTACGGTAATTTGAGACTCTGTAAAGCCGGAAAAAATCTTTGGCAGCCTTCTCTGCTTGTGTCCTATAATGTCGAACGTAGGCTGCAAGGTGCCATCGCGACTTCCCCCGGATTGCAGCTCCATCTTATCGTCCGAATGCGCCGATCGCTCTTTCCCCCTGCAAAGTGCTGCTGCTATTTTGTTTTTTATTTTAAACTATTTTTTCGTCAAATAGAACGATTTTGTAGAAAAACCCGCTATCGCACCCGTCTCTCACTACGGGCGTCTGCTCTTGGCACCGGGTTTTTATAAGCTCGCTTATCAAAACCGATGTTTCATCATGCGCGTCGAGTTAAATGCCTCGTTTCGCCACAAAATTGTCACGTTTGTAAAAAACGCGGTCATCTTATCACGAGCCGCCACTGCGCGACCGCGACCAACGGCAATAAGGCTGCATAAAAACGCTGACGAGTATCCTTTCTCACGCTCGATTTACACCTACGTCGCCACACGTTTCTTGCGCGGTGCTGTGCGTGAGAAATGCCAGGCGAGCGGGGTTTTAACGTTTTTGTACACTCGCATCAGTGCAATATTTAAAAAACTACGAGTGCCGTGTGTGGTGTTTTTTGTGTCGTGCAGTGCGTACGTGTTATGTAAAATGCGATACTTCCTTTCTAAGGAGTAACACCAAGTGTTGAATGAAAATTCTCAAGTGTTACGTTCGTATGACCTCTACCCTCTATCTCTTATAGGTGAGTACGAAAGTTTATTTTCATATCCACTTATTTTTAATCCGGATAAACTTTTCGGGAAATGGTTGCATCCGAAGGGACGGTATACACTGGCCTTAAAATTCTAAATTCTTTCCATCAACATGGCGGGCAAGAACTGAAAAGCGACATGCCTTTAAAAAGAATGGCTAAGCATTGTACAATTCGAACCATTTATAACAGATATCTCGGAAATGGCTGGCGTCACAAAAAAGTTATTTCAAATAAATTGTGTGTGTTTTTTTTTAAAAGAGATCTAAATTTTTTGTATTGTATGTTTTTTCTCAAACCATAGCAGTTATACAAGATCGTAGAAAATTTCTTCCGAATCAAGAGGACTTCGCAGGCTATTTCCGCAAAATTCGAGATATACATTTTATTTTTTTTTCATATAAATGTCTTTAATATATGGTGTTGTAATTAAAATCGTCAGAGGCAGTTTTAGAAAATAAAACATTTCGGAAAATAGTTCATGTAAAGGGTAGTTTTGGGTGGAGGGACTTTCTTGCAAATCTCTGTGTTGTAACTTTGGAAGGTACTCGACCTAAATACCAAGTTTTAGTATTTATCCGACTTTTCATTTTTGAGTTATGCTGCTCTGACACATACACACAGAATTTTCTAAAAATGTTTTTTTATTCAGGGGACCTCGAAACAAGTATTTAGTTTTCCGGTGAAATCTCAATATTGAATATTTGGATGCAATGCATACCTCCTCTACCTACTATTTTACGTGGTAGAGAAAGCCCCTAAATCAATATTATTACATGCAGTTGTGAAAAATATTACAGCTATGATTAATAAATTCTGGGATTACGAGAAATTTGTTAATATTAGTTTAAACGTATATAGTTTGCAAGAAAAGTGAGTAAGCTAGCACGAAACTTAGCGTTGTTGTCACAAATAAACGTTATAGAGAAAACTCTGATTTTCATAAAGGTAAGATTAAAACTACTTGCTTAAGGTAAAATGCTTGTCTCATATTAAGAATATTCTCGGATATTCGGAGAATGGCGCGAAAGTTGAGTCTGACGCCTTGTTATTTTTATTCCGTTTTTTCTTCAAGTGGGGTTTCTCTATTGTTACATCTGTATAAGCACTGTAACTATTTTTACTTTCTCTACCACGTACATACCAGATACAGGAGAAATTGCATTGCACTCAAAAATTCCATACCGGGATTTCGCCAGAAATACATCTATAGATTTGCACATTTCAACTTATTACATAATTGGCTTATATTGTGCACGATGTTTCATTTAAATACCCACAAACTGGGTCTGTGATTATTACTTTTTTTTATGTGTTTCAGTGGGTGAATAATAATTAGTTTGTTGGTATCGTTATCACAGTACTGTTTCACTTGTGAAATTCCGTTCTCTTTGTATGAAAATGAGTGTGGGAATTTTCTTGAAAATCTACGGTTTGTTAAATTTTTTTTATACGCTACTATTTTAGTGTGTGTGTGTGTGTGTGCGCGCGCGCGAGTACGTGCCTAGTATCCGTGCGCCACAAGCCAAAACGACGTCATTATAGAAAAACTTTATCATTTGCCTACCGGACAGGGGCAACCGCGAAAAACCTGAAAAAACTCTAAGAGTATTCTAACGCTTACCGATCTGGAAAACCCGTGAAAACAAGATAGTACACTTTTTTTTTAATTTTCTCAAAAATGGCTATAACGATTTTGATGAAAATATCATATGTTTAAGATAATGTCGTGAGAAATGAAATGTATATCTCAAATTTCTGGGAATGTCTCCAAAAGTATTTTTCATTGTGAACGCCTTTTGCATAACTGGTAAACCATAAGAGATAGACAAAATTTTACTACACAAAAAATGTAGTTCGCGTTAAAATACACAACTTATGCCATATACATTTCTTTTGTTGAGTGAACCGCTTTCGAGATATTGCTTGTTATTTCCTTAAATTTTTCAGTACTTATACTTTTTTTTACTTTCTCTACTACGTATAGTAAGTAGGGGAAGTATTGCATTCCACCCAAAATTCGATACCGAGATTTCACCGGAAATACACGTTTTGAGACCTAACTTTATCATTTGCCTACCGGACAGGGACAACCGCGAAAAAACCTGAAAAAAAGCTCTAAGAGTATTCTAACGCTTACCGATCTGGAAAACCCATGAAAACAAGATAGTACGCTTTTTTAATTTTCTCAAAAATGGCTATAACGATTTTGATGAAAATATCATATGTTTAAGATAATGTCGTGAGAAATAAAATGTATATCTCAAATTTTCTGGGGATGTCTCCAAAAGTATTCTTCATTGTGAACGCCTTTTGCATAACTGGTAAACCGTAAGAGATAGACAAAATTTTACTACACAAAAAAATGTAGATCGCGTTAAAATACACAACTTATGCCATATACATTTCTTTTGTTGAGTGAACCGCTTTCGAGATAATGCTTGTTATTTCCTTAAATTTTCCAATACTTATACTTTTTCTTTCTCTACTACGTATAGTAAGTAGGGGAAGTGTTGCATTCCGCCCAAAAATTCGATACCGGGATTTCACCGGAAATACACGTTTTGAGATCTCCTGAATCAAAAAAAAAGCATTTTTGGAAACATGTCCGTGTGTGTGTGCCTGTCTGTGTGTGTGTGTGTGTGTGTGCGCGCGCGAGTACGTGCCTAGTATCCATGCGCCACAAGCCAAAACGACGACATTATAGAAAAAACTTTATCATTTGCCTACCGGGCAGGGACAACCGCTAAAAAACCTGAGAAAACCTCGAAAATTAGAAACGGCTTCGTCAACCAGTACAGAAAACGCCTACCAACCAGGGAAAACCTATGAAAAAGCAGAAAGAGTTTGCATTCGTTTACCAACCGCAGAAAACTCCCAAAAAACTAGTTATTTAAAAAAAAAAGGAAAAGACGAATAATATAAGTATGGCAACTGCAACGTTTGTGTGTGTGTGTGTGTGCGCGCGAGTACGTGCCTAGTATCCGTGCGCCGACAAGGTAAAACTTCATCATTTGCCTACCGGGCAGGGACAACCGCTAAAAACTGAGAAAACCTCAAAAATTAGAAACGCCTTCGTCAACCAGTACAGAAAACGCCTACCAACCAGGGAAAACCTATGAAAAAGCAGAAAGAGCTCGCATTCGTTTACCATCCGCAGAAAACCCCCAAAAAACTAGTTATTTTTAAAAAAAAACGAAAAAAAAGGAAAAGACGAATAATATAAGTATGGCAGAAACAGCTTGCATTCGTCTACCAAACGGAGAAAACCCCGAAAACACTAGTTATTTAAATTTGCTGATGAGTTCTGGATAGGTTTTTGCAAATGTTGTTGGTAGCAAAACTCGCCTTTTCCATCACCTCCAAAATACCCCACTCCCACACCTTTTTTCTTTCCACCAATCATAATCTCTCTTATTCTCACCAATCAACAACTTTCATTTGTTCCTTTCCACCAATAACAACACTTCTTATTCCCACCAATCACAACTTCACACGTCACTTTCTGTTATACTTTTTATCCCTCGTTCGCCATCTTTCCCCCTCTTTCAGCCCCCAACCTCCGCACAGACAACGCCTCACCGCTCCTTAACCTCAACTTCGTGCCTCCGTCATCTTATTTAGTTCCCATTTTTACCACCGCGCCTCTCATTTCCCAACCAGATTGCCGGCAAGAACAGATCTCGTTCATTCGCACCTCGACGGTTGACTCGGCAGCAGCTACTGCGAACACCTACGTCGTACACGTTTTTGACCGCTTTCGACCGGCTATGAGAACCCTGCTCCTACGTACGCTAGCGACCATCACGATGGTCCAGTACCAGGTTTTAGGTATAGTTAAATTACGCCTCTGCAAAGGGTGTCTGTACCGCTTTAAAAACCTAGGTATATCAGTGCGTAGTGATGTTGGTTGATTTTAAAGCTGGTTAAGCATTTTCAAAAACAGTTTGCTTTTATTTTTTCGCGTCGCGTGCCGCGCTTTTGGTGACGCATCCACACCGGTAACAGGTAAGTACCACACGCATAATTATTTTTCGGACCTGCTTGGCGTAGGAATATATCCTTTCGTGTTTTGGTACTGTAACCTCAAACCTCCTTACCCACCTCTTGCGTCCGCCATCTTGTTTAGTTCTCACCGCATCTCCTTGTCGCAGACCCTCCGCCATTTTTAGTTCCCACTATTTTAACCTCAAAATCTACTCTTCTAAACTCTTGCTACCCCCATCTTCTTTTAGTTCCCATTCTCACCACCGCGTCTCCTTACCCCCCACCTCTTGCGACCGCCATGTTCACCACTAACCTCAAAATTTCCTCGTCCTTAAACCTCTTGTCTCAACCACCTTGTTTAGTTCCCATTTTCGCCACCGCATCTCATATCGCCCCCATCTCTCTATCCACTCAAGAAAAAACTACCATCCAACGTTCAAAAAAATTGCTGATCAGTTCACGACAGGCTTTTGGAAATCTTGCTGCTAGCAAAACTTACCTTTCCCATCACCTCCAACATAACCCCACTCCCACAACTTTTTCTTTTCCACCAATCATAATCCCTCTTATTCCTACCAATCAACAACTCTCATTTGTTCCTTTCCACCAATAAAATCACTTCTTATTCCCACCAATCACAACTTCACACGTCACTTTCTGTTACACTTTTTATCCCTCGCTCCCCATCTTTACCCCTCTTTCAGTACCGACCTCCGCACAGACAACACCTCGCCACCCAGCTCCTCTCCATCACGCGACCTCCATACTCTTCCATCTTCCTTCCTTCATCTCCCACCCCAAATTAACGAACCAATCAAAACACTCCACGTCACTTCCTCAATTCTTTCAACTCGTCCCGGATGAGCCAACCGATTTAACGATAATCCTACCGCTCAGGGCGCTTTTCAAACTTACCGCCGCCGCCGTCGCACGCAGCGACACTAGCGACACGAGCGCCCCTAGCGGCAGGATCATCGTTAATACAATTGGCTCATCCGGGACTATTACTACTATCGTTGTTTACTCGGACAGCTCGGCACCGGCCTCCCATAAGCCCTACGTCACAATATTTTGTATCATGATATTTTCATAATAAAAGACCAAAAGCATTCCCTGAACAATTAATATTTATCGAGAACGTAGTTTTATATACCAAGGGTGACATGATTATAAGTGACCCCTTCCCCGAAATTCCGTAGTTTAGAAATATTTTTGCTTTTGTCTTCCGGGAAGAAGAGTGCTTTTTAAAGCTGTTATCAAAGTTGGTAGAGTGGTTTCCTAGATAGTCACAAACAATCACAATATTTTTCTCTTTAAATGTGTTACTTACTGTGGTCTTGTGGTTAGCATTCTAGCTTCCAAATCCAGAGATGCCGGGTTCGGTTCCCGGTTGGAGGCTGGGAAGTTTTCTTCAGCCAGGATTATTCCACATCCACACTAGAGTTCAGGAAGTATGAGTGTGAGAGTAAATGTATGTGCGAATTTGATTTTAAAGAAAATCAAAGTTTAAAAAAGCAGCAAACGAGCGAATATCATTACTGAACAATTGTTCCAAAACCTAAGCCGCCAATATGACCTTTGATATTAAAGACGGCATATAAATGGAACGAACACAATTTCTATGGGGCTGGTCAGCGTTTTTGCTTCTCACATCAGAGTTCTTGGGTGCGATTCCTGGCTGGGGCTGGATTTTTCTATAGTTAGAATCTTTCCTTACTCTCTGCAGAGTCTAGATATATGAATTAAATGTGAAGGTTTCACAGAAAAAATGCAAAAATCAACGTTAAAAATAAATCTGCATTTCGAGTTATACACAATCGGTTGTTTCTCAGGTCAGATCCATCGATAAAGGAGGCTATACAAACAATAAAAATGAATACTACCTTCAGAATTACTCTTTGGAGACACTGCACACTCAGTCCCCTTTTGAGGGATTTGGAGCTTCTGAAGCCTATGAATAACTCCATAACACTTACTTTAATGCACCGCAAAATGTAACTCCAGATACAATATAACACTGCTCTGCTAGATTTACACATAAAAAAAAATGAAGAGTTTCAAAATTCCTACTCTATTTAATCAACAATTGCAGATTAGCTCTAATGTTAAATATCCGGGACTATTATTAGTCAGTATACTTACATGGAACCTACATCTGCGCAAGATAACAAAGGAAGAATGGCTCTTAGAGTAGCCAGAAGAACCTTTGACAAAACATGGGCACTTAAACCAAAAATGATGTCTTGGATTTACAAAGCAATTATAAGAACCTAAGTTACCTATTAGTCGCTCGTATGCTGGCCAAAGTCAATAAAAATAAGCAGCAAACAACCTCTGCAGTGTTCAAAGCCTGGCCTGTTGTGTATAACGGAGGCTATGAAATGTACATCAGCTGCTATGGAAATCTTCTTGAACCTGCTCCCTTTAGTATATCAAAGGAGTTGCAAGGCTAGGCTCTTATCGGCTGAACTTAAATTCAAACTAATATAATCCCAAAACTTCAGGGCACACTAGAATTACAAGTACAATCAATAGTTATGTTTTATCAGGCCATTCAGTATATTGTTAGAACGGAGCTATAACAAAATGCAATGTCCTGCTGGTAGTCTAATCTGGTATACAAACGGCTCTAAAACGGATGAAGGATCGGAGGCTGGAATCCATGGGGAGGTGCTAAGGTGTGACGCACATGTTGTTCTTGGTCGCAAAACCACAGTACCTATTCCAAGCTGACCTTTATTCAATTGAAACTGTGTCAGAGAGAATCGAAAAAGGGGCTAAAAAGGTGGTAACATTTGGATTTTTTTCACAGGAGCACTTAAAGCAATTGCAAACTACAATATAACATCCAAGTTAGTCTGGAACTGCCTAACAAACCTTATCCAGTTGGAAACACACAAGGTGGGTGGATGCCTGGGCATAGGGAATCTTGGGTAACGAAAAAGAGGATACTCTTGCAAGTAAGTATCTGCTCAATCATTTATTGGACTAGAACCACTTTTTGATATTCCTTTCAATATTATTCGAAGAACCATTGCTGAGTGGATTCGTTATTCTACATATTAAAGGCAATGGATTCAAACAAAAGGATGCAAGCACAGTAAGCGTATTGGTAAACTATTCTCCTGGCTTACTGAAGATACACTAAAATTCAATAGATCCCAAATAAACCTAATAACCATTATAGATTAAGGAAACACCGCCATACATCGAGAACCTTTAAACAAGAACTAGTATGTAGGCTATGCAATGAAGACGAAACTGCTTCTTATATAATCTTTTAATGCAAATTCTCTAGGTAGGAAAAGATATAACCTAGTAGGTATTGTAAACCCATAGGATATTCCTGCTGCTTATTAAAGGAACAGGTCTATTAAACTAAAACTATTAAGACAGGAGAATAATACAATAAAACTCAAAGGTTTCTGTGTTAAGAGAAGATTTAAGCCGCCTTCAGCTTTATACAAATCAAATAATCAAATCCGTTAGATTTAACTATAGTTGTTTTACATTAGTGTTAATACTGTATAGCTTGTTTCTGTTACAGCTGCCCTATAGGGTTTGGGATAATGGTTGCATTAACTGTCTGGCTAAAACACTAATACATTTGATTGGATTGGATTGACTGCGAAGGGGACTCGGCAGATTCAGAGGATATTGTACCATTACCGATCTTTCACGCCCAACATAGAATGAGACGCTAAGGACCATAGTAGTTAAGAGAGTCCATAAATAAAACTCAGTTTATTTTTTTTACGCCTCACGAGGAGGCGCCCCGAGAGGAAAGATTAGGCAAGAGGGGACACCTGGCGGCCGGAACCAAGACCGACGGCACAGCAATGACATGGTTCCTAAATTTCCAGATAGATGCACCCCGGGCGACGGGCAGGCAGACCGGGACCCCACTCAAAGGGGATCTAATGCATCTCATGGGGTTGAGATACCCCAGGCCAGCCGAGGGACGGAGACAATCACAAAGAGCATACCTTTCCCGTTACGCTGCACCGAAACATCATCGCCGACACTTACGACCCTGAAAGAAACCAACAGGATGAATGGAATGAAGAATGGAGGAACAGGAAATTCGGATGAAAGGAATCACTTCAGCATTCTCCTGGTGACCCGGGAAAACACCCGAAAAAACCCATGAGTCAGAGTGGGCGGTCGTCGGGATCGATCCTTGGACCTCCAGAATACGGGCCACAGACATAACCGCCTGAGTCATCCCGCTCGGTTTAATACACTGACTTCAGTAGTTTGGAAGAGATGGTTGGAGCTGGATTAAAATGGAGGTCTTCTATACTAACCGAAACTGCCGCATTCCAATTACATCAACATAAGTTGCTGTGCATCTAAATAATTTGTGTAGAGTAATAGTTGTAAATAGTAATAAATTATGCTTCTGCAAACATAAATAAAAATGAAAATATTCTTAATCTTTAGAAAGAAAGTCTTCGTACTCGCTGGGGAAAACTTTGTAGCCTTTATGCATCTTTCAATTCCTTCTTGAATGAAACATGTCAAAATATTCAATGTACAGTTCAGGATAAATATGTAGCTGCGTATAATGATACAACATTGTAAAAATAATGGTTTGTTATCGAATTTATTGGTAGCTTATAATCAGTATAATTAAACCTGAAAATTAGCTTTCATTGATTGGTGTTTGGTCAAAGCAAGTCCGCTTTGTTTTAAAAGTTTACACAGAATTTCTTGAATCTACAAGAAGATTTAAAGAAGTACATTGCAAAGGTGATTTTATTGTGGGTAAGGGACGTTTAGGTAATCAAGTACTTCTCTCAGGGTGAAATGCTGCAAGATGGAGTTGGCGATTCTTATGATTGCGGCCGAAATAAGCTTCTCCACTTCATCTTTATACTGTTGTAGCAAACCAGGCCCTTCCTCGCTAATTATCTGGTTCATCATGTCGCCCAGTGATCCTCCGCCCATCAAGTTCTCGAAGTTCACCTGGAAAAAAAGGTGTATTGCACTTTACAACTTGATGCAAAAAGTCAACTGACTGAACCGTTCGATTATTTTAAAATACAGTGGAACAGTATGCCGAAAGTTAAGCTTTCCATGTTGTACAACGGTTAGTCAGGTCGCGTAGCACCTATGGATATGTATGGAACCAATAACCATAAACGCCATTTATAGAGTCCTCAGGTGATAAGAATACTAGCAATAGGAATGCTAGTAAATATTTCCTTGCCAACCAAGTACGTCAGACCTCCGCGATTGGACTGCATTTATACAGCACTTAACAAATTGTCAACGCAAATCTGGCCCCTCAACCTCGAAGGCTTTCTTCCCATCTGTGAACTGAAATCATACGGAGGTAGAAGAAGTGAGGATAGTTCCAAAACCAGAGGAATAAAATATTGTTGGATGCTGGGTAGGTGGCCTAAAAGATAAATTAATTTTGAGTATCCAGCACGTACAATGAGGGGGCGTATACTTACTTGACTGCGGAGGACCGAAACGTGGTGTGGAGGTTGGAGGAAGGCGTGGGTTTTTACTGCATAAAAGCCATAACACAAATCTACTCGCACATTCCTAGATTTATTTCCCAAACTTTTGGGGTTCCTACATTATTAAAAAGTGAAAGGAGGAGATGTGCACCGATCCAAAGCCCGGCTTACACACGCGGTCCGTTACTCACGGAATTCTAACTGAGAGTCACGCTATTCCCCATTACTCGTGGCTAGCAAAGCTACCAGCCAAAAGAGACGTAAAACAACAATGTGTCTTGAATGACAATGCATAACAATGATGTAGCCCCCAAATTATTAATACGCCACAATATTACATTGTCAAATTTTGTATATTTCATAGTTTTGGAGTCATTAATGATAATTTGCGACGTTGTGCAATGCAAGTCGTTTGTTCGTCTCTTGCAACCTACATCATATCTACCCGCTGCAAGTTCAGGATTCCACTCCATCACGCCCTCGGTGTTCTCAAAAGCTATTTTATAGACAGCAAAACCTAAAAGTAGAACTTCTAACACAGTGCACACGAGCTAAAAATGATAATGCTAGTGCGATAATCTTCAGTGTGACCAACTTAGATTTCAAGTCCAATAATATGGCAATTGTCCTTTCTATTTGCATATTTGCACATGTTTAAGAACTCCAACTTGGTTTGGTTAGGTTTCACTTTTCATTGTCTTTTTACATGACTAATTTCTCATGGCGCTCGCATTATCTGTTCACAATACAAATTGTCATGTTTCAATGTATCGCAATTCGTTGTGGAGTTAACCTATACATTACATTGGCGGCTTTCTTTGATCTAAGACGCTACTCTTTTATCTAATCTATATAAAGATTAAATGGCGGAAATTAGGAATTCCGAAGAAACTGAAATGGAAGTGAAATTATAGTAGCAGAAAGAATAAGATTAGAACTACGTACCCAAAAAATCCAGAAAGCAATTTGATATAGCATTTAATCGCTTCATTGTCTGGTGTATGGCAAAGCATGGTGAAAATAATTTCACTGCTAGCGAATCGTTCAAGTTTCTGATACTCGTTTTTAATGTCATTTCTCTTGCTTCAAGAACGCGTTCTAAACGTTATCTCTGTTAGTTTCAGGAATCAATATACTATTATTGATATTTTACAAATTCGAGCGTTGTCTAAAAAATAGTTAATGCTACACGTGTTAAACGTGATTTTATTTTGCTCGTAGGATTCCTACTTCAAAATAAAAACCCTTTTTTACCCCTGCGTAGTATTACGTAGCATGCCAAAAGTGCTGCACTTTTAAATGTTAATTTCCGAAGAAATAAATGCATAGGGATACCTTTTAGCCGTTCTAGACGAACAGTCAATTTGTTATTACATGTTTTTATAAAACGAACAGAAACATTGCGTAATTAAATTTCTGTTGGTAACAGCACGTGAGGCAGTATTTTAACACTTAAATGATTTAGTCTAATTATATAATATGTAAATTCAATAACAGGCCGCCTTGAAGCAATATGTGTATATAATAATTTGTAAAATGTATGTAACAGTCATTTCATATGCTTATATTATTGTATCCATGTGTAATAATGTTATGTGAATGCATTACGTAATTTAATAATGTAGGAGCTGTGAGAATAATAAGTTAAAAGTTTCTAACAATGCGGTAACCTTGAGTCAATAATAAGTAAGAAAGTTTAACAGTACTACTTATGATTCTTGAAGTAAAAATAATTTAATTTTAGAGACAGTTTATAAATAGCCAATCAACAACCAGAAAAAGCTTTAGTTAAATGAAGGTATTCTATTGGAGTAGGATTAGCCAATCAGAGAATTGAAATACAGAAATTTACAAGTTTAGACGGTTGAAATCTATTCAGTTGCCTCCAAACAGTGCTCATAACCAGACGTGTTGCTTCTAGACAGTGCTCATAACCAGACGGGAGATGTGTCCTCGAGAAATTAATTACATATTCGTGTGAGACGAAAATATATACGTGTTAAAAAGTGCAAGTATCAAATAAAAGAATCTCACAGCTCTCGATATCAGTGAAGTGCTATTTAACTTGTGTCAAGGATTAATAAAAAGGAATGAATTAAAACTTAAAATCTGTGTAAGCCTACATTCTTGTGCATCACGCCCTGCCAAGAAATGCCATGTCTCTAACAATAATACCGACACAGCCGAGGCAAACGTAAATATATAATATCTAAAGAAACAGTCAAATTACAAAGCTATTATTTTTAAACTTGGGGCAAATGCCACCTGAAAATACATTTGGGGTGAAGGCTACCGGAAAGGTGTTTACAATACGTGCGGTTGCAACTACTACAAGTTCGGCTCCCCAACAGTTGAAATATAATACAACTCCTTCAATACTCCTACTTCAAATCGGATTTTCTTTACGTGAAACAATAAATCATTCTCTCACGGACATTCATAGGGTAAACATTTCTGTGTTCGATTTATCCCAAAGAAATGCCCCTTGAAAGGAACGTAACCTATACCTTCACCCGATCTTTAGTTTGCGTCTCAGCCGCAGAGATTATGTCAGTCGACGTAAGGATTAGTGAATAAATAAATAAATAAGATAAAGTGATAAGCGTGGTAATGAGGACAACTTTAATTCCATAACATAAATCAGACAATAAATAAATGTAAGAATGAGGAAGTGAAGTTAAGAAGCAACATTGCAAGTGAATTCCGAGAGCTATCTTTTATCAGAAAGACGACAGTGCACTACATGGGGACCAAAACGAAAACAATGGCACCATATTCAGCACTATTTAAGCAAACACGGCAGTCTACTATCATATATTGTGAACTTTGAAGAAAAATTGAGCTCGAAATATTACGAATATTACTTGTATATCACAAAAACTTTGGAAGAATAAACTGATCCCGAAAGGATCACTCTCCGGTGAGTGCGTAACTTCCCATTCCCGTGCATCATTATCAGTGCAATCCAATATGTTGTATTGTTGATGAACCAAGAAGATACGATCGAGAGACCGCTTATCTCGAAAACCATTCTTTACTTACTATACATATTATTGCGATTTCTTTCAATATTACAGATACATCATACAACTCACTTTCATTGATTCCAAAACGAAGGCGACACTGATACTTTCCATAAAGACTTTGCCATCTAGAGAGTTGCCTTCAGATCCTACTTTAACGTTGCCCCAGGCGGTCAGTTTTCCCAGATCGACGCTGAAAAACATAGTGAAGTTTCAAATTTAACATTGCAAATATGAATGAGAATTTTCAAACACTTAGCCTGCCGCGAACTAAACTGAACTGAAGGAAAATAAGTGGTGTTGGTACTGCGCTGCAGAAAGTATTACAAATCTCCTTCATCCCTCTTACTTTACATCTTGCATACCCTGACATGGCTTATTGGCTGTCAGCATTATAAAAGTATAATGCACTCCTTATGGATTGAAGTCAGATGCTATTGTTTACAACTATGTGCTATCGTTGGAATATTACTTGCTCACAGCAGCGTTCAATCAACTGCTCCTCCCCGGCCCAAATATGGAAATGTATCTCCTTACAAAAACTCAGGTTTTCAGTTGGCACAGATAATGCCAAAATATTTTTGGAATGTCGCTTGATTACTGAGTGAGCAAACGCAAAAATTAAAAAAAGATGTTCAACTTGCAAACAGGAAGTTTGCATCTCTCCACATCTCATAGACTGAAGCGGCAGAAAAATGAAGAGGTGGAAAATAAGTATTGTTAAGGAAAGGTAGAATCAGACAACTGAAAAAGTCAATGCCATAGCCCGGATTTGAACCACGGATCTCTCTAACCATTGACCTACCATGACAACATGCCGGTAAAACAGAATTCCCCAACTGATTCGCATTTTTCCCAATAAACCACAAGAAGATCTCAAATTATATTGAGATGACATACCTAATGGTGACTTACAATGTTGTACGTACTTTAAGTCCCCGGCTTCATAGTTTTAATACTATTACGACAATTAATTGTCATAATTAGGTCAATTTAATGTCCTACCGGCATATTGCCATGGTAACTCAATGGTTAGAGCAACCGGAAGGAAACCGGAGATCCGTAGTTCAGTCGTCAGACTCTACATTTCCAACCTTGTCCAACACACGGCTTGTGTGGAAGAACAATTAATTTCAAGTATTGTTAAGCTTATCTAACATATTTTCCTCAGCTAGTGGTTACTTATAGCCCTTGCCTCTACCATACACTTCACTCACGTGAACGATCCATTGCCGAATAGTTCCAAGCCTGCAACCACTCCACTGATATTGTATTGGCCTTCTACGTCAATCGCTGGCATAGAGAAGTTGTAGTATGCTTTCAGATTCTCCACGTCGTTGTCAATATCGTTAATTTCAAAGCTGGACAGCCTCTTGACTGTTGTTTTGTTCATAACAATCTCAATTCTGAAAACAGAGCAGAAAATAGTTATTACTATTGTTTTGTTTTTTCTCTTATTGGTTTATAAAGTCATTAAAAGTACCTGAAGATATGACAGCCTTTTGGGGCTACGTGTTGGGGGTGTCTTATTACTTTCTCTACTACGTATAGCAAATAAGGGGAGTATTGCATTCCACCCAAAAATTCGATACCGAGATTTCACCAGAAATACATGTTTTGAAGTACCCTGAATCCAAATAAAGCGTTTTGGGAACATAACTGTGTGTGTGCGCGTGTGCGTGTGCGTGCGCGTGTGTGTGTTCAGTATCTTCTAAGGTTGCGACACGAAGATTTTCAAGAGAATCCCTCGACCCCAGACTACCCTTTACATGGAACAGTTTTCGATAAGTTCTTTTTTCTCAAAAATGGCTGTAACTATTATGATTAGAATATCATATGCTTTAGATATTTTTATGGCAAATAAGATGTACATATTGAATTTTCTGGGAATGTCCCCAAAAGTCCTCTTCATTCTGAATGACTTTCACAAGTTTAGTATAAGGTATAGACCAAAGTATAGGAATAGACAAGATATGTAAGGTATAGACAAAATTTTACTGCGCAAAAACATGTAGAACTCGTTATAACACATAATTTGTCATATACATTTTTTGTGTCCAGTTAACCATTTCCGAGATATTCGTTATTATTTATTGGGAATTTTTCAATACTTATACTTTTTTCACAAATGGTAATTCGTTATTCGTTTTCTTTTTTAATGACCTGGACATGGAAAGAAAATGGAATGCTCCACATAGCAACCAGCTTTTAAAAGATTTGACTATCCTTTAAATCCTACCATATTCCCCCTTGCACCTACAAGAAAATTAACAATAATATAGTTTCTGCAAATTTTTATCTCGATTAACATCACGTAAATGGAGAATAATTGTGTGTAAAAATAGTTTGTAGAAGAGTAGAGAAAGTCCTGTGAGTGCAACACATCAGATTTTTTTATATTTATTCTTTCTTGGCCACCAGATAATGATAATCAGTAACCAGAAATTTAGCTAAAAATTATTAAGTTTAAAGTTAAGAATAAGCCAGGTAGGCGCACAGATAATTATTTCCTTAATATAAATATACACGACCAAAGTGACCATCAGGCTAGTGAAAAGCATCAACAGGAATGAATCTGCTAATACAATACTTCAGCTTGTATAACGAAACTTTAATGTTTTAGAAATATGCTATTTATAGCAACAGGGCATCTACCAATTCAAATTCCACATCAAGTTTTTATAGTCTTATTTATGAAGCACACTTGAGGGGATGGACTCATCCTGAATTTGAAGGGTTGTAAAATAATGAATGATGAATGCTTCACACATATAACCCTTCATGATATAGTTTTGCATGTATTTGATATTGTAATACTCCAAATATTTTAGGAGAGATATGGACATGTTTTGCAATGACTTATGAGAGTGATTTATTGGTATATATTTAAACATTTAAAGCATTTTCCTCCACGTACACGGAAGCTTCCTATTAATTGTTAACATAAGTTTCGGGCTTGATCACAGTAGTGACACATATGACGTAAAAACCACCGCTTGCTGAATGCAGGCAGACACAATTTGTAGCAGATACAGCTTTATATCTAAAAACCTTGTCTAAGCTGTAATTCACGAAAAACAGTTGTTCTCTGTTGTTTTTCTAAAAAATTTGATGTGTTACACTCACGTCACTTTCTCTACTCTTGTACAAACTATTTTACAAATGCTTGTTCTCCATCTACTTCATGTTAATCGAGATAAACATTTGCAGAGTCTATCTTATTGCTAATTTTCTTTTAGATGTAAGGGGAATATGTATTTACAAGGGCAATATAGAAATACAGTAGCCTTTAAGCATATACATATCTCTTAATAGCTGGTTGCTAGGTGCAGCACCATTCCCTTTGCCACAGATTAATACTCTTTGCATATCAAAGACAAAAAAATGAATAACGAATTCCCATTTAAGAAAATAAGTATTGACAAATTTAAGAGAATAACAAGCAATATCTCGAAAATGGTTCACTCAAAAAAAATGTATATGACATGAATTGTGTATTTTAACGCGGTGTACATTTTCTGTGTAGTAAAATTTTATCTATCTCTTATGGTTTACCAGTTATGCAAAAGTCGTTCACAATGAAGAACACTTTTGGAGACATTCCCAGAAAATTCAAGATATACGTTTTATTTGTCATCTTTAACATATGATATTTTAATCAACATCGTTTAGAGCCGTTTTTGAGAAAATTAAAATTTTCGAAAAATCTTCCATGTAAAGAGTAATCTGGGGTGGAGGGATTTTCTTGAAAACCCTCGTATCGCATCCCTAGAAGATACTGAACCTAAATACCAAGTTTGGTGTTTATCCGACTGTTCGTTTCTGAGTTATGCTGTTCACAGACAGACACACAGATAGACACACACACGGACATGTTTTTCCAAAAATGCTTTTTTTGGATTCAGGGGATCTCAAAACATGTATTTCCGGTGAAATCTCGGTATCGAATTTTTGGGTGGAATGCAATACTTCCCCTACTTACTATACGTAGTAGAGAAAGTAAAAATGTCTCCCATGCTTTTTACATCTACGCTGTTAGTATGCAAATTTCAGGACATTGTGTACATAAATGACTGATGAATTAAGTCTAATTATAACGTCTTGCAGTATCCTACTATGCCTAGAGAACTAACAGTGTACTCACGCTGGTAAACCCGTGCCGCTTAGATCCACGTTGTAGTGTTCGAGATAGAAGGGTTCCAGTGGAGGAATGTCATATTCTGGCATTCCTACAGGCATCATTTCTCGTAGTTTCTCTAGCAGTTCAATGATAGCATCATCTACCGCATTTTGGGCACTTATTTTCTGCAAAACGCCCTTCAAAGTTGCCTCTGCAAATTAATCGAAAACCGAAAATGGCTTCATTATCATGGCTCTTTTATGCATAGAGAGATATTTTCAAAAGTCACTACAAACTTTGAAGCATTATATTTCGGTGGGAATGAAATATCACCATCACTTTATCATTTAAACGTTGGAATTAAGTTGCACAAAGCATTAATTTCAAATAACCCATAGTGAATCATTCTCTTACGACACTATTGCACAAATATTGTTAGGTAGGATCCTGGAACTTTTTGCGATATCTTGCTAGAGGACATTTTAACTATTCACGACATAACCTCTGACTCTTCTATAAATACCTATAATATCTTCTCGCTTACCTTTCTCTTTGCGATTTTTTCTTAATTGCAATTACTTTTTTAATTTTGTATATAGAAATTGCTTTAATTCTTACTATAACATTAAAAGGAATAATTTCTAAAGGTGGTCAAGAGCCTAATTCTATGATAAAAAGTTCAGAAGAATTTTGTTTAATGTATGGTTGCTGGGTAGGTTTCTAAAACTCGTTCTTTAAGAGAATGCATCTAAGAAATTTGATAAAAAATTGTGAAAATTTTACAAAAGTTAAAAAATATACTATTTTTCATAATAAAATGTGAACTCTTAAACATTTAGAAAACATCGATTTTATACTTTTCGCATTTAAACTGGCAACTATCTGAAGCTATATGTGGACAGGCACATGCTTATTAATAATCATTCCCATCTTTAAACCTTGTTTTCTCGCAAATCCTTTTTCAGGATATTTCTGTACTCAAAATGCTCCATACGATGCAAACTTTATTGTTGTTTAATGGTTCTACACTGCCTCTCAAAAGCATCTTAAAAGAATCATAACACACTTTTATTAAATAATTCTCAATTTTGAGAAATGAATTGACGTTTTGAAAATCAAGAATTTTGTAGAGCACAAAAAGTAATAATTTTTAAAATAATTACAGGTTAATATAAAATAAATGACATGATAGATCTTCTATAAACTCGTTTACTGTAAATCCTGAATGTTTTATGTGAAGTATTTTAAAAATGCATAATATGCAGCATTTTTATTAGAACAATGAGTTAACACAATAAAGAATTAGTATTTAAATAACCATGCAAACTAGAATTTTGAAACATGGCAAACAAATTACTCTTATTTCGTGCAATAAGCACATAAATTTCAAAAAAGTATCTTGCATACTATGGATTTTTAAAACGTAACTCAACAACCGAAAGACAAATAGCTTAAGATAAATAGATAACTTAGGTCAGATTGATGGAATGTTTGTGTTGATGACATGATTTCCAACTGTATTGCAAGGCTGAGGTTTACGAATGGAGTATGGACTTACTTTTAAAGGATTAAATGATTTAATCATGTCAAAGATTGGGAAGAATTTATTTTGCATTACAGTACCATTAAACCACCCGTGTATACTCTGAGACAAAAAATGAGCTACAACCAGTGCGATTCGTAAAACATTGAAGCATTTGTTTTTGACGCTGTGTTCTGGATACTAATGCCATCCTACGTTCAGTTTTAAGATACACAATAAATCGGAAAATGTATGCCATCCGGTCATTACTCTGGTTAGCTGTAGTGGTACTACGCATTTTAACCAACAATATATACTTGAACTATAAGACCTTCATGCTTAAACACAAAAACTAAAATTAACCATCTTCGTTTTCAAAATAAATGCCTTAATAATGGAGTTTATACACATAGTAAGTATAAATTTGTGTTTTATTTGGTTTTTCATTTAAGAATACTTATTAACGAATATTTTGAAAACAAAGAATGTGCTACAGCTTTGTATAAATACGAATGCTTCAGAATAAAATATGATTTTGCATTGGAAATACCTAATTATGTTTGTAATAAACACTATGCTTATATGGAGGGGAAAATATAGATATGCACATTCGAGGTGAAATTGCTGCATAGCTCTTACTCCTTATAACTGCTGGGCTATCAGCGCACATTTGAGACTCAGAACTTGATTTCTATCTTCACATTATGAATTCCTATTGCAAGTGATCCATCCCTCCATATGTTCCAATTAAGGTCGATATTTCGCCATATTGACCACAGTTAAATAAGTACTGCTTTAGTCATAGCTTGAATACATTCTACATACTTGGTGGTACCATTCTATGTAATTTATTATTTGTAAAATATTTATAATTCTGAGTTCTTCACAAATGTTTGAAGTTTTCTTTTAACTCTTACCCAGCTAATATAATTAATTTCTACTGCTTTTCACTTCTAACCTACATAGGCCACCACGCTAGTAATATATGATAATTGGAAAAGGATACTGGTATCCTTTGTTTATACTGATGATAAAATTCCATAATAAGAGTATTGGCGAGAGAGGCAATGGCTATCTTAGGCGTGTGCGTGCGCGTGCGCTTCATTCAGCCGCTGTTGCGACGTCCTAAATTCAGCGTAAATTATGATTTTTATAAAAACAAAAATACTAAATTTGTGGTTAAACGAGGTGTTAATAAGATATTAATCGTTGCGCATATGAAATATAACGCAGTAAAATTAGCACAGTTAATTTTTCTCTTTTGAAATCGTTTAGACACTACATTGGTAATAGAATTTTTATTTGTATTAGTATATAAAATCATGTTCTAAGAGGATATATATATCCCTTCCACCCTGTGTAATTATTTTATAACTGAATCTACCATATTTATGGACACCTTACGTATGAAATACCATAAAATAATGAACAATTCTAATTTCATAATTTTCATACTTTAGTAATTAAATTTGTGAAACGAATTTGTGGCAAACTTTTTACTGTTATGTGTTATTCTACAGCAACGTAGGTTGATAGCCAGGGAATTAAAAATGAACATATAATTAATACTTTGCAGTCATATGGAGTCGTAAAACAGGCGTGTAGGAAAGCGATTCCGATTAGAAATTAACTGCCTGTTCCTCCTGCTCTGGCCGATAGCCTCGCTCGTTTTCATATAAGAGTAAGTGCTATGTATGTTACATATTTTAATGACTCAGAGTAAAGTCATGCTGGGGTAAAAAAAAAAAATTCCCTACAAAAATATGCTATCCTGCATGTTAAATACAACAGAGAATATAAATGAGAAATTAAATTTGAAAAATTTCACTGAGAGTAAACGCTATTGCATTATTCAAATCAGTAATTAACATGTATTTTACCCAACTTAGCGCGAGGCATCTTCGCTATCACTTGCAGTTCCTGCAGGATATTAGCAGGTTGGGCAAAGCCCACCGCTGCCAGCAGCGCCAATGTAGCTGATAGTACCAGAAGCTTCATTTTCCTCTGCAGTGATCAGACGGTTCAACGTGCTCCTTATATATATCGCGTCTCACGCTTAAAAGATAATACAGGTTAAATGTGGCGCATTGTTGCCACATGTACTTTACGTGCGCTCGCAATTTTGGCACCCGTATGCGATCCGTCTACCAATCTATAGGTAATGTCATATTGTGAATGATACATTACCAAATAGTGAAATATTTGCACTGCTATTTAAGGAAATTGTAAAACATTTAATTTTCAAATGCACTTCATGTCTCCTCTTTGTATTTTAGGTACTTCGAAATACGATTTTGCAGGCATAAAAATGTACATTATAAAATAAATATGGAGATATAAAATGTTAAAAGCTATAATTTGATAATGTATCAACAGTGTTTACCCTTGACAAAATCACATTCAACATGGGTAGAATATTTTCAAACAGCAAATAATGAGGAACCGCTTTGCGCAATACCATTATATTGCGTTAACCTAGCGTGTTTTTGTTTCCCCCGTCCTTTTTTTGCATTATTTTTTATTGGTCCTTAAAGGTCCTTTGAAAAATTAACTGCTTTATCCAATACACTAGTCTGAACACTCGGGTAGCCTTAGCTATTTCTTTTACTGCCTTACTAACACCCATTTTACTTGAAAAATGATCTACATTTTTCATTATTTTTTTGCATTTCTTTTATTTTACCAAGATTTCGTCTCTTCTTGCTTCTCCCTCCAGAACTGTACATATTTAAGTAAAATGTTAAATAACCTATATAACACTCCAGTGTTCCACTCGCTATAAACGTAGACATTTCCTTAAAACGATGTTAACCTATACTAGCTTCTGCCTCGCGCCTGCCTATTATCTGAATGGATGGATGGCTTTTGCTTGTCATAAAAAAGGAATGCAAGATGTTACAGGATTACGGTTTCTTTTAAAACTGTCTCCAAACCTCGCTTGGTCCCGCTGTAAACCCAATAACAAAAAGTTTCTCGCTAGCTGACCTTTCTATATATTTAATTTAAAAATTATAACGCTAATCTTATTAAAGGTAGAGAATTCAAACTGCGCAGGTATTGGCACATTACTTTCTCTAGCTAACAAAAACGCTTGTTGCATTCTATACTTTAGTTTATTAGTTACCGCATATAAGCACAGAAACAGCAAATATCGGGTTTTTACTGAAAAACTCGATTTCCTTAGAAATCTGTGACCACAGAAGTCTATAAAGACTAATAATGATATAATCTGATAGATAAATATATTCTGCATAAGATATTGCCTTAAAAGCTGGAATTTATAACAAATAAATATTTACACCATGTTACTGTTTGTTAGCAACTTGGCGACAGCGCGAGAGTAGAAAAGGACCAACTTAATGGTAATATGTATGCGTTGGAGAGAGACACATATATCCCATTTACCTCCATAGTCTTATAAGGTTGAGACAAGCTACAGTCCGCTATCTCCCTAAGATAAACTGTAGTTGAGTGATCACGAGTAATTCCAGTGTTGCCAATCAAAATGCGTTGAATCTCGCTACAAGTCAAACAAAATTCCGCTATATTCGCCAAAACAAACTTCATTATATCCATTCATTACTATAAGTCATAGAAAACGAATATTATAATCTTTCTTTGGTAATTTAGGTTTACTTAGGTGGCGGTCATATTTCATTTGATTAAGTGAATCATTAAAGTTAAACGAATGGAATCATTGTACATTTCTCAGTAAAATGTAAATAGATTAATTAATAATTACCTCAGAAATATTTGTGCTGGCAGTAGCTTTTAGATTCTTCGAGTTTTTAGCTTTCATATTGTTTCAAAAGATCACTTATTTTTGCCCTCAAAATAACATTGCATACTCTGTACTTTGTTTTTGACTGTCTTCTATAACTAGTCGTAACCATTTCGATAAAATACAATCTTTCGACACTTATCAGCAAAAAACTGTTTTCTCAATTTCTTCTCATTTTTCGACAATTCTCCGCGGTATTTCCCTTTTTTCTTAGGCGTGGAGTATCCCTTATCACTCACAATTGTATAATTTATAACACTTAAAATGACTAAATTAGTTTTTTAAAGTATAATTCAGAATTTTACATCTGTATTTTTGTAACAATACTACATTTTTTAATATTAAATTTAATGAAAATCGCTACATGTTGCCACTTTTTTGTTTTTTGCCACTATCTCCCGAAGGCTCAAATTTCGCTTCACGTAGTGAAATTTCGCACGGTTGGCAACACGGAGTAATTCTTGAACTTTGTCGTTTTATATCATAGATAAGCGTTTTATCTGCCGGGTCAATTTTGATTGTCGAATGTTCTGAGCAGAAACGAATTCCTTCATGTTCCATAAATGTGCATCTTCAATCCGCTGACTTAGAAGAGGGATCTTGAGTCGTCTAGTATAGACTCAGTACCATGATTTTTAGCTGTTGACTTCTCCACTGCTATAGAAGCAAGACGTTCCTTACTAATTTTTTTCTCAAGGTTTTATTCCCCCATAAGGTTTTCTCGCACCTGACAATACAGGAATGATTACAGTAATTTGCAGTTTTTGATCATTCCTAAAAAGATAATGTTTATTAAACCCCTCGATATCGTTTCACTTTATTTATTTATTCATTCATTTTTAAGTCTAAGTCACCAATAAAACCTAGGAATTAAAAGCTTTCTCTACACAAATTCTCCATTTTATCTCTCTTTTGCAAAGTAATCTTACAAAAGCTGTTTCATGCTTCTTAATCGAGAAAAACGTTTGTAGAAATGGTTTCATTATGTATTTCGCTGAAGGTACAAGCACGAAGCTGAACGATGGCAAACTCTTTAAAAAGTAGTTCGCTATATACAGGCTTTGGAATGATATACCTACTCTTTACATAACATTGCGAGAAACTAAATAATGGTGACTTAACAATTAAAAATGTGTCACTATCCAAACAAATAGCTACCTCTAACTCAAAAATGGTTAATGTTGTAAACGTTTATTGCACATGAATTGAAAATTTTGACGAGGTCTAAATCACTTGCGTAGTAAGCTTTTTGTCTGTGAAACCAATTCAGAGCGAAGAGAACTTGCTAGCTATTCGTAGAAAATTCAGTACATACATTTAATTACTAATGCGAATGTTTTAAACATACGGCTTTTTAATCACAATCGTTAGAGCAATTTTTACAATATCAAACAAAAAAAACTGTTCCCATCTAAAGGGTAATTTGGAATGAGTCTGTTAATGTTGTAACCTCGAAAAATGCTGAACTTATGAACCAAAATTTTATTTATTCAAGTTTTGGTTTTTGGATTAGACAAGAGAGAGAGTCTTCTTATGAACAGCGTAACTCAAAAACGAAAAGGGGGTTAAAAACCAAACTTGGCGTGTAAGTTCAACATCTTCCAAGAATACACACGAAGACGTTCAAGAATATCCCCACCCGAAACTACCCTTAAATGGAATTTATTTTTTAAATTATAATTTCTTTTTAAAAAACGACTTTTGACGGCTTTGAGTGAAATACCATATGTTAGACATATTTCCATGACCAATGAAATATGTACCCTAAATTTTCTGCGAATAGCCTCTGAAGTTCTCTTCATTCTGAATGACTTTTGCATAACCGGTAACTCGTACGAGAGAGAAAAAAATTACCACACAAAAAATGTAAACCTCCTTAAACTACACAATTTGTCAACTTTTTTTTTGAGCCAACCATTCCGAGTTATTCCTCGCTATTGGTTTGAAATCGTTATTCTTAAAACATTTTAATATCGCTTAAGGCTATTGTATTCCACAATTACCATTGTACCTACAAGGAAATATGTAATAAACCCATTTTGTACAAATATTTATCTCGATTAACGTGAAATACGTAGTGGAATAAGCTTTTGTAAGAATAGTTTGCTGATGAATGTCATGTGAATATAACACAAGATTTTTTTCATATATTCCTTCATCCTTCTAAATAGGTAAATGAATTGTAAAACGAGCAATAAAGACGACTCTAAGTTACATCTGGGACGTAATAGGTTGCATAAATTAAAAAAAAAGAAGCAAACTAGGAACAGTAGATTTACCTGGAATAAAATTCAAACTGAAGAGGACTTCAGGGCTGTTTGCAGAAAATTATAGATTACGTTTTCTTACTGGATTCCAAATAAATTGAAATCTTTTAAACCAATTTTAAGAAAAGAAGAAAAAAAATTGTTCACTGTAAAGGATGAATCTATTATAATTAAGGCATTTGTTATGCATCCTATAAAACAGCCTAACTAAGGTACGAAATTGATTATTTATCCAACTTTTCCTTGGAATTTCGTGTTCATAGATACTCCTATGGGACGTTTTCTAGAGGGCTGGTCAATAAAGACTGAGACTGATTTTTTCCACAGATATTTATTACTCCATTTCAATGTTGACATGATCTTTTTCAAAGTAGTCCCCTCCTTAATGAATGCACTTTTTATACCGTCTCTGCCAGTCCTCGAACACATGGTGCAGGCCATTCTTTGTCAGGTCTTTGAGAATCGCCTCACTTTTCTTTAGCACTGCTTCAGCGCTCTCAAATCGAATGCCCCGGAGCTTTGCCTTTAGTAATGGGAATAAAAAGAAATCACAGGGGGTAAGACCGGGGCTTTAAGGCGGATGCCTTAAGGTAATGTTGAATTTAGCCAAAAATTACTGAACCTGATTTGCGACGTGAGGCCGCGCGTTGTAGTGATGAAGTCGCCACCCATTCCATGATGTTCTGGACGTTTCCTTGTAATGTGCTTCCTCAGTGTAGCCAACGTGTAGTAGCTGCTGTAACAGTAGTGTGAGGAGGGAACTGCATGCTGGTAAATCATTCCATTCCGAAACACCAGGCCCACCTTGCTTAACACACAGGACTCGCCCTTCTTTGAAGTCCTTGAACCACCTAAACACCGTTGACGAGGTAGTGCATCTTCACCGCATGTTTGGTTCAGCTTTTCGAAAGTTTCATAAGCCGTATGATTTAAACGAAAATAAAATTTTATTGCGCTGTATTGCTCCTCTCGTATCACCTCCATTTTGTGGTATGCGAAATTCAAGTAGGGTCAACAATATACAGCATTACTACCAACCTACCGTTACGAGAGTGCTGTCGCTTATGGACATTATACATGAAACCCTGCTCTTTTCAAGTATTCGTGGTAGTGACATAAAACTATCAAGGAAACTACAGAAAAAAATCAGTCAGTCTTTATTGATCAACCCTCGTATTATCTCTTACCTATAGCAAACAGAGGAAGTATTGTATTCCAACCAAAATTCAATATTGGGAAATAAATTTTTTGAGGTCCCGTGAACCCAATAAAAGTATTTTATAAAAGGCTGTGTGTGTACGAGAGAGGGAGGGGGAGAGAGACGGAAAGAGAGAACAGCAGAGCTAAAAATGAAATGTCGAACATACACCAAACTTCATATTTAACTTCAGTATTTTTCTTCAAGGATAAGAAAATGCAGAAAATCCCCCTAACCAAACTACGCTTTGCCTGGTAAACTGTTCATTATTTTGGACTTTCTCAAAAATGGATCTAAACTATTTTGGTTAAAGCATCATATATTTAAAGTATTTTTATGAGTAACATATTGAATATTCTGTGAAACTCCTGTTAATTCTGAATGATTCTTTTACAATTTTGTATAATAGTGAACTGTAAGAGTTAGACAAATACTTAAATTAGGAAAATGTGTAAGTTAAAACATACAATTATGACCAATATTTTTGTTGCTATCTGCTTGAATTTTTCAATAAGTTATAAACTTGCTGAGAGCGTGGAATTTCAAAGCGACTACGTTTTAATGATTTGACTATCGTTTCAGTCTCCTGTATCCCCCTTGTACCAAGTTAATAAAAATTGCTTTTGTAGGAATATTTTGTATAAAAGCTATAAAAATAAACGGTAATGGATAGAATTTTCACGTAGAAACCGGTATTTCCGGCGAAGTCTTTATATTGAGATTTTGGGTGGAATGTAAAATTTCCTCTGCCTTAGGTATATAAACTGTAGAGGTGTGAAAACAAAAACGAAACGTGCCTCACCACGTGTAGTGTGACAAGTGTGAAACCATATTTTATAGGATATGATGGAGCAGTTATAGATGCAAGATAGACACTATCATAGCCTAAAGGGTCAAGAGGGTAGTCTGCAATGTCGGGAACTGTGCCACTTTGATTCCTTATCACAGGTAATTAACACAATGCAGTTTTGTGAAGCTTCCATTTATATGCAACCAAGATGCATTATCTTTTTCATTTCTTTTTGCCTCGTCATGTGTTTGTTTAGAAGATCTGCCAGTCTTGCTTATCATTAAAATTACCATTCAGATTTCTTAATAAGGTAATGCACAGTATGCACAGCCAGAGTACAGAAATGTAAAAATTGTACAAAACAATAAATGTGTATTCCCCTGTGCTGACGATCGGCAAAACGTTTTTAATAAGCAAGCCATACTCGGCAACACCTTCGCCAGCCTTTGTCTTTTTCGTTGTCTTCCCTGATTTTATGGATTACTTTAATAGGTTATCTTAAGCCATTTACTCTTCTTGTGGCTTAATTTTAAATCGCCTCTCTGTTCTCTAGTTTCCTCATTCAGAAAATATTTACGGGTTTTTTTATATGTTCGTTTCTGATAATAATTCTTAATTGTCTTTTCTGAATGGTTTTACTTTGATTAAATCAATTCCGTTGACCTCCTGCATATTCTTATTAAATTACTGAATAATGATAAGATAATATACTTATGGTGAATCCTCTGCTTTAACCCTTACAGCTGAAAATTACTAAAGTCCCGTGAAAACCTAATTACAGATGAAAATTTTCATGATCACCTAAAAACATAGATATGAGAATTCGATAGATTTGTATTTATAATTTATTTAAAAGCATCCCTTAGAAGTATTCTAAATTCTAGTACAAACTTTAAGAAAATATATTTTGGAAGTGAAAAAAATGAACGAAATACTTGAGTAATCTTATATATTCTCAGTAGCTGAGTGTTAAACTTGTACTTCCTCTTTAGTCCTGTAGTTATTTAAAAACACAAAGGCTAGACACCTTTTACACAATACAGAACCCCCTGAAATCAATATGCAACGAAATAGGGGTGAAACTCCAGAATCTCAAGCCAACACTCCCAGCCAGCAGTTTCTAGAAATCACACATGATCTATAACCATTGAGAAAATTAATTTCAGCTGCTAATTATGACTATCGTTTGAGATTGTCTTATATTACAATGGTCACAGTGTTTTTTCCTTATATAAGTATTATTAGCTATCTTACCCTACGTGCACAGTTAACTCGAATCACAAGTTAATTTCAGCTCCCTCCCTCCGTTCTTTGTGAAATTATTGTATAATGATTTAGGGGATGATTTATTGTGAATCCTCCACTTTATCCCTTATAATAAAATTGTAATTTCGTACAGCCCCGGTAATCAAAGATGAAAAATCTCCGATAATCATGCAAAATGATGTCAAACAACGGTGGAACGACCGAACTTCCTTAAACTCCCACACAGTCTCCCAAATTCTGGAAATTCTGCATAGCGTGTACGTACAATCCCTCATAAAAGAATATGGGGCTACGATTCAAAAGAATAAGTCACGTACGCGTTATTTGTTCATCCCTAGCTAGTGGAGGGCAGAGTCCCAGGCTTGTGCGGCGTCAGGGCGTTTATTTACCGAAGCCGCAGGCGGCCGACCGGTTTTTGACTTCTATATTTCACACTGATATTTTAACACCATCACTCTATAAGATAGTAACCTGCACTGATAGAAACTTAATTTAAGAAACGATGTTTTTCTATAAATAATCACTTTCTTTTTTATAATTTAAAGGGAGATCAAGGAAGAAAGAACTATGCACTTTTAGCACAGGACATTTATGCAATTAAAATATGTCAGACAATACGTTTGCTAATTTAATTAAGGACAATAATTGATGCTAGGCTGCTTTTAATTGTAATTGTTACAACTAAATTGTGTTTAAATACAAGTTAGCAATCACAATGAAGAAAAGGGCATGTTAAGCGATATACGCGGACAGTATTGGAAACCCACATTCAACCAAAACTCCTTACGTCATGCCACACACAAGTGAGGTAACCTGTGGCCGCATTGCAATAATGTGGGAATGTGGCCACATAGTGGCCCAAATATGCCAAGCAGTTGGGCATGCAGAAGAGACTGTGCGGTTACGGGTAAAAAGGTTTCAAGAGGAAAGTGTAGAGGACGTCAAGATAAACCAAAAGCAAGGAAGGCCAATGAAGACCACAGCTGAAGACGAGAGACCTAATCTGGAGGTCCGATGAGAATCCCTTCCTTCCAGCGACACAAATAAGAAGTCTAAATCCCAGTAGGTGCTGAAGTTGACAGCTCCCTGCTGGTGGTATCCGACAGGCTTGCGAGAAGGGATGCTCTTAAGTAAGAACATAGAGAAGCCATCTGCTTCCAACTAGCAAGTCAATACTTCTGGGAGATGATAATATGGTCTGACGAAAAGGTATTGTCAGATGAGGATGGGAAACTTTGTGGCGACTCGACAACACTTGCATCGACTCTAAACTCATTGTGGCCATGAGTGGCAGGATCAGCTTAACTGTATGGTACTGGATGAGCGCCGGTGGAGTAGGAATATATTGCAATCCTGGAGGAATGCATGCTCCCAACTACGCGATCTATCCACCCGGAAGAGGAAATGATTGTGATACATTTTATGCGCGATCTATACACCCGGAAGAGGAAATGATTGTGATATATTTCGAGAAAACAACAGTATGTACACATCCCGGACCACAGGGGCTTGGTTTCAGCGACACCCACACATTTTGGTCTTGGAATGGCCTCGAAGTCTCTGGATCTTAATCCAATTAAGACTTTGATGGTTCGGAACTGGGAATGTCAAGAACACACCAAAGAGACACTCGAAGAACATTTCTGTAAGTCTGGGAGAGTATGAGGAGACTATCTCAAATCTGCAGCGCTTTGATTTCCTCAGTGCCTCGGATGCTAAATGAGGTCATTGCAAAACAAGAATGGTGGTCTTACTATTAAAGAAATAAAAAGCGAAGTCACCCTAAAATGATTTTGCATTATTATTATTGTTATTGTAAATACACTACTATCATATTTCACATTGTTGAATTTGTATTAAATATTTAACTTCTATAAGCATATAAAATTTTATTTTTGTGCTGCTTGTGCTATTAAAGTAATATCCAGAATGTTAAACTTTGTATTTGACACAGTTTACCGTCTTTGTAAGTTAGTGTAGTGTGAAAGAACGTTAAACACTATAAATAAAAAGTTTAAATTTTATTCAATTCGCAATTATGATGATAATGGCAATAACAATAATTATAAGACTAATTTATTATGTTGTTATAAAAAAAATTCGAAATCAATGCCGGAATTCGAACCACAGGTCCTAAGCTTTCCTTGTCGACGCCTTGCTACTGAGCTCTCACGGTCGCCTGCCGCCAGCACAACCAAATCTGATGCATCTGATTCTACCTCTAACCCTTGTCCATACACCAATAAATTATTTTTACGAAAACCATAATAAACAACTGTTTGTCTAAAGCACAATGTAAACAAGAAAATATAATCAGTTGTGATAAAACTTAAAGTGAAAGTGGCAAAAATAAAACGAAATAATAAGAGTGAAAAATCGAATCAAAATAAACACAAACATTACAACTATAATTATTATATAGATGTATAAAATAGTTGAAAATGACAATTGAACCTCTGACAGAAACTGCTATGCTGTAAATGGAATCGGTATTTCGCTTGAAACGATTGCAGACTTTGACAAGGAAGCTTGGTATTATGGCTCTCGCGCCCCCCATCAGCCAAATAACTTCTAAGGAAGTCAGGTTTGTTTTCCGTATGTAACGGGTATTATTATTATTAACCGAATCTGAAGTAGAATTTTTGTTTCTGTTATTTGCCCCACGCTTTGGGAGCCGATTTGAAGTAGGTGTTTTGTTGGAGTTGTTTATTTATTTAGCTCCAGGTTTGGACGACAATTTGAAGATGGTAGTTGTCTTTGTTTGCTGCTATGTATGAAAAGCCGATTTGAAGTAGTAGTATCGTATTTCAACTGTTGGGGAGCCGAATACTTGAAGTAATTGCAATCTCATGCATGTTAAACAGTTTCCGGTAGCCTTCGCACCAAATATACTTTCAGGTGGCGTTTGCCCCAAGTTTAAAAAAATATTAACTTTGTTATTAAACTGCTTCTTTAAATATTATATTTATGTTTGCCTCGGCTGCGTCAGTATTATTTTAGAGAAACGTTTCTCTTAGGCAGGGCGTGGTGCGACAAGAATGTAGGATTACACAGATTTTAAGTTTTAATTCACTCCTTTTTATTAATCCTTGACACAAATTAAATAGCACTTCACTGATATAGAGAGCTGTGAGATTCTTTTATTTACTACTTGCACTTTTTTTAACGCGTATACTTATTTTTCGTCTCACATGAATACGTATTATATTTCTCTAGAGGACTTATCACGCATCCGGCCACTATCATGGTCTGCAGGCAACTGAATAGATTTCAACCGTCTAAACTTGTAAATGTCTGTATTTCAAGTCTCTAATTGGCTAATCCTACTCCAATAGAATACCTGCATTTAACTAAAGCTTTTTCTGGCTGTTGATTTGCTATTTTTAAACTTTCTCAAAATTTACATTATTGCTGTTCTAATAATGACTAGTAGTATTTAAACTTCCTTACTCATTATTGCCCCAAGGTTACCTCATTGTTAGCTCATTGTTAGCAACCTTAAACTTATTATTCTCACAGATCCTACATTATTAAATTACGTAATGCATTCACAAAGCATTATTGAACATGTTTACAGTAATATAAGCATATGCAATGACTGTTACATACATTTTACAAATTATTACATACATATTACTTGAAGTGGGCTGTTATTGAACATATTATATAATTAGACTGAAATTATTTAAGTGTTAAAAATACTGCCTCAAATCATACACTAAATATATCAATTTGTCTTTTGTATATAATAATAATAATAGTAATAATAGTAATAATAATAGCAATAGCAATAGGACACTGATACGTTCAAATTACTTACATGGCAAAAGCATTTAAAACGAGCAAATGTGTACTTCTAAAAGACACGGAGGCAGCTTATTTAGCCGGAAAAATGTACAAATCCTATCCTCGACATGCGACCTCTGCAATGCCAGGCCATAATGCCCCCCTTTATACCAAAGCGGACAGTACTATAATTGTGGTTATTTTTACATTTTGTATCTGACATCCCTTTTCCGCTCTCTCATACTTCAGTCGAAATGAACAAAGTATATGGAACAGCTGTGCGTGTTATGGTCCCCAGATACATTTGAGAACCAGTGCACACTTTGGCGGAGGAACAGTCATCGATAGGAATGGTGAAATAATGTTTTAGGTAATTACAGTAAGTGAAATTTTAAAACTTTGTACCTTCTCTTTGTTACCGTAGTTATTTAATAGCATAAAAGCTATACCGTTTTCAGATAATGCAGAAACCCTTAGCATATACAACTAAATAGACGTGAAGCTGGTAAATATGAAGATTCCGCCCTCCCCAAGTTAACCTCGTTGAAAAAAGAGACAGTCTGCGAATTCGAGAAAAATGACCTTCACAATTATTAATTTAATATCGGTTATCACAATAATATCGGTTCATTGATTACCAATATTAGCAATATTCTCTCCTTATAAAATTGTTTAATGCGCTCTGCTAACGAGCTTGAATACAACCTAAGTACAAAGGACATAAAGCAAAGCTTTCTTATATAAGGGTTATTTAAATGTTTTGGTAGTGGTATGGCAGGCGTACATAGCATTATAAGCAGAATAGACTCTCTTTTGTTTTGTTGCGTCTTCTGTTTTCTTGGTTGCCAAATCTTGACCATCTATGTATATATATTTTTGGAATGAAATAAAGGCGGTATTTGTCTTATTTTATCTTTGTTTTTTTGTGGAGTAATTTTCTAGTCCATGGCGATCTTAACGAAAAGTCAAAGCCTTCTTCGCAAAGATCTTCTTTTATAGCTGCAATGTGTTGGTATTCTAGTACATATACTTTGTAAACCTCGTTTAGCCCTTTGTTGTATATTTTGAATTGATAGCTGCTTTATAACCCATGACACTCAGAAAGAATGGAGCTCTTCACTGGTGAAAGAATTATCAAAATCGGTTGTGGTTTATGAGATTACTCTACATACACTTATTCATACATATCTACATGTAGGAATTTAAATTATAGAGAGCCCTATTGTCTGTGTCCATCAAGAAGAAAAGTGCATTTCAATGGCAAAAGAATCACGAAATCGTTTGAATGGTTCCAAGATTAGCGCGCGCATACGCTTAAACACACAATTGTTTTCTTCTTACAATATCGGTATACAGTTCGTGAATGTTTGTAAGCTAATAAACTGCAATCTGTTATTTATCCTTCCTAGCTTATAAAACTCGTAAGACTTTTGCACATTTCTATCTTATTGGGATTTCATGTACCACATTCATTAACAAATATCCTTGTTAATTATGATGAGGCTAAGCGTTTCAGAATAAGTACTTTAGATATGGAAGCATTTGAACGTAGGAGAACAGCACTGAATGTTTTTGGGAGTTATATATTCTAGAGTTACGCCTTTTTAACTACATTGTATTTTTAACCATTTTTACTTTTTCTACTATGTATAGTAAGTAGGGGAAGCATTGTAACGCTTTAGTATAATTAGCTTCAAGGAATACTGACAACCAGGGGGCGGTAGACTCAGATGGAAGAGTGTGATAGTATCGAGGGATGTAGGTGGGGTGTATGGGGGTGAGTTCGGGAGGAGGCATTGAATATCTCGTGGGGTGGTATAAAAATAACCACAGGGTGATTTATGGAGACTTCTTTCTTTAATTATTCTGTTCTAAATTCACTCCTTGCCCCAATTTTGGCACCTAATTAAGCATAGTGTTCTGGAGTTTCGAATTCCGGTCACTATATGCGCAGATGTTCATGTTTTATTCATAATTGTTAGTTTTATTGTCGGCAACTGTTTTTGAGGTTTTGTTCTAGGCAACGTGAAAATGGAGCACACATTATATGAACGACTCTTCCTTGTAAAGCAATACTGAATTGAGAATTCAATTAGAGCTATTCAAAGGGCATATCAGAGAGAATTTGGTGTTCGGAATCCTCCCCAAAGAAACACAATACTGGAACTCGTAAACAAATTGGAAACAACAGCATCTCTGGTGAGTGAAAGGGCAAAACTCGTTCATCTAGGCTTCCCACGGTTGTCGAAATAAGAGCACCACTGGATCAGTCACCCGAAAAATCATTAAGACGTTTGTCGCACGAGACAGGGTACAGCAACTCAATGTGTCAGAGAGCTGTGAAAAGTGCAGGCCTAAAAGCGTATAGACTTACGGTTGTCCATCAATTACAGGAACCAGATAAGGATAGAGGACTGAATTATTGTCGTTGGTTTCAAGCGTTCATTGTGCAAAATACTGCCATTTTGTCCATCACATGGTTCACAGATAAAGCATGGTTCCATTTATCCGGCTATGTGAACTCGAATAAATCACGCTATTGGGCCTGTGAAAATCCACATGTTATTCATGAAGCACCTATGCACCCGGTTAAAATCGGGGTTTGGTGTGCAATACCCGCACAGAATAGTGGGACCAAATGTTTTTAAACAATGTGAACACTGCAGAGCACCGACGAATTTTCATGCAGTATGCTGAGCAATTAGATGATGTAGAACTGAGTCAAGTATATTTTCGGCAGGACGGCGCTACATGCCATACATTAAATGAATTCGTGGCACTAATTCAAAGTTTCTTTGACGACCGGATAATTTCCAAGAACCTGTGCCACCGAGATCTCCGCATTTGACATCGCCGGACTTATTTCTATGGGGTTATTTAAAAGACAGGGTTTATGCCACACGTCCTCAGACATTGGACGATCTGAAGCACAACGTTACACAGGAGATTCAAGCTATTGACAACAAAGTTCCCCAACGAGTGGCCAGTAATACGGAACGACGTGTTGAGTTGTGCCTTATGCAGGATGGAGGACATTTTCAACATTTGCTATAGAGGTAAGTAATCTCCTCCCCGTGCATTTCAGGTATAATAAGTTGTTGCTAGCGTAAATCGTTTTGAAACAATTAAAGAGATAAATGTGTCAGTTCTTCATAAATAATTCTGTATATTTGTACACAATTTACATGGTTTG
This sequence comes from Deroplatys truncata, assembly GCA_030765065.1. Classification (NCBI taxonomy): domain Eukaryota; kingdom Metazoa; phylum Arthropoda; class Insecta; order Mantodea; family Mantidae; genus Deroplatys; species Deroplatys truncata. The sequence goes on along the minus strand of CM060988.1, from coordinate 114,672,805 downwards.
TGGATGTGGGTAGCTATGTACACTGACTGACTGGTCGTACAAATACGAGCTTATCACTAGCACATCTTACCTGTGTGTTACTGTAGTCCTGAGGTTCACACTGATTAAAGTTTAGCTTAATTATAGTGAAGGGTGACGCGCCTCTGTTGGCCAGTTTTGCCGTGCGAGTAAGAAATGAATGAGCAATCAGTGAGCGAGAGAGTCCTGAGAGAGTGTGACCTAATTCCGTGGCCGTTAAATATTCTTTGGTCTACTGATTGGGCATCTCGGTATCCCACAAAGTCTGTCTCCATCGTTTTACCATCTTACTAAGTATTGGCAATACAGACGCAACGTTTGATTCCTTACTCGAACCTCCTGTTGTAGCTCGCTACATTATTGCATCCCACCCAAAATGTCAATACACAGATTTCACCGCAAATACATGTTTTGAGGCCCCCTGAATCCAAATAAGGCATTATTGGAAACGTGTGGGTGTCTGTGTGTGGGTGGGTGGGTTTAAGTCGGGTAAATACTGAACTTGGTAGTTAAGTTCAGTATCTTCCAAGGATGCCACACGAACATCTTCAAGAAAATCCCCACCCCCAATTATCTTTACATGGAACATTTTTCGAAAATTTTGATTTTCTAAAAGAATACTTCTATGGATTTTTATTAAAATACCATATATTAAAGATATTTACACGATAAATAATGTATATATATATATCTTGAGTTTCCTGCTAATAGACTTTGAGGTCCTTTTCATCAGAAGAAATTTTGTGCAATCTTGTATAACTAGTAAACCTTAAGCGATAGACAAAAAATGTAGATCTCTTTAAAACACACAATTTATTTCAAATAAGTTTTTTTGTGACAAGCAGTTTATGAGACATCCGTTATTAATGGTTCGAATCGTTCATTTCTTGGGCATTCTTTAAAGTCCTTTCAACATTCAGTTGTTTCTCGGTATTGCATGGAAACAGTGTGGAACTTTAAGGCCAGCATATAGCGTCCAGTTCTTAAATATTTGACTATCGCTGTTCCCTTTGTATCCTAACGAAATGTGTAATGTTGCTTCTTCAGCAAAGGTTTATTTGGATAAAAATGTAGTAGATAGAAGAATAAGCTTTATTAAGAATAGTTGGTATACCCAATAATAAACGATAGAGGTTAGAGAAAGTAATGTGAATGTATCACATCAGTTTGTTTTTTCTTAATAAACTTTCTTCGTTTCTTGCATAAGGTTTTCCACCTGCATAATATTTCGCAAGAATGAGATATACATAAGACTCTTTATACAAAAATTCCAAGTACAATATGCAAATATTACCCTGACACTTTGTCTTAAAGCTTTAGTTAGTACTCTCGGCTGTTCTAGATGTGCGCGAGTTGTGCGGCCTTAAAATGCATAAGTTTCGTCACAGTGCGAGAGTGCAACAAGTAGGAAACTACCCATTCGGCATAAAGGCTTCTTCGTCTTATGCAAAGCTTTGCCGCAGCTGCGAGCAAAGAACATTATCGTAAAAATCATATTTTAAATAGAATAGATAGACATTGCGTACACTAAAGCAAGGTTAAATGCAAGCTCTCTGTAATTTTGATACTTGGAATTTGAAGGAATATGGACTAAATTGTTGCAGAAATAAGTACAGCTAAAGCTAATGCAAAGCTATTATACAGGGTAATTTATGAAGAACTGACAATTTATGTCTTTAATTGTTTAGTTATGCTAGCGACAAACAGCAACCACAGAAACCAGCTGACGATTCAAAGAGAAGCGAACCATCGTGCACTCCAGGCACTCAAGTCAAGGGAGTGGAGGGGGGGTAAAAGAAATATGACTATGCATAAAAATAGGCGTCCCACCACCAGGACGGGAACCCGGGCGATCAGAGCTAAAATCGCGGTAGTCAGGAAAAGAAAGATTCCATTTATCCTACTATGTGAACTCAAATAACTCACGCTATTGGGCCAGCGAAAATCCAAATGTTATTCATAAAGCACCTATGCACCCGGTTAAAATCGGAGTTTGGTGCGCAATATCCGCACAGTGATAGTGGGACCATTTTTTTAAAACAATGGGAACACCGCAGAGTACCGACTGATTTTCATGGAGTTTGCTGAGCAACTTGACGATGTAGAGCTGAGTCAAAGATATTTTCGGCAGGACTTTTTTATATTGGATTACATAAAACACAAGGTTTATGCCACACGTCCCCAGACATTGGACGATCTGAAGCACATCATTACACAGGAGATTTGAGCTACTGACAACAAAGTCCCCCAACGAGTAGCCTGGATGCGATGTTGCGTGATCTTCGGCGCCTCTTTGATCTCTCTCCCGGTCGGACCCTCTTGGCTGGGAATTTAAACGCCAAAAATCCGGCTTGGAACTCTCGTTTCGCCAACTTTGCGGGTACTCGGCTCCTGAATTGTCTTCTCGTCCTAATCTGCGGGTTTCTGCTCCCCAGGACTGTACCTATTGGCCCTCAATGGTCGGCAGTCATCCCGATGTACTTGACATTTTCCTCTCTCGTTCCATTCTCCTTCACCATGCCTTTACGGTTACCCACGGTTTGGATTACAATCACTCTCCCTTTCACTTTCTTCTTCCTGGCGCCTCACCTCCCTGCCAGACCGGTCGCGGCTTCTTCGCACCGCTGATAGGCCTTTGTTCCGGTGGACACTTCATCACCTCATTGACCCTTCTCTCTGCTGCTCCTCGACTGCCGCAGTAGATCCCGCCGTTGCCGCCTTAATGGGCTGTTTGAATACGGCTGTCTTCAGGTCTTCGACATCTGTTCCTCAGTCTTTCCCGTATCCACTCTTTCAGGACGTTCAGTGCTTTATTGCCTGTCGTCGTCGGCTGATGCGCCTTTGGCGTCAGTCCCACTTGTCTTTCTAACGCCGTCTTGTGAATCGGCTTCGATCTTCCATTCAGGACACTTTTTTGCTGAGTCGGGAGTGCTCCGAACCTCGCACGGTTCCCTCTAGCGGGTTTTCCGCAGTTTTCGCTCTTCCGCCTCTGGTTCTCCTCATGCTGAGGGTCTCCATTCACCGGCCGGGCATATGGCCACTTATGAAGGAAAAACCGAGCTTTTGCTTCTTTGGAAAGTCACTTCACCGATTATCCCACCGTGAACCCCGATCATGCTCGTTTGATCGACGATTGGTTGCATTCCTGGCATCAATAGCCTTCGACTCTCTTGGTTATCCGCTCTTCCTCCTTTCAGGTCTCTCGGGCAATTGCACGTCTTCACCCCAGTAAGGCCGCGGGTCCTGATACCGCTTCTTCAGACGCTCTCAAATATCTTCCTCGCCGCGCCTTGGTTTTCCTTACACTTATTTTTAATGCTTGTCTTTCTTTTGATTATTTTCCTACGGCCTGGAAGTCGGCTAAGATTATTATGTTGCCTAAGTCGGGTCGCAATCTTCTAGAGGCCTCCAATTGCCGTCCTATTAGTTTGTCTCATCTTGGTAAGCTTTTCGAACGCCTTATTCTTTCTCACATCCATTCTGTTGTTCCTTTTGCTGCAGCTCTTCCCGACGTTCAGTTTGGTTTTCGCCCCCGCCATTCCACCGATCTTCAGTTGTTAAAATTTGTTGACGATATCAATACTGCCTTCAACAATAATTGCAATAACCTTCCTTTGTTCCTTGATGTTGAGGCTGCATTTGATCGCTGTTGGCATCGTGGTATACTGTTCAAAATCTTTCATCAGGTTCCGGCACTCCGTCCGCTTTTGCGCCTCTTCTATAGCTTTCTGCTTGACCGTTCTTTCTTTGTACGGGTTGGCAAGGCCTGTTCTGCATCCAGGGCGTAGGCGCGTGGGGTTCCTTAGGGTGCTATTCTGGCCCCACACTTCTACGCTTTTTTCACCCGGGACCCTCCCACATCTCCTCAGTGCCATGTTTTCATGTACGTCGATGATACGGCTCTTTACCACCATTGTCGGAATCTGCGTCATAGCCAGCTAGCCCTCCAACGCTTCGTTTCCAGGTTCCTTTATTGGCTTGCGATGTGGAAGATTCCCGTTAATGCCGCCAAATGCTATTTCCTGCTGTTTTCCAAGAAGAATAAGCTTCCTGTGCTTTCTCTCCAGGTGCCTGAGCAAGCTCTATCCTGTCGTTGGCAGACTCATATTTAGGTGCGACTCTTGATCGCACCCTTTCCTGACACCCTCATCGGCTGTATTCGTTATCATGGTCGGACCCGCCTTCATCTTTGTCAGCGTGTTTTCCGCAGTCGGAATCTTCCTCTTCGCTCCAAGCCCCTTTTATACACCGCCTTATCCGCCCCTTTTTACTCTATGCCTGTGTGGCTTGGGCTGGCATTCCCGCAGTAGCTGGTTGGCTCTTCAACGCATCCAAAACCTTGGTTTCCTTAGGATGCTCCGGGTCCCGCTGATCACCACCAATCAGGCCATTTGATCCGAGCTGCAGATGCCCACCTTGGAGGTAGTCGTGCAAATCCGCGGCCGCCGCTTTGTCGTCATTCCAACCTTCTGATCAGGGATATGGGTACGGCTGAGTCCCGTCACCGGAATCACCGCCGCGTTCGACAGTTTTTGCTCTTCGTGTTCCCGCATCAAGAATTGTTCTGTTGTCGGCACTTTGCGTGTGAGTGATTCTGTGTTTCGTTTCTTTATGATGTGACTTTTCAAACTTATTTTACTGCCTCTTTGCGGAACACTCCATTTTAATTTGGCTGGGTCCTCACTTGTTTTTTTCTTATCATGTACCCATTATAGTGTGTGGTTCTTGTGGGGCTGTTTCACTGGGTGGGCAGTAGCCGACCTTGTATGGGCTCCCATTTATTATTTTGTCTGGTTGTATTGTTTTTGTAACCAAATGTAAATTTTACCTGTAAGCCTGTTTTGGTTGTAAAGCCACAGGGCTATCTTTCTTAATAAATGGCATTATTGCCATTACTGTGCACTATGTGATGGACAATATGGCAGGATTTTGCATAATGAATGACAATAATTCAGCCGTCTATCCTTATCTGCTTCCTGTAACTGATGCACAACTGTAATCCTATACGGCTTTAGGCCTGCACTTTTCATAGCTACACATCGAGTAGCTGTATCCTGTCTCCTGCGACAAACGTCTTAATGATTTTTTGGGTGCTCGTGCTCTTACGTCAAAAACAACCTGGGAAGCCTAGATGAACGAGTTTTGCGTTTTTCACTCACCAGAGATCCAGTCGTTTCCAATTTGTTTACCAGTCCCAGTATTGTTTCTTTAGGGAGGATTCCGATTCTCTCTGGTATGCCCTTTGAGTAGCTGTAATTGAATTTGTAATCCAGTATTGCTTTACAAGGAAGAGTCGTTCATTTTATGTATACTCTATTTTCACGTTGGCTAGAACAAAATCTCAAGAACAGTTGCCGACCATAAAACTAACAATTATGAATAAAACATAAGCATGTGTGCATCTAGTGACAGGCAATCGAAACTCCGCAATATTCTGCTTAATTTGGTGCTAAAGTTGAGGCATTAAGTGAATTTCGAAGAAGATAGTTAAAGAAAGAAATGTCAGTTCTTCACAAACTACCCTGTAGGAAACTTCTCATTCGGCATAAAGACTTCTTCGTATTATACAATACTTTGTCGCAGCTGCGAGCAAAGGATATTATCATAAATATCACATTTTAAGTAGAATAGATATTGTGTATACTAAAGCAGGTTAAATGCCAGATCTTTGTAATTTTGATACTTGTAAGTTGGAGGGATATGGGACAAATTGTTGCAGCGAATAAGTACAGCTAACGATTTTGATACTTGGAAGTTGAAGGAATATGGAATAAATTTTTGCAGCGAATAAGTACAGCTAAAGTTAATGCAAAGCTATTCTACTTTAATATTGTGTTTAAAAAACAATTCCGAAATTCATGTTTTAAACTCCTGTTAAATATTATGCATTGGTAAATTCTTATGATTCCCTTGAACATCATATTTTACCTTTAGGTATTCTACAGTATCTTACAATATATTCTTTGCTAACCGTTGAGATATCCGAGGACAGAAATTAGTCAAATTAATGCCAGTAAAATGTTATAACATTTTGACAAGCCGTTGTATCAAACTAAGTGCCAATTTTTACAATCAAGCCTTCAATAATATAACAGAAATATCATGGGAATGTTGCCTAGAGAAGTGGTAGAAGTAAACACACACACACACCTCACCATTCTTCTCTTTTTTTATTTACTCAAATTGCTTAACTATATCGATTTTAGGCTCACATACAACACTTAAGTCTTGTAGTAGTTTACTTGGTGGACTTGAGTGTTCCCTAATTAACGGTTATTCAGAGTAAACATTGAATACATGTATGTAACTGTAACTTAGGGACACTGGACTTGAATGTTGTAGCTGCCAATAAATTGGACCAAGATCTAGAAGAAAACTGTAAAGCAATTTCACAGTGGTCACGATTGGTTCGACTTCAAAAATATGGTCCTGCTTGTTCTTGTTTCTTTAAAAAGCAATAACACTCCAACAACTTCGACTACTATATCAAGAGTTTCAATATTGCCATGACAATGCAAATACATATCTTGAACTCTAAAGTGCTTCTGGAATGTTTTCACTCTTGAGGATTTTATGTACTAAAGAAACAATGCAACATAAGCAAAATCTTACTGTAGAAAAGTATATATTTCATTCAAACACAATTTGGGAAAATTTTAAATGTTTTATTTACTCTTATTTTCTTAAAGAAAACACCACAACGATTTCGTTTCTACAAGAGTTTCAATGCTGACATGACAATTTTAAACACACGACTTTACTATAATTCTCATGATGTTTTCATTCGTGCGGAATTTTAATTGGTGGAAGAACAGCATAACAAAATCCAAATGTTACGTCACAAAAATAAATGTTTCATTTAAATACAATTGTAATACATTGGCTGTTTTAATTTAATATTTTCGAGATTGGAGTTATTTATCTAGAGATATCCGATTCTCTTAAATCTTTCATGACTTGCATATACGAAATGTTTTAACAAAAGTTTTGATCTTATCTGGGTCTATTACTTATGATAAAAAATAAATATTCAATTGGGAAGATTTATTTAATGCAATAAAGTGTGAGCTGGTTAAGCTTTTGTTTTAACAATCCAAGTAATCGCAGTGAATAATCCACAGGGAAGCAGATTTACGTATATACTTGTTTTAATTTTATTTATAAATAGTCCTGTAATGGAATCTTTGCGCGTGCTCCGATTATTGTTTAGAGATACCAGATAGAGTATTGCACTGCAAGGGTAAAAGTCCACTAAGCTCTCAGAAACACTGGTATTTATCAGCATTTGTTAGTCAATGTCAAGTAAGGAAAGCGTTATCTCCCTCAAGAGTGTCTGGTTTCTTTCACTGTAACACCTTATCAATGCGGATTAATACTGATAGCACTCGACAGCTTTGGTAAAGGCCCTCGAAATTTATCAAGAACTATTTGGAACTTCATAAGAGGGCCAGTTAATTTCCAGAAGTACGCTCATAAACTCTAAGAAACAATACTAATTCTAGAGACAGTTTATCGTTTATCCAGATAATTATATTCGCTGGGAAAATAATTTTTTACATATTTAACCATGTTTTAGTTACCGCAAACAAACGTCATTTAAACTGTTATGGCGAGAATGTTGTTGGGTTGTGGAACCATTAATTGCTGTAAGAATTACAACAGTCAAAGTTAGTTACGAAAAACGCATCATATGCATTGTGATTTAATTTTTATAATAACTGAGTATGGTCAAACAGACACTGATAACTTCTTTCTGAATTCTGTGTTCCTTAGAAAATTGTAAACTAATCAGTTAAGCACACATACAGTATACATTTTTTTTCCCTCAAAAGGCTGTGTAACATTTTCCCGTTCAATGTGGTAACAGAAGCTTTTACCTAGCAATATTTTCAAAGTGGGGTAGGATTTCTTGTCGGTGATTGTCGGCCCCATGTTTGGCAACCAATTTGCGGTGGTACTTCGGCTTGTTTTACTGTACAGGATTTTTTAGGAAAGGTCCCGGGTTCAGTACTAGCCCAGGGTTCTTTGCATGGATCTTGAATCTCGGGTTAGTGGTGAACACGGCTGTTGGTTTTTCTGCTCGTTTATTTACCGTCACCGTTTTAACATTTGATCCCTGCTATTTCTTCGACGCACACACACGCATTTCCTATTTGTTAAATGTTTCATATCATCGCGCCTATCCGCTGCCTTCTAAACTTTTCTGATAAGCATCTCCCCAGACTTACTACAACCAAGTGTGTCTTCCAAAATCTCACGACGAAGTGTTCATTCTCAAATTTCACGACCAAGTAAGTATTCTAAAATATTCCGTTTCTCTGCTTCAAACGTTCTATATCTCCTCATTCCACTATCACCTGATTCCTAGCTTCTTTCATTGGAGGCCTAAGGCTATCTGGCTTTTGGCGAACATTGACCCTTTTCTACTAGCCTGCGTTCCCAGCAACCTAACGGGACACTTGACAATAGAGGAAACAACCACCCGTTTCCGGCCGCTGATGGCCCTTCTCTCAACCCTTATTTCAACTTACAGTAACATTCGCTTGTTCTACTTAACACTATCCTCGACGTTACTGATATTTATTTTCCCTATGATTGTAATTTATGTTCTACTCAAAATATACTGCTTCAAATAACAGAATAGAGAAAAGATGGTGCAAAAGAGAATTATTACTATGTATTTAAATTAAACATTAGAAATCAACTCTTAATCGGAAATGAATGCAATAAATTATCTTAGGACACACATGTACTGTACAGAATGAAAGCTCACTTAAGCGACAGGTAAGTAGTACATTTAAATTTTTTTCACTGGGCAAGGTGTGTTAATGCAGTTTTGAATCCTTACAAGTTTGTTTTTGTTTTGAAAGCAACTCTCCTGGCATAAAGGAAGGTAGGGCTCTGGGCATGAATTTGTTTCACTTGTTTTTGTTTCTTTATTGAAGTTTAATGTCCTTTAACCTGGTGGGTCATATCGGACATGGGTCAAATGTTGGTTAAATGGAACCGGGGTCCTTAATGCTTAGAGTTGCTCAACATTCGTCTTTTTTTTTTTTTAAAAAAAACACCTTATTCAAGTAACTGGTCCTAATCGGGATTCGAACTCGGGACCTCTTGATTGCGAGGTCCCGCTACTACACCATAGAGGTTGGATGTGTTACTTTTGTTTTTAATTATTTTGATTACTTTTTTATTGCTCGATGTTTTCTCTCCACTTTTTAAAATGAGAGCATAGTGAGCATAAAAACAATCTTATGGAGGAAGCGGTGTATTTAGATACAAACTAAATTTAAGGAACTACGTTTCTTTTCAATGATGCAATCGGTAAGCCACCGCTCCCTGCCATTGCTATATGAAGCCGTTTGTGCAATAGCAACAGACCGCCCGGCATCTCTCCCCTAGACAATACTAACGATCCGAAACAATACTAGTATACTACTCTGGTATTCGTTATAAAAGATATTCTTTCATGATCCACATAAATTTCATACTGTTGAACTCATTACTGAAAATTCGACGAATTTCTGCTGTGCAAATCCTGGAAAATGCATGCTGGGTAGTCTTCTAACCCAAGGGTGGCGAAAACGAACTCCTTCAGTGAGTCACCAAATATGCAACACGCATTGCATCTCTCAGCAGCATATGAAAAGCAAAGGGACGTTGCAGAGAGGGAACTGCGCATACGATCAAAATGACTCGCCAGTCCCGTTTTCGCCACCTCTGTTCTAACTCATCCAGCACATGGGCATTTGTTCCATAAACTTTACTCTTAAGTATTTCCCACAGCTAATATAATCACGTGTATTTCAATCTGGATAGAGACTAGGCCAATTCATTATTCTTCATGAACGTTGTAATATTTCCATAGACTGATTTGCTGTATCTATGTATAGTTGCATTTTCCTGCATAAAGTAACCTTGGGCATCTCCTGTGGGTATCAGTTCTCTGAAGAACGGAGCCAGCAAAATTATTCGCATACCCATGAGAGTGTGGTTTCGCGAATTAATAAAAACGGGTCCAATAATTATGTTGCACCAATAGCGCGCGCGCACACACATACACATACACACTGCCGTATTTGCCTCATGCAGTGGTTTCTGATGTAATTCGTGTAGATTTTCAGAGTTCCAGTACCTACTGTTCTTTGTATTCACATGGCCAGCTAAACTTCGTTAGTAAACTATAGTAGACCAGATCCACACAACCACCATGCACAGACTGTAGAAACCAGTTGCAGAAACGGAGTATTGCAATATGATCTACATCCCTCAGCGTTTACACTATTGTTGCTTTATGACTTTAATTTTAATTTACAAACAGTTCATTGGGCAGATCAAGCTGAAGTGCTAAGCGAGGCACCGACTTTCTCGGGACTTGTTTCCACGACCACACCTGTCTCTTCCAACGTCCAAGTTATTAGCTGTCTGGATTCTTTTCGTTGAACAAGACCCAGTTGGTTTACACTTTTCTAACTAATCTATGAATTATATATTTATTCGGAACGCTGAAACAGGACATTTATGTAAGAATTCAAGCTATTAGTCCATATGTGACTCCGCTCAAGCAAAAATTAACACAATAAACATACGCTGTTACGCAATATATACCATGGTAAGTGCACGCAGTAAACATATTGGTCTACTCCATACCAGGTGGCTCAACCGCGCCGTATTTCATGTAAGCAAATATCCCTTCGTGAGTTAAAGAACTGCGGAACTCGGTGGGGCAGTTCCAAGTAAGCGCAGGTCGGGGGAACTGAAGCGACCTCGTTATACTCGTTTTGCTTATCAGAGAAGACGATGAGCGCATCGTACTTATTGAGAGACAGTTCCCAAGCTTATCGTAGTCCGTGATGATAGACAAGAACAGTATAAACTGTTCGAAAAGGTTTTGGAATGTTTTCTACTTCAGTTACAGAGACTTTATTTTGAGGGAACAAACTCACTGTTTAAGTTTGACAAATAATTAAAATGTATTTATTTAACCTATCAGTATACGCTCATATCTATTTTTAATTGCATTTAGGCTATTATTGCCTAACGTTACGGACTATACGTATTGTAGATTAAATACATTAAAGCGTCGTAATGAAAATTACGCAAACATGAGAGCGCGTAGCGTTTTACTACCGTTTGTGAGATTATTATAATTATTATTATTATTAATAATATTAATATTATTAATATTATTATTATTTTGTTATTAGCTCTATTCTTTGTCAATCTAAACAGTGAATTTATTCCCGCGAAAATAAAATCTCTGTAACTGAATTGGAAAACATTTTAAGATCTTTTCGGTCTGTTTATACTGTTCTTGTCTTATCATAATTGACTGGGATGCCTGAGAACTGCCTCTCAATGAGCGCATTCCGCTCATCATCTTCTCTGATAAGCAAGAGGAGTATAACGAAGTCGCTCACGTTAACACCAGTTCCCCACTGATCCGCTCATCGCCTTTACTGATAAGCAACAGGATAGAGCGAAGGTCGCTCACGTTAATGCGTTAGTTCACCACTGACCTGTGTTTACTTGGAATTGCACCGTTTAGTTCTGCAACTCTTTTAACGTACGAGAGAGATCTGCACACCTGAAATACAGAGCAGTTGGCCACTTGGTATAATGTTATTTCAAATATACAGCATGCCAGGTAACTTTAGACTGAATAATGTATTACCCTCCCTAGGCATGTGAGCTAAGCTATAGCAGAGTGAGGTCATTCATTCCGATACATGATATGATCCGGTGGCCGAATTATTAAAGATAAACTCGATACCTCGTGTGAAACTGTTATTAGGAGAATAAATTGCGCAACAAACGTACCTAATGTAACCTGACGTAAAAGGTATGCTTATCCACATACGTAAATATTTGTCAATACGTAATAGTTCCGTGAGCACCCCTTAGGTTCGAAAAAGTATTCAATTTGCTTTGGACATGGAAATGTGTACACCTTTAAAATACAGAAATAGGCAGCTTGAAATTTAGAAGTTCCAATTCCAGGATATAGTGCATGAACAGAGTCGAGTGTCTCCTAAAGATACCGCTCACTTTGTTATATCCCTATAAAGTTGCCACCCTAATTCGCATATTCTAAACTACCTAAAGCAATTGACTGTAACTCGCTAAGAGGAACTAAATGTGTTTCTTTCTTTCTTTATTGTTTCTTCATTTATAAGTCACCTTTATTATCTAAGGCCATATCGGCGGCATGGCGATAGTGAGAGTTTTAATAAGCGAATCGCTATGTGATGAGTTTGACATTTTTGTGCTTTGCATGACCATGTGAGAAAACGAATGACTTACAGCTTGAAAAAAGTATAAGTATTTAAAAATTCAAATCAATAGCACAGAATACTTCGGAAATGATTAACGCTCCAAAAAATTATCTGACATAAATTGTATTGCTTTAACAAAATCAGTTTTAACGAGATCTACATTTTTGCGTGGTAACATTTTGTCTATTTCTTACAGTATTCTTAACAATTATACAAAAGTCACTCACACTGAAGAGGACTTCAGAGGCTATTCCTAGAAAATTCAAGATATGCGTTTTATTTGTCATGAATATATCCTAAACCTATGGTGTTCTAATGCAGATGGTTAGAGACATTTTTAATGAAATCAAAACTAACAAAAATGTTCCATGTAAAGGGTAGTTTGGGGACGGGGTATTTTCTTGAAAGCCTTCGTGACGGAGACTTCTTGAAAGATACTGAACTTAGATGCGAAGTTCGGTACTTAACCTGCTTCTGTTCAGACACACACGCACATACACACACACACACACACACAGACGCAAGACCTTTTTCTAAAAACGTTTTACGAGATTTATTTATTTAGGGAGCTTCACAAAATGCATTTGGGGTGAAATCTCGATAGTGAAGTTTTAGATGGATTGAGATACTTCCTCTATCTACTAAAGGAAAGCAGTAGAGAAAATAAAATAGGATTTAATACATTCACATGACTTTCTCTACCCTCTATCGTTTATTAGTGGATATAGGTACAAATTGCGCTTACGAAAGTTTATTTTCCTATTACATTTTAATCCAAATAAACTTTTGCAGAAATTGCACATTTCTTTACATACAAAGGGAACAGCGCTGGTCAATGTTTTAAGAACTGGACGCTAAATACTGCTTAAAATTTTAAGCCAATTGTGGCTCTTCTGTCATCGAGTGACTGTTTTTGCGGAGATGGCCGCAGTTCTTTTATGTACCTGCAACCATGAACTACAATTTGCGGCCGCTGCTTGCCATTACGCCGACAGCCTGGTTAACACCAGAAGTCGACTGCACCAGATTTCTACAGCGCTCGCCAGGTTGCGTCCTCTCCGCCAGTACAGGTAGCGCTTGTGATGTCTCCACGTCATCACCTGACCCTCCCGGTGCACCCCGAGCGATCGTACCGAGGAAGAAGAGTTGTGATAGTTCTCGACGACCAGCGAAGGACGACTTTTATTGAGCTTCGTGTTGGGAGCGGCCGTCTCCACATTTTTCGGCCCTGTCTAAATTATATACAGTAGGTATATACTTTTGGCGTATGTAAAATTCTAAATTCTTGTACTGTATCGATCGGCATTTAAAATCTTATGGAAGTTTATATTACATTATCGCGTGTTAAATTACATTTCAAAATGGCAAATCTTGTGTAAGAAGGACAAATTCAATTGTAATATATCTCTGTTTCTACATTTGAGTGTTAATATATTCAGTGCTTTTGGGGATGTACGAATTGTTACTCTTATTTAAAGCTGTTTTAAATCCTTGCTCATTTCCTTTAACCTTTTGTAGTACAAACAATTATTCCTCTTAGGGTATCCTTTATTTCAACAATGCATTCTATAATAGGCCCGGCATTTTATTCTTTTAGTATTTTTTTTTTTAGTTTTTGTGACATTCTGTGTATAGATTACTTTTAAATGGCCTTGCATGAACGTTACAAATTTCATATTGTTTTCATGCAATTGCCAGAAACAACCTTAATGTTTTCAGAACATTTTAAGACAACAATCAAGAAATGAACAATTTAATGACGGATATCTCAGAAATAGATGATGCTGCAAAAAGCTTATTTTAAATAAATTATGTGCTTTAAAAAGATTAAAATTTTTGTGTAGTACGTTTTCGTCTCGCTTTTAACGTTAACAGTTATGCAAGATTATACAAAACTTCTTCCGAATGAAGAGAACTTCATAGCCTATTCCCAGAACATTTCTTTCATATATGGTATCGTAATCGAAATCCTAAGAGTCATTTTTTAAAAAATGAAAAATTTGAAAATGTCCCATGTAAAAGGTAGTTAAGGGTAGAGGGATTTTCTTGAAAATCTTTGTGTTGCAGGTTTGAAAGATTCTGAACCTATATAACAATTTTAATTTTATCCGACGTTTCATTTTTGAGTTATGCTATTCAGACACACAACACGCGGACATTTATCTAAAAATGCTTTATTTGGATTCACAGGTCTCAAAACATATATTTCCAGTGAAATCTCTATATCAAATTTTTGGGTGGAATGTAATACCTTCTCTACCTACTAGGTACGTTATAGAAAAAGGGAAAAAAGTATAAAGATAATTAAAAAGTAAAGTTACAGCTGTTACGTATCTATGGTAGAACACTGAAGGAGTTTTAGAGGAGAATTTTTAAAACAATATCCACTACAGACAATGTATTTTGCTTATCAGATAATTGAAAAAGATTTAGCTATAATAAGGAATTACATATACCATTTGTAGATTTAAGAAAAATATTACATATTATTCCACACATTAAACTTTAGGAATATTTGAAAAACACGGTTACTAATATTTTCTAATTAGAATAATAAAGCATTTAGATAAAAACCTCTTCATAAAAAGTAGAAATCAAAAGAAATTATCAAATGTATTTGAGATTAACTAACGCTTCATTTTTGGCTGCGTTAATCTTTAACTTTATTCAAAATATATTTAGAGAAGGCATAAAAGGTCTGGGAAAAGTAATATAGAGGAATAAATGATTGTTGATGACACCAAATTATATTAGCTGAAGAATATCTAATGGGCAGGAAACTGGCTGAGGAATATGAAATGTCTGGACCCAAGTGTAATTTTGGAAAATCTAAGACTTTATAACTGAAATTAAAGGAGTTATTAAATACGCAAACAAATAAAAACACAACTATAATTACTGCTGATGGAAGAAATTATACATAAATTAAATAATATCTAAAAAGGAAAATATACAGTATCTTGTTCAATGTCATATAACAGTACTATAAATGAAACCAAGCATAAAACTTATAAATAGGTTAAGGATGTATTTATACTGATCAGGATTTTTTAAAATGAAAATAATTTCAAAAATAAATTTTGGCAGTGGAAATTTTGATTGGTGTCAGCAAGGGTTTAATGAAGAGAAAGAGTAAGAAATGAAATAATCGTAGGATGGAAGTAGCAAATAACATTATAGAGATACACCAACAAAACAACTAACACGGTAAGGACATGTGATGAAAATGAGCGAAGAGAAAAAACCAAGGTTGGCATATAAGTGGATTAATGCAAGAAGAAAGAAAAAGGGGAAACAAATCGCAACATGGAAAAAGAACTTGATGGAAACGATGGAGAGGACAATGATGGAGTGGAAGCATTTAGTGCGGTTTATAAATGACTGTGAACTGATATTTGACTGTCATAATATATAAATAATATTGTAAATTATATTTATATAATATTGAAGCTGTGTAACGGGTAAAGAAAGTGGAGTGAGAGTTGCAAATAATATTCACCACTTTTGTATTTTTTATATTCCCATTTTATTTGAGTGAAAATGATACATATATGTAATCTATAAAATACTGCAAAGGTTTATGTAAAGTAAAACACACTAATAGGCATTTTACGAAGCATAACATTCCATATGTATTCCATGGAATTATTCAGGAAAAGTTGTAAAAAATTAATATAATCTAGATGTTAAAATTAGTCATTCCGCTTTTGGAGCCATTAAATAGGTGTTCTTATAAAGAGTAATTAATTGCATTATATCTACAATTCACTGCTAAGAATTGGAACATTACGAAACACATTATTTGCCAAAATATTATATTAAAAATTGTATTTAATAAACGGAAACTACGATTTAAAATAAATTAGTTTTGAATAAAAAGCAGTATTCAAAACCCTACTCAGAGGACCTGGTTAGATGCAGCTACTTTCTCAGCGTGCATCTAATGCTCATTTTAGGCCCTACCCTACCGTAATATTTCATACAGGTTCCCTTTAATGAGACTTCATTGTTTTAGCATATCAGTCTCTTAAAATAAGCATAGTAGGTGGGGTGAACTATGGACTTTGAACCATAGCTCTTAATAGAATAGGTTGGGTTTCACTGGTTAAAAGCGTATGTAATTCACTTCCGCGATTCTATTATTCCCTCCGTCTTTCTTAGACATTCGTTGCAAAACGACGCAGCAAAGAGGGGGGATCATAGGACGTTGTTCACAGGCCAAAGCGGTTCCCAGATCTCTAGAGAACTTTGGTTAACCGTAAGACTGTCAAGAAATGGCTACACCGACATCAATTGGAAGGCGTTGAATGGCAAACGTACTACCATGATCAGGAAGGCCTCTGGCAATTATCGCGGCACAGAACGAGGTATTGGTGATAGAGGTGAGGGAACATCCTATTACACTCAGATCCGTTTTGCTGGATAAGGCTGTGGAACACGGATGTTCTCATGAAACTATACGGCGGAGACTAAAGGAGGCTGGCCTTGAATTTCATCGTTCTGCCGCCAAGACAATCCTCACTGAGGTTCACAAAGCCAGAAGAATGAAGTGGGCCCAGAGAAACATTCAGCTACCGCAGGCCTTTTGAGATCTAATGATCTGGTCGAATGAGAAGGTGTTCCTATCTGACCAGTAAGGTAGGGTGTTTTGTCTCTATAGGCCGCGTGTGCGTGGAAATCGCTCTGTAAGAATATCAGCTCACTTTAGGCTTACATGGCAGCGTCTGGATCAGGACAACTGATTACGATGACAGGGCGAATGATCAGTTAGATGTATATTCTATCCTCCAGAACACACGCTTTCCATCTCTACGGGCTAATTTCCCGGAATAGGAGAATATTTGTTTATGCACGACAACAGTGCTGTACACACATCCAATATTACCAAAAGCTGGTTAATAGGACACCCAGAAACTGTGTGCATCGATTGGCCACCTAAAGTCTCTCATTTGAACCCCATTGAGCACATATGAGCGATGACGGTTCAGGAGTGGGAGATACGCCAAAAAGACAAGAGTGTGAGAGGTTCTAGAAGCCCATGTCTCGGAAATGTGGTAACATTACGTGCGTAACTCTCTCAGTTTTCATGATTTGTATCCAACATGCAAAAAAAGGCTGCAAGGCGTAATTCACAATGGCGGCGATTACAATAGTTATTAACCTGTCTTGCATCCTTATACATTAGGAATTTTATCTTTCTTGTCCAAATGATGAAGAATATTTTAAGCAGCCCTTGAGTTTCCAATTGTTCATTTGTTCAGTTATTCCTACATGGCACAAAATGTTTTCTTAAGTATTAAATCCTATAGTTCTCTTTAGTTATTGCACATTGGAAGCAAGAAGTAGCAATAATTAAGTTATATTTATTATCTATCCACAATATACAATGTCTTTATTAAAAAGCATCGCATTTGAAAAATTTTACTGTCATCAAAATTTATATCACTTAAGGGTACTTTAATGTAAGTGCCTCATCTGTTTTTGATCTTCTGCGAAGCAAAGGGACTATCACAGCACAAAATTTTGTTTTATTAACATATTGTAAACAGGGAGTACCAATAATGGCTTTTATTCTATTTACGTCCCCAGTATATGACCTTCAATTAAGTTTTTTTTTTTAATAACATCACTCCCTGAAAGATTATTTCCATTAAAACTCCTGAAAGTTAGAGGAAGTTATCTTAACAGAGGTGCTCTACTATTTTTCAGATAATCCTTCTATTTTAGGTCAGCCTAAATATTAACAGATTACTTCTGTTACCTTGTTGGGTAATTGTCATGATTTATAACTCTCATTTACAATACATGCGTTCCAGACTAGCGCATACTCTGCAATAATAAATATAAGTATCAATAATTGGAGGATTAAATACAGTTTACTATCATCTACATAAAACTTAAAAACGCATAAAGTACAGGAATTTCAACTTTCAATGCATAATAGCATGAACGAGAAGTGCATAAACACCGTCATCGATAAAATTGTTTTGAGCTCGTATATTAGTGTCAAAATGGAATAAACTTTTACAGTGGATTAATAACGACTTTTACAGTATGCATAAAAATGCAGAAATGCACTTAGCACATTTGTTTTTACTTTCTCTACTACGTATAGTAAGTAGGGGAAGTATTGTATTCCATCCAAAAATTCCATACCGAGATTTCGTCGGAAATACATGTTTTGAGACCCCCTGAATCCAAAAAAATCATTTTTGGAAACATGTCTGTGTGTGTGTGTGTCTGTGTCTGTGTGTCTGTCTGTGTCTGTCTGTGAACAGCATAACTCAGAAACGAACAGTCGGATAAACACCAAACTTGGTATTTAGGTTCAGTATCTTCCAGAAATGAAACACGAAGGTTTTCAAGAAAATCCTCCCACTCCAGATTACTCTTTACATGGAACATTTTTCGAAAATTTTAATTTTCTCAAAAATGGCTGTAACAATTTTGATTAAAATATCATACGTTTAAGATATTTTCATGACAAAATGTATATCTTGAATTTTCTGGGAATGTCTCCAAAAGAAATTTTCATTGTGAACGACTTTTGCATAACTGGTAAACCATAAGAGATAGACAAAATTTTACTACACAAAATATGTAGATCGTGTTAAAATACACAATTTATGTAAAATACATTTTTTTGTTGAGTGAGCCCTTTTCGAGATATTGCTTGTTATTCCCTTAAATTTTTCAATGCTTATTTTCTCAAATGGGATTTCGTTATTCATTTTTTTTGTCTTGGATATGCAAAGAGTATTAATCTGTGGCAAAGAGAATGGTGCTGTGCATAGCAATCAGCTATTAAGAGAGATGTCTATGCTTAAATATTACGTATTTTTATATTGCCGTTGAAAATACAAAACAAGGGGAACATAGTAGGCCTTAAGCGATAGTCAAATATTTTTAGAACTGCTCGCTATTTGTAAAATGTAATTCTATTTGCATGTAAAAAGATCATTTCTGAAAATGTTTATCTCAATTAATATGAAATAGAGGGAGAATAGGATTTTGTAAAAATAGTTTGTACAAGAGTAGAGAAAGTAATGTGAGTGTAACACATCAGATTTTTTACTAAAAAGATATTCTCTCAGCATATGCAAACAAACATTTTACGTGTAAGTGTAGTATGCGTAATTTTTGCAAGTATTAATCCATTCTTCTACAGTTTTGCAGTAATGTATAGAATATATTACTTTAAAAAGTAAACTTACTTTCAACAAAACCCTTTTTTAAACTTTGCATCAGAAAATCAGTACATGTTTGAAATATAATCAGTAATTGGCGTAATTTCAAAGATATGTAATGATTGTAGTCTAAGTTTTACATCACCAAGTACAGAAACAAAATACCAAGTTTCAGTTCTAAAACTCTAGTACATGTTGACCTATGGAAGGAAATGGCATTTAAATTAAATTGATACTTTTTTATTAACTTATGACAGATTAATAAATTTTATTTCTCTATTCATCCTGAAGTTGATTTACTCTCAAAGAAGGTTTAACACTGCATAAAACAAAATTTATCCCATGTGAACACCTTGTACCAAACACCGGAAGTAATTTTGTAATGCCTTTGGCATTTGAAGTTGATCTGTCATCTACACACAGTCATTTTTAAACACACAATTAATCGAGAAAATATGTATCACTTAAATATAAATTATAGGTATGTATCAATGCATTCAAAAAAACTTCGGGAACATTTTTAGCATCAACACTAATAATCGTTTTATTAAAAAATAGTCACATACACCTACCCTTATATTATCTTTAAAACTTGAGTTCTCCGTTTTGTTTTACAACATATTCTTGATAAATTTTAATGCCTTTGGAGCACAAATTTTAATTTAAAATGGTTTATGTACTAGGAGCTTTTCCCATGTTTAAATATATTCTACAAGAATTATATGCCTATCCAGTTATCAATACGTATTGAGGCTCAGCAGAGAAAACAATCCTTCCTGATTTCCGAATATTGTGTGTCCGTGCAGTACACATCTTCTGTATAGGAATATCAGTGACGGTATTATTAATTACTTTTCCGTATTAGTAAATACTTCTTTATGAATTAAAGCTATGCTCAGCCTTTCTGTTGAACAATGAACTGTCACATTAAGTCAAAGTACGCACTTGACCAAAGAAACCCATAATTAGGAATGTATGGTGAAAACTTTTACATCTGGTATGACAAGGTTGCATACTGGTGGAAATGGCAATGTATGTCATTCCCTCTGCTGGAAAGTCATGCTCTTAAGTCTGTGGGATATTAAAGGCGACTGACATTTGTTCCCATTAACTACGTGAACTTCGTGAGTTTATCCCAGATTACTCCTGGCATTGACCTTGGCAAGCCTGTTTTATATTATTGTGCGAATGAGTATGAAATTGTGAGCACTGATTAAATTTTGCCTCCTTCTGTTTTAGTGGTGGAAAGTAGTATGATCTGCTACAGCTGAGTAGCCATTAAAAGGGAAAAGAAAAGGAAGACGTTTATTCTTTGAAAAGCACTTGTCAGGAAATAGTGCACATTGCACCAGTTTCTGTATTGTCATTTCATTTTGCAGCAAAAAGTCATTAAGTAATGCCTGTAAAGACTTGCTAAGGTCAGGAAAAAACGCTGGTTTTAGCAGGGCTAATATTTCTCCCGCCTCCTCGCTGATTAGTTCATTGAATACTTCTCCTTGTCCTCCCATCAGGTTAGAGAAGTGTACCTGAAACATTGCAGAATAACCACAGCATTAGAAAACACTTTAACTACTATTTTAGCATAACTATTTTTAAAATTTAAGGTGTAAACCTAAGGTAAAGGAATGTAGCGAGACCAAAAATGACACCATGAAGCAGTTTTATATTCTACATGAATTAAATTTTGGGTTTAATCGTGTGTTTCATGGTGATTGTAAAGTTCTGCTAATACTTAGCAAATAATTACTTTCTTGTCCCCATCAAATCCCCAGGGCTAACTGAGGAATATTTTGAGCATTACTATAATGAATGTGAATCGGTTAAGGAAGAACAATAACCACTTTTAAATTTAAGTGCCTTAATAGCACTAGATAATTCCATAGTAGGATGCTGAAAATAACTTTAAATTTTTAATTAAATATAAGTATTAAAAGGAAACTTGGATTAATGTATAATCTCTTACCCTTTGTTTAAATGACTCCACATCATACAAATATATTAATTCTCGGCAACACACAAAAAACTTATCCAACTGCCCATTGGCTTGAAAACTTGCTAAAGTTATTAGAATACTTGGTTTGAAATATCACCATAATAAAACCCTATCAAGATCACCATTGTTTTAAACCATAATTACTGCTATATAACAAATGCTTACGGTAGCCCTCGCTGCTCGTTGTTATGGTGAAAAACTTTAAAGAAATATTCGCCCTACTTCTGTTTAGTGTTTTGACTTCTGATCTTCCCAACTTTTAGCATGCAGAAGTGGCATTATTTGCCGGAAGCACAGTTCTTTACTGTTCCCATCCAGATTGTTCCCCAGCGGTTGTTGCTCCGTTGCAGGATTCCTTGAATTCTCTTATTCACTGGTACTCTACATGGCGCATTTCACGTCACAAGACAGAGGCAAAAAGTGTCTCCGTTCTGTTCGTTTTCCACTATCCTTGTACGAGTCCGTAATACCTGTATTCCCTGGTTATTTTTTTCCCCGTTCCATTAAAGCGTCTTGGGGAGTTACTCGACACTTACTTGCTGCCCACATTTCAACCGCACTGTTAACCTGGCTTCAACGTGGCTTTCTCAGTTCTATACGCTATTCAATAGATGCACTTTATTCCTCTCTTTTGTTATGCCATTCCCCATATGACCTAGGATGAGCTGCGCTGCAGAGGGTGTAAATTCCGCATACATCGTTCGCACGTAGTTCAAAACAAAGTGTCCTTTCTGCGCCGGAGTTCAAGAAGACATCGCCATCTGATGACCAAGAAGGAGGAGATTATGATGATGACGACCTCACCGCAGTGAAAACGGCGGAAGCGTCTAGGCAATCAGCCGCAACGGTTCCACCTACTAACTCCACCGCAGCCGCACCAACACTCGATTCAGAACCGGTTGACCCAGTAGCGTCTCCAAGCAACGAACCTACACCACTTTCACCCATCGCCGCCGAGCTAACCTCGGCTACAGCAGTCAGCCACGACGCGCCGATACCGCAGCAGCACCATAATACGGACGGCTGCCACAGTGTGGTTGTCGTTGGTGTGCCGATGGACCTATTGCCCCGCTTTGTCCTGAGGAGTACAACAAAACTGGTCTTCGGCAATGAAGTTCTCAGGGATCACCTCGGTTAAGGGTTCTACGTTGCTAATGCGCCTCCACTTCGCACTGCGTCGGACATGAAAGCGGCCTTGCTATCAGACCTGCACCTGTTCGGGCGCAGCTTGCGCATCGAGGACAGCAGAAGTGTACGACTGGTGCCGT
The DNA here is from genome assembly GCA_030765065.1 of Deroplatys truncata. Taxonomy (NCBI): domain Eukaryota; kingdom Metazoa; phylum Arthropoda; class Insecta; order Mantodea; family Mantidae; genus Deroplatys; species Deroplatys truncata. The sequence goes on along the minus strand of CM060988.1, from coordinate 114,650,064 downwards.
GCCGACGCTACTCTGTCTACAGCAGCTCTGCAGATGCATGCTCCTCAGCTCCTAGTTGCCATTACTGTGGTGCCAAAGTGCTCGCCGCAACTTGCAGGTGGGCATGACCTGCGACACCGACGCCGATTCTGCGACACCTACAATGCCTCATTACACTTTACCGGCCAGGTCCAGTGCCTCCTATGCCACTAGTGCAGGCATAAGGTGCCGCCACAAACAACACCGACTCACTCTCGACACATATAACAATAGCTTATCTCTTCAACATTAGCTCGCCCGCTGCAGCAGCTATTAATTTTACCTTAATCACTCCAGCAGGAGTTGTCTTCGACCTGCCGGGACACAGCCGCCATCTTGCCATCAATCCAGGAGGTGCTTATGGGCGCGGCTGCCGTTAAGGTTGAAACGGCCTCCAGAACCAACGTCTTAAGGCACTCCGATTCTCGATCAACAGGCGCCTCGCTTCAGTCAAGGTCAAACTGCTCTCCAATATTGGAAACTAGCCACTAACCACTCTCCAAAATAAATAAAACACGTAGCTTACGCAATTGACCCAGATCTCACGGTGTCCATTCATCGAAAGCTCTACCGCATAGACAAGGTCATTCGGGACACCATTCTTTCTCTACTAATGAATGACAACACCGAATCCAGCAGCGACGACGGACCCACCAATCTGACTGCCCTTGAGTCTCTGGGGAAAAAGTTACATTGGCATGCAGATATCTCCGCCGGACTTCAACAAGTATTGACCTAACACAATAACCTCAATCATAGCCTCACTCTGATACACAACTTCATGGAGCAACATATTTTGTTCAACCCCCTCCCCCTGCAACACCACGAAGGTGTTGCAATACCCTGCACTAGCTTTTTATCATTTAACCGATTAAAGACGTATTGCCTATCTCTCCTCTCCTTCTCTACCTTTTTCTCCAAATCCTCTCTATCTTCTAGTACCAAATCCAGATCCATGCGTCATGGCTATAGCCTAGCCTTACCTCTACACTTGCGGCAGCTAAGCATAACTGCATCATTGGACCTTCTTGAATCCTCGATATTCCTCCTTATTACTTCATTTCCTTCACCTATCTTCTCTCTCTTGCCCCCCCCCACAAAGGTGATGCGGCTCGCTGCCAGTGCTCCCTAGTTTGTGCGAAACCATCAGCTGCACCTAGTACTGAGAGTCTCCCTATTCAGCAATTCGTCAAACAGCTCGCTGCTTCTTCTTTCTCAGGAGGTTCCTGGAACTGCGGAACACTATCCAGTTGTCCCAACATGGCGGCCAACGCGCCTCAAGAAACGCCGGCTTCAAGATATTTTGCTAGTTCTACCTTATACTCCAAAGACTCCGACACTTTGATTATTATAAACTATTCTGCTCCATAGTTGAATTATGACTGTGGTCTATTGTGCTACATCCTATTATCCTGCTGTGAGATATGCTGTTTGTTACGTTCGAGGAGCTAAGGTCCGTTCCATATAACTTTGCTCCATATCTCTTAATGGCCACGTGCACTAGTCGTCTCTCATTGCAGTCGTCATGGAATAGGTGTCATGCGATACAAAATGGTTCCCTATTTAACATGATCATTTAGCGTAATATACTCGAAGATAATTGACAAATTTACATTTGCATAAGCGTATGAATTAAATACTATTTGGTTTCTCATAAGTAATGTCGGTTTTTAAATTTTGGTGTTTTATAAGATAGAATTGGTATTCTTTGGTTCGTCATTGCTATTTACAGGATGTCATGACTAGTATTGCGTATATTGCGAGAATAAGCCAGTGATCACTTTTTAATACACAATCACAAAATGGAGGTTACACAGATTAGAGTCCTTCTAAAACACTACTGGAAACAAGATTATAAAGTTGTTACCGTGGCTCGAAAAATATGTGAAGTAGAAGGAGAAAGTGTCGTTACTGCCCGTGTGGCACAATGATAATTCCTATGTTTCAATACTGGAGAAGAAAACATTAAAGATGTATCACATTTTGGAAGACCTAAATTATGGGATATTGAGAATACACGCAGGATTTTGGAAGAAAATCCGCAAAAAAAAAGGCTTCCAGAAGAACTTGGTCCATCAAAAGATAACATACATCGCCAGATTAAGAAACTTGAAAAATCATGAATTGACACATCAACAGGCTCAACGTAGAGTGGTTATCTGTCGTCAGCTTATCGGTAATCCCATGGATGATAGATTTACCAGGAGAACTGTTACATTCTCCTGTCAAAATGGGACCTTTACCGCAACCCTGACGTCTCTAAACAGTGGCTCAGTACCCGTCAACTTGCCAAAGTCGTCGTCAAAACAATCAGTTCGTCCCCAAAGTAATGTGTGTCTGGTGAAATTTTGAAGGAGTGATTCACAGTGATTCCAAACAGGCATGCAGGCAATACAGATCTTTATTCTCGACAACTGAACCAGTTCATGAAATATTGAGATGGAGATACCCAGCATAAGTGAACCAAATTACAGTTTTCTTGCAGCAGGACAATGCAGCACCCCATAATGCACGAACAACCGTGACAAAAATTCAGGAATTGAAAGGAGTCGAACTGCTACCACACCCAGCATACAGCGCTTATCTTGCGCCTTCAGATTACCATCTGTTTCGATCCATGGTCTACTCCTTGCGTGAATGAAATTTCGAAAACACAGAAGCTGTGAATTTGGATCTCGCCGAATTCTTCGCATTAAAACCTAGAGACTGGTAACGTCGCGGGATAATAAACCTCGCTGAAAGATGGCTAAAGCCACAGAATGGCCATAGAATCTGATGGTCTCTACTTTGATTAGCAGTTTAATTTCTTGTCAGAAAACGTTCCAATTTTACGTAACAGAGTTAATGCATGTGGAATGCACGTAAATTCATATCAACTAATAAATGGCGAAGAGATCCTTCTGTTTAAACCCGTCTCTCAGAAGACGAAAGTAAATGCATCTATCATGACAGTGCTTTATATCGCCTTACCGTGCTTGCACACGGTTTGTCACCACTCGAATGTGTACATTAACCAATCAGGGGAAAGGGGAAGGAAAAGCAGCGCGGAGGGATACATCTGTGTGGGGCAAGGTTACAAGATTTACATTGATGTGGCCTCGGCACAATTATGGTTGTTCTTTACTTTGTATTTCCAGGGCTGTAAAGAATTGCTGCTGATGGCCTTTTGTAAATGAGAAGAAGTCATTGAGAACTAATCACCGGTGTAAGGTCCGAAGCATTGGGGCATGCAGAGGAAACTTCTGAGCCGAAAGAAAGTGCAAATAAGTGCATTGTATGAGGAACTTCTGGTGATCTCGCTGAAGAAAAGGGGAAGGGAAAGGAAACGTGCATGTAATCAGAATTATAATAACTGACTATAACGGCAATGATGCTGATGATGGCGATTATAAATAGCTTATGGAAGACGAAGCATTCCATTTCAGATTTGTCCTCTGAAACGTGTGTTCCACTCTTGAAAGATACTGGACATCATTGAGTATTATTACGATTTTTCAATTTGACTCAAGCTCATGGTAGACATATAAACGGATTTGTTTATCAAAATGCTTTTTATGAGTTCAGTGTACTTAAAATCACGTAATTCTAGTTAAATCTCGATATCGAATGCTTGAATGAAGAGAATATTTTGACGTCTGCTGTGCAGGTTTTGTTTTAGGGAATATGTAGGCACAGAAATGTAATAAAGCATCAGCATAACTCTTTAAATTTCGAAAATTGCAAAACTTACCATAAAAGATTGGTTTGAAACGGTTTTTAACTATTTTTGTTCAAAAAGCTCTAGAATAAGTCTGATATCAATTTACTTTGTGTCGTATTATCACTAAACCTGGATGCGTGGACGGCAACAGTATGAAGCCAACTGCATCGCGACCGAGCGGGATGGCTCTGGGACAACGTCTGTGCAGCGTTTGGGAGATCGTGGGTTCGATTCTCGCGGCCAACCTCCCTGATCCATGGGTGTTTTGGGGGGTTTCTCGGTCGCTAGGCAAATACTAGGAAGGTTCATTACATCGCTCGGATTTCCTGTCCCTGAATGTCACCTCCATTCTCATTTCACCTCACTTTTCATCTGATTGGCTGTTTCAGGTTTGCAAGTGTCGGTGGGAGTCTCAGCGTTGTATGGCAGGGGGAAAGGATGCTCTATGTAGCATTTCTTACCCTGGAAATGGGCGGTCTCCGGGTCCCGGGGCCCCAATGGGATGTGTAGGTCTGCAGGGGAAGGGAGTCAGTTGTACCAGCTAACATCTGGTAGTTTCAATTCTGGAAAATACAGGGATCCTGCCCTCTGCCCTTACGTGCATCCTGTTTTGGCAGCCCCCTGTCTCATCTCACCTCACTACTCACCCCGTCAGGGGCTTAGGCACAAAGGATTTTCATAGCTCAAGGCGTTAGGTCCCCTCCGCTCCTGGTCCTAACAGCATCGCGAAACACAAGTAATGAGTTGTTTATAACCACCTAGAGGGGAATGACAGTACACTAATCCGTCAATTCAGTTACGCATGCAGCAATGACGTATAGTAGTAGAGGACAACTATAGCTTAGTACCTCGTAACCTGACGCTGCCTCTATCCAACGTTTTCCTGTCCAAACTTCCAGGCTTGATTATAACACTCATTTTGGAAACTTTATCGAGATGTCATTAAATTTATTCGCTAAGTTTCAATTAGCGAATTTTGAATACTGCGTTTCATATGTGGCTTAGTCGTTCATAACCTACAGGGTACATGCACGTAAATATATAAACAACAATTTAATTTTTTTTGTATTTGACCCTTAAGATGACTGCCAAACTTACTAACATCATTTATTTACCAATAATAGAAACGTATAGGAAAAATTATGGTTGCTACAATATATACTATATGCAGTATATACTTCGAAAGCCCTTTTTATTTTATTTAAGTCGTTTGAACGTTACAGTCACATCGTGACTATATACATTAGGTCTTACATAGATTTGTACACCCTAAGACAAAAAAGAATTAACAAACTCCCGAAGAGTATATTTGTCTTAAGTTCAAATCGTCTCCGCAGCCGGTTTACGATGGTGTTTCGGAACGCGTGCTTTTAGCTTCGTTCTACTGTCACCTTTCATATTTGACTGGCAGCCACTGAATATGCGCTGACAGTTGAGGGGTTACAAGTCGGTAAGTAGTAATGAGGTCAACAGAGGTAAGCATAATTATATTTTTTCCCAAACGCACGGTTTTTTATACATACTATAATGTAATTTCCAATTGCTACCGCTTATTTTAGTTTATGCTCGCACATAAAAACCGAAACACTCTTCTTTTCCTTCCAAACTAAATAAAAAGTAAGTAAATATTGTAGTCCTAAATGAAGAATCCCATGTGATACGTTCACGTAATTTTCTCTACCCTCTATCTTTATTAGTGAGTATACAAATTATTCTTATAAAACTTACTTTTCTGTCTACTACATTTCAATCAAATAAACATTCACAGAAATAGCTACATTACACATTTCGTTATAGATGCAAAGGGAACAGCGACAATCAGATGTTTAAGAATTGGACACTATACTTTGGCCTTAAAATTCAATATGCAATGTATTTTAAAATGTTTACTAATATGGCAGATGTTTTGAAAACGAAAATGTTTGTGCCTATTCATGAATGTATTAAAGTTAATAGATATCTTATACATGCAAAACATACGGTATTGTCATATATTTCAAAATTAAAATTTAAATAATAAAAAAAACATTTATGCCAAGGATTCGAACTCAAGTTGTTCCAATTACTAGACGTACTATCTTTCAGCGCTCGACTGACATGTGCACGCAACCAAACAGAAAGACACATTCCTACTTAACTCAAAACTTTGAAATGAAAGCAGGTCTTAAATCGTGTATTGTGAACGCAGCGTCAGCGAATGCTTCCAACGTTTCCGAATTGAACTCTCTCTCTCTGGCTATTGTTCATTTATTTTTTCTTAGGCTGTATATGATGATAGAGTTCACGAAACTGATAACATTTTTACATAAGTTATAGTGTTAGGTATTTCCAGACTGTTTGCAATGGAGCAGTTGTCTTTATTATGAATATTGTATGTTTCAGTCGCAAATAAGCTACAATTGGTACACTACGTGATCAGAAGTATCCGGACATCTGGCTGAAAATGACGTACAAGTTCGTGGCGCCCTGCATCGGTATTGCTGGAAGTCAATATGGTGTTGCCCCACCCTTAGCCTTGATGACAGCTTTCACTCCCGTAGGCATACTTTCAATCCAGTGCTGGAAGGTTTCTTGGGGAATGGCAGCCCATTCTTCATGGAATGCGGAACTGAGGAGAGGTATCGATGTAAGTAGTATTAGTCCCGGATGAGCCAATTGTTTTAACGATAATCCTGCCGCTAGGGGCGCTCGTGTCGCTAGTGTCGGTGCGTGCGACGGCGGCGGCGGTAAGTTTGAAAACCGCCCTGAGCGGTAGGATTATCGTTATTGCAATTGGTTCATCCGGGACGAGTTGAAAGAATTGAGGATTAGGGTAAGGTGAAGGAAGAAGAGGAAGTGACGTGGAGTGTTTTGATTGGTTCGTTAATTTGGGTGGAAGATGAAGGAAGGAAGATGGAAGAGTATGGAGGTCGCGTGATGGAGAGGAGCTGGGTGGCGAGGTGTTGTCTGTGCGGAGGTCGGGACTGAAAGAGGGAAAATATGGGGGAGCGAGGGCTAAAAAGTGTAACAGAAAGTGACGTGTGAAGTTGTGATTGGTGGGAATAAGAAGTGATGTTATTGGTGGAAAGGAGCAAATGAAAGTTGTTGATTGGTAAGAATAAGAGAGATTATGATTGGTGGAAAGAAAAAGGAGTGGGGTATGTTGGAGATGATGGGAAAGGTAAGTTTTGCTAGCAACAAGATTTGCAAAAGCCTGTCGTGAACTGATCAGCAATTTTTTTTTAACGTTGGATGGTAGTTTTCTTGAGTGGATAGAGAGATGGGGCGATATGAGATGCGGTGGCGAAAATGGGAACTAAACAAGGTGGTTGAGACAAGAGGTTTAAGGACGAGGAAATTTGGAGGTTAGTGGTGAACATGGCGGTCGCAAGAGGTGGGGGTAAGGAGATGCGGTGGTGAGAATGGGAACTAAAAGAAGATGGCGGTAGCAAGAGCTTAGAAGAGTAGATTTTGAGGTTAAAATAGTGGGAACTAAAAATGGCGGAGGGTCTGCGACAAGGAGATGCGGTGGGAACTAAACAAGATGGCGGTCGCAAGAGGAGGGTAAGGAGATTTGAGGTTACAGTACCAAAACACGAAAGGATATATTCCTACGCCAAGCAGGTCCGAAAAATAATTATGCGTGTGGTACTTACCTGTTTCCGGTGTGGATGCGTCACCAAAAGCGCGGCACGTGAGGCGGAAAAATAAAAGCAAACTGTTTTTGAAAATGCTTAACCAGCTTTAAGATCAACCAACATCACTACGCACTGATATACCTAGGTTTTTAAAGCGGTACAGACACCCTTTGCAGAGGCGTAATTTAACTATACCAAAACCTGGTACTGGACCATCGTGATGGTCGCTAGCGTACGTAGGAGCAGGGTTCTCATAGCCGGTCGAAAGCGGTCAAAAACGTGTACGACGTAGGTGTTCACAGTAGCTGCTGTCGAGTCAACGTCGAGGTGTGAATAAACGAGATCTGTTCTCGCCGGCAATCTGGTTCGGAGATGTGAGCAGCGGCGAGGTGTTGTCTGTGCGGAGGTCGGGACTGAAAGAGGGAAAAGATGGGGAGCGAGGGATAAAAAGTATAACAGAAAGTGACGTGTGAAGTTGTGATTGGTGGGAATAAGAAGTGATTTTATTGGTGGAAAGGAGCAAATGAAAGTTGTTGATTGGTAAGAATAAGAGAGATTATGATTGGTGGGAAAGAAAAAGGTGTGGGAGTGGGGTATGTTGGAGGTGATGGGAAAGGTAAGTTTTGCTAGCAACAGGATTTGCAAAAGCCTGTCGAGAACTGACCAGCAATTTTTGAACGTTGGATGGTAGTTTTCTTGAGTGGATAGAGAGATGGGGCGATATGAGATGCGGTGGCGAAAATGGGGACTAAATAAGATGGTTGAGACAAGAGGTTTAAGGGCGAGGAAATTTGGAGGTTAGTGGTGAATATGGCGGTTGCAAGAGGTGGGGCAAGGAGACGCGGTGGTGAGAATGGGAACTAAAAGAAGATGGCGGTAGCAAGAGGTTAGAAGAGTAGATTTTGAGGTTAAAATAGTGGGACTAAAAATGGCGGAGGTTCTGCGACAAGGAGATGCGGTGAGAACTAAACAAGATGGTGGACGCAAGAGGAGGGTAAGGAGATTTGAGGTTACAGTACCAAAACACGAAAGGATATATTCCTACGCCAAGCAGGTCCGAAAAATAATTATGCGTGTGGTACTTACCTGTTACCGGTGTGGATGCGTCACCAAAAGCGCGGCACGCGACGCGAAAAAATAAAAGCAAACTGTTTTTGAAAATGCTTAACCAGCTTTAAGATCAACCAACATCACTACGCACTGATATACCTAGGTTTTTAAAGCGGTACAGACACCCTTTGCAGAGGCGTAATTTAACTATACCAAAAACCTGGTACTGGACCATCGTGATGGTCGCTAGCGTACGTAGGAGCAGGGTTCTCATAGCCGGTCGAAAGCGGTCAAAAACGTGTACGACGTAGGTGTTCGCAGTAGCTGCTGCCGAGTCAACCGTCGAGGTGCGAATGAACGAGATCTGTTCTTGCCGGCAATCTGGTTCGGCGATGTGAGCAGCGGCGAGGTGTTGTCTGTGCGGAGGCCGGGACTGAAAGAGGGAAAAGATGGCGAACGAGGGATAAAAAGTATAACAGAAAGTGACGTGTGAAATTGTGATTGGTGGGAATAAGAAGTGATGTTATTGGTGGAAAGGAACAAATGAAAGTTGTTGATTGGTAAGAATAAGAGAGATTATGATTGGTGGAAAGAAAAAGGTGTGGGAGTGGGGTATGTTGGAGGTGATGGGAAAGGTAAGTTTTCCTAGCAACAAGATTTGCAAAAGCCTCTCCAGAACTCATCAGCAATTTTTGAACGTTGGATGGTAGTTTTGTTGAGTGGATAGAGAGATGGGGCGATATGAGATGCGGTGGCGAAAATGGGAACTAAACAAGATGGTTGAGACAAGAGGTTTAAGGACGAGGAAATTTCGAGGTTAGTGGTGAACATGGCGGTCGCAAGAGGTGGGGGCAAAGAGACGCGGTGGTGAGAATGGGAACTAAAAGAAGATGGCGGTAGCAAGAGCTTAGAAGAGCAGATTTTGAGGTTAAAATAGTGGGAACTAAAAATGGCGGAGGGTTGGCGACAAGGAGATGCGGTGGCCAACGTGAGAACTAAACAAGATGGCGGACGCAAGAGGAGGGTAAGGAGATTTGAGGTTAAGATTTTTAGGTTAAAACAGGGCGTAAGCATGGGAACGAAATCCAAGATGGCGAAGGCAATGGTGTGGACGAGGAGATGTGAGGTGCGGTGGCGAAAATGGGAACTAAACAAGATGACGAAGACAAAAAGTGTAAGGACGAGGAGATTTCGAGGTTAGTGGTGAACATGGCGGTCGCAAGAGGTGGTGGGCAAGGAGACTTGAGGTTAAGATTTTTAGGTTAAAACAGAACGTAAGAAGGGGAACTAAATCCAAGATGGCGGAGGCAAGGGTGGGACGAGGAGATGTGAGGCGCGGTGGTAAAAATGGGAACTAAATAAGATAGCGGAGGCATGAAGTTGAGGTTAAAAATTGAGGTAAACGTGGAGAGCTTAAACCAAGATGGCGGTGGCGTGGTGGTGAAAATGGGAACTAAACAACATGGCGGAGGCAAGAAGTGGAGGGACGAAGAGGTTTGAGGTTATGGTCAACATGCGAAAGATGTCGAACGCAACAGATGGTGACGAGGAGATAGAATTGAGGATTAGGGAAAGATGAAGGAAAACAGGAAGTGACGTGGAGTGTTTTGATTGGTAAAAATAAGACGAAATGTGATTGGTGCGTTAATTCGGGTGGAAGATGAAGGAAGGAAGATAAAAGAGTATGGAGGACACGTGATGGAGTGGAGCGGAGCGGCGAGGTGTTGTCTGTGCGGAGGTTGGGACTGAAAGAGGGAAAAGATGGCGAACGAGGGATAAAAAGTATAACAGAAAGTGACGTGTGAAGTTGTGATTGGTGGGAATAAGAAGTGATGTTATTGGTGGAAAGGAACAACTGAAAGTTGTTGATTGGTAAGAATAAGAGAGATTGTGATTGGTGGAAAGAAAAAGGTGTGGGAGTGGGGTATGTTGGAGGTGATGGGAAAGGTAAGTTTTGCTACCAACAAGATTTGCAAAAGCCTCTCCAGAACTCATCAGCAATTTCAGCAGTCGATGTGCGTGGCGATAGGCCCGCTGCGATGAAAGAGCTGCAAACTGCGCGATAACTTGAAAAATATTGCCCGCCGTGACGCATTGCGAGCGCGCGCGTTTACCGTAAACCGTTACAGTTGCCATACTTATATTATCCGTCTTTTTTTTTTTTTTTCTTTTCTTTTTTTTTACGTTTGTTTTTAAAAAAAATAACTGGTTTTTCGGGGGTTTTCTCTGGTTGGTAGACGAATGCAAGCTCTTTCTGCTTTTTCAGAGGTTTTCCCTGGTTGGTAGGCGTTTGCTGTAGTGGTTGACGAAGCCCTTTCTAATTTTCGAGGTTTTTTCAGGTTTTTCGTGGTTGTCCCTGCCCGGTAGGCAAATGATGAAGTTTTTGCTTGTCAGCGCACGGATACTAGGCACATACTCGCACACACACACACCCGTTGCAGTTGCCATACTTATATTATTCGACTTTTCCTTTTTTTTGTTTTTTTTTGTTTTTGTTTTTTCGTTTTTTTAAAAAATAACTAGCTTTTTTGGAGGTTTTCTGCGGTTGGTAAACGAATGCAAGTCCTTTCTGCTTTTTCATAGGTTTTCCCTGGTTGGTAGGCGTTTTCTGTAGTGGTTGACGAAGCCGTTTCTAATTTTCGAGGTTTTCTCAGGTTTTTTAGTGGTTGTCCCTGTCCGGTAGGCAAATGATGAAGTTTTACCTTGTCGGCGCACGGATACTAGGCACATACTCGCGCGCACACACACACACACAAACGTTGCAGTTGCCATACTTATATTATTCGTCTTTTTGGGAGTTTTCTGCGGTTGGTAAACGAATGCAAACTCTTTCTGCTTTTTCATAGGTTTTCCCTGGTTGGTAAGCGTTTTCTGTAGTGGTTGACGAAGCCGTTTCTAATTTTCGAGGTTTTCTCAGGTTTTTTTTAGTGGTTGTCCCTGTCCGGTAGGCAAATGATAAAGTTTTTCTATAACGTCGTCGTTTCGGCTTGTGGCGCACGGATACTAGGCACGTACTCGCGCGCACACACACACACACACACACAAACGTTGTAGTTGCCATACTTATATTATTCGTCTTTTCCTTTTTTTTCTTTCTTTTTTTTTTTAAAAATAACTAGTTTTTTGGGAGTTTTCTGCGGTTGGTAAACGAATGCAAACCCCTTCTGCTTTTTCATAGATTTTCCCCTGGTTGGTAGGCGTTTTCTGTAGTGGTTGACGAAGCCGTTTCTAATTTTCGAGGTTTTCTCAGGTTTTTTTTAGTGGTTGTCCCTGTCCGGTAGGCAGATGATAAAGTTTTTCTATAATGTCGTCGTTTCGGCTTGTGGCGCACGGGTACTAGGCACGTACTCGCGCGCGCACACACAGACAGACAGACAGACAGACATACACACGGACATGTTTCCAAAAATGCTTTTTTTTTTATTTTTTATTCAGGAGGTCTCAAAACGTGTATTTCCGGTGAAATCTCGGTATCGAATTTTTGGGTGGAATGCAATACTTTCCCTACTTACTATACGTATTAGAGAAAGTAAAAAAGTATAAGAATTGAAAAATTTAAGGAAATAACAAGCAATATCTCGAAAAACGGTTCACTCAACAAAAGAAATGTATATGGCATAAGTTGTGTATTTTAACGCGATCTACATTTTTTGTGTAGTAAAATTTTGTTTATCTCTTATGGTTTACCAGTTATGCAAAAGGCGTTCACAATGAAGAATACTTTTGGAGACATTCCCAGAAAATTTGAGATATACATTTTATTTCTCACGACATTATCTTAAACATACGATATTTTCATCAAAATCGTTATAGCCGTTTTTGAGAAAATTAAAAAAAGTGTACTATCTTGTTTTCATGGGTTTTCCAGATCGGTAAGCGTTAGAATACTCTTAGAGCTTTTTTCAGGTTTTTTTTTCGCGGTTGTCCCTGTCCGGTAGGCAAATGATAACGTTTTTCTATAATGTCGTCGTTTTGGCTTGTGGCGCACGGATACTAGGCACGTACTCGCGCGCGCACACACACACACAGTCACACAAACAGACACACACACACGGACATGTTTCCAAAAATGCTTTTTTCTGATTCAGGAGGTCTCAAAACGTGTATTTCCGGTGAAATCTCGGTATCGAATTTTTGGGTGGAATGCAATACTTCCCCTACTTACTATACGTGGTAGGGAAAGTAAAAAAGTATAAGTATTGGAAAATTTAAGGAAATAACAAGCAATATCTCGAAAAACGGTTCACTCAACAAAAGAAATGTATATGGCATAAGTTGTGTATTTTAACGCGATCTACATTTTTTGTGTAGCAAAATTTTGTCTATCTCTTACGGTTTATCAGTTATGAAAAAGTCGTTCACAATGAAGAATACTTTTGGAGACATTCCCAGAAAATTCGAGATATACATTTCATTTCTCACGACATTATCTTAAACATATGATATTTTTCATCAAAATCGTTAGAGCCATTTTTTAATACAAAGAGAACGGGATTTCACAAGTGAAACAGTACTGTGATAACGATACCAACAAACTAATTATTATTCACCCACTGAAACACATAAAAAAAAATCTGATGTGTAACACTCACATGACTTTCTCAACTCTTGTACAAAGTATTTTTACAAACGCTTATTCCCCATCTAGTTCATGTTAATCGAGATAAACATTTGCAAACTCTATTTTATTGCTAATTTTCTTGTATAAAAAAAAAATCTGATGTGTAACACTCACATGACTTTCTCTACTCTTGTACAAAGTATTTTTACAAACGCTTATGCTCCATCTAGTTCATGTTAATCGAGATAAACATTTGCAAACTCTATTTTATTGCTAATTTTCTTGTAGATGTAGGGGAAAATATATTTACAAGGGGAATATAGAAAAACAGTAGCCTTTAAGCACATACATATCTCTTAATAGCTGGTTGCTATGTGCAGCACCATTCTTTTTGCCACAGATTAATACTCTTTGCATATCAAAGACAAAAAAAATGAATAAGTATTGGAAAATTTAATGAAATATCAAGCAATATCTCGAAAACGGTTCACTCAACAACAAAACTGTATATGACATAAGTTGTGTATTTTAACGCGATCTACATTTTTTGTGTAGTAAAATTTTGTCTATCTTTTACGGTTTATCAGTTATGAAAAAGTCGTTCACAATGAAGAATACTTTTGGAGACATTCCCAGAAAATTCGAGATATACATTTCATTTCTCACGACATTATCTTAAACATATGATATTTTTCATCAAAATCGTTAGAGCCATTTGTTTTTAATACAAAGAGAACGGGATTTCACAAGTGAAACAGTACTGTGATAACGATACCAACAAACTAATTATTATTCACCCACTGAAACACATAAAAAAAATCTGATGTGTAACACTCACATGACTTTCTCAACTCTTGTTCAAAGTATTTTTACAAACGCTTATTCCCCATCTAGTTCATGTTAATCGAGATATGCACCGATCGCTCTTTCCCTGCAAAGTGCTGCGGCTATTTTGTTTTTATTTTAAAACTATTTTTCGTCAAATAGAACGATTTTGTAGAAAAACCCACTATCGCTTCCGTTTCACTCTACGGGCTTTTGCTGTTGGCACCGGGTTTTTATAAGCTCGCTTATCGCAACCGTTGTTTCATCATGCGTGTCGAGTTAAATGCCTCGTTTCGCTAAAAATTTTCTAGTTTTAAAAACTAGAGTCATCCTTTCACGAGCCGCCACTGCACAATTCCCACCGCCGACATAAAGGTTGCATTTATTTTATTGCTGACGTATTTCCGCTTCTCACGCCTTTCACTGTCATCAGCACATGGTTCTTTTGCGTGTAGCGCTGTATGCGAACGAGCTGAGCTCAGTTATTCCTGATGTTATTAGTGCAATATTAAAACTATGAGTATCGTGTGTAGTGTTTTATGTTGTGCCAGTGCATACGTGTTATGTAAAATGTATGAATTAAATACAATCAGCATATACTTCCTTTCTAAGGAGTAACACCAACTGTTGAATATAAATTCTCAAAGTGCTACGTTCGTACGACCTCTACCCTCTATCTCTTATAGGTGAGTACGAACGTATGTAGATCGCGTTAAAATACACAACTTATGTCATATACATTTTTATTGTTGAGTGAACCGTTTTCGAGATATTGCTTGTTATTTCCTTAAATATTCCAATACTTATTTTCTCAAATGGGAATTCGTTATTCATTTTTTTTGTCTTTGATATGCAAAGAGTATTAATCTGTGGCAAAAAGAATGGTACTGCACATAGCAACCAGCTATTAAGAGATATGTATGTGCTTAAAGGCTACTGTTTTTCTATATTCCCCTTGTAAATATATTTTCCCTACATCTACAAGAAAATTAAAAATTAAAAATAGAGTTTGCAAATGTTTATCTCGATTAACATGAACTAGATGGGCAATAAGCGTTTGTAAAAATACTTTGTACAAGAGTTGAGAAAGTCATGTGAGTGTTACACATCAGATTTTTTTTTATGTGTTTCAGTGGGTGAATAATAATTAGTTTGTTGGTATCGTTATCACAGTACTGTTTCACTTGTGAAATCCCGTTCTCTTTGTATTAAAAACAAATGGCTCTAACGATTTTGATGAAAAATATCATATGTTTAAGATAATGTCGTGAGAAATGAAATGTATATCTCGAATTTTCTGGGAATGTCTCCAAAAGTATTCTTCATTGTGAACGACTTTTTCATAACTGATAAACCGTAAGAGATAGACAAAATTTTACTACACAAAAAATGTAGATCGCGTTAAAATACACAACTTATGTCATATACATTTTTGTTGTTGAGTGAACCGTTTTCGAGATATTGCTTGTTATTTCATTAAATTTTACAATACTTATTCATTTTTTTTGTCTTTGATATGCAAAGAGTATTAATCTGTGGCAAAAAGAATGGTGCTGCACATAGCAACCAGCTATTAAGAGATATGTATGTGCTTAAAGGCTACTGTTTTTCTATATTCCCCTTGTAAATATATTTTCCCCTACATCTACAAGAAAATTAGCAATAAAATAGAGTTTGCAAATGTTTATCTCGATTAACATGAACTAGATGGAGCATGAGCGTTTGTAAAAATACTTTGTACAAGAGTAGAGAAAGTCATGTGAGTGTTACACATCAGATTTTTATTTATACAAGAAAATTAGCAATAAAATAGAGTTTGCAAATGTTTATCTCGATTAACATGAACTAGATGGGGAATAAGCGTTTGTAAAAATACTTTGTACAAGAGTTGAGAAAGTCATGTGAGTGATACACATCAGATTTTTTTTTTATGTGTTTCAGTGGGTGAATAATAATTAGTTTGTTGGTATCGTTATCACAGTACTGTTTCACTTGTGAAATCCCGTTCTCTTTGTATTAAAAAATGGCTCTAACGATTTTGATGAAAAATATCATATGTTTAAGATAATGTCGTGAGAAATGAAATGTATATCTCGAATTTTCTGGGAATGTCTCCAAAAGTATTCTCATTGTGAACGACTTTTTCATAACTGATAAACCGTAAGAGATAGACAAAATTTTGCTACACAAAAAATGTAGATCGCGTTAAAATACACAACTTATGCCATATACATTTCTTTTGTTGAGTGAACCGTTTTTCGAGATATTGCTTGTTATTTCCTTAAATTTTCCAATACTTATACTTTTTTACTTTCTCTACCACGTATAGTAAGTAGGGGAAGTATTGCATTCCACCCAAAAATTCGATACCGAGATTTCACCGGAAATACACGTTTTGAGACCTCCTGAATCAGAAAAAAGCATTTTTGGAAACATGTCCGTGTGTGTGTCTGTTTGTGTGACTGTGTGTGTGTGTGTGTGTGTGCGCGCGCGAGTACGTGCCTAGTATCCGTGCGCCACAAGCCAAAACGACGACATTATAGAAAAACGTTATCATTTGCCTACCGGACAGGGACAACCGCGAAAAAAAAACCTGAAAAAAGCTCTAAGAGTATTCTAACGCTTACCGATCTGGAAAACCCATGAAAACAAGATAGAACACTTTTTTTAATTTTCTCAAAAACGGCTATAACGATTTTGATGAAAATATCGTATGTTTAAGATAATGTCGTGAGAAATAAAATGTATATCTCAAATTTTCTGGGAATGTCTCCAAAAGTATTCTTCATTGTGAACGCCTTTTGCATAACTGGTAAACCATAAGAGATAAACAAAATTTTACTACACAAAAAATGTAGATCGCGTTAAAATACACAACTTATGCCATATACATTTCTTTTGTTGAGTGAACCGTTTTTCGAGATATTGCTTGTTATTTCCTTAAATTTTTCAATTCTTATACTTTTTTACTTTCTCTAATACGTATAGTAAGTAGGGAAAGTATTACATTCCACCCAAAAATTCGATACCGAGATTTCACCGGAAATACACGTTTTGAGACCTCCTGAATAAAAAATAGAAAAAAAAAGCATTTTTGGAAACATGTCCGTGTGTATGTCTGTCTGTCTGTCTGTCTGTGTGTGTGTGTGTGTCTGTGTGTGCGCGCGCGAGTACGTGCCTAGTACCCGTGCGCCACAAGCCGAAACGACGACATTATAGAAAAACTTTATCATCTGCCTACCGTACAGGGACAACCACTAAAAAAAAACCTGAGAAAACCTCGAAAATTAGAAACGGCTTCGTCAACCACTATAGAAAACGCCTACTAACCAGGGGAAAATCTATGAAAACGCAGAAAGAGTTTGCATTCGTTTACCAACCGCAGAAAACTCCCAAAAAACTAGTTATTTTTTAAAAAAAAAAAGAAAGAAAAAAAAGGAAAAGACGAATAATATAAGTATGGCAACTACAACGTTTGTGTGCGTGTGTGTGTGTGTGTGCGCGCGAGTACGTGCCTAGTATCCGTGCGCCACAAGCCGAAACGACGACGTTATAGAAAAACTTTATCATTTGCCTACCGGACAGGGACAACCACTAAAAAAAACCTGAGAAAACCTCGAAAATTAGAAACGGCTTCGTCAACCACTACAGAAAACGCTTACCAACCAGGGAAAACCTATGAAAAAGCAGAAAGAGTTTGCATTCGTTTACCAACCGCAGAAAACTCCCAAAAAGACGAATAATATAAGTATGGCAACTGCAACGTTTGTGTGTGTGTTGTGTGTGTGTGCGCGCGAGTATGTGCCTAGTATCCGTGCGCCGACAAGGTAAAACTTCATCATTTGCCTACCGGACAGGGACAACCACTAAAAAACCTGAGAAAACCTCGAAAATTAGAAACGGCTTCGTCAACCACTACAGAAAACGCCTACCAACCAGGGAAAACCTATGAAAAAGCAGAAAGGACTTGCATTCGTTTACCAATCGCAGAAAACCTCCAAAAAAGCTAGTTATTTTTTAAAAAAACAAAAACAAAAAAAACAAAAAAAAGGAAAAGTCGAATAATATAAGTATGGCAACTGCAACGGGTGTGTGTGTGTGCGAGTATGTGCTTAGTATCCGTGCGCTGACAAGCAAAAACTTCATCATTTGCCTACCGGGCAGGGACAACCACGAAAAACCTGAAAAAACCTCGAAAATTAGAAAGGGCTTCGTCAACCACTACAGCAAACGCCTACCAACCAGGAAAAACCTCTGAAAAAGCAGAAAGAGCTTGCATTCGTCTACCAACCAGAGAAAACCCCCGAAAAACCAGTTATTTTTTTAAAAACAAACGTAAAAAAAAAAGAAAAGAAAAAAAAAGAAAAAGACTGATAATATAAGTATGGCAACTGTAACGGTTTACGGTAAACGCGCGCGCTCGCAATGCGTCACGGCGGGCAATATTTTTCAAGTTATCGCGCAGTTTGCAGCTCTTTCATCGCAGCGGGCCTATCGCCACGCACATCGACTGCTGAAATTGCTGATGAGTTCTGGAGAGGCTTTTGCAAATCTTGTTGGTAGCAAAACTTACCTTTCCCATCACCTCCAACATACCCCACTCCCACACCGTTTTCTTTCCACCAATCACAATCTCTCTTATTCTTACCAATCAACAACTTTCAGTTGTTCCTTTCCACCAATAACATCACTTCTTATTCCCACCAATCACAACTTCACACGTCACTTTCTGTTATACTTTTTATCCCTCGTTCGCCATCTTTTCCCTCTTTCAGTCCCAACCTCCGCACAGACAACACCTCGCCACTCCGCTCCACTCCATCACGTGTCCTCCATACTCTTTTATCTTCCTTCCTTCATCTTCCACCCAAATTAACGCACCAATCACATTTCGTCTTATTTTTACCAATCAAAACACTCCACGTCACTTCCTGTTTTCCTTCATCTTTCCCTAATCCTCAATTCTATCTCCTCGTCACCATCTGTTGCGTTCGACATCTTTCGCATGTTGACCATAACCTCAAACCTCTTCGTCCCTCCACTTCTTGCCTCCGCCATGTTGTTTAGTTCCCATTTTCACCACCACGCCACCGCCATCTTGGTTTAAGCTCTCCACGTTTACCTCAATTTTTAACCTCAACTTCATGCCTCCGCTATCTTATTTAGTTCCCATTTTTACCACCGCGCCTCACATCTCCTCGTCCCACCCTTGCCTCCGCCATCTTGGATTTAGTTCCCCTTCTTACGTCCTGTTTTAACCTAAAAATCTTAACCTCAAGTCTCCTTGCCCACCACCTCTTGCAACCGCCATGTTCACCACTAACCTCGAAATCTCCTCGTCCTTACACTTTTTGTCTTCGGCATCTTGTTTAGTTCCCATTTTCGCCACCGCACCTCACATCTCCTCGTCCACACCATTGCCTTCGCCATCTTGGATTTCGTTCCCATGCTTACGCCCTGTTTTAACCTAAAAATCTTAACCTCAAATCTCCTTACCCTCCTCTTGCGTCCGCCATCTTGTTTAGTTCTCACGTTGGCCACCGCATCTCCTTGTCGCCAACCCTCCGCCATTTTTAGTTCCCACTATTTTAACCTCAAAATCTGCTCTTCTAAGCTCTTGCTACCGCCATCTTCTTTTAGTTCCCATTCTCACCACCGCGTCTCTTTGCCCCCACCTCTTGCGACCGCCATGTTCACCACTAACCTCGAAATTTCCTCGTCCTTAAACCTCTTGTCTCAACCATCTTGTTTAGTTCCCATTTTCGCCACCGCATCTCATATCGCCCCAACTCTCTATCCACTCAACAAAACTACCATCCAACGTTCAAAAATTGCTGATGAGTTCTGGAGAGGCTTTTGCAAATCTTGTTGCTAGGAAAACTTACCTTTCCCATCACCTCCAACATACCCCACTCCCACACCTTTTTCTTTCCACCAATCATAATCTCTCTTATTCTTACCAATCAACAACTTTCATTTGTTCCTTTCCACCAATAACATCACTTCTTATTCCCACCAATCACAATTTCACACGTCACTTTCTGTTATACTTTTTATCCCTCGTTCGCCATCTTTTCCCTCTTTCAGTCCCGGCCTCCGCACAGACAACACCTCGCCGCTGCTCACATCGCCGAACCAGATTGCCGGCAAGAACAGATCTCGTTCATTCGCACCTCGACGGTTGACTCGGCAGCAGCTACTGCGAACACCTACGTCGTACACGTTTTTGACCGCTTTCGACCGGCTATGAGAACCCTGCTCCTACGTACGCTAGCGACCATCACGATGGTCCAGTACCAGGTTTTTGGTATAGTTAAATTACGCCTCTGCAAAGGGTGTCTGTACCGCTTTAAAAACCTAGGTATATCAGTGCGTAGTGATGTTGGTTGATCTTAAAGCTGGTTAAGCATTTTCAAAAACAGTTTGCTTTTATTTTTTCGCGTCGCGTGCCGCGCTTTTGGTGACGCATCCACACCGGTAACAGGTAAGTACCACACGCATAATTATTTTTCGGACCTGCTTGGCGTAGGAATATATCCTTTCGTGTTTTGGTACTGTAACCTCAAATCTCCTTACCCTCCTCTTGCGTCCACCATCTTGTTTAGTTCTCACCGCATCTCCTTGTCGCAGAACCTCCGCCATTTTTAGTTCCCACTATTTTAACCTCAAAATCTACTCTTCTAACCTCTTGCTACCGCCATCTTCTTTTAGTTCCCATTCTCACCACCGCGTCTCCTTGCCCCACCTCTTGCAACCGCCATATTCACCACTAACCTCCAAATTTCCTCGCCCTTAAACCTCTTGTCTCAACCATCTTATTTAGTCCCCATTTTCGCCACCGCATCTCATATCGCCCCATCTCTCTATCCACTCAAGAAAACTACCATCCAACGTTCAAAAATTGCTGGTCAGTTCTCGACAGGCTTTTGCAAATCCTGTTGCTAGCAAAACTTACCTTTCCCATCACCTCCAACATACCCCACTCCCACACCTTTTTCTTTCCCACCAATCATAATCTCTCTTATTCTTACCAATCAACAACTTTCATTTGCTCCTTTCCACCAATAAAATCACTTCTTATTCCCACCAATCACAACTTCACACGTCACTTTCTGTTATACTTTTTATCCCTCGCTCCCCATCTTTTCCCTCTTTCAGTCCCGACCTCCGCACAGACAACACCTCGCCGCTGCTCACATCTCCGAACCAGATTGCCGGCGAGAACAGATCTCGTTTATTCACACCTCGACGTTGACTCGACAGCAGCTACTGTGAACACCTACGTCGTACACGTTTTTGACTGCTTTCGACCGGCTATGAGAACCCTGCTCCTACGTACGCTAGCGACCATCACGATGGTCCAGTACCAGGTTTTGGTATAGTTAAATTACGCCTCTGCAAAGGGTGTCTGTACCGCTTTAAAAACCTAGGTATATCAGTGCGTAGTGATGTTGGTTGATCTTAAAGCTGGTTAAGCATTTTCAAAAACAGTTTGCTTTTATTTTTCCGCCTCGCGTGCCGCGCTTTTGGTGACGCATCCACACCGGAAACAGGTAAGTACCACACGCATAATTATTTTTCGGACCTGCTTGGCGTAGGAATATATCCTTTCGTGTTTTGGTACTGTAACCTCAAATCTCCTTACCCTCCTCTTGCGACCGCCATCTTGTTTAGTTCCCACCGCATCTCCTTGTCGCAGACCCTCCGCCATTTTTAGTTCCCACTATTTTAACCTCAAAATCTACTCTTCTAAGCTCTTGCTACCGCCATCTTCTTTTAGTTCCCATTCTCACCACCGCATCTCCTTACCCCCACCTCTTGCGACCGCCATGTTCACCACTAACCTCCAAATTTCCTCGTCCTTAAACCTCTTGTCTCAACCACCTTGTTTAGTTCCCATTTTCGCCACCGCATCTCATATCGCCCCATCTCTCTATCCACTCAAGAAAACTACCATCCAACGTTCAAAAAAAATTGCTGATCAGTTCACGACAGGCTTTTGCAAATCTTGTTGCTAGCAAAACTTACCTTTCCCATCACCTCCAACATACCCCACTCCTTTTTCTTTCCACCAATCATAATCTCTCTTATTCTTACCAATCAACAACTTTCATTTGCTCCTTTCCACCAATAACATCACTTCTTATTCCCACCAATCACAACTTCACACGTCACTTTCTGTTACACTTTTTATCCCTCGCTCCCCCATATTTTCCCTCTTTCAGTCCCGACCTCCGCACAGACAACACCTCGCCACCCAGCTCCTCTCCATCACGCGACCTCCATACTCTTCCATGTTCCTTCCTTCATCTTCCACCCAAATTAACGAACCAATCAAAACACTCCACGTCACTTCCTCTTCTTCCTTCACCTTACCCTAATCATCAATTCTTTCAACTCGTCCCGGATGAACCAATTGCAATAACGATAATCCTACCGCTCAGGGCGCTTTTCAAACTTACCGCCGCCGCCGTCGCACGCACCGACACTAGCGACACGAGCGCCCCTAGCGGCAGCATTATCGTTAAAACAATTGGCTCATCCGGGACTAATACTACTGATGTAGGACGATAAGACCTGACACGAAGTCGGCGTTTCAAAACATCCCAAAGGTGTTCTATAGGACTCAAGTCAGGACTCTGTGCAGGCCAGTCCATTACAGGGATGTTATTGTCGTGTAACCACTCCGCCACAGCCCGTGCAGTATGAACAGGTGCTCGATCGTGTTGAAAGATGCAATCGCCATCCCCGAATTGCTCTTCAACAGTGGGAAGCAAGAAGGTGCTTAAAATATCAATGTAGGTCTGCGCTGTGGTCGTGCCACACAAAACAACAAGGGGTGCAAGCTCCCTCCAGGAAAAACACGACCACACCGTAACACCACCACCTTCAAATTTCACGTTAGCACTACACACGCTGGCAGATGACGTTCACCGGGCATTCGCCATACCCACACCCTGCCATCGGATTGCCACATTGTGTACCGTGATTTGTCACTCCACACAATGTTATGCCACTGTTCAATCGTGTAATGTTGACGCTCCTTACAGCAAGCGAGGCGTCGTTTGGCATTTTCTGCGTAATTTTGGCGTATGAGCAGCCGCTCGACCATGGAATCCAAGGTTTCTCACCTCACGCCTAACTGCCATAGTACTTGGAGTATAGCCTGGTGCAGTTTGGAATTCCTGTGTGATGGTCTGGATAGATGTCTGCCTATTACTCTTTACGACCCTCTTCAAATGTCAGCGGACTCTGTCAGTCAACAGACGAGGTCGGCCTGTAGACTTTTGTGCTATACATGTTCCTTCCGTTTCTACTTCACTATCACATCATAAACAGTGGACCTAGATATGTTTAGGAGTGTGGAAATCTTGATTACAAACTTCTGACACAAGTGACACCCAATCACCTGACCACGTTCGAAGTCCGTGAGTTCCACGGAGCGTCCGATTCTGCTGTTTCACGATGTCTAATGACTACCGAGGTCGCGGATAATAAGTAGCAGGCAGTAGGTGGCAGCACAATGCACCTAAGATGAAAAACGTATTTTTGTGGGGTGTCCGAATACTTTTGATCACATAGTATATATCAGTTGATAGCGTAAAAAAGGTGTTAAGTTTCTGTTGTAGTGTTCATAATTTGTTTTCCTGTTGTTTTGAACTATTGTTCATTTGAAAGAACTTTTTCCTAAAATTTAGTTGAAATTTTATACAGATTTGTTCAAAAGCTTTGTAATGAACATTAATTCTTCAGGTATACCTAAATTTCCAAGAAAATAAATTTCAAAAAATGAAAAACGAATGAAATATAAA
The DNA here is from genome assembly GCA_030765065.1 of Deroplatys truncata. NCBI lineage: Eukaryota > Metazoa > Arthropoda > Insecta > Mantodea > Mantidae > Deroplatys > Deroplatys truncata. The sequence continues at coordinate 114,626,481 of CM060988.1, read as the reverse complement.
ATCCACCGCTTGATGGAAATGTTAAACTTAAACTTTGTATATTATTTCTTAAAAATGCTCATATGAAATAAAATATTATATTTTTTACAACATTAAACCTCTTTTCCTAAAAGAAATATTAAAATATGAAACGTTTACAAATTTCTAGAGGTGTTTCAGGTATTAGTCTCCTTAAATCCCTAACTCCAAAACTAGCTTGATATCAAAAAAAGGCTCTTAGTATGTTTCCATTCACCTTCGAAGAACACATACCGAACATTTTAAAGAAATTGAACAAATATTACATCACGAAGAATAATTTAAATTTGAAGAAAAGTGGGATTGAGAAAATCAACTTTCGAAATTTGAGGCAGTATTTTAACACTTAAATGATTTTAGTCAAATTATATAATAAAAAAATATAAGAACAGTCCGCCTTAAAGTAATACGTATATGTAACAATATATAAAAAGTGTATATTACAGTCATTGTATATGTTTATATTATTGTATACATGTACTAATGTTATGTGAATGTATTACGTAATTTAAAAATGTAGGAGCTGTGAAAATAATAGGTTAAAACTTGCTAACAATGAGGTAACAATGAGGTAACCCTTAGGCAAGAATGAATTTGAAAGTTTAATAATAATACTTGTAATTCTTGGAAGCAAAAATGTAATTTTTGTGACAGTTTATAAAATAGTCAATCAAAAACCAGAAAAAGATTTAGTTAAATGAAAGTATTCTATTGGACTAGGATTAGCTAATCAGAGACTTGAAATACAGAAATTCACAAATTTAGGCGGTAGAAATCAAGTCAGTTGCTTGTAGACAGCGCTCATAACTGGACGTGTTGCTTGTAGACAGTGTTGCTAACCGGACGCGAAATGCGTCCTTGAGAAATTTGATGCGTATTTTGTGTGAGATAAAAATAGTTTACGTTTTAAAAAGTGTAAGTAATTAATAAAAGAATCTCACAGCTGTCTATATCATTGAAGTGCTGCACGATTTACGTGTCAAGAATTAATAAAAAGGAGAAAATTAAAAATTATAATCTGTGTATGCCCACATTCTTCAGCCACATCACGCCCTGCTAAGACATTCATGTCTCTAACAATAATACTGACACAGCCGAGACAAATATAAATATATAATATTTAAAGAAACAGTCACAATTACAAAGTTAATATTTTTAAACCTGGGGCAAAAACGAAAAGTACATTTGGGGCGAAGACTACCGGAAACTTTTTTACCATACGTGCGGTTGCAACTACTTCAAGTTCGGCTCCCCAACAGTCGAAATATAATATATCTTCTTCAAACTGACTTTCCATATGTAGCAGCAACAAAACATTCTACTTCAAATTGGCTCCCAAAGCGTGGGGCAAAATAGCAATACAACAAACCTTCTTCAAACTGGCTCCCACAGCGTGATGCTAAAAATAACGTAAAAAAAAAACCTACTTCAAATTACACTGCTATTTACATTCACTTGCGTGTCTAGGCCAGAAAGATAATACTGCAATTGGATCTCGAATTCACAATGTATGAGGACGGTCTTCGATGAAAATTTGATAAGAGGTAATTTTTCCTGGAAATGATCTCGAAAAATAATCAGATACCTTTAATGCATATTAACTAATAGAATAAAATTACCTTCAGTTGTTGTAGTATTAGATCAATTTCCAAATCTGACATCTGCAAAATCTTTTCGCTCGTTTGTGTCATTGTAACTTCCACCAGAATACCTGCGCCCAGAGACAGGCTGCAAGAAAATAAATTCAATGTGTTGGATTTTTCGCATAATGAATAACAGTTTTTCAACAAGAGTGTCCTATCTTTAACATGTGATAGCTTCTGTTGTTATTGAGTTACAGCAGTCAGTTTTTTATCATGTGGTTAAAGTTGTTATTGACAAATAGCCATGGAACGGTACAGCATCCAGCAACGCGTAGAAATTGTGAAAATTTATTATCAAAATGGATCATCTGTTCCCCAAACCTTCCGTGTATTGCGTGAAGTTTACGGTGTGCATAATGGACCCTGCGAGAAAAGGATTCGGCGTTTAATCAATCAATTTGAAAGAAGGCCTGTCAGCGATCAAAGATCGCCTGCACGTAATCGACGTAAGCGCTCCAACGATAACATAGGCGCCGTTCGTGAGTGTGTACGGAGAGCGAAACAAATCAATGGCTCGTCGAGCGCAAGAATTGAGGCTTTCGCCGACCACAACTTGGCGAATTCTGCATCTTAAATTGAAGTTTCACGCTTACAAAATGGTGTTAACTCAAGAACTAAAGCCCAACGACCATAGATTGCGCCGTGTATTCGCTGACTGGGCTATGGAGCAATTGGAAGCTGACCCGGATTTTTGTCGAAAAATCATCTTCAGCGACGAAGCCCACTTTTGGATGGATGGTTATGTTGTGTTAACAAACAAAATTTCCGCTATTGGAGCAATCACAATGCAATGCAGATTCAAGAACGACCACTTCATCCTCAAAAGGTTACTGTGTGGTGTGGATTTTGGTATGGTGGAATCATTGGTCCATATTTTTTTTCCAAGATGAAGATGGAGAAGCTCTGTCAATGGAGAAAAATAAAAGGGACTCTTAAAAGGGACTATTTTGGGCCTCAATTGGATGGTATGGATTTCAGAAACCTCTGGTTCCACCAAGATGGTGCCACATGTCATACTGCTCTCGAAACAATCGATCTTTTGAAGGAGAAATTCAGAGGTTGCATAATTTCCCGTGGTGGTGATGTTAACTGGCCCCCGAGGTCATGTGATTTAATGCCATTGGATTACTTCTTGTGGCGGTTATGTTAAATCTGAGTTTATATCAACAAGCCAGAAACAGTAAATGATCTTATGAATTGCATCACGCGTATTATTCGTGAAGTTGGACCTAATTTACGTTCTTCTGTCATTGAAAATTGGGTCAACCGTATACGCGCAACCCAACGAAGTCGCGGCGGTCACTTAACTGATGTTCTCTTCCTCACTAATGACATTAATGATGTTCCAAAATAAAAAAAGAAATAAACCTTTATCATTTATAGAACGTGTTGTATTTAAGTTCTAAGATAGGACACTCTTGTTGAAAGACCCTATATTTAAATTCCTTCGCTAAAGTATACCAGGGTAAGTCAAAAATTATGTTTCATTAGTATATATTTTACATGCAAGTTTGTGATCGTTGTTACTAGTTAACATCAAACGGCGTTCGCCAGTTCATCTTTTCTGTTAATTGTTGAGGAAATTCCTGACGACACATTTTTTATAAATAGAAATCACACAGTACAATCTAAGACTTGGAACTTGGGACCCAGTGTGCCCTGAGGTGAACTGGGACTACAGGTATAACGTAAACAAAATTGTCACAAAGTTTACTCTGTGACAGTGCCCCAAGAGGTGTTTGTTGACATCGAATACCGGTCACTTGGGTATACAAGGTGTCAAGTTACGAGTCATACTGTCATCATAATATATATATATATATATATATATTAACTTCATCAAATTTTAATACATTAGTTTACACATATTAGCACACAAGTATAAAACAAGTGATGCTCGTGTTCAGTTATCACGTGAACACAAACAAACGTTGCAGAATTCCAGAAAAAGCGAACGAATATTGTTCTTGTCAAGGTATTATGTTTTAAGATTTACAATAACTAACCTTCTGTTCTGCTCCCACATTGACGACCATGTCCTAACCAACCTCCCATTTTCACGTGCTCTTATGTTACCTAGAGTAAGCAGAAGAAGTACTACATTCCACCCAAAGAGCCGTTATCGAGATTTCACCGAAGTTTTGAGGCTCCATAAATAAATAAATTTTTTAGAAAAAAGTATGTGTGTTTTCCCCCTTTCGAATAAAGAGGACTTCCTAGGCTATTCCGCGAAAATTCAAGATAAACATTTTAATTGTCACGTAAATAGTTTCACATGTGTTATTTTAATCAAAATAGTTAGACATTTTTTTTAGAAAATGCATGTGAAGGGTAGTCTGTGGGTAGGGATTTTCTTGGAAATGTTCGTGTCGCATCCTTAGAAGATAATAAACTCAAATGCCAACTTTGGTATTTATCCGAATTGTGGCTTTTGAGTTATGCAGTTCGCAGACAGACGCACACGGATATGTTTACAAAATGCTTTATTTGAATTCAGGACACCTCAAAACATATGAAATATCGCTGTCGAGTTGTTGGGTGGAATGCAATACTTCCCCTACTTACTGTAGGTAGTATTAAAAGTAAAAATGGATACAAACTTGTTAAGTTTAAATTTAGATATTCTCCTATAGTAACGTTCTTATTCATCTTTTAAATCTTCTTTGTTATACGCAAAATATACAAAATTCGATCACAAATACCAGACTTCCACAGAATATTCAGAAAAAATTTCAGATATACCTTTTATTTCTGAACTCAACATATTAAACGTATGGCACTGTATTGGAACCATTCATAGGAAAATAAAGAAAATAATAAAAAAAAATTAAAAAAAAGAATTCTGGTGTATTGCACTCACATGACTTTATTTACTCTTGAACTATTTTTACAAACGCTAATTCTCCATCTATTCGTGTTAATCGAGATAAACATTTGCAGAAACTACTGTTATATACCGGAGTGAGGACAAAAGGTTTGCAGCTAGATGTTAAATTTTTGTTACCCCAACATATACATGGGAGGCCTAGCATCAGAAGTAGCGAGAGGACAAGAATCTTAAACTACGCATTCCAGAGCAGGCGAGGGATAGTTATCACAAATTACACAGAATTTCACATTAATCGCATTACCTGAGGTTTACTGAATATCAGCGGTGCCCCTATGTCACACGGAAAAGATTAAAAAGAAGAAATTGAAGGGTTACATTCACCCAATTCACATAGACATTCCACACCAGACACTCAACTAGAAATGACGCTAACATACAACACAAAGAAAGTAATCCTTACTACACCCACTCTCCTCCACTAGTAGCAATCGCTAGCTAGACAGTGGCGAGTATCGCCACGCCAGACGAAACTTCAAAACCCCAGCCGAAAGAATTATCCCGACAATACTTTCGCGAACGACGCAATAATATGTCTGGCGTGACAATACGCACACATACACGCCACAAAGATAGTTTCTGCAAATGTTTATCTCGATTAACATGAAGTAGATGGAGAATTAGTGTTTGTAAAAATAGTTCAAGGGTAGAGAAAGTCCTGTGAGTGCAACACATCAGCATGTTTTACTTTCTCTACTACGTATAGCAATTAGGGGAAGTATGTATTGTATTCCACCCAAAAAATTGATATCGATATTTCACCGGAAATACATGTTTCGACACTCACATGACTTTCTCTACTCTTGAACTATTTTACAAGCACTAATTCTCCATCTACTTCATGTTAATTGAGATAAACATTTGCAGAAATTATCTTATTGCTAATTTTCTGGTAAGTTCAAGGGGAATATGGTAGGCTTTAAGCGATATACAAATCTTTAAGAGCTGGTCTTTGCATGTCCATGACTTAAACGAATAACAAATTCCCATTTGAGAATATTGGGAATTCAAACACATAACATAAATATCTCGGAAATGGTTCACCCTACAAAAAATGTTTAGGACATAAATTGTGTGTTTAAACGAGATCTACATTTTTTGTGCAGTAGCATTTTTATCTATCCCTTACAGCTTACCAGTTCTGCAAAAGTCTTTCAGAATGAAGAGGACTTTTGGGGTCATTCCCAGAAAATGAAATATATACATTTCATTTAGAGCATTCGTTAGAGCCATTTTTGAGAAAATAAAATAATTTCGAAGAACCTGCCATGTAAACGGCAGTTTGAGTTGGGGAATTCTTTTTTAAATCTTCGTTTTGCATCTTAGGAGGTTACTAAACTTAAATACCAAATTTGGTATTTATCCAACATTTCTTTTTTTAGATATGCTGTTCACAGTCACACAGACACGGATCCTTTTCTAAAAATGCTTTTGGATTCAGCGTGTCCCAAAACATGTATTTCCCTGTCATCTCAGTATCGAATTTTTGGGCGGAATGAAAGACCTTTTCTACCTATCGTGTACGTGGTAGAGAAAGTAATAGTACTTTAGCGGCGTAATAAACAAAATCCTGATGGCAGTGACCAATCATACAATCATACGAATTTTAATACGGTTTTAACAAAATACTTGTTCATAAAACAAGAAATAAAAGCCAGCATTGGGTTTTTTAATGTTGATCGTAAACTGTAGCAGCATTTTTCACAAAATAATTCTTCATTTAAAAGCATCAATATTTTATTTTAAGTGCGTACAGGGTAGTCTTAAGCATTGGTTATTTGGACCATACTCAGGAAGTTTTCAGGGTCTGATTTTTACTTTCTCTACTACGTATAGTAAGTAGGGGAACTATTGTATTCCACCCAAAAATTCGATACCGAGATTTCACCGGAAATACATGTTTTGAGACCCCCGAATAAAAAAAAGCATTTCTGGAAACATGTCCGTGTGTGTGTCTGTCTGTGTGTCTGTGTGTGTGTGTGTCTGTCTGTGAACAGCATAACTCAGAAACGAACAGTCGGATAAACACCAAACTTGATATTTAGGTTCAGTATATACCAGGAATGCGACACAAAACTTTTCAAGAAAATCCCCCCACCCCTAGATACCCTTTACATGGAAGATTTTTCGAAAATTTTAATTTTCTCAAAAACGGCTCTAACGATTTTGATTAAAATATCATATGTTTAAGATATTTTCATGACAAATAAAACGTATATCTTGAATTTTCTGGGAATGTCTCCAAAAGTGTTCTTCATTGTGAATGACTTTTGCATAACTGGTGAACCATAAGAGATAGAGAAAATTTTACCACAAAAAAAAATGTAGATCGCGTTAAAATACACAATTTATGTCATATACATTTTTTTGTTGAGTGAACCATTTTCGAGATATTGCTTGTTATTCTCTTAAATTTTTCAATACTTATTTTCTTAAATGGGAGTTCGTTATTCATTTTTTTGTCTTGATATGCAAAGAGTATTAATCTGTGGCAAAGGGAATGGTGCTGCACCTAGCAACCAGCTATTAAGAGATATGTATGTGCTTAAAGGCTACTGTATTTCCAAATTGCCCTTGTAAATATATTTTCCCCTTAAATTTACAAGAACATTAGCAATAAGATGGAGTCTGCAAATGTTTATCTCGATTAACATGAAGTAGATGGAGGATAAGCGTTTGTAAAAATAGTTTGTACAAGAGTAGAGAACGTCATGTGAGTGTAACACATCAGATTTTTCATGTAAATAAGTCAGTATCACATCTTCGTTACAAGAGAAACACTGCTTACCTTGCGCCAATATTTAAATGCAATGTATACTTTCTCATGCTGCTGCCGCCAAGATTTTGCTGACAGCAGCTCCAATTCAATGTTTCAGACTCGGATAGAAATTTCCTCGGGATTTTCACCCATATTTTCAGTCACAAGTTTGTTGTTTAGAAACGAGCGCTCAGAATAAGTACTGGCACCTACATCCGCAGCTCGTATTGTTACGGTCAACGCTTCCTAGGCGGAGTTGGTACAGTTCAGAGCGTAGGAATTCAGGCAGCTGTTAGAACATATCAACAAATGACTGCCTTTTATATTTACACAAAACTTATATTACATATATTTATTTTATTTAATATAATTTCGAGAACTTTTACTAAAAATTATGGTATGCATCACGTACGCATATGCTTCACGGACTTGATGCATAAATAGCCATTTTCTGTTTCTGTCAACCCTTCTGCAGTTAATACTATGAAGAATGTAAAATAGTTCTCAAAATCCTATCTAACGTTCAGTTTGCATCGCTTAAATGCATTTTAATAACCGCCGTATTCGCAAGATTCTAAAGTTGGTAACCTTAAAGTGTTACAATTTTGCAGCGTTGGTTTTATTCAATTATTAGTGTGACTATCTTTATTAAGCTCTGCTTTTATTATTAGCTGTCTAAAAATAAATTCCCGTCTTAATCAGCCAATAAGAATCAATGGTTAATTAGTTTTCTTCCGGTAATGCGTAAATTCCCAACTCTGTATCTTTTATCACGTGTCGACGAATTTCCTTTTCTGTATTAACCGAATGTTTGAACCTCCTTAAGGCTGAAAGAAACCAAACAAAAATCATGTTTACCTGAAGTCTCCAAAGCCATAGAAAGGAATAAGATCACCGATAGTGCCAGTAAAGTTGTACCATTCCCCAACAGCATTTATCTGTGGCAATTCCAGATCCATGAGGACCTTCAAGGATGGTAGAATGCTGAGTTTGGCGAAATAAGCAGACGTAAGATTTGTAACCTCTATGTTACTAAAGTCGGAGTAATCCATACTGAAAGAGAGCAAACGAATTGAGGTCTTCAGAATTAAAGATTAATCGTGAAATTAAAAAATGCAAGGGAAAGGATCCTAATGATTTCAAAATTACCTTAATCAGAGCGAATGCACAACTGTGTTTTGTTGAAACACTTAAAAAAGAATCTCGAGACTTTTCATACCCAAGATGCGCAAGTAATCCGGAAAGTAACGACCGTTTGTGTAGATCACTATCTACTTCTATCCAAAGTCGAATGGTTTCCTCGACATCTTTTCTCAGTGTTGTGTGAGTGCCAAGCAAATTAAGTTATTATGCATTCTGTGATTGATCAAAATGAACTGTGTGATTGTTAGGTGAGAGGTATTGGAGTTCTGAATACTCGGAAGTTGAAATCTGCAGGAATTTACAGTCCTATAAAGTAAGTGTATAGTGGTAAAGTAAGGAACGAAAGAAATTTGAGAAAGTGGTGTGTAATGTTCAACAATGGACGAACAAATATGCATGACGAAATTCGACCCATGCGCCCGTCACTCCTCACAGATGATTTGGAGAATCAGGTGAACAACAAAATCACGCAAGATAGACATGTAACCCTGGATGAGTTACAGATTTCCTTCTCAAACGTTTCTCTTTCTTTGTTTGGTAAAATTGTGTCCGAACATCTTAGTTTAATGGACTTGCCGTAACCGCCTACAACATGGGAATTCTAAAGCTCGTAGACAAACGTGACAAATGCTTAAATAAAGAAGGTAATTATGTGGAAAAATAAATTAAGCTTTAATGTTTTAAGTGATGTGTAGTTTTTAATAAAATGTTTTTTTCTGAATAGTTATTTTAAAACCAAACGGTCGTCACTTCCTCGCAGTTATGTAAATAATAAAAGCTGATTGTAAGAAATACTTACTCTATCGCACCTGGTAAGGCGGGCATGTCCAGGGATAGGTTTCCTTTGAGTTCCAGAGGGTCCAGTGGTGGTATGTTCAAGCTGGGTATTCCATTTTTGATGATGTTTTGAAGCAGCGCGTTCCCGATTTTAGAGAGATCTGTTAATAAACAAATTACCTTGATAAATCTTTTTAAGTAGTTACTACTGCTTAGTCAATTCTACACACATAAGGACAACGTGCAACTCAATGCTAAGAGCTATTTCGTGGTTGTACGAATGACAATTTGGTAAGTTCACATTATAGGCCATAATGCACCCTTTCCGTAACAAATAACTCTGCATAATTATATCTCCACCCCATAGAATGGAATTTGTTTGACAACTAAGATATTTACAGATTGCAGGCAATGTGTTCTTCTGGGAGTAAAACTGAGGTGGAGCTGAAATCATATTAAAAAGAATCTGATGTAATACTTCCCTCTATCATTTATTAGTGGGTATACAAACTATTCTTGCTACAGCTCATTTTTATATTACATTTTTATCCAAATAAATCTACAATACATATTTCGTTATAGATGCAAAGGGAACAACAATATTTGAGCAGGTTATTGTTCACGTATGGAAAAGCCGATTTTAAGTAGGAGTTGTATTATATTTCAACTGTTGGGGAGCCGAACTTGTAGTAGTTGCAACCGCACGTATGGTACCTGGTTTCCGGTAGTGTACTTTCAGGTGGCCTTTGCCTCAAGTTTAAAAAAAATCATCTTTGTAATTTGACTGTTTCTTTAAATATTATATATTTATGTTTGCCTCGGCTGCGTCAGTATTATTGTTAGAGACACGTTTCTCTTAGCAGAGTTCTGATGCGACAAGAATGTAGGCTTACACAGAAAGTTTTTTCTTCACTCCTTTTATTAATACTTGATACGATTTAAATAACACTTCACTGATATAGAGCTGTGAGATTCGTTTATTAATTACTTGCACTTTTTAACACGTAAACTATTTTTCGTCTCACACGAATACATATTATATTTCTTGAGGTCACTTTTTGCGTCTGGTTAGTAACGCTGACTGCAGGCAACTGAACTCTAAATTTGTAAAATTTTCTCCTTTTGAGTTTCTGATTGGCTAATCCTAATCCAATAGAATACCTTCATCTAACTAAAGCTTTTTCTGGTTTTTGATTGGCGATTTTATAAACTGTCACAAAAAATTACATTATTGTTGCTCCAATAATGACTAGTAGCATTATTAAACGTTCTTACACATTATTGCCTCAAGGTTACCTAATTGTTACCTCATTGTTAGCAACTTTCAACCTATTATTCTCACAGATCCTACATTATTAAATTACGTAATATATTCACATAACATTATTACACATGGATACAATAATACAAACATATACAATGACTGTTACATACATTTTTTATATATTGTTACATACACATATTGCTTTAAGACGGGCTGTTATTGAATTTATATATTATAATTTGATTGAGATCATTTAAGTGTTAAAAAACACTGCCTCATAGTCAAACGTTTAAGAAAGGGACGCTATATACCGCCTTAAAATTCCATACATGCAATCGCGAGAAACAAGTGAATGTTGACAGGACTTAATAGAATGAACAAGAAGTGAACAATTCGAACCTTTAATAACGGATATCTCAGAAATGGCTTATGCCAAAAAATGTTATTTGAAATAAATTGTGTGTTTTAAAGAGATCTACATTTTTGTGTAGTACGTTTTAGTGTATTGCTTAACGTTTACCAGTTATACAAGCTTATACAAAACTTCTTCCAAATGAATGAGCTTCACGGGCTATTCCCAGAAAATTCAAGATATACATTTTATTTTTAATGTAAATATCTGTATTGTACGATATTTTAATTGAAATCGTAGCAATTTTGATTAAAAAATTTTGAAACATCTTTCGAAATTCTTTGTAAAGGATATTCTGGGATGGGCGGATTTTCTTGAAAATACTCGTGTCGCATCTTTGAACAGCACTGAACCTAAATACCAAGTTTGGTTTTATCGTACTTTTCGATTTTGAGTTACACTGTTCACACACACACACACATAGACACCCACACGGATCTTTTTCTAAAAATGCTTGTTTTGCATTCAGGGATCTCTAAACTTGGAAATCTCGGTATCGAATTTTTGGGTGGAATGCAATACCTTCTTTGCCTACTATGTAAGTATTAGAGAAAGTAAAAATATGTGTTACATTCACAATAATTTCTCTGCTCACTCTTCGTAAAACTATTCGTACTGAAGCTTGTTATTCTATCTGCTTCTTGTTCATACAATTAAAACTTTCAATTCATATTTACACACTTCGTTGTAGGATACAAGTAAATCAAACTCCGATTTTTAAAGAGTATATCGCTATCTAATGGCTTTGAAATGCTATGTTCTTTGCATCATGAACAGTTGAGAAAAGTATAAGTGTTTGAAAATTTAAACCAATAACAAGAAATGTCCCGGGAATTGTATCACATATAGACGGTGTCTCGTAAGTAATTTCGGTTTTTAAACAAAAGTTTATTTCGAACGTTTTCTGACAAGAAATTGAACTGCTCTCCAAAGTAGAGACCATCAGATTCTATGGTATTTAGCGGTGTTTCAGCGAGGTTTATTATCCCGCAATGGTACTAGTCTCTGGTTTTTGATGCCAAGAATTCGGCGAGACCCACTTCCACAGCTTCAAAGTTTTCGAAATTTCTTCCTTGCAAGAAATGGGTCATGGATCGAAACAGATGGTAATCTGAAGGCGCAAGATTAGGACTGTATGTTGGGTGTGGTAGCAGCTCGACTCCTTCCAATCTCTGAATTTCTGCCATGGTTGTTCGTGCAGTGTGGGGTGTTGCAATGTCCTGTTACAAAAGAACTCTATTTCGGTTAACTAATGCTGGATATCTCCGTCTCATAATTTTATGAGCTCGTTCCAGTTGTTCAGAATAAATATCCGCATTACTGCACATCCGCTTGGAACAAACTCCAAGTGAACCACTTCTTCAAAATTCCAACAGACACAGATGAAGTGGTGTTTATAAAGATGACTTTGGCAGGTTGACGGGGACTGAGCCACTGTTTCGAGGCATTAGGGTTGCGATAATAGACCCATTTTTCATCACGTGTGACAATTCTCCTGATAAATCTATCATCCTGGGATTACTGATAAACTGACGACAGATATCCACTCTACGTTGAGCCTGTTGAGGTGTCAATTCATGAGGTACAGATCTGCAGCTTCAGCTTTACTTTAATTTTTTTTTAATCTGCCTATGTAAGGTGTATTTTGATGGACCAAGTTCTATTAACAGCCTACGAGTACGTTTTTGCACATTGTCCTCCAAAATTCTCAATATCCCATAATTTAGGTCTTCCAGAACGTAGTGGTGGTGGTGGTGGTGGTGGTGTGGAGTTTAAGGGCCCGTCGACAGCTAGGTCATTTGGGCCCATCCAGAACGTAGTAAATCTTTAGTGTTTTCTTCTCCAGTGTTGAAACTTGGAACCATCGTTGTGCCACACGCTCACTAACGATACCATCTGCTTCCACTTCACACATTTTTCGAGCCTCGGCGACAGCTTTATAATCTTGCTTCCAGTAGTGCTTTAGAAGGACCTTAATCTCAAACTTTGTAACTTCAATTTTGTGACTGCAATTTACAACTGACGACTGACACATTCTCGCAATATACGCAATACTAGCCATGGCATCCTGTAAATAGCATTAGCGCACCAAATAAAACCAATTCTAGCTTATAAAACACTAAACTTAAATACCAACATTACTTATAAGACAACCTAATAAATTGTGTGCTTTAACCAGATCTACGTTTTTTATCGAATAAGATTTTGTTTTGTCTTTTACGGTTTACTAATAATACAAAAGTAATTTAGAATGAGGAGATTCCCAGAAAGTTCAGGATATACACTTCGTTTGTCATAAAAATAATTTAAACGTGTGCTATTTTAATCAAAATCTTTAGAGCCATTTTCGAGGAAATAAAAACTTTCGAAAAAATTTCCTTGTGAAGGTTTGTTTGGTGGGGGAAATTTTCTTGAAAATCTTTATATCGCATCCTTGGAAGATGCTGAACTTAAATACTGGTTTGGTTTTTAACTGAAGTTTTTGATTTATGCTGTTCACATACACACACAGAATGTTTTAAAAAATGCTTTTGTTTTATTCAGGGTCTCAAAACGTGTCTTTCCGGTAAAATGATGGTATCAAATTTTGGGTGGAATCTAATACACTTTTCCGGCAACTTAGGGGTTAAAAAGAGCAGTAGCCAGTTTAACTTCTAAGCTTCCAGAGATATATTCATAAATGTCAAAATATATCATTAGCTTCATTCCTTTAAATTCAACATGTAAGTCCAATACACGTTTTACTAGGTGCTCGTTTTCTGCAACTGTCATTTTCACAAATGGCAATCATAAACCCACAAACATTTTGATACCGGAAGAAAATTTGTATGTTAATGTATCTTGTGATAATATATACCATGAACGCTGCAATCTTGTTTATGTTAGCTATAACTTTTTGTTTTAAATTATTCCCAAATCTCTCTTTCCTTTCGGAGCATATCTCATAGCTGTTGTGGGTAGCCTTTTTCCTGACATTCTTTCTAAATGTTGACATTATCTTCTGTTATTTGACGTTATTTTATCTATTAGTGGTTTCACTTGTCTTATTTCATCGTTTGTTAGTTGTTTGTTGTTTTTTTTAATCTACTGTGGTGAGTCTTAGAACTTCATTTCAGCCGTCTGAATTTTAGTTTTATTTCTGTTTGTTGTTATTATGGTTTCGCTTCCGTACATCAAGACTGGCACTGTGACAGTATTAGAACATTTCCTGCGAGTTTCTCTTCTTGTCCTATTTTTCTGTGAATTTCCGCATATATTTTTGAAGTATTTATTTCACCGTCCTTTTTCATATGAGAGGCATTTCCCCAAATATTTAAAATACTTGTTCTACTACTTTATCTTCTATTACTAACGTTTTTCATACCTAATAGCAATGTCTTTGTTTTGTATATAGATATTTTAAAATTATTTCTTTTACTAAATTGTATAATTTAAACACCGCTATTTCCAGTGCGTCTTTGCTGTCCTGTGTTATGACTTGGTTATCTGCATAAAGCAAAAAATTTACTCAAATATGTTCTAAACATACCGTCCATGTAAATATTAAATAATCTTGGCGAGAGACTACAGCCCTGTCTTACACCTCTATTAGTAGGAATTTCTTCTGTTAATTTTTCTTCTAGGTCCAGACGTACCGTTGTTCTTTTGTAAAGGCATTTTATTGCCCTTATTAAGAGATTTGGATATCCTCTTTTCTCATTCATTCTCCACAGTAGTTCTGTTCATTTATCGAACGCTTTTTCTATATCTATAAATTCCAAGAGCGTTTCAAAATTGAATTCTTTCTTCGATTATTCTTTTCAGAGTGAAAATGGCATCTGCATATGTTCTTTCTTTTCTGAATCCTACTTGTTCTTCAGAAATTAACGTGTCTGCAATGTATCTGGAAAGCTGATATAGACTTTTGCTAAATTTATACTAGTGAAATATGTAATTACCCGTTAACAATATCAATCCCTATATTTTAATTTTTAATAAAAGCTGTTTTTATTTATACTGCAATCAGTTGTGCTACCCAAACGTTTTAATGACTGCTATTAAGGGTTTCAATGTTGTGCGATCTGCTACAAGCAACTGTATGGGCCCACGTAAAATAGCCGGTGAGTGACATGCTGGATGTTGACATGTCTTTGGCTGTGTAGTTGTGGAAAATTTTAAACTTTTCGTTTTTCAATTATAGTTCTTTTCAATAAAAAACCTAAAGTTGTGTAATATAACGTTTCCTGAAAAAACAATAATAAATCACGTAATTATATTATACCTTCTAAGCACCATGTATTAAAAATCTGAAACCCTAAATCCAAATTATGGTTTCTATCAAGGAAAGGCACTTTAGCTCTCTTCATCCAACTTCAAAGAACGTATACTGGACATGTGAAATCAGTTTAACACTTTATGCCCTATTTACTCAAGCTGTGCACGCCCATTTAAATATTGCGTTTAGAAACTAAAATAACCAAAATTAAAAAAAACCGCAATCGGTTCCTGATTCTACAGTGTTTGGGAATTTATTTTAAGAAAAAAGTTAAAACTTAATTTTTGTCTCGAAATGTCGAAAAATTATTCAGCCTCGAGTATCCTTAAGGTTAGGATACTTACCCCATTCTCTGACCAGCAGAGGTCCCATTTCATTGGACAGTTTGGACCAGGATACCAATAGGGGCTTCTCGTTCATATTAGACTGCAGTCCAGTGATCGGGTTTGTTCCCATGATCGACAAGACCGAAGCAGCCAGGATCAAATGTATGCTGGCCATCCTGAAGGAAATAGAACAGCAGTAGAAATTGAGGCAGTATTTTACACTTAAATAATTTCAGTCTAATTATATAATATGTAAGTTCAATAACAGCCCGCTTTGAAGCAATATGTATATGTAATAATTTGTTAAATGTATGTAACAGTCATTGCATATGCTTATATATTGTATACATGTTCAATAATGTTATATGAATGTATTACGTAATTTAATAATGTGGGAGCTGTGAGAAATAGGTCAAAAGTTGCTAACAATGAGGTAAGCTTGAGGCAATAATGAATTTGAATGTTTAATTATTACTTGTGATTCTTGGGAGCAATAATGTAATTTTAGTGACAGTTTATAAAAATAGCCAATCAACAACAAGAAAAAGCTTTAGTTAAATCTAGACATTCTATTGGATTAGGAATAGCCAATCAGAGACTTGAAATACAGAAATTTACAAGTTTAGGCGGGTGAAATCAGCTCAGTTGCCTGCAGACACTGTTCGTAACCGGATGTGAGATGCGTCCTCGAGAGATTTAATACGTATTTGTGTGAGACGAAAAATAAGTTTACGTGTTAAAAAAGTGTAATTAATTAATTAATAAAAAGGAATCTCACAGCTCTCTATATCAGTGAAGTGTTATTTAAATCGTGTCAAGCATTAATAAAAGGAGTGAAGAAAAATTATAATCTGTGTAAGCCTACATTCTTGTCGCATCACAACCCTGCTAAGAGAAACGTGTCTCTAACAATAATACTGACGCAGCCGAGGCAAACATAAATATTAAATATTTAAAGAAACAGTTTAACTACAAAGTTAATATTTCTTTAAACTTGGGGCGAAGGCTACCGGAAACCGGGTACGTACGTGCGGTTGCAACTACTACAAGTTCGGCTCCCCAACAGTTGAAATATAATACAACTCCTTCAATACAACCTGCTTCAAATTGACTTTACATACGTGGTGCAAATAACGTAACAAACCATCTTCTCAAATTGACGCCCAAAGCGTGTTGCAAATAACAAACCATGTACTTGAAATTTATTAATACCTAACCTGAGGTCTTTCAAAAAGTATCAGCTGAGAGCATCATACTGAAATGAGTATACTATTTCTTGAAGTACACTATAATTTATCTTAGGCTTATCAGCTCACATTAGCCTTAATTTCCAAATTATTTCCCCCATTAGTCGCTGGCCTAACAATGACCTAGTTTATTTCCTCCACTCGTTTCATTAGAAACAATGTTAAGACCAGGTAGAGGTAGTTGAATCAAATGTGTAGTACTTTCCGGATGCACCAATGGAGTAGACAAAACGTTACTAATCCAATGTAATCAATCTGATGCTAAAATTACAATTCAGCTTTTTAAACTTTCGTTTTAATTAACAAAAACTGCTATACTTTTAGTTTAAGTATATTTACAGAAGCAAACATTTGTATTAATGATCCAATAGTGAAATAAGTTTTAATAGAAGTAGGTCAGTGGAATGTAAACTGGAATTTAATTGATGCGGCCGAGGATTATTAACAATAGTAGTGAGCAATGCGAAACATTGTGCAGAGTGATCTTATAGCATAATATAACATTTCAATATGTTGATCCTATAGATCCTAGAATAGCAAGTCTAGCTTTAAAATATAGTTTACGTCAGAAATTACATGCATGACGTAAATTTCATGAAATAGTCACACCTTTCGTATCTACAAAATCTAACTCTGGTGTAGAGTTTGTCAGAGGTAGTAGTAATTTTTACTTAATTTATATTATTTTGGCTTAAAACACACTACCAATTGTGGTTATTTATTTCATTTAGTGTAATTTTATTAAACTGAATTAATTCGATGGAGGAAAAATTACTACAGTTAGTTTTTATTTAAAATTGTTATTCTGTAATTATGGCGCGAGTGATAAGGTATCTTTTAAATGCCAACCTGAACCTTTTTTATCAGTATGCAGTTCCTTTATAAATTAAATAGGTGAATTAAATAATAGTGCACCATTGTAGTAAACTGCTTTTTGTAATGTCTGTAAATGTTTACTTGGCGTGTATAAATCTTGTCTTTGTCTAGTCTCTTTGCTGCGAATATCCAAACTCTTGTGGGTTGTCTACTACAAACAAAAATGCACTTAAAATACTTGCAAGCCATAATGGTTAAATTCCAAATGTTTTTAATAGTGGTTTATGTTGAACTAAACTGTTTGTCCCTGCCATTATGTTTTGCAGAACCAGTTACCCTACATTACCTGTTACATTACAGTAATGTATATATTACAACTGCAGACAATAAACTCGTGTGTTTTAAATGAACGTAGTTATTGTTGCTAATATGGTTTCATTTAGCAGAGGAATGGAAATACACTGCAGTAGTATATTGGAAAAGCGAAACAAAAAGTCCCATTTGCTGCATTCACATGACTTTTCTACTCACTCTTCTACCAACTGTACTTGCAAAATCCTAATCCCTCTAATTACTTTTTGTTAATAAAACCTTAGTAGTAATAGTCCCGGATGAGCCAATTGTTTTATCGATAATCCTGCCGCTAGGGGCGCTCGTGTCGCTAGTGTCGTTGCGTGCGACGGCGGCGGCGGTAAGTTTGAAAAGCGTCCTGAGCGGTAGAATTATCGTTAAATCGATTGGCTCATCCGGGACGAGTTGAAAGAATTGAGGAAGTGACGTGGAGTGTTTTGATTGGTTCGTTAATTTGGGGTGGAAGATGAAGGAAGGAAGATGGAAGAGTATGGAGGTCGCGTGATGGAGAGGAGCAGGGTGGCGAGGTGTTGTCTGTGCGGAGGTCGGTACTGAAAGAGGGGAAAAGATGGGGAGCGAGGGATAAAAAGTGTAACAGAAAGTGACGTGTGAAGTTGTGATTGGTGGGAATAAGAAGTGATTTTATTGGTGGAAAGGAACAAATGAGAGTTGTTGATTGGTAGGAATAAGAGGGATTATGATTGGTGGAAAAGAAAAAGGTGTGGGAGTGGGGTATGTTGGAGGTGATGGGAAAGGTAAGTTTTGCTAGCAGCAAGATTTGCAAAAGCCTGTCGTGAACTGATCAGCAATTTTTTTTGAACGTTGGATGGTAGTTTTTTCTTGAGTGGATAGAGAGATGGGGGCGATATGAGATGCGGTGGCGAAAATGGGAACTAAACAAGGTGGTTGAGACAAAAGGTTTAAGGACGAGGAAATTTGGAGGTTAGTGGTGAACATGTCGGTCGCAAGAGGTGGGGGGTAAGGAGACGCGGTGGTGAGAATGGGAACTAAAAGAAGATGGGGGTAGCAAGAGTTTAGAAGAGTAGATTTTGAGGTTAAAATAGTGGGAACTAAAAATGGCGGAGGGTCTGCGACAAGGAGATGCGGTGAGAACTAAACAAGATGGCGGACGCAAGAGGTGGGTAAGGAGGTTTGAGGTTACAGTACCAAAACACGAAAGGATATATTCCTACGCCAAGCAGGTCCGAAAAATAATTATGCGTGTGGTACT
This sequence comes from Deroplatys truncata, assembly GCA_030765065.1. Lineage (NCBI taxonomy): Eukaryota > Metazoa > Arthropoda > Insecta > Mantodea > Mantidae > Deroplatys > Deroplatys truncata. The sequence continues at coordinate 114,607,353 of CM060988.1, read as the reverse complement.
TACCTGTTACCGGTGTGGATGCGTCACCAAAAGCGCGGCACGCGACGCGAAAAAATAAAAGCAAACTGTTTTTGAAAATGCTTAACCAGCTTTAAGATCAACCAACATCACTACGCACTGATATACCTAGGTTTTTAAAGCTGTACAGACACCCTTTGCAGAGGCGTAATTTAACTATACCAAAAACCTGGTACCGGACCATCGTGATGGTCGCTAGCGTACGTAGGAGCAGGGTTCTCATAGCCGGTCGAAAGCGGTCAAAAACGTGTACGACGTAGGTGTTCGCAGTAGCTGCTGCCGAGTCAACCGTCGAGGTGCGAATGAACGAGATCTGTTCTTGCCGGCAATCTGGTTGGGAGATGAGAGGCGCGGTGGTAAAAATGGGAACTAAATAAGATGACGGAGGCACGAAGTTGAGGTTAAGGAGCGGTGAGGCGTTGTCTGTGCGGAGGTTGGGGGCTGAAAGAGGGGGGAAAGATGGCGAACGAGGGATAAAAAGTATAACAGAAAGTGACGTGTGAAGTTGTGATTGGTGGGAATAAGAAGTGTTGTTATTGGTGGAAAGGAACAAATGAAAGTTGTTGATTGGTGAGAATAAGAGAGATTATGATTGGTGGAAAGAAAAAAGGTGTGGGAGTGGGGTATGTTGGAGGTGATGGAAAAGGCGAGTTTTGCTACCAACAACATTTGCAAAAGCCTATCCAGAACTCATCAGCAAATTTAAATAACTAGTGTTTTCGGGGTTTTCTCCGGTTGGTAGACGAATGCAAGCTGTTTCTGCCATACTTATATTATTCGTCTTTTCCTTTTTTTTCGTTTTTTTTTAAAAAATAACTAGTTTTGGGGGTTTTCTGCGGATGGTAAACGAATGCGAGCTCTTTCTGCTTTTTCATAGGTTTTCCCTGGTTGGTAGGCGTTTTCTGTACTGGTTGACGAAGGCGTTTCTAATTTTCGAGGTTTTCTCAGTTTTTTTAGCGGTTGTCCCTGCCCGGTAGGCAAATGATGAAGTTTTACCTTGTCGGCGCACGGATACTAGGCACGTACTCACGCGCGCACACACACACACACACAAACGTTGCAGTTGCCATACTTATATTATTCGTCTTTTCCTTTTTTTTCTTTTTTTTTCAAAATAACTAGTTTTTTGGGAGTTTTCTGCGGTTGGTAAACGAATGCAAACTCTTTCTGCTTTTTCATAGGTTTTCCCTGGTTGGTAGGCGTTTTCTGTACTGGTTGACGAAGCCGTTTCTAATTTTCGAGGTTTTCTCAGGTTTTTTAGCGGTTGTCCCTGCCCGGTAGGCAAATGATAAAGTTTTTTCTATAATGTCGTCGTTTTGGCTTGTGGCGCACGGATACTAGGCACGTACTCGCGCGCGCACACACACACACACACGCAGACAGACAGACAGACACACAGACAGGCACACATACACGGACATGTTTCCAAAAATGCTTTTTTTTTTATTCAGGAGGTCTCAAAACGTGTATTTCCGGTGAAATCTCGGTGTCGAATTTTTGGGCGGAATGCAACACTTCCCCTACTTACTATACGTAGTAGAGAAAGTAAAAAAATATAAGTATTGAAAAATTTAAGGAAATAACAAGCAATATCTCGAAAACGGTTCACTCAACAAAAGAAATGTATATGGCGTAAGTTGTGTATTTTAACGCGATCTACATTTTTTGTGTAGTAAAATTTTGTCTATCTCTTATGGTTTACCAGTTATGCAAAAGGCGTTCACAATGAAGAATACTTTTGGAGACATCCCCAGAAAATTTGAGATATACATTTTATTTCTCACGACATTATCTTAAACATATGATATTTTCATCAAAATCGTTATAGCCATTTTTGAGAAAATTAAAAAAGCGTACTATCTTGTTTTCATGGATTTTCCAGATCGGTAAGCGTTAGAATACTCTTAGAGCTTTTTTTTCAGGTTTTTTTCGCGGTTGTCCCTGTCCGGTAGGCAAATGATAAAGTTAGGTCTCAAAACGTGTATTTCCGGTGAAATCTCGGTATCGAATTTTTGGGTGGAATGCAACACTTCCCCTACTCACTATACGTAGTAGAGAAAGAAAAAGTATAAGTATTGGAAAATTTAAGGAAATAACAAGCATTATCTCGAAAAGCGGTTCACTCAACAAAAGAAATGTATATGGCATAAGTTGTGTATTTTAACGCGATCTACATTTTTTTGTGTAGTAAAATTTTGTCTATCTCTTATGGTTTACCAGTTATGCAAAAGGCGTTCACAATGAAGAATACTTTTGGAGACATCCCCAGAAAATTTGAGATATACATTTTATTTCTCACGACATTATCTTAAACATATGATATTTTCATCAAAATCGTTATAGCCATTTTTGAGAAAATTAAAAAAGCGTACTATCTTGTTTTCATGGGTTTTCCAGATCGGTAAGCGTTAGAATACTCTTAGAGCTTTTTTTTCAGGTTTTTTCGCGGTTGTCCCTGTCCGGTAGGCAAATGATAAAGTTAGGTCTCAAAACGTGTATTTCCGGTGAAATCTCGGTATCGAATTTTTGGGTGGAATGCAACACTTCCCCTACTTACTATACGTAGTAGAGAAAGAAAAAGTATAAGTATTGGAAAATTTAAGGAAATAACAAGCATTATCTCGAAAAGCGGTTCACTCAACAAAAGAAATGTATATGGCATAAGTTGTGTATTTTAACGCGAACTACATTTTTTGTGTAGTAAAATTTTGTCTATCTCTTAGGGTTTACCAGTTATGCAAAAGGCGTTCACAATGAAAAATACTTTTGGAGACATTCCCAGAAATTTGAGATATACATTTCATTTCTCACGACATTATCTTAAACATATGATATTTTCATCAAAATCGTTATAGCCATTTTTGAGAAAATTAAAAAAAAAGTGTACTATCTTGTTTTCACGGGTTTTCCAGATCGGTAAGCGTTAGAATACTCTTAGAGCTTTTTTCAGGTTTTTCGCGGTTGCCCCTGTCCGGTAGGCAAATGATAAAGTTTTTCTATAATGTCGTCGTTTTGGCTTGTGGCGCACGGATACTAGGCACGTACTCGCGCGCGCACACACACACACACACACTAAAATAGTAGCGTATAAAAAAAATTTAACAAACCGTAGATTTTCAAGAAAATTCCCACACTCATTTTCATACAAAGAGAACGGAATTTCACAAGTGAAACAGTACTGTGATAACGATACCAACAAACTAATTATTATTCACCCACTGAAACACATAAAAAAAAAGTAATAATCACAGAGCCAGTTTGTGGGTATTTAAATGAAACATCGTGCACAATATAAGCCAATTATGTAATAAGTTGAAATGTGCAAATCTATAGATGTATTTCTGGCGAAATCCCGGTATGGAATTTTTTAGTGCAATGCAATTTCTCCTGTATCTGCTATGTATGTGGTAGAGAAAGTAAAAATAGTTACAGTGCTTATACAGATGTAACAATAGAGAAACCCCACTTGAAGAAAAAACGGAATAAAAATAACAAGGCGTCAGACTTAACTTTCGCGCCATTCTCCGAATATCCGAGAATATTCTTAATATGAGACAAGCATTTTACCTTAAGCAAGTAGTTTTAATCTTACTTTTATGAAAATCAGAGTTTTCTCTATAACGTTTATTTGTGACAACAACGCTAAGTTTCGAGCTAGCTTACTCACTTTTCTTGCAAACTATATACGTTTAAACTAATATTAACAAATTTCTCGTAATCCCAGAATTTATTAATCATAGCTGTAATATTTTTCACAACTGCATGTAATAATATTGATTTAGGGGCTTTCTCTACCACGTAAAATAGTAGGTAGAGGAGGTATGCATTGCATCCAAATATTCAATATTGAGATTTCACCGGAAAACTAAATACTTATTTCGAGGTCCCCTGAATAAAAAACATTTTTAGAAAATTCTGTGTGTATGTGTCAGAGCAGCATTACTCAAAAATGAAAAAGTCGGATAAATACTAAAACTTGGTATTTAGGTCGAGTACCTTCCAAAGTTACAACACAGAGATTTGCAAGAAAGTCCCTCCACCCAAAACTACCCTTTACATGAACTATTTTCCGAAATGTTTTATTTTCTAAAACTGCCTCTGACGATTTTAATTACAACACCATATATTAAAGACATTTATATGAAAAAAATAAAATGTATATCTCGAATTTTGCGGAAATAGCCTGCGAAGTCCTCTTGATTCGGAAGAAATTTTCTACGATCTTGTATAACTGCTAAGGTTTGAGAAAAAACATACAATACAAAAAATTTAGATCTCTTTTTTAAAAAAAACACACACAATTTATTTGAAATAACTTTTTTGTGACGTCAGCCATTTCCGAGATATCTGTTATAAATGGTTCGAATTGTACAATGCTTAGCCATTCTTTTTAAAGGCATGTCGCTTTTCAGTTCTTGCCCGCCATGTTGATGGAAAGAATTTAGAATTTTAAGGCCAGTGTATACCGTCCCTTCGGATGCAACCATTTCCCGAAAAGTTTATCCGGATTAAAAATAAGTGGATATGAAAATAAACTTTCGTACTCACCTATAAGAGATAGAGGGTAGAGGTCATACGAACGTAACACTTGAGAATTTTCATTCAACAGTTGGTGCTACTCCTTAGAAAGGAAGTATCGCATTTTACATAACACGTACGCACTGCACGACATAAAAAACACCACACACGGCACTCGTAGTTTTTTAAATATTGCACTGATGCGAGTGTACAAAAACGTTAAAACCCCGCTCGCCTGGCATTTCTCACGCACAGCACCGCGCAAGAAACGTATGGCGACGTAGGTGTAAATCGAGCGTGAGAAAGGATACTCGTCAGCGTTTTTATGCAGCCTTATTGCCGTTGGTCGCCGGCGCGCAGTGGCGGTCGCGCAGTGGCGGCTCGTGAAAGGATGACCGCGTTTTTTACAAACGCGACAATTTTGTGGCGAAACGAGGCATTTAACTCGACGCGCATGATGAAACATCGGTTTTGATAAGCGAGCTTATAAAAACCCGGTGCCAAGAGCAGACGCCCTTAGTGAGAGACGGGTGCGATAGCGGGTTTTTCTACAAAATCGTTCTATTTGACGAAAAATAGTTTAAAATAAAAAACAAAATAGCAGCAGCACTTTGCAGGGGGAAAGAGCGATCGGCGCATTCGGACGATAAGATGGAGCTGCAATCCGGGGGAAGTCGCGATGGCACCTTGCAGCCTACGTTCGAAATTATAGTACACAAGCAGAGAAGGCTGCCAAAGCTTTTTCCGGCTTTACAGAGTCTCAAATTACCGTAAACCCGGTCCCAAGAGATGTCAACCCCGAGCAATGGGTATCGCATCTGTTTAACGATATTCTTAACTTTGCGAAAGAGAACCTGTTAGAAAACGAACCCGGATATTTAGGCATATCCATAACAGACGAAAAGGAGACGTCCAAAGCCTTCAACATGAGCGTTAGGCGCGTAGACCAATTGAATGCAGATGTCATTGTTGGAAGCATCGAAAAAGTAATGCAAAGTAACCAACAATTCTTGCTAAGCGGGCCTCTTCACGTGACGTTTGTGTGGACCAAGGAGGTCTCGGGTTCGTGCCACCAACCTTGCGATGCCTGTAGGGGCAATAAAGGCGTTGTCGAAATAGCCAACAAAGACAACTTGTGTTTAGCAAGAGCCATCGTTGTAGTCAAAGCCAAAGTGGATCGCGACGTCAACTATAGAACGATGACGCGTTCCGACTATCTGCAAAAATCGAAGGCCGTAGCCTTGTGCGCGAGCATCGGTCAAGGCCACGACGGCTGCACCATAGATGACGTCAGACGCTTTGACGCTGCGTTAAAGGGCCTCGCTGTGACGGTGTTTGGCGATCATACGGGAAAGCACGTGCTGTACGCGTCGGATAAGAAATGCGATAAATACATCGACGTCATGCTCCACGCCGGGCACTTTAACGCCATCGTGATCCTTCACAAGTGCTTTAAATGCAAATGGTATTGCCGCCGGTGTCATCATCCCTCGGCACACAAAAAAGAATTTCACAGGTGCGACGCCAGGTGCGTTAAATTCCATCAGCAGTGCGATGCGCGATTCGACGCCTACATACGCTGCGCCGGGTGCAACAGATTTTAAGGGACCGGCACGCTTTGCAAACCACGCAAAGAAAGGCGTTTTTTACCCAAAGGCGCTGTCGGTGTGCGACGTAGAAAAGGTGTGCACGTCTTGCAACAAGCTCGTGAATGCGAGGTACAGAAAAACCGCGCACGAGTGCGGGGAAAAGTACTGCTATCACTGCAAGATACACGTGAATTCTAGCCACATGTGCTATATGCAGCCGTACGCCGCAAAGAACAAAAGAAACCGGTACGTGTTTATGTTCATCGACTTCGAATGCACGCAAAACATTCCATATACCGGCAAAAAGGACACATACGAGCATGTACCTAACTTGTGCGTGTTGTACCAAGCCTGCCCGCACTGCATCGACGAACGCCGCAAGACGGCATACTGCACCGAATGCGGTTGCAAAGAATGGGTGTTCACGGACGAACCCGTGAAGCAGCTTTTCGAACACATCGCGCAGGCGAGGTTCGAAGCCTGGGACGTCTACGTCGTGGCGCATAACCTCAGAGCTTACGACGGGCAGTTTCTATTAAAGTACATGGTGGCGCAGTTAGACTGGATGCCGGAGCTCATCATGAACGGGAGCAAGATCTACAGGATGAGGTACGGTGACGTCACATTTCTACACTCGCTCAACTTCATACCCATGCCACTCTCCCGCTTTTCCAAGACCTTCGGATTGAAGGAATGCAAAGGTTATTTCCCGTACCTGTTTAACACGAAGGAAAACGAGCGGTACGTGGGTTCGATTCCCGACAAAAGGCATTACTGCCCGGAGGGCATGTCGGCGGAGGGTCGGAAAGCCTTCGAGCAGTGGCACGAAGAAAAGGCGTCCTCCGGGCACGTCTTCGACATGAGGGCGGAAACGGTGGCGTATTGCGAGATGGACTTATTTCTACTCAGTCAGGGAGTTTCCAAATTCAGAAGGGAATTCTTGGACGAGAACGGAATAGACCCGTTCAGAGAATGCGTCACCATCGCGCAGGCGTGCATGTGCGTGTATAGAAAGCGCTTCATGCCGCTTAAAAAAATTGCCCTCTTGCCAGCGGGCGGGTATCGACTAGCGGACCGTCAGTCTCGCGCCGCGTGCATATGGCTAACCTGGCTAGAGACGCAAAACCGCATCGTCATCCAGCACGCCATGCGAGGACGCGAAGTCAAAATCGCGGGGCACAAGGTGGACGGGTACAGAGAGGCCGAAAAAAAAACCGCGTACTTCTTCCACGGCTGCAGGCGGTGCTTTCACAATCGCCATGCGGCGATATACAACTCGGGACACGAAACCATGGCCTCCAGGTTAGAGAGCACCGAGAAGGTCACGGCCAAGATCAAGGCCGCCGGCTACGCCGTGGTGGAAATGTGGGAGTGCGAGTTCGACGCCGCGACGAAGGCCGACCAGGACCTCGCGCGCCACGCAAGGGACTTTCCGGTACCCGAACCCCTGAACCCCAGAGACGCCTTCTACGGAGGTCGCACCAACTGCACCAAGACGTACTGCGAGGCGAAGGGGGATAGCAAGATCTACTACTACGACGTGTGCAGCCTGTACCCGTACGTGAACAAGACGAAACCCTACCCCGCGGGCCACCCCAAGATCCACGTGGATCGATTCCCGCGCTTGGAAGACGTGGGGGGCGGGTTGGTGAAGTGCGAGGTTCTACCGCCGCAACAGCTGTACCACCCGGTGCTACCGGCGCGCATCGGCGGCAAGCTCATGTTCCCGCTATGCCGCGCTTGCGCGGAGGCGGAGAACCAAGACGAGTGCCACCACGGAGAGCGCGAGAGGGCGTTGTCGGGTACCTGGGTGGTCGACGAGATGAAGGTCGCCCTGGAGGAGGGGTACCGCCTCCTCTGGGTCCACGAGATCTGGGAGTACGACGTGGTGCGGCACGAACCGACCACCGGAGCCAAGGGTCTCTTCGAGGACTACGTGAATCAGTTCCTGAAGATCAAGACCGAAGCCTCCGGCTGGCCCTCGGATTGCGACGACCCTGCCGGAAAGCAGCAGTACGTGGAGCAATTCTTCGAACACGAAGGCGTGGCCCTGGATCCCCAGGCCGTCGCCACCAACCCCGGCAGGCGGGAGCTGGCCAAGCTGATGCTCAACAGCTTCTGGGGCAAACTGGGGCAGAGGGAAAACCTCCCCACGTGCGAGCTGGTGGACCGGTACGACCGCCTCCTGGAGCTGCTCAACGACCCGGGCGTGGAAGTGCAGACATACGTGCCCGTCACCGACCGGATCGTGTACGCGGTGTGGAGGTACCGCGAGCAGTGCCGCAAGGTCAACACCGCCGCCAACGCCGTCCTGGCGGCCTACACCACGGCTCACGCGCGCCTGGTGCTCTACTCCTACCTCAAGAGGCTGGGAGAACGGGTCTGCTACTTCGACACCGATTCCGTCGTCGTCGGCCGCCTCCTGGGGGACATGACGGACGAGCTGGAGAAGTACGGGCGGGGCTCTTACATCGCCCGGTTCGCCTCCACGGGGCCCAAAAGCTACTGCATGGAGATCGTTTGCCCCGAGACGGGCAAGACCTTCTCGGTGTGCAAGGTGAAGGGGATCACGCTCAATTCGGGCAACCTGGAGCTGGTGAACGCGGAGGTGATTCGCGACGTGGTGCTCAGGGACAACGACCGCGCGGTGAACCTGGCGGGCACGCAGATCTCGCGGAATCCGTCTTGGACGGTCGTCACCGAACCCAGCTCGAAGACGTTTAGGATGGTGGTCAACAAGCGCGTGCTCGCCGGCGATCACGATTCCTATCCCTACGGGTTCAAGAGGAACGCATAAATGAGACGTCCGCAGCCGCGCCAAAGTCATTTCGAACCGGGCGCCCCTGAGGAGACGATGCCCGGTCCCCGAGACCTGGGGCGATTCGAGTTTCCCAGCACGATGCTCGTGGCGGGGCCGTCGCGCTGCGGCAAGTCGACCTTCGTGAAAAACGCGGGCATACCCGAACTTGCTTCGGTGGGCGAGAACGACCTCGTCGTCCTCGACGATCTGATGCTGGAGGGTGGCGGGAAGGACGTGTCCAATTTTTTCACCAGAGACTCCCATCACAAGCGCTTCGGCATCGTCTACATCCTGCAGAACGTGTTTCCGCAGGGTCAGAAATATCGCAACATCTCTCTGAATGCGAACTACGTCGTGTTCTTCAAGAACAACCGGGACAAGATGCAGATCGAGAGACTGTGCCAGCAGATCGAACCCAGAAACTCTAGGTTTCTCTTGGAGGCCTTAGAGATCCACCGAACGCCCTCACGGGTATCTCGTGTTGGACTGCACCCAGTACACGCCCGCCCGATACAGGTATCGAACCGGCGTGCTGCCGGGGGAAAACCTCTCTTATTTCGTACCCAACTGAGACCGCCGAGAGGACTCGGGTTCGTTTCGTTCCATATCATCCCGGCAGGGTCTTGCCCGATTGAGGCCGTCGAGTCTAAATAAAAAAAGTACCGCTTTCGGAGCGAACGTCATTATCGCGCAAGCATGGCTAGAGGTAGGTCAAGGCTCGCGACGCTGACCAGTCCTCGCATAGCGAGACAGCACGGTAATTTGGCGGCTCTGGCCAAGGCGAAGGCCCCTCTGCGCAAAAAGTTGTTAAAAAATGCCGAAGGCGATCTGATCAAGGCCATTAGCGAATGCATGCTCAACGTGTGCAGAGGTCACGTGCAACTTCCCGCAAAGTGCTTGGCTCGCCTAAAGAAGCACAAGGCTTCTTGGAGGAAGTTGACGGATAGACGGGTTCCTCTGAAGAAGAAGAAGAGCATCTTGGTTCAAAAAGGAGGTTTTCTGCTGGCGTTCCTCCTACCCGTCTTGGCCTCGCTCGGCGGCGCGCTAGTGTCGAAATTAACAGGATGAAGTACGGCAGGCAGATCCTCGTTGCACCGCAACCGAAGACCGTCGACAAGCTTCACGCTGTAGACCGCACCATATCCAGATTGGCCAAAGAAATTCGGAACCTGCAGAGCGCAAAGCTCTCTGCCGACGAAAAGTGGCGGCTCGTAAAACATAAATTGGACAACTACCTCGATCTCGTGGCACAAGTCAGAAAGCCCTTCCTCGGCGACGACGACGACGATTACGAAGACGTGCACGAGCGCGTGCCGGTGAAGCAGGAGGTCGAACCCCGAACCATAAAGGTCAACCTCCTCTCGCCTCGCAAAAAGAAGAGGGCGAACCCTGCCACTCCGAAAAAGAAATCGAAATCGCCTTCCGCGTCGTACCATTTTCGCAAGCGCGTCTGGCAGCCCCTGTACAAGCAAAGCATGAAGGAATGGAAGGCGCTAAGGCGATACTATGCCAGACCGGAACACTATGCCGGTTTGGGCACGGTCGAGCCCCTTCGAAAGGCCACGGGCGCGTCTAAGGCGAACATCGAGTCCTTCCTTCGAACCCGGGACAGTTACACTCTGCACAAACCGGTCAGAAAGCGGTTCCCCACCAGATGTTATCACGTGACGAATATGGACGATCTTTGGGAGGCCGATCTAAACGTCATGAACAGCGTGAGCGAACATAACAAACCTTACGTGTACATTCTGACCGTTATCGACGTATTTTCCAAATATGCTTGGGCCGTACCCCTGAAATCGAAGCTGGGTACCGAGGTCGCGCAAGCGTTTCGCTCCATATTCTCCCAGCGCGTCCCCAGGGTCCTCCAGACTGACAAGGGAACCGAGTTCACCAAAAAGACTTTTCGCGACTTTCTGAAGAAACACGACGTGAAACATTACACGACCAAAAATAACGTTAAAGCCAGCGTCGTGGAGCGCTTCAACCGCACCTTAAAAACCAAGATGTGGAGGTATTTCACGCACAAAAACAGTTACAGATACCTGGAAGTCCTTCCGGCCTTACTCGAGTCGTACAATAGCTCGCATCACAGGTCCATAAAAATGGCTGCGAAGGACGTGAACGAATCTAACATTTTACGAGTGTACCGCAATCTCTACGGAAATAGGACCCTACCTCGCGCAGGGAGACCCGCATTTTCCGTCGGCGATCACGTGCGCATCTCTAAAGAAAAAATGAAATTCGACAAGGGCTACGAGCAGAATTGGACGGACGAAATATTTCGGATAGCCGAGGTGGTGCGCGGTCGGCCGGTGGTATATAAGTTGAAGGATCTGGCCGGAGAAGCCATAGACGGCACATTTTACACCCAGGAGCTACAAAAGGTCGCGCTACCTCGGACGTTTAAGATCGAGCGCGTTTTACAGAACCAAGGGCCGAGGGCGCCGCAAGCAGGTCTTGGTAAAGTGGAAGGGGTATCCGGCAAAGTTTAACTCGTGGGTTCTGGCTTCGACCGTCGATTCGACATGATTAAGACCGAGCCCTTCTCCATCACTCTCGTGAGCAACGCTTCCATGGAACACTTTACCGACAACACCACGGCCAGATTTTCTAACATCTTGCCCGAGAGAATCGTTCTGCAGGGAGAATGGGAGGTCGCCCTGCAAAAGGTCAGGTATCCGGTGAAATTTTATAACCTTTCGCCAGACGATGCCCGTCTGGCGGGCACCAAGTACACCATTACGCTCCTCCCCACGCATTCCAAATTCAGTTTGCAAATGCCGCAAGGCATCGTGCACAATCCCAAAGACTTGGTGAACCTCGTCAACGCCGCTCTACTCGAACGCTTGCACGTGGAAAACTTCTTCCTCTTCGACGAGCGCAAGCAGACGGTGGGCGTGAATGCCGCCGTCGCCCATCCCGAACCACTACCCGACATTCCGTTCGACGGGTTTGTGGAAAATGTCGCGCGCACGGTCGTATCGTACGCGGTCGGCGAATACGAAGCTCTCAACGATGCGCCCCACCAGAGACCCAAGCCGAAACCGAAACCGAAACCGAAGCCCCGGGCTTCGGGGCAGCAGAAACCCTCGGCGGCTCGTTCCGTCAGACCCAAACGAGACGTTTCAAAATCGGAGGACCCTCCGGGACCTCTACACCGCATCCACAGTTTGCTCTTAACGCCCGCTATGGCAAAAATGTTGGGTTTCGATCCCTACGTCAACGTCGTTCTCGAAAAAGCTGCTAAACACCCCGTAGATCCTTATATGGGGTTTCCTTACGAAATGTTCGTCTACTGTAATCTAGTGTCCCCGCAAGTCGTGGGCGACACCTTCGCCCAAGTCATAGAGAGCGCGGCCGTGGAATACGAAAGAAGCAACAACACTTACATGAGCGACGAAAAGACGTTTTTTCCCCAAAATTGGGTACCCTTGATTCAGCAAGACTTCAAGAGGGTCAACATAGATTTAAGGAACGGTTACGGCGATCTCTTGCCATTCGCCGACGGATTTTCCTCTACTGTAGTTCTCGCTTTTCGTCCGAAACAGGCGTAATGGACGTGCACGCCGTAACGCGGTACTACCTCAATCAGACCGGCGGAGCGTTCCACCATCGCGATTTCACTCTCTACAGGGGCAAGCGCTACCAAAGAGGCAGCGGTCTCTTTTCAGCCTTCGGAGGACTCTTCAGAAGGTTGCTACCGTTTTTAAAGAGCGGAGCAAAAGCAGTCGGAAAGGAGGCCTTAAAGGCGGGCGCTCACGTTCTGTCCGATGTGACTGTGGCGGGAGCAGCGCCGAAGCAAGCGCTCCAGCGGAGGCTCAAGGAGTCCGGATACAATTTAAAGCGAAAAGCCGACGAAAAGCTCGATGCCATGCTCGGTTCCGGCGCCAGGCGTCTCAAGAGAATAAAACCGAGCAAATCCAGAAAGAGCAAGCAGTCCAAGCTGAAACGCGGTAGGCGCAAGGTGCAAGACGTATTTTCGTAATGGCAGACGCGACCGTCCACATGAGTTCCGAACTGGACCTCTTTACAGAGGTGCTGGTTCAGATGAGCATCGAGGAGTCACGGTTCCTATACCTAAACCCTCAAAACACTTTAATGAAAAATGCCCCCATCACCTTTCATTATTCCGGAAATTACCTAGACCTGACCTACGTCGTACTCGAACTCATGGTGCGCATTGTAGATGACAAAGGAGAGGCCTTAAACGCTGACGCTAACGCCACTCTGGTCAACAACGCCTTAAATTACCTGTTTCAACAGATGGAGGTAACCCTCAATAACGTCATCGTCTCCATGCCGCAAGCCGGTTACCCCTATAGAACCTACCTCGAGACGCTTCTCAATTACTCCGAAGATGCCATGAACACCAAACTAGAATCTACCCTCTGGAGAAAGGACACGTCAGGCATCATGGACACTTTTATCGCCAATGCGGGTTTTCAGTGGCGTCAGGGGTTTACCAAAGGGAGCAACGTCGTGCAGCTCATCGGTCCTCTGTCCAACGCTCTTTTTAGACAGGAGAAGCTGCTTTTGAACAACGTTAGCATGACCGTCAAGCTCACTCCCGCCTCTCCCCAGTTTTATCTGTTTTCCGACGTAGATACCTATAAGGGGTACGCCGACATCGTGTCTGCCACGCTGCGCTTAAAATCGGTGCGGCCCTCGCCGACCATAAAGCTCGCGCACCAGGCCGTGCTCGCAAAGGGCAACGCAAAGTACCATCAAAGTACAACCTTCCTCATCAAACCACTCATATAGACGGTCCTCCCCCGTTTATCAAAAACTGCCATCTGTGCCGTCAGAATGTCACAGGACGTCCTTAAAGAGCTAGAAGAACTTTCCAGCAGCGCCCACACTCTCAGCGTATCTACGCTTCAACAGCACGTACCATATCGCGTCGTCGGCGTCAAAACAATCGACACCGTTCACGGTACAAAGCTCGTCGCCAAACTCGACAACGACACAGAAGTTTTCCTACCAACAAGATTTGCAAAAGCCTCTCCAGAACTCGTCAACAAACTCAACTCTACCTCATTCTGCATCATATACGCAGGCGAGGAAAAACTACGCAGCGGTTTCAAACGCCACATCGTCACGTTCTCCCCATATAACCCTAAATAATGTCCGACGAAACCTACCCCGTCCCCGTGGGGAACAATCTTGACTTACAACTCATTCTCAACGCAGCTTCACCTATCCGTATCCTCTGCATCTCCAACTCCTATTTCCGCAACAGCAGAGTTGTCACCATCACACTCGACGTCCAAGGGGCTCACGCCGTCCACGTCAAATGCGTACCTACCAAAGTGCACCAGCATAAACAAGACGCACTATGCGTCATATACCTCGGCAACAGCAACATTCCTGCTCTAACCAACAAAGTCACATCCGCAGGATGCTTCTCAACCAGCCATTACAGCGAATTTACCATCCCCATCTATATACCAACCTTCACCGAGTTCGTCAACGAACGTTTCTCTCACCTGCTCGTCACCTGCATCACCAAACCTATCCACCAATTTACCGCCGATAGCAGCAGCAGCGATGACGAGGACTCAAAGTGCACCACGTACTTTAAAATCATTGTTGTGCGCGAAATCTGTGTGTCCTAGTGCCTCAAACAAAAACTATGAATTTTAATGTGTTTTTTTTCTCCTAATATTTCTTATATTGTCCATTTATTGTATTCATATGTTAATCTCCTGTAATCAAATAATCCATTATGTTATTCTCAAACTATGTATTCATATGTTAAGCAAATAATACATCATGTTAATCAAAAAACTATGTATACATATCTTTATCCAATGTACTGTATTCAAATTATAAATAAAGAAAACAGTCCCGGATGAGCCAATTGCAATAACGATAATCCTACCGCTCAGGGCGCTTTTCAATCTTACCGCCGCCGCCGTCGCACGCAGCGACACTAGCGACACGAGCGCCCCTAGCGGCAGGATTATCGTTAAAACAATTGGCTCATCCGGGACTATTACTACTAACCTTCATTGCTTATTTACGCATTTCGTTGTAGGCATTTGAAGAACTCGGTAATCTAAAGCGATAGTCAAATCTTTTCAAAGCTGTTCGCTGTATATGACTTTGAAATTGTTCTCTCTTTGTATGAACACGACAAAGGAAGAGCGATTTCAAACCAATAAGAGTATTTTGGAAATGTTTAACACCACAAAAATCATTTCAAATAAATCGTGTGCTTTAACGGGAACCACATTTTTTGTGTGGTATGATCTCACGGTTTACGATTATGCATACAAAATAGACTCCACAGACTATTCACAGAATATTCAATATATGCATTTTTTGTCATGAAAGTAGCTTGAACATATGGTATTTTAATCACAATAGTCATTTTTGAAAAAATAAAAAATAAAGGAAACTTGTCTTCTAAAGGGTAGTTTGGGATGAGACGATTTCTTCAAAATCTTAGAAGGTCCTGAACTTAAATACCAGGTTTGATTATCCAACTTTTCGTTTTTGAGTATTTCGTCCACAGACACACAGAGACGAGCGCGTACACATGCAGACAAGGATGTTTTTCTAAAAAGTTATTTTTACTTCTTTTACTTTCTCTACTACGTATTGTAAGTAGGGGAAGTATTGTATTCCACCCAAAATTCGATACCGAGATTTCACCTGAAATATATGTTTTTAGGCCCCCTGAATCCAAAAAAGTATTTTTGGAAACGTGGGTGTGGGTGTGGGTCTGGGTCTGGGTCTGGGTCTAGGTCTAGGTCTAGGTGTGGGTGGGTGGGAGAAACAGAACAGCATACCTCAGAAACGACAGTCGGATAATCATCAAATTTGGTATTTATGTTCAGTATCCTCCAGAGATGCGACACGAAGGTTTTCAAGAAAATCCCCGCACCCCAGATTACCCTTTACATGAAAGATTTTTCGAAAATTTTAATTTTCTCAAAAATGAATCTAACGATTTTGATTAAAATATCATATATTTAAGATACTTTCATGACAAATAAAATGTATATCTCGAATTTTCTAGGAATGTCTCCAAAAGTATTCTTCATTGTGAACGACTTTTGCATAACTGGTAAACCATAAGAGACAGACAAAATTGTACTACACAAAAAATGTAGATCGTGTTAAAATACACAATTTATGTTGAGACAGTAACTATGGTTATATATGCCATATATATATATATATATATATATATATATATAATGTGAATTATAATATATATATATATATATATATAATGTGAATTATAATGTGAAACGTATTAATAAGAAAAATACTTATTGTATAAATAGAAGTTAAGGCATAAGTTTTATGTATGTGCAAGTGTAGCTGGAGCTGTGGAACCCTTGTTAAAAACCGACAAACATATCTTTGTGTTAGAATTAAGGCCCAGGCAAAAAGGACTTGTACGGGAAGGTCATAAAACCAAGACCTTGAGTCTTTGTGAAATAGCAAAGGCGACAAGCGAAAACAACATATGTTTGTCGAGAGGCCACATACTTGCAAACGTAGAACAATAGCCGGGTAAGTCTTCTGGAAGGTTCCAAGCTGACCGAAGACAGACAATGAAAATTTAAGGAAGAATATGTTTAAAATCTTCAAGGGGAGAAATGTTAGTTCTAGCGACTCCATCAGCCAGGGCGGTTGAGTATAAAGTGCTGCGATGTGAATAAGATACATGTAAGCTCTCAGAAGCAGGCGATATTAGTTACTTCCTATAATGTAGTAGGAACGTGGAGCCCGACATTTTTTTTGTTGAGTGAACCATTTTCAAGATATTGCTTGTTATTCCCTTAAATTTTCCAATACTTATACTTTTTCTCAAATGGAAAATAGTTATTCATTATTTGTCCTGGTAATGCAAAGAGAATGGAATACTCCACATAGCAACCAGCTCTTAAAATATTTGACTATCGCTTAAAGCCTAGCAGTTCCCCTTGCATCTACAAGAAAATTAGCAATAAGATTAACATCGCGATTAGCATGAAGAATATGGAGAATAAGCGTTTGTAAAAATAGCTTGTACAAGAGCAGAGAAATTCATGTGAGTGTAACCATCAGATTTTTTTTATTCAGAGGCCCTCATAATATCGCCGGTGAAATCTAGACATCGAATTTTTTGATGGAATGCAATATTTCGTCTACTTACTGCAATACGTAATACAGAAAGTAAAAAGACCTAATCCACTCCAGAAACATTGCAATACTTCACATCTCAAACGTTATAAAAGGCACAGGAACGACATGGTATGTATGATAGTCTTAATGAAGCACATTAATTTCTTTCCTGCCTTTTACGGGAATTAGTATCAAGATGTAATTTACACTCAAAACTAGTTTTGATATTATAAAAACAACAGCACAATAATATATACAAACAATTCATCAAGCATCAAAGAAACATTTAATAGAAGAATTTTTATTAAAAGTTGGATATTTAAAATAAACATTACTATTTGAATAAAAAAAATTGGAGGATTAGTACAAACCTAAAACAGGAAAATATTTCAATTGGATAACTATTAAAATGCATATGGATTAAAATAAGGTAAAATCTGTGGCACTACAGCTCTTGCTGGCATTAGCCTACCAATCTGAATAATATATAATATAAGAAAACGCAGGGAAATAAGGAAGAAAGTATCACATGGAAAAAAATAAGAATGGAAGCAAAGTTCAATACATTGCAGAGTAAATAGGAGGACGACGAAGTGGTGGAGCTTGAGGACTTGAAAAATGTATGAAGGGGTATAAATGAAGCAAATCATATTCAATATTTATCATTATCTGCATGGCATACCTGTTTAAAAACTCTCTTAATGGAAAACAGAAGGGAATTTATGTAAAATGAAACAGTTTGAGCATATAGAAGGAGACTATATTCAGGTGGAATCGGCATTATTATAAATTATATTTTTGTATTTGGAAACTAAAAAGGTTAGTAGAATCTGTGGAATGTATGCATGTGTGGATTATGTAAATTGTTTAGAATATATAAAAATATAATGTAGTAAGTGAATGACTAATTGGAAAGGATATTATTCGAAAAGATTTAAACGTTGTGTACATTACAAGAATTATGGTTTGTGTCACTAATGCATTCAAAGAATTTATGGGAAATAATTAAACAACATTTGGAATTAGAATTTAAACATACACTGAAGAACAAGCGGATCTTCGAGTTGATCACATATTTTTATCAAGGTAGATAGTTGAGAAAAACATAGTAAGGACCAAACTCCACTGTTATTATTTATTGATTTATAAAACGCTTGTGACAAAGTGACACTAAAGAAATTATGGGAAATATTGCATAATAAAGCCACAAAAACAACCTAATCACAATAGTAATAAATTTTATTCTTGATACACTGCCAAAAGTAAAATGAAATAGGAAAGGTTAATTGATGTTTCTTTTATATTACTAAAGGTTTAGGTTAAGGTTGTCATCACCAACTTCATTTAATTAAAAGGAAGAGGGAAATTATAAGGGAAAGAACACCAATATTGAGGACAGGTGAACAGGATGGCAGGTGAAAATACAGTGTATACATTGTTTGTTTGCAGATAATTATTTTTTTAGTAATAGCGGATGATTGTGATTTTAAAATATATGCTTAGAAAATTGAAAGAACAACTATTGGGAACGAAAAATAAGTATAGATAGGCCTAATTATTCATTAGAAATGAAATAAATGATCATAGTTCGGAAGAAACAGGAGAATTGATCAGTACAAATACTTAAATGCTAACATTACAAATGATTCCGACAGAAACAGAAATGGAGGAGAGAATTACAAAAGGAATATCAATGATAAAAGGGTTAAATGGGAATGACTTATGAATCAGAAAATTGGGTATTCATTTCACAAATAAGATCTGAATTACAGTCTACCGAAATGGATTTCTTGAAACGTTAATCAAAATTAAAGAATGAAGAAGCAATGAGAAGCAGGGATTACCACAATTAAATAGTTCATTTTATTCAATTCTCAGTATTTAACCCTTGATATATATGTTTGACGAATGAACAATGAAAGACTACTGCGATGGACTTCGGAATAACTGCAACAGAAAGGATTAGAAGACAAAAGATCGTGAAGATAGGGAAATGAGAGGAGTAGACAACGCCTGACTTCTACTGTTATTCCTCTGGCGTCAACCAGGTAACGCAGCACATAACGTTATTTTGGGAGATTTGTCTTTAATATAAGATTGAAATAGGATCCTTAAGAGTACCCAAAGATGATATTTGGTCAAAATCTTCAAAAACAATTGAAAAGTTAATTTTTATGTCCAAAAAATGCTTTGAACCTTCAGATTAAATTGGATAACATGGCTTTTGCTATCTGATTCCTTTAAAGATTCAACACGTGACCATTTAAATGCCTAAGAGCACACAGTCTAACTTCCTGTATTTAGTTCCAATGACTTTTGATCGAACTGAACTTTTCTTACACTTTTGGACATTAAAAATGTTCCACACAATGTAGTTTGGGTAACCAATATTGATAAAATTTTCAGCACAAAGTCAGAGAGAATGAACTTAAACAACTGGTATATAATTTTCGCTGTAATTTTAAATTTCTCAACATATGGCATAGTTAATTCGACCATTGAGGATAAATTGTTAAAAAGAATTGTGTTTAAAGCTTTCAAAATATTTTCTAAGACAGAGAAGGGAATAAAATTCTATATGCACTTTTGCACACTAGTATTTAAATAATATAGTAATATTTTTGTGTTTTCAAAATTGCGATTCATGCATCATATGGACAGCCTATTATTTAGCATAATTGAAGTAAAATGTATGCTTTTCTAAAATTATGAAAGATATCTGCATGAAATTTAAAACACTCTTATAACTGAGGTAGAGCATTATGTGACAAAATTTTGAAAATATTAGGATAGAAAGTTCAAAATTTAGAATTTCACCTATGAGTACCCTTTAAGGCATAAATGACTGTAATTACTACACGCATTTTGCATCAATCTCTCCAATTATCTGTTTAAAGTTGCTAAAGTTCAGCTTCTGCTATAGCTTTCGCCACTAAACATTTTTACAGGCTATATTAGATTTTTAGGTTCTTGAAAAACTACAAGGGAGGGTTAAACATATTAAAAATATGAGGAGATCTTTCGTTAATATTTAAGAATATCACGAGGTTTATAATAAGTTACAATTCTTTCATGTGTAAAGGATTCACAATATAATTCTGGATCATCAAGAGCGCCAAAGAAAATCTCGCTGCACCTCGCGTCTATGTCACATTATTTATCGTTTTATGTGGCCTTGCGAAGCCACGGCCATTTCATTGGCTGCTTTAGGCCACGGTGCAAGGGTGCGCCACTCCTTCTATTAAGTAGTTACACCAATAATCACAACAAAGGTTACAAAATGGAGTAGAAACGAAATATATGTTTACCCTCTCAATTGTATTGACTAAAAGAGAAAGAGGTAGAGTAAGTGCTTTCAGTTTGTCATACTGACCTCTTATCGTGATGGGTAGCACATACCTTACCGGCTAGTGCAAGACACGTCTTTGAAAGGGTTAAAAGCTAAGGGGAAAACTTGATGATTGCCCAGGTTAGCGAAATGTAGAATGTGTAATGTGAGAAGATTTTCAAGTGGTGCAAATTAAAGGTTGAATGGTATTCATTAAATACATAGCAAGGCAGCGCTTTATAATAAAAAATAAACATAACTGTATTATCATAGTGATATCAATGCGTGCTGCTGCATAGAAGCAAACATAAATAAATAATAAATGCATAAAGCAGCTGTTTTCCGTCTAATTCAAACTATAATTGTTTAATATACCTTTACTAACATATTGCTGATCATAGGAATACAACAGGATTATAGACAAAAATATAACTCAATTCTATTGCCATAATGTGTATGTCATATTCTGTAAACCATATACATATACATGTTTATCTTTAGTTTCTAAACATGATCAGTCAATTATAACAAGAGTAATTTGCATTTAGTAAACGAATATCATCTGCGAATGTTTTACGGAGAGTGTACACTTTCTAAAGAATATGTAGACTGTCTTCTCTACCTTCCTGGAATATTTTATCCAGCAATTTACTGTAAAAACACTTTTATGCGCTGGCGTTGCAATGATACGTCTACGAGTAATTTTGCTAGTATACGGCAAGACTGGTTCTGAGACCATAAGCATGTTTTGGTTTCAATAACAATGCAAGCAAAAAGCAAAGGCATCAACCTCCCCTCTTTTCCCCCTTATTGTTGTGTTATCAAGCCACCACGCTCTGCAATAGGTAAAGTGAAGGACACGCCTCAAAAGACCTCTAGAAAATGATAAAAATTCGCCAAGGATTTTCTTTGGGGCTTTGTGTTCAATAATTTTATAAGGAGTGCAAACGTGAATTAAATAAATTAGATCGCCATTCTTGGTATAAAAGGCCACCCGTGCAACGCTAGATAGGGCAGATAGTTTAATACAAGCTAAATAAGTACTAATCATTTTCAAATATTGCTGTCAGAACACCAGTATTAATCTCGTTGTGTTCTGAAGATGGATTGTTTTAAGCTGAGGATCACAAAATATTTGATTGTCGTAGAGTTTATTTGGGTCTTGCTTTGAAATAACTTTCTAAATCTGCTATTATCGCTCTCGGAATATACTTCTGATATCCATTAGAAAGTGCGGATAAACAGCTAAGTCCTGGAGTACAATACACGATAAAATATGCAATAAAAGGTAAGGAATGCATTCGGAATTCTTACTGCATTTTCTCCCTTAATTGCTGAAAGGGAATTAAAATTACTTTCCTTGAGGCAGTATTTTTGAAACTTAAATGATATCAGTCTAATTATATAATATAAAACAGCCCGTCTTAAAGTAATATGTATATTATATAATATATAAAGTGTATATTACAGTCATTGTATTATCTTTATATTATTATGTACATGTATAAAAATATTATGTGAATGTATTACATACCTTGACAATGTAGGAGCTGTGAGAATAGAGGCAAGATGCTTTCCGTAGCAAACAGAATTACAAAGTAAAAGCCGAAAGTTGCTAACAATGAGCTGATCTTGAGGCAATAATAAATTAGAAAGTTCAAAAAGGCTTCTAATAGTTCTTGGAACAATAATAATGTCATATTTAAAACAGTTTATAAATAGCCAATCAAAAACTGGAAAAACTGAAAGTTACATAAAGGTATTCTATTGGAGTAGGCTTAGCCAATCAGAGACTTGAAATAGAGTAAATGTACAAATTCAGGCGGTAGACGCTACAAGGAAGTGTAACCAGGCAGTTTCGATTTGGTACGGTTTAAGTGTGAAACATAAAATTTTATTGCGGCGAGAATATAATAAAGTTTATGTGTTAAAAAGTGCAAATAACAATATTCTCACAGCTCTATAGTAGGATATATCAGTGAAGTGTTATTTAATCGTGTGAAGTATTAATAAAGGGAGTGGAATACAATTATAATTTGTGTAAGCCTTCATTCTTTAGCCATACCAGCCCTGCTAAGAGATTACGTGCTTTAACAATTACTACTGTCGAAGCCAAGGCATATATATATATATATATACATTACGTGATCAAAAGAATCCGCACATCTGGCTGAAAATGACGTACAAGTTCGTGGCGCCCTCCATCGGTAATGCTGGAAGTCAATATGGTGTTGGCCCACCCTTAGCCTTGATGACAGCGTTCACTCTCGCAGGCATACTTTCAATCAGGTGCTGGAAGGCTTCTTGGGAAATGGCAGCCCATTCTTCACGGAGTGCGGAACTGAAGAGAGGTATCGATGTAGGTCGGTGAGGCCTGGCACGTAGTCGGCGTTCCAAAAAAATCCAAAGATGTTCTACAGGATTAAAGTCAGGACTCAGTGAAGGCCAGTCCATTACAGGGATGTTGTTGTCATGTAACCGCTCCGCCACAGCCCGTGCAGTATGAACAGGTGCTCGATCGTGTTGAAGGATGCAATCGCCATCCCCGAATTGCTCTTCAACAGTGGAAAGCAAGAAGGTGCTTAAAATATCAATGTAGGTCTGCGCTGTGATCGTGCCACGCAAAACAACAAGGGGGCAAGCCCCCTCCAGGAAAAACACGACCACACCATAACACCACCACATGCGAATTTCACTGTTGGCACTACACACGCTGGCAGATGATGTTCACCGGGCATTCGCCATACCCACACCCTGCCATCGGATTGCCAAATTGTGTACCGTGATTCGTCACTCCAGACAACGTTTTGCCACTGTTCAATCAAGTAATGTTGACGCTGCTTACACCAAGCGAGGATTCGTTTGGCATTTTCCTGCTTGATGTGTGGCTTATGAGCAGCCGCTCGACCATGGAATCCAAGGTTTCTCACCTCACGCCTAACTGCCACAGTACTTGGAGTGGATCCTGATGCAGTTTGGAATTCCTGTGTGATGGTCTAGATAGATGTCTGGTTATTACTCTTCACGACCCTCTTCAAATGTCGGCGGTCTCTGTTAGTCAACAGACGAGGTCGGCCTGTACGCGTTTGTGCTGTACATGTCCCTTCACGTTTCCACTTCACTATCACATCAGAAACAGTAGAACTAGGGATGTTTATGGGGGTGTAGATCTCGCGTACAGACTTCTGACACAAGTGACACCCAATCACCTGACCACCTTCGAAGTCCGTGAGTTCCACGGAGCGTCCCATTCTGCTGTTTCATGATGTCTAATGACTACCGAGGTCGCGGATAATGAGTACCCGGCAGTAGGTGGCAACACAATGCACCTAAGATGAAAAACGTATGTTTGTGGGGGTGTCCGGATACCTTTGATCGCATAGTGTATACAATAAATAAACATTAAAATAAAAAAGTTGATTCTAAAACGTGGGGCGAAGGCTACCGGAAAATAAACCTGGAGCGTACGGAAACTTTGTACCGTACGTGGAACGAACACTCCAAGGAACATATCACCTTAAGAATTAGTGCCTACACGTGGTGCAACCGCTACAACAATTACAACCACTTCAAGTTTGGCTCCCATACGTGGGGCTGCAACTACATCATCCTATAATTGCATGGAGTGGGAGAGATTCTTCATAAATAAAGTACATAATAAATACATAATAAAATATAGAATGACTAAACAGTAATGAACTTAATTACTATTTGTGACGGTAAAAGCAGCAAGACTTATCGTTATTTTTAATTTGTAAACCTAATAGTATTCTGTAGTAACTAACACTAAGTTTGCAACAGCTAATATTGTGTTAAAGGATTCCTAAATAACAATAATAAACAAATATACGAATACAATTAATTTTTCTGATAATGGTTTTAATTGTGTTTTTTAATTAAAAATGCTAATGTGCTGCAAATCTGGATATTTTTATTATTACATTGATTAATCTTGAACTAAAGTTGCTACTGCGGTTGAAGGCACAGATTAAGCATACAGAATCATGTGGTATAATTTTGTATTTATCCCCATATAATGGGTATTTATTTCCATTTATGTGTACATAGTTCGGTAGAACATTTGCAATAAATTTGATAGATTTTGAACACATTGAATTCGCAGAAAAGAAACTCTTTTGGGCAATCAATAAGCATTTTAGACATGTTTAAACTTATTTGTAATAGCTTGAAGGCATAACAACAGTGTTTTTCTTTCACTGTGGCCACCGCACGGCTGTTCGCGCGCCGGCCTCTATAGCTGGAACTCCCGCTGAAACATTTACATTATTCCCGTCAACAGCCTCACGCCCTTAGTTACAGTTACAATGACAATTAGCACATACCTTATCATAAAAGATGTTGGAAATGTTGCCCTTCTCTACCCACACTTTTCTGACATCTTCTCGGGAAATTTTCATTCACACTCGAAAGTTTAATATCTAAAATTGAGTGAATTTCTCACCTGATGTTTTCTTTTAGTTCTTTCAATCTATGGACTTTTTTCATACATTCCCGCGGATGAAAATTGCATAACGTTAAATCAGAGGATCTTGAGGGCTATAATCCTTTGCTAATTAACCTATCTTCAAATTCTTCCTGAATTAAACTTAATGAACCATCAACTGTGTGCGTGGTTAAAGTCATATTGGAAAAACTCAGACTGACATTTATCGCTCGTCAGTTTACAGAAATGGTGTAAGTCATTCCTGTACCTCTCTACAGTTATTGTTTGTTCAGAAAAAATATTGGGCTTTTATTCTGTATGCATCTACTACACACCACACACCAATTTGCAAGGGAATCTCGTGCGTAAATTCGGGTTTCTCTGTGATTCAGTATGTGTTATTTTACGACGAAATATAGTCATGTAAATGGTACCATACTTGTCATGGGGAATGAATCTATTACTCTTTCACTGATGTTTTTCAAAATCAAATTACAGAAATTTACCCGATTCTGATGATCACGTGAAAAATAAAGTGTATGCCACAAACCTGAAGTACATTGAAGTCCTAAACGAAAACATCAGGCGAGAAATCCACTAAACTTCAGATATTAAACTGTAAAGTGCAAATTAAACGTACGAAGTCTTTCTTAGAAGATGCCAGAAATGTGTAGGTAGAGAAGAACAATATTTCTAGCATCTCTTATGATAAGGTATGCATTTACGAGAGGTGTTGAAATGAAAAGGTACGAAACCACACCGTGTGTATAATTGAAGTCTTTATTCAAAATTAATCATCAGAGGCCTGGGCACAACTATTCCACTGTTTGCCGAGCCGAAGGGTCACTTGTTCCCAGAATTCCTGAGGCTGTAACTAGAGCCAGTCCTTCTCTGTGTTCCTCAGTTCGCTGTTCTAATTAAAGCGCTTCCCTTTGAGATTTTTTTTAGCGGGCCAAACAGGTGGAAGTCGCAAGACGACATGTCCGGGCTGTAGGGCGGATGCCCAAGCTACTCCATGTGAACTTGGTCAGTGCACTTTGTGTGACCCTGAAGACAGGTAGAGCGCGTTATTGTGGAGCAGAATCACTCCCTCCGTGAGTAGCCCAGGCCGTTTGTTCTTGATGGACTTGCATAGGCTACAGAGTGTCTCGCAGCACACGTCACCGTTAATGATTTTTCCGTGCTCGAGGAATTCGATAAGTATTGGACCTCGGAAGTCGAAAAAGACTGTGGACATCACCTTGCCTTCTGAGGGAGGTCACAGCTTCTAATGCTTTACGGAAGGTGACGACGCATGCTTCCATTTCATGCTTTCCCGCTTTGTCTCTGAATCGAAGTGATGACACCAGCTCCCGTCATCGGTGACGATCCGCTCCAGGAAAGGGGGGTCTTCCCGAAGAGGTGTTGCAGCGCTAACCCCCATACACAGTTCCTTTTGTGGTTCGCTCAGCTTCTTCGGTACCCACTGCGCGCACACCCTCCGGTAATCCAACCTCGTGCGCAATCGTCCACACTGTTCCAACGCTGGCCCCCACCATCACTGCCAACCCCTGCATTGTGACACGCCAATCACTTCTCACCAGTCGTTCACCTTGTCGATGAGTTCGGCCGTGATTACCGTGTTTGCCTGGCCTGGTCTCGGGTCGTCACTCACACTCCCACCCTTCATAAAAAGGGCACTCCACTTTCTCACTGACTTGTCGGACACATAGTCTTCCTCGTATACGGCCAGCATCCGTCGATGAATATCGGCCGGTTTAACTCCTTCCTTAGTCAGAAATCTGATAACACCTCGCTACTCCTCAATCGTCGAATTTTGTAATGTGAATGTTATGATGCTTCTCTCTTGCCTCATGTGCGGGCGCCCGCCCATGTGCACAACCACGCCGGAAACTGCATTCGCATCCCTACGCTATCGCAAAGCAGCTTATGCAAATTTCAATCGCTTTGATCGTTACGCCGTTTTGTACTTTTCATTTGAACATCCCTCGTATTATCATTGTAATTGTAACCATGAAAATGTGACCTCGTTGCCGGGATATTATAATTGTTTCGGCAGAAGTCCGAGCTATAGTGAACGGCGCGCAAGCCACCGTGTGAAAGAAAGGCACGTAGTAGTGGTAAACGAAGTGTCCATCGTCTTGAACAAGCTGAACCAAAGATAAGTATACGGGACGCAAAACATAAGTAGGAATATGACAGCAATATGACAAAAAAATGTGGTTTATTTGATGAAAACTGTTGCATGCGCGTCTATGTGTTTGTCCCATCAAAAGTGTTGGTTTATTATGTCCTAAATATTATGCTTGAGATGATTCATAAAAGGCAGATGTTGCACCGTTCATAATTTGTTATTATTCATGTTATTGATAAAAATTGTCCGCAAACTTGTTAAAGACCTGCTGTAATAGAGGTGTTCAAATTAAAAGCTACGAAACCACACCGTGTGTATAATTGAAGTTTTTATTCAAAATTAATCATCAGAGGCCTGGACACAACTATCCCACTGTTTCCCGAGCCGAAGGATTCAATCAATCCAAACCACTAGATGGAATTAGCTTTGCACTTAATTACTTTCCAGCGAGAGTGAGTGGTGTTTATTGCGCAATTTTTAAATGAAATTCTGTTTATTGTTGGGCACAATATTTTTGTACCTTTTGTAAACGTGATTATTCTAGACAAGTTAACAGTGAATTTTAATATATACACAGACTGATCTATGAAGAAATGGCACATTTATTTGTTTAATTGTTTCAAAATGAGTTATGCTAGCGACAACTTATTATACCTGAAATGCAGAGGAATTTTTGGAAGATTATTTACCTCTATAGCAAAAGTTGAAAATGTCCTCCATCCTGCATAAGGCACAATCAACACGTCGTACCATCTTACTGACCACTTGTTGGAGAACTCTGTTGTCAATAGCTTGAATCTCCTGTGTAATGCTGTGCTTCAGATCGCCCAATGTCTGGGGACGTGTGCATAAACCCTGTCTTTTACGTAACCCCATAGAAAGAAGTCCGGCGATGTCAGATCCGGTGACCTCGGTAGCCACAGGTCTTGGAAATTATCCGGTCGTCAAAGAAACTTGGAATTAGTGCCATGGATTCATTTGATGTATGGCATGTAGCGCCGTCCTTGACTCGGCTCTACATCGTCTAGTTGCTCAGCTAACTCCATGAAAATCCGTCGGCACTCTGTAGGGTTCACACTGATTTAAACAAAATTGGTCCCACTATTCTCTGTGCATATATTGCGCATCAAACTTCGATTTTAACCGGGTACATAGGTGCTTCTTGAATAAATAGCGTGACCCAATAGCGTGAGTTATTTGAGTTTACATACCCGGATAAATGGAACCATGCTTCATCTGTGAACCATGTGATGGACAATATGGCAAGATTTTGCACAATGAACGCCTGAAACCAACGATAATAATTCAGTGTCTATCCTTATCTGATTCCTGTAACTGATGGACAACCGTAATCCTATACAGCTTTGGGCCTGCACTTTTCACAGCTCTCTGACACATTGAATAGCTGAACCCTGACTCCTGCGACAAATGTCTTGATTTTTTGGGTGACTGGTCCTGTCGTGCTCTTACGTCAACAACCGTGGGAGGCCTAGATGAACGAGTTTAGCCTTTTCACTCGCCAGAGATCTATTTGTTTCCAATTTGTTTACCAGACCCAATATTGTGTTTTTCTTTGGGGAGGATTCCGAACACCAAATTCCCTCTGGTATACCCCTTGAGTAACTGTAATTGAATTCGTAATCCAGTATTGCTTTACAAGGAGGAGTCGTTCATTTAATGTGTACTCCATTTTCAAGTTGACTAGAACAAAATCTTACAAACAGTTGCCGACAATAAAACTAACAATTACGAATAAAACATGAACATTTGCGCATCTAGTAACAGCAATCGAAACTCCAGAACATTCTTCTTAATTTGGTGCTAAAATTGGGGCATTGGGTGAATTTCTAAGAGAATAATTAAAGAAGGAAATGTGTCGGTCCTTCATAAATCACCCTGTATATATACTCTTGGAATGCAGGTAAGAAATATTCCCATTGGGAGTATGTTTTATTTTTAATTAATTTTTTAGATATTTTAGCTTCAGTTCTAAATTTTACTTCAATTTTGTGTATGTGTGGCTATTCTGCATTCCTGCATTGTGGGCTAGAGAGTGGAGCTCTGGTTCCCGGTTATAGAATGCGCGGTACGGATTTTAAGTGTCGGATTAAGGACCGTTACCCACTCAGCATCGTGAGGAAAGTGAGCAGCGGCCCCAGCATCGTGCGCCAAATTTATGGCTGGGGATGCGTAATAGTAGCCACATAAATTCCCCTATCGGTTGGATGATCACCGTGCGCAAGTGGGCGTGAGGTCGGCAGTCGGGTTGGCAGTCCCAGGCTGCTCGCGGGCTTTAGCGCCACAGGATTTATTTCTTTAAGATTATTCCGGAGAGTGCCTCTTAGCAGCAGATTTGTGATAATGATGAAACAGGTATTTACCAGGCAGTAGAGTTTAGTATTTTAAACGAGAGAAGTGGTTGATAAAATAATATCGATGCAAATGTTTTTTTTTAAAAATCGGATAATTGCAAAGGGGAGGAAAACCGCTTAGAAGTGCTAGTGCTAAAAACGAAGAACATAAGCACAATTGTGTCACGTTGGCAATCTTGGATACTATTAAACAACGGCCTGTAATCTCCGATAGCGGGTAATTGGTTCGCAACTTAAAAAGCCTATGTTGGCTTCTGAACAAAGAAATAAGGTAAACATATTGGAGAAAATTCTGTCCTTAATAATCATATACATTAAGGTAGATTCCGTAACATATTAAAACTACGTTAATATTATGTTCTTACTCACCTGAGAACTTGAAATACAATGCGTGTATAGGTTCAATGCATTGGGCGATAAGGTTCTTGCCAGCTTTTTAGCAAGATAAAAGGCTTTATCAATCTGAAAGCCTTAATGTCAGATAACAGCTCTTGTTAACCGACAACTGAGTGCGATATATTAGCTACGGTAATTCAGGCCTAAGCTAAAAGATAAATGATATTGATAGGCCCAGAGTCGTGCCAAGGACAGGACTAGGACAACTGTTGTTAGTTGTTGACGGCGTAAGATTCTAGGGATTTACAAAATATAACAAAACAGTTACAAAAGCAACGTGGACAGTAATGGCTAGAGTAATAGTTACCTCTCAGTAATAACTGGAAATCCATAGCTTATTATCTTCCTGTTGTACCGTCCAGTGACAAAATACAAGATATATACTTCAACAGCATTAAATTATGGCTCGGATAATAAATTATGGTTACGAAATAATGTAGATGAGAGATAACTATCTGATGGGGGCGGCTGCAGGAGTTTTGCCCCCCCCTCACGCTTTCACACATAACTAACTTTTATCCGCAATGTCAGTCTTCCATTACTACTTATTCTCACTCAAGTATATGTATTTGCAGGGGTAATCAATAAATAAAACTCGGGAAAAGATATATGTGCTGAAATAGCGAGATTGTTCTGAGTGAAAGATAAAACACGCAAAGTCACGCAATAAAAATATTCAATCTTTAGGTTTACACTTTTATTGGGAGATTAAAGACACACAAAATGAAAACACACTTGCACTAGTTAATAATCCACAACACATTTGGGTCTGAGCTTGTTTTCATTTATGAGTAACATAAGTAAATAAGTTACCCTTATTTCATTGTAATCTTATGTCACATTATGGCGAGTGAGCCACTCCACCATTTGTACTTAAGTGCTATTGTTATTGTGCGCTTATCTATTTGGCCCATGTGTTATAGGGCAATATCCAAAAAACAACACGGGATATTAAGGAGTATAATCCTTAAACTGTAGAAGTGGTCATGGTTAATGTCTTCATGTTAGTCCCTAGATCTTCTCGAATTGAAGCTGACTATAAAAAGATTAAGATGTTGCAACATGGGCAATAATAAAGTCCTGTGGGTGACTTCATGGAGCTTTCAATTCTGTCATACTTTGATAAGGCATGACCGGCGTTTAACCACATTTCAGCCAATCATCGATACTATTTCCCTCAAATTCTTATTTTATATTTATCTTATATTACTTTTATTTATTACTATCTAACCCATAACCCAATTATATATGTATGTAAAAATGTGAAGGATGCTCAGTATAGGGACTACCCCTATTTGGTATGGGTAGAAATAATTTGCAACAAAAAACGAGAATGCCTCTTTTCCTTTTTATTTCTCCCATTATAACTGTTTTCCAATAATATAAATGTTTTTGCCACATAGTAATTACTAGGTATTTGTGACTAGCTTCTCGCGTAACACAATACTTGGCATATTATACACGGCCTTATCTATTCATTCTAAAAATGGTAGATATTTAACAAGCCATAGAAACATTCTACCTTCCGTTAATTATTACATGATTAACTAAATGCACTATATATTGACGCCGTTACAATTATTAAAAGTATCTTAACATTATAGATTATCACTGTAAAGGCAGCGTTTGAATCTTGCTTTCCCCAACGTAACAAAATTTATTTATTTCATATAAGAGAACGTTACAGCCATCTCTCCTTGCCTGCTTTGCCCTGTCTACTGCGGCAGTCACCTCCTCCTGTCCGTTGCTCGTGGCTTACCTTGCTGCATCCTCCATGTTGGCTCCAGATGTTCGCAGTGTGCTGGTTCTCTGCATTTTTTATCCTCGGCTAGCTGCAGTAATTTTCTTTAAACTACGTGGGAGCATGGACTTATCCTTGGTAAAGGAAGCGTAGATCTCGGGCGGTGGTAAAAAGAGAAATAGACGTACTTTAGTTATGAAAAGACGACACTGCTGTTTCTTTTATTTTGCTACTTCTCGTAGTACACAACACTGATATTGCCGCCGTTAAAACACTGTCCACTGCTGTTGAAACACGGCGCGGATATGACGCGAAGTTTATATATGCTTATTATATCTCTTTACGCGTAGCGATTCTTATGTGTGTTGCGAAAACTGTCTTAATACACTTTTGGCGCGATATCTCTTAAACATCCTGCAGCATCTCTCCCTACCTGTAGTTTAGCAAAATGTCCCTTGACCAAATGACAAATCACCCACCAATGCCTCGAATTTGTTCCTAACAGACCCATTTATAGTCGCAGGCTTCTGGGGCTGCTTCCTTTCCTATTGGTCCATTTTTTAGCGCCACTCAACGCGTCTCACTATTTCATATAAACTTACAGGGATCTCATTGGTCCAAGTTTAACATAAATCGCGGCTTTTCCTAAATTTACCGTTAAGCTTGTTGTCTCTCTCACTTGGTCACGGCGAATTATCGTATAAAGGAATAAAGATTCTACACCCTCGCTGTATGAACAATGGCCCTGCGACCAGAGAGACATCGTAAAACTAGACTTTCTGCCTTCGAAGACACTTTTCTTGTAGCTAAGACATTTCGTCGTGGACAGTATTTTAACATAGCGCTTAAATTATTTACATTAAACAATTTATAACTCCTCTAATATTAGTAACCTAAATACATACATATCGTTAAATCACCCTTCTTAAACTATACAAGCAGTAAACGAAAAAGATATGCACATAGTATGATTTAACATCAATAAAAATTAATAAATCAAATTATCTATAATTACATTTCTCGGGCTCGGCCTAGAGTTGCCGTTTCACTACCTGGCACTTTAAGTTAATTAATTTTTCTAATCAAAGCTGTTGATTAGAAAATTTTGAATAGTCCGAAAAAATAGTGCACTTTGTCTCATTTCGTATTAGCGTGCTACGGTAGGCGTGCCTGTCAGCCTCTCCTCGTCTTCTTACTCGTGCCAAGCACCCAAGCTAGAAGAAGGTGAATAGTTCTCATTTCCTCCGTTGTACTGCTGCTGCTGCTGCCGCCGCCGCCGCGGCCGCCACCGCCTCACTTTATTCGCCAATGGCATACTCCGACGCCCAAACCGCGCCGTCTTGAATATGCCTTTCTGATACTATGGACGTAGTTCAAACTTGCGGAAGGAGAGAAAATGGCACGCTTAAGAATAATGCTCTTAAGGTTACAATATCGGATCTTTTGAATACTATTATTCTCTTATTTACTGTCTTGAACTCAAATCCGAGATCATGTATTTGAATTGTTCAAAGAGCAAAGGCTTCCCTGAAGTATCTCTGCTTATTTAAGTGAAGAAATAAGCTTGTGTTTCGTAGGATGCTCATTTGGGTGTAGTGACCATAGATATTCCTTCTTATTGCATTTAATTCGAAGTTTCAATTGAGTTTCTCTGGAGTTGCATGCAATTACTAACAACACAAGAAGTAACTAACGCATAAAAACTGAATTTCCAGGACACCACCAGAGCGATAACGGACCTAAGAGGTTCATGAGTCGCCAATGTAAGCAAAAAACTAAAGGTAGTTCTTAGAAACACTGTTTAAAACATTATGCTTATTGTTGAACTCCTGACGGGCATGGAATTTTTGGCATGATCGTCAATCAGTATCGCATCCATATCACTCTGGCGCTTCATTTTTCACTAGTTTCGTAACAATATACCTCCAGAAATTCGCTAGATTTTAAGCATGACGTGCAATTCCTCATGTTTTCACATATTTTGTTGATGTTTTAAGATTTTGACGCCCTGGGCGATGGCACGGCTTGATCCCCCTTTGAACCCGCCCTGCTATCTGGCTCACTCCCCGTTACTCCAAATGCATATTGGGAACCATAAGCACTGCACAGGTTGCTTAAGGACATGTAAAGCTTTTAACGTTCGTATTCGTAAAGTGGCGTAGAGCTGTGCGTCGTAGTATAGTTTCCTGCTCCTTTGGTTGCAGTTCTACCAATCTGTAAGGAAAAAATGTCGGTAGGCGAAGACAAATCGGTATTTTTTAAAACTTTGACATCAACATTAAAGGAAAGGTATTATAATGTTATATTTCTAAACATCACCAGCTTCTATGTATTACCTATAGTACAAATACATTGTTATAATGATTTTTCACAAGCATCAATAGGCCTAATAGAATCCTTCAGATAGAACTGAATACTAACTTATGAACCTGAATAAATGAAAACGACTGTGTGCAACTAATGGTGTGCAGCATAATATACAGAAGCTCAGTGATGTTTAAAAATAAATCGCTGTTTATGCACTCTTGACAAGGAAAGGAAAATGTCGAAGAGTCTAAGACATTTCCATGTAAGAATGTTGCAAATTAAAGAAACTTGTCACTTCCCATTAATTTCCCTTCATATATTCATTGTTCATTACTGTGCTTTGTCGAACATATTATATTATAAACATTACAAACAATGGTTCTGCATCAGAAATTAAAACAAAAAGTTACAAAATATTTCAGTAGATCGGTAGTTAAGTTGCGATTTCGCTTGATCTACAAAAAAAAAAATAGGGTAGGCAGCACTGTTTGTGTGTATTACATGGTAACTTACACCGGATAGGATGGCTTCACCGTAAGGTGCAAGGCTCGCATTCGGGAGATCCCGCGTTCGATTACCATCGTCCACCACTCTCACCTTGGGTTTTTCGCCGTTTTCCCTGGTCTATTCTTATCCACCACGTTTAATTTCTTTTCATTCCGTTTCCTTGTCATCTTTCAGGTGTCCTAGGTTAATAGCGTATGGCGGTGCCGGACAGATGGTGCGGATGCTTGCTAAAAGGAAAGAGTATTCCTCGCGGACACTAAAGCGCTGCTTGGTTGAACGTGTCGTTCATTGCCCTCTCTGGACAGTTCCATTAGTGGGACGGGTCTTCTAAACAGGAACTATTAGGGACTTCCGCGCGTCTCTGCGGCCTGTCTGCCGTGGATCCTTGGTTCCATCACTTCATCCCTTGCTCCTGGTGGGTGATAGTTGCAATGGATCTCACGTATGTCGCAGTGCGCGAGGTGCCCCCCTCCGTTGTATTCTTTATACTCTATGGATGCTTACGCCTTGCATTGACAGGCCAGCATTTCGGGCCTAATCGAGGGCCCCACTGTGAAAGG
The DNA here is from genome assembly GCA_030765065.1 of Deroplatys truncata. Classification (NCBI taxonomy): domain Eukaryota; kingdom Metazoa; phylum Arthropoda; class Insecta; order Mantodea; family Mantidae; genus Deroplatys; species Deroplatys truncata. Next base: position 114,572,515 of record CM060988.1, on the reverse strand, counting down.
AATTGCCTCAGTACCGAGCAACCTGAATACTACTTCTAACGCTTTATTTGCACAAATGCGTGTTTGTATATTTGAACTGAGGCTACGTCGTGTCCGTTTCTTATTTCCACGTGCTATAATGCATTTGCTTTAATTTGAAACGTGGAAAGCATAAAGAGAGAGCACTATATTCCACACGCAGTTGGCTTATCCTTAACTGCCTAATCTCAAAACCTTTACTACTGAAACTTGCTATTTAAAATCTGAGCTAGGTTGAAACATTAAATTTAGAAGAGTACAAGGAACACCCGCTTGTAACAATACGAAACCCAGTGAAGCAAGGTCGGCTGAAGATATCAGGATATTTTGCATAGTTCACTGCCAAAAGTGCAACTGGCAACAACATTACAGCTGATACTGAGAGACTAGGTATTGAAGGGTTTCTCAGCACTGGGACCGTCATTAGCGTACCCCCTCCCCACCTATACCCGTCAGGTAGCGTCAAAATGGTCATGTTTCAACTTAAACCTCACGTACTGTAGGTGCACTTACATCGCGAACAGCTCTAGTTAGCCAGGGGAGAGCCAACGTGCAAGGATATACCTTGGTGTGTGCACATGTGGAGTACTCTGAGGGAAAACAGCGTTTAGTGTTATATTGATAGCGATCATAATGCATAATTTTAATCAAAATATTACCGAGGCAGAGAAAATTCTTTGAAATAGAAACACAGTTCAGTGAACCGAGCGGGATGGCTCAGGCGGTAATGTCTGTGGCCCGCATTCTGGAGGTCCCGGGTTCAAGTCCCGTGGGTTGACGAATCTGACAGATTTTTTCGTGGTTTCCCTCGGCCGCTAAGGTAAATACCAGATTGTATATTTAATACCACGACCCAAAGTTCCACCTTAAGACTAAAACAACAGTAAAACAGAAAAATAGGTAGCAATACTGAATGCTGTGCCACCTATCTACAAACAATGAAAGCAGGTAGACTGGACGGCACCCCAATACCATCTGCACGGCACGAAGCAGAAGATCCAGTTGCTATACGCTAGGATCTCTGTGCACACGTGCCGAGGCAGGATGGCTTGGTTACAGTGATGAGACCTAGAAGGCTAACTGTCCGCTTTCTATATGAAAGCAGCAGGTAGACTGCACGGCACCCTAATGCCATCTGCACGGTACGAAGCGGAAGATCCAGTTGCTATGCACTGAGGTCTCTATGGACACGTGACGAAGGGATTGGTTAGATGGATGGGACCTAGAAAGCTAACTGTCCGCCACACATCGCTCTAAGGGTTATCCACTAACACATCCGTCGCGATATGACTATGTAGTTAAGACGACGTAAAATAAAGAGAGTAATAAATCATAAATAACAGTCCAGCAATTGTTCCTAGTAGCAGGCAACTGCAACTAAGCTGGTATGCACACTTCTGCAAAGTTGTAGCTAATCGTTGCCTATAACCATTAATGTAGTGAACTGTGAAGGTGATAAGCAATTTAAGCCGCTAACAACGTAATCGTTAATTACTGGGGAACAGTGATTTTGGTACCTTACAGTTATGACGTATTTCTGACCATATTTGGGTCACTGATTCAAAAAATGCCCTCAGTTTTGCCCTATCAGCTCTAGTTTTTGAGATACAACATTATACACCAATTTAACCTCACTGGTCCGCATATACAGTTAAATACAGAATATATTTGGATGGATCAAGCACATTCTTTTTCATGAAGCAACTTTCTATCAACTACCATAATTTATTTATACACTAGTCGCATTAGGTTCGTTGACTTTTTTCCATCAGGTCGCTGAATCCTCGTTTGTGATTTCCTCCGATGCAATGATATTGGACATTCGCTCTGGATGCTCCAACAGTAGTCCACCATCGTACGTATATCCCATCGTCCACGATACCGTTCCTCCATTATACTTATTTCCTGGTGAAAACGCTCACCCTGTTCCTCTCTTACATCTCCAAGATTGTCTGGAAAGCTGTCCAAATGACTGTGCAGGTGATATTATTTGATGCTCATGTTACAACCAAGTGCACAAAAAGCAGTGAGCATACTCTTAACCAGTTCTTTATAGTTAAGAGCCTTATAGTTTCCAAGGAAATTCTTTACTACCATACAGAACTACGACCACGCAGCTGCCTCAGTATCGTTCACTGACTCTTGAAATTTCTCATCATTTATGAGTTATCGGATTTGTGGTCCATCAAATATACCTGCTTTTATTTTCTCCAGACTCAATGCAGGAAATTTTGTACATACATAACCAAACATGCTCCATCTCTATTCAACGCCTTGATGAAGTGCTTCATTAACACAAGTTTGATATGCAGTGGTGGCAATATGATCTTGTTTCTGTAAACCAAAGGTTCTGTGATGATGTTTTTTTTCAACGATCATGCTTTCTCTAAGAGGCCACTGTCTTGTCACCCAATGTTGATCTTTAGCGCTAGAGTTTCAATAGGCATATAAAGCATGGGTATTTGGCGCCCATACGTGGTGCAACCGCAAAACAACAATTAACCCCCGCAAATTATGGTTGTGCGCTTAAATTATACCTCAACATCCAACGTTCGCTTCGTTTTTTTCACACCGCGCTGGACGAACGTTATAGGAATAGCTCCATTAATCCAAGGCCTGCAGGTGTTCGTTTCCGGGAGCTTTTAAGAAAGCACGACATTGAAATTCCTAGCATGTTTGCTAAGGTGGAGGTGGTGTTCTACCCTTGGTTACGTGGGACATATCACTTAGATCTTGAGTTGACGGTATACCGAAAGTCTACGATGCCTAGGTTCAGTAACCGCACCTGATTTTTAGAATTTCTGTACGGTTACAGTGACCGAATTTTTATCTACACCTATGGATCTAAGAGTACCAACGGTGTTGGATGTGCGTATATTCATATATTTGGTTTTCATGATAGCACATCCATTTATAGTGCAGAGCTTATGTATATGGCAAATACATACCATATACCGAGTAATTTTGTATGTGGACCGTCAAAAATTGGGAGACTGTCTCATTTTGACTGATTCCCTAAGTTGACTTCAGAGCCTTCATGAGCTCTACAACTACTACCACCCCATTGTTCATCTAATCCAGGATGTCCTCCATATTTTAATACCCTTCTGGCGTTAATGCGGAGTGTGCTTTGGATACCTGGTCACGTTGGCTTGTCGGGAAATGAACTTGCGGATTTGGCAGCTAAGGGCAACCACAGAACCCAGTGTTACAATATATCGGGTAACGTCGGAAGACTTTAGGCTTGTGCGGAGAGCGGTGCTGGCGCGAGGAGTGGTCAGCTCACCGCGGAAAGAAGCTTAGGGTGGTTAAGGACATTCCAATAAAAAACTGGGTAACTTCCTCTCGCGTATCTTGTCGTGAGGTGGTGATGTTGGCTCGGTTGCGTATTAGTCACTACAATTTTACGTACAGTTATCTTTTTAAGGGTGACCCTGCTCCTATTTGTCCGCTTTGTGGCGAGGGTCTGTCGGTCTGTCACGTGTTGCTGGAATGTATTGCTCTAGCACATCAATCGGAACACTCTGCAACTGCCGGACAGTCTTTCAGAGGTCTTGGCAGATGATAAGCAAGCGGTTGATAGGATTTTTAATTTTGTGTCGAAAGTGAATTTCCAAATGCGGATTTAATGATCTTAATAGCAGGTTTTTCATACCGATTGGTTTAATTGTATATATTTATTTATGACTTTTCTATATTTTTATATTGATATTTATCTCTGGCCTTTGCCATGTTATTTTGTACTAATCTTTATCTCTGGTCTTTGCCATGAACCTTTTACAAGGGCGCTAATGACCTAGCAGTTGGGCACCGTTAAACAAAACAAACGAACAAACCAGCAGATAAAGGCTTATTACACCAAAAATACAGACCTAGCTAAAACATACGTCTTTTGGGGGGCAGTGACTGTTTATTTATGGACAAACGGGTATTCTCTTGGTTTTAATTTTTTAATACTTTATAGGTATTATTTTAAGCCCTTGCTCACCATTCGTTTGTGATGTCGCGCCAAGAGCATGTAATTTCAAAAACTGCATTCAGTAGTCCGTTTTAAAGATTTGCTTCGACCTTCTTGCGACCAATAATACGTATTTAAACCGATTCTGGAAACAGTTATGTCGATTAATGTGAAATAGATTGTAAAATTGGCTTCTGTGGAATAGTTTGTGTAATAATATAACAATAACGAACTGAAGGGCATTAATTTCACTACCCACTATGCCGATAAGTTTTGAATGGAGAGATTCACAGCTTTTTGTGTTTCATTGTATAGTAACTGTGAAATCAACACAAATAGTAGAGCGAGGCATTGAATTTGCAGCAATATATGCCTCCAGGACTGTAGTATCCGTGCGTCTTCTGGTTATATAGTCATACAAGGGTGAAATAGTCCTCTTCGTCATCTGGGCTTAAAAAGGGAAGCATTTTAAGGTTTTACAGTTTTTCTGAATTCATTTGTATTCCTTTGATTAACAAGGGTTTGCACAAGCGCCACCATTTTTGTTCAAGAATTGAATTGAGTTTTATTTATAGACGCTCTTTTAACTGCTATGGTTATTAGCGTCCCATTCTATATTGGGCGTGAAAAACCGGAAATGTTGCTCGGAGACCTTTTTATCAGGCTTACGGTTCTTTTACGTGCCGTAAATCTACGACACGGGGCCATCGGCTTTTCTTCCCTTCCGAAGGAAGCCATGCTAAGGATTTTTACGTCCGAAAGAGTCCATCGCCCTCCGCCGGGTTTAAACCCGCGATCTCGGGAACATTAATTTTGCCCAAGATCGAAACGACACCCTTTTATTGCAACTGACAGCAAAACAAACCTTGCAGCCACAGTGACACGTGAATGTCATTCCCTCATGCATGAACAGTAAATGTTTGTGTACACAGCGTGGAGCAGCTCTTGAGTGTGGCATCAACATAAACTGCGCACTCCACGCACAACTATTAATTTGTTGTAATTGAAAAACCGATTAATCAGTTTTCATAATCATTTTAATAATGTTTAACGGTCGCTCTTACTTTATGGCACCACAGGCGGTGACACAGGTGATATATGAACTGAAATTATAATTGGGGGAAAAATGGGAAGAAAACCTTCCAGGTCTAAGTTTAGAATATCTCCATGGCATGTGCTAGTTATGAAGACTGAGGAAAACCTGGAAGAAGCCTCAGTCATAGAGGATGGTCCTGAATGTTTTCTGGATGCCGTGGCTACCCGTGTCGGTATTTACCATTAGGAAATGCTCAAGGCTGTTGGCAAGTATTTCCATTTACTGCAATACACTATGTGTTTGAGAGATTGGAACGAATGCTTTCGCGTGCATTACATACTATGTAATTCCTTTCAATGAGTTCCACATCTTCGATCGTTAACATTTCTATTCGCATTGTTTCAAATCGACTTAAAAAGTTTTGATGATTTACTGTAAACGTATATCGTTGATTTTCTCTTTAAATTATTGCTGGGTTTTGTATCTTATTTTACTAAACTTGGCCTATCATAGTTGTGAATTTGAGTTATTTTCACTTAATTTTATATAGCACTTACATGAATTCAGGTAGCAGACTCAGTTTATCCTTCACTGCTGAATGGAAGCGAAATTGTAATCGCCATTTTTCTCGCGGATCATCACATCCATTCTACCTCGTGTTCACTGTTGTAAATGACTGTAACAGAACTACATTGTGCCGCGTCATACTCTGACGTCACAGTGCTGAGGCGGAAAACCAAAATAGCCAAACATAGTACACTCAAATTATCGCAAAGTTTAAAAACTGCGATACTCAATTTGCCGTTCAGAGAGAGAGAATTTCTTATGGAATCAATTTCCCTATGCTTTTTTGAACTCTAAACGAGTGGGAAAGGTAGAATCAGACGACTAAAAAATCAATACCATAGCCGGATTTGAACCACGGATCTCCCGGTCTCCGTCCGGTTGCTCTAACCACTGAGCTACCATGGCAACTTGCCGATACGACATTAAATTCCCCAACTGATTCGCATTTTTTCCACAAGGAGGTCTCAAATTGTATTGAGATGACATACCCCAATGGGACCTACAATCAGTCGTCTGATTCTAGCTTTCCAACCTGTCCAACACACGGCTTGTGTGCAAGAGCAATTAATTCCATCAATTGACCTAATAATGGTTGTAACTATGAAGCCCGGGATTTAAAGTACTTACAACATTGTAAGTCGCCATTGGGGTATGTCATTTCAATACAATTTGAGATCTCCTTGTGGTTTACCGGGAAAAATGCGAATCAGTTGGGGAATTTAATGTTGTATCGGAAGGTTGCTAGATTCAGTGGTTAGAGCAACCGGACGGAGACCGGGAGACCCGTAGTTCAAATCCCGGCTATGCATTGAATTTTTCAGTCGTCTGATTCTACCTTTCCAAACCTGTCCAACACAAGACTTGTGTAGAGGAAACATTCCTCTTCTAAATTAGTGGATCAAGCGAGAATGGAAGGGAAGTAATTCATATCTGGTAGGATGCTATCAGAAAGAACAAAAGGAACTGATAAAAAGAACAAAATAGTTTATTGTGCGAAAACTTTTATTTACAAAAATATGCTGGCTAAGCATTAGGTCAACTGAGGTTTCAAGGCTGGTTAGCGATCCATTCAATTACGTCTTCCATGGTGATTTTCCTCTGTGCAAGCTCTTCGTTGGCCATGTCTTTCGCCAACCTCTCCGCCATGATGCACACAGCAGGTTCAGCCTTGTCCCAGACTTTCTTAGCCAAAAGATGTACCGCCTCATTAATGACATCACTGACGTGACCTTCTTCTATTAATCCTTCTAGGTTATTCTGAAACGTAACATAAATTAGCATTCATTATTGAAGTAATAGATTACACTCAGAATTGGAAAACCATGGATTATATCATGGGCGTGTGCAGGTCTCGAGTATTTGCTTCTCCACTTGCGTACATGCACCTTCTCCAAAGCCAATAACATATGTGAATACCCTCACTATCATTAGAGAGATACAAATGCTTAATACGGGGTAGAGTAATGAGGCTAGGGAAGAAATGAAGATAAGGGAAAGACTAGTGGGGAATAAAGGAATGACTCGATTGTTTTGGCACTCTTGCGCCCAACAGATTCTCTTATGTCACAAGTCGTGGGTTTGTCTAACCTGGCACAAAACAGATATAACGTTCGTCGACTGTAGAAGTATACCATAGCTAATGCTTATTTTTATCATTAGCGCTTTTGAAAGCCTCGGGTCTACAGAGAACAATGATTTATGATTGCGCACATGAACATGGAGTTCACAGAACAGAGAGCTTCTTGAAAATTCCTTCTCAGGATAACAGAAAAGACGGAAAAAGAAATCAAAACTGGTATCTGTTACGCCTCAGACGTGACGAATGTACATTAAATATGACACGCGCGCGCATATTGGGAGATTCGTTTTGGTTATCAGTTCAAGTATTTCATCTATTTAAGTATTTTTGAAAAGCTGCTGATCTCACTACGTGTACGTCTGACATTGCATTGTTAGCTGGTTACTGAGTCATATCATTAATCATTTACAGTTCAAAATCAATATCGCCATCCATTGCGCGCCATATTGCTGGAACTTTCCATGTTTATATACGATTGGATTATACAATATTGCAATATAACTCATCCTTGAGGGTTAGATTTAGCTCTGCATTTAATTAATTAAGATGACAAAGAACGCTTAAGTCAATTAACTGAAGAGGAGAGTTATATGATGCAAATGATTTCAAATACCATTGGTCACTCTGCATCAAGAAGGCTTTAGTTCCTTTTTCTAACACAACTTCTCGATGTTTGATTTCCATGATTTCCGAACCAGCACCTTTCTGGCTCACTATACTTTTGAGTTTCACAATTGCAAACAAAAAAACCAGAGCTATAAAGAACGCGACGCCATCTAGATGTCATACGACCAACGAAGAATGACGGTTGTCTTGAAAACTTCAGGAATTGTAGTTTCTGAAAACTTCCATAAATAATAAATTCTAGATTTTTTGAAATTGATAATAATTCGATATATAAGAACTGAAGAAAGAGGCGATGCTCACTCGTTTATCCAAAAATAATTTGAGGTGAAATTTCTCAAACATTTGGACCTTTAAAGAAGAATTAAGTTTGCACACCTGAAGCAATAATATAAGGCGTAGTTCACTTGCAAACATGCCAGGACTATAAAAACAGAAATGTAAATATCTCGTTTTCTAACTTGAATGTATTCCGTTTATATCTTTCTATAAGACAAAATTTAGCAGCGCTTAAGAATAACATATGAAAACGAAAGAAAAAAAGATTATGGCTTCTCTGATCTTTGCGTTTCAAAGTTCTGACGACATATTACGCAAGATTTCACTTAAAGCTGGTTCACAACCAACGAGAACGGTAACCGGAACGAGAACGAAAAAGTTGAAATACATGTATTCAAATGGGAATGTTCACAACCGACGAAAAGCCTTCCCGGGCCCCCGGAACGGAAAAGAAGAGTTGTCCAACTTTTAATTTTCTCGTTCTCGTTCCCGGGCACGGCGTATTAGATCCCTATTGTGCATATTAGACGCTTCACTCTAGAGGTTATTCTAGGTGACCGTGACATGAAACAGCCACCAGTGCTCTCTATAGTCGCAAGCTGGAAACATGAAACTGGAAGAAATTAGTAGTAAATGTGCTTCCTAACCTCATCCCGACATCCGCAAATCTAATCAATGTTGGTTCCTCTGGTGAAGGGATTATTTGTAGTTTGTTTATATGCAATTCAAAACTGGCTACTACCTAAAAAACAATGGCAAAATCTACAAAGAACAGCTAAAACCAGTGGAAATGAAAAAAGAACAATAAACAATTTTAATGTATGCCATTAAATAAAGGAATGAAAGCTTGGCATAAGTAGAGGGATCGGAAATGTAATGGATATGCATTTAGGTAATGTTTACTCTATCGAATTCTGACGTTGGCTTGGCTAAATTGGAAGTAGGTGAAAAAGTGTCATTGGTCAGTTAAAAACAAATGAAATCCCAATGCGAAAATCGACTTTCACTTTGTGATCGATATGAATTCCCGTTCTCGTTACCGGGCTTGCATGGTGCATTGCTTCCCGTTCTGTTTCCGTTCTGGTTACCGTTCTCGGGCGGTTGTGAACCAGCCTTTACTATTATGTAAAATTTGTTTTAGCAAGAAAATTGAATAAACTATCTGAAATTTATACAACTTTTAAGAATGAATATAATTACATAGTTAGGGCCTTTTAAAAATCAAATTGTTTATGTACTGCGGGGAAAAAAAAGTTTCATCTTGTTTCATACATGAATCAAAACGAATTAATGAGCTTCTCACTAGGCAACCTGTTATATAGTGCCAAAATTACTATGAGCATTTAAAAAATTAACGCATTAAAAACATTGCTATAATATATGTTTGTGGAGAAAATGGGCTATGGCCTAAGCACTCCAATGAAAGAAATGTTTAAGTGAATGTTCAAAACTTACTCTCTGAATAAATCGGACTTCCGCTCTCTTCTATTCTGTCTTTTTAACTTATTTTAATTAGAATTATTTTTTTCTTATGTAATTTCTGTGCAATTTAACACCAATTGTCACCCACGTTAGTGGTGCACGTGTAGATCTGCTGTCTTCTGACTCAAAAGGCTCGAGGTTGAATCTCGATGTGACGAATTGTGGAGAGAAGTTGTTTCTTAGCTTTTTAGTACACCAAGTAGACCATTATCGGGTACCTGTCAATTACAAGAACCCTGGGCTCATCTAAGGATTCATTTTATTTAGATACTGGTTTCTTGATATAGGGAATGTAAGAATCTCAACAAAGAGAGAAAAATAAGATTTTTTTGTTTGTTATTTTATATGCTAGTAAATCTACTGACATAACGCAGTCGTTTTTAAGCACACTTAAAATCCAGCGTCTGGGTCGGGTTTGAACCCGAGACATTGGGATCAACGTCTAACCAACTGAGCCACCCAGACTGGACAGAGGGAGAGTGGGAGTAAGCTGTCCTTGTTTCGTCCATAAAGACCATATTTGCACTTATAAAAACCTGATGTCACTCTTTCATGACTTTCTTTACCCGCTATATAAAAAGTGATTTTCTTATTACGTTGTATTATTCAAAATAAAGTGCTTGCACGTCACGGAAAACAAAAAGCAACTGTTCTCATATCATAGTCAGTTTTTTGCTGCTATTAATACATACAGAAAAAATAAGATTAACTACAATGCTTCAGAAGTGTCGCATGTCAGCTCGGCGGGAAAACTTAAGGGTGCAAGCATTAATGCTTCAAAAACTGCTAATGTTACAAAAAACTATGAAATGTATTGCATATTTCATTGAACTGCAATTATTTCGTGTATAGGAATTATGTGTCTCATTATTTATCAATTATACAAAATGTTACATTTACTTAGAATAAGAAGTCTCGGACTCTTCAGGAAAAGTTCAAGATAAAATTTTATTAACCATATGTAATTTTAATCAAAATGGTTATTCATGTTTTATAAAAACAGAAATGACGAGCATTTTTCCATATATATTGGAGTTTAGGATGAAGGAATTTTCTTGACAATCTTCGTCTGCCAATCTAAACAGTGACTGGTCCAAAATATATTCGACATTTTAGATAGGTTCACTCTCTTTTTCTTTCTCTCTCTTGCATTTTCTAAAAACTCTTATTTTGCGATCAGTGGACAGGAAAACGCATATTTCCGGTGAATTATCGTAGTCGAATTTTTGTTTACTGTGCCAGAGTTCCCATTGGGGGGGACAAGGTTTTAAACTATTCCCATCTTTTATTTTTCGGTTTCCTCATCGTCCAAGCAGCTTCTATTCTATTAGCGCTGTGTCGCCGTAAGCCCGACCACGCCAACACACGAAGTTGAATATCGTCCTCCGTGGTGCTAGCCTCTAGTTCCCGAGGCCGCGGGTGATGGATTTTTTCGGGCGTAAAAATCCTTGGCATGGCTTCCATCGAAAGGGAAGTAAAGCCGGTGGTCCCGTGCCGTAGATTTACGGCACGTAAAAGAACCTCAAGTCTGGTAAAGAGGCCTCTGAGCAAAATTATCGGTCTTTCACGCCCAAATGGAATGGGACGCTATGGGCCACAGCAGTAAAGAGCGTCCATAAATAAAACTTAAAAAAAAAACCAAGTTGAAGATAGAAGGGAGGAGAATGACACCGAGTTTCGCAAAATGGAATGAGTATACTAAAGAGAGGTGATAGAGAAAATATAAATGTGTTTTCCTATTAAAAAATGCAAAAAAAAATATTTATAATAAATTGGATTTATGGAGTTTGAGTAATCTGAAATAAATTAGTAATATCGCTTTCGGATCTACCGCTATTCAGTTTTTATTCTCTACTATGAAATTCTAAAATATAATGTGATATTTTAAAAATAGATTATTAAACTTAAACATTAAAACTTACTGGGATTTTTCTGGGATTTTATAATACTGGCTTTGTAAAATAGAATGGAAAGTAAGAGTTATAGAAACCCGTTGTAAAATATGTAGAAATTGACTGATATTCTCTTGAATAAATTAAAGTTATAATTAAGACCTCTATCGTAAGTGAATATACTGTTAGGATCGCGTTAGGGATTCAAAAATACAGTACAGTACAATAAAATGCATATGAATAAAACAAAAATAGCATAAAATAAATATAAATAAAGAAAAACAAATCTAGCTAATAAAAATGCAGTGTAGAATACATATTGATATTTGAGTACGACACAAATGATAATATTAAACATTAGATAAACCCCGCTGTTTTTGTTTCTCCTATTTCACGTCTCCAATTATCAGATATTTTTCCAGATTGAAATGTATTTTATAGATCAAAATGCTTTCATCTAATTCCCATTCGATTACCTACATTAAACGCAGTTACATGTTAAACAAAATGACGAGAGATTTTCAAAAGTGTTTGGGTTTCAAACCAGATTTGGACATGAGATGGGCAAGCACTGAAATTAATTATTGCCACAATATTGTTTCCGTGATAATTTTACCTAACGCGTGGTTTAAAATAAAGCATTATCAACGATATTTATACCGCTAAATTCAGTTTATAGCTTTTTGGTATGTAAATGTTGGTTCTACTGAACCTGTTACTTACCTTCAATTCTGAAAATTCAAGTGGTCCCAGTTCGACTGCTGACACCATGAGCCAGCCATCGTCTCCAGTACGAATGGATACCTTCACTCTTCCCTTGACATCTTTCAATTCCACCCTAAAATAATAATAATAATAATAATAATAATAATAATAATAATAATAATAATAATAATAATAATATAATATAATATAATATAATAATAATAATAATAATGTATTATAAGTGATACAGCGAAGCTTGATAAACGTTGCTATATAACAATTTTCCTCTGATTAGTTACTATTTTGTTTGGTTTCAATTTGCTACAAACCTCACAGTGTGTACCTATAGTAATTTTAATAAAGTTCTTTATGAAAATGTACAGTTTTACGAAATACTCCATTATATTAACAATAAGAAATTAAATTAATATAAGAGACTGAATAACAAATACGCAGCAAGTTAATTCAAGGCTGAAATGAATGCACTTCACAGCTGATACCTTATATTTTAAAGCTATCAATATAAGCATTAATTTATATATTTTGTAAAATTTAACTTTAATAAAGACCATTCGGTATAACATTTTAATGTTTTCTAATTTTTATAACATATTTTTTAATTTATAAATTTATTATTTATGAGCATTTGAAACAACGTTTTGTTCCTGCTATATTTTTGATGTTATGGTAAATACACACTTCAGTAGTAAGCTGAATACAGTATACAATAAAGCTTATTACTGATTTTCAAGTACACTTTCCCTGATTACTCAAACTATTGAATACAGTTACATGAGTTTTATGTACTCATTAATGCTGGTTATATTTTAAAAATAATATAATTCCCCTTCATTGATTGATTTTAAAAAAATTAGAACTAAAACACTAGGGTAAAATATAATTTTACATTCAGTGTTTAATGGTTCTATTTGTTAATAATTTTGTTAGCAGAGCAGGATATTGTAAACATAAAACATATTATTATAGTAAAACAATGAGGTCATATAGTTTAAAAGTAGCCGAGTTATGCGGAAAATAATAAAATTGAAATAAGAGTTGAAGCTTTCCTGGCGGCGAACACGTTCTAGACGTTCTCGGGCTTCAAGCCAGGTGAGGTGATGTTGGTACATCGACGTTTCGGGAGCGGCTTGAAGCCCGAGAACGTCTAGAACAAATAAAATTGAATATAAAATATTTGTTGAAAATGGAGAGAAAGTATTATTTTATATTAAAATGTTAGTACCACAGCTACAACAGTAAGAGAGAGAGACAGAAGAATATTAAAGTTTGCAGAAATCGACTGCTATAAATTGCAAGTATTCCCTTAAATCAAACTTGCTTTGTACAAATAAACCCCGTTTACCCTGATATTCCATTTATGTGTTACAATTATAAATATCTTCATTCATCATCCTTTGCTTCTGTAGGTTATAGAACCAAAATTATGTTTGTTATTACTATTGTTATTATTATAAGCTCATGTTATTTTGCTGCTAGAGTTCAGTGATAGCGTCTCTCTGCGTTAAACAATGCTAAAATTAATTTGGAAAACACACCCAGCCACTAACTATTATTTCCTCCTTTAATTGCAAAATAAGTAACATGAGCTCGAATAAAGTGCTTTTAAAATGTACATTGTATACTCCTCATTATTGTAGTAATCAACACTTGTTTTCAAAATGCCTCCCCATATTTCGAAAAACGCGTTCCCATTTAGTTGGTCTTCCTCCCGAAATTCTTTCCAGAAGTATAATGGGCCATTCACATAGAAACATTAACGCGATAATATAAACGCACGACATTCGCTTGCTGCTCACAATGTCAAACATACAACGTGAAAACAACACAACTGGATTATTGAGAAAGCGTTAAAAAAGTTAACATGCATTGATTGACGTGATGAAGCAGCACTAATTTTATAGGTTACTACAAACTGCGTTAGCTTTTGTTTGTACCCTATACAGGTTATTCAAAAAGAAGGAACAGATTTTAAATATTCATTTTTAACGAAAGACAATAGATAGGACATATACAACACATCATTGTATAAAAGAAAGCTCAAAGTTTTAAGCTCCACCTATTAGTTCTGTTTAGTACCTACAGCGGAGCTGTGTTTGTTTACGAGAAAATGATGACGCCACAAGAAAAAGGTCGTTTTGTGTGCTGCATTATGCAAAGAGTTAATCTATTGTTTTATTGCAGCGTACATTTAGTTGTAAGTTCAACAACGAGCCACCTCGACATAAAAAATTACAATTGATACAATAAATTCGTAGAAGACGGTTGCGTATGCAAACCGAAAAGTACAGGTCGTCCTCGCATAACAAATGGTGCTCATTTTGAACACATAAGATAAAATTTTGATCTTTTCTCTATTCAGTGATGTAACGCATGTGTCCAGGTGTTGCCATCTACTGTCGTTCATTAGAAATACATATTTAAAGTCTGTTCCTTCTTTTTGAATAATCCTGTGTATATATACATATATGTTTCATATATGAAAGAAAACAAAATAGATTATAACCTATAAAGAAAGCAATGATTTTCAAATAAAATAATTAATTTCTGATCAAATGACTCCAGGTGTTTTCTTTTCTGTTTCTGTGCAATGCGATGATATTACTTTTTCTCTCGAAACCCATTAACGTGAAAATGAAAGCTCGGAGATAGCAGGGTTTGGCGTTAGTATCTTTCGATAGTCTTCATGTTCCTTGTGAAAATTATTATGAATAGCCTCATTTATTAACCTGGCCACAAGCTTTTCTGTTCTTGTTGCATTTTCGTCAACGTTTCTATGCGAGTAGGCCTTTAATCTCAGCAGTATTCGTTTACGCACACATAGGTGCAGATTAATAATAAAAGTGGAAAAATTAGCACAAATATTATATATAATTAAAGCCCAACCGACAATCTTTTTGTCGGCATGGAAAGTAGTCAAATTTAGTGAGCCATGAGTGTCCATATTTTCTAATACTTCAATTTTGGTTATCCCTAGAAATACTTAACTTTACAATGTTTTCGTAAAAGTCGAAAATAAGAAACTTTTAGAACATTTACAGAATTTTAGACCAGATGCAACATCTTGCATACGTCCCAATTTTCTTCATAGTTTCAAGTAACCCTGAAAGTATATGAAGAACATTGCGCTAAAACTAGATACTTGAGTTAACATTTTATAAAATGATTATAATTTAAAAACTAAACTGTTTTCTTTTGTTTCAAAAGTATAAATTGCTGGAATGTGTTTAGTTGATAAAATTTATTATTACATTTACTTATTATTTTTATATTTAGTGTGGCACAAGGGTGCGAGTAGAGAAAATACACGAAACCTTTCAAGTTTTTTCATCCCTATAACTTAGTGGTTGAATGCCATAAGCGGCCTATTTAGATTTCCAATCAAATTTCCGTTTTCAGTTGTAGAATATTCTCTTGATTAATATGTGCCACACAAGGTAGTTTTACCATGAAATATGACTCACTAAAGCTAATAGACTCTCACTCCTCCTGTCACTTTCTCCCTATCCATTTCCCCCCCCCATCTATCTGTGCAACGAAAAGTAGTATGTGATGATTTGAATACCAGTAAATATTACCTTCTCTGGCGTGTTAATAACAATTAAAACGTAAATAAAAGAATTAATAACACACCAGCTCATAAAAGAATTTTATAATTCTTATACGATCAGAAATATACTGTTTTCTCATAGTAAACAGCTTGCGTATAGCAATAACACCAGTGCAACTTCTTAAATATTAGTCCTACTAAAAAGTTGTAAATAAAAATTCTTTTTAGAACTGCTAATCTCAGAATCGATCATTATGTAATATTTAAAAAGCTTAATAAGAAGCATGTCTGTTTTTTTCTGGACTGGTGTTGTATTAGAAGCCCCTTCTTTTGGGAAAGTAATCGAGATACAGCCCATTCTTTAAGGGCGAACTAAGGTACGTCAAGTTTCAATTGGTTCAGTCATTCTTGAACGGAAGGTCGCTTCCCTCCACACACACACACACACACACACACACACACACACACACACACACACACACACACTCGTGCGCTATGCCACAAAATCAAGGGTGCTATTTTTTTCATCTTAACGTTGGTTAATTGTCCAAAATCGAAAATTATCTAAAATTGTTCAATTATAGTTTCATCATATGAATAGATGACGTCCCAGGTAAACTTACTCATACGCTCCAGCGCCAGTAAGTTCCAGAATTCCCACTAGGGAGGCGAAGAACTCGTAATGATCTCCTTTCGCCTTGAGAGAGGGCCAGGTCAGGTCTACCTCCAAGTCAAAACCTGACAATCCCGCGAGGTCCAGGGCTATTTTGTTACTTGTAAAAGTGCCAATTCCATCTACCCTAGTTCCCTCGATCATCATCTTATCGATTCTAGAAACAGAAAACATGAACATATTCCATTAGTAATATTGTGTTTAACATGCTGTCCGACATTAGATTAGCTAGTCAGCGTTTGCATGTAACAAATAAATAAAGTAATAAATAAGTATAAAACATTCTTTAGATATGACGTGTTCAATTCATATGACTTTCTCCACCCACTATTGTTTATTTTTAAACATTCTACCAACTATTCCTACGAAAGGCTATTTTACTATTATCTACTTCATGTTAATCGAGATAAATTTTAATTTCATATTTCTTTTTAGGTGCAAGGAAAATACAGGAGGCTAAAGCGATGGTCAAATCTAAAAAGCGGGTCGCGGTATGCTAGTCATGAAATTTCATACTCTATACATGACATTGTGAGAAACAAAACAAAAAGTGAATTTAAAACACTTGTAATGTTTTAAAAAGTCAAAGCAATACGGAATATATAGGAAATAGTACATGTCTCAAAATAACTGTTGTACGAGATGTATAATATTTGTGTGACAAGCTTTTGTCTGTCTCTTATAGTTAATCAGCTATATAAACTATGAAAAAATGCAACTCAGAATGAAGACTTCACGGATATTCATAGAAAATTCAAGATTTGCATTGCATTAATACTACAAATATTTTAAATATATCCCTACAGTTGTTTCTGTCGTCCTCCGTGGTGTAGTGGTTACCTCTGCTGGCCTCTAGTTCCCGAGGTCGCGGGTTCAAACCCGGCGGAGGGTGATGGATTTTTTTCGGAAGGGGAAGTAAAGCCGGTGGTCTGGTGTCGTACATTTACGACACGTAAGAGAACCTCAAGCTGGTAAAGAGGCCTATGAGCAAAATTACCAGTCTTTCACGCCCAATATAGAATGGGACGCTAAGGACCACAGCAGTTAAAGAGCTTCCATAAATAAAACTCAATTTCAATTTCATTTCACAGTTATTTCTGAGAGAATAAAAAATAATAGATAGTGTTGGGATTTTTTTTAACATTGGTGTCGTATTTTTGGAAGAAGATAAGCTTAAATACCAAGTTTGGCATTTATCTGATACTTCGTTTCACACTGGTTTCAGGCTCCATAGTATATGTAGGTAGGGGATAAAGTAGAGAATATCGAAATATGAGAATTGATCATAGTGTGCTTTAGATCCTTTTGGTTCTAGGTGCCTCAATTAACTTATTTTCTTTGCCTCTCATCCTTATTAATTTAGCGGAGGGAATATCGTAACATTTCGAAAACCGTGCGTTTAAGCTTAAGCGGAAGTTTAAAAGAAATTTCGTTCCTCTCATGATGGGCCACTCTACCAAGTGATTGAAGAAAATCTTACGAAAATTTGAAACTTTTAAGTTTTTAATAGCAATAAAATGATCTGGATCATACTAAGGCTATTAACACAGCCCAAAGCGTACAAGGGTATTTGATCTAACCGCATTCAGTTAGACAATTCCTGACAGCCGCGTTTTCGTCACGGGAGTGAATACTAGACATCCATAATCCGTCCGGCCCGGGAATGGTTCCTAAAACAAACAATGCACATAGTATCACTCCACACTTTGACGTTTCGTGAACATATGGTGGAGCCTCCTTCGTGCCTCAACAGCTCCTCAGCTCTTTAATTTCAGGAGCTCAGGAATCTGCCACTGTTACCTCCCAATGTTACATTAAACACGTGTTCTCTTTCACTGCACCAGTACTGAGTGTTAAAGAAATACATACCCCTATACTTGATACAAATTGAACAGGTAAAAAAGTCTGATACATTCACATGGCTTCCTCTACCCTCTATCGTTTATTAGTGGGTACACAAGCTATTCTTATTAACGATTATTTTACTATTGTTACATTTTAATCTAAATAAAGCTTTTCAGAAAAAGCTATATTACATTTCGGTAGAGACACAAGGGGAACAGCAATATTAAATTGTTTAAGAACTGGGCGCTATACGCTGGCCTTAAAATTCCATGCTGTTTCAATGAAATTGCCAGAAACAACTAAAATTGATGGGAGTTAAAAAGAACAATGTATTGAAAAAATGGCTGATGCCGCAAAAAATGTTATTTGAAATAAATTGTGTGCTTTAAAGAGATTTACATTTTTTATGTAGTACGTTTTCGTTTATTCTTTAACGTTTACCAGTTATACAAGGTTCAAAATTGCTTCCGAATAAAGAGAGCTTCACAGACTATTCCCAGAAAATTCAAAATATACACCTTGTCACGTAAATATCTTTAATAAATGGTATTTTAATCAAAATCGTTAGCCATTTTGGAAAATAAAAAATTCGTAAAATGTTTCATGTAAAGGGTATTTTGGGGCAAGGAGATTTTCTTGAAAAGGTACTGAAGGTACTTGGAAGATACTGAATCGAAATACCAAGCTTGATATTTATCCAAATTTGGTATTTATCCAAATTTATCCTTTTAATTTTTGAGTTATGCTGTTCACAGACACACACAGGCCTTATTCTAAAACTGATTTTTTTATTTAGAGGGCCTCAAAACATGTATTCCCGCTGAAATCTCGGTAATCTAATCTAATAGTAAGATTTTGAACTTACATCACTACTTCGTGATAGGAGTATCTGGGAGCAGAAACTTCTCCTGGTAGTACCAAGGGGTCTAGTGGAGGCACGCCAAGTTCAGGGATACCGTTCTTAATATAATTGTTCATCATTTCCAGAATTTTATCTTCGTAGATCCTGGGAACTGCAACAGAAATTATCATGAGCGTACGTTTCCCCTAATTGCAAATTTTAAAAACAACATGATTCAGTATTGCTGAGGGGAGGAGCTTATGTTTGTACTAGTTGTCAGAAAATGATACACATTCTTTTCGTCCGCTTTACTCGTTCGGCCGTCAGCTGTGAATAACGAGCTATGCCCCTGCACAGGAGGCTACCGTAAGGTTTGTAGTAAGCTTACTAGTGAGCTACTCTTGCTCTGGGTAACACTTTGAGAGAGAGAGAGAGAGAGAGAGAGAGAGAGAGAGAGAGAGAAAAGGATACACAATTTTGTTATAGGTACGAAATATAAAATCCGCATGAGGGCGACGGTTTTACTTACCTATCAAATGAAAATTAATGTTGTAAATAAATAAAAAGACAAAGGCTCTTACTCTTTGCTGAATGAAATATATATGATAAATAAGAGCATTATAATAGACAGAAGTATTGTTAATAGTGATGTTATCATATAATGAATTGAAGTGAGTCATTCTCATCTTCAGAGCTCTGGCCGACTGAATTCTCATTCGCTCCCCTGACCCCCATGAAGTAATTCAGTATATGATTCTTCTGCCCTCTGCTGGGAAAAGTTGAGATCTTGTGGTCTTGAATTTACTGCCACCTGCAGTGAAGGTTGGGAAATCATCTGTCTTCTTTTTCCTCTCTTGTAATTTGATTAGATAAGCTGCATCAAGCAGTCTGTAGGCGGTATTTCAAAATTCAAAATATTCTTGATGTTAAGATGAATGAAAATCTTTTCTCAAATTTCCAATTGTGAAGGAATCTGTATCACAAGATCAAACTTTTCCCAGCAGAGGGCAGAAGAATCATCTACTGAATTACTTCATGGGGGTCAGGGGAGCGAATGAGAATTCAGTCGGCCAGGGCTGAAGATGAGAGAAACACGTCTCTCAAAAGCGCTTCTCAGTTAATACCAACCGCCATTGTGATGTGAATTAATATGTAACGACTCACTTCAATTCATTAAATAAGAACATATTGATTAGAATGAACTAATAAAAAAATACCTTCCTTATTGCACACAATACATGACAGTAGAAAAGTGGCCCATATAATGAGTGTGTTTGTCAGTAAGCTGTGTAGCTCCGGCATCTCCAAGCGTTGCCTTTCTACCTCTCCTATTGCACAATTATAGCTACTTGATTGACAACTTTCTTACATCATCCCAAAATATGGGCGGAGCATAACACTGCAATAAGATATCTTATCATCTTACTAATGAGTCTTGTTAAGTTAATATTTAGATAATATTTTAGAACACTAAGCTATAAACACCGGCCGGAAAGCTTGCGCATATATTACGACAATAGTCATTTTATTTAAAGAACGCTTTTTGACTTTATTAGGACCACGCCAGTCATTATGTAAATGTTGATATTTAATAATAATAATAATAATAATAATGTATAACCTGTCTAAATGTCTAAATGTTGCTTCTGTCTAAATGTTGAGGCAGTATTTTATGTCATAACATGCTGTGAACGCCAAAGTGATTGTAGTGTAAATTAATATTATTGTATGAACATGATTTTAGATGTTTGTTAGCCATAAGTATTGTTAGGAAATAAGTTTACACGGCCTCACTGAAACTGACAATATGAGTGGGTAACAATAAACCGAGGGGGTGAGTTGTTTATCACTAAGAAGAGATAAACAAATGACGTCAGGGTAGCGTGTCTTTTTTAGAAATGGAGGGAATATCTTCCCTAGAGTATGCATGTTAGTAGTAGTAATTGGCTGACCAAAACAAACGCTAAAGTGGGCGCAATTTGGTAACCAATAGGAGCTATATTATAATGTTTAGGCAATTTGAAGTGAAGGAGTATATATTCTCGAGCCATAAGCAAGTGTCGCGCAGTCTTGAAGAGTCTTTCACGAGGTGTACGTCGCACAGTTCTGAAGAATCTCTCACGAGGTGCACGTCGCAGAGTTAGTTACAAAAATGTAAAGTACGCGAAGTAATTGGTGCGCGGCAGCTATAACGACTGTAGTTACATTCAGAAATATCACAGTTTCAGTCAGGCGTGTATAAAGATTAAATATGTGAATTATTAATTAAGTGTGACGGAAATAAAAGTGTAGAAACAATTTTTTTTATCCGTGTTATCTTTTAGCAACAACTCCTTTCCATTTACACGCCCTGCTTAGAGATACTTGCTCGACTGAGTTATAATAGCTAGCCGGAGGACAAAGAACCCAAATTAAAAAAAATAGTAAAACAAGGGGCGCCCAGCAAATAAGATAACACAAACCATGAGAACTGCGACAACGTTTATGGATCCAATTAATTACTTA
This sequence comes from Deroplatys truncata, assembly GCA_030765065.1. NCBI lineage: Eukaryota > Metazoa > Arthropoda > Insecta > Mantodea > Mantidae > Deroplatys > Deroplatys truncata. The sequence continues at coordinate 114,550,943 of CM060988.1, read as the reverse complement.
AATTCACAAAGCATCCAAAGAGTATCCTTCTGGTGGCAATAATTCCTTCTACATCTTCTCAGAAAAAAATGTTGGACATAAATATTATGTTCATTGTGCATTTCAGCGCTGCATCTAACTCATTTCTCACCCTCCCTATCCTCTACAAGATCAATTTGTTAATCATACTACATTAGCTTGCCTGTTTACACCCATCAAAGTAGTTTTCATTAACAGAGGCTATATCTCACTTCTTTGTTTCACATAGATTGCAGTATTGCTTGTTGATTTATAGCTGTTTCTTGGTTTTTTCTTCAAGATAGTCATAGAGAGACATAATGATTGAGTGCAAAACTAATGATAGATAAAATGTGGAAACACTATGGAAGTAAAGTCAGTGCTGCGATCAATAGATCAATTGTTACACTCCCAAGTGTACCTAATATCAGGCAGAAATTTAGCTATGTCTGTAGATTTTAATTATTTCGAAAATTTGCGATTATAAATAAACATAGGCTCAGTCAGTAGAGCACTGCAAGCTGTGAGGGGAGTCCCGGCTCAATTCCCGGCTGGGGGTGGGAATTTTTCTCTAGCCAAGATTATTCCTTATTCTCTTCAGAGTCTGGAAATATGAATGAGAATGTGGATGCGGTGTGTGATGTAATGATTAAAACCCAAAATTTAAAAAAAACAATGGCAAGACAACACGAGTTATCACCTTTGCCAACAGACAATAAGTTCCAAAGGAAAGGCCGCCGATAAGACCAATGTAGTGAAAGGCGGGGTATAAATAAAACTAATAAATATATTGTAATAAAGTACAGTACAGTTACAGAGAAATAGGAAATTGTTATAAAAAGGAGATAAAGTAAGATTCCAACTACATAACCCATATACTCACCACTTTGTTTAAGTCGTCCTCCTTGGTCTAGGGGTAGCATGCTAACCTCTAGTTCCCGAAGTCGCGGGTTCAAACCCGGCGGAGGAGGATGGATTTTTTCGGGCGTAAAAATCCTTAGCATGACTTCCTTCGGAAGGGAAGTAAAGCCGGTAGTCCCGTGTCGTAGATTTATGGTACGTAAAAGAACCTCAAGCCTAATAAAGAGGCCTCTGAGCAAAATTACCGGTCTTTCACTGCCAATATAGAATGGGACACTAAGCACCATAGTAGTAAAAGAGCGTCCATAAATAAAAAAATCTGATGTGTTGCACTCACATGACTTTCTCTACTCTTATACAAACTATTTTTACAAACGCTTATTCTCCATATGCTTCATGTTAATTGAGATATCGAGATGTTAATCTTATTGCTAATGTTCTTGTAGATGCAAGGGGAATTGGTAGGCTTTAAGTGATAGTCAAATATATTAAGAGCTGATTGCTATGTTGAGTATTCCATTCTCTGTGCATTACCAGGACAAAAAGAAAATGAATAACGAATTCCCATTTGAGAAAAAGTATAAGTATTGGAAAATTTAAGGGAATAACAAGCAATATCTCGAAAATGGTTCACTCAACAAAAAAATGTATATGACATAAATTGTGTATTTTAACGCGATCTACACTTTTTATGTAGTAAAATTTTGTCTATCTCTTATGGTTTTACCAGTTATGCAAAAGTCGTTCAGAATGAAGAATACTTTTGGAGACATTCCCAGAAAATTCAAGATATACAATTCATTTGCCATAAAATGTCTTAAATCGTTAGAGGCATTTTTGAGAAAATTAAAATTTTCGAACAATGTTCCATGTAAAGAGTAATCTGGGGTGGGGGGATTTTCTTGAAAACCTTCGTGTCACATCTCTGGAAGATACTGAACCTAAGTACCAAGTTTGGTGTTTATCCGACTGTTCGTTTCCGAGTTATGTTGTTCACAGACAGACACACACACACACGTGCGCGCGGACATGTTTCCTAAAATGCTTTATATGCATTCAGTACACCTCAAAATATGCATTTCCTGTGAAATCTCGGTATACTATACGTAATAAAAATATATAAACCTTTTTAAAAGTCTGACCTATAATTATTTGTAAGTTATCTTTCTTCTTAAATCTTATTTTATTCAGCATTTGTTAATATTTCCTGTTGTTCATTATACATTGTGCAAGAAACATAATTCGCTGTTGAATAATATCTTTTCTGTTCTTGGCCCTATCCAGGTGTGCATTCAAGGGTTTCTATACGTGTACTAGATGCCAAGTATGCATTCTGAATCATCATTATTTATCGTAATCAAGTTATCACTTACCTAATTTCAGCTAATCTGATATCCGAAAGATTTGTTTTAATTTTAATGTAATTCTTCAATTTGTGTGCATCTTTTAACATCTAAAAGGGCCTATCAGCGGCTTCATCTTTGTAAAAGGTGCCCATTGGAGTAATGTTCGCTTATTTTATAATTTACGATATTCTTTGAGGAACATATGGAATTAAATGTCAACGACTTTTGTGCTATTAATAAATTCATTTTCTTGGAGCAACAGCAGTAACGATAATGTTCTATTCCATGACACACTCAACGAAATGTCAAATCAAGCCATCTTTTTCTTTTTTGCAATACCACCATTATAAACAGGTTGTTACGGCATTCAGCATCATGCATAACTGGCTCATTATGACATTCGTGCCAATAATATCAATGACATGTTACCTATATTCCAAATAGCCGTGGCTTACAGAGAGAAGATGAAACCGCTGTGTAATATTCTCTTCTCTGAGCAACGAAGATGCAACCTCTGTACATTACTAAAGATGGAATAATTAAGATCTGAATTTATAATTACATGCCAAACCATGCTGTGATGATAATACGCTACATCACAGTCCGTAACACCAGTTCATTTTTCTCCCAGGAAGGGAATGCATGTCTTGTTTATCGCTTCAACACGCCAAATAATAACACATAAATGCAGGGAGAAAAGCTAACGCCTTATAACGTATGAAGACGTTTCTCGCCTGTGTCGGCTATGAATACTGAATTATTTCATGATATATTTCATACAGTTTATGTGCTGAAATTCCATGAAACCTTGTATTCAAGTCGTGGGTAATCTTAATATGATGCTCGTGAAAATTTTCACCCGAACGACAGTTCGTGCGACAAATATTCACTCCGTTCATAATCATAAAGATTACCCCCACTTGTTGTGTAAATTACTATTATGGTTCCAACATGTTCGTATTCCAGTATCCAGGCTTTGATCCTTTTTAGTCGTATAGTTATTTATGAATTGAAACTAGAAGTCATCTTAGATCCTATACCACCGGGAGGAACATTTTTCCATGGGAAAAGAATTATCAAAATCAGTTGAGAGATTTCTGGGATTAGTCTATAGAGTGGACTATTTGAGTTGAGACTGTACAATGTCTTGAAAACTAAGCGTTGTAGAAAGAAATGTCTTGAATAAAAGTTGCTTAATATTATAGACGAAAGTAAATGCCATTAGTCGTGATTTGTTTGGAGGACGTTACTATGGCCATTTTAGGGTCAATTTAATTTTTTTTAATGGGACCTACATTTTATATGTTGATTCAACGGTCCCAACTTAAATGGTCCACTCTGTATAATACACGTATAGACATATATACATGTAAACACTTCTACCTTTATGAAGTTAGTATACATTACATAAATAATGGGCTTTTGATTGATTTGTATTAAAGGGCGCTCAACTGCAAGGTCATTAGCGCCCTAAATAATGGGTATATGGTGTACACCGATGTCTGAAAGCCTCAGATAAGAAGCTTTCCTTTAAAGCTGTATTAAATTATATATAATCTTCCAGTTGAAAATAGCATAATGCGGTCTGTAGAAAGCACACATATTGCACGTATATTACTCAATAATTACTCGAAAAGAGAAATAATTAAAATTCTTGAAATAAAAGTGTTGTACCTCCTCCCCCGCCCCAGAAACTGCACAAAACCCGTTGAGCTGCACATTAGAAGTGGAATGTAATTCGCATTTATGACAGCTACTAATCCGAGCTAGGAGGAAGATCTCGTTTATATATTTTCCAGAAATGTTCCAATAACTTGTTATATTTACAGTTAACATCTAGCGCAACTGTGTACGGGTTTAACTGAAAGAAGAGTTCAACACATTCAGTAAGTTAAAATTTATTTGTACCCAATGAGGTAGAGTGGTAGTAATAAGGATTAAATGAGAGCTGTGTTAGATATAGAATTACTTACGTTTTAGGATACGTGATTTGCTGTAGCCAAGCTCCAAAGCACTGGAGGCTGCCACTAACGCCACGAGCAAGCAAACCTGTAGCCACTTCATGTCGAAAGTCTGCCACTGAAATTAAAGCATCGTAATTTAAATCAAAGTTGCACAAACTAATAAGGAATAACACTTTTAGTTTTGCTTGGAGACGTTATTCAGTAAAAACACTCCCTTGTTTTAGGGTTTCATACCATAATATACTTTCACCTATTTTAGATAAAGTATTTAAATGTATATTTATATTTAAACATTATATGGATTTCTTTTCCTGAAGACAGACATTTTTCCGCTTGAAAAATGTAACTAATGCAACTTTGCTATATAAATACACTTTAGGAAAATTGATGGAATATCTTATAAATTAAAAGAATATGTACAATATCTTTATGGTGTACATATACAAAAACTTTTTCTATGTGTTAGTATAAGAAACTGCAAATAAAGTTATTAAAACTGCACTATTTATGTAGGGTAAACATAAACTATACAATATTGCTTATAACGTGCCAATTTGAATGTTTGTTTCAATATTAATTACCTTGGTGTTTTTCTCGTAGTCGGGATATGTTTCAAAAACCACGTTTTTCTCAAACGGTAGCCCGTACCTTCTTTTGTATCATTGTAGTGGCAGTTTACTTTATTCACCGTTTTGTTTATTTTTGTCTGTTCTTTCTATGGATGAAAAATTGATATAGACTAGCAGGAGAGAGGAATATTAATTTTAACTTCAACTAAAATTTCATATTGGGATGTAGTACGTGAAAAATTTTAATATTAAATTTCTCTACTTACTACTCAAAACCTTTAAAATGTTTTATTTCAAAGGTTTAGTGAGTGAGTATAGGAATTTCAGTTTAGTTCCTATTAAAAGGTAATACATATTGGTGGCATTGTGCCTAATTAACAATACACTTAGTAAATAGTGCTCTCTTTGAGAAAGCTAGAAGGGCATGAAACGTTGACTCCCTCAAATAATAAACTCGCTTTTTGAGTGCACAGTCCAGAAGTTTCACATATAGTGAATAGCTGAGGTTGCAAATTTGATAAATTATGTACAAAACATTAAATAAGGTACGTCCAACAAATGCACAATTCAGTATTTTAAACAATAATTCAAATTATAATCCAGTAAGCAATGATTGATCCTGTGTCCGCTTTGTATATTCACTTTGTTTTCGATGTTGCAAACATCAGAACTCCTCGAATATCCACACGTATTTGTCAAGAAATTGCGGTGCATACATTAAGTAAATATGTGTACAATATGAATGTCTACAACAATAGATTGTCAAGTTTTAAATATCCTTGAATAAATGAAGTAAATTACTAGTGTCGGTGAACACGGTGCAATAGACGTTACAGCAGCACTGGCTGATCTACCGAGGCCGGTCGTGCGTAGTTTACAGCATATGCGCTTGGCGATATAGTGAACAGAGGAGTAGATCTTGTAATACTCAGAATAGGTTTATTAGAATTTCTATTGTGGTACTCACCTTAGATCTCTGTAGGAAGATAATACCGATTTTTGCCACAAATGCTGCTTATATAGCACTTCCCCTTGGGATAATCAAGATAACGCACTGAGAATTAGAAATCATTGGGTTATCTCATTGAGATATTTCTATTTGTAGGACAAGTGGTATGTTTATCTAATATCAGCTGAGGGGCCTGTCTGACTCTGCCTTTTTATTGCTAATGTAACGGAGTGAATTTCAGAAATACTACCAATTAACAAATTCTAAAATCGCTGCTTTTGCTTTTTTGTTCTTAAGTTTACAAGCACAGTTCGTAAAGAATACAAAATTATGTATGAATTTTTTATCACCGTTTTAATTCGTTAATTTTCTCTAAAGAAATTATTAATAACTAGTGAGTTGTTCTTAACAGTTTGTCTCAACGTGTGACAAACACTTTTCTGGGTTATTGGCGTTTACGAGTGCTAACCAAACACTGACAGGAATTCTTGGGGTAAAAATTTTTCAACTGTTGCCGCTTATATTTAAAGTACTCCCTCTTGTCTTGGACTATCCGCTTAGCAATTGCTAGCAAAATGACAACAGCTAATATTGAATGTTCGACTTGGTCTTCCTTTGTTGGTTCTTTGCCTGACTGAGGTCGAGTGCCAGTTAGATTAACGTAATGTATGTACAAAATTTGGCAGATATCTAACAATTTTCGATTATTTGTTTTTGTTTTGCATTTCTATTATACCTGTATTTTTATGCTACACAATTTCGTTTTAATATCAGCAATTTTTAAACCACAAATGTCTATTTAATTGTACCATTTAGCTAAAGCATCTCGTTAAACTTTGAACTCACTTTTTCAGCATTTTTCACTATTCAAAATGATCCTTGAACTAAGATGATAACTTATTCGCTTGAAATGTTCAAGAAAGCTTCAGGAATTATGGATTTAAAAAAATTTGTGCACTAGTTAAAAATATTAAGTAGTTCAGCTAAAACTATTTTCCGTAATTCGTATTGAAAAGGTTGAAACACATTAATATATATATATGTTTCTTTTTTCGTAAACTAATTAAAATTAAGAAATGCCTGCACAATAATTTTTTATGCTTGTATACTCTGCTGAGTTAAAATTTGGGACAATACGATAAACTGTAGGGTCCCAGGAGGATTTCATGTTACTATATCAAAAAGTGATTAATTATTATGAATAGAAAATTAATATCTTAACGGTTTGATATAGCTCTTTAAATGTTATATATATATATATATATATATATATATATATATATATATATATATATATATATATATATATATAAAATAGAATGTCAAAACAATCGGAAGGAAACTTAATTTTTGAGTTTTCATAGATACAATTACTAGATAGTTTGTCGTCCTCCGTGGTGTAGTGGTTACCATGCTGGCCTCTAGTTCCCGAGGTCACGGGTTTAAACTCGGCGGAGGGCTATGGGGCGTAAACATCCTTAGCATGGCTTCCTTCGGAAGGAAAGTAAAGCCGGTGGTCTCATGTCATAGATTTACGGCACGTAAAAAAACCTTAAGCCTGATAAAGAGGCCTCTGAGCAAAATTATCGGTCTTTCAGCTCAATATAGAATGGGTTAAAGAGCGTCCATAAATAAAACTCAACTCAATTCAACTTGATGACTTCTTCTTGGACAGATTTTTCCATTTGAGAAACGAAAACTACAAATAGTAAATTACACTTATGAGAGACTACATCAAATATAAACAATAATTAGCGCCACACCTGAATGAGTAAACCTCGTGTTCAGAAGGATAATACAAATACACGTACACAGCATAGAAATTGAGACAGTGTTTTTAACACTTAAATGATTTCAGTCTAATTATATAATATATAAATTCAATAACAGCCCGCCTTAAAGCAATATGTGTATGTAACAATACGTAAGAAGTGTATATTACAGTTATTGTATATGTTTATATTATTGTATACATGTTCAATAATGTTATGTGAATGTGCTACGTAATTTAATAATGTAGGAGCTGTGAGAATAATAGGTTAAGAGTTGGTAACAATGAGGTAGCCTTGAGGCAATAATGAATTAGAAAGTAATAATACTACTGGTAATTCTTGGAGCAACAATAATGTAATTTTTGAGACAGTTAAATAAATAGCCAATCTACAACCAGAAAATGCTTTAGTTAAATGAAGTAGGATTAGCCAATATTGGAGTAGGATTAGCCAATCAGAAACTGAAACATAGCAAAATTTACAAACTCAGAAGTCAGTTAATTGTAGACAGTGTTCCCAACCGGACGCGAGATGCGTCCTCGAGAAATTTTATACGTATTCGTGTGAGATAAAAATAGTTTGCGTGTTAAAAAGTGCAAGTAATTAATAAAAAAATCTCACAGCTCTCTATATCAGTGAAGTGTTATTTAAATAGTATCAAGCATTAATAAAAGGGGTGAAGTAAAATTATAATCTGTGCAAGCCTACATTCTTAAGTCGCACCAGCCCCTGCTAAGTTATTCATGTCTCTAAAAAAAAATATAAATACTAATGCAGCCGAGGCAAACATAAATGTATAATATTTAAAGAAACCGTCAAAAATTACGAAGTTAATATTTTTTTAAACATTTTTTTGGGGAGCAAAGGCCACCGGAAAGTACATTTGGGGCGAAGGCTACCGGAAAATGTGTACCATACGTGCGGTTGTAACTACTTCAAGTTCGGCTCCCTAACTGCCGAAATACAATACAACTGCTACAACAAAATAACTTCTTCAAAATATATAGAACACTTAGTATTATTAAACAATAACAAACTAAATTAACATTTCTAAGAGTAAAATCTATAAGATGTAACATTAATGTTAAGTTATAAATCTAACTTGATTATTAGAGCTTTAGTAACTAACACTCCTTTTAAAAGAGAAGGATTACTAATTATACTTTGAAGTAATTTATAATAACAAACAAATAATAGTTTCACAACTAATTTAAAATAAACAAAATTATTTCTTGTTATGAAAATCTTTTCTGATAATGTTTTAAATTTTATTTTGCAGTTTGAAAATTCTGCGATGATGTAAACCCGAACACTTTTACTTTCTTATTACTCATAGTAGGTAGAGGAAGTATTGCATTCCACCCAAACATTTGATAACGAAAAGCAAATCAAATACCAAACTAAATTCAGCATCTTCCAAAAATGCCACACTAATATTTTAAAGAATATTCCCCATCCTAAACTGTTAATTACATGGAAGAATGTTAATTATTTTGGATTTCATAAAAATTGCTCTTAAAGATTTGTACTAAATTTTTTTTACACATTTTGATTACAAATAAAATGCACATCTTGAATTTTATGTGAATTGCTTGTAAAGTCCTCATGATTCTGAATGAGTTTTGTTTAATTATTGGTAAAAAATAACTATAGACAAAAAAACCTTACTATAAAATTAGATCTCCTTAAAGCACAAAATTTACACCAAATAATTTGTAACACCATTTCCGAGATATTCTTTGTTATTGGTTTGAGTTTTCAAATACTTAGTTTTTCCCAAGAGACAAGTTGCTATTCGTCTTTTCTCGTGGTCATACAAAGAGATTGGAGTTTCAAAGCCAACACATAGCGACCTACTTTAAAACGATTTGATATTTCTTAAGCATACTGTATTCCCCCTTTTACCTGACGAAATGTGTAACAAAACCATTTCGTAAATGAATGTAACACATTGAATATTCCTAATATAATCTTGTATCAATTTTCTGCAATAGTTGAAGATGTAGTTGTTAAACATTTAGGTTCAGACAAGCTAATACAAAGGCAGATATTTTAGTTTAGTGTTTTAGTTTAAGAAGCGGCAGATAAATGTTATTTAAGTAATATATTTTAAGTGAAAAATTTCCAAAGCTTTAATCTTCAAACTCAACATAAATTTGCACTCTCTCTTTTTGTAACGTTAGGATCTTTTTTTAATCAAACGAATCACATGAGATGACAAACGTAATTAGAAAGTGGTCATTTTATGGCCCGACCCGGATTGCGTGTGTGCGTGATCCGCGCGATCCGCGCACTGTGTACTACATCGGGGGTCTTCCAGTCCAAAACCCCGCGTTGCATACTCCTGAGATAGTAACGCTCATTATAATGAATATTAACCTTATTATAAGTGGTGTCCATCTGTATTGAGACATCCGTGGTATTCCTCATCGTCACGAGGTTGCAGTTCATGATCAATACTCACTGTGTAGGGTTTCAAAGTTTTGGCAGCTGTATGAACAAAGGCTTTTGAAACACCCACTTGCTGTGCAACATGTGTTACGAGAGACTTCTTTGGAGAGCGTTCGAATGATACACCAATTTCGTCAACTTTTCCTCCGTTAGAACACGCCTTTTCGCCTTTTAGGTTTAGGGCTTAGCGATCCCGTTGTCCTAAAGTTATTACCCAGACTACCAGAATCTAGCAGTATTTCTTATTTGGAACTTGAACCGGAACATCAGAAAGTGTCTCCTGAATTTACCTACACACCTGTCTCTATAATTTGGTTTTAACATATTTATCGTACATAAACATTTATTGTTCAAGCGTGAATTTTTCGCTAAGCATTTCAGTCAGTGGACTAATAGGCCAAGAACAGCAACAATAATAAGAATACTCACAACAATACTCATGCAAAACACAGATGTTTGAATAAGCTTTCACTTTTGAGATGCACAATGAACAAACTCTAGTCTTTACAGCATGAACAGAAAGCAGCAATTGAAGTTGACATTCACACCAAATAAAGCGTAGCCATGAACGGATCATTCACCGCTAATGAGCTAGTGGAACATACCGAGGTCTCTGTATTGCAATCGAATCACGCATACATGCGATCATGGCAGGGCCACAAAACGACCGTTTAGTATTAAATGGATCCACAAACGAGCTCGGGGATCTTAAGTGCTAACGCTTCATGATATTAATCCTTAAGACTAAGAGAAAATCCCGAATAAACGCCTCAGCCAAATCGCTTGACACAGTCAGAATTCGAGAATTCGATCCTGTACCAGGAGCATGATAGGTGTAACCTAATAAACTTCTGGAATTTCTTTTCAGGACTAGAAAATTCATAAAACTAATTGTATGCCCTAGTAATGAAAAAAATTAGCACAGTTTCTTAAATATTCAAATTACCTGAATATATAAATAATTTTAATAAATTTAAGGTTTTTTTTGCAAAGCTATGTAACTGTAGTTTTTCAGAAATAGTGTTAAAGCAAATGAACACTTATTATCACCCCAGTTTCAGTTTAAACAGCAAACTTTCAAAGCTTTTTTTTCATTATATAATGACGTCATGTTATGACGTATTGTTCTTATAACCCAACAATCTTCATCCGCTTATATTTCAAGTACCTATTAAATTTAAATAGAAACTTGCTATCCTTTCTGATTCTTAGCGAATAGAACCATACCTTACAATTTGGACAGGCCAAACTTAGGGCCAGTTGCCTAGATAAGCTTATTTACAGGTTTTTCCGTTCTTTTAAAAAAAAACGTAGAATGTTTCTCACATCTATGAACACTGGGTTTATTTAACATTTATTTCATGCATTCCTTAATCTCAGATATGATCTGTCCATGTTAAACTTAACAAAAACAATTCAGAGAAACCAAAACTCACGCTAACGCCCACACAAAATTTAAACACCTATTTTTATGTGATTTTTGTAAGATGAAAACAGTTTGAACGAAAAAATTAGATAACCCTTCTACTTCATCAGCTACGTTACTTTTGACCAACAAATCCAAGCAAAGGTTGAATTTCAGTCAAACGTTTAATGTATTGGTGTGCTTTACAACTTTTTCTTTCGATTTCTAAAGGGGGTTAAAGAGTTTTGGATATTACAATAATAAAATGGTGGAGCAGCTACAGAAGAAACCTGTGAAGATGACTCTAAATAACGCTTATAAAAACAGGAGTTTCTATTTAGCTCAGATATAGCTGGTCACAATATAAATAAGTAAAAAGGATAGGAACAATTGTAAGAACTGTCTCTGGTTCAATGTTGGGTTGATTATATGTGCATTTATTTGCTCAGTTGACAGTTCATTCAAATTCTGTACCGATACGGGTGGCCGAGCTCGTTAAAGCATTGACTCGTGAGCTGAAGGTCTAGGTTCAAATCCAGCCAGGACCGTGTTCTCTGAATGAGATTTATTCCAGGTTTCCCCTCAGTTCTCATAACTGGAAAATGCCCGGGAGGTACTTTAAACTTAGGTCTGGAACGTTTCATTCCCAAATTTCCTTTCTCAATCATTTAATTTCTATATCATCAATGTTCGCCACCTGTGGTGTCGTATGCAGTAAGAATGGTCATTAAACACTACAAAAAAGTACGTAGTGAAGTCTAGTGTTAATGCTGAAATCTCTTTAAATACTACAGATCAGTTAGTGAAGCTTCTGGATGCCGATTTATTTTAATAACATCTGTGTAAATAGTTTTGTTTTACTTAATTTTCTTTATAATTATTCTGTTTGCATACCTTTCCGATGGAGTGATCTGCGCTAAATAAAAGGACGAAAAATCTGTAATGCATGCACGGTGCCGGGTATCCAAGATTATATCCAAAACTGCACAACCGTTTACTTCTTGTTACAATTATGTATTTTATAACGTGAATGTAATATAATAAAGCACGTAAGTATGTTTCAGTCATAGTCAGCTGCATTGTATAGCCCAAAACAAACAACAGAGCGACAGATTTTACAGTTAACATATCAAGAACATTCGAACAATTTGCTCGCTGCATATAGTATATTTTGAATAGCAGGAAGATCCTTATATATAAGGTTATAACTTAACATTAGTCGTTGTAAAATAAATGCTGTTGTTACATTTCCATAGATTCTTATTTAAACGAATATAGATAAGATAGAAAATGTAATAAACATGACAAAAGGCACAACATTTCAAGGTCGATGTTGAGAGAGTAGTGATTCTGTTCGAGTACTATGATAGTGTTATCATAGTGGGTTAGTGGGTAGGAGAATCTACTTGCAAAAGATTAGATATCGCTCGTCCTTTGTTCCATAAGTTGTTTACTAAATCTTGTGATTCCACTCTGAGGAGCATACACTTATATAATTCCCAGATGATAGTCTCTAGTCCCTAGCTCTAGAGTTTTGAAAGGAAGGCACTTATTTTAGAGGTTTTATAATAATCATTAATAAAATCAGAACTGCATAATCGTTTTTATTTATTAAGACTTTCCTCAGTTGAGAGCTGCCATATAGACAAAGTATACCTATAAAATTAAAAAATTTGTGTTTTAAATGAACAACAATAACGACGATTTATGGTTAACATATCAAAATAATGAAAATCAACTTAAAATAGAAATATAAACGAATTTAAATCGGAACATAAAAGTAGTATAAAACAATACTATTATGCAGTTAAAATAAATAAATAAATATGTAATCGTTTCAATGAGTTGTAAAGCGGTGTATCGATATTCAATATAAATGGTTTTTGAGATCTGAATTGATCCTCTAATAGCCATGATTGGTATTTGATAAAATAGGGGTTTATCCAGGCCATAATCTACCCCAAAACTTGTATAAATGTTTAGGTATTGTCCCTCTAGCTCCTATCCTCAATTCTGTGACTGAGATTTTATTCAAGTTGTAATAGGAGAGTGTGTTCATAAATGGCCTTTTTTTCTGCGTCTACTTCTTCGGGCTGTTGACAGTGGGACTCAAAGCGGACAGTAGGATCAATGATTAATCCGCTACTGTCAGATGATGCCTTGTAGGCGATGAAGTCGATGCGCCTGCTGCTACCACTGTTGGATAATCCATATACCTTCCCGTGGACCCGAATACCCTTTTCCTTCAATGAAACAGTGAATATTATACAGTGAGACCAATGAGATGGTAAATGTAAGCCTATCTTTGAAGTGTGTGTGTTTTTATTTCGTAGTAGAAACAAATTCAATCAGAAACTGCATTAATTTGGTATATTTTAATTCTTATTTCCTTGCCACTTACCTAACATACGGTTGAGTATTGCATTCTTCGCAAACATGCGAAATCTCGATTTGACCCGAAATATAAGGGTTGTTCAAGTAAAACTTGTACATATTAAGAGCACCGTTACTCAAAGCAACAAAAGATGACCTATGAACCTGTCACGAAGCCATTTGTGTTGGAGAAAAGCGTTAGTATGCAGATGCAAGAGGATTTAGTACATTTATCCATGTATCATCCAGACATGCCTAGTATGCGATTATAATATAGCGTTTGACAACAGAGAGCTAATGTTTTCTGTCTTATGAGAGTGGTGCAACGGGACTGCCGACCTCTCGACGTATGGCTCTCATGTCCTAGATCAGTGAAAAGTCTCTCAAGGGTTGCAGGTTGACAAACCATTGTGGAGTCTTAGATGCAGTTTTTAAGCAGTTGCATAGACAACTATCAATGGTTTTTGTTTCTGTTCTTAATAGTGTTCAACGTCCGTTCTTAATGCATACGTCGCTACAGGCGGTGGGCAGTGATGATACAGGAAATGAAATTATCATTGAGAAAGCAGATTTGGGAAGGAAACTCCCAAGCCTAAGCTTAGGTTACCTTCCCGAATTTTGGCAGTTGTGAGGACTAAGGAAAATCTGGAAAAAATGGGGAGGACAGTCCTAGCGGGATTTTAACTACAGACCTCCAGTTCATGAGCCTGTGTCTTGATGACCTAGGCCACATTTGTCGTATGCATAATCTAACAATTATGGGCTGTTTATTAAGAGGAACCCTAAAGTTAAACCAGCAAGCGCGGTCAGGAATGCTGCTCCGCGCCACATAAGTGGTAACGCTAAGAGTTGAACGCCGACTGCACTTCGTAACCTGCGACGACGCCGCTGCCAGAGCGAGTTGGCTTATGGACTTTACAGGTCGGGTGCAGTACCCTCTGCATCCCGGAGTAAGCCAACAGTCAGTTGTGCCTCACAGCACAATCGCACCAGCTTGCACTCCCTAGAACACTTCTACCCAACATAATCTCCTGGTAGGAAATCCAGAAACGTGACGCCCACGTGGAGGTTCCTGATTCTCAAGCCTGCCAACCCTCGAGGAAACGTTACAACTCATTCAATGAAGCTCTTCACCGCTGTCTCAACATTATTGAAACAATAAGGACATACAGACCTCAACTTTATCATCGCAGAATATCGCCTCCTTCACTTAGCAGGAGCTGAATGAAATGTACTGCAGTCTTCGAGTGTTGCAGCAGAGCTACATGTAAATCAGGAGCTTCATGAAGTATTACGCTCTCTACTTCAAGAATATACCCTCTTAGTGCCGGAACCCCGATACTTACGTCAGCATGCGCACAAGAGCTTATCCCCAGAATTCCACACCAAAATTGGCCACGTCTTAGAGCGTCTTCGCGCATACGTATTTTGTCAGTTTATTATGATTAAAGAATTTATTAGTTCTGATTTCTGTCTTCCAACTATCCAGCTTTGAACCTCTGAGGGGGCCACCGGGACATTGATAATGGCTTTCTCCATGGAACTAGGCTCTACTCGCTTCTTTCCAATGGTGGCAGCAATTATCTTGTCTTTGAATACTGAATAAGGTAAAGATCCGGATATTAGGTACGCCTACCTTCTCTTCGACTTGTTTAATTTTAAAACATTTTCTTTCAGGAAAAAAAGAAAAGATACAGAGGCGATTATGTGCATACAGTATGCCATCCACTTATTACTCTTTATTTCTGTACGCGTAATGTATCCTAAACAACATGCTATTATAGCAATCATATAAGTTTGTTTCATTTGGATACCCATATGCAGGTTTAGAGTTCCTCTAAATTCCAATATAGCACCATTATAGAAGTTCCAGGCGTGCACCATGCATACAACAGCGAAACATTTTGAAAATAGTAAATACTGCAAACAGAATGATCTGAAATAATTTGCTTTAACTAAGTATACTTTAATTCTGGTTAAACGAACCCAAAGAGGAATTAAGAATTTACCAACCTACTTTGTGCGAGGATAATACATTTACCTTCTAGCAAGGATGAACCTAGTTCGAATGTAGGTTGCGGTAGGGTGCCTGAATAAGGTTATTTCACGTTCGTTCCCTTTTCCTGGTAAGACAAATGTCGTATAACTTATCAGTTCAATGGATTTTAAGCTAATGTAAGCGTCAATACATTCGTGTGATTCATTGCCTCTGCAGAAGGAGTTCTTAAAATTAAAATAAAGTAATTTTAACCATCATTTAAAGTGTATTTAAGACTTTACATTTCAATTATATACATTATCTAAAATTTACATATTATTTACGTATATATTACATTTAATATTTTTAAATGGGAACCTACAATTGGGACCAATTTAAATTGACCAACAAAACGTCCTCAAAAAAAAACACGACTAATGGCATTTACTTTCCCCCATAACATAAGCAACTTTTATTAAAAGCACATCTTTCTATAACGTTTTGGAGATATTGTAGTCTAAACTTAAATAGTCCGCCCTGAATGCAGTATATACGTGAATTAATACTGGGTAAAGTCCTGTTTAGTGTACCACATCCGATATATTTTTTTTTTCAACTCAAACGGTAATTACTCCCTCGTTCTTCGAAGATCCCTGAGGGAAGAACCAAACTGGTATTTTCCACACACACACACACACACACACACACACACACACACACACACACACACACCATGCGCGCGCTTCTTTCTTTATTGCTTAGTTTTATTTTAAAATCAATATGTTATTTCTTACGAAATGTAGAGTTTTTGGATGTTTTGCAACACATCCTCTGTTTATATACGAGATAGGGAATAGAAAAGAAAGAATAAGAAGACAGTGAGATGTGTAAGTGACCTCCGAGGCCGCATGTAGATGGTTCCGAAGCTGACCAATCGATATGCCAGCGACATACTTGTCAGCTAGTTCCATCTGGCGGTGGTTGGTGAAACTGGTGCAACATACAAAGCCTATACAAAGCGGTAAATATTCAAACATTGTACTGTAGGAATGTTCGCAAGCAATTTGAATAGGGTTATACTGGAAACACCCTCAAAAAATTAAATATCTTAGTTGAAAATTTAAATTCCAACAAATTTTCTTCAGGTTTTGCAGGTAAATAAACAATAGTCTTAAGTACTATTGTGATTATTGTTAATAAATTTTGCTACAATAATGAATTAGTTTAACATAGTAACTTTTACGTCTATACATGCAGGTTTTAAAATTTCCCATGCTGTTTAAATGCATTTTAAATTTGGAATTCCATCACGTTTACATTTAAAGTAATTTGAAAACTTTTTATGAACGGTTTTTAAATTCTGTCTCCTGAAAGAAATGTAAATGATTATAATTGTTATTCAAATTTAGAAGCTAGAGCCACACAACATTTAAGAATGAATTAATAGATTGTGCCCATTATTTTTAGAATGTTACAGAATTTCACAAATTAACTTTCATCAGTGTGTGCAATAATTGTGGCAATAATTGATTTGCAGTTCTAAAAGTATGTTTCGTGTGATAATGAAGTTCTAAGGACCAAGCGGGTTGGCTGAGGCGGCAAAGTCTGTTGCCCGCATTCGGGACGTTCCAAAATCGATCCCCGGCTACCACCCAATTTGGCCCATGGGTTTTTAGTGTTTCCGGGTTCGACAGGCGAATGCTGGGATGGTTCATTTACAACGACTTTGCTCCCTCTCTTTTCCTGTACCCATATTGTCATCTGTTCAGTGTTGTAGGACCAGGCGACGGTGTTCGGCGAGTTGCGGCTGGGCGGTGGCTTGCGCAGTGTAGAGGTTTTTTTCTTTGGCGTCTCTGTGAGGACCGCTCATTTAGGTCTAACCTCCGAGTGGGCTACGCCCCGTGTACCCAGCACGACCTGCGCCGCCGTCGCCGCTACTGTGCAACCTGTGGAGGGCTATCACACTTCACCGACCAAGCGCTCTGCCTCATGCATCCTCGCAGGAAGGCACCGCTGAAGCCACCAGCACCTACGCCGCCGCCAGTGACAGCTCCACAGCCGCCGACTCCAGCACCAGCACCATCACCAGCGCCGACACCACACCATCACTCACGCCGATCATCGAGGAAGTCCAGGGCCTACGTGACGCCGTCCAGGATCTCCACGTGGAGTTCCTGAACATGACGACGAAGCTGACAGCCCTGGAGGAACTCATTAGGGATCTTCAAACCTCATCAGCTGCTCAACAGGTTTTCCTGGCTGGGAAGTTCCGTCAGCACTTCATCCAGACTAACAGCCATCACCGAAGCCATCCGGGTCTGATCTCTTGGTCTCAGGCTGAAGAGCAACCCGGAGAGAGTCGCGAACTTCTTGCAGCAATGCAAGGAGTTCAACCAGCAGCAGCATCATCGTCAGTACCATCCTCAATCCTAACTTCCATTCTCTTCCTAACCCTCGCCATCCCACTAGTGTTGCAGTCAGGTTTCATGGCTGCAACCTAGTAACTACCTTTACCCACTCCCGCCCATAAGGCGGTAGCCAACAGCCTTCACATACTAACGCGGGTGTTATGCGGGACCGCACAAAGCAACGTTATTCCACTTTTCCTTCTTCCTTTTTTCCTACCGGTGGAGGAGTTTTTAGTGGGTATGCCGACTATTGGTGAGTCCCACACTCTCAGTCCCGACTTCCATCTGGGCTGAGGTTAGTGATTAAATCATTTTCTCCTCCACTAGTAAAAAAAGCCCCGGGGGTGCTGGAGGTTGGTTGCTTGTGGGCAGGATCGGGGGCGTCGGATGTGTTCTACATTGATACGTTAGGGACCCCGTCCATGCTTGCTCCCGTCGACATCTGGATATGGTCGCCTTTCGGGTCTCTCCCCTCATCCCTCCCTCCCTCCCAGGGTCACGTTAGAAGCAATAAAGGGCTGTTACGGTTCACTTCCAGTGCTCTGCCCGTTACCAGGAGCCCCTTCTAAGGTAGTCTTGTTGATATACTCTGGATAGGTTACTATTTAGGCCAGCCTAAATATTAATAGCTACAAAAACGACTTCTATTACCTTGTTGGAGTAATGATCATGATTTATTACTCTTCTTCACAAAATGCTCGTTCAGAGTAGCATATACTCTTTATTTTTTTTCCTTAACTATGCTGTTAGATAATAATAGCACCAATGATTCTTCGTTTTGATAATTAAGTATACCTGCAACAAAATGAATGACTGATTATGAATGCTCGAAATAAATAAATTGAGCCATGATGGAAAGCCTGAAAAAGTAGACAAAGTTACCGATTCATTGCAAATAAGATTTCATTTTGATTTCCAGTTTGGAAAGCAGACATTCTACACTAAGGTGGAGGATTTAATTATGAAGTTAATATTATTGAACTATAATACCTATTATGTATGTCGTATTTTGAGTTCGTAAGGTCAGTTGTTCCTGTAAATCACCATGTATTCATTATTCAACCCTCTGTCATGTATGACCGTGAATCTAAGGGATACTATTTTCAAATGCCTATCAACGGGAACGTGTAAGAACTGTTATATAGTTTTAACGATTTCATCGTTTGTCCGTCGTTAATAAAAACAACTACAGGAACTTATGTTCCACACTGAACACTGCATACTCGTGTTTTTACTAGATAATATTCTCTCTTTATGCCCTAAATAGATGTGAAGAATGTATAGAAACAAAAGCAAAATATTTAAACCATTTCTCAGAGTGCTACGAATTTTCCGCCTTACATTGAAATTTCTTGCTAAGTTAGTGACAGAATAAAATTTAATATTATATGAACAGACCGTAAATTACCCAACTGAGGAATAGCCGAGATCTTTGTATGGCTATCCATAGAATTCAAAAGTGCCATCTGTTAGTGGTTCCATCCTTGCCTCCCGCAAGCTTATTTTCTGAAATGAAAATTAACAAACGTCTTTAATTCATCTAGATTCTTTTATCAGGAATGGAGAATTAAGACTTCTAGAAATTGTCAATGGGGACATGGCAACATTGTATGTACTTGGAGGTGAACAAAATGGCAACGCTGCTAGGTGCAAACAGTTGCTTCGCGTTCAAGCAACTACGTTGTGTTCTGTTTAATATACCGTTAATTGCTTTATTCACTGGCATCCAGTTGTTGCAACAATGCATTTTTGTGACGGTTTATACCGTCTTTTTACTATTAAATGCTTTCTTACGATATGTAACGTACTAAATTCATTTCCTTTCAATAATTCGAGTCTTATTCTCACATAGCATCGTATTTATGTTGCATTACTGCATAATTAGCTTCAAAGGACTGCTGAGTTCATTAAAATTTCTAAAATAATAATTTTCGTTTCTTTTGCCTGAAACATTTTAATTTCCTTGCTTGTCGAGACCTTCTAATATGAAGATATAATACTTATTTATATACATTCTGAGCGCCATCAGGGGCTCATGCTGGTGAGTGCAGGAGTGGCCGAGATACCTGAGCCACCCAGTGTCTGGGGGTATAACCAGTCCACCCTGTCTCCTGGGGTCAGAAATAAGGAGACCTGGTCCTCCAGATTAGGGATTAAGCATGGGGCTCTCAACCCCAGTTGTAAAAACCTTGTTAATAAGGATGGTTTGTTGTTGGCAACTTGGAATGTTATGACCTGGAAAAATGAAAGAAGTGGCAAATAACTCTTGAGGTATTGGCTGGACAGTAGTGTTGCAAGAAAAAATTTGGAGTGGAAAAGGAAGGATAGATAAACAAGATTGCACATTATTGTATTGCGGATGAACTGAGCCTGGAATCGCAAAGGGAATAAAGAAGAGCCTAATAGAGTTGGACCCAGTTAATGAAGGATTGTGTAAAATAGACTTAAGGTCCAATTTCGAAATGTGACTATACTTTCTGTGTCCGCATCTGTGGAGGAACGGGCGCGTTGACAGGGAAGAGTTTTC
Source organism: Deroplatys truncata (assembly GCA_030765065.1). Classification (NCBI taxonomy): domain Eukaryota; kingdom Metazoa; phylum Arthropoda; class Insecta; order Mantodea; family Mantidae; genus Deroplatys; species Deroplatys truncata. Next base: position 114,530,343 of record CM060988.1, on the reverse strand, counting down.
CTGAGAGTTTGGAAGGAGAGTGGTGAAGGAGTTTAAGGATACGTTGATGTTCTTGGGTGGTTTTGGTGCTGGAGTGGCGGGGAGGCAAGTGTTGCATGGACTAAGCGTCGAGGTTGGTGCCTTGCATGGACAGTTTGTGATTGGAATTAATTGGATTATTAAGTAAGGAAGTTTCTCCTGTGTTATTGTTTTTATAACTGTGTAGAATTGCATTGTACGTTTACATTTGCTCACGGTTAGTTCTTATTTACCATAATCTGTGAGATTTCTATTGCTTAATTCTTGCATTTGTTGATTTACTGTTTCTATTTTTGCAATCCTGGTGTTTCTCTCTGTGAATGCTCTGACTGTATTGGTTTTGTACCAGAATGTAATTATCTACCGGGTGTTTCAGAAATACTTTTACAAACTTCGGTTATGGGTTCCTCACACCAAAAGAAGGAAAAAAGTTCATATGAACATATGTGCCATAATCCTTGGTTTTCGCGTTATTCCTGTCACAATGAAAGTGTGAGTTCAACGGCCTTCGGGGTCCAACCTCAAAACTTCATTTCTCTATTCATTCATAGAAGACGTTGACCCATTGTACCACATACGGTAGATGGCGAAGTGTTGCCATGGAGACTTGTTTACGTTTGTCATTTGTCATTAATCTGTCTTCAGCGTTTCAATTGTGTACATGTAGTGAGTTAACTGCACGTGTTTCGTTCCACCATGGCTGGATATTTATTTCGTGAACAGACAGACATGATTTTTATGTATGGTCCATCAAATGGCAATGGACGCGAGGCTGCACGGCTCTATCAGATGGAGTTTCCAGACCGAAGACAACCGAGTCATCCAACCTTTGTCGCTGTTTATCGTCGCCTTGTTGAGACAGGAACCGTTGCACCACGGACTATTGATCGAGGAAGACCAAGAGATGTTCGTATGCCGGAACGCAAAGAACAGATGTTAAAGTGTGTCGAAGACGATCCAGGTATCAGTACAAGACAATTGGCTGTGGCATCTGGTACATCACACGTGACAGCATGGAGGGTACTTCACGAGCAGCTCCTGCATCCATATCATATTCAACGTGTGCAGGGCCTTTCGCCTGCCGATTATCCACCACGGGATAACTTTTGCCGATGGTTTGTAGCACAAACAGCCAATCCATTGTTTGTCTCGTCAGTTTTGTTTACAGACGAGGCAACGTTTGGGATTGATGGAGTTACTAATTTCCACAACTTACACGTATGGGCAAATCGTAATCCTCATGCCGTACTTCAGGCTAGACATCAGCAACAGTTTAGTCTGAATGTGTGGGCTGGCATTGTAGGTGACTGTCTGGTAGGTCCATACGTTTTACCAGCACGTCTTACAGGGACTTTATCCAGCACACTCTTCCCTACTTATTTCACGAAGATGTGCCCCTGCAAATAAGAAAAAACGTGTGGTTTATGCATGATGGGGCTCCGGCACATTTTAGTCGCATTGTTCGAGATGCACTGACCGGTGTTATACCATGACCGATGGATAGGCAGAGGAGGACCAGTTTCATAGCCTGCACGGTCTCCCGACCTCAATCCTGTGGATTTTTTCCTCGGCATCTTAAATCATTGGTTTATGGAGCAGCCATCCCGGATGCAGAAACGCTTCATTGACGTGGCATGGAAGCCTGCGAAACCATTCGACACCATCCCGGAGTTTTTGACAGGGTGCGACGTTTCATGATTCGACGAGTATATGCATACATAGAAGCAAGAGGACGACATTTCGGGCATTTATTATGAGTTTTGTGTGTTGTAAGTGTACCACTGTGTAGAACAGCTCCTAACGAGAAAACAAAAGATTATGGGCCATATGTTCATATGAACTTTTTTCCTTCTTGTGGTGTAAGGAACCCATACCCAAAGTTTGTAAAAGTATTTCTGAAACATCCTGTATATAACCAGAGCTGTTTCTGTAATCTGAGTTGCTTAACTTGTACTTGTTTTGTTTTTATTGTATTGATGTACTGACTTGAATATATTTATAGCCAGAGGGTGGCGTTAATGGCCACCGCAGTTTTCCGCCACTCAAACCGCTACTACTACTACTACTACTACTACTACTACTACTACTACTACTACCACTACCACTACCACTATCACTATCACTACCAGTACCACTACTGCATTCTGAGCTAATGTAAACAGTGTATTAATCAAGTAAATTCTTTAACATGGTAATAGTCCTCAAGATATATAGAGAATTGCCTTTGAATTTGGACATTTAGATGTAAATATTAATTTCGTGAGGAATGTTTGGCATTTGAAGTAGGCGTATTCCCTGTTTTGTTTGCAGCAATTGCAATTAATATTTTATAAAGCATTCAGCTGTAAAATTTTAATTGTATTGCAGCGTTCGTAAGGCGCCCAGCAAAATTATAACACTATGAGGAATAAAAATAACTATGTAATTTACCGATCTTAAGGAGGAGCTTTAGCAGGCAGGGGTTCCATTAATTTGTATAATTTTACATTAATTGGCACAGATTATATAAATACTGATGTTCCCTATAGAAAACCACGATCCACATTTCGTCACCGCTGTTGATCAGTAGTAACACGGTTTAATGAGTTGAGCTATCCCAAGCAGAAACATGTTGCTGATTAAGCTTACGTTTGTAAGCAAAGCACCCAACACTGGAATCGTTTTTGCCTCTAGTCCACCATTTAATTGAAACACAATAACATATTTTCAACAGGTTACTGAAGTTGAGTTTGCAATAATTGCCCGTTAGTTTTCAATGATTGCTGAACTATTACTTTTCAAAACTGTGAGGTGAGCTGACGACTGCCATACCCTCTGCAGAGCAAGGGAAGCATATGGCAAATTTCATTCTCATACCATTTATGAAAAACGCCTAAGAACTAATGATCCTTCGCTCAGGTCTTATTGAAGTTGGCATTTTACTTTTGTGAAAAATAGTACACATATAAAAGCTTCTTAAAAAAATGCAAATTGATCTCAATTTACATTGAATTTGGAACATAGCTTGGATCCTCCTGTGCTCACCAAGTACGTTTAGTGCTGTTTAAATATAATTATAGTCAGATAAATACTTTGATTCTGAATGGTACCACGAACATAATGCAGAATTAAGATTTTAATGTATTATTTTAAAACTTTATTTTTGAGAAAATACTGAAGTAAATTTTATTAAGGTTGAAACTGAGAAAATATAGAGACATTTCAAAATGTTCACCTCTTACTGCATAGTATAAGTATAAAAATATATTCCATAATCTGTGACTTTTGAGGATCCAGAAAATGCTAGTTACCCACGTACATATTCACTTTCATTAGAAAAATATGTTTTGCAATTTCTTCTAATTCAAAATGCATATAGCTTATTTGTAGCTTGATTGATGTATTTAACACTTTAACGAGTGCATTTAAATGGCAAAAAAAAATCTTAATACATGTGTTGAAATTATAGCGACTTCGTCCGGTATTCACTGTCACCCCGCGAATTCCCACTGCGATTTTCCTTGTCGTTTCACTTGGTTTTCACTATCACCTCACTAAGTTCCCACTGCCACTTAACCAACGTGCTCTAGTGCGATTTTCCTTGTCGCTTCATTTAGTTTTCACTATCACCTCACTAAGTTCTCACTGCCACTTAACCAATGTGCTCTTGTGCGATTTTCCTTGTCGTTTCACTTAGTTTTCACTATCACCTCACTAAGTTCTCACTGCCACTTAACCAACGTGCTCTAGTGCGATTTTCCTTGTCGCTTCATTTAGTTTTCACTATCACCTCACTAAGTTCTCACTGCCACTTAACCAATGTGCTCTTTGCGATTTTCCTTGTCGTTTCACTTAGTTTTCACTGTCGCAACGCTGTCGCCGATTTTACTTGTCGCTTAACTTAGGTTTTATTGTTATTTCACTTTCTTCGTGACGTAGCGGAGTAATGAAATACGCACGACGTAGCCTCTTTTTTCCGGACGATTCACTCACTGTAGAGTCGAACACAAGATCTATCTAATCTCTTGTGATAATGGCTATCGCCGCATATCACGGCAATCGCTACAAACTCGCTCGGAGAACGGCACTTTTTGTCGCAGGGTTGTCGAATACATGACTTCTCTAATCTCTAGCAGTAGCGGTTATCATTGCACATCGCAGCAGTCCTTAAAAACTCGCTCGGAAAACAGCACTTTTTGTCGCACCAGAAATGCACTCATTCCCACCTACTCACTTCCGAATATGCTGGCTTATATAGCTATTGCAAATTTCCATAAGGTTCAAGAATGTTCTCAAGAGGTGGGCAAAAAGAATCCTCCAAAAGAACCCAGTAATCTGTTGATAGCAGTTCTTGTGTTTATGCTGGGCGAGAGAGCTACTGTGTCTACTTATCTCTCATCGCCCGGTCGATCGGCGACAAACCCCCAATAAAGTTGAGCCATAGCCGCTGTGTTACATTATTAGATTTAATTTTTCTTTTAATAAAATCTAGCACAAGGGAGGATTTCTAATAAGACGAAGAATTACACGCATAATTTTTATGATATAGCACGTATAACGGCAAAAAAAATAAGTTTCTTAGGGTAGTGCTGATGGAGTTAAATAAACGCGGTGAATATGGGATGAATATCAATTACAGCTATTAGAAGACACGAAATGAAGTGACCATTATGAGAACTGAAGTAACTGAAGCTAGTACGCAGTTTAGCTAGAATCTATCAAAACACCAACATGAAATGCTATCCAGAAGTCAGAGGAGAAAGGCAAGATATGATTTGTATAGTGCAGGAACAGTTTACATAGCGACAAAGTGAGGAAGTAGTTTTGAAAGCATTTGAAACTTTGATACAAAGTAGCGTATGTTATGGAAGGACGTTACAAATAATGCACAAGCTTTAGAAAATCTGTGCAAACGAAAAGTAAAAAGATATTACTGGATTATGGAATAAGAAGGAATCTCTTGCTAAGAAATGCGTTAAAAAGAATGAATGGAAATAAGCTGCTACACAGAAGGAATCACCATTTGATGGAGAATATTAAACTTCATATAAATGGACGAAGTATAAAGGCTAAATATTTTTAAAGTTTTGGAGGGTGTAATATATATAATTATTTCCGCGGTTTCACTTCTACAGGTGCACAGTATATTTTTCTGATAGACACCGTTTTCTCAAAGCTGTAAAATCCATCCATCTGAAACCTCCTATACCCATTCAAGACAAACTGTTTAATACAGTGGGTATAATTATAGGAATGAAATAGGATTTAAAATATTCACTATTTTGTCTTAAAGTTTTAGGCGAACTTTAAAATTCATTCTTTAGGGAAAAAACTGAAATATTGCTAGTAGCAAAGTTCTAGTTTGTTGCATAAAATATATCCCTAATGCATATCAAACATTCCAAACATCTGCTTCATGCGCTTTCTGATAGAACGATGCCTAAAATTACAATATATTTTTTATAATTTTACTTGCAATATTTTATCTGTATGTTTTTTCAGACCGTGATGAACCCTCGTATGATTAAGCAACTTCGGAGAGGATGGTTGTATTTATCTGACATTACAACTGTTTTAAGCTGATCTACACGTGCATGTTTCCTGAGTGCATTTAGAAATGCTGATATCAGACATCATCAAACGGTCCGAACGTCAGTTCTGTGCAAGGTATGCACAGCCATGACTTGGTACAGTTGCACGGAGACAACTCGAGCACTGCCGCACAGATGTATTGACAGGTTCGATGTGAAGTAGAAGAGGTAACGTCTGACGTTGTTTTATTTAAATTCATGCTTTGTTACATGCTAGGAGAAATAGAGGGTCGTTTGAAAATTTCTCGGAATGGCATACTAAATAACAACTGACTACATTGAAAAATAAAAATATTTTGGATGAGGTCTCCCTGTACACTAATGCACTTGGTCCATTGATGTTCCAATGTGTTTCTTTCATCTCGAAGTCGAGATTCTTCCAGGCTGCAAAATACTCCTCAACACCGGCTATGAGTTCATTTGAAGAGTTTCTCCATCTACCAAGGAAATGTTTGAGCTTAGGGAAGAGATAGGAGTCTGATGGAGCCATACCAGGTGAATAAGGTGGGTGTGGCAACAATTCATACCTTTGTTCATGAATTCTTGCCATGGCAAGGACACATGCGTGCGGGCGCGCATTGTCGTGATAGATTATTTTGTTCCTTACTGAATCTGACCTTTTTCCCGTATTTTTTGCTGCAGTTGGTTCAGGAGGTTCGTATTCTGCCGTAATCGTTTGACCTTTGGGAAGATAATCTATCAACAGAATCCCTTTCGCATAACAGAACACTGATGCCATGACCTTTCGACTGATGGTATTGCCTTTGCTTTCTTTGGTGGTGGAGAATCAGCATGTTTCCACTGCTTTGACGGTTTCTTTGTCTCTGGGGTGTAGAAGTGGTCCCATGGTCACATACCGACGCAAAAATCTTGTGGGTTTTTCTGAAAACGGGCCAAACATTGTTCAGACATTTGCACTCTGATGAGTTTTTGGCCCTATGCTAACACTCGCGATCAAAATGCGATATGTCCTTTCAGATGGTATCCTTAGAGCATCAGCAACTTCTCGCACTTTGAGTCGATCCTCCAAAACCATATCGTGCACTTTTGTAATCATTTCTGGGTTGGTGACACAACTGGACCGATTATTATGTGGATCATCTTCTAAACTCTTCCCACCAAATTTAAACTCATTGATCCACTTGGCAACAGTTGAATATGAAGGAGCAGAGTCCCCCAAGCGTGCTCTGAAAATCGACATGAGTTTCATTTGCTTTCATACCTTTCTTTAGGAAGTACTTTATCACTGCTCGAATTTCAGTTTTTTCCATCTTCAAAAATCACACGAACAACAATAGAGAGGCGTCAGCACCGCAGCTGTAAACTCAGACCACTGATACGCCACGTGTTTACTCAAGAGGGATGACTAATTATTACGTCAGATTCGGATTGCGCTAGTAGAGACCTCTGTGGGTGTTTCTCAGAGCTTTTCAAACAACCCCCAATATTGCTAGTTTTAATATATTATTGTGTAATTTTTCTGCATAACAAGAAGTCTCTGAGAATTTGTCACTAGGACTTAAAAAGTTCAGGGTTTCTGTCATTTCATGAGAAGAAAGGTTTCTAATTTAAAGCGGAAAAAAAATCTTAACTGTGACTAGCTGTAGAGCATCATTCAGATTTTGTTTTTCGCCGCATGCTAATAAAACACTTCCTGTTTGTCGAAGCAACCATCCTTATATATTTTGCTGGTAGAATCCAATATAAACCAAATATATTTAGAAACCTTTATTACAGAAAAATTGAAACATTTTAGTCAACACCAACTATAAAGTAAGTCCCTGTGCACTATGCCACTTCAACTAGCGTCCTACTATTTTCTGAAACAGTTCTACACTCCATTTTTATCAGTTTCTATAGAGCGCGCGTAGCATATGTTCAGCTATTTAGTCAAAGCTAACCTCTGCCCCTTGAAGACTTAACTATAGACCATGTAGACAACGAAAATAGTTACCAGTTAGAATAGTAGAGGAAGGTAAATTTTGGTTCCATTTTTGGCTATAAAATTACAGGATGATTCAATGAAGTCAATTCTATACAACCGTATAATAACTGTAAATGTTTATGCAATTTAGCAAATATATGGAATTAATGCCAATAATACACGAATTTATGCAACGTAGGAGAACATTTTCATTTCATTTAAAATTAAGCCCTTCAAACAGTCCATCTCTACGATGACAATATGCCAGTTCTATGATACATGTTGTCAAACGACTTTTATAAACATTTCAACTGGAATAGCATTATCTTCTCCATAAATATTGTCTTAAAGGTCTAAAACAGTTAGTTGCTCTTCACAAAACCTCTAGAAAGTAGTCGTAGAGAAAACTGGGGTTCTTGGAGACGATAGATTGTCTCCATAAATGACTTGATTCCAAAAGAGCCGACGCACAGTTGCCATATACATTCTATTAGTTTGTGCCGTGGCACTGTCTTGCTGGAACAATTTGGCTACTCCCTTGTACACCTTAAAGACAACGTTTACCGATAGAATTGAAATGTTACCCTGGTCATCTGGCGATATACATAGTAAGCTGGCACGCAGTCAACACAGAAATGGAGATTATTTGCGGTATATAATTTTCAAGAGACTAAATATTTATTCTGTTTGAATAAGACATTGTTAATTTGCGTAAACAGTATGATTAATGTTCACCACGCAATTATAAACGAAATTTTGTTTCATTGAATCTGCTGTATATTTTGGGGCTCCATTTGTACAAAATTATTATTGATCCAGAAAACTGTTAGTGGTCTCAAGTTCACAATTAATTTAAATACGAAGATTTTTGGAAACTCTGGTATAATTTGAGCTATGTCAGCTATCGAATTTGTCGTATGAACTCATCATATTATTTTATTCGAAATCATTTTGGTAACAATCCAAACGCAGCACTTTTGAAAACTTAAAACTAATAATTTTACCCCTTCATCCCTTTAAAATAAAATACTTATACTGTATTGATTATGATGCCGATTAAGTTATCAGCCCTAGAGTAGGAATCTCATCATGTTCTCTTAATTACTTCTCCTCCTTCCCTTCCGCACTTAGGCGGTTTCAAAGATAGTCCATGTTATGTGTAAGATGTACTGAAAATGACCGTGCACTCAGTTGATGACGCGTTCTCGATTCCCCTAAGCAATATTACTTTCCAAGTTTCATCGCAACAATTCTGTTGTTCTTGAATCTTAAGGATACACACGCATTTAGTTTTATCACTAGTGATCCTTTTATGCCTGTGACATATCTATCATCCTATAACAAAATCAAGTGGGGCAATACTCAAGTCCGACTCTGGCACAGATGCTGGAAGAAAACTGCACCCACTGGTATTTTCTTAAAGCCGCAAATCGAGAGAGTGAGCGAGACGAAGATCAAGTCCCTTTCTCCGGATCCTCTCTGTGACAAATAGTTCTTACGTGAGTTGCTTGCTAAACTGCCTTCCTTGGACGTGTAGAGATGAGGAAAACGCCATGTGGCGTCAAAACTTCCATCCTCAACTTTCCAAGAGGAGCGGCACTGCCCCACCGAGGTTCCATCTATTTCTAAACCAGAAGCTTTGGAATGTTTCTCTACAGCTTTCACATATTGTGATCTATGGCATGATAGCAAAATAACTCATTACGCAACGATCTTGTAATGATAGGTGTTAATACACTGGAAAGTGTAGAACTGAAGTCATTACACAAGAGTGGCGTACTAACAATTTTGTCACTGACCAGATACATAAATGCAAGTCAAATACGAGATGCATTTAAAAACGAAGTGGAACTATCAGCAGCATATGAAACAGAGGCAGACAAAACACCGTCACAATATGAAGGCTTACTTTTCTACTTTTTCCATCCCCTAGCTAGAGAAGTATGCATTCCACTGAAAACATTTTATAAAATATCTTATGCGATACATTCGCATGACTTTCTCTACTCTCTGTCGTTTATTAGTGGGTATAAAACAAGGCCTACTAAAGCTTATTTTTATGCCTACTTTGTTTTAATCCAGACAATCTTTTGCAGAAATACAAATACAAAGAGAATAGCGATAGTGAAATATTAAAGAACTGAACGCTATATGGTGGCCTTAAAATTCCATAATGTTTCAATGGAATTGCGAGGAACAACTTAATGTTTACAGGACTTTAAACGAATGGCTAAATATTGAATAATTGAACCATTAATAACGGATGCCTCGGAAATGGCTCATGCCACAAAAATTTATTAAAATAAGGTCTCTTTTAAAGAGATCCAGTTTTCTTGTATATTATGCTTCCGTCTATCTCTTAACGTTTATCAGTTATATAAGATTATACAAAAGTCCTTCCGAATGGAGTGGACTTCACAGGCTAATCCCAGAAAATTCAACATATGCATTTTGTTTGTATGTAAATATCTTTAATATATGGTATTTTAGTCAAAATCAATAGAGCCATTCTTTAGAAAATAAAAAAATCGAAAAATCGAAAAGTTCTCCATGTAAAGGGTAGTGTGTGGTGGAGTGATTTTCTTAAATATCTCCGTGTCGTATCTTTGGAAGATATTGAACTTAAATACCAAGTTTGGTATATATCCGACTTTCCGTTTTTGAATTATGCTACTCAATGCGCGCGCACGCACACACACACACGCGCGCGCGCGCGCCTACATTTTCTATTTTTTTCACGGGGATTCAAAACATTTTGGGTGAAATTGCTTCAAGCTCCTGTATGCCTCTTTTAATACAAGCAAATGCACAGGGCAATAATTTCTGCGAATGTTTATCTCTATTAACATAAAATAGATAGAAAAAGAAGCTAACAGTTTAATAGATATAAGAATAAACGATAGTGGGAAGAGAGTCCTCAAAGCTGTTAACTTAGCGCCGTTATACAGGATGGAGCATTTAAGTTGAGACTGTACATTATCTTCAAAACTAAACGTTTCAGAAATTCAAAACGTTCGATATTATTTACGTCGGTGTAAGAACAATCGCAAACAAATGTTATTTAGGTTTTTTATGATGGGTGAGTAAACAACATAAAAAGATAGGTTCCCATTTAAAAAAATTAAATTGACTAAAATGACCATCACAACGTCCTCCAAACAAAACACGATTAATAGTATTTACTTTCCCTCATAACATCAAGCAACTTTTATTGAAGACATTTATTTTTGCAACGCTTAGTTTTGGAGATATGGTACAGTCTCAACTTAAATGTTCCAACCTGTATTTCTTAATTGATCTGTGCTGTAGCTAAACTACTGTATTATTTAATATGTATCCAAGATTTTAGAAGTTTTATGTGAGGTATACTGTACTCTTGATAAAGTCTTCTATTTTTCTCTTCAGGAGGTTTTTGTTTATCTCAGAATTTAACAGGTACAAAAATTCAAGGAGAATGAGGACTTCAAAAATAGTTTAACAGAAGTTTTAGTATATACCTAGGTAGGTTTTATATGAAACATTAATGTTAATGAAAATCGTGAAAAGGACAATAACATTTTAAAGCACGCTGCTTAAAACATGGATACACTTAGAAGAATATAAGCGACTATTTTGTAAACGCTTACTGCTACAAATATGTGTATTATAAAAGCACATAGTCTGTGAACCCCTGCGATTGATAAGGATCAATGTATGTATACTTGTACTTACATACACACACTTATTCATTCATATAAAATCTGCATTTTTCCTTTAATCTGCTTTTGTACGATATTTTATACGGAATTCAACACCAATAAACAGGAGTTCAAAGGATATTTATGAAAAATTGAAAATGCACATTTGATTTATAATTCCAAAATACGAAATTCATTTTAATTAAAATGGATAGCCATTTTTAGAAAATATTGAACTTTTTCACTATGTAGGGTGTGAGTGTGTTTCAGATGAGGGTGATTATTCGCTTTGGTTTCTTAAAACATGCTAGGGTTAGTATAAAATGTCGTATTTATAGGATTTTGCATTTGTTCATAAATATACCATTTTCTTAAAATTGTTATTTTTTACATAGTAAAACTCAAACTTTGTGTGTTCTCTGGTATTAATATGTGATTTTTCAGTGGAATGTACTCCGTTTACCAAATAAATTTCATGTTGCAAATATATTTGCATTTTTCTGCTATTTTATAGTTTTTCAATCTCTTCGGCTGCAAGGTTGGACAATAAATCCTGTTCCTATGTAAAAATATCTAATCGATGTTTGATTTAAAAATATCTTTCATGAGTGGCAGGAGGATGCAGGTAGCTATAAACGTAACGGGTGAGTTAAAATACTGATGTACCTATATTACTGAATAAAATTACTAGATTTGATAATGATATTCACTAAAAGAAGGCTACCGATGTTTTGTAATGATATGTGTTAATACAATGAAGGGATAAAACTATGGGTGTATATCCGGGGAGGAGGTTAATCCCGGAGTGGAAACTATTCAACAGTTTTTTTAAAATTCTTTAAAGAATAAAAAAGCATTGTATTTTTCCTACGGATATAGGCTTTTACTACTTCTGATTTCAACTCCTGAATGATCAAACATAATTTATAGAGCAAGGAAGTATACGGAATATTCAGGTCTTAATATAAGATGCCTACTGAAATGCTTTCTACTTTTCGTTGGGAATGCCACAAGGGTACATATACTCCATGGAGAACAGAGTTACTCCCAGGACCTTATACAAATAAAACAAAAGCTGAGTATATTTTATTCCGAGCAATAAACACAGAGTTTCACGGATCTTGATATAATAACTCGGCTTCTGTTTTTTTATAGGTCCCAAAACATTTACTAATCTTTATGTAAGTAAACTCATTATCAATGTACCCATAGTTAACTTATCTACAATTATGTCTAGCGTAATTTCAATAGTTACTCAACCGATATCTAGAATTAACAACTGACAATCCCATTTTATCATTGTTAATAGACCTTAGCCATGTTAAAAAGTATTAATTTGGTGATTTAAAGGTAGATAATCTACATATTCACCAATTAGTTCCAATTCGTTAAATATTGATATAGGGGAATAACGTATTCTCTTACTATGAAAACCTTAGTACAGGCTGTACCAGCGTGGTGCGCGCCAGAGAGCACGGAGTGTATACTCGCGACTCGCTGGAGCCTGCCTGCAGCATGCAATACAGCTCAACATTGTGGGCAAGCTATCGTTGGCTGAAGGAAGTGTTGGAATAAAGTGGTAGGAAACGCAAGCACTTGTGCCGGACCTTCACTCGATGACGTTTTAACTATCACGTCAGCACTATTATTATTATTATTATTATTATTATTATTACTCTATTTTACGTCGCTTTAACTGCATGGTCATATCGCGACGGATCTGTTAGTGGATAGCTCTTAGATCGATGTGTGGCGGACAGTTAGTCTTCTAGGTCTCATCCCTGTAACCACTTGCTTCCTCACCTTGGTGCATAGCATTGGATCTTCTGCTTCGTGCCCTACAGATGGCATTAGGGTGCCGTCCAGTCTACCTGCTTATATTGTCTATGGATAGATGGCACAGCATTCGCTATTACCACCTATTTTTCATTTTTACTATTGTTTTATACTTAAGGTGGAACTTTGGGTCGTGGTATTAAATATCCAATCCGGTATTTACCTTAGCGGCTGAGGGAAATCACGAAAAAACCTCAGTCAAGTTGGTTGGCCCACCGGATTTGAACCCGGGATCTCTCGAATGCGGGCCACAGACGTTACCGTCTGAGCCATCCCCCTCGGTCTCCGAGCACTGTTTCTGCGTACACGAGAGTACTCTTGACTCAGTCGAGCAGATTTGGAGAGCCTGTATATTGTAAAATAATTACAGGATCAAAAGTAAGGTACAACAGTTTAAAATGTCCTTTGTTGTACTCATCTAAGAACTGCTCTATTTGAATTATTGTGTAACTGAAAAGATATATACAACTGGAAGGTTTTTGAGTGGAGATTAAGGAAATTCTAAATATAAATTCCACAGGTATTTCATTCCTACTTCCATGAATATCAGGGGATTTGTGGTTCGTTTCTACAATATGATGGGGCCTTATTATTGCACAATTCAAAAGGGCAAAGGAAAGGATTCAGTATAAAAAGATCGTTTAGAGTTTTAGCAATATGAAATTAAATAATCAATTCGTCATTCGAGATTTCAAAATCCACCAGTACAACAATGGATAAGCCAGCTGGTATATTTGTAAAACAGGACCTAATAATATATTAAAATTCATAATTTAGTAGGATCGTCCCATTTCAAAGTGTGTTTGCTTAATCTCGGTTACCTTGAAGAAATACTTTCCAGGGTTTTCTCTTGGCCAGAAAAGATAAGTTCATGTAATTCTCGGCTCTTGAACCACGGAGCACTCATTGTGATTAATGAAATAATGTTTCTCTCCATGTGTTCCTGAAAAGCTATAAGAGACATCAAATTATCCAAAGTACAAAGATGAAAAAGTAATTCTAATATAAATTATGTAGTATCTAATTGTATTATTAATATTATTTGATCGTCCTCTTCCAAACTGAAGAAGTTATTTTGCTGTATTGTTATTTTCCCCACACTTTGGGAGCCAATTTGAAGTAGATAGTATCTTTTACGTTATTTGCACCACGTTTTGGGCATCAATTTGAAGTAGGTTGTATTGAAGGAGTTGTATTATAGTTCAACTGTTGGAGAGCCGAACTTGAAGTAGTTCCAACCGCACGTATGGTAAAAAGTTTCCGGTAGCCTTCGCCCCAAATGTTTAAAAATATTAACTTTGTAATTTGACTGTTTCTTTAAATACTATATACTTATGTTTGCCTCGGCAGCGTCAGTGTTATTGTTAGACATGTTTCTCTTTGCAGGGTTGTAGGCGCTCACAGATTATAATTTTACTTCACTCCTTTTATTAATCCTTGACACAATTTAAATAACACTTCAGTGATGTAGAGAGAGATGTGAGATTTTTTTTAATTAATTACTTGCACTTTTTAACACGTAAACTATTTTCGTCTCACAAGAATACGTATTACATTTCTCGAGGACGCATCTCGCGTCAGGAACACTGTCTACAACCAACGCGTCCAGTTATGAGCGCTGTCTACAAGCAACTGACTTCTAGATTTGTAAATTTTGCCAATTTCAGTTTCTGATTGGCTATTCCTAATCCAATAGAATACTTTTATTTAACTTAAGCGTTTTTCTGGTTGTTGATTGGATATTTTATAAACTGTCTCAAAAATTTACATTATTGTTGCTCCAAGAATGACTAGTAGCATTATTAAACATTCTTACTCATTATTGCCTCAATGTACCTCATTGTTAGCAAATTTTAACCTATTATTCTCACAGCTCCTACATTATTAAATTACGTAATACATTCACATAACATTATTACATGTATACAATAATATAAACATATACAATGACTGTAATATACACATTTTATATACTGTTACATATGTATATATATATATTGCTTTAAGGCGGGCTGTTATTGCATTTACACATTATATATAGACTGAAATCATTTTAGTGTTAAAAATACTGCCTCAAAACCAATGTATACTTATATTTCCGAACTGTAAATCTTTCAGCAGGAAGTTATACTGGATTTCGTCTGTAGTGAAATCATTAGCGTTCTGGCGTCTCAACCCAGAGTCTTGAGCTAATTCCTGATTGGAATGGGAGAGTTTTTCTTTAATTACAATTATTCATCATAAACATTAAAGCATTTTTGTTTTTCATATAAATGAATTCTTACCGGGGTGAGAGTTCGAGTTCGGTTTTCTTCCGGAACAGCGTTTAACATCGTTTTAAATATTGGCTGTAATTTATAATCTGATAGGATTTCAACTCTGACGTGTAATTAATAACGTAGACATCTTTATATCTCTGTTGAAAATGCCGACCTCCTTGTTTACTGGGTTGTTACATTACAGGGATAGGCAAAAAATAACGTAACGGTTAGCTTAATATTACGTTACAAAAGTAATGGAGACAGACAGTAACTAGTTACCCATTAACGGTTACAAAAGTAACGATACAGATTAAGTTGTAACCCAATAACGGTTACCAAAACAATGAGTTGTTAACCCGCTAATGGTTACTAAAGTAACGGAGATGGTTACCGAGTTGGGTGACATATGTTACTGCATGTACATTGGTATCGCTTATCGGGAACTTATCTAAACTCATTACGCAGTATCAGTCTCCCCCGTAAGAGATTGTGAGTGGCATTGCTAATTTAATATATCATCTAGCGAGAAGAATATCTGCTAATTATCCGATTTGCTACATATATGTAACCAAATGACCTCTGCATATCTTGTGATGTTAGACAACAATGCGTTTTTGGGCGTCCATGTTTCTTCTTTAGCAAGATCACCTTTTGTTTTACATAACGTCCTACGAGAATATTTAAGCTATTGTATGCTTAATTCTTTAATGTGGATGTTGGCAAAAGTGATGTATTTTCTTTTGCGTAAATACATCACATGATGTTTATATTTAGGATCCCCTATAGCTCAGTCTGCCTATACAAACTGTGTATATGTGCAGGAATGTAGAAGGAAGTACGGATACATTCTGCGATTATAAATTGCCGTAGTAGTCATCAAAAAGTTGACACAACCGCAGAAACTTATTTTTAGACTGTATCATATAACTAAGTGCGTCTGTATCGATATAGTTCATATTGAAATGTAGTTACAGCCAATCGTTACTGATCACAATTAATATAACGTGATAACCATGAAAACAAATAACTTAATCGTACTGCTGACCGTTATATGTAACCGTTAACGCACTGTAACTGTAACAGTTACAATCGTTACTCGAAATATTTGTCACATCCCTATACATCCGCATTATCAAGTTTAATTTCAAGGCAGATTTTTTGTAATATTTAAAGTGGAATGGCATTTTTTTCTGTGAATATTATCTTTAAGATCTACAAGGAAGCAGCGAAAATAGTTTCAGTAAAATGGTACCACAGCACACACTGCTATGGCAGCTGTGAATCAGCTCCCTAGGAATCAAGTTTTCTCGAAAAATGGAGACACGGAATGGCGTCCAAGGTCTCAGATTTCTGTCTATGACAACTTTTTTCTGGAGGTATTTGAAGGGCAACGTTTGTTCAAATCGTCCACAACATCGTAGAGCAATAAAGATTACAACTACTACTAGAAGAACTGTTCAAAAGATTTCTAAATATTGACATCTTACCTTAAATACAATATTCACAGAGAAATTAATGCTATTCCAGTTTAAGCACTACAAATGTCGCCTGGCTATATGCAAACTTGCCTTGTTCTATCATTCTGTTAGGCAGCCTTATTGCTTTGCCTACGTGTGGCGTATAAGTAGTTCTCAGGGGGCAGAGATTCCCCTCGGCCAAAAAGACATGACAACGCGTCCTCTACAGTAAACGTCTGCATTCTCGTGAAAACGACCGACCGTGAATTACTGGGCCACCTTCGGTTCTCACGTACGGCAGCCGAGACAGGTTTAGCCGAGCTCATGAAGGCCAGCAGAGACACCGAGCGGATAGGTAAAAGTCTCGGTCGCTCGCAAGCAACCGTAATGCTGCTGCTCTCTGGTGAGTCCCAGTTGTACGAACACAACTCGTAATACAACTGCCGACAAGTCGTAGTTCAACAAAACCGGATACTAATACAGCACTACATTCAACAGCACATATATACAGTAAAGCTAGAGAGTTTATTGGAAGTGGCAAAATTTGGGAGTGATGAATTATAAAACAGCTGCATCCTTTTATAAACTGCAGCGGTTCATTTACTTGTAACATTATATACCCAAATCCTTGCTTGTTACATACCCAATTTATCGCTCCTATATAATATATTATTTGGATAATCCGAAGTTCTACATAGTAATTATTTATTTATTTTTGTAGTTTTAAATCTATTAACTGCGTAGATCATATCGGACAGGTTGCAGATTTGAATAAGTTTTAAAAATTGTTATTTCTATAAAAAAATTACAGAAATCCCTCTATAATGAATATATTTAGGTTATTCAAAATCTGAGCAAATTTCTTGTGTCATTTCACTGCGTTGAAATAAAAAAATTAATCTGCTTGAACAAAGTCCTATCATATCAGGCGACGCGGACGGATTCGTTTTAAAATAAGTGTTCCTTATTAAACAGTGTAATTATATAAAATAATCCTTATTGTTCCGAGTAATATTGTTTGTATTTGCAAGATTTTAAATAATCGTATTATGCAGTAGCTGTATGATTATAGTTTTCGATACTACTGAGTGTTGGTAATAGTACGGTATTACTTACTAAAAATAAAGAAAGAATACATTATTATGTTAGACTTTAGAATAACCATAAAAATGAAGTCCATGAGTACAATAGAACAAAACCTGATACATGCATTTCTGCTTGTCTATGTGTACAAACGTAAACAAATAAGGAAACGGTAATAGAAAAGGTTGAGGCACAAACTTTACTTAGGTAATATTAATTGTAATAGTAATTATTACGGAAGGATTCTGCAGAAAAAAATTAATACTTAATGTACCAAAACTGGTAGCAGTTTAATTATAAATAAAATGGACTTCCCAATACTTAAGTGTCATTATTATAATTAAATTACATTTATGATTTTAAATTATCCCTATTGCAATAACCTTTCCAAGAAAATTAATACAGACAAAAGACTGACAACTTTGTTTACAAAAGCAGGTAAGGTTGGGGAGTGGGAATGGAGCGGGTATATTGCCATTTGTCAGTACTCGTATAGCTGCACTTTGAGGCACGCAGGCTCAATTAGGGCTCGGTACTAAGAAGTATAGTCGCATATTGGTTCTAGCGCTGACAGAAATTGGATTTAAGCAATAATTATTTTCGATGTTGAAACTAAATTCCTATGTATTTCAAACATGTGCGCATTCTATATAAGTTAGAGCAGAAGCAACTGTTTGTGTGTTTTGCATTTACAAAGATCTGCCTAATCATGAGTATTAATGGTAATAAAATTACTAATATATATTGCTGCTACCATATTAATACTACAAAAAATACTGCACGTACAACTTCAACTCCACAATCTAGATCCAAAATGTAGAACAGGCACTCAACTTATTTAAGATGTTTTTGTCATGAGTTTTCCGTGAGAAGGAAAAAAATGTATCGCAAAAATTTAAATGTTCTTCGTCATATTTACTTGCAGTTGGGAAAATGCAAACATACGGCATGAAATATTTAAAAGGAATTGTTGACGTTCTGAAAACAGGAACGTATTTCGAACAAATTGTGTGTTCTTTTGTAGATATACATTTTTTCTGTAATCAAGCTTTTCACCTCTCCCTTTTGGCTCTCAAGTTGAATACACTCCACTAACAGTAAAGTGGAGTTCATATACTATTCCCAGAAAATTCGAGATATACATTTTATTTGTCGTGATAGTATCTCAAACACGTGGCACTTGAATCAAAATCGGCATTTTTTTTTTAAAAATAAAAAAATATTGAATGTTGTTCCATGTAAACGATAGTTTGAGGAGGGGGAATTACGTAAAAACTTTGTCACATTCGTGAAAGGTGTTGGTCTTAAATGTAACTGTTGTTATTTACCGACTTTTCTTTTTTGAGTAATGCGCTGCACACACACGGATCTCTTTCTTAAAATTTCTTTGCGTTCAGTGATCTCAAATTATGTGTTTCCAGTAAAACTTCGATATCCATTTTTTGGGTGGAATACACTACTTTACCTAATATTGGTAGGATGTAGATTGAGGCAATATTTTATATCATAACATGCTGTGAATGCCAGAGTGATTGTAGTGTAAATTAATATTATTGTATGTACAGGATTTTAGATGTTTGTTAGCCATAAGTATTGTTAGGAAATAAGTTTACACGGCCTAACTGAAACTGACAATAGAAGTGGGTAACAATAAACCAAGGGGGTGAGTTCTTTATCACTAAGAAGAGACAAACAAATAATGTCAGGGTAGCGTGCCTTTTTTTTAGAAATGGAGGGAATATCTTCCCTAGAGTATATATGTTAGTAGTAGTAGTGATTGGCTGACCAAAACAGAAGCTAAAGTTGGCGCAATTTGGTAACCAATAGGAGCTACATTATAATGTTTAGGCAATTCGAGGTGAAGGAGTATATATTCTCGAGCCATAAGCAAGTGTCGCGCAGTTTTGAAGAGTCTCTCACGAGGTGCATCTCGCATAGTCACAAAAATGTAAAGTACGTGAAGTAATTGGTGCGCGGCAACTAAACGACTGTAGTTACATTCGGAAATATCACAGTTTTGAAGAGTCTCTCACGAGGTGCACGTCGCATAGTTACAAAAATGTAAAGTACGCGAAGTAATTGGTGCGCGGCAACTAAAACCACTGTAGTTACATTCCGAAATATAACAGTTCAGAAGAATCTCTCACGAGGTGCACGTCGCAGAGTTAGTTACAAAAATGTAAAGTACGCAAAGTAATTGGTGCACGGCAACTAAAACGACTGTAGTTACATTCAGAAATATCAGAGTTTCAGTCAGGCGTGTATAAAGATTAAACATGTCAATTATTAATTAAGTGTGACTGCAATAAAAGTCTAGATTCAAATTTTGTTTATCAGGGTTACCTTTTAGCAACAACTCCTTTCCGTTTACACACCCTGCTTAGAGACACATGCTCGGCTGAGTTATAATAACTAGCAGGAGGACAAAGAACCCCAATTTAAAAATAATTAAACAATAAGCGCCCAACAAATAAGATAACAGAAGCCATTGAGAACTGCGACAAGATAAAGTAATAACAAAATATATACATTGACCAGCCCAAAATAAAGTCAAAAGTAATGGAGGCTACCTAAATAAGGCTACGTATTTACTACTGAGTGACAAAATAGATACCTAACCGTAACGGTTGCTTCATTCACCTATACAGTCCAAAGTATCATCTTGCTCCGAATAGCCACGGTTAACCGCGGGATCCAAGTGGACCGTGAGCTCTCGGTCAAGAGAAGTACTTCGGACAGATAAACAAGGGAGCAAAGAAGTTGAGCCTTATAGGTACACAATCATCTGCATATTCATTCCTACGGTCGAGCGCAACAAGCTACCACTGAGTCATGGTCGATTGTTTTCACTGAAATGCAGACCCTTGCTCTATAAACGCTAACAAACACTGGAGGAGAACTGTTTAAAAAATCTGATGTGTTACATTCACGTCACTTTCTCAGTCTAATATCGTTTATCTTGATATAGCTTCTACAAGATCTTCTTACGAAAGCTTATTTTTATATCCACTTCATGTCAATTAAGATAAACCTTTCCAGAAATAGATTCATTACTCATTTCGTTTAAGGTTCAAGGGCGTAGAGGAAACCGAGTCAGATAGTCAGACGTCTAGAACCCGGGTAGTTATATGCTGGCCCAGAAATTCCATTCTCTATCCATGATATCTCGAAAAACAACTGAACGACGACAACACTTCAATAAAATCTGATGTTGCATTCAAATGACTTTATGTACCCATTATCGTTTATTTTTATATACCTTGTGCAAACTATTCTCACAACAGTTCGTTTTTCAATTTACTTCATGCTAATCGAGATACAATTTACAGAAATAGTTTCCTTACAGATTTTGTTGTAGACAGGACAGAGAAACCGTATTGTTAGTCAGATGTTTAAAAGCGAGTGGATAGTGAGAACTTTTAAAAATGACAAAGTATTGAAATTTTCGAACCAATAATAACGGATATTTCGGAAATAACCGATGCCACAACAAAGTTGTTTGAAATAAATTCTGTGTTTTAAAGAGATTGCATTTCCTTTTTTTTTTTTTTGCAGTACATTTTTCTTTACTAGTCCTTCAAAATTCCTTACGAATGAATGAGACTTCACAGGCTATTCCCAGAAAATTCAAGTAATGCATTTTATTTGGCATTTTGATCAAAGTTTTAGACTTTTTGAAAAAAAGCAAAGTATCGTAAAACGTTCCATGTAATGGGTGGTTTGAGTTGAAGAAATTTTCTTGAAAATCTTTTTGGAAGTTACTGAACTTAAATACCAGGTTTGGTATTTATCAGACCTTTCGTTTTTGTGTTATGCTGTATACACACACGCAGAGAGTCTTTTTCTAATGTTTTATCCAGGGGGCCTCAAAACATGTATTTCCGATGAAATTTCGATGTAGAATTTTTAACTGGATTGCAATACTTTCTCTACCTACTGAGTACGTGGTAGAGAAAGTAAAAAGCTGCGTGGACGCTGGATGAGTATTAGTGCCCAGGAAGATGATGTTGAGTAGTGTTTCATTTATTATACGCGTAATAGATAAACACTTTCATTCTATTTTATTTTACGTCGCTTTAACTCCTTGGTAATATCGCGACGGATCTGTTGGTGGATATGTCTTAGAACGATATGTGATGGACACTTAGCCTTCTAGGTCTCATCCCTGTAACCACCCGCTCGGTCACGTGTCACAGAGACCCTAGCGCATAGCTACCGAATCTTATGCTTTCGTGCCGTGCAGACGGCATTAGGATGCCGTCCAGTGCAGCAACCGCCCCCATGCAAAGGCGTCAGTTAGCCTTCTAGATCTCATCCCTGTAACCCCTGCTTTATGCCGTGCAGATGGCATTAGGGTGCCGTCCAGATAGACATTCTTTTTTCGCCAAACTGGAAATTATTGGGTTTTATTAAAATGTCGAAAATATTACGGAGCTATGATAGTTAAGTTTTATTTGAAACAAGTATATATTTTATTGTTGTAAAATTTATCTTTTTATTTTAGTTTTACTCTGTCACATATATTAGGTAGAGGTACTGTGTCTCAAGAAACATTCCACAATTAAATTTCAACAAACATATGTATTAAGGTAACGCCCGGAAAATCAGATGGATATAAACTTCCTATTTAGATCCAGAGTCTTTCAACCTTACAAGCAAAGATTTTCAGAAATGTCCCCACCTCAAACTGCCCTTTACACCGAAAGCATTTCGTTATTTTTTGAAAAATAGCTCTAACAATTTTGATTGCAATATATGTTAGAGATACTGACATGAACAAAACGTATATCTTGGATTTTGTGTAAATAATCTGCGTAATCCTCTTCATTCTGATTGAGTTTTGTAATATTTTGTGTAACTGGTAAACCATAAAAAATAAACAAAAACTAGGGTCACTCTGGAAGTTTTGAGAATGGGCAACAATGAGTAGTGGTAAAGCAAATCAGGTTTTGCTTACTTCAGACTGAAGTTCAGATAGCAACATGCGTAAGTCTGGGCGCGCTCCAACAATGATCATCGTCAGCAACGCGTGTGAATGTATAGCAGGTGTTACTACGCCATACGCTGGGATAGACCTCAAGCGAGAGCATTTCCGTACTATATGATCTTCTATGACTTTAAAGTCGGTTTAGGGGAGACTGAATGCATTGAAAGACTGTATCTTGAATTGGAGATCTTTGCTCTTCGCAATCCATCATTTATCGATGGTATGCATAATTAGAAGAGGAAGAAATTCCCTCGAAGATGAAGACCGAGCAGGGCGGCCGCTATAGCAACAATGGATGAAAATGTGGTGAAAGCAGAGCGCATGTTGGGGGAATATCATCGTTGCACATATGGTCAGATTCAAGAAGCCCTAAATATTGGATCGGCAGCAGTGAAAACAATCCTGAAAGAAAAGGTTGACCTCAGAAAGCTGGATCCCCTAGCAACTCACAAATGAGCAGAAACAAGCACGTGTGCAATGGTGCCAGGAAATGATTGAAAAATTCAACGGAGGAGGATCCAAAAACATATTTAACATTGTAACAGGTGAGGAAAGCTAGATTTATCAGTGTGGCTCAGAAACTAAACGACAATCATCGGTCTGGGTCTTCCCAGGAAAGGATGTTCCAACAAAAGCGAAGCGAACGAGAAGTGTTGGCAAAAAGATGATCTGTTCCTTCTCAGCAAGTGGCCACACTGTGACGATTCCGCTTGAGGGACAAAAGACTGTTAGCGCCAGATGTTACACCGCAAAATGTCTGCCACAAGTGTTCACTGAACTGAGGAAAAAAAAACATCCTAGGACTGGTCCGCGTGGAATTTTGTTGCACCATGACCATGACAATGCCTCTGCCCCACTACACAAGAAACAAACCAATAACTGCAGGAGTCACATATTTGTCCCATTCTCCTTACAGTCCAGATCTGGCCCCATGCGATTTTTTTTCGATTCCCCAAAATGAAAGAGAAAATTCAAGGTCAACAATTGGAGTGACCTGAAGCCGCGGTAGCAGTTTTCGTAATACAGGATAGCGAGATAAAAGTGGCCACAAAAGTGTGTGCAAATGCCACATTTCCGTTATGTATTAGTATAAATTTATGTTAAAATTTGTCGTTAAAATTGAATCATGCTACAGTATAACAATGCACAATTTTATGCAGTATGAATAATTGATAGTTGGCATTCTTCTGTCAGCATTTCAGTTTATTTCATCAGTTCATATACACGTTGCTATCGCATTCTGGAAAATGACTTTCTCGATACAAGAAAGAATTCAAATTGTGGAAGGTTCAATTAACGAACGAGTCCATGATACCTTCTCTGCGGAACGAACTGTTAGCAAACATTTGTGGCCACCATGGTCTTCGGATCTACAAATATCTGTTGGGATATTTGAAGGACAAGGTTTGTGAAACAAAGCCCCACACAATACAGGAATCTAAATACATCAGCCGTGAAGTTACCACCATCGATATCGGAACTTTACGCCGGGCGTGTCTGAATATAGTCAGATGTGCACAGCAGGTATAGATGCTGCAGGGGACCACTTTCAACATCTTCAATAAATGGTGAGTTTCAGTAAGTCGTTTGTCTGTATTTACTCTATACTTGCATGGGCCACTTTTATCTGCGCCAACTATGCCAACTATCCATTATTCATATTGAAGAAAATTCAATAGCTGTAGCTCGATCCAATCTTAATGACCAATTTAAACAAATTTATATTAATACACAACAGAAATATCGCATTTGCATTCAAACGGGAGACGGGCCACTTTTATCTGCACCACCCTTTATTTGCCGTTTTAGAAATATCGTGGCGTATCATAGGTATTGTCATTCAAGACATATTATTGCGTCGCATTGGCGACAGCATTATTGGGGTAATTTAGTATTTCTTTCGGTTTGTGTTTGAATTTCCGTCTGGCATGACACTCTCCACCTCTGGCCCGCGAGCCTAGCGTTACTTTCTTTGTGTGTGTAAGAGTCTGAGTCTGAGAATTGGTGTATAAGGTGCAAGGCGTGTGTGTGAGACATCTCCCCTCAATCCTTTATTCCCTTGTGTATGTATTGTAGGGCCACAAATTACTTTATTAATAAAATTAAATTGATTTTTATTTATGGACGCTCCTTAACTGCTGTGGTCCTTAGCGTCCCATTCTATATTGGTCGTGAAAGACCGGTAATTTTGATCAGAGGCCTCTTATCAGGCTTGAGGTTCTTTTACGTATCGTAAATCTACGACACGCGACCACCGACTTTACTTCCCTTCCGAAGGAAGCCATGCTAAGGATCTTTACGCCCGAAAAAAATCCATCGTTCTCTGCCGGGTTTGAGCCCGCCACCTTGAGAACTAGAGGCTAGCACGGTACCACTAGTCCACGGAGGGCGACTCTTTATTAATAAACCACAAGTAATGTGAATGATGTGGGATTTGTGTAATTTTGTTACAAAACCCCACGCATACATCGGAATGTGAACACCAAGGTCCTGGTCCTCTCGCCGTTTGTAGCTACGCTCCCCATGTGCGTGTTGGGGTCCTCGAAACTTAATAACATGCTCGGAATCATTTGGCCCTCACCCCAGCATGTAACTACTCCATGTTTGCATTTTTCCAAGTGTGCATCATCTGAGAGAACATGCTTGAAAGTTGGCAAACTTTCTCTTTTCCATCGCAAGAGCTCGTTACTACTACAAGCTGTGAATTTATTCCTCCGTTCTACTGAAAAAACTTTTGTTTCCGTATGTAACTAAGCAATTATTGCTTAATTTGAAGTTATTGTAAGCAGTAATGTATCGTGAATAACATAATGTGGATAGAAGAATCAGTTTTTATGTAAATACTCCGGTATGTAACGTAAACGAGAAGTGCATTTATAAGGTATAGACAATGTGGTGCGAGTGTACCCATTAGATATTTTGAAGTATATCTTCCCGCACTAGCAGTGGCTCATACATCAACTTTGAGAATGGTTTTCTATATGGGGTGTAAAAGACATTCAACAAGCAAACGCCACCGTGCGAGTTTAATTTAAGAAATCTTAGTAATTAATATAAAAGTATTAATTTACTATATGTTTACTACATATGGAATGACTAACACACTAGTTTACTAGTGTCTTTCCATCCACTGACAAAAATTGTGCTTCATATATTCCATATTTCACGAGTATATCTGTGTCAGGTAAATATGCCATCAGGCCCTCACTATCAAGGTTGGTTATAAGAATCGGAAGTCTTAGGCTTTCTTGTGCTTGCATGTTCGAAAGAACAGGATGGTATTTTTGAAAGACAGCGTTTGTTTTCAAAAATGCATAGCTTTCATTTACATCTATAAACATGACATAGTGAATTATATTCGTAGACGGTGAGAGACAAATAGCATTAGTTGCGCATGTCATTGAGGATCTACCATAAAATTTCGTTCTGAATATGCTAAACTAACTTAAATGTATGCTGAACAGTTAAGTGAAGAATGTGGGTTACTACAGCAAACGTCATCAAAGGAAACACCTCTTGTATGAATCTTTTGATAGCAGACCGAATATATAATCTAAAACAAAATTCCACTGTCCCGCCAGCATCATTGCAGGCTATTGACGCCAGACGAAACTTTGTGAAGGCACCGCGCGATGGCACTGAAAGTCATCTTGGTGCCTCGGTTGTGATTGGATGTCCGAGTCGATTTAAGTCGCCCACCGCTATCGAGGGAAGTCAGGTGAGAGGATAAACGTATCGGCGTGCTTGCGGGTTTATTTTCGTCTCGAGTCATCTTTGAAGCGTGCGAAATTTCGAGTTTGATGCACGCATCACTGCGGACATTCTCAGGTTTACTTTGTTTTGGTCTCTTTGAAGTTCGCCAGCCCAGAAACTTAGTACAGTCATTTTGTCACTATCGATGATGGCTTAGCTACCGCATACACGTGCATCAGTAATTCCAATGCTTTAGCTAATTCGATCACCACCACAGGAAAGCTTTAGACACGAAAACAAAACTCACTGGTAGAAAGCTTCTGAAAACCAAAGAAAAAGATTCAAGAAATTAGGCTCCTTTTCTATACATCACAAAGTTTGTCATAGTTTATTAGTTCAACCCTCGGCAATGTTAGCATTATCTCCTTATTGACTTAGTTATTCTCTCCCCCTCTCTTTCGAGTTGAGATGGTGTTCTTACAATTAAAGAGGCATGTACATAATAGAATGTTCCTTTAGGAAAATGTACGAGTAGTCGCGTGACTATTAACTGTTCTTTATTTTCATGTATAAATGAAAACAAAATGATTTGTTAAGATTATCTCTATCCACTTTTTTTCTAAAAACTGTTCTTACAAACTTTTATTCTTCTTTCTGATTCGTGTTAATAAAGATAAACGTTTGCAGAAATGGTCTCGGTACGCATTTTGCTGTAGGTATTAGGTGCTAAAGGAGATTGAAGTCGAATCTCGGATCTCTATATACTGACTTTGAAATTCCATTCTCTTTGCCTGAACACCAGATACAAACGAATAGAAACTTAGCACTTCAAAGAGGTATGAAGCATTTGAAAAAAGAAACTGCGCAGACACTCGCGCGTTAGAAGTAAAATTTCTTAGGTTGTAGCATTTGTTGACGATTTTATTACTTCAGGATTAAGAAATGGTTATATATAATTTGATTTAATAAAATCTCTCTTAATTTAATTAAATTAAATATTTCTTTTTTCATCAACTTCCTTGATTCATACTCTGAGAAAGAAATTATAGGTTTATGATAGCTAAGTATTGAATCTCTCTCTCTCTCTCTCTCTCTCTCTCTCTCTTCTCAACTGTTGTTTGGAAGTTCCTCTCAACTGTCGAGTCGGAGAAGGGGAAGCGTTTCACTTTTCGTCTGATCAGGCCAATTTGCTCAACCGCGCCTAAAGAAGTTTCACTTCAAAATCAAACCAATAACACAAAACATACAAATGCCTATTTTCCAGCTCGATTTCATCAGATTATTCTTTTAGGGAAATACACTTTCTGTATCTGCAGGAGGAGAGCCCACAGTCAACTTTAATAAACAATTTGTTATATCGCCACGAGGTCACTTGTGTAGAGATATAAGATTTAAAAGAATGGACAGTTATCGTTTCATAACACAATAGGTTTTCTTCCTCCAATAAACGTTTATCTGCAAACTGCAGAGAACTGCAAACGAGGATCTAAATCAGTTTTGGCACTCGGCACCCCGTTATTCTGAGTGCTCATGTTCCGTTTTAACCACGAGAGCAACACAGAGTGACTGATAATGTACACGGCTTGATATTCATGGCGTTAAATAGGCTACATCGAGAATAGTAGTAGTACTTTAGTGTTTGCTTGCCATACTGGAACCGGGGTTCGATCTCCCGTAATAAAGAATAGGTTGGTCCTTCTGTTTACTTTTATAACTTATGCTGTAATGTTTTCATATATAAATTTTATAAAGAAATATACCATTTGAAGGAGTATTTAGATTTTTAAGTAGGAGGTTTATTGTTAGACCACTTTTGGGGAGCCAAAACTTGATGAAGTAACTGCTCCACTATGGTACAATTTGAGAGAGGTTAATTATTGCTGTCCCACGTACGGTACCAAGTTTCCGGTGGTCTTCGCCCCAATGTTCACTTTCCGGTGGTCTTCGCCGCAAGTTTACTTTCCGGTGGCCTTCGCCCCAAGTTTAGGAATCAACTTTGTATTTTAATGTTTCTTTAAATATTACATATATTTAGGTTTGCCTGGGCTGCGTCAGTATTAATTTGTAGAAACATGTGTCTCTTTGCAGGGGGTGATGCGGCTAAAGAATATAGGCTTACACAAATTATAATTTTTACTAATTATTTTATTAATCCTTGACACAATTAAATAACACTTCACTGATATAGAGAGCTGTGAGATTATTTATTAATTACTTGCACTTTTAACATGTAAACTTTATAATATTTTCGCCGTAATGAATTTTCGTCTCACACTGGATACGTATAAAACTTCTCGAGGACGCGTCTCGCGTTCAGTTAGGAACGCTGTCTACTAGCAACTGACTTTTACCGCCTGAATTTGCAAATTTCATCTATTTCAAGTCTCAGATTGGCTAATCCTACTCCAATAGAATACTTTTATTTAACTTTTAGCCTTTCTAGTTGCTGATTGGCTATTTATAAACTGTTTTAAAAATATTATATTTTGTTTCCAAGAATTACTAGTAGCATTATTAAACTTTCCAATTCATTATTGCCTCAAGGTTACCTCATTGTTACCTCATTGTTAGCAACTTTTGACCTATATTCTCACAGCTCCTACATTATTAAATTGCTTAATACATTCACATAACATTATTAAACATGTACATAATAATATAAACATAATACAATGACTGTTACATAATTTTATAATTGTATTATACACATATTGTTTTAAGGCGGGCTGTAATTATATATTATTTAATTAGACTGAAATCATTTAAGTGTTAAAAAAACTGCCTCACATTATGCGCATGTAACAAATTTTTACAATGCAAGAAACGATTTTAAAATAACTTACAGATTGTTGACTCTAAGGCTATCCAAAAATTAGGCTTTAGCATAAATGGGAGAAGCTGCAGAGACTTGAGTCAATACAAGCTTCTGATCAATGTCTACTGATTCGGATAGAATTTTAGCAGTAACTTAGATTACGTGCCTGAGCATGATCACAGCTATCATATACATGCATATGTGTGTATTGCTCATAGTTTTAATTTCTGCGGCTATTATTTTTACTACTACTATTATTATTATTACTACTATTGTTATTATGCTTCGTTTCACATAGAAGACGCATTGCATGTAGTGGACTGCATAAGCAGTCAAATTGACGGATACCACTAATGGCATGGTATGTATGAGGTGAATTGTAACATCACATGTGCTGCTTTGATTATAATAATGCAGGAAAGTTCATCTGCGTGCGTTACGCGGTTAGAAATATTCTGGCATTTTGACCTAGTAAATTCTGCAAACATGAAGCTCAGTCAGTTTACTGAAACTACGCGATTAAAGTTTGCATTCATATTTCCTCATGAGATTGCCGAAATACATCTCCTAACGTATGAGGAGGAGAGTCCTTTAGTTTGTTTCCAAATCTTTTATCGAAAATCGTGTGGTTATTTTCGGTCCACAAATCAGTAGAGCACATACGAATTATTTTATACCCATTCTAATATTTATGACATTATTTACTCCCACTCTACTGTAGCTCGGATTTCAATACACTTCGACTTAACACTTCGACTGACTTAGCACCAAATGTCCACATTCACTTACGCTTCCAAAATCAATAGCTATTTGAATTAAGCATATGTGTTGCTAAACTATTAAATGGTCGCATGTCCGCAGCGTATTTCAACGCACTCATCTCGAAAGGTCTGCTTCAT
The DNA here is from genome assembly GCA_030765065.1 of Deroplatys truncata. Lineage (NCBI taxonomy): Eukaryota > Metazoa > Arthropoda > Insecta > Mantodea > Mantidae > Deroplatys > Deroplatys truncata. Next base: position 114,500,123 of record CM060988.1, on the reverse strand, counting down.
TTTGTAAGTTACTCGACTTTACTGGTGCAAGAACAAGCCTTGGAGTATGTATTGCAAGAACTGAGTTTTCAGTAAACTTTTTTTAATATATACAGTTTTATATGAGAAGCACTGAATAAATATTGTGTATATGGGGTTCTTGTCTCTTGTTTTTCCAAATGTAGCCCAGGCGGGGTTAATAACTGGCTTTCTTTTTTTAGACAGAATAAACACGAGTTTTAATTTTATTTTCGGCATCTACTTTAATAATGCATATCACAAACTCTTACCACATGTAGATTCGGTATCTATACTTCTGCTTGAGGTAAACGCAACTGAATCTTATTCAGCATTCATATTTATGCAATAAAACGCAGCCTTCTTCCAGCTACTTCAGGTAAACTCCGGCAGCAATAGAACACTCACCGAACACCACATAGAGCAAGTGTGATGGAAATCGCTGAGCGCTCGCTGTCTGCTTGCTTTACCTCTAAATCCACACCACCAGTCTTCACTACTGCCCACAGAGACGCTACGATCTATTACGCTTGCCCAGTTAGAGGCCTCTAATGTCTATTATCCCAGTTATACCGAGTGAAAAGTATATGGATGTTATCAGAGTGATTCCATACACTGAATCTATGAAAAAACTAATAATGTCATTTAAGTCATTACTTAACAGTTAAAGAAAGTACGTTTTGCACAGTTTTTACGCCAGCTATTTCAAATACCGAATGTTTCAGGCCAGTTTTATTGAAGCGGTTGATAGTAGATCCACATTTTTAATCTCTTCAGTTTCTCCGTTAGTGACTTGTTTCTTCAAAGTTTGTAATCTTAGTTCTGCCTTAATTGTAAATTGTTAATTGCAACGAAACCTGAAGTCAATTCGATACCGAGATTTCACCGGAAATACATGTTTTGAGACCTCCTGAATACAAAAAAAGCATTTTTGGAAACATGTCCGTGTGTGTGTGTGTGTGTGTGTGTGTGTGTGTGTGTGTGTGTGTGTGTGTCTGTCTGTGTGTGTGCCTGTGAACAGCATAACTCAAACACTAACAGTCGGATAAACACCAAACTTGGTATTTACGTTCAGTATCTTCCAGAGATGCGACACGAAGATTTTCAAGAAAATCCCTCCACCCCAGACTACCCTTTACATGGACCATTTTTCGAAAATTTTAATTTTCTCACAAATGGCTCTAACGATTTTGATGAAAATATCATATGTTTAACATAATGTCATTAGAAATGAAATGTATATCTCGAAATTTCTGGGAATGTCTCCAAAAGTATTCTTCATTATGAACGACTTTTGCATAACTGGTAAACCGTAAGAGATAGACAAACTTTTACTACACAGAAAATGTAGATCGCGTTAAAATACACAACTTATATCATATACATTTTTTTTGTTGAGTGAACCGTTTCCGAGATATTGCTTGTTATTTCCTTAAATTTTCCAATACTTATACTTTTTCTCAAATTCGTTATTCATTTTTACTTTCTCTACTACGTATAGTAAGTAGGGGAAGTATTGCATTCCACCCAAAAATTCCATACCGAGATTTCACCGGAAATACATGTTTAGATACTCACTGAATCCAAAAAAAGCATTTTTGGAAACATGTCCGTGTGTGTGTCTGTCTGTGTGTCTGTCTGTCTGTGAACAGCATAACTCAAAAACGAAGAGTCGGATAAACACCAAACTAGGTATTTAGGTTCAGTATCTTTCAGAAATGCGACACGAAGGTTTTCAAGAAAATCCCCCCACCCCAGACTACCCTTTACATGGAACATTTTTCGAAAATTTTAATTTTCTCAAAAACGGCTCTAACGATTTTGATTAAAATATCATATGTTCAAGATATTGTCATGACAAATAAAATGTATATCTCGAATTTTCTGGGAATGTCTCCAAAAGTATTCTTCGTTATGAACGACTTTTTCATAACTGGTAAACCATAAGAGATAGACAAAAGTTTACTACACAAAAAATGTAGATCGCGTTAAAATACACAATTTATGTCATATACATTTCTTTTGTTGAGTGAACCGTTTTCGAGATATTGCTTGTTATTCCGTTAAATTTTCCAATACTTATACTTTTTCTCAAATTCGTTATTCATTTTTTACTTTCTCTACTACGTTTAGTAAGTAGGGGAAGTATTGTATTCCACCCAAAATTTCGATACCGAGATTTCACCGGAAATACATGTTTTGAGACCCCCTGAATCCAAAAAAAGCATTTTTGGAAACATGTCCGTGTGTGTGTCTGTGTGTCTGTCTGTCTGTGTGTCTGTGTGTCTGTGTGTGTGTCTGTGAACAGCATAACACAGAAACGAACAGTCGGATAAACACCAAACTTGGTATTTGGGTTCAGTATCTTCCAAGGATGCGACACGAAGGTTTTCAAGAAAAATCCCCTCACCCCAGAGTACCCTTTACATGGAAGATTTTTCGAAAATTTTAATTTTCTCAGGAATGGCTCTAACGATTTTGATTAAAATATCACATGTTTAAGATATTTTTATGACAAATAAAATGTATATCTTGAATTTTCTGGGAATGTCTCCAAAAGTATTCTTTATTGTGAACGACTTTTGCATAACTGGTAAACCATAGGAGATAGACAAACTTTTACTACACAAAAAATGTAGATCGCGTTAAAATACACAATTTATGTCATATACATTTTTTTTGTTGAGTGAACCATTTTCGAGATATTGTTTGTTATTCCCTTAAATTTTTCAATACTTATTTTCTCAAATGGGAATTCGTTATTCATTTTTTTGTCTTGGATAGGCAAAGAGTATTAATCTGTGGCAAAGGGAATGGTGCTGCACCTAGCAACCAGCTATTAAGAGATATGTATGTGCTCAAAGGCTACTGTTTTTCTATATTGCCCTTGTGAATATATTTTCCCCTACATCTACAAGAAAATTAGCAATAAGATAGAGTATGCAAATGTTTATCTCGATTAACATGAAGTAGATGGAGAATAAGCGTTTGTAAAAATACTTTGTACAAGAGTAGAGAAAGTCATGTGAGTGTAGCACATCAGATTTTTTACTTTCTCTACTACGTATAGTAAGTAGGGGAAGTATTGCATTCCACCCAAAAATTCGATACCGAGATTTCACCGGAAATACATGTTTTGAGTCCTCCTGAATCCAAAAAAAGCATTTTTGGAAACATGTCCGTGTGTGTGTCTGTGTGTGTGTCTGTGTGTGTGTGTCTGTGTGTGTGTGTGTGTCTGTGAACAGCATAACTCAAAAACGAACAGTCGGATAAGCACCAAACTTGGTATTTAGGCTCAGTGTCTTCCAGAGATGTGACACGAAGGTTTTCAAGAAAATCCCCCCACCCCAGACTACCCTTTACATGGAAGATTTTTCGAAAATTTTAATTTTCTCAAAAATGGCTCTAACGATTTTGATGAAAATATCATATGTTTAAGATAATGTCATGAGAAATGAAATGTATAACTTGAATTTTCTGGGAATGTCTCCAAAAGTATTCTTCATTGTGAACGACTTTTGCATAACAGGTAAACCATAAGAGATAGACAAATTTTAATACACAAAAAATGTAGATCGCGTTCAAATACACAACTTATGTCATATACATTTCTTTTGTTGAGTGAAACGTTTTCGAGATATTGCTTGTTATTTCCTTAAATTTTACAATACTTATACTTTTTCTCAAATTCGTTATTCATATTTTTACTTTCTCTACTACGTATAGTAAGTAGGGGAAGTATTGCATTCCACCCAAAAATTCGATACCGAGATTTCACCGGAAATACATGTTTTGAGACCTCCTGAATCCAAAAAAAAGCATTTTTGGAAACATGTCCGTGTGTGTGTCTGTGTGTGTGTCTGTGTGTCTGTGTGTGTGTGTCTGTGAACAGCATAACTCAAAAACGAACAGTCGGATAAGCACCAAACTTGGTATTTAGGTTCAGTATCTTCCAGAGATGCGACACGAAGGTTTTCAAGAAAATCCCCCCACCCCAGACTACCCTTTACATGGAACATTTTTCGAAAATTTTAATTTTCTCAAAAATGGCTCTAACGATTTTGATGAAAATATCATATGTTTAAGATAATGTCATGAGAAATGAAATGTATATCTCGAATTTTCTGGGAATGTCTCCAAAAGTATTCTTCATTGTGAACGACTTTTGCATAACTGGTAAACCATAAGAGATAGACAAAATTTTACTACACAAAAAATGTAGATCGCGTTAAAATACACAACTTATGTCATATACATTTCTTTTGTTGAGTGAACCGTTTTCGAGATATTGCTTGTTATTTCCTTAAATTTTCCAATACTTATACTTTTTCTCAAATGCGTTATTCATTTTTTTTGTCCTGGACATGCAAAGAGAATGGAATGCGCCACATAGCAACCAGCGTTAAAGCTACGATATTTCCCTTGCATCTACAAGAAAATTACAAATAAGATTGACATCTCGATATCTCGATTAACATGAAGCATATGGAGAATAGGCGTTTGTAAAAATAGTGTGTACAAGAGTAGAGAAAGTCATGTGAGTGTAACACATCAGATTTTTTATGTCCTGTACATGCAAAGAGAATGGAATGCGCCACATAGCAACAAGCGTTAAAATATTTGACTATCGCTTAAAATCTACCATATTTCCCTTGCATCTACAAGAAAATTAGCAATAAGATTGACATCTCGATTAACATGAAGCATATGGAGAATAAGCGTTTGTAAAATTAGATTGTACAAGAGTAGAGAAAGTCATGTGAGTGTAACACATCGGATTTTTTGTCCTGGACATGCAAAGAGAATGGAATGCACCACATAACAACCAGCGTTAAAATATTTGACTATCGCTTAAAAGCTACCATATTTCCCTTGCATCTACAAGAAAAGAATCAATAAGATTGACATCTCAATATCTCCATTAACATGAAGCATATGGAGAATAAGCGTTTGTAAAAATAGTTTGTACAAGAGTAGAGAAAGTCATGTGAGTGTAACACATCAGATTTTTACTTTCTCTACTACGTATAGTAAGTAGGGGAAGTATTGCATTCCACCCAAAAATTCGATACCGCGATTTCACCGGAAATACATGTTTTGGGAACTCCTGAATCCAAAAAAACATTTTTGGAAACATGTCCGTGTGTGTGTGTGTCTGTGTGTGTCTGTGTGTCTGTGAACAGCATAACTCAAAAACGAACGGTCGGATAAACACCAAGTATTTAGGTTCAGTATCTTCCAGAGATGCGACACGAAGGTTTTCAAGAAAATCCCCCCACCCCAGACTACCCTTTACATGGAACATTTTTCGAAAATTTTAATTTTCTCAAAAATGGCTCTAACGATTTTGATGAAAATATCATATGTTTAAGATAATGTCATGAGAAATGAAATGTATATCTTGAATTTTCTGGGAATGTCTCCAAAAGTATTCTTCATTGTGAACGACTTTTGCATAACTGGCAAACCATAAGAGATAGACAAAATTTTACTACACAAAAAATGTAGATCGCGTTAAAATACACAACTTATGTCATATACATTTCTTTTGTTGAGTGAACCGTTTTCGAGATATTGCTTGTTATTACCTTAAATTTTCCAATACTTATACCTTTTCTCAAATTCGTTATTCATTTTTTTTTGTCCTGGATATGCAAAGAGAATGGAATGCGCCACATAGCAACCAGCATTAAAATATTTGACAATCGCTTAAAAGCTACCATATTCCCCTTGCATCTACAAGAAAATTAGGAATAAGTTTGACATCTCGATATCTCGATTAACATGAAGCATATGGAGAATAGGCGTTTGTAAAAATAGATTGTACAAGAGTAGAGAAAGTCATGTGAGTGTAACACATCAGATTTTTTTAATTTAATTTGTTGCACATATTAAACCATATTTTATAACTTGTATATTAGTTTACACTCAAGTTGAGGCAGTATTTTAATACCTGAATACTTTCAATTGTATTTTTATAATAAGTAAATTCAATAACAGCCCGCCTTGAAACAATATGTATGTAATAATTATTTGAATCTTAATTAACAGTCATTGCAAATGCTTATTGTTATTGTAAACATATTTTATTAATGTTATGTGAATACATTACATACTCTAATAATGCAAGAACTGTGAGAATAATAAGTTTTAAGTTGCTAACAATGAGTAATAATGAGGTAGTTGTGGAAATAATGTGTTTAGAGTTTTGAAATGTACTGGTCATGATTAGAGCAACGATGACGTAGTTTCTCAAACAGTTTTAAATTAGCCAATCAACAGCAAAGAAAAGTTTTAAGTTAAATACAGAAATTCTATTGGACTAGAATTAGCCAATCAGAGACTTGCAATACCGAAGCTTATGGGTTTTGACCGTTGAGGTTACTCAGTTGCTGGCGAGACTTGTTAGAGTATAGATGGAAAAATTTGTTCTCTACGGGTGATTAGTAAAAACAGATATACGCGCTAAGTGAATGTTAAAAGTTTCTCACAGTTCTTTAAAAAGTGTAGTGCTGTATAAATAGGTGCAAGAATTTAAATAAAAAGTTAATTTAAAAGTTTAATTCTTTGATGTCTACAATAATTGTCATACCGCGCCCTACCCAAGACACATGACTCTAAAGTAAGAATGACGCAGCCGAGACAAATTCAAACAGTAATATTACGTAAGCATAAAAATTCAACCTACGCCCAAAGCGTGTTACAAACTACATAAATCAACTATTATTACATAAAACAACATAACCTTCTTTAAGTTTACGTAAACATATATTACGTAACAAACACTTTTTTCGCGTGTGGCTAACAACAACAACAACAACAACAGTAATAACTAACAGAAGAAGAAGAAAACAACTACTACAAGTTGGCTTCCAATTGCGGGGCAGATTAAGTAATTTATGTAATTTATATACAGTTGAACATTCCTTTCTTCAAGTTTACTGTATTTATTTAAACTGTTACATATATTTCTTTTATTTTAATTAATTGAACTATTAAGGAAAGACGTGAATGATTTGTTTTATTTATTTGGTAGTTAAAGCATACGTTGTTATGCTAAACACTTGAAGAATATAATAGTAATTTTCAACGTAATATATTATTCATTAAAATTTATATAAATAAAATTGGGTTGGCATCTCTACATTAATGATCACCGCGAAAATCTCTCATAAATGCATTTTTGGATTTCAGGCACCGTAAAATATCTTAGTACATCAGAGGTTTATTTGGAATTTATTCTGAAACATCTTTCAAGTAAATTTAGGGAAAAGATTGCATATACATAAAATCTCCTCTTTAAGGTTTTTTCTGTTTTTCCCCTTTCTGGTATATTAGCACTGATTTCCTAATGCAATGTATACATAAGTACATACATACATACATACATACATACATACATACATACATACATACATGTAGAACTAATAGGCATAAACATTCATATCCGAAGCGGCACTAAAATCGCAGATCCCTTCTTCACAAGACGCCAAATATGAGGATGGGTATGATCTAAAACTCTCGCCCACAAAGATGGCCATAATTTCCATGGACATCGGAATCGCAATCCAGGTTAATTATTCATTCATATAACAAATTGTGTGAAGGCTTTGATGTGGAAACCTCTATTGTTTAAACAAAAGCATGATTTCCTAAAACAACCAAATATAATACAGAAATATTGCAACAGAACCATACTTCCCAGCAATGCAAAATGCACTTCAGAAGAATATTGAGCACCGGAGTTCGCAGTAGTGTAGTTTGCGCTTTCGGAATTATTGTAGACACCTAATTTAATGCTCAAAGCCCATCTGCCAGAAAACAAAACAGAAAATGTTTGTGTTATCCTGTATTGAACGGCATGTCTTCCTGTATCTTCAAAGTTTCCAACATCAAAATAAAAAGGTTTTACTTTCTCTGTCACTTGCTTAAAGTAGGCAGAGAGCATTTCTATTGCATTCAAAAGTTACATATTGAGATTTCACCGGAAATCAATATTTTGAGGTCATCTGAATTAAGGTGTTTTTCAAAAACAGATTCCCGTGTGTGCGTGTGTGTGTGTGAGAGAGAGAGAGAGAGAGAGAGAGAGAGAACGGCATAACCCAAAAATAAAAAATCTGATAAATGCCGAATTGATATTTAAGTTCAGCATGCATAAAAGTTCTGATACAGGTTTACTTCTATCCTGAAACCACCCTTTACATGGAACATTGGTTATTATTTTCGATTTTCTCTAGTATGGCTGTAATAATTTTGATAAAAATGCCATATGTTTAACGTAGTACGTTCATGACAAATCAATGTATACTTTGGATTTTCTGAGAATTTGTTTTCATTCTGAATGAATTTTGTATAATTGGTAAACCAAAGCTTATCGCTCGAAAAATGTAGATTTCGTTAAAACACACACACACAAATTGTATTAAATAAATTTTATGGTAACATTAACCATTTCCGAAAACGCTCAACTGCTAGGTCACCTTGCATTTGGTTTTCACGACGCCATGCGGAATAGAGTTTGAAAGCCTGCATATAGCTAACAGCTTTTTAAATATTTTACTACCGCTCCATATTTCTACGTTTGTTCCTACAACAAAATGAAATATATAATAAAACCATTTTTATAAATGTTTATCTGAATTAACATGAGATAGAGAAATAAGTTTTTGTAAGAGTAGTTAGAAGAATATATATAAATGTAAACGATAGTGGTAAGAGGAAGCGATGTGAAAGTAACACACTTTTTATAGTGTAACAAAACATAAGGTGGTGAACAGAAAGTGGGCTATATTTTAAAGGTAGCAATAATCAGCGCTTTCGGAAAACGACACCCTGTGTAGTTGTAACATAGCTTGCATATCGAAGCCATTTGGATAATTTATGTGAAACATTGTGCCGAGTGTCACCATGAATGTTACAAATTTTGAGTTGCGAAATATCAAAATATAAGTAAAATAATTGCATAGTATTTACATTACTGAATGAGCCTGGGCTGAATGCCAATCCCATTTGTGTCTTATATCCAACTTTTTTTGGGAGGGACAGTGTGTGGAGTTGTGATGTTAGATGCATGGAGGCATGAATTTGTTATTATGTTATTAATAGGAGGGGAAGTTTGGAGTTTTTGTAGGTTGGAAGTGGAGTTGGTGTTAGAATAAAATGGAGAATGTGAGCGAAGTGAAATGTTCTGGGGTAAAGTGAGTGGTTATGTAGTGATAGAAGAAAGAAGGTTTAGGGTTTGGTTAAAGAGCTAAAGGTTTAATATATAGTGATAAAATTTAAAACTGATATATAAAATAAATAAAAAAATGGATAACAGAAAATTAGTATGGAGATTAAATAAAATCGTATAAGGTAAATAAATAAACAAAGAAACACAAATGCATAAATTGAGATATAAATGAATTAAACAAAATATTAAAGTACTGTAAATCAAATAATGATTATAAATACAATGGAATGTTATAAATAGATAACTTTAACTTTATAGTTTTAATTGAGGAAATTTTAAATAAAATATAATTGTAAATAAACTTATTAAAATGATTAGTAGCTTAGTAGAAGGTTTTATGCTGGCTACCAGTACATTTTTGCTGGTTTCCAGTGAATATAGTTAAATAGTAGTAGATATCAGTTGATACGTTTGCTGGTTTCGAGTAAGTGTAGATAAATATCGAATTTAGAATTGTAATTAAGTTTTGTTTTTTACGCCTTTTCTCTCTAATCCCTTTCTTATTTTTATTTATTATTTTGTAGATATTGCGTAGTTTGTAGTTATTTTATCTGAAAAAAATTAAAGTAATATAAAATGTAAATGTGTTGTGAGAATAAATGTAAAATTTGAATGTATGTCCCGGTGTAGTAACCAAGGTGCCGGATAGTATATTCAGATTTTACTTATTTTTTTATTCAGCTTAACACAGTAAATAAACATTATTAAAGGTTTATTTTACTTAGTGTAAATAATATTACGAGTACAAGAAACTACATTGGATTTAAATGCAAATTTATGCAGAATCGTGATCTTGGTGGACCCACCAAGTGATCTACAAAACATTTCCAGGTTGTGTGTGGACCATCTGTAAGGACTCTTAATTAAAAGACCTTCATTTTTTGTTCGTATGTGATGCAGTAATTTGTATCACAAATTATTTAAATGTAAAGAGTGATTATAGTATGAATATGCATTTTTATGTGACATTAATTTGAGATATTTGTTTATTGTAATTATTGTTGAGAAGTAAGTTTTTAATGCCTTACTGAAACTGACAATAATAGCGTGCAATAATGCAGCGAGGGGGTGAGCTGTTTATCATTATTGGAAACGAGGAAGTTACGTAATATTGGCGCGTTTTTCTTTTAGAATTTGCTGGAAAATTTCCCTAGAGCATATGTATTCATAATTTTCATTGGATATAAAAATAGACGCTAATGTTGTCGCGTTTTATTAGCCAATGGCAGCTCAGTTATAATCTTTAGGCATATCTGGATGTAGGAGTATAAAAGGTAGGTTAGAGGTAAAGACCCCTTCAGTTCATCGAAAATATTTGTAAAGTACACGTCGCCTTCAGTCAGTCAGTTCGTCGAAAGTATTTGTACGGCACACGTCGGATATCAATTTGCAGGTTACGCGTAACAGAGTTATGAAAAATCTCAAGTGTGATAAAGTTAATTATACAAAAAGTTGAAGTACGCGAATTAAGAAATATCAGTAATGAAGTTGTTATAACAGTTTCAGTTTGGCGAGTGTCAAGATCAATGTGTAAATGTGATAGTTAACGTGTTCGACAATAAAAGTGTAAAACAAATTCTTTCATCAGTGTTATTTTTGGATAAGAGACTCCCTTCCGTTTACACAACGTGTATAAAGAGAAGTGCTTGACCAAAAAGATCGTAGCTAGCCGGAGGACAGAGAACCAAAATTAAATAAAATAACAGTAGCATTCTTTCAAACGAACATTAATACTGCCGCAAATTGCTAACACCAGATGGAGCTAACAAGCCTAACAAATGAATCACGTCACAAGATGGCTTCACCGCGTGAAGTAAACACACATACACAAACATTATAAATTTAACACCCGCAAATTGGCTCCCAAATGTGGAGCTAATAAATATAAATAACATTAAACCACTCTCAAATTATGACAGCAAAGAAAGGATTCTTGGCAAAGATTTTCCTAAAGAATAGACAAGCGTGTGTTTATTGCAAAATAAGAAAGGATTTGAAATAGTTTTATTAGGGGATTAGCTGAGAAATTAGGCATCTATTCAACATGAACATATGTATATTTTAAATACAGAATAAGGCATATTTTAAATTTAAAATTAAAAATGATATTAATTGTTATAGGTGTGTTAATAAATGCTTCAGGATATTTTTCTATGCCATGAGATAAAAATGAAAGAAAGAAGAAACTAAAGAACAGAATTTAACTTATACCTGGCTGTTTGCCTTGGCAATTTTGTTAAGCGGATACTAAAAGTTCCATTTTCATACTTATTCTAACCTCGACTACAGCTCTGGGGTAAATAGTTCAATCGAATCAAATGCCTCGCTTGCTTTTAGTAGTTGCATAAATGTGACAATATGATGACCACTATAATAATCTAACACTCCCAACTTTTGCGCGAAACACATACACCTCAATGGAGTTGCTTTCTGGGCCTACCATCATTTTTAAAGTCGGAATGAAATACAGCATGAATATTTTTGTGGTGTTAGCAGCATGAGATTAAATAGTGCGAGGAGATATGTAATAATGGCTGCTAAATTAAATGGAAAAACCTATCTTAGACCTGTAAACAAAATTTGAGAGATCGGTGGAAGATTGGCAACACTGGTCACTTGAAGGGTAGGGGTGCATAGCCCTGCGTGAACAAGTAGTTGGCAAGAAAAGGAAAGCGCAACTGATATGGGGCAAGTTCCGGCGCCCTAATTTCAGTCCGGCTGCTGCGGAAGAAACCTACATGTTTTATTGGCCACACTATATTTTGTTCCTTGGTAGCCCCTCCCCCTGCACTAAGTTTGTGGTAATCCACTAAGCAATGCTGCGGATGTTTATGGGAGCCGTAATTCTTTGTGGTTCTTCTGGTCAAGTACAGCCTCCTCGTTACCAAGCATCGCACTTCTTTTAGTGGCGTTCGTGTTAAAGTGCTATTTCACCTAGTCCATCTTTATTCAGAAGGCTTATACGAGAGGAAAAGTCCGTGCTCCTAAGTGTTGCTCTGAATAAACTAACTACACAAACTTCATCTTACTCTATTCTCTCATTTTATTACTGCGCATGTAATAGCATATGATAAAACTGACATTTTATTTTTCGAGCGAAGGTTTTATAAAACGAGCCATGAAATCACTTTTAACAACAGCATTATATAGTATATTTAATCCAGCCCTTAACTTATACAAGTATTCATTAAAAGTAAATATTTTCCGCCAATATATAAGTCGTATTATCATTTGAGATTTTGTTTTACTCAACACAAACATAATAGTGTATCGATTGTCATTTTGTTTCAATAACACAAGGAGCAGGTTTAACTCCAGGAACGCCTTCCCTTATATATACGAGCATAAACCGCAGCTCTGCTCGCTTTACTGCGTTGAAGATGGAGATTATTTGCTCTCGCTCTCTCTGTCACTGCCGCAGTCAAACTGACTCTTACTACCTCTTTCTTTTTCACTCTACCATCTTTCTCCCTAAATCTCCATGTTCACCTCCCCCTTTACCATCGTGCCCTTCCCTTCTCTCTGTACAACCTATATGTCGTGGCGTTTCGATAACCGTTAATAAAATTGCTTTTTCTGGGGTATTAATAAACACTAAAATATGAAAAAGAAAAAGTACAGTAACTGCTATTTCGTTCATCAGCTGCTTTGTTTACCCGTTATCTCGTTGAGAGATATGTACATACCTCTGCTTTTGCTCTTTCCTAATGAAAGAAGTGAGGGGGAGAAGATAGTGTTATGTACTAAAATATTAAATACAAAAGATTCAACATAATCACAAACTTTATGGGGAAACCACGGTATCCAAACATCGAAGAATAATCGCCAAATGTATCGATGTTAACTTATTTAATATTCTTTCGTTGGCAATGTTTGGACCACAAATATTTATTACTTATAATAAATAAAACATAGAATTATTTTGAATTATTTGTGTTATTTTATTTCAGTACACAACAAGGTAGAAGAAGGACAAGGGAAACTAATATTTCGTTTTCAACTGCCAGTTTTGTTTAGCTGTTAACTCATTGAGAAAGACACAGATGGCTTTATTTTTGCTATTAAACAGTACATACTGGGTACAGAAAATTTTAGAGTAGCAAGGCAATACCGAAATAAGCATTTTGGGAACAGAAACAAAAGGTCGAAGAGGCTCTTTTGCTACGCTACATGTGTCAACTCATGTTAGAGTCTCCATTGTGAAACAGTTTGTGGCATGTAAAATGTAAACAAAACGCACTCTTACAGTACTATTCACTGTCACTAGGTGTGCGTGATATGAAGCCTACGGACTGTGTGGTAATAATGTACGCTCGTCTTCTTCAGTACAAAGAGTACAGCACAGGACACCTATGTAATGGTTTGCTTTCTTGTGTACCACCACCATCGTTGAAACAGTACGTACACACTTGTCGTGTGAGTTACATTTCATTTTGATTGGCAAATGATGCTTCATATTGTTCATGTAAAGCATTTACTAACCCATGCTCCTAACCTCAAAATGCTGAGTTTGGTATCTCCTTTCTATTCTACGACTTTCTGCACACTGTTTTCCACCTCCTGCATGCAGAGAGAGAGAGAGAGAGGGAGTGAGAGTGAGAGAGAGAGAGAGAAGAATACTGAGGGAGGGAACATCAAACACCAAGTTAGACACGCACAGAGAAATCAATTCTCAAATGTTTTTTTCCGGCTCTCATTCTGAGGGTACGGGATTCGATTTCCGGCTCGCGGGTGGCGATTTAAAATCGGCCCTATTCACGCTTCACCTCTTGACTTCCTAAGCACAACATGGTTCGGAGTCCACGGTAAAAGCTGTAGGTCCTCTCATCCCATTCCCATCATCAATCTCTATCAGACGTAACGGGCTCGATCCTCTGGATGCTTCCATCTCAGAAATAATGCCAAGTGAGCCCTTGGTTAAATGAGGTAAACCCCGAAAGTCGTAGGCCATATATGGTGAGCGTTAGAGACGACGACGACGACGACGATACTGATTTTATATAGTGTTTTAAACTGATTTCGAGAACGCTAGAGAAATTTTAAATAGGCAGTTGAATTGGTAGTTTGAAACCGCTTAAGTATATTTAATGACCTAATTTTTATGAAAATCCCAGTTGTTAATAACACTAATGCTCGGTTTTACCAACTGTCGTCAAGGCATTTGAGGACCATTAAGCTGGTGACCGTTCTTTAAAAGCGGTAGTTCCGTTTCACCAAAGTGCCTCATCAGTTTAACTGCCGAAACACCCGTCAACTTTTGAAGAGCCGTTTATCTCCCTTAAGGGGTGCCCATTCGTCGCACCCCCCTCCAAGGCTATGTCGAATCCCCTCCAAAAAAGTCATACTCCTCCTCCTCAGTTTTTTCTGAGGGCTCGGTTTTTAGTTCTTTTATATGTTAATGAAAAGCTTCATAAATGGGGCTGTCTTATAAGTACTATAGTAACTATTGTGATACCGTTACATAATAAAACTTAATCAAATAATTGGAAAATTAAAATCAATATAAAGCGTTAATATTTATACAACAAATTACGAACAAAAATATTTGGCAGATAGTGTATGTTATTACTTAGTATTTCAATGTATCCTATTACATCTAAGTGTAATAATCCTATGAGGCTGGTTTTAAAGTAAGTACCAATATTTTTTTTAAAAAATAACAATGTTATTTTCCGAATACCTTATTGTCATTACCTTACACCTTACACTACTTCTCCACATAATCACCGCCGTTATTCATGCACTTGTCCAAACGGGAAATCACTTTTTGTATGCCTTCGTCAAAGAATAATGCCGCTTATGATGACGGCCAAGTCTACAAGCATCATCGTCATTGAAATGTTTTCCACCAAGGAATTTCTTCAGATGAAACATAAAAATTGCTCGGGGCCAAATCCGTGTGGGGGTGTGTCTGTGTGTGTGTGTGTGTGTGTGTGTGAGAGAGAGAGAGAGAGACAGAGAGAGACAGAGAGAGAGCGATATTCTATGTTAAAAAATCTGATGTGTTACACTCACATGACTTTCTCTACTCTTGTACAAACTATTTTTACAAACGCTTATTCTCCATCTACTTCATGTTAATCGAGATAAACATTTGCAAACTCTATCTTATTGCTAATTTTCTTTTAGATGCAAGGGGAATATATATTTACAAGGGCAATATAGAAATACAGTAGCCTTTAAGCACATAAATATCTCTTAATAGCTGGTTGCTAGGTGCAGCACCATTCCCTTTGCCACAGATTAATACTCTTTGCATATCCAAGACAAAAAATCTGATGTGTTACACTCACATGACTTTCTCTACTCTTGTACAAAGTATTTTTACAAACGCTTATTCTCCATCTAGTTCATGTTAATCGCGATAAACATTTGCAAACTCTATCTTATTGCTAATTTTCTTGTAGATGTAGGGGAAAATATATTTACAAGGGCAATATAGAAAAACAGTAGCCTTTAAGCACATACATATCTCTTAATAGCTGGTTGCTAGGTGCAGCACCATTCCCTTTGCCACAGATTATAACTCTTTGCATATCCAAGACAAAAAAATGAATAACGAATTCCCATTTGAGAAAATAAGTATTGAATATCTCGAAAATAGTTCACTCAAAAAAAAAATGTATATGACATAAATTGTGTATTTTAACGCGATCTACATTTTTTGTGTAGTAAAATTTTGTCTATCTCTTATGGTTTACCAGTTATGCAAAAGTCGTTCACAATAAAGAATACTTTTGGAGACATTCCCAGGAAATTCAAGATATACATTTTATTTGTCATAAAAATATCTTAAACATATGATATTTTAATCAAAATCGTTAGAGCCATTTTTGAGAATTAAAATTTTCGAAAAATCTTCCATGCAAAGGGTACTCTGGGGTGGGGGATTGTCTTGAAAACCTTCGTGTCGTATCCTTGGAAGATACTGAACCCAAATACCAAGTTTGGTGTTTATCCGACTGTTCGTTTCTGAGTTATGCTGTTCACAGACACACACACAGACACACAGACAGACACACAGACACACACGGACATGTTTCCAAAAATGCTTTTTTTGGATTCAGGGGGTCTCAAAACATGTATTTCCGGTGAAATCTCGGTATCGAAATTTTGGGTGGAATACAATGCTTCCCCTACTTACTATACGTACTAGAGAAAGTAAAAACTGATGTGTTACACTCACATGACTTTCTCTACTCTTGTACAATCTATTTTTACAAACGCCTATTCTCCATATGCTTTATGTTAATCGAGATATCGAGATGTCAATCTTATTGCTAATTTTCTTGTAGATGCAAGGGGAATATGGTAGCTTTTAAGCGATGTTCAAATATTTTAACGCTGGTTGCTATGCGGCGCATTCCATTCTCTTTGCAAGTCCAGGACATAAAAAAATGAATAACGAATTTGAGAAAAAGTATAAGTATTGGAAAATTTAAGGGAATAACAATCAATATCTCGAAACCGGTTCACTCAACAAAAGAAATGTATATGACATAAGTTGTGTATTTTAACGAGATCTACATTTTTTGTGTAGTAAAATTTTGTCTATCTCTTATGGTTTACCAGTTATGCAAAAGTCGTTCACAATGAAGAATACTTTTGGAGACATTCCCAGAAAATTCGAGATATACATTTCATTTCTCATGACATTATCTTAAACATATGATATTTTAATCAAAATCGTTAGAGCCATTTTTGAGAAAATTAAAATTTCCAAAACATGTTCCATGTAAAGGGTAGTCTGGGGTGGGGGGATTTTCTTGAAAACCTTCGTGTCGCATCTCTGGAAGATACTGAACCTAAATACCAAGTTTGGTGTATACTGTTCGTTTTTGAGTTATGCTGTTCACAGGCACACACACACACAGACACACACAGACACACACACACGGACATGTTTCCAAAAATGCTTTTTTTGGATTCAGGAGTTCTCAAAACATGTATTTCCGGTGAAATCTCGGTATCGAATTTTTGGGTGGAATGCAATACTTCCCCTACTTACTATACGTAGTAGAGAAAGTAAAAATGAATAACGAATTCCCATTTGAGAAAATAAGTATTGAAAAATTTAAGGGAATAACAAGCAATATCTCGAAAATGGTTCACTCGACAACAAAAATGTATATGACATAAATTGTGTATTTTAACGCGATCTACATCTTTTGTGTAGTAAAATTTTGTCTATCTCTTATGGTTTGCCAGTTTACCAAAAGTCGTTCACAATGAAGAATGCTTTTGGAGACATTCCCAGAAAATTCAAGATAAACATTTTATTTGTCATGAAAATATCTTAAACATATGATATTTTAATCAAAATCGTTATAGCCATTTTTGAGAAAATTCAAATTTTCGAAAAATTTTCCATGTAAAGGGTACTCTGTGATAAGGGGATTTTCTTGAAAACCTTCGTGTCGCATCTCTGGAAGATATTGAACCTAAATACCAAGTTTGGTGTTTATCCGATTGTTCGTTTCTAAATTATGCTGTTCACAGACAGACACACAGACACAGACACACACACGGACGTTTCCAAAAATGCTTTTTTTTGGATTCAGGGGATCTCAAAACATGTATTTCCGTTGAAATCTCGGTATCGAATTTTTGGGTGGAATACAACACTTCCTCTACTTGCTATACGTAGTAGAGAAAGTAAAAATGTAAAAACATCGTTGTTGATGAGCAATTGTTTCCAAAGAAATTGTTTCCGCCGATTTTAGACCAGAAATGACGAACCTTAATGCAATCGAGAAGGTTATTGTCTTTACATTATTTGCCCCACGATTTGGGAGCCAATTTGAGAATGTTATTGTATTGTATTTCAAATGTTGGGGAGCCGAACTTGAAGAAGTTGCAACCGCACTTATGGTAAAATGTTTCCGGTAGCCTTCGCCCAAAATTTAAAAATATTAACTTTGTAATTTGACTGTTTCTTTAAATATTGTATATTTATGTTTGCCTCGGCTGCCTCAGTATTATTGTTAAAGACATGCATTTCTTTGCAAGGCGTGGTGCGGCTGAATAATGTAGGCTTACACAGATTATAATTTTTAATTCACACCTTTTTATTAATTCTTGATACGATTTAAATAACACTTCACTGATATGGAGAGTTGTAAGATTCTTTTATTAAATACTTGCACTTTTTAAACATGTAAACTATTTTCGTCTCACACTGAATGCGTATTATATTTTTCGAGGACATGTGTCGCGTCCGGTTAGGAACACTGTCTACAACCAACTGAACTCTGAATTTGTACATTTTGCTATATTTCAGTTTCTGATTCGCTAGTCCTAGTCCAATAGAATACTTTCATTTAACTTAAGCTTTCTTTCTGGTTGTTGATTGGCTATTTTATAAACTGTCTCAAAATTTACATTATTGTTGCTCCAATAATGACTAGTTGCATTATTAAAGTTTCTTACTCATTATTGCCTCAAGGTTATCTCATTGTTACCTCATTGTTAGCAACTTTCAACCTATTATTCTCACAGCCCCTACATTATTAAATTACACAATACATTCACATAATATTTTTGAACTTGTATACAATAATATAAACATATACAATGACTGTTACGTATATTTTACAAATTATTACATACACATATTGCTTTAAGGTGGGCTGTTATTGAATTTGCATATTATATAATTAGACTGAAATTATTTAAGTGTTAAAAATACTGCCTCAATGCGCAATTGTTTCCAAAGAAATTGTTTCCGCCGATTGTAGATCAGAAATGACGAACCTTAATGCAATCGAATACGATTGCGATGAAACACCACATAATCTCAATGTTATCGTTATACATTTATTTATCGTGCTTAAACCATTTTGGAGTAAAAAAACAAAATAAGAACAAAAAGGATTGTGGCCTGCGCTTAGAGATATATTATATTAATGTTCATTGCCAAATGAAGAAACAAGAATTTCATTTTGAAAAACGTTGGAAGTGCACAAACAAAGAAACACGCAAGTTATCTTATAAAGGTATGATTAATAACACTCAACAAGTTTCACACTGGATATCTATGATATTTCGCTTAAGCCCAATAGTAATTATTTCATTTATGTCTGACTTAAATGTGTTGTGTAATATCACGGCATTATTATACTGTAGCAAACCATATTAAATTAAGGTATAATATACCTTACTACTACCGGGGTAGTACATGTCCTTAGCTCCTATGAACACTAGTAAGCAAACAGAATGTGTTTAGATATCCCAAAAAGATTTGTATTATTTTAATTATTTGTAAATAACGTAACTTTTATAACTGTTTCTATTGAAGCTTTGCTCCATTATCAGTTAGTTATCCATTAGTTGAAAGAAAGGAAGAAATTGAACTCTCTTGAATTTTAGTACCCAGAATACCATACGTGGAAACTGAATACTGTAAAATCACCAGAATAACTTTCAGAAAGTATTTTTGACTACGATACACATTACAGAGTTTTATTTCTTACAAATCAAAATTTTGAATCTACGGGGCGTTTTTTCAAGCGAGTACCGTTTTAATATTTTGCCGTTGCAACGCTGTAGTAGATTTTGATCATGCGCGATCACTTCCTCCATTAACTAGGAAGCCAGAAGCAGCTGATAGTGATCGTCGCTTTGTGTTTTCGTGTTGTTAGAGCGTTTCTAAATGTTCAAAACAATCGAACGATCCGCTGACTGTGAAGTCAGATCAGTGATTCGTTTTCTGAATGCGAGAAATGTTACGCCAGCAAACATTCATCGACAAGTGTGAGGTATACGGGGAAACAATAGTGAGTGACAATGTTCGGCCATACACAGCCAAAACAGCTCAAGAGCTGATCGCATCATTTGATTGGAAACAGTTCGACCATCCTCCCTACAGTCCGGATTTGGCACCAAGCGATTTTCATCTCTTTTTTTACCTGAAGAAATTTCTTAGTGGAAAACTTTTCAACGACACTGATATGAAACAAGAAGTGCAGACTTGGCTCTCATCACAGGCGGCACCATTCTTTGACGAAGGCATATATAAACTGGTTTCCCGTTACGACAAGTGCCATAGTTACGGCGGTGATTATGTGGAGAAGTAGTATAAGGTGCAATGTAATAAATAATAATAAAGTATTTGGAAGATAATGTTCGGTTATTCTGCCAAAAATTATCGGTATTTACTTTTAAAATACGCCTCGTAACCTTCTTTTCCAACTGGCAATCAAAATATGGATGTAACTAGTACTTTTCTATGCCAATCCATAACCTCTATATAAAAATGCGATGACATAGAGAAACTAGGTTTCTGTAGCTTCTAAATGCGTAAATCTCCGCATACAGAACTTAACGCTCAAAATTCAGCACACGTCTGAAGGAATTTACGTCATATGGAAAATGAATTTACTGACCCACTAGTTGTTTTCTTTGGGTTACACTTAACTCTTTCTACATCACGATATATTCTGGCTGGACAGCAGTAGTGCCAAAATATGTTTCAAATAAAACACAGCAGATATTAATTTCCTGTTATATAGAGTGCTACCGAAAATAAATACATAATCGAATGTTGCGATCACCAAATTCACGATAATTAATCTTGGGTTTCGCTTAACACTATTTCGATTTGTTTTAGTTTTACCTATCACTTATTTTAATTGTTTATAATTTTCTAAAAGCTCATTCATTTTGCTACTATTCAAATGGTATCATATTTTTAAACGAAATAAAAGCAATACAGATGTGATTGCAAAAGCTTCAAGTTCGCTTTTTTGGCATTTCATTTAGCGAACAAGGTAGCAACGTGGTTACGTGTGAGACTCGCATTAGGGAGATCTTGGGTTCAACCCCCGGGGCCGACCAACCTGACGGAAGGTTTTTTCGCGGCTTTCTTCGGTCGCTAGGCGAATGCTGGGCTGAATAATTTGATCCTTGAATTTTCCTGTCATCCCTTTCATCACTACATCTCATTTCCTCCTTCTTCACCGCCATAAAAGACATTGGGCTGAATACATCCTGGATATGCTATGATCCAGAGTTTGCTTGCTCCTCGAAAGGCTACGACTCAAGGCATTGACTTGTAAGTCCGTTGGGTGTATGTCCTAGAAAGAGAAGGGTAATCCCTTGATGCAGTAATTTGTATCACAAATTATTTAAATGTAAAGAATGATTACAATATGAATATGCATTTTTATGTGACATTGATTTGAGATGTTTATTCATTGTAATTATTGTTGAGGAGTAAGTTTATACTGCCTTACTGAAACTGACAATAATAGCGTGCAATAATGCAGCGAGGGGGTGAGCTGTTTATCATTATTAGAGACAAGGAAGTTACGTAATGTTGGCGCGTTTTTCTGTAGAATTTGCTGGAACATTGTCCCTAGAGCATATGTATTCATAATTTTCATTGGATATAAAAATAGACGCTAATGTTGGCGCGTTTTATTAGCCAATAGCAACTCAGTTATAATCTTTAGGCATATCGGGGTGTAGGAGTATAAAAAGGGCTAGGTTAGAGGTAAAGTCCTTCAGTCCGTCAGTTCGTCGAAAATATTTGTATGATACATGTCGCCTTCAGTCCGTCAGTCCAGCAGAAATATTACACGTCGGCTATCGATTCGCAAGTTACGCGTAGCAGAGTTATGAGAAATCTCAAGTGTTGTAAAGTTAATTATACAAAAAGTTGAAGTACGCGAATTAAGAATGATCAGTAAATAAGTTATTATAACAGTTTCAGTTTGGCGAGTGTTTAGATCAGTGTGTAAATGTGATAGTGAATGTGTTCGACAATAAAAGTGTAAAACAAATTCTTTCATCAGTGTTATCTTTGGATAAAAGACCCCTTTCCGTTTACACAATCTGTATAAAGAGATGTGCTCGACCAAAAAGATCATAGCTAGCCGGAGGACAGTGAAACAAAATTAAATAAAATAACAGTAGCATTCTTTCAAACAAAAACTAATACTGCCGCAAATTGCTAACACCAGATGGAGCTACAAACCTAACAAAGAATCACGTCACAAAATGGCTTCACCACGTTGAGTAAACACACATACACAAACATTATAAGTAAACCGCCGCAAATTGGCTCCCAAACGTGGGGCTCAACAACAAATTAAATATAACATATGAAGTATAGTTACATCACCCTTGAAGAAGGAGACATTTTATTTACACATAAAGCTTCTCTTCTCTTATTTTTGTTTGGTATTTTATCACTTTGCATACATTTTTAAACTGAACATCATTTCATTTTAAAAACATTAAGACTTATTTTGTCCTTTTTTTATTCATTCATAATTCAGAACAGAATAGTAATCTGAAAACGTTTACCAAAATTGTAATTCTGTTTTTTTGTGTTATACTGTCTTTCTTTTTATTGTTCCCATATACGATCTGATATTTTCTCCCTGGTATGTTAATCATTACCAGTAGAGATATTACAACCTGAATAACTTAATGTGGTATTAGGTTCTTTCTTTTTAATTCCTGAAGATAAAAACCACTTTTAAAAAGATATCAAATTCTAAAAAAGACAAAACCTTTATGAACTCTAACAAAAGGATATTAGCATACACAAGAAGCAGTAGAGGAGTCAACATGTTAATTTATCGATAGCAACTGGTTGTAAAAGTAATTTTAAAACTATCCTCTACAGGAATAGGATAAGAAAAAGTTACCCTGAACCTAAAGAAGTTTACCATGTATTTTGGACTGACAAATATGTTCTAGTTGCTATTGATTTAGAAATATGAATAAAGAACAAAAACTCTGATGTGTTGCACTCACATGACTTTCTTTACTCTTGTACACACTATTTTTGCAAACGCTTATTCTCCATCTACTTCATGTCAATCGAGATAAACGTTTGCGAAAATTGCCTTACTGCTAATTCTCTTGTAGGTGCAAGGGGAATATGGTAGGCTTTAAGCGATAACCAAATATTTTACGAGCTGGTTGCTATGTGGAGCATTCCATTCTCTTTGTATGTTCAGGACAAAAAAAAATAAAGTATATGACAAGTTGTGTGTTTTAACGAGATCTACGTTGTTGTGTAGTAAACTTTTGTCTATCTCTTACGCAAACTTCACTCAGAATGAAGACGACTTTTTGGGGACATTCCCAGAAAATTCAAGATATACATTTCGTTCGCCATAAAAGTATCTTAAACATATGATATTTTAATCAAAATCCTTTGAGCCAGTTTTGATAAAATCAAAATGTTCGAGAAATGTTCCATGTAAAGGGTAATGTGGTGTGGAGGATATTTTTGAAAACGTTCATGTCGCATCTTTGAAAGATACTGAACCTAAATACCAAGTTTGGTATTTATCCAACTTTTTTGTTTTTGAGTTATGCTGTTCACAGGCACAGGCACACACACACACACACACACACTGACCTTTTTCTAAAACTGCTTTTTGGGATTCAGTGCACCTCAAAACATGTATTTCCGGAGAAATCTCGATATCGAATTTTTGGTGGAATGAAATCTTGCCCTGCTTACTATACGTAGTAGAGAAAGTAAATATTAGACGTAACTTAACAGCAAATGTAACACAATAGTTGAACAACTGATGAACAATAAAAATTAATAGCACTGTAACACCCTGTTAATAAAACAACTCTTATATGGTGGAGGTATATAATTTCGTAAGTGGCCAAGATTTTCAAAGTAGTACGAAGTTTGGCCTACTAATATTGATGAATAAACATTTTTATGTCTCAACTTAAATGCAGAACATTTTGCGTAATTTTAGGCTCTAATATTAAGAGAAATGATCTATCCTCGTAGTTTCTGTCTAAAAGTTGTTTCAAGTCTGGATGTTTGGAAACTGTTAAATGAATTCATCTGCACTTCAGGGACTAGGCAGTGCTGCCTGTTCCGACTCCAAAACGTATCTGACCATCGTTTTCTTAGTCTCCCCGCATGTCTTTTTCCTTTAGGCCTAGGATCTTGGGATCCTCTCTTTTGACATTCTGTCAACATGCTGTCTCCATTCGTTTCTATATCATTTTTCTTCCAAAGGATTTATTTCTAATTCTTCCCTTATTTTTTCATTTTAAATTGTGTACTTCCTTTTACCGCTCTCAGGAATCTCATCTTGGCAGCCTGTGTCTTATTTCTGTCAGCTTTCATCAACGTCCATATTTCAAATCCATAAAGAAAAGCCATTACTTTGTAAAACTTCATTCGTGTTTATTTTCTGATCTTAGTTTATAAGTTTTTATATAAATAGAAGCTTACCGCATATTTGTTGAAGCATGTATAATTTATTTTTAAAGTAATTGTATATTTATAGCTCACATATGTTCCTAAGTATTTAAAGCACATTACTTGCTCTAATATAGAATAATTACTAACATTTTAGTTCTAACACTATATTTACCTTGGAAGGCCATTATTTTTGTTTTTTATTTGTCGAAATTTTAAAATTATAATTACCACATAACTTATACAACACTGCTCGTTGCACCTCGTCCTCATTTATACTTATAATTATCTGGTCATCCGCAAACAGCATCGCCTTAAGCGTAAAATTTGGTGCGATAAAAATGCCTCCATCGATTTTAAACATCCATTCTCTAATCAGATCGCCCTTATAAGTTGAAAACAAAGTAGGAGTTACATAAATGAGGTACAGACAGAACAAGTTTCCAAAAAGTCCTTAATTTGCATTACGTGTCTTATCTTCCATTTTCTGACTGAAGGCAACCGCGAAAGCACCAGTCAGGATGGCCGCCTCCCGCATGCGAACCACTGATGCTACTACCAACTGGACCATGTCGCTAGATGCAACACAATTCTTAAATGGCAATAGCTACAAATTAACAAAGTATTTTATCTGGAGCTACATCTTATTTTGCAGGATAGGACGCGTTAAATGTTCTAAGAGCAAACCATGTCATGTTGGCGGTGTGAGTGAGGGAGTGAAATACATAGAGGAGAAATATAGATAAAGATAG
This sequence comes from Deroplatys truncata, assembly GCA_030765065.1. Lineage (NCBI taxonomy): Eukaryota > Metazoa > Arthropoda > Insecta > Mantodea > Mantidae > Deroplatys > Deroplatys truncata. The sequence continues at coordinate 114,474,952 of CM060988.1, read as the reverse complement.
ACAGAAGAATAGTTTATGCAAAAACAATTAAAAAATTCAGGTCATTTGAAGATTGCGGATGAATCATCCGTTGCTCTTGTATACTACAGGGTGATTTATGAAGAACTGACACATTTATTTCTTTAATTGTTTCAAAACGAGTTATGCTAGCGACAACTTATTATACCTGAAATGCAGAGAAGTATTGGGAGATTATTTACCTCTATAGCAAATGTTGAAAATGTCCTCCGTCCTGCATAAGCCCCACTTCAACACGTCTTTCCATGTTATTGGCCACTCTTTGGAGGACTCGATTGTCAATAGCTTGAATCTCCTGTGTAATGTGCTTCAGATCGTCCAATGTCTGGGGACGTGTAGCATAAACCCTGTCTTTTAAGTAACCCTATAGAAAGAAGTCCGGCGATGTCAAAACCGCAGATCTCGGTGGCCACAGGTTCTTGGAAATTATCCGGTCGTCAAGAAACTTGCAATTAGTGCCATGGATTCACTTGATGCATGGCATTTAGCACCGTCTGCTGAAAATATCCTTGACTCAGCTCTACATCGTCTAGTTACTCAGCAAAGTGCAAAAAAATCCGTCAGTATTCTGCACTGTTCACATTGTTTTAAAACAAAATTGCTCCCGCTATTTTCTGTGCGGATATTGCGAACCAAACTCCGATTTTAACCGGGTGCATAGTGCTTCATGAATAACATGTGGATTTTCGCTGCCCAATAGCGAAGTTATTTGAGTTCACATAGCCGGATAAATGGAAGCATGTTTCATCATCTGTGAACCATGTGATGGACAATATGGCAGGATTTTGCACAATGAACAGCCTGAAATCAATGACAATGAGTCAGTCGTCTATCCTTATCTGGTTCCTGTAACTGATGGACAACCGTAATCCCATACGGCTTTAGGCCTGCACTTTTCACAGCTCTCTGACACATTGAGTAGCGGTACCTGTCTCCTGCAACAAACGTCTTAATGATTTTTTGGGTGACTGATCCAGTCGTGCTCTTACGTCAACAACAACCGTGGGAAGCCTAGATGAATAAGTTTTGCATTTTTCACTCACCAGACATCCAGCTGTTTCCAATTTGTTTACCAGTCCCAGTATTGTGTTGCTTTGGGGAAGATTCCGAACACAAAATTCTCTCTGGTATGCCCTTTGAGTAGCTGTAATTGAATTCGTAATCCAGTATTGTTTTACAAGGAAGAGGCGTTCATTTAATGTGTAAAATCTCAAAAACAGTTGCCGACAATAAAACTAACTAACAATTATGAGTAAAACAAGAACATCTCCGCATCTAGTGACAGGCAATCGAAACTCGGGAACATTCTGCTTAATTTGGTGCTAAAATTGGGGCATTGAGTGAATTTCCAACAGAATAATTAAAGAAGGAAATGCGTTAGTTCTTCATAAATCACCCTGTATTTCTTCACTTGATACGAGAATTGCGGTAACGCTCCAATCTACTCTCAGGACAAAATTATACTGATTCTACTTGTTTCTACAAACATGGGTCTAAACTGAAATCTTAAGGCATTTGTAAGCTTTAGGCTACATGTGTTATTAAGTTGCTGAGATTTATTTAAATACTAATTTGCATACATGTCTCATTGATATCTCTGCAGTTTACATCTTTGTTTCGATTCAAACGTAAGAAATGAAAATGCATTTGGAAGGCACGTGAACCAATATTAATGAAATTTGAGAAATTCAGAGTAGCCAAAAACAAAATGTAACATATGGTTTCATTGCTGGATAGTAAGGAACAGAATGTAACAGTATTCATTTAAAGGCAATAGTACCTACATACTTAATAACATCTAACTTATATTTTCCAAAGAAAGGAAAGAAAGAAACGTGGGCGTTCCTCCATGGTTGAGGAGGAACGCCGTAAAGTTAAGTCAAGGGTTAATAATTCCCATAATCGCACCGGGTGTTTAATAACCTTTGTAGAATGAATGGTTTCTTACAGAAATATTTGTAGCATTCCTGGCAGTCCTTGCGGGCTCAACAAGCAGTGAAAGCTTTTATCTTGAATTAGGAAACCATACTGATCAAGAAAGACACCCCCTGTTCTTTCTGTATTTGTAGTCTCATGGTGATACATACATTTGGTTGACATAGCTATGCAGTTGGAAATACGACTAGCTAATTTTATATTTGTACTAACATTTTATCCGATAAATGAGAAAATTAAAAATATTAAAACTACAAAACTGAGAGGAACTTCAATAATAACATTATTTTGTAATATTTGATAAATATGGACGACGAGATGTAAACCTACTATTGTGTATATTTTATAAAGTTACAACCAACTTAAGAGAAAGTTATAAGTACGAAGTTTGTGCACCGTTTATGTAACTTTGTGTACAAAGTCAATATAAGTTGGTGCCCATAAATACATTTTATGGACACCAAAGTATATGTTCCGTTGAGAACAAGCCAAATTGCCGAACATCAACTAAAGTGACCTTCGGCGTTTAGGGCAAAATGCATAAAAGTTGAAAACATTCTAAGGCGCAGTTCAAAAATCGAAAGATAGATGGAATACAAGGTTAGGTGAGTGGAAAAGTTGTTGGAGCTGGACAGAACCCGGGATCTTCAGAATAGCAAATCGGTTCTCTGAACAATAGAGGATAAGGTTAGGTGGGTGTTTCGTCCGCTTTGCGCACGAGTGTTTCCGACTATCAGGGGGACCTCGTTTCATTGAATGAAAAGGAATTGCTTGTAGCCGCCGCTAGATGGCGGATCGATTCCGGGAAGCTAGCCCCCACGTGGTGGCCTGTTCTATCCAGGTAGTGTGATAAAGTTCCTAAAAATAGGTAGGACCGCGCCCCGCGCCCTCCTTATCGATTGGATGACATGATGATGACGGCAACTTTGATATCCCAACGTGTAATTATTGGAATACGTTAGCCCACGCATGCCGAATCCAATTCCAGATTTCGTTCGTGTCCATGTCGCAGTATTCGGCCGTAAACCATGTTTAGGGTGCGGCACGCGTGTTTTAAAAGCCGGCGTACATAATTCTGGTCGCAGTATCGTACGTTCGCATCGCCGCCCACGTCGCGGGGCGCTCTTTCCTCAGACTTCATTCAGCACCGCCGTCGCCCATGGTTCCGACGTCCACCACCACTAGCGCCACCTGTCAGCGCCGCCTCGACGTCCGATCAATACCGCTGCTGCCAGTGTGTGTACAGCGTGACGTCATTGCTGTGCCTCACGCCATTGGCTCAGATTTAACGCATCCTATTATATATTAACCTCTGCATGAATGAGTAATTTTAGCTGACAAGGGGCTCGAAAAACAGGAAGAGGATGACGACGATGATGTTTCGACTACCTGGAGCAGGTGGCACGTCTAAGTGCGAGGTGATCGCGGTCCAGGAACTTTGGGCGTAAGCAGTGCCACGCCGAGGGGGGGAACTACTTTCTGCCCCCGCCATCCGCCCGACACGACTCCACGGACTGGTGCCACGGAAGGCGACTTCACACCCAAAACTAACGTTCCTGGAGAATATTATTCGCTTTCACGCTGCCTGCATCGTCCCGGGAAGAAGCCGCGTTATTGGTGCGTGTTCCCGAATTGCGTGTGTGTGCCTACGTGTGCGTGCAAAGTGCGTGAATATCAAGTGAATAGGGCAAGAGAGAGATAGGGCCCAAAAAGCAACTGTACCCGACAATCGGTTCAGTTTGTGTGGTATTTTCCTATCGTGCAGAGGAACGTGTTGCCAGCCTTCCCGCATCTCGAGCCGATGCGGCCCTTTGCCCCAGTTTCCGACATACGTCGCTATGTGCGGTTCCAGTGAGGCATAACGAACAGAGATGTGGTGGAGGAGGAGGAGGGAATCGAACGGGGCTAAGTGACGCAGCGAGTGCGTGCTATGCGAAACATGGGGCACACCACCCTCAAGATCCGTACCGCCATCGTCCCCAGCCAGGGCACCATGAGGCTACCGCGACCCCATTACCACCCGGTGACCAACCACACTTGGAACTCTTCCACGGAGATAGTCGTCCCATCCGACAAGAATCCTACGTAGCGTCGCCTCAAGATTAGTGTCACGCCTCACCCTCTCCCCTTCCCCATCCCACTCTCCACCCTCTCATGTGAGTAGTAGTATAGACATAGATACTGTCGGACCTTTCCAGTTGACGTATCATTTGCATCAGTTGTGGACGAGTGGTAGTTGTAGTGTGAACTGACTGTGGTGGACAAGAGCGAACAGACAGAGGGTTGGAGGTGGAAGCAAGATGGTGGCGGGGCATGGGGACGCCTCGCCCGCCTGTTCCGGGCAGTAGTGTGGCGGCTGCGGTGGTGATAGTGGTGATAGTGCAGCATCACCACGGGATCATCACCGCCGTGACCGTGATGGCGGACCTACCCGACCTTTCTCACCTCACGGCAGAGGAGCGGCGCATCATTGAGTCCGTCATGATGCGACAAAAACAGGAAGAGGAGCGCGAGAACGAGATCATGAGGTAAGTTTCTCTTCGTGATGTCTCCTCCCCCACGTGCGGTTCCCCAACCTACATATAGATGTCTCTACTTGAATGATGTGAGCGCTGCCAATGAAGTTCGTGCTGTACTAGTGCGTCAAGTTGGTAGCCCTGACGAAAGGGCAGATGATTTGGCAATTCCTTTTTATAGCGGGTCTGGATTCCAGTTGGTACCACTGATATTATGCACATGAGCAGAGTAAGCAACAGCGGCCATATCTCTATAACACATTTGTCCAAAAATAATCGTATAATATTCTCTGCATTCGATAGATTAAAAAACATACTTAAACTTTCTTTATAAATCGGAAACATATGGATGCACCAACTCTAAGCCTTCTAATTTTCGTTTTTCACTGCTCCAATGTTATTAATTGGGTCACGTTACGCCCTTCGACTACACGAATCAAAAAATCTTCCGTTGTCAAATAAATCGACGCTTTGAATTAATGAGAGTAAATTTGTCTCTTCAGGCGCATTTTTCTCCTACTTTATCCTCCAAATTATAGTTCCTGAAGAAAAAAAGACCAAATAGCTCTAGTATCTATGGATCTTTACAAACAGTCTCAAAGTGCTTAGCAAGCAGATTGGGTCGGCCTAATAACCTATTCCTAATGTCCAATTGCTGAAACCTGCGCCCGTTATAAAAACACACAACAGAGAGGGATCCTTCATGGAGTGTTATATATCAAGAGAAAGCGCTTAATGTTTAGTATGAAGCCCCAATAAGCCCACAATCGACGTCGTTATTGCACCCATCTTATAATAGGAAGGAAGAGTTAGTCAAATAAGTGCTGAATATTATCCTAGGTAATTTTCCTTTAAAGGTTGCTAAACAGAGAGTTATGATATATTTTATAAACTCAAATTGTTATTTTTTAAAATTCAAAGTATTCCTTCCTATTAAACTAATTAAATATTTATAATTTTCAACATTACTATCGTTTTTCGCTTCCGTTTTGGTGAAAATGCTAAGGTACTGATTTCTTGTTTTAGTCAAGTCGTATTTTTTAGCGTCTAAAAATGCCTTAGTGCTTTAAAATTGTAATTTTAGTTATTTAATTTTGGATCTCCCCTTCGGTTTGTAATTATGGAAATATCCATATATTATCTTTTTATAAAGCTAAGTCGGGTTCAACTAGTGTTATTACACAGATAATAACAGCCGCAACTTTTCCATTTTGACCGCACAACGGATATGCTATACAAGCCAATGATAATTATTGGCACATAGCAGTGAAATATTGTGTGCAATTGGCTCAATTTGTTCCACTACCATACAATTAAGTGTGGAACAAGACACAACGCGATTTATACAGTGACCAGGTATGAATTACATTAGCTTACAATTATTGTTTACTAAGACCAACTACTGTTTACTTTCTCTACTATGTATAGCAAATAGGGGAAGTACTGCATTCCACCCAAAAATTCTACGCTACGATATTTCACCGGAAATACATGTTTTGAGGCCCTCTGAATTTAGAAAAATGCATTTCTAGAAAAAGGTCCGCGTGTTATTTTATGGTTCAATACTTTCCAAAGGTATAACAGGAAGATATTCAAGAAAATTCCCCTACCCCAAGCTACCCTTTAAATGGAAGGTTTTTCAAAATTTTTATTTTCTAAAAAATAACTCCAACGATTTTGATTAAAATGCCATTTACATTCTAAATAAAATTTATATATTGAATTTTCTGAGAATAGCCTGTGAAGTCCACTTCATTTGGAAGAAATTCTGTAAAATCTAATATAACTGGTAAACTTTAAGCGATAGACGAAAACATATTACACCAAAATTGTAGATCTCTTTAAAACACACAATCTATTTCAAATAAGTTGTTTTGTGGCATAAGCCGTTTTTGAGATATGCATTATTAATGTGTGGAATTGTTCATTTCTTGGTCATTCTCTTGAAGTCCTTTCATTCTTCAGTTGTTTCTTGCGATTGCATGGAAACAGTATGGAATTTTAAGGCCAGCGTACAGCGTCCAGTTCTTAAACATTTGACTATCACTGTTCCCTTTGTATCTATAACAAAATGTGTAATGTAACTATTTCTGCAAAGGTTTATTTGGATTAAAATGAAGTAGATAGAAAAATAAGCTTTATAAGAATAGTCTGTATACCCACTAATAACCTATAGCGGGTGGAGAATGTAACACAACCGATTTTTTTCATCTACGGTACCAATTAGACAAATATCCCGTGACAATTTCCACTTCTTCTGCGATTGGTTATATGTGATCTTCTAAGAAGTTGACCAATTTGTAATAGAAAGATTTTGATAAGAGCGTGTTATAATGCTTAACTGAGAGAATGCTCAGTACTTGGTGGATTTGATTGTTCGTTACGAACCTTGGAACACGAGTGCTGTTCTCAGAATCTTGTGTTGAGTAAGTCTGTAGTTATGTTGGTTATGTGTGTTACTTGCTGCACTTTTAACAGAGTATGTAACCAATGATTAATAGAGGAAAACAGAGAATCCCAATTCATGCCTGAAGCGTGGTTATAATTTAATATTCTGGAAACACCTAGTGTCGTGACATAATATCCTTATGGATCTTCATTGGATATCGGTCGTTTTGTTTATTTACATCCACAATGCATTACGTCCTATAAGAATCTGTTAATATTTATACAGATTTTCTGATGACCCAGTTTTGTAGCAATACTTTATGCAATACTTTTTCTAAAGCTAGAGAGCTATCTAAAATGCGATGTGAAATATCGTATATTTCTAAATGTATTAATGATGAGCCCAGTAATTCGCATAGTTGATGCACAGTGGAATGTTCAGGACGAAAACCAAATTTAAAACCCGGAATACTATGATTTCTGGTTAGGAATTTGGAAGGATGTTTCTTCATTAGTTCTTGAAAATTGTCGATAGTGCTAGCAATAAACTGAAGGCAAATCAAAATAACTGCCAGTGCTATGAGAAACCTCACCGAGATTCCACTGGGGAAAATATACCAGTTTTCTATCAAAGCACTCACAATCGTACACAGATAAGATAGGGTCTTCTTTGTAGACATTCTAATATGATATTTGGGGTGAAAATCATATTCTGCAAACTTTTAAACAATGCTGAATAGTTATTATAAGCAAATAACATAGGCTCTGAAATGTTCACATTCTATCTACACTTAAACATATACAAGAAAAAAACTAATTTACCTTTATAATATACGGTTGACCTCACTCTAAAGATAAACAGCAAACCTCAGACTGCCTTTTTGGGTTTTGAATATAAAATGTTTGCGAAAATTAAATGTTACTAAGATTATAATGCAACTTAAGATGCCTATCGATCTTTCAAACTTGTTTTTTTTACTCCGCAATGGCTGCGTGCAACCGAACTGCTACACCTCCGAAGGAAATGGACTAGTTCTACATTTGATACAGCCAAAAGGAGTAGTAATACACCACATCTGAACACCATGTTAACGTATAAAAACAGACGTTGGGGAAAACATTGTAGTATTCTTGAGTAAACCATATAATAGAAAAGCAAAGCTTATCAAACTCTACTTAAACTCGTTCCTAAAATAAACCACCGCTTTTGTAAGGTTTTTCTTTATGAAAGTTCCAGTTTATTTGCAAAATAACAAGGAATATGAAATTCTAATCATCCTGAAGGTCCGAATATAACTATCTTCAGCCATGCTGTCTCCATATTGTTCTGCAGTTTTATCAGTTGATCACAAACACATGTATCTATTCATTCTAAAACATAATCAATTAGTTTTATTCTGATGTATATAGTAATGAAAATAACCAATAAAATTAGCGAATTACGTTAATTACAATTTTTATAAGATTATTTTAATATGATAGTTCAGAAAATTTGAAATATAAACTGTAAAGCTAATGCAAAATGGATCTCTGAAGAAGGATTAAATTAATTTCTCTTGCCCAAATATCTTGGAAATTAAAATTGCTATGTTCTATCTGGTTAGTTGGATATTCAGAGTTTTCCATACCAAACAAGCCCTCCAATTGAAAATTGTCCCAAAATATCACAATAGCAACAGTTCTCTGTCACTCATTTTCTCTTACCTTTGCATTTAAATAAAATGGTGTAGTTTTCTTCTGCATGAGTAACCATACAAAACAAAATCTGGCGGAGGCTCAAAATAAATGATTTTTGTATATTCCTAAGTGTTCGAATAAATTGCATTTTGACGCATTATATGAAAAAAATAATAAATTAAATCAAGAGCAAACTTCAGTACCTTTAAACTGAAAGAGGGAGAAAAAAGGTCGTTTAGCATAAAATACATCTTAGTAAACTAAAATAACATAAGTTATATTAGGTATAGTAACAAGGATGCATTAAAGGAAAAAGAAACATAAAAATCTTCTCTAGTGGCTGACAGACTATTTACAGTATGTGTTTCAATAAAAGCTTCACACCTCATTGGAGTTGAACTGCAAAGTACAAAGGGCATATAAAATAGTCGTGTCATTTGAATGCATTTTTTGACCTTGAAATTATTTTCACGTCGTTAGAGCTAGGGCAGAACAATGTAAATAAACTATTTGAATTACGTACGGTCGGAGACACAGTGGTGCACAAACTCTAAATATTATTCACGTGTAATATATTTGATCTTTCTATCTGCCGGTGCTTAAAAAAAGTTTTATTTCTCGAAATACTTGATACACTAGTTTTTTCATAGTGCAACTGTATTTTAAATGCTTACATGTTAGTAACAGAAGTGCACATACTTTCTGAAGTGATACATTGACGCCAGAAATACACATTTAAACCAAATATATCATTCCGAAAGAAATACGGCAAAAGAGCTTAAATATTATGAAGCAAACTTGGTGTACAGTAAAGAATAAAACTCGCATAAACAAACCACATTACAAAACATACACACAATATTTCCAATACTGATTTTCAGTTCATCCATTTAAATAATTATTTAGGATATTAAATCGTATTTTTCCACTTCAATATATCTCAGAAAATGTTAACAACTGAATCTGTGATGACTAACTTTATTGCAACACGGGGAAAGTGGAACTGATGTAAATTTGGTGGAATAATCGTCTACGTTCCTTAACTTGGTTAAAAATATTAAATTTATAGAAATATTGTTTGGGTGTTATTTCCACCAACACATTCTTATACAGCCATTTACAAAACCTGAATAAACTCGAATAGAAAAATGCGTCTTTAATCGGTATATCCTACACTCAAGTGCAATGACTGTTACTATCAACGCTCGGTGAATTTCATATTTGCTTATTATGTGTTTTGTTTTGGGTGTTTGTGCCACTTTATTTTTATATATAAAATGCATCAACAATTAAACAATTTATTGTAAGCTCTCCTTCCGTTACCCATGGGACGAGCACCGCTATGTGAGGTGAGATCACCATCTGTATGTCTCTCTCCCTCCCCCCTCTCTCACCACCTGGGGCTAAAATATGTCCTAGCGGCATTAGGATTTCTTTGACAAGGGTAGTGAAGTTTGCTTGGTGTGCAACGCTGATTTAGATTTTCCCCTCCGAAATCCAATGTTGCTTATGTAATAATTTCTCTGCCTTCAATATGAAACCCGTCAGCTAATGATTGAATCTGATATCATAGCAACATGTTTTGTAAATGTTTTCTTTGTGGTGATTTTGGTTACACTTGTAGCGTATCGCAGAATCTACAAGACTTCTTGCACAGTGAACGTGGCAATTACGTTGCTGCAAACCATACAATATCGAAGAAATACTGCTTGTTCATTTACTTTAAAACAAATGATAATAGAAGGAACTGTTATTAACAATACAATGCTTCAGTAAAATTAAATTGAGTTTTATTTATGGACGCTTTTTAACTGCTGTGGTCCTTAGCGTCCCATTCTATATTGGGCGTGAAAGATCGGTAATTTTGCTCAGAGGCCTGTCTATCAGGCTTTAGATTTTTTTTACGTGCCGTAAATCTACGACACGAGAGCACTGGCTTTACTTTCTTTCCGAAGGAAGCCATGCTAAGGATTTTTACACCCGAAACAATCAATCGCCCTCCGCCCGGATGCTTCTATAAGCATTTCCGTCTCTGTTACCATTTAAAAGAAGAAACTATATCCTGAATAAGTGCGAAAGCTTTCACGACCGGAGTTAGTAGATAAACTATTAAAATCTTCCGGGAATGAAGGCCCGGGTCTAAATTATTTACGCCCGACGTTTCGGTGAACTCTTCGATTGCCATCTTCAAGAGTGTAACACCCTAGGCAGCTTAAACGACGGAAATATCCGTGCTTTGTATTATAACTTTGCCTTTGTGTTAACTATGTACAATGTATCGAGTATCCTGAAAGTTTTACAGTTACGTAATGTGTTGTTTCCGAGCTGTATAACGTTAAAATATATAATTATGGGGAATTAAAGAATGATATGTTCCATGCATTCTGTAACTCTGTACATTAGCTGAAATGAAACCCTAAATTAATTCAGTTGAATTAATTTTCAACTTCAACAGGTGTATAGTTTAGGTACAACAGAATCCAAGCTCTCTTATATTTTAACCCTCACTTTTATGTATGAAATTAAGTCTCTGAGATGCATACCTCTATTATCATAGATTCCATACACACTGTTACTCCTTATCCACTTACCAGTCTTCTAAAAATTTTCCTGATCTATTGCTTTTCACCGGCTTTATTTGCCAATAATTCAATTGCTACTGATGTCTTCAAATTATAAGAAGTTTTCATTTCGGATATTATTCCAATATATTTACCGTCTTACACTCTAAAAAAATGCTGAACAATATGGTTCAGTTATTCACATACATATTACAATTCTTAATAATTTGTTTCCAAACGTTCCTCTTTGCAACTAGTAAAATCTTCTGCTCCAGATTCACCAAATTTACCTTCATGTTTCTCTGGCCCAAATTTTATAAAACATAAAAAGGGGTTGTTCTCAAATCTCTTGTCCAAATCTCATGCTTCTATATATCTTTAAATATTTGCCTGATTTCTTTTTAAAATCTACTGATATTGCTCTCAATCAGTCGTCAAAACATACATCTTAAAAAAGTTCTAACATTTCTCCAGCTTCGCAAACCAACTGCCTCTCCGCCTTCCCATTACATCTCTTTGATACTTCATGCATTGTTTAGTACGTTGCCATCATTTAGCTTTAAACATATGTACATTTCAAAAATCTCTCCATTATTATATCTATCTTTCTTCCTCTTTCCAGGTCCACATTCCCATCGGTAACAGTCTGTAGACATGCCTTTGACACACCCCAAATTTCTAGTCAGAATATGAATATCTTGTCTCAGCAACCGTTTCGAAAATCCTAAATGTATAAACCTATTTTTTTGTTTGATTCACTTAATTATCACCGAAATACAATAGAGGCGTTCTGTGGTAAATTGCAGATAAAACCGCAACGAAGAATTTTATTAAAGTTTGATACTGAGTACGCAATTACATTTGATTTCGTGTGCAGAATAAATGTGCAGGCAATCTAAAATATGCCACCTGTGTTTAACGCTAATACATTAATTTTAACTACAAGGATTTGCTGGATAAATCCAATGTTTTCTTCTGTTAACATTTTTCCATTGTATTAGAAAACCATTTTAAAAAGTAAATTTGGGTTAACCAAATTACATCTTTTGTAAAATTAAGTACTTTATATATTCTCTGGCTTTTGACATTTACGAAAGTTTGACAGTTTATAAACCCACAATTTACATTAAACTGACCCTTACCATGGGGGTAGCGAAATAATTGAACTTGTTATTTACTCTGCAGATCAATGAAAACAAAACCTCATCAACCGAGCAAATGGCTCAGGCTGTGCTTTCGATAGTTCGTGGGTTTAGATCCCAAGTATCAATAAATGTTTTTTCGTGGTGTTCCTCAGTTGCCAATAAATACCAGATTGGGTATTCGGTAACATGATCTAGTGTTCCACCCACAGAACAAACTAGAAATAAAAATAAATGGTACAGGAAGGGGTTACGCAACTCAAGACTAGTATTCACAAGTTATGTAAGAGGTCATTACCGGAAGGCGACTACGCAACTAAGAGCATCTACCCATCAGAATCGTCGCGAATGGACTCAAAGAACAGCCAGCAGTTCCACGTTCCAAAAGTCTCCATTCCACCAAAACTTAGCAACAGAAATATACGGTATAGGAAGACGAATACGCATCTAAAGCATTTATAGCAAGTTCCTCAAACAGATATTTTCATAAGACGACTGTGCAACTAAAGCTGTCTGGCACACACTGACCCAATGAACCTACAGCGACATTAAACAACGAAAAAAATCACACAGAGATTTCATTAAAGCTTCGTAAGAAATGTAGTATATAAGTGAATTACACCAAACCACTAGATATATCGGACCAAAGCCGAAGTAAATAAGCCCAGTAAAGAATGTGGAAGAAGTATACATTGTTGATAAGTGAAAATCTTATGAGATTTAGAAGAACCCAAATGATCCTGGCTGTTGATCGCTTGATAGGTCATTGCACTATAAATGTTTTATCATCTAAGGAAATTTTAAAATCGTTGGACCAATTTAACTTATTTAATCCACAGGGTTAGACGTGTGTACATCTGTACACACGGGAAAATGTAACGTACCCTCTCTGCAGACCATGTAATACTCGCACCCTCTCACAGTATCTCACAATAGGGATTTTATTACAAACTCTTTTAAAACGCTAACAGAGAAGGAGAACTACCTAAAAAGAAACTAATTAATAAACTCCTGGCCCCCAATAAATGGAATAGTACTTTCAAACCCACCAGAAGTGGATAAGGAAGAGAACATGTGTACCAACCATTCCGTTCTTCTGTACTTCATACAACACGTCTAGTCTACTCTAGTCTGGTCTGGTCTGGTCTGGTCTGTTTTTGGAGCTAGGGGCACTGTTCCAAAATAATTTTTCCAACGCAGACAAAGGTATAAACTCTCCAAACAGCCTCAGCACGATTGTAGTGTCCACTATAAAATACTCCGTGGCTATCTCCCGAAACCATTTATGGACAAAACATGCCATTTAAAATTAATAAAAGAGAAAATTACATTTCTACTAAAGTTTTTCTTTTAACATAAAAATTTAATGCAATTTAATTTCTTTCTATTAACCGTTTGTTTTCGTTACTTTCCGCTTCAGTGTTTGTGTATTTAAATTGAGTTATTCTGTGTCAACTGGCAAACCTTTATTTTTAAAGTCAGATATATTAATTTTAAAAGTGCAATAAGCCAAGCTAGGGCTTAGTTTACCCTAAATTCCAATCAACCACAGAATTTTACACTTGTCTATTTTCCACACGAAAAGACTCCATTTTTGCATTCTTACTTTCTCTACCACTCTACCTAGTAGGTAGAGAAGGTATTGCATTCCACCCAAAAATTCGATACCGAGATTTACCGGTAATACATGAGCCCCCTGAATCCAAATAAATCATTTTTGGAAACGTGTCGGCGTGTGTGGTGAGACTGTGAACAGCATAACTCAAAAACGAAAAGTGGGATAAATACCAAACTTGGTATTTAAATTCAAAACCCCCCAAAGATGACTACACAAAGATTTTCAAGAATTTCCCGCACCCCAAACTAACCTTTACATGAAAAATTCTCTTTTCTTTTCCTAAAAGATGGTTCTAGCAATTTTGATTAAAATAACAATATTAAAGTTATTTTCATGACAAATAGTATGTATATTTTGAATTTTCCGGGAATAGTCTGTGAAGTCCTCTTCATTCGGAAGGAATTTTATATAATCTTATAAAACTGGTAACGTAAAGCGATAGACAAAAACGTGCCACACAAAAAATGTAGATCCGTTTAAAACACACAATTTATTTCACGTGGTATAAACCGTACCTGAGATACCCGTTATTAATTGCTGGAATTGTTCATTTCCTGGTCATTCACTTAAATCCCTGTCAATATTCAGTTGTTTCTTGCAATCGCATGAAAATATGGAATTTTAAGGCCAGCATATAGCGTCCAGTTCTTAAAACATTTGACTGTACCTATTCCCTTTGTATCTATAACAAAATGTGTAATGTATCTGTTTCCGGAAAGGTTTAGCTGTGCTAAAATGAAGTAGATAGGTAAATAAACCTTGGTAAGAATAATTTGTATACTAATAAATAAGCGACAGAGGTTAGAGAAAGCCATGTGAATATCACATCATATTGCTTGCTTATCAATCAATATTATCACGTACTACTGCGGAATTCAAAAGTATATTCTCTTTGATTTATGAAATTAAGCAGTTAAAAATAAATGTGTACATATGCACTCCTTCTAAAGGCATACTTTTTTATTTTATAAAATTTAGTTTAATAAAGCATGAAAATATTTCGTTATTTTACTAATAATGATTATTGTTATATCGGTTAATACACTTATTCCTGTGTGCTTAAATTAAAACATTTTTAGGAATTAAAGAAAACGGGCAGCCATTATTTCCAAAATAAACATTATGCGTATCAGCTAAGGTTTAAGTCAGTGTATGTCACAGGAATTTTTATACAGAAATTGTAGTGGATCGGTTCGCAGTTACTGAATATGTACCTTTATTGCCTTCTCAGTTCCCTTGTAGTAGATTCGATAGCGGGATTTCTCCAGAAACATATAATCAGATACCTATCAATAACAATTTCAACTCGGTTTCAAAGATAAAAGTTTATTTCTCTCAATATCAAAGTTCAAAAAGGACAAGTCTTATAAATATCAACTTAATGTTCAATCAGATCAAAGCTGTTTCCAGGAAAATGTATCATTCCAGCTAATGATACATCAGAAGAACTTGCATTACCTCTAACCTACACAAATTTTCTTCTATTTTAGTAGATTTTATTGCTAGGTAGAGATGTTGGCAAAGATGACATGGATAATTGAATTTTCTATAAAACGTCTGTTATTGAATTTTGTGCAACCAGAAAATCATAAAGAGTAAAAATACAGAATTGACTCCATGGAAAGTTGTCGAACTAATAATATTGTTTGTACAGTCTTTTGAGGCAATGGAAGGGGAAATAGGACGTCGCGCGGCCGGTGCGGTAGCTATCACAAAGAGTCGCCACACGAAGGCACGAGCGACCGGTTTTCTACCTTGCCCCATCCACGTATTAAACGACTCTGAACAAAGAATACGCGCAGCTTATGTGGCATTAATCATGTCCGAATTATGTGGTTAAATTGTATCGTCTCTACGAACCTATTTGTTTAGCGAGGGCTAAAATAGCATCAGCCTGTGATTTAAACAGTCTGCGAGTGCTTTCCTTTAAATTGGTAGGGATAGACAGCAAGCAAGATAGACAATTTGATTTTTAAATGTAAGAACTTGAAAGGCATTTTCCATTGTTTATAAAGGGAACACTATCTACTACAACTGTTGAAAGCATATTTGTGTTTTTGCTAAACACAAAGGGTACTAGATGCAGCATGATGGTTCGTTATGTATTATGTGTTCAGTTGAGTGAATAACATTTCCTTTTATAATATAAGTTTTCATATTATTTATTCCTTATTGCTTCATAACTATCCTTTACAAAATTGTAATAAGATTCTTCTCTCGTAGATTACGTAGACTTTAATTTAAAAAAAATATTGATACATTCACATGACTTTGTCTATCCCTCCATCATTTATTAGTGAGCATCCAAATTATTCTTACTCAAGCTTATTTTTCTATCTACTACATTTTAATCCACAAAATAAACCTTTGTAGAAATAGCTACATTACACATTTCGTTACCTACACAAAGAGAACAGTGATAATTAAGTGTTTAACAACTGGACGCTATATGCTGGCCTTAAAAGGCCATACTGTTTCCATGCAATTGAGAGAAACAACTGAATGTTGAAAGGACTTCAAGAGAATCCAAGAAATGAACAATTCCAACCTTTGAATAAAGCGTATCTCAGAAACGAATTATATTAAAATAAAACTTATTTAAATAGATTGTGTGTTTTGAACAGATCTACATTTTTTTTGTTTGGTACGTTTTCGTCTGTCGTTTAACGTTTACAGTTATCATCTACACGATAATATGTATTTCTTCTAAGTGAAGTGGACTTCACTGGCTATTCCCAGAGAATTCGAGATATGCTTTTTATTTGTCATGTAAATATATTAAATATATAGTATTTTAATCAAAATCGTTAGCAATTTTTTAGAAAATCAAAACTTTCCAAAAATTCATGTAAAGGTTAGCTGAGAAGATTTTCTTGAAAATCTTCATGTCGCATCCTTGGAGGATATTGAATTTAAATACAAGTTTGGTACTTATCCGACTTTTTATTTTTGAGTTATACTATTCACAGACTCTCATACACACACACACACACGCGCGCGCGCACATACACACACACACACACACACACAGGGGCCTTTTTCTAAAAATGACAAAGCATATATTTCTGGTGAAATCTCGATATCGACACCACCTACTTGCTGTAGGAGTAGAGAAAATAATTTTAATTTAAACTTTATATTCAACGTGAGAAATATTAACTCAAAACGTAGACAACTTGCTGCTTCATTGTTTTCAATTGGTACCTTGGTGAAAGCGGGGTGATTTTATGATTGTTCTCAACGATGTTATATTTGGAACCTTGGGAAGAAAAGATGTTCTTGCACATTAAAAACCAGTGATCCATGAAATACGTGGTTCAGCCTACCGAAAAAGCACAGATCTTAACTCAAGAAGTTTTTAAATTTAAAGAGTTTGAGGAAAATATGATAAAGGAAGAGAATGTCGCACTATCAATAGAAGCCATATACTCCATAGCAGCAATTATTGTGAAATATTTTTATAAGCTAATAAACAGTAAGAAGAATATTACTTTAACTGAAATTCGGTCACAGGAATTTTAGGACACTTATTTAACCGAGTATAAGAAAAGAAAGCTATGAAAACTCCTACGGCATAAATATTGCCAAAAATTCATAAAATCCCACAACTAAATGTTCCACATGAAAGCGAGAACTGGATACGATTCACCCTGCCTCTTACTCCACCGTATCTCACCTTATCCCATTTTAGCACGATTAGCTTAATGACTATAAAAATATGTTTTAATGTGTTGCTAAAATTAATCAAAGTTACAGAGTTTCTGTAACTATTATAAATCATATCTTAAACGCACCAGTTTGGCTTAATAATTCACTATAATCTTCACCCAATATTTCTCTATGCCAAGTATTTTTTCATAGAATCTTCAAGCTTTAAATGGTATCAGTTTATCGGTATCAAGTACGTTTAATTTATGTATCTGGTAAATTTTTAAACATTACAAACAATGATTATCTGAAAGCCTGGCTAATATTGTCATATTCATAACATTAATTCGAAATCTGTTTCTGCATATTGTATGTATAAATACTTGGAATAAAATTCGATACCATTTCTAAACAAAAATGCATCGTGAATAATTAACGTGGCTACACAAATACCTTTTATATCAATGCTATAACTTAAAAATCTGATGTGTTGCACTCACATGACTTTCTCTACTCTTGTACAAACTATTTTTACAAACGCTTATTCTCCATATAGGCGGCGCCGTGGCCGAGTGGTTAGACCGCTCGCCTCCCACCGAGGCGGACCGGGTTCAATCCCAGGGACCTGCATGTGGGATTTGTGGTGGACGAAGCGGCGTCTGGGCGGGTTTTCTCCGCCATTCATTCCACCAACTGCTCCATCATCACCTTTCCTTTCATCCATTTCACCAACATTTCGCTTCATCTACTTCCTTCATCCCATACCAGGCATCGGGCTGATCACCCATCCTGGATGTTCTGTCTGATCCATGAGTGTCTGCTCCTCGACGTGCCTCTGACCCCAGGCATCCGCCTGTAAGTCCTGGGGGGTGTAAGTCCTACATAAGAGGAGGGTAAACAGATAATGAATGAAAAAATTATTCTCCATATACTTCATGTTAATCGTATTGCTAATTTTCTTGTAGGTGTAAGGGGAATATGGTGGACTTTAAGCGACAGTCGAATCTTTTAAGAGCTGGTTGCTATGTGGCGCATTCCATTCTCTTTACATGTACAGTACATAAAAAAATGAATAACGAATTCCCATTTGAGAAAAAGTATAATTATTGGAAAATTTAAGGGAATAACAAGAATATCTCGAAAACGGTTCACTCAACAAAAAAATTTATAGGACATAAATTGTGTATGTTAACGCGATCTACATTTTTTGTGTAGTAAACTTTTGTCTATCTCTTATAATTTACCAGTTCTGCAAAAGTCGTTCACAATGAAGAATACTTTTGGAGACATTCCCAGAAAATTCGAGATATACATTTTATTTGTCATGAAAATACCTTAAACATATAATATTTTAATCAAAATCGTTACAGCCATTTTTGAGAAAATTAAAGTTTTCGAAAAATGTTCCATGTAAATGGTAATCTGGATGGGAGGATTTTCTTGAAATCCTTCGTGTCGCATCTCTGGAAGATACTGAACCTAAATACCAAGTTTGGTGTTTATCCGACTGTTCGTTTCTGAGTTATGCTGTTCACAGACACACACAGACATGTTTCAAAAAATGTTTTTTTTTGGATTCAGGGGGTCTCAAAACATATATTTCCGGTGAACTCTCGGTATTGAATTTTTGGGTGGAATACAATACTTCCCCTACTTACTATACTAGTAGAGAAAGTAAAAAAGTATGTAAATGAATGCATAACTCTGTAAATATATACCAAAGCTTTTTATTGCTATATGGTCGCAGTAACATTTGAATTTTCAGAGCCCATTTTAACAATTCTTACATAACGGATACAAATTAGATAACATTCCCGACTCTCTGTTTAGGATGAAGTATTTGGAGTCTGTGACCTTTTTAATTAAGTAACCTGTGTTCATTTAAACATCACTGGCATATAATCAGCCATTATGCATTTAATTAAATAATGCTAAAATAAACGTATCCACAAATGTCGCATATATATGCAAATGGGCAGTCTAATACAACAGGATAAGATAATATCGACAACTTTTTCTTTCTCGTTGCATTCCAACGGTCTAACACCGATCTGTATTTACACGTAGTTTGCTCTAAGATATGATCATTTTTGGCATGCATCCTAGGAAATAAGTATAGTGTTTATTCTTTGCAGACTGAAGGAATAGTTTTGTAAGTGCAGGACTACGTGAACCAAATTTTACTTGAAATTGTTTGTATCGTACTCTTGTCACAATAAAGTGTAGTTTCCATGATTTTTTCCTAAAAAACAATCTATTGTGCTACATTCTTACGTGATAGTAAAATCTTAAAACACGGGTAGCTTATACACTGGTTTTAAATTTCACTTTTTCCATGACGTCATAGGAAACAAACAATGGCGACAGCACAAAAGATATAGAGAATTTAGACCAGACAAAGGAATATCTAGGAAAGGGTTAATGTCACAAACGATTTGACATAACTTGTGTGTTTTACCACAGAAATAAACAAATACAAATTTGGTTGCATACACGATGCTGAAAAAATCTCAGTTTAGGTTACAAATATATTTATATATAGCGTTATTAAAAAAGTCTAGATATCAATGGTTTATATCAAATAAACTATGAAAGGCAGAAATAGATGTCATATATCACTGAATAGAGGGAATTTTGAAGTTTAATGGTCGTTGAGGTTGTATGCATTTAACAAGAAGACCATTTGTTGAACGAAGACTACTAATAAATTTCTTGCCACAAGCAAATCATTTGGCCCTAGAGTTCATGCCATATGTAACTTTACTTATAAGCAGGCGACTGTTTGCTGCATCTACCACAGAAGTGTCTTTATGCTTTAACAATGAATTCACCGCAACTGCAGTGCAGAAAAATTATTTTTCCCTGCTCACCATTTTCTATAAAGAACCAGCCATACTTTGCCAATGAATGGAAGTTCTAAGCCGGCTTTTAAAAACTTTGAACTTCCCTCTATCCGGTAATGTGTGGGATATGTTGCTGACTTTCACAGAAAGTCGCGGTTTGTTTCAAATAAAAATCTGAAATATGCTCCTTCTATCTGAATAACTCCGTACTAATGAGCCCCCTGGCGAAAAAAACCCTAGGTTCTCAAATACGTTCCATTAAGTAAAGGCATGTACAAACGTTGAGAAGATATGAAGAAATATCGAATATTTCAAGAAAGAAAACAAATTGACAAAAAATTATTTGACCAAAACTGTACACTTTAACGGTGTTAAGTAGTGCTTAATGCCCGTTCTACTACATAGGCACCACAGGTGGAGGACACCGATGATACATGAAAATTGGGGAAGCAAATTCTAACCTTTTCAGTATGTATATTTTAATGAGCTGTGCAATTTTTCCACTAAGGATTTGTCTGCAATGAACCCTTCAATAAAATACCTGACAATGTCACCCACATATGATTAAAATTGATGAAGAAATACATTTGTGAAGTAAAAATGCTGATAATTCTTGACTTTGAAATTTTTCTTGCATCAGATCAAACCCTTTTCACAGAGATTTTAAGTATTCTACCAAAACATTTGCTCTACTGATATACATGTAAAATAGTTTTGCAAGCACAAAACATTAAAACAAATTGGTGAAATTTAAAAAGAATATATTAAACTTTGTGAAAATCTTTATAAAAAATAACACAAAAGTCAAAATGTAATGTGTGTTGTTTTTTGCATAACAAAAACTAAAAGTTTCTTTAATTAATTCGGATGTTATAACTTTTAATTGGATACGAATGGAGCTACTATAGGAATTCTTTAAAAACCAGATAAAATATATATAGAAATTTGCGTGAATTTTTCAGTCCATAGTTATTTATGTTTAGCAGGTATATTTTGATGTAAATTTCTAGGGTTAAATGTTTATTTTTCCGTTTTCTCTAAGAGTAATATCAAGTGGTGTTTATCCCTTAAAATAATCTAGATAATATACCGTTATAAAGTCTCTTCTGCTGTATTGTTGAATAAATAGGTTTTATATATTAGGAACATTAAAGAATATTTCTTTTAGTAAATGTAACGTGAGTTACCAGATAAATGTTTTTCTTTTCTTCATTTGAAGTAAGAGTTTGAAAAAGAACAAATAAAATGCAATTAAATATATAAGCTAATTCTGGGGATATTATGATTCTGCTGCTATTATGTCATTTGAGACCGAACAGTTATTTTATAGCATCATTAATCTTATTTCAAGATGTAGTCATATATTTTGTACAATTATTATTCTTTAAAAAGTAATCCACAATGACGTGATCATGAGAAACTTTGAAAAACGAGGGTCGGCTGATAAGTCCCGGCCCTCTCAATCAAAACATTTTTTTTTTATTCCTCAACATAATCTCCGGAAAGGTTAATACATTTGTCATACAGGTGTCCTAATTTAATTAAACCATCTCTGTAGTGCGATTTATCAAGGTCCTCAAAATAGCTGTTTACGGCATCAATGGCCTCCTCGTTGCTGTGAAATCTTCGTCCTCCAAGAATTTTTTTGAGATTAGGGAACAGGTGGTAGTCACTGGGTGCTAGATCTGGCGAATAGGGTGTATGTTCAAGCAATTCGAACTTTAATTCGCAAATTTTCCCCATTTCAATGACTGAACGATGGGCCGGAGCATTGTCGTGATGAAACAAGATTTTTTTGGCCAAATGAGGTCTTTGTCTTTTCACCTCATCATTCAAACGTTGCAGTAAGCTTGAGTAGTAGTCACTAGTGATACTTTACCCTTTTCCAAGTAATCAATAAAAATAATTCCTAAGCATCCCAAAAACACTCGCCATAACCTTGTTAGCTGACAAAATTGACTTTGCCTTTTTTGGAGTTGGTTCACCTGGCGCAATCCACTGTTTTGACTGTGATTTACTTTCTAGAGTGTAGTGATGTAGCCAAGTTTCATCCGTGGTAATAAGCCGTCTCAAAAATTCATTGGGAGTTTTACGATAGAGCTCCACATTCTTAACAGAAACAGTTTTACTGTGCAACTTTTGATCAGGTGTCAACAAACGCGGCACCCACCTCGCACAGACCTTGTGAAAGCCCAAAACATTACTTAAAATATTACCTGCACGCTCTTTTTATACGTTTACAGTCTCTGCTATCTCAAACAACTTTAATCTGCGGTCTTCCAGTACTAAACGATGGATTTTTTCAATCATCTCTGGAGTTGTGACTTCCACAGGGCATCCAGAGCGAGGCTCATCACTAGTGCTCGTACGTCCCATTTTAAACTCTGCAACACACCTTTTAATCATTGAATATGACAGGGCAGAGTCTTTCAATGTACTGTCCATTTTCTCCTTGATTTGTTTAGGCGTTAAGCCTTTCAAATGGAAGTATTTAATCACTGCTCGTTTTTCCAAATCCTCCATTTTCGTGAAAACTCTAAAGTTGTCTTGTTTAAAATGCTATCATTCAAAAACTAAACAAGCTTGTATCCTGTAACTATGGATACAAGCTGGTCTAGAGTGAAGCTATACGATGCTACCGTCTAACTGGCCTAGTGGCGCCATTCTATGTGAGGCCCAGGACTTTCAGCCGACCCTTGTATAAAGAGAAGGGTTTTGTGTGCTTACAGAAAATATGTCTTTAATTAAAGTTAAAGTCCCAAAACTATTAATGTTTTACCCAAATTTCTTGTGCGTAATTCCTTTTAGTTGATACGACTGATTGAAAGGAATGTCATTATTACTTTGTAATGATTGCATAAGTAAGAATGACATAAAGGATCTGGTTATCTAGTCTCACCAACTACATTCACTGCGTATGTGCAGATTTCCTGGTAACTAGCCCCTTTTGGCTGGAACTAGTTACTTAATCGCCAGCAGTGTGCTACTGTTCAAGTTAAGATGGCATTAAAATACCAGTTAGGTACATTTCAGCACTACACTGTATTTTGAGATAGTGAATGATGCTTTCTTATATTTATTGTTATACTTCTAACAACGTCGCCCTTTAAAATATTAAAATCGCATTATCCGATTTATTTAAAGTCTATATCCTTTATTAGTTTCTGGTATGCTAAGCTGTCACATTGAAACTCCTCTCCTTCTAGCTTATCTTTTGTCTCTCTTCCAATCCAACAGATTATTTCGTGAACTAAAACATGAGTGAACGCAAGAAGTCTATTTACATGTGGCAAGTGTTTATAATAATTTAATATTTTCTATGTTATGTTTTGATAAATAATCACAAAAATATGTTGAGTGGGTAATATTCTCAATCCTATTTTAATTATTTTAATTGTTAGAATTACACACTTCAGCATAAAATGTCTTGGGATAAACTAATATATTTTACAGAAATAGAACTTACTCTGATACAATCGCACTTACTGAAGCTGGTAACAGATAACTACAAACTAATGCATTAAAAGTTAATTATACGTAACTTGTAACCTTTTACTGTGTAACTGTAACAGGAAAATAACGGTTTGTGACAACCATAGTAGTTACTACAATCGAAGGCCTTAGTTGGACATAGACATTGAGTAAAAAGTAGAAATAAGTGGAGGGACTACGTGACTGCGGCAGAGCAGACGTTAGAACTACTCACTGTTCTCGGTTGTAAACATTCTTGAACTTTCTTAAACCATAGCACACATTCAATCGGTGATATCTTTCATAGAGCAGATAGTTTACAGCAAATCTAATTTCCTCTATTCTTTCCCTTTTCTTCTCCCCATATTAATAGCTTATCGTGGTTTTGTCTGTATATTTTCTTCTGTATGGAACTTTCTTCTCATTCATTTTACTCCATACATCTCTTAGAAAGTAGTTTGTTCTCATCAAATGACGTAATCACTTTCTTTTCGACTTGCCTATAGCTTCTACAGTGCTCTTTCTTCGTACATGCTTTTTTCTCTACATTCATATTCCAAGTGCCTCCAATCATTTTCTTCACTTCGTTGCAAGTAAGAATTAAATTGTATACTGTCGCACTCCACAAAACATTTCATTTCTCCCTTTCTTAGTTCTTTCATCAAGGAACCGAAGAAAATGCTTCACTATTAAAACCTCTTTTTCACATATTATCTTATAATCTGCTATTATAACTTACGGTAGATTCCAAGTATCTGAAACTATTCACTTGCTCCACTAGTGTTCCTTTTTGCGTTAATTTCTATTCGGTGCTACGCAATGCAGATCATCTCCAAACACCAAACCAAGTATTGGAAAAATCAACTGAGTTCACCTAACACTTTACGTTGCATTTGACTGCAACAAAGCATTCGACTTGGTAGAACACAACAAAGTACTGCAGGCACTGAAGAAACAAGGGGTCAACAGTAATTATATCGGAATCCTGTTTACAACCAAAGCCGCGCAAAAAATAAAGATTGAGGCGGAAGGTGTATCATTCCTTCAAGAAAGAGGAGTTAAAAGGAAGAACCCACCTCACCCAAGCTGTTGATATCAGTACCAGAGGAGGCTTTCCGCAACTTAAAATGGAACAGAAAGCATGATATAAACATAAACAGCAAAAAGCTAAGAAATCTTCGCTTCGCGGACGATATTATTTTATTTTCCACATTCAACGCAAACACTCCAAGAAATGGTAAACGACCTTAATACCCAGAGCAAAGCCATAGGCCTGAGATAAGCAACACGAAAACAAAAATAATGACTAATGGGCAGCATTTCAATACGTCTCAGAATACAAATTCCTAGGACAGCATGTAGCCTTCAAGCAGAACAGCAACCTAGTGTTAAAACACAGGATATGATTGCCTTGGAAGGTATTCTAGAGTCTGAAATTCCTAGTGTTAGACAATTCAATCAACCACAAGCTAATGTTTCAGACCTTAGAATCCTGC
The DNA here is from genome assembly GCA_030765065.1 of Deroplatys truncata. Lineage (NCBI taxonomy): Eukaryota > Metazoa > Arthropoda > Insecta > Mantodea > Mantidae > Deroplatys > Deroplatys truncata. Next base: position 114,449,639 of record CM060988.1, on the reverse strand, counting down.
ATCTTCCACTAATCTTCTATGGATGTCAAATATGGCTTTGTCTATTAAGCAGCTCGCAAAATGCAAAGATGTCAAAGAAAGATGTCAAGCAAAATACTGGGAGTCTCACTGAAAGATTTCTACCACCACCCTGAAAAGAATGACCACTTCTGACGCAGCAGAACGAGGAATGACGACGAGGTGGAAGTGAGGCGGCCTCGTAACAAGAATGGACCAAAAAAAAATAGACGTTGACGATCACGATGTGAACCCATACATCTGAAGAAGAAACCAGGGAAGACTACGGCTTAGATGGGCAGACGTGTTTTTGAAAACGGCAGGCAAGTGGTCCAGAAAGGCAAAAGTCAGAACTCAAGACTACGTCCTAGTTCTTTGCACTATCACAATCTCAAATTGATTAAAGTGTTGTAGAGGTAAACAAGACCAAAGCGACATCAATCAATGAGCGTTACAGTGTAGAGTTAATAGGACATAAGTTCTAGAGATAAGCAGACCGACAGAATGCTACCTCGCTTGGAATAACTCAACAAGCAAGAAATAACGAACTACCCATTCTAAAAGGAGGCCTTGCCCTTTAAGGGACACTATGGATAAATTCATTCCTTCATACTCCTGATTATCTTTTATCTCCACATTAGGATCTTTCTCTCTACGTCTAGCAGTGCAGTACCATATCATCACGAAATTTTATACATTTTATTCTTCCTCTACTGCCACTCTTCCCACGTTTTGGAAACAATAACTCATTAAATTCTGTATATGTACCATGAACAACGTGATAAGAGGCTTCCTTGCCGTATGCCTCATCCGTTGTATTTTCTTCCGACATATGTGTATTCGTATATTCGACTCTGTTTAGGTTTTAATACTTTGAATCCTTCTCCCTTTCCAATCCACACCAAGTTTCTTCAAAATCTTCTCAAGTATCTTCCAATGTCCTCTGTTAAATGCCTTTTCTGGATCCAAACCGCCGCATACGGTCATACTGTTCTTTGTCTTTATCTAAACCAGGTTTACCGTTGTAACACATCATTTGCATCTCCTATGCCTTTTTTCTTGTTGAAACTGAACTGTTCCTCTAAGCTACACTCCAAAATGTAGAGATCGAATGAAATTTTTCAGTAGAATCTTATCTGAAATATATATCATTGTATTTATTGTCGCTGTTTTTCTTCTGTACTGGCAACAATCTGGCAAGCCCTCAGTAGATTCACCAGTCTTATTATAAGAACAATATATAATATATTTTTACATAAAGCAAGAATTATCTCGACGATGACTGACGGGAATTCGCCCACCTTCTGTTGCTGTCGCTTTCTTAATTTTCCTGAGTGCTACTTTTACTTTTCTCATTAAGGAAGGAAATCCATCTCTGATACGTTTATTTCATGGGAGCATGTATGTTTTTTCTTCCATGTTTTCAATTTGCCTTACGTTTTATTAATCCCTGTTTCCGACTTATACTAGTCACCCTGAATTCAAAAACACACATTTCATGCTCTTCAAAGCATATTAAAATAGAGTCAGTGTTTCTTCAGAAATCTTCCTCGCCTTTTAGCTTTTCTACGTTTTTCGTTACTTAGTATCCTATAGTTTAGTTTACTACTTATTATTTCTTCCATATTTGTTCAATTATACAGAGTCCCTTATAATTTTTACTTTTTGTATCTGACTGCGTGGATTACATCTTCAGGTGATTCATTGTTCATAATTATTTCCAGTGTAACTTCTAATTCCTCAGCTAAAAATTTGTAACAAGTCTTTCTTCTTCAACTTTCAGCTTCTCCGTTTAAAATAATTACATTTCTGATTCTTCCACTCATCTTCTTCAGACAAATGTAAATTTCACCAATAAGATGTGCTTCAGTGATGTCTTCGCATTCTTCAAGCAACTGTATAATATTTCCCTTGATAGTATTAACCTATCTGGTATAATCATTCTTATTTTATAAAATTAGTCAAACTTCAGAAGATAAGTAATTGTTGTACGTAAGACTAACACAAAGATACCTACTCAAAATATAGGAACGTGATTAGATTGAAATATTCTTTAAATTCTAAAAATCAAGGAAACAATCAAAAGTGATTGCATATGGTGCTTCTGGTTGTGGAAGTGCGAATCACTTGACCTGGAATAAGATCCTCGAGAGAAGATGTGCAAAAAGGGGAAATAGGTTAACGTTGCAGAATGGTAGTAGGGATTTAATTAAACTTGGTTAATTCGCAGGAGAAGGGGACAGTTTTTTGTGCCATGTATCACGGGTAATTACAGCGCTAAAGTAACTGGAAGAAATCTTTCCTTGCGTGGAGCGGGCAGAACCAATCCCTACAAATAATATTGTTCATAGAACCAATAATAACATGCTGTAACATCATGTCGTGTATATAAAATCGAAATTATATAAACTAATAGAAAGAGTATGTATCATTTGTAGATAATAGAGACTTTACACATTCTCTAATTAGTGCTTAACATGAGAAAAAGGTTATAATCTCCCTTTCTGTGTACACACGCGTCCTTTTTCTTCTCTTACAAACCAATGAGAACCAGACAGTTCTCTTACTTAGGCTGAGAAGAGCGTGAATCAATTCATCTTTTGGAATCATAACAATGATATAGCATAGATTATGTGGTTTTAAGGATTAACTAATGGGATTTAACTACCCTAAAATACAAAATATAAATCAATTCTTTTAATTGCACTAAAACGCGTATAATCATCCTAACCTCACATTCCATAAGCCATTTACAATATCCTATATAAACAAATTTGAGTTTGACTTCCTGTGTTTAGAATCGTATTATACAATGGCCGAACGAAACTCCCCAACTCGGCCCATAGGTGCAAAGTGGGCCGGCTTCAGGACACTTGAAAATACTTTTTCCAGAATATCATCATAAGTAATAAACCACAAGTGAACTCGATATTTCCATAACTCACCCGTGGGCTTCGGCAATTACCTGACTAATACCTAACTCACGAATGGTATTTGCTAAGACTATTTACGAATGAAACGCTTAATAAACAATATTAATAAATGAACATAAAATAGGTGTTATATACAGGATGAACAAAAAGTATGGAATATTCACCATAACATTTAAATGGGGCAATAAAGTTAAATTCTGACTCTTTTGTTTCTCATCTGAGATAGGGGCCCTACAGGCAGCATTAAGGGGTAGCACCGCAGTAGGCTCCAAGTGGGGAGAGGGGAGTGGACTTCAGAATTTTAAATGGAACCGTGGTATAAATTTTAGATATTCAGATAATCATTAATAAATTAAGAAGAAACGTATTGTGTTGAAGCTAGCGAAGCTATACTGAAAGTGCAATATTTAGTGTTTCTTTTTGCTCTATATTAATGTGGATATAATATATAATTCTAATGGAATTCTTAGTAAACGTTCAACCCTTTTCTAACTGATTCAAGGAATACCGGTACAATCAATATATTGCTTTGATCTTGTTAGATGTTTAGAGTAAGAAAGGTTCAATTTGCATTTAACTGCCAGGTATTAAGAAATTTTACGAAATAAGAGTGTTTTCTTAGGTCGACTGGTGGAGAAAACAAAGCGAAGCTAAGGATATTGATCAACTAAGCTAATATTCGACCTGAATGTATGCGACTTTACTCGGCAAGAGGGAGATCTTATTTCTAATATATGTTCTGAATAATACTTTTTCGCCGGTTTACAGGTAGTAGCTTCTTTCGGTTACGTCTTTAAGATTTCGTTACAACACTTCGGCTCATAAGAAAACAATAAGTATGGATATATTAACTAACAAGGCATGGATGAAATTTGATCAGAAAGATACAAAATGAACTTATTGTATTCCTCGTATATTTATCTTTCACAATTCACCTCCGCTCACAAATTGAATGATTTATTTAAAGATTACGATTTAATAACTTCAACATCCTCGTATATTTTCAAAAGTGTTTAAAACCTTGTTTCTTTGTGCGAATATTTGCAGAATTTTATTTATATAACACGAGTTTCTACTTAATTTCAAATAAATGTTTTTAAAATATTTTATAAATGTTAAAATCTGGAATATTCAGAGTTTTAATAACACACAGAGTTTATTTTTATTTTTTAAACTGGTTCGTTACCATTTTGTTTACAATAATAATAATAATAATAATAATAATAATAATAATAATAAAACTATTTCAAAATTGTTGATTCTCTAACCTCTGTCCACAATCTTGAAAACAAATGCCTTCTGCTTTATGATAAAACTAAGAAATTAAAAAAAATAAGTACGTGGAACGCTGAAATAAATGAAAAATATAAAACATTATTTTTTCAATGTTTTAAAAGATAGAACATTGTAATTGTATATTCTATAGTATTCTAGTAGAAGGAATTTGATATAAAAGTTCAGGAATATTGACCTCAAATTCTGTGTTTAGAAAACCTACCTCATAATCTGCATTGGGTGAAACTTTTTAAAATAGTAAGAGATAAACACTTTAGCTTTTAGATTTTGAATTCAAAATTATTTTCAGGAATTGTTTGATATTTTCTAAATATTTTAACTTATGTCAGAAGTCGAGAGTGGGCCCGTTCTGTTTATATGAAATATAGCCAGGAATTTAACGCTTAATCTGCAAAACAGTTTAAATATAGAGATTTTTCTCACAGCTATGGAAACTATCTTTCATAAACATTCTTCACTTTCTCCATTTCATGGAAAATCTAATCAGTAGTACTACCTAGGTACGGAAATAAATAATATACTACAAGGAGCGAAAGACGCAATGTTTTCGTTGAATTATGTAAAACGCGTCTTGCAGAGATCAGAGATACAAATAGCTAGGAGCCGGTGAATAAGTCGGTATAACATATATTGTCTCCAAAAATTTTGAGACTTCTCTTGACAAAACAAAGCAATGTGGGTTTCTAATTCATTATTTATTACATCACATTTCCTATTTCAGCAGCTGAAACACAGAAAATAGTAAGAAGCGCGGAAGAATATTTTCCTCATGGAGATCATTGAACGGGTTGAACGCCCGCCCGCCCGCTTTGACGTCACAAACGTCGCAATTTGGATGAAGCAGCATTACAGTGTTGCCAACTCGCAGCATTGGCGAGCCGCTGCAGTTATACAAAATTCATCCATTTCAAATTTCGTCAAACAGTTCCGTATTTAAAGTAAAGGCTTCCTCAACCTTTCTTTAAAGGAAAGAAGAATTTTGAACTTCGAAAACAAAAACGCTGCACCTCTATTAAGTTTTAAATTGTATTGCAGTATAAGTAAAAAAAAAAATAAAATTATTATTATTATTATTATTATTATTATTATTATTATTATTATTCATATCTTCGTACGGATTTCTCTAACCACGACCAACTTTACATATATGCAGTGCATTATAATACTCATTTAATAGGTTATTCTTCTATCCATGTTACCTTATTCGCGATGAATACGAGGCGTGTTTTTAAAGCAAGTACCGATAATTTTTTAAAAAATACCAACCTTATTTTCCAAATATTTAGTATCATTCATTACCTTAAACTACTTCTCCACATTATCACCAGCGTTATTGAGGCACTTCTAACGGTAAAAGAGTTTTTGTATGCTTGGTATCAAAACCGACTATAGGGAGGGTGGTCGAATTGTTCCCAACCAAATGATGCGATTAGATCTTGAGTATGTTTGGCTGTGTGGGGCTCGGCATTGCCACTCATATTATTTCCCCATAAATGTCACACAATTGGCGATGAATGTTTGCTGGCGTAGCATTTCTCGAATTCAAAAAACGATCCGATTTCACAGTCGACGGGTCGTTCGGTTGTTCTGAGCAATTCGAAACGCTCTAATAACAGGAAAACACAAAATTAAGATCGCTCACAGCTGCGTCTGACTGTCTAATGAACAGAGAAAGTGATCGCGCATGCTAAAAGTGGCGATTGCAGCGCTGCAGCAGCAAAATATTAAAACGGTGCTTACTTTAAAAACACGCCTCGTATTTACACAGAAATATTTCAAAGTAAACAATAAACTTAATTACAAATGCTTAGCCTGATAACGGGAGATATTCTTTCGTATGAACATGGAATATAAGAACATGTAATATGGAATATTTCGAAAACTGCTAATGCTAAGACTAAGGTTGTGAGGCAGTATTTTTAACACTTAAATGATTTCAGTCTAATTATATAATATAAAATATAATAACAGCCCGCCTTAAAGCAATATGTGTATACTACAATATATAAAAAGTGTATATTACAGTCATTGTATATGTTTATATTATTATGTATATTAATATTATGTGAATGTATTACGTAATTTAATAATGTAGGAGCTCTGAGAATAGAGGCCGAAAGTTGCTAACAGTGAGGTAACCTTGAGGCAATAATTAATTGGAAAGTTTAATAATGCTACTAGTAATTCTTGGAACAATAATGTAATATCTAAAACAGTTTATAAATAGCCAATCAAAAACTAGAAAAGCCAAAAGTTAAATAAGAGTATTCTATTGGAGTAAAATTAGCCAATCAAAGACTTGAAATAGAGACATTTACAAATTTAAGCGGAAAACGCCAGTCGCTAGAAGGCAACGTACCTGAGCAATTCATTCGCTCGGTACGTATTCAGTGTGAGACATAAAATTTATTACGGCGAGAATATTATAAAGTTTACGTGTTAAAAAGTGCAAGTAATTAATAAATAATCTCACAGGTCTCTATATAAGTGAAGTTTCATTTAATCGTGTGAAGGATTAATAAAAAGAGTGAAGTAAAAATTATAATTTGAGTAAGCCTGCATTCTTTAGCCGCATCATCCCCTGCAAAGAGATACGTGTTTCTACAAATTAATACTGACGCAGCCGAGGCAAACATATATATATATATATATATATATATATAAAATTTAAGGAAACATTAAAATACAAAGTTGATTCCTAAATGTTGGGGCGAAGGCCACCGGAAACTTTGTATCGTACGTGGGGTGAACACTCCAACAAACTATCTCAAGTTTTTTGGCTCCCAACAGTTGAACTACAATACAAATACTTCTTCAAGTTGACTTTCCATACGTGAAGCTACAACCTTCAAATTGGCGTCCAACAGTGAGGCATTCAACTTCTCAGTTGACACACATTGTGTACTTTAACTAGCTCTTGCCTTTTTTTTTTTTTTTTTTTTTTTTTTTTTTGCTCCCTGTAGTGAGCTTAGTGAGATTTTACCTACCTCTTATAATTTAATGAGATGAAATGAGTTATACAAAACCAGGAAAAATTCTGTCAGAATGAAGAGGACTTCACAGGCTGTAGATAGAAAATGTAGATATACATTTTGTTCATTGTGCAAATATCTTATATAGTATTTTAATCAAAATCGTGAAGGCCATATTTGAGAAAATAATGAAAATGTTTACACGTAAAGAGTAGGTAGGAGGGACTTTCATGAAAATCTTTGTCTCATGACTTGGAAGATGTTCATTATATTATTTTAAAACTCGCATATTAGTTTTTAATTCTCATTTTGTCATTTCTAGGAAAATAGAAAGTGAAATATCTAGTGTGCTATATTCACATGAATTTCTTTGCAAAATATATTTTTTTTTTATATTTTTTCTAATAAAATCTTTAAAAGCGGGTGACTGGCTTTCAAATCGCATACTCGTATGACATTACGATAACAAAAGAATGGTGATTTAGCACTTCAAAAAATCTTGTGTAAGTATGGAATACTGAAACCAAGTCAATGAATATCTCGGAACGGTTAATATTAAAGTATTAGTCAATTGCGTCTTTTAACGTATCTATTTTACCCTTCTACAACTCTTCGAATATCATGAAGCCTCATTTTCCATTGCAGATTAAATTTTTCGATCCACTTTTTTGTAGCAACTGGATTTCTCGGTCTTCACGTTATTATTGGAACTACATTCTTAATCACAAGTAATTACTATGTTACTATTTTTTGGTTTAAGAGACCATTACTTGATTTCAGTCATCTAATGATTCAATATAATTTGAAATTCAATTAAGAAAATTATTGGATAACACTGCATATTTATAGGTTTAGTTTATATTTAATTGTAAAGTTTTATCAGTTACACAAAAGATATACATTCGAAGCAAGGAGCAAACGTGTGTGTTATTTTAATCAACATCGTTAGTCATTTTGTCACAAGATACTTTGTCTTCATATGAAATGTTAAAACATACTGTGTCATTTATATTCGTATATAAATCCTAGAATGAAAGATGTGTGCTTTTGGCATGAAAGTATCATTTTCTACAAAAAAAACTTGTACACTTGGAAGAAAAACTACGGAATTTGGTTTTCTTTGTATAAAAGTACCTTTCTAACACAGTAAAGATCAAAATTACAGTATGTTTCAGAAAGTTTTTAGGACAGAATATAGCCTTTCATATTACGTGGGCTGTCCCAGAAGTACCCGACCGAACAAAGAAAACACAAACATTTTGGGAAAAAACATCTTTATTTCTCTACAGAGTCTCCTTTCAGCTCGATACACTTTTCCCAGCGGTGTTCAATAGCTTCGATACCGTGCTTATGGGGAGAACCGTCAGTTCTGCAAAATAGCCAAAAACTGCAAACTCCACCTCTTCATTGTTTGCAAATCTTTTACCACCAAGCCATTTCTCCAACTTTGGAAACAGAAAATAATCATAGGGGGCTAAATATGGCGAATAGGGTGCATAAGGAAGCAATTCGAACTTTAACTCATTGATTTTGGCCATGGTGATAATGGATGTGTGAACTGGTGTATTTCTTGATGAAACAGAACTTTCTTTTTCGCTAAATGCGGCCATTTTTGCTTGATATCATTATTCAAACGTTGCCATAAGTTTGCATAATACTTGCCATTGATTGCTTTTCCTTTTTGACGATAATCAATGAAAATTATCCCACGCGCATCCCAAGAAACTGAGCCATGACCTTGCGTGCAGATGGAACTGTGTTCGCCTTCTTTGGAGCCGATTCTCCCCTTTCAATACACTGTTTTGTCTGTTACTTCGTCTCAGGTGGGAAGTGATGGACCCATATTTCCCCAATGGTTATGAGTCGACGAAAAAACTCGGGTTTATTGCAGCGAAACATCGCAAACACTCGACTGAAACATCCTCATGGCGCTGCTTTTCTTCCATTGTGAGTAAACGCGGCACCCTTCTGGCTCACAGCTTTCTGATGTCTAAATTTTCAGTTAGTACGCGCTGTAGAGAACTTTTTATATGCCTACGATGTCTGCTAGCTCGCGCACTTTCAGTCGATATTCATGCAATACCATTTTGTGGATTTTCTTCACAGTTTCTGGCATGGTCACCTCATTTGGTCGACCACTGCGATGTTCGTCTTGGCAGCTCGTACGGCCTCGCTTAAACTCTGCCACCCAATATTTTACTGTTGTAAACGAAGGAGCAGACTCCCCCAGAATAGAATCTAGCTCAGCTTTAATATTAGTTGGACTAAGACCTTTCAATTGAAAGTATTGTATCACATAACGATGACCAGTTTTATCCATGTTTACAAATTCGCTGAGAGCGTTCACTATTGATGGCTGCTTCAAACTTAAGATTTATAAGGTGGTACGTGCTACCATAGTCATTTGTTTGAAACAATAACCGCTATGTACACGTAAGTCGGGTACTTTTGGGACTGCCCTCGTAGTTATATACCAATAAAAATACTGATGGACAGTTCCTAGTTTTTTCAAGATATACATTTTATTTATAATGTAAATATCCTTAATATATGGTATTTTAATCAAAATCATTAGTCATTTTTTATAAAAAAAAAATCTCGAAAAATTGTCTATGTAAAGCGTAGTCTGGGGTGGGGAGTTTCTTGAAACTCTTCCTGTCGCATCTTTGGAAAATTTGGTATTTATTCGACTTTTCGTTTTTGAGTTATGCTGTTCACAGACACAAAGACACAAAGACACACACACACACACACACACACACACACGGGCCTTTTTCTAAAAATGCTTTCTTTTATTCAGGGGATCTCAAAGAATGAGTTTTCGGTGAAATACACATTTGTGTAATATGATTCTATAAGTAATTAATATTACTCTGTATATGCTTATGGGCGTTGGGAGTCCTCTCCCTGTTATTCCAAGCAGGATCGTGAGTAATTTAGATTATGGTGGCATTCCCAGAAAGTTATGATTTACCGAAATAATAAACGAAGTCGCAAACTTCGCTATGCTGTGTGATATCTATAACCACTAGAGCGAATGTGTGATATCAGCGGTGCAGTACTTTAGCTCTAACTGAAAACGAAGGGTGGGAGTTAGATGGTGTGTTCCTGATATTCAGGCATGTTGTGGAACACACGCAGATATTGGTTTGTGCGTGAGAACTTATGTCAATAGCGTGTCTGAATATGAAGTCCGTAGAAAACGCACGAAATCTTTTGCTAGCCTTTTCATTGTCCAGTATTAGCTCACACACGCAATTATAGTAGCCAGCTTTTGCGCTCTAAGACTGTGCTACACTCGCCCTTCCCAGTGTGTTCAGGTTGGGAAGTATAGTTTCGAATCATACTAAATCCAGTTAGTGAGTCATTACTGGAAGCATTACTAATCAATGACCCCCCATGGAAAAGTAAATAAGAAGGTTGCACGTTATGGAAAGTTTTGCATAGATAAAATTAAATCACTCAATTAGGAAACATGTATATAAATATATTCAAACTTTAGAACATTACACCGATTAAAATTATTAATGAAACAATTTCTCAAGCTTAAAGTATGGTGGCAGCAATGGCCTAAATATAACAGCATAAAATGATGCTGCAAAATTTCTTAATTTATTTTAATGTAGAAGAAATTATGACGGTAGCACACGTTCAAATAAGCTTGAAGCCCTGCTCACATAATACTAAATAATTCCATAATTAGTAAACAGATAAAGGTTGAAATTTGAACAATAATTTAAATATACAGGAATAATTTTATAACGAAACATGAAATTTTACACCATTCAGGGAACTGCATTGCACTCATAACTACAGGTAATACTTGGAGCTATTCCACAAAATGACTACCTATTACGTTGTAGAATTTTAAAGTATCCTTTTTCAGAAGTATATAACATACAATTCATCTACTGCTACATTCAGCCTATATAAAATAACTTACCAATATGCTCCAATCCCTGCTTTGACATAAACTCCGTAGCGAGAAAATACACAAAATTACTTAAACATGTTTAAATTTAGAAAAAATTCGGAAATCACGAACCCTAATGAGAGCTTGTCTTCAACAACTGAATTTACAACCAAAATGATTTTCACATAATACTTACCTCAATTTAATATCCTAGATCATCAATGCCATAAATAAAAACGGCCCTTTTGCCGAACAGCTGATTAAAGCGTGTCTTGGAAATTCTTCGTCGAAGTTCGTCGAAAGAAAACTCTTTCTTCACTTCAGCGGACAAACAAGCTCAGGCAGGCTGGAGAGAGCGAAGGAGCCAATCACAGCACGCCGGGCAAGCTCGGTAGAAAGGTGCTGCGATCAAGCCTAGCGGTTGTTCGGAGAAAGTTGTTCTGATCGCATTGTAGCCAACATCTTGAGGCATAACCAGATATATACAATTCTGCTCTCTGGTTCACTCTGCTATAAGCGAAGCGACTTAACAGAGAACTGCTTACGCTGGTTCCATTACAGGAAGATACGTCCAGTATAATAAGTGAGGCACAATCATCACAACTGGCTGACCTGCACATTTCTAAGTTTTCTAAAGATAGAGTTAATCAACTGTAGAAGCCTACTTCGTGGTGAAGGGGTTGCGTGTCCCATATTCAATGGATTCTGAGTTCGAATCACGGATAGGTTGTAAAGATGTATGCCGGATAGCCTAAAGCTTTAGGGCCCCGGACCCATTTGAGCATTAATTTCACCCATTTCATTAATTTATTCGTCCGATATAACCTGCCAGGTTAAAGGACGTTAAACATTAAAACAAAATAAAAATACTCGTAAAGCAACTGCAATCTATGAAGTGAGCCGTTTAGTTATTTGTTTAGGCAAGTTTTTTATGATGGCATCAGTCGTAACCCTTCCGGTCACCACCGAAGTCAGTCGCACCTTGATTAAGCTAATCTTAGATAGAATCTAATAGATATCTTTGATAATCCATTATCCGCGTAAGAAACATTATTTACTTTCTCTACATCTTACCTCTACTTTAAGTAGAGGAAATCTCATATTGCAATCCACTTAAAAATTTCGTACCAAGATTTCATCAGAAATACATTAATGGGGAAAAAAGTATTTAGAAAAGCTCCGGTGTATGTGTGTGTGTCTGTCTATCTGTCTGTGAGCAACATATTCAAAACGAAAAGTCGGTTGAATACCAAACTTGGTATTTAAGTTCAGCGTCTTCCAAAGATGCGACACGAAGATTTTCAAGAAAATACTCTATCCCAAAGTACCCTTTACATTGAACATTTCTTTTGTTTATTTATTTATTTTCTCAACATGGCTTAACGATTTTGATTAAGGTACGTGTGTTTAAGATATTTCCATGACATAAAATGCAGGTCTTGAATTTTCTGCGAATAGCCAGTGAAGTCTTCCACGTTCTGAGTAGCCTTTGCAAAGCTGGTGAAACGCAAGAAATAAACAAAACTCTACTACACAAAAAATGTAGATCTCATTGAGAGCACTTGGTAGAGTATTGGGCTCAAACATTTTATTTTGGGTTTATAAATGGCATAAGGAACTACCTATGTAATTTTTGGGGGCCTTTGAAGGGCTCTTATGATCCAGAAATTTTATAGTATATTGGTTTGTAACGATGTGTTCATCTTGATTTTTGTTGGTGTTCACTTTATTGGTTTCTTTAAGGTGCTTTAAAGTTTTTTTATTTATTTATTATACTCACTTCAACAACGTTGTATCTCGATGTCGTGGAAACAGTATCAAATTTTAAGGCCAGCATATAGCGCCCAGTTCTTAAACATTTGACTATCGCTGCTCCCTTTGTATCTATAACGAAATACAAAAGCGGATCGAAAAGTAAAGCACAATAATTTTTTCTGTGTTAGTATTGCAGCTGAAATGTTGCAATTTCACACAGATATAGTTTTAAGTTTTCTGTACAGAGGGTATTTTTTGTTTCATATGCAGCTCTAGCGAGAGAAGAATGAACTACGCAACAAATATAGCGCGCATGTTACTGTCGTCCATGTGTGAGGAACAGAGAGGTGTGGTTCTATAGTTGTGGGCCAAAGGGCATTAACCGAGTGATATTCACAGGGACATCCGTGACGTGTATAGGGATGATTGTATGGACCGTAGCAATGTCTCCAGGTGATGTGCATTCTTCCTAGAGGGCCACGTGAACCTTAGTGATTCGCTACGCTCCGGGAGGGCGGTAACAGCTGCAACCCCGCAGAATGTCAGGGGCATTGAGGCGGCAATTTTGAACGACCGGCGTGTGCAAATGCGAAACTTATCGCAACAGTTCAACATTTCCTATGGTGCAGTGTACGATATTGTTCATGACATGTTGAAATTTCGTAAAGTTAGTGCTCGCTGGGTGCCTAATAACCTGACAAACAACCTCAAGGGCCAGCGAATGATGAACGAGCTTGGATCACCTAACGCGGTACACCACAAAAGGCGTGACCTTCTGAAAGGAATCGTCTCACTGGTGATGAGTCGTGGGCATACCACTACACGTCCGAAAGTAAGCAGGCAAGTAAGGAGTAGAAACATGCCGGTTCCCCAGCGAATAACAAATTCAAAGTGACTCAATCTGCTAGGAAAGTGCTTGTGACGGTGTTCTGGGATATGCATGGTGTTGTATTGGTGGACTGTGCTGAACACTGTGAATGCTGTAGCCTACATGAAAACTTTGGTGAAGTTGCGTCGTGCCCTTCGTGACAAATGCCACAACATGAATGCTGACGATGTCAAAATTCTTAATGACAATGCTTGCCCCCACGTTGCTGCTGTTCGCCAGAAAATCACCAATTTTGGTTTGGAGGTGCCCTAGCATCACCATAGAGTCCGAACCTTGCCCCGTCGGACTTTCGTCTGTTTGGTCCTATGAAGAAATTCCTGGCCGGCCAACGCTTTGCGACAGATGCGAAAGTGAAATCAACAGTCCGATGGCTATACTCCAAGGAAAGGGACTTCTGCAACCAGGGCATATTGAAATTGATATCACGATGGGGAAAATGCGTTGAGAAACTTTGTGACTATGTGGAAAGGTAGGTAAAAGGTTTAAGTTTATTTGTAATTTTTTTGGGGGGAGGGGTTTAACTATTATGCTTTTTGTAAAAAAATTATTGTGCGTTACTTTACGATCCGCCCTCGTATGTAATGTAACGATTTCTGCAAAGATTTATTTGGATTACAGTTTTTAAAAATCTGACTATCGCTTTAGCCTAATGTGTACTTCTTAAAAAGAATGTCTAAATGTTTAATGAAAGTCTATCCCCATTAACAAGAAGTAGGCAGAAGAATGAGCTTTTATAAGAATAATTTGTAGAAGAGTGAGTAAAGAAAAACAGGTGAATAGCAGCATATTAGGTTTTTATTCTATTGTCTTAACATATAGTTTTTACTTTCTCTACTACGTATAGTAAGTAGGGGAAGTACTGTATTCCACCAAAAAACTCGATATCGAGATTTCACCGGAAATATACGTTTTGAGACCACCTGAATAAAAAAAAACATTATTGGAAACATGTCCGTCGGTGTGTGTGTGTGTGTGCGTGTGCGCTCCTGTCTGTCTGTGTGTGTGTCTGTGAACAGCATAACTCTGAAACGAACAATCGGATAAACTGGGGTACACTCGTGGAGGGAGAGCATAACTCGCAGTATGTCCGATATATTAATATATGAATTAATATATGAACTCTTGTGATACTGATAATTATCTTGTGTTTTAGTTGTTACTCTTAAAGTTTATCTTTATTTCTTGCCATGCTGCTGTTATTTGGGTTTCTGGTAGAGCTTGTATAACTTAGCAGGGTGTGATACGGGAAGGAAGGTAGAAAGTAACAACTCTAACAATAGATTAAGTTATTGAAGAACACTATGCTTTAATGGCACACGCATTGACTGTCTTAGTAATAATCTACACAGTTCTTAAGTTAGTTGGAGCTGTAGAACGGTCGAGCCCTACCCTGTTCGTAAGCCAAACTTGCGGTCGCTGAGCAATCAAGTATTTATACGTGCTCTAGAAATAATTGTAATATTTATCACACGTTCCTATAGACCTTTAAATCGATAACGTTTCACCGTTCCTACTAAATTATAAGAAGTAAATAATATCGCCTGCTTCTGAGAGCTTACATGTATCTTATTCACATCGCAGCACTTTATACTCAACCGCCCTGGCTGATGGAGACGTTAGAACTAATATTTCTCCCCTTGAAGATTTTAAACATATTCTTCCTTAAAATTTCATTGTCTGTCTTCGTTCAGCTT
The DNA here is from genome assembly GCA_030765065.1 of Deroplatys truncata. Classification (NCBI taxonomy): domain Eukaryota; kingdom Metazoa; phylum Arthropoda; class Insecta; order Mantodea; family Mantidae; genus Deroplatys; species Deroplatys truncata. The sequence goes on along the minus strand of CM060988.1, from coordinate 114,434,190 downwards.
TGAACCTTCCAGAAGACTTACCCGGCTATTGTTCTACGTTTGCAAACATGTGCCATCTCTACAAACATATGTTGTGTTCGCTTGTCGCATTTTCTATTTCACAAAGACTCAAGGTCTGGCTTTTATGACCTTCCCGTACAAGTCCTTTTTGCCTGGGCCTTAATTCTAACACAAAGATATGTTTGTCGGCTTTTAACAAGAATTCCATAGCTCCAGCTACACTTGCACATACATAAAACTTATGCCTTAACTTCTATTTATACAAGTATTTTTCTTATTACTACAATTTCACATTTTAATTCACATTATTATATATATATATGGCATATATAACCATAGTTACTGTCTCAAAACATCAAACATCGTATTTAAATTCAGTATCTTCCAGAGATGCAACACGAAGGTTTTCAAGAAAATTCCCCACCCCAGATTACCTTTTATATGAAACATTTTTCGAAAATTTTAATTTTCTCAAAAATGGCTCTAACGATGTTGATTAAAATATCATATGTTTAAGATGCTTTTATGACAAACGAAATGTATATCTCGAATTTTCTAGGAATGTCTCCAAAAGTATTCTTCATTGTGAACGACTTTTGTATAACTGGTAAACCATAAGAGATAGACAAAATTTCACTACACAAAAAATGTAGATCGCGTTAAAATACACAATTTATGTCATACATTTTTGTTTGTTTGTTGAGTGAACCATTTTTGAGATATTGCTTAAATTTTCCAATAGTTTTTCTCAAATGGGAATCCGTTATTCATCTTTTTTATGTCCTGGACATACAAAGGGAATGGAATGCGCTACATAGCAACCAGCTCGTAAATGATTTGACTATCTCTTAAATACTACCATATTCCCCTTGCATCTACAAGAAAATTTACAATAAGATTAACATCTCGATTAACATGAAGCATATGGAGAATAAGCGTTTGTAAAAATAGTTTGTACAAGAGTAGAGAAAATCATGTGAGTGTAACACATCAGATTTTTTCTTCTGCTACGAACCTCCATTCACCATTCTTTCCCATGCATTATTTAGCAAGCAATAGCTTCTCATGCATTGCCTAATCAATTTATTTTACTTTTCGTGATCGAGCACAAGGTTATTTCTGTTCAGCCTCTCTCTTTCTCTCTGTCTCTCCCTCCCATTTTCCCCCATAACTACGTTTTAAATGTTTGCATCTGTCGTTCCTCACTTCTTGGAAACATCAAGTTTCGCGCTCCATACACATTTTACGGAAGTCTACCTTACCTTGTATTTCAAGTATTTAGAAATTATGTTTCCTTTTTTACTTTCTCTACTACGTATAGTAAGTAGGGGAAGTATTGTATTCCACCCAAAATTTCGATACCGAGATTTCACCGGAAATACATGTTTTGAGACTCCCTGAATCCAAAAAAAGCATTTTTGGAAACGTCCGTGTGTGTGTCTGTGTGTCTGTCTCTGTGTGTGTCTGTCTGTGTGTGTCTGTGAACAGCATAACTCAGAAACGAACAGTCGGATAAACACCAAACTTGGTATTTAGGTTCCGTATCTTCCAAGGATGCGACACGAAGGTCTTCAAGAAAATCCCCCCACCCCAGAATACCCTTTACATGCAAGATTTTTCGAAAATTTAATTTTCTCAAAAATGGCTCTAACGATTTTGATTAAAATATCATATGTTTAAGATGTTTTTATGACAAATAAAATGTATATCTTGAATTTCCTGGGAATGTCTCCACAAGTATTCTTCATTGTGAACGACTTTTGCATAACTGGTAAACCATAAGAGATAGACAAACTTTTACTACACAAAAAAATGTAGATCGCGTTAAAATACACAATATATGTTATATAAATTTTTTTGTTGCGTGAACCATTTTCGAGATATTGCTTGTTATTCCCTTAAATTTTTCAATAATTTTCTCAAATGGGAATTCGTTATTCATTTTTACTTTCTCTACTACGTATAGTAAGTAGGGGAAGTATTGCATTCCACCCAAAAATTCGATACCGAGATTTCACCAGAAATACATGTTTTGAGACCTCCTGAATCCAAAAAAAGCATTTTTGGAAACATGTCCGTGTGTGTGTCTGAGTGTGTGTGTGTCTGTGTGTGTGTGTGTGTGTCTGTGTGTCTGTGTGTCTGTGTGTCTGTGAACAGCATAACTCAAAAACGAACAGTCGGATAAGCACCAAACTTGGTATTTAGGTTCAGTATCTTCCAGAGATGAGACACGAAGGTTTTCAAGAAAATCCCCCCACCCCAGACTACCCTTTACATGGAAGATTTTTTGAAAATTTTAATTTTCTCAAAAATGGCTCTAACGATTTTGATGAAAATATCATATGTTTAAGATAATGTCATGAGAAATGAAATGTATATCTCGAATTTTCTGGGAATGTCTCCAAAAGTATTCTTCATTGTGAACGACTTTTGCATAACTGGTAAACCATAAGAGATAGACAAAATTTTACTACACAAAAAATGTAGATCGTGTTAAAATACACAACTTATGCCATATACATTTCTTTTGTTGAGTGAACCGTTTTCGAGATATTGCTTGTTATTTCCTTAAATTTTACAATACTTATACTTTTTCTCAAATTCGTTATTCATTTTTTATGTCCTGGACATGCAAAGAGAATGGAATGCGCCACATAGCAACCAGCGTTAAAATATTTGACCATCGCTTAAAAGCTACCATATTTCCCTTGCATCTACAAGAAAATTACCAATAAGATTGACATCTCGATGTCTCGATTAACATGAAGCATATGGAGAATAGGCGTTTGTAAAATTAGATTGTACAAGAGTAGAGAAAGTCATGTGAGTGTAACACATCAGATTTTTTTGTCTTGGATATGCAAAGAGTTATAATCTGTGGCAAAGGGAATGGTGCTGCACCTAGCAACCAGCTATTAAGAGATATGTATGTGCTTAAAGGCTACTGTTTTTCTATATTGCCCTTGTAAATATATTTTCCCCTACATCTACAAGAAAATTAGCAATAAGATAGAGTTTGCAAATGTTTATCTCGATTAACATGAACTAGATGTAGAATAAGCGTTTGTAAAAATACTTTGTACAAGAGTAGAGAAAGTCATGTGAGTGTAACACATCAGATTTTTGTTAATAGCCTCATTTTCGTTGTTATTTTTCTTCACACTTCTTGACTACGGCTCTTGACAACTTACTCCACATCCCAACATGCAAAGCTATCCATTTGCTCATCTAGTTCACTAGTTTATATTCTTTACCTTTATTCCAGTTATTAATGTTTTTACTTCCTCTGCAATGTACACATAGCGGATAGATAAATTTTTGTATTCCAACCAAAAATTCAGTATCGAAAATTCACCGGAAACGCACGTTTTCAGGTCCATTGAATCTAAAAGAAAGGAGTTTTAGAAAAAGGTTGTGAGAGTAAGAGAGATCCTTGATTTTATTCATGATATAAATCAATTTTTAAACGATTACGAATATTATTCCTATTAGTTTTATGTGCTCATATTTTATCTTAAAGGGACAATAACTATAGGTGGCATTAAAGTGATTTCAACGTCGAAAATTAAAATATATAACAATTTTTAACAGTATATCTCAGAAATGAAAAGTTTGATATATACGAAACCTGATATTCAATTTCAGCATTTTCAGGGTATCCCTGTTGTTGCACTATTTTATAAATTACTTAAGCAGGATTTGTAAATGAGAATTTATCATAGATATTGAGCAATAGGATACTGTGACACGACGCTGTACAGCCCTGCAATTTCTCTCGGTTGGGCTAGGGACCGCGACTGCGAGTCTGTCGTGTGAATAAGGAGCGAAATCAATATCGTGGCCTCCTCAAAGATGAAGCGCCAGAGTTTAGTGCCCATAATGTCTTTCAAGGTTGGCAACCATCTCCGTGCTTGCGAAAATTATCATGGGAGCCGTCTGTTGCATTTTACTGCCTTTACATCAGACTTAAGAGCTCTGACAAGGGTTCACAATTTGAATCATTCATAAATCCTAAAACACAAGAGAAAGCAATGCTTATATCTAGAATTTTAATAGCTTACTGTAGAAAAGCAGTTTGTAAACATATATTCAGTATTTTCTATTGCCTTATGGTTTGAAACGTACTGTTTTATTTTAATGTAAATATCGTGCATATTTCCGAAATACTAAAGAAAAAATCTGATGTAGTACATTCACATGACTTTCCCTACCCCCTGTCTTTATTTGTGGGTATACAACCTATTCTTGCTAACGTTTATTTTTCTATATACTACATTTAATCCACATAAATCTTTGCAAAAATAGCTACATTACACATTTCATTATAGATACAAAGGTAACAGCGATAGTCAAATGTTTAAGAATTGGACGTTATATGCTGGCCTTAAAATTCCATACTGTTTCAATGCAATTCCGAGAAACAGCTGAAAATCCATGGGATTTTAAAAGAATGATCAACGAAGGAACAATTTGAACTTTTAATAAAGGATATCTCAGAAACGGGTTATGACCCAAGAAACTTATTTTAAATAAATTGTATGATTTAAAGAGAGAGCATTTTTTGTGCAGTACGTTTTCGTCTGTCCCTTAACGTTTACCAGTTATATAAGATTATACAAAATGTCTTCCAAATTCAGTAGACTTCAGGCTATTCCCAAAAAAATTCAAGATATACGTTTCATTTCTCATGTAAATATCTTTAATATGTGGTATTTTCATCAAAAACGTTAGAGCCATTTTTAGAAAATCGAAGTTTTCGAAAAATCTTCAATGTAAAGGGTAGTCTCAAGTAGAGGATTTTCTGAAAATTCTCGTGTTGCATCTTTGGAAAGTACTGAACTTAAATGCCAAGTTTGGTGTTGATCCAACTTTTCCTTTTTTGAGTTATGCTGTTCAAAGACACACACACGAACCTTTTTTAAAAATCCTTTTTTTTCGGTGAAATCTCGATCTCGAATTTTTGGGTGAAATGCAACACTTCCTTTACTTACTATACGTGGTAGAGAAAGTAAAAATACTGCATACTATAGAATAACATTGTTGAATGTGTGTTTCTTAACGCCAATAACTCTAAAACCTTAACAGGATAACAATGTGTGGAGTGTTTAAAAAGTAAACATAGACCTTTCGAATTTACTTCGAATTATATTATTATTATTATTATTATTATTATTATTATTATTATTGGAATTACATAGAATCATTGTTGCATAATACTTCTTATTTTTGCAATCTAGTATATCGGATGGAAAGGGTATAAGTACCACCCACTTAGGAGGAGATTCTGTTCTACAAAGAAAAATGAAAAATGATACCGTATTAGTTTGGAAAAGCATGTTTCAGCGGAAAAATTAAGTTGTTTCATACCGTCTGAAATTTCATGTTTTTCCGTCTTTAAACTAGTACGTCAAATATAACTTTTCCGGTCACTTTTCGTACTCCAACACCAACTTATGAATATATTGACCCTGCAATGAGAATATGAAACATTTAACTGCGTCAATGTCCAAATAATACACAGTAAAATATTTAACCAATATATAAAGTATTCCGACGTGGTATGAAACAAAATATTGTACGCAGCTTTTTGGGGGGGGGGCTCGTTTCCATATTAAGCGAAGCTTTGACCATAAACATCTCACTAGTCCTCAAAAAAGCTCACCTTCCTATACAGTTACGTAAATAACTATTTCCACGCTTTTCGTGACATTGTAATTTGCATACTGATCGATTATGTGGCGTTTTTGTTGTATCCTCTTCACTTTTGTTCTTAAGCGGTTCGTTTCGCTAAAATGTAGCATTTTTGTTTGTAAAATCCTAATTTGCACTGAAATTGTGATCCTGCAACAGCGCTGAATAATTTAACTATACACATGCCTCATACGGTTATGGTATCACTTGCTTGTTATTAGGCATTTACAACTTCAGTAGAAATATCGTTACCAACATTTTATCTTGTTTTATTTAATTTTATTGGATTTTAAATAAAAATTAAGGTAGTATAATTGTTACTTTCGTTTATAAAAATTGAATATAAGATTATCCTCGTTGTTGCAATGCATTTCCCTAAACTGCGAAATAAAAGTACTTCTCATAATTCTGATAGAATCATTTGGTAAGCATCTGATTTCTTTTTGTATCAAATAGTCAAATAGCACTGTGCCTAACTTTATACATTTCGCTAAAAGTACAGAAAGTAATTTCTTAGATATTAAGCGCCACTAACAAAGTGAATATTGTTCCCATAATGCAGTAAGAAATTCTCCGCTAATTCTAGAAAAGAGAGCGCGCATTCTACTCTGCGGCGGACCTGACCTTACCCGTCAAGTGTACTTATCCCATGCACTTAAAAAAAAGCGGTGTTATAAATATTTCTGTATTTCAAAGGGTTTTTCTATAGATGGAAAAGAAATCTTCATAAATTTCAATGTACTTGTGCTGATCTATTTCTTGTTTAAGGATAAGAGCTTTATCTCTTGGGTATGTGTAATGAGTTATCTTGAACCCAAGAGTCATATTTAAAAAATAAAATCTGATATGTTACATTCACATTCATCAATAAACTATTCTTACAATAGCTTATTCTTCTAACTACTTCATACTAGTTGAATAAACATTTGTAAAGATGATTTTATTACATGCTAGCTAGCTTGCTCTGACTATTCCAAATAACGGATGAAAAATCTTCCAGTATTCAAGCAAAAGAATGTGAATCATCGGCGGAACGTCTGACTTCCTTAACCTCCCCCCAAATAGTCTACCAAATTCTGAAAATGGTGCATAGAGTATTAGTACCCTTTGACGGTGGAAGAATCCTTGATTGGAAAGGTCGAGTAATTTTTTATATAATTATAATAGGTTAAATGTTAAACCTCTGTACCTCCTTTTTGTTCCCATAGTCATTTAATAACATAAAAGCAGAAAGCCTTAATATAACAGAGTTGGGCAGAAAGAATAGCAGGATATAAACAGACCAGTATATTGCAAGTAGTACAGCAATTTATTTGAACATATCACGAAACCATAGGTAAAGATGTGCCATTTAGTCATTAGATACAACAGTTACTGTTTCTTGAATATGACAAATGACCACCATAACATTTTATACATTCCTCCAAGAGCGAACGAAAGCGTGCATCTCACGATATAGCATGTCCACAGGAATATCCTGCGTCTCGTATTTGGTCCTTAAGGTCTGTCAATGTTTGAGGGCGTGTAGATAACCCCCATAAGAAGAAGTCAAATCTGGCGACCGTGCTGTCAATTGGACATCTCCAAATCTAGAAATTAATCGGCCTCGAAATGCAGGCCGCAAGATATCCATGGCTTGTCGAGCCGTATGAGCTGTTACCCCGTCCTGTTGGAACCATATCTGAGGTAGATTGTGGTTGGTCAGTGTTGGAAGAAGAAAGGCATTAACCTATCACTAGTAACAGCACGGTCATTGTGGTCCTCAAAGAAATAAGCGCCTATGATGACAAATGAAGTAACAGCACACTACACTGTCACACGTTGGAGTGGTTTCTCATGTAGCACACATGCATTACCTGGTGCATAGTACTGGAAATTGTGCTTTTTCACACCCCCGCTAAGTTCAAAATGGGCCTCATCAGACATCGCTAATTCTTCAAGATCTGAGGTTCGGCTGCTAAGCGACCAAATAAGTCCACTGCAAACTTCCTTCGGTCAACTTTGTCACGTTCGTTCAGTTGTTGCACAACCTGCATATTGTATGGGTGGAAGTGTAGATCGCAAGGGATGATACGCTGCAGGGAACGACACGACATTGCTAGCGCTAAAGCATGCCTGACAGCGGAACGCCGAGGACTGCGGATAAGAGCTTGGCGGGTTTCCTCCACTCGCGCAGAAGTTCGTTGTGACCTTGGGCGTCCTGGATTTTTGTCGTAAGGCTTAAATGCAATGGTACAAAATTGGTTCATCCACCTTAGGATTTTTCGGTGATCAGGAACTGCATCGTGACGTCTCAGCCTGAAATGGGGACGAAAGATTCGTTGAACAGTAATGGGAGAGCAATTATTTAAGTAAGTTTCCACAGCGAAAGAGCGGTGCTCTGTAGTCCACGCAAATGGAAGACCTTTCCCACTTCACCACGCAAGCGCCTCCGTAGTACACGACTCACATCAGGCTAGTCTTTCTGCGCAACCCTGTACAACGAAATAAGATTCCGCACTCTTAGGTTGTCAAGTTAAGCTCTTCAGAAAATGAATAAATTTTGTTTTGTTTATGGACATTCTAACTACCCTGGGCCTTAGCGTCCCATTCTATATTGGGCGTTAAGGACCGGAAATTTTGCTTAGAGTGCTCTATCAGGCTTGAAGCTCCTTTACGTGCCGTAATCTACTTTACGAGACCACTTCCCTTACGAAGGAAGCCATGCTAAGGATATTACGTCCTAAAAAATTCATCGCCCTCCGCCGAGCTTGAACCCGTGACATCGGGAACTAGAGGTTAGCATGGTACCTTTAGAAAAGTGGCACAGTCTACGATCATCGAGAAAAATAATCTATTTAGTTAATACAAAATATCAGTTCACTGGTCTCTAATGTTAGTAATCTGCTAACGAACTTGATTACTACGTAAATACAAAAGAAATAAAGCAAACACTATTATTCCGTGTATGACAAAGATCCATGGATCCTTTCAATTAATCGAACTTTTGAATGAATCCGATCTTTTATTCATAATGAACATTTTAACACGTTTGTTAGATATTTAAAACTTTAAACACATCTGAAAGGGGAAAATAGCTTTTTTATGATTCTCGGGGGGGTTAGGTTAGGTTTATTTTGTGTACCTATATAATATACCGCGTCATTCATCTCATCCTGCGAATTGGTAACTAGGAAACCTTGTATTTTACAGACGATGCGAAATTCAGGTGCTCACATCGCATTCACCAGCCCGCTGATTAGGGCCACGGTGGTGCTCGTTTTTAACGTGCTCTAGTAGCGCAATGGTTAACATACTGGAAAGTCGTGGTGAAGGTGGAAGTTCAAATCGCGCCTGCTGTTAAGTAAGTTTTTTTATTCATTTCTGTTCATGTTTCGAGAGCGTTCTGGCAAATCATGATTTATTTCCGAATGCACTAGAAAGTGGATTTGCCTATAAATACGAAGTTGCAGCCGATCATGTTCACTTTGGAACAACGTTTTCGAATAGACATGCTGTTACTATACGGGGAAGCGCAGCAGAATGCAATGGAGGTTTCTGCAGAGAACACTTCCTACAATCACGCGTTTTTGCGAGTTGCGAACCGTCTTCTGGAATCGAGTACAGTGCACAAGACACCACATCCTCGAAAAGATCACCCTGTCTGTGGCAAAGCAACGACGGATCGTGTGACTATCATTCGGCATCTGCATTGTGATACGAGGGACATTCAGGGGCATTTCAATATTAGCAGCGTGGAGAACACTACATTATACAAAGTTTCACCCTTATCACCTTCAACTACACTAGGAGCTACTGCAGCCGGACCAGCGGACGGAGAGTGGCGTTGGCTAGGTGGATCATACAACAAACTGAACAAGATCCACATTTTTTGGCAACTATGTTATTTACAGACGAAGCAGGGTTTCACAACACAGGCCATGTAAATCGCCACAACGTGCTTTACTGGGCGCTGTAAATCCATATTGGATGCGAGAGGCGGCCTTACAAGTTCGGTGGGGTTTCAACGTTTGGGCGGTATATTCGGCGCGTATATTCTAATATGCCCGTATTTTTATGATGGCCAACTCATTGAGGATCGCTGTATCCAATTCCTTCCAGCTGCCTACTCTAATGGATGAAGAACCGCTGCAGAACCGACTAGCTATGTGGTACCAACACGATGGGCCGCCAGCTCATTCGGCCTGTCGTGTAACGGCTTATCTCGATGCCACCTACCCTGAGCGATGGATCGGACGTCATGGACTAACAGGTCGTCCTCCGTGGTTTAGTGGTTATTATGCTAGCATCTAGTTCCTGAGGTCGCGGGTTAAAACCCGGCGGAGGGCGATGGATTTTTTCGGGTGTAAAAATCCTTGGCCTTGCTGCCTTCGGAAAGGAAGTAAAGTCGGTGGTCCCGTGTCGTAGATTTACGGCACGTAAAAGAACCTCAAGGCTGATAAAGAGGCCTCTGAGCAAAATTACCGGTCTTTCACGTCCAATCCGGAATGGGACCATAAGGACCATATTAGTTAAAGAGCATCCATAATTTAAAAAAAATGGACTAACAGGGTTGCCAGCCCGCTCACCACCTCTAACCCCATTATATTTCTTCTTATGGAGTTATCTTAAAGATATCGTGTACCAGGAGCGGCCAATGACCCCTCAACAGCTCGGGGAATGTATCATCTTAGCTTGCCGTGGAATCACACCGGCCATGTTGCGCCGAATTAGGCTGGCGATGATGGTTAGACAGAGATCTTGCATCCGCCGGCATGGTGGGCAGTTCGAACACCTATTACAACTAAATGGAGAAAACGGGTAAATTGTTTTATCTGTGTGATGATCCGGCATGATGTCACAGTCACTGTTAAATGCACTACTTTGGGAAGCAGAGATGCTCACAACGATCACAATATGGGTTTTGCAAACGTTATTGGTTTGCATGTACGTAATGCATTTTGTAAACTCTCAGAACAATTCATAGGTTTTCATTTGTGTGAAAGAATAGCTTTGAATAGTAAAATATTATTTAATTATGCCTTATGCTTGTAAGTTATAGTTACAAGGTTCTATGCATTTATTTATGAAGTTCATTAAAGCATATTCTAACAACTAACAATTTGTGTTTTAATGAAATTCGCATAAACTAAGTGAAACGACACTTCCACGCCAAACTGTCAGTTCTCGTTAAATTTATTAAACACAAAAAGTACCTTCAAGTGACAATATTTGAACTGGGACATTCACCACTGAAGGCCAACGCCCGCACAGCAGTGCAAAACAGTCATTTCGGCCGAAATTCATACGCCGTGATGCAGTAGGCAGTGTTTACGGCATACCTGTACAACGCCGGGACTGCATAACATCTCAATCCGCAGACTGAGAAGACTCACCCGGTATATATATATATATATATATATATATATACTTAGATTAATTAGCAACCATTGGTTACACTAAAGCAAGCAAGCGAAGGGAGCATGAGCCCCTTAACAACGTTTATGATTCACTACTTATTTAAGCTTTGATTTCTGATTCACGTTAGGTTAGGTAAGGCTAGGTTTAGTTCTTTTTTATATAAACGTTGGTTTGTGATTACTAGGAGAGATAGGTTATGTTTAGTTTATGTAGTTTATTATATAAAATGTGGCTTCTGATTTCCGGGAGCGATAGGTTGGGTTATGTTAAGTTATCTTTTTTTTTTTTTTTTTTTTTGCGTGCCTAGTTTTCACATCTTTCACAACAATTGCCCTCCTGAACACAACGTATTGTATTAATAGCTCCGCTAACTCGTCTTCTTTCTCCCAAAATCTGCAAGTAAGCCCGAACATTTGGTACTTAGCCGTCACAATCCTTGTGATGGACACCTTCCATTAGTCGAGACATCTCCTACTACAATCGATTCCGTAAGTATCATGCATTTTAGAGCGTTATTGAGGGATACGGAACTTTATCCTTAGTATAAAAGTTATTCAGAGGTTTTGACAGTTTCATTACTTACACATCTTCAGTATTTGATTCAATTCAATTCATTTATTGCAACCAATAGACTATTTAAATACTTTCTGACATTGTCATTTAACATTAAAAATTAAAATTAACAATTACTTATAAATATTCATCTATGTCATAAAATAAACAATTTATGAGGTAATTCTTTAACTCTTTAATGAATTTGGAACCTGTTATTTGTATAATTTGTATAATATATTTACTTTACCAATCACATAAGGATTTTTTTCAAAAAATTTGTTACTTTTCCCTTCCCTATACATGTTATTTTCTCTTCTTGTGTCATATGTATGTACATTGCTATTGATCTTTATATCTGGCTTTTGTCTGACTAAAAGAATAACTCTAAAAATATATAATGAAACCACAGTTAATATGAGTATTCTTTCGTTTTTAAATACCTCCCTACAAGAATCCCTGGATTTTAATGAGCATACAATTCTTAGACACCTCTTCTGTAGTACTAATAATCGCTTTAAATTATGTTTATGCGTTGTGCCCCATAATTCAATACCATAGTTAAATTGAGTATGGATAATTCCATAATAAATCAGTTTTAAATTATTTCCAAATAATGAGTCTTATAGTTCAACAAATAGACACCCTTGCTAATTTTATTACATACATAATTTACATGCCTTGTCTAAGATAAAGTTTTGTCTCTATGTAGCCCTGGAAATGAGTGGTCATCAGAGGTGTCAATTTCTTCATTTCAAATTTTAATGTTCATATTCCTATATAGAAATTTATTAATTTTAAAATATATTACACTTTTCTTATCTAGATTATTAATTAAGTTGTTATTAGCAAGAAATTTAAGTATTATATCTGTACCTGAATGTATATTAGTAATTAAATTATCGAGCGTCTTTCCCCAGCAAATAAATGTGTCATCAGCGTATGCCACTTTTTTAACATTATTAATAACAGGTAAGTCATTAGTATACAATGTACGAGGGCTGATCAATAAAGACTGAGACTGATTTTTTCCTGTAGCTTCCTTGATAGTTTCCTGTCTCTACCATTAATATTTGAAAAGAACGGGGTTTCATATATAATGCCTCGTATCGGTAGGTTGGTAGTAATGCTGTATATTGTTGATCCTACTTGAATTTCGCATACCACAAAATGGAGGTGACACGAGAGCAGCAATACAGCGCAATAAAATGTTGTTTTCGTTTAAATCGTGCAGCCTCTGAAACATCTGAAAAGCGGTGAAGATGCACTACCTCGTGCAACAGTGTTTAGGAGGTTAAAGGACTTCAAAGAAGGGCGAGTCCTCTGTGCTAAGCAAGGTGGGCCTGGTGTTCTGTTATGACTGAAGTCAACATCAACACAGCTGCTGTGATTGTTGTTCCCCCTCACGCTACTATTACAGCAGCGTAGTACACGTCAGTATTGGCTACACTGAGGAAGCATATTGCAAGGAAACGTCCAGAACTTCATCGGAATGGGTGGCGACTTCATCACGACAATTCGCTGCCTCAACTCCAGGAAGTTTTGGCTAAATTCAACATTAGTTGTGTGCCGCATCCGTCTTATAGCCCCGATCTTGCCCCCTGAGATATCTTTTTATTCCCATCACTAAAGGCAAAGCTCCGGGGCATTCGATATGAGAGCACTGAAGCACTGCTGAAGAAAAGTGAGGCGATTCTCAAAGACCTGACAAAGAATGGCCTGCACCATGTGTTCGAGGACTAATCAGAGGCAGAGGCGCTATAAAAAGTGCATTCAAGTAGGAGAAGACTACTTTGAAAAAGATCATGTCAACATTGAAATGGAGTAACAAATATCTGTGAAAAAATCAGTCTCAGTCTTTATTGATCAGCCCTCGTAAATAATAAACACCCAAGCACAGACCCTTGTGGGACCCCATAGTTTACCACCGCTAATGAAGATTCATATTTTGTCTCTTTTTTGTCATACTTTTAAATACTGCTGTTTTAAATTTCCTCTCATTAGATTTTCTTGCGAGTACAATTGTAATAGGAGAATGCAGTAAGCTTAAGCGATAGTGAACTCTTTTAAGAGCGGGTCGCTATGGGATTGCTATGAAATTGCATTCTCTTTGCATGACCAGAAGAAAAAAAAACAATAATGACTTCCACTTAGGGAAAACTATACTTTAAATTCAAATCAATAACAAGAAATATATCGAAAATGGTTAACTCAGCAAAACAATTGACATAAATTATGTGCTTTAACGAGATCTACATTTTCTGTGTAGTAAGATTTTTGTCTGTTTCTTAACATTTACCAGTTATGCAAGTCATTCAGGTTGAAGAGGACTTCAAAGGTTATTCCCAGAAAATTCAAGATTTACATTTCATTGTCATGTAAATATCTTAAACATATATTTCAAACAAAATTAGGCCGTTTTATGAGAAAATAAAAATTTTCAAAATGTTTTGCTTATAAAATATAGTTTGGGAAGGAGGGAGTTTCTTAAAAAATTTCGTATCGCATCCTTGGACGATGCTGAACTTAAATACTAAATTTAGTATTTAACCGACTTTTCGTTTTTGTGTTATGCTGTTCACAGACGGACAAACGCACACCATACAGACGCACCTTTTTCTAAAAATGCTTTTCTTTTGATTCAGAGAGTCTCAAAACGTTTCTTTCGGTGAAATCTCGGTATCAGATTTTAATGTAATACAATACTTCTTGTACTTGGTAGAGGAAAGTAGTGTAAAGTAAATAATACGTATACAAAGTATGTATGTTATTCGGTGAAGCCCAACGTATTTTCTAAGAGCTAAGGTTCAAAGCTATATTTCACTCCAGAAGAGATCGATATATTAAATCAATCAAGTGTTAGTCCTTGGCAGCAGGAGTGGAAACGAGTGGGAAGGGAAACTCCCTTCATCCCTTAAGTTTGGGTATCCCTGTTATTTTTTCAGCAAGAAAATGCTGAAACGATTGGTATGAAACTGTTGATTAGCATTACTTTGATACCTTCAGGTTCAATAACAATTATGCTTTCCCGATTGACAATCCGTCGAGCTGCACCGGTGAGCCATCTTCAGCTCCCACTCCATAAACAAATTACAACCCAGTGCATTAATATAACCTTTGTATTGTGCTTGTATTCCGCATCTAACGACATTAAAGGAACTAAGTAGTTCATACTGCAATCAGTTCCTTTAGAATATATTATGACGGTACATGTTATTGGAGAGATTGCGTTTGCTAGAATGATATTCTGTTTAGGAGACTAGACATCTACGCATGCGCAGTATCCTGCAACGAGAACAAAATTTCAAGTGATGCACTACTTTCTTCTTAAAGTATATCAATTAGACAATATATAGCGTTAATTTCATGTGTTAAAATTTTACACAGGAATATCTAAGAACAGTAGAATATATTCTATGGATTCCACTGTTAAGTATTGCAGTCCACAATTTACGTTTATAATACCTAAGTACTGTAGTCCCATTTTCACTCAGTAAATTGTATTTTCCTGGGAATTAATAGCAATCATAACATAAGTGTGTCAAGGGAGTTGAAAATCTCGGCGCCTGGTGCAGTTTGGCACAAGTAATTACACTGATAACACTTAGGAGTTACATACAGCTATCATAAGATGAAAAGCACATAAGAATGCCATAAATGAAACGATGGGGTGTTTGGAATCCAGAAAAATGCGAAAAAAGACCATTATGGTTGCTAAAAGAAAAGCAAAGAAAACGCTTGTGAATTCGAAATGAGATGGAACAAGTAAATATCTTTAGGTTCTTGGGAGAAGTAGAACATCAGCTACTGTCAAGATTTCAAACAGGGAATAGTAATTATTGCAATGGAAGCTTTTAATAGTAAGAAAATAGCTTCTGTGGATCCTTGAATAAATAACTAGGGAAGAGATTAATGAAATGTATTGGATGGCATGTACAAAGGGGAAATTTTAAGCTGCGACGAAGTGAGGAAAGCGATTGTAAGCAGTTTAAAGGTACATTTAGAGAACAAATGAGCTTATAAAATGCACAGAAAAAATAAGTAATGAAATAATGAATTTGTTCAAGGAAGAACCAACCTTAAACTAATAACTAGAGGGAAAGAAGTTAGCTGGGACATTAGATGAGCAGTACTTCAAAGAATTGGATAACGAAAAAGTTTGGCGCTAACTCAATCATATGAATTTATGTCTGTGACATAGTGACTGATCTGGAAATACCTCGTAAGGGAATAGGAGGGAAGGGAAAGTCAGGCAGATTTTAGATGACTGATTTCTTTTTGCCCTACCTGCCCTGCATTTGGAACAAGCTTCGGTATGTACCGGGGAGCTGCGAGTCACATTCTCTGACGTCACTGAGCATTCATTTGGCTGACACTTCACTAAATTATGGATTAAAATAAATTGTTCATACGTGGTAACAAAGAGGAAAGCGGAAAGCAGGGAATATTTCAGGAGGCTGGTTTTACAATGAAGGATATGTCCTTGAGCAAAGAACTATGATAGACTATATTTTTACGTTTCTATAGATAAGTTGAACTTCATATTTCCTACTGCTCTTTGAATAAAATATAACGCCATGCTAAAGCACTCATACGACAACTTCAAATATTTTAACATATACTTCCGTTCTATTTAGCAGACTGTTAGTGTTGTTTATAGATCCATTATCATTTTCATTTAATCCTAAATTTTATATTTAAAAAGCAAAAATATCCCCAAACGGATATTCTGAGTATTCATAGTGCGAAGACCTACTTAAACAGATGAAGATTTTTTAGATATTTCGAAACGGTTTTTTTTTTTTTTTTTTTGGTTTCCAGGTGATTTAAAAGGTTCAAAGTGTATAAATAATCCACATTTAATATAGCTATTCTTAATTTCCTAAGGGCAATACTTTCTAGATAAAGCTGGTAGGTCTGTTAAGATTGTTTTACAAGGAAGAGATTTCAAGATCGGTAATAAAATAGAATAATAAAAGCCATCACAAAATGACAATAAAGTTGCTGTTTTTAAACATTTTCCATTTATGTGACTACCCCCAATGTTGATGTAATTATATTAATTATGAATTATATAGAGCTTACAGCAAAACTTCGGTAAAATCTTTCCCCTAAAATGTCGTCGCTCAATTCCCAACTGTAAGTGGGAATTACTCTTGAAATTTGGCCTTCCCTCTGAGTAAGTGAGTGAGTGAGTGGGTGTGCACTTTTTAAAAAGAAAGCCGAAAATGAAAAATTTCCACCGAGTAACACAAACTGTATAGGAGTGAACATACCGACAAACATTGTTCCAAAGTCGGACCTGGCTGTATGATAGATGTCAAAGACGATGCATAAATGGAACAATGATAATAACAATAAAACTATGGCGTGTTACCATTGCAACCAGTTTGGCTACACGGCCTGGAACATGAAACAGAGCAGCACATTTTATGGCGAATACCTCCTCATTAAATAGCGCGATATATCTCATAAGGAAATAATATTTTCAGTTACTATACACTGATAGAAAAAAAATATTCTGATATTATAGCCACACAACTTTCTCTACCCGTTGTCGTTTATTTTTGGCTCACTTCTACACATTAATCATACAAAAACATAGTTTTGCATCTACTTACATTAATCCAGATAAACTTTTGTAAAATGGTTTCACTATTCATTTCTTACAAGGTGATACAGGAAACTGCAGGCACAGACAAATCTTTAAAAGGAGGATCGTTATATGCTGCCCTTGAAATTCTATGTTAGATGACATCACGAGAAAAAAAAGAATCGTGGTTCAGCACATAAATAAAACTGTATAAAATATTGTAAATACAAACTAATAGAAACAAATATTTCGGAAATGCTGAATGATAAAAAAATATTATACATAAATTGTGTGTAATAAGTTTGAAACGTCTCTGTAATAAATTTCGTATTAATATCGTTTTATCCCTTACGGTTTAGCAATTACACAAATTCATAAAAATTGCATTAAAATGAAGAGATCTTCATAGGATATTGGCTGAAAATTTTCAGATATGCATTGTATTAATCATGTAATGTTATTTTATTCATAATCGTTAGATTTAATCTTTGAGTAAATAAAAAATCGCAAAACATTTTTCCATATGTCCATTAAAAGGTAGTTTGGAAACAACGAGGTTTCTTGGAAGACACTGAGCTTAAATGCAAAGCTTGGTATTTATTCTACTTTTCGTTTTTCAATTATGATGCCGACACACACATACACACATACATACACGAATCGTATTCTAATTTTTTTTTATTTAGGGGCCTCAAAACATGTGTTTCCCGTGAAATCCCCATATCAAATTTCTAGGTGGAATGCAGTAGGTACTTCCTCTACCTACTATAAGTAGGCGGTAGGGAAAGTAAAAATAGATTGATGCATGCAAATACTGGGATATCATGCAGTGGGCGTTACGGCACCCGAGTGGGCTTTGCTCACATTGTGTGTATGTACAACACTGACCTTTGTAGTTGGCCTTTTCACTGTGATGAAAATGGCGTAAAGAACAGAACAAAATGTTCAGTGAGCTAACAGAGAGGTACAACAACCATGATGATTAGATCACCAGCGCCTCTTCTTTGCCTTTGTCACCAGTTAATAAACATAGCGCACGGTCGAAAGAGACTTAATCAGAAAAGCGTACATGAACGTGTTTTAATTTAATCATTTTTGTTTTGTTTATTTATGTGCAACTATCATTGTTTTTTGTTTAGAAGAAATCTTTGAATTTTTTAGGTTCAGTATTTATATTGATATTGAATAATATGCATAATCTTTACTTATAATAAAGGCATATCTAGACTTTTTTTGCAACTTTCCAATTTGTGTATATGGGCTAAGTTATACCTAATGAGTAATATAGTTAACGTATGTTCATTATACGAGTAAGCTATTATGAGTAAGAGTTAAAGAGTACGAGTTAATGGGTTACATTAAAGCAAAAAGTACCGTTTTTAAAGTGTGTCGGGGGGAGGTTCCCTGGTATCTTAATTATTTTTTCCAGAAGGAGTAAAATATCAAAAGGTCGAAATACACGACTTATCATTGAGTTTCGTGAAAAACACTTCATAAAAAATGTTCCAACAACTGTGGTTACTTCCAAAATTCAGTTAGTATCGTTTGGTTACTAAAGCAGTTAATGTGTGACAGTTAGAATCCTGGATAATTTATTTTTTACTTTATTTATTATTTTACGACGCTTTAACTACGTGGTTATATTGCGAGGCAGGTGTGGCTTATGTGTGGTGGACAATTTGAGGCAGTATTTTATATCACAACACTGTGAATACCAGAGTGATTGTAGTGTAAATAAACATTATTGTATGACAATGATTTGAGATGTTTGTTAATTATAAGCATTGTTAGGAAATTTGTTTACACGGCCTCACTAAAACTGACAATAAGAGCGGGCAACAATGAGCGAGGGGGTGAGTTGTTTATTAATTAGAAGAGACAAGCAAATGACGTCAGATTAGCGCGCTTTTCTTAGAAATGGAGGGAATTTCTTCCCTAGAGCATATGCGTTCGTAATTTTGATTGGATATAAATATAGAGCTAATGTTGCCGCGTTTTATAAACCAATAGCAGCTCGGTTATAATGTTTAGGCATATCGGGTGAGGGAGTATAAATTCCGTGCCAGAGACGGCGCTAAGTTTTTATAGGCTCCTCATTGGCTGCCTTTTCAGGAACAGAGCCCAATAACCTGCTCCGCTGCTGTTTGTTTTTGTTTTAAAATTTTGTTTGATGATGAAATTTTGATGACCTCTCCCGAAGGAGGGAGGGGGGGAGTACTTGTTGTCAGCATGTTCTTGCTGTTGGCTGGTTTAAAGCCTTCGTTACCGGGGATGCCCACATGCCATGCGAGGAACCCGGTATAACTTCTGAACTGGCGTTCTTGAGGTACGTAGTCCCCCAGAGATCTGACAAGGGCGTTCTCATGGTAAATCAACTTTCCGTAAAATTTAGTTGCCCGGTGTCTAATCACCTCCTCCACATATGGTATGGCCGAGGCCTCGTGCAGTAGTCTGATCGGAAAGGCAATACCGACAGAATAGATGGACCGAAGTCCCCTATTCTGTATGGGACTTCGGTCCATCTATTCTGTCGGTATTGCCTTTCCGATCAGACTACTGCACGAGGCCTCGGCCATACCATATGTGGAGGAGGTGATTAGACACCGGGCAACTAAATTTTACGGAAAGTTGATTTACCATGAGAACGCCCTTGTCAGATCTCTGGGGGACTACGTACCTCAAGAACGCCAGTTCAGAAGTTATACCGGGTTCCTCGCATGGCATGTGGGCATCCCCGGTAACGAAGGCTTTAAACCAGCCAACAGCAAGAACATGCTGACAACAAGTACTCCCCCCCTCCCTCCTTCGGGAGAGGTCATCAAAATTTCATCATCAAACAAAATTTTAAAACAAAAACAAACAGCAGCGGAGCAGGTTATTGGGCTCTGTTCCTGAAAAGGCAGCCAATGAGGAGCCTATAAAAACTTAGCGCTACCTCCCATCACACCTTCTACATCAAAACCAAACCGCCACCCTAAAAATTTCCTTTCTACCTATGGTTAAGCCCTTCAAAGGGTAGGTACATGGAAAAATCCACTTAGGTTCACCACGAACCTACCAGATGCACTCGGACTCGGATAACGCGCAGTTTGACAGAATAATTCACGAGGTAAACATCGCTCAGTCCAATAGAATCATACAAAGGTTATACGTCGCACAGTTTAAGAGAATCGTTCACGCGTTATACGTCGAGCAATTCTACAAAATCTCTCGCGTTGTAAAGTTAGTTATAAATGTGAAATACGCGAATTAATAATGTGCAGCAAATAAGTGATTATAGTGATATTAGAAAATATAACAGTTTCAGTCGGGCGTGTATCAAGAGTCAATATGTGAAATTAATTAAAAGTGACGGCAATAAAAGTGTAAAAACAAATTGTTTTATCAGTGTTATCTTTCAGTAACAAATCCTTTCCGTTTACACACCCTGTTTAAGAGATTTGCTCGACTGCGTAAAAATAGCTAGCCGGAACACAAAGAACCCAAATTTAAAAATAGTAATACAATAACAAGGCGCTCAGAAATAGATAACACGAGGTTACCGCGACAAATTGGCTCCCATATGTGGTGCAGATAAACATGAAGCATCTTCAAACTACCAAAAAATATAATCTACTTCAAGTTAGCCTTCTAGATCTCATCCCTGCGCCATAACATCTTACTTCACCACATTTCCCCAGAGGTACAGCAACTGTAGTTCTGTTTTGTCACGGGCAGAGACAACCTCAAAACGTTTACATCTAGACAAGTGTAAAGAAACGGTACCTGTTCTTTGTATTGGGCATACAGCAGACTCGACACGTGTCCATAGAAGCATCCGTACTGTAACTGCATCTCTGCTTTATGACGGGCTGATGACAGACTTGACACGTGTCCATAGAGGCATGTGTACAGCAACTGCACCTCTGCTTTATGACGGGCTGATGGCACTTGACACGTGTCCATAGAGGCATGTGTACAGCTGCTGTACCTCTGCTTTATGACGGGCTGATGGCACTTGACACGTGTCCATAGAGGCATGTGTACAGCTGCTGTGACTCTGCTTTATGACAGGCTGATGGCAGACTTGACACGTGTCCATAGAGGCATGTGTACAGCAACTGCACCTCTGCTTTGTGAAGGGCTGATGGCAGACTTGACAAGTTTCCATAGAGGCATGTGTACAGCAACTGCACCGCTGCTTTGTGACGGGCTGATGGCAGACTTACACGTGTCCATAGAAGCAACTGTACTGTAACTGCATCTCTGCTTTATGACGGGCTGATGGCAGACTTGACACGTCTCCATAGAGGCATGTGTACAGCAAATGCACCTCTGCTTTGTGAAGGGCTGATGGCAGACTTGTCAAGTTTCCATAGAGGCATGTGTACAGCAACTGCACCGCTGCTTTGTGACGGGCTGATGGCAGACTTGACACGTGTCCACAAAAGCATGTGTACAGAAACTGCACCTCTGCTTTGTGAAGGACTGATGGCAGACTTGTCAAGTTTCCATAGAGGCATGTGTACAGCAACTGCACCTCTGCTTTGTGAAGGGCTGATGGCAGACTGGACACGTTTCCATAAATACATGTGTACAGCAACTGCACCGCTGCTATGTGACGGGCAAACTGCATACTTGACACGTGTCCATAGAGACAAGTGTACAGCAGCTGTACCTCTGCTTTGTGACGGGCTGATGGCAGACATGATACGTGTCCATAGAGGCATGTGTACAGCAGCTGTACCTCTGCTTTGTAACCGGCTGATGGCAGACATGACACGTGTTCATAGATGCAATCTGTACAACAGCTGCAATTCTGCGTTGTGACAGGCTGATTGGAGACTTGACACGTGTCCATAGAGGCATGTGTACAGCAACTGCACCTCTGCTTTGTCACGGGCTGTTGGCAGACATGACACGTGTCCATCGAGGCATGCATACAGCAGGTGTACCTCTGCTTTGTGTCGGTCTGATTGCTGACATGACACGTGCCCATAGAGGTATGTGTACAGCAACTGCACCTTTGCTTTGTGCCGGTCTGATGGCAGATATGACACGTTTCCATAGAGATACGTGTACAGCAGCTGTACCTCTACTTTGTGACAGGCTGATGCCAGATTTGAAACGTGTCCATAGAGGTATGTGTACAGTACCTGCACCTCTGCTTTGTGACAGGCTGATGGCACACATGACACGGTCCATAGAGGTATGTGTACAGTAACTGCACCTCTGCTTAGTGCCGGTCTAACGGCAGACATGACACGTGTACATAGAGGCATGTGTACAGCAACTGCAACTCTGCTTTGTGATGGGCTGATGGCAGACATGACACGTGTCCATAGAGGCATGTGCACAGCAACTGCAACTCTGCTTTGTGATGGGCTGATGGCAAAAATGACACGTGTCCGTAGAGGCATGTGTACAACAACTGAAACTCTGCTTTGTGACGGTCTGATGGCAGACATGATACGTGTCCATAGAGGTTTGTGTACAGCAACTGCACCTCTGCTTTGTGACGGGCTGATGGCGGACATGTCACGTTTCCATAGATGCATGTGTACAGCAACTGCACCTCTGCTTTGTGACGGGCTGATGGCGGACATGTCACGTTTCCATAGATGCATGTGTACAGCAACTGCACCGCTGCTTTGTGACGGGCAAACTGCATACTTGACACGTGTCCATAGAGGCATGTGTACAGCAGCTGTACCTCTGCTTTGTGACGGGCTGATGGCAGACTTGACACGTGTCCATAGAGGCATGTGTACAGCAGCTGTACCTCTGCTTTGTGACGGGCTGATGGCAGACATGACACGTGTCCATAGAGACACGTGTACAGCAGCTGTGGCTCTGCTTTGTGACGGGCTGATGGCAGACATGACACGTGTCCATAGTGGCATGTGTATGGTAACTGCACCTCTGCTTTGTGACGGGCTGATGGCAAACTTGACACGTGTCCATAGTGGTATGTGTACTGTACCTGGACCTCTGCTTTGTGACCGGCTGAGGATGAACTTGTCACGTGTCCACAAAGGCATGTGTACCGGAACAATACCCCTCTTTGTGACGAGCAGAGGCAGACTCGGGACGTGCCTACAAGGGCATGTGTACAGCAACTGTGCCTATGCTCTGTGAAGGGCTGATGGCAGACTCGACATGTATCCATATATGCATATGTACAGCAACTGCACCTCTGATTTGTGAGAGGTTGATGACAGATTTGACACGGATCCATAGAGGCATGAGTACAGCAGCTGTCGCTCTGCTTTGTGACAGGCTGATGCCAGACTTGACATGTGTCCATAGAGGTATGTGTACAGCAACTGCACCTCTGCTTTGTGCCGGTCTGATGGCAGACGTGACAGGTGTGCATAGAGGTATGTGTACAGTAACTGCACCTCTGCTTAGTGCCGGTCTGATGGCAGACATGACACGTGTCCATAGAGGTATGTGTACAGCAACTACACCTCTGCTTCGTCACATGCTGATGCCAGACTTGACACATGTCCATAGAGGCATGTGTACAGCAACTGCAACTCTGTTTGTGATGGGCTGATGGCAGACATGACACGTGTCCGTAGAGGCATGTGTACAGCAACTGAAACTCTGCTTTGTGACGGGCTGATGGCAGACATGACTCGTGTCTATGGAGGCATGTGTACAGCAGCTGTACCTTTTCTTTGTGACGGGCTGATGGCAGACTTGACACGTGTCCATAGAGGCATGTGTACAGCAACTGAACCTGTGCTTTATGACGGGCTGTTGGCAGAGATGACACGTGTCCATAGAGGTTTGTGTACAGCAACTGCACCTCTGCTTTGTGACGGGCTGATGGTGGACATGTCTCGTGTCCATAGAGACATGTGTACAGCAGATGCACCTCTGCTTTGTGACGGGCTGATGGCAGAATTGACACGTGTCCATAGAGGTTTGTGTACAGCAACTGCACCTCTGCTTTGTGACGGGCTGATGGTGGACATGTCTGGTGTCCATAGAGACATGTGTACAGCAGATGCACTTCTGCTTTGTGACGGGCTGATGGCAGAATTGACACGTGTCCATATAGGCATGTGTACAGCAGCTGTACCTCTGCTTTGTGACGGGCTGATGGCGTACATGTCACGTTTCCTTAGAGACATGTGTACAGCAGCTGTACCACGGCTTTGTGACGGGCTGAGGGCGGACTTGACACGTGTCCACAAAGGCATGTGTACAGGAACTGTACCTCTGCTTTGTGACGGCCAGAGGCAGACTCGGTACGTGCCTACAAGGGCATGTGTACAGCAACTGTGCCTATGCTCTGTGAAGGGCTGATGGCAGACTCGACACGTGTCCATAGAGGCATGTGTACAGCAACTGCACCTCTGCTTTGTGACGGGCTGATGGCAAACTTGACACGTGTCCTTAGTGGCATGTGTACTGTACCTGGACCTCTGCTTTGTGACCGGCTGAGGGCGGACTTGTCACGTGTCCACAAAGGCATGTGTACAAGAACTATACCTCTGCTTTGAGACGGGCAGAGGCAGACTCGGGACGTGCCTACAAGGGCATGGGTACAGCAACTGTGCCTATGCTTTGTGAAGGGCTGATGGCAGACTCGATATGTATCCATATATGCATATATACAGCAACTGCACCTCTGATTTGTGAGAGGCTGATGGCAGATTTGACACGTATCCATAGAGGCATGTGTACAGCAACTGCACGTCTGATTTGTGACGGGCTGTTGGCAAACTTGACACGTGTCCATAGAGGTATGTGTACAGCAACTGCACCTCTGCTTTGTGCCGGTCTGATGGCAGACGTGACACGTGTCCATAGAGGTATGTGTACAGTAACTGCACCTCTTCTTAGTGCCGGTCTAATGGCAGACATGACACGTGTCCATAGAGGCATGTGTACAAAAACTGCAACTCTGCTTTGTGATGGGCTGATGGCAGACATGACACGTGTCCATAGAGGCATGTGCACAGCAACTGCAACTCTGCTTTGTGATGGGCTGATGGCAAAAATGACACGTGTCCGTAGAGGCATGTGTACAACAACTGAAACTCTGCTTTGTGACGGTCTGATGGCAGATATGATACGTGTCCATAGAGGTTTGTGTACAGCAACTGCACCTCTGCTTTGTGACGGGCTGAAGGCGGACAAGTCACGTTTCCATAGATGCATGTGTACAGCAACTGCACCTCTGCTTTGTGACGGGCTGATGGCGGACATGTCAGGTTTCCATAAATGCATTTGTACAGCAACTGCACCGCTGCTTTGTGACGGGCAAACTGCATACTTGACACGTGTCCATAGATACATGTGTACAGCAGATGTACCTCTGCTTTGTGACGGGCTGATGGCAGACTTGACACGTGTCCATAGAGGCATGTGTACAGCAGCTGTACCTCTGCTTTGTGACGGGCTGATGGCAGACATGACACGTGTCCATAGTGGCATGTGTATGGTAACTGCACCTCTGCTTTCTGACGGGCTGATGGCAGACGTGACACCTGTGCATAGAGGTATGTGTACAGTAACTGCACCTCTGCTTTGTGCCGGTCTGATGGCAGACATGACACGTGTCCATAGAGGTATGTGTACAACAACTACACCTCTGCTTTGTGACAGGCTGATGCCAGACTTGGCACGTGTCCATAGAGGCATGTGTACAGCAACTGCAACTCTGGTTTGTGATGGACTGATGGCAGACATGACACGTGTCCGTAGAGGCATGTGTACAGCAACTGAAACTCTGCTTTGTGACGGGCTGATGGCAGACATGACTCGTGTCTATAGAGGCATGTGTACAGCAGCTGTACCTCTTCTTTGTGACGGGCTGATGGCAGACTTGACACGTGTCCATAGAGGCATGTGTACAGCAACTGAACCTCTGCTTTGTGACGGGCTGATGGCAGACATGACACGTGTCTATACAGGCATGTGTACAGCAGCTGTACCTCTGCTTTGTGCCCGTCTGATGGCAGACATGACACGTGTCCATAGAGGTTTGTGTACAGCAACTGCACCTCTTCTTTGTGACGGGCTGATGGTGGATATGTCACGTGTCCATAGAGACATGTGTACAGCAGATGCACCTCTGCTTTGTGACGGGCTGATTGCAGAATTGACATGTGTCCATATAGACATGTGTACAGCAGCTGTACCTCGGCTTTGTGACGGGCTGAGGGCGGACTTGACACGTGTCCACAAAGGCATGTGTACAGGAACTGTACCTCTGCTTTGTGACGGCCAGAGGCAGACTCGGTACGTGCCTACAAGGGCATATGTACAGCAACTGTGCCTATGCTATGTGAAGGGCTGATGGCAGACTCGACACGTGTCCATAGAGGCATGTGTACAGCAACTGCACCTCTGCTTTGTGACGGGCTGATGGCAAACTTGACACGTGTCCTTAGTGGCATGTGTACTGTACCTGGACCTCTGCTTTGTGACCGGCTGAGGGCGGACTTGTCACGTGTCCACAAAGGCATGTGTACAGGAACTATACCTCTGCTTTGAGACGGGCAGAGGCAGACTCGGGACGTGCCTACAAGGGCATGTGTACAGCAACTGTGCCTATGCTCTGTGAAGGGCTGATGGCAGACATGACACGTGTCCATAGAGGCATGTGTACAGCAGCTGTCGCTCTGCTTTGTGACAGGCTGATGGCAGACATGACACGTGTCCATAGAGGCATGTGTACAGCAACTGCACCTCTGATTTGTGACGGGCTTTTGGCAGACTTGACTCGTGTCCATAGAGGTATGTGTACAGCAACTGCACCTCTGCTTTGTGCCGGTCTGATAGCAGACGTGACACGTGTCCATAGAGGTATGTGTACAGTAACTGCACCGCTGCTTAGTGCCGGTCTGATGGCAGACATGACACGTGTCCATAGAGGCATGTGTACAGCAACTGCAACCCTGCTATGTGATGGGCTGATGGCAGACATGACACGTGTACATAGAGGCATGTGCATAGCAACTGCAACTCTGCTTTGTGATGGGCTGATGGCAAAAATGACACGTGTCCGTAGAGGCATGTGTACAACAACTGAAACTCTGCTTTGTGACGGTCTGATGGCAGACATGATACGTGTCCATAGAGGTTTGTGTACAGCAACTGTACCTCTGCTTTGTGACGGTCTGATGGCGGACATGTCACGTTTCCATAGATGCATGTGTACAGCAACTGCACCTCTGCTTTGTGACGGGCTGATGGCGGACATGTCACATTTCCATAAATGCATGTGTACAGCAACTGCACCGCTGCTTTGTGACGGGCAAACTGCATACTTGACACGTGTCCATAGAGACATGTGTACAGCAGATGTACCTCTGCTTTGTGACGGGCTGATGGCAGACTTGACACGTGTCCATAGAGGCATGTGTACAGCAGCTGTACCTCTGCTTTGTGACGGGCTGATGGCAGACATGACACGTGTCCATAGAGACACGTGTACAGCAGCTGTGGCTCTGCTTTGTGACGGGCTGATGGCAGACATGACAAGTGTCCATAGTGGCATGTGTATGGTAACTGCACCTCTGCTTTGTGACGGGCTGATGGCAAACTTGACACGTGTCCTAAGTGGTATGTGTACTGTACCTGGACCTCTGCTTTGTGACCGGCTGAGGATGAACTTGTCACGTGTCCACAAAGGCATGTGTACAGGAACTATACCCCTCTTTGTGACGAGCAGAGGCAGACTCGGGACGTGCCTACAAGGGCATGTGTACAGCAACTGTGCCTATGCTCTGTGAAGGGCTGATGGCAGACTCGACTTGTATCCATATATGCATATGTACAGCAACTGCACCTCTGATTTGTGAGAGGTTGATGACAGATTTGACACGGATCCATAGAGGCATGAGTACAGCAGCTGTCGCTCTGCTTTGTGACAGGGTGATGCCAGACTTGACACGTGTCCATAATGGTATGTGTACAGCAACTGCACCTCTGCTTTGTGCCGGTCTGATGGCAGACGTGACACGTGTGCATAGAGGTATGTGTACAGTAACTGCACCTCTGCTTAGTGCCGGTCTGATGGCAGACATGACACGTGTCCATAGAGGCATGTGTACAGCAACTACACCTCTGCTTTGTGACAGGCCATGCCAGACTTGACACGTGTCCATAGAGGCATGTGTACAGCAACTGCAACTCTGTTTTGTGATGGGCTGATGGCAGACATGACACGTGTCCGTAGAGGCATGTGTACAGCAACTGAAACTCTACTTTGTGACGGGCTGATGGCAGACATGACTCGTGTCTATAGAGGCATGTATACAGCAGCTGTACCTCTTCTTTGTGTCGGGCTGATGGCAGACTCGACACGTGTCCATAGAGGCATGTGTACAGCAACTGAACCTGTGCTTTGTGACGGGCTGATGGCAGACATGACACGTGTCTATAGAGGCATGTGTACAGCAGCTGTACCTCTGCTTTATGCCGGTCTGATGGCAGACATGACACGTGTCCATAGAGGTTTGTGTACAGCAACTGCACCTCTGCTTTGTGACGGGCTGATGGTGGACATGTCACGTGTCCATAGAGACATGTGTACAGCAGATGCACCTCTGCTTTGTGACGGGCTGATGGCAGAATTGACACGTGTCCATATAGGCATGTGTACAGCAGCTGTACCTCTGCTTTGTGACGGGCTGAAGGCGGAATGACACGTGTCCATAGAGACATGTGTACAGCAGCTGTACCTCGGCTTTGTGACGGGCTGAGGGCGGACTTGACACGTGTCCACAAAGGCATGTGTACAGGAACTGTACCTCTGCTTTGTGACGGCCAGAGGCAGACTCGGTACGTGCCTACAAGGGCATGTGTACAGCAACTGTGCCTATGCTCTGTGAAGGGCTGATGGCAGACTCGACACGTGTCCATAGAGGCATGTGTACAGCAGCTGTACCTCTGCTTTGTGACGGGCTGATGGCAGACTTGACATGTATCCATAGAGGCATGTGTACCGCAACTGCACCTCTGATTTTGTGACAGATTAATGGCAGATTTGACACGTATTCATAGAGGTATGTGTACAGCAGCTGTCGCTCTGCTTTGTGACAGGCTGATGGCAGACGTGACACGTGTCCATAGAGGGATGTGTACAGCAACTGTACCTCTGCTTTGTGACCGGCTGATGGCAGACTTGACACGTGTCCATAGAGGCATGTGTACTGCAACTGCACCTCTGATTTGTGACAGGCTGAAGGCAGAGTTGACACGTATCTATAGAGGTATGTGTACAGCAGCTGTACCTCTGCTTTGTGACAGGCTGATGGCAGACTTGACACGTGTTAATAGAGGCATGTTTACAGCTGCTGTACCTCTACTTTGTGACAGGCTGATGGCAGACTTGACACGTGTCCATAGAGGCATGTGTACAGCAGCTGTACCTCTGCTTTGTGACGGGCGATGGCAGACGTGACACGTGTCTACAAAGGCATGTGTAAAGCAACTGTGCCTGTGCTTTGTGACGGGCGATGGCAGACTCGACACGTGTCCATAAAAGCATGTATACAGTAACTGTATCTCTGCTTTGTGACGGGCAAATGGCAGACTCGACACGTGTCCACAAAAGCATGTATACAGCAGCTTTACCTCTGCTTTGTGACGAGCGATGGCAGACTCGACACGTGTCCACAAAAGCATGTATACAGCAACTGTACCTCTGCTTTGTGACGGGTAGATGGCAGACTCGACACGTGTCCTCAAAGGCATGTGTACAGCAACTGTACCTTTTGTTTTACACGTGCCGGGCAGATGATATTAGGGCGCCATCCAGTTCACCTGTTGCCATTATCTGTGAATAAATGACCGAGCATTCATTTTTACCTCCTGTTTTTCATGATTTTTACTATTGTTTTAAGGTTAAGGTGGAATTTTTGTCGTGGTATTAAATATCTAAACCGTATTTACCTTGATGACTAAGGGAAACTACGAAAAGAACCCACTCAAATTGTTCGGTCCACGGGATTTGATCCAGGGACCTTCGAATGCCTGTTAGGACGTTACCGCCTGAGCCATCCCGCTCGGTTTTTACATTTTTTTTTTTCACAATAGGAAGCACAGCATGATAAAGGGACAAAGATTTCTGCAATGTTAAAATTAATGTACTTGTGGTTCTATGCTGAGCAGCGTCTTAGAAAATGCAGTTCTCTTATAGACTAACAGAACACGCAGCGCGCATCATTCTCTCCCTACATGCTCCAACTACATTTTCTCTATCTCTCTTCCCCCTCTCTATCCGTCGTTCTTTCTTCACCTTTCTCCCTTTCCACTCTCTCTTTCATTGCCCTTACCACCTCTCTCTCCCTCGTGGAGTTTATTGATAATTAAGTTTCACAGAATAGTTCTTCAGGAGCATGTCAAGTGATTTTTGACCCCGATAATAAAAGTGCTTTCTCTGGGGTGTTAAAGAAAACTGAAACATAAAGAAAGCGTTTGCACTACACAGACATCTGCTTCTTGCTTATGCTTGCTATACTATCGCATCCTGTTTACGTATACGAGTAATATTGAGAAAAATGTTCTCGTGTTACATTCACATGACGTTCCCTAGCCACTTCCATTTATTTTATACGGCTTTTACAAAATATTCTTACAAAAGCGTGTTTGTGTATCTGGTTAATGTTTATCGAGACTTGCAAAACCACTTTAATTGCACATCTTACTGTAGTGTAGCAAGGGGTTGTAGAAGGCTGAAGCAACAGTCATATGTTTAAAAGGCGGGTCGCTATATGCTGGACTTAAAATCCCATACTCTTTCAGTAACATTGAAAGAACTGATCGGCGATAGCACTTCAAAACATAATCAAAATATGAAAAATTCAGAGCAGTAACAACGAATGTTTTGGAAATCTAATGCCACAAAATGGGTATTTAAAATAAATTGTGGTTTAAAGTGAGTTTCACGTTTTGTGTAGTAAGTTTTTTACTATATCTTATTTTATCAGTTTTACACAATTACACAAAACTATTCCGACTGAAGAGGACTTCATAGGCTGTTTGCAGATAATCAAAGATACACATTTTATTTTTCATGTAAATGTACTAAATATATGGCATTTTAATAAAACTCGTTAGAGCTATTTAGAGAAAATAAAAAAATAACGAAAAATATCCACCTAAATGGTAGTTTGCTGTAGACTAAGAATGGAGGGAGACTTAGTACCTAACCTACGAAGATCTTATGTGCCTAAGCCCCTAATGGGACGCCCCCGGGATGGAGGGGTGAGGTGAGTGGAAACAGATTGCGGCGGACGAGGAAGCACGACAGGTCAGAGGGCAGGGTCCCTACCTTTTTCCAGACTGAAGCGCCCCGGATGGCAGCAATCGCTCCCCTCCCCCTGTAGGCTTACACATCCCATTGGGGGGCCCTGTAGATCGCCCCATTTCGGGGGACGAAGTGTTACATAGAGCATCCTTTTCACCTGTCATGTACACGCCGAGACTCCCGCCGACACTTCAACCCTGAAACAGATTAAGAAGATGAAAGTTGTAGTGAAATGAGATTGGAGATGAAATGGAGGGACAGGAAATTAGGGGGATGTAATGAACTTTCCCAGCATTCGCCTAGCGACCCGGGGAAACCCCCAGAATAACTACATGGGTCAAGAAGGTCGGCCGTGGAAATCAAACCCAGACCTCACGAATGCGGGCCAGAAACGTTGCTTTGGAAGACAGTGAATTTAAATACCCGGTTTAATCCGACATTTCGTTTTTTTCTCCTCTCTTCCTCTCTCCCTCTCTCAAACACGCATACATATACATACACACACACACGCAGATAGGGACACGCGCACACAGCCTTTTTTTTAATTGCGCTTCAACATGTATATCTCGATACCTATCGAAATTTTAGTTTAATGCATTGGTTCCTCAACCTCCTAGGTATATATGATAACTCATAAGGTACAAAATAAAGAATCACCTAAGTTGTTTTATAAATACCGCATGGCAGTTCAAAATGCAAAAGCTTAAAAACTAACAACGAATATTTTGAAAAGCGCTAATGCTACACAAAAGGATATTAGACTGAATTCAATAAGCTCTACACTTTTCCTGCAGTAGATATTTGATTTATCTCCTATTGTTTGCCAATTATTCGAAACCACATAATCGTCTTCCGTGGTGTAGTGGTTACCATGCCAGGCTCTAGTTTCTGAGGTCGCGGGTTCAAATCCTGCGGAGGGCGATGGATATTTTCGGCGTAAAAATCCTTAGCATGGCTTTCTTCTGAAGGGAAGTAAAGCCGTTGGTCCGTCGTAGGTTTACGGCATGCAAAAGGACCTCAAGCCTGATAAAGAGGCCTCTGAGCAAAATTACCGGTGTTTCACGCCCAATATAGAATGGGACGCTAAGGATCACAGCAGTTAAAGAGCCTCCATAAATAAAACTCATTTAATTTTGGAAACTTACATATACAAAATTCATTCCAAATGAAGAGGATTTCACAGGCCAATCCCAAAAAAATTGGTTATGCAAACATATGAGCCTATTGCATCCTTGGATGACGCTAATTTGTATACCAAGGCTGTATTTATCCGATTTTTCAGTTTTTAGTTAAAATGTATATATATATAATTTAACTATTTACGGACGTTTATCTATGAATGCTTTTGGGCTTACGGAACCTCAAAACATGTATGTCCGGTAAAATCTCAACACCAAATTTTGGATAAAATGCATCACTGCTTCTACCTACCATAGTGATAAAGGAAATAAAATTGTTATAAAACACAATAATGTTATAATAATTAGTAATTATTACAAACTTAAGATGTTAATCTCGTTGCAGAAATAAACATTTATTAAATTTATATATTTTTAAAGAGAGTTACAAAAAATAAATAAGGGAAGAAGGGACTATTTCAAAATGTAGTGTGAGAAAATATTATGGGCATCCCTTTAAATTAGTCATAAAATTAAAATAACCAACACTTTAGTGGATAAATTTCTATAATGAGAAAATGTTTAAAGTATTTATGGAGAACTTACGAGCCTGTATACGACATATGTTACAAGCTGCACGTAAACGGTTAAAGGCTTGTTGTGCGTTATTACGCTGTAAAATCTGCATTTTATGAACAAGTTTTCCGCTTTGTACAAATCACACACACACACACACACACACACACACACACACACACACACACACACACACACATATATGCACACTATCTTGACACGTCTTATGTCGAGTGTTATCATAAAAGCAGTATTTAATTAATTTCTGTAGAATAAATAAGATACTGCCTTTCAAAATATGTTATTCTAATCTAAAGTGTTGACAGTCGACATTCAGAAACATAGTGAAAGAAATCCTACTAATATTATAGGGATGCCGATAGTTATTTCGAATCCTAATTCATCTACTACTGATAGATTTATACTCCCCATCGCTTTGCGCAAGCGCTACTACCTTAGTATGCAGGAGTACCCCCACCACCTCCCACTTCACACCCACGTTTCGCTTTTCGCCTCTCCTTTTGAGAACCAATGAATCGTAAAGATGGCTTTTTACGTGCATTTCGCATAAACAGTATCGTTGTAATATTAGTTGTGGCTGGGGTCACATCTTCCTGGAGAATCCATTACCCAGAGAAGGAAGTATACAATTCTGTGAGTAGGATTCTGCAATCTATTTAATACATCTTTTGTTTTGTTTTTTCTTTAATTTTGATTTTAATTCGTTTACTGAAGCTCGCGTATTTGTTAAAATAGTTACGTGTTATGTACATTACGTTCAGAAACGGTGGAATAAAACACAACCAGGCCATACACAGGGGGAGTAGTAAGCAACTGGTGGTATACATTCGCATTTGTTTCCCGGTTCAATGACGGGTAGGCCGCCTGGATGAAGCTTGGAAATAGTAATGTACTTCATTTTGCTCCATGTTACTTACTTCATTTTCTTTAAAATATACTTGATAATAGAACGCGTTTTTTAACACTTTATTGAATAACATTTCTCCAGTGTTGGAATGACGTAACTTGAGTTGAAATGTATGATAAAATCAAATATTCTGAGTAACCAATTGTAATATCGGGACGATATTAAATGATGTTGATATTGATGTATGTTCAATATAAGTATTTATATTGTAGAGGACTACATGTTTTCATTATCTATTGTATTATTTTACAGACTACATAAAGGGGGCATTTCATAATTGAAGTACGTATAACAAGAGATAAGGCAATTGTGTATTTGGCACACGAGCATTTATATGTGATTGTGTGTTTGCGTGTTTCAGAATATTTTTCGTGTTATGTGTGTGCTTATAGTGTTGTGAATATAAAATTGCTGTTTCTGCTCCATTCTACAAGTCAAGTTTACCAGAATAGGTATTTTTCTAGAGAGCATGTACGGCCTTTTGAACCTTGCAACTTGCTTGGCAGTTCATGTAATACTGAGTATTTAATAAATACTACTACTACTACTACCACTACCACTTAAACCCTATAATAGATTTGCAATGGCTCGTAAGTATTTGGTTGTATTGCGCTGAACAAAAAAAGTTCTGCACATTTACTAAACGTGTTTTCTTCTGTATTTTCTACTTATTGAATTCTCATATTGCAATTTTTTGTTCGCCGAGTTTCATTAGGGGAATATACCCCAATAAACACCTGCAATAATTTGTTTCTGAACAACCATTTCACAATTGCACTCATTGTAACAGCAACACCAACACTCGGCCCAATTCATGTTATATACTGCTCTACGTGTCTTCTGCAGGGAATGTGGTCGCTGCTTTGTTTGTTTTTTCAGAAGAAAGTATGTTTCTATTAGTGGTTTGATTATCTCCAATTTAAGTTTTTATTTATCTAATTGTTTGTTTGTTCATTCTCTATTTATTGGTAGCCTTACCTGGCTTTGTTCAAATGAATTTAAATACCTGAAACGTACAGGTATATTAGAAATTTTTAAGTCTACCTAAATACTCGTACCTAACCACGGATAGAAGTAATCCCGAGATATTCAATTTTACTGAATTAATTTGAAATTTAAAAACGTATGGTATTCATTACGTTTATTACGCTTTTTATGATATCTACATTAATAAAATGTCAGTAAATACTAGAACCAATATATAAAATTAGGCCTTGAACACAGGACACGCACTTGGACCGCATCACCATAATTTTGGTGCATTCCAGAGCGTAAGTTTCGAAAGTTTTGTCTAAGTTGATAAAAAGCTGAACGTTTACATCTTAAAGGTTTGCAGTATGTGTAAATGTTACTTTAAATCTGAAAAGCAGCTAATTTCACTTGCCCTATACCTTAAGTGTACAAAGTATTCTCTGGGTAGATTAAATTTGTAGATCAATATGTAAGGGATTGAAAATAAACGTAAAAGCAGATTTTGATCATTATAAAGCATTCCAGCGTCGAAAATAATGGTAGGGATAGTTTTAGAGGTTGTAAGGTAAACTGTAAATTTTACTGGATTACATATCATAAGTGTGTAATATTTTGTCCTTATAGGCCGAGCGCTACATATTGCTGCATAAACGTTGAAAATGGATAGGGGTGGTTTTTGAATGTTGTTATTTTTCTTTATTTATAGTCGCTTTGACTACTAGGTAATATCGCGACTTATATTCATACATACGAGTACAATAATAATAATACATTGTTTACTTTACATTGATTAAATAATACAACAATTGTATACATTGTTATAAACATATTTTACATTATGAGATGGATTGTTGCTTCATGTTATTAGCCCCAAGTTTAAGTGCCAATTTGAAGTAGGAGTTGTATTGTAGTTCCACTGTTGGGGAGCCAAACTTGAAGTAACTGCCCCATGCATGGTACAAATTTTCCGGTGGCCTTCGCCCAAAGTTTACTTTCCGGTGGCCTTCACCCAAATTTTACTTTCCGGTGGCCTTCGCCCCAACGTTCACTTTCCAGTGGCCTTCGCCCCAACATTTAGGAATCAGCTTTGTATTTTTATGTTTCTTCAAATAATATAAATGTTTATGTTTGCCTCGGCTGCATCAGTATTAATTTGCAGAAACACGTATCTCTTAGCAGGGGGTGATTATTTATTAATTACTTGCACCTTTTAACACGTAAACTTTATAATATTCTCGCCCTAAAGAATTATATGTCTCACACTGAATACATATTTAACTCCTCGGGAACACGTCTAGCGTCCGGTTGTGAACGCTGTCTACTAGCGACTGGCGTTTACAGCTTAAATTTGTAAATTTCTCTATTTCAAGTCTCTGATTGGCTAATCCTACTCCAATAAAATACTTTTATTTAACTTTCAGCTTTTCTAGTTTTTGATTGGCTATTTATAAACTGTTTTAAATATTACATTATTGTTCCAAGAATTACTAGTAGCATTATTAAACTTTCTAATTCATTATTGCCTCAAGGTTACCTCATAATTACCTCATTGTTAGAAAATTTCGGCTTCTATTCTCACAGTTCCTACATTATTAAATTACCTCATACATTCACATAACATTATTATACATGTACAAAATAACATAAACATATCCAATCACTATAATATACACTTTTTATATATTATATTATATACATATTCTTTTAAGGCGGGCTGTTATTTTTTTATATTATATAATTAGACTGAAATCATTTAAATGTTAAAAATACTGC
Source organism: Deroplatys truncata (assembly GCA_030765065.1). Lineage (NCBI taxonomy): Eukaryota > Metazoa > Arthropoda > Insecta > Mantodea > Mantidae > Deroplatys > Deroplatys truncata. Next base: position 114,397,333 of record CM060988.1, on the reverse strand, counting down.
CTCAATTATTAAGTCATGATCACACCTAGAACTATATAACCTATTATACATTTTTATTTGATGTGTTTTATTTAAAAGAATATGTTTTTGAAATGAATAGGGTAGTTTAAAGCTATAAATATATCTTCAGGAATGTTATGTTTTCTCCTCTCCACGGTATAACTTCTGCATTTAGCGATGAGGTGTTCGACGATGACACGGCAATTGCAGATCTCGCAGTAAGGAGCATTTTCTTTGGTGAGTAAGAAGGAATGGGTTAGGCGTGAATGGCCTATTCGTAAACGAGATATAATCAGTTGATCTTTTCTTTTTAGAATCTGCAATGTGCAGGGTTTTGTGGAGCCTATCCTCATTATGTGGAGTTTGCTTAGTGTTTTAATGGCCCAGTAACTTTGAACATCTCTGTAGGGCACTGACAACTCTTCCACTGGAGGTAGTAAAGTTGCTTTTTTGGCTTCCCTATCTGCTTCCTCATTTCCTGATATTCTTCGGTGGCACGGAATCTAGAAGAATATAGCTTCTTGATTGTTTGTAGTAATTTGGTTGTAAAGACTTCGGATATCTTGCATTAATGTTACGTCAGTAGAGCGGTCTCGGGTACTCTGAAGAGTGCTTAGTGAATCAGTTAGAATTGCACTGTGTTTATGCTGTGCTGAGTTAATCAAAGCGTGTATGACAGCATAGAGCTCAGAGGAGAAAACGGAGAACAAGTCTTGAAGCTTGTACTTAAGTTTAGCATCCGGAGTAATTATAGCACAGCCATTACCCTAATAAGATTTGGAGCCATCTGTGTATATATATGTGTGTGTGTGTGTGTGTGTGTGTGTGTGTGTTTAGCACATGTGTTACGAATTTCCTGGTAAATTTGTTTATATGTGAAAGAATATGTATGTGATTTTTGGTGAGTGCTCATATCCGTATTAATTCTAGGAATAGTTAACCTCCAGGGAGGAAGATCATGATTATCTCTAGTCATTATTGGAGGTATTTTAATATTAAGTTCATGTATGATTTTTTCAAATCTAAGATGAAAACGTTATGGCTGATTTGTATTATTTGGCATACTCATTTTGCTCTTCCCATAGAAGGTGTATCGATGGGCTTCCGAGTTGGGCCCTGCAGCAGTCTTTATAGCGTATTTTAGACATTGTGCTATTCCACGTACTTCAATGGCGGCTCTTGAGCTTCCATTTGTAAACTAGAAATAGGACTGGTTCGGTATGCTCCTAACGAGATTCTTAGAGCTAATGGGGTTGAGCTTCTTTACTGTTGTTTTCCTGGCGGAGTCATAAACTATGGCTCCGTAATCAAGTTTAGATCTGATAATACTCTGGTATGTCCGTATAAGTACATTGAAGTCTGCGCCCCAGTTTCGGTATACTAGAGTCCTAACAATATTTAATCGCTTAGTGCATTCGTCTTTGAATATTGAAATATGTGACTTCGAACTAAGTGTTTGGTCGAATGTTAATCCCAATAGTTTTACAGTTTTTACAACTTCAATGTTTGTGTTTTCAAGGCATAGCTTAGGGTTGGGATTTTGGTGCAGATTTTGAGAAGCATATACATTTGGTTTTCGTTTTAGAGAATTTAAGTCCAATATCTTGGATCCAGTCTTGCAGATTATTTAATGTTTCTTGGAGAAGTGCTTCTGTGCTTGAAGGGTTTTTCCCCTTGCAGAATATCGTAAGATCATCTGCAAAGAGGAAAGCTTTAGTTGGTGGTTTGACTTTATTCAGAATATCATTCATGGCAAATAAAAAAAGTGTAGGGCTGATGGTTGAACCTTGAGGAAGACCATTTTGTAGATATACTTCAGCGTTCTGAAATCTAATTTATTTAAAATTTAAATATTTTATTTTCTTAACTTAAATTATTATAACAATTACCTTTATTGTCATATTATTAAATAATTTAATAGAAAAATATTGAAGATCGAGAAAAACATTCTTCTGATAATGTATATCGTATTTTAAGTACACGATTTTGGAGAAAATTGTGGATAAACTGGAACATGTATCCTTTAATGTCAAAGCATTTTAAATATTTTAGTATAGTGGCTATGTTGGACTTTATCATACGTTTTTTTCTATATCCAGAGTTACTACTATTGTATGTTGGTTTTGTAAAAAAGCATTTCTAATTTCCGTTTCCAGTATTAGAAGATGGTCAGTTGAAGAATTATATGTTGTAGTTTATTTTATTTACGTAATTTATTGTTACGTAAGTTATTAGCCTCACGCTTGGGAGCCAATTTGAAGAAGTATTGTTCTTCAACTGTTGTAGTTTATTGTTGTTGAAGTTTTACTGTTGTTGTTAGCCACACGCTTGGGAAGCCAACTTGAAGTTATTGTTTTGGAGTTTATTTATTTAATCAGCTCCATGTATGAACGTCAATTTTGAAGTGGATTATTTATTACGTAATATGCTGCTACGTATGTAACACCGATTGGAAGATGTATTTTTTTACGCTCCAAGTTTAAAAAAAATATTTAACTTTGTTATTAAACTGGTTCTATAGATATTATTTATATTTGTTTTTGTCACTGATGCTTCAGTATTATTTTAGAGTCGTGTATCTCTTAGACAGGGCGTGCTGCAACAAGAATGTAAGCTTACACAGATTTTAAGTTTAAATTCACTTCTTTTTATTAATCCTTGACACAAATTATATAGCACTACACTGATATTAAGAGCTGTGAGATTCTTTAATTTAAAACTTGCACTTTGTTAACGCATATATTTAATTTTACGATTCACACAAATACGTAATATTTCTTTAGAGAACACATCTTCCATCCGGTAACTACCAGGTCTGCAGGCAACTGAACATTATTTCAACCGTCAAAACCCGTAAGCTTCTGTATTTCAAGTCTCTGATTGGCTAATCCTAGTCCAATAGAATATCTGCATTTAATTAAAGCTTTTTCTAGCTGTTGAATGGCTATTTTTAAACTGTCACAAAATTTACATTATCGTTGCTCTAATCATGACTAGTAGCATTTAAACTGTCAAACTCATTGCCTCAAGTTTACCTCATTGTTACCTCAGTGTTAGCAACGTTAAACGTATTCAGCTCTTGCATTATTAAATTACACAATGTATTCACATAACATTGTTAAACATGTTTACAATAATATAAGCATATGCAATGACTGTTACATACATTTTTTTACAAATTATTACATACATCTTGCTTCAAGGCGGGCTGTTATTGATATTATATATTATATAATTCAAGTGTTAAAAACACTGCCTCACAGTAGTGGAACGGAAACGACGAAAGTCGTTTTGATAATAATTCGATATGAATTTGCTTTTCTCCAGTTTCAAGAAGAAGTCTTTTGTTTATTACTGATTCAAAAAACTTGCACATAGTACAAGTGAGGGCTATAGGTCTGTAATTTTCAGCTTTAGAAAGGTCTTATGCAGTTTTGGAACAGGAACTACTAGGGCATCCTGCCACAGATCAGGAAAGGTGAAGTTAGTCCAAAGATGGTTGAATATCTCTAGAAGGTAAATTAGTCCTTCCTGGAAAAGAAATTTTAAAACTTGTTAAGTAATATTATCTCGCCCTGGCCTGGATGCTTTACTACTTCCTAGTGTTTCTTGGAGTTCTAGGAGAGAAATGTTATAATTATAGCTTACTACGCTCTCTTCAGTAGAGAATTGTGGGTAAGCTATTTACAACCGAGTTGACAGAGCTTTTCTGTTGATGGCGTCTTCTCTCAAAATTGCTGAAAAATATTAAGCCAATACTATTTTTTAATCAAAAGAGATATCGTTAGTTGCAGGGTTTAATATTCCAATATTTTGGAATCCTGTGTAGCATCCTCTTATTTTTTAATGTTGTACGGTAGCCTGTAATTTTCGTTGGACCCTGTAGTGCAAAAGTTCAAATTTTGAACATAGAGTCAAACTACGGAAATATGTACACCCTAAGAAAAACAAAATGAGCAGACTCTCGAAGCGTATTTTTGTCTAAGTCCAAATCGTTTCGCGCCCAGTTCACAATGGTGCCTCGGGACGCGTCCTTTTAGCTTCGTTCTATTGTCACCTTTCATACCAGCCACTAAACATGCGCTGACAGCCGAGCTGTTATAAGCCGATAGGTAGTAATGAGGCCTACTGAGGCTCATATCCCGAGTACAATTTTAATTTTTTTAAATCGCAATGTTTATTACCCACAGTATAATATAATTCCCAACTGCTAAGGCTTATTTGATTTTATGCTCGCACATAAAAACTGAAACACAATCCTTTTCGTTTTCAAACTAAATAAGAAATAAGCAAGTATTATAGTCCTAAATGAAAAAATTGATATATATTCACATGACTTTCTCCTACCTCTATATTTATTAGTAGGTACACCAATTATTCTTAGTAAAGCTTATTTGTCTGTCTACTAATTTTAATCCAAATAAACCTTTGCAGAAATAGCTACATTACACATTTCACTATAGATATAAAGAGAACAGGCAAATGTTTAAAAACCGAGTCATGGAAAACATACGACATTGCATATATTTAGAAATTAAAATTTAAGCACCTAATAAAAAAACATTTACGCTAAGGATTCGCAGTTTGGTTGTTCCAATTACGAGACACATGCGTTTTACTGCTAGCTACCATGCATACAACCAAACAGAAAGACATCTTCCTACTTATCCCACAGCTTTGAAATGAACGCAGGGTGGTATTAAATCGTGTTTTTTGAACGCAGCGTCAGCGAATGCTTCCGATGTTTTCCGAATCGAACTCTCTGATTGTTGCTCATTTATTTTGTCTTAGGTTGTGTGTAATGGGTTGAAAATAAGGCGAGGGGAAGCTTTCGAAAACATATTTTTGCCAGGTTCTGACCACCTCAAAGATATTTTCTGATCTCAATAATCACAGTGAAATAGGATGTTGTAAACTGAATTCAAATTTTAAAATGATTTTGTGCCATCCATTATACCCCTTCGGACTGAAATACCATAAAATATTCGACAAAGATGCAGTTTAGGACAAACATTGAGGCAGTATTTTATACCACAACACTGTGAATGCCAGAGTGATTGTAGTGTAAATTAACATTATTGTATGACAATGATTTTGTATGTTTGTTACCTATAAGCATTGTTAGGAAATAAGTTTACACGGCCTCACTGAAACTTACAATAGGAGTGGGTAAGAATGCAGCGAGGGGGTGAGTTGTTTATCACTTAGAAGAGACAAACAAATGACGTCAGGCTAGCGCGCCTTTCTTTAGAAATGGAGGGAATATCTTCCCTAGAGCATATGTTTAAGTAATTATGATTGGCTTATAAAATAGACGCTAATGTTAGCGGGATTTAGTAACCAATAGCAGCTCTATTATAATGTTTAGGCATATCGGGGTGAGAGAGTATAAATTCTTGAGCCAAAGGCAAGTATCGCGTAGTTCTACAGAATCATTCACGAGGTAAACGTCGCGCAGTTCTAAGAAATCTCTCTCGCGAGTTACACGTCAGGCAGTTCTAAGGTAGCCATCATCATCCTTCCACCCTCGTCCGGAAAATTGAGTTTTATTTATGGACGCTCTTTGACTACTATGGTTCTTAACGTCCCATTCTATATTGGGCGTGAAAGACCGGTAATTTTGCTCAGAGGCCTCTTTATCAGGATTGAGGTTCTTTTACGTGCCGTAAATCATACGACACGGGACCACCGGCTTTACTTCCCTTCCGAAGGAAGCCTTGCTAAGGATTTTTACGCCCGAAAAAATCCATCGCCCTCCGCCGGATTTGAACCCGCGACCTTGGGAACTAGAGGCTAGCATGGTACCACTAGTCCACGGAGGACGACCCCCTCGACCGGTCGAGGTGGGTTCGTTCTCGTGACCGGGGGACTCAAGTTAGGCTATCGTGCGTTCTGTGCATTTCATTCCATGTCGTCCCTCGTCATCGTTTCTTTCTTCTCTTCTATTTCTGCACATTTCGGCCCACATCCATTCATTTACGCATCTATTTTCCTTCTTCGCCGGCCTACCTTGCGTGCGCAACGCCCACGCACTTTTAGTCTCTTTTACCCTTTTATTTTAATCCTCCGTGGATACAGCCTGACGGATAGCCGCGCACTGGGTGCGCAGCTGGGTGAGTGGGTATTGGCGTCATCCCCACCACCCGGGGTCGTCATGTAGGGTATGTGTTCGTATCCGCTGTTCAACTGCAGTCCCGCGGGGGGCCATTGCATGAGCTGCTGACTTCTGACGGCGATTGGGTCCCTGTGTCTATGTTCTGGGAAGTGTGACCCTGGGGTGAGATAGGTATAGATAGGCCACTCACCCAAGCCGGGGTAACGCCCGGGAGGTCAGAGCCCGAAGTTGGAGACGGTTGTAATGGTGGAGGATTTATTTCGCTATGGAGCCCCCTTTCTCCATTATTTCGAATAAGCGCCGAAAATTTTTAGTAACAGAAGTAGCACCATCGACATCTGGTTGTTACTTAGTCATTATGCGAACAGAGGAACGTCAAACTTTCGAGAAGGTGAACCCTTTTATTATCCAATCCAATTGCTGGTTCGGTTCGTTCCTGCACTTGGCTTCGTAATGGTTCGTTGTTAGTACAAAGCAAATCCGGGGCACAAAGTAAGTCCTTGTTGAACGCCACGCTTCTTCACGGTTATTCCATCCCTGTTGAGAAGTACCGCACCTTGATTTCCTGTCGAGGCGTCATCACCATCCATAGCCTCGATGGTATGTCGGACGAAGAGCTAGTGGAATATCTTTCCGACCAAAAGGTAACGGCAGTTCATAGAGTGCAGCCTAAACGCGACGGAGTGTTTGTACCTACTCGTACCCTGTTTATCACTTTCGATGGCGTCGATCTGCCCACGAGTATTTCAGCAGGGTAGAACGGATTGCGGCGAGGCCCTATGTTCCTAGACCTCTGCGTTGTTTTAAATGCCCACGTTTTGGGCATACGCAAGTCTCCTGAAAGAGTGCCGTATCCATCTGTGCCTCATGTAGCCAGCCGTCACACGATGGTACCTGTTCCTCAGACCCCGTCTGCGTTAATTGCAAAGGGTCTCATTCTGCATCATTTGCCGACTGTCCGCGGTACTTGGACGAGAAGGCGATCCAGGAGATCCGGGTAAAGGAGAAACTCTCCTTCGCCGAAGCCCGGAGAAGTTAGCATGCGCGCCAACCTTCGCTCCTGCTATCGGGAACATTCAGTTCTGTTGTTGCCTCGCCAGTACACCGGAAGGATGCAGAGACTCAAACCTGGACTATGATTGCATTGACCGCCACTACCATCCGGCTGTTCATTCCAGCTACAGTTATCAAGCCCTCTAAACCTGGTCCAAAGGTCATGAAGTCACAGGGCACTGAGAAAAAATCGAAGCAGAAATTTCGTAGAGAAGATTTTTTGAAAGACCCTCCGCGTGCACGCGTAAAGAAGAGTTCACCTTTTCCTCTTCGAAGGTCGCAGTCCCAGGAAGCTCCTGGGACAAGCCGCGCTCAGCGGCCACCTTCAGCCAATGCCACCCAGAACGATTCACGGCGCTTGAATCGGTTTCTGGCACTGAGCGCGTGGGGCCTCCCTTCGAGGAGCCAATGGAGTCTGACCAACTCCATAGAAAAAGCTCGAGCCCGAAGGTTAAGCGCAAAGTTATTTTGAGCCCCCTTCTAAGTAATAAGTTTATCCCTTTTATTCATGGCTGTCCTGACCTGGAATTTACATGGTGTACGTTCGCATAGGGCGGAATTGGAACTTCTATTGCGTTCCCATTCTCCTATGGTCGTGTGTTTGCAGGAGACCAAGCTTCCCCTCACGACCCTTTTGATCTCCGAGGGTATACTCCGGTTCGCTACGATCTTGAACCGGATGAGGGTGCTCCTGCTCATGGAGGTGTCATGTTATTCGTGCGTAACGACGTTCATTTTCAAACTCTCACACTTACATCTGACTTGCAAGCTGTTGCCGTTAGGCTTCAATTACCTGGCTTTTGCTTTTCTGTTTGCTCTGTGTATTTACCTCCATCGTCTCCCCTCGCTCACGCGGACGTTCGAGATCTTCTGTCCGCTCTCCCAACACCATTTCTTCTGTTGGGAGATTTTAATGCCCATCACCCCCTGTGGGGTTCACCAAGGGCTTGTGCGAGGGGAACTCTTGTTTCCGACATTTTTGATCAGTTCAACCTCTCTATCCTCAATAAAGGTGAACCTACTTTTCTTTCTGATTCTTTTGGTTCATTCTCTCGCTTACACCTTGCCGTTTGCTCCATCCAGCTTGCTAGTCTTCTGCAGTGGAACGTCGTCGCTGACACCTACTCCAGCGACCATTACCCCTGCATCGTTTCTCTTTTGTCTCACCACGTCCAGCATTCCAGAGTACCTACCTGGATATTCAGAAAAGCCGACTTGAGATTGTATTCCAGCCTCGTGTCTTTTGCGGACCAGCCCTTCACTGACGTTAACCAAATGGTGCAGCACCTTACGTCTACGATTTTATCTGCCGCCGAACGCACAAATCCCCGATCATCCTCTCACCCTCGGCGTATTCCAGTTCCGTGGTGGAACGAGGATTGTCGGGACGCCGTTCGTGCTCGTAGGACTGCGCTTAGGGTGTTTCGGCGACACCCTACACTTGATAATTTGGTTACTTTTAAACAATCGTGCGCCAGGGCTCGTCGCATTATTCAGGATAGCAAGAAGGCATCTTGGACTCGTTTTGTCGAGTCTTTTAATCGCTTCACACCTCTGTTGTTTGGGATAAACTTCGTCGCTTTTCCGGTAAAGTGCCGCATTGTACTGTCTGGCCTTCAGGTTTCCAATACCACCATAGTGGATCCGGCTGCCATTGCTAACACTCTGGGTGCTCCCTTTGAGGCGATTTCCAGCTCAGACCATTATTCCGCCGGCTTTCCGCACTCTCAAGGACCGGCTGGATTCCGAGACCTTTCATTTTCGGTCTGCTAATATAGAGTGTTATAATGAACTTTTCACAATGAGGGAGCTGGAGCACGCTCTTCATTGCTCTAGGCACTCCGCTCCTGGGCCGGACGGCATTCATGTCCTGATGTTAAAGAACCTTTCAGCCGACAGTAAGCTCTTTCTCTTACAGGTCTGTAACCGTATTTGGCAAGACGGCTTTTTTCCTTCCGTTTGGCGCGAAGCCACAATTGTCCCTATCCTTAAGCCTGGGAAGGATCGCCAAATACCTTCCAGCTACCGCCCTATCTCCCTCACTAGTTGCATTTGCAAGGTGATGGAGCGCATGATCAACGGGCGGTTGACATGGTAGCTTGAGTCTCAGAAACTTCTAGCGAACGCCCAGTGCGGATTTCGTCGCCATCGCTCTACCGTCAACCATATGGTGTCTCTGTCGACGCATATTATGAACGGATTTCTGAGAAATTGTCAAACAGTAGCTGTGTTTTTTTGACCTGGAGAAAGCTTATGACACTTGTTGAAGGGGCACCATTTTACGTACACATCACGCACGGATTCTCCGCAGTTGTCTTCCCTTATTTCTTCGGGAGTTTATGACGGACCGCGTCTTTGGTGTACGTGTGGGCTCGGTTTTATCTAGTCGTTTTATTCAAGAGAACGGAGTACCGCAGGGCTCTGTACTCAGTGTCACACTTTTTGCGATTGCTATCAACCCCATTGTTGATTCTATTCCACCTGGCATTTCATCGTTCCTTTTCGTTGACGATTTTGCCATTTATTGTAGTTCACGGTGGACCTGTCTGCTCGAACGCCGTCTCCAGAGCTGTATCGACCGTCTCTTCGCCTGGAGTAACGCCAACGGCTTTAATTTCTCCGCTGAGAAATCCGTCTGCATCAATTTCTGGCGCCGGAAGGCTTTCCCTCCGCCCTCTCTCCATTTTGGGCTGGAGGTCCTTCCGTTTGCAGACGAGGTGAAATTTTTGGGGTTGATGTTTGATCGAAAGCTGAGCTGAACTTCTCACATTTCCTTTTTAAAAGCAAAGTGTGGCCGTTCTCTTAATATTTTACGTGTTTTAAGTGGCACATTCTGGGGAGCTGATCGGACCGTCCTTCTGCGTCTTTATCGCTCTTTGGTCCGATCCAAACTTGATTACGGGTGCATTGTCTATTCATCGGCACGTCCATCTGTGTTACGTCGCTTGAATGCCATTCATCATCGAACTATCAGAGTCGCTACAGGGGCCTTTCCAACTAGCCCTGTACCCAGTCTGTATGCTGAAGCTGCAGAGCTTCCGCTGTCCTCCAGGCGTGAGATGCTTTTGTGCAGCTATGCCTGTCGACTCTCAAGCTTGCCTGACCACCCGTCCTTCGAGTTATTTTTCGCGGAGTCGCCTGATGGGCAATATTTAATTAGCTCCTCTGCATTGCTCCCCCAGGGGTTCGCTTTCGACAGCTTCTTCAACATCTGGACGTTATGCCAGCGCCGACCCTTCCAAGGGGGAAACGCGTTTTCCTCCATGGTTGCGCGCTGAGGCCCACTGTTACCTTGGGCTGACGTCGCTGTCGAAGAATGCGACCCCTTCTTCAGTCTTTAGATCAGCTTTTTTACAACTTCAGGTGCTGTTCGGGGACTTTCATTTTATCTTTACCGATGGATCTAAGACTGATGTTGGAGTTGGGTGTGCCATTGTTTGTGGTGGAAATACTTTTACCTTTCGTTTACATGGGCAATGTTCGATTTTTACTGCCGAACTTTCTAGCATTTATCAGTCTCTTTTATACATTCAGCGGCATGACTTACGGCGCCGTTTTATTTGTTCAGACTCCCTGAGTGCTCTTCAAAGTATCAGTGCGCTGTACAGTTACCACCCGCTAGGACAGCGCATTCATGACCTGCTCCACTCGCTTGGTGTTTCCGGCATCAGCGTCTCCTTCGCGTGGATTCCAGGTCTTGTGGGCATCTCAGGGAACGAGTCTTCCAAATCGGCGATTTTATCACACAGACGTTTTACCTCTGTTGTTCCCTCGTCAGATTTGTTTATTATTTTACGTCGCCGCATCCTCTCGCTTTGGTGCAATGAGTAGACGGCCCTCCGGGGGAACAAGTTGCGGGAGGTTAAACCTCTCCCGTTAGTCTGGGCTACCTCTTCCCGTGCTTCTCGTCGGGAAGAGGTAATTTTAACACGCCTTCGTATCGGACATTGCGTTTTTAGTCATAGATATCTGCTCAGTGGTGACCCCGCACCACTCTGTAGGCAGTGTGATGCGCCCTTAATGGTGCGTCACATTTTAGAAGAGTTTCAGGTTTTAGCTGCATTGCGTGTTCGTGAGAGTCTGCCTGTTGGCATAGCCAATGTTTTGGCAGACGACGCGCATGCTGTTACGCATCTTTTACGTTTTATAGTTGACTGTGGTTTTTATCGGCGCATTTGATGCGCTCAGCGTTTTTTAGATTTGTTATTTTATATTGCCTGTTTTACTGGGGGGGGCTTTTGTGTTTTGCCTTTTACAGTTCCTGACACGTCTTTTTAATATTTTCTTGAGCATGCTTTAGTGTGAAGGTTTTTAGAATTTGCCGTTTTGTTTTTTAGTGTTTTTGACGCCTTGGGCTAGTGGCCCGTATATTGGCTTTTGGGTTTTAACTTTTATACTTTGTAAGCGCGCTGATGACCGTTGATATTGAGCGCCCTTAAACCCCATTTCATCATCATCATCATCAGTTCTAAGGAAGCATTCATGAGGTACATATTACGCAATTCTACAGAATCTCTCGCGTCGTAAAGTTAGTTATAAAATGTGAAGTAAGCGTGCGACAGTAATTATATTCGGAAATATAAGTTTCAGTCAGGCGTGTATATAGATTACAGATGTGAACTATTAATTAAGTGTGATGGCAATAAAAGTGTGAAAACAAATTCTTTTATCAGTGTTATCTTTTAGTAACAACTCCTTTCCGTTTACACGCCCTGATCAGAGATATTTGCTCGACTGAGTAATAATAGCTAGCCGGAGGACCAAGAACCCAAAATTCAAAATAGTAAAACAATAACAGGCGCTCAGCAAAAAAGATAGCACCAACAGATTACTGCGACAACATAACTGCTGATTTGACAAAAACGGAGTAAATTTGAGTGACAAGTTGAAAGCTCCCCCTCCAAGCCTCGATTTAAATGCTTTTAATTTTTTTTGTATCCGCTCTTTGAACAATAACAGATTTTTTTGATAGTTAAAGAATCATATAAATCGGTTAAGTGATTTCTTACATTACCCTGAACACACACAGACACATACCGAGGCACTCTCTCTCTCTCTCTCTCATAGAATATTAGTATAGGTATTTTAAGGGTGTGTTTTGTACATAGAATGAGTTATACATTATTAGTACAACTATGTTTCAAGAGCAAGATAAAAATAATTCAAATAATACAATTTAACGGTAAAACAAATAACGAGATATTTTAAGCTTATAAAAATGTTATGTCCACCTCATTAGTGGGGAGAGCGTGTCGACCTCCAATTCATGCAGTAGGTTTTTCAGGGTCTTCACTAATATTCGTAGCGCAAATGTCGGGTAACCCTAAGTACTATGGGCTCATTTGAGCATAATTTCAACCGTCTCACCCATTCACTGCCTGATACGACATCTGGTTAAGGAAGGTTAAGCTCACAAAACACGTACACTTCTTAACTCTTATATTAAACATTATCAAGACATACATATTTATATACGAGGCGTGTTTTTAAAGTAAGTAACGTTTTAATATTGTCTGCCACTGCAGCGTTGCAGTTGTGGATTTGGGCATGTGCGTTCACTTCCTCCATTCATTAGGAAGCAAGACGCAGCTGCGAACGATGATCATTGTGTTTCCTGAACGTTTCGAAGTATTCAAAATAATCAAACAATCCGCTGACGAGAAGTCAGATCAGTATTTCGTTTTTTAAATGCGAAAAGTTATGGGGAATCGATAATGAGCGACAATGCCCAGCCACACACCGCCAAACAAACTCGAGAGCTGATCGTGACATTTGGTTGGGAACAATTTCGACCAACCTCCCTACTGTCCGGATTTGGCACCAAGCGAATTTCACCACTTTCTTCATCTGAAGAAATTCCTTAGTGGAAAACATTTCAAGGAGGATAATGATGTGAAATAAGAAGTGCAGACTTGGCTTTCATCAAGGCTGCACCATTCTTTGACGAAGGCATACAAAAACTGGTTTTCCGTTACAATAAGTACCTGAATAACCGCGGTGACTATATGCAGAAGTAGTGTAAGGGGTAGGGTAATGAATGATAATAAAGTTGTCGCGGTAACTTCGTTCGTGTTATCTTATTTGCTGAGCGCCTGTTATTGTATTACTAGTTTGAATTTTGGGTTTTTGTCCTCCGGCTAGATATTATTACAAGTCGAGCAAATCTCCTAAAAAGGGTGTGTAAACGGAAAGCAGTTGTTACTAAAAGATAACACTGATAAAAGAATTGGTTTTTACACTTTTATTGCCGTCACACTTCATTAATTTCACAGATTTACTTTTGATACACGCCTGCCATAAACTGTTATATTTTCGAATGTAACTATAATCACTTATTTGCCGCTCATTATTAATTCTAGTATTTCACATTTTGTAACTAACTTTACGACGCGAGAGATTCTGTAGAACTGCGCGACGTGTAACCCTTGAATGATTCTGTTGAACTGAGCGACGTGTAACTTGTGAATGATTCTGTTGAACTGTGCGACTTTTGCCTTGTGAATTATTCTGTCAAACTGCGCGTTACCCGTCTCTGGCACGGAATTTATACTCCCTCACCCCGATATGCCTAAAGATTATAACAGAGCTACTATTGGTTAATAAAACGCGCCAACATTAGCGTCTGTTTTTATATCCAATCAAAATTACGAACACATATGCTCTAGGAAGATATTCCCTCCATTTCTAAAGTAAAGCGCGCTACTCTGACGTCATTTGTTTGTCTCTTCTAATTGATAAACAACTCACCCCCTCGCTCATTGTTACCCCTCCCATTGTCAGTTTCAGTGAGGTCGTGTAAACTTATTTCCTAACAATGCTTATTATTAACAAACATCTCAAATCATTGTCATACAATAATGCTAATTTACACTACAATCACTCTGGCATTCACAGTGTTGTGATATAAAATACTGCGTCAAAGTATTTGGAAAATAATGTTTTGTTGTTTTTAAAAAAATTATCGGTACTTACTTGCTTACATCAATGTTACGTTTGCTCCTATCTTTAAATGTGCAATACTCACCTCGAACGGCACTTTACTCTTTAAGAACTTGAGTTTTGGAGCAAAGTAATATATTACAACAGCAGTCTGATAGCTATCTCAACTAACGGACTTAGGTGGCTCCGGGGATTATTTTACTATATATTAGACCAGAGGAGCCAGCATTCGGCCAACCGAGTAAGTTCCAGGTAAGATCCACACAATAGAGAGAGAGTAGCAACTTTTATGATATAGAAGCAATTAATGTCTGTACCCAGAAAAATGCGATCGAAACACGGAATACTTGCAGAGGCGCCCATCCAAAGAAACTATTAAGGGAGATCAATAAATAAAAGCTGCTATTATTTAGAATCAACTGTCAAAATAATTAAAATATTTAACATAAATCACGGTTTCCCTTCATCTGCTAAGGTGGGGGAGGGGAGCCTTTCTTCCCGTTTTTCTCCTTTTCCTGTTTCGTATCATGTATGTTAAATAGTGTTCAAAAGTTTAAAATTTTCAATTTTAATACGGTAAAAGTGAGCAAGGGGGAAAGGAATTCTTGGTCCTATTGTGCAGTCCCGCACATTCACAGGTAGTGCAAAGATTAAAAGCTAAGCTTATGAGCGGTGGTAGTTTCATACCTACCTCAGTTGTATGACAAAGTCATCACCAACATAGTGGAGGAGTTAGCTTCGGTCTCCGGTCACCAAAGCGTTTCTATAATGTTTTTGTAATTAGTGAATATGTATAGGCATCTATTAATCTTGTAAGTGCGAGTACTTAATAGTAAAACAAGCTATTTCCATATATTTCGACTAGTACATTAAAAAAGTAACTGGCTGCAAATATTTAAATAACTAAAATGTCTGATTTTCACATCTACAATACTGTTTACCACACGACTGGAAAATAGAAGAAAAAAATTCTGATGCGATACACAACATAATTTTCTCTAACCTGTATTTTTATTAGTATGTGTACAAACTATTCTTACTAAAGCTTATTTTTCTATATGCTACATTTTAATCCAAATAAAACATTGCAAAAGTAGCTATGTTACATATTTTGTTAGGATACAAAGAGAACAGCGATTGTCAAATATTTAAGAACTAAACCTATACGCTGGCTTGAATTCCACACTGTTTCATGCAATCGCGAGAAATAACTGAAAATTAACGTGAGGTTAAAAGAATAAGTATTCAACAATTGAACCTTTAATAGTATATCTCGGAAACGACTTATGCCGCAGAAAAGCTTATTTTTAGTAGATTGTGTGTTTTAAAGAGATCTACATTTTTTGCATGGTATGTTTTCGTCTATCGCTTAACGTTTATCAGTTTTACAAGATTATACAAAATTCTTTCCGAATGAAGACGACTTCACAGGCTATTCCCAGAAAATTTAAGATGTGCATTTTATTTGTCACGTAAATATTTTTAATATCTGGTATTTTAATCAGAATCGTTAAAGCCATGTTTTTAATAATCAAAATTTTTGAAAAATGTTCCATGTAAAGGGTAGTTGGAGTTGGAAGCGGGGGAATTTTCTTGAAAATATTCGTGTCGCATCTTTGTAAGGCACTGAACCTAAATACCAAGTGTGATATTTATCCGACTTTTCGTTTTTGAGTTATGCTGTTCACATAAACACACATATGGACCTTTTTCTTAAAATGTTTTTGTTTTGGATTCATGGTGCCCCAAAACATGTATTTCGGTGAAATCTCGATATAGAATTTTTGGGTGGAATGTAATATCTTTTCTACCTACTATGTACATGGTGTTGAAAGTAATACAGTCTGTATCTGAACTCATGCTTATTAAAACTACAGTTGTAAATGTCCTTATGTCCTATCACTATTAGTCTTAATTGTAAAATTAATTTGGCACAAAATGGCGCAGCATTTAGACAATCATGCATCTGTTTGGCCAGTGAGGCAGTGCATCATCATGTTGGATAGCGATATGCCGGTTTCCTTCCTAAAAGTGGTGCAATACTACAGTTTCGAATTTTTAAACCACAATACGCTTTTAGCTCCCTGTTGAGCTGTAAATGGCGTTTTGTTAAGCTTTGGTTGAGATTAGACAGCTGTTTTTGTTTTTTACACAGTTTATATTAACTAAAACTTCCATACCTCTAGAAAATATTTAGAAGTTACAGAAAATGAATCAGAGTAATTCTCAGATTTCCTTTGTTTTGAGGCCCCCAGAATTTAAAAGAAACACTATTTCAGAAATACAGCTTGTGTGTGTGCGTGCGTGCAAGAAAACTCCCCCACCTCAAACTATCCTTTATAAGAATGATTCCTCATTTAGATTTTCTCATAAATGGTCAAACGATTTTCATTAAAACACTTAATGTTAACTACTTGTATGAAATAAAATGAATAAAATGTATAAATAAAATAAAATAAATAAAAATAATGTAAATAAATAAAATGTATACTTTTAATCTTTTTTCTTAATTCTAAAGGAATTGTATTAACTACTTTGTTAAGTAGTAAACTGTAAAGCACAGAAAAACCTAATACGCAGAAGATATAGACCTTGTAAAATACACAATCGTTATTTAATAATTTTTGCTGCCATTAACCACTTCCGAAACATTTGGCTATTATTGGTTTGAATTTTCAAACATTTCACATATTTTAATTAATAATGTCTTGAGGTCATGCAAATTGGAAGTTTATAGCTAGGACATAGCGACAGACTTTAAAGATTTAACTATCGTTTCAACCTCTTGTATACCCCTTGTGCCTATTACGAAATATGTCATTAAAGTATTTATGCCAATTTTCATCTCTATAAAATGAAATAGAGGTAGAATACGTTTTTGTAAAAATGGTTTGCAGTAAAGTGGGTAGGGAAAAGCACGTGAATGCAGTGCATCATATTTTTATTTTACGCCTTTAAGATAAATTGCTCTTTGTCTCTAATATATTGATAAAGTTTGTCCTAAACGAGCGAAAGGACTCCAATATAATATTAGATTCCCGTCTGACCTTGGGTTTTTGTGGTTTTCCCTGGTCGGTAGGCGAATGCTGGTGATTTCTCATCTACCACGATTTCCTTTCCATCATTTCCCTTTCATTTCATTTCCTTCTCACCTTTCACGGCGCCTCCAGTTTCGTGATGGCATGGCATGGCAGTACGGCGGCGCCGAACAAATGGATGCTTGTTCTAAGGAACGAGTATTCACCATGGACAATAGAGGGCTGCTTGGTCATTGGCTAGTCCATCACCCTCTTCAGGCAACCCCAGCAGTGGGACGGGTCTTCGAGCTTGGAACTGTTAGGAACTTTCGCGCGTTTCTGTGT
The DNA here is from genome assembly GCA_030765065.1 of Deroplatys truncata. NCBI lineage: Eukaryota > Metazoa > Arthropoda > Insecta > Mantodea > Mantidae > Deroplatys > Deroplatys truncata. Next base: position 114,379,864 of record CM060988.1, on the reverse strand, counting down.
CCTATCTGCCTGCGGCCTATAGCCTCCTGTGGCTCCTTCACTTCATGCCTTCCTCCTGGAGTGTAGGAGCCGCATGGACCTACGTAGGTCGAAGAGTGCGAGGTGTCCCCCTCTGTTATATAGCCTGTAACCTAGTGTTCTATCTAAGCAACTTCCCTTAACTCTGAAAACGCCATCAAATACACTCTCGTGCAAAAGCAAGTATCTCTTATATCCTGAAGTTAGGCTGTGCGAGAGGCATAAGAGTAGCGGAACGGAAATTCGTTTCCGAGCTACTCTTTATGCCTCAACATATACACGAGACTGCATTTCCACATTTTACTGAAGAGTAATTTAACTGGAAATTAGAATCAGACGACTGAAAAACTCAATGCCATAGCCGAGATTTGAACCATGGATCTTCATGTTGCTCTAACCGACTGAATTTTTCAGTTGTCTGATTTTGGCTTTCCTAACTTGTCCTACACACGGCTTGTATGAAAGAACAATTAATTACCATCGATTGATTTAACATTTAGTTGCTTAAACTGTGAAACCCGAGGGTTAAATTACTTAAGTTCTATTACGGTATGTTATCTCAAAATAATTTGATACTCCTTGTGGTTTAGCTGGAAAAATACGAACCAGCTGAAAAATTTAATATCGTACCGGCATGTTGCCATGGTAGCTCAGTTGGTTAGAGCAACCGAACGGAACCGGAAGATCCATGGTTCAAATCCTGGCTATGACTTTGGCTTTTTCAGTCGTTTGATTCTACCTTTCCAACCTTGTACTGCACACGTCTTGTATAGGAAAACAATTAATTACCAGTAATTTAACAGTTTATTACACAATAATGGGACAAATATGTCGGGTGGAAGGGGTTCTATAGAAAGGGACTCTTCAGTATACAAAGACGAACAAAAAATGACAATAGCATTTTAGTCTGTAAACGCCATTTCGGCAGACAAAAACGTTTTCCGCAGTTTTTGTCACATTATAATTCACACAGAAACGATTGACCCAAGTTTATTGAAGCACATGATAGAACAACTATATATATTTCTTGTTATCTTCATTGGCTTCCCTAGTTTTGTCAAAATTCAGCTGTTTTGGTGCAAATACTAATTTATGCTGAAGTTAGACTTCGCAACAACAGCCTAAATAAGTGATCCCACTCACGCACACTCGCTCACTCACTCTGACACACTCACAAACGCACACTCACTCATTCAATCACTCACACGCACTCACACACACTAACACTAACACTCACACACTCACAGTTTCACTCACAAACACACTCACTCATTCCCTCACACTACCTCACACTTACTCATTCACTCACACTCTCACACACACTCACTATCTAACACTCACTCTCACAAACACACGCATTCACTCTCACAAACACACACACTCACACTCACAAACACACACTCACTCATTCACTCACACACAATCACTCATTCACTCACACACACTCACACAGACACTCTCACGCACTCGCACTCACTCTCACACACATTCGCACTCACACGCTCAAACATACTCTTACTCACACATACATACAATCTCACACTCAATCTGGCAAATTCGCATATACTCATACTCGTTGTCTCACACTCACACATACTCATACTCGCTCTCTCTCACTCTCATGCACTCACACACTCACGCAGTCACACACTCGCACTCACTCACACATTCATTCTCGCTCTCTCGCACTCACTCTCACTCACACACTCATGCAGTTACACACAAACACACACACCCCCACTCACGCAGTCACACACTCGCACTCACACACACTCACGCACTCAAACACTCACACTCACCACCCACTCAAACACTCAAACACTCACACTCACAAGGCTGTGGTATGTCTCGCTCTCTTTCTATTCAGGTCTCATATCTTCGGTGTAGAAGTAGTTGTGTGCATTGTAGTCGTTTTTATTTATTTTATTGCACGTTTATGTAAAAACAAGAATATTTTAGTTATTAAATATTTAAACAAAAATCTTTAGAATTCACCCGTAGTTCAATCGGTAGATCACCTAATTATTGTGCTGGGCTGGGAATTTGTCTTTAACCAAGATTATTCCCTATTCTCCCCTGTATCTGGAAGCCTGAATGAGAGTGTGAATGTGTGTGAGATCTAATATAAAAACCCAAAGAAAAAATAGATATCCAATGACAACGGTATACGAGTTATCACCAATGCCGTTGGGCAATATATTCTTAAAGTAAAAGGCCGCCGATATGACCATTGCAGTTAAAAGCGGGATATAAATGAAACATCCTTTACTTAATCCGCTAAATAAGAATACCCAATTTCACTATATTTGGTTTCAATGAAAGCTTCGATAAGCACCTGAACTGTTTCGTATCTGACAATTATAAGCTATAATGACTACTTGGTTTGAACATAGTAAGTAAACGTTTCAGTTAAAGCGTTTATTTTATATTTAATTCAAAATTAAATAAAAAATGTGTTGTTGTTTTAGCTGTTTTCTTTAATCATTAAACATCTTGCTGAAAATGCACGAAAGAAATGTATTGGTAACTAACACCACTGGCCAAGTTCCGTAATGCAAAAAGCAGTTCGTAGCGGCACCGGTGACAAAATGCGCATCCTACTCGGACCCGTCAAGTATTATTTTCCCAACCCGCTTGCAAGGTAAAGCGCGCTATTGCCAAACATTTCTGCGTTTGAAAGGGTTTTCTACCAATCTATACAACAAAAGAGTCCATAAACTTGTTTCAAGTAATCGTCGAGCTCTATCTAATTTAAAGGATGGCAACTATGTCTCCTCAATCTGTTATGGTATTACGTAGTAACAGCATGATACGAAACATTGATCAATGGTACTATAGGCTACTGTTTATGTGTATGTCAGAGATGAAAAATAGTATTACAAGGAGGTAGAACTACAAAACGTTAAACATTGATCCAATTTAAGAGTAATGTTTAATATGAGAGGAAAATGGAACAAACATCTATCAGTAACTAACTATAAAGCACGAGGACAGTTAAATGAACTATTACGTACCCTCTCGCAGATACCGGATGTACCTTTAGATAGATTAGAAAAGATGTATAACCCTATGATAAGGCCGATTTTGTTATACGGAAGTGAAATCTGGGGATGGGAAAGAGCAGAGCATGTAAATAAAATGTAGGTAGCATTTTGGAAAAGAGTTCTTGGAGTTTCACAAGGCACACCAGATTCGGGTGTATTCAGGGAGGTGGGATATTATGAAGACACTATACACTGAAAAATGAGAGCCGTGAAGTACTGGCTGAGGCTGATGCAGGGAGATAACTCCGCACTACGATCCAAATATTATAAATACCAGCGAGAAAACCTGTCTCCTAAGTTTTGGGCAGCTGATTTGGAAAGGGGTTTGAAGGGAATAGGAATGGGGTCAGTATGGCAAAGAGCTGAAACAAATGACAAAAACATATGGAAAGGGGTCAAAAGAAGACTAAGAGACATCAACCAACAGGACATGTAATCTGATTGTAAAATTAAACCTTCTCTAAGTTTAGCAAATGATATAAAATTGAATTGGGGTAAAGGGACATATATACTTAACTTAGGAAGAAAGGAAAGATCAAGAATGGCATGGTTTAGACTGGGGGTTGCAGGGCACAGAAAATGACAGGACTCTGGCAGGAGAATCTGCCCATTCTGTGATTTGGGCGAGGGCTGGGTATATGTTTTGGCGGAATGCGCTCGGTAGGAGAACCAGCCAACAATTAAACTCAAAGAAAAATTCTTAAGTCCGTCAAGAAAGAGATTGGCGTGTTGGGATCTATTGACTGACCAGAGGAACTGGCAAAACATGCGCAATTTCTTGGCTAAAGTGCGCGAAGCTAGGTCAAATTTGTTCAGTTAGTCAAAGGTAATGTATCTCTATTTTCCTTTTTCTTGTGGTTTTGTTTGCTTTTTCTGTTGTTTATTTTGTCACCATTCCTTGTATCTTAATATGCATGTACGGTCAATGACCCATGCACTAAATACTTGTGTAATAACTTCAATAATTTGAAACCAATAAGGATACCTCTATCTATTTTGTCATGTAACGCGCTCTCTGATTCATTGTTGTATGTAGGCAGTATGAAGATTTGTTCACCGTTTGGTCAACTCTTAAACAAGAGGCTCTCCATAAGAGAGAGACTCCGCGATAAACTGAACTGAAGGCGAAAGATTACATTATAAGTACTTCAGATATATTCTTTAGTGGTGTTTCAAGGCGAATAGATTAGGTTGAGCATTTCTAGATAATGGATGGAACACAATCATGGATACTATGCTAGCGTCGTTAATCAGTAATGCCTCTACAGATGCACCTGAATAATTTTTGTTATTAAAGTATTATTGAATCTATACTCTTTAAGGAGCCTTGTTATTACGAACACAAACTACTCTATCTTAGTACCAAGCTATCTTGCTTGGTACTGAGATGTTTAGTTTTTGTTCATAGACGTACACTGTTAGATAACAAAAGGTACCATATTCTTACGATATAGTCATTTACTCCCCGATTCACAAGCCCCCGTAGAAAAGCAAACAGTTTCTGCATGTACAGTGGTAAAAATGAACAGCTTTTAATTTGAAAGATTTTTCTTTCTCTTATTGCTTCATCTGTATAACCTCCCTTTATCTTCTATGGTCATATCGGGAGCTTTGATTTGAGAAGCAATTCGTTGAATGTAGATTCTTTAACGTTGTTCTTTAATTATTTTCAATATTAAAACACACTCACTCCCACATGCATACTTCCAGACTCTGCTGAGGGTAGGAAAAATTCTAATAAAAGAAATTCTCCCGCTGCAGCTAGGGATTTAACTCGGGTTCTCTAGGTTGAGAAGCCAGAAGCTGACAACTCGAACACAGAGGTTGTCTGGAAAGATTTTGTATCCTTTCCTATTTGTCAGTAACCTTCAAGAAGGACAATAGTAGCTTACTGTACTTCCCACCATGGACCCTCAAGTTCTGCATGGCCAGTTAAAATATAAAATCGCTGCGGAGAGCCGAACACATGTCCAAAACTGTAAACCACAGCTACAAGCTAGCTAATCAAACATAAATAAGTTCCTCCTCATATTCAGCAATTTTAGCAGGAATGTTACTAATATGCTCTCAACTTCTAGCGCTTCAGTGCATTTGGAAAAACGTCACAAGCAGGTGTTATTACTGATCTGATCTGATATTACTGATTCAGTATCTTCTAGATAGATATAGGTGTTGAAGTAGAACATCCTTCAAATTATTAGCACCACGCTTTGGGCACCAAACCTGGGGTTGTTGCAGCCCCTCGTACGTTACAAACTTTCCGGTGGCCTTCGCCCCCACGTTTAAAAATGAACTTTTGTAATTTTAATGTTTATTTAAATATTATATTTGTATGCCACAGCTGCGTCAGTAGTAATTTGCAGAAACATGCATCTCTTAGCAGGGGTTGGTGTGGCTAAAGAATGAAGGCTTACACAAATTATAATTGTATTTAACTTCGTTTTACTAATATTTCACACGATTAACTAACACTTCACTGATATATCATACTGTGGAGCTGTGAGATTATTTATTAATTGCACTTTTTAATATGTAAACTTTATTTTATTCTCGCCGTAATGAAGTTTTATGTCTCACACTAAACCTGTCCGTATCGAAGTGCTCGGAACGCTGCCTTCCTGCGTCTGGTAGGGTACGCTATCTTCTAGCGTCTGGTTGGAACGCTGTTTTGTAGTGTCTGCCGCTTGAATTTGCACTTTTTCCCTATTTTAAGTCTCTGATTGGCTAAGCCTACTCCAATAGAATACTTTTATTTAACTTAAGCTGTTTCTAGTTGTTGATTGGCTATTTATAATCTATTTTAAATATTACATTATTGTTCCAAGAATTACTAGTAGCCTTTATTAAACTTTCTAATTCATTATTGCCTCAAGGTTATCTCATTGTTACCTCATTGTTAGCAACTTTCGGCTTTTTTATCATAGCTCCTACATTGTTAAATTACTTAATACATTCACATAACATTATTATACATGTACATAATACTATAAACATAATACAATGACAGTTACATACAGTTTATTGCTTTTAGGCGGGCTGTTATTATATTTTATATTATATAATTAGGCTGATATCGTTTAAGTGTTAAAAATACTGCCTCAGTGTATAAACTAGTTGCATATTGGTCCCACTCATACATCCCAAGGGTCAAATAGATCGCACATGCTTATATAATACACTGTAATTCATATTTTTCAGACTGTATCAATCACACTGAACTTTAAAGTTAATGATGTTTACAAGAAATGGAAAGAAAAAAACAGAAGTTAACCACAAAAATCACACAAACAGAACAGAAGAAGAGAAAAAACTTGTTCACAAGCACATGCTATTGTTTACAAAACAAAAAATAACCGCCCCTAAGCCAACTAACTCTCCCCCTCCCACCCTTGACCCTCTTCCTTATACTCCGATCTGAGCTGCATAACTTGTAAAGGTATTAATGCCAGAAGCAAGTTTTAACGCCTAGTCTGAGAGGAAGGGTTTCATTTAGTATTTCCTTTATCGATTTTACACATATTTGGAGAGAATTTAACGGAAAAAGCGAGTGTTAACATTAATATATATTCATTAAGGAGTACACATATATTCATTAACAAAGAATATAATGCAGAGAAAATGGCAAAATAATTAGCCAAATTCAAGATTTGTATAAAATACGTAATTAAACTAATAGAAATATTGCCTGAATATTCTTCTTATATTGCCTGAATATTGCCTGAATATTTAGAACACACAGACATTTCTCAGAAATCAATTCTTTAATCGGCATTTCCCTCACAACAGCACAATGCCCTTCGCCACTGAACGCATGCTGAATTTTATTTTTGGGCTTATCATATTACGTTACGCATTTCCATGGTCTTTTTTGTTTAACATAAAATATCTGAAAGCTAATTATATATTTTATAATTTTGCTTTGTTTATTCATAGCACGACCTTTGGCCACCCCTTTGTACGATTCTCTTGTGATATCACCAACCGGATTACTTTTTCTAATGGAGAAACGCTAGCTCCAGCTGGGGGCTAAATTCGGCCTAGCGCCAATGAGCTTTCTTTTACATGCTTGTGTTAAATGTTTGGATGTTACTCCGGCTTAAAATATACGAAAACCGTGGATTCATGTTTACTTTAAACATAAATCAGGTTATTCAAAGTAGTGTTACGAAAGTACTGCCAAATTCCAAGCCCATCAATAAGCGTTTATTTTACGTGGGCTCATCATTCTTTACCTAAGGTTTAATAGCACTAAAACGAGGATTCTGAGCTAGGTAACCTCTGATATTAAAGACATTGTATTGTTCAATACCTTAGTAAAAATGTAAACGTTTCCATTGTTACAGGCGAAAGCAGGATGAAGTGCAGGTGCTTGAAGATACGATACGGCAGCGCAGCGAGCAGCAGAAGAAGGCGGGTGTCGAATTAGACGCCACCTGCCACATCTGCCTCAAGACCAAGTTCGCAGATGGCGTTGGACACATTTGCAACTACTGCAACATCCGGTGTTGCGCGCGCTGCGGCGGCAAGGTCACCCTACGCTCAACAAAGGTAAGAACTTTACCGACGAAATTCCTCTTTCTTAGCAAATAACTGTTCCGCAGGGGGTAAACAAGCTAATATGAGCCGGTGCCTCTTTAAAAATATCGACTTTTCTTACAGCTGACATGTTTAAATATGGAAAAATTGACAAGAACACGATTTAAAAGGAAACAGGGATATAAAAAGAATTGATCACTTCGTTGCTGATTTCTATCGCATCAATAAATTTTCCAGTTCAACAATTGCACTCACATCATCATCCCTTGAAAATAAAACATCGCATATTAGCATTAAAGGTGCCCGCTGTCAAAGCCTGATTACGTTATAACTTATGTTCTCCATTATTATTCTGGGTAATTTAACGGTGAATAAGGATATTTCTTAAAATGTACGCTTTGTGTTTTCTCTTCCTTTTTATACACATATTAAAAGTGTAATAAACAACCTTTTGGCACAAGCTTATAATATCTATAACCCCGTTATTTCCTGATTGTAGGCATTTCTTTTTGGAAAAAAATTGCATACTTCAAAGTGATGCAGCACGTTATTTACTAAATATATAAACGTTATGACTTTTTTATCACATGAGGTTTTAGGCAGAAGAGCATAACACTGTATTTTCAATATCTTGACTAAAAAAAGAAGAAAATACACATTTAGCGCATATCCAAAATTAAAAAGGTGTATTTGTTCCTTAAAGATTTTATTTTAATTCCAATATCTCTTGCTTTAATCATAAATTTCACACTATTTTACTTGTTAGAATGTGCAGTGTATGCAGTATATAATATCAGTGGTCTCACCTGTAGTTATTGTCCCTACGTCATTTACTAAGTGCTATTTCAGTCAAAAATTCAATATGGATATTTTATCAGAAATATGTTTTAGGGCCTCTGAACCCCAAAACGATGGAATTCTGTTGCTTTTGTTTTCTAAAAAGCAGCTTTAAGGACACTGACATGCAAAATAAAAATTAAATGCAGTGAATAACCTTTGTGTAAATAACTTGTGCAGTACTGTTCATCCTTATTGATTTTATATAATTTTATAAAACTAAGAAACCCCAGAGCTATACTAAACCTTGCCTGATAAAAAATGCAGATCTCGTTAAAATATACGTCACATATCCAATAACTTTGTGCATTAAACATTTTCAAAACATTCGTCTTCATTATTTGGATTTTTCAGTATTTTAAGCCGACAATTTATGAAATGCTATATCACTATTCTGTTGTTTCTCGTGAGGCCATATAAAGAGTGTCTAATATCAAAATCAGTGTATCCAGATCTGCTTTTAATCATTTGACTGCTGCGTTACGCTCCTGTATGCCCCGAGTAGCTAAAACAAGATGGTATTGAAATCATTTTGTCAACCGAAATAAGAAGAAAAACAGGCATTTTATGAATAATTTGTAAATATAGTGGGCTGAGAAAATGTCATGGGTTTAACACAATGGTAAGTTTTATATTCTTTTGAGGATTATACCAATGTGTAGGGAATGGGTGTGAGCAATTTGTTTTAGAATTTAGCAGGCACCTAGATAGCGCGTATTATATGTGATACAATTAGATCATGGTAGCGAAATGTTACTTTATGACTACATTTTGACTCCCTCTTACTCCCTCTTCTCCTCTATGAAGTCTGATTTCCAATCCTGTTATACCTAATACTAGATGGTTCCATGCAGGTAGCGTATTGCTGGGTCTTGGAGAAAGAGGACGTTTTCGCCACTCCTGAACTAAGGTTACTTAGAGAGCTTTAAAACTTTACATGCATTTAATTCGCAATTTCAGTACAAAAACGATACCTTTAAAGCATGGTGCAATAAGAAAGGCCCCAATAAACCGTAACGTATTTTTTCTGAAGATGACCACAATTTGTGAAGTTTGTAACAAATGATAATAGTGGATTGTTGTTCAACTACGAGTATTTTTCTGTCTTTAGGAGAACTTCTTGCTTCCGGTTTGACTGTAAAATCTCATTAATTTCCTAATGCGTAATTGCTTTACCAGTCCAAGCATGCTTCTAACACATTGAAACAATGCTATAAATGAATCGGATGCATCTAAATGTATTTGTTTTAGAATTTTTGAAAATAAACTGACTTGGGCAAGCCGATAACCACTCTTCTGGAATAAATATACACAGCAAACTTGTTACTAACCGCGCAGGGTGTAATTTAAATAAGATGCGTGTGGAAATTCTAATCAAATCATCGTAGGTAATATACAAGACGATTCCAGATTACTAAATAAAACCCTCATTACTTAGCACGAGAGGTTATCTCATTAATCTAACAAATTCCAGTAATATTTATCATGACCATTTCAGTAATAAATTTGAAATTAATAATATCGTCATAAAAGTAATTTCTGCTTAGGTTCCGTTATATAGCTTCGATGCACTATTCTTAAGAAAGTTTACTTCATGTTAAGCGAGATAAACATTTCCATAAATAGTTTCATTACATATTTTATTGTAGGTGTAATGGGAATAGAGGAAACCGAAACGATAGGCAGATCTTCAATGGCGGGACGCCATATGCTGCCCTTAAAAATCCATAGACATAGCAAGAAATAACTAAATAGCGACATTGCTTTAAAGAAAGATAAAAGTGTTGAAAATTTCAAAGCAATAATAGCTGATGCCACAAAAAGAGATATACAGCTTTTGTGCAGTGTTAGTTTTCTGTCTCTTTAAGGTTTACCAGTAAAACAAAATTATATAAAATCCCCTCCAAATGAAGAGGACTTGACAGGTTACTCCCAGAGAATTTAAGGTATTCATTAAATTACTTAAATATATGTATTTTAATCAAAATCGTTAAAACCATTTTTGAGAACATAAAGAATATCGAAATGTTTTCATATAGTGTGGGGATTTTCTTGAAAATCTTCGTTTCGCATCTTTGGAAGATCCTGAACTTAACTACAAGTTACCGAGCGGGATGGCTCAGGCTGTTACGTCTGTGGCCCACATTCGGGAGGTCGTGGGTTGGATTCCCGTTGCGGACCCATGAGTTTTTTGGAGGATTTTCCCGGGTCGGCAGGCAAATGCTGGGAAGGATGCTTACATCCCCGAATTTCCTGTCCCTCCATTTCATCTCCATTCTCATTTCACTTGATCCTTCGTCTTCTTATCTCCTCTAGGGTCACCAGTATCAGCGGGAGGTTAAGGCGAATGCATGGTAGGGGAAAAAATTACTCAATGGAAACTTTTGTTCTCGGACTGCGAATGATTTCCGGGTCCCGGACCCCTCAGGGGATGTGTAAGTCTAAGGCTAGGCCGGCTGCACCAGCCAGCACCCGGGGAATTCAAATCTGTAAATGGTAGGGACCCTGCTCTTTGCCTGTCGTGCCTCCTGGTCCGACCGCCCTCTGTCTCCTTTCATCTCATCTCATCCCTCCCTTCCGGGGGCACCCCTATCAGGGGCCTAGGCACAAAATATCTGCGTAGGTCGAGGTACTAATTCCTTCTCCGCTTCTAGTGCTGTCCTTTCTTATCCTAAATAAATTTGGTATTTATCCAACATTTCGTTTTTGAGTTATGCTGTTCACAGACACAAACATTTTCTAAAACCACCTTTCTTATTAAAGGAAATCAAAAAATGTATTTATGGCGAAATATCGATATCGAACTTTTGGGTAAAATGCAATACTCCCTCTATCTATAAGATACGTGGTAAAAAAAAAGTAACAAATCGCCGCATTGTATCACAGTACCAACTACTGAATTATGAAATAATGGGTAACCACAGATCTAACCTCAAAAACAAAGGTATATGTTATATTAACAGAACAAATGTGCAAATCCTTTGGAAGATCACTTATTTAAAACAAAAATAAATTAAATGCACAACATTGATCACACCTTAAAGCTAGCATTTTTACAGAAATGGAAAACAAATGACTTAGGAGTCTTCACTATCATCATTGCCACTTCCAATGGACGTATTAATTGTCCTGTAATCAAACCGCAATTAATTGATATCCGAGGATGTATTCAGTGCTTACAATATGTAAGGTGAATAGACTTAGTAACTCTTCCTTTTAGCCTGGGTGGATTTAAGAAATACGAATAAAGTATATTGTGAGGCAATATTTTATATCATAACATGCTGTGAATGCCAGAGTGATTGTAGTGTAAAATTAATATTATTGTATGTACAGGATTTTAGATGTTTGTTAGCCATAAGTATTGCTAGGAAATAAGTTTACACGGCCTAACTGAAACTGACAATAGAAGTGAGTAACAATAAACCGAGGGGGTGAGTTGTTTATCACTAAGAAGAGATAAACAAATGACGTCAGGGTAGGGAATATCTTCCCTAGAGTATATATGTTAGTAGTAGTGATTGGCTGACCAAAACAGACGCTAAAGTGGGCGCAATTTGGTAACCAATAGCAGCTCTATTATAATATTTAGGCAATTCGAGGTGAAGGAGTATATATTCTCGAGCCATAACCAAGTGTCGCGCAGGCCTGAAGAATCTCTCACGAGGTGCACGTCGTATAGTTACAAAAATGTAAAGTACGCGAAGTAATTGGTGCGCGGCAATTAAAACGACTGTAGTTACATTCGGAAATATAACAGTTTCAGTCAGGCGTGTATAAAGATTAAATATGTCAATTATTAATTAAGTGTGACGGCAATAAAAGTCTAGATTCAATTTTTTTATCAGTGTTATCTTTTAGTAACAACTCCTTTCCGTTTACACGCCCTGCTTAGAGATACTTGCTCGACTGAGTTATAATAGCTATCCGGAGGACAAAGAGCCCAAATTTAAAATAATAAAACACGAGGCGCCCAGCAAATAAGATAACACAAGCCATAGAGAACTGCGACAATATCTTAGATTTTTTTAGAATTTTATAAGAATTTTTAATTTTTTGCTCTAATTACTCAGCTGCTACAGGTTCAAAGTATACCGGACTCGTACTAAGTTGTTATGCATGTAAAGTGTTGTTAACTATCGTGTAAGATAAAACAAAGCCTAGGTATCACTCAAAAACACTTACTCCGATGATTGACACCACCAATCTGAATGCACCAGCTTTTATTAACACATTACATTTGAGGAAAGATAATATTTAAAAGAAATTAAAAATAGCAACCAGTAGGTTGCTTTTTACTTTCTCTACTACGTATAGTAAGTAGGGGAACTATTGTATTCCACCCAAAAATTCGATACCGAGGTTTCACTAGAAATATGTTTTGAGGCCCCCTGAATCCAAAAGAAAACATTTTGGAAAACATGTCCGTGTGAGTGACTGTGTGTCTGTCTGTGTTCTGTGAACAGCATAACTCAGAATCGAACAGTCGGATAAACACCAAACTTGGTATTTAGGTTCAGTATCTTCCAGAGATGCAAAACGAAGGTTTTCAAGAAAATCCCCCCACCCCAGATTACCCTTTACATGGAACATTTTTAGAAAACTTTAATTTTCTCAAAAATGGCTCTAACGATTTTGATTAAAATATCATATATTTAACATACTTTCATGACAAATAAAATGTATATCTTGAATTTTCTGGGAATGTCTCCAAAAGTATTCTTCATTGTGAATGACTTTTGCATAACTGGTAAACCATAAGAGATAGACAAAATTTTACTACACAAAAAACGTAGATCGCGTTAAAATACAGAATTTATGCCATATAATTTTTTTGTTAAGTGAACCATTTTCGGGATATTGCTTGTTATTCCCTTAAAATTTCCAATACGTATACTTTTTCTCAAATGGGAATTTGTTATTTTTTTGTCCTGGTAATGCAAAGAGAATGGAATTTTCGACATAGTAACCAGCTCTTAAAATGTTTGACTATCGCTTAAAGCCTACCAATTCCCCTTGCATCTACACGAAAATAGCAATAAGATTAACATCTGGATATCTCAACTAACATGAAGCATATGGAGAATAAGCGTTTGTAAAAATAGTTTGTACAAGAGTAGAGAAAGTCATGTGAGTGTAACAGATCAGATTTTTATCTTAATTCCTTTACACTCTGTATGTAAAAAAATCTTAAGAAACAACACACTATGACTATTCTTACTTTACCACTTACAAAATAAGCTACAAGAATGACAATTGTCTAAATTAAACAAACTACACATAGCGAAACTAAAAGTGGGTAAAATATAAACGTTACAGCTAGCGGTCACGAAACGGCCACATGCTCATAGCATGTGAAGTGTAATAAAATGGTACGCCTCAGAGAACATCAAGATTTTCCATAATGTCATGCCACATAATCGTTGAGCTAAAGGTGACCTGTTAATGTGCCATGAGTGAGAACGTTTCCACATTTCTTAAGGAGATTGGTATCTGTAAACCAAGCTCGATGCATTGCAGTCTGCAGTCCATTGCAGTCATGTTATTTAAATTACAGGATGTGTGTTCACCTGCCAAACATTCTTTCTGAACTTCCTGGGGATAAAATAAATGATAATTGCTGTAAAAATTCCATCGTCTTCAGTGTCGACTTACAACTAAAAGATGGGAAGATGTAAATATAGCTTGTGTTTCCTTCTTTCTCCCCTCCCGCCTTTCTCTCTCTCCCTCCCAATGCAATTTCTGGAAGCGCATTCTAGGGTTGGGGAGGGGTACTTCAAACTACGGAGTTCTTCGTGAGGTAGGATGCTGGGAAGATGCTGTATTTGCTAAACTAAACGTAGTTAGGTACTGGCTGCGAATAATTAAAGGTGATCAAACAACTCTGAGAGCAATATGTTATCGTCATCAAATGAACAACATAGAGCATCCAAAATGGTGGGCGGCGGGGTTGCAACGCGAATTGTCAAAAATTGGCTTAAATGATATCTGGCAAAGGGGTAATGAAAATATACACAGTACCGTGAGAAAAGTCAAAAGACGACTATGCGATATAAACAGGCAGAAAATAGAATCTGAATGTAGACAAAGATCAACATTGGAGCTACAAAATGAAATAAAAACTAGATGTGGTAAGGAAACATATATTTTGGAATTAGGTATAAAACAGAGGACTGGAATATCATGGCTTAGGTTGGGAGGGCGCAAGATTGTTGATGACGATGGCAGGAAGATTTGCCCATTATGCGGGGAACAAGAAGACTGGACGCATATTTTGGCAGCATGCGTGCAGACGGAGGGTATTAGGAAAAAACTATTACCGGAAGTATTTTTGGCTTCCAACAGACGGAGGACAGCATGCTGGGACATGATTCTAAACAGCCAAAACTGGCCAAGCTTGGGCACATACTTAATGGAAGTACGTGTACTAAGAGATATGGTGTTTAATTTTTCTTTAAACATATGTGGTGCTTGAGTACTTGTGCGCTACTGTGTGTGTGTGTGTGTGTGTGTGTGTGTGTGTGTTTGAGTGTGTGATTCAGAGTGTTTTTTCAATTTTATATGTATGTATATAGTGCGGTGATTATAAAAAAAATAGTTGTTTTCTGGTTGATACTGCAAGTCACGTATACAGACCAGGTATTTTTCTAGAGAGCATGTACGGTCTTATGACCCATGTGACTGTGTTATGCAATTAATGTAATACTAAATACTTAATAAATACCACCACTACACTACACTACCACACTCTTTCTCTCTATCCTCAGAGCAGTGCTTTTTGAATAACGGAGTAGCGTGTCTTAAATATACAGGTCTAAATAAGATGCACAATGATTTGACACCATCAATGTTATGTTTTCAATTAGTGGCCAACAGATGAAACGACGGAATTAAGGCGTGATTTGTTTTTGGAAAATTGCTTAGTATTTCAGAAGTATGCCTAAAAGTGAAAGAGAATCCAGAACTCTGGATCCAGAAAAAAATAGAAAATTGTCTCATCCTTTATACAAAGTGAAATGGGTTTGTATTTAGAGAGAGGGAGCACACGGAGAAAGTCCCCCAACCAATGGAGCATGGCGCACGCGCGTTAGTTGCCGGACGGACCCATTGCGACCTCCGGGAGAAGAGACGTGAGAACGGAAGACCCGAAGAACGACCAGATCCGGAAAGCAGCGCTCACTAAGCGAAGACACACCAAATTGTACCTATCCTGATTCGGCACTAGCGCATTATAAGCTGTACCTCCATCGGCTAGTACTTGACAGGAAGAAATACATTCCACCGAGGAAAGTCCTCCACACGAGGAATCTCGAGACGGAATTAAAAGGAAATAAGGACAAGAAAATCCGTAGTACGAAGGCGGATTGATAAATCAGTGAGTTTTTAAAGAAAATAATTTTTTTTCCAAAAAATCAATTTTACTTCTCAACAGTTTCCTTTCAATTCAATACGCGTTGTCCAACGTTTGTTCAATTTTTTAACCCTTCCAAAATATGATTTTTCGGAGTATGAGGTTGTTTCTGCCATGTTGTGTTCACTATACATGAATTTCTTCCCAGCGAGCCAATTTTTTAGGTTTGCGAAGAGGAAGAAGTCGCTCGGAGCCAAATCTTGGGAATATGGTGGGTGAGGTAGCAGTTCGTAGCCCAATTCCACAAATTTTGCGATGGCAATGGCTGATTTGTGTGCGGGTGCATTACCCTGGTGAAAGAGAACCTTTTTTCTTCACTAAATGGGGTTGTTTCTTTAATAATTACTTGTGAAAATTATCCATTACTGTGGCATAATATGAACCTGTGATCGTTTTACCTTTATCCAGGTAGTGAATGTCTATCACCCCTTGTGAATCCCAAAACACAGCTGCCATGATTTTTCCTGCCGACGGAATGGTTTTCGCTTTCTTTGGAGCACGTTTGCGAAGGAAATCCACTGCTTTGATTATTGTTTGGTTCCAGGTTGATAGTAATGGATCCAAGTTTCCTCAACCGTGATATAACGCCGCAAAAACTGATTTGGATTGCCTGGAACATGTTCAAACATCCCTATGAAATGATCACACGATTCCGCTTGTTCTCAACTGTGAGCAGCCACGGCAGCCATCTTGCTTATAGCTTTCTCATACCCAAAACTACGTGCTGAATGTTATACACCCGTTCAGTCGAGATCTTTACGGTGATGCCTATCTTACGGATTTTCACTCGGCGGTCCACCAACACAATATCTGAACTTTGTTCACCATTTCTTTTGTTGTGACCTCAACCGGCTGTCCTGTGCGCACGGCATCTCTTGTGCTCGAACGGCCGCATCGAAATTCTATGAACCAATTGTTAATCATGTCATGTAATGGAGCAGAGTCCCCATAATACTACTTCAGCTTTTCTTCCGTTTCCTTCACCGTGTTACCACGCAAAAGGTAGTGCTTTATTAGAACACGAAATTCACATTTCTCCTTTTTTCTACGAAGTAACACTCATCTACTTATTTTAGACGCTCTCAACAATGTTCCAAGAAACAAATGACGAATTTCTGCGATTATACCCAGAATATATCTAAGATTTGGGTGCAAACATGAAAGCCGTGACTAGAACGCTATCTCTTGTCAAAGTCATGGACTTATCAATCCACCCTGTTATATAATAGTATATAATCCATACCAACATTCGCTCACTGACAGGAGAAAACCAAGTAAAAGTCATACGTCAGGTTGGCCAATGCAGCGAAAATCGAACCCTTGCCCTTGTCTCGAATTTTTTATTTTGAATCAAGTGTTATCTCGGGGTCATTTCACTTGATTGGTTTTTTTTTTATTTACTGAAGGGCAATCTAAAGATGCATACTACATAGGACCTCAGCAAGCAGAGCAGAGTACTGCGCGTGGGTCAATGGGTCCTTTGCGCTTCTACCGTGAACTTGGGATGCTATTTTTTGGGATAGTATAATTCTTGAGAAGGCGGGATGAAGGGACAGATCCGAAGGGCAACCAGATCCTGGTGACGACATGCATAAGCTTGGACGGGGTTCCTAACGTTTCTATTTCGAACGCAATCGACGCCGCTCTAACCCATCCACAAGCCACTCACTCCCGGAGTACCCCAAAGCTGAACAGTTCGACCACGCCAGGGAGAAACCTTCTCAAAGCGCACCTCCAACGCCCAGCCGAACACCGTCGCCTGGTCCTTCAACCCTGAAAAAATGATGATGCTGAAGGAAATGATGGGCAAACTGAGGGATAGGAAAGTCGTGGTAGAAGTAGAACCACCCCATAATTCGGCTACCGACCCGGCGAAACCGCAGAAAACCCAAGGTCAGAGTTGGGGTTGCCAGAAAGCGAACCCGGGACATCCCGAATACGAGCCTCACACGTTCGCTCGGAGCTAACTCGCTCGGTGAGAGACGATCTAATCTCCGCGAAATTTAATTATTCAGCTCACAATAAAATATTACTATAGAGATACAAGGGCAGCATTTATTGACTGACTGCTCGGTCGATTGATCAGCGTTCTGGTTTCCATTTCTAGAGGTTTCATTCTCAAGAAAGTTGAATTTTTCTTTAAGTAGAATAATTCTCTAATCTCCCGCGAGTCCGTTAGGGTGAATGCTCTAGTAAATGGTGTGCACTTCAAAAGTAAAAAATATCTTAGGTGCTTTCACAAAACTTTCTCTACTTACTGATCTATAAACAATATCTACGTCTTGTTGATCGAGATAAACTTTTATTACACATTTACATATTTAGTTGTAGTTTTATATTTTTAAAAAGCGGATCGTTATGTGATGGCTTTGAAATTCCATGCGACTTGCCGCTTAAAAACACTGTTTTAAAATTCGAACCAATAACATAAACTATCTCGGAAATGCTTAATGCCACAAACAATTATGTGACATAATTTGAGTGCTTTAACGAGTTCTTATATCTTGTTTAGTAAGATTTTGTTCCATCTTTTTCGATTTGTACAAGTTGTACAAAACTCATTCAGAATGAGTCTTAGAATTAGGCTGATTTTTGCCCCCCCCCTCTCTCTCTCTCTTTTTCTCACACACATAGACCTTTTTCCTAAAAATCATTTTGCTTTGTTTCAGAAGGCCTCAAAACGTGTATATCCGGTGAATTCTCGTACCGAATTGCTGTATGGAATGCAATACTTTCTCTAATACTATAGGCAAGCAGTAGAGAATGTAAAAATGAATTTAGCCGTAATAATGTGACAACGTAAGAGAGTTAGCATTTAAGAATTATTTCTAGAGTCAAACCCGGCAATATGGCCAAAATAGTTAAATGCGACGGCGTAAATATTAAATAATAATAATAATAATAATAATAATAATAATAATAATAATAATAATAATAATAATAATAATAACGATAATAAATTTTACTTTACAATTGTATGCAGAAAAAGTTGCTAATTCCTTTAGATAGTGGATCTTTACCATTAGGTTTTCGCATTTATCTAACACCTGACTCCATTCTCTTATGGCTTTAGACAAATGCCTGAGAACAGCAATGAAAAATTATGCTGTCAGCTCTTTCTCGCCACTTGCTATGTTGATTTTTTAATTTAAGACTATTTTAGAAAACTGGTATAATTAAACAGCTACAGATTAGCTCTTATTTTCAATATGATTACCGTTTAATACATTATTACACAGTTATAATAGACAGAATATATTAATAAACAAATATGACTCACAAGCAAATACTTGCAGCAGGCGTAATTAATTAATTCATTCAATTTTCTTTTGATTATTTGTACATATGCACAAGTTATTACTAGCACGAGAGAGGTTCGTTTGAACAGCAATCAATTTTATGATAATTCTTTTCAAACATGAATATACTAGACTGTGATTCGCATGCCATCGATAATAAATAGTTTACTAATAGTATACAGTTACTCGATTCAAAGATCAAGCACCAGCTCTAAGATGTTGTTTTTGCTCACACCAGCTTTTCAAGGAAGGGGCCTTAAATAATAGGGCAGCCATTTAAATTTTCACCTGGAAGTCGCCAACCACACAATTAAATACCCACATGGATAGCCCATATCGTTAAGTCACGGATTCGTGAACGGATGATCGGCTGTTCAAATGCTGGGGAGTACCCTAAAATTAGGCCTGGAACGTTTCCTTCCAACATTTCATTTCATATGTCAACTCATCAGTGTCCCCGCCGTGGTGCCTTGTGCAGTAAGAACGGGCGTAAATACAAAAAAAATATACCATGTGGCCCAACCGCGCCGTATTTCACATGTACAAATATCCCTTCGTGCGTTAAAACAGTTGCAGAACTCAACGGGGCAATTCCGAGTAAATATAGGTCAGCGGAGAACTAGGGCATTAGCGTGAGGGACCTTCCTTCTAGTCCTCTTGCTCAGCACGCTCATTGAGAGGCATTTTCCAGGGAATAAACTCACTTTTTAGATTGACAAATAATTAAAATGTCTTTATTTGACATATCCCTATCCGCTCGTACCTATTTTTACTTTCTCTACTAAGTAGGGGAAGTATTGTATTCCACCCAAAAATTCGATACTGAGATTTCACTGGAAATACATGTTTTGAGACCCCCCTGAATCCAAAAAAAGCATTTTTGGAAACATGTCCGTGTGTCTGTGTGTGTGTCTATCTGTCTGTCTGTCTGTCTGTCTGAGTGTCTGTATGTCTGTGTGTCTGTCTGTGAACAGCATAACTCAGAAACGAACAGTCGGATAAACACCAAACTTGGTATTTAGGTTCAGTATCTTCCAGAGATGCGACACGAAGGTTTTCAAGAAAATCCCCCCACCCCAGATTACCCTTTACATGGAACATTTTTCGAAAATTTTAATTTCCTCAAAATGGCTCTAACGATTTTGATTAAAATATCATATGTTTAAGATATTTTCATAACAAATAAAATGTATATCTTGAATTTTTTGGGAATGTCTCCAAAAGTATTCTTCATTGTGAACGACTTTTACAGAACTGGTAAACCATAAGAGATCGACAAACTTTTACTACACAAAAAATGTAGATCGCGTTAAAATACACAATTTATGTCATATACATTTTTTTTGTTGCGTGAACCATTTTGGAGATATTGCTTGTTATTCCCTTAAATTTTTCAATACTTATTTTCTCAAATGGTAATTCGTTATTCATTTTTTTGTCTTGGATATGCAAGTATTAATCTGTGGCAAATGGAATAGTGCTGCACCTAGCAACCAGCTATTAAGAGATATGTATGTGCTTAAAGGCTACTGTATTTCTATATTGCCCTTGTAAATATATATTCCCCTTACATCTACAAGAAAATTAGCAATAAGATAGACTCTGCAAATGTTTATCTCGATTAACATGAAGTAGATGGAGAATAAGCGTTTGTAAAAATAGTTTGTACAAGAGTAGAGAAAATCATGTGAATGTAACACATCAGATTTTTATTTAAATTGTGTTTACGCTGTTCTTGTCTAACATTACGGACTATGTGCAATGTAGAGTTAAATCAAAACATTAAAGCCCGTAAGGAAAGCCATGCAAACATGAAGCACGAAGTGTTTCACTTTCATTTTGTTCGCTTCCTATTATCATTATTATTATAATCGTCTTCATCATCTGACGTCGTCCTCGGTGGCGTAGTGGTTACCACACTAGTCTCTGGTTCCCGAGGTCGCGGGTTCAATCCCGGCAGAGAACGTTGGAATTTTTCGAACGTAAAAATCCTTAGCATGGCTTCCTTCGGAAGGGAAGTAAAGCCAGTGGTCCCGGTCATAGATTTACGGCACGTAAAAGAACCGCAAGCCTTATAAAGAGGCCTCTTAGCAAAATTACCGGTCTTCCGCGCCCAATATAGAATGGGACACTAAGGACCATAGTAGTTAAAGAGCGTCCATAAATAAAACTCAATTGTTTTATTTATGGACGATACTGTAATGCTGACTTCGCTTAATGAGTAGGAGCTGCTGTTGCTATTGATGAATTCGATGTTTCAACCGTCTCCGTGTATTCATATGCATGTTCATGAGAACCGTGTAATAGTAGTAATGGGTCTTGAGGGCGCTAATGGGCCAGTTCCCACTGACCTCTCGATCTTAAAGAGATGTTAATAACTTGCAGTATGGGTTATACAGTGGAGGACATCTAGGAGGACAAATATTTATTGTGGCTATCACCCTCCAGGAGGAAGGGATGAAATGAAGGAATCACAGGAGACTACGGGTCACAGGCAGTCCCTAAAAGTTCGAGGCTCGAATACCCGTCCCACTACTAGAGCTACTTAGAGAGGGCAATGAACGACCCATCGATCAATCAACCCTATAGTGTCCATTGAGCAAACATCCGCGCTGTCTGTTCGGCTCCGTCATACACTACGAAACCTGAGAACACGCCTTATAGATAAGAAGGAAACGGAATTAAAGGGAACTGGTGGAAAATAAATCGTGGCAGATGAGAAAGCACTACAGAATTTGCATACCGATCAGCTAAAACCACGAAAAAGCTAAGGTCACAGTGGGAGGTTCACCGGAATCGAATCCGAGACCGCCCGAATGTGAGCCTTGCACGTTATCGCGGAGTGATCTCGATCGGATGGTTCAAGAGGTAACATTCCGGAGATTGCGTGTTCAAATCCCGTGTACTGGCTAATATGACTTAAGGGGCGAGTTTCCTCAGTCACAAATGGAATGATTCGCATAATAAAATAAACAAAGTATATATATGCATATATACGAGGGGCTGCTTATATTTTGAGTCTTGGCAACCCTGAATGTTGTAGGTGCCATCTGACGTTTCCAATGGAAAGTTTGACATTTTTGACCATAATCTACTTCACACATTTTGTCAATAGAGCGGCATTTGTTTTGTTTACACTAACTTGAAAATTGTGTGTCAACAAAAACATCGAATTATCTCATGAAAATGTTCGTGCAATGATTTATTACGACTTTCGACGTGGATTATCAAGACGAGTGCATTGATCAACTAACTTCCACATTTGGCGACGAAGCTCCATCCTTTGCCACTGTGAAACGCTGGTATAACGAATTTAATCGTGGCCACCGTTCGCTCAATGATGAAGTTCGTGAAGGTCGTCCAAAATAAGCTGTGCCAGAAAACATTGATGCTGTGCAAAAACTAATAATGAAGGATCGTCATGCGACATATTGTGAGATTGAGGCAATCCTAGGCATTAGTTCCACCAGCATATATAAAATATTGCATGATTATTTAGCCGTGAAAAAGGTTTGCTCTCGTTGGATCCCATAATTTGACGCAATCTCAAAAAGATGCTCGTGTCGATTGGTGTATAAAAATGCACAAGAAATACAATGGCGGTGCCTCAAAAGACTTATATAAGACTGTAACAGGTGACGAATCGTGGATCTATGCGTATGCCGGAACGTAAACAGCAGTCGACCGTATGGGTGTTTCAAGATGAAGCAACTCCAACAAAAGTTGTTCTCATTCGAAGCACTTCGAAGCGAATGGTCGCCTGCTTTTTCAGCAAAACTGGCCATGTGGCAACAGTGCCTTTAGAGGAACGTAAAACGGTCAATGCCGAATGGTGCACAACCATTTGTTTGCCGGAAGTCTTCGGTGAATTAAGGAAAACCAACAAGAAGCGTAGGATCGTTCTTCATCAAGACAATGCGAGCGCACACACATCTCGTCTAACAACAGAGTATTTGAAGGCTCAAAAAATCGAATTGATGGGTCATCCGCCATACAGTCCTTATTTGACACCCAATGACTTCATTTAGTTCCCGAACATCAAGAATAAATTGCGTGGACAACGATTTTCGTTGCCAGAAGAAGCCGTTGATGCCTTTAAAAACCATGCTTTGGAGGTGTCTCAATAACACTGGCTTAAATGCTTTGACGAATGGTTCAAACGGATGCAAAAGTGTATTGATCATAAAGGATTGTGTATTGATCATATTTTGAAAAACAATAAAGCAGTTTTCAATCAGATATTACTTTGTTTTAAATATTAGACTCAAAATATAAATAGTGCTCCTCGTATATAATATATATATGAAAACCACTATACAACTAACACCAACTATCAACGAATAAGTAAGCCAATGGGATAGGAAGACGATTGCGCTTTCTGCCAAACATCCAGTGATTACGTGTACATAACGAACAGCAATTTCACAACCGCATAAACCCATCTTCTGATTAAGTCAATAACAGCAATAACTGAACAGGAAGGCGAATATGCAACTGAGACCATTTGGAATGAGCTGCACCAGTAGCTGTGCATGAAGATAACTACGTAACTAAGGTCATTTTTCTGATTCACTGAATCATGCGTTTCAAGGAACTTACAGCTAACGGTCGATGTGACCTAGATACTGAAGTTGCGTTCAATAAGCCCATTCCGAAAATAAATGCATTCACAGAGTGCTTCATTTTCTTAAGAATGGTTACAAATCAAAGTTGCCATCGGGGGCTTAGAATTTACTATCAGTCGAAATATTTTTCCTCCTTTTTACGAGTTCACTTAAATGAAACAAGATAACAGAGGTAATATCATAGAGTTAAAATTTTTGTCATTAAAACTAACCAAAAAAAGGATGCAAGTACAGCTAAAAGTAAGCACATCTGGCAACCCTGCCTACATGTCTATAGTGGGTTATTGTTGGATGTCGCCATTGTTTAACCGTTTGCTGCTAGACAAAAACGCAGCATGAAATCAATCATTTAAGATTCTCTTTGCATTTTGGTCCCCATTCAGGTTTGCCAACAGCAGGAGAATGATGAAATGAAAACCATTTCGTCTAGGGGCCCAGAACCCTGGAGGCGCGCGGAGTTAGGGGCAGGAAATCAATACGTTGCGTCACATCCGGGTCCATGACGTCACACTGAGGAACTACGTGGGCAAGTCTAGAAGTGGAGAGGGAAGGTTTGCTTCTCCGAAATGCTTTATTGTTGATTTCTTCATGAAAATGGGGATGACGGTGTAGGCAATAACTCTCTGCTTCTTAAGCGTGTTCGACATCCAAAAGGAAAAAACGCGAACTTCGGGATTCATTTGTTTCGTAGCATGCATGCATAAGCGACAATTTCAGTGTGTCTTTTCCAAAAGAATCGTCCAAAGCATGAACAATGAAATAAACGAATAACATTAGTCAAAACAGTTTGGTGTTACCTCTAGAAGAAGAAAACTTGTAATAGGATTTATTATCTCCGGTTTTGGGAATTCAATCCGCAATCTAGACTACTCACTGGCTTCTCACCGCAGAGGTCCCGGGTTCGATTCCTGGTTCGGTGGTTTTTCTTCAGTCACAATCACTTACTATCTTCCACAGTCTATAAATATGAATGTGGGAATGATGTGAGTGGGTTTAATAGTTTAAAGCCAATGTTAAGAAGCGAGCAATATCACCATAGGGTATTTCTCAGTTCAAAGCCCCCGTTATGAACAAAGGAGTTAAAGGGGGCTATACAAATGAAACAATTAAAAAAGTACTTAATCTACATGCATAAAGAAGTCACTGCCAGTTTATGTTTTGTTTATGGATTCGCTGATCATTTCTGACTATATCGTCGGTTTAAAAGAATCGTATGTTACATTCATATAACGTTCTCTACTCCTAACGTTTATTACGGTTATACAAATTATTCTTACGAAAGTTAATTTTTTATTCCTTCATTTCAATGGATATAAACCTCTGCAGAAATACTTACGTTACACATTTAGTTACGGTAAAAAGGGAATAGCGGTAGTCAAATGTTTAAGAACTGGACGCTAAATGCTGGCCTTAAAATTCCATACTGTTTCAGTGACATCGCGAGAAACAACTGAAAATCGATGGGACTTAAAAAGAATAAAGTATTGAATAAGTCAAAACATTAATAGCCGATATCTCGGAAATGGCTGATGCCACAAAAAAAGTATTTTAAATAAATTGTGTGTTTTAAAGAGATCTACACGTTTTCGTATAGACGTTTTCGTGTATCACTTAACGTTTACTAGTTGTACAAGATTATATGAAATTCCTTCCGAATGAAGCGGACTTCGCAGGCTATTCCAAGAAAATTAGAGATATACATTTTATTTTAATGTAAATATCTTTAATATATGGTATAATTAAACTTTTTAGAGTCATTTTTAGAACATAAAGAATTTTGAAATAGTTTTGGGTTGTAGGAATTGTCTTTCAAATCTTCGTGTCGCATCTTTGGAAGGTGCTGAACCTAAATCTCAAGTTTGGTATTTATCAGTCTTTTCGGTTTTAGTTATACTGTTCAATGTCACCTACAGACACATACACACAGGCCTTATTAAAAATGATTTTTTTTGTATTAGGTAGCCTCAAAATATTTCTGGTGAAAGGACGATATCGAATTTTTTGTGGAATGCAGTACCTTCTTTACCTATGTAGGTGGTAGAGAAAGTAAAAAGTAGGCATAAGCAACTTTGTAACGGAGAACATATAGTGAAATTAGCAGTTTTTTTTTTCAGTTCCTGACTGAAGGATAATGATGCCCGCATATTGAAGCTGCGTAGAGGCCTTTGATTTCTCATCACGAATACGAGAAAACAAAATGAAGTCAAAGCCGTCTGTATTCTAACTTAAGCAATATTGATGGTTATAGAAGACAGGGAAAGACAGTTGAAGTACTAAACTCCTATCATAATTGTTATAAAATTACAGTTCTTAGAGCTAAATGGAGAGGATTCGAAGTGATAAGAGTTTTCTAGATCACCTTACATAGGTTTCATGTTAAATAACTAAACAGAGTTAAATAAAACCGACAAAATATAATTAGAAACTTTAAAACCTGATGTGTATAATTCACTTACTTTCTCTACCCAGTATCATTTATGTTTATATAGCTTTTAAAAAAGATGTTGACCGTCAGTTCCTTCAGTAATACTGCCATTATACATTTCATTGTAGGTTCAAGGGGGAGGAAACTGAGGCGACAGGTAAATGTCTAAAAGCACATCCCTGTATGCTGCCTTCAAATTTCGTATCTTTCCATTACATCGACAGAAACAACTTGATGTTGATAATGCATCAAAAGTTCAAACCAATAATAACGGATACCTCGGAAGTAGCTGAGACTACAGAAATAATATTAGAAATAAATTTTCTCTTTTAAAGAGAACTAAATTTGTTGTATAGTACTTTTTGTCTGTCTCTTATGGTTTATCAGTTATACAGAATTATACAAAATTCCTTCCGATGAAAAGGGCTTATCAGGCTATTCCCCATACATTTTATTTGTCATAAAAAGATTTTTAAAATATAGTATTTTAATCAAAATCGTTAGAGCCATTTTTGAAAAATCAAAAATAACGAAAATGTTTCCATGTAAAGGTTAGTTTTGAGATGGGAAGAATTTTATTGAAAACGTTTGTGTCACATCTTTGGAAGGTATTGAACCTAAATGCAAAGTTTGGCATTCTCCGACTTTTCGTTTTTGAGCTATGCTGTCCATACACGCACGCTCTCATCATGTTTCTAAAATGTATTTTTCCGGCGTCTGGGAGCCTCAAAACAAGTATTTTCGTTTAAATCTCGATAAAAAGGTTTAAGGTGGAATCCAATACGTACTCTACCTCGTAGGTACGTTGGAGAGAAAGTAAAACGCCACCATTGCAGTGCTGGTTAGACAATCCCAAACAATAAGCTACAAGGAGCACCCGCAGCTCCGCTCTCGTTATTACATAAACCGCAGAGATTCTCTTTCTCTCACCCCCTTTATTTCGCCCTCTTTCTCATGAATCTCCTTTCTCCTGTCACGAGAGGCTTTGAAAACATATAGTGCAACTGCATTATCCAGGTTTTAATAAACATTAAAGGCATAAGTAAACTCGTAACCATAATTTTTTTATTTATTAATATCTAACACCATGGCGGCACCGTTGCCGAGTGGTTAGAACGCTCACCTACTATGAAGGCGGCCGGATTCGATTCCAGGGAACCGTATGTAGGATTTGTGGTGGACGAAGCGGTGTCTGGCTGGGTTTTCTTCGGTTTCCCCCGCCATTCATTCTACCAAATCCTCCATCATCACCTTTTCTTTCATCCACTTCACCGTCATTTCATATCATCCCCTTCCTCGCTCTCATATCAGGCTTCGGGCAGATTGCCCATCTTGGTTCTTCTATCCGGTTCATAAGTCTGTCTCCTCCCCGAGAGGCGCCTGACCCCAAGCATTGGCTTGTAAATTCCGGAAGGTGTAAGGGAGTGTAAACAGGGAAAGAAGAAGAATATCTAACACCATTCCCCATAACATAATATATTACATGGTTTATAGGAATAAGAAAATTCAATTATTTAAATGCAAAATTAACATTGGTGTATAAATTATTATTAACAATGTGTTCGCAACTTCAACATTTATTCTATTAACAAATTAACATATATATATACATACCTTAACGTTTCTTATTCGTTCCGAACTACACCATTTCCTGTAAACGGAACACAGTGGTAAAAGATTGCACGGTGCCAACCTGGCTTTTGTACGCGAATAACCGTAAAGAAATGTTCAAGTAATGACTTAAATATTCAGCCTTTTGACATTCTGTGAATAACAAACGTTTTTCACAAAACTGCACATACACACCAAACAAAAATTTCTAAAATTGTGGTTTTCATCAGGCAGTCCATTACACACTTCAATATCAGCCGTTTATCCAAATTCGAAAATAACAAGAAGAGATTTGCATACAGTTTTATTATGTGGATATTAAGAACAGTTCAGTGGTGTTCATCACATTGCCATAACATAAATTCCAGCTGCTTTCATACAATAATGTTATTGCAAAAATAAAGCAAAATAATAAGAACATACAGGAATTCAAATCATTTACTACCTTAGAGAATACACTTGGGGCGCTATACTCTTCATTTAAAGTGCATCATGATTGCAGAAAGAATTTTAGTCCATAAGATCTAATGTCGAATAAACGGGAACAAAATTTAATATCCTCAGTAGCATGAATACAAAACTGTTGTTTTAGAGCCTCCGTGATATACCACTAATTGAACTGTTTAAGAAACGAAATTCAGTTCAGTGAAATAGTGAAGTAAGTTGTTATAATTAATAACCAAATAATCAAATTGAGTGCTATTGATTTTAATGATTAAGTTGGAGAATTCAGGACTAAACGAATCTAAATTATATAAAACTGATGTATATAAAAATAATTCTATTATAAAAAGAGAAGCAAAAAATATGTGAGAATACCTAAGAGAAAACCTACTATGAAAGATGAAAAGTTGTAAGAGGTATAAGAAGTAAAACAAAACAATTACGAAGGTAAAGAAACGGAGATGAAGAATAAGCAGAAAAGAACTGTTGAAGAGCTGCTGCGAGGAGAAACGTTGGCAATGGGTATGCAACCACCGTAACACTTACAGTGAGACCTGAACACCGGGTTGCCTATCTGCAAGGAGGCCCGTATGTCACAGACCAAGCAGCTCTCTACGTGCTCTTTATGTGGATTCTAATGTGTAATTGTTATACTTTTTTTTTTTGCCTTTCGATAGGTCATAACTAAACTGTTTCTAATCAGTTTTCTTAATTTCCCTGTGTTCTCCCAGCCTTCATGAGTTATTCCGTCAGCAGTTCAGCACTTGATCTCCACAATACGCGCTCTATTCTTAAAATATGAAAGTATCATAAATTACTTCAAAATTATGAAGTTTTATTCGAATTATCATACATTTAAGAAAGTATTTTACTGATTTCGGCATATTATATTGTTACTTGCTGGGTAGATGCCCTAAAAGTTCACATGAAAATTAAATTCATTTCTAATGCCCAGCACGCACATTGAAGGGACGTATACTTGCTTGGCAGCGAAGGACCGAAATGTGGTGTGGGGGATTAGAGGAAGGCGTGGGTTTTTCACTGTATAAAATATATAACACAAATCTACTCACACATTCCTAGATTTATTTCTCAAACGTTTGGGGTTCCTACATTATTAAAAATGGATGGTGGGAGGAGATGTCCGCCGATCCAAAGCCCGGCTTACACACGCGGTCCGTTCCTCCCGGAATCCTAACTGAGACAGACGCTATATCTTCCAATACTCGTGGCCAGCAAAATCTACCAGCCGAGAGTGACGTAAACAATAATGTGCTTGGTAATGACAATGAAGAACAGTAATGTAACCCCCCAAAGTATTTACACGCCACAATATACAGATGCTGCTGCGTCGACATTTAATGTTCTTTACTGAAAATCACACGACTTTTGACTAGAAAGTCCCACTATGTGTAAAATAATCTTTGAAACTCAACCACAAAGCTTTACTCAACCGAAATGTACTACCACAATTATATCAGCCCTCCACAGTGGTGAAATCATACAAACGGTCTGACTTTGCCTTATAAGGGGAATTCCATAACAAATACGCATCAAGCCTAAGAATGCGTGCTTATTTACACGTACTGCCAACATTGAAACAGTATAATGATTTATTATTAACAAATATAAATAGATTAAAAATATTGTACACTGGATTTCGTTGTAATACTATCGTGTCCCCATTATTATCGTACACGCTGCTATCCTTGGCTCCATTCTTCGTCTATCATTGAAGTGTTTGACATCATCCCTTTAATAACAGTAGTAGTTTTGTATGCGTTTTCAAACCGTCTACTGTGTGGTTATACAGTTCCCTTCCTGTGGTTATGAACATCAAAATGTTCCCTTTTCAGGACTGGTTCCCGTTTCACAACTAGCAGCCTCAATGCACAATTATTAAAACCTAAGTTTGCGAAACAAGGAAATCTGAGCTCAAGGATTCTCTTCGTGAATGTCAGTAGTGGAAGAGCATTCGAAATATAAGAGGCAGGCTCACGAAGACGGTCAGAACAATTTTCCTCTTTTGGCTCCAATATATGTAGTACATTCCAGAGGTACATCAAACAAAAGTTTCAAAAATATTCAAATTTACGATAATTCATTCCTGTTTGCGCTTAGACATTTGTGGATTTATTTAACCTGCTTAGGTCCCCTTTGTCGTCCGCTAATATCCCATTTTCATATTTAGGAAGACAATTACGAATATTCTGGTACTGTTGGATGCAAATTATTTAATAATTTCTGAATGTATAATTACTGCAGAAGTACACAACTCCCGGAGAACTACAATAACGTCACGGCCATCTACAAATCGTTATACTGAAATATCATAAATTGTCATGTATTTATTATACGTAGCCGTTCGTTACGTCATCGACTAATGTCAGGAAAGCTCCTGACGGCCTATCCAGTCTGTCATAATTCACACCCGTGTTTTATCTTTTGCAGACATGATTTTGGTGGTGCCACTTAGACCGCATTCTGGAGGTTCCGGGTTCAAATCCCCGGGGCCGACCAATCTGACTGAAAGTTTTTTGCGGTTTTCTTCGGACGCTAGGCGAATGCTGGGTTGGATAATATGAATTTTCCTATCATCCCTTTCATCACTACATTTCATTTCCTTCTTCATCGCATTGGGCTGATCGCCCATCCTGGATATGTTATGATCTAGAGTTTTCTTGCTCCTTGACAGGCTACTGACCCAAGGCATTGGCTTGTAAGTCCTTAGGGGTGTAAGTCCTACAAAGAGGAGGGTAAACAGTTAAACAAAAGAGAGAGAGAGAGAGAGAGAGAGAGAGAGAGAGAAGAGTATGCTTGTGAGTCAAAATATATTTGCTCCATGTGGCAGAAATACCTGTTATGATATTTGAATCGGAATGATGTGTACCAGGTGGCCCACACAAGCCGTCCTTAGTCGAAGTTTGTACCGGATAGCGCGGATGCCAAAAGGTTTCCTAAGCGGAACTGCAAAGGGGACTCCCTACCGACAGAGAGGAGAACGCTAAATGAAAGACCAATGCTTGAAAACGAACAATGCTATTACTGGTCCCAAAGCTACCTGCTATACGAGGTGTTCCGGGTTGGATTCCCGGCCGGACTCAAGAAAGTTGTCTTTAAACAAAAACATCAAATACATTTCACGGTATACCCAGAGTCTGGTGTTTGAATGTAAAAGTACCTATGTGTGTGTGGGGATCGTTATCGGTTATTTAATCAGCAGTTCACTCATTAACAAGAGTTCAGGATTGCCGCTTGATGCAAACTGAACACACGTGTTAAGTCATTTAGTTCCATGACAGTCTACAATCGGTACAACTATATGGCACCAATTGGTGCCACTAAGTTAACAAAATTAAACTAAATTATGTTTAACTATATTTATGTACCCTTAAAAGTACGTTAGAATTAAATTATTTTCTATTTTATTCATAATAAGCATGTGCAAAAAAATGCTCGCCTTGGTGGACGAATTGATGTAAGGGCCTCTCAGGCCCACGTTCTACCTGGAATGATCCATCATTTCTTAATATTGTTTCTGTAAAAAAAACGTGCGCAGAAGACAGATGCCGCGTCCGAAAATGTTCAGAGCACAACCTTCGAGCCTCAGCTGAATTTTGGTGCGGCTCCGCACACATCGTAACCATATCCATGTTCGTTATTGGTGAACGTTACCTTCTGCTGAATAACCTGGCCCGACCACGCGACGCTTATCAATACGAAACTCCACGTAAACACCTGCAGACAGCAGCACTACCTCAGTGACCTTTCACTTTGCACCTGCGCTGCTCCTTTGAAGAGCAGTGATGCGGCAACTTCTTTTGCACCTATGTATGCTGAAAACATAAAACTGCAAAGGACGGCTAGTTTGGGCCATTTGATATATGCTTCCTTTACGAATAAAAAATAGAACTAGCAGATCAAGTGTATAAGATAATAAAAAGTGTGCATCGAAAAATGTTGGCATATTTACGTCTACAACACACTCGATATTCACACTAATGAATCCGAAGATACGTCTACGGAACTGATTGTAAACCTAGAACCGGTAGTTGGCTGCAATTGGGATGTATGCATCCATAATTGGAATGAGCCATCTCTGCGAAAGAAACCAGAAGTAATAATATGTGCAGAGACGGTCAAAGTAGTTAATTATTATTATTTCGTGCCACTACTAAACATCACAAAACAACGTTGACCATACATTTCGGTCTAAAGTTACTGTATAGATGCAATCCGAATAGCATAATTCATTAAAAGTGAAGACGATCCCTCGTTTTTCCTGTAGTTATGTCCTCATGATAATATCCAAATTATCGGTCAAAGTCACACTTAGTGGTGGCCCTCGAGTGGAAAGTAAATATTTCTTTTGGCGTTCTAAACTTATTTTATAACAGATATGTAAGAATTTTATCTGCCCATCCAGAATGTTTGCTTGTCAGCAAAAAAGTTGTTTAAGGGACGCAAGGTACTTGGAATTGAAATTCAACTCAAAAACTTTGGATGTTCATCTAGCGCTGCACCTACTTTAGTACCTACGAGGGCAGTCTCAGAAGTACCCAACCTAACGTATAGATAGCGGTTTTTGTTTCAAACAAATGACTATGGTAGAAAGTTCCAACCTTATAAAGCTTAAGTTTGAAGCTTGACTATGCTACGTTGTTTAGTAATTGTTTGGCAGCCATCAATAGTGAACGCTCTCAGCAAATTTGTAAACGTGGATAAAACTGGTCATCGTTATGTGATACAATACTTTCATTTGAAAGGTCTTAGTCCAACGAACATTAAAGCTAAGCTAGATTCTACTCTGAGGGAGTCTGCTCCTTCGTTTACAACAGTAAAATATTGGGTGTCAGATTTTAAGCAAGTCCATACGAGCTGTCAAAACGAACATCGCAGTGGTCGACCAAATGAGGTGACCACGCCAGAGATTGCGAAGAAAATCCACAAAATGGTATTGTATGAGCATCGAGTGAGAGTGCGCGAGCTAGCAGACATCGTAGGCATTTCAAAAAGTGCTGTACATCGCATACTAACTGAAAATTTAGACATGAGAAAGCTGTGCGCAAGATGGGTGCCGCGTTTACTCACAATGGTACAAAAGCAGTATCGTAGGGATGCTATGGTCGAGGTTTTGAAGATGTTTCGCTGCTATAAAGCCGAGTTTTTGCATCGATTCATAACCATGGATGAAACATCGGTTCATCACTTCACACCTGAGACGAAGTAACAGTCAAAACAGTGGATTGAAAGGCGAGCAGTTCCATCTGCAGGAAAAATCATGGTGTCAGATTTTTTGGGATGCACATGGGATAATTTTCGCTGATTGTCTTCAAAAAGGAAAAGCAACCAATGGCAGTTATTATGTGAACTTATTGCAGCGTTTGAATGATTAAATCAAGCAAAAACTTAAGAGTAGGTACGGGAATTATTGCATCCCAACTGAAAATCTGATATCGATATTTCACTAGAAGCACAAGCTTTCAGGTCCTTTGAATACAAAAAGAAAAAAGACATTTAAAAATATATCCGCATGATACACTATGTGACAAAAAGTATCCGGACACCCCCCTAACATACGTTTTTCATCTTAGGTGCATTGTGCTGCCACCTACTGCCTGGTACTCATTATCTGCGAGCTCAGTAGTCATTAGACATCGTGAAACAGCAGAATGGGACGCTCTGTGGAACTCACGTGGTCAGGTGATTGGGTGTCACTTGTGTCAGAAGTTTGTACGCGAGATATTCACACTCCTAAACATCCCTAGGACCACTCTTTCTATGTGATAGTGAAGTGGACACGTGAAGGGACATCTACAGCACAAAAGCGTACAGGCCGACCTCGTCTGTTGACTGACAAAGACCGCCGACATTTGAAGAGGGTCGTAAAGAGTAATAGCCAGACATCTATCCAGACCATCACACAGGAATTCCAAACTGCATCAGGATCCACTCCAGGTACTATGGCAGTTAGGCGTGAGGTCAGAAACCTTGGCTTCCATGGTCGAGCGGCTGCTCTTAAGCCACACATCACGCAGGAAAATGCTAAACGACGCCTTGATTGGTGTAAGGAGCGTCAACATTACACGATTGAACAGTGGCAAAACGTTGTGTGGAGTGAGAATCCGGTACACAATGTGGCGATCCGATGGCAGAGTGTGGGTATGGCGAATGCCCGGTGAACGTCATCTGCCAGCGTGTGTAGTGCCAACAGTGAAATTCGGAGGTGGTGGTGTTATGGTGTGCTCGTGTTTTTCCTGGAGGGGCTTGCACCCCTTGTTGTTTTGCGTGGCACGATCACAGCGCAGACTTACATTGATATTTTAAGCACCTTCTTGCGTCCCACTATTGAAGAGCAATTCGGGAATGGCGATTGCAGCTTTCAACACGATCGAACACCTGTTCATACAGCACGGGATGTGGCGGAGTGGTTACACAACAATAATATCCTTGTAATGGACTGGCCTGCAAAGAGTACTGACTTGAATCCTATAGAACACCTTTGGGACGACTTCGTGCCAGGCCTCACCGACCTACATCGATACCTCTCCTCAGTTCCGCACTTCGTGAAGAATTGGCTGCCATTCCCCAAGAAACCTTCCAGCACCTGATTGAAAGTATGCCTGCGAGAGTGAACGCTGTCATCAAGGCTAAGGGTGGGCCAACACCATATTTACTTCCAGCATTACCGATGGAGTGCGCCACGAACTTGTACGTTATTTTCAGCGAGGTATCCGGATACTTTTGATCACGTAGTGTATGTTGTGTGTGTGTGTGGAAGAGAGAGAGAGAGAGAGAGAGAGAGAGTGAGTAGTGTAACTCAAAACGAAGGTCGTATTAATACCAAACTTCGTATTCAATTTCAACTTCCCTGGACGCGACACGCGGATTTCCAACAAAATTCCCCCACTCCCAACTACCCTTTACATTCAAACATTTTTGTTTTATTTTATAAAAAAGGGACCAATGACTCTTATTAGAATAAGATATTTACATGACAAGTAAAATGTCAGTCTTGAATTTTCTGGTAATAGCTTGTAGAATCTCTTCTTTAGGAATTTTTTATAACTATGTATAATTTGTAAATCATTAAGAGACAAAACTTACTACTTAAAAATTTAGATCTCTTTCAGCACACTATTTTGAATAACTTTTTGTTCCATTAGCCATTTCTGAGATATTCATAGTTACTGGTTTGAATTTATCATACTTTATCATTGTTTGAAGTGCTCTCGCCGCCATACAGTTGTTTCTCGCGATGTCGCGGAAAGAGCTAGCATACAACGACTAGCTTTTTAAAGATTTGACTACTACTTCAGTCTTTTGTATCCTCTCTGTGCTTAAAACGAAGTATATCTGTAAACTTTATATCTCGAGTAACATAAAGTAGATATATAAATAAAGTTTTGCAACAATAGCTTGTAGAAGCTAGAGAAAGTCTTCTTTTTTCTCTTTTACCCTCCCTGTTTGGAAGAATTACACCCCCAGACTATTTGGATCGGATAGAAGAACCAGGATGGGGGATCAGCCCGAAGCCGAAATGAGAACGAGGAAGGAGATGATATGAATTGATGGTGAAATGTATGAAAGGAAAGGAAATAATGCAGCAGTTGATGGAATGTATGGCAGGGGAAACCGGAGAACCCAGAGAAAACCCGCTCAGACGCCGCTTCGTGGTCTAACCACTCGGCCATGGCGCCGCCCTAGGGAAAGTCATGACAATGTAGCACATCGGATTTGTTAATAAACTTCTGTAAAGCACATAACACTGTTAGCCACCCTCACAAACTCCGAGTAAACCAAAGGCTTACCGCAGAGATCCAATGTCAAAATAAGCCAAAAATGAAAACATTGAAGTTGAGAGGCGAAAGGCTAGAACTATTTATAAAATGAAAACCGTACCCAAAACGCAGTTGTAATTCACATCATATAGAGGCGGTTAACGTACTTCATTTGTCATAAACTGCGGCGCGACGAGTGTAGCATAGGTAATGAAACTGAAATCCCTTTACCTTTTGTAAGTCTTAAGTATCTAATTTTGCTTTATTTGGAATGACTTTCATAGGATATCTTGTGCCCTTTAATTATAACAGTGAAAGTTCAATAGAAGCTTAAAAACTAGGCCAACACACAAGTAACGTTTCGAGGTGCTAACCGAGTGTGTCTACTATAAAGCTAGATCAGAATTTAAAATCCACTGAACATCAAGCATCGAAATAGCTGAGTGGTATTATGACAAGTTTTTATTATTATTTTAGTGTTCTTACTGCATACGGCACCACAGGCGATGAACACTGATGGAAATAATAATTTGGAAGAAAACGTTCCAGGCCTAAGTTTAAATTACCTCCCCTGGCAATTGCCAGTTATGAGAACTGTGGACCACGTGGCAGAAACCTGTCAGGAAGGACTATTCTGGTGGGATTTGAACGGCAAGCCTCCCGTTCACGAGTCCGCGCCTTAAGGCCGGTCCTCCATGGACGCTGGAGCGTTTGACGTTCGTACTCTGTATTGTGGAGGACCGCTGGTTAGAATCTCGTCTCGAGCAAGGATGTTTGTATCCGTGTAAATTGTGTGAGAGAGTGGAAGGGGGAAACGGAAAAAAAATCCAGACTAACAGGAAGACAAATAGGTAGAAAAATAAATAAATAAAAAATAAAGGACCTCGGCTCCCGTGTCGCTACCATTGTTCATCGCTTCGCAGTTGCAGAGTGAATTCGAATCCCATATAGGGTGGACCATCTAAGTTGAGACTGTGCAATATCTCCAACATTTTCTTGTAATTCTTTTAACATGAATTGGAGCTCAACCAGTTGAAGATCCTAATCCTATATGAGCTACAGATGAATAGGCAATTAATGCACTGATCATACAAATAAAGGAACTTGGGTTTGATTTATGTAAATTTATTTTATGTTAATTATAGTTGTAATAAAGTTTACAGTCCCTATAATTCTGGATATACCAAGAAATTTATTTAATAAAAGTTGCTTGATATTATGGGGGAAAGTAAATTCCATTAATCGTGTTTTATTTTGAGGACGTTATGATGGTCATTTAGGGTCAATTTAATTTTTTTTAATGGGAACCTCATTTTTTATGTTGTTTTCTATTTAGAAATTTTTGTATAAAAAACTGTTTATTTTGTGATGAGGAATAAGGAAACAAAATAAAAAATGTTGGTTCAAATTACGAAACGTAACTTGACTCTCAAATGATCATCCATGAATGGTCCAACCATTCATTGCGGTCTTCGTACACAGCCAGAATGTTAGTTGTTATTTACGTTGGTGTAAGAACAATTGCAAAATGGTTTATACAAATGTTCTTTTAGTTTTTTTATGAGTGAGAAAACAACATAAAAAGGTAGGTTCCCATTTTAAAAAATTAAATTGATCCTAAAATGGCCATCACAACGTCCTCCAAAAAAACCACGAATAATAACATTTACTTTCCTATGATATCAAGCAAATTTTATTATCAAAGACATTTCTTGCTACAACACTTAGTTTTGTAGATATTGTACAGTCTCAACTTAAATGGTTCACCTTGTATACTACCTTTAAATATTTCCCTCTTTTTGTTGCTTTGGGCGCGAAATTGTTTTGCATAAAATACCATTGTATGAGAAATGCAAAAGGTTCACAACATAATTCTAAATGTCTGTCGGAAGGAGCTAATAACATATGTAGGTTTCTCCTTGCGCACTTGACAAAGCAGCAGCATTAAATGTATAAACATTAATTTGCCGCATCGGGTACAGCACAGTTTACGTAACAACAAATAGTATTTCAGTTGAGCTCGTCTCGTGTGAACAAAAATCAAGCCCAAGTATACAAATAACAAAACAAAAACTCTTAGTTTTATGTTTGAATCATCGTGTCGACATTATCCTTTTAGGAACACTGGTCTGCTTGATTACTTTACACCTATGTTGAATGTCCCTAAAACGAAGTATTTCTGCATAATTCTGTGCTTATGTTTTCATGCCAACATATTAATTTATGCTTTCTTTAGGTTTGTGCAACTTTTTATTATTAATGGTGATTAGGTGTAGAAAATATTAAATGTATTGAATGGTGCTTAGTTGAGAACATGTGTTTGGCAAATGGACAATATTTTCAAGTATATAATCTACCAGTTGTATATATTAGGGGTGGCTGTTCAATAGAAAGTGTTGCTCTCAAAAGTCGGGTAAAATACATTTCTCAGCTTTCAATTCATGATTATGAGCACAATATAAAATATGAAATCTTAAGTTTAGAAGCATTGTTCGTTTTTATTTGCAATTGCATTAGGCTTTCCTTGGAAAGAATAGGTTTTTTTGGTTTCAGTTGAATTACGATTTCTCTCGCCAATGGTAAACTATCGTGCCAAGGACGAAATAACAAGCAGTTGACGAAAACTTACAGATTTTTAAAAAGTTTAAGTGGTTAAAATAAGATGAAAGATAACCTCTAAAGCGCTTAAATATACTTTTCGTTGACATTGCATGCCTTGCTTTAGTCCCATTTATCTTCTTACTACAAGAATATGAAATAAATTCTTACAATATAAGGCAATGGTAACAACATTGCGATCTCCAATTAATTTTGAGGGAGCGCCCTAGGAGGAGAGGTTCCGCATAATCGTTATAATAAAAATGGTTTACACAACGAATAGCACGCCCATTAGCTTGGATAGCTTTTCTAGTGGACATATTGGTCGAAATTTTCAATATAAGCCTCTTAAACCACATTTCCAAACACTTCTATTTTGAAATAAAATTGTGAATGGCCGCTACATTCAAGCTGTCACAATGGCCTGTTTTATTTCCACAGTTGCAAATAAGCTCTAAAAGATTTTATGCTGACTGCCAGTTTTATGAGTGACATTGTAAAGTATAACAATGCTGCGTTGTTTGCTTCGTTTTCTGTAATCTCAACTCTCTCTATAGTTCTGCCTTTCTATTTAGGTAAAGTCTGTATGTTCCTACAGGTAATCATATGTCCTCAAGCGCATATAACAGACCGCGGTTATGTAGGCAATTCCGTTGCCTTGCGTAGGTGACGTAGCGTAAGTCTTCTAGGTTAGGAGATTCGCTTCTACCAAAAAGGTGGTCACATGCGTAAACAGACCAAATTGATTACAGGGCTTTCTCAAAAGTTGTACGGGGGTTGACAGATATGTTACTGCCCAAACTAGCAATTTCGATATCGGGATTTTGGGTGGATTGCAATACTTCCTCTACTTACTATAGGTAAGTGGTAGAGAAAGTACAAAAGTTAATTAGCGAGATATTTCGATTTTGTGCTTCATTTAGTACATCCCCGTTTTTCTAAGTGGAACTTAAACACTATGCTACTCGTATTTCTGGCTTCAGTGTAACCCATTGTATACGTTAATATAAATTATTCATCCAAAATTGAAAATGACGAGATAGGTTTTTGTTATTTATAGATTACACAAGGAAGAAGAAAGGGAAATATAAATTGCACCAGATAGTTTTGTATGCCAAAGCAGAATGAAGTTGTTGGAAATTAGAATCTGACCTGGTAAATGGGAAGCTCAGATATGTTTATTTCAAAGAAAATATGTATCACATTATATGATCATTATGATTAAAAACAGAAAATCACCTGGTTTAGACCAAATTAACATGGAACTAATTGGATACAGTCCAGACTGTTTTCATGATAGATTTTGCATCTTTAAAATGGATGTTGGAGATCAGGGAGTATACCTGATAATTGGAAAGAAGCCGTAATAATTCCAATATTTAAAAGAGGGAGTAAAACTGACTGTAGGAACTATAAGGGTATCAGCCTATTAAATACATGTTATAAGATTTATGAAAAGATTGTGGCAAACAACAAAAGATATAATGGAAGCAATTCCTCTACAAAACCAACGTGGTTTTGGAAAGGATAGATCTTGCTTAGACTGCACTTTTATAATGGCGCAACTGCTTGAAAAAAGAAAGTATAATTTTCCACTTTTTATTTGTTTTATAGATTATATCAAAGCATTTGACAAGGTAGAAATAAAATGTGGGAAATAATGAAAGATAGAGGATTGCCTAACCATATCATACATGCTATACAACGTTTATTTTTGGGAACAAAGATAAGCATTAACAGTGGAGGAAGGCTCTCAGAAAATGACATTGAAATAAATCAAGGTGTCCGACAAGGGTGTCCACTTTCACCCGCATTGTTTAATATTTATTTAGACAACGTCATTCTGAAATGGCAAAATATTTTAACTACTAATTTTAAAATAGACACTTTAGCTTTTGCAGATGACCAAGCAGTTATAGCATCTACTGAAGATGATTCACAAAGAGCTGTTTACAATTTAAGTGTAGAGGCTATTGATCATAATTTGGAAATTTCAGCTGAGAAAACAAAAAAATGGCATTTTATGGAAAAGATCCTGTCGGAACCAAAATTGTGATTGATAAAGCTCCTATTGAACAATGTATGGACTTAATTACTTAGGAGTTTTCATTGGCAAGGATAGAACAAAAGATGTAAATAGAAAACTAAATGTATTCCAACATGTATGTGGAACACTAGAAGAAGTTTATCAAGGAAAGTCCGCAAAGAATCTCTACTGAAATGTTATAAGGTTTTGGCAGTTCCTGCACTATTATATGGATCTGAATGTTGGACTCTAAATAAAGATTCTTTGAGACGGATAGAAGTTGCGGAAATGAAATTCTTAAGGTTTGTAGCAGGTTATACTCTAATGGAGAAACAGAGAAGTGAAGATATCAGAGAACAACTGAGAATATTTGAACTAACAGATAAAATAGCAGAATACAGCAAAAACTGGTACAACCATGTTTGCAGAATTAAATATGATAGGATTCCCTAAAGCGCACTATATTATAATCCAAGAGGACAACGAAGCCTGGGAAGACCTGCTTGAAGATGGATGGATCAGCTTTAGTTTGGAGTCGGAACAGATCACCAGTGGTTTAATCCCTGTTATTATTATTATTATTATATGAGCAATCAAAGGTTTTATCAAATATTTCAAGTAAGTATTTTCCTGTATTAATAATTATATATTATCTGCAAAATTACTCCATCAAAACCTTTGCTAAAGATTTATATATTATTTTATATTTACAGGTTAGTATATCCATTAAGGACAGTTAGAATCTGTTATTGTTTTTGATGTTTAAGAAAGTTTATTAAATTTTTATACATAATTTTAGATTTTCCAACATTTTGTAAGCAACACTTGCAACGTTATTCAAGTGCAGTATCTTAGATAACTGATCTAAATTGTTCCGCAATGATGTAAAGCAAATTCAAAGAGTTGGAGCAGCAGACTTGAAACCCACGCTATTGATAATGAATGGTACTTGCCCCTTTGCCCCGTCAGACATCATGCTGCAGAAGATGCCTCGCTGAAAGCTGCTGTATGTGCCTTAACCGGTGAACAAGGGTTGACTTGCGGATCAGGGAAGTGTTTCATTGATCCGTTGTTGTTGATCAATGAGGTGCTTAAAGCTGACCTTAAGATCCTGTCACTGCAGCAGCTGTGGACGATTCCAAATATTTGCAGCATGGTATAATATAAATTCATTAAAGTAATTAACGGTGGCATTACAAGCTCAAATTCGTAAGCATACTACTTCCATTTAATCGGTTGCAAAGTAGCTGACATCTAAACCTGTCTGGATATTTCGATGCTGATTGATAATTGCTAGGTTTTGCTATGATACATAGTATAATAAATATTGCTTAATACTTACATATACTTCCTTTTTCGAAATAAGAGCTGCTACTAAATATTAATCTTGCTTACTTTTACTGATATGATCGGTTAATAACTTTTGTCTTTCGATAGGAAAACGTGCTTTAACTCCTGAGAGCAAAACTTTATCTCACTTTTCGAGGATCAAATGAAGTTTTATATAATCAAGGAAAAGTTTTAAAAGACGAGAAAAAGCCCTGTATCTCATATATTCTGTAATGCACTTAATATATGTATCACCATATCATCATTATTCCTAAGATCATCGCTAAACTGGTAGCACAGAGACTTCGGGTTCGAATTCCGCCTAGGATGCGGTGTGTGCGTGTGTATGTGTGTGTATTTATGTGTGACAGAGAGAGAGAAAACATCGAAATAAATAACATAAAAAGGGAGCAAAAACAGAGAAAAACACAGAACAATCATTGAAAAAACAACTGTGGCATATGGGGGTCATTAGCAAGGTTTTCTTTGTTTTCTAGTAGTATCTCCTCCTGCCTAGTAGAGGTGCAGGGAACTATGACAGACAGGTGCTTGTTGAGTGTGAAAATGCCTGACAGCTTTTCTCACGGATCCTTTAACTTACGGTATGAGATTGTCTCTTTTATATGAGAATAAACATCACGCGAGACCAACGGCTTGTCTTCTGAAGGAATCTGTGCTAAAGATCTTTATATCCAAGAAAAATCCATCGATCCCAACGGGTTTGATTCCACAGTTATGTTAACTAGAGAAGCCGCAGCCAACTGAATGCTCTGTGATGTCACGAGCAAGTCTCTTCTTCCTCCATGCTCTCAACTTGGGAAGAGGTACGAAGCAGTTGAAGCATGGAGAAATGCGAAGCTACTCTTAGCGAAGGACCAGTGGGATAATGTGGACTTTGTAACTACGTGGTTGTAAAACACAAAATCTACCCTTCTCTATGTATCGAATCCCGAAACGTGTTACATCACACATCTGTAATATATAAAATGCAATTGAGTTGGTTGACTCTGGACTATAGGCTAGCATAGTAATCACTGTTGTACAGAAACAAATAACGTAGTGCCATATAATATTTTAGGACAAGGGAATAACTAGAAATGTTAGGTGAAAAGTATGAGGTTATTTACATTTTTAACCCTTTTGGACTACATTTATTCCCAGCTAAAACTGTTTTCTACAGAGACATTTCGTAACTAAAAACTATTAAAACTTTAAAAACCTTTAAGAGCCCGTTCTAGGGTTTGCACTTCAACCAACTAAAGCACCGAATATCATCGGCCAACTCCAATGTTGCAGGTTGCCTACAGTGCTAAAAAGTCTGTGGTGAAGAACGAGATAGGCTCGCGTAAAATAAACGCTGTTTGGCCTGCCAGAACATTACATAATATGGTAGCGAAATAATTCTTAATTTTAAACAAAATGTTTTCTTTTTTTCGTTTTATTCATTGGTTTAATAAAAACTAGCGATATGTACAAGAGTAAAACTTAAAATCTTCTTGCACCTTTATTTTATTTGGTCACAAATTGATTCACAATTTTAATGAATGACCGTAACAATGCGTATGGAATCAATAATCCAAAATATTATTGGTTATGAATGCCACCTAGGTTTAAAAAGTCTTACATTGCAGAATCATTGATGAACTGATGATTCATTTAAAATATAATAACCCTAGAATAAACTTGGAACAGTTGAAAGTTCGGATGATCGGTTTTTCTTTCGCATGGTGGGTAAGGAAATGTTAAGCGTTTAGCAACTAACGTGAATCCATGCCAAGTGAATATTTGGACTAATCGCATAATATTAACACAATGGGCAAAATTTAAGTGACAAGGTTTATATTCTTCTACCCGTGGTATAATAAAAAGTTGAAAAGGGTGCGGTTTTCATCGTGAATAGCGAATTAATTCAGTAAAAGCGGCGGAATATTTAAGTAGATTAGGTTGGTAGCAAATGTTGCCTAGCAATTGAACATCAACAGAAAGAGCAGGATAAAATAAGATCTATACCTTTTTCCTGTAAACTGAGCAAGCAGAGAGCCCTCTAAACTAGCATCGCCTCTCGCAGTTAAGACTTGATGACAGAAATGAATTAAATGGAAGCCAAACAACAGTCCAATTGTTTTGAAGGTCTTCGAAACTATACAGGATGTTAAATACCCAACGGACACCAAAACAAGAAAGGAAGTCCGTTAAT
Organism: Deroplatys truncata; assembly: GCA_030765065.1. NCBI lineage: Eukaryota > Metazoa > Arthropoda > Insecta > Mantodea > Mantidae > Deroplatys > Deroplatys truncata. The sequence goes on along the minus strand of CM060988.1, from coordinate 114,335,683 downwards.
TATTCGTCCCTAAATTAATTTTTTCTGAGGCGTCAGCATTTTGAAATTGTATTCTATCATCACCTTGGAAAGATGTATCAGATTTCCAAAATTTGCACGACATATTTGATTGACATAAAGTTGAAATCAGTTACTATTTTATTATGATTTTGTTTTATTCTCGCCTGTAATAGAACTGGAGTTGATATTCTAAGGTTAATTGAGTATCAGATTATTGAAAGCTATTCAAAAACAGGGACGAATAATGTGTTTGAATTTTAATGGTGTGCTTACATTTACTAGCTGTCGAGTCTGCATGCCTTAGGGGCAGATTTCATAGGCGCACATACAGTGTCGCTTCCTTCGCTGTCAATTTTGTGGCTTCTCCAACACTCCTTGACCGAATTAAAAGGAAAGGAGTGACTGGCGAGAGACAGTTCGATCGAATGTGCCTCGCCGTCGACACAGTCCCGTCACAAGGCACTCGAGATTTTGCTGTGCTGTGCAGTGCATCAAGACGGGTAAACACCGTACCCGGGTTTCAAATGTGCAGTTTTGGGCCGAAATTCCTTCACCGAAGTGCGAAAGGCTTGAAAAACTACGCGGATGTGAAGCAATACGCGGAAGGCAAGTTTCATTTGTTTCCACATCGAACCAGTGACGTATGCAGTATTTGTTTCCTTCAGGTTACAATCTCTACTGAGTGAAGTGTCTTTTTGCTTGTCAAACAACGTGTAATTGGATGTGATGGGCCAAATATTCATTTGTTACACTTAGAGTTGAGTTGCATATCTATTATTTATGTACATTAGTATTTCTCTTCTTTTCTGAATGACCAAAATGGCCACGAACTGCTTTTGGAGAGACTTTGGAGAGTAGAACTTGTCTAACCTCAATTGCGTTCACCCTGAATGAATGAGGTCTACTTTTTTCAAATTTTCTGTACATTTGCGTCCAACAGACTCCGTGGAATATCCACATAAACGTTTTAGTTGACCACAAAAATACCTCCTATGTTTCAGTTAAATATTACACAACTGAGACAATAGTTTGTAAAGCAGACTGAATAAGATACCAGTCCTTCAAAATGTAAGTTATTTCCATAATCACTTTGAAGTTTATATTGCTGTAAACTTGGTAACATTTTAGAGAGAAAACAAATCAAATCATCGTCTTGTTAGCAAAACAGCGGGATTAAGTTTTCATAAACATTTAGAATACGTTGGAATTATGTTTCTCCAAAGTAGATCATTGACGCTATACATACATAGCAATTTTCAGGAAGGCTTTCACACTATTCACAGTTTATTACTGAAGAAAATGTTCGGCTGTGAGAAAGTCAGCCATACTCGTATGCAGCAAAAGATATGGTGGTATGATATCTACGGATTATGAAAATGATGAAATGTGTCTTCTGATGCCACGGTTGCCAATTGTTTATTTGGGACTAAAGAATATGAACAGTCTTTTAAGCGTCAAATACTGTAAACGTTTTCAAACTTTGAGATAGAATCCTTTGGCTTTACAATCATTGGGACAGATGCCTATAAGATTTAATTCTATAACTATATCTTGCATCTTGAAAATTCCTCAAGAAAAGGCATAAAACTTATGCTAATTAAAATCGTAAACAAATCATTGATTGTGCAACACATGGTGCTTTTATTTTTCTCCTAACTGATACCTATATTTCAAAGAAGTTTTGAAAGAGCCTGTAGGTATATGTGGACATTTTAGATATACAGCAAAAAATCTTTCAGAATTGATGTGTGAGACGAAATTTTACAGTTTAATAAGATCGACATTTTACTTGTTGTCTTTATTTATATTTCCCCAGTTATATAACTTCATAAATATGAAAATCACTTATCAGTTCCTTAACACACAATTCAAAATATTTATCGTATTTTTCTTGCCTTTTTTCTGAAAATCGCAAAATTTTAAACACAGGTTTTAAGAAAATCAAACGTAACAAATACCTTCTACTTATAAAATATTATACGGGATATGGGGAACTTGGCTGTAAACCTGGGTTGCAACCTAGGAGGATTCCTGTCTTAGATATTAGATGTACTGTTTATTCATTTTATTTATTTTTTCTGCTTGGCTCGCACTAATAGAAACATTTTTAAAAGTGCTGTTTTTTTTTGTTTTGCTTTAGAGAATTCAAAATATGTATTTCTGGACAATATATATTTTTAAGCATTTATAAAATGCACTATTACATTTCAAAACCTTCATGAATTTTATTTATTGTAATGAAAATGGTACCGGATATTCTTAACAATGATAAGTAACTTCGTGTGAAATTTAAATTTCTAAATGCTGAAGATTAAAAGAAAAAATTATTTTCAAAAATGTGTTTGAGGACACTAGTAAGTCATAATTGAAGCAGTTAATGAATATTTTTAATTCGTTGGTATCTTAAAAATGTAACAGTATATTTGAATTATGGAACTGTATATTGATTTTAACGTATCTAGAAAAAATTGTTTTTAATCGACGAAAATGCGGAAAAACACAACTTGGAGAAATCATCCTTTACTGTGAAACCTTAAGAACCTGCAGTATATCGTAATTTCCTTTGTCTTTAGTATGGATTTTCTTACTGTTAACTAAAGTTATTCCGTTGTTATTATTCAGGAGCCGAAAGTTCGTTGAAAGTTTTAAGTGGCCGTCTTTGCGCTCGGCACGTTAAGCTATTCATTTATATCATATAGCACTAGTCTTTCGGTCTCTCTGACATCGCCGGCTTCTCCAACACTTAGGTTCCTTCCACGTGCCAAGTAGAAGGCCAACCGCTCAATCTGTAATGAAAAGTGGTCCATTTTGGGCCAAAGTCACTTAATTTGAAACCCGAACAAATTACAGTTTGAAGGAATAAGTGTTCCTTTAAGTTATGTATTCTTAACAAATTCATCGTTTAATATTGTCAAGAAATACTAAAATTATAAAGTTAAGAGCCACATTTAACAATTTTCGTTTTTTTTTCGTATTCATTTACCCCATATAATAGGTAATATTGAACAGTTTAATGACGATAAATTAGAAAGAGAAATACAGGGTGGACCATTTTAGAGACTGAGCAATATATCCAAAACTAAGCGTTGTAAAAAAAAAATATGTCTTGAATAAAAGTTGCTTGATATTATGGGGAACAATAAATGCCGTTAGTCATGTTTCGTTAGGGGGACGTTATGATGGCCACTTTAGGGTCACTTAATTTTTTTTAAATGGGAACCTACATTTTGTATGACCCTAAAATTAACATCATAACGTCCTCCAAACAAAACACGACTAATGGCATTTACTTTCCCCATAATATCAAGTAACTTTTATTCAAGACATTTCTTTCTACAACGCTTGATTTTGGAGATACTGTATAGTCTCAACTTAAATGGTCCACCCTATATATTCAGATGAATTTTGCTAAACTATAAATGTTTTAAGGATAAACCAAACTACTGATTGACTTTTCCCTGCAATCTGAAACAAACTCTCTGTTCTTAGCACTGCTGTAAGCTTGCAAATTTATGAGCTTAACTCTCGTTAAGCTGAAGCTACATACGGCAGAATATATTGAAGATACTGGATGGACGGACTTGACATTCCCTGATACCTTCAGTGATTATGCTACTGTTGTATTCGATCAAGGATAGCCAAAACCACTGTAGAATACAGCACATACGGCTACACCTGTGGAGAATATTAAATTAATTTATTCTTTTTAGATGTTGTAGACTACGCTTCTCTGATTCTCGTGTATCAGCTCCTTGTGCACTCGGAGTGCAATCTTACAACCTTTCTCCTATTATGCTTTTAGCACTTCCCTTGTTTCCTTGCAGGTAGTGCATAGGAAACGTGACAGTAATGTATTCCATAAAGCGATAGAAATGTTTAAAGATCTGGATGTTGTCACGTTTTTTAGATGAGATAGAACATTACAAGTATGGTGATACTAACTACAAGGAAGTGACCTATAGATATACGTTACACAATGAAGGGGATACACTGTGACCTACATAGATCTATTGTGGCTACCACCCTCCAGGAGGAAGGCATGAAGTGAAGGAACCACATGAGGCAAAGGTCGCAGACAAACAGGACACAGAGACGCGCGGAAGTCCCAAATTGTTTCTGGCTCGAAGATCCGTCCCAGTGCTGGAACTGCCTGGAGAGGGTGATGAGCGACCCGTCGACCAAACAGCCTTCTAGTGTCCACGGGAGAACTCTTTCCTTTGAGCAAGCATCCGCGCCATCTGTCCGATACTGCCATATGCCACGAAACCTAGAATTACACCTGAAAGATGAGAGGGAAAGGGAAATTATGGAAAGGAAATTGTGGTAGATGAGAAACCCACCCCAATATTTGCCTACCGACCAGGGAAAACTACAAAAACCCAAGGTCAGCGTAAGCTATGAACGGAAAACGAACCCGGAACCTCCCAAATGCGAGCCTCGCGCGTTACCGCGGTGTTATCTCGCTCGGTAACGAAATGACTTCACTTTAGGATTATGTCACATTGCGGGGGGCGGATTCAGAAACGATCCGGGCGGCATCTCGACGAGCAACACGGGAGCGGGCAAGTTCCTCGAGCAAGTCAGGAGCCCCAGAAGCGCCTACTGACTAAACTACGCCTTATGATAGTCTCCCGGTTACCTATAGGACACTGTGACATCACAGCGTAGGTTAAGCATACACGATAGACCAAAGCCCGGCTTAGAGTGTCATGTGCCTACGTGACAGTGCCGAGCTCAACATGATTCTCCTTATTACTCAGCGGAAATTGATGTCACGTAAAGCCCCATGTAAGAGGTGATCGGAAGAGGCAAACCGAAAAATTCCGTTTAGAATGTCCCAGCTCAAGAAAGTTAGGTAACACCACAAAATATCAAAGACGGAAGAATTTAGACTCTTTAATAAATTAAAACCAGGCATAGGATTCTTAATTGGTTTAAAGTTATCCACGCTAAAGCATACAGAGAATGTAGACAGAATCGGCCAAGGGTCACCGACGACCAGGTAAACACGATCTGGTCTATCTGCAAACGTACGAGGGATCGGGCTGGTTTGTTACTTGAAATGTCCCTTGCCATAAGTTCGTAACAGTTCAACTTCATTTTCTTTTGTCTTGGCTTTAATGCTTATAAATATGTATGTCTCATTATAATAATTAAATGTAAGTTCACGTAATATTACATACCACCTTTCTTATGTAATTTCTCGGTGCTTCCCATCGGTTAGCAAACACATGAAGTTAGGAGTGCATAGGTACTCTGTGGAAAAGTATAACCAAATAGGAGGGGCTGCGCTTTGCTTTACTCTTTGCGTAAACATGTTACTGTTCAGAAATAGTGGGTTATAAAATAAACAAGCACTGTAAAGATAGAATTACGTATCTAGTATAGAAGATCTACATAGGAACACGACTTTCATCAAATATACAGGGTGTTCATTTCAAACCTTCCTAGTCTAAATAACTATTTATTTAATTTTATCAAATTAAAACAACACATCAATGTAGATGTTTTGAGGGAAATTTAAATTCCGGGTGAATTGTATTTTAGATTTTATGCCCTCATCCCCAAGCACTCTTCTTTGGAATTTCAAACAGCATCCCTATAATTTAATACCTTCAAAAGACATTTCGTTTTTTTACTATTTTGTCTTCTAAAATTGTAGCAACCTGGAACCATTTGAATATGAACAAAGAAGAAATAAGTCAGTTGGAAGAAAACTGTTTATTTTGAAAATTGTCCCATTCAATTGCTTTAATTGACTAAATTAAATGTTTAAAATGTACTCCAGTTCGGTGGAGTGTAATAATATTTCGAGCTTTTCGTACGATTATTCTATGACATAATGCTCAGTATTCTATGGTTTTATTCTATTTAACTGTGGTTAACAATGATAATCCACAGAGCCCCCCCCCAAAAAAAAGATGGGAGGAATGAACGTGATGTACTAACAAATGGATGATTTTGCCAAAATGAGGATCAAAATGTAGGGAGCGTAATTTGAAATTTCAAAGAGGAGGCGACTGGGGTTTACAGGAGTGAACTTGAAATGGAGTGTATGTTCGTTTTAAACTCCCCCCTCACTATCAATTGGCACTTTAGAACTTTAGAACTTAGAATTAAGTAAATATTTGAATAGGGAAATTTGAATGGCAAGTTCAACTGCAATTGAACTTAAACGCGTCGCACTAATTGCTGAGAATGTATAAAACAAATGGAACTTTTTATTTATTTAGGTAGCTTAAAGTTAGGCGGAAGTAATGAAACCTAAAACAATAGCTTCATTTTAAAACTGATACTATTCCTCTACCGTCAAACAATGCTAAATGTTTAAACTTCGGTCTTTAACACACAAACATTTTTAAGATCCCTAAGATAGATATATCCTTAGGGTATAAACAGCAACCTTCCTTTTCCACGAAGAACACTCTGATATGTGATAAAGATCGATCAACTGCTATAGCTTCTACTGTTTGCATAAATCCTTTTCAGGAGTGCTGCCATCTGGTGAGCGATTTTGACAGATTTGTCCGCATGGAGTAGTGATGCCCAATTCACAATGGAACGACATTTGGCAACGCGACATGAGACACGATATTGCTCCTCAAAATCTGGTGTTCACAATTTGGCATTACTGTACGAAGCTCGGGCGAAACAACGCATCTTTTCGTTTGTATTTTTGCATATATTTGAACTCAATTCTTACAACTCGGGGTAATTTAACATTTCTTCCTATAGGAATTGCATTTCCCAGGAGGTTGATGTCATCTTAGCAACACACAAACCAATTCTGTGGATGCATCCCCGGGTCGTAAATTTACGGCACGTAAAAGAACCTCAAGCCCGATAGAGGCCTCTGAGCAAAATTGCCGGTCTTTCACACCCAATATAAAATGGGACGCTAAGGAGCGCAGAAGTACTGTATACTTTGGTGCAAAAGATCTTGGTTTATAGAAATGGGACGTTTAGATTGGTAATGTAACCTTTAGCTCTGCCCTCTCAGAGTGTGACCCTTCTATCTCCCCTCTTACATAATTTTAGCCATTTGATTTACTAATTGCTTGCGTCGCCCCAATGGGCAAAACGTAACATTTCCAATGAGTTGTCTATGTTCTTTCTCGTTGAATAACATCGTTAATAATAATAATAATAATAATAATAATAATAATAATAATAATAATAAATATGTACTACTACTAACAATAATAATAATGGTATATCATACATCATAAATGATTTTGTTATTATAATTAGTATTTTTATTATCAACATTATTGTTGTTCCTTTTTTCTTGGACGTCTATATGCTTGTGAAGCAAAGTAGTTATTGAAGCTGACAAATACGTGGAAATAATAGCCTCTTTCATCAACAGTGTTCCACCAACAGATTCGGTTCTTCAAGATGACAGTTTAGCAAAGCTTGCACCCAAACCGCTATTCGAAAGCGGCAATAACTTTAGCCTCAATTTCCATGTCTACTTCAGAATGAACGTTTAACATAAATATTGCGGCTGCTGTGCACTTTAATACTAAAAGTTCGATTCGCTAATCGTATTACATTGGACTATTAAATACAAGCAGAATTCATCAATCATTTCTTTGTTTCAAGACATTCAAGGAGAGGTAAAAAGATGGATATAATCTACTGTTAGGTAAAAAAATGTGGAAACCTTACAGAGTAAGAAATCACTATTACGATCTCCGCATTTTTGTATCTTAGTGTACTACTGCATTATGTATCATTCGCTTAAAACAAACTCGTCTATATTGTGTTTTGCTCCTTTATGTAACATCGCTTCAAATGCGAGATTATATCGCGGCGCCAGACATGACCTTGCTTGCGTAGTCGCCGTCCTGTTCCATCTGCTTGAGTAACTTGCTGAGATATGGTTCAGTTGTGTAGTTTCCTTCCTCTGTGGTAACTCCTCTACATTTTCTTTTTCCTAAAAGCTGCATCTGCCGTAGTTTAGAATCGATCTGTGTGTTTTTGTAGAAGCAGGCAGTGTAATGGCCTTAGTTACGTAGTGGCCTTTAGGTACCACTTGCCTCATTAAGTTGTTACTACAGTGACTTAGTTATGAGATGTCAGGTCTTCTTCTACATCATCTAACTTTTTCTACTTATTTTAATGTATTTGTAAGCTTTGGTATTTGGGACCTGGGTTCACGAGAGGAAGAAAATCACTCATACTGACGAATGCGAGGTGTAAATGCTACCTTCTGAGACATCTCCCTCGTTTAGCCCACATGCTGGCCTGTATCTACCAAACTGTTTATAGTCAAGTGACTTTGCAGACCTTGTCAGCGCTAGAAAATGAACCCATGTAAACGTTTTAATAAAATATTCCAGTTCAAGCCGAAATTCTTTAGATGCTAGTTATGGAACTTAATATAATCACACGTTGCAGTCATGACATCATTCTCCATTCTTCACTTCCGTAAAGAGATGAATCACTCATTTGCAATTTAAAGGCTGTACGAGTCCCCTTAACCTCAACACTAGTCACACATTTGAAGCATTTCCGCTGCACAACGCTGCAATATCTATTAATATAACAGCTGTTAGTAACTTCTGTGTGAGCTGTATCAAGAAGGTTCTCTCTATTGTTGCAGGTGATCTGGGTGTGCATCCTGTGCCGAAAAAAGCAGGAGCTGCTGAGCAAGACCGGCCAGTGGATCAACAAGGGTATGGCGGCAGGGGACGCCATCATGCGGCGCATAGAGGCGGACCTGCACCAGCAACCCGAGGATCTGACGCCGACGCTGGCCACTCCGATCGACAAGAGACCCAAGTTGGAGCGGGCCCACAGTGCCAGCGAGAAAGAGAACGTGCCTCTAACACGCTCGGGCAGCGTCCTGCGGCGTCAATACTCGCAGGAACAGCCCCAGTCGGCCGCCGTGCCAGGCATCAGTAGCCGGCGAATGTCGGCGAGTGACAGCGGGGTAGACGTCATATCGCCGTCGCAACAGCAGCAGCGCGGCGGCGGTCCTCGGGGTCCCCGCGATGCCTCCTTGGATAGATACCAGCCGCCCTACCCTGAAGACGACCCGCGCTACTACCAGAGTGAACTGGAGGGCCTCATGCGCTCCCAACAATACCACCACCACGGGTACGGCAAGCCCATGGACGTGGTCGTGGGTGGGTACGGGAACGAATCCGATCGGACCGGTCACGGCATGGACATGACTTACCGAGGTAGCGCGCCGCAGCCGGTCGTGACGACGACGGGCAACAGTAAAAAACATAAGCGAAGCGGGTCGGGTAAGAAGGCGCATGTGCCGCACCATTCCACGTCTTCCTCCACGCAACAGCAGGGTGGCCAACAGTTGCGGCACCACCACCATCACCAGCAATCCTTCTCCAGCTCGGACGACGAGCTCCGGTCCACCCCGGAGTGCACCAGCTGCGAGGAACACGACAGCGAGAAAGGTGAGTACACTTCGACATCGTTCTATCGCATCATCTTACATACTCGGCCAGGATAGACACTCGTAACTGTATTCAGATATCATTCAACACAAAATTAAGTAACGCATTAACTGCTACTGAAATTTTTAGTCTCTTAGTACTTCTTTTGTCTATCCTGGCTTCATTTTGGCTTCTATTATCTAATGTTGTTATTTACTGTGTTGTATTTGTTTTCAGCGCCGCTAAGAAGCGAGTAGAAGGACTAATGAATTTTCTTTTCAGTTTATTTAACATGTCTGTTATAATATTATATTTGATGTGCCCTAATGCTGCAGCGTAATTTAATCTCATTCTTAAATTAAATAATTTAAAAACAACATTGTATGGACTGATTGAAACTGTCACAAGTATTTAATTTTCTGGTTTTCGTGTGTCTTTAACCTAGTTTTCTGTAATTACAAATTACAGCGACATTGCACAATTATTCCAGGTTCTGTGGAAGGTAGTTGAGTGTGAGAGTGTGGGTTGTGTTGATTCTTAATTTTTCCTTTTTAATCAGTGCTAAACAACTGCGTGTGAAGTGAATCTTGTGTTACGAAAACTCAGAAAAGTTTAGTTTTGTTTATAACTGATATTAAAATTCACCGTTGCAACCATAGGTGTAGGTAGATGACTGGTAAATATGTTTCTAATCAAACTTTTCAAGAGTTATTTGTTTTCGTAATTTATAAATCTTTAGAGGGACCCAAAAAATCTATACATACATTAATGATGGTTATATTTACTTTTAGGTTCTAAATTTACTTTTTGTCATTAAAAATTTGTTTCTAAAATACCAGTTGTGCAGGACTGTAATAGAAATCACATGGTCATGACGGAAATCAACAAACATAAAAGGTGGCAGAAAATTATTATAGAAACACTAATGTTGTTCGTGCAGTGGTGCTTTGAAATCGGAAGTGTGTGAATCTAATTGTGAACGTTTCCTTGATTTCTTCATACACATGTCATGTTAAACTGTGTAAGTATTTTTTGGGCCACCCTGTATTATCAATGGAAATCTTTAAGGCAGAGTTGCATAATTTTATGATATAATTCCACACTCGAATAGAAAAACATCTGATGTGCTGCATTCACGTGAGTTTCTCTACCCACTATCGTTTATTATATCTGATCTACACTTATTCTTTATTTTCCTAATTTGTAGTAATCCAGATAAACGCGTGCAGAAATCTTCATTACATATTCCGTTGTAGGCACAAGGGAAACGCAGGAGTATGAAACTATAATAAAATCTTTAAAAGTGGGTGATAAAGTATTGCGAAATTTAAACCAATAGTAATAAATATTTCGAAAGTGTTTAATTCCTTTAATTCCACAAAAAATGTATTCAATTATATATCTTAACGACATGTACAGTTTTTTGCGAAGTAATTTTTGTCTACCTCTTTTGTTTGATAGTAATAATAATAATAATAATAATAACAATAATAATAATCATACATTTTACAAAATAATATTCCATCAATCCAAAGGCATGACCCTAAACAAATACTTGAAAATAGCAAATGAAATTGTTTCAGAAAGATTTACATCATCCTAAACATTACTAAATGTTTGGAATATTTAACTTAAAGTTTTTAATTTAAATAAAAAATCTTGACGCTGGAGTAAATAGCTGGACACCAGCATAGCAGCAAGACTAATCAACGATACTCTCAGACAGCATATTAATCAAATTTCAGCTACCGCATCATGTTTATATTTCACCTATAATGAGCATAGAAATTAAATAAAAAGGGTATTTATTTCCTACGCTGAGTTGGAGTTAATTACTTATGTATTTTAATGCACACTTTATTTCTTTTGTCCTGCAAAATTTCATTTCTCTATTCGGTAAAATTCGGCCGCAGCCTCTTTTCTAAATACTGGTTATGACATATTAGAAAAATTGTAAGATATTTCTGCAATAATACGATCTTTTAATCGTTTCAACTGTCAATAATGTACATTTTGGGGATTTTAAACAGCCTGGAATACGTTGAATTTCAAATTAAATAAAAAACTTGCCATTTATTTCAGTAGAACCCTATAACTAGGGTGTTTATCCCTGCTTGAAATATATGAGATGGGATTTTTGCATTTTAAATATAACACACATAAAATATATAAACTCTAAAACAAAAGAACCAAAAGAAATTAATTCGCGGTATGAATGTGATGCATAATAATTTACGAGTATTCTCACAACTTTAATAACTTGATGAGTAACTTGGTGTAGCGAGAAAACGGTAAGCGAGTATACTGACTGCCTTGGGTGCTGCATTTTACGATACCTTTCAGCAATTCGCCCAAACCATCAGCCACTCATTGACAGCCCAATATCAGACCTCACTCCACGAGAACGCGAAGTAATCCGAAGCTACACGAAGACCCGGCAAACAAAAGTGCCCTTGTGCTGTTAGAGGCAATACCAGAAATGAAAGGCTTTGAATGTTTTTAACGATTCTAAGACGCTACAGAGTGAGTCTTAAACATTTTGTTTCTAAAATATAATGCAGCATTAAACAGATATGATTTTGGGGCTACTTTAAAACAGGATGGAAGGGATCAGAGTACATTCCTTTGTGATAAAAGTTAACAGTCATTCCTATGAATGTCCTAGTGGTCATAAATTAAAACGCAATTGTTCATACATTTCTGTTCGTATTTAAAAATCTGATGTGTTGCACTCACATGACTTTCCCTACTCTTGTACAAACTATTTTTACGAACGCTTATTCTCCATATAGGCGGCGCCGTGGCCGAGTGGTTAGACCGCTCGCCTCCCACCGAGGCGGCCCAGGGACCTGCATGTGGGATTTGTGGTGGACGAAGCGGCGTCTGGGCGGGTTTTCTCCGGGTTCTCCGGTTTCCCCGCCATTCATTCCACCAAATGCTCCATCACCTTTCCTGTCATCCATTTCACCAACATTTCGTTTCATCTACTTCCTTCATCCCATACCAGGCATCGGGCTGATCACCCATCCTGGATGTTCTGTCTGATCCATGAGTGTCTGCTCCTCGACGGGCCTCTGACCCCAGGCACTCGCCTGTAAGTCCTGGGGGGTGTAAGTCCTACATAAGAGGAGGTTAAAGAGATAATGGATGAATGAATGAACATTCTCCATATACTTAATGCTAATCGAGATAAACATTTGCAGAAACTACCTTATTGTAATTTTCTTGTAGGTGCAAGGGGAATATGGTAGACTTTAAGCGATAATCAAATATTTTAAGAGGCGGTTGCTATGTGGAGCATTCCGTTCTCTTTGCATGTCCACAACATAAAAACAACGAATAACGAATACCTATTTCAGAAAAAGTATAAGCATAGGAAAATTCAAACAAATAACAAGGAATATCTCGGAAATGGTTCGCTCGACAAGAAAAAATGTATATGACATAAACTGTGTGTTTTAACGAGATCTACATTTTTTGAGTAGTAAAATTTTGTCTATCTCTTACGATTTACCAGTTATGCAAAATTCATTCAGAATAAAGACGACGTTTGGAGACCTTCCCAGAAAATTCAAGATACACATTTCATTTGCCATAAAAGTATCCTATATATGATATTTTAATCAAAATCGTTACAACCATTTTTGAGGAAGTCAAAATTTTCGAAAAATGTTCCATTAAACGGAAATCTGGGATGGGGAAATTTTCTTTAAAATCTTTGTGTCGCATCTTTGAAAGATTCTGAACCTAAATGCCAAATTTGGCAGTTATCCAACTTTTCGTTTTTGAGTTATGCTGTTCACAGACACACGTCCACACAGACGGCCTATTTTTAAAATTTAGATGACTTCAAAACGTATATTTCCGGTGAAATCTCGGTATCGAATTTTTGGGTGGAATGCAATACTTCCCCTACTTACTATATGTAGTATAGGAAGTGAAAATGCATAGTGATTAGATGTAAGGACCTTTCTTCAGGTTGACCACCAAGGAAAAGAATTCCGTACCATTTGTACAGAAGAAAGGAATACTGGATTCAAATAAACGTACTAAACGTTTATTTGCTTTTGTTTTATTCAATTTACGGCATTTCATAACATTTCTGCATAATTGACATAAAAGAAACCAATGTAAAACAGCTAAATTAACTTAAGGGGACCTAGGACAGATTATATGATTCTCTACAGGTTTTTTTTCAATCTTTTTAAAATTCTGTATGTTGGTTTCCCTCATTCTAAATAGCATTATGTGTAAATTTCAATAAAATTGATGAAGTAGTTTTTCAGATATGAGTTATTTTCTGTTTTTCATATGATATTTGAAAATTATGAAATACTCCTTGCGGGACAAATTTTATTTTTCATCAGTACCATTTTGTCACATTAATATTTGAACTCCAAACAAATTATCCTAGTATTCTTTTTTCATGTTGTGCTTTGAATAACAAATTATTAATTATAATCATTAATGCAGATATTATAGTCTAAAAAGTAAAAATGTTTAGGATTAATAGCCCACTGTGTCCAAGTTTTACGTAGTACCCAAAAATGATACTACAACTTCTTTAGATAGAATAGTAGAACTATTATGCCAAGTTTTATACAAAACTAAGGAAAACTGTCGTTCTGAGAAAACTTAATTTTTTTAAACTTAAATGTGCAAAATGCATATGTACATCCAATCGAAACCCGTCAGCATCCAACCATGCCGTCACAACGCTTACTTTAGTTGGGCCCTCCCCATCCTTTACCACAGTTTCAATAGAATGCAGAATATGCATTTTACCGGGTTTCGATCCTACGATCCTTGGTTTTGATAGGTTAGCTACTCCTATCGTGCCTTAGATCGCATGGCCATAAATCCCGATGTTGAAATCAAGTTGCAGATGGAACACATTGCAGTTTATAGCAGAACGTTCAATCCACGCGCTAAAATTTACCCCATGCCAATCGAGTCTGTGTTCGTTCAGAAATTCTAAGCGAGAGAATTCTTCTAACTCATTATGCTCGAGGTTGTGGAATATGGGGGGCGTGACCTTGCGCCGCCATATTTAAATGACCAATTGAAAGGGCTTACTAATCGTGTAATATACCATGTTATATATCATTTTAAAGCTAAGGAGTTGTACTTTTTTATAGAATAGAAAACAAAAAATCAATATTTTCGCGGAAATTCACTTCCCGGTGTCCTTAATCCTGTACCCCTCCTCTTTGCACACTGACTATGGCGCAAATTTGAATGATTTTTGGGAAAGAAAGTAACTATTTTGCAAGCGAGAACAAAAGTAGGCGTGGCAGGCATTTAAATTTCCGTGCATGGTTTTTAAAAACGCCTGCCATACCCTTTAAAAAGGTTTTTGTCACCACCAAACGCATTTAAGTGCACTAACATTATAAAGAGTTAATTTTTGCAGAAATCAAAAAACTGAAAATGTTGGCCATCTTGACTAAAAAATCTGTCCTAGAATCCCTTAATGTAAGAAAACAAAACTACTCACTGCGGTCACCTAGGAGCTCAAAACGTCGTGACTGAAGATACTTGTAACAGAAATCTGAATTAATTGCCGATGTTATGTATACGTTTATTTTGAAGTCCATGGTAGTGTATAACCTCAACTATTACGTTGAATGCAGGTATGCTGAGAGTGCCTCCGTTTGCCAAATCATTAAATATGCAACTCTCATGTCACAACCTAGCAGCACGTAGAAAACAAGACAGCCAGCCGGACACCATTTAGAAAATATTCCAGGCTTTATCACAACAGTAGCAGTAGCATGCATTCGTTTTCCTGTATTGGAGAGAATTTTTTGTAGCACTAGTAGCGCAATGCCCCGTTGTTTGTCATTCATTATTTTCCCCTGATATTTTCCCCATTTTAACTGACGAGGGTTATTTTAAAAGTAAGGTCTGCTTTGCAATAAAATGTGAACCACTTTTTTGATACTTTATTTTATACCCAAGCCTTCAAACCTTACGCTACGTTCTACCAGTCATTTTGTTTTGAACATTTGTGTTATCGTAGCATAAGTTTTTTAGAACCTTGTTACAGACTTCCGCCGACCTGTATCTATTTCTGGAGATATTTTTTTTTGTATTATAAAAGAGCTGGGATAATCGCTTAGGGAACATTTGCGAAAGCTTCTTAAAGAGCATAAATAATGAGTCGTCTGTTTTTGGCTAACATCACGTTTACTTGCAGATTCATAATTTTTAAGCTACTCTGAGATAAAGATCTGATTCCGGACAATTAGTTCGAATCCCTCTCCCAAAACAACGATACTAATAATGCAATTTATTCTGCCATGCAATCTTAGATACAGAAAAATGTACCTCAGAAACTGCATGATTGTTCTTTGGCTTGGCGGCGAACTTCTATTAGAAGGCACCACTAATATTGATTCTACACCAGAATGAGAATTTGACTGATCGTAAGAATTGTGTGGAAAGAAATTTAAAATATAAAAAATTAGTTAACCAAAATATTTGGTAGTTCTTATTTCATTTAATAACAGACCATACTTTAAAAACATCGCTCGTATTTCATTATGCATTACACAACACGTGGATAACTAACAAATACTATGTAAATCCGGCAAGGTTCGGCTTGGCAGCAATGGCATTACGTTCCATCTGATGTGTCGGTGTACGACTTAAAAGCGAATCCCCTTTCATAGGAACGAATTACCAGATGAGTTTTCTCATAGCACAGTCCCCTTATTACCCATAGATGTGTAATACTGTTTCATATTAAACCTCAGATTAAATACAAAATTGCACGGAAAGGTGTGTGTATACAGTAAAAGATATTTCCCATAAGCTCTCTACTATCTTCTTAGATTTAGCCGCACTATAGAGGCAAATGACTCGCGCGTCACCCTGAGGTAATGTGCTAATTATGAAGATACATTCAAACGAATACCGGTGGAAGTCTTTACGAGTTTGCTAAATTATTTTTCAGGAACAGAAAAACCTTTAGTTGATGCATGTTTCAATGTTATAAAGCTTCTTTTGTAAAATGAAATCCATTCATCACAAGAGTTTGGATAGTGGATTTAGTATTTTGTTTTTAATCATTGTCATTGCTGCAAATCTTTTTTCAATACTTAAATATGTATATTAGAGACCCACAGTACAACCCTTAATTAGTGTTGTTAATTCAGTATACAAAGTTATTCTAAAATCCACGTGGTCTTTGTTTATCTATTCTTTCTGAAGTATTTAAAACCTATCATTTTCTATCGAGCTGCTCACGAATTGTTCTAGTATAAGGTTAGGAAACTATATAATGAATGGTATTGTACTATAGAAACAGTGTGATTGTGGTTGGCGGAGACAGGGAAGTATAAATAATGTGAGATACAATAATTGTAAGGGCAGTGGTAAGGTACTAAAACATTATGGGCATTCATTATGTATTTAAATTATTTTTCTCAAAAGAAACGGCTATACATTTGATGATGGTTATTTCACGCTAGTCGTGCTTAGGCGGTAAATTTTTTAGGTAAATAAAACTTTAAAAATTCAGTTCCGATGTTCTTTCCGCTTGAGCTACCATAGCGAGATAACCGCACGCGCATTAAGCTTTCTCGTTTGATTCAGATTTGTTTGTAAACGTATTAGAATATTTAAAATTTACAGAAAGTATTACTATTAGTCGCAGTGTGGTTTGTTAGGGATGCTCATTTATTATATCACATGTCACCGTTGTGACAATGATTTGATTGGAAATTCTAATCTTGGGATTATTTGGGAGGTACCTCTGGACCCCAATTCCTTCATAGTTATAGCAAAGGTTTTGCTGAAGATGTAATCTGATCCATTGTGTGTTAGGTACACTTGGGAGCAGGAGAGGTGACCAATATAGGAACAGGCGATTTAAGTTGGTACTGAAATTTATAGCAAACTTCAGCTTTGTAACTCTGCTCTTACATAATTCTAGCTTTCTGATTGATACGCTGACGAGCGTTACATTGCTTATGTTCTAACACTAAGTTCTTACTAGTTAAATACGGTCTAATATTCATGATAAGATTAGTATGCTCACGATAATAATCAAATAATAATCAACGCTGTTTGACCAGTAGTGCCTCATTAGCGTCATTATGCAGTAAATTATATAGTAGTAATAATAATTATAAATAGAATTAATGATTATTACAAGCATTTAGATTTTATTCTCCTAAGAAGGGAAGAGTTTGTAGGGAGAGAAGGAGACCCCTAACTTCTCAGGAATAGTTATAATAAATTATAATCATAATTTATAAATTATATGCACATTATAAAGTATATTATTACTGTAGAGGAAGTATTATTTTAATCAACCTAAAACTTCGATAGTGAGATTTCACCAGGAATACTTCTTTTAAGGCCCCCTTAATTAAAAATAAATCATTTTAGAACGTCCGTGTGTAATTGTGTGTATGTGTGCGTGTGTGTGTGTGGTTTTTTTTTTGTCTGTATGTTGAAAGTCAGAAAAGAAAACGAAAAGTCCGATAAATACCTTTTTTTAGTACATAAGTTCAGTATCTTCCAAAGATGCAACACGAAAATGTTTAAGGAAATCCCCTACTTTATACGTGGAAATCTTTTCGATACTTTTGATTTTCTCAAACATGGCCTTAACGATTTTGATTACAATATCATATAATTAGGAAATTTACGCGATAAACAAAACGTATACCTTGAATTTACTGGGAATGCCCTGCGAAATCCTCTTCATTTGGAAAACAATTTTTATAACTTTATGAAAGGGTTAAACCATAGAAAATGGATAAAAATGTACAACACAAAAACTACAGAACACCTTAAAACCCACAGTTTATTTCAAATAACTTTATCTCTGGCATCGGCCATTTCTGAGATATCCGTTATTATTGGTTTGAGTTTTTCAACACTGTCATTTTATTTAAAATGCTGTCGCTATTCTGTTTCTCTCAATGTCATGGAAAGAGTATGGATTTCAAGGCCAGCATAAACCGAGTAACTTAAAAACATCTCACTATCGATTCGTTTCCTCTTCGCTTTGAGTTATGCTGCTCACACACATACACACACGTGGACCTTTTTATGAATGTCGTTTTGTTCAGAGGACCTCAAAACATGTATTTTCGACGAAATATCGACATCTAATTTTTTGTAGAATACAATAAATATAATCTCCCTTGTAATTACAAATAAATGTGTAGATGAAGCTATTTCTGCAAAGATTTATTTCGATTAACACAAAAAAGTCGTCTTAGAAGAAGCGTTTGGCATAAGTATTGCGGCTGTTGCGCATTTCAGTGCTGCAAGCAACTCATTTCTCGTCCATCCCTCCCTCTATGAGATTGATCGCCAATCATGTTACATTGTACCAACCATCTTAAATTTTTTAGACGAATCAGAGTAGAATTCGTTAAGAGATGTTATTTCTGATCTCTCCTTTGTTTCACATCGCTCATTGACTCACGATTTTGTTTTGGGATTGTTTCAAGCCAGTCTTAGAGAGGAGTGATAAGGACTGGATGGAATCTAGTCGTGGATAGAAAAGTTGGAAACCCTATGGAAGAAAAAACACACTATTTAGATCCAGGGGAGAATACGTAGTGATGTGTGCTTACAGAGTTTGCCTATCGGAACTAGAATTTAGTAACATTTATGTTCAGCATGTTATGTTTCGGCTTGGCTTGGGACTTAGAAATTTCAATTTCTTCCAGCGTACAACCAAAAATGTAACAAAACTTTCAAGTTACAATTAAAGTGCTACCTCTAGGTTTTGTACCACCACATCACCTACATGTCGTCCTACGTGGTATAGTGATTAGCCTCTAGTTCCTGAGGTCGCGGGTTCAAACCCAGCGAGGACGATGGATTTTTTCGGGCGTAAAAATCCTTAGCATGGCTTCCTTCGGAAGGAAAGCAAAGCCGGTAGTCTCTGTCGTAGATTTACGGCACATAAAAGAACCTCAAGCCTGATAAAGAGGCCTCTGAGAAAAATTACGGTCGTTCATGCCCAAAATACAGTGGGACGCTAAGAACCACAGCAGTTAAAGAGCGTTCATAAATAAAACTCGATTCAATGGCATGTTTTCGTTAACACTTTTAATCAACATTGTTCATGATCAATGCTCACGAGCAATTTTTGTGATAGATGGTTTAGTCCTGTCGATAAACAAAGTCTCGTTCGGTCTTGAGAATGAAAATTTCATTAATCTTTTGCATCTTTGTTAATATTTGGCTGCACATATCGAGTGGTTCAACCCGTTCACCTCCGTGGTGTGGGTATAGCAAGTCTATCTCGGTTGGGGTGCGTATCTGCATAAGGTTTTTTCCATTAACCTGAGGATGAATATCCCATAAGTCTAAGCTCTAGGGATTCAGGGTCCATTTGAGCATCATTTCAAGTATTTCGTTCATTCACCTTCCAATATGACTATCCGGTTAAAGGACGTTAAACTTCAAGCAAGAAAAAAAAGTTTAACTAATCGACGTTTCCAATTATTTGTGTAACTGCTGTGCTAAGTTTTACGACCCTCGACTTAAAATTCAACTAAACTACACATGGGTTGCTCCGTAGAGAGTGATTTCTCTTTATCACTTTTAATAGAACAATAAACATTCAAAGCATAAATACAAGAATTTAAAAAATTAAAATGCTTACTCTGAATTACCTCAAAAGTTGACAGTTTGAAGTTCGAGAACGGAAGATAAATTTTTAGCCAATTCCAAAAGGACGTTAATATTATTAAGTGAAACTGGAAATGTTTATTTTCCAAAGGAATTCAAATTTAATCCTGTGATGGTTGCTGCTAAGAAAAGCCAAGAGAGGGATGCATTAAGCACTGTCTTCTTTCTCAGATGCATATTTTAATTTTCAACATGATTCCGATGTGGACAGATGTCAATTAACATTGTCCATCAACATTGTTTATTAACTTTGTTTATCAACTTCAGTGTATTCGTGACAAACAAAGGTGGAAGCGGCGGTTATCAGAAGGATCTTGAGGGGGCAGCACTTGCGTCATATCCTGGGCAGTGCACCCAAACACACCAGGAAATGTCCCCCATATAAACGAGGCCAGATATTAATACCTAAGGGCTCGCGTGAAAGTTATTAATATCTAATGTGAGAGTTAGCTTTGCAAGATAAGTTTGTAATAGCCCCATTCCGTCAAGGGAGCAAGTTGCGCCCGACCTCATTAAACCCCTGGCCAGGTGTGCGCACGTCTACACGGTTATGAGGGGAGGTGAGGGGAGGCGTCCTGGGGCCCACGGCCCTTCCGTCCTCATTCACCAACAAGTGAGGGCGGTGTACTCTTTGGGTGCGTTCCGCTGCCCACACATCCCAAATCGTTATCGACCGCCTATTAAGTAATTAGCTAGTTATCAAACGTAAACAATGCTTTGTTTGTACGTTATCGATCTTAATTTATCGTTAATGACTAAGCAATCAGTTAAACATCTATATTTTGTTTGTCTTATATTGACGATGCTCTATTACTCCAAAACGTTTTCTTTCGTTAAGATGGAATAAGGCATATAACTTAAGAAATCTTATATGAACACACACAACTTCTCTAGCCATGATAATTCACGTATATCCTTTATGTATTGCAGTATTCATATAAAGTGAATCGTATATTCACGTTACGTCATTCGCTATATATTTTTACGTAGGAATGGTTTAAAATTTAGCAATAATATTCAGAAACAGCATTTCATGTTTAACGCTGGAAAAGAGATCCTGCGACGATGGGAAAAAGAAGAATTTCAAACCTTCATATATGTGCGTCAGATAAAAGTACATGTAACATAAAAAGCCTGCAATTTTGAAAACTGCTGACGCTTCGAAAAAAAATTAGCACAGATTGTGTACTTTAATGAGCTGTAAGGTTTCCTATGGTGATTTTGTCTATCTTTTATGATTTCTTATATAAAGTTAGACAGGACTCTTCACAGCCTAATCACGGAGGGAGGTTTCTGAAAATATTCTTCTGGCGTACGTAAAAAGTATCCAACTCCAGTAAGAAATTTGATATGTATCGGACTTTTTGTTGAGTTATGCTGTTCACGCGCGCGCGGAGCGTCTTGTTTGTTCACTGGACCTCAAAATGTGAATTTCTGATGATATCGTTATATAGAAATTGTGGGTGGATTGCAATACTTCCTCTGTCTACCATAGCTTAGCGATAGTGTAAAAATATCTGAAAAGACACTAAAAGATGTAGATAGTGCTTTTGAGAATCAATTAATACCATATAGAAAATGCGATGGTGACTAAAAAGTAAAGCATAATGCGCATGCGTTATCGTCTCTGTGGAGATTTGGTTATGGTCTATTACACCCTCAAGGACTTACAAGCCAACAGGATCAGTACCTGTTAAGGTGCAAGCAAACTCTGGATCTTAGCATATCCAGGATCCTGGGTGATCAGCAGGCAGAGGGATGTTAGTAAGTAAGAGCAGTCCTATCACCGAAAGGACTATAAGTGATGTCGGGTTCTGTGACGGATACACTCTCCTCTCCCCAACAGCCGGTTTCGTTGTGACTGTTCCATTTATTTGGTGCTTAATGTGTACCAGTGGAGAACTGTAGCAATATGTCTAAAACAAAGAAGAGTTTATTCATCAGGTTAGTATAATTTGTGGCGGAATGTGTCAGGAAACACTGCAGCATCAAGGACAAACCATCAGGTGTAACATACAGCTCAAAAGAGCTTTAAACGTCATGTTAAACAACATCGCAATTCAATGAAACACAAGGAACAGTGGCATTGGAAACGAACAATGAGGAAAGTGGGCCTTCAAACTCCTCAGCCCCAAACTACAGATCATAATTTCCCGAGGATCTGTGTCATCCACTAATAAGAGCAGATATTGCTTTTTAAAATGTGCAGCTTTTGAAATGCTTGTTTCGTAGCTTTCAAAACTAATTGCATATTATCAATACATACATTGCTTTCTTTCTTATAAAACTACTCCTTAATCCTGATTTACCTACTTTCGAAGCTGGGGTATTCATCACATTTGTTCACAGAGAACACTGTAAGGTCGCTGTGACTCCCACCTTCCCTCGCCACCAACTCTCGGTTTACTTACTAAAACCCCTCTCCCTGATGATAAGTCCAATGCTCAGTATAGCGGGGAAGGAGGAGATGAAATGTAGTGATGTAAGAGATAATAGGATAAAATTATTCAATCCAGCATTCGCCTAACGACTGAGAAAAACCGCGAAAAAACTTCAATCACATTAGTCGGTCCCGAGGATTTGAAGCCGCGTCCTCCCGAATGGGCCACAGATGTTACCGCCTGAGCCATCCCGCTAGGTTGTAGTTTAACTCCATTACTTAAAATCTCTTTTTATATACAGGTTATTGATATGGACGATGAAAATCAGTCGCATCGTTTCTTAGATCAAAGATCTTTCATTGCCATTAAAACTTGACTGGATCATACGCAACAGAAAACGTTTATGAATTTCTTCGAGAGGTGTGCAGTGACACTATTGTAGACCGCAGTATCATTCTCCGCTGGAGTAAACCTATATCAACTGTGACGTCAGCAAACAAGTCTTCTTGTTCCTGGTCCTCAGCTAAGAGCTCGGCGAGAAGTGCAGGTGAGGCTAAGGAATGAGCAAAGTTACTGTTAGCGAAAGACTAGCGGGGAAGAGGAATGAATGTATTTTATAGCTACTTGATTGTAGGATACAAAGGCTCCCCTTCCTTTTCCTCCAATCACCTTACCTACGAATTCCTTAAACAATGTTAAATCATAGGACTGCGATACGTCAGATATAATTGAATTGGCCTACTCTGGGCTAAACCATTTTGTGAAGGTTGCATTACTGCATCAATCAACAGCCTGGAAGATAAGATCATATTTGACTTGTTTTATCAAAGAATTGTTGATATTGACCATGTTGCTGTTGGCACATGACTCAAGTTACTCGGAGCTTTTGCTTAAGAAGCTGCTAGAGGCGACCACAGACATCGGAGTCTGGTGTACTAACTCTCTAAAACACATATCGGAGAACTGGTGGGAAATGTATTGACTAATTAGAACTGGATACATTCCCTCACCTAGTCTATAAATTCCGGACATTAACCCATCTGAAAATAGTCTACTAACAAATTGAAAATATGCTTCACAGAAAGAGTTGTATTACATTAAACAGTCTGATTATAGCTGTGGCAGACGCATTCGCCAAAGGGAATAAAATGGCCTAAAACAGCCATCCCCAATATTGGGAAGCAGTCATTTAACTTTAAGAGGGTATTTTGTCGTTGCTGGTGCAAGTAGGAAAAATTATCATCAAGAGCTTATATACAAATACCACTCATATAGATTCCTATAAATTAATATAGCTTACAAATTAGTATGTTAGGTAGGATTTAGATTAACTGCTGCTATGTGCTTGCTTTTTAATTTTATTTGCATTATTTCCTTATTTCCTATCACTTCAAGGAAATAGTGGAAAATATGCCCTTCTGATCATTGTTAATCTTTTGAATCGATTTCATGCCCTCCCCACCATGGAGTCGAAAAATGAGAAAACAGGGAGCAATGTTTTTGGACAAGGTCATTGAAATTGATGAGATGATGACCTTTACCATTTCCGGATCTAAAGTCAAGTAGGTTCGCATTGCGTAGCCCCCTAAGAGAGGGCGTGTTCTCCAACACATAAGGCGCTTATTCAACTCCACGATGCTGCCATGTGCCAGGAAGCATCTCGCCGTGAAATTTCACCATATGGGTAAAGCTCTGAAATCCCGCATACAACCAAATTGCAATGGGAATGAAATGAATGAAATTTAGAGGAATGGATCATATAAATATAAGAAGCCAACCCACCATTCACCTAAGTAACAAATAAAAATCATGGGTAAGCCGAAGATCCATTTTTAAAACCCAGAAGTCGTAATGAACCTTTTTAAAATATGATTCGATTTTCCAAACATGATTCGCTCAACGGGGACTTTCCGATACCATAAATAAGCCGGAATAATCTTCCTCGGTACTTTATAAGTTAAATAGCTTATGAAAATGTGATACAATGTTAAAGAAGCAGAATGCAAGCTAAGCAGTTTCCTTTTAAATAATTAAAATATGTTTGCGTGTGCTACATAAATAATTGTTCGAAGTTGTAGCTCGTGTTTTTTAATTGTTTCACTTATATATTGCCTTTAACATCTTATGTAATACCAGCAACTATTGACTTTGGAACAAATTCTCATCGTAGTGATGTTTACCCTTTTCCAGTTTGTACTAAGCGTTGGATTTTCTGTTCCTTTTGGTTTTATTTTAAACTCTATGTCAAACACATTCAGACTCTCGTTCTTACTACTATAAACTAGAGGAGAAAGGGAATAGTTCAGGCTAAAGAAAAATTTACTACATCCAGTCGGAATCGAACCTGTGAACCCTGGATTTGAAGCCTAT
This sequence comes from Deroplatys truncata, assembly GCA_030765065.1. Taxonomy (NCBI): domain Eukaryota; kingdom Metazoa; phylum Arthropoda; class Insecta; order Mantodea; family Mantidae; genus Deroplatys; species Deroplatys truncata. The sequence goes on along the minus strand of CM060988.1, from coordinate 114,310,863 downwards.
ACCATCACACTTGCACCTACTCGTATTCTTGGTGATGAAGGGTCGAAATAATTCGTAACCATCGAATTAGGCAGTTAACCTCTGTTTTCAATATTAGTTGGACAATCGGAACGAAATGTAAAATACTACTATTTATCGGCGTTTGGCAGCATCATTTCCGAAATGACCTCGGTACAGCTGGGTTAAAACTGACGTTTAGCGCGAGCAGAAAGGGTCTACAGATTTCAAATTGTGAAGGCGCCCAAGAAATTCCGCACTGTCGATTATTATTCCCCCTCCCCACTTTCGGAGGGAGACCATCCCACCCATCGTGGTCTGTTGTGACGTCACGCGCTCTCCACATTGATTTTCGCAGCGTAGTGACGTCAGCGGGTTGGTCACGTGCTGGGTGACGTGTTGACTTGGTGTCAGAGGTCAGGTGAAATTAGTCCTCTTGTAGTCTTGTTACATTTCCTAACTGGAGGTCAAGTCAGGTCAGGTGTACGGTTGTGGGGTATGCCTCCCTCATTGGTCACACTTTGCCCTATTTGTGTGCCACTGGAGGGAGTCACTTGGGGGAATCACTTCTTTCATGAGCGTGCCACATGGAGGGCAAGACAGAGAATTTGTTTACACTTAGCAGCCCTTCCTTCTTCCTTTACTGCCTTTCGGCTGGGTTGATAAATTTATTTCGTATCACTCACCATTGAGTTGTTGTTTCCTACCATTTTATGGAGAATTGCTATTCAAGGAATAACAAAAGAAAGTCTTTTTGGTCACAAGCGAAGTCAGACAAAGCGAGTATTTGTCCTTGGAGTGCAGGCAGCGGCGTAATGTGTAGGCGTGACTAGCTTCCCGCGCCAGTTCACTGGTCATGGTTACTCCAAATGTGATATTGTTCCATACCAAGTCGAAATCTACTTCTTTCCAAACTGATGTACAAAGTGAAATTTACACTTCAATAGCAATTTTCAACATTCACCAAGAAAAATTTAACCTGATTTCCTGCATTCACATAACTTTCTCTACCCACTATCGTTTATGTTTATGTAGCTTTTGCAGATTGTTCTTCCGAAAGCATATTTTTCTATCTACTTCATGTTAATCGAAATAAATATCTGTAATAATAGTTCCATTACACACTTCGTTCTAGGTACAAGGGTAATAGAGAAAACAGAGTCGATAGACAGATGTTTAAGAGCTAGTCGATATATTCTGGCCTTGAAATTCCATACTGCTTTCATGACATTGCAGAAACAACTGATTAGTGGCAAGACTTTAAGAAAATGACAGATGTTGAAAAATTCAAACTAATAATAATCGATATCTCAGAAATGGCTGATGCTGCAGAAAGTCATTTTAAATAAATTCTGTATTTTCAAGGGTTCTACATTTTTCTGTAGTACATTTTTGTCTGTTTCTTATGGTTTACTCGTTATACAAAATTGAACAAAATTCCTTCCGAATGAAGAGCATTTCATAGGCTATTCTCAGGAAATTAATTATATAAATTTCATTTTTCATCTAAGTATCTTAAATATATGTAATTTTAAGCAAAATCGTTAGTCATTTTGAAAATAAAAAATCGCTATAAAATATCCATATAAAGGGTAGTATGGGTAGTATTTTCTTTAAAATCTTCATGACGCTTCTTTGGAAGATGCTGAATTTAAATAGTAAATTTGGTACTTATCTGACTTGTCATTTTTGAGTTATGCTGCCCACAGACAGAGACACTTTTGTTTTGTTCAGAGGACCTTGCATTTCCATGAAACGTCGAACATCTAATGTTTAAGTGAAATAAAATACTTCCTTTACTTGGTGTAAGTACGTAGTAACTAAATTTCTTGTATAGTCACTTTAAAAAATTAGAGCAAATCCTCCTCTTACATATTCAGCATTAAATCCTGATACCAATTCCGATTCACCTTCAGCGAAATCAAATGGACTACGATTTTTTTTTAACTAAACAAGAAACAAATCATAGAGTACATAAAAGTAAACATAAAAATAAAAATAAGTGTTTCAAATCACAACGGGATACTGCTTGGCGTTAACATGAAAAAATTACATAGTATTCCCTGAGTACTTTATAACAAAGTATTGCCAAATAAAAAAACTATCATCTAGTGTCTTACAATTAAGGCAAATCAAAATAGCACAGCCTTAAATTATTTTATGCAGTTTAATAATGTCTAATTACATTTTAATCATATATTTTTGCATTTAGTTTAAAAAATATTATGTGAACACACAGGAATGTCTTAACACATGAAAATTCAAATATATATTTTACGTATTACATTATTCATATAGAAAGGATTCTTCTATCCACTTTTCTTAATTTACGATATATATTTTACACAGGAATTATTTCAAATTAAGCAATCGAATGCTTAGTTAATGCACATTAGTTGTGCTATCAAGCTCTTGGATGTAAATAAAAAATAATTGCGATCCTTCAGGAATGCCCATTGGATGACATACTTAGGAAAGTCTAAAAGTGTAATAATTTCAGACTACAAAAAAAAGAACTTAATATAAAGGATCAATTTTCCACATTAGTATCAGAAATATATTTGATTAAAAATTTTAGAGCCATTTTTGAGAAAGTAGAAAATAGCACCATTTTTCAATAGATAGTTTGTGGATGGGGAACTTTCTAGAAACTCTTCCCCTGGTATGTTTAAATAAAACCCGTGAAGCTTTATAATTTTTTTTTGCTTCGGTGAACCTCGAAATTTTGGACTCAATAAAATACCTTCTCCACTTGCTATAGATGGTAAAGAATGTAGTGATGCAATTTCAATACAATGTGCAACAATATTACATTAGGACATTGATTGGGAAAATATTTTGGTAGAACATAGGAAAAAAATCTAGTTGCATTCACAGGACTTTCTCTAATCTCTGTCGTTTATTAATTGTTATACAAATTATTCTTACGAAAGTTTATTTTTCTATCTATTTAATTTTAATCGAGATAAACCTTTGCAGAAATAGCTGCATTACACATTTCGTTAGGATACAAAGGGAATACCGATAGCAACTGTTAAAAAACTGGATGCTGTATTGTGGCCTTAAAATTCCATACTCTTTCTATGCAATCGCGAGAAATTACTAAATATCTACAGGCCTTTAAAATAATGATAAAACATTGAACAATTCGAACCATTAATAACGGATATCTCGGAAATGGCTCATGCTACAAAAAAGTTATTTGAAATAAATTGTGTATTTTTAAGAGATCTACATTTTTTGTGCAGTGCGTTTTCGTCTATCTTAACAGTTACCAGTTATACTATATTACTAAAATTTCTTCCGAATGAAGAGGCTATTCCCCAGAAAATTTAAGCTATACACTTTAAATGCATTTTACTCCAAATTATTAGAGCCATTTTTTCATAAAATCAAAACTTTGGAAAATATTCCAAGTCAAAGGGAGTTTGGAGTTGGTGGATTTTCCTGAAAATCTTCCTGTCGCAGTTTTGGAAGATACTGAACTTAAATACCAACTTATTCGACTTATTTTTTGAGTTATGTTGTTCAGATGTGCACACACGCGCGCGGACCTTTTTTCTAAAAATACCTGTTCCTGTTTTTATTCAGGTCCTCAAAACAGGTATTTCCGGTGAAATATCGATATTTTGGGTGAAATGTAATACCTTCTCTTCCAACTATATACGTGGTAGGGAAATTAAAAAATAAATAAATAAAACTAGAAATTTTATTCAGAGATTCTGTGCAGTACTACTTTATGTGTTTTTCAAACAGTATATCTTGCAAATAAAATATTCGATACTAAATGATGATAAAATGTGGGTTGAAAAATAATGGTGGCCACCACCATAGTAGTCTAATTCTCTCTAATCTGGAGGACCCGAGTTTGGAACCCGGCTGAAGTAATTTAACTGGATAAGATTCCCTCAACCTGAAAAAGTTCGCGCGCTAATTTCACTCATCTCATTCCCTGTATGTAAATTTGATATCCCAATAGCAATGTTAATAACTTAGGAAAGTTGATTCTATGTGGAACCAAATGAACGAAATCGTGCGTATTCTAACCTATATAGATTGCTTGATAAGTAATGCGTGATGTTAGAGTACTGTTATGTAGTGAAAACCTGTGTTTTCCATAGATAAATTTGAAAAATCCGCTTCCAACGTCTCAATCCGGAATGTGCAAGGCAATAAAATGTGTGAATGTGCAAAACAATATATCGATCATGGAACTGCTGTTTTGCGAGCTTTACTATATGTAACTGTAATAACATTTATGTGGCCGAAGTTATGTAATCGCCTTTCTATAACACAGCTTATTAACTATTCGATAAAGGCCTTAGCAGTCGCTTTCCTGTGACATCTACAGTATTTCTTTTTATTTTATTCTGTGAATGAAACTGTATAAATGTCCAGTGCGATGTTTACCTGGGGACTGAGGAGACTACAAGAATGTTCAAATTCGGCATTTCACAGAATTATAAGCAAGTACCTACTGTATATCAGCTGAGTCTTCTTGCTAGCTGGCGTCCATGATTTTAGTTTCAGCACATTTTAGTTTCTCTGACAGCGTTTCCTGCATTTTATTGAATAAATCACTTATTATTCAGCATTAATCTCTTAATTGAGTAATGAAATAGACAAATGTAAGACTCTCACGAACAGAAAATTCGTTGGGCAGTCCTAAGGAAGACACAAAATCCTATGAACAACCCAGAATTCCAATAAATAAAGTTTGACTTAATACTATAAAAATATTGTTACATTCCCAATGCTTTCTCTGTCCGCTTCGTTTATTTTTATATATCTTCTACAAATTGTTATTACAAAAGCTTATTTTTCTATACACTTCTTGGTTCGAGATAAGCGTTTACAGAAATGGTTTATTCACGGTTTAATTAGGTGATGAATTTGAAATTCTATACTTTTTGCATGACCTCATAGCAAACAAACGAATAGAGATTTAGCATTTCAAATAGAGTAAAGTATTGAAAATTTAAATATCATTAAATCTACAAACATCTCGCAATGTTTAATCACACAAAATTTATTTGACATAAATTACGTTTTCACGAGATCTTCATTTTTCTTCCAACTTTTTTTCTATCTCTTATGATTTGCCAGTAACAAACAATTACAGAAAATGTATTTAGAATGAACAGGATTAGCAGAAAACTATATATATATTATTAGTCATGCAAATATCGTAAATATATGGTATTTTAACAAAAAGCATTAGATAAAAATGTTCGATGTAAAGGGTGGTTTGCAGCGAGAGTATTCTTGTATTTTTATTTATTTATTCTTTTATTTTCGTATTGCACTTCGAAAGAACTGAGCTTAATTATCAAGTTTGGTATATTTCAAGCTTTAGCTATGCACACACACAGTTATATCGAATTTTTGGGTGGAATACAATACTTTCTCTGCCTACTATGGGTATGTGGTAGAGAAAGTTAAAAAATTAAAGGTGGAAAACAGAAGGGGAAAAAAATACATTCATTCGAAGTATTTTAGTTGTTTATATTTTTGCTCTCAACATCAACATTGAAAGCACTATAAGCGTATAGATAACTGCATACATTCATAGATAAATAAAAAAACTAATAAGCATAAGATAAGCAGTCAGAGGGGTTAAAAGTCTTGACTTTGGTTAGCAATTGCACTGGCTTCCCCTTTCCTCAGCGACAACTTCTCTGACGGTTGCGTTTGGCATGCAGCCTACACGATACTTTGCAGGCGAAAGAAATCAATGGCGCGGCAAGTGAAAGCGTCTGGTTCCGTGTTGTCGGTTTATAGGCGTTTCTGTGCTAACCAAGACGCCAGCGGGCGGTATACTGCATCCATAATTTACAGTTGTTTCAGTTGAAGTGTTTGTTACCACATAGAGTCGTAGCTCTGCGTTCTTCAAGGCAAGTAAACCTTTGATTGCTCAATGTTATGTTTAATTAAATATGTTAAGGAAAGAATCTCCTTGCATATTTCAAGTAATTTAGTGACACTAAATGTTTTCATTTATTATATTTTAATAAAAATAGGTTTTATTTGAAACAGATGTAGAAGATCACTCTTTAAGAAAATATTTTGTGCATGACAAAGAATATTTTGAAGTTTGTTGTGCAAAAGATGCCTTAAACTTTATTTAAGTACTTCTTTCAAACTTTTGAGTCGTTCATTAATAAGTTCAATATGTGTTTGAATCTTAGAAAAATAATTCCAAATAATTAATATTAACATTAAATATTTTAAACTTAAATTTATGCCTTGAAGTATAGAAAGGTTTGCATGACACTTACAGACACCTCATAAAGCTCGCAACACTAGGAAAAATGACATTCACTACTTGATTGTATTAACTTAATTCCTAAAATTGCGCCATGCAATCCTGATCAAACATCTGCTTATTCTGAGGATTTGCATATTATTTTAATGTGTATCATTTTTCGTTTCATTACGAATATATAATGCATTATAATGTAGAGTTTTGTAGTGTCTGTGATCAAAATTACTTAAGTGTCTCAAAACTTCGTTTTACACTTCAAATGTCTGAGACAGTTCGATATGTTAAATTAGATACCAACTTTAATTAATTTCATATTAAGCAGTAAATACGTATTTTATATAAAAATCATACGACTTCCACTATCAGTTATCATTTATTTTCATATATGTTCTACAAATTATTCATACCAACAGCTTATTTTTATATGAGCTTTCTGTTAATTAATGATAAGTATTTCGCATAAATGCTTTCAATATGTTTTAAATATATAACCAAACACACAAGAAAGCTAAGATAATAGTCTACCGTTAAAAATTAAATTGAAATTTTAAGTCTTCGTATTGTATACTCCTTTCACGGGCTAATGGGAACCAAAGACACGATTATGTGTTTCAAAAGTTATATTCAGACGAACAAAATGAAATATATAGGAAAGCGTTAAACATAGAAACAAATTTGAGCTAAATTGTAACTACTGTAATTATATTTTTCTATACTAACCTCTTGTCTCTCTCGTATAATTTCCTAGTTATATAAAACTCAATGAGAAAGTAGAAGACTTCATATATTTAATAAAGTTCAGCGTATGCATGTGGCATTTAAATCAAAATTGTTAAAGGCATCTTTGATTAACTGGAAAATAAGTAAATAATTTCTATTTAAATGGTTGTTCGGGGTGGTGAATTTGCACACACACACACACACACACACACACACGCGCGCGCGCGCGCGCGCGCGTACAAGGAAAATATTGAAAATCAATTTTGGGATTCAGTGGACGTCAAAACGTGTACTTCCAATGAAATCTCGATACGGAATTTTTGACTAGAACACAATACTTGGTCTGTTTACCACAGGTAAGTGATAATGAAACTAATTACCTTAATGCCTTAAGCAAGACAGTCTTCCCTATGTGGCTTATGTTAGTTTTACAGATTTCTGGTAAGCTTTATAAACTAATATTAGAGTTAAAATCCTGACGTTTATACAATTTTAATGTTAAGTATTTCATATATAATAATATGAAACAGTTGTGTAAAAGAAACTTGCTCTATTACATATTAATCTTTAAAGAATATTACTTTTTTCAAAATAATATTCAGCATTTAAATCTTTCTAAAAATATCCGCAAAGTTCCTTCTGAATGAAGAGGATTTCAAACCTATTTCCAGAAAATTCAAGATACACATTTTATTTGTATACAAATGTGTTAAATATATGGCATTCTAATCAAAATTGTTAGAGCCATGTTTTAGAAAAACAAACATTTCGTAAAATGTTCAATGCAAAGGGTATTGTAAAGGGATTTTTTGATCATCTTAGTGTCCCATCTTTGGTAGGTACTGACAGAACTTAAATACTAAGTTTGATATTTATCCAACTTTTAGCTTTTGAGTTGTGCCGTTCACACACACAAACACAGGGAGACTTTTTTCTAAAAATGCTTTTTGTTGGATATAGGGGATCTCAAAACATGTATTTCCGATGAAATCTCAGTATCAATTTTTGAATGGAATGTAACACCCCCTCTACTTACTGTGTACGTGCTGAGAAAGTAATAAACTGTTTAGAATTATGAAAATTTAATACATAGTTTCGCTTATTGGGGCGACATTATCAAGCAATAAACATTTCTAGCCCGTAGTTTCATTAATAATTTAATAATATGTACCTGTAGGTAAAACGTTACTAACCCTCTATTGCATTTGGCAACAAATATGTTTAAACAAACTTTTAGAATATGTTAACAGTGATTTTTTTTAATTTCATAGTATACACACCTTCACCAATTAAATTAAGCTATTTATAGATTTTTATATTGTAAAAATATTACATTTTTTCAATAAAGCTACACTCCTTTTTAATGTAAGGATGCAAAATGCATGCGATTGCAGTAAAATAACCCCGTCAGCATCCAAGTGTGCCATTACACTTTTTTCTTCTTTTTCTTAACTTGTGCCCTCCCCGTCCTTTACCACAGGCACATTTGACTGCAGTCGTTGGGACTCGAACTCGCGACATTTGGTTTTGAATGGTTGCCATTCCATTTCGTGTCGCTCTAACGGTACAGCTATTCGAATCGCTTCGGTTATGGTGTCGGTTTTGGAATTAGAGGCATATGTGGCAAAATAATTCATGCAGTAGAGGGTTAAAATGACAAAAACAAATTTAAATACTTTATTAAAGAATGTTCCCATTCACTTATTCAGAACAGTCCACGACTATAATCAGGATTCTCTTGTGATTTGAAATACAGATATATAAAAGATAGTCTGCAGAAACGGGCGTGTCTTCCATAAACATTACTGGCATTAATATGCAAATTTAATATCTTATATACTGAAAGTTACTATTTTTACTATAAATTGTTGTTGTACACATCTTAAATATTCAAAACAACCGAAAATACTAAACTTTTTTTGTAAATTTTGACTGGCTTTCTTACCTTAAATAGTCATTCTGTAAACAAGAAAAGCTGTCAGAATAGGTTGTACGACATACTTCAGTAGTGCAGGATTTTCACAAAAGCTATTCTGTGCCGAGACAAATGTATCATTTGAACAAGCAAGCTTCCTTCCCTTTCTAGATGACCGTCCATAATAATTAAGAGAACTTCACAAGCTATTTGCATAAAATTCAAAATACATATTTTATTAATATGAAAATGCCTTAAACATGGTGCTTTAATCAAAGTCGTTAGAGGCACATTTGAGAGAATAAAAAAACACTTTCTATGTGAAACTTAATTTTGGGATAGGAATTTTTTATAATGTTCGTGTTGGAAGATAAACTTAAACACTAAGCTTTGTATTTATCCTAAATTTCGTTTTAGAGTTAATGCAGTTCACACAAACACAAATGCATGCACACATATTCGGACATTTTTAAAATTCTTTTTCGAATTAAGGGGAGCACAAAACGTGTAATTTCCGTTAAACCTCGACATCGAATACAATACTTATGGGTATAGGTTATACATCGAATGGGGACACCTTCTGCACTGCGGCCTACATTTGATTGTACGTATGTATTTAATTTCCATAATCCGTACATTAAGTTTTACGATTTTTCCTTTACATTATTTTGAGTTTCTATTTTTATCTCTTAGTTTCCGATATCGACTTGCATAAATCTATCTCCTCAGGGGGAAGTGATGAAGTCAAAGAACCACAGGGGGGCTAGAGGCCGCAGACAGATAGGCCACAGAGACACATGAAAGTCCCCAACAGTTCTAGGCACGAAGACCCGCCTCACTACTGGACTTCAAAGGGATGAACGACCCGTCGACCAAGCAGCCCTCTAGTGACCACAGGGAGTACTATTTCCTTTGAGCAAGCATCCGCGCAATCTGTCCGGCACCGCCATACGCCACGAAACCTAGAACCACACCTGAAAGATAGAAGGAAACTAATGAAACGGAAATGATGGAAAGGAAATCATGGTAGATGAGAAACCATCCTGCATTCCCTACCGACCAGGGAAACCACAAAAAAACCAAGGTCAGAGTGGGTGGTCGACGGAATTTCCTCAGTGAACTCAATACTTTCTCTACCTATTATAGGTACGTGTTAAAGAATGTAAAAAGAAACAAACAACACGTTTACTTTTGCATTAAAAGTAAACAGTGTAAATGCAGTTGGCACAATTTTAAGACACAAGTATATGGGACTCAAATTTATTTCAACATTACAAAAACATAGCATAACTAAACAGTAAAGATTTTTCAAATTCAGTGTCTCTAACAGGAACTTCCTCTTCAAGATGCGATGTGGGAGTTAAACTTCTTATGTCAACATGGACCATAAACTTAAATCTCTCAATACTTTGATTTTAATTTCGCAAAAACTCTTTATTGTGAGCTTTTATGATGAATTGTTAATAAAATTATGTACTCAGCTTATGGAAAGTGGAGCTTTTTAGCTTCGGTACAGTTACATAAATAACTATACATGAACTCTAAAACCCGTCTCACCTGCTATAAAGTTCGGAAAGAAGGAGTGTAATCTGCAAATATCACTTAATTTTGAATATGTCATAAATAGCAGCAATGAATGTACTACAATATCCAACTGCAAAAGATTAAAAACTCGCTAAAATAGTTGCATAAAACAATGTGGATGACTGTGATTCGTGATTACATAAACTCCCAGCCCCGCTCACTCTAAAGCTGAATCTCCATTTGTTTTTCACATGTTGTGATGGTGCTTCTCCGTTGTATATTTAGTGAATCAGCGAATGAAGTTATTTTCGCTAACCGTAGAGTCTGCGTCACTAAAGAAGGTAGTAGCAACGTCATAATCACGCCATAGTGCTTCCTAGCCAATCTGTGGTAGTCTGTTTCAGAGTGGGTCTGTCTGAACTCTTGTTGTTTAACAGCAGCCTTAGTTTGATATTTTCGAGGTATAAATCCACTCTATTGTGCCGAAATCTTTGAGATTCTGGAAAATTCAGCGACGAAGAATAGTATAAGATACGTTTCGTTTTAAGTAGTACATTAAGCTTAACAAAACAACAATGTGTTTGTCTGGCTGTAGCTCAGTCGGTAAGCAAATGCCTGCTGTGTGAGGGGTCTCGGGAATTTTTCTCTAGTCAAGATTAATCCCTATTCTCCCCAGAGTCTGGAAGTATGAATAAGAGTGTGAATGTGTGTATGATCTAATGACTAAAACCGAAAGTGCAAGAAACCCAACGACAAGAGTTACACGCGTTAACATCACTGTCAATTGGTAATAAGTTCCAAAGGAAAGGCCGCCGATAAGACCAATGCAGTTAGAGGCGGGGTATAAACGGTACTAAATATAAATAATGTGTCGCCTGCTTCGACCCAAACGTGTTTACCTTCATTAGACTGTTAGTGCATATGTATAGTGGCCCCAAAAGTTAAAAGCGGAAGAATTTGGTGTGCACTAGTTAAGAGTTATGTCTATTTTACCCGATGTCACCATACTGGACTGGTTCATTATGACTCTTTCTGTTAGTGGTCTTTGCGAAAGACAAACACTCCCTCTCCCCTTTTACCCTTCGCTATCTTATCAAAATTTGTTCTTAAATGTCGACGCGCAAAGTAAGTGTAGTCTAATTACCGAACGTATCGTTTTTCCGCTTTTAACTTGGGGACACTATACTGCGTTTGTTATCATGCTATGATATGGGCGAAAACCTCTCTCTTTTGCTGAAGTAAGCGTTCTCGGAATAACACGGTATTATAATATATTTGTCTCTTTTGTACATAGAATCAGCTCCTAAAATGACATCTATATCCTTTCTACTATTACACAAGTTTACGATAAACTTAGATAACGTCCTCAGAAACGATAATTCTAAAAGGGACACTTTTTCAGTGCACTATGGGTCTGAATGGAGGATAACAAGCACGTTATTGCATGCAGTTTGTTCATATGAGATGTAACAGAGCCTTCCTTTGGACGCGTGGCCGACCTAGCGGGGATTTGTTTGGCACCGGAAAGCACGATAATTGCAGGCAGAGTCGGATATTTATAGCCCCTTAAATTCAAGCACATAGATTTTTTATGTAAATTATAACTACGATAAACAATACTTTTATCATAGGAGATGTTGGAAATAATGTGCCGCCACACATGTCTCACGCCTTTTAAAAAAACCTTTTTAACACTCGTTCTTCTAAACTGTAGCAAATTTTACTTTCTCTACCATGTACACGAGTAGATAGATAAAACTTCTATACCGTGATTTCACCGGAAATACATGTTTTGGGTACCCCTGAATAAAAAAAGCATTTTTAGAAAAAGGTCTGTGTGGGGGTGTGTGTCTGTGTCTGAGAACAGTATAACTCAAAAACGAAAAGTCGGATAAATACCAAACTTGCTATTTAGGTTCAGTTCCTTCCAAAAATGCGACACGAACTTTTTCAAGAAAATCCCCTACCCCAAACTTTATATGGAACGTTTTTCGAAATTTTTTATTTTCTAAAAAATGGACCTAACGATTTTGAATAAAATACCACATATTAAAAGTATTTACATGACAAATAAAATGTCTTGAATTTTCTGGGAATAGCTTGTAAAGTTCTCTTCATTTGGAAGGAATTTTGTATAATCTTGTTTAACTAACGTTAAGCGATAGCCGAAAACGTACTACACGAAAATTGTAGATCTCTTTAAAACACACAATTTATTTCAAGTAACTTTTTGTGGTATAAGCCATTTCAGAGATATCCGTTATTAACGGCTGAGATAGTTTATTTCCTGATCAGTATGGCATTTTAAGATCAGCAATCAGCGTCCAGTTCTTTAACATTTGACTATCTGTTGTATCTATAACGAAATGTATAATGTATCTATTTCTGCAAAGGTTTATTTGAATTGAAATGTTCGATATAGAAAAATAAGCTTTAGTAAGTATTGTTTGTATACCCACTAATAAACGATAGAGGGTGGAGAAAGTCATGTGAAGGTATCGCATCAGATTTTTTTCTTATATTGTTTTTCAGTTCTTCCAACCATGGGGGTTATTCCGATACATCTTTTAAGGTTCCCCATAAATATAAATCACATACTGATGAGAAATCTATGCGCTTGAATTTACGGGGCTGTGAATAAACTACTCCACCGGCAAACAGCGTGCTTTTCGGTTGCAAGCAAATTCCCGTTAAGGGGCCACGCGTCCAAACGAAGGGGTTCTATATATGGAGAGTTTCAACAAAATATGACAGCAATGCTATCTATTAAACAGATCGAAGGGGGATGTAAAGTCTGGGAGAGGTTTAAGCTAATTGGGAGCTGTCGGCAATGGGCACACTGTTGCTCCTAGGATCATAGACTTCAGATTCCTGTTTTCCAGGCAACAAAATAACAATCCATAATAACATTATTCTAAGTACATACATGCATAGTACTAAATTTCAGGAGCATTCATTTCGTGGTGGAAATATTTCCATAAAAATTAACCATTACGGGTATTTGGGGAAATAGTGCTAAAATCGTTACATTTTCGATAGTTCCATAAAACCAAATTTAAAATTGTACCAACTTTAACAAACGTTAAACTATATCGATAAATTATCTTCAAAATCCGATTTATGATATTAAACTCCACACATGCAGAGGCTCAATTAAAAATTCTAAATTTAAGGAGAGACTGCATACAGTCATTCCTTAGCTTTGTATCGACTTCACAAATGTAGGGAAACATTTCTTTATACCCTTGCACACGAAATTCGTCCTTCGTGCAGCGATTCACCTAAAACTCGCAATTCTAATAGACTTTCCTTTAAGCTGATTTTAATTTAGCAACGACTGCAACCAAATTTGAAATGCGTCGCCAAATTCTCCTCAGACTTTTATATACAAAAGTTCAACTCTGCGTATGCAAGATTTCATGAGCTGTTCAATGTATACACAGTCCAGTCATAAGTTCTATCCTCTATGTTTGTAGCTCTACAACTTAAAAATAAATTATTTAATGGTATTGTTACAAATTAGTATGGTAGCAGGGTTATTATTCTAAACACATTTGTTTTGTGTAGTTTCCTACATCAGCCAATAAATATGGAATGGGGTGTAAATGAAAACAGAATTGCAGTGACTGATCCAAGTGTGGTAAGAAACCTACTGGAATTTGTTTACCGAACTGTCAAGAGATTCGTTGAATCTTCCTCCATTGAAGACGTACCAAGATCTGGCAGGCCACTACCATACGGACTTCAGGAGTGGTCAAAGCAGTAAGAGAACAAATACGTTGAAACCTACTCCGGAAGCAAACAATAATGGCCCGAGAGTTAAATGTGTCCGCCAAATCCATGCCTCGGATTGTCAGAGAAGACCTTCATATGAGAGCTTATCGACGGTCAGTGGACATTTGTTAACCTCGAACCTAAGGGAGATCAGGTACGAAAGATCAAAGAAGCTCTTACAGTAGCATGCTCAGAATGATCATGAAAATATCCCCTTCACAGATGAGAAAAGTTTCACAGTGGAGAAGAGGTACAATAAGCAAAATGAGCACAGAGCTCAGAGGAAGCTAAAATAATAGTTCCAGCATCAGTGATGGTTTGGTGGGGCGTGTCACATCAAGGAGTAACATCTCTCCATTTCGGCAAACAAGGAGTAAAAACAGGAGCCAGACGGTACCAAGAGGACATCCTAGAGAGAGTTGTGAGATCCTTGAACACCACACTCTTCAATGGAAGCCATTGGATCTTTCAGCAGGACTCAGCCCCAGCTCACAAGACTAGAATAACTCGAGAATGGCTCAGTGACAATGCTCCAGAATTCATTGCAGCAGAAGACTAGCCCTCTGGCAACCCAGACCTGAACCCACTGGACTATAGGCTTTGGGATATCTTGGTGAGTAAGACCTGTGCTAAACCTCACTCCAGTTTGGAATCTCTAAAGCGGGATCGTAAAGGCAGCGCAGGAAATCCCTCTAGATGTCATCCATGCTGCTGGCCTAACAGATTAAGATCCCATGTAAAGGCCAGAGGTATAATTTTGAATGACTTATAGTGTAAGTAATGCTCATTAGTCACTAAATTAAAATATATATGTTATATCTTATTGTGTCTTTTATTTTAAGACATATCGGTTCTTAATCATAGGACAAAACTTATTACTGGACTATGTATATGATGCTGATGATCCAGCCATGTCATTTTGTGACAGTCTATGTCATTCTCCTCTTTTTTTTCTCCAACGTGTGTTGGTAGCGATCGGACTTCAGGGCGACACAGTGCTAATGGAATAGAAGTCCTTGGATGGTAGTCAAACCGAAGAACAAAACACTGGGATAGGTTAAACCTCGTGTCCCCTCCAGTAGCAATCCTATGATCCTCATTAGCAAACGCACTTAACAAATGCTAATTTGTGCAACAGTATGTTCTGCTGTTATTCTACGGCCTCCCAAATAATTAATATAATATACTCTGAAGTGTCAAAATAAGCATTGTTTCATGAGATCATGACTAACATATCGGCTTTGTTTTTACAGTAGACTCAGCCTCCATATAAGAATTTGTATTACCTAATCTACACTAGTATTATAAAAGAGAAAAATTCTTGTGCGGTGTGTATACAGGGTAATCTCGGAAACCATTTAAGTTGATAATTCTTTCACCACTGAAAAGCACTGTTCTCCTCGACAGTCATAAGTTATAAGAGATCTCCTGATTTCAATTCTTAAATGTCCAAAAAGGATTTACAAAGTGTGCTTACTACAATACGAACATTTTGGAGTGTTAAAACAACTTGTTTGCAAAGAGGTCTTTGACTTTTCTTTGGGAAAATTGTTGTTACTCCACCGATATTGCAAGTAAAATAAGGAAACATCCGTTTATATTTCATTCCAAGCAACACGAATGGATAATCATGATTTAGCAACTGAGAAAGTGGAAGGCATAGCAAAAAAATCTGATGTGTTACTCACATGACTTTCTCTACTCTTGTACAAACTATTTTTACAAACTCTTATTCTCCATATGCTTCATGTTAATCGAGATATCGAGATGTTAATCTTATTGCTAATTTTCTTGTAGATGCAAGGGGAATTGCTAGGCTTTAAGCTATAGTCAAATATTTTAAGAGCTAGCTACTATGTGCTAGCTACCTTGCATTACCAGGACAAAAAAATGAATAACGAATTCCCATTTGAGAAAAAGTATAAGTATTGGAAAATTTAAGGGAATAACAAGCAATATCTCGAAAATGGTTCACTCAACAAAAACGATGTATATGACATAAATTGTGTATTTTAACGCGATCTACATTTTTTGTGTAGTAACATTTTGTCTATCTCTTATGGTTTACCAATTATGCAAAAGTCGTTCACAATGACCAATACTTTTGGAGACATTCCCAGAAAATTCTAGATATACATTTCATTTGTCATGAAAATATCTTAAACATATGATATTTTAATCAAAATCGTTAGAGCCATTTTTGAGAAAATTAAAATTTTCGAAAAAGTTCCATGTAAAGGGTAATCTGGGGTAGGGGGACTTTCTTGAAAACCTTTGTGTCGCATCTCTGGAAGATACTGAACCCAAATATCAAGTTTGGTGTTTATCCGACTGTTAGTTTCCGAGTTATGCTTTTCACAGACACACACACGGACATGTTTCCAAAAATGCTTTTTTGGATTCAGGGGGTCTCAAAACATGTATTTCCGGTGTAATCTCGGTATCGAATTTTTGGGTGGAATACAATACTTCCCCTACTTACTATACGTAGTAGAGAAGTAATAAAACGCAATTGGATCTACTTGTGACACTATAATATACTTGCTGCCAAAAACCTTTTAACAACCCTTATGTAAGACAGTTTTGTACCGAGAGAGAATGTGTTAAGAGTCCCGTCGGGCAGGCTACTTTGACTATGGGGTTTTTCGTAGTTTTCATGGATCGGTAGGGAACGCTGGAGTGGTTCATCTTCTACCACGAATTTCCTACCCCATCATTACCTTTTAGGGTTGAAGGACCAGGCGACGGCTTCAGTGTGTTGCTGCAGGACGGATTGCGCGCTTTGTAAAGGTTTCTCTCTGGCGTTTGGTTGGTCTGCTAGACCCCCTTGCTTAGAGAGCTTGTTTCGGGGCACGGGGCCAAGGCGTGGCTAGCCGGCGCCAGGATGTGCTCCATTTAGAATAGTTAGGGACCCCGTTCTCGGTACCTGCGTATCTGGTCGCCCTTGGGGTCTCTCCCTCATCGCTCCCTCCCAGGGGCCAGGTTAGAAGCAGAAAGGGTCACTTTGGCCTACTTACGGTGCTGTGCTCTTCGATCTATGCACTCTTACTCTTACTCTTAAGAAAGTTTTGTTGTGTTTCCTATGTATGTTGCAATTGAGTTCAATCCCAGTGTATGCCAAGTAATTATATTGAGAGAAAATGTTGTTCAAAGTAATAACAGAAATTTCTGAAGCGATATTTATAATAAATAACAAAAGATTATTTTTCTCGATGGTTACAGACCGTTCCTTTTCCATAATGTTTAAATTGATGGCCTGGAAGAAGGGAAACTTCATATTCACTAGTTTCCCCTAATGAATTATGACGTCATGGCTTTTTGTGTAAACTGCGTAGCCTTTGTTATTTAATAACTACGGGACCAGAGAGAAGGTACAATGGTTTAAAATCGCATTTACTGTGATAAAGAATTTGTTCGGTAATTCTTAGAATGTTTTCACCGCTATAAGACACCTATAGGCTATGTAAGGTTTACAGAATCTAGATGAATCTCAAGGGGAGCATAAATACAACATGAGCCGATATTTCATAGCATCTTTATTAATATCAGGAATATCGTGATTAGGAATATCATAGGGCTTTATGAAAGTACAGTTCTAGGGGGTTATGGGGAGAATTTTCCGTTAAAAACTTCTAGATCATCGTACAATAATTTTGAAACGAATACGAAGAGGTAAATTAAATTATTTAAATCCTCATTTAAAGGTTGAAGTCCACATCATGCAACCTAGGCAAGCAGCTAGTATTTAATAAAAACTCTTTAGCTCAAATCAGTGATCAATTTGCTGCAAGGGTGTCAGAAATTTCAACGAATCATACCAGTCTATCGCCACGGTTTTATAGTTCTCGTTTTAAAACTTTCAATTCATCACACTTATTACGCTTGTTTTATTCAAGTTCACCAGAATAGCACAATGAAACATCTTTCTAGTTGAACATCTAATTAGTTTTGTAGGTTATCATGCATAAGTGACTTCAATAATACCTGCATTTGTTAACAAGGAGAACAGTTTCATAACAAAAACTTTGTTCTCTGAATAGGTTATAGGAAAAATTAATTCGATTCCATCGACACAACAAATGTAACCACGTGGCGATGAAATCATTTTTGTCCCATAATCACCAAATTTCAAACCTTAATCAGGTACGTTTGCATGATAATGGTAGAGATTCTTCAATCAATTCTGCGCTGAAAAAGGCCCTTTACATGGTAGCTTTTTGTTAATTTGTATTTCTCTAAAGTGGCTCCAAAGATTTTATTAAAACCTGCTATTTGCATGACAAGTACAATCTATATCCTGAGTTTTCTATAGATAGGCTGTGAATTCCACTTCATTAATAATTAATTTTGTTTAACTGCGTACCCATAACAGATAAAATACAATCTTATAGCAAGAAAATGTAGTTAAGATATACATTGATGGAAAATAAAACAGTTTAGAAATATTGGTCGTATCTTTTAAGTTTTCCTATGTTAATTTTACTTTGCTTGCCATTTCTGAGCTTATTAAAATGAACTATCCTAGTCCTTTTCCCGATTGGGAGCGTTACTAGCATAAATCTAGTTGTAATATAAATGGTTAATTATTGTGTCCGCATCTTGCATGTATCAAAGTCCGTACTGCTAATTTGATATCACTACTAGACAAACATTTTTATTGTGATTGAGCTAAAGTGCACAGAATAAAATCAGTTTTGTATGATAGGTCAGGTTTTCCAAACCTTAGATCTGAATTTTTTCCAAACTATGTTTTCTATGCTTCTCAAATGTGTTTCTTTGCCACGCTACGTCACACATGGACACTTGAGAAGCGTGCGATTGAGACATGTGACAGTAATGTACACGCCGAGCCGGACGAAAGGGCAGCACGTGCTTGTTTACCTGCAGGAGAAGCGCTAAACAAGGGAAGAGTTGAAAGGTCATGGGTGATAATTGATTCAATTGGTAGACCTTTGCCATGTCTGTATTACACCTATGCTTCAGTCTTACTCGTCACAATAGTGAATGTAACAGAAGCAACTATTTTCTTTCTTATCCTATCCACTGCAATCACCGTAATATCTTTGGTTTGAATGGAATATTTAAAAGATTTGTCAACATAATTGTATCCACAGAGCCTTCATTTGGAGGCATGGCTGGCATAATGAGAATTACCTTGTTATCGGAAACACGCTATTTTCTGGCAGATTTGGATGGATATCCATAGTTCTTTAAATGTAAGAACATAGATTTCCCATGCACAATAACCACATATCTTCAGAGAAGATGTTGAAAATGATGTCCTTGTGCCACCACACATCTCTCACACCTTTTAAAAAAGTTTGCGTTAATGTTTTTAATTCTTCATGGCCATGTTAACAAAACCATGCTTCGTCCGCAATAAAAAGGTAAACGATGATCAATAGAGCCATCATTTACATTATCCAACACCCAATTGTAGGAATTAACTCTACTCATATTATACTGGCAGCATATTGAGTTTTAATTTTAAAAGTTTGGTGGCATTTCAAGCCGAGGTTTGCGAAATTCCTGATTACTATAGAAGCTTTCTCAGAGATTTCTTTGGACTTTGTTCTAACTTTTTTCCGATATCACCGAGTTTTTTCCTCTGTAAGAATACGGCGTTTTATATTCGGTTTCTTATCAAGAATAGATACCGCTTTCCTAAATCTATTCACAAGACTACGAACCCCTTCTCTGTGAGGCATACGGGCAGCACGGAATCTCTCTATAAATCGCCCTCTCACTTCTTTAGGGTTTGCTGTCACATAGGAGTCATACGTACCTCACACATACTTTACACTGAAACATGTTGTCTCACAACGTTCAACCTCTGTACAAAGATTTGGCGTCAACTGATTAGCTGGCGCAAGGAGAGGAGGGTAAGTGGTGGGGGAAACGGAGCCGTTTAGAAACAGCGTCAAGCAGGGCAAGCAATTCCCTGTAACACGGCCATGCATCTGTACTTAAGAATATATGTTCTCATTTACGTTGTCTACCAACTTTGTTGCCGATTCACTACAGTAATTACAAGCAACAACGAAATAAAGTTTTTGTGTGGATTCCGAAACTACATACCAATCAAATGATTTTCTCTACCAATTATCATTTATTTCTACAGGTACTTCATAAATAATTCATAGAAGAGCTTATTTTTCGATATGCCTATACTCTCATCATAGTAAATGGTGACAGAAATTATTGCACAAGTACTTAAGAAAATCGAGAGATTGAGATTACAGTTAAATGTTTAAAAAAGCAGGTCGATATATCCTGGCCTTGCTAATTCATACTCTTTTCATGGCCTCACGAGAAGCAAGTGCATTGAAAAATGCAGCGAGAAATGACGAATTTTTCGAAAACAGTTATTACCACAAAAATTGCTGTTTGATATAAACTGATGATTTTAATAACATCTGTATTTTTCCTTTAATGAGCTCTTTTTTCTGTCTCTTATGGAAATTTCAGTTAGAATAAAATATATTCACATGCTCTTCACAGGAAATTCAAACTATCAAAATCGTTTGAGTAGTTTTTGAGAACGTGAAATAAGTTTTTTCGTGTAAATGATTGTTGTAGGCTAGAGACTTTCTTAAAATACACACACATACCAAGGACCTTTTTATAAAAACCATTATTTTTACTTAGAGAACCTCAGAACATTCATTACTGTTAAAATCCATACTTTAAATGTTTAAATGGAATGCATACTTTATCTTAGATACCTAAATGGTAGAAAAAGTAAAAACTGGAGAGTTACTTTTGAACAGATCTGAAGATAGGCCACAACTGCTTCAGCAAACAATCTACAAGAGGCGTGCAGAATATGCCTTCCTTCCCCTAGTCCTACACAACACCATAAAAACAAACGGAAGAGCAGCAGTTCAGCAAGTCTACATGTACCTAATCGTGAGATACGCTTCCGCCACGCCTATAGCAGAAGATTCCTACCACCTCTTGTAAATTTGGAGAGTAACTACTCTTCGTATAGAGCTATCGACAGACAATGTAGGCTATTGTCTGAACAAAAAAAAACTACTTGTATTGCACCGATCTCTGTAAATTCGAAATTTAATATATCTTAAATATATTTCATACTTTTTTTCAAAAGTTCATGTTGTAGAGCCTAACTCTAGTTTATGCGTTAAATTATTTCTGCATATTACCAAGCGGTCATTTTATGGTCCGGATCGCGTATATACGTGCTCCGTTGCTTTGTACTACACGGGGGTTTTCCATTCTAAAACTCTCACATTACATATCAACGAGTAATGGTAGCATGCACCATAATGAGTACTAACCTTGTTATAAATGGTGATGGTGTCCATCTGCTGGCATTCCTCGAACGTCATGAGGTTGTAATTTCATGAATAATAGTCACTCTGTAGGGTTTCCATTTTAAAAGTATAGCACTCGTATAAGCAGAGGTTTTTGAAACACCTACTTGATGTGCAGCGTGTTTTAGAGACTTCTTTGAAGAGCGTTCGAATGATACACCAATTTCGTCCATTTTTCCTCCGATTAGAACATGTGTTTTTCGCCTGTTAGGATTAGCGATCCCGTTGACGTATTAGCTAGACATCTGACAGTATCTCTATTTGGAACTGGAATGCCAGGAAATGTCTTCTGAAATTGCCTACACTCCTGTCTACATGATTCACTTTTTACGAATCGTACATAAAACTGCTTTTTTCAAGCGTAAATTTTTCGCTAGGCATTTCAGTAGACTAATAACAAGACAAGAACAGCAACCGTAATAAGAATACTGTTAAGTAATTCCACGCAATACAGATGCTTGAATCAGCTTTCACTTTTGAGATGCGAAATGAACAAACTCTAGTCTTTACAGCACAAATAGAAGGTAGTAATTACAGTTGACATTCGCAGCTGACAAAGCGTAGCCTTGAGTAGGTCATTCATTCACTAGTGAGCTACATATCGAGGTAACCACATTGCAAGCGAATCACTCATACACGTGATCGTGGCTGGGCCACAAAATGACCGCTCTGTATATGTGTATAGTTTTACGTATTGTGCGCGATTCATTTGCACGCTTCAAGGTTTTTACAGTCTGATACAGATTCTTTAATCATATCCACTAAATAGAAATCCCTTATATTTTTTGAATTCGAAAAATAAGTTTTGCAAGAGTACTTTGTAGAATCTATGTCAAATCAAATGATAGTGGCTAGAGAAACTTATATGAAAATAAGACATTTTGTGACAGTTAGACAAGATGGGCGGGATGACTCAGGCGGTAAAGTCTGTGGCCCGCATTCGTGAAGTCCCGGGTTCAAATCCCGTGGGCCGACCGATCTGTCTGAGGTTTTTTTCGTGGTTTTCCTCAGTCGCCAAGGTAAATACCGGATTGGATATTTAATACCACGACCCAAAGTTCCATCTTAAGTCTAAAACAATAGTAAAATGAAAAATGAGTGGTAATAGCGAATGCTATGCCATCTATCTACAGACAATGTAAGCAGTTAGACTAGACGGCATCCTAACGCCATCTGCACGGCACGAAGCAGAAGATCCGGCTGCCATGCGTTGGGGTCTCTGTGGGCACGTGACGAAGCAAGATGGCATTTCCAGGGATGAGACCTAGAAGGCTAACTGTTCGTTTTTCTGTGTGTGGGTGGCGGTTGGACTGGACAACACCCTAATGCCATCTGCACGGCATGAAGCAGGTGGTTACAGGGATTAGACCTAGAAGACTTTATATGGGAGTGGTTGGACTGGACGACACCCTAATGCCATCTGCACGGCATGAAGCAGGTGGTTACAGGGATTAGACCTAGAAGACTTTATATGGGAGTGGTTGGACTGGACGGCACCCTAATGCTGTCTGCACGGCACGAAGCAGAAGATTCGGTAGCTATGCGCTAGGGTCTCTGTGACACGTGACGGAGCGGATGGTTACAGGGATGAGACATAGAAGGCTAACTGTCCATCCAATATCGTTCTAAGAGTTATCCAGCAACAGATCTGTCGCGATATTACCAGGGAGTTAAAGCAACGTAAAATAAAATAGAGAGAAAAAAAGAACAAATAAAAAGCTGATATGACTAGTTAACTGTTTTGTATATTCCTATCTTTGATACTGCATACACTTTGCATGAACTCGTGAGGTGCAAAGGAACTGTTCTTGAAAGGTAATAATTAAAGTAATAATAGATTCAAATAAACAACAGCAAATATTTTATAAAGAAGAAGTCTTGCATTTTAACGAATTCTACATTTTTCCTAAAGTAGGTTTTGTCCATCTCTTATAGTTTTTCGTTAAAAGAATTGTTAAAAAGCAATCAATATTAAGAGAACTTCACAGCGCATAGACTATTTACGTCAAACTCAAGATATATATTTAATTTATCTTTGTAATATCTCAACTATATGACATTTTAATAAAATAAGTTAAAGCCAGTTTTGAGAAAATAAGAAGTAATATGCGTTTTCCATTTAGGGGTATACTACGATGGGGGGATCTCGAAAAGCTTCGACTGACATTCTTAAAAGATTCTGACTCGAGTATAGAATTTGACATGCATTCGATTTCTCGTTTTTAAGTAACACACAACGCTATTTATAGACTATGTGAAAGCCTTCGGCAGAGTGTTACGAGCAAAACTGTGGAAAATAATGCTCAATATATGCAATTATCCCAGAACACTTGGTAAAAGCAGCACAAACTTTATATTTAACACGGAGTAATTTATTGACAACGAAGGCTCAGCTAGCAAACAGAAATTAAGAACCAATCAAGGAGTTAAACAAGGAAGTCCTATATCTCCTGCACTATTTAGCCTATATCTTTACTACGCTATCAAAGGATGGTAGCCTAAAATAAGTGAATTTAAAATAAATAAAATATTTTAAATACTATTGTATATGCAGACGACCAAGTGATATTAAGTGACCCAGAAAATAATTTACAAATAGCTGTCTAAAAATTAAATGGAAAGAGTTGCTGAGCATTTGAAAATATCAGAAACGAAAACGAGAGTGATGGCCTTTTGGAGGAAGAACTACAAGAGAAAAACAGTAATACCCAAACAATAGAACATTTAAATAATTTTAATCACTTAGGGTATAATATATCTTATATGCAAAAAGAAGATATGCATATGAAAATAGATAAGTTTAAGGGGATTCGTCAAGCCCTCTCTCACTAATGTTAAATTAGTTATGTTAATGACACATTTTCTCAGAACCCACATAGAAATATGATATTTCCACATAATTTTTATCCATTTCTTCTGAGTAGGCTGATTCATTCTATGTTAAAATACTGGTTGGAAAAAAATGTTTTTTTTCTTTTTTAAACCCCTAATATTTTGTAAAAAAATAAACTATTTGAGCAACTTCAACTAAAGCAATTCCACATGATGATGGAATTGTTTGTACTATGTGGTAAAGATTTTATGTAGATGCAGCTTGTAGTTTCAGAGAAATCGGGCATTTAAGTTGAAAAATTTTGTTTTAAGTAACTTGGCATTTAAAGGAAAAATGTATGTAAAATTCACTTAATTGTAACATTTTTAGAAAATAATTTATAATAGTACGTATTTGAATTTTTAGTGAACCAAACGCCAAATTAAGCATCATTAACCATATTTTCATAAAATGCAAAAAAATAAGAAATAAGAAATGTAATAAACTGAATTGAAGTATAAAACTCTAAAGAGCACAAACTTGAGTTTTATAAAGCAGTGGCTGTACCTTTTTGACATACGCTTGAGAAAATTGGACATTGAACCGATCGGAGAAAAGAAGGATTGAAGCGATAGAGATGAGATTCTTATGTTCCGTAGAGAACCTAAATAGCTTTGTTTGTCTTATGGACAAAAAAAGAAGTGAAAAAATTAGGAAGTACTTAAATATGTTGAATATTGTAGAAAGAATTGATTCATTGCAAATTAACTGTTTCGAACATAATTAAAACAAATGGCAGTCTATTAAAGTCCATTCTTTGTACAGCTATAAACGAAAGGATTCAGGAACATTGGAAGACCAATATCCAGATCATTCTCTTGATTGGAAACAGTCTAATGGCATAATTCCATGAAGAATAAGAAGAAGAAAAAGAACAACAAGAATAACACATACATACAGGCTGAAGCTGTTCAGGAAGAATTAAGTGTACAATCTTTCTTCCAAGTTTGAACTTCGGGATCGCGGAGTTGCTGACTATTCTTTGAACACGTAGTTATTGTGATGCAGGACAGATGCCTTAGTTGCGCAGTCGCCTTCTTGTGCCATGCATTTTTGTTTCTATTTATCCAGTCCGGTATTTAACTATCACTTGAGGAAACAATGAAGAAATTAAACACAGTAAGATTGGCCGAAACAAAGGATTTGGATCCGTCACTTCCAGAATGAGTCGTACACTGTACGGCCTGGGTGATCTCCCTCGGTACTATTTCGATTACTTGCTTCAAAGAAACAATATAATGAAGTACGAAATCAAAAGCCCTAAGTGTTTCGCATACGGATGCTATGAAAATGGTTTATAACAATTGTTTATAAACATAACTTTTCTGACCAATTTGTTCATTTGCAAAATTTCGTTACGGTTAATATTTAACGAACTAAACCCAGTTTTCGTTATTAAAAGGGTACACAAATCAGCCTGTGTCACCTTCCGGTTGTAATAGCAAAATTGCAATTCTGAGAGCCCCAGTTTTTGTCTTTCACACTGCTGGCCGTACTTGTATTACGGTTGAGTCAATCGGTCTGGCTGACGTTATTTTGGGTTCTCCTTCAGTCCTTAGGATAATATCAGGTAGCTTAATCGCCTTAGATCCCCGTTTCATATTTGCATTCATCGCCAGGTATTTTCCGTGTGATTAAAAGACTCGCGCGAGCTCACACACACAAACAAACAGGGCGCTTGTACAAGGAATAGGATCACATTTGTGGTGAATAAAGTATATAATTAGAACTAAATGAAATTTTCAGTTTCAAGATGGACAATTTACGCATTTTTGTACGCTAAACAAAGTATTCTTTCTGGTTAATAATTTATTTCTCACATAACTCACACAAAAACATTTATCCAATTATTTACTTTTAGTTTTTAAAGTATGCCAGGAAATGCAGCAGTGTTATTGATTTTTGAAATGTGTTTTCATAAATATGATGCAAAATAAGGAAAACAAAAAACGTTTAGAGAAAGCAAAACAGAAAGTGGGATCTCTATAGATAACGGTATTGTGGCGGTTAATTTTTTAGTCTAAAATATAAGAATATAAAGTGACTTTAAGTACTTACTACTTACTTAAGTATTTTCATCTTCTGAAACACTTGCCTATGGTACGTAAAGGAATTCATTTTTGTCTACCCAAAACTTGGACATCCAAATGTCACTCGAAATATACGCTTGGAGGACCTCTGAAGTATTTAAACAAATAACATCTCTATCTATCTTTGTCTGTCTGTGAGCAGCATAACTCAAAAGTAAAGGTCGGATGTTCAGACTTCGTATTCAAGTCCAGCATATTTCAAGAACACAAAAACTTTCTCATAATTCTCACCATCTCAAAACATACTTCGCATGAAAAATGTTGGTTATTTTAATTTTCTTAAATATAGCTCTAACGATTGTAATTACAATATGTTTGAAAGAATGGCATAAAAGAATATATCTTGAATATTTAGTAAATAACTTGGTATGTCCTCGTCATTCTAAAACAGTTTTTATCATTCTGTATAGTTAGAAAACATAGCAGTATAAAAATACTTATTACAATAAACAAGTAGAGCTCACTAAAATCCCAATGTATCATAATTTTTCGTAGAGATGGTGCTTTCGAAATATTCCATGTTGTCTGTTTACATATTCCCAAAGGTATGCCATCTGATAGAACGTGTTTAAAACTTTATGATTCTTCTTTTTTCTCATCCTTTATTATCACTTATAAATTTATTCCTCTGTGTTTTTGATATTGAGACTTAGTGTTGTTTCCGTATATTCTGCATTAATTAAAACATTTTGCTTAATTTGAAATGATTTCTAATACAAATTTATTATCGTGTATTACATAACATAGAAGTCACTTTTTATTTCGGTATTAACATATATAAAATACAAATGCAAAATGTTAATGGGTAGAAAAAGTCGTGTAAGTGTACATCAGATTTCCATCTTGTTAAACACAGTAATATGAGTGACTACCCCCATTTAGAGCAGTTTGTTAACCGCGATTTACCGTCTCACTTTTTCTTCCTTCCAATCCACCTTTACAATCTCGCGTGCGAGAATTTTATCGCCTCAGCGGGAAAATTTCTGTTGATGTTATTTGCTATGTTTTACCCAAGCACCAATCACATCGGCGCCGTCCAGGAAGAAAATCGGGTCATCCGCTACGTGCGTCTAGACTTAAAAGGGAAGGTTATTCATCAAAACAAGAAGACGCTCCGGCGAGAACTCTTGAAGTGCATACATCCTTCCCTTCATCACCAGCAATGTATAGGACAGGAAACCTCTGTTGTACAGTAAAGAAGGTACATACCAGGAGGGTACCTATACAGGGTAGACCATTTAAGTTGAGACTGCACAATATCTACAAAACTAATCGCTGCACAAAGAAATATCTTTAATAAAAGTTGCTTGATATTATGGGGGGAAAGTAAATGTCATTATTCGTTTATTTGGAGGACGTTATGATGGTAATTTTATGACAAATTTAATTTTTTTAAACACGAACCTACTTTTTTTATGTTTTCTTATTAGAAAATGGTTTATATAAAAGTGTTTATTTTGTGATGAGGAATAAGGAAACAAAACAAAAAATGTTGCTTCCCAATTACGACAGTAACTTGATCCTCAAATGACCCTCCATGGATGGTCCAGCCATTCATTGCACTCTTCGTACACAGCCCTTCAGAATTTTCGTTGTTATTCCAAAGTGCTTTATACAAATGCTGTTTAGTTTTTTTTTATGTGGAGTGAGAAAACAACATTAAAAAGGTAGGTTCCCATTTAAAAAATTAAATTGACCGTAAAATTACCATCGCAACGTCCTCCAAATAAAACACGAGTAATTATATTTACTTTCCCCCATAATATCAAGCAACTTTTATTCAAGACATTTCTTTCTACAACGCTTAGTTTTGGAGATATTGTACAGTCACAAATTAAATGGTCCACCCTGTATAGAGAATTTTTGCAAGGACACTGAAGTCTTGATTACATTAGTTATTACGAGTAGGATATATACAAATTCCGTCTGTAATTTGCCCAACCTGCCTGGAGTGCTAGCCATTACCTGTTCGTGCAAGCTGTTTTACTCCCGTTCAAATCAGGTGGAACCTTACCTGGTCAAGCTATGGGTAGCCTAAGCTTACTTGCTTGCCTAATTTTATTCTAACTGTGCTACACAGTGTAGCTATCTCGTTGTACTTGCCTATTTTTTCATATGAAATTAAGAGTTACTGTAGGCAAGAAACGGGAATAATTGCCTAGGAATGTATATTTATACTTCAAAATAAATAATGTTTTTGTTAGGAAATGAATATTTAGTATTGCGCTTAGTAGTTATAAATTAATCTTTCTTTCGGAATATGGGCCCTTTCAATATGTTTATTTCTTAAACAAATTACACTTTCATCAAAGAAAACTCTGAACAAAGCACGTCGTAATTTAAATTTCCAATGGACTAAACATAGTGTAATGCACAATATGATAGCAACAGAAGCAAGGATATAAATATTTTAAATAAAAACTAAAGTGAGCGACTAACTATTTAAGTAGATTCAGCACTTAAGATGGAAAAGTGCAACATATATATTGCGACCATTAACTTGTAATATTCTAGAAGGTAAACTATGGTTGCACTTGCTTTTCTTAATTTTCTTAACTTTTCAAATAAATTTGATACCGGTCTCCTACGTTATACTTCAGTCTACTATCATAAGTTCCAATACACAAAACAGTTTTAGCACTGTAAGCAGGTTCCCTATTTTAAATTCAGCAATCAGTTCAGAAATCGTTGAATTTCTGTTCTGGGGACCTTTTCGATACTTACCTAAGCGGGACCTGCCCAACATCGAAAAAAATTCTAGTAGAATACCACTAAATCACAGAGCAGAGATGTGTTCCTAAGAGTTAGTGAAAAGCTGAAGGTCGGATAATAATACTGGGTGAGCAATGCTTGACGCAACCGCGGGACCGGCCGGCAGCGCTGGCCGCTATGTCGACGGAGGCGGGATTATATTTCCCCTCCGCTGCGCGAGGCTTCAGTGTGAGTTTAAATCTTGCGCAAGTAGCCATACAGTCAACTTTTCATTAAAGGAAATTCATGACGTGTTTCAAGATAGTTATTATATCAACATAGGACCTGCTCGTTTCCCCGAATTTAACCCCCTGCCATTTTTAACTCTGGGACATTTAAAAAGAAAGTGTACAAAACAAATCCACAAACCTTATGAACTTAAAACTTAACATTCGTCAAGAAATTCCTACCATTTCTCAGAGGGAACTGTAGATTGTAATGAGCAATTTCCTAAGTATGTATCAGAAATGCTTGAACAACGAAGGGAGGCAGTTCCAGCATCTCCTTGCTTAATATACGTGAGTAATTTACCTTTATTTTTAAGTTTTTATGTTATGCAAGAAATAACTTAGGCGACAAACCGTACTATATTTACTGCGGACTTCCCGTCACCCGCAGCACCGACACAGCAGTCACGCCGGCCGGCTGCATGCCGCGAAACCGGTTTCACGAAGGGTCGTGCAAAAATTAAATCGAGTTTTATTTATGGACGCTCCTTAACTGCTACGTTAAATGGTAACTACAGAACGCATATTCCATAATCGATGCTTTGGAATTGCGTCTCTTGCGGATTAAGACGTTTTCAAATATATTTCTTACAATATCTTTGCATGTTGGTCCGAAATGATTCCTCCTTGTCAATCTCAACCTTAATATTGTATGACATGGAAATAAACTCATTACATTCCTTCTAAATTGCGACTACTGGAATATTACAAACAAAGAGGGCTGTAGTTTTCATTTGTAACAGGAAAATTTATTGTTTAGGTCCAAAGGATTCTGAAATCGGTAGGTTATGAATAAGTTTGTTCGGTCTTTCTCTACTACCACCTAATCAAGCAGTAGACTGAAGCAGTATTGTTATTTATTATTTACTCAAGTATTACATAGAGAAACACAATAAGCTTCCACAGTGTGGAAAGAGTGAGGATACTGCTAATTGCTGCAAAGCGTTCTACCCAAAATCTAACATCCAGTTTTACTCCCTTCATCCAAACACATTCCAGTTGAGTGGAACGTTGAAGGAGGTGCACAGAGAAATCTCTCTAAAGCTGCAAAGTAATAAGAAAGATACCTGCACACCTTCTAGGTGGGTTCGCCAACTCTTGTCCTGCATTCTGTATTTAGAGGACATTTTGGGGAAAGGTCCTGAAAGTAGTACGTTTTTAAGACTCCCATAAAAACTGGCACAAATTTCCAACAAATACGAAATATGATGATAAATTATATTGCTGTTCTTATGTACAAAATTAGAACTCAATAGTGAATACATCTAACAAAGAGCTAAAAGTACATCATTTCCATTTCACACAACTTGCATGCCTTTTCCAATCCAACATAATCTAAGAATAAATCGATTAATTCCTGAAAGTTTCATACCAGGGCTACAAAGAAGGAAAAGTGTTAACTGTGTAAAAAGTCTCAGCCGTTTACGCACTACATTATAAAGTATGTTCGCGTGGCATTTTAATATTATTTATTTAGACATTCACTTATTTTATTGTGTCATTTATGTTTATTTGGGGACTCTTTTACGAGGGGAAACCTTCTCATCACGAGCATATCAAGTGATGCGAATTCCACGAGTATAAAAAAACCACGTTTTGTGAGATTTAAATTTAGGGCCCGTATTTCGCAAACAATTGAATAGCTTACTACACAGCGTCACGTGGAAGTTGATGTTTAAGACAGTGAATTTGAAAAATCTGTACTTCTTGCACTTGAAACCGTTGAGTTACGCTGTGCTTTTTGTTATGGATGTAAATAAAAAAAATCTGGTGTGTTGCACTCGCATGACTCTCTCTACTCTTGTACAAACTATCTTTATAAACGCTTATTCTCTATCTACTTCATGTTAATCGAGATAAACATTTGAGAAT
This sequence comes from Deroplatys truncata, assembly GCA_030765065.1. Taxonomy (NCBI): domain Eukaryota; kingdom Metazoa; phylum Arthropoda; class Insecta; order Mantodea; family Mantidae; genus Deroplatys; species Deroplatys truncata. The sequence goes on along the minus strand of CM060988.1, from coordinate 114,279,519 downwards.
TTGCTAATTTTCTTGTAGGTACAAGGGGAATATGATAGGCTTTAAGCGATAGTCAAATCTTTTAAGAGCTGGTTACTATTAGAGTATTCCATTCTCTTTGCATGTCCAGGACGTAAGAAAACGAATAACAAATTCCCATTTGAGGAAAAGTATAGGTATTGAAAAATTCAAACGAATAACAAGGAATATTTAGCAGATGGTTCACTCGACAAAAAAAATTTATATGACATAAATTCTATGTTGTAACGAGATCTACATTTCTTGTGTAGTAAAATTTTGTCTATCTCTTACGGTTTTCCAGTTATGCAAAAGTAATTCAGAATAAAGAGTACTTTTGGAGACATTCCCAGAAAATACATGATATACATTTTATTTGCCATAAAATATCTTAAACATATATTATTTTAATCAAAATCATTAGAGCTATTTTTGAGAAAATCAAAATTTTCGAAAAATGTTCCATGTAAAGGCCAGTTTGGGGTGGGGGATTTTCTTGAAAATCTTGGAAGAATTTATTTAAATATAGATTAAATTATTATTTTATAATATATAAATATTATAAAATAATTTTTTTCGTGTATCTTTTTTGAAAGATGCCAGTAACCCATTTACCAAGTTTGGTATTTACCCGACTTTTTGTTTTTGAGTTACTCTGTTCACAGACACACATCCACACAGATACACACACGGACCTTTTTCTAAAAATTAGTTTTTTGGATTCGGGGGGCTTCAAACATATATTTCCGGTGAAATCTCGATATCGAATTTTTGGGTAGAATGCAATACTTCCCCTCCTTACTATACCTAGTGAGAAAGTAAAAATATAACATAACTTCGGTTCATTATATGCTTCAGCTGTTAATATCCATAACATTTGGATTTCCAGCAGCTTATTCAATTGGCAAAATCAGTTAATTATTTTAAACCAGCAGCCTAAAGAGCATTCATAACATGCTATAAACGAGTTCGCAAGTTCCAATGAAGATTTTGGATGTGTTTATTTGCCTTAAATAAGTTTTAATGCGTCACAAGCTACTAAGCTGTTGAAATTAATTTCATGAATAGGTTTTCATCAAAACATGTCGCAAATAATGGTCTCGAGTATCATAACTATGAAACTAATGATTACAGTACTGTATCAAATTGAAAATTAAGATTTAAACCCTATAGGTGCACTAATTTGGGAGCTCTCTATTTAAATCATGCTTAGTTTCGTGTCGATTTAAACTTAATTTGAAATTTATCATAACTTTTTCTTCAAACTCCGACATATAAAACCTGATCTCCGTATTTACAGGATTTGGATGAGGTTTTTCTATTTAATACATAAGGACAGACAGACGGACAGAGTGCCGCTAATACGTGTTCCACAGATCGAATGCACCTAAAAAGGAACTAACGGGGCAATGTAAGTTCATTAAGGGTATTAGGTATTGAATATTCGACAAAATTCAAAATAAAATCAACCTTTCAGAAATATTCATAAAAAATGCTAAACACTGTAGAATCGGATCCGATTGCGATTTTGCCTTTCTGGTCATTTGAATGCCCAAATACGACGTTTTAATGGACGTGGAAGGTCTTGTCTTGATTTCTTATATTTTTTGCCACTTTAAACTGTTCCTCGTGACATATCCTTTCTTCAGTTTCGTCCAAATATTCTTTCTTTTTAAGAGATCTAAAAATCTTAATATCAAGCGTAGTTTTGGATTTATAGCTTTTATAATTTAATAAATTAATGAATTTTAGAAAATTTAAAGGTTTTACATACTAATTATTTTCCCCCAAAAAGCTTTTAATTTTACACACTAGTAATGAGCCATGTTCGATAAATGGCACGCAACATTTAAAATTTTCAAATTTCCATCACGTGGGAAATGTTTCATGAGAACAATTTTCATGTTTTGAAAATTATTTTCCGGGAGACTTAGGTACATAGGGTAACAAAAATTAATGTTCTGTTATGTTGAACAAATATGTTTGAAATCTTCAACTAAATTGGTTGAAATTTGCAGAAATGGTCAATTTAAACACCGCGTACCCTTAATTTCCTTGACATGCGAGTGCTTATTATTTAATAATGTGCTATGAATGAAAATTGCTGTATTTACTACAACACAAACGTTTCTGTATATAGGTATAATCTTCATTCATTAAGCTCGCGCGGTTACCACGACACGTCTACGAACTAAAAATTGATTTACAGATGTTGAATGGTAGGGATACTTATATATGAACCGCCAAGTAGTAGGAAATACGATAACCCACAACGAAGTGAGAAACAAAATAAACAAAAATAAACTATGAAAAAACTTAAAATCTGATGAGCAACATTCACATTACTTTCTCTACCCACTATGTAGTTTCTACAAACTATACCTAGGTTTCTGCTTCGCATTACTCCAGATAAACATTGCAGAAGTAATTTCATTACACATTTCGTTCTAGGTACGAGAGGGATAGATGATAGTCAGATGTTTAAAAGTGGCTCGTTATGCTGACTTTAAGATCCCATACTCTTTCCATGACATCACGAGAAATAAGTGAATAGCGACAGAACTTTAAACCAATACTAACGAATATCTCGAAAACGGTTCATGTCACAAAAAAGTTGTTCGAGTAAATTGCGCATTTTAAAGAGATCTACATTTTTACATAGTAAGTCTCTGCTTGTTCCTTATGTTTTACTCGTTACGCTAGATTATAAATTCATTCCGAATGAAGTGTACTTCATTTCCCAAAAATTCAAGATATACATTTTGTTTTCAAGTTTAACGTTTTTAACTGGGCAGGTCATATCGCACGGTTTAAATTATGCTCAAATGGACTCGGGAACCCTAGACCTTAGAGTTCTCTGATATACCTATTTTCTCAGAAAAATCTTATGTGGGAACTCGGAACTACTTGAATGTGAGGCAGACACACTACCCCTACACCACGGTGATGGGCTAGGATATACATTTTATTTGTCATGTATATCTTAAATATAGAGTGGACCATTTTAAGTTGAGACTGTACAATATCTCCAAAACTAAGGTTGTAGAAAGAAATGTCTTGAATAAAAGTTGCTTGATATTATGTGGGAAATAAATGCCATTAATCGTGTTTTGTTGGAGGACGTTGTGATGGTCATTTTAGGGTCAATTTAATTTGACCCTAATTGTAGGTTCCCATTTAAAAATAATAAACTGATCCTAAAATTTCTATCATAACGTCCTCCAAACAAAATACGATTAATGGCATTTACTTTCTCCCATAATATCAAGCAACTTTTATTCAACACATTTCTTTCTACAACGCTTAGTTTTGGAGATATTGTACAGTCTCGACTTAAATGGTCCACCCTGTGTAGTCTTTTAATCAAATGCTAAAACCATTTTTGATAAAATAAAAAATACCAAAAATGTTCCATGTAAAGGGTAATTTGGAGTGGAAGAATTTTGTAAAAAAAATTCTTATGCTTTACACGTTATGTGGGTTTATATAAAATTCTTTCCGGATGAAGAGTACTTCACAGGATAGTCCCAAAAAAATTAAGATAAGCATTTTATTTGTAATGTAAATATCTAATTATATGGTATTTTAATCAAAATCATTGCAGCTATTTTGAGAAAATAAAACATTTGGAGAAATTTTCTATGTAAAAGATAGTTTGGGATGGGGAAATTTTCTTGAAAAAGTTTGTATCTTATATTTGGAAGCTACTGAGCTTAAGTTTGGTATTTATCCGACTTTTAGTTTTTGAGTTATGCTTTCACACACACACGCGCGCGCGCGCGCGCGCGCTACGAATCTTTTTCTGAAAACGCTTGTTTAGGATTCGGGGGCTCTCAATACGTGATGTCCTGTGAAATCTGGGTATTAAATTTTTGGGTGAAATAAAATTCCTCCTTTACGTACTAGAAAGTTTAAAGTTTGATGTGAATGATATCCATGTTGCGAGATTAAGTGCAGGTATTAAATTAATCTCTAAAATGAACCTCTAAATAGAAAATAAAGGTTTATATTTCGACAAAAGCACAATATAGGACTCAACAAATTCTTCAAAACCCACATAAAAACTTTACGATATGCTAATTCTGTTCGAAAATAATATTGCAAAGAGTTATTCAACGTTAGTTTTGTGAAATGAGTTTTTTCTTCCCTTAATAGAGTGAAGACTGCAGTACATGGACTGTTGTGCTGCTGGTTAATTAAGTTGACCAGACTTCGATAGAGCTGCGGGATGCTAAGAGTCCCTCGGTGTTCCACCAGACGTCGAGATGCTGGTCCCATTACATGCCGTATCTCTTCTCGAGCGAGCAATCGATTTCCTAGAGACGTTCTTTTCATAGCGTCACTCCACCACGGCCTTCTAAACATCGCCAGCTTTAACTTTCCAAACACATTTCAGCATGCACAGCTAGTTTTCACTTCCAGTAATATCGTTTTAAAATACTTGTAATAAATGAAGTAAACCGCTTTTACTACAATATGATTTTGTTTAAGGAGTAGCTTCATTTACATATAGTACACCGAACAACGCGTAATGCAGAGATAGGAAAAATATAAATTATTATTTTGGAACGGTTACGAGAATGAGACCGTTACAAAAAAACAAAAGAAGAAAAACAGCCCACCTCCGTCGTGTGGTGGTAGTGTGTGTGCTTGACATTCAAGAGGTTCCGAGTTCGAACCTCGGTTAGGGCAAGTTACCCCGATAAGGTTTTTCTTCCACAAGTTTTCCTTATCCTATAAAAATGAATGTCTGATACCTATAAGATCTATGAACCCCGAGTTCATTTGAGCATTTCATTTACTTCATGCATTGTCCTATGTGACCTACCCCGGTTAAATAACATTAAAACGGTGTTAAACAGTATCATTAACTCAGATTTTCTAGAAAAAAAATTAAGTTGAGTTTTATTTAAGAACTCTCCTTAACTACAATGGTTCTTAGCGTCCCATTCTATATGGGTGTGAAATAATGGAAATTTTTCCCAGAGGCTTGAGATTCTTTTACGTGCCGTAAATCTACTACTGGACCACCGGCTTTACTTCCCATCCGAAGGAAGCCATGCTAAGGATTTTACACTTGAAAAAAATTCATCGCTCTCTGTCAGGTTTGCACCCGTGACCCGTGACCTGGTACCCCTATACCACGGAGGACGAAAATTTGCTGTAAGATTTGTAATGGGCGCTGTCATTTATTGGAACTTGAAAGCGGGGTTCCAATGTCTCACCACAAGCACTTTGGATACATGTACAAAAGGCAGTTACCCGAGATGTTATTTTGGAACATACAATCCTGGAAATCGATAAATGACGATTACTATATTAACATGAATTCGTTAAACTTTACGAATTCGCATACATAATGGAACGGAGCAAAGAAAGGCGAGCATCGTCTTTCAATACCGGAACGAAGAAGTATTTCTACTAATGCGAGAGAACCCGTCACTGTTTGTTGTTTTGGAACTGGAATGGTCGGAGTTATTGAAAAAGTTTTCTGATATGATACATTCATATGACTTTCTCAACCCTCTATATTTTATTGTTGGGTATACAAGCTATCCCTACTAAAACTTATTACTTTTCTTTGTATCTACTATGTTTTAATCCAAATAAACCTTTGAAGAAATAGCTACATTACACATTTCGTTATCAATATAATGAGAACAGCCATAGTCAAATGTTTAAGATCTTAGCGCTATATGTTGGCCTTAAAATTCCATACTGTTTCTCTGCAATCGCGAGAAACAACTGAATGACTAAGGAAATGACCAAGAAATGAACAATAACGGATACCTCGGAAATGTCTCGTGCAACAGAAAAAAAACTTAATTAAAATAAATTGTGTTTTGAAGAGATCTACATTTTTGTGTGGTACGTTTTCGCCTATCGCTTAAATTTTACCATTTATATAAGATTATATAAAATGTCTTTCGAATGAAGTGGACTTCACAGACTATTCCCAGAAAATTCAAGATATATATTTTGGCATGTAAATATCTTTAATATGTGGTATTTTAATCAAAATCGTCTGAACCAGTTTTTAGAAAATCAAAACTTTCCAAAAATGTTCCATGTAAGATGGGATTTTTTGGAAAATCTTCGTATCGCATCTATGGAAGGTACTGAACCTAAATATGTACCAAGTTTGATCTTTAACTGACTTTTCGTTTTTGAGTTATGATGTTCACAGGCACACACGTGGACCTTTCTCTAAAAATGCTTTTTTTGGATTCGGGTCCTCAAAACATGTATTTCCGGTGAAATCTCGGCATCGAATTATTGGGTGGAATGCAATACCTTCTCTACTTACTATGTACGTGGTAGAGAAAATAACAGCAATTTGTGCCACCTCTAGCCTAACGGTATTTCATACATCCATTTTTAAATGAGAGCTATAAAATCAGCGGTACAAAGTACCAGCTTGGCAAACGGCATCTTAATATTCTTAATAAAGTTTTAATAGCCATTACATGAGAAGTCACAGGCTATTTTTTCGATAGTCGTTTACATAGAAAGTGAGTTGAAATGATATCTTTAGAAACGATGCAGAGACGGTGGTTGTCTATAATCTCTGCGCATACCAATGGGCATTGCGGAATACAAATCATCATTTTGCATAATTAGGGTACTTCAAAGGAAGATGGATACGGGGTAGTTGACCGTGGCTCTTTTTTTTTTGCAATTGTGGCTACGAGCTGTTTGTACGAGGGTCATTTGAAACGTTCTCTGAACGACCCTTAGAATACAGCGACACCGAAGCAGTTGTTTTCAAAACCACCATCTTTGATGGAAGCAGTAACATATAAATTGTTCAAGAATCATAGAAGGCATAGCTATTTGTTACAGAGCAGACATCTATAGATAGGAAACATGGAAAATAATGAACGTAGTGCGGTTCTACTGTGTAAGGTAGGTTGTGAATGCAATAGAAATTCACACCGATAAAACAAACATTCTAAGGGATGCTCCAATATCACTTTGAACTATTTCTAAGCAAACCATGGAGTTTAAATGTGACCATGAATGTTCGGAAGGTGACGCACGCAGCGGAAGAATGAGGCCCACCACAACAGGAATCATTAATTAAATACAGAAATGGAATCATGGATCACCGAATGAAGTGTTCGGAATTGTTGGTGTATAAATTTCAGGAAAATGATTGTTTCACATGTTGAGAGAAGAACTGCACATTAAAAACTTATCTACAGGATGAATGCCGTAATTGTTGACTCCTAATTAAGACTAAATCAGAGTGCAAATCTCTGAGAAAAGTTTGGATCGTTTACAGAGAGAGATCCCTCGACTTCATGCGTCAGTTTGTAACAAACATGAAACATGTGTGCACTACTACACACCTGAACCAAAACAGCAATCTAAGCAATGGAATGCAGTAAGATCTTCCACCATCAAAGAAGACAAAGTGTGTGAAATCGACCGGGAAGATCATGGCGGCAGTTTCTGGGATACCAAGGGTTTGCTGCTAATTGATAATCTTCCCTCTGGAAAATATATCACCGGATCGTAATAAGCTAACCCTCTGGAATCGACCGAAAACCGAAATACGGGAGAAACTGCCGGTTTTGGCAAAGAAGAAAGCCATTTTCCATCAAGACAGTGTTCGCCCTCATACATGTGCTTTGCAATGGCGAAAATCATCGAGAAGGGGTATGATTTGCTGCCAGATCCATCTTGTTCCCTTGACTTAGCTCCATCAGACTTGTATCTGTTCCTTGAACTGAGAAAGTTCCTTGTGGAAAGAAGCTTAACAGCTTAAATCCTTGCAGGTCTGGAGGAATGTGGCCTCCATAACGGACAAAGGCCGTGGAGCATCGCTGGATCAAATGCATTGGTGTCAAGGGAAATTCGTTGAAAATATGAATAATTACAAAAACCTGTGGCATAATTTTCTGCTTCACTCCGAGAACCTTTCAAATGACCCTCGGTGGCGGCAAGTTTTTGGTCGTTATGTCGAGTTGTGGTCACGTTCTCGAGAATTTATACCAAAAGTTAACTTTTCATCTGATCAGCTATTTTTCGGCTGTTAATGGGAGTGGAAACCCAAAAGCATCAGGTGTGCATTCTGAAATTCTTTGTACCATTGGGTATTTTATGCGATTGGTTGTCTTGTTATAACGTCCAATTTTCGTGGATTGTTAGGCAGCCCTGTTTTTCCTTCTTTTCTTTCTTTCTTTCTTTCTTTCTGTAAGTATAACATTTTTTTCAACCGTAAATGACGCATATTACAAATAATTTGATTTCCATTCCTTTTTCATCGTTACTTCTGTATTCATTCCTATTGTGTACACTAATTTCGCGCCATAAAATGCAAAGGAGGAGAGCTACTAAGGTCAACAGTAGGATAAAATGCAACACTATGCCGGACTGAAGTGATCTACTACAACCAGCAATTGCAGCTACCAGATGATTATGAACTTTGTAATGTTCGCTTCTTGAGTCTCATTAACAAGTATTTGGTTGTTGTGAAAACAAAAGCAGTTGACTGGATGTAGCAAGCGTCATGAAATATGCACCTCATTCATTAATATTTTATGGTAAATCTGGACCTGAGAACATTTTAAAGTATTTCTTGTGCTGATAGAAGTTATTTTTCCCAAAGTTGTTAGAATAGCTTTCGTCATCAGTAAAGAAAGTAACAAAATGAAATAAATCTTAAGCTACTTCTTTGAATTACTTAATCTTTTAGAGTAGGGTATAGGGTGTATAATGCAGAACACGTCGCACACTGCAGAAAGGGATGAAGTGAAGAAACCACAGGAGGCTACAGGCCGCAGACAGATAGGCCACAGATATGCACGGAACTCACTGACAGTTCCTGGTTCGAAGACCCGTCCCACTGCTGGAGCTGACCAGAGAGGGCGATAATCGACCCGTCCAACCGAGCACCCTCTAGTGAGGATGTGGAGGAAACAGAATGAATAGGAAATAATGGAAAGGGAATCGTAATAGATTATAAACCACTCCAGCCTTCGCCTACTGACCAGGGAAAACCGCCAAAAACTCGAAGTTAGAGTGGGCGGACGAGAGGAATAGAACCTGGGACCTCCGGAATTCGAGCCTCACACCTTCGAACCAACTCGCTCAGTTATACTTATCATTGATCATGTGTGAAAGAATGTAACAAATAGCTAGCGATTTTAATAACTCGCCAAATATACCTATACTGTCTAGGGATGTAGATTTTGTGACCCTCTAATGATATGCCCGATGATCATGTCCGCAGGAACCACTGGGTGATATAGCCAGTTATAGATTTTCAAAATGCAGAGTTTTATCAACCTAATTAATTACTTTAATCATAAATACACGCTATTATAAAGGGAAACCTCCAAGAACTCCATTCATCTTCTTAGGGAAACATTTTTTAAAGAAAGTATTCGTATACAACAGCATTAAAATAAATATGGCCCTCTCCTAATTGCAAATGGTTTAATCGAAGATAATGATCCATTTGCTTACGGAAACGTACAATGTCTCCAGGAAGTATTCATTTCTGCTTTAAAAAAATCTATCAATCAAATTAAAGAAGAGAAAAGTCTTGTTTTTAATAAGCAGAAAGAGCAAACGGTATCACAGATAGTATTGTGGCGCTTCTTGGTTTTTTTTTCTTTTCTTTCATTAATTGTTTCAGTTTCTTATATTTATAATTTTGACGTTCTCTACTACATATAGTAAGCAGGGGAAATATTGCATTCCACCCAAAAATTCAGTATCGATATTTCACCGGAAATACATGTTTTGAGCCCCCTGATTCCAAATGAAGCCTTTTTGGAAACGTCCGTGTGCGTGTGTGCGCGCGCGCGCACGCTTTTTTGTGTGCGTGTGTGTGTGTGTGTGTGTGTGTGTGTGTGTGATAATTCAAAAACGAAACGTCGGATAAATATTAAACTTGGTATTTAGATTTAATATCTTCCAAAGATGCGACACGAAGATTTTTAAGAAAATCCCCCACCCCAAACTACACCAAACATGTTTGAAATTTTTTACTTTCTAAAAAAATGACTTAACGATTTTTATTCAAATATCATATATGAAGGATATTTATATGACAAATGAAATGTATATCTTAAATTTTCGGGGAATAACCCATAAAGCCCTCTTTTCGGAAGGGGTTTTGTATAATCTTGTATAACTGGTAAAAGTTAAGCGATAGACGAAAACGTACTACAAAAAAAATGTAGATATCTTTAAAACACACAATTTATCTCAAATTAGTTTTTTGTGGCATAAGCCGTTTCTGAGATATCCGTTATTATTGATTAGAATTGTTAATTTCTTGCTCATTCTCCTCAAGTCCTTTCAACATTCAGTTATTTCTCGCGATTGCGTGAAAACAGTGTTGTATTTTATGGCAGCGTATAGCGTTTAGTTCTTAAACATTTGACTATCCTGTTCGCTTTGAATCTATAATAAAATGTGTAATGTAGCTATTTCTGCAAACGTCTGTTTGGATTAAAATGTAGTATATAGAAAAATAAACTAGTAAATACTATGTATACCCGCTAATAAAGATAGAAGGTAGAGAAAGTAATGGTAATGTATTACATCAGAATTTTTAAGATTACATCGACTTATGAACTACTTCTTGTTTAATTTTTACAAATTAGCTTACGTGCATTTAGTATACCATTTTATATACAAATAATGCTTGAAATAATGGTAAAAATGGGGTTTTAATCTGACAGAGCGAAAAAAATATCAAAGCCAGTAAAATCCCAACGTTTTTACTGAACTTCCACGTTTTCCGACTTCACAAATTTATTACTGAAGGATTATGTCGGTGATACTGTGAGGTATTATGTAATTATATAAAATATTGCTCTACGAAATTACATTATATAGTTTTTTTAAATACCAAGCATAAAAACTGAAAAAATGGATACATTTTAAAATGCATTAAATTTCAATTTAATTTGACCCTAATTGTAGGTTCCCATTTAAAAATAACTATCATAACGTTCTCCAAATAAAACACGACTAATGGCATTTACTTTCCCCCATAATATCAAGCAACTTTTATCAAAGACATTTCTTTCTACAACCCTTAGTTTTGGAGTTATTGTACAGTCTCAACTTAAATGGTCCACCCTGTATATACAGGATGTTCGGAAGTTTCCCTTACAAACTTCTAAAACTTGTAGAGGGGACTGAATAGATCCTGTTTTGAACAGGAACCCATGGCCGGAAACGTACCATTTCTGTGCTATAACAATTTCAAGTCGGTTTTCCTGGTATGCAACCGGCTAGTCACGACGAGCGGTGTTTACGTCAGACGAGGAGCTGATGATATTTAACCTCTACCGTACCTCTCTACCCTGGCTTGAGTCCTGTAGAATCAGAAGAAGAAACTTTGGCATGAATTGTGGTCGCTGCACAACAAATTTCAGAGATACCAGGGGAGATGGAAAGACTTTACCAGAACGTCATTCGTAGGTACAATGCGTACAACTACTTTAGTGGTCGTAACATCGACCCGGACTTGTAGCGGATCAAAATGTCAAACAGCCTGTGACGAAGAGAAATACAGATTGTTCAGTTTAACTATAAACAAGAATATTTGTGAAACACGATTAAATTTGCTTTTTGTTTCTTAGGTATTATTCCCGAATGGGTTGTAGTAATGGTAACCATCCTGTGAGGAAGAAAAAAACAAATTGTTAACTTTAACTGTAAAGAAAAGTGTTTGTGAAAATTGATTAAGTTTACCTAACGAGTTGAATTGTAAGAAAAGTGGTGTAGTGAGTCACGTCTAACTAAAGTACTTAAATAAACGTGGTCACTTTGAACACCTGTTTTCAAATGGTTGTAGCACATGGGTTCCTATTCAAAACATGATCTATTCGGTCCTCTCTACAAGCGCTAAACGTTTGTAAGGGGAATTTCCGAACTCCCTGTATAATATATCGCAATACGTAGGAAACCAAAACACCGTAACATATAGTACCTTAGGTACGCGTAATTATCTGTGTTTTCAAGAAGTATGTTAAACTAGTTCTTAAAATTACGCTAAAATAACTTCAAACTTTTGATTAATATGAAATAGTAAGTAATATGAATAGTAAAACTAAAGAGGAGTTCCGTTTAATTGTATGTAGTTAGTGTTATTTACCCCTCTTATGTATTCATATGATAATGATGGGCAGTCTGTCTCTCATAGCTAATGCGAACACGAGACTAACGCGGAGGGATACAAAATATTTTACTTATATTAAGTCTGGTTTTAAGGCTTGGATCGACTATAGGAATTGGAAGAAAATTGTTCGATATAGTCCAAAACGTAGCTAAAAGCTTTGAAACTTTGCTAGCCAAAAGAAGTACTGCAACAAAACACGTGCAGATTCAGTTTTTGGGTCAATCTTTTTTATAGCAACTGGATTTCACGGGCTTCATAACTAACTGCAAACCTACAGGAGGAAATAAATATGCTGGTTTTAACGTCTCTGTGTGTACGAGTGTGGCGCGTGCGTGTGCGTGCATAACTCGAAAACGAAGAGCTCAATGGTTACCAAGCTGGATGTGATACGAAGATTTTCAAGAAAATACCTACCTTCACCCCAAATTACGCTTCATATGGAATATTATTCGATATTTTTTGTTTTCTCAAAAATGGCAAATGATTTTGATTAAAATAGCAAATGTTTAAGATATTTAAATGACAAATAAAGTTTATATCTTGAATTCTCTGCGAAGAGCCTGCAAAGACCTCTTCATTCGAATGAGTTTTGTCGAATTGGTAAACCATAAGGGATAGAACAAAAAAGTAGATCTCGTTAAAGCACACTATTTATGCCCAATAAAATGTTTTTTGGCGTTAACCATTTTCTTTGTTATTGGTTCGTGTTTTCAAACACTTGTATTTTTTTTCAAGTGGAGAATCGCTATTCGTTTTTTCTCGGATTGTGCAAAGAGCCTGAAATTTCAAAGCCATCACATTGCGATCCGCTTTTTAAAACTCTGACTAACTTAGCCAACAAAATGTGTAAATTTGCAATGAAAGTTTATCTCGATTAACGAGAAGTCGATAGAAGAACAAGGACTAGTTTGTAGAAGAGCAAGTAGAAAAAGTCATGTGAATTAAAAAATCATATTTTTAATTATCTGCAACTGTACTGAAGGGCAAATTATGCTTTTCACATGAAGATGTTTTAAAGCGTGTCAGTTCCATCGGTATGCGACCTGATGTTTGCTTGCGCAATTCTTATTAAAACAATGCAAAATCGTCCATAAAATGTAAATAAACGTGAAAGAATCTCGTAGATTAACACAACGTAACGAGGTCGTCCTCCATGGTCTGAGAGGGCGATGATTTTTTTCGGGCGTAAAAATCCTTAGCATAGCTTCCTTTGGAAGGGGAGTAAAGCCGGTGGTCCCGTGTCGTAGATTTACAGCACCTAAAAAAACCTCAAGCCTGATAAGAGGCCTCTGAGCAAAATTTCCGGTCTTTCACGCCCAATATAGAATGGGACGCCAAGGTCCATAGTAGTTAAAGCGCATCCATAAATACAACTCAATGTTGTTAACAATGTAACGGTAAAACTCCACTCATTTGGGTAGACTTGCAAAATGTAAACTATACACTGAAGTGTGGAATAAAACGACATACCAGTTACATTGATGTTATTTAAATAACGAGAGAACAAGTGAAGGTGTTAATGTTAACAACTGTTAAGCGAATATTCACGGAGTAATCCGTTTGAACTTAATAGATATTTAAGGGTAGCTCATATAGCCAGTCTACTAAAAATGTAATATTTTTAAGATTATTTCCTAAAATGTCACTAAATACCAGAATGTATATATTTACAATCTTGTTAGTTTTACGGTCTAGTATACATGAATACATGTTGTAATCTCGACTGAACGAACTGTTGTATCTTAGGGATCCAAAGTCAAAAAGAGTAGCAGAGTTGTGCAATAAGAGATCAGTTAGAGACAATATGCAAAACGGATGTTGTAGATCACCTCACACAGCCATATATTATTTTAAAACGTCCAATAAAGCCTTAAGCCATGATGCACTCTACAGCAAACAAACAGTTTCGCAGTTATTGCCGATCTCTCAAGCGCAAATTGGCATTTGCTTTGCATATTGTGTTCCTCTACATTCAGTGTAGCTGCTTGGCTGGCCTAATCACAAGGAGAATGAATACACCAACAATTTACAGGGAAGATGGTTATGATTAGCAGGAAACGGAGGAAGATTTCGCACTTAAGCTCATATGAAGGCCAATTGTGCTTCTGTAAACCTCCAGGAGGAAGGGAAAAAGCGAGGGACACAGAGGTTAACCAGACCCGGGGCGGCAGGCTTGAACACAGGCGGGGTCCTTAACGTCTTCAGATGTTACATCCTGACGTCGGCGGGACCCCACACAGGACTACCTCTCCCAACGGAGATTTTTCTGAGGGCCCGTCAGACACCGAGTACTGGGACAGACAGTTCCACAAAGCAAGCTCCACCGCCGTGCTCGTCGCCCGCCGTCTACTCGCCTGATCTTTAGCCCTAAAATATGATAAGGAAATGAAAAGAAAAACCCCAGCATTATATAATCCTCCAGAATTCGCCTACCAACCAGGAAAAACCGCGAAAAAACCCAAGTTAGAGTGATCGGCCTAACGAGAATTGAGTTGGGGACCCCCTTCCCCCAAATACGAGTCTCATACGTTATATCGGGGCCATCTCGCCCGGTACCAGGGAGTTACATAGCAGTGATTACATAATTTTATTTCATAAATTTATTACTTGTTAGCTGCAATGTAGGGACGTTCTAATATCCTGTTTCCAGTCTGAAAACATATTTATGGACTAAAAGAATCAAAACGATTAAACTTAAACACAATCATGGTCCTCTTTTAAAGCATAGTAGTGGCAAACTGGAGGTACAGTGAGTCGAGCGCTGTTGGAGTTTTTGGCAACTAGTCTTTCAAAGTTCTCAGTAGGAGCAATAATATAATCCATCGTAAGTCTAACAGTCAGATTCTCAATATGGATTTATTTTATCATCATCTTAGGCAGAAAATTGACAGTTCACAGCAGAATATTGACTTGTCGACTGCAAATGTATGCTCTGGTAAAAACTCTGATACAACTTTCTTTATATTCTTCTTTCACTCTTGTGTTGCATTGTAAACCAATGAGTACCTGTCGTAAATATTACATCCTCTGACTTGATATTCACAGCAAATAGTTGTAACTTTTGTTGAAGGACCTTGCATCTTGAAATATGTTATCCAAAAAGGGATTAATTTTCTGCTAAATAAACACAGCAAAACTCATAGCATTTACCTACGTCTCCAAGCATTAGTCAACACTCTCATTGCCGGATGCTAGAGTATTTAACTGCAAGATAAATATGAGGGCAGTCCCAGAAGTACCCGGCATAACGTATATATAGCGGTTGTTGTTTCAAACAAATGACTATGGTAGAAAGTGCCACTCTTAGAAAGCTTAATTTTGAAGTTTGGCGTTGCTACGTTTTAGCAATTGTTTGGCAGCCTTTAATAGCGAAGTTTCTCGGCGAATTTGTAAACTTGGATAAAAGTGGTCATCGTTATGTGATACAATACTTCCAACTAATATTAAAGCTGATCTAGATTCTACTCTGGGGGATCTGCTCCTTCGTTTATAACAGTAAAATATTGGGTGGCAGAGTTTAAGCGAGGCCATACGAGCTGCCAAGACGAACATTGCAGTGGTCGACCAAATGAAGTGACCACGCCAGAAATTGTGAAGAAAAATCCACAAAATGGAATTGGATGACCGTCGACTGAAAGTGCGCGAGCTAGCAGACATCGTAGGCATTTCAAAAAGTGTTGTACATTGCACACTAACTGAAATTTAGAC
Organism: Deroplatys truncata; assembly: GCA_030765065.1. Classification (NCBI taxonomy): domain Eukaryota; kingdom Metazoa; phylum Arthropoda; class Insecta; order Mantodea; family Mantidae; genus Deroplatys; species Deroplatys truncata. The sequence continues at coordinate 114,263,666 of CM060988.1, read as the reverse complement.
ATGAGAAAGCTGTGCACAAGATGGGTGCCGCGTTTACTCACAATGGAACAAAAGCAGAGTCGTAAGAATGTTTTAGCGACTGTTTGGCGATATTTCGCTGCAGTAAAGCCGAGTTTTTGCGTCGATTCTTAACCATTGGGGAAACATGGGTCCATCAATTCACACCTGAGACGAAACAATCAAAACAGTGGATTGAAAGGGGAGAATCGGCTTCAAAGAAGGCGAAGACGGTTCCATCTGCAGTCAACGCATAGCGTCAGTTTTTTTGGATGCGCGTGGGATAATTTTCATGTATTATCTTCAAAAAGGAAAAGCAATCAATGTCAAGTATTATGCAAACTTAATGCAGCGTTTGAATGATGAAATCAAGCAAAAATGTCGCATTTAGCGAAAAAGAAAATTCTGTTTCATCAAGACAATGCACCAGTTCACACATCCATTATCGCCATGGCCAAAATCAATGAGTTAAAGTTCGAATTGCTTCCTCATGCACCCCATTCGCCAGACTTAGCTCCCTCTGAATATTTTCTGTTTCCAAAGTTGAAGAAATGGCTCGGTGGTAAAAGATTTGCCAACAATGAAGAGGTGGAGTTTGCAGTTGATGGTTATTTTGCAGAACTCGACTGTTCTCACTATAAACAAGGTATCGACGCTATTGAACATCGCTGGAAAAGTATATCGAGCTGAAAGGAGACTACGTAGAGAAATAAGGATGTTTTTCCTAAAATTTTTGTGTTTTCTTTGTTAGGTCGGGTACTTCTGGGGCAGCCGTCGTACCATATTTCTAGTTAATGTAGAACTTCCCTGTAAATATATTTTTGTAAATAAAACGTTGCTCACCCCATCCATGGTCAAAGCTAAGCAAAAGGGTCAACAATTCCGCACAATCATTCATTAAGTTTTCCGGACATTATGTTCACAGAATACTGCGTTCAGCCATTCAATGCCTGTTCAATCCGTTTCTCTTCTTTCTCTCCTCCTGAAACGCAAAAGGGAAAGCGAAAATAATGAGTGCAAAGCCATGCATACGGCATGCAACGTGCTACAGCGTGCTGTGCCTGGTCTAACCTGTCTAACCAGTAGATTTGCAGCCAACTGAACTCCCAGCTTCCGAGTGGCTGCGTGCGTCAGTAAGAATGAGGATTACCTTTCATAATATATTTATTTTTTCTATAAGTAGGTGTTCATTGTTGAATGAATACTCTGAAAATGACAACAGCCATGAATTTCATAATTAGCCGAAATAATACTGTTTATGCTAATCTGTTCGGCACAATTTGGAGCGAATTACAATAAAATAAAAATGATCATGCAGTATCAGATACAGTACAGCAAAATGCTTTAACTTACAGTACATTAAATATTATAATTACATGCAAGCACCTTTCAGCCAATGTACGGTCTCATTGATATCTTATTTGCGAATCAGAATCGAACTTAATAAATAGTTTTAAAGCATAGGGCTTAAAAACCAATAACTCATAGCTTTTTCTCCTGCATTCATGTTTTCATTCGTATAATATCTGCTTCGATTCAATTAGGGATCTAGTAAGCCTATTTTCATTCATTTTCCTGTTCACTATTAGCAGTTGGTACAAATTGGAAAGTGGCGAGTTTTGGTATTCCGCAAATTCAAAATATAAAAGAAATGGTACAAGATCGTACGGTGCGTAACATGAGATAAAACAAGTAAGTCACTTTAGTGATTATACAGGGTGATTTATGAAGAACTAACATATTTATTTGTTTAATTGTTTCAAAACTAGTTATGCTGGCGACAACTTATTATACCTGAAATGCAGAGGAATGTTGGGAGATTATTTACCTCCATCCTGCATAAGGCATAACACAACACGTCGTTCCATGTTACTGGTCACTCGTTGGAGGACTCTGTTGTCAACAGTTTGAATATCCTGTGTAATTATGTGCTTCAGATCGTCCAATGTCTGGAGACGTGTGGCATAAACCCTGTCTTTTAAGTAACCCCATTGAAAGAAATCCGACGATGTCAATTCGGAGATCTCGGTGGGCAGAGGTTCTTGGAAATTATCCGGTCGTCAAAGAAACCTGCAATTAGTGCCACAGATTTATTTGATGTATGGCATCCTTGGCTCAGCCCTACATCGTCTAGTTACTCAGCAAACTCCATGAAAATCCGTCGGTGCTCTGCAGTGTTCACATTGTTTTAAAACAAATTGGTCTCACTATTCTCTGTGCGGATATTGCGTACCAAACTCAGACTTTAACCGGGTGCATAGGTGCATAGCCGGATATATGGAACCATGCTTCATCTGTGAACCATGTGATGGACAATATGACAGGATTTTGCACAATAAACGCCTGAAACCAATGGCAATAATTCAGTCGTCTATCCTTATCTGGTTCCTGTAACTGATGGACAACCGTAATGCTTACGCTGCTTTAGGCCTGCATTTTTCACAGCTCTCTGACACATTGAGTAGCTGTACCCTGTTTCCTGCGACAAACGTCTTAATGATTTTTTGGGTGACTGATCCAGTCGTGCTCTTAATTATGTCAACAACAATCTTGGGAAGCTTAGATGAATGAGTTTTGCCTTTTTCACTCACCAGATTCTTTCCGATTTGTTTACCAGTCCCAGTATTGTGTTTCTTTGGGGAGGATTCCGAACACGAAATTCTCTCTGATATGCCCTTTGAGTAGCTGTAATTGAATTCGTAATCCAATATTGCTTTACAAGGAAGAATCGTTCATTTAATGTGTACTCCATTTTCACAAAATCTCAAAAACAGTTGCCGACAATAAAACTAGCAATTACGAATAAAACGTGAACATCTGCTCATCTAGTGACAGGCAATCGAAACTCCAGAGCATTCTGCTTAATTTGGTGCTAAAATTTGGGCAATGAGTGAACTTCGAACAGAATAATTAAAGAAAGAAGTGTTCTTCTTCAAAAATCACCCTGTACTAAAAGCACAAAAAAATGGAATTTGTCTCGCTTTGTAACTATCTTCCGGAATTTCCTTTTGCTTATAATTTGTCTTAGGAAATTTAATTGAGTCCTTCATTAAATTATCAAAAAACTATCAGTACTTGCGACATTGCTGGAGAGAATCACAATAAAATAAAAATTACTATACAGCACCAGATGCAGTACAGTAAAGTTCTTGAAGTTAACAATATATTAAACATGATAATTATGTTTTAGGCAATAATGACTTTTTGTTCATCTATAGAACTCGTAGGAGATGCAAACTACAATTAAATAAAAATGTTGCTATAGTAGGTGTAACACGACACACCACATTAAATACGATATTTCTGTGATTACAATTATTTGTAACGGACTTCATGAAAAAGACTTGCATTAATCAATGGAAACAAACAAAAAAATCACATCTAGAAGCAAGTTCCACGATGTCTACATCTCCGAGTCCAAAATTCAACGCTATCATTTCAACCGCAAAGTCCAAGTTGTATTAACTCGACTACGTATTGGACATAATTCTATAACGCGCAAACATCTTCTCAACCGTGACCCCACTCCTATGTGCGACCTCTGCAGATCCAACCTCAGTCGTCCTCCGTGGTGTAGTGGTTACCATGTTAGCCTCTAGTTACCAAGGTCGCAGGTTCAAACCCGGCGGAGGGCGATAGATTTTTTCGGGCATAAAAATCCTTAGCATGGCTTCCTTCGGAAGTGAAGTAAAGCCGGTGGTCCCGTGTCGTAGATTTACGGCACGTAAAAGAACTTCAAGCCTGATAAAGCGGCCTCTGAGCAAAATTTCCGATCTTACACGCCCAATATAGAATGGGACCCTAAGGACCATATAGTTAAAGAGCGTCCATAAATAAAGCTCAATTTAATTTAATTTAGATCCAACCTCACAGTTCCTCATTTCATTACAGCCTGCCGTTGCTACAGTATACAACACAGAGAAAGATGTCACATCGTCAAAAGCCTACCAGACGCCCTAAATTCAGTAAAATAAAAAAACTATAAACTTTATGAAAACGAATAAATTGTATAACAATATATAGTACACCTGTCTAGAGAATTTAATCTTTATGCACTATTACTGTTTAAAATATTGCATTTTCATTGTAATTATGTTCTGTATTCTAAAGTAGTCGCGATATGACTTTATAGATGAATCGACAATAAAGAGTATATAATTAAAAAATTATTTGTGTTAACGGATCTAAAATTTACGATTGAAAATTAAGGTTTTTATCCTCTAATTAACTGTGCTAGTTTCTGAATACAAGCGCTCTGACTGGGGAAGAGAAATGAATAAATATTTTATAAAAATCTTATATCGGAAAACACTGTGGTTTTGCATAAGGGACAATGTTTCGAATTAAAGCTATTATTGGTGATAGGGAGGGCTGTAGCTCATTAATTGCGTCGGATGAAGTGTCGATTATCAATTTGTATTCAATATAGTAGTAGACGTTGAGACTCAAACCCTCGCCGTGGGCATCATCAGTGTTTATTTCTTGAAGCCCCTCTTCCATTGATGATTTGAAAATCAAAGCGAAATATGGAGATATCAAGGAGATCATTGTGGGGTAGTTTATCTTGTTGGGGGAGGGGGTTTGGCGCAGTGGGAGCCGCAGCGGATGGTTGGGTCACTGCCATCAAAAACAACAAAAGGAAGGAAGGGGGCAAAGTCGTGGAGCTATTTTGGTTGCCGACGCATGTGTCACTTTAGGGTTTCAGCATGTTTGATGCAGTCGGTTTCTTATCGATTCTAAACTGTTGGTGGATGCGGTTGCTAAGACTCCTACGTGTTCGTGGAACACAATACACGGTTTCTTGGAATCTGTTCACGGCCTAATTGTTCCAGCTCTATTGTTTTGGCGTGAGCTCTATTGTTTACCTCGATTTAATGAACCTATAATCGGCAGAATTAGCTAACCATATGTACAACTATGCAGCAGTTCCAGTTAATATTGAAATGTCAAAACTGTTTCTTCTCACTTCCAAAGTCAACCTTTTCCCACTTCGACTTCCAGACCGCTGATGTAGATATAGCCCGTTTTAGTCAAGAATGCAGGGTTACCAATTTAGCGGTTTGGCTGCTAGTGTCACGGTGAGAAATATTTTATCCCGCTTAGAGGCTTTTTAACTACCAGGTATATTTTTGTTTTTTAATCGTTATTTTCATGCTGCACTGTAACAACCGGGTAAAGCCGGTGATCCCGTGTTGTAGATTTACGTCACGTAATGTTGTCCTCCGTGGTGTAGTGGTTACCGTGTTACCCTCTAGTTCCCGAGGTCGTGGGTTCAAACCCGGCGGAGGACGATGGATTTTTTTTCGGACGTAAAAATCCTTAGTATGGCTTCCTTCGGAAGGGAAGTATAGCCGGTGGACCAGTGTTGTAGATTTGCGGCACGTAAAAGAACCTCAAGCCTGATAAAGAGGCCTCTGAACAAAATTACCAATAAAGAATGGGACGCTAAGGACCACAGCAGTTAAAGAACGTCCATAAATAAAACATTTATTTTGTTTTAACCGGACACTGGTTCGCTTTGTTTGTTCCCTCCTTTTTGGGGGGTTAAGTTCCCTTGCTTACCCACTTTATGATTACTGTGTTTTACTGTTAACTTTACCCCATATTACCGCAATGTTGCATACAACACACACAAACACCCATGCCCATGGCGGAACTCAAACCCGCGACCCTCAGCGTGGCAAAAGCTATACGCTATACGCTCCAGCGACAACGGCTATAAGGGCTGGCTACCAATTATTAATAATAAAACAGGATATTATGATAGCAGCATTACATAATGATGATTAGATGTTTTGAAAGTTAGACCGTCCTGGTTGGTGTTACATTCACACAACTCTCTAGTTTGTCGTCTTCCGTGGTGTAGTGGTTACCATGCTAGCCTCTAGTTCCCGAGGTCACGGGTTCAAACCTGGCGGAGGGCGATGGATTTTTTCGGGCATAAAAATCCTTAGCATGGCTTCCTTCGTAGATTTATGGCACGTAAAAGAACCTCAAACCTGATAAAGAGGCCTCTGAGCAAAATTGACGGTCTTTCATGCCCAATATAGAATGGGGCGCTAAGGAACACAGCAGTTAAAGAGCGTCCATAAATAGAACTCAATTTAATTTGACTATCTAGCAACTATGGTTTACTTCTTCTACAAACTTCTTACAAACGCTAATTTTTCTATCTGCTTCGCGTTAATTGAGATAAATATTTGCATAAAAAATTTCTTTACATATTTTGTTGTAGATACAAAGAAAATACAAGAGCCTGAAGAGATGCTCAAATCTTAATATGGCATTAAAATTACATACTCTTTCTATGGCATCGCTAGAAACAACTGAATGATAGCAACATTACTTCAAAACTTGACGTGTTGAAAAAATTAAATCAATAACCACGAGTATCCCGGAAATGGTGGATGTTCCAAAAAAAATATTTCAAATGAATTGTGTATTCTAAAGATTTCTACTTTTCTGTGTAGTAAATTTTTGTTTTATCTCTTATGGCTTACCAGTTATACAAAATTACCAATATTCCTTCCGAATGAAAATATCTCCACAGGCTATTCGCAGAAAATTAAAGATGTCATCGTAAATATATACTATGTTAGTACCGAGAAAATAAAAAATAACTAATATATTTTCCATATAAAGGGTAGTTTGGGTTGAAGAATTTTCTTGAGAATCTTCGTGTTGCATCCTTGGAAAATGCTGTACTTAAATACCGACTTTGTTCTTTATCCGACTATTTGTTTTTGAATAAAGATGTTCACAGGCACATCAAACGCTGCGCGCATACATTTCCGATATCATCTCGATATCGAATTTTTGGGCGGATGCATAATTCTCTATCTATCATAAGTAGCTGCTATAGAAAGTAATTAGGGAAATAATTAAAGGCGAATCGTATTTCCTGTGGCCAGGCTCAAGTGTTAATGAAAGTAGAAAACTAAAACAATTTAAGTTATTTAAGTTGTAGAAATTTTGTTTATAAATATGATAAAAATGCTTTAGAACACACTACCTTTTTTTGTGTACGAACATGGAAAAGTATTCATGAACGTTGCTAACGGGAGTATTAACAAAGAACGAAAACACCAGTACTCGCGTGGCATTTATTTGTTGGTTAACATTTATTTCCAAGATATACCTCTGTTGAATCAGATAAAGAATCATGAGGGTTGGGCGGTCTTACAGGCGATCTGCAGAGACCAGAAAGGTTTTTTGCATGCAACCCTACGCTTTAATACAACATATGTAATCTTCAACCTTTAAGGTTTTAGAAACTGTCTATTCGTTCTATATTATAGTTGGGTTTCCACTTGCTAGATTTTACTTTTTCATCTGCTTGTATCAAGTGTAGTCGGCAGAACCTTCACCGAGAAGACTTTGAAGACGTCTGTCGCAGTTGTGGATTAAACCGCTAGACTAGAAACTTTCGCTATACTTCCAGTTAGTCGGGAAATAATTTCTAATTAACTCCGTCCGTGAAAGCCTACGCTTACTCACATTGTGGGAGATGGTGGTATCGATGTGTTTAGACTACAGTTAATTTATACTATCTTACTTTTTGCATTCTTTACTACATACTTACAGTATTTAGTGGAAGTATTGCATTCCAACCAAAATTTTGATACCAAGAATTCACCGGAAATACATGTTTTGTGGCTCCTTGAACTAAAAAAAGTATGTTCCGTGTGTGTGTGTGTGTGTGTGTACACGAGCCTGTGAACAGCATAATTCAAACGATTAGTCCTTGAAACGTAAAACTTGGTAGGCACTTTAAGTCCAGAACTTCCAAGGATGCTACACGAAGATTTTAAAGAAAATCCTCCCATCCAAAACTATACGGAAATGTATGCGGAAATTTTTTGTTATTTTTTGGTTTTCCAAAAAAATGATACCCTATCATTTTTTGGGAATTTTGTTTATTAAAATACCCTATGTTTAAGTCATTTTCATAATAAATAAAATTTATATGTTGAAATTTCTGGGGATAGCTTTTGAAGTCCTCCTTAACCTGAATAACTTTTATATAATGGTAAACCTTACGAGATAGATAAAAAATCTGATGTGTTACACTCACGTGACTTTCTCTACTCTTGTACAAACTATTTTTACATACGCTTATTCTCCATATGCTTCATGTTAATCGAGATGTTAATCTTATTGTAAATTTTCTTGTAGATGCAAGGGGAATATGGTAGTATTTAAGCGATAGTCAAATCTTTTAAGAGCTGGTTGCTATGTGGCGCATTCCATTCTCTTTGTATGTCCAGGACATAAAAAAAATGAATAACGAATTCCCATTTGAGAAAAAGTATTGGAAAATTTAAGGGAATAACAAGCAATATCTCGAAAATGGTTCACTCAACAAAAAAATCTAATGTGTTACACTCACATGACTTTCTCTACTCTTATACAAACTATTTTTACAAACGCTTATTCTTCATATGCTTCATGTTAATCGAGATATCGAGATGTTAATCTTATTGCTAATTTTCTTGTAGACGCAAGGGGAATTGGTAGGCTTTAAGGAATAGTGAAATATATTAAAAATTGGTTGCTATGTGGAGTATTCCATTCCCTTTGTATTACCAGGTCAAAAAATTAATATCGAATTCCCATTTGAGAAAAAGTATAAGTATTGGAAAACTTAAGGGAATAACAAGCAATATCTCGAAAATGGTTCACTCAACAACAAAAATGTTTGACATAAATTGTGTATTTTAACGCGATCCACTTTTTTTCTATAGTAAAATTTTGTCTATCTCTTGTGGTTTAGCAGTTATGCAAAATTCATTCACAATGAAGAATACTTTTGGAGACATTCCCAGAAAATTCGAGATATACATTTCATTTGTCATCAAAATATCTTAAACATGTGATATTTTAATCAAAACCACTAGAGCCATTTTTGAGAAAATTAAAATTTTCGAAAAATGTTCCATGTAAAGGGTAATATGGGGTGGGGCGATTTTCTTGAAAACCTTCTTGTCGCATCTCTGAAAGATACTGAACCTAAATACCAAGTTTGGTGTTTATCTGACTGTTCGTTTCTGAGTTATGCTGTTCACAGACACACACACACACACACACACACGGACATGTTTCCAAAAATGCTCTTTTTGGGTTCAGGAGGTCTCAAAACATATATTTCCGGTGAAATCTCGGTATCGAATTTTTGGGTGGAATACAATACTTCTACTTACTATACGTAGTAGAGAAAGTAAAAATGTAGATCTCGTTTATTTAACAATTTATATCAAATAGAAATATTTATGGCGTTTACCATTTCTGATATATTCTTCTTATTGATTTGAATTGATAGATACGTTATACTTTTCTCAATTACAAATCGCTACTAATTTTTTGTTCTTGCTTTTTCATGTTTATGCAAATAAAACATAATTTCAAAGCCATCACACAGCGATTGGCTTTAAAAAGATTTGAACAACACTTTAGCTTACTTGTTTTACTTCTTCTTATACCTACAACGTAGGTAAGTAGATAAAAGAATAAGCTTCTGTAACAATAGTTTGTAGAAGTGAGTAGAGAAGTTCATGTGAGCGCAAAATCATATTTTATGTAGTTGAATATTCCTTATTCCTTAGATTTTCACAGGAGATGAATTAAGAGACGATGGTTATAGAATGCTTAAACGAGACCGGAGCTCAAAGCACTGAGAAGTAAGCGGTATTTGTATTTAACAGAAACCTGCCATGTCAGTTCAGACAACTCAGGTTTACTGAACTATCATGTATAGGTTATCACCAACATAAAGCACAAGTTAACTCTTAACGAGCGGTAAACTTCCGTTACATCCAACTGCTAGAACTCAGCTGATAAACCGAGCAGCCATTTACCGTGAGCTAGGGAAGACCTAGCCGTAGTTGTGGCAACTGCTCCCCACTGCAAGGCTGTGTTACCAATTATATAATTAGTAATCAATTATCTGTGGCGTGGTATCACAGTCATGTGACGTAATATCGTTTTGGAGACTCGTTGACAATGAGTGCGGAGGAAAAGGAAGGGGTAGACCACCTTGGTAGAAAGAATAACTTAATTTCCCTTTACCCCGCTAGTTCTTCGCAACAGTAACTTCGCCTTCCCCCATGTATCACGTGCCCTACACTCCTGAGTTGCTGGCTGAGGGCCGGCAGCAAGAAGAGACTTGCTCGCTGACGTCACAGAGCGTTCATTTGGCTAACACGACCTTAGTCTAAATCTTACACTCGCAGTGTTTAATAATACTGCTCTTGGGATATTTTTAATTTTCTTTTGAATATGTTTCAAGTGAATATTTAACTTAAATCTCTCTCTCTCCCCGCGTTTTAGTTCTTGATATCATGTTGATTATACGCAGGGCTAGAGCTACATAGGATATTACTCTAGAAAGATTGAAACAGGTGAAATCATACTTCAAAGTATGATATGCAGTTTCTTACAATCAGTCCATACAATATAATTAATACATATATCTAATCATATTATGTTAATTATAAGTTGTTTTAATAATAATAATAATAATAATAATAATAAAAATATACTGGTTCATGATAACCGGTTGTAATAAAACGTAATTAAATAATACAGTTACTGCATAAAAAGCCTAGTATAGTTTATATCGGATTAAAAACTAGATGGAAGAGAGGTACTTATATAAAGTAATTTTTCATTAAGGTAAGTTTTAGTACTTCTTCGTTTCATTGTCTTTGTTTTTTCGAGGTTTCGTGCATTCAAAAAGAAAATCAGAAATTTAACTTTGTGATTCAGAATATGACAACAAATAAAATATTTGCAGTTTATATAACACGAAAATCGATGTAGTCAGTTAACGATCCATTAAGCAAATAACTAGCGAAATGGAAAAGCTGCAGCTCTGTTAAATGACGATATGTACCTCAGTTTCAGAATGCAGAGGTGAGCATTTCGGCTGGCAACATTGCTGTCCATCCCTTTTGTTTCATCTCAACGTATGTATTTTCTAATGTTCCTAGAGTAACAAGTACAGAACTGTTAATGTTTTTATTCTTGTATTAAAATTACATTAGAGACCCCAAAACAATAGATAACTGTGCTTCACTACATTGTTTTCGTTCACTTTTTCAAAATTATGCCAGCCAAAATATAAAATCTGTCTTTTTATATAAAAGTTTCAAACATATACATATGTTTAACATTTTATTGATTTGAACATTCGTTAAAACATTTAAACATAATATTGAACCATATTATTGATCATAATAAATGCTTATTATTTTTCTTGTTATAATGATGTTTAGTTTTGCAGCAGTACAGATTTCACTAGTATGTTTTGTGTAGAGGAAGGCAGATACGTCACTGTCGTAACTGCCTTCTTCATGCTTTTGTTTGTTTGTTGTGAGTGACGCCACAGAAGTTGTTGCTCCCATGACAAAACAGCTTCTTCATCGTCTGCTTGCCCTCATGATGGAAGAAAAGCATCATCTTAAGCTAACAAGTGTCTCTCTTGCAGGAGAATCCGTCGAGAGCGTGGGGGACAGGCTGAAAAAACAAGCCATATTAGATGAAAAGATTAAGAAATTTCTAGCGGTGAGATTTAATAGTGGGAACATATTAATGTGAAACCCATTTGCTATATTATAAGCAATTGAAATGATGTGTAAGAATGTGTATTGTGTAAACTGTTCCTCTTTTTATCAGTGCATATATATTTCTGTGCATGCTGGATCTTTCAAAGTGGAAATACTCCTGGTTAAATATCAGTATAAAAGGCACTATAAATTAATTTATTTTTAAAACTCTTCCTCATATAATATTTGTTTAAAATACTCAAAGAAACTAATGACTGCTAACTCTACTGATCTTAACCGGAGTAGATTTCCCAAAACAGTGTCTTAGGAACGATGCTGAAGCTGAGCTAGTAAAAATTTTATACTTTTAAGACTCAAAATTGTTGCGTAGAGCAAACCTTTTACGTTAAAAAAGAAGTAGTGGATAAAAGCGTACCATCGTGTTATTCTAAAGGAACAATGTGTTCACCTGAGCGAGTTTATAGATCGTCTTGTTACCTAAAAGTGAGGCTGCGTACTTTATTTACAAGATAACAAAACTGTCACCCTTCAAAGATATTGCACACTCTTTAAAGTACCATATATAAAGATAGAAGAAATCTTAGCAATATCGTTTAACTTCATAATTTGAAAATTTAGAAGTAAATTCAATAGACTTCGGAAACACACAACTATTTGTAATTTTCTTATGAAAAATAATTTTTCTCTCATCACGTAGAGGTTGTAAAACAAAATCGTGTACAATAGCTCGCAGAACTGTTATGCCACCTGTAAACTCAATGGCTCCCAAACTGCGATACTAACCCCAGACAATGTATAAGTCAGAAAGCTGTTTGCAGCAACTTTTTAACATATAAAAACTGAAACAATCATAGAAAAATGTAATGGATATAAGCTCCAAAAATTATTGTTCTATATTCTCTTCATATATGCTTTTAAAAAAGTATTATCTCTTCATTGATATTTTAGCCAGGCGGGAATGCCTACATGACTCTGGACTGGACGGCGCGTGCTGCATTGAGGGATAAACAGTATTGCTTTATAGGAACTGACACGTGCCCTTAATTGTTGCGCGACTCTCCTCGGCGGTGCTAACCCCTTTCCCCTGTAAGGGGGAGGGGTTCCGACCCCTTCAGCTACCGTGTTGCGGGCGCTGCAGACTCGGAGCACTCGCGATACTTCTGACGTTACTAGAAGTACGCTGGACCAAGCCTCCGAGCTCTCCCGCTGGGAGTTGTTTGGAATGGGTTGGACTCGGCGGAGCAGTGGTTCCCGATACCCATGGGAGACTGCGTACGTCTGGGCGGTGACGTCCAGGCGGGGTTTTCAGATGCCTCAAGGTCTTCCGGTACCACCTTGGATAGGCGGTGGACAGTCCGATAGAGTGCTGTTGGTCCTGTAAAGGATTAAAATTGTCAGGTATCGGCCCAAAGGAAAAGTTCTCGGGGGTTGGAGAGTCATTACACCCCTGGGTCACGTGGACCCTGGTGTCGGATAACCCCTTCTTCTGCCTATATCACCATTGAAAATACAGTATGTCGTTTTCAAAAGAACCTCTACAATGCTTTGCATATAGAAAGCCTTATTCTAATGAACTTCGTTTTCAAAATATGGCCCGTTGAATTATAGCATCTAAACGTTTTAAACTCTGTTTTCGGTTAAATACGAGTTTATTTCTTATATACTTTGGTATTTACGCCAGTTAACACAAATTTTGTTTATATAATATTGTGACAATTTACCGTCGAATAAAAGTTCTTCTAAACAGCATAATCAATGCGTCTATGACTTGCGTATAGATTTAGAAAGAACAGGCTAGCGATCATATTTAGCCTTGTCAAGGTGGGCATCTAAGAAGTAGTGTGGAAATATTGGCATGTTCAAGTTAACGACTTCGCGCACAGGGATTGGCTATTCCATTTCCCGAAATTGGACCCTGGCCGAAGCTAGGCCAATCCGCCGTAAGAACCTTAGAGGAAGATTCGATGGTAGACCAAACTAAGATATAATAAAAGAGGTAACTAACATTTATTTGAACTTTTGTCAACCGTTTAAGCTGTGAAAACGGACAGAGATGAAAGCAAGAAACTGGATAACGTAGTCGCAGCAAAAGAGGTCGAGAGCCGTTCAAATAAACAATGATGGTGTTGACCCCACCTACTAATTAGCCAATAATGTCCTGCCATCGAATTTGTGATATCGTAATGAGGAAGATAAGAGCGCACCGCATTTCTAGCTTTCTGACCTTGTCTGGAATACAGACTTGGAAAAACCACTGCTACCAAATAGCGGCTAGCTTTCCTCGCCATGCCAGCAATAACTGACTTTATCTTTTACAATCCTAAAATAAAAGTTTATTAGATTGGATTTCTGGATATAACTTGTGGAAACAAGCCCAGTTATTTTCTTGGTGCATTAATATGCAGTTTAAATTAAATGTATACGTTATTTTGTAAGATAAATCCTAATATATTTGCGTCTCTGCTTCTACCGTTGCTCTAAACAAATATTTTGCCTGATCGTTCATATACGAGTAAAGACAAGTAACTTAAATTGGAGGTTGAACGATTTTAAAATTATCATGCGCTTCTACTTAGGATTTTTTCCAAAATAATTACAGCTATTACTTAGCGAGTATGAAATTTAATTGCCTGTATTTATCTTATCATCGAGAGCCGAATCTCATGAGGGCACAATATGAGCATTAATTTAAACCTCTTTTTTATATGATAATACTATACAAGTATGTCTGTACTTTTTTCGCTTTTGAAGGAGTGGCACACGCGAATAAGTCTTTTTTACGCTTTCAGACAGATAAGAAAAGAATGTTTAAGGGAATGCACAAATTAAATTCCTAAATACTGCTTTGTTCAAAATGTTATATTAGACTGCTCTAACAGCAGGTACCTACATATTTTCAAAGTTTGATTCTGATAGTTTTCACAGACCGGTCATCATATATTCCTTATAATTAATTTAAAATGCCCAAGACGAAAGTAAAAACACCACCGCATTAACTTAAGACTAAAATGCAAAACTGATATAACAGACAGAGATTTTTCTGGCTGATTCATACAAATGTAAATTCTGACATTTTTTTCTAGAATTCAGATATTTATTACTAATGTATCAGTTTTCGTAGAAGACTGAAAGCAAACTAAATGAAAATTGCGTCCTGTAGAACATTCTGATTGCTATAAAAGGTAACAAATACTAAAGGTGAGAAAAAAACCCATTTAAAAGTGTAGTTGATATACGTTTATCGTGTGCAAACGCGGATTTAAAATATAACTCTACAAAACTTTTTCACAGGTAAAGCGACATTAATTATAGGCTTAGAATGTGCAAGGAGTTTTTACGGTTTAAATTTAAGAACTTAAATTTTTGAAAGAGTTTGATAAAGTTTCACATGTGCATTTCCTTAAGAAACATGGCGGGAAGATCAAAATTCTTTGGAAATGGAACTAGAGAAATAATACGTTTTTAGGCCCCTATTCCTCTGTTCCAGTTCATCTTCCTAGTGCCATCTTAATCGGACAGTATTTGATTGATACTAATCACATAGAGATGAACAAATCAAGAGGACTCGAGGGTATTGTTTGCTTCTCGCATTCGGGAGGTCGCGGCTTAAATCCCGGCCAATATGACTGTCGGGATTTAATATTCAAAGCCGTAATCCAAAGTTTCATCCACAGAAAAAAAGAAATAGAAATAGCATGCAGGGTAAAGAGAGGCAACTACGCAAATCGTGCCATCCATCAACATATCACTCGAGCAGATTATATTGACTTCGCATATATACTAGGGAGGAGCAAATTGCCCTGTAATCACTCCCATTCCATCGAATCTTGTCCGGCTTTATCTCAGACCGGTCTTCCCGTCTGTCCGATCCAGCGGGGACTATACTCGCCACTGTGAGCGTCTCCATACTCGGCGATCAAACGAAGCTCGCCTTTCTTGCGCGGCCAAAGTTAAACGTAAAATAAATATCTTTTTCGACATACCTAAGATGTTTTAATCAATGCATAATAAAAAGGGATCCTTTTCTTTTTGTGGATGTGCATCGATGGTAATTGACCACAAACGTTAAAAAGGGTTTATTTCGTGTTTGTATTCTTATAGTTTGGCATGAAGCTTCTGTTTCACATCAGAAACATCCCCGGGCTCTAGATAAAATACTTATTTAAATTTTCAACCTCTATTTCTTGTTTTCTGTTTGTTTCGAAGTTTTATCGTCACAAACAAGCATGTATTATCTATATTCCTTTCTAAAATGAAGTAAAATGCTAAAATAAACAAAACAAATCTACAGAGAGATAATGTGGGAAGTAATTGTTCCATGGCGTAGGAATTTAGCAGTAGGTAATACCGCCCCTAGTGTACTGATTGTGCGCCCTTCGGCGTAATTCAAGAATAACAGACAGATAGCTATTACATTGAACCTGAGGAAAAGCTCGTAAAAGTTTAGAGGTCGTTCTGCTGGCCTACCGAGAAGGGTGCACACAACTAGCGGTGCAGCGAGCGAGTTCAAAGGCATTTCCACGACTCTGGTGCATACCCATAGGGGAGCAATCACATGATAACAAAAATGCCAAGAAATGTAAAATTGAGTCAATGCAATTTACATTATCTAGCAGCAAGTTATTCAAGTAGAGGGTGCAGAAAGGTGACTTTGCAATTAAGGACGTCCGTACTCCATGCAGTTTGCTAAACATACGTATTTCACCTACGCGTAAGACGCGATATGACGAAGCGACGTTAAACAAGCAAAAAAACTAATAAATAAATATACCGTTTAATAAAAAGAGTTATTTGTCACTTCCGTAGCCTTCTTTGGGCTCATTAATCGCCCATGTTGTGAAACTAGCTCAGCTTCAGCAAGTTCCGACTGCCTCAGCGCCGATGTTCACTGGATTCTCTTGTATGTGGTGTGTTTTGCATTTGTTCTTTACGTTTAGCTGTGAAAGTATCTCTTCTAAGGTTGCCTCTATACACCTCTACGTCTTCTTGTGTGTTATCAGTGTGTGTGTTTGTGTTATTTTTTTTTTCTTCTCCTTACGTTATGCTCCTGTTTATTGTGGCCTCTCTCGTCAATAGGGAAGTTAGAGAACAGACATCACCACCATTCCCTTCATCGTCACCATCATCCCTCCAATAACCACTTTAGTAATCATGGTGCGAGACAAAACAAAGACGGTAGCATGTCGGGGACCTCGTTACGGACTAGTACAGGACGAGATGCGGTAGTGAGTGAGCGTTTTCCTCGCGACCTCAACGATTATCGAGACCGTTACTTCGCCTTCCGCGATCGCATCGTGCGCGAATGTTCGCAACTGTGGGAACGCGAGGAGGGTCAAGCCACGACATCGGCGACCATCGCGTCCACGACGACGACGCCAGGAGATAGCCGCCGCTTCACCGAGCGCAGAAAGAAGACTGTGCGGTTCGACAGACACCCCGGCGACTGGACTTGGGCCGCCGACCGCCAGGGTTCCCAGGACTCTCAGACCAAGGATTCGGGGATCGACACCAGCAGCACCTTCACGTCGAGCGAGGACTCGAACCGCGGCGAGGGCCCCAAGGTACATGCACACGTCTCTTTCTCTCCTTAAACTGGGACAATACACGCCGTGTCTCCTCCAATATAACATTATTTTCATTTGTTCATCGATTCTTTAAAATCTTTATATTACAAACCATTCAGGATAAGACATTAGAAATGTACACTTACGTGCAAACATGTGCCGATGTAACGAGAAAAAAATATTCCACTTACTATTTGCTTAAAAACAACTCCGTAATGATTAACCACCTTACTTCCCCTCATTTCCCATTAATGTAGTATAGTTAATGTTCATATAGTCAAATTATCCATCTCTTGGTTAAATAACGGTAAATAGGGGCTCAGTGCGAATCGGGTGCTACTAGAGCCTCTCTCCGATCGGTGACCTCCCCAGGGCACTGCCGCGTCTTTGCTCTAGTATAAAGAGGTAGGTTGGCCCGTTTTCAATTTACGCGGTAGAGAAAACCTGCATTAAGCCACTGATACATCGTAGCATAGCATAAACACTGTTCAATACCGGGAGATCGCTGCTGTTTTCTCAAGCATTCATGCGATTCACCCTCACTTTCCCTGCTTAAATAAAAGAAAAACAATTGCTAAAGGCTAAAGTATTCTCTTCATACATGCTTTCCGCAACTTACCCATACTGACCTAGATCATACTGACCTAGAACTGTAGACTAATTCAAAGGAGTTCTTTATATTTCCACCAGTTGAGAAGTTTTAAAATATCCCTTACCTCTCCAACTAAATACAACTGAAATGAATTGCCACGGCCAGACTATTTGGTAAAAAGTAATTTGTTCACACTATGTCAAAATTGATTTCCAAATTTAAATATTGCGGGAAATGGTACTTTATGTTTCAGTAGTTAATTTCCACATACACGACAGGAAGAATATTATACTTCACATGAGATTTCACATCACAACAGAATACCTCACAACACAGAATAAAGGCTGTTCATATTATGTCGCATTTGAGCCTTCCACGTTTTTAAACGGATGCGCATGGAAGAAAATTATGAAATGCTCGTATAATTCCAAAAGCCTTCAAACGCAGTTCCCACTAAACAAAAGAAACGGCACATTATCTTGTAACTTCGTTATGCTTCTCTATGTCGTCATAGATTAAACATACTATGTTTAACACGTATCATTTGGAAACACATCACTTACTTTACATCTTAACTAGTGCTAAAAGCATTGTTGCCTGCTTCTTAAGTAGTAAACGATAAAACAGAATAGTTTGAGCCAAACTAGTGAAGCATTTCCAACAAAACCATGCCAATATATCTCAAAATTGGTCCACCTTACGGTGTTATTTGCATACAGTTAGAGCAAATTTGCTACATTCCTTCTCGCCGTCGTGATGTTTCTTCGTTGATTTAATTTTCGTTTTACGAGATTTACCTCAGGTAATTCAGGTAGAGCTACATAAAAGTTATGAGGTAAATGGTATAATGGTTGTGATAGTCTTACGGAGGACAAATCCATGGACATCTGTGGGAGTGGAGTGTTGGCAATATTTTTTGCACGTAAGTGTACGGAGCGCATATTCTAGAATACTAACCGCAGTAAAGATACTGTGGAAATGTTAATATTTATCTTCAAAGCCTTCATGTGGAGGAATAGCAAGGTTGTACCGCAGTCATATTTAAATAAAAAATACAGAGTGAATACTGAATACCGTCTTCGAAGAGCAGGGCATGGAAGAGGATACCTTAGTGATGAGTTCTGATTTGGGAATTATCATGGTCGTATGACTAGTTGTGGAAATAGAGGCAGTTATACCCAGAAGTTCCAGTGGAATAATAGTTACTTTGATCCATAACGCCTAATAATTGGATTAAAATATCACGAAAACACCAACGACATTGACGTGGGAATTCTTACATAATCTGGGTATATGAGATCCGTCGTTCGAAAAAAAAAAAATGTGGCGACGCTGTGGAAAACGGTTCATGTATGTACAACCTGGTGATGACAACTGGTCGACTTCCCCTCCCCCCAATACCATGTGCATGTCGCTATATTCAGCTGTACTGTAAGCCATAGCTAGTTAGTCATCAAGTACTGTGCTGCAAGTTCTCTGTATAATGGAACGGTTTGGTGTATTTCGGAATATGTGAATACATACGGAATACATATGTATACTTCACATATATCTAATGTTCACAATGATTATATATATTAAGCAGGCTATGATTTTCAAAGCGTGCTAAGCGACCGACTGATCTGGCGTTGAACTATAATACTAACTAACTTTGGAATTCCGAAAAAGAAAGTTTTTGGAATGTTCCAGAAGGCCAAGTGAGAATTAGTCTGAGTTAAGACCTATGAAAACAAAAGCGTAACCCACGTAAATAACACTTGCCCCATTTTAATACTTTACCAATGACGTGTTTATGTATGTTTTGACGTGGTCTATTACGCCCTGAACTTTGAAGACTGCATATAGTATTCATCCTGTATGCATAGGAGTAATATCTTCTGCTGCTGCAATTTTTTGTAATAGGTATTCAGCAGTAAGCACTTTACTTATTCATATTTCCATTCATGTTAAGTTTTAAAGTATTCTCACGATGCTCCTTTTCTGTTCATAGCTTTGATATGGCTGAACTTGTACTTAAATCCTTTAAAATTGCGATAAACAGTCAGAATATGTATAAAACAGTACACAGGAAGCTGCGCTTCTCACCCCGCTCAACACACGCAAGTGCAAATGTGCGATGAATTTCCTTTTGAATCTCAAAAAATTAAAATTACTTTTCGATATGAATTAAAACCGATTTCAGTTATTTCTTTAGCTTTTATTTTAAGATGCTGTGAACAGCTAATCATTTTCTCAACCCAGCTCTCCATTAAAGATAAGGCTGATTGGACACCTTGCCTTAGACATGCGACAATTGGAGTGGATTCTCTGCTTCCTTGATGCATTGAGAAAATAAAACGAACATGTCATAATATTTGGGTGTGTTAAAAACAATAAATTGTCTATTTAGTTTTCCTTCCATTCGTAAATGGTTCCAAAAGTATTTTAAGAGTAGGCGGTTACTTACGGCGGTGTCAGCCAACTGAACGCTCTGTGACGTCAGCCAGCAAGGCTCTTCTTGCCCTCAGCTAGGAACTCGGAAGTACAGAGCTGGTAGGGCAAGAGGAAGCGTGAAGTTACTGTTAGCGGAGGACTAAATGGAGTAAGGGGGAATACATGTTGTACTTTGCACCTATGTGGTTGTAAGATAGAAAGCCTGACCTTCTCTTTCCTCCGAACTCCTTGCCCACGATTCCCAGA
This sequence comes from Deroplatys truncata, assembly GCA_030765065.1. NCBI lineage: Eukaryota > Metazoa > Arthropoda > Insecta > Mantodea > Mantidae > Deroplatys > Deroplatys truncata. The sequence continues at coordinate 114,243,270 of CM060988.1, read as the reverse complement.
AATTGTGTTGCATCACAAATACATTGGCTGACTGGACTGACTCACTTAGAGACTTTGTTTTAACAATCCATAGAAGATGATAAATAACAATTCTCTGCTTTTATTCTAAGAAAGAGCAATATAAGAGTTTAAACATTTTATGTTTAGAACGGTTATACACTGTAAAAGATATGTATAACATTCACAACACTTTCTCATTCATTAACATTTATTTTCGTATTTATTTTATAAATTACATATACAAATGATTATGTTTCTATTCCTGTACGATAAAACATGATGTATCTAGCATTCGCAGTTTGGTAATATCGAGGTAATACACATCTTGTAGTGCCATAATAAGTCAACTGTTTAAAACATCAAGTGGATACTTTGTTACTATTTTCATGAGAAACAAAATAATATTCATTTAATAACTGAAAGTGCATCACTTAAAATATCATAAAATTTAAATGAACTATGAATTGATATTTCGGAAATGGTTGACGTCGCAAAAATTGTCAGACATAAATTCAGTAATTGTTCTACTATTTTGTTTTAGTAAGTTCTCTTTCTCTCTCTCTCTCTCTCTCTCTCTCTCTCATGTGTTTTTTCGTTTACGTAAAAAAACAATAATGACGACTATTTGGCTATTTGTAGAAAATTCAATATATGCATTTTAAACATAATGTCAGTTTCTCAAAATTATAATAGTTCAATCAAAACTATTAGTTAAGGTTTGCGATGTAAGGGTTTGGTTAGAGTATGTAAATTCCCTGAAAATCTTCACCTTGGCTGACTTCATAATTAAATTAGACATTTAACCGACTTTTCTATTGGCATTAAGCCCTGTAATTATGAAGAATGTTCCCCTATGAATCACTTGGTAATTTATAATCCTACTTACCAACTCGCAATGCTTTTACGTGAGTCTTAAATAATAGGGATAATATTGACCGTATAAATGATAAAATATGTTATCCAAAAATTGGAACCCTGTTTTTAGTAAACTATTAAAACATAAAATGTTAGTAATATTTTGTTTTATATTGGGGGAGGGGATCCTATTCTCTATCAACATCTATTTTGATTTTTTGGGCATCCCGAAGTGGAATGATTAAAATATAAATTTAATTTTGTCGTTTGTCATTTTTCGAAAGCATAACAATATATTTGTCCTTATGTGAGCTAAATATTATCCTAATTTCCAGCCCTTCAGTATTATTGTATTCAGAATAAAATCTTACTTTTTCAAGTTGAGAAAAATAATTGTGCGTTTATGAATTTTTGATAGAAAATTCAATTTCATCTGCAACATTGGATCAGTACGAAGGCATTTTGGGTTGTATCTTGTAGATATCTATTCTGCACGTAGAAGTTCAAAGATACAAAGTAATTAGCACAGTACAGCAGTAAAATATGAATTTTAAAATTATCTTTTATTGATTTCTTGTAGACCTCTAAGATACACCAGTATGATACTAGAAATAATTCACATAGTTTCCGTTTCTCTGTAAATGCATGCATATTATCTGTTACGTTATTAGAGTTAACTCCACTGTTTAAATGTTTATTTGTTCAACAGTTATTGCAATTTTCAGTCAAAATCAGTCATATATGGCTAGTGTCTTAGATCAGAGCTTTTTCGTAAAAAAATTGAAACTGCACGAATGTATGCGAAAATAAATTTTATATATAGTTTTTAAAAGAACCCGACAGTAAATTTGCCATTTCCCATTCGTGAAGGTCTTTCTACTGCAAAAGACGATCAACACTCCTGAAGACCAAGATCATTTGAGAATTTCATTGCAGAGATGACTGTTATCGTATTTTTAGAAGAAAACAAACTTGTGAAGCCCGTATGCATTATAAAAGTCATCCTTACATCACGATTTAATGGGTGCTTCTTGAAAAGAAGAAATGGATGCTTTATATATGCCGCATGACAATTTAAAATGTAATAATGAATACTTTGAAAACGGCTAGTGCTATAAAAGAAGGTTATTTAATTTCAACTGTATATTTCATTTAGCTCTACATATTTTGTGTAGTAAGATTTTTACCTCTTTTATAGCTCAAATTATACAAAATTATATATTATATTAATTATAATATTATATTTTATATATATAAAATTCTTTCAGAATGAAGAGGACTTCACATACTGTTCACAAACAGTTCAAGATAAATATTTTATTAGTCATACAAATATCTTAAACAGGAGGTATTTTAATCAAAATCATTAGAGCCATTTTTGAGGAAATCAAAAATATCGAAACACTTTCCATGTGAAGAGTAGTTTGGGGTGCGAGAATATCCTTGAAAATATTCGATTTACATACCTAAATGGCATCTGACTCAAATATAAAATTCTATCTTATTCCAATTTTATGGCTTTGAGTTGTATCGTTTAAAGACAGACGTGTGCGATGCGGATCTTTTCTAAAAAATACTCTTTGTTAGTTTAATGGTTCCCAAAACGTGAAATAATCAACATCGAAGTTTTAAGTGGAATGAAATACTCCCTCTACCTGTTGTAGTTAAGCGGTAGAAAAGTTAAAAACCCATCGCTGTTTCACAAGACCGTGGGGCACATACTGAGCGATTTTGTTGGAAAACACTCCCCCGCCTAGCTTTCAGTCCGGATATCAGTTAACCACTATAGGTTTTTCCACAAACTTAAAAATCCACTCCGATCAGCGTTGACATCCGGAATACAGCTATGTTGTCCTCCGTGGTGTATTGTTTACCATGCTAGCCTCAAGTTCCCGAGGTAACCGGGGAAAATGCGAATCAATTGGAGAATTTAATGCCGTGCCGGCAATTTGTCATGGTAGCTCAGTGGTTAGAGCAACCGGACTGGGATCTGGAGATCCGTGGTTCAAATCCCGACTATGTCATTGTATTTTTCAGTCGTCTGATTCTACCTTTTCAATACTTAGCATGGCTTCTTCCTTCGGGAGGGAAGTAAAGCCGGTTGTCCGATGTCGTAGATTTACGGCACATAAAAGAACATCAAGCCTGATAAAGAGACCTCTGAGAAAAATTTCCGGTCTTTCACACCCAATATAGAATGAGACGCTAAGAACCACAGCAGCTAAAGAGCGTCCATAAATAAAACTCAATTTTTTTGTTTATTTTGGAATGTAGCTATTTCCCAAGTATCAGAAACTTAAACTTTAAACGAGAATGTTATTAAACGGCGTCTAACAGCTGCCACAACGTCGAGTCCTGTAACTCAAAAGGACTGGAAAGCTGAATCAGACTTTCAAAATTCAATGCCACGATCAAAAGGATCTTGCACTGTTGTAAGTATTTTACGTTTTCGGGCTTTATAGTTACAACAGTTAGAATTTATTTAAGATTTTATAATAAAATTAATTAACCCTAATATTGGTTAACTATATGTAAATGTGAAAGTACTTACTTTACCTCTAAAATGTGCCAAGATACTTGAATAGATGAGACGATTTAATTCTGTGCTTACGAGTATCTAGCTATGGTAACTCAAGCGGTAAGAGCATCCCAGGGAGAGCTAAAGGTCCGTGCTTCAAGTCCCACCCATAGCATTGAATTTTTTAATGTCAGATTAAGCTCCAACTTAGTGCTACACACGCCTAGTGTGGAAGAACGATTATCAAATCCAAAAGGATTATACTGAACAATATTGATGTTAAAACAAAAATGTGCAGCAGTGCATTCTTTCTGTGCATTATTTGTGGGATCATCCTCCTGCACCTTAAGTGCAAATGTTCGGATTACAGATAAGATACTAAATATTTCAGTGTCCTTCCAAATGGAAAATTAACAGCACAAGTCCTTTTGAATGTTTGAATTGCTCCTGCAGTCTCATGTACCATGCATACATTGAAATAAATGCGTGCCCAACGTAAAGGGTTTCTTTAGTGGCTGCACATAATTAAGAGAGACATAAGAAGCAATAGAAATGCTGCATTCTATTACATTTCTTCCTCTGAACCCTATAAGATAAATTCCTTTACAGGCAATCAATATTGAATTTTCGACAACATTTCGAGATAAAAACCAGTTTTTGAAAATGTTCATTGAAAAAAAACCCTCCAATATTATATAATTAGGATCCAATTACGGTTTTGCCTTTATGACCATTTAAATACTCAAATGTGACGTTTAAATGGGCTTGCACAGGTACGTACAATAGTGCGAGAAAGTTTCAACTTGATTTTCCCTTGTTTTCTTACGTTTTAGTCGCTTTAAAATGCTCGCCATGATCAATGTTTGTTCAGTTCCTTTAAGGTTTTAAGTATACGTTCTATAAGATTAATGAAGGGATCTAAGGAGCCTTTTCTTTAAGTCAATCAGAGTTGGATTTGGGGTTTTAATGTAATGCATAGGTGATGTTTTAGAAGACTAAATGTGTTATATGCGTTATTATATTTTGTAGGAAAAGTTTTAATGTTAGACAAAATGCAATATTTTATTACAAAGAACTATATTCGAGGAACAATGTACCTACAAAATTTAAAAGTTTAAGCTTTTCAAATGTTCATCACATGGGGCATTTCATATGAGACTTTGATTTTCATTTTTACTTTCTCTACCACATACCTACAGGTAGAGAAAGTATTACATTCCTCCAAAAATTCGATACCGATATTTCACCGGAAATACATGTTTTAAGGGCCCCTGAATACAGAAAAAGCATTTTTAGAAAAAGGTCCTTATGTGTGTCTGTGAACAGCATAACTCAAAAATGAAAGTCGGATCAACACCAAACTTGGTATTTAAGTTCATATCTTCCAAAGATGCGACACGAAGATTTTTCAAGAAAGTCCACTCCCTTTACCTCAAACTACCCTTTACATGGAAGATTTTTCGAATGTTTTTATTTTCTAAAAACTGGCTCTTAACGCTTTTGATTAAAATACAATATATTAAAGATATTTACATTACAAATAGATGTATATCTTGAATTTTCTGGGATAGCCTTTGAAGTCCTCTTCATTGGGGAGGAAATTTTATAATCTTGTATAAGCGGTAAACGTTAAGCGATAGACGAAAGCCTACTAGACAGGAAATGTAGATCGCTTTAAAATACACAATATACTTCAAATAACTTTTCGTGGCATCAGCCATTTCCAACATATCCGTCATTAATAGTTCGGATAGTTCAATACTTGCTATCCTTTTAAAGGCCTGTCAATATTCAATTTTTTTCGCGATTCTATTGAAACAGTATGGAATTTTAAGGCCAGCATATAGCGTCCAGTTCTTAAACAATGGACTATCGTTGTTCCCTTTGTATCCTAACGTAATGTGTAATGTAGCTATTTCTGCAAAGGTTTATTTGGATTAAAATGAATTAGATATAAAAATAAGCTTTAGTAAGACTAGTTTGTATATCCTCTAATAAACGATAGAGGGTAGAGAAAGTCATGTGAATGTATCACATCAGACTTTTTAAAATTCCTTTGTTGGAAAGTTGGGTACGTAGGACTGTATAAATTAATGTTATCCTATAATTATGTTGAAAATCTCTCTGATAAATGGTTTAGTTAAATTGGTTGACATTTGTAAAAACTATAAGTTTTAATACCAAGTACCCTTAAGCGAAGGTCAGAGTTTAGATGGGTCGGTATTGGTAGCTCGTATTGACTCAATTCGATGATAATGATGGTACACAGTCTTATGATTTTTTGTACCCATTATTTACTTTCACAGTTGTTCTAAAAATTATTCATTCAAAAGTTAATTTTTCTCACCATTCGGGTCATAAAAAGCATAGTATATCTTCTAGTTATGACATTACATGTGATGAACTGGGCTCAAGGAATAAGGAGAATTTTACAGGAAATAGGAATGGGTAACTTATGGGAGGAGAGAGAGGGGTTAGTTAAGGTTTCTGGAAAGAAGTGAAGAACAGAGTAGAAGATATAGAGAAACAAGAATTATTTCAAAGTCTGGAAGGAAGGAAAGAAAAGTAAAGTTTGGAACTATATACATAATTAAAGGTGGACTGGGGAAGGGAGAAGTATGTGGATGTATAATAGGTTAGTGAGAGAAGGGTGGGCCTGGTCCAGATTAAGTACATGTAGGCTAAGGGAGATAGGAAGGGAGAGAATTTGAATAGGTGTCCTCTTTGTGGAGAGGCAGGTAATGATTTGCATTATATAATTGAATGTGAAGAAACTAAGTTGTGGAGAGATCAGTTTTTACCTAAAGAATGGGAGAATGTTAACAAAGAAGTATTAAAAGTTATGATAATGAAAATACAAAAGGAGAGGGATATAAAAAGAATAGGAGAATATATGGGGAGAGTAAGAGAAAAATGGTTTAGAAAAATAAAGCAATATGAATTTGTTATGACCCACCATGCATAAATAACCACGGTGTTAAAATGCATGATGGACCAAAGAAATAAAAAATAGCAACTCAAAGTAATGTATTAAAAATTGTAAGCATTTTGTATAGCATTATGGAAATAAATATACATACATACAATACATTACATTACATACAGACAGACAGACAGACAGACAGGCATGCATGCACACATACATACATACATACATACATACATACTCTTTACATACATACATACATACATACATACATACATACATACATACATACATACTCTTTACATGAAGTCTTGGGAAACAAAGAACAGACATTTAACATTTCAAAGCTCGCTTGCTAAATGTTGAAAAATGTGAACAAATAGCGGCAAACCTCTATATTCACCATATTAATTTTTACCAAACCCAAATAATTTTTCTCAAGCTATTAAACCTCTATCTAAACTTTGAATATTTATAATTCGTAAATCTATTGTACGAGGATAAGTCAATAAGTATTCGCACATAATTTTTTAATTTATTATAACAATAACATAAATTTACAATTACCTCATTTTTAACGTAGTCCCTTTCTCAATTCACATGGTCCATCCTTGCACAAGCTTTCTGATACCCTCAGAAAAAAAGTTTTTTCGGTTGAGCAGCTAATTCACTTCTTGGTCTCTGGTGAAGCGACGGCTCCTTAGGGCTTTTTAAGTGGACCAAAAAGATATAGTTAACCAGTTCATCGACAGTAAATCTTCGGTTCTCTGAATCAGGATACGGACTTGCTCATTGTTAGTGTCACTAGTGAATATGGATGGGCATTCTGGTCTTTCCTCGTCCCTCACAGTTGTACGACCAATTTTTGAACTTTTCAATCCATTCGTACATATTTCGCCGGGGTAAACATTGTCCCCATATTGTGCGAAAAGTCTTTGTGGATTTGGCTCCTAGTACACCTTCAGATGACGAAAAAGAATAACTGCATGCTGTTCTTCTTTGGAGCAAACGATGAGGGGTGCAACCATGCTTATTATACAACAATGCAACATTTACTGAGGTGATAACGGTCAAACATTCCACAAGCTGAGACAAAGGAACACATAAATTGAAGTGAGTTGTTACATATTAATTCACATGACATATATTAATATGTAACGACTCATTTTAATTTATAATATGATAACATCACAATTAACAATACTTCCGTCCATTATAATCTAAAGGAACATATGTCGACGTGTGCGCGTACAAACGATACAGCCAACATACAAAAAATGATAAATAGTGCCCGGATACTTATTGATTTACCCTCGTAATAAGTTCAGTAAGTTTAAAGTTAAAACATTTAATGTTAGCACTGATTAATTAATTACTTAATTAATTTTTAAAACAGTAAGTGTCTAAATTATACGATAGTTTACTATAGTGTCCAAGAGTTAATGTAAGTTAAAAAGTAGTGATATGATAAGGGCCAAAATTTCATCTATCTGGCTTTAGCAGTATCTGCGGGGGAGACGAAATGCTGGAAAGTAAAATTCCAGAAAATAAAAAGTGTAAAACAGTGCCTGAATGTATGTCGGAGCCATATTACTTTGTTTCAACGCCATCATCAGATAATCTGTGGTTCATTTCAACCATCTTACATTCCTTACACTTGGCATATACCTTTATTCAGAGCTTTATTGCACGCATTAACACCACGGATTATGTCCATGTACTGCAACGCTTCAAGACATCTGAAGTTCTTTAATAACGTCTGAAAAACGGAAATCATCCACAGCCTTAGTACTTAGGAAATCGAAGTTCGTGAAAACCTCTAAATTCGAATAGTGACATTCAATCCGATTCAATTCTTTACAGGACAAATTTGCTTTGCCATGGACGTCGACCATACAAAGACATGCAAATAAAGTTTACAACATAAGCATTTATAAAACTATCAAAACTAGAATGGTGTAGCAACTGTGGACTCAACAAATCCTTTTACATCGCAAAATGGATTATTTATAAGCCAGTGACGTAACTTACTTTTAAATAAATTAATATTTAATGAATGAGCATTTCGTGGTAATCTGTTGAACATATCTAAGCTTATAGAATTAAAACAATCTAGTATGTCGTTCAGATAAAAAAATTAATAAAATCTAGTTGCATAATTATGATCAGACTGTAAGTGGTAATTATAAAAATTTGCCGTTATCTTAGCTAAACATTCAAATATATAAAGATGTATTACTGTAAGAGTACCTTAACAAACAAAAAGAGGTCTATTATTTGAATTTTTAAAATGCGAATAGCTTTCTTTTGCAAAGGAAGCACTTAATGAATATTAGACCCATTACCCCAAATGCATATGCCATAATGTATAATAATATTAAAAAATGTATGATATGTATTTTAAGGTACTTCTTTTTAATACAGAATCTAAGACGTCTCAATAATTAAAGTCTGATACATACATAATTAAAATGATCCTTCAATTAAACTTATTATCCAAGACAATACCAAGAAGGTATGTAGGTGATCAAACAGGTGTGCTAGATAAAGTAAATAATATTCGTTTAATTTTAGTATTATTAAGTTTAAATTCATTTGTCTGGAACCAATTTGTGCTTAGAAAAGGAAAACGTCATATCTGCTTCTAAATCAATCACGTCATTATTACATGCACAGAGAGAAGTATTATGTGCAGAAACAATAAAGGGCCTAAAACAAATCCCTGTTTCAACAATACTAAATCGGAACAAATTCCGTACAAAATGTGGACTGATAACGATTATTTAAATAAGCTCTCGGATTATGTGAAATTTATAATTAAACGACACCATAATGCTGTAACTTAGAGATAATAATATTATGAGGGACTGTATCAAATGCTTTGGAAATATCACATAATATACATAACGTATGTTTATAGCTTTAAAAACCAGATATAGATCAGTAACCAACTTTTGTACAGCATCAACGGTTGATACACCTTTCCTAAATCTAAAATGTCTATTGGAAAACAAGACAGTTACTTTCAATAGCAGCCAAACCCTACAAAAATGGGGGAGTGTTCCAAGCTCCACAGTGTATGTGAATAGATTTTAAATTCTAGACAGATTACAGGCAAATAATACGGATATTATTTTAAGCTAAATTTGTACGGCTTATACCCTTCTGCTGCCGCTGTATAAAATTTAATATTTATGTAATTTATTTCTTTTTTTAAGTTACGCTGCATTTAGTGTTGTGCGTTTTTAAGTCCTAACATTTATTTTGATGCTCCGTCATTTTACATAAATTTTTGCTATTTTTTCTTTTCTTACTCATAAATTTACAATTGTAACATTCAGAGCTCAACGTTGCTTCTGCAACTTGTGTGTAGCCAGTTCGTATTGCCTAATACGAAGTGGATAGCCGATACTGTTCACAAGAACAGTATAATTTAGAGAGTCATGTGACTGTTACATATCAGGTTTTCTTCTACGCTGCTTTCAAACTTCTTTGCTCACACTGCCGACTTTGGTTTGAGAAACAATTGAGCTCCGTTACTTAGTGAACTGAAGGCTAACATTGATTTTATTCGTTTTACATTCATATTTATTCCTCATTCGTACTCTCTAGACCAGCATTGTTGCAATTTAGGTTAGGTGTGAAAAATCAGCCAGTGAGGTGCCTTTTATTCTCATCTAGTTAAATGATTACCGATGGTTTTCATTATTAGCTCAGGTTTCTAGAAAACTTAGTGGAGCTGCGAACATTTTAGAGTCGCCAAGGAAAGCGGCTATGCGACAGCAGTCACGTGTTTCAATTGAATAAAAACGGGGCTCCCTCTGGAAATCCCACACTGCAAATATTAATTAAATACAATTTTATAATATGAAAATCAAGGTAATAGTTAAATTTAGTTTATTCATTTTCTTCCCAGGAGGTTGTTTTCATATACGTAACTGCAGTTAAACGTTGAATAACTTACTATTTAATTTGCTTGTCGCTCTAGTTTTGTTTTCTTCAAAGAATTGCGAAACACATTCTAGATCACATCACTTGATGAAATTTATACTTCTCCCTAAGTAAGAAAATAATTTGCTACCGCTAACAATTTGCTCCATTTCCCACCAGATTGCAGCGCTGTTTATTCGCTCCCTGCAACATAGCAAATAAAATAATATAAACAAATAAAGCTAAGTGAGGTTGCTCTGTGTAGATACTTGTTATTTAATATATGCTATGAAGAAGACATCTGAAAATGGCACCAGATTCAACGAAGCATTTATAAACAATGAGCAAACAGTAAATATTAATTTATTTGTAGATGGTCTATCTGAAAGTATCTGAAAGTAATATCCAAATTAACTTGGAGAGGTTAGCCAAACCAAAACTTGCATAAACCTGCTATAATTACTTATTCCAAATGAAAAAGTTTCTGTTATCGCAATTTTGGAGTTGCCATATTAGAATACTAATACAATAAACACAGTGAATATGGACTATACGTTAAATTGCAAGTACATGCAGCAATAATAATGTTAGAAAAAGCAGTTAAAATACGAATTAAAAGGAAACAAATCTGATGTGTTACACTACATGACTTTCTCTGCTCTTGTACAAACTATTTTTTCAAACGCTTATTCTCTATATGCTTCATGTTAATCGAGATATCGAGATGTTAATCTTATTACTAATTTTCTTGTAGATGCAAGGGGAATTGGTAGGCTTTAAGCGATAGTCAAATATTTTAAGCGCTGGATGCTATGTCGAGTATTCCATTCTCTTTGCATTACCAGGATACCAAAAAAAAAAAAAAAAAAAAAAACGAATTCCCATTTGAGAAAAAGTACAAGTATTGGAAAATTTAAGGGAATAACAAGTAATATCTCGAAAATGGTTCACTCAACAACAAAAATTGTATATGACATAAATTGTGTATTTTAACGCGATCTACATTTTTTGTGTAGTAAAATTTTGTCTATCTCTTATGGTTTATCAGTTATGTAAAAGCCGTTCACAATGAAGAATACCTTTGAAGACATTCCCAGAAAATTCAGGATATACATTTTATTTGTCATGAAAGTATCTTAAATATATAATATTTTAATCAAAATCGTTTGAGGCATTTTTGAGAAAATTAAATTTTTTTAAAAATGTTCCATGTAAAGGGTAATCTGGGGTAGGGGAATTTTCTTGAAAACCTTCGTGTCGCATCTCTGGAAGATACTGGACCTTAATACCAAGTTTGGTGTTTATCCAACTGTTCATTTCTGAGTTATGCTGTTCACAGACACACAGGCACTCACACGGACATGTTTCCAAAAATGCCTTTTTTGGATTCAGGGGGTCTCAAAACATATATTTTCGGTGAAATCTCGGTATCGAATTTTTGGGTGGAATACAATACTTCCCCTACTTACTATACGTAGTAGAGAAAGTAATAAGAAACAAATTGCTATACTACACAGCCACTTTGTGGCAAAAAGTGAGATTTTCTTTATTTTCTGTTTACCAGGTAGCCGAAGTCAACGAAGGAGGAAGAATTCTACCTCTTGCTCAAAAGGTCTATAACGCAGGCGAGATCCTATTTGTAGACGTAGTAACGCACTGTAGGCTCGTAAAGTAAAATGTTTCATGATGAGCAGAATGTTGCCATTTTCATTGCTGCACATGCATGAGTCGTTGTTTTACGACACAGCCTAATAATTGCAGATAGCTGAAGAGTGTAGTGCATCTTCAAGAGCTCCTAAGCATCCTGTCTGCAATGCGTGCTATCTGGCGACTGGAAGCGTGCCCATTGAGAAGCAGGCGCCAGCATAGAAGGAAGGAAATGCTGCTAAGATCATGGACCTACGTATTTTATTCCATGCGTCATTGCATAACGCACAACTGGGTCGGCAATGAGTGTATCGATGTTGCTAGTCACCCTTGGAACTGCGCCCGGGAAGCCCCTTGTGCCCATCATCGCTATGCATACAAATGTTAAACAACGTACAAAAAGAAAGAAAAGAGAGCCTTTACGACCTTCTTAGACATTAACGGCCCTTTGTAGTTTTATGAGGTACAGATGTAGCAAAATATGGGATATACATCCAAGAAGGCGGGACCTCTCGATTTTTTAAGTAATTGTTCACCTTCCCCCTTTTTCCATTTCTTGAGTGGAATCCAAATTGAAAACTTCCGAAAATAATTTTCTTCTTCTTATCTGCAGTGATAGTTTAAAGTTATGCAGAATCTGGAAACAAACACTCCACAATCTACGACAGCTTTCCACAAGTAGTTTTTCATATGTGTATAATTGAACCTTCTGACATAGGTATATGTTGTATGTTTTGCGGGCAGTCTAGTTGTGCAGAATGTTTGACTCTAGAACGTTCCGCAAAGTGACCATATATAACTTTTCATCTTTAGAATGCTTTAAGAGATATTGGGACAAAATTTACCAATTTCTGTAATTTTGAAGTTATTAGTTTACAGACTAATTTTATGTTTCTTATGATAAAGAAAACTTGTGTGCAAAATTTCAAATTGATATGATAATAATTTTCAAAATTATAATATTTTATAAAAATGTAATATAAAATATTGATAAAACTTTGAAGAGTCCTTGCAATATATAATAAAATTTGCAGTAGAGCAGTAAATCAATTTTTTTTCTTTTTTTTTTTTTACTTTAAAGAAATAGGGCTAGTTGTCATCTTGTAAATCACGTGTTTACTTATTAAGATATTAATTTTTCTCTTTTCAATTTTTTCTAGAAAACTTTATACATTTTTATAATTAAAACTTGCTTTTGTCCAAAGCAGTAACATCAGAGAAAAAAAATAAAGACTTAGAGTTGTGAATATGCTTATGAAGATCTAGCAAAAGAGTTTTCATTAAAACTGGACAACTAAAACAGTTTTAATTGTTTAATTTGTATAGTCTCCTTTAACTTCCATTGTCATATCAGGGGCTTAGACTTGAGACACAACTAATGATGTAACTTGTTGCCTGTAGGTATTATTTAATGTTGGTTTTCTTTTATTAAATTTTACTATGAAACACACTCATATTCACTCCCAAATTCACACTGCAGATGAAAGTGGAATGATCCTAGTTAAATAAAAATTATCCCACCTCAGGAATCTAACTTGGGACCTCCAATTTGCAAAGCTAGAACACTGATCATCGATTACAGCAGCAGTATGGAAATAATTTTATAACCTGAAAAATGCATGTTGGAGAAAAACATAAAAGAAAACAGAAATACCTTTTAAATGCCTTTTCATTATTCTTTAACATTATTAATGCAATTTTATGAATGACAATGTAAAATACTATAATACCACATGATGTGTCATGCCTTAGTTTTGTAATTGTAAATGTATGTCAAAATCTCAATCATGGGTTACTGTAGGGGAGCTACAGGTATAAATGCAGTGAATTGTTTTTGACTACCAAAGTTCATGAATCACATCATATTTTGCACAACTTGTAATGATATTGTAGTCATTCAGGAATCATTCTATATCCTTATAGTTTCTTAATTCCATTAATTGACCTAATAGTGGTCAAAACTATGAAGCCCAGACTTAGACACAGCATTGTAAGTCGACATTGGGATATGTCATCTCAATGCAATTTGAGATCTCCTTGTGTGTTTTACCGGATAAAATGCAAATCAGTTGGGAAATTGAATGTCATACTGGCATACCATGGCAGCTCAGTAGTTATAGCAACTATACGGAAATCGGGAGATTCGTGGTTCAAATCTCAGCAAGGCATTGAATTTTTCAGTCATCTGATTCTACCTTTCCAACCTTGTCCAACACATGCCTTGTGTGGAAGAACAATTAATTCTATTGTAGTTCTATAAATTGCAATAATACATATAGGTACCATTTCTGAAGAACTATGTATTCCAAACATCTCTCTAAGTTTATTCAAGTGGTTATAAGAACACTAGTATAACCCTGAATGTAGGGGATCCCCATTATATTTCTAAATATTTTTGAGTTTCAGAATCAAAATAGTAACTTCATCTTATATAATAAGTAACAATATCAGTGACAAAAGTGAATAGCTTGAAATTTTGAGTCTATGATGCAAAAACATTAGAAAAATAGTTGTTCTATAAAGTTTAGCAAGGCTGCTGCAATCGACATTTCTTCATGTCTACTCTTGGTTTAGTTTCTAAGGACACTTATACATTCAAGAGTATTAGAAGCTTAAGATTGGTACATATTAACAAATATAACACTGAATGTGATTCATGAGCAGTAGTTTTCTCTTAAGAGCATATACATGGAAGTCGGGAAGTAAATATTCACAACCACAAAATATTAAACTTAAAGCAATGCATATACATGGAAGTCAGGAAGTAAATATTCACAACCACAAAATATTAATCTTAAAGCAATAAAGAATAATGTTGTTAATAAAACATGACAAACTTAAAATTAATTTTCTGCTTGGTACTTGTCAATGTTTTACACACAATTGTTGCAACTTTTAAAATATATGATTTTAATCAATCTAAATATCTTTGTGTATCCGTCAACATAAAGCACTTGTAGGATTATTATAAACAACAGGCTTGTAATGTATAATCATGGGCACAAAGTTTTACATTCTGCTCATTGAGCTTCATCATACCTGTCCTGTATCTTTAAAATGGAAAGTGGCATACTAGAAAAATGTAGTCAAGAAGAAAATGATAGGTAGTAATACTAGTAGCTGGAAAAAAGTATCCATTTGGCATGAAGCATGATGAAAATGTAACAGTCTAGAGGTAAAGGGTAATGTCAGGAATGTAGACTTTCAAACATTTAAGATGATCAACTCTATTGCCACATAAAGCATGGATTATTAGTACAGTATACTGATATATTAGTGGAACCTAGTTACAAATAGCTTATGCAAAGGTGTTAAGGTGCATTCCCATTGAGAATTTTGGTGCAAAGTGTTTACAAGAGAATTTATTGAACTCACTGTAAAGTAATACAAACTTTCTTTTCAACATTTACATTACAGTTTGGTAGAGTTTGTATTTATTTTCTCCATCAGAAAAACTCAGTAAAAGCTAATGTTATGATGCATACTGACATTTTTGGTGATTTTAATAATGCTAATGGGTTATAAATAGGGATTTTTATAGTGATAATTAGCGATTAGTGATAAAATAGTGATAAAATTGATAAAGTTTTTTCAAAGATTTAGAAGAAGGAGTAAGTAGTTAAATCTTCAAACTATAATTAAATAAAACTTTTGATATGAACTTGTCCATACAATTTTTTAAACATCTAAACTGTTCACTCATTATTGTTATTCCTTCTGTAAAACAAATGTAAATGTTTTGTTTTGTATTACATCGGAGAAACAGATGAGGTAGAGATTTTGTGAAAAATATTCCTAATAAATGAGTAAAATAAACTTTAACTCTGACAGCCAGATTGTGTTCTAAGTATTTACACTTTCTGCCCATCTATTTATTTTACAAGGTTTCTGCATAACAAATTGTTTTCCATTTCTGGTAATGCAGATGTCACAAAATGGTCATTGCAAAGAACAAAAATGTAACATATTACATCTGTAACAGAATAATTAACCACCAAATAATACATTTACTACTTGTTGAACACATCAACAGCTTTTATGGATTATTATTGTGATTGAATTTCCAGAAAACAGGAAAGAAACCCTATTGTGCAGAGATATTAGGGTTATAGTTTGACAATTACATACTATTAACAAACAGATTGAACATTATGATAGATTTTATGGATTACATATAGGTTATAATTATGAGGATCATTATGCAAGCTACCTATTTTATATTTATATTGTTTTGGTTACAGTTAATATATTTTAATTGGGATGCCCTGTAAAAGTATGTGTCACTTTGAAAATGTAGTAGAAGTCATTTTTATTATGAGTGTATAAACAACTTTATTACATCCTGGGAAATTTTAAATTTGATTCACATTATTATTATTGCAGCAGTTTTACAGTTTGTATAACTCATCTGAAAGTAACTTGCATGAAAAGTATTCAGTCAACTGTATTTGCATAGCCTATACAGTCGGTTTTTTTGCTCTAGCTAGAAAAAGAAAATGTTTGGAAAAAATCTTTATATCATTTTGTTTTTCTGTGTTAAGTAGTGCCACATCAGAAAAGGCAAATTCACTTCAAATGGGCATGCAAGTTTAACTACCATAAGTTAGATCCACTGGGCAGTGGTTCACATGTTTTGGGGTAAAGCTAAATAGACAAAGTTCAAGAATGATCCAAAGCTCCATTTCAAATGTTTATGCTTATCACTACTACCCCTGCTTTTGTTAAAGTTAGCCAAAATTTCCAAATAAAACACTAATTAATTTCCCCTCACTGGAAATGCACTTAAACATTAAAGGATGCATGAACAAAGAAATGTGATGTAGTGTACAACCAGCAGAAAAGTTAACTAAGGATGCTTCCATTTATGCATAATGCTATCACTCCTAGTAGAGAAACATACTTCTAAAGTTTCATTACTTAAATTTTTGCCTAAAATTTGCTATTTTTTGCAAAAAGTGTTCTGCTCATCATAATACAAATTTTCTCTTGAGGCATTTGCAAAAACAGATCCTCTTCAGGTTTGAACATACATCTTAATGTAACACAGAGAATAATTGCTCAATCTTCAGTACCATAGCAGTATCAAATATTAACAGAAACAGTTTAAGGCAGTGCATAAGTGAAATCTTTGTGAAAAGTTAAAAATTATACTTTGTTTTTTTTATATTTCATTATGTTTGAGCTTTTCTTGCACTATATTTGAATACCCAATTTTGACCACAATTAAGGCTCAAAATGAAAATTTAAATATTCATGTGCATAGTACTGAAATCTATACTTTAAGCTTGTGATTATGGAAATCAAGAGCAGCGAAAGTGGTGATGGTGACGATGGCAATAATACTCATACAAATAAATTTTTAAAGTCTCTCTCTTTTCCTGTTAGTCCTTATAAAACAATAAGATCATTTTTATTTTTGCTAACACAATGTAACCTTTGGAGTCCTCACTTTCATCATTGCTGAAATTTGCCACTATTGCATATGCTTTTACTTAATTTAAAATATTCACCTTGAAAACATATGTCCCAAATTAGTTTCCTAACTCAAAGTTGGCTAATAAAACATTGCATTGATATCAAATCTAATAATGGCTATAAGGCTACTCAACCTGACATTTTATAGTAACCTTCTCAGTTACATACTTTTGAAATAATATATGAATGTATACATAATAATTTCATAACTATTTCTATAAATTTCTATTAATTTATCTGAAAATTTAATCATATACAGTTCCATGTACCTAACTCTCCATGTAAATAATTTTCAAAAAATGAAAATTGAATCTCATGTGAAATGCTCCACATGAAAATTTAAAAAGTTTAGGCTTTTAAATTTTGCATATTATTCCTCAAATATAGTTCTTTACTACCAGGGATGAAAATTTAGCATTTAAAGCTCTACTGGAAAAAAAATAAAATATATAGCATTTTTAATTTTCTAAAAATCAATTGCATCATTTATTTCAGAAACCCAGTAACCAACATTTTTTGTCAAAAATCACTACAAACTGAGAAATCAAATAAATATAGGTTGCCTGATACTGATTTAAATAGGACTCTATCTTATTGAATTTTTTCAATCATCTTCATTCATTTCAAACATAATATTTTTTCTTTGTATTCTCAAAAGTGAAAATGTGACTTAACAGGTTTCTGAAATAAACGATTTAATTGTGTATTAAATTATTAAAATCTTAAATGCATACTGTACTTTATATCAAGAAAAAACTCATTAATCAATTCATTCATGTTCATAGAATATATCCTGAAAATCTAAAAGATATTGAACAAACTTGGCATGGCAAAAACATAAGTAAGAAAGGATCAAGAAAATAAACTTCTAAAATTTGATACACTATTTGCATACACTTGAACACATCTATTTTAATACTGTGTTTGGGCATTTAAATGGCTAGAAAGGCAATTGAAACCTGATTCTACAAGGTTTGAGAATTTTTTTCCCATAAAAATTTTAAAACGGTAATTGTTTTTTGAACTTTTTTCAAAAATTCAGTATTCAGTACCCTAATATTTATTTTATTTTAAAACAGTTGCATATACCAACATAGTAGCTGATGTTCATTCTTCTCTCTCTTTGTTTTCTTTTTGATTAATATTCAGTACACTGGCATGTATTTTCAAGATCTTGCATGAAATGATGAAATTACACAAAAGGAAACCTGTGGTTCTTCACTGTCAAATTCATTTATCACTGTAATTCCACCTGTAATATAACCTGTAGCATGTCTGTCTAGTAATCCAAAGGCTCAAGTTTAACTCTCAATAAGAATAAGTTGCCTGTATAAATTTTAATTTTGAAGTTTTGCTTTTGTCTTGAAAAGACAAACACCAGATTAACTCTCAGCTTTTTGGAGTTCAGGTAACAGCATCATAAACCTCATCACTTCATTTACTGCCTCTGAAATGGTATAAGGGATATTAAACTACAAAGGAAGCTATAGAAACAAAGAAAGCTGGAAAGGGACCACTTAACCAGGAAACTGGTCCCAGCCAAACCTAAGACCTTTTAAAGACAATTACAACACTTGTAATCTGGACTTTGTTAACTTAAATCCTGAACATATACATTGAAACACAAGATGTCTATACTTTTTCTCCTCCCTGTCTTTTCACAATGAATTGGCTTTTTGTGTGTTTATTACCTATAGGAGCACTTAAACCAAAATTTTCTGGACATTGTTTTCTCAGGCAGGACCTGGAATAAAGAATTCCATTCCAGGACAATGCTGAGCATTTTCAGACAGTGACAAGTTTAATCTTAAACCTCGTTTTCTTGAAAACTTATATAGCATTTTTCAGTTTTGAAGTTCTTCATATATAACTATCTCTGAGCATTTTGCTTGAAACTTGCAAGGAAGCTGCATGAATCATGTTCAAAAAGTATTGTTATAGAGTGACTTTGGACAATAGTGACATTAAGGGTTTCTGTGGCACTTATTCTGATATTCATTATTCATAAATTATTTAAAATTTTGTTTTCCACAACATTATTTTCTAAACGTTTATGCTTATACTACTTCTTGGATCCATTTATTTATTTCTTTACATTCAAATATTTTGTAGAAATGTCTAGCACTATAACACAATTATGCTATGACCTTCATTATTAATAAAAAAAAAAACAGATGAACCTGACAGTGAGTGAAATGAAACTATGTAACAATGCCCTGCTGCACTTCCTTACTGATAACTTTATCTTAGATATACATAGAGCTGTAATACAAATACAATTGCTGATGTTAGTCAATGGCACAAAAATTCAAATGAAATCTTGTGAAGCACCCTTAATGCATTTAAAATTCTAAGAAAGCACAGTATATCAGACCTATAAAATCAGTAAAACTGATGTATCATAATTTGGTGAACAGTTTTTGTTTTGGAAATGTGGTTAAAAATGTAAGTTGAAAATTGGAAGGAATATAGAATTAAGACCAAGCTTTCTGCATAGGAGTAGTGTTTACAGTCTGAAATCACTTGAAGTAACACAAAAATTGGAAAAATTGGACAGTCATAAAACTAGTGGACTCTCAGATTAACATTTTTTGCAAGGAAGTTGGCAATATATTTTATTATGAGCACTGATGATTCACTCCAAAACTGTCTGATATCATCCTCTACTATGACATTCATTTAGTTCACATTGATTAAATGTGATATTCGTGTCATAAAATATAACCATATAAATGTAAAATATTTTCTTTCTTATAACCTAGTTAAAGTTTTGCAAAACCTGAATATACTTTTCTGTTTAGTGGTATATTCAAGCTAAATTTTGGCATATGAAGCACATGAATTAGCATATTATGAAATTATAAGCAAAAATATTAATGTCATAAAATGAATGAGTATAGTCACTAATTTTTTTGAAATATTTTTCCGTTATATTTTCATACCATGGTCAAAATTTCAATATACTAGAAGAAAAAAGTGAACTATAAGATTTTCACAGATGCATTGTCTGAAGGTCTGTTAATTTTAACAAAGCTAATACAAATGTCTTTGAAATAAAGGCTTAAAGGACTGATTCCTTTGTGCATATATGGATTTACTGAGCTATACTGCATATGTTGTAAAGTTGTGAAAACCACCATAGTTATTAACTACAAAACTTGATTTATAGGCAAATATTTTGAAATGGGCACTCATAAATAACAAAACCATAAAAAATAATACTTTTCTTAAATTGTGAACTTAGTTTTTAGGGGAATACATTTGCTCCTGTTATTAAATTGCATAGCTGTGCTAAAAAATTATTGTCATTTATATGTGTTAGTTTTAAAAATTGACAAACAATATATTATATAGTGCATTTCAAACATCCCACATTTTCTGTTACAGCTGAATGGAAATGCTTTTCAAAAAAATGCCTGGACACATTAATCAGTACATTATAAAAGACAGTTTTTCACAGAAACAAAACTTTCTTAATATCATTAACATTTTTAAATGATACCCTATATGTTTTGTATACCATTTCAAAGATTTTATTATTTTGTGTTATTGTGCAAGCCATCAATTTCTTTATACAACAAACATTATTATCATTACAAATCAATAGTTGAATTTCGCGGTGTTATCAATGTAGTTTACTTATAGAAATTCATGTATTTGCTATGCAGCCTGCTGATATTGGTGTCTTAAAAAGAACTCAAGAGTGTAGAAAAGTTAAAATTGAGTTTTATTTATGGATGTTCTTTAATTACTGTGGTCCTTAGCGTTCCATTCTATATTGGGCATGAAAGATCAGTAATTTTGCTCAGAGGCCTCTTTATCAGGCATGAGGTTCTTTTATGTGCTGTAAATCTATGACACGGGACTGCCAGCTTTACTTTCCTTCCAAAGGAAGCCATGCTAAGGATTTTATGCCTGAAAAAATCCATTGCCCTCCGCCGGGTTTGAACCGGAAACTAGAGGCTAGCATGGTAACCATTCACCACGGAGGACAACAGTGAGTGTAGAGAAATACCACAGCAGTCATTAAAAGTGTTAAACAGGAACTTGTTCTGCATCTTTCCCATTGCCTGATCATAAATGGACAATGTTGTGAACATTTGCATTTGTAAGTTATTTATTTTAATATTAGTGATGTTCGGTTGACATTTATAAATAAAGACTCTTTCAACTATTTATTTGGTTGCCATAGCAACGTTTGTTGTATAAAACAATTGGTGGCTTCTGCAATTATGCACAATAATAATAATCTCTTAGATATGTTATACAAAAAAAAAAAAAATATAGGATGTCATTTAAAAATGTTTCCAATGGCATCACAACTTGCACAAATGACATTAAAAATGGTTTGTTTCTATGCAAAAAGTATCTTTTAAATATCTTGTTTGACATGTCCAAGTGCTTTTTGAAAAACATTTCCATTTAGCTGTAGCAGAAAATATGCGAGACTTTTGAAACGCACTGTATAAAGGAACAAATATTTGTA
Source organism: Deroplatys truncata (assembly GCA_030765065.1). NCBI lineage: Eukaryota > Metazoa > Arthropoda > Insecta > Mantodea > Mantidae > Deroplatys > Deroplatys truncata. Next base: position 114,221,433 of record CM060988.1, on the reverse strand, counting down.
AAAATACAATTTTGTTCTCCTGCGAACTTAAGTGAAATACATTCATTTTTGTATAAAATACATACTAATGAAGAATTAATTATCTGTAAAAATGACTTTTATAGCAAAGAAAAATGCCTAAACTATAAACTATGAATTCCAATAATAATACTCCAGCTTTGGAATCCAATGAAAGGCCTTTTGTTTTTAAGGTTCCCCATTCACTCTCTCACAAAACTTATGGACTCTAGATTTTACTTGTCTTCAAATATTTCTTTCTTCTGTATCCATCATATTTACTACTTTTGTTTTTATTTCATTGCACTCTGTATCATAGTCGCTCTTTTTTCAAACTGCTCTGGAGTCATATTTGGTCTATACCTGCAATTTTTTTCCAATCAAATTTCTTCCTTTCATCATCAGTTAATTTTTTTTAATTTATCAAAGGAAACAATATTTCAATTTACATTACATTTAAAAAGTGGATGAGATGTAATATGCTGATTCCAGAATAAAAGATGACTGTTTTGAAATCAGAGGACTGGAGTTACATGGTTTGTCATTATAAATTATTAATTTTACCTACAAATTTCAACCTAACAAGTAATCAAAAATATTTTGGAGTTTAAGCTTTTAATCCTCAAAGTTATGTTTTGCATATTACAAAAGTCGGCTACATTAATGTTGATACTTTCTGGCACCATGTTCTAAAAGAAAGCATAATTTTCCATTATTGGGATTGCTTTTATACTTTTCAATTAAATAAATTGCGATAATGAACAAAAGCACTTACCATTTCCAAGTTCACTTTTCTCCACTGACAAACTTTTAAATTTTCCACAAAGCTAAAATTGTTTTCTTGAGAATCTTTTTTATTTTCCAGGACTAACAATAAAGAATTTAAGGGACAAACTTTAAGTTAAACTTATGTTATTTTAAAATTATAAGAACAAACATTTGTGTCCTGCCTTAGAATTTTTAGACATATTTAAAATTTAGGATGGGAATATAAGATTCATTCTGAGAAAATTTTAGTTGTACCTAGTACAGTACAATGGGGTCATAAGTTACCTTTCCACATTTGAATTAAGTTTTTCAAACACAAACTTCATAATTTGCTTTTAAATAACTCCCTATGTGCAAGCTCAATAGAGCAAAAGTCATTAACTAACTTTGAAATCAGCCAAGATGCACATCTGCCCATTTCAGAATATTCACCCTTATGCATTTGAAATAGCTGCAATGTAGAATGAAAAATAAATATACTTCACAAGGCACCATTAGAAATATTAGGACTATTGCAAATCATAACATTAGATTAGCCTCCTGTTTGCAACTATTTTAATTGGTTTTCCATCCATCTGCAATGGGCCCATATTCAGGGTTCCAGACCTCCATACATAAGCATTTTCCTACTCTCCTCTTCTAAAAACCATGCTTTACAGCCATGGTCATGTAATATATAGATATTTACATGTTTCAACTAAAGATTTGTTATGAAAGCGTGACCAAACAAAACATATTTAAATATAGAAAGGAAAAGCTAAAAGCACAATAATTATAAACTTTATTTGAATCAAAACAAAAAACAGAAAATGTTAGTCACATTTCTAAAATTTGAATGGTTCATCAGTAAATAATAGTGAGAAATATCCTGTAAACATTGTTAATGCACAAATAATGCTTCTGCATAAAATTTCCCTGCCTAAACAAGGAAGACTGCAATCTGCTTCACTTCAGAATTGCGATCAAAAATAAACATTGGAAATCAGTTTCAACCATGGCAGATAAATTTTCCAACCCAGTCCAACACATGGTTTGTGTGGAAGAACAATTAATTTCATTAATTGACCTAATAGTGGTTGAAACTAAGAAGCCCGGGAATTAAAGTACTTGCAACATTGTAGTCACCATTGGGGTATGTCATCCCAATACAATTTGAGATCTCCCTGTGGTTTACCGGGAAAAATGCAAAAAAATGTGAATCAATTGGGGAATTTAATGTTTGTACCGGCAAGTTGCCATGGTAGCTCAGTGGTTAGAGCAACTGGACGAAGACCCGGGAGATCCATAGTTCAAATTCCGGCTATGGCATTGAATTTTTCAGTCATCTGATTCTACCTTTCCAACCCTGTCCAACACACAGCTTGTGTGGAAGAACATTTAATTCCATTAATTCTGTACTACCTATCTTCTACTGTTCTTCAGAGCATCATTGAGCAAACGCTAAGGATGATATGGAAATTCTGCATACTATGAAAACAAAGTGGATAATAAGATTTAAGTGAATAAGATTTAATTGTCAGAACTAATTCAAACAATATTAAATGTATTAATTTATGATGAAACAAATTAACATTTATTATCATAATCACTATCTGAGCAAGAAACACTGTTTAATTTTTCAATTTAATCAAAAAGCTCTTAAAAATCATATTTTGTGAAAACAAGTTTTTTATTTCTGTATGTTATGATAATGCCATATAATATGTTACCATATTTTCTAGCAATTTGTTCCCTTCATTTCTTGAAATATTTTGCATGTTTCTGGTTGTTATTTATAAGAGAGCCCATTATTGACCTTTGTGGGAATATTGCTGACCATGGCTGTGTCTGTTTCACTTGTTCCTTGGCATTTACAGAAATAAAAAAAAATTCATTCATTAAAATATTGCATTCATTCAGTGTAGATACAAAATGCAAAAACTAAAATTTGGTCAAATGTGCATGCTCTTTATATACAATGACTTCTATTTAGTAGCACACTATTAATAGTTTAGTCCTTTCATTTGTTGTAGTAGTAATAGTAATTGTGTTTCATATAATTATTTTATATGCATGAACGTCATCATGGTTGTTTATTCTAGATGTAGGCATGTATGCAATGCATGTGTGAATGTTTTATGTAGCATCCCTATACAGGACTCTTCAGAGCTGAAGCATGTTGATGTCTGTTGGAGTAGCATTTCCAACAAACAAGTAAAACATGGTGAATTCCACCATAAATCCTCTTAGTTCATACTTGACTCTGCTTTAATGTTCACAGCCAACAATAGATCTGAAGTGTTTGAATCCTCAATTTTTTTCCTAGATCAGTACTTTCTTCAAGTTTGGTAATGCTACTCACTTGTTGCACTGGTATGAAACTGAGATAATTACTATAAGGTAGAGGTAAAGTAGGAAGTAGCTAGCTATAGAGTTACAATACATGTAGCCATCTGCAACTGAACACAATGATAACCAGGCTAGAATTTATATGTAAATACACATATTTGTGTTTATTCACTTGTCATTAAACTTTCATAATAGTTTTGTAAATACTGATATTTAGAATGATTTGAAGCACATTTTATTCTCCATATTTCTGGGTCTGGTATTGATAAATGAATGAAATAAACAATTGAAAAGAGAGATCCCCACATCAATTTTCATCATTAAAATTTGCACGTTTTACTAACTCTTAAGAATTGCTTTTTTAGTCTTAGATCCTTTTCACAATAAATACTGATTTGTAGTGTACAAGAATTTAGTACAGCATTATTCACAAACAAACCATGAAAGCCAGAAACACATTCTACACATCACTGGAAACAGAGAAGTTAAAAGTTTTTAAAAGCAAGCTCTGCACTTTAATTCTGTGGCATGAAGGAGTGCTGGTTGTTAATGTAAAACTGATTAGCACAGTAAAATAATTTTGTGTACTGTCATTTCCTATTAATCCACTGTTCATGACCTATGACCAGGAAATGGAGGGGACACCTCACACCTCAACTCTATGTGGAACTTTTGTATTTACCACTCCTAGAAGGAATGGATGAGCTGAAGGAACTGCAGGAGGCTATAGGCCACAGGCAGGCCTGCCAACAAAGATGTGCAGAGGTCCCAAACAATTCCAAGCTTGATGACCCAATCACACCAATAGACTGCTCAGAGAGGCTTCCCTCTGGTGGAACCAGAAAGAAAACCCACCAGAGGTGGCTCAGAGAAGGCTGCCATTTGGTAGGGCCGAGATGAACCTTCCAACATGCATCTGCATCATGTGTCTGACACTGCACAGCCCCTAAGCCTACCTGAAACCTTAAGGGGAAGTGAAATGATAGGAAATGAGGGAAAGGAAATTCATGGTAGAAGATAAACTATTTCAGCACTCATCTTACCAACCAGGGGAAACCACAAAAAATTCATACTTAGAATGACTCACCCCCAGGAATCGAACCCAGGACCTCCCAAACGTAAGCCTTGCACGTTACCAGAACCATATCCACTGTTCAAGTGCAACAAGTCACTTGTACAGTAGGTTCAACAAGCAGATGCCTCATCATAAGTAAAGCTGATATGGCACAAAAAGTTTGATAATGAACCAACTGGTTGGCTTGTGGCAAACCAATTGGTTGTTTCTATGCAACAGTCACTGTTATTAAATTATATATATAAACCAACAGCAACCATAAAACTAAAACTTAAACTTTAAACATTTCTCTATCCAGTAACATGTAGAATGTGTTTCTCTCTTTTACAGTTCCTTTGATTAATAAATAAAAGGTGAAATCTACCCTTTCATTTTGAATAATTCCATATATAAAGATATTATTCTTGACTTCTGTTCCTACACATTATCACTTCTACACATTTTCACATAATTATAAATTATTTCTCTCATGCCTTTCTCAGTAATTAAATCCTTTTCTATTTTTATTGAAAATTATTTTTCACAGAGCATTATTCTCCAACTATCTCTATCTCAGTTGTCAAATCCCTCTCCACAACACTCTTTCCTTACAGTGTAGTGTTACATTTGAATTTCCAGAACATATTCATGCAAAAATCCTCACTTGCCCCTCCTAATTATGTAGTGCATCCTCTTGTCCAAAAAAAACCTCTTTATTTTCCTGATTACCACTTATATCTACATACCTCTCTATACCCCATTCCTTTAAGCTCTAAAATTCTAATGAATATTGGTGTCTATTAAAAAGTCTTGCTTCTCCACATCCTCTAAATGTGCTTGCATTTCTCTTCAAAACCATACATGTGCACACTTTCATTCCAAACATTTTCCCTCCCACTTCCTTGTTTATTTTTTAATGTTAGTAAATGAACGGTTTTTCTGATCAACTTCTCTTTAATCTAATTTTTGACAGGGATTCCTTCATTCAATACTTTGATTTTGTAAATGTATTTTAATCCTCCTCTGATCACTTTCCTCTCTTCTTTCTAACCTAAGTAATGCTACTATACCAGGTGAAAGTAGTACATTGTCATCCTTTTAGGAGGTGATGCCATGTACAAAAGTAAATGAAAGATTATAATACCATTTCAGTCTTTCAATGCTTATTTCAACAGGAAAAAATAAAGTATTCACTTTTCTTAGGTATGTGTATTTCAGGTACAGAAATAAGGCAAGCCATGATAGAACAGAACTACTCTACATTTTTTTGTTATCTTCACTTTCTCCCTTAAGCACCTCATTGGCACAATTAGCATTTTTGTTTTGTATAAACTGTAAATGATGCTGAGTTAATCTCCACAATGGTGAATAGCACACTTCATATAACTGTGGTTATCTCTGGCCTACTCACTATCAGGTGTTTGTATCTTTGGCCCAAGTATGATTGCCAACATTGTGCATCATTTCTATTCCCTTTAATTGAATATTTAAATAACAATAATATAGTTGTTGGTCTCATTTAATACATATTAAATAAGACCATTTACTTTGTTTTATTGTATTTCCTTAAACTGCTAAATAAAAACACCCATCTTACTTAATTGTTCTCACTGAATGTTTCCAAAAGCACTTGAACTTTCTTGTATCTTGCAGTTATAAAGTGCTGTAACTATTTGGTTTTTGGTTTAAGTAAATGTTTAAGTTAAAACATCATTTTATTATATTCATTTAAAGTAAACAAGTTTTAGTTGTTTTAGTTTCAGTTTTAGTTGCTTACATTAAGCATTTCACCTCAAATACACAAAAGAACTGTCCTTGGAATTAAACACCACTAGCAAAAATTACTACTATTTCTGTAATGCAGCAACAACTTTGCAGTCACATTGGAGACAGAGCATGTGAGCTAATCTCCAGCCTTAGCTCTCCTGACCTTTAAATGCGGTTTTCTGGTCCAGCTGCAAGGGAAAGCTTGATTTTGCCAAATTTTGTTTTTATACAAATCTGTAATATTAGGTTGTCTCATAAGTAATGTAACTTTTTTTAATCAGGTTTATATTGTACATATATACGCTTTTATTTTTGTCAATTCTATTTATAGGGTGCTATGGTTATTGTTCCGTATTGTTAGCATGTTGGCAGCCAGCAGCTGGTAATACAAGATCTTAAAATGGAGGTAACAAAGACTGAGGTTAGATATCTTCTGAAGCACTACTGGATACAAGATTATAAAGCTGCTGTTGCAGCTCGAATATGAGAAGTCAAAAGTGAAGGTGTCATTAGTGAGCGAGCAGCACAACAATGGTTTCAGCATTTTAATAATGGAGACAAAAACATTAAAGATTTACAACATTCTGGAAGACCAAGTTGTGGAATATTGAGAATACATGCAAAGTATTGGAAGAAACTCCACAGACAAGCACTCAGAGGTTATTAGAAGAACTCGGTGCTTCAAAAGATACTATACATTGCCATATTAAGACACTTAAAAAATCGTTCAGAAGCTATAAATTTATACCACATGAATTGACACCTGATAAAGCTCAATGCAGAGTGGATAGCTGCTGTCAGCCTACTGCTAATCTCTGGGATAACTAGAAATTATTTCCAAGCTGTTATGCCGTGGTCTGCTGGAGATATTTGTTCCAGACATTCCATCCACAACTGCGGTGGACATCCTTAGTGGCGTGGTCAAAGTCTTCTCAGAGAAGGTTGCGTTGCATCTGAAGTATTGACTGAGGATGCTGCTATATTTATGCTGAGAGTGCTTTCCGCTGATTGGTCCAGATGTCAGATGGCTGGTGGGAGGGGACTGGCTCCATCCATGCTGTTGCTCACTTTGTTTTCTCTTGTGATATGATGTTTCTTACTTTCGATGACTGGATGCCAATTGCTGTTGAGTTTAAGAGGTTCTGCTTTCCTATTGAAATTGTTTGGATACTGGTAAATTTCAATAGCTTCGCCATTGTAGTCGGGCATGGTAGTGTGTCATGGATGAAAGGATACTCATGTCCTGGAACTTAATGATATCTTAAGAGGGCAAACATCCCTCCCTCGCCAGACACCCAGCATCTGGACCATCAGCGGAGAGCACTCTTAGCATAAATATTGCAGCATGCACAGTCGATACTTCAGACACAACGCAAACTTCTCCGAGAAGACTTTCACCATGCCACTGAGGATGTCCACCACAGTTGTGAATGAAATGTCTGGAGCACCTATCTCCAGCAGAATGTGCATAACAGCCCAGAAATAATTTCTAGTTATACTGACTCCTGCCATGAAACCCTACATTCTCTCAGTCTCTGGAATGATAGATTTATCAAGAGAATTGTCACATGTGATGAAAAGTGGATGTATTACATGGATGTACTACACAATCCTGAAATCTCAATAGTGGCTCAATACCCATCAGCCTGCAAACGTTGTCATTAAAAGAAAATCTGTTGGCCCCAAAATAATTATATGTATCTGGTGGAATTTTGAAGGTGTATAATTGGAAATTTGTTCCAAACAGACATGCAGTGGATCTTTATTCTCAACATCTGGAACAACTTCATCAAGTTTTCAGGCAGAGGTACCCAGCATTAGTTAAGAGAAACAGAGTTCTCTTGCAGAAGGGCAATGCGACACCTCACACAGCTCAAAGAACAATGGACCAAATTCAGAATTGCAAGGAATTGAACTGCTACCACATCCAACATATAGCCCTGATCTTGCATCATCAGGTTACCGTCTGTTTAGGTCCATTGTCCATTTCCTACATAAGAGAAATTTTGAAAACACTGAAACAGTTGAAATGGGTGTCAACAAATTCTTCACGTCAAAAACCAGAAACTGGTACCTACCATTGTGGGATAGCAAGCTGTGCTGAAATATGTTTCAGGACTATAGAATCTAATGGTCTTTACTTTGAAATGAGAGTAATTTCCTGTAAAAACATATTTGAAATAAATTTTCAAATTTTTGCTTAAAAACCGACATTACTTATGAGACATCATCTATAGAAAGAAGAAACATACATAGATGTTTTCAATATACTTGTTGATCTTTGATTTAAAGAATGGCATTTAACCCCTTACATTCAGTATTTAGTAGAGCTTTGGGCAACAACAGCCCTGCACAATGACATGATGGGTTGCAGCATGGAGCTCCAGTTCCTAGCTATGGAATGCATGTGGTTTTCAGCCCATGCTTGGGGGGTGCAGATTTTTTTGGCCACTTATACAATCAGTGCCATTCAGCATCATGTTACATATGAGGAGCTATGGTAGGTAGTAATTTATAGGTCACAAAAAATAACATGGGGGAAGCTTGAGCTAATTGGGGGAAGCATGATGCTGGCCACATTGTCTCCTCCTAACGGCTGAATGATTGTCTATCTCTGCCAAGCACATGTGGGCATGAGGTCACCAGCTGGGTTAGTAGGCCAAGGCCCATAGGGGCTGTTGTGTCACAGTTACTAGGCAACAACTTGGACCAATTTACTAAATCCCCTACATATCTTATCAGTATTCTTTCCATCTTCTAGCCCTACACCTTATTATACAAGATTTACAAAACCAGCACTGACACCATACAATATGATAACTAATTTGATATTTGTATTTGTAACCAATGAATTCACCAAAGTAAATTCTGGCCATATCCTACACCATTTTCTATGTTTGTATGAGTCATAGAATGACATCCGGCTAGTGTTTCATATGAAGCTCAGAAATGAAATCCGTTAATTTGTTTCTCCAGGAATGAGCAAAACAAAATCTTGGATATTCTTTCCTATGAGTGAAATGTGTGTTCCAATATATTAGTTCCAATTAAGTCCAATTTTGTAACTTTAAATGAAATTTAGGCAATGCATGAATTTACAAGAAAATCATAAAAGTTAATCGCCTCTATTTAAAACTGTTTACTGTCAAAATCACCATATTTAAGAACACTCTGATCTTGCAAATAAAAACCAGGAAGTAACTACCGTTTGGCTTTAATATAAAAAAAATGTTGTTAAAAACAAACATGTCACTTACAAAATTGAAGCCCACTTTGTTTCTCCACATAATTGCCTCCATTATTTAAGCATTTATCATATTTGTCCATGAGCTTAGGAATTCCTGTGTTGTAGTGGGCTGCTGCCAGTCCATTAAGGCAAGATGTTCAGACACAATTTTACCAAGCAAAGACCAGAAATGTTTGGGAAATAAATCTGCAACTCATTGAGGGTTACATGTCTGTACTGTATGATTTTGTTGTTCATTTGACTCTTCAAATCATCTGTGATGAGTGATGGACTCCGAGTTGAGTTTCATCATGCACATTTATTCATCCATTGTTGAACATTTCACTTTATCACACTCTGTATCACTATACACTTCCTTTAGTAGACTATAAATGTGTATAGATTTCAACATCCGAGCATTATATCCAATACCTTTCACCTAACCATCAGTGGGACTTTGTATCTTACAGTTCATTTTGAACAATCACAGAAAGCACAATAACAACTTATTTCATCTGAAACTCACACACACTAAAAAAAGATGTCAAGAAAACCATTCAACCTTGGATATGAGCCTGACAATAATCTGTGCAGCAAATGCAAAGAGTTGTTACTTACTGGATTACCCTCATGCACTTATGGCACTCTTGCTCTGCATTTCACACAAATACCTGCCTGGTAGATTCCAACGACTTGGAAGATGGCATATGGCATGGCTGGTATTGAACATGAAATATAATTCTGGTTATTTTTATATAGATCAACTTGTTAAACGATGATGAAGTGGTAATATAAACCCTAACATCACTAAAAGTTTTAAACTAACTTGAACATGTTTTGGAGATGGTTTATCTCCATCATCAGCTGGTTAGATCTGCTGTCTGTTGTTGTAGGTTAATTTGTGTGCAGTGAAATCCTGTGATTGAGAGATGAATTTCCAGAGAGAATTTTCTGGTAGCAAATCAGCATTCAAAATATGTATCCTAGTTTTTATGATTAGATTCTTCTCCCCCTAAGGGAGAAGATTCAGATATTAATTGCTGATGATGGAGATGAATGTCTCTGAAATTTGTTCAAGTAAGTTAAAATGCTTAGTGATGTTAGCGTTTCTATTACCACCTCATACTCATTTAATGATAAACACACCACTGTTTCTAGTCTTCTCTTATATTGTACTACAGGGTGAGCCAAAGGACTCTGAACCGCCTGCGCAGTGTTTTTCCTGTCCGCGTCCTCGTTGCTCATGCCGTCTGCCGCTATCAAAGAAAGACGCAGATGAAACCACATAACATTTATAATACTACTTTTAAAGGCTTTACTTACCAACTTGATGAAAGGAGATGCTGAAACTGGCCACCATCGTTGTCCATATATTTTTTGGCACCTCTTTAGGAAACTATCCATCATGGAATTTTTGGGGGGAATGTTTCAAACGATGACCAAAGTCGTCTAATGTTTCTTCGGTAAGAACCAAATGCCATCTTTTAGATTTCTAGCCTGAACACTTCCTGTGGCCTGAAATTTACTGTGAAGTTCATAGATTATTGTACGGCCTGGAACTTTTACTCCTGGAAATCTTTCTGCAAATCATACTTTCACTTGGCAAGCTGACCGAGTTAAGACATACAAATCATAAATAAATATATGCTGTGCAGTAGAAAACATATACTGAGCCATAATATACTTTGTGACTAAGTACAGGACAAAATAATAAATAACTCATAATAACTGAACCACATCACATCACCATTAAACTCAAAACTGCACTTCACACTCACAGCAAAACCATGTCAACAGTGTGACTTTGTTTATAGCAGCAGTGTATTATCATGTTTTTATCATACTTCCACACACTCAGTGGAAAAACACCACGCAGCTGGTAATATTGTTCATAAAATGCCTCTCCGGGGTAGCATAAAACATAAAGTGTACAAGACAAACCCACACATCCTGGAAGAATTAAAACAAAATATCCGCCAGGAAATTTCTGAGCGTAAACTATGGCGAGTGATGGATTGTTTCCTAAAGAGGTGCCAAAAACGTATGGACAACGACGGTGGCCAGTTTCAGCATCGCCTTTCGTAAAATTGTTAAGTAAAGCTTTTAAACGTAGCTTTAAAAATGTTGTATGGTTTCATCCATGCCTTTCTATGATAGCAGCAGACAGCAATGAGCGCCGAGGACGCAGACAGGAAAAACACCCCGGCGGTTCAGTCTTCTGTATATATCAACTTGTTTGATTATACTGCACACATTGCCAGTGCATTTCAACAACCCATGCGTATTCCGTGGAAGGAGTATTAATGTCATCCAGTCAGAGGATAATCCAATACATTGAGGTAAATACATGAAAAATAGTACACTTTAGTTTTTTGAGCAGTTATTGCAGTAGGTTGTGCATACACATAATTGAATTATGATTCACATATATGCTGAACGAAGGTCTACCAGGATAAGAGCCAGAGCCCAAGTCTCCCTCCTATACCCAGGGTTCAGCACCAACCAAGGGGCTCTCCAAACTGTGGGGGTTTCCCATGAGGCCAATACCTGTTTGATTAGGGCAAATCTTATTGAATAATATGACAGAACAACAGCCAATTCATATTTTCATTATTTCCACTTTCTTCTTTATGTGCCACAATTTAGAATTTTTATTTCATATAAATCTCAATGCTAGAATTAAAATGTTGCTACAAGATTTCTTGCTTGGCCTTGTTCACCCCTCAGAAGTTGCCATAATGCCTGTATTGTGCACTATAATAAGTGTTATCAACTCTAAAAGGCTGCCCAGGAATTAGCATACTGACTGTCCAGAAACCTGTTCCACAGATAAACTGTAATAAGTGTGTTATAAGTACAATATTTCTTAAGTAACAGCCATAAAAAGTTAACCAACAAAACAGCACAATATTGTATCACAGTTTGGTGCTATGTCCCTGCAAGCCTCCTGCTGTTGATTACAAGGGCGCTACTCAAAATTTTTGGAATGTCATGTTTTTAAAAACAAACAAAATTTGTTTATATTTGCTGGCTACTTTCTAATGTTTTGCAAGTTGATTGCCATGTAGTTTATTCAATTTTCTCTAATAGTTTGTTAATTATTATCATTTAAAGATTTTGTGTTCACCCAAAAATGAATTTGATTAGAAAACATTTTCAGGCTATGATTTTTTTATGATTTTAAATGGTCATTAACACCTAAATTATGTAAAGATTGGGTTAGAAACACATTTGGAAAAAAAGCTCCATCTAAGGCAACAATTTATAATTTGTACAGCAAATTCAAAAGAGATCGGTTTTTTTCTTAGTGATGAATTTCGCCCTAGAACTGCTGTACTGATGAAAATATTGCTGCTGTTTGAGCAATGCTTGAAGAAGATAGATGGAGATCTTATGAATTTATTCAGGTGATATTGGGCATTGGTATGAGTCAAATCCAAAACATTTACAACAGTTAGACGTGAGAAAACTTTGTTGTCAATGTATTCCATAAAACCGACTCCCACTCAAAAACAATAATGCACTGATTGGTGCAGAAAAACTCTGGAAAAATTTCAAGGTGACACTTTAAATTTGTTTGGGATATCATTACTGGTGATAAATCTTGGATTTATTGTTATGATCCTGAAAATAAAAGTCAATTGGCTCAGTGAATCCTTCGAACAGAACCTAAGCCTACAAAAGTCCAACAAATTCACAGTGCTGGTAAAAAGATGGTTGCTAGCTTTTTTCTAAAACGAGCCATACTGCTACTATAACAATAGAAGAGAGATGTACCATTATTGGCGACTGGTACAAAAACGTCTGTTTACACAAATTTTTAAAAACTTCATGAAAATTGCGCAAAAGGAAAAATAATGTTACATCATGACAATATATCGTCACATACAGCAAAACTAACAACTGAGTATCTGGTTTCCCTAAAGGTTAGCACTATGAACCCCCTGCCATACAGCCCCTGATCGAGCTCTTGTGATTTATTTTTGTTTCCAAAAATTAAAGATAAAATGTGTGGAATCATTTTTTCATCATCAGAACATTATAAAAACCTGGTTTCTGAAGTGCCCAGGAAGAGTGGCATCATTGCTATAGGAACTGGTTTCATCGAATGCAAAAATATATTGATGTTAAACAGGAATATTTTGAAAAACAATGAAATTGTTTAAATTTTGTAAAACTAATCCTTGTTTGTTTTTCTAAACATTTTCAGTGTCACCCTCGTACACTCATGTGAGTTAACTCACTACCTAACTAAAAGTCAACTTACTACCATTTCTCCTCTAGGTAGTCAGCCCAGCCTGTAGGTGCAGGCTGGCAAGTGTGTGGCACTAAATTGTGATGCGAAATTGTACCTTTTCATTGGTTAACTTCTCATGGTTAAAATTGAGAGCTGTTAAACTTAGAGCATACATTCCATAACAATTTTGTCTCCATTTGTCCATAGAATAGGATCCCGGAGAATGTGTGCACAAATTCATGGATGCTGTGTGTTCTTTTCATCTTCTTTTACTGAACGTAAACAAACAGGATTATTATTAGCTTCTTTTATTTTTTATTAAAATTTTAATTAGAATCATTTATTTTGCTTTGTTAGATTTTATTAAATTGTTAAATAAAAGTACATGTACATCTTTGAATGCTTAGGTAAGCATGTGAACTTTTAATTATTATATCTGATAGCTAAAGCTACTATATCAATTTGGATTCTCCCTAAGTAAATATAAATAAAAATTTAAGATAAAGCTGTCAGTTTATTAATATTATGGAAGTTCTTCTACAGAAGTAAGAAAGACAGTATTTCCTCTGATGATTTCTATCACAGTGTGATGAAACATTAGGTTTCATAAATACATAAATGAACCTTGGCCACAAAGCCTGTAACTTTATAGTATTAATATGATAGATTCCATGGAGGTGAAAGCCTTCACATTATTTAACATTAATTTTGCTATATTCAAAGCAAGTATCTTTCAGTTTCATTTAAGATTAAAATTTCTCTTTAAATACATAAAAGAACTTCTTGAGAATTTAATATGACTATCAGTTAATGTCAATACAGTAATATGACTAACCAGCTTTGGAAACTCACTGCACATTCTACATTGCGAGGCAGTAATTACATTATCCCTCAAGAGAGAAATTTCTCACTTTTCTGCAGGGAAAAGCAAATGGTTGTCACACATCTGTTTTCCAAAATGCTTTGTAATTAATCTATTAAAGACAGGTTAAATGTGCTCAGTAATGTTACTGCAGCATTTATCATGATATCTCTCTCCCTCTATGGTATAAAGAATGATACATGCTCCTTTCACCAGACTTTGCTAAAAATATACTTATCTTTACATATTTTACCATTTTATTTGACATGCTAGGTTTTCATTTCTTGTAGCAGTATTTAAAATGTATTTTACATAATCTAATTTAACGTTTGTTACTTCACACCAACTGTTTTCCTTGCCAATATTTCTTTTACTCAGTAACCTACAATGTACATGCAGAAAAGTATAATCAACAACGTATCTCTGAAATGATACAAATTACTTTCAACTAGCTGTAATTAACTAAGTAGCCTGTTGTATACCCCTTTTAACTGCATCTTGTGTGTGGTTTAGGTATGTGTTTAATCAGAGTGTAAAATCCTGCCAGACTACATACATGCAGTCATCCAGAAAACTAAAATATTCAGTGATTTTCTGAACAAAGTCTTGCCAGTCAGAAAGCTTTCCAGTTCTCAACAATTTCTTTTCTAGTATAAAACATTTTAACAGAACAACACAAATTAGCAAAAATGTATGCTAATGTTTATATCACATATGCAACTACATAAGAAAACTGAATTTCTCAAGGATGTCTGTTGAATTATTATCAGTGATGGCATACCACTGTGCAAGTTCAACTACCCAATTTTCATAATTGTTAATGTATTGCAGTTTAAATCATCACTTGTACTTTTACATATAATTTCACAGCATAAAAACCATAATCATTTTGTAAAATATGTCCTTTCTTTGTGTAATGTTGTCTTCTTAAATTTTTTGTCCATATTTTATCTATATTTTTTGTAAATTTTAATCCGTATGTATGCTTTATATCTAGACGTTTTAATACATATAAATCCTAGCCCTGATAAGTGCACATTTCTTAATAAACGGGGTGTTAAGAGTTGTGTATGAAAAGTTTTTCTGTTGACTAATGAAAAATATATGAAATACAATAATCTCAGATAAATTCTGCTTTATATAAAAAAATGTATCACATATCACCGAGGATCTAATGTGTTGAGAATTGTCCCTAGTAAAGAATACTATAAAATAGATTTACTTATAAATCCAAATGCAAGAAAATTTGAAGCATTATTGCTGATCTAAAATTCAGGTAGGATTTCCTATCCCTCTCCCCTTGAAAGTTGAAAAAATATTATAAATATTAGCTAATCATAGCAAACTTTTTCATTCATGCTCCTAACACCTGTATGATAAATTTCTTCAGAGAGCTTTGTCTGAGTCTTAACATAATAGAGAAAATGCTTTATCCTAACAAAATTAATTTTTTTATTGTTTTTGCTATTTTCAAATAATTTTTTTTAATGAAAAATAGGGACACGGTGCAAAAATGCAAAGATATTAATCTTTTTCTTCTGCTGCATAGCCACAAAAATTTTGTTTCATCATCAGAACTTAAGTAAGTGCTTCACACAATTATACTCAATATTTTAGCATTGAAACTGGGCTAGTAGTAGTTCACACATAGGCTATAACTTGCAAACACAGCTTCTAATTTAGTGTTACAAATAATTAGACAAGATAAATTGGAATTGCTCTGTATTTAAATGGAATCTAGTTTGAAGAACAATCATTTCATATTATTAAAGCAGAATTATAAATAAAAAAGACTTTATATGACAAATTCAATTGATTTTTAATGACCAAAACTTTGATATGTATTAGAAGTGTCAAGAGGGATAAGAAAAAATGTTATGTCCTCCTAGAAATAAATCAGTAGTCCAAAAAGTGAAATAATTTCTGTCATTGCAATTTGTAATTATGAAAACAATTTCAATATTTAACATTTTAGAAAGATGTCATTAAGCCTGCTATTAAAACACTAATTTTTATATTTTTTAATCTAATGTATTTTAAAACTTTTTCTTTAGGATTGTCTAAATGGAAAATGTAAAATCAAATTTTTGTAGTGATCTCTACATAAGAGAAGAAAGACAACAGAACTATGAATCAATTCAGACTGAAATCTGTGTTCTTTAAAATTCAGAAATATTTTAATTCCTTTCAGCACTTTGACCCTCATTCTTCATTTATGCAGATGACCACATTATTTGCATTATTTTAATAAACTGAAAGTTTTTGTTTGTAGATAAAAGTGGGTTCATTCTCAGAAAGGACCAGAAATCCTCCTTCGATCAGAATCATAGGTTGATACTCGTATGCATCAAACTGCAGTGTTTATTCTTGGAAGCTAAAGAGGGGAAATGTTTCTCTCCAATCATATAACACATATAAAACATCTGCACTCCAGAGAGTGCCCTCTCAGCCACACCATTTCCTATTCAATGCATGTTATTGCCTTACGTATTCTGTGAAAATAAACAAAACTCGAGTATCTCATGCAGGCAATATGCTTGTTTTATTTTAGCTTTATGCCTAAGAAATTTGAGCATTTCATAGTCAGTTACAATGGAGAGGTTAAACAAATGTGTTTCATGTGGATTTCATTTAGTTATCAAGGGAATATTCAATCTTCCTTTTTAAATCTCATTTACCTAATATTACAGCCAAAAAGGAGCAAAAAACACAGGAGCAGGTAATACACAAAACTAAAAACAATTTTGGAACTGGCTTATCAGGGGTCAAATATAAAAACAAATTTTAAGTTTACAGCTTTATAAAAGTAGTATTGTGTATCTCAAACTCAAAACTGCACTCGGTTTGCAAAGAAATACAGCATGTGGTATTTTATCTTTCAAATATTTTAACACAAACTCAAAACAACCAAAAAGAAAAAAAATACCATTTGACATTAATGGTTAAGTGTTTGTTTTCCAAGATAAAAGTGATTCCTTTTCATTAAGTTTCAACACAACAATATGCACTGTTTTTACATTTCAACTGTATCAGCAAGAGTACAACTTGGTTATTTTTCCTTACTTTTTACCTTCTCTACCGCATATTTAGTAGTTAAAGAAGGTATTCATTCCATCCAAAAATTTGATACTGAGATTTCATTGGAAATACATGTTTTGAGGCCCCCTAAATACAAAAAAAGCATTTTTAGAATAAGGTCTGTCTCTATGAATAGCATAACTCAAAAATGAAAAGTTGGATTCACACCAAACTTAGTATTTAAGTTTAGTACATACCTTCCAAAGATGCGACAAAAAGATTTTCAAGAAAATCCTCATATCCCAAACTACAGTTTACAAAATTTTTGATTTCCTAAAAACTGGCTGTAATGATTTTGATTAAAATATCATTATTAAAGATATTTGCATGACCAATAAAATGTATCTCTTGAATTTTCTGGGAATAGCATTTGAAGTCCTCTTCATTTGGAAGGAATTTTGTATAATCTTGTATAACTGATAAACGTTAAGCGATAGACACAAACGTACTACACAAGAAATGTAGACCTCTTTAAAACACATAACTTATTACAAAAAACTTTATTGTGGCATTAGTCATTTCCAAGATATCCATTATTAATGGCTCAAATTGTTGAATACTTATGCATTTTTTGAAAATCCTGTCAACATTCAGTTATTTCTCACGATTCCATTGATATGGTATGGAATTTTAAGGCCAGTGTATAGCGTCCAGTTCTTAAACATTTGAATATCGCTGTTCCTTGTATCTGCAATGAAATGTGTAATGTAGCTATTTCTGCAATAGTTTATTTGGATTAAAATGAAGTAGATATAAAAATAAGCTTTATTAAGACTATTTTGTGTACCCACTAATAAATGATAGAAGGCAGAGAAAGTCATGTGAATGTATCAGATTTTCTTTTTTCTTTTAATTTCTTTGCTGCCTTATATAGTGGGTGGAGGAAGTATTGTATACTACCCAAAAACTCAAAATCAATATTTCAGGTCCCCTAAATTAAAAAATATAGATATATAGGGAGTGGGTGAGAGAAAGAGAACAGCATAACTCAAATATTAAATGCCCAGTAAACATCAAACTTGGTATTTAAGTTCAACAGCTTCCAAGGATGGGACACAAAGATTTTCAAAGAAATTTCCCAAACCCAAACTATTCTTTGATTTTTATTTTCTCAAAATTTGCTCTAACAATATTCACTGAATACTGCATGCTTTTTACATTTGCATGACCAATAAAATCTATAACTTGAGTTTTCTGCAAATAGCTTGTGCAGTCCTCATTCTAATGAAATTTTGTAAACCATAAAGATAGAACAAATGCACAAAAAATGTAATATCATTAAAATGCACAATTTGTGTCAAATAAATTTTTGTGGCATTATACATTTCTGAGATATTTGTTGCTATTTATTTTAAATTTCCAATTATTTATCATACAGTTTTCAAGTGTGCAAAGAGTATAGAATTAATTCAAAGCCAGCATATAGCAACCTACATTTAAAAGATTTTACTGACATTTCAGCCTCCTGTATCTCTTAGTACCGTCAATAAAATATGTTTCTCTATCAACATGAAGTAGGTACAAAAACATAAGAATACTTTGCAGAAAAGACAGAAAAGTAGATGAGCAGATAGAGAATGTCATGTGAATGCAACATATCACAGTTTTTTTTTAAATACTTTAGATTAAATTAGATAAAGGGGGGGGGGGTTGTTGGAGTTTTATCTACCTCCTCACATCAGCCTAAAAGGCTTATTGTGCAATTTCATTGAAAAGATGCTTTCATTGTTTCCCAAAATCTGTTCCTGAACAAGTTGCAGTATGTTGGTTCCAATGTCAGCATCCTTTTTTCTAGATCTTCTCTGGTTATTGAAAGGATAAATCTCTTTCTTGCCAGGAATGGGCAGTCAAAGCAGATATGTGAGGCAACTTCCTCAACCTCTTTGCATATTCTACAAATGAATTCCTCCTTGAAGAGACCTACTTTATGAAGATGTTTCCAGAAGTGATCATGTTCAGAAATTAATGCAATTACTTTCCTTATTCCTGTTCCATTCAGTCTCAGGAAAAATGAAGAAAGAGCATTGGATGGACCAGTTTCCTAGATTGTCTTTGTCCAGGATAGGTTTGTCACCTGACAATTTAAATACTTTAGTAGAAAGGTCATATAAATGACTAATTGATGAAATAAATGCCAAAAGAAGCAAAGGCAGTTTGAACCCAAATGAGATAACTGTTAACATAAGATGAGAGGCAAGAACATTTCCACCAGATGAATCAAATAAAATTTATTTTAGGAACCATGACCAAGACAAGGACCAACATGGCAATAATTAATTTATCCTACATTTCACAAGCTTATGATTCATTAAACAAGAAGAAAATTATTAAATTTACTATATTCATTTGTATATTGGGTAGATGAAATCCTTAAGACATGCAGTCACAAATAGGAGGTCTGTAGTTCAAATCAGGACCATCCTCCCTGACTGAGACTTTTGCCAGGTTTTCCTCAGTCCTCATAGCTGACAAATGGCGGGGAGGTACACTTAACAACTTAGATCTGGAACATTTCCTTTCCAAGTTTGCTTTCCTAGTTATCATTTCATTTCATGTATCATCAGTGCTCACTAGCTACGATGCCATATGTATTAAGAATGGGCATTAAACACTTCTAAAAGAAAATTAAAAATCACCACTCCCACTATCATCATCAGTGACCAAATAATCTGCAATAATACCTTTGTGAATTGCGAGAGAACAAATTGTATATGTGTTTATAGCACCACGTGTGTTGCCATCTTGTGTGACGTCATTCGTTGGTCTGGTCCGTAGTTCCCTCTGTCGTAGCAATTTATATGACTTAGTTTCTAAAAGAATTGATGGTTATGTATATTGTCCTCCGGCTAGCTATTTAGGTAGACATTTAACTCTTGCAGGGTGTGAAGCGGAAAGGAATCTTTTGTCTAGAAATGATATTGACGAAGAAATTGGTTTTATAATCTTTATTGCAGAACACGTTCACGAACACTTTCACATATTTATCTGGATACTCGCCATACTGAAACTGTTTATAATAACTTCTTATCACTTTTAACTCACGTACTTCAACTTTGTATATTTAACTGTAGAATACTTTATAAGATTTCTCGTACTTCTGCTGCGCGTAACTTTACGAATTGAGAGACCGACATGAGAATCTTGTTGAACTGGGAGCTGACGTGTTATGTGTTGAGAATCTTGTTGCACACTGGGGGACCCGCTACCTCGACCTGGCTTATTTATAGGCTAGCCTTAAGATACGCCTAATGATTATAAATGAAATGCTATTGGCTAATAAAACGCGCCAACATTAGCGTCTATTTTAACATCCAATGAAAACCACTAATACATATTTCTTTTAGAGAACATTCTGGAAGCTTTTTTTTTTTACCAAAAAGGCGCGAAACATTACGTAACTTCCTGGTTCCCGGTAACGATAAACAATTCATCCCCTTGCTGCATTCTTGCGTTATTGTTAACAGTTTCAGTAAAACCATATATTATTATTTACCAATAATAATTACAATTATTAAACCTCTGAAATCAATGTTACATAAAAATACATATTCATATTAAAATAATTATTTACATTTGAGTAATTTATGATACAAATTACCGTATCATATGCCCCACTAGAAACATAATTATAAATATTTATAACTTGTTTAGAAATTTTAAAATTGTGTTTTTAGTCTCCTAAATCGTGGAACACACGCTATCACTTTCACTTAACACTTCACACGTATTTAACACACGACATATGTTTTATCTCGCCACTACTTACTGGCTCTGGTTTAATTAATTTAGATATTAATCTGACATTACAAATTTTTTTTATAGCAAATACTTTACCCTAAATTATTTAATCACTGTTTCAAAATTGTTTACCCTCTTACATTGTTGACAAAAATTTATACATTTAAGATTTTTTTTATAATAATTATACATATTTACCAAAATATTTACCCTCTACATATATTTACATCTCTTATATCTAGGCAATGTTTCACCTTTTCTGTTTGCTACATAAGTATTTGTTTTGAATTATTTTTACCATTTTTGTTATTTTGAATTTTATTTTAACAATACTCTTGTAATAGTATTTATGTACTTTACTTTAATATCATATTAAGTTTCAATCATTACCTTCTTCTTTGCATTCTTAATTTTCAAATGTTGTTACAGTTACTAAAAATTTAATTATTTATTTTTTTTTATAATTTATTTCTCTTTTCAAATGACATATATAAATAGTTAACCCTCTTACGTTCCAATACATTTCTCTGCAAGTCGTCTTCAACTATCCAGCATTTACTTTACATCTCACTGCTATTTACCCTCCTGGATCAAATTGTGTGTGGCTAAACATTACTCGTAGCCGTAACCTAACCTTCAAATTTTTGTTCATGAATAACCTCTTGTATTCATTTGAAATTTCGTCACATGATAACATTTGAAAACAATCTACAGTTTCTTGAACGACACATCTTTTAACAACATTCATTTTCAATTCATCTGCTATCTTTTTACTTTGAAAGTACTCTGACAAATCTGTACTAAACTGTACTGGACTGGAGTTTTCATTTTGAACATCTTGGTACAATTTATTTCTTTGCATTTCTGATTCTTTTTGCATTTCTGATATCTCCGCTCTGAAATTGACTTGCGCCTGATTTACATCTATATTCCTAACCTCTTTCATCTCTCTTAGCTCACTTGAAATATTACTCACTTGACTTCCTAACTCTGTACATTCTACATTAACCTCACTTTTAGTATTAACCTCACTTTCTTTGTTACCTATTTCCTTGCTCCTGTCTAGCATTTTCTTTGAAATTTCTCCTATCTCACTTACTATTGCTTCCTCATTTTCATCTCTCATTTTTGGCCTACTACTATCTAGCTTCATAACTTTCTTTTCCATTTCTTCACTGCTTTGATCTACTGTTTGCTCTAATATCTCATTACTCCTACCAATATCTTTTCTGTTTTGTTCAAAGCTCCTACAAATATCTTCCCTTAATTTCTCATTATTCTGAGTTAGTTTTTGTTCTAAACTCCTATCAATATCTTCCCTGTTTTGATCTATTTTCTTTTCTAATTTCTCATTATTCTTACTAATTTCTTCCCTTATACTCTGAGTTAATTTTTGTTCTAATTTCTCATTATTCTTTTGCATGTCTTCCCTTAATTCCCTACTCATATTTCTCAGCATTTCCATCATCACAATAGTATCAAGATTAACATTTCCTGCTATTCTACTCTCACTTTCTGCACTAACATTTTCATCATCAAATCCTAAAAAATCTGGGCTATTTCCTGTACTTTGTATTGGATCACAGCTAACTGTTACACTATCTCCCTCCATAATTATTTCTTCTGTATTCCTAGCAGCCATTGTTTTTATTATCCTACCATTCCTAAGTAACATTGAAATTGATTTACCTTTTTGATGCTGTATTTTGCTGTTACTTTAATGTCCAGCGTTCTGCCCCATTCTCCTAGATTTGATGTCGCTTCTGCGTTGTGTTGTGATGAATCTACGTCGTTTCGATGTTTTTGCGTTGAATTCCCTGTTGCCTCGTAATCTCGGAATTACGATCGAAGTATGTTGTCCCTGTTGTTTCTTGAATCTGGGTCTTGTAGATGATTTCACCGCTGCATTCCTCCTTTGGTCCTCTCAATTCTTCTTGGTTATTTCTGATCCTTTCCTGGTTACTCGAGTTCCTTTCCTGGTTGCTTCGCCTTCCTTTCCTGGTTACTTCGCCCCACGTCCTGGTCATCTTATTCCTTTCCTGGTCACTTCGCCCCACGTTATGGGTGCCAATTTGCGAGAGAACAAATTGTATATGTGTTTATAGCACCACGTGTGTTGCCATCTTGTGTGACGTCATTCGTTGGTCTGGTCCGTAGTTCCCTCTGTCGTAGCAATTTATATGACTTAGTTTCTAAAAGAATTGATGGTTATGTATATTGTCCTCCGGCTAGCTATTTAGGTAGACATTTAACTCTTGCAGGGTGTGAAGCGGAAAGGAATCTTTTGTCTAGAAATGATATTGACGAAGAAATTGGTTTTATAATCTTTATTGCAGAACACGTTCACGAACACTTTCACATATTTATCTGGATACTCGCCATACTGAAACTGTTTATAATAACTTCTTATCACTTTTAACTCACGTACTTCAACTTTGTATATTTAACTGTAGAATACTTTATAAGATTTCTCGTACTTCTGCTGCGCGTAACTTTACGAATTGAGAGACCGACATGAGAATCTTGTTGAACTGGGAGCTGACGTGTTATGTGTTGAGAATCTTGTTGCACACTGGGGGACCCGCTACCTCGACCTGGCTTATTTATAGGCTAGCCTTAAGATACGCCTAATGATTATAAATGAAATGCTATTGGCTAATAAAACGCGCCAACATTAGCGTCTATTTTAACATCCAATGAAAACCACTAATACATATTTCTTTTAGAGAACATTCTGGAAGCTTTTTTTTTTTACCAAAAAGGCGCGAAACATTACGTAACTTCCTGGTTCCCGGTAACGATAAACAATTCATCCCCTTGCTGCATTCTTGCGTTATTGTTAACAGTTTCAGTAAAACCATATATTATTATTTACCAATAATAATTACAATTATTAAACCTCTGAAATCAATGTTACATAAAAATACATATTCATATTAAAATAATTATTTACATTTGAGTAATTTATGATACAAATTACCGTATCAGAATAATATGCAAAACTGAAATGGACTTGAGCAATCTTGATTTTATATTTGTTATTTATTTCTGGAAACTTCAATTCCAATATTCCTCTCAACATCCTGAACTCCTGAGTGTGCTGTCTAAGAGACTCATTGATTTGCCAATATAAGCTATCATCACTCTGTATCTATGCATACCAAACTTCAGTATCTATTCCATCCTTCTGTGCTTCAATCCATGACATATTGACTGAGTAAAGGCTATGCTTGTATTTTATGCATGAATTTGTAAAAAGACACTTTAAAAATGGGAGAGGAAAGTAGGTATATATTCCAATGTTTAATAATAGCCCTTCCCTACCCTCCAAAGGCTCTGGAAGGATGAATGTGTAAATGAATGTGTATTTTAATGAAATAAACAGAATAAACCTAAAGTATAAAGCAAATAAATTAAATAAACAATTGCTTCCTAAGACTATTGCAGTTAAAGTTATCCTAATAAATAGAAAAAGTAAAAATACATTCACTCTGTGGAAAGTTTGAAATTGCAGCCTCATAATTTTGCAATTAAAATTGTTCATATTTGTCTGTTCTCTCAAAATTTTCAACTTCAAATTCTTATAACTGTAAAACCCTTCATCTGAATTATTGAAATCAAAATTTACTTGGCTCTTAAAATTTGATTTTAATACTATTTCTATGTGAATGTAACAATCTAGAATTTTTAAACTTTGACACTTTTGCATGTAAGAATATTTTTATAGATGCCTCTATAGTCTGGTGGTTAGCTTGCTAGCATCAAATTCCAGAGGTCCCAGTTTAATTCCTGGAGGGTGGGAATATTTCCTTAACCAGGATTATTCCCTATCCTCCCTACAGCCTGGAAATGTGAAAGAAAGTGTGAATGTGTGTGTGAATTTAAGACAACCCAAAGATTAACCCAAGCAGTGAACAATGAACACTATTGCCATGAGCAATTGTTCCTAAGGTAAAGCCGCCAATATGACCTAATATGTTAAAGGCGGCTTATAAATGGAACAAACAAAAAACGAAAATATTTTTATAATGCATTATGCAGTTTAACATTTTAAGTAGAAACAAGTATTTTACTGAAAGACTAACTGATAAATAACTACCTAAATTAATTAAAGAAGCAAATTATTATTTTATACCCAGACACCATGAACCATGAAATATTTGCACCAATTTGCTTTCAGTGAAATTGACAACATGATCAAAAAGCTCAAACAACATGAGCCTGATACAGTTGTATGTACAGTGCTGGTTGTTCTGCTACAGATTCACAATAACACAAGGGAGAAGATACAATAAATATTTACCCTGACTTTACTTATCAATTGCTTTATCTTGCAAATAGCCACTCATTCTCATCAATAAACCTGAAGAAAATGTTTCTGTTACAGCTTTTGTCTTGGAATGCAGATATGTGTTGACAAAATCACTTTTGGTGCTTGCACATTCAAGCTCAGAAGCCAGCCCCTTATCTCTACCCCCCTTGCATAATTGATTTTAGTGATATAACAGGAATCTACATCACTCAAATTTGAGATAAATCCAGGTGGCAGTAACTGGATTTTGGAGATAGTTGTGGCTATCTTTTAATTGTTCCTGGAATTTTATCACATATTCTTTTTTAAAAAACAAAGCCAAACAAACTGCCTTTCTGACTCTTTTTCATGATAAAACAAAACTTTAGTTTGTCATCACAAAACAAAAATATAATCACTAAGGTAGAATAAATATTATCTCTACTGTGTGATATTACATTTTCGGTATGCAATATTTGTTTCACCATTTGCTTAATTCACTCATAATGAGGGCCATTGTAACATTGTAAGGAAAACACTACTTCAATATTTCAGATTTTCTTAATAATAGTTGGATTATTCAGAAATAATTTTTATTTTTCTAAAATAGGTGCCATAAATGCTCAAAATAAGTAAAGTATGTGTATAAAATTTTCTGCATGATAATTATGTGTTAATCTAAAATATAAAGTTTCATCTTTAAAATGAACTTAGATTCAACATAAGAGCTTGGGATTATGAGCACTGAAAAGTTTTATCGTTCAATACCACAAAAAATAATGGAATGTCCATACTGGTATTTGGTTTTTAAATATCAGAATAATTACAGTGAAACATGATTTAATATGAAATGGTTCTTACTTTAAAGTTCCAAGTTTCTCTTATTTTCAAATAGTTGTAAATCAGTGATAATATTTACCTCTTGAAAATGTTAGTGAGTTAGAAACATTTCTGTTTCTGAATAGCATGTTTTTATAATCACATAGAGGGAAAATAATAAAGTTGGTAATAATTTTGTTGCATAATGACAATTCCCTCATACTCTTTTGTTTCTTATTTCTTATACTTTGTTAAAAATCATTGACTAATAATATTTATAATTTTTGCATTTTTTGTAATGTAACTCGAACACAAAGCTGTAAAGGTACATTACATATTTTGGGGGAGGAAACCAAGCAAAAACTTCTTATGGAATATTCCTCTCTTACATACTTTCACTTTTACTTTGGAAAAATGTTTTTTATTTAAAAATGGGGGTTTATGACCTTAATCAAAACATAATAGTTGTGTGATATCAGGATCTGAATATCATACAGTAAAAGTAGTAAAATGATTAGAATCCAAGAGTATCGTGGAAAAGAAATTAAATGAGTCGGTGGTGAAATGTTCCGTTTTATTATAATTTTTAGGACATATTTCATCTTCAGTCAATGACCAATTTGTGGATGGTGGTGGTAGTGATGGAGTAAATCCAGCAGGTTTATTAACTGAGGAAGAAAGCATTTTGCTTTTGAAATAAGTACTATGAATTATCTTATAGGCCATGCACTCTGTCTCATTTTCACAGACATATCTGAACCCAATGTTGGATACAGTTTAAATGTGTGAAAAGAGGAGGCCTATCTACATTTGAGGTACATAACTATTTCTCTCTCTCTCCCCTTCCCCCTCCCTCCCTCTCTCTCTCTCTCCCTCTCTCTCATGTTTACAGAATAAATAAAATATCACTTGAAATTCCAAACAGTCAGTTACCAATCATTATTAGTCTCAGCTTATGTTGTGTACTTTACTTCAGGCCTTAGACTTTGAAAATCCTCAGAGGTAAACAGTCATCAAGAGCAATTATTGGAATAGTAATTTAATACTTTTTATGCCAATTTTGGATGAATATTACAATACTGTTAATAAATTCTTGTGATAAAGTGGATGCATTTTGTCTTTTTATCTCTTATAGCTGAGTATGAAGCCCAGTCTGATAAATGTTGGTCTTGTTCAGTTATTCAACTTTCATAGCAACCACATAATCAATTATTTGGAGCTCAAACTGAAGACCATTCTGTTTTATTTCTGACACACTTTAAACACTAGGTTGCTCTCCCAACATTTTCATATGGTCGCTGCCACTGGCTTAGTTGATTTGCTCATTCATGTTGTCTCACCATGACTACAGCTCCACTGACTGGCCAACTCTCACCCACCCACATACAGCTGTCCCCTTATACAGGAGTGGGATTTCCAGAGGTTTTTTTTTTTTTTTCAAATCTTGGAAGTTAATACAGCCAATTTGCTGATAGCTATCCCAGAATCTCCTGGTAATTACTGTACTTCTTTAGGCATTTTGCTGCTAAATGACAGACCCATAAATGCCTGGCACAGCAGCTTATATTGTGGCAACCCTTTGTTGCCACATATAGAACAAAGCATCAATACAGAACATATGATTACATCATGATATGTGATAAGTAGCACAGGATCTTAGAGACACAATAATTAGGCATGCAAAGAAAATTTTGCATTTTTAAATGAATCTATTAATGTAGATGGAATTTTTCCTGGACTCTGACAGGAGTTTAAATTATAGGAAGTGTTGGGAAAATGTAGTCCTCATATGGGCTATTACAGAAAGAGTCCAAAACACAAAAACCTACTATAATTGTGAGGATATGTCAGAACTGAAGATAATTATGAAAGAGGACTGCCAGGAAGAGTCCTTTAAAATGCGCAATGTCTCAGAGAAGTGGCCCTGCCCTCACTATGTGTTTCACTGTTTGCCATTGCTGTTGCAGAATGAGTTTTCCTTGTTATTACGTCCAACTTATTGTGAATGTGGGCTTTTGCCAAGTTTTACAAACCAACATTACTGGTTCTCACAAAGCAATTCGTATTTTGTGAGATAGCAACATCTGCATTCAGTAATTTCCACTGTTATGGAATATTTCTGTATCCACAAGTACTGTTACAGGCTTCATGTTTTGTTGTGATTCAAATAGCCTTTCTGCTCCAGTGTTCATCTTATGATAAGGGAATCAAAAAGTTAACATATTAAAGAACCAGGGAATAAATGAAAATTATATATTGAGATTCATGATAAATCATGAGCACATCCTTAGTTAAGAATACCTATAACTGACGAGGTACATTTTTCAAATTATGCAAAAAATATAAGTGGTATACATACAGCACAATTTTTGAAGATTTAGAAGCTTGTAACAGTGATGTGTCATAATTTAAAATAGAGAGTTGAGGGTTGTTACACTACATCACTATGATATTCTTACTTGAACGCGTTTCGGGAGACGGCTTGTTCCCATCGTCAGCATTTTCTCTCAACTGATTTTTGCCGGTCATCGTCTGGGGGATGTGTGTGGTTTGTGGTGTTCTCTGGTGCTGGGCTGATGAACCTCCAAAGGCTGTTGGGTGGCGGCAGTTCAAAATTCATTAGGTGATTCCTGTGTTTGACAATATGGACAATATGGAATCACCTAATGAATTTTGAACTGCCGCCACCCAACAGCCTTTGGAGGTTCATCAGCCCAGCACCAGAGAACACCACAAACCACACACATCCCCCAGACGATGACCGGCAAAAATCAGTTGAGAGAAAATGCTGACGATGGGAACAAGCCGTCTCCCGAAACGCGTTCAAGTAAGAATATCATAGTGATGTAGTGTAACAACCCTCAACTCTCTATTTTAAAATACATACAGCACTTAAAATGTTTAAGAAACATTCAATTAAAAGGTTATAAATAACATTCCACCCTCTTTTTTTTTCCACCCAGTATCCTGAGATAAAAAGGATAACATCCTTTGAGCCAGAGAGAGATCTCAATGAGTACGAAGTTATAAAAAACATTCCAGCTGCACAGAATGCAGCTGAATTTCTGATGCTGACCTCAAAAGTGTTATTGCATTAAGGGAATGATATTAACTTCTATGAGAAGTACTTAATTCCTAAGACTGTTCTTTCCTGCATTTGCAACAAAATCTGGGATGTTTATTGAAAGAGACTTAACATGGAACAATTTTTTTAACTTTGAGCAAAAGAACAAAAGGTGCATATTTTAACTTAAATATTTACTTTGTTACTTCAATAATAAGAAAAGTAGTTTGTAACTACCCAACACGGCTAATTCAGATGCTTGCTTAGGTATTCAATAAAAGCAAAATAGAATTTTTTTTTATTTAAAACAGCAAGGAAATGTAATAAACCAAAATAAATTATTTTATTTAAACATTTAATAATCAAGACTAACAACTAAGGATCTTATTTTTATTTAAACATCCAATAAAGGAAATAAAAACAATGTACACCATGGTAATACTGTTTATAGCACACGATAGTGGGTAATACTTTAGCTGTCTCATCCATGAGTGAGGTCAGTTTTTCAGCCTCTGTTCAATTTCTTTACTCCAGAGTATAATTTGCACAGAACAAAAATACTAAATTTTTTGCTTAATGAGTAGAGTGAAGACAAAAAACAAATGTTGGTCCACTGCAATTCTATCATATGCTTCAATAAGACTTGCCTTAATCATTCTGTATGTGAATTATAATATCATAAAAGGTATACAAACTTTCTTTTTCTGCCAAAATAAGTTGCAACACTAAAAGAGTACGTATTATAAGATTTTGTTTTCGAGTTAGAATTTGTAACACTAAAAATATCACTAAAAGGTAAGTTTTACATGAACATATTTCAAGGCTTGCCAAGCTCATCTTCAGCTTTCTTCAACAGTAAACAAGCCTCAAAAGTTGTAAAAGTTACCTTTATTTAATGATGTTTAAGTGTTATATACTTGGCTCAGAAACAAAATCTAATCCAAACACATCACAGTTTCTAACTTCTGTACACAAATTATATGGCACTATAATTTTTTCATTCATTTCTATACATAGAATCATCTAAGTAGAAGACATATGTACCCCTTCCATCCAACATAGTTTGCTGTCAGACTTTGAGATGATATAACAGTTTCAAAGGAATTTGAATAGAGACAGGTCAAAGTTACAATTAGAGAGTTAAACAGCCCTTTTCTTTTTTAAATTGCAGCATAAATTCGAATGAAAAGGAACAACATTTCTATAATTACTCAGTTCATCCATGTGCAAACTTAAGAACTACATAGGTACTTATTTTAAAGATTGTAATATTTATAAAGTAAGGTGCTAATTTGCCTTACTATTGTACTGTATTGGATTTAAGTACGGAGAGAAGAAGACTATATTTATCATCTTCTATCAGATTTCTAAATTGTTATTTTAATATTTAAAAATTTTATCATGCTTTATAAGCTCTATTTGATTTCTTAAATTCAAACATCAGTGAGTCAGAAACTTTGTTTACAATTAAAACTTTACTGCTGAAGTACTAAATTAACTGCTATAAATAATTATAACACTTAATTTCATGCATGACAGATTATTGAATACAGTCCCAATTATTACAGAAAAATAAAAGATGCAAAACAAGAGAAAACCTTCAAAGCATATAAACATATGACATGTTTGTTGTTCAGAAAAGGAACATAGTCTGAATGCATTATAAAGTTGTAGGTAATGTAATTTTATTATTATTGTAGAAAAACTAAAGATGGTATTAATCAATACTTTGTGATATTTGATCATCTAGCATCCTCTATCATGGCAGCCCAGTACAGATGGAACACGTCTCATTGGGCACATGATACTTAAGAAGACTGTGCGCGAAGGAGTAGGACCTACATCTTCGGCAGCAATCCTAGGACTCAAAGTGGTGGGAGGCAAGCTCCTGGAAAACGGGGGTCGTGGTGCTGTTATTGAGAAGGTGAAGAAGGGCAGCACTGCTGATATTGAGGGACAGCTCAAGCCAGGTGATGAACCCTCTGAGTTAAATTTTCTATTGCAGTATCCAATGCTATAACCAAGAAATAAACTAGAGATGTAAATATAAACAAACTGTAATAGTATTTAATCTGAGTAATTGCTTTGCTAACCTTTATTGGAGAAATACAATGAATATATTCTTTGTCTGTAATTTGTCTTTATCCTTCTATGGAAAAGCAAAAGAAAGAGTAGCATATGTTAAATGTTCCTGTCAAAAAAAAAAAAAAAAAAAAGAATGAAAGAAAGAAACTCCCAAAATTGATGCTCATTTCATTGGTGATTAGCCAACTAATATCTATGGGAAAGACCAGCAAGTCATTAGGCTGAAAACTTGGAGGTCTCCAAAAGATATTACTTGGCTGATTGCCAATGAAATAATTATCAACAATTAATAGCAAGAAAACCTCCTTTTTGTTTAAAACTGTTGCATTTTTTTTATATTTGCTTAGTATAGAATATATTTCTGCACTAATTTTCGTAAGAGTATACTAGTTATGGAAGGCATACTCAGGATTGAATTAAGGCCTGCTACAAATATGCCACAAAAGCATAAAACGGTAAAATGTATATGAGTTATCTAGACTTTTCCTTTGAAAGCATCTCATATTCATTATTTAAATTATTTCAGACATAAAATCTTGGACAATGAAGTCATAAACAGCCACACAGTGTATGCTGAACATGCGATTCTGCAATAGATTTTTTAAATAAAAGCCAAAAGGCTCTTTATAGAATTCTGAAATTCAAATAAAAACGTTAAGCCTTTTATCATCCAACACTATGACCAAAAAAAAAAAAAAGTTCTCATAGCAATGGCAAGACAAATTTTTATTGGCTAAGAATGAATACTTTGTCTCATGAAAACCAAATGTCACTGGAGGATAGAAAAAGATTGCTTATAGATTTCCAGAGTTCAGTTTTAGGACATTCAGCTTACATATCAAACTAATAGAGTGCAGCCAAACTAATAGAGTGCAGCACAAATATTTCTATCAGATCAGTTTCTATGAAGATCAATTTTAAAAAGGAAACAGAATACTGAAAAAAATAAATACCATGGTATTGGGAAGTAGAGTAGTACCTAAAAGTAAAATTATGGTATGGAGTAAGGTGCAAGATGTGCCACATACAAGGGGCGTCCAATAAGTAAGTTTCTCTATTTTATAAAAAACATTACACACAATTGATCATGTTGAATTAATTTTATTAATATTGTACAATCCTTCTGTTACTTTTCTACATAGTCAACATGTTTTTCCAAGCATTTTTGGGGACATGACACAAGTTTTTCTAGGCCAGTGTTGTACCAGGTCGGGTCCTGTGCTTGCAACCAACTGTTCACTGATTTCACTTCACCATCGGTGTTAAAAGTGCTTACCTTTGAGTTGGAGGAACATGTGAAAATCACTTGGGGCAAGCTCCGGTGAATATGGAAGATACAAGATCTTTACCAAGTGATTTTCACATGTTCCCCAGACTCAAAGGTCATCATAGAGGTAAGTACTTTAACACTGTGACGAAGATCAATCAGAAGTGAACAGCTGGTTACGAGCATAGGACTCGACTTCTGGTTCACTTCCAAAACATTACACACAATTGATCATGTTGAATTAATTTTATTAATATTGTACAATCCTTCTGTTACTTTTCTACATAGTCAACATGTTTTTCCAAGCATTTTTGGGGACATGACACAAGTTTTTCTAGGCCAGTGTTGTACCAGGTCGGGTCCTGTGCTTGCAACCAACTGTTCACTGATTTCACTTCACCATCGGTGTTAAAAGTGCTTACCTTTGAGTTGGAGGAACATGTGAAAATCACTTGGGGCAAGCTCCGGTGAATATGGAAGATACAAGATCTTTACCAAGTGATTTTCACATGTTCCCCAGACTCAAAGGTCATCATAGAGGTAAGTACTTTAACACTGTGACGAAGATCAATCAGAAGTGAACAGCTGGTTACGAGCATAGGACTCGACTTCTGGTTCACTTCCAATTCATCTTCATCACGGTGTTAAAAGTGCTTACCTCCAAGATGACCTTTGAGTCAGGGAAACATGTGAAAATCACTTGGGAAAAGATCTGGTGAATATGGAGGATGCAAGAAAACTTCCCAGTTGAATCTTCTGAGTTCCGCCTGGGTCAAGATTCAACTTGGAAGTTTTCTTGTATCCTTTGTATGCACCGGAGCTTCCCCCAAGTGATTTTCACATGTTCCTTCAACTCAAAGGTAAGCACTTTTAACACTGACGATGAAGTCAAATTAATGAACAGCTGGTTGTGAGCACAGGACCTGACCTGGTACAACACTGGCTTGGAAAAACTTGTCACATCCCCAAAAATGCTTGGAAAAACATGTTGACTATGTAGAAAAGTAACAGAAGGATTGTACAATATAAATAAAATTAATTCAACATAATCAATTGGTGTAATGTTTTTTTATAAAATAGAGAAGCTTACTTATTGGTTTCCCCTCGTATTAACATTGCAGAATATAGCCAGTTATTGCTACCCAGCAATGACCCAGAGCATCAGCATGTTATATTGCACATTGCTGCCAGGATGTAATTTCACCTTTAGGCTTATAACAATGATTCTGAAAACAATAGTTTTGTAACATATATACTGTCATTAGGTCAAATGGCTCTTCATTATCAAACATTTTGAAAACTCCAGAGATAGCAAATGAAATGGATACATGCTAAGCAAGGTATTTTAAGATGAAATGATGAATCTTGTTTCCAAGGATTTATTTTATTTTCCACAATTTAATGTATAAATTAAGCTCATACTCAAGTACAATGACTTTATGGCCAACCTAGGAATAGCACCATACTCCTCCAATATTATTTTGCTAATCACAGGCTTACTCTGAGGACAGGTTTATTCAAACTCATTTGAAAATCTCTTAAATTTTCTAACTAATGGTTCACTTCAGTTTAGACAAGAAAAATAATCAGCTAAAAGAATGGATAAGCTACTTCTTTTTAGCAGATTAAAGACAATGGTATAATTTAATAACTTGCCAAAAAGTTGAGTAGATTAGTGACCATTATACACTGCTTACAGTAATAACTAGGAACATGTTTCGGAGACTAATCATTTCAATTTTCAACCTATGTTTGACTGCTGATTTGTTATTAATATTGATGTGGGCAAGTTGTAGCCCTCTTGTGGTGGTTCCAAGAACTTGTTGAAAAGAATCTTTCGATGGGATTTCAAAATTGAAAACTGTCTTTACTTTTTGCAGGTTTAGCCTTGCTCCCAAATGGTTAGTTCCTGTTGCTTTGTTATTCGTTTTAAGAGTATAGGATGCGAGTGTATAATGTTTACGTAA
The DNA here is from genome assembly GCA_030765065.1 of Deroplatys truncata. Taxonomy (NCBI): domain Eukaryota; kingdom Metazoa; phylum Arthropoda; class Insecta; order Mantodea; family Mantidae; genus Deroplatys; species Deroplatys truncata. The sequence goes on along the minus strand of CM060988.1, from coordinate 114,186,885 downwards.
TATGTTTTTACGTAAATTATTAGAACTTGAAGATCTTATGTTGTGCTGCTTTTGTTTTGTTTGGTTACATAATTTTTAACTGCCCCACGTATGGGAGCCAATTTGTAACGGTATTGTAGCCCCACGTTGTGGTAGCCAATTATTTGTAACGGTTTTCTTGTAATGTTATTACTTGTGATATTTGTGTATGTGTGTTTACTTCATGTGAAGCCATCTTGTGACGTCATTCATTTGTTTGGTTTGTAGCTCCATCTAGTGTTGGCAATTTGCGTCAGTATTAGCTTTTGTTTGATTTTATTTCAAATGTCCTCCGGCTAGCTATTATCCTGTTGGCTTGGGCACGTATCTCTATACAGGTTGTGTAAACGGAAAGGAATCTTTTATCCAAAAATTACACTGATGAAGAAATGTGTTTTACACATTTATTGTCGAACACGTTAACTATCACTTTTACACATTGATCTAGATACTCGCCAAACTGAAACTGTTATAATAACTTCTTACTGATAATTCTTTCAATCCACGTACTTCAATCTTTTATATAATTAACCTTGCAATACATTAGATCTTTCATAATTCTGCTGCGCGTAACTTGTGAATCTATATCCGATGTATGACGAACTGACTGACTGAAGACGACGTGTAGTGTACACAGATTTTTGATGAACTGGCCGACTGAAAGCGACGTGTAATGTATTGAGATTTTCGATGAACTGCCCGCGATCTACCTCTGACTTGGCTTTTTATACACCCACTCCACGATATGCCTAAAGATTATAACTGAGTTGCAATTGGCTAATAAAACGCGCCAACATTAGCGTCTATTTTAATATCCAATGAAAATTATGAATACATATGCTCTAGGGAAATATTCCAGAAGTTTCTACCGAAAAACGCGTCAACATTACATAACTTCCTCGTTTCCAATAATGATAAACAGCTCACCCCCTTCTCTGCATTATTGCGCGCTATTATTGACAGTTTCAGTAAGGTCGTATAAACTTACTTCCCAACAATATTTATAATCAATAAACATCTGAAATCAATGTCACATACAAATGCATATTCATATTACAATCATTATTTACATTTAAGTAATTTGTGATACAAATTACTGCATCAAGGATTGGGATTTACATCATGATTTTTTATTTACTCCCACAGCTAATTTTTCTAATTGTTTATAGTGTAATTACCTGAAGTATTCTTTAGCTACAATTTCCCATTTCTCTTTCTTTTACCATTCAATTTTAAATATACCAGACTTTTTCTTTGGGGAAATGTGTCCTTTGTTCTTGGATTGAAAACATTTTTCAAAGAAAATCTATTGACCGACATTGGCTGAATGAGTATTTTTTGAAGATTTTTGTTGAAGCAGTCAAAGGTACTTCTGCAGAATGTGAATTTGTTGAAGGTTATTCTCCCCTTTTCTTCTTCTTTTAGTGAAAACTTGGTAGTTTCTTTTAGGTGTATGTTCAGTTTAGTTCTGCTTATTTTTTATTAATAAAATAATGTTTATATAGTCATTCACTCCTGCAGTTTCTATGATCTTTTCATATGCTTTCATGTACTCTGATTCTGAAAGTGAGATGGAACCAATCTGTGAACTAAACTGCTGAAAACTGCTTGCTTGTGTGATCTGGGGTTATAGCTATATACATATTCAATTTTATGTAATTATCTGACTAGGTGGGTTTTCTATGTATGCTTAAATGTAATCTGTTTGCATATTATATAATTTTCAAATCCAGGAATGGTAACTGGTCAATTGTTTTCAATTTCTGTTATAAATTTAATGCTCCTCTCTTGTAGGCTCAACAATTTTGCTGCATCTAGTGTTTTCTCAGAACAATCACAAACATATCAACATAATGGAGCTAATTTTGAAGAGCTATGGAAACTTCTTAGTCATTGTGGTTTCCAAAGAATCTGTATAAATTAACCCACAAAATGGAAAATGGATTGCCCACTGCTAGGCCTATTGTCTTATGGTAGAACTTCTCCTTAAATTGGAAGAAATTTTGTCCAGTGCATAACTTTATCATTTCAATAATCTGTTTTGTCTCATCTGGGGTTATTCTGATTGAATTTAGCCATAATTATGTTGATATTTTTTGGTAGTTTGTCCGGTGGTATACTTGTAAAACAAGATTTCACATCGGGCACCAATGTATTTTCTTTGATTAACTTTATATCTTTGATTTTGTTAATTAATTCAAAGGAGTTTTTCATAAAATCCCATTGAAATATTTTAAGCAACTTTCTGGAACCACCACAAGAGGGATACAACTCGCCTACATCAAAATCAACAGTCAATCAGCAGTTGAACATAGGTTAAGAATGAGACAATTGATTTCAGCAATATATTCGTAGTTATTAGTGTAAGTGGTGTATAATGGTCACTAATTGACTCAAATTCTTCCCAAAGTTAACAGACAGCTATTATTTTTTAAGGAAATAACTCAAATAATAAATATGAACTAACAACTAAAAAGCAACCAATTCAATAATTTTTCTATGATGTCATATGAATTTTAACTTTCACTTATTACAAGTTACTTTCAGTAGAAGTTAGATAAATATTATTTGTCCATGATTCTTTCCTTTTAATTTCTTTAAAATGCGCCTAGTGATTTTACAATTAGTGTGGATGCAGAAGCCTGCTTTTCTCACTTTTATTACTAAACAGTTAGGGCCTGGAATATGGTGTATTAAATGTTTGGTTGTGAAAGTATCCAATAATGCATTTCCTGTTTATTCCTTTGTCTCTAAAAATTAAAACATGAAAAATTGTTAAGCTATACAATGCAGCTTATTCTTCTATTGCTTTAATGCATTGTATTCATCCATGCATTTGGAATGGATAAGTAAATGAATTTTATGATTCCAAGTAGCAACAGAAACAACTTGAATGAAGTAATGAAATGCCTTCAATATGAAAACTGGAGTAATATTCTTCTGAAATAATAACACTGGGGAGCGCCTTTTAGACGTGCTTTAAGGATCAGCACAGCCACAACCATCAAAGCTTGTATCTGTTGTATGGTAATTGAAGCAAGAAAGAAAAATCTTGTGAAAGTGATATCATAACAGGGGACTTTTACATATTTATTCAGAAAAAAGCAGCATATTTCAGGTCTTTATTTCAAACAAACTATGAAAGACAGAAACACATTCCACACATCACTGATAGAGAGAAGTTCAAAAGTTTTAAAAGTAATCTTAGAACTTGCATTCAATGGCATAAGGCAGTGGTGGTTGTTTATAAAGAATTGGCGAGCGCAGAAAAAATAATTTTGTATATCGAGTTGGCTATAAATTCATTGTTCAAATGCAAAAACTCACTTCTGCAATAGATTCAACAAACAACCACCTCATAATAAACAAATTTATATGTGAAATTAAAATTTGATAGTGAGGTATCAACTGAAACAAATGACTGTTTTGATCTTTCCATGCAACAGCATGTATTTGTCAAATGTGTATAATCTCAATGGCCTTTAAACTTTAAACTTTCCTCTACCCAGTGATACACAGAATGTGTTTTTCACAGTTTCTTTGATATAAGAAGTTCAAATCTGTTCATTATTTTTTAATAATCCTATATTTTTGGCACAAAAACTTAACCTCTGCAAAGGGCAATCATGATACCTATCATAAATGGCAGGATGATTCTGAAGATGTTTCAGTCCCTTAAGTTGCATACCATATTACTGTAATTGTTGTATAGGTAATGTGAAGCCACAAAATAGTATTCTCCTTCTTAAAAAGTAGTATATGGTTATTCTTTATTGTAGTATAATGTTATTGTGCAGTAAAACCTTCATAAACTACCACTAATATTGTGGTCCCATTCACTGCACTCTTCATTCATGAACCCTAGATGTTTAATATATAATTCTGCACAGTTCCACTTAATACTTCCAAAAGCACTTGTAGTATACTTGTAGAAATTAGCAAAAATTCTATATGACATTACAATTTTTAAAAGCAATAAATAATATATTGAATTAATTAATTTTTTTTAAGACACACACACATTAAATGTCCATATTTATAGAAATCTGTCTGTCAGCCATTAATTCAATGACTTAAACCACTATTAGTGACACTATTACTTAAAACTTTTATGAATTCTTTTCATGAGCAAAATTTAGCTCTCAACAATCTCTCTGTCAGTTTTCTGATCATCTGAAACTTCATTTTTCTTTGAATTCTAATTGTGCATAGATAAGAAAGTTGTGATAAGAAAGGCAAAATCTCTTTCTATAAATTAAAGGTTACAAATTCTCCATAAGTGTTATGAAATTAGCTCACATTTGTATTCTATAGTGTGGCTGATAAATAATAAAGTATACTTTTTATGACATGCTGACAGAATCTTGGCTGAGTGGTTAGATCTCTCACTAAGGCAACCTGAATACAATCCCAACAGCCGCAAGTGAGATTTGTAGCCAATAATGTGACAAGTTTCTTCCAGGTACTCTGGTTTCTCCTATCAATCATCCCTGCAATTACTCCATCACTGTCATTCCCCACAGTCACTGTTTTATTCATTGTAATCTAGTCTACCAACATAAAGTACATGATTTGAAAAGAATTACAAAGTTGCGCTCTGTATCTCTTGTTGGGAAACTCATGTGTCTAATCGATAAGTGAGTTAACATTTGATATCATCACTTTCTGTAGAAGGGTGTTGCTACTGGTTTCCCCAACTCAAAAATTATTCCCTATGTAAAAGACTGTACCAATTATTACTCATTAGGCTGCAGTCCCTTGATGAATGCATTGAAACTATTCTATAAAGGGCTGGGCTTTAAATTTCCATTTTAAGTTCTGAGAACTGTAAAGTTACCTATGTTTACAGAACATATCAAAACTTCTGCTTTCAGTGTTAATATTCTTTGCTTTTAAAAATATAAACAGCAGAAAATTTATATTACATCAAAATCCAAAATACATTGCTTAAACCAAAAATGTGTATATATAAAGTATTTTTTAATATTGAAAATGTCAGAAAAACCAAAACGAATTGCTTTTCTTTGCTACATAGGTACTGAGAAATATTCAAACAAATTTTTTTATAATTTTGTATATCTTACATAAAACACTGTTTACCTTACTGTCTGTCATTCAGGTGATGAAGTTATTGAATGGAATGGACGTTCTCTTCAAGGGAAGAGCTTCCAAGAAGTGTATGACATCATTGCTGAATCAAAGCAGGAACCCCAAGTTGAGCTCATTGTATCACGATTGTTGAGCCCTCGAAGGACCCCTCACACTCCGTGGAGACACCCTGCAACGTCAGCTCTCAAAGGTAACGTGCTTCAGACTGACAGCAGTATTTCAGCACTGTGACAGAAAGAAGCAGCATTTAACTTCCAACACATTACACAAAGTAAATTCCAGTAAATACAAAGACATATTTTGGCCTTAATTGTTTCACTATCTCTGCATGTCAGCACACTTGCTACTTTTGTAGAATAAAATATTTTAAAAATATGTTTTGAACAAAAAGTTTGGGTTTCAATAATTTTACACTTTAGCTGTGTATCAAAAGTGATTTATTTGATCATGATAATTACATTCTTATGGCTTAAAATATTGTTTCAGTTTAAATTTATACAAAACATTATTTGTAGTGACTCACTCTGCTCAATTTGTACTTTTTAAAAGTATATTTATTACATTTTGTGTATTTATGAAATCAGACAATGAGAACTTGTAAATGCCAAATGATGATTGTCGCTATGTAACCTAACTCTGTATGCTAACTTACTGTGTGATGGATATGTGAGTTTCACCATGCTCAATGCTGCTTCTTTATCATACAAAAATACTGACTTTATAGAATTAACATAAGAGAGCCTGTTTAGCTCTTAAGTTGGGCATGCTTAGCCTAAATGTGGCTCATTTCCTAACCAATCTGAGCCAAAATTAAGAATTTTTGTTTTTTAATTGAAAGATAATGATGGAAGCAAAAGAAAGCATGGTGAGACAAAATGCAGTGCAGTAGTTTGTGCCAATAAAACATAATGAACAACAGCATATAAACGTATGATGTGTTATCTTAGCTTCCTTCCCCTCCTTAAACCATATAAATGTTGAACAAGTAATATACATCCTGTCTGCTTTAAAGAAAGCTCATTTTCATTGGTTGTGGTAATTGTAAAGACGATGTTATGCATGAGAATTAAAATCAGCAATTGTATTCAGAAATGTCTTTGTATTCAACTAGTATAGTTCTTCTCCAGTGCTCTAAAAAGATTAGTACTTAACAAACAGCTTAAATATAAAACCATACTATGATGGGTAGTCAAGTCAAAATGGATCAGTTTGTCAATGAATATTTATTAACTTGAAAGCTGTCCTCTGGTTTTTCCTACTGACTGTTAAAATGGTCAGCTTTAAAGTATTACTGAATCATAAGTGATTTCAACTGATATCTCTTGTGAACATATCTTCATGTCACTAGAAGGGTAAAATCTACAATGTTGAGCCACAGGCTCATGCTAAGACAAAATTCCAAAGCCATATAAGCAATTTATGGTGAATTCAAAATGATGATATTCAATTGCATTGCCTCAAAGCTTGTGATTATTTCTGTTTATGAAACTACAGTCCACTTAGGATTTGAACAAAAAATACACCAGTAAACCTTCTAAAGCCAGAGCTTTCTCCATGTAATTTTCATACAAAGAGAGACATTCATAAACACTTATTTGTGGATGATAACATATGCCTCTAGATAGATTATGAATCTATTAGTCTAAGCATCTCTAAAAGCTTGGGACTGACTGTTATATCTCCCAGTAGTATAAATGTGTTAAGTTATGAAGATTTCTGTTCAGGTTATAAGTATTCAATAGCAGTTTTACTTTTTCTACTAGTTAACTATGGTGGGGGTAAGGGAAATACACCTACTATTCCACCCAAAAAGTTGATATCCATGTCACAGAAATGATTTTTAGATAAATGCGCATGTGTATATGTGAGTGTGGGTGTGTACGAGAGAGAGAGAGAGAGAGAGAGAGAGAGAGAGAGAGAACGCTCAATTCAAAAACAAAAACTTGGATAAAACCAAACTTGTTATTTAAGTCCATCATCTATCAAGGACGCATGCACACGAAATTTCCCAGTTTCCAAACAACCTTTTACATGGATTAAATTTCATTATTTTTTCATTTTCTTAAAAACTTCCCTAAATATTTTGAATAAAATGGCATATGTTTAAGATATTGACATGATGAATAAAAATGTTAACTTGAGTTTTCTGTGGTTAGCTTCATTCTTATTAAATTTTAATTAATTGTATGAACTGAGAAATCATAAGAAATGGACCACAACTTGCTTCAAAAATAATTACCTAGTTAAAGTGTGCAATTTGTATCAAATAAATTCTTTGTAGCATTAGCCACTTTTTAAAAAATTGTTTGTTTTATGTCAAAATGTTTCCCCAGCTCAAACCTAGATAGGTCACCATGTATGAATATTTGAACCTGTGAGATTCTCCCTTTTTCTCCTCACAGTAGGCCATGACAAGGAAAAATTGACTTGTAATATGAATAGCTGGCTATCATTTCTGCATCTTACATGGAGCAATAAAGGAGTAAACTTATAAATTTAACTATGTCCATTCATCCTAATTTCAAATAATTCCTAAGCAAACATTTTTATTGTGATCAAAATAAAGAATTACTTGTTATATGAATAACATAGTACACGAGGGATACCTGTAATATGGTAATTGCTAGAGAAAGTGATGTGATTGTTGCTACATCAGTTTTTTTGGCATCTGATCCATTTTCATTTGACTGTTACTTTAGAACTTTCATAAAATACATTTATTTTTTACCAATTCATATGGTAAAATTATAATTATTTTAATTGCTTTGTATTTCTGAATACATCTGCTTCAGCAAGTAATGTAAGTGCAATTGCTGAACATGTTAAAACTTTTCTACTCCTGACACCCCATAGTAGCATATTAGAGCAGAGGGAGGAAATGGGATCTGCATTAACTGCTGATGAAGTATGACCTGCATACGAACATCAGTGTCTTTTCTGTATGATGTGTTTCTCCTCTCTGTTTAGAAGCTGATAAAGACACTTTGTGTTTCTTGTGTGATTAGATATTTTTCCAAAATCTATTGCTACTTTACCTTACTAATGCAGCTTTCTTCTCTATAGTCTTTGTTCCCTGGCATCGCCCGTGTGCTCGCCTGTACGCCCGCCTGCCCGCTGTTCACTGTCTTTACTGTGCAGTTCTCAGCCACATACATATATGTATCTGCTTGGCAGTAAAACATATTGAGTTTTTCAGGTTGCATGCTTGGACCTTCTACAGGGCAAAATTTGAAATAGCCATCTTAGATCAGTGACCCTTCTTTTCTCACTCTCACCACCTTTATAGGAATAAATAAGAACTTGACATGTTCCAGTGTGTACACAATGGCTTTCTATCTGCTCATTGTTGTTTACATGTTTAAATGTTTTAGTGTTAATACAAAATGCATTTTTTTAATGGGAGCAACAACTCTGTGTACAGTTTAAGATTTCTGTATCTGTTTAGTTAATAGTATTTTACTGAATTAACAATGGACTATAAAGAGCATGATTTCCATTTAATATTTTTGTCTTTCTTCAGACTTAACATACTTTTCATGATAATGTTATTTTCATATAGGCTTATTATATTCAAATGTAATGCAACAGAATAATTTTTTAAATAATATACATAAAAGCGTGCTTAAATTGAAAAATGCTGAAATTGTGGTACATAATTTAAAAAATACAAAACTCTTCTGGAAGAGGCATCTATTAATTTTTTTCTTCATTTAATTATCTTTTGGCACATAATTTTCTTTAGGTTAATGTGCAACATAGAGCAGTATAACTGTCTAAATAATCACTAAATGTTTTACCAGCTCCATTTTAATGTAGCTTTTAGATCCAATTATTTTTAATGCTCAAGATATCCATGTAATGCTAAAAGCTTGAACAGTAGAATGTATGTTTGCTAGGATGTAAATGTTAGACACTTCTCATCCATCCTTTTATTCCTGGTAAGTATTAGTTAAACAATAACCTTATGTTCCCCTTAGACTGCATTCTGTCTCTGCAAAGTGGATCTATAATGCTTCACACTGCAAGATGTATAAAAACCATGCTTTTTTTTGTGGAAAATTTGTTATAAAATTATTGATTTTATTAGTGACTAATACAATTAATACACACGCATACAGTGAACAAGTTGTATTCCTTGATAAGTAGATTCAAGATTCTACTTCTGCTTTACTTACAGTGTTTGGCAGGACATGTTTCAGGGAGCTTCAGCTGTTACAACCAGTACTGGTCAAACATGTTCTGCCAAATTGTTGATAAATCAAGCAGAAAAGAAGTGGCAAGTCAATTCATCAGGAATTAATTTAATTTAATATATTTATAAGTGCTAAGTTACAAAGAAGTTTTCTTCATTTGCTACCATGTGCATATGGATGACAACTAGGTTTTCATAAAAGGAAAGAGGGGCAAGGGAGAGGGAGAACATTTTACCCACTGTACTTATGATATGTTTGCCTTTTTTGTATACCTACATGATGCATTAATTTTACATGATTGCTTATATCTGTAACTACATTTGCAAAAATTATGAAATAATAAAACCTGCTATTGTTTAAATTCTTGAGGAGATACATAAGCAAAAATGTTATTTACAGAAAATGTACAAGAATAGGCATATGAAATGAGTTAAGCTCTTTAAGAACATTTTCTAAAGAAAATATTTCAAGTTAACAAAAACATAACCTATGCATATTATTTGTATCTCTGTTTCTTAAGGAATTAATTATTTCTGGAAACATGATTTGGTAACACTTAGTGAATTACACTTTGATATTTGAAGACTGCGTTTTATGCTCCATTATCACGTTTAGAAAATTGTATCAGTATGTTTAAAATATAATATTGATGATAATGGGAGAAATTACTCAAAGTATGGCTCCTAAAAGGGCATTTCCCCTTCAATGTAGCCCCTCCAAAAAAAGAAGAAAAATTAAACATGTTTGTTAAAGACAGTAGAAATGATAGTTAAAAGTTAATGTGTTTGACTCCGACATTATGGGCCAAAGTAAAGCTTTCTGGCTGAGCTTTTTTTTTTTTCTTTTTTATTCAGGGTATTTTCCCTCTGTTCTTAGGATGGCCTTAGTGCTTTAGGCCTATTCACATACATTCATTCATCATATGATGTCATTTATCTGATTAAATAATGTTAACTTATTAAGAAATAAACTGAAGGGGATTTTAGGAAGAAGTTCAAATGTTAAGCAAAAGTAATAAGGCTATAGAATCTCTTAAATGTCAGTAAGGCAATTAGACAGTAGTATAGCAAAGGGGAGGGGTTTTGGAAGTTAACCATTTATAGAGTCCCTTAGAAAAAAATTTAAGAACATGTCTCACAAAATAAATGCAAACTTCATTGCTTGATTTTCATGTTACTGACAGGGTGGAATAAAAGACCTTTTCTTGTTCCTGTTATAATAACTTGGATTTAGGTAGCCTTAAATGGTTTATAATAAGTTTTAAACTTCAGCGTAAATATGTGCATAGCATTCATTATTAGGTGTACTCATTTTGTGGTGAAAATGTGACAACATTGTAATGCTTATAATTATGCATATTTTGAGAAATAATCATAAACACTGGTTGAAATCGGAATAAAATTTAGAGTAATTTTATAGAGGGCTTCTAAAAATGTACAAATTCAAAATACGAGAATAAGTGATTCTTAAATTTGATATAAAATCCAAAACTAGAGCTGCAGCAGTTTACCTAAAAATTGTAAACCTTTAGGAGACTCTTTATAAAAATTATCTTTAATTTTACATTGGTCATAAGCAAATTTTAAATATGTGAAGAACTGTTGTGCAAACTAGGATAAATACAAATTTCAGCTCTGCACATGCATGCAGCTTACCTAAAAGTCTTAAACTTTTGAGACTCGCCATATGAGCTATCCTTAATTTTGTACCAATCTTAACTAGACTTTTAAAGTTCTTGATAAATTTTATTGAAACTCCCTTAGTTTTGACTAGTTTGCGAGTTGATTCACTCTTGTGGAGAGATACATAAAGTGATACTAAAAACCCTCACAGTAAAAAATGCACCTAAAAGTGTTCAAACTCCTCCTAAAATCAAATCCTGTCTGCACCACTGATTTAGATGTTCTACAGCAAGCATGCAGAATTGGAACAAAATTATGTGCCTGCATCATGGTCAAAATACATCTATCCGATTGCTGAACGCCACAGCAAGGGATGTGTAACTCATAGTTAGCAGTTGTTTTCTTAATGTAAAGATATCAATCTTTTATGTGGACTGTAGAAGGAGAATCCTGTGCCATACCTTCTCTTTCAGCCCTTCTTTCCAAGTTCTGAATTCCTCTTTTACAGACCTCTTAGATAAATAATATAAAATAAAATATAAAAAATAATTGGCTCTTTTTATAGTATCATACATACCTATTCATATTATTCTTACATAGAGAGTATGTTTCAATTTTGGAAAATGGAGAATGCCACATTTAGATGTATGATGAAAGAGCAAATGTAATTTCCATTGTAGTCAAAAATGAGATGTATTCATGTAAGTATTTCTGCACACCCTACCTTAGTGGTGAAATAGATAGCATGTCTGCCTGATAAACCAAAGGTTCCAAGTTCAAATCTCAGTTGGAGTGAACGGCCTGGATACAGAATTCTAGATGGTTTTACCTATCTCATGAAGATAAATATTGTGTAACTCCCATTATTTGGGTTTGAGGCTCATTTGAGTACTCATTAAGCATCATCACTTCACCTTCTCTGTAGACCTGAGATCTTTTAAGAGAAATTCAATTAGGAAAACAGAGAGGAAGAAAGAAAGATTCCACGTTACATCCATATGACTGTATTTGAAATAGAATAGAGCTCTAGCCTTGACCATCCTGACATTTCATAAATAAGATTAAAAAATATGGTATTAAAATAAAAAATGAGTAAACATCACCTAGCCTGTTATAATAAAATGTCAAGATGTTTATCCCATACAATGGCTAATCAGATTGTAATGAAGCTCGACATATCTTCTTACAGAATTCAAATATGTGTATCTTTGATACCAAAAACTGGCAATCATTTTCTAATGAAGGTAAGTATAGGCAGTCCAAATTAAGGTGTAACTAGATCATAACTTTAAAATTGCATTAAATTTTAGGTGTGTTCATTATACGGTCAAAGTAATGTAGTAGCATTGGTAAAATTTGTTATGATATTATAGGAAATAATTCTATGAAGTGTTAAGCTTTTAGGAGGCTCTCCAGATAATTTATCCTTACTTTTGCACTGATATAAACCAAATTTAAAATTCACCAACACATACTTAATAAACTCTTAAAATAAAGTTTAAACTCCATATACGCAATAATTTGTAAGTTATTTGATGTCTACAGAGAGATAAATTAATGAACAGGTGGATAACAACACTGGTTGATATTCCACAATTAAAAGGTACATTTTTACTTTCTCTAGCATGTATATAGTGGTAGAGGAGGTATTACATTCCACCCTAAAATTTGATACCCTGCTTTCACCAGAAATGCAGCTTAGAGGTCCCATGAATCCAAAAAAAGCATTTTTAGAAAAAGGTCTGTGTGTGTGTGCCTGTGAGCAGCATAACTCAAAAAAGAAAAGTTGGATAAATACCAAACTTGGTACTTAAGTCCAATTTCTTCCAAATGTGCAATACAAAAATTTTCAAGAAAATCCCCCACCCCTAATTACCCTTTACATTAAAAATTGATCAAAAAGTTTTATTTTCTCAAAAATGGTTAATTATTTTTATTAAAATACTATATACTAAAGATATTTACATGGTAAAAATATTATATCTCGAATTTTCTAGAAATAGCCTATAAAGTAAACTTTATTTGGAAGGAATTTTGTATAATTTTGTAAATTGCTATGGGTTAATGATAGACGGAAACCTACTACACAAAGATATAGATATCTTGAAAACGCCCAATTTATCTCAACTTTTTTTATGGCATAAGCCACTTCCAAGATATCCATTATTGATGGTTCAAATTATTTCAATACTTTGTCATTCTTTTAGAGTCCTGTCAATTTTTAGTTGTTTCTCACTTTGTCATGGAAAGAGTATGGAATTTTAAAGTCAGTATATAGTGTCCAGTTCTTAAACGTCTGACTATTATTATTCCCTTTATATCTATAATTAAATGTGCAATGTAGCTATTTCTGCAGAAGTTTATCTGAATTAAAATGAAGTAGGCAGAAACATAAGGTTTCATAAGAATAGTTTGCATATCCAATAATGAACAACAGAGGGTAGAGAAAGTTACTTGTATGTAATACCTACGTTCTCCAAATGGTTAACATAAAGCAGAAAGAAGAATAACCTTTCATAAAAGCAGTGGGTAGAGAAAATCATATAAATGTAATGCACAAGATTTTTTTTTGTGTGGGTGTGTTATCAACAAGCTGCTGATGATACAGACTGAAAACTACAGCAACAATTTGATTTGATTTGATTTGATTTTATTATATTTTAGTCCATTTAAAACAAGTACATGTAAATGGGACACATCCAAAATTTCATTTACAAGTTTACAGACACGAGTTACTATATATGGTTTACGTACAAGTTTTATAAATATGAGTTCCTATATTACTTAATACGCACATAATAAATAAATTAATATCTAGCATGCACTTCTTCTTTGATATAAAAACAATGACTGTACATGAAATGTTTTAATTTACTTTTAAATCTAATAAGGTTGGTTGAGTTTTTAATAAAGGTTGGTAAGGTTGATACCATTGTATATGAAGCTTACCTCATAAACTTTAATGGTATGTTTTAGCCTAATAGTCATTCTCTTAAAATCTGTTTTGATCTAAAAAAAAAATCTACTAAGTTTAATAAATAGATGATATCTGTCTGCAGTTTTGTAATAGGAAAAAGCTTTAGAATAATACATTCTACATTACTTAGGAGCTTAGATCACCATCATTGTCAGTGATGTTGCTATTATTATCACCACCAACACTACCACTATTACTAGTACTCCTATCAAAGTTGTTACCAGTTTTAATAATAATAATAATAATAATAATAATAATAATAATAATAATAATAATAATAATAATAATAATAATAATAATAATAATAGTTACTGCTGTAGATTCACAATGAATGAAAAATTCCAAAATTTTCTGTATTTATTTCAACTTAATTGGTTTTAATATAGGTACTTTTTTTAAAACTAAAAATGACAATATAATAGCACCTATAACTCACTCAGTTTTTGCATAGCCACAAAGCCAAGGTTTATCTCTGTCACAAAGTGTTATAATGTTTGTTATAACCAACATAATGCTTTTATTATGATATTCATTGAACTAGTATGTGGTTAGTCCATTACCGTCTCTCTTATTTTCTGCAAATGGATGACATGAGATGAAATACTGTTTCAAAATACTTTCAACAACACAACTACATTCATTTACATGGAACTAGAATTTGCATTTTTTGAAGAGGATGCCATGCAAAACTGTCCATAAACAAAATGAAGCCAGAATATTGTGCAAGAGCCTGGAAAAAGCCACCATTCTGGTAGCTATAAATGGTGACACTGGCCTTTAAAACAGCATCAGTGTGCATAGGTGATTAGTGTAAATTTTTCTCCCATGTTTTTGGCAGTAACATTTCATAATCCTTAAAGATGGATAACAATCAAATTGTTTATGAGTTTAAATTCATTTGATGTAAATTCTAGCACTAAAGTGAGAATTTGTGTTATAGCTACTAAGGTCTACAGTTAATGAAGGGAAAAATCTATTTTTTTTTTTTTTTTTTTTTACATAAAGATCAAAGGTAATACAGTTTACGTGTTTTACCAGTTTTTCAGATTGTTCATTTTATCGGTTTTATAAATTTTTGAAAAATATGCAAAAATCACAACCCTTTTGCATGTGGGATTTTCAAAATTATCTTTCATGCATTGGGTAGAGCTTTTTTTTTGGGTGGGGGGGGGCCAGGGGTGCATACATCCACACACTTTTATCAACATGTGACTTAAACTGGTGAAGAAATAAATTTGTGAAGTTGTAAAAAGTGAGTCAAAAATGAGGAATTAAGGCATAAACGTTGAAAATTTCCAACTTTGACATTTTATTCTTCCAACAAATAAAATCCTACTTTCACTGCAAAATCAAGTAATACAATAAAAAAAATTGCTCTACTCAATACATGTAAGATAATTTTGAAAACACCATGCACAAAAGAGTTGCAATTTTGGCATATATTTCAAACATTTATAAAACTGACAAAATGAACTGAAAAACTGCCAAAACACATAAAGTGTATTACCATTTGATCTTTATGTCCAAAAAAATTAGATTTTTCTCTCCATTAATTTGACTAATAGAATTTTTTTAAAGTGCAGATGAATACTTTCTTGAGGTGGTGTACACTATAAAGATGATTTTGTAGGTTAGGAATATCTCATTCAACTGTTACCTCTCCAAAGTATAGGACAATCAGTTTAGTATGTGATATACTTATGAGTTAATATTCTGCACCAACACCCAAAGCAAATGCCATGCATTAACCATATAAATAAGTTTTCCCTTAGCCCTTCAAAAATGAATACTATATTTATTAACAAATGCTGATCCTAACAAGTGATAGGATTACTTAGATTATGATGAAATCGCACACAGTGAAGCAACATACACTAAATATAATGCACCATTTGGAGTCAATTAAACACACTACATTGGCTTCACGCACCAATGTTATTAAATGAACAGTGACAGTATAATGAATGCTAGAGAAAAAGTTATTTGCACACAGCTCTTTGGCTCAAGTTTATACATATATTACAATGCTGCAATACATAAAATTAATTTTTTTCAGTAAATATTTTTATATTACCATTATTGGTTTTAACCAGCTAATGCTTTCACCTTAACCTTAGTGTATGCCAGATTTTACAAAGTTTAAAATTTGCTTTAAAATTGAAAATATTATACTATTTACACTTATTTGTGTACATTATAACTGCTATTGTGCAAATATAAGTGATAAAATATGATTTAATGCTGAAAGCTATATACATTTAAAGACCAGTATTATTAAATGCTCAAAGGTTCACTTTAACTAGGTTTTCTTGGTGTAATAAAGTTTGAAGCTCTTAACTGAATGGAAATGGGCTTATCAAAGAAGTGGTATTAGTAAAGCATGTAGCACCTGCACATCCGGGCACTCGTCACTATTGCCACCCAAGCCATTATTGCAACCAATTTGCTGCAGAACAGCTTCTATATCTTCGTCTTCATATTTTTTTTCTTCTGAGCCAAATAACTTGAAATAAGAAGAATCAAATCTGGATTAATTGCACATTTAAAATATCTCACTATGCGTCTGTTCGTTTTGATACCATCTTTGCATATCATGCAAAAATCTTTAAGAAAGCAGAATCCCTCATACATGTACAACTCATAAACTTGTGGCTGCAAATGGGGGGATGTTTTAGCTGGCTACAAATTGCATCCTTGTATACTACTGACATCTGATGATTGTGCAAAACATTAAGTAGGTCGTCACAAATGTTCAGTTGTAACCTCACCCCAGATGCTTGTGGTTATGCCCACATTCTGACCAAGAGAATTAAAACCACTACTAACGTAATGTGATAATTTATTGTGCTAAGAGTTTTACAAATTTGATTGTCTACTGCATTTTGACCCTGGTCACTTATTCAGTAGACAATCACTACAGTTTATTTACATTTTACAATTTCTTGTCAATAAATGATCTTGCTCTTTTTTTTCAGTTTTTTTTTTCATGTCCCATTTCCACTTTTTTTTCACTTTTCATTTATTGATTACTTAACCATTACACATTCACTATAATTTTCCATTCAAAGTAAGATGCACTACCTCTTACTTTTATCTTTCCACTGTCCAAAGCCATTTATTTTTTACTTTACACAAAAACTGCCCAATGCTTCTAGCGTCCTTGCATATCATTTCAATTATAAGTGTATTTCTATCCCCTTCAACCACTTCTTATTAAAAAATTCTTTTCTCCAACTTTCTATTCCTTGGCACTTAAATACTATGTGTTCAATGTCTTCATTACCACCACATATCGGACATTGGTTCTGAGGAATACCCTGTCTTAGCCCTTTTAGCCTCCATGCTCCGGTTCTTAACCATGTAAATGATTCTCTCTCTTCTTTATTTACTAAGTCTATATATTTTTCCCTACCCCATGTATTTTTCATTGGCCTATAATAGACTAATGAGCTCTTTTCGGCAATCTCACTGAACATGATTTGTATTTCTATATCTTCCAGTCTTTTCCTTGGTGCAAGATATTGGGTAATGTAAGACTTGATAGGAAACTAAACATTTTTGTTTAAAAACTATTATATTCTGTGAACATTCTTATTTTTTAAAATTTCTGCTTTAGTCAGAGATTCGCAATTACAATTACTGTTAAAATAAGGAAGTAGACTTCTTGGTTCAACATTATTATTGTGTTACATTTTAACATTTCTGTCTAGAACATGTATGACTAACATGAAGCTCTTTTTTTAGACTAACAAGGCTTTATGGCTTTACATTTTAAATTTTATTCCCTTTTATGTTAAAATTTGCTTTTAGAATACTGAAATATAAATCCTTTTCTAAGCTTTCAACCTTGTTGAATTTCACATGATTTTTATGAATGAAACAAAAACCTATCCTTCTTACTTAGGATATTTCCCTTATTTTTCATAATTCATTACATCTATTTTCTAGTTAACATAGAATAAAAGATTCAAAATAAATATGGGTCACTTTAAGTCAAGAAAACTAGAGTTTCCACATTTGTTTGGAGGGCACTGGAGTTGCTCAATGGTATTGAGGGTCTGTGGTTTGATTCCCAGCTGTAGGGTGATGATTTTAATTTTCTCCTGTCATGGTTTCCACCTCTGACTAGCTAATGTGAAATATCCCCAAGCCCCAGTATGGTTCAGAGTCCACATAAAAGCTGCAGGTCCCCTCATTTTTACCTCCATCTTCATTATCTTCCTACCATCCTACAGCCTTGAGTGTCTCTAGTCCTCGCTTGATGGGAAAATTTCCCCCTAAAGGTCATAAATAATAGACTCTACAAGTATTGGGAACAATAACGTTAATTTTGAAATCATACAGTAAGTTTTTTTATTATGTTTTCTGTTTATAACTTTAGATACCTTGTCAGTTTGCTTCATTATCTGGCATCATTTTATAACTTAGAATGCAAAAAATAAAAAACATTAAAATTAAATATTTGTGTTTGATGTTGTCTTACTCCTTCACTACTAATTAATTCATCCATCTGTCCATTCTGTCTGACTAGCTGTCTTTCTCCAACTTTCCCTTTGCCCCTCTCCCTCTTCCCCTCTCTCCCTCCCTCCCTCCCTCTCCCTCCCTCTCTCTCTGTCTCTCTCTGGAGTTAAATTAACTATTTTCATCATTGTTGAGCACAGTTGTAAGCACAAATGGGGCAAGTCACCAGGTCCATTTTTGACATTGTTAGCCACCTGCATCATTAAATTACACAATGAAAAGCCCTTTAGTTACATTTTCACAGCAACCTATAAAACCCTCCATTCCATACTGAAATTCAATGTTGAAAATCACTCTTTAAGGTAAAACTCACCAAGTCCACCAGCATATGACAGCAGAAACCTTTGAATCCAATGGAATCAAAATCATCATGCTTCTCGTGTAACATAGTTTTGGTACCTCATTCTACACAGCTTTCGTGGGTGTACAAATCATAGGTGTAGAATATCAGTTTGTTAAATATATATACCTGATAAATTGTTTCAAAAGGAAGAAAATATTCAAAATGAGAAAAAGAAATGTTAAAATTATTGTTCAGGGTAAAGAACATCATCAAAATGGCCTATGTATCACCAAAAGTATTCTAATGAAGGAAAACAGATTAGGAAACACTAGTATAAATGTGCTTGGTGTGAAGATGAAAAGGGAAGACCAGCAAATATTGACAGTCTGCTGAAAAAGTCATTTAGAACTGAATGGAAAGAAAATGCAGAACCTAAAATTCTACAAAGAGCTCTCTATACTTGAAACTGCTAGAAATATTTGTAAATCTGTACTAGGGTTTTATATCTAGACACTTAAAATCTTTTTCTTATAATGTTAAAGCAAAAACTCTGACATGTCACATTCACTTGATTTTCTCTGCCAATTCCTCTACAAACTATTCTTACAGAAGCTTTCTCTTCTATCTACTTTATGTTAATTTAGGTAAACATGGTTTTATTACATATTTCCTTGTAGGTACAAGGAGAATAAAGGAACACAGTAGTTTTAAGCGACAGTCAAATCTTTTAAGAATTCTACATTTTTTTTGTGCAGTAGGTTTTTTTTTTTTTTTTTTTACTTTCTCTACTACGTATAGTAAGTAGGGGAAGTATTGCATTCCACCCAAAAATTCGATACCGAGATTTCAACGGAAATACATGTTTTGAGAATCACTGAATCCAAAAAAAGCATTTTTGGAAACATGTCCGTGTGTGTGTCTGTCTGTGTGTCTGTGTGTCTGTGTGTCTGTGTGTCTGTCTGTCTGTGTGTCTGTGAACAGCATAACTCAAAAACGAACAGTCGGATAAACACCAAACTTGGTATTTAGGTTCAGTATCTTCCAGAGATGCGACACGAAGGTTTTCAAGAAAATCCCCCCACCCCAGACTACCCTTTACATGGAACATTTTTCGAAAATTTTAATTTTCTCAAAAACGGCTCTAACGATTTTGATTAAAATATCATATGTTTAAGATATTGTCATGACAAATAAAATGTATATCTCGAATTTTCTGGGAATGTCTCCAAAAATATTCTTCATTGTGAACGACTTTTGCATAACTGGTAAACCATAAGAGATAGACAAAATTTTACTACACAAAAAATGTAGATCGCGTTAAAATACACAACTTATGTCATATACGTTTCTTTTGTTGAGTGAACCGTTTTCGAGATATTGCTTGTTATTTCCTTAAATTTTCCAATACTTATACTTTTTCTCAAATTCGTTATTCATTTTTTTATGTCCTGAACATGCAAAGAGAATGGAATTCGCCACATAGCAACCAGCGTTAAAATATTTGACTATCGCTTAAAAGCTACCATATTCCCCTTGCATCTACAAGAAAATTACCAATAAGATTGACATCTCGATATCTCGATTAACATGAAGCATATGGAGAATAGGCGTTTGTAAAATTAGATTGTACAAGAGTAGAGAAAGTTATGTGAGTGTAACACATCAGATTTTTTAATCTGTTATGGTTTATGAGTTATAAAAAAATTCCTCTGAATAAAGGAGACTTAACAGGCATTTCCTAGAAAATTCAAGATATACATGATTTTCTTGAAAATCTGTGTGTTGTATACTTGGTAGATGCTGAAATTAAATACCAAGTTTGGCATTTAACCAACTTTTCATTCTTGAGTTATGTTGTTCACAGACAGAAGCACACACACATACCTTTTTCTAAAAATTCCTTTTTTGTATTCAGGGAGTTTGAAAACCTGTATTTTCAGTGAAATCTTAGTATCAAATTTCTGTTTGGAATGCAACAATTCCTCTATTTACTATAGGTAAGTAGTAGAGAAAGTAAACATGGAATCTTGTGCATACAAAAGTAAATAAAATTATGAGCATTGGAATTTTTATAAAGAAGATTCAGGGAAAGCAATATCTTGAAGTAGGTACCTTTTATGGTAATATGCAAAATGACTTTCAAGTATCATCATTGTAAAAGTGATATTAAATTTATGAACTAAAAGTTTTGGGTTTATCATTCATAGCAAAGCTCATAAATATTTATTAAATATTCACTATTATATTTTGGATACTAATTGAGTTAAGTGCAACCCCTGTTGCAGTAATTTTGTGTGTATGGTTCAGTATTATGAAGCATAAACTTTGGAAAGTTCTTGGAAGAAAACAGAAATGATGCAAGCAACAAATAAATAATAATCATAGGTACCAAAGAAAGAAGGAAGAAGGGAGGGAGAGAGTGAGGGAGAAGGAAAGAGGGAGAAATGAAGAAAGGAAGGGCTTTTACATAGTGAAGCATTAAGCCCAGATAACTAAGTTATGCCATTAAAGGAAATATTAATAAACAGTAGCCTAAGAAAGTGCACATTTATTAATTTTATATTTGAGATTATTGTAATATGTTTTTTAGATTTATATTGTTCCATTTTTGTCCCCATACAGTTTGGACTTTCTCAGCACATTCAATAAGATTTTCTGATGCTTCTTATATGCTACACAAGAACATTATAACCAGTCCTTAAGTCCTATCATTTATATGGAGTGGTAAAATGCACATGCAAATGTTAAACTTGACACGAGTTTTTTATTTCATGCAAAAGCATCCACAAGCAGAAATATTCCAATTATTGTATTTAATAATTATTGGAAATGGAATCATGTATGCTTATATTAATATACTTTCATCTCTTGGATGCTGTGATGAGTAGTGTTGACAAATAAACCAATTCACAAGTGATAAAAACTGAGGAAAAAATGCTTTTATTGTATATAAAGGGGAAAAAAGTGCTCAGTTGTGGTAAAACACAGTTTTGATAACTTGTGTAGTCTTTAGATGAATGATTAGTCATCTAGGACTAAAAAATATGGAGAATAAGAAAATGTGTCGAAGACTGAAATTCAGTTATTGTGCTAATGATTCAAAACAAAGCAAATCTCAAATATGATAGATTCACTAAACTAATTTAATAGAAAGCAGAACTTAACTGTTATGAAAGAATTTTTGTAATAACATGATAAATACATACTATATCTGCACCTGTCGAGCATTTAATCACATGACATCAAGACATGACAAAACAGAAAGAATTCAGTCACAACAGTATACCAAATCTAAGTAGTAGTAGTCACCAAGCCTCCAGAGTAAGAGCCAATAAATCTACATTATTGCATTACAATATTGACTCTTTTGTACTCATAATTAGTATATTTTGTTATATGTATAGAGTTCATAGCATGGTATTATTACATACTTCTAAAATATAAATTCTTTTATAACCTCCACCTCTCTTGTGAATAGGGATTACCTGAAATGTGGTGCTACCCAGAAAAAGGTGTCATGGATAATTATGACTCATGAAAATAGGTCAAAAACTTTCTTTGAATATGCTCAATAAAATGGAATGCAGAAACCTAGAAAACTTGTAACCAGTAAATTTGTAAAGAAAATTTAACATTGTAGAAAACTGCTTCAAAAGTGTCTACAGAGCAACATTAGGTAACATGATTATTTTGCCTATCTGTAAATTACTTTGTAAATTTTCCAAAAATTTGATCATATTCACAAGTTTTTAGCTTTCATTGTGAGAAAATGGAAATATTATTTGCCCCCACCGCTTTCCAACCAAAAAGCGTCAAATACAAATCAGCATCAGCTTATGATACTCATTATGCTACTGAAGTTTTTTTCAGGCACAGTAATGGTAGCACAATTGATAAATATCTACATTAATACAAATGGGTGACCAGAGAACATCTGAACTTCACTAACTTTGGTTTGTTAGCTTGTCTTCGGTGGTTCTATGCCTCGTAATGCTTGAATAATGAGTTTTCTGACTTTTTTTGTAATTTCTCAATGTTATTAGTGCATATCAACTCACTTCCATAGCACTCCACTTAACACTCACAACAATACTCACCACACTTGCTTTACTCATTTGTTGCATATCAAAGCAGTAAACTCCAAACAACAATCATAACTATCTGCTATCCCAATAGAGCATTCTGTCTAGAGCATTCCATTCTCTTGAATCTGCATGTGGAAATTTCAGTTGTTAGAAAGCTCCTATAGTTGTCCTGTAGCTTTGGATCTACTACGCTTTCTCCACTTTCAGTCCACCAGTAGCCATAAAAATGGGATTGATAATCATACAATTTACTTATCACAATAAGTAATAAGCAAACATTATCAAAATAAGGCATTGCAATCTCTCATAGCAAGAACTTGGGTGATAGTGATACAATAAAAATTTTGAAAATTTTCATTAAAGCTAACAGTATAAAAAGCTGTTTCTTATAATAGTAGTTATGGCTTGTGGTTTTATTAGTTTAGTATATTTATGACTTTTACTCAAAAAGATTTTAATTTTGCTCTAAAAGCTTTTTATTACTTATTCAAGCACTTGAGGGCAAATTTCCAGGTCTCTGAATACAAGTATTTGCAACATCTTGATGCCACAGAAGGACTAGTCCTAAGACACTAGTCAAAATCTAAAACAAATCTCAGTCACATAAATGGTTTACGAGGAAGCCAGAAAATTCAAGAGTAAAAATATTGCTCCATAAATGCAAGTTAAAAATTTAATTTATGTTGACATTACAACCTACAGAACTTGAACATTTGTATGTCTGTTTATGTGCTACTTTATGGCATTTAATTTAAATAAAATTACTAAATAGAAATTCTGGGCAGTCAATTCTCTGCATGCCTTGCTGGACAAGCTGATAGTGCCAGTGAATGACTGCCAGAAATACTGCATTACAGCACAGCACAAAGAAGGTAATCTTTATCCAGCAAGGAGAATATTACCTTACCATTCAATCCACTGATGTAATTAATGAATACTGATAATTCTATTTAGACAATGATTTTTCTCTCCTAAAGTCACTAATATGTTGCAAGACAGTCTAAATACCTACATTGAACTGAAAAATGAAATAAAAAGGAAGGAAATAACAAATGGGATATCTACAAAATGGAGTGTAGTTTTTTCATATGATGCTTGGGGATATTCCTATAACATTTAAATATAATGAATCATCTGTCAAAGAAGTATAGTTACTGTACTAAATAATTAAAATACAATGTATATTGTTCAGCACAAGTTGTTGTTTATTTATTGTAAGAAACATCACAGCTGAAATGCTGCTTTGAATTTGTTTCACAGTTCCGCACATTTCATTATGGATTCATTGACTTGAATTAGCATATCTTGCTGCCATCTGATTTCTGCATCAATTACCATAATTCTTGGAAAGGTAGAATCAGATGACTGAAAGATTTAATGCCAATGCTGGGATTTGAACCACGGAACTTCCAGTTTTCATCTGGTTGCTCTAACCACTGAACTATCATGACAACATGTCAGTACGACATTTTATTCCGCCAACTGGCTTGCATTTTTTCTGGTAAATCACAAGGAGATCTCAAATTGTATTGAGATGGCATACCCCAATGGGGATTTACAATGCCATAAGTACTTTAAGTCCCGGACTTCATAGTTTAGCCTCTATTAGGCCAATTAATGGAATTAATTGTACTTCCATACACGCCACATATAGGAGATCTCCTTAAGGTTTTCCAGGAAAAATGTGAATCAGTTGCAGAATTTAATGCCATACCAGCATGTTGCCATAGTAGCTTAGTGGTTAGAGCAACCAGATGGAAACCAAAAGATCTGTGGTTCAAAATCCTGACAATGGCATTGAATTTTCCGGTCTCTACTTTTCAGATTCTACCTTTCCAACCTTGTCCTATACATGGCTTGTGTGAAAGAACACAGTCCTCATATGAGCTCTGCTACTGCATTCACCAGAGAATCATAATTCCCAAAGAAAGAAATTCATGGCTACAGACCTAAAAAGAAGGCACCCCAAATTTAGGCACAATTCACCCATTTCCTAGTTTAGGTTTGTGATACCTAATGTACCTTTCTCCAACCCATGGTCACTTACAATTGTTCATGGTAAAATTACAATTACATCATAATAATTATGTGGACATTCTCCTGCATTACACAAAAAACCTTAATTCATTCTGTGGATACCTGGTACCTATGTAAACATAATGTATCAATTTCCAATTATTTCCTTGTATAAATTCCCTGTTCTATACTGCTATGCACTTTTTGGCATCATTCATTGGTACTATTGGTTTCACTTATTAGGCTTGTAATTTTTTGACCAATAGAGGTGAATGCAGCATATTCAGATTAACTATTCCCTTGATGAAGTGTGAGCACCTATCACCCATTAGGCTGGAGTGAACCAAATCCTTCCACTTTTGCTAGGTCAAATGAGCGATTGATATAACATGCTCCACTCAACTTGTGTTACTGATTACAAGATTATATGCATTAGCCTCGCACTATGAAGTTGGGAAGCAAAAGATTGCCTATTCATTATTTGTCATACTACATTTCAAACAAAATTTGAGAAAACAACAAAAATAAAAATAAAAAATAATAATAATAATAATAATAATAATAATAATAATAATAATAATAGTAACAATAATAACAATAAATATACCAAAGATAAGTGATAATATGCAAAATTAATATAAATTATTATACCTGGGGGACTTCAGAATATCATAAAATAATGTATGCATTTTAAAATATCTCTGTGCATGATTTTTGAAAATGGATTTCACAGTGGTACATTACAAATATAATTTATATTGCACATCACATGTTTAACAGATAATATTCGTACAGCCAGTTTATTTCATTTACTGTCTAGATGTTATGAAGAAACTATGAATATTCTTTGATTCCTTTGTTTTAGATGTATACGACAGTGGCAGAAGGGACAAACCCAGTGTTCTTGTAACTTCGCCTGGTTCCCCTGAACTACACGTTCCAAGTCGCACTGCCCGTCCGCCTCGACTTGGTTCCTCACCAACCAACTCCAACGTGGGTGGCCGCTTGCAGGTCTGTCTAATTCAGTTGCTTTTTGGAACACTGTTTTACAACAGCATTACTTTTCATTTCTACAGATTAGTAACATACCACTGCACTCCTCATGTACATAATAGACATAAAATCTTGGCTAGAGAAATAATACAAAAATTTTCAACAGTTTTTCTGTGAAATAAACCCAACAAGTTCTACATTTTATATGCATTCTGTAATATCCAGTTTGAATTATGAATATATGTATATGTGATTTAACAGATAAAAAAAAAAAAATAATAATAATAATAATAATAATAATAACAATTATAACCACAGCAATAACTAACAACACCAGCATCTTAGAGTAAGCTGTGTTGAAGATGCAGAATGAAATTTTAATATTGAATGTCATTGCTTCAGTTTAGAAATATTTGCTGACTAAGGATACATTTCATTTACAGAGAGAAATTGTAACATACTGGTACATCCATTCCTAATAGTTCATTTAAAATACCTTAATAAAATTATTTTTTCTACTATGTATTATTTTAAAATAGTCAGTATGAATTAATATTTGAAAAATGTATTTGTGAAATCCTGTAGTTAAGTCCAATTGTGTGCTTCTATAAATGTCAGAGCTAATAGTAAGCAATGTAGTAAAATGTAGTATTTCCTGCATGGATTGACAGTCATTACCCTGTAAAAATTATTTTAAATGATTACTCCATGTTTAAGAAATTAATTGTTGAGGAACTTCTCTTTTGGTAAGCCATAAACATTGCATAAGTACTAATGGGTAATAAGTAATGTAAAAATGAAAAATGTATTAAAGATGATAAATTTGTGCCTAACTTGAACAAAAAGTATGGAATATTGCTTATGGCTTTATAATCTGAATTTTTCAAAATTTTATTGCTAATTGCTACATTAGTGGAATGTGTTTCACTAAATACTGTGCAGTTGTTTTATGATGAGGTCATGAATCGTGCATATGGGTGCTTTGTACACTGTCTATTATACTGAGGTTTTTCGTTCTGTAACTCCCTTATTACTTACTCATAAGTGATAATAACATGCACTATAATGAGTACTAACCTTGTTATAAGTGGTGTTAGAAGTTGGGTCCATCTGTGTGAAAACATTCCTGCCATCTTTGGATGAAATTTCCATTCACATGCATCAGTTCTTCTTGTGTAATTTCTTCATAATTTCTGCTTTTATATTGTCCTGAAGTTTGTCTATGGCGTGGGGGAATTGTTCCGATAAACTTTATTTGTTAGGGTTCTCCACAAATAGAAGTCATACACAGTAGGACTCAGGGAATAGGGTGGAGGGTCACAATCCTTTAGAAATTACCCTGTCATCAAAAACTGCATTTACATCTGCATTCTCTCTCATTATCTGAGAGCATTTGAAAAAATGGTG
The DNA here is from genome assembly GCA_030765065.1 of Deroplatys truncata. NCBI lineage: Eukaryota > Metazoa > Arthropoda > Insecta > Mantodea > Mantidae > Deroplatys > Deroplatys truncata. Next base: position 114,159,661 of record CM060988.1, on the reverse strand, counting down.
CAAAAATATTTCTGTGGTATTGGAATTTACGGATTTATGGTCTTGCTGAAACATATGGACTCTATTATCAGTTTTGTTGTTACAGCACATCACACAGCAGTTTTGGCATCATGCAATGGAACTTCCTGAATTAAATGAGGATTCTCTGTGCTCCAATGCCTATTCTGTGAAACAACAAGACCATTTAAATAAAACCATGCCTCATTTGAAAAAATTATTAAATGTAGATTAATAGTACTGTCAAAGAGATTTTAACAAAAACTGACTTCCTTTTTGTTGTCGTGAGTTTGTAATTCATGAAATATAGTTACTCTATAGAGTTTCAAATTTAAAAGTTTAGTAGTTTTACAAAGAGAGGTTTTTGAAATGCCCAATTGCTGTGCAACACAGCTTACAGACTTCTTAGGAGAGCATTTGAATGATGTACCAATCTTGTCAATTTCTTCCTTCATTAGATCATATGATTTTCACTTCTTAGGTTTAATGTTAAAGATCCCGTTGTCATAAACTTTTAAACCAGGCGTCTCACAGTATCTCCACCCAGAACTGGACAATCAGGAAATTTCTTCTTAAATTGTCTAGACACCTGTCTATATGATTCGTTTTTATGTATGTATCATACATAAAAATTTGTTGTTCATGCAGGAATTTGTTGGAAAGCATTACATTGAACTATTATCAAGACATCAACTCTTAAGCTAATCACACAAAACACGGATGTCTTCACAAACTTTCTTTACAGAACTAACTCAAAGCAGCTATTGAGGCACAACTGGTAAAGATAACCTTAAATGTGTCATGCACCACAGTTGCACATCAGAAAAGTATTGAAGTCACTGCAGTGCAGCATGCTACACATATAGCTGGTCTGTGGCATCACCTTAAAATGATGGCATTGTATTTATAATATACTTTGGAGGATTTTTTTTTCCCTGATTATATAGGATATGACAAAAAGCAGTTCTTTCCAAATACTTTTGCTTCTTTGAACTGTGCTCTTAGAGTTTTCATAGCAAAACATTAATTTAATTATTAATACTTACTTTTACTTTTATTTTTAATGTTTTCAATCTTTATTCAGGAATTTAAATGAGCTCAAAATAGTGATGCAGGAGGAAGCATACGGCTCGACTCATGCCAGAATTACTGCTCAAAAAATATGGGTAGACTTGGGCTATATCTGGTAGTAAATGGTGTTCACTATGGGCTTCTGTATAAGAGCAGCCAAAAAGGTGTAACACATTGATTTTAAACAATAAATTGATAAATGATGAGATGACTCTTTATGCTCTTTATGCCTTGCTTATATATCACTTGCTAATGCATGTTTCATGGACCTTTGTCACCATCAACTAGTTGTTGACTGCTGGATTTTGAATGGAACTGCAGGAGGTGGACTCTGAGGCAACTCTGGCAGGATGCTTGATGCATTTGAAGATCATATTGTCCTCTGGGATGTCAAAATTCATAAGCTGGCCTTCAAAATAACTTGATGAACTCCTTATGAACTTCCAACATCCCAGAGGACAATGCAACCTTTGAATTAATCAAGCCTCCACCAGGGTCACCTCAGAATCCACACCCTGTGGTTCCATCCAAAACACCAATAGTTGAAAGCTAACTGATATGTGGATAAAAGTTCACAAAAAATGTACCAGCAAGTGTTAGGTAAGTGAAGCACAAATAGTGTATAACTCATCTCATCATTCCTCAAATTAGTTAAATGCTTCACTGTGTTTAGATCCCTTTATTTTGTGAGTAAATCAGTGTTGCACATAATTGAGAGCAAAGCTAAAAATGTTTTAATAAATTATGATTTGCCATTCAAGTAAAATGTATTTTTTTTGTTGCATAAGAATATAAATTTTTCAAGGAGCTTTAAACATGTTTAATAAACATTTAAATTATAATGCCTTGGCCAGGACTTCAGACACAGATTTTTGGCTCCCTATGCTGATGCTCTTACTTCTTAAGCTATCATGATGAGAGGACAATACGCACATTAAACCTTCTCACCTGTTCAAGTATCCCAGAAAACCTTTTAAGTTAATCTCAAATACTCAAGATATTATACTTCAAAGGCAACTTAGAATAAAGGAAAAACAATCTGATTAAAGAAAAGAATTTCACCACTGAAAAATAATTAATCTAGTAGCAACCTAACCAACAAATGATGATTTCTAACTGCAAATTGTAGGTGCTGAAAAATTCTTGCTCTTTAACTCTTTTTATGTAAATTACTTTGTCCATATGGAAGAGATATTGAAGCGTATTATTTGCATGTTCTTTATAGCACAATCCATTGATGATGACTATTATAATGCAAGAAATATGTAGGAACACTTCAGACAGTCCTAATAGATATGAACTATATCAGTATTCTTATTTTGTAATATATTATTATATTTTTATGAATTTCATTGTAACAACTCCTTTTTTGCACACATTTCTAGTACTTCAGAAGAAACATATGCAAATTATGTTTAAATGGAAATGCTAGAATCTTATGAGGAAGTTTTTAAGAGAGAATGTATGTGCTAGTATCATTATTCACTGTATAATCATTCCTCCTGCAGAGTGGCACAAATCTAAAAAAAAATGATGACAGATATTCTTATGATACAAAGTACATAATGATTCTGTTCATAAGATGAAATTCACAAATAAAAATCCTGTGTGTTGCTATATATAAATGCAACCCACTTGTAACTAACAATTTAAATAATGTCTAAAAAGTTATATTTTAAATAATTCTGTATATAATATAAAATATTATTATTGCTCATTGCAATGATTGTACATTACTGTTATTGTTTTATTTCCTGCTCATAACGTATGCTTTGAAAGAACTGACTGTTGAGTTTAAATTTCATGTAACTGCATTACGTGAACAATGCTCAAAACTTGTATTTGAATCTATGAGCAGTAAACCTACATTACTATTAACTTATTATCAGAGATGACAATCTGATTAAACTGATGTTGCCTTGTATTTTTTCTCTGGCCAACAACTCTTTGTATAGCATGATTCTCTGTGTGTGCACCTGAACTGTGCTACTGTATGACACTGAGCATGCTCTCAAGTAGAATATTTGCTATGAGTAGAGTGAATGATAACCTTCTTTATTTTCATTCTTTTTCTTTTCTGTACAGTTATTATATAACCATTAAAAAGACTCTTTGTGATGTCCATACAGTTATTTTTGCTTAAGTAGCATTTCTTCCTTCCTCTACCCATGCAAATATTTCATTTTAAGATTCCTCTACACATGAATTCCTGTGTTCCATTACAGTACATTCCTCCATTCACAACTACACATACAGGTACAGACTTTCATTCTAATAAACCATACTCTTAAGTCTGTTTCTAGTATCTATGGATAGACAGAAGTGCTTGATATTAGATGTAAACTTAACGTCTCCTCTGTGAGGTGATGTAAATACTGCCAAAATATGGGTTAAACAAATAGCACAATATACACTTGTGAGATCATTCCCTCTGGGGTGCGGTGTTATAATTTTATCATTATTACCGTCTCCCAAGATGCATCTCATTGTGAGGTTTTTAACTTACCTATGTGCTGTTTGCAAGTCTATATATGTGTGTATATGAGCACATATACATGTGTGTACATATATCAAAAGATCTCTACAGAAGCAACAGAAAATGCAGTTCTTGAAGATGTGGATTGTGTAGCATTCTATAAGTCCTGATATAAGATGTTGATTTTTAAATACAAAGCCAGAAAAAATCCTACACTACACTATAACATCTAAGTTCAGAGAGTAAGAGAATAGCCTTTTTTCTCAGCTATATACAGAGTATATTATAAATGATAGTTAAACTGAAGTAATTGAAAGTACCTGATAAAAGAAGCAAAATAGACCTGCAAAAGAGCTGTTTATGAGATAGTTGCAAATGTATGATTATGAGTGGCCATGGACTTTATTTTGTACACATGGGGATACTTGTATGCTGTCATTGCTGTAAAGCTGTTCCATTTTGACTACATAGAACAATTTACCTTCCTGAGACAGGTAGTGTATGTCTGCTATACCTTATTAGTGTGTACATTGTATCTGTACAGTATGTCAGGTATGATGATGGCTCCATCTCTTGGAAATATTCAGTGTTAAGAATAAACCTTGAGCAATTTCTAGTGCTTGAGGAGAGGACATACAATGTTCAAAAATAATTAATTAGTGGCAGTTTGCAATTTGCTACTATCTCACATATTATTCATTTGTGGGTCCATGTCTGTTATCTTTTGTCTGTTATCAAGTACCATTCAAGAATTTATTTCAGTTTAAAATATAAATTTTGATAAAGTTTGTATAGTAGACACATTTTATATGCAGATAATAAGTAGTACTTCTGGTACTATTTATTCATCTCCTAAATGATTATACTAAAATTTTTATCATGACAAGAAGTGTCAATCATTTGAGCCTTGTTCTGTGGGGAAGATAATTTGAATTCCTAAAATATTTCATAGAATACCATAATGGACAGACTTCAAATTGAGTGCTTTGCTTCGCAAAGATCATTTCACTTTTCCATATACAGAGAGAGCCAAAAAACTATGAACCAGCTGCACAGTGTTTATCCTGTCCGCATCCTTGGCGCTCATTGCCTTCTGCTGCTATCATAGAAAGACGCGGATGAAACCATACAACATTTTTAAAACTAGTTTTAAATGCTTTACTTACCAACTTTATGAAAGGAGATGCTGACACTGGCCACCATCATTGTCCATACATTTTTGGCACTTCTTTAGGAAATTATCCGTCACTTGCCGTAGTTTATGTTGAGAAATGCTGGCAATTTCCTGGTGGATATTTTGTTTTAATTCTTCCAGGATGTGTGGGTTTGTCTTGTACACTTTATGTTTTAAGTTACCCCCAGAGATAGAAATCGCAAGGGGTAGGTCGGGGGACCAAGGGGGCCACAAATCTCTACTATAATTCTGTTCTCAAACACACTTTCAATTGTTCTCATCAAAATATTGGCCATATAAGTTGTTGCAGAGTCTACTTGAAAAGAATAATAATGCTCCCTGTCAGTTAATTCTCTAAAAATGGGAGTAAAATTGTATTTACATATGTACCGGCATCAACTGTTGACTCAAAAGGAATTGACCCTATAACTCTTTCTCTGCTCATGGCGCACCATACACCAATTTTTTCATCATGAAGGGGTACTTCATGAACATTATTAGGTTTGTCAGAGCTCCAATAATGATTATTTTGTGTACGCACATATCCATAAGGAGAAACCAAACCTCATCCGTGAAAAATATTAAATATGGGCCTGTTTTGTCATTGTGTACATTATTGAGACTTCACTCACAAGCTGTGCACCTAATTACAGGATCACCTGGTTGAAGAGCATGTGCCACAGTTATTTTACGTGCTTTTAACTTCAGCAATTTGCTTGTTGTGAAAGATGCTTAAGTGATTTGGGGGGGGGGGGGAATTCTCCAAACGATGACCAATGTTGTCTAATGTTTCTTCGGTAAGAATGTATGCTGTCTTTTAGATTTCTTAGCCTGAACACTTCCAGTGGCCTGACATTTATTGTAAAGTTCATGGATTGTTGTACAGCCTGGAACTTTTACACCTGGAAATCTTTCTGCAAATCATACTTTCACTTGGCGAGCTGACTGAGTTAACACATACGAATCATAAATAAATATACACTGTGCAGTGGAAAACATATACTGAGCCATAATATATTTTGTGACTAAGTACAGGACCAAATAATTAGTAATAACTGAGCTACATCACATCACTGTCAACTCATTACTGCACTTCACACAGCAGAGCAAAACCATGTCAACAGCATGACCTTGTTTATAGCAGCACTGCATTATAATGTTTCCACATGCCCAGTGGAAAAACACAGCGCAGCCGGTTCGTAGTTTCTTGTCTCTCCCGTTATGTATAATATAGATATGCATTTATTTATTTATTTATTATACATACATGTTGCAGAGGAATGAAAACCTGTAGGATTATTGTTTAAATTAAACATTTAAATGCACAAATCAAAAGTGTACTGCTGTTGCACATGTTGGATTAAAAAGAAATTATGTATTTCTGATGAACTACCAAAAACAAAAGGCATAAATCTACAGGAGCAGAATAAAACCTTGATCATCCATACATAAATAAACAAAGTTAAAACCAACTCAGGAAAAACAAACACTGGAAGACTAATAGTCAAAACCCAAAAAAAGAAGTAGCCTACGAGCTGTCTTCTGACTGTCTACTCACAGGGCACGATAGTCTTGCAGCACCTCCTAATGAGATGAGAGTTTATAAATCAGAAGAGAGTACAATATGAAGCCTATCAGGGTCATTCATGGATGTAGAATACCTCCATGTGCCAAACTAAATGAGAGGATGAAGGGGAAAAAATTTTAATACTTTCTTTTGGAAGCAAGAGACAAGGTTGGAAACCAATCAATCAATCAATCAATCAAACCACCAACCAACCGTATACAAAACAGCCAGGCAGATTGTACACATTACATAAAAACACATTACTGTTACTTAAAGCATAATGGTATATTGTTTATAGGGAACAGGATCAGTGATCTGAATGCTTACAGGTTGCATTGTATGTTATATTTTGAAACCTATAAAAGCAAATATAGTAATATCCTTGACATTCATTTCATCACATTATCATATAACGTATGTGAATTTCTTTCATTCCTTTTTCACATCAGGTTAGAGGTGGCTTTGACTAAGCAGCATTGTCAGACTTTGTTTTCAAGAGATCAGGAGTAGTGTAGAAGAATGTCTATGATGCTCGACCAGAGTGCAATAAAAGCAGAGAGCAGAGATAGTAGAGAGGTTTTAAAGATGATAGAATTTGCAATGAAAGCAACAAAACGTAAGAGAACATCCTTGTAATGCTAGCAAAAAGTTTTTGTTGGAAATAAAAGTTACAAAGCCTTAAATACAACTCATTATTAGTCACATATAAGCTTAAACAAATGCATTAAGTATATTAACTGTGCACTTTAAATTAATAATTTAATTTGTAATTAACAACTCATGTTTACAAATTTGAAATTCTATCAGAGGCAAAAAAGTTAAGCGAGTCAGTCTGAATAATACAACCTCAATTAGGTATTTCAATTATTCAACAATGATGGTTTCTTTGAAACATAGGTTGTAATTACAGAAATGCCATATTCCAATAGTGCATTATGAATGAGTTAAGATATATTTTCATAGTAGAAAGGTAAATCAGTATATAATCTTAACAGATGAAATTTATAAACTGAGTTAATTTAAAGCAATTGAAAAATGTGCATTTATAATGTTAAGTGCCTTAAAATTAAGAAAAAGGCATAACTGATGTTGTTGTGGGGGTTCTGTACTATCAAGCCACCATTCTTGTTTATTTTCCATTTTTTTGATACCAAAACATGTTGAAAAAAAATATATATTACGAAATGTAGTCTTTTGAAACCCAGTAAACAATTTTATGAAGAAAGATGTGCATTGTTTTCACCTTTGCACTTCTGCCAGAACACTTGCTGCGCAAGATAAGTTCAAGGCTTGTACATATCATCATCAAGTTAATGCATGCTTATAGTGTTTACATGCCACTTTGTGCTATAGATTTTCCATCTCCGTATAAATCTTTATTAAGGTTTATTGCAATAACTGAACTGTCAATAAAGCTCAAATGGCTAAGGTAGAAAAAAAGGCTCTTTTAACATGAATTTATTGTTGCGTTTGAATCCTTTGCCCAGATTCTCAATAGGCATGTAATTTTTCTTATACTATTCTAACATCACTATTTGCGATTTACTACAGATAACAAGTAGGATTACTTATTTGAATTTATTCTTGTGACTGGATGTTATGACTGAGTTCAACATATTGTTTACTCACTGGTTTTTATGAGATATCTATACTAACATGGGCTTCTAAGGTTTTCTAAAGAACTCTGAATGATCCATAAACATAGAAGTTAATCAAAATGATCAAAACAATGCATTATTTTTTTAAATAAATTATTTATTTTCAAGTCAGTATATTTACCTTAAACAAACCTCAATGCTTTAGTTCCTCTGCAGCATAGATATGTACCTAATGTTTACCAAAGGAAGTTAAATATTTCACTGTTATGTGAATCAAGAATTTCAGCTCAACACATGTATGGTGTGTTTCTTTGACTTATTCTGATTTGAAGTGCTTCTGTTATTTCCCCACATGAATAACAAAAACAAAATATATATACTCTCTGAGCTGTAACAGACCTTTTGAATTACAACTATACAAATGTTCAATGCACATTAAATAAGCCACTCTAAATTGGGGAGCAATGGGAATTTTCAACCAGATGGTAAAAATATCACTGCAAACAGTGAAATCACTGAGGCAGCTCAGTGATTTCATTATGGCTTTCATACCTAGGGTCCAATGTTCAGTTCCTGGCTATATAGTGGCAATTTTAAGTAACCCCTGTCTAGACCTTTGACTTGCTTGTATGAAGTAAAAACCAAGGCTCAACATGGTTTGTAGTACACAGTAAAAGTCGTAGATACCCTCATTCCATCACCATACTCAAAGTCACCCTAATAGCAAAGGTGGTAATGAACACTACCCACTGGGTGTTATAGTAGACCATACGAGTAGCAACAACAGTAAAATCACTAGAAATCACTAGGTTGTATCGTACATATAAGCAATGTGTAATGTTTCAGTTTAGGTTTAAAAACCTGTGGCATATACTGTAGTCACAGACAAATATTAAATTTAAATTACAAATAATTAATAGGAATGTGCAGTGAAGTGAATTTACAATGACTGAATAAGAATCACCCCTAATTTAAATAAAAACTTAAAACTTTCAGGACATGTTTCAAAGGCAACTTGCCTTTACCAACTGCCTGCCAATTCATCCATTTCCTGTAGAGGGAAACAACATTCAAAGAATGTCTCGGGTGCCTGTATTAAATACAGATATTGAAAAGCCTGGAGCCTTTTAATTTCTGGCAAGAAGACCATTTCAAGGAGGAAGCAATTGTTGTTAAAAAGTAATCCAAAAACCTATAGAATTAATGACTTCAGAGAAAATACTCCTTGTGGAGAATCAAGATTCAGCAATAATCTTTAATATGTGCAGTGAACCACATCTGATCACCAAATACACAAAAGCTAAGAAATTATTTCTACAAGAAATGGGTGATCAAAGCTGAGGATGAAGGCAAGTTGTCTTTGAAACATGATCTGAAATATGTAAGTTTTTCTTAAGTCAGTAAAGCTAGAAGTTATTATTCAGCAACTAATTGTTTAACTTTTTACATTAAGTGATCACCAGCCAAAATTTGTCAAAAATTAACACTATTAATATTCATTACTAGCATTAAAAATGAGTATTAAGGGTATTTAAAGCCATTGTAATCATACATTCTTATCTGTATACATACTTGCACTCAATTATTTATTTCATCATACATGACTAGAGTGCTATCATGAATTTGTGTGTATATTAGGTACTGAAAAATTCTAGTTTCACATTAAATATTCAGGCTTTTTCAAACTAGTTTTAACAGTTGTGTCACATCTTTCTTTTGAATTTCTGTAATTTTAATTTGCAATTAACATAAATCTGCTTTTTTCCTTGACAGCTTCCAAATCCTTGATTTACATGATTAAAGCATATCTAAATCATATCCTGAAATGATATTAAGTACTAGATCTAGATTTCTGCAAATTCTCTTTCCCCATTTAAGACTGGAGAAATAGAACAGTCATTTTATAAATAATGTACTGGGGGCAGGTACTGCACAAGATGGCGCAATACTACCGAATATTAGTCAATTAAGATAGAAGCACTTCTGTTCATTTTATCTCTGTGTTCAAATAAGAACTAGAAATGCAGCCTGCAGGTATGTCAGATGTGCCTGTTAAAAGCAGAGGTCAAACATTTAGATCAAAAATTTACATGCAAAGAAATCCACAGTGTTTGCAAGAAGTTTGTGGGGAGTTCACAATGGAGCATAGTAGTTTTCTCATTAGACTATTGAAATCACAGTTCCATGAGTGGAGAAATTTAACTTCCTAACAACAAAACTCAATGAACACAATTGCAAGTCAAACAAATGATTATCTTCAATATTAACACCAAGTAATCATCATGACAGATAGAGATCCATATGAAACAAGTGTCACCAATGTTCTTGTAGAAAGTGTACAGGAAAATATTCAAGGCTTGGAGTCTTATCCTACAGTTATCTAATGTACCCTACAATCTAGACAGAAGACCAAGAACTTAATCTGAACTTAATCCCAGAGTTCAAAGAATTTATTTTCCTTTTCTGGAAAAGCTTGATGCTGACGTTGTCTAGGCAATCTGACAGATGAAGTGATGCTTTTCTTCAGATAGTACAGATTCCCAAACATTGTCAGGATGTAATCATTGAGAATCAGATGGATTATAAAAAGCATAAAGAGATGCTGCCAAAACTTATATGAACAAACATGAGCCTGTTTTGAACCTTCATCTTCAACATCTACTGAAACTAATACTTTATCATTGTATCAATTAAGATTTTCAGCTAAAAGAATACACAGTATGGCATTCTCTGAAAAACACTTACCATTTTCAATATGCTATGGCTATTCATCTTAAAATTAAAAACAGTTTCTGAACATAACACTCAAAGTGATGGTATCTATATAGAAATGAGTGAATATGAGGATTATATGATATGAATTCCACCCACTTTAATAGTGGTGAATTGATTTGTTCTATTTGTTTAAATAACAATATTTTAAGTTTTAAAGGGCTTTGAAATAAAATGTTTTGTTCAGAAAGAGCAGAGTCTTCCAATTCAAGTAAAACAAAAAGCTCCTAGTGAAGATTCTGTTCACATTCTTTGTGTACGTGCTCTGATAGCTCCATTTGTGTTCTGTGGAAGCAGCTGTTTTTTGACAAACATTACAAAGTTCTCCATCCTTGTTCACAATATTATACTTAATGAATAAAAAAAGAATTAATATACTCAGTTGAAGATCTGAGATATGGAGTTGTGGTACAGAAGCATTAGCACATTCATCAATTACGAGAGCTATTTTTTTTTGTTTTGTTTGTTCTTTTTTGTTTGTTGTTTTTTTTTTTGTTTAAACCTTTGATGCAGCATAACAGAAAGACTTAGTTCCCGAGGTGACGGATTCAAACCCAGTGGAGGGCGATGGATTTTTTCAGGCATAGAAATCCTTAGCATGGCTTCCTTCAGAAGGGAGGTAAAGCCAGTGGTCCCATGTCGTAGATTTACAGCACGTAAAAAAACCTCAAGCCTAATAAGAAGGTCTCTGAGCAAAATTTCCAGTCTTTCACACCCAATATAGAATAGGAGCTAAGGACCACTGCAGTTAAAGAGCGTCCATAAATAAAACTCGACAGAGAGATTAATGTGAATCACAAAATTGTTTTATTACCAGGAGTCAAGTACAGTCACAATTACTTTTCCACACAATCACTATGAAAATTAAGACATTTGTCATATCGATAGACAAACTTTCCAATACCCTCTTCATAGAAGGTTTTGCCAGCATATGGAGTTAGGTCCTCAGGCATCTTGAAGTTCTCTGCTGGTGCAGAAGTGTTGTCTTCCCAAACCTTTCTTCAGCTGCCAAAAAAGATGAAAGTCACTCAATGCTAGATCTGGGCCTTATGTCAGTTGTAAAACTTAGTAAGCAACTGTTGGGTTACCACAGCAGTATGCAGCTTTGCGTTGTCATGAATCAAAACAATTCCAGATGACATACCTCTTCTTTTGTTTTGAATGGCTCTCTACAGGTGATGTAATGCCTGACAGTACATGTTTATAGTGCTCGTAGTCACTGCCCCCATAAACTCCACAAGCAACATGACTTTCTGATCCCAGAAAACAGTAGCCATGGTTTTCCTGTTGCTGAAAGTTTGTTTTGAACCTTTTGGGTTTTTTCGAGGAGTGTGTGCGCATCCATTGTTTTGATTATCCTTTTGATTCTGAATTGTTGTAAAGAATCCACATTTCATCCCCTGTCACAACAGAGTTCAAAAACTCTTCCCCATCATCAGTGTAACATATGAGAAAGGACAAAGCTGATGCCATGCACTGAGTCTTGTGGTCCTCAGAAAGCTTTTTGGGAACCCAGTGTGCACAAAGTTTTCTATAACAATCATGTACAGAACTGACCTTGAAATATACAGAAATTCCACAGACAACTCACTGATGGTAAATCTCCATCTCTCTCAAACCACTTTTTCAACTCACTGAACAAAGTCTTCACTAGCGACAAACTGGCGGTCTTGTCCACCTTCATCATGAATATCAGTTCAGCCTTCTTTAAATTTCCTACACCATTTGTGCACAACAGCCTCGCTCATACAGTTTACAGCAACTGATGTATTGAACTTGGCCTTGGTAGACATTATGATGGGGTAGTTGCACAGTAGCACTGTGTGCAGATCTGCCTCCTTATGCTTGTCTGGTCACGTAGCAGAGCGATTGGAGGTTGAAAAAAGATAGCCCTTGTACAACAAAGAAAAGAAAACATTATTACAGGCAATAACAGAAGACCGTAAAAGAGAATGAAATTGAAAAATGAGAAGTAAATAAAATCATGAATAGAGAAACTACACTGCTGTTTGTGAAAATTACAACACCAAGAAAGAATTTCCCGAATAACTCCAAACTTGGGGAAGTGTAGTAGAGTGTGCAAGCAATAAGCGATCAGGTTTGCATAGAGATGGGGAACACGTAGGCCGAGCAGAGCCCTCTCGTGTAGGTCCAACAAGGTCAGTGCTGTGCTAGTGCAGTCAGTGCAGAGCTGTCAAACCAGGTGGAAACAAAGTGAGTGCCAGCATGCCTCGTCGACGTCAAAGGGAGCCATATCGGCATGTGAGTGACTTCGAACGGGGCAGAATGATCGGTCTCCGGGAAGCGGGTTTGTCATACCGTGACATTTCGGCTCGTACAGGGCATGCTGCTACGATAGTGATGCGTGTGTGGAAGCAGTGGATAGATGAAGTTCGTACGCAGCGAAGCGGGTACTGGACCACGGAACATGACCACAGTATTGGTTGACCGTCATCCTGTCCGCATTGCCATAACGGACAATACAGCTTCATCCACAGTGCTGGCTCGACGCTGAAGCCCTGCAACAGGTGTGAACTTGTCTGCATCAACGGTTCATCGCCGTCTGCTGCAGGTTGGACTGGTTCCATACATGCCATTACGTCGGCTTCCATTGTTCAGAAACCACAGCTCCTCCTACTGCAATGGGCACTTGAACACCGTTACTGGGGTGCTGAGTGGCAAAATGTTGTCTTTTCGGACGAGTCCCGCTTCAACGTGTCCTACAGCGATGGCCGCATACGTGTCCGGCGGTACCGTGGTGAGCGCAACCTGGAGGGCTGCATTGTTGAGGGCATAGCGGACAGAAACCAGGTGTGATGGTTTGGAGCGCCATTGGTTACAACAACCGATCTCGCCTCCTACGAATTAAGGGCACTTTGAACAGCAACCGGTACCTAACGGTGGCTGTAAAGCCTGAGGTACTCCCCCTGCTTCAGGCATCTCCACAGGCCACATTTCAACAGGAAAATGCCCAGCCACATATTGCGAGGAATGTACAAGCCTTCTTCGAAGAGTGACAGGTACCATTGCTTCCCTGGCCTGCACATTCGCCTGACACGTCGCCCTCGAGCATGTCTGGGATATGATTGGTCGGCACCTGATGCGTCACAGTCATCCAGTAACCAGTGTCACAGATTTGTGGACTTGAATACAAACTGCGTGTAGGGAAATCCCTCAGGAACTTATTTTGATTCAATGCCATGGCGTATAGCAGCTCTAATTGCAGTGCATGGAGATCACACCAAATATTGAATATTAGGGCTCAAAAGTCATGTATACGTTTGAAAAGTTTATCATTTATTACTTGTCATGTAACTAACCTGTGGTATTAAATTCATTGAATTCATGTGTTTCCTTCTTGGTGTTGCAATTTTCACAAATGGCAGTGTGTATCAGAACAAGGGAAATGCAGCTTTTTTTTTTTTTTTGCACAAGAAAGGACAAAGGATGATCTGAACAATTACAGACCAATAAGCCTTATGTCAAATTTGTACAAACTGTTTTTGAAGGTATTAACAAGAAAACCAATGAAGAGACTAGAACAAGGATCAATCATGTGAATAAGCAGGCTTCCACTCTGAATTCAATATTGTAGACCACATCCAATCAATCAAATCATAGAGAAGACAGAGGAATCTAATTTACCATTATTTTTGACATTTGTGGTCTACAGTAAGGCATTCAATTGAATATTCAATTGCGAGGAATGGACAAGCCTTCTTCAAAGAACGACGGGTACCATTGCTTCCCTGGCCTGCACGTTCGCCTGACATGTCGCCCATCGAGCATGTCTGGGATATGGTTGGTCGGCACCTGGTGTGTCGCGGTCCTCCAGTAACCAGCGTCACGGATTTGTGGGCTTGAATACAGTCTTGAACATTCAAGTGTTCTTCAGGTATTACACAACCAGGCAATAGAAACAAAATATACCAACATCCTAGAAAAGCTATACTGTCAAAGGTCACCAAAGTACAAACAGAACAAATGGTTCAAGCTTTCCAGCTAAGCAAGGGAGTATGACAGGGCGATCCTATCTCACGTTTCTTCACCAGTGTTCTGGAAGACATATTCAGAAAGCTAAATTGAAACAACAAATATGGTATAAAAATAAATGGAAAGAAACTATCTCACCTGAGATTCTCCAATATAGTATTGGTTCCTACTCTTCCAGAGAGCTTCTCCAAATGCTTCTTGAACTAAACATGATCAGAAAAATGGTAGGATTCTCAATGAACTACAATAAAACTAAATTAATATTCAACAGGCCAATAGATTCAATTATAATTTATGTAACCATGCTGGAGCATGTAGAGGAATATGCATATTAGGCCAATTGGTCACTCTATCCAACAAAATGAACAAAGAAATTAAGAGGCAAATAGCTCAAGCACGGAAGGCCTTCTGGACAGTTAATTTCATATTCCTCAACAAATCACTAAACAGGAAACTCAGAACTGAAGCTCTACACACATGCATTACTCCACTACTGATCTATGCATGCCAGACCTGGCCCCTATCAGAAAAACAAAGCAGCTCACTAGAGGTCTGTCAAAGGAAGAAAGAAAGTAAAATCTTGGTCATTTCACTAAGGACAGAATTTCAAACATAAGGCTCCAAGAAATCACATCTTCCAAGAACGTTGTGCAGCAGGCTGCAAGTATTAAATGGAAGTAGGGAGTGGGAGAGGGAGAGGATATGTTGTGAGGCTTCACCATGACAAATGGGTGCAGAAGACCACCATGTGAGACCACTACATTGAGAAAATAAACCAAGGTAGACCAAGAATCAGATGGGCAGACTACTTCACATACAATTAGGGCCACAATGGTCCAGTGCCACTAGGTGTAGAACTGTTTTGAAAGTCTGTGAAAGACAATTAAAAAGAAGTATCAAACCATGAAAAAAATTACATTTAAGCTAGGTTAAATATGTATATGAATTAATAGTGAGAGTCCAAATAGGGTTCAAAGTGTGCAAGAACTAATACACACAGTGCAAATTCTCCACTTATTACGTGGGATAGATTACCATGTGGGTCTTTCTAATACATCTCCCCCTCTTTCAGAGACATTTGCCTTTTATGGGGCACTGCAGGCCCCATTCATTCATTACTCTGAATATAAATAAAATCAATAAAATACCTACAAAGATCTATGAGATGATTTTCTGATTTTTTTTTTTCATATTATTTTCAACTGCAAGCTGGCATGCAAACATTTCAAATAATGCTTTTTTGTTTGTTTGTTTAAATATGCATAAAATGTGACATAAAGGTATTGCTGCAAGCAGGTTGGAAATTTCCAATTAAAATATGATCATTGATCACATTCAAATATTTTTCTTAAGGCACATGAAAATACATTTAATCTAATACATTCAAAAAATTTTTAATCCAGGAATTGTTTACTTTCAAAATTATATTAAATAAAAGATTAGTTTTATAATAATTCTACTTATAAGATTGAGTTGCACTGAATTTAGGCATGAAGAGCTTTAAAAAAGTGCTAAAAGTTTAGAGAACATTTGGTTTTTCCCCCTTTTGAAAAATGTTCTATTGTGTAATAAATGTGTTTAGATTCAGTGCTCCACATTCAGCTATCATATTCAGCTCTGTGAGCAATAAATGGTCAATCCCATAAGATCCTGCCAGATATGAATGAGCTTGTCTTCTACTACACTGATATAGATAGCTGATGCTCAAAAGCTAATAAATAATAGTTACGTTTGCTAGGTTCATCACACAGAAGCTAGGTTATTTGTTTTGTAAAATGCTTAAATGCATACTTTATTTTGTTATTATTATTTGGTTTGAAAATACCTTGCCAAACACAATCATAATACCAAAACCCTCTCTGCAAAAATTTTATGTTACTATCACTTATCTTATTGTGAAATTGTTTTACATAATTATTTATTGTCACCTTTCTTAAAATAACTACCATGACAAGAAATATTAATTGAAGGGCTTGGTAGTAAATCATGTCATTTCTATGACAATTAAGTCACTATTCATAAAGAGACTCTGGAAGAAGTTTCCCTATCTAAACAAAACAGGCTGGTAACTTGCCTTTTATTTTAGGATCAGCTTCAAAAAGAGGTACTAACCAGTCAAAGAAAGTAAATTTAATAATGACTTGCAACTTTTAGCTTGAAATGGCTTCCTTCTATGTATCATTACTGGTGTAAAATCCTCAAATCAAATAGAAATTTGTAAATTCTGAATGTAATGAAGTAGCATTTTGTGTAGCTAACATAATCTTTGCCCATAAAAAAAACTACAACAAAAGCATTAAGTTTGCTGATGAAAACAATGTTGGCATTAACTGTAATAGCCATCTGAGCTATGAAACACTTTTAAAATTCTTAAATTGAAAGCTCTGAAGGGACAAAGTTACTTTCTCTACTATTTACCTGAATTAAGAACCGGAGCATGGAGGCTAAGAGGGTTAAGACAGGGTATTCCTCAGAACCAATGTGCGATATGTGGCGGTAATGAAGACATTGAACACATGGTATTTAAGTGCCAAGGAACAGAAAATTGGAGAAAAGAATTTTTTAATAAGAAGTGGTTGAAGGGGGATAGAAATACACTTATGATCGAAATGATGTCCAAGGACACTAGAAGTATTGACAGTTTTTGTGTAAAGTAAAAAATAAATGGCTTTGGACAGTGGATAGAGAAAAGTAAGAGGTAGTGTATCTTACTTTGAATGGAAAACTATAGTGAATGTGTGATGGTTAAGTAATTAATAAGTGAAAAGTGAAAAACAGGTGGAAATGGGACATGAAAAAACTGAAAAAAACAAGATAATTTATTGACAAGAAATTGTAAAATATAAATAGTCTGTAGTGATTGTCTGCAGAATGCATTGACGGAAAATTGTAAAATGTAAATAAACTGTAGTGATTGCCTACTGAATGAGTGGCCAGGGTCAAAGTGCAGTAGACAATAAAATTGTAAAACTCTTAGCACAATAAATACAAATACAAATACTACTTACCTGCAGTAAGGAGAGGAAGTATTGCACTCCACCCAAAATGTTCCAGTGCTTTTAATTAAATACCATATGTTTAAGATATTTGTACGGTTAATAAAACGTATATCTTGAATTTTCTGAAAATAGTCTCTGAAGTGTACTTCATTTGGAATTAATGTTGTGTAATTTTGTATAACTGGTAAACCATAAGAGATAGACAGAAGATTACTTCACAAAAAATGTAGATCTCGTTAAAGCACACATTTATACATTTGTTTGAGCTTCAGCCATTTGCAATATGAACATTTTAATTGATTTGAATTTTTTAGTAATCACTTCTATAGTGGTTATCATTCAGTTGATTCTTGTGATACCATGAAAAAGTAGGGCATTTCAAGGCCAGCATATAGTGACCTGCTTTTAAACATTTGACTATTGCCCCAATTCCCTGTATCTCCCTTCTTGCTTAATTGGAAATCATTCCTGAGTAAACATATATCCTGAGTAACATGATGTGGCTAGAAGAATCATTTTCATATGAATACCATAATTATTATAAGAAATATGTAGAGATTGGTAGAGAATGTTAAGTGAATGTATCACATCAGATTTATTTTTCTACTTTCTCTACCACACACCAATTAGTAGATAAAGGAAGTATTTCATTCCACCCAAAAAGTATTTAATTTTATACCAAGATTTCATCAATATTATATGTTTTGAGACACCTAGAATCCAAAAACAGCACTTTTAGAAAAGTGTATGTGTGTTTGTGTGCAAGCATATGTCAAAAATTAAATGTCAGATAAATACCAAACATGATATTTAAGTTCAGTATCTTCCGTCCATGCAATACGAAGTATTTGAAAAAAATCCTCGCCCTCCAAACTGCCTGCTATATGGAAAATATTTTGTTACTTTTTATTTTTAAAACTAATGTGAATGATTTTGAGTGAAATGCCATATACTCAAGAAATGTAAATAAAATGTATATCTTAAATTTTCTGGAAATAGCTTGTGAAGTCTTCTTCATTAGGACAGAATTTTGTATAATTTTGTATGTCTGGTAAACTATGTGAAATAGATAAAAACATACTAAACAAAAAAGCATAGATCTCTTTAAAGCACACAATTTATTTAAAATTACTTTTTTATGGCATCAGTAATTTCCAAGGTGTCTGTTGCTTTTGGTTTGAATTTTGCATTTATCATTTTTGGAAGTTCTGTCATCTTTCAGTTGTTTCTCACAACACCATGGAAAGAATATGGAATTTCAAAGTCAGTAAATAACAAGTCATTTTTGAACATTTGACTGTCATTTCAGTTTCCTGTATCCTTCTTGTACAGTACTAGGAAAAATGATTAAGGGCTGTAAAACTTCAAAGTATTGCTACAGCCTCACAGAAATACATTAAATTAACAGAGCTTGGTTCACAGTTGCAGTGTGTTTCACTATAAATCAGACTTAGGTATAATAGATTCACCCATACCTTCCAATATCTCACCATGATGAAACTTTGGTTTTCTTTTAGGTTTAAGTCTAGAAATTCAAATCACAACAGGATTATTCAGTTCATATTGTCTTCCAACTAAGATTTGATGTACTGTGATAGTATATAAAACAACTATGGGAATTGTTCCTCAAAAACTGCATAGATAAATCTTCAAATATAATTTAATTGAATCTTTAAAGTAAGTGAAGTTTTAGTGTATCCACCAATTCTAGCTTCAATTAAATTATTGTTTCACTTCACTGTCTCTAACTTCTGAGTAACACTTTTCTATTACTCAAATATAAACCCAAAATAAGAAGCCTAATTAAAGCAGTTGAAACTAGAAATCATGTCACTCTACAATGGATCCCAGCTCATGTCAGACTTTTGGGCAATGAACATGTGGATCAGTTAGCAAAGAAAGGTGTAATACAACAAACAAAACCTGTAGGACAAATATAAATACATAAACAATTAAATAACATTAAACAATATTTCAAAAGACAGTAGAGATTTGATGAAGATAAATTAAAAGAAAAAGATTATAAGAATATTAAAGATAGAGTTGATATACAAAATATGCCAAAGAAGACTACAGTGGCCCTGAAGATAAATTAAAAGAAAAAGATTATAAGAATATTAAAGATAGAGTTGATATACAAAATATGCCAAAGAAGACTGCAGTGGCCTTATTTAGGATGGCAACTGACCACGATTGCCTTGCAGAACATCTCTACAAGATACGATGCCTACCTACACCCAAGTGCACTCTCTATGAAGATGATGTCATCCTGAAGAAACAACATCTCGCCAAATGCAAAGGCCTCAAAAGATAACTTACAGACTTTATATTGGGAAGTCATAGGGAAAATGTAGCAGATCAATTATGCCATTGGTGAACAACAACAACTACACATAAACCCAAATCTTTTGGTTTGATCCTTTGGTTACACACAAATGACTCAGTGCAGGATACTGAAGAGATGGTTTGAAATCCACAATCTGAATATATGCTTTATTTATGCAGTTTTCATGTAGCCATGTTGTGTATGTATGCAGATTATGTTTTATGATACTATAGGAACATTCATTTTATATTGAGCAGGTATTTATCTGCTGTTCTCAAAAAATAAAAAAGTAAAACCCTTAATTCTACATAGCAACCTGAACTCCAGTCACCTTTAAATGTTTAAAAAACATTCTATTTAAAATAAGGCAATCAGAGAGAATAAAAAAGGTGTAATATGTTATGTGGCTGGCTGCTGTTATTTTCTGTCACTGCCCTCAATCTTCAGGGCATGGAATCCATCAGGTTCCTGAAAAATTCGTTTCCTCTGCTAGTAATTCCCATGTGTTATAGCATACCAGAGCTGTGCATCATTCTACACCTGAGCTGGGACTTCAAGAAAACCTCTTCTTCATTTTTGCCCAAACATGTTCTATGGGTTCAATTTAGTGACTTGAGAGGCTATGACATCTACTCAGAAATGTATGTTTGCTCCATGAACCAGTTTTAAGCTCCAGTTGACCTATGAACTGAATGGTTATCCGACTGGAATGTAACCATTCTTTGAGGATAATACACTTGAGCAGGTAGGAGGAGAACCAGTTAGAGTATTTCAGTACATCTAGCCGTTCCATGAACACATTCTAGCATATCAGTTCCATCCCATGATATCTACATCCAAACAGGTGCTCATTGGACCATTTCTTGCATGAGTGACCAGATAGAATCTGTTGTAGCAAGTCCCTCTGGGTCTGTAAACAAACATGGTAGAAGTGCTACTTGCAGTACTGAGTGTAAGTTCATCTAGAAAGTGACTTCTCTCCAATCAAAGTTCTCATACACAAATTTCTCAACGTTAGTCATGTGGGTATTGGTTATCTCTTAATCGCTGCATGTCTATTCCAAATTCTGGCATCCTTGCAACGGTTGCTGACAGTCCATGTACTAGGAGGGAATGAAGACAAAGCCCTATATTCAGCAGCAGTTCAAAAGGGATCCTTTCCACTCCATCAAGAGAGACCTATCTTTTCCCTCTGTTGACACACAGATGACCTGCACTTTTTCTTGTAGCAACCCCTTTGTTTTCTCAATAACTGGTTACCCACATCCTTATTGTGGACTGTGAAACATTGTAAATGCTGCCTGCTCTGGTAGTCACATAGCCCTGTGAAATAAAAGTGAGAACAGCAGAACATTTGTTAACAGTATTTGCCATTGCTTTACATGGAACGCCATTGTGGGATAAGAAAAGAGTCACTGTGTAGAAGAGTGCTGGACAACCTCTTTTTGTAATGTATGGAATAAGCATAAGTGTATAAGTATGATAGAATGAAAGGAAACAAAAGAAATACAAAGCTATTGGCCTTATTGTTAATAGTTGGAAGCTCTGGCTGTGATATACAATTATGAGATATAAGAATTTATAACTAATACACATTTTAGAGCATAATGTTATTGAAAATATATTAGGTTTAATGTAAGAATACAATGTATAGGAGTCAAGGTGAAAAGAAACAAAATATAAAAGGGTAAAAAATACGCCATCACTGAGATTTGACCCTATGTTGCCAGTGTGCCACTTTGCCAACCTACAACTGAAATTTTACCACAGTTAAAATATATTACTCTTAAAGTCAATTTTGTTTCCCAAAAAAAGATAACTAAATAAATAAATATTTTCAATATTTTTATGACATTTCACATTGAAATAGGAAAAAGTTATTTTAAGTTGGAAATGTCTTTCATATTAACCAATACAAGGGTACATACAGAATAATTTTGAGGGAGGGGTTTCATTTTTATAAAAATAGGTGATCATGATCATTAAAATGTACAATGGAATTAATTGTTCTTCCACACAAGTGGTGTGTTGGACAAGGTTGGAAATATTTTGGGATCTCCGTGTGGTTTACCAGGAAAAATGTTAATCAGTTGGAGAATTTAATGTTATACCAGCATGTTGCCATGGTAGCTCAGTGGTTAGAGCAACTGGCCAGAGACTGGGAGATCTGTGTTCAAATCCCGGTTGTGGTACTGAATTTTTCAGTCGTCTTATTCTACCTTTCCAAAATGTAAAATGTTTGAAAAAAACAAACGAAATAAAACAAATTTTTCAGAGAGGCATATTTAAACAGATAATACTGAATAACATTTAATTTGTAGAATTCATATTAAAGTATGGAATTTTATTCCTAAAGAGATTTGATTTTATAAATGTTATTAAACATAAAAGTATTAGTATATTGCTTATTACAGAGCAATTCTTTCCAACATGGTTCATGATACTGGTGTGTGATGACAATGAGCAAGACATGGCTTTGAGGTCACCATTTTCACTAGATTGCAAAATTTCATTCAAAAGTTTGTACCTATTTTAAACAATTTCTTAAGTTACTACCACAGACATATTGCCC
This sequence comes from Deroplatys truncata, assembly GCA_030765065.1. Lineage (NCBI taxonomy): Eukaryota > Metazoa > Arthropoda > Insecta > Mantodea > Mantidae > Deroplatys > Deroplatys truncata. The sequence continues at coordinate 114,137,116 of CM060988.1, read as the reverse complement.
ATTATCTAAGTAGTAGTCATGGATATTGACTTCACACTCACTAGAATTGGCTATTAAGCTTTCATTTTTCCACCATCAATACACAAAGGTTAAAGCTTATTTAACATTTTAAATGAAATCAACTCTTTCAACATTACTAGACTAACTCAAAACTTGCAACACACTGAACGAAACTAAATCCACTCATAAATTTCATTATAAAGAAGTAACTCCACTTCCTGTCTTCATTAATAAATTAAGAGTTCCATACTCTGACACAGCCAAATACTTGGAAATGACACTGGATGCCAACTAAAATGGAAAGAGCATGTCAAGAAGAAGAAGAAGAAGAAGAAATGAACATAAAGTCCAAAAAGCTCTACTGGCTTCTTGGACAAAATTCGGAGTTGTCAATACATAATAAATTATTAATCTACAAATAAGTGTTAAAATCTGTTGGACATATGGTATCCAGTTATGAGGCTGCACCAATAGATCCAATGTTAAGGTGATTCAGACATTTGAAAATAAAGTACTTTGTAGAATTGTGAATGCTCTCTGGTACATCTGCAATAGTAACCTTTATCATGATTTAAGAATAGCTACAATTTATGAAGAAATTTCAAGATGTGCAGCAATTAAAGGGAGTTAAGCTATACAAGCTGGCTAAATAGATCTTGACAATACTGTTTGTGGCAATGTATTAAAGAATGTTGTTATTAATAATACTATTGTCAAGTGATGTAATATATGAGAAGAAAATCATTATTTGATCTTTATAGATTGGTCTTGATGTAAATAAATTTAAAAAAAAATAAAGTTACTCATATCTATTTGGAAAACAAATTATTAAGTAACTGGAAGCTCTGTAGACACTGGGATTCTTTCAGAATCACTTATCTACTTCATTTACTCATTGCACAATATGAACTACCCAGTTAAAGAACATTAAATTCATACACAAAAAAAAAACTTTCTGATGTGTTAAATTCACATGACTTTCTCTACTCTCTAACCCTTATTAGTGGATATACAAATTATTCTTACAAAAGCTTATTTTCTTATCTACTTCATTTTAAACCTTTCTGGAAATAAGTATTACACATTTTGTTATACACGCAAAGGGAATAGCTATAGGCAAATGTTTTGGACTGGATACTACATACTGCCCTAAAATTCCATACTCTTTCCATGACATCATTGGAAACAATTGAAAATTGACAGGACTTTATAAAATGATTAGGTATTAAACAATTCAAATCATTAATAACATATGTCTCGGAAATAAAAAAAGTTATTTGAATTAAATTGGTGTTTTAAAGAGATCTACATTTTTTGTGTAGTACGCTTTTGTCTATCACTTAACATTTACCAATTGTACAAGATTGTATTAAATTCCTTCTGAATGTAGAGGACTTCACAGGCTATTCCTAGAAATTCAAATATACATTTTTATTTGTCATGTAAATACCTTTAATATATGGTATTTTAATCAAAATAGTTAAAAGCCATTTTTTACAAAATAAAAAGCTTTGAAAAAGTTGCATTAAAGGGTAGTTTGAGGTGGGGGAATTTTCTTGAAAATCTTCATCACATCTTTGAAAGGTACTGAATCTACCAAGTTTGACATTTATCCAACTTTTTGTCTTTAAGTTATGCTGTTCACACACACACACATGAACACACACAAGGACCTTTTTCTAAGATTTTTTTTTTTGGGGGGGGGGGTTACAGGGGTCTTCAAATTGTGTAGTTACAGTGAAATCTTCAAATTTTTGGGTGGATGCAAATCTTCTCTACCTACTAAGTACATGGTAAAGAAAGTAAAAATCTGACCATTGCACTCACGTGACTTTCTCTCTCCACTATTTTACAAACTATTAAAGTTTATTTTTCTATATACTTTTTAATTTATATAAACTTCCATTAAAATTTACACATTTTATTGTTTGTATTAGAAGAATACAGTAGGCTAAAGCGATAGATTTTTGAAAAGCAAATTGCCATATGATGGCTTTGAAATTACAAGCTCTTTGCATCACCATGAGGAAAAACGAGCAGCATCTTACCACTTGAAAAATGTATAAGTATTTGAAAATTCAAGCCAGTAACATGGAATATCTCAGAAATTGTTAATGCTGCAAAAATATTTGGCATAAATTGTGTCCTTTAACCAGATCTATATTTTTTTTCTGTAGTAAGATTTTCTGTATCTCTTATGATTTAGCAGTTATATAAATTCATTCAAAATAAAGAGAACTTTCTGGCTATTCCCAGAAAATTCAAAATATATATTTTATTTGTCATGCAAATATCTTAAACCTAGGGTATTTTAATTAAAATTGCTACAACTACTTTTGAGAAAATAAAAAATAGGTAACATTTTTTTTTTTCGTGTAAATTTGGTATTTAACTGACTTTTCATTTTTGAGCTATGCTGTTCACAGACAGACAAACACACACATAGATTTTTTTCTAAAACTCTTGTGTGTTACATTCACATGACTTTAACTTCCCATTCTTCAACAAGCTATTCTTACAAAAGGTTATTATTCTATCTACTTTATGCTAATCAAGAAAACATTTGCAGAAATGATTGTATTACATATATCCTATTACAGTGGAAAAAAGGGAATACAGTAGGCTTAAGTGACAATCAAGTTTTGAATGGGCCACCATATGGGACTTTGAAATTCCATCCTCTTTGCAAAACCATGAGAGAAAAACAATTTGCAATTTTGCAGTTGAAAAGTATAAAGTATTTGACAATTTAAACTATAATAAAGAATATCTTGGAATAAGTTATACCACAAAAAAGTTTATTTTACATAAATTCTGTGATTTAACAAGATCTACATCTTTTGTTCAGCAAGTTTTAGTCCATCTCTTACAGTTTACAAGTTATAAAAAATTCATTCAGAATGAAGACCACTTCTTAGGCTATTCCCAGAAAATGCAAGATATACATATTATTTAGCATGCAAATATCTTAAACATATGGTACTTTAAATCAAAATAAAATAAAAAATAATGAAAATGTTTCCATGTAAAGGGTAGTTTGGGGTGGAGGAGTTTTCTTGAAAATTTTATGACACTTTCTTAGAGAGCACTGAACTTAAATACCAAGTTTGGTACTTGACCAACTTTTCATGTTTGAGTATGCTGTTCAGACACATGGACATGTATGAACAGACAAACAAACTGACACACACACACACACATACACACACACATACACACACACACAATACACATGGACATTTTCCTAAAACTGTTTTTTTTTAATTTATTTATTAATGTGACTTAAAATATGTATTTCTGCTTAAATCTGCATATCAAATTTTTTGGTGGAACGTAATATTTCCTTATTTACTATAAATAAGTAGTAGAGAAGGTAAATACCTTGTGTTACATTTACATGGCTTTCTCTACCCAATATCATTTATTTTTATATAGCTTCTATAAATTATTCTTAAGCAAGCTTATTTTCTATCTGCTTCATCATGATCGAGACAAACATTTGCAGATACAGCTTCATTACACATTTTGTTATAGGTGCAAGAGAGATGGAAGATACCAAATTGATAGTGAGGTGTTTAAAAGTGGTTTTAAAACTCCACTCTCTTTATGACATCGTGAGAAACAAGTGAATAACAACAGGGCTTTAAAAAATTACAAAATATTTAACAATTGAAACTAAAATTAATGAATATCTCTGAGATGGCTGATGTCACAAAAAATGTTATTTGAAATAAATTGCATGTTTTAAAAGAGATATACATATTTTGTGTAGTACGTTACTATCTATCCCTTAATGTTTATACAAAATTTCTTCCAAATAAAGTGGACTTCATAGACTATTTCCAGAAAATGCTAGATATACTGGCTGGAACCACATTTTTTTTTTTAAGTAAGCATTTTTTTAAATAACATGAACACAGAAAATTATAAGTATTCTTAATCAGTGTCTATACACCTTTGTCACCATTCTGACAGTTTCCTTATTTGCATTGCAAACTGTTGATGGACAACTGCTTAGTGGTTAAGTTATTACCTGGCATTCCCTCTTTCATTGCATCAAATAAAGTGTAGTTGCTAGGGGCAATATCTGGCAAATATGGAGGATGAGGTAGCACAGTAAATCCTAGATTACCCAGTGTGGTGACTGACATGTGGTTGAGCATTGTCTTGTTGGAGAAGAATTCCATGCCCCATTTTCTGTTGCAGCATTCTAAATGAACCACCTGAGTTGGCGCAGGGAGCTGCAGTACTGTTGACTGTGGATGTTCTTAAAGTGTGGAAGCCAATCCACCAGAAAGATCCCTTCCTTATCCCAGAACACAGTGGCTATTTGCTTACAGATGAATATTCCTGAGGGCTTCCAGCATGCTTCCACTCCATAGACTGCCTTTTCTTTTCGAAGTCTCGTGCAAGAACCATAACTTGTTGATGGTGACCAGATGCTCAAAAGGATCTGCACTGTACAGTTGAAACAACTGTGGGCATACCTCAACATGCTTCTGTTTCTGTGCATTGCTGAGGTTATGGAGCTCCCATTGTGCAGATACCTTAGTCATCTCCAACTCATCCATGATGTTCTCTAGTTCATCAAATGTGATGCTCCTGTTCTCTGTTATCAAATTAGACATGCACTGCACATTGCCTGGGTTGCGTGCTTATGCTGGATATCCAGTGCTTTTGCATTTTTCAACACAGTCCTTGCCATTTTTGAACTCTGAAATCTAATTAAACATGGATCTGCAACTTGGTGCTGCTTCCCCACATATGGCAGCTAACCTTGTGTGAATGTCTGAAGCAGTCACTCCTTCCTCCAGTGAAACCACACTGTCCATCATTGCCCATCATTGTCTGCTTCCATGTTTTCTTTCTGCTGTCCATGATCTCACTAGCAAGCCACACCGTGACTAATGAGATAGATCAGCTAAGGCACAAACTGAAATCAGCTGATGCTTCTAGTCCAGTCACAGCCCGATCAAGTGAAATTAGTCACCTAATATATCCATTTTCTAAACAAACAAATAAATTGGAAAGGTAGAATCAAGACGACTGAAAAATTCAATGCCATCAGTTGTCTGATTCTACCTTTCCGACCTTGACCAACACATGGCTTGTGTAGAAGAACAATTAATTCCATTAAACAAATAAATTGCTAGCTAGATGCATGGAAAATGCAAAGTTATTATTCAATGTTAGCCATGTTTAAGACTTCTATTACTATAATACTCTGATTTGCACCCTAGCCTGTCCTATCTCATTAGCCACACATGTCACAGCAACTGACATTGCGCTGGTCTACTTGTGGGATGCACCAACACCATTTGGTGGGAATAGCAGTACTATAGCCTGTCTTGACGCATACACTGGAACACATTGCCAACTGCCACTTTACTGGAGTTATTGCGAGAGTGCCAATAATTTTTAACAAACCATATACATTTCATTTGTCATGAAAATACCTTAAACTCATGGTATTTTTGAACAAAATCGTTAGAGCCATTTTTGAGAAAATGAACATTTTCGAAAATTTTTCATGTAAAGAAAAAATTTGGAATAGAGGGATTTTCTTGAAAATTGTTGTTATATACTTGGAAGGTATTTCAAGTATATTGGATCTATTTTTTGTATTTAATCGATTCCGTTTTTGAGTTATGCTGTACACACACAAACCTTTTCCTAAAAATTTGTTATTTTTTGGATTCAGGGGTCTCAAAACATGCATTTCCGATGAAATCTCAGTATCAAATTTTTCAGATTTTCCTATTCTTACTATAAAGTAGTAGAAAAAGTAAAAATAGGATGTGATACATTCACATGACTTTCTCTACCCATTATAGTTTACTACTTTCTCTACCACATACATAGTAGATAGAAAAGTTATTGCATTCCACCCAAAATTTTGATATCGAGATTTCACCGAAAGTACATGTTTTGGGATCCTCTGAATACAAAAAAAAAGCATGTTAAGAAAAAGGTGTGTGTTTGTGGGGGGTGAGGGGGGGACAGCATAACTCAAAAACGAAAAGTCGGATAAATACTCAAATTAGTAATTGGTATTTAGGTTCAATACCTCCAAAGATATAACGTGAAGATTTTCAAGAAAATTCCCCTACACCAAACTACCCTTTACATGGAACATTTCTTAATTTTTTTTATTTTCTAAAAAATGACTAGATTTTGAATAAAATATCATATATTAAAGATATTTATATGACAAATAATATGTATATCTTGAATTTTCTGCAATAGCCCATGAAGTCCTCTTTATTCAGAAGGAATTTTGTATATTCTTGTATAACTGGTAAACGTTAAGCAGTAGACCAAAACATACTACACAAGAAATGTGGATCTCTTTAAAGCACACACTTTATTTGAATTTTTTTTTTGTGGCATTGGCCATTTTTGAGATAGCCTTATTAATGGTTCAAATTGTTCAATACTTTGTCACTCTTTTAAAGTCCGAAGAATTTTCAGTTGTTCTTTGTGATGTTCTGGAAAGAGTATGAAATTTTGAGGTCAATGTATAGCATCCAGTTCTTAAACATCTGACTATCGCTATTTCATTTATATCTGTAACAAAATGTGTAATGCAGACTTCCAGAAAGGTTTAACTTGATTAAAATGAAGTAGATAGGAAAATAAACTTTCATAAGAATAACTTGTATACCCAATAATAAGCAATAGAGTGTAGAGAAAGTCATATGAATGTATCACGTCAGATTTTTTTTTTATATAGCAATTGCACACTACTCCTATGAAAGCTTATTTTTCCACCTACCTCATATCAATTCAGATAAATCTTTGCAGAAACAACTTCATTGCATATTTCATCTAGGTACAAGGCAGATACAGAAAACAGAATTGATAATTGTCACTATATACTGGCCTTGAAATTCTATACCCTTTTCATCAAGCAGCTGAATAGCAACAACCACTTTAAAAAAAATCTGATGTGTTACACTCACATAACTTTCTCTACTCTTGTACAAACTATTTTTACAAACGCTTATTCTCCATATGCTTCATGTTAATCGAGATATCGATGTCAATTTTATTGCTAATTTTCTTGCAGATGCAAGGGGAATATGGTAGGTTATAAGCGATAGTCAAATATTTTAAGAGGTGGTTGCTATGTGGCACATTCCATTCTCTTTGCATGTCCAGGACATAAAAAAAATGAATAACGAATATGAGAAAAATTATAAGTATTGGAAAATTTAAGGGAATAACAAGCAATATCTCAAACAGTTCACTCAAAAAAAAAACTGTATATGACATAAATTGCGTATTTTAACGCGATCTACATTTTTTGTGTAGTAAAATTTTGTCTATCTCTTATGGTTTACCAGTTATGCAAAAGTCGTTCACAATGAAGAATACTTTTGGAGACATTCCCAGAAAATTCGAGATATACATTTCATTTGTCATGACAATATCTTAAACATATGATATTTTAATCAAAATTGTTAGAGCCATTTTTGAGAAAATTAAAATTTTCAAAAAATGTTCCATGTAAAGGGTAGTCTGGGGTGGGGGTATTTTCTTGAAAACCTTCGCGTCGCATCTCTGGAAGATACTGAAGCTAAATACCAAGTTTGGTGTTTATCCAACTGTTCGTTTCTGAGTTATGCTGTTCACAGACACACAGACAGACACACACATGGACATATTTCCAAAAATGCTTTTTTTGGATTCAGGGGGTCTCAAAACATGTATTTCTGGTGACATCTCGGTATTGAATTTTTGGGTGGAATACAATATTTCCCCCACTTACTATACGTAGTAGAGAAAGTAAAAATGACAAGTATTGACAAATTCAGGCCAATAATAATGGATATTTCTGAAAAACTTATTTGAGTAAGTTCTACATTTTTTTGTCTAGTAAATTTTTGTCCATCTCTTAAATTTTATAAAATTCCTTCCGAATGGAGAGGACTTCACAGGCTATTCCCATAAAATTCAAAATATACATTTTATTGTCATGTATGATCTATAATGTATGGCAATTCAAAATTGTTAGCCATTTTTGAGAAAATCGAAAATTTTAATCTTTCCCTATAAATGGTAGTTTGGCATGGGAGATTTTATTGAAAATCTTTGTGTTGCACATTTGGAAAATACTGAAATTAAATATCAAGTTTGATACTTATGCTAGATTTTATTTTTTATTTATGCTGTTCACAGACAACATATGGACTTTTTTCTAAAAATGTTTTTTTTTTTTTTGCATTCAGGGCCTCAAAACATGAATTTCCAGTAAAATCTCAATATTAAATTTTTGGATGAAATACAGTACTTTCTCTTACCTATTATAGGCAGAGAATGTAAAAATTCTGCTTTTTGATTCAGGGAGTCTGAAAACATGTATTTCTGGTGAAAGCTTGGTATCAAATTTTTGGGTAGAATGTGATACTTCCTTTACTTATTATAGGTAAATGGTAGAGAAAATTAGATCTAATTACACCTATCAAAAATTGTACTGCTATACCTGCTCAGTATGCTTACTAATTGTATGCCTTGGTATACATCAACATTGATAAATGACTGTCCTAATAATAAAATTATTCTGAGTTTTACAGCTGCAATTATTATCACTAATTCATAACGCTCACTCACACAGAGCAACAATCTGACCCACATGTCAGACAGTGTTTTAAAACTGAATTTCAAATAGAAATAAAGTATAGATAAACTTATTTTTTTATAAATAATGAATTTACTTATTAATCTAATTTTTAACAGTGATGTAAGAAAGAAAATATAGTCTAATCATCTATGTTCGCCTTAAATATTTTGGTTTAAAATACCAGTGTTCTATTTGCCTCTTAAACTGAAAATTATGAATCTTAATAAACTATAGTTTGGTGGTTTGGGGGAGTCAGCTGCCCCTCAGTGGAACTCCCCCTGGGTGGCAGCTTTGAACCAGTGTTGTTATAATACCTTATACTTGGAAACTAACAACATATTTTCCATGGAGATTTGGGCTGATCTATAAGTAAAAATATAGTAACAGTTCCAACAGAGAACTTTGTGAATCATAAGCACCACCTACCATTAATTACTGTCAAGACTTTCAATTATTGGCTTACTATCCATGTAAACTATTTCTCAACTGACTTTGCCAGCAAGCTACAAGGAATTCTCAACTCATTTGAGATGGTGTCTTACAATCTCTTCAGCATTGTAAGTCCCAGGCTTCATAGTTAACCATTACAGGTGAATCAATATGAGTCAGTTGGGTAATTTAATATCCTACAGACATGTTGCCTTGATAGTTGGTTGATTAGAGCAATGGCACAGAAAGCTGAAGATCCATGGTTCAATTCTCAACTATGGATTGAATTCTTCAGTCTAATTATACCTTTCAAACTTTAATAAGGTAGTTCTCAGAAATAAAAACAGTTAATCTGCTGGACAAAAATTTCCTGAACTATTCATCCTTCAACTTACTTATGACATATAATTACAAGGGCTGTCCCCAAAGTACCTGACCTAACAAAGAAAAAACAACAATTTTGGGAAAAAACATCTTCATAGTCTCTTTTCAGCTCGATTAACTTTTCCCAGCGATGTTCAATAGCTTTGATACCCTATTTATAGTGGAAACCATTGAGTTCTCCAAAATAGCCATCAACTGCAAACTTCATTGTTGGCAAATCTTTTACCCCAAGCCATTTCTTCAACTTTGGAAATAGAAAATAATCAGAGGAGGCTAAGTCTGGCAAATAGGGTGCATGAGGAAGCAATTCAAACTTTAACTCATTGATTCTGGCCATGGCGATAATGGTTGTGTGAACTGGTGCATTGTCTTGATGAAACAGAACTTTCTTTTTTGCTAAATGCAGCCGGTTTTGCTTGATTTCATCATTCAGTGGCTACAATAAGTTTGCAAATACTCGCCACTGATTGCTTTTCCTTTTTGAAGATAATCAATGAAAATTATCCCATGCACATCCCAAAAAACTGATGCCATGACCTTGCCTGCAGATGGAACTGTCTTCACCTTCTTGGAGCCAATTCTCCCCTTTCACTCCACTGTTTTGACTGTTCCTTCATCTTAGGTGTGAAGTGATAGATCCATCTCTTTCATCCATGGTTGTGAATTGACACAAAAACTCAGCTTTATTGCAGCGGAACATCACCAAACATTTGACTGAAACATCCTCACAATGCTGCTTTTGTTCCACCCGTCTTGCACACAGCTTTCTCATATCTAAATTTTCAGTTGGTGTGCAATGTACAGCACACTGTCTGCTAGCTCATGCACTTTTAGTCGACAGCCATCCAATACCACTTTGTGAATTTTCTTCACAATTTCTGACATGGTCACCTCATTTGGTCGACCACTGTGATGTTCGTCTTGGCAGCTCATATGGCCTCGCTTAAATTCTGCCACCCGATATTTTACTGTTGTAAACAAAGAAGCAGACTTCCCTAGAATAGAGTCTAGCTCAGCTTTAATACTAGTTGGACTAAGACCTTGCAAATGAAAGTATTGTATCACATAACAATGGCCAGTTTTATCCATGTTTACAAATTCGCTGAGAGAGTTCACTATTAGTGGCTGCCAAACAATTACTAAACAATGTAGCATCATCAAACGTCAAACTTAAGCTTTATAAGGATGGTACTTTCTACCATAGTCATTTGTTTGAAACAACTGCTATATATACATCAGGTCGGGTAATTCTGGGACTGCCCTTGTATTTTACAGTCAAAACATGAAGTTATTTCACACTTTTGCTTTCTCATGCCTGGAAATTTCTATAATAAATTGATTACTTGTGAGATCTACTGGATATTTATGTTTCAATGTACATAAACTTCTCACAGTCAATACAAATACAGTAGGCTTTTCAGACTATAGTGTAATTAGATAAACTCTTCAGATATTCCAGATAGCTGCAGCAACAATCTTTCTGACATTGCACTTTTAAAAGTATTATTTGAGAAAAATAACATAGACTCCTTTTCTGTGATGGATTGTTGTATAATGTCACCTATAACCAAATAGTTTTCCAAATGCATTAAAAATCATTGGAATACATTTTTTTTAATATCATGATTCAACCATTGAAACTTATAGGATACACTCGGAGTCATCCATAACAATGGGCAATGCAGATATGTGTCGGAGAACCCAGAAGTACTTATGCAATAAAACATTTCCCCATTATTGTGCACATTATTTGGGACTTTCTGACCTTGGACTTCATGACAAATAAAGGACCTGCCACATGATTTGTTGGAGGGCCCAGAATTTATGTGGGCAGCCTTAGATACTATAATTCATTAGAATAAGTGTGCAAATCTGAACCACCAGAATGCATATATGATTGATTCTACCTCAAAGTTCAGTGCTCTTAGTTTCTTATGCAATAAACTTAGCCCCTTGGTTCTGTATTTATTGTTTATCTCAGACAAATTGTTGTTTGTCTATGTGGAGGCTAGATATTTGGTTATTGTTCCATAACGTCCTTATCAATATTGAGATTTTCTCTAGCTTGTGTTACCAGTTACATGTTTAGATATTACACTCGTGTATATCCATTCTGATTATTTTTTGTTAGATAATTATCGCTGTGTGAGAATCAGAGGAACGTAACTCCAGCTTTCCTGGTAGCAGTGTTGTATACTGTGAGATTGTATACAGCTGGTCTTCTTTTATAGAAAATTGCCTTAGCAGCTATGACTGGACAGTACCTTACAGCTTCTAGGTCAAATTCCAGTAAATGGCATTCCCCTGCTCGGGCCCGTTCTTTCATTTCATTTTTTGATTTCTAACCTCTTCTTTTCTCTTTAGGTGTTCAAAGTGCTGGTCCTTCTCTGCCTCTTGATTTTCTTCGGGGAGATTTTGAAAACGATAACAGTGGTCACACACATGTTTTCTAGGTACATGAAAGCCTAGATTAAACTCTGTATTGAATATTTCTCTGTAGAGCCAATATTTTTCGGAAGTAACCTGTTTCTCTTTGCATTGTTCCTTATATAGATCGTGCATTATTTATATATTCAGATCTCCTGGTAAGAACTGTCGTGCAGTGCTCTGTTGGCTGTAATGTGATGGAACAGTAGGAAACGATTTGATATGACTCCTTATTCTCTCCCTAGCCTCTTCGGGTCTCCTTACACCTGGACGATGATGACATCTATTGTCGGTAGTCAAAATCATGTTGCTGCTGTCTCTTTTTTTCTGTATGTATCATACAAATGTTTCTAAATACGTTGAAAGTGCTAAGGAAAAACCCTAGACATACTTGTACTTCACAACCATCTTTCAGTAGAAAGTACTTCTTTGTAACATTTCTACAAGACTCTACTCCTGCAGAACGTGACCTTGCCTTAGGTACCTGCTTGATAAGTGGAGCTAAATACAGCTGCTGCTTTTCTATATCTTTCATCATCCAGAATCCATGGAACATCTCCCTCGCTTCAGCATCGCTGATGATCTCACTACACTTTCTCGGGCAACTGGAGCAATCTTTGTACTTAAATGTCCTGGATGGCACTTCTTTCTTAGCAGTTGATATGTATGCCTTTCCTGACTGCCTATTCATTTTTTTATATTCCTTCTCCACTTGTCTGTGTTCTTAGTCCTTTTTCTTATTGTCTTTTCCTTTTCCACTCCATTTTCTCTGTCAGGTTGCCTAGATCCTTTACTATTAGCATTCACAGTCAATGAATTTACTTCTTCCTGGTGCATGTTCATTAACATCACAAAACCTTTACCCAGATAAATTAAGTCATCAGGGCTGCATAGCTGATTTGTCACTAAATGGGAATTTGTGACATTTATTTCCCTTCCTGGCACTACCTGGAAAGAAGAAAATTATATAATTTACAATGTTAGTACCTTATCTAGCATTATGTAACACATTAATCAACTTTCAGTCGAACCCAGTCCCGCTGGATTATAAAATCATAATACGTGATAATTACGACCAAATCTACCATTGTACCCAAAAGCAAACGAGGTCTTAAGTATGCCGATATGCATTATAGAATTATTTTAGTAAAATTTCAATTAGGAAAATAAATAAATCAGAATCTAACCTAGAACCATTATGGAAAGGAGCATACACAACCGTTTAAGTTGATAACGTCTTTGCATGCATATTTTGTCTTTATTATATTCCTTTAACTACACATTCAAATAATTTGTGGTGGATAAATTCGTATTTGAAATGTTAAACAGGACGAACATGGAAAGTCAAAATTTTACTTACTAGCTGGTTTTTCTGGTGATTGGGGCGCTTTCAGCTGGATCGCAGCTCTCCTTTTCTTTCGCTTCGGAGATGGTGTAATTATCTGATGAACCCGAGCTAAACATTTTGAATTCACTACACTCTTCTTCACATAACTCCGGCAGTCTGCCCATATCATACTTGTTTTGTAATACAGAAGAGGTTTCGCCATTCGTTTCTTCTCTAAATAAATAAATAAATAGGAACCAATTTCAACCATTGCAATCAAATTAAAGATCTATATCTCCATGAAAGACTATCTCGTAGTTAAAAACAATAGCAACTTGACCTACCTTTATCCGATGTTGAATAATTCCTTTTGTTGCGGTAATTTTGATTCATCCCTATATCATCATCCTCTTGATGCCATTTCTATTGCTAACACACTATGCGCACTAACATTAACCTCTTCACACTGAGTCCTCCAATAAACTAATAAACAAAATGCGGTGTGACAATGAAAGCAACATTATTAGGCTGACAATGCATATAACAATAATACGTCTATCGTCTTCCCACCACCTGATATACTCGCAAGGGAAATGCAATATCTTGAAACTAAACAGTTCCATGAACTGGTGCTTAGACGAATGCAGCAATTAAGATTCAGCAGTAAGTTAGATGTACTGTGACATTTCCACCTCATATCGCCAGTGTCATTAGCTGCTGGACAAGCTATACCTGTTCTATTTCAGTTACACAGAAAATGGCGTACACGTGCAGGAAAATTATATGCAAAACGAGCAGATAGTTGACTCTGGTGTGTTAAAGCGTATTTCCAAAATTAGGTTATGAAGTTAGGAGTCAGAAGAACGTAAGTGCCGTTACGTTTTGCTATTCCTAAAATTGACACATACTTCTTTGAGACAGAATAACGTAAGTGCCAATATGTCTATCTGTCTCTTAAATAAACTTGTAACTTGGAGATCGCAGCACCTTATTTTTGCCATGAGAAGAGCTGTAGATACGTCGTTTTGACACAACATAGAGTTCATTACTGTGATAACATACATTAAAAAAAAAGCCAAAAACCCCGTTTTTGGAGATACAAGTAGAAACGATAGTTCTGTGCCGGAGACCTTGCTTCCTCGCGCACTGAAGCGAGTCTATGTCTAACGCCAGGCAGCTCTCTGTAAATGTGGTGTATGGAAACGGTAAACAAACAGTAAAACAGAAAACCCGGGAAAATAAACCGGCAAAAGAATAACTAAGTAGTATACTATCATGTGACTCACCGTATTGTTGTTCATTCCTAGAATGACGGCTGCTACGGGCGGGTGAACAATGTATTGCACTCCTCACAGAACACCAGGTTAATATAAACCATTTTAAGTATTGTGGTACAGCTCGTTTCTCTTTTTTCCAACACGCACACAGTTTTATCAATGAGGTATCTAATCATCTGGCAAATATTCAACACCTGACAGCTCACTATCATATGTGTTTCATCTTCATATATAATCGGCCTTCCTTCGTCTCTAAACTTTTTAATGGCACGCAAATATGACACGCACCAATCTCTTATCTCATGTCTTTCCTGTAACAAGACCTTATTGTTCCTTGTTTTCTTCCACGTGAAACCCATGTCACGTAAGATAATATTTAAACTAGTGCTTCCCCCTTTAAAGTTAATGGAATCCTTAAGCTTCAGGAGCAGATTTCTGACAGTGGGCACGGTTTTCTCCTGAATATAAAAATTGTAAATTGTTTGCGAATCACACACCTATCAAAGTCATCAATGTCTGTGATCCATTTTGGTACACGATGTACCTTTCCAGGTGTATCCCTGTTCCTCACATGTTCCCCCTTCCTTAATTATTTTACGTATTGTCCTCTCAAATACTTTTGTTGCTGCACTCACCCTCTCTTGCACTTTCTTCAATGGAATTAGAATATCGCCAGAAGCTGCTTCCCGTTTCATGAAGAAATGGACGTTATTAACAACTTCACGTGTTTGGCTGTGCAGTGTTTTTCCACCAAGTTTGCTTTGAATGGGAGGCATTTTAGTCTAAATAAGCAAATACATATACACGCGCACACACATACACACAAAACACTAATCACGAATGCGATTAACAATCACTTTCTAAAACTTGTAAAACTTAACGTGCTGGCACCGAAGCGGTAGAAGACGGATGTTGCACGGTCAAAGCTCTCCACGATACTGGCCATTTCAGTATACTGCGCATGACCGAGAATATAAGCTCGGCAACTGGGCTCTAAACGATTGCGCACCCAGTCTTCACCGGCACAAATCCATCGTTCCTGCTGTACGTTCCTCTGGGTCTCACGCGGCGTTATATATCCAACCATCTGCCTGTCTTAATAAATATATATAAAAAAAACTGTTACCATGTTTTTCTCGTAAAATCACATTTTTATCTTTTTTTTTCCTTTTTTTCTTTTTTTTGCGCAAGAATGATAAAATCAACCATTATGAAAGTTGGTATATAACGCTCCTTAGGTCCCACTTATAAAATGGGATGTATGGCATCTTAATTGTTTTTCCCAAAGTTTATAAGCATAATGTTTGTGATAAGTTAAATACAAAATTTTGATAGAATGAATATTGAAGAAATTACACAAATTTTTCTTTGTGCTTATTCCTGCTTACCACAATTAACTGTACTTCCAATTGTATTGCAAACGTAAGGCAATGTAAGTTTGTGTATTGTTAAAGCTCGTGGTTACATTTTAATTTCTATTAACATAGCAGGAAAAAGTAGTTTTATAAATAGTTTTGTTAGTTTCATATGACATGTACATTGCACAGAGAGAGGGAGAGAGTAATAGAGAAGGTGACGGAGGGTAAAAGCATGGAAGAGAATGGAAAGGGGGTTAGGGAAAAACCAAGAGTGAGAAAAGGTGAGAGAGAAAGGCGGAGAGGGAAGAAGGGAAGGAGAGAAAAAGGAAGTGTGAAACAGTATGAAAGTGAGGGAGAGAGGCTGTGTATAATCTCCACAGTTAACACAATAACACAAGCATAACTGCAGGTTTTGCTATTGATTAATTAATAATGTATATAAAACAAATATAGAATGGATCTAGAATGATCACAATAACTGGCTCATAAAAAACAGATGCAGCACAATCAGACTATTAAAGGCCTTCTTCAGGCTAGGAGAAACATAAACAAACAAACAAACACACACACTAGCTTGACAGCGACAGGTAGTGGTCATATTTTTTTTAAGCTCTTTATTAGACAGAATTACATGTCTAATTGTGTCACTTAATTTGCAATATATGAAAATAAGGTTCAGAAGAGTGTTGCCTCCATAGTCTGAATCAGAAGCTAGATAACTATGTAGGCAATATACCTTCAAAACTTTTCTAGTAAATCATAAGTTAAGTGATGCTTTTAAAAATTTTATTCAAACTCATTCATTTTTTGTTTTTAATATTCATTCAGTTTACTATTTTTAACATCATCAAAGAGAATTAAAATGGAATTAAACAAATTGTCATAATGAACAATAGTCTCACAATTTAGCATTAAAATAAATAATCTCCAGGATTTAAAAAATGATTGCACATTGTTATATTGATGTGCTAATAAGTATTCAGCTGTTGGAGATTACAATCCTACCCTTTTTCCTAGACTTGCAAACTTTGTGAAATTTAACAATGGTATGCATATCCTTTTGAAACTTTAAACCTTAACAAGTAAGACCTTAATTCCATGGTTTCCTACTTCACTTGCTTGTCTAAGACCCCCTTATTGGAATCCAGATATTTTGGTGTTGTTTCACGACACCTGTACTGTACTTCAAGATTTTCTTTAAATGTTATATATATAATAAGATGGTTGCTGCTTAAACAGCAAGTAACATTGATATTCCCTTCATGACCATGTAAAACATCATAACTACATTATTTCTACAAGATTTTTCTCTGCCTCTCTTTATTCTTTCTCTCATCACGGAATAATATGTATTATGGCATGTAAGTAATGAAACTAGAAGCACATAAACAATGACAAGAAAATACAATGCTGTTAAGAAATAAAAACGATAATAAAACATAATTATGAGAAACATGTAAAGAAACACTATTAAAAAAAAGGGACATAATGTATTAGCGCAATGAGGTTCATCCTACCACTCTGTTATCGTGTATCCTATGTCAATGGCCATGTTAACTGACATTTACTAATAACTCTACTAGAATAATATAATTATTGCTAACAGTATTGCCATTGTTGGTATCACCACTAAAATCATCACCATTATCATCATGGAAAAATACAAACAGTTGATAAAATTATGTGGGTCATCTACAGAAGTGCTATTTGACCACTTTGCTACTAAGCCAAGAGACACAGTGCACATAAAGGAAATTTAGAGGCATTCATACCCTTAAAGTCACTACTTTCTTAGTGTAAACAATTAAAGACATTATGTACACACATACACAAAATAAGCACTACAATATTAAGGATTTTCTGCTCATTAAAGAACACAAGCCTTTCCATGATATTCTGCTTTCCTGTAATTTATGTTTCTGATATATAATTCTTATACATCTCTGTTAGTAGCAGTAATATTATTGTTATAAAATTGTATTTTAAATATATGTACAGTTTTCTGTGTATTTATACTGGCAATTCTCTTTTTCCCATCTTAAGCAGACTGTATTTGTGAAAGTGGTTACTGTGTTTTGAAACTCTAAATTACTTTAGCCTATATGAAATGTGATTCATCTGTGGCAGATATACTGTAGACAGTAATTGGTGTTGTAGCTGTATAGCAGGAAGCTCGTTGCTAACCTTATGAGACAGGATGCTGTGTTATGTATATGTGAATTACATGATGCAGATTTTCCTCAACTCTTCTCCGGGAGGAAGTGAGTTGTTGATAGCGTGAACAGTGTATCCACTAATTGGTGAAGGTAAGCCCTGGTTGCTGGTTGTGCAGGTGAAGCTGTGGTTTGACTCGGGAGCCCTGCAGCTGGTGGTGACAGTGGTCTGCGCTGCTGGGCTAACACCCAGAAGTAATGGCCAAGCCCGCAACCCTTATGCCAAACTCTTTCTGCTGCCAGATCGCAGGTACACACGCTGTGTGTCATTATGCCATGTTGTGTCCTTGCTTTGCTTTAGTTGTCTAGTGTACTTCTATTTCTACTATTAATGCTAAGTGTGCTATAAAATATTTAATCTTTTCTAATGTAAGAATTGGTTTTATCCGCTCAGAAAAATGAAGAAAGCACTATGACAAAAAGATGAAATGGTTCTCTTACTGAAGATGCATTAGACAGTTTAGCTTTTTCTAAATATACAAACAAATTAATATTATACAAACAATATACCATCAACCTGGTTAGAGTTGACTGCCTTGTATAATATTTTTGCTTCTAATTTCCTCAAAAAATTGTTTCTTGTAAACAACTAGTACACAGTTCTGTTAAGTATTTTGCAATGATTGATACTCTAGTGTTGCACAGTGGTTTACTCAACACCTGAATTAAATATTATTTTGTAACTAATATGCACATAATAAATACTATTATCTGATGTAATATGGCAAAAGAAAAAAAAGTTTGTGAGGTTTTGATATATAATGCAACTATGTGCAAAACAAATATAGAAATTGCATAGACTAATTGCCTTTAGTTTTTTAGATTTTTGAGGTTGGTAATGTTTCTGCTGAAATAGTAGTAATCAATGCGACAAAAGAAGCTAGTGGTACAATATTTCACATAGTACGTATCCAAAGTCATTCCATGCTGAGACTTAGATTCAATAAATGCACAAACACCATATGCAGGCTTCAGACTGCCACATGGAAAAGTGGTCAACTTAAAACCCTGATCAACTGTAAACAAGTTGATGGTAGCATATTTTTTCTGTAAAAAGTAATGCATTTTAACTCTGAAGAAAAGTTCAAATGAAACTACAAATCTTAATTGTAAAATTGTGGAAATTAAAAGATAGCAGAATTTTCTACTGATTAAGAATACAGTATTCTTTGTCTAATTGTCATTTTGCATTTTGATAATATGATTTGATTTACAAACCTCTTAGTGGTCAGAGTTAGAAGTTGATACCCTCTGTTTTATGATATTGAATGATAAGTTTTTGTGGCTTTTTATAAGTATTTTTATTAATGTATGGAAGTATTTGTACCATATATGGGCAAAATGCTTACAGCAAAACCAAACTTAAAATCTTCTACAGTTTCCCACAAAATAAAGCACTGTATGTCTCTCTAAATTATAAAGATCTGTTATTTCATATGACTTCTAAAACTATGATGTTAGATTATTTCTGAGAAAAAGTATTTTTATATTTTAAGAAAAATAATACTTTATTGATATGTAAAATTTTGAAATAATTTAATTACTAAGCTATATTGTACATAAATTAACAGAATACAGAGCATGACTTATTAACTTTTGCTGCTTGCCCATTTTCTGGAAATGTTCTATTATTCTCTTTATAAAATGTTATGTACACTGCAGTTTTAACAATACATTGCTTTCTATGCACTGAAATCACTTAATGTTCAATTAGTGATGATGAGTAGACTTTTTGATTAAAAGAGATTTAGATTTTTCAAAAAAAATTATGACCACAAGAGTTTTCTATGTTAGGAAATAAACCTATCCACTGTTCAATGTTTTCTTCATTTGAGCTCCACATCTCTGATACTATTCTGAATTATTAGATAAGGTAGTTCTTCTATAATGATTCATGTCAGAATCTGAATGTTTTAATGCAGTTACCTATTAATTATGACTGCATTATTCAGTTATGTTCTATGTTTAACAAAGCTGCCTCCTTAGGTTTTAGCCAGAACTTCTGTCCCAAGCTTAGAGACATACCAAAATTAATGACATTTAGAATTATGGTTTAGGTGGTCTTTACTTCTAAGTGATATAGGTGCTTTGATCACATGGCTCCCAACACAGTGGCAGGCACCTCGTTAGAGCTGGTAATATCAACAGATTTATTTTCATTAATTTAGTTTGTTTACAGAACATGACCTTCAGAAGGAAATCTGAGGTGCTGACATTTACTTATATTTATACCACCCTCTTAAAGGGTTTGAAATCAAAATAAAAGGAAATCCTTATTCAAAATTTAAAATTTTTTCATATCCAGTCTCTCATTTTATGGCTGATATACCGGATATAACATCTAATCCGGCTATGAAGAGTGAGATAATGAATTCCTACATTAGATAGCACAGTAGTTTATTATTAAATAATTATTTTAAAATACTGACTTATGGTTTTAAGTTGATTAAAAAATGTTATATTATAAAATTGACAAGATTTAATGGGGTCTAGTACATGAATATCAGAAGCAGTAAAATAGATATGCTCATACTTTAAACTGGAGTACATAAAAAGTTTGAATTGTAATTATATACAGACTTTTAAAGGATCTTTTAGAAAAATATTTTAAGCAACAAAACCTAATATCTATAAGCAATTTAAAGTAAGCTAATGCTTCAACTTCAATTTTCTGAAATTAGTTTTTCTTGTTTAGGTGTACATATCTCAAGAAGTATTTGAAACAGCAAGCTGAAATTTTGTGTATTCTTTTAAAGTATATTTGAAACATTTATTGTTATTGTGAAGAATTATGAGTATTTTTATAGAACATATTAATTATAATGCTGTACAAAAAGCACAGAGAAATTGGGTGTGATATTTCCATTGGTTCACATACTAGTCCCCTTAAGCAAATCATCTTTTGTAGATGCTTAATGTTTAATTATTAACTGTTACTAAACTAATAATATTTCAAAAAAACACCCATTAAATGCTAGAACTCTATTCTCTATTATTGCTAGTAAAACTCTATGTAGCTACCTATATCACTTACCTTGTTTCTTTTTCTACCTTTTTCTTTTTTAAGGGTTGTAGTTTTTAACGTCCATTACAACATTTCAGGTCCACCAAGATGATGAATGAAGTCATGATCATTGAGTACTCAAATGTTGGGTAATTCCTACCTCTTTAACCCTGGATCCATTTGTCTTTCCAGGTTAAGGAGGAATCTTAAGGCAAATGCAATGGTGAAATATGGCAAAAAATTACAAAAATTTAGATTTTTTTGTTCTTTGCATTTATGTTATCCTTGTACCTTGTACTTCTTTGTGTTGTTTTCTTAATATCAATCATTTATAAAGCTCCATACAACTATTTAAAAGGCCTATTCCATTCAAGTAAAACACAGTGCAAAACTTCAAAACCATTTTTCTCAGCTCTTTTCTTGTAGGCCTAGGCCTACCAACCTGACTGCCGACCTCATGCCGACACATGCCAGAGGTAGACAATCATCTACGTGATATGGAGAGATGATGTGTTCAGCACCAAGTTTCCTCCAGCTAGAATATTGCTTTTCCTGACCTGCTGACTGCTACCTATTGTAGCTCCTCAAATGCATCATGATGCTGAGTGGGCACCAGCCCTATCCATGGGCCAAAAAATCCACATCCCACTAGGTGGGCTCAAACCCACATGCATTCTGTGGCTGGGAACCATAGTACCACATTCCAACCCACTATGCCACTGCTCAGGACCAGTATACTACAGTTTAGAATTTAAATGCTTTAGATTTTCAGAAAATCTTCAGATAGAAACAACTCTAAAAATTGTTGTGCAATTCAAAAGTATTCCATAGTTATTTGCAACTAAATATTTTCCATATCTCAAGTGGTCAGTTTGAAAAATTCAATAGCACATACCCAAAATAAGCTTTTTCTAGTATACTAATTAAAATGAATCATTCCCTGAGAAACAATCTCTATGTATTGGTTTTCTAAGTTGAAAATAAAAAATTTCAAACAGCCATAATACACTATTTGATGCAAGGAGCATTTTTATTTACATATAAAAATAATTAATTATAAATAAACTCTCAAAAACAGTTTGACATAATGCATTAAAATTTTGTGTTTTCTAGTTGCTTTATGTTCCGCATATGCAGTACAAATTGGAAATCAATCAAAAGAAAATTGTGGATTTTTTTGTTTTTCACAAATGCATTGCCTTAAAAGAAAACCTTATCCAAAAAACTCACTCCAACTGAGATTCAAACCTGGCACTCTAGGTTACAAGGTAGACATGTTATTTATTACACCAAAGATGGGCATGTCTTCACTAATAGTAGTGCTTAAGAGCACATTAGTGCTTCTCGGTTGAGCAAAACCAAGACTTTTCTATGTTTTTATATTATAAACAAATGAAAGTCATAATTTAAAATTCTAATTATCATTTAGCCAATTTATGTTATTCAGTAATTATTCAGGTTTGCTTAGGTATTATATCTCTGAAGGTACTCTTTTCTTGGCTAGACACAAGATAAATTAATTTTTTTTAATTTGCTGTAGTTGACCTAAACAACTAAATTGAAAGAACTATAGTGTGGCTAAATTTGGCTTGGAGGGGCTTCTGTTTAAGTTTTATTTGCATTGTGTTCAAACAAAGGAAAAGAGGAAGAAAAAAATTTGCCAGTTTTTCACCAATCTTAGTCTGCATCATGTGCATCTTGGTGAACTTTTAAAAACCAGGAGCATTTTCTGCTACCACCCTAAGCATTATAATATTATTCATTCATACACTTTGTTTCATATCATAGTTTGCTATAAATACTTCCTTTATTTGAAAAGCTAGGATCTACTTACCTTCCATAAACTTAATATCACTTGATGCAATACCATCTACTATAGACTATAATGTTTTGAAATTAATTTTAGGCCATATGCTGCGAGTAACATGTTTGGTCAGGCAGTTCAGTTGGTAAGGTGTATACTTACAAATTTGAATAATTCAAGGTCTGTTGTCCTCTGTCTTGTGCAATTTATATAGATAATGCAAGAGCAGTATTTCCTGAGATATCATAAAACTCTTCTGGGCTAAGTTACATTAGCATTTAACAATGTTTAATAATATTAATAATAATAATTTTTAAAAACATCCATGACTTTCTTTCCCCAGCATTACTTTTTTTATTTTTCATGCCATTGGAACTGTTAGGTTCTCAAAATTAAATCAACTATTGCAATATTGCAGGGACTCTCTTCTCTGCTTGCATGCTTCATGCTGGTAAGCAGCTTGTGTCCAGCTTAGGGCCTGAACGGGTTTTGCCATTCCTACATATGGGTTACTAAGACAATACATTTTTCATCTTCTAAGATAAAGAATTATGTTATTAGAGGCTTAAAATATAATCCTTCTATACAGGGTGTATAAAAATATTTGGGAAAATGTTGAGGGTAGGTTCCTCATGCAAAAATAAGAGAAAATAAAAGATCATGCAAATCTAAATCCTAAATTGCTGAGTT
Source organism: Deroplatys truncata (assembly GCA_030765065.1). Lineage (NCBI taxonomy): Eukaryota > Metazoa > Arthropoda > Insecta > Mantodea > Mantidae > Deroplatys > Deroplatys truncata. The sequence continues at coordinate 114,113,580 of CM060988.1, read as the reverse complement.
TTCTTGGTATTATTGAAAGTTTACAGAAGAATTATTGTTACCAATGGTTTGTTGTGCAAACATACCATCCATTATATGCTTCCTCAGTCTTCTTTACAAATGAGGTAAGAATTTGAAGAAATGGTATTAGACATTTTCACAACCAACATTTGAAGGCTGATGCAAATCATCATGGTGCAATTCAGGCTAGGCACCAAGCAACAATTTAAAATGAATGTGCAGGCTGGAGTTGTCTGGAAGGTCCATATGCTCTCCCAGTACATCTTAAAGGCAATGGATTTATCAAGAATATTCTAACTGACCTTCTACAGAATAATAAGAGTAAGAAGAATCACATGGTTCATGAATGATGATGTACCAGCACATTTTAGTCAGATTGTTTAAGATACAGTGGCTGATATTCACCAAGACAAATGGATAGATAGGGAGTCCATGGTCTGCATATTCACCCAAACTAAATACTTTGGATTCTTATCTGTAGGAACATGTAAAAGAATTACTTTATGTGACAGAAATTCAGAGACAAATGCAGGCATCTTAAAAGTATGTTAAGATCAAATACAAAATCATTTGACATGGTTTGGGAGGGACTGAAAGGGTATGATAGTCCATTATCAAATGCAAGTGCATATGTATGTGTGGAAGCAACAAAAGGGAGTTTTAAAGATTTTCTATGAGTGAAAAGCATTTTACACATCTCCTAGGACCTGAAAATTTCAAACTGATAATATTGTACAATTGAGGAGCAGTTTTTTTCAAAATTCGATACATGCAAAATTTTACAAAATTGAGCTACATACATATAGTATCGGCATAATTTGCACCTCCTGCATCATTCTGTAAAATCAGATTTTGCATATCTTGAGAAATACTCTGTGTAGAAGGTAAGGAATATTAGCAGTGTTTTTGAAAACCCAATAGATGCACTTGCTCAGTTAAAGCAAAGTCAAGATGCAATTTTATTATATTCTGACACAATGTATAGTAACCTTAATTCTATGAAATGTAATGTTATTGACTGCTGTCTCACTCTTGTGGTTCTTGGAATTCCTGCTCATTTTTGCAAGCTTTGTTACACTGCTGCATCGTTGACATTAACTGCTAACTCACTGTTGTGGTTCTTGGATTTCCCATTCATTTCTGCAAGCTTTGTTAGATGCAATACATTTATTCTTAGTTGAGACACTGCACTGTGCACATGCTATGAACAATGGACAGGAGCTCAGATTGCAAATTGTACCAGTCATAGAATGCCGATGAGGCAGCAATCACAAAAAGCAAAGAACGAAAATAAAAATTAAGTCAAATCAAACACTGCCTAAACTTTCAGTTAGCAAGGTATTCTATGCAAGGCAGGTATGGGTGTATAATCTATACATATTCCTTCTAAAACCCAGAACAAAAATTATATTTCCTTGTACACTTGGTTGGAAACTGAATCAGCTAAAGGCTGCAGCCAGGTTGCCTCTGCTTTTCACCAATTCTCATTACTGAAAGAAAGAATCTCCAGCAGCACTCCTACCATTCGTTTATTTTCAGACCCTTGCTCTGGTCAGAACAAGAATAGTGTGATGAAATTCGTGCTTATTGCTTTCTTGGAGAAGAATAGAAAATTTTCCTGCATTTCATACATCTACCCAATGCATGGACACAGTTATATGACTCCAGATAGTTTTCAGCAGAATTGAAAAAGAGTTAAGGAAAAAAGAGAATGTCTTGTACCCCGATGAGTACCATCAGATATTACAAAATCATGAATCTGTGAAAGTGTTATTTAAAGACTGAAATTAAGCATTTGAAAGAAAGTGCAAAGCAAACACTGAACTCGGAGCTTCCTTTCAAGATGAATATACAGCGAATCATAAACATACTCCAAACAATCAAAGAAAGACCATAAGGTATGTGTAGAAGTTCAAAAGGCATATTCTGCTTTGCCTGTGGAAGTGGTGTGATGAAACCACAAGGCAAGGTATTGCTTCTATCTCAAACTGTTCCCAAAATCAATAGGGTGAGCAAAAAAAGAAAAAATGTGTTAAAAATCCAGCTAGTTTTTTGAAATTCCAGAAAATGCAAAAGAATTTTATAAGGATGTGCTAGGAGAGGTAGTTAAAGCTTAAACCTTACTTATTAATATTGTTATTTATATAAAATTGTGTTTTCTTTGTATTGTATTCAATATGCTTGGTATACAAACAAAGTAAATATTATTATTGTGAATGTAGTGAAACTTGCTTTCTAATTTATACCTACTAACTAATCTGTATAAATATTAATATGGTGGTTATATAGTACATTATGCATTATGAAAAGGTGAAAATAAATAAAAAATTAATATATAAATTAATAAAAAATAACTAACAAAGAATTTTATTGTGTAATCAGAAACTATATATATTGCTCTTATGCTAAGGCTGGCAAAATATTGTATCAAATATTTGAAATAAAAGTTAATAAAGTTAAAACAAAAAAAAAAGCATTAAAACATCAAATAAACATTGACCAATATGTCTGCTAAGCATTTAATAATCCTATGTCCATAAAAAAGATATTACATAATGAACCTAACAAGTAAACATAGTTTATCCTTGACAATAAACAACAAAACCTATAATCACATGCAAAAAAGTTAATCAGCATCCATCAGTTTTTGAAAAAACTTGGTTTTCAAGCCTCAAAATATCACTAGTTAAACTATGCTAAATTTTGTTTTCCCATGTGTTGAGACAGTTTTAGGAAGGAGAATGAATCATTAAAAAATCTGCAGTGTTAACCAATCTGTATTGCTAATAAATAGAAAAAAAAATCATTCATCTCAGGAACACATTTGGTGTATCTATCGAGTTTTGAAAAAAAAAAATGCTACTCAATTGTAAAATGTTCTTTCGATAATAACCCAAAAATCAAAATTTCCTAATATATATTTATACAATATGTTGTTTCTTCTTTTGGTGTGAGGTATCTGGTCCACCAAGTATTGTTGATACATACTGTATGTATCCATTTTAAAGTTTTTTAACACATGCAATGAATAATTAGATGACTAGGAGAACAGGCTATCACAACACATTCTATGAAATCCATATGCATTTTTGGAGTGTTTCCACTGTTATGAACATATTTGTAATATTTGTTAGTAGTAAATCTTTTATTCCAAATGTGTAATATGTTCCTTTTCTGTAGCGTAGTGAAGATAATAGGATTCCCATCTGGTAATGTGGTGATGAGTATTTTGTAACTGAGTCATTCCTCCTGTGAACTGTGAATTAACCAATAATTTGTAATGGAATGGTGGTTCTCACATTTCATAACCTTCACAACTACCTCATTTGCCTGCTTCCTCTTATTGTAACCGAGCTAGCCACTAACCAATGATTACCTACCTATGACAGATGCAGCGCTTCACAGGAGCATAAATTTTCCATAACTTTATTTCGTTGTCCCACTATGTGGGGTGCTTCAATTGATTTTTGTTACACTGTTAACAAAGAAAGTGTTTGTTGCTCTTTGTTGAGATATAATGAATGATGCTGCTTTTTAATGACAAGACATCAGATTTATCTTGCTTTAATACTTCATGAAAAGACTATGTATTTAATTTGAATTAATCACAATGTTAAGTATGAAAGAGTAAAATAGTTCACAGGAACTAATTGGTTCAAGCCATCACTATGCTATCCTTGAGAATACTAGACTACTTATCTTTACTATGCACCTGCCTGGAAAACTTTACTTGTTGTAAATAAGTGTTAGGATTAAAAGAAAGAGAACAGCACTGAAATTAATGCTTTTAAATTGACAGTAACTTTATGCATGATAAATGGTGCTGCAGCCTTCTAAACTTGTAGGTACATTGCTAGATTTACACATGCAATAAATTTGAACAGAAATAACTATTAGTATTTTTTGTGACTAAAGTTGTACAGAAATTCCTCCTTTTGTCTTCACCTTTGCTAAACATCCACAGTGAGAAGTCCAAGCGGCGTACAAAGACCTTAGCTAACACCAATGATCCCAAGTGGAATCAGGCATTTATCTACTCGTCAGTGCGACGCGCCGACTTGAAAGTTCGAATACTAGAAGTGACAGTGTGGGACTATGTCCGTTATGGGGCCAACGATTTTCTAGGAGAGGTATGATTGTTTCCTGTGTTGTATAATCATAATGGATAAATCTAAGAGTTTGTAATTATTGAATACACTTTCAGAAAACTGGGTATCTCAACTTTGCAAAACAGAATGCTTAAAATCTGTCAACAGTATTAATACAAGTATCAAAAATAAATTAAATTGATTCACATTAATATTTACTATTTTTGGTAGTTTAAAAAGTATTCTCATTGGCTGTGTAAAAAATAAGTATTTCTTGTAAAATATAAATAAGCCATTCAGTTTCAGAGGCATATGCTTGGATTTTCATGTATCGTACCTATTAACTTGCTATTAAGAGCAGCTATGAAGAATGCTCATAAAAAATTACTCCAAATTTTGGTGTATGCTAAAGTACAAGTATTGATTATATTTGTAAATTTCACTTAACCAAAACTGTAAATTATTACTGTAGTGCTTCAGATATATTTATTTGTAGTTACAATTTTAAATATCAGATATTTATCACAATGTACTAATTGCACATTTCATAGTGTAGACATACATTTCATTTTTCTATTTTCTCCACCTTACCTAAGGTGCAAGAAGTATTGCATTTTATCCAAAAATTTGGTATTCTAATTTTATACAAATACATATTTTGAGATTCTGTAAATCCTGGAAAAGCATTTTTCTAAAGATCTGTGCATTTGTCTGTCTTAGGAAATTCCCCTACTCAAAATGACCCCTCACATCAGAAACTGTTTCATTATTTTTTTATTTTCTAAAAAATGACTCTTAACAAGTTTGATATACCAGTATGGCAGAAGTGTACTTTGAATTTTCTTTAGTCAGTGGAATCTTACTTATTCTCACTGAATTTTATGTAACAGAAAATGATGCAGTAATTTGTATCACAAATTACTTAAATGTAAATAATGATTGTAATATGAATATGCATTTTTATGTGACATTGATTTCAGATGTTTATTAATTGTAATTATTATTGGGAAATAAGTTTATACGGCTTTACTGAAACTGTCAATAATAGCGCAATAATGCAGCGAGGGGGGTGAGCTGTTTATCATTATTGGGAACGAGGAAGTTACGTAATGTTGGCGCGTTTTCGGTAGAAACTTCTGGAATATTTTCTCCCTAAAAGCAATATGTATTCGTGGTTTTCATTGGATATTAAAATAGACGCTAATGTTGGTGCGTTTTATTAGCCAATAGTAGTTCAGTTATAATCTTTAGGCGTATCTTGATGCAGGCGTATAAATAGGGTAGGTTGGAGGTAAAGTCAGTCAGTCCTTCAGTTCGCCGAAAGCATTCATACATTACACGTCGTATTCAGTCGCTCAGTTCAAAATTCCTAGCACATTACACGTCGTCAGTCAGTCCTTCAGTTCGCTGAAAGCATTCATACATTACACGTCTTATTCAGGCAGTTCATCAAAATTCTTTGTGCAATACACGTCGTCTTAAGTTCGTCAGTTCGTCAAAATATTTGTATGAGATACGTCGGCTATAGATTCACAAGTTACGAAAATCTAAAGTATTATAAAGTTAATTATACACAAAGTTGAAATACGTGAATTAAAAGTGATCAGTAAGAAGTATTATAACAGTTTCAGTTTGGCGAGTATCTAGATCAATATGTAAAAGTGATAGTGAACGTGTTCGACAATAAAAATTATAAAACAAATTTCTTCATCAGTGTAATTTTTGGATAAAAGATTCCTTTCCGCTTCACAACCTGTATAGAGACACATGTTCGACCCAAGATAAGATAATAGCTAGCCGGAGGACATTTGAAATGAATTATTTCAAAAACTGATACTAGGAACCGCAAATTGCTAACGCCAGATGGAGCTACAAACCAAACAAATGAATGACGTCACAAGATGGCTTCAACACTGATGTAAACAAACATTCGTAAGTAATACCGTTACAAATTGGCTCCCATACGTGGGGCAGTTAAAATTATGTAACCAAACAAAACAAAAGCAGCAAAATGTAAGATCTACAAGTTATAATAATTTACGTAAAAACATATTACGTAAGCACTAACATGAATAACCACTCGCAAAAAAAATACTTACTGCAGAAAAGATTTAAACTAGTTTAAATATATGTTTACATCAAATAGCTTCTTTTATGGGGTTAAGCAGTCGTGAAATACTTACCTCTGTAGGTATGTTTAAATTTCTGATTTTGAAGTCCACTTCACTGCTTTTTTCTAAATAGTATTTTAATGCTCACTCTTACTTCATACAGCACCACAGGCAGTGACACTGGTGATGTACAAAATCAAATGATAATTGGAAAACAAAATTTGAGAAGGAAATAGTCCAGGCCTAAGTTTAGGGTCCTCCCTAGCATTTGCAAGAGGACTGACTAAAACCTGGAAGAAGCCTCAGTTAGGGAGGATGGTCCTGGCAGAATTTGAACCACAGACCTCCCATTCATGAATTATACCTGTGTCGGTTACTTCACCATATTATCTATGAAAATGAGTGATTTCCTTTTTTTCACACAAGCTGATAACTAAAGATTTTACGATATGAACTCTTTGCTCATGATCATCAAAAATCAACTGTGATACAAACATATCCTTCATGTAACTATGTTACCTAATTTGAAAGCATTCCTAAATAGAGATGAATTGTGATTCATGTAAAATGAATAGGACAATAAACTTTTTATACTCGGAGCATATATCAGTTACCTGCGATTTGTAGTGAGCAGAGAAAATCATGTGACGGTTACATTTCAGATTTTCTTCTAGTGCTTGAGTACTTGTAGATTTACTTACAAGTTATTATACAAGAAGGCATAAACGTCTGGTTTATATTCAAGTTAGTATGTGTTTTCTATGGCTACAATTTTATTTTGACTGCAGGTTGTGGTAGAACTTAGTGAGGCTCCCTTGGATGAAGAACCAGTATGGTATTACCTCAGTGCTCACGAGGAAATATTTCCTCATTCTCATGGGGTGAGTACAGTTGTTGTTCATCGATATTAACTTCTTCTATTGTTGTGATGCTATTGTAACTTCATGATACATGAGTACCTTAATTTGATTGCAGAGGCGAGGAGACATGGATGCTCCAGAAATGGACTTAGCTTTAACACCTACGGACCATCTGTCACCTCCAAGCACAACATCAAGGTTGTCTGACTCAGACACGTCGGAATGTGATATAGAAGATGGTTTAGGAGGAGTGGGAATCAGGGATAGAAGGGTAGCAGATGGAGCTTCCATTAGTAGTGTAGGCAGCTCGTCGAGGTAATACCTCTATATTTTAATAATTTTAATACATGCTATTCTTGCTGCTTATATTTTTAAGATAAAGCTCAAAAGTTAAAACAATATTAACTTGTGTACCTTCAAATGATTTTTAAGAATATAAATACTTTCAGTTCCATTGTGTTACCTCATGAAATATTCATTCCAAAGAACAAATGATTCATAAACATCTTCTCTTGCAGAGAACAGCTTTATTTTTGTAATGTATTTTTCCTATATTTTCCCTTAACATTTTGCAGTCCACCGCCAGAAGTTGAGATGTCGGAACACAGGCGTTCACGTCGTGATATGTCGCCACAAGGAAGAAAAAGAGCTGCTATCATGATGGGGCGTGATAAGGTGGTCAGTTATCAGCCTCAAAGGAAGGTTAGTTCAACAATAATGGAAACTATAAAGGGTATAACAAAGAAGTTAAATAATTTGTGTACTGTAATAGTTAGATCTAATCACTATTATTTACAATTCTTCTCTTTATTCTCTTTATCACTAAATAGGGGAAATACAACCTTTTAGTGTGATTATTTTGTGAAATGATAATAAACTAATAACATTTAAATGTGTACTGTGTGGAAAAGTTGCTGAGTAAGAGTTTTCCTTTATCAGAACAGCAATGTTTTCCCTCTTCCTATTATCTGCATCTCCTGGAACATTCTATAACTTCCTATTATATCCATAGCATGTTTCAAATATATCAGTCTTAATTGTCTTTCACATGGCACATTTAAATACTTATTTGTTTTTATTTAGTATTATGCATGAAATCTGCTTAATATCTTAGTGCATCTAGAGTGCATGATCTATACTTCCCTCTGCACTAAAATGTAACACTGAAATGTATAGTATCTGTACAGTTTTTCTTGTATTTTAAATCCAGTATGGCTAAAACTAATATAGTTTGTGTAGTGAGTAAAACTGTTATTGTTTAGTGGAAAATAATCAAGAGCATAAAATGACGATACAATTCTCCATTTAATGATGAAACTTCCTGGTAAACATTATGAATATACACTTGTTGCTGCATTTATGAAGTATTGTTGGGGATAAAGTTTCTGTGCCTATCACACATCACAAATTTTAGTATGTGTTGAAAGTGATACAAGCTGAAGGAAGGTATTAGAAATATTTTGCTAGAAATAATTTGATCATATTTGCCTAATTACTGTTTTCTTTAACCACAAATAGTTTGATATAATTTCAAATCGAATAATGGAACTTTTAGTGTGTTCTATCAGAATAATATTTGAACCATCTAATAGACACATATTTTACCTTAGGGTCAATCCATGTAGTATAGAATATTGGTAGGAAACCTTAACTTTTACTATTTTATATTATTTTTAATTTGATGATCCAGGATCTCTAGCATAATAAATTGGCACCAAAACATAATCAGTTTTATTTGTTTAATGACAATTTTTGTAAAATCTATGATTGTAGAGTTGAGTTTGTAATATGGTTAAAAGATAAAAATGTTTAAGTCCTACTTCTACTAAAAAGCTGAATATTGACATGGCAGTTTATGATGAACCCCTTTATTGTGTATAGTTAATATTACAAGCATTTTAAAACGTAAAAATGACATAAGCTTCAAATCATATAATTTTGAGAAATTAATGGTAGTTTTTTAATATACTGTTAGCACCCACCATTGCTTATCAGTTTTTAAACAGTATGTAACATGGTTTAAATGATGATGGTGATAATGATGATGATGATAATATGTGAGAATACTCTGTATTATTTCATTATGGCATAGATCATACACATGACTGTGTTTCCAAATTAATATTCCTTTTCCCTTCTGAATGAAAGGTTACTGGAAAGCTGAATTACAGTTAAAAAATCTAATGCCATGCCCAGGGCTCAAATTTTGGATCGTTGGCCTCCCATACTAATGTTCTACTGCTGAACTATTATGGTAAGCTACCTGTATGTGCATTAAATCTTCTTATCTGATTTAAGTATCATGATAAATCTTCAGGGTAATCTTAAATATTGAAGTTATCATTTCATTGTGTTACCTTCTGAGCTTTATTAGTTAACCACCATTAAGGTTAAGTCAAGTGTTGATAACTGTTCTTCCACACTAGGATTGTGTCAGCACTATGTTAGAAACTTGAATCAAACTTGAAAAATCTAGTGCCATAACCAAGACCCAAACCATAGAGCACAACAGTACAAGTTGCCTTTAAGGAATGATATTTTGGTATTAAGGTTGCCTTGAGGGTTTACTTGGATACTTGAATCAGAGAAGGTTTAATGTATGTGTGGGTATCTAGCTACTATAGCTCAACAATAGAGCCTTGGCATGGATGGTTCAATCATAGCCATGACACTGGATTTTTTATCTTTTTTGAATCAAGATTTTTCTTTTTTTTTAAAGCCATGTCCTTTTAATGCCATCCCTCTAAGTGTTCTATATTAATTTTATTGTGAAGTTTACAACACATTCATTTCAAATGTTTGCTCACAGATGCAAAAAAAACAACTACAAATGTACTACTTCCCACCTTGGGAATGTTGAAAATGTGTACAGCTAGAGTTTGAACAAATTTACTGCTACAGGTGTTACATCTATCATATCTATTCTTATTCAAAAATAGAAAAGCATTCTTAGTAGCCAAAGCCCAATGTTGCAAACTCATACCAGCTTATTCGAGGAAATATATACATCTTGGAATTTCAGCATGACAAATTGAAGTTTTGCAGAAACCAGAAGAAACTTAAATCCTATATTTCAGGTCTATGTAGGCAATGAAAGGATAGATCAAGAAAAGTGAGTGATTGCCTTCTTAGAAGTATGCAGGCAAAGATAGAAACTAAATGGTATAAGAATTGGAAAAAATATAATGCAACCATTTTATTATCACAAAACCATCAGTTTAGATGTAGTGTCACTGTGCTATTATGCTCTTCATCATCATGTTTCATTAATTGTTGTATGAGTACATGTTTGACACTAGATTTATCAGTTCATGGTTATACTTGAGCAAAACAGTGATTAGGATTGTTGCGTGTTAGGCATTGAAAGCAAAAATAAGTGAGAACTCCAGAAGCAGTCATAATATTTCAAGCATATTGTTACTTTAAATTCCTCTAAACCAGTTTTAAGGTTATCCCAGTATGTAATTATACACATAAAATTAGAAGAAGAGCTAACAAAAAACTAAAGTAAATTTATATCCATCACAACTGTTTTAACAGCATTCATTGCATGAAAGCAACTGTTTTTTCCAGGTCTAAAGAGCAATGCTGTGGGTCCAACAAAACCTGTAGCCCTCAGCCTACTAAAACATGCAGAGTGTGGGTTATTCACATGTTGTAATTCAAATAAAGTGAAGCTTTAAGAGATAATAGTTTAAAAAAGGGAAAAAAAACATACTTTCATCTTATAACATGTAAAATCCTCTGGAGGCAAGGGGCAACAAGGATGACAGGGAGAAGAAAATCTCCTAATGAGATTTTCACTTTTTTTATATCTCTTATGATAGACATAAAATTATTTTTATTATTATTCCCCAGAGGCCAATACAGAATTAGGCATCATTAAAATCATTCCAAATGATTACAGAATTATTCCCCCACAACTCTGTTTTTTAAACAAAAGTTGGAAATCCGGGAACAGATCATTAGGTAATAGATCTTTTCAGAACTAGTGAATAAAAAAATATGCTATGAATTCAAAAAGTATTGCCAACAGAGTTACCATTTCAGTAAAACTTATTTATATTACTTTTAGCATTACATCATTAAACAACACATTATCAAATTCTTGAAGACTGCACATTCCATCTACAGAATTATTTCTGGGTATCTCTCTCAATGATTGCTCTTAAGTTCTTTGGATGTCAATTTGTGGTTGAAAATGAATAGGTGCCTCACTTCCATTCATCTTGTAATAGTTTGATGTGGTAGAAGCTGTAAATTTCCCTTAAGGCATCGATAAAGATTGTGTGCATCAGTCTCAGTTTTTTTTCAACATGTTTATGTTATAATAATACACATATCCTAGAATACTGAAAAAAATTATTAAAAAATTAACAGAACCTTCAGCTCTACTCATATTATTGTATTAAATGCAAAGAATCTTTTCTCTCTCTCTCTCTCTCTCTCTCCTGCTTTCTCATTGTTTTTCCGTCTTCCATTCACTAACTGTACCTACATCTCCATCACTTTCCCCTCTATCCCTTTCTCTTCTCTTCTCTCCTCTCTCTCTCTGCCCCTCTATTGTTCTTTCTCCTCCCTCCCGTCCCTTGTGCAATTTATATGTCGTGTAAATTGGTAATAAAACTACTTTCTTCTGGGATGTTAATACAACAAAACCTTAGATGAAAGTTTAAGAATAGCTATATAAACTTGGCCTCCTTGCAATGTGATTAGAACTCTACTGTGTGTCATGGTAACAGATTTCTGCACACAAATAGCAGAGATGAAAAATCACTATATTTCTTAAATATTCATCCCATAAAAATTTTGTAAGTAATAAAATTGTGGACCAAACTTGTTAGCAAGATTACATTTAAAAACTTCTGTTATTGTTATTATTATTATTGTTGTTTTTGTTGTTATAATAATGATAATAATAATAATAATAATAATAACAACAACAATAAGCAAGATATTTAGATTTTATATCCCACTAGCACTTTGCTTTGGTTTAAGGAATTCAGAAGCTCCACGCACACACATACACATGCATGTACACACACACACACACACACACACACACACACACACACACACACACACACACACAAAGAGAAATCTTGAAAATGTAATTTCTGGATTCAAGGGTAGTCCATTATATAGTACATCAGTATCATTCATCCAAAATTAACAATTACCAGAAAATGTTTAGTTACAGTTTTATTATATGTATAGATATTAATACAAAGAATTAAAAAAAAAAAACTCACTGTAATTAGTTTTTTATGCCCAATTTAAGAAACAAGGTGACATTCTAAGGACTAAAGTGTAGCTAAAATATGTGTTGATGCACCTAATACTTTTAAAATCCTTTCTGGCTTTCCAAAAAGATCCTTTTATTACTTATTAAACTTTAATTTCCAAGGGGACAGATTTAAAACCAGTTTCAAAAACATTAACTTATTTAAAGCCAGTACCTCAAAACAAATGCATAGAGGTATGCTCAATATACTGAAAAATGTATGTTGAAAAGTTTCAGATATCTAGATACAGGCACTGGAGAGAGAAGTCATTTTCAACAATGAATGAAAATCTGAAGTATAGAAAACTGACACTACTGTGCAGAGAAGGATGCAAGCATTCAAAAAGGGCATCATAAAGAGATGTTTGAAATGCTGCAGGGCCATAAAGGTTCATGGGCATACTTATTATGGTGAAAAGTAATTTGTACTTTCTCTACAACCTACCTAGTAGGTGTTGCACTATACCCAAAACTTTTATATGGAGATTTCACTAGAAATAATGTTTTGAGGCACCCTGAACTTAAAAAAATGCATTTTTAGAAAAAGGAAACACAGTGAATTTTGAATCTTGGATAAATGCCAAACTTGGTATTTCATTTCAGAATTCTCCAAAAAATGCACACAACAATTTTCAAGAAAATCCCCACCCCAAACTACTCTTTACATGGAAATTTTTTGTTATTTTTTTATTTTCTTAAAAATGGCTGTAATAGTGTTGTTTAAAATATCATATCTTGAAGATATTTAACATTAATAAAATGTGCATATTAAATTTTCTGGAAATAGCTTGTGAAGTCCTTTTCAATTGGAATGAATTCTGTATAATTTTTTAGAGCTGGTAAACTATAAGATGTAGGCAAAAGCTTACTGTACAAAAAATTTAGATCTTTTTAAAATGTGTAATTTATTTCAAATAGCTTTATTGTGGCATCTACCATTTCTGAGATATCAGTTATTATTGGTTTGAATTTTTCAATACTCTTGCCAGTTTTTTAAATGCTGTCACCATGCAATTGTTCCTCAAGATGTCCTGGAAAGGATATGGAATTTTAAGGCCAGCATATAGTGACCTGTTTTTAAACATTTGACTATCATTTCAATTTCCTGTATACCTCTATAATGAAATGTGTAATGAAACTATTTCTGCCAACATTTATCGATTAACATGAAATAGGTGGAGAAATAAGGTTTTATAAGAATAGTTTGTAGAAGCTGTATAAAAATAAATGAGACTGGATAGGGAAACTAATGTGAATGTAACACATCAGATTTATTATTTTAGGATATATATTCATTTAGTGTGTGTATGTATTTGTTTTTCATATAAATTTCACAAGAACCTTCATTTAATGCCTTATGTACTGAGTTGAAGTTTAGAAATACAAAACATGTTCAGTGAGATTGCCGAAAAGAGCTCATTGGTTTGCTATAGGCCAATGAAAAATAGATGGGGTAGGGAAAAATATATAGTAAATAAAGAAGAGAGAGAATTTATTACGTGGGTAAGAACCGGAGCATAGAGGCTAAGTGGGTTAAAATGTATGATGGTAAAGTAATCAATAAGTGACAAGTGAAAAACAAGTGGAAATAGACATGAAAACTGAAGCAAGATAATGTATTAATGGGAAATTGTAAACTGTAAAAAAAAAAAAAGTAGTGATTGTCTCCAGAATGAGTGGCCAGGGTCAAAGTTCAGTAGACAATCAAATTGTAAATCTCTTAGCACAATAAAATAATACATTTCTAAAATGTTATTGTAATAGAAGCATTATGGTTACAAAATTTACCATTACTTATATTTTGTTGATCTTAATTTAAGTATGACCCAGTTGCTTAGAATTAAACTTGGGAAGCATAGCTCAGAGGTCATGGAAGTAAACAAAGGTGAAAAAACCACTCAAAATAATGTAGTATAACTTTACTGATTCTTAGAAATGCCAGGCAAGAAATAAAGAAGACAATAGTAATTAGTAGTACTGATTAGCAAGAAGAGATCTATTATTATATGAGCCAAGTTCAGGACCATAGAGGAATGAGTATCTTTCAAGAAATGTTATCTATACTAAACTTGCTTTCTTAAACAGAAGTTATGGGCAATTGTTAACACAAAAGGCATCAGTGCGTTTGCCCAAACTCCAGATGTGCTGTCAGATGTCACCAAATAACTATGCTACACCATCATAAAAGCAAGTTCCTGTGATGGTGATGCAGCTACTGCAGCATTTAGATATTCAATTTTATTTTAAAATATTTGTCTGCTAAATTCTATACTCTTGGCTCCTACATGTGATATTTGACTGAATAAATTATATAGAAATAAATAAATATAGAAATAAATAAATAAATATGTATATTTAGAAACTAACTTAAAAATTATATAGAAATGCCAAAACATTTTATCAAACAGTCAAAAACATTTAATGGTATGATTATTTAAGCATATAATAAAAACCGTAACCAAATTTTTTCTGGTTATTTTCAATTTTGTATAAACAACCATCACTACATTGTATACTGTACATTGGACCACCTTCAAGTGAAAAATCATATTTCTAAAAATTGTATGTTAATGTATGTATACCTATTATCACATTGTTTATAAATGATAGGACCCATTAGATATTTTTCTGCATAGTGGGGCTCATTTTTTGAGCGTTTAGAATGAATAAACCCGATTCATAAAAGGACACCACTACTTGCCGGTGTATTTCACTTAAGTTAGGAGGTTTATGGTCAAATACAGTGCAATCATTTTATGGTAAGGACACGAATCACATGTATGCGTGCTCTGCACACTGTCTATTACACTGGAGGTTTTTCATTCCATAACTCCTGCATTACTTATTCATGAGTGATAGTAACACGCACTATAATGAGCATTAACCTTGTAAGTGGTGTCCATCTGCGTGAAGACATTTCTGGCATCTTCAGATGAAATTTCCATTTATAAGTTCTTTTTGCATAATAATCATAATTTCTGTTTTTATATTGTCCTTAAGTTCATCTATGGTATGGGGATTATTGCTATAAACTTTACTTTTTAGGGTTCCCCACAAATAGATGCAGGCACCAATTTTGTCAATTTTTATCTCCATTAGAACATCTCATTTTTGCTTCTTAGGTTTAGGGTTTAGGGGTCTCATTGTCCTAAACATATTAACCAGACATTTAACAGTTTCTCTACCTGGAACTGGAATACCACGAAATTTCTCTTGAAATTGTCTACACACTGTCTACATGATTCATTTTTTATGTATGTATAGTACATAAAAATTTGTTGTTCAAGCATGAATTTGTCGGCAGGCATTGCAGTGAACTAATAACAAGATATTAACACTCTTAAGCAATTCACACACAACACAAATCTCTTGAATAAACTTTCACCTTTGAGATATACAATGCACAACTGTCTTTACAGTAGAACCATAGCAGCAACTGAAGCACAGTTGATCAAGATAACCTTGAATACATCATGCGCCACCAGTTGCGCATCAGAAAATTAGGGCACTGCAATAAAGCATGTTAAACTTATAGCTGGTCTGTGGCCTTACCCTAAAATGACTGCACTGTATAGCCTTACTTAGTTATTAGTGTAAAAAGCAAAACTAATACTTTTATTAGGTCTGCCTTTGGCATCATCTTTGAGTCTGTCACTTAGGATAGCACAAGGATAATATATAGCATACCCCACATTATCTCTCACTTGGAGGTAGGCTTTATGACTTTCAATTACTTTTCCAAAATAAGGATTAATAGAAGCCATAGAAGTCAAAAAAACTGAGGTATATGTTATGAAAAGTTTATAAGCCTAATTTTTTGTCAAGTTTTATTACTAAAATTTTGATAATCTGAACAATTAAGAGGTTATATTAATTTTAATTGTTACTTGTCTCTGCCCATAAAACAGTTACAGTATAATTTTCAGTTCTGATAAAAATATAGGGAAGTTTTGTGTCTTCAGATTTTGTTCTTAATGGCCTTAATGAAAGGTCTTTACCAGTTGCATGAAAGCTTAAAAATTGTGAGAGCTCGTCAGTTTCAAGAGATTTGATAGTTACTTACATAACATTTTATCTACATTATATTTAGCAAATGTCAAAATATTCCTTGCAACTCATGACATTTACTTCTTTCCTTCTTTCTTTTTTATACATCCATTGAGTTTTAAATAATATTAAACAATTTACACATGTTTAGACTTCTACAACTGCCAAAATAAAAATCTGTTTTATTTCTGATATTGGAAACGCACGCACGTGCATGTGCATGTGTGTGAGGGGGGGAGAGGAAAGGCACCTCAAAATTCAATCACTCAACAGAATAAAGAAGTGAAGGTCCTGCTGTAACTAAAATAAAATTGTGTAAGATGACACATGAAATGTCGTACGGTGAAAGGAAGTAATTAATTGTGTTCAAAATATTCAAATTTTGTGACAAGTAACCATAGGTTTAGTAGGAGTCTGCACTTCTTAGTAATAGTACATTTGTGGCACACCTGTTTAGATTTATGAAAGATGGTGTACAGCAGCCGGTTTATGCTGGAATCAAAAGTGAAGATGATATTGTTTTACATGGAAATAAAGTATGGTCGTTTATCAGGTATGTTTTCATGTTTATTTTAAGCCCTACAGACACACAGACAGTATATAGAACAGCTGCAAAGTTGAAAATTAATGACATTATTTTGACCAAAACAACAACATTGTATCACTGCAGTTCATGCTCAGAAAATTTTGAAATGCTGAAAGTGGTTGACATGAAGTCCTACTAAATCCAGCAGAGGAGGTTTTGCTGAATGGGACATCTCTCATCATTCTCTTCATTACATTTTTCTTTAGATTCTTCTTATTTCTTACAAACCAGCACTATCTTCACTTTCCGTTGGAGCAGCAATTGGTTCCTGTCAGCATGATTCACAAATCTAAATTATTATGCCATGCATGTATGACATTGACAGGTTCTGCTGATATTGAATCTTGCATAAGACTAAGGCTGGTTATCACAAAATTTGAAGTTTTTTACCGCTCAAAGAAAAAATTAATTAAATATTTTTACTGAATAACATTTGATGCAACATCCCATAGTTCCCATTCTGTAATAAGCCCTTAAGATCCAAAATTCAGAAAAGCAGCAAAATGAAATTTTAAACAGTAAGAGACAACAGAAGGAAACAAATAAGGAGAAAAGATTAATTCATCTTATAATACATCTATAAGAAACTTTTTGACCAATGTTTTATTTTTTTAAAAGGTACAGAAGCTAATACCTCAAGTCTTGCTTATTAAGCAGGTAATGTAATGCAATCATGTTATGGCTTAAAATTGCTGAGTTCTTTCTCCTTTCTTTTTATATAGTAGCATGCAACTTTGTCAATGGAATTCTGAAAATATTTTGGCTGATTGCTACTTTCCCCTACCATTTCAAATGATGCTCTTGTAACTTTCCAGTTCTTACTGTGTAGCAATCGGTTTTGTACTATCTGTTTATTCTCTTACACTCTAAGCTTAAACTATTTAAAACAAGGTACATTTGTATGTTTGAAATGCTATAAAATAACGTTAGATAATCGGTGTGAGATGTTTCAACATTTTACCAACAATTTAAGCTTTATAAGATATATTATGCAGGCATTAGCAAAAATGAGTGTCAGAGCCATAAGCAATCTTATTACTTCTGTTTGCAGAACGGAGGTCAGGGTATGATGAGTCAACGCTCACATTCAGCTGCTCCAACGGACTCGCCAAGTCTACATTCTCGAAGTAGATCAAAAAGTCCCCGCCGAATGACAGACCACAGAAGTTTATCACCTCCTGAAGGCAGGATACATCATCATGGGCAGCCAATCCCATCTCATGCCTATGTTCCGAGGTTTTCATCACGTTCTGCCACTGCCACACCTACGGGTTCCCCCAAGAAACGACAGCTTCCACAAATACCACATGGTGGCATCAAAGATCGAGTCGCTCAGGTAAGTATGAGCAATTATGTTTGCTGAATTTTCAGAAACACTGTATTGGCTTAGTATGCAAGCAGTCTAAAAAGTCTCTAGTTCCCAAGGTTGTGGGTCCAAACCCAATGAAGCACAGTGGATTTTACTTAGCATGGCTTCCTTCAGAAGTGAAATAAAGCCAGTGGTCTCATTTCATAGATTTAGAGCACTTAAAAGAACCTCAAGCCTTATAAAGAGGCCTCTGAGCAAAATTATCAGTCCTTCATGCCCAATATAGAATGTGACACTAAGGACCATGGTAGTTAAAGATCGTCCATAAACAAAACTCAATTTAATTTTTAATTCAGTCTAAAATGCTCCTAGGTTTCACCATCAGTGGCCATGCAATTGGCAACATAATTTATTCTTTTTCCCAGTGTGGTATATTTTGTTACACAGCCATTTGAAATATCATTGTTTCAATTTAGTTTATTGAATACAAGAGCAAATCCTCTCTTTATTAAACCTTTAGTATATATCATCTTGAATTCATATCATACCAATTTAATTTCTTTTTGGAAGAGTATGCATTTTAAAATCTCTGTGATGTCTGATATACATTTTGCTCAAACAAGAAGTAATTTAAATTGTACACCCCAGGTCTTTGGGAAAGAAGGGCAAAACAGGAAAAGTGAAAAGTACACTGGCAAACTATCTGAAAAGTAAAAACACAGGGCTAGAGGTGAAATGGTGGTGTAGGGATTCCAGCAAAACCTGTATGCTATAATGCACCAAAAATAATGGGTGATCTATATTCTAAGAGAGAAAGGAGAGGAAACTCTAATAGACCAAACAGTTAGGAAGAACATTCAGGATATTGTATTAATATATGCAATTGCACCAATCAGATATGAGATTTCTTACTTCTGATGTTACATATAGCAAAGTTCATAATCTGGAATTTTAGTTTATTCCTTCGAGTATAGCTTAGATCAAGCTTTAAGGGGTTGAAGATTGTTCAGCATTAAATTTTATACAACACAATGGAAACTTCACATGACTGTACTAGCCTTGAAGATGATCCACTTAAAATCTCTAAAAGGTGCAGCAATGCCAGAATTCATTGAAGAATACATACTACTGTATTTCAGAATCAGTTAATTAAAATGTATGAAACTGCTGAGTTTAAAGGCAGTTCAAAGAACTTTGCACATTAAAAATACATATGAAAAATCTTCACCAAGTTGAGTACAGGCTTGTAAGAATCAGATCAAAAATTTGGTTAATGCAATGGTTTTTGAAAAATTTTAACCAGTAGCAAATCTGACCCTCAGGCTCGGCTCGTGCAGTAAAACAAACAACTTACTAAGTTGCTACCACCACCACACCACCACCATTCAACAGTAGTTTGTGGTCCTCCAAAAGTTGTGATCCAGTTTGTTGAAAGCATTCATCAGCATTAATGATTGTTCCAAATGTTATTTGTCAGAAGCCTATGTACAATATTCAATATAGTTCAATCTGCCCCACTTCCATTTCAAAACACTGCTCCCAGCATTATACTGTCACTTTAAAAACATTACAAAAGTGGCATGGAGTAGTAGCTGCTTTGTAAATCATTCCCATAAATGAGGAAGGTCTCAAATCTTCATCTTCTACACATTGAACTTAATAAAACCCCAAACAAACAATAAATCAAATAGGGTTAGATCTGGTGAGCGTGGTACCCACAGCCCTGGTGCATCTGTCAATCTTCAATCTGAAATGGTTTCATTGAGGTAAGTCACACAACCAAAGTGTTTGGGTTGGAGCACCATGTTGCTGAAAGACAATTGAGTGTAAAACACCATGTTGAATAAGTTATGGTTTTACAAAGTGTTTTAACTTCTCCAAGTAATGACTTCAGTGAGTATAGGTTCCTGAAACATGATTGGGATATACAGCCATGTCTAGCCATACATTAATTTTGGTTGTATCCATTTACCATTTGTAAGTAACATTATATTTTTTGTCAGCCCATGTTCATCAATTATGCCTATTAATGTGACCGAAGTATGGAATGTAGCCTCATTGCTTTAAAGGATATGGTTCATTAGATTCTCATTAGCAACAGCCTCAAGCAGGTCATGAGACATAACCTGATGACCAGTATAATCTTCCTCTTCTAAATGGTATAGCACTTGCAGATTGTATGCACATTTGTGAGTGTAAACCACAGAAATCTCTGGACTGTTGTCCTGGGAGAGTCCAGTTCATTACTGAGATGTCAAGTCTATGCATCTGGACTGCATTCAGCTGCTTGCTGAATGTTTTGAACATCGTTTGCATAAGTCTCTGGTCTATCTGAATACTTCTCATCAAGAACACTTCCTGTTCTTCTGAACTTGTGCACTAACTTTGAAGTAGTTTGTATTGTATTGAAGGAGTTGTATTATATTTCAACTGTTGGGGAGCCGAACTTGTAGTAGTTGCAACAGCACGTATGTAAACAGTTTCCGGTAGCCTTCGCCCCAAATGTATTTTTAGGTGGCCTTTGCCCCAAGTTTAAAAAACAATTAACTTTGTAATTTGATTGTTTCTTTAAGTATTAAATATTTAGTTTGCCTCGGCTGTGTCAGTACTATTGTTAGAGACATGAAAGTCTTGACAGGGCGTAATGCGACAAGAATGTAGGCTTACACAGATTTTAAGTTTTAATTCACTCCTTTTTATAAATCCTTGACACAAATTAAATAGCACTTCACTGATATGGAGAGCTGTGAGATTCTTTTATTTAATACTTGCACTTTTTAACAAGTATACTATTTTTGTCTCACACGAATACATAATTAATTTCTTGAGGACACATCTCGCATCTGGTTATGATCACTGTCTAAAAGCAACACATCTAGTTATGAGCACTGTTTGGAGGCAACTGAATTGATTTCAACTGTTCTAAACTTGTAAATTTCTGTAATTCAAGTCCCTGATTGGCTATTTTTACTCCAATAGAATACCCGCATTTAACTAAAGCTTTTTCTGGTTGTTGATTGGCTATTTTTATAAACTGTCACTAAAATTACATTAATGCTTCCAAGAATCACAAGTAACATTTAAACTCTCAAACTCATATTTGCCTCAAGATTACCTCATTGTTAGCAACTTTTAACCTATTTCTCACAGCTCCTACATTATTATATTACGTAATGCTTTCACATAACATTATTGAACATGTTTACAATAATACAAGCATATGCAATGACTGTTACATACATTTTACAAATTATTACATACACATATTGCTTCAAGGCGCGCTGTTATTGAATTTACATATTATATAATTTGCCTGAAATTATTTAAGTGTTAAAAATACTGCCTCAACTTTCAGTATTGGCTTTAGAAGGTGCTGATTTATGAAAATTTCATTCAAACCCCTGATGAACTTGCTCATAGATATAATTGCAATTGTGTGGAAATAGCTGCTACACATTTTCAGTAGTAAGCATACATCTTGATTAATCTGAAGCAAAAAGAAAATATTGCTGATTTATTGAAAACTGATTGAGACCTTTGGACCCTCCTGTACATTCTATTAATCTATATGAGGTAGACATCAAAGTAAGGAAACTATTGACTTCACAATCTGCAAATGCATGCAAACAGGTTTCTTACAGTAACACCTTCAGAGAGAGCTAATCTCAACATTTTGTTCCATGCTACCCATTTATTTATATATTTATTTATTTACATAGAATGTCCTAATGAGTAAACTGTTCTTAGGATGGACTGGCCCTCACAATTTAAGGCAGAATGCAGTTAGCAAAACAAATAAACATGTAAACAAAGAAGAAAATATACAAATAATTTTTATATATATATATATATATTATTTGAGTTGGTACCTATTGTTACATGTTGGAATGAAGGCCAAAAAGGTTGCCACAAAATGGTGAATTTAGGTCAGCCCAACACACACATGGGGGCACAACTCGCTGGCAGCTAAAGTCCGGGACCTTGGTGTGTAGAATTAAGAGGAAGGTGTGGGTTTTTATATTACATTGAAAGATTACATAACACACATTACCTGGGATTTATTTACAAAAACGTTTGGCTTCTCTACATAGTTAACAAAGGAAACAGGATGAAGGGAGATGCCACAGACTGTAGACCGGTCACACACAACTGGTTCCAATGACCACTTACACTCAAGTGACACTATCTTGCCCCCACCAACTGTGTCTAGCCAAAGCCAGACAGGGCTGATATCATACCAGACAATTTCAAACAGATCCTTTCGTTTGATGTGATCTGCGCCGAAAGGAAAGACTGTCAAACCGAAATATAACTGCGAGACACAGTACAACAGCGCATCTGGTAATGACAAAATTAATAATATGCCACATCTCCCCCCACTTACAAGAATGAGGCGTCCCCACCAAAGAAGAAAGAGAACAGAAAAAAAAATACAGAAATACAAATTGAATGAATAAAAATGAATTAAATTGACAGTAACCTGTGGTCCTTCCCACAAAATATCACAATTATTTAAAGCACTCACACACCCAAAACAAAACAAACAAACAAACAAACAAAACAAAAACACATATGCCGACCTCCAACAAAAATGTTACATGTTGGGGTGAAGGCCGAAAAGGTTGCCAGAAAATGATTAATTTAGGTCACCCCAACACGCACATGGGTGCACAACTTGCTGTGTAGAATTAAGAGGAAGGCATGGGTTTTTATATTACATTGAAAGATTACATAACACACATTACCTGGAATTTATTCACTAAAATGTTTGGCTTCTCTACATAGCTATCAAAGGAAACAGTATGAAGGGAGATGCCAACCATAAACCAGCCACACATGACTGGTTCCAATGACCACTTACACTCAAATGACGCTATCTTGCCCCCACCAACCGTATCTAGCCAAAGCCAGATAGCGCTGACGTCATATCAGATAATTTCAAACAGATCCTTCCCTTTGGCGCCAAAAGAAAAAACCGTCAAACTGAAATATAACTAAGGAGACCGAATAATGCTATGTCTGGTAGCAACAATACAGTACAACAGTGCATCTGGTAATGACCAAATTAATAATATGCGACACTATCCAGCAAATTATTTTTAATTTTGTGCACAAGCAGTGATTCATTTAAATGCAAAGCATAGAAAATGGCAGAATGTTTGTTTCTTAAAATGCTTATGTTGATGGTTTAAAACTATTGAAACCAAAGAGTTGTTGAATAGCTCTCTTTTGCAGGATTTGTAAGCAGTTCTTTTAAGTCCTTTTTATTCGACCAGATTGCATTCAAATACAAAAGATATTACTTTCTTTCAGTCGTGATCCATAAAGTAGCCCTGCCAACTGATGAATAAAAAATAAATAACCAAATAAAATACGAGAGGCAAGCTGATAAGAAATCATTCTGTTAAAAAAAAGAAAAATACATTGCCTTGCTTGGAGCTTAAAAATATCAACCGCTGCCCTTTTGGCACAGAGTTAGACAAGTAGAAAGTTAGTTTGGTGCTGCTAGAATGCAAAATTTTCTCAGCAATACTATATCCTAAGGCAGAATCTCCAACAGTATGATAGTTAAGAGGAGGCATATTTAGGCAAAACACTTAAACTAGCAAAGATTGTAGGTAAAGCAAAAAAGTGATTTTGTTGTTTATTATAATGATTACATGGTACTAAACACCATAAGAAATGTCCACTGATTTTATTACATTTTCTCCATTGATTTATAATTGTTTTAAAAGTCATCATGCAACAGAAAACATCAATCAAAATGAGACCCATGTTTATTGTGCTGCACTATGGAGACAAAAAGTGACTAATTTCTAAACTTTGTGCTGAAAACTTTTAAAACTGTATGTATACAGTTTTCCTGAGCCATAGTTGAAATTTGTTTGTTAACCTAGCTATTTCTAAACTATTTTCTTTAATCATGATGTGTTCTGGGAATTAAAATCTCATTTTATCTTGATCAGTTCTGAATCTGTATTTTTCTTTTCCAAAACTTATATATAGAATTTCTGAAGGCTGTTGATAGCAACAAGAGTGAATTACTCATTACCAGTATCTCTTCAGTTCCTAGAATATTATCACTGCAATATTAACATTACTACCTGAAATGCTGCTATCTCCCTATCATACTACCAACATTGTCCTGCTGCTAATTTTTGTTCTATGCTCAGTGGAAGGAGAGACAGACTAGGCTTCAGTTAGAAAATATGAACTACAAGTGCTTGCCTTAATTTTTCAGAATTTTCCAGATGCATTAATGGGATGAGGCACTAAATACTTCAATGATTTGAAACCAATAAAGATACCTTATCTAGAAGTCTGTATATCATGCGTTGAGCAACTATTATATATTATGACTTTGTCCAGTTTTTCAACTGTCACTTCTCTAGGTTCTCAATGCCACTACACTGTTTCCATCTAGTTCAGCTTCAATGAAACTTCGCTTAGTTTACACTGCCCACACTAATGTGAACTAGTTCAATTCTCCGTCAGGAGTTGAGGTTGTCTGCTGAACGTCTTCCAGTGGGCAGTCAAGTTTTTACATATAGTAGTGGATTGAACTGTTGGAGATTAACAAGCATCAAGTCTGTTACATGTTCCAAAAAAGAGCTCTTCTATTGGGAGTTAAAGTTTCATTCATTGAGTTGAAGGCTCATTCACACTCTGCTGTGGGCATTGCAATTATGTTGACTGCTGGCAAAAGGAGGTTATCTGATTTGTTTTCCCCCTTCATTTCTGTCTTCCTTGTGTTACTTATAAGATCAAACTATTTCACTTGAATCTTGAATATTAAATTGTTCACGCAATTCTCTGACACTTTCCTTTTCATAAATGCTTCTAAGTCTTATGGTTATTCAGATGTATACTGCACTTTTAAGTGATCCATAAAATTGTTATAAGTATCCTTACCTAAATTGTCAGAATTTATTCTCTATGAGGTAAACATGTAGTCAGCAATCTTAATTAAACAAATTGCAGACGACTGCAGAATTGTCTCTGATTAATAGACTGGATTATGTTGTTATTACTTAAAGGAACATTCAAATTCATGAGACTTTACAGCATTTTGCTGCAGTGATCTAGATTTTCTTGCATAGCTTCAAATACTTTTATTGTTCTCTTATAATTTTGTCAGCTATGGGAAGTGTTAATTCTGTTTTTGAAGATCCTATAATTAGGTCACTCAATTCCATTAGAACATCAAATATTATTCCCAGATTTTCCAGAAATTTATCAGTACTTCGATCTATCAATGTTTTTGGATTGTTCTTTTGTGTCTCTTAAACTATCATTTTCAGCTTTAACTGAGATCCAAAAATGTGGTCTGGCATATACCCTTATTATTCAAAGAAAATCTTATACTAAGAGTCATATTCAGGCAGCAGAGATGAGATTTTGAGAACAAATTTTGAATATGATTTTAAAAAAAAAAATTGCTTTATCGACTTTAAGACAGTTAGGTTTAATAATGAGAGCATCAAGGGAATAATAAGATGGGATAGACATACTAATGAAGAAATAAGAGAAGTTTTAAGGATTAGTCCTATAGGAGAAATTACAGAAAATCATAAACATAAATAGAAAGACCATCTTAACAGAATGGATACCAGCAGGCTACAGGAATATGTTAAATTATAAACCAAATGGGAGAAAAACAATAGGAAGACCTATGCTGAGATGGGAGTGGGACTGGGACAAGCCAATGGCCTAAACTGTGAAAGAAAAAGAAGGGGAACAGGAAGAAAATTGTATACATATAACCAATGTTGATTTGTTGCTCAAGGTGACTCATTTATTCAAATGCTCATTTTTCTTTTATTCTTAATAATATATTATTCTAGTTTATCATGCACGTTCATACCATTATGTGATATAATATTAGTGTAGGAAATCTTGGAATAAAAAATCCTTCCTATACACAATCCATTAAGTGTCTAAAGATCTATATGATAGTACCATATCCTCTCATGTTTTGTGATTTTATATGCTGTTTCTTCTCCTTTTTCTGCATTTTAATTACACCCTCTTGTAATTGATGTATTTTACTTGCTTCAACAATTCCTAAAGTAGAAACATGAACTCTACTAATTTATAATAACAATTTTTCTTCTTAAGCTTCATTTTTGAGCTTTTCTGTCATTTCTAAATGATGAAGTTTTACCTTGAACTCGCTCCTCGGAAATATGAATTTTAACTAGTTTGTTGGGAACTTTGCTTGCTGGTGAGCAAATCTTGCACTCTAAATTACCTATTTAATGAAGAGCCAAGGTTTCTCAATGCTGAAATATATCCATTGTTCCAGTGTCCATCAATTCAGTAAAAGGCCTGACCTACTCCCAGTGGTAGTTGAAGTGTGTGAACTTATATTAGATATGTTTATACTTGGCACTACATCTTCAGTTGATATTGTATTTTCACTTATTTCATTTCTTGCCATGCTGTTTAGATTACTATTCAAACTATTATCTTTATTAACTGCACCACTACATTTATTGCCTGAAGTTTCCTTAAGTCATTTCAATAGACCCATTTTGCAATACATAACACAAACCACAATTAAATACAGCATATGTACAAATAATAAGACAAACACAAAACATAATTAAAAAGTTGGTAATATCCACTTTGGAGAAATTTAAATAATTTTTTCTCTGATATGGGAAAAAGGAAAGTCTTAATATATTTTATACTTCCTGTGAAGCACCTATTCCCATATATTTAAAATCATAATGAGTTCTACTGGAGTAGAACTTTGACATAAACACACACTTCTGTTTAATATAATGTCTATTAAGGCCATTATTACTTTTCTTCCTTTACTATCTATTCTATATGATTTATACTTGTATTTGTTTCTTTGTACTTAAACTGCTAAATACACAGGTGAATAAGAATGTTAAGACTCTAGAGTAGATGTTAAACTATAATAAATATTTTGGTTGAATGAAATTGTAAAATGTGTTACAAATGGAATAATGACTCGTTTCTATTCATTTTTTATGCTATATGTAGGAGCTTTTGAAAATTTTAATTCTTTCCATCCTTTCCAAGTCTGAAACTAAAAGTATGTATTTTGTGACACTTTCAAAATCTATATGTTCTGTTATTTTTCAGGATTTAGAAGATAGGGCTCGTATGATGAAGCAGAGAATGAAGGTGATGCAGGGCATGCGAGGTTCTGGGATGGGGGGTAAGTGCAAACACTTACCTTACATTTTGCATGCAGCTGTTTAGCTCAGTGTTTCTCAGCCAGTGCCCACACTGGTGATCAGCTTTACTCACTGTCTGGCTGTAACATTTCTCTCTCAGGGCTTAAAGATTACTTATGTTAGTCCAGTTTAAATGAGAAGGAAGAATGAGTTGAAAGATGAGTTAGATTTAAAGTTTACCAACATAATTTAATAACATACGTGCATAAGCCATTTCATATAAATGAATCTGGTCCATGGAATGCTTTACTGTTTCTTTTTTTAATACTGTTTAATGCCCCTCTTACTACTTATGGCACTGGCGATTAATGAAATGCTAATTGGAAAATGAAATTTGGGAAGGAAACATTCCAGGCTTAATTTTAAGCTACGGCACCAGCATTTTCCAGTTATAAGGACTGAGAAAAAAAGAAAAAACCACACAAGAAGGACAGCCCTTTGGAGAATTTGAAGTGCAGACCTCCCATTCACAAGTCCATGTCTTAACAATGTTAGCTACCCATGACTGTAGGCTTTACTCAGATTTCCATTAAAAACTGAAGCAAGTAACTGATTGAGTTAAAGGCATTAGCCACTAGCTGTGTATTCTCCTAATCAAACAGTAATGCTTTATTTGCTAACACCTTATCAGTAATAGAAAGTCACAAATTATGAATAAGTATATGCAGAAAAATGTAAAAAGCAGCACCAGTTTATACAAAGCATTTAATTTTCAGTAAAAATAACACCTTAAAGCTAAGAATTTATTGGTGTATTGGTTGACACATTTGGGACCTTTCCTCAACTCTTCATGAAATTTTGGAAAATGCATTCTTTATGAACTTTTCTTCTTTGTTACACAGTAATCAGCACCCTTAAAGGTTCAGTGTTAATTTTTTGAAATCACTGTTATTTATATTATCCTTTTATTTAATTTTGTTTAAATTATTATGATTATGATTTGTGAATGGTAGAAAATATAACTGTGAAATTGAGTAGAAAAAATTTTTGATGATTCATTCTTAGGATTAATACTACTAATAATATAACATATTAGTTATTAAATTAACATTCAGTGCACTCTAGATTCACAGCTTCTGAAAATTTGTGGATCACCAACATA
This sequence comes from Deroplatys truncata, assembly GCA_030765065.1. Taxonomy (NCBI): domain Eukaryota; kingdom Metazoa; phylum Arthropoda; class Insecta; order Mantodea; family Mantidae; genus Deroplatys; species Deroplatys truncata. The sequence goes on along the minus strand of CM060988.1, from coordinate 114,084,981 downwards.
TCGGACAATGAATGAATAAAATGGGTAAAATTAAACTCAAATGAGCCTAGGTCCACAGAGCTTAAAGTTGCCTGACATTTGTCTTCTTAGGATAAGGAAAAACTCTTGTACAGGTAGCTCACCATAACCAAAATCCATCGTCCTCTGTGGTCTAGTGGTACCATGCTAGCCTCTAGTTCCCGAGGTCAGGGGTTCAAACCCGGTAGAGAGAAATTGATTTTTTTCAGGCATAAAAATCCTCAGCATGGCTTCCTTCAGAGGGGCAGTAAAGCCGGTGATTCCATGTCAAAGATTTACAGCACGTAAAAGAATCTCAAGCCTGATAAAGAGACCTCTGAGCAAAATTTCCAGTCTTTCACTTCCAATATGGAATGGGATGCTAAGAACCATAGCAGCAGTGGCAGCTGGCAATGGAGAACTCTAGGGCAGCACCCTCTCCATAAATAAATGCCCCATAAAATAAAATCGGCAAAGAAAGGATAACATCAGATATCATTGCAGTATTAATTTCTGCACTCCCCAATTTACTTCTATAAATTTAATTTTGTTTGAAATGTTTCTGCTATGCTTATACAGCATGTAGCGTGCATTTTTTCATTATGGAGTGTATTTCAGACTACATAAAGTCTGTCTAGGAAACCTTGCATTTGTAAATACTGCTAGAGGTGAGATGTGCAGAGGAGAATGCTTCAAATGTTTTCAAGGGGTGCAGAGAGGAAATAACAGCTCGGCAGAGTCTGAGATGTTTTGCTATTGGTTCTTTCTCCACATGCTCTTTTCCACATGGAGTTCTTGTAGATGCAAGGGGAATTGCTAGGCTTTAAGCTATAGTCAAATATTTTAAGCGTTGGTTGTTATGTGGAGTATTCAATTCTCTTTGCAAAAAAAAATTAATAACGAATTTGAGAAAAAGTATAAGTATTGCAAAATTTAAGGGAATAACAAGCAATATCCTGAAAATGGTTCACTTGACAAAAAAAATGTATATGACATAAATTGTGTATTTTAAGGCGATCTACATTTTTTGTGTAGTAAAATTTTGTATATCTCTTATGGTTTTCCAGTTATGCAAAAGTCGTTTACAATGAAGAATACTTTTGGAGACATTCCCAGAAAATTCGAGATATACATTTCATTTGTCATAAAAATATCTTAAACATATGATATTTTAATCAAAATATTAGAGCCGTTTTTGAGAAAATTAAAATTTTCGAAAAATGTTCCATGTAAAGGGTAATCTGGGGTGGGGGGATTTTCTTGAAAACCTTCGTGTTGCATCTCTGGAAGATACTGAACCTAAATACCAAGTTTGATGTTTATCCAACTGTTCGTTTATGAGTTATGCTGTTCACAGACACACACACACACACACACACACACACACACACACACACACACACACACACAGACACACAGACACACACACGGACATGTTTCCAAAAATGCTTTTTTTGGATTCAGGGGGCCTCAAAACATGTATTTCTGGTGAAATCTCGGTATCGAATTTTTGGGTGGAATACAATACTTCCCCTACTTACTATACATAGTAGAGAAAGTAAAAATGTACTCAGTCCTGTCTAAAATCTAATTCTGTTATATGAATTGATTTAAAATTTAATTAAATTCTTAAGTTATACTGTGATTTAAAATATAGCATTGCAGAATTAAAATGATTCAGAGCAGAAAATAAATAATTCCCCTTATACTACAATCTATGTTGGTGGTTTTTGTTTGCACATCACATAATCACAGTGCACGCATCCTCGTACAGTGCTGTGATTCACACATACACACACCACACACGCATACAGGTTAGTTGTGTACAGAGTTCAGAAGCATGTGTTGTGTAAAATATCTAACTTAACCACTTAAATCAGTGCAGGTGAAGTTAAATTAATTAGTTAAGAAATTGTAATGAACAGTTTAAATAGCAAAAATATGGACTTAATGCTTTGCCACATGTTATATTGAGAAGGCCTTGATTTCAACCATTTTGCAGAACAAAAAGGAGATGAGAATGGATTTCACCTATAAGAATATTAATCAGGTTAGTTTAGTTATATTCAAGGTTTATTTTATGTTATTTGAAGGCAACTAGATGCAAGATGCATAACAAATTTCTTACAGTTCATTTTATACTCCTAAACATTTTTCCAATGTGTGTTGTTGAGTGCTTGCATTACATAACATGTGATAAAGTTGGGCAACCAGCAAACATAAACTCCACACATTCCCCCTTAAGAACTCATGCGCCTACTCTGACATCTGAATAAATATTATTATAGAAGGTAGGAACTTGGAAGAAATGTATTCATGAAAAACAGACTTATCAATGTGTGTGGATGTGTGATTAAGATTTGTAAATAATTTATTTTGAGAGAACACAGCACTGAATAGCTATTTGTTATAAAACAGTGTGTTCTCCACTGAAATTTTAACTGATATTCACTAATGCACTAGTGCACCATATAATAAAAATGACAAAAAGGGTTCTTGTTAATGAAGGGAATAATACTGTAATTATTAATATAATTTAATTTACACTCGCTCTGATAGATGTGTTTTATTGCATATTCTATTTCTGAAGTGCACTAATGCATAGGATTTGGTATGTGCTGAAAAATACATGCAGTAAACTGAGTGAGAAATTATATGCAGAATATTTTGGTTTATATGGTTGTTTTGTTTACATATATGTTTATGGTAAATTGTAGAATAAAACCTGTTGTGCTTAATATGAAAATATCACCTGTCATCCTCCCAAACTTACTAATCATGAGCCAGCACTGCATAGAAGTTAAAGAGCATCCATAGATAAAACTCAATTTCATTTTTTATAATCAAGATTCGAACTTGGAACATCTTGAGTGTGAGGCAGACACACACGTACACCGACAACATGGAGACAGCAAAAGTTACATTGATGACTAATGTGTTGCCACTGTGCTTAAATGCTTGGGTCTAACATGTGACACTATGACTGCTATGAATAATATATACCTCTATGGACAAACATTCAGTAATTATACCATATTAATAGAGATTATAAGCTAAATTATGTGCTTAATTGCAGCAAGCACTTCATACTTCTTTAATTAAACCATAGAAGAAATTATACCCAATATTTTTATTTCTATAATTTATCACTTTTATCTTTTCAACACAGTATTGTATGATGAAACTGATAGCAAATATTAAATCACAAGTATATGCTAAAATGTGTGCTCTAAGCTGTTACCATATCCATTTCATAGGTTGTACTAATATCTAGCTTCTATAGGACTATTAATTACTGAATGGAATGAATGAGCTGTCAAGGAAATGTTTTAGTTCTGATACATTGGTAGATATATCAAGCCGCACTGCTAATGTACAATGTAATCAAAATTATTATTTTCCCAAAAGCCAGTTTAAATGGATGATGTAAATGCTAGTGGTGGCTTTCTTTGCAGATGCATTATACGGAGAAACTATGAGCTGGAGTTAATGAGTTCCTCATTCACTCTGAGAACCTTGGTTGCTTTTTACAATGTTTCATTTCTCTATACTTCTCCATTCTCAGATGTAAGATCTGATTCATCATCATGCAGTCATCTTAATCAGGACTGGCCCTTCCATCATTTCCTGCCAGGATTTCCAACCAAATCCTCCTCTCTTCTATGCACATGCCTGGCCATCTTGTCTTAGTTGATGCTAGCCACTATGTCAGTTTCTTATCAGATATTAAAATACATGAGGTGGCTTACCAGCATTGCACAGGAGGCATTTTAAATCTTGAAGGACAACTTGCTTTCATTCACCTCTTGCTGTATTCTTTATAAGCGTATTGAATAATGATCTAGAAGATTTGTATGATAAATTCTCACCCATACCCCTTATAATTGTAATTTATAAAGTATCCGTGATATTTCTAGTATGAATTTTTCATCCTAACGGGAAAAAAGCTCCCTAATATTGATAGAAATGGGTATGAAATACTGGTGAATGTTGTATTCCCAATTTCCTTAACCTCTTCCCATGAGTCTTCCAAATACTGTAAATTTATATGGTCTATAAGTTACTCAGAAGTTTTAATGCTAAATTCTGCATGCATCTATACTACCTATTTGAGTAAAATGTCAATTAAAGAAATAAATACTACATAAATATTGTATCATTGAAAGCAGTACCTATCCAATTGTCTTTTTCTTGCTGTGTCTTCTGTTATCTCAGTTATAAAATCAGACGACCTATGTGCTTTACTCAGAATGAAACATCCAGTTTTTTTTATTATTATTATTATTATTATTATTATTATTATTATTATTATTATTATTATTATTATTATTATTATTATTATTATTATTATTATTATTATTATTATTATTATTATTATTATTATTATTATTATTTTCTTTTAATGAGTATTTTCAATAACTATTTCCTACTCAGCATTCTGAATGATAAATCTTGTATGCACTTTTATGACTCCAACATATTTGTATTTTAATATCAAGGCCTTGTAAAATCTTCTTAATCTTTTAGTCTCTTAGGAATTAAAATTATAAGTTGTCTTATAGCCTATGTCCATCAGAAAGAACAGTGCCTTTCAACAGTGAAAGAATTATTAAAATCAGTTGAGTGGTTTCCAAGATGCATACGCACATGGAGAGAGAGTTTTATTACCTGTTCTTGCATATTTCATTTGAGCAAAGGTTTTTGTCAGAACTTTTGTTTCCTGGAAGTCTAGCTTTTTTTCCAGATGTATGTTCAGTACCTATGCCACACTTTCATTAATTACAATAAATATTATGCAGTAACTGGTATGATGTTTTTAAATTTGTTAGGGTTTTTACATAATGATTACATTTACAGAATAACTCCCACCACACCATTGTTACTGCTTAAAATAATTGGTGTAGTAATACAGAGAAATAAAGCAAGTCAACTTAGCAACTTTGCTATCAATGTTATTATTGAAGTACAAGCTGTTGTACAAATAATGGTTTGTTTCACATTGTGTAAAATATTTGCAAGTTTAGTCACAGAATTAAAAATACTTTACTAATACCCATACTACTGCAACAATCACATATAAGCATATTTATTTTAAACTATTTGATGTATTTGATTCAATCTTTCAATTTGCAACCAGTTTGAAACAATTATATTAAATGCAACAGTACAGTTAACTAAAGGCCAAAATTAAAGTACTTGCAGCATTGTAAGTCACCTTTAAGGTGTTATATATCATGTAGTTCAGATAGCCTTGTGGGATTACTGGAATATATGAAGTAAGTTAGAGAAGGTTAATGTGTGTTTGGGTATTCCAAAGTGGACACCGGTGATACATGAAATTATATTTGGAAAAGGAAGTTTGGGAGGGAGGTGTTCCAGGCCTGAATACCTCCTCAGCATTTGCTAGCTATGAGGACTGAAGGAAAGCTGGAAAGAGCCTCAGTCAGGGAGGATAACCCTGGTGAGATTTGAACTGCTGACCTCACATCCATGAGTCTGTACCTTAATGACCTCAGTAACCCATGTTTGTGCCGAAGATTCATAGTTTGCTCCCAGCCATGTTGCTGAATTCAAAATTGATTCAGCCTTTTAAGGTGAAAGAAAAATTAACAAATATAAATTATCAACCCCTATAGTTTAGTTAGCAGAAAGCCCAGAGATAAAATATTTGTTGTCTGCAAGCTACCTATAAGGAAAGATTCATTGCAGTAATTGAGATCGCATCGGAGTTGTTAGGATATATGAGTCAAATAACAGAACTATAATTAATGTTTGGATATCTTGCAAGTGGTGGTGTGTTAGGACGGAAACCAAAGATCCAAAGTTTGAGCCCTGGCTTTGATAGTGAATCTTTAAAATCTGATAGTAACTTCCAATCTGAGCCTACAAACAACCAGTGTGAAGGAAAAATTAAACAGCTCTTCTCTCTAGTCCTATCCCCAATCTAACAATGTTCATTCAGCTAGATATGATACCATGATACTTAAAAGTATTTTCAGGAAAGACCAAAAATAAGGGAATAAGTACATGATATTTAATTTACTCATTTTAATGAACATCTTGTCAGAGAATTATTAAAATGGAAAAACTGAAGCACTTAAAATTATATAATGGAAGGGATTTGTATGCAAAATAAAAGCTATATGAAATTAATTTTAGTCTTCAATTGGAGTGGCTTTTTTCTATGGAAAGTTTTAAAGACACCTAATACTGTTTTTCTTTAAACATTAGAGAAAATGCTTTAAATGTGATATAAAGATCTCTTGATACTACTTCTTCCTTTCTCAAACCATTAGTAATGTACAGCTAGCACGTATTTTATGGAAATTTCAAAGCACTCCTTTGCTTGAGAAATGTAGATGTTAATTCCATTTTTGGAGGAATGATGCAATCAATTTTAACTACGTAACCATAGTTTTCATCAAAGAGGATACCAAGAATAGTGCTTTTAAAACATGTACAGAAGTAGCAGTATTAATAGATAGTGATTAGTAGTAACATTAGCACTACTCAAAAGTCTTATTGTACATACGTATACTTATACTTATACACATTGAATATCTGTATATATGATGAAATTTCTCAATTTGAAGCTTAATAACAGTGAAGTCAAGACATCAAATAACAAATTCATTAACTTTTCATGACACTAACATTACTTAATTGTTGAACATTTAGGACATATTTTGAGGGCCATTGCCCTTCTCTTCAACTGATGACACAACTGAAGATGAGGGTGATAGCCCTTGAAACAGGTTCTAAGTGTTCAACAAGTAATTGAGGTTAGTATCATGGAAATCAAGTCAGTTTGTTATTTAATCTGTATGGATCTTATCTCAACTTTCTTTTTTTTTCTTTCTTTGCCTGAATTAGGTATTAGATAAAACTGTGTTCTTATGCAAATTATACAATTTATGTTTATGATACATAAAAAATGCTTTAGTAATTAAATTCTTCAATTGTAGAAAACTTATTTGTGTAAGTTTACATCTTTTTTTGAGTTTAGCAAACTGCTAAGGCACTCATTTAGCTTATTTTAAATAGATATTATTTAAGCACTTGCTTGTTTATGAGAAAAATTTAATTGCATTGACATTAGATATTATCACCATCCAAAAATGGTTGAGAACCACTGAAAGCTCTGTTAGTCTAGCTTAGTTTAAATGTGTAGCATTATATGAACAATTCTATACTTATTATTTTTTGCAATTAGAGTTAAGATGCTATTGTCAGTCTGGCTAATGCTGTGAGTAGCTTTGTTTGCATCGCTGTTTTCTCCATGCTTACGGCTGCCCTGCTGCCACTACTGTCTCATGAAGCTGTCATCAAACTAAGACATCTGCTGCCAGTGATGGCACTGCTGGCTGCATCAACCTACTTCAGTTGCTTTATTCCTGACTGTGCACACCAAATACTGTTTTAATTCAGTGTTTCTGCATTAGAAAGCTTGACTTCCTAACACATGCTATTAACAGTTTTATTCATAGCAGATGAAAGTGTCATGTTACTTTTCTAAGCACCACATATATACAATTACAAATTTTCACTCTATAAAGCCAAACAAAAATATACAGTATGTCAAGAGAAAGTGAAGAAGAAACAAACTAGTGCTACAGACACAATGTGAAGAGTGTGTAATAGAGCATGATCGCATGCCTTATTTTAAGTTTACTCACAGGAGGATATCATTAACAGGTCTGTAAAACAACTGTTAATTTATTTTAAAGCTTTGATCAGAAAATTTAATTTAATTTAATGCATTGCTTTACAAAACAATCATTTTTACTACATTTCTCCAGTATTCAGATTTTGCAGCTAATAAAAAAGAAAACAAAAACATTTTAGCTTGCTGTGGCACATCTCCTCTGCATATGACAGGAGAGAAGCAAAACTACATGTATTTCTTTCTAAAATTTCTCCAAGGCATATATCCTTTGAACATTAATCCTTTAGATTAATCTACAATTAATTACCTTTATCTAATTAATGGTAATGTTTATCATAGTTAAATTCAATATTTATTTATTTATTTGTTTATTTGTTTGTTTGTTTGTTTGTTTGTTTATACCAAGCATATTAGCTCATGCAGTAATGTTCATGGTAGATTTGGATAGTTACAGGTTGAAAACTCTGACATTATTGAAGGTTTTTTTAATTGTTTTTCTCCATTGCTAGGCATACACTAGATTGGATTATTTACATACACAAATTTTCCTGTTTTTCATTTTCCTCTCCATCACTGTACCTTGCTTTGGGCTGATTACCCATCCAGGATATGCTGTGAGCTAGTGGTTGCTTGCTCCTTGACAGACAATTGACCAAAGACTTGATGTTTAAGTCCTAAAGAGAAGGTTAAACTGATAAAGAAAGAAATTGTAGTTATTTCTTTATTTTTTTGAAGGTTTAACATCCTTTAACCAGACAGAATCAAATCATATATTATAAATGGAAGTTCTGTAATGAATGTGCACTTGAGCTCATGGACCTAAAAAGGTAAAGCCACCTGATACCCATTCTAAGTAATGCATAAAGAAGGGAAAGAAAATCAAATATAAATCTCAGCAAGGTAGCTTGATTGAACTGGGGTTTGAACACAGAAGCAAGAAGATGAGAATTTACCCTTATACTAGCACAGTGTTTGTATGCATATTTATTTGCTTGCTTTTATTATCCTGTATCAGTTCCTTCTGTTACCTTTTCCTCCTTGATGCTTTTGGCAATTATTAGTAAAATTGTATTTCATCGCATTAAATTAAATTATTCATCCTATAAATAAAAAAATATTTAATTTCCATCTTCACAAAGGTACTCATCATCCTTAATAATAGCCCCACTTTTGTCACCAGCATTTAGTTGAAAGTCAAAAGAAAAATCAAACCTCTAAAAGGATTGCTTGAATAAAAGATCAATGTAACAATTCAGAAGTAAAATTAAACAAAACATGTAAATGCAATGCAGCATCAGATATAGGTCCCTGAACAGCAACCACTGGGAAATCTAAATAGCCTTCAAATTCAACAATGTAATTTCAACCCTACAAAATTCATTGCAATGCAATGACTAAGGCTATCCAAATATAACTTTAGATTATATCATTAGAGAAAGGCAAAATATAAAGAAAATATTACTAAAATAAGAAGCTTAATTGCCAAAATGTGAAAGTATGAACAAAAATATCCAAAATTTTAACACTACAATATAATCATCATTTTAAAAATTGTAACCTTTGTAAATCAAGTTTTGTTCATATTTAATAATACTACACAAAATGAAATAGAATAAATTACAATGATTTATTCAGCATGAAAGCCTTACACTGAGAGAACAAGATAAACCAGCACATGTTTTGTATTAGGTTACAATTGGTAGCTTAATAGTTTGGATATTTTACTACTCTTATCTTCAAATACCCAACTAACCCAAGTATTTAACATAGATCATACAGTATAGTAGATTCTTTCTCAGCAGTAAATTCAATTTGATGGATATCACTTTTCCAAAAGTCTCTGGAATTTTAGCCTGAGACCTTCTACATAACAGAGTGCTACATGCAGTTCTCCTTGAAAACAGTCATGATACAACATCTAGAGACTCCAGTTTATTGTCGTCCTCCATGGTCTGGGAAGTACCATGCTAGCATCTAGATCGTGAAGTCGCAGGTTCAAACCCAATGGAGGCCGATGGATTTTTTCCAGCATAAAAATCCTTAGCATGGCTTCCTTTGGAAGGGAAGTAAAGCCAGTGGTCCCTTGTCATAGATGTATGGCATGTAAAGGAACCTTAAGCCTGATAAAGATACCTCTGAGCAAAATTCTCAGTCTTTCATGCCCAATATAGAATGGGATGCTAAGAACCACAGTAGTCAAAGAGCTTTTATAAATAAAATTGAACTAACTCCAGTCCATTTGTAATAAAAATATTAATGTTGGGAGAAAAAATATCATGCAATACATGAAAATAAAATGTATTATTAAACCTAAAAATTGTAAACTTTACATAAAATGAAGTAATGTGAAGATTTACATATATAAAAAAAAATCTTTGTTCTCATAGTCTTGGTTTAGAATATGATATTTCATATTTTGCCTCCCTCTTGCTAAGAGTATTTTTTGAAATAGATTTGATGTCCATTCTTACACTGCAGCTAGTTGACACTAATAATACATAAAATTAAATGGTAATTGGAAGAGAAATTTGGAAAGGAAATACTCCAATTTAGGATACCTCCCTGGCATTTGCCATTGAAGAGTGAGGAAAACCTTGAAAAGACCTTGGACAGGAGGAACTGCATATCTCCCATTCACGAGTCCATACCTTAATGACCTTGGCCACCCATGCCAATCAGAAGGGAATGAGTTTGGAATAATTAATTTAAAGAAACTCCTTTAAGTAAACAACAGAAAGTGTATCTCAGCTTCTCTTAAAAGTTTACTGCAATAAAATGACAAGCCTGAGTTTGAGTCTCATTTCGTTAGTTCCATTGCAAATCCTTGGGATTTACTTCTTTTCTAACCACATTTTAGTTAAGTTTAGTTTGGAGGGACCTATTTATTAGCTGAAAGCACTCTGCAGTTAATGTCCACTACATCTTAAGGTAGAATGTAATTGAGGATGTCAATGAAACAAGGAGACCAACAACTTTTACTGTGGACTGTGAACCATGAGCTAGTTAGAGGTGGAAGCCTGGATGGGAACACTTAAAATCTTTAACAAGCCATAAATGAAACCAAAAACCCCCAATAAGAGAACCACAAAGCAAATTACTGAGTTACTCTGGTCTCTTTGGTTTGAAAAATATTTATAAAGTCTTCCACATGGCCAAAAATTGTTGTGATCCAATCCGATTTAATATATAAAAGCACAATGTTTATATCTCCTAACCATTGGCTGCAACCTGAAAACCAGAAAATAAGTAGTAAAAATGAAGCTTATTGCTCCCTGCATGGTTGTTGTGATGAAAACGGTTCAGTTTTATAGACATGCACAATTTTAAATATTGCATAATGGCATACAATTTTGTTTTCTTTCCACTTGTGGATTTTAAAAATAATCATGAACAGTCATGCTATATCATATATGCTGACCCAGTGTGGGTATTTAAATGATTTTGATGGTCTTTTTAAATAAAACTCTTAAATCTGCATGACCATTTAGTGTAAGTTCAAGACATATTAATCGTTACTTGTCATTAATATGCTTATTGCACGTAATATGTATACAGCACTATTCTATGTCATATATCTGTGTTGGTGAAATTTTAAACCCTTGCAGCTTCTCTTTAATCTCATAGTTATTAAATAACATAAAGGCCCCATAATTTTCACATAGCAAAGAGAACGTATAACATCATTATACAAAAAATAGGAACAAAACTGATAAATATGAAAATTTCCCACTGCCAGATTATTAACTTAAATGTTTTGAAAGTGGTACATAGCCACTGAGTAAAGTTATCTTCTGACTTGTTAGTTATAAATATCGATTGGCTACTTTCTGATGTTACACTGGACACACATTTTCTCTTTATATAATTATGTAGCATATATGAGAATGAACTCATTTACAACATACAGAGGAAATAGGAAATTTTTTTATAAAAGGATTATATATATACTCAATTGTCTTTTCTGTATCTTGTTTTCTCGGTTTCTAAATCATTAACGTTTATATATATTGCTTGAAATGAAATATCATGACTTTTATCTTATTTTGTATCATTTTTTTGTGGAATAACACAACTGTTTTTTACTCCATGGCAATCTCAATGAAAAGTCAAACCTTCTTCGCAAGCACGTTCTTTTATAACTCCAACATTTTTGCATTCTAATATCCAGGCATAGTAAAACCTTTAAGTCTTTTGTCACTTATAAGTAGAAGCTAGACATTGTCTTATAGTCTGTCTGTGTCAGTAACAACAGGGCTTTTCAATGGTGAAAGAATTATCAAAGTGGGTTTACTGGTTTCAAAGATTACGCCCTCCCCCCACACATATGCACACAACATTTTTTTCTGTTTATAATATTATAATAGATAAAAAGCTATTAAATAAAACTAATGCAATTATGTAGCTTGCCTTGAAAGAAAAACTGAATGGATGGAGAAGAATCTGCACATAATCGATGTAAAGTGAATAATATTTCATCTGCTTTTCTGCGCCAAAAATGAATTCTTTATTTGCTCTACACTTTAGGTATCTTTACACACACTTGATCTTTTATTGTTTTGTTTATAAATTTCTTGGTTAATTACATGTACATTTCACTGCCTCTTTATTATTTTGTTTCTACTAAAGTAATTTGCCCCCTTTCTTTTTATTATTTTATTTTTGGGTTACATTATATCAGAAAAGTTCTATGGTGGACACTGGAGTTATTATACAATGTCCTCTCACTAAAAATAATACCAGTACTTTCTATTAAGATAGATTTTGTATTATATTGTCAATAATATTTACTATAGTTTTAAAAATTTATACTTTTGTTTTAAAAACTGTTTCTTTTCATTAAATTATGAAATGTTACACGAGGCTCACCAAAAAAAAAATAATATTTAGAATGAAAATATTGGCTATAACTCGCAGATGGTACTTAATTGCTTAATGCATGTCAAAATATGTGAAGTTACATGCCAAAGGATGAATGGCTTCACTTGTCTTGTAGCTTATTCATGCATAACTCCTTAATAATTATGTTCCAACTATCTAATTTTGAAATATCACTTGTATTAATGCTCATGATAAGCTCACTTTATGCCTACTGTACCGGATGTGAGGGAAGTCATTACATTAATTTAAACCAGTTATAGATCTCGTTATTTGGAACGTATTTTGTATCTTTCAGTTTTTTCTATGACCATTTTCTGTGGAGATGTTTTAGGATTTTAGATGAATATAAAATGCACATGCTTGCAACGTTGCAGTGGTGGCCGAATGGTAGCTTGGAGTGGGGGTGGAACTCTCCCTTTCAAAACCAGAAGTAGGTCAGCACATAAACAGGTTTCACTTTTGCTGTATGCGTATGGTTCATGATGTAGATACACGTTTCATATCTGTAAGCTTCTAATAATTGCATCTGCATCTACCAATGACACATTTTGTAACCTAAACTCAGAATTTATGGATAATGAGCTCATTTAGCATTAAAGTTAAATACATTTTGCAATTGAAACAGCTAGTTTAATGAACCAAACCATCTTTCTGATATGTAAACACAAAAAACACATAGTTAGGCTCTTATAAAACCCTACTTTTAACATAGACAGCAAAAGAATAAACAATAAACCAAATGATTCACAGATATTGTTCAAAATGTCCATCATTTGTGCATCTGCAAGCTTCACACCTTTGTAACCAATTATGTTGTACTCTAGCAAACACACTTCTATTGTTGCATATTACCTCCGCAGCCAGAAAATATGTTGTCTCAAAGATTCAACATCTGTAACCAATGTTTTGTAGACTCTGCTTTTCATACCCCCCCCCAGAAGAAAAAATCCAGAGAATTCAGGTCTGGCAATCTTTCAGGCCATTTAATGGGTCCATAGTGTCCAATCCACCTGTTAGGAAAGCTACGGTTCAGATGGTCACAAACATTCCAAGTAATGTGTGGTAAAGCACCATCATGTAAGAACCACATGTTTCTCCTGGTTTCTAAAGAGACATTTTCCAATAAGCCTGGAATGTCTCTTGCAGAAATGTCAGATAATTAACTCCATTCAACCACTCGGGGAGAATGTAAGGGCCTATAAGGCAATTGCCAACTAATTCTGCCTATACGTTCACAGCAAATTGCTGTTGAAAATGATGCTCCCTGGTACTGTGAGGAATTTCTTCTGTCCATGTATGCATGTTATGAAAATTGAAAATGCCATTTTTTAGAAAGGTAGCTTCAACTGTTGCCATAATTAATTGTGGTATAGTGCATTTTGTTCTAGGAACCAATTGGCGAAACCCAGCCTAGGCATGTAATCTGCTGCTGAGAGACACTGAGCCCAATGATATGATACAGTCACAATGACTGTTCTTTCAGCATCCTGAGAACAAACCAATGGGACACATCAACCTTGCAAGCTATTCCCTAACTACTCTGCTGGGTTGTTCATCTACAAGATTTAAAATTGCTTCCCCTGTGACAACAGAATTTCTTGCTTGCCTTCCATTGTGTGCTGGCTGCATGCTCCCTGTGTCTAGGACCCTCTGTACAGTCAGCAAAAACTTTCTTGGGTTTGGTATCCTTTGGGCAGGAAACCTTTCCTGGTACAATCTGGCAGCTGCAGCATTCTGAGCAGTTTCCCATTCACCAACAACATATCAAAGTACTCACGATTTGAAAAGGCTGGCATCTCTTAAACCTTGCTGTACATATGATTATCCATTAAACACATCTCAGGTTCTTTTATCACTAAACTTGTGAGTTTCAATGCGTAATATGTTATTACTCTAATAATGACTCAACTTCTAGTGAAGCTGACATAAACATGGTGTGCTTTTCAGCCAGCAACCACGAAACACTTATTGGACAATAAAGGCATTACTTCCATACTGTTTGTGTAGACCAATAGCTACCATGTTGTACATGTCATTTTGCCCAAACTTAAACCTTCATTGTGTATGCTTGGATTAAGGGTCATGTGGAAAACAAAACCACTAGTCCTCACACCTCCCAGTTCAGGTATGCTGTTTTTTTTATGCTCAGGAGCCAATTCTTACAATGACCTAGCTTGACCTAGCAACATTGCCTATGTTTCCAAACCACATTATGTCTGCAAAATGGTGTTCAGAAAATGATTAATTATACTGGTCAACATTGATTCTGTGGTATAAAGGAAAATGTGTGACTTTAATGGAAATCAGTGCCTTGATTTCAAAAAATGAAGTCTGTTTTTGGCTATCACAACTAGTTTTTATGATATGTGCATATATGTCAATGGTGTTAAATTGATTCAACTTATACAGCTTACTGCTACATTTCATTATGCTATTCTAAATCTGTTGTGAATTTTTTTCCTAATTGGCTCACTTCTATCCTCCTTTATCACCTATATGTTTATGTTTATATTCCAAGTACTTATCAGTTTGTTCTGTGGGTCAGGTCTGTCTTCTTGTGAGGCATTTATGTTTACATTTACAGCTATCATAGATCTCAACTTCAATTGAGCTGAAAACTTGTGTTAATATGCACGTTCATCTTCTGTATATATATAGTGCTAAAATAAAAGTTTGAGTATGACTTCTACATCAGGATTACACAGGAGACAATGTCAAGTTTTGTTACATCTGTGGGTGTTACATGTTTGACAGGAAGGTACATAAAATAGACTCGCAAACAAAGAAACCATATTACTCATATTTCAAAGAGATGGTAATCAGGATAAATCATTTGCACCTCATATTGCATGTAGCAGTTGTGTTGAGGGATTACATTATTGGTATGAAGGAAAATGGAAGGCAATGCCCTTTGCCAAACCAATGATATGGAGAGAGCAGCAGAATGCCCATGATGATTGTTACTTTTGCATGTGCAAAGTTGCTGGCTACAAAAAAAAAAAAAAAAAAAAAAAAAAAAAAAAAAAAAAAAGCAGGAATTAAATATCCAAATCTGAACTCAGTTACATGGCCTATTCCTCATGGAACCAAACTACCCAAACCTACACCACCAGCAGACCTTAGTTTTAATAAATCTGTTAGCAGCCCCATGACTTCCGACAATGAGTTGGTTTCTGATCCAGAAGAATTTGACAATTCATCACAACAGTTTCATCAATTTGAGTTAAATTATCTAAAGCAGGATTTAGGCCTTGCAAAGCAAAAAAGTGAATTACTGGGCTGGCTCAGGACTACAGGAGAAGAATTTGTTATCACCTGGCATTACATTTTTCTGGTATAGAAGTTGCAAAATACAGTTCCATAAGTACTATGCAGAAGAAGAACAGCTTGTGTTATGTGTGGATGTGTGTATTCTTATTCAGCAGTTGGGCAGGGAAGCATATGAGCCAAGTAACTGGCATCCTTTTATTGATTCTTCCAAATGAAGTCTTAAGGTCATGTTACTTCATAATGGCAACAAGTTAGCTCCAATACCGCTTGCACATTCTATGAACCTAAAAGAGTCTTATTAAACTCTGAAGCATGATCTTGAGAAAATTAAGTACCCCAACCATGAGTGGCAAATATGTTGTGACTTTAAGGTCATTGGTTTGTTACTAGGACAACAGGGAGGATACACAAAATTCCCTTGTTTTCATGTGCCTCTTGTTGATCGTCAAAAAATTCTACTCCCTCCATTACACATAAAACTTGACATGATGAAGCAATTCATGAAAGCACTTGACAAAAGTTGCCCTTGCTTCCAGTACTCCAGTGCACAAGGTTTCCATCATTGTCACAGGCTAAAATCAGAGAGGGAGTATTTGATGGAGCACAGATAAGGAAATTGATGAATTTTACCAGCTCTATGAATGAAATTGAAAAAGATACATTGAATGGATTCAGAGAGGTTGTTAAGAAATTTCTGGGCAATGTGAAAGACTCTCAATACAAAGAAATTGTGAGAAATATACTGGAAATCTCCACACTGCTTGGCTGTAATATGAGTTTGAAGCTTCATTTTCTCAGGTCACGTGTTGACTACTTCCCATCAAATTTAGGAACTGTCAATGTCGAGCAAGGTGAAAGGTTTCACAAGGACTTCATAGATGTTGAACGATGTTATCAGGGACATTGGGACGTACATATGATGGCCGATTACTGCTGGTGTCTTGCACACGACGAACCTACCAGAGAACGCTCAAGAAAATCATGTACACTGAAGTTCCATGGGAAAAGAAAAAGAGGTACACAAGATAACTAAAATACATTCTGCAATTCAGGTACGCCTTCATGTTATTATTTTTCTTTATTTTCTTTAAAAGTTGTATAATGAGTGTAATATTTTTTGCAAATTTTACAATTATATTTTCATTGAACATTGTCATATTGTCAAAATGAGATGTGCTACAGAAAAGCGGAATGATTTTTTAATTCTGTGCACCAAAATTAGTAAAAGTCACCTATTTGTAATCATACCGCAGAAAAAAGAGTTTTCATTTATAAGAGAGAAAAGCGCACAATGTGCATAGTGATATATAGTTTATTCTTGTCCTAGTCTTATTATTGATATTGTCCTTTCTTTGCAATTTTGCGCATGGTATCTTTCACAGTGTTTGTTGCAAATTTTTCACACGCATTCTTCTTCTGGTTGGTGAAATCTTTGGTTTCGGCATAGTTTGTGATGAAACCCATGCATTGCATATCTTGTCACTATGTGTCTGAGTTGGTAATTTCGCTGCTTCCAATCTACTGTCGTTATTGCATCTGTTGTGTAGAAGTCCGGCCATATAGTGCTATTCTTCTCATTTAGTAGCCATAGTATCTCCTCTAGGCCTTGGTGTTTGGTAGCCAGAATTGTGCTTCGATGTCCTCGATGAAGAAGGTTTCTTTTGCTAGTATGTATGTTAACCTGCATGGTGCTGATGTCCCTATTCCTAGAATCCGTTTTAGATAGTGAGCTTTGAGTTTCTCAATTGTTGATAGGTTGATGATTGTAAGATTGTCTGTCCCAGATGATGTTGATCCCGTAGGTTGCTATTGGTGCTATGGCCGTCTTGAATAGTGTTATTGCAGTGGCTAGTGAGATTTGTTATGGTTGTTGGATGTTATGTATGGCTTTTATCGCTGCAGTTGCTCTGTCTGTGACATGAAAGTTGAAGGATATTAGTGTTGTTTGTAAGGTAAATCCAAGGTATTTAAACTTGGGAACTACTTCTAGGAGTTTGTTGTGCAGTGTCAATGTGTTTCTAGAAGCATTTTTCCCTCCTTTCCTAAAGGTCATTTATTTGATTTTATTGTGATTTATTTGTACATCATTTCTTTCTGCCCATGCGGCGAGTCTATTTAAGACACCTTGAAGTTCTTCCTTGTTCTCTGAGTCTATTGCCATGTCGTCCGCGTATAGTATAAGTGATGCTGAAGTGTCTCTGGTAATCTCTGTGATGTCTGCTGTCATGATGTTGAACATCATTGGACTTATTGGGTTGCCTTGTAGGACTCTGTTTGAGTTATTCCCTTGGATTTAGCTGTACCGTCAGATATTTGAATGTGATTATACATTAAGATGTTTGAGAGTATGATTGTGAGTGGGTGATTATCTCCTATTATATGAATGAGTTTTCGAATGAGTGTTTCTCTGTTGATGAGATCAAAGGCCTTGCTGTAATCTACAAGATCATAAAATATTTCTTCCCCATGTATCTAAGAGTATCTTGGGCTTGGTTTATTAGGTAGTTTACAGCCTGTAATATGCTTCTCCCCTTTCTGAAACCATGTTGGTTTTCAGGTATTTGGGAGCCTGTCAGTGGTATAAGCCTGTTCATTAAGGATTTTCATGAAGATCTTGAAGGTGGTGGTTTTCAAGCGCTATGTCCCAGTATGAGTTGGGATTATCAATTTTGCCTTTGCCTTTGTACATAATTTTTATTGTTGATGCCTGCCATTGCTCTAGGATTTTTCCTGTATTCAGGCATTTGTTGAAGAGTCCTGTCCAGTAATCTTGCAATACATGCATGGAGTCTTTGAAATGCTCTGTGTAGATACTGTCTGGACCCAGGGCCTTGCTGTTTCTCGCCGTTATTATTGTATTGTTTATTTCGTCTTTTGTTATGTGGGAGTGGTTTTCTATTGTTTTTGTTGGGGAAGTATGCATGATATTGTCTGCTTTTGGTTGTTGAGGGTGTTGTTAAAGTGATTTTCCCATGTTTCCATTGGTATACAGTTCATTGTTGGGGGCTTTGATTTCCTGAGAGCTATGAATGGATCTTTCCGTGCAGTTTCTTGAAGTTTTCTGGCTTCTTCTTCTGTGAATTTCATCTTCTTTGTCTTAATTAGCGTTTTGTATTTCTTCCGTTGTTGAGTGTATTGCGATAGGTCTTCCTGTTATGATGAGGCTTTCGCTCGGTGTAATGCGAGTAGTGTTTTCTTTCGTTCATTGTAACAATCCTTGTTGAACCATGGTCGTAATTTTCTTTCTTTTTGTTGTGTTTGACAGGATTGTAGAGTTTTCGTGTATATTATTTCCATTGCAGTTGTTATTCTTGTTGTTGTATTAAATGCCTTGCTTTGTTTATTTTTCATTTGTAACCTAGCATTATTTCAAAGTCTGTATGATGTCACATAGTTACTACCAAAACTAGGTCAGAAATAGGTTACTCTAACCACCTTACAAGTAACAAACTACTATTTTTATACAATCTCATTGAATTAACCATCTAATTTGAAAAAAATAACTTCTCTGTTAGTACTTATTAGAAGGAATGTATTAAGTTCCCTTCCATCCTGTGTATTAGTAAGGCAATAATGTGTATGAAATATTCTTTCTTCTTCTTCTTCTTCCTTTCAAGTTTTAGCCCAAGGATCTGTTTTGGACTCAAAGCTGGATTTTCCAACCATCGTTGATGATGAAATATTATTACAAGTTTATTATGAAATTTTTCAGAATAAAATATTTGCTGCTAGAGAAAATGTCCCTAAAGCTTCTATGTATTTCTCTAATTCAGAAGAATGGCACATGGCTGGCTAATGCATAGCATTACGCATTTATATTCTTATACTTGTTCAGTTTTATTTTTATAAAAAAGATATTTTTATGGGATAGATTAATAACCATGATAATTAGGGCCAAGAATCACTTA
Organism: Deroplatys truncata; assembly: GCA_030765065.1. NCBI lineage: Eukaryota > Metazoa > Arthropoda > Insecta > Mantodea > Mantidae > Deroplatys > Deroplatys truncata. The sequence goes on along the minus strand of CM060988.1, from coordinate 114,065,262 downwards.
TTGAAAGAATTACTGGAATTTTTACCTGTTCATTCCAAAGTATTCTGTAAGGGAACACTAACATAAGATCTCTAACTAAATAAACACAAAGAGAGATTTCCTTGAAGGAAAAGGTGAGCCAGAGCAATGTACTGTGCATATGTGCTCACTTTTCATGTCAATCCATCTTTAAGGTAATAGCCCTAATCAAGGCTTTCATGACCCACAATGCATTGGTTTTATTTTCTGTGTAATTCTTACTTGAAAGCTTCAAGGGGAAAATTTAAACCTTCCACAGGAAGTTCAACAGAAAAGAAGTCTATATTTATTTACTTACTTTTATTTTGTCTGTGTTATATTATTTTTATTAACACTATGCTATATGATTATTTTCTCAGATCCATTATCATTATTACCATCATCATAATAATGGTTTTGAGGAGTTAAAGCTGTAAGTTATATTAGAATGTTTTATTTGATACAGCAGAACCTCCAACTTTGCTTGTGTTGTTGAATTAACTGTTTCACATCAATAATTTCACATTTTATTTCATATCAATAATAAACAAACAAAAAATTATTTTTTGACTCTTTCCCATTAAAACATTTTCCCTTTGAGGGAAGTAATTAAGATATCAATCTTCAGTGAAAAGGTAACATGCATATCTAGCAAGCATTTTAAAGTAGTATATCCCAAGACAAGAAAACATTTACAAAGGTGAGCCAAAAAAGATCTTATTTCCAAGGTATCATTATGCACTTAACAAATAAGTATTGCTTACTGTTGTTTGGGCAAACATTAATAATAAGAAATATTATTTACATTAAAATTCTGTTGATTAACAGCTGGTTGAAAATTACTTCTGTTCTACCCAGTCTACCAAGTATACATTAAATACTGTAAGCTGGGAAAATTATATTATATTCTTGTTAGGGTGAACAATTAAGTTTGCCTATAGTCGCTATAAAATCATTATCAGCACAGTAGCTTCCAATCAAGATGGATAATATAAATAGGAAAAATGTTGATTCTGAAACTTCTTACCATGGCAGTTTGAATGGGTAAATAAAATGTATGTAAAACATAGCCTATTATGGCTATTAACTTCAGCTACTTAGTCAAAATTGAAACACCTTGGTTAAAATTACAGGTATGCATACTAACATATTTATTCAAGACTTAATACATTTTTACCTAATTGACTTAAATCACTTGGCTTTAATGCCCTTTCTAAAGGGATTGAATAAGAACTTTGATAATTTTCTGTCATCTTGTTTTTTATATTACTTTATTCACTTCTCTCTTATGCAGTATTATTTAATATCTTGCCTTCCTGAAAGCTATGACAGTCTATAAATCTATTTTTCATTGTTAGCTGTGATCCAAATTATCATAGCACATATCTGTTTGATAAATTACAATGGCTTTATACAGGATTTTTATGTTGTTCCCCCATCTCTCTATGTTATCTTGTTAAAAATGCAAATATCAGTGACAACATGGTTGTCTGTTATTACCACAAGAATTATTAATGCATTCAGGTAGGTATACATTTGCATGAGCTTGTGCTCCTCTCTGCTTGGTCTAAATTGTGACACATACTGTGGATGCCCCTTTCAGGCTGGGATCGGAATTACACTGGCTTGAGTGACAGTGATTTGCCTTCAAGAAGTACTATGCCTGATCACAAGACGAGGTTGCGACATTCCCTATCACCTGACAAGGAAGTCATGGGTGATTTTGGAGACAGTGACATTGAGAGTGTCGTCAGCATCACAAGCAGTGCCTTCTCCACTCAGTCTGAGCGTCCACGTGGGTCCAGGGGACTTAGGTGAGTCATAGGACATAATATAATTATGTATTACCTTATTGGTTAAGTACTGAAAAGACAATTGAATGTTTTTTGTTCCACGCTGTGTCAAAATTTATTATTTTGAATATAAAAATAGGTAGATGAAAAATGTAACCTTATGCTTCACTAGCTGTTTTTCACATGACATGTTCATCCACATACACGTGGTAAAATTTACTATTGGAAGCTCACAATAATATTGAAATACAAATTGGAGAACTATATTTGTGTCATAATAGGTCACACTTGTTTTACTACTTTTGAATCATTGCACAAAAGAAAGTTAAACTAGACAGCATAGTTTAATTATCAAAGCCTTCTAAACTCCATTCCCAGTAAATGGAATATAATAGAATTCAAATGTTTTTACTGCCATGTAATGAATGGTATGTCTACATACATCTTCAGCATGGATATTTAATCAACATGCACAATATCTTTGTAAAATAATGTATTTTGAAGGTATAAACTTTTAGACACTAAACATAGGCGTAAATGGAAGAATGAAGAGATTCTATACATTGATACTACAATGGATTAAGTGAGCTTAGACATTCTAACATATCAAATATTTGTAGCATGTCAAATAAAACCACAACACAGTTACGTAAAATGATAATCCTAGCTTTTCTATAGAGTTTATAAAATCCATTTCTACTATGGATCTACATTCTGTAAGCCAAGGTCAAGAAAATGTACAATTATGCAAAAAATCTTGTAAACACCAACTTGTACCAAGTATTTTGTGTTGTTCTGGAACAAACCAAATTACAGCTGATCCTTAAGGTGACCATTTGTCTATCTTCAAATAATTATTTAAACAGGAAACAGGAGCAATTTATGTCGGTCTTTTTTTAAACCAAAGAATTGGTGAAACAGAGCATTATTATATTTCTGGAACAAACCAAATTACAGGTGATCCTTAAGTTGGCCATTTGTCTATCTTCAGATAAGTATATAAACAGGAAATAAGAGTAATTTATGTCTGTCTTTTTTAAACAAAAGAATTAGTGAAACAATATGAAAGATTCATGATTTAAGTGCAGAGAACTTCTATTGTTGTTATTCTCTTTCACAATTTATGCAGTTTCCACAAAGAGGTATTTTATTCAACTAGATAATTTTTTCAAAGAAGTTTTTATAAGAATTCAACACAAAAGCCTCGACTAGAAAATGTATAGGAATTTTTTACAACATAGTGATTGCATTAAACTTCAGTCTAATACTGTTTGTAAATTCACTTACCAAAATCATATGTTCCTAATAAATAAATAAATAAATAAGTAGAACTAATCTTTGTTAATCTGATATGCCTTGTCAAAAGGGGTACTGAATTAGTCAAATTGCCAGATAACTAGTAACCGAGTGTTTTACAAATCTATTTAAATATTTGCAGTACCAACTTATTCATTGTAATGTTTCAATATCATTACATCATTAAAACTTTAAACAGGTCATATTCATTCTTTCCTACACTACTAAGCATGTCCCAAATATTTAATTTACACAAAGATGATGCTCAACTGTGGCATGCTTTATGATGCAATTGCCTCATTATGGTGTCATCCATTTATGGCTGCAGCACACAACTTTTAATGTTGTACCTAGAGTCCAGTTTAATGAGAATCTTGAGTAGAATATTTTCAATAATTTCATCTTTTCCATGCTTTCGTTTTTCAATGTACAGTACTAGCTTAATGACTTGGAGAAATAGAGTGCTATTCTAAATGCTATTCTTGATGACAGCTGAATTCAAAAGACAGAACCAAAAGTATATTGTAATAAAAGTATCTATCAGTTTTGTTTTTCAGGCTAGTTACAGCTTTGTATTTCACCAGAAACCTCCCAAATGAACTGAATACAAGACACACACTGACAAGCATAACAACTTATGTTTTTGCTAAGTGGAGAGCCTTTTATGGGTTGGGTTTAAGCATCCTAATTGTTCACAAAATAAACAATTCATTCTGAACAAAAAGCTTAAGAAGGGAATGCTGCCAAAAATTTGAAAACAAAGGCAGTTTTACCTATCATCAAGAAAAAAAGTGCATTAGTAATACATTCTCCAAAAACTTAACCAGACATTCCATCTCAGCTATCATTTATCACTAAAAAATAGAAAAGAAGAAAATTAACAAACAAAAGATGTAGCCCTTCAAGCTAGAGGAATTACTGAGAACTACATAGTCATTACAGACTGAATAAAGGAAATCGTCTTGCCTAGCATGCAAACATTATGTAACTTTAGAAAGCATTTTAAAGGTTTACAGATAAAATTCATGCACTGGGGGATAAGTTATATGATGGAAAATCTGCAGAAGGCACTGGCGATATTAATGCCCTACTTTCAGAGATTGAAATATGAAATTATATGATGAATAATGCAGAACAAATAATAACATGATTAGTACAAAACTACATCATTCATGATCATGTTAATGTTGTAAGAAAAAGTGAAATATTAAAATGCTCCTAATGTTCAATAACACAACACCATAATATCAGCAAGATAATCAAAACAGCTTCTGTTTTACCATGTGCAAATAAAGTTCTCTTCTTTTTCATGTGTAAAAGTTTGATTTGCACCATGGATTTGATACATCTTGCAAAATGCTACATTTGTCAGTAGTGACTTACTTAGGAATGCAATGATACCTCATATAAATATGACTGACTTTCAATTTTTATTACTGTTTCTCTGCATAACGATACTTTATAATTTAAAATAATGTACACGTGTTTCATTTTTAGTCTAATTATTTATTTGCATTTGCTGCTACAGATAATTTCTCCAGTTATGGCAGTTTATGCAATTCATTACAATGACATATAACTATTGTTTAATGATAATATGAGGAGTGGAAACATCAAAAGTTTCAAGTTCCAATTTTTAAGTTGCATAGGAGAAAAAAATAAATTGCTTGTGTCTTTTGACACTAACAAATTCCTAACCAAGTAATTGTGAAGGTGCTCTGATACTAGGGAACTTTGCTACTTACATAGTATTTGTCAAAAGTGAATGGTTAAGAAGAAAAAAATTAAAACCTGTTTTAGGTGTGATGCTCAGTATTTGTTCACTCTAAGTGCCATTGTCAGTGTTATTGAATTTCTATCAAAACTGAAGATCTTGCTTCAAATCATGACAGTTAGATTTACAGGAATACATAGCATAATGAACATATAATTAAATTAAGAAAAATTGAAAATCTTTTCACAATGAATTTATCACAACTAATTATATGATTATATTAATCAAAGAATTGACCATAGTCCTAGTTCTGAGCAAGAGATTTAATAGACAATTAAGTATTTCATTTAGTCATAATCATCAGTAAATTAGCTGACATTTTTGAATCAAAGTATGTTGTTGCACCAGACTTGAAAAATAGCATGACTTGATATTTAAACTACACAACGTTGGTGTAATAATTTTAACCTCTTTCTGTTTTATTTTAAATATGGAACAATGAAACAAGGTAAAGATTATGGGCTTGAGCACTAGTGCACATAAGTGCAACTACAACAACTACAATAACAAAGGAAAAACATATTTTCCAAACTATATCATTTAGAAACGTTTGACATTTCCACTTTTCATATATTTCAATCACTGAATTAAAAGCCTAAGTTAGTCCTAAAATAAGCGTTGTAAGCACATTACAGTTAAGTGAACGTGGAGCATTTATTTCAAAGCGGTAACAAAATTAATATGCATCCTAATCTTCTCTCACTTATTTTTAATTATAATGTTCTTTTCAACTTTGTTTATTTTCAGAGAAGATATTAATACTAGGCAATCATACCATTGTAAAAGTATGCCAGAACATTCTATCTGCTCACCTAATTGCCCTCCTGAGTATGCTTGTATTAGCCCTATGTGCTGTAGATGTAAGAACAGTTACAGTAGTATTTGCAACCCATGTCAGAGCAGTGACTGCCACTGTGAACTCTGTCCGGTAGTATCGGAACCTTCCTATGAAAAACGTCCACATTTAAAAAGAAGTTTAACAGTTGCCACATACATGCCAGATAGAAAAGAATCCATGGACCATAGCCCCAGAAGGTCAAAACCACCATTGATGAGAAGTCTCACTGTAGGCTCTGTTGGTGTATCAGCTCATGAAAATGTTATTAATAGTCCATATTATTCACATGAAAGTTCAAATCCATATATTTTAGCAAACAAACACAATCTCTCTAGTCCCAGTCCACATTACTATGGATATGATAGTGAATATAGTGGTGCTGAGACAGAAATTCATTGTTCTGACCGTAGCTTTGACAGTCAGAGCTTTGATGTGCCTGAGCATAATCAAATGACTGACACACAGAAACCACTAAACAAGCCAAAATTATCTTATAGTCTTAGAAGAGCTAGCTTACCCCACAACTTGAAATCAGTGGAAGATAGCATGCATTTACAATCAGAAACAGGAAATGTAGATTTTCTGAAGCCACCTGTGATTAAGGAATCACATTCTGTGGAAGTTTTGCTCAACAATTCTAGAAGAAATTCTAGAGTGACTATGTATAATCCTCCAGTGATGTCGGGCTCAGATTCAGGGGCAGAAGATGGAGGGTATCTCAGTGGAGTATCAGACAGGTTAAATGCTGACAGTTGTTCAGATGAAATGGCTAGCAATGGTGGGAACAGAAATAGGCGACATTCTTCAGCATCTGTAGGACGCTCAAGATCCTTATCTGGGGCAGAGATGTTTAGGCGAAATGCTGAAAATCAGTTACACAGATCACCAACAAAGTCAGTAGCCTTTAGTGCAGATATTATCCAGAAGCATTTTGAAAATGATGGAGCACAAGACTACAATGAGAAACAAACAAATATAGAGACTAATTATGAAGCAGGAGATAATGACCATGATAGTGCTATTTCTAGTCGAAGAAGTTCCACAATGGCAACAACTAAAGAGGGTTCATTTTATGAAATTACTACCAAGCAAATAACCCAAAACTTTTATGATTGGTCTGACAGAACAGTAGATGATCCTAAACGTAGCATAGCCTGTGTCATTGACAATGCCCATCATATTTCTGCTCCTCATGATGTGGCTTGTACCATCTGTGAAATAAGCCCTGTTCTATCCAATATTCATTCAGATTATACAACCTTTAATGATGCTGACATCATTCCTTATCGCAAAAAGTCTCTTTCTTTCTGTAGTGAACATTCTCCTCAGAGAAGATCTAGCAAATCAGAAATGAATCGTAGGAAATCTATATCATCCATGAGCTCCTTGAAAAATGAACCTTTAGAAGTCAGGGCCCCACCAGAAGGTATGGTTGGCATTAATGGAGAGGAATTGAAAGACCATGGTGCTAAGGATATGCAACAAGTAGATAATGGTTGTGCTAATAGCTTTCCCTTGCCTATGTCCCATGCTGCACCTTCATGCTCACCTTCTGCTTTGGACCTACAACAAACCTGCACTGCTGACAACATCAGTGACTATGGTAGCAGCGGTGGCGGCGGAGGGGTCCAACGTATGTCTAGTCACCACAGTGGAACCCAAGGGGCCAACAGTGGTTCAGGGAGCAAAAGAGGCACCTTCACACGCAGTCTATCCAATGCTGATGTTCCTCCTGATGAGAAAGCTGGTAAGTATATTGATAATAAATGCACACCTGTTTGATATTTTATTAGACTATATATTCATTTCCTTTTTGATAATTTTTTTTCCATATATGAATTGCCTTATCTAAACTTATTTATGTAACTAACGAAGTGAAATAAAATATCTACTACTACTGTTTAACCACAAATCAAACTGTAAAGCTGATCAATGCTCCTTTTAGTAAAAATATTCAAGTTGATTCAACAATCTACATTTTATTTCTATTCCCCATTTCTAATTTTTTTCAACCATTTATTTCTCACTACACCTAAATATTTTCCTATTTCAAATAAACTTTCCTTGGATTTAACTCTTAACAATCTTTTACCTATAATTTCATTTGGTAATCTAGACCAATTGTTTCTTTGTAATTCTTTCCTCATATTCATTGTTCCTTCACATTCTAACATTAAATGCCAGTAATTGTTAAATTTGCTATTACATAATGGGCACTTGCCTTCATTTTCTCCTTCTCCTATGCCTTTTAACCTCACAACCCCTGACCTAGCCCATGCAAAGCCCTCTCTTGCTATTTTATTACAAACATCAACATAGTTTTCTCTTTCCTATGTCCTTTTAATCTCTGTACATACATGTAATGATCTTTTTGAATTAAAACTACCAATAATTTCCTGTCTTTCCATATCTTAAATCCTCAATCTAACTCTTTTCCAACATCCCTTCTCACGTGATTGTCTATATTTCCAAATATCCCCACACCCTATTTCATTGAGAATTGCTTCTAGGCGCTTATACCAAGTATCCTCTTTATTTAACTTGCACTGAACCTCCAAACATTGTTTTAAAATATTATTATTCTCTGATTCCTCAATTCTCAACCAATATTTCACTATTCTTTCAATAATTTTCGCCTTACTACCAAATCTCCCTAGCTCCATTTGTGCAACCCCATTAGGTGAGGCTCTTGGTAGACCCAGAATTATTTTACAAAAGCTCCTATGCACTATATTTACCTGTTCCCACACCTCCTCAGTACCACAAATCTCTGCACCATACAGCATTTTTGCCTCAACTACTGCTCCATATACTCTTTCTATCCATTTTACGTGCATCCCAGGTATTTTATCTAAACATGCTCTAATAACTTTCATTGCCACTCTTCCTTTTGTTAAAGCCTGTTTCTTTTGTTCTCCCCATTTACCATTGCTACTTAGTCTTACTCCCAGATACACAAAATTTCTGACAACCTCAATTTCCTTACCTTTCCAACTCCATTTTTCGTCCTTTCTCAACTTATTACCCTTTTTAAATACCATTATTTTTGTTTTGCTTGTGTTAACCCTAAGACTCCACTTGTTACAAAAACTCTCTATTGCTCCAATTACTTTGTTTAATCCCACAGTAGTTATTAATCCTGCAACCAAATCATCTGCGAATAGTAACCCTGGTATCTCCCCATTCCCAATTATTGCCGAGTGGCTATTTTCAAATTTAATTATCTCTAGAATATCGTCAATGAACAAATTAAATAATATAGGGCTTAACTTGCAGCCTTGCCTTAAACCTATACAATTTTTAATCTCCTTCCTCCTTACATTTTTATCCAATCTTATACAAAAATCATTATTTTCATATATTGTTTGTATTGTTCTTATACACTTGTTACTCATTCTTTTCATACCCAATGTGGTCCATAAGGCTTCCCTATTTATTGTGTTGAAAGCTTTTTATAAATCAACAAATAAGATATACAATCTTCCCCTTTTGTTTGATAAATATTTATTTACCATTGAAGATATTATAAAAATATTGTCTATTGCTCTCTTGTTTTTCCGGAATCCCACCTGTAGATCAGATACTCTTGTTCCGCCCAATTTTGCACTCTTTCAACCAAAACCCCTGTATAAACTTTACCTAACACTGATAACAAACTAATCCCCCTATAATTTTCTGGGTTATTCACCTCACCTTTATTCTTAAATATTGGCACCACTATTGCAGTTTTCCAACTCCTAGGAACCTTCCCCCCTTCAAAGATAGCATTTAATATCCTAACCAGCAATTCTAATCGATTTTCATTTAGACTCCAAGCATTCCAAAACTCCCCTGGTATGCCATCAATACCACATGCTTTGTCCCTTTTCAATCTATTAATTTGTTCCCTCACTTCCCCTACATCTATTGGGTTATCCAATTGCTCAACATAATTGTTATTTTCCATTACCCAGATTGTTTGGTTATCATGTTGCCCTCCTAGCAAATTTTTAAAATACTTGAACCATTCTTCCGCACTTATTTTATTTTCTCTTGATCTAACTTTATACATTCTTTTCACCAACATCCATATTGTTTTGCTATCATTTGCTCTTGCTGCCTCATGTAACTTTATACTCATCTTCTCGGCCCATTCTCTCCTCTTTACTTCCAACAAGTTTCTGTATCCCCATCTTGCAATCAAAAACTCCTCTCTTTCCTTTTGCCTTTCTTCCTGCCTCCACCTTCTTAATTCCCCTAAAACTCTTTGTTTTGCCTTCCTACATTCTTCATCATACCATCCCTTCTGTTTCCTATCTATACAATCTTTCACTTTCATCCTTACACCTGCATATTTTACTAACATTTCTACCTTTAAAACTGCTTCGTCCGTTTTATTTTCTTTCAGCAGTTCTTCTACCTCTTTCTCCCTTATTACTCCTATGTCTGACCCTAATTCCTTCACAAAAACTTCTGCCTCCTCACCCCTCCATTTATATTTATCAATTTTAACTCCTTTATGTTCTCGTTTTAGTTCATTCTTATATGTACTTATAAAACTTAGCCTCAATGGGAAATGATTACTAGAACATACTGTATTCAAGACTTCAAAATCTGCAATATTTATATCTAAGACTATTGAGTATAACATATAGTCAACCACACTCTGACCATTATAATTGACACAGGTAAATTCCCCCATTTCATCTTTCCTTTTTACCCCATTACACATCTCCATATTGAACTCCTCACAAAATTCCACCAGATTTTTTCCTTCACCATTCATTACTTTATCTTTACTCATTCTTCTTACCATCTCTTTTTCTCCCCCCAATAATTCATCTATTAGCTTTATTTGACTTACTCCTACTCCGGCATTGAAATCACCCATTATCATAAAGCTACTATCCAAATATCTGTTTAATAACTCCTCAATATCCTATCCAATTGAATAAGTTTGGATTATAAAAATCCGAGGCACTTGGCGGGTTATATACCACTGCAAAACATATCTGTTTCTTCTCCCCTGTTACACTTAATACGCACCACAACACCGAATTTTCTCCCAAATCTTTATACACTTTCACTTTGCACTTCAAATCTTTCCTAACAAATATCCCTAACCCACCTGACATTCGTCCTCTTACGCTCTTCTTTGTTCCACTTTTCCCATAGAACTCAAAGTCGCTTATTTCCACATGAAAGTCGTTTGCCAACCAAGTCTCTACCACCCCTATCAATCACCTAATCTTAAGATCTGCATTATTTCTCTATTCTTTAACTTTTCAAACAATCCTTGTACATTCCAGAATATAACCCCCAATGCCTTTTGCTATACCGAACTCTTCCTCTCAAACCTGAATTGCTGTAATTTGGCCTTGCTTCTTGTCAATGGAAATCTATCCACAAGTTTTTGGCCTTGCGTTCCCTTTTCCACCTGTATGATGCTTCCTGCTGGTGAAGAGAATATGTTGGGCTCCATCTCGTCCATTTCACTTGGTCCCGTGACTATCTCCACTGGCAGCCTTTGTGAATCCTCTCTCAGCTATTTTTCCAGTCCATCTTGCTTGCCTGGTGACATCATCAACTCCCTTCGCCTTGTCTCTCCATCAAAGCTACTTTCCCTGTTCCTTTTCTTTTCCCTGGCTTCTTCTTCCTGTCCTCTGGTTCGTGAATTTTCTGAAGAATCACTCCAACTTATTTGGCGGATATCTTGTTTTCTATCATTGATCCAAAGGTCTAATCCTCGTACATATGCCTTGTCTCCTCTAGCTCTAGCCTTTTTCATCTCTCTTATTAATACACTTCTTAATTCTCTCTCTTTTTTTTCCATAATCTTGTTCCACAGATAATATTGTCCCTTTTAGTTTTTTAGCACTACCTAAAATTGTCCATTTTATTTTCATCGTTGCCAACTTGACTATTACCGGTCTTGGGTTCGTGCCTGTTCTTCCCACTCTAAAAATGTCTATTATTTCCCAGCCGCCCAACTTTATTTCTAATTTATCTTGAAAAATTTCCTCCACTTGCTCCCTGATTCTTTTTCCTCTTGTTTCCTCAATTCCAAATATTATAACATACATTCTACTCCTCCTTTCTTCAGCTCTCTCCAACCATAACATTCGTCTATTACATTCTATAAATTCCTTATTCACCTCATGCTCGAAACTTGCCCATGTTGATTTTATCACGTCGAATTGCTTTATTATTTTATCCTCAATTCTCTTCTCCATTCCTTTGAGGTTTGATATTTCTTCTGCAATACCTTTCAACATTTCCATAATTTGTTCCACTTCCGGTCCTGGGTTTAGTTCCACTCCCTGGTTAAACAGTATTAAGCATGGCAGTATTAAATAAAATAGGAGTAACAATGAAATGCCAGAGCAAAATTTCATTTTAGCCAAAAGAGGAAAACATCCTTTTTTCATTTTTGTGCACAAGATACAATTAACTGTAAACATTTCTCAGATGTTTATTGATGTGTCCATCAGGTTTCATATTGATGTTAGCATTTATTTTCCTCATATTCAACAGCTAACATTCTCATGAAAATAAGGAACTCTCATTTACTTATTGGCTTAAACCTAAAACCTTCATTTGGATGCATGGCCGTATTACAGGGAATCACTTGCCCGGCACCATGCTGTTTCTAGCTGGTTCTGTTCTAATTAATTTATTTAGAAGCTTGTAACAGTGAAGGTGAGGTTAAATACTTCAGCATTAGGAGTCGAATTTGGGACATGCTTGCTTCACTTACTATGTAACTATACAGGACAAGTTTCAGAAGCCTTTGCTTCCATCATCAGCTATAGGTTGACTCTATGCCGACCTACAGCTGATGATGCAATTGAAGCAGGTGTGTTCCACATTCAACTCCTAATGCTAAAGTATTTGGTTCTATTCCCTTTCCTTGTGTCAGCTAATCAGTTGATGCTAAATGCTATACAGATGTTGATATGCTGTGAGACCACGTGTTTCAGTGTTATAATGTGTTAGTGTGTTATAATGCCAAAAAGTCTCTATACATCAGTGCAGGGAATCTTCATGTATGACTCCTATGTGACAAAAAACTCTTGTAGAGAAGTGAGATGGCAATTTATAGACAGATTCCCTGTTGTTCATGCACTTCACAGAGAAACTGTTCATAATCTTATGAATAGATTTAGAGAAACAGAATGTATTCTTGATAAGAAATCAAAATTAATTAATTAATTAATTAATTGACCTAGTAGAGGCTAAACCATGAAGCCTGGGACTTAAAGTACTTACAGCATTATAAGTCCCTGTTGTGGTATGTCATCATAATACAATTTGAGATCTCCTTGTGGTTTACCGGGAAAAATGTGAATCAGTTGGGGAATTTAATGTTGTACTGGCATGTTGCCATGGTAGCTCAGTGGTTAGTGCAACCCCCACTGATAGCATTGAACTTTTCAGTCATCTGATTCTACCTTTCCAACCTTGTTCAACACACAGCTTGTGTGGAAGAACAATTAATTCCATCAATCAAAATTAAGTTACCATGTTCTTGCAGTGAAGAAAATTATGACATCAGAGAAAACTTGGAATGAAGTCCAAAGAAATCTTGCTCAGGTATCAGAAATTTTACAAACCTTGTTAAAATGAAAACCCTATAAGATAACTGTAATTTAGGAATTGCAACCATGCAATAATGTAAATAGTGTAAATAGAGTTAACTGCAATAATTTGCATTAGATAATCACAATTATTCTATTTACTCATGTTTAGTTTTTTTTTATGAACAAATTATGGTTTAATTTATATGGCTCTATTTTTTGTAGTTTTATTTATGGCGCTCTTTAACTACTATTGTCCTTAGCTCCTTAACATGCCATTCTATATTGGGAATGAAAGACTGGAAATTTTGCTCAGAGGCCTCTAGGCTTGAGGTTCTTTTATGTGCCGTAAATTTATGATATGGATCACCGGCTTTACTTCCCTTCCAAAGGAACCATGCTAAAGATTGAGCAGTTGTGGTTCTTTCTTTCACTGAGTGGCTGTTTTGCAGAGATAGCTGTAGTTCTTTTGCACCTGCAATCATGAGCTACAATTTGGCCCCTGCTTCTTATTATGCTGGCAGCCTGCCTTACACCAGGTTTCTATAGCACTCGCCAGGTTGTGTCCTCTCTGCCAGTATAGGTAGCGCTAAGGTTGGCTCCACGTCGTCATCCTTCTCAGTGTGTACCCCAAGCGACCCTCAAGAGAGAAAAAGAAGTGTGACAGTTCTCGACAACAAGCGAAGAAGGACTTTTTTTGAGCATCGTGTCTGGGAGCAGCTGTCTCCATACATTTTGGCCTTGTCTAAATTATTTATATCATGTACTTTTGGCATAAGTAAAATTTTAAATTCTTGTAGTGTGTGGAGCGGCATTTAATATCTCGTGGAAGTGAGTTTATATCATATTATCGCGTGTTAAATTTCATTTCAAAATGGCAAATGTGTGGGAAGGACAAATTCAAATGCAATCTGCCTCAATTGTAACATATCTTTGTTTCTACATTTGAGTGTTAATATATTCAATACATTTGGGGCTGTATGGATTGCTACTTTTATTTAAAGCTGCTTTAAATCCTTGTTCAATTCCTTTAAGCTTTGGTAGTACAAAGCAATTATTACTCTGGGGGAATGCTTTATTTCCAATGCATTATATAATGGGCCCGGCATTTTACTTTTCTAGTTTATTCATTTTTTTAAGTAATTGTGATTTCTATGCATCGACTACTTCTAAATCAGCCTTGCAAGAACGTTACAAGATTTTACGCCCGATAAAATCCATCGTCCCCCGCCGGGTCTGAACCTGTGACCTTGGGAACTAGAGGCTAGCATAGTACCCCTAGACTACAGAGGATGACATTATATGGCCCTGAAGAAGTAATGAGTGTTAATACAAATTTTCTTAAAAAGGGTGAGAGATGTGTGGCACTCAGGGACATCATTGCCAACATCTTCTATGATGAAGGTATGTGGTTTTGTAGTTATAATTTACGTGAGAAATCTATGCGCTTGAATATAAAAGACAAAGAATATCCAATTCCACTGGCAAACAGTGTGCTTCCCATTAGACTGACCGTGCCTTCTGAACAAAGTCTCTGTATCAGGTACTACATACCAAATGTAAGAATTGTAATAAATATACTTAATACTCTCAATATTTCACTAGCAGAGAGTAAAGAGAAGCAGTTAACACCACAAAGGAACACAAAAATGTGCACTTTTTGCATTCTAAAACTTTATGTACTGCACAATTACAAGGGATGGGAGGTGCACCCTATCAGTGCCACAGTGGTAAGAAAGCCAACTCCAATGCTTTTGTGCTTACAAATGGCTGGTAGCAGAAATGGGAAGAAGGGTACATAGCAGATGGAAATGACATAGTCAGTAAACATGAATAAGTTGCCTTATTAACTCTTGATGTATTTCAATTATCTGCTGAATGTTTCTGAAATGAAAGTTGACTTGCTGGTCTTTCTTGTTTGGGGGATAAATTTCTTCTAGAGTACCATTGTATACTTTCACTAAGTTAACCTTCATAAAGTGCTTGAGTCAGGAGTTTAGCTATGACCTTGTGGTTGAGTAAGTGAATCTGAGCAAGCGCTCTATTATTGTTTCCTATTGCCCTATTGTTTTATACCCTGTTCCTAAGGTAACTTAACCTTTCTATCCCGGGACAATAAGTATTACCAAAGTAGCATCAGTAATCAATTATATTACCACATCACACAAAACAATTATGGTGCACTTTCAATAAGTAAACCTGTATACCTGTAAAACAATATGATTATGATCGTACACATGTAGAATATTACAGTTCCACTGCACTTGTTGGCAATACCTTTGAACTGTTGGTGTTATGCTGTTTGCATTGTAGCCAAGAAACTCTCTACTTCACTTCACACTTGCAGCTCAAGGACAAAGCCATTCTTCTGAGTCAACCACCGTAGCAGTGTCCCTTGTTGTTGTTGTTATTGTTATTTACTCATTTGTTTGTTTATTTATTTATTTACTGCCTCTCCTTCAATTATTATTTAGTAACTCTTAGAAATACAAATGGATGAAATGTCATCCTCCGTGGTGTAGTGGTTACCATGCTAGCCTCTAGTTCCCGAGGTCATGATTTCAAACCCGGCGGAGGGCGATGGATTTTTTTGGGCATAAAAATCCTTAGCATGGCTTCCTTCAGAAGAGAATTAAAGCTGGTGGTCCCGTGTTGTAGATTTACGGCACATAAAAGAACCTCAAGCCTGATAAAGAGGCCTCTGAGCAAAATTACCGGTCTTTCACGCCCAATATAGAATGGGGCGCTAAGGACCACAGCAGCTAAAGAGCGTCCATAAATAAAAACTCCATTTTTCAAATGGATGAAATTCCAAAGACAATATTCTAAGGCAGAGTTTCCCAACCTGTGCTCCACAGAGCCCTAAGGGTTCCATGTGTACTTCTCGGGGGCTCTGCAGCTGCTCCAGGAAAATTAAAATTAATAAAATTAAAGAATAAAAGCCAAAAAGAAAATTATAAGTTACATTCAAAAGTTTGCTAAGTTAAATTTCCTAATCCTTCTAGCAAAGGGTGCTTAGCAGTTCAGCTACACCTCAGTGTCAAAGTCATAATAGCAGAAGTAATTGAGAATGTCCTCTATGCAGCTTCATTTCCACAATTATTGTAACATGAGACAATCAGATGTTAAGGCTAAGGAAGGAGCATACTTGATTAATAAACATTTAAATATAATGAATGAATATGCATTTCAATTGGAATGGATGTACTGATCAAATTGCACTGACTAAATTTATTATATGGGCTTGTTGCTCTCACCAATCATGTATCATTTATTTTCAAACAAATGGTTTGATTAATTGAGCTTTGGATGAAATCTTAAGTATGGCCAAGTTTGACAATATCTTCATATTGTGATAATTGAGAATAAGTTGTGGCATTATAGGAAATTTCCAAACTTTTGAAACTAAAGTTCATTACATGGAAACAGTGAAAATGTTTAGATATACACAATTTATATTTCTTCTCTTCATCCTTGCCAGTGAGGCCTAAGGGACCCTACCATAGGAATTGATTCTAAGAAGAACTCTGCAAGTCCAAAAAGTTAGGAATGTCTGTTCTAGAGAATATTAAATAAATTTTAAAAACATGCATACTAGATAAATGAAAACAGATAGTTGTTACTGTACTTGGGTGTTCGCTCATTTGCCTGTGTCTGTGGAAGCAGATGGCAGTTTAAGTGACACTGCTGTGGGACACCTTCATGGGCTGGAAGGATCACGCAGAAAAATGGCAGGGTCCAATGAAAGAAGCGGGAAGCCTAGCAGTGGTGGAAGTGGTGGCAGCAGTGGCAGTCAGTTTGTGGGCCTGGGCAAAAAGAGTAGTTCAACATCACAGCTTTCTGCTACAGGTAAGGAGTCAATTTGAATCAACTGTAAACTAAAAGTCTATCATTAAGAGAAAATATCAACTACATAATATACAATATACGTGGTTCTTTACAAATATTAATCATTAAAACAGTATATTTTTATGTAAATTTATCCTTTCTACTACCCAAAATATGTTACCACTAATGTATAGTTATGACACAAAAAAGATGTTCCTTTTTGCATCTTATGCATTTTTGTTTGCTGGAAAATGCTGTAATATTTCATAAATTCCCGCAACACTAGACCTGCAACAGTAAGTCTGGGCAGTTGAGGTGATGAAAATGATGGTTCATTTGTGTATTCTTTTTATGTGAATTTTTATAGACATCAGCATACTTTTTCCCAAAGGGCAGATGGGTAAAATTCAGTTTTTAAAACAGGAAACAGTAGGTAAAAATTGTGAGAGCTTTTGAAATTTTTCTGGCAGAGCCAAAAGGTATTATGTATTTATTGGCAGAAAGCAAAAAAATTGAACACAATGATAAGTATTAATTTACAGTGCATTGTATGTTGGCAATAAAGTTCATCTTATTTTTATTATAATAATGCTCACCAATATTGAACAAATTATTGACTTCTGTAACATTAACTCTTGCTCCTATTACTACCCAGAATTAAAATGAGCTGTTAACCTTTATTTGTTTATTTAGCAGTTGGAATATTGTTGTATTCCTTGATTTTGTATTCAGTTCTATGTTGTTGTTTTTTTTTCCCCAGAATTTTCAGAAGCAACAATAAATTAGTTTTCAGCCTCTTAAGTAAAAAATAATTATGGACTAGAGTTTTGGGAGTTTATAATCAAGGAGATTTTGTATGTTGCATAATTTCAAGGAAGAAAATAAATCTTTCAGTTTTTGATTGGATTATAAATTCTGGGTCTCCTGACAGCTTACATTGGACCCCCTGTTCATCAAGAAATCCCAGTTTAGCTCCCTGTTAGTCATAAAATTCAACATAATTTGTACAATAATGGGAAAGTAGGAACATATGAACAGGGGAGAACAGCATAAAATGATATACATATAATAAAGTGATGGATTCATTGTTCAGATTAGTGTCTAGATCCTTACAGGCCTCTTAAGTCCTGGGCCCCTGACATGTCTCCTGCTGAGGCTCCCCATATGAGTAGCATTGTTTGTGATATGGACATGCATTTCTTGCATTGTCATAGTCTCTTAAAAATTTCTTAGAACAATGAAATATATAATGTTTCATTCAACTTAACATGCTACGGATAATCTCTCAAACTAGTTATAAGCAAACTTCATTCTGAGACAGCATCCTCTGCCTCAGTACAGGGGACAGTTTGGAGGTTGGCAATATGCTGAGTACCCTCCAATTGCTATAGCACCCTACATTAAATCAAGAACTGCTATTTCTCAGCCAAGTTGGTCCTCAATTCTCCCCAAAGATATCACAAGACTGAAGGCACACTCAGCTCTAATAACTGAAGACAAGTTTGGAAATAATATACTATCATTCACACTCTCTGTCAGAAAAGAGCTAAAAGATGTTTGACATTTTAATAACATCATATTGTATTAATTACTAAAACATTTTAATTTACAGTTTATCTGGGTTCCCTGGAGGAGTAACATTTAACTCCTTAACCACTTCCTGAAAAAAATCATTAGTACAGTGAACTCCCAATTATTCATGGCAAATTACTTAGTTTGTGGATTGTTCATATTCTGATTTTCCAAAATAACAAAAATTCCTGTTTATTTTTTTTATGTAAATGTCACAGAATTACTATAAAACCAAATGTTGTAATAATAAGTAGCATGTAACACACAGGGTGGGAAGTTTTAGCAATTCTTTTATTGTTGTCGGCAAGTGTTGGAATAATCACTTCTCATAATTTGATTTTAAATGTTCTTAATTGTAAGCAAGAGCAAATTGTAAAATGTATATAGAAATATTTTGTGCATTTTCAGAATGATGGAACAGTCAGAAAGTTTTTTAACAATAAAACTAATACCTGCCTTTGTGTTTTAAGTGGATAGCATTCTAGATTCTCAACCCAAAGGTTTCAGGTTTTATTCCTGGCTGGAACAGGAAACCTTTTTTTAACTAGAATCTTTCCCTACCATTCACAAAGCATGTAGGTATGCCTGGGCAGTAAGTATGAGTATATTTCATCATACAAATTTATTAAAATAAACATCTAAGACTGCTCCACAGGTTATAAATCATCAGTTGTTCCCTAAGTCAAAGTCCATGATGTGATCATAGAGGTTAAAGGACTACATGAATAAAACAACAAGAATCATGTGTAAAAATGGCTGTAAAACTTTTTTTGGCTTTTTTCTTTTAACTTTTATAGTCATACACGGAGCTTGGACTTGAAAAACAACTTGATTGTAGGTTCTTTGATGTTGGTTTTTACTGATATTTAACTTGAAACTCACTCACATTCACACTATTCATATTTCCAGAATCTGTGGTAGATAGGAAAAGATTCTAATTACAGAAAAATTCCCCTGCCCCAAACAGGAATTGAACCCAGGACATCTGGGTTGAGAAGCCAGAATTCTGACCACTCAACCATAGAGGTACTCCTGATTATAATATTACAATACAAACTGTGGGCAATATAAAAAAGATGCTAAAATAAGCCAAAGGAGATTTCAATCTAAATGCATCATTTCCATGAGAAAAATTTGTTGCAATTACAAAGAAAATGTAAGGTTTGCTAATACAGGTGTGTAAACTAAAAACATATTTTAACACAAATAAACTCAGTTTTGTGCTTTTACGTACCAATACAGTAATATTAATTTTTCTCTTTTTGTTTTCTACATTCTCATCATTTGCCTAAATAGTTGGGAGTTTGCTAGCTACTAAGACTCTCTTATTCTAAAGTTGTCAACAGTTTGAACCTATGCAACAACAAAAACTTAATTATTCACCAATAAACCAAATCAATATTCAACTTTTCACCTAACAGTTTTGCAATCCATTTTATTTTTGTTACTATTTTTAAAATTTCAAGTACAGTATAAGAGAAAATTCATAGATACAAAATTAATGAGTCAAAATTAAAAGAGCAGTTCTTGTGGGTATCTAGTTATACAGTGCGGCCATTTTAAGGTGAGGCCACAGACCAGCTATGCTGCATTGACCTTGGTACTTTTCCGTTGCGCAAATGGCAGCACATGATGCATTCAAGATTATCTTTATCAGCTCTGCTTCAGTCACTGCTTTTGTTTGTGCTGTAAAGAGAGTTGTGCATTGTGCATCTCAAAGGTGAAAGTTTATTCAAGACATCTGTGTTGTGTATATTTGCTTAAAAGTGTTAATTTCTTGTTATTAGTAAAACACAATGCCTGTTGACAAATTCATGCTTGAACAATGAATTTTTATGTATAACATAAAAACTGAATCATGTAGACAGTGTGTAGACAATTTCAGGACTAATTTCCTGGTATTCCAGTTTAGGTAGAGAAACTGTTAGATGTCTGGTTAATAAGTTTAGGACAATGGGATCACTAAGCGCTAAACCTGAGAAGCAAAAACGAAACATTCTAATGGAGGAAAAAACTTGATGAATATGGTGCTTCTATTTGTTGGGAACCTTAAAAATTAAAGTTTATAGGAGCAATCCCCACACCATAGACAAACTTAAGGACAATATAAAAACAGAAATTATGAACACTGCGCAAGAAGAACTTATGCATGTGAATGGAAATTTATTTTGAAGATGCCAGGAATGTCTTCACACAAATAGACACCACTTATAACAAGGTTATTACTCATTGTAGTGCATGTTACTATTACTCGTGAGTAAGTAATGCAGGAGTTATGGAACAAAAAATCCCGAGTGTAATAGACAGTGTGCAGAGCATGCATATGAGTGATCTGTGGCCTCACCATAAAAACAAATGCACTGTGCATATTGAAGGATGTATGCTCAGCATTTAGGATGGGATACGTGGGCTTTTGGTCAGACTTGTTTTAGCCTGCATAAATGTGAGTATAATGTTCTAATGATAAATAAATGCTATAAATTTTTAATTTTTGTGAATTACTCCTATGCCAATAACAATGAACCCATTCACTAGACTTCTTCAAGGTTTAATTTTTGAAAAGCTTGTTCTTACAAGTTAATTTTCTTACATTTTTTTATGCCTTTTAATATTTTAGAATACATGTTAGCTAGGTAAACATCATACAAATGTATACTTTGAACCATTAAATATTTTAAACGATATTTATTACTTATGTTGGTATTAATAAAATAAGCATACTAAATATGTTTTCTGTAGTTTATGGAAACATTTTTCCACCTAGCATAATGAAGCATATGTTGCACAGTTAGTATCGGTTGTAATACTGCTATTCAGGGCTGGGGTTAAGTTGCTTGAGTTATTTGCTGAACTAAGTTTGGAATGTAGGCAAAGAAACATTAGTATGAGAAGTTAGTGCATTTTAACATTAAATTATTCGTAATGCTATAGTATGCATCAATTGGTTGAAACAGTACCAATAGAGGAATATATAAAGTAAAGAGCATGAATTGCATAGGTATAAATAGGTGCAGCTAGTGCAGCAGTCTGGTATATTGACTACCGATACAGCAATAAATGTATTTCAGTAAAATAAAAGCCACACTAGTGTGTTTTTTTATTCCCATATGTCCAAATCTCTTGCATTTCTATAATCTTTCACAAACTAAAGCAAGTTTACCAAGATAGTTATAAATCATCTATGGTAGTATGTACATTTCAGATTTATTTGAAATGAATAATAAATTCATATCTAATCAATCAAGTGCCTATAAATAAATATAATATAGTGCTGTTAGCTGTGTCATGGATATCTTTTCACAACTACAAACAGAAAGAAACAAGTACATTCAATTATGTTTGTTCATAGTTAAGGGTTTCTTGGATTAAGCTGGTAATATTTTGCATTAACTTCTGGGTTTCAATATATTTGATTCATGAATTCATTTCAGAATTCAGCTCATTCATAACTTTAACCTTGGTAACCTTGCTCAGTATGCTACAATTATTTATGGGTCAGGCCATCATTAGTTTAAAATTAACTCCTTCTTTTCAGCCTATTCACTATTGGACACATAACCAAAACTGCCATTATTACACAAATTAGATACTTTAATACAAAATGGAAAATGCATGACTGAAATCAGTAGATAAGAATAATATATCCTTCTAGATACCAGAAAATCTCTGGGCCTGGGCTTGGGTCCATTTAATCCATTTATCAAGACTATCCATGTCTTGTTATATAAAACTGAACAGCAGTTTTAAAACACATTATCAATGTTGCTATTCTTTTGAAAGGCGGTAAAATATAAAGTATTTCAAAAGTTGTAAGCAATTGCATATATGTACCATGTATATATTATAGTTGAACATTACTGCAAAAGCTGGAAAGGTCTTAATTTTAAATTTGTGATAATATCTACACCTAAATCTGGAAACTTTTCTTGGAAAATTGCAGGTTTCTAATAGCCATCTAGCAGGATTCTAATAGCATGTGTTTGCAACTGTGCTGGTGGACATAATTGCCTCTATCTCCATAAATAATCGTATCACCATAACATTTCCTTTATTGAATTTCATTGTTATATTATGCTATCATGCCTGTTCTTTGAAGATGGCATTAGTAATCATACTGTAGGTATACCATTCCTACAAAGCCAGTTACCAACATCAAGAAAGGTTTAGCAACTCTGACAGAATGCAACAAACAAATTTTAAATTAACTTTGTGTTACAAACACATTAACTGTATGTTAACTGCAGGTTAAATAACAGTTGTTTTTCATGCTTAAAAGTCAATATTTCACAATATTTTCTATTCCTCTTAAGGTAAGAAACAAATCATAACTAGCATTTTTCTAGCAAAATAAGAGCAGATTAGATTGAATTAAAGAAAAAGGAAAAAGTGCTTTATATACTTTTGAGCACTTCAACCTATCAAAAATGTATATTCACTGCAGCTCAGGGAACAATGTTACATGTCACTTGGAGAGTATTTTCAATATGGCAGATAGGATAATGACAAGAAAAGTCAGATCAAAATTTATGACATCTAGCGCTTAGTACCATCTGTTAGTTTGACACCTTAGCTGAAGTCCTAGCCAGATTGGTGCTTGAAATTACAAGGAATCTTTCTTCAGATAATCTACTTTCTCAAAAATAAACTATGTTTATTGGATGATGTCAGTGCTAAATTCTCATAACAAGTGGCATGCTTTATGAAAATTAAAATATGTGGATGCAATTACATCTTTCCCATTTATAGGGAATGTAATACTACATAAACCCACTCTCAAAATAGACATAATGCCATTTTCTTGTAAAAAATGTAAAATTTTAATAAAAACAAGACATTTT
The DNA here is from genome assembly GCA_030765065.1 of Deroplatys truncata. Classification (NCBI taxonomy): domain Eukaryota; kingdom Metazoa; phylum Arthropoda; class Insecta; order Mantodea; family Mantidae; genus Deroplatys; species Deroplatys truncata. The sequence continues at coordinate 114,041,770 of CM060988.1, read as the reverse complement.
ATTTGATAAGTACCAGTGTTTCAGACTCTTCATTTAGAACAATACAAAATTTGTATTCAAATTATTTGGCTAAAATATAAAATATTAAAAAGTATCAACAGAACTTTTATTACCAAAGGCTTATAACAGGGATGCTGTGAATCTCCAATGTTATTTCTAATTTTCCCAAAAGAGACTCTGAAGATATAGAAAATGAAATGGGTGCAATTATTGACAAAAGTATTTATATTTATCAATTTTCAGACGACCAAATAATAATGACTGAAGATTATGATAATTAAGAATAAATGAATAGGAAACTCTGTTGAATATGAAAAATCTGGTCTTAAGTTTAATTTTGAAAAATATAATTATGTACATAGTCATAATAGGAGAGAGACGAGCTTTATAGGTAATTGAAATTAAAGGATTTATTAAGTATTGTGACTTTGTCCAGTTTTTCAACTGTCACTAGTTGTCACTGTCACTGTTCTAAGTTCTTATCTGTTACTGTTTTGTTGTATCTAGTTCACTTCGTTCACACTTTTGCTTTACTAAGGTGAACTATACCTTTTTCACTATAATTTGAAAGGAGAAGTAAACAAAACTTAAATGTATCGCTCCGCTGAGCACATGGCAGCACCACGTAGAGGATCAAGGATGATTGAAACTAAGTACCTATGAGAGGAAATTGCTTCACACAGAATGCAAATACAGTGTATTGCACAGCTTGGGGATCATTAGCTTTTAAATATTGTATGTCTTATTCCTATATTTTGCCTTACATCCTAAACTTCTAACACATAAGTGCTAAAAGTAGACAAATAAAAGTTGTACCTGAACAATTCGGCATCTGTGATTAAAGGTGCTGGATTGAACTGTTCTTAACTTCAGGTTTTAGAAATCATTCATTTAATGGCTAATATCAATATACCACTTTTTCTTTAGTGTTTTATGAGTCAACAAGTTAAATAACGATTAGTACTATAGGTTAAAACATAACTGAAAGCAAATGTGAACCAAGCAATCGAGCAACAAGTGTGCATCACTAACAAAGAAGTTCAATTATTGCTAAACAATGGCCAACCATATTTATTGTCGATTAAAGGTGGGTAATTTTCACATTGTCTTCTTTCCATTTCCCACATTTCTTTTCCACAGTGGCAGAGGATTCTTAACCGGAAACCAGAAAAAACTGCAGTGCCTGCGCATAATCTCTTAAACCCTCTACTATAATGGTTCATTTAGTTATAGCAAATCTGAACAAACACATTTAGTTTCATAAATTTAACTGTTACAATAATGAGTTTTTAAAATTTCTCTGCACAAGAATAACCACAAAATGTTACGATCTGAATCAAACTGTTTTTTGTAGAGGAAGAGACGAGATGCTAGTGAGAAAGTTTGTAGTTTGCCCACCAGCCAATGAGGTGCAGCCTTGTCACATGGTTTTGTTTACTTCTCCTTTCCGCTTATAGGTGATAAAGGTATAGTTAAATTCTCCATCTCTTCTTTCTTCATGACGTAGCCTCTTCACACCAGATGGTTTACATCACTCAGGAGTTGAACTATCCATCACTCTGCAGTAGCACTCGCTGCACATCACAACAGTGTCACCAACTTGCTCGGAGAATCACTTTCTTATTGATTGACTCAAACAACAACTCTGCTGCTCTCACAAGGATGCTTGCTTATATACCCAGGAATCTTTCCACAGGGTTCTCAAATGTTCCACTATTTTGAAACCCTTCCTGGAGGAGGATGAAGTGGAGAAATAGCTTCCAGAAGGTTCTAGTTATCTGCTGATAGTGCCCAGTGTTTACACTGGCAAGCAGCAGTCATCTTGTATACTCCGACCACCCAGCCACCTCCCTTGGGCCATACCTACTGCATCGTGGTATATTTAAAAATATAAATACTTATAAATTACAATCACTGGTGATGGTAGAAATTGTACAGAAACTAAGGAATGTGCAAGGAAAAGAAAATAATATTAATTCTGAATCCTGCACTAGGGTTAAAAAGATCACAAAAGAAACCAAACATGAAATTTATAAGTTAACTGTTAAAAGCACATATTTTTATGGTGCAGAACTTGGAAATTATAAACGCTTTTAAAAATAAAATTTTGACAGTTGAAATGATACATGAGTATCATTCAAGAATATGAAAATTCTAGTCTTTAGATACATTTTGGAACTTTTTGGATGACATAAACAACTTGTGAATCACGTGGCTAGAATCATACAAGAGAGAAGCTATGAGGTTTATGCTAGGAGAGGGCAGAGCTACACACTTTCACCAACTTAAATTGTCCCATTCCTATATGGGCTTGACTTTGTATCTGGTCACTTAGGTACATTTTTCTGCTGTCATTTTGTTTCAAGGTTTTCCATTTTTTTGCAAGTCTTAGATTATAAAAAGACTAGTATTAAAGTTTTATCAAGTTATAATTTGTTAAAAGAAAAGGGATTTATTTGGAAAAAAATTAATTGATTTTCAAATTTTCCATTTCTTTGTGAAAGTACAATAAATTTTAAGACTATAATAAAAACTGAAAATTGAGATTGCATAAAAGTGAAAATAATTAAAAGCATCTTGTAATTACTCCAGAAGAACCCCACACTACACCAACTATAGATGTTAAACATTTTAACATTCTGGTGTAATTAGTGCAAAAAGATTTAGATACTCTACTTATAACGGGAGTAGATCCACAATTTTCATAAACATAGCACCTACTCTTATTATTCTTATTACTTTAATAAACGATTATAGCTTATAAATTCTACAAGCTGAGTCCAAAATTATATGCTATCACCCCTTAATCTTGAAAAAATTTACAGAAATCAGTCATGTACTTTCCTTCCAGTTCAAAAGAATCATCACAATATATTATTTGTCACACTCTTTCATGTTCACTCTGTACTGTTCTGTTCTATAGAAACAATGTTTGTGGAAAACTTAGAACTATTACAAGCCACATTAAGTTATTTATCACGTTAGACAAAACAAAGTGAAATACAAATTTGTTGTAATGTCAGACTACATTGACTCATAAAGTTATAGTATGTATTTTATACATGAAGTTTTACTCAGAACAATCAATAATAGCTTTTGCAATAACCAGAAATTTAGAAACAAATCTAATAAATTCAAAGTACTCTGAAAAAACTTTTTTTTCCTATAAAACAGAACAGATGACTGGATCTTAATGTTCATTATGTTACACCAACACTACCACTCACACAACCTTGTGCATGTTCATAATGTGTGGTCATATTTTGTGATCCTAGCTAAAATGTAGGGTGTGTTGAACATACATCTAGTGTAATATATGCTAAAGTAATGGCTCTGATGTGAATATATGTAAGATATTCAAAAGTATAAGGCCATGACTAAGCATTTCACAACATTAATGTTTTTGTATTTTTGAGCAGTAGAGTCTTGATCACTGGTTACAATTCAGTTCTTCCAGATGTTCTAAAATTGTGTGGTGTTCATTATTTTTTTTTTAATATTTCAAAGCACTTTTTGCTTAATTTCTTAAATAATTGTTATTGTAAATAGTCATTAAACATGTTTTGTTATTACAGACCCCTAACCTTATTAATATTTTTCATATTTTCCGGGAACCCTCCAACTGCTTTGTTGCCAAGTCCATTTTCCTTTGTAATGTAAATAATATGTGGAATGTTGAAATATACAAAATAAATATCACAAACTTTAGATCTCCTGTATTTGCACCCCCTTTAGAGCATAGAGTAAAATATTTTATCCATGATAGTTTGCGTTTATCAGTCCAGTTTAATTGTCTGACTTCTGGAATTTTGGGTCCATCATTCCATCATAGATGACAATACAGTGCCAGAATAAATATTTGTATGTTTTAACATTCCCTATACATAGTGGAAGCATATGTGCTCTGTCAAAAAAGCATTCAATATAATTTGTATTCTATAAAATATATTTTATATACAATTATTTCAGAATTCTTCTTTGCATAAATTAACAGGCACCTGCATATACACCAATTCCTTATTTATCTTACAACAAACATAGTCAATCTAAAAACACTTTTTAAGAAGCTAAATTGTATTTCCTTCAACATTATTAATCTTCTCAGTACTTTTAACGAAGATTAATATCTTTTTCACTTTCACCAACTGAAAAGATAAATAAATAAAAAACATGACCACTAAATAGAACTGCCATTGTTATTTTAGAAACATAAATATGTTTTGAAAGCTATAAGTATGTTAACGAGTTTGAATTATGTAAACTGTTAAACTGTTAGAGCTCTTTTTGGTAAAGCAAGAGTAATTACAGAAAAATGAAAGTCTTATCAGTTTAAGCCTAATTGTCTGGAAGCTTGAAACTGTTCAGTGGTGAATTAATTTATTGTTTAACTCAGTTGAATTGATATTGTGCTTTTGTAACAGATCATGTATGTAATAAATGCTTACCCTGTGTGCTTTTTACCCTACCCTGTGCGTTCTTTCCTCTTATGGACTGATCAAAACTCTACTGCACTATCATGTCCTTCCTCCATTTGTCAGAATCTCATCCTAGTGAAGTCTTTGCAGGAGGAAACCTGAGCAATGAGCAGTGGCGAGGTGCCTCTCCTCCCTTGAAAAAAGGTCTGGCACATTTCTGAAAGCAGATAATATATTTTCTTGTTTTTACATAATTGGATTCTGTTAATACAAAAAGCTACCAATCTTCATGTTAAAATATGGATCATAAAATATCAAATCTTAAGAAGTATTTCTAATTGATAATTTTCTCACCACTCTTGAAAACTTTGAGCAATATGTCTGATGCAAGTTACAGAGTCACAGCTCCTGCACGAAGATTCTCAATTGGAAGGTAGTTATGCACAACAGAACTAACCTTAAAGAAATAGCGTATAAAGTCTGACAAGTTAAAAATACATAATAAGTGAATATTGTTGATTTACGCACCTAAGTATATATTAGAGGATAGTTGAGCATTCGTCCTCATCATGGTTTATTCTGCTGTGCAAAACTAAACCATCTTTTTACCCAGCATCACACACAGCTATTTTCTTGAATGTAAAGTTTAACTATTCAATTACAAAGGCCAGATTAACAGTAAAGGATTTCACTTCTTTCAACAATGAAATACTTGGCTAGTGAAACATAGTGTCAACTGCTCTACTCACTGTCTCTCGGGTACCTTTTGTGGCATATTTGGTTTAAACTCATTTAATAGAGATTAATTATGTAGGCATATGTCAGTATACAAAAGCTGACAACAAATGTAAAAATGCTCTATGGAACCTGGGCTCATTTGTGCATCAATTCTCCATTTCATTCATTGTCCAATATGACCTACCAGTTTAAAGGAAGTTAAAACTTTTTAAAAAAGTAAAAATAATAAATAACTACAAATGTGTCAACATGAAGTATATTCTAAAGCTTTTAGTTAATCTGGTTTTTGTATCTGAAGCATACATTAATTCATCACGCTGTTTATAATTTTTTTGACTCTGTACCCTATCCACATTAAGTTCATTCTTCATTTTCTCAATATCTCAAATTAAACCTTATCTAAAACTCTTTCTATGCAGCAAGAAATATAACATGATATCACATACTGCTGGTATCACCCATCAGCTCTTCAAATATTATAATGATCAAGAGCAATTTGTTTCCTTTCATCCTAATTTTTATTGTATTCGCTATCTCATTAGATCATCAAATACCATCTTCAGTATACTATTTTCCCATTATTCTTCTTATTCTATCATGCACTGTAGTTAAGGAATGATTAAAGAGCATGTGTCAGTGTTAGAAGTACATATGTGGAAATGATAGTGTATACAGTATATAGCTAGTAATAACTTGCAGTGCATGTTTTGAGTAGGTGTATAGCATATATGCACACTATACTTAAATATATAGAAAGCATATGAGGATAGTTAATGCAGATTTTATAATTCCTGCAAGTAAATGAATTTATTATGTGTGACATTAAGATCGATCAAATTTATCTAGGTATATTCTGAAAATTCTGATGCTGAACTTACTTTACAGTTTGGTCAAAGCAAGAAAAACATCACTGTGTCATATTATATGCACACTCATATTTGTATTTCAGGGAAATGTGTGCCATTAAAGGAAGAATAATTAATATTTATTAAATTTTCTATCCACAATTTTAAACCACAAGCTATGAATATTTGCATAAATAGAATGTTTTACACTAGAAGCTTTTGTTTCTAGCCATAAAATGAAAATGCAGGAAATCAAAAAAAAATTAATAAAATATAAATTTATAGATTTAACTTTTTGAATACTTAAAATATATAAACAACTTGTCTGAATGCCAAAGAACATCCTCAAAAGCAGTTTAGTGCTTTAGTAAAAGATAACAAGAAATAATAAACTAGAGAAGGTAAAGAAAGCAAACTGAAAAAGCACACATGCTTATTGCTCCTAAATCATTTCCAGCTTTTAAGTGTCAATTGTTTATTTGCATATAGTTACTGTTTATCAATTACTATTACGATATGATACAAAGAGTAATATAAGAACCAGAAGGAAAGACCTAAAATCATAATACTGTTGCTTTAGAGTTTTATGAGCATGAATTAACTCGATGACTTTAAACTAGAACAATATTCCCTTGAAAGCTCTGTCACTGCCTTCAGAAAATGAATTTCAGTGTAATGCATTCAAGGATCATACATCTCATGATATAGATTGTCAAGGTACTCTATAAAAAAACAAAAAAAAGAAGAAAACTCCAAAATATAATAGGTTACATTACTGTTACGAAAAGCAGAAATCCACACAAAATATAGGCATTAAATATGTAGGTGAAATCTACTAATTACAAAATTCACAACAGATTACACAATTCTTCCAAAAGTTGACTATGAAAATAGCAAAAAATGCTATAGATAAGTTTGAATAATGGGTATTCAAGGTCATTAATACTTCACTTTTTTTTCACTATGGAATATCAGAAGAAGGTGCTTTCTTGCAAGCTTGTAACCTCTAGCAAATGTACTACTCACTCAATGTCAATCAGTTCAGCTTTTTTACTATGGTAATCAATAATATCTATTTTAGTAAATGCAACTGCTTAAATTAAATTTGCTTGATTCTTACAACAAAAACACAAAAACAAAAAATCAGTGGAAAAAATCTGGCATTTCAGCTTTTAAAAATTGAATATATGCTGTTATGGGTGGAAGAAATTGTCACTTGCTGGTTAAAACAATGGCTATTGCAACTATGTTACAACAGAGATTTGATAAATATTGTAAACTAAAAAAGCATGTGTTTAATGGAACATAATTAAACTTTAACAGAAGGACTTAGAAGTAAGGAAATAAAATCCACCTATGCAACCATGCAGCATTTAACTAGTATGTGTTTATACAAAACACTTGGATGGAAAATTTGACATTTTCAAAATTAAGACCTAGTCAAATTAGAACTGTTTCTCTACTGTGCATTAATTTTGGTCTATATGACTATTTTAACACACAAATATATAGCTCTTAAAATTGTTTTTTTCCTGAAATTGTTCTATTCCAAAAGCACCAATACAACACTTCCATAATGTTTCATGGACCACTTCAAAAAAAATTTCAGTTATAAATAAAGACAACTGCATACAACCTATGAGTAGATTATACCACTTTTGCAGAAATGTAATATAGACGATAAAGGAGTCGTAAGAGCATATTCACGTTAGGGAACCTTGGTCTGAAATTATTTAGATCCCACAAACCTTTGAACAACTGTCTCAGTTTTATAATATAACTTAGACCCCATAGCAGTTGTTCTGAGAGGCAAATGCAATATTCAACACATACAGTAAAGTTGTGTAGATAACTTTACAAGCAGCTCAATAGAGTTGTGCTGAAGAGTTTCAAGATGTATGTGAAGTTATGTATACATCTGTTGAATCACCAGAGAATAAGGTTACTGCTTAATGGACACCCACTCTATTGCTAATGTCTGCAAGTACCTGAACAGCAAATTGCTTATATAATATGAAAAAATATTCTTCAGTGCTATTACACTAATGAATGATTAATTGTATTGTTAATTATACAGTTTGCTACATATATTTTACTTACAAACTTTGGGGATTGTCACATTGAGGTTAGGTATGATATTAACTCAAATGTTAATTCATTTTGTTTACCCTTATGTGAGGAACCAACCACAATGAAGATGAGAGGAGGGCAGAGTTTTTTTATGATAGGGCCAAGAGCATTACTGCTTCATTATAACCAAGGAAGAAATATGTTCTGTATTAATGGATTTAGAAGCTGTAAATTTTGTTTTGGGGAGAGTTGATGCAATATTCAAAGCTTCTGTCTATTAGATGCCAATAAGAAAAACATTGCACCTTGGTTGAAAATCCAGGCTTGAACTGAGGTTCCTCCAGGAAAGTGGGCTAAATCCACCATCCTCCAAATTAATCAATTAACTTTAAGATGTCAACAACTAATAAACTTTCACTCCCAAAAATTGTATTTCTCTGCTGTGAATCATGGAAGCCTCACAGCATATGATCGTTTAAGAACTTTTCCATGAATGGTTTTATACAGTTAGCAAAATGTTAACATGTTCCTTCATTGCAATTGTCACCACTGCCTTCGTATTATAATATTCAACCCAGAAACAATGACTCTATTTGCTATCTTTGAGTTTCAAAGTATGAATTTATGTAGTTAAATTACTTGTTTTCTTGGGATTAAGATTTGACAATATCTACTTTATCACAAAATGCACACGGTTTATTTTCTTGTCATAGTTTGCAATGTTTAGCTTCAGTCTGAGCACAAAAAAATTATTTTCAGCACAAATAACAGGAGCTAGAGCACGTAAAAATTAAACTATCAGTCAGTGAAATGAATCCATGATACATTGAGGTATCTTCAGTTTCAAATATAACTTCGCATATGTAATTAATATGAGCAATTGCAGGACATATATTCATCTTACTCCAATATAAACCTTTAGCCATTCCTCCTATTATTTCTTCAGTTAAATTTATTATGCAATAAATGCTTTTTATAAACAGCAGTGGACTAATTACCTGCCACCATATGTCCCTGGTGCAGATTCAGTGAATGTAGAAATTCATCTGATTATCAAAAGCAGGGTGTCCCTATATACACTAACGGCATGACAGGAACTACTACTACTATTAAAAACTGTTATGAAACCTAGTATTCTGATAGAATCTGAATTAATTTATTATGATTAAGACTATTAAAGTTTTGCTATTGAAGAAATGGTATCTCCAAATTGAAGTTCCTATGTTTCCCAATTATAGCATAAATTATTATAAGACTTTATTTGAGAAAAATGTTATGTTTTTCATCATTAATGCCCTTATAATAATATTATAATAATATTTGTGCAATGTATTTTGGATAATGTTGCATAAATGTTGTATCTGTAACTCAATATATTTATTCCTGTGTGTTTTTTGATCTACTTTTGTGTTTAAAAGGATAGGTATAATTATTTTCCTAGAACAGTTTTAAAAGCAGTAAAAGCATAGTCATTATTTATGGCAACTTGCAGACACTTCTGTGTTTTTAGTTTAGGTAGAATTTAAAACTTCTGTTGAGTCAAAAGGGTATTTGCGCTCTCCTATAATTGTTATTAAGATAGTCATAAGATAATATCTACTGAAATAAGTTCATCATTAATGCGTGTTACTAATACAAAAATACCATTTTAAAATAGTTAAAATTAACTTATGTAATAGAGTACGTACGTTACAGTGCAAAAGGCTGCAAAACTCAGTTTAAAAATTATTTTAAGTGATGCTATAGACAAAAGAACTTATCTTTATAGTCAGCTTTTGTTTATCACATCATCCAAGTAATGTGTGTTTACTGTTAGGCAGGGAATCACATGCTGCCTAATAGTAATTGTGGTCCTTGGTGCCTCAGCTTTCTTGGGAATTAACATCACTACTACACGTTTTAAATCTACCTTTACATAATAATGCAGCATTCTATTAATGGATAATTTATTGGATATAATGTGCAGTGACTCATTTTCTTTTTATGGAGTTTAAAAGAGCATGATTAAGAATATAGATTCTACATTAATTTTTGCTGAATGCAAATAACTTCAAAAAATAACATTAATTGTTCTTGTACTTTATATGAAAGTCTATAATGCTGTCAGACACCTACTTTTAACTTATTTCACTAAATGCAGTATAAAAATCAAGATAAGCTAATTACAATAGCAATTAGGATAAAGTATAAGAATTTCATTTCTTAACATTCAATACTTTGCATTTGTTGACTTGTGTATTAATGCAATATGCATTTTAAAACATAAGAGGAAAATAAAGTTTGACTATCAGATTTAAAATGTATTCCCTACATTAAGAGATTAATATAAAACTTAAAAGACTTTACACTTGTACAGCTTCAGATAAAAGAAGTGAAGAAAAGAGAAAGAAATAATCTAGTGTTTTTAGATTTTATTTCAACATATTCACATAGCAATATTTTTTCAGATTAGTATTTTATGCTATTTTACATGTAGATTGGTTCCTTATTGCATAAATATTGTCCAATTATCAGCAGCAACATTTTTATCATAAAATACTTACTCTTGGCCTTAAAAGTGATTAAATTCTTGTAGTTAGCTCAACTTTTATTATTGTTTGTGTTTATCTACTTTAGAAAGCTCTCCATTCCTTTAGTTCTACATTATGCTGTAACATTTAGCATACATACTAATTAAATGACAGTATATGTTTTTGAAATATTGAATATGTACTCTCAATGCTTGCTTAAAATATTCCTGAAGAGTTAAAATACCTATGCTTTATATATGTTTGCTTCAAATTGTTTTATGTAATTTTAAACAATTCTCTCTGTAATTTAATCAGGTAAATGGTAGAGATAATCAATTAGAAATAAAGATTTTCACTACTATAATATTAGCAGTGAGAGTACAATCTCAGCAGTTTCTTTCTGTATATATGTGTGTTTTATGTGTGTTTGTATTACTAGTTAACTCTTACAAACATGAATGTATTATTTGCCTATCTATATTCAGATTACAGTATCAATCAGTTTGTACTGATCAGCATTCTGTTAGAATCTTAAAAATGAAATTTAATACTACATTCATTTGAAATGCTCTGGAACCATTAGTATATGGATTAGTTGTTAGTTTGTTTAGTTTGTTTAAATCTATGAAAAATATTTTTTAAACTTTATCAAGACAAATATTTTTGAGTTCATAGCTTTATCTTTCCAAAACATACTACTGTTGATCATCAGAAAGTAAAGCCGTTTATCTAATTTGGAGATCAATATATGCAGAAATGTGATAGAATGATTAGATAGCCAGTATACAACTATAGTTATACTCTGAATGATACATGTATGGATCTTTCTGGATTCTACCTTTCCCTCTATTATTGTGGCATTGTTCCATTGCCATATTTATACAAATCCTTATTATATATAAATATTTTTATGTTATGCTTATATGATACAAAGATGTAACAAGTATGCCAAAAATATAATTATATTTTACAAAGTGTCTCTCTCTCATAAAAAGTGTCAGGGAGACAGGTGCATAAGTTTCAATAATTTTTATAACAACTAAACTAACAACTATTTATGTCTTGGTTTGCTCTACTGATAAGCCATAACTTGACTGCAAATTTTACTAGCTAACATACAGTACTTAAATCGTATAGAGAGAGAACATGGAAATCAGCAGTGGTGGTTGGATGCCATCTTGGTATAGGCAGTGCTATCCATTTTGCCTCATACAGTAAGCGATCTAATTTGATTTTAGTAGGTCTACCTATATACCTAAACAAGCAGATTTAAAAGGAGTTGATGCTGGCCTCAGCATTGTTTCATTTTGTATATTGCAGCTCAGTCAGTATATGATTACTATATGCAAGTGTTTCAAATCAATAACCAATAGTAATACATTAACCCTTAGTGGCCAGGATTATTTTTTAATGTAACCAGTTTTTATACACCAGATAGAATATGACAGATACTTGTTCCCTTAGAAGCTATTTCTACCTGATCTTTATTAGCTCAGTAGGTTAAGACAATTAGCAACACCAGCCAGAATTTCAATGTCAGAGATTAAATCTGAGTCCTCAACACACTGTTACCAAGACTGAGGTAAAATGATGAGGGAGACCATGTAAATAAATGGTGATTGGCATGCATAAATGTTGATGAGACTTGGAAGCACTTTGGTGGAACACATTTTTTGCATTTAGTATATTTAAAAAAACTTTTAATGAAAGTTTTTTCTTTACGTATTTGTTGTAAGCTATTTAATATCAAAACATAATCAAGCCACTGAAATCTGTCGGAGTAATTATATAGAGTTGTCAAATCTAATAGGCATATTGCAGCCTTATTTTATTTTTCTGTGAACTAATTTTAAAGTTGCTGGTATTTCTAAGTACCACCAGGCTACAAAAAGCTAAGTAGTCTATAGGTTAACATATAGTCATTGATGCTGGAATGTAAGGGAAGATGAAGCTGAAATGGCTGTCCAGCCTGTTAATAAATTTAAGGAATAATTTCCTTTTTCCCTAACCTAACTTTGCATGAGAGGAAATTACTACATATCTTTATTTAATACTCCATTCTTAATTATTTGTGAAAATACTTACATTTGTTTCCCGAATATAATTAATATTCAACAGAAGCTTTATTTATTTCTGCATTTGCTCTACACAGAATTTTATATGCAATAAAATTATAAATATCAAGAGTGTTAGACTCAAACTAAATTTGTTTTCTATTTAATTATAGCAGATCTATGGCATACATAAAATCCCTGCCCTGAATCAGCATCATTTCCTATCTTGTCTTTTGCAAATTTCTCTATTTCATGGCCTCAGTTTTCTCTTTCCCTTGAGTTTTGCTCTTGCTTATTTTTAGTTTTTTAACTGCATAAATCAGTTAAGTAAATCGGAAAGTATGCATGGATATAAAATAACTTTCTCTATTTTAAAATAAAGAGAGTCGGAGGTTTCTCTATTAATTACTCAACTAGGTACCATTGATTTTTGTTATACATATACAGTATAATTATGGATACACTATTGTCTATATGCTTTGCAGTACTCACATGAAATTAACATTAAGTTTTATTCATGGACGCTCTTTAACTGCTGTGGTCCTTAGCGTCCCATTCTATATTGGGCGTGAAAGACCGGTAACTTTGCTCAGAGGCCTCTTTATCAGTCTTGAGGTTCTTTTACGTGTCATAAATCTACGACATGGGACCACCGGCTTTACTTCCCTTCTGAAGGAAGTCATGCTAAGGAGTTTTACGCCCAAAAAAATCCATCACCCTCTGCTGGTTTGAATCCGTGACCTCTGGAACTAGAGGCTAGTATGGTAACCACTACCTTCACATGAAGGTGCTCCATGGATAGGATGAATCCAGTTTAATTGGACATCAAAATTTCATCCAATAATTAGAATTCCCATTATTTCAAATATTTAAAATTCAAATAAATATTCCTTTGCTTGCATTATTATTATACACTATTATTAAATAGTTCATTTTATCTTTCTTAATAGTAGCTAATTTCTATCTGATGTGCAGTTATGTACATAAATGCTCTTATGAATCTTAAAAATTGTTTTCAAATAGAAATCTATAGGATGGCCACATAAAGTGTTACACGTGAATTAATATCTCTTAAATGAAGGTGTTGTAAACATTACTTTGTTTTATGTACCTCCGCAAAAAAGTAGTCCAAGGGTGTTATGTTGGTTGAATGAGGTAGGTCCAGCATGCCCAATCCACCTATCATCCAATTTCTCATTTAACAGCTGATGTGTACATGTTGCAAAATGTGGTGATGCACCATCCTGCTTACACCAAATTTCTCTTCTCACATAGAAGGGCACATTTTCCAAGAGACTTTATGTGAGGCCTTGGTGCAAACACACGTGATAATGGTATTTCTGCTGCTTTGTATTCATTGTACTGGAGTATAGCTAATCCCAGTCTTCAGACTTTAACTTATCAGTGGATTTACTTCTACTGCAGTAAGAATATAGATAGTATTTTCATTGTTCAGTTTTGATTTCATCTTCAAGCAATGCTTCTTCTTTACACTTCCATATACCATGTTTCCAGTTTGAATTTCATACGTGATATTTGCATCCCATATCTTTCATTGAACATTGCAGTTTGATAATTTCTCCTGCATTCATCTAGTACTAAAGTCATATCTACCTTTACATAAAAAACCACCGTATTTGTTTAATTTTGAAGAACCACAGTAAATAATAACATGACACATTTCATATAATATTATATTTTAGAGTTCACGTAGCTTTGAAACCACAATATCCATGTCTTTTCATCTGATACTTTTATTTCCTGAATTCATAAGGTATACTAACACCAATGAAAGCATCCAACAACAGCTCAACAATTCATTTTAGAAAACAAATGTTCAAATAAAAGTTTCTTAGTTTATTTAGGGGAACCAGAATATTAAAAATGAGTATATTCTACTTAAAATTCTGAGGTTGGGCCCCCTGTTCTCCATAAGGGGCCCCATGGAAATATCTTCCATATCGCAATTTAGAAGGCTCCTTGTCCCAAAAAGATTTGGCATTCTTGGCATTTGGTTTTTTCTAGTCATTAAGAGATATTCACCTATAACACTTTATGTGGGACATCCTGCACATGTGTTTAAATGCTGCTCAAAAGCATATTAAAAGTGTGTTAAGCTCAGAATTTGAACATCAGGTCAGATTTAGGTAAGTTGGTCCTCCAAGTGCTTTCCATCAATTTATTGTCACAAACTCAGAAAAGATTGGCTATTCAGGATTTAGAGAAGAGAGATAAATTCTCATACTCTTATCCGGTTTTATGTTTTTGATGTCAGAACAGTCATCAAATGCAGGTATTGTTATGTACTGAAATAAAATATTTTAAGGCATTGGGCATAAGAATAAAGTCATTTAGTTATCATTCTGAGATGATTAATACATATTTTGAAGACACTTTTGAAGGAGTAATAATGTTACTAGAAAGATCAAAATCATGATTGAGGTGATAGTTGATTACATAACATCTCAGTGATAACTGCCGCTGCTATTATGACCACTACCACCACTGCCACAATCACTTAATCCAATACAATGACAGTTTTCTATGATTTTTCATGTCTTCAATAAAAATTAGTTTAAAATGACACAAGTGTTGCAATTCCTAATAACAGGCTTGAAAATAAATAATTTCAATACTGGTATATCTAATCAATTTCTTTATGTGAGCTTTAGTACCCATATATCCTAAAAAGCTCTTATATTTAAGATTGACATTTTTTTCTTTCTTTTTATTTTTTTTTATTTGTATATAGCATTTTTTAAAAGCTAGTTTAATTAGTATACAAAATTACTAAAATACATTCTTATTTCTAAAATTTGTAAAGAAGTGTATGAATCTCCAGATTTGATCTACTAAAGTTGTACTAAAAGGATATTGCTTATGCAGTTTCCTAAAGTAGTTAATATCACAAACTGATTTATGCTGTAAGTTAATATTATAATTATATTTGTTCTGTGATTATTAGTTGATGGATCATGTATTTGTTGTTGTGGTGGCTCCCACAGGGCGCAAACGTAGGTTAGGTTTCGGGCGTAAAGGCAAAACTTCGTTTACCGTCCATAGAAGCGAAGAGGTTTTGCCAGACGACGTACGCCATCTGGTGAAACAAGGTTCAAGCGCGTCAAGTGATGGGGAGGGCTCGCAGGATGGAGACAGGTTCGACAGCAAAAACTACAGGAGCATGGCCAGCCTTTGCTTTCACTTCCTATACAGATATCATTATAAATGTGGAGATTGGTTCCTAATATGTAGTGTTACAAAGTAACATTGCATAATGGAAACAAATCATGTCTTGTAAAAGTATCTGTTTGGGATTGTGAATGTAAGGGAGGTTTCACCCATGGCACAGGTTAAACTTGCAGTATCACTGTTAACAAAAACAACAAAAAGGACAATTCAATCTTTCAAAATAATGATCTAAAGCTAGGTATTTTATTTTCCGAAATTTTTATCCATCTTTTATGCAACTCATTACATTTCATTTTTGGTACAATAGCACTTCATTGTAACCAGTGAACTATTTAAACCAAGCTAATAAAAACTAATTTTAGTCATCACTAATTTTTAATTTTCACATTTTCTTTGAAATGTAACCAAACCAAAAATGGCTTCTATATTAACGCTATGATAACTGCAAGTTTTACATATAGAAAACTGTGTCTATCCTTAAATAGTAACAGTTGTCCTATCCCCCACAAACCGTGATTGACTAACATCTTACATAGGATTTTTGGGAGTGGAAGACACAATACAATGCACTCTGTTGTCCAATTGGCTCACAGCTCTGCCATCTTACGGACAAGTAACAGCTCATTCTATTCTGATTGCCTTTTTCATAATCTTATTTATCTGCCTTTGGAAGCCAACAGTTGATTTATAGTTCTTAGCAACAGTGATGAATCAACATCCAAACATCATCAGTTCTTCTCCCATACTGCATCCAGTAACATATTTGGTAAATAAGCCAGGAGGAGTAAGTATCTGTTTTTTAGCATGTTTTTAAATAAGTTTGTTACTGTCTCTGTATGAAATGTGTTATATTTTTATTGCATACCAAGGACCAGAATTTATACAATTTGTGTTACTTTTGAAGCTTCCTCTCCATATAGAAAAATTTAATTATAATTAAACCATAACTCGTTAGTAGCTTATACAAAAAAAAAAAAGACATTAAAATGCACTTCTCCATTTATAGCTTTCTATAGCAAAATGAGAATAAGCGCCTTATTGTCTTTGTTTATAGTTGTTTGGAATAATTTCTCTATATTCTCTGGCTAATTGTTGCATAGTCATGTGTGAAACTATAATGGAATATGTCAAAAACCAGAGGTCATAACTGAGCTACTAAATATTCCCTGTATAGCCACGATTGCTGGAGCTTTTGACTCCGGCACTCTGTGGCAAAAAGGGTCATGTTCAAATCCCACCATGAACATGAGTATTTGTGTCCGTGAGTTCCCATGCTGAATATAAGGGACGGTGCAAAAGACTTCTAATGGTTGAGGTGCAAGGGTCTCTTAAATCCTCCAATGTCCCTAAAACTACACTACTGCTTACCACATTGTTCTCGTGTCCTTAGGACTACCATATTCTACATACAGGGCTATTCAGTTTTCCTGTGCCTATTAAGCCTTTCTCAGTGAGATAGCTATTTCAAAGAGAGGCAGCTGATCTTTGAGGATGGCTGCCTTTTACTCTGCATTTTACTCTTTGCATTTAATTTTTCCAGTTGAATCCTTGAAATGTTGCATATCCCTAAGCTTAAAATTTGTAGCACTAAACTTATCTTAAAACTTATAAGAAAATTTTCATGAGCTTATTTTAAGGTATTGTTTTCCTGAAATAATGCTGGTCACAAGAATCTATACTAATATATAATTATGCTAAATCTAAATTATTACTAAAACCTAGTACCTATTTGATTGCTGTATTGTGCCAATTTCCTTATATAGAATGACATTGACACATTGACTAGAAGGTTGAAATGTTCCATTATTTTAGCTTTTTACAAGCTTGAAACATAGGTAGATGGGTAACCTAATAATTAAATTATATTTATTTCATCCATGGTAACATATATGTTTTGGGATTTGTCAAAATAGCAATCCAATGTTAGTGCATAATTCAACATTTTAATATCAAGTATTAGACAAAGTGGATAGCTTTCAGCATATTGAAGTACATAATGTTGAACGTATCCTCTATTTTCTCTTTAAAATTACAAAATACAGTACTAGTAATTGAATCTCCCATCACAGATAAATATTTATATTCAGAGCTATCTCTGGTTCAGAATCAATAGCATAAGAAGAAATAAGTACCTACTGACACAGGTATATTAAAAATGTGTGGCATTGTTTCTAAACTGTAATAACCATTTTTTAGGCTTTCCAAAGCATGGTTTAGAGTTTCAAGCTTGCTATACAAATAATAAAAGTGGCTGAGATTCAAAGCATTCTTACTTTTATTTTTCATCACATATTATTTAAGATTATTTTTCATTGAAAAGTGTAAGCTTCTACCTCTAAAATATTTTAAAATTTTTTTCAACCTTACTTCAATACCAGTTGTTATGTAAGTTATTTTGGACTTCATTATTAATAGCTTTTGGGGGTTTGCACATAATTTGAAATCTGAACCAGAACCACTGAAATATTTCAGTCATCTCTTAGGTTCTAAATCTCTCAATTAAACAGCACCCAAAGTTTGAGGCTGGAAGGGACAAAATGAAAGAAATTCATGGTCTGACCTGTGGATTATCAGCTCATTAAAACATGCAAATAGAACCGTGGGCCACTCATAGGCATCCCCTCTCCAATATTTTTACAGTTTTTGTTTATTAAATACCAACTTTCTGCATTATTTATAATCTATTTTGTTATATTTCAATTCTAGTATCAACTTTATTATTTTTCTAGACATTTGGTCTGATCAGTGTAAAGAAATGTAAGCAGATATGAGCAATTTCTTGTTGTTTCTTATCCACATTGGTACAGATTTTAAAACTGCATATATTATATTTTATTAATGTTTTAATAATAACAGTATCAACTGGCTGTTATGAGTATATTTTAATTTGAATAAATCAAATTTTAACATGCCCCACCTAATTTTAACATGCCAGAGACACCTATGGAGCCACATACTGCCTGATGAAATGTTTCTATCCTTGATTTGGTTTGAAATAAACGCATCTCAGCATTCAAAGGTGAATAAATCAGTAAAATCACCTAAAAATTGAATATAGTTCACTGAAGAAAGATCTTTATAGTTTCATGCTCATCTCTAAAGGTATTATGTCCTGTATCAACAGATGCAAACAGAATATATGCTCCAGCAGAAAACCAATGGCTAATATATAGAGAGAATAAAATAAAGAAACAAAAAAAAATCTGCATTGCACTCACTTTCTCTACTCTTGTACAAACTATTTTTACAAATGCTTATTTCCATCTACTACATGTTAATCAAGATAAACATTTGCAGAAACTATCTTATTGCTAATTTTCTTGTAGGTGCAAGGGGAATATGATAGGCTTTAAATAATAGTCAAATTTTTTAAGAGCTGGTTGCTACATGGAGCATTCCATTCTCTTTGCATGTACAGGACATCATTAAAAATGAATACAGAACAAATTCACATTTGAGAAAAAGTATAAGTATTGGGAAATTCAAACAAATAACAAGGAATACTCAGAAATGGTTCACTCAACAAAAAAGAAATGTATGTGACATAAATTGTATGTTTTAACAAGATCTACATTTTTTGTGTAGTAACATTTTGTCCATCTTTTATCATTCAGAATGAAGAGGGCTTTTAGGGAATTCCCAGAAAATTCAAGATATACATTTCATTTGTCCTGAAAATGTCTTAAATATATGATATTTTAGTCAAAATCGTTAGAGCTATTTTTGAGAAGATCAAAATTTTCAAAAAATGTTCCATATAAAGGGTAGTCTGGGGTAGGGAATTTTCTTCAAAATCTTCATGTCGCATCTTTGAAAGATACTGAACCTAAATACCAAGTTTTATATTTATCTAACTTTTCATTTTTGAGTTGTGCTGTTCACAGACACAAACACATGGAGCTTTTTCTAAAAATGATTTTTCTGGGATTCAGGGGTTCTCAAAACATGTATTTCCGGTGAAATCTCGGCATCAAATTTTTAAGTAGAATGCAATACCTTCTCTACCTACTGTGTATGATAGAGGAAGTAAAAAAGGGGAAAGAAAAACAAAAATAAAAGATGGAGAAAACGCAACCAAAATAAAATCTAAACCTGAAAAGAGCAAAAGACATATACAAGCATGGCACATATAACTTAATATCTTTATCCTTGCTCATATTATTATAACTACTATTATGTCTATAAATATAACTCTTTATTGTCTGAAGTTGAGCTTCATATAATAAAAAAAAAACATAATTAATCCTCCTGATAAATGTTATTTTGAATCCTAGGAAATTGTGCAAGTTAAAACATTTCCTTAACTCATTTTTAAAAGTCATCAGTAATCCAATGACATGAAGTATCTAGTTAAATATTTTACTCTTACTGAGTAAGATATGGCAAGGTACAGAATAAAAAATTCATGAATGCATTATATGTCATCTAGTTGCATGTGTTTAGTGTGTTCATTTTATTTGAGCAATTCATTTGAATGCATTTATGAAAGTTATAGTTCTGATATTAGAAGTTTGCATGAAATTACAGTTACACATCTTTACAGTAAAGAGAAAACAAAAGTTTGTTAATGAGTATAATAAAAATACTGGCTTCATATCCAATATTTATATCTATGCCTATTAGGGGAAAAAATGAAAACAAAGGTGTACACATGGACATAATATTGTTACAATGTTATAAGGTTAAACACTCTCCCCCCCTTCCTTGATTTTCATTTGTCTTTGTAAATTATCTAATAAACTATACTCCTTTAATAATAAACAATATTTGACAGAATTTCTGTTCAAACTCTTAAAAGTATTAACTTTTTAAGATTGTTTTTAAATTTAAAGTTGCACTGTAAAACATTAAAAATTCTGATGTGATACATTCACATGACTTTCTCTATCCTTATCTTTATTATGGATATATAAACTATTCTTACTGAAGCTTACTTTTCTATCTATTACATTTAATCCAAATAAACCTTTGCAAAAATAGCTAGTTAGCACATAACACTTTCATTATAAATACAAAGATAACAGCAATAGTCAAATGTTTAAGAACTGGACACTAAATGATGGCCTTAAAATTCCATACTGTTTCCACATAATCATGAGAAAGAACTTAAAATCGATGGGACTTTAAGAGAATGACAAGTATTGAGCAATTCGAACCTTTAACAGCGGATATCTCAGAAATGGCTTATACCATAAAAAAAAATTATTTCAAGTAAATGGTGTGTTTTAAAGAGATCTACAATTTTTGTGTGGTATGTTTTTGTTCATCACTTAAAGTTTACCAGCTATACAAGGTATACAAAATTCCTTCTGAATGAAGAGGACTTCCTAGGTTATTCACAGAAAATTCAAGACGTTGTTATTCGTCAAATCAAAATTATTAGCCATTTTTCAGAAAATCAAAATTTTCGAAAAATGCCCCATGTAAATGGGTAGTTGGAGGTAGGAGGACCTTCTTGTATTGCATCCTTGGAAGATATTAAACTCAAATACCAAGTTTTGTATTTATCTGACTTTTCATTTTCGAGTTATGCTGTTCACAGACAGACACACAAACTTGCCGACATGTTTCCAAAAATGCTTTATTTGGATTCAGGGCACCTCAAAACATATATTTGCAGTGAAATCTAGACATTGAATTTTGGGTGGAATGCAATACTTCCCCTACTTTCCCCACGTAGTAGAGAAAGTAATATGTCCATTTATAAGAATTTTACAAAGATATTTAAAAATCTAAGTATGGATGTTGTATATAAAGTAATGGGTTGTATTTTGCAGGACAGTCTTGGTTACATGTCCTTTCAGAAGCCAAACCTATTAACTCCAGTTTTTAAAATTGTTATGTCTGCTCACAGAAGTTTTGACTTTCAGCTGTCAAAGTGACTATCTCCATAATTTATTAAACGTGTAGATGGAAACACTATACTTGAGCACAGAATTTTTTTTAGTGTTTTTCAGAGGCTAGTGTTACTAACTCCATTTATATTATCTAGACAATTTGCCCAATGGTTCAGACTTCAATATCATCAAAAATAAAGAAAGGAAAACTATAACTATAATTTCAGCTGATGATTGGTATGAAGTATCCACCATATAAAATTTAAGTATATGTTTGTGATGACCAAAATTAATCCTGAGGAATTTGTCCACAAATCCACTGGAGGATGCTGTTGCTATCCGCAAAAAGATGCTTGATGGCAAAGCAGTTAACTGGATTGAAATGCTGAAAGATTGAACCCTTACTTAATCCAGTACAAAATAAAATCTTCTGAGGATGTCATTTTTTGAGATTAAAGGGGGAGCTGTAGTAAACCACCAACATTGCATACCGTCAATCAGAATGCCTTATATCCAACTGCCGACCCAGTCACTAAAGTAAGGAAGGTGGACATGAGATTGTTGAAATATATTCCCATGGCAAATTTCCATTACTGTATAAACAATTAGGGCAAGGCAGGGCGTAACGGGATACGAAATTAAAAATTAATCATAATTAATTAGTACAAGTGGAGACACATTCTTGGCATCAAGGAGAAGTTTAATGTCCATAGAACAACATGTAATACAAACAATGCAATAACTATTATTAATAACATTATTTTTTATTGTTTCAAAAATACATTCATTTTTACTTTCTCTACTACAAATAGTAAGTAGGGGAAGTGTTGCGTTTCATCCAAAAATTTGATACCGGAATTTCACCAGAAATACATGTTTTGAGGTGCCCTGAATCCAAATAAAGCATTTTGGAAACAATGTCCATGTGTTTCTGTCTGTCTGTGAACAGCATAAGTCAAAAACAAAAAGTCGGGTAAATACCAAACTTAGTACCCCAGACTACCCTTTACATGGAACATTTTTTGAAAATTTTAATTTTCTCAAAAATGGCTCTAACGATTTTGATTAAAATGACATATGTTTAAGACATTTTCATGGCAAATGAAATGTATATCCTGAATTTTCTGGGAATGCGCCAAAAGTCCTCTTCATTCTGAATGACTTTCACATAACTGGTAAACCGTAAGAGATAAACAAAGTTTTACTACACAAAAAATGCAAATCTTGTTAAAACCACAATTTATGCCATATACATTTTGTTTTGTCAAATGAACTATTTCTGAGATATTCCATGTTATTTGTTTGAATTTTCCAATGCTTACACTTTTTCTCAAATGGGAATTTGTTATTCACTTTTTTATGTCCTGGACATGTAAAGAGAATGAAATGCTCCACATAGCAACCAGCTCTTAAAAGATTTGACTATCACTTAAAGCCTGCCATACTCCCGTTGTACCTACAAGAAAATTAGTATAAAATAGTTTCTGCAAATGTTTATCTCGATTAACATGAAGTAGATAGAGAATAAGCATTTGTAAAAATGGTTTGTACTAGAGTAGAGAAAGCCATGTGAGCGCAACACATCAGATTTTTCCTGTTCTGCCCCATATGTGAGGTAGAATGGGATATATTGGCTCCAATCAAAAATTTTCAATGAAAAAGTCATTCATAAAATAACAAAACTATTTACACTGTTGAAATTCGAAGACTGCTTCATTCATCATCACTGTCAATATCACTACAAGAGTAATGCGACCATTTCAGACACTGTGGCACATCACCCAGCCTTCATTTGATGTGAAATAGAAATATCCACATAAAGACATTCAGCATCTTCATTTTCATCACATGATATCTTTGGCAAAGTTCTTTTTCCCTTTTTCTATTTTGTTTAACGCTTTCTTGACATTTTTGGACTTTTTCATGACTTCTGCATTAGTCTTGATGTCAAATAAATGTTTCCTGATTGTTATTTCTTTAGCATTTTCATTTGCTTCTCTTCCCTTTCTCTTCCTTTCTCACACTTTTATTTCTATTTGATGGCAATTTCAAGTTCCCTCTTATACAGAGATTCAGTCAAAAGAGCAGTATTCCCCTTTTTTCATTTAGTCCTCTTTACATTTGTTTATTCAGTGAAATTGGCATTAAATCCTCTGGTGATACAGTTTGAAATGCTGAGGTACTATGTCTAGGAGAATGTTAATTTGGCATCCGGGGGAGCTAGAAGTTGAGATGCTTTATTCAAATTTTCATTTATCTTGGTTTTCTTGGCAGGAGGTTCAGTCAAAGTTGGCGGGCAACTAGGGCTAGATGTAGGTGTAGGGCACTCACTGTCATTCAACATTCAGTTGGATGACATCCTATTAGCTGCTAGTAGGTAGTCTATATCTGAAAACACATTAGGACCAGAAGACCGAATTCCTGTATTCTTAAAACTACTGATTGCATTTGTCATTGTGGCAGCATGTAAAAACGCTGCTCCAAAGAATGAAGATACCTAGAAAAGAGTAAGAACCTTTCCTGGATTGCACCTAAGCCATTTTCTAATTTCATCCCCATAGTAAAGATTTAGTTATGTTCAGGGGCTGGAGCTTGTGGGAGGTGTGGGAAGGCATACAGAGCAACAGCACTCCATTCTCCCTGGCCATATCGATCAGTTGGAGATTTTTTGTGTGGGCCGAATGACCATCTAGAATGAGGAGAATGGGAGACTCTTTCCTTGCTTGAGAAAAGTCTATAAACTTTTTAAACCACACAATAAACAGCTCTGTAATCATCCAGCCTGATGAATGTGTCTCGGCTCAAGCACCTGAGGTAGACAAGCTCAAATTCTTGCTTCTTCTTCTTCTTCTTTGGAAAGATAAGCATGGGAAACATGAATGACCCTGCCGCAGACATGCACACAGCTGCAGTGACCATTTCACCTCATTCTATAGAGGTTAGTTCCCCTACCTGATGCTTTTCTTTTATATTGCATTTAAGGACTATTTCTACCGGTTAATGGTAAGCTAATGAACTCAAATCTTTCATCATAAGGCCAAACAGCCTACTTTTCATGGATGTAAATATGCTACTAATTCATCCTCTTGTTCTGGAGTAAACACTTTATTAAACTTTCGTATTGGCTTTATTTATTATGTAACCAGCATCCTTTCTCTTTTTTGCATATCTTTCCAAAGTAGATTTCAGCACTTTAAACTGCTAAGATACCTTTAAAATCTCATTTCATGTATTGCCAATTCCATCGAAACTACAATCCATTATTGCCTGTACATCTTTCTTATGTAATTTCTCCCATCTAAAATCCGAAAAAGAAAAAAAAATTGCTTAGCACCTTAACGTAAAGCAATTGGTTAACTGTGTTTACCAGATACTACACATGATCAGTTTAACCAAACAATTACACCATACTACAGCTAACTAGATGTGCTTTAATAGCATATAGCATTTAATATATTCTATGCACTGGAGTTGGTTTACCTAGCATGGAAATACATCAAAAGTTATATACACATCCACAACAATCATTTGCTCTAAAACCATCATCCAAACTGAAATAAAATGGCTGCCTTGGCTTCTTCCTGACTTGTAGTATTACTTATAATTATCCCCACTAGATTCCAGCACCATCCAATTAATAAAATACTACTATCCTGTTATGCCACACTACTCTGTTCCACCCCACCTTCCCCTAATAGTTGTGTGAAGTGAATTATGAACCTGATAATGACATTGTTTACCCTGATGACTAGACTTGGCATAGGTTGCATAAGAACCAAATTAAAGCATTTTAATGGGCAGGTTTAATAACTCAAAGCATTACATTCCCAATGTTTAATTTTTACAAAAACATTTTTCTAACTTGTATTATTGATTCCAAATACAATAATTACATTTTTAAATTCTTAGCATTGCAACACAATACACAGTTTTCTGTAGTTAATAAACCTGAATTTTGTGCAAGCTGTAAACTTTGGCTTTTATTTTCTCAGTTTCATTAAGTGTGGAGTGAATTGATCTTGGCTTCTGAGTGGCATATCTAAAACTAAAACTTAAAACTAAATGTTTGTGAGCAATGAAATTTATATACAACAAAATTATTCTGGTTGTAACTGAGTGGCTCACATTTGGGAATTTGTGGACTAAAATCCTCTGTACTGGCCAATCTGATTATAATTGTCTCGTTTGCATCAGTCACCAGGTAAATACCAAATTGGATACGTATTTCACTTGGAAAGGGCCGTCCCTACCTAGAGAAGTTTGCGCATTGAGACCTTCTATATAAATAAAATAAAATAAGTATTTCATTGCCACAATCCATTCCACAGATTAAAATAAATAGAAATGAAACAGGCAGTTAGATGACTATGGAACATTTATCAAAAAATAACTTAAATGGTACAGGAATGGAACAAAACAATCAAGGTTATTTGTTTGACTGTTAATAAGCAGAATTTAAAAAAAAAGTCTTATGCAACACATTCACGTGACTTTCTCTACCCTCTATCGTTTATTAGTGGGTACACAAATTATTCATACTCAAGCTTATTTTTCTATCTATTACATTTTACTCCAAATAACCTTTGCAGAAATAGCTACATTACACATTTCGTTATACATACAAAGGGAACAGCAACAGTCAAAAGTTTAAGAACTGGATGCACAAGAAACATCTGAATGTTGAAAAGACTTTAACAGAATGACCAAGAAATGAACAATTCAAACCTTTAACAATGGATATCCCAGAAATGCCTTATGACACAAAAAAATAATAAATTGTGTGTTTTAAAGAGACCTACCTTTTTTTATAGTATGTTTTCATCTATTGCTTAACATTTACCAGTTATACAAGATTATACAAAGTTTCTTCCAAATGAAGAGGACTTCATAGGCTATTCGCTGAAAATTCAAGATATACATTTTATTTTTCATGTAAATATCTTTGATGTATGGTAAATTAATCAAAATTGTTTTTTATAAAATCAAAAATTTCGAAAAATGCTCCATGCAAAGGGTAGTTTGGGGTGTGGGATTTTCTTGAAAATCTTCGTGTCACATCTTTGGAAGATATTGAACCATAATAGTGAGTTTGGTATTAATCCAACATTTCATTTTTGAGTTATGCTGTTCACAGACAGACATATACATGAACATGTTTCCAAAAATGCTTTATTTGGGCATTTCAGGGCACCTCAAAACATGTATCTCTGATGAAATCTTGGTATCACATTTTTGGGTGAAATGCAATACTTCCCCTGCTTGCTATACACAGTACAGAAAGTAATAAATGAATAAATAAATAAAAAGAATTTGTAAATAAAAGAAGAAACATTTAATTCGGGCTTTAAATGAGTTTAAATTATTTATTCCAAAACTTAAAAGGAACTTGTGAATAAAATTACTGGAACTTGAGAAATTTGCTTTGTAAGGGATAGGTGACCAGTATTTTAAAAAAGATACAATACAGAATTAACATACAGTATAAAATCAATGTAGTACTTGTGTACATTATACAAGGATTCCAAAAAGAAAGCGAAAGAAAATTCTTTGGTAATGTTGGTACATTGCAGAATTTGAAAATATTTGTGAGATATGACACAAAGAGTCAGCAAGAAATAGTTAGAGGCTAATGCAACTAGCACATGTGTTGCTAATCACCACAATCACAACCCCCACAAAAGTTTATTTCAGAAGTAATTGCATAAACAAAATTAAATGTTGATGAATAAATGAAGACAGTGCTGAAACAAAATATGCTATTTTAAAACTCTGAGGAAAAAGAAAGATTAAATCATATTGCTAGCTTTATGAGAACAAATAAGATTTTGATTGACTAATATACCTGCTTGATGTCTTCAGCATTTGTTAACCTCTTCAAGCACAGTTGGAAGACATGAAGGTTTATTGCTATTATGTTAACGTTAAAGATTTTCAGAAGAAAAGCAGAAGTGAAATATAACACATATTACAGAGATTTCAACTAAAGCATATAGTTTGGCACACTTAAATTGCTCCTCCTGGCTTGTAAAATTATGTAATTATTAAATACAACTTTAGAATTTGAATGTAGTGGCAAATGTAGTTGCTTTATATGGTGTTCTTTTTATAGGCTGGCGGTGGAGATAGGTGCTAATGGCTGTGTGGAATGTTCAATTGCCTCATTACTGAGCATTTTGTATAGTACATAATTTCCTGTAGTGTATTTATCTTTTTTTTTATTATTATTTCAATATAATATAGTTAGCGAGCACCATTGCTATGGTATAGATAGTAAAGTTCCATGCATACATTAAAGTTTTAGAAAACTTTTGGGAGAAATGTACCAAGAAAAGTAAATTATCAGCTTTGGTGCTAGCCACATGTTCCACTATCCAGGTACTGAAGCAGGCATAAGGGCATGCAGAGTAGTTCTATGTAGGGGTTTAGATAAATTAGAAATATTAGTATCATGGTTTCTATATTACATTGAGTTT
Organism: Deroplatys truncata; assembly: GCA_030765065.1. NCBI lineage: Eukaryota > Metazoa > Arthropoda > Insecta > Mantodea > Mantidae > Deroplatys > Deroplatys truncata. Next base: position 114,013,639 of record CM060988.1, on the reverse strand, counting down.
GCATTTGAATTAGTGAATAATATAGTAATGAACTATCTTGATTTGATCAACAACACCAAGGTAAGGTATATAAATTTTTCTTTCCTAATAGAATACCCCACAGTTTACATTTACTTACAAATGCAATATGTTAGTGTTAATAAACTTTTATTGGAAAAGCATTATGATCTTTACAGTGTGCTGATGTAGTAGTGCTGAAGCAAAATTACCACATATGTTTCTGCATTTATGTATGTGAAATACTTCACACAAAACTTCAAGACAGTCACCTTCATTGCATTACACTTTATCACGGCACATAGCTGTAGATTTTTATGATGTAGTCACCTTTCTTGTAAAGTAACCTTAACCCCATATCAGCACTGTACTGTCATGAATTTGGTCTCTTCAGAGCTGATAAACATTTTAATATTTGGACTGCTGGTAGAGTTGGTGATCAGCTTAATGCAGCTTAATTGCAATACAGCATTTTCTGGTTACAATGAACCATGCAGCTATCGTTCTAATTGCCATGTAATGTAATAAAATTGCAGAAAAAGAAAGCATAGATGCACTTTGATAAGATTTAATGCTAAATGGGCTAGAATGCATTTCATGCCAATCTCTTTTCCATAATTAATAGCAGATCTCAGACTGGTCTGTGTATGAATGTTTACCAAATGTATGTTTTTAGCAAGATCCTAATTTATGAATTTTTTTTAATATTTCTGCTATTTAATGCTCACAAATATTTACTTGTCAGCATGAAATATTCTGTTTGAACCAATAATTAAAGATTGAGATATGTAACATTTTATGGTAAATTACAGCAGTTTCAATGTCAGTCAGCATATTTGTTACATAAAATCCTTTTTCGTAGCTCCTGTCACTCTAGCATCATTTTTCTTTGCTTACCAATTTTACTCATAAGTAATAAGATATTATTTTTCATTATTTCTGACCTTTACTGAACCAAATTTTCATGCATGGAACCTTATCACAAAGTCCTTCATTCGAGTAAATGGACAGCTCATATTATTATTTTAAGGACTGAGCTGTAGCTAGAATAAAAGAGAAAATTAGTGCAGTAAAAGTTGTTTGAATTTGTTTTGAGTTTCACAACATTGTTAATGATGGCACCAGTATTTTGGCAACCTAATGAATTTATGATAAAACTGAGTATTAGAATCTAGGATGTGCTGCATTCAGTTTTTAAAATAATTTAAGGTATATTTTATTTGCTTTTAATTTCAAAGCTGTTTCATGAGTTTATGTCTGTTGTGAAATGTAACTCATGTTGCCTTTTTTTTTAAAATGCAAAGCAAAGTTATATTTAAGAATGTAGCTATGATGGAAATATGATACAAAGGAAATAATCTTGTATTCAGATCTAAGATGACAGTATGAGAGATCATGAGGAATATCTGAGTATCATAGAAAGCTTCACATGGAGCAAGAATGCTGTCTTTTTCAATTCTGTAATTTCAAATAATGAATTAAAGATGGGCATATTCAACTCAGACCTTCAGTTTCCAGTTTATGAATGGAAACTGTGATTACAGCCATTTTAATTGGCTTATGAAGCATTTCAATCAGTGAAGGTGCACTAAAAATCATTTCTATGACTTTTATGAGTATTAAACAACTGATGTTCTATCAGTTTCTGTATAATTGTTATAAATTAAATACTTTTTCTATATGCATTTCAATTTATGTTTTCAGCGCATCTTAGTTTTAATGTATTTATTCACTCTTTGGAAAATTCCTTTTTATTTATTTATTTATTTTTTTATCCCAATGGAATACAGTGAGGAATGTATGTTACAATAGAATAGCATTCCTTATGAATGCTTATTCATTATTAAATATATAATGCAGTAAGTTCTGATTCTTAATATCTGTTAATATCCTAACTTTTATATTCAGTAATGCTACAATTTATAGTTCACTAAAATTTACACCTTCCTCACCAATTGCATGTCCTTTCTCACACTCGAAACCAGTTCCTCCTAAATCCTGAACATCCTACACTAGCAGTCTCAACAAGGAGATCATCGTACATTTACACTGTGTGAGTACTGTGAACAGAATATGAGATGTACATTCTACTAACCACCCAGGTGTGTAATTAACCAATATCTTTATCAGAAATCATACAAATTAAATATCATGGAAAAAAGTAACCATAGCTGCCATTGCTACAGAATTTGATCATTTTACTCCAATTTGGATCTATTAGAAGCACATTTAAAATTATATGAGCAGCAACTTTTTAAAATTTATTGCTATATGTAAAAACTGAATACAGTTTTTACATTGATGCCAGGGTGCAACTTTTAACTCATTAGCATGTTAAAGTCTAGAGTAGTATCAAAGTGTGCATGCATTTATACACTTAAAAAATTGCACTTCTAAAACAAAACACACTCAGTCTTTAAGTTTGTACACTCAGTCTAACCAAAATTGACTTCTCATTCAGTGTCATAGCAAAAATTGTGATTACCTTATGAAAGAAAAGAGTTATTGAAGCATTATGTGTATATATGTGACGCCAAACCTGGTAATGCTCTTCTTCGGTTCTAAATCATGTCTCCACATCAAAAAGCTGATTATATTCTATTGATATGCTAACATTTCACAGTAACATACTTCACCAAATGAACAGCATGTAATATGCATGTATTCATAGATTATTTTCTATTACATAACTTTACCACTGAAAGTTTCTTTTTTTTTTTTTTGGACATCATTTAATAAGGTATTTATTGCACTTTATACTCTTACTCACTGGTTCACAAAAGCTGTTTGTTTGTCATATCCTGTGATGGATCATATGTTACAAATCTTGTCATAGCATACGTAACGTTGTAGCCTACGCTATTTACTCAGTTGATGATGCCATGGTGCTAAAAATGTGTATTATGTGTAAGCTTACTTCAAACTGAAATTTTGAGAACATTTTGTCATATTTGCCTTCAGCACAGTGCTGGTTTAACAGAGCAATTTCATATTAATGCTTCAAATCCCTAATTCCTTTACATTCATGTAGCAAATGTCACATGAGAGAAAATGTTAAGTTTCTGTATATAGTTCATTCTTTCAAATACAATAATTGAAACTGTGAATGTGAGATTTTACATATACATATTAAGCTTTCACTCTGATTGGTAAACGTACCACTCCAAGAAAAGGAATACAACAGTGAATATCAACATATTCAGAAAGTAGCCACACAGAATGGATTCAGCATACATGTAGTGGACAAACTAATACAAAAGACAAAAAAAGTTAGACATCAACACTATCAACAGCAGAGATATCTTACCAAAACAATATAGTACATTCACATTCTTCCCAAAAACTTATAACAAATTCAATCAACTGTTTCTAGAATTCACATAAAATTGGCTCCTTACAGAAACACAACCTTGAAACTTACTTCATGAACCACTAAAGGATATTATACTGAACACTAAGAAATAAAAGATTTACTAGATTGATTGTGAAGGCTGCCATGAAATACACATAGGAAACAGTCCAATAAACCCATAAACTAGATTACAGGAACACCTAGGAAATTTAAAGCTCAAGCAAATAGACAAATCTGCAGTGCCTCACCAGTTTAGGTCATTAGAGCACCAACATTAAATAGGAGATAAGACTTTTAAAACATGCCAAAATACCAGCAGAACTCACAGTATGGAAAAAAAATCCACAACACCAAAAACGACCCAAAGAAACGAATTTTGAAATTCCACTGGTAGATGATAGTGAAGTTCTCCATTAGACGTATAGTTGGCAGTACAACTGACACTTAAAGTACAGGATCACCTTCCAGTGGACATACAGCTGATGATGGAGACAAGTATCTTCAAAACATGTTTGAGTGAAAACTTAGTAAGTGAAACTAAAGTGTCACCAATCCACTCTTAATTTCAATTATGTTAAAAAGTTTCACTGTTTATAATCACTCTTAATAACTTAGTGTACAACCATATTTGTTGATTGCTACATTCCATTCAACATATTGTCACCTGTAAGCTAAACAAGGCACTAAGAAGCATTAAAACTGCTTATTTTACATTCTGTTGAGCATTTATGATGCAGTCATGCTTTGTAGATCAATTATAGTTTTAAAAACTTCTAATCTCTGATAAACTTTTATTAAACTTAAAAAAGAGGCTTGAATATTAAAAACGTACATCTCAAAATATTCATTTATACAACCATTTGAGAAAATATGCATTAATGATTATATTATGTTTATCTACATTACTACTTTCCCATTTTCAAATAATATAGGCAACAACGAACTAGCAAACATACATATATTGACTATAGATTTTCAAAATATGTCTATATTAAAAAAAACAACAAAAAAACCTAAGTTATGTAGACAAGAAAGCAAACCTAATTCTTGCTGGAAGAATAGTTTTGGTCTTGAAATTATTTAATTTTCTGTTTAATGAAGATATAAATTTGGATACAAACAGATATTTACCAATTTTTTTTTTAAGTTAGGTAGAGCAAAGTAAACAGCATTTGTGAAATTTTAAATTACTGTAATTTTTTCAGAGGAATGTCCGAGTAATTTAATATTAAAGCAATGCTACTTTAAGCAAACTTGAAATTTCATCAAGTACAAGATTATTGTATTCTAAATTTGATTGTTAAAATTCATATATGCTGCTGTTAGTTGCTGTAATTTCTGAATTGTAAAGCATTATTTTAAATGTAAAATGAGCATGACAAACTATCAAACTTGCTGCTTCCTAATAGCCCTTCCCCCAACATGTTTGTTTGTTATCCAAACAAAAAGCTATACTTTCAAATTAATATAAATGCCCTTTCATTATATTCTCATGCCACCCATTTGAAACTGGAACAGAAAGAATAAAATGCTTCACTATGAAACATTACATATCATTTCATAAAATTATAAAAGTGCATTTGATAACTTGAGAGTTTCACAAAGTACTTTATATAAAACTTTGCTAAGAAAAAATGAATTTGTATTAAAAAAACGTTAGAAAATAACTTTTACTGTATATTTCTTCTACTATGAACAAAATATGCAGTACTTTGCTGCAAAACAAATGGTGCTTGTGTGGTTGCTAGAATTTACATCTCTAAAACATGTAGAGGCTTGTTTTTCCACATAAACCCATCACTTGTATTTTCCCTTTAATCTTGCAGTAATTCCTTTTATTCTGGCTGAAACAATACTTTGCTGCTGTCATGTTGAGGATCGTTTCTGTGCTTGTTAAAGACAAGGAAATCAAAAAGAGAAGCTGTCTGTGTTATTATTTTGTTGGTTGTATATTTTCGTACCTGCAGAAGGTGGCACTAGAAACCGTAGCTCCCCTAGCGGCAAGAGTATTCAGCGCTCACAGGAAGTGGTCCCACCACTGCGATGCCACAACCACCCGTTGGTGGCGCCCTCCTCACGCCACCACCTTCCCTCTAAACACTTCACCACTACTGGTGAGGGTGGCGCAGGCAGTCTCAACAGCATTTCTAGTTCAGAGGGATCCACGTAAGTAACTCAGGCACGGCAGGAAAAATTTAAATAAAGGAGGGGAGGATAAAGAAACGGAGAACATGAGAGATGGGAAAAATAATACTTATGTTTAATTTCTAATTCATATGCGTGGATCCTCAACTTTTAATATTTCTTTGGAAAGTTTATCAGCTGTCTCTTAAGTACTAAATTTGGAGCTTCTCCAGAGTATGAGTTGGTAAGGTTGAGCTTTAAATAGAAAAATGTTATTTCCAGGAGTATGAAATAAAAACCAAATTTTTAGAGTATGCATAAAACTGCATTTCATAAAAACCATTATGTGCAAGAATTTGTTTAGTTTATGAAGCTAAGTTACTATACTTAAACCTGCCACCATGCCTGAGTAAGGGATTGGGAATATATTCAGGCTCTTTCATAAGGTGATGGATAAAAATTTCTTTGATCATAACTCAAAGAGATCTGATTCTAAGAGTAACAACTCATAGGTATGGCAATGAATGGATGATAGCATGAAGTAAGAAATCAACCTTCCAACCAAAAGCATAATTGCTACATTATTCCCCCTCTCTGCTTCTTCCATTCTTGCAATCTGTTGCATTGTTGTGCATCCTGTATGTTGCTTGTAGTTTGCATGATTCTTTTAGTTAGTAGTATTTGTAGTTACTACTCATGTAGTATAAAAAGCCGTTGGTGGATGATTTCTGTAATACAGTTACTGCATGCATGGGTGTATGTGTGTGAGAGTATTTTGATGAACATCCATGTGTGTACGTGTGTGTGGGATTTCTTACAATTTCTAATCCTACTCTGTATTTAGTTTACTTTCAGGACCACTCTCAACCAATGTCCAAATCTTTCATAAGAATGTGAGTCAGCGATACAGGTTCCCACTTTAAATAAAGCATTAATGTAGTCTTCCCTGCCTTGACAAATCCTGCTTAGCAGTCTACATGCAACACAGATAAGATAATTTGTGTAATTTTATATAATTTTATTTTATTCACTACCAAACAGATGCATCAGTTGGCTGACTCACACTTTTATAAACATTTGTTTAGCATTTCTATCAAATATGTACTGAAGTGCTGAAACTTCTTTCCCTGCTTTAATATGTTCTCCATTCTGATTCTACAGCATAGATTATTTTTATTTATAAGTGCTGTAGGAATGTAGAAACAAAATTATTATATACATTCTATAACACATTTCAAACATTTTTGTTTATATAAAGGTATCTAGTTGGAGTTTGGAAGAAACAAATTAAAAGTAGATACAATCCCTAAGCTAAGCAATTGGAACTTTTGTTATAAAAACGCAATGAACCAAAATTATATGAGCTGTTTTCGAGTCATATTTATTTCAATAAAGTGAATTGTTATGCTAACTGGTTATTTTCATTGAATGAAATTGACAGAATATTTAAATACTATAACATAAGATTGCTCCTGCCATAAACTTACATAATCAAAGATCTAATGTACCTTAATCCCCTCCTTTTTTTCCTTTTTCTGAGCTTTATTCTGGTGTTCTATGCAGCTACTATTATATTTCAGTTCCATTCTGGTTTACATTTACAGTTTGTTTCATTAGCATAATTAAGCACTGACATTTCTTTATAATACAACAGTTTAAACAAAAGCAAACATTAAAAGCTTCTATAATCCATAAGCACTTTCAAATTTATAAACTGTAAAATTGATTTCATTAATACCATTGAATAACATGATATCTTTCCTCAACAAAGACAATTATATCATTCAGCACTGCATTACTCTGTAAAATATTATCTATTGACTATTTGGCTACATTCCTACAGCTGTCTTAAAATTATTATTTAAGCCACTGATGACTTAATGTTGTGGCTTATGTGTTATATTACTGTAATTATTATACTTTTGCTCTTTATTTAATTAAGTATTATTTTTAATATTTTGAATAGCATCAATTCAATTTCAGTGTTCTTTTACCTTTGTGTTTTTTTCCTCCATATAAACTGCTGCACCAGACTCTTATTTTTATCCATTTTTAATATTTTTCTGTAATACATTTTACCTTAAAACTGTGAACAGTACACCTTTTTTCTCACTCCTCCCCATTTGATTTAGTGTTCCCTTTCATAACTGATGGCAAGCAAGAGCTCCCTTGAACTTAATGGTGACTGTTTTGACTGACATGTGTATTGGGTCTTCCACAGTCATGAACAATTCCTCTCTAACTTGGATGTTGTTTTTACCTAATGTTATGTCTTGTCTATATGTGTTGTACTGTAGATGAATCTACTCTTGAGATAAGAATTTAGTCATTCAAGTTTCATATACTAGATATTATGTGTTAAGGCTGGAATAAAAATGCAAAAATACATTCTGAAAGGAATTCAATTGGTTTTGCTCTCTATTCCTCCTCTTATTTCAACAGTAATTAGCAGAAACAGAAAGATATTTAAATTTTTAAAAAACAAATGTGAATGATATCTGAAGAGCAAGCCTAAACACATGTAAATCTTCTTTTCTGTAAGCGTTTATACATTCAATTTTATGATGGAATTATATTAATTTTATCTTAGCTCATATTCAGATTTTTCTTATATAAATACATATGGTTTCATTTTTAGCCAGATGTGTAGAAATAGTTTTCCATTGGTAGCCTAAAAACTATCTATTTTAAAAATTATGTTCTATTCTTTAAGAAGTAGAATTTTGAAATAAGTTTACATAGTCTATAATTTCAACATAGTAATTCACAGATGCAATTAAATAGCTTTAGCAGGTTAGTTTAATTTATTTTCTTCTTACATAGATTTGCTATTTAAATAACATTTTATGTTAGAATTAGATAGTTAAAAGTCAAACTGTTGTCTGCTGTCATGAACTTATTAATTTTTGAACAAAAATCTGTATTAAGCATGAATTATTAATGAAATAAAATTTTCTTGAAATAATCTTGTCATAAATTTCAAAGTTATGAGACTGATATTTCTAGTTTAATTCCTACAGATCTTTATCATATTTGATCCTTAATAGAAATAACTCCATCAGTTAATAGTACCCTTGAATTTAATAGAGTCTAGTCTTAGTATTTTCAACTGCTGCTCACCTTTTTCCGATGGCAGGTGGTCTCCATCATTGCGATTAGCCCAAGATGGTGGGCAGTTATCAGATTTTATTGATGGGCTGGGCCCAGGCCAGCTTGTGGGCCGTCAAGTTCTAGGTGCCCCAGCATTAGGAGACATCCAGCTTAGCATGTGTTATCAGAAGGGTTACCTTGAGGTAGAGGTTATACGAGCACGTGGCCTTCAGGCTCGGCAAGGTTCTAAAGTCTTACCAGGTAAATGTTATTGTTAGAACTCTTCCTTTACTTTATAAAATTATTTTATATGACAGAACTGTGCCTTAAACCCAAATTAATATTCATTTTGAATTATCTTTTAGATTTAAAAAGTTCTAAAGCATGCTCCTAGTGCTTAGACTTGTAATTTAGCTCAAGCAACAGACTTAAATTAAGGCATTGTCTGTTTTCTAGATAAATAAGACCAGGTGCTAATTTATTTTTGGAATTCCCTGCTAACATCTTTGCATATTTGGTTTGTCATAGTTATTTAGCAAGCATTGCTATATGGAACATAGTTGGGAAAAAACAAAAGAACCTTTACATCTTTTATGCATCATTCCTGATCACACACTAGACAGGGAAGAGGATTAAAGAAGTGTCTACACTTAGTGTATAAGTGTGCATTTTTAAGATATTTAGTTTCTTGGCACTACTAGTACGGAAGCATTATCTAGTGGTGGTATGATACAGTTAGAATATTTGCAACTGCAGGAAAATGAATAGTGATCCTACACTATGCTGCTGATAGCGATAGTAGGATCATAAATACTGCCATTGTTTGAAACTTGCTTCCTAAGAATGATGCCATTATATTCAAACCTTTGCATATGAAAGCCTGAAAATAAATGAACACCTGGTATAGTACATATGATAAAGGATTGAAGTTCCAGTGTTACTGGCATTAGGTTTCCAGTAAACATTCTTCAAAATTAAAACTAAATTTCTTGTTTTTAAATATGTCAGCTTAACAGCTGTAACCTTTACATTTTGGTGAATGTAATGAATCAAAATAGTCAATATCTATGTAATGGGGAAAAATACTTTGATATCCTCTGTAATTATAATAACAAAGAAAGTGATCCTTTTTTTCTTTCTTTCTTTCTTTCTTTCCTGTGCAGCACCATATGTGAAAGTATACTTAGTTAGTGGGAAGAAATGTATAGCAAAGGCAAAAACAGCTACAGCCAGAAGAACCCTGGACCCACTCTACCAACAGCAACTGGCTTTCAGGGAACCATTCCAAGGCTGCATACTTCAGGTAAAATAAATAGAAGTTATTTGTGCACAAGTATCATTTTAAAACAAGTAACTGCTAATATTATTTACTTCTATAAATGACCCTAATTAGAAGTGAACAGTCTCGCATTGTTTTTGTGTTACAGCATATTATTTCTGTAATACCGTTTTTATTGGGTCATTGCATAAACTTCTAGAATTTTGAACTGCACAATGATTCGTCACAGTTCATCACATCTGATAATTCTTTGGATGACTGATATGTATAATCATGAACTAGAGATTTAAGAAGACCTCCATTAAAGCCCAGTGACCTTCCTGAATGTGGTGAAATAGCTCACATCAAAGTGACCCTCTTCAAAATGGCAGAGCCATTTTCTTTCCATACTTTCTTCAATGGCATTCACCCATAGACAGCACAAATGTCTCACAAGTCACCTCCACTGCCTTTGCTTCTCTATTAAACTCAAAAAGAAGAGCTTCCTTTTTCTGTTTGACATTTTATCGCTTTAGCTCGCAAATAGTGCAAATTTTCTTGAAATCTACAAAATTCTAGCATATTTACGAGTGCAACATTCCAAATAATAAACTGAAGTTGACAATGGTAAACAATATAATAGCATCACAATGCTGTGATGATAAACAATAATGCTACAGACTTATGCATCCACCTAATATTATAATTAAGCCCCGGACTTTTAGGTTCTAAAAAGTTAAAATTTGGATCTATGTATCAGTGTATTAGGATTTTGTGGGATCTTATATGTTGAATTTAGGAATTTATAGGAGCTTTGGCATATATATATATAATACATACACACATATAATACATACACACATATATTCACGCAAAAATCACTGGGCACTTTGTTTAAAACACTAACTTTAAATTGTAAAAAGTTAAATTAACTGTAACTTTAGTATGTATTTGAAAGTACCAAATTAAAAAAGTCGTGTTAGAAACTCCCTATAACGGAAGAAGCAATAATGCATACTACTCAACAGCGCTGTTAAAATGTTTGCCTCTAGTTTTCACCTATTGTTGCGGTATGTAAACATCACACATTTCAGAAATGCTGCGTGCCACTGACCACCTCTTTCAACTATAGCTAGAAAATGATAACTGAAGGCGGCGAATGTTTTAATTACTTTATTATTGTGGCGGACGGTTTAATTAAAGTTTATAATTCAGAGGTATTGTACAAGATTTCATAATCTAATTATTTAATATTTTCCTTGTTCGAACGATCTCCTTTCGTTTTAAAAATACTTTTATATTCATAAATCTACTCTTATTTGCTTAAATAACTGAATTAGGCACTTTTAGGTTCTATCATGAAAAATAGGTTTTATTAGGTCCTAACGTAAAATTAGGTCAATTTAGGCTCTATAAAATTGAAGTATATTACTCGTTGGTAACTAAAACATTGAAATAAACCGAAGTTTGGAGTGTAGGAGGTCAGGAATAAAATAGGTCAGAACCTAAGAATCCGGGGCTTAATTATAATATACATCAAACCTCAATATCTCAAACCTCTATTATTCAAATTTTTAATAACTCATAGTAATTTATATTTCCCGAGCAAGCTTCCTTATAATTTACATGTATTTTTTTCTCTTTAAGTCAAATTTCTATAACTTGAATTTTTCGATATCTTGAAGCTTACATTATATTTCTGGCACTTAAACTTATTGTTTATCTTGAATATTTACATATTTTTACAGTATAATATACAGTACAGCTTGTCTCATTCTAAGGTTCTAATTTAATTTTCTACTGATTAATGTAGTTGAGTTCACAGTGCTGAAGCGGAAAGGATTAATAAAATGCAAACATAAAATATATTTAACTTGTTAATTAATTTTGAAGATTGAGAAGCTCGTAACAGTGATGTGTCATAATTTAAAATAGAGAGAGTTGAAGGTTGTTACACTACATCACTAAAATGTTCTCCTGAAACGCATTCAGGTAAACATTTTAGTGATGTAGTGCAAAAACCTTCAACTATCTCTATTTTAAAATATTTAATTTACCTGTTTAAGTTAATATATGGAAAAGACACAATTGGTTTCATTTGATGTCACATTTATGTATGTATTGTGTTATTTACATGTTCCAGATGTCATTATTATGACCATTATTTTATATTTATTGTGAAACTGTGGATTTGTTTTATGTTAACCTATGTTTGTATTTGGAAATTGAGTTTATTTATTTTGGTAGCAACCAAGGCAAACTTTGATTAAAAACATATGTAAAAAAATCTGTGCAAGGGCAGTATACATGCTATAGAATAAACAGATTTGTTTATTCCATGAAAAGGAAAGGATTAGAATAATGAATGTTGCCATGGAATTACAAATAATTCTCTTCTCTCCAGGAGCAAGTTGAGTTGCAAGTAGCAAGCTCTCTCATTAATACTCATACGCACGGTTCTGTATCCCTCAGTACATTGATCGTAATAGTAATATTTATCAGCATTAACACTTGGTCTTGATATTAAATTGCAAAACACTAAGAGAGGTTTCAAATAGTAAAGAAACATGTGAAATGTAAAAGAAAGGAAAATAAATAAGAAAAAATTTAACTGAAGGAAAGTTGAATTCATTTCATCTTTGATAATATACCAAAAATATCAATCTTCCTTGTAACACACCCTGAGGATATTGGAAATCTCATCACTCATTGCTTAACAATATTAAGTATTTTCCACAAACCTACATTAATTTCCAACAAAATCATACAATTATAAGATTTGTCATCTTCTTCCATCGAAGCAAAGACCCCTTTAATAATTCCATCACATATGGTGCCCAACGTGGGACACATAAATTGAGAGGAAGATTTGAAAGAAATTTAAATAAATATATCCACCAATAAAGAAGAGGATCAGGAAGGCATCACAGCATCTCGACAATGTGAGAAGATTGAAGGATGACTGGCAACAACAAGGTAATGGAATAATGGGACACATCGATCAGGGAAAAGGACAATGACAAGAGCAAAACAACAATGGCATGGAGAAGACCATGGACACTGGCGAGAAGAAGAGGTTTGCAAGTGTAGAAGACAAGAATAGTAGGGAAAAGATATCTTAAAATTTAATGTTATTAAGAAATAAAAGAAGTAGTAGTATCTAAGATGAACATTCAACATACAACAACAGAATCAGATAAGGAAGAAGCAGGAAGTGTAGGGATGGTAGGAGAGAATTCAAAAGAAACGGATTAGGCAAAAGGAACAGGATTAACATTAGAAGATTTATTCATATTTATGAGGGAGTCAGATAACAATACGAAGAGATTCAGACAAAGAATGGAGCAGAGTAGAAAGAAGATTCAGAAAGTGGGAAAGCTGGGCTAGCAGAATTAAGAGAAATAGAAAGGAAGATTCAGAACATGGGAAAGCTGAGTTAGCAGAATTGGAGTGAAAGCTAAGGCAGAAGATGCAGAAGATAGAATGGGGTAGAAAGGAAGATTCAGAAAGTAGAAAAATGGAAATAGTAGAATTAAAAATGTGAGATAGAGAAGGGAAGAACAGAATGCAAGGATAATATGGGAATTATAAATAATAACCTGAGGGAATTAAAGAATAACTTAGAAAATCAGATAGAAACAGTCAGTAATAAAATAAGTAGCTTAGAAATTGAGATAGCAGGGAATAAAAGAATGTTAGAGAAAGATGTGATTAAACATAGAGAACAAACATGGAATGTACAAATAATATAAGAATAGAGTTACCAGTAATGAAAACATGCCAGAGTAATTGTGAAATGAAGCAAGTAGGGAGGTAAAGGAGTAAAGAAGTAGAAATAGCAAAAGAAAAGATTTTGAATAACAAAAATGTGAAACATAAAAATGTTAGAAGTAAAAAATATACCAAATGCAATGATTTGCTACATAAAGATGAAAACCCACCACATTGCTACACTTATTATGCGGACAAAATACTATGCATGAATACAACACAGAGCCTACATGATAGTTATACCAAGAGAAATTCAAGAAAGAAAAATCATAAGGGGAAAGAGGCACACAAACAAAGATACCTCAAAAAATGATAAAAGTAGAGTAAAACATAACTGAGAGAAGTACAGACACACAATACCAGAAAGATACAAAATAATAAACATTAGAATATACAAGGATCAAAACACAATGGGAAAGTAGGGTGCAGAATAAACACAGACACGAATAAATTCAAATGATGCTAACATATGCAGGACACAGGAAAATGAGGTGAAGGTCAAATACTGGCATAGAATTCTCAAATGCCTGGTGACACACTTCCTGAGTTGACCAATGTGCTCATACAGTACAGTTGTGTATCCCATCAGTACATTGATCGTAGTAGAATATTTATCAGTGTTAACACTTGGTCGTGATATTAAATTGTAAAACATTAAGAGAGGTTTCAAATAGTAAAGAAACATGTGAAATGTAAAAGAAAGGAAAATAAATAAGAAAAAATTTAACTTTGGAAAGTTGAATTCATTTCATCTTTGATAATATACCAAAGATCAATCTTCCTCGTAACTCACCCTGAGGATATTGGAGATCTCATCACTCATTGCTTAACATTATTAAGTATTTTCCACAAACCTACATTAATTTCCAACAAAATCATACAATTATAAGATTGTCAAAGCGAATACACCTTTAACAATTCTGCCATAGCACTTTCTTTCAATTATTGTCACTTTCTGCTCTAATCACCACACAATGCTTTAGAATTGAAATCTAATGCACAGAAAATAAAAAAAAGTAATGCCTTCGTATACTACAGCTTTATGGTCTAACGAATAAAGAACATTTCAAAGTATAAGTAAACAGATTACATTTTCTCAACTGAGGTATAATTACAAGCTGAAGGTTACTCAAACCTCAGGTCAGCAGTATATCCTCTCTTGTTCGTCTTATTACTTGCTGCAGGTGGGTTGATGTTAAAGGTTGGTGTGGCAAAAAATTCTGAAAGATTTATTATGGATGTGATTATACAAGGTTTGTGTTGAGTTATTTTTATATTTTCTTTTCTTTCTTGTATAATTAGAATGTGAAATATCAACAAATGTTACACTGCTTTTAACTTTATTATTTACATTTTAGTGCTGAGAGTATAAAATTTGCAGGAGTCCAAATTGCATTATTTTGAAGAGAATGGATATAGATTATCTTACATAAAAAATAAAGTGCCCTTCTTTGCCCCTTAATTTTTATACATTTTTTTTGCAGTACAGTACAATCAGTACAATATATGGATATATACCATTAATGGTTAAACATGAAAAATCTGAGTAGGACAGAAGTATTTAATCATTTAACAGATTACTTGACATCAAAAATAGGCATTAGTAATATCCTGGCAAAAGAGAAAGTGGTAAAGTTTGTTAAAAACATAAAACTTTGCTGGAAAAAGTGTAACTGAATGGACGATTGCTTTCAAAAGCAAAATGATGTATGGTTAAAAAACAAATTCACTTTTAGCGTAAATGAACCTGAAGTCAGCCCTAGCACTTCAAGAGAACGTGGTCGACCTCATAAAGAATTTGCAGAATGTAGCATTAGGGGAAAGCAAATTAAAGTAAAGACAGTACTACAGGATAGAAGTGCAGAGAATTAGCATTTGGACTGAGAGACACTGGAAAATTATCTGCTGCTTCTGTACTTCAGACATTACTGAGACTACACCAAAGAGAACTTATAGAAGGGACTCCCTTATACATCTCAACACTTAAACAAATCTCGTCCATATTTACCTGAAGGAGCTCTTTCATTAATAATAAATGCAAAGTTGAGTAAGAACCAATATTTACGAGAGCAGATCGAAAAGTAATACACAATAATTTTTTTTACAAAACAGTTTAATAGTTAAAACAACAAAAAAATCACAAATGAACTTACACCTTTTACCTACTTTTTGACATACCAAGTTTCTCAACAGATTTTTCCCATCGTGATACCAGTTCCAATATACCCTGTTCATAGAAGTCCATTTCCTTGGAGTATAGCCGTCTGCAGACTGCTGATTTCACTTCTGCATCTGTCGCAAAGCATTGGCCAGCCAGGAATTTCTTCATGGGACCAAACAGATGAAAGTCCAATGGTGCAAGGTCCGGACTGTATGGTGGATGCTGGGGCACCTCCAAACCAAAATTGGTGATTTTCTGACGAACAGCAGCAACATGGGGGCGAGCATTGTCATGAAGAATTTTGACATCGTCAGCATTCATGTTGTAGCATTTGTCACGAAGGGCACGATGCAGCTTCGCCAAAGTTTTCTTGTGGGCTGCAGCATTCAAGTGGTCCTGTGTTCAGCAAAGTCCACCAATACAACACCATGCATATCCCAGAACACCATCACAAGCATATTCCTAGCGGATTGAGTCACTTTGAGTTTTTTCTTCACTGGGGAACCAGCATGTTTCCACTCCATACTTGTCTGCTTGGTTTCAGGTGTGTAGTGGTATGCCCATGACTCATCACCAGTGACAATTCCTTTCAGAAAGTCATGCCCTTCTGTGGTGTACCGCATTAGATGATCCAAGCTCGTCATCATTTGCTGGCCCTTGTGGTTGTCTGTCAGGTTCCTAGGCACCCAGCGAACACTAACTTTACGAAATTTCAATGTGTCATGAACAGTATCGTACACTGTACCATAGAAAATGTTGAACTGTTGTGATAAGGTTCGCAGTTGCACACGCCAGTCGTTCAAAATTACCGCCTCAATGCCCCTGACATTCTACGTGGTTGCAGCTGTTACCGACATCCCGGAGCGTGGCGAATCACTAAAGTTCACACGGCCCTCTAGGAAGAATGCACACCATCTGAAGACATTGCTACAGTCCATACAATCATCCCATACACGCCACGCATGTCCCTGTGAATATCACTCAGTTTATGCCCTTTGGCCCACAAATATCGAACCACACCTCTCTGCTCTTCACACGTGGATGACAGTAACATGCGTGCCATCTTTGTTGTGTAGTTCACGCTTCTCTTGCTAGAGCTGCACATGAAACAAAAAATACCCTCTAAAGTGAAAACTTCAAATTATATCTGTGTCAAATTGTAACATTCCAGTTGCAATACCAAGGTGGGAAAAAGTTATTGTGTCTTACTTTTTGATACACCTTTGTATAAATGTGATCTGAAGCGAAGAACCATAATGCAAATATTTATCCATCTTGGCATACGGTTATTGAAACAAAGAAAAAGTGGTATCCCGAAATCAAAATTAAAGAAAACTCAGCAGCAACAAAACTTCAGGATATATTAGGCAGTACATCAAGGTGTATTTGTGATCTGCAAGAGGAGGTATTGAAAACCATCCCTTGTGAAGTAAATAGTTATACTCTGTTATGTAAATGGGGATTTGATGGCAGCTTGAGACAAAGTAACTATAAACAAAAACTAAGTGAAGCAGATGATTCATCTATATTTATGGTCTCTGCAATTATTTTATTCTGAATTTATAATCCTTCAAAGAAAATAATTGTGTGCCAGAATCCTAGCCCTTTATCTCAAGATTTTGTCATCCTGTCCAATTCACATTTGAAAAGGAGACAGCTGACATTGCTAAAAAAGAAATAGCATATCGAGAAACAAACTGAAAAATTATGGCCTACACACATTTCAGTAAACATTGTAGTGAATTACAAACTACTTCTAACAATGGTAAATGGAAAAATTATAACTGACTCACAAGTACATCATCTCAGGCATGTTACATATGTGGAGCAAAACCGACAGAGATGAACAAGTTAGAAAAAGTGGCTACAAAGATCTTGGATGAAGAAAATTATAATTTGGTCTGTCAGTGTTACATACATATGTTTCTTTGAATGCTGCCACATATAAGTTATCATTTGGAAGTTATGACTTGGCAAGTGAGAGGTGAAGACAAGAAGAAGAGGAAAAAGTAAATTATAGAATTATTTAGAAAAGAACTTGGATTATTGGTAGATCAATCAAAGCCAGGTTTTGGTTCCACTAATGATGGCAACACAGCAAGGAGACCCAAAAGTGGTTACTGGAGTCGGCAAGTGTTGATAAAGTGATTTAGCATCATACTTCACTCAATATCAGCCATAAATGAGGAAAGATTTGAAACAGATACCAGGGAAACTGCTGAAATTTTTGTTCAAAGCTATCCATGGTTTTATATGCTGACTAGCATCCATAAGGTTCTTATTCATGGGTCAGCAGTTATAAAAAGTGCCCTTCTTCCAATTGGGCAACTAAATGAAGAGGCCCAAGAAGCTAGAAACAAAGATTTCAAGCATATAAGGCAGCACCATACAAGGTAGAAGTCACATCTTTCCAACAATGAAGATCTCTTGAATTACCTTATACTGTCTTCAGACCCCATTATATCTACTATTTCTGGTAGAAATGCACTACACGCTAAGAAAAATTCAGGATCTCTCAGCATAGAAGTGTTAAATTTACTTGCTGAACCTAACTTCCATCATTGTACAGTGATAGTGACTGTGTCAGTGAGATTGACAGTGACAATGAAAGTGATAAATGATGATTAAAATACTGGCGAGGATACTGGAATAATCAACATCAAGAGCAATTCAGGTAACTCATTAAAGCTTATTCCTATATTCTTGTATTGTACACATTCTTATTTACGAGTAATTTCACTAAGTACATGATTTACTGTAATTATATAGGCTGATATAATACTGTAAAGTTATTTTAAAAGCACTTAAATAATATTATTTTGGCATCATATCACATTTATTCATGTGCTTTTAGTGAAACAAGGAATGTTAAACACTATTATATATTTCAATTAAAAAACATACCTTTTTGTGCTAGATTTCAAATCTGAAAGATCTTGAAGGACAATAAAAGGGCAATTCACCCCCTAAAAATGAATAGTTTCTCTTATCCAATTGTATTCAGGATTTTTACATAACAACACTATCTGTAACTCCTATACAAAGTTTTATGAAAACCTGTTAACTAAGAAAGAAATTATTTACTTTGTCTAATTTCACCCCTATAAAAGGTGGTTTCTATTATTCAGATGCATTCAGAATGTGTACATAATAACAGCATACTACTTGTAACTCCTATGCAAAGTTTCATGAAAATCTGTTGGATTAGAAATAAGTTATTAATTCTGTCCAAATTCACCATGAAAAGGTAGCTTCTATTTTTCAAGTGTGTTCAGAATTTGCACGCAATAAGAACATGTTACTTGTAACTCCTATACAAAGTTTTGTGAAAATCTGTTTAATAACTAACAAATTAGTAATTTTGCTAAACTCATTCCCTATAAAGGGGTAGTTTAGATTATCCAAATGTATTCATATTTTTTACGTATTTACAGCATGCTACTTGTGACTCCTATGCAAAATTTTACAAAACTATATTCACTCAGAAAGAAGTTAATAAGGGTAGTTTAGATTATCCAAATGTATTCATATTTTTTATATATTTACAGCAGGCTACTTGTGACTCCTATGCAAAGTTTTATGAAACTATATTCACTCAGAAAGAGGTTAATAATTTTGTCTATACTCATCCCCTGTAAAGGGGTAGTTTCTATTATTTAAATGGTTCAGGATTTGTATACAATAACAGCATGCTACTAGTAATTCTATGCAAATTTTTGTATAAATCTGTTCAGTATGAGAGAAGTTAATATGTTTTTCATTACAGAGCAAATTGTTGTCTTTAAACATTGTGACAGTTTAGTTACAGACAGCACATGTTGCATACTGTAGTCCTGTGCTAACTTAGTGGTATATAGTGTGTGAGCATGTGCGTGCGTGCGTGTGTGTGTGTGTGAGATCTACAGTAAGCATTCAGTTTGTGATGGAAAAACTAAAGAGAAAACTAAAATCACGGAGTTTGAGTGACAAAGTTAAAATTATTTGAGAAGTAGAGAAAGGATTTTAAAAAAAGAAAGATATTGCAAAGGATGTGGTATTCTGGCTAGCAGTTTGTCTGTGATTTTAAAAGATAAGCAGAAACTTACGAAAGCATTTGATGAATCTGTGTGTCAACCACAGCAAAAAAGACTCAAAACATCAAGCTTTCCACAGCTCAAATATAGTATGGTGCTAACACATCCCTGTGTTAGCTGACATTATTCAAGACCAAGCTGAAACATTTGTGAAAAACCTGGGATTGGACTCTTCAAGCAAGTTCAGGGTGGATGGGGAAATTTAAAATTTGTAGTGATATTGTTCTGAAGGAGCTATCTGGAGAGGGTGCTGATGTTTCTGAAATTGTTTGCAATACATACTGACAACATCTTTAATGCAGATAAAACCAGACTTTTTTAAGTGCCTGCCAGATAAAACTCTGGCCTGTCAAGGTGAGAAATGTCAGGGTGGAAAAAGGAGTAATGAAAGAATTACAGTAATGGTACCAGTGAATATGACAGGAAGAGAAAAACTTACATTGTTAGTTATTCGTAAATCTGCTAAACCATGTTGTTTTTCAGGTATCAAATCTTTGCCTGTTTTGTACGAAAACAACAAAAGGTCTAAGGATGACAAGTTCCACTTTTTAATGTTGGAGAGAGAAAATTGACAAAGTTTTAATTGGAAAAATAGGAAAGTGTTGCTGTT
This sequence comes from Deroplatys truncata, assembly GCA_030765065.1. Taxonomy (NCBI): domain Eukaryota; kingdom Metazoa; phylum Arthropoda; class Insecta; order Mantodea; family Mantidae; genus Deroplatys; species Deroplatys truncata. The sequence goes on along the minus strand of CM060988.1, from coordinate 113,993,203 downwards.
TACTAACAGTTGCCCTGCTCATCCAAAAGTCCTTATTCCAAATCTAAAGGCAGTGAAAATTCTCTACCTTCCTTTCAGAACCACATCAAAACTGCACAAAAGGTGTGATTAAAAACCTACAACATCACTACTGGAAACGAGCAATAGAAAGGCTCATCAAGAACATTGAAATGAATAAACAAACCTGTCAATGATATTAATCTCCTGGATGCTATCCACATTCTGCAATTGTCTTAGGAAGCCTGCAATAATAGAAAATTGCTTCAGGAAAGCTGGTATTGCTATTAATGAGTACTTAGATGGAGAAGTTGAAGTTTTTACAGCTACACCAGTTCCCGAAGAATGGTCTACCTTTCAGGAGCATTTCGAGTGTCAGACTTTGAGGCACATATGAAGGAGTTTCTGACATTGTTGCAAGGCACCCCTCAGATGAAGACATCATTAACGCAGTAATGCATCATGAAGATTCTGATGCTGGAGAAGACACTGATCAAGAACACAAAGTAAGATGTGATAAATGTGCAGCAGCATCACATCAGTCACTGCAAGCCTTAGAAACTATAATAATGTTTATTCAGGGACAATCATCAGTGAGTGACTTACTAAATGGAGTTGAAAACTTTGTGGAGGAACCTCATGCACATAAAATGAAGCAGAGAAGATTATGGATTTCTTCAAGTCATGAAAAGTACATAAAGGCCTATTTGCATTTTGTATTGTTAAATTTAACTTGCTTAGATAATGCAATAAAGCTGTCATCATTATGAACTTTCATTTTTATTACATAAAAGATAACTGTGGATATGTTGTAAGCCTACATGCAGTATTTTGCAAGCAGTATATCATAAATTTAACTTGAGTTTTTGAGAAGTCAAATTTATTTTGACATCCCCTAACGATTCAAGATATCAAAGTCCAAAAAGAAACCAAACCTTTGAAACAGTTTGCCAATGCTTGTCTGCTTTTCTGCTTACTATTGCTGCATAGAGAAATTTTTCATTGTGAAATTGTTTATTCGACCCTCTACTGTCATTTTCAATTTATGATGCTTTTACATATTTCTGGTGTACAGAAAAGGAGCAATGCCTTTGCATTGAATTTTGTTTCAAGGTGGGCAAAGCATTTGCCAACTATAAGAATATTACAAAAAAAAAAGTCATGGAAGAAAATATAAGCCATATACAATGGTATAAGAATATGTAAAATCCGGATATCATGTAATGGTTTCTTTCAGTTTTGTAACCTTCAAAGTAATTTGCTCCCAGTGCTTCTTCCACTGTTGAAATGTGTTTTGCAATTACTTATAAGGGGATTAAATCTGATTGTTCCTCAGAAAACAAACAAAATTATCTGGAGAAAGTTTCATATTTAAGGTCATACTAAAACAGTTGCTAACTAAATATTTAAATAAATAAAATAATATTTAAATTACCAGTTATGCAGATTATATTAATTGTAAATAATGAGCCACAGGTCCACAGAAAATGTCCAATCTTTTTAAAAGACACACATTCAGTTTACATTCCAAAAAATGTGGCTCTCTTATATTAGTTCCGTGGATACAATATGTAGATAAAAACAAATTAATTGCACCCAGAATAATAATAATTATAATAATGTAATATACATGTCATTGAAGAAGCTGTAATCTCCTGGGATGTTTTCTTTCGAAAAGATTAACCACTACCTCTGGGATCACCTCAGTGTTGCGGTAGATGTTAAGTAGCACCAAACCACTTAGTTTATCCTGTTGCACATTAAATCTTTGATAAGTTTTACACGCCTCAATGTTGAAAATGACCTTTCAGCCAAGCATGTTGTTACTGGTACAATGCACATGATGATTAGAAGTTCCCTGATGTTTGGATAGAAGTTGCATTTGGTGTGGAGAAGAGCTTGAGTAGCCGTTTTCAATTTACTTTTTTGAGTTTCCCAAAAGTTAAACCATATTTTTAATTCACCTCAAAGCTCTGAAATAGTTCCTGGCAAGTGTTGTTTGTAAATACTTGCACCTTTTACGAAATTGTCAATATCTGAATTCAGATCATTTAGAAAGTTGGTATCAAGGACTGAAGTTTAAGGATGTGATTGTGTTTATCACGTGAGAATCTAGTGGAAAACATAATCCAAGAATGGAAGAAAAATATTAATGCAATGATGTTTTGGAGAGGTTGTAAGAATATTGCTTCGATAAGTTTGTCTGGAATTATTCAAAGCACCTTAATTTCTACATTAACATATTTTGCTAATGTGGTAGCGTTTTCAAAAATATAATGAAAAGTTTGTTTTCTCGACATTCTTTTAAGGTATTTTTAACTCTTTCTATCATTCCATAACACTGAACAAGATCAATGCTCAGATTTTATAGTTGTTTGGAAAGGTTTACAGTTATTCCAAATATTTCAGCTATAGTAACTAGAGCAATTATGAACTCAAACTTTGGGATAGAGTTGAGTAAAATATGTGTATTTTTACTCAAAGACTCTGCTTCTTTTAGGAATAACACGATTGCAGGGAAAATCTCCTTAAATTGTAAAATGGCTTTGTGTCGCTCAATCTACTGAACTTCACACAGTAGTATCAAATTAGATTTTTTTTATGCTGAGAGCACAACTGACTGATTTTGTCTTCCATGAGTGATGACTACTTATTAGATTCCCTAACAAAATTCACAATGTAGCCGATTGTGTCAAGAGCTTTTAATGGAAGTGATAGAACGTGCTTTACAAACCAACAGATTCAGCAATGCGCAGCACAATGCGTATAGAATGTAAGAATGTTGAACTGCTAAAGTGCGGGCTTGTACATCTATGCCACCCCTGCAGCTTTGGGAGGCATTTTACTGACCTTCACGGGTATGTATAACAAGGAGGAGGTGTGTTTATCTGTTTACTTTTTTGCACATGCAGTGGTGTTCTATTTTACGTGCACAATTCGATTATCCTCATATGAATATATAACTTTGAGCAACATAGCATAGCATAGCATAGCATAGCATAGCATAGCATAGCATAGCATAGCATAGCATAGCATAGCATAGCATAGCATAGCATAGCATAGCATAGCATAGCATAGCATAGCATAGCATAGCATAGCATAGCATAGCATAGCATAGCATAGCATAGCATAGCATAGCATAGCATAGCATAGCATAGCATAGCATAGCATAGCATAGCATAGCATAGCATAGCATAGCATAGCATAGCATAGCATAGCATAGCATAGCATAGCATAGCATAGCATAGCATAGCATAGCATAGCATAGCATAGCATAGCATAGCATAGCATAGCATAGCATAGCATAGCATAGCATAGCATAGCATAGCATAGCATAGCATAGCATAGCATAGCATAGCATAGCATAGCATAGCATAGCATAGCATAGCATAGCATAGCATAGCATAGCATAGCATAGCATAGCATAGCATAGCATAGCATAGCATAGCATAGCATAGCATAGCATAGCATAGCATAGCATAGCATAGCATAGCATAGCATAGCATAGCATAGCATAGCATAGCATAGCATAGCATAGCATAGCATAGCATAGCATAGCATAGCATAGCATAGCATAGCATAGCATAGCATAGCATAGCATAGCATAGCATAGCATAGCATAGCATAGCATAGCATAGCATAGCATAGCATAGCATAGCATAGCATAGCATAGCATAGCATAGCATAGCATAGCATAGCATAGCATAGCATAGCATAGCATAGCATAGCATAGCATAGCATAGCATAGCATAGCATAGCATAGCATAGCATAGCATAGCATAGCATAGCATAGCATAGCATAGCATAGCATAGCATAGCATAGCATAGCATAGCATAGCATAGCATAGCATAGCATAGCATAGCATAGCATAGCATAGCATAGCATAGCATAGCATAGCATAGCATAGCATAGCATAGCATAGCATAGCATAGCATAGCATAGCATAGCATAGCATAGCATAGCATAGCATAGCATAGCATAGCATAGCATAGCATAGCATAGCATAGCATAGCATAGCATAGCATAGCATAGCATAGCATAGCATAGCATAGCATAGCATAGCATAGCATAGCATAGCATAGCATAGCATAGCATAGCATAGCATAGCATAGCATAGCATAGCATAGCATAGCATAGCATAGCATAGCATAGCATAGCATAGCATAGCATAGCATAGCATAGCATAGCATAGCATAGCATAGCATAGCATAGCATAGCATAGCATAGCATAGCATAGCATAGCATAGCATAGCATAGCATAGCATAGCATAGCATAGCATAGCATAGCATAGCATAGCATAGCATAGCATAGCATAGCATAGCATAGCATAGCATAGCATAGCATAGCATAGCATAGCATAGCATAGCATAGCATAGCATAGCATAGCATAGCATAGCATAGCATAGCATAGCATAGCATAGCATAGCATAGCATAGCATAGCATTGCATTGCATTGCATTGCATTGCATTGCATTGCATTGCATTGCATTGCATACAATAACCAGTTTAAATATATAAGTAAATAAAACTCTGTTTTACATAATTTCTCCTAGAAAAAGTATTTTTAATGATCAACATAATGTAAAACTGCAAAACATGCTTTTTACTCTCAAATAGGATACATTTACTACACATTATTTTAATAATCCGTCCAATCTCCGTTCTTGTCCAATACCTGATTTAGGCTACCTAGGCATTGAATCTCTTGTCACCCTCTGGAACACTGTTATGAAATGTGGGAATATATGTGTTTATGGTCAGAGTTATTCCAGCACCTAAGCGATTAGGTGCCTAGGTGGCTAAATACGGAATGGAGACTGGACAGATTATTAAAATAAGGTCTACTAAATGTGTTCTCTTGGAGAGTAAAAAGTATAACTTATTTAAGTTTTAAACTATATTGTCATTAAAAATACTCTTTCATGGAGAAATTGTGTAAAACATTGTTTTATTTAGCTGTATATTTAGATTGGACAGATGGTTCCAATAATGTCCAGTAAATGTGTCCTCTTTGAGAGTAAAAAACATAATATAGTTTAGTTTTACATTGTGTTGCCAATAAAAATATTTTTTCATGGAGATATTGTGTAAAACATGGTTTTATTTAGTTATGCATTATTTTAGCATGGTTATTATAAGTGATGAAGAGTAAAGCTATTGCTCAAAGTTATATATTCAAATGTGAATAATTTGGAACTGTGCACGTAAAACAGGACACCACAGCCTGTGCAAAAAGTAAACAAATACATGCTTCTCCTTCTTGCTATACATAATATGTACTCACCTGTGAAAGCCAGTAGAATGGCTCACAAAGCCACGGGGATGGCATAAATGGAAGTCAGTGTACACCATGAAACTGTCCTGAAATGTTTGCACCATCATTGCATCCTTATCCAAGCAGGTTCGAAATGTCTAATCTCAAGTCTCTCAGTTCATTCAGCATTAATTGACATAATCCTTCACCACTTAATCATGCGTTACAACAAATCTTAAAATTCCTCCTTCACCAACATTTCTCTAGGTTAACAAAATGCATTTAATTTTGTTTTCAATTATGACAGCACAACGCATGAAATCATTTTGTATTGTTTTACTTGTTAGAGTAGAATTTTTAGGTGCCTTTGCAAGTTGGCCTGTGAGAATATCATCCCTGAGTAAACACAAAATTTAAGAAGTTCCTTAAAATTCCCCCTATTCTCACCTTCAAATTTGTACTCTAAATCAGTGACACCATCATCCCTGTGCCCTCAAAATGGAAAGCTCTGGCGATCACACAGAATAATGAACTTCACAATGGAGACCAATTTCACATGATTTTCGTTTATTCTTTTTTCATTTCATTGTTTAATTGAACATTCCGTTTTTCCCCTTCATTCACTCTCTTAAAATTCTCATTTTTAAAGAAGACTGTTTTATAAATGTTCCCTGAATATTTGAAGTAAATTTATTTAGAGACTTAAAAGCTAGAGATTGTAATTGAACCCTACTATGACACCCCTCCTTTAGACCAAATAGAACACACACCCGACAGTTAGCACCTTTGTCCTTATTACTATAAGTAAGCCAAGGGAAACTGCCTAACCAGGTATTCTGGAAATCCCTGTAATGTCCTGCTTCTAAAGTTACCAGAAAGTCGTAACTTTTTGGTGGAACCCACGGACTAGTGAGGGCTCTATATTTAGCACCGTCATTGCAAAAATCTTGGTTCACAATATGTCCTATGTCAAGTTCAAAGCAATCATCAGATACAGTTCCTCTTCCTAGTGATGTTTCTGGTTCACTTTTGCCACTACTGGTACTACCATTCAAGCATATAACACACAACCTACTTTTTTCTGTCTGATCCTTATGTTCAGCTTCAGCATATGACTTTTTAACAAACTGTAATAAATTTATTTAAAGGTGAGTCGGAATTGTTACACTAACATCACTTAAGTTTACTCACTTAACATGTTTCGGAAACATGTTAAGTGAGTAAACTTAAGTGATGTTAGTGTAACAATTCTGACTCACCTTTAAATAAATTCAATACACATCACTGTTTCTAGCTTCTTTTCATTACAATATCAATGTAATAAATTTGTCTGAATTTTGCATTTTGTCACCTTACAATGACAATGGACCACCAAGAATCGAACTTCAAACTGCACATTTCACTCCATTAAGCACTATGGAGAAAATTTCTTGTAACTGGAATATGTTTTTGAATCAACAGTTAACAGATGTCTGTCTCACATTAAAGAGCCCTGTGTTCAATCTTGGTTAAGCTAGTTTGAAGTTCAAATTAATAAAATGGTCCATTTCAAATGGCTACTTAAATAGCATAAGTTGACAGGTATGTTTTTTCTTTGCCACTTTTCCATTATTGAAAACAGAGTCTAGCTGCTTTTGCATTATTGAAAAAACAGCTCAGCAAATCACTTCCTCCAGATCTATATTTAATTTTTGATCATTAAAATCATCTGCACAAACTAAATAAACATACATAGTTACAATGAAATATAAATAAACATAATAATATTATATTATAATATATAAAAAGTAGCATATTAGAATATTATAATAATAAAACAACATCATTGCCTCCCACGGAATAAATTCGGGTTCGATTCCTGGTCAGATCAATTTTCTAATGAAAACTTTTTATTTCAATAGCTTCAACTTGATCTTAACATTAAAAAACTTACATCCTTGCAATCGCTCATATTACAAAAAACTGATGCAGCAATAAAAAAGTAAAAAAAAGAAAAAAATAGATAAAAAAATCTGATGTGATACATTCATACGACTTTCTCTATGCTCTATCACTTATTAGTGGGTTATTATTCTTATAAACGTTTATTTACCTATCTGCTTTATTTTAATTAAAATAAACCTTTCTAGAAACAGCTATATTACACATTTTGTTATACATACAAACAGAATAGCGATATGATGTAGATTGAGTCACACTTTTATTACACTTTACTTCACTAATTAAAGTTACATAAAACAGAAACGTTTTCGAGGGCATTTATCCTCATCGTCAGTGACTGGGTGACTAAGGGTCGCTTTCTCCCATGTCCTCTTCTTCCTCATCCTGCGAATTCTGACCCTGTTGCCATCTGGTGTTGGGGGCACAAAGTTTTAACACATTGCTTACAGGCGGGATTTCAAAATTAATGACGTTGTTGCTGTTTTTGACGATGTGTATTTTTTCCCAGATGTTCAATTCTATTGGTGTGGTGAGGGGTTTTAACAACTTTATACTTTGGCCAATGTTGTGGTTTTCAGTCCAAAAATGGTGTGATACAGCGGATTTCTCTATTTTTTTTAGTTTTATGTTTCTTTGGTGTTCCTTAAGTCTGGTTTCCAAGTTTCTTTTAGTTTTTCCTATGTAGTATTTCTCACATTCCTCACAACTGATCTGGTAAATTCCGGATTTTAGTGTGTTTGGGATGGTATTTTTGAGAGGTGTGTTTAGTAAGTTCTTCAAGCTGAATTTGTTCTGTGGAGCTAGTCTAATGTTAAATTTGTTGAAGATTCGTTCAAATTTTCTAAAGGCCCAAGGGTGGTATGTGAATTTCTTGTATTTCCAATTTGTGTTTGAGAGAGGCGTTAGAGTGGTGGAATGTGAAATTGCCTTGAGTTTTTTCTTCTTGTATATCATGTTGCTTATGAGATCTGAGTTGAATCCATTAGTTATTGCTATTTTTTCTATATGTTGTTGTTCTTTTAAAAATTCTTCTTTACTCAAGGGAACACTTTGCAACCGGTGGATTAAACTTCTAAAGATGGCTAGTTGGTGCGAAGTTGGGTTGCAACCATTTTTCTTTATGTAGTTGTCCACATGTGTGGGTTTTCTATGTATACCAAAATACAGCTATATTGTATATTTTGTAAGAAACACAGCTTTCTTAATGGAAAAGTTGGCAAAAAGTAATATTTTAATAAGGTGGACATACTATAAGACACCTTCCAATAATGTAACTAAACAAATTAAGAAATCTGTCAAATAATACATTTAATATAAAAATAAACATTGGGAGTACAATACTGTAGAACATTTAGATTTAGATTGGATTGTGTTCGGTGAGGTCACTGGTGGTCATAGATACCAATGAACAATAGCATGTATGAAGGAAAGTACAGTTTGATTATCTGTATAAATAAGCATTAAACATGGATATGGATCATATTAAAATCAATAAAGGTAAAAAGAACTGAAAGAAAGCATTTACAGTTAAAGAAACAACAAAATATACAAATATTTACCTGATGTTACAGAGCTTACATGTGCAGATATAAAAACACTTTTGTTGCATATAAATGAAATACTTAGCTTTATTTTACATTATCACTGGGCTTTTACAGCCTATGCATCTCATTATTATTTTATAATTGATTTGCAATACGTAGCATTGTTTGTCAGTTTAATTTTCATTATCTGCAATACATAAATATACACATATACATTTAATAGCTTATATTAATTCTAAGGTAGGTATCATATGTCAGATGATTTGTCATTAAAAACAGCAAAATATTTTTTACAGAATCATGTGTGTTATCAGGATAATTTGGTATTCAAATATCTACAGAATAAAATGACTTGGAGCATAGGTACTCTTTAATAGCACTTTTAAAAGCTTTGAAATTGTCAGTGTTTTCCTTAAGATCAGTAGGAAAAATATTAAATATTTTAATGGTTTCATAATACATACCTTTCTTAAATTAGGTTTATCGACATTACCCTTGCCTTTATATATAGGATGGATGATAGCTTCTCTCCATCGTTTAGGTACATAACCCTTTCTAATAATTACATTAAATAAATCTAATAAAATTTTCACTCTCCCTGTTTCATTACACTGCTCCTTAAGAAACTCTGTTGGGATGCCATCAATTCCAGTAGCTTTATTTTTCTTCAGTAACTTAACTTGTTTTACTATTTCCTCACTCCTAATTTCACCATCCAATATCTCTACAAAAACATTCCTTATTTCCAAAAATTCCGTACTTCCTATACTTCTTTCTTCCCCATATAATGTTTTAAAATGCTCCATCCATTGTCCTGGCTCAACATTGGGTTTAGTTACACATTTATTATAGGTCGACTTAAGAACCTGCCATACCTTATTAACATTATTTTCATTTAGACATTTTATCAAATTCCTTTCATTGCATCCCCTCCAGTCCTTTTTCTTTTGCTCTAACAATAAATTATGTGAATTCCTCCCTTGCATATAATCGTCCCTAGATTTTCTATCACCTAATTCTCTCCACCTAACCAACAGTTGTTTTACTTGTCTTTTTGATACCCTACATTCTTCGTCAAACCAGTCCTTATCATATATGTAAACCCTCTTTTTTGTTTTCATTTCCTCTCCCGCCCTTTGCATAACTGTATTAAGGATATCTATTGCATTCTCAATTTGATTATTCTTAACCATGAATGTTACTCCACATAGACATATCTTTCCATAATTTGAGTCAAGAGTCTGTTTAAATGTGTCACAAAATTCTTCTTTCCATTTATAGCTAATATACTCTTTTTTACAATAGCTTTCCACTCTTATATTGTGTTTTACTCGTGCAGCATGCATCATAAAATCCACAATCAGTGGATAATGCCCGCTAGTTGAGCTTAAATTTAATACCTTAAAATTACTTAAAATATGTCCTAAATTCAGAGGCCACAACACAAAATCTATTACACTCTGCCCATTATTGCTACAAAAGGTAAATTCTCCTTGTTCATCTTCCCCACATTTTCCATTCAAAATTTCTAAAGCATTCAACTCACAAAAATCAATAAATTTTTCACACTCTTTATCAACAAATTTGAGAAAATTTTGCATCGGTATGATAAATATTTCTTTTTGTCTAATGTTTATCTCTGAATTTCCATGTTTATTATGAATGTGGCTTGATTGCATACATAGAATTTTAAGATACAGAATACATACATGCAAGGTAGGGTTTATATCTTCAATGTTCTAAACAGATCTTAACACAAGTGCCTACCATGATATTGGAAATGACTCATATACTTCTTTCCATAAGGAATATACACCACTTTCTATTGAATTACCTCAGAATGATATCCCATATTCCATGGTAGAGTTAAAATATGTGTAATATAATAATTTAAGTACCTATATTTATTGAGCTTACATTTACCAGTGTTCGAATGGCATAATATTCTCGTGTTACTAAACTTGGGTATGATATACTTAATGTGAGCCTTCCAATCCAAATATCTATCTACTTGAAGGTTCAGAAATTTAATGTTGTTAATTTGCTCTAATAGCATGTTGTTGATCCTAATTTCTACTGGAGTGTATCATGATCAATGAGTTATAAATTTAACAATTTTTATTTTGTCTAGATTTACAAACACTGTAAAACCTCAGTTATACATTTTCATAGGGAGACAGCTAAAATAATGTGAATTTTCTCTTGGAATGAAACTGCTCAATCCAATTATGTATGCTTTAATACAGGAAAGCAATAACAAGAAAAAACAAACCAAATAAACACAAATAATAAACATAATATAATATTTATTGTGCATGTATACATGCCAATACTGTTATTCATATTTTAAACTAAAGAAAGAAAATTTTCAAGCACTGGTGCATTACACTGGTTTAAAAAATCAATTTTTCTTTGCTTCTTTGATTTTTCCAGTTATACATTAGTCAATTATATACACTAATCACAGAAATGCCGTCATCATGTAGGCTTTGAGATGATAGAAACTGTTAGATGATAGAATTATGTAATTTTTAGAACTTGAATTGCATCATGCACACTGAAATACTCTTATTTGGAACTACCTCTTCCTCACTGTCATCAAATTCACTTGTGTAGCATTAATGCATTCCGCAAATATGGATATCTCATCCAACATGCCTACTGTTTTGTACTGTGACGATAAGAATGCAGCATACAGACACTATGCATAAAATAGTTTAATATAGCATAAACATAATGTATAAATGAGTAAGGAAATTAATATATTTCATGATGTACTAGTGAGAAAACACATAACCAAAAAAACATATATTTGAGCAAAACATTCATGGACAAAGTTCGGTATCTAACAACTTAAACTATAGCTGCAAAAAACAAAAAAACATAGAAGTGAATAACATATAAGTGTGGTTCAACTGTAGTGTGTTTGCTTTAAACCAATTTAACATATTGTTCAGGACATAATTCAATTTAGTTATGTACACATTTAGGTTTTTAACAGTGACTAGCACACTGGTATCATCAGCAAACAGAATGATACTTGCAACATTTTTTTTTATATATAGTGATAGGTCATTTATATAGATTAGAAATAATAAAGGCCCTAATATTGATCCTTGGGCTACTCCATCTCCTACTGTTCACTTTTTATGATGTTCAATTAGATGTTCACTTTTTATAACCGATATTGATGTTTACTTCAACACTTCGTTTTCTTTTACTTAGATATGATACAAACCAATTTAGGTTTTCATTTTTTAGTCCATAAAATTGTAATTTTGCTTTCAAAAGATCATGATTAACACAATCAAATGCCTTTCCTAGGACACAGAAAGTTCCTTCCATGTACATTTGTTAGATTTAATGCAGTTAGCACTTCATGCATAAGTTTGTAAGTTGCATTATTTGTACATATTCCTTTTTTGAAACCAAACTAATCCCTGACAACTACATTATTACATTGAAAGTAATCATACAACCTATTAACCCATTAGTGCCTGATGTAGCATATTTACACAAAGATGTTTTCTTAAGGTTTTGGTTTTTTTAATGGTATATTTTTGTTAATTTCATATTACACTAACCTTTAACAATAAAATACAAATGTTAATAGACCTTTTTTTAGAATAATAAGTAAAATCCATGTCACTGCACTAAAATGTAACCCCATCAGCATTTAAGTGTGCTATCACATCAATTATTTTACTTGGGCCCTCCCCATTCTTTACCACAGGCACATTTGACTGCAGTTGCTGGGATTCGCACTCATGACATTTGGATTTGAATGGATGGCCAGTCCATTTCATCTTGCCTTCACTGCCATTCGAGTTGCTTTGGTTGTGGTGCCTAAAAGGGATATGAAAGTTGGTTTAAGGCTTAGAGGAAAGCAGCATATGTAGCAAAATAATCCCAGCATTAAGGGATTAAACATAAATTGTTTAAGAACTTTTAATAAGATTGGAAAGAGATATATTGGTCTTAATTTGAAACATTACTGTGTTCAGCTTTTTTGCAAAGAAGTTTAACAATGGAGAATTTCATTCAGTTAGGAAAATTTCCAGTTTTCATTTACTCATTCCATAAATAACTAAGTGGAATGCTAATTTGATATGAGCAAGATTTTAAGATTTTGATTGTCATCATTTCAGCATAAACAAAAGACAATCATCATCATAATAATAATAATAATAATAATAATAATAATAATAATAATAATAATAATGTTCATAAATTGAAATTAAATTGAGTTTTATTTATGGACACTCTTTAACTGCTGTGGTCCTTAGTGTCTCATTCTATATTGGGCGTGAAAGACCGGTAATGTTGCTCACAAGCCTCCTAAATCTACGACACAGGACCACCGGTTTTACTTCCCTTCTGAAGGAAGCCATGCCAAAGATTTTTATGCCCGAAAAAGTCCATTGCCCTCTGCCGGGTTTGAACCCGTAACCTCGGGAACTAGAGGCTAGCACTACACTATGAAGTAGTTTTAATGTTTTATGTGTTTGTGTATTTGTAGCACCACGTTGTGGATAATGTTTCTCACGTAATGTTATTTACCTCACGCGTGGAACCATCTTGTGTGACGTCATTCGTCGGTCGCCTGCTAACTCCATCTGGCGTAGCAATCTATATGAATTAGTTTTAAGGTTATGTATATTGTCTTCCGGCCAGCTATTTAGGTAGGCATTTAATTCTTGCAGGGTGTGAAGCGGAAAAGGAATCTTTTATCCAAAAATTACTAGTGAAGAAATGTATTTTATAATGTTTTATTGTCGAGCACGTGCACTAACACTTTCACAGATTTTGTCTAGATAATCGCCATACTGAAACTGTTTGTAATAACTTCTCACTTTTAACTCATGTACTTCAATTTTTGTATATAAGTGACTTTGTAATATTTTAGATCTTTAATGATTTTCACTGCGCGTAACTTGACGAACTGAGCGGCCAACGTGTAATGTGCGGACGATGTGTAATGCTTCGTGAATCCTGCCGAACTGGAGGACGATGTGTACTGTGTCGAGAATCTTGCCGAACTGGAGGACGATGTGTACTGTGTCGAGAATCTTGCCGAACTGGAGGACGCTCGACTTTGAGTCTACACTATTTATAGACTTGCCCCAAGCTACACCTAAAGATTATAAATGAATTACCATTGGCCAACAAAACGCGCCAACATTAGCGTCTATTTTACTATCCAATGAAAACCACTAATACATATTACTTTTATAGAATGTTCTGGAAGCTTTTTTTACTGAAAAGGCGCGAAACATTACGTAACTTCCTGGTTCCCGGTAACGATAAACAACTCACCCCCTTGCTAAAGTATTATGTTATTGTTAACAGTTTCAGTAGAGCCATATATTATTATTTACCAATAATAATTACAATTATTAAACCCCTGAAATCAATGTTACATAAAAATACATATTCATATAAAAATAATTATTTACATTAAAGTAATTTGTGATACAAATTACCGTCTCATATGCCCCACTAGAAACATAATTATAAATATTTATAACCTGTTTGGAAATTTTATAATTTTGTTTTTAGTCTCCTAAATCTTGTAACACACGCTATCACTTTCACTTTATACTTCACACGTATTTAACACACGACATATGTTTTATCTCCTATCTCGCCACTACTTACTGGCTTTGGTTTAATTAATTTAGATATTAATCTTACATTACAATTTTTTTATAGCAAATACTCCACCCCAAATTATTTAATCACTGTTACCAAATTGTTTACTTTCTTAAGTTGTTAACAAAAATTTATACATTTAAAATTTTTGTAATTAATACACATATTTACCAAAATATTCACCCTCTACACAAATATTTACCTCTCTTAAATCTAGGCAATGTTTCACCTTTTCTGTTTGCTACTTAAGTATTTGTTTTGAATTATTTTTACCATTTTTGTTATTTTGAATTTTACAAATATATTTACATCTCTTAAATCTTGACAATGTTTCACCTTTTCTGTTTGCCGCATAAGTATTTGTTTTATTTATTTTTACCCATTTTTGTTATTCTGAATTTTATTTTAACAATACTCTTTGAATTGTATCTACGTACTTTTAATTTAATATCATATTAAGTTTCAATCTTTGCATTCTTAATTTTTAATTCTTGGAATTGTATTTACGTACTTTTACTTTAATATCATCTTAAGTTTCAATCATTGCATTCTTAATTTTCAAATATTGTTACAGATACTAAAAATTTAATTATTTTTTTTTTGTTTATATATAATTTATTTCTCTTTTCAAATGACATATATATATTTAGTTAACCCTCTTACGTTCCAATACATTTCTTTGCAAGTCGTCATTAACTATCCAGCATTTACTTTACATCTTATTGCTATTTACCCTCCTGGATCAAATTGTGTGTGGCTAAACATTACTCGTAGCCGTAACCTAACCTTCAAATTTTTGTTTATGAATAACCTCTCGTATTCATATGACATTTTGTTCCATGATAACATTTGAAAACAATCTACAGTTTCTTGAACAATACATCTTTTGACAACTTTCATTTTCAATTCATCTGCTATCTTTATAACTTGAGAATACTCTGACAAATCTATACCAAACTGTACTGGACTGGAGTTTTGAATTTGAACATCTTGGTACAATTTATTTCTTTGCATTTCTGACTCATTCTGTATTTCTGATATCTCCCCTCTGAAATTGACTTGCGCCTGATTTACATCTACATTCCTAACCTCTTTCATCTCTCTTAGCTCACTTGAAATATTACTCACTTGACTTCCTAACTCAGTACATTCTACATTAACCTCACTTTCTTTGTTATCTCTTTCCCTGCTCATGTTTAGCATTTTCTTTGAAATTTCTCCAATCTCACTTACTATTATTTCCTTTTCATCACTCTTTTTTGTCATACTACTATCTAGCTTCGTAACTTTCTTTTCAATTTCTTCACTGCTTTGATCTACTGTTTGCTCTAATACATCATTACTCCTACCAATATCTTCAATTGATTTCCTATTATTCTTACTAATATATTCCCTCGTTTCCCTACAATACTTTTTCATATTCTCATCCAAATTTTTCAGCAATTCCATCATTTCCTTCATCATACCAGCATCAATATTTACATTTCCTGCTATTCTATTCTGACTTTGTTTACTAACATTTCCTCCATTAAATACTAAATTGTTTAAGCTATTTTCTGTATCCTGTATTGAATTACAGCTAACTGTTACACTATCCCCTTCCATCATTGTTTCTTGTCTTACACTTTTTTTTTTTTTTAAATTAAAATCATACTTTTCTAACCTTTCTGATGCTATCTGCTGATGTATCTTTGATGTCCAGCGTTCTGCCCCTTTCTCCTAGATTTGTATGTCGCTTCTGCGTTGTTTTATGATGAATCTACGTTGTCTCGATGTTTTTGCGTCCACTTATCCGCGTCATTTGTCGCTCCTCGTTTCTGGAATCTGCGTCTTGTAGATCATTTTACTGCTGCTTTCGTTCCACGTCCTGATTATGCTGATCCTTTCCTGGTCATCTTTCCTTTCCTGGTTACTTCGCCCCACGTTGGTGCGCCAATTTGAGAGAGGTATTAGTGTTGTATTTGTGTATTTGTAGCACCACGTTGTGGATAATGTTTCTCACGTAATGTTATTTACCTCACGCGTGGAACCATCTTGTGTGACGTCATTCGTCGGTCGCCTGCTAACTCCATCTGGCGTAGCAATCTATATGAATTAGTTTTAAGGTTATGTATATTGTCTTCCGGCCAGCTATTTAGGTAGGCATTTAATTCTTGCAGGGTGTGAAGCGGAAAAGGAATCTTTTATCCAAAAATTACTAGTGAAGAAATGTATTTTATAATGTTTTATTGTCGAGCACGTGCACTAACACTTTCACAGATTTTGTCTAGATAATCGCCATACTGAAACTGTTTGTAATAACTTCTCACTTTTAACTCATGTACTTCAATTTTTGTATATAAGTGACTTTGTAATATTTTAGATCTTTAATGATTTTCACTGCGCGTAACTTGACGAACTGAGCGGCCAACGTGTAATGTGCGGACGATGTGTAATGCTTCGTGAATCCTGCCGAACTGGAGGACGATGTGTACTGTGTCGAGAATCTTGCCGAACTGGAGGACGCTCGACTTTGAGTCTACACTATTTATAGACTTGCCCCAAGCTACACCTAAAGATTATAAATGAATTACCATTGGCCAACAAAACGCGCCAACATTAGCGTCTATTTTACTATCCAATGAAAACCACTAATACATATTACTTTTATAGAATGTTCTGGAAGCTTTTTTTACTGAAAAGGCGCGAAACATTACGTAACTTCCTGGTTCCCGGTAACGATAAACAACTCACCCCCTTGCTAAAGTATTATGTTATTGTTAACAGTTTCAGTAGAGCCATATATTATTATTTACCAATAATAATTACAATTATTAAACCCCTGAAATCAATGTTACATAAAAATACATATTCATATAAAAATAATTATTTACATTAAAGTAATTTGTGATACAAATTACCGTCTCAACTAGCACTAGTATAGAGCTAGAGCTAGCACCACACTAGAGGCTAGCACTATGCCATGGAGGATGACGATAATGTTCATAATTATCACTTTGAGTCAAATATGTATGCAGTTGTTTCACTGAAGCAAGTATCTTAGAAGTTCAGTAAATCAAATAAATGCACAGCTGCAACATAATTAGAAATTTTCAATATATTATTGCTCATTTCAAACTATCTTGCTGCAAAAGAGACTAACCTGTTAGGGCCTTTTACTGTAATCTCTTCATCTATTTTTAGACCCATGAGCTGCCACTAGTTGCATCTTGAATTGATTTTGTATGTCAAGCTGTAATGTTTTTTTAAGCAGTGCCGTGGCCGAGTGGTTAGACAACTTGCCTCTCACCAAGGCAGCCCCGGTTCAATCCCAGGTAGCCACATATAGGATTTGTGGTGGACAAAGGAGCGTCTGGGTGGGTTTTCTCTGGGTTCCCTAGTTTGCCATTCATTACACCAATTGCTCCATCACTTTTTGTTTCATTCATCTCGCCGACATTTCATATCATCTCCTTCCTCGCTGTCACACCAGGCTTCAGACTGATCACCCAACCTGGCTGTTCTCTCTGATTCATAATCGGTGCTCCCCAACAGGCAGCTGACCCCAGGCACCTGCCTGTAAGTCCTGGGGGTGTAAGCCCTAACAATGGGGAAGGTAAACAGAGAAAGAAGAAGTAGTTTTAATGCTTTTTATGCTTTAAGAAACATACTTACTCCCACTCTCTGAGAGACGGTCTTGTCCACGCTGAAAAACATTAATATTTTCAATAAAAACTTATTCTTATTCTTCTGCTTCTCCTCCTTCTTCTTTGTATATGGAAATTACATTGAATAAGTCAATATCAATATAGTTATATTTGTGATTATACTGTAATATTTTAATATTTCAGTTTGTCCATAAAGAAGGTAAACAATTATATTAATTCCTTTTGTTATTTCATTTCAATACACAACAGTTCCCCCCTCTCTCATTAAGAATGGGTGAAAGCAAAGCTATCTGTTTGTGGAGTCTTTATATCATTAATTAATTACAGAACCAAAGAGAAAAGTTTAAAAAGTCATCTACTGCATTTACTTAGAAATTACTTAACCATTCTGTCATTGCTATAAGATACTTACATGCTATACAACATTACCAGAATTGGGAAAATTGTTGGGATTGGGGGGAAGGTTAGGAAGATCAGAAATATATGTACTGATATTTCCATGAATGTCAGGAGTGATCGTGTTATTGTCATGTTGCAGTAATTGTATCATTGGATTTTGCTTTTGGAGTTCTGCAGTTTAAAAAGCCTTCTAAGTGAATAAAATTGTGTCTTTGGTGCCAAAGTTTCAGATCATTAGGTATATGCCAAATTATATTGTTTTTTTTCTTCCTCGTGAAAAACTGTAACTCTGTCACTTAGGAGGTTTCATAGCAATAATATGAAACATAATGCTCTCAGACATCCATAAAAGCCCAAAGTTAAATTTCCCATGTGAAGGTAAAAATTACATATGATTCAGTCTGACCCAAATTTCACTGTAAACTTCCTTATGAGAATATAATACATAAGTGTCATTTAATAAAATCTTGGTTATTTTGATTAGTTCTTTCTTTAATGTTCTATACTGTGTACCTAGGTTGACAGAGGAAGCTTTTGTAGCATTAGCTGTTTGCAAAATGTTTGTTGTTACATATTTTAAGTTTTCTTAGTTTGAACTGTAATGGCAACTATGATGCTTCTTTGAAAATATGTGATATTGCTTAATTATTTTCCAAATGTTTCATTTCTTACAAAAATTGGTGTGATATAAATAGTGCTTCTAACCAAATTTGTATTGCTCAATTTGAGCTCTTAACTCTGCAAACATTTGTTATGAATAGTTAAACACAGAAAGAGTAGTTACTCTTTATACAAGTATGAATAGTATAGTGTAGAAGCTATCCATTTGTAATGGATAGAAAGTTTGTGACTGGTGTTCATCAGAATTTTTGCGCATATTATTAAAAAAATTGTGTACTTCCAGGTGACAGTATGGGGTGACTACGGGCGCATTGAGGGCAAGAAGGTGTTCATGGGAGTTGCTCAGATCATGTTGGATGACCTGAACCTTTCCAACATTGTGATTGGCTGGTACAAGCTGTTTGGGACAACCTCATTGGTTAGTGGGCCTCCCTCGCTCGGCCTGTCTCGACGCAGCTCTCTGGCTAGCCTAGACTCCCTCACCAGCCACTAGCCTAGACTTGCGCAGTAGCCTGCCTGCCCTTTCCTTCACTATTTACCACAACCACACCACTACCACTCACCTGCACTCACTAGCAACGCCGCCAGTCGCCGAATTCATCGCTAGCTAAGCAGTAGGTATTCGATGATGACCCCCCTCCTGTTATGTGTTGTGGAGACACCCTCCCCACTAAACTCAATTTTAAGCCATGCAGGTAACTTGAATCTGTCATTTTCTTATTCCCACTTTAGATATGAACCTATGAATCAGATATTGAATATTTATTTTAAAAAGAAACTTCTTCTTTGTGGCTATGGTGATAAATGCTTAAACTATGAAGAATACCTTTAAATGTCAAGAACATAGAAGGAATCAAAAAAAGAGGGGAAGAATGCAAGTTGTTTACAGGTTAATAAGAAAATATAAAGTTTCAGAAACACAGAAGTTAAAAAGCATTGGTATTGGTAAATGAAGAGCAATAAATTCAGAGTTAGGTACCCTGTATATCAGAGCTGCAAAAGATAAAAAAGAGTGCCATATGCTTTGAAAAGCTAAATAGTCATTAGGCCTTTTATGGCCAAGAGAAAGAAGTATCAAAGGACTGAATGTCTATGTAACAGGCAAGCCTACGTGACAATAAATAATTGCTCACAATTCCTGGGAAGCTTTATCATTGTAGACAAATTAAAGGAGAGGTGGTAAGAGTAGTGGCAGCAGTGAATTTGAGTGGTGATGCAACTACGTAAAGCTTCTATGACTTTTGACCAGATATTCTATTTTAAGCCATTGTATTAGTGACAATAGGCAGAAAATATAATGAGTTATAGAAGTCTATTATCATTGTTTAATAAGATAGAAAAGGAGAGAGAATTATTTTTACATTATATGAGGATTATATACATGAGGAAAATCAGAGAAACAGGGAAGATGATTAAGCTTCTAGCAATGGTGATTTTTTTCTAGTTTTGTATTAATATATTACATGCAATACCTTTGCAGGTGAGAAACATTGGTATGATCATAACTCATAACCATTAAAGTGGTGGTGCTCACACTGGGATGTGTGATAGTTATATATTGGGAAGAATAGATGAATGGAAGGATGGATGAAAAATGGATAGGCCCTAAAACTGAGCCCTGCACATAGGTATGGAGGCCCATTGCGCCCAGTACTTCTAGCCTATTCCAAGTCTACAGTAAAAGGATAGCATGTTCCCTACATTAGCTTTCCTAATATTCTCTGTATCTAAAAACAAAGATTTTAGGGTAACATACCTTGAGTGTGCAAGACCTTCACATATACATAATATACAAATGTGAAGAAGTCTCAGCCTCCTGAGCAACTTCCTGCAAGGTTTTGTGAGTACCTCGTAATATGAGATATCTGTAAAGGATGTTTGGCCAGTAAACAAGCCAACTACATGACGTATTCATGTTCAAATGGCAACAAGGCCTCTTTATATCCAGGGCTATGTTCTTCAGTAGGCTCTCGAGCTTGCCTAGCCGCCACTAGTTATGCTATTGGTGAGTTCATCGCACCAGGATCAAACTAGCTCCTTGGAAGGATAATCTAAAAAAAGGTCCTGTTCTCCTTTTTTGCCAATTTATCTGCATGCTTACTAACTCCCTGAAATTGAAAGCGTAAATCTTTTCCTCGTTCAACAGAATATTATAATTTTACAATGACATGAAATTTGGAATGTATAAAATATTCAGTGCAGTAAATGTACAAAAATTATATGCAAAATAAATGGAAATTCTTTTTTATAAGAATCCTTGAAGATTTGGTGGTACTGCTTCTCTCTGTCACATATCCTGAAATTCTTCTTGGTACCACAGATATATTCCTATTTAAATAAAGAACACCACTTCCTAAGCTATACAGAGATTTGTAATTCCATATTTTACGCTTCATAACATGAACTATAAACAAAAATTGTCACAAAAAATGGGAAACATATCCCGCAGCCATATAATGCAAATAAGATAATTTACATGAGGAAGTTGGCTTTACAATTCACATTGTCCATTACTGAATGTTTATGCCCATTTACTGCTTATTGGTTACTAGAGATCACTAGTGGTGTAATTAAATTCTAAACCTGCATGCTATGCATTTTGTTGTAGCTCAGTGAAGGGGGGCCATGGTTGAGATGAAGGACATAAGCTCCATCCTGTTAGCATTTATACCAGTTAGTGTGGTACATTCAGTATGTTATGTTATGATACAATGCAATAGAATTTATGATTTGTCGCGTTCATGATGAAAATCTGTAACACTTTTAATCTGCCCACAAAGCTGTAAAAATACCTCCTTTGTTGTAAAAAGACCTCTGCTGCTGTACATTTTACAGATAAAGCATAAAGTTTGGCAATTGTGCATCTACTATTTCATTCCTCTCTATATTTGAATAGCCCAGTACCACCTGTCCTCTGGCATAGCTATTGCTAACCTTGACATTCTTCTATTGTTTTGAGATTAGAACCTTTAAAAATACATAAAAAAGGAAGACCTAACAATCAGGCTTGGAACCAATTAAAAGGTCTAAAATCAAAACTAATAGTATTATCATCATAGCTTCTAGATCATTTTAGAAAGTTCCTTTTTAAAGTATGTGTCATCATGCATCACTATAAATGTCTTTACCAAGGGCGCTTTCAAAAACTCAACTTTCACTCTCTTGTCCACTATAAATTAAGAGATCTGGATTTCATTTTCATTAGAAGGATACCCTAATGCCAATTGACCTCAGGGCATATCCCCCTTAAAGCCCCCCTTCATTTTTCTGAGAGCTCTATTTAAAGTATTTAGTCCTTTTCTATGTTGCTGAAAATCTTACAGGTACTATACTAACTATTCTGATAGTAGTACACAATAAAAGTTTAAACAAATAATTGGAAAGTTAAAATCAATAAAAAACTTGTAATATTTACATCAAAAACTACAAACAAAAATATTTGGCAGGTGGTTTATTTTATTACTTGCTATTTCAATGTATCCTATTGTATGCATCTAAAAAACCAATATATATGTAATAACACTATACATTCTGAACAACTACATAATTATCTATAATGTATAGTTTCTTTTATACATTTCCAAAAATGATGACTTGATATACCACATTATACCATGCAATATAAATTGTACTTAACATTACTTTTGGGGGCGTTTAGGGCACATTTAAATTAACAAACTTAAAGATACAAACTGAGCTAACGATTACAGTACTCAATTAAAAATTTTAATAAATGTGTTTATATTAGCTGCATTAATTTACTTCAATATTTTTGTATTCCCAAAAACTTTTAATTCCCATAGTGCCATGATTCCTCCTCCCTGCCTCCAGTGGGCAGCCCTGGGTGTGTTGTCTCGATAGTTACATATTTCTAGGATTTTTCCCTTATGCTGAAAGAGCAATGTCAAGTAGCAACTCCCAGCTCAATGGTCTAGTTTAAACACTCATTAAAAGTTTTATTTCCTTCATCTTCTCTACAAACCTGAGAGAATATAAGGAATGTTAAATTACTAAAAATGAAGATACCCCTTCCTTTCTGTTTAGACAGCAAGAAAACAATAAATACAGGTACCTACACTTACAAAATATTCTCTGGTGCTTAGACATGAAAGAGAATAGAACATGAATGCTCTGCTAGCTAACTTAAAATGGCTACAAATTATGTTACTACATAACTGAGAAATTGTTGGCTACCTACTAGCGCACCACGGATATTATTAGTGAATTTAAAACCTAAGCCATGATTGAAAATTTTCTCATAATAATTCCACTTATTTTAATTACATTGTATTTGCTATTTCCATGCTCCATCTGTTGTATACTTCAGTGTTTTTGATCAAGAGAATATTTTTACACTACAGATAGTCTGCAATAGAACCTTTGTTATGGATATTATTATGGTGTAAAATAGGATGTGGAAATTCTATCAGTGCCACTGTCACTGCATGATGAGCCATCTTGTGTTATATACATATTAATCTCCAATTCTGCAAGAGTATTTGAGCTGTTCTAGATAACCATGAGGAAATTTTCCTCTTGAGTGAAATATTCCATAGCACCTTCTGGTTCATTCTCTGTAATAACAATGGGTGTTGTAAAGCAATGTAAAGCTAAAGCAATACCTTGGAGGAGCTGAAGGCACTACTGCTTGCTTAATGTCTATGTCACACCAATCCCTAAAGCTCATTAAGCTGAGATCAGAAGCATATGAACCATTTTAATCATTTTAAGATAATTAAGTTGCTTTTACTGCTCTGAAGTACATACTGAGCTCTATATCAAGCTTTTCATTGCCATCCATTACAAAAGAGGAAAAAGAAACAATAAAATCTAAACACAAAAAGCAGTATCATTTTCCTCTCTGCTGTAATTTGGTATTGGTAGCTAATAGCTAGAAGTCCACATGTGCTACAATAACAATGTAAGAAGTACACCTTTTCAAGGATTATCATTCAAAATAGTTACCAATGTTAGTCTTTTTAAACTACTTACAGATCATTTTTAAGATGCATGAAAATGCAATATTATAATTTAAATGATTAAAAATAAATGAGTAAATATGTGCAGTAGCATGTGAGGTAAAATAAAATAGAAAACAAATGCATTGTCACCTACAAAAGCCACAAAGATAAAGCTGCTATAGGAAACTGGTGTCTCAAATACACATCAGCCACAAGTTAAACACTGCTGATATCAAAATAGTGCTATAACTAACTAAGACCTGTACTTCATATAAAGTTTAAGGTATGTTAAATAGGCAAAACCAGTGACTGAATTGGAACACACTATTATTTTCATTTATTTTTTCAGTTATATTTAGCTTTCACGAAATGTAAACCAAATTAATGTTTAGACAGCAGTTTTGTTTATTAACAAAATTGACCAGAAGATAAAACAAGGATTAATTTTATAAAATATAAATGACTTTGTATAGCATCTGATTTAAGACCCAAAGATAAAAATGATTTATAAAATACAGAGGACTGAGGGGAAAAACAGTATGCATTTTTGTTGTGACTGTTATATGTCTGCAACGCTTGTCATAAGCTTAAAGGCGCATTCTGCATTTCACAAATACCAAAGATGTCTCTTTTTACACATTTCTGAAGGTCTGTCTATACAACTATCATTTTTTCCATGCAAAATGAGTAGGTATTGAAAGATGATACATCAAAGCAATTGTTTAATGCTATCATCCACTACTGATCATAAAATGCTTAATTGATGGTTTCAAAAAATTAAGGTTTATCAATTAGTTTCTATGCATTTTTACAGTATTTTCACTACACATGTGAAAATTCTCTGTACTGGAGTAAATTAATTATTTCACTATTCCACCTCATTAAATGTATAACATACATAAATTTGATAGGCTTACTTCTGTTCTGGTATTGATCATATCACTTCCAGGAACATCTTTGCTATATTTTGATGTTCCTAGAGCTGACACAATCAATACCTATCAGAGGCAGAAGTAACATTATTAAACCTGTGTAGTTACCACACATAAGGCTAGTTAAACATTATGGATAGTTTTTAAAATAGGTACAAGTTTCATTCACTTGAAAATTAGTAGTGATCTTAAATAAATAACAGAAATTAAAATATGACATCAGTTTTATATAGTCTCCTGTTTCACTGGAAGTGACAACTCCTTATAGTATATGGAACATTGTAAATGTTTTATCTATATTTGGATAGTGCTCTCAAACAGCTTTCATACAAATATGGGGATGTCAACCATACAGCTTAATCTAGTTTCTTTTTAAGCATTGATTTGTTTAAAAGTTGATTAGCTGGATGTTATGAATTATACACTGTACCAATTCTCTTTATTATATTTGGAGCATTTCATACTCCAAATACAGGAAGAGCCAAAAAACTACGACCCACCTACACAGTGTTTTTCCTGTCCACGTCCCCGGCGCTCATTGCCGTCTGCTGCTATCAGAGAAAGGCACGGATGAAACCATACAACATCTTTAAAACTACTTTTAAAGGCTTTACTTACCAACTTTATGAAAGGAGATGCTGAAACTGGCCACCGTCGTTGTTCATACATTTTTGGAGTCAACAGTTGAAGCCCGTACATATGTGAGGATTAACAGCCACGGAGCATGATTTTGCCTTTTTTCAACAAGACTCTGCAACAGATTATACGGCCAATATTTCGATGAGAAAAATTGAAAGTGTGTTTGAGGACAGAATTATTAGTACAGATTTGTGGCCCCCTCAGTCCCCCGACCTAACCCCCTGCGATTTCTATCTCTGGGGTAACTTAAAAAAAAAAGTATACAAGACAAACCCAGACACCCTGGAAGAATTAAAAAACAAAATATCTGCCAGGAAATTGCCAGCATTTCTCAACGTGAACTATGGCGAGTGATGTATAGTTTCCTAAAGAGGAGCCAAAAATGTATAGACAACGACGGTGGCCAGTTTCAGCATTTCCTTTCATAAAGTTAGTAGGTAAAGCCTTTAAAAGTAGTTTTAAAAATGTTGTATAGTTTCATCTGCGCCTTTCTATGATAGCGGCTGATGGCAGTAAGCACGGAGGACACGGGCAGAAAAAACACTGCACAGCCGGTTTGTAGCTTTTTTGGCACACCCTGTAGAATTTAGATCATTGTTTTAACAATTACAGGGTTTGTCAGAGTTCTTTAGGTGTATTAATCACTTATAGAAGATATTAAGGTGTTCCTTTCAAAATAAGAAGGGTATCAGTGGCATCATTTATATTGTTATCATTGTTATTGCTATATTGTTATTGTTGCTGTTGTTGTGATACAAGCAGCAGCATTGGTGATTCCTGCTAGCACAGTATACAGCTTAGGTGTAAAGAAGCAATATATGAATACATATATCTAGACTTGTACATGCTATGCTACTTAATTTCACTTCAGCAGCTAGAATTACTAGTTAGGCATTTATTTTTTGGAACAGTATTATTAAAGAAAATATTTAAATAGTCATATACTGAAATAGAATTACCTACCATATCATTATGAGTATATAGTACATAAAATTACATACTACTACTTTATTTCTGAATGATCAAAAGGAAAATTATGTTTGTTTGCAAATATGTCAAATACTTCTCTTTGGAAACCTTTCATGACAGAAGTGTCAAATCATTAACTTCCTTATGCTGTTGGTAGGACAGTAGTTCATGAGAACTGAGCATTATTTCTCTGCTATAGTATCCAATAAAGCCAGGTTATCCAAATAACATCACTAATACAAGAAACAATAAGAAAATGTTGCAGATCTCTCTGCATAATTTTGGGGGAAAGATAATGTTGTGAACAGGAGCATAAACTATGTCAATATGGAAGCTTATTTTTATAATGTGTAATTTGAATAAGTTTTTATAGATGAAAAGAGTAATCACTAGTGATAGATAATATAAGTCTAAGATTTCATGGATATTTTTGGGTGGGCAGGGTAGCATATATTCCAAAATGCCTCCCTCTGGCTATGCCAGTGGTGGGGATCACTTCCAATAAAACAGAAACTGTAGAAAGCTGAAAATATAATTTTAATTCCTATTATTTAGTTGACCCTTTGTATCAATATTCAAATAAATAAAACTAATGCTTTAGAAAATTAGGTACTGCAGGGTTTCTGTCTAACCCCATTTATCAGAAAGGTGAGGGATTTCAGGTTAATACACATTAAAATATAAGTGCATCTGAAATAACTTGAGAATGCTCTTAGCAGGACTTGTTTAGAACAAACTAAATTCAAGTTAAAATATTGCATAGACTGATGTCTCCTTGTAGGTTTTATTGATGTTCAAGATCAAATAAGTAATTCTGGAGGCGAAAGTACATCAGAAGTAAAGAGATACTTGTCCAGACAATCTCCCATAGGCTTCTGTTACAGAAAATAAATAAAAAACCAACTTGCTCTTCATTTATCTCTTGTACCTGTAAATAAGATGCAACATATGGATGAAATAGCCTTCAAAATAGGCAGTCTAAAGTAGACAGGAAGTATGCTTGTAGAATCATACTAATTTCATCACTTCCTTCATTATTTGTAACTTCAGAGCATTGGTATTACAATTTATGAGAGTGGTCCTAGAAATAACACACAGTAATATATTTATCATCTTTTTTTGCCATATCATCTTCATCATATCATATCATCATCATCATTAAAAATAATTCCTTTGGATTTCTTGAGTTCATAACTGCTGATTGCGATTGCTTTTAAAGGATGTTTAATTCTCTTTTGAAATTAATCTCTTGGATATATCACAGCCAATAGACTGTATATTATTTTACATATGGAATGGCATATTGGAGATTTTGAGGCCCACCACAGAATCAAGAAAAGAGTTCCTCATTTTCAGATACCCTTTGCTTTCTAACCAAATTGTTTCTCTCTCTCTCCCCCTGTCTGTCTGTCTGTCTGTCCGTCCCTCCTTCAAAATATAATTGTCAACTGTTTCTTTTCTTTTCTTTTTTTTATTGTTTCTCATTTACAAAAATTTCCTTTCCCCACTATGACCTTATTCAATCACATTAATAATTACATTCATGTTTATATTTTGCTAGCTGTAGTATTCCTTAGTTACAAAGAAAATATATGCATTAAAAATGTGTAATTAATTTTCTTTGCTGTTGGCTATTCTGGTGACTTTCAAAGTATACAGTACCCTTATCAATCAGTGTTTGAGAATGCAATACATCAGTGTCACCAGTACCATGTACGTTATCTTGCACACTATAACCATAAAATATTCAACCATATCCATACTAAGGTTAAGGATCCAATGATTTATGTATGAACTAAGCCTATGAATCAGTATGAAAACTTTCCCATACAATGCAACAACCATAAATTCACACATTGTTCTATTCCTTTCTTGGAGATTCTGTGTTTCCCTACTAAATCTTAACATACGCAACACTGGCTATCACTTTTAGTAGTGTGATATCATGGTACAATTAAACAGATTTTCACTAAAGTGAGCTTTTACTAACAGCAACTACTCATAAGTTGACAGACATACATATACAGACATATGTACAGAATTTAAGAATTACATATATTTTTCATTAAAAGGCAAGAAATGGAAGCAGATACTTAAAAGAAAAGAAAGAAAAAAAAAAGGGGGGGGAATGTGTGAACCAAGCAGGAATGGCAATTAAATGATAATCAGATGATACCCTTATTATTCTTCTGTATAGCTTTAAATGCAACTACATACTTTTGTTTCTTCTAAATCATTCTAAATCATTTATTTATCATAAGTTTCAAGTTATAAATGGCCTCTTTCACCCAGAGTTCTCAGCATTGTGGGGTTTGCTATATAATTGGATGTATGATGTCAAATGGAGATTGTTTTCTAGTGCACTAGATTCCTTCAGGCAAACATTTGACAGAATTATGAACATATTTCTATAATCACATATGACTGGCCTTTATACAGAGAGGCTCAATCAAATATGGTGTAATTGCTATTGGTGAGAGCTGGTATTGTAGAGTGGCAGTGATGCAAACATATAGCAATTTCCTTAACTATTTTTAAAGGTTTAACTAACCAACTTTATGTTAAGTGTTGAAACCTTCCATTATCATCCATAATTTTTGACAACCTTTTAAAAGACTACTCTTCACCTGCTGTAGTTCATGTTGGGTATTGTTGCCTATCTCCAGGTGGATATTTTGTTTTACTTCTTCTATGGAAATGGGAATTTGTGTTCTGCATGGTGGTTTCTAACTTATCCCAGAGATAAAAATACAAAGGGTTCGTTTGTTAATGAAATCTGCAACAAATCTTCACTAATAGCTCTTCAATTTTGAAACACACTCTTGTCATTGAAATAACAGTATGACATATGTTTTTCTTAAAAAAGATGAAATCAAGCTCCCTATCAGTTTATTCTCTTAAAAAAAATAGTAGTGCAAGATAGTAGGTATTCTCATATTCTCTTATATGGGGCATTAACACCTATCTTGAAAAAAATTGGCGCTATGACTTTTTCCCCACTCATTCAGATGAGGAAGGAATTCATGAAAAATATTGTTTTTCAGTGCTGCAATAATTATTTTGTGTACACCCACAACCACAAGGGCGCTAATGGCCTAGCAGTTGAGCGCCCTTAAACAAAACAAACTCAAACTCACCCACAACTATATATAACCATATTTCTTCAAACTGTCCCTGAACTTGATGAGCTGACTGAAACATAATTATATAAATCATAAATAAATATTACACAATGTGCAGTAGAAAACGCATATTGATTCACTTCACACTTAAAAGCAGAAAAAATCATACCACTCTTAATAACTGAACGAATCTGATCCACCTGGTAGTTAGAAGTTAACATGATGTAGTTCCAGCAGCAGCAGGAAATAGATCTGCAGATGCACAGTGGAAAAACACTGAAATTGGAACTAGTGATAGAGTTGACCAAACATCCCTTGGTTACATAACCACATGACATACAGGCAACATACTTATGTTCAGATATAATTAGATGCGAGGTAAAAATATGCTATGAGACCAATAGATGTTTGTGATAAAAGTCAAAGCGATCATCCTATTCCAAGCTCTCTGGTTATTAGGTTAACCAACAACATGCAGCCTTATACCAGCATTTCCCCATCATATGCTCTGTGCTACCTTGGTTTGTCATGTCCAATACTTAGCCATTATATTACTGTGGGTTGCAGCTAGGAATGAACTATGTAGCAGCTGCAGACCATATAGCACTTGCTGAGTTCACTCTATAAGATTGGATCAGAATCTGAAGTGTATACTGACGTGCATAAAATGTGGTTCATAATGGTGAGGAGTTGTTTATGTTCGTACTGACCAAATCTAGCATTCCACCCCCTAATGACCACCTCTGTTTTCTGAACATAATTCTAGCCACTGGATTAGCAGCATACTTTATCTCCCCCAAAGTATTGTCAAACTGCCGAACGGTAACAACTTAACCTTATATTCTCATGCTACACTACCATTTTCTTAATGTCATTTAGTAGCAGCAAAACTTAACCTTCATCTCCATGTTGCTGGTGAAAACTCTCGTGTAAATGTCATAACTATCATCCAATTTAACCACACATGTAAATAATTCTTCACTCCTTCCTCTAGAAGGCAAAATTATATTGTAATTGGTTTAGCCTTTCCTTGTGTATCAATCGTAGTGAAACTCTTTCATAGAGGTGGTATCTGAACCACTCCTTCATTTCACACCAATTTTAAACATTGTTCATTGATTGGTTTGTATGTCCCTGAATTGTTTTCCATGTCAGTCATATATACAATTGATACCAGCTAGGTGGAGTCAAAAGTTGGCTACTTGATGGTGGAAACCTTATAGAGGGGAAAAACTCGATGGCAATCTAGGGGATTGGGCCACTTTTTATGCATGACAGTGTACCCGCAATGAACCTGAAATATATAAATAGTATATGTTGTTTATATTAAAAGGGGAGCAGAATTTTTATTGTGGCACAAAATGCTATCGCATTAAAAATCGGCCCCTGCTGCTAGCTTCACTTACATTAGTTTTCTGCAGAAAATCTACTAGTGTCGCTGGTTTGAGTGCTTCACTACAGCCATTTCAATTAAAATGCTGGCTGAAAGTTGGTTCATAGCTCACTTGGTCTTTCAGTAATTTCATATTATATCATAAAACAGAGTGTTTTTTTTTTTTATTTGTATCACTTTTTTGCCGAATCAATTGCCTATGGGAGAAAAACCCAAGATAATTCATTACTTTCAATGCATCTCCATGCAAGAATTTTTGACAGGATCTTGAACATCACTTTGGTAAAATCTCCCTGTTAACCAACTTACCCGCAATATTTTCTTAATGTATGTTAAGAAAAATTCATTTGTTATTTGATTATTTATGATTAGCAGAATGCATCTTTGAAGTTTCTGGCAGGTCTTTGAACTCATTCTGTACATATTCTTATGTACATATTTTTGCTAGTACCCAAATCATTGGGTTAAAATGAGTTCATTTCTAAGATGTGTTTACATTATTGTACTTGACCCTTACAGATAGAACATCAAACTGTAACACTTCTTTCATTTTCCTTGACCATATTCCATGCAACGCTAGCAAAGTGTAACCGTAAGAAAAGTAGAATTCCTTAGAAGAAACACAGATGCATGCTGTAAATATAGATTTTGCAACAATTAATCTACACTGTCAGTAGTCCTTCTTTAATGAGCTAGCACAGAGAGTTAATGCCTTGTTTTGCAAAACATATTTTTATTTTTTGGAGTAATTTGTAGAAATCTACATCACTTATGGTTTTCTCATTATGAAGAAAACTATGTAAAAGAGTGTTGTATGTTTTTAAATGTAGGTAACATTGTAATGTAGTATTTTTAAACTTGCCTGCTGAATTATTTATAGATTAAATTATCAGTAGACCTGTAAATTGCAAATTATATAGTTGCAAAAGTCGTTATTTTGTTTCCTGTAGTGTATTCTTAAGACAAGAATTCTTAAAAAAAT
This sequence comes from Deroplatys truncata, assembly GCA_030765065.1. Taxonomy (NCBI): domain Eukaryota; kingdom Metazoa; phylum Arthropoda; class Insecta; order Mantodea; family Mantidae; genus Deroplatys; species Deroplatys truncata. Next base: position 113,961,148 of record CM060988.1, on the reverse strand, counting down.
GCTTAGAGATTAGATTTCCTAATCTAAGCATGCTAAAACACAAAAGCATTAGCTCAGTTAGCATATCATTACCTTAAATCCAAAACCTCATAATTTTCACTTTAGATCAATTTTACTTGAGTGGTCCTTCTGATGGCTTAATAATTAGGCCATCTACTGACTAATTAAGTTGAATAATGGCTCAGTTCATCAACACAGGACTTTTACAAAACCGCTTACCTTGTTTTCTTCAGAATTTGGTTCCAAAACCTCGTAAGTTGTCAAAACATATAATAGAAACACAAAATTACTCTAAAGAAGTATATAAACTAAAGATTGCATAGAAAACCAACCTTGAATGCCATGGATGCAGTTTCTTCTGTGTTAACTATTTTTATTCTCTCCTTTTGAAAACTTTTTATGGAATTACAAGGCTTTGGAATTAGGGTAAAAATATTTTGCACAGACTAATTGATCAATCATATGCTTTCTAACTTTTTTTTGTTTTTGTCAATTTGGGAATACAAGGCCTTTTTAAAATCCTCCTCACAGTAAACTGTTTCAGACTACACACAATTTTGCCATCATCTGTTACTTAACTTAGTTTCACAAAATTTTAAACTAAAGAAAGAAAGACATTCATTTAAAAGATGTCCAGTTATGAACTCTCTTGCTTCATTCTACAACCAGAGAATATACTAAGTTATTTGATAAAATATAAAAATCTGAGAACCCTAAACTGAGATCTATATAACTTTATAAGTTCACTATTGGTAGAGCACCTATTAGTGTTGCAGATGGATAAGAGTTCATTTCTACACCTGAAACAACCACTGCATCTAAGGAGTTAAAAGTTTACATATATATAAGAGTTTGGAGAAAATTTGTCTTACAAAATTTAGTTCAAATTTGTACAAAAGAGTAGTTTCTATAGAAATCCTTCTAAAACATATGATGTTTAGGTGAACCACAGATTGAATGCAGTTGAAATTTTATGAGAGTTAGATATACATTTCCATTCCAAATTTGGGTGAAATCAGTACAAAATTAAGTATAGTTTACATGGAGAACCATTTAAAATATAACAATTTGTAGAATTATTTCCCAAAATATCCAAAAATAATACATTTTATAAATGTATCTGAAATTTAACACTGTATGAACATTTAAAATTTTGTTTGTAATTGATGTGACTGCATCCAGAAGTAAAGCACTTTAATTGTTGAATCGTTTTACCTCCCATACTATATAAATTATTACTTAATAGGTACTGGTTCAGATTATTTCTTTATACTGTAGTTCTCATAAAATATATAAAATTTTAAAGCAGGAAAGATTCACTTTGCCTTCTATCAAGACAGTAATGTATTACATATAAGAGAGTAGATATCTTGGAGTTTAGTCATCTAGTATTCCTGCATATTTAGGAACCTATAGTTGTATGAAATTTACTAACATGCTTTGTACAATTATTTTAATTTGCCTGTCAAAAATTAGAAATTTCCATGAAGTTCATAAAGTACAATGGAACATTAGCATGGCAAATACCAGATATGCCAGTTTTAATTTTCAAAGATTGCAAAATACTTATTCAGAATCCCTATCTTACCTAAAATTAAAGTAGGAATGACTGATAAAATGAAGTTAGTTGACAGTGGGTCTCAAAAGCAGTCCTTTGTCATTTGTTTTCTTAAAAGAGCTGAAAGCGATGATGGACTAATATGATAGAAGAATGTATAGCAGAAAAATTCAAGGAAGAATATCAGGAAGAAAAAATTTTTATCCTCTGTCAAGTCTAGGAAAATTTCCCAGATATTGCTCTTCCATTGTTTCTTCCAACATCTAGAGACAAATTTTGGGATTATTTTGTCAGAAAAGCTATTCCCAATTTCTAGATTTTGGAGTACATTTTGCTTCATTGATCGTAATATACAGTATTTATTTGTAACAATACATTAAAAATATAAATAAATTAGCAAACATATGATGAATATTAAATATTCCAGTAATAATAACTGCAACACAGAAAGCTACAAACTTAAATCTATCTTGTATGTAACCATATAAACATTATTTTAGAAGTGTTTGCTTCCTCTTACTGTGTATTTGCAAGCATATTGAAAGGTACCTACCAAATTCTTCTCAAGAGAAACAGGTATACCTTATGTTAATGCTCCATCTCCATGTATATCATGAATAGAATGTTGCAAATAAATATTTAGAAGCCCTTTGTTAGAATGCATATAAACTACCTATTGTTTTCTATTTTAATGAATGATCAAATAGGAGCACCAATGAAGCATGCTGTTTTGTCATTGCTTAACATTTCTGAGCAATTTTTCACCTTCTTTCAGCAAAGTGTTGCTCTAAAGCAGAAGCATTTGCTCTTTGGTGTTATTTATTCAAAGCACTTAAACAGACATCATTGTCTTAACATCAAACTATTACTGTTCATCTAATGTTGAGCAGATAACAGTAGAAATATATTAGTTGCATGTAAATATGTAATTTTTATACAATATTGATACATTTTTAAGATTATGTACTATAAGCTTATTTGATTTAGGCTGGATTACAATTCAAAATAGTACAGATTCAAAAGCTGTAGACCTAGCTAAAATCATTTTATCTCATTATGTGCTATTAACAAGGTGCAAACTGACCACCAAAAATGCTATTCAGATACTAAAAGTGCCTTGCTCTGTGTATTATTGGCAGAAATAGAATGTAGATACCTGATACCCCAGCTTCCTGTTTCATTGTTTCTCTGGGCTGAGGTGATCAGCTTTACCTATCTTGAAAAAAAGTATGATTTCTGAATATAGTCTATCACTTTTTATGAAGTTATACACACGTGGTTATACAAATTGGTTTGATTCTTTTTATGTTAAATCAACGTTCTTTTTTCAGGTTTTTTTTTGCACACAATGCTTTAAATTGTTATGAAAACATAATAAAAAAAAAAGATTGTCAAATGTTGGGAGAAAACATGCAGTTTGCACTCTGTATGTAAGAAGAAATGTTTATGTGTACATATTAAATATAAAACTTGTCTTTCTGTATATACATATATGGACTGTGCAGGAAAATATAAAGGTGTCTACTTGCCCCCTCCAAAACAAAGTTCAAATTTATGATTTCTTGAGTATATAAGATTTGTATACAGTAATAAAAATACTCAAAATATCATAAATATATTAGATAAGTTTTAGCAGATTTACCTTTTTAATGAATATTTGGATTTGCATTGTTTTATAATAAAAAATCTAATGCATTACATTTACATGACTTTCCCTGCCCATTCTTCTACAAACTATTCTTTCAAAAACTTATTCTTTTATCCAATTCATATTAAACCTATTCAGAAAAGCTTTTATTGAACATTTCATTGTATATACAAGGGGAATAAAGTAGACTGAAGTAATAATTAAATCTTTTAAAAGTGGATCCCTATGTGATAACTTTGAAATTCCATGTTTCTCGCATGACTATGAGAAAAAAATGCATAGTGACTAGCACTGGAATTAAAGTGTAAAGTATTTTAAAATTCAAATTAATAACAAAAACTATCTCAGAAATGGTTAATGTTACAAAAACGTTTGGCATAAATGTTTTGTTTTAACAAGATCTATATTTTTTGTGTAGTAAGCTTCTGTCTATCTCTAATGGTTTACCAGTGATACAAATTTATGCAAAATTCAGTCAGAATGAAGCGATCACAGAAAATTCAAGATATGAATTGTTTTTGGTCATGCAAATATCTAAAACATATTGTATTTTAAACGAAATCAATATAGTCATTTTTAAGAAAATAAAAAAAAAATTCCATGTATGGTAGTATGGTGTTGGGGGGGGGGATCTTCAGAATCTTTGTGTTGCATCATTGCAAGATGCTAAAGTTAAATACCAATTTTGGTATTTAAACAACTTTTAACTTTTAGTTTTTGAGTTTTGATATCCAGAGACACATGAACAGAACACATACATGCACACACACACTTTTTTCAGGTTCAGGGAATGAGTGATTCCAGTGAAATCCATTTAAAAATTTTAAGATGGAATACCTACTATAAGTAGGTGGTAGAGAAAGTAAACATTTAAACAGTTGCTTCCATACAAAAGCATCATAAATATTTTGTTTGTTATTGAATCAATATTGCTGAAAACATAAATGTGGTGCCAAATCTAATCTATTTGTGTAGTATCCTTCTTTGGGATGTAGTTTATCTAGGATCAAACTTATTAGTAGTACAAATTTGCTATGCTAAAGCATTTATAAACATTTTTCCTAGAAAATTGGATATTGGCCCTATTTTAGTGATTTCCAGTGCAGCAGCAAATGACATAGATGCATGTTTTGCCTCTAGAGAAGTGACAAGTTAATGTATAAGTCCTTAGACAGAAAAACTGTTCCAACTCCTAAGTATGAATACATCTTAGACCAACACAGCACCTTGTTCATATAAAACAAACACCATCCATTTTATTCAGAATGAAATCTACCACTCTATTAGGTGATAAGGCTTTGCCCTAGTAGACACTTTGGATACAGTTGCAATACTCATCTGTCTCCAATTTTCCTGAGTTGCATTTTGTAGCTTCAAATTTGTTTGCAAAAACACCATTTTTCAGCTGTTTTCTTCAGCTGTGGAGTGTTCTAAGAATGCAGAATTTTGTTTTGTGCTACTCGGGATCGAGAGTGTATTGTTTCTTACAAAATGGACTAAGAACACTTGAAGATCACGAGGAGCAACTGCAGAAAATTATTCATAATCACCTCTTCAGCTCTCAAAAATTTTGCCATGCTATTATGTTAACATTCAAATGCTGGTTGTCTCCTAATGCTTAAATATGCCTGTCACTTTATTTCCATTTATTGTTCTGCTCCTGGTGTGAGCAAATAGACCAGTCTAAAAACAAATTTGAGAAGATATATTTAAGTGGTGTTCTTCAATTCCATGTGGAGTTAATATGTACCAGGGCAGATCAAAAAGTAACGCACAATTATTTTTTTACAAAAAAGTTTAATAGAATAGTTAAAACAACAAAAATCACAAAGAACTTACACCTTTTACCTACTCTTTGACATAGTCACCAAGTTTTCAACACATTTCTCCTGTCATGATACCAATTTCAATATGCCCTGTTCGTAGAAGTCCGTTTCCTTAGAGTATAGCCATCTGTGGACTGCTGATTTCACTTCCGCATCTGTCGCAAAGCATTGGCTGGCCAGGAATTTTTTCATGGGACCAAACAGATGAAAGTCTGACGGTGCAAGGTCTGGACTGTATGGTGGATGCTGAAGGACCTCCCAACCAAATTTGGTGATTTTCTGATGAACAGCAGCAGCAGCAGCATGGGCGCGAGCATTGTCATGAAGAATTTGACATCATCAGCATTCATGTTGTGGCATTTGTCATGAAGGGCACGTCGCAACTTCACCAAAGTTTCAATGTAGGCTGCAGCATTCACAGTGGTCCTGTGTTCTGCAAAGTCCACCAATACAACACCATGCATATCCCAGAACACCATCACAAGCACATTCCTAGCAGATTGAGTCACTTTGAGTTTTTTCTTCACTGGGGAACCAGCATGTTTCCACTTCATACTTGCCTGCTTGGTTTTAGGTGTGTAGTGGTATGCCCACGAATCACCAGTGACAATTCCTTTCAGAAAGTCATGCCCTTCTGCGGTGTACCACGTTAGATGATCCAAGCTCGTCATCATTCACTGGCCCTTGTTGTTGTCTGTCAGGTTCTTAGGCACCCAGCGAGCACAAACTTTATGAAATTTTATGTGTCATGAACAATATCGTACACTGCACCATAGGAAATGTTGAACTGTTGCAATAAGATTCGCAGTTGCACACGCCGGTCATTCAAAATTGTCACCTCAGTGACTCTGACATTCTGCGGGATTGCAGCTGTTACCAGCCTCCTGGAGCGTGGCGAATCTCTACGGTTCACACAGCCCTTTAGGAAGAATGCACACCACCTGGAGACATTGCTACGGTCCATACAATCATCCCCATATATGCCACGCATGTCCCTGTGAATATCACTCAGTTTATGCCCTTTGGCCCACAAATATCGAACCACACCTCTCTGCTCTTCACATGTGGATGACAGTAACATGCGCGCCATCTTTGTTGTGTAGTTCACGCTTCTCTTGCTAGAGCTGCACATAAAACAAAAAATACCCTCTGTAGTGAGAACTTCAAACTATATCTGTGTGAAATGGGAACATTCCAGCTGCAATACCAAGGCAGAAAAAAATATTGTACGTTACTTTTTGATCCGCCTCGTAATTATCACTGATGAATGTAAACATTGAAAAAGAATTTCATTAGATAAAAATGACTTCTAGCTACCTAACTCTACAAGACAACAGACCACTGAAACAGTGGTTAACCTAACCACCATATTAACCTAATGAGTGCACCAACAATACAACAAATGGCAATGGAAATCATTGGGTTGCAATGAATATGCACACATACACACTCTCGCACAAAAACACATACGCGCACACATCTTTTTCTAAAACTTGTGGACCATTCATTTGCATTAGTATATGGTGTATATAAGTGTAACGATGAAATCATATGGTTCAGTTATTTTTTTAATGTAGTTCCAAGGCAATAATTGCATATAATACAGGTATAGGTAACTGACTACAGATTAAACATTTTAACACATGTGTGTAATACTACAAACAGAAATTCAGGATTCAAATGAAATGATGATGTAAGCCTAAACCTCGATACCAGTTCCACCACTTAGCATATGTTTATCTCTCTTATCACTACACTGAGTTGCTGTGTACCTGGGACCCAACAGACCCAAACATATGTATGTATATACATAATTTTTATTTTCTTTGTCATCCCTAAAATGTTGCATCTCTCTGCACATATTCTCCCAAGCATAAACACAGCCTTGGTGTTATTGCCAATATCACAGAAGTGCCTCCAGTAGAGAGGCTGCAATTTTACTCATTTGCACTGCACAAATGAACAGTGTATGTAGGAGTTCAAACTGTCCTTCCCAAAATGTATTACTTTTCATTGTTTCACCATTCCGATTATAATTCTGACACTTTCTATACAATCAGCTTATTGATTATGTGTTGTGCAATATGTGATTTGATAAACTGTAAGAGAAAAAGATAGAAATACCATGTTCAGATGGCATTTGCCAAATTAGAATATGTTAGAAACAGGGCCAAATAAGAGTTCACTTTTATTTTCATGCATTCAGTTAATCTGTTTAGTTCACTGTATGTTAAAGCATGTTAATGCAATTATATACAAGTGCATTCTTATACAAGGAAGAGCATGGTAGAAAGGACAGTCAAATACTGGCTCAGAATAAAGCTACTGGAGGAAAATGAAATACCAAAACAATGTTTGATTGTACAGGAGAAAATAGGGAAAAAAGAAACTTGGATGCACAATATACAGACAACATTGGAAGAAATAGGAATGGGAGAAACTTGGGCAGAAAGAAACAACAAAAGTAAGGGTTTCTGGAGAGAAATTAGAACAAGACTGGAGGATATTGAAAAGCAAGAAATTATGAGTCATTTCAAGGAAAAAAGGTCATTAATAGATATTTAAAAATGGAATGGGGAAAGAAAGATACATCGAAGTATGCCACAAAGAGGTCAGAATGGGAGGTGCATGGGCGAGGACAGGTGTAATGAATTTAAGTGGTCCAACAGAGAGAAGAAGGGGGCAGAGATGTACTAAATGTAATGGATTACATGACAATTGGCATTATATTCTGGAATGCGAGGACATGGATAAAGGAAGAGAGAATTCAATACTAGAGAAATGGAAAAATTTACCAATAGAGCTAAAAGTTACAAAGATTTTTAATACAAGATAAAATGATTATATGGAGAAAGCAGGAAACAGAATATAAGGGGAAGAGAAATAATAAGCAACTCCCTTATATTGTAAACATTATATAAATTGCATGTAAGCACAAAGTAGACAATAAATCATACATACATACATACATACATACATACATACATACATACATACATACATACATACATACATACATACATACATACATACATACATACATACATACATACATTACATTACATTACATTACATTACATTACATTACATTACATTACATTACATTACATTACATTACATTACATTACATTACATTACATTACATTACATTACATTACATTACATTACATTACATTACATTACATTACATTACATTACATTACATTACATTACATTACATTACATTACATTACATTACATACATTACAATACATACATTACATACATACATTACATACATACATTACATACATACATTACATACATACATTACATACATACATTACATACATACATTACATACATACATACATACATACATACATACATACATACATACATACATACATACAAGGAAGGGCATATCAGTTTTTGAGTTGTGCTGTTCACAGACACATGGACAGACAGATACACACACACACACACACACACGCACACGCACACACGCGCACGCACGCATGCGCTCGCATGGACCTTTTCTAAAAATCTTTTTCAGGTTCAGGGGATCAGTGTATTTCCAGTGAAATCTCAGTTTCAAATGCTTTGGAAGGGTGCTTATGAACTGAACACAAACACGTGGTTATTTTGTTGGTAAACACGAATTAAATTAATAATAGGAATTTGAAACATAAAGATGATGATGTTAAAAAAAGCATAAAAGATTATGTATTTTTCATAAGGATTAGGAAAACTAAACTGAATTTAGCAATTGGTTAGTATGCAATGGTGACAATAAGTATAAAGCATTTTATAAATATTGCCATAAGTGTTTCTTAGTCGCACATGGGAGGGGGGGGGACAAAATGCGCATCCGTCCCTTATTTTGATTTCAGATATCTGGCAAGCCTGTAAAATGCACTTTGGATGAATTGCTACTTGTTTTACCATTAATGTAAAATTAAATAATATAAATAAAAGCCAACCACTGTAACAAGTCGTAGTCATTTTACCTTTTGAACAGTTTCTTATGTTGTTAACCTCTTCGCTAAGCTGCTCTCATCTCAAAAACCTCTAAAATGATAGGACCTAAGCTGTGTGCATTGCATGCACAATATTAGCAAACTCTGTAAATCTATCACTTATAGGTGCCAGCAATATTTTCCCAAGTTGGACCTCAACTCTGGAAGTGAGTTATTTTTGCTCACTTAGAATGTGCACTAATTGGCTCCTACTTACAAAGCTTCAGTTAACTAATAACCAACATTTTTACCAACTGGAAGTTGGCAAAATAAATCATAGGAGACTATATTATAACTCGCTGAGTTCAAGCAATAAAGTAATTTTTATATAATAAGTAGTAGCTAGCAAGAGTTTCTTACATACAAATAGTAATGTCTTAATATGTTTTTATATTTTCCTGCAAACAGTATTTGTAAATACAATAAATGCTTGCATTTAAAACTATACCTTTTTAAAATAAGGAGAGAATTTAGAAAGTTACTAAATAAAATTTTAAGTACATTTATTTTTGATCTGGAGAATAACTGACAAATATTAATTTCAATGTTTAAACCAGATCTGTATAATAATCTACCAAGCCACTACAGCTTAAAATATTAGAGATTTTAAGGTCTGTTAGCTGCTTCTTCATTGAATTTGTTCTAAATAACTTTAAACATACTATTAAACTTTTTAACAATTTAATTGAAATTAAATTAACCGCAACAAAAATGCAGTGTTTATTTTTAAAGTTTTTCTTTAGGCACTGATTTTAATATATTGTTACTAACTAAATGAAATACAAATGTTTGCTTAAAACAAGATACTGAGGGGCATATTTTCAGTATGGTATCTGTTGCAATAATAAGAGGAAGCAGATAATTTTGGTTAACTAGTTCATTTTGTAATCTGATTCTACATATCACAAAATTGCTTAACCACATAGTTTCTCTTGTCATTTAATCATTCTTCATAGCTTGTAACAATGTTTTGTGGTTCCCTCTCATAGAAGCCTTTCACCAGTCTTCTCATAAATGTGCACCTATTTCTTCTACCATAAATGTTTATTTTCTCTGCAGCTTACATACAGTAAAAGAAGCATCCAAGATACACATTTTGAAGTGCCCTAAATTAAAAAATAAAAAAGAACATTTTTAAAGAGTGATGTTCGTTAAATACCAAATAGCCCTTTACATGTAGAAATACTCATTATTCTGTTTGCTCAAAAGTGTCTCAAAGACTTTTAGTTAAATATTGTGTCTCTGAGATATTTGTATAACAAACTATATAAACTTACTTACATGAAAAACGTAGTTCTTCTCTAAAGTATATATTTTCCTGGAGCATTAAATTAATATAAGCTAAATTCTTTTGTAGCATTAGCCAGTTCTGAAATGTTCACTCTTATGTATTTAAATTTTACCAGATTTTACATCCTCATCTTTACACATTTTATACATATGTTCTTTAGTTTCTTATGAGCTAATGGCTGGCATATATTGATTTCTTTTTGTAACAGATGATTTTATCTCAGACTCTTGATTTTAACTCTTAGCATTTGTAGCTTTTAACTCGTGCTCATATGCACTACAAAATATGTAACAATGTATATCACATTTGCATATAAAATTAGTGATTTTAACTGAATGATTGTGTTGAATGTGTTGACATTACAGAACTACTGAAAGAAAAGGGTTGACACCCTAATAATTTCCAGAATAGACAGTTCATTATAATAATTGATAAGCCTCATGAATTTGTCTCACATCCTGAGGTTGACCCAGTATCTTTTCAAAGTAATAAATTTAGACAAACAGGAGCAGATCTGTGGTTTGAGGTACCAGATATCCTTACAGAGGACAATGACGACAATTTATTGTTCTCATTACACTTCCTAAGAGAATAAGAAAAAAAATCTGTTGCATTCACTTTTTTTGAACCTTTTATCATAGAAGACTTGCACCCTACCGGTGTGATCGAGTTTTACAAAAAAGTGTTCGATGGGTATCTCTTTTTTATGTGTATTCTATCTTCTTAATTAAATTTCTCCAATATGGTTTCTCAATATCTCTTGTGTGTAAGGCATTCACTTAACTTTCCCCTCTTCTTCAACCATTCTTACAAAAGCTTGTTATTCTATTTCTTGTTAAACCAGATACTTTCAATACACATTACACATTTCATTGTAGGATACAGTAGGTAGAGCAAGTCAGGTTTTTAAAGAGTGTGTCACTATGTATGGTTTTGAAATTCCACGCTCTTTGCATGTGTACCACAAGAAAACAATGAATAGTGATTACCAGCTGAGAAAAGTGTAAGTATTTGAAAGTTCAAACCAATAACAAGGAACATCTCAGAAGTTTTTAACTCCACAAAAAAAAAAAAAAAAAAAAAGTATCCTACATAAATTACATGCTTTAATGAGATCTTCATTTTTTGTTAAGTAAGATTTCATCTATCTCTTACAATTTACCAATTATACAAAAGTCATTCACAATAAAAAGGATTTACCAGGCTATTCCCAAACAATTCAAGATATACATCTTATTTTTCATACAAGTATCTTAAATATATGGTATTATAATCAAATTCGCTAGAGACATTTTTCGAGAAAATCAAAAATAATGAAAACTTTTCAAGCTACAGGGTAGTTTGGGGTGGGGGGATTTTCTTGAAATCTTGTGTCACATCCATGGAAGATGTTAAACTTAAATACCAGGTTTAGTAGTTAACCAGTTTCATTTTTTAGTTATGCTGTTCAACACACACACACACACACACACACACACACACGCGCACGCGCACGCGCACAGTTTTTCTAAAACTGCCTTTTTTGGATTCAGGGAATCTCAAAGCATGTATATCTGGTGAAATCTCTGCATCAAATTTTTGGGTGGAATGCAATACTTCCTCTACTAGTAGAGAAAGTAAAAATGCATATGAAAGAATTATTAGATTTGTAACTTCATGTGGAATCAAATGCAGTTAAGGAAATATAATTTACAACCAAATTACTGTACAATAAATAGCTGACAATGCAGATGATTGGCCTGAGAAACATGTCCTAGGTTAAAATTCTGTTACTAAAGAATGAGTGTACAGTTGACTCCTTAGTAATTTAGTTGTAAATTTGATATTGTGTTTACATTGTCAGTTTACCTGTATTGTGCTTTAATATAATTACTAAGTTGCAAAATCTGTCTTGTTCTATATGAGCATGGAATAAAACAAGTCAATTGGCATTAAAATGCCCTTTCTGCCCCCTCACCATTACTGGATCCATCTTATGTCAGAAACAGCCGCATTGGTTAATGGACTGGTGAAAGGTGTTTATGATAAGGGTCTCTTAAACTTTATCCCATACTAATAAAACTGTTATGTGAGAGTGAGTATTTTTGTGAAAGTAATTTGTGTGCCTTTTTAGTGGGACCAAGAGGTTTAGTAATTCTTTTCATAGTTAAAGATTTTCCCTTGTGTAAGCCATAAAATTCTGAAATTTTACAAGATGCAAATTTATAATCCATTTTCAGCAATGCAGTGGTTACTTGCAAAGGTATTTTCATATTATTAAATGAAAAGATGCACATTTGCATCCAATTATTTGACTAAAGCTACAGAATATAGCTACATAGTAATCAAGATATAAAGTAGTGTATCCTATATTAGTTACTAAATTAAAAAGAAGGTACAATTACTACTTGTCTGAACAGAGAACATAGTACCTTGTGCATATTGTTAAAAATTAATTATATACAGATTTGCATTTATTTTTTTCACTGTTTAGTGAGAACGTGAGCCTGGGGAGAGGGAAGCCAATGATGGTGGTACCAACAACAACCTATGTGGCATTGAAAAATTCAACTATAATAGCAACAGAGCCAATAACTGGAATGGCAGCAAGAGCTACTACGTCATCTTTTTCATTTATTGCTTTGGCATCAGCGACAAGAGTGGTAGAAGAAGCAGTGAAGTCAGTGTCTCATGATACTGGGCTTTTCTGCCACAGTCGTTTCTGCGGTTTTCCTCTTCCCCATCTATAGCAGCAGCAGCAGCAGCAATGGGAGAGGCACTCCTCCCCTAACAAACAATGTGGTGCAAAATGATCATGTTATTCACATTGCGCTATTGCGATGCTCCTTCATGTGGATCGATATAAATATATACATCATCAGCAACCTTCATTTTCCAATTGGTTTCAAGAAATGTGGAAGATAATCAGAACCATTGACTTTCCATGGGCTAGTAAGAAGTACTAAAAGAGGATATTTAAGTGCGTGTGTTTGTGCAAAGTGGGGGCATATGATCTTCAATAGTCTTTGTACATATTTTAGGAAAGGAAAAGTCTGCATTAAATGATATAATTACAAATGAGAGAAAGAATGCTACTAATAAAACATCAATTTAAAATTCACGCCTTCCACAAGTTTATGTGAAAATATATACATATATATATTATATCATTTAACATAAAAATAATATACTTGAAAACAAAAACTCTTTGATTATTATAAAAAAGGAAATAAAATATCAAATCAAACAGCTGTGAGCATGAAAGAGTGTGAAAGGAGGTTTGCATGAATGTAAAACATGTGTGAGCTACAGGGTGTTCACAAAAGTCTGTCAGGTCTTCATTTGTTAAATTGCAGGGAATACATTTGCTTAAATTAATTATAATATTTTAATTGCTTTGGTTAGCATTGTAATTAACATTATTTTATGTTTGTAAAAAGGATTATAACTATATATATGTACTGTAGAACCACATTGTAACATAAAAACTTTTTTAAAAATGCATTATAGTGACTAAACAAATTATATTTACACTATCTGAACTATAAAAATGGAAGTTAATTCTTTATACATCTCTAAAAAATGTAGATTATATTTTCTTACCAATGCCCATTTTTAAAAACAAATTGTAGTTATACTGACTGCATTAGAGACAGTGTTTAGTTTTAATGTTATTGAATATTAATACTTTTATTACCAAATTAAAGGTTTCTAGGCTCAAGAATGCCAGATTTAAATCTGATAAACATTCAACTAAGAATGTTTTCTCTGCTGTCTCAATAAGAAGTATTTCAATTAAATTATAATATTGTGTTTCCTAAAACTTTGTATTTGTTACTATCTTCATTAAGATAATTTTTAAATTTATTTTAATTCACACAGAAATATTATTCTACATTGCTTTATAAGTACACTTGCTGCTTTCAGTTACATAAAAAGCCTTCCTTTACAAACAAATGTTCTAATGTACGTATTCAAGTCATATAATGAGGTTCTACTGTATCAAATCTAATTGTTTACCTTTCCTCTTAGTAGACTGATGAATGAAGGAATAAAATGTGTAGTGAAATAAGCAAATACAAAATTCACAAGTTTTTTTCTTTCTTTCTTTTCTTTCTTACAGTTTCCATACAAGGTTCTCAGAGTAACCAAAGAGTTCTTCAACCATTTCCTGTAATTAGCAAATGAATCCTGAACAGCAAAAACATGACATTTTCTATTGTCTTTTTCTTTGATAAGCGTAACCAAGAAGACAAGAGCCTGAAACTAACAAATATAATATGCTATACATAGGCTCTTCAAGTTAACTGAAAAAGTACAGTATTCAACAAGATTAATATTTCATTTATCGTCACCTACTCCCTCTTCAGTTTTTTTTAATTGCCAAACTTAGTAGTAAATGACAAAATGAAAGAGTGAGTGCTTAAAAAAAAAATCATCTTAACTGGCTAACTGATAGAAACAATGGAATTCCAAACCTTCTCCCAAAATAACATATTATATAGAATTAGACACATATAGAAAGTTTTTTTAATATACATATATAAAATATATATTGAACCCATCAAGTTATAGTGAAACTTATACAAGAAAAAATAATACTGCTGAAGCTTTTGTTTATATTTTTATTTACTTGCATTTGTTTTGTTATTTTAAGGTACCTTCCATGTTAACAGATTTATTTTAAATATATGAATTGATGAAGCTATATGAACTCATTGTTATCTTAACTTGTAGATATCCATTCTTAAGTAAGTTTTATATTCCACATGCTGCATTCAAGACTGTGAAATTTGTGATTTGTACACTTGATTTTGAAATGATGTGTGGAAACCAAATCTTTATCATTCCATAAAAATATTTTTATTTTTTTGTATAAAAGTTGCAATACTCTGGGCACATTTTCTGATATAACCTTGTTATTATAGGGACTATATAAAATATAGTAATATAGTTAAGAACTCATGAAATGATCAGAGTTCCAAAGAGTGGTGTGATCCATCGGCTCTCACGATGGAATAACGTTTAATGTTACTACAGTAGTGCAGTATTGCACAAATATCGTTATAAGCTTTTTTAAAAATCATTTATTTATACAAGTCATTCTGTAAAATATATGGAAATACAGAAAAAAAATTAAAATAGGATACCTACAAGTTTTGCTCATATGAGTTGACGAGTTTGTCTTTCATAGAGGTATATTCACTGTGACAAGTTGGTAACACTTGTTCTTTGACTATTGAAATGAAATTGGAAACATTAAAGTTGAAGCAGAACTGAGAGATTGAGAGAATGGAAGGGAGCATGAGAGATAGAGTACATGTGAATTGAAACCTAAGACTTCTACCCCATATCTACTGCCTTTCTTTGGTATTGTCAGCTTTAAGATAATTGTAGTTTAAACAAAAGAAAGAAAAAATTGGTGCTTGAGTCTTACATTGTAGTCTTAAAATCCATTTAGGTATTAAACCTTCAAACTTGCAATTTCACTTTAATGAATGAAATCATTCAGGCTTGTTGATCTGATGTTTCGTGTTCCCTAGGGGTTTTCTGTTTTATGTTGGCACAACTTCAACAATAGCTCATGTCCAGTAGCAGTTAATATTTTTGGCACAATATTAAGTTTTTCTGGATTTAAGAAATTCTGTTGCATAGGTATATTTGGTGACTGTCATATACTAGATAAGCTTTAAAATGAACAAATAGGAAATCAATTACAATTACAACCTAGCTTAAAATGCTGGAAAAATTAAAAGTAATATCATTTAATTCCTTTTGTATTGCTTAGTACAACATTATAATGTGCCACATTTTTACTAAGGGACCACTGACTCTAGAATGCTTTTTCTTTTGTATTTGAAATATGATCTGCAGTGATACTATTAAATACAGAAAAAATTTACTGTAACCTGAATCTAATCACAAAGTTTACAACAGCGACTAAAGGTATTTACTTCTGGTGACATAGCAGTTTAACTTTAAAAATTCAGCTACATACCAAAGAGACAGGAAAAATGAAAGATAAAACAATATACATAAAAAGGGCACATGCATTTTCAAACCAAAATTTTCGGACAAAGTAATTTGATAACCTCTTTTCTTCATAGATTTTACCAAATGCTGCACTACTCTAACAAAGATTTTAGTAAATGTGTATATCCCAAATTGTGAAGATATAGCTGTCCTTTAATAAATTTTCGGAACATACGCTTTACTTGTCTGTTGTTTTCTACTCCAGTGATAATTAAAAATGAATAAAAAAAGAAAAGAAAAGGCATGAGCAGCCCAGATTAAGCCTGCATTGTGGTCATCTTCTGTTTCTCACAAGCAAAGTACTGATTAAATTTAAACATAGATCTCAATTATATTAAAGTACTGATTGTTTCAAAATAGTATAAACAAAAAAATTATAACATTTTAAATGTTTAAGTATCTGTTCATAGGCATATTTGCATTCCAAGTTTACAACATAACTGCAAGTTTGCGAAAGTAAAATTTCCATGGTGCATTCAGAAATAAATAGTATTGGATAAACAATGATGAAACCATAGTTGTTTAGTTCATTTATTTTCTAAGCAGCCATTAACCTTGCAAGCTTTTCAAAGAGTATGTACAAGAGCATATTTCCATCTTTTACAATTATTTTGTATACCAAATAATCAAAGTAGTCATTATTGCATTTAGATTTAGAATTATAAACTTTACAATGATCACTTCTTAGTTTACTTTATAGATAGATAGATAAATATTTATTTACTTTAAATACATAGTGTATACAATTTCCACTTTACATACTTCACCGAGTTGCTGGTTTCGTAGGGCCCCTATCCTCCAACACTGTGGTTACCGAGTCAATGGGCCCTACTTGACTGAATAAATCTGCTTTTCAATACCTACTTTTCTTGTTACTCCTTATTCTTATAATTCTTCAGCCATCTCTTTCTAATTAAACCTAAATATTTTCCTTCTTCTAATATGTTTCCTTTGTATTTAACACTCAGCATTTTTCTACCTATAATCTCAATTGGTAAATTGTCCCATTTCTTTTTCTGCCATCTTTCCCTCGATTCCTTAGTTCCTTCACATTCTAGAATTAAATGCCAATAGTTATTATACTTTCTATTACATAGCGGACACTTTCCTTGATCCTCTCTTTCCCCTAAGCCTTTTAACATCATCACTCCTGTCCTCGCCCATGCAAAACCTTCTCGTGCTGATCTATCACATATATCGACATATTTTTTCTCTTTCCCACACCATTTTTAAATCTGCATATATACAGATGTGACTGGGTGACTGGGTGAGTCACCCAGTCGCTGACGATGAGGACAAATGCCCTCGAAAACGTTTCTGTTTTATGCAACTTTAATTAGTGAAGGTGAGTGTAAAAAAGTGTGACTCAATCTAAATCATGATGAATACTTCACTGTTAATAACACTTCTGTTTTTAATATTTAACCTAAACATGTGTTGTAGGCAGTATTGAGGTAAATAAATTGTTAGTGAAGCAATTCAAGTATCCATTCAATTTACATTGTAATTAAGTATTATCATTTGCACTTCACTTCACTTCACTTCACTTCTCTTCTTCCAGCTTTAGGTTTTTCAGATCAATCACACATAGGTTCACTCACTATTTCCACTAGCCAGTGATTACATGGTTTATATTATCTATATTATTATATTATTAAAAGATTTTATTGTTGTTTCCACATCACAAACTCTCTGGTTTAAATTTCTTCAGTGTAATCAATGTACTGTATATACATAGTTTGTTCACTTTCAACAATTTATAAACAGCAGACTGCAGGTTCAGCTACAAAATGAATCTTTTCAATGATACTATAATAGTATATAACAGCAACCCTAGTATTTATAATTTAAGAAGGTAATGTCACATGTCAACATATACAAATAAAAATTTAAGATTTATCTTTAAAAGAAGGGACTAACTACTACATTTTTTTCTTTGGGATGAACTGCGACCCTAGGTTTCTAAAAGGCTTTATCTCCTTTTTTATCTATTATAATGTTTCCACTAATTATATACTTTAAATTATCTGCAGAATGTTATTTGTGACTTGTTTTGAATGCACCAAAGAAATTTAACTAGCACTCTTCAGTTATCTAATAAACTCAATTGTAAATATTTGTCTATGACAAGCCAGTTCTATACTTGCAGTTTCAAATGTTTTTGCTTTATCTGTCTCAAGCAAGTAATTTAACCTTGCAGTTTAAGGTGTGTTACCATAAGTAAAGAGAAACATTCTATGAATTTGCAATTCTTAATTAATATAATAAACAAGTGCTGCAATGAACCAGAATGAATAAGAGTAAGCACACAAGAAGTTACATAATAAAATAAATGTTTCATTATAATTTATGTAGCAGTAATGTTTGTCGGACAAACTGAGGAGATCAATTGATACAGTTGTGCCAACTGTTTGCAGTTCTGTATATGATGCAAAAAAGAAACCCCTAGCTTCCTACAACACCCTTAACTTGCTCGCACACTTGTAAAAAGGAAAACAAAATGCCTCTAGCTTACTTCACCTTGGTGACTCTGACAATAACGTGAATGATGAATGAATATTATTAAAAAGAAAAACAAAAAAATAACAAAAAACTGTCACTTTTTGTGCTGTGATCATCGTAGATAAATCATTTTACTTTCCCACTCCTCAAGATGAGCGAGGGGGTGGGAAATTTTTGTGTTCCTTTTTTTAAAACAGTTCTTCAACCAGCGTATCGGTTGGGAACAAGGACCATATCACATGCTAAATATAACACAAAGATGTAATGTGTTTAACTTTTTTTTTTCTTCTGTCTTTAAAAGATAGAATGTGATGACGGACACTGGATATCATTTTTGTGGGCTGCAACTGTGGTTCTTTGTGATGTATAATGCCATTCACCTATGTGATAGGACTACTGACAGAATAATGGCAAAAGCATACAAACATAACGATATATGCTTTTTTTTGGCAAAAAGAAATGTACACAATATATTACTTGCCCTGTTTATTCATAAATTTATCTCGAAAAACTGTACATATAAATAAAAATGATAATCCTAAATGAAATGAATTATACATTACAGTAAATGTTTATCTTCCATTTTCTATGATATAATTTACTTATATGTTGTTATTTCTGAAAAGTTTCTTTATCACCATAGGTTGGCCTTTCTGTCGTATTTTATCTTAGAGTGTATGTTGATATGAAATGGCCACCAGTTCTGTTGCATGCTATGGAAAATCCTTTTTTCCCTTTTCCAGTGGATAGCATATAGAATTAGGGTTCTTAAATGCAGAATTTGAATGTAAGTATTCATGCAGTGAAATAATAATCTATAACAATACTGTCATCATGAAATTTATCATGTGCATTTCATTATATTCACAGCAGATATGACAGCAGTTGGAAGATTAATCTGGATATGTGCATTTAATGCATTCAAATTTCACTTCATTCAAAATTGTAGCAGCTTCTAGGTCCACTACTAAATGTTACTGAAGAAATAATCCAAGCGGAAATGTCCAATGAGTAAAAAGCCCAGAGGTATAAATATATGCAGTAAAACATTGAAGTATTTTTAATTAGCCAACCAGTGCACAAAAGTTTTTCAGGTTCCAATGTAAAAGCGTGTATCATTCTATCATTCTATGCAGATAATTTATCAATAGAAGCACTGTGGAATTAAAGTCAATAGACGTAGATGCTGAAGACTCCGTAATCAAATATCAAATGCACAAACTGACAGCATTATCATCTGAATCTCTAACGAATGTTGAAGAAACACTTAAAGCTCCATGACACTCTTCATAATGAATACCCTTAGAAGATAGTGAACCCAAGAATGATGAGCATAGCCATTCTAGTTTACTCCTGCATGTTTGAAACAAATGACTCATGATTTTTGGAGGACAAGTAAGTTGATTGTCAAGTTTCATTCAAAATTTCATAGAATGGTTTCCTTCCACTATGTAAGTGTATGGAGATTCCTGGATAGCCCAAGAGAGAAACAAAGTATAATGTAAAATGTAATTACTCAGCTTCAACTAGGTCATATAATCTTCAGAGGACCAGTCAAGAAAAGATATGCAACAACAAAGAAGATTCAAACAAAATGTTAGAAGTTGCAAAGATTAAAACACTATCAGCAATGTAAGGTACTGTTTCTTACAGCTTTGAAAAATGTAAAGTATGAATGAGGATGGAAGTGAATTTAATTATTTACTGTTTGGAAATACCAAGTAAGTATAAAAATATCATTCATTAGATATTAATTTAGTAAATATAAGAAAAACCAGAGCATTCATTAAACATGCCTCAATATGGTACATAAAGTTTGGACATTTTACTGATTGGACAGCTTCATTCAGGAGGCATTTAGAATGGGATATCTCTGTTATATGGGTATTTAAGTACACAATCATTTTGTACTGGGCTTATAGATACAAGTTGTTACAGAATATGGGTTTCAGTGCAAATGCTCCATAGGTATCATATGAAAAACATAATAATGTTGCCAGCTGCTTAAGATTAAAATAATAAATACAATTGGAATATCAGGTTGTAAGTAAATGACCGCATCACTTGTTCATATCATCTTTTACAGTGCATGTTTAATATCTGCTCAGGTAGTTTATTCTTATTGCAGTTGCACATATAGGCAAGAGAAGATATTCTGCTAAGTAAATTTTGACAGAGTTGCAATGAAATTAAAATCAGTCAAAAAATGCATGATAACAACATTTAAATACCCAATCAACCTTTTATACAAGTGTTGTACACTAATATATGAGTTATACCTAGCTCAGACCTGCATTTATAAAATCTGCTGCCCTGTGCATCCATAAGGCAGCATTTCTCCACATATTCTGCATAGATTTTAAAGAGTATTCCTGAGTCATAGTTTTAAACATGGGATTTACTTCTAAAATAGTTTTTTCTAACTTGTTTTCTTCAATCATGAAGTGTTGTAAGAGTGAAAACTTGGTTTCATTTTGACCAGGAATGAATGCATTTTTTATTTCAAACTGGGGCACATAAACCACCTGAAGGTTGCTGGAGAGTAACTAGAGTAAATTATTATACAAGGGAAAAATGGTTCTGTACTAAAAGTATTAAGTTATGTACTAATTTAATATCCTGAGTTTAATACCTTAGGTTTAAAAATAGCTTTGTTTATTGCTGCAATTTTATTTTTTTTCATTTGTACCATAGCACTATATTCATTGTACTTAATGTGAGATGCTCCCGGCTTATCACACTAAATATTCACCATTAGCTTTATGTAAATACTTTTGTTTCACATTTTGTTGTAGCCTTCACATACTTCCCATTACTTATCCAGAATGGTGTTTCATTGTTCCAACTGTCGTCCTCCATGGTGCAGTGGTTACCATGCTTGCCTCTAGTTCCCGAGGTCGGGGGTTCAAACCCAGCAGAGGGCAATGGATTTTTTCGGGCATAAAATTCCTTAGCATGGCTTCCTTCAGAAGGGAAGTAAAGCTGGTGGTTCGTGTTGTAGATTTACAGCACGTAAAAGAACCGCAACCCTAATAAAGAGGCCTCTGAGCAAAATTACCAGTCTTTCATGGCCAATATAGATTGAGGCACTAAGGACCACCACAATTAAAGAGCATCCATAAATAAAACTCAATTTAATTTTTTTATTGTGCCAACCACTTTCACCCCAACTAAGTAGCATTGGCGACTTTACCATTGATGCAATTGATGTGTCACATTCCTTATAATAATTATTATTCATTGTGTATTTTTCAATATTTGTTTTACTTTTATTAAAATAGAATTAGCTTTGATAGTCATAAATATATAAAATACAAACTCAGCATTTTGAACTCTCGCTACTGGTTTCGGCTAATTTCCAAACAATACCAAAGGTGACACTGACAGCACGTTTGAGTTACAACCACCGACTTTTTTTACTTCAGGAAATTTGCCTGTTGTGAACATTTTCATGTGTATGATGCATAGCAGTCTGTCACAGCCATTAGGGTAGAAGTGGGTGGCTCGAACACTGTTAGCCATTGTATGTCTATAGTATTTTATAAATACTTAATAAAATATCGAAGTATATGCTTATAAATGAGTTTTTAATGAGTGGTAAGAGAAGATATATGATTAGTATTTAATGTGATTGTCAAAAGTATAGAGTTTCCTGTTTGTGAAGAAATAAGACATTAAAATGTGAAAATGATGTGATTTCAAAATGACATCATGGTTCATGCATGGATATAGGAGCTTGAATTTCATTTGGGAATTTGGAACTAAATTCTGACCATTGTGCAGTTGACCATTTGTTAAGTGAGCCATTTAGTAAACTTTCTTTCACCAAAAAAGTAAAATTATTGGTGATGGACATGATTATATAAATATACATAAATCTATAACATTTTTGTTTATTTATTAGCTTTTTAATTTGGATAAAGAGTTTTGATGTTAATCATCCGGTCCGCATTAACTGTTTTTCATATTTTTTTAATCAGTTACATCCCCTTGCCAACAAGTCAGAAATCACCACTGCTAAGTAGTAGGTGTTACCGAAAGTCCTGACATAGTTTCCTCATCAAAACATGATTAGCTGTCACTATACCATCTAATGGCATCCCTGTTTTCAGTACAATCACAGTTTATGAAACAATTGTGTTGTTGGATTACATGACTAATATACAGGAAAATGGAAAGAAATACCATTTACTATACTAATAGCACAGAATGAGCAGAGAATCATATCATGATTGATATTCTCGTATGTGCAGTATTGCTGAATAAGAAAAACTTGAACTCAACTTAGTATCTAAATCTTGAGTGAGGTGACTTATGTTTGTCCATACTACCAGCAAACCTTAGTGCCATTGGATCTAAAAGCATTTCCATGAATGCAGAAGCGAGATGTCCTCAAGTCCAGAAGAGTTTGAAAGTTGGGCAGAAAAGTTTACCCATTTGAACTATTTGATAAAGGAATTGGGTATAACCAAAAAGAAGTGAATTACCAGGCTTATTTCTAGATGAAAGAAAGTTGTGCATGACTAGTATAGTATAGTATTTATTGTGCTAAGAGTTTTACAAATGTGATTGTCCACTGCACTTTGACCCTGGTCACTCATTCAGTAAACAATCACTACAGTTTATTTACATTTTACAATTTCTTGTCAATAAATTATCTTGCTCTTTTTTTTTCAGTTTTTTTTTTCAACTCCCATTTCCACTTGTTTTTCACTTTTCATTTAGTGATTACTTAACCATCACACATTCACTATAGTTTTCCATTCAAAGTAAGATGCGCTACCTCTTACTTTTCTCTTTCCACTGTCCAAAGCCATTTATTTTTTACTTTACACAAAAACTGTCCAATGCTTCTAGCATCCTTACATATCATTTCAATCATAAGTGTATTTCTATCCCCCTTCAACCACTTCTTATTAAAAAATTATTTTCTCCAATTTTCTGTTCCTTGGCACTTAAATATTGTGTGTTCAATGTCTTCATTACCACCACATATCGGACAATGGTTCTGAGGAATACCCTGTCTTAGCCCTTTTAGCCTCCATGCTCCGGTTCTTAACCATGCAATAGATTCTCTCTCTTCTTTGTTTACTAACATATACTCAGCACAACAAATAATAGAAAAACTAGCACAATTTACTAAATATATATACTTTTTATTGGTTACAGAAGGGCAATCATGTGAATGCATCTCAACTATGAAAAATTATAGATAAAAGAGACTTACTGCTACATTTAATTAAAATAGCTATAAGTTTATATGTCAGCAGAAGATTAAAACTTAAGCTTGATGTTTACCATGAATAAACATGATTTTAATTTACAAGAAGTGCTAATGACCAAATGTTAATGTTGGAATCACAAGATAATTTACAAAAAGCACTCTTATCTACTAACAAATACAGAAAGAGCCAAAAAAAACTACAAACTGGCTGCGTGGTGTTTTTCCTGTCCGCATCCTCGGCGCTCGTTGTTGTCTGCCGCTATCATAGAAAGGTGCAGATGAAACCATACAACATTTTTAAAACTACTTTTAAAGGCTTTACTTACCAACTTTATGGAAAAGAGATGCTGAAACTGGCCACCGTCATTGTTCATACATTTTTGGCACCTTTTTAGGTAACTATCCATCATCTGCCCTAGTTCACGTTGGGAAATGCTGGCAATTTCCTGGCAGATATTTTGTTTTAATTCTTACATAGGAAGACCAGTTAAAAAATGGAATTGAGGCCGGAACAGGTCGATAGGCCTAATCCTTGGAACGCAGAAGAAGAAGCTATTTTGTGTTAATTCTTCCAGGGTGTGTGGGTTTATCATGTACATTTTAAGGTACCCCAGAGATAGAAATCGCAGGGGATTAGGTTGGAGAACCAGGGGCCACAAAGCTCTACTAATAATTCTGTCCTCAAACACACTTTCAATTGTTCTCATCGAAATTTGGCCGTATGAGCTGATGCAGAGTCTTGTTGAAAAATGGCAAAATCACACTCCCTGTCTGTTAATTCTAAAAAAAAAGGGGGGGGCAAAATTGTATTTGCGTATGTGAGGACATCAACTGTTGACTTGAAAAAGATTTGCCCTATAACTCTTTCTCCGCTCATGGCACACCATACACCATGTTTTTCGTCATGAAAGGGTACTTCATGAACAATATTAGGTTTGTCAGAGCTTCAATAACGATTATTTTGTGTACACACATATTCATGAAAGTGGAACGAAGCCTCGTTCATGAAAAATATTAAATGTGGGTTTATTTCACCATTGTGTGCACTATCGAGACTGCACTCACAAAATGTGCACCAAATTACAGGATCACCCAGTCAAAGAGCATGTGCCACAGCAATTTGGTAGCTCTTCACACAGAGCTATAAGAAATGCCTGCATGTTGTGAAAGATGCCTAAGTGATTTTTGGGGGAATTCTCCAAATGATAAACGATGTCATCTAATGTTTCATCGGTAAGAACCATATGCCTTCTTTTAGATTTCTTAGCCTGAACACTTCCTGTGGCCTGAAATTTATTGTAAACTTCATGGATTATTGTACAGCCTGAAACTTTTGCACCTGGAAATCTTTCTGCAAATCGTACTTGGCGAGCTGACTGAGTTAACACATACGAATCATAAATAAATACATGCTGTGCGGTAGAAAACATATACTGAGCCATAATATAATACTTTGTGACTAATTACAGGACAAAATAATAAATAATTCGTAATAACTGAACTACATCACACCACTGTAAACTCAATACTGCACTTCACCTGCAGAGCAAAACCACGTCAACAGCATGACCTTGTTTATAGCAGCAGTGCGTTATCATGTTTCCACACACCCAGTGGAAAAACACCGCACAGCCGGTTCGTAGTTTCTTGGCTCTTCCATTATAATGAAAACATGTAATGATCTAAACTCTCTCTGAAGGAAGAAAAAATTCATTGCTTTTCAAGGAAGATATTACATGTGAGCACAATTGAACATTAAAAATAGTTATAGAGCAAGTAAGTATACTATTACTTACAATGCACAGTATCTAATAAACTTAAATATAACATAAATTTTAAAATATCCAAGTTTATAGGTTTTTTATAGGTTTTAAGCTTTATCAAAGTTAATGTAACAAATTAATTATAACAAAATATATGCATCGATTTAAAAAGGTTATTGTTCTGCTACTGTGATAACAGGATGCATATATATAGTTCCATTGCTATATAAATGAGGCAGCAGGATCAGTGACAAACATACTGGTCTGAAAGGAAGCATCTAATGCCAGAGAACAAAAGTACTAACAATTTAAGTGTTGGTAAGGTAGAATCAGACTGAAAACCTCAATAGCTGGGATTTGAAGTCCCAACAATTATGTGGAACAGTAAGAGAAATAGTGAAAGGAAAAATATCCAAGGGGACTCTTCAAAGTTCTATACAGCTACAGAACTGTTTTGTTCTATGGATGTAAGACTTTGACATTAACAAAAAAGGACAAATCCAGGATACAAGCTGCAGAGATGAAATTTTTAGAATCAGCTGTGGAATATAGGTGCTTTGAGTAACAAAAAACAAAGAGGTATGAGAAGAATTAAACACTTGTTATTTATATGGAAAGATACAGATATACAGACAGAAATGGAAAGAACACATGACGAGATAACAAAATAATAATAATACATAGTTTTAAAATACAATCCAAATGGATGTTGAGGTCCTGGAGGACCAGTAAAGAAAAGGATAGAACAATAAGGTTGTGCAGAAGACCAGAACAGGTCATTCATCTAATCCTTAAGATGATAATGATTTCTGCATAAGAAGAACCTGTTGGAACTTGGAGTTACATGTTCATGGTTCAAAAATCATGAAAATCTATTCCAGAACATGCAGATGTTTCAAAGACATGAGAAATTAAAACAATCGGTAGAGAAGGTATACAAGCCCAGCATTTGGAGACCTGTTTATTCACTCTTTAAAATGAAAACTAAGGTAGTATTGCTTCATAACAGTAATAAGTTAGTGCATACATCACTTGCACATTCCACTATTCTTTTGGAATCGTAAAAAACATTAAGTTGGCTCCATGAAAATATTTGAATATCATGAGCATGGATAATAATAATAATAATAATAATAATAATAATAATAATAATAATAATAATAATAATAATAATAATAATGATGATAATTATCTTTATCTGTCTTAGTTTATAGGTTTTTTATAGGTTTTAAGCTTTATCAAAGTTAATGTAACAAATTAATTATAACAAAATATATGCAACGATTTAAAAAGGTTATTGGTCTGCTACTGTGATAACAGGATGCATATATATAGTTCCATTGCTATATAAATGAGGCAGCAGGATCAGTGACAAACATACTGGTCTGAAAGGAAGCATCTAATGCCAGAGAACAAAAGTACTAACAATTTAAGTGTTGGTAAGGTAGAATCAGACTGAAAACCTCAATAGCTGGGATTTGAACCACAGATCTTACTGTTTCTGTCCTTGCTCTAACTAACTGAGCTATCATGGCAATGTACTTATGACATTGTAAGCCACTATTGAGGTATGTCATCTCAAAATGAATTTGAGATCTTGTTGTGGTTTATCAAGAAAAATACAAGTCAGTTGGGGAATTTAATGCTGTGCCAACATGTTGCCATGGTAATTCAGTTGGTTAGAGTAACTAGACAGAAATCAGAAGATCTTTGATTCAAATCCCAGCTATGGCGTTGAATTTTTCAGTTTGATTCCACTATCCAACCTTGTCCTATACATGGCTTGTGTGAAAGAACAATTAATTACCAATGTAAGTGTTGTCACTTATGAAAAAAAGATATATGCCTACCATGTATAAAGCTGAATTATAAAGCTATTTGTCAAGGCACTGGACAAAAACTTCCATGGTTTTAGTATTTATAAGTTAACATTACAAAGGGAACATTTGATGGTCCAAGATTTCCAAGTTGATGACAGGCAATACTTTTATCATCACAATGAATGAAATGGAAGAAGGTGTATGGAATGCATTTAGAGAAGTCATGAAAAAATTTGTTGGTGATAAGAAGGATGTACGATACAAAGATCTTGTAAGAAATATATTAGATAAGTTCAAAATGTTCGTTTGTAATATGAGACTGGAGCTTCACTTTCTAATGGCTCATGTAGCTTACTTTACTGCAAATTTAGGAACCTTAGTGAAAAATAAAGTGAAGCATTTCACCAGGAGCTAAGACAGGTAGAATAATGCTGTCAGGAGCATTGGGATGTGAATATGATAGAACATTATGTGGAGCTATTGCTCATGATGACCCCTCCAATGCACTCTCCAGGATATCATACACAATAAAAGCTCATGAAAAGAGAATAAGGAAAATGGAGGATTTGTAAAATTCATTCCGAAGGTATGCATTCCACTTGTATTTTGTTTAATGGGATATTTTTTCTTGTATTAGTTCTGAAATGTTTCTGTTATTGAGATAATCAATAAAGACAAACCTTCTTTATAAACATGTGTTGTCCTGAAGAATGGCTAAGTCATTACAGTTATTCTAAGTTTGATAGTCAGTCATTTCTGTGATTATCTGTAACATTAATTATCCATTAATTCCTACTGTAACTTAATTTTATAATTTTGAGGAAATATATATTTTTATACATACCATTAGAAATTAAGTTACAAAAAAATAATTCATTAATTTTTATTTTTATTCATCAGTTTCCTCAGAACTAACTTCTAAGAGTTACTTGTCCAAATATCTTTCCATTTCTACAAGTCTCCAACATTAATTACAGTTAATTTTTATTGATTTTGTTAAATAAATTAAAAGAAAACAGTTTTTAATTTCTATTACATATACGTTCCATTTTATCAACAAACATAGGAGTAAAATCTTGAAATTATAATTTATTTATCTATCTTTTTCCAAATGCTAAGTGTAACAATATGCTGCTTTAAACGTTACAATAAATACACAAAATTTCCTACCTCTAACTTAAATACAGAATCTTCACCTATGAAGCAATGATCTTCTAACTGGCTGTAAGATCTCTGACTGACTGCTTATTTAACCAACTGCAGTTACTTGTGAGCAAGAAGATCTTCTTCAGAGATGGCACAGTTAAACATAAGCCTTCATAAAACCCACAAATAAAAACCCAATGGTTTAAGATAATGTGGGCTTGCTGGGCATGAAATTTTCCCACAATGCCAATTAAGATACTCTTGGATGTAGGAGCATATACAAAATTTTATTTGAGGAACGTGAAAGTGACTAACCTGTGTAAATTTAAAAATTTGGAACACTTAGAAATGAGACACAACCATTATACACTGTAATAAAATAATAATAATAATAATAATAATAATAATAATAATAATAATAATAATAATAATAATAATAATAATAATAATAATATTTTATTGAGCACTAAGTTATTACATGTTTAGACTGCCTTTTCTATTTGGCCCTAGCCACTGAGATGAGCAGTCATTGTGAATTACAGTTATATGTTAATACATTTAGTAGTTCTTATATTTATTTATATTTACATTATTTTTCCTCTTTTAACTGTCCATATCCATTTATTGTTTACTTTTGCTAAGTATTTACCCATATTTTTACAGTTTTTATCTAAAATTGTATGTATACCTTTATTCCTATTCATTCCATACCATAAACTTTCTTTTCTCCAAATCCCTGTTTCTTTGCATTCAAATATAATATGTTGTATATCTTCCCTTCCCCGCATAATGGACATTCACCTTGTGCATAGCCATTTCGCTTCCCTTTTAGCCTCCATACTCCTGCCCTTAACCATGCTATACCTCCTCTTTCTTTTTTATTTGTGTTGTCTACACATTTCTCTCTTTCCCAATGTTTTTTATGTTAATATAAAAAAATCAAAGATCTCTTCTGAGTTATCTGACTAAATAATTGTTGTATCTCGATGTCATCAAATCTTCTTCTAATACTCTTCCAAAAACCTTTGTGGTTTGCATCTCTTTTTCTCCAAACATCTCCCATGCCATTATTCTCAAGGTTATTTCTTAGTTCATTTACCCAGCCCATATTTTTTAAGCTAGTTTCACTGTAATATATACACAGTTGTCAAGAGTTATTATTTGAAACAAGTGCACTCTTTGGGATCTTAGACAGAAACCTCCAGTTTCTGTGTGGCATGTCTATATAAGTATACTAATTCATACAAGTACATTTTACAAAATTTTTCACAAGTGTTAATATATTTTCAGTTTTAAAATTAACATATTTTACAATTTGAAAGTGCAAACATGTTCATAATACACAATAAAATCTTATTGGAGCACTAGCAAACTTATTTACAATTTCATCATCAGAAACATGAATATCATGGTGTATTGACAGCAAGGCAGATGTTATGCTTCTAAAGTATATGTCTTTAATTGTCTTATTTGTGCAGAAGCAGTGGAAACTGGCAAAATGTTAATATCTTGAGAAGAATATGGACAACTAAAGTCATATCTTTGAAGCCTCCCATGTCATCAAATTGTCTTAAAAAAATTTTCCTTTGAAAAAATAAAGATTCTCTTCCTGAAGAAATACTTCCTTTGGGACTGCTTTTAGCTAAACTGTTGCGATTGCTTTTCCCTTTAAAATTATTCTCATTGCATACCAGCAAAGAAGGAATTTTGGGGAGGGGGGTTGTGGCCCCCTTGACCCCCTTTAAATATATATCTGCTTGGAAGACATGAAAGAAATGTGCTAGAGCTCTCTCATACTACCTATCTACCTTCTTCTTCTTCTTCTTCTTCTTCTTCTTCTTCTTCTTCTTCTTCTTCTTCTTCTTCTTCTTCTTCTTCTTCTTCTTCTTCTTCTTCTTCTTCTTCTTCTTCTTCTTGCAACTAAGCGCTCATTTTTAAGTGAATCTTGTAGAAAATTCTAGTAGTAATGTGCTTGAGATGCGCTGTGAGGCCAAGCGTGACAAGATGAGTTTTGATTATAGTTGGCAAATTATAGCTGCATACCTGGTAGCCCTGAAAAAACAGAACATGATTTTCAAATGCTCAGATGTATTATTGCAAGTATTCAAAATATTTTCCTCCAAAGATGAAATCATAAAGTTGTGATTTAAGGTGTTCTCAGTATGTATTTATTGTTCTAAGAGTTTTACAAATTTGATTGTCTACTGCATTTTGACCCTGGTCACTTATTCAGTAGACAATCACTACAGTTTATTTACATTTTACACATTCGTGTCACTAAATTATCTTGCTCTTTTTTCAGCTTTTTTTTTTCATGTCCCATTTCCACTTTTTTTTTTTTTCACTTTTCATTTAGTAAGAACCACCAAGCAAAAGCCAAATAATGAGGTTAATCTTCAGACTTCAATTCATGCACTTTCTAAAAGCGATAGAGATACAAGTCTTATTCATGCAGAAAATTCTCATCTGCATGTTGAAGTAGTAGGATCATCATCAAATATGCAGGAAAATCTTGACATCTATGCACCTTCATCCTGTGTTTGGCCCTGACTTTGAGAGCCTGTGTGTCAGATTCTCCCACAAACAGATACAAATCATATGATGAGGCAGACAGCAATTAGGAAATGTTCTTTCCTACATTTGCCAAGCATATCTACTTTTACTGCTAGCCTACCTACATACCAAATGCAATATCTACATACATCTCTCAAGTAAACTACTGCAAACTATTGCAATATACAGTGTAGCATGGTAATTTACAATAGGTAATAACTTAATATTATACTAAAAAACCATATTACAGTAGCTCAGTAGTTTCATCTGTAACTCTTGTGCTGAGGATCCATGGTTCAAATTCTGGCTATGACGTGGCAATTTTAAGTTTTGCCTATCCAGGCCTTCACTTCTGACTAGCTCTTGTGGAGTATCTCCAAGGCCCAACATGATCCAGAGTTCAGTAAAAGCTGTAGGTTCTCTCACTCCATTGCCATCCTCATTGAGTATCATCAGAGGTATCAGACACTGCCCACTAGGTGTCTTTAATAAATAAACCCAGGATCACTTGGTGCAGCAAGGTGCCTCTGAGGGCATTGAAAGACCAAATGGGGAGAATTGGGCAAAACAACTACGTTAAACCACAATAAAGCAGACCTATGTCAACATTATAACAAAATCATTCTGTTACCTATAAAACTCATACAGATGAATGTGAAAATAATACACTGGCAGCCTATATTCTTATTAAAATGTGCACTCCTCGTGCCTAAACATACCTTTCATTGTATAGGCAGTGTCCTGTTGCCACATTTCATTTCACTCTCAGTGGAAGGATGTATATCTAAATAATAAGTAGATGTGCTTTGATATGCAACTATCAGTAGTGAATACAAGCAGTAATTGACAAGTAGAGAATTTCATTGGATGAAAATCATATACAACTGCCCAAGCTCTACAAAATTACTTAGCAGGAATCAGAACTATGTTGCATTTTAATTCATTGAGCATAACAATATTGCAACAAACAACAGTTGAATCATTAGCTAGCAGTGGATCTTCGGACTGCTTCATTTCTCATAAGGCAGTACGCTGAGCATAAGTACATGAAATCCATGCTACCAGTAATTCAATTGTCTTCTTTGTATGGCTGTAACAGTAATAACTGCAAATAAAAAAAAATGCTTACAACTAAATACAGATAAAAACAATAGTTTTTCATGATATGCATAATTGCATACATTCTTTCTGATTATTGCTTAAATTTTGCCATCCTAAACATTTTTTCTTTCTTTCTCTTTTTTACTCTGTTTATGACTTTCCACACTTTTAGCAGACATCATCAGAGTCAGCAATCAGGCAAACATCTATTTTTTTTTTTTTTTGCATTTAAAATTTATATATTATAAATGCAACTGAAATCAGAACAGGTGATATAACACCTTGCATTCTTATATAGAGATATGCATTTGACAGCAGAATGGTATTCTCATTTAACAACAGTAGTTAATAAAATATATTTTAAACTAAAGTATCAATCTGGTAATCAATCTGGAATTCAATACCTAAACTTGAAACCTAATTTTCTAATACCAAATAAAAAAAATTTTTAAGTTCAGAAAAATTCCTTGGTTACTGAGGAAAGTAATTTCTATTGAATGGCAATTCTTTGTCCTCCAAAATGGAAAAGAGGAAATTCTGAAGCTTTCAAAAACTTTTTGACTATAGAGTGGAAGCAACCAGAAAAATATTGAATACTTTTTAAATAATAACAAAATTAGAGTATTTGGTTTCCAGGAACAGAATACCATGGAATGTGAGGCATTATACCTCAATGGTACCTGTAAAATTTAGGATGGCTGGCAACCCTAATTTCATTCTGCAGAACTAGTCATTTAATTGATAATCCTTGTTATTTTACATAATGTGCAACATTTAATATTATGTCAGAATTGTTTTTCTTTTCCTAATATGAGTTCACTCCTTTACACATTCCACTCTTGTATTGTAATAGTTGATTCCATAACAGAATATATTTGCTCTGCTCTTGGATTAAGTCAGTGACTACAATACTTTCAGCCCATATTGACTTAGTGAGTGGCTGAGGTCATTAAACCATAGTCTCGTGAATGGGAATTCCACGGTTTGAATCCCACCAGGATTGCTCTCCTGAGGTTTCTTCCAGGTTTTCCTCAAACCTCATAAATGGCAAATGCCACAGAGGTACCTGAACTTAAGCCTGGAGTATTTCCCTCCTAAATCTCCTTTATCAGTTATCAATTATTTTAGTTCAAGTACATCAGTAGGTCCCTGTGCTGAGTGCTCTAAGAACCGGCATTAAGCACTATTAAAGAAAGACTGTATTTGTAGGACACAGAAGAACTAAACACACCTGCTTCCATCAAAGGTAAGTTCTGTTCAATTCTGTTTGTCACATGAGCCTTTTCTTAACCATAGGAGTAGTACTTGTCATTATGTTCATTAACCACATGTAGTAAAATCAAACTAAAATGTTCAATAATTTTTCATGGTGACTAGAAAGACATGTCCTGAATACATTTCCTTGCTTTGGTTTCAAATGGGGTGAGTATCTTTTAATTAGTCTTGGCAAGGTCTTGTCTTGGTTTTCACATACATAGCATTTATTGTTCTGCAATGCTTATTAATATTACGTTTATATTTATTACTTTTATATTGTTATATCCCATTTTTATTGGTTAATATCAATGTAAAGTAATCTAAATATATTATTGAAAATACATTTGTTAAACTGATCAGTCACAGTAATGGTGAAGGGTAAAATTCTATATGTCATAAATTTATTGAGTATTTAATATATGACAAGTTGATAGCATAAAGAACAGCATAATTCTGAGCTCTTCGGATCCTGTGTTTTCAGAGTGGTCATTCATATTACCTATGTGCTATACTTATTACTTTATTAGCCATTTTTGGGGCCCATCTTTTCTTATAAGAAAGAATGAGAAACTATTTTACCCTTTTCACTTTTCCTGTGTCTTTTTTTTAAGCTGATAAGTTATTAAAAATACATAGGATATATGAGCATAAAGTTACAAAAAATTACAGTATACGAGTCAATAAATACAGCTAAAAATACTTATATTCCTGCTAGTACTTAAATTCAGCAAGTTGTTCAACAGATGGGAATGGGAGAGTTGTGGATTAATAGGGAGTACCATAGCAAAGAGTTCTGAAAAGAAAGCAAGTCTAAGACTAAATGATGTTGAGAGACAAATATTTAGTAGTATAGAGAAAAGGGTTCTTTGAGGCTCTATAGGGAAATAAAAAAGTATGGGATAAGAGAAAAAAAGGGAGAAAGAATTTATTGAAAAATTCTGCTTCCTTCAACTGAAGGCTGCTGTACAAAAAAGCTTACCAGGGTGCAAAACATTAAAATATCAAATACAGTCATAAATAAATCATTTTTACAGATTCAAATATATACAGTATAATATTTGTGGGTAATTTCTGACAAATAATTTAATTCATAAATAACAAATTTAAAATTAGAAAATGAATTCCTAGAAATGGACATAAAATCTTTAAAATGTTTAGATACTAAATGTCATACAAATGATTTTTTTAATATGAGAAGTAATCCTTTAATCACTATAAGAGTCACTTCTTTTATAAATGCATCTTTTAACTGAAATGTTTTGCAAAACTGTAAAAAAAAAAAAAAAAAAATTGGAATGGTTCCTCTAGCTATCATGAGCTCAACAACTTGATCCGAAGTCAGCTGATATTTTTTGCAGTAGTATTGCCTGATTGGTTTGTGGATGTTGCATTTTTCCTTGTGCACTGCTGTCAGTTGATCTTCATCTATTTCCCATCTGATAGTAGGGCCAATTATAGTGCTACAGGATGGCCAAGGTTTTGTGGCTATTAGATCTATTCTTCT
Source organism: Deroplatys truncata (assembly GCA_030765065.1). Lineage (NCBI taxonomy): Eukaryota > Metazoa > Arthropoda > Insecta > Mantodea > Mantidae > Deroplatys > Deroplatys truncata. Next base: position 113,925,945 of record CM060988.1, on the reverse strand, counting down.
ATGAGACCTGTTTTCCATCACGCCATGAACCTCTTAATAGAACTGATAATCCTTTTCTCTGAGAGACTCAGCAATTAAGGAGTGCACTTTATAGGGACTTGCAATAAAGCAGGTAATATACTTGCAATATGCTGCCTTGAACCGCCAAGACCAAACAATTGCTGCTATATTACAAATCGGACATACAAAACTCACTCATCTCTACCTCTTCACCAAAGAACCACCTCCTGAATGTTGTTTCTGTACTACAAGACTCACTGTTGAACATCTACTATGCAAATGCCAACAATATGATAACTGTCGCAGAACTGAAAAAATTTCCTCCTACCTCCACACTGCAATAGATACTCAAGTGGCCTATCAAAAACTAAAGACATTCCTGTAGAATATCGGCCTCTTTAATAAAATATAAAATGTTTCAATATAATATTTAATATTTTCTCGTTCATACTTTAATACCAATCTTAATATTAATATTTATTTGGCCATGTTAAAATTAATGCTGTAATTTCATTATTTATTTTGTTCTCTTTGTGAACATGTAACTGTTTTTCTAATTATGTATTAATGTAATTAATTGATGAGTCGCATATGGCTATGCAGTTAGCGCAACTTTAAATAAATAAATTTTTAAAAAAATCAATAAATAAATAAATAAAGCAGGTAGAGAAGGGTTTGTGTGAGCAGGAACTGAAGCCATGAATTTAAAAGTTCTAAGACATGATAAAGTGTTATTGAAATTGTCCAATGTGTAGAGAAGTAAGGAGTTTTTCGTTATGTATTATACTGCAATCAAATAAAGGCATGGAGAGGAAAGACGTGGCAGCAAAAATGGAATAATTTAGATGGAGAAATTTTAATTAGAGGAATTTTCACTGTAAAAGGAGAAAAAAATATAAGGAGTGTAGCAAAATTTTTAGGTAAAGTGAGAGAAAATGGGCAATAATGGTAATGAGGGAGTATGAAGTAAAGGGAATATTAGAAGAATAATAGGGTGGTTAAATATAAATAGGAATGGAAATGTAATATAATTGTGATAATCACCAATACACAAATAACCTGGAGTTGTGTGTATTGGTACTAAACATATTTAGGCAGGCAACTTTATAAAGGCAGATAGATAAGACTTTATTTATATTTTTAGTGGGAATAACAATTTGTTTTAGAGGTTGTACATTATGTTATCATAGTCATGAGACTGTATTTAGTTGGAAATAAATTCAATCCAATACTAATACTTTGAAAAGAAAGATTCCTGCATGTGTTATTATTTATAGACTTAAATGTGATGGTACCCATTCAAAGCCATTGATTCAGACAAATGTGTAACAGCAGAATATTCTGCATGCCTTTCACAATCTGAACTTAGTTTCGTCCCCATGCAAGCAAATATAAACAAAGTCTGAATAGTCACTGCAGTGGTGTGGGGGTGAAGTGCATACCTCACAACTGTGAGCCCAGTTTTGATTTTCACTGGTTATTTATTTATTTATTTTTTTAACAGCTTTCACTGAAAAGGTGAATGTCTAGTAATTTTGTGGCACCAAGAATTTTGGACTTGCCTCATCATTAATGACTTCACTAAAATGCTAATAAAATTACAAGTATAATAAAAATGCAAACTTAAAAATAAGAAAAACTAGAAAACTAGACCAGAAAAGCTGAAATTTGCATAATATATAAGGGGCCTAAAAAGTGTGCGCTTAGAGAGCCAAAATAAAACATTCTAATCTGTAACAGTCACATGATTTTTCTCTACCATTTAATTTCTGTAACTATTCTGTAATTAAGGCACTACGTCAAAACACTGTCCATGTGCAAAAACGGTGTTTTGAGAAAAAATACAAAGGCCCAACAACAAGAAGCTGTAGATAAATACACTAAAATTATGCTTAACAATCAATTCACTTTATTGTTGAATTTTTATATTTTTACCCCAATAGAATTTGTGTTATAAATAATGATGCAGTAACGCTCTCACCTAGCATAAACACCAGAAGTGCTATCGTGAGATAACCAGAATCTTCTGGAAGTTTCTCCTTCTCGAACGTTTTGGAACTCTGGAAATTTCTAAGAACTATATAAGCAAGCGCTCTCGCAAGAGAGTGGCTCAGTTAGTGAGTGAGTCAGCGAGTACATTTCTTGTGCGACGAAAAGTGTTGTATGAACTAAAAGTATTTAAACTATGAATGCATTTATGCTGTCAATATCTTTAAAATATGCTCTATGATTTAAAAAATACACACTAAGCATGCACTAAAATTGTTAATTTTAAGCTTATCCACTTTGATTTTTAGTAGTGTACATTTTTTACCTACACATCATTCCAGTTATTGTAATTTGATTTTCAACATAGATTGATCATTTTCTCCAACTGCTCAGGTATAAGTTTATGATGCTCATCAGTTAACACAAGATTGTATGCTGAGAACGTCCATAAATAAGCAAAAACTCAATTTTAATGTTCCTCTTCTGAAAATGCCTGAGTTTCATTCATCATATCTTATCTTTTTCTTTTACATCAAATAATCCATATCCTACTTTTTTCACTCAACTATTGCAGGAGATCTAGCATATTCTTCTCCTTTTGCAAGCTTAAATCTGTTGGAACCATGTATCTAGGTTCAATATTTATTTCAAAACTTCTTTTTCAGAAACTAAATGGAATAAATAAATCTGTTTTACTTCTTAATGTAAGCAGAGTTTCATCTGATATAAGAGTGTATATATTTCTGCGAGGTAAAACTCTGCTCCTTTATGCAAGCCTGAATTACGAAAAATGCTTCCAACATTTCTATTGAAATGTTAATCAGTTTGCTGTATGGTTACATTACAACACATGGTAAGGCTTTCCCAGTAAAGCATTGATCTTTTAGCAGTTAGCGCTTACTGTGTTTTCTTGATGAGAGATTTTATGAGTCCAAAGTTTCTCTCATATTGACCAAATGAATGGCCATGAACAGAAAAGAACTACTGCCATGCCCTTTAGAAACAGATATCAAATTGAAACTTTCTGAAGAGGTAGCAAACAAAATTATATAAGATGTTCCATGGGCCCTTTCTCCGCCTACTGCCTCAATTTATTCACCCAAAAGCTTATTTTTCTTAATTTCGTTAAATACATAGTAAACAATTTGTCTGGAAGTTCATAGGTGTAAGTGTGGTAGGCTGGTTAGGTAAATCAGTTATAGCACAAACTGAAGCCTGATGAAGAATACATATTACCAATGTTAAACCCAGGGTGGCTCAATAAAACCAAATTTTGTAAAAATGTAGTAAACAATTATTTACGTAAATTGATAAAAAGATGTGATTAATGACAATAATTTCAACTTGAATAGCAATAATGTCTCCATGAATAAGGGTTTACAGACAATTTGAATAAACTTTGCTCTTCAAATAGTACCCTCAGAGAGAGTGGTCATAGACAAAGAAATATGGGGATTTTAGAGGCCATAGAGTATCTCCATTTTTTAAGATGACATGGTTTCCAAACAGCTGATGAATAGCTGCCTTGGAAATTTTAGCAGTGTGTGCTGTGGTATCACCTTGCTGGAACCGTGCAGAGAAATTAATGCTATTCCAATTGAAATGTTACAAAAATAATGCCAATATGGCTGGCAGATTGTTGTCTCAGAAATAAAGACCACTTTGCAGGGCATACTTTTCAAGAAATGAAATATTTTGCCATGCTGCATCAAATGGCAGATTATTTGCATTAATCTCACATACTTGTTAATATACATAATGAAGTTAATGTTTATCTCACAAACCTACAACTACATTATGAAGTTATTAAATCTTAGCCAAATTTAGTAGTTACTAAATTTTACCGATACACTGTGTCGTCTCATCAGCCAGCAGAAATTTACATTTTATGATAGTTATAAAGGAGGCTGAGACAATATTCAATTTCCAAAAAGAATTGAATGAATTAAATGTGGTATTTTTTCTATGCATGAGAACAAGAGAAAGAAACAGAAATAGCAACATTTAAAACATACTACTTAAAATGTGAGAAAATTTAAATGATTAAGAATGTATATTTGTGAAGTGATTAATTCAACAAACATTTTATTTGTTATAAACTATGCACTTTAACAACTAGGTACTGCAGTTTTTTTGTCTTTTCCAGTAACATAAAATTGAAGAGAGCTTCACAGACAGTTAACAGAAAACCCAGAATATTTATTTTATTTGCTAGATCAATATCTCAAGGTTATAATCATTTTTGAGACATTAAAAGTAATGGGTATTTTTCACGTACATAAAGGGTTTTTGGGGTATGAGAAATTTATTGAAAATGTTTACATTGTACTGTCTGGTTTGAGGATGGTAGTTATCTGGGTTTTTTTTTGGGGGGGGGCGTTGTTTTTTCCCTAAGTTAATGAGGTGTGTGCTCACACTCATACAAAATTAGAACCTGCTTTTCCTCACACTGCAAAATACCTTATTAAGATAACCAGGAATGTACATCCAGGTAAACCTAGCAAATAATGCAGCAATGTACATTTTGCACTGTAAATTATAAAGTTCTAAAGCTATCAATATGAAATTTTTGAGAGAGATTAAGAACACCTTATTTTAAAAATTCTGAAAAATTTATTAGTCTAATGCACAATAAAGTTTTCCAAACTTTTTAAACAAATAAAATCTTAACAAAAAGCTAAAAACACTATTACATAAACATGCATTTTTCTTATAAACTATTGCTAGTGTGGTACCCGTCATAGGTTGGTTAACCTGAACTAAGCGGCAAAGCCGTTATAATCGCTTGTCTTTTGTTCTTGCGAATTCTGTATTGTAGTTGGAAATAAATGCCTTTGTGAGAACAGTTATATTTCGCAGTTTTCTTTTACGAATCACATCAGAACCCCCGCAATTTGTTACCCCGGCGTTATTTGAACCGCAACCTTCTAATATGGAGTCAGACGTGCTACCGTTGCGCGACGTGTCACAATTCACAACAGATATTAGGAAAAGACAACATGGTTGCAGACTATCTTTCCCGATTAGAGACGATCATTTCTTTCAACTACGCCAATATGGCAAGATTGCAAAACGATGATCCTGATCTTCAAAGCTTTCTTCAGGAAAACGACAGTCCTCTCAAACTCACTTAAACCTGTTCCACTAAGTACTATATTATGATGAACAAAGTCACTCATTTGTACCTGAAACGATGCGTAAACAAGTATTCGACGTAAGTCACAATTTGTCTCGTCCGTCTTCTAAGCGGACGTCACGGCTTGTACGAGACAGATTCATGTGGTCCTCGATTGACAAGTAAAGTGAAAGAATTAGCAGGAGTTTGTTACAACTGCCATCGTGCCGAAAATCAACCAACATTTTAAAATAAGCAGATGTAAAATCCTGCTTCGTCCATCCTGCATTTTCTTAAGTGACCCATGTGTTCGTGCGATAGATGCAGTGAGAAAACCTTTACAACAACCTTAAGAAGGTCCATTCCCCAGTTATTCGACGAGACAGTAAATTATTCATAATTGATCGCATCAATAACCACGAAACCATTAGCCGAAAGTACTGATGTTGAAGTAGCTGGCAGGAGTTTCACTCGTGAACCTTCGACCAAACCAAGTGATTGGTTCATCAGATCGGTTGGTTTTAAGCGATCGATAGAGATGGTTTCGTGGTTATTGATGCGATCAATTATGAATAATTTACTGTCTCGTCGAATAACTGGGGAATGGACCTTCTTAAGGTTGTTGTAAAGGTTTTCTTATTATCTTATAGTGTGCCCGTAGAAAATGCTTACAAAATCAAAAGGAAAGCGAATAAATTACCTTAAGAGTGAGCTTAGAACACGATGTGGTCTCGTCTATAGCTGGTGCCCAGCTGCCCGCCCGTTTAAGGTATTTTAGTTATATAGGAAAATCGCGTCAGGAAGTAAACAAACGTAGCCATTTTGCAAAAAATTACATGCAAATTGGGTACTGCCAACGTAAATAAAAATGTGAAATCGGCTAAAAATGTGATGCGCCGTTGTTACCGCTATTTGTTGTTGTTCTGCGATTTTGTTGAAACGCAACGCGTGCAAATTAACAGTGCGTATTTAATATAAAGCAAAATGGTTTCCACGGGATGTGAGAATACTGTCTAGCATTCTAACTCAACACGTGCTATGCTTATATAAAAAAACTAACCTAAACCTAACTTTTCGTGAATTGAGAAACGTAAGCTTATATAAAAAAACTAACCTAAACCTAACCTTTCGTGAATTCAGAAACGTAAGCTTATATAAAAAACTAACCTAAACCTAATCTTTCCTGAATTCAGAAACGTAAGCTTATATAAAAAAAACTAAACCTAACCTCCCATGAATCAGAAACGTAAGTTTAGGAACGCACGCGAGCTTTGATGTAAACAGTGATAACAAATTAAAACAAGGATATATATAAAGGTAATTCAGAAACCTATGGTTATATAAAAAAACTAACCTAAACCTAACCTTTCGTGAATTCAGAAACGTAAGCTTATATAAAAAACTAACCTAAACCTAACCTTTCGTGAATTCAGAAACGTAAGCTTATATAAAAAAAACTAACCTAAACCTAACCTTTCGTGAATTCAGAAACGTAAGCTTATATAAAAAAAACTAACCTAAACCTAACCTTCCTGAATCCATTAACGTAAGCTGATATAAAAAAAACTAAACCTAACCTAACCTCCCGTGAATCAGAAACGTAAGTTTAGGAACGCACGCTAGCTTCGCTCGCGTGCTTTGATGTAAACAGTGATAACAAATTAAAACAAGGATATATATAAAGGTAATTGATGCGGTATTAATGTTTATCACGTAATATTTGTATTTGTTAGCCCCACGTTGTGGAAGCCAATTTGCGAGTGAATAATGTTTCTTACGTAGTTTGTGTAGCGTAAGTTATTAGAACTTGTAGATCATGTTGTGCTGCTTACTTCACGCGTTGCCATCTTGTGACGTCATTCATTGGTTTGGTTTGTAGCTCCATCTGGCGTAGCAATTTGCATCAGTTTTGAAATAATTCACTTTAAATGTCCTCCAGCTAGCTGTTTGGGTCGAACATGTATCTCTTACAGGTTGTGAAGCGGAAAGGAATCTTTTATCCAGAAATTATACTGATGAAGAAAATTTGTTTTATAATTTTTATTGCCGAACACGTTCACTAACACTTTTACATATTGATTTAGATACTCGCCAAACTGAAACTGTTTGTAATAACTTCTTACTTATCACTTTTAACTCCCGTACTTCAATTTGTGTATATTTAAATGTATAATATTTTAGATCTTTAATGATTTTTGCTGCGCGTAACTTGACGAAATGAAGGACTGACTGACGACGTGTAGTGTACATGAACTTTTGATGAACTGAGGGCGACCGACGTATAATGTATTGAGAATTTTGTTGAACTGGGGGCGATCTACCACGGACTCGACTTTATATACTCCCACTCCTCGACATGCCTAAAGATTATAAATGAACTGCTATTGGCTAATAAAACGCGCCAACATTAGCGTCAGTAGGTATATATAGAGAGAGCGAGGCCACTTTTTTGCGTTTATATGGGAAAGGATAGGGAAAACGAGGCTAGATGCGACGGTTCAAGGAGGAAAATGCGTTTATATGGACGAGATAGGGAATACGAGGACTGACGCTAGGCTAGTCAGATGCTAAAGGAGGGAGGGATATGCTTTATACGAAAGAGATAGGGAATACAAGGAAAGATGCTAGGCTAGACAGAGGCTGAGTAAAGTATGGTTTATATGAGCGGTATAGGATAACGATGAGAGGTGTTAGACTAGACAGGGCTTGAAACGTAGTGCATGGTTTATATGAGAGATATAGGAAAACGAGGAAAGGTGTTAGGCTAGACAGAGGTCGAGGAGTAGAGTATGGTTTATATGAGAAGTATAGGAAAACGAGGAGAGGTATTAGGTTAGGAGAATTGAGTATGTGTTTATAAGGAGAGACGAGAAAACGGTGAGAAATCCTGTGCTAGGATAGACAGGTGTTAAAGTTAGGTTAGATAGGAAACCAAGGAGTGATACTCAGCTAGAGGGGGGGCAGGAGGGAATACTCTTTATGAGAGGTAGGGGATCAGGGGAGTGGTGTTAGGCTAGACAGAGGTTGAGAGTATGCGTTTATATGTATGGGAAGTATAGGAAAACGCGGAGAGGTGTTAGGCTAGACAGAGGTCGAGGAGTAGAGTATGGTTTATATGAGAGGTACAGGGAAACGAGGAGAGGAGTTAGGCTAGGCAGAAGTCGAGGAGTAGAGCATGCTTTATATGAGAGGTATAGGAACAGGAGGAGAGGTGTTAGGCTAGACAGATACTAAAGGAGTAGCAATATGGACTTATATACAGGAGAGATAGGGAATAGGAGGTGCTAGACTTGAAAGTGACTTTAGACGTGAACTTAGTGGAAAACTGTTTGATGTCAATGTTCTAGACATGCCCATCACGTAACCTATTCAGGGAAAAGGTGAGTTGTTCAGGGGAAAAAGGTGACTGCTCAGGGAAAAAGGTGACCCACAAAGGGAAAAAGTCGACCAGTAAAGGGAAAAACGTGACCAGCAAAGGGAAAAAGGTGAGCAACAAAGGGAAAGAGGTGACCACCAAAGGGAAAACGGTGAGCCATAAGGGGAAAAAGGTGACCTGCAACGGGAAAAGCTAACCCACTCACACTAACAGGTAAGTAATTCAGCTAGTATTGCAAGAGGTTGACTGCATCATAGCAGTGTATGATTTCACAGGTAATTCAGCTAGTATCGTATGTATTTAGGCTAATTCATCTAGTATCACAGGATAGATTCCAGAGGCTAACTGTATCATGGCTCTGCATAATTTCACAGATAATTCAGCTAGTATCGTAGGTATTTAGGCTAATTCAGCTAGTATCACAAGAGGATAGATTCTAGGGTAGGGTATAGCTTAGTGTCGTATTTCACAGGTAATTCAGCTAGTATCGTAGGTATTTAGGCTAATTCAGCTAGTATCACAGGAGGCTAAATTCCAGGGTTGGGTATAGCATAGTTTCATATTTCACAGGTAATTCAGAGGGTATCGTAGGTATTTAGGATAATTCAAGTAACATAGGTGTTTAGAGTAATTAAGCAAGTATCACAGGAGGCTAGATTCCAGGGTTGGGTATAGCATAGTTTCGTATTTCAGAGGGTATCGTAGGTATTTAGGATAATTCAAGTAACATAGGTGTTTAGAGTAATTAAGCAAGCATTACAGGAGGGTAGGTTCCAGGGGTTGGTTATAACCTAGCTTCGTATTTCACAGATAGTTCAGGTAATATCGTAAGTATTTGAGGTAATCGACAGAGCTTCACAGATATTATTGATAATTTCGATCAGAGATTTGTATCACAGCTATTTAAGGTAAATGCAGCTGATTCAGGTTGTATCAATGGTATTTGAGTCATTTTAATAGGTAATTCTGATAGTATCACAGGTGCTCGTACTAATTTAGAGCAGGAATTCGTATCAGAGCTAGTTAAAGTAATTTCACATGATTCGGGTAGTATCACAGGTATTTAAATCATTTTCATAGCCAATTCAGCTAGTATCGTGAGCATTTAAGCTAATTCAGCTAGTATCACAGGAGGCTAGATTCCAGAGGCTAACTGCATCATAGCTATGCATGATTTCACAGCTAATTCAGCTAGTATCGTAGGTATTTAAATCATTTTCATAGCCAATTCAGCTAGTATCGTGAGCATTTAAGCTAATTCAGCTAGTATCACAGGAGGCCAGATTCCAGAGGCTAACTGCATCATAGCTATGCATGATTTCACAGCTAATTCAGCTAGTATCGTAGGTATTTAGGCTAATTCAGGTAGTATCACAGGAGGCTAGATTCCAGGGTTGGGTATAGCATAGTTTCATATTTCAAGGTAATTCAGAGGGTATCGTAGGTATTTAGGATAATTCAAGTAACTTAGTGCTTAGAGTAATTAAGCAAGCATTACAGGAGGGTAGGTTCCAGGGGTTGGTTATAGCCTAGTTTCGTATTTTACAGATAGTTCAGGTAATATCATAAGTATTTGGATAATCAGCATAGTTTCACAGATGCTCGTAATAATTTCTATCAGAGATTTGTATCACGGCTATTTAAGGTAAATGCAGCTGATTCAGGTTGTATCAATGGTATTTGAGTCATTTTAATAGGTAATTCTGATAGTATCACAGGTGCTCGTACTAATTTAGAGCAGGAATTCGTATCTGAGCTATTTAATGTAATTTCACACGATTCGGGTAGTATCACAGGTATTTAAGTCATTTTAACAGGCAATTCAACTAGTATCACAGGTACTCATGGTAATATAGAGAGTAATTCGATTATAAAACTTTTCTCATCCAGCGTTACAACAATTTATATACTTTTTTCTAAATCTTACAAATTTTTATATGTTAAACAGTTATTGTACGATGCAGAGAGGGATAAACTGTATATGGTTTACAAACTGAAAAGCTTTGCGTCAACATACCTTTATTTTAGTTCGTTATAGATGTCTCTCCCCTTTTATCTAGGCTTGAGACTAGCACTAGGATTGCTCCTAATGGCAGGGTTACCACCTTCCCTTCCATCTTCTTCTTTCTTCATCAGGCGTCAGCTATCTGCATATACAGCACACAGATAACCTTCTTTTTTAAGATTGTAGACTCACGAGAAAATCTTTATCTTTAACTTACATTCTTTTAAGCACTGTTTGTAATGGCGTAATGTCCATACGCATATGTCGTTATCCCATCCTCAGCAATAATTCTTTTATCATCAAACGGAGTCAATGCAATTTTATTCACTTGCACTGTAGCAAGAGCATGCTTTCGTGATAGGATCAGATTCATAGGTGTTCTGATGATTTCACAGGTTTTAAGACAGTCTGTATAGCTGTCAAACGAAATGTACTGCTTAATAGCGCTACGTTTTATACCTTTAATCTTTTTTATCATTGACCCTTGAATATCTAAGGCATACATCTTAGGACGTAGTCCAACAAAGCGTAGGATGATTTTGCTATTAGCCTCATCTTTAAATTTTCCCAATACCTTCTTGTTCTGAGTAGAGTAACATATATGGTTGACAGGGTAATCAGCTGTATCGAGATGCTCAAGAAAACGTAGCTTATCCTGGTACACATCTTCAGTTGTTACACGATGAATGAACGAATCAGTGTCCATATACATAAGCTTCAGGTTTTCAGCTCCATAATAAGGCAACAAAACGTCGTAATGATAGTTATACATTAATGTCTTGGAGATGTCCAACACACTCATACCAATGTATATAGGCTTGTTGAATACAATTTGACGAGAGGCCATATGTACAGCAGCTAGATTATCAGCATATATCGTCCTGTCGATAAACGTAGGCTTGGCGATCAGCTTCTCTAGAGTTTTTTCATTGGTCACCAGTCGTATATCCATACGGTTACGCAGGTTCTCCATAGTTTTTCCAAACATAGCGTTGTTAAAGAGCTTGTAGAGATCCTTCTCGAAATCATTTGCAGCTTGTTGTCGTAGCCTGTTGTTAAATTCCACATAAGGTTTCAACCACTGAGACTGTCGGAATTGTAGCACACGATGGATTTTTGTTAGTCGTAGTCCATGACTAAGAGCTTGCTTCAAAGCCATGTAATGCACTACATACTTCTTTCGAGGTCCAAGATGAGGTATCAGTTTCTTTGTAGATGATTCCAATGGTTTCATACACTCTGGCAGGAAAGGTAGATCGTTGTGTAGATCGTGAAGTTCAGCAGGATACTCGATGTCGACTTCTAATATGTGCCCATGAGGATCATCTTCTTGTAGTGTTTCTAAGTTGATTTCTTCAGGTGACACCCACTGAAATCCACCAAAAGGAAGGGCGTGACACATTGCCCACCCATATTGGTTATTAGCGTCCTCGTATGTGATAAATTGGGTTGGTCTCGACGGATCAAACTTATCCATATAAGTGTTATTAGCCTCAGCATACCGATGGGAAACTTGGCATAAACCTCCTCTTATACCTGATTCCACCATGAGTAGTTGATCATAATCTTGTAACAGCTCCAGCTTAATTCCAGTATACAGTAACATGGCGTCCCATGTAAGACCTGGAGAGGTAAAATAATGGGCAGGATCAACTTTGTGTGTTTTAAGGGTTTGCTCTCTGAACGTCTCAAAGACATCAGCTAGGAGAAGTACATCCGAAGTTAAGTAGAGATCGCTGTACTCTCCCAGGTTTCTCACATTAAACAGCTCCCATACATTTCTAGCATGATCGTAGTCAGTATCAGTAATTTCTTCTTCATTTAATCTATTGTAGAAGTAGTCCTTAGGAGGCAAGCAGGTCTCGTTCAGGACATCCCATGACGTAACAAAATCATAGGGAAATACACCCTTACGGGTCATCAACTTCAATTTGTCTTCTCCAAAGTACTTTAGCGTTTCAGGATACGCGGTTAGATTTTTTACCAACTTATCCAAGCTTGTACTGAGGAATCGGAAGCTATCCACAAATCGAAGCTTTATATCTCCTACATACTTGGTGAATGAGATATAGCTTTCTTCAGAGTTAGGAATTACCTCCACACGTTCACTTGTACAACCCAGCTCCTTAGCAATGAAATGAGAGTCATATCCGCTAAGGTTATGCATGAAGACTGGTATATATTTAGGTGTTTTACAGGCTAAATTACATTCATTATGAAGACTTCCACGATATTCACCGCTGATGTGATCATGGTCGCGTACTTTGTAGTTTTCTCCTGTAAAGCCTTTTCCACACAAGTAGCATGCCGTAGAAGACTCAAAATCCTTTTGCTGTTGTTCCGTAAGTTTCAGAGGCTTAGCAGATTTGTATATATTAGCAATCATTTCTGCAAGAGATGTAAGGTACAGCATAAACTTCTGAGCAGCATCAGCACCACGATACACATAGGGCTGCTTAGGAAGACCAGTTTCGAGATGTTCAACACCAGATGTAGGCTTCACGTAAACACAGAAGCTCATTGGTGTGTGCTCTTGATAAGGGGTTGTATAGGAAGTTTCAGGATTGGGTATACACGTATGGCATGGAGTGAGAATACTCTCAAAATCTGCATAGATGACATAAGGTACTTTCAGCATCCTCTCAACATTTTTAAACTGTACAATTGCTTTCTCCTTGGTAGGCATAACTACCCTCGCAACACCATGTTGAATACAGACGGATGCATGTTCTTGCAGTTTTTCCTGTCCAATTCGTCCGCTCTGGTCATCAAAATGTGTAAAGCAGCGCTTACAAGTATAAACCCGTCCATTATGGTTAGTTTTCTGACGTCGAACGAGCTTCTCAAAATTCTTTATATACACGTAGTGATGTTTTCCGCTGCTGTCATTCAATAGTAGCAGGTCGCGATGTTCAGGTAGTTCAATGTCAGCAACCTTTATTGGATACACTTCATGCTTCTCATCCAGCCCGAAAACGTTAATGGATATCTTGTTAAGCTTCTCAAATTTAGGTATTTGAGAAAGTGGAGTAGGGTAAGAAACACAGCTGAAGTCATACTTATCTTGAAGTTGTTTGTATTTGCTGACGCGTTGAGGCTTGATGCTCACGAATTTGGCCAGTATAGAGTACATGAAACATTTCTCGTCGATAAAGTTCTGGATGTTTATACACGCTTCTTTAGCTCCGACAGATGGTGGTAATGGTATGTAGCTACTTCCTCGCAACGGATTGTACTTGTTGATACGAAGTCGAAGTCCTTCCACAGCAAGCAAAGCCCAGCTGCTACCCTTAAGCTGAGACTCCTCCATTTCAGTCACCAATTTCTTGAATTTCACTTCCATCGCTGACTCCAGATCAGTTTCTAGAAACACAGCTTGATTCCGTGTTTTAAATGTTTTGTCACAGGTTTCTCCAATACTGTTAACAAATCGACACTCAGCAAGCAGATTAATTTTAACACTCTTATGAATGCTAAGCTCTTTATGCACAGCATGGATTATACGTTGTTTTGCCTCTTGCAGATACATATTTAGGTCCTTAGCTGATTCGCATCGTATAAAATACGATTTCAATCGTCCTTCGAATGAAGTTTCGTATTCTTTCATATCGCAGTCCTCCATTGTTGACAGCAACTGATGTTTAGTTGGCTCCAATCTTCTTTTCTTCTGAGGGCTGCTTATTTCACATATATCTTCGTGTCGCTGTCCCTTATAACCATCTTTGAAGGTTACATTACAATGTTTACATTTGAAGAGCTTCTTGCAGCTCATCTCGTGTCTTCTCTTGTCATAACCTCGGAGGAACTTCTTCCCACATTTTCCGCATGCATATCCAGTAGCGCTTGGAATAATATCCTTATACGCTGAGTTATTCATCTTTATTCTTGATGTAATAACGTATTAATCACTGATCAATGAAATGTAGACCTCTTCACCTTGACACCACTTTAGAAAGCTGATTATTCTTGGAGAGAACACGATGTTAACACCTCAAGACTAATTAGCACAATGAAGTCCAATGCCCTAGATCACCATATTTATAGAGGGAGCACGAACCTTTTTAGATCAATCATAAACTCGCTCCATAACCACCTGTATATGATCGCTCAACGTGTACTAACCCCCCAGCCATATAACCTCAAGTCTAGAGACAGGATGTTTATGACGTCACACCCAGAGACAGGATGTCTGGCAGCATCAAACACGTTTAAACTCGTCTCATAACTACCTGCTTATGCTGTCACACCAGCAAGAGAAGTATTCCCACACGCTCATTCAGACATATATTTCAAATTCAAGCCCACCACCACCACCATCACCACCTATTGTACCAAGGTTAATTCAAGCTGTATTATCACAATACTTAAAAGTAAAAGCTTAAAAGGAAACCTAGAAGATTTTCCCCCTTATTTACTTAATTATTTCATGTTTTTATTCCCTTTTCAATTCTTCCTTTCCATCTTCTCACAGAAAGACCATTACATTTCACTACAATCATGAGAAAAGCAATTTTTCCAGAGTTACACAGATTCTAAGCTTCTAAATCGAACCCGGTAATACTTTTAATAAATGTATTTTAGCTCCCCAATATCAGCATCTACCATTTAATCTTTACTCGAACCTGATATGATCCATAAGCTTGAAGATATATGAAATCACTCTTCGGGATTCGATCTAAGTACTTTAAAGTAATTTTTGTCACGATAACGATATTTAAGGACTAGATACTCTGTTTACGTTTACCTCGACATGTCTATCTAAATTAAATTACGAGTTATTAAATGTTTGCAAGTAAATTTCATTGAATCGGTATTCGAACCCAGAACACCAGGAACAAAATAATTTATAATATTAGTCTGACATGTTAAACAAAGTTGTATGCAGTTACATCATCGATCTAGGTGATATATTCTAGTGTACAGAGGAAAATTAAGGAAGTCATTAAAAGATGGGGAATCGAACCAAGCACAACTGATTGACAATTATATACAGCATTAATCACCCATCATAGAAGCTATCAATCATGCTTTGCTGCACTCCTCTACCTCACTTAGTTCCCGAGATAATGAAAATTTAAAAATTAAGGATCGAACCCAGGACGTCAGGTATCTAATTACACATTTACAAGATACTACCTAATAACATAAACGCAATAAAGTTTATTTGGCGTCTTTATCTTAATTGGTTTAGGAGTTATTAAATTTATAATTAAATTCCATCGAATCAGTATTCGAACCCAGAAAACCAAGAACAAAATAATTTACAATATGAGTTTGGTATGCTTAAAGGTGCTGTATGTAGTTACAGCATCAATCTAACTGATATTTTCTAGAGTATAGAGTAAAATTAAGGAAGTCATTAAAAAATCGGGATTCGAACTAGAGACAACTGATTGAAAATTATATACAGTATTAATTACACATTATAACAGCTATCAAACATGCTTTGGTCCATTCCTCTAGCTTTCTTAGTTTCAGAGATAATGAAGGTTTTAAAATTAAGGATCGAACCCTGGACACCAGGTACCAAAATATACATCCACAAGAAACTACCTAATGACATTAATGTAATAAAGTTTATTTGGCGTCTTTATCTTAATTAGTCTCTGAGTTATTAGAAGATGAATTTGCATTCACTCCTAGGATTCGAACCCAGGCATCCCGGTCAACTTGGAACAAGGTCCTAATGACGCGGCGCATTCCAAAGAATTGATTAGTTTTTATCCCATTGTTCTATCTCTTTTCATTCAGGAGATATAAGCGATTAAACAGTAGAAATAAAATGGGCGGAGCTTGCCGGCATAGATCAAAGAACTTTATCAGATGTCGGCATCTCTCTGTGTGCCAGAACCGGCCGTGAATTCAGAAACGTAAGCTTATATAAAAAAAACTAACCTAAACCTAACCTTTCGTGAATTCAGAAACGTAAGCTTATATAAAAAAAACTAACCTAAACCTAACCTTCCGTGAATCCATTAACGTAAGCTGATATAAAAAAACTAAACCTAACCTAACCTCCCGTGAATCAGAAACGTAAGTTTAGGAACGCACGCTCGCTTCGCTCGCGTGCTTTGATGTAAACAGTGATAACAAATTAAAACAAGGATATATATAAAGGTAATTCAGAAACCTATGGTTATATAAAAAAAACTAACCTAAACCTAACCTTTCGTGAATTCAGAAACGTAAGCTTATATAAAAAACTAACCTAACCTAACCTTTCGTGAATTCAGAAACGTAAGCTTATATAAAAAAAAACTAACCTAAACCTAACCTTTCGTGAATTCAGAAACGTAAGCTTATATAAAAAAACTAACCTAAACCTAACCTTTAGAAAGCTTACATAAACAAAAAATCTAACGTAAGCGTAACCTTCCGTTAATTCATAAAG
This sequence comes from Deroplatys truncata, assembly GCA_030765065.1. Classification (NCBI taxonomy): domain Eukaryota; kingdom Metazoa; phylum Arthropoda; class Insecta; order Mantodea; family Mantidae; genus Deroplatys; species Deroplatys truncata. The sequence goes on along the minus strand of CM060988.1, from coordinate 113,909,069 downwards.
CACAGGTTGTCTAAGATCCCTGGGCTACACTCTGTGGTCGTTTCCGCATTCGCGGCATTAATTTTCGTTTTGGCGGCATTAATTTGTTATATGTTGGCAGCATAAACATATGACATACGTGACATGTGTTGAGCTAGTGCATGGCATAGTGTGACATCTGTTGGACAATATAACACATCATATTCATCACCGTGGGGCACACTGTAAGATGATATTGTCCTTAATTTCTTATTGATATGTATTTTTATGAACTAATGGTGACATTTAAATAATTCTGATTTCCAGGCTTATATGTTGTATGCAGCTTATGTAGAAAAGACACCATTCTAAATGCATGAAAATGTGTACAATTATATCACAGCATTTTCAGCTTTTTAACAAAGTTATATTGTAGTTTTAAAATTTTTAAAATAATGTTCTATGCGCATTAGACAAAAATGCGTTTCTTTATTAAAGTGTTCTTAATATTTCATATAAATTTCACATTGATAGGTTTGGAACTTTTTGTGTTACAGTGTAAAATGTATACTGTTTGCGTTATTTGCTAGATATACCTGGATGTACATTTCCTGGTTACCTTAAGAATGATCACAATGACTAGTGATGAGTGGAAGCTAGCCACAAGATAGATCTTTATTGTAAAAACTTACTCTGGTATGAAAAGTGCTTTATTGCCAATATAAAATCAATAAACCTACATACTTAAGCATGTTAACTAACAAATGCATTACAAAACTTTACCCGAGAGCAAAACAAAATTGTTCTAAGTATTTTAAAATAGGATTATTATTATATTAATTATATTATATTATAAATATTAATTATATAATTAACGTTTTATGTTAATATTAAATTTGCCAAATATAACTTAAAATAAAATGCATACGAATCATATTTTTAACAAAAACAGTGATGAAATGTCCCATGTAATACCGCAGTTTGTCTCTCTCTCTCTCTCTCTCTCTTTCTTTCTCTTTCTTTCTTTTCCATATAGAATCACACACAAATTCTACTTTCTCTCAGTCCCAAGTTGCGCGCTCGATTCTGACGAGGTTGGCAGAGCTGTAAAAAGAAATGAGAGTAATAAAGAGATATTATTATCTAAGCAACATTAACTAACCAAACATGCAGTTTTGTTAACCATGCATGTTTGGCCAGTTAACTCATGAATATTTATAACCGCATATTACATTTAAACCACGTCCATTGTCGAACGCGTATTTACCAGGGAATTTAATCCTCAGAGACAGGAAAACAGTAAGTTGTTTAAACTGTCGGTATCGTAGCCGTGGTCGCAGGAGCATATGGTTTCGGCGTTTCCCAAGCTGAGGGTCGCGGTTTCGAGTCCCGCTAAGGGCATGGGTGTTTGTGTGTGTGTAATTGCGGTAATAAACGGTAAAGTAAACAGTAACACACACTAATCATAAACTGGGTAAACAAGGGAACTTAAAAAAAAATCTGATGTGTTACACTCATGACTTTCTCTACTCTTGTACAAACTATTTTTACAAACTCTTATTCTCCATCTATTTCATATTAATAGAGATAATTATTTGCAGAAACGATCTTTTGACATGCAAAGAGAATTACATTTTACACTTAGCGAACAGTTCTAAAAATATTTGACTATCGCTTAAGGCGTAGATACTATGTTCCCCTTGTTTTGCATTTGCAAGGGCAATATAGAAATACAGTAGCCTTTAAGCATAGACATATCTCTTAATAGCTGGTTGCTAGGTGCAGCACCATTCTCTTTGCTCACAAGTTAATACTCTTTGCATATCCAAGACAAAAAAAATGAATAACGAATTCCCATTTGAGAAAATAAGTAGTGAAAAATTTAAGGGAATAACAAGCAATATCTCGAAAATGGTGTATATGACAAATTGTGTATTTTAACGCGATCTACACTTTTTGTGTAGTAAAAGTTTGTCTATCTCTTATCGTTCACAATGAATACTTTTGGAGACATTCCCAGAAAATTCAAGATATACATTTTATTTCTCATGAAAATATCTTAACATATGATATTTTAATCAAAATCGTTAGAGCCATTTTTGAGAAAATTAAAATTTTCGAAAAATGTTCCATGTAAAGAGTAATCTGGGGTGGGGGAATTTTCTTGTAAACCTTCGTGTCGCATCTCTGGAAGATACTGAACCTAAATACCAAGTTTGACGTTTATCCGACTGTTCGTTTCTGAGTTAGGCTGTTCACACACACACACACACACACACACACACACACGGACATGTTTCCAAAAATTCTTTTCTTGGATTCAGGGGGTCTCAAAACATATTTCCAGTGAAATCTCGGTATCGAATTTTTGGGTGAAATACAATACTTCCCCTACTTACTGTACGTAGTAGAGAAAGTAAAAATCCCATGACTTCCCCTACTTTTTTACTTCATGTTAATCGAAATAAAGCATTTGCAGAAACCAACTAATTACTAGTTTTCTTGTAGGTGCAAGGGGAATATGGCTCTAAGCGATATTCAAATCTTTTAAGAGCCGGTTACTATGTGGAGCATACCATTCTCTTTGCATGTCCAGGACATGGGGGAGAGAGGGAGAGAGAGAGAGAGAGAGAGAGAGAGAGAGAGAGAGAGAAGGAATAAGGAATTCCCATTTGAGAAAAGGTATAAGTATTGGAAAATTCAAACAAATAACAGGGAATATCTCGGAAATGGTCCATCCACAAAAACAATGTATATGACATAAATTTGTGTTTTAATGAGATCTACATTTTTTGTGCAGTAAAATTTTGTCTATCTCTTACGGTTTACCAATTATGAAAAAGCCATTGAGAATGAAGAGGACTTTTGGGGACATTTCCAGAAAATTCAAGATATATATTTTGTCATGAAAATATTTAAATATTTTAATAAAAATCGTTACAGCCAATTTTGAGAAAATCAAAATTTTTGAAAAATATTGCATGTAAAGGGTAGTCTGGGGTGGGAGGATCTTCTTGAAAATATTCGTGTCGCATCTTTGAAAGATACTGAACCTAAATACCAAGTTTGGTATTTATCCGACTTTTCGATTTTGAGTTATACTGTTCACAGACACACAAACAGCTTTTTCTAAAAATGCTTTTTTTTGGATTCAGGGGACCTCAAAACATATATTTCCGATGAAATCTTGATATGGAATTTTTGGATGGTATCCATTACTTCCTCTACTTGCTATACCTACGTAGTAGAGAAAGTAAAAATAAATAAATTTTAAAAATATACGTTTAATTTTATAGACATTCCATAGCACACTACATTCTATAATAATAAATGGCCGTCATGTTCGTACTCCTGACTACGGGAAGCAAATGAATCACGACTTAGCACTTCAAAAATTTTTCTTTCCATTGGGGTTCACCAGTTCCCTTTTTTTACCAGTTAAGCAAAGTACTCTCACACATTTTGGTATACGAAAGTATACCAAATTCATTCAGATTGGAGAGGACTTGTTAAGCTATTCGCAGAGAATTGAATGCATGCATTTTATTTGTCGTACAAGTATCTCAAACATTTGGTGTTTTAATCAAAATCGTTAGTTATTTTTAAAAAAATTTAAGAATGAAATAATCTCCATTTAAAGGTTAGTTTGGAATGGGAAGGATTTTCTTCAAAATATTCATGTTGCATACTTGGAAGACGCTGAACTTACTACCAATCTTGGTATTTATCCGACTTTTCGTTTTTGGGTTGTGCTGTTAATTCAGCACGTACATTCTAACAATGTTTCATTTATTTATTTGTCTACTTGTTTTGAGAAGGAGTATTTTTAAAGGTGTTGTATTGTATTTCCTTTGTTAGGGAGCCGAACATGAAGTAGTTGCAACCACGTACAGTACAAAGTTCCGGTGGCCTTTGCCCCAATGGTTAAGAATCAACTTTGTATTTTTATGTTTCTTTAAATATTATATTTATTTATGTTTGCCTCGGCTGCGTCAGTATTAATTTGTAGAAACATGTTTCTCCTAACAGGGCGTGGTGCGGCTGAAGAATGTAGGCTTACACAGATTATAATTTTTACTTCATTCCTTTTATTAATCCTTGACACGATTTAAATAACACTTCACTGATATAGAGAGTTGTGAGATTATTTATTAATTACTTGCACATTTTAAACACGTAAACTTTATAATATCCTCGCCGTAATGAATTCTTGTCTCACACTGAATACGTACCTATTAAACTTCTCGAGGACGCGTCTCGCGTCCAGTTAGGAACGCTGTCTACAAGCAACTGAACTGATTTCTACCGGCTGAATTTGCAAATTTCAGCTATTTCAAGTCTCCGATTGGCTATTCCAAATCCAATAGAATACTTTTATTTAACTTTCAGGTTTTTCTGGTTGTGATTGGCTATTTATAAACTGTCTCAAAAATTACATTATTGTTGCTCCAAGAATTACTAGTAGCATTATTACTTTCATTATTGCCCCAAGGTTACCTCATTGTTACCTCATTGTTGGCAACTTTTGACCTATATTCTCACAGCTCCTACATTATTAAATTACGCAATACATTCACATAGCATTATTAGACATGTGCATAATAATATAAGCATACACAATATTTTGTAATATACACTTTTTATATATTGTTACATACACATATTGCTTTAAGGCGGGCTGTTATAGAATTATATATTATAAAATTAGACTGAAAACATTTAAGTGTTAAAAATACTGCCTCAGTTTAATTGTTGTTTGTGTATGTGTATGTATGCGTGTGTGTGTGTATTTATTTATTTTATTTATTTATTTATTTATTTGTCTGTCCGTCCGTTCATCTATCCATCTATTTGTTTATTTATTTATTTATTTATTTATAAATCCTCGAAACTTCCGTTTCCGATGAAATCTCGATATCGAATTTCTGTGTTGTATGCAATACTTCCTCTACCTATCTATATACCTAGGTGCTAGAAAAAGTAAAAATGTGGTTTAAAAACGTGATTTAAAATTAAGATATGAGAAAATAAAATTTGTCTATGTTTGCATGGACGTATTTTAACTATTGTAAATTGAGTTTTATTTATGGACGCTCTTTAACTGATGTGGTCCTTAGCGTCTCATTCTACATTGGGCGTGAAATACCTGTAACTTTGCTCAGAGACCTCTTTAACAGGCTTGAGGTTCTTTTACGTGCCGTAAATCTACGACACGGGACCACCGGCTTTACTTCCCTTCCTTGGGAAGCCATGCTGAGGATTTCTACGCCCGAAAAAATTCATCGTCCTCAGCCGGGTTTGAACCCGCGACTTCGGGAATAGAGACTAGCATGGTAACCACTACACTTAACTATTGTAGTCACTTGCTCCCTTCCGTTTCAGTTACGTAATATTATACTTAAAATAAATACAATTATAATCATTTCTTACAAAAGTCGTAAAATGTTTTCACCAGGAAGTTGTCACTGAAGTAATTTTGTATAGAAATCATTCACAAAAGCATAACATTTTAGGAATAATATTGCAAATACCCTTTTGGTGCAAATCTAAAAATTAAATTTTAACCATTTATAATTTGTAAGTTTCATAAAACCAGGGAAGTACTTATCCTCGTACTAAAAGAAGCGTTCAAAGTTAAACGCAAAACGTTTAGTTGCAGTGAAGTAAGGTGGAAAAGGATTATAAATTTTGAAGTGTCAATTGTGTATACACCTCCTTAAACATTATGGCAAAGTCACCTGACATACACGTTGCTAGCATGACGAGAAGAAACAAGTTAAATGGGAAGCAGTGAAAAACCGGCGTAACTGGTTCATTTTGTAATTTTGCCCAACAGGTTCCTTATCAACCATAGCAGGTTCTGAAGTCAGAAGCTGACTTTTTAAAAAGACAGGACGCAAGTAACCAGCCATTATCAGAACAATTTTTGTGAGTTGCTTAACAATTTCAGCGATAAGTAACACACAAAGGTATAATTGCCTCACCGTAGTGATAGTGAAGACCAGTTTTTATTCCCATACTACCATTCTGTACTTACGAATTACTTGTTTCATTTTCTCATGAAAAAAAAATAACATATGGTATATGTAGTATAAACAGTCAATAAAAAGAAGCTGTGTAATGGTCAGAGATTTCTCTCCGGGCGTAGAACTTTCAGTAATGAAGAATCCCCTGGCCACGTTACGAGCGCTGTGCAGGTTAAGCTGGTAATGGGGCTGCCATCTCTCTCCTTCCAGCAAACAGAATGCATTTTTTGGGAACACATTAAATACGTTGCTTCCGTTTTGACCCAGGGGCGTATTTAAGTGGGGAACCCCTGCCCAAAACTCCTACTTTCCTGGTACAACATGAAGTAGTTTTATATTTAGGTATTTGTATTGTAGTTCGACTGTTGGGGAGCCGAACTTGATGAAGTAACTGCCCCACGTATGGTACAAAGTTTCCGGTGGCCTTCGCCCCAAGTTTAAAAAATTAACTTTGCAATTTGAAGGATTGTTTAAATATTATATATATATATAATGTGTGTGCGCGCGCCTCGGCTGCGTCAGTATTAATTCGTCAGGACAAAAAAGTGAATAACGAATTTGAGAAAAAGCATAAGTATTGGAAAATTTAAGGGAATAACAAGCAATATCTCGAAAATGGTTCACTCAGCAAAAAAATGTATATGACATAAATTTTGTATTTTAATGCGATCTACATTTTTTGTGTAGTAAATTTTGTCTATCTCTTATGGTTTACCAGTTATGCAAAAGTCGTTTACAATAAAAATACTTTTGGAGACATTCCCAGAAAATTCAAGTTATACATTTTATTTGTCATGAAAATATCTTAAACATATGATATTTTAATCAAAATCGTTAGAGCCATTTTTGAGAACATTTTCGAAAAATGTTCCATGTAAAAGGTAATCTGGAGTGGGAAGATTTACTTGAAAACCTTTGTGTCGCATCTCTGGAAGATACTGAACCTAAATACCAAGTTTGGTGTTTATCCGGCTGTTCATTTCTGAGTTATACTGTTCACAGACAGACACACGCATGTTTCCAAAAAATGCCTTTTTTGGATTCAGGGGGGGGCCTCAAGACATGTATTTCCGGTGAAATCTCGGTATCGAATTTTTGGGTGGAATACAATACTTCACCTACTTACTATACGTAGTAGAGAAAGTAATACTAAGGAATACAATTCATATAACATTCATTAGAAATCGTACATTTACATTTTGGGTTCGCAGAAATACTAGATAGAATTACATCTGGAAATATGTTTCATTAATACAAAGAAAACATCATAAAGTGATAGCTATGTTTGCTTTTATTTCAGTTTCATAGACACTTCCATTAAGCTGATACTATGCCACTATCGCAAAGTGTGCCCAACAAAAAGAGATACGAATACTGACGGATGGAACATAAATTACTCCCATATTTACAGAACCAAAAGCTCTTAACAGGGTGTGATACGGCTAAAGAATGTAGGCTTACACAAATTATAATTTTTACTTCACTCCATTTATTAATCCTTCATACGATTAAATAATACTTCACTTATATAGAGAACTGTGAGATTATTTATTAATTGCACTTTTAAACACGTAAACTTTATAACATTCGCCGTAATGAATTTTCGTCTCACACTAGATACTATTAAACTTCTCGAGGACGCGTCTCGCGTCCAGTTAGGAACGCTGTCTACAAGCAACTGAATTTCATCTATTTCAAGTTTCTGATTGGCTAATCCTACTCCAATAGAATACTTTTACTTAACAAGCTTTTTCTGGTTGTTGATTGGCTATTTATAAACTGTCTCAAAAATTACATTATTGTTGCACCAAGAATTACTAGTAGCATTATTAAACTTTCCAATTCATTATTGCCTCAATGTTACCTCATTGTTACCTCATTGTTAGCAACTTTTGACCTATATTTTCACAGCTCCTACATTATTAAATTACATAATACACTCGCATAACATTATTGAACATGTACACAATAATATAAACATTGATACAATGACTGTTACATACACTTTATATGTTATTTTATACACATATTGCTTTAAGGCGGGTTGTTATTATATTTTATATTATATAATTAGACTGATATAATTTAAGTGTTAAAAATACGGCTTCAGGAACGCATTAAATATGTTGCTTCCGCTTTCACCCAGGGGCTATTTAAGTGGGGAACCTCCACCCAAAACTCCTACTTTCCTGGTACAACAGCAGTAAAATAATTTAGCAAGGAAGGGTAATCGCAAACATTTGAGTTAAAATGGATCCCATAAAGAAATATTTCTTCAGAAAATTAATATTTATTTTTCAAAGGAAAATGTTCTTAAGACAGTCTAACAACATGGGAAACTTCAAAGATATGACTTCTTTGGTTGGCTATGTTCTTCTCAAGATATTAACAAATTTTCCAGTTTTCAATGCTTCTGCAGAAAGAACTGTTTCCTCACTAAGACAATCAATGACATGAATCAGGGTTAAATGGACTTACCTGGCCGTTAATTCACCGCGATATTCATGTGTCTATGATGATGATGATGATGATGATGATGTAGATAAGTTTGCTAGTGTTCCAAGAAGACTTGATTTTGTATTATAAACATGTCTGCACTTTCAAGTTGTTTCTAAAATTTTAAATTGGAAATATGCTAACACTAGTGAAAAATTTAGTAAAATTCACTTTGTAGGAGTCAGCATATTTATAGATACATCACATAGAAAGTGAAGATTTCAGCCTCGGAACCCATCAAGGAGTGTACTTGTTTGAAATAACTCCTAACAACTGTGTATCATGGCAGCGTCTCCATTGCAGTGTTCTAAAGTTTAATTTTATGCAGGTTAGTGGATTTCGCCCCCATATAACAGTGTACGAGGGCTGATCAATAAAGACTGAGACTGATTTTTTCCTGTAGCTTCCTTGATGGTTTCCTGTCTCTACCATGAATATTTGAAAAGAACGGGGTTTCATGTATAATGTCCATAGGCGGCAACACTCTCGTATCGGTAAGTTGGTAGTAATGATATTGTTGACCGTACTTGAATTTCGCATACCACAAAATAGAGGTGACACGAGAGGAATAAAATTTTGTTGTCGTTTAAATCATACAGCCTCTGAAACTTTCGAAAAGCTGAAGCAAGCATACTGTGAAGATGCAGTACCTCGTGTTTAGGTAGTTTCACATTCGCGCTCCGGATCTTGGAGAGGTAAGAAGAGCTCTTGCGCCTACCCTTGGCGTGACGCAGAGCAACCAGCCTCTCCACTACCGACCAGAGCTCTTCCAGCCTTAAGGCTTGATGCAGAGCAGGCAGCCGCAGACGGGGAGAGGATACTGCGCAGCATAGGAGGTTCCAGCAGCCGCTTGCCGAATAGGAGACTGCAGCCGCGGCCATCAGGCAGCAACCCTTCGTCCTGCGGTTCTTTCTCTCTTTCAGGATTTTGCTATCTCGATAGGTAGAACACCACGGTCATAGCCAACGTATCCTTAGGGATTACGGTTTCAAGGCGGCACAACACGGTTCCGACCCTCTGGTGCTCACGCCGCTTGGCGCCTACGAGCAGCCTCTTTCATTCTTAGTCTTTCTTCCTCTAACAATCTAGTTATAAGTCCCCACTCCTTTCTGCTGCAAGGGCAACATAAGCAGATAGTCCTGCCTCTTGCAGCACTCTTCTTCTTCTCTCTTTCCTCTCTCTCTCTTCCGAAATCACCTTTTCGACCGAACACTTGTTCGGGAAACCAAATATGGTGTATGCAACCCGTAGTCAGGCCCAACCGAAAGATCCGGCCACAACGGCAACTAACCTACCGCCTGAACCAGACAACCCACGATCCCCCTCACCGGACGGAAGCGAACATCTCTCGCAACCGTCTGCCATGTCCACTCCCTCTGTCTCCTTTTCAGCCAGTACCCACTCAATCCCGAACACGCCTGCCTCACCCAGACCAACCCAGTTAGCCGAAGCGGCCGGAAACGCCACTCGGGATGGAGAGGCCACAGAGGCTCACGCCACCACTGCCCCGGACAACACCAGCGCCCTTGGCGGAAGTATAATACAGGCGCCGGCTCAAGCCAGCGACAACGCCAGTGGCTCTCACACCAATGCTCTGTCATACGCAGAAGCGGCCAGCACCAGACTAGAGGCTCCGCTATACGTTAACAAGCAGCACTCTTCCCAAATCAGTGGCCGAATTTGACAAAGACGTGACAAACCAGGGCGCCGCTGTCAGGAGACTTCCTGATACGTACCCGAACCCCAGGAGACTACAGAGCCTTAGTGCACTTTCTCCAACGCAAAAATGTCACACTCAGCATGACTAAACCGGTAGGAGAAAAAACGCACCAATTGGTCATAAAACCCATCTATGCTGACAGGGCGGAGACTGAAAACACAAACCACCCTGTCATGGCCGGCCTGAACCCAAATAGAGTGACGCAATTAAAATGTTACAACAGACAACGCACCCCCCTCCCAGTGTACATAGTGGAGGTGCGTACGTCAGATGAACGTGAAAAATTGCTCAGAATGACGGAAGTGATACACTTCAGGGTACAAATCGAGGACTACACAGCCCCTAAAATACCGGCACAACGTAACAAGTGCCAGCTCCTGCTGCACACAGAAGACCAATGCCTTTACAGAGCAAGAGTTTGCTCGAAGTGCACCGGAGCGCATGATTCCAGGACTTGCGCTGTCCCCAATGAGCAACGCAAATGCGCTCTCTGCTGGGGGGACTGGGCATGGTGCGCGCTTCTCCGCAGCCGCTCATCACGGCTGAACCCTAGGGCGACATCCTACACTCCGGGCATGCAGTCTGAAACTGCCGATGCGCGAGCATCTACAAAGGCACGCGCACTGCACGCTCAACAGCATACACACACACACAAGTCAACCAATCGGCAAGCAGCCAACCTCAAACCACATACAGCCTCACACAGCATGCAGTTGACCGCCCGGCACAAACACAGGGCAACATGAACACGAAATCAGCAGTGCTCACATTCAACGCCTCTGCCCAAACGAGCGACAACGCCAAACAATGGCACCACAGTGCCTCAGACACACACGCCAACACACAAACAAAATCCAACTAGCCGAACTGAGGCGGACAAATACCCACCTGCAGCTGAAAACCTTCTCTGTGCAATGACTAAGCACGGCAAAAACTGGCAGGATATCAAAGAAACAGCCACAGCTGCACTACATGCTCTTGCCTCAGGAGAAAGAAGTTTCAACACGTCATTATGAGCTACGTGGAATTCTTTAGCATGTTCCACAGTGCCTAGCTCAGCTCCTCATTAAAGTAACTACCATGAATAACTGCCCAAAACTATAAATGGCCCAGCAAAGCATCAGGCTTATGACTTGGAATGCAAACGGGATCCGCCGACGAAAAGCCGAATGCTTAACTTTTCTTGAGAAACACACCTAAATCCGACTGACAAATTCAACCTACCCGGCTACCTAGTGTACCGAACAGACCGAAATCGCCGCGGCGGGGTCACAGCAATTGCCATCAAACGAGGCTCAGATCACTGTCAGGCTCTACCTCCCCCACTTATCAGAACCGAAGCAACAACTGCTTTCGTAGTATCAACAACACTCGCGTACTACTAGTCTCCGCGTACAACCCACCAGGCGAACTAGAAATAGACGACCTGGATGCACTCCTCAACCATCATCCACAGGTACTTCTCATGGGTGACCTAAACTGTAAGCACCCACTCTGGAACTGCCGCACCTCAAACACTGCCGGAAACAAACTCCTCCAGTATGAGAATTGGTCCGATTTTGTTATCTATGCACCCACGGAACCTACGTTTGTACCTCCCAACCAAAATCTGCACCCAGACATTCTGGATATAGCACTTGCCCGCAACATTGCCTTTAACATTGAGATGACCACAATTAACGACCTCTCCTCAGACCATCTGCCAGTGATAGTAACCACCAGAGGCAGCCTTGCGCAAGATACACAAAATACCGCGCCACAATTTCAACAAGGTCAACTGGCAACTCTTAAGTCCACCATAGCAGACCAGCTCCAATTAACGCCGATCACCTCAGAAGCAGAACTGGAACAAGCCACAGCACATCTCGAGAACACCTTTAAATTTGGCACATCGCAAGCCACACTAATCAGCATCCAGGGCAACCGTAGCCCTGCCCCTCCCCCAGACCTAAAGTGCCTCACAGCACAGCGTAACAGAGCCAGACGCACCTGGCAGCGCTCAAGACATCTCGCTGACTTAGACGAATTCCGCCGGCTCAATGCTGCAGTGAGAGAACGCAGTGCAGAGCACATTACAGACCAATGGAATGCCACTCTCACTAACCTTGATCTTGAAAACCAAACAGTCTGGCGTATTGCCAAATGCCTCACTAGGCAACCGATGACCATTCCCGCGCTACACCACAACCCACGCATAGCAACCTCCAACATGGAGAAAGCTGAGCCCTTGCAGACGCTCTCCAAGAAACCCTCGTGCCAAACCCACAACCGATTGATCACGCCTTTGTTGCAGATACCCTAGCAGTCACAACCGATTTCCGAACGCGGCAAACACACAAACTCCGAAAAACCTGCCCCTCTGAACTTGCCTGGATGATCAAACACCTTCACAACAAGAAGGCTCCAGGCTCAGATAGCATTCCTAACATCGCTCTGAAACGTTTACCACTTACCGCCCTTCAGGTGCTGTCCAACATCTGCAACTTTACACTACAACAAGGATATTACCCTGAGCAATGGAAAACCACCAAAATCCTGCACTTTCCTAAAAAGAATAAAGACAACACAAACCCTCACAACTATCGTCCCATCAGCCTACTCAACTCTCTGAGCAAACTACTTGAAAAAGTCATACTCAAAGGGCTAAATGCACATCTTGCGACACGACATTCTAATGCCAGAACAATTCGGCTTCCGCGCCAAACACTCCACCACATTGCAGCTCTTCCGTACCACCGAACACATTACGCAGGGGTTTAATACGCGAAAAACCACAAGTGCCATATTTCTTGACCTTGAGCGGGCGTTCGATCGGGTATGGCACGAGGGACTACTGCGCAAGCTCAGCCAATACAACTTTCACGACACCGCACTCAAGCTCGTTGCTAACTATCTACACAACCGCAAATTTCAGTCTTCTGTTAACTCCTCTCTCTCTCTCTCTCTCTCTCTCTCTACGCTACGCCCAGTCCTGGCCGGAGTCCCCCAAGGAAGCGTACTGGTGCCGGTCCTCTTCACAATATACATGAATGACATTCCAAAAACTAACAACACGCTCCTCTCACTCTACGCAGATGACACTGCCGTAATGGCACAGTCCGGTGATTTAAAATACATTAACTCTCGCCTTCAGCGAGCGCTTTCAGCATATGAGGAATGGCTGACCAAATGGCGTATTAAAGTCAACCCAACCAAATCACAAGCAATAATCTTCACCAAGCGGGTTAAACACCGCCAACTTGCGCGAACGCAGCCACCAATGCAGCTCTTTGGCACTCCCATATCATGGACCACCACCGTCACCTACTTAGGCGTCACAATGAACCAGGGCCTCACTTGGAAAGACCACGTACTTAACGTCCGCAGAAAATGAAATGCGCAACTATGCAAACTATACCCTCTTATCAACTACAATAGTACCCTTCAGATACGACTAGGCCTCACCCTCTACAAGACGCTACTCCGACCCATACTCACCTACGCGACCCCCGTCTGAGGGTACGCAGCTAAAAGTCATATCAGCACACTCCAATCCCTCCAAAACAAAATCCTCCGTATTATAGCCAGAGTACCCAAACTTGCACACTCCAAACTGCTTCACCAAGAACTCAGGATGCACACCATTGAACAATTCATAAAAAACTAGCAGCCGATTTGTACACCAACTGCACCACAAGCAAAAACCCTCTCATCCAAACACTAGGCACCTATGAAACCACCATCAACAAACACAAACGACCATTAGCCCTGTTTGACCGTAACCTGTCAGACGAAGTACCTATTGAGGAGATCCTTGAACACCTACACCGCCTTATACCCCATGACTGTGTAACTTTGTCATATTCTCACACACCATTAATACGTCTTCAGTTACAGGAAACCATACCGAACAGGAATTTCAAACCAACGGTCTACCCCTGCCACTGCGCCAGCCCATAAAAGAACCATCCATAAGCCATCCACCACGACAGCAACACTGCAGCAGCATCTCGGTAACCAAAGGTAAACTCCCGCCACACCTCTCACTTCGATCACCTGCATGATGTTAACACTCGCGCCATCCCATTTAGTTTTTATGCCGAAGCTCTTTAACGCATCCCTAGCATTACCACCCTAACCTAACCAGTACTAACCACCGAGCGCCAGCCAGGGCTCGCCATGGCTTGCGCCGGTAAACTCCACCTGACACGCTTGCATGTTCTGCATGCTCGCATGAGTATTTAACTTTACTAACCGGGGTGCTTCCGCGGAACCCGAACATCTAATTCACTTCATCCAACACGCACCAGCACGTCACTACTAACAAAGCACCCTCCCTTAGTTGCATGTTAGATACTAACAGCATGGGGAGACGATGTAGCCTCCGAAGATGATCGTTATCGGGGGCGGCGGGTGGGGCTCGCCCCCAGACAAAAAAAAAGTAGTTTCATGGCTTTCTTCGGAATGGGAGTAAAGCCGGTGATCCCGTACCGTAGATTTACGGCCCGTAAAAGAAACTCGAGAGGCATCTGAGCAAAATTTGCGGTCTTTCACAAGAATGAGACGCTAAGGACCATAGCAGTTAACGAGCGTCCATAAATAAAATTCAATTTCATTTTCGTGCTTAAGTGGTTCAAGGACTTCAAAGAAGGGCGAGTCCTCTGTGCTAAGCAAGGTGGGCCTGATGTTACAGCTTCTGCTATGACCGAAATCAACATCAACACACTGCTGTGATTGTGTCCCCCATCACACTACTGTTGCAGCAGCATTACGCGTCAGTATTGACTACACTGAGGAAGCAAATTGCAAGAAAACGTCCAGAACTTCATCGGAATGGGTGGCGACTTCATCACGACAACGCGCGGCTCCAATTCAAGTCCAGGAATTGTTGGCTAAATTCAACATTACCTGTGTGCCGCATCCGCCTTATAGCCCGATCTTGCCCCCTGTGATTTCTTTTTATTTCCATCACTAAAGGCAAACCTCCGGGGCATTCGATCTGAGAGCACTGAAGAAGTGCTGCAGAAAAGTGAGACGATTCTGTGAGGTTCGTTTTTTTTTTAATTTATGGGCGCTCTTTAACTGCTGCGGTCCTTAGCGTCCCATTCCATATTGGGCGTGAGAAACCTGTAATTTTGCTCAGAGATCTCTATCAGGCTTGAGGTTCTTCTTTTACGTGCCGTAAACCTACGACACAGGTCCACCGGCTTTACTTCCGTTCCAAGGGAAGCCATGATTAGGATTTTTACGCCCGAAAAAATTCATCGCCCTGCGGCGATATTCAAGCACCTGGCAAAGATTGGCCTGCACCATGTGTTCGAGGACTGGCGAGACGTAGGAATGCAATACCTTGAAAAAGATCATGTCAACATTGAAATGGAGTAATAAATATCTGTGAAAAAAAATCAGTCTCAAGTCTTTATTGATGCCCTCGTATATGTGCCCCTGCTTTCACCGAGGATTACGATTCATATTGACCCGATGTGTATGAATCTTGCCTTCCCTTCGCCTCCTACCACTCAGAAAGATAGAAGAGTTAGACCCTTCTCTTAGGTAGCCCCTCTGGTTCACAGAGTACCGGTCTGCCTCCTACCACACCAAGGTAAAATGGCTAAAAGCAATGTATAGGCAAGAAAAGCACTAGATCTAAAAGTGTAATAAAAACAATACAATTGAACAAGCAGTCAAATTTAAACTTCTGTCATAAAAACACTATTGATTAGACAATAAAATGAAAATATTTAATTACTTGAATAGCATAACCAGTAAATTATTAAAAGTACAGCATTTTACATTATATAATTTAATATGTGTCCAAAATTTATATGCTAGTGAATAAAAATGACTTCATGCAAAGGAAATAAAAAGCCGACTATAAAAGAAATGAAAAAATAAAGTAGGAATTAGGAATATGTAACCTAAATGATAAATTAGAGTAATACAAAATAAAGTCTATTATAACTCGTGTACAGAGATATATGAAAACTCGCCAAAAACCGAAAAGGAAAACTAGAACGAACTATGAAACGATGGCATGAACAAAGTAGATTGCAGCAGGCAAAACTCTTTCAAGCATAAAGGATGAAAGCAGAAGGAAGACGTGAATATTTATGTGCTTCTTTCCATTCAACAAACTCGTTATGTCACTTTTTTTACTTTCTGTATCGTTTATAATAGGTAGAGGAACCATTTATATTTCACTAAAAAGTTCAGTGTTGAGATTTCTTCGGAAACACACATTTTGAGGCGCCTTGAATCCCTAACCCCCCAAAATTATAAATAGACCTCTTTGTACGTCTGCCTGTATATCAACAGTATAACCCCAAAACGAAAGTCGGTTTAGTATCAAATTTCATACTTGAGTCAAACATCCATTAATGAGGCAGGCAAAGATTTTCAAGGACGTTTATTTCACCATCTCAAACTACTCTTTACAGGAAATACCTTATTGCTTTCTTTTTTCTACTTTTTTCTCGAAAGATTTGTAACAATTTTTATTAAAATACCATGGCTTATTGGCATGGAAAACAAACTATATATATATATATAAAATTTTCTTTAATAATTTATGAAACCCCCTTCATCCTCAATTAATTTTATGTAATTTTATGAAATGGCATGTTATAAGAGATACGCAGAAGAATCACAAGCTTTTAAGCATGTCTGTCAGATGACACACACGTGAGAAAATGTAAACTTGCAACATGGAAATTTTTAAAAAAAAGGTTAGAATTAGGAGCGGAGGGGGACTTAGTACCTAGACCTACGAAGATCTTTCGTGCCTAAGGCCCTGACGGGGCGCCCCCAGGAGGGAGGGGAGGGGAGACAGAGGGCGCCCAGACCAGGAGGCATGACAGGGCAGAGAGCAGGGTCCCTACATTTTCCAGATTGAAACTCCTCCCCGGATGGCAGTCGGTACAACCGGCTTCCCTCCCCCAGTCTTCACAACCACTGGGGAGCCTGAGACTTGGAGAACGCCTCCGTTCAAGGGGATGAGGTGTTGCATAGGGCATCCTTTTCAGAACGCCTCCGTTCAAGGGGATGAGGTGTTGCATAGGGCATCCTTTTCCGCTGCCCGAGACTCTCGCCGACACTTGCAACCCTGAAACAGCCAAGCGGGTGAAAGGTGAGGTGGAAAGAGAATGGCGGTGAAATGGGGGACAGGAAATTCGGAGGATGTAATTAACCTTCTCAGCATTCGCCTACCGACCCGGGGAAACTCCCGAAAAAAGCCATGGGTCAGGAAGGTCGGCCGCGGGAATCGAACCTACGACCTCCCGAATGCAGGACACAGGCATTGCCGCCTGACCCATCCCGCTCGATGAAAACGGTTAACGCTACGAAAAACTTTAACTTCAATTGTATATTTTAACATTTCTACATTTTTCATGTAGAAAGGTTTTCTTCATCGCTTGTTATTTGCGAATTATACAATATTAATTCAGTATGAAGGGAACTTCACGGGCTATTCGCAGAAGATTCAGCAGGTATATACATTTTATTGGTTATGCAAATGTGTGTATATATCACTTGCAAACAACTTTAGCCCACTAGAGTGCCACACAATAGGACAGAGTCCTTTCCAAAAGAACCCTACTCTGGCCGTACGAGACTCCTAACTCCTCAATAGCAGAAATTAAATTGAGTTTTATTTATGGACGCTCTTTAACTGCTATGGTTCTTAGCGTCCCATTCTATATTGGGCGTGAAAGACCGGAAATTTTGCTCAGGGACCTTTTATCAGGCTTGAGGTTCTTTTACGTGCCGTAAATCTACGACACCGGACCACCGCTGTACTTTCCTTCCGAAGGAAGCCATGGTAAGGAATTTTACGCCCGAAAAAATCCATCGCCCTCCGCCGGGTTTGAACCCGCTACCTCGGGAACCAGAAGCTAGCATGGTACCACTAGTCCACGGAGGACGACTACCTCAATAGCAGAGGATAAAAAGCTCGTGAGCTATCGAGAGCTAACCGCACTATGAATTTTAAATGATAAATGCCACTGTGGAGTGGAATGGATGTGGTAGTAATGGACATAGATGTAATATGTATAGTTCAACATATGCCATGTGGTAATTAAATGTCTTATTTCATGATGTGTCCTGCGCCATGGCGCAGTGGGCTGAAACATGCTGCTCTGGTTCCCGGCCACGGAATGCGCCCGGGTTTCGATTCCACCCATGGTGGTGCGGATTTTAAGTCCCGGGCATAGAACCGGTGCCCACTCAGCATTGTGAGAAAAGTGAGGAGCTGCGATAGGCAGTGGTCCTGGCGTCGCGAGCCAACTTTCCGGCTCGGGGATGCGTGATGCTGGCCACATCACCTCCCCGTAACTGTTGCGTGATCGCCCACCTCTGCCGTGCGCATGTTGGCGTGAGGCCGGCAGTCGGGTTGGCAGGCTCAGGCACTTCGCGGGCTGTAGCGCCCCAGGATTATTATTTTTTATATATATATATATATATATATATATATATATATATATATATATATTACTTCATGATGTAAGCATTGTGTCTCTGTGGTAACTTAGGGTGCTAATTAAACTGAATTAAGGGTAAGATCACAATGCAAAACCATAAACGAATATCAAAATTACACAATCGCTTTGATTATTAACAAGAAATAGACAGAAGAATAAGCATTTGTAAGTATAGCTTGTGGAAGAATGAATGGAGAAAGTCATGTGAATGGAACACATCAAATTTTTAAAAATGTGGCTATTGCTTCGGCCTCCTATATCCACTTTATACTCGTAACAAAATGTGTAGTGAAACCATTCTACAGTCGTTTAACTCGAACATGAAGTAGAAAAATCTGATGTGTTGCACTCGCATCACTTTCTCCACTCTTGTACAAACTATTTCTACAAACGCCGATTCTCCATCTACTTCATGTTAATCCAGATAAACATTTTCAGAAATTATCTTAATGCTAAGTTTCTTGTAGGTGCAAGGGGGATATGGAAATACAGTAGGCTTTAAGCGATAGTCATATCTTTTAAGAGCTGGTCGCTATGTGGAGCATTCCATTCTTTTTACATGTCCAGGACATTAAATAAAAAAAAATAACGAATTCCCATTTGAGAAAAAGCATAAGCATTCGAAATTCAAACAAATAACAAGGAATATCTCGGAAATGTATATGACATAAATTGTATGTTTTAACAGCTCTGTAATTTTTGTGTAGAACACTTTTGTTTATCTCTTACGGTTTACCAGTTATGCAAAAGCAATTCAGAAAGAAAAGGACTTTTGGGGACATTCTCAGAGAATTTAAGATATTCCCTTTTTTTTGTCATAAAAATATCCTAAATATATGATATTTCAATCTAAATTCTTGGAGCCATTTTTGAGAAAATCAAAATGTTAAAAATATTCCATGTAAAGGGTAGTCTGGAGCGGGGGAATTTTCTTGAAAATCTTTGTGTCGCATCCTTGAAAGATATTGAACCTAAATACCAACTTTGGTAATTATTGGACTTTTCGTTTTTGAGTTATGCTGTTCACAGACACACATACACGGACCTTTTTCTAAAAGTGTTTTTTTTTTATGGATTCAGGGAGGCTCAAAACATTTCTCGGTGAAATCTCGGTATCGAATTTTTACGGAATTCAACACTTCCCCTACTAACTATACGTAGTAGAGAAGGTAAAAATAAGCTTTTGTAAGAATGGTTTGCAGAAGCTGGCGCGCAAAACATGAATTTCGGGGTAATACATTTTTGAGCTGGAATGCAATATTTCTTCTACCTGCTATAAGTAGCTGGAGGAAGTATTGCAGTCCGCCCAAAAATTCGATATCGAGATTTCACCGGTATTACACTTTGAGATCCCCTGAATCCAAAAGAAGCACCTTTAGAAAAAGCTCATTGCGCATGCCAGTCTGGCTGACTGTGAGCAGCATAACTAAAAATCGCATGTGTAACATTCACATGACTTTCTCTACTCTCCATGCCGGTACCCAGAAAAAAATTTCGAAGAGGGTTTTCCATAACTAGATCTAAACTTAACAGTACCCACACAGTTACCATGTACCTACTCCATAGTATATAGACGTTAGTAGGATATATAGGAGAGAGCTGGCCCACTTTTTTGCGTTTATATGGGAAAGGATAGGGAAAACGAGGTTGGATGGGATGGTTCAAGGAGGAAAATGCGTTTATATGGGGGAGATAGGGAATACGAGGACTGACGCTAGGCTAGACAGTGGTAGGAGGGCGAGTGCGCTTTATATGAGACAGATAGGGAATACGTGGAGAGGTGCTAGACTAGACAGAGGCTGAGTAATGTATGGTTTATATGAGCGGTATAGGAAAACGATGAGAGGTGTTAGACTAGACAGGGCTTGAAACGTAGTGCATGGTTTATATGAGAGATATAGGAAAACGAGGAAAGGTGTTAGGCTAGACAGAAGTCGAGGAGTAGAGTATGGTTTATATGAGAAGTATAGGAAAACGAGGAGAGGTATTAGGTTAGGAGAATTGAGTTTGTGTTTATAAGGAGAGACGAGAAAACGGAGAGAGATCCTATGCTAGGATAGACAGGTGTTAAAGTTAGGTTAGATAGGAAACCAAGGAGTGATACTCAGCTAGAGGGGGGCAGGAGGGAATGAGCTTTTGAGAGGTAGGGGATACGGGGAGTGGTGTTAGACTAGACAGGGCTTGAAACGTAGGGCATGGTTTATATGTATGAGAAGTATAGGAACAGGAAGAGGGGTGCTAGACTAGACAGAGGTTGAGGAGTAGAGTATAGTTTATATGAGAGGTATAGGAAAACGAGGAGAGGAGTTAGACTAGACAGAGGTCGAGGAGCAGAGTATGGTTTATGTGAGAGTCATAGGTAAACGAGAGAGGCGTTAGGCTGGACAGAGCTAGAGGAGTAGAGTACGGTTTATATGAGAGGTATAGGAACAGGAGGAGAGGTGTTCGGCTAGACAGGTAGTGTAGCAGTAGGAATATGGACTTATATACAGGAGAGATAGGGAATAGGAGGTGCTAGACTTGAAAGCGACTTTAGACGTGAACTTAGTGGAAAACTGTTTCATGTCAATGTTCTAGACATGCCCATCACGTAAACTATTCAGGGAAAAGGTGACTCGTTCAGGGGAAAAGGTGACTGCTCAGGGAAAAAGGTGACCCACAAAGGGAAAAAGTCGACCAGTAAAGGGAAAAACGTGACCAGCAAAGGGAAAAAGGTGAGCAACAAAGGGAAAAAGGTGACCACCAAAGGGAAAACGGTGAGCCATAAAGGGAAAAGGGTGACTGCTCAGGGAAAAATGTGACCAGCAAAGGGAAAAATGTGACCAGCAAAGGGAAAAAGGTGAGCACCAAAGGGAAAAAGGTGAGCTATAAAGGGAAAAAGGTGCCCTGCAACGGGAAAAGCTAACCCACCCACACTAACAGGTAAGTAATTCAGCTAGTATTGCAAGAGGCTGACTGGATCATAGCAGTGTATGATTTCACAGCTAATTCAGCTAGTATCGTGAGCATTTAAGCTAATTCAGCTAGTATCACAGGAGACTAGATTCCAGAGGCTAACTGCATCATGGCTCTGCATGATTTCACAGGTAATTCAGCTAGTATCGTAGGTATTTAGGCTAATTCAGCTAGTATCACAAGAGGATAGATTCTAGGGTTGGGTATAGCTTAGTTTCATATTTCACAGGTAATTCATCTAGTATCATTGGTATTTAAGGCAAACCATATAGTATCACAGATGCTCGCGCTAATTTAGAGATGGAATTCGTATCAGAGCTAGTTAAGGTGATTTCACATGTTTCGGGTAGTATCACAGGTATTAAAGTCATTTTAACGGGCAATTCAACTAGTATCACAGGTACTCATGCTAATATAGAGAGTAATTAAATTATAAAACATTTCTCATCCAACGTTACAACAATTTATATACTTTTTTCTAAATCTTACAAACTTATTATATGTTAAACAGTTATTGTACGATGCGGAGAGGGATAAACTGCATATTGGTTCACAAATTGAAAAGCTTTACGTTAACATACCTTTATTTTAGTTCGTTGTAGATGTCTCTCCCCTTTTATCTAGGCTTGAAACTAGCACTAGGATTGCTCCTAACGACAGGGTTACCACCTTCCCTTCCATCTTTTTCTTTCTTCATCAGGCGTCAGCTATCTGCATATACAGCACACAGATAACCTTCTTTTTTAAGATTGTAGACTCACGAGAACTATGTAACAACATGATCACGCTATGTAACAACCTGAGCACGCTATGTAACAACCTGAGCACGCTATGTAACAACCTGAGCACGCTATGTAACAACATCTTCACGCTATGTAACAACCTGATCACGCTATGTAACAACCTGATTACGCTATGTAACAACATGATCACGCTATGTAACAACATGATCACGCTATGTAACAACCTGAGCACGCTATGTAACAACCTGAGCACGCTATGTAACAACATGAACACGCTATGTAACAATACGATCACGCTATGTAACAACCTGAGCACGCTATGTAACAACATGATCACGCTATGTAACAACTGAACACGCTATGTAACAACATGATCACGCTATGTAACAACCTGATCACGCTATGTAACAACATGATCACGCTATGTAACAACACGATCACGCTATGTAACAACACGATCACGCTATGTAACAACCTGATTACGCTATGTAACAACATGATCACGCTATGTAACAACATGATCACGGTATGTAACAACATGATCACGCTATGTAACAACCTGATCACGCTATGTAACAACATGTTCACGCCATGTAACAACTGATCACGCTATGTAACAAAATGATCACGCTATGTAACAACCTGAGCACGCTATGTAACAACCTGATCACGCTATGTAACAACATGTTCACGCTATGTAACAACATGATCACGCTATGTAACAACCTGATCACGCTATGTAACAAAACGATCACGCTATGTAACAACAATTTTTCCAGAGTTACACAGATTCTAAGCTTCTAAATCGAACCCGGTAATACTTTTAATAAATGTATTTTAGCTCCCCAATATCAGCATCTACCATTTAATCTTTACTCGAACCTGATATGATCCATAAGCTTGAAGATATATGAAATCACCCTTCGGGATTCGATCTGAGTACTTTAAAGTAATATTTGTCACGATAACGATATTTAAGGACTAGATACTCTGCGTCTACCTTGACATGTTTATCTAAATTAAATTACGAGTTATTAAATTTTTGCAAGTAAATTTCATTGAATCAGTATTCGAACCCAGAACACCAGGAACAAGATAATTTATAATATTAGTCTGACATGTTAAACAAAGTTGTATGCAGTTACATCATCGATCTAAGTGATATATTCTAGTGTACAGAGGAAAATTAAGAAAGTCATTAAAAGATGGGGAATCGAACCAAGCACAACTGATTGGCAATTATATACAGCATTAATTACCCATCATAGAAGCTATCAATCATGCTTTAGTCCACTCCTCTACCTCACTTAGTTCCCGAGATAATGAAAATTTTAAAATTAGGATCGAACCCAGGACGTCATGTATCTAATTACACATCCACAAGATACTACCTAATAACATAAACGCAATAAAGTTTATTTGGCGTCTTTATCTTAATTGGTTTAGGAGTTATTAAATTTATAAGTAAATTCCATCGAATCAGTATTCGAACCCAGAACACCAAGAACAAAATTATTTACAATATGAGTTTGGTATGCTTAAAGGTGCTGTATGTAGTTACAGCATCAATTTAAGTGATATATTCTAGAGTATAGAGTAAAATTAAGGAAGTCATTAAAAAATCGGGATTCGAACTAGGGACAACTGATTGAAAATTATATACAGCATTAATTACCCATCATAGGAGCTATCAAACATGTTTTGGTTCATTCCTCTAGCTTTCTTAGTTTCCGAGATAATGGAGATTTTAAAATTATGGATCGAACCCAGCACACCAGGTACCCAAATATACATCCACAAGAAACTACCTAATGACATTAATGTAATAAAGTTTATTTGACGTCTTTATCTTAATTAGTCTCTGAGTTATTAGAAGATGAATTTGCATTCACTCCTAGGATTCGAACCCAGGCATCCCGGTCAACTTGGAACAAGGTCCTAATGACGCGGCGCATTCCAAAGAATTGATTAGTTTTTATCCCATTGTTCTATCTCTTTTCATTCAGGAGATATAAGCGATTACACAGTAGAAATAAAATGAGAGAGCTGGCACACAGAGAGATGCCGACATCTGATAAAGTTCTTTGATCTATGCCGCCAAGCTCCGCCCAAGCTCCCCTCTTGTGATACTAGCTGAATTAGCCTAAATACCTACGATACTAGCTGAATTACCTGTGAAATCATGCAGAGCCATGATGCAGTTAGCCTCTGGAATCTAGTCTCCTGTGATACTAGCTGAATTAGCTTAAATGCTCACGATACTAGCTGAATTAGCTGTGAAATCATACACTGCTATGATCCAGTCAGCCTCTTGCAATACTAGCTGAATTACTTACCTGTTAGTGTGGGTGGGTTAGCTTTTCCCGTTGCAGGGCACCTTTTTCCCTTTATAGCTCACCTTTTTCCCTTTGGTGCTCACCTTTTTCCCTTTGCTGGTCACATTTTTCCCTTTGCTGGTCACATTTTTCCCTGAGCAGTCACCCTTTTCCCTTTATGGCTCACCGTTTTCCCTTTGGTGGTCACCTTTTTCCCTTTGTTGCTCACCTTTTTCCCTTTGCTGGTCACGTTTTTCCCTTTACTGGTCGACTTTTTCCCTTTGTGGGTCACCTTTTTCCCTGAGCAGTCACCTTTTCCCCTGAACGAGTCACCTTTTCCCTGAATAGGTTACGTGATGGGCATGTCTAGAACATTGACATGAAACAGTTTTCCACTAAGTTCACGTCTAAAGTCGCTTTCAAGTCTAGCACCTCCTATTCCCTATCTCTCCTGTATATAAGTCCATATTCCTACTGCTACACTACCTGTCTAGCCGAACACCTCTCCTCCTGTTCCTATACCTCTCATATAAACCATACTCTACTCCTCTAGCTCTGTCCAGCCTAACGCCTCTCTCGTTTACCTATGACTCTCACATAAACCATACTCTGCTCCTCGACCTCTGTCTAGTCTAACTCCTCTCCTCGTTTTCCTATACCTCTCATATAAACTATACTCTACTCCTCAACCTCTGTCTAGTCTAGCACCCCTCTTCCTGTTCCTATACTTCTCATACATATAAACCATGCCCTACGTTTCAAGCCCTGTCTAGTCTAACACCACTCCCCGTATCCCCTACCTCTCAAAAGCTCATTCCCTCCTGCCCCCTCTAGCTGAGTATCACTCCTTGGTTTCCTATCTAACCTAACTTTAACACCTGTCTATCCTAGCATAGGATCTCTCTCCGTTTTCTCGTCTCTCCTTATAAACACAAACTCAATTCTCCTAACCTAATACCTCTCCTCGTTTTCCTATACTTCTCATATAAACCATACTCTACTCCTCGACTTCTGTCTAGCCTAACACCTTTCCTCGTTTTCCTATATCTCTCATATAAACCATGCACTACGTTTCAAGCCCTGTCTAGTCTAACACCTCTCATCGTTTTCCTATACCGCTCATATAAACCATACATTACTCAGCCTCTGTCTAGTCTAGCACCTCTCCACGTATTCCCTATCTGTCTCATATAAAGCGCACTCGCCCTCCTACCACTGTCTAGCCTAGCGTCAGTCCTCGTATTCCCTATCTCCCCCATATAAACGCATTTTCCTCCTTGAACCATCCCATCCAACCTCGTTTTCCCTATCCTTTCCCATATAAACGCAAAAAAGTAGGCCAGCTCTCTCCTATATATCCTACTGACGTTACGTAGATAAGAAAATTCCTTGGAGACGTTATAGAGACAGGAAAATCTCACCAGAATGAAGATATTCTACCTTATAGCACAAAACATGGAGACTGCTTCGAAAACCGGAATGTATGGTCACGTTACCTATGTAAGGTGAGAATATTAAGTTTCCCTTTTTCTTGTAAATGTGCTATTAGCAGTAGACCTACTGTTATCTAACGACATTTTCTCATATTGGTTTGATATGAATTTAAATAAATAAAGCTTTCAGAAGTTTCGGGGGGGGTGTTTGAACCCCCCTTCTAAATACGGCCCTGCTACCCTCTATTGCTTATTAGTGTATATACAAACTATTCTTACTAAAGCTTATTTTTCTATCTACTTCATTTTAATCCAAATAACTACATTACACATTTCGTTATAGAAGGCGGACAGCGACAGTGAAATGTTTAAGAATTGGACGCTATACAAATTACATACTATTTCCATGCAATCGCAAGAAACGACTGAATATTGAAAAAACTTTAAAGAATGACCAAGCAATTAATAATTCGAACCATTAATAACGGATATCTCGAAATGGTTGGTGACACAAAAAATTATTTGAAATAAATGTGCATTTTAAAGTGATCTACACTTTTTGTATATTACGTTTTCGTCTTTCGTTTAACATTTACTAGTTATACAAGATTATACAAAATTCCTTCCGAATGAAGAGGATCCCAGAAAATTTAAGATATATATTTTATTTGTCATCTAAATATCATTAATATATGTCACTTTAATCAAAATCGTTTGGAACCATTTTTATAAAATAAAAAAATTCGAAAAATGTTCCATATAAAGTATAAAGGTACATATCACAGGGGAGCCCCGGAACCGGTGCAGAGCACTCCAAGTAGGCCAGTCGGCCGATTTTGCTTCCAACGTGACCCCTGGGAGAGAAGGATGAGAGGAGAGACCCGAAGGGTGACCGGATCCGGATGCCGAACGGACGCAAGCATGAACGGCGTCCGTAACGTTTCCAGATATAACGCATCCGACACCGCACGGTCCTGTCCACAAGCCATCGACCTTCAGGGTCACCGGAGCGGAGCTCCACGCTGAGAAGAGACCTAACTGAGCGGTATCGCAGCGACGCCAGGGAAGAAACCTTTACAGAGCGCAAGACACCGCCCAGCCGCAACCCGCCGAACACCGTCGCCTGGTCCTACAACCCTGAAACAGATGACAAGAAAGGTGATAGGTACAGTAAATGAGAGGAAGGAGAGTCGTGGTAGTAAATGAACCACCTCAGCATTCACCTGGTGACCCGGAGAAACCACGAAAAACCCATGGGTCAGAGAGGGCTGTAACCAGGGATCGATCCCTGACCTCGCGAATGCGAGCCCCAGACATAATTGCCTGAGCCATCCCGCTCGATCCACGTAAAGGGTAGTTTAGGGTGGGAGATTTTCTTGAAAATCTTCGTGTCGCATCTTTAGAAGGTATTGAACCTAAATAATAATTTTGGTATTTATCCGACTTTTCGTTTTTGAGTTATCCTGTTCACAGACACACACATATGCATAGAGACTCTCACGGATCTTTTTCTAAAAATCTGGCTTTCTCCACCCTTTATCTTTATTAATGGGTATACAAACTATTCTTACTAAAGCATATTTTTTCTATCTACTTTATTTTAATCCAAATAAACCTTTGCAAAAATAACTATATTACACATTTCGTTATAGATGCAAAGAGCCCAGAGATAGTAAATGTTTAAGAACTGGACGCTATATGTTGGGCTTAAAAGTCCATACTTTCCCATTACATCGCGAGAAACAACTAAAATCGACGGGACTTGAAAACAATGAGAAATGTTGAACAATCGCAACCTTTAATAAAAATTATCTAAGAAACGGCTTATGCCAAAAAAATTTAAGTAAAGTGTGTGTTTTAAAGAGATCTACATTTGTTGTGTAGCACGTTTTCGCCTATCGCTTAACGTTTACAAGTATGCCCTATCTCGTATGCCCTATCTCTGTCGTATAAAGCATATCCCCCCCTCCTTCAAACCCTGCTCTACCTCGGAACTCTCCTCGTTTTCCTTATCTTTCCTCATTTTTCCTCCTTGAAGGTTCTCTCAACCTAGCACATACCCTCGTTTTCCTCGTCTCTTCATATAAACGCATACTCCGCTATTCAAACCCTCCTAGCCTAATACCGCTCCTCGGTTGCTAGCTCTCCCATATAAAAAGCCATACTCTACCCTTCAAGCCGTGAATAGTCTAGTACCTCTCCTCGTATTCCCTATCTCTCCCGTATAAGCCTATATTCCCCTCCTTCAGCATCTGTCTATCCTAGCATCTGTTCACGTTTTTCCTATCTTTCCCATATAAACGCATATTCCACATCTCAAACTCTGTCTACTCTAGCACTTCTCCTCGTATTCCCTCCACCTCTCTCATATAAAACGCACCCCCACTCCTTCAACCTCTATCGAGCCTATCATCGATCCCCGTACTCCCTATCTTCCCCATATAAACGCAAAACTGCGCCAGAATCCCTCTATATACCCTACTTCGAATTTTTGGGTGGAATCAATATTTGCTCTACCTAGTATGTAGGTAGTGATAGAGAAAGCGAAAATGCTTTTAAGGGGCCTCAAAACATGTATTTCCGGTGAAACCTCGATAACGAATTTTTCGGGTGGAGTGCAATACCTTCTCTACCTACTATGTACATGGTAGAGAAAGTAAAAAACGAAAATTCGGAAAGATATCAAACTCCATATTTAACTTCATTATCTTCCGAGAATGTAATATGAAGATTTTCAAGAAAATCTTTTCCCCCAACAAAATCACACTTTCAATTTTCGTTATTTTCTATTTTTCTAAAAATATCTCTAACGATTTTTATTAGAAAAATTGTAAATTGAGTTTTATTTATGGACGCTCTTTAACTACTATGTTCCTTAGCGTCCCATTCTATATTGGGCGTGAAAGATCGGTAATTTTGCTCAGAGGCCTCTTTATCAGGCTTGAGGTTCTTTTACGTGCCGTAAATCTAGACACGGGACCACCGGCTTTACTTCCCTTCCGAAGGAAGCCGTGTTAACGATTTTTACGCCCGAAAAACTCCATCGCCCTCCGCCGGGTTTGAACCCGCGACCTTGGGATCTAGAGGCTAGCACGGTACCACTAGTCCACGGAGGACGACTTTTATTAGAACACCATATGTTTAAACTATTTACATAGCTAACTTCATGTGTATTTTTAATTTTCTGGGAATAGTCTATAAAGTCCTCTTTATGCCGAAGGGATGTTGTATAATTCTGAATAACTTCTAAACAATAAGAGATAGATAAAAACTTA
The DNA here is from genome assembly GCA_030765065.1 of Deroplatys truncata. Lineage (NCBI taxonomy): Eukaryota > Metazoa > Arthropoda > Insecta > Mantodea > Mantidae > Deroplatys > Deroplatys truncata. The sequence continues at coordinate 113,879,689 of CM060988.1, read as the reverse complement.
CTACACGAAAAATGTATAACTCTTTAAAATAAAAAATTCATTTCAAATAACCTTTTTGTGGCATCCATTGGTTTGAACTATTCAATACATCGTCATTTTCAAGCGGTCACTATTCAGTTGTTTCTCGCGATCTTATGACAAGTGTACGGAACTACAACAGTATATAAAGATTTCATTCATTTTGTACCCACAACAAAATGTGGAATAAAAACATTTCTGCAAATGTTTACCTCAATTATCATGAAGATAAGCTTTTATAAGAATAGTTTGTGGTCGTAATGAGTCAGTCAGCCTTCCTTGTTGCTCTATTCTCCAGTGTGAACATTATTTAAATTTGCTCTTTACGCATGCACAGTGCCGGTGGTAACATTACGTAAACGGAGATTTATAAGTTAATCTAAGTTGGTGCAACAGAAGTTTCTCCCCTTTTACGGCCCCTTTGACGTCACACAGAGATAAGAGCGAACCAATCATAGAAAACAAACCGCTAAGCTGTCGCCATGGTCATAACACGCCAGCCAAAAAAACCGTCGTTTTCGTAGTCTCGAGATTTTCAATTATCAGCTCTAAATGTATATTAGGACTCGTACAACATTTCTGAAGGTTCGATCTTCATCATTGCATCTGATAAAACAAAAATCTTGTTTTGTGCTAATAACTGTGTGTTCTTGAAATGTACGAAAGTCCTTCTGTTCGTACAGAAGCGACACTGTAAAATAGCGCAAAGGAATGGCCGGTTATTTTCAGTCTTCAATTCGAGCTTAGTAATTTTTCAAGTAACTTCTCGATTCAGTAGCTTTTTGGGAGCAAATAAGACAACTTGATAAAAGTATGTTGTGGTATAGTCATGAAATTTTACTTCTATTCACGTTACTCACGATTCCTGTTGTCCAAAAATGATTTCAAATTATAGAAATAATTTATATTGTTATATACAACATGGAGAAACAATGTTCAAATGTTAATCGGAAGGAGAAAGCTTTTGCGAAGGGGGTGGTTGTTACATTCAAAATGACTTCCTCTACCTCTATCGCTTATTAATGGGCATACAAATTATTCTTACGAAAATTTATTTTCCTATCGAATTCATTTTAATCGAGATAAACCTTTCCGGAAATAGCTGCACCACACATTTCGTTATAGATACAAATGGAATAGCGGTAGACAAATTTTTTTAGAGCTGGACGCTTTATGCCTGCCTCAAAATTCTATACTATTTCCATGACATCGCGAGGAGCAACTGAAAATCGGCAGGACTAAAAGAATGGCTAAGTATTAAACAATTCGAACCATTAATAACGAATATCTCGTCAATGGCTGAAACCACAAAAAGGTTATTCGAGATAAATTGTGTGTTTTAAAGATAGCAATTTTTTCCATCGCTTAACGTTTACCATTTATAGAAGGTTATACAAAACTCCTTCCAAATGAAGTGGACTTCACAGCATATTTCCAAAAAATTAAAGATAAACATTTTATTTGTGATGTAAATATCTTTAATATATGGTATTTTAATCAAAATCGTTAGAGCCATTTTTAGAAAATAAAACAATTCGTAAAATGTTTCATGTAAAGGGTAGTTCTGGGTATGAGGATTTTCTTGAAAATCTTCGTGTCGCATCTTTGGAAGGTACTGAACCTAAATACCAAGTTTGGTAGTTATCCGAATTCTCATTTTTGAGTTATGCGTTCTCAGACACACACACACGCCCGCGCTAATGTCTATTTTTACTTTCTCTACTACGTATAGTAAGTAGGGAAAGTATTGCATTCCACCCAAAAATTCGATACCGAGATTTCACCGGAAATACACGTTTTGAGACCTCCTGAATCCAAAAAAAGCATTTTTAGAAACATGTCCGTGTGTGTGTCTGTGTGTCTGTGTGTGTGTGTGTGTGTGTGTGTCTGTGTGTGTGTCTGTGTGTGTGTGAACAGCATAACTCAAAAACGAACAATCGGATAAGCACCAAACTTGGTATTTAGGTTCAGTATCTTCCAGAGATGCGACACGAAGGTTTTCAAGAAAATCCCCCCACCCCAGACTACCCTTTACATGGAAGATTTTTCGAAAATTTTAGTTTTCTCAAAAATGGCTCTAACGATTTTGATTAAAATATCATATGTTTAAGATATTTTTATGACAAATAAAATGTATATCTTGAATTTCCTGGGAATGTCTCCAAAAGTATTCTTCATTGTGAACGACTTTTGCATAACTGGTAAACCATAAGAGATAGACAAAATTTTACTACACAAAAAATGTAGATCGCGTTAAAATACATAACTTATGTCATATACATTTCTTTTGTTGAGTGAACCGTTTTCGAGATATTGCTTGTTATTTCCTTAAATTTTACAATACTTATACTTTTTCTCAAATTCGTTATTCATTTTTTTTATGTTCTGGACATGCAAAGAGAATGGAATGCGCCACATAGCAACCACCGTTAAAATATTTGACTATCGCTTAAAAGCTACCATATTTCCCTTGCATCTAAAAGAAAATTACCAATAAGATTGACATCTCGATATCTCGATTAACATGAAGCATATGGAGAATAAGCGTTTGTAAAATTAGATTGTACAAGAGTAGAGAAAGTCATGTGAGTGTAACACATCAGATTTTTACTTTCTCTACTACGTATAGTAAGTAGGGGAAGTATTGCATTCCACCCAAAAATTCGATACCGAGATTTCACCGGAAATACATGTTTTGAGACTTCCTGAATCCAAAAAAAGCATTTTTGGAAACATGTCCGTGTGTGTGTCTGTGTGTGTGTGTGTGTCTGTGTGTGTGTGTGTGTGTGTGTGTGTGTGTGTATCTGTGTGTGTGTCTTTGAACAGCATAACTCAAAAACTAACAGTCGGATAAACACCTAACTTGGTATTTACGTTCAGTATCTTGCAGAGATGCGACACGAAGATTTTCAAGAAAATCCCCCCACCCCAGACTACCCTTTACATGGAACATTTTTCGAAAATTTTAATTTTCTCAAAAATGGCTCTAACGATTTTGATGAAAATATCATATGTTTAAGATAATGTCATGAGAAATGAAATGTATATCCCAAAATTTCTGGGAATGTCTCCAAAAGTATTCTTCATTATGAACGACTTTTGCATAACTGGTAAACCATAAGAGATAGACAAAATATTACTACACAAAAAATGTATATCGCGTTAAAATACACAACATATATCATATACATTTTTTTTGTTGAGTGAACCGTTTTCGAGATATTGCTTGTTATTTCCTTAAATTTTCCAATACTTATACTTTTTCTGAAATTCGTTATTCATTTTTACTTCCTCTACTACGTATAGTAAGTAGGGGAAGTATTGCATTCCACCCAAAAATTCGATACCGAGATTTCACCGGAAATACATGTTTTGAGACCTCCTGAATCCAAAAAAAGCATTTTTGGAAACATGTCCGTGTGTGTGTCTGTGTGTGTGTGTGTGTGTGTGTGTGTGTGTGTGTGTCTGTGTGTGTGTGTGTCTGTGTGTGTGTGTGTCTGTGAACAGCATAACTCAAAAACGAACAGTCGGATAAGCACCAAACTTAGTATTTAGGTTCAGTATCTTCCAGAGATGCGACACGAAGGTTTTCAAGAAAATCCCCCCACCCCAGACTACCCTTTACATGGAAGATTTTTCGAAAATTTTAATTTTCTCAAAAACGGCTCTAACGATTTTGATTAAAATATCATATGTTTAAGATATTGTCATGACAAATAAAATGTATATCTCGAATTTTCTGGGAATGTCTCCAAAAGTCTTCTTCGTTATGAACGACTTTTGCATAACTGGTAAACCATAAGAGACAGACAAAATTTTACTACACAAAAAATGTAGATCGCGTTAAAATACACAACTTATGTCATATACATTTTTTTAGTTGAGTGAATCATTTGCGAGATATTGCTTGTTATTTCCTTAAATTTTCCAATACTTATACTTTTTCTCAAATGCGTTATTCATTTTTTTTTGTCCTGGACATGCAAAGAGAATGGAATGCGCCACATAGCAACCAGCGTTAAAATATTTGACTATCGCTTAAAACCTACCATATTCCCCTTGCATCTACAAGAAAATTACCAATAAGATTGACATCTCGATATCTCGATTAACAGGAAGCATATGGAGAATAGGCGTTTGTAAAATTAGATTGCACAAGAGTAGAGAAAGTCATGTGAGTGTAACACATCAGATTTTTACTTTCTCTACTACGTATAGTAAGTAGGGGAAGTATTGCATTCCACCCAAAAATTCGATACCGAGATTTCACCGGAAATACATGTTTTGAGACCTCCTGAATCCAAAAAAAAGCATTTTTGGAAACATGTCCGTGTGTGTGTCTGTGTGTGTGTCTGTGTGTTTGTCTGTGTGTGTGTGTGTCTGTGTGTGTGTCTGTGAACAGCATAACTCAAAAACTAACAGTCGGATAAATACCAAACGTGGTATTTACGTTCAGTATCTTCCAGAGATGCGACACGAAGATTTTCAAGAAAATCCCCCCTCCCCAGACTACCCTTTACATGGAACATTTTTCGAAAATTTTAATTTTCTCAAAAATGGCTCTAACGATTTTGATGAAAATATCATATGTTTAAGATAATGTCATGAGAAATGAAATGTATATCTCGAAATTTCTGGGAATGTCTCCAAAAGTATTCTTCATTATGAACGACTTTTGCATAACTGGTAAACCATAAGAGATAGACAAAATTTTACTACACAAAAAATGTAGATCGCGTTAAAACACACAACTTATATCATATACATTTTGTTTGTTGAGTGAACCGTTTTCGAGATATTGCTTGTTATTTCCTTAAATTTTCCAATACTTATACTGTTTCTCAAATTCGTTATTCATTTTGTTATGTCCTGGACATGCAAAGAGAATGGAATGCGCCACATAGCAACCAGCGATAAAATATTTGACTATCGCTTAAAAGCTACCATATTCCCCTTGCATCTACAAGAAAATTACAAATAAGATTTACATCTCGATATCTCGATTAATATGAAGCATATGGAGAATAGGCGTTTATAAAAATACATTGTACAAGAGTAGAGAAAGTCATGTGAGTGTAACACATCAGATTTTTTTTATGTCCTGGACATGCAAAGAGAATGGAATGCGCCACATAGCAACCAGCGTTAAAATATTTGACTATCGCTTAAAACCTACCATATTCCCCTTGCATCTACATGAAAATTACCAATAAGATTGACATCTCGATATCTCGATTAACATGAAGCATATGGAGAATAAGCGTTTGTAAAAATAGTTTGTACAACAGTAGAGAAAGTCATGTGAGTGTAACACATCAGATTTTTTTATTAAAGGGGCCTCAAAGCATGTATTTCCGGTAAAATTTCTGTATCGAATTTTTGGGTGAATTACAATATCTGCTCTACTTACTATGTGCGTGGTAGAGAAAGTAAAAGGAAATGGGGAATCGGAAACCTTCAAACATTTTCAATGAGATGGCAAGTTGCATTTGAGAAAAATAGTCATTCACAATGGAATATTTCGTAACCCCCTAACACTGGGAAAAAATTATTTGATACAAATAATATTTTAATGTACGCCAAATTTTTCTTGTACCAAGGTTTTGTCCAAATCTTATGGTTTACCAGTTATATAAAATGTAATCAGAAAGAAGAGCCTTCACAGGCTACTGACAGAAAATTCAACATCCAGGATGGACCATTTAATTTGAGACTGTACAGAATCTCCAAAACTAAGCGTTGTAGAAAGAAATGTCTTGAATAAAAGTTGCTTGATATTAGGGGGAAAGTAAATGCTTTTAGTCGTGTTTTGTTTGGAAGACGTTATGATAGTCATGATGCTTTAATCAAAATCGTTACATCCTCTTTTTTTTTAAGAATAGAAATTAGTAAGACTTCATTTATAGGATAGTTTGGAATACGGGGAGTTCTATGAAGCTATTCGTATCGTGTTCTTTGAAAATACTGAACCTAAATACTTTTCGTTTCTTAGTTAGTTGTTCACACTCTCAGACCCACTTTTCAGGAATGTTATATTAATACCATAAAATAGAAATGTCAGTAGCTTCTTGTTTAAAATGGCAGAAAATGAGTTTTTGTCAAAACTGCATATTTTCAATGTCTATCTACCACAGTGAAAACCTGCTTGGAGCGTAAACAGGACTTTTACCTTTCAGAAACTTTTTGACAGCATTTGACTCCCACTACCGCTATAATGCATACTAATATTATAAAGGGGAAAATTGCCCACCTATTTCGTTGCTGGTGAGTTTATTAATAAAATCAAGTTCGTTATTGCCGTTTCAAGGATTTAACTTGTATGATCCCTTTGTTGTTTTATGTCGGTAACAAATACCTTATGTCTATGTACACATTACATAACCACATGAAATGAGTGCACAAAAATAGTGTTTGCTTTTAATGCAGCAATTACTTAAAGGGTGTTTTTATGAAATAAAGCAAAACGAGAAAAAATAACGTTGCCCTTTTAGCGTCTTTTACATTTTTACTTTTGCTACCATCTAGGTAAGAGGAAGCATTACATTTTACCCAAAAATTCTACGTCGAGATTTCAACGGAAATACGTATTTTTAGGCCCTATGAATGAAACAAAAATAGAAGAAGGTCCATGTTTGCCCGCGTGAGAGAGAGAACGGCATAACACGAAATGTTCGATAAATGCCTAAATTTAAGTTCAGTATCTTTCAAACGATCCAAACTATTCTTTACATGGAAAATTTTTCGATATTTTTTTATTTTCTCAAAAATGACTTTAATGATTTTGATTAAAATACCACATATTTAAGATATTTACATGACAAATAAAATCTACAGCTTGGATGTTATGGGAATAATCTTTGAAGTCCTCTTTATTCGGAAGACATCTTGTTAAACTATAGGAGATAAACAAAAACATACTACACAAAACATGTAGATGTATTTAAACCACACAATTTATGGCATGTAAATTTCTTGTGGCATTAGCCATTTCCGAGATATCCGTTATTATTGGTTTGAAGTTTTCAATGTCTTTTGTAGTTTGTTTAAAGTGCTGTCACTATTCAGTTGTTTCTCTCGATATTATAGAAAGACTATGGAAACTTAACGCCAGCGTCCCGCTTTTAAACATGTGATCATATGTTCGGTTTCCTTTATCCTTCTTGTACCTACAACAATGTAATGAAACAATTTCCGCAAAGGTTCATCTCAGTTAACATGAAGTAGACAAAAATAGACTTTCACAAGAATGGTTATATAAAAATAAACGATAATGGCTAGAGAAAGTCATGTGAAAGTAACACGTATTTTAATTGGAAATGCTTTCTTCCTTGTTCTGTACATTCTTTGAATTTAAATAATTTTCTTCTTATTTGGTGTACAACAGAAGAAAGATTAAGTATGTATATGAAATTTGGAATACGTAATATTACTCGATACACAAGTAAGAATGTTGTTGAGTTAACCGAGTGTTCTGTATTGTCAAGAAAGAGAGGAAAATTTTAAGATTCTAGAAGCCAACAGCTTCCGAGAGTTTGACCCAGATGGACGTAGGGTCGTAGGTCCAACACTCTCGCTTGTGTTTTGGCCAGAGTCCATGGCTGCCTACTTTGTTTGCTCATTAGGGGCTCTTTCCCAAGGAGCTGCATTAACGAAAGACCTCCAACAAGAACGACAAATGTGCAGGAATTCCCATTACAACATCAAATCAATTTGCGCCATTTGAAATGATCACGTTCGTCATCTACTAATGTCACTGATCTTATGTCTTAGTTCACATGCTTATTAAGTAATAGTCATTAAAATTATACTCTAAATGTCAGTCAAGCACACTGGTGATTTCAAATAGAACCTAAAAGGATTAACATTAGATGATCTGACTCGTCATGTAAGAAATCCTCCGATATTTAAATTTCACCGGAAACACACTTTTTTAAGCTCCACCAAAAAACATTTTAGAAAACGTTCCGTGTGTCTCTCTGTGAACAGCATAACCCAAAAATGAAATGCCGGATAGGTACCAGATGTCATATTTGAGTCAGACACTGTTTAGAGGATGACAGACGCAGATTTTCCAGAAAATTCCACATCCGAAGCTGCTTTTACATAGAAATATTTTCATTATTTTTCGCTTTCTCGCAAATGGCTGTAAAGGTTTACAATATCCTATGTTTAAGGTAACCACACGCATATCTTGAATTTCAGTGAATAGCCTGTAAATTCTTCTTCGTTCTGAATGAACATTGTACAGTTCTTATAACTAATAATCCATGAGATATAAAAGCTTACTATACGAAAAAATCTGATGTGTTACACTCACATGACTTTCTCTACTCTTTTACAAACTATTTTTACAAACGCTTATTCTCCATATGCTTCATGTTAATCGAGATCTTAATCTTATTGCTAATTTTCTTGTAGTTGCAAGAGGAATATGCTAGGCTATAAGCGATAGTCAAATATTTTAAGAGCTGGTTGCTATGTGGGGTATTACATTCTCTTTGCATTACCAGGACAAAAAAAATCTGATGTGTTACACTCACATGACTTTCTCTACTCTTGTACAACCTATTTTTACAAACGCTTATTCTCCATATGCTTCACGTTAATCGAGATATCGAGATGTTAATCTTATTGCGTTTAAGAGCTGGTTGCTATGTGGGGTATTCCATTCTCTTTGTATTACCAGGACGAAAAAAAATGAATAACGAATTTGAGAAAAAGTATTAAGTATTGGAAAATTTAAGGCAATAACAAGCAATATCTCGAAAATGGTTCACTCAATAACAAACATGTATATGACATAAATTGTGTATTTTAACGTGATCTACATTTTTTGTGTAGTAAAAGTTTGTCTATCTCTTATGGTTTACCAGTTATGCAAAAGTCGCTCACAATGAAGAACACTTTTGGAGACATTCCCAGAAAATTCGAGATATACATTTTATTTCTCATAAAAATATCTTAAACATATCATATTTTAATCAAAATCGTTAGAGCCATTTTTGAGAAAATTAAAATTTTCGAAAAATGTTCCATGTAAAGGGTAGTCTGGGGTGGGGGGATTTTCTTGAAAACCTTCGTGTCGCATTCTTGGAAGACACTGAACCTAAATACCAAGTTTAGTGTTTATCCGACTGTTCGTTTCTGAGTTATGCTGTTCACAGACACACACAGACACACACACGGACATGTTTCCAAAAATGCTTTTTTTGGATTCAGGGGGTCTCAAAACATGTATTTCCGGTGAAATCTCGGTATCGAATTTTTGGGTGGAATGCAATACTTCCGCTACTTCTATACGTAGTAGAGAAAGTAATGAATAACGAATTTGAGAAAAAGTATAAGTATTGGAAAATTTAAGGGAATAACAAGCAATATTTCGAAAATGGTTCACTCAACAAAAAAACTGTATATAACATAAATTGTGTATTTTAAAGCGATCTACATTTTTTTTGTGTAGTAAAATTTTGTCTATCTCTTATGCTTTACCAGTTTTGCAAAAGTCGTTCACAATGAAGAACACTTTTGGAGACATTCCCAGAAAATTCGAGATATACATGTCATTTGTCATGAAAATATCTTAAACATATGATATTTTAATCAAAATCGTTAGAGCCATTTTTGAGAAAATTAAAATTTTCGAAAAATCTTCCATGTAAAGGGTAGTCTGTGGTGGGGGGATTTTCTTGAAAACCTTTGTGTCGCATCTCTGGAAGATACTGAACCTAAATACCAAGTTTGGTCTCAAGGGGTCAGATCCGGTGAACGGGCCGGCCAAGGTACAGGTCCTCTTCGTCCAATCCAACGATTTGGAAACAATCCGTTAAGACAAGCTGTAGTATTCGTGCACAATGGGCTGGACAGCCATCATTTTGGTACCACAGATTCCTCCCAGTCTGCAAAGGAACGCCTTTTAGCATCTGTGGCAGATGGTCTGTCAGGAGGCTGCGATACTTGTGCGAGTTCATTGTTCCTTCTATGAACAAAGAGCATATGAGCTGATGGTTCACTATCCCACACCACACGTTTAAACTCCATGGACGCTGACGAAGGCATCGGGGATTGTCAACAGACCAATAGCGCATGTTTCTGCGGTTTACCTGGTCATGATTAGTAAATGTTGCCTCATCACTAAACAAGATACATAATGAATCTGGAGTATCATGTCTTAATGCCCATGTACAAAAGTTAACACGATTCTCAAAATCGTTTCCATGCAGCTCTTGATGGCGATAGATGTGATAGGGATGGAACCTATGTCGATGGAGAAGCGCAGTACACTTGCCTGACTTATGCCACTTCCACGTGCAATTGTGCGGGAACTAATTTGCGTATCTACTGCAACGGCAGCCAAAACATTAATTTCTGCCTCTTCTCCAGTCACTTGTTTGATTCTGTTACGTTTTCTAGGTGTTACAGTACAACTTTCACGGAATTGGTTGAAGAGGTTGATAAATAATTGCCGAGATGGTTGACGTCTATTGGGATACGTTTCCACATACACCGTACAGAAACGAACTGCATTCTTCCTACACTCTCCATACACCATGAGCATATCGGCTTTTTCTGCATTAGTAAACCCCATCTTCCACTCACGACGTACTGCTTGGACTGTCACAAACTAACTGGCCAGAAAGTTGCAATGCAATCAATGAACAGAAAACACAATGCAAACAAACATAACATCGTACCTAGCAACTAAGCAGGTTGAATGGGACAAACAAATGTCGGGGTGGAAACTTTTCAAAATACGATTTCTCGTAAACCACTTGCACTAGAATCCTGCAACAAGGACCATTGACATTCTAATTTACCCTACCGTAATTCTTTGATGTAACTAGGCATTGTTCCGTTTAAAAAATTGTATTTTTGCTCAAAAATACACTTTCTCAGTATTATTAAAATCTGTTTATAGGTTAAATATACGAGCCCCTGACTACCAATCAATGCTGTGAAAACTGCACATCAATAGCACTTTCCATTTCCGAAATATTTGCGGTGCAAGTTTTAGGCGATTCGCCCTGTATATATGTATTCCTCTTATCAATGCAACTTGAACGAGATAAATAGTTATGACGGGAATTAAACTCGCGTGGTATTGGCAGCCTTAAACATAGCTCACGCATATAATTTCTCAATAATTACACGTTTTCCATTAATACAATGCAACAGTTACTTCGCTTCTAGAACTTGATGTATAAGGCGACCGTAATTTTATTTCATTGGGACTAGACTATCGGCCGGTATCAGTTGGCACCGCAAATGTAAACATTTTCCGCAACTTTACCGCGTTTTGTAATTCGACAGGTGATCTTCAATGTTGAGCTGTTTGATTGTTGGGGTCGCCCCGCCAGAGCTTCAACTGTATCAAAACATTGACGAAGGAGTGATGGCTTTACTTTTGGGGGCTGAAATCAGAACCGTAGGTGTAGCAGATGGAGAAGCGAAATGACTCAGCGATAACGTGTGAGGATAACTTGCCACGAGCGATAAAGTGCCACTCTGACCATAGGTTTTTCGTGGTTTCCCCTGGCCTGTAGGGGAATGCCTAGGTGGTCCTCTTCTATCACCTATTCTGGGACCCCCTCCTAGAAGCTTGTTTCGTTGCCACAGAACCCCCAGGGGCACGGAAATTAGGCAGTGCTAGCCGGCGCCAGGGTATGCTTCATCTAGAATCGTAGTGACCCCTCCATCCACATCGTCGTCCGGATCTGATTGTCCTTCAGGTATCTCCCTTATCCCTCCCTCTTATGGGACAATTGGAAGCAAAAAGTGCAATATTGTGGCCTACTTGCGGTGCTGTGCTTCAGTTTCTGGAGGTCCCTCCATGTGTGCACTCCTTCTCCAACTTCTACTTTACGTTTACACAAATTTCACTAACGCGGAGTTTTTATTATCATGCAAAATGAGGACACGGTCGCAGGCATGCCGGATCTTCTATTAAACAGATTCCCCGGGACATTCTACGGGATGTATAACAGCGTGTTTGACAGCATAACTAGAAACGGTTTAAAACTTGAAATAAAGTTAAAAAAAAAGTCCAAATAAACGTGGGTCTTTAAATCAACCGTTTACGATGCAAGTTGCTACAAGGCCGGGTGTCCCATTTAGACTGCAGCACAGCGCAGCGCATTAATTACAGTGACGGCTGGCACTAAATGCCGCAAGGGCATCTGCCCTACCTTGTTTTGAACCGAATACCTTTAAATATCTGCTGCCTAATGTTCAAATCAAATCCTGAATGTTTCAGCACCTGCATTTTAGTATACAAGAGAAGCTCGCGGTTTAAACGGCTTCCCAGGCAAATTCAGAAAACACACTCTGTGTGTGTGTATGTGTGTGTGTGTGTATGTGTATGCGCGCGCGCGCGAGCAGGATGTTTTGCTTTGAAAGGAGTTATTAGCAAGGGAGGAGTGTCGCAGGGAGGCTACATGTAAGGGACGCAGAATCTGTAGACTTTCCTTATACATGCACACTGAATCTGTCCTCCCGATCGGAGTACCTATAAGAAGAAATTCCCTAACCAATTTGTCGGTATTGCTTCCCATCAGCTGTTTGCTCTTTCTGGAAGATATCAGGCGCACGCTGACAGGCCTTGCTGACCTGATACGAGTCCAGCTCACGACGACGGCCGAATGGATTTCGGTACTAGCCGATCTGAAGAGGGTAGGAACAGTTTCAGAACTACATGAGTAGTATACAATTGTATTTTCTGGATCAATTTATGGCTTTTTAATTGGCTTAATTGATTTAAATTGGCTGTAATTGGTCTTTCAGGCAAAGGGGACCTAAGTAGCATGTATTTTCTGGATCAATTTATGGCTTTTTAATTGGTTCACTTGGTTCAATTGGTCTTTCATGTAAGTCCGACCTAAGTAGCGTGTATTTTCTGGATCAATTTATGGCTTTTTAATTGGTTCAATTGGTCTTTCAGGCAAAGGGGACCTATAGTGCATGAGTCTTCTGGATATATTAATGGTTACTGCTGGAGTTGGTAATTGCGAGGGTCGCTTACATGTCCACGTGGTGTCATTTACTTGAAGCATTTAAAGGCTCCCTCCTCCTCGGCTTTGGGTGAGGGAGGTAATCAAAATAATGTCTGCATTTCCAGTCAGCTATGAGACATGATTCACCCACTATAAAGTACACAGCGTTAATTCTAATCATATACATCAAATAAAAAAATACAAGTTTCAATTTTTGTGGCGAACGCTCCTAACAACTGTAAATGTTTAAAAAATCGAAAGGTTTAATTTTCACCATCCTACCGGGACTTGTTGCTTGTACGGGTCGATAACATGCTAGTGTTATCCGCTAAAATGCAACAGGAGGGTTCTGAAAGGTATCGTAGAATGGCTAGTATTCGGTGTTCGCTAACTAAAGCACACCTCTTTATTACAATGAGAAATTTTGCAGAGTGGAATCACAAGCGAAGAAAAAATATTGGAATATTTAGCTTTAAAGGTTAACAAGCGTCACTCTGTACTTAAATACCCTGATAAGAACGCTAAACCTTCTGTAAGCGGTATAGAAGAATAAGAAATTCTGTATACCAATTTTTGGAGCACAGACTATACAGCCCCGCATGTTATTGCCTGGAGGGGGAGAACCCTTATAGCAGTCTCCCCTTCTGTATACAATTTAGCGGCTATCGACTCACCCTTCGAATAAGGGAGCATCTATTCACGGTATTGATTTTTCTCCGCCAGCTTGCCTGTCATATATAAGACTGGTATCTATGCTATCGCGCCCTTGTAAAAGTTCGCTTTATCTACGCTAGATGCCAGAAGGTTACAGAACTAACATTTCTAATTCATATCTGGCACTATAGATGCCGGCAGAATCCGATCCGCTATTGATTTTTTCATTAAAACTACATGAGATTCAAACACACATTAATTTATAAGGAAAAAAAAGTTTCTTTATAGAGATAGCTAATTACAGTGTTACAAGCTGTATGTACAGTGAAATAAAAACGAATCGCATTTAAAAAAAATTCTCATATGTTACACTCACATGACTTTCTCTACTCTTGTACAAACTTTTTCTTACAAATGCTTATTCTGCTTGATTTTACTAGCTGCAATAGGAATACGGTAGGCTTTAAGCATTAGTCAAATATTTTAAGAGCGGTTGCCATGTGATGCACTCCATTCTCTTTACATGCCTAAGACATAAAAAATGAATAACGAATTCGAGAAAAAATATAATTATTGGGGAATTTAAGGGAATAACAAGCAATATCTCGAAAATAGTTCTCAATAAAACAGGGGGCCTCAAAACATAAATATCCGGTGAAATCTCGGTATCGAATTTTCGCGTGGAATACAATACTTCCCTTACTTACTCTACATAGTAGAGAAATTTAAAATACTTAGTTATAACAACGGGAAAGATGTCTTATATCTTTTTTCCCACGAGGTGTATGATTCATACAAGGTAATTGAACAATGTCTTTGTTATTTAATTAACAGTACACCAAAAGGCAGACCATCTTTTACAGAATAACTTAAGTCATTTCCGGAACACGTGTATGCTTTTTAGAAAGAAATATCTAAATGATACCTTCATTCTAATGTAGGTTCAAAGGCATTAGTGGATTGATCATTTCCTGCATTATTTCAACAAGAGCACATAAAAAATATATTACGTAAAGATGATTCAGCGTTCGATTTCATACTGAACTAAAGCTTGAAACAAATATTCAGTTTTCAGAACGCTAAAGTACGATTGAAAAGGAATATATACGTTAAATCAACTTCCATTTCCACGTAACGGATTACGACAAAACTAGAAGAGAAAGACAAAAGTAGACTAGAAAATGAGAAAGCAAGCGCAAATAGTAGTAGTTATTTGGGGACTTTAGCTACTTTCAACTGCAACTTATTTTAACTCAAGCAACCTTAAGACAGGTCTTCTATTAGCTAATTTTATAATTAAATAAAACAATTAATGTTTGAAAATACTTCATTAACATACTAATTAACAAAAATTAACTTAACTCTGAATTTTTCGTTGAAACTCTGTAATCTGCTATAAAATAGCTTGCATAATATATAAAAAATACTCTTACGACATACAAAAAGCTTAACATACTTAAAGCTTAACCTCGAATGTCAACAACTGAAAAAAAAATTGAAAAGCGGTAATATGCCAGAAAATGGAGTATAGAATATAGGGAAATTATCCTTTTCTTCATTCATCAAGTTTACATGCCTAAATGATTATTTCCAGACAAGACGCCAGTGAAGAAGAAATACCAGTTCAGCGCCTGCGCTGGTATTATTATCTACTTACTGGGAGGTATATCAACGGTCTCCACTTCAACTCCAGACATGGTCAAACTTTAATGTTTAAAACACTTCTGAGCTATGGCACTTAGACATGCTTGACAAGTGCATTAAATTTTACAGCACTAATTGGAATGTTCCGAATAACTAGGCAAGTGTCCCTATGATTTGTATCTCGGAATGGTAAAACATAAATGTTTAACTGCTAAACAACTGTGATACTCGCGTGGGATAATAATAATCCTACAGCATTATATGGATATATTGGAGGGGGTTCTCAGGTATACGAGATCCAGATCGAGTTTTATCTTCGTTCTTTCTCTCTTTCTTGATGTACATACATACATACAGACATATCCACACACATACAGACATACACACAGCCAAACACCTCCCCAAAACACACTGCCAGGTACGAAGACTTACGAATATATCCGAACATACACATACATACCGACTCATTCACGCAGATAAATACTCACAAACAAGCAGACTCAGAGATACTCACACACAAATCAAAACAAGCAGACTCAGAGATATACATACACACACATATACTTCCAAACATCAGGAATGAGCGAAGACCTTCGAGCACACTCGAATACATGTACAGGCAATATACACACAGGAACATACCAAACAGCAACAGAGAGAGACGCTCTTACCTATAAGCATGGGGGGGCTCTGTTATAATATAGCTTCATATATGAGAGGCTCTGTCTTTAGATGATTGTATTGATTAATGTAGCGTTGAAGATGACGGGAATTGCGGGATTAGGGAGCTATGGTATTAATGGAGTTATGTGGTGGCGGTGGCGAATGTATAGAGTTACGGTGCTGATGGAGGCACGCGATGGTCATGGACGTATAAGTTAATGTACTTGTAAGTGTGAAGGATTATTTGTGATGGTGGTGATAGGAGGCGATGAGGATGGTTATATTGTCGGGAAGGCTTTTGGAAATGATGGCGGTGATGAGAGGTGGTGTTCATTGTTTCGCTGATGCTGATTCTTTTTTTGTGTGTAGAAGGGCACACATTCATTACGAAGAAATACACTAACACTGTAAAACATACCGAATTGTTGCGAGTAGCACAAAACTTTTATCAGTGTATAAAATGGTTTCAATGTCCTTACAACATCTTAGAATACTTATAAAGCTGCAAACGGTATCGAATTCCTTTTAAAGTGTTCAAGGTTCTCGATTTACGAGAACATTTAAGTGATGCATGGATCCAATGAAGCTAGGACAGGCTCTCCATTCAGCATATAAGAGACTTCACCTAGATTAGGCTAGGAGCGGTAAAGCCAAGATAGCGTATATTGTGTAAAGCCACTTTAGGTTAGACTGGTTGAGGTCATGATAGGGGTCACAGATAATTAGAGGACGGGCTAGTTTATAGCTTTAAGTTATGATCGCTTGAATAGATGATGGGGGCTACTGACTAAGATTGAGACACGTTAACATGCACGTCATCGAGCTAGGCTAGCTAATAGCAGCCTGGACGTGAATCCTGCTTATACTATCTTAGGATAGGTTAGGATATTCAGTGCTAGCTAAGGACTGGCTTGTTGGACATATTATAAGAAATGGTATCATATTAGGCTAGATAATTACTGGGCAGAATACATAACGCTAGGATAGTCTGGGAACAGGTAGAGTTAGGCTCGCACGATTGTCCGAGTTTGAAGAACAGGCTAGCATAGAATGTCTTAGGAATGGATTCGTCATGATTGTTATGGTTGGCTGCGTTTCACGGTTAAGTTATTTACGTTAGTGGTTACGTTTACTGGTTACGTTGGTTACGTTTAGTGGTTACGTTGGTTACGTTTAGTGGTTACGTTGGTTACGTTTAGTGGTTACGTTGGTTACGTTTAATGGTTACGTTGGTTACGTTTACTGGTTACGTTGGTTACGTTTACTGGTTACGTTGGTTACGTTTACTGGTTACGTTGGTTACGTTTTGGCTAGGTTGGACGATGCCAAGATAGATAACGAAAGGATCTTTCAGAGCAGGTAAGGCAGGGATAGATTGGCTTAGGATGGTCGCTTGTGGCTAGGTTAGACTACTCCAAAATACCTAAAACTAACCAATTCAGGGATTGTGCCTATCGGTCTCACATGTTAACTACTTAACATATAGAAGCTTACAAAATTTAGAAAAAAGGACTGAAAGTATATATATTTATTCTAATAATGGATAAGAAATGCTCATAAAGTATCAAAATCAGTGGAAAATACATTAACTCTTGAAATTAGAATAAATACTTGCTTTAATGCACTGACTTACAAATGAAATTCCACTCTCCATATTACAATAGCATCCTAAAAGCATGTCACAATACCTCATTCACATCTTAAAATACACTGAAAGAGGCTCAAATTCTCTTACCAGAAACTTTGAAAATAGCTGCAGCGCGCCTAAAGAACCCTCAGAATACTGTAAAGATCTGAGGCAATATCATGAACATAACAGCTCCTACTTATAAAACCGTTCATAATTTTCCAAAAACCTGTGTAATAGCTCATAAACGCCAGCTAAATGCTCTACAGTTCCTATTCCAGTGGCTAAAATGCAAGCAAACATTTCTAAAAATACACTACAATGCCTGTTACAGGATGAAAAATATATTTGAAATACCTACATCAATCCCTCCGTCTGTATTTTGAAAGATACTTTAAAAAAACATCATAAAGCATATTCAAAATGTTCTGAAAATCTTAAAAAAGATGCATCAATATCCTGAAATGAATGCTACTACTTTAAGAAACATCTAAAATTCCCATTCAAGTATATCGGGATGTCCTTAAAGCCTGTACTCATATCTAATTCCATAGGCTGGAATACCTTTAAAGAGTCACAAACACTCCTAGCACGAGCTTTGAAAACGTCTTGAAAATTGTCACAATACCTTAAAAGAGCATAAAATGGCTCCACATAATCTAAAAAACCCAGTAATTCTAAAAGCCCTTCAGGACACTCTAATGACATAAAAATACACGCTACACTTCTAAAAAGCCATTCAGGATCAGAACCATAAACAATACACATAAAAGTGTCAAGAGCATCTAAATACACTGTAAAATACGTCAAAATGCTAAAAAAGACCCTTAACGATAGCATGAAATACATGGCGTAATTTCTAAAACCCTCGCACATAAATAGTTCACTGACAATACCATGAAGATAACTGCACCTCACTGTAAAAGAGTATCCTAGTGACCTATACAATACAGCTAAAATACCTGCCACTATTTATAAAACCCATCAGCATACTCCAAAGACTTGGACTGACCTAATTAAAATACATTCTCTTGTCTATAGAACCATCAGACTAGGCTTAAATGCTCAAAATATATGTATTAAACCTAAAATACACAAAGGATAAAATCTAAACATCAGGCTTTATTATGAATAGGGGCAGAGGCTAGAAAGGCAAATCAAAAGAAACACTTAAGTCAATGGTGAAAATATCTTTATTGAGAATTATTATTATTTGATTTTACATTAAGCAAACACTAGAGCATTGAACAGAAGCAAACAAAATTTTAACACACTCATTCATTCAAATGCGAAAGCTCTTTATTATACAGAGTTCAGTCTCAATCATGCTATAATCCCAGTGCTCTTCAATACTTGGATGATCTTATTAATCTCAATAGAAAAGTCGTTTTTACCAGCTTCATGCGACATCATTAACAGTCTTAGCTGGTGTACTAAGTCATTAGGATCTGTACAGGGATATAAAATCTCGATATTCGCATTGGATACATCACCCACACTGGACGAGTTAACACTAAAATGTTTATTTTCACTCAGGTGATTATTCAGAGTTTCATCATCCAAAGACACTGCTCTTCTCACATCTAACATCCCTGGTCTTGAAGAGATTTCAGTAGCACTCAGGGGTGATCCAAGCGCTTCACAGCTTAACTCTAACATCCCTGGCCTTGAATAGATTTCAGCATCACTTACGGGAGTTCTAAGTATTGCACACTTCAATGATTCATTACTACATCTTTGCCGGTGTTGTTTAAGTCTTGAAATAGATCTGTTTTTTAAAATCCTACTGCACATACGACACTTCACAGAACGACTCTTCTCATGGGTAATATAGGAAAAATGAAGCTTTTCGTAAGCTGGCTGTATTTGAATGTCAATAAGGGAATCCATGCTTGTTTTAGAATATCATATACTGTATATGATTTCGAAGCTGCAGCCGCATATCTCATCAGGAGACTGTAGAATTATTTGCTTATTTCCTAATTTTATCGGTAATCTCACATCATTGATAACCATAAACCTTACAGTCAAGTTATATAAGAAACGGGACTATGACAGAATTCCACATTAATTGCAGCTACTCCATTAATTACGTAAGCTCACCATGCTGGTGAGGTATGGAAATACTTTGACTACATTTAGAAGGTATGGAAATACTTTGACTACATTTAGAAGGTATGGAAATACTTTGACACATTTAGAAGGTATGGAAATACTGTGACTACATTTAGAAGGTATGGAAATACTTTGACTACATTTAGAAGGTATGGAAATACATTGACTACATTTAGAAGGTATGGAAATACTTTGACTACATTTAGAAGGTATGGAAATATATTGGTTACATTTACAAGGTATGGGAATATTTTGGTTACTTTGGTAGGTATATGGTATTATCTTATTACATTTAAGGACTTCACAAAATGCTGGGTTGATCCTCGTTGACTCTCCTCTCCTCTTGCTATGTGGAATGAGTCGTTACATTGGGGACTTGTAAAGTGAGATGTTATAGCCTGGAAACGTTAGGGACCTCAGCATGTCTCGAAATATTCAACTTGTGTACTGCTCACTTTCCCTCACTACTGCTCACTAGTATGCTTCTTCATAGGAAGATCTGTATGGGTGACCTTCTAGCCTTGAAACATTGCATATTCGAGTGCTAAAATATTCAATGAGGTTGCGTCATATATCCTCCAATATTACAAGTAAGGGTAGACTTCATTTCATGCATGGTGAGCTTACGTAATTAATGGAGTAGCTGCAATTAATGTGGAATTCTGTCATAGTCCCGTTTCTTATATAACTTGACTGTAAGGTTTATGGTTATCAATGATGTGAGATTACCGATAAAATTAGGAAATAAGCAAATAATTCTACAGTCTTCTGATGACATATGCGGCTGCAGCTTCGAAATCATATACAGTATATGATATTCTAAAACAAGCATGGATTCCCTTATTGACATTCAAATACAGCCAGCTTACGAAAAGCTTCATTTTTCCTATATTACCCATGAGAAGAGTCATTCTGTGAAGTGTCGTATGTGCAGTAGGATTTTAAAAAACAGATCTATTTCAAGACTTAAACAACACCGGCAAAGATGTAGTAATGAATCATTGAAGTGTGCAATACTTAGAACTCCCGTAAGTGATGCTGAAATCTATTCAAGGCCAGGGATGTTAGAGTTAAGCTGTGAAGCGCTTGGATCACCCCTGAGTGCTACTGAAATCTCTTCAAGACCAGGGATGTTAGATGTGAGAAGAGCAGTGTCTTTGGATGATGAAACTCTGAATAATCACCTGAGTGAAAATAAACATTTTAGTGTTAACTCGTCCAGTGTGGGTGATGTATCCAATGCGAATATCGAGATTTTATATCCCTGTACAGATCCTAATGACTTAGTACACCAGCTAAGACTGTTAATGATGTCGCATGAAGCTGGTAAAAACGACTTTTCTATTGAGATTAATAAGATCATCCAAGTATTGAAGAGCACTGGGATTATAGCATGATTGAGACTGAACTCTGTATAATAAAGAGCTTTCGCATTTGAATGAATGAGTGTGTTAAAATTTTGTTTGCTTCTGTTCAATGCTCTAGTGTTTGCTTAATGTAAAATCAAATAATAATAATTCTCAATAAAGATATTTTCACCATTGACTTAAGTGTTTCTTTTGATTTGCCTTTCTAGCCTCTGCCCCTATTCATAATAAAGCCTGATGTTTAGATTTTATCCTTTGTGTATTTTAGGTTTAATACATATATTTTGAGCATTTAAGCCTAGTCTGATGGTTCTATAGACAAGAGAATGTATTTTAATTAGGTCAGTCCAAGTCTTTGGAGTATGCTGATGGGTTTTATAAATAGTGGCAGGTATTTTAGCTGTATTGTATAGGTCACTAGGATACTCTTTTACAGTGAGGTGCAGTTATCTTCATGGTATTGTCAGTGAACTATTTATGTGCGAGGGTTTTAGAAATTACGCCATGTATTTCATGCTATCGTTAAGGGTCTTTTTTAGCATTTTGACGTATTTTACAGTGTATTTAGATGCTCTTGACACTTTTATGTGTATTGTTTATGGTTCTGATCCTGAATGGCTTTTTAGAAGTGTAGCGTGTATTTTTATGTCATTAGAGTGTCCTGAAGGGCTTTTAGAATTACTGGGTTTTTTAGATTATGTGGAGCCATTTTATGCTCTTTTAAGGTATTGTGACAATTTTCAAGACGTTTTCAAAGCTCGTGCTAGGAGTGTTTGTGACTCTTTAAAGGTATTCCAGCCTATGGAATTAGATATGAGTACAGGCTTTAAGGACATCCCGATATACTTGAATGGGAATTTTAGATGTTTCTTAAAGTAGTAGCATTCATTTCAGGATATTGATGCATCTTTTTTAAGATTTTCAGAACATTTTGAATATGCTTTATGATGTTTTTTTAAAGTATCTTTCAAAATACAGACGGAGGGATTGATGTAGGTATTTCAAATATATTTTTCATCCTGTAACAGGCATTGTAGTGTATTTTTAGAAATGTTTGCTTGCATTTTAGCCACTGGAATAGGAACTGTAGAGCATTTAGCTGGCGTTTATGAGCTATTACACAGGTTTTTGGAAAATTATGAACGGTTTTATAAGTAGGAGCTGTTATGTTCATGATATTGCCTCAGATCTTTACAGTATTCTGAGGGTTCTTTAGGCGCGCTGCAGCTATTTTCAAAGTTTCTGGTAAGAGAATTTGAGCCTCTTTCAGTGTATTTTAAGATGTGAATGAGGTATTGTGACATGCTTTTAGGATGCTATTGTAATATGGAGAGTGGAATTTCATTTGTAAGTCAGTGCATTAAAGCAAGTATTTATTCTAATTTCAAGAGTTAATGTATTTTCCACTGATTTTGATACTTTATGAGCATTTCTTATCCATTATTAGAATAAATATATATACTTTCAGTCCTTTTTTCTAAATTTTGTAAGCTTCTATATGTTAAGTAGTTAACATGTGAGACCGATAGGCACAATCCCTGAATTGGTTAGTTTTAGGTATTTTGGAGTAGTCTAACCTAGCCACAAGCGACCATCCTAAGCCAATCTATCCCTGCCTTACCTGCTCTGAAAGATCCTTTCGTTATCTATCTTGGCATCGTCCAACCTAGCCAAAACGTAACCAACGTACCAGTAAACGTACCAACGTAACCAGTAACGTAACCAACGTAACCAGTAAACGTAACCAACGTAACCATTAAACGTAACCAACGTAACCATTAAACGTAACCAACGTAACCACTAAACGTAACCAACGTAACCACTAAACGTAACCAACGTAACCAGTAAACGTAACTAACCAACGTAACCACTAACGTAAATAACTTAACCGTGAAACGCAGCCAACCATAACAATCATGACGAATCCATTCCTAAGACATTCTATGCTAGCCTGTTCTTCAAACTCGGACAATCGTGCGAGCCTAACTCTACCTGTTCCCAGACTATCCTAGCGTTATGTATTCTGCCCAGTAATTATCTAGCCTAATATGATACCATTTCTTATAATATGTCCAACAAGCCAGTCCTTAGCTAGCACTGAATATCCTAACCTATCCTAAGATAGTATAAGCAGGATTCACGTCCAGGCTGCTATTAGCTAGCCTAGCTCGATGACGTGCATGTTAACGTGTCTCAATCTTAGTCAGTAGCCCCCATCATCTATTCAAGCGATCATAACTTAAAGCTATAAACTAGCCCGTCCTCTAATTATCTGTGACCCCTATCATGACCTCAACCAGTCTAACCTAAAGTGGCTTTACACAATATACGCTATCTTGGCTTTACCGCTCCTAGCCTAATCTAGGTGAAGTCTCTTATATGCTGAATGGAGAGCCTGTCCTAGCTTCATTGAATCCATGCATCACTTAAATGTTCTCGTAAATCGAGAACCTTGAACACTTTAAAAGGAATTCGATACCGTTTGCAGCTTTATAAGTATTCTAAGATGTTGTAAGGACATTGAAACCATTTTATACACTGATAAAAGTTTTGTGCTACTCGCAACAATTCGGTATGTTTTACAGTGTTAGTGTATTTCTTCGTAATGAATGTGTGCCCTTCTACACACAAAAAAAGAATCAGCATCAGCGAAACAATGAACACCACCTCTCATCACCGCCATCATTTCCAAAAGCCTTCCCGACAATATAACCATCCTCATCGCCTCCTATCACCACCATCACAAATAATCCTTCACACTTACAAGTACATTAACTTATACGTCCATGACCATCGCGTGCCTCCATCAGCACCGTAACTCTATACATTCGCCACCGC
Source organism: Deroplatys truncata (assembly GCA_030765065.1). Lineage (NCBI taxonomy): Eukaryota > Metazoa > Arthropoda > Insecta > Mantodea > Mantidae > Deroplatys > Deroplatys truncata. Next base: position 113,855,777 of record CM060988.1, on the reverse strand, counting down.
CACCACATAACTCCATTAATACCATAGCTCCCTAATCCCGCAATTCCCGTCATCTTCAACGCTACATTAATCAATACAATCATCTAAAGACAGAGCCTCTCATATATGAAGCTATATTATAACAGAGCCCCCCCCATGCTTATAGGTAAGAGCGTCTCTCTCTGTTGCTGTTTGGTATGTTCCTGTGTGTATATTGCCTGTACATGTATTCGAGTGTGCTCGAAGGTCTTCGCTCATTCCTGATGTTTGGAAGTATATGTGTGTGTATGTATATCTCTGAGTCTGCTTGTTTTGATTTGTGTGTGAGTATCTCTGAGTCTGCTTGTTTGTGAGTATTTATCTGCGTGAATGAGTCGGTATGTATGTGTATGTTCGGATATATTCGTAAGTCTTCGTACCTGGCAGTGTGTTTTGGGGAGGTGTTTGGCTGTGTGTATGTCTGTATGTGTGTGGATATGTCTGTATGTATGTATGTACATCAAGAAAGAGAGAAAGAACGAAGATAAAACTCGATCTGGATCTCGTATACCTGAGAACCCCCTCCAATATATCCATATAATGCTGTAGGATTATTATTATCCCACGCGAGTATCACAGTTGTTTAGCAGTTAAACATTTATGTTTTACCATTCCGAGATACAAATCATAGGGACACTTGCCTAGTTATTCGGAACATTCCAATTAGTGCTGTAAAATTTAATGCACTTGTCAAGCATGTCTAAGTGCCATAGCTCAGAAGTGTTTTAAACATTTAAGTTTGACCATGTCTGGAGTTGAAGTGGAGACCGTTGATATACCTCCCAATAAGTAGATAATAATACCAGCGCAGGCGCTGAACTGGTATTTCTTCTTCACTGGCGTCTTGTCTGGAAATAATCATTTAGGCATGTAAACTTGATGAATGAAGAAAAGGATAATTTCCCTATATTCTATACTCCATTTTCTGGCATATTACCGCTTTTCAATTTTTTTTTCAGTTGTTGACATTCGAGGTTAAGCTTTAAGTATGTTAAGCTTTTTGTATGTCGTAAGAGTATTTTTTATATATTATGCAAGCTATTTTATAGCAGATTACAGAGTTTCAACGAAAAATTCAGAGTTAAGTTAATTTTTGTTAATTAGTATGTTAATGAAGTATTTTCAAACATTAATTGTTTTATTTAATTATAAAATTAGCTAATAGAAGACCTGTCTTAAGGTTGCTTGAGTTAAAATAAGTTGCAGTTGAAAGTAGCTAAAGTCCCCAAATAACTACTACTATTTGCGCTTGCTTTCTCATTTTCTAGTCTACTTTTGTCTTTCTCTTCTAGTTTTGTCGTAATCCGTTACGTGGAAATGGAAGTTGATTTAACGTATATATTCCTTTTCAATCGTACTTTAGCGTTCTGAAAACTGAATATTTGTTTCAAGCTTTAGTTCAGTATGAAATCGAACGCTGAATCATCTTTACGTAATATATTTTTTATGTGCTCTTGTTGAAATAATGCAGGAAATGATCAATCCACTAATGCCTTTGAACCTACATTAGAATGAAGGTATCATTTAGATATTTCTTTCTAAAAAGCATACACGTGTTCCGGAAATGACTTAAGTTATTCTGTAAAAGATGGTCTGCCTTTTGGTGTACTGTTAATTAAATAACAAAGACATTGTTCAATTACCTTGTATGAATCATACACCTCGTGGGAAAAAAGATATAAGACATCTTTCCCGTTGTTATAACTAAGTATTTTAAATTTCTCTACTATGTAGAGTAAGTAAGGGAAGTATTGTATTCCACGCGAAAATTCGATACCGAGATTTCACCGGATATTTATGTTTTGAGGCCCCCTGTTTTATTGAGAACTATTTTCGAGATATTGCTTGTTATTCCCTTAAATTCCCCAATAATTATATTTTTTCTCGAATTCGTTATTCATTTTTTATGTCTTAGGCATGTAAAGAGAATGGAGTGCATCACATGGCAACCGCTCTTAAAATATTTGACTAATGCTTAAAGCCTACCGTATTCCTATTGCAGCTAGTAAAATCAAGCAGAATAAGCATTTGTAAGAAAAAGTTTGTACAAGAGTAGAGAAAGTCATGTGAGTGTAACATATGAGAATTTTTTTTAAATGCGATTCGTTTTTATTTCACTGTACATACAGCTTGTAACACTGTAATTAGCTATCTCTATAAAGAAACTTTTTTTTCCTTATAAATTAATGTGTGTTTGAATCTCATGTAGTTTTAATGAAAAAATCAATAGCGGATCGGATTCTGCCGGCATCTATAGTGCCAGATATGAATTAGAAATGTTAGTTCTGTAACCTTCTGGCATCTAGCGTAGATAAAGCGAACTTTTACAAGGGCGCGATAGCATAGATACCAGTCTTATATATGACAGGCAAGCTGGCGGAGAAAAATCAATACCGTGAATAGATGCTCCCTTATTCGAAGGGTGAGTCGATAGCCGCTAAATTGTATACAGAAGGGGAGACTGCTATAAGGGTTCTCCCCCTCCAGGCAATAACATGCGGGGCTGTATAGTCTGTGCTCCAAAAATTGGTATACAGAATTTCTTATTCTTCTATACCGCTTACAGAAGGTTTAGCGTTCTTATCAGGGTATTTAAGTACAGAGTGACGCTTGTTAACCTTTAAAGCTAAATATTCCAATATTTTTTCTTCGCTTGTGATTCCACTCTGCAAAATTTCTCATTGTAATAAAGAGGTGTGCTTTAGTTAGCGAACACCGAATACTAGCCATTCTACGATACCTTTCAGAACCCTCCTGTTGCATTTTAGCGGATAACACTAGCATGTTATCGACCCGTACAAGCAACAAGTCCCGGTAGGATGGTGAAAATTAAACCTTTCGATTTTTTAAACATTTACAGTTGTTAGGAGCGTTCGCCACAAAAATTGAAACTTGTATTTTTTTATTTGATGTATATGATTAGAATTAACGCTGTGTACTTTATAGTGGGTGAATCATGTCTCATAGCTGACTGGAAATGCAGACATTATTTTGATTACCTCCCTCACCCAAAGCCGAGGAGGAGGGAGCCTTTAAATGCTTCAAGTAAATGACACCACGTGGACATGTAAGCGACCCTCGCAATTACCAACTCCAGCAGTAACCATTAATATATCCAGAAGACTCATGCACTATAGGTCCCCTTTGCCTGAAAGACCAATTGAACCAATTAAAAAGCCATAAATTGATCCAGAAAATACACGCTACTTAGGTCGGACTTACATGAAAGACCAATTGAACCAAGTGAACCAATTAAAAAGCCATAAATTGATCCAGAAAATACATGCTACTTAGGTCCCCTTTGCCTGAAAGACCAATTACAGCCAATTTAAATCAATTAAGCCAATTAAAAAGCCATAAATTGATCCAGAAAATACAATTGTATACTACTTACATGCCTGCACAAGGACACCCTTGGACGCATGGCACTAGATACCGACACAACTGAGCGCACCTCTCGAGAGGCGCTCAAGCAATCTTACAAATAAAGAAAAACACGAAATTACTACTCATTCCCAACCCACCTCCCGCGGTGGCAGCCAGGGATCTAGCACGGTCATGGCTGTCACCGGAAATTTCCTTCACCCACTTGCCAGCGCAATAAGCTGGCAGTTACCTTTTCCGCACTAATAGGGGTGCAAAGGCGGAACCCCAACACCTTTCCTCCTTTCTCCTGTAAATTCCTCTCCGTAACTTCACCTTCCTATTCCCGCCACTGCCCTAAAAAAAAGTTAACGAGGAAACTAAACTACAAGAAGCACTTCCACTATAAAGGCGACTCAACTAACACACCCTTAAATAATATTAGGTTTTAAAAAGAACCAATCATAATAGCAGATTTGGATGGTTAATGAGAGGATCTATTATCTATAAATCATCTATAAATAGGGACGTTAATATTTACTGCATCTTTAACGTTACATTTTTATTGTTTTAAGACACTTTAAAGCCCTCAAATATAACAGTGACGACAAGGACTGTTGTTTGAGTATTTATATTTATTGCTGACTATACGCGTATTTAGTTTCTGAACAAGAGTACTCAGCAAAAGGATCTAAAATCCATAAGAGATGCATCCAGGTGAATTATTTCTTAATAAACGTGAAGTTGTATGTAGTGAATATTTTACGTCAAATAAAAACTGAACACTGGTATATAAAAATTTACTTTTGACTAATACTTTCGAGAAAGTGACTTCCTTTTTGGGGGGTGGATAGCCTATTTATGCAGTGCGGTGTGATAAATTCATATTGGTGGATTCTACGTAATGTTGTTTTTATGTGGTGTCCCACCAACTAAATGTGTGCGAGACGCCACTGGCAAGTGACGTGTCTGCTACAGTTTTTTAGACTGTGTGCTGTAGGCGTTGTATATAGATCGATTACAACTCAACATGTAGGCAGTTTTAAATTTAATGAACAAATTACACGCTTCAGATCGCTTCGAGTGGCAAGGAGAAAAGTGTACGAATTATACCCATGTGTTAATGCCGGCTACGTACAGGTTTAAACGCGCGGTTACTTCCGCAAATCGGTTTGTATCGGGAACATGCGTGTGGACGGCAAAGACTAGCTGACACAAACCAATTGTTGGAGAATGAAGACGTAAACAACCTTCTGTTTGTTTATTACTCTGTGTATTAGTTTGTTGTATCAAATACGTATGTTGGTACTACTAAGAATAAAGATGAAAATACGAATGAAAGCAGTTTCCTTTATGTATGCTGCCGCATAACAAAACAGTTATATTGGGCGAGGCATAAATATTTTACGAACGTATTATTGCTCGCACATGTAAAACATGTTAACAATACGGTCGGGCAAGGTCAGATTGTATCATGGTAATGTAAGCCTAAATAGTGTTTCTAGTGTGCATGAGGCAATTCAAGATCCTAGAAATTATACGATTTCTATCATCGCAAAGTGTAAATAATGATAGCATTTCTGTGATTAGTGCATAAAATCGACTACTGTGTTGAAAATCAAAGAAAAATTGACGATTGTTTAAAACCATTGTACAGTACGAATAGGTACCCTGTTTTTTAGTTTGAAATATGAAAAGCAGTATTGTTATGCATGTGAGACTTTAAATGGTATATTATGTTTATTATTTATTCGTTTGTTTGATTTATTCCTTTCTTATATTAAATTATGCATATGCAGTTGATTAATAATCTAATAAAACAGTTTCAGTCGCATAAGATATTTCACTTTTACGATTTCTCATTTATGCATTATTGTAGCCGTCTCCCTATGAAAACCTATAACTAGGTTTTACTGTATATTCTTTGTAATGGCACGAACGAGCAATTAGGTTGCTCTAGTTACGATCATTTCATCTTCCACTTTAAGTAACGAACTTAGTTCAAGCCTTTTGTTACTTATGAGGTTTGTAACTCTTAATCATTAATAAAGTATTTTTCTGCGCAAGGCTGTAAATCCAAATGTATTTAATTCATCATGCTTCTCCGCTTTTCTATTTGCCTCAGCATATGAACCATTTACTTACCATAGCAGCGGCTATGGCCCAAGGTTATTGGGAGGTCGGCGCCGAGCGGTCGGAGTAAACAAGATAAAGGCCGCTTGCAAGCGTAAACACCGACACTCTATCGGGAGATAACTAGAACCTTCTGGAAGCTTTATCTCCCCCTCCTGAAAGTGCGTCGAAATAGTTGTAGAGCGTTCGAGAACCTTCTGTGGAAGATTTCACTTAATCTCGACCATAATACCGTGTTGACAGAAATCAACACTAAGGGGTTGCCAATCATGACTGATCGGTTCGAACCCGAGAGCTCGACTGGAAAGCGTAAGGAATTGCCTCCGCACTTCCATACCACTGAACACCAGAATCACATACATACCATCCTTGTAGGCAAGCAGTCTCATCCTTCACCTCCATAGTGTTACAAACTGCCCACAATCCATCCAGACGTCCTTCCAATTGACTTAATTTTATCCATTCGCCGCTCCTGGGCAGCATGCAGCCTCTACCAGCGTCACTGCACGCCATACCATAGAGGATAGCTAAAAGCCTCTGAAATGTCGAGGCCAGTACACCTCAGCTCTCCAAGGCGCCAAGGCCTCGCCTTTGATCCCCAAGCAATGCAAATGTGTTCGCCGACTACTTGAACGTACTATGCGTCCAAGAGATGAGCCCCAGGACGACGTCTTTTCCGAACGCGTCCGTCGGTAGGTACGCCGAATTTTCTAAGCCCCCCCCCCGGACGACGCGATACGGCTTCCATCATACGCCCAAGTGAACTACATGGCGCACTCCTGCGTGTCAACCCTAAAAATGCGGCCGGACCTTACGGACTAACTCCTCTCATGCTCCGTCACTTCCCTTCAGCACCGTGCTCTATCTCACGAGGACTTTTAACATGTGTCTTAGTCTGGGTCATTTTCTACGAGAGTGGCGAGAGGCCTGAGTAATATGCATTTTGAAGCCGGGAAATATCCGACACATCCTTCCAACTACCGGTCTATCAGCCTCCTTTCGACCCCATCGAAAGTCTTCGAGAGGATGGTTCTCAGCCGCTTGTCCCCACTCTAGGAGACATTCAGCCATTCCCGACCACCAATTTGGATTTCGTTCTGGGCACTCAACAAGTTCAGCAGCTGCTGCGAGTGGTGGAGGCGGCCGCCCTTAGTTTCCAGGACGGTTCTTTTACTGCCACGGTATCTCTGGACGTTCAGAAGGCCTTCTCAACGATATGGCATGCGGGTCTCTTACACAAGTTCATCCAGCTGGGACCACCTTTCAGCTAAACATCTTATACAGTTTTCTCATTCTCAGACACAGCACCTTTATGGTAACAGTCGCTGGGAGAACATTTACACTTAGGGCAGTCAGAGGCGGAGTCTCCGAAGGCACTGTGCTATCCCCCACGCTTTTCAGCGTCTTTATGGTAGATTTTCAACTCAGTCGCATGTCAAAATGGCCCAGTAAGGTGATGACATGCTGCTGTCCTGCACCAACAAACACATTCTCGGAGCCTTCATCCCAGTTCGGAGGCACCTCCGTCTCGTCCAGAGTGGTGCCGGCGTTAGCGCATGTCCGTTAACGTGGACAAGATCCACGCCATTCTGCTAACAAAGTGCCACACCCTCGCAGACTGCCCCACATTCAGGTATAGATGCCGAAGAATCGAATGGAGGAATTCGATCACCTACTTGGAAGTGAAGCTAGATAAGGGTCTAACTTTTCGTGAGCACATCCGGGAACTGTCCCACGGGCGCAAGGGGCTATTGCTTCCTTGTGCCCTATGCTACTGTCTGGAATGCCTGTTCGCACAAAGCTGCATATATTTCGGGCCCTGGTTATCCCCCTCATGCTTTACGCCTGCGAGATCTGGGGCATGTTCGCAGACAGCTGGCTGCTATGGTTACAACAGGCGCAGAAAATCTATTCTGTTGGCCGCTCCTTCCCCATGAGACTACTACATGAGTCCTCATCCTTTCCATGCGTGGAAGATGAAACCGGGCAACAAAGTTTTAAGCGGGTTTGCCTCAACTCAGAGAGCCTTGGTCAGCTCTCTTGGGGATTATATCCCCAGTTATCGCCGCTTCAGGTGACATCGGGTTACCCGCATGGCTTACAGGCACACCGGATAACCATGGAACTTAGTCAACACCAGCTAAAGCTCACCTCCGTTTTATCCAGCCAAGAGCTGATTCCAAAATTCCGTCAGTCAATGTAGGCTGACATTTTTAAAACCACCCCCACCAGGGTACAGAAGGACCGCTGCATCCTAACAGACACCTTTGAGAAGCAACATGCCTCCTCCTTTCTATATCCAACCAACCTAAACAAGAAAAGCCATCCTAAACACAGATCCCGAAAGAAAATACCCTGCGGTTAAATCCTATTGAAGGTGGGCACGCAGCAAAATCATACACAGCTGAACTTTAGCCTGCCAGGAGTGAGTGAGTGAGTGCATGCATGCATGCAGTCAGTCAGTGCGTGGCGTGGATCTTAATCAGTGGCGGCAGTAGAGTGAGTCGCGTCAGTCAGTTGCAAGTTGAGTCGATCGGTCAGTCAGTGAGCAAGCGAGTTAGCGACTGCATTTCTGGTGCGACATCACGAGCGATTCTCCGAGAAAGTTGGTAAAGACTTTTGTGACGTTCAGCGAGTGCTACTGCGAAGGGACGGTTGTGGAGGACTTGTGTTCGACTCCCGAATGAAGTGAACCATCCGGCATGAAGAGGCTGCGTCACGAAGGAAGTGAAGTGAACTACATCACTTTAGTGAAGTTACATTGATGAAGTGAACTCCCAGTGAGGTGAACTACATAAAATGAAACAGTGACAGCGAGAGTGACAGTTGAAAAATTGGGCAGTCACAATACTTTCTATTCTCTTGTATCTGTATCTTTTTCCGTTCCGGACATGTTTCTCATTCACCATTCCTTCCAAGGCATCTCCTAGTTTTTTCTTATTCAATGCCCCAATCAAAATTTTCTTCTTCCTTATCATTTCAGCATTATTTTTATCTTCGCACACTCTTTAGAATGACTTCATTACTTATTTTGTTCGTCCATTATATTACGTTATTTTCTGTACCATATTTCCATTACTTCCGACCAGTTTCCCTCGTTTCTCAGCGATATCAAAGGCTTTTGCACACTACAATACGCACTCCACACGAAGCACTTCATGGATCCCTTTCTTAGCTATTGTTTCCTAAAGAGTACATTAATGATGTTTCTCTGTTAAATTACTACTTATATACATAAAAGTGTGCAAAACCTAAGGACGAACGTAATTTTCGCATGTTTTGACACTGCCAAGTAACATAGATCGATGAAACTTGAGTCATACATAGAGGGAACTGCTACGGTATGCTACAGTAGGCAATTAAACGAAATATGAAATGAGACAACAGAAATGCCACTTTTATTCATAGACCATAAGCTACACTAAAATCAATACGACATATGATGTCTCTGGAGATTTACAGAAACAGATAGATACATGGTGCTTAAAAGGGTGTATGATCACCACGGACAGCAATGCATGCTCTGCATCGTGCTCCCATGCTGGCCACAAGGTTGGTAAGCAGTTCTTGTGGTAGGGCGTTCCATTCCTCCACCAGCGCTGTTGACAACTGTTGGGTGGTCGTTGGTGCATGTGGATGTGCTGCAATGCGTCTCAACAAAGCATCCCACACGTGTTCGATGGGATTTAAATCGGGGGAACGGGCAGGCTAGTCCATTCGCCGAATAACCTCTCGTTCCAAGAGATTCTCCACCTGCGCTGTTCGATGCGGTCGTGAATTGTCATCCATAAAAATGAACTCAGGGCCGACTGCACCCCTGAAAAGACGCACATGGGGAAGGAGTTCAGTATCACAATAATGTTGACCAGTGAGCGTACTGTGTTCACTGATTTCGAGGTCGGTGCGCCCATGCAACATTATGCCTCTCCAAACCATAACACCCGGATCACCAAAACCATCATGTTCGAGGATGTTCGTGGGTCATTACGTGTTCCCACCTCTCGCCAGATGAGAGTGCGTCGTGAATCACTACTTAGACTGAATCTGCTCTCATCCGAGAAGAGCACGTGACCCCATTCCTCGTTGGTCCAATTTGATGCTCTATAAATCATCGCAAACGGTCCCGCCGATGTGCGAATGTCAATGGAACACAACCTACTGGCCATTGGGCAAAGAGACCACCTCTGTGTAGTTGCTGTGCCACTGTGTATCGTGAGATTGCGTGCCTGTCCTGTTAAATGTGGTTGCAATTGCACCCGCTGTTTGGTGTGGATCCCTTCTTGCCTGTTGCACAATGTAGCGGTCATCCGCTGCTTTAGTTGAGCGTGGTCGACCACCACCTCTCCTTGGGATAGCAGTGCCTGTGGTTTGGAAGATTCCCCATACACGTGAAACAATGCTGTGAGCAATTCCAAACTCCTGAGCAACACTCGTCACACTTCGCCCTTCTTTCAGTTTCCCGATGATTCTTCCCCGTGTTAAGTCATCCAAATGGTGTCTACGGACCATGTTGCAATGAAAAACACCACTACAGTGCACCATAACAGCTCTCTAATTGCCACACACCGTCTTGTCCTGTTTCGTCAACTGACCCGTGTTGCGGCACCAGATCCTTTTGGCACTATAAGCTCGTTCACTCACGCCATGTGACGTCCAGCTTTCTGTGTACGTGTGAGAGACCTCTGGCAACATGCTCCCGCACCTTCATCTACTTCCACCAAGTAATTCATTTGTTATGTTACTTTACCCATCTCGTACTTAGGTTTTGCAAACTATTATGTATATATACACCGGGATATACTTGTATATATCTATATTAAGGTATATACGGAAAATTACTACTTACGGTACACATTCCCTGCTTTTCCTAGGATGGCTAAACCTCTTTACTTTTTCTACCATATCTATTAGATAAAGGTAAAGTTACATATTACGGAGGGGCCTCCGGAACCGGGGCAGAGCACCGCAAGTGGGTGTAATGGCCCTTTTTGCCTCCATGTGACCCCTGGGAGGGAGGGATGAGCGGAGAGACCCGACGGGCGCAAGCACAGGCGGGGTCCCTACTGTTTCCAGATTTAACGCACCCGACGCTGCCTGCTCACAAGCAATCAACCTCCAGCTTCCTCGGGTCAGAGCCCACTCGGAGCAGAGACCTAACTGGACAGTCCCCGCAGCGAGCCATGGAAGAAACTGTATAGTGCGCAAGCTACCGTCCACCGCAACCCTCCAACACCTTCGCCTGCTGCTATAACCCTGAAACAGATGAAAAGGAAATTAATGGGTACAGGAATTGAGAGGTAGCAGAGTCGTGGTAGAATATGAACCACCCCAGCATTTACCTATTAACACAGGGAAACCACGAAAAACTCATGGTCCACAGTGGGTGGCCACCGAGAATCGAACCCGGAGCTTCCCTTATGCGGGACACAGACGTTGCTGCCTGAGCCATCCCGTTCGGTGTACCTATTAGGCAGAAGAATTCCGGATTGCATTCCACCCCAAAATTTGATATCAATATTTCTCCGGAAATACGTGTTTTGAAGCCCCTAAAAAGCATTTTTAGAAAAAGGTCTGTGTATGCACAACACAGCTCAAAATTAAAAGTCGGTTAAATACCAAACTTGCTATTTAAATTCAATATCTTCCAAGAATCTGATACGAAGATTTTTCAGGAAAATCTCCCACCCCAAACTACACTTTACTTGGTAAAATTTTCGATAACTTTGATTTTCTCAAAAAATATCTGTAATGGTTTTGGTTAAAATGGCTATATTTAAGATATTTACATGAGAAATAAAATGTATCTACATGTATCTTGAATTTTCTGGAAATAGCCCGTAAAGTCTCCTTCATTCAGAAGGAATTTTGTATAACTGGTAAACCATAAGAGATAGACAAAAGTTGACTTCACAAACAGTGTATATACGAGGGGCATCCAGAAAGTAAGCTTCCAGATTTTGTTTTCTTTAAAGTAAACGCATTTAGCCCGGAAAATTGCGCGTGTGTAACAGATCTATGACGTAGCAATCATATGCCGGCCGGACAGATCCCGCCTGGTGCCAGTAGCGCGGCAGCAGTGACCTGAAATGGAGGCTCTTATTCGTTCTCCCGCCGCCTGCGAGGTTCGTTCAGTGATAAAGTTCCTTACTGCACAAAACATAGCGCCTATCGAAATTCATCATCAGCTCTGTCAGGTCTGCGGGCCGAACATCATGAGCCAACAGATGGTGCGTCGCTGGTGTAGGTAGGTTTTCGAAGGTCATCAAAGTGTCCATGATGAAGTGCGCAGTAGGCGATCGTCCCTCATCAACGATGACTTGTTGAGCTGGTGCGGCAGCGCATCGTGGAGAACCGTCGCTTCACGATTACGGAGCTCAGCAGCCATTTTCGGCAGATATCGTGATCAATAAGTACCTGCTGTTCAGGAAATTGTGTCCTCGGTGGGTGCCGAAAAAACCTGACACCCGAGCACAAAGCGAAACGCTTAGGAACAACACTGACATTTCCGCAGAAGTATCATGATGACTTAAACGAGTTTCTTAACGGAACGTCACTGGCGATGAGACGACGCACTTTACCCCAGAAACCAAGCAGCAGTCAATGCATTGGCGTCACAGTGGATCTCCGGTCAAGACGAAATTCAAACACTGTGTCGGAGCAGAAGGTGATGTGCACGGTGTACTGGGACAGGAAGGGCATTCTGCTCATTGGCTTCCTGCCCAGAGATGAAACAGTGAACGCTGGCCGTTGCTGTGAAACTTTGCGGAGATTGGGATGTGTCGTTCAAAACAAGAAGTGTGGAATGCTTACTGTAGGTGTTGTGCTTCTTCATAACAGTGCTCGTTCACATATGGCTCGGCACACAGCAACTGTTCTGCAGGAGTTCTGCTGGGAGCTGTTTGATCCACCAAACAGTCCTGATCTTGCTCCCAGCGATTTCCATCTTTTCTTGCACCTCAAGAAATTCCTGTCTCTAGATCAGCGTTTTGACAACGACGAAGAGTTGAATATGACTGTCACATGCTGGTTCCATTCACAGATGGAACACAGGAATAAAAAAGTTGATCCTACGATATGACAAGGTGTAACAATTCTTGTGGTGACTATGTCGAAAGTTAGCTCAAACATTGCTGTACCTGTTGTCAATAAAGTTTTTCGTGTAACTATGTTTTCTTTGTTTTAAAAAAATAGGGAAACTTACTTTCTGGATGCGCCTTGTATCTTTAAAATGCACAATTTATTTCAAATAACCTTTTTGTGGCATTAGTCATTTCCGAGATATCCGTTATTGTTGGTGTGAATTTTTCAGTACTTCAATTTTTGAAGTGCTACTACCATTCAGTTGCTTCTCGCAACGTCATGGAAAGAGTAAACATTCGACTATCACTTCAGTTTCCTGTATCCCTCTTAGCTGCAACAAATGTGTAATAAAACGATTTCAGTAAAGTATTATGTCGATTAACATGAATTAAATAGAAAAATAAGCTTTTGTAAACTTGTAGACGCTATATAAAAATAAGCGATACAGGATAGAGAAAGTCTAACACGAAATTGCTTTTGTTTTCTTTTTTCTATTTCGTTTCATCTCGTACTCCGCACCCATCACATTTAGCCCCTTTAGCATGTTCCTGGGGATATCATCCTCTTCTAAAACGGTGTCCTATCATTAGTACTTCCACTAACGTCCGTCTTTTGTTTCATTTGCTTCTGTATTTTCTGGCGATTAGTTATTTTGCAATGTTGTTAATATGAAAACGTCTTAAGCACAAATTTCACTTGGGTACTTCAGACAATGCCAAAGATGATACACCATTTCTAAGACTGTTCAGAAGCTAAGTCAATGAGGCTACGCTAAAGGCAACACATGTCATATGGATTGATATATTGTTATCCGCGATCAGTTCTATAAAACTGAAGGTAAATATTTGAAGGCGGAAAATTATATTACAGATTGTCCCAGTTCTTGAGATGTTTGGTTGGAGGGGAAGGGCGCAGATAAACTCTGTCAACAAAGTCGTGAGGGATGGTAACGGACGCGCCAAGAGCAAACTTCCTTTAGGCAAGAAACTAACTGAATCACACAACATGAGCAAAACAAATTATTTGTCAGCCATCTTCATTTGTTGTGTCCCATTTGCTAATCTCAAATACTTCCTCACAAATTCGACTGCGCAACTTCTGGATCACCTTCTCCTCCAAATTGATTTTTGACGAAATATGTTATTCTTCCTTTGTTTTTGTATAAACAAACATAGTTATTATTACGTATACGTAAAGTAACTGTAGATTGGAATTAATTGTTCTTCCACACAGGCTGTGTGTTGTACAGGTTGGAAAGGTAGAATCAGGCGACTGAAAAATTCAATGTCATAGCCGGGATTTGAACCACTGATCTCCCGGTCTCCGTCCGGTTGCTCTAACCACTGAGCTACCATGTCAACATGCCGGTACGACACTAAATTCCCCAACTGATTCGCATTTTCCCGGTAAACCACAAGGAGATCTCAAATTGTATAGAGATGACATACCCCAATGGCGACTTACAATGTGTGAGTACTTTAAGTCCCGGGTTTCATAGTTTCAACTACTATTAGGTCAATTAATGGAATTAATTGTTCTTTCACACAAGCCGTGTGTTGGACAGATTTGGAAAGGTAGAATCAGGAGACTGAAAAATTCAATGCCATAGCCGGGTTTTGGTCCACGGATCTCCCGGTTTTCGTCCGGTTACTCTAACCACTGATCTAAAGTACTTACACATTGTAAGTTGCCATGGTAGCTCAGTGGTTAGAGCACCCGGGCGGAGACCGGGAGATCCGTGATTCAAATCCTGGCTATGGCATTGAATTTTTCAGTCGCCTGATTCTATCTAACTGTAGATTGTATTGCAGAACTTCAGGAACTGTGAACTCTGGTTTTATTCCTCTTCAAAGCCTTCGTTTTCAGGCGTCCATTTCTTCCATATTTCTCTATCCACATGCGTTATTTTTATTGCAAAAATTGTTTTCACTCATTTTTCTGCTGTTATTTTCCCATTTAATTCCTGGTCTTCTTTTTCCTATTTTTCTTTCTACTCCCATCTCTATTGCCTCTTAACATCTTTTTCCCAGTCTTTCTGTAGACATGCTCAAATCACTTCAACTGTTTGGCTGTTACAACTTCAGTATTGATTTCTTTAATTTTTGCCTCTTCTCTTATTCTTTCATTTCTAATCCTATCCCTTCTAGTCTTTCCTATCACTTCTTCTTAAGTAGTTTATCTCTGTTGATGTTACTTTGCTTTTATGTTTGTCTGGTATCGGGGATCTCTGGTTTTCATCATATAATTAAAAATATTAGGACATATTTCTAAACCTCCCTTGAATATGAGAAAAATTTTCCTCTCATTTCCTAAATCGTACTGAACTAGAGTTTTTAATGTAAATATATCCAGAGAATTTCCTAAAATCTATATCTGTAAATAGAAATGAGGTATATTGTTCTTAAAATGTTTAGTAACAAATATCACTATTCAAAATATCTTAACAATAAGCTCTGATGCATACATACATTAAAGTATGTTTCTTGCATAAAAACCTCAAAGTTTTGGTATGCAAAAATGAAATTGCGCCTATTTGGTTTATATTTCCCAGTTTTATTTTGTTATTATCTAAAATAAAGGAACAGAGTAGATAGCTAAATTAAACTCAACATTAGATATTGAGGTGAGTTTGTGTGAACACCATAGCTCAAAAACAAAAATTCACATAGACGAAATTTGGTATTAAACGCAACCACATACCTAGAATCCACGATGGAATGTTCAAGAAATACTGTCCATTCCAACCGATCTCCACTGAAAAAAAATTGTATTTTACTCTTAAAAATATATTTTGGGCATTAATTAAAATCTTCTGTATTTTACTGATATCGATGAGCTATTTTCACAATATTGAAAGGCACCTAAGAATTTAATGAAATCTAGCCTGTAGGGAATTGATGATATTAAAAAAAATGAGCACAGATATGGAACAATAGCCTTGGGTGCAGCAGAAACCTAGGCTATATAAAATTAGAAACTCTTATAGTTTCCAATGCATATACATACAGGTATGTACCTATGTATGTGTGTGTGTATCTATAATGTAGTTAATGAATACATCGCCGTTGAGCTGTTATAGATTAAACTGCCAAAGGCAGTTTCGATTAATTCATTTGGCACAATAAAGATGGAGAAAAGAAACTGAAAAGTAGTTGAAACGTTTTTACTGAATTCCTAAAGCCCTGTACACATGTGTGATGTATTAACACTAATAATGGACTAACATTCTAATATTTCTTTGCAATGTTCGTGATTTACACGAAGTTAAAAGAAAAATGAAATGTTATATGAAATATAGAAAAGCTAATCGACAATAATGGGTAGAAAAAACTCGTATGAATGTCACACGTCAAATTTTTGTTTATTGAATTATGGAAAATCGTTACTCTTCAGCATTTGAGTTGATCATTCATTTTATTTCACTACATACTCATATCATAAATCGATTTTGATGTGAGAACGTAACTCTCTCTGTAACGTTTGTTGTGCTAAAAAAAGTACTAGTTTAAAGCAAGTAACAGATTGTCTAAAACATAGATATACATAGAGCCATGGCGAATATTAACTTTCCTCTAGGAAATAAGACACTTGGTAAACGCCTACATAAAAGCACGGCCATCTGGATTCTCGCTACCAACGCCCCCTGCAGACGCCCTATCCCTTAGAGGGTTCCAGGTGGCCGCATGCTACAATGAAACTAACTTTGAGCACATCAGGAAGAATCTGTTTATCTTGCTTTCCCCCTCCACTTTTTTCTTACTCTCTCTACCGCTTCTTTAATATAGAAATAGCACCCACACATTCCATTATATTTTAAACGCATTTCTTCGGAAATAAAATATTTGAGGTTTTCTGAATTGGCTGGAACCATTTGAATAGAGAGTTTGTGTATGCGTGTATGCCTTTTTGTGCGTCAACAAAATATCTTAAGGACGAAAGGTTGGATAAATCCCAAATTTTGTGCTATATGCATTATGGATCAACCTCTACGAGCACCTTAGTAATCGTCCTCCGTGGTGTAGTGGTTACCATGCTAGCCTCTAGTTCCCGAGGTCGCGGGTTCAAACCCGGTGAAGGTCGATGGATGTTTTCAACCGTAAAAATCCTTAGCATGGCTTCCTTCGGTGGCCCCGTGTCGTAGATTTAGAAGAACCTCAAGCCTGATAAAGAGGCCTCTGAGCAAACTTACCGGTCTCTCACGCCCAATATAGAATGGGAAGCTACGGAACACAGCGGTTAAAGAACGTCCATAAATAAAACTCAATTTAATTTTAACTGCAGGCTCGCGCCCGTTGTTTACATCTGGATTCCTCCTTTCTCCTTCAGTATAAACAGACTACAGTACAAGGTAAGATAACCTCATAAAAAGGCAGGCACTTTTTGGCTGCTAAGTGAAGATATACACACCAAATTATCATTCACTCAGAAAATAGTTCTGTTATTACTTTCTCCAACTAAGCGGGATGGCTCAGGCGGCAACGTCTGAGGCCCACATACAAGAGGTCATGGATTCGATTCCCACGGCCAATCTTCCTGACCCATGGGTTTTTTTCGGGGTTTCCGCCGAAACCCTGGGGTCGCTAGGCGAATGCTGGGAAGGTTAATTACATCCTCCGAATTTCCTGTCCCTCCATTTCACCCCATTCTCATTTCACTTCACCTTTCATTTGCTTGGTCTCTTTCAGGGTTGCAAGTGTCAGCGGGAGTCTCGGCGTTGCATGGCAGCGGAAAAGGATGCTCTTTTAACACTTCGTTCCGCAGAATGTGGGCGATCTCCGAGTCCCCCCCCCCCAGTGCGATGTGCAAGTCTGTAGGGGAGTGGGGAGCCGGTTGTATCAGCTGCCATCCAGGGAGTTTCAATCTGGAAAAGGTACCTTGCCTTCTGCTCTGTCGTGCCTCTTGGTCCACCGCGCTGTCTCCTCTCACCTCACTCCTCCCCTCCGGGTTTCCGCCAGGGCTTAACACAAAGATCTTGTAGGTCGAGGTGCTAAGTCCCCCTCCGCTCCTGGTTCTAGTCTCTACTTTCTCCACTACCTATCTGCTGTAACTAGAGGAAATTTTACATTCCACCCAGACATTTTATAATGCAAAGCGAAGATTTTCACAAAATTCCCCTTACCACAAACTACCCTTTAAACGTAAAATGTTTATTATTATTAATTTGTTTTCAAAATTGATTGCACGGATGTTGATTTAGATAGGACATATATGTGTCATGTTGACATGAGGAATAAAATGTGTATATATATGGAATTTTCTGTGAAGACCCTTTCGTTTTGATTGGATTTTGTGTAACTATGTAGTCATAGGCAAAAACTTACTAGAGAACATTGTCTACAGCAATATACAACTTATTTAAAACCTTTTTATGCGTTTATTTTACTCTCATTATATACAGAATGTTTCAGAAATACTTTTACAAACTTCGGGTATGGGTTCCTCACATCAAAAGAAGGAAAAAAGTTCATATGAACATATGTCCCATAATCCTTGGTTTTCGCGTTATTCCTGTCACAATGAAAGTGTGAGTTCACCGTCCTTCGGGGTCCAACCTCAAAACTTCATTTCGCTATGCATTCATAGAAGGCGTTGACCCATTGTACTACATACGGTAGATGGCGAAGTGTTGCCATGGAGACTTGTTTACGTTTGTCATTTGTCATTAGTCTGTCTTCAACGTTTCAATTGTGTACATGTAGTGAGTTAACTGCACGTGTTTCGTTCCACCATGGCTGGATATTCATTTCGTGAACAGGCAGACATGATTTTTATGTATGGTCGCGCGAATGGTAATGGACGCGAGGCTGCACGACTCTATCAGATGGAGTTTCCAGACCGAAGACAACCGAGTCATCCAAGGTTTGTCGCTGTTTATCGTCGCCTTGCTGAGACAGGAACCGTTGCACCACGGACTATTGATCGAGGAAGAACAAGAGTTGTCCGTACGCCGGAACGGGAAGAACAGATGTTAAAGTGTGTCGAAGACGATCCAGATATCAGTACAAGACAATTGGCCGTGACATCTGGTACATCACACGTGACAGCATGGAGGGTACTTCACGAGCAGCTCCTGTATCCATATCATATTCAACATGCGCAGGGCCTTTCGCCTGCCGATTATCCACCACGGGATAACTTTTGCAGATGGTTTGTGGCACAAACAGACAATCCATTGTTTGTCTCGTCAGTTTTGTTTACAGACGAGGCAACGTTTGGGAGAGATGGAGTTACTAATTTCCACAACGTACACGTATGGGCAGATCGTAATTCTCATGCTGTACTTCAGGCTAGACATCAGCAACAGTTTAGTCTAAATTTGTGGGCTGGCATTGTAGGTGACTGTCTGGTAGGTGCATACGTTTTACCAGCATGTCTTACTGGTGCTGTCTACAGGGATTTTATCCAGCACACTCTTCCCGACTTACTTCACGAAGATGTGCCCCCGCAAATAAGAAAAAAAAATGTGGTTTATGCATGAGGGGGCTCCGGCACATTTTAGTCGCATTGTTCGAGATGTACAGACTGGTATATACCATGACCGATGGATAGGCAGAGGAGGACCAGTTCCATGGGCTGCACGTTCTCCCGACCTCAACCCTGTGGATTTTTACCTCTGGGGGCATCTTAAATCATTTGTTTATGGAGCAGCCATCCCGGATGCAGAAACGCTTCATCGACGTGTAATGGAAGCCTGCGAAACCATCCCGGAAGCTTTGACAGGGTGTGACATTCCATGATTCGACGAGTACAGCCATGCATAGAAGCAAGAGGAGGACATTTCGAGCATTTATTATGAGTTTTGTGTGCTATAAGTGTATCACTGTGTTGAACACCACCTAACGAGAAAACAAAGGGTTATGGGACATATGTTCATATGAACGTTTTTCCTTCTTGTGGTGTAAGGAAGCCATACCTGAAGTTTGTAAAAGTATTTCTGAAACATCCTGTATAAAATAAAATTATATATTTGATACGTTAGCCGTTCTCGAGATATTTCCTGTTGTTGGTCAGAATGTTCCAGTATTTCAAGCTACACTTTGGAAATGTCATGCCCATTGTTTTATTTATTTAAGGCCATGCAAAGAATACCCATTAAAAATATCAAGTCCAGCATATACCTATATTATAGTGAGCTTCTTTTTAAGCATTTGGCCGTCATACTAGTATCCATTATCTTCCATGTAGTTTCAATAAAACGCATATTAAAACCATTTCGGAAAGCATTTATCATTAGTAAGAAGTAACAAGAAGTAGGGGGAAAAACTTTTTTAAGAATATTTTGCAGAATATCTGCAGAATTTTGCAGTGGATCAGTTTTTGAAGGGGATAATGTAACTAAAATGAAACATAGGCCTCTCCTGAAAAATCAAATCTAACCCAAATTCGACTTCAAAGATCTTATAAAACATTGGTTTACTTATAGTATCTTAATACATCTACATTAAGAGAAAGCCGTGTGACTGTACGAGTAACGCATCAGATTATATTATCCAAAATAACGCTGTCGATAAATGGCATACTTTAAGATACTGCCTCGGTAAATGTATAACTAAATTATCTGTAAGCAACACCATTGAATTTTATATCAGGGGCTAATTTTTCAGAAGTAAAAGTGAAATTTAAATCGTTGTTTCCGTAATAAGATATCATCCTGTACAAATTATAGAATTAATTTCATAATGTGAATTCAGAACAAACCCATAAAGCTAAGTTTAAAGTGAATATTTCTTTCAACTTTTATTATGTCGGTGCTATAGTCATTTAAGAACATTTTTCGACATCAATTTATTTTTATTTTCGAATCGGATGTCTAGCTATGATGGATACCTGAATAAGATTTAAAACCTTTTTACACAGCAAAAATATAAAATGTATTTTCCCAAAACATTAACAAAATTATATACCTACATGCAATTTTAATTGCAAAACATTTGTCCCTATACCGTTTATATAAGGTGTGTATCGTTATTTTAAAACAGTCACATGACCTTCTCTACTCTCTATCCTTTATTACTGAGTATACAAACTAATCTTACTAAAGCTTATTTTCATATCTAGTTCATTTAAAACTATATAAAATTTTGCAGGATTAGCTACATTAAAAATTTCGTTCAAAGGGAACACCGATAGTCAAATGTTTAAGGACTAAACGCTATACGCTGGCCTTAAAATTACGCCCATTGTTTCAATGGAATCGCGAGAAACAACTGAATGTTGACAGCACTTATAGAGAATGTTTAAATATTGAGCAATTCTTGGTCATTCTCTTAAACTCCTTTTAACATTCTGTTGTTTCTCGCGATTGCATGGAACAGTATGGAATTTTAACGCCAGTATATAGCGTCTACTTCTTAAACATTTGACTGTTGCTGTTCCCTTTGTATCTATAACGAAATGTGTAATGTGGCTATTTCTGCAAAGGTTTATTTTTACTAAAATGTAGTGGATAGAAAAATAAACTTGAGTAACAATAATTTGATACCCACTAATGAACGATAGAGGGTAGAGAAAGTCATGTGTATGTATCACGTCAGAGTTTTTGCTCTCAGGGGATCTCAAAACATGTATTTCCGGTGAAATCTCGGTTTTGAATTTTTGGGTGGGAGCCAATACCTTCTCTACCTGCTGTGTAAGTGGTAGAGAAAGTAAAAATATACTGTAGATAACATTTTGACCATATGTAACAATACGATACCAAATGAAACACGATAATGCACATTGATTTTATAGTTTTTCAAAACTATGAAAGTCTTCCTATGAGAGAACAAGAAATCAGTGGTTACTATGACTATGCAGCAATACTGCCACAAATAGCTTCACAATATTTTCTAACAAAAACATGGTAACTTCTGATATAACTGACGTTTTTTTTAATATCCTTGTTAATACCTCAGTTTTCACTACTTAAAATTTTATTTCTCTAACACAGGCTTATGTGGAAATGTTTGAGATATTTTATCGGAAAAAAAAACTTAATTTAAAATCTTGCCGCCATAAAAATCGCAGAACATGATTGAATCCAAAATGTGCATCAATGGCTCCCTAGTGCCGCATTTAAGGCCCTTACCCAGCTTTTATTTGTTTTGCTCCTTGTTTACCAGTGTTAGACCAGTCAAATTTTGCATATAACTTCATAAATGTACCATACTTCAAAATGACCATGTGATGAAAGCACATATTTTTAATTTTTAAACATATATTTTGCAAATATTTACATTAAAAATGACACAACGAAAGTTATTTGGCATAACTTGCATGTTCCAAGATCTACTTTTTATTTTAAGCTTTATGTTTCTTTAGTTATATAAAATTATGTCAAATTTGTTCTAAACGAAGAGGATTTCACAGGCTATTCAAGATGCTAATAAAATATCTTAAATATTATGCTATTTTAATCAAAATAGTCAGTGACTTGTGAAAATTACAAATACAATTTATTCCATCTAAAGGGTAGTGAAAGGTGGGGAGATTTTCTTGAAAATCCTCGTGTCACATGAGGATGCTGATGCTGAAATTTAACTTTTTTAGTTATATTTTTCACACGCGCGCGCACTTTTTTCAAAATGATTTGTTTTTATTTGGGGGCTTCAAAACATGTATTTAGGATGAATTCTCAGTATCGAAATATTGTTGGGTGGAATACATTACTTCCTCTACCTACTTAGGATAGAGAAAGTAAATATATATTTAACAATAGTTATAATTGTTATTATTGATGTTAGTATTTGATTTTGGGCTTAGTTTCTTATAGTTACAAGATTTGGAACAGAAATTGTTAAAGTTTGAAAATTAGGGCCAGCTTTCATAAATTAACCACGAAATGAAAGCAGAAATTTGTTAATTTTTGTGTCAGTTTTTATAGATTTGAAGAAGGTTTAAAGCTAAGCTTACTTTTCCATGCAATCAGGAAATTCTGGATGAAAAATTAGCAAACATTGAAACATAACCTAATAGTTCCTGACAACATATTCAGAATGCACGGAGACAGTTCATCTGTTTATATTGCGATGTAATTAATTTCTTCTGCTTACGCGCACGGATTACGTAGAATATGAATGAGTAGTCGAGAGTGTAATCTAATCAAGAACCGTCTGTTGTAAAGAACAGACTAGGTCATGGAGTATTTTCCTTTGAGCGTTATCTAGTAGAGATACAGGCTTTCCGCCATTTATAATCTTAGTAGTAAATTTTATCAGGAGACTATTGCGGTGTCTCACTGGGTCAATGTCTTCTCTCCACAACAATGGAAAACCACGTCTTGCCGTGTTCCTTCCACGGTGTTCCAGCTTCCATCACTGGAACGCTGGATACTTCAGTATCCAAATGAACGGCGCCACTGTATCTTCAGAAAGATGCCTATGCTGATCTCCGAGAGAAAGCGATTCGAAAGCAATTTGTTTATTTATACATTTCCTTGTTGATTTCACATAAACAGATCTCAAGTTCGATTCCTGCTTAGAGCGAAGATATTCTTTTAACTACAGGGAGAGCTAAAAGACTACGAACCGGCCGCGCGGTGTCTTCTTGTTCGCGTCCTCGGCGCTCGTTGCCGTCTGCTGCTATCATAGAAAGGCGCGAATGAAATCATACATGTTTAGAACAACTTTTAAAGTCTTTACTTATCAACTTTATGAAAGGAGATGCTGAAACGAGTCAACAGTTGATGCCCGTACATATGTCAATACAATTTTGCCCCCCCCTTTTTTTAGAGAATTAGCAGTCAGGGACCGTGATTTTGCCCTTTTTCAACAAGACTCTGCAACAGCTTATACGGCCAATATTTCGATGAGCACAATTGAAAGTGCTTTTGAGGACAGAATTATTAGTAGAGATTTGTGGTCCCCTCGGTCCCCAACCTAACCCGCTGCGATTTCTATCTCTGGGGTAACTTAAAAAAAATTATGCAAGACAAACCCACACACCCTGGAGGAATTAAAACAAAATATCCGCCAGGAAATTGCCAGCATTTCTCAACGTGAACTACGGCGAGTGATGGATATTTTCCTAAAGGGGTGCAAAAAATGTATGGACAACGACGGTGGCATCTCTTTTCACAAAGTTGGCAAGTAAAGCCTTTAAAAGTAGTTTTAAAAATGTATGGTTTCATCCGCGCCCTTCTATGGTAGGGGCAGAGGGCAACGAGCGCCGAAGACGCGGACAGGGAAAACACAGTCGTCTTCCGTGGTCTAGTGGTACCGTGGTAGCCTCTAGTGCCCAAGGTGGCGGGTTCAAACCCGGCGGAGGGCGATGATTTTTTTTTGGGGGGGGGGGGGTAAAAATCCTTAGCATGGTTTCCTTCGGAAGGGAAGTAAAGCCGGTGGTCCCGTGTCCTAGATTTGCGGCACGTAAAAGAACTTCAAACCTGATAAAGAGGCCTCTGAGCAAAATTACCGGTCTTTCACGTCCAATATAGAATGGGACGCTAAGAAACACAGCAGTTAAAGAGCGTCCATAAATAAAACTCAATTTATTTCAGCGCAGCCGGTTCGTAGTTTTTTGGCTCACTCTGTAGAATCAGTCCCTATCCTCCGCACTGCCTGGAAGTATGAATGAGCGAGTGAAAGCGAGTGTATTTCAGAATAATAATTATTATTATTGTAACACTCATATGACCTCTACACAATATCGTTTATTTTTATATAGCTTCTACTAACTATTTTTGCAAACGTTTGTTTTGCTATCTATTTCAAGTTAATTGAAATAAACGCTTGCATAAATTGTTTCATTACACGTTTCATTA
The DNA here is from genome assembly GCA_030765065.1 of Deroplatys truncata. Classification (NCBI taxonomy): domain Eukaryota; kingdom Metazoa; phylum Arthropoda; class Insecta; order Mantodea; family Mantidae; genus Deroplatys; species Deroplatys truncata. Next base: position 113,831,443 of record CM060988.1, on the reverse strand, counting down.
CAGGTACAAAGGGAATAGCGACAGTCTAGTGGTAAAAAACTGGTCTCTATACACTGACCTTGAAATTTCATGCTGTTGCCATGACATCGCGAGAAACAGCTAAAGGTTGCCAGTGCTTCAAACAAAATGAAATGCTAAGTATTGAAAAACTCAAATGAATGACGAGTATCTCAGAAATGACTAATGCCACAAAAACTTATTTGAAATAAACTGTATGTTTTAAAGTGTGCAGTAAGTTTTTGTCTAACTCATGTGCTTTACAAAATAATACAAAATTCCTTCTGAATACACAAAACTTCGCAAACTGTTCCCACAAAATTCAAGATATGCATTTTATTTGTCGTGTAAATATCTTAAACATATGTATTTTAGTTTAAATCGTTGTAGACATTCTTGAGAAAATAAAAACTAATGAAAAAATATCAATGTAAAGGGTAGTTTGCGGTGGGTGGATTTTTTTTTTAATTCTTGTCGCATCTTTAGAATATACTGAAATTAAATACCAAATTTGATATTTAATCGACTTTTCGTGTTTGAATTATGCTGCTCAAACACACGCGCACGGACTTCTTAGTTTTTTTCTAAAAATGCTTCTTCTTTTTTTTATTCAGCGGACCCCAAAACATGTTTTTAGGTGAAATATCAGTATGGAATTTGTATATGGTGAAGAAGTTTTGTTGCTGCTACGTATGGAAAGCCGATTTGAAGTAGGAGTTGTATTGTAGTTCAAATGTTGGGGAGCCGAACTTTAAGTAGTTTGCAACCGCACGTATGGTAAAAAGTTTTCGGTAGCGTTCGCCCCAAGTTTAAAAATATTAACTTTGTAATTTGACTGTTTCTTTAAATATTATATATTTATTTTTGCCTCGGCTGCTCTATTTATTTATTTTTTTTTTTTAGAGACATGAATGTCTTAGCAGGGAGTGGTGCGACTGAAGAATGTAGGCTTACACAGATTATAATTTTACTTCACTCCTGTTATTAATGCTTGACACTATTTAAATAACACTTCGCTGATATAGAGAAAGAGAGCTGTGAGATTTTTTTATTAATTACTTGCACTTTTTAACACGTAAACTATTTTTGTCTCACACAAAATACGTATTAAACTTCTCGAGGACGCATCTCGCGTCAGGTTAGGAACACTGTCTACAATCAACTGGTTTCAGAATTTGTAGATTTTGCTTCAATTTAGTTTCTAATTGGCTAATCCTAGTCCAATAGCATACCTTCATTTAATTAAAGCTTTTTCTGGTTGTTGACTGGCTATTTATAAACTGTCACAAAAATTACATTATTGTTTCCAAGAATTACAAGTAATATTGTTAAACTTTCAAATGCATTATTGCCTCAAGGTTACCTCATTGTTAGGAATTTTTAACCTATTATTCTCACAGCTCCTACATTATTAAATTATGTAATACATTCCATTACATTATTACACAAGTATACAATGATATAAACATATACAAAGACTGTAATATACACTTTTTATATCTTGTTACATACACATATTGCTTTTAAGCGGGCTGTTATTGAATTTGTATATTATATAGTTACACTGAAATCCTTTAAGTGTAACAAATACTGCCTCAATGGAATGCAATACTTCCTCTGTCTACTAATTACGAAGCAGAGGAAGTAAAAATTCGGAATATCTCGCTTATAATTCAGCTATTTATAAGAATTTTGCATAACAAAAGCTTATAGAATAATGTTTCTGACAAGTTTTGCATTTACAAAATTTCGATAGGATGAATATTCCAGAAGTTATATAAGTTTTCGCTACAACTGCCCGTGTACGTAACCGATTGCCTACCACGAGGAAAATTATAATGACGATTACTTTGCAACCAAAGGAACAGCCACGAGTTTACTTTATGTACTGGTAAACCTTCTACCCGTGACCGGAACCCGAAGTTTTACTACCATTTTCCAAAACCTCACATAACTTCTAAGTTGCACATGCAGGGTGAGTTGGAGGGGAGAAGGTGAGAGAATAGTAGTAAACATGGAAAGAGAGATAGGGAGTAAAGATAAGGGATAAAGCAGAAGAGGGAGATGTAAGGTGAGAGTGAAAGAGAGAAGGACAGAGGGAGAGACATAAGAAAGTGAGAGAGGTAGAAAGAAAAGAAGAATCTTCACATATGACGCAATAGCATGACCATAGCTGTGGGTTCTGTTATTAAATAATTAATAGTGTTCCGTTTTACTTTCTCTACTACTTACTTAGTATATTTCAGCCAAAAATTCGATACGTAGATTTCACCGGAAATACATGTTCTGAGGCCCCCTGGATCCAAAAAAGCATTTTTAGAAAAAGGTTCGTACTGGGGGGGGGGCGTGTGTGTGCGCGTCTGTGAACAGCATAACTCAAAAACGAAAACTTGGATAAACACTAAAATTGGCATTTAGGTTCACTACCTTCCAAAGGTGCGACACGAAAGACTTCCAAGTAAATTCCGCACCCCGAACTACCCTTTATATTGAAGATTTTTTCAATTTTTTTATTTTCGAAAAAATGGCTCTAACGCTTTTTATTAAAATACCACATATTAAAGATATTTACATGACAAATAAGATGCACACCTTAAGTTTTCTGGGAATAGCCTGTGAAGTCCTCTTCATTTGGAAGGAATTTTGTATAATCTGAGGCAGTATTTTTAACACTTAAATGTTTTCAGTCAAATTATATAATATGTAAATTCAATAACAGCCCGCCTTGAAGCAATATATGTATGTAATAATTTGTGAAATGTATGTAACAGTCATTTCATATACTCATATTATTGTAAATATGTTCAATAATGCCATGTGTGAATGCATTACGTAATTTAATAATGTAGGAGCTGTGAGAATAATAAGTTAAAAGTTGCTAAAAATGAGGTAATCTTGAGGCAATAATGAGTTTGAGAGTTTAATAATACTACTTCTGGTTATTGGAGTAACAATAATGTAATTTTAGTGACAATTTATAAAATAGCCAATCAACGACCAGAAAAAGCTTTAGTTAAAAGAAGGTATTCTCTTGGATTAGGAATAGCCAATCAAAAACTTGAAATACAAAAATTTACAAGTTTAGGAGGTTGAAATCAGTTTAGTTGCCTGCAAACAGTATTCCTAACCAGACGCAAAAAGTGTCCTCAAGAAATATAATATGTTTTCGTGTGAGACGAAAAATAAGTTTACGTGTTAAAAAGTGTAATTAATTAATAAAAAGAATCTCACAGCTCTCTATATTAGTGAAGTGTTATTTAAATCGTATCAAGCATTAATAAAAGGAGTGAAGTAAAATTATAATCTGTGTAAGCCTACATTCTTGTCGCATCACAACCCTACTAAGAGAAACGTGTCTCTAACAATAATACTGACGCAGCCGAGGCAAACATAAATATATAATACTTAAAGAAACAGTCAGATTACAAAGTTAATATTTTTTTAAACTTGGGGCAAAGGCTACCTGAAGTACATTTGGGCCGAAGACTACCGGAAAGCGGGCACTATACGTGTGGTTGCAACTACTTCAAGTTTGGCTCCCCAACAGTTGAAATATAATACAACTCCTTCAATACAAACTACCTCAAATTGACGCCCAAAGCGTGGTGCAAATAACGTAACTAACCATGTGCTCAAATTGCCGTCCATACGTGGAGCTAATAAAAAACAATACATTTCTAAAATTTAGTCCATACGTGGTGCAAACTCCTATAACAATACAACCTTCTCAAATCTTGTATAAGTGGTAAACTTTGAGCAATAGACAAAGACGTACTACACAATAATTGTGTCTCACTTTAAAACACACAATTTATGTGAAATAGCTTTTCTTTTTGTTTTAAGCCATTTCTGAGATATCCGTACTAATGGTTCGAATTCTTCAATACTTTGTCATTCTTTTCAAGTCATTTCGACATTCAATTGTTTCTCGCAATGTCATAGAAAGAACACAGAATTTTAAGGCCAGCATATAGCGTCCAGTTCTTAAACGTGTATCTTTGTACCTATAATGAAATGTGTAATGTAACTATTTCTAAAAAAGTTTATTTGGATTAAAATGAAGTAGAAAGAAAAATGAGCTTTAGTATGATTAGTTTGTATACCTACTAATAAACGATAGAGGATAGAGAAAGTCAAATGAATGTATCACATCATATTTGGCTGATATATCATAAAACCTTAAAAATATTTATTGACTTAATTCATATAGTTTAATGTACACAAATTTAAAGGAGAACGACAGCAAACATTATGAAACATTCTTATTTAGAGTGCAAGAGAGATGTTAATCTGTTTGTGCAATAGCTTATTGGAGCTGAGCAGTTTCCAAAACTTCAATCTTATATTTTATTAACCCTAATCATTGTGGTTTATTTTGTTATTATTAGGAGTTAGGAATAGGCAGATGCTCCAGTAACTGGAGCACAGAACCCCACATAGAACATAGTCGGCCCTTTGTGCTTCCAACGTGACTCATGGGGCGAAGGGATGAAGGGAAGGCCCGAAGGGCGACCAGATCCGGACGACGATGTGCGCTAGCAAGGACGGAGTCTGTAACGATTCCAACATGACAAATCCTGACGGTTGTGTGTATGCTCTAAGTTGTAAAGTTGAATCAAGCGGAAAGATCTAATACCACGGCCGGAGGTGGAACCACAGACCTTTAGTTCTCCGTGCCGATGCTCTTACCGCTTGACCTATCATAGCGAGATATTCGTGCGCACAATTACCGGAACAGTTGAATTCGATGAGAAGATTTAATGTGCATTTAAATGAGTTAAACCTCAAATAGTAGTATATATGAAAAGCTGCAGTTCAGTGCCCTCTAAGGTCTTTAAGCTATTAAAAAACAAAAAAAACTACAAAATCAAAAATGTTTGCCAACATTTCAACATAGCTTTACCCATGACTGTATGACCAGGGAACAGAGGGTGCACCTTGCACCTCGACCTAACGTGGATCTTTTGTGCTTACCAGTCCTAGGAAGAACAGACGAAATGAAGGAACCGCAGGAGGCGCAGACCCGGTCACAACGGCGGGCTGCTCAGAGAAGGCTTCCCTCTGGCGGAAACGGACGGAATCGAGAGAAATTTCCAACGAGCAAGCATTTGCGCCATCTCTCCAACACCGACTAACACTGCACAGACTGTAAACCTAACTGAGCTCAGTTAGGTCTCTCCTCAGCGTGGGGCTCCGCTCCGAGGGACCCTGGAGGTTGATGGCTTGTGGCCGGGACCGGGCAACGTCGGATGCGTTCTATCTGTAAACGTTAGGGACCCCCTCCATGCTGGCGCCCTTCGGCACCCGTATCTTGTCGCTCTTCGGGCCTCTACCCTTATCCTTCCCTCCCAAGGATCACGTTGGAAACAAAAAGAGTAGTTACGGCTTACTTGCGGTGCTCTGCCCCGGTTCCAGGGCCCCTTCCTGATACGTACCTTTAAGCCTACATTAAAGGGAAAACAAAATGTGGGAAATGAGGGAAAGGAAATTCGTGATAGAAGAGCAACCACCCCAGCATTCGCCATGCAACCAGGGAAATAGGTTTGCCTAAGCCATTTCTATTTGCTCTTCACACACCACTAGTACCTAGTATGTAAAGTAAAGATGTTGGACATAACCCTAGGTTCAAAAAGTTCATGAAATCGGTTAATAGCACAGGAATTAGTAATCATAATGCAAACTACACATTTTCTTTAAAATAGGTAATTCCTTTCCGCAATGACACACTTCTCCCAGGGCGTGTAAAGTACTGGAACATTACTGAAGGCCATTTCGCGAGACAATTCGTAATGCTCTCGTCACATTTACAGTAACTTCATCAGCTTCACTGAACTCTTCAGATGAGTTTTCAGCCTCATAAAAGTCGTTCTCCGTGGTGTAGTGGTTATCAAGCTAGCCTCTAGTTTCCTAGATCGTGGGTTCAAACCCGGCGGAGGGCGACGAGACTTTTTTCGGCGTAAAAATCCTTAGCATGCTTCCTTCGGAAGGGAAGTAAAGCCAGTGGTCCCGTGTCGTAGATTTACGGCATGTAAAAGAACCTCAAGCCTGATAAAGAGGCCTCTGAGCAAAATTATTGGTCTTTCCCGCCCAATATAGAATGGGACGCTAAGGACCACAGCAGTTAAAGAGCGTCCATAAATTAAAAAAAAAAATAGAAAGCCACATAAAGAGAAATAAGTCAGGTGGTGGTAGATCTGGAGGGTATGGAGGATGCTTCAAAGCGTGATGTGTCTGACAAGATACTGATCGGTGTGATAGTGCGTTGTCGCGCAAAAGAAACCAGGTGTTTTGTGACCATATTTCCTTCTTGCTGCATCCCTGAGGTGACGAAGGATTTCTAAATACAGTACTTTCGTCACAGTATGACGTGGAATAAACTCATAGTGAAGAGACAACACGTGCATGACCAATGCTTGGTTCATTTGTTGAAGTAGTTGGTCGACAGCTCCGCGGGTCGTCTTCGATGCTATCGCGGCCTTCAATGAAACGTTTAGGCCAGGTACAAACCTGCTCTTCGTTTTTAATTGCTTCTTCACCATAAGCTTCTTCTATCAGTCATAATATCTCTGAAGGAGATTACAAAACTTTGTTTGAGGGTTGCTCTGTGGCCTACATTAAACGAACATGCACGACCAACAAAAACTCATTGCTATGCAAAGACAACAATCGTTATGATCGTGAAAATCTATGGAAGTGACATTATGAACGTTAATAACAACTAATAAAATAATACCCTTTACTATCGTATACATTAAGAAGAAATTTTATATTCCGGGAACTTTTTGAAACTAGTGTATAGTGGGTGAAGTAAGCAAGGGTTTGTAAACGAAATGTATAATCTCTGTAGGTTATTATAGCCATTTCATTCGTTATATTGTAACATCCCCATTTTGAAATATCTTATTATATATGAAACATCAAAAGCATAAATGTTGTGCTTTCCTAGAATGCACATTCCTAGAGTTCTTTTCCTTTCCTTTATTAATCTGCTTGAACAATTATTTCTTTACATCGTTTCTCAAACAGCACCCTTTAAAGGAGAAAAATAAAAATCACAGCTTTAAGAAAGAAAAAGAAAGAAGGAAAAAAAAAGCATTTCCTAAATAACCATTCTCCCCCTGAGTAGGGAAACGTTGGAAATGCAAGCTACGTTTTACTTTGTTAGGTTTAGCTTGACCATGAAAACCCCCAAAAACGGATTTAAATACATATGAGTCACTTCATGGAAAATCGGAAGATATTTCAGTATACTATGTTGTAAATTAGATATATGCTTTAAAATTGTGAAGTTAGTACCAACAAATAATATTATCTGCAAAATGTAAAACTTGGAACCATTATTCCTCGCGTTGTTCAATGATGGAATTATCGTTTTTGTAAAAACTATAGTGGGTCAAAACGTTAACATTAACAGTAAATGAGTAAAACTTCAACTTTTACATTGATAATAAATAATAGTAATAATAATAATAATAATAATAATAATAATAATGTGTGATGACAGCTCTGACGAGCCATGCCGACCAACCCGACCGGCGTTATGTCCTCATGCGCATGGCGGAAGTGGGCACAGCCGGAATGCCTCTCTGCTGAACTTAACAAATCACTAGGAATCGTAGCTCCTTGTATTCGTCTCAATGTATGGTCAAGCCCCAATACATGGGCTCAAAATCAGCAATCAGCAATCAGCAATCAGGTGCATTTCGTGGCTGGGAACCAATTCACGGCGCAGGACAGCTAATCAAAACAAACAATAATAATTAAGAAAGAAACTGGCGTTTGATTTTTACGTGTACACTTAGAAAATAATGTAATATGTAGTGTCCGCTAGTTCATGCGCTAAAAATCTACCAAATATGCATGTACATATGCTCTTAAAAACTTAAAAATATGCACCATTAAATTGAACGAATGACGTCCCTTGGCAGGTGAGTTAGTAATGCAAATCAATAAATTTATATTATTCCTTAGAGGTTGAAGCAGAAGTGTTGCCAAAGCTCAGTGATGAATTGTAGTTCACAACTATCACTTTGGACAAATTTTCAACTGAAAAAACACTTGTCCTCCAAAACACTGTTGCAATGTGAGAAACTTCTACGTCACAGGAGGTCATGGGGGCCATATGTAAGTGACGTTAAGTACTCCAGAGAGTATTTCTTTTCTTTTTTTTAAATTTACTGTTCACTTTCTCTTTCACTTTTTGTCCTATATTACCAAGAACAGATTTTTTACATGGCATATTATATCTTCAAAAACAGTAAGTGATTCTCGTTCATTTAAGAGAGTTCTTACAACTTCCAGTGGCGTGATGGTTGTTGGTAGAAATGAAAAATGTACATTATTGAAAACAAGATCGTCGTCTAAATCATTGCCTATTAGAATATTTTGAACTGTTTCTATTGATGCAACATAATTCGAGTCCATGAATTAACAACCTCATTGACTTGCTCCCACCTGTATAAGCCCATTGAAAGAATAATAAAACTAGTCAAATATTCCATATAGGCATTAAAATATTGAAAATATGATGCATTTATCAAATTCACCAAAATAATTTGTTACATGCACAAGAAAATGACGTTCAATATAACTGCAAATTCCATAATTCGTACACATAATGTATAAGCATACATACATAGTGCTTTTCCTTCACACTGTGGCCGCCGCACGGCTACTCGCGCGCCGGCCGCTGCAGCTCGGAGTCCCGCCGAAGCAGTTATAATATCTACGCAATCGCTTCACGTTCTCATAGTTACAATTACAATGATAATAAGTACATATCTTATCATAAGAGATGATGGAAATGTTGTCCTCTATCCACACATTTCTGGCATCTTCTCAGGAAATGTGTTCACACTCAAGAGTTTTAATAATTAAAGTACTTAATATATAATAAAGAAAATATAGAGTATCCAAATTGAATGAATTTCTAGCCCGATTTTTCTTTTAGATCTTAGAATGTATTGTGGAAGTTTGTTGCTTACACCTTATTTTTGAAGTTCCCTCACAGATAAAAATCACACACAGTGAAATCAAGGGATCGTGATGACCATAATTCTCCACTAATTACCCTATCTTCAAAAATTTTCGAAATTGATGACATGAGCTATGTGCATGGTAGCAAAGTCTAACATTCAACGTTGGTCAGCAGTTCAAAAAAAAATTGTATAAGTCATTCCTGTACCTCTGCATTTATTGTTTGTTCAAAAACTATAGGTCGTAATAGTCTATATGTATTTACAGCACACCAATTCTCACGTCATGCAATGGAATCCCGTGTATAAAATCGGGTTTCTCTGTACTCCAATATCTGTTATTTTGCTACGAAACATAGCCATATAAATGTAACCATGCTTTGTCAGAGAAGATATTAAGCGTGGGTACATTATCTACTTTATAATTTCGCAAAATCTAATTACAGAAATTTATCCGAATGGCGATCACACGGAAAATAAGGTATATGCAACAAACTCCTATACCTTGGTAGAACTAAATGAAAACATCAGGGAGAAATTCTCTAAATTTCAGAAATTGAACTTTCGAATGCAAATGCAAGTTTCCTGTGCAGATGCCAGAAATGTATGGATGTAGGACGACATTTTCAGCAACGCTTATGATAAGGTATGCATTTATTATCATTATAGATAATGAGAACATGAAGCGGTGCGGCAATAATACCCCGCAGCTCGGACTCCCGCCTAAACAGTTGTATTATAATAAAATAATACGTCATTTTATTATAAAATTCCAACTGTTTAGGCGGGAGTCCGAGCTGCGGCGGCCGGCTCGCGAGCAGCCATGCGGTGGCCACAGTGTGAAGGAAAAGCACTGTATAACACCCATGGTAAAATATGCAAATGCATGAACTTCCGGACCCTAGTAATGTATTATACTGAGTGCAGAAAAATATATACAGAAAATTGTAAAGCAGAAAGCCAATACCAAAATAAGCAGGGACAAGGAGTCGCAGAAGCTTTTCTATTGCGCTACATGCCTCAGCATTAAATCTGTCATGTTCTGTTTGTGAAACCATTTTGTGGCATGTCAGATGTAGGGAAACGCACTCTTGTACAGTATTAGTCACTGCCACTAGGTGTGTCTGATGTAAGGCCTACTGGAAAAATGAAATTGAGTTTTATTTATGGACGCTCTTTAACTACTATGGTTCTTAGCGTCCCATTCTATATTGGGCGTGAAACACCGGTAATTTTGCTCAGAGGCCTCTTTATCAGGTTTGAGGTTCTTTTACGTGCCGTAAATCTACGACACGGGACCACCGGCTTTACTTCCCTTCCGAAGGAAGGCGTGCTAAGGATTTTTACGCCCGAAAAAATCCATCGCCCTCCGCCGGGTTTGAACCCGCGACCTTGGGAACTAGAGGCTAGCACGGTACCACTAGTCCACGGAGGACGACTCCTGCTGGACATTACGATAATACCGAACGTTCGTGTTTTCAGTACGAATACTTTCGCGCATGTATCGTCCTCTGTGGTGTAGTGGTTACCGTGCTAGCCTTTAGTTCCCAAGGTTGCGGGTTCAAAACCGGCGGAGGGCGATGGATTTCTTTCGGGCATAAAAATCCTTAGCACGGCTTCCTTCGGAAGGGAAGTAAAGCCGGTGGTCCCGTGTCGTAGATTTACGGCACGTAAAAGAACCTCAAGCCTGATAAAGAGGCCTCTGAACAAAATTACCGATCTTTCATGTCCAACATAGAATTGGACGCTAAGGACCACAGTAGTTAAAGAGTGTTCATAAATATATATATATATATATATATATATATATATATATTTACACGCATGTAATGGTTGTCATTGTTTACCAATGGTCATTGTTTGGCACAGCGCATATGTGACACTTTGAATGACTAATGAAGATGTTTCATAAAGTGAAATTTCAATTATGTTCCCGCAACGCTCTTGTTATATTGCATCTGCTAACCCATGCTCCTAACCTCAAAATGCTTAGTTTGATACTGCCTTTGAACTCTACAATTATATGCACATTGTTTTTGCGCATCCTACATATACAACTTTATCTATCCGAAAATTAATATATTCGTATATCTTCGAAGTTTGAACCATTTTCTTCTCATGATTCAGGCAAATGCTGGGGAGCTGGATAGTTTTCATCCCAAATTTCCTTTCCTAATATTATTTCATTTCATGTATCATCAGTATTCACCGCATGTGGTACCGTAGTCGTAAAAACGGGGGTTAAACATCATTAAAAAATCTTCCCTGATTAACGCCTTTAAATACTGTGGTCATGTCGGAGGACTCGATTTCAGAAGCAAATTTTGATATTCTTAATTCGTTTAATTAAAGAAATGGGAAGTTGAATAAGGTTTTAAAATTTAGTTCCACGAAGGGTATTTAATACATGCATAATCTTCCAAACTTAACCTACTTAAGTTTTATTCTATTCACTCAGAAAATCACTACGTCTTTCAGCCTCCCCTTCCCCAAAATTAAGAACAGAATTCGGGACTCCTTAGTTAAGAAGCCAACACACTTACTCGACCGCAGAAGCGTCGATTAGTGACATAATTTACAAACAACTTAATATTAAAGCAATTTTGTTTTTCTTCCAAGCAGTGAGTCCCCTCCCCTAGCTCTAGTTCCCCTCCCCACCTCTCCTCTCCATCCAGTCGCTTGCAGGCTGCCCACAAGGCTTATACTTCAAGACCCTGAGGCGAGAGGTTCATATATACATATGCGAGTTGCTCAGTGGTAGTGAGATATAGGCATCAGACGTGATTTTCATGGTATCCCGACAGGAGTATCTGAGAACATTCGGTAAGTGACGTCTTCTTATCACTTCCACACGAGATATGAACGCCTACGTCACGGAACAACTATTTTTTCTCCATCCATGATAGCAGTCTGTTCAACGATGCCACCCTTCCCAAAGCCTTGTAGTAATCGTAAAATGTGTTTGGCTGTTCCATGTGACGCTAAAATAGTATTTCCTGAGGTGCGATAAGGAATCGTAAACCTAATCAGTAATACGGGATGATAAGAGAGTCATAGCCTACACTACGTGGCAGTGAATGGAGTAAAGCAGTTGTAAAGGGACCATGGAACGTTGTAGCTGTGTTGGTTTACTTATTCCTTCAAATGGAATGCTCTTTGAGCGCCACAATTTTTGTGTTACTACATGCAAAGTGTTTTACAGTGCTCTCTCGAAGCGATTCTGACAGTCGATTATTTTCTTTTTATCGATTGTTTTATTTGTGCTTCCGACAGTCATTTTATATTTACCGATTTCAGCTTTCGTTTGTTTAACTATAAATGCAGCCTGTCTGTGGTACTTGTGCTTGAGGTGTTGGAATAGTTGTTTCTCAATAAGAGCCTTCGAAATTTTAATGTTTATAATCATATTTGGCCTTTTTGTGCTTGTGACGAAAATATTTCCGAAATAGGAGTGTTTTGAGTGCATGGATATACAAACTCAAGTTGTTGTAGTTGAATAAAGTTGTCGTGCTGTCTTATTGCAACTTTATAATGCTTAATTTGTTTATATGTATATCTGCCTTTTAGTTAAGTGTCATATTATGCCTATACTTGAATGTTTTGGGGGGGCAAACAATCCGGCTCGAAATGTTTAAAATTTAAAATGTTTATATTCATAAACTACTCAAATTAAAGAATTCTCTTGTTTTCTTTCCGGTGGAAGGGGTATCTGCCAGTCTAAAATTCCTTTAATTGCTACACCTTAATAAAATTAAACCCCAGGTGCAAGGGCGACCACAGGCTTTTTTTTTTTAAAGGAAAATGCACACATTTGTCAACACCAAATGATGACGATGATAATAAAAAACTGTCATATCAATTAGGCATTCTATTTAGCTTGCTTCTTCCTGTATTTACAGGCGTCCACACGGGGATGCTTTATTACGTCTTTTCAAATTAAAATGTTAAAGCTTACTATAAAATAATCCGAAACGTTTGTCTGTTAAACATTGGCGAGGTTGATATTAGCTCTATTAATTATCCTCTCTGTCATGCTGCTGTATAAAAGAAATAACTGAATTATACAGCCGCTAATAGCATAATTGCAGTAATTATTTACATTTTATGCAAGTTTAATTTTGTGTAGCACATGCATAGAAATTTGCAGAGCTCAACTTGAAAAAAATGCTTTATATTTATGACTGCAGACTTTGCACATCTCTAGAAAATTTGTGAAGGCATCTTACTACAGACGAATACTTTATGGGGTGTATATTCTTGTTCAAATAGACGTTTTTATGAATTTGAATAAGCATATACACTCCAGAAAGTATTCGTCTCCACAATAAAAAGGTTCCAGCAGCAAAATTAAATCAGAGAAAAGTCTCCTTATAATATGCATATTTTCCGGATTTTTCATCTTATCAGTTTTATAATTTAATGTTTGCAATTTTTTTTAACTTTTTCATGTGTTAAGTTTACGAAATTATTTTTCATGCATTTTGTAGAGCAATATACATATATAAATGTGTGAAGTAAAAAACGAAGAATTTCAGTAACAACATTGATAATTCTTGTCTTTGATAATTGTTCCTCCATTAGACCAGAACCAATTTTCACGTATTTTTTGGTATTATACCATAGATATGTTCGGCAAATGCAAGTAAAATAATTTTGTGAACACCACACAACAAAAAGTTAAAAATCTATGCAATTCTCAACAAAATATAACTACTAAAATGAAAAATATTGAAAAAACGCCAGAACACGTAAAGTGTAATAGGTATAATTTGTCTTTCTGTATATTAAAAACAATAGATTTATCTTCTTTAATATAGCTGCTAGAATTTTTCCAAGTGAACTCTGCTCTGTATTACTGAACAATGATAATATCTTTCGGTATTTTGATAAATTGCTTTTTATTTTCCTTGCTTATATTAAATCATTAGCATTCAATTTATAACCAAACTGTTTGTCAACAATTCTCAAATCATCTTAAGACATTAAGCAAATAAAATATCAACAAAACGTGGTAGACACTTCATGTAGAAACATAGAGTTAATGCCTATGAGGCAAATAATTCAAATTTGCAGTAATAATAATAATAATAATAATAATAATAATAATAATAACGTTATGTAACCGTTAGACTTAGAATTACAATGCTTGTTTATAAAGAAAGCAAATCTCTCTTGAAGTTACACATCACAGCGAAGACAAACCCAGAAGCACATTTTAAACGTATCTACAGCAATATACTTAGGACATTATTAAAATAACGGATATCCTGTGTTAACAAAATCTTACGAGTAGTTTTTCAGCCGAATTAGATATTGTACAACCAAATTAAGTTTAAGCGAATAAGATCTTCAAACATGATCTAGGAATTCTAGAATGCATTGGTCATATTTATTACACTTTCGAAATGAGGGTCCTGAATTTATAAAAATAGCGGCTAAATGTGTGTGATATACAAATCATAAAATATGTTAATATATTTAAATGTGATACACAAAATCTACAAAACAGTTTTAAAATAAATTCGTTTACGAGTTATAAATGTTGGCATTTTTTCTCCTACTTTTTAGGCATTTCTGACGATATTTTTAGTTTTGTATTAATGAGCAATATCGTTGGTGGTTTGTATTACATTTACGTGAGAAATAGTATTCTATGAGAAGGATTTGAGAGGAAAGATCATATTGTAAGCTCCAATACTGCATGACTGTGCATGTGCAATTTTAGGATTATTTCACAGTTTAATTTATTTCTTATATCCTGAAAAAAATATATCCCAAACATTTAAAGATTTAATATTTCATATAGACCGGCTTGAACTTGCATCGGATTTTATCCAAATTTGAGCATTTACCATGGGTTAATTTTAAACTCTATGCTACGCAGTAGTTTACATACGCATAGACGCGCAAAGCACTCCGCAATAGGAAAAGTGTGCGCAGAATTTCCTTTTCTTTCTCATTATCTTCATCAAACTGGTTTAAAGATTGACATTAAAGCAGGTTCCTTCCAACTTTAGTTAGGTAATAAAATTTTACTGCCAATTTCTTTCATTTTATAGCATTTAAGACTGTTGTATATGCTGTAACTGCCTTAAAAATACTTGTGTCTCTCTCATACACACCTATATGTTCAATGCAGACATGTTATGTAACACTGCCACGACCACCCCTAAACTAAGGTGCTGATGCATTGTGGGGTTTAGCTCAAGTTTTAAGCTGCTTCTGTTTGCTTTTATTACTGAATTATGAACCTTCGAAACAGCTAAGAACAGGTAAAAAAGTGCCCTAAAAGATTCTGACGTGTTACATTTATATGGCTTTCTCTACTCACTATACTTTATTTTTTATCTAGCTTCTACAAACTGTTCTTACGAAACCTTAGTTTTCCATCCATTTCATGTTAACCGAGTTAAACATTTGCAGAAATACAGGGTGAGCCAAAAGACTCCGAACCGTCTGTGCGGTGTTTTTCCTGTCCGCGTTCTCGGCGCTCGTTGCCGTCTGCTACTATCATAGAAAAGCGCGGATGAAACCGTACAACATTTTAAAGGCTTTACTTACCAACTTTATGAAAGGAAATGCTGAAACTGGCCACCGTCGTTGTCCATACATTTTTGGCACCTCTTTAGGAAAATATCCATCATGGAACTTTTGGCAGGAAGTTTCCAAAGTTGTCATCGAATGTTGTAAGAATCGAATGCCGTCTTTAGATTTCTTGGCCTGAACACTTCCTGTGGCCTGAAATTTACTGTAAAGTTCATGGATTGTTGTACGGCCTGAAACTTTTACACCTGGAAATCTTTCTGTAAATCGTACTTTCACTTGGCGAGCTGACCGAGTTAACACATACGAATCATAAATAAATACACACTGTGCAGTAGAAAACATGTATTGAGCCATAATATACTTTGTGACTAATTACAGGACAAAATAATAAATAATTCGTAATAACTGAACAACATCACATCACCGTCAACTCAAAGCTGCACTTCACACTGCACACCAAAACCACAACAGTGGACTTTGTTTATAGCAGCAATGCGTTATCATGTTTTTATCATATGTCCATACGCCCAATTGAAAAACACCGCGCAGCAGGTAGTATTATTCATAGAATACCCCTCCGGGGTAACTTAAAACATAAATTTTAAAAGACAAACCCACACATCCTGGAAGAATTAAAACAAAATATCCGCCAGCAAATTTCTCAATGTAAACTACGGCAGTTTTAGAAATGTTGTGTGGTTTCATCCGCGTCTTTCTATGATAGCGGCAGACGGCAGCGAGCACCGATGACGCGGTCAGGAAAGACACCGCGCAGCCGGTCACAAAAGTTTTATTTTTCTATCTACTTTAGGTTAACCGATATAAACGTTTCCAGAAGTGGCTCCATTAAACATTTCGTTGGAGGCACAAAGAGGATAGAGAAGACGCGGGTCAGATGTTTTAAAATGGGCCGCCATGTGCTGGCCTTGAACTTCCATACTCTTTCCATAACATCACGAGAAACAGCGACGGCATTTTAAAAACATGACAAAGCATATTGAACAGTGCAAACCAATAACAACAACAACGTGTAACTCGGAAATGGCTAATGCCAAAAATTATTTGAAATAAACTGTGTGTTTTAAAGAGATCTAAATTTTTTTGCAGTAAATTTTTGTCTATATTTTATGATTTACCACTTATACAAAACTCCTTCCGAATAGTTCACTTTACAGGTTATTTGCAAAAAATTCAAGATATACATTTTATTATGTAAATGTCATAAACACATGGTATTTTAATTAAAATCGTCTTGCATCTTTGGAAGATATTGAACTTAAATACCAAGCTTGGTATTTATCGAATATCTTGTTATAATGTTGTGCTGTTCAGAGACAGTCGCACAAACACCGACCTTTTTTCTAAAAATGTTCTTTTTGGGGTCCAGGGAGCCTCAAAACATGTGTTTTCGGTGAAATCTTGACGTCGAATTTTTGGGTGGAATACAATACTTCCTCTGAAAGTATCTACGTAGTAGGGAAAGAGTGAAGAGAAAAGAGTTTTGAAAGCTTTTTACACATGAATGTGTCCGTTCAAGTATTCTAATAAGGTGTAATACTCTTTGTGTCATGTCACATAATTAATGCTTCTAACTCTGCGCATCTAAACAGAGCATCTAATAACAAGAGTATCTAGCATCAACAGAGCATCTGTTTAGATACGCATCGCAATGACACCACAGTTCTGTATGTGTAATCAGGTACTCTATTCTTTGGAAGCTTATGATCTTCGTGTTTTCCGTATTCCTTAATTGTTCATACAAATTGAGACCGATATAACCCCTAAAACGTCAACTTTATTTCTACTTAAGCTTTCGAATAGCATTCAACCAGGAAATCGCGAGATTTAAAAGTGATGTAAAAGAGATTTAGTGTAGTCATTATCCTCCCACCCCAGTCTTATTTAAATTCTGTTCCCAATATAAAAGGGTTACGTCACACTTAATAGAGATTTCATCAGGATATAGCTTTATTCGGATATAACCAGAGGAATAATAGCATTGTGTACTTTGGTAGTGTAAGTCAATATAGGATTGTGAAGTACCAAAATAGTAGCTTTAAAGTAATATACTGAGTTATCACCATTTAACTGTTTTTAAAACCAGCTTTCATACTTGTGATGTTTTCGCATTGCATTATTTATTACATTAAACAACTAAGTTCTGGATTATTAGAATAATCTTTAGGTTGCTATACCATATGTAAGCTTTTGTTACTACTTCGCAATATGACTTACAAATTAATGCCTCTTTAATGTGAACCTACAACAGTGTCACTCAACTGGGTGCTCTCTGACATCAGAGTAAGAGGCTTCTTGCTCGCGGCGAAGTTAATGTTAAGGAAGGACTAGCTGGATAAATGATCGTATGTTGTACTGTATACCTACGTGGTTGTAAGACACAGAGCCTTCCGTTCCTTCCGCGACCCTTACCAACGAATTCGCGAAGTGTTGCTTCGTCACACGACTGCGTTACGTCACACGCAAATGACTTGTCTATTCTGCCCTAGAATATGATTGATTTGTAATTAGGCATCAAAAGAGTTTTATTTGCAAAACAATCTAAATAAATGAAGTAACACATACTTCCTTACATATTCGTGACATTGATATTAAAATCATAGCAGTGATACAGGCAGTGCTACTTAAAACAGGTGAAAACTTTCCCTACAAACTTCAGTCTACCTTCTTGAAATTTTGCAAACTCTTCAAATAGAGTAAAACTTTCTTAACATTTGAGATTGTAGTTAAAAAATAATTCATATGTGGAAAAAAATATAATTTATTTAAAGCCCTTTATCCAGCCCTGTGTATTTCAAATAGGTATACTTGAAATCGTTGGTTACGGCGTTCTACGGAAACAAATAACAATCTTTTGGCTTATTTTGAAAACGTTTTGTGTTCTAGTTTGTCAAAAAACCGTAAAAACTGTAATATTGGCATTTAAAGTATTAAAATCGAAATTAAAGTCCATTATTTATCTATATCCGAATGTTTCAGATATGCTGGGCACCTTTGATATCCAAAAGTAAATACAGTGCGATCAAATACAATATACGTAATGCACTGTAACTCGCTGGAGAGAAATGAATCAGCTGTTTTGTTTTATTGTCATATGAGGCGAAATACAATACCACAATGCAATCCTGTGCAGTAGTCGTAAAGGTATATTTAGGTAAAGGTGTATTTATGGGTAATAAGAATAATATGTGACTTCCGTGATACAATGGCGAAGTTAGGCACCTCTCGCGTAAATGGTCGGGGTTCATTACCCGAATATAATTTTTTCCCTTCCTGATTAATCCTTAGTGGTTACTCGTATTCTCATTCATCTGCCATTTATCGAAGACCATAATTTTTCTATTTTACATTTACTGCCACGAATTGACAATGCGCTCAAGTATGCCAGGAGTGCCCGGGCACTACCTAATATATTATTGCAATGTTAACGTTGAAAGTAAATAAAATATTAGAGATTCTCATAGACTTACAAAACATCGCAGCCGTAAAATTCCCACACGGACAGGTACGCTTACAAATAAGGTTCAACATTTTTAATACTCGAATGGAATTGGACTGGACTGGCAGAGGATCCAAATTCGAATCTCGTTGATCGCCATCTTGGCTGTGTGCATGCACGCGTACGCGTAATCATATGTGGCTGAATGGTGTGTATTTTGAATATGTTTATAGCATGTAAATTATTCAAATGTAATGTAATCATATCACGTCTCACGCTTAAAAGACTACAGGTTAAATGGGGCGCACTGTTGCCACATGTACTAAACGTACTCTCGCAACTTTGGCGCCCGTCCGCGATCCGCCTACTAATCTAATGTCATCTTGTGAATGATGCATCACCAATTAGTGAAATATTTAAGGCAATTTTGTAAGACATTTAATTTTCACCTGCACTTTGGTCTCCTCTTTGCATTTTTTTGGTAGCGTATTATCACTGTTTACCCTTGACGCTCAACGTGCATAGTATATTTTTAAATGGCAAATAATGAACGATGCGCCACACTCTGCTTTGCGCTATTCCATTATATTGCGTTAACCTAGCGCGTTTCTGTTTAACCCATTCTTTTTTATGGATCCTTAGAGGTCCTTTCATTCGTTACTTTGTTATCCTATACAGTACTGTTTCAAAACACCCGAGTAGCCTTAGCTGTTCCCCTTGTTGCCTTACTAACGCTCAATAATAATCTAACACACTCATTATTTGCGTTTCTTCTTACTTTACTAACATTTCGTGTCTTCCTAGCTTCTCCCTCCAAAACCATAACTATTTACGTAAGATGTTAAATAAATATGCTACATAACATTTTAGCGAGTTCCACTCGCTAAAAACGTAGACACTTTGTTAAACTGATGTTAACCTATACTGCCTTCTGTTTTGCGCTTTCGCCGGTTATCTGAATAGATGGATGTCTTTTGTTTGTCATATACAATGACTGCAAGAAGTTACAGGATTTCGGTTTCTTTTAAAAACTGTCTCCAACCCTCCGCAACATTTTCTCTCGCTTGGTTCTCATTGTAAACCCAATAACAAAAGCAATTTCTGCTACGGATTTTTCTACTGCTTAGGTATCAATTTTTTTGAAAACATTGAATTTAAATATTATATATATAAAACACTCAATTTATTAAAAGTAAAGAATTCAAACTGGCCAGGTATCAGCACACTAGTTTACTCTAGTTAAGAAACAAATTTTGCTGCGCTCTATCCTTGTTTATTAATTACTGCATGATAAGCACAGAAAGAGCAAATATCGGACTTCTACTGAAAAGCTCGTGTTCTATAGAATTTTTTTCAGACGGAAATCTATAAAGGCTCTAAAAATGTCATAATCTGATAGAGAAAATATTCTGCATAGGATAATGCGTTAAAAGCTAAAATTTATAACAACTGAAAATTTACACCATGTTTTTAGGAACTTGGCGACAGCGCGAGAGTAGAAAAGACGAAGCTAATGGCAATATGTATGCGTTAGATAGAGACAGGGATATCCCATTTACCTCCATACTGTCTTTTAAGGTTGAGACAAGCTATAGTTTTAATTAGAAACTCGGTGCCGACAAACATTCCCTGGGAAAAAAAAAACAAACTAATGATTTATTTACGTACCGTAGCAACGATGTTTCCCGTGGCAGTAAATATTTGTCGGACAATAAAATAACGACTTTATGGTGACACCATTGAGAATTTTCCTGCAAGTATGAGTCAGCTTTGGAGTGAGGATGGTTTTTTGTTTATGGTAAATGTGTATTGTAGCAAATGAGAACACAAGTTACTGCGAAAACACACTTTTATCATTAGGCACCCAACGTAACACAAACGTTATACTTGAATCACTTTGGTACGCACTCGAACACAACACAACTGATCCGTCGAATCAAATCACCGCTGAACTGCTCACAATTGACTGCTTAGTTACAACTCACAATTACACTGCACTGTCACTTCTAACAGAGCTCAACACTCGACTCAATTCAACACTGACTAGTCCTACCGCCAGCAGTCCCTTATATAGGCCTCTCATATAAAGCGGAACTTACGAGAACGGAACCTACCAAAAGGAATCCGCTGGAGCGTGGAAGTGGCACACAATAGCTATTGTTCTAGAGAGGGACCAGCCATTAGTTTAACCCGCGGCAGGTAGATGAACCAGGAGGCTCTCGCACCGCCGGTCCGTAGGAACTCGGCGTGCGCTGTCACAGTATTGAGGTGTTTGTCTTGTTTATCTCTAATAGTGACAAGCACAATGACATACGGTTCAAAGTTGTGGAAGAAATAATCGATCAATGGCATGAGCATTCTGATTTCATTTGTGGAGACATTTAATATGTCTTTATTAATAATATGAATGATTTTACAAACCTGATATCTGCCGATAAAATTTACGTTGGAAATATGTATTGAGATTACGGCTGCAGCAAGAATCTTCCCAAATCACAAATTTAAGATTTACTGAGAAACGATCCAGGGTTGTTGACGTAGGGTTGTGGCCAAATCTGCAATTTACGATTTTCTCAGACTTGGGCATTATAGCATCCTAATGTTCGACGATTTTCCTGTTGTTTCCCAAATTACCATTTCGAGAGCGCCCAAAAATGTTAAAATTTTATTTATAATTATCTGTTCTATGTATTTACTGTGATTGAATTAGAAAAAGATGTATTTAAGTTTCGATCAGTTAAAAGTATGGTAAAGTTAAATATCATAATTAATTGTAAGATCCATAATTAATGATTAAAATATTAAAATACCAAATTAGAAGTTATATAATTAATTAATTATTAAAATAAATAAGAAGAAAATTAACTGTAATCAATTTCGACTTCACTCCGGTCCATATTAAACCAGAATGATATTTCCTATTTGCTTATGCTTTTTTCATGTGTAAACGAATATTCTGACGGATACATTCACATGACTTTCTCTACCTTCTATAGTTGCAGTGGATATACTAACTATTCTTACTAATTCTGCTACATTTAATCCAAATAAACCTTTGCAAAAATAGCTACATTGCACATTTCGTATAAATACAAAGAGAACAGCGGTAGTCAAATGTTTAAGAACTGGACGCTATATGCTGGCCTGTTCCATTTTGTTTCCATGCAATCGCGAGAAACAACTGAAAATCGATGCGACTAAAAAAATGACAAAGTATTGAACAAACTGAACCATTAATAACGAATATCCCAGAAATGGCTGATGTTTCTATAACAAACTTATTTTAAATTACATGTTTTAAAGAGAGATACATTTTTTGTGTAGTACGTTTTCGTCAATCGCATAAAGTTTACCAGTTAAGATTATACATTATCTCTTCCAAATGAAGTGGACTTCACAGGCTATTCCCTGAAAATTCTAATATACATTTTAAATGTAATGTAAATACCTTTAACATAATGGCATTTTAATCAAAATCGTTACAGCTATTTTTTAGAAAATCAAAATCTTCGAAAAATGTTCCATGTAAAGGGTAGTTGAGGTGGGGGATTATTTTCTTGAAATCTTCGTGTCACATCCATGGAAGATACTAAACTTAAATGCCAAATTTGGTATTAACAGACTTTACGTTTTTGAGTTATGATGTTCATAGACAAATATACACTCACACGGACATGTTTTCAAAAATGCTTTCTTTGGATTCAGGGCGCCCCAAAACATGTATTTCCGATGAAATCTCGGTATCGAACTTTTGGGTGGAATGCAATACTTCCCCACTTATTGTACGTAGTAGAGAAAGTAATAACGTGGGAAGATGAGCATCAGATTTTTTTTCTCTTTTGTTGTGGCTTTACTTCCAGCTAAACAAGAAACTGGAATATAATTGAACTAATGAAATGCTTGTTTTGAATTAAATGTACCACTTTTATGGTTCTTTAATATTCTGAATGACCTTAAAGAAATTGGTGTACGAAAGATAAGCAATATTTCGTCGTCATAAAAGCTGTTTTATGAATTCATACTCTTCAAATGTTTACGAAGTAGAAGACATGAAAACTACAAAGAGTTAGCTTGGAAGACTAAGAAGGAACGCATCAAATGCATAATAAGAAATGGATAAAAATAAATAGATAGCAGCACATTTATAGCAAGCTTTGGAATCGAAAGAGTAAATCACTTTTTGTTTTTCTTCCGTTTTCTTAAGTCATAGGAAGTATCTATTGGTTTTAGGGTTTTTCTGCAAGAGCCCTATTAGAGCATTTATTAAAATGTGATTCTTCAATCCACATTAAGTTATTCAGCATACATTTTTGTATACAAATGTTTCAAATTAATCAATAATTACTTAGTTGTATACAATTCAAAAACATTTAAATGTTTTTCGGTAGCTCGAAGTAATACATTCAGAAATCATAGTAATGGCATCTTGCAAGTAAAGGAAAAATTAATAATGCCTTCATACATCTTGCGTCAGATGACGCATTAGCGTTTGCAACGCTACGAAAAAAAAAATATTACAAAAATTATGAGTTTTCATAAGCTCGTCATTTTGTCTGTCCCCTATTATATCTTAGGCACACAAAATTATGCAATAATCATTCTGAAAGCTATTCACCGAAAATCCCGATATACATTTCATTACCCATTCAAATACCTGAAACATATAGTATTATTGTAATTGTTAAAGTTGTTTTTTATTAGAAAAATAACACACATTTCTTCCATGCAAGGGTAGTTAGGGAGGGAGATTTTCTTGAAAATCTTCGCATGGACTATTTCAGTGGTATCAGATTGAAATTTGGTATTTTCCTGGCATTTCTTTTTGAGTTATGCTGTTATTCACACACACACACACACACATCAGTCTGATTCTACCTTTCCAACGTTGTCCTACACATGGCTTGTGTGAAAGAACAATTAATTACCAATTTTTAGAAGAGTTATGAAAACAATGACAATGTGAAGGGAAAGTCGTGTGATTGTTCCAAGTCATGCTGAGTCAGAATAACACCGAAATATTTTAAGGTGCGATTCGTGGGCTCTATTTGAGTAATTTTATCTTAGGGAATGTACGGACATAAACGTCTTATTATCGAGCTAGAGAACATTAACGTTCTCAAACGCCGCGTCGGGTTAGATGAAATTCTGTCATACAGATCCCTCTTCCCCCACGGCATTGGCATACCACTTATGTTTTATTTTCTTTACATTTTGCAATATACCTTGTGCTTTGTTCTGAACATTGTTTATATTACCATTAACCTAAAACCTGCGTTTTGTTATTTAAGGGTAAGGGATTCTGTCGCATATTATACAGCACTTTGTGACACTTACAAGGGATGTAGGTCAATCTCAGCTATCGGGATATACTTGTACTAAAGTGCTCCATTTACTGGAAGGACTTTCAGGTTTACAGCCTATTATAAAAATGTTCTACTTACGCAGAACTAGCAGACATGCATTATGGTTATGGTACTGCTTGGGGGAGATGTGAAAAGGGCACGAGATCTTTATGCCGAGTTTTACTCAAGGAGATATTTGCCTCATCATAGCACCTTTACTGCCGTACGTCAAAAGCTGCGAGAAACTGGAACTTTGCGAAAACAAGCGCATCGTTCGGGAGTCCACAGAAATGTAAGGACACTGGCTCTAGAAAAGGAGCTTCTTGACTGGATGTATAATTCTTCGTCCACAAGCACAAAAGCAATAGCGCAAGCCAAACATGCAAGCCAGTCTTCAGTTACTGAATTCTGCGCGAATAGCAATTACATCCGTATCATCTCACCTGATTTCAAGCACTGAGGCCAAATGCCTTTCCACCCCGACTACAGTTTGCCCAGTGGTTTCTTCATAAATGCATTGATCAACCAAGATTTCCTACAACCATATTGTGGACGGACGAGAAGATTTTTACACAAGAGTGCGTTTTAGTACACATAATAATCAAATTTGGGCACAGGAAATCCCTAGAGCTATTACTCGCGCAAAACTTCTGGAATCGTGACCTTGATTGATACCCCAGCTGCCGAGCCTAGGAATGGTTTATGTTTAGCTTTATCAACGAAAGCGATATAATACCTTTGCTTACTCTCAGTGCGTAACACATACAGTCTGCATAGAAAGTGTCTGCATCTGGTTGTAATTTTAAAGAGAGCCGTATCTATAGTACTTACTTTATATTTGTTATATTTATAACCATGGCTCCTATGTTTTCAAAGTTAAGCGGTAAGGTGTTGCGTAGTCAAAGTAGGGAAATAATTGCAAATGTCCTCGACTTCATGAAGCAAGAAGCAGAGATGAAGGAAGAAAATATATGTTCATCCGAGTTCCACAAAAGCCTTAAGAGAGTGAAAGAAAGAGTAGTCAAAGCAACTGGTGTTTCACTGAGTTCCGATTCCAGAGTTCTCAAAGATAAGAGAAAAAAAACATATGGATGAAAGAGTACCATTTGACACACCTGGGAAGAAACATAAGGTTCCTAAACGTATTACAGAAATAGACGATTTCGAATGCGTCATTCGGCGCACGATTCACAATTCCTATGTGGAAGAAAAAACTGTGCTAACAATAAGCAGATTGCTCATCAAGCTGAAAGAAAGCAGAAACTTTCAAGGTGGTGCTACAAATCTCAGAAAAATTATTAAAGATTTAGGGTTCAAGTGGAAGAAACCGAAATCAAATAGAAGAGCTCTAACAGAAAAGCAAAACAAATAAATAAATAAAATAAATTAAATAATAAAATAAAATAAATAAAAATAAAAAGTAAATGTTGCCATGATAGCTTAGTCGGTTAGAGCAACGGCACGGAAAGCCTAAGATCCGTGGTTCAAATCCCGGCTATGGCATTGAATTTTTCAGTCTGATTCTACCTTTCCAAATGAGTATAACTTTATATGTACTTATATCAGCATCAATTTTAAAGGTGGTGCTACAAATTTCAGAAAAATACTATAGTGTATGAAGATGAGTCATACATACACAGCAGTCGTACAACATCTAAAAGTTGGCGTGCCGATAGCGAATTAGGTTGCAGGTTCCTGTTGCTAAAGGGCAAATACTTATTATCGTTCATGCTGTTGGAAAGATCGGCTTCGTTCCAAATGCCCTTCTTTTACAAGTTGCAAAAACAACAGGAGATTTTTATCAAGAAATGAATACAGAAAACTACATGAAGTGAATCAACGCCATGTTGATACCTAATATGTCTGCTGGGTCTGTTCTGGTCATCGACAATGCTTCACAATGCGTCAACACTCAATTGACAAACCACCTACCTCAAATTCCTTGAAAGAAGAAATGAGAGCTTGATTACTTAGACATAATATAGCTTTAGATGAAAGCATAAGTAAAACAAAGCTATATAACTTAATTAAAGCCAACAAACAGCTTCAGACGTCATACATACGTGACCAGATAGTAATACAACATCGCCATAATGTACTTAAGACTGCCATCGCATCGCCCAGATCTAAACCCAATCGAATTAATCTGGGCTGATATCAAAAATGGGTGGCATGCAGAAATATCACTTTTAAATTAAAATATGTGGAGCAGTTATAACGCAAGCAATTTGCTGAAATTGGAAGGCCAGAATGGGAAAATGTATGTTGACATGTTGAATAAATTAAGAATCATTATTTCGAAAAATACGGAATTGCAGAAAATCTAATAGAAAGAATTCTCATCCAAGATAATGGCGCAGAAAGTAGTGACAGCAGCGATGACGGCAATAATGTGAGTGATTCCGCAGAAGAGGAAAGGTTATTAGGTGTGGAAGAATTGGAGGCAATGATTGACATTGTTTTTTATATTAAGCGCTTTTTACAGCGTGGATTTTAATATACTGTATATAACTAAGTTTATCAGCGCAGCGCATAAACGGTGTGCGGACATTTGACAATGACTGTCCCACGCATTCCTGCAGCATGCAGACGACCGGTCACCTCCTGATCCGGTAAGCAACTCGCTTCAAAGCTCTCATTAAGATTTTCACATGTCTAGAACTGTTGCGTCGATTATATCAGTTACAAATTACTAGTGCAACTTACCAGGTTTGAGCGAACATTTGGGCTGGCATTATGAATGACTCGCTCATAGGACTCTATTTACCTACAGGTTTTACAACATACTTTGCCAGAACTTCTGGAAGATGTTCCTTTAGGAATATGCCAGTTAATATGGTTCCAAGACGATGGGGCAATCATGGCCAGCAGGTTCACCAGATCTTTGGGGACATGTTCAGACTCGTTTTTACGAGACGCCGATTAATAGTGAAGAGGAACTGATGGCCAGGTTCCTTGTAGTATTTGATGCTATTCGTGATATGCCAGGTATTTTAGAAAAAAAAAAACCTCGACAATCATTTATAACGGCGCTATCAAGTATGCTCCGAAGTCAAAGGTCGGCATTTTGAACATCTTTTATAAACTCTAATTTTTTGCTTCAATATTTTTTAAACCTCCGCGGATGTATTTAAGGAAACAAATATCCTGCCATTCTCCTTTTTCTGCAAATATAGTGAATTTTTACTGATGTATAAAACTGAAAATAATCTCATAAGTACAACTCAGTTATAAAACACAAAAAGAAAATATTCATTCCTAAAAAACAAAATTAGCCAATCACATCTCCATAGAATTAGTTAACTCTACCAAATATGGAATTAAAGATACTGTATATTATATAACTATACGCATTGTGTATTATATAGTACTGCCAAAATGTACAGCAGTCTCCCATTTGACATTAAGGCATCACTTAACTTTTCTCAGTTAAAAAACAAAACTCTTCAAATACCTACTCGACCAATATTGCAATTCCTAATAACTCGACAATAGAAAACCTTTGTGGAGCTTGTTAAAATATTTAATAAATGTAACCCAAACACGCGTAATATACAGGTTGGACCATTTAAGTTGAGACTGTACAATATCTCCAAAACCAAGCGTTGTAGAAAGAATTACCTTTAATAAAAGTTGCTTGATACTATGAGGTAAAGTAAATGCCATTAGTCGTGTTTTGAATGGAGGACGTTATGATAGTCGTTTTAGGGTCAATTTAATTTTTTTTAAATGTAATCTACATTTTGTATGTTGTTTTCTCATTTCTCATAAAAAAAAAACTAAACAATATTTGTATAAAGCACTTTGCAATTGTTCTTACACCAATGTAAATAACAATGAAAATTCTGAATGGCTGGACCCATTCAACACAGTGCAGCGTAATAACAGTAGGCTCTATTTTGAACATTTATTACCGTAAGGTAGGGTGATACTCTGTGTACCTACCTTTCATCACTGTTTAATTATCTACACCAGTGAAAGAACCATGTACTGTGTAGAAAATGGTTTATATAAAGCTGTTTATTTAGTGATGAATAAGGAAACAAAATAAAAAAATCTGATGTGTTACACTCACATGACTTTCTCTACTCTTGTACAAACTATTTTTACAAACGCTTATTCTCCATCTACTTCATGTTAATCGAGATAAACATTTGCAGACTCTATCTTATTCTAATTTTCTTGTAGATGTAAGGGGAATATATATTTACAAGGGCAATATAGAAATACAGTAGCCTTTAAGCACATACCTATCTCTTAATAGCTGGTTGCTAGATGCAGCACCATTCCCATTGCCACAGATTAATACTCTTTGCATATCCAAGACAAAAAAAGATGAATAACGAATTCCCATTTGAGAAAATAAGTATTGAAAAATTTAAGGGAATAACAAGGGTGGGGGGATTTTCTTGAAAATCTTCATGTCGCATCTCTGAAAGATACTGAATCTAAATACCAAGTTTGGTGTTTATCCGACTGTTCGTTTCTGAGTTATGCTGTTCACAGACAGACACACACACACACGGACATGTTTCCAAAAATACTTTTTTTGCATTCGGGGGGTCTCAAAACATGTATTTCCGGTGAAATCTCGGTATCGAATTTTTGGGTGGAATACAATACTTCCCCTACTTACTATACGTAGTAGAGAAAGTAAAAATATTGGTTCCCAATTACGAAATATAACTTGATCCTTAAATGGCCATACATGGATGGTCCAACCCTTCATTGCGCTCTTCGTACACAGCCATTCAGAATTTTCGTTGTTACTTACGTTGGTGTAACAACAATTGTAAAGTATTTTATACAAATGTAGTTTAGTTTTATATGAAGAGTCGGAAAACAACATAAAACGTTAGGTTCCCATTTTAAAAATTAAATTGACCCTAAAATGACCATCACAACGTCCTCCAAATAAAACATGAACTAACGGCATTTACTTTCCCCCATAATATCAAGCAACTTTTATATAAGACATTTCTTCCTACAACGCTTAGTTTTGGAGATATTGTACAATCTCAACTTAAATGGTCCAACTTGTATATATGTGAGTAGTCCCGCCCTTCTTTCTTTACTTGTGTACTCTTTTTATATGTATTTATTCTTTCGTATGTTGCTACGGCCTCAATTGTAAAGGGCAATCCCTACTAGAGCAGTATGCTCATTGGGATCTTCTTTGTAAATTAAATAAGTAAAATAAAAAAATAAACAAGCACTTATGCACTGGTTCAGTTCTTGTTTTGTTCTTAGTTTAACTATGTTTGAAGCCTTTAAAAACATAAGTTTGCAAAACTTAAAACATTTTTTTAACTTTTCTCGAGTAATCTGTATAACGGTGGAAAAATTTTGACCAACAATAGTATTATTTGCATATGTTATTGACAATAACCTGTATCCTACTTCAGAGCACATGGATATAGTGCCATATACATTAAATAAAGATTCACAAGTTATTAAATCAGTTTAAGAGGGTTTTGCATTATTTAAATTAAAGATACCGGTTACTCCTATTTCAAAACTCATCCAATGCCTTGTAGCTAAAGATGCATAGCGACATGTTCGGCGGAATTTCATCTAACCCGAAAGCGGCGTTTAAAAAACTTTATGCTCGACCATGCCAAAATGTAGTATTTATACCACTGGTAGCAGTACTTTAATGGGCATCATTAAAGTACACCTGTTCATTAAAGTATTGGTATTCGACCAATCAGAAGTGGCTACGTAACATTGTGAAAGCGCAAGTATCATCGATTATTCTGCGTAGTACGTCTCACAACGCTAGCAACTTTGTTTGACACAGGTGCTACAAGGTCATTGTATTGTAACCATAGATAAAGGAATAACGATTGTAACACATCACTCAAACCAGAAACGAATACTTATCAAACCTTTAATTTAGGTACATGGTCGAGCATAAACAATCGTATAAAACTTGACTATAATGGTGATTAAAACGCACGTATGATAATTATTAACCTCGCTTCGCTTAGCTCAGTTAATAATAATACTCGGTTTTAATTACTACCATTATATTCTCTACCATTACTATTAGAGTACGTACAACATTGTAGGTCGCATTGGGGTATGTCATCTCAAAACAATTTGAGATCTCCTTGCGTGGTTTACCGGGATAAATACGAATCCGTTGGAGAATTTAATGTCGTACCGGCAAGTTGCCATGGTAGCTCAGTGGTTAGAGCAACCGCACGGAGACCGGGAGGTCCATGATTCAAATCCCGGTTATGGCAAGGAATTTTTCAGCCGTCTGATTCAGCCTTTCCAATCCCATCCAACACACGGCTTGTGTGGAAGAACAATTAATTCCATTAATTGACCTAATAGTGGTCGAAACTATGAAGCCCGGGACTTATGTACTTATAGCATTGTAAGTCGCTATTGGTATGTCATCTTAATACAATTTGAGATCTCCTTGTGGTTTACCGGGAAAAATGCCAATCAGTTGGGGAATTTAATGTCGTACCGGCAAGCTGCCGTGGTAGCTCAGTGGTTAGAGCAACCAGACGGAGACCGGGAGATCCGTGGTTCAAATCCCGGCTATGGCATTGCATTTTTCAGTCTGATTCTACCTTTCCAACCCTGTCCAACACACAGCTTGTGTGGAAGAACAATTAATTCCATTAAAAAACAAAGTTTAGAATGACTACTCCTCCACGTCAGTTAGAAAGTGTAGGCCTAGAAAGTGTAAACTATCAACCAATCGTGAAGCTCTGTTTCGACAACATGGTTCATGCTGGGCAAAGTTTCCCTACCATCAGGTACAACGAAAAATATATGTGCAGTGGAAAACAAGCGCTAAGTTCAAACCTTAAAAAGACCTCTTGAAAGATTTGGCCAAGCTATGATACAGGAAATAAATCAAAAGAAAAGTTATGAGCTGGAAAGCAAACATCAACATAGCAGATCGTAAACATTTTGACAGATTCGGCAGCTTACCTGACAAAGGTAAGCGGAGAAGGGTTTATTACTAAACGCAACGCCATGTCCAATAATTACATGTGTCTTAAAATGCACTAATTCACAGCTGCAGTGACCAGTGCTTTCAGTTTATCATTTATGTTAGTGTTTGATATGTTATCTTAATTTGTGGGTTTTAGTTCATTTAATTTGTAAAAATCCTAGTAAATGCAACTAGTAATTTTCAGTGGTTTCTGAGTAAATCACTGATGATATTACATAGCTATGATAGGTTTTAAAGAGCAACAATTCTTGAACTAAAGTAGTGCAAAAAATAAATAAATAAACACACACAACAACAATTACAAAAGAAGAAGAAGAAAGCGTTGTGAACAATTTTTCTGTGCAATGAGCAGACACGTAACATGAACAAGTACAAGAAAAATTATCCTTAGAATTTAATTGTGTGGTCTAGTTAACATTTTGAAATGAATGCATGCGGTATAAAAAGTGTAATACTAACTGAAAGGGAAATATTTGCATATTTTGACGTTTGTTTATTTAACTAAAAATACAGGATGATTTTGCTCAATGGAGACAAACTGTACGGTACTTTCCCTGAGTGGATAGGAAACAAAAATGAACATGTGTCCGGAATTACATGGGTTCTATGCTTAAGGACCATTTTACTCAGTTCTGCCTCGATATTGGATTACGGAGAAAATAGAAGCTTTTACTTACGAAACGTTTTGATGTAGTAATATATTGGCCACCCACCCTTTTATGCGGCCGTTCTTGTATAGCTGTTTTTGGCGACTTTTGGAAGAAATTGCTGCCAACCTGAATCATTCGAGTTTTAGACGCGCAGATCCTTCGGCTACGCGTTGTCGTCGCCCGCAAATGCTACGCTCCTCTCCTAAAAAAACACATCCCTCGGCTACGCTTTGAGGCTGAGGGCCCTCAATCACTCGGCTACGCCTTGAGGGTGAGGGCCCTCAATCGTGTTTTCAGCTATGATGGGATTTCAAATATTAGCAGCGGAAAGATGCCATATATTCATGAAAATACCCAAAGCACCATGTTATTTGTTGTTTATTACGTACAATATGTTTTGAAATCAATAAAAGTTGTGCAGTGTATGCGTGTGTTACATGTGTATAATGATACCGACCTTAATTCAATATCGAAGTTTATCGCTTAAGGGTTAATTCTGGTTTATTTTCTTCCTTTAATGACCATAATTATAAGAAATATGAATGCTAATACATATAACGTTGAGCATACTGCATTAGGCTACGCTTTTATCATGCACTTGTTTGAAATAGTTGTACATAAATTGGTTTTTCTAGGCAACGTTATCGTGGAAAGCACACTAATTTGCATTCTTGCTTCCAAACCAGTTTGTTCCAATAATTGCTCAAAACTAGGTAAGTTGAGATAAGGTTTAGAAAATATTCTTAAAAAAAAGTTCGCTGGAATTAGAAAAGCTATTCACTGGCTTTTGAAAATGAAGACATTTTGTCAGGTAAACTTGGTTTACTGAAGGTGCAAATGCTCGTATGCCACGAAATCAAAACCTTACGAGAGAAAATAGAAACTATACTTGTAGCTTATCCTGGCTAAATGATTTCTGTTGACTATCAGAACACTTTAGTATTTAGGTATATAAAAAATTTGTGTGTGTGTGTGTGTGGGGGGGGGGGGGGTATCTTATTTTTATGTCTTCTGATTTTCTAAGAAAATAGCATATAACCTGCTTAATTTGTAACACTTTTGGCTATAAAATACACTTAACTAGTGCATCATACTAAATGTAAGTTACGTATATCTTGCTTTAAATACAATTTAAGACATCGCCTTTTTTCAGAAATTACTCCAGAAACATTTGATGCAGAGCTCCTGTTAAAAAACCTTAATTCTACAGTTTCCATTCAAATGATTTTAAATGTTTATCTGTGGTAATGTATCATACAAAATTTCAATGTCCTATGTGCATTGTTTCAGAGATATTAATTTTTTGTTCATAGCTTAACTAATGTGTGTACGTTAATTAAAAATGCCTCATTTGACACACTGCTAAGATTTTTTTTTGGGGGGGGCACTTGCAACGATTATAATATGGAAAGCTACATTGCATATTTTCTTTTAAATTTAACCTAACTCTACGAGAAAATATAAACCTTCTTCACTTATATATTTTTCTCATTTTAAGAATGTCAAAGTATGAAAATATTTAATAAAAATAAAGCAAGCACGTTCAGAGCATAAGCCTTTCTAATAATGTCTGCATTTTCACTCAGAATAGCTAGTTAATTGGTTAAAAATTATGACGCGTGGAGCATTTTAACTAATGAAAATTTATGAGAAAATGTTTTGAAACAAACTACATTTAAAATTAAGTGTTAGGAAAATTTAAATGGATGCACAAAGCTTTAAATATTGCCTAATTTACTTAATTAGAACGCTAAATAAAATTATACGGGTAAATTAATTCAAGAACTAAATATATTCTGGATTTTTTCCCCCCAAGACTTTCACCCTATGTCGAGGTGTATTGCCCTAAGAGCTAAATTGAACATCTAGTAATAAATGAGTTAAACTTTTACATAGCTGCGCAGAAAAATAAATTTTAAATACCAATTTTTTCATACATTTTTAATTTATTAAAAATATTTTAATTAATTAACTGATTTTAGAAAAGAAATATTTGCTGGGCTAAACAAGTAGCTTGAAATCATCCACTCGAAAAAGCTCACTTTAAAACTGATATGGTTCCTTAACGTTCTTAAGGAAATGGGTTTTGTTTGTGTTTTACAAGGTTTGCTTCGCTGATGGTAGCGGAATTATCTCGAAAACTTTGTAACAAGCATTTCTATCTTAAGCGATATTGTTTTACAGTAAAATGTTAGAGGGAATCGTATTTTATGCAGTTAAACCTAAAAACACTTAACTATCAAACTAAAAAGGTTTTAATTCAAAAGAATTTAATCTTCACACGATTCAAGACGTCAGATTCACCATCTGAAACCACTGCAGTTGCTGTTATTTGCTTGTCACTTCGTTTAAACTTCCAACACACACAGCTGTAGGCGTAAATACACGTGACCTATATTCTATTGTTTCACTTAGTACGAAATAAGACCTCCTGTAACTGAGAACACTAGCCATCAACTGCAGCAGAAGGAAGAACACTATGAAATACACCTCGGTATCGCCAGAACAGCAGCCAAGATAAGGCCTATCTTCCCAGGCAGCGATAACAGCACATACGGGCTAACAGCGTCACACTGCTATAATATTGTGTGTTGGTCCAGATATGGTAGGTGTTTTCTAAAGCATGTCTACTTTGTAACAAGTTTCTTCCCTGTCAGGTTTAGGTGTTAATAATTTCCGTTCGATGAGTATTTGGTAAAATGACAGAAATAATTATGGTTTACCTCGTATGCTTTCACTAATTTATTTTGTTGTCCATATAGATTACTATTCTATTTGTGACGTCATAGTGGCAGCAAAAATAATTATGTATGTGGTGGGCGTACATAGGTAGCAGACTGCCGCAAACACGATAAGCAGCAAAGTGATAAATAGGGCTCGGAAGTTGAAGACCCATAATTGCCTAAAAAAGATTTATAAAAATACTTAAAATATCTTACTGGAAAAAGGAACTTAAAAACACAATGAAAATTAATTTAACATTAAAATAATTTTAGTTTTAATTACATACTTAAATAATGTATATAACGTTTGACATTAGGCATAAATATTATATCAGCCATTATTAAAAGGGAATGTGTGTCACTTTCCCCCAAATTGAGCTATTCTTACACTCTTGATACTATACTTAATAAATCTCTATATACAGAAAGAGCCAAAAGATTATGAACCGGCTGCGCCGTATTTTTCCTGTTCGCGTCCTCGGCTTTACTTAACAACTTTATGAAAGTGTGTTTGAGGACAGAATTATTAGTAGATATTTGTGGCCCCCTCGGTCCCCCGACCTAAAACCCTCCATTTTCTGGTAAACTTAAAATAAAGTGTACAAGACAAACCCATACAGCCTGGAAGAATTAAAACAAAATATCCGCCAGGAAATTGCCGGCATTTCTCAACGTGAACTACGACGAGTGATGGATAGTTTCCTAAAGAGGTGCCAAAAATGTATGGACAACGACGGTGGCCAGTTTCAGCATCTCCTTTCATGAAGTTGGTAAGTAAAACCTTTAAAAGTAGTTTTAAAAATGTTGTATCGTT
This sequence comes from Deroplatys truncata, assembly GCA_030765065.1. Taxonomy (NCBI): domain Eukaryota; kingdom Metazoa; phylum Arthropoda; class Insecta; order Mantodea; family Mantidae; genus Deroplatys; species Deroplatys truncata. Next base: position 113,795,960 of record CM060988.1, on the reverse strand, counting down.
TCATCCGCGCCTTTCTATGATAGCGGCAGACGGCGACGAGCGCCGAGGACGCGGACAGGAAAAACACCGCGCGGCCGGTTCGTAGTTTTTTGGGCACTCTCTGTATTATATCACCCATTATTAAAAGGGATGTGTCCATTCCTGGACTATTGATACTATACTTACTACATACATATTGTTGTGAGAGATTTGTGCACCTAATTTATCATGTAGCACCCAAATGTTCTTTTAAATAGCGATAAACACTTCTGTCTAATAAATACAAGATGCTGGTGGTATGAAGCAAACGGTACAAAACACTTTATGAATAAAATGCTGCTTCTTTCAGTCTTATTTTTACTTTCTTTACTACGTATAGTAAGTAGGGGAAGTATTGGTGCGCGTGAGCGTGGTGTGTGTGTGTGTGTGTGTGTGTGTGTGTGTGTGTGTGTGTGTGTGTGAGGGAGAGAGAGAGAATAACTCAAAAACGAAAAGTCGGATAAACACAATTGGTATTTAATTTCAATATCTTCCAAAGATGCGACGCGAAGATTTTAAAAAAAAATCCTCCCATCCCAACCTACCGTTTACATGGAAGATTTTTCGAAACGTTTATTTTCTAAAAAAATGGCTCTAAAGATTTTTATTTTGATTAAAATGCCATATATTAAAGATATTTACTGACAAACAAAATGTTTTATCTTGAATTTTCTGGGAATAGCCTGTGAAGTCCTCTTCATTCGGAAGGAATTTTGTTTAATCTTGTATAACTGGTAAACGTTAAGCGATAGGCGAAAACGTATTGCACAAGTAAAGATCTCTTTAAAACACACAATTTATTTTATATAACTTTTTTGTGGCTTCAGCCATTTCTGAGATATCCGTTGTTAATGGATCAAATTATTCAATACTTAGCCATTCTTTTAAAGTCCCACCAGCATTGAGTTGTTTCTCGTGATTGCATGGGAACAGTATGGAATTTTAAGGCCGGCATATAGGGTCCTGTTCTTAAACATTTGACTATCACCGTTCTCCTTGTATCTATAAGGAAATGTGTAATGTAGCTATTTCTGCAAAATTTTGTTTGGATTAAAATGAAACAGATGGGAAAATAAGCTTTAGTAAGAATAGTTTGTACCTATACCCAATAATAAAAGATAAAGGGTAGAGAAAATCATATGAATGCATCATAATATTTTTTAGATTAGTATGTTATTTGTGTAAATCATTGTTGTCTGTTCGAATTGAGAACGAGCATTAAATATTTAGTTTAAAGAAGGTGGAGTTGCAAAAAGGCCGTTAAGACTTAAAAATAGGCTAAAAAAGCACCTATAAGAAAAAAAATTAAAAGGGGGGGAATCCACCATTTTCTGACCTACGGTAACCAAAATGAACATTATATTGGGCCTTGCCTTCGGACACTCGAAAAGAAAAGGATTTTTCCATTTCAGAGTCTTAGTGATTAACAAGCGGCATTGTCACGTTCTTGGACCTGTCATTGCACTAAACCCAACATTAATCAATCAAACCATTTTGTTGTACATGTTTTTGTTTCTTCTGCTTGTTTTTACCTTCTCTACCACCTACGGGGGTTTTCCCTTATCCTGAGAAGGATATCGCGTAATTAAGCTCTAGGGATCCTGGGCCCATTTGAGCATCATTTCAAGTATTTCGTCCATTCACCGTCGGTTATAAGGCGTTGAACTTTAAATACTAAATAACATTTTCAAGGCTGGATCAACGTTTTCGACATAGTGGCTAGTTCCAGCCAAAGAAAATATATTCAGGAACGAAAGCTTTAAGAAAGTTTTAAGTACTTTGAACAGTAGCGATTCGTAAGTATAGATTTTGAGTATTCACAAAATTTTAGAGTCTGGTTGCTCTTAAAAAGTTAAATAGGATCTGCTGCATAATAGTTATGATTATGAAGAAATTTATGAAACTGCAGCCGCTTCCAATAACAATCATGGGGATGATGATAATAATTTTCTTTTTGTTTAGTAATTATCTACCATACAGTGGTGGTGGTGGTGGTGGTGGTAGTGGTATGTCAATTAAATTGTAGTGGAGAGTATAGATGGTCTGGAATAGCCGGTAGAAGTTTCCGCGCTCGTGCACGTAACTTACTTCTGCCGCAGTGCTGCCATCTAGTGGTATTAACGTAGAATTGTAGTATGAAAAGAATGCGGGAGAATCTTCGTGCACGTCTTCAAGTGTGCACGACCCGTTTGTATTTGATCTATAGGGTAATTACGTCATACCAGTTGCGCATGCACAAAAGCTCCTTAAAACGTGCACAAGTTAAGACGTGCTACCAACCCTGTTGTCACATTTAATCGAGATTAAAGAAGTACTTTTAAAGGTCGTAGATTTGGAATTATCACATATACGTTACATTTAATAGCATTTAAATAAAAAATAACCAATAAATCGGCAAGGTGTCAAAAGTTAGGTTGTTCACGTGCTCCTGTGCTCTTATACAGTAGCCGCCACTGACTTTGAAGATGAGATTTTGCATAGATTTTGAAAATAATCCACAAATCTTCGTGGGCTTTAGCCCATTCTATATGGAGAATCTTAGTTGAGTATGATAAATATTCATTTCATACCCAAAAAGTGCAAACATGTATGCTAGATGATTATCCTAACAGACAACAATTTGCCGAATGGTGTTTGCATACCATTAACAGTGAGCCTGATTTTGCTAGGCGCAATATTATGGACAGACGAGGCATGTTTTTTAAGAGATGGCTGTTTAAAATAATTTTCTTTATACCACTAAACGTTACTTGAAAACGAAGCGTTTCCCTATATTACTCTGTTAACAAAAATGCTTAATTTCATGGCCTCTATCACAACAGAAAATTAGTAATATTTATTCTGAAGGCGCATGATAGTTCAACCTGGGATAACTTAAAAATGTAAAAACAAAATATATTTCGAAAACGACTAATGCTATATAAAAATATTAGTTGATATTACATTCACATTATTTTCTCTAGCCGTTCTTCAACAAACTATCCTTATAAAATTATTCTTCTATCTACTTCGTGTTAATAGAAATAAACATTTGCAGAAATTGTTTTATTATATACTTCCTTATAGGTACAAGGGGATTAGGGGATACGGTAGGCTTAAGCGATAGTCAAATATTTTAAGAATGGTCGTTACGATATGACTGAAATTCCGTCTCTTTGCATGACCACAAAAAAGAAAGCAAAGAAGAATAAAAGGTTAGAGTAATTTTAGTTGGAAAAATATGAAGTATTTGACATTTCAAACCAATAATAAAGAATATCTCGGAAATGCTAAATGCAACAAAAATGATTTTGCATAAACTGTGTGATTTAATGAGATCTACATTTTTTGTGCAGTTTTTCTCTCATGCGGTTTACAAGTTATTCAAAATTCATTCAGAATAAAGAGGACTTCACAGTGCATAAAGAGAAAATTAAACATATACTACATTTAAATTGACATGCAAGTATCTTAAACATACATCAATATTTAACCGAATTTACGTTTTTTAATTGTATTGTTCACACACAAGGACCTTTTTCTAAAAATGCTTTTTTTTTATTCAGTGAGCCTTAAACCATGTCTTTCCGGTGAAATCTCACTATCGAATTTTTGGTTGGCATGCAACACTTCCTCTACTTACTATAGGTAAGTAGTAAGGAAAGTAAAAAGTACAAACATTAATCTCAGATGTTGAATGGATTAATATACAGTTAATAATGAATCTGATTTTCCTTGACGCAATATTATAGAAACACGAATCGTGTTTTTCAGGACATGGCCTTTTTTTAGATAGTTCCATCAATACCACTATAACGAGACATTTCCGGACATTATTAAGGAATATACCGTTATTACATTAATTAAAACCAATCACAGATCTTATTGATTGGAACACATTTTGTAACTTCCATTTTTTGTATAGCTATTTCCTGTGGAGATATTTTAGTTTTTCGAAAACATAAAACAGACATTCTGGCAGCGTTGCAGGGTATGCTGACCCATGGTAGCGGAGGATCACTTTCGCTTTCACAGTGGCATGTGTCTCATGAGCCTAAGCAAACAAACAAACAAACGTCTCGTGTCTGCTATCTCCTAATTCCATCTGAAACTTCCAATGACGCATTTTGTAACCTAAACTCACAATCTACGGTTATTTTTATCAGCCTGTTCAACATTAAACTTAAATACGTTTTGCAATTGATACTTCTGTAATCTAATCAACCAAACCATCTTTCTGACATGTAAGTACGAAACAACTAGGTACATCGTTAGGCCCTTATTGGTCGCTGAAGGCATTCCTTCCTTTTATACTGTTCTAGTGTAGACCAATAGCATACCAATTGTACTTGTTATTTTGCCAAAACATTGCCCTTTAATCATATTTGTTTGGATTGAGGTACGTGTGGAAAACTAAAGCGCTTCAGATAAAGGAGAGTAGTGAGTAGACTATGTTTTGTTTACATCCAGAAGCCGGTTTAGATTGTGTGACCTACCTCGACCTGTTTGCAATGGTGCAGAGTTCTACAGCCACATTACGTCTGCAAAAAGGTTCTTTTAAGGATCGAGTAAATTAATTAATTTAAAACCCTTGTATAATGTCCGTAGTTATCACCGAAAATATGTCAGAAATAGGTTACTCTACCCATCTTAAAGTAATAGACAATTATCGTCATAATTCTCATTGAGTTCACATCTAATTTGGAACAAAAACTATTTTTTTTTAAACTGCTGATCAAAGAACAAAATTATGTTATACTTTTTTGTTTGTAATGCTACAATGAAGCACATATTGGAAGGAATGTAATAGTTCCCTTCCGTCTGGTATGTATAATTTCAGGTCCTCTATCACATCAGCCAATTAGGAATTATGCTGTTACCGCACGACAGTTCAACCTGGGAATACTTAAAAAATACAAGAACAAAATATATTTCGAAAACGACTAATGTTACATAAAAAGTTACTTGTCGTAAATTGAATAAAAGAACTCTGTATTTTTGTCTATCTCTTGTGGTTTACCAGGTATACAAAAGCATGCCAAATTTATTCAGAATGAAAAGGACTCCAAACAGGCTATCTACAGGAACTTCAAGATACAATTTGATATACCATACAGATATCTTAAACACATGATAATGTAATCAAACTCTATAGCTCTGTTTTATAAAATATGTAATTTGGAGTTGAGGATTTCTTTCGAAAATCTTCGTGTCATATCCTTGGAAGAAACTGAAATTAAGTAATAAATTTGGTATTTATCTGAATTTTCGTTGTTGAATGATGTTCACGAAAGCTTATGTGGTGGAGGAGTCTGGGAACCTCAAAACATGCATTTCAGGCAAAATTTCAATGACGAAGTTTAAGGTGGAATGCAATACTTCCTCTATTTACCGTAGAGAAACGAAAAATGCCACTTTTTGCTTCAAAGTACCCATTAAAACTTTAACATTGCTTATTCACCAAAAATTGAAATTGCAGTTGTAATATATGTGTAGACAGATACTGTGAAATTAGCCTAAACTGAGCCCCCTAATTACCTTCGAGCCTTACTAAAAATAACTTCTATGCAGAAGTTAAAACCATAAGGTGGTGAGTCATAGCAGTAGGAAAAGCGAAACAAAGAAAGAAAAACAAAGAAATGCAAGTAAGGAAGAGGCATTTGCAGCGCTTGACAGTCGAGTAGAATACATCAACTTCACTGCACGCAGTAGGCGGTTCACAGCCCCTTGGGAATTTGCGTCACTGAGTTATGTCGCAATAGTGGAACATTTTGTTAGCCATATGTAAACACAACAGGATCCGAATTTCCATGTAAACGAACATTTCTCTTCTTTTTCCTGTCTGTCAACGAATACATATGATACTGGGTGGAAAACTGGTGATTTCCGTTTCTCTGAAGTTACAACTGACTAGTAAAAGGGGAAATACATCCACGAGATTGCGTATACCAAGCAAACTTGTAATCGCTGGGATGTGGCATATCCAGAAAAAAGTGTATCAGACACAAGACGCTTTCCACCGCTACCATTAAATGTTTTACAGACAATTTGTGTAAAACTAGTTACCGATTTAGCATACGCCAATCTGTTTGATGTGCTGAACAGATGGTCTAGAAGAAATACATTCGTTTTCTTCATCCTTCACAAGGAGTAGGCCTAAACAGATCTATTTCGAGGCTAATCTTCAAATTGTTCTCTCTATCTCCCGTGGTTGTCCACAATCTCTCTCTCTCTCTCTCTCTCTCTCTCTCTCTCTCTCTCTCACACACACACACACACACACACACACACACAGGTTTGTAGGATAATGCTTGCCCGGTCCTCTATTTCGATTTGTGATGTACAGGGAGAGCCAAAAGACTATGAACCGGCTGCGCGATGTTTTTCCTGTCTGCGTCCTAGGCGCTCGTTGCTTGCCGCTATCATAGGAAGGCGCGGACGAAACCATACAACATGTATAAAACAACTTTCTGAAAGTGTGTTTGAGGACAGAAGTATTAGTAGAGATTTGTGCCCCCCTCGGTCCCCCGACCTAACCCCCAGTGATTTCTATCTCTAGGGTAACTTAAAACAAAGTGTACAAGACAAACCCACGCACCCTGGAAGAATAAAAACAAGATATCCGCCGGGAAATTGCCAGCATTTCTCAGCGTGAACTACGGCGAGTGATGGATAGTTTGCTAAAGAGGTGCCAAAAATGTATGGACAACGACGGTTGCCAGTTTCAGCAACTCCTTTCGTAAAATCTTTAAAAATAGTTTTAAAAATGTTGTATGGTTTCATCCGCGCTTTTCTGTGATAGCGGCAGACGGTAACGAGCGCCGAGGACGCGGACAGGAAAAACACCGCGCAGCGGGTTCTTAGTTTTTTGGCTCTCTCTGTACTACAGCCTAAGACAAAATAAATGAGCAACAGCCAGAGAGGGAGTTCAATTCGGAAAACATCGGAAGTATTCGGTGACGTTGCGTTCACAATACACAATTTAATACCACCCTGCGTTCATTTCAAAGCTATGCGATGATGTCTCATGGTTGTATGCTTGGTAGCCGAGCGGTGAAACGCATGTGTATCGTAATCGGTGCATCCTGGCTTCGAATCATTGGTGTATAGCTTTTTATTCTTTAAATTTTAATTTGTTGAATATATGGCAATGTCTTATATTTTCTATACATAAGATATTTATTAATTTTATTACATTCATTCATAAAAACACAAATTACTCATGTTAGTAATAAATGCCATAACAGTAAGAATTCTAAAGTGAAAAGCTAAACCAAATATGTAACTGACTTAATACTGGATGTGCAAACTCTCTGTCTCATTCTTCAGTTTTGAATGGCGCTGGCGTGATCATGCTCGTGCAACTCATAGCCTTGGACTTCTGCATGATATGTTAGCAATCATACTGACATTTGGTATGATTGAGCGCACACATAAAGACGAAGCTACAAGGAGATCTCTCCTTACCTTAGTGAACGTTGCTGGACACTCTTGTCTCAAGGTTCAAGAGCAATTGAAGTCCCTGTAACTATGGCTACGAAGTGGCTGCGGTTATCCAGAAAAGGGGTGGTTCGTCGTCGACCTGGTCCGAGTCGAAAACGTTTGTCCACTCCTCAGTAGGACACTGCATTTATAAAAGAGGATACAGAAATCCCTTCCAGCATGTGTCTACAAATTATTAGAAGTAATTCTAATTTCCCGGATCGAACCGCACATCTTGCGTCGTTTGATTACAGCAGGCCTCTTGGCTCGATCGGTAGCTTAGAAGCAGCGTCTCACAGACGATCACTGATTTTCTCGTCTCGCATTTGCAGAAGAAAATGTCAACCATAACTGGAATAGGGTTATATGCACAGATGAAGTACCATTTTCATCTACAAATGGGGGAAAGTAATTGTCTACCGCCCCAGAGAAAAATATTACAACACAAAGTACGCGATTGCCAAAGTCACGTATCTATGTCGTGCTGGGGTTGGATGTCACGAGATGACCTAAGTATGTTGTGATAGCTTGATGGCACATTAAATAGCCAGCAGTATAAAAACATCCTCTTAAACACTATCGCTGCTTCCTTAAGGACTAGATATCCCAATGGAATGATTGAATTCGAGCAGGATAACCAACTTGGCCACTTGGCAGGTTTTAAACTGGTTCCCGTAAAGGCAACATATCACAGTGATCGATTGGCCTCCTTGCTCACCTGATTTGAATCCTATTGAAAATATGTAGGCAGGGATGAAGAAAGTTTTGAGGCTAAATTGGCCTGCAAGACAACGAAGACAAAAGAGATTTTTTGGGATCAAATACAGGATGCTTGGGAGGAAGTTACCTCTCGTGAAAATTTGACTAAGCATTCGATATGCCCGTAGAATGAGGGCAGTAATAGAAGCAGGGGGTTTACAGACCCGATATGAAGTTAATTTAATTTTTATTTGCTTTTTTATTTAGAAATATCTTTACTAATTTCATATATTATATTATATATTACTAATTTCAAGTTAATATTAAGTTAAATTAATTTAGCTTAGTATTACCGTTATTAATATACTGTTTAATTAAGTTAATTTAGTTTTTATTTGCTTTTTCATTTAGAAATATATTAAGTTATTTCGTATTTAGTTTGCAAACAAAAGAAAATTAAATTGAGTTTTATTTATGGACCTTTCTAACTGCTGTGGTCCTTAGCGTCCCTTTCTATACTGGGCGTGAAAGCCCGGTAATTTTGCTCAGAGGCCTCTTTATCAGGCTTAAGGTTCTCGTAAATCTGCTTTACTTCATTCCGAAGGAAGCCATGGTAAGGATTGTTACGCACGAAAAAATCCATCGCCCTCCGCCGGGTTTGAACCCGCGACCTCGGGAACTAGAGGCTAGCATTGTAACCACTACACCACGGAGGACCACAACGAAAAGGAGGGTGTTTCAGTTTTCATGTGAGCACAGATGCCTTAAAATCAAATAAGCCTTAGCAATTGAAATTATATTATAATATGCGTAATAAACCCTGCGTTTTCCTGCGCCAAAAAATAACTTTACTCGGGATACGAACCGGGTAAATCTCATTATTATGTGCCTGCTTATAATCGCTCGATTGTCGATGCACATATTCAGTAACGCACCCAATGTGAAAGGTGACAATAAACGAAGCTAAAGGCACCCGTCCGGAAACACCACTGTTAACCGGCCCCGGAAACGATTTGGATTTCGACAAATATACGCTTCCTGAGTGTGCGCTCTCTCTCTCTCTCTCTCTCTCTCTCTCTCTCTCTCTTCCTTAGGGTGTGCATGTTGCTGGGTAAAGGGAATGAAGGTTGTGTTTTCCTACGACTCGGGGAAGAAAGGCATTTTCACCAATCCTGTATCATCACCATTTCCGTGAACAGCTGTGGTCATGCAAAAAAGAGCCCCTGCTTTAAAAGGCGTTGCATAAATTACAACAAAAAAAGGAAATGTGTTTATAACAATCGCATATGTAGTTTCCTCTACCTGGTTCACTAATTCAACATACATACGCGGTGAAAGGGATATATCATTCTCCTAGGATGTGTTCTGTGTACAAAGACAAATTAAAACTTATAATAATACTATTTTATACTCTGGACTGTTATTTAAGCATAAAAAAAGGTTTTCTGCACTTTTCGTTGCATTATAATTCACATACGAAACGATTAGGACAAATCTTATTGAAAGATGTAGAACAGCAACTAATCTACATTTTATGCATCATTACTTCTTCCTTAAGCATCTCCTTTTGCCACAATTTAGCATTTTTGTTTTGTAGAAATAGTAATTTACCCTGTAGTTACGCCGTCGTAACAGCGGTTGAGTACAACAAACACGCCTCACGGCTGAGGTCATCTCTTACATGCTCCCTATCAGGCTCTCATATATCCAGTATAAACATCGCTACCAACATTGAATTTCATTTTTATTTCCTTCTCTTGAATGTTTCAATATAAATAAGGTAGTTTAGTTGGTAATCTCGTTTATTTACAGTACTCATACAAAAAGTGATTTTTATATCCACATTACATCACTCATTATATGTTTTTGCCTAGGAAAACATTAAGCAAAGAAGTCTTAAGTTATAACATGCGGATACAGTATTCAATGTTTATTCCTAGTAACTAGTTCTTGTGATGGTTGGAGGGCAGGCAAACTTCCGATTATGCCGTTAGATGGCCCAGTCACACGTAACATAGGTCCATATTTCGATGGCTAACGCTACGAACTATAATTACTATGTTTTAACGAGACAAAAATTTTTTGTCTTGAGCTTTTACCTATTTCTATGGTTTATCAGTAATACAGAATTATACAAAATTCATTTAGAATGAGTATGATTTCACGATCCTTTTTTCTGAAAATGCTTTTTATGGAAGGGGGGTTCGAGGGATCTCAATGTGCGTGTCTGAGCGAAATATCGATATTAAATGTTTTGTTGGAGTCAATAATTGACATTACTTGCCTATTTTAATAATCTTTACTTTTTTCTTGAGGAGCCTATCGCTTAGGATTTCCAAGTTATAATAGAAATTCGGTGAGAATTAAGAGACTCTTGACAAAAACCCAGATACACATTTTGTCTTGTCACTGTCTAAAAGATGTTACGGTATAATTATAATAATTAAAAGCAATTTTAGGGAAAAATAATTTCCCACGTACGAGGAAAGTTTTGTTTGGAGAGGAAGAATTTCCTCAGAGTTTTGCTTTGTATCGTTAAAATGCGTCTGGCTTAGGCATGATATTTGCCATTAATTCACTTTTGAATTACGTTGTTTATATTCTAAACAGCTTTAAATATGAAGCAAAGTAAAGATTCTGATAAGTGGCCTCTGAAGACGAGAGCATACAGTAAGTAGAAATATATTTTAGGAATGCTTTTAATTGTCTCAAGCCAGTGGTTCGTCCTCAACATCGAGTTCTGGGAAAAGAAGCGACTAGCTAGTCCTTTGGAACTACTTCAGCTTAATAGGACGAATAAACTGTTTCTTGGTCGAGTCACGTCACGACCTTTGCTCGACAAACATTTTCGGGACACAGTGGATGTTCCGTTATGTATGTTTGCTTGGGATGTAAATCAAACTGTCAAATAGCCAAAGAATTACTCATTGATCTCCATAAAACTACCCCAATACAAGCGTCTAGTTTCGGAGGGAACAGACTGCGCTTTCTAGGGATATAGAGACTCGTGGAAAATGGTTTTCTTTTCTGTTCTGCATTTAATAGGCTTAACATTGTATTGTTTCAGGCCTATTTATGCTCATTTCAGGTACCTGACGTTCCTAACTCGTTCCTAAAGACTTTCCACACTCAATTTTGTACTGATTTCAACAAAATTAATTTATTTTGGAAAATATTATTATATTCATGCACACAAAAGTTCAACTTCCTGCATTCAAGTTTGACCTAAAAATCGCAAATATTTAAAAGTAAGCTTTGTAGCCGTTCTTAATCTTCTAAACCAATTCTTATTCACACTTTATATGCAAGATGTATCATTGTTGATAGCATAGACTGAAACAGTTAAGTACAAAGAATGGCTATGATTATCAGCGTGGACCGGAATTTTGGCAGAATTTCTTTTTAAATGTGTCAAATGTATCTTCAATTTAAAGTGAATCTTTACGATTTGCATCTTTAAAACTGAAACGCCGTAGTTTTGTGTTGCCTTTTACTTTCTCTACCACACATAGTAAGTAGAAGTATTGCATTCAACCCAAAAATTCGATACCAAAATTTCATCAGAAATACATATTCTGAGGTGCCCTGAATCCATATAAAGCATTTTTGGAAACACATCCGTGTGTGTGTCTGTCTGTAAACAGTGTAACTCAAAAACGAACAGTCGGATAAATACCAAATTTGGTATTTGAATTTAGTATGTCCTAAAGATGCGACATGAAGATTTTTAAGAAAATCCCCCAAGCCCCTACTACCATTTACATGGAACATTTTTCAACATTTTTATTTTCTAAACAATGGTTCTAACGATTTTGATTAAAATACCATATATTAAAGATATTTGCATTACAAATAAAATGCATATTTTGAATTTCCTGCGAAAAGCCTATGAAGTCAACTTAATTTGGAAGAAATGTCGATCTTCTATACCTTTAGCGATAGACGAAAACGTACTTAATACACAAAAAAATGTAGATCCCTTTAAAACACACTATTTATTTTCAATAAGTTTTTTTGGGGGGGAGGGTGTGCATAAGTCATTTCTAAGATATCACCCATTAAAGGTTCGAATCGTGCATTTCTGGTCATTCTCTTAAGTCCTGTCAACATTCACCATTTCTCGAGATTACATGGAAACAGTATGAAATTTTAAGGCAGCGTATAGCATCCACTTCTTGAACATTTGACTATCGCTGTTCCCTTTGTATCTAAAACGAAAACTCTAATGTAGGTATTTCTGCAAATGCTTATTTGGATTAAGCTGTGCTGTACAGAAAGATAAGCTTTAGAAAGAATAGTTTGTGTACCCTGAGGCAGTATTTTAACACTTAAATAATTTCAATCTAATTATATAATATGTAAATTCAATAACAGCCCGCCTTGTAGCAAAATGTGTATTTAACAATATATAAAAAGTGTATATTACAGTCATTGTATATGTTTATACTATTGTATACATGTTCAATAATGTTATATGAATGTATTACGTAATTTAATAATGTAGGAGCTGTGAGAAATAGGTTAAACGTTGCTAACAATGAGGTAACCTTGAGGCAATGAGTTTGAGAGTTTAACAAACTAATTCTGATTCTTGGAAGCAATAATGTAATTTTAGTGACAGTTTATAAAATAGCCAATCAACAACCAGAAAAAGGTTTAGTTAAATGAAGGCATTCTATTGTAGGATTAGCCAATCAGAAACTGAAAAGTTTAGAGTTCAGTTGCCTGCAGACAGTGATTGTAACCGGATGCGTGATGCGTCTCGAGAGATTTTATACGTATTTTGAGTGAGACAAAAATAGTTTACGTGTTAAAAGTGCAAGTATTTAATAAAAACATCTCACAGCTCTCTCTATATCAGTGAGGTGTTATTTAAATCGTATCAAGTATTAATACAAGGAGAGAAGTAAAATTATAATCTGTGTAAGCCTACTTCTTAGTCGTACCACAACCCTGCTAAGAGAAACCTGTCTCTAACAATAATACTGACGCAGCCGAGGCAAACATAAATATATAATATTTAAAGAAACAGTAAAATTACAAAGTTAATATTTTTTTAGACTTGGGCCAAAGGCCATCTGAAAGTACATTTTGGGGCGAAGGTTACCAGAAAGCGGGTACTATACGACTACTACAAGTTCGGCTCCCCAACAGTTGAAATATAATACAACTCCTTCAATACAATATATCTTCTTCAAATTGGCGCCCATACGTGGAGCTAATATCATCTTTTTCAACCCACTAATTAACGATAGATGGTAGATAAGACATGAATGTATCACATCCGATTATTATTATTATTATTATTATTAGTTATTCCTTTATTATTAAAAATTGCCTACATGTGTATTTAATTTATTTCTGTAACCCCTACAATGAATGTGACTGCACCGCAACTATGTTATTTATTGCATTCCAGCAGTTCATATTCTGTTTACAAGCAACTATGATTGTCGCCGGGAAAAAAAACACTACGTAAGCGTTTTAATTATTATGGCTTGTGTATACTTGGCTTCCTATCGGCTCATATCCATTTCAAAAGCAACAATGAATACCGGAGTTAAAACGCGGTCACATTGTTGTTCTCGCTTTCTTTGTGTTTTCATTGCGACGTTGTTGTGCAAGGTAGGTAACATGCCGAAATCCAGTATTGCTTTACGCAATAAATTGCGAGGTTACATTAATACTTCCGAATCCGATTTATTTTCTACTGACGGTAAAATACTTTTGTGCAAAATACTCACCAGTCAGTGAACTGAAAATAAATATTTCATTTCTCAACATATGAGTACAACCAAACAAAAGAATGCACCTACCAAGGCCCCTGGGAAGAAGATTCCTTCCAACGGCACTTGCAACTTCGAGTCTTACAATTTGCATTCGAATAACGTAAAGTCTTTATTGATGCTGGAATCCTTTAGTGGAAACTAGACAGTCCTACATCAACCCTACATTAGTCGCGCCCTCCACGTAACTCATTCGGAATTATGTTCCGCAGCAAATCCTTGGCGGTTATTTCTTGTTTACATTGTGTAATTTTATTCGCTTTATTATTTTTATTTCAAATGTTCATTTTTACACTCAAAGGAATACGAAGGGACATTAATGTACAGTTATACAATGTAAATACACACAGATATAAATAATAGAAACTCGAAACGAAAAATACAGAACACAAAATTATGTAAATGCGAAGTTGAATATAGTTATCATAGGTTTATATATGGAAACTTAAAATACTTAAAATTCCTATCCAGCATTATTACATCGTGTCCAAACTGTTATGTGATTCCTGCTGAATACACCGTTCACAATAAGCAACCGTCTTTTTTGTACCCCACAAACTTACCACGTAGTGCATGAATATTTGATCTTTGTTTTCTCTTCTTGTGCAAAAGAAAAATCTCCTAGATTTCGAAACTATTGTGAGTTCTTCTGCAGGTTCTTCAAGCATTCCTGAAAATTTCATAGCCTTTGCTTTCGAGTTGCGAGACAAATTATGAGCAGCTAATCTGGTCTTCATTTGATCCAGAGAAAGCTGCTTTGCCAGAATCTTCAAAAACTCTCGTCTGGGCATGTTTTTCTGGATATTAGCTATATAAGCTGTTGACAACACCAATATTCATTAGCGCAAAAAAGAGTGCAAGTGTTTGTCTTCTTTGATACGGAATACGCAGCCTTCATCTCATCAATTGTATCAAAGCCTCCCTTTGTGAGGTTATAGAACGTTAGCATCTCCGGCTTTTTTTGCTTCTCCAGAAGCTTTATCTTTAGAATCAGAGAAATGCGTAAATGAGAGCAGAATTACCACACGATTTTTCTTTGGTACATATGACAATAATGTCATATTTTCATCAAAACCAAAGAGGCTAATGCATTCTTCGGTGAAAACTACAGGAATTTCTCTTTCATTTTTTTCCCAATGTGGCAATGACAGCCTCTGACGATGAAGTTCCGTTGCTAGGGGTATTGAACTGAACCAATCGTTGATGTTTCTTCCCGTTCATTTTATAGGTTCAACAGAATTGTTTGTTGGGTATGTTGTTCTGCTGGAATGGCCCATTAGGCTGCTATCCAACACGTTTGCTGCATAAAAAAGCCTAGCATCAAAGGGCAAATATCTTTGTCATATTTCGCTTGTTTTGATTTCATGAATACTCAAAAGCTGCAGCGTCCTCCAAAGGACTCGAGCACTTCGTCATCAATTGTAGTGCATTCTCCTATAGAATAGTTGTTCTTGCAGCATGTGTTGAAACGCTCAAATACATCTCTAATAGGTGCCAACTTGTCAAGCTGCTTTGCTTTCTCACATTTCTGCTAGAGATGTCATCAAAACGAAGTGCTGTCAAAAGATATCTAATTCTCTGAAGTGGCATCACAGCTAAGAAAAATTCCACTTCTGTACCGTTTCTTACAATAAAAATCATCTAAGGTTTCGTGTGACGATTTTATGGCCCCTGCAAGATACAATAATCCATGCAGGGTCTTTATTTCGGCGATATCGGTATCTGAGGCATCTCTTTCTCTACTATAGCTTTCCCTGTGTCTAGAAATCTATTGATTCGTAAATTCCACTGTTTTTCCAACATATCGTTTGGAAAAAACATACCACATGACTCAATTGGTGTGCAAGCTTGTTTGACTTGTTGCTTGACTCCAGGTAAATGCGTCACAATGTTCTGCTGCCTTCCTGTCACATTTTGACGAAGGCAGTGCATAAACCATTTTGTTGTGTTGTCCTTTTCAGGCAAATATGGAACATCAGGAGATAAAACGGCGGTGGCATTGCTTGATCCCAAATGTTGGCTTGTTGATATGTATTTGGATGTTCTTCGGCCGATTCATCACTTCCAGTATCATTATCTGTATTTTCACAATGTTCTGTTCATCTTCTTTATCTGTCTTCTCAAATAAATCTGCTCCATCGTTTTCATTGGTGTTCAAAACTTCTAATATTAATTACGAATTCTTTCTTCTTCTCTTGTATAATAATTCATCTTTCAGATATGATGAACTTACTATTATATAAAACCAAACGAGCGGTGGGTGTATAATTAACAACTTTATGTCTCGTGCAGGAATTATTCTCCGCACCAGGCATGGTTGAAATCAAGTAAAACTACATTGAGGTTTATTTATGGACGCTGTTTAAGTACTATGGTCATTACCGTCCCATTCCTTATTGGGCGTGATGGACCGGTAATTTTACTCAGAGGCCTCTTTTATCAGGCTTGAGGCTCTTTTACGTGCCGTAAATCTATGACACGGGACCGCTGGCTTTACTTCCCTTCGAAGGAAGCCATGCTAAGGATTTTTAAGCCCGAAAAAAAATCCATCGGCCTCCGCCGGGTTTAAAACCGCGACCTCGGGAACTAGAGGTAACCACTACATAACCACTACACCACGGAGGACGACGATGAACAGTAATCCAGAACCGATCAACAAACACTGAATGTTGTAAACAGATACCTAATAATGGAAGTTAAAACGGCAGCTAGACAAAGAAGGAGTCACGTCCGATTGTTGGCAATATAGGTTTTGCAAAAATGTGTTCGAGTGCGGAGCGAAATTCCGCGTGCGACTAATGTAGGGTTAAGACAGTTTTTGGAGAAGTATACTGACGAATCTGTGCCCAGTGAGTCAAGTTTGCGAAAATGTTACTTATGTTTATGTTACAGTGATGTAATGAAAATCATTAACCCTGAAGTTGTTGCGCAGTGTTTTCTATCACTAGTAGTCGCTGCGGATTTCCGCATGGTGAAAAATGTGGATTTAGAACTAAATAACAATAAATAACACAGAGTATACAATTTACTATATTTTAACTTTAATTTACTAAGTGCATACGTTTTATAAAACAATAAATCCTGTCGAACACTTCTGAAATTGTAAGTTTCTTAATAGTTATGTACGCTTCAAGTTCATAAACAAATACTGTGTAATAATGTTGTAAACATGATGAAATACACGCAGTGGTTACCCAGTGCTCCAGATAATGCATTTCAGTTACAGTTTTCAACTTTCATGGTCACTCCCTGCCAAAATCTCAACAATATTCCTGATTCTTTCGAATCTGTTGCATGAGAAGCCACCCTGCAAAAAAATAATTAAACAAATTCACTAATAGAAAGTGAAACTTTAGTAATAAGAAACATCTTTGAGAATAAATTATTGTATGAGTACAATAGCTCACTTTTACTATTTCTGTTAACGGCGACAGTGCGGATATTTCCAAAACCGTTGCTCTCACTGGACTGTCACTCCGCAATTGTTGACCATTCGAAAATCGCTTCAAAAGTCCAAGTGAAACAAAGGAATAACGTAACACTGCCTATTAAGGAGGATACTCGGTTAATGTGATTCCGAAGTTCAAAGAGCTTAAGCGGAACGAATTGCGATTATTGCACGGTTAAAGACGAACTAAAAAATAAAAACATATGGATTTCAATCGACGGTTCTACTGATACTGCGGGGTGTATTATTGCCAATGTTATTTTTGGACCATTAGATCCTTCAGAAGGCCAATCAACAAAAACATTCCTGCTTACAACAGAGTGTCAGGAAAGGTTAGCAATTCAGCTATCTCATAGTTATTTACCAATTCATGACAGTTACTGTGGCATGAGAAATTCAATACCACAATATATTACTTTTCACCTCAGATGCTGCATCATACATGAAAAAGGCTGGAACAACTTTAAAAGTGTTATTTCCAAATATGCTTCACGTGACCTCGTAGCCCATGAATTTTGAGGCAGTATTTTTAACACTTAAATGATTTCAGTCAAATTATATAATATGTAAATTCAGTATTGCCTTGAAGCAATATGTGTATATATTAATTTGTAAAATGTATGTAACAGTCATTGCATATACTTATATTATTGTATACATGTTTAATAAGTTATGTGGATGTATTACGTAATTTAATAATGTAGGAGCTGTGAGAATAATAAGTTAAAAGTTGCTAACAATGAGGTAACCTTGAGGCAATAATGAGTTTGAGAGTTTAACAATACTACTTGTGATTCTTGGAAGCAATAATGTAATTTTAGTGACAGTTTATAAAATAGCCAATCACAACCAGAAAAAGCTTTAGTTAAATGAAGGTATTCTATTGGAGTAGGATTAGCCAATCAGACTTGAAATACATAAATTTACAAAGTTTAGGCGCTTGAAATCAGTTCAGTTGCCTGCAGACAGTGATTGTAACCGGATGCAAGATGCGTCCTCGAGAGATTTAATACGTATTCGTGCGAGACGAAAAATAAGTTTACATGTTAAAAAGTGCAAATAATTAATAAAAGAATCTCACAGCTCTCTAACAGTGAAGTGTTATATAAATCGTATCAAGCATTAACAAAAGGAGTGAAGTAAAATTATAATGTGTGTAAGCCTGCATTCTTAGTCACGCCACAACCCTGCTAAGAGAAACAAACGTGTCTTTAACAAAAGCACTGACGCAACCGAGGCAAACATAAATATTTAATACTTAAAGAAACAGTCAAATTACAAAGTTAATATTTTTAAAAATCAGTGCAAATAACGTAAAGAAAACAATTTTCTTCAAATTGGCGTCCATACGTGGAGGTAATAAAATACTTCTTCAAATTGACGCACAAAGCATGTTGCAAATAAAAATAAACCAACAAAACAACTTTTTCAATTTCACAGGATGTAGGAAATACGAAGTTTGTTTCCGGATATCGACAAATTTATTTACATTATTAAGAAGATCTTTGTGAAATCCCCTTCAATGATTCAGACATATAAAAGCATTGCACCAGATATACCTGTTCATATGATGGGGGACATGGATTTCAGCAGCAGTTTACCCGCTTCAAATTTCCCGTGTATAGCTAAGATGGTTACCGCTCTGGAGGATGAGGTTTCCTGCCCAGTGATCTGCCAGCTTAAAGAAAGAGGGCGGCAGCCTTTGACGAAGTTAGTGAAAATTGTGAATGATGCAGTGCAAAGATTGGAGACTGTGCCAATGAAATGGAGTTCATTAGTTAGGAAAAAGTGTAAAATCGTGTTTTCGAAAACTCCTGGTCTTGACAAGCTTCAAAACATTAAAAAAAATTTCTACAAGGTACAATTCCATTGCAGTAGAAATGGACCCTATAATAGTTCATTGTTTTAGATTTGCTCCAATTACCTTTGTAGATATTAAGAGGTAATTTTCTCAGATGAAAGATGTATTATCTGACAGGAGACTCAACATGGCTTCAGAAAATTAAAAAAAGCATTTGGTTGTTATGTGTAACCAATAAGCCCATAAGACATTGTAATGCATGGGCCTTCAAGAAACATTTTCACTTCAAGCACAATTAGCATTTTGTTTAACACTTTAAAGTTAGTTTGAAAATATAATACCTACAACCCGATGTTAACATACAGTACGTGAGGTTTAATTTGAAACAAATCTGCCTATTTTTATTATTTATAATGCCTAAATTTCCGCTCTCTGGTTACCAAGAAGTGTAGAAGAATTTTAGCATTTAAACTCACATGAGAGCGTACTGTGATTCTGGAAACCTCCAGGAGGAAGGGATAAAACCAAGGACACAGAGTGACCAAATCCGGGGCGGCAGAATCGGACGCAGTGGGGTCGCTAACGTCTCTAGATATTACATCCTAATGCCGGTGGGATTCTCTATAAGTCTTCCTCTCCCCACGAGAGGTTTCTCTGAAGCCCCGTAACACACCGGACCGGGGCAAACAGTTCATCAAAGCAAACTCCACCGCTACATTCCTCGCCTGCCGTTCACTCGGTTGATGAAATGGAGGACAGAAAAGTCGCGGCAATGTACACTACGTGACCAAAAGTATCTGGAATCCTGGCTGAAAATGACGTACAAGTTCGTGGCGCCCTCCATCGGTAATGCTGGAAGTCAATATGGTGTTGGCCCACCCTTAGCCTTGATGACAGCGTTCACTCTCGCAGGCATATTTTCAATCAGGTGCTGGAAGGTTTCTTGCGGAATGGCAGCCCATTCTTCACGGAGTGCGGAACTGAGGAGAGGTATCGATGTAGGTCGGTGAGGCCTGACACGAAGTCGGCGTTCCCAAAGGTGTTCTATAGGATTCAAGTCAGGAATCTGTGCAGGCCAGTCCATTACAGGGATGTTATTGTCGTGTAACCACTCCGCCAGAGCAGTATGAACAGGTGCTCGATCGTGTTGAAAGATGCAATCGCCATCCCCGAATTGCTCTTCAGTAGTGGGAAGCAAGAAGGTGCTTAAAATATCAATGTAGGTCTGCGCTGTGATCGTACCACGCAAAACAACAAGGGGTGCAAGCCCGCTCCAGGTAAAACACGACCACACCATAACACCACCACCTCCGAATTTCACTGTTGGCAGATGACATTCGCCGGACATTCGCCATACCCACACCCTGCCATCGGATCACCACATTGTGTGCCGTGATTCGTCACTCCACACAACGTTTTGCCACTGTTCAATCAGGTAATGCTGACGCTCCTTACACCAAGTGAGGCGTCTTTTAGCATTTTCCTGCCGTGATGTGTGGCTTATGAGCAGCCGCTCGACCATGGAATCCAATGTTTCTCACCTTACGCCTAACTGCCATAGTACTTGGAGTGGATCCTGATGCAGTTTGGAATTCCTGTGTGATGGTCTGGATAGATGTCTGCCTATTACCTTTATGACCCTCTTCAAATGTCGACGGTCTCTGTCAGTCAACAGACGAGGTCGGCCTGTACGCTTTTGTGCTGTACATGTCGCTTTATGTTTCCACTTCACTATCACATCAGAAACAGTGGACGTAGGGATGTTTAGGAGTGTGGAAATCTCGCGTACAGACTTCTGACACAAGTGAAACCCAATCACCTGACCACGTTCGTAGTCTGTGAGTTCCACGGAGCGTCCCATTCTGCGGTTTCACGATGTCTAATGACTACTGAGGTCGCGGATAATGAGTACCAGGCAGTAGGTGGCAGCACAACGCACCTAAGATGAAAAACGTATGTTTGTGGGTGTCTCCGGATACTTTTGATCAAATAGTGTATAATCTACCCCAGCATTCACTTACCAGCCAGGAAAAACCGCGATAAATTCCAAGCTCAGAGGAGTCGGCCCAACGGGAATCCAAACGGACCTCCCGAGCCATTTTGCTCGATAAGCACAAACAATAGGAGCGAAAGATTCTCAATAAAACGTACTCACAAGCAAGCCGTTTGCAAGATAATAATCTGCAGATAATATGGCTACAGGATACATCGGCATGCTCTTCGTCCCTACGAGTGTAAGGGTGTTTATTGTGGAACCCAGTGCGGGGCACGTAACAATATCCAAACAAGTGAGGTAAGTGCCTGGCAGGCTTTCTCAGACCGTGTATTGCAGCGTCATGGAAACACCTTCCTTCCCCATTAGAGGTCTGCACAGGCTCAAGTCAAGTCCTCAAATATTTGTCAGGCTCGGCTTGAAAATAAAGACGAAAAAATTAATTTATTGCATGCATTCAAAATATGCATTTTATATGGCCTGTGAATATACTTAAACATATTTTAATCAAGATAATTAGTGCCATTTTTGGAAAAAAAAGACTTCTATTAAAGGTAAAACAAAGAAAAATATAATTTATCAGATTTTTGGGGGCCACGATGTTGAGATGCCCGGAATTACAGAATTATCATATGTTTTATCACATTCATTAGAGTATTTATATTAGTAATAATAAATACATGCTCTATCTGACCAATTGCAAATAATATTACAACAGCATGGTACTGTAAACCGCTTCCTCCCTCCTTGGAGATTTTGTACAAAGTGCAATAATAGGGGTGACATGCGGTCAATAAGACAGTATGGCAACATGCCGCTTATGCTTGTGGATTCCAGGATCTCAGCCACTTCTGTTTAAGTGGTTTCTCATTTGGGCCCAAGGACATAACTGCATATCTTAACAAGCTCTCCAGCAGGGGCAAACATTCGCATTCTGGCACCGGAAATCGAACCCGAATCTCTTCGCACCGCAGACAGCAGTGCTTCGTGGACTTGTGGTGGTGTTGCAAAATAATTTTATTTAAAACAAAACCAGGCTGGCCTAAAAATTTCGGCCCGTGCAGACCTCTATTCCACATGTCCCAAGTACTGTGGTTGACTCAGGAGAATGGCCTTGTCCTTGAATTGCAAGCGTGCATTGGACTAGGGAACTTTTTGCCTCCGATGTAAATAGCGTAACACCAGCAGTTCAAAAGTATTATTGTCAACAAGTGCAGTTTCGCATGCGTATGGTCATAATTATATTGTTCTACTTATTAAAAGTATGATCATAATTGTTTTGTTTGATGCGGTAACGCAATGTATTACTCATGCTACCTCGCGTAATATTTATTGTCCCGGGAAAGAAAGTATAAGTAGCTTTGTAACAGAATGTAAAGCAATAGTACGAGAGGGAAAAACAATATAGCGTTAGCTCAGGTTAGCTTACGTTAACCACAAGTCCATGGCTAAACTCCTGAGTCAAGTACAGTATGAGCAACCTGCATCATTCCATCGTGAAATACAAACGGAAATGAGCGGGACTGGGGGAAGCGGCGGAGGAAGTCCAAAAACCATCGCAAAGCACTTTTTCGTCACTGATTTCTCCTATGCAGTATGTGTGATTTCATAGCAACTCCACTTCTCCGCGACAATCAGTTTTGTAAACAAAGAATAAACCTTGGACCGCTTCCAGCGCTCAAGAACAAAAGGATGGCTTGCAAAGTGTTTAGTCACTGGCTGAATTCAGACTTCATTTATCGAGTGCTTTCAACGACATCCATGTTACCAATTACTATACCCTCTGTTTAAGATTTCAACGTTTTAAATGCTCGGTGTGCCTAAAACCGTATATTTTTTGTTGATTCTCCACAAACTACCCATAACTTTTACGGATTTAAACCGCAGATCAAAAGTTTTACAAAAAGTTTCGATTCAATACATGCAGCAGTCTATGAATTACTTAATGTTTTCGGACGAGCGGACAGAGAAAGTTGTTATTATTATTAATATTATTATTATTATTATTATTATTATTATTATTATTATTATTATTATTATTATTATTATTATTATTACAAAGTGAGCGTTATTCAATTCCGTTCACAAAACATTCTTAACAAATTAGTATAACAAATAATTATTATTTACTACACAATACCACCCGTTTCAGCGTCACACTTAATCAGACAGTCATTTATTTTTCCATGGTGACATTCATGTGGCAGTTTATGTACTACTCACGCACGTTCTATATAACAGCTACAAGGAAGCACATAAACACAGGAAAGGCAGGCTGAAGCCGCGACTTCTCCTCGAACTGGCGTCACCAGGTCGACGAACTCCAGTGCAGCAATATCAACAATCGATACCTGCTGCACATTTTTAAATTCTGATGCAGCCTGTAACATTTTTATCACCAATACTAACGCCGGCTCCAGCGAGAAGCTGACTTGCTGGGCTACTCAACTTCGTTTTGAATAACATTACGAAGGAAATGAATTTGTTCCAAGAATGTAAGAAGTATACAGATCTCATTTTTCTAACTATGACAAAAGCATATCTATGCTTTTTTTTTAAGGACACCCTTTCGAGAAACTGCTAATTTCTGTATCTTTAAAAGGAAGTTCTATCCATAAAAATTTGGTATTATTTGTTTTGTGTGTAGTTTTGGTTTTCTTCGCTAAAGCGGTTTGCATTTTATTAACACTGTAATTACTCATTATCGGTTTGGTGTCATATTTCCACTATTTCGTCCAATATTCAGTGGTGTATTTCATTTAGGATTTGGTATCTAAAGTCTCTTCAGTTTTGCTGTTAAATGAATGATTAAATAGGCGAAAGCCTGCAAAAAGAATTCCCAACACATTTAATCTTAACGTTGCTATATTAAGGACTAAGTGTCCTATATATATATACCGAGTCTCCTCAGCCTGCGGATTGAGAAGCTATGCAGTCCCGGCGTTGTACAGGTATGCCGTAAACACTGTCCACTGCATTGCATCGTGTCAATTTCGGCCGAAATGACTGTTTTGCACCGCTGTGCGTGAGTGACTTGCACTCGTAGCGCAAGTGTGCGCGTTGGCCTTCATTGGTGAAGGTCCCAGGTTGAAATACTGCCACTTGAAGGTACTTTTTATGTTTAGTAAATTTAACGAGAACTGATAGTTTGGCACGGAAGTGTCGTTTCACTTAATTAGTTTAATTATGTGAATTTCATTAAAACACAAATTGTTACTTGTTAGAATATGCTTTTAATGAACATCATAAATAAATGCAAGAAATGAATAAAGAACTCATTATTCGCAGGCGTGATTTGAACTTCCGATCTTTACCATGACTTTCCAGCCTGTTAACCATTGCGCTATTAGGGCACGTTAACGAGCACCACCGTAGCCCTAATCAGCGGGCTGGTGAATGCGGTGTCAGCACCTGCATTTCGCATCGTATGTAAAATACAGGGTTGCCTAGTTACCAATCCGCAGGATGAGAAGACTCACGCGGTATACCTCTTTGTATGGCTTTTATCCCGTTTATTTTGAGTGTATATGCATATTTCTTTATATGCAGATTACTGATTTTGCTTACATTTGCTGATAAGCCTGCAAGCTATAGTGAATGTTGCCATGGCTCCTATTGTGTTTGCAGTGCGGGACTTGAGCCGCACTCGCGCAGAAAGCATTCAGAATAAGGGGAGAAAAGTCGCGCCAGCCGATGGCTGTTTGCACTAAATACTGTTTTTTATATATTTAATCTAGCAGGCCTTGATTTACATCATTGACCTAAAACATTAGGTGCATATATGGAGTTGTGTTCAAAACGTTCCGCGAAAAACAGAGCAATAGGATGTTGCGCAAAATATATAGCAAGGAAAGTGTTAAAAAGGGATTTTTTTTTAGACAGCTGGCACTAAAAAATGAGCTTTAAACATGAGCCACTTATACTAAAAATTGAAAATTTATAAAACTTAGTGGAATAACGTTTTCATAACACTCCATTGTTAGCACCCTTGTTTCTTGTGATGGAAATTATATGTATATTAAGCGAAGGTCTTGTATCGATTAATGCAATGGCGAATTATTTGAATCACTCGGAAATGGTTTCGGCAAAAGCAGAAGAAACTTCCAATACTACTCCATTTACATAAGGAATTGACATTACGAATTACAGTCAACATTACAATTACAGCAAAGGAATAATAATAATATTAATAATAATAATGTTAAATAACATATACGTTTATCAATCACATTGTTACTCGTTCTGTTGATTTATTTCTGCCAGAGCCTTATCGTGTAAGTGTTTATGCTGTTAGTATTGTTGCTAAGGTCAAACAACAACGAAGGCCAAATAACAACAGCCTAGAGAGCACCATTGCGCATATCCGAATGTAGATTGCTATTTCCGCACAAATTTCAACTAGATACTCTATACTTTAATGTTCAGCACTGTCTAAAAATAGTAGATATATGACAACACATGCTAAAAGTGATTTTATTTTGCTTACAGGAATACCACACTCTGCTGTCAGCCTCGTTCCGCTAACATTCCTATTCTCAAAATAAAACTCCACATTTAACTTTTATATCATAAATAACTGTTATTGTTCCGTTTTTATAGATAGAGACAGAACAAATCAAAGATCTTTATTTTTGTTACGGAAGACATGGAATAAAGACGCTGAATTATTAGTTCTTTCTTAATTTCTCCCTTTCGGGATAGAAGTGTCGCATAATGTCCAAGAAATTATGGACTGTTTTCATCCCTGTTCGTTCAGTTTATTGCTTCCCCTAATTTGCGGCAGAGATGGATAATAAAACAATGCTATTTAAATATCAGAATATAATCTGCATATTTTCTTGTGCATAAGGTAGAAAATAAGAGTAATACGATTTCATAAACCTTCTAATTGCATCATAAAGCGGAAAATGAATACGGCAAAAGCAAACCGGACGAGTGCGATGATTCTGTTTCCATGTCGGAATATATCCTTACCGCTCGCAGGGAGTTGAACATGCCGCAGGCGGACGCGCCTGCACTTGACCTGGCTTCTTAAAACTGCATATAACATCTTACCTTATAGCAAATACTGGAAATGCCCTCCATCAACAGGCATTGTATCGAGTAAATGCATTCCGATTTATTTCGGCACTGTAATGATTGTGATTTCATTTCTAAGGTTTTCCTTGAGTTCTTCCAATAAATACGAGGGTCATCCATGAAGTAACGACCGTTTGGGCATTCCCGCTGCGCAAATCGCTGACGGGCTTCTCTGCATGGTCGAATGGTTTCCTCGACATCTTTTCTCGGTGTTGTGCGAGTTTCAGACGAAACTAGTTGTTATTGTGCTTTCTGTGATTGCCCAAAATGAACCGTGTGATACAAAGACTCACCGACTCTGATTTGAAAGGTACTGGTACCTGAATGCTCGGATGTTAAAACCTGGAGAAATGTACCCTCAACTAAAGGAAGTGTGTGGTGATGCAGTAATGAACGAAAGAAATATGAGAAAGTAGTATTAAGTGTTTAACAATGCACGAACAAGACCCGGACGTCCGTCACTCATCACAGATGATTTCGAGAGCCAAGTGAACAACAAAATCGAACAAGACAGGCCTGTAACCCTCGATGAGTTATAATATTTGTTTCCCAACCATTTCCCGTGCTTTGCTTGATGAAACTGCGTCCTAATGTGATTTAATGGACTGGTATCAGCCAGTAAATACGTGAATTCTAAACCTCTTGGCCAGATATGGCAAATGCTTAAATGACGGAAGTGACTATGTAGAGAAATAAAGTAAACTTCAATTTTGTAACTGGCATGTTTTGTTCATTTTAAATAAAATATTTTTCTGTAGATATATATTAAAGAGAACGATCGTTACTTCCTGGATAACCCTCATAGAAACCACAACGTTAGATCTGAGAGAGAGAGAGAAATTGAAAGTGGGAGGGAGAAGGGGAGGTAGGGCACACATCACCCCTAATCACCATCTTCAAACACTTACCTAATTTTACGCTTGGACTCATCTGCCGCAGAGCATATTGCTGAAACAATCAATACGATTTATTTTCTTCCGTCAGCTGATGAAAAAATGGTATGAGAATGTCATTTCTGTTGTCTTGCACTAGTCGCACACCAAATTGCAAGCAAGCAAGCACGCACGCAGGCAGGCAGGCAGGCAGGCAAGCAAACAGGCAGGTAGAGGTAGGTTTGAGTGAGGAACAGCCTACCTAGCCGAGAGGCGAAATTTCGTGCGACTAGTAAAAATATACTCTGACCCACGTCTGTGGTTTGAACATTAGCGTGTCTGTCTCATATTCAAGAGTTCCCAAGTTCGAATCTCGGTTAGGTTGAGTTATCTTGATAAGGTTGCCTCCGGGGTGTCAGCTTATCCTGAGAAGACAAATGTCGGGTAACTCTAAACTCTCGGGACCCCGGGATCATTTGATCTAGAGTAAGAGAGGCGAGGTAGAATTATGCTTGACATAGTAGGTAATAAGTGAACGGAAAGTACATCATCTTACGTTATATATAGCAACCTGGGAGTGATCTTGTCATTCTGTACCGCATAGGTTTCCATAATATTGAAAGTATTGCATTCGAATCAAAATTCCATATTAACATTTCACAGAAAATAGGATTTTGGGATTACAGAAAGGTTGTGTGTGTTAAGACAGGCATTTTATAAGGGAGCAAGGTGAATATCTGCATTAAATTATCCCATACAAAACAATCCTTAACAGACAAAATGTCCATTTAAAAATGGGCTCTAGTGATTTGATTCCAATATCACAAATTGAAATTAATAAAACATATGGATACGTTGAATTTTAAGCAGTAATTTTAGAAATATTAGATGACTATCCCTGTATTTTTTAAAAAAAACTCGTGGTTAGAGTATTCAACATTATGGTTAGCATAATATCGGGTGAATAATCTTGTACTGGTTAAAATACTGACCTAGAAGGATCACATTGATACTACTCTACGTAGAGCTAGATGGTCGTTAGTAACCACCAAACAGGAACAATTTGGAGCATAAAGCCAGCCGCACATCAGTCATTGACTATATGTTGTAATGGTTAGGCCCCAGGTATGTTACGCGTCATAGTTTGGTGTCAGAAACAATACAACTACTGTAGCAGGTAAATTTACCAGATCAGAATGTCTGTGTACTACAGGGTACTTCAGAAGTACTCAATCATTGCGTTGGAGACACTTCTGGGACTCCCTCCCATGGACATTTATTTACAAGCGGAGGTTAGGTTTACTGCCTACCGCTAGTGCAAAAGGGAACTGAGAGGAGTTCAACAACTGGAGACACCTCTAACCTAAATTTCTGGATATCTCAGTTTTGAGTATGCGGCCTGCTTAAGGAATACTCAATCTTGTTCTTTCCCTCCATATAAGATAACTCTTGGGTTTCGAGAAACTGATAGAAGGAATTGAGGCAGTATTTTTAACACTTAAATGATTTCAATCAAATTATATAGGTATATAAAAATATAATAACAGCCTGCCTTAAAGTAATATGTATATGTGACAATATATAAAAAGTGTATATTACAATCATTGTATATGTTTGCATTATTGTATCCATGTGTAATAATGTAATGTGAATGTATTACGTAATTTAATAATGTAGGAGCTGTGAGAAATAGGTCAAAAGTTGCTAACAATGACGTAACAATGAGGTAACCGTGAGGCAATAATGAGTTTGAGAGTTTAACAATACTACTTGTGATTCTTGGAAGCAATAATGTAATTTTAGTGACAGTTTATAAAAATAGCCAATCAACAACCAGAAAAAGCTTTAGTTAAATAAAAGTATTCTATTGGATTAGGAATAGCCAATCAGAGACTTGAAATACAGAAATTTACAAGTTTAGGCGGTTGAAATCAGTTCAGTTGGTTGCAGACAGCGTTACTAACCAGACGCAAAAAGTGTCCTCAAAGAATTTAATACGTATTCGTGTGAGACGAAAATAGTTTTACGTGTTAAAAAGTGCAAGTAATTAATTAAAGAATCTTACAGCTCTCTATATCAGTGAAGTGTTATTTAAATCGTATCAAGTATTAATAAAAGGAGTGAAGTAAAACTATAATCTGTGTAAGCCTACATTCTTAGTCGTACCACAACCCTGCTAAGAGAAACGTGTCTCTAAGAAATACTGACGCAGCCGAGGCAAACATAAATATTTAATACTTAAAGAAACAGTCAAATTACAAAGTTAATATTTTTTAAAAATTGGGGCAAAAGCTACCGGGTACTATACGTGCTGTTGCAACTACTACAAGTTCGGTTCCCCAACTGTCGAAATATAATACAACTCCTTCAATACAAACTAACTTCAGAATTACGCCTGATAGAGAATGTGACCAATTTATGTGGTTCTCAGATGGATCCCGTGGAGAGACACAGTCGGGCGCAGTCATAATTGGCCTATCTCCAAGGACAAATATTAGTATAAGCCTTGGGAAGTATTGCACAGTTTTTCAGGTAGAAGTAGGTATTTGCAATCCTGAGTAGTGCTCTAAGAGGCCTTGAGAAAGGTTACCATGGTAAGTAAATTCTCATCCTCACAGATAGACAAAAGTACTTTAAAAGCACTCTCTTCAGACCAGGTAAAATCAAAACTGCTATGGGAATGCCCAAATGTCTTGATAGGCCTATCATCTCTCAACAAGCTCGAAATGCGTTGAGGGCATCTATGGAAATTAAAAAGCTGACCGCTGGCTAAAAAGGGCACCGAGATACGCTATGTTGGTCTAACCCTTGAGATAGTACACGTTTAGCCAGAACCTCGGTAAAAGTATGCATTACGGAAAAACACTCACTCAGGTGGCAAACCTAACCTGGACAAAAAAAAGCCGAGAAACTGGTCTTAGGTCCGCGCAACACACTTTCCTCTCTCTGTTGAGAATGGATAGAACAGGAATAAGGAAAACAGTTGAACTAATTTCTGAACATGGTCACTTCAGGAAACATCTACGTAAAGTACGACTCTACAAGGCTGAACCCATGTGTAAAATTGCAAAGAGGATGAGAAAACTGCCTCGCATGTCCTGTCTGATCGTCCATTCCTTGCAAGAAAAAGGCTTACTCTTTCTCTAACCAGGGAAGATATAGGAATGGATGCTGATATTGGAACCAAAATACTGCAGGGAACAGATTTTAGGAAACAATAAAATAATCCTTTCCAATGGGGCGATTGCATAATATGCCTTTTAGACTGACATGTGGGAGGTCAATAAAACTCAAAAGAAAAGAAAAGAAAAAAAGTAGAGAAATAAGCTTTCATATGAATAATTTCCATAATAACTATGCAAATTATTAGTAATATAATATATAATTATTACCTATATATAGTTATCAGGAAACGGAGAATTTTGGTGCTTAAGTACACTGTCGCCTTAAGCTTCTGGAAACCACCAGGAAGAAGGGGTGAAGCAGAAACAGAGGGCGACCGGATCCGGGGCAGCAGGCGGGGTCCCTAACGTTTCCAGATATAGCCTATCGGCTCTGAGGGCCCATCCCACACTGAACGGCAGGCAGACAGTTCCACAGAGCAAACCAGGCCGCCAAACGTCTCGCCCACCGTCCATTCGCCTGATCCTTTGTCCGACCCTGGAAAACATAAGGAAATGAAATGACAGGAAACGGGGACCAGGAAACTTTACGGCGTTATATCATTCACCCCAAAATTCGCTTACCAACCGCGAAAAATCCCAAGGTCTTATTGGAGAGGCCCAACGGGAATCGAACCCGGGGCCTCCCGAATGCTATCCTCATACGTTACCGCGAAGCATTACTTGGTGCATTGTACTATAACAGTTGTATTTGAAAAAAAAATGTGAAAATGAATTATAATGTTGGAAAAAGCCAAGTGGTGGTTACCTTTCAGATTTGTTCTACTCGTATTTATTACTGAAATAATATTCATTTGCTACTTGTTCGAAAAGCACAAATAAAATCCAACAGAAAGGCCTGCAACTTTTACGCGTTAGGTATGAAATAAATTGTTTTTCTTTCGATTTTAGCTTTCTTCAACCGATCATATCGGGTGGTGAAAGAATGAAATGGATGAAATTATGCTCAAATGAGCCCGGGATCCTTATCAGAATGAGGGAATATCCAAAAAAAAAAAAAAAATTATCCATGTTACTCCTCTTACCCCTGGACCCCTGGAATGTGAAGTACTCGGGACCTCTTGAATGTGAAGTAGACACGCTCTTTAACTTCAAGGTCATACGCAAACCTGTTGGTTCTTTGATTTCCAAAATCCAGCGTGTGCCAGATGGATTACCTTAGTTGCGTGTTAATCTTTCTGTGCCACTGCTTGGGTAATTTTTGATAGATGCCCTCAAATGAGTAAAAGGTAAAGGTACGGACGAATGGAGGGAGCCCCCGAAACCGGGGCAGAGCACCCCACGCAGACAGTCGGCCCCTTGTGCTCCTACCGTAACCCCGGGAGGGATGAAGGAAAAGACCCGAAGCCTCGCTTGGTCCTCAGATGAATAGTCACGTACCTGTGTCGTCTTATTTTATTTCTACTGATTGAATTGGAAGATTGTGATCATGTGATTGTTCTATGGACACACACACACACACACACACACACACACACACACAGTTTGTAGGGCTTAGTTATGCAACCATTTAATTTATTGGTGTTTTTCGGTGAAACTTTGGATCGTGATATTGATTTATCAATCCGATATTTACAAGATCTGGTGAGTGAGGAAAAACAGGTCAGATTGATCGGTACACGGGATTTGAACCGGCGATCTCCTCGAATGCCAGGCACAATACCGCCTGAGCCTTCCCACTAAACTAAATGTTGCTGATATGGCCTATATTTGCGCTATTCTGTCAGTTTGTTTACGATTAGCTTAATAATGAAGGCAAAGTTGTAACCTCCCTTTTAGAAGGGCTTAAAATGGCCCTGCGGTGGCGTATTGTATTTATGATAATACCGCTTTCATTGTATATTATTTTATAAGTACAAGGGGTTACACCCTCATTCAATGTACAGAAACATAAATAGAGGCTTTAAAGCACATCAGCTTATACGGTAGGATTTCCAAATGTTATGATTCCGACCAGTTTTTATAACATGTTATAAATTTTCTTCGCCCAGAATAAGGAATATTACATGCATAGGTAATTGTTCTATAACGTATATTCATATCTTGGTAAGGAATAAATCGGCACTATGAATTGTTAGTTTACTTCTTTCGTTTCAAGAGTTTAGCCCACAGATCACGATGCTTCATTCAGTTGTTTTACACTCTACTCTCTTGTTACCTCGGGAGATGCATGGGTTATATCACAGCAACGAACCGCAACGCGTGGATTGGCTGGCAGGTTTCAGGAGGACACGCCCCCCTTGATGCAGTCTAAATTTTTCGTCACATCATCAGCCATGGCTGGCGTCGCCATTACCAGGGCTGTAAGAATCCATAAGGCCCTACATAGGATAACTACATATGTACATTCCATTGCAAGGGATTTTATTTGAAATGCCGGTAAAGACATTCCTAGAACGTGTGTAAACAAGACTTCAGCAAGCATCACACAAAAAGTTTGGCAGGGAATAAGGAGGGTTTGTATATCGTTGAGCGCGGGTGAGCATAGGAAGAGGGCTTTAAACTAGAACCGCGCCTTTCTCAACTTTCACTTTCAAGCTAGGGTGACCTTGAAGGGCACTGCACGAAGCGCTGCGAGGAAGGAGCATTTTATTACAGCTCTATCACAGCCCGCAGCTCCGCTCTCGTTATTTAGTCTTCTGTATCTCCCTCTCGTATTATATGTGATAATTATTTTTGAAAACCGATATTAATTTTCCTTCAGGTTGTTAATAAAAGTTGACTAAAAGTTTTAAAAAAGAGATCGCACAGCCTAAGTCTACAGTGTTAAAATCTAAACATTAGGTTCACTTTTCTCAAAAACTATTCTAAGAATTATCTTGCGACATGGTAAAACTGTTTTTATGGAATTTAATTTTATGCAAAATATATTTTAATATTATTTTGAAAGATGAAAAAGTGCTCAAGTTTTGGGTATTTAATTGTGCATTTTCTGCATGGACTATTACCATGGATAAAAGTTGGTTGTAAAATTGTGGCTACCTTGGTTGAATAGCTTTTAAGGAAAATGTACCCGAGCCTAAAAAGAATATATAACCAAATAAAACCTAAATATATCATATGCTGAAAATCGAAATTGGTTTCGCTGCATGGGTTCATTCTCAAGTTAAATGCCTGTATTAACTAGGTAAACGTTTCAAATTAATGCACTGAACAGTTTTTGTGAAAAGCGAATTTAAAATTAGAAACTCAAATGTGTAGATACTACCCGTGCAATCTCCCCTTAACAGTACCTATATGATTTGTGCCTATTTCCTATACCTACTCATGCGATTGGAGCTGCTTTTTCTTTCCTTCTTTCATTTGCATAAGTCCCTGTAACTTCTGTGGTGGTATCCGGGACTTTTCTTAACTGACAAGTGTTTGTAACTATAGGATTGACTGTAAGGTTTTTAATTTGATTTTATGCACTTCTCCAAGGAAACACATTTACATTCGTAATTCTTATACCCTGCGCTTACGGACTAATTCAAGTTAAAGAATAGAATTGAACCTAGTACTTCAGGTTGAGAAGCCATAACGCTGACCACGCGACCAAAGAGGCAGTGTAATAGTAACGAAGAAATTGTTTCAACGTATTAAATATCCATCCTACCAAATGTAAATAGTAATAAAACATGTAAGGAATGTTATAGTTATAAAATGTTACCTAACATGTATCACACTCAACAATAAGCTCTCTCTCTATCTCTCTCTCTCTCTCTCTCTCTCTCTATATATATATATATATATATATATATATATATATATATATATACTCTTTTTTAATTCTTGCCGCAAACTCCCCCTCGGGTAACAGCTGTTAATAGCCAATTCTTTAAATACTTGCATTACCTATATACATTGCCTACCTGAAATCCAGATTCCACACAATCGTACACAAAGAAAGACAAGTTTTCTTCACATCTAACAAGCTCTTATTCGCATTTTTGCCCCATTTATATGCCGCTTTAACATCTAAGGTTACATCGGTGGCGGTTTTTGCCTTTAAAACAATTGCTAATCGGCAATGATGTTCATTCGCTTTACTGTTGTGTTAATCTTTGGGGCTATTTACTTTGGATTATTCTTTATAGCATTAAATTCACACACATTTACTCTCTCACTCATACTTCCAGACTCTAGGTAGAATGGGAAATAATCCTGACTGAGGAAAAATTCTCATCCTCCAGGCGGGAATCGAACCCGGGACCTCTGGATTTGGAAGCTAGCATTCTAATCACCAGACCACAGAGGCAGTCAGTTTACAGCTATCAGCATTTAAATTAGTCATAATAATGACTATTTATAAAGCCGGGAAATAAAATTAGTTGCAACATTGCAAATCGCTTTGAGGTATATCTCGAATATTCGATATTGCTTTGAAGGTTTACCAAGATACTTGAATAAGACGAAAAGGGTATTATGTATGGACATTTCGTCATGATAGCCCAGCGAAAGTACATCGGCACGGGAAAAAAATTTTTTTTTAAAGCCATGGGCATTAGCTCAGCAAATTTTCTTTGTTTCATAATCATCATAGGTAACACTGCCGTTTCTGGCACAACGATTGAGTTTTTCTTGGTTTAATGTTTCTTAACTTGCTTGACTTATTTAAGTTTTCTTGTATACCTACACCTAAACCCTCCCCACGCCGAGAAACTTTCTATAGAACAGAAAAATTAGCAAAAATTATAATTTAGTAATTTTGCAAATAAGCTCATTCATGCAGAAATATTATCGACGCATTTATTAATATGCATAAAGGCTTTGATTCGGTGGCCGGTTATCTCGTAGAGCTCGCATAGCTGTAGATAATTTCCCTCCAAAAACATATTTCGTCGGCCAATCTTTGATTGCGTTTGCATCTGCCGGTTACACATCTCAAATGCACGGTGCAAAACAATTATTTTACCGTGCTTAATAGTTCGTCTTACTTCCTATCACTTTTTTTTTCTCAGTATCAACAGGGCCGTGCCTGTAAGGCAATAATAACTGTGTTTATTAATAGAGAAACAAGATATTGTAAAAATTATAAAGGCACAAAGAATAAAATGGCTAGGGCATGTGCAGAAAATGGAGGAAAATAGGACACAAAAAATACCTTAAAAGTGAGGTTATAATCCAGAAGGAAGGGAGGCCAAAGACGAGATGGTTAGATAATATTGACAGATTTATGGAAAAGGCAGAAGACAAGGCAGGAATGGAGAAAAATTGTGCAGGAGGCCAAAACATGCCAAGAGCTGAGAAAGAGGAGGAGGAGAAGAAGAAGAAGAAGAAGAAGAAGAGGTGGTGTACTTTGTGCTTCAGATAAATAAACCTCGGTTATAGTCATACATAAAATAATAGTCACTTGGAAGAATCAAATTTGCTGTCTAAACGACCGATTCTGTCTATGGCGCTTATAATATCGATCGGCAGCTTTCACCCTTAATACACCAGATCGTACAATCGCACAGATTGAGTAGAGAAGTTGCCAGTATACCAGAGGTTTAAACTACAAATCTGATTCCCCAAAGCATCTATTACTTTAGGCAGCATACAAAGTTAACTGAGCTGTATGTTTCTGCAACACATTGCAAAATACATATACCTTTCCACTCAAGAATGAACCGACTGCTATAAAGTTTGGTAACTCATATACTTACATAGGCCCCACTTATAGAAGAGGCTATACATTTCCCAAGAAGGGTGTTACAATGAGGTACGAGAAGTGAGAAACGTTGAAATATCTCGCTTATAATTGAGTTTTGTGAAAAAGTTAAACATCAAAAGTTTATAAGCACAAGTTTTCTGACAGTTTTGTCATGTACAATATTTCATTGGATGAATATTTAAGGAGTTATAATTTTGCATTGTTCAACTCATTAAAATGTTTTATATTTATCTGCTTTCTGACTAACATGGGAAACAGTATAGCCCCGAACCGATATCAGGCCTAAGGAGGTGGTACAAAGTTGTGTGCCATTAAGCTTATTATTTATTTTTTAATGTTTATTAACAGTCCATAAAAAAGTATATTTATTAATGGTACGATATTCGACCAAATGCACAGAAGATGAGTGCCCCAATCTTCCTCTGCTTGGGTGAAATTATAATTCTATTTATTTACACTAATAATGTAAAGAGAAAACTTGTGTTTATGTATATGCCACCATTTGAAAAGCACTATTCTTCTCGATGAACATAGCCTATAAGCAGGGCCGGGTTTGTTTTGTTTTTAACGATAAACCCGAAATAAAACGGAGAGATGCATCAAGAAGTACATACGATTTATGACAAATGTTACTGATTTATGGCTATAATGTTGTCGCGAAAATTGATCGTTTCTGCGAAAATCGAAAAATGACATTCTTAAAAAAAGTATTCGTTTTGAAGATATTGGTGTAAAGGAATGAGAATTCTTTAAGAAAGGTACATTAACCCGAAAATTTAGAATACTATTGTTCTATGTTATGACCTGCAGGACCATCTGTGACATCTGGGTTTTCCTGAGCTTTTGCAACATTCCGTTAGAAATTATTTCGTTTTGAAGTTCTTGAATTAATTGCTGCAGCGGAAAAATAATTAACCGCGTGGAAGTTAACAACAGAAAGAAATAAACTGACAGAGATGCGCCCATAACCAGTGCACGTGATCGACAAGCGATAACAATGACTGAAAGCATGTCTCCAGCCGAATTTCAAAACCATCACGCCGTAGCTGCGACAATGAGGCATTGCCTATTATGATATTAAAAATTACCACAAAATTTTCACGAAATTTGTACCGTATTGTAAACTGTAAGTACGACATTTTTTATATTTTTCACAATATTAAAAAAAAAAAAACTGGTTCTGCCTATAAGACAATTCCTGATTTCAATTCCTAAATCACTAACAGGCTAAAAATATTTACATCTGAATACTACAATGCGACGTGTACATAAAAGAACGTGCTTGCGAATGCAAGCCATGGAGCACAGCAAGTTGTTTGTTACTGCATAGAAAACTCTTTAAATAAGAAAAACCCGCGGATATTTCATTCCAAGCAATATACCTACATAGATGTTCATGATTAAGCAACTGAGAAAAAAGAGGACAGAAAAACAGAAGGCAATCGGATTGCTTATAATGGTACGATACGTATGCGATACTTGCGCCAAAACCTTTTAATAACTCATGTAAGAAAGCTTTGCCGTAAAGGCTCTGTACTATCCCCCACACTACCAGCAAAGCAGCCCGTCAATATAGCACAATATGCTGATGACGTGCTGTTATACTGCACAAACAAAAACTCGCGCAGAGCCTTCAATCCCATACAGTGACACCACATCAAAGAGTGGTGCAGGCGTTGGCGATTGTCCATCAACCCGGAGAAAAGCCACGCTATTCTTTTCACATAGCGTCGCATCCCCGCCAACTTCCCCTCATTCACTTACCTCAGACGTAGGATAGAATGGACGAATATCACCTCTTATCTAGGTGTTCAGGGTCACATCAAGGGCCTCTCGCGTCGGTCATGCGGGCTACAGTCTCCTTATACTCCATGCTGGGGTCCGGGATACCGACACCTCTTAAGTTGCTTCTATTCAGAGCACTAATAATCCCCGTCCTACTGTACGGCTGCGAGTTCTGGGGCATGGCCGCAGACTCCAGTCTGCTCGGACTGAAGCGGGTGCAGAATAGGGGCCTCCGGGCCATCTATTCTGTATGCCGCGCTTTCCCCGAGAGACTACTTCACGAAGCCTCAGCTCTACGTGGAGGAATAAATTAGGCGCAGGGCCGCAAAATTCTATGACCAGTTGCTATTCCATCGGAGTGCCTTCGTTCGGTCTCTAGGGGACTATAGGCCCAGAGAAAGCCGCTTGAGGCGTCTCCGGGTTCCCCGCATGGCTTACGAGCATCCCCGGTAGCCTAGAAGCTACTCCAACCAGCAGCAAACGCTGAGTCATACCATGAGTTGCTTGGTAAATTCTAAATTAATCACAAATGCAAACTTTTGACATCTTCCACCAGCGGTGTACTAGGGCCGTTGCACCCTGACCTACAGTCGTCGAGGAGTTTCGCGCTACCTCCTGTCACCCCTCCTGGCAAACCTCATTTTCTACCGCCACCCTGTAACGACCTTATCCTACCAACAAGTGGTTTAGCTCTAACAAGGGTAGGTACACATTACAACACTCCGGGCTGCCCTCAGCCTGCCAACTTGCTTCGTGCTTCGTAGTATTTCCTCTAAGTTATAATCGGGTTCAGTACCAGCGTATGAAGAGAGAAACTTTTGTCCAGCGTGACTCCAGAAATTAGTCAACCAATATTTTATAATTAACAACTGAGAAATTTTATTTTTCTGGATAGTAACAGACTGTGTTGTTTTCAAATGTTTAACTTAGTGATCTGGGAGTGGGGATTCTTCATATTGAACAGTTTCGTCCTGTTTCGTTGTATGATGCCAGCCGTTTCTGTAAATGTGAAAACTGTATAGCCTTCATGTTGTTATAAACCCAGAACCAAAGTGAGATAGAAAGCTTTAAAGTGCCATATACTGTGATTATCTATCGCTAATATTTCCCTGAATATCAGAGAATTCTTCATCCGTTACAGGCATATCGTGGGGCTGTATAGGATTACAATTATATGGGATAAAGATTTCACTATAAAAATCATCTATATCATTGTACAACAAATTGAAAAATCGGGTAAGCCACCTAGTTAATCACTAGATAGAGATGACGTTAAATACTTATTTTATAACATCTAAATTGGACTTTGTAAATAAATGTGCATTTTTGCCTAGATAAGTGACATTTTTGTGTACAAGTTACTGCAATTAAAGCAGTGTATCGAATTGCTTGCACATTGAAGTGGTTGCAGCCCCACGTATGGGAGATGTTTCTTGGAGTGTTCGCCCCACGTACGGTACAAAGTTTCCGGTGGCCTTCGCCCCACATTCACTTTTAACTTTTATTTTAATGTTTATTTGAACATTATATATGTATGCCTCGGCTGCGTCAGTAGATTTACAGAAACACGTATCTCTTAGCAGGGCTGGTGTGGCTAAAGAATGAAGGCTTGCGCAAATTATAATTTGTATTCCACTCCTTTTATTATTCCTTCACACGATTAAATAACACTTTACTGATATATCCTACTATAGAGCTGTGAGATTATTTTAATTGCACTTTTAAACACGTAAACATTATTTTATTCTCAGCGTAATGAATTGTCGTGTCTCACACTGAATATGTATAAAATCGAACTGCTCGGGAACGCTGCCTTGTAGCGTCTGGCGTCTACCGCCTAAATTTGCATATTTCCACTATTTCAATTTCTGATTCGCTAATCATACTCCAATAGAATACTTTTATTTAACTTTTAGCCTTTCTAGTTGTTGATTGGCTATTTATTAACTGTTTTATATATTACATTATTGTTCCATAAATTATTAGTAGCCTTTAGTAAACTCTCCAATTCATTATTGCCTCAAGGTTACCTGATTGTTAGCAACTTTCGGCTTCTACTTTATAATTCCGTTTGCTTCGGAAGGTAGCTTACTTTTATTCTCACAGCTCCTATATTGTTAAATTACGTAATGCATTCACATAACATTATTATACATGTACATAATAAAAATAAACATAATACAATGACTGTTACATAATTTTATATATTATTATACACATATCGCTTTAATGCGGGCTGTTGTTATATTTTATATTATATAATTAGATTGATATTATTTAAGTGATAAACATACTGCCTCAATATTAGTACTGAATTATTGAGATGGTATGTGTAGAGCATTCAGATGCAAGAATGTGGAGGGAAAAGTTTTATTCCGGCCTAGCAACAAGTTGGTCGGCACATTCCGGATATTGTGGTTTCCACAAGCGGTATTTACGTCGAGTTGTGCTGAATTTGTCCTAACGTATCGTCAAGCTTAGGTATAGACTACCAACTGTTTTCCGAGGCAAGACATTGTGGCACTTATTACCTCAAAAATATTTATGAGGTCCCCAGCTCACGTTAAAGAGGAGGGATGGTGTATTAAATATTTCTTACTACTTTTACACGTTTAGAAGTTTTTGCTTTCCCTACTACGTACTTACAGTAAATAAAGTATCTATTGCATTCAACCCAAAAAATCGATGTCAAGATTTCACGAAAAAAAATCTGATGTTACACTCACATGACTTTCTCTACTCTTGTAAAACTATTTTTACAAACGCTTATTCTCCATCTACTTCATGTTAATCGAGATAAACATTTGCAGAATCTATCTTATTGCTAATTTTCTTGTGGATGTAAGGGGAATATATATTTACAAGGGCAATATAGAAATACAGTAACCTTTAAGCACATACATATCTCTTAATAGCTGGTTGCTAGGTGCAGCACCATTCCATTTGCCACAGATTAATACTCTGCATATCCAAGACAAAAAAAAATTAATAACGAATTCCCATTTGGGAAAATAAGTATTGAAAAATTTAAGGGAATAACAAGCAATATCTCGAAAAAGGTTCACTCAACAACAAAAATGTATATGACATAAATTGTGTATTTAAACGCGATCTACATTTTTTGGTTTAGTAAACTTTTATCTATCTCTTTTGGTTTACCAGTTATGTAAAAGTCCTTCACAATGAAGAATACTTCTGGAGACATTCCCAGAAAATTCGAGATATACATTTTATTTGTCATGAAAATATCTTAAACATATAATATTTTAATCAAAATCGTTAGAGCCATTTTTGAGAAAATTAAAATTTTCGAAAAATCTTCCATGTAAAGGGTAAGCTGGGGTGGGGGTATTTTCTTGAAAATCTTCGTGTCGCATCTCTGGAAGATACTGAACCTAAATACCAAGTTGTGTGTTTATCCGACTGTTCGTTTCTGAGTATGCTGTTCACACACACACACAGACACACACACGGACATGTTTCCAAAAATGCTTCTTTTGGATTCAGGGGGTCTCAAAACATGTATTTCCGGTGAAATCTCGTATCGAATTTTTGGGTGGAATACAATACTTCCCCTACTTACTATACGTAGTAGAGAAAGTAATATATGCTTTGAGGCCCCCTGAACCAAAAAAAAAAAGTTTTAGAAAAGTGTCTGTGAACAGCATAACTCAAAAAACGAAAAGTTGGATGAGTAGCACACTTAGTATTTAAATAGTATCTTCCAAAGATACGACACTAAGATTTTCAAGAAAATCCCCCACCCAAACTACCCTATATATGGAGCACTTTTCGAAAATTATGACTTTCTAAAATGGCTATAACGATTTTGATTAAAATGCCATATATTAAAGATTTAATGTAAGTAAAATGTATATCCTGAATTACCTTTGAAGTCCTCTTCGTTTGCAAGGAATTTTGTATAATGTTGATAGGTAACTAGTAAACGTTAAGCGATAGACATAAACGTTCTACACAAAAAATGTAGATCTCTTTAAAGTACACAATTCATTTCAAATAAGTGTTTTTGTGGCGTAATCCATTTCTGTGGTACTTGTTATTTATGGTTCGAATTGTTCATTCTTTAGTCCTTCCAACATTCAGTTGTTTCTCGCGATTGCATGGAAACAGTATGGGATTTTAATGCCAGCATGTAGCGTCCAGTTCTTAAACATTTGACTATAGCAAATCTCTTTGTATCTATAAAGAAATGTGTAATGTAGATATTTCTGCAAAGGTTTATTTAGATTAAAAGATAGTACATACAAAATAAGGTTTAGTAAGAATAGTTTGTACACTCACTAATAAACGATAGAGGGTAGACAAAGTAATGTGTATGTATTACATCAGATTTTTCCGCATGGGTTCATTAGTAATAAAAATTGACTTTCGATGTGCGAACAGTTGTGGTTTGTTTTCCGTATCTGTGTGTAACCAAGTCCACATTACTTCATTTAAGATTATTTCTAGCAAAAATAAATAAATAAATAAATAAAATAAAAATAACGAGAATAGAATAATTTCTTTTCTAATTAGAGATTATATGCGGTTATAATGGGTAGAGAAGGTCAGGTAAAGTAATGCATCGGATCTTTAATGCTGGCAGAATCCGCAGCACCGTTTCTCTTATTTCATTCTCTCGCAATTTCCCCTCCTCTGTACAAGTGTAGGTCGTGTGATGTTTTATGCCTGTTTTAATTGAAGTAGCTGGTACTTAATTTTTTTTCTAAGCTCTGTTTACAAAGCAACTCTTTTTTCTTTGATGTGATTTAAACAGAGATATAAAGCAGTGAATCTAGAAGGAAAAAGTTACCTTTATTTATGCATAGTATTTTGGTAACATTATTTTAATTTATGAAGAGTGCTAGAGTTAGACTTTTTTTATTTTGCTGCGTTAACCAGCTTACTTATCCCTGAAAATTGGAAAGAAAAAAAATGTGTGTATAATTTTTGTCCCTCAAACAAGAATATCACTTTAAACGTTTTCAGGGTGATTAAACTTTACATAAAAAAATTCAATAAGTAAGAAAGAAAAGCAGCACTTAGGTAAATTTCCCCACTGGGAGCAACTTGGGTCCACAGTTTGCAAGGTAGATAACCTCATCTCTGCTCCATCACAGTAGGCAGAAATGCCTCTACACGCTCAAGGCACTGCATTGTGATTAATCCATAAACTAGCAAGAAGACTCATTAAAATCAAAGAGATATAAAGCAACAGTAAGGGGAAAGCAAAAGATGTAGTGTATGAATGAACCTCATCTGACTTGAGATTATGGTTAGATATCAGAGCTGCTAATGTGAGCACGTTATCGAGGAAAGGGGCTTACTACACTAGATAACGGATTAGTTAGTTCATTGAGAAGTTCGTGGTGACTTGCTCAGTGGCGTTTTATAGATAACAAACGGAGCGTTAGTATTGTTTTCTCTTGTCTCATTTCTATTAATTACAGTGCTATATGTTCCTGGAAAGAACTTTTATTTCCTTACAAGTTCATAAAAGGCAAATCCCCTAAACATGTCGAGCAATGTAAGAATTTTAGCAGTGTTTCCTGACCCAGTTATACGTAATAGTCATATCGAAACTTTTAATTTAACGTAGTCTTTAGAAGACGGCTATTATCTGGAACACACGGTAACGACAGTTAAAACCAAGAGAGAGCCAAAAAACTACGAACCGGCTGCGCGGTGTTTTTCCTGCCCGCGTCTTCGGCGCTCGTTGCCGTCTGCCGCATCATAGAAAGGCGCGGATGAAACCATACAACATTTTTAAAACTACTTTTAAAGGATTTACTTACCAACTTTATGAAAGGAAATGCTGAAACTGGCCACCGTCGTTGTCCATACATTTTTGGCACCTCTTTAGGAAACTATCCATCACTCGCTGTAGTTCATGTTGAGAAATGCTGGCAATTTCTTGGCGGATATTATGTTTTAATTCTTCCAGGGTGCGTGGGTTTCTCTTG
This sequence comes from Deroplatys truncata, assembly GCA_030765065.1. NCBI lineage: Eukaryota > Metazoa > Arthropoda > Insecta > Mantodea > Mantidae > Deroplatys > Deroplatys truncata. The sequence continues at coordinate 113,752,238 of CM060988.1, read as the reverse complement.
TACACCTTGTTTTAAGTTACCCCAGAGATAGAAATCGCAGGGGGTTAGGTCGGGTGACCGAGGGGACCACAAGTCTCTACTAATAATTCTGTCCTCAAACACACTTTCATAAAGTTGTTAAGTAAAGCCTTTAAAAGTAGTTTTAAAAATGTTGTATGGTTTCATCCGCGCCTTTCTATGATAGCGGCAGACGGCAACGAGCGCCGAGGACGCGGACAGGAATAAACAACTCACAGCTGGTTCGTAGTCTTTTGGCTCTGCCTGTAGTAGGCGCAACAGCAAATGCTGCAAAGTATGCGCGCGCTATTGAATTTTCTAGCGTCTAAAATTATTATAAGGTATAAATAATTGTTTACCATATATTATAATTATATTGCAAACCTCCGGGATTTCTTTATATTTCAGAAAGTACCTGTTATTTGACCTTCCTTCCGAAATTTAATTGTGTCCTTTTATACGATAATATTAGCTCTAGACCACGGTACCAAAATACCCAACTGAGAAGATTAGAACTAAAAATAATAATAAACAGAATTAAAATAACAATCCTTGGCGTTAAATAATAACGTTAGAGTCAGTGAGCCTTGAGCGTCTAGCGAACGTTTATGCTTCTTAACATTTCATTTTTAGCTAGCTAGTGCAATACTTATTTACTTTCTGTTAAAACCTACATAGCTATAGCAGGTAGAGGAAATAGGTATTGTATTTCACCCCAAAATTCAATGACGAGATTTCACCGGCAATACACGCTTAGAAGTACATGAATCCTAAAAACTCATCTTTCGAGGGGAAAAAAAGTACTTATGTGTGTGTCTGTGAACAGCATAACTTGAAAACTAAAACTCGGTTAAATACTCGCGTTGTCTTTAAAGTCCAACATCTTCCAAGCGTGAGACATGGCTTTTAAAAAAAAAATGCGCCATCTCGGACTACCCTTTATAGGAAATGTTTTTATTATTTTTTCAAAAGTGGTTCTAGCCATTTTGATTAAAATACCATAAGTAAGATGTTCGCATGAATGATAAAATGTATACTGAATTAACTAATATTTTTGTATAATTTTGTAGGTTTAACTTTTAAATCATTCGAAATACAAAAAAATCTTGCCGCAGGAAGAACGTAGATCTTGTAAAAGCGTGCAATTTATGTTCAATAAATATTTGCGAAGCATTAGCAGTTTTCGAAGTATTTTATGTTGCAGTTGTGGACCTTTCTTGAGTGTGCGTCACTGAATGAAGATGCTTAATTTTGCGAATCTTTTCTTCTTTTTTTTTTCTTTCTTTCTTTCTATCTATCATAAGACTTGTTATCACGAATAAATACTTGATGTTGTTTATGCATGTTGCAACTCAGCACTTCTTGCCTATTTAATATCATTCCTATGCATTTATCATTGGTAGGAAAGTCGTGTGAATGTATCACATTACTTCTTCTTTAACTGATTGTCCTCCTCTTTGTAGGATTTACAATCCAATGGGTTCTCAGCTCGATACTTGATATGGTGGTGGAGAAGAAGGAAATGAAATGTAGTGATGAAAGGGCTAATGTGAAAATTCGCGGATCAAATTATCCAACCCAGCATTTGCCTACGACAGAGGACAAGCGCAGAAAAACCTTCGGTCAGATTGATTGGCTCCGGGGGTTTGAACCCGGGACCTCCCGAATGCGGGCCACAAATTTTAGCGCCGGAGCCATTCCACATTACATGTTTATATATTTTTCATGGTATTTGTAGACCTTTAGAAATCTGTAGTGTTTTTATAAACGTTTTAATTAATAAGGACTTTGGATCCATTAGCATCCTTACCTTGCTTGCTATTGATGCTTCAGCTGCACAGTAGTTGAGTACCCTAACGCCGCGTCCGCTTCATTTGACGCCCACTCTTGTTCGTCGTAAACAATTACGGTAGTTTAGTTCACCTTATGGCGGGTGTGAACCGCTGACCCCGGAATGCGTGCTAGCATATGGCACATGACTGCTTAAGCTTGGAAATGTGCATTACATTCCTAAGCTGCATACCGCCTTTAACAGCCCCAGCTTCCGGCCTCAGGAGTTATTCACCTTCCAGCTAACCTGATACATGGGCGTATGAACGACACGTCAAGCGGCTATAAACATCCATTGTTAGAAAACAGCTGAGAGTCGCCCTGATGCTGCCTATCACGGTAGCTTCCGTATTTGAGAGTATTTTCTGCCTTAGCTATAACCTGAAAATTTACTTCCTTATTACTTTCTCTACTACGTAGAGTAAGTAGGGGAAGTATTGTAATCCACCCAAAAATTCGATACCGAGATTTCACCGGAAATACATGTTTTGAGACCCCCTGAATCCAAAAAAGCATTTTTGGAAACATGTCTGTGTGTGTGTGTGTGTGTGTGTGTGTGTGAACAGCATAACTCAGAAACGAACTGTCGGATAAACACCAAACTTGGTATTTATGTTCAGTATCTTCCATCGATGCGACACGAAGGTTTTCAAGAAAATCCTCCCACCCCAGACTTCCCTTTACATGGAACATTTTTCGAAAATTTTAATTTTCTCAAAAACGGCTCTAACGATTTGGATTAAAATATTGTCATGAGAAATGAAATGTATATCTCGAATTTTCTGGGAATGTCTCCAAAAGTATTCTTCATTGTGAACGACTTTTGCATAACTGGTTAACCATAAGAGATAGACAAAATTGTACTACACAAAAAAATGTAGATCGCGTTAAAGTACACAATTTATTTCATATACATTTTTTTGTTGAATGAACCGTTTTCGAGATATTGCTTGTTATTCCCTTAAATTTTCCAATACTTATACTTTTTCTCAAATTCGTTATTTATTTTTTTTATGTCCCGGACATGCAAAGAGAATGGAATGCGCCACATAGCAACCTATCGCTTAAAGCCTACCATATTCCCCTTGCATCTACAAGAAAATTAATAATAAGATTAACATCTCGATATCTCGATTAACATGAAGCATATGGAGAATAAGCGTTTGTAAAAATAGTTTGTACAAGAGTAGAGAAAGTCATGTGAGTGTAACACATCAGATTTTTTTTGTTCTGGTATCCCCTAATATCTTCCTCAAATTGAAACACTGTAAAAACCTATTATTTAAACCACTGGTCCGTTATTTCCCCTTTGTAAGCTCCGTAACTCCCATGGCCCTTTAAGGTTATTAGTTTTTGTTTCACACACCTTATGCAATGAAAAGGGTTTCGGAGTAAACAGTAGTAATCTCTGTTTATGTATGTATTTGTACACCACTTTAAAAATTCTAGCAGCCACATTAATACAGCAAAAGTCCCATTTCCATACGTGCAAAGAACAAGCAATATTACGTTTCTGTGTCTGGCGATTTTCAATGTTTTGCATTTTATGAGTGTTGAAAGCGATGTAAAAATTCGCCCAATGGTTGCTGGCCCACAACTGGAACAAACATCCTAGAGGGGAAACGATCTCTGGGCTGCCCTAATGAATGATGGTTAGAGAATCTAGCTTCGAGTCCGTAACAGGTCCTTGGTTTAAACTTGGAGGAGGAGGAGGAGGAGGAGGAGGAAGAAGAAGAAGTGTTTTATGAGTTGTATATGCTTTGTAAATTGTACATATTTGTTAATTTTGTTACGTGCTTCTATATTTGGTACAGCACGTTTTTCTTGTATGTAGATAATACCTAAAAAATGTGATGGAAGTATTATTTAAACAGACATGGAAATAGAGGCATCAACAAGGAAACCCAGAAAAAGAAACAAACGTTTGGATTAAGGATGGACTATAATAGAAGTCACCAATTAAGCAATTCAGTATAAACCAAAAAACCGACGATCAATTAGAAGCTTAGAATCAAATGGGAAAATCTGTTTGCGTAGGAATGACTGTATAGCCTAGCCTTGCTATTGAAGAAGCGCAGAACCCGAAATGAATAAGTATTTTCCTTTGTATAAACCGCTGGTTTACCCACATTTTGGTTTCTTTCGTTCTCTACTCTTCTGGATTAAATTCGTTGCAACTCCTAAATTGATTCTGAGCAATGTTTTCATTTTCTGGGGGGAACACAATCCGTGCTGACAAATCGAACCATCTGTCGGGTGATGTAGTCGCACTCAACTGGTTGCCCCCGACGATCATCGTGGCAAATTGCAAAGTCAGTTTTTACGAGGGTGGATCGAAAAGTAACGCACAATAATTTTTTTTACAAAGAAATTTAATATTTAAAACAGAAAAAAAAATAAAAAATGAACTTACACCTTTTACCTACTTTTCGACATAGTTACCAAGTTTCTCAACACATTTCCCCCATCGTGATACCAGTTTTAATATGCCCTGTTCGTAGAAGCCAGTTTCCTTGGAGTATAGTCATCTGCGGACTGCTGATTTCACTTCCGCATCTGTCGCAAAGCGTTGGCCGGCCAGGAATTTCTTCATGGGACCAAACAGATGAAAGTCCGACGGTGCAAGATCCGGACTGTATGGTGGATGTTGGTGCACCTCCCAACCAAATTTGGCGATTTTCTAACGAACAGCAGCAGCAACATGGGGGCGAGCATTGTCATGAAGAATTTTGACATCAGTATTCAGTTGTGGCGTTTGTCACGAAGGGCACGACTCAATTTCACCAAAGTTTTCATGTAGGCTGCAGCATTCACAGTGGTTCGTGTTCAGCATAGTCCACCAATACAACACCATGCATATCCAAGAACACCGTCACAAGCACTTTTCTAGCAGATTGAGTCACTATGAATTTTTTCTTCACTTGGGAACCAGCATGTTTCCACTCCATTTTTGCCTGCTTGGTTTCGGGCGTGTAGTGGTATGCCCACGATTCATCACCAGTGACGATTCCTTTCAGAAAGTCATGCCCTTCTGCGGTGTACCGAGTTAGCTGATCCAAACTCGTCATCATCATCCGCTGGTCCTTGTGGTTGTCTGTCAGGTTCTTAGGCACCCAGCGGCACTAACCTTACGAAATTTCAACGTTGCATGAACAATATCGTACACTGCACCATAGGAAATGTTGAACTGTTGCGATAAGTTTCGCAGTTGCACACGCAGGTCATTCAAAATTGCCGCCTCAATGCCTCTGACATTCTGTGGGGTTGCAGTTGTTACCGGCCTCCCGGAGCGTGGGGAATGACTAAGGTCCATACAATCGTCCCCATACACGCCACGCATGTCCCTGTTAATATCACTCGGTTTATGCCCTTTGGCCTACAAATATCGCACCACACCTCTTTGCTCTTCACACGTGGACGACAATAATGTGCTCGCCATCCTTTTTGCGTAGTTCACGCTTCTCTCGCTAGAGCTGCACATGAAACAAAAAATACCCTGTGTAGTGAAAACTTCAAACTATATCTGTGTGAAATTGCAACACTCCAGCTGCAATATCAAGGCAGAAAAAAATCATTGTGCGTTACTTTTCGATCCGCCCTCGTACATACCGAGCGGGATTGTTCAGGCGGTAGCGTATACAGTTAGCATTCGGGAGGTACCTGGTTTTATTCTCGCTGGATCGGCCAACCTGACCTTGTTTCTGTTTTCGTGGTTTTCCCAGGTCGATAAATGTGGTGGATTATATACCACCAGAAATTTTCCTGTCCCTCTCGTTTCCTTCCATCTTACAAGGTTAGGCACGTTTGGACGGTGGTGTACGGCGTATGCGGTGGATATACTTTTAGAAGAAAACTGTTCGTGGCTTGTAGCCTTTGCTTGAACCTATCCGTGAGGATAAGGGGGGGGCATCGAGTGGACGGCCGGGAATTTTCATTCTGAAATCCTGAGGTGCGCTAGCCGCCATCAGAACTGGTCTCTCTTCGTAGTCTCTCGCCTCATCTCCTCCTCCCTGAGATTTGGTAGGTGTAATAGGCTTAGCCTTATCCGCAGTGCTGAAATCATCCTCTGTTTCTAATCTTTATTCCTAATATATTTACAATCGTGCCTGAAACACTTATCCAGATAATCTCCGCTGCCTTAATTCCTGGCTTATGCTTCGTTAGATTCACCCATCTTCGGTTCCTTCTAGAACTGTATGTTTATTTCAGAACAGGCATGACAGGTACTAACTACATTCTGATAACCGCCATGGACAATTGCCAGCTATTGTAGATATCAGATTTAACTTTGTACGATCACTGCAACTTTATTGCTAACATAGCAAAAATGTGTATGTGTAAATGAAACTTGATTGAGTAATCATTTTAATTGCGTAAAGAATTTTCACCGAAATGCCTTGACCTTTAGCCACCAAAAGACACAGACCTCTTGGAGAAGCGAAGGTCATCCGTGTAATTATAATACATCGTCGGATCAAGGACTGAATAACTCATTCGATTAAAACGTATTGACGCAGTTGAAAACAACAAAATTCTATATAAACAAGGGCTAACACGTGCACCTGATTTCTTTGCTGATTATATGCAGTTTTGCACATGAAAGAGACAACTATTAACCCTTCTCAACACCGTCATTACAGATGAACTGGAGAAAATGTAGCGTCTTGCAGAAGGCTTTTATGACTCGGCTTTTTGTAAAACTTTATCACGTAGTGTTTAGAGGAGTATTTTACTGACATACTGTAGCGGTTCCTCCTTGATAGGCCCCCACTACGTTGATGATGATGGATTTTGTATTACGTACCTGTAGGTCGTCATGATGCCCGTAATCTCGTGACGTATCTCGACGTTCTCGTAGTCTGGAATCTGATGATCGTATATCTGTATTCTTGTGTGTGTGTGTGTGTGTGTGTGTGTGTGTGTGTGTGTGTGTGTGTGTGTGTGTGTGTTGTAATTATTATTTTATAATTGTGCCACGGCTGCTGTATTTGTGTCGGAGAGTAATTGTGTCTTGTTAGGGTTACGTATGGAGAAGGTTAAAATATTTTGCACTCATGTATTCTGTTAATTATTTCACTTGTATTTTAGATAAACCACATACAATATTCACAACTCATTATTACCTTTGTCATGTTAAAATATGTATAACTGGTAGACTTTAAACATGTAGATTTAGCGTCTATTTAGAGACGAGCTTATACATTACCTTCCTGCTCGAACACTGACAAGCTTCTGTTAGCGTTCGCTTCAACCGTTTTATTAACGTACGTATTTGAATTATACGCAAGTATCAATGTACCTGATTGGTGCTAATATCCAATAACATCCAACAGCAGTTTGTTACATATATATATATATGTTTACAGACGTCCATCATCTTAATTATGAACCTAAGATTCGTTACATGCTTACGTAGATACTACTGCATTTCCCGTAATTTTTATTATTGGTTGTATAGCTAACAATGGCCTTTCCCTCTTATATTATACTTTATATGTTATAACGTTATATACTTGCTCTCTATCATGTATACATTATGAATATATGTGTTTTTAACATCCTCTTAATTATTATGCGTACAACATTAGCAAAAAATACATAACACGTAAAACTTAGAACAAAATATTAAACAAAGAAATTATTAATGTGTTGATGCTGAGAAGCTGTGAATTAGATATCTTATAACGTTAATGAGTTATCGTATTGGTTTGTCCGTGGGTAGTACTGTACGTTGCTTCAATACCAGGTTTTGGCAATGAACAGAACTAACTCTTCGCTTCGCTCTTGTTTCTTTTTCTCTCGTGTACAAAATTATCTGCAGTGACGGCGGCGGGGTGAGTTTGGTGGGCTGAAGCCCACATAAAATTAATTCTACTCCACCCCTAAGACTGGTAACCAACCGAGAATGGTAACCAGAACGAGAACAACAACGTTGAAATACGTGTATCTTAATGGAGCGTTAAAAATTGACAGGAAGCTTTCCCGGGCCCTGAAAACGGAGAGAAGACTTGGCCAAGTTTTAACTATCTCGTTCCCGTGCACGGCATATTAGACTCTTCACGTAGAGATTATTCTAAGGATTGTACCATATAACTTTGCATCGTATCTCTTAACGGCACGTGCACTAGTCAGTCACTTCTCATTGGCCGCTGTTGTGGAATAGGTTGTTACACGATACACTCACATGACTTTCTCTACTCTTGTATAAACTATTTTTACAAACTCTTATTCTCCATCTATTTCATATTAATCGAGATAATGACATGCAAAGAGAATTACATTTTACACATAGCGACCAGTTATAAAAATATTTGACTATCGCTTAAGGCGTACTATGTTCCCCTTGTTTTGTAATTGCAAGGGCAATATAGAAATACAGTAGCCTTTAAGCATCGACATATCTCTTAATAGCTTGTTGCTAGGTGCAGCACCATTCTCTTTGTCACAGATTAATACTCTGCATATCCAAGACAAAAAAAAATGGATAACGAATTCCCATTTGAGAAAATAAGTATTGAAAAATTTAAGGGAATAACAAGCAATATCTCGAAAATGGTTCACTCAACAAAAAAAATGTATATGATATAAATTGTGTATTTTAAAGCGATCTACATTTTTTGTGTAGTAAAATTTTGTCTATCTCTTATTTTAGCAGTTATGCAAAAGTCGTTCACAATGAAGAATACGATTTGGAGACATTCCCAGAAAATTCAAGATATGCATATTATTTGTCATGAAAATATATTAAACATATGATATTTTAATCAAAATCGTTAGAGCCATTTTTGAGAAAATTAAAGTTTTCGAAAAATGTTCCATGTAAAGGGTAATTTGGTGTGGGGGGATTTTCATTAAAAACCTTCGTGTCGCATCTCTGGAAGATACTGAACCTAAATACCAAGTTTGGTGTTTATCCGACTGTTCGCTTCTGGTTACGCTGTTCACAGAGACACAGACACACACACGGACATATTTCCAAAAATGCTTTTTTTTTTTGATTCAGGGGTCTCGATGAAATCTCGGTATCGAATTTTTGGGTGGATTACAATACTTCCCCTCCTTTCTATACGTAGTAGAGAAAGTAAAAATAGTTCTTTATTTAACATGATCATTTATCTTAATGTTCAAGAGAATTGTCAAATTTACATTTTCATAACCGTATGAATTAAATAGATTATGTAACAGAGTTAATTTATCTGGAATACATGTAAATCTCATCAACAAATAATTGGGAGGCTCCTTCGGTTTAACCTGCCTTTCAGTATGACAAAAGCGCGTGCATCTATCACGACAATTGTTTTATATCGCCTATCGTTGGACTACTTGGCTTGTTTCACCATTCGAAGGTGTAGATTAGCCAACCAGGGGAAAAGGGAAGGAAACGCAGCGCGAAAGAATACATGTCTGTGGGGCAAGGTTATAAGAAACAGAGTTTAATGGCCATGACATGAAACAGCCGCTAGTGCGCTTTCTAATCGCAAGCTGGAAACATAGAACTGGAAGAAATTCTAGCATGTGTGCGCCCTAACTCCGCAGATCCATTGAGCGTTGGTTCTTCCAGTGAAAGGGTCATCTTAGTTTATTAATATTTAACTCAAAATTGGCCACTGCTTAAAAAGCAATAGCAAAAACATGAAAGAACAGGAAAACTGGTAGAGATTAACAAAGTACAACAAACAACTTTAACATACTCCATTAAATAAACAATGAAAGCTTGGTACGACTAGAGGAATCGGAAATGTAATGGATCTCATGTAGGTAGTGTTTACTCTATCGAAGTTTGACGGTAATATGCATTATGTTGGCTGAATTGGAAGCACTTGAAAGAAATATCATTGGTCAGTTAAAAACAAATGAAATTTCATTGCGCAAAATCGACTTTCCACTTTGTGATTGATTTGATCATCGACAGGCATTCCCGTTCTCGTTACCGGGCTGTTATGAACCAGTCTTATATACAGAACATAACTAATATTATACAGAAAGCAAGTGCGCACATGCTAACAGGAAGGTGTAATGCATCAAACAGCTTAACATCAAATAGTTGGTATAACGATCAGTGTAAAACAGCGAAGAAAGCAGCGGAATCTGCACTTATCAAATACAGAAGAGAGGGGGGTGAAGAACGTAGAATTTCTTTTGCAAATCTAAGAAAGTCATATAGGGAAGTCCTAAAGCAGAGCAAAACAGCTTGGCAGGACGCAAAGGCAGAAGAGGTACGTCAAGTAGTCGAAAATGGGGAAATTGGTGACATGTGGAAAGTTATTAGACAGATTCGAAGGCGAAGGTCCATTCAGGTAACTATCCCGGCTGGAGAATGGATAAAGCACTTTAAAACAGTCTATGAAGGAGGGGAGTTTAGAATACAATTAAATACTTTGGCCGCTGAAGGGATGACTGGGGCTCCAATTGTGCAAATGCTTGATTATGAAATTAGCACAGCAGAGGTTGTTCGTGCAATAAAATGTTTAAAAAACGGGAAGGCAGCTGGTATAGAGGGCTTGTCAGCTGAGTTTTTCAAGATCTCGCTAGAAGTTAATAAAATGGTAGATTTCTATAGAAAAAGCTTCAATAAAATATTTGAAGGCGGAGAATATCCGGAAGCATGGAAAACCGCCATTATCCAACCTCTTTACAAGGGCAAAGGGAGTTACAGCATTCCAGGAAATTACAGGAGTATCTCGCTGCTCTCTATATTTGGAAAAATTTACAGTAGAATTTTATATGAAAGAATTAAGTGTTGGGCTAAGACACATCATAGGATTTCAAAATTTCAGGCAGGATTTAGGGAAGGTTTCTCGACTATTGACAATGTCTTTGTTCTGAAAACAATAATTGATGACAATTTGAGAAATAAAGGTGGTAAGGTATATACCGTATTTGTAGATTTTAAAATGGCATTTGATACTGTAGAACGCAGTGCTCTCTGGGAGAAATTAACACGTAAAGGACTTTCGGGGAAAATGATTAGAGCACTTAGGGCAATGTATAAAGAAGTTAAGTTTGTTATCAAGACCGATCAGCACAATACATCAGAATGTAACATAGCGCAGAGGGGGGTTAAACAGGGTTGTATACTATCTCCGTTACTTTTTAATTTGTTTATTGATGATGTTGTTAGCGTGATGACGGAGGAAGACATAGATGCACCGACAATCGCAGACCAAAAAATACCAATTCTTTTGTACGCGGATGACATTGTAGTTCTTTCTAAAACGATAAAAGGTTTGCAGTCTGGTTTAAACGCTCTTCGACAATACTGTAGGCAATGGGGTATGGAGGTAAATATTCTTAAAACTAAAACAGTCACCTTTAAAAATGGATATGTGTACGGCCAACATGAAAAGTGGACCTATGGGGAGGAAGAAATTCAAAATGTTAAACACTTCGATTACTTAGGAGTAAGGTTTGATATGGGCGGAAAATGGAACAAGAACATGGAGTTTATAAAACACAAAGGGATTGGACAACTTTCTGAAGTATTAAGGATATTGACCCGGGTGCCAGATATGCCAGTAAAAACATTACAGACCATGTATGAAGCAATGGTTAGGTCCTCATTACTATACGGCAGTGAAGTGTGGGGATGGGAGAGGGTGGATAATGTAAATAAAATACAATGCAATTTCTGGAAGCGCCTTCTAGGGTTGGGGAGGGGTACTTCAAACTACGGAGTTCTTCGGGAGGTAGGATGCTGGGAAGATGCTGTATTTGCTAAACTAAACGTAGTTAGGTACTGGCTGCGAATAATTAAAGGCGATCAAACAACTCTGAGAGCAATATGTTATCGTCATCAAATAAACAACATAGGGCATCCAAAATGGTGGGCGGCGGGGTTGCAACGCGAATTATCAAAAATTGGCTTAAATGATATCTGGCAAAGGGGTAATGAAAATACACACAGTGCCGTAAGAAAGGTCAAAAGACGACTATGCGATATAAACAGGCAGAAAATCGAATCTGAATGTAGACAAAGATCAACATTGGAGCTACAAAATGAAATAAAAACTAGATGGGGTAAGGAAACATATATTTTGGAATTGAGTATAAAACAGAGGACTGGAATAGCATGGCTTAGGTTGGGAGGGTGGAAAGCTTGCAAGATTGTTGATGACGATGGCAGGAGGATTTGCCCATTATGCGGGGAACAAGAAGACTGGACGCATATTTTGGCAGCATGCGTGCAGACGGAGGGTATTAGGAAAAAACTATTACCGGAAGCATTTTTGGCTTCCAACAGTCGGAGGACAGCATGCTGGGACATGATTCTAAACAGCCAAAACTGGCCAAGCTTGGGCACATACTTAATGGAAGTACGTGTACTAAGAGATAAGGTGTTTATGTAAT